>CM046662.1:11155695-21155695 GCA_025594165.1 Tamias sibiricus
GACCTAAAAGTTTAACTTAATTAACTTTTAATGCAACTGATAAAAATCGCAGAGGCAGAAAATGAAGGATCAAAGACATGGCACTGAAAGAATGTGTGAGGAGCTCAAATTGGTCAGAAATAAGACGATTGGCAGTTCTGAATTTGAGTCTTGTCTCCATCAATTTTAAGAATGTGGTTTGGGGAAAGTAACTACCTCTCTGGATTCCATGCATCCTCTCTGTAAAGGGAGGAAAAGGAAGAGCATGCATTTTTTAAGGTTGCTTTGAAGGTTCAATGAGAAGATGCAAGTAAAGTTCTTACTCTAGAACTGGCACCTTTTAATATTTATTGTTTGTTCTACAAGAAGATCTCAGATACACTAGAACTTGTCTTTATACATGTATTGGACTCTAGTCCTAGAACAATGATAGTGGATATCAATCAAAACAAGCCAGAATGACACCACCACTCTCACACTGCAATAATAATTTGCAACAGAAGCAATGTGAGCAATATGAACAGAAAACTCAATATAACTTCTTTTTTTCCCCCACACTGGATTTCCTTGAATTTTGATCTGAGCACTAATCAGTGAAGATGGTGCAAGTGCTCGTGAATCTGTTTGAATGCCTTCTTAGTTCATTTTTTGTTGCAATAATAAAATATACAAGACCAGCCCATTTAGAAATAAGAGAACTTTACTTAGCTCATATTTGTAGGGTCTGGGAAATCCAAGATGGTGCTGGCATTTGGTGAAGGCCTTTCTGTTGCATTGTAATGTGGCAATATAGAGCAAATGTGCTAGATTGGATCTCTCTTCCTCTTTTTACAAAGTCTCTGATGCTATTACAAGGGCCCCACCTTCATGACCTCATCTAATCCTAGTTGTCTGCCAAATGTCCTACCTCCAAATACCATTACTATATGACTTTGGGGATTAAGTTTCCAGCACATGAACTTTGGAGGAATGCACTCAAAACATAGCAGAGTATTTTTCTGAAACAAGCAATACTGTGATGGGTCCAACAGAGACATCTGTGGCAAACAGTCATTCCTTTGACAGTGGTTGGGAGATCCTAACCCCAATTTGAGTTCTAAGGTGAGAGCAAGCAGGTGTGGATCTTGTAGCATAAAGAGCATACTCCACTCAGTTTGTATCTTTTGGAAATAACAGAGGAGGGGAGCCCTACATGGGGGAAAGACAGGCATCCCCCACAAAGTTTGGCCCAGGGAGGGCTGTGCAATTGCTATACTCTGGGTATGATTGGGTGAGGAGTGAGGACCATCCACAACCCAACCTGTAAAACCAGATACTCTAATGAAAATGTGTTCTCATTAATTAAATTAGAGACCATGTCTATAAAGTGTCTGCATTATGCTGGCGACCATGGGTTGAAAACTCTTCTTGCATAATGCTTCTCCATCAGGGAATATATTTGCATTCTCGTTTGCTTAGCTCTTGTAGGATGGGAGAAAAACTACTCTATGGGTGCATACCAGATAACTCAGGGTCCAAAGTAATAGGCTAGTCTTCTAAATTGCCTCTAGAGGTTTTAAAAAATTATTTTCATGTAACTTTAAAATCAGATATTATATAACAAGTCAACATTTGTAATATGTGCTTAATTTTTAAAAAATGGAACAAAATACTATAAATAGATGAAGTTGAGTTCCCTTTGCTTTCCTGTTCCATCCCACCTCTCACCTGCTCTCTCTAGTCCATGAGGCAACTGATACCATAGCCTGGAACCCATCCTCCCTTTTCATGTTTTGATAACTTTACCTTATATTGATGTGTCCATACAACATATAGGTTTGCATCCTTCACTTTTAAATCAACATCAAATTTATCATCTGTATGTATATATTTTTGGAAATTCCTTTTTTACACATTCTGTTTTTGAGATCTATCCATGTAGATTTATACAGAGCTACATAATACATTGTCATTATAGCATAACATGAATTCTATAATACAAATATTCCATAATTTAAATATAATATATTTTATTTATCTACCCTTCTACCAGTGGACAGTTGGAAATATTTTAAAATATATTCACAATTATAAACAAAGCTTTAATGAACATCCTCTTTAAAGACCTGCCTACTTTATAGAAATGCCTGGACTACTTTAGCATCAACATCAATTACAGCAACCAGATACTTCTGTAATCACACTGTGCTGTGCTGGGGCCAGCTCATTTTGGTCTGTTAGATATAACTATTATAATTTCCAGAATTGTGTGAGCCTGGTATTAAACACAGCCATTATGAAAATAAAATTCTAGAAATTTGTGATGAATAAATCATATTGTTAAAGGTAATACATACTCAAAACTCATCATTTCCTGATTATTTTGTAACATTTTACTATTATCTGCACTCTTGAGATTATGTGTGGCCACTGTGTCTGTGAAATAAAAATACTATTGAATAGTATTGGACTGTGCATTTGTTCCCAGCTCTGCATTATATTTTTAGCCACAGAGGAAGTATTTGCCCCATAGAAATCAACAGTGCTTCAAAATCAAGACTTGATCTATTGTTTGGTTGATTGAAAAGACCCAGGGTCAACAAACCTACAGTAAATATTTTAGGTTTTACCTGGCTGTTGCCACCTTAGGCAACGATACCTTAGGAGGCAGACTGGGAATGAATGGTTCCTTTATTCTTGCTTCTTCTTCTCTGCTTTCTCTCTCTCTCTTCTGTCTTCTCCCCCTCTCTGACGCCCCCAGCCTGGTTAAATACTCTACACCCATCAAGCATACACATGTTACAAGCTCAACTTACAGGTGTGGCACACAGTGTCCACGGGCACAGAAAGATTCTTGGATAATTACATTAATGTCAGGTGTAAACAAGTAAACGCCTCCTCTTGGCTCTCAGCCAGCCGCCATCTTAGCTACTTCCTCATTAAAGGCTCTTACACCTGGCATAATATTTGTTTCCTCCACCCCCTACTTTATAGTCCTTTCTGAATGAGGAAGAAAAAGCCAATCAGCTAATGTACCTTACAAAAATAGAGGCCTGTGGGCTGTAGTTTGCTAACTCCTGTACGGACATTAAAAAGTAACTCAAGAATTGGTTGTATATATATATCCTTTTTAAAATCATTATTTTTAGTTATATATAACACCAGGACACACCCTGACATAATTTCAAAAGCATGGAATATAACCCACTCCAATTCAGTCCTCAGCACTCCCACCCTCCCTGCCCTGCACAGCTTCCCTCCCTTCACTCCACTGACCCCTCTTTAGTCCATTTACAGTTTACTTTGTTGTTTTTCTAAATTAGTGGACTCTGTATATATTCTTTATTTTGTGAATAGCAAGAAAACATAAGGCACGTTTTCTTCTAAGTTTTGAAAACTATTGCCCAATTCAGCAAATAAGTTACATTCTTCACAACCGAATGAAGTCTTGACATATGTTTTCATTATTTATTTTGATTTAATTTTACACATTAATACAAATGAAAATATCACCCACATTAAGAACTCCACCTGGAAATCTTGTTAAACGTTTGTCAACACTATTGGATCAGACTCATTGAATTCATGCAGAAAAAAAGCATTTGTTCATCTGATTTGAGATGCCTTACTATACCTAATTCTACATTTTCTCTCTTTCCACACATACCCCACTCGCATCAATGCCCACCTTCTTTGGTTTTCTGTGTAGTCTTCTAATTTTTCACTTAGAACTATTTTCAATTATTATCATCCCCATTTAACCTTCTGACAGTCCACCCATCAAGAAATTACTAGATATCAGGCCTCACATTGCAGTTTTTCTTCCTGTGCCTGAGTGTTCCCTTTTGAAAATGGGCCTACTACTCATAACTACCTTGTAGGGCTGTTAGAAGGGCTAAACGGGCTACTCGTGTGCAGTGCTCAGCTTGGCAGCTGGCAGAGAAGCACCCAGTGCTGATAACGGTCATGACCATGGCTAATTTGAGTTCTGTTAGTGTTGTGTTATCCTCATCATCCCCTTATGGTGGTGGCTTTCAATCCCAGACAGCTCTTGCCAGAGAGGGTACATTTAACAGGAATGTCATGAATACCCCTTCTTCTCAATATGTGGAGTGTACTGATTTTCAAACTATTTACACTGGTTCTAATGTCTCTAGGATGACCTGCCAAATGACAGGGTGGTACTAAGATGAGTATGATGTAAACCCACTCCCCCTGAAAAGAGCTGAGGAGGCTGCCACCTACACAGCAGGAGAAAGCACTGTGAATGAAAGGCAGGAAGAACATGGTGGCCAGGGATGGTGGTGTAAGATCAGAGAAGACCTGTTTTCTGTGAGGTTAGGGAAACCTGAGGGGTGACATGGGGCACTCTGCCTCTCTGTTTTTGCAAATTATTTTCTACTTCCTATGAAGCATCCTCAATCTCTCTCACTTATGTATCAAGAAAAAGTCTTCTATATCTGGAATGATAAAAATGAACTTGGCCACATGAACAGCTCTGTACATCCTTGAAGACACTGGCAACTTTCATACTGAAAAGCTTTCCCAAATTCCAAATTCCTAAGATCCACAGACAGTATTCCTACATCACATATAGTGCTTCAGCAAGCCACTCTGGGAATAGTCCACATTCTTGCTAATGTTCTCAGTATCTGACAGGACATCTGCCTTAAGGGCCTGATGTCCATCCATAAAGCAATTTTCTTGAGCCAAACCCCCACTGGAATGACCTCACCAGCTCCGCAGACCTTTGCTTTCTGCATCTCCTTGATATTTCTGATCTATGAGGTGTTAGAGGGCTTTCATCATAAGCTCAGGAAAAGTGAAAGCATGATTTCAAAACAGTGGTCTTAGGGTATTTGTTGACTTGCCAAAGGGCCTCCATAGTCTACCAGTGGCATTGTTGGGCTGCAAGCAAGGCAGAACTGTAATCAGACAGTATCTTTCTTTCTCTTTAGCTGTTACGTTTCTGATGGGGGCTAATAAATGTCTGTATCATAACTGGCAAAACTGGTGAAAGAATGTGACCTGACTGGAACCCACTGTGTGCACTATTACCCACCCCCAAACCTAGAGTGTGGGAGGAACATGGTGGAAATGTATCTACCCAGAAGATAACCACTAGCCAGCCAGAGAGGGCCAGACCCTCACTGTGTTGAGGTCAAAGACCTATAAAAGAGGCAAGAGACTGGGCCCTTTGTAGACACTGACTTTAAAATGTTGCCCTTTCCCATAGAGAATGGCAGATCAATTGAATGGTCAGATTGGGATCTTTGTCAAGCAGATGAATCACTTCTGGAGAATAGATTAAAGCCAGAGATGAGGGCAGAGTCTCTCACTCTTCCCCACCCCAATGCTTCTGAGAAGGGAGTATTCCTATTTTGGGGGCAAGATTTGGGGCAGAGAAAAAAATAATTGCTCTACACTATCATATATACTTTCCAAAGAATCTGCTAAGCAATCTCTATGCATCCTGTACTACAGCCAGTTGTGGGTGGCCTAGGGAACAGTTCCTCTCTTCTCCTCCTCTCTCTTACCCTCCCTTTCCCTCCTTTTTTTCCTTTTCTTCTCCCTTCCTTTGGACTATTTTTCTTCCCCTTTTCTTTCTATTATCCTTTCAACAATTACTCACTGAGTTGGTAGTGTATGCTGGTGACAGTGTTGGATTCACTCTGTGGGTCTCCTCTGAGTATGCTCTTGCCTGCTCCCAGACGGCTGTAGTCCTTACTTTTAAGGAACTGATGTTCCAGTGGAAAAACCGTTGCCTAGATAAATAAATAATAAGCCATGATACATAACATGAACCACACAAAACCCGAGTGGAGGCATTTCAGCATTGATTTAGGTAGTCAAAGTCTCCGCAGGAAGGTCTTCTCAAAGGAGTGCCTGTATGCTGAGTCATAGAAGACAGGTGAGAAGGAAGTGGAGAGGAAGGAGGTGGAGCGCTTTTTCCAAGCTGCTTATAGAATCGGCCCTTTGTGGGGGCCAAAGAGGGCAGCTTGAACTGCCAGATAGGAGCTGGCCTGGTGGTTTCCTCTCTACTTAATGCTGATAAAGTGGTGGTGGTTTCACAGACTGCTAAGGTGAAAAGAATTCAGATTTCTTAAAGGCTCAGTAGTAAAGAAGTCCATGAAAAATTGGTCATGTCTGTCATAGGTGGGGGTGGAGATCCAGGGCCATGTTTACTCTTCCTGATCATTTGTCCAGCAGCCTGATGAGCAGGGCATGAGCAGGAGGATGATGGGGGTGATGTACTATTCCACTGCTACCCACTCCGTACCATCCCCGCAGCAGGCTCCACCACTTGTTTATAAACCCTTTAGCCAATGAGCTGCATCGTTGACTATACTTGACCCCACCTTCATTAGTCTCTTCAAGACTGTCCTTTAACTCTCCTGTGTCACTTTAAGCACATGGACAAGTTACTAGAGAACAGAGAAGTGAGGAGTGGATTGCTCTTCATCCTACTTTTCTGTTATGGTTTGGATATGAGGTGTCCTGCAAAAGCTCATGTGTGAGACAATGATGCCAAAAGGCTTAGAAGTGAAAAGATTGGGTTATGAAAGCCTGAACTCAATCAGATGGATTAATTCCCTGATCAGGATTCACTGAGTGGTACCTAAAGGCAGGTAGGGTGCAGCTGGAGGAGGTGGGCATTAGATATGTGCCTTTGGGGTTCATATTTTTATATCTGGTAAATGGAGTCTCTCTCCTTCCTGGCCATGTCCTGAGCCACTTTGCTCTACCACACTCTTCTACCATGATGTTCTACCTCACCTCAACCCCCGAGGAATGGAGCTGGCTGTCTATGGACTGAGACCTCCAAAACTGTGAGCCCCCAAATAAACTTTTTCTCCTCTAAAGTTGATCTTATCAGGTCTTTTAGTCATAGCATTGAAAAAGCCGACTAAAACACTTCCTATGTTTAGAATCTTCTGTGACTCTGCCATAAAGAAAATTAGGTGGGCTGATTCTATAAAGGCTGGAGTGATGCAGAGAATGCTTGGAGCCCAGTGAATTATAAGAACTACAACTATTCAAATGGAATTTGCCTTATTCACGAATACCCATAAGACCGTATCCTACCTAGAATATGTGCAAACCATTCACAAATCATTTGGAAAAAATATTGTTTTTATTATTAATACAATATACAAAGTTACTTTTTAAAATAAATATATTTCAGTAAAACAAGTAGCTTTGTAAATATTAAGGGGTAATTGTGTTATGATATGTAAATATAGGAAAGGTGTGATGATGATTGAAACGTGGCTAAAAGTTGGAAAATACTGACTTAGAGTTTAGTATTGGTTGAATTGTGCTCCTCTTTTTCCTCAAAAAATTCATTTGTGGAGGTCCTACCCCCAGTATCTCCAAATATGTCCTTATTTTGAGGTAGGGTCTTCACTGAGGTAAGCAAGTTGAAATGAAGTAACTAGGGTGGTATCTAATCCAGTATAACTAGCGTCCTTATAAAATAGGGAAATCTGACCACAGAGGAATGCATGCATAAAGACAGTACAATGCAGACATGGAGGATAAGACAGCCATTCACAAGCCAAGGAGAGAGGCCTGGAACAGAACTTCCTCTTAACAGCCTTTAGGAAGAATCTATGCTGCTAATGATTTGATTTAGAAATCAATCTGCAGAATTGTGAGACAATCCATTCCTATTGTTTAAGCCACCCATCTTTGGTATAATATACCTTGGTATATTATACTTTGGTATAATAGTCCCAGCAAGATAATACAGAATTTACTTTATATGCTTGAAAGCAATTGGAAAACAGCAAAATTCTCCTCAATCCAGATAGTGGAAGTATGAATGGCCTGGAACCTTAAGACCTAGGCTCAAGTTCTCATTCTGTCATAGACTGTGGGTCCTTGACCAAGATCTCTCACTGGTGAACCCTCCCTAGGGGGAGGTCCTATGGTCACCATTCAGTTCTCCCTCTTCTCTCACTTTAATACTCTGTGTTTAGAAAGTAATAGATCTCCACAGATTCCAAAATGTCAGTCATCTTCACAGCTGGTGGGAGAGAGAATCAGAGCAGGGCTCATGGGAGATTGAAGAAGTTTGACTAGCTGTCTAGACAGACAGCTTCAGTGTTTAAACTTGACTGCACATCTGTTAATCATCCAAGATGCTCCTGATGCTACACCAGCCTACAGATGGTCACCTGGGGCCTGGCCTGGCCACCAAAGACGTTGTGTGATGGCAGCAATTCAGAGGCTACAAGATGGCTAATGGCAAAGTCTGCCTACAGAAAATCTGATCCTAGAGGAGGAACTTGGTTAGGCAACTCTCTTAGCTCTATCATGAATGGAACTCAGTTTTCCTTCTAGTTGGCAAGATTCCAGGGCCCCAAACCCTCATTGCTAACTGTTTAGTCTGGATATAAAAAAGAGGTAAATTTAAGTCATTTAAATAAGAAAAATCATCTCTTCCTTTAGTCCTTACTCTTAACAGTCTCCTTCCTTCCCAACTACTCCCAACTTATACTGACATGGGAGATGATCTTCTGGCACCTGGTGGTTTTCTCTCCCTTATATTTTGGTGAAAATAAGAAAGGTATTTGAAAATCAATGGAAATCAAATTAATCAAATCACATCAATCAAATCAGGGCAAGTGTGTAGCACACTGCCTTGTTGGTCCTGTCTTGGGAGCAAGAATCCAAGACTCTAGCTTGGTTGGCTGAGATTAGTTCCCATCTACCCATACAGTGATGGTTACTGAAGCAGCATGGAAAAACAGACCCTAATAAGCAATGTATTTATTTGACTTCAAACAGAGGGTAAGGTGGCTTGGTGAGTTAAAGAGGATACAGTTGTTTTCTTCAAGACCCTTCCTCTATACCACAATGCCAATAACAGCAGTCAACATTACCTGTGACACTATATCTGACATGGGGATCCACTGATTAGTAAGTGCAGCAATGGTCCCTGCCCTCTCACAACTTGTGATCTGAGTATACCAGACAAATATTTTTAGGGAAATGCTCTTACTTTGCATGGATTATCTTGTTAAATGCTCTCAACCACCCTGTTGAGGGGCTGTCATGATCCTTGTCTTGCAGTTAGAAAAACTGAGGTTGGAAATTATTTTATTTTACCTGTGTTCATGTATCTGGAGGTGGTGATGGTGGCATTTGATTTCAGGGGTGCATGGCCCACCTATCCATCCTGCTCCCCCACCTCCCATGCAGCCCTACTGAAAGAGTTACATACCTTACCTGTTTACTGTTTCCATGTGTGACAGTGCCAAGGAAACTGGGACACACCCCTAGATGGATTCTGGCTTACTCATTCACATCTTCACTTACCTCTTAGATCCTAGGGTTCATAGCTCAGAGCTCTTAACTTTTCTCTCTCTCCTGAAAAGCTCAGTGGGAAATTTAGTTTCAGTTCTGCTATCCACTTTCTGCCTTCTCTCCATTGATGCCTTCATTCTCTCATTCTCTAGGAATAATTTGATGTAGAGGTTATATTTGATCATGGACTATAGTTCCTCTATAGTTTGGCTCTATATTTGAAGTTTGGTCATGTCTGTGTGCCAATTATCCATTTTTCTATTCCAAGGTCTTAACTAATGGTAAATAGAGCTTGGGGAATATCATATTCCAGAATCAGCTTTATTAACTCCCAAATTTGAGGCTGCTGGTCCTCTGCACTAGAGAATACAGATTGACCTTATAGTCTATAGGGGCTTCTCACTACTTCCTCTTTGCCATGCGACAAACTTAAACTCTTGGTGCCCTCTTTGGGGCCTTCATGGCTACTGTTAACCAGCCAGTTCTCTGGAAGGCTGCTGCCTGCATCACCCAGTTATTGGTGAGGCAGAAAGCAGAGGAGGAGGCTGAACCTCCAGATCTTGCTGTGGTGGCAGATCTACTGCTTCCCTGCACACTTCTTGACTCATAGGAGAGCAGAATGCAGCCCGGGCACTTTGCTGGGTGGAGGGTATGAGGTGGCATAGACAGAGCACATTCTCCACCTTTGTGGCAGAGTATCTTCACTCACTGGATCTAGGACGTAGCCTTTCTGATAATATCCGAGAGGGAGGGAGGGATCACATTAGTGGCTAGGGAGGAGGGTAGAAATGTTGGGAAAAGTCCTCTCTCTTCTACATGAGTGAAGGTGAGAGTAATGAGCATCTCTTTCAACACTCAAACATCTAACAATGATTTTTTTCAAGTACCCAAACTGGAACTCTCCTTTCTGGGTAGGAAAAGGAAACAGAGAAACACTTGATATAGGAGAATCAAAATCTCTTATGTCACAGTTGAGAAAACAGAACTCTAAGGTCACACATCTGCATAGGGACCTCGAAGCCCTGACTCCCAGCACAGTGCTCCTTCTCTCTGCATTGATTTGGGATGGAATGAAGAATACTATCCCTGTGGACACCTGTACACACCCACATGGTCTCAGGGTTTCACTTGCTCTCTGTTGCATCTTATAAGAGCTGAGAAGTCTTTGTTCAAGTGCTGTGATCAAGTGGCCTGAGGCAGTACATGGCTTATCCCATTCTCAATTCATTGGGCTGTCTGTTGATTGTCACCCTCTTCCCCCAGTCTTCTGTTCTACACCGGGATCCCTCAGGGCACGGCTGGAAAAGCAAAGAGCCCTCCTTGTAGGTGCCCTGTCACTCTGGACCAGAAGGGAATAGGGAAAGAGGTCTCCTTACCCTTCTTACTTACCCTTTCCTCTTAGGAAGTTTTCATTCAAATTTTTATTTATTGCACAAATACTACTATGAGAACTACAAAGAAAATATATTTTCTTATCATCCCTCTAGGTGAAGCTTAGAAATCAAGAGGCTGGGATACTGATTATATCTTGGCTATTTGACTTAGGACATTGAGTAGTTTTCATTAACCACCCTCATCCATGGGTGGGGAGTATGTTTTAAGACCCCAGAGCATGCCTGAAGCCACAGATAATACTCAACATTATATATGCTATGGTTTTTCCTATATGTACATATCTATAATAAAGTTTAATTTTAAACTAGATCCTGTAAGAGTTCAACCACAATGACTAATAATAAAAAACAATTGTATTAATATGATGTAATAGAAGTTATTTTAAAGCCATGAATTTTTTATTTCTCAACTTTTTCTTTTAATATATTTGGGCTGCAGTTGGATGTGAGTAAATGAAACCATGGAATGTTAAACCACTGATAAGGGGGAGCTACTGTACTTGTTTCTGGAATAGTTTAGTCATCTATAAGTGTAGAAGGGCATAATAAAAGCTCCCTGGTTTCATGTGGGAGAGAGAAATTAAGGAACTAATGTGTACAGATAAGGTCCTGGAGATGGAAGTTTGATAGACATTAGTTTTCTCCCACTCTTCTTCCTTAATATAGCTGTTTTTAATGTTGTTCTCTCTTCAAGTTCTTGTCCAATTGTGCAAAGACACTTTTACATACTGTGGATGCAATTTTGCTCACTGCATTTTTTATCTAACATTATACCACCATCTGTTTTCCTTTGTTACTCTTAAAATGGATGATATAAAATTGCTAGAAAGATCAATTCCATGTGATTCCATCTAATTCTTAGTTTTCAGAATCATCATGTAAAAATATGAATGATATTCTTTTGAGTTGATGCTACATGATTTATGTAAAGACCCTGTATTGTTGGCCAGTCTGTTTATTTCTCATTTTTCCCCTTCAAAAGATCTGCATGAAAGATAATTTTCTTTTTAAAAATTATTTTCTTGTGATAAATTTCTAGAAGTAACTTGAATTTTATTCTGAGGCCCAATGAACTATACTTATTTTGCCCATATTTGTCACTTCTATAATTTGTTTTTTTAGGTCTAGGTAAGAATTAAATCTGTTAACAAATCAACTCAGAAAACAATAGGAATTTTGGAAATCAGCACCTGGTGCTTGTCACTGCTGAGGCAGAGGGCAGAGAATAAAGAGTGCAGGAATTCTTCTTTGGAGGCCTGGTCAATATCAGCAGGAAATTTAAAAAACATCTAAAAGACATTTAATTCATGTAGAGCTGTCAAGGAAGTCAGGAAAAAAGCAAAGTCACAAAATGCCTATCAATGTAATATGAATAAATAAAATATAATATGGCTTTTTGACAGACCTCCATAAGTAGCTAAAAATAAAGTAAGTCTACAAATAGCAATATGAAAAACTCCCAAAAATAGCTAATGAAAAAAATCAAGTTACAATATAATACAAATTCTATTACCCATTATGTAAACCTAAAGACCACATACAACAATATTTTGTATTTTTCATGTATATCAACATATACATTTATTTTAAAATTGAACTATTTTAGTTGATACATAAAAACATTAAAATTGTACATGTTACTAGGGCACCATGTGATGTTTCATTACGTATATACATCTATAGCAGATTAAACATATCTATCTTAAACATATCTATCTTCATGGTAAAAATACCCCAAATCCTTTCTCACACCTTTTTGAGATATATATTACACAATTTCTGTCTGTAGGCCCAACATATGCACCTAAAACATTAAAAATGAACTAGAAAATGCACATCCATATCATGATCCTGCTGAGTGTGGTAGCATACACCTGTAATCCCAGGAACTTGGGAGGCTGAAGTGGGAGGATCCCAAGTTGAGGCCAGCCTCATCAATTTAGTGAAACCGTTAGCAACTTGGCAAAATCTTGTCTTAAGATAAAACAAAAAAATAAAAAGTTCTGGGGGGATGTAGCTCAATGGTAAAGCATCCCTGAATTCAATCCCCAGTACCAAAAAGGGGAAAAAATAGCATGATCCCCTTTGCCTATGGAAAGTAGAGGAATTTTCCCGTAATTTTTTTTTTTTTTTTTTTTTTTTTTTTGTGGTACCGGGGATTGAACTCAGGGGCACTCAACCACTGGGTCACATCCCCAGCCCTTTTTTGTATTTTATTTAGAGACAGGGTCTCACTGAGTTGCTAAGTGCCTCGCCATTGCTGAGGCTGGCTTTGAACTCGTGATCCTCCTGCCTCAGCCTCCCAAAGTGCTGGGATTACAGGCGTGCGCCACTGCGCGCCCGGCTCCCGTAATATTTTTTATTAAAAAAAATCTTGGAGAAACAAATGTGATAAAAGGTTAACAGCATTGAATTCTGGGAAGGGGATACCTAAATGTTTGTTTTATTATTCTTGGCTTTTTGTTAAATTTCTCAAATCATCAATATTCACAATAGAACACCTAAAGCAGAGGGGCTCACAAACAATGGATAGGGCAGAAGGACCACCCAAAGGAAGTAGCAGCTCTTCAGGACCACTGCAAATTGGCTGATCAGTGCAGAGGATATTCTTACTACAGTTTCCCTAGGACAGTTTTTTTTTCCCCACATCAAATGGACTCTAGCCTAGGCTTCTTGACTTTCTAAGTGTTTGGTCAGATGGTATTTTTGAAAAGTGCTGAAATCCCAAGACTATACTGTCAGTGTTGCCTCAGATGGATCCCATGGAGGCTGAATCTTCTGGGAGACCCTTCACTTCAATTTGTGGAAATCACTTGATGGGTCTGCTACTTATCTGATTCTAGAGCGAGTGCTGATGATTTGGACATTGACCAGTTGCTGATCCAGCTAATGAGCAGGTTTTGATTCTTTCTTTTTGATAAGCAGAAGAAAAAACTTCAAAAAAAAAAAAAAAGAGTCTTAATGAGGGACTAGACTTTGAATATTCTTCAAGTCAAATCAAGCATAATGGATATAATAGCCAGAGAATAGATGAGGGTCAGGCAGAGATTAAGATAAGAAAGACAATAGCTCATGTTTTCATGCAACTCAAGTGTAGGATAATGGCATATCACCAAACTCTGCCTTGGGGACCAGGCATTCCCCCAGCTGCTAGGAATGCTGGTTTCTGACAGCTCACTGCTGCATCCCTCCCTAGGAATTGCCAAAAGCAATTGTCTTGCCCAAAGTTATTCCCTTTCCCCAGGTACAACCTTATATCTAAGGAGTGGTCTAAGTAGACATGCAAAGACCTGACCCTTTTGCTTAAATTAGGACAAAATAATGGCCTCCACAGCTCCAGAGTTCTCCATGGGATTAACAATTCTACTTCTTTCTCCCTTTTTCCTCATCCCTTATCCTTCATCTCCAGAGGTATTGGCCAAATGCAATCACAGAGTCTCAAAACACCAACAGCAGCAGCAGACTCTCTGAGTATCAGGGTCTATTTTCCAAGAAATGTGATCCACAGTCATTACCAATGTTGAAATCCAACTTTCTCTTATATATTTACTTATCCCCAATTGGATAGTTTAAGTGGGTCTTGTAAATTTACATTCCTTGTTTCCATCACCCTAGTAATTAATCAACTTCCATGCTTGCAGGAAGAATCAGATACAAGTCCTAATCTGGAAGAATTCACAGTCCATATTGAACCAAGATCTCAAAAACAAAACAACACAAACACCCACACATAAACACACACACACATACACATCCATGCATCCCCTTCATGTAAAATAACACTATCAAATTCTACTTGAAGGAATATTACAAATTCATCTACTTGCTGAGTAGAACATATATGTTCTGTGAGCTCAAAAGCTGAAAATGCAGTTAAGTTAGGAAGTGAGCAAAGAGACTGGGATGTTAGCAAAATAAATAAATAAAAAATAAAGAATTAGAAAATTGGCAAAGAACCAGACAGTTCATCAATAAATTGCTCACAGATATATGAACTTAATGGCTGAAGGAAGAATGATGGAGGTAATTTGGCAGATGGAAGCATGAATGAGAGGCTTAGATGAAAGAGAATGATAGGAAACAAGAAAAGTACACTGCCGGGCGCGGTGGCTCACGCCTGTAATCCCAGCACTTTGGGAGGCTGGGGCAGGAGGATCGCGGTTCAAAGCCAGCCTCAGAGTGGCGAGGCACTTAGCAATCAGAGAGACCCTGCTAAAATACAAAAAAGGGCTGGGGATGTGACCCAACGAGTGAGAATGATAGGAAACAAAAAAAAAAAAAAAAAAAAAAAAAAAAAGTACACTGGAAGATGTCACTGAAGGCACTTTAATTGCAGATTGAAAATCATTGAGCACAGGGCCAAGGGACTTGTTTTACCTTGAAAGCAATGGGTGTGGGGCCAAGACCCAGAGCAGCAGTGTGGAAAGGAGGCTGACTTGGGGGAGGGTGTGTGGGATCTCCCAAAGGGATGAACCCAAGGACAGCCTTGAAGCTCAGGGAAGGGTGGTGGTGAGCCAGCTTCCTGGGTCGACCACTGAAAACGGTGTAGCATGTCAATAGTCCCCCTCAGCCTCTGATGCTGGTTAAGCTGCTCCTCTATCTGCTCATCCACACCCTTCTTGTCCATGTGGTTCAGGAGAAGCCAGGCTTCCTCCATGAAATCTCTTTTGGCCCCTTCCATCAATGTGACCTCTCTCTTTAAACTCCTACAATTCTTCAAGTGGACCTTTTTAATGACTTGTGTCAACTCTAAGCCAGCACTACTTAGGAGGTCTTGTCAAAGCTCGTTATAATTACGCCTAGACATGCATTAGAACCATGGAGGCACCTCTTTGCTGAAGGCTCTCAATCCTTAAGCAGTTGCTGGGGTTCTCTTCTTCATCTAGAGAGGTCTTTTCCTCTGTGTTATCTGAGACTCGTGTTTGACACAGAAGATGCAGAGTCTTACAGCTATGACTCTCCAACCTTCACAGCAATCCTAAGAGGTGACTCTATCATTATCCCCATTTCACAGATAAGGGACAATTAAATAATCTGACTCTCAGAGAGTCAGAGTCCCAAAGGAGGCAACTCACTTCAGGACTCACCCATTTATTTAATCTCCACCGGTGTGATAAAGGACTGGAAGAAGGGGCTGATGGATGTCTGAGTGAATGAAGACTGAACAAGGGAGTGACGTGACCCAGTCTTGTGGCACAGTGGGAGGTGAGGCCCTCGGGTATTCTCTGAATGCTTGCAAGGCAAGAAACTTTGCTACCCATCCCAGGGATCCCCGCAGAGAATCCAGTGTGGTATGTGGCCACTGCTGACTCTGAGGACTGGATGGGCTCTTACAGATGAAGAGATTGTAAAACACTTTTTTTAGAAAGGGCATTGAGACTAGCAATTCCTACAATGAGTGTTTCATTGATTTACAGCCATATTAAAAAAAACTGAGGCACTAAACAATTCATGAACCTTTTAAAGTATTGTTCCTCTTAATCTGTAGCTTCAAATGCTCATAAGCCTCTCCAGATACTAGATAGGCCTGTAGGGGTTAGGATTCCTCTGGGGCTCAGTTAACTTAAAAAGTGGGAAGCAAATGCACAGCCAGGGTGTTTATCAGCAGCTCATCGTGATTTTCTACTTTCCTTTTTCTTATCAGGAGTCAAAAGCAACATGTGAGTAAGATATGTGGCTATCAGAGGTTATCACTTGTTGCCAAGTGAAAAAGCACAACTGAACCGGGTTTAGCTTGATGGCCTCTCTGTTGAAATTCAGAATCTCTTATCTTTGCTTCCACTTCTCCTGTCTAGACACTTGACAATGATTTGCAGGAAATTGAGGCACTTACCCCTGCTGAGAAACCAGAGCTAAACATTCCTAAATATAATTTTACTCTGTGTGTGTGTGTGTTTAACGCAAGTTAATGTTAATTCAAAAGGAAAACAGAAATGTTTTTTTTTCCTCTCTCTCTGGGAATGGAATCAGCCGACCATCAGCCAGACAGAGCTGTGGGATTTTTTCACAGTCTGGTCTTTCTGGGCTGGGAAATTTGTCCAGTTATTCAGGTGCAAAACACGGGTCTCTCTTCTCTAACAAGAGGAAATTGAAGGATCTAATCTATGCAACCACTTTTGTTTTCTTTCATCTGTTTTCCTTTTATTTTCTTTCTCTCATAAGGAGAAGAAAAGAATTTTATTCTCCCAACACATGCCATCAAAATAGCTTGTAGTAAGACATCGGCTTTCTGTCAAGATAAATTCCCTTTAAGGTCTGAGGGCCTCACTGTTGCCATCTGGCCTCCAGGTCAGGATAGGTAGAAGAGCCTTTTCCACTGAATAAAGGAGATGAGACTTTGGGTGCATGTTATTGGGGAAGGAGAAGAACAATGACTTCCAAAGCCACCAATTTTATGAAAACAATTTGAGGGAGAATAACAAAGGGCAAAGTTGAGTTTTAAGATGTTCTCTGTGGGATTCGTGTAAATTACTTCCACTATTTCTCTCCTGTGAAATCTACTGTGGGAGGGGAGAGAGGAGGTAAGTCTAATGTCCACAGTGATGACCAAAAAAAAAAAAAAAAAAAAGAGGTTTTATTAATTTTTATTAATGCAAGAGCCAGGACAGGAGGGAAGCAGCTGCTTGGGTCACACTGAAGGACAAATTTAAATGACTTTTTTTTTTTTTTTATGGTACCAGGGATTGAACTCGACCACTGGGCCACATCCCCAGCCCTTTCTTGTATTTTTATTTAGAGACAGGGTCTCACTGAGTTGCTAAGTGCCTCGCCATTGCTGAGGCTGGCTTTGAACTCGTGATCCTCCTGCCTCAGCCTCCCAAAGTGCTGGGATTACAGGCGTGAGCCACTGCGCCCGGCTTATAAATGACTTATTTTTGCACAGACCCAAGAGCCTCAACATTGATCTGGTTCAGTTCACATGGCTAAGATGGGAGCAGGCTATTGCTCAAACACATTATCTTTCATTCTTCAACACTTTCAGAGGGAGGAAGTAAGAGAGCCAGTCATTTGGAAAGCATGTGTAAACACTTCGTATGTAGCTTTTGCATGTACAAAGGCAAAAGTAATACACAGTAAGTGTATTTCTGCAGGTTGACGATCCCTTATATGAAATGCTTGGAACCAGATGTGCTTCAGATTTCAATTTTTTTGAATTTGGAATATTTGCATATACAAAATGAGATATCTTGAGGAAGGGACTCAAGTCTAAACAAGGCATTTGTTTATGTTTATACACATAGCCTAAAGGTAATTTCATGCAATATTTTTAATTTGTACATTTTGACTTCCACTTTACTTCTGAGTTCACATGTGAAATTTTGCACTGTGGTACCATGTTTGTATTCAAAATATTTTGGATTTGGGAGCATTTTGGATTTCAGATTTCCTCAACCTGTAGTTTGCTAGAGCTGCCATTACAAATACCACAAACTGAGTGGTTAAAACAAGAGAAATTAATTTTCTCACAGCTCTGGAAATGAAGTCTAAAACCCAGGTTTCATTTTGAGTCCTCTTTCCCTGGCTGACAGGTGGCTACCTTCTCTCTTTTGTTCACATAATCTTTCCTCACATGTTTTCTCTGTGTCCTGGTTTCTTCTTGTAAGGTCATCCATCACCAGTCCTGGATTAGGGCCCAACATTTGACCTCATTTTACCTTAATAACCCCTATAAGGGGCCTATGTCCAAATAGTCACATCCCGAAGTACTGGGAGTCAGGGTGAAGGTGAACTGGGGAAGAGGGACATGATTGAATCCATTTCCTAAGGCATTTGCAGTGTGGGCAAATCATGGCACGCATGAACACGTACAAACACCCACACTCCACAGTGAAAGACACACATTTTTAGCGGCTACACAAAAGCACACTGCATCTTAGTGAAGCTTGAAGGCAGCCTGCCATGCTGGAGCAAGGTGGTGGTGGGGGATGTATTGTAAATTCTACCTCACACAGCATGATGCAGCCCGCCAGGAATGTCTCCTGCCCTGCAGCTCCCCTTACAGCCACACTGGGACTTCTTTCCCACGTGTGTGAACTCTAAATAATTTTACTCTAAGTAACACTCGCTGTTCTTATGAAACTCAGATCTTAGCTTTGTCTCTTACAAGAGCTGATGTCTGCTTTGTTTGTTTCAACCCAGATCCCAGATTTCCTTACTGTTCTACAACTGCTTGAGTAGGGCACTTACTCTATTATCTACCAACAACATTAGCAAGTCCTTTAAATCTCCAGCCTGACCACCTTGCTTTTTTGAGAACCCATCAATCTTGACCTTGCCTGAGAACTTCCAGCTGCAGTGAAGAATGAATATGTTAGTTATGATTGGTAGATTTTCTGTCAGAGTACACATTTGGTAGGGATGCTTACATTTGTAGCCACATATATAGAAAAATAGGGGACCCTTCCCTGGGAGAGCCTGTGTATATTATGATTTGCTTAAAGTAACTACGATAATTTTCATTCTTTTTTTTTTTTAAATATTGCTTTATTTACTTTAGTTGTACACAATGCAATAATTCATCTATGTTTACGTGGTGCTGAGGATCGAACCCGGGCCACGCACGTGTGAGGCGAGCGCTCTGCCGCTGAGCCACAACCCCAGCCCGATAATTTTCATTCTTCTTGTTACTGATTAATTTGAGCATAGAACCTTAGAAAAGTCTTCCCAGTAGCTTCTGGGAAGGGGAGGTCCATGGGAGTCAATGCCTCTTTTCTTTATTGCTGTTTGTCCTTTGGTCTGTGTTTGATAGTTGGCACTATTGCAGCTATCTTGTCACTATGAGGCATTTCAACATAACTCAATATAGTAGTATCTGTATAATAGGAATGTTGAGATCAACTAAATTAATCCTTGCAAAACATTTAGAGCTGTTTAGAACATAGGCACTTAGCAATATTGTAATTGTGAATATTGAGTGATGGAAGAAGATACCTGCCATGATGATATTACTGATGTGCTGAATTAACCCTAACCTTGACCCTGCAGCTACCTCCCACTGAATATCTTGTTTTGTGAGATAATATACACTCTTCTATTGCTGAGGATACTTAGGTGGAACTGATATTACATGCAACAAAAATCATCCTAGCTGGTACTTATTTGTAGCCTCCTTTGAGTAGAGGAATGGCACATATCTCCAGAAGCTTCCATGGCTTCTAGTGCTACTATGTGTGCTTGAGAAATTAGCCATTTGTTAGAGGGTTGCCTTACAGCCAAGGGTGGCATTTTTAGTCTTTTAAGTTAATCATGCCAGGTACTCCTGGATTTAAAAAGCAGTGGACTTTCTATTTATCAGATGGTGTTATACAGTAGTGAAAAGGAGATGGTGTTTGCAGTCTAAATAATTGGGCTTGAGAACCTAACATGACACTTTACTGGTGTGTAACCCTGAGCACTTTACTTAGTTTGTATGTGTCTCTGTTTCTTCATCTGTAAAATGGAAATAATCTCCATGTTCCAAAGTTTATGAGAGAATTAAATAAATTACACATGTAGTAATATTCAGATTTTCCTACATGCCACCAGTCACGGTGCTAAAATACCTGTTTTTCCCCCTATTTGTGGATCTACCTAGACTGTGTTGGATATTTCCTCAAAATAGGGTGCCATTTATGCCTGAAGATGTTTAAAATACCACAATGAAGATCTTGGCATTAGGACTTTTGAATGATGGAGTGACACCAGTTACAGATGAGCCAGTGAAATGTGCTCTAGAATCGGTGTGCTTGAAGTCATTGTAATTTGTGAAATATTTGGAAACAGATATTTGGTTTTCAATGATGTGCTGAGAAATGAAGAGTCCCCCCCTCATTTGACAAAAAAGTCTTAAAATGGTCTCCATGTTTTCATTGCATCAGACACTTAGGTATTTTATTTCAATGTCCTTAAGAAGATGGCCAACTAAAAAGCTGTGAGTCAGAACAATTGGTCTGAATAGAGCCCTAAACAGGCTGAAGGAATGCTGGCCAAACTCAAGTCATCTTTGCTAGATGTGTGTCCAAACTGGCTAACTGTCAGATCCCCAGGTACCTGCTGCGTTGTGAATGCAGTTGAGTGAGTGCGGATGCTTCCATGAGGTTGGCCGGTACTCCTTAGAGTACTTATAAAAGAGCACTGAAGTGATAGTCTTCCATTCAGGCAGAACAGTATGCTTCTGTCCACATGATGAAATTTCCTTATGCCTTATGCCAGAAAACCTAGAGTTGACATTCTATGTTTAATAGTGATAAGCAGCTTTAGGCAAGAATTCTAGTCAAATTATATTTCTACCTCTCCACCATTACATGATTCCTGATCCAATGACCTTCTTAAAATGGTCAGTGTGTACTTTATACTAAGCCATGACAAATCTTCTGAAAGAAGATATTATCTGTTCACTGATTAACTTACCCAACCACCCAACAAATATTTATGAGTATACATTATGTACTAGTCACTGTGGTATTTATAGAGAAATCAGAGGTAAGACCCTCTGCCTCCATTCCCATGATTTTCTTAACCCATTGGGAATGAGAGATATTAAATAATTTAAAAAATAATTTTTTGAATTTAGAAAGGAGAAGCAGAAGGCATATGAGAATGTGATCTCCCAAGTGCACACATGGTCCTTGCATGTTTTTCTGAAACAATGTTTCTAGCACTCTGCCTCTGAGTTGCAGGCAACAGGAAGCTCTTTGGCTGGTTGTGGAGACAGTCTGGAGAAGATGCTCCACTCATAAGGAATTGTGTCCTTATCATTATTTAGCATTTTTTATTTCATCCATGTGTAGTGCATAATTACCATCAATAAACATATTCCTCAAAACCCCCAAAACCATAATATATAGTCTGAAAAAATTTACTCAGCATCCATTGTTATCAATCTTTTTCTTTCTCTGCTGATAACAGAATGAATTATAAGTTCTCAGAGGAGGGCTTCACACCCTACTCCACCATTTTGCAGCATATTGTATACCCAGTATGTGAGCCTGTTTCAAATTGGCATTTTGATCATTTCATCTTAACATAATTTTTTCTTGACTTATGGCGTCTTTGGAACCCTTGTGGGCAGAATTCACAGCCAAGAGTCTATATTGATAGAGGCATATGGGAAATTTTCCAAGAATTTGGAAATGCAAAGCCTCAGAGTTGGAAGGACCAAAAAAATTATCAAGACCTACTCTTTCATTTGTAAATGGGAAATTGTGACCAGATAAGAGAAATGATATACTCCAGATACATACCTTCAGAGTTCTGCTTCTTCATCTCATTCCTGGGAGACTGCAGACTTGCCACTGATGTGTGATAATTTTTTATCCATATTGCTGAACTGACTAAGGTGAAACTTTAAGTGGAGAAGTGGAGTGAGAGGCGAGGGCCTTGCACTGCATTGCAATATCTAACTTTTTCCCCAGGAGGTCTCTTGCCCTTTGTCCAGATCAGCATGCAATAGATTGAGTACAAAATGTAAAAGTGGGAGGTTTGTACCAGGAAACACATTTCTAGGAAAAGCTCAAGAAATCACTTTATTCATGTTTTGGTTTCCTCTGGATGCACATGGTTGGAACACAATTTATGTGGAAAATATAAAATGTGACAGTGTTGGTTCTGAGGATCAATGTGCCCTCCATATCCAAGACAGTCAACTGATTATTACTTTTTTCTAACAAAACCTATTTAGTCTGACTGAGGAACCTGCTGTTTCTCTCTAACCTTTGTAAACTTGCTGTTTAAATGTTTAAATGGAAAACTTCATTGTTTTGCATCAAAAATTTCTGTAACCTTTTGTCTAACAGGACATCAAGGTCATGAAATGCTTGCTTCTTCCAGAACTTGCTCTGAAATAACTTAAGCTTTGGAGGCATGACAGCTTCCTAAATGTCCTCCCAAGTGATTTTGTCTTTTTCAGTCAAAAGAGGGTAAATGGGGCATCAGGATATGAAATTTGCACGAGGAGGTTTATTTTGATAGGAATTTTAAGGCAATGGTTCTCAATGCAGGCTCAACATACAAATAATCTAGGGAGCCTCTAAATAATTCACACCCCCTAACAGGCTGATTTAATTGGTCAGGGGTGATGTGGGGTCAGAACTTTAGTGGACTCAGCTTGGTATACCTTCTTAGCTTCCCTTGATCTCCTTTGTCTTTCTGAAGGCTCTTCATGTCTGTCTAACCATTAACCCTGTTCTGCTACTTCTGTCTTTGCTAGACCCTTGCTGACCCCTCTTCACCTCTCCAAACTCCACCCCCATGAGCTGGTCAGAGCTCAAGGTAAAACTGGAAGGAGCATGACTCTCATGGCCACGTGCTGAGCTCTGGCTACTCCCAGCCATCTCCTTTTGTGTAGATTTTTTACAAATGCCAATTCTCAAGACCTTCTTCCTAAGAGCATCCGTGGGTTCCGTGATGCAGAGAGGCAGCTCACCATGAGAACCTTGTCTAAGGAGAAATGGGAGGCAGGAGGGAGCTGGCCAGATAGATTCCCCCACTGTCTTTTCTGTGAACTGCTCAAGGTGGGCTTCTCCTTACACATCTGGATCAACCCCATGGAGCTGTTGCTCTGTTTCTAATGACTTTCATAAAGTGCTGGCCAGCAAAATATGACTGTACAACATTACTTTGCATCTTTCCTTGTCATTTCCCTTATTTCCTTATCTTCTTTACCTTGGGCTTAAAAAATTCAAATCAAGTTTTGGCATTTTAATCCTTGACTTAGCCTCTGTTTCCTACAGAACCTGAGCTAAACCACAGTAAAAAAAAAAAAAAAAAAAAAAAAAAAAAAAATCCTCAGCCAGGTGCAGTGACACATGCCTGTAATCCTAGTGGCTCCAGAGGCTGAGGCAGGAGGATCAGGAGTTCAAAGCCAGACTCAGCAACTTAGTGAGGCACTTAGCAACTCAATGAGACCCTGTCTCTAAATAAAATAAAAAAAAATAAAATTCATC
The DNA here is from genome assembly GCA_025594165.1 of Tamias sibiricus. Taxonomy (NCBI): domain Eukaryota; kingdom Metazoa; phylum Chordata; class Mammalia; order Rodentia; family Sciuridae; genus Tamias; species Tamias sibiricus. The sequence continues at coordinate 11,179,283 of CM046662.1, forward strand.
AAGTAATTCTATGATAAAGACAGAATTGAGAAGCATCACTTCTCCAAAAGACTTGAATTCCCATCCCTTTGGGACATTGTATAGGAATAATTCTCTGTTTTCCCTACTGTCACTTCCTGTCATCTGTTTTCAAAACAAACAGAATAAAATTTAAAACTGTTTATCATTCCCTTTTTTCATTATTTCCCATCTATGCCCTTGGTCAGACTCTAAGTCCATAAGCAGTGTGATGTGCCTCTTTTTTTTTTTAATATTTATTTATTTGCTTTAGTTGTACACAATGTGTTTATTTACGTGGTGCTGAGGATTGAACCCGGGCCGCGCACATGCTAGGCGAGCGCTCTACCGCTAAGCCACAACCCCAGCCCCGTGATGTGCCTCTTAAAGAAATGCATTTTATATGTAGACATTGTGCCCCATGGTTCTTTTATTTTTTTCATGGTCATGATCTGTATTGTCTTGTAATGGCTTGTCATTTAATGGCATCTCTTAGGCAATGTCACGATACAAGAGGCTTCTTTATTCTTTTGAGTTGTCATTTAGTATTTCATAAGGTGGAGGTGCTAGAAATAATTTTCTCTTGACCTTACTAATAGGGATTTAGATTGCTTGTAACATTTTGACATTGAAAACAATGCTGAATTGAGCATCTTTGAGTATACATCTTCACGCACACATGAATGGAATTCTCAACAACAGACAGCTGGTATTGGAATTGTTAGATTGAAAGGCATACTCACATAGGTTTTGACAGATACTTCTAATGTACCCTTCAAAATGATGTCCCAGTCTTTCTACCAAGAGTATATGAGAATTGCTGTTTTTTCATACCTTTTAACCAACCCTTGATATTATCAGTTTTAAACAATTGTTAGTTCAAGCATATAATATCTCATAGTTTTTTTCAGTGCAACCAAAATCACTCTGTAAATCTTAAGTCTCTTTTGGCCTTGTGTCTCTAATTTGGAAATTTTTATTAAACTGTGTTAATTCAGGATGTGATTCTATACAGTTGCTAAGTTAGACTTTCTTCAGAACTACCAGCCTTAAGAGCAGGTCTAATGACTTCACAATCTCTACAACTCTGGGTCTTGGAAGATGGCAGGATGAGCCTTCCCACCTACTTCCTGAGCAGAACCAGAACTGGGTACCTGACAAGATGATGGAAAGGCTTTCTAGAATTTGGTTGCTGGAAGAAGCCCTGGTACCTGCTGGGCCACTCTCCAAGTCTCCTGGGGACTCCAGCTCCCCCAGCTGGTGTGAACAGAAGCAGGGCATGTGGAGTGCTTTCCCCAAAGACAGATAGCTTCTGCCAGGGTGTTTGCATCCACAGCATCTGGGTCAGGATGTTTTTGGGGACAGCTTTGGGCAGAGCCAAAGAGGCTTACCAGTGTGGAGCAGTGCAGCTCCCCAGTGTAATGGAGCAGGTTGTTTGTGTTGTGAGGAGTGTGGCAGAAATGCGGCTGATGACCAGATGTGGCTGCAGACCCCAGGCTGCCCTACATCTCCACTTCCAGCATAGGTGGTTGTTTTATTCAGCGTTTTGCCACAGTGATGAAAGGACCCAGTGAAAACAAATGTAGAGGAGGAAAGGTTTACTTAGGGACTCATGGTTTCAGAGGCCTCAATCCATAGATGGCCAACTCCATTCCTTGGAGCTTGAGGTGAGGCAGAAAATCGTGGTGGGAGAGTGTGGCAGAGGGAAGCAGCTCACATCATGATCATGAAGCAGAGAGACTCTGCTTGCCTTATACCAAATCTGTACTCCAAAGCTGTGCCCCCAATGTCCCACATCCTTCAGCCACACCCTACCAGCCTTCAGTTACCTCTCAGTTAATCCCCATCAGGGGATTAATTCACTATTGGGTTAAGGCTCTCACAACCCAATAATTTTTTCTCTGACCCTTCTTGCATTATCTCACACATGACCTTTTGGGGGACACCTTACATCCAAACCATAACAGTGGTCAACATTTTGTATACCCCTCTCCCTGGGAGGAAGAATCTTAGTCATATAGAAAAGATATGGGTCCTTGCTCCTACCTTCCTGAAACTACTGATAAAATGGACGTTGTTATATCAGTTGGAATTTATAATATGATTGATGAGAGGAACATCTTTGCATAAAATGACTCATAAACACTTCAAAAAGCAATGTATAATGCATTTGGTATAAGCACATTCAGCACAGAAGGAGGCAAATAGGAGTGGTTAATTTAGACACAGTTCTAAGAGGCAATGTTTAGCATTTGGGAGCTCAAAAAACTGGCTTTCTTCCATGATTTCCACTTCATTTCCTCTTCTTGCCTATCTCTGGGCATCTTTGTTACAGTGGCCAGAGGTAGGAAATCAGCTGGTATCCCAGTCTGGTTCTGCTTCCCAATTTACCCTTTCAGGGAGAAAGCGGACTGTTTCTCTCCCCCCTCTCTCTGACAGTTCCTCTTGTATCTGTGATGTAATATAATTCACCACATTTTTTGAGAATCTTTTCATCTCTGGGACTGTACTAGGTGCTAAAAAAAAAAAAAACAGCAATGACAGCAATGCAATCTCTGCTAACAATCTATGAAAAGAAAGAAACAAAATAACTAGCTACAAATAGTGTAATGAATGCTACAAAGAAAATTAAATAAAGAAGTGGTAGAGATATGTAGGAGGTGGCTATTCATTTTCTACATATTGAGTTTAAGAAGCTAGTAGGATATCTTATATAAAGATTGCTATCAAATTATTGGATAGTCTAGGAATTAGAAGGACAGACTGAGATGATGTTGGAAATTTGAGATTTAACATATGGGTCTGCTTGAAAGTGTAGAATGAGATCTTTCAGGGAGAGCGGGATGGGTGAAGAATAATTGCATGTGAAGCAGTTTTTTTAAAAAAAATATTTATTTATTTACTTTAGCTGTACACAATGCAATGCATTTATGTTTACGTGGTGCTGAGGATCGAACCCGGGCTGCACATGTGCGAGGCGAGCGCTCTGCTGCTGAGCCACAACCCCAGCCCATGTGAAGCAGTTTTAAAGAGTGAACAGAAGGAACACCAGTGAGCTGGGGGTGTGGCTCAGTGGTAGAGCACTTGCCTAGCATGCACAAGGCTATGGGTTTGATCCCTAGCACTGAAAAAAGAAAGAGAGGAAAGAAAAGAAAAAAAAAATGAGAAAAAGAAGAAGAAGCACCTGTGAAAAAGTGATGAGGCTCAGCCTTATCAAAATTCTATAATCAGGAACTTCCATGTTCACTTAAACAGAGTAAAAGTGAACAACAAATTCGCCCTCCCACCTTAAACAATTACATTGAAATAAAAACAGCAAAACAGAAAATTAAAACTATTTTTTAAGATATTGGGTATCAGTCAACAAAGGACATTGATCCATGTGGAATGGGAAACAAATTAGGTGTCTTGAGAAAGTCTGCAGCCCAGAGGAAGGAGCCCTTTGGACTTCATACACCGCGTAATTGAAGTGGAAAGTCTGGGAGACAAGGCATCTAAGGTGTATAGTAGGACAGAACGCTAGTGGGAGAGGACTGTGCAGAAAGAACTGTGCAGATCAAAGCAGGTGCCCCTTGAGTAATCAGAGGAGTGCTAGTCAATTCATGCATGTGAGGAAATGACCTAAACCATCCCTAAACAGGGAATCATCTGACACTAATAAGGGAGACACTCCCTGTGGCTCATCTGTCTAGGGCCAAGATCAGTATCAAGACCAACAGACAGAGTAGAAAACCTCATACTTAAGTGGATGTGAAGGGAAGTACTCAGAAGCAAATCAATAGACGTAATATCACACTGAAGTATAAATTCCCTCTTGCTGCTGCCCTTATGGTCTCCCATAAGTTTGGTATGTTGTGTTTCCATTTTATTTCTTTCAAGAACTTTTAAAATTTATCTTTTGATTTCTTCAATGACCCTTGTTCCCATCAGAAACATGTTGTTAAGCCTTCATGAATTTGAATGCTTTCTAAAGTTTCTTTTGTTAAGTTTCTAGTTTTATTTCACTGTGGTTAGAGACATATGATGCGACTTTGATTTTTTAAAATATGTTGAGACTTGTTTTGTGACCCTGATATGTGGTTTATTTTAGAGAATTTTCTATGTGCTAAAAAAAGAATGTGTGTTCTTTAGCTGTTGCATGAATTCTGAAAATGTCTGTTGAGTCCATCTGATCCACAGTATAGTATGACTGATGTTTATTCATTGGCGTGGGTCTGGATGACCTGTCTACTTATTAAACTACAATTATTATATTACTTATTACACTACAATTGTATTGGAGTCCCTTCTCTCCCTTTGCATCTACTAATGTTTCTTTTATAAAATTGAGTGCTCTGGTATTAGGTGCATATATATTTGTAATTGTTATGTCTTCTGCTTGAATTGATCCCTTGATCATTATATAGTAATGTTCTTTGTCTCTTTTAATAGTACTTCTATAATTCTATTTTGTCTGATTTAAGAGTAGCTACTCCTGCTTGATTTGTGTTTCCATTTCTTCTATTCACACACACACACACACACACACACACACACACACATATACATTCTTTCACTTTTATTCTGTATGTGTCTTCACTACTGAAGTGAGTTTCTTTTAGGTAGCATTCCATTGGATCTAATTTTTATATCTATTCAGCTAGTCTGTATCTTTTAATTAGGAATTTAGTCTGCTTATATTTAAGGTTTTATAGATATATAAGGACTGGCTATTATCAGTCAAAAAATCATTTAATAAATGTGATAAATTTGTTCTATTTGTTTTGAATATCATTTGTTCTATTCTTCCTCTCTTTTTTAATTTTTAATTTGTTATACATGACAGAATGCATTTATGCACTGTGATATATCATACATAGATGGGATATAATTTCTCATTTTTCAAAGTGTACATGTTGCAGATTCATATTGGTCATGTAGTCACATATATACAAACAGTAATAATGTTTTATTCCACTATCTTTCTCATCCCCACATCCCCTCCCTCCCCTCTCTTCACTTCCCTCTACCTAATCTAAGGTAACGCTATTTTTCCCTTGTGCCCCCTACCTTATTGTGAATTAGCATCCGCATATTAGAGAAAACATTCAGCCTTTGATTTTGTGGGATTGGCTTATTTCGCTTAGCATGATATTCTCCAACTCCACAACTATTTACTGGCAAATTCTATAATTTCACTGTTCTTTAAAGCTGAGTAATATTCCATTGAGTATATATACCACATTTTCTTTATCCATTCATATATTTAGGGATACCTAGGTTGGTTCCGTAGTCTAGCTATTGTGAATTGAGCTGCTATAAACATTGTTGTGGTTGTGTCACTATAGTATGCTGATTTTACATCCTCTAAATATAAACCAATGAGTGGGACAGCTGGGTCAAATGGTGGTTCCATTCCCAGTTTTTTTGAGGAATCTCCATACTGCTTTCCATAGTGGTTGCACCAATTTGCAGTCCCACCAACAATGTATGAGTGTACATTTTCCCCCATGTCCTCACCAACATTTATTGTTGCCTGTATTCTTAATGATTGCCATTCTGACAGGAATGAGATGAGATCTTAGAGTAGTTTTGATTTGCATTTTTCTAATTGCTAGAGATGTTGAACACTATTTCATATATTTGTTGATCAATTGTATTTCTTCTTGTGTGAAGCGTCTGTTCAGTTCCTTAGCCCATTTATTGATTGGGTTATTTGTTTTTTTGGTGTTAAGTTTTTTGAGGTCTTTATATATTCTAGAGATTAATGCTTTATCAGAGGTGCATGCGGTAAAGATTTTCTCCCAATCTGTAGGCTCTCTTCTCATATTATTAATTGTTTCCTTTGCTGAGAAGAAGCTTTTTAATTTGAATCCATCCCAATTATTGATTCTTGATTTTACTTCCTCCACTTTAGGAGTCTTGTTAAGGAAGTCAGATCCTAGACTGACATGGTGAAAATTTGGGCCTATTTTTTCTTCTATCAGGTGCAGGGCCTCTGTTCTAGTGCCTAGATCTTTGATCCACTTTGAGTTGATTTTTGTGCAGGATGAGAGATAGAGGTTTAATTTCATTTTGCTACATATGGATTTCCAGTTTTGCCAAGCACCATTTATTAAATAGGCCATCTTTTCTCCAGTGGATGTTTTCGACACCCTTGTCTAGTATGAGATAACCGTATTTATGTGGGTTTGTCTCTGTGTCATCTATTCTGTACCATTGGTCTACAAGTCTGTTTTGGTGCCAATACCATGCCGTTTTGTTATGGTTTGGAGGATTATATTAATAAGTTTTGATTCTTTTCTATTTTCCTTTCATATGTCTCCTTTAACAGTGGGCTTTGTGCTTAAATGTTTTCATATTACATATGATGCTTATCTTTCTTTTGCTTCTAAATGTAGGACTTTTAAGCATATTATCGTGTGTGTGTGTGTGTGTGTGTGTGTGTGTGTGTGTGTGTGTGTTGCTGGAGAACAAACCCAGCACCTTGTACGTACATTTTCTTTTCCACATTTTTAAAGTTGGTGCATTATAGATATACATATTGATGGGATTTATTGTTACACATTCATACATACACACAATATAATAATATAATTTGGCCAGTATAACTTCTCAGAACTACCCCCACCCTCCTCCTCTCATCCCTGGTCCCTTTCCTGTTTTCTGCTTATCTACCTTTGATTTTCATGAGATCCCCTGCCAATCTTCTTTTCCTTTTTCATCTCTAGCTTTCACATATGACAGAAAACATATAACCCTTGACCTTCTGAGTTTGGTTCATTTTACTTAACATAAGGGCCTTGAGTTCCATTCATTGTCCTTCAAATGACATAATTTCATTTTCTTTATGGCTGAATAAAATTCCATTGTGTATATGTACCACATTTTCTTTATTCATTCCTCTGTTGGTAGACATCTAGGTGGTTCTATAGTTTGGCTATTGTGAATTGTGCTGCTATAAACATTGGGTATGCATGTATCACTGTAGTATGATGACTTTAATTCTTTAATATAAATATTGACGAGTGGTATAGCTGCATCATATGGTAGTTCCATGCATCGTATGGTAGTTCCATGCCTAGTCTTTTGAGGAAGTGCCATACTGATTTCCACAGTGGTTGTACTAATTTACAATCCTACTAACAGTGTAAATTGTTCCTTTTTCCTAGCATTTATTCTTTATATTCTTGATGACTGCCATTCTGACTGGAATGAGAAAGATAAAGTAGTGTAGTTTTGATTTGCATTTTTCTAATTGTTAATGATGTTGAACATTTTTTGTATATTTATTGGCCATCAATGTATATCTTCTTTGAGAAATATCTGTTTAATTAATTTAGCCATTTTTATTGATTGGGTTGTTTGTTGTTTTTGGTGTTGAGTTTTTTGAGTCTTTATATATTATAGATATTAATCCTTTGTCAGAATAGTGTCATGCAAAGATTTTCTCCCATTCTGTAGGTTCTTTCTTCTCATATTTTTAATTGTTTCCTTTGCTTTGCAGAAGCTTTTTAATTTGAATGCCATCCCATTTATTGATTCTTGATTTTACTTCCTCCACTTTAGGAGTCTTGTTAAGGAAGTCAGATCCTAGACTGACATGGTGAAAATTTGGGCCTATTTTTTCTTCTATCAGGTGCAGGGCCTCTGTTCTAGTGCCTAGATCTTTGATCCACTTTGAGTTGATTTTTGTGCAGGATGAGAGATAGAGGTTTAATTTCATTTTGCTACATATGGATTTCCAGTTTTGCCAAGCACCATTTATTAAATAGGCCATCTTTTCTCCAGTGGATGTTTTCGACACCCTTGTCTAGTATGAGATAACCGTATTTATGTGGGTTTGTCTCTGTGTCATCTATTCTGTACCATTGGTCTACAAGTCTGTTTTGGTGCCAATACCATGCCGTTTTGTTATGGTTTGGAGGATTATATTAATAAGTTTTGATTCTTTTCTATTTTCCTTTCATATGTCTCCTTTAACAGTGGGCTTTGTGCTTAAATGTTTTCATATTACATATGATGCTTATCTTTCTTTTGCTTCTAAATGTAGGACTTTTAAGCATATTATCGTGTGTGTGTGTGTGTGTGTGTGTGTGTGTGTGTGTGTGTGTGTTGCTGGAGAACAAACCCAGCACCTTGTACGTACATTTTCTTTTCCACATTTTTAAAGTTGGTGCATTATAGATATACATATGATGGGATTTATTGTTACACATTCATACATACACACAATATAATAATATAATTTGGCCAGTATAACTTCTCAGAACTACCCCCACCCTCCTCCTCTCATCCCTGGTCCCTTTCCTGTTTTCTGCTTATCTACCTTTGATTTTCATGAGATCCCCTGCCAATCTTCTTTTCCTTTTTCATCTCTAGCTTTCACATATGACAGAAAACATATAACCCTTGACCTTCTGAGTTTGGTTCATTTTACTTAACATAAGGGCCTTGAGTTCCATTCATTGTCCTTCAAATGACATAATTTCATTTTCTTTATGGCTGAATAAAATTCCATTGTGTATATGTACCACATTTTCTTTATTCATTCCTCTGTTGGTAGACATCTAGGTGGTTCTATAGTTTGGCTATTGTGAATTGTGCTGCTATAAACATGGGTATGCATGTATCACTGTAGTATGATGACTTTAATTCTTTAGGATAAATATTGACGAGTGGTATAGCTGCATCATATGGTAGTTCCATGCATCGTATGGTAGTTCCATGCCTAGTCTTTTGAGGAAGTGCCATACTGATTTCCACAGTGGTTGTACTAATTTACAATCCTACTAACAGTGTAAATTGTTCCTTTTTCTAGCATTTATTCTTTATATTCTTGATGACTGCCATTCTGACTGGTGAGAAAGATAAAGTAGTGTAGTTTTGATTTGCATTTTCCTGTTAATGATGTTGAACATTTTTTGTATATTTATTGGCCACATGTATATCTTCTTTTGAGAAATATCTGTTTAATTAATTTGCCATTTCTTATTTGTGTGTGTGTGTGTGTGTGTGTGTGTGTTGAGTTTTTTGAGTCCTTTATATATTATAGATATTAATCCTTTGTCAGAATAGTGTCTAGCAAAGAGTTTCTCCCATTCTATAGGTTCTTTCTTCACATTTTTTTAATTGTTTCCTTTGCTTTGCAGAAGCTTTTTAATTTGATGCAATCCCATTTATTAACTCTTGGCATTATTTTCTGAGTTTAGGATCCTATTGAGAAAGTCTTTGCCTGTACCTATATGCTGGAGTGTTGACTCCATGTTTTTCTCTAGGAATTGGATCGTTTATAGTCTAATTCCTGGGTCTTTGATGAATTTTGAGTTGATTTTTGTGCAAGGTAATCAATAAGGATCTAGTTCCATTTATCTACATATGGATAGCCAGTTTTCCCAGCACTATTTGTGAAAGAGGTTGTCTTTTCTCCAAAGTATGTTTTTGGCACCTTTGTCAAGGATCAGGTGACTGTAGCTCTGTGGATTTGTTTCTGTGTTTTCTATTCTGTACCATTGGTCTATGTCTATTTTTATGCCAGTACCATGCAGTTTTTATTACTATAGCTCTGTAGTATAATTTGAAGTCATGTAATGTGATGCCTTTAGCATTGCTTTCTATCTTAGAATTTCTTTGGCTATTCTGGGTCTTTTATTTTTTCTAATGAATTTTAGGACTTTTTTTTTTCTAGTTCTGTGTTGGCAAGGATATGGAAGAAATGGAACTCACACACTCCTACTGGTAATGCAGAATGGTACAATTGGTTTAGAAAACCATTTGACATATTCTTTAAAATTTATATATAAGAATGAAATATTATCCAGATGTTATGGTTTAGCTATGAGGTGTCCCTCAAAAGCTCATGTGTAAAACAGTTTTTCAGAGGTGAAATGATTAAATTATGAGAGCTGTAGCCTGATCAGTGAACTAATCTACTTATATGGATTAACTAGGTAGTAACTGTAGGCAGGTAGGTTGTGGCTAGATGAAGTAGTTCACTGGGGGTATGGATTTGGGGTTTATATTTTGTCCTCGGTGAGCAGAGTGCTCACTCTCGTGCGCTCTTTCTATCTCTCTTTCTCTCTCTCTCTTTCCACGGTATTTGGCCTCACCTCAGGGCCCAGCTGTATGCAGTTAGCCATTTATGGACTGAAACCTCTGAAATTGTGAGCCAAAATAAAACTTTCCTACTTTAAGTTGTTCATGATGGGTCTTTTGGTCACAGCAATGCAAAGGAGGCTAAAACATCAACCATTCCATTCCTTTTATCCAAGAGAAAAGATACTATATATCAACATACAGGTTTGGGGACGAACATTCATAGCAGCTTTATTTGTCATGTTCCCAAACTAGCAACAACCCTAAGTTCAACAGTTGAATGGATAAACAATTTGTGGTAAATGTATACAATGGAGTACATAATAAATGTGAATAAACTGTTGATACAGTTGATATTGATGGATTTCAGAATATTTATATTGAATGAAAGAATAAAAAGCTAGACCAAAAATTTACTTTGTTTCTACTTATATAAAGTTGAAAATGCAAAATAATCTATAGTGATAGGAAGCAGATTGGTATTTGCCTGGGAGGAGAGGAAGTTGGGGGGCAAGAAGACAGAATGACAATAGGGCATGGAGAAATATTTGGGGCGATGGATAAGTTTATTATTTTAACTATGGGAATAGTTTCAAGAATGTATACACATTGAACTTTTTAAACTTGTAGTTTATTAATAATTCATAGTTTATTGTACATCAAATCTTAAAAACCTTAGTTGCTTTTCTGGATTTCCATATAGATGGCTCAGGTGGAATTTTGGATGAAGAGGTCTTTAGGGTACATTGCGTTTTATATGCCCCACTGTTTAACAACCAGTAAAACAACCCATCCCTTTGACTGTGATATCTAACATGCTTTCAAAAGATAACAGAGCCAGAATTCCAGTTTAGTAAGGCTTATAGTATACATGGATAATTTGTGGTCTCCCATGTATCTGCCACATGGGGATACATCCTTTCAGTGTATAGGTGATATAACTTGAGATGGCATAAAATAGTGATCAAGGAACTGGAAAGGGATTCTTACCTTTACTATTAAAAAGATGTGTGACTTCAGGTAAGTCTATTTCCATCCTTTCTTCAGGTTTAAAATAAAAGTTCTTTCAGGCTCCAAGATAAAGTGCTACATGTGCCCCATCATCATCCACAGGCCTTTAATACCACTTCCAGCATATTGAACAATGATGTCACCAGTTCTCCTTAATGACATGTCCCACAGTTAGGTGGGCTCACTGCCTATGACGCCTACCTCCCCGAGTATTGCAGTGCATGTCATGGGCTCTGTGGTGTCCTACAGAGAAACAACAGATTTAATTTTGTTAGTGCTGTCTTTCCAAGTTTTGACCACAGAATCCTATGTTTCACTGAACACCTAATAAACCTCTCATGATTGTGGGAATGCTGATGTCACAGATTGTCTTCTGAAGAGCAGGAATTAATGGGAGAAGGGTGCTCTTGGAGGGCTGTCAGCATTCTGACCCTCTGGCGCCAGGAAATGAAGAAGTTGAAAGGGATGTGCATGAGAGTGACCAGAGATGTGGAGAGGGACAGCTGAAGGGTGACAGAAATGAGTAAACATTTTGGAGTAGGCTGTAGGGAAGTGGTAGTGCAAGTAATTTCCTTTGGGATGTATATTCTGAGGTCTTCAGAGTGTGCTTTTTATTCCCTAACTCCCCCAGCTCCATATGGAGCTACTGCAAAGCAGGCTTCTGCACATCCATCGGTCTGTACAGTCTACTTGGCTTTCAGTCTCTAATTGGATTATCAGCAGATGGGAGCTTTTCTATTGCCTTGGCTCAAGGTCTCCTGTTGTATACAGAAGAAGGGTGTTTGGTGGGGGGAGATCCCATTGGTACAGTTTATCTGAGACTGTTCTTCTCCATCTCTCAGAGACCTTTCAGGTCCAGTGCTTCAGATACTTGAGGTAGTTCAAGTCATGCATCCCAATAACACTGATAATTTTTACTAATGAAACTAGTTTTGTTGTTTTCTTCTGTATGCAGATTTACAAATATTCAGAAAGATCAAATACTATGTAACATTTGAGGAAAAAAGTGAAGAGAACTGACTTCTGCCTTTGATAACCACTGTTCATTTTGGTGACCCATCTTCCACTGTATCATGCTGTCATTTTATCTATGTATCCACATCTTTACCGAGGATCATTATGTGTGGAAGGCACAATAGTGGATTCTCAAAGATGTCCACTTTTGAATCCCCAGAATCTGTGGTTATGTTCCATCACATGGTGGAGGGACATTAAGGTGATCAATGGAGTTAAGGCAGCTGACAAGCTGACCTTAAAGTGGGGAGGTCATTCTGGGTCATCCAGATGGGCTCAGTATATTCACAATCATCCTTAAATGCAGAAGAGGGAGAAAGAAATGTCAGTGTCAGTGTGATGCCATGTAAAAAAAGTCAAGTAGCCATTGATGGCTTTGAAGATGGACAGTGACCATGCAACAAGGAACATGGGCACCCTCTAAATGCTGGAAAAACCATAAAAAAGGAATGCACTCTGTAGACACTGTTATCATCAAGAGCATTCCCCCTGAGCAGGTCTTCCACTCTCCTTTCCTTGCCTCCACTTCCCACCCACATAAACAATTTTAACAACCTGATATGTCTCCTTTCATGCATTTTCATGCTTTTATAGTTATATATACATGCAGGTACACACAAATACGCACATATACATAGAGATAGGCCATGTTTTAATTGTTACACAGAAATGGAAGCACAATTCTCATTTTTACCATACTTGACATTTTCAGATTGCTTTTTTTTTTTTTTTAACAACTAAGTAAGGCTGCAGGTGTCTGTGTGCCTTACAGTATTTTCTCCCCCATGGTCTGAACAGAGCTCAGAATGAAATTGACACCATTGCCAAAAATGAGGGGTAAAGAGGGCCCACACTGTGGATGGAGTATTTGAGCTCTGGGTTCAGCTTTGATTGTCTGTGTGTGAGATCCATTTCAGGACTGTTCAGCTGCATGAACCACAATACATGACTTTTATTTTTTTGGCCATTTAGGATTATAATTTTTTTTGTACCTGGGTAATATATTGTCCTGACCAAGATATAAATTCTAAAAGTCTGTTCCTCTTTGGTGGCTATACTATTATACTATTACAAGGTTTCGGGGGTTAGATGGCTTAATAGTTCCGTCCCCTACATCACTGCACTTCAAACCCTAGTCATTATTTTAGTCAAAAAAGATCAATTCAAACAACATGTATTGGGGAAAAAATAATTTATTAGCTCATGCCACCAGGAAGTAGAAACCAGGAATCCACAGAAATGCACTCAGCTTGTTTTTTCCCATTTTCTCTGACCTGCCCTCTTCAGTGGATTGGCACTGGGGCCAGAGGCAGTGCTTGACTCCTGTTGCAATGAATAAGGAGCCTTCTCAATTCCAACTTTGATTTGAAAATGGCAGTGAAAGGGTTTTGGTTGGCTGGGGTAGGTGATGTGCTGACTTGGATTTAACCCTGTGGACAGATGATGCTGAGCTCTGGTTGGTCCAGTGGGTCATGGACACATCCTCACTGCTATGGGTGGGATCACTCTCCTTACAGTTAAAGGAGGCAGAGTAGACATTTCCACCAAAGACTGTCATGAGCACATTACAGGAAATGGGCAGGTAAAAGGAGACTGAATGAGTAAGTCAGAGAACTCTTAAGAGTATCAGATTCAGTCCTTTGGGTCTCTGAATTTTCTTGCTAAATATGAATGAAATTTGGGACAAAATGAGGTGCAGTTAGCCCTCTGTATCTGAGCGTTCCACCCCCATGCATTTAACTCCTGCAGGTCAAAATATTTAATAAGAAATTAAGTCCATACTGAACATGGACAGACTTTACCTCTTGTCATTATTCTCTCAACAAAACAGTATAACCAGTATCTACGTAGAATCTACTTTTTCTTAAGTATTAGGAGTAATCTAGAGATGATCTAAAGTATATGGGAGGATGTACATAGGTTATATGCAAATACTGTACCATTTTATATAAGGGACTTAGGCATCTGTGGATTTTGGTGTCCCCAGGGTGGAGGTGGGGTCCTGGCACCAATCCCCTGAGGATACAGAGGGGATGCTATATTCATGATGCATCAATAGCTGAGAATAACCAGCTATAGACAAGTAATTTAAAAAGCATGATTTACCTTAGACATTTAATTCCTAGAAAGGAAAACTGAGGCCACAGGCTGATACTGAAGACCCCTCTGACACTGTGAAATACTCTCTAATAGGCTGGCAATTTTCAGAGGTCACGGCCCCACCTGAAGACAGAAACACTTCCCAGATGCTCATGTTTGCAGAGCTGTCCTGGGAGAATGGCTCTGGCTGTTGTTTTCTGTCCCTCCCTGCTGGGCAAGTCCTAGTCCTCCCTCTGACAGCAGGGCTGGATGGCATTTTGAGTCAAGCTGTCTCTTGGAAGCAGAAACCATGAGGGCTGGGTTGGGATGGTGGGACAACTGGCATTCAGCTGAGTGGGAGGAAACGGAACAGCTCACCAGCTGCCGAGGAGAGTGTTTGCAAAGTATGTGAGAGATGGGATAAAATGTGTGCATGTGTGTGTAGTCTGGATATGTTCTTATAACATTCACCTTATTTATTACAAATACTTTGCTCTTTATGACAGACTCTTCTGCCTTCTGAATGTCTCATACATATCAGGAGTTATACTGTTTTCCTTAAGTCCCATCTAAGCCTGGAAAAGAAACAAATGACTTTTAGGTTCCCTTTCTCTCTGTGGCATTTGAACCTGTCAATGCCTGTATACCTTCTGTCTCTGGGGGACAGGCACCTCTCCTTCATTTATGTTCCTCATGTGGGCAACTGAGGCTGTTTGTGTTTGGTTTGGGGGCATTCCCCAGCCCAGGTTCACTTCAATTTACTTCAGCTGCTAGGTTACCAGCCATGATGATAAAGCAGCACTGTTCACTGGCATGTGCTGGCCATTTTAAATCAGAGACACAGTTGATTGATAAGGGGCATGGACTTCAAACATTGGCCCTTCTAGCTCCTTACTCAGATATATCTCTCAAATGCTCTCTGTTCCCCATTTTTCACTTGGAAAGTGAGGTTAAGAAAGTAGAAATGGTTGGAGCAGTCAATGAGATAATAGGTGGAAAGGGCTTAGAACAGTACCTAGCATGTAACAAATGCTCAACAAACATTAGTTTTTTGTTTTAGTTTTTGTTTCTGTTTGAGTACTGGGGATTGAACCCAGGAGCACTCTATCACTGAGCCACATGCCCAGTCCTTTTTGGTTTTTACTTTGACACAGGTCTTACTAAGTTGCCCAGGCTGATCTACTGCCTCAGCCTGCTGAGTTGCTGAAATATAGGCATGCTCCACTGCTCCCAGCAATAAATATTAGTTATTAATATGAATACTTGTGTTCTTATAAAAAATGAGGTTTATTATGTGCATTTTAGGATCAAAGTTTGACATAGGAATCAAAATAGTATTCACTGATCTGAATCCCACAAAATCCAAGGGATAGAGCCAGATCCGTACTCTTCCTCCATGTGACAAAGCTGCAGTGACAAAGTTGTATTCGTGGGCATTGGGGAAGGCAAATTCCTAGCTGTAAGACTGAGCAAATGATGCAATGCCTCAAACCCCATCTTCACACCTATGTGGATGTCGGGGCACTTGGAACTCGTCAGCTGAGGGGACGGAAAGCTCTGGCTCTCTGGCTGCTTGCCACGCCCTGTTAGGGACCTAAGCTAAGCAGGGGGCGTGGCTCTGAAGTATCATGAGAACCAAAACCGCCCTAAAGATAGGGCAGGGGATTCTGCCAATTAGATGTGCCTCTTTACCTGTTTCTATAATCTGCTTACTGATTGGCTCATGTCCACTATAAACGTTGTCCACCTTCTTCAATAAACGAGTTCCAGCACTGTCCACCTGACTGAACTCCCTGATGTGGCTCTGAGTCTTTTGAAGGCAGGGGGAGGAGGTGTCAGCGACTTCTACCTTCTCAGTCCTGTCTCACTGCTGAGGTACGCTCTCCCTACCTTTCTTTGCTGGACAAAGAAAAGTCCATCCTGGGCCCACGGGTTGGTGGGGGGGCTAGAAACCTCAGCCCATTACCACAATTTCGCTACATGTGGAGTGGATAATACTGCTCTTACATAACAGTTGTCATGATACACAAATGAGATAAAGTAGTGGAAGTGGTAAATAATCATTACTTTTCAGGTTCCTTTCCTACTTTTTATTCAAAATAAATTAAAATATGATGGAAGTGGTGGTGGTGGTTTCTTACCTGAGAATGTTCTCAAATCATAAATAAGTCCTTGGTTTTTCGATGCTACTGATCTCCTGCATTCCCACTCTCCTTGTGATGATGGAGAGTCAGTGCCGATGAGTCAGCGTTTTCTGACCCAAACAGGCTCTTTCCTCCCTGGAAGGGCATGAGACACATGAGCAGCAGTAGGTGGTATGGGACAGTGATGAGTATTGGACAGGAAACCAGAACACAGGAGCCCCAGCCTGGCCCTGCCATCACCCACTGTATGACCTTGTCAGTCACTGAAAGTCATTCAGATCTCATTTTCTCAGTATAAAATATAGGGAGCAATGTGTCCTCTGATGTCCTCATATGGTTACTATGAAAGACATATGAAAGAATAAGGCTGAAATAAAATCAAAATGAGTAATATGCTATACAACCCCAAGGATTCTGGCTGATGTCAGACCCAACTTTATCACTCCTCTTATGAACTTCAGACCAACCTTACTTTCCTCCTCAGGACTTTATAATCATTTGGGCCCCCAATGCAGGTGGGTTGTCAAGACCAAGACATTTGGAGATCCACAAGGGCTTAGGCCACTGTCACTTGGAAACCCTCTCTAGTCCCTAGGAAAGTGCATAGAGGAGTTGTGAGCTGCTGGTATGAAATAGAATCAGCAAAAACCCTTTGCAGCCTAATTATGGAGTTTACAATCACCAGGAAGAGGAGATGGGGAAAAGAGAAATGTGGAACTTCATAACAAGGGCTTGTTAGTAACAAGGCCCCACAGGGCTGGACTTGGCATCTGCAGCCACAGGTCAAATCTTAACTCCAGGATCTCAGTAGGTTACATCTCTGAACTTACATTTCCTTCTCTGTGTAACTGGAACATAACCTATGCTCTGCCTTACCAAAAGATTCAGCATGAGGATCAGATGCTTGTTGAAGAGTTTTAAAAACTGTGTACCATTATATAAACAATATGGCACCCCAAATAGGCAGTCATTATATGTATATTTTATATGAACAATAAATCCTTTAGTTTTTCTTCATACCCTGAAAGCTACCATGATCCTGCCCCATTCCCAGCTCTTGTCCATTTTCATCACCTCCAGTTCAAACATGGCACACAAGAGCTCTAGCTACAATTGTCTTGAGTGGGTAGTCAAAGGTAAGTTAACTGATGACATCCAGACTGACCTAGTGGCTCATATTCTCAGAATATCAGATTCTCAGCCAGGATAAATCAGGGGTGAACAAAGCAAGGAATGCTTAGAACAGTGGCAGCCTATCTCCTAGGCTCCAGAGTAGGGATTTCTGCCCAGGGGTCATAGTCAAAATATTTAACAATCTGGAGGGCTGGAGGAACAGCTGGCGCCATCTTGGTGCCCGGAAAGCTTCTGCAGTCTCAAGTAATATTTGTGCGGTTTCAGGGGGAGTGGAGGTCTTGATCACAAGGGACAGACAAAGCACCTAGTGTGATGGTGGGGCACTTAGGGCTGTTAGTAATGGGCACTAACTAAGCAGTTTGCAAATATTTCAGCATTTTCAGCTTATTAGTATTTCAGTACTACATTAGCTGAGACTATTATATGAGCATCCCATTTGCTTGTCTCCAAGCATAACAAGCATTAATCTTCTCTTCAAAGAGTCAGCAAGTGCTGGAAGCCCCGCCTTCTGTCTCCTCTCTTTGATCAGTATCCCCTTTTCCTCTTCCAGCCTTCAACCTCCTCTTCCTCTTACTTGCTAGTAAAAGGGCATATATAATATTTTTTTCACACATATTCAGAGTCCTGGTCAAACTCCCATTCTTTCTCTTCTTAGTCATTATATTAAAATAATTTAATTCTCTCTCCAGCCTTAAAACAAAATGAAACAAAAGGCCTGTTTATCATTCAACCACTTGGTTAAGTAAACAATGGACTCAAACAGGAATAAGGCCCCTATTTTTCTCCCCCAGACTTCCTCTTAGGGCAAGGCTCAAAGGTTTTCTTTCTGGAGAGGTATTTGTTGCTGCCACAGAGAATAATGGGGACTCTAAGAAATGATTAATTAGGTCCTGGGTCAAGGTCAGGATGCAATAAAGAACATTGGTAGAAAATAATTCAAATACATTTACATGAAAAAAAAAAGTTGAATGCAAAGCAGTTTTGTAACATAAGCAGTGCTGCTGGTGTGTTTTCAAAATAAGAAAAGCTGACTTGAGATCTAAAAAGGCCACATAAGGAAACTGTAGAGTAGAATCCTGGTGCCAGTCATCTGAGTCCCTGCTCCATCATTTACTAGCTGTGTGAAATTGGGCAAGTAACTGAATATTTCCCTTCCTCAGTTTTCTCATCTATAAAGTGAAAGAGGAAAGAGTCCCTACTCAGAGTTGTCATGAGGATTAAAAGAGATCTCACTGAAGGGCACTCAGGGTGTGGCTTGGCATGTAGGCATAGCATGACACCCACTCCATTTCTACGTGCTTTAATTTCTCACAGGGATGGAGAAAATGCTATACGTTCATTGACACCATGCTCTCTTCTTCCCTTGGGCACACAGCTAGACTTAATAGCCAACCTTCCCTGTAGTTTAGCCCAGAAGCATGACAGAGTTTTGCCCATGAAATATGAGCAGAAGTGGCATGACCCCTGCACGCTGAAGTGGTTAAGAGAGAGCACTTTCTCTGTCCTTCTCAGTGATCCCAAACCTTGGGCACCTTTGAGGAAAGGGCTGGACCACTAAATGTCTGTGTGGAGCAGAGCCCCTTTCTCCACTGCATTCTCTTCTGAACTGTGACATAAGTAAGAAACCTCTTTTGTGTTTTCTGCTTAGATTTGGGGACTTGTTTATTATAGCAGTTAATATACCCTGATACAAAGTAAGAAGTGACCAGGGCTTTGTTATTCCTTTTTGTTTCCCAAAGAATGGACAGCAGCTTTAAGGAAATACAGGGATCCATTTAATAGGCATTGGCTAGGGTTTGACTGTGGCTCTCCCTAGACAGCATGACACATTAGCAAACACATGGGACTTGGAATCAGATAACTTGAGTATGGATCTTGGCTCTGCCACTCTCCAATTGTGTAACCTTGGAAAATTTTCTTAACCTCTTAAAGTTTCCTCATATTAAAAGTTAGGATAATACAAAATTTAAAGTTCACTTGCCCTTGACTAGGAATTGTACTTTCAGGAATTCATCCTAGAGAAGTTTTATCATGTACCCAACAATATATGTAAAAATTAAATTGTTTTAGTATTGTGTGTAATGGCCTAAAGTCAGGTCCATCAGTGAGGGTAAAGCTAAATAATTCATGTTGCATCCAGCCTTTGGAGTGCCTGACATTTTTAAAAAGGAATGAGATACACCATATGTGCTGATGTGAGGAGAACTATATACAATATATTATCAAATACAAAAGTAACATGCATTGTAAGCTTCCTGGTACCGTAACCCGGGAGGAAAACTCTCGGAGGCAGAGTAAAGCTTTTACTACTTTTACTTCTACTTTAGCTTAGAGAGAAAGATAGAGCTTAGCTTCTTCTTGTCTTCTTCTTAGCTTAGAGAGAAAGAAAGATAGAGCTTAGAGAAAGATTATTTTTTCTTCTTAGCTTAGAGAGAAAGAAAGATAGAGCTTAGAGAAAGATTATTTTTTTAGAGCTTCTTGCTTCTTTCTTCTGTCTTCTGTCTTCCTCGGGAGCCTCGGCCTAACTCTGACCAGCCCTCGGGAGCCTCGGCCTAACTCTGACCAGCCATTACTTCTTCTATCTGGTTTCTCTTCTGTAACCGCTCTGCCTACGTTCTGGCCGCTCTGATTCTTTTCTCCGACCCGAACTCTTCTTCTGACCGACCGAGCTACTGCACGACTGACTGAATGAATTCTCCGTTCTCCTAACTCGGACCGCTTTCACCCTGGTTATATACCTTCAGCTTTGCGGGTGCCTACAGGTGCGTCACATACATATCAGGTGGAACTTATGGCTTCCAGCTAGCTGCAACAGCCCTTCCTAATTAGGGCTCCTTCAATGCATGACAAAAATCGGACAACTCCATTTATGTACTTAAAACAGTTATGTGTGTATAAATATGGAAGTATAATAGAAGTATACTACCACAAAGAAGAAGCTCTAAGAACACAAAAACACTAGTGGCATACTTAGAAAGATGTAGTATAAAATTAGTACTTTGAGATGTTCTGGTAGATACTTTTGAAGTAGGGAGAATTACTGAATAAGGAAATAAAATGGAGTTTTACTCTAACACTCCTGTTTTTCCACAATAACACTTTATCTCTTTTATAATAAAAGAGAAAATAGTGATTAAAATGGTAAATACCTCATAGAGTTGTTGTAAAGTTAAATTGAGATGATATTTATGAAAATTTGGGGCACTTTGTAGTCCTGAGAAAAACAAGTTATTTTTGAGATTTTTAAAAAAATATTTATTTATTTACTTTAGTTGTACACAATGCAATGCATTCATGTTTACGTGGTGCTGAGGATTGAACCCGGGCCGTGCACGTGCGAGGCGAGCGCTCTGCCACTGAGCCACAACCCCCACCCTATTTTTGAGATTTTTAATTTTTTTTTTCTTGAGGATACAAACCTACCCTGGTTAGAATTTTAAACAATTTGTTAGATAACTATGAACCCTGCTCAAGTAATCATCTGATTCTCTCTGCCTTCTTCTGCCAATCCACTGTCATACGCCCTATGCTAGGTCACCTTGTTTCCTGCTTCCACTGTGGTTTCTCCTAGTTTGTCCCTTATAGTTTCCTTTAGAAGCCACATCTTATCCATCAAAGCCTGGTCTCCAAGTCTTTGAAAAGTCATCCACAATATTCTTCCAACCTGGACTAACTCCTCTAGTCATTTTATTTTACTTTTTCCTTTTTATTGATACATTATAATTATATGTAACAGTGGGATTCATCATTACATATTTGTACATGTATGAAATATAATTCTGGCCATTTAATCACATATTACTGAGGTCATTATGACTAAGATTGGAAACTAGCAAAGCACTTTGGAGTTCTGGAGTTCTAGGTTCTTGAGATCCCTGAGATTCAGAGGATGAGTTCACATATTAACTCTCTGTTTTCTTGTAGATTTGATTGGGAATTTAGGCAAGGCACCAAAAAGGGTAGATTGTTCTGGTCCTGGCTGCCTGGGGATTAAGTTTAAAGGCTTATTCCCTCATGTCTTTTGGCTGATGCTGGCTGTGGGACAGAGGCCTCCTTTCCTCTCCCCATGGCCTCACAAGTATTCTGCACTTGATTGGGCTTCCTCACAGCATGGTGGCCAGGTTCCAAGCATAGTATCTAAAGGGGGATATCCTTTGATATTAGCCTTAGAGGTCATGCAGTTGCTTCTACTGCATTGTGCTCATCACATTAGCCACACGGTCTTGCCCAATTTCAAGGTGGGGGGGGGGATCAATTCCATCTCTTGATAGGGACACACAAGATGCTGGAAGAGCCCCTGGGACCAGAAATATTGCTGGAACCATTTTTGAAAAGTATAACCTAAGTCTTAAGGCTCTGAAATTCCTGGGATGGAAGAGATAATCGCATTCTTGCAACTTCTGGACTGACTACTGATTGAGGTGACTCTGGGTCTTTTTGGGTTGATGGCTTTCATTTATGATCTATGCTGAGGGCTGAATGTGGCCCTGGCTTTTTGGATTTCTCCCAATTGTTTTTCTCTGGCAAGAAAGTGAAGACCTACAGCAGAGAATCTATTTACATGCTCCCTTCCTTGCTCTAGGCTGTAAACCTTCCAAAATAAATTTCCTCCCTTCACAGTTTAAAGACCAACTGAGTATGCATTCTGTATTTTTGATGAACGTTCATGTGATCCCCACATTACAACATTTGGATCCCCTGGTCCTACCATATTGATGATGTGGACCCATATGCTTCCTCAGGAATTTATTCAGGGAAGGAGCTCAGACTGGGAACCTGGATAAGTACTCCAATTTAAAAAATGAGTATTCCTCCTGCAAGAGAGAAATGTCCATCTCTGCCCAGAAACATCCTACATAAAGATTTTAAGCTGGTGATGCTGAGAGTAAACTATTTTTCTCTGCCATGAGAATAAAGTGTTCCATTCTAGGGACCAGATGATATGTCTTACTCTCTGATTCTCAAGCCACTGAAGATTGGGAGCTAAAATTAACTTTCAGTGGATTTGAATAAGATACTCTGCTTTTTCTTGTTTTTAAATTGACCATATGAGTATGGTATCACCCTATCTATAGGAAAGTCAGGAAATTTCAAGGTACAGTTGACCCTTGAATAATGTGGGGGCTAGGCATTCTGGACACACACACACACACACACACACACATACACACACACACACACACACCACAGAGTCAAAAATCTGAGTGTAACTTTTGACTCCCCCCAAATTTAACTACTAATAGCTTACTATAAACTGGAAGCTTTACAACAACATAAAAGTTCTATTAACATGTAGTTTTATGTTATCTGCATTATATGATGAAAAATGAGAGAACTATATGAGAGATCACTTTTTACTCCAATACCAAACTTACTGGAGAGCTGAACTGTTCACCCTGCCATGATTAGCGTCACACAGAGTTTTAAGTGGATGCTTGCAACACTTGAGTTCACCTCAATAGCAACAGGAGATGGCTTCAAAATTATCACAGTAGTATATATAATATGTACTACAGTTAATTTTATGCAGCTATAATTTAATACTGTGTTTGTTTATATTTCTGTACACTACAAATGGTACCATGCACAGTCTGTAAGTATTTATTTGTGAGTTTTGATAAATTTTAGCTGTCTATAATATATTTGTGTATATCTTATTTATATTATCTACATATATTTTTATTTTATGCTACATACCTTTTTCTTAGTTTTTTAAAAATTTCTAGGTTACACAATACATCTGCAAGTTTTTTTCAAATTGTAACAAATCTTAAAAAATGTATGCATGCATATGAACCCACATGATTCAAACCCATGCTGTTCAAGGGCCAATTGTAGTCTTGATGGTAGTGGTGATGGTGGTGGTAAACTGAGGTGGGAAGGAGTTCTTGGAGTTGTGTATTTTCATAATCATTCAGGTTGCTATGACCAAATTCCATATAATAGGTAGCATAAGAAGCAAACATTTATTGTCCACAGTCTGGAGGCTGGGAAATCCAAGATCATGGTGCCAGCAGACCCAGCGTCTGGTGAGGGCTCTTTTCTTGGTTGACAGACAGCTTCCTTAGTGTATCTTCTTGTGCAGACAGCAGAGGGCAAAGCAGCCGCCTCTCTCCTGCCTCTTCTTATAAGGACAATAATCCCATTCACGAGGGCTCCACGTTATCAATTAAGTGCCTTCCACAGACCCCAGCTGCTAACACCACAGGGTTTAGGATTCTAACATAGGCAAATTGGGAGGACATATTTAGTCTAAAACATAGGTGTTGCCCAGAATATTGGGCTGTGGTTCATGGCCTTCAGCCCCATGTTTCTGCCACTGAGATAGATGCTCACTGTCCAGGCTGAAGTATAAACAACTTCCTAGAGGAAGTGCAGCTCAAGAAAAGGACAGGTGGGCAAGGGGGCTTCCACTCAGAGATTAGGCACTGTCACTTCCAGCCTCTTCTGTTAGTTAATCATGTCTCACTGTCACAGTCAAGGATATGGGTGTGGATGTAGGGAGGGATGAAAAGTGGAGGCCAGTAATTCAGTTGATCACAGTCGCTCCTCTTTTGTCTCATCATTTGTTGAAGAACCCCATTGTTTCTCCTGCGGACTTTCTGACATTCTGGAATTCTGATTGCATTACATAGTGTCATTGGACATATTTCTGTTTTCTTTGTATTTCCTATAAGTTGGTATTTGGATCTCAAGGCTTGATCTGATGTAACAAGCATCCTTGACGGGATCCTTTAAAGGTAGTGATTTGTATTTTTATCAAGAGGAACATGATGTCCTATTATCTCTGTTTTGGTGTTGTTAGTGGCCATCATTGATCATTGACAGATCACTGACCATTATTTGCTTAGGGATTTGCAAAAGGATAATATCATTTCTTTTTCACTTATTACTCAGAACACTCCTATGAAGAGAAATAAATCCCCTAAAAACTGTTTTTATCTGAGGTATTGTTCCTACAGGAAAGCAAACTAGTTCTTGATTCTTCCCTTTATTTACCAGTTTCCAAAGAAATGTGTTAGTTCCTCTAGCAAGTTCCCAAGATGTCATTTAATATTATTTCCAATGTCTTTATGAACTCATGGATTTTTAACATGTTAGAGATTTTAATGCCTTGGCATCATGTTATTCATATCAACACTAAATTGCGCCTACTTTAGTCAGTGAAAACCTCTTTGAATTGATTCTTGACTTTCTGACATGACTCTCATCTCTTTGACAGTACCCTTGCTCTCAGGGTGACAGGACTTGTTGGCATCATTGCGAAATTTAAAAAAAAAATTAGATGTTGATGGACCTTTATTTTATTCATTTTTTTATATGCGGTGCTGAGAATTGAACCCAGTGCCTCAGACATTCTAGGCAAGTGCTCTACTACTGAGCCACAAACCCAGGCCCCATTGCATACATTTTTTTTTCACCTGTTATTTTGTTGTTGTTGTTTTTGTCCTTAAGATTCCCAGGTGACTCAATGGAGCAGTTGCATTGGGTTGCTAAATTGAAGAGTGATGACAGATTATTTGGGATAGTGCTTTTATTAATCTCCTAAGGAGCAGGCAGGAGGATCAATTGAGGAAAGGACAAGATTGTAACCAGGCTACAAAAAAGAAAGCAGGAGGTACACACTAAGGAGCAATCCCAGCATTAGGGACTCTCACACTCATATTTGCCCCTTTGTTGGTCAGACTCCTCACAGACCCTTGACCCAGTATTCTTAGGGGATGTTAACCAAGCCAAGAAACTTGAGTAACAGCAATTATTAAGTGTAATGGATTCATCCCAGAGCAAGGCTTTTTCTGGACAATAAAACATAGCTTTTAGGCCCTGGAATATGACTTTATTTTAGAGCTGTCTTCCTAGTTGTTCAGATAACCATTTACTGATCAGCCCTTTACTCTTGGGCCTTGAACAGCTGGTAGTAATTTTCTGCACTAAATGACTGTTAATTATCCTGTATGCCACACTCAATTCATGCCTTGTTGACCAAGTTGTGAGTTCACCTACTTATTGGAATTATTCTTTACTCTAACCCGCTTTCAACACCTCCTCTATTGTCTCACTTTGCATCTTCAGCACTGGACATAGAGAGTTAGAGCCAATTGAACAGAAGTCTCCCAGCAATGGCAAGTCTCTGTGGCTTAGGGATGAACTTCTGGCTCTCTACAACAGGCCACCTAAGGAGCAAAGGAGGCTCTGGGGAGAATCATCATCTCAGCATCTTTGTGGCTAAGGAGTGTCACAAGTTGGAAGGTGGCATTCAAGATTCAGTATCAGAGCTTCTATTATCATTGTGTATGCATTCAATCATGCCATTTAATATACCTCTATTTTGTTACCTCTAAAACGAGAGTGATAACTCTTGCCCTGCCCATCTTGAGGGCTAAAGAAGGATAATGTGCAATTGTGTGTTATTTAACAATAGGGATACATTCTTTTTTCCCAAATTTTTTTAACTGGTGGATTATAGTTCTACATAATTATGGGATCTGTTGTTATATATTTAGGGATACATTATGATAAGTGCATCAGTAGGTCATTTTATCTGTGTGAACATCACAGCATGCACTTACACAAACCTAGATAGTCTAGGTCAATCAAGCCATCAAGAGGTGTGGCAGACACAAGATATGTGAGGCTTCTGCCTGCACACTGTATTACAATAAATTTTCTTCATAAGTAGAAGGGGTACACTCTACAATAATGATGAAACATATAGCATTGTAAATACATAAACTGGCAACATGGTTATTTATTATCATCAGGTATTAATGCTGGACATTATCTTTTTTTTTTTTTTCATGTACAAAGGCTGTATTGAAATTCGTTAGGGCTTATATTTTATAGACCTTTATTTACATTTGGATTTTCTTTTTTATTTTTTATTCAAAGTTGTATTTATAACAGTAGTATGCATTATAATTCATAATAAACATATAGAGCATCTTTTTAAAAAACACTGTTTGTATACAATGTATATTCGTACCATTCAAATCTTCAATCATGCATTTAGGATAATGACATCCATTTTATTCAACCACCTTTTCTTTTTTCCCCTCCATCCCCCCTTGCTCCCTTCCTACCCCACCCTCCCCTTTGACCTTTCTAGCGTTTCTCTAATCCTCCTATGTACCCCGAACCAACACCACTGTGAATCTGCCTCCTTATATCAGAGAAAACATTCGGTATTTGGATTTTTGAGATTGACTAATTTCACTTAGCATTATATTCTCCAACTTCATCCATTTACCTGTGAATGCCATTCTTTTCTTTTATTGCTGAGTAAAATTCCATTGTGTATATGTACCACATTTTCTTTATCCATTCATCTACTGAGGGACATCTAGGTTGGTTCCACAATCTAGCTATTGTGAATTGTGCTGCTATAAACATTGAAGTGGCTGTGTCACTGTAATATGGTGTTTTTAAGTCCTTTGGGAATAGACCCAGGAGTGGGATGGCTGGATCATAGGGTGGTTCCATTCCCAGTTTTCCAAGAAATCTTCATACTGCCCTCCATAACGGTTGCACCATTGTGCAGTCCCACCAGCAATGTATGAGTGTGCCTTTTCCCCCATATCCCCTCCAACATTTATTGTAAACAACAATAATATTCTTATTGTAAACAACAACAATGTTTTTAATAGCTGCCATTCTGACTGAAGTAAAATGAAATCTTAGAGTTGTTTTCATTTGCATTTCTCTAATTGCCAGCGATATTGAACATTTTTTCATGTATTTCTTGATTAATTGTGTATCTTCTTCTGAGAAGTGTCTTTTCAATTCCTTAGCCCATTTATTGATTGGGTTATTTGTTTTTTTGGAGTTAACTTTTTTGAGTTCTTTATATATTCTAGAAATTGGTGCTCTATCTGATGTGCACGTATTAAATATTTGTTTCCAAATAGTTGGCTCTCTATTCAACTCACTGATTGTTTCTTTTGCTGAGAAGAAGCTTTTTAGTTTGAATCTATCTCATTCATTGATTATTGATATTAATTCTTGTGCTACAGGATTCTTATTAAGGAACTTGGGGCCTAATACGACATGTTGGAAATTGGAGCTTACTTTTTCTTCTATTAGGCGTATTGTCTCTGGATCGAATTCCTAGGTCCTTGATCCACTTTGAATTGAATTTTGTGCATGGTGAGAGATAAAGGTTTAATTTCATTTTGTTGCATATGGATTTCCAGTTTTCCCAGCACCATTTGTTGAAGAGGCTATCCTTTCTCCACTGTACATTTTTGGTGCCTTTGTCTAATATAAGATAGCTGAAATTATATGTATTAGTCTCTGTGTCCTCAATTCTGTATCATTGGTCTACCAGTCTGTTTTGGTGCCAATACCATGCTGTTTTTGTTACTATTGCTCTATAGTATAGTTTAAAGTCTGGTATGGTGATGCCACCTGATTCACTTTTCTCTCTAAGGATTGCTTTAGCTATTCTGGGTCTCTTAATTTTCCAGATGAATTTCATGACTGCTTTTTCTATTTCTTTGAAGAATGTCATTGGGATTTTGATTGGAATTGCATTAAATCTGTATAATGCTTTTGGTAGTATGGACATTTTGACAATATTAGTTCTACCTATCCAAGAACAAGGTAGGTCTTTCCATCTTCTGAGGTCTTCTATATTTTCTTTTTTTAGTGTTCTATAGTTTTCGTTATAGAGGTCCTTCACCTCTTTCATTAAGTTGATTCCCAGATATTTTATTTTTATTTTTGATGCTATTGTAAATGGGGTAGTTTTCATCATTTCCCTTTCAGAGGATTTGTCACTGATGTACAAAAATGCCTTTGACTTATGGGTATTGATTTTGTATTCTGCTGCTTTGCCAAATTCATTTACTAGGTGTAAAAATTTTCTGATAGAGTTTTTTGGGTCTTCTAGGTATATTATCATGTCATCAGCAAATAGTGCTAATTTGAGCTCTTCTTTTCCTATCTGGATCCCTTTAATTTCTTTCATCTGTCGAATTGCTCTAGCCAGAGTTTCAAGTACTATGTTAAATAGCAGTGGTGAAAGGGGGCATCCCTGTCTTGTTCCAGTTTTTAGAGGGAATGCTTTCAATTTTTCTCCATTTAAAATAATGTTAGCTTGGGGCTTTGCATTAATAGCTTTTATGATGTTGAGATATGTTCCTGTTATTCCTAGGTTTTCTAGTGTTTTGAACATAAAGGGATGTTGTATTTTGTTGAATGCTTTTTCTTCGTCTATTGAGATGATCATATGGTTCTTATCTTTAAGTCTATTGATGTGATGTATTATGTTTATTGATTTCGAATGTTGAACCAACCTTGCATCCCTGGGATAAACCCCACTTGATTGTGGTGCACTATCTTTTTGATATATTTTTGTATTCAATTTGCCAGAATTTTGTTGAGGATTTTTGCATCTATGTTCATTAAAGATAATGGCCTGAAGTTTTCTTTTTTGGCTGTGTCTTTGCCTGACTTTGGAATTAATGTAATATTGGATTCATAGTAAGAGTCTGGGACAGCTCCCTCTTTTTTCTATTTTTTTAAATAATTTGAAGAGCATTGGTATTAGTTCTTCTTTGAAGGTCTTGTAGAACTCGGCTGTAAACCCATCAGGACCTGGACTTTTTCTTGATGGTAGCTTTTTGATGGCATCTTCTGTTTCCTCGATTGAAATTGATCTGTTAAAATTGTGTATAGCCTCCCGTTCTAGTTTGGGCAATTTGTACGACTCTAAAAATCTGTTGATGCATTCATTATTTTCTATTTTATTAGAGTACAAGTTTTCGTAGTAACTTCTAATTATTTTCTGTATAACTGAGGTGTTTGTTGTGATATTTCCTTTTTCATCACAGATGTTAGTAATTTGAGTTTTTTCTCTTCTTCTTTTTGTTAGCATCACTAAGGGTCTGTCAATTTTATTTATGTTTTCAAAGAACCAACTTTTAGTTTTGTCAATTCTTTGAATTGTTTCTTAGGTCTCAATTTCATTAATTTCAGCTGTAATTTTAATTATTTCCTGTCTTCTACTACTCTTCGTGTTGATTTGTTCCTTTTTTTTCTAGTACTTTGAGGTGTGATGTTAAGTCATTTATTTGTTGTTGTTTTTTCTTTTAAGAAATGAACTCAGTGCAATGAATTTTCCTCTTACTACTGCCTTCACAGTGTCCCAGAGATTTCTATATGATGTATCTGCGTTTTCATTTAACTCTAGGAATTTTTTAATCTCCTCCTTGATGTCTTCTTCAACCCCCTTGTTCATTCAGTAGCATGTTGTTTAGCTTCCAGTTGTTAGAATAGTTTTTTTTTGTTTGTTTGTTTCTTGTTTTGTTGTTGATTTCCAATTTTATCCCATTATGGTCTGATAGAATGCAGGGTAGTATCTCTACTTTTTTATATTTGCTGAGATTTGCCTTGTGCTATATATAATATGGTCTCTTTTGGAGAAGGAGCCATGTACTGCTGATAAGAAAGTGTATTTACTCACTGAGGGATGAAATATTCTGTATATGTCTGTTAGGTCTAAGTTATTAATTGTTTTAATGAATCCTACAGTTTCTTTATTTAGCTTTTATTTGGATGATCTATCCATTGGTGAGAGAGGTGTGTTGAAGTCCCCTAGAATATTGTGCCATGGTCTATTTTACTCTTGAACTTGAGAAGGGTTTGTTTGATGAATGTAGGTGCCCCATTATTTGGGACATATAGATTTATAATTGTTATATCTTGTTGATGAATGGTTCCCTTAAGTAGTAATAAATATCCATCTTTGTCCCTTTTGATTAGCTTTGGCTTGAAGTCTACCTTATTTGATATGAGAATGGAAACCCCTGCTTGCTTCTGCAACCCATGTGAGTGATAAGACTTTTCCCAGTCTTTCACCTTCAGTCTGTTGTTGTCTTTTGCTATGACATGGGTGTCTTGGAGACAGCAAATTTTTGGTTGTTTTTTTTAATCCAGGTCTGACAATCTGTGTCTTTTGAATGGTGAGTTTAGGCCATTAACATTCAGGGTTATTACTGAGATATGATTCTTATTCCGATCCATTTTTATTTGTTTATGGTATTTAACTTGATTTGTTTTCTCCTCTGGTTGGTATTTCCTTTAGTTTAATATCTCCCTTTGTTGATTTTCATTGTTATTTTTCTTTTCTTCTTCATGGAGTATTTTGCCCAGGATGTTCAGAAGTGCTGCCTTTGAGTTTTGAAATCTTTTAACTTTTGTTTGTTGTGGAAGGTTTTTATTTCATCTTCAAATCTAAAGCTCAGTTTTGCTGGGTATAAGATTCTTGGTTGCCATCCCTTTTCTTTCAGAGCTTGAAATATGCTATTCCAGGATCTTCTAGCTTTTGAAGTCTGGGTTGAAAAATCTGAACATAGTCTGTTTGGTTTCCCCCTGTATGTAATCTGCTTCCTTTCTCTTGTGGCTTTTAATATTCTCTCCTTGCTCAGTATATTAGGCATTTTCATTTTAATATGCCTTGGTGTGGATATGTTGTGATTTTGTATGTTTGGTGTTCGGTAAGCCTCTTGCACTTGGTTTTCCCATTCATTCCTCAAGTTTGGAAAATTTTCTGCTATTATTTCATTGAATACATTACTCATTCATTTGGCTTGGAACTTTGCACCTTCCTCCACCCAATCACTCTTAAATTTGGTCTTTTTATGTTGTCCCATATTTCTTGAATGTTCTGTTCTTGTTTTCTTATAATTTTTGCTGTGTAATCTACATTTTTCTCCAGGATATATATTTTGTCTTCGTTATCTGAGGTTCTTTCTTCCAAGTGGTTTAATCTGTTGGTGATGCTTTCAATTGAACATTTAGTTTGGTTTATTGTTTCTTTCATTTCTGAATTTCTGTTTGGTTTCTCTTTAGAACCTCTATCTCCCTATTGAAGTAATCTTTTGTTTTCTGTATTTGTTTTTGGAGTTCTTTGTCAAAATGATCTTTTGCCACCTGTATTTGCTCCCTTGTATCATTTTTTAGTTTGTTCTTAAGTTCCATAAACATTTGGAATATGTAATTTCTGAATTCATCTCCAGCATTTGACCAACTGTGCTTGCCATGGAATCTTCTGAGGAGATATGTTGCTTTGTTTAAGTCACTTTCTTCCCTTGTTTCTTCATATTGCTTGTGTGATTTTTCTTCTAGCACTGTGGAGCCTTGACTATTTTGTTTTTACCTTAAATCCTTATGATGCTCCTGTAGTACAATGCTATTCAGATCCCCTTATAAATACTTTACACTTTAAAACCAGGTACTTTCTATTCAGATAATCACAGTTTGATCACATTGTACAGATTTAGTTAACTCAGATATTGTCTCCAATTTACTCTGTATATTTGTGATGGGTTTTATAGTTTCAAGTGTTTTACACAGAGATGATAAGTTTAGGAAGAAGGAAGTGAGGGTATTGGGTTGATCTTTCTTAGGAAGTATGAAAAGAGAATTTTATGGAAGTGTTTTAATATCAGCAGACAAGAGAGGAAAGAGTGAATGATTTAGTGGAAAGACCGATTTGTATATAGTCAAACTTATGCAAGAAGAAAAAAAGAAAGATGGAAAAGAAAAGAAGAAGAAGAAAGAAAAAAGAGAGAGAGATGACAAAGAAGTAGGGATTGGTGTAAAAGAGAGGAAAGAGAAAGTGAGGGGGAAAAAGTGAGAATAAATTATATATCACAAGCCAGGCGCTGCCTGTTGCTGTATAATTTAGCAATGGTGAGGCACTTAGCCCAGTGAGACCCTGTCTCTAATAAAATACAAAAAAGGGCTAGTGGCCCAAAGTTCAATCCCCAGTACCAAAAAAAAAAAAAAAAAAAAATTATATATCACTCTGCTGTATAATTTATATAGAAATCCCAATTTCTGCATATAACTTCTTTTCATCTGTGTTGAGAATGCAATGGCAGGGTGTAAATAGGAAAGATGAGGGAAGAAGAAAGGAGACACGAGTGAGAACGAAGAAAAGAAAGAAAAGAGGAATAAAAGCAAGCAAACAAACACACAAACAACAATAACAACAACAACAACAACAAAAACCCAAATTCGAACCCTGGACAAATCTCAGGAACAGATCTCAGTCAAGCAGCGCCCTGTGAAGTCCTTCTTTATTTCCCTTCCAGTTTAAGCCAGTTGTCCCGGATCATGTCCAGGCAGTTACTGAGAACCTGGGAAGCTTGCAGACCAGGGCATGTTTCTCCTGCTGTCCTGGGCTGGGATCGCCTTTCTGTGGTTGGCGGGCTGGGAAAGTCTACAGTTGGGCCTACCTGGGAAGCTTGCAGGCCGGGGCTTTTTCCGCTTGGGTCCCACACTGGGATCACCTCTCTGAGGTTTGTGGGCTGGGATAGTCTGCTGGACATTATCTATGTCATGCTTCTGTGTGACTAGCAGCACAGTAGGTTTGTTTACACCAGCATCACACATAGCAGGCATGTGAGCAATTCTGTAGGCACAACATTTTGACAGCTATGCTATCACTAGTCTCTAGGAATTTTTTAGCTCTATTATAATCTTATGGGACCATCATCATATATACAATCTATCATTATTATGTGGTGTTCGACTGTATATTAATACAATCAATAAGCTCTGAACTCCTATTAAGTACCCAAGTTGATGATTTAAAGTTTAATGAAATATTACTATAACCTCACAATAAATGGCCAGGAGAAATACTTTCAGTCATGTGAATAATCTCTGTCATTTCTAAGAGTTTTTTATACATTACCCCCATAGATCCTCATAACAAATGATGAGATAAATTAGATGACTGAAGTTAGGCTTGTTGTGGGTCAAATTGTACCCCCTCTCAAAAAGCAAATGATGCTGAAGTTCTATCCTCTACTAAAGTGAACTGATTTGGGAATAGGGTTGTTGCAGATGTAATTACATAAGATGTGGTCATACTGGAGCATCATAAACTCTTAATTCAGTATGATTAGTGTCCTTTTAAGGAGAAGAGAAGAGACAGAGACACTCAGGGAGAGAAGCCATGTGGTGACAGAGGCAGAGACTGGAAGAATGCATCTGTACACCCAGGGACACCAGGAGTTGAGGACCAGCACTGGAAGCTAGGAGGAGTCAGTTGAGCAGCTTCCCTACAGACTTTAGAGACACCATGACCCTCTTTTCACCTTGAATCTGGACTTCTATCCTCAAGAATAGTGAGGGGACAGATTTCTGCTGTTGTAAGCCATCTATTTTGTGGTAATTCATTCTTAATGACTTTGGGAACTAATACAATTACCATAATTCTGACCTGTACACCGAGGTTTAAAAAGTTTAATAGAAAATAGTAATTGCTGAGAACCTACTACATGCTGGGTAGTCTGCTAGGCCCTAGGTAGACAGCTGTAAATAAAAGTAGAGTTCAAATTATACTGGGGGCAGGGGCACACCACTTGTTAGTGACAAGCAATAGGAAACTCCAGTCTCTAGGGCAGCATTTCTGGATTGGTTATTTCAATCATATCTCCTCTCAGTATGGAGAGACTCTTAATACCCTGTGCTCATGCTGCCTGTGAATACATTTCAGCCTCAGCCTCTCAGCAAATGTCTTGCTAGGGAACTTATATTTCCTGGCAGATATCTGACACATGTCATCATGGCCTTCCTCATTTTTCCTTGATCTTGAAGTTGGGTTAAAAGAATCTGATGTAAGAGCAGTTGCTGGTAATGAAACTATTGAGGGAGGGAGAAAAAAATCCAGATTGTGACCAGATTTCTAGTTGTGGAGTAGGTATTTAAAGGCCTGAGAAGGGTTGAGAGTCACTTGTTGAGGGATTTGTGCAGAAAATTCCAATGGACCACCTGAACTCACTGTTCCATGTATGGGGAAGAGCAGAAAGGAGCAGAGGGACTTGACTGCATCCACCCCCAGTTCCCTGTACAGAGAACAAAATTTGGCTCCTCAGCCCCTGTTGATGGGGCTATGGGACTTGGTGTTTTCATCGCTTAAGGAAAAGAAAAGGTGAAATAAATGTGTACAGAAACTCTGCTCTGTTAATAAAACTAACCATAGCATTAACCTTGAAAACCTTATTTCAAGACCTTCTTCTCTCTCCTACCTTGACATTTTAATGGGGTCGGCAGTTTGAGCTTCACTATAATGAAAACCAGAAGAGGATCTCCAAAATGGAAAGGCTGCAATGGCAGGACCAGCAGCCTTTGTGTCTAAATGTATCAGCTCCGTCCTTGGCAAATGGCAATGTTGCCTGACAGGCAATTAATGCTGTTCCTAATTGCTTCCATCAAACATGCTGTTTGAAATACCTAGATCCCCATACCAAGCTGTGCCTCAGCCAGCGCTGTTTCTTCTTGGCTTTGTCTAATGCTTTATTTTTGGCACACAGGTTTCTGTCTGGCAATCAAGTCCATTCCACCCATTAAACTTTCCAAAGACCCTCTCTGATCAAAGACAGAAGATGATCCTAATTAGGTTGCATCTTAAATGGAAGATTGGCAAAGCAGAGCATCTCCTATGCAACATGTAAGTATTAGGGAAGAAAACAAAAGCTATTCCGAGAACTCTTTCCACAGACATAGAGAGTCCATGAGCTGTCTGTCTCATGGGCATTTTTTTTTTGAGTGCCTGTAGCAATGGGTATTTGTATGGGGAACTGCGGATGCCCAGGAGATAGGATGAATGTGTGTAATTGTCAGTTTTGATCTCCTATAGGAAGCATGATATTTTTCATAAGTTAAAAGTTTCCAATCTAATTAAATTAGAACTCATTTCCCTCTTTCCCCACCTCAGTAAAGGCTACAGCCAACCACTATTACCACTGACCTCAGTTCCCATAAGCTTGCACTTGGATTAGGCTTTCTAATTGTGCTTACTGCTTTTAAAAATGACCGTCCCTCAAAGGGCTACTTACTATATGATTCCATGTATATGACATTATAGAAAAGGCAAAACTAGAAGAAAACAGTGTTTTACAGAACTTGGATCTTGGACAAGTAGTTAACTTTCAAGGTGAAAAAGGGAACTTTTGGGGGGATATTAAAATGTTCAGTATCTTGATTTTCAAATTGATTATAAATGAGTATATATATATTATTAAAACTCATCAATTTCTACCCTTAAAAAGAGTAAATTTCATGTACATAATGTGCCACAATAAAAATCACTTTAGAGATATAAAAAGCTCCAGTTTTAGGCTTGTCTTTGCTTGTCTACTGCAGGATCTGCTGTATGCGGATAGTCCTATCCATGGGGAATTTGTCAAAAACAATCAGTGGCAATTTTAACATCACTGGTTAGTTACACCAATTGTAGCTACTAAGTTACTGCTACTAAAAACCTTAAAAGGAAAAAAGGAATGAGAGATCTATAGGGGAATTTGAAGTGTTCTGATATTTCTGGGAACTTAGAAGGCCATGGATATGTGAAGGACAATGCACATGCCAAGGAAAGGCATAAAAGGGCCCTAATCTCACACCTCTGGCTCATCTTGATAATCACCCAATCTGGAAGTGAAGGCTAAGGCAGAGTTGTATGCTACTTTTCAACTTGAGTGTTGAAAACATGCTCCAACACACTATAGAACCTCTTAGTGAAGGAAGAGGGAATTGGTTCAAAGAATTTGAGGAAATCTCTGTCCAATCATTAGTTGAATATTAAGGTAACCAAGCAGAGACTTCAGCATCTGTGCACAATAAATAATACAGATGTTATATAATTAGTTCCAGAAAGTCACTGAGCAAACAGCAACAATGACAAACTCTGGGAAGGGAGTGGGATCTGATCCCAGAGTTATTATGCAATGTTATTGAAAATGCCCTGTTTTCAACAAAAAATAATTGTATATGCAAAGAAATAGAAGCTTATGGCTTATATACAAGAAGAAAAGTAATCAATACAAACTTGAGGAATCTCAGACATTGGACTCACTAAAGATTTTTTAAAAAGCTATTGTAAATAGATTCAAAAAAGGAGGGCTGGGTTGTGGCTCAGTGGTAGTGCACTTGCCTAGCGTGCGTGAGGCACTGGATTCGATTCTCAGCACCACATACAAATAAATGAAATAAAGGTCCATCCCACACTAAAAAATATTTTGAAAAAAGGAAGCCATGTAAAAAAGTAAAATATGAAAATGATACCTCCTAAGTTGAGAATATCAGTAAAGAGACAGAAATTATTTTAAAACAACAGACATTCTGGAGTCAAAACATATAATCATTGAAATAAAAAATTCACTAGAGAAGCACAAAAGCATATTCGAGCTGTCAAAAGAAATGATTGGCTAACTGGAAGATAGGTCTATTGTGATTAACTATTTGAGGAAGAGAAAGGAGAAAACGATTTTAAAAACAGACAGGGTCTCAGAAACCTGTGGGAATCATCAAGGCTACCAATGTACACATAACAGAAATCCCAGAAAGATAAGAGGAAGAGAAAGGATCAGAATATTTGAAGAAATAATACTCCTCAACTTCAGCAAGAATTATTAATCTGTACATGCAGATGCTGAACAAATCTAAGTAAAACTCTCAAAGAATTCATACCTAAACATACAATGGTTAAACTGTTGAAAGACTGTGAGAAAATCTTGAGAGAAGCTGGAAAAAAGCAACTCATCATGTATAAGGGATCCCTAAAGATATTTAAAGTTGATTTCTCCAAAAATTACAGACACCAGAAAGCAAAGTGTTGACACTTTTAAAGTGCTGAGAGAAAAAAGACTACCAACCAAGATTTCCATAACCAAAAAATTAGTCCTCAAAAATAATGAACAAAATAAAGACATTCTCAGAGAAATTAAAACAGATAATCGTCACTGTTAGAACTTCCTTAAAAATGTAAAAGGAAGTCTATCAGGCTGGGAAGAAAAGGACCCCAAACAGTAACTTGAATTCACTTGAAGATATACAGTGTACCAATAATTGATGGACTTATACTGTATAAATATGTAATGAAAATAGCATGAAGAAGGAAAAAGGAATGGAGTTTTATTGGAGAAAGAGCTTTTTATACTATTGAAAGTAAATTGGTATTAATCTGAACTAACTTGTTTAAGAGGCCAGGGCAATCAGTAAGACTAACTTAAAGTTATAAATAGCAAAATAAACAACAAGGGAATTAAAATGGCATACTAGCAGATATTTGTTAACCACAAAGGAAGGCATTAATGGAAGACTAGAGGAACAAAGAAGGCATAAAATATTGAAAACAGGAAAATGGCAGACGTAAATCCTACTTATCAGTATTTCATTAAATGTAAATGAACTAAACACTTTAGTCAAGAATCAGAGACTGGCAAAATAAACTTTTGAAAAATGTTTATATGTGATCTAACAATGATACACTTTAGACTCAAACACACAAATAGGTTGAAAATAAAATTACATAAAATATATAAAGTGCAAACAATAACCAAAGAGAACTATGGGGAAGGGGTGGTATACTAAAACCAGATGAAAGAATTACTAGATTAAAAGAAGAAGATTTTGCAGTGATAAAAGTGTCAATCTATAAGGAAGATATGATAATTATGAACATAAATGCAGCTAACAACAGAGCCTAAAGTAAATGAAGCAAAAACTGACAGAATAATAAGAAGAAATAGATAACAATAGTATTTGGGGTTTTCAATACCCAGTCAGTAATTATAAAACAACTGTACAAAATTCAAAAGGAAGTGAAAGTCATGAACAGTATTATAAATAAACTAGACCTCATATATGTCTATAGAGCATTCAACTCAATAGCTGTAGAATATTCTGTTTTTTTTTTTTTTCATTTTGTAAATAGTGCTATTTCTTTTCTTTTTGTGGTGGGGGTATAGAGATTAAATTCAGGGGCACTCAACCACTGAGCCATATCCCCAGCCCTTTTTTGTATTTTATTTAGA
Source organism: Tamias sibiricus (assembly GCA_025594165.1). NCBI lineage: Eukaryota > Metazoa > Chordata > Mammalia > Rodentia > Sciuridae > Tamias > Tamias sibiricus. Next base: position 11,217,564 of record CM046662.1, read on the forward strand.
GACAGGGTCTCATTGAGTTGCTTAGCACCTCACCATTGCTGAGGCTGGCTTTGAACTTGGCAATCCTCCTGCCTCAGCCTCCTGAGCTGCTGGGATTACAGGATGGCACCACAATGCACAGCTAAACGAAGACTCTTTTAAAAAATATTTTTATTAGTGCATTATAGTTTCACACAATAGTGAGGTTCATTTTGACATAATCATACATGATGAATTATAATTTGCTACATTTCAGACCCCAGTGTTTCCTTTTTCCCTCCCATCCTCCCTCCCCTTGTTCCCCTTCTTATGTGCTATTAGTCTTCCTTTCATTTCTTTATCATATTTTTAAATTGGTGCTTTATGGATATACATAAAGGTGGAGTTCACTGTGATATATTTATGTATGTACATAGCATAATTTTGTCAAATTCATTCTGCAGTTTCTCTTTTCTGGTTCCCCCTCCTTCTTCCTCAATCCCCTTCCTCTACTCAGCTGATCTCTCTTCTGTTTTCATGGGACCCACCCTCTGTTTATCTTTACTTTGCTCTAGCTTCTACATAAGAGAAAACATTTAAACCTTGACTTTGTGAGTCTGGATTATTTCACTTAGCATGATGCTTTCCTGTTCCATCCATTTACCAGCAAATTCCATAATTTCATTCTTCTTTATGGCTGAATAAAACTCCAATTTGGGGTCCTGGGTTGTGGCTCAGTGTTAGAGCACTTGCCTAGCATGTGAGGCACTGGGCTCAATCCCCAGAACCACATAAAAATAAACAAACAAAATAAAGGTATTGTGTCCATCTGCAACTAAAAAAATATTTTCAAAAAATCTCCATTGTGTATATATACCACATTTTCTTCATTCATCTCTCTGTTGACCAGCACCTGAGCTGGTTCCATAATTTGGCTATTGTGAATTATTGCTATAAACATTGATGTTCCTATATTACTGTAATATGATGATTTTTGTTCTTCTGGATCAATGCCAAGGAGTGGGATAGCTGGGTCATAGTGATTCCATTTCTGGTCTTTTGAAGAATCTCTATATGGATTTCCAAAGTGGTTGTACTAATTTCAGTCCCACCAACCATGTATGAGTGTACCTGTGTCCCTACATCTTCGCTAGCATTTATTACTATTTGTATTCTTGATGATTGCATACTAAGATGAAATTTAAACTTAGTTTTGATTTGCATTCCCCTGATTGCTAGAGATGTTGAACATTTTTCATATTTATTAGCCATTCGTGTTTTCTCTTTTGAGAAATATCTGTTTAATTATTTTCCCCATTTATTGTTTGGGCTTTTTGATGTTGAGTTTTCTGAGATCTTTATATTTTCTGGATATTACTTCCCCATCAGATGAGTACCTGGCAAAGATCTCCCATTCTGTAGGCTCTCTCTTCAAACTCTTGTTTCCTTTGCTCTATAAAAGCTTTTTAATTTGATATAGTCCCACATATTGACTCTTAAATTTTATTTCTTGAGCTTTAAGGGTCTTATTAAGGAAGTCAATGCCTGCAAAAATATTTTGGAGTGTTGACCCTATGTTTTCTTCAAGAAGTTGCAAAGTTTCTGGCCTAATTTTTAGGTCTTTGATCCACTTTAAGTTGCCTTTTGTGCAAGGTTAGAGGTAGGGATCTAGTTTCATACTTCTACATATAGATTTCTAGTTTTCCCAGCACCATTTGTTAAAAATGCTACCTTTTCTCCAACACAGATTCTTGGCATCTTTGTCAAATAACAAATGATTGAAACTATGTGGGTTGTCTTTTCTATTCTATTCCACTGGTCTTTATGTTTGTTTTGATGCCAATACCATGCTGTTTTGTTATGTTTTGGTACTAGGGATTAAAACCAGGGCCTCATGCATGCAAGGCAGACAATCTAACACTGAGCTATCTCCCCAGTCCCATCCCACCCTGCTTTTTTTGGTTTCTATACTTCTGTAGCTAATTTAAGATCAAGTATAAATCAATAGTTTTCTTATACTACAACAATAAATCTGCTGAAAAAGAAATCAGGAAAACTAACCCATTCATGATGACCTAAACCCACCGCCGCCCTCCCCCCCCAATACTTGGGAATAAATCTAACCAAGGAGGTGAAGGACCTCTACAATGAAAATGTAGAACACTAAAAAAAGAAATTGAAGAAAGATATCCTGTGTTCTTTGATAGGCAGAATTAATATTGTCAAAATGGTCATATTATCAAAAGCATCATACAGATTCAATGCAACCCCCATCAATATACCAATAACATTTTTCACAGAACTAGAAAAAACAGTCATAGAATTCATGTGAAAGAACAAAAGACCCTAAATGGCCAAAGCAATAGTGAGCAAGAAGAGAATACTAGAGATACCACAATATCTGATTTCAAAGAATAGATGTATGCAGAAATTGGGATTTCTAGAACTGGGGCAACTAAATTATTCAGCAAAGTGGAGTTATATACAATTTATTCTCTTTTTTTTTTCTTCCTCACTTTCTCTTTCCTCTCTTTTACACCAATCCCTACTTCTTTGTCATCTCTCTCTTTTTCTTTCTTCTTCTTTACTTTTCCATCTTTCTTTTTTTCTTCTTTCAACGGTTACATAAGTTTGGCATATATATATAAATCGGTCTTTCCACTAAATCGTTCACTCTTTCCTCTCTTATCTGTTGATATTAAACTGTCGGGGCTGCTGAGTTATGAATGGGGCCGAGTTCTAAGCTATCTCCTTTTTGGGCCCAAAAGGGGTTTTTTCCTTCTGCCCGCAGAAAGAAAACAACTTACCCGGTGAGGATGGGCTTAAGGACAAAAATAGCTGAGTGTCTTTCTCTCTGTCTGTTGGGCAGAAAAACCACGCCACACCTAGGGAGTTTTGTATAGCAAGCGAGAATCCAAAAAACTCAGATTTTATTGGCAAGGTGCTGAACTTAAATAGGCCTAGAACTAGCCAATCAGCCAGCAGGGCAGTTCAGTCTCTCACGCTACGTCATAGCCACACCCCTTGGCTTAGCCCCGGTCCTACTAGGGTGTGGTAAGCAGCCAAAGCCCTTCCCCTTGGCAGACATGAGTCCCAACAATTCCCCCTTTTTTTGTTTTATTTAAAAATGGGATGTCCCATCTTGTAGGGTGTCCAACTCATTAGAGAGTGTGCCCATCTAGGTCGACTTCTCCTCTCTGGGAAAAATCTTACCTGTCATTGGCTATCACTTTAGCACTTTAGGTGGACATACCTAGGGCCAGCAGGTGGCCAAGGGGAGCACACGGGACATGACAGTCACCTTTGGGAAGGCTTGACTGGATGGCATACCTCTGCATCCTGTTAAGGACCGTGGCCAAGCCTATAGGGCTATAGCTCAGCGTGACAGTAGACCACCCAGCTGTATCAATCTGGCTAGTTCTATAGGGCTAAAAGTGCACACAAAGACAATGACAATCAGGGATTTCACCAAAAAGAGAAAGTCCATCCATTTAGTTTAGTTTAAAGGAAGTCTTTTGGCATAAAGTCCGAGCAATTGTCACAGGAATGGGACTCTTCTCTTAGAGTCCAAAGGAAGCCGTCCAGCATAAAGTCCAGATAATTGTCATAAGATATAGCGCTCTTCTCTCAGAGTCCAAAGGAAGCCGTCCAGCATAAAGTCCAGATAATTGTCATAAGATATAGCGCTCTTCTCTCAGAGTTCAAAGGAAGTTGTCTAGCATAAACCAGATAATTGTCACAGGAATGGCCCAGTCCCTCTTCTCTCATCGCAGAGGGTTGAGATACTGACAAAGAAGGAGTCCAATATAGTGTTTTTGATGAATTTTGGAATGGATGTGATGAGAAGTTTAATCACAGCAGGACAGGAGCTTTGTCACAGTGTTTTTTCATTTCTGTGGAAAAAAGAAAGGATCACTCCTCAAGAGCTTGTGCTCCTGGGTAGTCATTTTGGTCGGATTGGCAGTATTTGAGATCTCTGGCAGGCACCCATATAGGGTTTTGTTCTCCCATAGGGAAGACACATCCAAAACCTCTGCCAGCACTTATTAACGGATCAGGACCTCTCCAGACTCTAGTTAATGGGTCTTTCCATCGGACCTCAACTTTTACATAAGGCGTTTGGTTAAACCAGTGTCTTTGAAACGCAGACAGAGGCTGCTGTTTGGAAAAATTTAAAATATTTAAAGTAAGCATAGCTGTTTTCAACTGGTCATGGGGGTTGCTTCCCCCATTTTGTTTTATTAATTGGTCCTTTAGGGTTTTATTATGTCTCTCTATGATGGCTTGTCCTTTTGGGTTATATGGGATCCCTGTGGTATGCTTAATATGCCAAGTTTGGAAGAACTTTTGTAATGATTTGCTCACAAAACAGGGTCCATTATCGGTTTTAACCTGTTTTGGCAATCTAAGAAATAGCAAAGCATTGTAAAAAGTGACTTTCAGCATGTTTAGCCCTTTTTCCAGAGTGTGCCGTGGCCCAACAAGCATGTGAATAAGTATCTATGGACATAAATATATATTTTAATTTTTTAAATGGCACATAATGGGTTACATCAGTTTGTCAGATAGCGTTGGGCCGTAGGCCTCTGGGATTTACCCCAGGGGACTGGAGAGGTGGGACTTATAAGAAGGGCAAACAAGACTTATATGTTTTTACAATCTTTTTAAAATCTTTTATAGGAACTAAAGGAAATCTATTATGTAGACCTCTCCAATTTAAATGAGTAAGGTCGTGAAGACCTTGGGCTAACTGAAGGTCTTGTTGATATGGGACTGTAACTGTTAATACACCTGTGGTGGCCAAACGGTCAGCGGCCTGATTTCCCTCAGAGAGGGGCCCAGATAAGCCTTGATGTCCCCTAAGATGTTGGAGGAAAACAGGTTCATTACGCCCCTTTAGCAGGGATCGAACCTGGATCATCAGAGGGGTGATAGGATTATTATCTATCTTTATATATGAGGCGTTTAGAGTAGGTAATAGGTTAATTACATATAAACTATCTGAGAAAAGATTCATAGGCTCTTGGACATGGGTCAAGGCTAATGCAACAGCATATAATTCTTTAAATTGAGCAGAACTAGTAACTGCTTCAAAGTATTGTGTCCTTTGGCCTGAGGATGGGTGAAATATTATAATTGCTGACCCTTCTTTTCCTCCATCTGTGAAGACATTTACTGCCTTGGGGAGTGGCATGTTGGAAAACAGGATGGGGGGAGTCCACTTTAGTTTGGGAAAAGAAGAGGTCCATTTGGTTGACCCATAATGACAGTCAACTTTTTTTAGAAATCCTTCTAAAGCATAGGAGACTCTAGGGTTGTTTCTTTGTATCCATTCAAAGTCTGACAAATGGTAAGGAATTGTTAAAATATCTGGGTCTTTTCCATAATGCCTCAATGATGTATCTCTCTCTTTTATTACAAGATCTGCTAATTGATCTAATTGGGAATAAACTCGAGGTGCTTCTCCCACAGAGGAATGTATCTATTCTAATGGATTTTCCATCTGGGTGAGCACAGCTGTAAGGAGCTTAGCACCTGAGAAAATCCATAAATATAAAGGTTGCTTTGGTTGGTATCGAGCCAATTGGGTTGAATTGAGGGCATCTTGGACTTTTTGTAATATTGACAGATGACTTTCTTCTAGTAAAATCACATCAGAGGGGGATTGTCCCTGTAGCAACTCAAAGAGAGGTAATAAATCTTCAGTAGAGATATGAAGCCAAGGTCTTAACCAGTTTAGCTCTCCTAATAGCTTTTGTAACTCTGCCAAGGAGTAAGATTTTTGAATGACTAGTTGAGGTTTGAGAGGACAAACCGAGTCTAGGCTAAGTTTTGTCCCCAATATTTTAAAGGGAGGAATAGTTTGTATTTTATCATTGGATATGTGTAATCTTCTTTTTTCTAAGAGCTCTCGAAGGGTTAAGTAAGCAGAGTTTAGTTGTTGGACATCAGCAGCTCCCAGGATGATGTCATCCATATAAACATATAAGGTGAGCTGTGATTTTTTTATTAATGGTGACAGAAGACATGAAACATAATATTGACAAAAGGCTGGGCTGTTAGCCATACCTTGAGGGAGAACTATCCATTCATATTGCTCATCTGGTTTTTGGAAATTGACTGAGGGGACCAAGAATGCAACTTTTCATAATCATCTGGATGAAGAGGTATTGAAAAATAACAATCTTTAATATCAATAACAAGATTAAATTTCTTGAGATAGAAGGGATCTAGGGGAGGCCACACAGAGGTGTGCCAACAAGGAACATCCTATCATTAATTTTTCGGAGGTCTTGTAACATCCTCCATTTCCCTGTGGCCTTTTGTATAACAAAAACAGGACTGTTCCATGGGCTAAGAGAAGATCTAATGTGTCCTAGGGCTAACTGTTCTTGGACAATTGCCCTCAAATGGTTTAGTTTTTCAGTAGGAAGGGGCCACTGCTCGACCCAGATTGGGGGGCCATCTCGCCATTGAATGGCAGGAAGTTGGGGAGCAGTGGCCCTTAGGATTGGGGGTGAGACCCTATTTGATGATTGGAAGTTTTTCACCCTGTATCATTTTGAAGCTCTCTATGGGTTGTAGTAATGTAAGCCTCAGCTTCTCTTAGGATGTCTTGACCTAATAAATTAGAGGTTAATCCAAAAGCCACAAGGGGACGAAATTCCCCTTGGTTTCCATCTATATCTCTCCATTTAAGCCAATTTCTGGTCTCTTCTGAATGAGTGTTTCCACCTACTCCAAGTAACTGAGGCCCTGGAATTAGTTCCCATTGGGGTGGAATCCCTTCCTTCCTTAGTATAGTACGATCTGCCCCAGTATCAATTAGGCAACGAAATTTCTTTCCTGATATATAAATATCCATCTTTGGTCTAATCCCTGGAACAATAGGAACTGTCTAATGTACCTGAGGGGGACTGTGAGCAGGGGAACCTCCTTGGTGTAACGGGGCTGGAGGCTGCCCCCTCAGGAGTTTAAAGATTTCCCCTGAATATCAAATTTAGACTTGCAATCTTTTTTCCAATGATATCCTCTTTTACACCTAGGACAAAGTGTTCTAGGGGCAGCTGGACTTTGAGTCTGGCCAGGGGAGCATTCTGGAGGTCGACCATGGCCATTGGGGCAGTCTTTTTTAAAATGGCCTTGCCGTCCACACTTAAAACAGGCTCCTTTTCCATTTAAAACTGTTGTTAATACCTCTGTGTGGGCATTAAGGGCAGTGGTCAATATCTGAGATTGGTGAGTTGTCGAACCCACATCTTTGGTGGCAATAATCCATCTCCCCATAGATCTATCTTTTAACCCAGCACAGGCCAGTTTGTGATCTGCGGTCATTCCTTCCCAAACTAACATTTTGGCAAATTGGTCCCTCAACGCACCAGGTGGAAATTTCCTTTGAAGGCTTTTTTCCACTCTCTCAATAAATGTGGCTAGATCCTCATTAGCTTTTTGAGTGATTCCAGCTATAGGAAGCTCTGTGGGGCCTTCCTCTAGCTTCTTCCACGCTGCCAGCCCTAAAGCTCGCTCCTGTTCTCAGTACGGAGCTGGTAATGCTGCTTGTTGAATTCTTGTGGCATATTGATCACTAGTTCCTGACAGCATCCCAAAGGTTATTGGTATGGGAGGATTTGTAGTTTAGTTCCTCTCAGCCTGCATATGGCATTCATCAGAAAAATATGTACACCATTTAAGGAATAACGGTCCCGGGAGCACAGCTTTTGTTAAATCTTTCCAATCTCTACTCGTACAGGTGTGATGAGCGAGATTTTGTAAAATGCATTTTGCCCATGGTGAGTTTGGACCATCCTCTGCTACAGCCTTTTTTAATTCTTTTAATTTTTGAGTCTCCCAGGGATACCAAATACCTGGCCTGTCTTCTCTAGGATTTAAATTAACTGGAAATGTCATTACAGGTGAAAGCCCACTAGAGGGCGCTAGCGCCTCTTGGTATAGTGGTGGCGCAGAAGGCTCAACAGGGGCTGACTCATAAAATGGCGGATCTCGTTTACAAGGTAGTGAGCCACGTGGCTGGTGGCCTTTGTTCTCAGCGCATTTGTTAGAGATCTCTAAAGGAGGGGCTATAACTTCTAATTCCCTGGAGCGAGATTTCTCTAAATTCGCGGACCGGGAGGGGCTGTTTAATTCTCCGGACTGGGAAAGATTAGATCTTTTTGATTTTTGTAAGAGCGAGCATGCTTTTAGGGCAGATAAAGCTGGATAAACTCTCAGAGGCGGGACTTCCCCATATTCAATCTCTCTGTCTCTTAAAATTTGTTTCACTTCGTCCCACGTTTCCCAAGAATTAAATTTAGACTTTGGGAGCCAGGGAGCCGCCCGTATTAACGAATTCCAAATCACCTCCACTTGGCTATCAGATATTTGGAGACCTTGCTTTCTTAAAATACACCGCCACGCCTCGAGGGCTGGGTCTTGTGATTTCCTGAATGTTAATGCTTGCCCCATAATAAAGGGTATTTTTGCCAGAGAAAGAGACGCTGCGTCTCTAATCGTATTAAGCCCACCGATAATTTTTTTCCCCGCCCCACGTTGGGCGCCAACCTGCCAGGGCTGCTGAGTTATAAATGGGGCCGAGTTCTAAGCTATCCCCTTTTTGGGCCCAAAAGGGGTTTTTCCTTCTGCCCGCAGAAAGAAAACAACTTACCCGGTGAGGATGGGCTTAAGGACAAAAATAGCTGAGTGTCTTCCTCTCTGCGTGTTGGGCAGAAAAACCATGCCATACCCAGGGATTTTTGTATAGCAAGCGAGAATCCAAAAAACTCGGATTTTATTGGCAAGGTGCTGAACTTAAATAGGCCTAAAACTAGCCAATCAGCCAGCAGGGCAGTTCAGTCTCTCACGCTACGTCATAGCCACACCCCTTGGCTTAGCCCCGGTCCTACTAGGGTGTGGTAAGCAGCCAAAGCCCGTCCCCTTGGCAGACATGAGTCCCAACATTAAACCACTTCCATAGAATTCTCTTTTTACACTTCTTAAGAAAGATCAACCCAATACCCTCACTTCCTTCTTCCTAAACTTATCACCTCCATGTCCAACACTTGAAACTATAAAATCCATCACAAACATACAGAGTAAATGGGAGACAGTATCTGAGTTAACTAAATCTGTACATTGTGATCAAACTGTGATTATCTGAACAGAAAGTATCTGGTTTTAAAGTGTAAAGTATTTATAAGGTGATCTGATAGCATTGTACTAAAGGAGCATCATAAGGATTTAAGGTAAAAACAAAATAGTCGAGGCTCCACAGTGCTAGAAGAAAAATCACACAAGCAATATGAAGAAACAAGGGAAGAAAATGACTCAAACAAATCAACATATCTCCACAGAAGATTCCATGGAAAGCACAGTTGGTCAAATGCCAGAGATGGAATTCAGAAATTACATATTCCAAATGTTTATGGAACTTAAGAACGAACTCAAGATACAAGGGAGCAAATACAGGTGGCAAAAGATCATTTTGACAAAGAACTCCAAAAACAAATACAGGAAGCAAAAGATTACTTCAATAGGGAGGTAGAGGTTCTAAAGAGAAACCAAACAGAAATTCGGAAATGAAAGAAGCAATAAACCAAACTAAATATTTAATTGAAAGCATCACCAACAGATTAGACCACTTGGAAGAAAGAACCTCGGATAACGAAGACAAGATATATATCCTGGAGAAAAATGTAGATTACACAGCAAAAATTATAAGAAGTCAAGAACAGAACATTCAAGAAATATGGGACAACATAAAAAGACCAAAGTTAAGAGTGATTGGGGTAGAGGAAGGTGCAGAGTTCCAAGCCAAATGAATGAGTAATGTATTCAATGAAATAATAGCAGAAAATTTTCCAAACTTGAGGAATGAATGGGAAAACCAAGTGCAAGAGGCTTACTGAACACCAAATGTACAAAATCACAACAGATCCACACCAAGGCATATTGTAATGAAAATGCCTAATATACTGAGCAAGGAGAGAATATTAAAAGTCACAAGAAAAAGGAAGCAGATTACATATAGGGGGAAACCAAACAGACTATGTTCAGATTTTTTAACCCAGACTTTAAAAGCTAGAAGATCCTGGAATAGCATATTTCAAGCTCTGAAAGAAAAGGGATGTAACCAAGAATCTTATACCCAGCTAAAACTGAGCTTTAGATTTGAAGATGAAATAAAAATCGTCCACGACAAACAAAAGTTAAAAGATTTCACAACTCGAAAGCCAGCACTTCTGAACATCGTGGGCAAAATATTCCATGAAGAAGAAAAGAAAAATAACAATGAAAATCAACAAATGGAGATGTTAAACTAAAGGAAATACCAACCAGAGGAGAACACAAATAGAGTTAAATACCACAAACAAATAAAAAAAGGATGGGAATAAGAATCAGATCTCAGTCATAACCCTGAATGTTAATGGCCTAAACTCACCATTCAAAAGACACAGATTGTCAGACCTGGATTAAAAAAAAATGACCCAGCGGGTGCGGTGGCGCATGCCTGTAATCCCAGCACTTTGGGAGGCTGAGGCAGGAGGATCACGAGTTCAAAGCCAGCCTCAGCAATGGCGAGGCACTTAGTAACTCAGTGAGACCCTGTCTCTAATAAAATACAAAAAAGGGCTGGGGATGTGGCCCAGTGGTCGAGTGCCCCTGAGTTCAATCCCCGGTACCACACACAAAAAAAAAAAAAAAAAAAAAAAAAGACCCAACAATTTGCTGTCTCCACGAAACCCACCTCATAGAAAAAGACATCAATAGACTGAAGGTGAAAGGCTGCGAAAAGTCTTATCACTTACGTGGGCTGCGGAAGCAAGCAGGAGTTTCCATTCTCATATCAAATAAGGTAGACTTCAAGCCAAAGCTAATCAAAAGGGACAAAGATGGATATTTATTACTACTTAAGGGAACCATTCATCAACAAGATATAACAATTATAAATCTATATGCCCCAAATAATGGGGCACCTACATTCATCAAACAAACCCTTCTCAAGTTCAAGAGTAAAATAGACCATGACACAATTATTCTACGGGACTTCAACACACCTCTCTCACCAATGGATAGATCATCCAAACAAAAGCTAAATAAAGAAACTGTAGGACTCATTAAAACTATTAATAACTTAGACTTAACAGACATATACAGAATATATCATCCCTCAGTGAGTGAATCCACTTTCTTCTCAGCAGCACATGGCTCCTTCTCCAAAAGAGACCATATATTATGCCACAAGGCAAATCTCAGCAAATATAAAAAAGTAGAGATACTACCCTGCATTCTATCAGACCATAATGGGATAAAATTGGAAATCAATGACAAAACAAGAAACAAAAAAAAAAAAAACTATTCTAACAACTGGAAGCTAAACAACATGCTACTGAATGAACAAGGGGTTGAAGAAGACATCAAGGAGGAGATTAAAAAATTCCTAGGGTTAAATGAAAACGCAGATACATCATATAGAAATCTCTGGGACACTATGAAGGCAGTAGTAAGAGGAAAATTCATTGCACTGAGTTCATTTCTTAAAAGAAAAAACAACAACAAATAAATGACTTAACATCACACCTCAAAACACTAGAAAAAAGAGGAACAAATCAACACGGAGAGTAGTAGAAGACAGGAAATAATTAAAATTAGAGCTGAAATTAATGAAATTGAGACCAAAGAAACAATTCAAAGAATCGACAAAACTGAAAGTTGGTTCTTTGAAAAAAATAAATAAAATTGACAGACCCTTAGCGATGCTAACAAAACTCAAATTACTAACATCCATGATAAAAAAGGAAATATCACAACAAACACCTCAGATATACAGAAGATATTAGAAATTACTTTGAAAACTTGTACTCTAATAAAATAGAAAATACTGAATGCATCGACAGATTTCTAGAGTCGTACAAATTGCCCAAACTAGAACGGGAAGCTATACTCAATTTAAACAGATCAATTTCAATCGAGGAAATAGAAGATGCCATCAAAAAGCTACCATCAAGAAAAAGTCCAGGTCCTGATGGGTTTACAGCCGAGTTCTACAAGACCTTCAAAGAAGAACTAATACCAATGCTCTTTAAATTATTTGAAGAAATAGAAAGAGGGAGCTCTTCCAAACTCTATGAGGCCAATATTACATTAATTCTAAAACCAGGCAAAGACACAGCCAAAAAAGAAAATTTCAGGCCAATATCTTTAATGAACATAGATGCAAAAATCCTCAACAAAATTCTGGCAAATCGAATACAAAAACAAATCAAAAAGATAGTGCATCATGATCACATGGGGTTTATCCCAGCGATGCAAGGTTGGTTCAACATTTGGAAATCAATAAACATAATACATCACATCAATAGACTTAAAGATAAGAACCATATGATCATCTCAATAGACGAAGAAAAAGCATTCGACAAAATACAACATCCCTTTATGTTCAAAACACTAGAAAACCTAGGAATAACGGGAACATATCTCAACATCATAAAAGCTATCTATGCAAAGCCCCAAGCTAACATTATTTTAAATGGAGAAAAATTGAAAACATTCCCTCTAAAAACTGGAACAAGACAGGGATGCCCCCTTTCACCACTGCTATTTAACATAGTACTTGAAACGCTGGCTAGAGCAATTCGACAGATGAAAGAAATTAAAGGGATCTAAATAGGAAAAGAAGAGCTCAAATTAGCACTATTTGCTGATGACATGATAATATACCTAGAAGACCCAAAAAACTATCAGAAAACTTTTACACCTAGTAAATGAATTTGGCAAAGTAGCAGGATACAAAATCAATACCCATAACTCGAAGGCATTTTTGTACATCAGTGACAAATCCTCTGAAAGGGAAATGATGAAAACTACCCCATTTACAACAGCATCAAAAATAAAAATAAAATATCTGGGAATCAACTTAATGAAAGAGGTGAAGGATCTCTATAACGAAAACCATAGAACACTAAACAAAGAAATTATAGAAGACCTCAGAAGATGGAAAGACCTACCTTGTTCTTGGATAGGTAGAACTAATATTGTCAAAATGTCCATACTACCAAAAGCATTATACAGATTCAATGCAATTCCAATCAAAATTCCAATGACATTCCTTAAAGAAATAGAAAAAGCAGTCATGAAATTCATCTGGAAAAATAAGAGACCCAGAATAGCTAAAGCAATCCTTAGCAAGAAAAGTGAAGCAGGTGGCATCCCTATACCAGACTTTAAACTATACTATAGAGCAATAGTAATACAAACAGCATGGTATTGGCACCAAAACAGACTGGTAGACCAATGGTACAGAATTGAGGACACAGAGACTAATACATATAATTTCAGCTATCTTATATTAGACAAAGGCACCAAAAATGTACAGTGGAGAAAGGATAGCCTCTTCAACAAATGGTGCTGGGAAAACTGGAAATCCATATGCAACAAAATGAAATTAAACCTTTATCTCTCACGATGCACAAAATTCAATTCAAAGTGGATCAAGGACCTAGGAATTAGACCATAGACACTACACCTAATAGAAGAAAAAGTAAGCTCCAATTTCCAACATGTCGTATTAGGCCCCAAGTTCCTTAATAAGAATCCTGTAGCGCAAGAATTAATACCAAGAATCAATGAATGGGATAGAGTCAAACTAAAAAGCTTCTTCTCAGCAAAAGAAACAATCAATGAGGTGAGTAGAGATCCAACTATTTGGGAACAAATTAAATACATGCACATCAGATAGAGCACTAATTTCTAGAATATATAAAGAACTAAAAAAACTTAACTCCAAAAAACAAATAACCCAATCAATAAATGGGCTAAGGAATTGAAAAGACACTTCTCAGAAGAAGATGCACAATTAATTAACAAATACATGAAAAAATGCTGAACATCACTGGCAAGTAGAGAAATGCAAATCAAAACAACTCTAAGATTTCATTTTACTCCAGTCAGAATGGCAGCTATTAAGAACACAAACAACAATAAATGTTGGAGAGGATGTGGGGAAAAAGGCACACTCATACATTGCTGGTGGTACTGCAAAATGGTGCAACCGTTATCGAAGGCAGTATGGAGATTTCTTGGAAAACTGGGAATGGAATCACCCTATGATCCAGCCATCCCACTCCTGGGTCTATTCCCAAAGGACTTATAAACAGCATATTACAGTGACACAGCCAATGTTTATAGCAGCACAATTCACAATAGCTAGATTGTGGAACCAACCTAGATGTCCCTCAGTTGATGAATGGATAAAGAAAATGTGGTACATATACACAATGGAATTTTACTCAGCAATAAAAGAAAAGAATGGCATTTGCAGGTAAATGGATGAAGTTGGAGAATATAATGCTAAGTGAAGTTAGTCAATCTGAAATATCCAAATACAGAATGTTTTCTCTGATATAAGGAGGCATATTCACAGTGGTGTTGGGTCGTGGTACATAGAAGGATTAGAGAAACGCTAGAAAGGTCAAAGGGGAGGGTGGGGTAGGAAGGGAGCAAGGGGGGATAGAGGGGAAAAAAGAAAAGGTGGTTGAATAAGATGGATGTCATTATCCTAAATGCATGATTGAAGTTTGAATGGTACGAATATACATTGTATACAAACAGTGTTTTGTAAAATGATGCTCTATATGTTTACTATGAATTATAATGCATACTACTATTATAAATACATACAACTTTGAATAAAAAATAAATTAAAAAAAGAATAGATGTTCTTCTAAAGAACACATGAATCCTTCTCCAAAACAGATAATACTGTATGACATAAAAAAAACACCACAATTTAAGATTGAATCTCTACAATATCTGTTCTCTGACTACAATGAAATGAAATTAGAAATCAATAATTGAAAGAAATTTGGGGAATTCACAAATACATGGAAATTAGAAAACACATTCCTAAATGTGTATGTTGGCTAATAAGGCAAAGATAAATTACAAAGTCAATTAGAAAGTACTGTGAGATGAATGAAAATTAAAACACACCATTCCAAAATTCATGTGACACAGTGAAGCAGTGCCTGGAGCGAAATTTCACGTGTAAATGCATATATTAAAAAAAAAGGTCTCAAGTCATTTTAAGAAACCAGAAAATAATTGGCCAAATTATGTTATATGCATGTATTAATATATCACAACACATTCCAGTTAGATATATAACTATAATTCACCAATTGAAAAATAAACGTAAGGAAGACAAATAAAATAGTGGAAGAAGATGAGGGAAGGGAGGAGGGGGTTGAAAAGAAGAAAACTATGTTGTATGCATTTATGAATATGTCCACATGAACCTCACCCTTAAGTATAACTATAATGCACTAAAAAATAGAAACTAGCAAAAGAGCAGACTGAATTCAAAGCTAGAAGAAGGAAGAAAAAAGGTAGAAATTGACGAAGAAAACAACAGAATTACAAAACAATAGAGAAAAATCATTGAAACCAAGAATTGCTTATTTGAGAAGATTAATTAAATTGAAAAATTTTTATTTAGACTAAGAAGAAAAGGAGGGAGAAGGCTCAAATTATTATATTCAGAAAAGAAGGGATTCACTATTGAAATTAAGGAAACAAAGTTTCCTTAAATAATACCATGAGCAATGTTATGCCAGCAAACCAGGTAACATAGATGAACTTGAAAAATATCCAGAAAAACACAAGCCACCAAAACTGACTCAAAAAGAAATAGACAAACTGAATAGACCTATATGAAATAAATGAAATAATTAGTAAATTTTTTAAAAAAGTCTTTCCACAAATAAAAGCCCAGGCCCAGCTGGCTTCACTGATACTAATCAATGTCTAAAATCAATATCAATCCTTTCCCAATTCTCCCAAAATATAAATGACGAGGGAACACTTCCCAACACATTCTCTGCCACCAGTCCTATCCTGATAGCGAAACCAGACAGAAACATCACAAGAAATCTACAGAATGACATCTTTTATAAATTTGAATCCATAAAATTTCAACAAATACTAGCAAACAGAATCCAGTAACATATTCACATAATTATAAACCATAATCAAGTAGGACTTATCCCAAGAATGTAAATTGGCTTATTCTATGAAAATCAATCAATGAAATATACCATATTAATAGAATAAATAGCAAAAGGCACATGGTAGTTTTTTCCATTGATTCAAAAAAGGCATTGACAAAGTACTTACCCTTTCATGTTAAAAATACCTGAAAAACTAAGAAGATTGGAGCTTTCTCAACCTGATAAAGAACATCTATAAAGATACATACCTCTAACATAGCACTTATAGTTGAAAGACTGAAAACCTTATTCCTAAAACTAGACTCAAGACAGGACAGTCCATTCTTGCCCTATTTGTTCATCACTGTTCTAGAAAGAGCAATTAGAAAGACATAAACAAAAAAGTGCAAGATGTCCATGTATAAAAAAAAACATTGGAAAAATTAAAGAAAGCACAAATAAATGGAAAAGTAGTTTTTTTTTTTTTTTTTTTTTTTTTGTGGTTTGGAATATTTAAGACAGCAATACTTCCCAGTTGATCTACACATTCAACACAATTTGCAACAAAATCCTAGGGTGGCTTTTTTTCCAGTAATTGACAAATCGAATCTAAAATTTTTGTGGAAGTATAAGGTAACCAAAATAGCCAAAAACATTTGAAAAAGGAAAGAATTGGGAATCTCATACTTTTCAACATTTACTGCAAATCTACACTATCCAGACTGGTAGCAGAATGTAACAGACCTAGGAAATGTAATATGAATTGTGACCCCATCAATATAGTCTCACATTTATGGTCAATTGATTTGCATATGGTTGTCAAGAATATTCATGGGTAAATAATGATCTTTTTCAACTTATGGAGCTGTGACTAGATATCTATATGCAAATGATGAAGTTGGACCTCTTTCTCATACCACATACAAAAATGAATTCAAATATATCATAGATCTAACATAAGGACTAAAATTACAATGTTCTTAGCAGAAAATATAGGAGTTTATCTTTGCAATCTTGGTTCAGGCAAACTCTTTACATATGAAATCAAAAGCACAAAGACAAAAGAAAAATAAGTGAATTGGATTTCATCAAAATTAAAAACTGTGCCTCAAATGATGCTATCAAATAAGTGAAAGATAATCCTCAGAATAGGAGAAATATTTGCAAATTATTTATCAGATAAAGGACTTTATCTAGAAAATATAAAGAACTCTTCCAATAAAAAAGGGGCAAATAACTTGAATGGGCATCTTTTTCAAAGAAAATGTAAAAATCACCACGAAACGTATGAAAAGATGTTCAACATCATTAGTCAGTATGGAAATACAGATCAGAATTAGAGTGAGATTAGTACTTCACACCCACTCAGAAGGCTTCAATATAATAATTTAAAAAAAAAAGATGATAACTGGTATCAGTGAAGTTATAGAGAAATTGGAACCATCCTGTGTGGCTGGTGGGACTGTAAAATTATGCGGCTATTTTGGAAAATGGTTTTGCAAATTATTGAAGAGTTACCACACAAGTCAATAATTTCATTCCTAGACATATGCCCAAGAGAAATGAAAACATATGTTCACCAAAAACTTGTATATATATTATATATATATATATATATATATATATATATGTTTATCACACTCCTTTCCATAATAGCCCCAAAATGGAAACAACACAAATGCCCATCAACAGATAAATTGATAAATAAAAGTGGTATATCTATATAATACATTAATATTCAGCCATTAAGAGAGAAGTCTGGATATATGCTATAACATAGATGAAAACTGAACACTTTATGCTAAATGAAAGAAACCAGACACAAGAAGACACATACTATAAGATTCCCTTTATACAAAGTATTCAGAATAGGAAAGCCCATAAAGAAAGGAATTGTGTTAATAGTTGCCAGGATCCTGGGCTAGGAAAGAATAGAAGTGGCTAGTGGGCATGGGGTATCTATTTAAGGTGATGAAAATGTTCCATGGTAGATTGGGGCAATTCTTGTACAACCCTGTGAACATACTAAAAGCCACCAAATTGTATACTTTAGAAAGAAGAATTCATGGTAGGTGGATATATACATATCAATAAAACTGTTACTTAGAAAATAAAAATCATATCTTCCCACATCTTTAAGCTGTTTGATAGAGTCTTCTTGCTCTTAAAGTTCAAGGCCTGACCATGGCTACACTGCCCTGTCTTGATTGGTATTCTCTTCCTCAGTGTGTTCTAGTCACCCTGACCTACCAACTATGCTTTGAATGCATCTAGTTCTTCTCAACTGCAGAGTCTGGTCATTTTTCTTTTTTCTGCCTGGATGTCCTTCCCCTGCTTTGTCTGTGGTTTCTCCATCTTCTGTCTACAGTAGTTGCTCCCCTTCCCACACCCTTTGTCATATCATGTTGTTTGTTTTCTTTGTGCACTTGTACTCCAAGTTGAAATGATCTTGCATATTTATGTTAAATTTTTTGCATATTTGCTCTCTGACCTTCTAGGTCCATCTGCCTGCTATTAGACATACATCTCCCTTTGGGGAGAGACTTCTCTGGCTTATTATTCACTGTGCCTCAGGGATTGAGAAGCGTTGTCCAACACTGGAAGTGTTTATCTATCATGGTGCTTAGTATATGCCAAGTACTGGAATAATGAGCACATTCTCAAGTCCACTGACAAATCTGACTCCAGTTCTCTTTTCACAGGTAGTAAGTACATCATAAATAAGGGCCCTCTATGGGCAAGGTGTAGAAATGACTATTGAGTAACCAGACAGGCAGTCAAGATTTCCCACTGGGTAGGACCAGGGAACTCCTTGGAGATTTTGCCTCTTATTTGGTACATCAGCCATTGAGCCGGGTTCAGGCACCATACAGAATAAAGATATGGAGGATGCCCTGGAGGGACTCACATCCCGATGAGGGAAACAGACCCAGAGAGTTGTGACATATGCAATAAATGCTGAGAGCAACAAAGTGCAAGGGAAACCCCGCATTGGGAAGGTAGTTGCATGTGGTGGCTTTAGGGAGACTTTATTGAAGAGATTAAACTTTTATTAGACCCTCCCAGAAAGGGCTCTAGACTAGTGATTCCCAAACTGGGGAGGAAGTTGAGGAGGGAAGTGAGCTTGCATATTTGGCAGTGTCTAAGGATATTTTTATTATTATTATTTTTCAAACTAGAGACAGGGGAAGTGCTACTGGCATCAGTGAGTAGAGGTGAGGGAAACTGCTGAACGTCTTACAGTGCTTAGGAAAGTCCTGCCACAGAGAGTCATCTTGTCCCCATATCAATAGTGCTGAAGCTGAGGAACTTGATTGGTTCAATTAGTCATTAATGGCACCAAAACTGCTACGTGAGACACTGATAGTTCACTTTAGGATGGATCAATCAGGTCAACAAACTCCAAACCCATGCTCAATTTTAGCAATACACCACACACACACACACACACACACACACACACACACACACACACAAGAGGATACCCAGTTTTGTGTCTATAGTGTAGAGCAGTAGGGGCTACATATAAAATATTTCACAAAAACATCAGATCTCAACCTGACCAAAAGTGCTGGTCAAAAGAAATTTGTGAGCCACATATGTTATCATAAATTCTCCCCTAACCACATTAAGAAAAAAGGATGAAGATAGAATTTCATTTTATCATTGCTATGGTTTGGATATGGTTTGTCCTCCAAGGGATCCCTGTTAGAAGTTTGGTCCTTAGTGAGGTAGTGTGAGAGGTAGTGGGGCCTTGAAGAAGTGGGAGGCACTAGGGGCATAGTCCCTATAATGGATTGAGATATTTCTCATGAGATCCTGGATATTTCTTTGAAGAGATGGTTATAAAGAGAGTGAGCCTGGCTCCTGCCCTCTCTCTGGCTTTCTCTGTTGGGTACTGTGATCTCTCCCTCTTGCACATACTCTTTCCATGTGTGTTTCATGATAAAGTGACAGCCAAGAAGGCCCTTGCCAGAACTGAGCTGATGTAGGCACCATGCCCTGAACCTTCAGAACTGTGAGATAAATAAACCTCTTTTCTTTTTTCTTTATAAGTAGTCTGCCTCAGGTATTTCACTGTAGCAATGAAAAGTGGACTAAGTGGGGAGGAGAATAGGAAAGACAGTAGAATGAATCGGACATAATTTTCCTATGTTCATATATGAATATACTACCAGTGTAACTCCACATCATGTACAACCACAAAAATGGGATCCTAATTAGAATAAGTTATACTCAATATATGTATAATATGCCAAAATATACTGTACTGTCATGTATATCTAAAAAGAAAATGAAAAATGAAAGAATGTGGACTAATATAAATATATTTTATTCAACCCAGTATAACAAAATGTTATTTTAACCTATAATCACTATACACGTGATTGAGTTTTTTAAAAAATATTTTTACTATGTCTTTGAAATCTGGTGTGCATTTTACACTAATAGCACATCTCAGTACAGACTAGTCACAGTTCATAAGCTTGATAGGCACATGGGTCAGTTGCTCCATGGACAGAACAGCTATAGAGTTAAATGCTTGAAGAACAAAGGAATCTGTTACACACAGTAGAAAGATACAATCAGAAAATATCAATTACATGGGAAATTCTTCAGGACAATGACCTGGTTTCTTTTACTTTAGTTAAAAGAAAAAGGTGGGGAGAAGAGCTTTGAATTAAAAATGATTTATGATATATACTAACCAAATGGATTATTTTGGCTCTAGTTGGGTCTTGATCTGAACAAAACAACTATAAAAATTACATTTTTAATATAAAATTACTAATTTTATTGCATGATACTGGTTTGTGATTAAAGTCAAAGTAAGACTTCTTCACTGGGGAGGTGATATGGCTGTACTGAGTATAGATGACACAAGATGGCTACAGTTGATAATTTGTAACATGGGTGATGGTATCTGAGTCTTCAGTATACTGTTCTCTTTGGTTTTGTAAATGTCTGAATTTTCACAATAGTGAGTTTTGAAATGTGTTTTCGTTTGACAAGGACTGGCTGTTGGTGCATCTTGTTATCCTGCTCAGTGGCACAAAGGTGCCTCTGCCACATGGCAGTGGCTCTCCAGAGGAAAATGTCTACTCTTCCCCAGTTTTTCCTACAGTGGTGACCTACAAGTGCCCTTTCTAAAGCAGCTGAGAAAAGCTGGTGGTTGTCTTGCTTATTTCCATTTAGGGATCCTAAGCCTTTCAGAAATAAGATTTTCTGTACAGTAGTGGTTACCAAAGCCTGGGAAGGAAGAGATGGAAGGAGGGTGATTCACAGGTACAGGGTGCAGCTATACAGGGTAATAGATTCCACTGCCCGTCAGCACAATGAGGTAAGTATGGTTGACAACAATTTATCTTATTGAATATTTCAAAAAAAAAAAAAAAAAAAAAAGCTAGTAAGGATGATTTTGAATGTTCCTCCCTAAAACAAATGTCTAAAGTCATAGATATGCCAGTTTTTCTGATCTAATCATGGTATGTTGAATATATACATTGGGATGTGACACTGTAAAACACACACACACACACACACACACACAATCATTATGAGTCAATTAAAAATATAGAGAGAGAATGAAGAAGGAAGGAATGAGGGAAAGAAGGAAAGAAGAAAAAATATAAAAATATACTAGCAATTCTGTTTACTCTGTACTTGAAATAAGAACAGCAATTACAAGGTGGCATAAATGTTTATGTTGGGAGCAAAAATGAAAAAGAAAGATAAAGGGAATGCTTCTATCCTTAACTTTCCAAGAGAGCATGTTCTCTTTGATATAGGAAATTGGGTTTTTCCCCCAAAATTATGACTGACCCTAGAATATGACTTTAGGTTATACAATGGTTGAAAATTTATAACTTTAACATTATATATATTTTTTCCGTAATAAGTTAAAGATAATCTAGCCAGAACATCAAAATCATCATAATTTTGTGGATGTTAACAATTGGGACAGATAAAAAGAACTTTAAAATAATGTTAGTTCAAATAAAAATACTAAATAAAAATTAGTAGAGGTGGGCTTTGGGTATGGCAATAGCTCTGAAAGTGATCCCCATGTAGTGAAGCTTGGGAGCTGCTGGATATAGGGTTCTCTTCCCATGCTACCCTCGAGCAGGAGGGATGGAAATGTCGGGAAGCACGTGGAGAGAGATCCAGGAAGCAATATAGGATGCGAGGTCATTATTAAGAGTGGTTTTTATTATGAAAACAACATATTCCTGGATTAATTTCTCTCTGTTGTTCCAAGGCATGTTTTCTTGTGCCTCCTGGAGTGCAGATTGTGTGGGAAAATAGGAGATAAAGGATGATGGCTTTTGTTTTAGAGACAACCTGGGCTGTTGAAAATCCTGTGTAGGGGTGGGGAGACCTAGTCTTGCGCATGCTGAGTGGCAGCAATTAATTCTGTCTCATTCCTCTTCTTGCTTCCATTTGGATTAGGGGAAGATCCTTCATCCCTGTCCTCAGGCCCCTACATCATTGTCTCTGCTGCTCTCCAACTTCTCCGTATTGGCTCCAGGTTCAAGGCCAGTCTTCTGTGTCCTCTGTCAGTTGCACTTGCTGCTTTCTCAACCTGCCTTCCCAGAAACCTTTGCTTGGCTGGTTTCTTATCCTTTTTTCTCAGGTCAAATATTACCTCCTCTCGGGGTTCCTCTGTCTGAAGAAGTGTTTCATCAGTCACTTGTTAGCACATTATCCTCTTTGCTCTTCCTCATGCAGGGAGTACTCACTCCCTGGAATCATGCTATTTGTTTACTTGCCCCATGAAAAGAGGCTCCTTGTCTGTTCTGTTCCCGGTATTTCCCCATCATGCTGAATGGTGCCTGGCATGTGGAAGGAGTTTGGCAAATACTTGTTGAATGAATACATGAATTAGATAAGCTGGGGTTTGGACTAGATCACCTCTGAGGGTCTCCTTCCAGCTATGAAGTACTATGATTTTCAAAATCCATCCCCAAAAGCATTTGTCTTTCCAACTGAGAGCTTTTCTCCACATCTCCGCCAAGATAGGATTTCTCAGGGCTTAACTGAAATGGTGGATAAGCAAGCAGAGTGAAACAGATGCCTTCGGGTGCTGACACATCTTCCTCTGAGTTTAGCAACAGAGCAAAGAGCAATCATCATAATCAGTGCAGAGGTGGGTGAGAGAGCAGCTAGGTCTCCTGCCAAGTTGCCTTTGTGAATGTAAGAGCCAGCTTGTCTGCAAACAGCCCATATTTAAAACACGACTTCGAGTGGAGCTTGCCCTCCACCCCCTGCCCCCTCTTACTTGGGCTCTGCAGCTTGTCACATGTGTGTTCAATTGCTTTCTTAACATCAGTTTGGGTAACCCTGATGTGAGGGAGATGAGAGAATCAGCCATGAGGTCTGTGAAGGTCTGATGAAAGCAACTTTAACACACAACCATTTGCTTTGGCAGGATCTCAGGCCAAGAGCAAAAGTCCTCTTGATGTGTCAAATTATAGATAAACACAAGTTTCAAAAACATTTGTGATATAACTGCAAATAAATGCTGGTAACTGGCAGGGTGCTCCGTTTACAAATAGTTCCTGTCATCCAAACAGTAAGAGGATAAACTTAAACACGACTGACTTCCCAAACATTTGAAAGCACTTTAATAACAAGGCTCTGAGACTGCAAGTATAGATGAAAAATAATTAATCCTGCCAGCCAACAGTGTGCTGCACAGAGCTGTGTCTTAGGATCTAGGTTGCATGACAATGGCTCCATCCATCCCTCAGAGCTTTCTTCTTGGGTTCTATCCCATCTTTTGAAGACCCCCTGAGTTGCCCATGCATCTATTTTTGGCATGCATTGGCTTGTGCTCTTCAGGTCCAGATCTGAGCAGTGTGACCTTGGTGCTGGTTGATACATAAAAGGAGAGGTGGAGCACTTCTTCCCTCTGTGGATAGCTTCAGACCTTGATAAAACAGTTGAATTAGACTCTCTCTGAAGAGAAGTCCACAGAGACTCCTGCCCTATCTGTGAAGCTCTTTGGTGATGTGCTGGTGGTGAGGAAGAGAGATGGGGCTCTGCCTTTTTCTTCCCATTGGCCTCTATGTGCTGTCATATACCCCCCGCCATGACCCATGACATAGATATAGTTCTCCTGATGTGCCAAGCACTGTAGTAGGCATTAAAAATACTTCAGTAAGAAAAAAAAATTAGGTTCTGGGAACTGACCTGTATGATACAGCTCTGAACAGGGAAGCCAGACATTTATGTTGAGACCAGATGTCTGAGTTGACACCAAATCTGTCATCTTTGTGCTATATCAAGGACTTCAAGCTCCCCATCTGATCAAGTATGGCAGTTAATGAATGTGATAGGCGGGTTTTGGGCCCGTGTCATTCTCAAAATTTCACACCTCCTGTGAAGGAGAAACTGAGCCCCACCTCTGGTGGAGTGTTGCCCTGCCAAAAGACACCACAGGTTTCTGGATTTTCAAGATAAGCAAGAAATCCTGAATATAAGATGCAAAATCCCTTAGTTTTAAATATTGGTGACTTATTGTTTTTTCAAAACACTGGTTAGAGAAGAGGAAAGGAAAGCCTATACATCAGGCCAAGAGGGCACATGTGGGCATCCAGACAGTCTCTCCAGCTTGCTCCCAGGAGCTCGACTGTACTGTTGGCCCTTTTCTGAAATCATGCTATGTACATACGTGAATATACTACCGTGGATTTCACCTTTGTGTATATTTATAAAGCACTAATTAAAACAAGAAGAAATAAATAGAAGGAAGACCAGTAGAGGAAGAGGAACAAGGGGAGGGAGGGAGGGAGGGAAAGTGGAAGCCCTGGGGACTGAAATGGATCATATTACATTCCATGCTTGTATGATTGTGTCAAAGTGAACAGCACTATTATAACTATAATGCACTAATAAAAACATTTAAAATAGAGTCAAGGGGGCTGTGGTGCCAGATGGCCTGAACCTGGCACAATATTCAGGTACCATCTTGCCCCTTAAGAAGTATTTCATCTCATAATCTCAGGATACTTCTAGCCTCTTTAATACATTCCACCTGTAAAATGTCAATCACACAGGTAACACCAATGGAAGACTACTCTCAGTCAAGAGGAAGTGTCGATCTTGTGTTGCACAGTGATGTGGGCTTGGAGCTGCCAGAAGCAAACTGAATTCCCAGAGATCGTCCCTTCTCCAACATAGCTGATAATCCTGTATATATAAACACACATAAATGCTTTCTAATTTTTGTGAAGTATGCTTATATCTATTTGAATAATGATAGGAAATAACATGAAAGGTGAAACCTCCAGACACAATTTCACTTTCAAATCAGCCTTGTGAATGCTACCCTCCTTGTTGCTGTGGCCTGGATAAGAGAGTAGGAGTTTCTAAGCCATTCAACTGCTGTCCTGGAATCTGTCAGAGGAAGAAGTTGACTTTGGAAACATTATAATGGAAATATAGCCTACTGTAATTTCAGGAAATAAGTATTGACAAATGAGAGAAACAGAAAAAATATGTCCAGTAGCCATTTCACACAGGTGTGTCATGAAAAGAGCCCAGTAGACTTATTTCAAGTCCCTGTACCACAATAACTGGCTTTGTGTGTTTGGGCACAACACATCCATTTGCCTGAGTCGAGAGCCTTTGTCTTTAACTGGAGTAATGACATCTTCCTCATGGGGCTGTGAAGGTTGATGATGCATCAAGCAATTTTTTCACCTGGGATTTTCAACATCTTTCTCCCCTGCATTTTATTCTTGCCTTTCTGGCCTCTTCTCTCCAGTCTCCTTTGTGCCAGATGCGGACCTAGAAATAATGACCATGCCCTTGATCCTTTCCCTGGTTGATCCCAGCCATGCTATGCCCCTTTCTACTCCAGGGGAATTAGAGGGAAATGGTTTTGCCCATTACTTCACAGGACCTGACACAGGGAAAGGGAGTGTATGGTAACATGTGGGCCTCTCTGTGGTGTTCAAGGTTTGGATTTTTCTAGAAGACACCACTCCGGGTCAGTCAGGGCCTAGTGGAGGAACAGCAGGGCCAGGCTTGGTTACATGGCAGAAGTCAGAAATATTCTTTTTTTAATTGTTTCTTTGTGGTTCTAATGATTGAACCCACAGGAGCTCCTTCACTGAGCTTGATCTCCAGCTTTTTTTTTTTTTTTTTTTTTTTTTAATTTTGAGACAGGGTCTTGTGAAGTTGCCTAGCTGGCTTCAAACTTGAGATCCTCCTGCCTTGACCTCCAGAATAGCTGGAATTGAGTGTGTATCACCATGCCCACTTTATAGTAGGTTTTTAGTGCATTTAAATCCTTTCATCTCTCCCCCATTTGTTGGTATGCCAGAGGATTTAGGTCTTGTTTAAAATTAATACTTTTTCTTTAATGATTGAGCTTATTGAAAATTTCTTAGAATTTTCTAGTTTAAGATGATCTTAAAAAGTCAGGTGCGCCAACTCTCCAAGTGATTGAAAGAAACTCGCAGATTCAATCAATATAAAATAGACTACTCAACCATCAAAGGAAACTGGGAATGTCTGAAGGACAAGTGAGGAGCCTGTGGCTTTGGGCACCTGATGTGGGCTAATTACAACACTTGGTAAGACATGTTTGGCAAAAGCTTCCTGGCAGTGAAGGCAAAGAGGAAACATGTTGGGTTACTTAATTTTGGTTTTCTGACAATGGAAAACATAGAATTTTTTTTGTAGAGACAAAATTTTTCCTGGAACCAAACTCAGGCATTTATCATATGAGTCATTGTTAAAGGACACTGAGGAACAGAATGGACACATCTCCTTCCATGATTTCTTACCCAACAGTGCAGTTTTCCATCTGATGTTCTCATCTCAACCCTTCAGGAGAGCACATACTTTCTAGTAACAAGGCACTCTCTTCTCTAGCAAACTAAAGGGGCTGAAATAACCCCAAAGCAGAATCACTTGTGCTGCCCTCCTCATTGCTAACCCATGCAGAGAAACTGCAGAGGGAAATCCATTTGGATAGAATTGGAAGGCAATAATAATAATAAAACAAATTTTAATTAAAACTACCTTCTATCAAGCACAAATACATTTTAAAAGTACATGCAAGTTAACTAAGGTTTGTCAGATTAAGCAACTGCTAAATGCAAACAGCCCATCCTGGCCTCCAGCTCCACTTGATTGGTGGTGGGTCCCCAGAGCATTGTGTTGAGGAGAATTCTGAGGTCACATCTGATAACAATGGAAAGAGCTCCATGATCGAGTCATCATGTTTGCATGTGAGAGGAGAGTGCAACCTGCCTGCCATGAGTTGGCCATTATTGTGTGATTACATTTTCCTGCCATAAAAGCAAATTTCATGATAGTAATTAGCAGATAAGTGTGTTGTCTGTAATTTCTGTATGTTTGTTAGTAGAACTATCCCAAGATTTAAGTTACTTGACTACATTTTATTACATACATATCACTTGAAACTTTAGGATTCCCAGAAGCTAAAGTATACAGATAGGAAGCAAAACAAACCAAATCTCCCACCCTCCATCCCCCTCCAAAAATCACCCCTCAAACCCACACTGCAATTAGTGTTATTATTATGGAGTAAATATGTTTACATAAGCCAACTTATTAACTTTTGAAAACTCTTACTGCATAGCTAATGACTGTTTTGTTGTTGTTATTGTTGCTTTTGTATCTAAGTAATGGAATCCATCAAGAGTTGTGTATTTCGAAGAGTCTCTTTCTGACACTTTGAATGTTTCAGCAGTTGCAGGCTGTATACAAAGGTTGAAATACAGCAAGGCTGTGTCCTGAAGGGCCATGGTCCCTCAAGACAAAACCTCAATTTCAAGATCACACAAGGCAACCAGTGGTACCTGATTGAGTGGCAGTGGTCTTGCCATCCCACCTTGTTTTCATCTGATAACCATTGCTTCCCTTAGCCAGGGACACCATCACCCCAGCCCCTCTCATGACACTAGGCAATGCTAATCTACTTTTTCTTTCTGTCCAATTTGCCTATTTTGGACACTTCTTATAAAAGGATCTTACAGTATGTGGTTCTTAGTTCTCTTATTATTATAATTCACAGCTCACTTTGCTGCTTCTTGTGGCTTTATTAGGACTAAAAATTTTAGATATATGTCATCCTTTGCTTAATGTATATCTCTTCCATTAGATCATACAGTCCCACCAAGTCAGGGATTCTATTTATTTAAGTCCCATCACATTTCCAGTGCTCCCAAAGCCTGTGCCCCACAGAATAGATACTTAATAATGCTTAATAAATAAGTAGATGAATGGATTAATAAATGATGATTGAATGAATAGATTCGATATCCATCCTGCTGTGGCCATCGGGATAAATCCACAAGCACCAATCCACTTAGTGAAGCAAAGGAGGCTGATCTGGTTAACTGACTTTGAAATTAATTCCCCATCTTGGGGAGAAAGAGAAACAAATTCTATTTAACAAGAGAGTGTGGTTTCACAAGCAGATGTGTAATATTTGCAAATAAGAAGTGGATTGTTTGTGTATAGTGTAGGAAAGGGAGCAACTTGGTAAGCTAAGTTAAAGTAAACTATTTATTGCAGTAACTAAGCCACAATGTGGCTGCTGCCAACCGTCACACCACGGTTCTTTTTTTCTTCTTAAAGGCCTCAGTCTCTTCAAGATGCACTGGGAGTAACTGGGAATGGCAGGGCCCTGATGCTTAGAATTGGCCCGTGTAAGTCCTTATTCCAGGTCTGATTACCACCCACTCGTTCCTGTGCCAGATAGGATAAGAATGGGGTGGAGGGAGGGCAGATGTCCACCTCCCTCCTTGGGCAAGCTGCTCGCAGAGGGGAGCACACACTGCTTGGATGACTTCTAGATGTTGGGGCTTGGCAAAACTGTTGCTGAAAACATAGAACAAAATAAACTACAAAATAGAACAAGAATGCAGAAGAAGTCATGAAAAACAAATGGATGATTCATAGAGATTCAGTCTAATGGCTACAAGATTTTCCCGGCTTTGGCTTGGACTTCTTCAAGAAGTCAGTTTTGGTGAGGCTTCCTTGGAGGTTGAATATGAAAGGCTGTTTTCTAGAGATAATGAGCTTTTGTTTGAGGTATTTATTTTATTTTTAATACAGTAAATATCAGTTTTATTCCCCTGCTTCTCTATTGAAGAAATAAAAACCCAAGCCATCCTAGCTCCTATATGCAGGCAGCATAAAGATTATACACAAACAGGTCACTTCAGAGATGGAGTCACATTTCTTTGTCATTTATGTGCTCCTCAGCAATCACATAAAAGTTATAAATGCCAAATGTGACACCAAAAGGTATAGAGA
This sequence comes from Tamias sibiricus, assembly GCA_025594165.1. Classification (NCBI taxonomy): domain Eukaryota; kingdom Metazoa; phylum Chordata; class Mammalia; order Rodentia; family Sciuridae; genus Tamias; species Tamias sibiricus. The sequence continues at coordinate 11,246,801 of CM046662.1, forward strand.
TATTCTGTTTTGTTTCTTTTGTCTTTCCTTGGGCTCAACAAATCCTTGGTTAGTGAATGAAGATCTCTATTTACCATGATCCTCAAGGCTATAATTAATTTTTTTAAAAGACCCAAGATTCAAATAAAGACATAATCGGGGCCATTTTGGATAAATCATGACCAGTGGGGTACCTAACAATATAGTTCTAGGAGGGCATACTTTGAGAAGTACTGTGCAAAGGTCCAGTGTCCAGCCCAGCACCTCTCAGTGAAGACAACACGGCCCACCTAGTGTCACAGTGAGACCTGCAATGTTTTGCTTTTCCTGCCTCCCCAACACCCAGCCAAATATCTCCCATTTGTCTGTAGTTTTTTCTGTTAAATTCATCATTTATTCCTCATTTCTCACAGATAATTTGGTATCTTCTAAATTCTCTTGATGGTAAAATTCAACTGGAATGCTTGTTAAAATTACAGATTCCAGGTCCCACCCACAGAAACAGACTTCTCAGAGGAGTCCAGTTTTAATGTATCCCAGATGATTCTTATGATAAGACAAATTTAGGGGAATTGGGGCTAGTGATCATTATTAAGTTTCACAGCAGGATAACGAAGCACTTTCATGAAACGCATTCATGGGATCCTCACAATTGGTCTGTGACAAATACTATTGTTGCCATTTTACATGGAAGGAATCTGCGGTGCACTTGGGGCTAGACTTTGGCTTCAGGTTATGTGGCTTCTTGTCCAGGCTCTCCCCTCCAAGCTCCTCTGCCTTCCAGAAACTTGTGATCCTGGCAGTGATATGGTGCCAAGAAAGCTTGTGAGTCAAGAAAGGGGAGAGCACTCAGAGAGTCATGAGGAAGGAGAGTAAAGGTAAGGGTGAGAGAGGTGAATAAAGCCAGGGAAATGTGAGTGCCAATCTGTTGCTGATTAGTGAGAAACTAAAGAAAATAGAGCCTAAGCGAGAGTTTTGCAATGTCTCTTTACAGAGCACTAGCTCTGCAAGATATTCCATGAAGGAAAAAAAAAAAAAATGGGTTCTGGACTCAAATAAATTTGGAAAACATGGTGAACTTTACTCCAGTGAATAGACTCCCAAAATACTCTGCCTATTAAAGTTTCTGAGAAGTCTTGCAGTCACAAAAATTAAAATATTAAACCTGAAATATCTCAAACTTATTTAACCATTGAACTCCCTTCCCCCTATTTTTTCCATAAAATATGCCAAAACAGCTATCTGAACATGCCTTGGGAAATACTGGTCTGAGGCACAGATCTAGAGTTGGGAATGTATTCACAGGGTGTTAAATACTGAGTGTAGTACTACAGTTACACCCAAGTAAGTCATTCAATATTCTGCATTTGGGGCCAAGCTTCTACTGATTTCTTTCCCCTACTTAAAACTTCAGATTTTGTTCTTACATTTTTTTTTTCTATTATATCTGCTCATTCTGATGAGAGGAGAAAAAAGAGAGAACATAAAATAAGAAACAGTCTTTATTGCTCTAAAATTTCTTGATTCTCTCTTTTGACTTACTAACACAAAGCAAGTGTGTGGCATGAGAACCAAGTGCAGCACAGCTACATCCTGGAATGTGGAAACCCGGTCTGCCTGGAGCCTCTGGCTCTTTCCAGGCATCTGGATCAGAGGCTCAGCTTGTCTTCAGTTCTGTCCTTGCCAATTTGCTCCTCTGGGGATGGGACAGGCTAGAGGTGTCTCCTTGTTGACTGCTTCCTTCTCTTCCTGTGTTGATTTGGAAGGACTCTCATTCCAGGACCTCTTTCCCCTGAGGCTGCCCTGAGCATGGTCCATGTGACCTCTCTGATAAGAAAGAACAGGGGTGGAAGCCTGAGCCCCAGCTTGCCAGCTGCATTAGTCTTTCTGCGACATTAACACTCTGGCCAGATGGGGAAGCCATCTGCTTGTGGTCCCATATGGCAGAGCCTAATGGCTCCAAAGATGCCTTTTGGCCTGCGTGAGGATTTGGTGGATATGGGAATGAATGGGTGGGAGCCTAGGAGATTGGATGGGGCTCACTGAGCAGGTGGGCAGGGTTAGGGAAGAAAGAGTCTCCTCCTTTAAGTATTTTTTAAATCAGTCTTGAACCAGGGAGAGAACTTCAGTTGCTTATGTTTAGATGCTCTAGAAGACTGGTTGAGCTCTGTTGTTATTGCTCAGCTGGACTCTGGCCTGGACCTGGCCTCTGACATAACAGAATGACAGCTGAAGGAGGGCTAGTGAAGAGGCTTCCTGTGGAGGGACACTGTCTTAAGAAGTGAACTAGAATGTGTTCTCAGTGGGTGGTCCACTCCTCTCTCAAGGTCTCTAGGGCCTTGTTGATGAATATTAAACAACCAGCTCTCCAAAAGTTAATAAAGTCTGTATTTACTAGACATTGACTGATATAAGAATGTGTATATGTAGCAAAAATTTATACACAATAATAATAAAATATACCAAAGTCATTATTGTAGATTTTGTATAGACAGTTCATCCTTATGGGACTATTTTGTTGATCTTTTATTTTAAGTACTGGGAATTGAATCTAGGGCCTCCCACATGCCAGGCAAGTGCTCTACCACTAAGCTACATCCCCATTTTGAGACAGGGTCTCCCTAAGTGTCCCAGGTGCCATTGTGATCCTCCAGAGCCTCCCCAGTAGCTGGGATTACAGTTGTGCATTACCATGTCCCATCTCTGATTTTTTTTTTTAAATCAAACTCTTGCATCCACAGCCAACTTCTGGTTACAACTGACAAGCAAGTATATTTCCAGTGTGACTGTTTATTGATGTTTTTGTTTATGTAAGCAAATAACGTGAAAATGAAACAATGAAGATGTATGTTTAGGGTTGCCAGCTTTAGCAAACAAAAATACAAGAAGCTCTGTTAAATTTGAATTACAAAAGAAGAGCAAATAAAGTTTTAATATGCATGTGATCTGTATAGTATTTGGTATATAAATGTGCTAAAAAATTCTTTGGCTATAGAATTCCCTCCTTATCTGAGGAGAAGGTGCTCCAAAACCTCCAGTGGATGCCAGAAACTGCATATATTACCAAACCCTGTGTGTGCTATATTTACAGGTATGTACACACTTACAATAAAGTTCACTTTATAAATTAAGCAAGTAAGAAATTAATAACAGTAACTAATTGTAAAATTTAAAAATTAGAAAAATTTACTGTAATAAAAGTTATGTGAATGTGGTCTCTCTCTCTCTCCTTCTCCTTTTCCACTCCCTTTTAAAATATATTATTTTTTTTTTACTCACCCTTCTTCTTGCAATGATGTAAAATAATGCTTAAGACAAACACTTTATGGCTTTTCTTTGGCATATCCAAACTGCCAACATCACTACTCTTGTGCTTTTGGATCATCATTAAGTTAAATAAGGATTACTTGAACACAAGCACTGCAGTAGCATGACAGTGGATCTGATAATCAAAAATGTTACTAAATGACTAGTGGGAGGGTAGCATATACGCATGGCTACACTGAGCATAGGAACAATTCATGTCCAGCATAATGCAAGATTTCTTCAAGCTACTAAGAATGACATGCAATTTCAAACTTGTGAATAGTTTATTTCTAGAGTTTTCCATGTAATATTTTCAGACTGTCATTGACCACAAGTAATTGAAACAATGGAAAGTGAAAACTTGGGCAAGGGGAAGACTACTGTATTTGACATTTGAATTTAACTGGGTATCTTGCATTATTTTATCTGGCATTGAAAAACTTCACTGATATGACTTCTTTGATGTTTCATGATAGGTTTTGAATACTGGAATATTTTCTTATTTTTTTATGTGTTGTTCAGAATGTAATGATCATACACATAAGGCAATCTTTAGTTTTCACTCACAACGTATCACTTTCTTAAGTACAGAAAATCAATAAAATTATAACCTAAGCCCTGATTTGAAGCATTTGCTAATTTCCGTAACGTATTTACTCTCACTATAAACAACTTCAGTCTATCAAGTTGACATCATTGAATGAGTTGTTAACTATCTAGCATTGTATAGTATCTCCACCATACAATTATAATAAGTGACTCTAGCCTCAAGGGCATAATAAAAGCATCATTTTGTAAAATAATCAGGAAGTAATAATTTTTTAGTATATATTACCATTGTTTTGATGTAATCTATTTAATAATAAATTAGTATAGGCTTTGTTTAAATTACTCACAAAATCCTTGACATATAACAATTGGCTCTCATGAGATGGGAACAGCCACTTCAGCACTTTACTAAGCCTGTCCGTATTGTCTGACACCTAACCTGTTTTATTCGTTTACAAAATTTTCTTCTTTCGTAGAAGTGTTTTAGCTGCTGATCTTTGTAAAGATGTTGGGGGAGATTAAAGGGAAAAAACACAGGTATTCTTTAGGGAGCTTTAAGCTACTTAAGGGAGTAATGAACATTTATTGAGAATCTTCTCTATTTGAGACACTGCTCTCTACTAAGGATTTAAAATTATAACCTCATAAGACCCCACACTATATAAAAGCCAAAAATATAGGAGGGACATACACTGTGGACATAAAAAGATCACTAACATTGTAAGGCAGAAGTTCAGGAGATGAAATAAAAATCCCTACTGTGGTTACAATGTTATGGATTAGACATACTCCATAGTTAAGGATTGGAAGGGATTGTTTTAAGTAATTGTTCTTTTATAGTAGTAGTCTTAAAGGGTGATAAGTTTTCCTCTGTATTTTCCTTTGATATTGTGAAGATTTTTCTGGAAGATAAGTACCAAGTTCACAATTCAGACAAATGCATAAAATGCATCAAAGCAGCAGGTTTTATGGAACACATGGAGCATATTGCTGGGCCTTGAAGAATGGAAGGGATTTAGATAAGCATTCCAAGCAGGACATACTGCATAAGTAAAAGGATAGAGATAGGAACTTGGATGAAAGAATAAATAAAACAGTAATAAAATAGTCTGGCTAGAGAAAGCTTGGATTTATGTATAGATGTGAAAGACATTTAAAACCAGGCCTCAGAAAGTCCACTCATGGCATGAAAGCAAATTTAAAGAACTAATAGTTGGGAAAACTGAAATTAATTTGAGTCTTTATGATAGCTCCTTAATAAAACACAAATGCTGGAGACCTTTTGCCCCCATTGCCAATCTTCCTCTCAGGTTCTCCTGTCTTCTGATGGACCATTATCTACCTTTCTCAGCATGTCTCTAGTTTACCAACAACAGCAATCTTTCTGTTAAGTCTCAGGAAGTGAAGGAAAGCTACAGGGTTGCGTGGAAACCAGAATTTTCCTTAGCTGGTGTTTTAGTCATTTTTTTTTTTTTTTTTTTTTCACTGCAGTGACCAAAAGACCTGAAAAGAATAACACAGAGGAGGAAAAGTTTGTTTGGGAGTTCATGGTTTCACAATTCTCAGTCCATAGATGGACTCCATTTCTCAGGGCCCGAGGTGAGGCAGAACACCACTGGCAGAAGGGTGTGGTGAAGGAAAGTGGCTCAGGACATGGCACCAGGAAGCCGAAGAGAAAGAATTCTACTCAGGGAAAAATATATACCCCAAAGGCACACTCCAATGACCCACCTCCTCCAGCCACACCCTACCTGCTTACAATTACTATCAGTGGATTAATGCACTGATTAGGCTAAGGATCTCATAACCCAGTCTTTTCACCTCTAAACCTTCTTGTATTATCACACATGAGCTTTTGGGGGATACCTCATATCAAGTGTTGTTAAGGGAGGGAAATGTACTATGCATTAATGCAAAGGTATGTTTAACTTAATGCATCTAACAATAATTAGCAATAATAGTCATACCCATATACCACAATTACATCAATAAATAATCTCCATACTTCCTCTACTTATCAACTCTGCAATATTAAATTGTGTTCATTTCTTGATTTAGGATTTTTGTTTTTATATTATTTTCTTCCCTGCTTTAGGCCTTTCCACCATCTATTTCCTTTGCATATATTGTTTATTTCTTGTGTTTTCATCCAGTGAATTCTTGTTAATGCTAAAAATTCAATTTAGAAGTGACTTCATGGATAGGGGTGTGACTCAGTGGTAGAGTAGTAGAGCTCTTGCCTAGCATGTGTGAGGCCCTGGGGTAAATCCCTAGTATCTCTCTCTCTCTCTCTTTCTCTCACACACAAGCAACTTCACTAAAATTGACTGCTCAAACCAGATTATTTCTCTTTCCTGAGCTTGTAATCCTAGGCATTTTCTCCTGTTAGAACACTTACTGCATTATATTATGATTTCATATATTGCCTGTCTTGTTCCCATTGGACTGTGAAAAATTAAAGATAAGCCCTAGGTCTTATTTCTTTGTGTGTGTGTGTGTGTACATGTATATAATACACATGTACATATACAGTTTACATATATGTATATTTTATGTGTAGTATGCATGATATGTAATATGTATTTCTCTCATGTGTGTTTACACATTTATTTGTTTAGTGCTCTTGTTATAGTTTTGAAGAATATATCCACTTATTGGTGCCTTATGTGTGACAGGCACTATATGAAGCCATTGTCAAACTTGCCAGTTTTCATGTACCACCAACCATATATAGTAGGAATGACACTTAATTCTCTAAAGAGAAATCCAGGACTCAAGAGAAGTGCAATGATTGTCCACAGTTACACAGCCAGGAAAACAGCAGCATCAGAGTTTGAACCCAGGACTAGGTGCCTGGGCCACATATATGCTGAAGTATAAGTAATCCTGCCTTATTGTGGATTGGGTGGGTCCCGCAGAAAGGTAGAGACCAGGGCTGTCAGGCAGGCCCTTTGTTGGCCTTCGGGAGAGGGTGCTCGTGGTGACTGGCAGCTGCTGATCCAGGTCCACAGGAGAAAAGGAAGGTGGAGAGAGGATGACAAGCACACTTCCATCATTTGTACCTAGAGACCCTGGTTTACCCACTCCTTTGCTTCCCTTATTATGAGATATTTGCATATAAATAGCATTTTTTTTTCCAATAACGATCTCCTTCCCTGTTTCAAGAAGCCCTTGTTCTGGGCAGAGTGGACAAGGAGTAGAGAGGTAATAACCCTCTTGAGAAGTTGTCTGGTTATTTCATGATTGGCTTTGATCCTCATTGACACATAAGTTAACCATAAATGAACATGCATGTGAGCCTCTTAGCAAGAGCATAAAGTTGTATGAGCTTCCTGCAGTTGCTGTAACAAATAACCACAAATGCAGTGGCTTTATCTTCTGATGTAAAGTGGTCAGAAGTACACCACAGGTCTCTCTGGGTAGATTAACATGTCAATAGGGCCATGCTGCTTTCTGGAAGACTTGGGGACAATGTGGCTTCCTGTCTTCTACAGCTCCTGGAGACAGCCTGCCCCCTTTAGGACAGCTCTTTTTCCGATTTCAAAGCCATATATGATGGGTCAGATTTTCCTGCTGCCCTTTCACTAAGCATGATTCCATTGCCTCACTTTGGACCACAGTCAGCAAAGATTCTCAGCTCTTAAGGATTCCTATAATTAGATAGGCTTACCTGGATAATGCAGGATAATCTTTTCATCTCAAGCTCTTTAACTTTAATAGCATCTGCAAGATCCTTTTTGCCATGTAGGTTGCCATATTCACCAGCTCTAGACATTAGAGTGGGGACATATTTGGGGATATTATTCTGCTTACCACAAAAGCAGACACAAGAAGTCCCATTCTAGAGATGAAGAAACCAGGACTGAGAGAGGCAAAGTGTCTTTCTCACAGTTACAGTGCTAGTAAGTAATGGGTCTAAGATTCAGACTCAAGTCTGTATGACTCATAAGTGCCTGTTCTTTCTGGGGCTGTTGTAGAACTGCGTGATAATGTTGAATAGGTGGCCACTTATAGACTGTATGAGCAGGGAGCAGGGAAGCATCCTCGTGTAATGAGAATATAGAAACCCTGCAGTGTTTAAAAGGATGTTGTTCCATTTTATCCCAGATATCTTTTTTTTAAAAAATAATTTTTCAATTCAAGTTATTCTGAAGGGGATCACTTTTACACATTAGCCATTAGACCATGGCATGAAAGAGGCACTCAGTACATATTAGCTGAACAAATAATCACATGAATGAATGAATCCCATTGGTTGAACAAATATTATAAGGCAGATATTTACAGGGACTTAACATTTGCTGTTCTTTTGATCCCTAGAGCAACAGGATGGCATATGTGTTACTATCTGTGCTTCCCTAGACCTTGACATATTGAGCCGTACAATCTCTTGATTTCCAAATTCTTAAATTTGGCACCCCAAATTCTGGCCTGCTGTGTGTTGGCACCTCTGACCAGAGCTCATTTTATCCAGAGTCTTGGCTTCCACTAAACAGGTCCGTAGGTTGTTATACTCTGATCTTGGGTGTAAGCACACAAGAAGTAATTGTCTCTGGGCCAGCGTTTCACGAGCTCAGAGAACAGTGGAAGAATGAGTGATGCTCCCTGGAGCACATTCCTGGAGGGGATGTGGTGTGGGAGGCCAGTGTGAGCAGGGAAGGTACTGTATGTGCTGCCACATGGCATGAGCCCACCCACGTACTTGTTCTGTTTTTACTTCATCAATCTATTGCGTATCTATTAGGTGCACATGCCAGGACTGCGGAGATTATTCTTCCTTTAAGGTGTTCCTAGTTTAGCTAGGTATACGTGTAAATCATTAAATGCAATTTAGCATACCAAAGGCTGTGTAAGAGAAAGGTGAGGACTGTAAGAGTATCCTTGGCTCTCTGCGTCCATGGGTTCTGTATCTGTGCATTCAACTAATTGTGCGTTGAAAATATTCAGAAAAAATGGCATCTGTATTAAACATGTAAAGATTTTTGTTCAAGTCATTAATCCTTAAATGATACAGTATAACAACTATTTATGTAGCACTTAGACTATGCATTATAAATAATGTAGAGATGGTTTGAACTATATGAGAGTATGCATAGGTTATAAATACTACACCATCCTATATAAGGGGCTTGAGTATCTGCATAGTCTGGTACCCACAGGGGTCCTGGAACCAATCCCCCATGGAAAGTGGGGGACAACTGTATAGATGAGAGACACTGAGACAAGGGTAGGAAACTGGAGAGGGCTTCCTGGGGAAGTTGATGCTCAGGCCGAGTGTGGAAGAATGAAAAGTATTTAGCCAAGACAGTAGAGGAAGGAAGAAAGGCTGCTTGAATTATGGCTGCTTCCCTTCTCTGTATGTGCTTTCATAGAAAGAAAAAGAGCAATATGTATCTAAGTCTTGCAAAATGAACCTAACTCTTGATCCAATAATTCCACTTCTAGGAATTTATTCTGAGGAAGTTACCAGACATGCACATAAAGATTTATGGACACGGATGTCCATTGCTGCATGATTTATAATAATCAAAAATTAGAAACAGCCTAAATGTTTATAGTGAATTGGATAAATGAATCCATATGATGGAATATAATGTAGTCCCTAAAAACCATCTTTAATGAGAGGAAAGTGCTCAAGCTGAATTAAGTGGGTAAAAGTAGTTTAAAATGTGACCTCAATATGGTTAAAATTGGATATAAAGTGGAACAAAATAAACATTATGTCTATAAGTTATGCATGGCAAAATAGGCTGGAATGAAATGCATCATAATGGTCAGAGGATAGTCAAACTATGGATTTAAACTTTTTTGTATGCTTCCAAATTTTTTACAGAAGCATTCATTATATCACTAATTTCAATATAGATTTTACCCACCTCCCCCGCAACTGAAGAGTGCCACTCACTCTTCCCTTAGCACACTAACAGAGCTCCATCTCCCTCATGCTGGTGCCCTACCTGTCTCTACCTAGCCTTATGCACATGTCTGCAGGAAATACCATGGGCACAGTTTCAAGGTGGCAATTCAGTTTCTTGCGTGTCCCTTTCTTGCTGCTTTTCTCTTGAGGAATCCTGTTCTTTCCAAGTGCCTCTCCTCCCAAAGTCTACTTTTAGGAAATAATTTGGTACATTTAACAAGTACTAACTATGTGCCAGGCACTGTTCTAAGCACTACACAGCACTCTATGAGATGGATATTATAACAAACTTTCTGGTCTACTACTAGGAAAACTGAGGCTGAAGAAAATAAGGTGAACGTGTTTAAGCAAGTGCTGGAAACTGCATTTGAACGTAGGCAATCTTTCCACACTACAGATGCCCAAAGCAATGCTAATACCAAGTCAGTGCAGAGCCCTTCCCGGGAAAGTGGCATTTTGGTAGAAGGCCAAGTTCTCAACTGATATAGGCAATGTGTGGGGAATGAGGTGGAGAAGTGACCGGGGTGTGTTGGGTCCCTCACCCAATGAGATTCTCAGAGTGCTCTCTAGACCCACTGACATGCAGATCTTCTTTTTTTGAAATTTACTTCTGGGCAAAAGTCCCTGAGAACAGTGCGGAATTTGGCTCCTGCTTGGAGTTGAGAGGGTGTACATCTAGAAGGGGCACAGAGAGCTGTATGCCATGATTCTGCAGTTTCATCCTACTCTATGGTATTGTTTTTCCTCAGGTCAGTGAGGGAAACCCATGATCTGTAAGTGGTTACATGCAGGAGAAAAGTTAGTTTACAGAAGGGCCTGCCCAGCCCTAGTGTTGTGTGGAGAACCCTGGATAGACAGGTTCTGGGGAGAACAGTTCTGAAGGGGCCTCACAGTGCGGCAAACCCTTTCTACATAGGTCAGTATTGGTTGCAGAGATGTGAGGCCTGGGCTTGGTGGTGAAGTTTACCACCCAATTTGCATCAGCTGAGGTTTCAGGGAGCTCATTAGCATTCACCAGCTTGGGTAAGGTCAGAGGTGAACCTATTGCACTTTTGCCAGTGTGTTCCATCTGGCCCAGAGTACTTGGTGGTTTATGCAGCCTTCCAGGGGAATTCTTTGGCCTGCTTGAAAAGGAAATAATTGTCAGAGGGGAGGGCATAGAGCCAGAAGATTTCTTTTAAGCTTTAGTGTAGGTAGAATAAAGCTGAGATAACAGTTGCAGTAATAATAATAGCACCCAGTTCATTTTCACATCTGTTCACCCAGGGGCTACACTGAGGTTTATGGCCGGTCATCCATGTCACAGAGAAGCATGGCTTTCAGTCATCTTGGTTTCCTCTTTATATTCAGCCTGTACCTTGAATCAATAGGATGAGTATAACCCAAAGTCTCCTCCCTCCTCGACCCCATTCCCTGCACTAGGCATGTGTTACCCACTGCAGAAACAAGAAAAGTCCACAAAACCCACACTATCCATTCCCAAAAGATGAGCTAGGAAGAGATGCTAGGGGACACCTGAAGATCTGTTTTCCTACCTTATGACTAAAAATAAAGCAGTTGAATTGAGGAAAAAGGAAAGAGACCCAACAGTGAGAGGTGGGTGAACTTGGAGCTTCCAACACAGCAGAAGCCATCCATCAGCAGATCCACCTGGCAGCTAAGGTAGCACCCATTCACCTTTCTCACTGCTACCCAGTGAGGAGGACTCACCATCAGGCACATGGTCCCCAAGAGTTCAGTAATGATTGGGCTCATGGTACCCCTATCCAATGACCCCATGCAGGTGACCCTCATTTAGTAGACTATCAAGATTCTCAGGCACCAGGCCGTGTGCTGGCACATGACAAAATCCTTGCATTCTTCCCAAGGTCAGACTGTACAGGACAACCTGGAATTCTTAATGAACCTGAGTCAGAGGTGGAACTCACTGGCAGTTGTATGTATGGGGGTATCATCTGTTAACCTCCTTCTCAGCAGGCTGAGGTAGCTGGAAATAGTTCCATACAGGGTGCAGAAACCTCAGGTTGAGTGCTGACTTACAAGTAACCAGCCTGTGCCTTGGGATTATTACTTCTGGTTCCTTCTGGGGGTATTAGCCTGATTCAAGGCAAAGGTACTTCCATCAGGCCTAGGGTTAAACCTCCTGTGCTCCTACTTGTGTCCTTGGGCAAATTGGCCCTTCCATTCCCAATGATGAATAAAATCAAACAAATATAAAACAGACATTTAGCTTTGAAATATAGTGCTGAAATTATCAAGCATTCCATCACTGAAGGCCAACCCCATGGATGACCTGATGTATTGTCTCCTAGTCATTTCCCACCATGCTTAAATTAGACAATTTAATCAACAGCTACTGATTACTATTGACTGCATGCCTACCACATACCAACCACTGTTCTGACTGTTAAACCTGGTTAATGTCATGAACTAGACAAACTAGATTATAATTTTGCATTCTACTTTTCCCACTTTACATTTGATTTTCCATGAGTTTTCCCACCATATTAAATATTCTTCCAAATCCATGGCTGTTAAGGACTAGATTATAGTTCTCTTTATGGTTATACCATGATATAACCATTGTTGGACACACATTATTTCTTATAACTGTTCAGATCTTGGAAATAAATTTTAAAACATTTTATTGCCGAAATTTTAAAACATCATTTCAAGATCTCAGTGGACCATCTACTTCTGCCTTCTACTGAACTAGGGGTAAACTTGGCTGCTTCCCACAAAGTACACTTCCCTCAACAGCCACGTGGCCCCTGCTCTGTTGCCTTCAGGTCTTCCAACTTCACCTTTGGTGTGAGTCTTCTCTCTGGCACTTTCTATCCACACCTGGGCTTTTTTTTTTTTTTTTTTTTTTTTTTTTTTTTTTTTCTCCTTAGTACTTACACCATATCATATATCTTACTTTTTAAATTTTAGTATTTCTGCCTATCTGCTTGAATGTAAACTCCATGAGAGCAGCAATTGTTCTCTTTTGGGTTCCCTTTACCACCGCAAGCCTGACACCTGCACTGGGAACTTGCTGCGTGAATAAGTAACATTTATCATAGGCTGTTCCCTGCAGAGCTGGGAATAGGTGAGCATATGCTATTGGAGGTACTAGGAGAAGGTCTGGAGAGACCAAACTTAAGAGAAATATAGGGTCCAATTTCAGAATAAAGTTAAGGAGCAAAATCTCTTCTACTCTTAACTATATTCTCACCAGGTTTGTTGTGGGACATAAAACTACAAGAAGCCATACTCTAAAACCTTACTTTAGGAATGAGTGCTAAATTTTCAGGCAGTGCATTTGATTTCTTTTTCTTCAGAAAGTTTGACCCTGTGATTGTCTATAGTAGTTGGTCCTGCTCAGTATGAATATAAATAATTCCCAAGAATTAAGTGGCCCTGGGCAGATACAAAGGCATGGGCTCAAGATGTCAACTATTTGCAGGCAATTTTCAAAATCAGCCAAGTGGAGGATTTTGTGTATTGAGCAGACAGGTCCCTGGGAAGGATGCCAGATATCTGTAGCCCAGGTGAAAAGATGAGTTGTATTCCCCAAGTCTGAGTCCAGCAGCCTTGCGGACCCTCTGTTATTTGTGCTTACAATGGCAGAGAGATCAATGAAATCCATGTTCTACTCCTAAGCCTGGTTAAGCTGTGGCTAGAGCCCAAGCTGGGTCTGAAGGCATTGAGTGATGGCCTGAAGCCCGAAGAACGGCTGTGAAGGGAACTGGTAATTACAATGTGTCTACCAGAGCCAGCATCTGACTTATTTATTTTGTATCATTTGTTTGTAAAATATGACTCCAAATAAATAATGCACACACAGGGTTAAAAAAATCAAACAATGTAAAGAACATAGAGTTGAAAGTCCCTATCCATAGCTATAAATCTGCTCTATTGTCTCCTAGATTTCCCTACCTAGTGGCAACCACTGTTAGCAGAATTTTGTGCATTCTTCAAAAAAATGTGTATATGTGTGCATGTGTGCATGAGTTTAAACAATGGCAGTATACTTCCCCGTAACTTTTTTTTTTTTACTTACTATATCTTAGCAAATATTCCAAAGCAGATCAAATGGGTCTTAATGTTTCATCATAACCTATTATGAACTACAATTCATTTAACCAACATTCTATTATGGAGACTAGATGTTTTCAGTTTTCTGCTACAAAAATTGCTATAATAAATATTATTATAATATAATAAGTATTATTATATTCCTATTTTTAAATTGTCTTTTTACCTTATTATTTTCTAAGATTTACTTATCCATATAAAAAACTAAATACAGAAAAACACAAAGAAGATAGTAGCATTCACTAGAGATAGCTGTCATCAATATTTCCTTTGTCTTCTTTATTGAGTGTGTGATTTGTATTAATAATACAGTATAATTCTTTATTCTCCACTTAGTTTTTATTTATCATGAAAAATTTTCCATATCATTAAACACTCCTCAAAGCAACATTTTAAAATGAGATAGAGTAGAGGAAGAGGATTGAGAGGGAGGAATAAGAAGGAGGGCATGGAGAAGTCCTGCGGAACAAAATCTACCAAGTTATGCTATGTCCATATGCAAATATACCACAGCGAATCCCACTTTTATATATATGCAGTTCACTAATTAATAATAACAACAGGGGATCAGTAAAGTAAAGCAAGCAGATCAGGGGGAGGGGGAGGAAAGGGAAAGGGAAGGCACTGGGGAATGAGATTGATCAAATTATGTTTTGTGCCTATACAAATATGGCATAATAAATTCCATTACTATGTACAATTATTATACACCAGTTAAAAAACAAAATGTCACAAAATTATCCATCATAGTTTGTTTTTGTTTTTTTTGAACCATTACCCTGCTGTGAACATTCTGGTTGTTCTGAGATTTTTTTGTTGTTTGTTAGTTTGTCACATTTGCAGCACTTCAACATATATTTGTACACAACTATTCGTACCAGCTGTTTGCACACAAATTGTCTGAGCTCCTGCTTCCTTAGGGGTTATATGAAGAAGAGTGAAAACATCCCCTTAAGGAATTCCTTGGGGAGGGGAAAATGCCCTGGAGGGAAAGAGGGGTAGGTAAGGATAATAAGGAGGCGTAGGAGCAAAGCATGCTATATGTATTATGGAAGTGTCACTGTAAAACTCATTATTTTGTACAATTAATATGCACTCATAGTTTATAATACAAACTATTTTTAAAACATTCCTTTATATCCTTCTCATGCGTCTCTAATATGCTTTCTCCTGGAATGGCCATCGTACCTGCTCAGGGGCACTTTCATCCATCTCTTCACACGTGCACTTCTCTAGTGCCTTCAAGGTACAAGTTGCGGTGTGACCCGCTTTGGTCATTGAAAGGCAAGAGGAATTGACTTGTCGCTTCCAGGTGGACATTTACAAGGCAGAGTGAAGAGCAGTTTTTCCCCTGTCATGGCAATCACGGGCATTCAAGGTAGTGGAAGCTCTATTTGCCTGGGTCTCTGATAGAGGAGACAGGGAGCAAAGAAAGCTCCAAGACAACCCTTCATTGTACATGTCACATAAATGAGAAATACACCTTTGCTTATAAAAAGCATTGGGATTTGAGGATTGTTTTTGTTTCCTGAGATGCATCAGGAGAATTAAACCTAATGCCCTCAAATGCCGATTATATGATGGCCCAAAATATTCATTGTCGTGAGCTGTTTCCTCTCGTAGACATCTAAATGGTACTAGTTATGTACCAGCCAAGGGGTGATTGAGATCACCATTACTTGTTCAGAGTAATCCTGCTTGCCCTGTTGCTATAGAGGTTGTTTCAGGAGAGCCAGCCCTACGCCAGTCGTCATGTGCGATTTCCTTGGACATAGGAATTTATTCAAGGATGAGTGTGTGACTCAGTTGAGGTTCAGGAAGTGTGATGAGAAGTTTATTGGGTGCATCTGAAAAAGAAAAAAGAGTATTATTTTCTGACTGAGCTGCCAAGAATCCAGATGTTCTCATGCTTGGAAGTGAGTTTTGATGCTATGGCAGCCTTGCCTTCCCTGGCCAGAGAAGGAAACCACCGTGTAGAAACAGGCTGGATCCAGAGTCCTTGTTCCACAGATTTGCTCAAGCTGTCCTAATCATTGCCCTAACCTCTAAACTTGTTTGGTTACAAAACTGTGTTAGTCAGTTTTTCATCACTCTGAGCAGGAGCCCTGACAAGAACAATTTGTGGGGGGTGGCAGTTTATTTTAGGCTCACAATTTCAGAGGTTCGTCTGTAGTTGGCCAACTGCATTACTCTGGGCCTGAGGTGAGGCAGAACATTGGGCAGAAGAGTATGGTGGAGGAAAGCCAGGAAGCAGAGAGGGGGAAGGAGGGGGCGAGAGGAGGAGAAGGAGGGAGAGAAGACATGTGCAAGGAGGAAAATATTGTTCCTCAAGGGCATGCCCTAGTGACCTACTTCCTTCAGCCACATCCTGCCTATAGTTACCACCTAGTTCATTCAAATTATTAATCTGTCAATGGATTAATTCACTTATAAGGGCACAGCTCTCATGCTCTAATCACTTCACCTCTAAATGCTCCTGCATTAACACAAGAGCTTCTGGAGGGACGTCTCATAGCCAAATCATAACATGACTAGGCTTTCTGTTGCAGCCTAACGTGCTGGCTGATCAATTTTAAATCATTGCTTGAGGCTTAACTTTTCCTGATCATCCCTTTTCCTACTCACCCCCTACCCCCAACACATATTGCTAGTCCAATACGGCAGTAGGAGAACTGGTCACCCTAGCCCCTGCTAGTCCCCTGCCTTTTCTTTTCCTCCTCACCTGGACTTTGCTCTTTCCTTTACTTCCTTCTCTTTCAGCAAACCTCCCACCCCAGGTCTCCTCTGATCATTTAGAGTTCAGACCAACCCTGATTTTAGCTCTGTCCACAGAACTGCTGAGCTTCGTATAACTCCACTGTTCCTTCCATGCAGAATTCTATGCGATGCCTGAGCCTTTCCTGGAAAATCACTTTTTGGGTACTTCTTGGCTGCCTTGACAAGTTCAGAGTTAAAAAGTATTTTGAGGTGGAGTGAAGAGGACTCCTCAAGCACATTTTCCCTTAGGGTGCAGCGTAGGAAAGGGGGCTGGTGCCTGCTCAATGGACAGGAGAAGAGCAGGACAGCTGTGCCTTCTTCCAGGTCTGGTGATACATGCTCTGTTCTTTTCCACCCTTGCCTTTCCCTGAGAGACAGATCTCTGCAGATTTTGCCACCAGGCTGTCTTGCCATCTGGCTTCTAGATTGGTTTGGGCAATGGGAGGCAGCAGCAGGAGATTAGGAACGCCTGTGATGTAGAAGCATCATTCTCTCAATCTGTTGGGTCAGTTTTCCTTTAGGACCATCACACCTGTCAAGAATCCTTCATCCACAGCTCCATCTCCCTCAGAATCTCAGAACTCTCTCCCTCCCTTTGTTCTTTCATACTAGGGATGGTAATGACTCCTGATATTTCTAGTCCCCGGTGCCTCATCCTCTGTTGTGCATTCCCCACCAACCCCTGTGCCCTGTGCATGCCTCTCTAAGCAGAACAACTAAACCCCTTCAGTTAAAGCCTTTGAATGTGCATGTTTCCTGCCAGCATTCCAACACCCAACAATTGACTTTGTGTGTGTGCGTGCGCCTGCGTGTGTGTGACACACACATGGTCTATCCATGTGTCAGGTAGGGGTTCTATACAGCTATCATTTGTTGATTAATGCCAATGTTCTATGATTTTGTTCCTGTTTTGTAGATGTAATCTGCCTTTAAAAAGTGACCTTACTGCACTGTTAGCAAATGATGAAGCCAGTTTGAGATAATGTCTTTCTGATTCTGAGTTTATATATATACATATATAGTGTATAAAATATATATACACAATTTAATTGACATATGATAATTACACATGTTTATGGGGTACAATGTGATATTTCAAAACATGTATTCAATGTGTAATGATCAGATCAGGGTAGTTGGCAGATCCATCACCTCAAATGTTTATCATTTCTTTGTGTTAGAAATATTAGAAATCCTTTCTACTAGCTATTTTTAAAATATATAATTAATTGTGTTAGTAATAGTTATCCTACTGTGCTAGAACACTATAATTGTTGATCTACTTGACCCTTCAATTTCTGTCAATCCTCACTGAACCATCAGAAGCAGGAGACACAAAGAGATATCGCTCAGTTAGGACCTAGCCACCAGATGAGTTTAATTTGGTTGTTTTCAGGTTGAATAGTTGGATACTTTTATAAAAATCCAGATTTCCGGCTTTTACTGACAAACCAGAAAGATCTGGAAACAATGAAATTACAGTCTTGTGTGGAAACAATTGTCTGGAACCAGTAAATGACTTCCTTCTTTGGGTGTGGCAGAAGATTGCTAGTCTCCACAGTCCCCATCATCTGTACTGTTTTGCAACTGGATTACTCTGCTCAAGGCTGTTATGTCCGACCCATGGACATATTGGGTGTGTGAATCCTGGCTTTGAATGTCCATGTAGTATCTTGTGTTAACCATACAAGAATGCATCACTAGCATATAAGGTCCACAAAGCAGCAGTTAGCCTTCTTCTTAGCTGTATCTACAGCACTTAGAACAGTGTGGAAAGTACTAGATGTGTACTTGTGAATGAATGATGTTTCTGTGTGGTCCCAGTGTCTTCAGGCTGATGACTCCCTGAAAATGCTGAGTAAGCCTTCAATCCAGTAGGGGGCTCTCAAGAGCAGCAGTAGTAGCCAAGAAAATTGCTTGTACTAAGAAATAGTGGCAGGGCCATCTCACCCTGAAGCTGGCCTCATACCATGGAGATTCCAGATCTTCCCCTTGTGTTGAATTTGGGTTTGTGAACAGATGCCTTCAATGTTGCAGATCCCACCTCTCCAGCTGTCCATTTTCTGGACCCTGGAACTTTCTACCTCATTACTTGAAGCCCCACAATTACAGCCCTTCAAGCCTGTGCATCTTAGCCCATCTTCAGTGTGTCTTAGGGCTATTTCCATCTCCCTTTTATGTGATATTCTACCCTCTGATATACTTCATTTACATCCAGAGGTTCTGATGCTTTGGGTAGGTTGTTGGCAAAGAAGGGACATTTGGGCCTATGTTAAAGATGTTAGAAAAAATTGGACTTGAAAAATCATTGGGCTGATGTGTTAGTGGAGATGAACAGGTTGAATTCAGAGGCAGGGGAAAAGGAGATCTTTGCAGACTTTCTCTTCCTCTGCTTGAATTCATGTGGAACCCAGAAGAGGCACATTTCACCCTCCTGGCTCTCCTGTGGCTCCATCAGCAGGGAGGGAGTCAGGCACATTGAGGCAGTGGATTCTTTCCCTTATCAGTACAGACTGAGGTACACAGAACACCTTCCTTGTCCTCAAGTGGAAATTGCTTATTCCTCAATGTCTGCTGGTGGAGGTAAGTTTTGCTACAATACAATGGAAGCCTGTCTGCAATATAGAGGCTTTCATGGACAGAAGCTGCTACTGGTCAATCTTTTTTTTTTTTTTTTGGTGGGGGGAGTGGTACTGGGGATTCAACTCAGGGGCACTCAGCTACTGAGCCACATCCCCAGCCCTATTTTGTATTTTATTTAGAAACAGGGTCTCATTGAGTTGCTTAGCGCCTTACTTTTGCTGAGGCTGAATTTGAACTCACGATCCGATCCTCCTGCCTCAGCCTCCTGAGCTGCTGGGATTATGGGTATGCGCCACTGTGCCTGGCCAGCTCCTGGTCAATCTTGCTTCCCCAGATTGACATATGGAGGAATGGAGGTGATGTTCACAGTTCTCCAGGAGTACCTGTTATATGTCAGGCATAGAGTGTGCTGTGTGTCTGTTATTTCTTTTCATCTTTGCCTTGTTTGGCAAATGTGGAAGCAAGGTTCACATAAGCAGTAAGTAGCAAAGTCAGGATTAGAACCCAGAATCCTAAACTTCTATGCTCCTGGTGACAGGACTTACCCGTAGAAACAGTAGAAAGTTGCCTTTTGGGAGTAGGAGCAATACGCATGCTCAGAACCAAGATGTGAAGGACAGGGCATGGCTGAGGAAGAGGTAGAAGCTCACTGTGGCTGAGGCAAATGGGAAGATTCAACTGGAAACCAGATTAACCAGTTTGCAAATAGCACGCATAAATGCTTACCATGGGGAGAGAGGCCAGCTTTTTTTATTTTTTAAACAGCTTTGTCATATATTTAGAAATATGGGGAATAAATACATAAATGATCCTTCTTGAACATTTTGGAATGTGGAAGCTGAAAACTTTTAATATCCAGATCACAAATAAGGAACTTGTGTTCACTTAGTATTTTCACCATTTAATCCTTAAATCTTCTTTTGCCGCCCACACACTCTGCAACCAGGGCCATGGGGCCTGGGCTTCTCTTACACAGAAGCTCTAGCTGCTTCTGTGGTGAGCCACAGCTCCCAGGAGCCTGGCTTCTGATGAGGCTTAGTGATGTCGTCTTCAGCAGGAGTTTCAGACAGAGAAATCCCCAAGGACCTCAAAGTCAGTATATCTTCTGCCCCTATTGTCTTCCCTAATGTAAAATATGTCCAGTCCTTGGGTTTTATGCGTGGCTCTGATAACTCAGCTTGCCACCAAACTTGACATTCTTACCTCTTCTTATCTGCCTCACAGCCTCCTCCCCTCTTCATCTAAGCTCAGCTCAGCATGGTAGTCATCAGGGCATTCCATGACAGACATTCCCACAGAGAGAAGTTACTTTCCAACAATCCTCTCTACAGAGAGGATAGTTCCTGAAATACCAGGGAAGAGGAACCAAGGGCTCTAGACCTCTCCCGACCTTGTTTTTAATTAGCACATATTAATTGTGTATATTAATGGGGTTCAGTATGATATTTCCATATGTGCATATAGCATGTACCTTCCCAATCCCTACTAATCACTATTCCATGTTCAGGTTGGTTCTTTTTAAGCTTCCATATGTGAGAGAGAACATGTGGTGCTTGTCTTTCTCTGTCTGACTTATTTTGCTTTACATAATGTCATTCAGTTTCATCCATTTTGGTGCAAATGACAAATATTTTCTTCTTTATTGCTAAATATTATTCCATTGTGTATATACACTAAATTTTTTTATCTGTTCATCTGTTGCTCAACACTAAGGCTGATTTCATATCTTTGCTATTAAGAATAGTTCCATAATAAACATTGGTGTGCAGGTATGTGTTTGCTATGCTAATTTCATTTTGTTTAAATATATATATTCAGAAGTAGGGTAGCTGGATTACATGGTAGATCTATTTTTAGTATTTGGTGGAACCTCCATACTCTTCTCCAGAATGGGTGTATTAATTCACACTCCCACTAGCAGCGAACTGGTCTCCTTTCTTTACATCCTCACCAGCATTTGCTATTTTTAGCATTTTTGATAACAGCCATTCTAACTGTCCCCCACCTCATTTTAAGGACCATGGATACTCTTTTAACTGTTTTAGATTTTTTTAAAAATATTTATTTATTTGTTGTAGTTGTACACAATGCCTTTATTTTTACATGGTGCTGAGGATCGAACCGGGGCCATGCACATGCTAGGCAAGCGCTCTACCGCTGAGCCACAACCCCAGCCCCTGTTTTAGATTTTGAATGTCTGCATGTAATCATTCCTGAACTGTGACTGAAAGAGTTTAAAACCCATCTCCTCACAGAGTACTTCCACAGAGTTGGAGGAGGAGCCTGAGAACCCCTCTGAGTCGACAGCATTGCTGGCTGTATCTCCTTTCCCTCCTGTTTTTCTTTTCTGGGAAAAACTGCATGAGGCTTATCTGACAGGGTAAGTGGGAGTCCTAACGTGAGCTCCTGGAAGGAGATGGTTACTGGTCACTTTCCAGGCTCACTTTCATTATGGAAAAAGTGGACAGGGGAGAATTACTGTGCATCTCATTGCATCAATATTGTATTTACTCCCTGCCCCAGGCTACCCTCCCAGCTTTGATCTTTTCGCCTTGGGGGTAGAGCTAGACAGGTGACTTTCCCAATGCAGGCTCTCCACATAGGCTTTGATCTCCTGGCTCAAAAGAAGGCTGGTAGGAAATCCACGTCTGTGTTCACTCACTGATTCTCTGTGACCTTGGGCAAGGAGTCTGGGAGAGGGTTGTAGCAGCAGTCATTAAACTATCTAAGAGCTGATAATTTACACCATGTGAGCACTGGCGGGGCTATGGAGGAAAGGTCATCTTGCTTAAAAGATTTTATTTACTTGGTTTTGCTCAAATGTAGGTTAAGTAGCTAAGTTTAGAGCAAGGTCAGGGCATTGAGAAGAAGTAGACCTTTTCCATGTTATAGGTTTTTTTTTTTTTTTTTTTTTTTTAGTGAATCTGATGAAAGCTACACCCAATCTCCCACTTTCCAAAAGTTTTTACTTCCTATAGTCCCTTTTATGCTATCTGCCACTGAGGCTTAGCCCTCGTTCCAGGGTAAGGAAGAAAAAGAATAGGTAGGACACAGAGAAAGTGGAGTTCTACCATATAGGAAGGACTGGCTAACTAGGAGGAGGAAGTAAAAGCAATTGCCAACCATTTCAGCCCTGGAATTTCTGAGAGAAAAAAGGAGGAGAAGAGAGGCAGGAGAGACACAAATGCCCCATTTTCTGATGACCTAGAATTCAATGACTGACACTTGGGTAGTAGAGATTCCATACTATTCTGCTTCATATTTGAAATTCTGAGAGTAGAAAATTTCACAAGCTGCCTTCATCAGCTTAATAAATTTGGATTCATGAACAAAAATTCTAACATAGGTTTTGTGTTTCTCATTACATGACAGAGGCGTGAAAACCTTGTTAGTGCAAGTATTTATTTGAGATAGCTTCTGGAAATCTAGAGTCCTGGCAACCACTAGGTATCTGTCTATCTCTTTTTCTAGTTGGATTTTAGTTTGCTTTTTATATTATAAAGAGAAGACACTTCATTAAGTTTATCCAAATGAAAGAATGGTATTTTAAAGATAGATAAAGCTCTGCTGGGTTCACAATTTTCAGGAACCTGTATCTCTCTTGTACATGATGATTCTCTCTGTCCATCTGCTCCCTTCTCTATGAACCTGTTCTGGTTATCTGTTAGTACATATCACAGTACTCCAAAATATAATGCCCTGAAGTAGAAATAATCACTAACTCTCATGGTTCTGTGGGTTGACCACATTCCACACCTACTCAAGGGTTTCATGGAGGTACGGGGAGGTGGCAGCTAGAGCTGGGGCCATCTTGAGGCTCACCTGGGCTGGACTTCTGAAGTGGGTCACTCCCAGGGACAGCATTTGACTCTGGCTATGGACAGGGAGCTCAGCGGGGGGCTTTGACTGGAGTCACTCTATGCGGCCTCTCTATGTGACATGGATTTCTCTTGGCACGGCAGCTGAGTTGTAAGAGAGAACATCTCAGGAGTCCCAGTGGAAACTGCAAAGCTCCTCATGGCCTGTCCTTGGAACACACACGGGCACTTCGACCATATTTAACTGGTCACAGTATCAGTCTGATTTAGGGGCAGAGGACTGCTAAAGGTATGTGTACCAGGTGGATAGGTGGATAGGTGGATGGGGGGACTTTTTCTGGAGAACACGCACTGTAGGACCATTTCATTCACCCTTGGTTCCTGCTGACCTGTACTTTTAGTTTTCTTGTGGTCCACCCTGACTGCTTTCCTTTCCAGACACCTATGTAACAATCTTTCAGTTTCTGTCCCCCCATCATTCAATTCACAAATTTCAGGTTCTCCATAGAGGATTCTGCTGGGTTCACAGTTCCTCTGGATACTGCTTGTTCAGTCCTCATTCTTTCAGTGCTGCTGGGGGGGTGGGGCAAAACACTGAACAGTGCCCCCAGGCTGGGTGTTCTGACCCCTGTCATTAGGGTCATGGGTGGGGCTGTCCCTCTGGAAGATGCATCTGATACAAATTATTTTGACTTTGTTCTTGTCCTTGGGATTTGATAATGAGTTTTAGCTATAAAGGGACTAAAAGTCCAGAGAGGTCAGTTTCAACCCCTTGGTCTTATCATGTTTGATATTTCATTGTAGGTTTTAAAATTCTGCTGCATATTTTACTAGGCGAGACTCAATTAATTCAACCTTGATCTTTGTTGTTCAAGACTCATGTGTCTTAGTACTTGAAAAGAGCATGGGTCATGAATTTCAGACCCCTCATTTCAGATATAAGAGACTTTAGTATTGGGTTGATTAAAAATTTCATAAGTACATAAAGTCAGAAACAGACCAAACATATTTCCCAGGACTTCAAATCCTGCACTTTCCACTTCAACTCAGGCAACTGGGGGCCAACCAAAGTGGACACACAGAACACAAAAGTTAGCAGGTAGGCCCTTGTGGATGCCGCCAAACCCTATTCAAACAGAAATGCTGCTGCTGTTCTCCCAGTTTAGCAATCAGGTTTCTCTTCTGTGGTTGGCTGCTAGCTTCTGCGTGGGACCCTCGCTCTGATCAAATGCAGGATCTGCTCACCCAGCTCTGCACCCATCCCAAGGAGCAGTGTTGGCTCAAAATCTTCCCTTCCTACCCTTGTTGCTTAAAGGGGGAGAGGTTAGCACCTTGGCACATTTCTTTAAAAGACATTTTCACATGCTGCTGTAGGTTCTCTGGGGAATTCAATAATATTCTGGGCTCAGTAACTTCAGCCTGTGTAAACTCATAGAGTATTTACTTATATGGAATTTTTTAAACTCTACTTCCAATCTGGGCTGAAGAATTAGGCAAAATGCCTTGAATTTATCCTGGGAGTCATAAAATGGATTCTGCAGAGTGGTATTGGTTAAAAAATAGTTCTCCATATGGAACATAGAAGAGTGCTGGAGAAGCACCTTCCTGGAAGGTTTTTAAGTTAAAAACAACAATGCTTCTGACTTAGGGGGAAGTTGGGTGGCAGGAGGCACAAGATTTCTGAAGGCTCTGTCCAGGTGCAGTTCTCAGGATATTGTAGTATTTTTCTTAAATATACTGAGAAAGATGATACTATATTTCCCAACTGGGGATTTTTTTTAAGTCCCCGGAGTAGAGCTGTGTCATTAAGATCTACTTTTAAGTAATAAATTCACCCAACCTTGTTTCCCCTGCTCCATATTCATTCCCATCACCGAAGCCCTTTCTGCCCACTCATGTGGGCTACCATTCCTTCTCCATTATCAAGACCTCCTGGCAGCCAACTAGCTTGATGCGTCGTGAGGTAATTACTGTATTAATGTAAGAGAGGAGGCTCCTCTGGCATTTCTGAAACCTTTGCAGGCAGCAAGGCTTTCTTCCACTCTATTTATATATTGACCCAGTCATTTTTGCCTAGAAGAGTGTCATGGAAAGAGTACAGTTTTTAGGATCAGAAAGACTCACACTGTTTCTTACTCTGGTACTTCCTAGCTGGGTGACCTTGAACAGTTGTCAACTTTTTGAGCCTCCCTTTTCTCCCATGGGAAACAGTAGCTATTAGGGTGAACTCTGTGACATTGTCATTTTAGTATCTCAGTCCATTATCATGAGGTTTAAATGAGATATTATGGACAGTGTGCAGAGGGTATGTACGTGACTGGTCACACATCAGAGACTTTTCTATGGTTTGTTTCTTCTCCTTCTCCTTGCTTACCCAGTTTTTCCAAATATAATGACACTGGTGTTACTCTCATCCTAAAAATGAAAAACAGTTTGCCACCCATTTTCCATGGAATGTCCCTTCATCTTTCACTTCTATTTGTGGTTTACGTGTTGAAATGTTGCTCATCTAAATAACAGAGAACTACGAGGTGGCAGGGTGTCCTTCCTTACAGCAACTGATCATGACCTCTTCCCACTGCCCCCCCACCCAAATTTTAAAAGCATTTCTTCAAAATACACTCTGTCCTAGAAACTGGTTATTTACACTATGTATGTTCCAGAAATCCGTTGTAATGAACCATACAAATCTATTTGTCCTGCTGCTACTATAATTGCCTATATCTTATTATAACTTAATATGTAACAGATTTTTTTTGGCAAAGCCAGAAGCAACTGAGCATTCACTGCAAATGCAGACGCTGGAGGTTGTTGAGGAGCCAGTGAACCCGCTAATTGGATAAAGGGGGGATGGTGTGGAAATTTAATTAAACTGGCATTTGCTCTAGCTGCTGAAAATATTAATCAGAAAATGAGCTGTATGGAAAAAAGTAAAAGGCGGCAGATGACGTTAAAAATGCCATTGGTGCCATTCTTCTTGGCGTCCATGAGAAAAGGACCCTTTCCCTCCAGGAGGTGTTGGTCATCTGTCCGTTGAGCTCTGCTGACAGCTTGTTTGGGCAGAGATCACAAAGAGAGGCGCTTGGAAAGCTGTGAGTTGGGAGGAGGAGTGTGAGATTCTTGATTTGGGGACCAGATGCATCTCTTGGCAGCTCTTGATACAAATATAAAGATAAAATATGTGTCTACAAAAAAAAAAAAAAGAAAGAAAAAAAATAGTTTTTTTCCTTCTTCTAAAGAAGTGCTCCTCCCAGTGAGAGATGAGCTGAACATCTGCATCCATTCAAGCAATAACGCTTAAACAATTGTCAAATTTGAGAGGGGTGGACAGGGTTCTGAACCAGGCATTTAAATACATTCCATAGCCCAGGAGCCATTGGAAAGATGCCACCCTCCCCAGGCTTGCGCACTAGAGTGGAGGAGTACAAACACAGATGGAAACTATGTTTGGGTTAGGAGCCACTCTGACAGGCCCAAGTGCACCAGGTGAACTGAACAGTTCTTCCCCTAGAGACCACTGCCCCATGCTCCCCGCCAGGATGACAGGGCCCTGCAGGGAGCTCTGGATTGATGGACTTAGAGGCTGAAGAGCTAAGGCAGAGGAAGAAGATTCTTCACTCAGGCCACAGGTCCTGGAGTTTTCTCCTTGGTTTTTGCCATTTGGTTCTAGGTTTCCAAAGAAGGCATTCTAATCAATGGGTGTTTGAGTTCAAGGGCACCTTGCTTCTGAAGAAGGTATTATGTGAAAGTGAGAGTTTACAAATGCTATTTTGTCATGGGTACGTGTTAATTTTTTTTCATCAATTTGGAAAACTGTTGATCAATGCTGATCTGGAACAAAATTTGTGGGAATTATTTTATGTAAATTTCGATGTCTCATGAGTGACCAGGGCCCTGAGAACCCCTGCCATCACATGAGCCGCTGCCAAATGGGGTACATTCTTCACTTATCCTCAGCCTCTGATGTTGAGAGCCCTGGTTTGCCTGCCCTGTTCTTTCCTTAGTTATATAGCAAGGGACACAACACAGAGGCCAAATGGTCTTGACTTCTTTCAGTCTACCCACCCAGCCTTCATTTCCTAGACTGCCGTGACAAAACACAGAATTTCCTTTATCAAAGGTTTCACTTTCTGTGGTTTCAGGCACTCGTGGTCAATCAAGGTGTGAAAATATTAAGTGAAAAATTCCAGAAAGAGAAACATTTATTGCACTACAGTGTTACAATTGTTCTATTTTATTATCATTTATTATTGCTAATCTCTTACCCTGCCTAATTTATGAATTAAACTTTATCATATGCATGTATGTATAGGAAAAGACATAATATATATAGGGTCTCACATGCAGTTTCCAGCATTCACAAGGATTCTTAGGACAAATTCCCTGCAGATAAAGAGGGTGGCTAAAACAGCATTTTCTTGTCTCATTTCTGGAGGGCAAACATCTAAGATCAACGTGTTGATAGGGCCAGGCCACCTCTGAAGTCTCCAGGGAAACATCCTTCCTTGCTTCTTAGCTTCTGGGAGTTGCCTAGAAAGGTTGGCATTCCTAGACTCGTAGGGTCAGTCCCCCCTCCCTCTTCAATTGCTGTCTGTCCTCTGCCTGCATTTGTCTCTCTGTCCTGTTTCTTTCTCTTGTAAGTGAACCAGGGCATACCCTAATGCAGTCTGGTCTCATCTTGACTTGATTACAACTGCAAGGACTCTACTTCCAAACAAGGTCACATTTGTAAGTACTTGGAAGGGACTTAAACATGTCTCTTTGGGAGATACTGTTCAACTCTCAACTTTACTGAAGCAGCAGTATTATTAGATATATTGCTTCCATTGAGGTCCATATACCTATGAAAATTTGTATTTAAAATAAAGTACAAGATAAAAACAAATATTGAATGTTTTAATTTCTATTTGTATACTTCTAATGAACGTGTATCCCTAACTTTATCAAACTTGTGCAAAAAAATAAGTTACATGAAAAATAAGATAATAAATTAAAACATGTCTTACAATTTTTTAACATTTAAAAAGTTCTTGAATCTCTATTTAAAAGCAGTGCACTAATGCCAACTTTCATTTCTTAATTCATTGTGAGATTATAGCCTTCTTGCATTTGGTGTTGAAATATCCCTTCAAGTTTGAAAAAATGATGACTGCAAATAGTATTTATTTATTTATACACAGAAAAAAATACCATAACTTGGTAAAGTAAAATGTTGACAATTCTCTGTCATTCCTAAAATATTCTGGGCCATTTTACTACTTGTAAAATCAAATGCTAATTCACAATAAGGTGGGGCGGGGGGGCACTAGGGAAAAATAGAGCTAGATTAGGTGGAGGGAAGTAAAGGGAGGGGAGGGAGGAGATGTGAGGATGGGAAAGATAGTGGAATGAAACAGACATTATTACTGTATGTATATATGTGACTGCATGACCAATATGATTCTGCAACATTTATACTTTGAAAAATGAGAAATTATATCCCATCTATGTATATCACAGCACATAAATGCATTCTATTGTCAATGTATAACTAATTAAAACAAATTTTTAAAAATTTAAAAAACCTGAAAGTGTAGATATTGCTGTAATAGGCAGTACCTATTTTCATCTCTTATGCCTAAAGTCTCCTATGAAAATAATCTGCTTTTAATAGAGGTTACCATCAGTTCTATAAAGTTTGAATTTTCATTGCTGTTTTCCATAAAATTTGCTATTCATCCAGGAATAGGATAAGGTAGGAATATGGAGATAAACCCAAAATGTATTGCAATGACTCAGAAATTAAGAATCTCTAAAATGTGGTTGTCAATCCATATGGGAAGCTAATTCTAGTTTATAAAATGTTGTATATCCCCAGTTTTATAGGAGTCTTTCTCCTACATCAAATGCACTATGCCATTTTCAAATTGTGATATGATGCCTGAGTGTATGGTAGTGAGTCAATATTTTGTTTGCAAAAGCCAAATTGCCACAAGACTCCACTTAATTGGTATGAACATCTGTCTATATGGTCAGATGGAAGGACCCAACTTGTCCCCAGTCACAAATGGTTCTACATGTTATCAGGTCAGTGCTGGGGTAGCAGAGTGAATAACCAATCTAAAACATGGGTTTATTGATATTTTTAGTGAGAAAGACTAGTTCATGTCTGTATACTTCCTTAGGGCAGCTTCTCAAGATGCAGAGGAGTCTAGATCATCCTTGGACTTGATTATCAGATGAGACGGACTCTGCATCGTGTCGCTTAAGATAGTCAAAGTTCTCATAGCCCTCATGAGGAGTCAGTTAATTATTGACTGGCAGGATGTGAAGAAATACTGACTGGACTTTGATTATCTTGTGACCAAAGTCAAAGATGAAGAATGGCTTAATAAAGCCTGCCCACTCTTTCTAGCAAAGCCCTATGGAAAAGAAATGGGTTCCCATTTGCAGGAGGACAACTGGAGGAATTCCTCTCAGGATGATGATGCTGTGATGTCATTTCCCCCAGAGATCCAGATGAAGGGATACATGGCTGAGGTGGGGCAGCAAGTTCAAGTTCTTTCCTCATGGGGCAGGAGGGAATTGCTGAGCTGTGTCATTGTAATGACTGAGCTTGAAGTTCCTCTCTTCCTTCACAGTCCTACCACATGTTTCTGTGAGTACAAGGAATGAGGATTAGACTCTCTCTGACAGGATTCTTTCCAGCTGTGTAGGTACAGGTGTGCCTATGGATGAACACTCCCTCATATATACAGGGTCCAGGCTCAGTCTTCATTTTGGTGAAGATAATTTCCAGATTAGGTCATTCCCAGGTGGAGGATGCTTGTTCAGGACCTCCTAATCTGAGGAAAGGCCTCTCGTCAGAGAAGGGAAATTTCATTCCTTTCTTCCCCAAATTCTGCCAAAGTCCAGAGGGAAGGAAATCCTGTACTTCCACCCCTACTGTCCGCGCATTCCCTCGAGAAAGTGTTGCTAACTCAAAGGGGTGGGCATTTATTGGCCTTCTGGTGCTGGTGGCCGGTCACCTGCATCAGGCCCCAGGATCCGTCTTTTTTGGCTTCCTGTACTCCTCAGAGAGAATCAGGCTTTTTGAAGACAGGCTTGATGCCCTTAGCTGTATAGATTATAAAGTCAAGGTGAATGAACTCAGGGTCTGCTTTCCAGATCTAAACATCTCTATTAAAGGAACAAGCTGCCTCGGATGCATTTTCTAGTACTGTTTACCAGATTTATCCCAGATTGTGTGAGAGAAAGGGAGTGAAAGATGAGAAATAGGTGCCACAGGGTCACTCCCCTACACTCCACCCACAGCTTTACAATCACACAAGATGTTTCAGTCAAGGATGAGCTGAATATACAACCATGGTCCCATGAGATTATAATGGAGCTGAACAATTCCTACCAACTAGTGACATCATGGACCAATGCATTTCTCCTGTGTTTGTGGTGACACTGGTGTAAACAAACCCACTGAGCTACCAGTCATATAAAAATATAGCATGTATGATTATGTAGAATATGATACTTGATAATGAATGACTGTGTTACTGGCTATGTATTTACTACACTTTACTTTTTATTGTTATTTTAGAGCATTCTCCTTCTACTTATAAAAATGAAAGGCTCATGGTTAACTACTATGTGGTTTTATGCCAGCCGCAGTCTCATTGTCTCGTGTTTGCTGTGTCTATTGATGACATCAAGAGGCCACATGGCATAACTGGACTGCACCATCTTGGTTTGTGAAAGTGCACTCCACAATGCTTGCACAATGAATAAATGGCCTAATGACATTTTTCTGTTAATATATTCCATCTCTAAGTGATGGGTGATGATAATTTCTTTGTCAATAGGCCTTCTTAAATTAAGCTCCTTTTTAGTGTGCTCCAGGGCCAGTTGGGGAAAAGTTGGTGTTAGTAGAAGGGTGATTTTTTGTGCATTATGTTACTATTTTCTTTTCAAAGAAGATCTATCTTGAAGTTGTGCTTTTCTTGCATTAAGAAGCTCCAGTATTCCTTGTCTTTCCCCAGCCATCATCTTTAGATTACCAAATGGTGGACATGGGATCTCCCCAAGAGAGAATGTTAGCATTTTGGAAAAGTTGGTCTGAAGTCCCCCCCCCCCCCCCATTAAGTCTGCAAGCAGTTGGGAAATAGATATACACAGCAGTGACACACCAAGGTTTCAACCTTATTGGGTATTGAGAATGGGTTTCCCCATTTCCACCTGAAATTAGAGTAATGTGCCTACCTGTATGCAAGATGGAGAAGCCCTGCCTAGGTGAGTTTTCCTTCCACAGGTCTACAAGAGTAGAAAAGAGCACTCATGCTTTGTGGGCAGGTCCCCGATGGTAAACCTGATGGGCCCAGGCTGCATGTTCTGATCTGGTTTTTCATCTCAAAAATCCAAAAACTTATTCTTGGCAAGTGGATATGAAAAGTCAGGAAGGTGTCTTCCAAATAATTTGGAAAAGGGAGGGATTTCTATTGTATGGAGCAGTGTAAGAGTACTAGGAATAGGAAAGTTCTACAAAGAGGATTTCTTCTGCATAGAAACAATCTTATAGAATCAAAACCTGGATCTGGGTTGATTACAGGTTGGCAATAGTATGATATTTTTGATATTGTCAAGTGAAATAGTTTCTCTCCATTCCAGCCCTCCTGTGGAGGGAGAAAGAAGGGAAACATCTTATGTCCTAGGTTGCTGTCTTATTATCATTTGGGGACCATACAATTGAGGCCCCATATCTTAGAAATCTCTTGAAAAAGTTTGGCATCATTGTATTTCACTAAGAATGAATGAATGAATATATCCATGCATGCATAAAAACAGGCATACATGAAGGCTTCCTCAATTCAACAAACCTTACTGAATGTCTGTCATAAGCTAAATGCTATGTTAGGTGGTAACACAGGACTAGAAGACAGATGGTCAAAGATTAATAGGAAAGAGAGGTACCTAAACACAGAGTAACAAGTAGCAAGAAATATCTGCAGTGGAGGTTCACTGAGCATCAATGTACCACATGCTAATAAAAGCACTTTACATGTATTGTCTGATTTACTTCTTTCAGCAGCCCTTCAAAGGTGCAGCTTTTAGTGTCTCCATTTTACAGATGAGTAACATGAGGCAGAGCACAACTAAACAACTTCTCCAAGGTATCACAGTCAGCAATGTCAGAGCTGGGATTTGAACCCAACAGTCTGATTAATGGCCAATCTGCTAAGCAATATAGACATAGAGATCAGTTGGTATCTCTGGGTGTGAAGACCACAAGGGTTCAGGAGATCCTTTCAGAGAATCCCAGGGGTCTCCATGGGAAACAGTCTTTCCTTAATCGTGCTACAAGATCTAAGGGGATTCTGGGTGTCCTCTAAGACCCCTGGCCTTATTCTCACTCCCCTTATTCTTGAGATTGGTCAAGTGACTGGGCCAGAGGAGCAGTACTCCTCTTCCTTCAAAACACTCCTGGGTGTAATTCAATGTCCCTTTGTTAATTGTCCAAAACTAGATCTCTTT
Organism: Tamias sibiricus; assembly: GCA_025594165.1. NCBI lineage: Eukaryota > Metazoa > Chordata > Mammalia > Rodentia > Sciuridae > Tamias > Tamias sibiricus. The sequence goes on from CM046662.1 coordinate 11,279,291, forward strand.
TTGCCAGGCTTGGTTACAAAAAAACAGAGTTTCATGAGTGATTCCAGCTGCTCCCTGACTGATGACAAATGTGTCTGACTGGATCCAATCTGAGTAGATCAGTTCCATAGCCCTGGGAGATCTCAGGCCTGCAGAGCACTCTGGAGCACCTCCTCTTGTTTCAAGATGCTTTGGAGATGGAGTTGGAATGCTCTGAGGAATTTCATTCAATTCTCCCCATGGACTGTATACTGAAAAAAATGCTCTCTGTTCTGATGCCTGCAAAGTGACAGATGTGGTTTGCATCTGTGGAGGGCCTGCAATGGGTCCACTCTGCTTCCTGGAATCCATGTAGGCCAACACAGTTGATGATCTCAGGACCCACTTTCTGTTCCCACACTTTCCCTTAACACCCAGATTAAGACAGTGGGCCTTGGACTCAGGGCTTGACCTCCTATCCTCCACTCACATTGGCAATGTATCCTTGTAAAAACAAAACAAAACAAAACAAAACAAAACAAAAAAAAAAAACATTAAAATTGCTGAGGATCAGTGAGCAATAAGGGTAAGGGCTGGGCTCGGTATGTTGTCACCTCCCAATAAGCAATTGCTAGTATTATTACTGTTGTTATGGTCATTAAGTATTAACAAGTGGTGTTTATAAGTATCCTAAATCAAATACACAACTCCATCCTTTGAAATTCTCTGGAGCCTGCCTTGCCCAGTCTCTTATTTCTTCATGGCTGTGGGACAGGAGTGTAGGAACCAGGCTACCTGGGGTCCAAATAGAAATGGATGTTAGTGCTTTTAACTCTGGATCCCAAACATATTGATTTTCATCTAGGAGTTTACTTAAATTGTTTCTAGAGTATTTTCTCTTTTCACAAGTGAATGAATCCAGGAAGGTTACTGCCTGCTTTGTCTAGTAGCATTTCAATGGCTGCTGATCTGGAGCTCCCCTTCTCTAAGAATGTCTGAATATCTCTCTGTTCAATCTATCCATGCCCAGCATGATTTCATACACTGGTCTTTGTTTTTTTCTCCAGCAAGGAAGAATTTCTTCACAACTACAGATACTTGTCTAAAGCATCTGTATTCCCTGTCTTCTAATCTTTTCAGTGCCCTCTGAGAAGTGGAATGTCTCTTCATGTTAGTTTGTCTTCCTTACTGAATCTCAGTGGGGATGCCCACATCCCCAGGGATATCATAACCTCATGCACAAATGTGTGCTTCAATGTCTCCCTGTCCAGGTTCCCTCAACTACCAGCAGTATGACTTCTCCAAATGGGGAAGACAATAACATTTTCTATATTGTAAGGTCTTTATGGGATTTAAATAGAGAAAATAGTGTAAAGAGCTTGGTACATCACCTAACTCAAGATAATTCTTAAAAAAATGGACTATTCATATTAGCATGAGCATTACCTATTGGAATTGGGATTAAAATTAGGATGCATATCAATATTGACACCCATGTTTTTACACATTCTATGTCAACATCTGCACTGGCCCTTCCTCTTGTATATTTGGTAGACACTAAATCATCCTTTAGTACCCAGTTCAAATTACTTTTCTTACAGGATACCTCCACTGTTCTCCCAGATACAATGTATCTATCCTCCTAGTACCTCTTTAATCTTTTTCTGTTGTAATACTAGTCCTTCTAAGTGACATTCATATGTTAAAGTGTCCATCTGTCCTTCTACACTGAGCTTACTGAGAGTGGGCACAAAGGGTTTACCTCTTTTCTACACCACCTATCAGACAAGCTGACAGAACTGGCCCTTTTCAAACGCTCTATTATTTTAAAAGAACTGCAAAGGATGACTACCAGGCAAACAAAACCTGGAAGTACCCAAAGGTCTAATTACGACAAGAAAATCAAGATGGAATCCTCCAATGCAGCTTCACTGTGCTGGTTACTGACAGTGTTTCTTTTCATAGAAGCTGGGCCAACTCTGCTGGGTTTAGGGCACTTAAGGAGATTTCGTCAAATTACACCACATCTCTGCCTGCCCAGAACGACAGGAAGTAGTGAGTTTCCCTGCCTTGTTCTGTTGTCAGATGCAGTGAAGACTACTTGGGCATGTGACGGGGAACATAGAAATCACATATCTTTTAAGTCGCTGGCATGGCTTTATTTATTTGCTTTATTGAAAGGAGAATTGGGTGCTTTATGCCAGTCTTGTTCATTCCCTTTTATTTATGAAGGGCTCCTTTCTTCTTGGTATTTATTGCTCTGAGTCACTTCGCTGTGCACCAGATGGAAGATGCAGAGGCTCCTGGCTGCCTGTGAAGAAATGTGAGGCTGGGTGGGGCATCAGCTGAGAGTGGGGAGGGGAGGAAAGCAGAACTGGGGACATCTATATTAGTTTTTAAATAGAATTAAGTTTTCAGTCTCCTCTCTCGAGTCCCACATTGTATGAACAGTTCTCTAGAGATGGTTATTCGTATGCTTTCCCTCTTAGCTCTTTGAGCCCATCTATAGATTTGGAGGAGAAATGTAATCCATGTGGGCTCATTCATTAAACTCATTAGGAGAACAACTTCGTGGCTGCAAATCCTCCAGAGTTCACTCCTGACAGCCACCATTTCCAGTTTGTGCAGAACTTGAGCACTCAGGTCCAAGACGAGTTGTTCTTCAGGCATCTTGTTCCAGAACTGAAGTTTTTCTCCATCTCAGGAAGGGCTGGTTGGCTGTGTCTCCAGGTACCAGATATGGTAGTGTACCTTAGTGGTCCTTTTAGGTCAGAATGACCACATCACTTAGGCCTGGAAGCTTTGATAATTCCCCAAAGCCATGTCTTTTGGACTTACTTCAGGTTATATCACTTCCATAAAGCCTGCACCACAATCAGAATGGGCATGCTCTCCTCCTTGGTTTGAATTTCTCTCTTCCTCTTTCATATCTTTGCCTATTTTGTTTTTGTGTTAAAGTTATTATCCCATGACTAACTTGTAGATAGGTCTTGAGAACATAGGCTTTGAGCTTGGGGGGACTAGAGCTGACTTTGGATAATGAGTCTTTCACTTTGAAAATCTCTGAATGTTGTTTTTCTATCTTTATTTAAGAGCCCTTTTAAAATTGTATAATGTTTAATAGACACAAAAAGAAAAATGCATAAGACATACATGTACAGCTTGATGAGTCCTTAGGAGTGAATGTGCCTAGGTCACTACCTACCAGGGCACAAAAATGAACTTTACTAGGACCTAAGGAGACCTTCTTATGCCCTTTGTCATGACTCTCCATCCCTCTTACCTGGATGTAGCTGTATTTCTGAATTACATGGCAATTATTTTTAAATTATTTTTGTTTGTTTTCTCACCTGAATATCCTTAAATATTGTAGTTTGGTTTGCCATTTTAGAATGTTGTTACAATGCGATTCTGTAATATGCATTCTTTTTTGCATGTGTTCTTTTCCTCAATTTTATATTTGTGTGGTTCAGGAACTTTATTGTATGTAGTTGTAATTCATTCATTTTCATCATTGCATAGTGTTTCATTGTATGAACATACCACAATTTATATAGCCAGTCTACTGGAAATGGATATTGGGGTTGTTCCCATTTTGGGGCTATGGATTTTCTCCTGGGGCACAGATTTCCTCCTGTGCATGGAACTGTTTAGCCATAGGCATGAATTATCTTCAAATGTATAGAAAATGCAAAAGTGTTCCAAAAGTGTTCCAGTTTATAATTCTACCAACAGTTTGTAATAATTCCTAATAATTTTCATTTTCATGACCCTTCATATTGTCCATCTTTTAGCTTTACGACATTCTGGTTGGTGGATTTTAATTTGCCTTATATTGATTACTGATAGGTTGTATACCTTTCCATATGTTTACAGATTATCTGCTTGGACCTTCCTTTTGTAGAAGAACTGTTAAAATCTCTTCTGCATTTTTCTTTTCTAATTTACTTTTGTTTCCATGTCTCTTTTTCTACTGAATTATCTGTCTTATTTGTATTGATTTGTAAGAATTCCTTATATGTCCTGGATACGAGCCCTTTGTGAATTATGTTTTGTTAATATCTATTCACACTCAGTTGCATGCCTTTTCATTTGCTTACTGGTACATCTTGAGGAAATGAAGCTCTTAATGTGGTCAAATTTACCAACCTAGTGCTTTTTATTGTCATGCTTATAAAATTTTATCTTAAACCAAATTCATAATCTCTTCTATTTTGTTCTGAAATGTTATTGCTTACTTTTCATATTTAGGTACATGATCCACCTAGAATTGTTTTTCTGTGTGTGTTTGTTTACAGTATTACATGCGACCAAATTCATTTTTGCCATACGCATACCTGATTATCACAACACTACTTAATGAAAAGGCCATCTTTTCCCCACTGCTCTGTAATGACACTCATCCTGAACCAAATGTCCCTACATTGTGTAGATATGTTTCTATTATGAGTCATTGGTCTATTTGTCTAAGCTGGTGTGAATAAAATATTATATTAATAACTGTGCCTTTTAAATAAATTTGATGTCCAATAAAAAATGTTCTCACCCTTTTTTTTCCTTTAAGTTGTATTTGTTACTCATATCTCTTTGAATTTCTATTTCTGTTTTAAAGTCATATTGAAAATTCCTACAAAAACCATATTGGGATTTATTTTAAAGCATAATCAGTGTGGGAAGAATTAAATATTTTTGCAGTAATGAGTCTTATAATTTATTATCAAGGCATATATCTTTATTTAGTATTTTAAAATTTTCTCTCATTATATTTTATACTTTTGTGTGAGTGGGTTTTGCACAGGTTTGTTAGATTCCTTTTAGAAACAATATTTTTTAATCTATTGTGAATGATATTCTTTTATAAAATTTATTTTCAAACTTTGACTTGAATTTAGAAATGCAATTGATTTCTACATATTGACATTATTAGTTTTATTTTGTTTAGTTATTACATTTAGGTCATCTCATATATTAACCATTTTAATTTTTTTTCCTTTTGCATTTCATTTAGTGCAACTCCAAAATTCTCTTGGTTTTTTTTGGTGTGACAATGTCTGTGTTTTGTCTTTGCTTTTTCCAACTCATTTGTTTGAATCAGGATCTTGATAAAGTCTACCCATAGCAAATTCTTGATTAGATTTTAACTATCTTAACCTATAACTTTATCTTCATTTTTTCTTTTTTCTTATCATATACATTTTTTGCAGCTACTATCATTTGTCCTGTTTTTCCATAAACTTAGTTTTGCTAATGTCATCTCCAGAGTGTCCCAACAAGTGTTTCTCTCTCTTCTGTATTTCCCACAAATTGATAGTTGAAGGATTTATTGGATGGAGATTCAGTTATTTGGTAAAAGGATTCAGATGTGGTATTGAGTTCTCACATAAGAAGGCACATAATATCTGACTGCCTCTTTTTTCTTATGATAACAGTTATTGATAATCAACTTTATCCTTTTTATATCAGTTGCTCTCTATTCAGTTTGGTTGTTTAGAGCTTTTCATCTAGTACTTTCTTTAAGAAGTTTAAGAAAAATAATAGTATTACACATTTATGGTTTGTTTGCAGCCTTTATCCTTGAAAGATAGTTTGACTGAATAAGTAATCAGCTCATGTTTTCCTCCCTAGAAATCTTTGATTTGCATCATTGTCTTCTGGAATAAATCACAGTTATTTAAAAGCCAGATAACTAGATAATTTTTTCTTTATAAGTGACTTGGTGATTTTTTTTCTGGATGTTCAAAAGATTTTTGCTACTTTTATAAATTCCTACTGTTTCTCTAGAATATATTTGTTATTAGTTGTTCCAGGTTGCTTATTCCAGCTAAGTATTGTTCAATATTTGTTTTGTCCATTGCTTGGATTTCCATTTTATTTTTTCAGACACTCTTAATATACATTTACAGTTCCTTATCGACCTTTTCTATCTTTTATTTTCTCTCAAATATTTTAGTCTTTTCATTTAAGTTTGATTTTTATTTTTTTAAATTCTTCTTCTAGCTCTAATAAGGCATTATCTGTTTTGTTTACTCTTTGATTCTTAGTTTAATTTTTATTTCTGAAATACTTTTCTTTTTCCTTTTCTTTTTTGAATTACATCACTTAATTCTCAATTTTTCAATGTCTTATATATGCCATTCTTTTGTAAAAAGGCCTTTTAATTTGGTTTAATAAATTAGGTTATAATCTCTGTGTGTGGCCATCTTTCTGGTAAAACTTCAGTGTATTGAGGAATGATCTTTGTTCTTTTTTTTTTTTCTTTTCTATAAATCATAACCTTATGTGGATAGCGGTTAATATCTATTCTGTCTCTTTTCTTTTTGTATGAAATTAGTTTGATTGAACTTTTAGAAAGAATCCATCAGTCTAGTATTTCTACCTTTGCTTCTCAAGAGCTCCTCCTTCTGTTTTTGTAAAGTATTAAAAAATATTTCTTCTTTTTTCTGAGACCTCCTAGCTTTTCTTCTCTTCTCCACTTTCATCTGGCTCTTCTCTTTTCTCTACACCTAGGGACGCTGTTCCACTCAATTTCAATTATTTTTCTAGTCGTTCCTCTCCACTATGGCGTTTCATCCTGGAAGGAAAGTTGAGCTGCTTAGTTTTGAGAATTTGTAGGGCCCATGTTCTCCCAGGCCCACACTCCTCCAGGCAATCAAACCTTACCACAGATTCTTTGCCCTCATCTGTTAATCATCTTGTGAGAAACCCCTCCATGTGAAGTAGCTAGGTTTCAAATTGGACATTAATATTTTTCAGAGAATAACTATTGGAGATTTTGTGTCTATCTTTTAAGGACTACCCAACACCCTGTTGCTTCCCCTTTTTCTCACACATGTGCTGGCACCTGTATGTCCGTAGCCATTCATTGAAAGCACTTGTGATTTGGATAGAAGGGGTACCCTATTCTTCATTTTTGTTTTAAGTATTGTTCTTGTTCTCTTAATTTTCCAGTCTTGCTTTGTGTATTTGTACAAGACAATTCAAAGACAAAAACACCCATTGCCACCATAGCTGTCTTCCCAGAATTCCTCTCTGACTTTTATTCTTGAAAAATATTTGTGTTGGATATATTTTTCTTTGATGGTAACTGTTTTCTTAAAACAAATAAAGGCCTCTCATTCTACTCTTTGCTACCTATCACTATCACTGATGAAAATTGTGATTCTTTAAGGTTATCTGCATATTCTTTTGGCTACTTCACAGAACATTTCCTTTTTAAAAAGTTCAATATGATGTGATTTGGGGTTGACTTATTATTGTATTATACTTAAAATCTGTTGGGGTATCTAAAGCCTTTTGGACTATTCTCAGCCATCATCTCTTCCTCCCATTTTCTCTCTTTTCTCTTTTGAAATCCCTCTGGGTCTTCAGTTTCAGTATATTCGACCTCCTTACTGTATCCTCTGGGATCTTACCTTCTTTACTTTAATTTATATATGTCTTTCTTCTTTGTGCTATTTTCTGAATAATTTCTTCAAATCCCTTTTCCATTTTACTTTTCTCTCTCCATCTGTACGTAATGGACTGTTGAATCCAACTAATTCATACTTCCTAAAAATCCTAGAATTTCTAGTTATTTTCTAAATCTACAAAGTCAGCACTTATAATTCTCAGTTCTTTGATGAAAATATTAAACCTGACTTTTATATCTATGGAAATATTAGGCTAATTGTTTTTACAATCTATGTCTGGAAATTGCACTATTCAAAGTACTCGTGATCTATTTTATTTGTGTTTTCTGGCTTTCTTTTATGTTGACTTAAATCTCTCCTTCATTTAGTTATTATTGATTGTGTGTTGGCTTTGTATGTGGGAATTAATTTGTAAAAATAATTGGATGACTACTGTGCTGTTATTTTTATACTAAGAGGATTCTCAATTGCCCTTTACAGGTGCCTAGGGGTACTAGTAATGTAAGATTGTCTCAATCTAACTTTAGGGCTGGAGATTTTGTAGGTCATTCAGAGGACTTAAAACCAAACTGCATTCCTTATGCATGTGATTTCATTATTAATTCTAGGATCTAGTTTTTCCAGGCACAATGTCTAGTCGTAGAGCAGGCCCAAGATGGCTATATTTAGATTGTCTCACTGAGGCTTCCAGCAGGCTATGTTTTTTTAGTATGTAACCAAGGTCTTGAACCCTCTGATTCAGCATAGGCACTTAAGGTCATAAATATTTGCTAGTAAGCATGTGCCCACTTATGCAACTTGTTGGCAATGTGTCTTCTTTGTCTGGCCTACATATAAAAAAGGCCTATGGGAATGGCTTAGGGGGCTAAATGGAACTGACTGGGGTAAAAATGGGCCAAGAGGGTAAGGGCTGCTGCTGCCTCTGAATAAAGAATGTCTTCTATCCCAACTGAGCCTCACATTGTCCTTCACCTGCTAGGATCGTGAATCTGTTTCCTGGGTCTGAGCCTCCACCCCAACACTAGTGTAGTATGTTTTATTAGAACCCTAACTTAGGTAAGCCTTAGACTTTAACCACTGTCTTCCCAAACCTATTTGATATATAAAAAGTTCTGCACAACCTCTTGGCCCCTTACGTTGCATTAGTAAATATCCATATATAGACTTTTCTGTATGTCTATCTTCTCTTAGTTATTTTGCCTAATAATTCCATTTTAACTTGATTGCTTTTTAATGCTTTTGGATGGTAATGCTTTCCATAATTCTTCTAGAATTTTTAAATTAGTGTAATTGAAAAATTTTTATTTTTTCTTTTTCCTTTTTTTTTCCCTTGGTATCATTTGGTTCCAGGGATTGAACCCAGGGGTACTCAACCACTGAGTTACATCCCAAGCCCATTTCTTGTGCTGAGACAGGGTCTTGCTAAGCCCTTTTTATTTCTTATTTTGAGAGAGAGGGTCTCGCTAAGCTGGTGAGAGTCTTGCTAACTTGCTGAGGCTGGCCTTGAACTTCTGATACTCCTCCCTCAGACTCTCAAGCTTCCTGAATTACACGTGTATGCCAGTATACCCAGTAACTGAACTGTGGGGAAGGAGAATGAATTGGTATAGTTTTTATACCTTTGATTCTCAAGTATGATCACCTAATTTACTATCATTCAAGTCTTGCTTTCTTCACTGGTAAAATAGCGTTCATAAAACTTAATCTTGTTTGTTGTGAGACCCAAATATGTAAACAAAAATGAATAGTACATAGTGAACTCTTAATTTAAAATAGCAATTATTATTTATTATTTATTATTTTATTAGCAAGGAATGTGTCTCACACCAATTATTTTATCTGCAGCAATTATTAAATATCTCTGGCTCATTATATAATTAGCACCTCATTGAGAACTTCAAGGTATATAAATGGAAAGAAAATATTTCCCACTTAAGCATACTTCTGTTACTGAAATGATTAGAAAGGGATTGAAGGGGAGACAAAGGATGGTTAGAACTCTTCTTCTTGGAAGTTTCAGCCAATTGTCCATTAATTATGAAAGGGATGGATGGATATCTGTTCTTTTTTAAAAATCATGTTTGTATTTTAATTTCTATGTCTTACTGGAAAATAAATACTATTATCCTTTCTGGTCTCCATCTACTTAACATTTTCCCAGATTCTATGGCTTATAGGAGAGGCAACACAGTGCATTAATTTCCTAAAATATGGAATGAACAAAAGGTCATGAAGTCCATGGGGTACTTTAATTTCCTCCTCTGTCTTTCTGTGAAGAGTTCCCTACTGGCAGGAGTGACTGCCAAGTTTAGTGACACTTGAAATGAGACTATATCAGTTTGGAGATTTAGATACCTCTCCTCCCATAACCAATAGCTCTAATGGCTTTTGCTTTCCTGTTCAAGAGAAATAAAGGGCACCATGCTCCCTTCAGTGCAAATCCTGCCACACTCAGTGTGAGGCCAAAACATTATGAAAGAAACACACTTGTTTTCCACTTTCAGATCCTGTACTGAAAGCTGTGCAATAAAGACAGTAATAAAAATTATTATTATAATCACTGGCATCAATGACCAAGCACATTGCATATTTTAGCTCACTGTGATCATTTTTTAAATAATCTAGACTTTGGAAATTATGATCATACCCATGAAGAAATGAACGCAACAAAATTTTAATCAGTTATCCAAATTCACACATTTAGTAAGTTCTCACTAACCTTTCTAAATTTATATTTTTCATCTGTAAAATGGTAAATAGTGATTAGCTTTGATGGGATGATTGGATAAGGTAATTATGTAATATGCCTGGTGTGTAATTGGCATTCAGTATTTTTGGTTACCTACACAGTCAGACATGTCACAGAATTGTAGAGTCCACTATAATGTTTCTTCTTTAGGTGAGTTGTCTTATCATTGTAGTATCTCAGTGCCTAGCACAGTGCCAGAGAAAGTAATGGTGCCCAGTTAGTATTTGACAAAATGTGATCATTTAAATCTTAGAGTAAAATAATGACCTTAGAAGATACTGAATGCAGCATAATTTAGTGAAGGAATCCTTTTTCAGGGAATCTCTGAAGAGGGAGGGCAACTAGTGCACCATTGTGTTGGTCAATTTTCCATCACTATGACCAAAATACCTAACAAGAACAACTTAGAGGAGGAAAGAATTATTTTGGTTCATGGTTTCAGAGAATTCAGTCCATGGTCGGCTGGCTCTAAGGCAGAACATCATGATGGCAGGGCATAGCAGAGGAAACTGCTCAGCACATGGCAGCCAGGAAAGCAGAGTGAGGCAGGAAGGAACTGGGGAGAAGTAACCCCTTCCAGGGCGAATCTCCAGTGACCTGCTTCTTCCAACCACGTCCCACCTCCACTGGGAGTAGTCTGCTGATGAGGTTCGAACCTTCGTGATCCAATCTTTGCCTAAAGCCCCACCTCTGGATCTTGCTGCACTGGGGACCATGCTTTCAACACGTGAGCCTTTGGGGGACATTCCAGATCCACACTGTAACAGCAACCCACTCTTTTGATAGGGAATTCTGATCTTAGAAAAATCATCCTTTATATTCATGCAAATGATCTGTAAGTTGAGGGTATTAGCTCTGATTTTGTCCTCTGGAAATACATGAAATGAACTTCCTCCCTCCCTCCCTTTCTTCCTTTTTTTTTCTTCCTTCCTTCCTTCCTTCCTTCCTTCCTACCTCGTCCTTCATATATTGCACTAGAGCTCACAGCTTCACTTAGCACCTTCCTTTTCAGGCCAGATATGCTCAGCAACTTCTATTACTCCTCATGGAAACCAGATGTCAGCTGAGGACACTCTGCTCTTTGAGATTTAAATAAAATTGGCTAGAGCTTCTTAGCCCACATCCTGTGGGAAATCCAATGCCCAACCCAAGGTTTCTGTGAATTCCTGGGGATTTATGTTTTAAGGTGACCTTTGGCTTTGGGTTCCTAATTCTGCAGAACTCTGCTGCACACATGCTCTTTTGCCTTGGATCTTCTTGACTCTTCACATGACTGTCTTGATATGCTACTCATTGCCTTGAATTCTCTAAACCGCATGCGCATAACGTTTGGGTACATGGCAGAGTTTACCAATGGTGGTAACAGAGGCAATTTCTCCTCCATACACACAAAAAAAATGAAAATAAAATATTTAACACTATCCATTCTGCAACCAGTAATTTGTTGTCATCTTTCACCTTAGATGATGTCTTCTAGCATGTTGCCCCCACTCTTTCTCTTCATTGATCTACCTATTTCCTACTCTTTTCTCCAATAACATTCAAATACCTGCTTATTCCTTGCATGAATTTCTCTTCTGCAAAGCCATGCTCACAGGGCCTTTCCTTGCATGGCAAAACTATTTATCAAAATATTTTCCTAAACAACAAAATAATCTTTCTAACAGCCCCCCTGCCACATACTTATAATGTGATTTCAATTCTTCTTTCCTCTGGATGTCCTTATTAAATATGTCTTTTTTTAATTGTTGCTAATATCTCTCTTGGCATAGATCTCCCAGAAGGAACATAGTGAAGGCTGAGAAAACAGCTTTAGTAATGTAAAATATACCTGATAGAGTTTCAAAATGGTGCCCAGATAAGACCCTGCATGTAATATAAATGCTAGACATGAGTAACGTGGTGTCTGGGATTTCTTCTCCCTCAGGTGTTTCAGGCAGCTAGAGATTTAATTTAATATGTATGCACCAGGAGACTTCTTAGTTGTTACAAATATTCTGCACCAGGGACAGGATGCAGACACCTTGGGTGCATGATTCCCATTCTGAGTGATGAAAATGTTATTTTAATCTGTATTTAGCTGGGGTGAGTTCTATTAATGTTGAATGCATACTTTTAATACATGCTTGATTGCTTATGGATGTCAAATGTGTGTTGGACTTTTAAAAGCATAGGAAAGCAATCAGATAAATCTAGAGTGATACTAACCAGTTGGTAAAATCTCAGTTTGGGTCCTCTGATCACCATGTCTATAGACAGCTTTGAGATCCCTAGAATGCTAAGGCTAGTTTGTATTAAAAATTGGTGACTTAAAGGATAAAAGAACCTGAGATACTTTAAGTCATGTTAGTGTATGTTTTCTAAATACTCATTTTAAGACCAAGTACTATGTTGAATACATTATGTGATTTATCTTATTTCCTCTTCCCTAAAAGTTAGAAGTCACTTTAAAGTTAAAGGTCACTTTATTCTCCCCCATTTTATAGATGAGGAAACTTGGGCATAGGAAGATGAAACAATGTGATCAAGGTAGGACATCTAAGAAACAGCAGAGCATAGAGCCAACTCAATCTGACTTGGAAGTCACCATCCCTAACCACTGCAATATCCTTCCACCCATCCCACCCAGAGAGGCAGGAGGAAAGAAACCAGCTGGAACATTCTTCCTTATAATTTTTATTTTTTATTTTTTGCAGGGTGCCTGAACAGCCTCCTCTTGGGTCTCTAACATACCATTATTGGCAAATCAAAACCAGGTGGCTGGTCAATCTTTTAAAGAGCACATGGGAGGGGAATTCTTTCTTTGTTTTTCCCTTGTGAGAGCCAGGGCTGCACGAGAAGTAATAGCAGAGTTCACTGCATTTTAAAGAGGAGAGAGGCCATGGCTTGGAGAGGGCATGAAGAGGTTACCAGGGAGTTGTGGGAGGTCACAGCTATCAGAAATGAACTGGCTTCCATCTTGGTCTCTGCAGAAATGTCAGTCATTTTCAAACAGGATAATTTTGTATCTTGATTAAAGTATCTCAAGAGACAAATCTCATTAAATAGAACCAATGGTTGAAAGCATGTAATTAAGCTAAGCCATTTTTGTTCTCCTTAATGCCTTAAATACCTATTTGAGGGAGGCCTGACCATCAAATAACTTCCTTAGGCAAAAGACAGCAAGAGCAGTGGAGCTACAGTAGTAAGAATTCTCTGAATGACTGAGAGTCCTCATAGTTCCCCAAGGGCTGAGTCTTCCTTCCAAAACTCTACTCCCATGTCATCCAAAGTACAAACACACACATACACACTCACAGCATGGATTATCTGAATCAGAGATACTTGGGATTTCACCTGCTTCACTGCTACATTAACTGACTTATTCATTCAATCGTCTAGCAAATGTCTACTCTGTGTCAGGCATGAAGATCCCAGGAGTATGTAAGCCCTTGCCCATGGGAAACTGACATGCTGGTAGGAAACAGAGTAGACTTCCTTTGGTGTTGTGCACAGATTCATCCTGAGTCCCTTACCTCCCTTTCTATTTTCCGTTCACATTCTCACATATGTGATACTGGCCACTCTCATGAATTTACACCACTTCTATGAATATGATTCTCAAGCATCTATCACCTGTCCAGTCCCTCTCTTCAGAGTTTCACACCCATACGCCTAACTGTCTATAATGTCTGCTCAACTTAAATGATTCACACAAGTCACCATGTTCACATGTCCAAAACTCAACTCTCAGTTGTTCTCCCAAACCTCTCCCCAATCTTTGTAAATGGGCCCATATTCCATTTACCTAGGAATCCAAATCAGAAACCTGGGCTACTGAACTCCTTTTTCCTTCTTACCTACAATGAATTCACAAGCTCTCCCCATGCTACTTACAGCAATCATTTCACTGAATTATGTCTCTGTGATTATTGTAAAATACATATTTGGCCTTGATCCCAACCCCTTCATCCCCACCCCCATTTCCTGTAATACTACTCCCAAAATCGTTGGACTCTTCAAAGCAGTAAGGGCTTTTGTGTAAGAAATGAGTTGACTGATACCTGACAGTCCCTAGGTAGCACGAGGTTGAGGGCTGGTCACTGAAAAGTCCAAGACAGGACTACAGGGTTGGGACTTGTAACCCAATCCTCCAACCCCCAGGGAGGGGAGAGGGTCTGAAGGTTAAGTTGATCACTAATGGCCAATAATTTAATCAACCATGTTATGAAATGAAGTCTCCGTTAAGAAAAGCAAATGAAGAGGATTCTGAGAACTGCCAGATAGCTAATCACAGGGAGGCTCCCGGAGGATGGCTCACCCGGAGAGGGCACCCAAGCTCCACATCCTTCCCCCATACATCGCCCTGTGCATCTTTTCACCTGAACTTCATCCATATCTGTTTTAATATTTTTTACAATAAATCAGGAAAAATAAGTAAGTGTTTCTCTGAGTTCTGTGAACCACTCCAACAAATTAATTTAACTGGAGGAAGGGGGTGAAGAACCTTGATTCATAGCCTGTCAATCAAAAGCACAGGTAAAACAACCTGTGACTTGTGAGTGGCATATCCCTGGGGCTTATCCCTGTGGGACTGAGCCCTCAACCAGTGGGATCGGAGGTTATCTCCAGGTAGGGAGTGTCGGAATTGATCTCTATTAAAGAATACACTCGCCTAGCATGCGTGAGGCACTGGTGTAGTCGCCGGAAAGGGATTGCAGCCTGGAACGGCAGCGCCGCGGAAAGGAGTCCGGAGACAGGATGGAGACGAAAATATTCTTTAATCTTACAAGAAACTACAATATATCTATACAATAGCGATAACCCTGTCTTTTCTCTCTCTGGTCTCTTCCCATGCGCCCGAGCAGCAATGGCGCTCGCTCGATCTGCTGAGTCACCGTTCAAATCTCTCGAGATCCTCGACCAAGTCCCGCGAGATCCCAGACCAAGTCCCGTGAGACTACGGAAGGCGGAAATGCCCAAAAATGTCTATGGCCCAATAGTCAACCGCAATCTTAGCTATCTCTCCAAACAGGGCTCCTGCACACTGGGTTCGATCCTCAGCACCACATAAAAATAAAATAAAGATATGTGTCCACCTATAACTAAAAAAAATGTTTAATAAAAAAAAAAAAGAATGCTCACCTAGAGTCCCATGTAGAATAGATTGCTTGTTTGTTGGAGGTGAGAAATCCCCACGAAGTTTGGGGCCACAGAAGCATTTTGTGTTGCAAAGCATAGTAGGAGAATCTGAGTTTTGTTTTCCTGGTCACTCTCCAGTTCTGTCACTGCTGTCCTCTCAACCTTGTCATCTTGCCTTAGCACTACTACGATGGTTTTCTAAAGAGTCTCCTGGCTCCCACGATTTTCATCTCCAGCCTGCTCTTCACACAGCTGCCTCAGTGGTCTTTCTGAAAGATAAATTGGGCTATTGTTCATTTGCATAAATTAGCATAATGTTCACAGTAATTCCAGTGATCTACTCAATCTAACTCACATCTAGCCCAACATCTAAGAAACTATAGCCCTGACAGGCAGTTTGGCTTAATATTGGTATCAGGCTGTGGTGGGGAGAATATGTAAGAGATCCTGTACTATGTGGTTCAATGTTAGAGGTTTTATCATCTCAGACCACACCCTCCTGCACAGGAGGCAGTAATATACCCATTCTGCAGATGGAAAGATACAGGTGTGGGATCACCCAACTACCAACTGATGGAACCTCGGCTCCCCCACAGTGTCCTTCACTTCAAGACAAACTTCATGTTGGATTTATGTGTGCCATGCTTCTCAGTATCTGACAAACACAGTACCTTAAGTAACACAATGCCAGGAACTATTTGAATAATAACTTCAACCCAGAATTCCAAAGCCTGGCTCTTTTCATGCTACTGTGAGATGATATATCCCCCTCTAATGGGAAGCTTTCAGGAATCTGAAAGCTACAGGAAGGTCCTGGCCATGCAGAAGAATTTTTGAACTTGTATAGCAGTGACTCTTGACCCTGGCATCATAAAAGAATCACATGGAGAGTTTTTAGAAAAGAATGCTGGTGAGGC
This sequence comes from Tamias sibiricus, assembly GCA_025594165.1. Lineage (NCBI taxonomy): Eukaryota > Metazoa > Chordata > Mammalia > Rodentia > Sciuridae > Tamias > Tamias sibiricus. The sequence goes on from CM046662.1 coordinate 11,295,445, forward strand.
CCTACCCATAGGGAGTCTCGTTGAACTGGACTGTGGTAAAATCTGCTCCAAGTGTTCTGGTGTGTTTTTTTTACATATGTTCCAAGTGATTCTCTTTTCCAAGTATTGGAAAGATGCGCTGGCTCAGGTAAAGAGGATCCTCTTGGGCTTTTTCTCTCTCCTTAAGCCCCCAGGTCAGGTGATCAAGAGTTTCAGTGCTGGCTGACTAGAATCTGAGTGGTCACTTGGATAAGAGACTATTTTGAGAGGCAGCCACAATAAGGAAGGTTTTCTGGAGGCTATTTGCTTGCACAGGATCATGGGAATGATATTCTCAGATCTATTCCAAGAATTCATTTTGTGCTGAGCTGCCCCCAGGTAAATGCAGTCCACTGCTCTTATTCTCCAATCCTCAGCAATTTCTTCTTTAATAGGACATGGGTGGTTCCTGAAGGTTGAGACCCCATCCAGCCCTAGAGCCTTCTTTGGCAGCAACTTTGTAAGCCCCATTAAGTCCTACAGGGATTTGTGTGGGGGTGTGGGGGTCTGGGGGAGTTAAGGACAAGAACTGAATAGGAAAAGAAGATGTCATAAGCTCTCTCATTTTCTTACTTCATGAGTGGCCCCTTGTCCCTCAGCACATGAAACTGGGAGTTGAAATGAACTGTTTTTCATTTTGAAGAATGGGAACAGCAGTTGTGTTTCCAATCTATGAGTCCTACTTTGCTGAGAGATTACGTTGACAGTAGCACCATCCTTCCCCTTAGCATCAAACACATCCTCACCAATCATGGTTACCAGCACCAAAGTCATTTACTGCTTTTATGATGGTAGAACCAAATGGTCAGGCATTTGAATGCAGAGGATTGATTTCCTGGATCCTGAAAATCTCTACCCTTATGAATGAAATTGTAGGAGCCCTGTTTGGGGAGATGGCTTGAATTACGGTTGACTATGAGCCGTGGAGATTTGGGCATTGTCGCCTTCCATAGTCTCACAAGACTTGTCCCGGGATCTCGAGTGACTTGGCCGAGATTGCTGATCGGGTCAGCGCCATTTTGGTGGTATGTGCGGCGCGTGTTAGTCGTTGTTAGAGCCAAAGAGAAAAGTTATCAGAATAAAAAGCTGTTTGTCTCCAGTTTGCCTCTAAACTTCTTCCCGCGGCTTCGTTGCTCCAAGCAGCCATCGCTTCAGGCAACAACATGAAATGACTTTGATCAATTAATTTGCATCAGTTTCTCTGACTATAAAATGGGTACATCATTCATGTCACAGTGTTCTTAGGGGATTAGAAGCATTAATGTGTAAGGGAATTAAGTATCTCCTGAAATTTAACAAATACTGTATGAATATTTGTTTTAAAATGTCATAAAATGAAGACAAAAACCAAATGGATTATGTGCCAGCCCACCATGCTCCTGTGAAGAAACCAGGAAAATGTTGCATCTTCAAGTCTGGTAGCATTTTCCATCTTCTGCATCTTCTACCCTGTGGCAGAGTGGAGAAGTCCTCTGTGTTTGCTTACCATAGCTTTGGTTCCTCTAACAGGCCTGGGGTGTAGCTATAGGCTTCTGGTGTGCTGAAAGGCCTTCCTTCCCATTCACTTCCTTAGCACGTGATGTGGTGTTCCTCTAGCTTTCATGGGAAGTATTTCCACTCCACAACAAAATCCTAAATCATAGTTGTCTTTTGTTGAGCACCTACTATGTTGATTACTAACTATAGTGATACAGTGTATCCTAAAACTCTAAAGGCAGGTGTAATTCTAATTTAGAGTCCAAGAGACTAAGGGTCAGAAGGAATTCCTTCCTCTATGTAATGCCACTTTCAGAGACAATTAGGAAAGGAGTCACTTCAAGGACCATAGGTACCAAAACAATTAAATACTGCTTCAACCACATTTTTAAAAAATCACAGTAAAGTATTTACTATCTTTCCAATTTTGCAAACAAGGAAATCAAATATCAGAAAATTTAAAGGCATGTCCCAGGTGACATAGCCAGTACAAAACTGGAACCAAAATCTAGATGCCCTAATTGGAGTCCCACATCCTGTCTGTGGTACCAGTTACTGTCATTGCCTTGTGGCTTTCTTAGTACAAAATTGAAGTCTGACCTGCAATAGGTGATAATCAAATGGCTTTTGAATGAATGATTGAAAAAGTAAAGGCTGTCTCTAGTTTCTTTTCAATCTGTTTTTCTATTTGCCCCCAAAATGACTAGTATTGGTTGATACTCAGGAAATAGCTCACCTACTCTGTGGCCTCCAAACAGTTTCTGATGTCCCAAACCCATAGAAATTTAGCCACCTTTAATTCCACTCTTACTAGATTATAGCAACGTAAATTATAAAGCCAGTTAATTTTTGAGTATATGTGATCCATTAGGTACTTACTTATCATATAAAATCCTCATAGAAAATTTGAAGGTTGCATTTACAGATGAAAAGAAACAAGTCCTCAGGAATAACATGACTGACAGAGCTAGTTGAGTGTGGAATCTGGTATTCTATCCCAGATTTATCTTACTTCTAAAGGTAAGGGTCACAGTGCTGAGCCCTCCTGCTTCTCAAAAAGCTGATGATGACTGCCAAGAGCTTACTTTTTTACCCATCCCTCCCAGATGACATTTGCATTTTAATAAGATCCTTCAACACTTTAGCTCAATGGTTCTCCAAGTGTAGTCCATGGGCCTCTGGGGCCCTAGGAACCTTTTAGGAGGTCTTCAAAGTCAAAACCATCTTCATAATAAGACTAGGATATTATTTGCCATTTTCACTAAGTTAACATTTGCACTGATGCTGCAAAAGCAATGGCGGATCTAACTGCTGGCACTTAGAATAAATTAAGGCAACAGTAATCAACTGTCACTGCAGACTTCAACACTGCACTCATGGGGGAGGTTTTCTTAAGATTATTTGTGAAGAAGCAGTAAGTATTGTTAATTTTGTTGAATTTTGAACCCTGAGTGCACAGACTTCTAAAATATTTTCTGTGATGAAATGGAAACCACATATAAATCACTTCTGTAGCATATTGATTTCTCTCAGGAAAGGCATTTGTGCAATTGCTTGAGCTGTGAGTTGAACCAGCCACTTTTGTCATGGAATATATTTTTTCCTCTTGACAAAAGTGACTGACAGACAAACTGGTTATCCAGACTTGGCAGACATTTTCTCAAAAAAAAAAAAAAGGAACAAAGTAAGCCTGTCACTTCAAGGAAAACAACTGACAGAACTTGATGTCAATGATAAAATTTGAATGTTGGAGAAAAATTAGAATATTGAAAAATTTGTATCTGCCTCTGTAAGCTTGGTAGTGTCCCAATACTTCAAGAATTTTTTTTGATAGGATCATGGTGATATCAATGGATATTATATTTTTTATTTTGCCTAATAAAATATGTCAATATTCAGAACATCTGCATAAATCATATTTTCCAAATGATCAAGTGTGATGTTAGAAAATCATGCATGTGTAAAAAGATCCATTCAAAGTTCAAGACTATTAAATGGATTTTAAAGAAATAGAGTATGAAAAGTTCACAGATGTGGATACAGATTCCACAGCACAACTAATCTGCTTCAGTGTTGTTAAAAAAGGGAAAAAGAAAAAAAAAAAAAAAAAGCCTCCACAGTTATCTTAAAAGGCTATTGGAGCACTCCTCCCTCTTTCAATTACATTCTGTGTGAGGCTGGACTTTCTTCATCACCTTCAACCCAAACAACATATCTCAACAGATTGAAAGCAGAGGCAGATGCTAGAATCCAGCTGCTTTTTATTAAAACAGACATTAAAGAGCTTTTCAAAGACGTAAAACAATGCCAGTCTTCTCACTAAATATTTTTGTTTTGAAAATGTTTATTTTTCTGAAAAAAAAAAAAAAAAAAAAACCCACCCATGTTTACATATAATAATGAATTGCTTAAAGGAATTAATAAATTATGATTTTTGAATGTTGTCATCCTTAATGTTAAAGGCAACTATTGAGAGATCCAAGTCACATACATAAAGTCTCTTTGGGGTCTTTGATTATTCTTAAAATTGTAAAGGATATTTGAGGACCAAATGTTTGAAACCACTGCTTTGATTAAAGGAAGTGATTACTTGGGTGCTTTTTATAAACCAGTGGGGTGGGCATTGATTGACCAAGGGAACTTCATATGCTCCCTCCAAAAAGCAAATGAACACCCTCTGCCTGATCCTCTGAGAACACTGGCTTCCAGGAAGCCCGCAGTCAAGAATTGAGTTCTGTATCCTCTCTGTGTCATCGTTTTCACTACCTCGGTTCATCTGTGCTCAGGCCTCAGCTCAGGGAAGTGTACATTTGCGTCAGATGATTTCATGGATCATGACCTTTGGCCTATAGGAATGGGCACTGGCAGGGGGTGGGGACCTCTATATAGTACTGCAGGGAGGGTACCTCTAACCCCCAGTGTGAATCTCAGCCCAAGAATGCTTCATGGCTGAGTCTAAGAGTCTGTATCTAGTTAATCACCTTGCCAGTCACTTGAGTGGGACAGCCCTTGGGGCAGGAAGGGAGAGGCCTGGGAGGCAGAGCAGAATAAACATCGTAATCCAAATCAAGACTGAGGCTGTTCTTGTGGCCACTGCTCCCACCGCTGCTGCCCATGGCTGCCCTTACTTTATTCCACTGCCCCTTGAGTGCGCCTCCTTCCTTGTCCTTCCCACACCAGAAGCCAGTCTGGTGTGTGAATTTGTAGGTTGGACTTTAATTGCTAGTTTTGCTGGGTTGCTCGCCTCCCTCTAATTCAGCTTCGACACAAATAGCTAGAAAGCTCACTTGCAAAGCCCACACTCCCACAGCAGGGCACTGAGTTGGTCTCCTTCTAGAACGTGGACTTCTATTCAGTCAACAGCTACTCCCTAAGCATTTACTTGGTGCTTCGTACATCTGTGTAGAATGAATTCTGAAAAGCTAATTGACAAAATCATAGAGGCTTGGAATTTGCAAGTATCTTAGCTTACAATTGTACCCTCATGCAACAGCCTCTGCTTGGATCACTATGGTGATGAAGAGTTGACGCCTCCGGAGACACTTAAAAAACAAACTTTTATTCGTACAAAATTCTTTCTGATCCTCTGAAACAGACAGTATAGCACAGTGGTTAAGCCACATAGTACTGGGTTTTAATCCTACCTAAGCTGCTTACTACATGTGTAATCTTGAGGTTGTTGCTTTATCTATCTCTGTCTCAGTTTTTTTTAATTCATATGAAAGGAATAAATAAACCCATCACAAATGATTGCTGTATTAAAAGTATGCTTTTGAAATTTATTGTCCATGTACTAGCACAAACTTAGTGCTTAGTAAGCCAATTCTACCCTGGAGTCTCCTTTTACCCTTAGCAAATTTAGTGGCTTCAGGCTATTTTAGAAAGGAAATAATGGAAATAATGCCTACATCATTATTGGGTGGGTGGTGGTTGCTTCTTAAAAGGTTGTTGCAAGAATTAAACATATAAGATACAGATGAGCTCAGAGCCGGGCTCTGTGCCTGAGCTGGGTAAGTGGTTGACTTTGTTGGATGCCTCCTTGGCAAAGAATTTTGTCCACCTTTTAGATCTACAAAGTCAAACCTTTCTTCCAGGTAGATCCTTCATTAGAACATCTCCCATAGATCGTCCCTCCTGTGGTGTGGACCTGCCCCTATATCCAAGGCATTTCTCCCACAGGGCTTTGAAGACCTTTTCCCATCCTGGGAATGTTCCCTAGCTGGCCTTCAGGTTCTCAGTGTTCCTTTGACAATGTGGTGGACAGATTTAACTTTGCAACTCCCTGTGAAAATTGGTCTGCAGAGTGCTTTGAGACTATCACCCTCATCGGATGTGACACTGAGACCTTTTGAAAGCAGCCAAAGATCGAGTGGGAGCCCTGCCATGTTGTTTGTTCATATCGCACCCATAATCACCTTGAATCCTGCAGCTGTTTCCACATTTACTGCTGTTAAGCCATGTCTCCTCAACTCCAGGCTCATGAAATTTGCTTTTAATCATGTACATAGGACACTTTATCTTTTTTCCTTCTTTTATTTTCAGCTTTATTGAAGTATAAGTGACAAATAAAATTGTATACATTCAAAATATACAACATGGTGTTTTGATATGCACACACATTAGGAACTGATCACCACAATCAAGGTAATTAACATCTATCACCTCACGCCTTTGCATGTGTGTGCTAGGAATACCTAACATGCACTGCTTTTTGCAAATGTCAGGTGATGGTTCTTAACTACAGTCACTGTGCTGTACATTGTATTTTTTCTTTTCCTCTGAAAAAAATCATTCTTATTAATTTTGACCCAATTTTGTCTGATTCCTTTAAAAATAAATCTATATTTTGATATCCAGCATATGATCTACCTGTTACTATCCCTGTTCACATAAATTAACTTACTAATTTAAATTAAATAACTTATTGAAGAGAACGGACCAAGCCAGATCTCCATGGGGGGAAATGTAGGAGGATTTTGACCAACATTATGGGGGTCCGGTCACATGGCTGCAAACTCCACACTGAAATACCATGCCACATACTCACTGCTTGAACCAGGAAATGAGGAAGTGATCTCATTCCACCAAGACACAGGGGAAAGAATATAGCAGAGAAGAGGTATTTGAATCTCCTTTTTTTTTTTTTTTTTTTTTTTTTTTTTTTGGCACCAGGGATTGAACTCAGGGGCACTGGACCACTGAGCCACATTCCCAGCCCAATTTTGTATTTTATTTAGAGATAGGGTCTCACTGAGTTGCTTAGTTCTTTTTATTTAGAGACAGGGTCTCACTGAGTTGCTTAGTTCTTTTTATTTAGAGACAGGGTCTCACTGAGTTGCTTAGTTCTTTTTATTTAGAGACAGGGTCTCACTGAGTTGCTTAGTTCTTTGCTTTTGCTGAGGCTGGCTTTGAACCCTTGATCCTCCTGCCTCAGCCTCTTGAGCCATTGGGATTACGGGTGTGCACCACTGCACTGGCACGCACTTGCTATGTGCTTTGTAGAAAATTACTTCTTTGCTCAAGTTAAAAAAAGACAACACTAGTACATTCCTTCTCGTTTTTTAAGAAGGTTAAGAATGGGAATAATTATAATAGTTACAGATGTTGTTATATTTCAACAACTAGACTAAAAAGAAAGATTACCTTGCTGAGATAATGCATGTGAAAAACACTTCATAGCATAGAAATTTGGATTGATATGAACTGTTAGTATGATTTAGTTTACCACTAGAAATTCTACTGAAAAAGGAAATTAGGTTCATTATGGATGTGATTTGTCTTCAGTGAACCCGCTGGCCTCTTACTAACTACAAATTCACCTTTTTTTCCCATTATACTTAACAAGTCACCTTTCAATCCATTTGCCAGTTTTTAACTTTAAGCATGATAAGTGTGTATCTGGAATCATCTTTTTTTCTTCTTCAAAAAAAAGTCAGATTATTTATCCTTTCCTGGGTTTATGGCACTTCCTCCATCAAGAAAAGTGGCATTGTTTCTTTACCTATAAAATGCTTATGTGAGACTGAGAGATAGCAGACAATAAACTACATAAAGTGTAGTCAGGTATTACAGGAATGGCAGACACAAACAAACTTGGTCAATGTGGGCTACAGATATCAGTGAAGGCCCCATGGTAAGGACTGTTAACTCCAAACCCCAGGAGATCAAGTCTCTGATTGTGAACTTTCCATAATTGAGCAAGGAGGCACTCTTGGTGCTCCTGGGAGTCTGTCTTCCCTCTCCCACATCTGCCCGATCTCCCTTCTCTCAGTATTGGTGCCCAGCAGCCAAGTTGACCCTTGGGCTATCTGGTTCACTCCTGCCAGCTTGTGGTCAGTGCCCTGACACACAATGAGCTAAGAGAAACCCTCAGAGAAGCCTGTGAGGAATCCTATAATGACTGAGGAGCAAATGGGTTGCATTGCCCTGTATGTCTACAAATTTCAGCTGAAATAAGCCCAGACGCTTTTGCCCAAAGACTTAACTGGGTCTTCAATTTATGTGTATTACAAGCATGTATTGAGCACTTATTCTATACCAGGCACCGAGCCCAAGCTGGAGTTACAAAGGGAAGCTCAACATATTCCTAGGGAATGTTTTACAGAAGGTGGTGTTGAGTAGAGTTTTGAAGCGGCACTAGATATTGGTTGGAAGAAAAAGACTGGCGAGGGGAAATAAAACATGCCAGACAGTGGATACAGCAGAGGCAACGGAGGCAGAGAAGCATGAAATAACTTGTCAAATTTGGGAAACTGCAAATGCCTCTGGATGACCAGATAATATGCTGACTGTGAGAGAGAGATGGGGCTTAGCTGGAGAGGTGGGCAGCAGCCAGATGGTGAAAAACCACAGTTGCTAAGATAGGGAGTCTGAGCTCTTATCCTGAAAGCTACAGTGACCCGTTGAAAGATTTTAATCAGCCAGGTGAAATGATTATAACAGTGTTTTAGAAAGAGGGCTGTTATGAGAGGTGTGGAGGATAAATCGCAAAAGATGCATTCTGAAACCTAGAGAGACCAGTTAGGAGGCTGTGGCAGTAATGAAGTCTGGAAGGGGTGGATACTTTCTAAAGCAGTGGTCATTAGTGGAAATGGAGCAGAGGGGACAAAGGCAAATGATACTAAAGGTGGTTGAATTAGTGGCCTTCGTGACAAAAGTGATAAGATGGGAAGAAAGGGATCGGTGGAGGGAGTAGTCTAGGGCAATTCTCACATTTTTCAATTGGTTCACTGAACGATTAAGTTTCTTTTCACTGTAGTGGGGCAATAAAGAGGGAGGATCAGGTTTGGGAGGTAAGATGGTGAGTCCAACCTGTGATGTGTTGAGATCTAGGACTTCTAAGGGCAGTCCAATTGGCAGTCTGATATGAGAATAAAACTCATTTGAGAGGTGGGGGAGTTAACTGTTCCGTGCATAAAAATGGGAGTTAAAACCATGCATGGTGGTGCAGACACCAGAACTAATATTTTGTTGCATCTATCTTAACCAACCCAGATATTTCTTCTCTAAGAACTCTCCCTTACTTGATCCAGACATGGATATGTTTGTACTGTGTGACCCGCCATATTGTCTTAATGGACATAGTTAACTGGAACCAATCAGATAATATCCAGGTACTTTGAAATTGAAACATCCTTGCAGAATATATAAGTTTTTTCATTGTGAAAATATAAAGTTAAGTAGTCTGGAGCAACCATAATTGGCTATGAAAAAGCTAAGTCAAGGGGGATGGGGGCAGGACTGGGGAGAAAGTTGAAAAAGTTCATGCTGTCTCAAAGGCTACAAGGAAGTTCCATACTTCTAATCATCATGAGATGATTAGAGAAGTATATTTACTGACTTCCCAAATTGATCCACAGATTCAAGGCAATCGCTGTCAAAATCCAAAGATGCATCTTTCCAGAAATTGACAAGCTGATTCTAAAAATTATATGGAACTATAAAGGAACTAGACTAGCCAAAACAATCTTGAAAAAGAACGTTGGAGGACTCACACTTTTTATTTTATAACTTACTCTCAGCTACATAACTCAAGAAAGTGTGGCACTGACATAAGCATAGATATGTAACTAAAGGAATAGGATTGAGACTCCCAAAATAAAACTATCACATTTATGGTCAATTGATTTTTAACAAGGGTGCTTTGGAATTTAGATCCTAAAGAAGATTCCACATCTTCTGACTCCAGTACAACAACATTGTCTGAAACAACATTGTCTAAACAACATTGACTGAAAGAAGAGAGTAGCCTCTTTTGGGTTGGGGGAAAGGAATATGTGATAGATGGGGCTGAAGGGGACAGATGGCACTATTCAATTTGGGAGGCTTTAATATAGTCCATTGTAGAAAAGACCTAAAATCTTGCCTATATGTAAAAGAGTCCATGATAATGAGAACACACAGAAAAAAAAATGGATAGAGGAAAGACACTAACTACAACAGCAATCACGACAACACAGCCACCAACATTTACTAGATGCTTGGCACATTGCTAAATGTTTTACATTTATTAACTGACTTGATACTCACCCAAACAATAATCATCATGATTATCTCATTAGGTAGAGGAGAAAACTGAAGACCGTGTTTATGTAATGTACACATAGAGAGTTGGGAATGTGGAGAAAGTGGTTTCCATCCCTGATGGCATGTTAAGATCACCCCTGGAGCCTGTGAGACACACTATGTGCAGCCTGTCCCTCAAACCAATTAAATCAGACTCAGTGGTAGATTTTTAACTCTCCCAGGGTGTTTGCAATGTGCAGCCACAGATAAGAGTCCAAGTATGAAAGTGCAGTCAGTTCTTCTGAATGAGCAGTGTCACAGCCTGCTCACCTGGTATTACAGCACTTGCAGGGTATAAAGACCATGGCTCTCAGAAGGTGGTCCTCAGAAGCATAGCATGAGAACATAAAAATGAAAGTTCTCGGGCCTCCGTCCAGGGCTCGGACCCTTCAGAAACCTGGGATGGGGCCTAGTCATTTGGGTCTTAGTAGCCCCCCTGCAATTCTGATATTCACTCCAATTTGAGAACCGCTGGCATAAGGAATGGACGATGTTTCTATTCTTCCTTTGCTCCATGGCTTAGGAGCCTAGAGATCTGGATGTAGTAAAAAGCTTTGTCTGCAAGTGAGTATCCTTCGGATGTTTTGCCCCAATGTCCTCAAGATATTTTATTTATAAAAGAGGAACAAGGACAAGGAAATCTCTCAGGTGACATCCAGTGTTAAAATTGCATAATCCCCCTTAATTTTCAGGACTGATTCAAGTTCCAGGTAGAAGGAGATTGCCCTGAAACCGTTAGCAAACCCACTTTAATTTCCAGACATAGGAAGTTAGTGTAGCAAAGTGATTAAGATCCCAGCTCCCATGTCTATCCGCTACCCAGCTTTGATTCCCAGTTCAACTTCTTCCTGTTCAACTTTAAGAAAGTTTATTAATCTACATGGGCCTCAGTCTTCAAGGATTCTTAATGTATGTGAGTCTCAGCCTTAGTTATAAAGTTGGGCTCATATTCATTCATACCTACCTGCCAGGTTTGTAGTGTAGAATGAAGACAAAGGGCTTATAAAACAACATTAATTCAGACACACACTGAACTCTCACTAAATGAAGATTCTAATCATAATTATTAGTATAATCACATACCAACCACATAACATTTCTGTTAATGAAAGGCTGCATGTACAATGGTGGATTATATTGTCTTGGTAGCTATTTTAGATTGTGCCAGTATACTGTATGATTTTCATATGATGATGAAATTGCCTGAGGATGCATTTCTCAGAACATAATCTCTGTCACTTACCAGTGCATGACTACATTCTATTCTTCCACAATGGACACTGCATGAAATTTAAATTTCAATCTTGCTCCCATGTCTAGGTGCTCCTCAAAGGCAGGTATAAAATGAGAAAGCCTTGGAAGGAAGAAAAGAAATGGACTGTAGAGGAAATGGGGGCCCTGAGTAGAGATTAAATAACAAGAATGAGAGCCTGGGATCGTTATGTCTTATAGCTGGTGGGGACATTAAATCCCTTCTAGAACAATCCCCCATCCCTATAGATCCTGGGACAAAGGGCCAGCTTTGGGGTAGAGTATTGACCTTGGGGAGCAACAATTTATGAAACATTAATGGATGAAGTGCTCTGCATGGATGTGACTGGGTCTGGGCACCCCCTGAAGGCTTCAGTGAGCTGGGCACCCCCAGGAGCTTCAACGTACAAATACACTGTTAATGATTTAGATGTAAAAGAAATGCTGATAAAGGAGATTTTAGATACAGAAAGTCCACTGTTGGTAGAACCACGGAATCAACTGCCACGTGTCTTCTCAGCCCTCCAGCAGCTCTTGAAACTAAGGTGTCTTGTGTAGGAGCCCTAATTAAGGAGATAGCTAAGAGTGTGATTAGCTGAGAGCCATAAAAGATGTTCAAGTTTCACCTGATATTCATACATTCATCTAAGAATCTTTATATGCCCGTGAACACTGTGTGACGCACCTGTAAGCTCAAGCTGTAAGCACTTGTCCTTGTTAAAGCAAAATGTATTTAACCGGGTGAGGGTTAATGGCTGTGTAGTTGGAGTTAGTGTGGTTGGAGTTAGAGGAGAGTTGGAGTTGTGTTTGGAGTTGGAGAGGTTGTTGGAGCCGGAGAGAGAAGTTAGAAGAGAGAAGAATAAAAGAACTTTTTCATTTCCATCCTGCCTCCGAATTTTCTCCCGCGGCGTCGTAGCTGCAAGCGGCAGCAGCAGGCAGCTACAGTCTTGCTCACGGGGTGCTTTACCTACTGGTTAGTGGCTGACATGTTGGGTACCTGCAGTATTTTTCACTTCCACTGCACAAAAATTTCCTGTCCCTTTCCTATGATAAATATTAATGTTTAAAACATACCAGAGATGAAGGCAAAGGAGAGTCAATATGTAGAGGGAAGTTAAGATCCAGCTGTTAAGACTTGCAGGGCACTGGAGGTCTCCTTGGGCACCGAAAGTTAGAGCAGAATGCAGATGCTCCAGGCCAGAGGCATGGGAAGAGACTACCAAGTGCAGGAAGCAGATGTGGGAGGGTGCTAAGGGCAAGATTAACAATGCCATGTATTTCATACCTCTGGCATGTGATGGTCTGTTACTTGCTAAATCCCTGTAGGAACACTATTTTTTTTTTCCCAAGTAACAGCCTGTGTTAGTTTCCTGGGGCTGCCAAAACAAAGTACCACAAACTGGGTGGCTTAAACAACATAAATTTATTGTCTCACACTTCTGGAGGGTAGAAATCCAAGATCAAGGTGTCAGTAGGGCTAGATCCTTCTGAAGACCTGGAGGAAATATCTTTTTCATGCTCTCTTCTACCTGGTGGTGGCCTTAGGCCTTCCTGGCTGGTACAAAGTACCTCCTGCATCTTCATATATATTCCCTCTGCCCATGTCTTTCTGTGCCCTGATTTTCCCTTTTATAAGAGCACCAGTCATATGCAGTAGACCCTACCCTATTATTCTCATCTTAACTTGATCATATGAAAAGATCTTTTTTTTTTTTCTTTTAGAGGTAGAGTTTTGCCATGTTGCTCAGGCTGGCCTTGAACCTCTGGGCTCAATGTTCCTAGTACCTCATCCTCCATTCCATATGCATTGATTGTTCATCTGTTAAATACACATCATGATGCAATTATACCATGAGAAATATAAAATAATAACTACAACTCCAGCCTCAACCAGGTCTACTACATATTCTACCAGGAGGAAAAAACAAACAAAAACCAAACTCGTGTGTGTGTGTGTGTGTGTAGGAGGTAGAGATTGGTGATTTTCATGCCCTTTTATTACATTACTTTCTAATGCATTCCTGAGCATTAAGCAGATAAGATTCACCAGAGATAATATTTTGAGGTTCATCCCCCTGTTACTGAGAATGCAATCAGTTTGTCCCCTCATTGATGGCTCCGGAATACATATTGCAAATTCAATAACCTACAGGGACCAAGAAGGTTCTGGATATAAGGGGACAACAGAATCTAAAACTTGGGGTGAGGAGTTTGGGAACCTGGGCAGCACGGCCTGCATTAGGGGCACCTAGTCTGCACTTGCACTGGGTCTTTACAATCTCAACCAGAATCCAGAAATCTATAATTTAATGCAAAAGTGCCTTATGTTTTAAATTTGCACCAAGTATTGTAAAGAAAACTAGGTGAACAAAGCAAAACATGTTTGAGTGTCACTCTTTAGCTCTTGGTTACCAGCTGGAGCCCCGGCAAGCTGTGCCATGCAGCGACTGTTGTTATCCATTCTCACACCCTGCGAAGACCCAGAGTCCCAGCCTCTAACCTCCCTCCCTCACAGATAGTGCTCACTCCATCCCCTCACCCCCCCACTGGCTCCCTAGACAATGAACTGGACAATTTGAACCTGGAGTCTTACTGCCAATGTGTCCTTGCTGAGGTTTTCAAGTTTCAAGTCTCTGGTTCAGAATGAGTCATCTAGAATTCAATTAGCAGAGAGTTCCTCTGGCTCAGGCACCATTGGTGCAGGGTTGGGGTGTAGGGAGTGACTCAGACAGTGGAGCATGCAATGCCTAATAGGTCCAGCATGTGGGGGCTTCTGAGATATTTGGGCCTGGTGCTCATGGTGCCCAAGGGGAACACAGGGGAGGGATGGAGATTGCAACATTCTCTCAGCTAAACTTACTGCTGGCTCTTTTGCACTGAAAAGAATTTGAGATATTCATATCTGACCTCAAATATAAAGTGGGTCTAGCACCTCAAGGAGATGTATTATTACAAGCCCCTTAGTTCCTTTGCCAGGTTTTTTTCCTTCTGCCAGCCCAAACTGTGCATTTTGCATTCTGACATTACTAAACTATTTGCAGTTCCCTCTGGCTCTTTCTTGCTTCTGTACCTTTGTACATGATATTTTATCTTCCTGATAAACCTTTATGTGCCTCTGGTCAACTTCTATTTGTGCTTTAAAACCCAAAACAGACTTCACTACTTTAGGGAAAGTATCTGTAATCCTCTCAATTTGGAGTTAAACTTGTGCCCTTCCTTTCTATGCCAACAACTTGAACTTCTTTTCACAGTGCATGGCAATGATGGCCTATCTGCTTGACTTCCCTGGAGGTCAGGAAGCTTGTAACATTCTTCATTCTATTTCAGAGAATCTTATATGTGGGCAGTCAGTCAATTAGAGTTTACAGAGATATCCTGGACAGAGGGAACTACCTTGTGGTCTATCTCAGTCTTGTAAGTATGAGCTGCCATGGAGCTCATCTGAGTTATCTGTAGCAGATGAGTATGAGCATGAGTAAGGACTCACCCCCCACTCGCTCCCCAGACAATGTCAGTTCATTGTCTGGACAGTTTGAACCTGGAATCTTACTGCCAAGGCATCCCTTTTGACCAGGATGCGGCCAAGATCCTGGTAGTGCCTGGCATTCAGCTGTTCAGATCCAATCCCTCTTATTTCATGGCTATAGTGAACTTATGTAAATTGAGGTAGAAGATGAAAGGGATCAGGAACCAATTGAAAGCATACCTAGACCGATGGAACCCTGAACTAAGCAGAGAGGCTGGCTGGACCACCTCAAACCAGCCCTGGAAGTTTTAAACAGTCACTTCAGATCCTTCCTGAAACCAGCCACTTTAGAAGACAGAAAGCAGTGTGAAATCTGCCTGATCCCCAAGCATCTGGGGCTGGCTTGCAGGGCTAGCTGACCCTGATCGAATGACTCCCCGTTTCTATCTCTTAGAAAACACCAGGCTTCGCCAACCTGCTCTTTCAGGTCAAGATCTTTCTTTGCATTTCTTCAGTCTTGCAAAGGATTTTGGCCACTTCCTTCTCTCCAATTCATCCCTCTACTTTGCCATCTGGAGTATTTCTCTTTTACAAGTGCCCAAGTTGTTACAGTTGGAAATTGTTGAATCCTAAATTTGTTATTGGGGTAATTTATTGTCTTTTTTTTTTTTTTTTTTATGCTTTCTTCCAAAAATTCAGATTTTGTGGTTTGTAGCAGAATCCAGTTAGGATTTCTGCTTCCTAGTTAGAAATTTGGTGATTTGTCTTTTCCAGGTCTTCCAAGTGACTATTTGAGGCCCACTTCCCCACCCCATCCCCATTCCTTATGGTAGGAATTGAGAGGGAGTTAGTGAAAAAACAATAGGCAATTTCAACAAAAGGTTCTTGCTGTCCCCAGACATCTTCCTACTGATACCCCAAATCCTATGTTAGAAATCTTTTAGGTCATTCATCAAATTTTTGATGTCTGGGAGACACACACAGTAGGTGGAAATAAGTACAAGGTCAACAATGAGGTTAGAGGGAAGGGACCTAACATTTATTGAATATTTACCATGTGTAAATCTCCAAACATAATAGAAAAGATGTTATAGTCCCTACACTACAGACAAAGAAATCAAAACTCTGAATAACTTTCTGAATGTATACTTAGTTACAGAACAATGGGGTCAAAACTTGAATAAGGTCTAACTTAAAGGCCATGTGTTTGTTATTATCCAATGCATTCAGGTCAGTGGTAAAAGATTAGATGAGGCAGGGGATGAGAACCAGATTTTGGTTCTCAAAAACTGAACAGGATTAAGCACAGAGTCAGAATGGGCATGCAATGCCAGGAACAGGGCAACAGAGAAGAGACAGAAGTGCCATATTGAATTAACATCGGCATTCCTACAGATTTTTAGAGCCACACTCTTGAGTTTGGCTACCTTGAAGCTTGGCTACCTTGAAAGTGAAAGGCAGTAACCTGTTTTATAGAAATCTTGAGTAGGAGTGGGGCAAGATGAGTTCATTCTTGGAACCCCTTCTGTGGTCTTATTTGAAAAGGAGTTTGGAGGTAACAGTACTCTAGTGGTCCTCAATCTGTGGGAACTTTTGAATAGTTTGTCTACCTGGCCCCTGTCCAAGACCAAATGAGTAGGGTTTCTAGGTGTGAGGCCCTGGCATCTGTGCTCTCTACGGTTCTCCAGGGCTGATAAGCAGCCAGTATAGAAAGCACAGCCTCAGGACCAATGAGCTCTAGAGAACAGAGCTGAAAACTGCAGACTACTAGTGGGCAGAGGGAGAATGAGGAAAGGTTTCTGGTGCTGAATATTGGAAAATCAAGTTTTTCCCTTTACAAAGGAAATAAAAACATAATCCATCTTATAATTTTACCAAAGAATGGATCATCCAGAGTTTCCCTTCATCCAATGATTTGGAGAGTTAAACTTCCAACATTTAACCTTCGTGTAGTCAAAGTATGAATTTACCATAATATCTGGTACACACTTTAGAAGCTCCGTTTTAAAACTCATCTTACTACAGGGTCTCCTATTTGTCTAAAGTATGGTGGACACGGAAAATGTGCTTTGTCTGTTTTAGGCCCAGTGAGTTGGAGGGACAAAGTGGTTATTGGTTCTGATCGAGGTTGCCTGCCGAGTCACTGGGAATTCAGAACTACAGCCCGCCCCTTGCAGAGCTATCCTCTTTAACTTCAGTACCATTTAAGATGGCCTTGGAATGTGATGAAGTACAATCACCCCTCTAAAATTAAGGGATTCCGAGGAGGGGGGTCTCTGCATGCTCAGCTCAATTCAGTCACATGATGGCTGCCGGAAGAACTATTGAGTGTTATCATCAGTTTCAATTCTTTTGCAAGTCTTTCTTTGCAATTGCTGTAAGACCCCAGGAAGGTGAACTGTGTCCTACTGAATTGAAAATGAGCTTTAAAAGACAATGAGGACTTCAGAGAAAGATGAATCCCAACTAGCATTTTCCTGATTTATTTATTTCTTGGGATTTACGATAATTTATCTAAGTAATGTGTATCCTAAGAGGAAATGTGGCCAACAGAGAAAACCTAGATGTCACAGAGAGTTGAACTAGGCTAGAGAGATCATTGAGACCAGTGCATCTATCAGGATTGAGCAGGAAATAAAAACCTCTCCCCCACCTGACATGATTACTTCTAACTGGTGGAATGTAATCCAAATGCAAACCCTGGCTGTAAGAACACCTGAAAACTACAGGTTTTTCCCTCCAACCTCTTTGAGCCAATCCAATATTTGTCACAAACAGAATTTCTCAGCCTGTGTACCATAGATATGGGACTAGATATCATTTTTTAAAAAGAATTATTGTTCTCAAATGAATTTGAGCCATGCTTAATAAAACAAAGTTATATATGCTTTTTCACTGCAATGTCTTTAAAGGTCTTTCATATCTGTATACGTACTCCAGTTCAGATTTTGGGAACATGAGTTGAGCAAATAACATATCAAAATCTGTCTTTACCAAAAAAAAGAAACTGAGGTCTGCAGAGATGAAATAACTTGCCTAATGTCAAACAAGCAGTTCTTGGTAAAGCTTGAACCAGAATCTATGTCTTGACTAGCCGAGAGTCTAAAGTTGATCTGAATATAGAATAGTGGTTAAAAGAGGTTGGAAAGGTGTGGGAGGTGGGGTGGGTGAAGGGAGGTTGGATTTGATCAGCACATGCTGCATGCATATGTGGAGATATCACACCAAATCCCAGACACGTGCACCATGGATACATGTTAATCAAAACCAAAAATATTTTAATAGTTCTTTCTGCTAAGAGGGGATGAAAGGAGGGGTAGGTAGCAGGCAGGCAGAAGGAAGAGGATACAGACAGGAAGGTGGGGAAGAACAGAAACCCAGAGAAAGGCTGAGCATTCATGGCTCCTCCAGTTAAAAATAAAAGCACTGTGCGCATGCTCTGTGCATGCCCCGGCCCACAGCCAGAATGAATCCACTGAGAGGTCAGAGCCTCGGACTAACATCTCCATCCCTCTCCATGTGTGCCTGGGATAGCTTGGTGATTTGGCCTCCATTAGGAACAGGGAAAACTGATTTTGCAGGACATGTTGTCTGTATAAATAGAACCAGAGTCCAGTGGTTTCTCAACAGCCTGGAGATGCTGTGTCTTCTGGCAGGAGTTACCTATTTGTGTCTCCATTTCATACAATGCATCTTCCCCAGTTTGGGACTCTCCCATCCCAGATTTGTTGTACACATTTCCTGGCCTCCTGACTCAAGTCTTCAGGGTGGGGACATTGGGCACTTTCTCCTCTGGTCCCTGCCAAGGTTGGCACTGTGGGAAGGATGTTTGAATGCTTATCAAGAAGTTGGGAGGACTTTGAATTTTGGCAGTCACTCCTCCCTAGATGGTGTGCTTAAGGAAAGGAGGAAAGGGGAAAAATAGCTTTTTCAGCTGCTACATCTTGGCAGCTACGTTTCTCTCAACAAACCTGTACACTTGTTGATTCTCTTTAACACTGTGCGTGTGTGTATGCGCGCGCGCGCGCTTGAGCACACAGGGGGTGGGGGTGGGGCAGAAGAAGAAGGGGAGAGACACAGAGAGATAGAGACTGGGACAGAGATATCTCTGGTTTGGGCCAATCTTGTCTCACTGCAGGCTGAACACGTCACGTGTAGTAAAATCCTGTGGCACACTGTGGGTGTTACAGGACAGCATCCTTCCCTCAGGCCCGCCTTTCTCCTTTCTCCATGTGCACTCTCAGCTACAGGTAATAAACTATATGTCCAGCCTCAATTGGCAAGGCTAAAAGACTTGGTGTTCCCCAAGAACACAGATCTTTCTTCTCTGATGGACTTGAGATACTGTGTGACTCATTCTGGAAAGGGAGAACTTATTTTGTGAAGCATCTCATAGTCAATACACTTTTTGTTGCAAATAATAGAAATACCACCTCCAAATGGCTTAAACACTGCTCCTTCCCCCAAAGGTGATTTAATGTTTGCATAAAGAATAAACAAGGGCCAGGGCACAGTGGCGCACACCTGTAATCCCAGTGGCTCAGGAGGCTGAGACAGGAGGATCTTGAGTTCAAAGCCAGCCTCAGCAAAAGCGAGGCACTGAGCAACTCAGTGAGACCCTGTCTCTAAATAAAATACAAAATAGGGCTGGGGATGTGCCTCAGTGGTCGAGTGCCCCTGAGTTCAATCCCCAGTAAATCTCCCCCCCTCCAAAAAAAAAAGAATAAACAAGGAATAGACATACTTTTTATATTGCTGAATCCAGAAGCTAAAACAATGTCATTAGGACCCAATTTATTTCCCTCTCCAGTTCTCAGACTCACTTCTTCTACATCACTCTGTCCCAAGGCAGATTTTCTCCATGTCCAGGTCCTACAGCTTCCGTATACCCCAGGCTACCTCCTGACGGCTCAGGTCCAGTCAAAAGTGAGACTGTACCCTCCACCTCTCAAAAAAGTCCCAGGATGAGTGTTACGGGACAAAAGTCAGCACAGCTGTACTTCTATGTAAGCTGCCTGGTACCGAAAACCGGGAGGAAAACTCTCGGAGGCAGAGTTAAGCTTTTACTACTTTTACTTCTACTTTCTTAGAGCTTAGAGAGGGAAAGAAAGATTTTTAGAGAGAAAGATTAAAGCGAGCTTTTCTTAGAGTAGGATTAGAGCTTCTTTCTTCTCTCTTCTTTCTTCCTTCTTCTTTCTTCTGTCTTCTGTCTTCCTCAGGAGCCTCGGCCTAACTCTGACCAGTCATTACTTCTTCTATCTGGTCTGTAACCGCTCTGCCTGCGTTCTTGCTGCTCTGATTCTTCTGACCAACCGAGTGACTGCCCGGCTGACTGAATTCTCCGTTCTCCTAACTCGGACCGCTTTCACCCGGTTATATACCTTCAGGTTTGCGGGTGCCTACAGGTGCGTCACATACATATCAGGTGGAACCTATGGCTTCCAGCTAGCTACAACAGCCCTTCCTAATTAGGGCTCCTTCACTTCTACACCAGTCCCAGAGACCAGGACTGTCCAGGTAGGTGTCTGCCTGGCAAGGCCTGGGTCTTGGGCCCAATTCTGCAGCCAGGGGTGAGGTGCTGTTACTAAAAATAAATATTGGTTAGGAAAACTACTCTCAGTTTTGCTCTGTTTATTTCTTTTCACTCATTCATCCACATCGTAGAGATGAACTGAGGATATACTTTGCACTAGAAACTGGGGACAGACTCCTGGACCTCCTCTTCTTCACACTGCAGCTCAGGGGCATCCCTAGCAATGCTAGTTATTCCCTCCATCACTTTCTTGTTTTTCCGCAGTAGATAGGCACACCATTTAAGATTGTGTTGACATCTGCTTGTCTTTCTCCCTAATTTACTGTGAGCTCTTGGAGGACAGATTTATTTTTTTTTTATGATTTTTTTAGTTGTTGATGGACCTTTATTTTATTTATGTGGTTCTGAGAATCAAACCCAGTGCCTCACACATGCCAGGCAAGCACTCTACCACCGAGTCACAACTCCAGCCCCCCGGAGGACAAGTTCTATCTTATTTATCTTGGTCTCCCCAGATATCGGCAGTGGGCACAGACAAACACACCTGGAAAGCTTTTGTTGAATAAATATATGAGTGATGAGTTAATTATTTAGGTAATTAATACAGATGTTCCTAGTGCTTGAGGAATTTTGCAAACTATCTAGGGAAATAAATCCTTACATAACTAATTGAAATATAGTGTGATTCATTTGGGCAAAGGGCTGAGAAGCACAGCAAAAGGTGATGGGTTCAGTCTGAGGACAAAATCTTTAAAAACATTTAAGAAATTCTTTATTTCAAATCAAAGTATCTTTCTATGACTCTTCCCCACACATTCCTAGTTCTTCTTTGCTGAACATCCCCAAATAAATCTATCAACTGTTCTAACATCCTGGACAATTCCCCACAACACATAAGCCACACAATAGATATTTCTGAAAAGAATTAATTGCATCTTCTCAGCCATAGCAAGGTATCAGTTGTGTAAAGGAAGATAACTTATCCTACTCTCTGATTTTCTTTGTTGATGACTACACCAGGAGAACTCAAATACCTCACTGTTGTCAGTTTCCTGTGTTTACATGTCTGCACCCCTGATGTCCAGTTGAAATTTTGCTGTTTGGAACCTGCATTGCATTTTCTTTTAGGTAGGACTTCAGAATATACGATGCTCCCTTTCCAGGCTAGCTGCAGTAGCTGATCAAGCAGATACCAGTGCTGGTCTGGGATGCAGGAGTATGCAGGAGTCAGAAAATAACTGCATTCTCCATTTGAAGTGCAAATTGGGCCCTGGGCAAAATTGGGTCAAATTGGTCCTTGACTTCCCTCTCCCTGCCGATCTCTCTCTTCCCTCCTCCCCAGTCCTGTTCATCCATGGGTTTTTGTGGCACTCGGGCTTTTAGAGCGATGGTGGTCATGAAAATGCACCATTTGGATTCCCTGCTGCACCATGGAGACAGTAGCTGACAGAGTGTGCCAGCTGCCGTGCTCCAAGTCCACTGTGGCATTCCTGCTGAAGCCTTGTCTCCCTCAGGCTTCTCTCCACCCAGGAGGGACACTAAGGCAGACCCATTCTTGCAAGGCCGGCCCTAGACTCTCCATTAACCTGACTAAAACTGACCTAGCACTGTGCTGCAGTCTGCGCCTCTGCCTATCCACCCCCACTCCTTCCCTCGCTGCTTCATCACAGGGTTGGACCTGCACTGCAGTCTGCAGTCTGACAGCTCTCCCTGTCCCCTCCGATTCCTCCTCTGTTCCCCTTACAGGCATTTGTCCCACACACTTCTTGCATGCCTAATCCCATTTTGGTCTCTGCTTTTTGGGGTACCAGGAGTAACATTTGAAATTGCATGTGGGGAACACGTAGAAGCGAGACTTCTCCAACCCCAACAATTATCAAGTACTCCCTCCATACTGTGAAGGGAGAGTGTGGTTGGCTAGTGAATCAAGAAGGTATTAATTGGAGCAGGAGGAACGGGATCTTTCTAATAGAGCTGAAAAAGATCTGAGGTTCTTACACATTCCATTAACGCCCAGTCTCTCCAAACCCCAAGGCCAAATAGATGATCTGCTGGGCCCCACTTCCCGACTTACATTTCAGACTGTTTCTTGTTTTGTTTTACTTCATTTCCACATTAAGGTTACTTTGAAGATTCACTTTGATCTGATTTTACATGGGAATAAATGGGAGTCGAAAGAAATTTCTGAGTTTCTGCCCTCTGCCTCCCATCAACACTCCCCATGCACCCAGGCCAGACGGAGACACGTACCTGTCAAGTGATAAACTGGGGACAGTTTTACACTATTACTCTTTACATGTCTGCTCAACATTTAGTAGGAATGGAAAAAAATAATAAAAGTATATTTTTATGTGCAGAATAAAGATTTATTTTCCATGTACATACTACATGTGATTTTCTGAACGAGACAATTTCTTGAGAGGCATATTAAACTATTTGAATGCAGACATTCTAATAAATCATTCCCAGTAAAGAGCACAGACAGCATCATGAATTTCTCAGTTTCACAATTTCAGCAAGCTGGATGGTTATGAGGAACTCTCAGCGGGTCAGTCGGGAAGTTAGTAGTAAGGCCTCATAAGGCACCATGTGAATTGCATGAACTTAACACAAAAATATCATCAGAGATAGGCTGGCAGCAGTAGGGAGTAATTGATTGCAACCAAGCCAATTTAGGTTTCACCAGTTTTTCAGCATGCCTAGACCTGAGTTAATTGTCTCCCTGCTCTAGTTTCATTCCTGTGACATTTTAGTTACCCCTATAGCTTGGTGCTCTAGACAGCTACCTCGTGGCTCACCCGTTAATCTAGTCTGTGTCATCCTTAGCCTGGGTGAGCAATGGACTCTGTCTGCAACACCAGAAGACATCCAGAAATGCCTTATCCTGCTAGGGGAAGGTTGGGAATAGGGAATCTGGCAGGGACAGATGAGGGGGCCTGTGCTCATTCTTGTTCCCGGGAAGGTCAAAAAGAACTGTAGCTGGAAATCACACCTGTTGAAAAGGATGGGAAGCAGAGCCAATGTGGACCAAGGGGCTCCCATTGTCCCTGGCTGGGCCTCTGAATTTCACAATGAGGCCTTCAAAGGAAGGCAACCCTGAAGATTAAATGAGAAATCAGACTCAAGGTAGGAGCCAGGTGTGGTGGCACACACCTGTAATCCCAGTGACTCGGGAGGCTGAGGCAGGAGGATAGCAAGTTCAAAGCAAGCTTCAGCAAAAACGAGGCACTAAGCAACTCAGTGAGACCCTGTCTCTAAATAAAATACAAAAAATAGGGGTGGGGATGTGCCTCAGTGGTCGAGTATTCCTCAGTTCAATCCCTGCTATCGCCCAAAAAACAGAATAAGTAGGAGACAGATTTGTGCAAAAAAAGTTTCCAGGATAGAGGGTCCTTATTAACAATTGCTTGGGAGTTAGGAATGTATGTGGTATGGTTATGTTGCATTTGTCTAAATAGCACTTCCAGGTGATTAGAGACCTTCCTCTATCTTCTAAATTCTACATTAATGTGTAAAATCCCACACAGATTAAGTGTCTTAAAACAAAATTGTTAGTTCTTTAGTTGGCCGGGCTCATCTGGGGGCTGCTTACTCGGACTTCTTACTGTGGTTGCTGTCGGATAGTGGTCAGGGTCCCGTCACCTCTGGCTCATGGCCTGGATACCCACGATGGGTTGCAGTTGTTGGCAGCTGGCATGGTGCTCAGCTGAGGCTCTCACCCAGAACATCTGCATGTGGCCTCTTCACTTGGCTTGGGCTTTTTACAGAAAGACGGAGGAACTTTTTGTAGCACAGCCTCAGAAATCCCACACTTTGGGGAAGGATGTACCCAGTTAGAAACTGCACCACCATATAACAACAATAAATGTTGGAGAGGATGTGGGGAAAAAGGCACACGCATACATTGCTGGTGGGACTGCAAAATGGTGCAACCGCTATGGAAAGCAGTATGGAGATTTCTTGGAAAACTGGGAATGGAACCACCCTATGACCCAGCTATCCCACTCCTGGGTCTATTCCCAAAGGACTTAAAAACAGCATATTACAGTGACACAGCCACTTCAATGTTTATAGCAGCACAATTCACAATAGGTAGGTTGTGGAACCAACCTAGATGTCCCTCAGTAGATGAGTGGATAAAGAAAATGTGGTATATATACAAAAGGAATTTTACTCAGCAATAAAAGAGAATAAAATAATGGCATTTGCAGGTAAATGGATGAAGTTGGAGAATATAATGCTAAGTGAAATTAGTCAATCTCAGAAATCCAAATACCGAATGTTTTCTCTGATATAAGGAGGCTGATTCACAGTGTTGTTGGATGGGGGTACATAGGAGGGTTAGAGGAACACTAGAATGGTCAAAGGAAAGGGAGGGGAAGGGAAGGAGCATGGGGGGAGGGAGGGGGAAAAAATGAAAAAAAAAAATTGGTGGTTGAATGAGATGGATATCATTATCCTAAATGCATGATTGAAGATCTGAATGGTACTTATATACTTTGTATACAAACAGTTGTATGCAAAAAGATGCTATATATGTGCATCATGAATTGTAATACATACTATTATAAATAAAAAAGAAAGAAAGAAAGAAAAAAAGAAACCCCTAAGTCAGTCCTCTTTTACCCCACCCATTTGGTCGCCACTATGGCTTAGGTCACCATTCATTATTGCTCCCATTGTCACCGTAGATGACTTCACAAATCCTTCTGCTCTTAGTCTTTGCTCATTAGCTTTCTGTGGAGCTGTCAGAGTGATCTGTTCTGTAACATCAATCTGATCATGGTGCTCACCTGCTAACAGCCTTCTCTACTGCTGCTTCCCCATCTGCCTCTCCAGTGCCACTCTCCATTCTGCTCTTCCCCGCTTTATTCTTCGGTTGGGGAGACCTGGATGATCTCAATGGATTCCTCTGACTTTCTGGCTTCCATTTGGGTTTATTCAGTCAAAAGATCCAGTAGGAAATTGGAGGGCAAAAGTCAAAAGGGTGCCGCATATTGATTCTCACTCGAACCCTGCAAGTTCTGTCATCAGCTTGACTTTCCATGACCACAGCTCCCCCAGGGCCCCCACTGTACCACTGTAGCTCTCCCTGCCTCTACCCTGCCCCGTGCTTCTTTAGGCCTAGAAGTGATAATGGCTTCTCACCATTGCTTTGCTTGGGTGCAGCCTTCCTTGTTCCTTTAGCTCCTCCCACACCCATGAAATGAATTCTTTCTTTAGATTATCCAAAACATTTCACTTCACTCTAATTCAAGGAAACCAGCCATTTCTTTCTGAGGTCTTCACTGCTACAGCTTCAGTGGCTTCCACTCAATTTCAGGGTGGAACCCAAGTTCCTCTTCACATGGACCCCAAAGCCCGGCCAGATCTGGAGGCTGCCCCTTCTCAGCCTCGCCTGTGCTGTTTCTGTCTCTGTCTCTGGATCAGGCACCTTGGCCTTTCCTCCACTCAGACTGCGTGACGCCCATTCCCACCTCCAGCCTTTGTGTGTGCCTTCCTGCCTTCCTGGAAATCTCCCCCTCATTACCCCTTTCCCTTGGGGAGTAAGCTCCACCGACCCTTGGTGTCTCACCCCAAATTCTTCTTGGGAAAATCTCCATGAACCACTAGATTGGGCATAATGTTTGTTCAAATTCCATATCACAATTTATGTAATTGCAGATGCTGCTTGACATGTCTTGGGTTTATTGAAAGGTAAAATCATTGTAAGTTGAAAATATTGTTGTCAAAAGTGCACTTAATACACGTAGTTTACTCAAAATCATTGCATAGCCTCATCTATCTTAAACATGCTTAGCACACCTACATTAGCCTATAGTTGGGCAAACTCATCCAACAACCCAACAATGTCTATTTCATAATAAAGTGGTGACTGTCTCATGGAATTTATTGAATACCATACTAAAAGTGAAAAACAGAATGATTGTCAATCCAAGAAAAGATCAAAGTTCAAAATCAGAAGTACAGTTTAACTCAATAGGTATCATTTTTGTGCCATTGTAAAGCTGAAAAATTATAAGTTGAACCATTGTAAGTTGGGGACCATCTGTACTTCACCAGTCTGTCTCTGGAGACAGGAGAGCAAACCAAATCAATTCTGTTTCACTTTTTTAACTCCAATATCTAACTGCTGCCTAGTACCATGTAGAATCTCAACAAAGAATTTTTTAAAAATAATTATTTATTTGTTTTAGTTGTACACAATGCTTTTTTATTATGTGGTGGTGAGAATTGAACCTGGGCCGTGCACGTGTTAGGTGAGCGCGCTCTACCCCTGAGCCACAACCCCAGGCCCTCAACAAAGAATTTTTGAGTGATAATCCAAATTCTCAATATATATAATCTAAAACCATATATTTTCAATAAATATGTTTTCAACAAATCTATGAAGATGTATAGATACATGCATCTTTAATAAACTATATGAATATATTTTCAATAAATATAATTCACAATCCCATATTTTATTGCTGAAGTTAAGGAAATGGGAGCGGTGTTCCCAAGGTCATTTTAAAACCGCAGAGCCTGTGATAGGGCTCAAGTCCTCGGATTTCATACAACTCCATTTGCCCCTGTACTTTCCATTTCTTTTGCATATTTTTAGAAATTCTGTATCCAAACAAAGCTCTGCAAGGAAAATTTATACTCCCCACCACCACCACCACCACGTGTGTGGTATGCAATGGAGCATAAAAACAATCAGAAATGCACTTGTTGAAGGAAAAAAAACAGCAAAACCCAAGACCCTGGGCAGAGCATCTTGAAGAAGCTAGACCAACAGCTACTGCATTAAAAGTGACCAATTTATATTTATGGTGGACAGGCAACAATAAGTAGCTTATAGTCCATAATCTAACACAAATGATGAAGGGAAATATTCTTAGTAGATAATTCAGCCGAGTGTCTCAGGGCATCAGAAAGCCAGCAGGGAACACTCGGAACTGGCCTTTGGTGATCTGACAAATCCTCACTGACCAGCGGGATGTTATACCACTTCTTGCACAATTTTATTTTCTCCCACTTAGGGAGACTCTGTAGGAGAGTATCCAGACTCTCACGACAAAGACCCCACCAGATACTCAGCTCCCAGCATCCCACTGGCTTCCTAGAAAACAAACCTTCAGCCCTGGTCTGCATCAAGCTGGAGGAAATGAAGCACGACCTTGTAAAATAACAGTTCCTAGCTTTTCCTCCCTCCTAAGCTTGGGGATGTTATCATGGCAGAAGAAAAATATTATTTTCTGCACTCCATTCTGGAAAATGATACCCATCTGTGGGAATGCTGAGGATGCTCAATTACTGCGGCCAGGAGTATTACAAGACTGACAGGCTGGGAGAGGGTTTGGGTTCTTAAGAGGTCGGCTAGAAGAACAAAGTGGATTATGGGGAAATTCATGTTCTCTGTGGAAGAGTCACATGCGAAAAAAGACTCAAATAATCAAAATGGCCAGAGGCCAAGTGGTAAATGGCAAATCAGAGCACAGTGCCCTTTCCTCTGCCCTCTCCCCAGGCCCTGGGCTTTCCTGCTACTCGGTGATGTCCATCGCAGCCTGGAACCAAGCTTTTCAGTGCTGGTTCCTGTATCGTACCATTGGTCACTCGCTGAACCACATGCCCCTCAGAGTCAGGCTCATGTCTCAGACTTCTTTGTCTCTCCAGGACCTAATTAGGATAATCTTTTCCTGGATAAAGCACCTACTTTTAAAATATAAATAGAAGTTCTTTCTACTGGAAAGAACACTCTCCCATCCCTTACCAAAGATAATACCTTGTGTGGCTACTTCCACCAAGCCTCTCACCTGGGTTAAACTGGCCTGTGGTATTCTGCCATCTCTCTTTCTCCTTCATTGTTAAGAACTTAAGATTGAAGCCAGACCTGGTGGCACACATCTATAATCCCAGGCTGAGACAGGAGGATCACGAGCTCAAGGCCAGCCTCAGCAACTTAGTGAGAACCTGTCTCAAAACAAAAAAATAAAAAGGGCTCAGTGGTAAAGCACTCCTGGGTTTAATACCTGGTACCAAGACAAAAAAAAAAAAAAAAAAAAAAAAAAAAAAAACTCAGACCCTCAGGGAATTAAAAATCTGGTGTTATAGCTATTATGGAATGTAATCAGTGAGGAAGTTACTTAACCACTCAGGGATTCAGTGTTCTTAGAGATAAAACATAAACAACAACAATACCTACTTCCCAGGTCTGTTGTAAAGACCAGTGTGATGTTTGTAGTGTGTTACTGCTGTTTGCACGGGGCCCTGCATGGAGTTTGTACTCCACCCATGTCAGCTTTTCTCCCTAATCTCCTTTTTCTTACATTACGAGGTATTCTCACTTGGTCCACAAATACAGAGTGTTGAAAAAGTAGATGTCTTCTACTAAAAAAAAAAAAAAAAAAAAAAAAAAAAAAAAAAAAAAAAAAATTGTCCTAATTAAGTCCAACAGAGACAAAGAGGTCTGAGACGTGAGCATGGCCTGGCGAGGACATGGTCCAGTGAGGGATCAAGGTGTCCAACACAGGAACCAGCACTGTAAGTCAGGAAGCTCAGGCCCTGGCCAAAAGAGCACAGAATGCTTTGAGCAGAGAAGGCATGATTTCCACAAGCTTGAGAAATCTTCTCAGAGAAGCAAGGTCTTCTTCAAGGGCTCAGACAAATTAAGAGGGGAGGATAAGTATTCCATATTGAAAATAGTGTCAAGAAAGCTCTTTAGGGGAGCTGGGCGTGGTGGCACACGCCTGTCATCCCAGCACTTGGGAGGCTGAGGCAGGAGGATCGCGAGTTCAAAGCCAGCCTCAGCAATGGCGAGGCACTTAGCAACTCCGTGAGACCCTGTCTCTAATATAATACAAAAAAGGACTGGGGATGTGGACCAGTAGTTGAGTGCCCCTGAGTTCAATCCCCGGTACCACACACACACACACACACACACACACACACACACACACAAAGCTCTTTAGGTGTGAAATAGCATAGCAAGTTCAAAGGACAAGTAGACCATATGACTGAAGTGTCCTGCATGTGTCAGGATCCTCGTGCTCTATGATGGCTGGAAGAGCCCTTGCTCCAGAAACATAGCCTTGTGACCCTTATCACACACGAACTGGAAACTATTCAAAGTCACAGGTACATATGATATCTTGAAAATTAAATTTCAAGTATATCTTTTTTTTCATTAAAATAAATTTAGATAGCCGGGCGCGGTGGCGCACGCCTGTAATCCCAGCACTTTGGGAGGCTGAGGCAGGAGGATCGCGAGTTCAAAGCCAGCCTCAGCAATGGCGAGGCACTTAGCAACTCAGTGAGACCCTGTCTCTAAATAAAATACAAAAAAGGGCTGGGGATGTGACCCAGTGGTCGAGTGCCCCTGAGTTCAATCCCCGGTACCACACACACACACACAAAAAATAATAATAATAAAAAATAAATAAATTTAGATAGATCATTGAGTAGACTATAAAATTCATCTGAAAATTTAAGATAAAGAATGAGAATTAACCAATATTTGGGATTTCTATAGGATGTTTAGAGCTATGCCTCCAGGCCTGATGGAAATCCTTCCATTGCAGCACTCACAGACCCAAGTTTGAGGCTGCAAATAATCCAGAGAAGTGTTCCTAGTGGTAGAAATTGTGTGGGACCAACAGAGACTAATTTGGAGTCAGAAGATAAGATAATGGTTAAACATTAGATATCAAATCCTTTCCCCTGATTTTGTCTACAGAGAGGGAATGAAGTTGTAAGAGAAAAAGGCCATGGCCTGTGGATACAAGAGTCCTTACCTGTGACTCTCCAGTGCTCGTTAAGTAACAACAGAGAGACAAAGAGACAGCTCATATGCTCAGTGGCTCTAATAGAAATTATTTCTATGACATTCCCTCAGGATTTAATCTTACACTGTTGTGGTAGAAACCTAGCATGACGATTTTTATGGCTGGTAAATTATATAAGATGTGTTTTCTCTAGTGCCATACACCATTTCTAGTATAGGACAAGTTACAGGAAGTCTCTCTCTGGGCTGCCAGTGAACTGTGTGCTCGAGTTGTGATTTGTTAGGCCTCCAACAGTTTTCCTCTAAGTCTGATGGCATCAAGTGAAATGGCTCCAACAAATCTAGGGGGGGGGCCAACACATGATGGCTCCTGCTAGCAATTGGGAGTCCCAGAGACACAAGTTAATGAGGAACCCAATCCAACTGCAAGTGCAGGGTCTGCACATGGAAATGGCACGTAGTCCCGTGGCATCCACACCACACTATAATAAAGTGGAAAAAAATGAGTGATAAATTATTAGCAAACAGACTTAAAATATCTTAACCAAGTAAGGTTTTCCTAGGCCCAGAAAGGATTCAGTTCAAGAGAAAATCTGGGGGAAAATTATTTAAAATACACAGAACTGACTACAGACTACATCCGGAGAGATACTAAACTTCCTTATGAATCAATATGGAAATACCAAATCATAACAGGAAAATGGGTAATTTACAGAAGAAACCTGAAAATCCAATGATCATGAAAGCAGCTTAGCTTTAGTAATTTTACAACTGAAAATTAAAATAATAATAAAATAATATTTATAACTATCTTCTTAAAAAAATTTTAGTTGTAGATGGACACAATACCTTTATTCATTTGTCTTTATGTGGTTCTGAGGATCGAACCCAGTGCCTCACCCATGCTAGGCGAGTGCTCTACCACTGAGCCACAATCCCAACCCCTATAACTATTTAAACTATCAAAAAAATTGAAAAACCTAACAGGACCAAGTTTTTGCATGAATATTGAAGAGACAGCATCACATCTTCTACCAAAACACTTACATCTATAAATTGTTACAACCATTTAGGACAACAATTTGTCAATACTTAGTAAGAAATGTCCATATCCTAGGATACAATAATTGCATAATGAAAAATGTAGCCTAAATATACTTCCACAAATGTGTGCAAAGAGTCTCCATGCAGTAAGGGTAATTATGAAAATGGAAACAACTTGAATTTTCCTTAGCAGGGAAATGGAAAAAAGTAAAGTTTTTTAATAGGGGAATATTATACAGCAATTAAAATGAAAGAGCTGGATTTGTACATATCAGCATATTTAAATCTTGAAACTGTTTATAAGGGGAAATGACCATAATATTTTGCTATTGATATAAAATTTAAGCTACAGATATATAGTACATTTGATTTTTAAAGATGCATAGGTAAATAGTAAAAAGTATTTTACTTCCCTACAGATATGGGAAGGATGGAGGCCATCTTCAGAATCTCAGTTAATTCCAGAGAAGAACGTATAGAAACAAGAATGTTAAGAACACAAAAGAGGCTTTAATTGAATTCCTTGTGGCTCAGAGAAGTCAGAAATTTTTAATGAGAAATTAAACCTCCAACTCAAGCTTAGGTAAATATAAGTCTGAACTTATACCACTTACATGGTATAGAGATTTCCAACTGAGAAATTGACATTTAAAAAGAAAACAACCCCTGAAGCACTTGACGAAACACTTTCACTACTTGGGGTCCATGTGACTAACTAGCACACTTACACATGGAAATCCCTTGGGATGATCAGCTCACTAACAAAACTTATAGAACGCAGGAGAAATATTCTCATCATGAGTGAGACTCAGCACACACCACTAACTTGAGAATTAGTTTTCCAAGAACTTGATACTGCAGAACATTATTAAAGAAACCATGTAATCCATTGTAGGGGTCCTTACAACACCTGTCTGTTGTCACTTTGGAATTGCTAAGGACCAACAACGGCTGCGTGTCTTCCTTTTCCCCTTCCTGAAGGACTGTATGCACTGATACAATCATGCATATCAGTTTTACCACCGTGTTGAGGAGAGGGGCAGACATTTGTGTTTTCAGGAAGGGGTAGATATATTGTCTTTTTGGTTCATCAGCCTTAAGGCAACGAGGAGCCGTGTCTAGATCTGATGGAGTTTGAATTGGGCAAAACGACAGAAGGGGCTTCCAGGTTGCTTTTCTTGCAAGAAGGGGAGGCTTGAATGTGGTCTACAACTGTTCTTCCAGGCTGAAAGAGAGGGCATGAAATCTCCTACTTTCCCTTCTCATTCTTCAGCGACAGTGGCAGCTGCATCTTGAGATAGTTTAGCCACTAGATGGAAACATCTGGATTTTTGAATCATTGCTTGGAAGAAAGCTGCAAACTTTGCACAAAAGGAAAATAAACTTTCATGTGTTAAACCAAAATGTCTGTTGTGTGTGAATCCTAGACACAAACACACACACAATGCTCATCGGAAATAAGCACACATGAAAGAAGTAAAACCACGCAGGGTGTAAATCCAGCATGAGGGCAGTGGTAAGCTGGGAATTAGTGGCTCGGGAGCATGAAAGAGTAGAACTTTATGGCAGAGATTATATTTTAAAGTACATTTTCCATATTTAAAGTACCATTTGCAGAAACACAGGGTACTATTACAAAATACTATTTAAAAAAGAAATTAATAGATCATTCAAAAATGAGAAGATTGCATTTCAAATTGAAAATCAGTGAAACACAAACATCCATGTGCTGAAGGCCAGCTTCAGCAAAGATGTTAAGTTCTTCCCGCTTGGTACTGAAGGGAACGTCGACGACAGGAAAATAATCCACACACAAGTCAGGTTGTAGAAATCCTTCTACTGTTCTAATTTTACTTTTCTCAGTATGGCTTTTTATACATCCCAACAAGCACAGTAATTCACATTTTTTTCTTAGGGAGGTAACATAAAGGAATTTCAGTAAAGAAGATTACCATAAAGAATTTCCAGGAATTAACTATACAATAAAAATTTCCAGTAATTGATAGTAAAGAATGTTAGGAATTAACTATAACAAAGAATTTCCAGTAATTAACTGTAAAGGGTTTCAGGAATTACCTAGGGAAGGTCAATTATCCTAACTACTGATTAATCTTATCTATAGGTAGGGGAAGGTATTCTAAAAATCTTAAAGCTAATGTTAAAAATTCTTCAACTCTAGGTATGCCTGTTCATAAAGTTATATTGCCCTAGTATCTTATTCAACTGGGCTCATCCTACCGGCTTAGCTAGTTTCTGGCTTTAGATTCCACAGGGCCATTGAACTGGTTTTATTATTGATAATTAAATGTATTAGAACCTGGTGGTCATACAATAGAAATACATCAAGAGTACAGACAGAAAGCACACAAACTTAATTCTTGGTGGTCGCATAAAGTGGCATCTCATCCGCAAAGAGGAGCCGAGCTCAGACCTCCAGGCATTTGGAGGGAGCTTGGGCTCAAACTCATTTGCATAACCAAGGAAAAACCCAGATTTCTGGATAAGCAGACAGACACCTGGCTTGATTCTTGGTTTGGAAGAACTAGGCCCACACAGCCCTGAATTAACAGGTTGGGGGTCAGCTCAATTCCAGGTTGGGGAGATCTCAGACTCACAGCCCCGAATTAACGGGTTGGGGTCGAGCTCAAATCCCCGGATGAGAAACCCCACATCCATGTTTGCTTGTTTTATGAAAAGAGTAAAAATGGAATAGAGTGTGAAATAAAAGGTATTTTTTTAAAAAAAAATTATTTTTCATGAAGTTTGATTTGTACCTAAAATTATACAAAAAATCCAGCTTAATGGTCCTTAATATAAAATTTCTAAAGGAAAACATGGAAGAATATCTTTGGGTGAAGACTTCTCAGATGTAATATACATAAAATATTAAAAAAAAAAACAAAAGCTAGACTGAATTAAAATTAAGACTCTAAAAAATTTTAAGAATTTCTATTTGTCAAAAGATACCACTACAAGAATGACAAGACAAGCCAGAGAGCAGAAGATATTTACAATGCTTGGATCTGACGAAGGATTAGTATCTGTACACCCTAAGAAACTCATACAGATTAATAATAAAGATCTAACACCTAATAGCAAAAGGGCAAAAGACTCACATAGGCACTTCACAAAATAAGATTTTCAAACACAGGTAAGCATTCAAAAAGATGTTCAACATCATAAGCCATTATAGAGATAGGAATTAAAACTTCAGTAAAAATACCAGACAATGTCACCAAAATGAATAAGAAAAAGTAAAACAAGAGTTGGCAGAAACCTGAACAGTTGTAACTCTCCTATTCTGGTGCAGGAGTATGAGTACTGTCACATTGGAAAACCATTGTGCAATGCAATAAAGCCAAACATATGATACTCCAAATGGTAGAGGAATAAAGACGCTTGAAGGTTGTCCTAATACCAGAATCATCAGTTATTTCTTAGGTGACAGGGCAAAGAGGAAGGAAGGTTGCAGATGGAATTAAGACTGCTAATCACCTGACCATCAAGTAGGGAGTTTGTTCTGGAGATCTGGGTGGACCTAATGTATATCAGAGTCCTTGTAATTACAAATGAAAAGGGAATCAGTAGGCAAAATCAGGAAAAGTGAGAAGAATTTGGACCAAAGTTGCTGGAGGAAGGTGGCCTCTCTAAAAGCCAGAAGACGGAAGGAGCAGTCTTCCCTAGAGCCTTGAGTCCCCAGACAGGAATGCAGCCCTGATCTTAGCCCAGGACAGCCATGTCAAACTTCTGGTGTACACAACTGTAAGATGTTAAATTTGTATTTGAAGTCACTGAATCTGTAGTTGAAATTTGTCACAGCAGTAATGACAGACTAATCTATCCTATGACCCAACTGTTCCACTCCTAGATATATGTTCAACTGAAAGGCAGAGATATAGGCACCAAAAGATGCATACAAGAATGTGCATACAGTCTTATTCATAATAGCC
The DNA here is from genome assembly GCA_025594165.1 of Tamias sibiricus. Classification (NCBI taxonomy): domain Eukaryota; kingdom Metazoa; phylum Chordata; class Mammalia; order Rodentia; family Sciuridae; genus Tamias; species Tamias sibiricus. Next base: position 11,330,517 of record CM046662.1, read on the forward strand.
TCAAATAGGAACCTATCCAGATTCCATAAATGCACAATAGGTAATTTGTAGCATCTTAGTATATTATTCAACCACGAGAGATGAATGTTACACACAACAATTTGATAGCTCTCACAAAAATGTTAGATGGAGTAGAAGGTGACAAAAGAGTCCAGGTTGAAAATTCCACTTATATTAAATTCAAAGACGGTAAAACTAATCTGTGGTGTTAGAATCAGAATTGTTACCTTGGCAGGGGGGTCTAGTGACTGACAGGTGCAGAGGGGATCTACAGGGTGCTAGCAATATTCAGTTTCTTGATCTAGGTCCTGGTCGCAGTGTGATTTGTGAAAATTATTTGAGTTGACATTTATGATTTATGTATATTTGTGTGTATGCTGTATGTGAATAAAAACTTCAACTTAAAAAAGGCAATGGATTGGTTAAAACACAGATCAGACACAACTGAGATGCAAATTGAAAACTGAGAAATGGATCTGAAGAAATTCTCCAGACTACAACTAGAAGATAAAAAGATGGAAAATATGAAAGAAATTTTAAAATGAGAAGGACCAATTTCACCTACAATACATGCTCCATAAACAAAGACAAAACATTCAAAGTGTTATGTTTGGATATTGAATATCCCCAGAGGTCGATGGGTTAAAGGCTCGGTCCCCAGGGTGGTGCTGTTAGGAGGTTGGGCCCTATGAGAGGTCCTTGGGTCACTGGGGTATGCCAGCAAAGGGCATCATGGGAGTCCGTCCTGTCCTTTCTCTCTTTGCTTTCTGGCCCATGATCTAAGTAGCTCGCTCCACCTCTCCCCCTACCCATGATGCGCTTACTAGAGCCCAAAGCGATGGGACAGACTGACCTTGGACTGGGGCCTCCAGAAGCATGAATTATGAATTTCTCTCTACTTAATCACCTCCAGTGTTTCATTGTAGTGTGTGGGAAGCTAATACACTGAGAAAAGGCTGAAAATATTTCTGTTCTAATTTAAAAATGACCCGTCAGATTTACAAAGCAGGATAAATAAAAATTAAAATAAGTTATTACTTACTATATTGTAGTTAAACCATAATCACTGACAAGAGTGGATGGAAGGCAGTGGAATATTTTCTACGTTTTAAGGAAGAAGCATAGCAGTCAACAACCTAAGCAGAATTTAAATTTTACTCAGGCGTGTTGAGGTATAGCTTCCATGAGGTAGGGTAAAATACTCTTTTTGGTGTATTGTTTCCTGAGGTTTGACAAATGGATACAGGTGTGCAGTCTCTTCTACAGTCAAGGGTGAGGTGGCACATGCATGTAATCCCAGGAACTCAGGAGGCTTAGGCTGGAAGATCACAAGTTTGAGGCCTGTCTGGGCAATCAGTGAGACTTCTCAGAAACTTATTGATACCCTGTCTCAAAAAATATATACAAATAAAACAAATAAAAAATTATAAAAAATTTACATATAAAAAGGACTGTGTATATATGTAGTTCAGTGTTAAAGCTTCCATGGATTCAATTCCTAGTACCAAAATAAATAAAACACATAAATACATAAGTGAATAGCCTAGTTCCATCACACACACAAAATATTTCCTCATGCCACACTGTGGTCAGCTCTTCCTCCCACCCTAGTCCATGACAACCACTGATCTGTTTTCTGTCCCTATAATTTTCATTTCCCATAATATCACAGAAATGGAATCATACAGAATATAGCCTTTTCAGATGCGCTTGTTTAAAATAACACATTGGAGATTATCTATGCTATGGTGTATATTTGTAGTTCATTTTTGTTGCTGACTAGTATTCCTTTGAATAGGTATGATACAATTTTTACAGCTGTTCACCAGTGGAAAAGCATTTGGATTGTTTCCAGTATTGGGTATTTGTGAAGAGTTGCTATAAACATCTGCCACAGGGTTTGTGTGAACATGTTTTCATTTCTTTTGGGTAAATAACATGGGAATGGGATTGCTGGGTCATAATGCAAGTTCAGTCACGTGTTGTTTAATGATGGGGATTGATTCTGTGATATAATTTCATGGGACCATCACTGTATACACGGCCTGTTGTGGACCAAAACACTGTTAAGTGATTCAGGGTTGTATATATTTATATTTATGGGGAAGCTAACTTTTCTAAAGTGTCTATACCATTTTATATTCTTACTAGCAACACATGAAGAATCTAGTTCTAGTTGCTCCACACCCTCACCAGCACTTTGTTTTATTCTGTTTCTTCCAACCCAGTATGTGTGTGGTGATATTTCATTGCAGTAGTAATTTGCATATTTATGTGCTTGTTTGCCATTGGAATACAAGCACATTGATTCATTGATTATTCAAATCTTTTCCTATTTTAGTTGAGCGGTTTATTTTCTCTTTTGATTATTTCAACTGTATTTTGAAGGAGTTTTTAACTTAGAGAAATCTAATTTATCAGTTTTTTTTATGTATGATGCTCTTAGTGTTGTAGTTACGGAATATTTGCCTAATCTGAGACCATAAAGATTGTCTGATGTGTCTTCTTCTAGCAATTTTAAAGGCATTAGGATTTATAGCTAAGAGTTTGTCACCTTGAGCTCATTGTTGTCTGTGCAGTAAGGTTTAAGTGGAGGGTTTTTGCTTTTGATTTTTTTCTTTATATCATATGGATATAAAATTGTTCCACCATAAAATTGAAAAGATTATCCTTCTCTATTTAATTAGCTCTACATCTTTGTTGAAATCAATCAGCCATATGTGTGTGTTTGTCTGATTCTGGACTCTCAATTATATGCCACTGGTCTATGTGCCTTCTTTTTTAACAATACCATCTGGTCCCAAGTCTTAAAATCAGGTAGAATCTTGTGAATTATTCAGAACATTTATTCTTGTTTTTCGTATCGTGACTCTTCTAATTCTTTTGCATTTGTGTATAAAATACAAATTGTTAATTTGTACCAGAGTATTGATTGAGATTACGTTAAATCTATATGTCAATTTTGGGAAAAAATGACATCTTTAGAATATTATGTCTGTCAATTCATCATCTCAGCATATATATTTAATCTTTAATAGTTTCTTTCTGTACTTCCTCTCATATCTCTCATTATGGTCACCATAAAACACCTTTTGGCTTAAAACCTATTCCACAGACAATTATTCTCACATACCCATGTTCAAAGGGTAGTGGGCAGGTATAATACTATAAGCTGCTTTCTACATACATGGTATAGTTGCAAAGATCTACTTTCAGAATCATGATGCCTAAATCCAAAGAAAAGATGTGAAGAGAATTTTCCAAGGCACATTTGAAAAGAGAACAAAGGTTTCCAATGGTCCTTTGAAACATAAAATGTCTATTATGCCTTCTTTAAAATGTATTTCAGTAAGTGGTATCCTCTGAGCATATGAATAACTTTCCTTATCATGGGCTTAGTGGAAGCTTGAGTTCTGGGGTCAGAGAGACCCACCTCTGTCACCTACCATATGAACTTAGGCAATATGTTTATTATTTAGATATTCAGTGACACTGGATTGAATACCTACTGTCTACCGGGCTCTGCTCTTAGCACAGTGATACATCACTAATCAAAAAGAAAGAGACTATTCGTCTGGAAGCTTACATTATAACAGAAGAGGTAGTCAGGAAATAATAAACATGAAAAATTAAGTTCATATATGGTACAAAAATGCTAAGGACTGTCAAAAAGAAAAAGTAAAGCAAGGTAAGGAGGAGTCAGGAGAAATAGGTAAGGATGGAGGCAGAGATGGTTCTGTGATGTAATATGGTCAACTAATAGTCATTGATGACTAGTGAACAGTCATTGAATTGTCAAATATGAGCAAATACTTGAAGGCAGTGAGAGGGTGGGAAAACTAGATGTCTAGGGGACATTTTCTCTGGGGAAAATCTGGAGCAGAGCAGGAAGGAGGGTGCCTGGTATAGTCTGTGAACACCAAGAAGGCCTGTGGTGCTAGAGTGGAGTGAATGAAGTTAAGAAAAAGGAAGGAGGTCATAGATACAAAAGGGCGTGATATGGACTGAACATTTGTGTCACCCCACCACCCCCGTCAAATTAATATGCTGAAACTATAATCCTCAGAATGATTACATTTGGAGAAGCAGCCTCAAAAGAAGTTATTATAATAAGTGTGAGGCTCTGATTTGATAATGTTAGTGTCCTTTATAAGAAGAGACTCTGAAGAGAACATTCTCACTGTGCGTGCACAAAGAAAAGGTCACGTGGCCAGTAGTGAGATGGCCAGCCCGTACAGGCCAGAAAAAGTGGTGTCCCTAGAAACCTGCCATGCAAGCACTTTGATCTCAAACTTTTACCTTCTTGGACCATGAGAAAATAAATTTATACTAGATCTTTCAGTCTGTTATTTTGTTAGGATAGCCCAAAAGGACTAAGATAGTCAGGGTGAGGCCTTGGGCTTTGAGTGAGATAGGAGACTTGGGATCTACTGCAGCAAGGGGATAGGGGTGTAGCTTAGTTGCAAAGCACTAGCTCAGCATGCCTGAGGCTCTGGGTTCCATCCCCAGTACCATAAGAAAACACACATGTGCACACATGCACTGTGGACAGCAAGAACAGAAGCAGGCCATCCAGGGGACTACTGTAGTAACCAAAGCAAAATGTGACCATGGCTGGAGAAGGGTCATGGAAGTGGTGACAAGTGGCCAGAATCTGAATGCGTTTTTAAAAGGAACTGACAGAACTTCCTGACACATTAGAGGTGGCGGCAAGGAAGGAAAGGTAAAATCAGGGATAATTCAGAAGTTTGGGGCTGAGAGATAGGAAGGATGGAGTTGCCATCAGCGGAGTCTATAAGAAGTTTTAGAGGGGAGCCCAAGAATTTAGTCTTAAATTTAGTTTTGAAATTTCTATTAGATATTCAAGTAGAAATGTCAAATGGACAGTTGGATATAGAATTCCGGCATCTGGGGCAGAAGACTGAGATAAAGACATAAATTTGAGAGTCAACAGTGTATATAGATGGTATTCAAAGATTTGAGGCCTGATGAGATCACTGAAGGAATTAGTAAAGATAAAGAAGAGAACAGGTCCAAGAACTGCACTCCAAAACACTCAAACATTAAGAAATTTAGGAAGATGCACCAGAAAGCAATGCTGAAGCAAGAGTATTTGGCAAGGAAGAACAATAACCACCAGAGTGTGGTGGAACAAGGTGTATTGTGAGAGAGCAGAGAATGGCCAGAGCGATAATGGAAAGGAGGAGATGGAACCTGGTGCATGGGTGGAGGGTTAGCTGGCTGGGAACAGAGCTAGGTCACACCCAGGTGAGAAGCCACAGTCTGTGGGTGGAAATCCCAGCAAGCAGCTTAATGTGCTGGTGGGAGTCTCTGGCAGTAGAGGATCCCTGGGATTGCTTCGGTTTTCTCAGTGATGTAGGAAACATGTTTAGAGATGGAGGAGGGGGAGGGAAAGAGACTCTTTTGGGCATTTGAGGAGAAAAAGAATTTGAAAGTCACATATATCCTTTGAGCCTCAGTTATATTAGGGACAGGAATTCATAACTACACAGATTTTATAAGGGTTGGCACCACTGAATCAAAAGCCAATGTGCAGGTACTTCTGTGATCATTCTCCTCCTGAAATCTCATATGTCTATCTTCTGTCTCCCAGACTCTCAGTTCTCTGGATGTGTCAATCATGTAGTATTGTTTTCTTTGGCTTCTACCTAGAAAAATACGAATTCCATTTGGTTTCTCAAATTTTTAAGTCATAATAAATTAGAACAAAAGTTACAAGAAAAGAATACAAATTGCCTATTACCTCTCCTGGGGTTTTGAGATTTTTTTCCCCCTAGTTTCCTCATAATCACTATCACACATGCATCCAATATTAAATAAATTTTAAATAAATATTAAATAAATTTTCTTTAATGTTATATATTTAAGCACATTCCAAAATGCTAGTCTTCAAAATCATCATTTCATAATTTTTCATGTGTCCTTTCATATAAATAAATGTATTATATTCTATACCACAATTTATTATTGGACATTTACATTTTTTCAAATATACTTTATAAACTACATTATGATGGATGTCTTTAAGCATATTTAAGTATAATTGATGAGCTCATAGCACAGCTATCTACCATTTAATGGCCAATTATTGACTACTGGTATGAAGCAATGTGCTAATGATCTTTTGTGCATCTCATTTGATGACCTTAATGACACAAAAAGTAATTTTTATGTTGAAGTATTTTGGCACATGTAAAATTTTAAAAGAATATGGAGCACTCTTGAGCTGACTGATCATTTTGCTAAGTCTTAATATTTAGTCTTATTTGTTTGAAAATTTCATTGAGAAATAAAAACTTATTGATGGAATAGAAGTGCCTTACCCCATTGCCTTCCCTCTTACCCATAGGTGACTACAATTTAGAACTTAGGATTCACATTTCTATCAAGTTTCTAATTATTTTCTGCATATGAATGTGTCAATAAAGAACAAAAGTTGGCTTGAGTGCAGGCAGGCCAAGGACAGTCCCAGGGACCTACACTGGAGTGCGGCCAGGCTCAGGTCAGTCCCGCTGACCTCCCCTTGTGTGTGACCAGGCTCCAGTTAGTCCTGGTGACCTTCGCCCTAGAGCAGGAGATGCAAGGACAGACCCACCCAACTCTTCTTGAGTGCGGGTGGGCCAAGGACAGTCTTCAGGGACCTTGACTGGAGTGCAGCCAGAAATGAAGTCAGTTCTGCTGACCTCCAACCTAGAGCGGCTAGGCTCAGGTCAGTCCCACTGACTTCCACCCTAGCACGGCCAGCCCCAGGTCAGTCCCGCTGACATCCGCTTGAGTGTGGCCAGGCTCAGGGCAGTTCCGCCACCCTCCGCCCGAGCGCAGGCGGGCCCAGGTCAGCCCAGCCCATGCCCGCGGAGCTCAGGCAGGCCTAGGACAGCTTCACTGACCTCCACTCAGAGGACCGCTTCTTCCAACCAGCAGACCACTGCAGGAGCTCAGATTCAACCAGTTTGGCCCACACCAATGTGCATGGGACCCAGCCCCCGGTAGCATACTTCGAGGGACCCCTGCAGAATCTGAAAGCCCAACATTAAGGGGAGGCACAGACAACCTGCAAGGATATCACAAGAATACAGGGTGGAAACTGTGATATCTCAGATCCACACTGCAAGAAAGAAAGGCAAATAGACAACATGAAGAAACAAGGGAGGGAAGTACCCCAAACAAACCAGGATACTACAATAACAGAACCCATGCTCAGCGAAGTTGATGAAATGTCAGAGAAGGAGTTCAGAAGGCTCATAATTAAAATGATCTGTGAATCAAAGAATGACCTAAATGAGCAAATACAGGCAAAAATTGACCACTACAACAAAGATATAAGAGAACAAATACAGGTAGCAAAAGATTACTTCAAAAAAGAGATAGAAACTCTGAAAAAAAAAAAAAACCCAACATAAATCCTTGAAATGAAGGAAACAACTAACCAAATAAAAAACACAATAGAAGGCATCACCAACATACTAGATCAACTGGAAGAAAGAACTTCGAGGATGTGGGGGAAAAGGCACACTCATACATTTCTGGTGGGACTGCAAAATGGTACAGCTAATATGGAAAGCAGTATGGAGATTCCTTGGAAAACTGGGATTGGAACAACCTATAAACCAGCTATTCCACTCCTCAGTCTATACCCAAAGGACTTAAAAATAGCATACTACAGGGACACAGCCACATCAATGTTTATAGCAGCACAATTCACAATAGCTAAACTGTGGAACCAACATAGATGCCCTGCAGTAGATGAATAGATAAAGAAAATGTGGTATATATACACAATGGAGTATTACTCAGCAATAAAAGAGAATAAAATCATGGCATTCACAGGTAAATGGATGATGTTGGAGAATATAATGCTAAGTGAAGTTAGCCAATCCCAAAAAGTCAAATGCCGAATGTTTTCTCTGATATAAGGAGGCCGAGTCACAGTGGGGTTGGGATGGGGAGCATAGGAGGATTAGAGGAACACCAGAATGGCCAATGGGGAGGGAGGAAAAGGGAGGGGGCTAAAGGGTGAAGAAAGAAAACAAAAAGATGGTAGAATGAGATGGATATCATTATCCTAAGTGTATGTATGAAGTCACAAATGGTGTGAATATACTTTGTATACAACCAGAGATATGTAAAAATGTGCTCTATAAGTATAATATGAAATGTAATGCATTCTGCTATCATTTCTAACAACTTAGAATAAAAAATAAATAAATTTTTAAAAGGAAACAAAATTATTCAATCTGCTTGTTTCAAGATTTATATAAATGACACAAGACTGTGTTGGATTCCTGGCAGGAGGCTGCACCTCCCAGGCAGAAGGCCACACCTCCCCAGGTAATTTGTAAAAAGACTACCTTTCCCAGGTGCCCTCGCTGCTGCCCCCTGACCTCCGGCAGCCTATGGAGACACTCGCCCCCAGGGGTCTGCCTGACCAGCAGTCTGCTATTTAAGCCAGCCCCGGACTGAAACCTCTCTCTGTTCCTGCCTGTCCCTGTTCCCATTTGTCCCTTCCCTATCCCCCTTCCCTTCCCTTCCTTTCCCTACCCTTGCCCACGTGGCACCCCAATAAACCCTTTTATTTCACGAACAAGGTGTTCCCGGCTAAGTTAACTGTGTTCAGCATTTTCTAACAGACTGCACATAATTTTCAACTTTATTTTTTGCTTTGTGTTTTCAAAGTATATTTATGTTGATAACATGATGAGCCTATTAATTAAAACAGGTACATTTAATCACAATTCATTTATGTATTGTTTTGATGGATATTTGGCCTTCCCAGTAGTGTGCATTTTTCATAATTTTCAGTGGAAATCAATTGCTAGATACTGCTTCAGCAGCACAATGGGAATGATTGGGAAGCCACCTAGGACCCCTGTGGCAGAGATGGCAATGATGGATTTCTCATGCCTGCCCTGATTGTGTATGGATAAGGGTCACATGTTTGTATGATCTCCACTTGCCAGGATTTGCCCCACCCCAAGCAATCATCCAGGAAAAGCAGTTGTATAGAGATGGGGCCTTGTTGTAAGTGAAGAGGAGATCTATGGTTTGTCAGTGGCTTGCTGGAGAAGAAAGTTTTGTAAAAGGAATTTTTAAGTCTCATTTCTTTCTCTTTCCAAAAGCTTTTCCTATATTAATTTCTGGGGCTAACATGTCCTTGCAGATATACAGGGTGAACTCTTAATTTTTCTTAGTCAGGGAAAGAATATGAGTGGGAACTCAGGCCTGCCCTTCACTGGATTATATGGTATGGGCAAAGCCACTGAGACACTGTCTCAATTCCTTGTTGTAAAAATGGTAGTTGAACCCGTATCACATGGTAGTCATAAGGAATAGTTGTATTTAGCATTGTCCTGAGCATAGCTGTCAATTAATGGTAGTGGCTGCTATCTTTTCATCATCATTATTAACCATAATAATAACATGATTAGTATTAAAAAGCAAGATGATAATATTAGTGGAGCAGTTTGCAAATAGATCTGGTTTAGAAAATTCAGATTTGGGTAGGTTTAAGGAATTTATCTCCAACTGAAATGAATGACTAGAAATTTGGGCTCACAGGAAGAAAATTTGTGAGGGTTTTAGATACTGAAGTTAGGCAGTGAGAATTCCTGTTAGAGTTGGAATAGGAGGTAAACACAGGTTGGATTCTGAGGCCAAGCCAGGGAATAACCCCACTTCCAGAGGAAAATAGAGAAGGAAGGGATCATAAAACAGACCTGATACTCAGTGTAATTATGCCAACTATGACAATGTGCTTACAAGGCACACTGCAATATGTCAGAACCCTGATAGCTTTTAAACTGTGAGGAATAAACAGAAACATTTTGGGGAGTTCTTCTTTCAACCCAGTCAACAAACATTCCATTGCAAACTAAGAAAAGAGGGCAGGGCATAAATTCAAAAAGCTAATTGTTCTCACCATGGTCTGGAGTCTGGCGTCTGCTTGGATTCTGAAAAGAATATTGACTCTTTTCTTGCCTCTTTTATTAAGTGTCATACTCGTTTAAGCGTTGTGCAAGTTACCAGAATGTACATAGCATAATAATGAAAGCTTGTCATAATGTGTTTTATCTCTCTTTATCAATGGTATACAATGGGAAATGATAATCAAAACAATGACAGAGGAATCATGGCCAGGATAATACTTCAATGGAAAAAGGGCATTGATAATAACTATAATTTTAAAGATAATAAAACTGAGGCTTGGGTGAGGTGGGGTTTTTTTGTTCTGTTTTATTTTTTTACTCAAGATTTTTGAAATATTTACAAGTGGCAAAATCTATCCTTTTTAAGACTATACTATGGTCAGTTTTGACAAATGTATGTAGCTGTGTGACTAAATTCACTATTAAGCTGTAGGACATTTTCATCCTTTCATGATATTTCTTCCTGTTTTTTTCTTTTTTCTTTTTTTTTTTCTTTTTTTTTTTTTTTTTGCTAGTCAATTAGCTCCTTTCACCTGTAATCCCTGGCAATCAGTGCTATGGCTTCTGATCTGCTGGTTGCCTTTCAGAGTGTTGCATGAATGTAATCAGAGTGTGTGATTTTTGTAATCACACTAGTGTAGTGCTTTTTTTTTTTTATTGCACTAGTGTAGTGCTTGAGCATCCATTGTGTTGACTGAATCAATGCTTTATTGTTTTAATTGCTAAATTGTATTACATTATATCAATATACCACAAATTATTCATTTACCAGTTGATAGGCATTTGCTTCTGCTGTCTGCTATGATACAACTCCCATCTACCTCTGTATGAACATCTTCTGTGGACATTGGTTTTCACTTTTCTTGGTTAAGATACAGGAGGGATTTTTGAGTCCCCAAGAGGTGAAAGCATACCTGCTAGGAACTGCCAAAGTTGTTGCCATTTCACATTCTCATGGGTGGTCTGTAAAATGCTCCCAGCTGCCCTACACCCTAAACAGCACTTTTTAATTTTTGACATTCTGATGGATACTAGTGACTCTAGTGTATATGTTTTTAATTTGCATTTCCCTAATGACTAATGATATTTAGTTTCTCTTCATGTATTTACTTTCCATCTATATCTCTTCCATGGTAAAATGTCTAGTCAAGCCTTCATCCATTTTAATAATTGGTTTGCTAGTCTTACTATACAGATGTTTTTAGTTTTGATTAACTCCAGTTTGTCATTTCTTTGCTGTTATAATCTGTGCTTTCTCTATCTCATCTAAGAAATCTTTGCCTATCTCAGGCTTTAAAAGATTTTTTTTTCTCTATCTTCTTCTTGAATTTTTATACAGTTAGCTCTTATATATATATATACAGTTAGCTCTTATATATATATATATATATATATATATAGAGAGAGAGAGAGAGAGAGAGAGAGAGAGAGAGCATTTCAAAGGAATTTTTATGTGGTACAGGGAAAAAGGGTCAAGGTTATTTATGGCTTTAGCCTATAGGTAACCAATTGTTCTAGTACCTATTGCTGAAAAGATGATGTATGTTATTCAATATTTGTGTGTATATGCCCACTATTTTATTCTCTTTATAATTGACATTTTTTTTAAAAAAAAGATTACACATATAATTAATTAATTAATTAAGATCATGGAGTATGTTTCTTTCTGTGTCTGGTTTATTTCACTTAGCATGTCTTCCAAGTCTATCCACGGCAAGATCTCCTTTTGCAGGTGAGCTAATATTCTGTGGGGTGTACACACACACACACACACACACACACACACACACACACGAGCTTCTTCATCCATTTGTCCATCATCAGACACTTAGATTATTTCAGCATCCTGGCTATAGTGAGCAAAACATCAGTGCACGGGGGAGTGCAGACATCTTCCTTCACGAGATGGTGATTTTTCTTTGCAGGTGTTTCCAGAGGAGGTGTGCTATGTCACATGCTAGTTGTATTTTCAACTTCTTTAGCAACCTCCTTACTGTTTTCCATAATGGTTGCAACAATCTACATTCCCTTGAGGGTATGAGTTCCCTTTTCCCCACACCCTCGTCTGTATTTATCTTTTGATTTTCATAATAGTCATGCAAGTGGGTGTGTGGTGGTATCCCATAGTAGTTTTGATTTGCATTTTTTTATTTGCATAGTTTAAAATGTTGAGCACTTTTTCATATACGTTTTTGGTCATTTTTATATCATCTCTAGAAAAATGTCTAGTTAGGTCCTTTGCCCATTTTTTGAAAAAATATTTATTTATTTACTTTAGTTGTACACAATGCAATGCATTTATGTTTACGTGGTGCTGAGGATCGAACCCGGGCCGCGCACGTGTGAGGCGAGCGCTCTGCCGCTGAGCCACAACCCCAGCCCCTTTGCCCATTTTTAAAATGGGATGTTTTTTCTACTATTGAGTTATATGTTTTCATTACAAATTTTTTATATTAAGCTCCTATCAGATACATAGTTTGAAAACACTTTTCCATTGTATAGGTTGCTGTTTCATTGATTCTATTTTCTTGAACTATGCAATCCTTCTTAGCCAATACCACACTATCTTGATTCTTACAGCTTTTGGTAGGCCTTTAACTTAGGGAATGGGAATCTTTCAACTTTGTGTTCTTATTCAAAATGGTAGTAGTTATTTTAGATCCTAGAGTGTAAGTCTTGAAACCAGGTATTTGAATTCTAAAACTTTGTTATTGTTCAAAATTACACATTGTAGCTTTTTAGGCCCTTCATTTTCCTATGCAAATTTTAGATTACCCTGTCACTTTCTTCAAAAAAATCATCCAGGATTTTGACTGGGATTGCATCAAACACACAGATCAGCTTTTAGGAAAATTGACATCTTAATAGTCTTGAATCTTCCAGTCCATGAGCATAATTATATCTGTCCCTTACAAGTTGGTGTCTCTCATCAAAATTGTCATATTCAGCATTTACTTTATTTGCTTAGTTTTGTCTCTAAGTTTTTTATGTGTTTATGCTATTGTAAATGCAGCTATTTTATAATTTTAATTTCCAGTTAATAGTATCTAAGAAGAAAATTTATTTTCCTATATTGACTCTATAGTCTTAAATCTTGCAACTTTACCAAACTCACTTATTGGTAGATTCTTTTGGATTTTCTATGTAGATAATCACATTGTCTGTAGACTGAGATTTATATTTTCCCTTCAAATCTGCATGTTTCTATACTTCTTCTCACATTATCTTACTGGCTAGGACCTTCTGTGTAGTGTTTAGAGTGAGTGGTGAGATCACATGCCCTTACCTTTTCCCTGATTTTAGGAGAAAAGCATTCATTCTCTCATTGTTATATATACCAGCTGGACAGGTTTTCGTAGATGTCCTTTGTGCAGGTTAAAGATGTTCCCCCACCCCGCCCCCACTTTCTGGGAATTTTAACCATGAATAGCTGTGGAATTTTGTCAAATGCTTTTTCTGCTGCTAATGAGATGATCATTTTTTTTATGCAATTAATATAGTGAATGGCATTGGATAATTTTCCAGTGCTGAACCAACTTTTCATATCTTAGATCAACAGCACTTGATCTTGTTGTAGGATGCTTTTTATTTCTTATTCAATTTCACTTTTTAATACTTCATTAATATTATCAAGTTGATTTTTATGATGGACATTGGCATTTTTATTTTCTACTATGTCTGGTTTGATAATCAGGGCAAATAAGATGGAAAGTGTCCTCTCCTGTTCTGTTCTCAGGAGTTGTTTTTTTTTTTTTTTTTTAATTTTTAGTTGTGGACACATACATTTATTTTATTTATTTGTTTATTTTTATGTGGTGCTGAGGATCGAACCCAGTGCCTCAGGAGTTTGTTGGTTCTCTCTGCGAATGGAGCCACCTAGTGTGTTACTGTATTTGTGGGAAGGCTGTTAAACTGACTGCACATTCTTTAGTGGGTGTGGGATTAGTTAGGCTACTTATACTTTCTTGAGTTTTGTAGTTTGTGTCTTCCAAGGATTTTTTCTACATCATCTAAGTCATCAAATGTTGGTCATAAAGCCTTTCGTAATATTCCCTTCTTCCTTTTAGGTTGATTGGCCTTATAGAAACATTCCTTATTTCATTCCTGATATTGATATTTCTCACCTTTTTCATGACTATTCTCTAGAGTTTTTAAATTTTTAGTTATCTTTTCAAAGAACCAACTTTGATTTTATTGCTTTTTTCATTGCTTTTCTGTTTCAGTTTTAGTGATCTCTGCTCCTGAGTATTTTTTTCCTTTGTTTGATTTGGATTTAACATGCTATTTTTTATCTGGTTTCTTAAGGTAGAGGTTTAGCTTATTCATTTTTAAACCTTCTTTCTTTTCTAATAAAAACATTTACTGCCTTAAATTTCCCTCTAGACACTGCTTTAGCTTGGGTCCATAAAGTTCATATATTATGTTTTTTCATTCCATTAAAAATATTTTCAAGTTTCTCTTGTGACTTCTTCTTTGACAATGGTTTATGTATAAGAGCTCAATTTAATTTTCAAAAATTTGGGTGATTTTTCCATATAATTTCTGTGATTTTGTTTTCTAGTTTAATTCTGTTGTGGTCAGAGAATGTTTTTATACCATTAAAATTCTTTAAAAAGATTGAACCTTGCCTTGTGGTTCAAACTATTATTTATCTCTGTGAATGTTCCAGGTTGATTTGAAAATAAAGTGTATTCTGCTATTTTCAGGTGGAAAGTTCTCTAAATTTCAATTGGCTTACTTGATTGCTGATGTTTTTCAAGTGTCTCATATAGATCCTTACTGATTTCTTATCTACTCATTTCAACAATTACTGAGGTAGGTTGAAGTGTCAATATTTCCCATTGTAATTATGGGTTTGTCTATTTCTGCTTTTACCTTTAATTGTTTTTGTTTTCTGTATTTTGAAACTCTGTTATTAGGTGCATACACGTTGAAGGTTGTTTTATTCTCTTGGTGAACTGATCTCTTTGTCATGAAATGTGCCTTTTTATTCTTGGAAGTAGTGCTTGTTTTAAAAATCTACTTTATCTAATATTAATATAGCCGCTCTGATTTTTTTTACTACCATTTTCATGTTGTACTATTTTCCATCTTTTTGCTTTTAACCTACATGTGTTTTTATTTTTAAAGTGGATTTCATATAGATATCCTCCAGTTTATTCTTGTTTCTTTATACAATCTGCCAAAGCACTGGCTAAAGATTGGATTGTTTAGACCATTTATCTTTAATGTAATTATGCTGAATGTGTTTAAATCTATGGTGGGCTATTTGTTTTTTATTTGTACCGTCTGTTCTTTGTCTACTGCTTCCCTATTTTCTTACTGTGTTTTAGATGTACTGAGTTGTTTTAAGTTATTTTATTGTATTATTCCTATTGACTTTTGGCTATATGTCTTTGTTTTACATTTTGAAGGCTAACCTGGGACTTATAAGATGTGCCCTTGGTTTATCATAGTCTACTTTCAAATAATATCATGCCACTTTACCTTTAGTATATTAACCTTACAGAGAATACTTTCACTAACTTTCTTTTGTCCCTTGTGCTATTGTTTTTACGTATTTTATTTCTGTTATAAACTCTTAGAATATTATTATTTTACATTAAACAATTATCTTTTTAAACAGCTTTATTGATGTAAAATTTACATACCAAAAAGATCACCCATTTTAAGTCCAGTCTGATAAGTTTTAGTAAATAGACATTTCTTGGCCATTATGAATAATGCTTCTCCTATAATTATTTGTAGACAAGTCTTGGGGCAGATATGCATTTCCCTATTTGTTTTGGTGAGGCATTTAAAGATTGCTGAGTCATATGTGTATACCTTGCCAAACTGTTTTTTCTAAAGTGGGTTGTGAAGTGGGATGGCTATGTCTTTAACTATCTGTCCTATTCAGTTGTGCCATTTTCATTCCTATTATCAATGAAGGGGTGGTGATCAAAGTTCTCTAAATCTTCACCAAAACTTGATAAATTCAGTCTTTTTGATGTTGCCTATTCTAAGGATTGTGTGATGGTATCTCATTGTGATTTTAATTTGTATTTCCATCATGACTAATAATTTTCAGTATTTTTCCCTGTGTTCAGTTGTTATTTGTATCTCTTCACAAATCTTTTTAATAAGATATCTCTTAAAGTCTTTTACCAATACTTAATTTGACTGGGTTTTTCTATAATTAAGTTGTAAGAGATTCATTTTTCTTTTTAAAATAAATCCTGAGCACAAAACCTTTTTCTGGATCTTATGTTTACCTGCTATTAATCCTATCCAATATAATTTTGTATTATATATTGTATTACACATCTGTAGAAGTTCCGTTTGGTTATTTTTTAAATTGTGGTATAAAAACCCATTGCATGAAATCTACCCTCAAAATTTTAAGTGTGCAGTATGGTATTGTTAACTGTAGGTTATACAGTAGATCTCCAGAACTTTGTCACTTTGCAGGACTGAAATGTTGTGCCCGTGTCTCCCTATCATTCACCTTGACAACAGCCATTCTACTTTCTGGTTCTATGAGTTTGACTACTTTAGGTTTCTCGATAAATGCAGCCATGCAGCATTTGTCCTTCTGTGTCTGGCTTATTTCACGAAGCATAATGTCTTTTAGGTTCATCCGTGTTGTCGCACATGATAGGATTCATTTGGTTCATATGTATATGAACCAAAAAAATATATATATATATATGTATATATATATATATATATATATGTTCCATGTCTTTCTTACCTCCTAATTATATGAAGTGTATTATAATAGTATAATAGTTGCCATAACATCCTCGTCTGTAAATTATTTATCTGTACTATTTCTGGGTTTGTTTCAATTTTATTTTCCTTTTCATAAATCATGTGTTTAGGCTTCTTTGTACTACTGATAATATTTGATTGGATGTCAATTGTGAAAATTACACTGGTGACTGATCTTGTAATTTTTCTTTAAAGAGTAGGGGGCATAGTGAAGTTATATGGAAACAGTTGATCCTTTCAAGTCTTATTTTTAAACTCTTTAGCATGAGTCTAAGATATTCTTAGCTCCACTAAAGGGCGATATTCCTCTGATGTCGCTACCGAATTCCTTATATATTATGAGTGATTTTCACTGTGGCTGGGGACAACACTATTTTCAGTCATGGGAATACTGGGAATTATTATCCTAGTGATCTTAGGTGGTTCTGTTTCCATCCTTGAATGGTTTTCTCTCACAAACTCAGGACAGATGCATGGGAACCTTTCTGTTGGTCTCTGGAACTGATTGTTCAACTTCCATTTCTGAGGTGTGTAGTTCTACAGTTCTAGACACACTGGCTTCTCTGGCCTCTGTCAACTAAGGGAGAATACTGAAGCGCCTCCCTGTGCCACATCCTGGAAATTCCTTATGGGCAGTTACCTGCCATAATCACATAGCACACCTCATTCATTTGTCACTGCAGGGGCACAGCAATGCACTTCCAATCTTCCAATGTTTGAAAATCACTTTTTTTTTTTCGTGAAGTTTGTTCAATTTCACTACTTGTTTATAATGGGAGAGTAAATCCAGTTCCTGTTACTCCATCACAGCTAGAAACAGCAGTCTCCACTGGAAGCTTTGGCTGAGAATGACAAGCTCTGACATTTATTTTAACATGACAAGACTGCTGGGTTAAAAGTCAACTCTAGAAGTAAGCAATGATGGAGGCAAGGAGTTAGGAGCCAATCACTATAATTCAAGACAGAATCACTTGTGGTAATGATAGACATGAAAGGAAATGATTGGATTCTGGACTTGAGAGGAAAATAAATAGGATTTCCTGAATGTTTGGAAGTTGAGTAAGAAAAGAAAGGAGGACAAAGGATGACTCTAAGAATTCTGGCCCAAGTAACTAGAAGGATGGGAGGTCATTGAAAAGAAAACTTTCCATAGTGTGTTAGGGAGAAATTGTGGGAGGCAGGGTTCAAGAAAGAATAAGAGAGGAACTGGACAGAGTGGGAACGGACAATTCCCTCAAGGAGTTCAGCAAATGGCATTTCATTTCTCAAGGGACTCCTGAGGCAGCTGGGGAAAGAGGGAGATGTATGAGTAGATAATTACATTGGCACAAGGAGTGTAGTAACAGAGGTTTCTATAGTTACAGTCCAATGGAGACCTCTTAGTACAGGGGGGAAATATGAAATGCTTCACAGAGGCAGTGATGCTGGAGCTTGGAGCTGCAGGGTGAAGGACTAGGCAGGCACCAGAGGAGGAGACGGGCAAGGAGGCTGCAGAAAGAGAATGGAGTGAGTTCACAGATGCAAACACCTCAGCACTTTCAGGAAGCTGTAAATAAGTGTTCACAGCTCAGACTAAGGTGAACATGAGAATTAGTGAAGAAACCATGCGGAGAAAGAGATGGGGACAAGAACAGTTGGAAAATGCCCTTCCTTACCATGGATGCTCTTTAGATTTTATCCTGTAGGTAATGGAATCTCCTCTTAGGCTCTGGAATGTGACTGGGTAGGAGTTGGGCAGGAAAGCTCGTTAAATGGTGGAGGCCGACGAGGTGGAGGCTGATGAGCCTGAGTAAAGGCCGATGAAGCCTCAGTAAAGGCAGAGGAGGTGGAGTGTTGCGGGGGCGGGGGGCCTACAAAAGTGTTAAGTCAAGGAATCAAAAGGTCTTGGTGAGCTGATGGATGGGGTGGGTTAAGATGAACCGAAGGGAACAGCTAAAAATGACTTTCAGGTGTTTGGCCGGGCCCTCTCGGTAAGTGATGGGAGAATAGAAATTTATATAATAAAATACTTTATAGTAATCTGCATGCTTTCAGTGAGGGCATGGCTCTAAGGGCTGGGTTACAGGTTCTTTAGCCCTATACCTTACTGGTCTTCATCAACTCCACTCCCTATCCCTAGCCATATCGAAAAACAAAAGCTGTAGAAAAATATATGCTGCTGCTGATACATGATAACTATAGTACAAAGCCCCAATTTTATTGCCTTTTATCAGCCTCCTGTAATCAAATACTCCTGGAACTATAGTAGGCTCTATGTCCAGTCAGAGTGAAGCAAAAAGGTAGACTTACCCCTCCCACACGTGGATGGAAGAGGGATGTCACTCATGGTTGTATTTCACATACATCAGGCTCAATGCAATAGTGAGGGATAAACCAGAACAGGTCTCCTTGCCTCTCTAGGGTCTGGCCACAGTGCCTTCTCTTTGCACATTCTTCCAACTATCACAGTTCTACCTCAGGGTCTTTCCATGGGCTGTTTTCTCTCTAGAATGGTGACCTAGTTTACTCTATACCTTATGATATCAGGCTATGTTTCTTTTCTTCTTTGAGTCTCCTTCCCTGACTACTTTCTAAAATCTTTGCCAGTCTCTCTTTGCTTTTATTACATTACTCTATCCCCTTATACTAAAATTTAGATCTGAAATATTCCCCATAATCCCATGTGTCCATAGGGTTGGGCCCTAGCTTGATGCTGTTGGAGATGGTGAAACCTATAACTGGTAAGGCCTAGTGGTAAGTTTTAGGTCCACTTGAAGTATGACCCTGAAGGGGATTGTGGGACCCCAGCCTCTTTCTGCCTTTCTTTATTTCCCAGACTCTAGGAGGTAAACAGCTTTGCTTCACCATGAACCCACTGCCATGATGCATGATCACAGGCCCAGACAATGGGGCCAACCAATCATGGACTAGAACCTCCAAAATCATGACCCCAAATAAATCTTTTCTCTTTATCAGCCGATTATCTCAGGTATTTGTTATAGTAATGGAAAGCTGACTAGCACACCTTCCCACCATTTTATAACTTATATGTTGATTTTCCTGATTGATTTGTTATGTGTTACCCACACAACACTTTACTAGAATAGCAATCACAGTTACTTTGTCTTCACTATAACACTTATAGCACTACTTGCACCTAGAAGTACTCTGTAAATAGATGTTGAATGGATAAGTGGTAAGTGAAGGGCAGATAATGAAGGTTACTGCTTAAAATTATTTCATGATTTCCAGACATGGTGGCACATGCCTGTAATCTCAGCATCTCAGGAAGCTGAGGTAGGAGGATCATGAGTTCAAAGCCAGCCTCAGCAACTTAGCAAGTCCCTAAGCAACTTAGCAAGATCTTGTCTCTAAATAAAATATAAAATGGGCTGAGGATGTTGCTCAGTGGTTGAGCACCATCAATCCCTGGTTAAGCATTCAATCCCTGACCCCCCACCCAAATTTTTTTCATGATTTATCAATAGGAGGAGGTATTATTTTGAAGTGAGGGAACTTCCTGTTGTTTTCAAAATCATACCACATAGTTAGCAATTTTCCTTAAGACTGGTCCCAAGCCAGGTGTGGTGAGGCATGTCAATAATCCTACTACTCAGGAGGCTGAGGCAGAGGATCACTGAGCGTAGGAATTTGAGACAAGCCTGGGCAGCACAGCCAGGCCCACCTCAAAGAAACAAACAAACAAAACAAAAACACAAAAGCAAAATAAAACAAAAAGGTTGGTCCCATGTGATGTGGGGATCCTAAATGCCAAGATTGCATCAGTGTGTCAGCCTGGGTAATCATGCTAATTGGTATAACAAACAACCCCCAGATCTCACTCGGAGGTTCAGTTTTTTCTCACATTACAGACTTTTGGTCACTTGGCTTCGGCGCAAAGATTCAGGGATTCCACCTTGGTGATTATGTGAGAAGAGATTTCAAGACCAACTGGGGTATGCATCACTTTTGCAACACCCCATTGGTGGGAATGAGGGGGCGTGGCCCAAAACTAACCGCAAAGGAGTCTGGAAAATGTAGTTTTCCTGTGTGTCCCAAAGAAGAAACTGAATCTGTGAGGATCAAGTCAGGCTCGACCACAATAGGGGATCTCATTTTGTTGTTGTGAGGATAAGACAGTTAATGTACACAGAACTCTCAGAACCACGCCTAGCATATTCAGACAGGGGCATCTACCTTTCCATGTGAGCTGCAAGAGGTGTTTCTCTGCATTCACTCCAATTGCTGCTTGCTGCACAAAGCTGGTGTTCAAGCCCAACAGCTGGCTGGAGAGTATTTTGAGCCCTGTACCCAAGGAAGCTACTGAAGGATGCAGATGTCACTGCCAAGTCTGTGTGGCATACCCTCATGCTTTGTTTAATTTGGTTCCCTGGGTGGGACAAGTTTTATGAGCAGGTGTTCTGGTTAATTAGGTGATTAATACTCTTCAAATTGGAGAGCCATTTCCCCAGTGACAGATTTTGCTTTGCCCAGATATGAGACCAATCTACATGGTACAGTGTGAGGAGATCTGTGACAGTGCTCATGTGTCTGCTGGCCCCTCAGGTCAGCACTGTGAACCTGAGGACCTTGAGTCTGACCCCATACCGGGCTGCATTGCCTTTTGCTGCACAGCTTAGGGAAACGAAAGCTCCCTAGATCATCTGGCCTCCTCTCAGACAAGGGCCAAGTTGATCTAGGGACATACTCCTGGTTCTTTCTGGTGATTCTGATCTGTATGACCTCTCAAGGTCAGGTTTTGCACACAGCCTCCAGTTTCTAAAGCACAGTGGCCAAGCCATAATGACAAATCAGAGGCCAAAACTCTGTTTTCCATATTGGCTCTGAGGCCAACAGAAATGTGCTCCAAACTCTTTTCTGTCAAATTTTTTCCCAAGCCCTCTCCCCACCTCATACTTGTTTCTGTTTCTATATCCTTGCCTTTGTTTCCCTGGATGCCAAGACCCTTCTCCCCCACCCCCCCAAATCTCTCTTTCTTTCATTGACCTCATCAAATCCCAGCATCTTCAGAAGCCAGACTGCATTCCTCATCCCTTTCAATCCAGTTCCCAGTGGTTTCTCTCCAGGTGTCTGTAGCACTTACTTATCTGACCTACATCAGTTAGCATTTGATTATATACCACATATTTCTTCTTCTTGCATGTATCTTACTTTGTCTTCCCAGTGGGTTTTTGGCAGCTGTGTCTGTGTCTTCTCCTGGGAATATGTGCAGTTCTCAATGAATACTTGTTTCATTGCTATATTAAGCCGGCTGCCACTCAGACCTTGGGAAAATTGGGTCCAGGGCATTTTCTTACATCACCTTGGGCTACATGGCTGAAAACATGGCCACTCCTGCCTTGTTTTAGCCATCTTTTTCACTGCTGTGACTTAAAGACCTGACAAGAACAATTTTAAAGGAGGAAAAGTTTATTTGGGGGCTCATGGTTTTGGAGGTTTCAGTCCATAGACGGCTGGCTCCATTCTTTGGGGCTCAAGGTAAGGCAGAACATCAGGGCACAAGAGTGTGGCAATGGGAAGAAGCTCACATGATCATCAGAACGCAGAGACTCCACTTGCCCCAGACAAAAATATATACCCTAAAGGTACACCCCCAATGTCCCCATCTCCTCCAGCCATACCATACCTGCTTTAGTTTCCACTCAGTTAATCCCATCAAGGGATTAATTCACTGATTGAGTTATGGCTCTCCTAATCCAATCATTTCTCCTCCAAACCTTCTTGCATTGTCTCATACATGAGCTTTTGGGGCACATCCAAACCATAACACACCTGTCCTCATATGTAACCAATTTTATGACCACAAAGGAATAGATCTATTTCTCTAGTTCCTGTTGGAAAAATCCCAGAGAAGGATTTTGATGGGTTCCTTTCAGTCATGTGCCTACCCCTAGAAAATCCCTGTAGTAAGTGAGGCAAGATCATCTGAGAGTAAGAAAATCCCAACACCCAGTCACATGGTTGGGATGGAAGGTAGCTCATACTTGTCCAGTACAGGTGGATCTGGAGTTCAGAAGTTTTTATTGTTCTATTTTTTCCCTGGGATAGGTTATTTTAAGATTACATATTAATTCATTAAATATTTATCTATCCAGAGTAGACCCTGCCCCTTGGAAAGGTTCAGTAGGCTAGTAGAGAAGACGGAGAGAAACACAGTCCTCCAGGTCCAGCTTTCGTAGCTTTCCCTCAATTTCTGCTCTCTAGTAATGACGTAGAAGTCACGTCCATGAGTCACTTTCTCCCCCAGGAGGGTTTAATAGGAGTCATAGCCTCAATCTCTAAGTGGGTTGTTCACCTACTCCACAGAGACCTGTCGGGGTGGTTCAATGAGGTGGTATCAGTTGCAGGTCTCTGATAGGAAATAGTTATATGATTCAAAGAAGCCACTGAGAAAAGTTTAGCAAAGGGACTGAAGGGAAGGTGAGGTGAGATTAAAGTATCATCCAGGATGGGAAGTGCCCAAGGTTTAGTAATAATGGAAAATTATTTTGACTTCTACCCCTAAAGAGGAGAGAGGATAGGAGCAGTTACCAAGGAGATGGACAGCTGGAGGAGAGGGCTGATGGACATGAACTATGTCCTTCAGCAGGGAAGGCAGCCACTTCCAAACTGCAGTTTTGTGGAGGAACCCCTGTTCTCTCCTCTGGTTCCCTGAGTCAGTTCCCTCCCTTGGTGTAGATCCAAGGGATTACAGGTGACAGGGTCTGTAGAGGTCAGCTTCCTGTGGAACAGAACTGCCTCTGACCCTGGGTAGAGGGTGGGTCTGGAGAATCCTTCAGAGAATGACAAGCACAAATGAGTAGTCTCAATGAGGTGGAAGTAGATGTATCAGAATGGAGGATGAGGAGGATGTGATAAGTTTGCAAGAACATTTGGGAAGAATACAGACCTCCCTCCCGTCCCCCCCCAAAAGGTTAACTAGCACTTATCACAATAAATAAACCTGTAACAGGAGAATGTCAAATAAGCTAGCTGACTGGGAAGGTCATTTGTACGTTTATGCATTCATCAGTCATCAAAGGTTTATTTGCACCTCTAGGCATCAAACATGAAAAAATGGATTCTAGACATTCAAAAACTTTTATAATAAGATGTTGGGAAAATGGATTATACAGGGTCACTGTCCTCAAGAATCTAATTGGACTAGCAAGGATTCCTGGAGGAATGACTGCAGAACTAAACCTGGGTAAGAGTCACAGGGTTGGAGAGTGGAAAAGCTCATTGTAGGAGAGGTATTGAGTGGGTGTGAGAGCACCCAGAGATGAACTGGAAGAGGCAGAAATCTTTTCTAAAGTTCAAGGTTGCATTGTCAGATCTGCATTTTAGAAAGATCCCTGGATCATCAGGGCAAAGATAGCTTGACAGAGCTAAAAAATTCAGAAATGAAGTCAGAGAAATAAATGTGGAGGCCAAGATGAGCAACAGCCATGCATCAAATGGGGATATGACTGACAGCAAGAGGACCAAGGACAAAGACCCAGGGGAATAAATCATAGGATGCAGGACCTACATGGCTGTGCTGTTAGAGAGGGGGGATGCTCTCCAGCTGTTTGCCTTCTTCACACCCCCATCTGATTTTTAGCTAACAGAATCCCATTTTTCTTTGACAGCAGTACGCCTACGAAACTGTCACCCACCAATTCTTGTCTTCTCTAGCCAAAACTGATGGCATGACCCAAGCCAGGCCAGTGAATAGGTAGCTTCTTCCTGGGAATTTGGAAAGCTGTGACTCAGATCTCAATCCTGACTTAGATCTAGTCATTTGAAGCCTCTTTCTGTTTTTTCCTTAGGTTCTGTATGCAACCTAAGGCCTTATTCAAAAGTCCTTTTGGTGGGTGGCTGGTGGGGGGGGGGGTCTTCAATGAGTTACAATTGTTTTCTATTGCTTGCAACCAGAAAACCTCAACTGATAATGGTGGCCATGTGAATGGCGGTACCTTACACAGAGAGACAGAAAACAGGTGGAGGAGAGAGTTTGCGATGGGTTTTCTTGGGGAAATGGGTGGATAGTTTGCTTTTCAACAGCCTGTGAAAAATAAAAGGAAAAATCCAAGAGCTGGCTGAGGAGCCCTTTGTGGGACTCTGAAAATCACACCACGGAGTATGAAGTTATCTTTGGCAGTTGGACATAGAAAGTTCTTCCCAAGAGCCTGACCTCTTTAGCATTTACCCAAACATGTCCTGGAGAGCCAACTCTTCCGTGAGAAGGCTGACACTTTCTAAAGATGCCAGAATCAGGCTGAGAAGTGGACAGAGCCCCGTTTGCAGCACTGGGAATCCTGAGTCCTGGCTATGGCTCTCTTATTAATTAGCTGGGTGACCTTTCAAACATGCCCACCTCTCCCTGAAACTCACTTTTCTGAGGGTTGAATTATATTTGGGATTCTTAAAGTATGTTCCAAGAAAATTTTATGTTAACATGAAAAGGGCTCACATGTTCTAAGAAACGGGCTTAAACAAACCTTAAACAGGCATCCTTACTTCAGGACTTCTCAGGGTCTTAAACATACTCATCTGTGATGCAAATCTTCAAGAGGGGGACTTTTATCTTTGTCCAGGGAAACTCCACCCAGCCCCCACCATGAAGAGACATGGAACCAACCGGTAGTCATCCGAAGGTACTTGTACAAACACTGGGTGGCTGATTTCTGAGGCTGTTCCAGCTCAAACAATCCATGATTCTGTGTAGCCAGGTGTTCTGCGCATCTCCTATCTTTCCCACTTGGCCCTTCTTTAAAGATGACTGACTCTGAAGGACCCATGTGATTTGTTCTGAGCTGCTCCTAGGAAACAGCACATTCGAATGCCTATGAAATCACTTAAAGATCAGGCTCATGAAACCCTCTAGCAACTTAAATGAAAACAGCCCCCCACTGTGCTGGGAGCAGAGCCCCAGGCCCAGCCTAAAGGGGGTTGACAAACATGCTCTAGCATGCATGCATTTGTGAAAACAAAGAAAACCCTACCCTTTTCTGCTCCAGACAGTCTGAGATGCTTTTGTGCCCTTGGGCTCTTGCCCGGATCTCTCATCTGCCTCAGTCCTGGTACTAAATTGGTTCAAGGTTTGGAGAAAAGCTTCAGAGGAAAGGGGAAAAGGATGTTTAGAGTTCTTAAAGGCTGAAGTCACCCTGAGGACCAGAGCCTAGACCCTCTCTGGCCACCAGAGGGCGATGACAACAGCATGTGGGCAGAAAGAAACTGTTCCCAAGAATAACAGCAGTTAAACTACACCTAATATGTTAATGAATATCGCAGGGACTGGAATGCCTATGTGAGTGTGTGCACATGTGTGTGTGTGTATTTGGATGCCTGGAGCTAAGACTCTGAAAATCTGCTAAGTATAATAAAATAAAATCTGCACCTCTACTATATATTTACAGGATGTAGTCAAGTAGTTGGAAGTTTCCTTGAAGGAAAATGAGGAAGAAGGAATCAGAATAGCATTCATATAAAAGAAAAGGGAGGGGCTCTCAGGAGCACAGTTGCTGGCTTTGTGTGTGTGAGTGTATGTGCAAACACACAAGTGCACATGTGTATATGTTGTGAATGTGAGTGTGTTTGAAAGTGTGACTGTGTGTGTGTGTGTGTGTGTGTGTGTGTGTGTGACGGTGTGTGTACTCAGGGCTCATTCAGACTTTTCCAGTGTGAGTGGACCTCAAGGAAGTCTGGGCAATACTTCCTCAAGTTCCTGCCCTTTCCCTTCAAACAAACAAACAAAATCATTCCTGCAAGTATTTATGGAGCCTCTAA
This sequence comes from Tamias sibiricus, assembly GCA_025594165.1. Taxonomy (NCBI): domain Eukaryota; kingdom Metazoa; phylum Chordata; class Mammalia; order Rodentia; family Sciuridae; genus Tamias; species Tamias sibiricus. The sequence continues at coordinate 11,356,964 of CM046662.1, forward strand.
CGCGCCCCTCCCCAGCGGCATCTGGAAAAGCTCAGACCGCGCCAATTTAGAGCGGGCACGGGAAGAATGAAGGCAAGGCTGCGGGGAGATGAGACGGATGTCCAGCATGCGGACGACTCTTGCAAAAACACTTTCCTTTCTTTGATGCTCGAGGCAACTCGGAATTGGGTCCAGACTGGGCTGTGGCCACCTGATTTGAGGAAGCAAAGGGTCACGGGTGACAGGATTGGCCCAGAGTCACCCGACAGGAGGCAGATGCTCCAAGGACTCGGAACCTGCTATTGTCAATTCAGGGGTCCAAGTCCCGCCCTCACCACTCTCAGCAGCATACCAGGCATTAGGTGGGTCTGGGCAAGGCAGGGCAGGCCTCTTCCGCGTGGGATTTTCCAGCAGCGACCTCAACAACACGGACCACCATTTTTAGTAACACATGTGATTGTGGAGTGCTTTAGTGTCAATAAATCCTGTAGGTAGCAGTTGAATCTTTGCCAAGAGTACTGGATGAGGTAGGGACGAAGCTTTCGTGGGGGAGGTGCCAGGATTTTAGCTACCCTCGTGGTGTGACCTCGGGGAAGTCACTTCTCTGAGCTTTGAATTTTTATTGATAAAACGAGGGTACTCAGAACCCCTTTCGAGACCGTGCTGGGATTTAGTGTCCAGCTCAGTGCCAGAACAACAAAAGCAAAAATAAATAAATAAATAAATAAATAAATAAAATGCTGCAAGACTTATCGGTCCTTGGCTCCTAAAGGGGAATGAGTTTCAATGTTTCTTTCCCGGGGCTGAGCCCCTTTCCTTCCTCGGTTCCTTCCCTCCGGCTCCTCTGCTGCCTCCTCCCTTCTGGCTCTGGGTCGCTCCAGCAAAGTTCCCAACTTAGTCGACATGACGCGCGGCGCAGCCAATGGGAGGCGGAGCTGGCGTTTTTGGGGGGGCGGGAGGGTGGGCCCCGCGTCTCGGGTGTCTGCCCTGCTCAGTGAATGAAGAGAGCTAACGCCGGCCAGCTCGCCTGGCCGCCCCGTACCCCGGCCGCCGCCGCCGCCGCCGCACTCCGGAGCCCAACCCCGAGCCGACCTCCCCGGGCGCCGTGCCCCACCGCGCTCACCCCAGCTCCCCGACCCGGCGCGCAGCCCGAGCGGCCGGCACGCGGGCCGAGGGACGCCCAGCACCTGGGCACTTGGAGCGATGCGCAGCGGGGCAGCGCTGGCCCCACCGATGGAGCTGCTGCCGCCGCCGCCCCGGCGCGCCCTGCTCCTCCCGCGCCCCGTGCGCCTGAGCGCCGCGCTCGCCCCTCCTCCGCGCCAACTCCGCCGCCTGCTCCCAGGCCGCCCTCGCTCCCCGCGCGCCTGCTCGCGCTCCCCGCGTCCTGCCCCGCCGAGGCAGCCTCCTTTGGGAGCGGGCCCCTGTGCACCATGGCCCCCGGGCGCTCAGGGGCCGGCGCCACCGTGCGCGCCCGCCTGGCGCTGGCCTTGGCGCTGGCGAGCGTCCTGAGCTGGTCCCCAGCGGTCGCCTGCCCCACCAAGTGTACCTGCTCCGCCGCCAGCGTGGACTGCCACGGGCTCGGCCTCCGAGCAGTTCCCCGGGGCATCCCCCGCAACGCCGAGCGCCTGTGAGTACCCCGCCCCGCCCCGCACGGGCCACCCACCTGGGTAGCACAGAGGGGCCCTTGGGCGCCTGATCCTTCCTTTTCCCTTCTGCCGCGCTGGATGCAAGTCTGTTTTCCCTGACTCCTCAATCAGATGGCTTGTACTCTAAGTTGGGGGGCTGTGGCTTGGGGCAGGTGTGGAGAGAGAAGTCTCAAAGCCCCCGCGATGGGCAGAGAGCCGTGCATCTCCGGGGTGAGGGCCCCAGAGGCAGGGCCCACTGACAGCTTGCGAGAAGGACGCTGACACAAGGCGAGGGAAGGAGAGAACGCTGCAGTCTGGAGATCTTGGGGTGGGGTGAGGGGTCTCCCGCTCGTTACACAGCGGGGCGAAGGAGAAAGCTTTAGAGTGTTGGGGCGTCAGGACGCGGAGATGGTAGAGAGGGCCCAAGACTGTGACCGGCTTGGAGACCAAAATGGGCCAGCTGTTCTCTGGCTGCCCTTGCAAGGAAAGTTGAGAGTGTGTATGAAGGTCTAACTTCTGAAGAACCGGACGGATTCAGAGTGGGTGATCGCAAAACCCGCCCTGTTGGAGCGCAGCCTCGCAGATGCCAAGTTGCAGCCCGGGTGAATTTTTTATGGCTCGGTTATAAATGCCTCCCCAAACGGGCCGGAGAATGGAAATGCTGACAGCCCTTTAAATGAGACCGAGCGCTATAATCTTACAAACCGCACTCAGCTTCGGATCCTGGGCTTGGCAGCTAGTGGAGAGGCGCTTGGAGAGGGGGGTGGATTGACCCTCGTTTTAACCCCAATTGTGCAACCAAATATTTACTTTTCATATGTCAACGTTTTGGAAACATTTATCATTTTGATCCTCAGACCAAATTCAAAACTTGGACTCCAGGGTGGGCTCCTCTTAGTCCACATTTGGGGGTGGAGTGGGGGAGGAGGGAGAAATAGGAAGGAGTGGGAGTCTCTGCCTGGGAACCCGGCTGAGGAGTGGGTGAGGGTTTGCCCTAGAATGGTAGGCTCCCTGGGAGTCTTGTTCTTCCTCCTCTCTACCCCACGTGTCTTAGGGGTGGGCCCATGGATCCCCCCTTCTGCCTCTTGACTATGGGCTGCAGATGGGATGAACTGCCCCAGAATGTTTATTCCTGTTAGTCACCTCCTATCACCCCACCTCCTCCTCCCTTCCACTTTTTGTGTCACTCTGGGCAGAAACTCAATAGAAATGACTTTCTTATTCCTAGTGCTTTCTTTTGGCTTGAAATATGATTGTTCAAGTGCAAGGATTGTTCTGTTGGGTTGAAACATACAATCCTAGAGGGCCAGAGCTGAATCTTCATTAGCATGTAGAAAATCAGGCCTGGAGATGTGAGACGACTTGCCCAGGGAAACACAGCAAGTTAGTGGCCATAAGAGGGCCAGAATCCAGGTTTCTGCACCTTCGTTCAGATATCATAATAGACCATATCAACGAGAAACATGTTTTAGTGGTATTTTTATGGCATGAGTTAGTGAAGCAATAACTGTAGTCCACATTCAGTGAGCACTTCTGCCTTCGTTTGTGTATATGCATTGTGTCGTTGAATCTCTACAACAAACAGTCCTCTTAGTTACATAGGTAGTGCTTATTACTCCATTTTACACTTAAGCCATCTTGTCAGTTATTCCAGTTGGCATAGCTAAAGTATTCTGAGTCAAAGCCTATCTGGCTCCCAAGCCCACAGCCCTTACCAGTCTGCTAACTCCTTGGAACCTGGCTCAGTTTAGGCCAAGATCTATCTGTACACACATAGTCCTGAGAGGGTCTGGCCTGGGCTTGCATCTTAGAAGATGCTGCTGCCGCCGCTGCTTAGGGTATAAAGCCCTGAAAACACTCAGCTCATCCTGACGTTCGCTGTCCAGCTTGGGTTCTTGAGGCTGCTCCTCCCCCATCTTCACAATCATGTGGCATGTTTGGCAAACTGAGGAAAGTGGGCCCCTCTCCTTCCGGGGTGTAGGAAGTTTTCAGAAGCTACAGGCACAGCACCACAGCTACAGTGCCATCCAGCCACCTCTGCCAGGAGACCCAGGCAGCTCAGAGCAGCCCATCTGCTCCACAACTGGAGAAACTGAGTGAAGACAGAATCCTGGGCATTCCCAGGGGGCTGCTGCCACAGTTGGTCATTGACAGGCATTGGCAGAAAGTAGGAGCTGCTTTGAGATACCTGCATCTCATCTGGCTCAGTTCTGGTCACTGGTGACATTTTGGCTACTGTACAAGGAGGTAATGGGGCTGCCAAGGCTGGTCTGTCATCTGGATTTTTTCCTTCTTAGAATTGGGAGGCAGCCTTTAGGATCAGGCTGGATGAGGGTCAGCCCTTCAACAGCCCTTCACTCCCAACCCCCTCTTAGGGAGCTCAGACACAGTGTTTCCATTCTGCACACTCTTGAGGGCTGTTTGGCATTTCTATGCTATGCTGAGGACTTCTTTGGAGAGGAATTTCTCATTCATTCTTCCCTTCATTCATTCACCAAACATGTCTTGAGCTTCTGCTGCATTCCAGTAACTGTCTGAAACCACTGCATATACAGAAGAAAGCCAGCCCTGCAACTTAAAGAATGTAAGCAAAGGGTGGAGGAAGGAAACTTCCTTAGATGAGCCTTTTGAATTTCCCAGGGCTCATTTTGTCAGGGGTACCAATTTTGCCAGCACAGCCGTTGGATGCTCTGGACCTTCTGAAAATTCAGCGTTCTGATCTCAAATGTTGAAATTGTGCTTTCAAACAAAGAAGAGGCATTTTCTCATTCTCCATTCCTGCTGTCCCGCCTCCCAAAGAGCCTTTTATGAAGGGGTATGTGTGTGTGGTTGTTTCCCTGGATTCTCTTGACTTCAGAAACCTTGTGGTATGACATTAGGGAAAACCCAAGTGCGGATCATGTGGTCTCCACTTGGACTAAGCTTATGCCTGGAATGGGGCCCGAGTGGTTCCTAGTTCAGTTGGTATCAGAGTTGGGGATCTGTGTTCCATAATGTTAGCATATCACACGGAAAAGGAACTGTGTCTTTATAGACTGTTGTTGATTTTATTTTTCCTCCTCGATGAGGAGGTGACACCCACAAAAATAGCAAACTAAACGGAGTGGAGAATTCAGTGTCATTTGTTGTCTGTGCAGCAAAGACAGAGGCTCTGAGAGGGGAGGGAGAAGAGTCCATGGCAGTGCCTGAAACAAAACATTTACCGTGGAGCACAGAGCAAACAGATGTTGCGTTGACCCTTCTGAGTACAAACGGAGCCTACAGATGTAATTCCTCTCCAACCACAATGTTAGCCTGGAAAAAGAGGCGGCACATGAAAATGAGCTCTCACGCGGGGCCTCTTCTCCCCATCCTGCCTCTGGGCAGAGGCCCACTTCTCACCCACGGCGAGGTGGTGGCCTCAGCAGTGGAGTGGGGGCAAGAGTGGACATCTTTGGTTTTTCGCTTGGCTCCAGAACATGCTGGAGACTGCTGTATTTAAATAAACATTTCCTGTTTGCGAAGGAGAACGGGCGAGAGGCTGAAACGTGAGAATGTGGTAACTTAATTTTCTCCATCACTCCAGATGACGGGGAACTTTGCTGGTGGTTGGGTCCAATAAAAACCGACACCGTGTCATAGGCTTTCCCTCACTTGACCACAGAGGTCCCGAGGTCAAGTGGGAGGCTTTCCAAGATGCTCAACAGCCAAGCCCTGTGTTCTGATACTTACAGGCCTCAGGGCCAGCTCAGGGGACCAGGGACAAGCTGGTGAATCGCGGGGCCTCTCTGGGTCAACTGTGATGTGGACTTTCAGGGAAGCACAGTGTTCTCCTGGATGGCTTACTGAGCAGCAGCATGCACCTGCCTCCAGGGTTCTGGGCAACTTTCGGAACAGATTGCTGTACCTCTCTGGGCTTCATTTTCCTGAAAGTAGAATTCCAGTTTAGTCTTAGTGATTTTCCATATATAATCCACCAGTGAGCTGTCAGAATCTCCTTCCTTAGTGCCTAGAACAAGATCTGGCATTCAGTAAGTTTTCAACAAATGTGTCTTGAATGGAGAAGGGCTTATAAGCCTTGAAAATACAAGTATTTTATAGGTTTGAAAGGGAGAGGTGGGCAGTTATGGATTTGCATTTTGATGGACGGCTGAGGGCGACTTACTGGTAACCTATTACATGAAATAGTAAGGTTATCTAAAATTTGGATTTCATGAACTAAAATCATTGCCTTACTAGCATGACCAAAGACTCCTACTGAGTGATGCACTCTGCAGTCTGGTTGCCAGGCATTGCTTAGCAACCTTGCAAAACTCCTACTGTGCACATGCCCATGAAAAGCACAGGCCATCCTGAACACTTAAACCAGGGGACTTTCTAATCAGGGCTTCCTGAGCTCTCCTGCGCTCTCCTTAGGTTCCAATTGCTGCTCTTATATTAATTGATATGTATTTGTAGGCTCATTATTGAGTTTTGCTTTTGCAGTTCTGGGTTTTCTATTGCTGCCCTTGTTTTTCTTTGTGCCATTTCCATTGTTATTTTGTTTATCTCCAGTTCTGTTTATTGTCACCGAGTTCTCTTCCCCCTGGAAAGTGAAAATGAAGGCGGCTCAGGACTGTGGGACCTTTTGCCTGGACTCTAAGAAGGGCCAGCGGTCAAAGCCCTGCGTATGTAGTCTGGGCCTGGTCCCCAGCGGCAGCCTGCTTTGGGTTTGAATTCCGGTTCTGTTGGCACAGCTCGGTGTGTTGCTGCATTGCTCTGGACTGCGGTCTGTTTAATCCCTTAGTGCCTCAGCTCCACACCTGTAATGCAGGGCAGATCAGCATGCAGGGGTGTTGTGGCTGTAGCCTGAGGCGATCCAAGCAGCACACTCTGTGCAGTGCCACACTGCTGGCTTGTCGTGGTCGCTGTGATTGTTTATCCAACTCTGAAGCATGTATCAGAAACGTTCCTATTTGGAAGCACTAAAGGGAATTGTGCACAGGAAATGCTTCACCCAGTGCCTGGCACACAGGAGCACTCCACCAACCATTAGTGATGGTGACCAGGGCTGTGCCTTCCGTTTGTTCCTCTCAGGCCCTGTCCAGCAGGATGGCTGGAGATGTCCCCTCTAAATTTTGCTCCAGATCCTGTGGAGGCAGGTTCCTCACCTACATTCCTGGCACTCCCTTGCCTGGTCTCCTCGTTCTCCCTCTCTCCTCTCAGGCCTGCTCTGCAATTAAGCCCAGGTTGGCCTCTGTTCCATAAAAAGGGGATTACGGTTGAAGTGGTTTATATCTTTTCCATGGGTGTGCTGCTTTGTGGTCTATTTAAATAAGGAATGCATTTTATTTACTTATTTTTGGGTGGTGGATTTTCATGGGGAATTTTTGGCCCCAACTTTTTTCTTTCAATGATCATTCCTTCTATCTTTCCCAAAATACCTCCTTTTACTGATTTCCTATGTCTGCCTCCCTTACTGCTTTTACTTGAAACAGCTGTATTTACTAGCATGCTCCACCCTCATTATGTAAGTGGTCTTAACCCTTTTTAGGACTGCTGAAAAGAAAGAAAAACAAAAGATGGGGACCAGAGGCGGGTCCAGAGAGCTGTCCTGGACCACCAGTGATCCTGAACGGGTGGATGCAGAGGGTGCCCCTGCGGTGGCACACCATGCTGATTTTCCAAGACTCTCCCTCATTCATTGCACCCCATCCTTGGGTTTAAATCCATTCTTCCCAGGTGGGAAGCTCATACTAGGAGCCCTGTGCTGTGTTCTGCAGACCTGGATGGTGTTTTGTTACTGCTGGGCTACTGGCAGGCTACACTACTCCCTGCTTGTGAGGCCTTTGGTGTTGGAGTACCATATTTGATACAGTGATTTCTGGGAAAAACTGGCCAAGAAGTATAATTACAGGTCTTCAATCTCAAGGAGATGCATGGTGGGAAGAGGAATGATCTTTGTGGGTGAAAGTAAACAAGGCTCAAATCCTCATTCTGCCACCTGCAAGCTGGGTGACTTCAGTTCCCTCATTTGTAAAGTGGGAATATTAATAATAGCCCCTTCATAAGATGCTGTATTGGATTAACTCATGTGGACTTCCTGGGGTAGTGGGCATCTGCCATAAATTTTCCTGTCATTATCATAATTCTCACGGACTGTACTCTGCCTTCCAGAACATGGTCAGTATGAAGCCTGATTTGGAAAAATATTGATTGCCAGATTCACAAGGGGTCCTTCTGCCCAAGTTGCAACCACATAAAGATTGGTTTTTCCATCAGCGTAATAACAGGGAAACTGGCCGGAGTCCCTTGCGCAATTATGTCTCGTGATGAAGAACTCAGTTCTTCCAACAGCAATTTAGTTCATTTGTAAAAATAGACCTTGTAAGAAAATTTTCTTGGTGTGGGGGCTAGATTTCTCTCCCATTGATTGTTGCTACACAGAGCAAATATCATCATTTTCCAAATGATAGGTTTTCAGAATTCTTATTGCTGCTGTTGTGTTTCTCACCACCCACTTACTGGAGTCTTTTCTTTCCTTCCATAAACTTTTATAATTATTTCAGCTATTCCATATGTGTTAAGAGTTTTTGGGGATAGGCCCTGTCCCCCAGTCCCAGTTCTCTTCCTCCAAACAGGTTCCAGTCTTTTATTTACTTATTTATTTTTAATTAATTTGTGTATGTGTGTGTGTGTTTTGCTGGGAGTGGAACTCAGGGTCTCGTGCATGCTAAGCAAATGCTTTGCCATTGAGCTACATTTCCAGCTCTCCAGTCTTCTTTGATTTTACAAGTTGAGTGTCCATTATCCAAAATGCCCAGAAGCAGAAGTATTTCTGATTTCAGATGATTTTCGGATTTGGGGATATTTGCACATCTATAGTGAAATATCCTGGGAATGGGCCCCAAGTCTAAACACAGAATCCATTCATGTTTCACATACACCTTATACACATAGCCTGAAGGTAATTTTATACAGTATCTTTGTGCATGAAACAAAGTTTCATTGTGTGGAATTTTCCACTTGTGGCATCATGTCCTGCTCAAAATGTTTCAGATTGAGAAGCATTTCGGATTTTGGATTTTCAGATTATGGATGCTCAGGATGTATTAGTTGGAGGAGACCTTCTTTACCCTGAACATCTTATTTGACTCCTCTTAGTGCATTCTTTTTAAGTGGCCTTTTCACTCTGAACAGCCGCAGCCCTGGGCTGCCTCATTCTGACCAGAACCATTTCCTGCCTCCTCAGTGACTCCCCAGTCTTTCCTGCTCTTATCTGACAGTCCCCCTATACCTGTGCAGTTGAATTTTTGAAGTGTAACACTTCATATTTATCCTAATTAACTCTGGCAAATCATTTCATTTCATCAGCTTTTCAGGGACATTTCCTATTTTGATTCCTCCTCTAGCAAATGACCCACTCCTTTCCCTGTCTCCCACTATTTATTTCCTTTGCAATTCTAGTGAACTTGCTATATGGGGTCTTTCTTCAAGTTGCCAGTATAATTAACAGAGTCCTCTCTGTGTATTTTATTTTATCTTCCCAAAGCCTTTCTTTGGTTTGGGTATTGGTTTACATTAATATCTTGTCCCACCCCTTCTGACTATAGTGCTAAAGAATCTTGAGGACTTATTAGCATTTCTTTCTCTGGAGTTCTGTTGTTCATATTTTCTTTGGAGTAATTTCCAATTAATGATGTATTCTGCAGTTTGATTGATTTTCTCTAAACTCTTGGTTACTTGTGGAACATTCCCTAACTGGGCTCATGAGAACTCCATTCATGCCTTCTGAGGGCCATATGCAAGGACCTCCTTGCACTAAGCCTCAACTCCCTACAGGTTCTCCTACCTCCCAGCATTGCAATGTTGGGGACCAGGCTTGCAGTACATGGACCTTTGGGGGACACACTCAAACCATATCCAATCCATAGCAAGGGTTACCCCCCCTCCTCCCAAAAAACAGTTCTGATGGACCTTTGTGACTGGTATTTTCCCCCCTCAAGTATCTTCTCCAAGTTTTGATGGAGATGAGCTTCCTTTCTAGATTAATGTACCGCTTACTTTCTCTTAGCCATGATCTCTGGCTCCTCCAGACTGGCGTCGGGTCCTGTTAGAACAGGATGTCCGTAAGATTCGTCCTGGCAGGAGCACAGCGTGACTTCACTTGTGGCCTTATCACTGCTTGTGTGGGCTCAGCCTCTTCTCTTGCCCGAAATACCAGACTGGGTTCCTGACCCCAGATTCATTCCCCACTTTGGCAGCAATGTGTGTTGTGGTTCCTGAAAGTCTGTGAGCATGTCTCACCACCCACCTTGTCTCCCTCTTGAGTTGTTTTGCACACCCCCAGCCCTAGTGGTGTACCTGCTCTCTGCTCCCTTGCTCTAGAGAATGAGTGCATTCCCTAACCCAGTCCTTCTGCTTCTCAAGGAGCCCATGGGCCTCTCTTCATTGGAAGTTTTTGACTTGACCGTGGATTTGCACATTTGTGCACCTCTTCCTGAACCTGAACAGCCCCTGCTTCCTGCCGTAGCCCTTCTGTCCTGGCTTCTCGCCTTCTCCCGTCATCCTTGTTGTTCCCGCTGGAACAGGTACCAAATACGGACTGTTGACATTGGAGCTCCAGGTCCTGAGATCAGATTTTAGAGGGATCTTCATGGCTTGGACCTCCACTACAGACTAATGACGTACAACTACCTCATGCACCTGTCCTGAAAAAACCCTTAGACTTCATCTCTGTGGCCATCCAAAGCCTTTGATCATGTTCAGAAGGTATGTTGGGGTGCTGCAACATTAGAATCTCTAAATGATGAAGTCCTTAGAAATTCATCTTAACTCTTTATCCAAACCAAGAATAGAGCAGATTATTCTGTCACAGAAAAGCACAGAGATGAGGATTTCACTGAAGGGCAGTCCTGCTCAGAAATATGTTGCAGAAGTTTCTGACATTGTTTTTTCTCCTCTGCATCTCTGCCCAGTTCAAGAATGCAGGGAGAAAGTGTTCTGCATATGGTTTTTCCAAGCAATGTTAGTGAGAAGCCAATGGGGAGTACAATTGAGGATGCAGCATTAAATGAGTAAAGAGACCCAGGCTGAGTCTTGGTATCCATCATTTTCTAAGTGCAGGACCCATATGTGCCTTTACACATCTCCACCATCTCATCTGTAACCTTTGGAATGGGAGTATTAACACTTGTCTCATGGGGTTGGTGCAAGTTTGAGCTGAAATCAGATATCCTCAAGCATCTCTTAAATGCAGTGCCATCTGAATATGTGAATGAGTCCACCTACTATATCTGACCTGAACCACTGAATTTTGTACCTAGAAAATGATCAAGGTATATTTTAAAGTCTTTCATTCATAGATGAGGAAACTTAGGGAGTTTAATACCCTTCCTCAGATCACCCATGGCTTCCAACTCTGGTCTTGGTTAAGTTTTTTCACTTAACCAAATGCATCTTTTACAAATGCACCTGTAGGCTTCTCATCAGCCATCTAGAAAATCCAAGCAGGTAGGATGCAGAGGACTGGGTGATTAATAAGTGCAGTGGGCAAGACTATAGGACCAAACAGGGAGTGCAGGAAGAGTTGGGTCATTTACAGGAGCCTCTGATTGAGTGTCTACCACGTTGGAGAAAGCCCACGAAATGTCTTCATAACTAGAACAGTCCAAAATAATACAAAAATCCGTCAGAGATGTCCCTTTTCATCAAATGGCTGCCAAAGCCAGCTACCAGGCTAGGCCCAGTGGGGAGACTGATGGGGTGGGGAGGTGCTGGGACAGCGAAGGCTGAGCACTGGGCCTTCAGGAATCGCTGGCGCATGCAAGCGGCACTCATCCCTCTTGGTGTGGACAAATATGTAGAAAAAGTCACACATCATAAAAAACAGTACAAGTGGAATTAGAAAAAACTCATGGGGAAAATATTAATCCGAGAACAATTGTATCCAAGAAAGCTCTCAGGAATGCCTTCCGCAGCTTGCTGGCAAACATCGCACGTTCTGCATTTTATTAGAGTCCTAACTGCGTAGAACACTGACCTTATTTGAGAGGCATTTCATAAACACTGACACAGGGCGCAGCCCCATTTGAGGCCACAAGGAGACGCGGGGCCTCCTTTGGGAAGCCAGCACGCCCTCCCCTTTGGGGTCACAGCTGAACCTCGAGCTGGACCTCGTTTTCTGGACCTGCTGATTCCCTTAGGCTCCGCTCTTGGGTTGAACTAAGCAGGAAGGAATTTTCCCTGGGGAAACAAGGGAGTGAGCTTTGGGGTGAAATTTGTCCTTAGGGCAGTTTCTCCCCTGCCAGGGGGAGACTTGGCTCCAGGGCACGGGTTGGAGAACCTTCACACAGCCCAGGGAATTTCTCTTAGGAGATCTCGACTTGTGCCCAGAACCTAGCACGTGGGTGTGTCAGATGGTGGTGCTTAGACACCTGGTCCTGGAGGGCGGAAGGCCAGTGGCTTGTAATAGCCATGGGAAATCTGTCCACTCTATCTTTCCTGCTAAGGCTGGCACTTCCCTCCCCATCTGCTGCCAGCTTCTGAGCTCTAAATTGCTGCCACGGAACTGGGTCTGCTCTTCTCTGTCTTGTCTCCTTCCCGCCTCAAAATATTTCCAGGCCTTTGGGTAAGGCTGGGATCAACTGGCCCAGCCCTGCCTACTGACCTCAGCCCTCCTCGAAGGAGAGATATCCTGGAAAGGAGCCAGGAGGATCCACAGCTTCCCTGTCTCCCTAGATTCATTTTCACGAGCGGGTCCCTGGCTTCCATATTGAAATTTGGGCTTTAGTCAAGGTCACTCAGGAAGCCTCTACTCATCTGGGAAGGCAGCGAGACAGAAGAAGGACCGAATGTACTACAGAAAAGGGGGTAGTAATGCAGAACCAGGGGGAGAACCCGATGGGTGACTTGGGGTCACAGATCATGCCTGAGGGCTCTCAGCACCAAAGCTGTAGCTCCTTTAGGGTGCGGAGAAGGAGGATCCCAGATGAGGAACAGAGTGAGAAGCAGTGGGAACTAGGGCTGGAGCAGGAATTCAAACAGGAGGCCAGTTGCTTCATGGGAGCTTTCCCTGATTCTAGCTCCCCGTTCCACCCCCTCCTAATTACTTCATACCACAAGATGGTAACCAATCTGCTCTGTTTACTTGGTGGAGGCATACATTTTAATACTTTCTGAAACGTTTCCCATAAGCTCCCCCCTGCCATGTGCCCTCCTGGTACATTCTAGAGATGCGGCAGAGACCTAAATCTCTGGGTTCTTTCCCGACCCGAGCAGCATGCTGATGGAGTCACATTCAGCCAGGAAGCTCGCTCTCCTCCCTGCTTTAAAACAAGAAACATCTCTTTCCAAGAGGACCGAGCTATGGTTTTCTTTGTGTGTTGCTGACGAACAAAGAGGCCTCGGTTGCAAAACAGCATTTCACAAGCAGAGCAGGGTGATAGCACCTCTTGCCAGATGTGACTGTGTGTAGTTGTGTGGGGGGAGGCAGCTTTGTCAAGAGGAGGGCTGAGGGGGGTGCCTCTGGGAATTTTTAGCAACGGCAGCATGGTGGAGTGGAAAGAATGCTTGCCTGGGAATTGGGAGACCTGGCCGTACCTCTGACTGACTGTGTGACCTTGGACAAGTCACTTGACCTCTCAGGGCCTCAGTTTCCTCATCTTTAAAAGTGATGATGGGAGTCGACTGGATGATGTCCAAGGACCCTTTCAGCCCTATGCATCTTTGCTTCTGGGGACTGAGGTTTGGGGTTTAGACCTGAGCCAACATCTAGCCAACCCAAGGGACTTCCTAGAGGCAAGAGAGAGGCCAGGCCAGCTGCTTCAGGGAGTGGCTAGTCCTTGATTAAGGCTCAAATAATTAGCTCAGCTCCACAGTAAACCTTCTGAAATTAAGAAAGAAAAAGATGTTTGGTTTCAAAAATAGCAGTCAGTGTTTCTTGAAACTGATTGGTTCGGGGTTTGTAGATTTTACACAAAGGCATAATTTCCTTTCCTCTATAGCACAGTGGAAAGTGTTGGCTTGGAGTTGGTGTGGCCTGGGTTTGAATGCTTTTGGTAGCTAAGTAATCCTGATGTGCTCTTGCACAGTGACCTGCTCCCAGGTTGTTGGAGGATCAGATGAAGCACTAATGTCCAGACTAGAGGACCATGTCTGGCATGAGAGAACCCTTCAGAGCCTTTATTTCACCTTGTGCTGTTTACGGATCACCTCAAGATTTAGTACTGGGAAGCAGTGAGCGTTGTGTTGTGCTCAGTGGTCCTCTGAGCGAGGGTGGTGGCTGCTGCACAGTAGGACTGGCTGGTCTCTGTTTCACGATAGCTCAAGTATCAGCTCAGGGCCTGGAGTGCCAGGGAGACTTGAAGCCTGGGTTCTCTCATTCACACAGGCTGTTCACACAGTATGGATGGCATTGAGACTGTGATGGCTGAAAGGCTGAGATGGCTGGAGGTATTGACCAGAGTGCCCACGCAGGTGACCTGTCTGGGTGGCTTGACCAGAGTGCCCACGCAGGTGACCTGTCTGGGTGTATTGACCAGAGTGCCCACGCAGGTGACCTGTCTGGGTGTATTGACCAGAGTGCCCACGCAGGTGACCTGTCTGGGTGGCTTGACCAGAGTGCCCACGCAGGTGACCTGTCTGGGTGGCTTGAGCTTCCTCACAGCATGGCAGCTTCCAAGCAATCTCACTTGTCACATGGAGGCTCAGGACCTCAAGACGTGTGCAGCGGTGACTCGGGACAACTCACAGTTTGCTTAGCTTTTTATAAATTAGCCTTAGAAGGTAGATTCGAGAGGGGCCCAGCTCTCCAAGAAAATCAAGCCTTTCCATAGCAGCCTTGTCATGACTGTGTTTTAAAACTAACAGCATGTAATTGTCAGCGTTATTTTCTGTACCTTAGAATCTAATTTCTTAACTAGATTAAAAGTTTCTTGAGGGCATGATCTGTGCATTTCTCCATAGAAGCTTTGTGCAGTGCTGGTGAACAGAAGACGAAGTCAACACATATATTTTATTTTTTTTGTACCAGGGATTGAACTCAGGGCCACTTGACCACTGGGTCACATCCCCAGCCCTTTTTAGTATTTTATTACAGACAGGGTCTCGCTGAGTTGCTAAGTGCCTCGCCATGGCTGAGGCTGGCTTTGAACTCACGATTCTCCTGCCTCAGCCTCCCCAGTGCTGGGATTACAGGCGTGCACCACTGCACCCAGCTAACACATTTTTAAAAGTCAAATTGAGTCTCTCAGGCAACAGGTTTGATGGAAAGACCTGAAGCTTTAGCACCAAAGATATCTGGATTCAAAAATATGAATTAAATATGTGCCCTTCAGCAAATAATTTATTTTTCTCATCTAAAAAATACTTCTGGAGACAGTAATACCTAGTAAAAAAAAATTAAGGATAATATATGCAAAATACTCAACACACAGTTGATGCTTTAACTCAACTTGGGATACTGGAAGCCTGTGGCATTGTGGCAAGTGCACAGACGCTTACGTCAGATAAATCTGATTTCACATGCCATTGCTTCTGGCGCGGCTGAGGATAGGTCCCCTCATTTCTTTGCGTTTTGGGATTCTCAACTGTAAAATGGGTATTATAGTCAGTACCTCTTGTGGTCATTGTGGTTGTTGTGAATGTGTCATGTAAGTTCTTAGTTCAGAACTTGACTTATCAGAGGAACTTACTACCTGTAAATTGAGTAGCAACAATTAATAAGTGTTTGTATTTTGATTTGTCCATGGATTTATACATTGAAAAAATATTTATGTAATGCTGATAGCTCACAGTGGTCCCACTGCTCAGGACCCTGAATGATGGGACCTGTGGATGCCCAGGTCAGGAAGATCCCTCGTGGGGTAGAGAATGGCACCTTGTGAAGGAGGGTAGAATCCCAGGCAAGCTGCCCACAACAGTGCTGTGGTTTCACACACCTGCAACTGAATTTTAATTGTTCCTCTTGACCCTTGGTCCCAGAGAGCCCCTGGCTTCTGCCATTATTACTCACCCACTTTGGTTAGTGATGCACGTGTCTCTTTACTGTTCCTTACTACTGCCTTGTGAGGGAAAGTGTGGTAGCTCTCACTTTGGTTCTCTTTTTGATGGTGACTTTTTCTTAAAATTTTTTTGGCATTATGTCCTTGCCTCACATCTGGCAAAATATACCAGCTTGTCTGTGTGGTGATAAGTCAGGACACTGGGTTTAACTTTTCTAGGTAGTTCCTGGGACCTGTGCCACCAGTGTTGAGAGCCATTGGCTGGGAGCACCTCCATTTCTTCCATAAGATCTTCCAAGAGCTCCAATCTTACCTTCTTTTCTTTTTCTTGAATCTAGGTAATCTGATAAAAGATTTTGACCTCAACCTTAGAAAAATGCACAAGCACAGTATTTTGCAATTGACTTGGAGGCCATTCGTGGCCATTTCCCCAGGTAGTGTATTTCCACTGAGTGACCTTGTCTGCCTCAGTGATTTTGATCGCATGGGCTTCTGGGTTTTTGTGACTTCTTCTTGGGGACCATCATGCACCTGTGAAACTGCTTTGAGTCTTCCTGCTTCTTAAGTTCCTCTGTCTCCTCCCTGTAGAGGAAATGTGCTGCCCAGGATGGAGTCTTCCCTTCTCTCTTCCTAGCAGCAGTCCTTCTTAGGTGATGGGAATGCCACCTTCTGTGCCCGTAGGATATAGTCCCCAGGATCTGTGAGCAGAGGTCTCTCATTCCTAGTTAAGGGGTCAGCTCCTGACCCAAGTCTGGTCAACTGGATGCATCATTCTAAGCTGGAGTCTCGACCAGCAGTACAAAGGGGTGGGACACAGTGGCTTTCCATTTCACCTGTGCACTTGCACGAGCACAGACCAGGCCTGCTTTCCTATTCCCCAGACCCATTCTGAAGGTTTCCATTAAGTCCAAAGCCTCTGAGAGCTGTCACAATAATTCATTTTTTAAAAAATATATTTTTAGTTGTAGATAGACACACTATATCTTTATTTATTTTTATGTGGTGCTGAGGGTTGAACCCAGTTCCTCACACATTCAAGGCAAGTGCTTTACCACTGAGCTATAGCCCCAAGATAATTCCTTTTGATTCAGGTTCACAAACTTGTAACCAAATAACTCTATGTGAGAAAGCGATGGGTAACACGCTGCCGGGGAGAAAGTGGCACAGTGAGAGAGATTATGCATGGTATTGGAGACAGCAGACCTGGCTTTGAGTCACAGGTTTGCCATTCTCCAGCTGCGTGCCCTTAGGAGGTTCATTTTCCCTTAGGATGTCAACATCATTAGAGTAATGAGTCCTGAAACCCTGGTTCTCAGCCTTGCCTACACATTGGAATCACCTGGGGAGAAATAAAATCACCAATGCCTAGGACCTGTCCCCAGAGATGCTGATGTAACAATTCTGGGGTGCTTTTTTGATGTTGGGATTTTCAAAAGCTCACAGGTATTTCTGATATGTGCATTGTTTGAGATAATTGACCTACAGAAATTCTTCAAATTAGAGGGAGGAATAAATGAGATATGTAAAATAGCCAAATGTAAGGATTGGTAAATGCCACTCTTTTTTTCTTTTCTTAAGGTAAACAACAATCACTTGCTTTTGCTGCTAGCACAATTTTCTTTGTTTGGAGTAGTCATAGCAATGCATGAAACGACGGTACAATACAACCTGGCTTATTTATCCTATTTGAGGTGAAGGCCGATCACAAATGTAGCCAGAATTATAGAACATACAAAAATGTGATTACTTTCACATCCATGGAATAACTAGAGCGAGTTCAACAATGCCTGTTGAGAACATTCTATGGAGTAACTGCTGTAATGGATAGACAAAATTGATTTATAATTACCATGGCAACAGCAAAATGGAAGGATGACTTCCCAAGGGACAAGGACGGGGACCCAGGAAGATTCTATCCCATGTCTGCCCTGCAGCTTGCTTAGTGACCGTGGCTCCAGCAGTTTAGTTTATCTCACAAGTTCATGGTTTCCACAGACCCCATTGCCTCATCTGTGCACCCTTAATGGGCTCTTCAAGGAAATGTATCGATGTGGAAGTTGTTAAGACAATCATGAAAAGACGCCGAAGGCGGCGGAAAGAAAGCAGATCCTTGCGCCTCACAGAGGAGAGAACTAAGACACTGGTCCTTGCACCTGCAGCTTCTCCCACAAGCTGAGAAGCCTAACCAGCCCTCCATAAAGTTCTCCTGTGAGAGGACACAAGGGGACGCCTCCACCTGTCCTGGGTTTCTCTGCCTCAGTGCCACAGACATTTCCGGTGGGATTTGTTGTTGTTGGGGGGTGTCCTTTTCAAAAGTTATTTAGCAACATCTCTAACCCCTACCCAGTAGATTCCAATAGCATCCCTACTTTGTAACAACTAAAAAGTGTTTCCAGATCCAGCCATATCACCCCTGGGGAACAAAGTCACCTTCAGTTGGAAACCACCCTCCACCTCCATCTCAGGGAGGTGTGTTTACCTTAATAGAGCAGCATAACTCTGTGTGTACACAGTGGTTAATCTCTGCGGTGCCCTCAGAGATTTTCACAGATGTCCACAAACCTGACAGCTATTGGTAATCCTTATACTCATTGGTAGAGCTGGGGTTTCTGAATTACAGAGAAGTTGATGGTAATAATAATAACAACAACCGCAGCTACCATTTATGGAGTGTTTATTATGTGTTATGCACACAGCTAAGTGCTTTTATATATTACATTGTCTCAGTTAATATTTATGTTGACAGAGTTTGAAAATCAGTGGCCAGTTGGCCACATCCAGCCCCCCGAGTGTTGTGCTTGGCTCCCATGGCATAGGCTCACATAATTTTTTTCAATGTTAATTTCGTGCCAATATTTTAAGATCGGGTGAATACATATGTAGTTCTATTTCTAGCTTATTTGGAAAGTCTGGCTATAAGCAGTCTGCTTGGCTCCATCACAATAATTGACTGGATTTTATGTGAGGCAGAGCTCCGTTTTACCACAGTCCCCACTACTCCCTATGGTGCTTCCAACTCTAGACTATGTTGGCTGCCATTTGACACCATGATGTTTTTCTTTGTTCAGACCAACTTTATTCATTTATATCCTCTGCCCATCTCCTCTGAGCTGTTGTATTTCTGGCTTTGGCCTTACAACACACTGTGTAGCATATGTTACTGTTCTCATTTTAAAGATGAGAAAACTGAGGCTTAAGAAAAGGAAAACCCAGGCCAAAATCACACAGCAAATGATGGGCAAAGTTGGGAGTGGAACCCAGCTTCCTACCTTGACCCCCAGCCTGCCTGGTGGCCGTCGTTGCTGGTGGAGGTCGTCTCTCTGCATCAGGAGATGCTCTAGCTGGATCCCTAGCATCTAGGGTTTCCTTGGAGCATCATACCACAGTGTCCCTTCTGCTCACCAGGAAACCCACATGTCACCAGGATGGAAGAGTATCTTCTGAGCGTAGCTCCCCACACCACATTTTCTGTGTCTGTGCTGCTTTTGGGCTGCCTCCAAGGGCTGCTCACACACTCCCACGTAGTGAGGGGCCAGCTGGTGTGTGTGCTTCTGCCTGAGACGAGTCCGCTTGCCTGTAGGGAGGATGTGATTGCTTTAGGAAATTAAGTGGGAGTGATTAATTAGGAAATGTACTGAGGACTCTGGAAAGAAATAGCAGAAATGAAAAAAAAAAAAAATTGGAACTCTATACGCAGAATGCTTCTGGCCACGTGGCTGAAGAGACTGCTCCGTGGGACAGAAAACACTTGATCCCAGTATTTCTGATGCTGCTGCCTTGGTAGAGCATCCTCTTGCACGATGATGCACGAAGGACCCACGAAGCCCACTGACCCAGCCTCTTTTGTTGAATGACAAGCCAAGACCCAGTGAGACCTCCAGGAGGAGCTGGGCAGACTACAAGGAACCGTAGGACTTAGGACTGAGAAAGACCAGAGGGTCACTTCTTGATTGATCTTGCTGGATGCGTATTCCTGGGTTGATCTCTTGAGTCTCGGGTTTCTTCCTGTAGAAGGAAGGTAGCCTTGGCTGGTGCCAGGGATTGCAGGGAGGAATTGATGAACAAAAGCAGGCATGATGACTGCTAATAAGTAGTACTCGCCAGTCGCCCCTCTAGAACCTCACTGGTATTTTCTTAACTCTTACAACCATCCCAGGAGGATGGTACTATTAGTAGCTAATTTTACAGATGAGGAACAAAGGCACTGAGAGAATACATTACTAATCCAATATTCCAAAGCTCCTAAGTGACGGGGCCACTCCGTCCATGCAGTCTGACTCAAGAATCCGTGTTCTCAACCTCGAAGCATTCTGCCTCTTATTCATGTTACATAATTTATAGATAACATTATATAATCGATGCATAAAATATGGCACTTATGAGTGTTCCAATTTATATGTAATTTATTCACTATGAGGTAATTTATATAATGTGTTATATTAGGTTGAACCCTAAGGAATTAGTATTTTTGTCACTAGAACAGGTTGAGCAGTAGTGATTTTCGTGGAGCTCATCATAGTGTAGGTTGGGAACCCCAATCTGAAAATCTAAAACCCAGAATGTTTCAAACTCTGAAACGTTTTAAGCACTGATATGATGCCCCATCTGGAAAATTCCACACTAAACCTCATGCCAAGGTCATGGTCAAAATACAGGTGCACTGAAAGTCTCATAGAAAATTATCTTCAGGCTATGTGTGTAAGGTGCATATGAAACATATATGAATTTTGTGCTTGGACTTGGGTCTCATCCTCAAGATAGCTCATTATGTATATGCAAATATTGCAACATCTGAAAAAGTTATGAAAGTCTACATATTTTGGGTCCCAAACATTTTGAATAAGGGATACTCAAGCTGTGCATAATACATGAACCACAGAAATTTCTGTTTCTCTTACGCTTTTTTTTTTTGTGTGTGTGTGCGTGTGTATGTGTAATATATATGTTTATAAAATGCTCAGCACATTTCTAACTCTAAGCCTCAGTTTCCTCCTCCGTCAACTAGGGCCCAGCATACGTGCTGCCATGCCACACCAATGAGATGGTGTGTGGAGAAGGCACCTGGCACAGGGCTCAGGAAATAGGGTCTCTTACTCTGTCACAGCCCAACACCCCCACACCTGCAGAGGCCTGCTGTGTGATACTTCTTCATTCACTGCCCCCAGCTTGGCTTTTGGTTTGAGAGTCTCCAGTCCCAATAAAACTTTTTAGTTACATCCAGGTGTAGTCTTGGGCCAGGGAGCTATTTTTTATTCCAGGAGACTTTGATATTTTCAATATGCTTCAGTTTAATCCAAAGCTTCCTGTCAGGCAAGGTGAAGCCTGCTGCCTTTCACATGCGTGAGAACGGCAGTGCCGCCGGCGTGGGATGCTACCTGCCCCAGCTCAGAGTTCCTTCTTCCTGTGTTTTCTCTGGGTCCTCAAGGTACAGCCCTCTGCTGTTCTTACTGTAATCTTGGTCTATTCGCCAGTCTTCTCTTTGCAAACTCTATCCAACTGCATGTTGCCGCCTGAAGCGCTTGGAGCACCGGAGCCGTGGGAAGAACTTCAGAAGCAAACTGGAGACAAACAGCTTTTTATTCTGATAACTTTTCTCTCTGGTTCTAACAACAACTAACACACGCCAAACACTCCACTAAAAATGGCGCTGACCCGATCAGCAATTTCGGCCAAGTCACTCGAGATCCCGCAACAAGTCTCGTGAGACTACGGGAGGAGACAATGCCCAAATCTCCACGGCTCATAGTCACTGCAATTCAAGCCAATCCCCAAAACTGCATTTCCCCCTTAGCTTTTTATTCAAGTTCTAACAACAACAATCCCAAACAAACTAAAAATGGCGCTGACCTCAGCAATTTGCCAAGTCACTGCGAGTCCGCAACAAGTCTCTGTACAGGAGGGGCCCAAATTTCATAGTCAACTGCAATTCAAGCCAATCCCCAAACAGGGCTCCTGCAATGCAGTCCCAGTGGGTTTTCTGCTGGAAGTTTTCTTGGACCTTGGAGAATAGGTTCTGGGGCTTTGCAAGACAGCCCTGTAGGCACGGTTCTGCTGTCTCCCCCATCCCTGGTCAGAATGAGTTCGAGGAGATTGGCTGCTCAAATAGAGAAGAAACAGGCTAAGTGTCTCTCAGCCCAAATGCTGGCTGTGCATCTGGATGGATATTCCCAGTCCTTCCTGTAGGATAATTAACAAAACTAAGCAGTGAACCCGTTGGTTTGCAGGGGTCCTGAGGTCAGGGGAATTAGCGGAAGGAGGGGTTTTGTTTGGGTCTGGGTATTAATACTGGACCTCCCTAGTAACAATCAGAGCTAACTTTTATTGAGACCTTACACTGTGCCAGGTGCCATGCTAAGTGTTTTTACTGTTCCATTCGAATGTTTGCAAGAATAGGATTAGTTCCAAGTAGAGGCACAGAGAGATAAATAGGACTCATACACAGCGAGGCTTTGAGTTGCAACCCAAGCCAGTCTGTTCAGTTCACCACTTTGTCTCTTAACCCTGACCCTCTACAGTTCTGAGGTGCTACCAAGCTAGCCCCCTGGGTGCCACAGCAGCAGGTCTCACTGATTCCCGAGCATGCAGACAATGCAGACAGATGGTGCCAACGCTCCCTGAATGAAAGCCCTCCTCCCTTGAGATCTGCGATCTCCGTTGCCACCTGGGTCTCTTGCGGAGCTGAGCTTCCTTGTGCAACTTCCAAATTCCATCAGCAAGAGAGTCAGGGAAACGCTGGGCTGGACACCAAATTAAGGAAGTAATGCAGTGTTGTAGAGGAGAGCTTGTCCATCCATTCATTCATTTGGTGAAGCTGTATTCAGTGCGCCTACGTACCCCTGTGTTCTTACCAATTTGCTCTTAGAAAGAAATAACCTCATCTCACCTGCTTTGCTAACTATAGTAAAAATCAAAGCAAAACAAACAAAACCAAAAACAACAAAAACAAACCCCAGAAAAATATAAGTGTTACATGAGGATAGGGGGAGAATTGGAACTCGTATGCATTAGTGGTAGGAATGGAAAACTGCAGCTGCTGTGGGAAGCAGTGTGGCGGAGCCTCCAAAAGGTAAACTGAATTACCACATGATCCCACAAGTCCACCCCAATCATATGCCCCAAAGAATTGAAAGCAGGGACTCAGATAGACAGTTGTACACCACTGTTCATTGCAGCATTACTTACAATAGCCAAAGGTGGAAACAACCCAAGTGCCCTCAACAAATAAGTGATAAACAGGATGTGGTATGTCCATATAATGGAATATTATTCAACCTTCAAAAGGAACAGAGTTTTGACATATGCTACAACATGGATGAACATTGAAAGCATTATATGTAGTGGAAAGAATCAAACAAAAGAACAAATGTTATATGATCCCACATAACATTATAAAATACTCCTAATAAATTCCTAGAAGTTGGTTAGAGGGTATCAGGAACCAGGGAGTTAGTGCTTCATGGGTGCAGAGTTTCCGTATGGGGAGATAAGAAAGATGTGGGACTGGGTGGCAGGGATGACTGAACAGCATTGTGGACATGCTTAATGCCACTGAATGGTGCACTTAAAATGGCCATTTATGTTCTATATACTTTACCATAATTTCAAAAAAATCCCTTCACAGGAAAAACAACGGTCTGCTTTGTGAAGGAAGAAAACACTGTAAAAATCCCTTTCTTTTAGCTCAGCACTTAGGCCTTCTGCCTAAACGGAGCTTGGCCTATAGTAGATGCACATTTCTTTCTTTCTTTCTTTCTTTCTTTTTTTTTTTTTTTTTTTTTTTGCTGAGCCAAACTGGGAACACAATAATTCTATTTGTAGTTGAAAATGGCAGCGAGGCTGTTGAGTGTAAATCTTACTACCATGGCAACTGTGGAACACAAAGATGATACAAATGAAGACGCAGGAGTATTTTTGGCAGGCGGGGTCAGCTGGAGGTAACACATCTCTTTGCAGGTAAATGCAGGATTGGAAGGAGAGGAAATTGTTAACAGTCATCCTAAAAACTCAGAATCCCAGCCACGACGTGTCCGTCTTTGTTCCAGTTGAAGGCATCCAGGCAGCCCTTTGGACCAATTGAACCAGAAGGGGTAGAGGGTGAAGTCCAAGTTGGTGATGGACTCCAGCCACACCTTGGTTAGGAGCTCTCAAGGGAAGACAGGAGGCCAGCCACCCTTCTGGCCACTCACTCACAACACAGTTCAGGTCCTCGGGAAGACACCTTGTGGGTCTGCAGATCTCCTGGGCCATTCACAGAGTCACAGCCAGTGTCTGGGAGGAAGAGGAAAGACCACAGTTAGGCAGTGAACAAGGAGATGAAAGAGCCTGGCCTTGCTGTGCTGTCTCACGGGCAGAATGCTTCTTTTAGAAGAGGAAAAGGGTTTCTAAAAACTGCTGTGAATTCTGTGCCACCTTCGATTGCTCCCTCTCTGCTTAGGCTTCGATCACCTTTTTGGGTTGTGAAGGAAAGACTTCGCCCCACCTGCCCCTGACATTGGCATACTCAGCTACGCACAGAGATACCCTCACTCATTGGCAAAGGGGAGCAGTTTTAGAATCCAAGAGCCTTCGGGGCCTCCCATCCTGTCCCCAGTCTCTTCCAGGCTTAATTCTGAGCTACTTCCCCTTCCAAAGCTTTGTGTGACACTGTGGAGGAAACTGGCCCTCTTGCACGTGGCTGGGTGTCCCCCTTTTGGAAAAGTGTTTGGGTAGCCTCTGAAGGAAAGCTGAGCAATTTTATGGCAGTAAAAAAAAACTATGGGTTTTAGAATCAGGATGGCATGTAAATCTGCTTTTGACACTGATAGTTATATAGCAGATGAGTTGCTAAACCTCAGTTGCCTTGTCTGTAGAATGGGTGCGATGATACCTGTGTTCCAGGGTCTGCATATGCGTTCATTGTATCTCGCATTCAAGTGCACTGGCACTGGGCAGCTTGAACCCAGCCAGGTAGAATTGAGCCCAGATAGAGGCAGCACTCAGCGGCACACTATGATACAAGAAGGTGGCGTTTATCAATCACCCCCTTAATTTACAGCTGCAAGCTAACTGGTCTGCATACATTATCATGTTTAATTTTCACAAAAACCCTATGATGTTGATATTATTGTGCCCATTTTCCAGGAGAAAATAAAAACTGAGGCTTAATGGGATTAAATTACTCATCCAAAGCCAACTGACTGGTGCTTATTCCAACCCAGACGGTCTGACTCCAGAGCCCAGGTGCATAACCACCATCCTGGGGTCAGCTTGAACACTGGGCCAAGAAGATGGCAGGCTTGAGATGGGAGACTTGTGTTGGGACCACTGGGTCCTCACAGCCCTTTGCCTGTCATGAACATCTTCCCAGGAACTGGAGGATGTCCTTGGTTCCAGGCTTGCTGATTCGAGTGTCTGGTCGAGCCTGCACTGAGGAGTTCCTGCTTCCCTTCATTCCTTCTGTGCACGTGTACTTGCCGAGCAACTCCCTTGCACCAGGTCTGCAGGTGTTGGGGTGGTTTATCTGGTGCTGACTGGGCCCAGGCAGCTCATGAGTGAATCTACACATTTTCCTAAGTGCTCTGTGTGGCAGGCCTCCTTGCCTCTCACTGCTTGTTACTGTTTTACACTCGATTAAATAGATGCATAAGGAGGCGAAAGCAGTTGCCTTTGTTAGCTCCCCTCAAAATGTAGGCATCGAGGCTTTCATCAGCCCAAGGAGGTGACTTCTTTTTTCCATTTCCAGAAGCACTGGTCTTAGACCCATGGTTCCCAGCTTGAGCATGCACCAGAATCACCTGGAGGGTCTCTTAAGACCCAGATCACTGGGTCCACTCCAAGGGTTCTGATTCAGTAAGTTGGGATGAGGCCTGACAGTGTTGTGCATTTTAGTCAGGTTCTCTGGTGATGAAGATGCTGCTGTACTGGGGACCCCACTTTGGGGATTACTGCTCTAATCACTGAAGATAGAATCCTGTTTTTGCTGTTCCCCTAGACAATATCTGATAACCAAGTGGTTGCTTGATATATATTAGCTATTTCGAATGATTCAGCTGCACATTCATTTATCCTTTATGGACCATATTGCATTTTCATATCTCAGTGTGTTAATTCTAGGGCTTTGCCACTTAGGGTGTAAGTTCCACGGGGTCACACTACACTTCTTAGCACCTTGGGCAAGCTTTGCACGTGTGGGATGTTTGGTAAATATTAGCAGGTTGGTTGGTTGACTCAGAAACTAATCTCACTAAGACCCCAAATACCAGCCGGATGAAATGTAGGAGGAACATGGCTCTCAAGACAATCTCTGAATTTCCTAGAAGAGCTCCTGGTATGCACTTGGTGCTCAGTAGTGTTTATTGAGTGACTAACACCACTGCAGCTTCGTGGCCAACAGCCTGAAGGTTTACCTGTTCTCTTCAGCCTGATTCTAGCATGGGGGCTCAGCCTCAAGGCACAGGTTGGCAGATAGAATTTTCCAGGGCTTGCAGTTCACCTCCAGCAATGATTCTCAACCCTAACTGCACATCAAAATCACTTAGGGACTTGAAAATAATCTGATGCCGGCTATCTACCCCCAGGGATTCTGGTGCAGTTGGTATGTAGTGTGGCCCAGGCAGCAAGATTTCTTAAGCTCCTCTGGGTGATCCTAACCTGCAGGCAGTGCAGCAAGGTTAGGAGCCACTGATCCTATAGCATCGGCCTGCGTGATTTCTTTGTGTGCATTTACACGGGACTGTGCACGTATTTGAGAATGCACGCATACATGTGCAGAGATGTGGGGAGCTATGCGTTCCTATTTTGAGAGGTTCAGAGCAAGCGTCTCTCTCAGATCCTGAGATCAGGGATCCGAGCCTGAAAGTCAAGCGTCAGGTAGAAACTTGGCAAAGCCAGCTGGTACTTTAAAGCAAGGATGCCTCCCCTCTAGGGTGGCCCACTGCTGATTGTCACATCTCGTGATGAGGGGCTCTGTTTCAAGGCAGAAGGCAGGAGGTGGGGCTGCATGCAGGTGGTATGGCTGTTGCAAGGCCTTTTTGTTCTCTCAGTTCAGAAGGGGCCCACGGTTCTCCCAGGAACCGGGGCATGGGGCCTAGCATTTGGCACCCTGTACACTAGTGCCGAGTTTATTCTTGGGTTTCTCGGTGGAAACTCACACGGCTACTTGAGACCCATGAGCTGGCTGGGAGCAGCGGGAAAGGTCATGTCTAGGCCTCCGCCCCAGCAGGTCGCTTGACTCAGCACAATCCTGGTGTAATTAAGCATGACAAGAAGAACAGAGGAAAGGACTGGTGCTCACCCGTGAGCACTCAGCCCAGGTCCCGGGGGCCCGGGGTATTCAGAGGTGCCAGCTGCTCTCAGTTTTACTGGAGCCAAGGTTTGGCTCACCTACGGCCATCTCCATTGCCGGGTCCCTGGGAAGTGAGGTCTACTTCAGTAGCCTGCAGGATTGAGTCTCCCAGAGAGATGACTGGGTGAGCAAGTCTCACTCCCTTCCTTCTTGTCTCTCTTCTCTTGTGGCGTTGGGAGCGGGGAGTGAGAAACACAACCCCACTGTTCCACTCAACTCACCCACTGTTTGAGCAGCAGCCTCAAGTAAGGCCCTGTGCTGGGCACCAGAGCAAGTCTGATTCTTAAACTTAGCTTTTTTCCTAACAGAACTTTCAGCTAACTGGGGAGACATCTTGTAGGAGCCCTGTTTGGGGAGATGGCTAAGATTGCGGTTGACTACGGGCCATGGAGATGTTTGGCTGTTGCCGCCTTCCGTAGTCTCATGGGACTTGGCCCGGGATCTCGCGAGACTTGAGCGAGATTGCTGATCGGGTCTGCGCCATTTTGGTGGTGTGTGTGTGGCGTGTTAAAGTCGTTGTTAGAGCCAGAGAGAAAAGTTATCAGAATAAAAAAGCTCTTTGTTTCCAGTTCGCTTCTGAACTTCTTCCCGCGGCTTCGTTGCTCCAAGTGGCCATCGCTTCAGGCGACAACAACATCCCATGATTATAAAGTTTGGAGTCAAACCTAGTTACCTGCCTGGGCCATACCAATTAATATAAATGAGTGACTTGGTCTATTTGTGAAGTCATAGGAGTCCTATGCCCAGCCAAAGCCATTGCTATGGAGTCCCCAAGAGGTCCATGTGCTGGAGGCTGGGTCCCTAATGTGTTGGTATGCTTGTGGCAAAACCTTTAAGAGATAGGGCCAGGTACAAGGTAATTAGGTCATGGGGACACCATCCTCAGAAGAGATTGATGTAGATCTCGCGAGACCCTGGTTAGTTCCCATAAGAGTGGGTTGTTATAAAGAGCGAGTCTGAGTCCTGAGTCTGGCTTCTTCTCTGGCCATGTGAGCTCTCTCCAAGTGCTCCCATGATGAGACCATCTATCACGAGGAACTCACCAGAGGCAGAACAGATAGAACCTCCCATCTTAAAATTTCAGGTTCCAAAACTGTGAGCTACATAAATCTCTTTTTAAAAATAAAGTACCAAGCCTCGGGCATTTTGTTATAGCAATAGAAAATGGACTAATAGAGGCATTAAAAAATTGCCAACCAAGCAAAAATAGTCCATATGGTGGGACTGAATGATGGAGAGCCAACCTAAAACCCAGCTTGGGCCACTCTGCGGGGTGAATTTGAAATTGTGGGCCATAGGTTCCTTCAAGTCTGTAGGGGACTGCAAACACCACCCTCCGAATGGACTCATGATCTTGGAGATGTTCTCTACTGGAGCCAGCTCCCCACAACAGCTGCCTACGGAGCCAACACTGAGCAAGCAGCTGAGAAAGTCTGCAGAACGAACCAGGTAGAGTGGGAATCAACCTGGGCTGCAGGGTCAGGGTGGAGGTATGTGGTCAGGATACAAATGGAACAGGGAAGAAATTGCAGTAACTCACCTCCATAAATAACCTGAAGGCTCATCTCTTCCACTTGGGAGCAAGAGAAGTGAGGGTCTGAGAGAAAGGGCCAAGAGGGACCTTGAGCCTCCCTGGCCTCACTTTCTCTAGTTCAGGCACTGTCCAGGCAGAAAATATTGACGCTCAGAGATTGGTGGGCTTCTGCCCTGTGCCCACCCAGCTCCCTCAGTCTCCCTCTGTCTTCACCTGCCTGCTGTCACCAGTGCTGTGCTCAGTGACCCAGAGGGTGGGCGACACTGCAGTCCTTGCCTGTGGTCTCAGCCCCAGAGCTCTGGCTGTGGTGGCAGGATCCGTGGCACAGATCCTGCCTTCCAGAAGCCAGGGTCAGCCAAGGCTACTTGCCCCGAGAGGCAGTAGAGGCAGCACAGCAGACCTGGGTGTCTGGATAACAGTGGGGAGTCCCTTTCTCGGGGCTTTGAAGTTGACATAGCTCCCAGGGCTTCCTTGCTTCTGATGCGATGCTGTTTTTGGCATCCATCTCCAGATATATAGGCCTCTCCTGCTGTTTTATTTGTCTCTCTCTGTATCCGTGTGCTTATGTTTTCCCACAAAGAGTGTGTTGCTGTGAAATGTTTCCTACAGAGCTCCTCACCTCCTTCCTAGAACAATCCCATTCCATGCAGGCCCCCCACACCAACACCACGGCCCCAGGCCACGTCAGAGTAAACAAACCGCAGACTGGAACTGCAGCCATTCTGGGGATAGGAGTCTCTAATTTGGGCTTAAAATAGTCCACAGTCTAAGGGCTTCAGAGACCAAGAGCAAGGTGCAATCGCAGGAGCTGGAGACCTGTCCCAGGATCTGGGAGAAAGGCAGGGGTAAGAATTGTGGATACAAGCTAGACCCTCCCCCTGCAATAGTTCCTTTGAAATTGTCCTCTGTGATCTCTTTCATAATGGCAGAGTGAAAGGTGTAACAACCAAAATACACGGGACCTGCATCTGGAGAGCTGTCCACCTTCCCCTGCTTCTTCAACACTCCATGCAGGGCCACCATGCTCCTGGGTCACCTCATAGAACATGGCCCCTGCAGAGGTGCCATTTCTCACATGTACTATTTTTTAAAATTTTTTTATTTGTTCTTTTTAGTTATACATGACAGAATTATTTTGACATATCATATATACATGGGGTATAACTTCCCATTCTTGTGGTTGTGAATGATGTCTATTCATGTATGAATGTAGGAGAGTTCTGTCTGATTCATTCTACTGTCTTTCCCATTCCCATCTCTCCCCCTTCCCTTCATTCCCCTTTGTCTAATCCAATGAACTTCTGTTCTTCCCAGTCCCCACTTACTGTGTGCTAGCATGCACATATCAGACAGAACGTTTGGCCTTTGGTGTTCTTGGGTTGGCTTATTGCACTTAGCATGATTGTCTCCATCACGTGTACTTGTGAACCACACCCCTGCAGTTGTGCAAGCAGTGACAAGCGCAAAGAGTGAGTGCAGGTGGACAAGGTATTGTTCTAGCCACCTCACAGGCATGAGCTTGCTTCATTCTCGACCCAACCCCAGGGGGAAGAGGCCTGTGTTACAGATTGTCCTCCTTTTTCAGACAAAGAAATGGAGGCACAGAGGTTAAATAACTTTCTGAGTCATTTTGCTGTTTCTGTTGACCAAAGGCAGAATGAGCTAGAGTCTGTCCCCGGTGCCCACATTTCTAGCCATTCTGTTTTGCTCCTGTGCTGAGGTGGCGGCATCCCCTCCTCTGGCTATTGTGATGACCGCCATTTCCTGGTGTTTGACCCTGCTCTTACTACTGGAGCTCCTAGATCGGGGGTCAGCAACTGTTTTGTGTGAAGGGCCATGCATAATGATTTAGACTCTGGGGACCAAACTGTGTCAGTGACAACTACTCCACTCTGTCCACATAGAGTAAAATCCACCACAGGCACTGTAGAAATGGACCACTGTGGCTGTATTCCAAGAAAGCTGTATTTATAGATACTGAAATTTGAATTTCATGTAATTTTTATGTGTCACGAAATATTATCCTTTGATTTTTTTTTTCTAACTGTTTAAAAATATAAAAACTGTTCTTAGCTAGCAGTCCATGCAGAAACAGGCAATGGGCTCAATTTGTGATCTGTGGGTGTCGTTTGCTGACCCGACCCTAGGAACTGGGTCTGGAGGGTTGTGTGTATATTTCCATTTGTTCCTTCCCAGGCTGTGTCCGTGCTGGCACTAGGCCCCAGCCCCAGCGCTGCCTGGATGATTTACTACATGGTAGG
The DNA here is from genome assembly GCA_025594165.1 of Tamias sibiricus. Taxonomy (NCBI): domain Eukaryota; kingdom Metazoa; phylum Chordata; class Mammalia; order Rodentia; family Sciuridae; genus Tamias; species Tamias sibiricus. The sequence goes on from CM046662.1 coordinate 11,387,647, forward strand.
GGCTGTCAGGTTTACTGGCGACTCAGGGATAATGATGATTTTCAGAGAATAAGTTTTCCTCTTTAAAGCAAGGGATGGAAATCCAGTCCTGTCACAATGGCTGAGAAGAGGGCAGGAGCCTCACACTGTGAGCCTTTAGGGATGTTTGTAGGAGAGTAAAGGGAGGACTTTTTTTTTTTTTTCTTACGTAAAGTGTAGAGATTTATTTTTTTACAAATAGACCTACGAATAGAACGTGATTCATAATGGGAAACAGATTTCCCCCCTCAAGATAAATGGAATGTCCCCACCTCCCAAACTGAGGAGAGAATTGTTTCCTCTTTACAAAGGAAACAAATTGGATTCTCTAAGGAATAATCAGAGAAGTTTTTAAAATTGTCATAATAAGCAAGATATGGTTTCAGGGATGATGAAAGGAGACTGGCCTTCATCGGGGCTGGACATGAAGCATGGTTGGAGAATCACATGGGCCCATCTCCCTCCCTGCCTGATTCCCGTCCCTTGGCATTTTATCAGTGCCAGATGGTGGAGAGTGACTCCCACGTGAACGGGGTTGGTGGGCCTACCCAGTCCCCCTGTCACACTGGAACGGCATTCCGTTCCTTTCCAGTTCTTGACTCTGCTGAAGTAGGTCCCGATTCCTGGCCAAGCTTCCTGACAGCTGCAGTTCATTTTGATCCGTGGGAGAGGGCGCTGTGGGTGGGAGGCTTGCCTGGGCAAAGACCTGGGCTTTGGAAGGAGCCCGGTGGGTGCAGAGGACCTGCCTGCGGATGAGCTATGAGGCTTCATTTCCAGGCAGCCTGCGCCCTGGGCTGACGCCGCTCCTCTTGGCGAAGGTGGAGAGCCACGGCGGCTGGAGGAGCCCGGTGCTGTGTGCTTGGATAGAAGTCAGCACCAGCTGGGTTCGGCCAAGTGCCGCTGTGCTTGGATGACAGGAGTTGGTCCACAAGGAAAAGTGATTAGGGATGGGGAGGAACTGCAGACACGTGAGTCAAGACTTAACTCTCTAGTCCTTCACTGGGTCCTGGAGATCGGAAGGGATGCCACTCACTCAGCCCTGGCCCTCACTGCTCACAAGCCAGGAAAGGAGAAAAGTGGTCCTTCTAATTCCTCGAGAACCTGAGAGCACAGAGCAGGTCAGCTAGATCCTCCCTGCAGAATGTCTGCTCTGTGGGTTATACTTAGAAGATGTGTACTAGAGCGAGTTACTTAGCCTTCCTGGACCTCAGTTTCCCATAAATGGCAACAATAATAGTATCCGCTGCATAGGGTTGCTGGGAGGACTCCAAGGAGATGACTAGTGCCTGACTATTGAGTTGCAAGAACTCGATATTCAGCAGAACTATTGTTAATCATTATTTGTATTCTTGCTCAGCAGTACTGATTTTGCATATTTGTACGACTCTTTTCAAATTTATAAAATCCTCTCTCCTCCATTATCTCATCTGATTGTCTCAAAGTCCTCTGAGTTTCAGCCAGGACCATTGAGCCATTTTGCAGATGAGAAGAGTGGACTGCCCAAACCACATACTTAGCAAGTTATGAGACTGGGACGGGAGCCCTGATGCTACAGCCCTTACCTAGTTCTCACCGACTCTGTGCCGTCCTGCCTTTTCACAGGGGTACAGGGTTGCATCAGCCCCATAGACGATGCCTAGATATGTAGCAAGCATTCTCTGCTCTCAGCGAGCTTATGGGATCACTGAAGCAGGCAGAATCTTGGTCTATGAAGCGGAAAGAGCACATGCAACAGGAACCACTTCCACCATCCCCAGCAAGGGAAGGTGGGCTGGAAATTGTCCTGCCAGAAGTCTTACATGGCACCATCAGATGACACCCAGAATTTCCTCATGCTGAACCTGCAGAGACCTGTCTCTGATTTCCTGCGTGTCACTCGGCAAATTCCCTCCATGTGTGAAATGAGCAGCGAGGCCAACTCTGGTGGATGGTGTTAGCTCCAAGTTGCATCATATCCCCCCTCCCCACTCCTTCGCAACAGACCTTAACATTATTCTGTGATTACTTCGCATCATCCTTCCCAAATGTGCATCAAATTAAAGAGTTATTAGGGCATGGCAGGACATGTTTATGGAGGAAGAATTTCCTTTAAAGTCACAGCTCAGCCTGAACTCACTTTATTAGTGTTTATACAAAGCATGTAGTTGGTTCCAATGCAATCCATGTTTATATTCCTGCAGCAATCATTGCATTCCTCTGGCTGCTCCTTCCTGTTTTCTTCAAGCAATTACTGCACCTACATTTCAAGTTGATAGCATGTGTGATCTAAGGCTGGTTGAACCTGGAGGTGTACACCATTTAGAGGTGTAACCATGATATATCCTGCAAATAGCCATAGGCATGGAAATGGCTGGAAGGCTTAGTAGACAGGAAGGAGGACTGCTTCAGAACAAAGACATGGTGAGCTACCAGGCTTTCTGGGAATTCCTGTGTCGGTGGTTCTGTCACATGACCGTTGGTACCAATTTACCTAGGACAGTCCCAATTTCTACCTGTTTTCCTGATCTAATTATCAGCACCATCTTCTTTGTCTCCCCTAAGTATTCAAGTTTAGATAATAAATTGTATGGTCACACTAGTTCTGCTACCCAGACTTACTGGTATAAATAAAATACTGGTATTGGCTTTGGATCGCAAGCCATTATCAGCAAAGGGCAAATGTACCTCATTTAACTCAGTTATAACAATGGCAAAGAGCACAAATGCAGATCACGCAACCATTCAGCAGACATAGATTTGTGGCTTTTGTGTGCCAGGCATTGTGTTGTGCCCTTGGGGATGCAAACAAATAAGATATGGCTTTGGGTCCCAGAAAGTTGGAGTTTGCTAGTTTTGCTGAAATTTTTGGTAAATGACTAAATTTCTCTGACCAAGTCATTTTAGTTTGTCTTTCCCCCTTCAGGACTGTGTTTATTTCTGGTTGCTAAGCTTCCTGACACTGACACCTGACCACCTGGAAAGAGGTGCTCACTTGACATTCACCAGTTTGTGACCCAAGACAAGTGCCTTAATCTCCCTGTGCATCCATTTGTTCATTCATAAAATGGGATAACTGATAGCCTTGACCTCATAACTGAAGATGAGCATTAAAAGAAGCTCTGAATGTGAAGCACTTAGCACAGCGCTTGGCGTGTGCTAGACCGTGCATACAAGCTCCCGCTAAATTACTTCTCATTCAGCACAAACTTCCATAGGCCCTAATGGAGCTGGCAGCATTTGTACCTGTAGTGACCAGGGTTCAGAGACCTACTTTAAAAAAATATATCATTTAAGATAATGTGTGTTACTGGAGTCCCAAGCCAATGAGAATTATAGATTTGACACTAAGGGGTCAGCTAGTATATTGTCCTCCTTTTAAAGATGGGGAAATAACTTTCCAAGGTTGTGCCCTGAATTAGAGAGCAGGGAGAAAGATCATGAAATGCCTAATTTCTGGGACGATCTTTCCCACTGTGGTATTTTTCCAGGTGTCATGGTCAGCGTAGATAAGGCTGTGCCGCAGGGAAGAATAAGCTCAGATATGTCAATGGCAAAACATGACAAAACTGGATTGCGTCTTCTTCCTGATATTGTCGTCCAGACCAGTTGGTCTGGGCATTGGAGGCAGCTCATACTAGACAAATCACTCAGAAACCCAGGCTCCTGTCACAGTGGAACACCACCATTTTTGACACATGGCTTCTCCGTGCCAGAAAGATGGTGATGCTGTGCAGGGTGTTTTATGGTGTTGCCTGGAAATAACATATATTACGTCCATCTACATTATTTTAGTCAGAAATCAGTGATGTGGTCCCACTTAAATGCAAAAGCTGTGAGAAATTTTGCTATTCGTCCAGGAGGAAAATGAAACATTTTAGTGAACACTTAGTGTTGTCCCTGCTGTACCCCTTTCCCTACATTTCTTGCCCTTTTCCAAAGGCTGACCCCAATATCTTCTTAGATTTCCCATTATTTGAGGAGCCACTTTATCACTGTCCTAGGTAGTATGAGGATAGGTTTGGCAAAAAGGTCTTCTGACAGGACTCTGGAAGGGTTTGAGGTTGCTGGACATGATAAAGAGGGGTTCAAGGGTGAACCCTTTTGATTGATAGTCTTCACCTGGGGGTTATGGCTCAGAAAACAATGTTGTCTAAGTCATCACATGAAGACTTTAGGGGGGACTTTTTACCTACTTATTTAGTTTTTCTGAGCATGAGGACTGGTATATCCTGGGGATGTCATAAGGGAGAACTCTCTGCAGGATGTTCCTGGGGGCATGGGAGAGTTCTGAGGGGAGCACTATGGATTGGACTAGGCACCCCTCAATGTTAATGGGGCAACAAGGTTCTGCTAATACCTTCTACTTCTTAACCATGCTCATATTTTGCCTGAAACATCAGCAAATTGATGGTAACAGTATATGAATACTTACTATGTGACTAGGCAAAGGCTTGAATCACTCTGTATGTATCATCTCATTTAATCTTCACAACATCCTAAAGGTACTGTTACTATGCCCATTTTAAAGATGAGGAAACAGAAGCTGGGGGGTAAGCTAAGTAACTTGCCTAGAACCACTTGCTACACCACTCTCTGGTAAGATCCGATCTCAGGGCCTGCCTGCTTACACATTATGTAGCAGGGATCTCAAATTCAAATGCTTATAAGAATCGAGCAGATAACCTGAGAGATGGCACCAGATCAATGGCTGATGAGTTACAGGGCATATGCCTCATCCAGTGTGTGCAGTTGCCTCTTGGCACCAGTATATTGGTGGCCATGAAGGCCTAGAGTTATCTGATCACCTGATTTTTTTGGATTCAGACTAGAATCCCAGGTTTGTATACGAAATACTTCAAAATTGGCAATTAATTTGCACATGTGAAAAATCACAGTGAGAACCAGACTAAACATGTCTGTGGGCCAGAATTCACCCCAGGGCTACCCGTTTGCAGGTTCTACTCTGCTGCCCCCAGCAAAGGGCTTGTCATGTTCCACATGGGCCATTTTGTGTTGGAGCTTGAAGTTGACCTGAGCGAGACAGTGACAGGGAGCCCTCCTGCTGAAAGGGAAGAAAAAAATAGAGACACCATGCCCGTCCCTCCTGGCAGAGCCTTTACCAGGGCCCCAGCCATCCACCCAGCCTGCCCCTCTGCTTGGCCCATTCGTCTCCCCGCAGGTAACTGTCTGCACAGGGCTGGCTGCGAACACTTGCAGGTGTAAAATTATATATGCGAGAGCATTGCCAAGCCGAAAACTTAGCCCAGGGAGGCTCAGTTCCCAAACAACTGTGGTAGTGTGAAGCCAGTTTTTAGAATCAAATTCAGTCGTTTCTTTCTCGAATGCATGTATATGTTTTTTAAACTTATATGTGGTTATGTAACCGATGAGACTGCAGTGCAAACATCAGAGAATTCTTGAATAATCCCTCCTGGTGGGTGAGGTAGGAGCCCTATGAGGGTGATCTACAGGGACACCCCGCTGCCTGTGGCCAGTGGCACAGGAAGTGCATAGTTTTGGAACACAAGCTGCTCTGTCTTCCATCGGGGTGGGCAAATGGGTGGCATTAGATCCTTTGGGCTGGTAAGGGGAGAGACAGACAGAAAGACACCCATTAGGACAGGGCAATCTGAGCAGCCCCGAGAGCTGCCCTTGGGCCCACAGGGATCGTCTTTAGCTGGCTGGCCGAATCTCCGGAATCTCAAATAGCTTCACTCTACCTCGTCACTGCAGCTATGGGGAGAGTCTCAGATCACCTGAACTACTTTTATCTACACATCTGTATACACCGCTGTGTATGTGGTGGTGGTGGTATAGGGGGATAAGAAGTATGTGAATAGTACATATTTACCCTAGAAAACATCGACTATATTGGTTAGCAAAATGTGAAATATCAGACAAGACAAAACAACGCCATCACCAAAAACAAAACAACAACCTGGAAAGCTTGGAAAAAAACCTCTTGCCTTACTTCCCTGAGGAGACCAGCAAGTATATTTTCCAAGTGCCACCAAGGTGTCTGGGAGCAGTGTGGGAGTGTCCTCTCTAGTCCTCTGGGAGACAAGTCACACACACAGGAAGCAGGCACAACATATGAGGTGGAAGAGAATGTGACAAAAGACCAAGTGAGTCGCGCAGAGGCCCAGGGATCCAGAAGCTTCCGGAAGGGAGACCCCCGGGTGGGTTGGACCGGCTGGGCAAGGCCGCAAGGACACACTGGGCCATGACAAAGCCCAAAAATGGGATGTTTCTGTGAGGCCAGCGTTGTGGCTCAGTGGTAGAGCACTCACCTGGCATGTGTGAGACACTGGGTTCCATCCTCAGCACCACATAAAAATAAAATAAAGGTACTGTGTCCACTTACAACTAAAAAAAAAAAAAATACATATTTAAAAATAAAAATTGGATGTTTCTGCTTTCCGGTCTTTGCATGAGAGTCCTTCCTTGCTTTTGCCCAGCTCCTGGGGATGGCCAGCAACCTTGTGCTCCTTGGCTTGCAGGTGCCTTGCTCTCATCTGCTGTCACAGGTGGGATCTCCTTGTGTCTCTGCCTCTTTTTCCTTCAAGGACACTAATCATATTGGATTAGGGTTCACCCTAATGACCTCATTTTAACCCAATTACACCTGCAAAGACCCTGATTCCAAATGAGGCAACATTCATATTAATAGGGGTGAGGACCTTAACATCCTTTGGGGACACACAATTCAAACCCTAACAGCAATAGGTTGGACGGAGAGAGGACACGGAGGGCTTTCAAAGTCAGCAAATACAGGAGCATATGTGTTGACAGAGTGCTTAGCACCGGTCCTGGATCTGGTAGGCGCTCCATAAATGTCCATGGCTGTAGAGGGAAGAATTAAATGAGGCGCGCTAAGGACAGCATGAGACCCACCTGGCCGCGGGGCTGCTGCACTGTGGAATGGAGCTGGAGTTGGAGGGAGTTAATCAGGGGCAGGGGAAAGGCTGAGCCTGTGCCAGTTACTTCCCTGCTGGACCCCTTCTCTGGTGCCCCTTGCCGGAGGCGTGCTGTCAGCCCCAGGGGGTGCTCCAGCCTGGATGCCCTTGCCTCTCTGAGCCTCTCTGGAGTCTTCTTTTTTGTGGTTGAAGCAATTCAAATGCCTTCCGCCCTCAGGCCTTTTGTTTCTGTTCCTCCACCTGGAAACCCCTCCCTTCAGCCTCTCCCCTCAGGTGGCTCCTTTTCCTTCTGGCCTCAGACTCAGGACTTCTCGAGAGAGGTCCTCCTGACTGCCAGCGAGGCAGGCCTCCCCTTCCTCTCACCCGTGCGCGCATTCTCTTCACCTCTCCCTGAAATTTCCCTGTTGGTTTCCTTACTGGGATCTGTGGTCCCGCTGTTTGTTGGTGGTTGCCTGAATCCCACCATAGTCCTTGTCTCTTGCTGCCCGACAATCTGAGCACAAACCCAGCAGCGTAAAACAACACACCTCCCTCCCTCAGTCTGCAGGGCCTCTGCTTCAGGCTCTCACGAGGCTGCAGCAGGCTCTTGGCTGAGATTGTGCCCTATCCCGAGGTGCAACTGTGGAGGACCAACTTCTAGGCTCTCCAGGCTGCTGGGAGAATCCAGTGCCTTGTGGACAGAGGGCTCCGCCTTCTCGCAGGCTGTCCTCAGCTCCCAGTTCGCTGTTACTGGAGGCTGCTCTCAGTTCCTTGCCACATGAGCCTCCCTAATGTGGCCACTTGCTTCATGGTAGTTTGGAAGGGAAGAGTTCCCTAGCGAGATGAGCAGTGAGATCATATGGAAGGTGGCCCAAAGTGGACCTCCCCGCAGCCTTGCTGTGTCGCGTTGTTAGAGGCAAGTCTGTATCTCCTTTCCAGACCCTAGAAGCAATGGTGGTGGCCGCAAGGACCACCTTGAAACTTCTCTGCCACACTCAGCAAGAGCACAAAAGTTCCTTGAAAGGAGCTTCTTTATTGTTTAACATTCTTTTTGGTCATGAGCATAAGGTAAGGCCAGGCTCAGAGCAGGTGCATAATGAAGGTTTGTCTTAGGAAGCAAAACAGGATGGAAGGGAGGAAAGGGTAGAGGAAGACAGGACAGACAGGATTAAAGGGAGGGAGGGCCTGCTTTTCCTTGCAACATGCTTGAACAACCCAACAAGTCAGCTTGCAGTTATCCTAAGGCAATGCCTCTGGTCTTTTATACATACCGTTTCTTTAACCCACAATGATTTCTATCCCTCTTATGACCAATTTCCACCTGAGCTGGGTCCTGTCCAATAAATGAACCCAAGCACTGGTCAAGCTGCAATGAAAGTTTTTTTTTTTTCTTGGCCAAAAAAATAGGAGAAGCAGGGAGGTATGGCTCTGAGAGCTTCTCCTCTGGAGGATGAGAGCCAGGGGACTAGGGTAAGCAAGATGCGGGGAGGGAGAGGCCAATCAAGGGTACTTATGAGGTTTCTTGGGATGGTGGAGGTTTTCTAAGAATACAGGCACTGCCTTTTTTGCTCCTTTTATGGTCTCTTCTGGTCAACATCATGATGATTGTCAATGGTCATGGCACCAAAGGGCAGGAATTTTACCAGGGAAATGCAGTAGGATGAGAAGATAATGAGCCTAAAGGCATGTGGTCCTGTTGCCGCTGCAGCTGGCCTGGTCTGGTTCTATCTATTGCTATTCTTGGGGCTTAATAGGCAGCTGGGAAACGTCCTTACTTCTAGGATACAGAGAGCATGGCTGGTTTCTTGTGTAAGTCTCCCCCACAGACAGTTTGGGTAAACATTTTTGACTGGAACCCTTCTTATGAGAAAAGATGTGTTCCCTGGTGACACTTGCGTATTTCCAGGTTGACCTGGCTATGCTCAACTCATTCCCAGGTCTTAGTTAAAATAGGCCACCTTTTCCTAGAAGCCTCTCTTGATCCTTTTTATTCCATGCTCATTCCTTTATATTCTCTATAAGCTTTTGGTTTTGCCTATGGAATAGCATAGAGTAGGAGTGTACTACATCCCCTGGTCCAAATCCAGCGTTCTCCAGGCTATTTTTATGAATAAAGTTTTATTGGGGATAAATCCATTCCTATTTGTTACATATAGTCTGTGACTACACTCATACTACAGAGAAAGTTGAATAGTTGTGATAGAAAACATGGCTGACAAAATTCAAATTATTTACCTCATGGCCTTCTTAATAAAATTTGTCAACTTGTGATACAGACTTTTTCACAATCTTTGCTAATTGCTCCTTTATTTTTTCCTCATTAAACTCTTAAGTTCCTTGGGCAGAGACCATGCCAGCGTTATTTAATCTGTTTCCTAGCATTTATTACAGCTCCTGAGAGTTAATGGCCAAGATACATTTGTTGAATAAATGACGTATCAGTAAGAAACAAAAAGTAGGTGGAAAACTTGCATCAGAATTGCCCAAGGAAGACTGGTTGGCACAGGGACTATTTCAGATGTATAAAGAGTATGGTTTGGGGAACCACAAGGGATTAAAGAAGGGGAGTAGTTCCCACCACTAAGCCAGAAGAGATGAGAGGAAGAAAAGTGTTCTTGAACCTGAGAACTGATAGAATCCTGCAGAGGAGTAGTGAACTTTGGTGGCAAAACCATCTAACCTGGATGGGCTCTCAGGAAGGAGCCAGGAGACGGCATTCCTTGTCCCCATCCTGTTTCTCCTTCCTGTCTCCTTCCCACCTCACAGGGAGGTGAAAGGGCACAGGAGCCAGCCCTGCACTGGGGCCGTTCAGCCTCCCGGGGTGGAAGAGGGTGGAGAGCAGATAACTGACCCTGAGGCCGAAGCCCCCTCGCCAGCTTGTTCTGGTTTGATTGGGTCCCCTCTCTACTGGTGGCGTATCAGGGCTCTGGGGTGCCTTGGTGCTAGCCCCTCTTGCCCTTTTCCTGAGCACAAGTCTCTGAATCATGCTCTGGGGTCTTGATGGCGGGGATTCAGCACCACCTCTGCAGCCTTGCTCAGGAGCTTCCTGCCTTGTCCTCAGTCCCTTCACTTGTGTGCACTTCCCACCCATTGCTCTGTTGTCACCTTCCTGCCACAGTGTCTGCCCTCCCTGTCTCTTCTAGGAGGTCTTCCAGGGGGTCTTCTAGAAGGTCTTCTTCTGAGTTTCTGCTCTTAATGTTCTCTCCTGCCTGGTCACCCACTCCCCATGGAATCTAGACCACATCTGTTAGCATTTAGTTTTGCAAATTCTTACATTGTTCTCTAAGTCTCTCTTAATCCCTCTGCTCAACTAGACTCCGAGCTCCCTGAGGGTAAGGACCAAGCTATATTCTTTTAAGTTTTTAAACCAACTCGGTTATGGCTCCCAAGATACAAGAATGACAGACCTTTAAATTGACAGGCCTTCGTGAGTCAGGTTGTCCAGCCTCCTCTGCATCGCAGTAAGCTGTAGGCATTATGCCCTGCATGGATTCCCGTAACCTCTGCTGGTGCACACTTATAATGGGCACAATGACATTGTATGGCAGCTTGTGCATTTTCATCTTTTGATGAGAGCCTGTTGTCATTCCTACCACCTGGAAGTTGACATTCTATATTCACATGTTATACAGGGGATGAGGGTCTGGTTTTAAAAGTCTGAACTGAACCAAGTATGTTCTCTGTATAGGTGCACTTTATTTATGGTGGTGTTACATCCCAATAAATCAGTTGTAAGCTAAAAATATCCTAAGTCAAAAATGCATGTAATAAGCCTCACCTGCTGCACATCATAGCTTAGCCTAAGCTGCCTTAAACATGCTCAAGATATTTAAGTTAGCCAGGAGTTGTCAAAATCATCAAACACAAACTCTAATTTTAAATAAAGTGTTGACTATCTCATACAGTTTATTAAAAAACAGTGATTGAGAACGCTTTTGCACACTGCAAAGTCAGAAAACTCAAGTCGAATCATCATAAGTCATAAACATTTACATGTTCCGCCATCCCAGCCAAATGTCCCTTTGAAGCCCATCCCGACCATGCCTTTGCCTCTGTCCTCTTCTGACCAGCTGTTGACTGTGGGTGAAAATGCAGTGCTCTGAGCACTGTCCAGAAGTTGCTCCCTCACACACTGTCTTCTGCATCTCAGGATTATCTAGCGGAGCTGATATTTTGGGTCATAATTTACAAAACTCACAACAGCAATAATAACTTTGAAGGCTCAGTGAAGTTGTGTCCTTCCCAAGGACACACAGCTAAGAAGTGAGGAAGCTGGGATTCGAACCCACAACTCCTAGGTTTCCCACTGAAGCCCCTTTCTCCACACTGTGTTGTTTCTCTGGGGGGTAGATTTTTTTTCCTCCTCCCTCTTCACAGATGTGCTGTGGCATAAAGAAAGTTCTGCGGGAATGTTGCAGAATGAATAAAGAGAAAGGTATGAACGTGCTTGTGCCAAGACAGGGAGAGTGGCATGCCTTAAAATGTCATTTTTGTTTCATATTTTGTTTCATTTTTTCCCCGATGTTGTTCTGAATTCCTCTTTCTTCCCGCTCCACTCAAGGTGTCAAACAGATGTGAAAATACCACAGAGTTCCAAGGTTCAGCATTGGTTTATGATTCTCTGATGGGATGGGGAAAAATAATGCGGGGATCACCATGGCGATGCCTGTTTATGGAGTGGCATGACAGATGGAGAGCTACATGGCAGACACCAGATGTGGGCAGAGGCCTCGGGATGCTCTTCCTTCACGGGTTGCAGAGGGACAGTGTTCCCGCTGGCCCCAGCTTCACTGAGATGGGGTGGGAAGCATGCCGTCTTGACTAGAGCTGTCCACTAGGAGCGTGCCTTTGTCTTTTTCAATGCACAGGGGTGGGAAATTCTGTTCTGTCATACTCTATTTATGCATCCTCTTTCTCTCTCCATTCAGTGGATAACTTGACACAGTAGAAAATCCTTAGACTCTAGTGGTATGTGGACAGCATAGGATGGCTAAAAGCTTGGCTTCTGTATTCAAAGAGCCCAGGTTCAACCCCAGCCTCAATGTTTTCTGACCTTGCGGGCAACTCTTCAAAGGGTCCGGGTTAGGAGAAACTAACCTTAAGCCTCCTTGTGTGAAAAATGAGATAATAGTATCTACCACAGATGATTGTTCTCTGGATAAGAGGAATGGACCCGATGTGTTTGCAACTGTGCTAGGTGCATAGTGTAGGCTCAGCAGATGCCAGCCTTAGGAAGGCTGATCCGTGGTGGTTTTCATCTGTGGAAGAGAAATAGAACTGCTGCAGAGACAAGACAGAAACAAGGATGGTGTTTTAGTCAGCGTTTACATTGCTGTGACTAAAAGATCTGACCATAACAATCGTAGAGGAGGAAAGGTTTATTTGGAGGGCTCATGGTTTTGGAAGTCTTAGTCCTCAGGGCTTGAGGTGAGGCAGAATATCACAGTGGAAGAGTGTGGCAGAGGGACGCAGCTCAATCACAATCAGCAAGCAGAGAGAGACTCCACTTGCCAGGTACAAATATAGACCCAAAGCCACGCCCCAATTCCTACCTCCTCCAGCCACACCCTACCACTTCAGTTACCACTCACTCCCTATTAGCGGATTAAATCACTGATTGGGTTAAGACTCTCATAACCCAATCATTTCTCCTCTGAACCTTCTTGCATTGTTTTACACATGAGCTTTGGGGGGACACTTCACACCCAAACCATAACAGATGGAAAGATAGGTACTGGCCTTGCCAGTATGGAATGCGATCACATTTCGGTGGCTTAGCAGTTCTTTCCTAGCATGCCTGAGTCTAATGTGTGTACCTGGGGTGGCCACAGAGGAGAGTTCTCTGTCCATGAACTCATACGTGGTTTTTCCATCCTGGGGGTCCTCCGCTGTACCTAATGAATCCAGCACCGCATGAGGAAAGAGAAAGTGTGGAGGGTTAGGCAGGAAGTTTCATGGCTTTAGGCCTGAAGGCAGCGTATGGTACGTCTGCCTATGTAGTAGTGATGAGAGCTGAGTCCTGGGACATGTGCAAGGGAAACTGGGAAATGTAGTCTGCGTGCACACAATGGTTTGGTGGACGACTCTGCAGCATGATGAGTGATGGAACATCATGGTGATTCCTCGTGGTGTCCTGTGCTTCACTTGGAGGGATGGGCATCCCTAATTATGCAGTCTTTACTTCCCTGAGCCTAAGAGAGGGCCAGTTCTCATCCCCAGAGTGACACGTGTGTGCCTTCGTCCCTGTGAGCCATCCTTGACTGTAACAATGGACTGAGGATGACAAAGGCGGCAGGCGGGTCTCAGCTCTGCCACGGAGAGCCATGTGAATGGGGCTTCTAAATGCTCAGAAGGTGGCCTTCTCTTCCTTTCTGTCCTACCTCTGTTGTTACAAAATGAATCACCCCAAAACTTAATGGCTTACAATACAGCATCTGCTTCACTATTATCTCCCACAGTTCCTGTGGGTCAGGAAACCAAGAGGGGGTTAGCTAGATGGCTTGGGCTCTGAGTTTCTCCTAAGTCGTAGCCAGCTGGCGACTGGCTGGAGCTTCGAGGCTGTGTCCGCCTGGCATGCCTGCCCTCTGGGCTGGAAGGACTCTAACCGCCAGGTGGGCTCCTTGAGCCCCTCTCCTGGTCTCATTGGCTGGAGACTCCAGATCTTTTGCTTTTTGCATGGCAGCTCGAGGCTTCAGTGCAAGTGCTGAGAGAGAAAGTGCCCTCGTGGGCGGGAGTGAGTGCCCCACAGCACCAGGGGCCGCCTGCTGCCTCTTCTAGCCTCAGACACCCAACAGAATCACTTCCACCACAATCTTGGAACTGCTTAGGTTCAAGGCAAATGAGATGGTGAATGTCAGGCAAAAACTGTAGACACATTTTGCAGCCAGCATGCTTCCCTGCCCCCCCTTCTACAGCTGTCCTTGCTCCCCCATCTGGGGTCACCCCATGTGAGACCACTCCTCATCCTAGGCAGACACGTACTGATTCCCTCAGAGGCCAGCGGGAGTCAAGAAGTCTTGGAAAACATCCAGAGCAGCTAGACTGGGGTGGTGGGGACTGGGGTGGGATGGCAGCTCCTCTGTAGTGTCATTTAATTAATTTGCATCTCCAGCCAAGCATGTTTGAATGCCAGGCTTGGTTTCTCACCATCCTGTGGGCATAGGTAGGAGATGGTAACAGCAACCATGGAAACTCAGAGAAACTAAGTGATTTAGTCAAATTCACAGCTGGGGCTGGGGGCAGAGGGTTGGACAGAGATTTGAACCTGCACCTGTCTCCCATTGAAGCCTGCATGCTCCCTGGCTTCCCTCTGGCGGAGGTAAACAGAGGCTAATAGCAGAGCTCAGCTGAGGGCAGAGCTTTCCCTCCCCTCTGGCCCTCTGCGCCACTCAGCACCCAGGAGCCATGGAAATAGGTGTCATAGAAACGCTGTGATGGAGAGGTAGCAAGAGGTGTTCCTCTTGGTGCTGTCACTCTATCCGTCAAGAAATACACTCCTTTTTACCTATAGAAGATGGCCAAAAGGGGGTTTCTTGGGGAGATTTATTTATAGTCACAAAGCTTGTCGTGTGGGGTGGTCAGCTGCTCCTTATTAACCAAAATTTAAGAGTAGAGCTGGAAGCTTGCCCATCCACTAAACAAGATCATCACAGTAGCCATGGTTTAGTATGTAACAAACGCTGGATGAGCCCTGTCTATCATCTCATTTAACCCTCCTAAATCTATTGAGGTCAAGGTCATCATCCTTGTGTTGCCAATGGAAAACAGAGCCCCGAAATGACGCAAACTGCTCTTAGTTTACCAGGTGGCTGGGCAGGGATTCAAACTCAGGACTGCTTGGCCTTGGAGCTCGGGCTCCCCAACACTGACTCTGCCAGGAGAACCCCACAGGACACCTGCCCCTGCCTTATCCTTAGCGTTTCAGCAGCACACTTTGTGCCCCTTTACATAATAATATTAATTGAAAATATTGGTGCCACAGCCACTAGCACAAGTTGCTACTATTACATGCTGTGTCTTGATAATTAAACCCTTAGTTGCAATGTCATATTTGCAGTTGTCGAGGTCCCCAGACATCCATACCAATGCAGTCGGAAGGTGAGAAGAATGTGTGTGATGGCTGGGGGCTCACACGGATGGGCCTGGCCGAGCCAGGCTGCTGGTTGCTGCCCCTCTACCCACAGTCCTCCTTGACTTCCCACTGCACCTCTTGCTCTTTCTTCACAGCATCCTCCATGGTCTGAGAAGGCTAATGCTGTTTCCCCATCTCACGCTAGCTAGGAAGCAACTTGGGTGGCTGTTATGGGTTATGGAAAAATGGATGAAGAAGGGAGGTGTGGCACCCAGGTGAGGTCACTCAAGGACTCGATTTTTATTTCTGATTTCAGGAGAATAATCCCTCTCAAGCCTGATTATTTTGCAGACAAAGTGCTGGAATCTGAAAACGGTTTCCCTGTTCCTTTTATGTAAATACATCATTTGGGGGGCATTGTTGCATGATGGGAACTTTAGAATCCAACTAGGCAAACCAAAGAAATGATGACTCCTCAGATGCGCTGGGGGGCTCTCCTGGCAGAGTCGGTGTTTGGGAGCCTGAGCTCCAGGGCCAAGCAGTCCTGAGTTTGAATCTCTGCCCTAAGAGCAGTTCATCACTGGGAAGATGCCTCATGGTGGCCACGCGCCCTAGAATGACATTCTGGCCAACGATGACCCACATATCCCACAGTGATTCCTTAAGGTGACGCTGTCTTGGGACATTGTAGCTTTCTAGTTTGTGTAAGTATACTCTACAATGTTTGCACAGTGATGAAATCACTCAATGACACATTTTTCAGACAGCTGTGATCATTAAGTGATGTGCCACGGAATACACATGCTCCAGAAGAGAGAAGGCCAGTGCACAGATACCTTGTACAAACAGCAAGGGCCAGATCGCTGACACATTTCTCTTGTGGAGAGCATAATATGTAGAGATTAATTGTTTATCATCCATTGTTAAGAATTGTAACATTTTATTCTCCGTCCCCTCTTTAGCCTCCATACTCTTAGATGAAGTTAGTGAACACAGGATATTTATATTTATGTAGCAGTTTCCTCACTCATGCTGCCCCCTTCTTTCTTGACTCCAGTATTATCACCAGAAGGCTTTCAGTGCTTTCATAGAGACGTTTCCTCTTACGCTCCATTTTTAGGAGCGTAAGTTTACAAGTGGAGGCAGGAGTATTCATGCAGCTGTCTTTATCTAAGGAATGAGATGAGCAGCTACCTCTTCCATGTTCCAGGGACATACTCTACTGTGTTGGGCTGTGGCATTAAGTGCGAGATGGTCTTTGCCCTCGGCGAGGAGGCAAAGTAGTTGGAAAACAGGTGTTTTGTTTGTTTGTCTGTCTATTGGACACGCTTATCTTGTCTTTCGGTATCTAGCTATGTATCAAAGCCAGTAAAGATTCTTTTGGTTTCAAGTGATAGAAAATTCAATTCAAACTGGTTTAAGCCAAATATGAATATGATGGTACAGATGGGCTCATGTAATGTCAGAATACAGAGGCATGTGGCTTCTGGTATGAGTAGGTCCAGACACTCATATGATAGCACAAAGACTGTCTCTTTTTCATCTTCTGGTTCTGGGACTCTGTCTTTGAATGGTGGCAAGAAGGCTTTGGGCAACCCTGAAGTTCAGCAATCCCAGTGGATAGAGAATTATTGTTAGTATGAGTCATGTATCCATTTCTCAACCAATTGTTGTGATCAGAGGGACTGAAGATACTTATAAGTGTGTCCTGGGCCAGGTGCTCATTCCTGGGATCCTTGGAATCCAGATGAGGAGTTAGCCCCACTTGCATGACATGACCTGAAAACTTGGGAAGGAGGGGTATCCAAAGAAAAGTTTGTTAGTTGAAGAAGGGGCCTCAGAAGTCAGGCACTTAAGTACAACAGAACGCCTCTGCGTAATAATGAATGGCTTATTCCAAACCGCATCCATAAGGCCAGTTGGGATAGCATGCTCAAGGGATATCATCAGTCATTGCAATTGCCCTCTCCTTGACAGGCAGCAGCCTCCCAGTCCAAGCCCGTCTGGGTTGAAGAGACCAGAAGTAACCTGCAAAACTCTGACCTGAATTTGCTTTCCATTGCAGTGACCTGGACAGAAATAATATCACCAGGATCACCAAGATGGACTTTGCTGGGCTCAAGAACCTCCGAGTCTTGTAAGTAGCAGATACTTCTCCAGTGCATTTCCATTTTCAGCTTTTTAGCCTTGTGAGAATGTTCCTCTGCCCTGACCTCACACGCCCAAGCATTGGGCAACAGGAATTCACCATCCCGCCGCAGAAAACCCCTCATTACCATACCCAAGTGCTCACAGGTATCTCATTCCATGTCTGGATGCTGCTGGCTGGTGAGATAGAAGGAAGGACTCAGTTCCAGTGACAGGGAAAACACAGCTATAAACAGATAAATCAACATGCCCAGCTTCCAGAATGACAGCAATGTCAAGTTGACTAACCGTGCTTCCCTTCCATAGAGATTATAATTTCTTCTCTAGCCTGAACATTAAAATAGCAATCAGGACAAAGGTTATTTATCTTGTTGCTTAATGGAGGGGAAGGAGGGAGAGGGTCAGACAGGGTCAGAGCCCTTGCTGAACGTTCACAGCTGTGCAGATAGGTAGCAAAATTTGAGATGGGCATTGATGAAATAGAGGAGCAAGGAATATCTGGTCTCATAATTGCATTGAACACTTTCACACATCCTTAAGGCTGTGAGTAGTAAGAATCTCCCAAATGCTTGTTCACTGAAAAGTCTAAGACACCCACAAGTGCAACAGGAATTCACCTCCCTGGGAGCTATTGGATCCTCTTTCCCTCTCTACTCAGGGGATGATTTTGGTCTGTCAGCCTGGCTCTAGAGATGAGGCGCAATCTGGGAAATGTGGCCACATCCTTGCTGTTATTGATGCCACAGAATGAATCTCAGCTAGCATTTCTTTTTCTACTGAAGATGATGGCTTAAGCTGGGCGCAGTGGTGCACGCCTGTAATCCCAGCACTTGGGAGGCTGAGGCAGGAGGATTGCAAGTTCAAAGCCAGCCTCAGCAATGGCGAGGCACTTAGTAACTCAGTGAGACCCTGCTTCTAATAAAATACAAAAAAGGGCTGGGGATGTGGCCCAGTGGTCGAGTGCCCCTGAGTTCAATCCCCAGTACTAAAAAAAAAAAAAGATGATGGCTTAAGTGTTAGTACCTGAAAGCCATCTTCTTATTTTCCCTTAAATAGCCTGTATAACAGGGGGAATATGTACTCAGAAGTTGTGGACTTAGAATTAATTGCCCATGTAACTTGGGCAAATCTCTGTACCTTTTTGGGCCTTGGTTTTCTCATCTGTAATATAGGGAATGAATAATTAGATGTCCTTACCCATTATAGTTACATGTAGAATGCTGTATGGTTTTAACATTTTCATCAATAGTCTTAGATTATTCTATCACTTGTGGATCATTACTTTTATAGCATTGTTTTCCTGATTAGGATATTAATAATAACAATGATAATGGTAACCAACAAATACGTGACACTTTCCATGGATCAAACATGTATTTAAGTAGTGCTAACATATGAGGTCAGCATCATTATGCAGAGGAAACAGCACAGATAGGTTAAATCATCCCAGCTCTGCATAGCAGGTGACTTAAAGAGTTGGGATTGGAGCCCAACTTTGTGTCTTTGAAGCTGAATGCTGTGTTGCTGTACATTTGCATTCTAGAAAGCTCAGAAAACCAAGGCAGCAACAGTCTACCTATTTTAAAAATGCAACAAGAGCTGGGGGTGTAGCATAGTGGTAGAGCACATGTTGAGCATGCACAAGGCCCTGGGTTCAATCTTCAGCAGGAAGAAAGAAAGGAAGGAAGGAAGAAGGGAGGGAGTGGAGGGCAAGAGGAGGGAGAAACAGAAGAAAGGAAATGTAGCACTGATGTGCAGGGGCTCACCCAAGTTTCCCTGAGCACTAGAGTGTGAGGATGCAGGGAGCTGATTGCTGGGCTTCCAGCTACCAGATGCTACTAGACCCTTCCTGGAACCGACATATTTGCCTGTCTTTGGTCTTAAACATTCTATTGTCATCATCCTCAGAGGGAAGATCCACCCTCTGCCAAGTCTTCCTTTTGCCCTGAGCAGCTATGTTTCTGTTACGTGACTGGCAGCTCTGACAAGGTGTGCATGGACCAGAATTGAGATTGGGAAAAGGATGGGGGAATCCCTTGGTTCAGTTTTAGGATGATCTTTGAATAGAGGTATAGGCAGAAGACTCCTGATTCAAGGTGATTTGCCTAGTTAAAAAACACATTTATTTTAGCCTATTATTTTTCCATTTCTTCCCTCTACATTTGTCAGAGTTTTCCCTTCATAGAAGTTGGAAATTTCATTGAATGCTTCATTTTCTAAGTCAAAAATAACACTTTGATATTTCTTACTGTTACATCAGAAAGACTAATAAAAATTCCAACTTTTGTATCTGCTCCCTGCAAATAAAAAGTTTAAAATAATCACAAAAGATCATATTAATATCCTCTTCATGGGTCTACAAAATTCCTTTGACTGCAGTTTATCTTTTCAGCTAATTGATGCATCCCTCTTATTTTGATAAGCAATGCCAAAAAGCCTTTTACCCCTACTTTATAGACACTATTAATACACTCTGTTTCATTATCTTCCTTATCAATTCAAAGACAATCCCATTCAAGTGGTACTTTATTACTGTGAAGGAATCTGTTAGGTAGAATAGCTGAAATGCTTTCTAACACCAATAAAATATCTAAACATTTTAACAGATTTCCCCTCAATCTTCTTTTTAGCTGTGTAACCTAGATAACTATCTTTTTTTTTTTTTAAAGCTTTCATCACATCTTGGCACATTTCCCATATCTGTTCCTTATTTACAATTTATAGTGAAGCCAGAAAAGACTCAATAGTCTTGAATAATTTGAGCTTGCCACCCATTTCCACCCAGAACTGTTAATCCAGTGCAGGTGAATGGGTGAAAACAGATAAAACAGAGATTGGCAAATTCTAGTCTCATTCCAGGGTAATCTTCCCTAAATGAAATGTATTCAAGGAGGAGATGGAAGAGTTGCCCTTGACAGTTATTTCTCCCACGGGGTGGGAGTAGGAAAAGGTCTCTTCTGGTGGTATCAATTATAGGCCCTTTCTTAGTCATCTATTTAAGGGCTCTCTGCTTGCAATGTGGGAGCCAGCTTTATCCCAAATGGGGTTAATAAAAGAGTTAAACTCCTCCCATCATCACATGAGGGCCATTTCCGATTCTGATCCAGTGCTAAAACTAAAAAAGTAACAATGCCAAAAAGTTGAAAATGAACACAGTCTGTGTCCCTCTAACTCGGAACAGACTCCAGCCCTGGGCAGCCCTCTGGGAATCCAGCCCCTCCTAGAGCTCCTGTCCCCTGAGTCTGACAGGGCGATTGGAGTGGCTTTCTTGTCTGCTTTTGTGTCCTTTCTCAGCTCAGAGGTCTCCGTGGAAGTTTCATGGCTTATTCATTCATTGATTATTTTATTCACCAAATGGTGACAGTGTATTGAGCCTGTAAGTGCCAGATACTAGCGGGACTCGCATAGATCTAGGAAGTAGGGCTCAAAGGGGCTGAGATAACTTTCCAACAGGTGACACTGATGTAGGGCAAATGAGGAGAGCTAAATAAAACGTCATTCGCAGAGGTGTGGGATCGGGTAAGAAAATCCAAGAAGAGGAGATGCATTTCCCCAGGCTAGTGGCACCAGGGAGCCACTGCGGCCCTGAACTTCGAGGAACAGTGGGAAGGGTGGTCTCCAGGGCCCAGCCAAGGCAGGGACTGCCTGGCAGCACTGTGGGCCTGGGGAGAAGGTCATGGTCAACCTGAAGTTATGACAGGAGGGAAGGGACCACGTCCCCCACTTTACTGTCCCCCCACTGTGGCTCCTTGCCCGGGGTTCACTCCCGCAGGGTGAATCCAACAGGAAGCCAGAGGTCACACAGCTTCTTGAGGAAGCAACCAAAGTCCCCCTCCAGGGCCTGAGCAGAGGGGAGAAAGGGCACATCTCCCTGTGTCTCAGGGCTGCTCTCCCTGAAAGAAGCCCTGAGCGTCAGCTCAGTGAGTCTAGGACTAAGACACGCACCCTGCGAGGCTGGATGAGGCGCCTTCAGACACCCAGACGGAATGTGGCACTCAGCCATCCTGGAGTCAGTCCTTGTTCTAATTAAGAAATAATACAGCGAGCTGTGACGGACAGGGAGCGAAGCCGGTGAGCAGGCGCTAGTCCCTAGCCCCGAACGGGCTCCCCCTTAAAAGATGCGCTACTGTGAGCCTGTTAGCTTTCTCAGGTTCCTTGTCATGTAGCAGAGTGAAAAAGAAAGGAAGAGGAGAGAAAGGAAGAAACATTCATCGTATTTCTGATCGTGGACTTGATGGTTGATTTATTCCATTCTCATTCTAAGACCTTGTGTGATGTTTTATTTTCTCTTTTACGAAGTCGGAGACTAAGTCTCAGAGAGTTTGACTAGCTAGCTCACTAGAACAGCATCAGCTGATGAGATGTGGCCAGGGCTGCCCAGCTGTCCAGGGAAGCTCAGCAGTGCAGCTGCTCCCGCTGTGAGACTATGGGCACGCCATTTCCCCTTGGCCAGTCTCTCAGTCTCTCCATTCAACCATTTCTGTATCTGTGAGGGCCTGTAAGGGCCAGAGGTGAAAAACCGTGAGGTCAGAATGGACCAGGACTGCAGCAAACCGGCTGACCTTCCTGACCAAGTGTCAGTTCTGGCCCGTTGATAGCGGGGAATAAGAATGTAAGATACCATTGAGTCTAACAAAAGGCCTCTACCTGTCCTGCTGGGAACTTAATGAGTCCTAGACTAGCCTTCTCCTCGATGTCAAGTCACCATGTGCTGGGGCCAGAGTCGCCTTTAGTTCTCCATTCATCCCATAAGCAGTTCTGAGGTGACTGCTGTGCTAACAGCTCCCCGTGTGAGACTGGGAGTCCGATGATGAGAGGAGTTCTGCCTTCTTTTCCTTAGTCCCAGTGGGGGAAACAGTCGTTAAAAGTGAACACAAAGGCCCAAGTGTTAAACCTGAGGAGTGCAGAGGTCATGACACATCTCAGATGGGGGACGTCACGGGAGGTTCATCCTGAGCTGAAGATGCGCTCTTCCGAGGCTGTTCTTCCTCTTCTGCCATTCCTCGGGGGCTTGGGGCACCTCCTCTTCTGCCTGATCTTGGGGAGCCCAGGGCCTGTCCTAGAAAGAAACATCCCACAGTGACGACTGTGCCCCGGGTCCCATTCAGCCACCAAATGCCATCAGCATCCTTTTCTGGCCCAGGGTTGGCCTCACCCGTATGGAAGCGTGCAGCTTCAAGGCTTCCCTTCCCTACTGTTCAGCCAATTCATTTTAAGCTGCCACTTTGTTTTAAAGATAGGGAACAAATGTTTCATTGTGTGCTCAGTTCTTAGGATGTTCCACATGCATGAATCGAGCTCACTTAAGCAGAGTTCTTAGGAGTGTTAACCACCTTCTGGGAGGCTTAGGGGCTGAACAAGGCTAGTGGCTGGTGGAGGAAGACAGAGGTTTTGTGATTGTCATCATGAGTTGCCCAGCCAGGCCCTGGGCCAGAGACGTTTCCGGGACCAGGCTGATTTTCTTAGTTACAGCCAGCTGTCTCAAGTAGCCTCACCCCTTCTGCTAGGTGAGCAGGGAAGGCCCTTTTCAATGAAGTATTTTTGAATCCTTGGAGGAGGGAGCTCTGAGGGAAGAGATGTGTGGTTTCTATAAGCAGCACCTTCTACCTCTTTCTGTTCTATGCAACATCCTGCAGTGCTTGGGGGGAATTTGCTAAGAACATCTTAAAATAGAGGCATGGAAACCAATCTGTCAGGTAGAAGTGTACAGGCAGTGAAACCCTGGTTGCTGTGACACCACTCTGGGATGGGAGTTATCTTGTCCCACCACACTGATCCCAGTGGAGGGGCCGAGCAGCATTGGCCACATGGCCCGAGGCTTCACATGGGGATCCCCAGCCTGACTTTGCCCTTGACCCTCGCTGCCTCTTTGGTTTTAGGCATCTGGAAGACAACCAGGTCAGCATCATCGAGAGAGGCGCCTTCCAGGATCTGAAGCAGCTCGAGCGATTGTGAGTAAAGGACAACCTTCGTTTGGGGGCTGTGCTTGTTTTGTTTTTGTAAGCCAGTCCTGTGACCTTGTTTAAAACAACTCTCCAATGTTTAATGAAATGTTTCTATTATATCCAAAGCCCCTCAGGTGCACTGAGATCTGCTTTAATGCCCCTTTCTGAAAAGACATTGGACTCTGCATCTGGGGTCTGTTTGCTCCTCACCCCCCCCCCCCCCCCCCGCCCCCGAGCTCTCTCAGTTTCTTTACACGGGGCGGTTTATCCCCAAGCCCTGGCCTCCCCTTCCTTCCATGGAGGAGGGCCGCCTGGAGCCGCCCCTGTCATGGAAGCCCACATCAGATCCTCCCTACTCCTCTGCATGGCGAGCAAGCTCCCTCCTCAAGCCTGCTCCTCCCCAGACTCCTGGGCCGCACTCCCGTGGGAGAGGGAAGACTGGAGAGGGGCGCAGCTTTCAGTGTGCCTGTTCCTCCTCAGAGGGAGCATCAGCCCGTCTCAGGAAGCCCACACGTTTCCATGAGAGAACACATTGCCAGTGGTTTAAAAATAGGCCGCTGTTCTGACTTGATCAGAGGGAGGGAGCAGAAGCGACGGGGACGGGAGAGGGACGGAGCCTCCGTGTGTTTCCTTGATGAATGCTTTTGCAGAAAACTCCGGGGTCACTTTGATGAGGAGGGCTGCTCGGATGGTTAAGTGGACAGCTTCACCTTTCCTCAGTTAATCACATCTGGCAGCTCATAACATCTGGATATTTGCTTTCTGCCCTCTGAGCAGGGATTGTCCCCAAGAGCACTTAGTCATGGTGGTGGGCGGCTCTCATCATGCTCTCCTCTGCATCCTGGTTGCCCTGACATTTCAGCCTCCCCCTCCGCAGTTGGGGGAGTGTGGCTGCGACAGCTCCCAGTTCCAGCAGCATACCTGAAAGAATTCTATTTACCTGTCTGCCGCCAAAGCTTGTTTACAGAGATAGGCTTGGATGAAGGGAACTGCCCGATACCACCTTATTAGTTTTTGATGGGCCACATTTTTTTTTTTTTTTTTTCCATGAAGTCATTCCATCCAAGGCCACATGGGAAGGGGGAAGGACCTCATCTCATGTCAATTAATATTACTCAGAAAAAGGCCTCACTACCCTCTGTTGTGTCAACTGTCTCATTTATTGTTCTCCTTCTGGGTCAAATCCCAGCATATGTTCTGCTGTTATTGCTTTGAAAATATGACATTTATTTCTCATAAGGGAAAAAGTTATAAAATTAATGAATGCTGCCTTTGTTTACACTTTGATTTTGAGCTTTCTGAAAACTTAAATTCTCCTCCTTATTTAGACCAAAGAAAACATAAAAGTGTTTGTTGAAGCTGCTTCCTTTCTATGAAATAATCAACATTTACACAGAAAGATAAGTACACATCCCTAGTGGAAAGGCCACCTCTTGCTTAGTCTTCTAATTAGAAGGGCAAATACATTCCTAATTTGTTAATTTCATGGTTGTTGGGAAGAATTAATTGAGTACTTTGGACACACCAGGAGCTATGCCAGTGCATTATACGCTATGGTTCCTTCATCCCCACAAAATTCCTATGAGGTGTTATTACTCACATTTTGTAGATGAAGAAACAAAGGCCCGGGGAGATTAAGACAAGGAATTGTCAGGGCGAGGTGTCAAGATACAAAGCCACATCTGCCTGACATCAAAGCCCACATTCTTTCATATTCCTGCGCTACAGACATTTGATGACGTGTGATCTTTAGCAATGGCCTTGCGAATGGCCTCCCACATACCCATTTCACTCCAGGGAATATCAGTGAACTCTTCTGGCAAAAGGCTCCTTTCTGTGGCTTGGTGAACGGTGCTGACATACCATGCGTACCTGAGGAGCTACAGTGGGGATGGCTGCAGCAGAACCTGGCCATTTCTCTGCTTTGGTGTATTCGGTGGGCAATGCTGACTGCTCTACCGGATAAACCATGAGTCCTGGTGCCTCTACACAGTGGAAGTCTACCTCTTACTCACGGGGAACCCAGGATGGGCCTTCCTGATAAGGCCTCTCCCCCCCCACGTGGTGACTCAGAGGCACCAGCTCTTTCCACTCCTTGACCACCATTTTTAAACGGTGGCTCCCAACATACCAAAGTTTGTCTTCATCAAGCCAGCAGGAGGGAAAACAGCACAGAGGACTGCTCATGGGGCTTCCCAGGGGCGAGAGCTGCAGGAAGTGCTTCCACTCTTAACATACTCTGAGCTAGAACTCAATCAGGTAGCCACCGCAAACTGCAGGGGAGGCTGGGAAAGCTCATAGAGCTCTGTGCCCAGCAGGTAGAGGAAAGAGACTCAGTGCAAGGACTGGCCAGTCTCAAACTTGTGTTGCAAGTGAGCTGAAGAAATACGTGGTCAGAAAGAAGTGTAGGCGTGTCACTGCTAGACTAGTGTGCACAGCTGGGGAGGTACTCTCATTTGGGGCACAGCCTTCCCGTGTCAACAAGATGGGGGATGTGTGTGGCATGAATCCTGACTGCTGTACACTTGGTTTCCATCATGCAGACTGCCCCCAATCAGACTAAGTGATATACAGAATGGGAATACCATCTATTTGCTATTAATACCTGAAGAAGTGCCACCTCTAGTCCTCACCCCTGGATCACCTTACTTATCTCTCTGTATTTGATAGTTGATTATTTTTATTGCTCATATTCTGAAATACAGCCTAGAAATTATGTGGGTTTTGATAATTCACATGTGGAGGGTTTATTTCTGATCTATTTATTATTAGTTCATCCTCTTGGAACTTTCTGGGAAAGGGGAGAAATGTCTGTCCTGGTCGCAACTGAGAATTCTCTAGTCCTCCATGAAAGAACACTTGCTCCAGGCTGAGTTGAGCATCTCTCTGCATTAGTTCATTTTCTGTTGCTATAACAAAATACCTGAAGCTGGGTACTTTATAAAGAAAAGAGGCTTACTTAATAAACAGTTGTGGAGCCTGGCAGCCCAAGATCAGGTCGGTTGACTCATCAATTTGGCTTCTGGTGAGGGCTCCTTTGGCTGTGTCACATCATGATGATGGCGTCATGGTGGGAGCACATGTAAGACAGAAGGACCTCATAGAGAGAGAGAGAAATCCAGAGAGCAGGAGGGGACAGTCTTGCTCTTTCATAACCACGTGCTCTCAGGAGAACAACTAGCCCACTCTGTGAGACAGGTTTCAATCGCTTAGGCTTGTGATGCTCTTGACGACCCAGTCACTTCCAACCAGGCTCCACTTTGAAATGCCACTACATCGAGGAGTAGGCTTTCAACGTGTGGATCTTGGAGAGACACAGCACACTCAAGCCACATCCAAGCCATAGCGTCTTCCTCCCATAGTATCACGATCATCCCTATCACAACACTTTTGATGCCATATTTCAATTTCCTATTTTTCAGATGGTCTCTCCTCAAAACCGAGTGTGTTGGAGTCAGGGATCATGTTCCATTTAGCTGTTAATCTAACATCTTTGAACAAGGCATGCTAATATTTATTTATGAAAAAATATTTGAGTTTTTGTTGTGTACCAGTGATTCTGAGCTGGGGACAAATTTTGCCCCCCTGGGGGACACTTGGCAATGTCTGGAGACATTTTTGGTTGTTCATGACTGTGGGATGCTCTCTAGTAGGTAGAGGCCTAAGTACCCTATCTCTAAGTACCTATAACTACCCTAAAATGCACAGGACAGCCCCACAAAAATAGAATTACCCAGTCCCAAATGTCACTAGTATTGAAGTTGAGAAACTCTGCTGTTTATCTTTTAAGTATCAGAGAGCACACTGGACACTTTATTATGAGATTGACTTATCATGTCCCTGATGTGACAAAATATAAAATCCAAAGCTAAATGTATTTACCCTAAATCTACTTTGGCCAGTTTTCACTTTTGGTTTCCAGAAAGTAGATGAAAAGAAGAAAAAGTTAAATGAAACCAAGAGCAAATAAACACATCAAAAAGGCAGGCCATTCTACGAGGTAACCACCCTGGTCTTAAAAAGTCAACAGTGGGGTGGAGATGTAACTCTGTGGTAGAACTCTTGCCTGGCCTGTGTGAGGTCCTGGGTTTGAGCACCCTGACCCCTAAAACACTAGTGTCACGAGGGGGTGGACGTTGACTATTACAGATTGAATGAAGCTTAGGATAGACATAGCCACACAAAATTAGGAGAGTCATTGGAATGGAAGTGCTCAAAGATCCTTGAATTATCTAAGAAGAGATAACAATGCTAAATACTTATCACCTTATTAAATCAAGAATGCATGTTATGGGCTGGGGTTGTGGCTCAGCGGCAGAGCACTCACCTCGCACGTGCGCGGCCTGGGTTCGATCCTCAGCACCACGTAAACATAAATGCATTGCGTTGTGTACAACTAAAGTAAATAAATAAATATTTTTAAAAAATTTTTAAAAAAGAATGCATGTTATGATCAATGTTATAGCCTCTAAAAGGAATAGAAATATATATATGTACATATATATATATACATCTATATATGTACATATATATATACATCTCTCTATATATATATATCTCAAATAGAGGAAGAAAGGACATGTATAGTACAAAATATGTGGTTAATTCACATGAGGGATAATAGGAAAGAAAAGAATATGAGTGAATGGGACAAATAGAAGAACATAGTAAAACAATACACATATACAAATATATCATAATTAATTTATAGATAAGTGGACTAATCCTCCAATTGAAAGACATATTTCTTCTGGGTGCAGTGGTGTATGCCTGTAATCTCAGTGGCTTGGGAGGCTGAGGCAGGAGGATTGCGAGTTCAAAACCAACCTTAGAAATGGCGAGGTGCTAAGCAACTCATGGAGACCCTGTCTCTAAATAAAATACAAAACAGGGCTGGGGATGTCACTCAGTGATTGAGTGCCCCTGAATTCAATCCCCAATATTATAAAAAAAGAGAGAGAGAGAGAGAGAGAGAGAGAGAGAGAGAGAGAGATTTTCAGAGTGGACTTAAAAAAGTATAGTTATGTGCTTCTTATAAAAACAAATGTTAAATATGAAGATAAAGTTAAAAACTGAAGAATAGAAAATGATACCACAAAAAAAAACTAACGAAAAAAGGTTGATGTTGCTCTATTAATATTGGACAAAATAATCTTGGAAAAGAGAAACATATTGACTATAAAGGGGGACATGTCATCATAACCTAGTAAATGCATCAGAAAGATATAGTAGATCTATGTTTGTTATGTCTAAAACTGCCTGACAATATATAAGGCAAATATTGACAGAACCAATATGATAAATAGACAAAGTCATGACCATAGCTAAGTTATCTTTCTCAGTAATTGATAGATCAAGCAGACAGGATTATTAGTGACAGGTAGAATAGTTTAATAACACTGTAAAACTGGCCAAATGGAAATGCAGAGAATGCTGCTCACAACACCGTAGAATAAACATTCTTTTCAAGAGTGCATGAAAGTATTGTACTAGTCTAGAAAGGAAATCTCAACAAATATCAAAGGATTCAAATCATATGAAGTTTCTCTGATAGCAGAAATAATTGAGACACCAATAAGAAAATAGTAAGTAGAATTTGAAAAAAGGGGTGAAGAACCCAAGCAGAAATTTTGAAATAAAAGAAGTTATTTCAAAATAAATATTACAAATACAATACTGAAGAAGAACAGACTTTTAGAAATTACACTATCCAGTTTGAAGACTTACTGTAAAGCTACAGTAATCAGGACGACATAGTTTTGGTAAAATGACATAAACACAAATCAGTGGCATGGAATGGGTCAGAATATACCCAGGCAAATAGAAGCAGCTGAATTTTGATGAAAGTGCAAGGACAATTCAATGGAGAAAGAATATGGTCTTTTCAACAAATGGCACTGGGACAATTAAGTGTCCATGTGCAGAAAAATGAGCCTGGTCTCAAACTTTATGTCTTATGCAAAATTAAGTCCAAATGGGTCAGAGGCCAAATGTGAGATGTATCTAGAGGATAATATAGTGAGGAACACACATGATCTTGGATTTGGAGATGAGCATGAGATATGGGAAAAAGAAACATTATTGACTATAAAGGGGAACATGTCATCATGATAAGATAGTAAATGCATCAGAAAGATATAGCAGATCTATGTTTGATATGTCTAAAACTGCCTGAAAATATAGAAGGCAAATATTGACAGAACCAATATGATAAATAGACAAATTCATGACCATAGTTAAGTTATCTTTCTCAGTAATTGATAGATCAACAAATGGCACTGGGACAATTAAGTGTCTGTGTGCAGAAAATGAGCCTGGTCTCAAACTTTATGTCTTATGCAGAATTAAATCCAAGTGGATTTAATTTGTGTATAAAATACAGAAAGAATTTAAAATACCCGATAATAAGAAAACAAATATTTTTCTCCCCACCAAAACACAAAGAAATAGGCAAAAGATATCAATAAGTACATCATCAAAGAAGCTGAATGAAAAACATACTGAGTATCATTCTTTCATTAGGGAAATGCAAATTAAACAACAATGAGTTGCCACTGCACCTACTAGAATGGACAAAATACACAAAGTTGATGGTGCTGATTGCTGGTGGGATGGGGCAATAGCATCTCACATTCTTTGCTGTAGTAATACACAGTGTTTTGAAAAACAGTTCAGCATTTTCTTCCAAAGATAAACATCATCTTATGCACTCTAGATCAGCTGTTGCTAGGGACTCAAGGAAGAAGAGGGATTGGAGGTTTCTTAGGTGACATGCAATGAGAGTGACAGTTATGGTGGTGACATTGCTGTGTGATCCTCCAGTGGGAATACGGGACACTATATGTTTAAAAAAACAAATAGCAACAACAAAAAAACAACTCATAGGATTTTACACCACAACGTGAACCTTAAAGTATGCAAATTTTGAAAATCACTGAGGAAATCAGGGGAGTGCAGACTGAGGAAGGTATGCATCAACTTCACTGAAGGTGGTGGGAAAGATGGTGACCTGGGTGGCTCTGGGAATGAATGACATCTGTAAGAATAAAGGCAAGAGGAACCACACAGAAGAACTGTGATTCAGTTCACAAGTTTGTTTCTCACAGGAATCTGGGCTACCAATTCACAAACCACTACACATGCATATTGGAATTGAGCAATGGGTGGAGGCTGTTAGGAACAGGTTTCCACTGTTGAAATGGGCAGTTAGAGACAAGCAGTGGAGAAGGCTAGAGTGACCCAGGATTCGAGTTACAGATGGATTCGAGTTACAGATGTCATATGAACGTGTTTAACCTAACGTACGTACTTTTATTTTAAACAGGTGGGTATATGTGTAGAGATATTCATTGGCATGTGTTCATGCGTGGATTAATATATACACATGTCCTTGCTCTGAGAGAGCCTAGAAGAGGCACTGTGGCAATAACATATTTCCCCAGCTGCTGGCTCTTGGTTTCTCATGCTGTTCTCTAATAAAAAGGAGTTAACACATCTTGGAAAAATGGTGGATTCTAGGACTGGAGCATTACATATGTTGTGCTCCAAAGGAGGTGCTCAAAACAAAACTGTGGAGGACAATTAGTTGAATATTTCAAAATATCAAGTAGAGAGGACATTGTTCCCAATACAAAGAAATGATGAATGTCCGAGGTGACAGGCCAGTTACTCTCATCTGATCATTATTCATTGTATACAGGTGTTGAAATATGACACAGTATCCCCATAAGTATGAATAATTCCTGTGTCAATTGAAAACAAATATATATTTTTTAAAAAGGAAATCTTACTATTTGGGGAATATGTCAAAAGGGCATAGGAGCAAGCTGAAAGAGCTCTTAATGGTCAAAGTTGAAACAATTGGAGCAACAAAACAAATTAGTATTGAATTATAACACAAGTATAAAGCAAAAATTCCATGAGTCTAACAGACATACATAAATGATTCAATAAATAAATGGTAGAAGAGAACTCTCCCAAGAAGAAGAATTCTGAATGATTTGTTGTGTATATTCCCTACCCTCTAGGAGGTCAAATATAACTCTTCATTCCTTAAATGTGGACTTCATGTGGACACTTCCTGTAAAAAAACAGTATATGAAAGGTGGTGGGGACAGTAACCTTACATAGAGGAAATGTGGTCACCCTTCCTCAGCCACATGATGAAGATTCAGGTCAAAAGTGATTAATCACCTTGATGGTATGGCCTTTCAATATGATGTCACGCAAATAACACTTTATTTCTGTGACCTTTGCCTAAAACCTGACAATCTCAGGCTAATAATGAGAAAAATATGAAACAAATTCCAGTAGAGGCATCCTAAAAACACCCGAATAGACCTTGCTATAGTTTGCATGTGTCCTCCAAAGGCCCAGGTGCTAAAGTCGTGGTCTGCAGGGTGGCACTGCTGGGAGGTGGTGTGACCTTTAGGAGGTGGGGCCTAGGGGGAGGTTCCTAGGTCCTTGAGGGCATGCCCATCAAGGTCATCATTGAACCCAGGTCTCTTCCTTTTCCTCCATATTCTTGGCTTATGAGGTGTATGGTTTTCTCCACCACACACTGCTACCCTTGTCAGATGCCCATAGCAATGGGGCCACTTGATTTTAAACTGTAAATTCCAGACCCATGAGTCAAAACAACCCTTTTCTCTTCATAAGTTAATCATCTCAGGTATTTTGTTGTAATGACAGATAGCTGATTAATACAGTTTTCCTCAAAACTGTTAAAATCATCAAAAGCAAAGGAAGTCAGAGAAACTGTTAGAACCTAAAGTAACCCATAGAGAAATGACAGTTAAATGTAATGTGGCAGCTTGGATAGGATCCTAAAACAAATAAAAGGACATAAGTAAGATTGGCTTTAGTTACTAATGTATCAATAGTGCTTCATCAATTATAACAAATGTATTATAATAATGTAAAATGTTAATAATAGGGAAAATTTGGTGTGGGTTATATAGGAATTATTGGTACCATCTTCCCAACTTTTATGATAATCTACATTTATTCTAATATGTGTGTGTATATATACATGCACACACTTTTCATGTAGATAAATATGTATATATCATGTAGTATGTATATATACAAGTACTATCTATATATCATATAGTTTATATGTATACTTGTATATATACATATATACAATCTAGACAGAATTTAAGAATGAATAATTGAATTGTAATACTTTAAGAGAAATGGAAGATGGAAAGGAGTATATTTTAAAAATAAAATAACAAATCACTATACAGATAATAAAAAGAACTTCTAAAAAAGTGAGAGGTCTGCAAGGCAGGCAAAGAAGTTCTAACACACTTCTACTAGAAACCTCTGAGGAAGAAAACTAAAGCAGTTAAAGCAAAACTTAACAGTATGGATAATTACTTTTATCCAAGAATTTTTCCTTAGTAAAAAGATGATTTGAAAATAAAATTTTGTTTTTGCTTGTGGTACTGGGGATTGAATTAAAGGCCTTGCACATGCTAGGCAAGTGTTATACCCCCAGCCCTTTAAAAATTTTATTTTGAGACAGGCTCTTGCTAAGTTGCCCAAGCTGGCCTTGAACTTGTGATCCTCCTGCTTCAGACTCCTCAGTAACTGGGATTATAGGTGTGCTCCACCATGCCCAGTTGAAAGTTCTTCTTGAAAGGACATTGAATGCCTCGAAATAGAAATTAGAAATAGAATCTGAAAAGTCAAAACCAAACATATTCTAATAAAGCTATTGGATTTTCAAGGAAAAATAATTCTTAAATGTTTAATCAATTAATGACTCACAATGGAAAGAAAATTAAATTTCTAGCATACTTTCTGATGCCAGAACTTTTTGCCAAAATACAATTAAATAACTTTCTAAGGAAATAAAATGTGAATCACAGATTGCACATTCAGCCATACTGACGTTCAGTACAATGAGCAGACTATGGTGAGCAGTCGGGAACTCGGGCATCGCGGTTTCTGTGGTGGTCTTCCTAAAGAGCTTTCCAGAGAACAAGTTTCATATAACCAAAACCCTGGGGAGACATATGCACGAGGACAGGGACAGTACATGTAAAGATTCTCTGGAAATGACTTGGGGTCACATGACGGGTTTGGAATTCCATGGACTGAGAGTGGACCTCCATGATCCTCCAGGCCTAACAGTCTTTTTCGATGCTGGATGTGTTAGTCAGCTTTCTTTCACTGTAACAAAATACCTGAGATAAAGAACTTAGACAAGTTTTATTCTGGCTCACAATTTTGGAGGCTTCAGTCCACGCCTGGTTAAACTTGTTGCTTTTGGGCCTGTGGTGAGGCAGCACGTCATGGTGGGTTAGTGTGGTGGCGCTTTCACTCGATGACCAGGACACTACAAGGAAAGAGACAAGGGCACCAGGGTCTCACAGAGCCCTTCAAGGCACACCCCCAGTACTCTAAACACCTCCCGGTAGGCCCAAGCTCTTAAAGGTTCCACCACCTCCAACAGTGGGGACCAAGCCTATAAGACCTGGGCCTTTGGGGGACATTCAAGATGCAGACTATGGCACTGGCAAAGTTAACAGCACTCTAGGGTCCTCAAGGATGCAGAAACACAAAATGGGAAACGTTCGAGTTCCTGCTGATACACATCTGGCTGTGACTCGAACAAGAAACAAACAAATGTTGTTTCAGAAATAACAGTGCAATTCATCACATTAACAGAAGAGATGAGAAAAGCCATTTCATCTCAATAGGCTCAGAAAACAATTTCAATAAAAGTCAACACTAATTCATGACTTGAAAGCATTTGACATATTAAAAATAAATGGAATTTTTAAACAAAAATCTACAACAAACATCACAGTTAATGGTAAAATGTGAAAAACTTTCCTCCCTAAGAGAACCAGACACTAACATGGCTGCTAGTCTATATTGTGTTGGAAATCCTGGTCTTGGCAGTGATTAAAAGAAGTAGGAGGAGAAGGAGGAAGAGAAGCAAGGGAGGGAGGAAGGAAGGGGAAAGAATAGATATAGAGACTCAAATAGAAGGAATATAAATATCATTATCTGAGAATAACATGATTGAGTACATGGACAATATAAAATAATTCACAAATATACTATCAGAATTTCTGAACAAATTCCCAAGGTCATTAGACACAAAGCCAATATACCAAAAAGTCTGTAAGCCAGCAAAAATTAGTCATTTTTAAATGGTGTTTGCAAGAGCACCCAAAATATTAACTGCTCAGGAATAAATCTAATGAAAGATGTGGCAATTCACAGAAAAGAATAAACATTACTGAGAAAAATTAATGATGACTCTAACATATGGAGAGAGACATTATGTTCATGGATTGGAAAGCTTTGTGGTGAAGATGACAACTCTATTTAAACTGATAGGTGGACTTACTGCAGTCCTCAAAATGCAGGTTATTGCAGAAATTTTAAAAAATCATTCTAAAATTTATATGGAAATGCAAACAACCAAGAAGAGTTAAGACAGTCTTGAAGACCCAGCTATGGAAGGACACTTGATTTGCAACAAAGGTGACTCTGTGAAGGATCTTGAAATGGATGCTCTAATAAATTATGCTACAGTAATTACATATCCATATGGGAAATTTATTATCTTGACCCCTACCTCATGCCACTCACAAAATTAGTTACAAGTGGGCTGTAGATTTAAGTATGAAAGATTAAATAACAACACTTCTAGAAAATAGAGTCGAATATCTTCATGGCCTGGGGAAGTTGATATTTGCTAAGCAGGATACAGAAGTCACTAAACTTAATGGGAAAAAGTAAATAACTTAGACTACAGAAAAATAAATACTTTTGTCCATCAAAATAAATTGTAAAGTCAGTGAAGAAAAATCACATCACAGAATGGGGGCAAGATATTGGCAAACATACAACCAACTGAGGACTTCTACTGAGAATGTATAAGAACTCCTACAAATCAGTAAGAAAGAGATAATCGACCCACCAGGAAAAGGGTTAGGAATTTTGAACAGACACTTCACACGAGGCTCTCTGGTGATCATAAGAAAAGTTTCTTGGTGTGTCTTTAGTCTTCAGGGAAATGTGGAATTAAAACCACACTGTCCTATATCACCCACCCATCAGAATGCCTAAACTTGTAGTATCAGGGGTGGTGGTGCTGAGAATACTAAATAATGGTGTTCATCTTGTCTTTCTGTGGTCGTTGACAGAATTGCTCTGGAACACTGGCAGTACCAATAAGGTTTGAACATTTACCTACTGCAAGACCCAGAAATTCCACTCCTAGGTATGCTACCCCACAAAAAGACATACCAGGATGTTCCTATCAGCACTGTTTGGAATATTCCCAAACAAGCCAAATGCTCATCAACTGCAGAATAAGTAAACAGGTTGTGGTATATGCATCCTGTGGAATGGATTAATGAAAATGAAAACAACGGGCAGATATGCATGCACACACTCACACAGTGTGGCTACATGTAACCACCTGACTCTCCTTGGAAACACAGTCACAGACCAAAACCAGGCATGGAGGGTTATATTTAACCTGATTTCCCTAACATGAGCTTCAAAAACAAGCAAAACGAGCCTAAGGTGTTGAAAGCCAGCGTTGTTCAGCCATGGACATAGTGAGTGGAAGCGGGCATTAGAGGTGTTTCCACTTAAAGAGCTGAAGGGATCCAGTTTTTCCCTCTAATATTTATTTCTATCTCCTTTAGAGTTTTTGTTTCAAATCGCTAAGGAAATGCGAACAGATTCTACCTAATGATGGATCCATATTGAATGCACACATCTCTGCAAAATTATCTGCCTTTCTTCTATTATATTATCTACTTACAAACTGTCTTATCTCCATTAAAACCAGTAAAAAATATGGAAAGAAAAAAAAAAAAAAAAGAACTGAAGGTTTAGTGGATCTGTCACTGGGTGAAAATACTTCAAGCCATACAGTTTTAATTGGTGCATTTTTCTAACTATGTGTTATATTTTTTAAAAAAATACTTTATTTTGAAGAGATTGAAGAGATGGATTGAACAATGAAATTCAATGTGCGGCTCTTAATTGAAACCTAGTTTGAGGAAAGGAATGTATAAAATACAATTCTGTGACAAATGGAGAAATTCAAATGTAGTCTGGTTATCAGATAATGTTAGGGAATTAGAATTAATTTTAAGGGTGCTAACGGTACTCCAGATATGTTAGAGACTCTCCTTAATTTTTTGAGATTAATGCTATAGTCTTTAGGAATCAGCTGTCCTAGAGTCTATAATTTGAGTTAAAAATAGTTCAGTAAAAGAAAAGAAGAAAAAAATGTAACAAAATAATTATTGTTGAATCTAAGTGGTGGATATATAAATATTCAAACCACATTTTTCCTTTTCTGCATGTTTCAAAATTTTATGACAAAATTTTTAAAAGTCACGTTTAAAAATTTTTTAAAACTATAATGTGCTTTTCACAGAGGAAACAAATCTGGAGCTCAGAAAGCTAAAGTAACTTGCCTTGCCAAGATTTGAGTCCAGGCCTATTCTGAATCCAGGTGCCAGGATAAGAAATCATAGCCTTCCGGAGCTGGAAGGAGACTGAGATCCTGTGCTGTCCAGGGTCCTCATTTTACAGAAAAAAGAAGCAGGCAGGAGAGGAATTTGACTCGCATGAAGTTCTATGCAGCACAGGGTGTTTGAAAATGAGTTGCCTTGGCATCTGCTCTGGTTTTCCAAAGAGAAGAACAGCCATGGTGCCCTTTTCCCTAATGCAGAATTCATGTTTACTCTGAACTCAGGGGCACTCAACCACTGGGCCACATCCCCAGCCCTTTTTTTGTATTTTATTAGAGACAGGGTCTCACTGAGTTGCTAAGTGCCTTGCCATTGCTGAGGCTGGCTTTCAACTCGCGATCCTCCTGCCTCAGCCTCCCAAGTCATTCTTTAAATGACTGTGGGAGCTCTTTTCTCCCCAGTGCAGCCATCCCTGCTTGTCCCGCCAGTGCTGGTGTGTGCTGTTCCCCACACTGATCATTTAGAGGCCAGCCACCCAACAGCCCATGCATGTGACCTTTTCTTCATTTGGCCTCCTTCGTATCAACGTCAAGGTCTGACCATTGTTACCGATTCAGAATTACAGACAGGCTTTTCTTTGTCAAATTGAATGCCCATGGTGTCTACACTTAAATGACTCCATGAAAAACAGCCCAGTTAGAGTGTGGGTAGAAGCTGTCAACACCAGACACGCTACAACTGACAGAGGATTTTCAATTGGTTTATTTTATTATTCCTTATTTTTTATAAAATCTATTTTGGAATGTATTCTCCTTTGGTCCCCTAAAAATTGTAACTCAGACTAAAGGGAAGCCATAAAACTGGGGAAATATGGACAGAAATATTAGTTTTAAGTGCAATAATGGTACTGTCGTTTTGTGGGAGAATCTCCTTAGTGTTTTTAGAGGGAGGCTGCAGTAATTAGGAATCAAGTGTCCTGATGTCTCAAATTTTCTTTGTAATGGTTCAGTGAAGAAGAGGAATTGAATACAGCAAAATGAGAGTGATTTCTGAATCTAAGTAATAGGCATATGGACTCTCAAAATACACAAAAGCTGGAGAAGATGCTAAAGCCCTTGGATACCTGGCAGGCAGGACTCTGGCTGGGCCTGTGTGCTGGCTCCCTCCCCTGCAGTACCTTCTTTCCTGGGTGTAACAAGAGGGCAGAGGCAGATGAGGAGGCTGATGGAAGACCTAAGCCTGAGACCTTCAAGAGCCAGCTCCCTGGAGTGCCACAGACATGAGCACTCAGCAGATGAGGAGGGCAATAAAGAACCAGGGGTTCTGGAGTCCTGGTGCATGCTCACTAGCTCTTTGACCTTAGGCAAAGTAATGAACCTTTCTGAGCCTCAGTTGCATATCTATAAAACCTCCATATATGTTCATCATAGAATTGTTACAAGATCTAGATAGCATCTGTGAAAAGCACTTAGGATGTCGTCTGGCCAATAGGCAATGCTTACAAGCATTTCACTCTAAGGCAGGACTGGAGGAAAACAACTGATTATGTGTTCCTGGGAAATCTCTAAGACAGGCTTCTTCAATCAGTTTTTTTCCAGCAACTTTCTCTCCCACCTCAAACCCACAGCAGCATCTCTACCTGCAGAGAGGGACTGCAGAATTCTTTTGGTCCACTGTATTAGAAAGTTCATCTCACTAATTGAGCATCTGCAGTACAGTACACCAGGTGCTGTGTTAGCACTGGAGTTCTTTAGAAGAATAGTATTGGAAACATTGACCTGAGGGAGCTGAAGGTCTGCTAGGATGGCAAGTGTGCAAGGATGTACC
This sequence comes from Tamias sibiricus, assembly GCA_025594165.1. NCBI lineage: Eukaryota > Metazoa > Chordata > Mammalia > Rodentia > Sciuridae > Tamias > Tamias sibiricus. The sequence goes on from CM046662.1 coordinate 11,425,994, forward strand.
TTTAAACATTGCAGGCGCTCAAGCCAAGAGTTCAGTGGAGCTGATCTCCTTTCTGCCACTGGCAAGGTTAGGGAAGGCTTTACCCAGGAGGCATTATGGAACCGAGTCTTCAAGGTCAAATAGGAGAACACATCAAAAAGACCCCATTGGCAAAGAATAATGCACCTGAGGTCCTTCAGGAAAGGGAGGAGCAAGAACAGCCCTGGCTGCTCTGCAAGAGACCTTCCACCGGCCTTAGATATGCTAATTTAGTTAAAGTGAGTGAGTGATGGGCACCACCTCACTATTATTTTTATTTTTTTTAGTTGTTGATAAACCTTTATTTTATTTATTTATAAGTGGTCTGAGAATGGAACCCTGTGCCTCACACATGCCAGGCAAGTGCGCCACCGCTGAACCACAGCCGCAGCTCTATTTTTTTCATATTTATTTTTTAGTTGTAGTTGGACACAATACCTTTGTTTTACTTATTTATTTTTTACCTGGTGCTGGGGATCAAACCCAGGGCCTCGCATGTGCCAGGCAAGCGCTCTACCGCTGAGCCGCAACCCCAGCCCACCTCCTCACTATTTAGAAATGAAGAGCAAGGACTTTAGAAGACACCTGGATTTGGACCTGGATAAATCCCACTTTCACTTCCCAGCCCTAACAGCTCAGGCAAGTGACTTTATAGCCCGGAGTATCACCTGTTGGATGGGGTAGTCACTGTTGAATGGAATCGCTTTTTAAACAAAGCCTTGTTTCAAAAGTTAGCATGGAAGATAAATATGGAAAATATTCAAAATGATTGACAGTTATATCTCCCCTAGACAAGACTTGCAGGGGCCATTTTACACTGAAAAGTACCACCAGCCTTTGGAATCCCCTTTGATAAAATGCTCACTGTGTGAGCAGCGATGAGGATTAAAGAGGGAAGGCACATTCAGTCCCTCACCTCAGGGTGTCAGGGTCATTTCTGGGCACGGAGAAGAATGACTATAGCACCTTCGGTACCCTCAATTTCTCACCTCATGTTCCCCCTCCGCCTATAATCTTTGCCGAGTGCCTATTCTTGGGTTCACTTACAAGTTAAACAAGCACATGTCATGACTTCATTAACCACTTCCTGAGGCTCTTATGAGATTATCTGTGTGAAGTGCCCACAGATTGGCACAGCCATCGCTGGAATTCAGCCCCCTCCCCATCATCATCACAGGCCAAGAGTGATGAATAAAGAGGGTGGGGGGTGGATTTATTCGACTAAGTGGACCCAATGACTCCATTTTACTCATTGACTTTTTCCCTCTCTTGGCCAAACACCCCATGCCAAATACACATGAACTTGGCATCATTTCCTTGTTTTCCCACTGAAGTTGCTGAAGCATGTTCTTCTCTTCTGAAAAACAAGTTTAATAGTACTTTCTCTCTGAGGAGAGTGAAGGTGTGGTCAGAAAGTATGTGTCTGTTAGAGTACTCTTAAAAAGGCAAACACACAACAATGCACATTCTCTTTGTTATTTCTCTGTTACTGTTCCGGGCTGGTGAGGCCACGTGGCCAGTGTAGAGTTGGGCCCAGCTCTTTCCCCAAAAGACTGTCAACAAAAAATAGTTATAATTTTTAGTGTCATTGGTACTATTGTTTTTCTTTTGCTAGAATTTGTAAAAATAGCTGGAAGATCAATTTTCATATTTCAAAGTGTAACAGGAATTGTTCTAGGCTTTGGTATGTGTCAGCCAAGGTTTGCATCCGCAAATGCTTGAGTTTGTGAGTTGTGTGTGTGTGTGTGTGTGTGTGTGTGTGTGTTCTCCAAGATGTGAAGGTTTAGAATAAAAATGGTAATTGACCTTTAACGAGAGAACTGAGAGAACTGCTTCTGTATATTATATGGCTGTGAGCTGGATTTTAAATGTTTGATTAAGTTATTAGAGTGTTTTTGCTTTGGCATAATGTACTATAAATTCACCATTGCTGGCCAAAGCCGTTAGTCAGTGGAGAAGAATAAATTGTTTTGAGAGGTGTTTCAAAACCTGGATTTTATTCTCTTGGAAAGACAGAGCTTTAAATAAATCGCATAATACAAATGAAAATCTCCATAATTAAGGCTCTAATTAGGAAGTACCTAGGAGCTTGCAGAGCAGGAAAATGAAGAAAGTCTTATTCCAGAATGCTTTAATTTTCTCTTCTTTTTCAAATTACGTGTATGTTTTAAGTGTTCTACTTTGTTTTGGGGGCCCAGAGACCAAACAGCACAAACCAAGCACACATGAATGTGTGTTGTCAAACAATTTGTCTCTAGCATGTGAGTGCTGCAGGAGATTGACGTGTTAAACAAATGCTTTAAGACAGGCCCAGGACTGCTCTTGCTTTGCAGTGCTTCAGAGAGGAGAATCAACCTCCTCTTCCCTCCCTCCCTCCCTCCCTTCCTCACCCCCACCCTTTTGTCCCTCTTTCTTTCTCTCTGTCTCTTCTTTTTGTGCTGGGGATCAGACCCACTGCCTTCCATCTGCTAAGCGCATGCTCTGCCACTGAGCCACACCCCAGCCCCATGCTTAGTGTCTCTTGTGGTCCTCACTCCTTGTCTCCAGGTAGTCCCACTCCCTGGCAGCCTTCCTGTTTTCAGAACATGTGCTCCTGCCTGTGAGACTTCAGGAAATCTCTCTTAAATAGCGAGGCCCTCTCTGGGGGAGGTCTTCCTGACTCTTAGCCTCAGACTCCCTCTCCTAGATTCTTCCTGCAGTTTCCTCAGAGGCCTTCAACCTCTCCCAGCACTGCCCGGCGTGTCTCCCAGGAGCTCCTAGCTAAATAAAATGTAATTAAATTGATGTGATTGGTCCTTTTACTGCTCTATTTATTTGATATATGTACACACTAGAGAACTTTATACTGCACAGTGTACAAATGTACCATTTATAATTGATTAAGGAGGGCAATGTGGTCACTGCTAGAAGAAACACGCTGTCAGGCCCTCTACTGGGAACCTGGAAACTTCCTCAGAAGTGTTTCTGTGGGGTAAAATAAGACAATAAGTTGGGACTGACGCCCTTTGTAGACACCACCCACTTGTATTGCTAAAATGCTGATTTTTGTTGGAGACGAGCTTGGTGACCTGGCACGTGGGCTGAGACCTCAGGTTGTGACTGAATCTCTGCTTCTCCACTGGCCAGCTGGGAAGCCTTAGGCCAGTGCCTGCAACCCCTCGTCTGCTGTCTGCAGAGGTGCTCCAGACGACAGGAGGGAGTCAAATGAGATAATGCACGTCTGTCTAAGCACCGGACACAAAAGTTGGTGCTCATAATAGGCATCAGTTGTTAATTACCTCATCATTCTAATTATGAGATTTAAGTGACATAATTGAATATATAAAATTTTTTACAAAAATGTAAATAAGTATGAATTTGAGAATAAACTTTTTAGTTATGCCCGAAGTCATGAGGACTCAAGCATGTGCCAGTGTGCTTCTGGGGATTATTACCTGGGCCCCTGGGCCAGAAGCTCTTCTTCTCCCCTGTGGTCTCTAAGTCTCCCACTGGCCCATGATCCTATAGACAAGCGGCTGCCTGGGCCACACCCTTCCCAAGCTAGTTCCCTCTTCCTACAGGGTGGGGACTTTAGTGATAGGACTGAGGGTGCATAGCTGAGGGACATTGGGAGCTCAGACAAAATCCCTGCCAGTCGGTCTTGGATGTCCCTCAGTATCTATGGGCAATGGACTCTAGGACCCTCCCCGCAGATGCTCAAGTCCCATGTATGCATCGCTGTGGTCATTCATAGGTGTGCACACATCTTCCTGTGTGCTTTAAGTCATCTCTGGATCACTTTTAACACCTAATGCAATGTTAATGGTCTGTAAATCATTTTCATACTGTCTTGTTTATGGAATAATGACCAAAAAAAGTCTGTACATGTTTAGTACAGACAGACAAATAGTCTGTCCCAAATCCTTTTGATCTGACTTTGGTTGAATCTGCAGATGTGGCTGCGGAGAGCCAACTGTGCATTTCACGAAGGCGGCCCCCATGTTGAAATGTCAAAAGGCCGCCTCCACCTCCCACACTGTAAGCCAAGAAAATCCAGGCCTAGATCTTAGCAAAGAATGAAGGTGAATGTGACTTGAGTCTTGAGTATCAGGAGATCCGTCACCACCACCTCTACAGATGGTGACAACGTGGGAGAAGGGACTGAGGATGACACAGGATGGGGTGGTGTTTCTGGTGTTGGCCTTCTGCTCCTCAGAGTGAATGAGTTCCTCCAGCATCAATGAAGCGCCTCCTCCGTCAGACGCTGCCCGTGCAGAGTGGGCGCTGCCTGTCCACTCTCTGAGCCATCCTCGAGGCAGCGTCTTATGGATGAGGAAACTGAATCCCAGGGGAGGCCGATAACTTGCTTTCAGTCCCACAAAGCAGAGCCTGGCACCTGGACCAGAGCTTAGCTCTTCAGTGTGCTCCAGGTGTACAGGCAACCCTGATTCTAGGAATGACATCCGTAGGGGGACTGTTTTGTTTATTTTTTTAATTTATTTGTTCTTTTAGATATACATGACATTAGAATCTATTTTGACATGCATACTTGGAGCATGACTTATTCTAGTTAGGATTCTTGTGGTTGAATGTGATGTGGAGTTACACTGGTCGTGTATTCATATATGAGCATAGGAAAATGACGTCCAATTAATTCCACTGTCTTCCCTACTCCCATCCCTCGTCCTTTCCCTTCATTCTCCTTTATTTAATCCATTGAACTTCTACTCTACCCTCCTTCTTATTGTGTGCTAGCATCTGCATATCAGAAGGAACATTCAGCCTTTGGTTTGGGGGGACTGGCTTATTTCACTTAGCATGATAGTCTCCAGATCCATCCATTTACAGGCAAAAGTCATAGTCATTCTTTTTTTATGCCTGAGTAATATTCCATTGTGTATATATACCACATTTTCTTTATCCATTCATTGTTTGAAGGGCACCTAGATTGGTTCCATAGCTTAGCTTTTGTGAATTGAGCTGCTATAAGCATTGATGTGGCTGTGTCACTGTAGTAGGCTGATTTTAAGTCCTTTGGGTATATATACCACGGAGTAGTTCAAATGGTGGTTCCATTCCAAGTTTTCTGAGGCATCTCCATACTGCTTTCCATAATGGTTGCACCAATTTGCAATCCCCCCAGCAATGTTTAAGTGTACCTTTTGGCAGAACTGGTTTTAATGCCACTTCCTGTTCAATCCCCAAAGTGGGAATGCATCAGGGGAAAGGGAAGAAGCTGAGAAAGAGTCCATCCTGCCTCCCTCACACCTGCGTGCCTGGGCAGGAGACTCCCGCACAGACGTCCAGCCAGTCGGCTCTGCTCGCCCCCCGCCCCGAGAGCTCTGCATTACACAGCTCCACGCCCCGAGAGCTCCTGCTGCCTCTGTGCATGGCATGGGGGGGGGGATTCCACGTGGCTGTGCTCAGGAGGTGGCAGAGGCTGGACAGGGCAATGGGTGGGGGCTGCCTTCTCACTCTGGCGTCTCCTGAGTCTCCTTGTCTTCGTCCCCACTGCTGCTTATCGGTGCTATCTTCCTATTTTGCTCAAAGGACAGCAGACCTCTTCCCTACCTGTCTGCTCCCACTCTGGCCCATGGACAATGATCTCTATACCAGAGCACCCAGAGGGATGTCTCAGACACAGATGGTGCTGGAAACCCAACCGTGGCCTCCCCGTGGGGTCTGGCACTTGCCTCCCTCTCCAGCATCATCTCCCCCCTCCTCTCTGCTTCTCCCTCCTCTCTGGGTCACGCCACCTCATGCATTCAGACAGGACTGTGGTCCTTCGTAAGCTGCCTGTCATGGCCAGCCACAGCGCCGCGGGAGGAAAACTCGGAGGCAGAGTAAAGCTATTACTACTTTTACTTCTACTTTCTTAGAGAGAGCTTAGAGAGGGAAAGAAAGATTTTTAGAGAGAAAGATTAGAGAGAGCTTTTTTTAGAGCTTCTTTCTTCTTTCTTCTTTCTTCCTCGGGAGCCTCGGCCTAACTCTGACCAGCCATTACTTCTTCTGTCTGTAACCGCTCTGCCTACGTTCTGGCCGCTCTGATTCTTTTCTTCTTCTCCGACCCGAACTCTTCTTCTGACCGACTGAGCAACTGCACGACTGACTGAATGAATTCGTTCTCCTAACTCCGACCGCTTTCACCCGGTTATATACCTTTAGCTTTGCGGGTGCCTCACGTGCGTTTACAGGTGCGTCACATACATATCAGGTGGAACTTATGGCTTCCAGCTAGCCACAATAACCCTTCCTAATTGGGGCTCCTTCAGTCCTTGGCCCTGCCCAGTTGGTATCTGTGCCTTTGTTAATGATGTTGGATGGATATATGTCCCCCATCAGACTCCAAGTCCTGTAAAGGGAAGCCACATTTGCTCCAACGCCGTGTTGCCCGGAAGCCACGCATGAGCTGTGTCCTGCTCTGCAGTCCCAGCGAGGTCATCGGTGATGGTGGCCAGTCCCCCAAGCCCTGTCGATACTCCAAGCAGTTGTCCTCTCATCTCAGTTAGATTGGCTTTACTGGGTAACTCCTCGGACCTCTCCCTTTGCACCCACCCCCAGAAAGAGGGACAAGCACCTAGAATTCCTTGAGTAGTTGCCCGTGAGGCCATCGCCCTATCCCAGTGAGGAACTCATTTGTGAAATGACCTCTCCCCGCCTGTGATTTAAGACCTGTCAGTAGTAGGTATTCTGAGGACATTTGCTGAATGCCTAGCAACATATTACTTTGAAGAACATTCTTATTTGTAGCAAAATATATATATATATATATATGTATATGTATATATATATATATATATATATATATATATATTTAGTGAGGTGTAATGTAAGTCAAATATATAGGTTTTAAGTGTTATATTATTTTTAAGAGTACACATTTAATTTTAATGAGTAAACCATTTGGAGCCAGGTGGTAAATATTGTGTTGGCAGGCTGGGCACTCTCCTGTCACAGCAACTTTCTATAGACAATCTAATCTCTGCAGTGATGTCCTGTGATGGGCCTGGCATGCGTGCATTTCCTTATTTAATCCTTACTATAACTCTGTGGGGTGCATATTCATGTCTTCCCTTTGTACCAGTAAGGTCCAGTGAGGTTAAATGAGACTCAAATTTCAACCCTGGGAGAAGTGAAGGCAAGGCTGGAAAGCAGCTCTCCTGACCTCCAAAGCAATGACCTTGCCATTTCCTAATCCTGTGCATCTTCTTGGGACATAATTGGTATTCCATGAGGCGTGATTACAAAGTCAGAAACACGGTTGTCCTGTGGGCCTTGTAGACAGGCTCTGAAGGCAGATCCCAAGACGCAGGTCCCATTTCTCAGCCCTTCCCATTCTCCTCACCGCCTCCTTCCCCCATGATATCCCTGCAGATGGCCCAGAAGACAGATTCGCAGGCTTTCTACAGAAACAGATCTCTGAGTCAGCCCTTGGGGAGAAAAGCAACCTCTTTGCTGGTTTTGTTTTTCTTGGTTGATTTATTTGACAAGGGCCCATTTTGTACATCATTTTTGGAATTTCAAAACCCTTTTTATCTCCAAAGGTCTCTTTTAAAAAAACCCAAGGAGAAATAAAAGCAAGCCCATGTGTGTGACTACTAATGTGAGGCTTTCTAACCCCTGAGCTCTGCCTTTTTACTTTATTTCCCATCCCTGAGATCACACAGGTTGCAGAATCATGGCCCGAACAGAGCTAAACCCCATTAGGTAGGAGTCCGATTTGCACTAATCCCTAATGCCACATCTCTATCACTTTTGTTTGACTTGGCAGGACACCCATCCTGCTAAGCCCCATAGAGCAAGAGCATGGGAATTATTCACTAACAGGGCTTCTTTGGTGAGATTAGGTGTTATATCCAGCCAATGTAAGAAACTGTCCCTAGCTTCTGCTGGCTGCAGAATCGATTACTGTTGGTCCTCTTAACCTGGAGTGAAGAAGTCCCATTTCAAGGCTTTCTGCAGAGATTCCAGGCTTCCATTCCTGGGGTCTCAGCTTTGGCAAAAATTCGTTTACAGAGGCCTCCTTCATTTTGGCACATGTCCTGTCGGATGCAATCCAAACAGGCACTGGGCTACCCAGGGAACTCTCTCTGGCTTAACATGTGTTTCAGCTATGAGAAAACACACAGGCCGAATTTACAGTTGCCTTTAATAACCCATGCAGATAAATTTATTAGGTCACAATGCTCCTTTGAACTGTGGCATGGAATTTTCCATGTACTGTGTAGTTTCTCTGGTGAGAAACAGACTTTCCCATTTGATTTGTTTGTCTCTTCGTTGAGTGGGCTTCCATGCTCTGGCCTTTTTGGTTAAGCATCAACTCTGATCAAGGGCGCACTGGAGGGATCTTCCCATGGCTCTTGGTGCTTCTATCTGCGTGACAGTGGCTGAAGAGCTAAGGCCTTCTCAAGGACTTCCATGCATACACCAGCTCTGCACGGAGGGTCCGGATATGGCAACTGCACCTACAGACCCATAAAGCAAAGTCTCTTTGCAAGCTCTGATTTCCTGAGTGCTTTCTTGTTGTGATAATAATAAGTTATGAGATATTTTTGTTTCCTTATACTGTTGTACTTGAATCAAGAAGTTCAGGATTAAAATGGTTTTTCAGTAACTTCCATGTCTCTAGTCCTAGAAATCAGGAAAATCATTTGCCTGCATCCTGGAGCATCTTTTTTCTTTTATCACAATCCTGACAAGTAATTATCACCTGGAACTGGCATCCGAGATCAAATCAATAATCAGCAAATTGATATTGAGCATTTACTTGGTGCAAAATTCCTCGCTAGCAGAGGTGGGAAAGAAAGACACAGTGGTCTATTGACTTCGAGTGATTACTTTCCTCCAAAGTTCTCCGAGGTGTGGCAGGCATAGTATTTTTTTAGTTGTTGATAGACCTTTATTTTATTTATTTATTTTTATGTGGTGCTGAGAATCGAACCCAGTGCCCCACACATGCCAGGCAAGTGCGCTACTGCTAAGCCCCAGCCCCAGCCCCAAGGCATAGTATTTTCATTTTCATTTTCATGGGCTTTTTGGTAATGTGTGTCAGCAAATAGCTCTTTAAATGCATGATCTGAGAGAGCTTTTTTGTTTAGGATAAGGCTAGAGCATATGTTTAAGTAAAACTGAAAGTGAATTTATAGAACTATATTAAATAATAGTATAGGTGACACTAGAAATGATAACGAAGTAGTCCGTGAATGATCAAACATCTCTGCCGTCCCAGGAGGCTTAAATATACATCCCCCATCAGCGAGTGAGTTGATTTTTTCAGGGAGGTAGCCCAGGGCCTTTGAGCTGTTGACAATACCTGGTCATTAGCTTGCATGGCTCACCACACGGACACACCATAATGGGCTTTTAATGAAATTGCTCTCACATATGTCCTTGTGTACTTCTTGTTGTCTACACAACAGTCACATTAAGATGTAAAGCACTCCCTGCGACTTTGACTCTGCATACAGAGGAGACATGGTGGAAAGAAATAGCTTCCTGTCCAATTTTGCACATGCCACTCTATGCACCAGTATTCAAGAGGGGACACCAGAGATGTGGCAAGAGGCAGACAGCACCAGGAACCCTTGGCTAGAGGTCAAGGGAAGGATGCAGAGGAGGAGCTCTGCTGGTGACCGCCCAGCCCTTGGAATACAAGTGCTGAAAAAAAAATCCCAGCACGCGCCCCTCCGAAAAGCCCTAAATTCATTCAGATGTGTAACACTGTTGATTGCAGTGAATAGATGGACCCCGTCTTGGCATCTCTGTGGTGACTAATTTGTGGGCTCCCTGATTTTGTTCTGAGTTAAGTGGTCTTTATGTTCCAATTCTGGCAGCGCTGAACAGTGAGATATTGTGTCCACGATTCTGCCCGGTTTATTGGTGCTCACATAATGACAGCCTGTTGAATGGGAAGAAGTAGTGCATAAACAAAACAGCCGGAGCTGGAGGGGAAGCACTCATTTTCGGAGCCATATTTGCTCTGAGTCAGGAGACTTTCTTTGGTCAGTGTGAGCCAGGAGTTTGAGCCCCAATGCGCTTTTGCGCTTGGAGTTCTATAAGAGCTTCAGTTTGATTACACAAAGGAGTCAGCAACTAGCACAGGGGATCTTTGCCTGATAGAGAGAGTGGGTTCTGGAATCCCAGCCCCTTGCAGGGCCTGGGGTGGCACCTCTGATTTGGGATCTCAGAGTGTCCCACTCTGAGAATAGCCCGAACATGCGTCATGGGGCAAAGTGCACTGTCCCCCCAAACCCAAAGTGATTGATTACTGCAAAGACAGGAGTAGCAAATAGGAGCCAAGTGACGGGTCAGATGCCAGAAGGGGCTGGGGGAGAAGGGCGAGGTTGGGGTAGCAGGATGGGGTAGGCCCACTGTGTTTGTCCTGAGGCACATTGTGACTTAGGGTTGGCACCGCACCATGCTTTAGGGAGTAGGTTGATCGGATGAACCAGCTTGGAGTGGGCATGTGACGTGACGGTATTTCTCTTACCAAGTACATATATTTTTATTGCCTCTATTGACTCCTTTCAGAATTCAAAGTAGAAGGTTCTATGTATTCATGGCACAAAACTATCAAGGATTAGAAGTAAGCAAAAGCTATGTACTGACCCCTTGCCTTACCTGAACCCAGGTCCCTTCCCCAAATGTAGTAATCATCTCCTTTCTCTTGTATGCCTCCAGAAATCGTTCTTATACAAACTTCTCAGGCGGCAGGGAGAGATCATGATCAGCCGGAGCCACCTTTATCCATAGGTGCAGAAGATAACCATCCATTTGCCATGGTTGAAAAAAGAAAGTCTCATAGCCCAAAGCTGCACATCCCAAATGCTTGCTATGGATGCAAGATTTTTTTTCTTAACCATTTGAGAATTATTCTTTACATGGATTTTTTTAAACCTCCAAATTAAGACTTTTTCTTGCATTTGTTTAGGATCCATCTGCCAGTTTGCAATGAAGAGGGCTTGTCTGCAAGTGGGTAGATTTTAGCATCTTATTGCTGCCTGTGGGCCGGGGGGGGGGGGGGTCCCCTGGGGCCATGACCACATAAGGCATTGTATATCCACAGCAATGTGGGGTTCTAAGGACAGGGCAGGGGCTGAATGATTGTGTCTGAGGAGGCATGTGAGGAGACACTACTGGAGGATTGGGGCCTGGATCAGGCCCCATCCCCTTAGTGCTGGCCAGCAGATTGTGAGTAGACCGGCTGAAGGTGTAGGCTGGAGCAGTCATAGCATCCACGCTTGATTCTGCATCTGTCTCAACACACACAGAACATTAATGCTTTGTGGTTAGAGACTTCTTGAGAGGCTCTAAGAATGATGAAGGAAAAGACCCACAGCGATAATGGTGTGCCATTGTTGACAGATGCCTGTCTTTGTATTTATGGTGATAAACTGCTCCTATGATTTCATCTCGTGAATTCCCATGTTGCTGTGTCTCAGCAGGACTAGGCATCCCAGAAAGTGTCACCACTGGCTTCCAGCCGAGGCTGAGTGAGAAGCCCTCCCTCAGGCAGCTCCTCCTCCCCGATGGTGGGGTGGGCTCCCTGCTGCAGGCCCCCGCCAAACCCTGCCTGCCTCCTCTGGACAGCACAGATATCCCCCAACACATGCAGAATGGACAGACAATAGGACAGCCACAGTCAGTAAGGCACAGATGAGGTGAGAGGTGCTCTCTCTCAGCTCTTAACAGAAATCCTAGTTGGACCACTTACTAGTGGTGTGATGAATTGCACGGCAAGTAACTTTGAAGCTGAACCTTGAGACCAGATCCCAAGCCCAAGTGCTTATTGAACTTCACCTGACCCTTTTCTTCCACAAATCTTGGGTGAAGTGTGTTTTCTTTTACCACCATAAGTTTGGTGACAGCAAGAGGGCCTTGGGGCAGCTGCTCCATCTAGCCAATTCATTGTGTGATATGTTAGAAACTGAGCAGGGGCAAACTGATCGGTGACAAGAGCCCAAGGAAATAGTGATCTTTATTCTTGAGATTTGCAGAACTGAGAAACATTTTGAGATAAAGCGATTGGGATCAGATATGCGTCCTTTGGCCACCAACCTCCACCTGTGTGAAGGTGCCCACCAGTCTGCCATCTCCATCTCCTGGGAAGATGGACCTTCAGACTGCCCTCCTGTGATCAGCTAGCTTGTTGTAATAACGATATCCCTCTACCACCACTTTGTCCCTTGACTAATCGGCTTCCATTGTGTGCTGAGCAGGCGGAGCCTATGCCTGAAACAAACTCAGGTCACAGTTTTCTCATCTGTCAAATGAGATTAATAATGGTCTGTGTGCTGAAGGGTTGTTGGGAGGATTAAAGTGGTCAAAAGCTATTAAGCACCTAGAGCACAGCAGGGAAAGGCTAGGTACTGCAGCGACCATCGTTCTAGAAACTTCTCCTGCCTCTGGTGTCAGCCAGTGCCACTCATCGCCACAGGAGCATCCGTCCTCTCGGGTGGTCTTCTCTGTTCCTCCTGGTTATAAACCACTGTGCAGCAGGGCTTGAGGTTGACCCGCTTTCTGTCTGCCTCCGTCCTTGGGGAATGTGTCCTAAGGCTGCGGCCTGGGTATGTTTGCTGATTTAATCAGTAGAGTGATTCCGGACCAACTCCATTATTTACCTTGGCTCTGGGCCTAATCTTGTCTGTCTTGAACTGTAAGTCCTAGAGGATGGGCCAGATCTGGTTCAAGTACTCTGCAGAGTTGGAGCCTCCCAAACATTTGGAGTGATAAATCTCTGTATCTGGGGGGAAAGAGGGGGAGGTGTCCTGGTTGGTGGTATACTCCTCCGAGTTTTACCCATTTCATCCCCTCATGAACATCTTGCTACCTAGATGGTCGACTGGACCATCATTCTGCCTCCTGCCTGAGACGCTGAGTTTTTAATAACCACGGCTAGCATTGATTCAGCACTTACCAGCTGCAAGCTCTCTGTTAACCACTTCCATATGCATGGGCAAGACTCTGAACTAACCGATGAGTTAGCTCAATGGCTTTCCCATTTATATAGATGAAGAAATGGAGGCTCAGGGGTGATAAATCACTTGCACAAAGTCAGAGAGCTAGTAAGTTCAGCAGCACTCTAAACCCTCAAACCTTACCTGATCATCCGGAGAGGTGGCTGACGGGCAGACCAAGGTTCAGCAGGTAGGGAAAAGGCCTGGGATGCTGCGCTTCTCACAAGCTCCCAGCTTGTGCCTGCTGCTGGTCCCTGGACCATGCGTTGAGTGACAAGGCTATAAACGGGGAAGCCGAATCTCTGGCTGGGTTTGTTGTCCATTTGCCTGTTTTGTGGGTCTAAGGTGTGATCTCATATCCAGTTGCCTGGCATCCACTCACCAACTCATGACAGAAAACATGGGGTTCTCTGCAAGTGGGGGGCATGGCTGCAAAGGCTTCATGAGGCGGTGGCTCTAGTTTTGGAATTTAGGTGGAGTAACCCCTCACTTCTGTGCTGTTTCATCCTATTGGTTTGAGAGGGATTTTTTGCAGTTATGAGGAGGTCTCTTTCTGTCTTTCTGGTCTCAGGTGGGCTTCTGCCTTTGGGATCTAAGGGAGGTCACCTTGACTTTTACTGGGTGCCTAAACCTCTCTTTAAGTCCCCCACCTCTGACCGTGGTTTTATTTACCCTTCCATTCTCCACAGGCTCCAGTCTTTACAGGAGACCGAGCCCCAGTTTTCCTTTTTCTGTCAAGTCTCAAATTGATTCAGCCTGCATAATCTCTCTTTCCTCTCTTCCCTCCAAAATCCAGGGAAAGGGAAAAGGCCTTGATCACCTCTTAATAACATAGGCTATTATTATTTGATATCTGATATGTGAATTACCTACTTCATTAAGCTCTTACCCCTGTCCAGCAAAGGTAAGGTTATTCTTGCTATTGGTGACACAGTGCACACAGGATCAAAAGACTTGCCCGAGGTCACCAGAAAGTGAGTGTGGCTCCACCACAGATCCCAGAGCCTAACCCCTCTGCAGTAGTGCCTCTCTCCTTGCTCCATCTTCCACTTCCTCTGTAGGCATCTCCATGAAGCAAATGTGTAGCCACTGTTCACTCAACAGCTGTCAATAGCTTCTAGTGTCTTTCAGCACCATGCTAGATGCTGGTGATCTGGTGAACAGACATGCTCTCTACTTTGTGGAGATTCATTTATTTAGTGATAATGTGGCTCACGTTATCACTACGTACCTGCCACGTGACTTTTATCAGCCTCTTTAACTCATCTAATTATCTGACTCCACATATAAACCTCAGTTTTCTCATCCATTAGTGGGGATTACCCTAGGACCTACTCCTACTATCAAAAGATCATGTATGTGGCACTTAGCACTGCTGCATGCTACCTATACAGTAATCTTAACTGGAACTACATGTGGAGTAAAGGAGGTTTCTTAGCATGCCATTCAAGGCCTTCATTCCAAACACTCATGTGCCACTCAGAATGAATTATTGTTCTTTTTCAGGTATGACATACTCTCGCCTGATTCATAGCATGACTCCAGTGCTATTTTCTGGCACTGTTTATAATACCCTATTTCTCTGCCATCAAACTCCTATCCATAGGAAAGACAGTGGAACGAATCTGACATAGCTTTCCTATGTACACATGAATATACCACAGTGAACCTCAATGTCATGTACACCCACGAGACTGGGATCCTAATTAGAAGATATATTCCGTGCTTGTATAAATATATCAAAATAGATTCTACTGTAATATATAACTGAAAACAACAGATAAAAATTAAGAAAAAAAAAAAAAAAAACAAACCTACCTGTCGCCTCTATCACTAAGACTTGACCGGATATTCTTGTTCTCTGGGCTCCCATGTCCTACTGCATTGTGCTGCCTTGTTGTTCTAGTTTACAATTCTGTTTCCGTCACTCAGTGAAAAGGTTTCTAACTGTGCTTGTGGCAGACATTTCACGAGCACTCGCCATGTGGTGGGCACTCCATGGAGGCAGTGTCCGTCACGCTGTCTGTCTTCACGGAGTGCAACCTGTCCCAGAGGACCAGTCATAGAGTCGTTCTACCTTTGCACTGTCTACTATGACAGCCACTAGCACATGTGGCTATTGAGTGGGGCATAAAATGGGGCTTCCTATAGATTAAAGGACTGGATTTAAAAATCTTATTTCGTTTTAATCCATTTAAATTTAGATAGCTACATGTGGCTAGTAGAAACTCTAGGGGACAGTGCAGGTAGTGAAAGACCATTGTTAAAGAATTACAAAAAGTTAATGGGAAATTACAGTCCTAGTAAGTATCGCGTAGATGCGCATGGTCATATAAAGTCATCCTGGGGCCACTGGACCTAATCTGGTGGGAGCACTGGTCAGGGGAACGTTCCTGAGGCAGTAAGGGTGGAGCAAAGATCTGGGGCCATTAGAAAGAACGTGAGGGAGGGTGAAGGGCACACAGAGAGCAAGAGACACGTGCAAATGACCTGTGGTGGAGGGAGCATGGCCTTTGAGATTCCAAGAAAATCTGAGAGCAAGCCCCACTTCCTTCTCTTCCCTTTCCTCGGTCTTTGAAGTTTCCAAAGCAGTTTGCACCTTGCTCAGCACCTGGTTGGTGCTGAATTAAATTTCAGGTTTGGCTGTGAGACACCCGTTTCTTCCTCAGAGATGTCCCCACGGGAGAGCCAGCCACATCCAGTTCCATTTCTGTTCTGTGTGTTCCAGCCAGTACGGAGTCTTGTCTTTTGGTCTTAAGGATCCTTTTTTGCCGCATGGCTGGTGGCATCCCAGGAAACATTCTGAGTGTACTTTGGAAAAGATGGGGCCAACTCTAGGTACAGGACAGACCCACAATGCTGCCAGTGCATTGCATTTATTTACTAGTTCAATTAACAACCCTGTGGTGCTTCTTGCAAGCCGATGCTGCTCATGTGTTGAGGCTGTGATCAAAGGAAGTAATGCCCCTGACTTCATGGAACCTGTGATAGAGGCAGCCCCCCCAAACTGCAGGCGACAGCAACCAGGGCCACTAGTTCTTTCTCAGACCTGCTCAGTATTTGTGGCAGTGGTTTCCAGTTCTCCTGGGTTGCTGCAGAATTCAGACAAGCTCCTCCAACCCAAGCATCCTACGCTGAGCTCCCAATCCCTCCGCCACAAATTTAGCTTCGGGATTGCCAAGGGCTGCTGCCTCGGAGCTCCTGGGACCGGCACATAATTTGCTATATATTCTCTCCAGGAACTCTGTCCTGCTTACAAGTGGGGAGTGTGTGAATTCCTCAGAGAGTCGTGTCTTTTAATAAGAAGAAACAAATAACGCCTTGTTTATACCCAGCTTGTGGCCCCCACGCTGATCCCGTATTCACACCCGTGGCTCACAAAGGAGCTTAAGCAAAGTTGAGATCCCCAAGGCTGGGGGAAGGGTGGGAAGTCTATTTTTTTCTTTTTTTAACCTACTCAAGGTCTTGTCCAAACGAGTTGTCACCAAAAAATGAAAGCCAGATGTTATTTTAGTGAGAAATAAATATGTGGCCAAGCTGCGGATTGAACCTGAGGTCTCCTCGGATGGTTTCCACGTGTGTCGGTAGCCTGACTCCCAGGTAAGAGGCGACTCACATTCTTTGTCTTGTCTTTTAACTGAAGCGTAACAGGCGCAGATGGCTAATGAGCAATTAGCATCCAAGCCACACATCCGCCAGAGCAATACCGATCGGCTCATAAGTCAGATTCAAACCAGTACCGTGAGTTGCCAGGGGCCACAGGGTTCAGGTTGAGAGGCAAAGACCTTGCCTGGAAGAGGGAAAAGGCAAATTCAGACGGAAAGTGCTGCCTCCAGCTCAACAGCGAGGGATCTGCTTTTGTTGGGAGCCCTTGCGTGCCCGGGTAGCATGCTTCAGATAACCATCGAAGAATTACAGATGAAATCAGGGCCTTGGAGCAAAGAGCGGCCCTTTGGGGTTTAACATTACAGCATACTCTTCCCCAAGTCAGATTCAATGGTGAGCTTTACAGCCAAAGGAAGTGTTTTCAGTAATTGGCTGAATCTCCGTAGGAAGACTGCGGAGCTTGCTACTGCTTCCATGAGAGCGTTTCTCATCTTTTCGGACTTTTTTCACACTTTTCAAGTTCCAGATGTGATCTATTGTGCATTGGCCTTTGAAACGTGTCATGCTGGTATCAGAACTCCCCCTTGGATGGCAGAAAAAAGGTGAGAAAAGGAAAAAGTGTCTGGAGCTCAAAGGTTTAGTGGGGCGCAGAGCAGAGACAGAGAAACACTGAGACCTGGAGATTGTGGATAATGGAGTTAGAGGGTTGGGCGAGCAGAGGATCTGCAATAGGTGCCCAGCCCCAGGCAGGGTGGTGTGGCACACGGGATGAGTGGGCCAAGGAGAGGTGTGGGCTCAGCCTGACCATACAGGTTCTGGTGAACAAACCAACCAAGGAACTGGATTCCAGGAACCAAGAGGGTCTCTTGGCAAGGCATAGCCTGTCTTCAAGAGAGTTCTCTGAGGTTTCCCTTATGTAAGTTGGTGTGTTAGCTTTCAAATACCTGAGAAAATCAACTTGGAGAAGGAAAGGTTTATTTTGGCTCTTGGTTTCAGAGGTTTCAGTCCATGGTTGACTTGAGTCCATTGCACAAACACCACGTGGAAGGCATGGTGGACCAGAGCTGCCTGCCTCCCGGCAGCTTGGAAGGAGAGAAAGAAACGAGAACAGGAGGAAGAGCCTGGGCTGGAGACAAGATATATCCTTCCGGGACACACCCTCAGTGATTTCCTTCCTCAAACTAGGCCCCACCTTCTGTAGTTTCCATCACCTCCCAATAATGCAATCAAATTAGGAATCCAGTTGAGCCAATAGATCAATCCATTGATGAAGTCAGAGCTCTGATGATCCAGTTATTTCCCAAGAGCCCCACATTGTACATTTGTTGCATTGTGGACCAAATCTTTAATTCAAGAGCCTTTGTGGTACATTCTAGATCCAACCACAACAATTGAGGATAATAATAGTTCATAGCTCATAGGATTATTGTAAGAATGAAATAGATTATCATTATGAAGCTTTTAAAAGTACTTAATGCAACAGCATTATTATTATTAGACATGAGGAAACAAGAAAAGACAGTTCCTAAAACATGAATTTGATTCTAGGAAAGAAGTTTTTGAACAAGAGAGTAGTTTGGCCTTGAAATATACCATCCTTTTGTTTACATAGTCATTCAACTTTTTCTTTATTCAAGAAGTCTTTACTGAGTCCCTTTGATGTGTGAGGCACTTGTCTAGGCCTGAGGATACAGAGACAATCTAGAGTAGGGGCTAGTAAACTGCAGCCTGGGGGACAAGTACACCCACCACCTATTATCATGAATAAAGTTTTATTGGAACTCAGCCATGCTCATTCATTTATATACTGTTAATGGTTGCTTTTGTGCTGCATCAGCAGAACATTGAATAGTTTTGACAGACCACGTTGGGACTACAAAGTCTAAAGTAATTACTGTTGGGCTCTTTACAGAAAACATTTGATGCCCTGTACTCTCTGATAAGACACAAATAAATAGAGTCCTCTGTCATTATTTTACTATACTGCAATTTCCTCAGAGTAGAGAGGGTCAGATAGGCTTCCTAGAAGACACATCATCTCAGCTGAGACCTAGAGGCTGCATAACACTTAATGAAATAGGGCAGAAGGGAGGAATATTCCAGATAGATGGAACAACATTTGCCAAGGCCCAGAAGTGAGGGAGTAAAAAGTACATTCAAGAGTTGAAATTCATCCTAACTGGAGGGCATGGGACAGACGACACAAGCTCTGCAAGTACTTTTAAGAAATTCTGAGAGTTTTTTGCGAGCAACGGGGAGCTCCAGAAGGATTTTCAGCAGGGAAACACAGTTTGGCTTGTTTTATAGAGACATCCTTCCACAAGCTGTTCAAAGGATGGAACTGAGAGTTGAGAGGGAGAGGGAGGAGTCAAGGAGACCAGTGAGAGCCCAGTTCAGTAAGCAGAGGGCGATCGTGGCAGCCTGGATGAGGGAGTGGCCGTGGAATTTGAGAAGGGAATGCTACGGAGACCTGGAGGGGACAAACTCCCAGCACGTGGTGATAGGAGGCACAGGGGAATGTCAAGCAGAGATGAGTTGATCATGAAAGGGGAGCCATTCCCTGAGAGGGGACCACTGGACAAGAGCAGATTTGGGTGAAGGAAGATCACCACGGCCATGGTGGACTTGCAAAGGGGTCATCTACTAGGAGTCTCAGGTTAGATCCTTTTTAGGCCAACACGTGCCCTTCATTTCACTGCTCTGAGATGATGGGAGTTTATTATTAAATGTAAGGTGATACCCAACCTCAGGACACTAGTGTAAAGAGCCGGCCTCCTGGTGCCCCCACCCTCCTTCCACCCCAGCCACACACAAATTGGCCCCATCTTCTCTGTCAGACTACTGTGACTCTCCAGAGGCCTGCTCCAGGAGCCCTGGCCTTGTTCCTGTCGTTTGTTTCCACTTCTTCAGCACGTTCAGGCCTCAGTTCCCCTTTCAGGGCCTTGCAGAAGCCTTTTGTCACCACTGCCTCCCAGAGGGCCTCCCCGAGACAGGTCACTGGGCAGCTGCTGCCTGCTGTCTTGCACTGGGGGCATATAGCATCTTCTTCTGCCCTCGATGTTGACTCTGAGGGGTGGGGTGGCTGTCTTACCTGCTACCACACATGCAGCACTTACTTTTTATCCAGACAGGGCACTGGACACTCTGTGTTATCTCCTATAATCCTTATTACTCCTTCATGAGGGAGGGGTTTATATTATTCCCATTTAATGAGAAGCCTGAGACTTGGTGGATTGAATTGGCAGACTCTCTCAGTGTTGCTGGTTTTGTTCTAAACGCCAAGGGGATGATCCCTGTGTCCTAGATATTTCCTTATCACATGCCATCTTGGTAACTTCCTGTTATGCCCAGTGTCCCCAGATAGAGACTTTGATGCATCTTTCATTCATTTATTTGACAAACATTTACTGTGAATGCGCCAGGCACTGTTCTTGGTGCAGAGATATTCTGAGTATGGGACAAATCTCTATACCCTTTAAACCCATATTTTAGGGGTAGAAGATAGATGGTAAACAAAAAAAAAATAAGTAACCTATTAAATAAATAATAGGTCAAATCAATGCTTTGACAAACAATGAATTGGGGAGATAGGGATGGAGCTGCAATTTTAATAGGGCTGCCAAGGATAATACCCTGGAGAGAAGGGTATTGAAGGCAATGAATTAAAAAAGCAGAGATGTTAGCTAGTGCAGTATCATAGGGATGTGTTTTCTTGGAAGAGAAAAGCAAGGAAGAGAACCAGGAGAGAGTGCAACCCAGTACGTTCCGGGAGAAGCAGAGTGGCCGGGGCTGGAGTGGAGTGGGAAAATGGGAGAGGGTAGGGGGTGAATTTTGCGGGCATGGGGTTGGGGAGGTGGACGGATCACATAGGGATATGTGGCCCATTGTAAGGATTTTGGCTCTCATTCTGAGTGAGCCAGGAGTCGGTGGAGGGTTTCAAGCTAAGAAATGGAGTGGCTTGCTGTTTCCCATGGCTGGGAACAGTCACTCCAGCCTCTAGTAGGAAATAAGATGTAAGGGGTAAAAGCGGAAGCAGCAAAGCCAGTGACGACACCTGAAAATCCCCCTCAGTTCTCCTCCCCTATTAGTCTGAGTCAGTTTTCCCTTCTCGCCAAACAACCTCCAAATCTCGGTGGTTTAGAAAATTACACATATTCCTCACATTTGGGTTACGGGTTGGCTGGGTTTGGCTGACTCTAGCTGGTTTCAGCTTTGCTCTGATGCACTTGGATTCAGGCTATAGACTGGGTTTGGGATCTTCCTTGTGACTCATAGAGTTCTCCTTGGGTTCAGGGCAGTCCAAGGTGTATTTTTCTAATGGCAAATGGAAGAAGAGATGAGATCAAGCCAAGTCACATAAACATTCTGAAAACCTCTGCTCACCTCAGTGCCACTAATCTTCTGTTGACTAAATCAAGTTACATGGCCAAGCCCAACACCACGGGGGCTTGTGAATATACAAGGTCCACCTTAGGAAGAGAGGCTGCAGAGATGTGTGGCCAGAACCTGGGATATAGGAAGGTTTGGGAACATTAAGCCAAACTACCCGCCCTTCTGTCTGTCTGGTTAACCCATCAAGTGCACCACCAGGTCAGGTCTTGTCTCCTCCTGTTTCTTCCATCCGTTCCCAACTCTGGCCACCTTGACTCCCATGGTGACTCTGACTCTCACGATGATCTGCTTCATTTTTGACCTCCCTCAGTTCCCGTTTCTCACCCCACCCACAAGACATCTAGATTAATGAGCTTTCTTCCTGCTATATGGCTTTCTTCACACCAACCTCGCTCAGGAAACTTCAGGAACAACACAGTGTTTCTAAATGCCACTTTCTGAACCCTTTTCATGGACCTTGTCAATCAGTGTGGCAGCTGTACTGTTATCACTTATTATTTTCTTTAGTTTGACTTGAAGTCAACTTCCTTTTTTCTTAGCCTTTCCTTATGTAATGTTGACCATGAAGAAACTGTACATTTTATAAGAACATAAGAAACACGATTCAAGTGAAAGTACTTATACATTGTTTTTTGCCCTCCAATATCTCGAGCAGTGTGACAACAGCATTTTGGGTCCTACTGGCCTCTGACCTGTCTGTACCCCTCATCTCTGCCCCTCTTATCTCTATCTTTCTCCATTGCCTAGATCATGATAGGCCCAGTATGTGCAGTCATCATAGCTTTGCCCTGGAAGACCCCACCCTTCTCTCTCTGCATGTCCTTCGAGAGTTCCTCCCCAAGTCTCTTGGCCCCTCATTGGCTTGTCTTGCTGCTTGGCCCTTGCCCCTCACCTGATCTTCCAACCTGGAATCATTTCACATATATGCATCTTACCAGCTTGGGTCACCAACACTCCACGCCTCACATCACCAGCACGGCCCAGCTCCTTCCTTGAGCCCTAGTGTTCTTCCACCTTTGCTCTGCTAGTTGAGATGGGTGTTGTTTCTGTGGCATTCAGTCTCTGCCTTAGGCTAGGAATTCTCTGTCCTTTCTCCAGTTTCCAATCCTTGGCTCATTCATCCTTCTATTTCAAAATGTTAATCAAATATTCCCTCCTTCACGAAGCACAAAGACGTCCTCAGATTCCTGACTTCCTTATTTCTTGGCACGTGTTCTTGTGGCCATCAGGGGGACTTACCTTCTTTCAGTAGACTGCAAGTTCCATTCAGGGGGAGGTCTTGTTGAATTTTGGGTCTCAGGGTATGACACAAACTAGGTTCTTATAAACATTGAGTTTCTTAATCAATATGTAGTTGAGTGACTGGAATTTTGTTGTTTTGGTGGGACTGTGGGTAGTTCTTTGAGAGCAGATCTTGCCTTCTCTCTTCTTCCCTGGGAGCGTTTGCTCCCAGCTAGGCAAAGAGCAGGTGCTTGACAAATTTGCAGTAAGAGAAGTTGCATAATGTCTTAGTCCACTTGGACTACTGTGACAGAGTGCCATAGACTGGGTGGCTTATTAACAACAAATTCATTTCTCACATTTGTAATGTCTAGGAAGTTTAAGATCAAGGAACCAACAGATTGGGTATCTGGTGAGGACCTGCTTTCTGGTTCACAGATGGTGACTTCTAGCTGGTCCTCACATGGTGAAAGCACATAGCATCTTTCTGTGATCTTTTTCATAAGGGGACGGGTCCCATTTATGAGTGCCCTACCCTCATGATTAATCGCCTCTGAAAGATCTCACCTTCCAAAACCATCACCCTTGGAAGTTAGAATTCCAACATATGAGTTGGTGGTGGTGTGGGGGAGGATACAAACATTCAGACCCTAGCACATAGAAAACACAGGAGGCACATAAGACTCACAAAAAATGCTGCCAGTTCAGATGGGC
This sequence comes from Tamias sibiricus, assembly GCA_025594165.1. Taxonomy (NCBI): domain Eukaryota; kingdom Metazoa; phylum Chordata; class Mammalia; order Rodentia; family Sciuridae; genus Tamias; species Tamias sibiricus. The sequence continues at coordinate 11,448,880 of CM046662.1, forward strand.
TAGAAATTTCAGGCTCAAGTTTAGCTCTTTCAGGCCTAAGCTATTTTGAACACAAAAATCATCATGAGTTTGGTCATTGAAGGTGAAGGAGTGTGCACTTGGAGCCCTTTGCCCTTCATCCAAAAGTGAAAAGGTGTAGCTCATGCCAGGGAACCAGCTCTACCCACTGTCCACTGGTTCTACATTTGGCGGTGGTGTCAAATTCTTTTCAGGAAAGAATTGGTGTCTTTTCTCTCTCTCTCTCTCTCTCTCTCTCTCTCTCTCTCTCTCTCTCTCTGTGTGTGTGTGTGTGTGCGCGTAACATAAGGCAATAGGGAGAGACAGTGGTCCAGAGGCCAGCACACCTGGAACCTATTTGTGGGGATCACTGGTTCAGTCCACAGCTTGGGTCATTCATTTATTTCTCACTAAGTGAACATCTGGGATTCAGTTTGAGACGCCAACAAGTTTGGATGGGATCGCGAAGCTGTGGTTGGGATGTGGAGCTGCTCGCCTGAGGTGGGGCCGAGCGAGGTGAGCGGGCTCTTAAACTGTTCTGCAGACTTCAGCTCAAATGCACTCGCCAGAGGGCTGAGCGCTCCTTCACGTGCTGGAAAAGCATTCACAAAGAGGGACCCAGCTAAGGAGGGTTCAACCAGATCAAAGCAGTAATGCACGCTGGAAAGTCCCCCTCTCCCCCTTTCACCCTGTTCCCTTTCCATCCTATAGTTCTAATAATATCCAGGTATTTTCCTTTTCTAAGGGAAAAAAAGTTCCTTGGACTTGAACCAGGAAGGAAATGCTATCAGAAAGTAAAATTCTAATTAGTTATAGATGAAAATTGGTCACAGATAATTACTCTACATTCCCTGGCTCATGCCTGAGAAGGCTTAAAAGATCTTTTTTTTTTTTTTCCTTGCAAGATATGGAGATATATATCTAAATGCCTAGGTAAACACAGAGCAGCACACCACCGTTAACAAACCTTGTGGGATATGAGTGTTTAGAACAAAAATGAAAGAGAAATTTGTCATTCACAAGCCAGGATTGTCTGTATCTTTGGCTGTCAGGACATTTTTTTCCCCTTCTCACTTTAAACTTATTCAGAACAAAAAGCAAAGGCCAATGGGTTCAAGCAGGATCATTTTAAACAGTACCTTCCAGAAAATTTGTGCTGAGTCGCACCTGCCCTCCCTGACATCCACTAGCTAGAGTATTTCTCTTTCAATTTGCATCTGTCAGTTTCCTACCTGTGTGGGTCGAAAGGTTTGGAGATCCTGATGAAGGGCCAGGAATAACCCAGAGAGGACGGGGAGAGTCTGGTGGGCTGTGCTCATGCGTCCGTCCAGCTTTGCTGCGTTGTTTTGTGGATTTGAAGTGTTTTTAAAAATCCTCATAGCTGCCTAAAGTATTTTTCTCTTAATTCTAGTAGAAATGACTCGGTGTTAACCATAGGCTGAGCGTGCGTATTTAATGTCTTGATGGAGCATGCTTTTACAGAGTAAAGCTCAAGTCCAAGGAATTCTCCATCTCCCTTCCCAGCCCCCAACATTGCTGTTCCATATTTATTCCTAGGCAGCATAGAGAAGCAGGAGTTATCCTCTGGGGCCTTCTGCATTTTCCTCCAGCACTCCTTGCTTTGCTGGTATAGAACCTCTTTCAAAACCCGACCTGTTACGGGGACCCTCACGCTGGCTCCGGCATCTCTCTATTCTACAGCAACCCCCATACCTCACCCCATTCTCCAAGTCAGGTGGCGTAGGCCTTGTGTCTGCACTCTCAGGATGCCCTTGCACGCATGTGGACAAGTGCTTCATCTGTCTTCTTGTCATTGTGACCCTCTGGCAACTTGGTTGCAGTGGTCCCAAAGGTTCCTAATGAAGTGCTCTGATTTTCACAGCCAGATGTGCAAAAGGCAGCACGGGGAGCTTGGCTACACATGGCTTAGAGCACTTTGAGCTGTTCACAAAGCTGACCATTGGCGTCTCGTTTGTCCTTAGTAATTCTGTGAGATAAATGAAGTAGGTGTTCATTCATTAACTCACTCACTCATTCATTCATTTATTCAATCAACTAACCAGCAAATATTTGTTGAGTACTGCTAGTTGCTAGAAACTGTTTCAAGCTTTGGGCTTCATTGAACAAAACTTACCACAATCCCTTTCATGGCACTACATTTTCCCCCCCCCACCCCCGCTTTTTTGGTACCAGAGATTGAACCCAGGGGTGCTTAACTACTAAGCCACATCCCCAGCCCTCTTTTATATTTTATCTAGAGACAGGGTCTCACTAAGTTGCTTAGGGCCCTACTAAGTTGCTGAGACTGGCTTTGAACTCACAATTCTCCTGCCTCAGCCTCCCAAGATGCTGGATTACAGACATGTGCCACTATACTAGGCTATGATTTTCATTTTTCACATGAAGAAACTAAGACATAGGGAGGTCAAATCCTAAAGACAGCTCATTGAGAGCTGGGCTTAGAATCCAAGGATGGGTCCTGTCCATCTCTTAGAGTAAGAATAATAGAACAGGCAATCTTAGAAATCATGTCATCCAGACCACCGATTTGGTTGAAGGAGGAAATCAAGACTCAGAGAGATGCTGTGGTTTACACAGCCACCCAGCTCTGGGGCAGAGCTGGGATGACAAGGTACAGCTCTCTCTAACACCTAACCTTGTGCTCTGTTTAAGAGTTCTCGGACCCTGCAGGGGCCTACCATTCACACTCTGCTTTCCTGTCACTGTGTCTCACTGCCTAAGGAACTCCTCTTCTTCGTTACCCTGCATGCATTTCATGGCCCATGATTACTGTGAGCACATTCCCTCCCCTTTCTCCCCTCCCCCTCTTCCTCTATCATAGATACCTGGGAAAACCCGAACCTTGGCTTGATTCAGCCTGTGGTTGTCTATCCCCTGTCTCCCAGGAAAATTGCATGTGACTGAAGAAAACCACATGCCTATCTGGACAGCCTTGCTCACATCTCAGAGTCACTAACCTGCAGTGGGTGCTGGCTGACATTCCAGTCCTCCCTACAGCCACTCCTCACCCCCCCCCCCCAGTCATCAAGGACCTCCTCCCCTCCGGGGTCTCTGGAGAATCTGGCTTCCTTTACTCGCTGAGAACTAGAATTATCAGAGTCGACTTCACAGGCTCCCTCTACCAGCTCGGCCATACCCTGTCCCCTGACCTCTGCCTTCTCTGCTGTGGCCACAGGTGACCCACCCTGGGCCCTGTCAAAGGCCATTCTATCCCTCATGCCTGGAGTCTGCCCCCAGAGGCCTATTAAGAAGCCTCACTCTTAAAGTGTCTCCACATCCCCTGTGACATCAGCTTACCCTCTCTTCTGGATCATTATCATTAGCATATAAACATGTCACAATTTTCTCAGTCTCAAAAAATGAAAGCAATAAAACCTCCCTTGAGCCCAGGGGCCCTGCTGTCTTCCAGTCCATTTTCCACCCGCCTCTTATAGCAAAATATGTCAACATCATTGCTTTTCCTTGTTTGCTCCTCCTGCTCTTTCTTGAACCACTCCAGTAAATAGCTCCTGGATCCAACATCCTCCTTGTCTGTTGCTACCGTACAGCAGCAGGTGACAGCCATATCCCTCCCTCCTTGGAACCTTTTCTTTGCATGGCCTCCACAGCTTGACTCTCGGGCATCTCCTCCCAACATGCTCCATATCTAGTGGACAAGGACAAATGTAGCCCAGGACTCTGTCTTCATCCCTCTTGCCTTCTTTGTCTTTGTCTCCCATGATGACCATATCAGATTTGTGGCTTTAAATGCCATCTGCATCTCTTTCTTGGCCTTATCCCCAAAGCCCAGATTTGTATATCCAACTGTCTGCTAGGCATCTGTACTTGGTTATATATAGCATATAAAATTTTACCTCCAAATCTGTTCCCTGCCCTCCAACCCTGTCCTACCACTTGTCTTTCCCATCATGTGTGAGAGAAGTTCCCAAGCTTTTGATGCACTGGCCAAAGCCTTAGCCTCATCCTTGAGTCTTCTTTCTTGTTCACACCTCGTTTCTAATTCATCGGCGGATCCTGTCTCCTGTTCCTTCAGATGATTTCCAGAATTTGAGCACTTCTTAGAACTTCTGCAGCTGCCGCTCTAGGAGCAGGGTAAAGAGCATTTCCAGAGAAGGGAACAGCACATGCAGAAACCCTGAGGCAGGGAATGTTGCAAGATTCAAGTATCTCAGGAGGGATCCGAGCATGATTCTTGAGCTGGGGGACTGCTAGCCTGTTGGTCCCTTTATAAGATGTGGGGTGAAGAGGTCACGGTGGGGATCTGAGCTTTCTCCTTCGCCAGGTGGCCTGACTGCCTGGAATGGATCTGGCCAACTCGGAGGCTGTGTGTGACTCTGTTAAGTTGCTTGTGCATTATGTGTGCAGCGTGTGCACGAGCATGCATAACTGTGTGCCTTCTCTCACCTAGCATGAAAACCTCCATGTTTCCCTGGCGTCTGAGCCCTCCGTATATTGACATAGTTCCCTGTTCAGTCCCCTGGGGGATCTGCAGTGACCAGTGCTCTTGGCTTTGGTCCCATGTAAAGCAGCTGTTGGCTGTAGCCTCTGGGGTTGCCCTGTATTGTTCTAGGCAGAAAAGACTTAGGCCTTGTGGGTTAGCAGCCCTGGAGACAGAGCAGAGGACGCTCCATGCCTTCAGCTGGTCCTCACAGAGCCAGCAGTTCCCACTGCAGTCATATAGACAGGACGTAGGCCGTCCCCCTCCCTTTCTTCCCTTTTGCTCTCTTCCTGGATTCCCAGCTTCTGGGTGCAGGAGCGCGTGGGCATATGGCAGCAGCTGGGCGAGGCAGGCTCCAGCGTGGACGTGCGCGGCCTTGCCCTGACAGCTGTGTAACTGGAGGGAAATCGGTCCAGTGTGAGGGGTAGGAGAGTGCAAAAGGGGCTTTATGGGGCTTTGTGCTTATTTTCTTTTCAAGCTGAGATCCTGAGCTGGTCTCAGTAAGGTGAGATTCTAGGACAGCCCCAGGGTTCTCTAGAAGTGCTTATATAGGTCACCTATATGGGGCACCTGGAACCAGCCATAAAGGTACACAGGCCTGAGAACACATTCAGGGAGGTTGGAATGGACAGGCCTGTTAGGTTGGAGAGAAACAGAGGGATGCTCTCGATAGATGGCTCAGGACTCCATACCTGCACTGAGCAGTAATTTTTCTGGGGCCCTCAGAGCTGCCTTCTGAAACCAGTGGGTCAGGGCCAGGGAGCAGGCCTTAGACAGTAAGGCCAAGCATGCACAGGGTTCTAGTCTGTGTGGGCACAGTTTCCCCAGCTCTAACATAGACAAATAGTCCTTGTTTTGGTCTCTATTCTGGGATTTTTGAGCAGCTTCCTGGTCAACCAAGCACCAAAGATTTAAGAAAACAAAAGATCAGAGGGGCTGAAATCACAGGTTTCTGTGTTCAAGCTGTGTGACTTTTGATAAACTTTGGAACCTTTCTGTGTCTCAGTGTACTCCTCTAAAATAATAAGCATAACAATTTGTACTTTAAGAATTGCTGTAAGCTGGGCATGATGGTGCATGCTTATAATCCCAGCTAATTGGGAAGCTGAGGCAAGAGGAATTGCAAGTTCAAGGACAACCTGGGTGATTTGGAGAGACTCTGTCTCAACATAAAAAAGAAAATAAATAAAAAATGCTGGGAATGTAGCACAGTGGTGGAGCACCTCTGGGTTCAATCCCCAGTACTGTAAGAGAAAAGAGTTGCTTCAAGAGTGAAGGGAGACAATGCATATCAAAAAACCCAACACAGCCCTCTGCACCTAGCAAGTACCCTACATGAACAGAAAAGAGGAAGGAAGGGAGCAAAGACAAGGACAGAGAGGCCACTGCTGGTGCTTAGTTCTTCAGGCACATTGGTTGTTACGACAGCCTTCACCAGATAGTCAAGGGTGCCTGTAGATTTCCCAGGGTCCTTTGCAGTTAAGTGTGTGCCATGTGACTTGTTCTGGACAACAGACTGAGAACACAAGTGATCTGTGTTGTTCTTGGGCCAAAGGGGTTAAGGCACCGACCCCTGGAGGCCACATGTTCTCCACTGCAGCATGTGAGATGGAGCAAGCCCTTAATGTGAGCGCAGAGTAGGCATTGATTGTGTTAACCAGTGAGCTTTTGCAGTTCACTTGTTACTGCCTTGCTGATCAATATAGTCATCTGTGAAGGAGAAATACCTGTATTTCTGAGCTCCTGGGGCACCTCTGGAAGATGACAGTGTTAACAGTAGCTGCCACCACTATATTTATTGAGCCCTTGAGTAGCCCTGTCAAGCCCTTTGCAGATGTTATGCCATTTAGCCCTCCCAGGTATTCTGTGAGGTACATGTCCTGTTATTATATAATAATTGTGTTCCTAAAATAAGCTGTAAGTTACTTTTAAAGGGGTTTTCATAAACAACTTCAAAGAAAAAAAGACTGCTTTGGGGCAAGAATTTTAGACTATGACAAACAAAGTTAGTTCCCCCTTGGAAATGTCGAAAATAAAAGTTTTTAATTGCTATTGGGACACTTGGAAGTTACAAACTAAAAATAATCAGTTTTCAAAAAGCATAAGCCAACCTAGATGTCATTGACCACTTGCTGAATACTGTCGAAGCCAAAGCTCAGTCAACCTGCTTCTGAACCATGGAAATAAATTTAGGATTGGTCTGTAATTGATGTTCAAAGGAAGCACCATTATAGATCAGTGAAGCTGTCCTGTGTCACCCCTTCCCCTACCAGGAAAAGGAAGCCACCGGCAGAGAACCGCAGTCACTTGACCAATGTGACCAGGGCTGTCAGGTTGTCGGCCAGCAGGCTTTCCCACCAAAAGTGTGGGAGTCATTCCTGATCGTGAGAGGTGTCACCCAACAGCCACCACAGATGGGGTTGCTTACTGAATTGATCAGGTCACATTCACTTTATGTTATGAAAATTTGCATAGCTGAAAAAATTCTAAAAACCTGATTTGTTTTATTTGACAGGCGAGGAAAGAAAGCAAATGGGACGCCATTGGCAAACAGCTGGTGGGGACACAGCCCAAATCAGGGCTCCCCAAAGTTCAAGGTTTTTGCCTCTGATTTATAGTGACACCTGTGGGTCCTTGTGGATGATGGTGCCAACTCTGAGCTAAAGTTCAAGACCTCGATAGCTCAATTCTGTCATCCCTGTGGCTTCCTGGCCAGGAGCCTCTCTCTACTGCAGGTGGCTTGAAGCTTCTGCTCTGAGCAACAAAGCCTCTTTGGCTCTTGCTGTGTAGACATGTGGGTGTTTCTGAAAGTAACAGTAAACGGGCCTTGGCAAGGGAAGTAACTGGGTTTGGTACCAAAGTGAGAAGTGTTGGTGACCTTGGGAGGTTAGCACACTTTGACTTCCTCCCTCCCTCAGGCCCTGGCCCCTCAGCGGGACATTCCACACCTCCCTGAGAAAAGGGAGGCACTTGCCATGCTAGGCATGGCCCTACAGCTCCTTGCCCTATCCTTTCTGTACCAGAGGGAAGCAATGAGCCCATCTTCTTACTTGCTGGTCTTGAGACAGAGGAATTTGGAAGCTCAGTCTCTGGAGTCCTGTCCTGCTCCACAGAGGGTGACTTTCTTCATCTAGCCCAGGGGACAGTTGACCCCTTAGGCTCTCTAAGTTGCCCATTTATACCTTCTGATTTATTCATGAACTTGGACATGAAAGCTTCTTGAAGGTTCCTGTGAACCTGGAACTGTGTTGTCTGCCGTTGGGAAACCAAGGATGTACAAGATTTAGTTCTTATTTGAAGGACCCTTGGAACTTAAAGGGAAGTGAAAACTACACATTAGGTGATAAATCAAGACAGATTATAATGAAGAGCTAAGTTAAATATCATCATTTTACACAGCAGTTCAGAACACAGGTTTAGCATCAGGCATCTGTCTTCAAATCCCATCGCCATTATGTTTTGGTGGACTAGATTTTGGGCAAGTGCCGTATTCTTCTCAGACCCCGGTATCCTTATGTCAGGATAATTATTGGACTGGCCTCTGGGCATTTCTATGGGAATTCAGTGAGAGAGTACATGCAGAATGCTTTGTCCAGTCTTTGACTCATGGTTGTAGTGTTATTACTAGGTATTATCTGTCAAAACATAATTGAAAGGTCTCAGTGGTTCAGAAATTCTGAATCTAACCACATCACCTTCTGCTTGGTATTCTTCCCTTCTCTGTTCCTTTCATAGGTGATTGGTTATTTTGACTGTTCAACTTCCTGAGCCGGCTCATGGGGGGCCACTTTTAATACCTCTGCTCCTGCCACTCCCTCAACCATCACATGCATTCAGTGGCAGACCCTACCGATTATACCTCACAGCTATCTCCTACATCCTCACCACAGCCAGCCCTAACCAGGTCTTACAGAGCCGTGCTGGATACTCAAGGGCCCTCTTAACTGCTCTCCTCGCTTCTGCTTTCACCCTTTTCCAAACCAAGTTTACTGTTACTGGAAAGAGCTTTCTAAAATCCAAACCAGATGGTCCCACCCTTGCTCAAGCCCTTTCTATGGCTCCTTATTACTCCCCATAAAAACCCAGGCCCAAATCCTTTGCCACAATCCACAAGGCCCCTCGTGATACAACCTCCGCCTACTTACACAACTCCATTGCTCATGTTCTCAGGTCACCCCCAAGCTCCAGCTATGTTAGCCTGCTCCCCAAATGCTGCTCAGTCTCCTGTCTCTCCACAGAAATACCCATGCTCAAGTCTACCACTTTCTGTCCATTTTTCTTGAAGAGTCACGTTCATCTTCCCTTTGGGGAGGCCTTCCTGTAAACAGGACTGGGCCAGCTTCTCCTCCTCTGTGTTCCCACAACACCTTTGCTTATAAGGTCATGGTTGGACTTTTATTTTCACATCTGTCTCCTCCGCTGGCATGGGATGTTCTTAAAGGAAGGGACTGCATCTCACTCTTCCTTGCAGGTTCATATTCAAAAAGAATGGAAAGGTGGAAGGAAGGAAGGAAGGAAGGAAGGAAGGAGGGAGGGAGGAAGGAAGGAAGGAAGGAAAGGATAGATGGGTGGAATTTGTATGAATGGATGCATAAATGGATAGATGGTAGAATGGATGGATGGTTGATGGCTGGCTGAATGGACGAATTAACAAAGTGGCAAAAATGTCTAAATGTGCTTTATGTATTCAGGAAGGCCTTCAGTGGTTCCACAAAGTCAAGGCTGTGAGCCTCATGGTTCAGGTTGAAAAGCAATGTGACTTGGTGGGGCTTTGATGTGGATGCTCCCCACTGTTCCAGTAGGAGAGCTGAGACCTACTCTTGATCTTGGAGGGACAGGGGACACCTGGGTGGGCTTTCTCCTGTCATGGACCTGACCCATGTGCTGTTTGCTGACCATAGTTCTATCCATGCACAGTTTCCATTCACTCCTGCTCAGCCTCTGGGAAGCAGAGTAGCAGCAGCAGATGGCACAGGGGCACTGTGGCCAGTAGCCACCGTTGGCAGCCCAGGACCTACCTGTCCTTTCTCAGAGCAGCACATTGCATCCCCCTATTTTCTTGCTCAGGGCCTGCTTTCCTAGCAGCCCATGGGAAGTGCCCCTTATGCAGCTTGGACCATTTGTTGGCTCTCCCCGGAAGACTTTTCAGGCAGCCTATTCTCTAGCGAACATGAGTAAGTTCTGGAATAACCTGGAAATACAAAATCAAGCTCCTGCTAGGAAGAGCCAGTGTGTGACCTGCCCGAGCTGAAGTGGGAAGGCCCCTGGCTTGGGACCCGAGCCCAGCCTGGCTGCCCCAGGATCCCCATTCAGGGCTCAGGAAGCAGCAGGCAGAACTCCACTGGCTAAATTTGGTTGCATTTTTATTTTTGTCCAGCCACAAATACCGGCAAAGAAATGAAAATGATTCCTTCCCTTCCGGGAGCCTCAGAGCCAAGCTGGTTTTATTTTTAGTTCCAATTCTGGTTTAGGGCTTTGAGCACACTAAACACCCTGCCCACTTCAGGCAGGGGCCACCAGAGTTTAGGATTTTTGCCTAGACTGGAGTCTTGGATGTCTAAATGTAACTCTTACCAGGCTTTGTACAGCTCTGACAATAGAGGGTGGTTCCAGACAGACCCAGATAGAGACCCATTTTTTGCCTTGGGGACTCCAAGAAAGTCCTTTGCAGGGAGGGCATTGTACCCAGAGTGGATCACTGTCTGGGTTGGGGTGGAGGAGGTGGCCACCCGGATGAAAAGTGGAGAAAAATGAAGAAAGGGAAAGGGGCAGGAAGCCGTCATTTATTGAGGGATTTGAGTGCCATGGTGGTTAGAACCAGGACTCTGGGGTCAGGCTGACTATGCCCAAGCTCTGCCCCTGCAGCCTCTGGATGCACCGGGCCCTCCAGGTTCTGAGATCGTGTGTAGGAGATGGAGATATTAACCAGGCCGTGCAGGAGCCCTGTTTGGGGAGATGGCTTAAATTGCGGTTGACTACGGGCTTTGGACATGTTTGGGCATTGGCGCCTTCCGTAGTCTCACGGGACTTGGGCCGGGATCTTGCGAGACTTGGCCGGAGATCTCGTGGGACTTGAACGAGATTGTGGATGAGGTCTGCGCCATTTTGGAGGTTAGAGGAGCGTGGACGGCGTGTCGGGGTGTAGTTAGAGCCAGAGAGAAAAGTTATCAGAATAAAGAGCTGTTTGTTTCCAGTTCGTCTCTAAACTTCTTCCCGCGGCTTCTTTGCTCCAAGCGGCCATCGCTTCAGGCAACTACAAGGCCGGCCAAGCATTGCTGTGGTTGGGATCCAGCTGGTGCAGCACGTAGCACACCGCCTGTGACACACGGTCATCACTACAGTGATGAGTGTGACGTGGTCATCACTATTTTGATGATTTTTGCCGTCTCATGGTGATGCTAAGCACTGACACATGCCCAGGATCATTTAAGACAGAGAACTGAGGCTTCCAGGGCTAAGTAACTTGACCCAGTTCTACAGTGAGAACATGATAAAACCAGGCCCTGACTAATCCCAAGGTCAGAACACCATGCCTTCCCCAGGGCTCGTGACCTCCGCCTGTTCTAGAGAGCTTTAGCACGGACTCTCTGGGAACTGTTCCAAACAAAGAACTGGATCCTACCTCAGCCTTTCACTTCTGTGGCAGGAGCACACAAGGAGAAGCTACCAGGGGTGGCGGGAAGAGCAGAAAATAAATTCACGGAGACAGAAAGCAGAGCATGGATTGCTACAGCAAGAGGGGGAAATGGGAGCAAAATTCCAAATTGGGAATCATGTATGGGGAAAGGAGGGAGTGTGGGCTTTGGGCCAGAAGACATGACAACACTTATCTTTCCTTCAGCCTCAGTTTGTTTAGCTCTAAGATGGAGGTAGGAAAGTTATCTCATGTAACTAGGTGTATTTCATTCACTCCAGCTGGAAAAATTCTTCCAGCTTCTAAACTGCTCTTTGGCCTGGGAAGTTAATGGGGACTATTAGATAAATGCTTAAGAAGTGGTTTGTGGGTTCATCTGTAAAGAGGGAACCACCTCCCCTGAATAAGGGATGAACAGATGCTAGGGCAGAAGAACATGAGCTATCAAGGAACGGGGTCCCCCTCTTGGCCTAAGTCCCTGAAAACAACTTTCTCAGAGATCACATGATGGTTGTGTTCCCTGGAAACGCTGGTGGCCTTCTCTTCTGTGATATTTAGCATAGGTCGTGCTCAGCAGAGACCTGTCCTGGTTCTGTTGGCCATCATCCAACACTGGCCATCCCTACCTATCAAGCCACACCTCATGCCCAAGTGTTGGTCCCTGACCCAGGGCTGATTTCTGCATTGGGCATGGTGGGGGCAGTGCCCAGCACCCACAATGCTGGAAAGGCCCATGAAAAATTTTTTTTAAATTTGAATAGAAGTGAGTTTTTAGATTGAAATATTACATAACATAAAAAGATTTGTTTTTATACCAACACAGTTGTAAAATATAATATGCAAAAATTTCTTATGAAGAAAGCAGCCTGTGAAGGCAGAAGGGCCAAGACCCAGGAGAGTCTTTATGCTGCCTTGCTGTGGTCCAGAGAGCCGGCCTGGCAGGAATTTCACTTAGTCCCTCAACCCAGAGTGATCTGCCTTGACCTCTCCTCTGTTCCTATAGCAACTGTCACCCATTTAGAACCTGGGATGCTTTCTCTGGTATTTAATTTATGTTTCTGGAGGCCATTTCACATGTCAGTGCTATCACTTGGCAATAACTACCCAGAGCTCCTGGTGACAAAAAGCCCAAAAGTCCCTGGGAAAGAATGCTGTGATCAATTAATGATATCTGTCCCAGACTCGTGACAAATGAGGGGAGCGCAGCACGTGTACTGGGTTTATGCTTATGACTGACCTTGGCCTTGCATCTTGGTGGACTATAAGCCCGGTCAGCATGGTATATGCCTTACACATGTTGAACATCCCATAGTGAAAGATCTAGAGGGTCCCTTAATACCTGTTGATGGATGGATTGATTGATTGAAGCAGTATCTGCAAATACTCTTGATCCGATTTAATATGCCCTTGACATCTTTTCATTCTTCTTTTCCCCTGTAGGCGTCTCAACAAGAATAAGCTCCAGGTCCTTCCAGAATTACTTTTCCAGAGCACACCGAAGCTCACCAGACTGTGAGTAGCACTGACTTGTGTCCTCCAAGTGCGCCTTCCCTGGCTGTAGTGATGTGCAGGTTGTGGTACCTTCATGTGTGGCAGCCCCTGCTATGTGGAGCTGCTGATTCAGCCCTGGTGTGGAGACTAGAGCAGGGCCTGGAATGGGGAGCCCCCACCCCCATGTCTCCAGGCCTGGCTTCTTGCTCTTGCTCTCGGAGCTCAGTGGCTTCCGTGGCTGATGAGGACTAGTGATGCGTGGCAGTGGACCCTCCCGTTGCAAGGAGAGAGGAAACTTCCATTTCACATGGGTCTGAACTTACTTCAGGGCAATTCTGAGGGGGAGGGGTGAGTTGATTCACTGGAGGCTGCAGGTGGTCTCAGACAAGACTGGGTCAGGCTAAGTGTTCCAACCTGCCTGGCTGGCTGGCTCGAGGAGCCCCTGCCTATTGCTTGCTATCTAGCATTTCCAGTCCAGGAACTATGGGTCTCGAGGTCTATGGTTTGATGGGAAAAGATAGAAACACCTTGAATATTGCTTTATTTTTCAGAATGGTTCAGAATACAATGTGGGAGGAAGAGTTGCAGAGGCCCTGAGCATTTATTCATCGTGAGAGTTTGGAAGCTTGGGAGCTGGAGATGCAGGGTGTGGTGGAGGCTGAGTTGTGTGTCATAGGTGTTCCTTGACACTGAACAGCTCCATGACTGTGCACCTGAACTGCTGCTGGCAGTGACCAGTATAGATCCTGGGGTGAACTGGGCTGCCCAGGGCCCAACTCTGGGAAACAAGTAATGACTGTCTGGTTGCTTAGCACTCAGGCGCTGAGAGTTACAGCCTGGCTGGGGTGGGGGGCTCTTATGTTGTGGCCACCACTCTTCTTCCTGATGGCTGTTTAATGCCTACTTATGCAGTCAAACAATGCGTGTAAGGCTCTGGGATAAGCTAGAAAATATGAAACACATGTTCATGTGTACACTTAAGAGCAAGCTCTGAATTAGAAGTATGTATTTATATGTGTCTATACACAGACACATGCACACAGACTATATGCATAAATGTATTTTCAAAGGAAACTTTGTTGGAATGAAAACAGGCCAGGGCTGGTGGGTATTCTGGTGGAGCAGGTCCTGCCTTCTCTAGCATGTACCTGTACTCTGTCAAGGTCTTCTTGTGGTGCACACTGTTTCTCTGGCAGGGTCCACCTTGCTGACTTTGCTAAAAATAGGAAAGGGCCTGACCTCTTTCCAGTCCTTTGGTGCTTCCCCCTGGAGCAAGCACAATGCAGCAGCCGGAGTGTCTAGCAGAGCTGGGTAGGCATGCCAAGTGGATCTACCAGAAACCAGCTGAGTTTAACTTCCCCTTCCCTGTAAGGTCATCTGTTTGTATCCACAGGGGATTGATTCCAAGACCCCATGGATACCAAAATTCCCAGATGTTTAAGTTCCTTATATGAAATGATGTAGTATTTGCATATAATCTTTGCACACCCTTCTTTCAATCAACTCTAGCTGGATTATACTACCTGATATAATGCAATGCTATGTAAGTAGGTGTTGTACTGTGTTGCTTAAGGATAATGGTGAGAAAAAGATCTGTCCATCTTCAGAACAGAGAGATGCTTTTTTTTTTCTGAATATTTCCAATTCACAGTTGGCTGAATCCTCTGCAGACACAGAGGACCCATGATGCAGCTCTTCCCTTAAATGCTCACAAAACAGCCATCTCTCCACCCAGCACTGCCTGGTGGCCTTTTCAGCCTGCACTTACCAAGTGCCACAGGCTGTCTCCTATTCACCTGGAATCTCAACATTAGTTTCTAGAAAGAGGAAAAGTGCCGGGGGGGGGGGGGGGTTGCGGCGCTGGGACTGCTGGATGGCCGGGAGTGGGTGGGGCTGGGTGCTTCAGCTGCTACCTGAGAGCAAGCCTCCCTGTGGCCGGCAGGTGAAGCCCAGTCTTGGCAAGGCTGGTCTTGATTCAGACAGAGGAGATGGTGATAACAGGTCTCTGGGGTGCTGAGGCCAAGTACAGAAACCCATGGGCTATTTCTGAATTGCCACTTTCAAATCGAGAGACCTTGGGAGAGTCACTTTCCCTTCCTTGCCAGAATCTCCCTGTTAGTCCCTACCTTGCAGAGGAGCTGTAAGTAGCCAGGGAGATGGTGGTGCCTGTGTGTTTTCTAGGGCTTAAAGTGTTGTGAAGTGGAGGGGCCAACATAACTGCTGCTACTCCTCAGTTCCTGTCTTTGCAGCCTGTCTCTGGTCTCCTTTCTCTGGGAGGCATGAAGAAACTAGGAGTTGCAATGATCATTGAGCTAAATTACTCTGAACTTTTGTTTCTAGCCAGAGAGCTGCAGCTGGGAAGATAGGAAGGACATTTAACACATTTTTATAATGGTCCCTCTCTGGTCTCTGGACTAGCACAGAGGCTGACACACACAAGGCACTGAGTCGAAGATAGCTGGGTGGTCGGTGAATATATGAGTGACACAGAACCAAGGAGAAGTGTCTCAGAGAGCTTTGATTCTTTTACCCACCCTTCGTTCGTTCATTCACTCATTCATTTCTGTGCTCAGTAAGCTTTTCCCTGGTGCCTGTTATAGCCCAGCTTCTGTGCTGGTACGGAGCTGTGTACCTGAAGGCTGTCCAGCTCTCCATGCGCCCTGTCATGACACATTCTGAATGACTGCCAAAAAGCCAAGAGCTAAATATAACTTTTATTATTTTTTTTTTTATTGAAGCAACTATATTAACCCAGGTTTGAGCTATAATCAGCAATTGCTTTTTCTCTTTGGGCTTGATCTTTGATTTTTCTTAATGGCCCCATTATGTCTTTGTCTTATTTTGTCAGCCACTCCAGGGCCTTTTTGGAAGTAAGCAGGGTACAAATTAGAAATCAATAAATGTGCAATCATGAGTGTGTGTACATATGCCACTGGCTCTGTTTTAAAAGAGCACTGCATCTCAGCAGACAGGGCGAGCATTTCCCAGGAAACCCCAACGCAGCTTCTGTGCAGTCGACTCTTCCACAGATTGCTGTGTGGCACAAGCAGCCATTATGAATGCTACTTTGCTCTTATTCTTAGACTTATAGACAACAGCTGCTTAATGTTCAGTGTTTATGCAAAGAATGCCTTTTGGAAAGGTGATGGTGGTATAAGAAGGCATGTTTGGAGTAGTGATGGGAAAGAGAAGTGGTATTTATTGAGAACCTGTGTATGATAATAACACTACTAACCAGCAAGTACCAGAAATATGATTAAAGTAAGTTTACCTGGAGAGAAAGTCTATCACTGCATGTAGCTGAGAGGTCCAGGAGTAATTATGGCCTCTGGAACAACTGAATCCAAGGGTTTGGTGGTCTCCCTCAGTCCCTTGGAACAAACAAAGTGGACTCATCACATGCTAATTTTGCAAGCACGGAGAAGAGTGCCTTTGTCATCATCCAGTGGAAAAGACCTGAGGGTAGGCTCTGATTACGCTCTGATTACTAGCTTAGTCACCTGCTCATGTCCAAGCCAGTTGCTGTTTCCAATAGGATGGGGTCCTCTGACTGATCGAACTCCTTCCACTCTTGTTTGGGGATATTCGAGGTCCAGAGTATAGCAGAGGGTTGTCTGACTTATCCATAATTGTATGGCCAGGAGAATAATGGAACTGGGCCTCGGTGCACATTCGTGTCTCTACAAGGTCCTTATGTTTCCTCCTGTTCCATACCGCCGTGCAAACTACAGCAGGGAGCTGAAGGCCTGCCGTGAAGGACAGACAGTGGCCTGTGAGGTATGCCGTGCTTCTCCAGGCCTTTTAGTGGATGCCCCACTCCACCCCCCAGATCCAGCACCATCTGACTCTTGTGTGCGTTAGTGGCACATCTGACCTCTTGTTCTGCTCTCAGGCACACAGAGGAATGACCATGAGATCCTAGAACCGGGAGGCGCTCTGAGCTTTAGATATCACAATGGTCCCTAAGATGTCCAACAAGACCTCTGTCATGTCTTGAATGCTCAATAAATATTAGCTCACTCTCATCTTCACATAAGGTTGTCCAAAAAGTGTAGGGACTTTTCTTCTGTTTTTTTTTTTTTTTTTTTTTCCTATGTTCTCTGGAATCTAACCCAGAGCTGAGGGAGGGAAGAGGCAGGAGGTAAAGGGCTAAGGGGTTGCCAGTCATGTGCCATGAGCCCTAGGGCACGCTACTTAACCTCTCTAGGCCTCAGGTGCATCATCAGTAGACTATCATAGGCTATGTCTGTGGTGTTGGGAGAGCAGATGGAAACCACCCAGACGCTGTGCAGCATTTACCTCACAGAATCAGCGCCTGGTGAAAGATGGCTGCCATTAAATTTGCGGACTGACTGATGGGAGCCGTGCATGTGCTGGGGCTGTGGGGTCTGTGGTGCAAACATTTCAGCACCCGGGAAAGAGTCCAGGCTCCAGAATTGATGAGAGTTGGATGAGCATTGTCCTTGGAGTGGGAAGACCCAGCGCCTCACCCTGGCTCTGCTGTCACGAGCTGCGTGACCCTCGGTGTGTGACTTTGTTCCTGGGCTTCAGTGGTCTCACCTAGAAAGCAGAGGATGGAGAGGGGGGCTGTTACATGACCTGGAGACATCTCTCCTTTCTGCAAGCATTTCCAGCTTTTGCTTGCACCTACATGTGGGAGAAGCAGTGGAGGATTTCTGGTTATTAAATGCTGGCGGTGATGTTGCCAGAAATTCTTTAGAAGGAGCAGAAGGGAAGTTAAAAACAGCGATTAAAAACCCTCTGCTGTTCCCTGGATTAGACCGCTTTGGAGGGGCTGAGGGATACAACTGTATTTGAGTTTGACCTTGCCATAGGAGGATGTACAGACCACTGGGGTCCTGTCGGCCCACCTGTCCCAGATTCAGGTCCAAAGCGTCTGTTCAGTATTTGGTAATGGTTTAAAATCTCTAGCCGCAGAGGCAGTTACGCTAGTGGCTGGACCCAGGCTCTAATTACTCTTTACTTGGTTCCATGAGGTATTTGACAGCTTCAAAAACATACCACTGGGGTTAAACCTGCTGTCGCTCCCTCGGGGCAGTGGAGTTATGCGAGACTTGGGAAGTTAATCCCCCTGCAGCAGAAAACAATATGAAATTCGGCCAACAAATTTAGCTCCAAGTCACTGGCTGTTATCATAGTAGAACAGCATCCCTGTCCCAGAGCAAAAGGCCACAAGACTTCAGCTTTCCAGAGACTTGCTTCCCACGAACGAGCCCTCCTCTGAATGCTCATTACTGTTTTTTGGTACCTTGCCTGTGTAGTTAATGTTTCCTTTTACCGCCAGCATCATGAGTGTGCTCTGTCATTAACGTAGACCAAGCACGTTTGTGTCATTCTACAATGTCAGAATTTGTTAAATAACAATTAATTCACAGGCTGCACCACTGTCATCAGTGGCAGTCACTGAATACGCGTGGGTCACCTGGTCATCAGGTGCTGGGCAAACCAGGCTCTTTAGTCCAATCTTAATGTCTAACATCTACAACAGTCCAGTGGCCCACACTTCACATGGTGATACACAGACATGTCACAGAGAGACTAAGGACAGGCTACAGCAGCCTCAGGGTCACAGGATGAGGTGCCAGGAGCACGGACACAGGGAGACTCAGAGTCAAAGAGTCACCGAGAGGTCAGATGAGGACTGTGACAACCCAGTACTGCAGAGTTGTCACAGCAGAGGCTCCAGACGGAAGATGGCACTTTCAGTGTCAGAGTGTCAGCTGGAGGGGTCAGCTTGGAGTGGGCCATGCCTGGTCATCACAGGCAGGAGAAGCCCCACTCGGTGAAGGCCTGCAGGGAATGGAAACAGAGGCTCACTGCTGTGGCAGTTTTCCTTGGGCAAGGCCCGTGCTGAGTGACCAGGTGACAGGGTCAAGGTGCCACCGTGTTCACCTCAGGGGAGGGGGGCTCCTCCTTTTATGGGGCCTGAGTGAGGGGTGCTCATCCCGTGAGGTCGATGAGCTCCTGTGTCGGGTGTTCCTGACACGATTGGGATGTCCACGTGTCCAGGTGCTCCGTGGTCTAGTGTGACAAGTCGTCATGTCATTCTGCATCAGTTTGTGCCTGTGTCCTGGGCAGATGGTGGTGGTTTACTTGTGCCAATAAGGTGTGGGCTCGTCCTGTCTGGGCACCTGCACTCGGCATGGAGTGGCTCACGGCAGACTGCTGCTCTACACACCCGAGAGACTCAAGTTACAAACCCAGCCTAAAACTCTTCTCTATCTCAAAGAGTAGTTCAGAGCAGGGCATGGCCTGCTCCCCACAACCAGGGCTGTGTCTGCCTGCTCCAGACCCCCAAACAAATGAGAAGCTGCATTTGGGAAGGTGACCTGCTCTTTAGACAGCTCAATACGAGCAGGAAGAACAAGGGCTTCCGAGCCCTCCAGATATGGGTTTGAATCCTTCTTTCTGATCACTCTGCGTGAGTGACCTCAACTTTCTCCACCTGATACTAGCTCTAGCGTAGGGGCAATAATTGTAGTTGCTGTTAGTTTCGTGGGGCCACCATAACAGACACCAAAGAGTGGGTGGATTAAACAATACAAGAAATCCAAGATCAAGGTACTGGCCTGCTTGGCTTCTTCTGGAGTCTCTGTCCTTACTTGTGGATGATTGCGCTGCTGCCCTTCATGATCATCCCTCTGGGCATGCATGCCCCTGGTGTGTCTTCCTGTTCTCATAATGACACCAGTCATACTGGATTGTGGCTTCACCCTAATGGTCTCATTTTAAGACCTACTGTCCAAATACACTTATATTCTCAAATACAAGTGTATCTGAGCTCCTGAGGCTCAAGGTTTCAACATATGAACTTTTGGGAGTGGGGCCACATTCAGTTCTTATCAGTTCCAGGGATGTTACATATTCACTCTGGGTCAGGTGTTTGGCAAACTGTTTCACATCTGCTCTCTCACTGTATCTTTTAGGAGTTAGATACACTAATATCTCCATTTTAGTGATAAAGAAACAGTGTCCTAGAGATTTAGACAGCTTGCCCAGGGTTACAGAGTCAGTAACTGGCCAAGCCAAAGTTCAAACCCAAACTTGCCTGACTCGAGTGCACATCGTCACTTCAATTTATACATCATAGGTGCCTGGTAGGAACTCAGGGAGTTCTGGTCCTTGTGTGTCTCCGAAGCCCTAACTGAGCGCAGCTTTGCTGAGTGACCGGAGCCTCACTCTTCTGGTCAGTACCTGCTGCCAGGCACAGGTCCCCTGAAGCTGCCTCAGTCTTCTAGTTTTGCACTCAATTTTAAAACATAACTACATGCAATATGTGTCTCTATAAAACTCTGCACTGATGTGAAACAGTGCTATAAAAGTGAAAAATCTGTGGAGAAAACAAAAACCATACTAGCCAATTTTCCAGCAGAGTTGTTATCTGATGTGGTGAAATGATAATAGGCTGATGGGAAAACCAGTCCACCAGGATGCTGGGCGCTTCCAAGGCCAGCCTGGAGCTGGCTCCCAGAAACCTGTGTGGTCCTGGACATGCTTGTTTGCCTTGCTGGGCTTCGGTTGTCTCATCTAATCGAAAGAAGACAGGATGGAAGTGGGTCTGTTACATGACCAAAGGCCATTGAGGCTGGGGACAGTTAAGACCAGCCTCACCACCACAGACACAGGGTCACTTTTTCCAGATGCACAGCCACCCACGTCTCATGGAAAGTGTCCCTGCAAAGCACATCTCTGTTTCCTCCACATTTGCTGTGTCTTCCAGGCCCTGGACACTGCAGTAAAGTAGCCTTCCATCTGTTTCCTGGCTTGTATCGTCAACTCCAAGTTCTTCAAGTGCTTGAAGACAGGTTTCATTTTAGTCTGTGTGTGGACACAGCATGGATTGCAGTGTATGCCCTGTCACTCTTGGTGCTTCTCTTTTGGGTGAATCACACTATGTTGTACCCTGAGGCCCCGCCACGAGAAAGGCATGGGAAATGTCCTCTCTTTTCTCCTCCCCCAAGGATTGACCCATCTGTGGACTTACCTATAGCACTGATCACAAAGTTAACGTTTTGAACAGTCTTACAGACCCGTACACCATGCAGTTTTAGAGCTGGGGATAAAAGTTCTCTGCACCAGTGCTTTTCAGATGTTACTGGGCTCTGAACACTTGGGGATTGTGTTTAAAGGCAGTTCCATCAGTCTAGAGTGGGGCATAAGGATCTGCATTTCCAACAAATTGCCAACTGATGTCGCCAGTCCAGGACCACACTATGCAAATAAAGGGTCTAGGATATATTTGGCTCTCAGGCTTAGCATATGAGAAGATTCCCACTTCAATGCTGACTCCCAGGCCACCTGAACAGGAAGTCTGGCTCTCCAGATCTGGAGTGGACTGGGGATATGACTTTACAAATAGACATTCCAAGTGATTTTGGTGTATGTCACCTATAGGGCATACATAAGAAACACCAATTTAGTATAGCCCCTATTATTTTATGGATTTGGGAGGAGAGAAGGAACCAAACATCTGTTGAGAACCTACTATGTGCTGGGGACCTTATTCATGTGCCAGCTCCTTCTGACCTCCTGATAATCTTGCAAGGTAAATATTTCTATGCCCACTATACAGATGGTGAAACTGAAGTTTGAGGAGCTTCAATCACTAGGAATAAACCTAGGTCACCCCAGCCCCCAATTCTATATTCTATTTCTCTACCTTACCATGTGCCTCCTGTGCTGAAACACACCTTAAAAGAAGATAGAGAGAATGTAAAGAACAAATAGATTTATGAAAACTTCCTGATTCACTATTTTGAACCTAGACACTCATATGACCATATATGAGCATAAGCTTCTGTTCGAGATTTCAGATATTAAGACTTGAAACATTGAAAGAGAAAAATTTATAGACTCCAATGCATGATAGTGAGTAGACCTTGCTGAATTCCCTACAGTTATCACAGGTAGAGTTGTGTTTTACATTTTTAATCTCTTTAGCCTTTTGGGCCAACAGAAGATTTTTCTGAAGTTATCAGGCACTCCAAGAACATTCTGCCAACTTGGAACTTGTTCGAATCTTTCTTTCTTTCTTTTTTTTTTTTTTTTTTTTTTTTTAAGAAGGAAAGAAAACCAAGCTGTGACTTTACAATGCTTTGGAATTACAGAATATGCTTGTAATTTTTACAATTCTGCACAGACTTCTTTGCCACATCTGGTTGATATTACTGGCGGGGATATATGGGGGAATAAACCATGGGTTGGAATGTGAAACATCCCACAAAATGAGTTTCTTATAGGTTGCTGCATAAAACATTTTGAGTCTCCCTCTCTTTGGAAGGGTAGCTTAAGTGATTTCATGGATTTAATATTTTTTCTGGTTTGAAGGTAAGGGTTTTTGCTAGTTTACTTGGTGGGGGTTCCAGGATGGTTTTCTGAAGATGTGTGTGCCATTCTCAAGTTGTGCCGCTAGCCAGGGTGAGAAAAGCTACCTTTCAGTGAATTCAGACCAACCTTTGATGAGCATATTGGACCAGTAGTCATAGCTGCGATCATGAAACCCTGGGACCAAATGAATTGCTGTAGAAAAAGGAAGATTTAGGCAGAAGAGTTTTGGGCTTCACAAGACCTTCAGGACCTCAGCTGGTGATGGTGGAACACCTGGTGGCAAGGTGAGCTCACGCCCTTGCACATACAGCAGAAGCCTTCGCACATCAGCGCATTGGGAAAATGCAGAAATCAAACGTCAGCTGATACCCGGAACTCAGTCCGTCCCCTGTTGGTGACATTCCTGCCCAGTTGCCCATAAGAGAACTGCGTGACCAGGGACAACTGAAATACTGTTGGACACCTACTGTATGTGTATGTCACTCCAATGTGCTGGCTGTTGGGATGCTGAGCATGGAACCCAGAAATGTATAATCAGAGCCCAGGGGCTGTGAGTGTGGGCTTCCTGCCACCTGGCTCCTTCTCAGACCTCCTCGGCTGGGCCCCACCTGCGGAGTTGGCTCCTTGTCAGCAGAGCCCTTTCTGCACAATACCAGGCTGCTCTCAGCACCCTGCAGCGTGCAGGAGTTGGCCAACCTGGGCAGGGTTTTGTGGCAGCACCAAGGGCACTCAGATAAAGAGCGTGCTATTGTTTTAAGCAGGAGAACCAGGAGCCAACCTCACACACCCTGGCATCTCCTTCCCTATGTGAAGGTGGAAACTGCCCAGGGAATTAAGTATCAGGGAAATACCACATGTGTATAGAAAAGTAGCCTTTTGAGGTAGGCAGACTCCAAACACATTCTTTAATTATCTGAATGATGCAAACATACCCACATCTAATAATCTTGAAATATTTGTTCTTGAACTACATTTAGCATCAACAGAAACATTTGTAAAGAGCCTAATCATCTCCCATTTTCAACCAACACTTGGGAATCTCTCCAGGGAACAAACAGAGTTTTAATTTGATATGCCAACTTTTAGCATGATTTCAAATATACACACACGATGAGTCCGTAACTTTGTCTTTTTCCTGGCTTTCCTGTGGGCTCTGCATCCTGTATTTGAACACTAAATTCTGTTTGTAAGGTTTACAGTTCATTTACAAGTCCTGGAGATTGAGGCCCGTAATGGAAGTGTTGACACAACATTAACAACAGCAAAACTATGATAACATGGGGCTGTCCAAACCAAACAGAAATGGAGAAGTTTAAGTAAATTTCATGCTCCTTGCCTGAATGGACTGTGATGGGCCTGAGTTTTTGATTCATGGTTTAGAATAACATTTTAGCGTTTTCTTCACACTGCCTCTCCTCCCATCAGTCCTTTCCTATACTCCTCACCTGCTCAGGACGAGGAAGCTGGCTTGGCAGTTGGCCTCCTCTTGATTGGCACTGCCCATTGCATAGCCCAAAACTTTCCCCATGGTTGGCTAAGTGGAATATCCTGCCATTGAGCTGAGACTTGGACTCTTTGGTGTGTCTACAGCCTCGGACTTGAATTTTCCACCAGCGAGTCAGCTTTTGATTGAAACAAGCCCATAATTGCGCCAACACTTCTCCAAGCAGAGGGAGCATCTCGACTTTGTGAGGACTGTGTAGCTGCTGAGGGAGAAAACTGGGTATCCAGAAAGGGGAAGGTCGACCTAGGACTGCTCCCTCCACCTCATCCTATTTCATTAGGCATTTTTGAAACTCAAGGTTATGGATCCAGTGTTCAGAGAAACCTAACTTCAATTTTTTTTTTTTTTTTTTAAGATGAAGATGGGTGTTACCAAATTAGAAAGAAACCCTGGCTCATGGGTTTCATCATTGCTACTGGCGATCATCTTCCTATGTCTATATGTCTCCTACTCCTCCTTTTTAACCCCATGTACATATGCATATAACATACCATACCACTCACATACACACACCATACCATACCACCACACACATGCACACAACCTACCACACCACACATATACACTACACACATCCATATATCATACTCCACATCCATACACATGATACCCTACAGAACTCACATACACTCATCATACCACATCACACACATAACATACTATATCACACCTGTATACACAGCATGCCACACCATGCACATACATGCATTTTACTATATCATGCACACACAGCATCCCATACCATTTGCATGCACATACACACACAAGAAACCTCGTCTCTGTTGGAGAATTGCAGACAAATGAATGAAAGTTCCCCCAGGCTCTGAGCTGAAGCATAGATATAGTTACACTTTAGTGTAAGATGCCTACTGTTAAATTAGCTTAGTTATTGAGACATGTGACCACGAGATGCTGGGGTTTGGAAGGCAGTGGAATGGTAGTGCTGGGGAGCCTTTTTTCCCTTGGCTCATAATTGGTGTTTTTGGTACATAGAGATGGTAGTGGCAGATCTGTGTCAGAGACAGTAAATTGTTACTACAAATGTTTTCTAGTCCTGGAAGAGAGCCTCTCTTCCCTGGAGGAGATGCACATGAGTCAGGCTTCTACCCAAGACCTTCAGGGACTTTCATTCTATTTTAGAACTCAGGACAAAGCGTTATCAACCACCAGATCCTAAGGGCTCAGCCACTGAACCAAATTACCTCAGGCAATGATCATTATGGCTTCCACGCTAATGGTGTTCACTGCAGACCCTCTTCCCTGTGTGAGGCACTTCCTTTATCTAAATGAGAGTGAAGGATGGGGGATCATTAGGTCTAATGAGCCTGGAAAAGCAGCAGCAGGGAGAGCCAGGGAGTTACCAGGGAGTGTTCTTGTCCCTGCTCCTGTCCCTGTTTCTCCCTGAGTGGACAGTCAGTGACATGAGTGGTATGGGGATGGAAGGAAGGACTTTGTGGCCAGCACCTTCCAGTGACTTTGCCTAGTCCTGAGAAGAAGCCCCAAGCTCTGCATTACATCACCTAGCCCAGGCACTCTTCCTGGAGCCAACCCAGGCCACTCTCCACCACATGCCCCTCACGGGCCTTCTTCCTACTGCTCCAACAACTCCAATCTCTACTTGGCCTTGCTGTTCCTTCTGTCTGGAACATGCTGATGCCAGCTGTCAGCATGGCCCGATCCTTCTTAAAATAGTCACGGTGGCTGCTAGCTTGTTGACTCTGCAGTCGGCTGCCTCTGCGTCCGGCCTGTGGTGGGTCCTCCATGAATGCTCTGGAAGTGAGCGAATGAGAGAAGAAATGTGCTCTCTCCAGATTCTGCTTTTCCTTTCCTCTCACTGTGTGGTCAAAGGCGTCTTCTGTCGCAAACCAGAGCTCTCTCCTCATTGCCTGCAAAAGCCTCAAATGACTCATTAATGGTGTGCATGCATATTACACGCACACACGTGCACACCCATGCACACTCACATGAGCACATGCACAAGAAAGGATCACGCTAACACAGCAGGGCAGGGTGTCACACTCCCATTGAGAGTCTGTCCACGGAGAGGGAAGCGCCCGCGCTAGCACACTCTCTCATCAGATGTGAACTGTGCCTGGCACTGCAAGCTTGGGAGAGGAATGCTGTTTTGGATGCTTATTTCAAAGATCTGGGAATAATACTCTGTGATACAATGAAATAAAATGATAAACTTGTGTTGGCTTCATCTCCAGGCCTCATTGATTTTTGCCTTCTAATGGGCATTCAAAGGAATTGTCTCGCTCTTGGAAGCCTCAGCTCAGTGAGGTTTTTTATAAAAACAAAACAAACAAAGAAGACCTGCAGGGACCCAAACTAAAACCAAATCTTATTTCAAAAAAAAAAAAGAGGTAGATTACATTAATTTACTGAACATTGACCTAAACCTCCAAATTATTTTTTTTCCTGATCTGAGATCTAAACCAGAGGTTGTTTGAAAGACATCTGGTGAATTAGTCCAAACCTGAAAGGAACCAGAAACACATTGGGACATCAAAATATTAATGTTTTCCAAACTGAAGTGCTGGGAGACTCTGGCTTGGTGCTTCAAAGAGCTGCAAATCAACCTACTATTTGTTCTCCCACCTACATCTGTTATTTCTTCTTCCTAGAAACCTACAGCATTAGCAATGGCCCGAGCCCATTCTAGACTGTGGAATGGGTGCTCTTGAGACCCTGTTAATTGATCCCATGTTCATGAGATGCTGCTGTTATGAACCGCCTGACCCCATCACCATCCTTAGTCCACGTCATGAGGAAGGCCGGAGGTATCTTTTCATGGAGGATATATTCCTTAAAGGAATAGGGAAATAAATGGTGATAGAACAGAAGGCCCTGCAGGGACTCAGGTCTTTCTGAGAAAAGAAAGAAAAGAAGAAAACCTGGAATAGGAAGAGGGGAGGAAGGAAGGAAGCATAATAACAAACATGTGAGCATTAAGCAGGAGTGCTGAAGCCAGAGAGAGAGCCAAGGAGGAAGAAGAGGGAAGAGAGAAGATAGAGGAATCTTTGGGGGTACACTTCAGGGGTGGTTTTGTCTTTTGCTCGCTCCTCCCAAGGCCAGTTAAACACCTGATCACACATGTGACTCTCCATTCTGTGCTGCCACACTCTCCAGCACAGCCCCGAGGGGATAAAAAGCCATGTTTATAGAATGCGGAAGCTCAATGGCACCTTCTGGAATGTCTAAGCCAATGCTCTCTGTTTACAATCAGAGAAACTGAGGCTCGGAGCAGTAGGAGACCCCTAATCTTTGGCCCTCAGATTTCTGGTCTGATGCTGTGGGCATAGCCCAAAGATACCTACCTGTGGTGGCCAGGAGTTTTCTTTAAGTGATTAGGAAGCCATTTACTGATGAGTTGGCAACTGTTGCTTCTCTGGTGGGCTGGCGGGGGGAGCAGTTATCTTTTAAGAAAAGAGATAGTGAGGTGGGGCATGGTGGCACACATGTAATCATAGTGACTCAGGAAACTGAGGCAGGAGGATTATAAATTTAAGCCCAGCCTGGGCAACTGAGCAGGGCCCTATCTCAAAATGAAATAAAAGGGGAGGGGGTGCAGCTTAAAGGCAGAGCAGGCCTGGGTTCAATCTCAGCACCACAAAAAAACAAAGAAGAAAGGAAAAAGGATGGAAGTAAGATGTGGATTCAGACTTTGAATTGGCCAGCACCTTAACCTTGCATTTCTCAGCCTTCATACCTGTGGGAATTGTTTATGTTCTTTATAAATTGCTCAATCTGAGTTTGAAAGAGTTCTCTGGGGAAACTAAGGAGTAGCCATTCTAACCTAGAAAAGGCTTGGTGATGGTTCTGTCAGAGCACTGTGGCCATCTCCATGGGGTCACTGTCACAGTGCACCTGAGAAAGGGAACTGAAAGGACAAACTTCACATGAGAGCCATTCCAAGGAAGAAAGCCACAAAACAGACGGCCAAAACCAAGGAGAGGCTGACTCTGTAAGGCTCGCATCGTGGTGTTGGGAGAGTGCTGGTGCCCTTTGAAGGAAGGGACCGCGAGAGGAAGTCTTCCTGCGGTGGGACGGATGGCAGACACTACTTCCCAGAGCTCGCAGCCTTCTGGGGATGACATTTCTTACATGTCATGTTCGACCCCCTGGGGATTTCAGAGGTCACAAGGTAAAGTCAGCTTTGAATCAGCAGCAGCAACAGTTTCTTTCCTACCCAGCTAGTCACTTTTATAAGGGGTCTATGCATTTAAGAAAAAAGAGCCCAGTTTAGTATTCATAATCCCACAGCCACCAAGGAAGTGACCAGACTCCCATGGTGGGCGGGGTCACTGCACCCCGCTTACCTGCCATCTATAACCCATTTACCTGAAACTAATTAGCCTGACTTCAGTGGAGTCCCAAATTGCTATGCTAATGTGGCAGCCCTCCCCTCCCCTCCCCAAGAAGTGCTGATTGCCCGGCTCAGCACGAGGGACTCCAATAATATCTCTTTCCAATGATATAATTTGATTCCTCCATGGGAGGCTGCTTCGGTCCTAGCTCACTTAGCACTAAATCTCTTGCTAGATACTCTCATTACTTAATCTTTTCAGGCCCCAGACCAGCCCTGGCCTCTTATTTATTTATCTGGGGTCCTGTTTACTTCCCTGTTGTAAATTACTTCTGGCTCCTGGCCATCTGATTGCTGCAGTGATAGACTAATAGCTGAGAGCTACCGCATTTGCTTTGTGTGATGAGGCAAATAATATGCTTAACTTATGGGAGAGAAAGGCACCCTCCATTTATTTCAGTGGGGGAAAGATTACTCAGGGGAAAGGGCCAAATCATTTACCTAATGGCTGCTGGTAGAAGTCGGTGTAATTACTGACAGAATTATGTGAAACAAATTGTCATGCCCATAAATCTAGATCTCCCATTCTCAAAGGCTGAGAGGGAATGGGGGCGGCTTGCATGGGTTCTGACTCTCTCGCAGGGTGGATTTCCAGGAGGGTGATTGCAGAAGAAACCCTTTGCCCTGCTTGGCAAGAGGAGTGGGTCTTTCAGCAGCTCTGCACCCTCCCAAAGGCCAGGTGAGCACACTACAGTCTGTGGGCCTGTCCAGCCCCCTGCCACCTGCTATTATAAATAAAGTTTTATTGGAACCCATCATTGACATGTTAGCTAAGGCCCTGTCTGTGCTGCAATTGTAGCGTCATTGTGACAGAGATTGCATGGGCCCCAAGACCAAAAATGAGAAGATTCACAATCTGGCCCTTTACAGGAAAAGCTTACTCATCTTCGCTCTGCCAGTCAAAGAACTGTCAATAGGTATCCTCCGAGAGGTGGAGGGATTCATTTTGATCACTTCTGTTAATGTGTTTTTTCAGGCAGTTCAATCCAATAGTGAGGAAGTGGGTAGGGAAGTAGGATGGTTCTCCCTCACTCTGTACCCCCCGGTATGCTGCTGGCTTGTCCCAGCCATCGGGTGGCTTAGTACCTATTACCAACCCACTTGACAGAATAAAAAACTGAGAAGGTAAAGTGTTTCGCCCAAGCTCATTCAGTGAGAAAACTCATTCAGAACCAGCATTCCTACCCTTCCCATCTCGCTCCAAATTCTATCTTCTTTTAGCCAAACCTTGCTGCTTCCTGGGAAAAGAAGGAAGTAGGCCCCAGAGAGGAGGGCTTACCAGGCCTTGTCTACCTCCGCAGAAGAGCTGCTGAAGGAGGCCCATGAGCAACTGAGCAGAGAGACAAAAGAGGGGCCTCATTTTACTTGGTTCCCACTCGTGGGGTGGAGAGCAGGGCAGTCCCAAGAGTATTTGATCATGGTGGGAACTTCAGTGAATGCCAGTCATGCAACACAATAAAAAACCGAGAGGAGAAGGCCTGGGTGGTAAAGGGTTGTTCCAAGGCCTGTTGCCTGTGCAGGGCCTTTGGTGGAGAGAGAGCACTGCCCAGCTGAGTTCCTTCTGGGGCAGGCAAAGCACCAGCTCTGCACCACCAGTGAGGAAAGAGCCTGGACTCCTGCATTTTGTAGGAGCAGCTCTCCAGGCTTTGGGTTAAAGGAGAGCCAAAGCAGATTCCCTGAACTTCCCAATGGTGGGGGACCAGTGGCAGGTCTATGGGCCTGTGGGCATCTTGGGCTAAGAACAGGCTAAGAAGAGGTGCCTCTTACAAAAGAGTCATTGGGCTCAGAGCCGGGAAGACAAGAGGAGTCATGGAAATAAGAGAAACGAACACAACCGTGGAGGAGCACCTTCACTTTGCTGATTGCTTACAAAACACTAGGCATCACTCTTTACGCCACAATCTTCAGAGCCTCATTCGATCTTCAAAACCATCCTGGGCGGTGCCTACTGCTGTCTTATTTTATTGTAAAGGAAGGGAGGCCCCGAGATGATTATTAATTGGCTCAAGCATGGATATTGTGCATGGGGCTGAGGACCCAACCTCAGCCATCCCATGCAGTAGAGGTGGGAGCTGGGGAGAGCCGCGGACGTGGAGCCCAAGTACCATGTCCCTGCCCAGCCACGTGGGCTTGTAGTTTGGCTTTTCTGAGCCTCTATGTCCATCATAAAAATGGGCACCCAGCAGCCAGAGCTGGGGAGGCAATCAAGGGTGTGGCACAGGAAGGAAGTCTATGGGCTGGTTCACAGTAGGAGCCCCGGAGTCTCCTCTCCACTCTCCTCCTTCATGCCACGACCAGCAGGACACAGAGCCAAGCGTTCCCGCACTGCCCTCATTTTCCTGGTACTTGGCACAGCTCGTAGGACATGGGACACACACCCACACCCCTGCCATCAGGCATTTACTGTCTCTCCATGCAGGTTTATGGACCATGCAGCCAGGGCCAGGGAGCACCCAGCCAGGCGTGCAGGGAGCACCCAGCCAGGCGTGCATGGAGCCAGAGGCATTTGCACCACGTGGTTTTCAAGGGGAGTTGCTTTTCTAAAGGAAATTTAAAAATTTGTTTATTTTGCTTTATGGGATAAACCACAGAGAGAGATTTGGAAATTGGCAGGCGGGGCAGGGGAGGGCAGGCTGTCATTGCTCTTTTGATCAAACTGGGAGGCTCTTGGTTTGACCAGTTCTCCCCTGGATCCCGTGTGGACTGTAACGTGCTGATGAGTTGGTCTTTGATAAAAGGACTTAAAATGTACGAAAATCAACAGTGTTTTGTGTTATATTACAGCCTCATTTTATTCTCCCAATCTGATGAGGGCATGTACTTGTCTTCTCCCACTTGACATCAAGGGGAAGTGCTTAAGAAACTTCTGGTCTCAGAGGGAAGGAGAGATGAAGGCAAAATCAGAGCCTCATTATGCATGTCAGACCCTGCGTCATCACTCTGTGAGGAGCAGATGCCCTCTTCGCCTCTTCCACCTTTCTGACCACAGCCCAGCTTCTTGCTAAGGAAGCTAGAAACACCCCAGGGCCCATGCATGGCCTCACAGGGTCTGACTTCTTTCACTCTAGAGGACCTGGGCTTTGTGGGTGCCTCAAGATGGCCATTGACAGATATTGAGAGCAACCCAGATGAAGGAAGAGTGGACAGACTAGAAACAACAGGACCACGCAAAGACGTGGTGTGGGACACCCACAAGACCACAGGACCCAATTCAGGGCCTGCTAGGTGTCTCTCCACATTTTGTCTCTGCAGTTTCGCTCTTGCAGGTATCCCCTTGTGATGAAGCTCTGCAGACTGTCACCACCATGTCCTTATAGCTTTGTGACCAGAGAGGGGCCTTCCTGCCGTTGATTCTGGCAATCCTCAGAGCAGGCCTCCTGTGGGGCCTGCCTTCAGCCGTGTGCTCTTCTCTGGACCTGGTACTGCAGCCAGAGCCACATGCCACCTTTAGTCACCAGAGGAAGGAGGCTGTGCTCTGGGCACCCAGGCCGGAGCGAACATGCCGCGGGCAGGAGGGCTCTGATTGGGGTGTGTGCAAAAGGTCACCGTCAGCCTTTTCTCAGAACCCGAGGCTTCTTCAAGCCCAGAGTATGCTTAGAACACCTTACACCTCAACTCCTGAGTCCTCCCGTCGGCAGCCGTTCTCAGCATAACCTGAGCAAGAGAGAGAAGGGGCACTGGACACAGTGGAGAAGACAGCAAGGCTGCCCTGGGGGGCGCTGGGCATCGCAGAACACTTGAAGGTGTAAGCCTGGCAATGAATGTGGAGGGGGCGTGGACCAAGGAAGGGCGCACCCACGTTTCCAGATCCCAGGGACAGCACAGCATCCCTGGAGTCTGGTGGAGTTTTGGAGAATGGAGACTTGCCAGGGTCTGGCTCCCACTCTGCCTTCCCCCAGCTTGCGCCCCGCACTCCTTTCAGTCCCGCCTCAGCAGTGTGGGGTTAGCAGGTTTTATTTTCTCTGCATCTTTTATCCAACTAAGTCTATTATCCAACAAAGTCTCGCTCTTTACAACTCATCCTCTTCCTCCGGGAAGCCCTCCCTCCGTGACTGCACTGGCCTTATCTGCTAGAAAGACTCCCTTCAGCTCCAGCCTCCTGGGCAGCTGTATCTGAGCATCAGTCACAGGCCAACTCTGAGACTGGTGCTTTGCTCGTCTTACTCAACAGACCATGAACTACTTATGAGCAGGGAATTGCATTATTTTTAATGAGCAGGACTGAGCACAATGCTAAGATATTTTAAAAAGAAATAAAAGATGAATGAATGGGGAGTAGGGCGTAAGAGCAGGTGTTGACCTTATGGAATGCCTTTCCTCAGAGGTGTTGGAAGTGGAGGGTATGAGCATCAGCTCCCCGAATGTTGAGATGTGTCTTTCCCAAATGTGTCCCATCCTAATAAGTGTTCAACAGAAAACGTATCCTGGTTAAATAAATTTGAAAACATATCACACTAAAGGAAGTATGGAAGATTTCTTACTTGCAGAACTTCTCCGTGCCTTTACCATGTTATCTTGCACTGTGAATTTCCAAAAAGTGACAGTAAGTATGCAGTTAGCTCTCACACTTTTTTTGCAGCAAAATCTATGTTTATGGTGGGACTTGAGTTGTTGGGACTTGAGATTTTAGGACTGGTATTAGGAAAATGGGAAGTTAAAACCTTTTGTAATGAGGTTGATTCACAGGTATAAGGGCCATAAAAGGACCCAGAAAGAAATATCTGAGGACAATCTAGTAGATCCCTTGGAAACCCAGTAGTGAGCAGAGTGGTCCAAAGGTTGGTCATTCTGAGGTCCATTTAATTGCAGTCTCCAGTCAGCCCTCAGGGACCTTCTTATTCTTGGACCTCATGTGGTGCTGTACTGACCTCCTCTGCTCATCTTGGGGAAGGCTTTCTTAGCATGCTACCTTTTTTTGAAGGTGGCATTTCCCCTCTGTCCTCTCCCTGTCCATGGCCCTTATCACTTCCCCTTGGGCTCCATCTCGGGCAGTCCTCTTGCCCCAAAGGCAGAGAGTAGTTACAGGCACCTCAGGCATGCCGGGTGGGTTGTCAGAACCCAGACTCCTGTCTGAATTAGGTGGCCCCACTCCCAGGTGGCACTGCTCCCCTCCAGGGGTGGAGAGAGTTCTTCCCAGCCGACTCCTGTTGGAGGGGTGTCCGCAGATGTTCGGCTGCACCCTCAAAGCTGTGGCTCCCCATGTGCTCACAGGGAGGGCTGCCTTCCATCCTGGATGGGTCCTTTCCTGCTGGGCTGTCCAGTTCTGGGGACTGAGGTCTGTTCTGAGGACAGGCCCCGATGCTAGCTGGCATCACCTTCCCACAGCTTCAGCTCAAGGGAGTGCTCTCCTACCCTCTGGGACCCTGGCGTTGGACACATGTCCTGCCCATGTCTGCTTCAGACCATTTGCCCTGCCTGGGCTGCCCTGCCTTCTCTCCAAGGCTCGGCCAAGTCCAGAGACAGTGCTTGTGTTCTAAGTGAGAGAGCAGAGCAAATATGAAATGAAAAAAATCCTCGTAAAGCATTCAGCACGGCGCCTGGTGTTCAGTAAACGTTAGCTGCTCTTCTTAACCCCTCAAGGTCTGAACCCTCCCCACTGCTGAGGACCCCGTGGCCACCTCCGCTCACCAAGGTCTTTCCACTCATCCATCCTTCCTGGGATTCCCACGTGGTCCTCAGAACCACAGTGACCACGCCTCCTCTGATGAGTTGAGCACTGCTTCAGTGCACAGCTATCCATCTTTGATGTTTTTAAACATGATGGTCTCTCCATCCCTGCCTTTTCCTCCCAGCAATACAGTTGGTCACTGTGATGTCCACAGTACAGCAGCTTTTGAACAGAAGAGCTAATTAATTGGCTACTCTGTTTAATCGAGCTGTCTGACTAGGTAAAGTCAAGGATTTGGATAAACCACCCTTGTTCTTCCTGTTCTTCACTGTCCTTTCTTTTAAAGAGATTGTAAAATGGTGGTCCTGTAGGTAGAATCCCGCTTACCGATATGCCCTGTACAATTTTTTAAAAAGTGAGAAACTATATTTTAAAATAAAGCAATTTCATATAAAAATACAGATTTATTGTTCCTCCTCCACACACCGTGAGCTCTAGAGGCAAGCGTGGGGCTTTGAGTTCCATGCAGTGGCCATCCGCAGAGCTAAGGCTAGGGTTCCCTTTCACAAGGGCCTGCTTTCTCTCCATGGCTGCAGTTCCTGTCATGCTGCCTGCCCCACAAGGCCCTCCATTTGTACTTCCATAGCAGGGGTGGTTCCTGTTCATCCCCCAGCAGCCCTTGGTGGAAGAGGCAGAGGCCCACGGGCTGGGCTCTGGCTGGTCAGGATGAAGAGCAGGCCCCTAGCAGGGCCTCCCTTTCCTTTGTTGGCTTTAGGCATTGCTTACGAATCTACTGGACCCCTTGGTGTTACTGACTGAGGGGTCGATAGGACCGTTTCTGCAGTCCTTTCACCCTGAGAAGGAGGCAGAGCAGACACCATGGTCTCCCTTTCATGGCGTGGGATACTCAGCAATGTCAAGCTGCTCAGATGTTTTTATCAGGACTCTGAAAGCCAGCGGATGGGGAAGTGGCAGAAGCCATTCAGATGTGGGTGCTCACGTGATTCGTTTGCTACACAACCATTTGCTACCTACAGCTCGGCAAGGCCAGACCCCTCGTCTGGGCGCCGTCCAGTGGGCATGGAGAAGTTTCCGTGATGGCTTGCCTCCAGGAAGCTCTTTGCCTGTGTGGATCATCTGCTTTCTGAGAAAGGGCATTCCTCAGCTGCCTGCCCCACAGCACAGGCCTTCCAGCTGGGAAGAGGGCTGGGTCTGGGCCCTGTGGCTAGTCCTGCGTCACTAGGTCAAGATCAGGCCAGGGTCAGGCCTTGCAGCTCCTCAGCCTGGTGGGGCTTTGCAAACAGGGGGTTTGGAGCAGTGGGTAGGTCTGTTTTTAATTGAAACAGTTACTTCATTTCATCTCCTTGGTCCGGGCCTGTTTTTGTGGTGAAGCAGCTTCTCTCAAGTTTGGGTTCCTCTTGTCTCTGCGCTCAGTTGTATTGTTGCCGGCAAGTGATTTGGGGTGTGCTAATTACTGTCTGAACTAAGCAGCGATTCTCTGATATGGACAATTTGTGGTAAGGAGACTTCCCTTGCCAGGGATCCCCTCTCTAATTTTCTGAACCGTGAAAACTTCTACAATTCTCTTTAATTTGACATCTCGAGGGTCCCTGGGCTCAGGACCTTTTCTCATGGAAAGGTTCAGAGACTCCAGCTAATTTATTTTCTTGATTTATGTCATCGAAAGCTGATTCCATTATTTATTTCAGAAAACATGTGTGTTTCATACACTTAGTGTATAGACATACCATAAAATGATATGCTAATCTGGAGGGGTCCTTTGAGATCTTCCAGTCTATGCGTGGCAGATAGGTTACATGTTCAATGCCAATTTGGATTGGATAAATGGTGTCCAAGGTAATAATGTTGAAAAGGATTCCAAGGCCCCTCCAAGCTCAGAGAGGCACCTGGGGACATTGTGCCTGGTTGCCATGGACCCAGGATGGAAAGTAGCAATGCGTTTGCTAGGTACTGTCACCCGTGGTGGAACTTGCACTCTTCATTTTACAGATTAGGTAGCTCCATCCAGAGACTTGTGGCAAACTGGGGTGTTATTAGCCCTTGCAGCACCTCCGTTGTGCAGTGAGTCGGGAAAAGCTCCCCGCTCTGGGATGAAACTGCTCTGGGGTCACAGAGCTTGGGATGAGTCTTGAGGGAATGACTACTAAGCAGGTTCTCCACTGCCATCATACAGGGAAGGGTGGCAGGAGCCCGTGGTTCTGAGGCCGTGTCCCAGTAGGGTCTCTGGCCAATGGCCTCATGCCAGGAATCAAGGAGCTTCTCTGCAGTTTGTCTCCAGCCACCATTTCTCATTATTTCTCCTGAAGGATGCAGACCGGGCAGGCTTCTGCCATCATCTTTAGGGGCACTCCTTATAGATAAGGGCTTGAAGGGGATAATGTAGAGCTACATGCTTTAGGAGTGATCTCTTCATTAGTTTTCTGTTATTATAACAAAATACCAGAGATCGAGTACTTTGTAAAGAACAAAGGTATCTAGCTCATAGTTGTGGAGGCTGGGAAGCACCTGATGGGGCCATCTTGCTGCACTCCAGAATGGCAGAGGGCGTCACATGGTAGACAGAGCAAGTGTGCTAGCTTGGACCTCTCTACCTCTTCTTATAAAGCCACTAATAACATCAAGGGGGCCTCACCCCAATGATCTCTTCTAATCCTGATTACCTCCCCAAAGGCCCCACCTCCAAATACCACCAACACATGAATTTGGGGATGAAGTTTTCAGCCTAGGAACTTCAAGGTGACACTTTTCAACCATAGCAAGCATGAAAACCAGACAGACCTGGGTTTAAATACTGACCTTGCCTCTGGGTCCTTGCTCAAGCTGCAGGATTTCTCAGAAACTTGATTTTACGTGTTTTGTTTTGTTTTGAAATAGTAATACTAACACCTACCTCACTGAGCTGTTGTAAAAATTAAATGAGATGATGCACGTAAAGCTCCTAGCACAGTGCACAGCATCTAATTAACACTATCTTGGTAAATGTTTGCTATTTTTTATCATCTGTTGGTGGAGAACATTTTCCCCTGTCAAAAGGCTCCAAGGCAGGGAAATTTAAAGCCAAATTATTGAGCAGCTCCTGTGTGCTGGTACTCTGCAGCCATGAAACAATAGAAAATAAGATTGTAGGATACTTATTATTTTCTAAGACATTATTTTTCACCTTATTAAAAATGATTTGAGTGTGCAGTTTGGGAAATAAGTACTAAATCACAATTTTGTAAGGCACGCAGCCTGTTTCTGGAAACTGTTTTCATTACTATGAGCTTGTAGTAAGGGGCTGGCCTGTGCTCAGACAGAACGGCCCAGGAGGATGTGAGAGATCTGGATTTCTCCCGCAGCCTAGGAGAAATGCTTTAAAAGAGACTCTCCCACAGGAAATTCCCTTGTTAGTGCCTGTCTTTGTTGCCGGAAACCTCAAGGGAACATTAAGGTTCCGCTCCCTGGTGGGGAAAGGTGAGGGAATTCTCAGGTACTGTCCCCTGAGAGCTGTCCACTCACCTCCCCCCCGCCCCGGGCCAGGGCACATTCTGGAGGCCACCCCTCTGCTCCCCACCCCACCCACTCCTCTTAGGTTGTGCAGAAAGAGGATCACATGGGGGACGGCTAGGTTGCCTGTGGAGTCACAAACTGGTGCTTGAAGCAGGAGGAATGGGAGGAAGGACACAATCAGAAGCTAGTCTGCCTGGGTTTGAGTCTTCAGATGCTCACTAGGGCTGATTACTTAGCTTCTCAGGGTCTAGATATAATCGGTGAAATGGGTCTGATATCGAACACATGAGCTCCATGACACGTGATATGACATTGCATATCAGGGCTTAGAGGGGACCTGGAACCAAGGGAACATTCTAGTCATGTTGGCTCCTACCCTGCTTCTCAACACAGGGAGGGAAGAGGGGAGATGGGAAAGTCTCACTGGAGAATATTCCAGACTCTCCAAGTGACACGGGAGCATGCACAGACCTTTCTGGATAAGAAGCATTGCCTTCTCGTTCTTCCATTCCTGCGTCCTTCACACGTACTGCCGGTGCACTTACTGAAATAAACCAGAAACCGAGAACGAGGCACTACTGTTGGGTAGGTCACGGAGGGGCTAGCAGAGGAAGGCCTGGCCGCAGTACCTCAGGGGAAAACCTGATGGGCTGGCCTAACACAACCCAGCAAGCTGTCTCTCTGTCAGTGGGGAGACAGATGGCAGGAGAGGTAAAGGGACCCAGCCACCAAGTCCCATCACAAGACAGGACTCACTAGGACTTAGGTGATGCATGTGGCTCTGGGGCCCATGCTCTTCCCACCACCTCACACCACTGCACTGTGGCTCCAGATGATTTCCTCCACCCTGTGGGCAAAGCCCAGCTCTCCTCTGCTTTGAAGTGTCCGCTGCTAAGTGAGGCGTTGAGCATGGCCACACTGCGTGAGTTATTCACCAGGCAGCAGTTTCCCCAGTAAGAACGTGTGTCAGCAAATGATCCTCTGTCTTGGCATGAGTGAGTCCTTCGGGGGAGTCATTGGTCTCCATGGCAAAGAATGCTAGGAAGCAAAAGCCTTGACCCCAAAAGAGAAGAGGGAGGAGGAGGAGGACTATAAGGAGGAGATGGTCACGCTAGTGCAGGCACAAATCCTAAATCCAAAGGCTGAAAAATAGAGGGCTTGGTGTATGAAGTTGAATCTTAGCTCTGACCTTTACTGTGTGCTTTTGAGCAAGTTGTCAAAGCTCTTTGTACCTGCCTCAGGTGCAGATCTGTAAGGCAGCCTGATGATACTGAGAGTATATCACAGGCTTCCTTGACTCCAAATGTCTGTGGAACACCAAATCTTAGCTAGGCACTGACACACAAATATATTCAGGGTTAGGTTCGGAGGGAATGAAAAAGCTCATGTTCTTGTTGTAGGACTCATCATCTAATGGGGGGATGCATGTGATTGACAAAGTGAACAAATAAAGCAGTTCACATGTGGGATGGTGAAATGTGCTAAGGAGAAAAACAGCACAGAGAAGAAGGTTGTCGGGCTTGGGGAGTTAAGGGTGAATTTTAAGAGGGTGGCATTGAGTGATGACTCGCAGGCAAGGGGAAGCATCCACAGGGTATTCGGGGGGGAAAGAGCAGAGGTGAATCAATGAATCAAAGAAAGAACAGGGTTACTGTGTGGAGGAAATGTCATCAGTAAGTGTTAAGCACTTGGAAGACTGCTTGTACACAATATGTGCTCGGTCAGTGTTAGCTCTTCTTATATTGGTAGACTAAGTCATGAAGTGCTGTCACACTCCCTACTTTTGGCTTTCTGAAAAGTCATTTTCATGACACACAGAAGGGATGACATGGAACCTTCCTGGGAGTCTGTTGGCTTAGAACATCTAAGAGGACTTCTCTCGAGGCGAGGCCGTGGCGTGGGTTAGGACTCATCCCTGCAGAGGCTTTCAGTATCATTTGTTCCTTCCGACAGCCCTGAGGGGTAGGCACGGCAGAGGCCTCCCAGCTACCTGCCTCCTCTAGGAGAGCAAAGTGATGGAGCATTTCCTGAGCAGCTGCTACATGCCAGGCACTCTGCCTCCTTTGACCCTCCCAGAGTCCAGAAGGGCATGCAGGACCCATCATCATTACTGTTTGGAAGCTGGGGAAGCCAACGTGTGACTTGGCCTGCTGAGCTGAACCCCGGCATCCCAGGGCACCCTGTCTTCCGTGGCTGCACAGACAGCCTGCCCCATCTTTGTCCCCAGGTGAAGCCCTGGGCGGGACGCTGCTTCCAGGGGACAGCCCCACACAGGAAGCTGGGCCAGAGCCGGTGGTTGGCTTGAGGTTGATCTGCAGTGAAGTGGAAGGCTGGAGACAGGGCCCATCTGTTAATCCCGATGGCAGGAATGCTGGAGATAAAAGCGGCCCAGGACCCAGAGAACAATAGCCCCGCATTCCACAGGAAAGGCTCTGTCATTGCCCCCAAGCCAAACAACTGCCCTTCATCCTGCAGAGCCAGGGCCTGGAGGGGCAGGCAGAAGGGCCACGAGATGGCTGAGTCACAGGGGTGACAGCCCAGCCCAGAGAGGCTGGGAAAGCACAGACGCCACGCTTGCCTGGTGGCTGTGTTTCATACTCTGGGGCTGAGGAATGTGGGGGACACATCTCTCCCTGCCCATCCCGCCCAGGGTGGAAGCCACCCTGAGGTCTCAAGGGTAATTTCCACTTCAAATGATCCAGTAACCTGGGGCCAGACTGTGTTGCTCAGAGCCAGCTGCTCCCTGGCGCCCTCTTGGAGGGGAATCTCTGGAGGGGAAGTCTTCTCCCAGGGAATCCAATTCCCTAAAAATATTTAAGATCCCTTTTCTCTCCCGTTGACTTACATTTACTGGTCTTGGTGGGGAGTCTGAGGGTGGTACTTAAGGAGCCTGACGGAAATTCTAGAACAATAGGCTAGACTCTCAACTATGCAGTGGTGTTTAGGTATGTTGGGTCTCTTTTCCCTGGCTTTGAAAAGGAGCAGCCAAAACATCTTGATTTGCTAGAATTCTTCCTGAACATAAATCATGGGGTTGAGGGTGGGGCTGGGCTGTCAGAGCTCACTGTGAGATGGGCCCAGCGCCTGCCTCCTGTGGTCCCTCACACTCTGCCCTCCTTCCTGCCCACTCTCAGCTGGGCACAAGCCATCACCTCTGCCAGGCCCAGAAGGAACTATCAGGGCCAGTGTCTAATGCAATCGACCTCCGTGAATTTCACGGGAAAGCTAGCCTCAAAGTGGAAAGATGGAAGGAGCTGTCCTGTCACCCTTCCTTCTGTGGTCCAGGAAGATAATGCCCAGATAGTATGTCCTGATGTGCTCTGCCCAAAGATAAAATGAATTATCCAGGTTTTTTTTTTTTTTTCCCTAGTTCT
The DNA here is from genome assembly GCA_025594165.1 of Tamias sibiricus. Lineage (NCBI taxonomy): Eukaryota > Metazoa > Chordata > Mammalia > Rodentia > Sciuridae > Tamias > Tamias sibiricus. Next base: position 11,489,174 of record CM046662.1, read on the forward strand.
GGACTGATAATTAATGTGCCGTTCAATCATTTTGATGAGGTTCCAGAGCAAAGGGAAAATGGGAGTATCAGAGCATCAATTGTTGTCCGTTGCTTTTCCCTGCAAGAGTTGTATTTTGGATGTCCCTGTGTCTGGGGCAAAGATGGCTCTTGAGAGCCCATTTGGATTTCAGTTCAAATCTGGGCTTCCTGCATGTGAGGCTGCAGGTGCAAGGTGCAACCCCAACATATGGGGTTGTTTCGACTAGCAGTTAGCCCAGCATACCTGTCAATTTCCTTTTTTAGTGACCAATGGCACAATTTTCTTCTTCTACCTCCCCTGCATCTACTGTGACTGTTCCTTTGTGTTGACAGTTCCCATTCTCTGCAAGCCTTCCTCCCTTGGAGTCATCTCTCCTCCATCCCACCTAACTAACCTTCCTATCGTGATTTGGCAGGGAACCCCGTATCACCTGGTGATGCCATGATGCCACGTCTTAATGCTGTCACCACGTGCCATGGGCCAGCTCCCCTGCAAGGCAGTTGCCCCAACTTCATTTCATTCTTAGAGCAGCACAAAGAGGTGAAGGAAGCTAGGCTCTGTGAGGTTAAGTGACCTCCCTACAGTCCCACCCCCAGGATGGGTGCCCAGTTTGGTTTGACCCCAGAACTCTGCACACTGAGGCTTCGACTTCTAATGTGTTCTCGGAGAACTTTGTGCCCAAGCTTGTCTCTTCTGGATAATGAGGGAAGATGCTCTGCAGGTGGGAAGCTCACCCATGGCATCCTGCTCAGTGCTTGGCATCCTGCCCAACCCAGAGCTGTCTGTGCAGCCTGTGTTCCCTCTCTGTAAGGACCTTGACATAGGAAGGAAAGGAACGTGAGGGGAGGCGGTGGTGGTAGGAGCATCCCCGCAGGGCTTGTTGAAGCAATTTCGGGGACCCACCCCCAGGATTCCTGAGTCAGTAGGTCTGGGTGGGGCCAGGCAATTTGCATTTCTATGGAGTTCCCAATTGTTCTGGGGCTCTGCTTGGAGAAGCACTGTCATAAAGAGAAGAACAACCCCACATCCCAGTCCCTCTCTGCAGCTTCCTGTCTGGCCATGGGCAAGTTTCTAAGCTTTTCAGGATCCAGTGAAGAAAGTAGAGTGACGCCATCAAGGTGCAAAAATTAACTGAATGTCCCACATACACACACACACTGAACGTCGTACGCACACATATGGCACCTATTCTTTACCACGCACAGATGCAGTGCTTTTGTGTGCCAGGCACTCACTGGCACCCTTTATAAATACGAATACATTTAACTCCCATAACAAGCGTTGTGGTAGCCCTTTTGTATTCCTCATTGTACAGAAGGAAAACGAAGCCCATATGGATTCCACGACTGGACTGGCCCCCGGTCACCTGCCAGTAAGTGCAGGCAGGGGGCAATGGCACAGGCAACCTGGTTCTGGGTCTGACTCCCACTGTTGCCCAGTGTTCCCTACCTGCTTGTCATTAGCAGCTCTTCTCATTCCCAGGTAAGTTAAGAATGGGTCCTACTAAAGGGTGAAGAGACCGTTTTTCTAGTTCACAAGCAGATTAATCATAAATGGCAGAGATGACTGCTTTGTGACTGCCACTTGCAGATCCCACGCTTGGCCTCCCTTCTGATACCAATATGGTTGGTCTGGTGGGGAGTAGCAGTTTCTCTTTCCACTCCTCTGGCACGGAGGTTCATCATTGCTTAAGAGGAGGGTGGTTGAAAGAGACCTGCCGGCTGAGGGAGTGGAGGAGGCTGGCTGTGGGTCAGTAATAAAAGTGGAGAGTTTGCCGCTCCCCTGCGCAGGGCCTCAGGAGTCTGTCTGGTGGGCGGGGCCAGAGGCTCAGTGGAGGAAGGACAGTGATGGACAGGGTGGGAGGGGAGCAAATAGTTTCAGCCTGGCCGAGTAACTGAAGCCGAGAGGGCAGGCAGTGGGAGAATTCCAGCTATGTCATGGGAAATGGCCATGGCCGGGGCTCTGATTAGCTGCCGACCACAAATCCCCTGGGATCCTGCCAGGGGTCAAGACACTGGGGCGCCGCCCGGATGCCAAATGGTTTGCCTTATTTTCATGTCAGGGAAGGAGGAGGCGATTTTGACTGTTATCCCTGGATGTGAGTGCTGGCACTGCCAGGAGCCGAGAGCTGGGTGGGGACGTGGGAGTGAGAGGGGAGCTAGAAAAATCTGCTTTTTGTTCCAGCAAGTGTAGAGGAAAAACCAACCCACACTGCTGGGTTTGGCAGGAGCTCTAGGCTTTCTTGGCCACTATCTCAGGAGCATTTCGGCCCTTTCTTCTCCCTGCGAGGTGAGACATCAAAGTCTCCCATTGCCATGTGAAAAACCCAAAAGGGATACTGACCTGGATTCCTCAAAGTGTAGGTGGCTGAGACCCTAGAGCTCCTGGGAGAATGGATGTCACATGTGAGTCCCCATGGCTTACCTGTTTGGCATCTTGGGCTTGGAACTGAGTAACAAAATGTGGAAAATACCAACACTGAAAGTAAATGAAGCTTATAGCACTGGTTCCCAGAACCCCTAGAGGGACAGGGTCGTGTCACTTGATTCATTCCTCTAGTTTATCTCAAGGCCTAGCACCATGAAGCCTTCATAAATATTTGTTAAATAAATAACAGGATGATAGACTATTTGTTAATTATGTGATGATACATTCAAAAATGAATCTCAGCCAAATCTTTAGAAATACCTGATGAATAAGGATCTCTCTGAGGTCATCATGGTCCCATGTGACTGAGGAAGGAAGTCTTCAGCCAGAGTAGGAGGAATGGGACAGGTCTTCTTTGTTTTACTGATTTCACAGTCCATTCTGAGGTCAACAGCTCAGGCCTTGTTAGATGAATCGAGCATGCACTGGGCAGATGAGATGTATGACCTTGGGCAAATCACTTAACTTCTCTGAGGAGTAATTTTTTCATAATTATATAATGAGGGTAATAGTAATATCTTCCCCATCAAATAATTAAAATAATCCCTGTGAAGGGCTTGGCACAATGATAGACATATAGTAATGCTAAGGAAGTAGCACCCTTTGGGATCAGTGAGGATTAGCTTTAACTGCAAAGAACAGAAAACCACATAGTTACAGAGCTTACACAAAGTTTACCTTCTGTGAACTAAGGATCTTCAGATAGGAATTCCGGAGTTAATGTGACAGTACTGCTGTATAACTGCTCAGAGACCCAGGTCAACCCAACTCTTTTGTTCTAATGTTGCTTTGCTGTTGTGGTCTTTTCTCTAAGTTGGAGTGGCAGCAGCAACATACATTTTCCAAAAGGTAGAATTCAAGGAAAATCAAGAAAGGGAATAGTCCTGTGCCAATTACCTTTTAAGGAAGTTGGCCTTAAATACAATACTTCTGCCTACTTCATATCAGCATATAGTTAGTGCTTCTTTTTTTATCCACCAATCTCTGTCTTTCAATTGGTATATTTAGATCATTTATATTTAATGTAATTATTGATATGTTAAGTCTGTCATTTTATTTTTTTCTGTTTTTCTTTTCCTCCTGTTTTTCTTTTGTTGTCTTCTTATAGGTTACCTAAACATATTTTTTTAGAATTCCATTTTCATTCATTTATACTGTTATTGAATATTTCTTTTTGCATAACATTATCAGTGGCTCCTAAATTTATTGCATTATATATATATGTTACATTCTGTTGATATTAATAATTTGCCAGTTAAAAAGAAAGGTGGAAGCCCAACTTTCCAATACATCCCTTTTACCCTCCCCCATTTATAGTATAATTGTTTAAAATATTTTCTCTACATACACTGAGAACCATAACAGTGTCATAATTTTTGCTTTAAGCACCCAAACAAAATTTAGAAAATGTGATAAGGAAATAGATTTATTCATCTTTTTATTCATTTCATTTCCTCCTATATTCTAATGTTCCAATGTACTTTGTTTAGAGAATTTCTTTTAGTTTTTCCTTTAGAGTATGTCTACTGACAAATTATCTTAGTGTACTTTCATCTGAGAATTTCTTGATCCCTTTCATTCAAAGGAATATTTTTGGCTAATTATTCCAGGTTGATAGTTCTTTTTTTCTCAGCCCTTGAAAACAACTTGTGTCATTTCCTTCATAGTTTCTGCTGAGAAATCTACATTTGTCATTTGAATTATTTTTTCTCCATAGATAAGTAGGGAAGGTATTTTTCTCTTGTTGCTTTCAAGATTTTTTCAGTTTTTTAGGTTTTTTTTTTTTTTTTTTTTTTTTTTTCAGTTTTCTGAAGTTTGACTATGATGTGTCTTGGCCTGGAATTCTTTGGGTTCATCTGATTTGAGATCAATTGATTTTTGAACTGTAGTTTTATGTCTTTTTTCAAATTTAAGAAATTTTCAGCTTTTTTTTTTTAACTGCTTTTTAAGTGCCACCTTCTTTTTGCTCCTCTTCTTGATATCTGATGACATAGATGTTAGATTCCTGAGGCTCTGTTCCTTTCTTTTCATTCCACTTTCTCTCTGTTGTTTAGATTCTCTGATTTCTATTCCAATTCCACTGTAGAGCCCATTGTTTGAATTTTTTATTTCATTATGGTATTTTCCAGTTCTGAAATTTACACTTGGTTTTTTCTTTTTTCTTCTATTTCTTTGCTGGGTGCCTCTAGTGTTTCAATTTGCATCAGACACATTCTTCATTGCTCACAGAAGCCTTTTTGACAAGCCTGCTTTAAATCCACATTGGTGTTGGCATTTTGATTATCTTTCCTCGCTTCAATTGTGATTTTCCTTGTTCAGAATTTGATGAGTGATTTTTCTATTAAAACTTGACATTTGGGATATTATGACACTCTGGATTTTATTTATATCTCCTGGTCTTGCTGGCTTCCTACCCTGCTCTGGCATGGGGGAGAGAGGATTACCACTCTGTTATGCCAGGTAGTGGTGTGTCCAGGCTCTCTACTCAGCGTCCTCTGATGCTTGGGGGAGAGGAACTCCTTGTCACTGCTGAGTGAGAGTGAGGGTTATATGTTGGTCATTACCTACTGGCTGGAAGCACAAGAACACCTCATACTGTTCCCCAAATGGCCTCACCAACACCATGGTGAAGGCCGGCCTACTTACCACTCAGTGGTGGTAAAGTACTGATGTTCCCAGGACTCCTCTGACACCAACCCAGCAGTGATAATGCCAGAGAGGTCACCTTGTTTTCTATTACCAGTTGGGTGTGGGAAACTGGGCTGTCCACATGGTTTTTCTGACTGTGGAGGGATTTCATTACTGCTCAGCAGGACTGAGTCCCAACTCCCTGCTTGGTCTTCCCTGGTATCACTCCAGGGAGGATTTGGGGTTGTCATGTCGCAAGATGTTGGAGAAGTCTGGCTCCCATTCAGTCAGTGCTGGTGAAATTGGGATTTAGTCGTTTTTGGTTGGAGTTGAGTATCTATTGTCTAAAAGATTTTTCTTTACTAGACTACTATTTTTCTGATTCTTTAACTAGAAATATGAGACTTTCTTGAACTGGCTTTTATTTTGTCTGTGCCCATTGGCATTTTGGGATTGCTGGCTTTACAACACCAGATCCGAGATATCCAAGACAAAAAGCAAACCCAAGGAACTCACCATCAACTGTGTCATTCCTCAGTTCCAAGTCTCATCAGCCTGCCTTCTCTCTCATATTTAGAACCCTCTGATATTATAATGTCCAGGGCTTTAAATTGAAATCACTGGGAAGAATAAGGAAATATACATCGAGACCATATATCAAGAAATGGAAGTCCTCCAAGATTGCTTTTTAAGCATGACATTGGGTACCCTGATGATAGTGACAGGACAGTTCTAAGCTCCTTGGTGGCTTATACCATGGTTTGCTTATATAGAAATCCACCTGTAAATCCACTAGTGTTTTAATGATTCTATAGCATACCCATTAGAGATGAGCGGAATAGTTCTTCCACCAATCCCCGATGGAAAATTGCTCCCAAGGGGAGTAAACAGCCCAGGATGAAAATTAGGCATGGGTGTCCTGCCCACCTCCCCAGCCAGGGAATTCCTCTCCTCCTGCAGCTCCAAGACCAAGCTGCTGGGGCAGAGAGTCTATCAAGAGGCTGAGAGGTCACTTCTCGGATCAGCCACTGGGGTGGGGATCAATCAGGGAATCCTCAATTGGAGTCATAAGGGCCATTAAATGGAGTGGCCCAGCCCTGTGGGTATGCATGTGTGCTCACACACATTGTGGCTTTCAGCAAGATACCTCAGAGGAAAACATGTTTCTAGGGGCTTTTCTTTATGGCCATATTGATTTTTTCAGAGGGAACGAGATGGGAGGAGAGCCATTGGTTTTTCCCATTAGCAGTCAGGAGAATGAATGGGACAGCTGAGAGTAGTGAGCCTGACACTCCCGGAGTTTCCTGCAGCTGCGGTAGGCTGATATAGCAATAATGTTGTGTGGTTAAAAAACATTTGAAAAATACTAAGTTAAAATGAGTAAAACAACTTCATTGTGGGAGCTCCTAAGAACCTTCAGCGTGTTGACGACAGCCATGTCGATCAGCAGGGCTTCTCCCAGATTCACCTGAGCATGGGTCCATTTTTGTAGGGAACACTGTTGCTCTTGTCTGATGTCCTGAAGAGACATCAGAGTGGAAATGCTGTTGTAGATGAGGTTGAGCATTTCATAACTGAGGCTCCTCATCACCAAGGTGGCAGACAACTTCTGTTCCCATCTGCATCTGCTTCTGTGCCTTCTGAAAAGGCAGAGTCTATTTGCACCTGTCCCTTGGAGAACTGGACAGCCACGCCTTACTCATTCATGTCCTACAAGCCCAAATTTAAAGGGAAGGGAAAACCCCAAGACACTGCCTTGGATTTCCTCAACAAAGCCAAATTGCCCCACTTACCAGAGGCCCAGACTCATTCCAGCGACGGAAGACTCACTCATATTTTCCCCTCCCTTCTCTCGGTCCCGGCCCTATGTGTACATTAGATGTGTGATCTCATCTCAGTTGGGGACCATTTGCTTCAAGCGTTTGATTTTACCTAGGACAGAAAGGCTGTACATTTAGTAGCTTGGTGGGCATCAGGTTTTTCATTCAATTAATTTCAGATCCAAATTGTTGGCACTGTTGCATTAAGTACATGTGACTTGGGCTGGGGGGAAGGCTGATCTCTATCAGTTGCAGACACCATGGTGTTGACAGTGGTTGGCTCAGCCTTGCCCTGTCTGCAAAGGAATGCCACCTCCGAAAGCCGACTGTGCTGACGGGGAAGACTCCAGTGCAGTATGCTTTCGTCAAAGCAAATATGTGACCACACTTGGCAAATTGGCTCTTATCTGACTCAAAGACACGGTGTTGATCGGCTCAAAGATTAGCTGCTGACACTAGTTTACCAAAACTGCAGTGCTTGTGCACACTGTCATTACTTCAACCAGGTCTTGGTGACGCTGGTAGGCCAAAGTGACTGTATTTAATGTTGTCATCTCACTTGACTCTTAGAACTGATCTTCCGAGGCTTTCCTCTGTGGCTGTTCCTAAGGAAGGCATTCTTTTTATCATGAAATGTGGTCAAGAGGTGGCTTGGTCTGAGATTGTTTTGAAGGTTAACTCGGAAAAGCCTTGGTGAGCATAGAATGTTCAAGAAGAATGTTCAGGCTTATGTTCTGATCAGGCTTATGTTCTCTGCTCTGGTTCCATTTACTACAGATTTCAAACTAAACTTTAGGATTCCCAGATAGCCATACCACACAGTCACCACAATAGCCAATTTATTATGCACTTAAGATACTAACCATTGAGCTATCCTTTGCAGTCATGGCCAGAGTCGTTGCCTCAGCAACTCCTTGAGGCTCTCTTTACTTTGACAATGAAGCACAGTGATTGAGGAACATGTTTAAGATTGCACAGCCAGTGAAGCTCCAAGGTTGGGATTTGAAACCAGGCAGTCTGATCTGGGGCCTGTGTTTGTGACTCAGTGGTCTCTTTTTTCCACACACATCTAGACATGGCCCCATTGCCAGTAATGAAAGGAGTCAGATGACAGGAGCTGGACCCTGTGCCCTGGGAACAGGTAGAAGGGACAGCATTGTGAACACTTGTATGGTGGCAGCAGGCAGAACTCAGGAGCCTTCAGCAGAGGGAAGTATAGTTAGGAATAACGGAAGCAGCAGGAAATAATGGGAAGTCCCGAGTTTGTGCTGCCCTGAGATCTAGGAGGCTGGCATATGTGGGGGGCTTCCACCCAGCTGATAGAGCCCAGAGCCAGGTCCCCATGCATAAGGGATTAAGGCACCAAAGAGTTCACCTTGGTGGAGTTGGGCCAAAGGAACAAATATCCAGAAACAGCTTCCAGGGGAGATGGGCACTGAAGGCAGGATTGAGATGAAAGGAAAGGCTTGGAACCAGCATCAACGTGGATGATAGGGGTCTGACAATAAGGCAGAAACCCCAAGATCCTCTCAGCCCAAGTGCTGAGGAACAAGCCCCAGGCAGACTGCAGGTAGCCGTGCCTGACACCTAGCCTGTCCTAGGGCCAAAGAGAAAATCCAGGCTTGGGTGTTCGAAGAAAAAACAAAAAACACCAAGTATCTGAACAGTGGTTGACAGTCTGTTACTGAAGGTAGAAAAACAGCAGATGTGGGTTTTGTAGTAGCACCTAGCCACTCACTCAAATAAAACACTGTCTCTTGCCACAAATTACAGGATGTAATATGTGTCCAGAGAATGGGAATCCTACAAAGGCCCTGTAAACTGCCGAATATAATTTCCTCTGCTTTGTAAAATCTGAAATTTGGATGTGTGGGTTTTAGATATCAGGGATTGTTCTGGGATAGAAAATTTTTATGTTTGTCCCTTCGCCAAATATTAGCAACATGTTCTGAGTCAAAGCAGTAAGGGAGGGTTTGGGGGGGGTCTTCCTGCCCTTCTCCTGGCCCAAATGAAGGAAGGGTGGGTGTCAGATCTTGATTGGTAGTGATTTGTCATATCCCACTGTGAGTTTTGAAGCTGGCCAATAGCAGCATGAGTAGAGACATACTCTTATCCCTAGGAAATGGGAAGTGGTTTGAAACCAGCAGGGATGTTATGGCCTCTGAAGGCATTTTTAGAATGCTTTCTACCTAAGAAGCAAAACGCCACTCTTCCAGAGGCCATGAGGCTGGGCACGGCTGAGAGAAACCAGGTAGATACCTAGTTGGGGGGAGGACCCCTCGCTGCCGCGCTGGGCCTGGGTGGCGTGCCCCTCATGCTGGGGCAACAGGATGTGTAGGACATGGCTATAATCACACCACTGGCTCTGCTGAGCTGGTGCTAGGACACTCGTAGTTCAGGAGAGGAACTAAGGTGTGCGTGTCCCTTCCACGCTCGGGGCGGGGGCATCCCCTCTCTGAGTCATATGGCGGGTCACTGCTCAGCTGTGAATTTTCGTTCTTCTTTGTGACGAATGCATGTCAATGACTCCAACCAACTTAACTGCGCATGTGCTGCGATCATGCCGTGAGTGACAGAGCAAGGCACTTGATCCAAGGCCCCAACTTCAAATCTGGGCCTCCTTACCCCTTGATCTCATGGCTTCCCTCGGTCCAATATCACCTGGCCAAGGGAGCCACCATCTTTGAGTAATAATACCACTACTAACAATAGTAAAGTTGATGGCAGCGGCAAGGGTGGGGTCCCCTGTTGCGCTAAGCATGGCCCATGTTTTGTGTCCCTTGATCTCTAAGAACGCCCTGTGGCAGGTACTTGGACTAACCCCATTCCATGGGGAAACTAAGGCACAGAAAAGTTGCTCATGGTCACTCAGCTTGTAAAAGCCAATGGCAGGACTGAACCCAGACGTAGACAGACATCTTCAGTGTCTGCCCTTCACCACCGTCCTCACCTCAGACGTTTCCTGACCTCTTACCCATGTGCCTGCTGACGTTTTGAGGAAGCTGAGCCCCTTGGGGACTAGGAGGAGTGGACCTGGGGTCTCTGTCCTCAGCTCCCCTGATGGTGAACTTGGGACGTGAGTACTGAGTGACCATCCATCTAGCTACATGAAGTTGCCAAGACTGAAGGCACCGATGCCCAGTGACCACGCAGCCAGCGCCGACAGGGCACTCAGACTCTGCATGCCGTATTCTCACGGAAGCTTGCTGGGGTCCTTGACAGGAGAGTAGTCCCAGGATCGCCAAAGTTGTTTTTCCAAGCTGTTTTCAAGTGAGTCAGCTCTTGGGAGTATCATGCCTTCAGTGTGGTGGGCATTGGAACCCGGTCCCTCTGGTGCTGTGGACGGAGCTCAGGGAAGGATCAGAAGTGAGGAGCAGGAGATTTGATCCCCATGAAAGGGAAGGTAGGACCAAGCAGGGTTGGGGAGACACACCCCCAGGCAGTGATGCGAGTGCCACGGGATCCTAAGCTCCCTGCTCTGAGAGTGATAGCCAAGCCAGAGCAAGGAGTCAGCTGCTCAGTGGGAAGCCGATGGGGTCACTACTTCTCTTTGAAACATTGATCTGTCCCTTGCTCTCGGCCCCCCTTCCTGACCTGCCACCTGGCTCCCAAGTCCTGTGTTGTGGCATTAGAGGGTGTTTTTTTTTCCCTCCTACTGGATCTCTCTCCTCTGAAAGTCCAGCTGCAGAGAGCTTAGGACCCTCTCTTGAGGACAGAAAAGAGTTGAGTTTTGCTCTTGAGTTTTGCTCATCCCTGGCATAAGTTCAAATTGGTGATTTCCAAAGCCATGGGCAAGGTGGTCCTTGCAGAATGGCAGGTCAGAGTTTACTGGGCAACAAGGAGATACTGCTCTCTATCCCCAGGTCCTTTGGAGAAGGATAGATGGAAGCTCTCTGGTACAGTTGAAGATCTCATCCAAGATCATGTTCAAGGTCACAGAGCTTCAGTGTTGACCCAGAACAGGAGCCAGGTTACCTCATTGCTAAGTCAGGCCTTTTACTCTACGCATCCTGGTGGCTCCATGAGGCAAAATGGTACCTGAGTGATCAGAAGAGCCATCCTACTCCCCTGGAAGTCCATACAGCCCTGCGTACAGTCAGTAGGTGTGTCTGTGTGTGTGTGTGAGAGAGAAAGAGACAGAGAAGGTATGTGTATGTGAGAGAGTTATGTGTATGTGTGTGTGTGTGTGTGTGTGTGTGTGTGTGCGCGCGCGCGCGCGAGAGAGAGAGAGAGAGAGAGAGAGAGAGAGAGAGAGAGAGAGAGAGAAGCAAGATGGAAAATTGTTTCTTGATCCCAGTCTGGGTCAGAGACCATTTCTTTTCCTTATTTAGACCTCTGTTTAGACCCAAGTGTCATCTGCTTGTCCAGAGAACCTGCACAGCCTCACAGTTTTATCCTTATCTTATTTTATATTTAACCTCATTAGCCATTTGTGGGCCTTGCCTGGGCTGGATCATGATGCAGGCCCACGAGCCTGGGGCTGATGTTTATCTCCGCTGGAGTGTCTGGTACAGTAATTGGCTTGGAGGTCTTGAACACAACAGGATATGGGGTGGGGAGGGGACGAGAATCAGAAAAGCCCTGGCTAATTTGCCAAAGTTTTCATGAAACAGAAACCAATAATTTGTTTACTTGTTGCTCCTGTAGGAATATATATAACATCCAATTGCACAGTACATGTGATAGTGAAGAGTCTGATTTGGGCATCTAACAGCCCATATTGGAGTTTCACACACGGGCTGCAAGGTCTCAGGCACATTGTCACCTGGAGCCTCGGTTTCTTCCTCGGTGAAACAGGAGTGATAACATACGTGGCTAAGGTGCTTGACACAGTTTCTGGTGTACAGATAGGGGGATCAGCAAGCAGGTTCTCCACTCCGTCCTGCTGTGGCTCTCTGATGCCCGGTTGTGTCCAGTATTGTCCACAGCTGATTTCTGCTCACGTAGAGCCACATAACACTTGTCAACCTGACTCCAGAGAGAATCGGTTGGAATTTGATTGTTAAGGGTAGGCCTCAAGACCTCCCTATTCAAGACGCCAATGTATAACCAGATTTAAGAAACTGTTTTACACCATCCCTGCCCTTAATCTTTCAAATCGTACATCAGACAATTTGCCCCTCTTGGCTTTCACAGGCACACACGGTAGGCAGTTAGATGGTGGCCCCTTTCAGTGCCCCATTTGATCCCTGGAATTGTGCTGATAGCCACTAGAGGGTGCACTAGGGTCTCTGGGGTCTGGATCTCTTGCTGACAGATTTGAGCAGTCCAAAGTCAATGACTACAAGCCCCTCAGAGGTGGAGAGCCCCACTGCAGTGCAGAGGGCAAGAACAGAATTTTGGAGCTGGAGTTAATCAGGGCGACTTGTCACAGGATGAAAAATGCCCGTGTTGTACTCTCCTGTAGGTTAGGCTGTATGGTTGGTTTTTTGTTTTTTTGTTTTTTGTTTTTTTGTTTTTTGTTTTTGCTAACAAGACCATTTACAATTATTTTTCCCTAATCACTACAAAATGCCTTTCTATAAGCAATCAAATAAAATATGTTAGTGTCATTTCCTCTTAATTTGTCATGCAATTAGTAGGGGACTCAAATTCCCAGGCTGAATCTCTTCTGTTGGAGGAGACTGGGCAGCTGGTGGTCATGAACTTTAGAGTGGTAGAGCTCTGGCTTCAAATCACAGCTCCTTCCACTTACCAACTCTACAGCTTTTGGCAGGTCACCTTTCTGACCCTCAGCTCTTCCTCTATAATGTGGGAACGCTGATACTCCTTTAAAGGACTTCTGTGAACAGTGATAGCATCAAGGCTGGGATAGAATAGTTCTTCAATAAATGTCAGGTATTTTGATTATTTTGATTTTTAAATGGCACTGCTAGTCATAAACATAGATCCTGGAGAACAACTTCCGACTTCCAGGTTAAATATAGTTAAATACGTCACTTCTATGGTCACGGACTAAATTTTATCCACCCCAATTCCTAGTTAGGCATTTATTAGGTTATTTGAGATATATGCATTTTTAAATTTTTTTTATTTGTTCTAATTAGTTATACATGACAGTAGAATGCATTTATGCACTTTGATATGTCATACATAGATGGGATATAATTTCTCATTTTTCTAAGTACATGTTACAGAATCATATTGGTTATGTAGTCACATATATACATACAGTAATAAGGTCTGTTTCATTCTACTATCTTTGAGATACATGCATTTTAAATAGGACACCAAAGTCAAATCACAATTAACAACTTTTTTTTGCACAACACCTAGCTGAGGTCAAGAAGTATTTGTGTGCGACAATAGTCACTGAACAATGCACAAAGAAAACCGTTTGCTTGCTTGGCCATTCCTAACATTTCAAATCAAGGTGTTGCATTTAATTAATCTCTAGAAGGCTTAATCTCAGACTTATTAAGGGCATTATTTTGCAAAGGCAAATAAGCAGCCCTGCTGGCTGCACTGAACATGTTTATTCCAAATAGTTAATTAAATTGTGTCAGTTCCTGCCCTGGAGCTCTCAGGCTATTCTGTTTTCCTACCCATGTGGACATTTTGTCATCATTCATTTTTATTTCCTCTCCAGCCTGTTAAAAAGAGGCACTGAGCAGCAGCCCAAGCATGTGTGCAGTTGGAGCATTTTGCAAAGTTAAATTGGTTAAATACGGGCCGAGAGCGCTGGCTGCCGGGACTGTCTCCGTCTTTCACAATCCACTGGGGCTTTGCAGCGGCATCAAAACAAATGTGAACAGTTCTGACCCTGAATGTAAGCAGCAATAGTGAACAAGGCCTGGGTGTTCTGGAAGCCCTGTTGCTTGGAGCTGCGGGGAAGGAGAGGTGTAGACTGGAACCTGGGTGCAAGGAGACATTGTAGTTTCCATAGCTACTAATGCAAACCTCTCCCAGGAGTCCCCTGGCCTGCAAGTATAGGCAGGGATATATTGGCTTAGCCTCACTCCTGAAGAAGCACAGGGGCTTCATGAATGCTAGGTGCTGGCCTGTGCAGGGCAGTGGGGAGATGGAGAAGAGGGAAACACACTGTGCTCTGCTGCATGGCTGTAGGTGGTATGGTGTGTTACACCAGGAAGACTCTAGTTCTTAGACTCGCAAGGGCCAGAAACTGGCCTCTCAGGGTAGGCAGCACCAGACACCTTCTCCCAGGATGCAGGAGACTCAGGGCCTTTCCATACATTGTTCCTCCAATGCCACATGAGAAGAAGGGCACAGAAGCTAGGTACACTCAGACTAGTCAACCACAAAATACAGACTTGCAAGTTGATATTAGTAATGCTAAAAATTAATAAAACTACTCAACTTTATGGGACAAAGGATCATCAAATAAACCGTTTATGGACATGTCTATCAGAAGCCTGCAAACTGCCAGGTTCTCTACTGTCCTTTTGTGACTGGTGATGGAAACAAACCCAGTGGAAGACACATCTAGGCCCTGTGGGGAGCTGCACAAAAGTGTCAGATGGGACTGCTCCCAGGAGCTGTCATCCAGTGGGCCAGAAATGACGCCAGCTGACATTTTCTGAGCACTTCCTATGAACAAGGTACCAGACTAAGTAGTTTTCCTATATCAAATGCAAACAGCTCTATAAGGTGGACACAATAACTGTCTTCATTTTGCCGACAATGAAAGTAAGGCACAAAGAAGCTAAGCAACTTTCCCAAGGTCACACAGCTTTAGGATTCTGTTATATAAGAAGAAAATGTCCCAGTATCATGCATTAAAATATATATGTAAATGCCAGCTTGGCAAAATGCTGTGCCATAGAGGGCTTGACAAAACTCAACATTATAGAGATTTCAAGGAGGAAGGGGCCTCTGTGAGCTCAATGTTGGGTAAAGGTATCAGAAGACAGGGTTGTGCCAATCTGATTTGGAAGAACTGGCGAACATGGAGAGAGGCAGGGTTAGCACCCCAGGTGGTGACAATGAAGCCAAGGAACCAGGTGATCCAGGAAGGTGGGCAGCCAGAGAGGGTATCTGGTGGGCAGGAGGAATGGCTGGGGCCAGCCAGCTGGAGAAGGACCTTGAACTTCAAGCCATTGTCATCACACCAGGCGCAGGGAAATGACGAGTGAAGCCCTGCAACTGACAGATTCCTGGGTAATGGCAGGTTCTACAGGGGGAGACTGCCACTGGTCAGTAGGACTGTGGCCCCGCCACCGTGTCATCGGTGTGTTGCAACACCAGCAATGCTTGAGAAGGAGTCTCTGTTGTGCTCAGGAGCAGACACCACGCAGAAAGACTGCCTGGGCTTGTGTTCTGGTTCTGCCACTCGCTGTCTGTGTGTCCCTGGAGTGATGATTCTCCCTCACCGCGCCTCAGTTTCTTTTGTGATGTAAAATGGAGCAGAGCGTTCTTTGTGAGGTTCCTGCAAGTATGAATTCCTCCTGTGTGGTAGCTGTCATCATTGTCACTGGTGTGTTGTCATTTTAGGTTTGGGGAAGGGAGCATTATTCCAGAGCCCAGAAGCTGGCAAGGGTGGGCTATCTAAGAGGATGCAAGTTCAGCCACACAGCGTGTCTTTCTCTGTGTTCCAGTCATCTGAGGTCATTAGCTCGGCTAAAGGGTGACAATGAATGTGGCCAGGCCCCTTGGCTGTGAGGAACTTAATTGCTGCTGTTTTACTAGAAGACTCGTAACCTAGGTGTGCTTCCTTCCACACGGGGAGCCTCATTAAGTGGGGGCCCAGGGGCCCTGCCTGCAGCCTTGGGCTTCTCTCACGTCTGCACATCTGTACCTTAAGAGTGTTGACCCGGGGGAAGCTGGTGTGCCTCGCCCTGACCTGACTGGAAATGCCCCTGTCCTCAGCAGACCTGGTGGGCATGGAGCAATAATAATAAATTGTGTTTCCTCTCCAGCCCAGGAGACAGGAAGCTTCAAATTGGATTCCAATTAACTCTTAGGGAACAATGGGTTTCTCCAGAGCCTGGCGGTTCTGAACGGCTCTAAGGAGGTGTCACATAGCCCTGGAAAATAATTACAACCGAGAGGACGATGCCTCCAAACCCAACGACGCATCCCAGACAAAGGTGTGTTTTCTCTGTCCTCACCAGGTTTATGGCCCTTAATTGCTACCCTGATTCATTAAGGGGCAATTAATTTTGTGCTTGGTTTTAAAAGGTGGTAATTATAAGGTGAGGACAAAAAGCCCATGGTTAAACAGGCAGGCTGGCTGCAGAAGAGGTTCCCCGGCAGATGCCAGGAGGGGGAGAAGGGCTCGTGTCTTGGGCAGGCGATGGTTTCCTTCTGGGCCTTGTCTTCTCAATTCACAGCTGCCTCTGCTGTCACAGGGTGGGGCTGTTGGCAAGCCCATCTTTTCTTCCCAGGTTGTGGGACTTTGCATTTGTAGGCCTTTGGTTTTGAGGTTTTGGCCAGAGGGCCAGGGTCCAGCTCCGTGGCCTAGGGCCTGGGCAGTAGACATGGCTCCCAGAGAGCCCGGACCCCCTTCTCAGCAGCCTTCACACAGGGCCGCTTTCTAAACGGTGTCATTCTTCTAGTCACTGGCCCTCCACTGGATGGCTGGTGAGAATGTGCTGGACCCTGTGCTGGACTCTTGGGAAGGAAAGGGAGGGGAACACTGTGCTCCATGCTGTCAGGAGTTTAGCCAGTTGGGAGAGCTGGATTCTCAGGAACCAAGGGCCCAAAGCACTGTGGGAAGTGGCAAAACATGCCAGGAAGGAAAAGCTGAAGGGACACAGGACCATATAACAGGGCCATCAAAGTGGTCAAGGAACATGGTCCCAAGAGGGGACTTTGAGCTAAGATCAGAGGAAACAGAGTTCAGTTAGCAGGTCGATGTGGGAGGGCAGAAGTGTTCCAGTCCCTGGAAGAGCCTGTACAAAGACAGGAGTGACACCTTCAAATAGCAGAAAAAGCAGGTCACAGGGCAGAGGGGGTGAGCGTGGTGGGATAAAGGGAACAATCAGGGAGCATAACAGGCCTCGTTTTGTCATCCAGAAAATAAAAATGCTAGTTCCTCCTCCTGCGCACACCAGAGGCCTGGGGGGTGCGGCGCGGGCCACTCTGCAGCTGCGCCCACGCTCACGCGTTGCCGAGTTCCTGTGTCCCTGGCGGTCCTCGTACTGCCGCATCGAAGCTGGATCAGTGTTCTCAGTCGGTGACACTATTTCAGGCTGGCAGTGGGAGAGAGTAGGACCTTCTGCTTCAGTATTTCTGTCTCCTTTCCCTGTTTTTTGCCATGTGAGTTTCCCTGTCATGAGCTCTCTCTCACTCACACATAGGAACATGCGTGCACACGTAATGTTTACACAAACAGTGAAATCCCACTGCGCAGTGTGGGGTTCCTGTGGGCTTCTGTGTGAGGCTGTTCACATCCTGGCTATACCAGTCACCCCCCACCCACACACACACACATAACTAGCTTTCCCTCCAAGCCTCAGTTTCTACTGCAAAAGGAAGGTGGGCCCACGGACTTTGCTGGTGTCATTAGGGTTAGACAAGCAAAGCCATAGAGAACCCTTAGCAAGCAGCAAATGTGCCACAAAAAGCCACCTTAATAATTACATTATTGCTAGGCGTGGTGGCACATGCCTGTAATCCCGGTGGCTAGGGAGGATGAGGCAAGAAGATTGCAAGTTCAAAGCCAGCCTCAGAAATTAGCAAAGCCCTAATCAACTTAGCAAGACCCTGTCTCTAAATAAAAAAAAAATTAAAAAGGGCTGGGTATGTAGCTCAGTAGTTAAGTACCCCTGGGTTCAATCTCTGGTACCAAAAAAAAAAAAAAAAAAAAATTACACTATTACCCCTAATGGCATAGCATCACACCTGGTGTGTAGTAGGTGCTCAGTAAATGATATTGGCATTACTAGACATTTTGTGATCTGCTTTTCAGCTCATGTTGGTATGAATAAGGACTTTTGGGGGTAAAGAGGCGGAGGCACAACCTACCCCCAGATGAGAACATGCTGGCTGTTAGGACCCTCCGTCCACCCCTCTCTGCTACATTTTGTATCTCAGCACACTGTTACTGGGGCAGATGGGCTTGCTTCACATAACAAGAAAGGTGCCAGGGTAGCTCCAAAGACCTGCTCCCACCCATTGACCAACCTGGAAAGGGACATTCTCCAGCTGCAACGTGACCAGCCTCCACTGTGCCCTCTCAGTGATTCTGCTTGGGGCACAATCATGTGGACCAATTACTGTGGCCCTGGGATTTGTGTCAAAGTGACCAGTAGCCCCCACTGCACGGTAGGCATTGAGGGTGGTGTTGAGGGTAGGAGCAGGCTCTCCGTGGGGGTGGGAGGGCGGTGGGCGGCTTTCCTCACTAGGGCCCAGGCTGCTGGTGCCTGCCGGGAAGCCGACACCTCCCGTCCCTCGAGGTGCACACCGTAGGCTTGGTGCATACCAGAGTGTGACTTGGAACCTGCTTGTTCCAGGAATCCCAGTTGACGCTCAGTCATGGAGCTAATGAACTGCTTTCCTCTTCCTCTGTCTCTGGGCTGAATCCAGTGGGCAGTGACCCAAGGCTCAAGTGATTTGTGGGCCTGCGGGAGGAGGGGAGAAACTGATTAAGGAGTCAGCAATCACTCTGCCCGAACCCCAGCCTGGCAGGGCCTTATCTTTATTTATAGCTGGCTGCGCCTCCCAGAGCCCAATTTTTGCCCTTGAGTGACTAGTGCACTGCAGTTTTAGTTCATAAAACACTGTTTGTTTATAATCCTTAACAGATTCTGTTTTATTAGAGGAGAAGTCTCCATGCAGGGTATAAATAAAGTTAACTGGTTAAATTTTAGTTTATATTCACAGTGAATATGCAGTGGGTGGGGAATCACCCCAGAAACATACACACTTGCGTCCTGACTTTATTTAAAAAAAAAAAAAAAAAATTCTCAGCGGTCTTGGAGGAGGCCTGGGCCAATCCTTTCTAAAGAGGGTGGTAAGGAGAAGCCTCAATGAGATCCTAAAGCCAGCTCCAGTGCAGTGCTTTTTCTTTTCTACTTGCTGTTTGTGTTTGTTTTTGTGGAAGCAGTGTAGCTGCTAATATGTCCTTGTGCTCATTCCATGATTTTCGTGGTGAGATTGCGGTGGACTTGATCTGCTTCTATTTGAATGAGAGGGAGGTCCTAAGTCAAGGGAAGAGTGAGGCTTCATGGGCAGAGGCTTGAAGGATGGGAGAGACTCTGACCCACACAGAAGCCAAGGGAAGGAGAAAACACCAGTCAGGTCCAAGCAAGGAGGGACAGCTGTTTCTGGTACTGCAAGAGGATCAGCGTGCTCAGGGAGTGGATGCACAGGCATGTTGGATGCAGGGGGTGGGGTGGGGGGTCAGGTGGTGGACAGATCCAAAGGGCCTTACACTGATCTAGGTGACAGTGGGAAATGGCCGATGGTTTGAGTTGGGCTTCAACTTGCCTGTGACCGTTGCAATCCTTGATACTTTCATCCAGCTGTGCCTGTCCTCATGACGGCTCTTCCCGCCTCTCACCAGCATCTCCCTGTCCCTGGAGGGATGCTCCACACCACTCTGCTGTCTGGCCCTCCCCCTCGCCTCCTTCCTCCTTCCTCCTGGTCTTTGTGGTTGCGGTAGCCTTGGGGCAGAGTGGTGGGAGGCCTGAGTATAATTTTCTGCTGGGTCAAGGTCTCTGTGAGGTGAGAATGCTCTGAACTTCTCTCCCAAGGCCCTCTGCCTGCACTTTGAACCCTAGTGGATGGACGGTTCTTGGGATCTTTCTGTAGCAGCCTTGCCAAGGAGAAGGGAACTTTAAACTAAGGGTGAAGTTTTAAGATGGTGAGACTTCATGGCAGGCCAAGAATACTACTTGTATCCTTTCTCCATTTCTTTCTTCCAATAAATATATTTATTAAGCTCTTGTTATGAGCTTGAGATGATACACAGAATGTGCCATTTACTCCTTGGAGGCACCTAGAAAGGCTACCTGGGACAGAAAGATTGCAGCCTCAATACCATCACTGTCCGAAAATGTCCAGGAAAGGATGACAAGGAATCAGCACCTTTGTTGAAACTCTTTCCCTGTGCCCATGGCCGGCATCAGGAGCCAATCTTAGAGTGCTATTCCACAGAGCCCAGAAGTCGTCCTGGAATCATCTTGACGCTGTGCTGCCGGACGCGATGTCTAGCCGGTCTCCCTGGGCTCCCCGACTGTCACCTCTGTCTGACAGCCATCCTCATCCTAGCTGGGTGAGCCTGGCTGCTCACACTCAGCTTCCCAGCAGGTCCGAGGCCCCTGCCTGTCCCCTCTCCCTCACCTCCCGCCCACCTCCCCCTTCCCGTACTCACTCGAAGCTGCCCCAACTGGCAGTGGAATTGGAGGGCAGGGCGGTGGTGAAGGGGCGAGGTCAGCCCTGCAGGAGACAGGAAGTCGCAGTCCTCTGCTGGGCTTGTCAGGTGTGAAGGGGGACCTCAGTTCAGTTAGCTAACCTCCCTGAGCCTTGGGCTCCTCATCTTTAAAATGGGAGCTTGCATGAAATAGTCTAAGGCCCTTCCACCTCTGGCGTGTGCTGACTGCATCAAGCTCTGCACCACAGTGGCAGAGGAAGGCACGGGAAGGAGGTGAACCAGGATCGTGATCTTTATTTTCCCATAAATATAAACAAGGGCCCCGTCATCTATAACTGAGTGGAACACGCTGCTGGGTCTCCACGTGGGCCGTTAGCATCATTACTGTGTCCCTCAAGCTCCTTGCTGCCCAGGTCCCTGCTGCTGGCCCAGTCTGCACAGCACTGATGCCCGCACACAGGAGGCGAGGACGGTCCCAGGCCCCTCACAGACAGATCTTGACTCCATCCCCTGCCCACCTGAGCCACCTGCCCACCACTGGGAGTTGTTTCAGTGTCCCTTGGACTCGTGACCCCAGCCAGCCTTGGCTCAGGGCCCTGTGATGATTCCTCCCCCAGGAGAAAGAGCCCATTTCTGATTCCACTGAGGGCTAGAGAGGTGGCCGCGGGCCAGCCCGCACGTCCCAGCTGAGGCACGTTCGCCGCACTCACGGCGCTGAGCTGCGGTTCATATATCAATATTTGCTCGGGAGGATGTCTGGCACCGAGCAGGTCCCTGGGACGCTGGCAGACAGATTGCCTTCTCCTTCATATTCCTCATTATCCTGGCAGGGATGGAGGGTTACTAGCTGCTGACAGGAGGCATGGAAAAGGAGCCTCTACTTTTCCCAGAAGAGCCTCAATCTCACACTGTGACACTGTGTGACGTTGTCAGTGCCCCATGTTGTCCCCGTGACTATTTCCTAGTGTTTTTTACTTATTCCAGTCCTCCTGGAATTCTCTTCCTCACACCCATTGTTGTTTCAACAACTCAGCTGGAAGCCCCTGGGGTTGGGCTAGTGCTAGGAGGAATAGAGCTTAGTATCTGAGAAGGGGGAACCAGGATCAGACACCCTGGAATGAATCCTGCTCTCGCTGGCCAGCCGTGCACCCTGGGGACACTCCTGGCCTCATGAGGGAGCCAGAGCAGTCACACTGGGAGCCTAGGGCAGCCTCTGAGGGGGCACTGCCTCGGCATTCTCCCAGTTCATCTTCTCGGTAGTTCTGTGAGGCAGGTGGCCTGGGTCACTCTCCCAGAATTTTTGTGCAGGTGATTTGATGAGGAAGTGCTCTAAGAAGAAAGCTTTAGGAAAGCAAGGAAGCAGGATAGATGGGTGGGTAGGGGTACGAGGCAGAGAGCCACACAAACATCTGGTGGCAGGAGTGGTCTAGCCTAAGCTTGATTGGGCAAAACCTGCTCTCTCTTTCGTAAATGGGGGGCCAGACTTACAAAAGGCAATGTCCTCTGACTCCCTGATGTTCGAGGTAGTAGGTTCAGCACAACATTTCTATGTCACATTTCACCTGTGTTTTCCACGTTTCCTGACCACTGCAAGCCACTGAGCCTGTGACTGAAGGCCCGTTCTGGGGAAGTGGCTCCCCAGCCCCGAGCTGGGTCTGACTGTGATGTCCAGCCTTACTGTCCCATGTGATAGGACAAGTGAGGGTCAACTTTATTTCTAGTTCTCCCCTCTGGTGTATTGACCCATTTCCTGAGGTTCAGAGGATGACCCCTGGAGGGGAGCAGGGTTGAAGAAGAGGAGATTATCTTTTCCTGTTTGGGACACAGAAAACTGCTCTGTTAAGCACAGAGTGCTAAAGGCAGGACAGAACAGTGACCCTTTCCGTGGATGAAAGCCGTACCCTGAGCCTCTTGCTCCAGGCAGCAGAGAGTGTTCATGTAGAGCAGCCTTCCAGTCACCGGGACGCTGAAGGGTGAGGGGAGAGGAACCCCAGAGGGCCGGGGCTGGAGCACACTGAGGCCTCAGAGGTTGCCGGCTCCAGTCATTCCTCAGATTCCAGTAGTTCCAAAGCTTTCTGACATTTCTGCACACACATACATATATGTGTGTGTATATGTGTGTATATATGTATGTATGTATACATACATGCACATACATATATACAATAATAGATGTGTGTATGTATGTATGTGTATATATGTACACATGTGTACATATATGTGTGTGTATATATATATATATATATATATTCTTCACACAATGACCAAGTAAACAGATGCATGTAAATACATAAGTAGTGAAAAAAACAGTGTCGTGAAACATTATTTACCCTTGCCACCAGTGATAAAGATCTTACTTATGAGGAGGGTAAACACTGTTTTATGTTGCTGGTAGTTGCTATGTTATTTTGTGTCTTAAAGTATTAGTCTTGACAATCACCAAATGGGTCTCATGAACCCAGGAATAGGGAACCGCCCACAGGTTAAGAAAACACTGATGGAGTCCATGGTCTCATTTTGTAGAGGAGAAACCAGAGGTGCAGTGAAGAGAAATTGCTTACTTATGGGCACAACACAGAAGCCATATATATTTATTTCGTATCTACTATATGCCAGGAATTACCCGGACACGTGATATATGTAGCTATAAGCAAAAAAGGTGCGCTCTCTTTCTCTAAGGTGTTTGGAAGTAGATATTCAAAAAATAAACTTACATATGTAGTAAGGCCACAAAATGGTCTGAAGGAAGCGGAGGAAGCCAGCTGAGAGGTCCAGTAGTGCCCCCTAGGCAGGGTGGGGTGGGCTTCTCCTTAGAGGGTGGTCAGGAGAGGTGTCCCCGAGGATGCAAGGTGAAGGCTAGGTCCTATGGAGAGGATGAGGCAACTGCAGGGGGGAGGTGACAGGAAGGACAGGAGGCACAGGGGTGGGGAGGAGTGTCTTCAGTAAGGGGTAGGGCAGGTATGAAGACCTCAGGTCAAAGAATATTGAACTTTAACTGAGAGAAAGCCAGTCAGCAGCATGTAGTAAGGTTAGGGAGGCGCTAGATGGTTGCAGAGAGACACAGGAGCCCTCTCCTTTTAGGTTTTGTTGCACTTTAGTGTGGTCAGAGTGTCACCTTTGGGAAGTATCAAAGCAAGCATGTCATGTGATCTAATTTATGGCCTTAAAATATCCCTGTGGTCACAGAAAGACAAATGCCACATGATCTCACTCGTATGTGGAACCTAAGTTGACCTCATAGAAGTTGAGAGCAGGATGGAGGGACCAGAGCCTGGCGGGTGGTGTTGGTAGACAGGTACTTAAGTTGTTGTTAGACCAGAGCGAGAAGTTCTGAGTTGTGGTGTGCTGTTGCGAAGTAGGCTGACTGTGGATGGTAGTGATGCACAGTGTATTCCAAAAAGTTAGGGGGAAGGATTTTGATGTTTTCTTCACAAATGATAAGTGTTTCAGGAAATAGATACACTTACCCTGATTAGAATCTTAGACAATGTATGCATGTATTGAAACATTATTTGTACCCTGTAAATATGTAAAATTCTTCCATGTCAATTTTTTATGAATAGCAATCACATTTTTTAAAAGCTGTGGATGAAATAGGCAAAACATTGGAAAAAAGAACAAAAGGAGCAATGAAATAATCTTCATTGCAAACAATAAAAATAATCCTAAAATAAGCTTAAAAGTGAAAACATGCCCTTGGCTACTGTGTGAAGAAAAGATGTGAAGGGCCAAGTGGGGGTGAGGGAGGTCAGTTGATCTGGGGGTGCAGCATCCAGAGGCAGGCAGTTGGATCTGCCTTGGCCGTGGCCCTGAGCCTCGCACATTCAGAACGACTGCATTATTAATGAAACATTTGCATCTTAGGAAATGATAAAACAGGCTGCTACATGTAAAAATTAAGTAACTCAATTTGTTTTAACAGCTTGTGCTCTAGTAGAGCAATTTGTTTGGCATATACTCAGGACTCCATCAGGACAGTAATTATGCCATGCTAATTATTTTACAGCATTGTGTACATCTGACATTTAATTACAGGAGAGTATGTGAGGGTAGGTTTTCTTCCTTCCCGCGCCTGCCTGACAGGTAGTTTTGTTTCCCGTACCTTCTTTGCACCTACATTGTCTTTATGCCAACTTGTCATCTGCGACAGAGTCGTGTTTCCATGACAGCTTTGCTCAGCCATGTTACCTGCAAGTCCCAGACAATCACCAAAATAAACAGTTGATGTGGATGTCATCTCCCCATGCTGCCTCTCCCTCTCCCTCTCCCTCTCCCTCTCCCTGGCTCCTACTATAAAGATTCTATTTTTCTTCCACTTCGAGATGGAAAGTGACTCCTTCTCAGTCCTCTGATCCACATATGTCTCTTGGTGGCTTCTCCCATGACCTCTGCCCTTCTCC
The DNA here is from genome assembly GCA_025594165.1 of Tamias sibiricus. Lineage (NCBI taxonomy): Eukaryota > Metazoa > Chordata > Mammalia > Rodentia > Sciuridae > Tamias > Tamias sibiricus. Next base: position 11,513,746 of record CM046662.1, read on the forward strand.
ATGGAGACTGGTGGCAAGCTGGCTTTCCAGGCTCTATGCATAGCTGCCTCAGAACAGCATCCGTGGATGACAGACTGGCAGGCTCCAGGCTTTGCCTTCATAGGGAGGTGACAAAGGTGACCTCACTGCTCAAGATTCCAAGAAGTTGTATGAAGGCCATGGTGTGCCCTTCACGAGGCACACTGGCAGACACTATAATGCCACACAGGCTGGGTGCCTGGGCCATGCCACAGAGATGGGTGTCAGGGAGGGGTGGGGGACGTGGGTGGGGAGAGACACCCAGCTCCTGCCTCAGCAGAACCCTTAGCTCCTCTGGGCTAAGAGGGCGAAGAGCAGGTCCTGAAGCTCAGGCACCTCTTGCTGGCAGCCCCTTGACTGAGCATCTGTCACAGGCTCTTCACAAACAGGAAAGGCTTGTCAGTGTCCCTCTACTAGAGGGAGGTCATTGAAAAGAGAAAGAAATTCTGAATGTAGAACAAGAGCAAAGAAAATGGTTGGAAAGTCAATGAAAGCTATCACAACACCCAAACACATGTTCTCAAATAAGTGCCCGCCACAGGAATATATATATATATATATATATATATATATATATATATATATATATATGCCTCAAAGTACAGCAAATGCCCATGGAAATACCCACGCTGCCCACTATGGATGTAAAATAAAAGTCCCAAGGGATTAGCAATGGCGCAAGCCTTACTCTGGCTAGAGCAGGAGTCGCTCTCCCTCCTTCGTGTTCTTTATACCTCCTGGTGTATTTGAGGTTAGCCAAGAAATTTGGTGCACCTTAGGGAAACGAAGAGAAGAGACACAAAGCTTGGTTCACAGTGTGCTCTTTGAGAAGTCTGGGTTCCTGCTTGGTTCAAACAATCATTGATTTGAATCTTGCAGTAAGTTTTGCTGGTTCAGACCTACTGAAGCTGCAAACCCTCTGGCCCAGGAATTTGTGTCCATCGGCATTTCTCATGAGGAGCAGGAAAGCCTCTGTTCACAAAATGATTTTTGGTGGCATATGGACCATTAAAAATTAATCATCACATATTTATTTTAATGTGCATTAAATATGTCTAACCAGTGCCTCAAACCTGTGTTTTAATGGCTATATCAAAGTGCCTGTGTAAATACAGGCTTGGCATGCCTGCTTTTCCCTCCCTTCCAGGCCTCTGCTCCCTTTACAAACTTGCTCACAACTTACAACTTTCAGGCACCCTCAGGAATCTTACTTAGCTCTATTTTAACCCTGCTTGTACTACTTCTCCACAGCTTTCTCTTCTTCCTTCTCTTCTATCTCCTGGAAAGCATCCTCAGGCATTGCTTATCGCCTAATTTGGGTTGAGCATGAGGGCTGCATCCAACAGGAATGTGCTTAGCTGCAGTAGCATAAAAGCTGACTGCAGGGGCTCTAGACACAGTTCTGGAAGAAGGCAGAATATAGCTGATGCAGCTCTTCCGGGATGACATTGAAGTCTAGCCTCCGTCTGTCTTCCTGAGCCCCACCTTTACCAAGTGGCTCTCACCTTCATGCTTGCAAGAAGGCTGCTACACAGAGATGATAGTGGGAAGGAAGCGCCATCTTTCTAGACAATTTTGTATCTTTAGGCAGCTAAACCCTTTCACTCAGCTTGGCTAGAACTGTTTCCCATGTGTGTGCCTAGCTACCAGGAAGAGGAGAGACAGCATGTTTTAGATTTGCAGCCTCAATAGCAGAGGAAGGTGAGGGAGAACCAAGTTAATAATGGTTTGGAATAGCTAAGCCTCTGTGTCGGCCAAGGAGAGGTATAGTAAGAGGTACAGATAATGATCTCTGGCCTTATTTTCTCCAAGTTGAAAAAGTGTGTATTAAAAATTAACAACTTTCTAAGTCAGTGGATGGTCATAAACTTGCAGAATTGGGAAAGAATTTGGACAAGATCCATATTTTAAGAGATGAGGAAATGAATTCGGAGACAAAACAGACTGAGTCAGATCTTACTAAGACAAGAATTCTGTTTGGCAGCTCCTGCTAATCCAGTGGTTCTCCTCTGGAGTGAGCATCAGGGTCACCTGCAGGCTTGTTAGAATACCCATGTTGGGTCCCACTACAGTCCAGCTGGTCTGGGATGGGGCCTGAGAATGTGCATTTGGGTCTGAGATGATACTGATGCTACTGGTCCAGGGACTGCCCCTTGGAGAACCGCCATGATAATCAATTGCAAGCATGCAATGGACAACCGGTGATCTCATAACGGGTTTTCCTAAATTATGCCATTTTAATTTGTGTTTCTTTGTGTTCTTTAACAACTATATAACATAGTATAAGGTAATTAATGCAGTCAATGGGTGAGCTAAAATCAATCTTAGAATTGTCCATGACTGGTTGTTTGGAGGCCAAGGGGCTCTTCATTCCTACAACCTGGCCATGTCTCAAAGGGAATGGACTATGGTGCATCCTCAGCTGCTTGGCCCTTCCCCTGAATAGGCCACCACCAGTTCTGCATCTCTAACCCTAAAGTCAGCATTCCCAAATGCTCCAGATCTGAAACTTCTTGAGCACAGACATGACACCCCAAGTGAAAAACACTACACCATGCAACTGTGTTCCATGCGGAAAATTATTTAAACTATTGTATGAAATTACCTCCAGGCTATGTGCATAAGTTGCATCTAAAACATAAATGAATTTCATGTTGAGACTTGAATCCCATCCCCAAGATATCTCATTGTGTATATGCAGATATTCCAAAATGAAAACAAAATCTGAAATCCAAAATGCTTTGGGTTCCCCCATTTCAGATAAGGAATAATAAACCTATACTGTGCATTTAGTGAATCCTGTTTCTTGGTTATTTTCACAGCATAAATCAATATCTATAAAGAATACATGGCAGAGCTTTGTAAATTGATAAGCTCTTTACATAGGTAGTATCAGACTGCTTGTATCCTTCTATAACTTAAGTTTTTCATTTGAGACTGTGTGGAGCCCTAATCACACCAATGCATACCAGGCTAGTTTGTTCACGTGCTTTGTGATATTCCATATTCATGTGCCATAATGCATTTATCCTCCCTCTGCCCCATGTTCAAGTTACCTTCAACAGAATTAATAAGGTTTTCCTGTTGTTATTAGCAGCAGCAACACATTGAAGTGCATGCCCTATTGACCTCTTTTCATGTACCCACTCATATAACAAATATTTTCTACCTACCTGGGGCCAGGCATGTTTTAGGTATGGGGGACACAGCAATGAGCCAGCCACCTCCCTACCCTCACCATGCCTATGTATGATACTTGTAACCACTCTACCCAGCAGGTAGAATGGTTTGGGATAGCTAAACCACATTTTTTCAGATGAATGAACTGAAGTTTTATGAATTTAAGTGACTTACCTGGGTTCCGAAGGCTTTGAATCAAGTCATCTCGCTCTGATTCTTTCTTTCATTCTGCCCTTACACCAGGATTTCTGGCGAGCCTGATAATGATCACCATTCCTCAGCTTCTTAATTCTCTTGGGAGAATTTGACTTTAATACCCTTTCTGCTTTGGAACAATTTTAGAGTTACAGAAACTTTTCAAAGTTAGTTCAGAGTACCCATATACCTCTAGACCAGTTTCCCCCTTCATGTACATCTTATATTACTCTGGTGCACTTATCCAAACTAAGAAACTCACATTTGTATGTTCCTATTGATTAAATTCCAGATGTTGTTTCCCCATCACCAGTTTTTCCATTAATATCCTCTCTGTTCCAGGGTCTAGTCCAGGGTGCCATATTGCATTTAACAGCCATGTCTCCTCAGTCTCCTCTGGTCTGTGAGTTTCCAGTCTTCTTTTTTGTTCTCTCTCTCTCTCTCTCTCCATGACCTTGACTCCTCAAGTAGTACTCATTTAGTTAGTGTATTCCAAATGTCCAGTGAGATAGTGTCAAGAATTATAGACATAACCATCTCACTAGAGAGTTAGGATTTGGTCGCCATTTTTGCCCATTGGAAGTGGGCATCTTTTCAGTGTTCCTGCTGGGATGTTCATCTGGTGTAAAATCACAGGTAAGCAGTGGAGGACACATGGGAGTGAGGCCAAAGTGGCCAGGTACTTGCTGAGTATGGTACATTGTGGGTGTTGATGGACAAGCTGCTTATCAAGGAATTATTTGTAACCCCACCCCTGCAACTTCCAAATCCAAGTCTCTTGAAGACACAGTTTGATGTAATGGAGATGTGTATCTTTTAAAAGTCAGTTCTTGATTCTGATGATTCTAAATTCAAGCCATCCTTAATTCACAAAGGGATCAGAGTGAGCCACTTGGGTCCTGTGATGCTGTCACCAGAGAGAGCTTAATAATTGCATTTGCCAGCCCTGCTGTCCCTTGTTGGCTGGTAAAATGAAGGGGCTAGAGAAATCTTTGAAAAAACATCCAGATCACTGGGTAAAAATTTTTACACTCCAGGATGGAATGGAAGAGCCTGGGAGGGATTCATTCTTAGAACCTATAAGCAGTCACCTGCTTTAACACACACACACACACACACACACATTTCCACCCTCTATTATACAATAAAACTTCACTGCAGAAAGTTCAGACAATAGCATATAAAAATAAATATTCCTGACCCACTTCCCAAAGGCAATTATTGTTGATAGCTTGCTTTTTTCTATTATATATATACTTTTGTGAACCTGTTATAAAACATCCTTTTTTAATACCTTTTCATCCAACACCAACAAAAGCCTCTTTCCCATTTCTTTAAAAAAATTTTTTTTTTCGTTTAAATAATCGTTAGTTCACTTTATTCATTCTATGGTAGATTAGGTAAATTTTCAGTGCTGGAAGAAATATTTTTAAAAATAGGAAGATTCCCTTAATATTTATTAGATACACACACACGTGCACGTGCACACACACACACACACACACATATATACATATATATATATACATATACATAAAAATATATATATATATTTTTTTTTTTTTTGGTAAGATACAGTCCTAAAATGGGATTATTGGGCCAAAGATTGTAAGCATTGTTGAGGATTTTGATGCATCTTTGGCTCAATGGAAAGCCTATCTTATTAGAATTAATTTAAATTTCCTAATTTCTCCTGTGTTACTGCTTATTTTCTGAATTTAATTGAACTTGGACTTGGCTGCAGTAACCAAAGCTCTGCTTCATCCATCCATCTGTCCGTCCATCCATTCATCCATTCATATGGTCTGGCTCTGGGGCCTCCCCTTCATTCATTCACTTATTTGTCCATCCATCCTTCACATCACCTGGGGGTCGGGCCCTCTGCCAGATGCTAACAGTAAGATGCTGAGCACCAGACCCTGCTCCCGAGTCTAACCAGCATCCAACTTAGGAAAGCCTTGACTTTGTTGGAGGAGAGCCAGATGAACCCCTGAGAGAGCATCTCCGTTTCTACCAGAGGCTTGATGTTCAGTGTGGCCTGACTTCTTCCAGGGTTTTTTCCTGAGTAACTTGTTAGATTTTAAAGAGAGATGGCCACACCACATTCTATTTGATGGTCATTCAATATGAATCCAGGAGACAAAACTAGAGCATTTCCTCTACACAGGCAAACCACCTGTTGAGAGGCTGATGCTGACGGGCCCTGCTGTTGCTCCCTCCCTGAAACAGATGAAAGGCACTGGGACTTCTGGTAATAATCACAAGTGCTGTCCAGAGGCTTTCTCCAGTGGTATTGCCCTGTTTTACTGGTGATGTGGTTTGAATATGTTGTCCCCAAAGTTTCATGTGTTGAAGCTTAGTCCCCAGAGTGGTGATGTTAAGAGGGGTAGGACCTTAAAAAGGCGAGACCTAGTGGAAGCTCCTTAGGTCATTGGGGACATGTCCTCAGAAGGGACTATATAGCTCTTCTGGGACCCCAGTTGGTCCCTGGTGTCTCTTTCTGCCTCATCACATGATCTCTCCCTTTTACTTGTACCACCTCCTTGATGCTATAGCTGTGATGTGACCCAGCCACAGAGGTCCTCACTACAGACCGATTCAGTGGGGCTGCCCAATGTTGAACTTGCAGCCTCAGCAACTGTGAGCTAAATAAGCCTCTTCTTCTTTTTAAAGTACCCAGCCTCAGTTATTTTGTTTCAACAGTGGAAACCAGACTGATGCAACTGTTCTCTGCATTGGAGAGTGAAGTCCTTGATTTTATAACTCCTCCCTTCTGATCATCCTTGTTTGTCCCTGCCTTGAACAAAGGGTTTCCCTTTTCCTTTTCATGACGGTGTGTGGGTGTGAGCAGTGCCATGTTGGCATGGCTTCCTAACAGGACAGGAGGAGCTTCTGAACCAGCTGTTGCTGAGGTTGACAGGAGTCACTCCCAGACTAGCCTGCGGAGGATGAAGCCATGGTCTGTTATCTGGGGGACATTTTCTAAGTGTCTGGGTCAGTTGAAGTCCTAAAGCCAGGGCAGGCTTCTCACTGTAGCTTTGTGACTCCCAAAAGACCTCGGTCAAGAGTGACTCATGCAGTGTGGAGCTGTTTGGCTAAACTGGGGGGAATCTCGGCCACCGAGGACGAGGTGTGGGATGGGCCCCCTCTGTGGCCAGGCTCTGGCAGATGCCGTCTGCCCCTGTCTCCAGGGGCAGTGACTCATCAGGATCTGCCTCTCCAGCCGGGCTAGAAGAAAGCGCAGACAGCCTGGCGGGTTCACACATCTCCAGCCTCGCCTCCTGCGCACCACCGCCTCGAGTGGGTGGCAGTGTCGTGTCAGAGGGCAGAGCCCGCGTCTGTGAGCAGAGCTGATGATGGAGTGCTCATGAAGGCTGGGGCTCTGTGTCAACCATGATGTCACTTGAGAGGTCAGCGGCCCTTGCTGTGCTTTTCATGATGTCACCACCGAAGTGGCTTGGGCTTGGCTCCGCATCAGTCATGTGTCTCTTGTGCTGGTTTTTTTACAGTCTGTAGCAAGAGAGTTAAGAGGCTCTGCGGATGATAGAACAGTTCCCCTTTCACAACACTACGATATTCCCTGGGCGAGGTCTCACCGTCCTCCATCCCTCTCCCTCCTCTTATCCCTCTTTGCTCTCCTTCTTTCTAGCTCTCTCTTCTTTATCTGCATATATTTCCTTTTTAGATTTTTGAGAGTGCTTCTCACTTCAGAGCATAAATAAGATGCCCAAGGTGTATGAGTTTTTAAGTGAACATGCATCAGAGGATCATGCATAGGAAGATGTTCCCACAAGGTCCCTTGCTATCTAAGAGTGTGGCATTGGAGAGTAGAGGCCAGCAAGGCCGACCTCCAAGGCACGTGGACGCTCTTGCTCTAGTTCCACGGGGCCACTTCTCCCTGTGGGTCTCAATGCAAATGGGTCCTCATGAAATGAGCTAGGAAAGCAAGCTCCCAGAGTGAGCTCCCTGTGGGGCGTGAGCTCTGGGACCTCAGTCGAGGTCTCTTCCTGCCACCGGGCTGGGGGCATGTTCCATCCCTTGGCAGCTGGTTTCATCTCTACCTGAGGAAAGATAAAGAACTTTGCTCAGGAAATGTGAGGCCCTGTTCCCAGGCCTCGCTTCTCTCCAGATGATGGACAGGTATGGAAGGAATGTGTTTGCTGGCAGGAGTTAGATAGTGCCCGAGCAAAATGGAAGTCCTGTTCTTCTCCCTCTCTCTCTGCTTTGGAGGAATGTGGTGGTGGTGGGGGAGGGGGTGTTCGTGGGGAGGGGTGCAGAGCAAGCCTCTCTGAGCTTGAGTCCACTGTCACTCATCAACAGATTCCAGCAGTGGCATCAGGGAGCCAGGGGTGCACCTCGTGATCAAGGCAGAGTGACCAGTGGGAGACGGGAAGTTTCGCTGCCCGTCAGGAGCCGGCTCGGTAGACGGTGCTCCAGCGAACCCTTCTCCACCTCAGGCTGGCCCTGGGGAGCTCTCTCCTAACTTTGAGGCTGGAAGCTGCCTCCTTTGCTTCTGTGTCCAGCCAGACCAGAAGGCTTTTCATGGCAAGCAGGTGGGTTAGCCCAACTCAGATGAGCAGGTGCCGTGGCAGCCGATACTGGGGACCTGAGTGTCCTCACATGCCCAGAGGACAGGGAGTGATAGGCCAAAGGAAAGCGCATGAAACAGTAGGTATAGTACAGCTGTGTTGGTGTTCTCTCTCTCCTGTGTGTGTGTGTGTGTGTGTGTGTGTGTGCAAAAGAAGAATGGAAAGCAGGACAACCAATTTAAACAGTGATCATTTCTCAGGTTGATACAGATTATTGGTAACTGCATTTTGTTTGAGGTTTTCTGATTTTCAAATATTTTTTTTCTTGAAAAAATAAGGAAAGGGTTAACTTTTCTCTGGGTGACTTAAAATCACTTTAGTTCTAGCATTTTCTACCTACATCCATAACTACATCTGTATTTCTCTCCAGGGTAACTGTACAGTGGCATGGGTTGTGCACTGCACTAGCTCCTACCTTAGAGTGAGTGGGGATGTGAAGAGCATCTCTTGGTCAACTTGTCAGGCTGTCCCTGGCATGGGGCTGTATCTTCTCAGCAGAATGGGAGACTTTTTTTTTCCCTATTTTCCCAGAGGGATGTCTTTTTCTAATTCACACAGTGACACTGGATTGCTCATAGCAGCTCTGTGTGTGTGTGTGTGTGTGTGTGTGTGTGTGTGTGTGTGCGTGTTAGCCATCTCATATAACCCATCTTGTATTACAAAGAGGAATTATTTATCAATCTAAATGTATCAAGATTTTTTAACGTTTAGGTTCAGATTTTTGAAATGGCCTTCTGTGGGACCAGGTAAAGTTCAGGGATATTTCAAAAGGCAAAGCTTCTTTGGGTCTTCCTATGACCTTACTATGTGGCTAAATCCATATTTCCTAGAAATGGGAATGGGTTACAGGTAAAGTAAGGATATCCAACGGAACTGTCAGAGATAGACACTGATTTGAGAAACCCAAGGAAACCTGGTGTCAGTGGGATGCAGGTAGCTTTCCCTGTTCAGGACGTGGAGATGGTGTCACCACGGCTCTAAAATAAGGGGTACCACTTGGCGATTCTCAGGGAAGCAAGAGGGTCAAGTTCTGTTATAGCTGTTTGGATCTGCGTCCCTCTGTTCCTTGGGAGAAACGAACATCCCAGAAGCACGAGCTGCCTGGAATCAAGTGGCCGTGCCCACCAGGGGGTTCCTAGAGTTCTTTCCTCAAGTCAAAGAAAAGCTGGGATGAGCAGGGGGATGCTGGGTATGAGCCCGGGGCTCTGATGCTCGTGTGAAAGGCAGGCACGGTCCTGAAATAGCCTGCCTGACCCCAGAGAGACTGAGGTGGCCTTGTTTTAATTCCAGGGCTGGAATAACGACAGTTCTATGAATGACCAAACAGTTATTCTGGGTTCTCGTCTTGAGAGTGCGGCCTCAGAGCTTGGCTTGTATCCTGACTTCTGACTGTGCTCCCTCTGGTCCCAAGACAGCCCTCACCTTGAGCTCTGTTTCGGAACACCCTTCTCTCTGGGGGCACCTCGACACAGGCAGGCCCTGGGGACGTGAGGTCAGAAGCTCAGTCAGCCACGGGCAGTCTGGGGCCAAGCTGCTCAGCTCCCACTCCGTGCAGTGCAGAGCCACGGGCAGCCACAGCCGCCCCTCACGTGTGGGGAGCGGTGGAGGAGGCCGTCATCAGGTTAGCAGAACGAGTGTCCAGGGGCGCAGGGCAGCTCCAGAATCCAGCCCAGCCAGAGTGTCACTGGCCACCTGGGGCAGGAAAGTCACCACGCTGGGAGCCAGGAGGCTCCTAGGTGAGCTCATGGGAGTCAGATGCCATTGCCCTCCACACCGTCCCCTCTAGTTCATGGCCAGGGGCCAAGCCCTTCCTGCCCTAAACCCCATGGCCTCATGAACAGAGCCACTAACAGCTGCTTACAAAGTTATTCCCAGGGAGAAGTGTTCAAGCCAGAAAGAAGTGCCGATTGGGTTTTTTCTTTTTCCATTTCTTTCTTTTTTGAGGGGAGGGAGGTGTTTGTTTGCTTTTTCTCTTTACAGAATAAATACCCCAATTTTTAATGATAATGGGATTTTTGAAATGTTAATGATGAGATTCTCTTTTTCTCCTCATTAGCATTTTTTTTCCTTCCAAAAGTAAGCCCAGAGTGACAAGGAACTTGGAGGACAGTGATCCCGTGGACACTGATGGACATGAAGCCTTTGAGCTCTGACATGGACGTCTGGCCTCAGTGTCAGGTGGTGGCTTGGGCAGACAGGCCATCAGGGCCAGGGGAGAGTCTTCCTGTGCAAGAGTCTGGCAGTCCCTCGGTGCAGGGGACAGCTGTTTTTTTGCATCTCTGTGGTCAATGAGCCTAAAGTTGTGTGAAGCACGCCCCCTTGAACTTGGAATGAAATCGGGTAGAGACCAAGTGGGCTCCAACGCTCATCAGAAAGGCTTCAGGTGTGCGGCTCCCGATGTTTACTCTGAATCACTGGAGTTAGGCGGTCAGGCTCGGGGCCACAGCTCCCAGGGGTGCTTCAAGACGATGACATGATGAATGCGACCTGGGAGTTTTACAGAGCAGGATTGTCATCGGGACTGCACTACTACTGTGCAGCTGCATCAGTCTGGGCAACTTAATGCCTCTCCAACTTTAACCAAGGTACTGCTAAATGAGAGGAATGTGAAGTGTGTTCTTTATAATGAGTAGTTCTGGGAAATAGAAGAGATCCCAGGGGAAATTCCTGAGAAATGGGATTAGAATTGGCAGAGGGCCTTACACAAGCCCCAAGCACAAAGCACTGGGTTAGGCCTAACAGCACGAAGCCGGGGAGCAAGCCGGAGCTGGGAGCGGGGATCCCAGAGGTGCCAGCCACAGCCACACCAGAGACACAGAAGCGAAGGCCCTCCTCTAGGAGACCGAGCGCAGACAGAGGCAGCGCTGGGGCTGGGCTCAGAGCAGGCGTGTGCACCAGGTGGGCACCCAGGGTCACGTGCCCGGTTGGTTTCTCACTCCTGCCGGGACGCGTCACCACAGATACAGTGGCAATGCAGACTTCTAATCTGACAGTTTTGGGAGTTGGAAGGCTGAAAGGGATTTCAGTGGCCAAAACCAACCTGTTGGCAGGGCCACGCCCTCCCATAAAGACTCCAGGGTGATCTGTCTCCTGCCCTTTTCCAGCTACAGAGCCCACCACGTTCCCTGATTCCAGGAAATTCCTACGAAATGGGACTAGAATTATGGCAGAGGGCCTTACACAAGCCCCTCCGGCCACCTTCAAGCTCACTCTCGGCTTCTGTCCTGATGTCACCGTCTCTCTTCCTGGGCCAAGGCGGAGCTCTACCTCCTCGGGGATTTCTCCGATTTCTCCAGAGCAGGTGCTCTGGAGGGAGACGGAAATGGCGGAACATCAGGTCCCCGTGGCTTCCCCACATTGTGCCACCACCCCAAAGCCGAGTCCTCCCGCTTGATGAAGATCAACTGTGCTTTTTGAAAGATCATAATAAGTCTAGTTTCAAATGGGGACAGAGGCAGAACTGCCTTTCCCACCCTGCTTAAGACACTGTCCTTCCTGGTTCTGTTCTGTCCCTGTCCTCAGAGCAGGGATTTCAACATCCAGATCCCAGGCTGGCTTTGAAGGCGGAGGAGTGGGCTCTGAGAGGTTCAGGACAAAGGGGGCTTTTATTGGTCTCCTGTTGTTTGTTGATTTTTTTCCCCTTCTTTAAATAATATGACAAATGTGTGTTCTGATATGATTGTCTGGCGTGGCTTCGTGAGTTGACATAATTAAGAGCCATTTCCACTTGGCAGTGCTGTGGGGAAATTAATTAGCAGCTCAGGTGAGCGCTTGCTCTTGAAAAGGATGTTAAGATGGGAGGAAAGGCAGGAGACCCAGAGGTGGCAGACCGGTTGGGTATTCAGCCCAAGATAATGTCCCTGTGTGAGTATTTCCTGATTGGATACCTGAAATCAGATATGGATGAGATTTTCCACTGCCTGGTAGACAGAAAGGGTGAAGAAAAATCATGGTGTCTTTGGTTCCCTCCAGTTCTTGTGAAATAAACTGGATTCCTTCCAGAATGAGTATTCATTATTTCATTGTGTTCTGTGGGTCCTGCTGGGTTAATCTTTGTTCTGAACAATGACAGCTTTAATCAGCATAACAGTTTCTGGTTATTTGCAACAGAATAGTTTTTGTGCCTATGTATGTTCCTTTGTCAGACCTTCGTGAAGCTCTGAGACTCATTCTACAGTGGGTACTGTTTCCTGGGAGAGCCACTGTGGCCATTCTAGGGGAGGGTTCCTCTGGGTCACTTAGTTTTGGAGTAGCTCCAGGGGTCACCTGCAAGGGCAGATCTAAGACATCTGCTTTGGTGGACTCCCAGACCTCTGCTCAGATTCAGCTGGTGTCTTCGACTTCCATTTGTACCAGCCGTGATGCTGCTGAGAGCTGTGGCGTGGAGGTGGCCCAAATATCAGACTTTGGATCCAGACAGACTTGGGTTCAAGAATGAGTTTCCATCCTAGCCATGGGACTTGGGACAAATGTAACCCTTCTAGGAATAGATACAATAACCTAAATAGAGCACTTTAGCACAGTTCCTGGTACATTGTGCCAGAAAGTGGTCTTAAATGGTCATTTTTTAAAACAAGAATACCACTGAAAGTGTTTTTTTTAATGTTCATGTGACTCTAGCCTGTTTTCTGGGGCTTTAGCAGGAAGGGTGTAGCCCAAGAGAAAAACAAATTAAGAATGCCATCAATGCCATTCTGGGAGAAAAGGTGGCTAGAGAGTTTCTGCTCTCCAAGTGAGTCACCACCCAAGTGACAGGTTTGCACATAACAGGTTCCTGCAAATACCAAATGACATATCACTCCATTCAACAACAGTTAGTTTTGTCTCAAGTGCTGGCCAAAGTCCTAAATCCCAGATCTATGCACCATGTCCAAATGCCTGGGCCATCTCTTATCCAGGGAACCAGAGGGAAAATGATATTGCCCCTTTTGCACAAGACCTAGACTTATTTCTGCTCCTTGACCCCACTTTGCTGAGTCACAACTGGACATTACTTACGCCTACCTAGGACCTCAAGGGCAGCAAGCTGAAACCAATAGCTTTCCTTCTCCTTCTTAATCTCATGAGCCTCCCCAAAGTCAAAGAGCCCTCAAAGACTAAAAAGGCACCTCTAGCCACTGTCACTGGGGCGACAAGTTCAAGAGGAGCACAAATACAAGGGCTTAGCACCCCAACATACGTGCATCCTCCGCTTAAGCCTTCACTGAATGTAACACAAAATTATCTAACATACACTGTTGAGGGCATAAAGACTCTCTTACCATGCACATTGAAAATGTATACACTTCAGGGCTGGGGCTGGGGCTCAGAGGTAGGGCGATCACCCAGCATGCGTGAGGCACGGAGTTCCATCCTCAGCACCACATAAAAATAAAATAAAGGTATTGTGTCCACCTGTAACTAACTAACTAACTAAATAAATAAATAAAATGTATACACGTCAAAAACACTGAAGTGGGAAAGCATACATCATAGAACCCAAGAACCACAGCACTGCCCCGCGGTGTACCTGGCCCACGTCAGAGCCTCTTTCCTTTGTCATGCCAGCTCGTGCCTGGGAAGCCCTGGGGAGTGTTCTCGAGTGTCACGGAGAGGGCCCAGGGAGAGGACTCAGAGTTTCACAAAACTAGTCAATCTACTTCTGACTTCAGTGGCAATGTTCAGAGCTCACTTTGGGTGGAAAACAAGAGGGTTCTCTTCTTGTGAGAACAGAGATCCCTGGGGGCAGGGAAGAGAATTTGTCAAGGTGTCCCCACAAAATGGGAACCCTGGGCTGCAGGTTGGGAAAACTTTTTAAACAAACAAAATTCTGTCTACCGCCTTCCATCACTCCTTAGCAATCCTCCGTCCCTCCTCCCCACATCGAACTTGGGGTGACATTGGGGTTGGCAGCAGCCTGGCTCTGCCATCATGTCCAAAGTCCACTATTTCTGTCCTGAATTTGCTTTTCCTGGCAGACCTGAGCCAATTCCCAATGAAATATATCCAGGGCTTTTCAAAATGACAGGCAAAATTGGGCTGGCAAGAGGTGTGCTGGGAGGTGGGAGGGGGACGGGGGAGAGAGGTCCACAGTGGTCGCTGGTGAGGCGACTCTGTGGACCTGCACGGAGGAAGTCATTCCACACGATCTCTGCTCCCCACTTCCGGTTCTGCTCTCCCCACTCCCACAGGCTGGGCACAGAGCCGCGCTTTTTATAGACTGTAAGTCCATTGTGGAGTTATGTATCCTGGCAGTTTGTAAAGTAGTGTTTTCTTTATTTTTATTGGTGCCCAAGGACAGTGCAGGCACACACAAGTTTGTCGGTGCCTTCCTCTTCCATGGAGCCTATGATTAATTGAGGACTGCGGCCCCAGCCCCAGCCTCTTCCTAGGAACCCAAGTTCCTTCTGAACACAGCACAGCCTCTGATTTGCTGTGTGTCCCTGGTTGAGCCAGCCCCTCTAGCCAGCTCCTTCCCAGATGTTGTGGAATGTTGTAGAATGAACGAGGAAGGGGGGTGAAGCCCTCCCTCAGGGCCTACGCAGATCTGAATGTCTCCCTGGACTTGGAGTCTGGCCTTTGCTTTTCATTAGGTCCCTGCTGTCACCAGGCCATGATTACAGAGGGAATGGATTGGAGGCCACTTATGCGTGAGGACTTTGCCCCAGCACTAGTGCCAAGCAGGTGGGGCCACTGCTTGTGGTGTGGCCTTGCTCCCCTGGCTCCCCTCGGCCTGACCTGCTGTGGCAGAGGGAAATGTAATTAGCAGGAAGATCCTGTGCAGGAGCTCTCTCTGTGTTCTCACGAAGATAATAGACCTGGTAGCCTTGTTCCCCTCGTCAGCTACCAGGTTCGGTCAGCATGGTCTTCATAATGTTCCCTTCATTCCATGAACAATGACCTCAAATCCATCCTGAATGCAGTAACCAGATGGCTCCTCCTGGAGGTGTATTTTGACACCTTGACCCAAAATATTCAATAGCTCCCTATTTTCCAACAGTAAAGTCATAATTTTGTAAGCGGGCATCCAAATCCATACACGAGGAGAATTCACCCTCGTTTATGGCCTTATGTCCTCTTCTTCATCTGGGGGAACCAGACAGAGAGCTCCTAGTCCCTCAGATACACACCCTCCCACATCTCTGTCACAGTGTCCACCCTCACTGGATTGCCCTGAGATGATGACCATTCAAATCCTGACCCAGGGAATCAATCTCTCCCTTCCCCACCCCTGCCCCTCTCTCCTTCAGCTTTTTTAGCAGACACAGGCTGTAAAGTTCTTCTTTGCTGCTCTATTTGACTATCTGACTGGCTTGTGTACTTTATAGAATATCTACCCTAAGGGCAAGGACCGTCCTCAATCTCTTTGCAGGGCCCATTGTGCCTGGCTTGCTGGGTGGGCCTTGTCCAAAGCAGAAGTAGCCTTCCATGGTGGTCAGGAGCACTGGCCCGGGCGGTGGGATTGAACCCCACTGTGATGTGCGTCCACGGCAAGTCCCTTCCTCTCTCTGGTCCAAAGTTCCCTCACTGGCAACTTGAGGAGTGATGGCTTTTATTTTGCACAAGTCATTCTAAGGATTAAATTAGGTATTCTGGGTTCGGCACTTGGCATGGTGCTTAGCGTGTTATTATCATTATCATTAAATAGATGTGTGTTGAAGAGTAGGAATTCTGGAAATAGGATCTGAGGGGCTGGACATTTGGCATGGTCTCTCTATGGAATCTCTCCCTGGCCTGGCTTTCATAAATTTGACTCAGTCTCAGTTTTCTCACGTGAAAGTTGGGGAGACCAGCAATACCTACTTCCCAGGGTTGTTCAGATTAAATGTGATGATGAGTGTAAAATGCCCACACTTAGGAAGTAAGCCTTGATAAAGGAGAAAACTATGGAATTTCGGGAATTGCTGTGGGCTAAAGGTCATAGATTTTCTTGGTGGCCTTCATCTCCCCAGTCCCCATGCCTGGTCTAGTTGGGGTCGGGGAGAGAAACTTCCTTGTGTCTCTGACTTGACGTGATCGTGCCTATGCGCCTCCCTTGACCCTCTCGGTGCAGACCGGAGAGGGGCAGCTCTGGGATTTCAGAGAACGGTTCCTCTTCCCAGTCCACAGCAACAGAACCTTCAAGAGGCTGAGCAAGGTGAACTGGATCACTTGTTCGTCCCCAGGGAGCTCATCAGACCCTGTAGATGCTGCTCCTGGAACACGGAGCCCCCTGGAAGTCTGTGTGTTCTCTTGGCACTGGACACAACGCAGACAGATCAGCCCCTCCCCCTCGGCCCTCCCCTCCATTTCATCGACATAATCCCAGGGAGGATAATGTTTCTCTAACTGCCTAATTGGGAGACTTTAGCTGGAAAATTGCCATCGAGTTCTTTCAAAGGGTGCCAGCAGCCAGGGCTGCCAGCTGCAGTGTCAGTGGGTGATCCCAGTCTCGCGCCGTGGAGCCAAGGAGCACCCGTCTCTCTCCGGTCGCCTACCCAGGGGCTGGAGCAGGCCCTCAGCTTAAGAGGAAAACAGCACACAGAGCAGGATGGTGGCCAGGAAAGCTGCTGTGAGCACCAGAGGGGCTGCCTCCCTCTCCCCCTGCTGCTCCTCCCCAGCCTATGCCACTGGGGAACGAGGTGCAATGGGTTGGAATGTCCCCCCAGTGACAGCTTGTCTCTGTGGCATGGTAGTCACTCCACAGACTCCCACTCAGCCATCCTGAATTGGGACTAGGCCTGCAGGAGTTTTTCAGAAAGAAGAAAATCCAATAGCCATGGTGTATTCCTAAAGTAGAGAATTAGACAGAGCAGTGTGTAGGAGTCAGACTTTTGGGCCAGTCTGCTTGCTCGGGTTCAGATCTAGGCTCTGTGACTTGCAGGCCAAGTTAGCAACTGCCCTAATTTCATCACATGTAAAACAGGGTGATGCACTAGTACCTATCTCTGCTCCACACAAGGAAGGATCCGGGCTGATGAAGGCCCTGCTGTCTCCAGCCCATGGCATCCGGGGTCTTCCTGCCAGGTACTCACAGGACAGGAGAAGGTATAAAGGAATGGGTGGGCCGGTTCTCTGGCCAGGTTTAGCAGGGCCTAACCTACTCCCTCTGCAGTTCACTCTTGAGAATGTGATTGGTTGGTCCCAGGATAAGCGAGTGAGGAAGCGCTTAAGATGAAGAAGGATTGCTACTCAGGCTCAGAGGAAGCGTCCTAATGATAACAGCTCCACGTATTTTGCACTCAGTGCGCGCCAGGCACTGCTACCCAAGCCCATTCACTCAGTTACTCACCATGACACAGTGATGCTAGGGAGACTTAACACATCATGAGGGCCCTGCTGGGAACCGCGGTGGAACACTCAAGAAAACACACAAGAGGGCTGAGGGTATTTGTACAGCCATTTTCGTTGCAGGTAGAAGAAACCCAAGTGTGGATGGATGGATGACTGGGTAAGCCAGATGTGGCATAGACACACAGTCGATGCCTATTCAGCCTCAGGACAGAAGGGAGTTCTGACGCAGGCTACAGCGTGGGTGGGACCTCGAGGACTTGGTGCTGTGTGAAATAAGCCGGTCACAGGGAGAGAACTGCTGACTGATTCCACTTGTGGGAGGCACCTCGAGAAGAAAATTCACAGGGATGGAAAGTGGACCAGTGGCTGCCAGAGGCTGGGGAAGGAGGAGTGGGGAAGTACTGGTTAAGGGGCATGGAGTTAGTCTCGTGAGATGAAAAGAGTTCTAGGGATGCTGATGGTGGAGACAGTTGCCCACAATGTGAATACCCTGAAGACCGCTAAACTGAAGGCTTAAAAGAGGTTAAAGTAGTAATCATACACTCTGTGTGTTTTACCACAATTAAAAGTGCTATAAGACAGGACCTATGGAAGGGGATGTTTACAAAGGAATGGACAGGTCATGGGTGCCCATAAGTCCTGGCTAGGCACAGAGGCAGGAGTAGGCATGGGAAGATGCCTCCAACACCGGCCCTAAAGGGTGAGTGAAGGAGAGCCCAGCAGAACGAGGTATGAGTGGTGGCCGTGGGAGAAAGGCCACTCAGCAGGGCCTGTGGCTTTGGGTGTAGGAGCTCAGCACTTCCTACTGACAGCTCAGGGAGAGGAAACCATGGGAGGAGCACCTGACATCTGACCTCCTGCCCTCTGACCTCCTGCCCTTGGCCCCCACTGGCTATATAACCTGCTGGAAACCAGAGGTCCCAGGAGGCTGGCGATGTTGTCTCTGCAAATCAGCCTCCCTCTCAGGGAAGGCAGGGGCGGAGAGTAGGCTTGGAATATGTCTAGCAAACAGCCCCCTTCTCCCCACTACGGATCAGGAGTCTGAGGGGGGGAAACTAGATACGGTAACCCCCCCACGGTCACATATTAGTGACCAGGCATGGCTTTGCGCATGTGATAGCTAACCCCACAGCCTCTAAAGGGAAAAGGGAGAAACTAAAATGTCCTGAGGGACCACGATATGCCCGGCTTTGTGCTTTCTCTTTCCCCTAGTGAATGAGGAAAGGGAGACCAACCGGAGTGGCGTGATGAGCCACTTGCCGAGGTCAGGCAGCGAGCTGAAGGCAGCGGGCCCAGGGTCTCAGACTCCAGAGCTCCACCCACCACATGACCTCCAGGCTGAAAGTCCTCACTGTCACCACCACTATCACCAGCATCAGAGGCGGTCACAGAGCAAGGGCCGCTTTGTGCTGTGGGTTGGGACAAAGACAGCTACTATGTACAGGCCAGCGTCCCTCCCACCCACCCTGTGCCTTCAGGCTGGGGCATCTTCTCTGAAAAAAGCCACAAGAACATGGGCACAGCAGTCACCAGAAATTTAGAGAAAGAGACACGTGAACCCATCTCTCGCACCCGGTCATTTTGCCTAGGCCAACGTGACCTGCGGGTCCAAGGTGAGTCCCACCAAAGAGCGCCAGCCTCTGAGGCCCGGCTGGCTCAGACGCACGGAATCTCCTGGGACACTTCACGCCTTCGCCTTCTTTCCTTCTGCACTACGACCACCAGACCCGGGGTCCAGAAACTGGCCCACAGCCCAGCCCAGCCTCAGCCTGTCCTAGTAAATAGTCTTAATGGCACACGGTCACCCATGGCTGTCACTGCTCCATTACAGCAGCATTGTTGAGAAGTTGCAACCAGAGCAGTGAGCCCCGGAGGCAGAACTACTTACTCTCTGGCCCTTCACAGAAAAAAATTTGCAGACCCCTGACCTAAGCCAAGTGTATTCATTTGCCAAGTCTCTTGTCACAGAGTTCCACAAACGAGGGTCGTTACATAACAGAAAATAAATCTTTCTCAGTTCTGGAGCTAGAAGTTCAAAGTCAAGGTCCAGCTGGGGTTGGTTCCTGTTGAGGGCCTGTGGGGAGAATCTGTTCTAGGCTCTGTCCAGTGGCCCCAGGCGTCCCCTGGCTTATAGAAGGCGCTCCCCCTGTGCCTGCAACATGTCCCTCTTGTGCGTGAGGCTGTGTTTGTGTCCAGATCTCCCCTTTTTATAAAGACATGGACATTGAGTTAGGGACCATTCTAATGACCTCATTTTAACTTGATCATCTACAAAGACTGTTTTCACATTCACAGGTGGTGGGGTCAGGAATTCAGCATCTTTGGGAAGGGACACAATTCCATCTGTGACCCCAAGCTACATCATTTCCCACCTGGGCTGTTGCAACAGCTTCCTGGCTGGTCTCCCATTTTTGCCTGACACCCCTCCCCCACCCGAAAGTCCTTACTCTGCCACCCACTGATCACTTCTCAGAAGGATCACTTCAGAGAACGCATGTTGGATTGCATCACTGGCCTGTTTGCAGCCGTCCAATGCATATCCAGTGGGTGACACCAGACTTTTTTTTTTTTTTTTTTTTTTTGGTACTAGGGATTGAACTCAGGGGCACTTGACCACTGGGCCACATCTCCAGCCCTTTTTTGTGTTTTATTTAGAGACAGGGTCTCACTGAGTTGCTAAGTGCCTTGCCATTGCTGAGGCTGGCTTAGACCACTCTTTGTAACAGTGGACTGTCCTCACCGGCCTAGGACCTCCTCTTGCCCCATGCCTTGCTGTCTCTCTACTGCAGCTTCAACATCTGTTAGGGTTTGGATATGAGGTGTCCCCAAACCTCCTGTATTAATCCAGAAATGTTTGGATGGGGAATGGTTGGGTTGCGAGAGCTGTAACCCCATCAGTCCATCCTAGTTTGAATGAACGTGGTGGTAACTACAGGTAGATGGGGGGACGTGGGCCACAGGGCTGGGCCTGGAGGGGTTGTCCTTCCTGAGGTCCCTTTCTGTCCCCCCGCTTCCTGACCCTGCTCTGAGCTGCGCAGCTTTTCTCCGGGCCCTTCCCCCCGGATGTTCTTCCTCACCTCAGTCCCAGAGTAATGGAGTCGGCTGTCTATGGACTGAGACCTCTGACACCATGAACCCAAAAAAGCCCTTCCTCCTCGAAGTTGTTCTTGTCAGATATTTTGGTCACAGTGAGGCAAGACTGACGTAAGCACCATCGTCTTTTCAGTCTTTCAGACTCGCTACAGGTCCTTGCCCACGCCCTCTGAGCCTTCCTGTAGGTGGCCTCTGCCTACAGTTCCTTTGCCTCGGCCCTGCCTGGCAAGCCCCTCCTCATCCTTTACACGCCATCCTCTGCATCCCTTTCTCCGGGAGCTTCCTGTACCTTCCCGGCATTCGTCCACAGCCACAATGCTGCAGGTGTGACTCTGGGATGGCTGTCTCTTTGTCGTTAGATCAGACGCTCCGTGAGGATTAGAGCAGGGTCTTTCTGTTGCTCATACCCCAGCACCTAGCACTCAGCCTGGACCCCCCAAGCCCTCCAGAACCATCTGCCTACAGGAGGGCAAAAGGAGGAATGAGAAGAGAAAAGCAGTCACAGCCCCTGTCATTGAAGAGCTTGGGCCAAGAAGGTGACATCAGAGAGGGAACAGAAAAAGACCCCAGTGTCAAGAGTGTTGGCAGGCGACCAGGACACTTGAAGGAGCACCTGCGAGAGGCCCTGAGCTGGGAGCAGAGTGAAGTGTGAGGGAGGCTTCTTGCAGGAAGTGGCACCTTGTCTTAGTCTCATGAGAGTCCCTTAGACTCACCCTTCCTCACAGGGAACAGCATCATTTGAGGCCTGGAGACTGTTGGATTTTGATGCTTCCTAACAAATTACTACCAACTTAGGACCTTTGAGCAGCTCACACTTGCTCTCTCAGCGTGGATGAGGGTGCAGCTCCATTGGGTTCTCTGCTTGGAGTCCCACCAGGCTGCCACCAAGGTATTGGCTGGACTGCATCCTCCTCTGGAGATGAGCCTTGTCTCATCACTACAGAAAGGACAGTCTTCAGCCCACTAAAGTTTACATTATGCAACCTAATATAACCACAGGGTGACATTCCACCATTGTGCCCTGTAACACTCATAGGGTCGACCAGGTGCCACCTTTGCTGTATAACTCAACCTCACCGAGGGATCTGTTTCTCATGCCTTTGCAAGATCCTCTTGGTGGGAATTAAGAGTCCTGCCCTGGCTCAAGGGAGGGGATCACACCAACCTGTGCGAGCAAGGCCATGGCCATGCCCGTTGTGATGCCCGATGTCGGGGGCCACCTGAGAAACCTGTGCCTTGGGGTACTGACTGCTCCTTCCTCTGCATTGCGAGGACTTATGGTGTTCCCACTCTGGGCCAAGGACTGTGCTTAGTGCTGGGAACACAGGGGACAGCAAGGCAGAGACAGCGTCAACCCTCATGGAACGTCCCCATTCCAGAGTAGCTAGAGCACATGGAGAGAGGGGAGTCCTCTTTCACGGTGGCCTTGGGACATCTTCCCTCCCAAAGCCTGACAGGTAGAGGCCTGCCCCACCTAACAGAGCATTAGGAGGGGTCCTTGACCAAGCCACTGCTTAAGCCACCTGCTGTTATTTCAATACGGTCTGCCCCTGAATTCATGTAGAAGTTCCATTCCCAGAGCCATGTGTCACTAATATTAAGAGGGTGGAAATGTAATCTGACTATGGTGTTTAGAAGTGGGGCCTTCGGGAAGTGGTTAGGTTTACCCAAGATCATAAGGGTAAAGCACCATCATTGAATCCTGGTGGCTTTATGAGAATAGGAAAAGAAACCAGGCAGACATATCAACTCCCTGTGTCTTGCCATGTGATGTCATGTGCTGCCTGGGACTCTACCAGCAAGATAGACCAGATGAGCTCCTAGGCTTTGCACCTCTAGAACTGTGAGCCAAGATAAACCTCTTTTCTTTGTAGAGTTAGCCTGCCTCAAGTGTTTCATTACAGTAAAGAAAAATGGAATAGTTTGCCATCCCTCAGAGACCTCAGGGTTATAGATGCCTCCAATCATCTCTTGCAGTTGAAGCTACTTTCATAGCATGGAGGAACATCTCTGATAAATTGCTTTAGGCTCCACATCAGTAGTAGTTTACTTTCCCTTGTTCTGTGGTGCTTTTGGCCCAGGGAGCATGATGGGCCAGCTGTCTCTCAGTGTGCCAAAAAAAATCTGTTCTCAAATGTGGTGACTCCAGCATCCAAATGTCGGAGCTGGGACCTGTCTCGGAATGCTCTTGTCTTCACTCACCCTTATGTCTTTGACTGAAGGTATCTGGTCCTTCTGGAGGACTTAGACTTTTCACTTATGCTACAAGTGTCGACTGAGACCTTACTTGGTACCAGACTCCATATTGGACACACTGGGGTGGAAAGAAGCTGAGTTCCCACCCTTTGCAAGCTGGCGGAGGGACAGATATGTGTCGCGGTGCCACAGGCATAAGCGGAGACTAGAGCTGCAACACACGTTAAGAACGAGCAGCGCCCGATGGCCGGGAGCCCGAGGCTGCACGGGAGCTGGTCCGTGTGGTCAGGGAGGCTTCCCTGAAGCAGGAGCTCTGGAGCTTCCATCAGGAGGAAAGGGAAGGCAGCACGCGGGGAGGCGGTGAGAACAGTGGACCAAGCAGAGGGCCCGGCAGGAGCCATGGGATGGGAGAGGGTTTGGAGGAATTAAAGGAGAGCCAGGTGGCTGCTCTTAGGGAATCTGCGTCGAGCAGGCAGACCCAAGCAGTGGGAGAGAAAGACCCTGAGCCGGCTGCGTTCCCAGGCTCTCTGTGCTTCTGCCTTGGCCGGGCCTCCCGTTTATCATTCTGAAGAGCCCTGCCATGCTCCTCCCTGGGGCTCGCCCCGTGGGAGAGGTTATCACCACACAGCAATCCAACCAGTCCCCCTGACCATGTTCAAGGCCAACAGCTTAAAATAATAACAATTTTTCCCAAACCTTCAGAAATGTCAACCCTGCATCTACTTGGAATTAAAGCCCAGTGTTCCAGCTCTTAGCAACAAGGAAGCCTGCAGGCCACAGCTCGTAGGAAACTCAAAAAGGCGAGAAGTGCACTTAGGTCCATAGAATGTGAGGGGGAAGCTGCCTTCTCCGCCCCTCCACCCCCAACATATTTGGGTTTGGGAGTGATCATTGCTTAGTATCGGTGGAAGTCTGGTTTCAGGACCCCTGGTGGGTGTCAAAATCCAAGGATGCTCAAGTCCCTTATATAAAATGGCCCAGTATTTGCAGATAACCTCTGCATCTTTAAATCATCTCTAGATGACTTTTAAAAGCTCATGCAATGTGATTGCTGTGTCAACAGTCGCACTGCATCATGCAGGGGATATTGTTTGGGGAATCTCTGTCTGTTCAGTCGACATGTGTTTCTCTCAGTCTTTCCAGTCCAGGCTTAGTTGGATCTGCGTGTGCAGAAACCACGGCTGCAGAGGCCCGGCTTGCGAGCCTGAGTGGGAGGAGTGGGAGCGGCCTGGTTGATCTGTGAAGAAGAGAAGGGAGACGGGCAGGCGCACTCATCTTTTCTGCTAGCAGCGAGGAGCTGGGTGCAGCCATATGGGCAGCCGCGAGGAGGCTGGGACTGTGGCGCCTGCTCAGCACTAATTAGAAGCCAACGAAGGCCGGCTGAAGTGGCTGCAGGGACACTCAGCAGGGACCACTTCCTGCACAGGGCTGGCAGCCCCGGATTAGGGGCTGACAGGTGCTGCCTCCTCTGACACTTTTGGCAGCACCTCACCTGCTCCTGCAGCTCGTCCCTAGATGCGGGTGACCTTGGAAATGCTCAGGAACACCGGTTTGGCTGAAGATTCTACAGGGAACGCCTGTCTCCCCAGTTCCCTTTTTGGAGGGTTCATCTACAAGAGCAAAGGCTGTTCCCTACCTTTGAAGTTCAGCACGGGGATGCACGGTATTTTGGCCTAACCGGTTTGACACGGCCTAGAAGTCAAATCAATAAATTGTCAGTGTTATCTGGGCACAGTGGTGCTTGCCAGTGATCCCAGTGACTTAGGAGCCTGAGGCAGGAAAATCTGAAATCTGAGCCCAGTCTCAGCAACTTAGGGAGACTTTGTCTCAAAATAAAAGCAAAAGTGGGGAGGGCTGGGGATATAGCACAGTAAAAGAGAACCCCTGAGCCAGGCGCGGTGGCGCACGCCTGTAATCCCAGCACTTTGGGAGGCTGAGGCAGGAGGATCGCAAGTTCAAAGCCAGCCTCAGCAATGGCGAGGCACTTAGCAACTCAGTGAGACCCTGTCTCTAATAAAAACCAAAAAAAGGGCTGGGGATGTGGCCCAGTGGTCGAGTGCCTCTGAGTTCAATCCCTGGTACCAAAACAAAAAAAAGAGAACCCCTGGGTTCTATCCCTAGTACTGAAAATGAAAGGAAGGAAGGAAGGAAGGAGGGAGGGAAGGATGGGGAGAAGGAAGGAAGGAAGGCAGGCAGGCAGGCCGGCAGACAGACCATGGCCATGGCCATTGTGATGCCCAATGGGATGGGGTGCCTTAGCATGCTACAGGGAGACAGGGAGGGGTGGCAGGACGTGTGCAGTAGCATCAGGGCTAGGGGATGCTCAGGACCAGAGACAGAATGAGGAGAAGGTCAGAGATGGCAAAGGGTCTGGTGTAAGATGATGGTTAGACTCAACACTGGTGCTTTTTAAAAACAACATTTGCATGTTGGCCTATGTTGCATGTCAATATTGCAATGACTGTGTCAAGGTGGCTGCATCAAAATAATCTGCTTTGCAACTAAGAGTCAGTTTGGCAGAAATTTCCATGGAGTCTCTTCATTTCTCTTCCCCTTTCATGCCCTTGACATAGACCTTCATAATTTTCTTACTCAGACAATTGCAATGACCCCTGTCTTACGTGTTCTGTGGTCTGCCCTCCATACTATAGCCTCGGGGATTTTTGTATAACATACCCATTTAAAAGAAGACCCTTGGCTTCTGCATTCTGATACAAAACCACCCAAGACTGCTAACCCTGATCTCTGAATTACTCGACTTTCTTTTTGGCTTATCCAAGATTGACTTTGGAGGACATTATCTGGTGGGTGAATCTCATCCCCACAGGCCTGATGCCCTCTCTGCTAGTGTTTCGTTACTATCACGAACTACCTGAGGCAGCCAACCTTTATAAAGAAAATGTTTACTTAGCTCATAGTTTTGGAGAGTAAAGTCCAAACAGCATTTTGCAGGCTCTGACAAGGACCCTGTTGGCTGGGTCACCTCGTGGTGATGATAATGGCTGGAGCATGTGTGGGAGGAAGAGATCACAGAGAAAGACTGGGGGTCTTAAGATCTCTTCCATGGGCACACCCATTGGCTTAAGGCTCTTCTACTAGGCTCCACCTCTTAAAGTTTCCATCAGCTGCCACATTGTCACGTTGGGGCCCAAGCTGCCAACACACGAACCTTTGGGGGACACACTTGAACCATACCCAGACCTTATCACCACCGGAAGCTGCCCTCTATCCAGCAGGCAGCCCCATACTGAAAACATTTGGCACACTGGGCCAACGTGTTCTCAATACGACCTAGAATGGCCCATCTGCCTTCCTGTGCCTGAAAACCGTCTTTCCCATGAAGATGGGGCAAGGAGTGGTACCTTGGGTATTTCCATGGCTTGGAGGAAAAGAAAAAGCCTTCCAGTCAGCGTGAGCACACACACATACGTGCATTAGAGTCATTAATGGTCCTTTGGAGAGAGGTTCGATTTATGTGTGGTTTAACCAAATGATGTGTCTCTGGGGGTGGGGGCCGCCGTCTCCCACTCCCATTAAACACTATTTGTGACTCATGGAAAAAATAAAAGAAACCCTGAACTCCACAAGCGTGAGAAAACAAAGGGGAAATCGGAATTGTGGATCTGCCAGAAACCTGCCATTCACAGAGCCCACAAATCACAGGAAAACAAAGAGAAATGGAAAGATTCGGTATTAAAAACCCATTCTCCCCTGAATCGGTGCCAGCATCCATAAAACAATTACATGTGATCATGCTTGAGGTTTTTCTGAGACACTAATTCTTCTCTTGACATTCAAATGTTGTACATGTTTCTTTCAAAATGTCGCACCCCATAAGGAAGGGCACATGATTAAAAGGGCAGGCGCGGAATGCCAGGGAGGTCACCCCAGCCCCTCAAAACCGAGAAGCCTCTGTGGTTGTCTTCCTTTCGCCTCTGGTGAGTTTTCCTTCGAGCGGCTGATTTTTGACTGGGGCATGACAATCTTGTCTGCCTTCCAGATGGCTCTTTGGTTGCCAGGAGACCAGATGAGGGGGGGTGGATGGGTCCACAAAGTACCCCCCCGACACACCAAAAGAGGAGAAAACCTCAGCAAAGCTCTTGACCAGGAGAAGGCGATAAGGCTGAGGCCCGGCCCAAGTGGGATGAATGCGCTCACTCAGTGCCGAGGACAGGGCCAACCACCGCTCTACTTGTGGATCTCAAGTTCATCAGCGCCTTCAATGGTTCTTTGAGTTAAGATTAAATAGGCCCCTGTGTGAAATCGGCTGTTAGTTTTCAAAGCCTTTTCATTTTGACAGGTGAAAACCTCATCAGAATTACCCTATGCAGAGATGTCAGGAAAAATATACCAGAGGAAATTGGAAAATATGATTGAGCCGGGCGTGTTCCACGCGGCCCACTGGTTCTCGCTGTTTGCTCTCTGGGAATCTCTCCCCGCTCAGCGTTCAGTGTGCAAGTGCACAAGGGCTGGAATCCAAGAGTACACCCACAGGTGCTGGTTCCTTGCCGGCTCGGCTTCCTGGGTGCACCTCTCGGTAGGGGACCCACATTCAGATCAAATGTAGGGGCATTTCCATAGAGCCTGCAGGGGAGGCCAGAAGAAAAATAGGTGAATTAAGTGAGAAGCATGTTGTGGGCCAATTTAATCAGGGCTAATATATCAAGCCTGGTATTGTTTTTGGAACTGGATTCAGGAGTAACAGGATCCCTGACAGTCGCAGCCAGCCCTGGTAATGAATGTCTCCAGAGTTCACAGACCTGTCTTGAGGAAACCAGCACAGAGAAGAAAGCACAGGTCCCCTCTGATGGCAGGGGTGGGACACAGGGTCAGCAGGGACTCGTTTCATTCATGGCTTCTCTGCCTTTCCCATGGGTGAGACAAAGGCTAGATGCTGGAACCTCTGGGCAGTGTGGCCAGTCCCCAGGTAGAGGGATGGGCATGGGTGGAAGAGGGTGCCAGGCCACACTTTGAGATAGCCCCTATGCTACTGGTCACAGTGACACCATTCTGTGCTTGAAAATGGGGCCTGCCTTCATCCCTCGGTCACAGCCTGCCCACCTAATGGAAACATGTCATTTGATCCCTGCATTTTGCAAAGGGAAAAGGAACTGCCTAGGGAGTAAAAGGGCCCTGGTCCAAGGGATGACTCCAGGTCCTGATGGCCACTGGCCATACAGAGTTGACTTTGCATTGTCCTGGAGACTGCCAGATTTCATATCCTCATTTTGTATTTCTGCATAGACCCTGAGGATCACTTAGGCCTGGGCTTCAAAACGCTGCTCTCTCAGAGGCCAGAATTCCAGCCACTGTTGAAGGAAGGGGCCTGAACCCCCACCCCCAAAGTAACAACAGGCTGGATTGCCTGATTAACATAGTGTGGAGGTTAATAAAAATCCCACCCTCTAGTTAAAATGCAGCCTGCATTGTTCACAAGCTGTTTCACTCTGAATATATTGTCTAACCCTTCTCTGGGCCTGTTTCCACCTTGCTAAAATATAAATAAGAATAATCTCTGTCTCCTGGGATTACTATGGAGCTTAAATGAGCTGATGCATGTAAAAGACTATGGGTGGGGCCTGGACACCATCATCCCCAGAAAGTGTGACTATTGTTTGTTAGTATTACCATTGTCATTATCCTATTAGTGTTGTAAGGAAGACGGTTTGAAGAAAAAGGTGGGGGGTGTGCTCCTGAAGGATCAGAGAAGTTTAAAATCCATTGATTTGGAATGGAGTCACGTGTCAGCTTGCCTGGAGCAAAGGGTGCCCAGATAATCGGTCAAATATTATTCTGAGTATGTCGTCTATGGAGGTGTTTTGGACTGAGAATAACATTTGAAATAAATGACTGAGTAAAACAGATTCCTCTCCCTGATGTAGGTGGGCAGGATCAAATCAATGGAATGCCCAAACAGCACCAAGCACTGACCTCCCCTGGGGAAGGGCACGTTCTCCTGCCCAGTAGTCACTGAACTGTGGCATCAGCTCTTTTTGGTTCTAAAGCAGTTCCTGGGCTTCAGGTTTGAGCTGAGACATCAGGTCTGCAGATTTGGGATTTTTCTAATCTCCATAATCATGTAAGCACCATATGATGAAGTGCTTGCTCTGTGTGTGTGTGTGTGTGTGTGTGTGTGTGTGTGTGTATGTGTGTGTATGTGTGTGTGTGAATGTGGATATGTAGATAATCCAAATGTCCAAATTCTTTGAAAATCAGGTCTAGCATCAGTGGCCTCACGTTGGCCAGAAGTGATTTCACCTGTCCCCCTTTGGCAGGGCATGTGGTTCCCAGCTCCACGTGGGCTATGGTGAACATTTTTGAGAAATGCCAGGTAAGCTGGCTTCATCCACCTAGTCCCTCTTCACTGGCGGGGGCAGGGTCAAGGTGAGCAAGGCTTGAGGAGCTCACAGTCTGTTGGGGAGGAGAGATGCGTAAGGAGAAAACTGTAGTGTGGAGTAGTCAGTGCTGGGACAGGGACAGTGCCGGCTCTCTGAAGCTGGCCCGTCCAGAGTTGAGGAGATGTTCAGAGCACCACTGAAAAGTGAGGAGCCCTTGAGCTGAGTCTGAAAGGTTACAGAACAGGTTAGACAAGGGACAAGGAAAAAAAAAAAAAAAAAAAGCAAAGAAATAGCATGTGCAAAGGGCCCGTGGAAAGGGTTGAGGACAACCTGGTGGCACTTGGGTATTAAGCCAGGCAGGTAGGGGATGGCAGGATCATAAAAAATGATTTTTTAAAAAAAAAAAAATTTATTTATTTGTTTTAGTTGTACATAATGCCTTTATTTTTATGTGGTTCTGAGGATTGAACCCGGGCCGCGAAAGTGCTAGGCAAGTGCTCTACCGCTGGGCCACAACCCCAGCCCCATAAAAAATGATTTTTATCGACAATGATTCAAGATAATGGAGGGAGTTTTAGCAGAGAAGTAAGTGTATTTGACCAGTATATTTGTACCTTAGGACACTCTCTGGCTGCACTGCAGAAAATGACCTGAGAGGGCACGTGCAGGAAAGCAGCTGCGGTGGCTAGGCTGTGGATGCCAGGAAGTGTCATACTTCCACCTCGTAGTTAAAGCTTGGACCCCAGTACACTGGGAGGGGGAAGAATTGAATGTGCGTGTCATTGGGCCTGGGACCTGCCCAGAGCCAGTCTCCATGATGGGAGATGTAGGGTGCTTGGGTGTTGGAAACAAGCCTCACCTGCCTCGTGACTCTACCTAAGATTCATCCTATGAAGAGAGATGATTCAGGGGCTCCTAGTGACTGTGGTTGGGACACTTGTGGGCTGTTCTTCTGGATTAACCATTGTGCAGCAAACCAAGGCCCCTGACACCCACTTCCGTGGCTTTCTCCTTGGAAGGTGGCCACCCATATTTTCTTTATTCTCAAAACCATCAAAGTGAAAACACTAATTTCAGATTTCCTTGGGACTCAGGATGAGACGGAATACTCACAATATTAACTTTTCCTTTGTTAAAACCAGCAGAGCTCAAAATGAATTAGCTGTGAGGAGCCCGGGAGAGGAGGAGTCCTACGGACAACTTCTACTCTGACTTCCAAGCTGGCTACTCGTTTAAAACACAAGGGCACATTTGAAGAGGCCGCAATTAGCATTTTCTTGCTGGCAGGGTTTGATGACAAATGGGACTCCCCTGTCAGCCCATTGTCTTCCAGTGAGCATGGAGAACCTGACACCTGACGAGTGATCCTCTTCTTACAGCCTCCCAGTCCTTGGGTGAGGATGGAGATTTCTGGAATCGGTCACAGGAGCACTGAAGGATGGGTGGGAGGACTCGGGGTCTGCTCTCCTCCCCTACCCTGCACCACCACCACGGGCTTTGGGGTGGAGGCTTCGGGGCACAAGGTCCTGGTGCAGGTGGCAGAGCGTGTGTCTGGGCTCTGCAGGGAGGACTCCACACAGGAAGGGGCTGCACACAGTGTTTTCACTTGCTGAGCCACCAGTCCTTCTTCTCCGTTAGTCAGAGGACAGCATTCCCAGCCCTCCTCTTCCTACAGCTCCTTGCCTGCCTTTGTTTGCAGAGCACCTGCTCACCGCTTGCCTTTGTGCCTGTGACAACCTGGGGACAAGGGCATCATTTCCCCACGTGACTAATAGGTAAACTGAGGCTGGTCTAGTGTCTTGGTCTGTAGCGGCCAGATGCTGTTGCTTGCAGCTACGACGCCGCGGGAGAAAATTCGGAGGCAGGATGAAAGTGAAAAAGGGTCTTTTATTCTTCTTTCTCTCTCCGGCTTCAGTAACCTCTCCAACTCCAACCGCTCTAACTCCAACCACCACCTTCTTCTTCTTCCCACACCCTCTAACCAACCTCACCCGGTTATATACATTTAGCTTTAACAAGGACAAGTGCTTACAGCTCCAGCTTACAGGTGCGTCGCACAGTGTTCACGGGCATACAAAGATTCTTTGAATAATGTATGAGTATCAGGTGGAAACTTGAACATCTTTTATGGCTCTCAGCTAACCGCAATCTTAGCTATCTCCTTGATTAGGGCTCCTTCGTTGGTCCATTTTCTGTCATCATAACCGAGTACCACAGACTGGGTGCTCATAAAGAACAGAGGTGTATTTGGCTCATGGTTCTGGAGGTGGGAAGTCAGAGCGTGGCTCCGCATCTGGTGGGGCCTTGCTGCACCCCAACATGGCGGACGCATCACACAGCTGACGTGTGCTAGCGGGGCCTCTCTTCCTCTTCTTAGGAAGCCACTAATGCCATCATGGGGCCTCACCCTCATGCTTTCATCTAATCCTAATTAACTCCTACAGACCTCCCCTCAAAAGATCATTAACATGTGAATTTGAGGGTTGTTTTCAATACCTGTGCTTTCAGGGGACACATTCAAACCTTGGAATCCAGTTTGAAGAGCCTGACCTAAGTTCACACATCTTCCACGTGACTGAGGCGGGACTGAGCCCAGCTGTGGAGCCCAAGACTTCCTGCTTCCCTCTCCTCCCCCGTAGGCTCGTGGCACTTGATCGCTGTCTCCCTGGGCCCAGGGGATCCACATTTGCCGTCCTTTCTTTCCACTGTGTCCAGTGTCCCGCCTGGGTCTGCTCTAGGCCTGGGCCTGTCCGTTGGTGTGGCCAGCACGCTCTGCTGCTTTGTCCCTGAATCCCGAGCATCGGTGGGGCTAAAGGAGGGCTTGGCAGGGTGCTGAGGTAAGTGGGGGTGAGGCAGAGCAAGGGGTTCCAAGCTGAAGGCCAGTCCTGTCTGGCATTTGCTCCCCAAGAAGGAGGTGTTTGAAATGAGCACGGAAAGCCCATCTGGACCTTCCTCTCCCGGCTGGCAAAAGTCCTCCTTGCCTGTCTTTAAGACTCACCTGAGAGGTCAACTCCTCCTTGCAACATTCCCCCTCCCTTGCCTTCTGGAAGGGTCGGGTGTCACTGTCCTCCAGGGCACTTGCCACACTGTGTCTCCAGGCCCACACTGTCCACCTTGCCCACTACACCATGGGTTCACTGAGGTCAGGACCCGCATTTCATGGCAGGCCATGGCTGTGGTTAGGACTAGGACGGGCTGTGAAGTCACATTGCCTTGGTTTAAACACTAGCTCTAGCCTGGCATCGCGGCACACACCTGTAATCCCAGGAGGCTGAGGCAGGAAGATAGCACGTTTGGGCAGCTTAGTGAGACCCCATTTCAAAACAAAAATTTAAAAATAAAAAATTGAAATGTAGCTCAGTGGCAATAGTGTTGCAATCCCCAGTACCCCCCAAAATAAAAGTAAAATAAATCAAAAAACAAAAAAGCAGCTTCAGCATGGAAGAACTGTGTGACCGTGTGGAGGCCCTGTTTCCCCATCTTTAAAATAGGGCCAAGATCATCTCTAATCCAAAGGTTATCATGAGGATAAAATGGCACAAAATCTGAAAGACATTCTGCATTTCAGAGGGCACAGAGTAGGTGCTCAGCACAGGTCAGTGCCCATGGGGGGGGGGGTGGAGCAAGGGCAGAACCTGAGGGAAACCAGAGCCTGCTGTTTTGAGGAGTGGCAGATGACCAGATGGATGAGCTTGAGATCAGAATGTCCCCCAGCCATGTCCTGAGTCCTTCCCAGCAGTTGGTATCACAAGGCCACTGTCTCTGGGGACTGCTGTGCCCGTAAGTCACCTGTTTTGCACACGCACAAGCCATTACCTGAGAGGGGTCTTCCATGCTGAGTGAGAATTTCCTGGGATTGTTTTGTCCCTCTCTAAACAAGACGTGGTAGGTCAGAAGAAAATGAGATGGCAGAAAAGCTGAGGAGACGGTATCAGGTGGGAAAGATGCTTACTTAAATTCTCAAGGCACTTTCTGGAAGGTCAAGCAGAGGGGGTGGATTTATGAAATATTCACCAGGGAACCAGGAGCTGGAGCTGAGCTTCTACGCGGCCAGAACCCGGCAGTAGCTGAGATCTGACCTTGGAGCTCAACACTTCAGCCTTCCCTGCCTGCCCAGGTGCAGGACCCTCCCACCCCCTGGAATGTGGCTGTGCCGGAGATATGATCAGCAAATTCCTCTGGCTTCTTGAGAAATGCCCCTATGGACAGCAAAGTCCAAACAAGTTGTAAAAATGTGAATCTGGCTGCTTGTGCCTGGACAATTGTCCCTTTGTAATGAGCGTGTCCAGCAAAGGAGAAGAGTGATCAAATAGCATGCTTGTCAGAAGCCATCCACGCTTGGCCCTTCTAGCCATGCCACATTTGTAGGTGGCATGTCAATGTCACCCACTTCATCACTGTTGCTATTATACCTGTTTGCTGAGCTATATCACAGCTACCAAACTGTACTGACATCTCCCTTTCCTGAACTGTCACAACTGTAAATAGCCAATGTGATGTACGAAAGAGGCAGGGGACCGCCCCACTGATGAAGCAGAGTCCTCTGTGCAAACCTGCATTTATTCAGATTCCTGTTTAATGGCATAGAAATAAAACAAAAAATTCTCCCCCAAGTCTCTGGACTTGGGAACAAAACCCTACATCTAGTAGGAACAAATATTCTACGCATCTACTTGGAACATGAGCCTTCTGCATCCACTAGGAATGGATTCACAATAGGCCAAAATGTGCCTGAGATTGTGCTTAGCGCTGGCCCCGTGTCCACAGTGTGTGTGCACACTTGTGCATGGTTTGGGCAGGGGGTGCCCACATTTTAAAAGATAAGGTTTTTTGTAGAAAGAAAGATCATCGGTCACTTGGCTCCACAAAAAGAGAAGTTCTTCCTAGAGTAATTGGCAGCTGAGTAACGAACCCCAAGGCATGAGACACCTCGTGTGAGAAGAAGCCAGGTCTCCAAGACAAATAAAACCAAGCTGGGCCCCAGCAACACCATCGGGAAGGCACGGGCAGCTGCCCAGAGGCAGTTTCCTTCTGCTCTGGGCATCCCTTCTGACAGCATTTTCCCAAATGAGGAGAAAGTACTTGTCAAGTATATATATTTTTTTAATTTTTAAAGAACATTTTGAATGGCCTCTGGCTTGCGCCCCTCGGGGCTCCACACTTATATTTTTAAAAGCTCGGGCCTTGGCAGGTCTCAGCTTTCAGGCTGGCATGCAGCAGAATGGAAATGCACCGGGGCGTCCCGGCTGAGCCTGGGGAGCAGAGCTGGGCTTCACCAAGGGCAGGTGAGGAACAGTCTGTGGGGACCTTTGGGAGCTCCAGAGCAAGTTGCAAAATGCCAGTGCCGAGCTGACAGCCCCCTCCCCCTGGCTACTGCCACTTCTCCCATGACCCCCCATGACCAGAATGTCCACAGCGGCTGAGCTCACGTTATCCATTAGCCTGACTGCTTTTCTTGCAGAATAAACATGGTTCTGGTATTCTGCCCTCTGTAGTCTCAACAGGTCTCTAAACTGCGCCCCCCAAAGTGAAAGTACTTTGAGTAAATACAATTTTAAGAGTGCATATGCATTCAACAATGGGGGGACTTTTTCCTCTTCCCTTTCTCCCTTCCTTTCTTTCTTCCCTCCTTCCTTCCCCCTCCAGTCTTCCTCCCTCTGTTCCTCCCTCCCTGCCTTCCTCTCTCTCCCTTCCCCCCTGCTCTTCCCCATCCCTCCCTCCCTTCCCCCTCCACTCCTTCCCCCTTCCCTTTTGCTCCTTCTCCTGAATTTGTCCACTCTCTATCAATCCTCTCTCCATCCACCCACCCTCTCATTTTTCAGTGGGTTAAACAAGGGAACCTTTAACATCTCATCTCAATATGATGGGGAAGAAAAGTAAAGATCTCATCCCAGGATGATTGGTAGTCACAAAATGACCTGAAGGGGTGAAGAGTTACAGTTTCTTAGCCTGGTGGACAAGACACGGTGCAGGCTTTGGACAGAGAAAGTAAGTGGTGGCATTTCAACACTAGGCAGTCTCCAGCCACCTTGGGTCCTCTTTGAAAGACTTGTGTCCTGAGGTTCATGGTGGCACTCAGGAACCCTGTGACCCTGAAGCTGTAGGCACCTCTATCTTTGCATGTCCCTAGGGAGATGTCCACCAGAAGCCTCGGATGCTTAGTCCTTAGCGTTATAGGGATGTAAATGATGGACTAGCGATGTTTCCAACCATCTGGACTCTACCTCTTCTCCCCATAATGGAGGGAACACTCTGTAGGATGGTGGTTGAAAACACCAGTCTTGCTACCTGGATGAGAATCCCAGCTCCACTCAGCACCCTTTGTGTAACCGTAATATACTTGCTATCACAGAGCCTCAATTCATACGATAGACATTGATTCTGCTACTTCACTGGAGTATTGGATGGACTAAATGAGATAATGCAGAGGAGCGTGTAGCAATGGGCATGTCCCCTCTAAGTGGCTCAGTAAGTAGTAATAGTAACTATCTGCGCTTTGGGATGATAACCTAGAAATAGCCACAGTCCATAAACACTGGTGTGCTAGTTGGAAGACTGACCCTGAACAAAGGGACGGAAAACTGTGGCTTTGAGACAAATCCTGCCTAATAACTATGTTTGTAAACAAAGTTTCATTAGGTTACAGCCACACCCATTCATTTGCATGTCTACATCTGCTTTCCAGCCACAGGGGTACAACCCAATAGTTGTGACAGAGACTTTAAAGCCTGCCGAGGCTTAAGTATTCACTCCAGGCCCTTTAATGGAGAAATTTGCCAACCCCTGCCCTAAACAATGAACAATATGTAACCTACCCTGGAAAGAGACGCGTGCACAGGAAGCATAGACAGGGATGTTTATGACATCCTCATTTCACCCTCAGATAACTGGAAACAATTTAG
This sequence comes from Tamias sibiricus, assembly GCA_025594165.1. Taxonomy (NCBI): domain Eukaryota; kingdom Metazoa; phylum Chordata; class Mammalia; order Rodentia; family Sciuridae; genus Tamias; species Tamias sibiricus. The sequence goes on from CM046662.1 coordinate 11,549,509, forward strand.
ATGCCAGTCAGAAGAGGAGGGCTGTACTTATGCTGTGGCAGTTGAGAAGCACGTGTTCTGTCCACAGTGAGCAATGTGGATAAGCCTCCCCTGGGCCTTGTTGAGGGGAGCAAGCAAGGATGTCACCATTCATGGAAAACATGCACAACGTATTATAGATTCTCTTCTGGGTCATATGTCAATGTGTGCGTGCATGGAAAGCACTCAGGAAAACAAGTATTCAACAAGCAAATAATAATGCTTGCCTCGGAGGAGGAATAAAGGTTAGAGGTTTTCATCCTAGGGACTTTAGTCCTGTCGATGACACTTTCACAGAATGTACTCATGTGTATTTTGTTTCATTAAAATTGTATACAAAATGTAAGGCACTTGGGCAGAGCCTTGGAGGATGGGTGTCATTCTGAGAGGTGGAAACAGGTGGAATAAAGAGGAGGAGCATACTGCCAATCAGGGGAGCCACCAAGCAAGACAATGGGGCTAGAAGGAAGTGAGGATGTGGACAGTGAAGACGCTGACAGATGTGGCCCCAAGAAAGCAGAAGGCAGAGGGGAGGGAAGTCATTCTTCAGAATGGAGGGCATGATGAGGAACTCAGCGTTACATCTGATTCCAAAGGGGCCCCTCCCAGGAGAGGCAGCAGGTTGGGAAGTCCACGGACACTTAAGAGGAGGCTGGGTAGGGCCCTGGAGTCCATCTGGCCTTCCAGGCTTGGTGGTGGTGGTGGGGTGTCCTATTCTTATCTTCTTTTTAGTTTCTTTGGATTATGCTCTGGTAGGAGGGGACCAGAGGACTTGTGCTTCTCAGGCTTCCGAGAACTGACTGGACAATTGGATTTGGTTTCTAGCATTAGGGCCAAAAATATGCCTATTTCTCAAATAGTTGCCATTAACATGCAAAAGTGCCAGTCCGCTGTGGATTGGAGTAAAATTACTCTACACTTATAATTTTAATATTAGGAAATCAAGCCGGTTGGAAGGAGAAGTTAAATGTGCCTCCAGGATGATTGGTAGTTACACAATGACATGAAGAAACTGCACATGGCCAGATCGTGAGCTCTTGGAAATAGCGTGCCCTGGGGCTGAACGCTTGGCAGAGACAGGACTTGGGCAGGGAAAGGAAATTCCCAGGCTACAGAGATTATTTTTGTCACACTTTGTCTCTGTGATCAGGTATAAAGGAAATAGTTCATTCCTGCTCTTCTGCTCTGCCTCAGGGTGGTCCCGTGACACCAGTGAGCCATCCTGGGTCCTCCTCCCACCCAGGCAGGGCTCTGCCACCAAGCTGCTTCCTGAAAAGGACAGCTAGTAAATACTTAAGGATTTGCAGAACACAACTCTTCAGTTCTGCTGTTGTGACAGACACAGCTGTGGGTAGGACCCTCAGCTCTCCATGTCCCTGGGTTCTACCTCCCTGGTTTCAACCAACTGTGGATTGAATATGTTAAGAAATTGCAAAGTGCTCCAAAATGAAACACTTGAATTTGTGGGCTGAGCACCATGCTAAATTTGCATGAGTGAAGCCACATGTAGGCTGCTTTGCTAGAGCCTTCTCTCATGTCTCAGACCCTCGGCCTCTCTCCAGCACTCCGGTCAGAGCGTTGTTCACCTCACATCTCCTGCAGGTACTGTGTAGTGAGGCCAATGATGGTTGCATCCATACTGAAGTGTACAGATGTTTTTTCTTACCATAACTCCCTAAACAATACGGTATGACCACTATTTGCACAGCATTTACATTGTATTATCTGTGACAAGTGATCTGGAGATGATTTAAAGTGTGGATGTGTGTGCATAGGTTAGATGCAAATGCTACACCATTTTATATAAGGGTCTTGATCGTCTACAGATGGGTTTCCTAGACAGTCCCACGTGTAAATGAATGGAAATGGCTGTGTTCTAGTAAAACTTTATTTGCAAAACAATGGCAGACTGGCTTTGGCCCATAGGCCATAGTTTGCCCACCTCTGTCCTTAAGCAAAGATTCTGTCCACTTTGGTATGTCAATAGTCTCTTCTGTACTAGGGATTTGCAGTTGTTTGGAGGTGGTATAGCATTAAGGATACTTGCTCTGAAAATTAATTTGGGTTTGGAATTTGGCCTAAAGCCCTTACGAACTCTGTGACCTTGGATAAATGATTCAACTTGACAAACTTCAGCACCCACTTCTGTAAATGAGGAATCATACTTACCTCACTGGGCTCTTTCAAATACGAAATTAAGTTAGATTAACAAAAGGAATACAGGACACAAACTTACCAGGCTAAAATTCTTCCTCTGGCAGATAAATTCTTCAGATAAAACAGAGCAAACTCTCCCCGATTCCTTCATATACTTAGAAATAAGCCAGCACACACCCAGGATCAGGCCAGGTGAATAGTTTCAAAGCACATGAGCCCACCCTGACTAATATAGGTGGCAAATTGATTTATAAAAACAGGTAGGCCTCAGAACTCCCAGAATTCTGAAGATTTAGACTGAAGGCTGGAATGGGAACAAGGGGAGTTGGCATAACAGGACCTTGAAAGCTCAGGGTAGAGAGAAGGCCACTACCAGCAGTGGACACAGACCATGGAAAACCCTCCCTTGTACTGCTGCCCCAGAAATGGACCATGCCGCCAACTCTGCAAGAACTCCCCATGCCCAATGATGGTAGGCAGAGGCTGGTATGTCTGATTGGCTGAGCCTGGGTCACATGACTACCCTAGTGGCAAAGGAGGCTAGAAAGTGAGGGTCTGTCCTTGGCTTCTAGAGTATAGGGAAGTCTGTAACTCCTCCTGAGCCTTGAGTAGCAAAAGATAAAAATAGAAGAGAATGGAAAGCCATGGTGTAGCATACACCCACTGTGGTCCATTGACCTTTTCCAGAGATGCTGCCAATCCTACTCAACTGCCATAGCTCTGTGACTTGACCAGCCCTACCCAGTTCTGAGTCACCTATCTGGACCACTCAGTGATTTTGCTGGAACATATTACCAACCTGGGCTGTCAGCCTTGGGCAATGTGATTTTCAGAAGGCCCATGCCATCTGTGAGCAGGCTGTAAGTGCAACCAGAGGACTGAGTGACAAGTAATCATCAGCCTCGCCGCGGGCTGCGCACACCTCTGCTCTGCGCTGTGGGGACAGGAGAGCTGGGCAAGCCACAGCACTGAAGGAGCCATGGGCCCATCAGGCCCGCCCTCCTTGCCATCTCCCTGTGGTCTCCCTGGAAACTAATCCCATCCCTCTTGACGACTGCATAGCAAGGCTGCTGCTTGGTGATTGTCAAGGTAGCTTGCCCCCTTGCTAATTAACTGCTCAGAAAAATGCAGTAGGACACTGGGCTGCTCAGCTTCCAGCTTGTTAACACAGGGGATTCCAGAGGAACTCTGACCTGGCCCCTGGCTGGGGATTGCCTGACTCCAGAGAAAAGCTGGAGGGAACAGGCCCTTTTGTTTTCCATGGCTCACCCTCACTTTCAGGGACTGTTGGTTAAGTGAGTAGGAGTGGGAGGCTCCAGTTTCTACCACCGCAAGCAGAGTATGTGTGTCTCCTCTGCGGGGCTTTGGGAGATAGGGGCTGATTTACAGGGTAGAGAGACCTTCCATGCAGAGTCTAGCTAAGGGACTGGAAATCTTAGAACTCATTAACTTCTTCACTGGGGCAATGTCATCTGAAATAAGAGATCAAAGATCAAGTGTGGCTAAAAACGTAAATTCAACTTAATAATATTTGTTATTTTTTATGTGCTGGTCCCTCTGCTAAGAGATAGGGAACTGCCTACCCCAGACAACCCCACCCAGGGGACCAATCAGACAGCGCAGTGGGCTACTTCGTATGGAAGTGAGCAGGGGAGCTGTGGCAGGACCCAGGCGGGGGATGCCATCAGCTTCCCACACACTGCAGCTTGAAGCAGCAGATGTGTCCCTGTTTTGAGGCCAGAGAGCTGTACTCAGGTGTGGGCGGGGCCTCACTGCCTCTGCAGCTCTGGAGAGCGCCCCTTACCACTCCCCCTTGTCTCTCCTTGTCTGCTCATTGCCTGCTCACCTGAGGGTGGGGCGCGCTGCAGGCCTTGGTTCCCAGGCTTGCCCGCAGCAGGCTGCCGTGAGTCTGGTCAGGGGGAGCCAGTCATGGGAGCCTGCAGGGCTGGCCACCAGCAGGGAGGGGCCTATGTGTTTCTCCTCCTCCTCCAGCTCAGTATTCTCTCCCATGGTGTCACTGCCTCTTTGAAGCTCCATCTCCTGCGAGTTAGGCCTTTGGGTTCTCCAATGTCACCCATTCCTTTTGTCCCTCCAGTGGAGTAGGAACAGTTTCCTGCTGCTGCCTATCTGTGGGCTGTGTCAGCATCCCGTAGAGTCTCAGGATCTCCACCACCAGCGTAGCCCATTCCCCTGCGTCAAATTCCTGAAATACTTGAAGTGGTCTGGATTTGCCTGGCAGGACTCTGAGTGATGCTAGGTGATGAATGATCTTGAAGAGACTGTACCAGGAGTTCGAAGGCGAAGCATGCATGCAGACAGACCCTGCCTTGGCATCTCAGCAGAATGGAAAAGACAGACACTAAGCCACGCCTCACTCGGGTGAATGGAAGACGACAGGCGATGGTGAGCACATGCGGGGAAATGGGGCGGCTTTAGCCAAACAGTGACGAGTCATCCAGTCGGGGATGGAGGGTCACTAGAGCACCTTGAGGGTGTCACATTGGAGGAGGGAGCTGAGGGTTGAGTTGGTTGCCCCACCCAGGCATTCCAGAGATGGTACAGCGTCTGCAGAAGTCCTGACGCGGGCTGGGGCTCTCGAGGTCTGAAGTCACTGTCACTGGAGCACCCATAGCTGAGCGAAGGACTCGCCAGCACGGCAGGCCGTGTAGGCAGGAAGTGTGGGATTTGCTTCGAGTAGTATCCCTGGGGCGGTTGGGAATATAGTAGGTAAGCAGGTGCTCGCCTGAGGCAGGCCTCAGCCGGGCCACAGGGGATGGGGACAGAGATTGCCACCCTGCAGCCCTCTGTGGTGTGAGCAGCCACTGCTCTTCTCAAGTCACGAGGCAGCACACAGTGGGCATAGAGGCTGAGTGACAGAACCTCAGTCTCTACAAGTTCCCAGCACAGAGGACCCTTCAGCCCCACTCCCCCAAGGGGGCCCTTGAACCCAGTGATGAACAGCTAGAGTGTAAGATGAAGATTCTGGCTGGGGAAGGGTCCTAATGCCTTAACCCTCGTGATCGAGTCAGGAGTCGAGGACCAGCCGCATCAGAACCCTGGGCACATGCGTTCCACACACAGACTTCCTGGGCCAGCCCTCGAGATCAGGCAGCGTTTCTGAATCTGTGTTTCTTGACAGTCTCTGGAGATTTGGAAGCGCTGCCAGGTGAAGCAACCGGTGTTGACGGCCCAGTTCTTTGGAAAGCGCTCTCCAACTCTTATTTTCGGTGTGATCATGGGTCCCTGCTTTCTGCATCCCTCTGTCGGGGCTAGCTCACTCCTGGGCTAGCTGCAAATCCCTGGTTGAGAAATGCTGTTGACATGCAAAGAATTCTATTCTGGTTTTCCCTCTGGCTTTGCTTTTTGTTTTTGTTGTCATTGTTGTGGCAAAGAAGGGCTTCTTATCAGAAAAAACTGTCCAGGGAGCACAGGGCAGTATGGACCTCAGGGTTTTATAAATGCCCTGGTGGGTCCTTTGTATCAGGCACTGTGTCTTCTGAAACTCCTGCAGCCTCAAGCACATTGGCTAAGAACTACCTAGGAGGAGGGCAGGTTCTTCTTACTCACGAGGGCCAGCGCCACACAGCCTGGAGGTTGGGTGACTTGGTTCCCACGTACACAGAAGCAACTTCACTGTCTTCTGACTTTAGAGAATTTGACGACTTCTGATAGGAGCAACCAGTCTACACACAGCACTAGGGAGCTTCTTCAAGCCCAGAAGTAGTCAAATATTGGCACCTAGGGGCAGCCTGTCCTCCGGCCTCCCTGGCTCCACCTTCCAGAAGCAAGGGAAGGCCTGGGCTCCGGGTGGGCCAGGAAGAAGAGAACACAGGAGACAGAGAACGGGGAAGGCAGCTGGGAAGGTGGGATGCCCAGTCAGAGAGAAGGCAAGATGTTGGTCTAGGGAGGCAGAGTTCTTTTTCTTTCATAAAGGTTGATTTCTGATCGATTGTCACAGGCACACATTCCTCCCTGTGAAAGCTGTAGAAAATACAGAAAGCGTAAAGAAGTTGGAAACAAAATCAATGTCATCAATCACTATCAGCATTTTCGTCTATTTCCTTTCAGCCATTAGTTATAATTATAATTGTACCTTTGCTGGTTTTCTGGTTTTGCTTAACAAAAATTATACCAGGCACATTGTGTCATGTTGTTAAAAGCTTTTTTAAAATATTTTAAATGATCGGGTAACATTCCCCAGGGCCGGTTCACCTAACTGTCCCATCCTGGCAGCTTGGAGCATTTAACTGTACATTGAAATAAAAGTTCCCCAGAAGCTCAGAGGCCCTGGGAGCAGGCCTGATCCCTGACCTCACTTCTCTGGCTCATATCCATCCCTACAGTTGAGCCTGGGTCCAGAAATCCATGGCATGCTATAGAGATTTGCCTAGGAACCCTCTGGGCCCACCTGTTGTGGAGATGGCTGCAGAGCTGACCATGACCAAGCGCATGACGTGCTGAAAAGTCTCTGCTAGGCCTCTCTGCCCCCCCTTTCACAGCTGCACACCTTCTCCTGGCTCTGCTCCTCTGTTTTAGTCAGCTTTTTTGCTGCTGTTACTAAAAGATCTGACCAGAGCAACTGTAGAGGAGGAAAGGTTTATTTTAGGCCTCATCATTTCATAGGTCTCAATCCATAGGCAGCAGGCTCCATTCCTCAGGACCTGAGGTAAGGCAGAACATCATGAAGGAATAGTGTGGTGGAGGGAAGCAGCTCACATGATGATCAAACGGGGTGGGAGTGGAGATAGAGAGAGAGAGACCGATTCCACTCTACAGATACAAAATATATACCCCAAAGGCAGGCCCCAAATGACCCACCTCCTTCATCCACACCCTACCCACATTCAGTTAATAATCAGTCAATACCATCAAGGGATTAATTCACTGATTGGAATGAGGCTCTCATAACCCAATCATTTCTCCTCTAAACCTTCTTGCATTGTCTCACACGTGAGCTTTTGGGGGACACCTCATGTCCAAACCATCACATCCTCCCTTCCCCTGTGCCAGCCCACCTAGGTCATCCTCCTAACACTCAGTGCTTCTCTCTATGGGAGGACCTCTAAGGCGTTTTTGTTTTGCAAAAGACAAAATAACATGCTTAGAGGGCATAAAAATGTCAGACTTTTACACGTAACTTAACTGCTAACTCTCATTGTTGCCTGGAAACAAGGAATTCCAGGATCCTCACTAGACCACAGAGCACGTTTGAACAGTGCGGATTGCAGGAGTCCTGTTTGGGGAGATAGCTAAGATTGTGGTTCACTACGGGCCATGGACATTTTTGGGCATTGCCGCCTTCCGTAGTCTCATGGGACTTGGCCTGGGATCTCGCGGGACTTGGCCCAGGATCTCGAGAGACTTGAGCCGTGACTCAGCAGATCGAGCGAGCGCCATTCCTGCACGGGCACATGAGATGAGACCTGAGAGAGAACGGACGGGGTTAACGCTATTGTGTATATATATTGTAGTTTTTTTTGTAAGAGTATGTGCCTTGGCTTCTTGTGAGAGTGTGTATGTGGTGTTAGAAATTACAAGAGACAGAAAGAGAAAGATAAAAGAATTTTTTTCATTGCCATCCTGTCTCTGGGCTCCTTCCCGCGGCGCCGCCGTTCCGGGCTGCAAATCCCCTTCCGGCGACAACAGCGGATCACAGCACGTGCCCCTGCACTGGGCAGTCTCTCCCTCTCTCATCTTATCCAAACCTGCGTTCTTACACCATCTTGCTGTTCAACAGAGACTTCTCCCATGGACATTCCGTTGTTAGAAGGCAGTGAGGGGTGCTTTACAGGTTGAGCACTCCTAAGCTCAAAAAAAAATCTAAAACCTGAAGTGCTCCAAAATCTCACCCTTTTTGAGCAACAACACGATGCTCAGAAAGTTTTGAATTAGGGAGCATTTCCAGATTTTCAGATGGAGGATGCTCATCTGGTAAAAAGTCTTTGCAAATATTCCAAAAAATAAAAAATAAATAAAAAATAAACAAAACCTACAAAATCTGCCTCTATTCTGGGCCCCAGCATTTCTAGTAAGGGGGCTGAACCTTACTAGTAGTAATGAAAATGAACACTTGGGCCTTAATCATTGTCCATATTTCTGATCAGGACAGATTCTCAGAGGACAAATTCAGGTCCAATGACATGGACATTCTTGATGCCGGTTACCATATTCTTTTCAGAAAATCTGTACCAATTTTTATTCTCACCAGCAGAAATTAAGAGGTCCAACTTTATTGAAACTTTACTAATATTGACATCAGTTTTGATTTTTTTTTTTTCCATTCTTGCTCTATGGGTAGCAAAAAAATATATACTATCTGTATATGGTTCTAATTTTCATTTTTTTTGATTTCTAGTCAGGCTGAATATTTTCCATATTTTTATTTTGCAAATGAATTTTCAAGCTCAGTGGTTCAACCAACAATTAGATACAGACGACAACATATCTCATTTGTGTTATATTCCAGAACACGTGCCTTAACTAGGCAGGTACCTGTGAGCTGGGAGTCTGGCTAACACTTGTTGGAACCTTTCCTTAAAGTTACTCTAGGATCCAAACAATGGATTCCCCAACACACTTTGAAAACTGAAAAGAGTGGCGGCTGAATCCTAGGCCCCATCCTTGCTGCCTGCCCTCCCAGGAGTCATTTATGTTTTGTTCAGGTGTGAAATGGGTGGTTGGCCTGTGTAACCTCTAAGCTTTGTGCTTTGTGGCTTTGACCATTTTCACTGGAGAATTAAAATCAATTCTATAAGAAACTGGAACTTCTGAAGGATGCCTCCTGGCTGTGAGGGGAAGTGCCCTTGGCTTTGGAGGAGGGATGGCACTTGTGTTGAGGAGGCCACCTATAGGGTTCGAAGGTCTTTGAGCTTGAGCAAGGAAGGCCATGCAGTCAAGGGTGGTGCTGATTGTTGGGGCTTCAGGCGGGTGGGCTGAAAGTCAAAGATGCCAACCTTGGGCCAGCTTTGAGAGAGGACAAGACAAAGCTGCCTGGCAATACCTATGTCATCTCTGCCTAGCCATGGAAGTTGGAGAGGAAGTTTCATGAATTCACAGACCATTCATTACTGCAGAAACAAGGAGGGGTTGGTTCCATATTGGAATTACCAATATGGGCTGGGATTACCTGCTACTTTCTGGTCTCTGTGAGACTGCGATGTGTCTGGCTGAGCAAGGGAAAGCTGTGTTGGATTTGATTATTGATACTAGGCGATTCTGAGTCACAGCAGAGACCCCTTTCTTATTTTTATTTCATTAATTTTCATTTAGGCTTAAACAGCTATGCATGTGGCCTGGATTTGGAGAGTTGGGGTAGATCTGGACAATTAAAAGTTCTTTAAGTTTTGCAGGTTATCTTTGAGTAGAGTAAGACCAGAAAGAACAACTATTTCACCCTCTCTTTTATTGCTGTGTTAATTGAGGCCGATTTCAGTGGGATTAATTGACTGCTGGAATTTGCATTTTATGGCCCGGGTCTGCTCATTGAGTCAGAAGATGTCATAAAAGCAGAAGCCCGAGGTTGCTGACAGCCTCAGAGACAGTGGGTTGCTCTACAAAGGAACAGTACCAGCCATTCTCCTTCTTTATAACTTGCTGTGTAATAAGCCTCGTGTGTTTCCGGCTCCAAGAGTGGGATCTGGTGTTTTCCCAGGATCCCAGGAAGCCAGTAAGCCTGAGCCAAAGTTGGAGGGCTGAGTTTAAGAAAGAGAGGTCTAGGGAGAGTTGGTTGCAAAGGGTGACTCAGCCAGGACTGTCTTTAAAGCCTGCAGGGAATCTCACCTATGGGTTGGTGCTGGTGGACCTGTAAAATTTGTAGCTGAAGGTCCTTGTCTGTAGCAGGGAGAGAGGGGTCACACAAATGGGTGAAGGTGGTCAGGGGCCAGTGGAGGGAACCAGGTTCTTCAGGCCCATAGGGAGCCTGCATATGGATTAGGAAAGGGTCCCCTTTTTCCCAGTGGAAACCAACTTGTCCCATCACCTAAGAGGGGCCTGCACAGCTCAGGATCAAGTGTGGTGGGCAGGGGTGTGAGGGGTGTGGACCCAGCAAGCCACAGCTTCTGCTGCCTATTTTTCAAAAGAAACAAAATGCGTGTGTGTGTGTCTGTGTGTGTGTGTGTGTGTGTGTTTGCATGTGCGCGCACTCATGCGTATGAGAGAGAAAGAAATATTCCTTCTTAAAAATGGAAGCCAAGATTCAATGTTTTCTTTCCCCTAAATACTGTTGGGAGAGAGCTCGTGAGGGATGGATTGGGCTGCAGTTTGCAGACTCAGGTGCTCTATTGCAAAGGAGTTACTAAAATCCCACCCCAGTCCCTACCCCTACATACACGTGCACATGTTTGCTCACGTGTGCACGTGCACGCACACACGCGCGCGCACACACACACACACACACACACACATGCACCCACTATTGAAACGAAGGAGCTGCTGGTTCTGGGATTCCTTGATTCTTACACTCAAGTGAGCATGCCTTCAGAGAAGAGCATATTCAAGCAGGATCCTGTCCAGATTACTAAAGTGGAGACTGCTGTCCAAGAGAAGAGTGCAAAATCGCCAGGAAGGGAGCCACAGGGCTCTTAGGAGGGTGGTTTAAGAGGGAAGCAAGCAGAGCTAACCAGGAGGGACACTGCTCCAAGTGCCAGACAGGACGAGTTCCAGGTCAGCCTCCCCCTGGGGTGTTAGGCAAAGGGTGACTGGGGAGTCCCCTCCCTGGGCCACAGCTCTCAGCAAGGTGGAGCGCTGCCCCAGGCCTGCTTGGTGGCTGCAGCCTTGACAACGTTTGGGCTCCCCGCTGAGCCCAGATTGAGGGCATGGAGAGGGCTAATTAAACTCCCCACTGACAAACACAGGCTGCAGAGGGCCCCCTTTGAAGAGCAGGAGATCACAGGGACAATTTCCTGTTTGCCAGTTTGCAACCCCTGATCTCTTCCCTTTGGGATTGTGTTAAGTTTAACTAAGGCACCAACAGCCTTTTGCTAAAGTTCTCAGCCCAAATTGGAGGCGCTGTCCTTTCCTCCTATGTGGTTTCAGGTGTGTGTGCTTTGGAGGGGGAGGGGGTTGTTGGAGCAGGAAGCTCTCAGGTCCCCATTAACCCAGAGCCTTTTTGTATGGCTCTGTTCTATAAAGAGAAGAGATGTCTATCCTTCTGCCCATATATATGTGTTTACATCTGTATCCAGATTACCAGATGTGTTTGGCAGGTGAATGCAAACCACACACACCTGGCCTTTCCTACCCTTGGGTTCTGCATCCGTGGACTCAACCAACCACAGATTTAAAATTCTTGAAAAAAAACTCACATCCGTACTGAAGGAACATGCACAGATTTTTCCTTGTCATGATTGCTTAAACAATACAGTATGACAACTATTTACATAGCATTTACATAGCATTTACATTGTGTTAGGTATCACAAGTGATCTGGAGATGAATTAAAGTACACAGGAGAAGGATATGAATAGGTTACATGCCAATGCTACACCACTTTATGTGAGAGACTTGGGCATCCGAAAATGTTGCTATCCACTGGGGTTCTGGAGCCAATTCCAAGGAAGGACTGTATTTACATATTGACAAAGAGTCAAGAGTGAGGTTGGTTTGGTTTGGAACCTTTGTGTGCCCCATCCCTGTAGCGGGCGTGACTGGCTAATTTCCAGACTGTACTGGGATGATGTTTCTGCTCACCAGCAACCCAGGGGACCGTATTTTTATTTTGGAAAGATATGTTTCATATGGGAAGCAATTAATAAAGATCAACATATCTGATTTTGTTTGCTTTGGAGCTACAAGAAAAATTTATAAGTTCAAATTGTGGATCGGCCCTGTATTGAACTGCTGGGAGCGCGGTTGTCAATGATCACGTGACCTGATGGATAGAGGCAGGGAGAAAGCAGAGGTGGTTTCAGCCAAAAGGAGTACACATTGCATGCAGTTGTTGATGTAAAGTACCAGCCACGGCCAAAAGAGAGATAGTGGCCATAATGAAAAAGTGCTAAACACCATCGTACCCTTTGTGTGTGTGTGGCACTAGGATTGAACCCAGGGGTGCTCTACTGCTGAGCTAAGTCTTTTATTTTGAGACAGGGTCTCACTAAGTTTTCCAGACTGGCTTTGAACTTGTGAGCCTCCTGCCTCAGTTTCCCTAGCAGCTGGGATTACAGGCATGCGCCACCACGCCCAGCCTTGACCTGTCATCTTTTCAAGTTTTGTTATTGGGCTTTTTGTTGTTTTTGTTTTTTGTGGTGCTGGGGATTGAACCCAGGGCCTTGTGCACGTGAGGCAAGCACCCTACCGACTGAGCTAGATCCCCAGCTATCCTTCCAAGTTTTGACGGTTGCCACGCTATGCGGAACCAGTCGAAGGGCCGGCTGTAGTGACTCTCAGTCTTTCGTTACTGGTGCTGCCGTGCTTCTCACCCTGCTGCATCTTAGAGAATTAGATAGATGTGCAGACAGACAGACAGAGACACTTTTCCAAAACCCTGGGTGTTTGGGTGGGAAAAGGAGGTACAGAAAGTAAAGAGACAGAGCCAAACCTCTGTCTTGGCTCTGAACTCCAAACAGTTCAGTGAGTGGGGGAGGTGTGTGTTATTTTTTCATAAACTATCTTAGTATTCTTTTAGAAGTAGGTGAAGCATACAGTATTAAAAAAATAAGAAGAAGTACTCCAGGATCATCTTAGCTGGGTCTTTCAACAAAAAGTTAAGTTGGAAGCTCTAGGGATTTTTTTTTAAAAATATTTATTTTTTAGTTGTAGTTGGACACAATACCTTTATTGTACTTGTTTATTTCTATGTGATGCTGAAGATCAAACCCAGGGCCTCGCACATGCTGGGTGAGTGCTCTACCGCTGAGCCCCAGCCCCAGCCCAGCTCTAGGTTTTTAAAAAGTCAGAGCACACAGTAGGAGCTCTGCATCTTCTGTGAGTTTCCTTGGGAGCATGAGGGAAAAGCTAGAAAAACAGAGGACTTTAAACTAACTGTAGAGAGCAGTGGTGTGCTGGGCGGGGGGGACGTTGGCCTGGGATGGTTTTGCTGCCGCGGTGACAGACACTGACTGAGTCACCCTGTGCCTATCTCTACGCCACTCTGAACTCTGTTTGCTCATCTACAAAATGTGTTACTAAGGAGTTCAGAGTGCAGTTTATGTTAAAGGGGTAATGAAGATATACCACCTTGTACAGGACTCACTACCCATTATGGTATCCGGGGCCCTGGAGCCAGACTGACCTGGGTTCAAATGCTGGCTCAGCAAGCTGTCTGCTGTGTGACCCTGGGCAGACCACGTAGGCAGGCCCCTGAGCTTTGGTTTTCTCAAGTGAAAACCTGGGTTGATAATAGCATCCCAGTGTTATTGTGGGGAGTGAGACAGTGTTTATAAAAGATCAGAACACAGGGTCTGGCCCAGAATTTTTCTTTTTTTTTTCCTATGAATTTGGGGGTTTTGCCAGCTTTGACTATAGTTGTTCTGACCAGTGTTCTGCCACCACCCGGGCTCTAGTCCCGCGTTCCTCCGGCTGTCTCTGGAGGCGAGGCTGCTGCGTGTGTGAAGAGCTCTGAGTGGCTTCTGGGGCCTTCCCGGGCAGGTCCCGTAGTTCAGCGTCCCCTCTCCTGATGAAGAAGGTCCTGAGCTTCCAGCTGCTCCAGAACATGCCGTAAAAGCCCCAGGAGGGAAGAGCCCCTATTAGCACCTGCACATTTGGGGACCCTTGTTGGAAAAATGGCCGGGAGCTTCCTGCCGACACCCCAGGGCATGGCAGGTTTACTGAAGCCCTTCATTAGGATGAATTATGGACCTGAAGGTCTCTGTGGTTCAATTGCCCAGTGAACCCCCTGCCTACACGGCACGGAACTCTCTTCCTCTTCCCCTCCCCGGCTCCTTCCTGCCCGCTGTGCACCCCCTACCCTCATTTAATGAAAGAGAAAGCCATTGTCCCCTCCAGGGGGACCCGCAGCAAGAGGCAGAGTTCAACTTCAGAAAATTGTTTTCCTGTAAGTGTCGGGCACCTGGTGACCGGGCCTGGACCTGGCCCTTTGTGACTGTGTGGAGGAGCCCCCTGTCCTCCCCAGTACCCCAGGAGGGAGGGGAGCAGGGTGGATGGGGGCTGCTGCAGCCACAGAGCTATCTTTGTGGTTGTTCCCATGCTAAGCAGCAGGTCAGGGCCATTCTGCTGCCCCTCCAGCGTACCTGGCTTCTGACGGTGTGTGTGTGTTTCCCTTCTCCATGAAAACCATGAAACATGATAAATGACTGTGCACAGAAGCCCAGTACAAACGCTTCTCAGAGCAGCGGTTCTCGTTCATGTGTTTGCAGATCACCTGGGGGTCTGAGCATAGCAGAGAAAGCCCCCATCAAGACAGAGGTGATTTTTATAGGGCAGCCAGACTAATCTGTAGCATGAAGGATGGAAGTTAGACAGTAAGAAGGTCTTCCCAATAACAAATTTGCTGTATGATAGAATGACAGAACAGGGAAATTTTGTAGGGAAAAAAAGCTTCTTCCAAGGTATTAAAAAAAAAGAGAGAGAGAGAGAGGAAACAAATCTTCAGTGAGCACCTATGTTGTGTGTCCTGGCTATCACCTGGGAGGCAGTAGTGCAACAGCTAGTGTGGGTACAGCTTTGGAGCCCAGCTGCCTGGGATCAAATCATGTACAAAGGGGTCCTGGGCAAGTTATGCCTCTCAGGTGCAGACTCATGTGCCTTTGCAATGGGCATGATGACAGTACCCACCTTGCAGAATTATCTTATTGCATGTTAAATGAGATAAGTGTAAAAGTACTTAGCACAGTGCTTGGTACATGAGCACTCAATACACGTTCGGTGGTATCTCCGTCACTGACGAAGACTCTCCCTAGTCCCACTGCAGTCAAAGCCCTCTTTTGGACTTGGGTTGTGTCATGGCCAGCTTAGTCCAGTCTTAGCAAGAATCTCATTGAATTGATCTAGCAACTGTCCTCTGAATTGCTGTTTGTTCTTAGTAATTTTCTATCCACTGCTCCCTACCCTGCTCCACTTGGCCCCTATATTTGGGGTCAAGCTTAATCTCTGTCCCCTGAGCAAATCCCCAAGGCAGCAGACCCTTAATAAAGTCTTCTTACTAGTTTTTACAAGGGTCATGAATAAGTTTCTTCCTCTTCCTCTTTCTCCTCTGTGTTAGTCAGCTTTCTGTCACTGTGGCAAAATACCTGAGATAAACTACGTCAAAGAAGGAAAGGTTTATTTTGACTCATAGTTTCAGAGGTTTCAGTCCATGGTTGCTTGACCCGTTGTTCTGGGCCTGGGGTGGCACAGTTTGTCACAGAGGGGAGCTCATGATAGAGCAAGGTGCTCGCCTAGTGGTGACAGGAAGTGAAAGAGAGGAGGGCTAGGGAGGGGCCAGGGTCCTAAATTCCCTCCAAGGACAGGCCCTCAATGACCTAACGTCCTTCCACTGGCTTTACCTCCTAAAGCTTCCCCCACCTCCCAGCAGCTCCATCCGTCAGGACCCAGCCTTCAACACATGAGCTCTTCTGGGACTTTTAAGATCTGAACCAGAATGTCCTCCTCCTCCTCCTCCTTGTCCTCCTCTTTCTCGTCTTCTCCTGCTATCTTCTTTCCTCTCCTCCTTCCTCTCCTATTCCTCCTTCTTCTGCCTCAAAACTTGGGGGTTTATTTCTGACCCTGCTGACTTGGCCTGGGCAGTTGGGTTGGGGAGTTTTCCTTTTGGCTGAAGAAACAGGCATCTTCTCTGCTATGAAGGGGAAGTCACCTTTCTGTGTGTAGCCAAGGGGATAAAATCTGAAAATCAAACAGATAAAAGTGAAAGGGCAGAGGTGGCAGAGTAGTAAGGGCTGCAGGTCTGCGGGAGGCCGTCCTCTTCTCACTCACCGGGTCTATCATTTCTGTCTGGTCACTCGACTACTCTGAACCTCAAGCTTCTCTTCGGAGATGGGGATGAGAATCTTCACTTTGCTGATGCTGTGTATCCAAGGAGAGATATCTTGGTGAAGGAAGCCTCCAGAATCCTGGAAAGCCTTAGCTACAAAATGACAGGAAATCTGAAGATGGAGCGGAGCCTAGAAGCAAAAATTAAAATCAAAACAGAAAGAAGGAGAATAGAAGGTAGAGACAAAAGGAGAGCAAAAGAAGAGTTTGGATCTTTTGCTTCCAGACCAGCCAGTTCCTGCCACTTCCAGCCAGTCTGGATTGGACTTGGGTTGACCTGAGAAGCCATTAAGCTTGGACATAAGCACCTGGTGGAGGAAACCTGCATTTTGTCACCTGATGGGATTAGATGCGAGCAGTGGACGGGTGGGTCAGGAGTGGCACCGTGTGCACAGAACGCGGCCCTGGGGTGAGGCCAAGCGAGTGGAGGGCCGCACGTGGACAGCACTGCGAGGCTTCCTCGATGCCCCACTCACCTGCCGACCCTGGGTCTCCTGGCGGCCTGAGCGGAGGCTGATCGTCAGTGAGCGGAGGCTGATCGTCGGTGAGCGGAGGCTGAGCGTCAGTGAGCGGAGGCTGATCGTCGGTGAGCGGAGGCTGATCGTCGGTGAGCGGAGGCTGATCGTCGGTGAGCGGAGGCTGAGCGTCAGTGAGCGGAGGCTGATCGTCAGCTCACCCAGCAAGCCAGGTGGCGAGCTGGCCGTGTGCAGAGGCAGCCTCGGGAAGGAAAGCCTGACAAAGTGTTATTTATTTAAATAATGCTTTAATTTTTTACAATAACATTTTTCATTTTTAATAATTAAGGAAGTTGGGGGGGCATTTATTCTGGAAGTTTTGGAAAACATAGCATAGTTCTACCATAATATTTTGATATGTGACCCTCTGGGGCTGGGGCGAGATTTGCTTTTCTTTTTGGTGGCAGTGGTGTAAAGCTGGTGTATACTTTTATGATCTTAATACTTAGTTATTCTTACACCCATCAGCTCAGTATTTGCTTGACAATATAACAAGTTCCAGATTCTATTTCTGATCAGCTTATTTCAATTCCTTGAATTTAAAAAGAATATTCTTCGGAAAGGTTGTTAGCAATATTTTTTCAGTCTATTCAGATGTTCCAGGGACTAGAAATTGCTAGGGCTGAGTTATAAAATGTTCCCTGTTCCCTTAGGCTCTCAGGATGAGTTTCTTCCTCCCCCACTGTCTCCTCTCAGGTTAAGGATGACAGCAGCAAAAGCCTGATTCTGACTGGTTCTTTTCTAGATCTGCCTTCAAAAAGTTGGTTTTCTCCAAGTTAGGAAGGAGGGGAGAGGTGGAAAGAGAAGAGACAGGCAAGGAGGGTGAGGGCAAAGACACTCTATTTTAGCCCATTTGTGTTGCTGTAACACAATACCTGAGGCTGGGTGATTTTATAAAGAACAGAAATTTATTTTCTCACAGTTCCAAAGGCCGGGAATCCAAGATCAAGGCACTGGCAGTTGGTGTGGACCTTTTAGGTTCATCATCACAAGGCAGAAGGTGGAAGGGCAAAGAAAAGGCATAGGCCCATGAGCCCTTCTAGAAAGGCATTAAACGCCCCTGACTGTGGAGCCCTGGTGGCCTGCTCACCCCTGGGAGGCACATCTCCAGATACCGTCACCTTGAACCTAATTCCAACATGAGCTTAGGGAGGGCCAGCCCTGAGCTCTCCTCTCCCGCCTGAAACCTCCCCAGAGGGCCCTGCCCTAGGTGGGCCTCCTTCAGGAAACTCTCACCCCAGAGGATTGGAGCTCAGCTTCACTGAGGGACCCGAGGGTGGCCTGTCACCATGCCACGGTTCCCAGAGCGCGGGTGGAGCTCCTCACCCCACCCAGCTCAACCAGCTGCTCCCTCTAGGGAGGATTCCTCCACGCAGGACGCCTGTCCCCGCCTCTGGTCTACTGCAGCCCACGGGGACAGGCAGCTAGCCAGCAGTGCTCAGTCTCTCTCTGGCAGCGTGGTGGAGAAAGCACTGGGTAAGATCTGAGAGGAAGGCCGAGCAGGCGGATCCCCAAGAGACCTGCACGATCGTGACTTTCTGAAGACAGCGCCGACATTGCCGAGTTTATTGAATTGTTCTTTGTATGTAACAATCTAGTCTCCCCTGTGCTTAATATGCCTTAAATGAACCAGGCTCAGTCAACCCATCCAGATTTTCTGCAGAGAATCCTTTATACAGCCCCCTCTGGCAGAGCTAAAATGTAGATGCTGGGGGTTTGGAAGGGAGTGCTTCTTAAAAATGCCTTCAACTTCATGATATTTTAGGACACAGCTTTCACTACTTCCTAGCACTTGGATGTACACCCACCAGCAGCTCCGAAACATGCCCACAGGGAAAGTTCTGGTTCTCTCTCACCCTGGTGCAGAGGGACGGAGGGGTCCAAGTGTGGGCTCCATTGTCATTGGTTCAAGAAAAGTAAACCCCTTCCTCCTTTCCCACCCACCATATCACAGTTGCTTCACACTTTTTGTGGAATGAGAAAAGATGACTGAAATGTCAAACCCAGCCCCCATCCCAAAGTGCCTGGTCCCCAGTGGGAACCAGGAGAAGAGCATCAATCACTCCCAGGCCCAAATCGTGACCTAGCCGCGAGCAGAGCCTCGCGGCGATGGATTTTGTTTATTTCCGCCTCTCCTCCCTGACAGTTGGCCTTCTGCGATGAGCTTCCTGCTTTATGAAACTTCCCGCAGATGTGGGAGCAGCTCCTTATTCAGGGCTCCCCGTCTAATTAATTCAATCACAGAACGGCAATTAAGAGGTCAACGGCAACATTTCCAAAGAGCACCTTCTGTCTTCCCAGCAGCCGTGTCCCAGGGCTGCAAACCCCTGCGGTGGCCCTGGAACTGAAGAGGCCCGTCGGCGGTGGCCTCGTCCCACTCGGGCTCTTGTCCCGCCTGTTTGTAGCAAGGCAGATCAAAATAAAAGGCGACAGTTTGGCTTCGCTGGGATAAATTTCAACCCACAACAGAAAATACTGGAACAGCATAATGTGCCCCTTTAGAGAACGCTCACCCCAGGTACACACGCAGAGGAAGGAGCCTCCCGTGTGGCTTTGATTTTCAGTTTCTGTTAAGCCTACTTCTTAGGAGTTGGTAGAGGCAGGGGTGAAACATGAGACCCTCAGAAACGGTCTGAGCACTTCAACGTTCACTACGGTAAAATCGTTGATAGTGCGTACTTCATGGGGTGTGTTTTGGAAGCATGTGAGTCATTGTATGAAAAATTAAGGGGACTGTGCCCGGAACCGGGAAGCACTCGAGATGTCAGGGGCTGTTTGTGTTCCTAGTGTCCTTTATACCCGAGGTGGCTCACTCTGGATTCCTAGTTTCCAGCCACAGAATCAGATGTAGCCGATTTAAGCAGAAAAGAAGTACATTAAGAATGACACGTGTCTTACAGATTTGCTCAGAGAGCCAGAAAATGAAACCTGGGGACCACCCAGCTAGGTACATCAGCCAGAATCACTCAGGGGACTGGTCCTATAAGGGCAGCACTGCCACCCCCACCCAGCTCCAGAGATTGCAGGGCGTGTGAGCCATCACTGGCCTGGGGCTCAAACACCGGTGTTCCCCCAGCCACCACTGCCCCCAGACCTTGATTTTGCTCAACCAGCTGCTACCTCTAGAGAGGATTCTTCCACATTCCCATTTCTCTGAGGAATTCACTCTTCCTTTACTTGTGCAACTGCTTTGATCAGCAGAACCTCAGTGGTGTATTCTTATGGTTCCTGCAGGAGTCCGGGAAATCAGATATCTGGTATTGCCTGGTTCTACAATTTTGCTTCCGCCAAAATCCAAAGAGAAGAGAATTCTCCAAACATTGGCAGAAGGAGGTGTAATGCCCAAAAGTGAGAAAGAATGACCAAAAAAAAAAAAAAAAAAGAGGAGTCTGTTGGTGGAGCTGGAAATGCATGCAAGGTTTGGTAGTGACGACCAGTAGCCGAGGCTCAAGCTGGCCTGTAGCACAGCTGGGGACTGGTGAGACATCAGCCATCCATTCTCCTGGGCTTAGGAGTCCCCTCTTCTAATGTGCTGATGCTACGGCAAGGACAGGAGGCTCAGGGGGTGGAGGTCCCCCAGGCACCCCAGGAGAAGCTAGCAATGGAGGCGTTGGGGAAAGGGGTGCCGATGAGAACAAAGGAGGATTGAGAGATCAAGGACCTCCGAGGGAGGCAGCTTCCGTGAGTCACACGCTCCCCGCCCCGCCCCGCGTGAGTATCTACCAACAAATGCCAACCGAAGGCGCAGTCGTGGCCGGGCCAGCCTGCCAGGCACCCAGAGCTGCCTGTGGGTCTGAGGCAGGCTGGGACCTGCTGTAGAGGCTGGTGGCATTGAAGCAGGTGACAGGCAACCTTTACTGGGCAGCTGGGCTCCTGCAGAGTGAAGTGCTGCTTAGTAAAGGGAAGGCGCTGGGGCCGGATGACAGCCGGAGGCGGCAGGCAGCACCCCCGATGCCAGGCCAGGATCGGGCATCAGGTGCCCAGGCTCCTCTGGCCCGTGACCCAGCCATGTGTGCGAATGATCTGGTAAGAGTTTCATCTTCCATGGCCAGGCCCCCACGGCTCCCCGCTGACCCCTGCCCGGCTGGAGTCTAGAAACGTCCCTAACCCTCTCCATGGGAGGTGATGCCAAGATGATGAACCCTCTCCAGACAGGCGAGACCCGGCACTCGCACGGACACTCTGCTTGATCCGTCTGAGGCTCTTCAGCCCGGAATAATAAGTCACATCTCCATCCGTACTCACCTGTCATCACAGTGGCTTTGGAGCTGGAGGGAGCCAACTTGAATAATGAGAGGGGTGACTTTGCAGAGTCGCGCAGGCCAGCAGTCCTTCCCTCCTCTTCACCCTGTGGGGAAGGGCCGGCAGGAATCTGGGGTTGAGGAAGTTATGTGGCATCTCCAGGGCCACGCAGGAAGAAGTAGAGGACTCAGGCCAGGCCTCCTGCCGCCCAGTCCAGGGCCACTGCAGTTGTCTCTGCCTGGAGCCACGTCAGGGAGGGAGGCCAGAGGGGGCACAGAGAGGGACGGTCTGGGGCCGGGCCTGGACCGCGTGGTGCGTGAGGGGGTTGGGGGAACGAACCTGAATGCCGAGTTCAGAGCAGGGCACGTGACAGCTCTCGGTGTCACTCGATTTGTCTGTCTCCGGGACACTTCCAAATGTCCAACCCCCACCCCCACCATGCGGCCCTCAGTACAGGGAGCCGGTCCCCTCTCTCTTGGCACAGTGCTCTCCTTTGGTGGCATCTTCCGCTCCACCTTCTGGTTTCTGGAATCTAGATGTGGCCGTTCTCTTTGGCTGTTGGGGTATCAAAACTGACCTATCGCTCTAGTCCCCACTCAAGCCAACCGGGAGCCAGGAGGCATCAGAAAGGGCTTCTGTCGCCTTCTAGGGTTTCCCTCTGCTGCGCTGAGGGCCAGGCACCTGGCATTTCTCCCCTTCCTCCTTAACTGTGAAGGCCCTGTCCCTCTCCCTGCCTGCCTGGTCACCCCCTCCCGACTCAGGAACACAGGGGTCCGTGGTGCAGTGAGACCAGGCGGGCAGTTTCAATTCCATCGCGGGCGATCCTGGATTCAAGGCGTATCTAACCCACACCCATGTCAAAGGGGCTACAAAAATAAAATAAAATAAAATAAAATCCCCAAAGTGGAAGCTGGTATTGTTAGGGAGGGACGCAGAGCAGAGAGGACACTGACGCATGTGGCTTCATGAGAGGGGCGGAGACCAGGGAAAGAACTTAGAGTGTGAGAAGAAGCCTTCCGTGACGTTCCTCTCCTACAGTCGCCACCTATCACTCTGCGTGCCCTTGAGTGCAGCGATCGGCATTTTATGAACTACCTTTCCTCAAAGCCTTTTTCTCTTCCTTTACTTTGCCCGAAGTAAGAATTTATAATTAAACTCTAGATTTTACTACTACTCCCTCTTAGAGCCCCAAGTGCGGTTGGAGGTATTGCGTTGTGTAGCAATGATTTTATCATTGATAAAGATAAATATTGATAAAGAAGAATTTATTCCATTGATAAAGAAGAATATCAAGCCTGGTCCCTGTCCTTGGGTCTGTAGCACACAGGCCCAGCTCGGTGCTGAAGCTCATGGCACCTCCTGTGGGATTCAGTAGAGCAAAGGCTCTCCTCATGCCAACCATGCGTAGCAACAGTCAGCCCTGGGCCGGCCTACCACGAGCAGCTCCAAGACTCACGGCAGGTAGTCTCGCGGTTATGTCGCCCGCCAGACAGGGCCTCTTACACATTGCTTGTAGATGCAGAAACTGAGGCTTACAGAGGTTTCAGTACGTTGCCCACAGTAGGAAAGAGGGAAGTCAAACTCCAATCCAGTGCTCTGTCTACCAAGTCCAAGTGCCCGCTGCTGGCGTGAGTCCTTTTAAGAATAAAGGTTAATGATGGTTAAAGCAACATGCGAGTCTACAAAGTTTTAAGGTCAGTCTGAAAGTTGGGCTTTGGGCTTCTTTGTGGGGAGCAAGACATAGTGAGGAAGTCAAGGCCAAGGTTGGCAGACAGGACTATGGCATTCAGCCGATGGATTGGGGAACTCAAGTGCTGAATCTGGCCTTTGCATCTTTAAATACCTTGGAAGGTCAGATTAGCACAGAAACCCTGATGCTGAACAGAGCAGTTGGTCCTCCCAGTTGGCAAACATTAGCTGGTTGAAATACTTCCTGATGGAAATACCGATAGCTCGCTGACAAAAGTTCAAGCTTGTTTCTAAAGGTCATCTCAGCTGGCAGAGCAATTAGTTCAAGTTTGCCTTTTGCTTTCCCTGGCGAGAGTTTAAGCCGAAACCTCCAATTTTCATCCTCTTTGCAACATATGGCCAGTGACAGGAGACAACTTGAGATTGTATCTGGTACAGGGTGGGCAGTGATCAAAAAAGATCCTCTTCGCCTGGGCCAGAACTGGTCAGATGCCCACAACAGCAGCAGCCCAAGGAGAATCTCCAAAGACCATATTATGTGGCTTCCCCAAGGATGCCCCGTGCACCCCAGAAGCATCCAGGCTCTTCCTGGACACGCCACCAGGGTATGCTGCAAAGCTCACAGTATTACGCTGCTGAAGCCCCAGCCCCTCATTCCCTACCCACCACCATCCCCCAGCACCCTAGCACCCTGCTTCAGCCCTCCATCCTGGCCAGAATCTGATCAGATGAATCCTCCCTTCTCAATATCTTCCTTTCCCCTTGCATTTCTGCTCTCACTGTCATTCCCTCAGTCACATCCCATCCCCTGTTTTCTGAACTGTTATAGCCACCTTGTCTTCATCTCACCTTTCTATGCATCCTCCATCCTGCAGGGAAGCAGTCCTTCCAGAAACTTCATCTGACCTTGTCTTGACCCAACTGAAATCTTTCTGTGGGTTCCCCGTACCCTCGCACGAAAGCCCAAACTCTAGCATGGTACCGCATTCTTCTGCAGTCCGCCTGGTCCCTGGTGCTCCCCACACTCCACTTACTTCATATTCACTCTGTCCTCTGTCTGACTGCCTGGCTCCCCTCCTCCTCCCAACCCCTCGGTGGAATAGGGCTTGTCATCTTCCACATTTGTCATCTGTTACAACCTTATGGCACAGTGGCCGTGCTACACACTCAACAGGAGTCAGCCTTCTTCCTTCCAGGCTCCCAGGGCCCAGGACCCTGCCTCTGGGAGACCACTCGACAGGCCTGAGTTCACAGGGCACCCGAGGCTGGAGGTGCTCTCTCCCCAGTGCACTGCCCAAGACCTGGACACAGTAGCACTCCCAGCCTGGAACTCGGGGCCTGCATGCACCCCATTGCTGCACTGCTTTCTGCCGACTCTGACCCACGGTGGCTGTGACTGAGCATCTTGTGGCCTCTGTGGAAGTCCGTCTGGGCTCTCCACGTAATTCCTCCTCCACATTTTTCACCAGCCAAACACAGGTCACTCCTCCCCTCTCATTATAGGGAAGCACCAAATATTACCAATATTACTCTTCATCCTCTTTTCAGTAGAAAGCCATAGCTGTAACTTCCTTACAAAATGGCGGTATGTAAATGTTATTCTTAACATTTCTTTTCTCTCCCCATTTTTTCCTCCCTCATTGTCTCTCTTTTTAAAACATAGTGAGAGTTCCCTTAAAGCAGGATT
The DNA here is from genome assembly GCA_025594165.1 of Tamias sibiricus. Lineage (NCBI taxonomy): Eukaryota > Metazoa > Chordata > Mammalia > Rodentia > Sciuridae > Tamias > Tamias sibiricus. The sequence continues at coordinate 11,573,743 of CM046662.1, forward strand.
TATTGTACTTTTACAACCAAGAAGGGAATACTACTTACCAGCTTGACTGGTGGAAAATGTCCAAGCTGCACAGTTCACTAGTTTATATTACCTAATAGAGAGATAAATAAGCCATGATTCTTCTTAAGGACTGGCTTTTAATTAGATTTTTAATGGATACTCTTTGACTTTCCCAAGCATAAGTACTGCTGTATTAGTTCATTATTGTGATTAAAAGCAGCTAATAATGATCATAACTAGGTAATTCCCTCCAGTGCTGCGGCTCAGTGTGGTGTCCTGCGTGCTGGCCCGAGCTGCCTCTTCTCTGCGGTGCACAGCCAGGCCGCTGGTTTGAGCTGGAGGCCGGGAAGCCTGCAGCGGTCAGAGCCCAGGGCGTCGTGTCGCATGTGGTGCTGCTCAAAACACCCTCCACTTCATTTCTCTGATGTCAGTGGTTTCTGGAAAGCTTCAATCTATTGCAATATTTCCCTAAGTATGTTCAGGTCTCCAGTTGGGACGTAAGTTGGGAAGCCCAAATAACCAGAGGCTTGAGCTGGCAAATGGCCAAATCAAAGGCTCGCAGCTTTGACCTTGGCCTCTGAACTGAGAGCTAAAATTTGCAGCATCCTCCTGTCTGCCTCCCAGTTGTTTTGCCTTGGAAGCGTAGAGGTGCAGAGGTGGATGGATTGGCCCAAGAGCCCAGTGCTGATGTGGGGCAATTACTCTTTGTTCTTGTGTGTGTGTGTGTGTGTGTGTGTGTGTGTGTGTGTGTGTGTGTGTGTGTGTGTGTGTTTGCCAAATGGATACATGCCCAAAAGGAAAATAACAACAACCACAATTAGCTTTACTATTCACATTTCATTTTTTGTTGTTCTTGTCCTTCCCTGGGCATGTTCTCTCTCTCTCTTTTTTTTTTTTTTTCCAGAAGTGGCATCATGTTGTCACCATAGTAATGCATCATGAACATTTTCCCATGTCATTAAGTCATCTCCTACAGAAACATTTTTAAGGTCTGCCAACGATGTCAGCATATAAATATGCCATGATTTATTAATCTCTGCCTTCCATTAGACACTTAGATGATGTTAAAACTTTTACTATAAGCAACACTTCAATTAATTTCCTATTCAAAAAATATTGCAGCATGCCATGATTATCTCCTTGGGTGAAAATGTTAGATGCTGGTCAAAGGGACTGGGAGCTAAGGGTTTGCTGTCTCCTGCCAAATTATTTCCACTGACAGTTTGAGTATATGAGGGTTGAATACTTCTTTCCCAGAACTGGGGATTATCATTTTTGATTAGTCATTTTTCTACATTTCAAGGCACAGTAATGGTAGGTGATTTAATTTGTACTTTTTTTTTTGGTTATATAAGTTGGGTTGAACATTTCTTCCTGCACATGTTGGCCATTCAAATTTCTTATTTTGCAGACTGCCTTTACTTGTTTTTTTGCTCATTTTATGATATTAATGTTGGTGTGATTATCTTTTGAAGAGCTGAGATAGCCCCGACTTACCAGAGATTATTTTCCCCCATGACTATGTCACTTCAAGCTAAAGAGGAAGACAGAGTCTGGGTGTGGGACTGGGGAATACTATGGCACCCTGAATCATCTCTGGTTTTATTTGTGTTGCTAGAGCATGTCTGAGTCCCAGATCTGCCATTTACTAACACACCTCTCCTCATCTATCTACTGGGATAATAACCACTATCTCACAGTTTTCTCTAGTGACAAGTGACAAGTGTTGGAAAGTCACAAAAAACACGGTGCTGGCACAAAGATGAAAGGCACCATTATCATCCCTTAAGAGACTGTGCAGAGCGTGCCCAGTTTTCTTCTCAGGCATAGCATTTTTGAGTAGACTTATGTAGCCATTGGAGTCTCCCCTACCCTCAGTGCCCCTCTCTTGGCTGAAGGGACAGGGGAAGACGTGCATGGTGCATTAGGAAGAAGTCTTCTAGCCCTGTGGCCTGGGCCCTCTGCGGATCCAGAGATCTCCCTTTCATCCTGACCCATGGCCATGGGAATAGAAGGGCTCCCAGGGCCTCAGGATGCCTTGGGGAGATGGCCTGGCTTATTCCCCAGCAGTGAACGGGGAGCCTGGTTGGTTAAGGTGAAGGCTAAGACAAAGGTCATGTTAAAAAGAGGATCGTTCTGGTGGTCAGACCCCTCCCATTCATTCCCAGGAGACACAGGCTTAGACCGCTGGGGACACCAGGATGCTGGCTGAGCTCTAAATGCTTCAGAGGAGCTGCCTGGGAGGAGGGCAGTGATTTGACAGGACTCTCACACGAACGTTGGCCCTGCTCTGGGGATGGCTCCCACGTTATTTGCTTGGTGTCGAGGAGGGAGCATGTCTTCTGTTTTGTTTGATCCGGGCACCCTGGGAGCCACTAGACAGCTGCTGTGAGGGGGTGCTTCATCTGGCCATTGAAGAGGGGGTTTGGCTCTGTTTGCAGTGCGTTTGAGACAGGCGTTAGTCTTACTTCTTACAAACTTTGAAGACTCCATGAGGAATCTTCCTTGAGCATTCTAGGCAAAACTACAGGCCTAGTGTTGAACTTGACCACCAGAATTCATACGACTGCTGGGCATGGTGGCACACGCATGTAACACCAGCAGATCGAGAGGCTGAGGCAGGGGGATCACAAGTTGAAGGCCAGCCTTAGCAACTTCCTGAGGCCCTAAGCAACTTAGTGAGACTCTGTCTCAAAATAAAAAATTTTTAAAAATGGTGGAGGGGCTGGGATGTGGCTCAGTGGTTAAGCACCCCTGAGTTCAATCCCTGGTACCCCCCCCAAAAAAAAAAAAAAGTTACATATGACTGTTTAACCATGTGAACTTTGCTCCTCTGGGCTTCTGTTTCTTCAAGGATCATAGTAATCATTTCCACACCTCCCTCAAAGCAAAAGCATTGAGGATAAAATTAAGTAATAGGAATAAAAGGTGAATGCTCATCATGTCAAAGTGAGCAGTTAGGCTGGCTTCTGGTTTCAAAACTGCCAGGGAAAAGCCTTCTAAAGCTCCTATTTCCCTTTCATTGAAATGAAGAGGTTTGACTGGAAAATCTCTTCCATCCCTACAGCTTTCACATTCCGGAAGTCTGTATGAGACGGTCAGAAAGGATTCATCACAGCACATCCCCAGAACATGGACAGCAGTCCTAGAATCTATCAATATTGAAAGAAATCAAGGGTCACAAGGCGGAGGATGTGCAAAGGCAGGACCTGGCCTTTCTCGTAGCTGTAGTCAGGCACGAGAGCAGCAGTAATGCTAAGCATGCCGGCGACCGTCGCATAAAAACACATTAAATTTGGCAGTAAAAGACCTGGACTCGAATTTTGCCTCAGTCCCTTTCTGTGTAACCTGAATGAAGTCCTTCAATCTCCCTGGACTCAGTTTCCATCTCTGTTTAAAAAAACGATAATACTCTGGGTCTGGTGAATAGAATATAAGATCATATGTCTAAAACTATCTGCCAACTCTAGGGCCCCACGCATGGTGGGCACTCACCGATGGCAGTGCCACTGCTCTCTCTGGGCTAACTCGCCGAAGACACGTTTCCGTCTCAGTCCCTCAGAGATCAAGGGCCAGAGCCCCAGAGTTGAGGAATGTTCATGCAGGCAAAGGTTACTCGTTCTTGACCCCAGCTCCCTTTCCCACTTCCATTAGGGTCCTTCCAGGAGATCAGAGGTGAGTCCCAGGCTTGAACTTGACTTTTTGTGATCCAAGGTGGTGGATGTGTTTATCTGTTTAGAGAGAGTAACAATGTACAATTTTATGATACCAGGAAGAACGAAAGGGTGCTCATTTGTAATGGGCCAGTTTCATTCCTCGAGTCCTTTCCTTATGAAAATAATTTACTCTGCTAATTACATCACATTAACCAACTACTTCCGGTACAGATTAAAGGACTGCTTTTCCAAATCGTTCCATAAATTAAAAGCAGTCCTCCCAGATACATGATTTCATGGATAAATACTGCATTTGTGTTGTCAGAATTTATGTTGAGAGGAAATGGAGGAAATGTATCCTTAAAGAAATATTTTGCAGTAGTTGTTAACACCTTCCACCCCTTCTGCGCACGGCTTCTAGTACTGTAATATAAATGTGCAAGCTGTTAGGGTGAGATGCACGTTCTGAAGCTTCAGGGGCCACCTGCCTGCGAGGCTGGCTTGTTATTTAAATTCCCTTTGCATTTCGCAGATTTAAGGACCGCCAGGGTCCTGATTTATGATGTTCACGTCACACACGCAGAACTCTTGCTCGGCTCTCCATTTCCCATGCACGCCTGCACTCCAGGGAGGAAGTCAGTCGTGGCTGCAGGTGGAATGGATTGTGGAGCAAGGAGCCCCCCGTGGGGCGTGAAGAGCAGAGGAGAGCATCCACAAAGCCCCTTGGAATGTGGCAGTGTGTGGACACCTCGGTTCCAAGAAATCTGTCCCTGCCCTTTCCATCAGCCACAAAAGAATCAAGAGAACATGGGAAGGACTGAAGAAGCAAAGCCAGCTGAGGCAGGAACTGCTGAAAGAGCCCCTGTGCTCCTGGTGAGAAAGACATCCACGTGCCTCCTTCCGGGGAGAACTCCGTGGGATGCAGAAGGGCAAGGCTGTAAGATGAGCAAGTCAGATGACCTTAGAGAACACAGAAGCGACCATCGAGGCCCCACCTCTGGTGCTATGGCTAGTCGCGGCTGCACTCACAGCTGGCGCTGGGACTGGGTTGACATTTAGGATCGTGACATTCCCACTGGGTATTTGCAGCAGCCAATGTGCTAATTTGTCCAAGTTTCATATTTAAGCTTGGCGGGCCAACCACTGTACCAAATGCTCAACAGGTACATCTTTAAAACAGCCAAACACATTTCTATTGCAGAAAGCTTAGAGGAGGCTTTAATTTGAACAAGTTTATACACACATCTGCAGAGGTGCCTGTGTGCACGCACACCCACACACACAGCCTCTTGGGTGGCATTAAGCTTCCTGTTGTGTCCTTCGTTCGTGGCTGAAGGTCTTCCTCCTCCATGGCTTCATGAAGTTCTCAGTATGAGTAAAGGCACGCAGGGAACACTCGAGGGGAAATGATGACAGTGGCAACTTATGGGGCCCCCTCTGTGCTACGGGGAGAGTCATGGGTGAGGAAGCCTCGCAGTCTCTGCTTTTAATGGATTGACATTGTCTTGGGAAGAGAGAGACCACACAAGTCAAAAACATGAGTCAATGAAGTCCTTTCAAAAAGCCTAATGAAAGAAGAAAATGAAGGGGGATGAGATACTGGTGGCAGGTGGCTGGGGTAAGAAGACAGGGTCAGGCTTGGCTAGTCCCAGGGTCAGAAAGGAGGCCAGGGAGCAGAGGACAGCGAGTGAGCAGGGAGTGGGGCCACATCAGATAAGGTGAAGGCAGATAATGGAGAGGCAGATAGAATCAAAAAGAAAGAGGCAGAGGCCAGATATTTTGGGATCAGGGCAAGAACTCAAAGATGGTAAGTCCTTGACTGTACCATGAAGGTCGTAAGGACTAAGCACTTACCAGGTCCATTCCTGCACATCCTATAAGGCGCCTAGATCCTTGTGAGCATAGCACAAATTGGGGAGCTTATCTCACACCAGTGACGATCTTGATTGGAAGGATGCCTGGTGGACATCTGTCACATTAACTCTGGGGAGCTCTTTCTGGCAGTTCTTTCTTGACTTTCGGCAGAGTCAAAGTGCCCAAAGCAGAGACAGACGCCATCTCTCTGCATACCTCTTTGGCCCCAGAAAGAAGAGGATAGGGGAAGAATGATTCTCCCACCTTGATCATCATGGAACCCATCATGCTACTCCACTAAAGGGAGGCAGGTTTGTTCTTAGAGCATACATCACGACTTCGGGTGAATGATGACCTAGCATTTTCCCAGAAAGAGCTAGAAGCATCTCGTTGATGCCTGCCTCAAAGTCTTCCTAGTCTAATCACTCAGGGGTCCTTGTGTGCATTGTGACTAGCTCACTGAAAGAAACCCACCCGGCCTTGGCCTTCTCAGCATCCCGGGTGGGGCTCAGTTAGAGCTGTAGTAAGGTCAGCTGGAGACAGACAGGGAAATGCAGTTAGGAGTGTCTCCCGACCGTCCTCACCTGTGTGGTCAATGCTCCCTGCCATCAGAACTACTGGGAAGAGGCAGATTTGTAGGCCGGGGAGCCTCAAAGAACAGTGGCATTTATAATCATGGGCAAGGGGAGAATTAGGAAGAATCGGACCTGAGGGGTGAGGGACCAAGGCTTCCCCAGGTCAATATCGGACCTCAGGCCCTTAAGTAGTGACTTGAGCCCTGGTATCTGTGACACAGGGCCCCTGTGTGGGCACTGCAGTCCCCATGTAGGATGGGTGGGAAATTCACCATCAGCCAACAGCTGAAGGGGCTGAGACTTGTCCCTTTTGAGAGGTGCTCAGGCACCTGTTGATTTTTCTGATCCCAGCTCTGAGTGGACTCAGACCTAGGGGTCACCGCCTGGCACAGCCCAGTGGGCACTGCCCTCATCCTGTTGCATGTAGCTCTTCTCTGCCTGTACCTGTGCTCCAGGTCAGCCTCAGATGGACTCTACCGAGAAGCAGGGACCAGGGCTTTGTCATTCAGTGCAACAGAGAGGAGACACGTGGAGTCCCGACACAGACTCCCAGCGACCATGTCCACTCTGCAGCCGCCGCATGTCTCCAGGGAAGAGGGCACGTGGAACCACACAGAGAACCAGAGAAGCCTCCTCCTGGGCGGCCCAGCAGGTTATTGAAATGACAGAAGCCAGAAGCCGGAAGTCTCAGTCTGTTTAGGCCACCCTAACAAAATGCCACAGGCTGGGTGGCTCGTCCACAGAACAGCTGTATTCCTCATGGTTCTGGAGACGGGAAGGCCCAGACCTGTGGGCCAGCATGGCCAGGTTCTGGTGAGGGCCACCCTTCCAGGTGGCAGACTGCGGACTTGTCATTTGTCCTCATCTGGTACAAGGAGGGTGAGAACCCTGTGGGGCTTTTTGCAGGGGTTCTACTCCCACTCCTGGGGGCTCTGCCCTCATGATCTCGTCACCCCAAGGCTCCACCTCCTAATGCCACCTCCTTGGGCATGAGAATTCTGATATATGGATGTGGGGCGGGCACAGAAGTGCAGACCACAGCACCTGCCAAGTGGAGAGCCTGCCCCTCCCCAACGGCAGCCGCTCCTCAATGTCAGCGTGACGGGTCCCCTGGTGACGGTCCCCTGGTGACGCGGGGCTGACATACTCTTTTCAGCTCGCTTTAAGTCAAGCCAGAAAGTTAGACTTTTGAGAGTCTCCTGTCTTTAAAATGTTGGCAACAAATTCTTTTAAAAATGTTTGTTTAATGGGCTGGGCAGACCAACTACGTCTGTAGAGCGAAGGAAGCCCATCTGAGACTTCCGCCGTCTAGCGTGCCTGAAGCAAGGGCTTTGGCATAGACTGCCCTGGGTTCAAATCCCTGCTCTGGAACTTCCTGACAGTGCACTGTAGGTACATGACTTGGCATTTCCACGACGTGGGGATCCTGACGCCAATTTTGCAGACTCGCTATAGGGTAGGCTGCAGAATGCCACCCCCAGAGCCTGGGCAAGTGTGGCGCCCCCAGAGCCTGGGCAGGTGTCATGTGGGTCAACACCATGGCTGCTCTTGTTCCCTGTTCTCAAGGACGTGTGAAGCCTGAGCTGCCTGCCACTGGCTTTGGCCGAGGATCCTTTATCCAGTGGCGTCCTCCACAGAATCTCTGGCCTTCTGGGATTGCAGAAGTCGTAGCTTTCCACTTGCCAGGAAGATCCTGACTGATCCCTTACCCAGAAGGTCAAGGGTGCCGGGAGCTGTGTCCAGCTGCTCCAGCACCAGCTCACCGTGACTGCTTGGGTCCGGGGAGTGCAGGCTTCAATCCAGACCCCTCCTCCAGCTGCCCCCCTGCTCCCTCAGTGCTCCCCCCAGCCGTGTCCCTTGCTCTGGACACTGTGACATCCTCACTGTGTTTGGTCTGAGATAGTGACTTCATGACCTGGGTTATTCTGGCAGCTCTTTCTTTCTACCTTCTGTAGCAGCAGGAAGTCCTCTCCCTAGGGAGGCAGAGTCTCCAACCCCAAGCCGTCTTACTTCTGCTTTGGTCCAGCCTGTTGTCCGAAACTCATGTAAGGAATGAGAGCTAGTGGGGGCTGTCATGGAGGTGCGGTTAATCCAGAAAGTAAGCAGCGTTAGAATTTAGCTCAGTTAAAAGAAAGCCAAACTCCCAAACAGCAGCCTGTTCCAGCGCAGCAAAGCCTTCAGACAGACCACGGGCCAGCATCCAGAGGGACGCTCTGGAGGGATGCTGCTGGCACCGTGGCACCGTCTCAGGTCTTTGCTTTTTTCCAGTATTGGGAACTGAACCTCCAGGTCCTCGCACATGCTAAGCAAGCACTCTACCACTGAGCTACAGCCTCACCCCTTTTTATTTTCAGACCGGGTCTTGCTAAGTTGCCTCTGAGGCTGCTTCAAACTTGCGATCTTCTTGCGTCAGCCTCCCAAGTCGCTGGGATTACAAGCATGCACCATCAAGCGCAGCTCTATGTCAGACTTTAAAACAGTGTCTCGAACCCTGCACTGCAAGCTGAGTGTGGTGGCTCATACCTGTAATCCCAGCACTTGGGAGGCTGAGGCAGGAGGATCGCCAGTTCAAAGCCAGCCTCAGCAATGGCGAGGCACTTAGCAACTCAGTGAGACCCTGTCTCTAATAAAATACAAAAAAGGGCTGGGGATGTGGCCAAGTGGTGGAGTGCCCCTGAGTTCAATACCTGGTGGGGAAAAAAAAAAAAAAAACCCAAAAACATGCAGTGCACCATTTCATTCATGACACACAACTAACTGTCTCTGAATTGTCTCCTTACTTCCCATGTCAGGAAGCAGTCGCCTGCTCCTCTGCTTCCCCCAAATATCCCTTCCAGTGTATCCCAAGCTGCTTTTTCCTCTTTGACTTGCATCCTTACCTTTCCAATCTACTTTCCTCCTAACTCCACCTTTCCATTATAAATCATGCTCATCTTCCTGATTATCCTGGTTCACACGTCTCCCAGAAGCCCCCGCACCACCATTGCTAACCGGCTGCAAATACGTGTGCATCGGGAATTTGTCCCATCACATTAATACGCTGGTGGCACAGGCACAGACAGATGCCATTAGATGGGCAGCTCTTTTGATAGGCAGGATATTTGAGAAGTAGTGTGAGAAGACCTTTTATGTAAGTACATAACAGTCCCAATTAACAGTCCCCAAATCGGCCATGGTGCTAGTCTCATTTGATGCTGTAGGAAATTCTGTGCTTTGTACCTTCTAAAGTGGACCCATCATTTAATTCACTACAGTCCTGGGTGAGCCACCAGGCTTGTGTCTTACTTTCCATAGCTGACCTCACCTGGATCTGGAGTTCCTCACTGATAGGAAGAAAGGAGAAAACCACCAAACCTTCCCAATGAAAAAGAAAGCCAGCCGGGCGTGGTGGCGCGCGCCTGTAATCCCAGCACTTTGGGAGGCTGAGGCAGGAGGATCGCGAGTTCAAAGCCAGCCTCAGCAATGGCGAGGCACTCAGTAACTCAGTGAGACCCTGCTTCTAATAAAATACAAAAAAAGGGCTGGGGATGTGGCCCAGTGGTCAAGTGCCCCTGAGTTCAATCCCCGGTACCAAAAAAAAAAAAAAAAAAAAAAAAAAAAAGAAAAAGAAAGCCATCTCTCTTTGCTGAACCTGTTTAAGATTAAATGGTCTCTTTGGGGCACATGCTCAGTGTTCCTTGCTTGGTGTTCCTGGTGGCTCCTTGTTTGCCTGGAGGGAGAGAGACGCATACAGCCCTCACGGCCAGGCTAGAGCTGCAGGCCCCAGCTACACTCTGTAGGTCACATTTTCCTCCAGGCCCTGGCACATCCCTCCTCCTGCTCCTGCTCAGGGTTTTCTCACCCTTGCCCTGGAGACTGACAGTGGACCCCTGACCCTGACTCAGCGCCTTCCACGTCCCCCGCTGAAAGCTCACGAGCAATCTTGGATGCTGCTTTTACCTCCTGAAGCTCTATCTCGGAATTCTCTCTACCTAAGCCCGTCGTGCCACGTGTCTGGTCTCTGGCTGCCCCATGTGAGTGCCAGGGTACTTGGCAAAGTGGTCTCCTCCTAGAGAAGGGAAAGCAGGGAGGGGAGAGGCCCCGACTTGCTCCACCTCTTCCCAGTGCATCTGGGGCTGGTCTCCTCCACCCACCCCTCAGACCTCAACTCAGGACCGGGGGAACTGGCCATCTTCCCCTTCCCTCCCCAAGGCCCGTCCCCCTTAATATCTCTGCTATTGTCCAGAAGAACGGGCCTCCCTTCCTGGTTGAAGGGAAGTCCCCACTCCACATCCCTGTTCCTCTCCTTCCCTGGGTTGCAGGTGGCAGCTGTTCTTTTCTTTCCCGGAACCCCAACCCCTGATGTGGCCTTCATGGGCGATAGGACAGAGAGAGACCATCTTGCTTATCAGATAAAAGGAGATCTATCAGGAACTTTTCAAAAAATATTGATACCATTTTACTTACAACACAACAGGTAAGGCAGAGTCCATTTTCTTATTTTATAAGCTCAGAAGACTGAGGCTCAGAGAGGTTAGGAGACTTGCCAAGGTCACACAGCTTGTGGGGAACACAGCCAGGAAGAGCATGTGAGTGTGCTGACTCCGGGTAGCACATTCCTTCTGTGGCACTGGGCCACCTCCCCTGCTAGGGCACCCTTTTCCTTCACAGGAGTGTGAAGTCAGCCGTGGGGCACCATCAGCTCCGCCAATCTGCTCCCTTGTCTCTTAAAGTGATTATAAAGTAGAAACCATGAAATCTGCAGCTGCAGGAACGGCAGGAATTCTGCCTCAAATAGGCACAGATCCTGGAAGCCAGCAGTTAGTGCTGAAATCACTGTGAGCCTCATTTAATCTTTTTTTTTTTTTTTTTTTTTAAGAGATTGCCAGCTATGAATGTCTGGGAAGTGGCCAATGATCCATTATAAGCACTAAATAATTTGTAAGTCAAACCTCTCTATTGATGGCAATGTGATGTCAAAATCACTCAACTCAATAACACACGTCGAAAAGACAAATCAATTATGCCTGGGCCTCTCCAGGTGGGTGGGGAAGGCAGCCCATGGAGATGTAAGGATGTATAAACACATAGATTTAGTGGAGTGCAGAAGGAGCAGAAACTGGCACAATAACTGACGAATCTTTCAGACTCTGCCCTTTGCTTTGCTGGGAAACCTGCCCAGCCGGGAATCCACAAAGACCCCGAGTGGAGTCTGAGCCCCCTCATCCACTGTGCGTATGGAAAAGCCAGACCCCTGTCGCTCCTAGCAAGGGCTCTGGAACCTGCGCAGGCTGCCTTCTGCAGAAAGCTGTTTACCTGAGAAGGAAGACTGTGCACCCCGCACCATCGCCTCTCCAAGGTCCCGCAGCTCCTACCTGGACTTCCATGAAGCCTGCCTAACTCACTCCAGGCTGCCACCCATTTCCAAGGAGAAGCCAGACCATGCCAGGCCTCTTTGCTGAAGCCAAGCTCCAGGGGTTTCCACTGTACCTAGAATAAAATCCCGCACTTGGTACCACGGCCAGCATGTTATGGTCACTACATGCTTCTCTGACTTCCTCTCTTACCTCTGCCCACTTCTCTTCCTAGGCTGCAGCCTCTCGTAGCTTGCTTGGTCTCACTTGAAGTGGTCCAGATGTTCCGAGCCCTGACTCAATCTCTGCCTGAATATCCTTCTTTTGACTTTGCAGTCATTCAAGTCGAAACTCGGAGGTCACCTCCTTGGAGACGCCTTTCCTAACCTGTTACTCTTTGCTATATTTCTCTGTGTTGTTTTTCTTATCACTTATCTCTACCTGAAATGATCTTATTTACTTGATTATTATCCATCCCTTCCATCTGCAATGGAAGGTTCTAGAAGGCAGGTAATTTCTCTTACAGTTGTATCCACATTACCTAGAGTGCTTCTTGGCTCATGGTTGGCATCCTTGAGAAACTTGTTGATTGACTGGACTGCTTCTTTCTTTCTCCATACCTGATGGTTTCCTTTAATACTTGAGCAATGCTATGGTTTGAATCTTAAATCTCTCCCAAAGGATCATGTGTTAAAGCCTTGGTTCTCAGCCTGTGGTAGAATTGGGAGGTGAACCTTTAGGAGACAGGGCCTAAGTGGGACTTTAGGACTTTCCAGCCATGACTTGAGCAGCTCTTCTCCATCACGCACTACCCCCATGATGGGATTTTGAACCAGGGCCTTGCCACTGTTCCAAACAATGGGGACATTAGATCATGGACTGGATCCTTCTGAAGTGTGGGTTTAAATAACCCTTTCCTCTTTATAAATTTATTATCTCAGGCATTTTGTTACTGCGATGGAAATTTAACTAACACAGCAACAAACATATTGAACTTTATCAGAGATCCAATCATCCATATTTGTTCAACGAGCATTCACTAATTTCCTACTATTTTCCAGCCCACATGTCAGTGAAGGGGGCCAGAGAGCAGCCTTGGATCTCAAAGAATTCAGGATCTGGAAAATTCCATGATACCTGCTAAATATGGGAAGAGATATAACCAAGATGTGTGTCACATCCTCAGAAAACAGGATCATAGGTCAAGGAAGGCTTTGAAAAAGAGATAAACACTGAGCCGGATCTTAGAGAATGTGTAGGAGTTAGGCAAACAAGGAGTTAATGAAGTACTCTAAACCCAAGAGAAGCAAATATCAAGAACCCAAGTGCCTGGCAGACATCATCCCACAAGGCTAGAGTAAAGGATCCCAGGGAAGAAGTAGGAAACAGAGAGGCAGACAGGGGCTAGTCTGGGCAGGACTGTCATCATATTAAGGATCTTAGACCTTATTATGAAACAGTGTAAATCTTTAAGAAGGGGGGTACTGTAACATGGGTCTGGAATTCCCCAAAAGTAGAGGGGCTGAAGGTTTGGTCACCAGTCCGTGGTGCGACTGGGAGGTGGTGGAACCTGAAGGAGTGGTACAAGTGGGAGGAAGGTAGGTCACTGGGGCTTGACCTTGAAGCGGGTATTGGACCCAGCCCCTTTGCGTCTCTCTGGCTGCCCCGGGGTGCACATCTTTGCTTTGCCTTACGCTCCCTGCCACGATGGGCCCCTCCACAGGCCCAAAGCAACAGGCCCAGGCAACATGGCCTGGCGCCTCTGACATTGCAGGCCAAAATAAATCTTTTCTCCCCTTAAAGTATTTCTCCCCCGTATTTTGTCATAGTGATAGGAAGCTGAGCAGCACTGCAAATGACGTTGGTTTGTGTTTGAGGAAGATCGCTTTAGCTGTTGTGGAGAGGATGTATCAGAGGAGAAAATAAAAGAGACAGAAACCATCTAACAGTAATGGTGGGCTTGAGAAAGAGAGCCTGTTGCTCAGGACCAGAGGCATGTAATAATTCTCTAGGGTTATAACAAATTACCACAAACTGGGTGATTTAGAACAACAGAAGTGTAATCTCTCACAGTTCTGGAGGACAGAAGTCCCAAATCCAGGTGTAGGCAGGGCTGTGCTCCCTCCCTCCACAGCCTCTAGGGCAGGGTCCTTCCTGCCTCTTCCAGCCCCGTGGCCCTGGGCATTCCTGGGCTTGTATCTGTCTTCTCAATTCCCTCTTCTCCTTGGTGTCTGTCTTCGTGTGGCATTGTTCTCCTGAGAAGACAAGGTCATGTTGGATAAAGGCCCCAACGGTAACCAACCTCCACACAATCCCCTCTGCAAAGGTCCATTTCCAACTTAAGGTCGCGTTTGCAGATGGCGGGGGTTGCGGGGGTGGGGGGGGACACTTCAACACATCTTTGGGGGGAGGCAATTCAGTGAATGGAAAGTAGGGGGAAATTCCAGAGTTGACTAGAGATGAATTTTAAAAGCCTTAGAAGCTAAGCAGATGTGAAAATCTGAAGGAGGGAGGGCTGGAGGCCGGGGCCACTCATTAAAATATGGGGACCTGCGCTCAGGCGTCGTTTCCCACACTCAGCACATCACCCCTGCCATCCGGAGCCCAGGGCTCCCTGGAGAGGGCCAAATGGCCGAGTGGGCTACTCCTTGAGAAATACAACGGGAGGGGACCTTAGATTCCTCAAAGTTCAGGCCGGAAGCCAAAGTGACAATCTCATTGCTGAGTTCAGCTGATCAGCGAAGGGCAAGGGGCGCCGCCGGGAGTCGCCCTGCGAGGAGGGGGCGGGGCCTGTCGCCAGCCCCGCCCACGCACCCTCCTGCGTCCGGGAGCAGGGCTGGAACAAATAGCGTCTTGTTTGGCGGGAGACCTTTGGCACCCGAGGCAGCCTCCGCGGCGGGGCCCCTTTCAGAAGGGCCGCGACACGCACAGGAAACAGCGCCCCTAAGACCACCCCTCCTCCTGGGCCCCGATAGTCCCGGGTCTGGTTCTGCGCGGCTCCTGCGGTGCCTGTCGCTGAGCCGCTTTGATATCCGGACCAAACGCAGCCGCCTTCCCGCGGGTCCCCGCCTTTCAGCACGTTGACCTGGAGGTGGCAGTTCTGCGCTGCTTCCGCCTGTCCTTTGACACAGAGAGGGCCGGCCGGCGGCCTCTGCCGCGCAAAGGAGGGCTGAAGGCTGAAGTCCCAGGCACCAGCGAGGGGCGACGACGGGTCCTTCAGCAGGGCAGAGAGGGTGCCGGGGTGGCCTGCCTTGGGACACACCTCCCTTCCACGGAGAACCCTGCCCCCACGGTAGCGCCCAGTAGTACGTGGCTTGGGAGGCTGAGCCCAGGAGGCGGCCTCCCACGTGGCGCAGGTGGTTGACAGACAGCTTCTGGGTGCTCACGCTGCTATTCCTTTTGCCATTTTCCCTCCCTCTGTTCTTCCGAAGGTTGGAAAAGTCTGGTGTGGCTTTGGTGGCCTTGACAAGCCTTGGGAGGCCCGAGGGGAACCCCCTCTGCTCTTCATCTGACTTAGCTAATTGGCCCCAGGGAAGGAGGTTGCGCAGAGAGAAGAGCTGTCCCTGACTCTGGCCACATATATCTCCCCAGTACAGGAGACACAAAGGGGGACCAGAGACGCCTTATAAATCTGTTGTGGCCTCTTGACCTCTGAGAAATAATAAATAGTATTCGCGCAGGCCGTCCTCAAGATATGAAGACGTTTGGTGAAAACATCTGGCATTCATTGACTCAGGAAAAGGAAGAAAAAAAAATCAGGAGGCTTGGGACAGAATTTCATTTTCTTTTCATGTTGCCATGTGGGTGAAGGAGCCTTCTTGGTCTGGAGGCAAGCACAGGGCGGGCTACATGGGCTCCCTTTCAAGTTTTAAAGGGGACATAAAAATGCACATGCATTTCTGTGAAGCGCGCTGGTGGGGGGCATCTTCTTGAAGGGGGCCTGGGAGATCCGGTTATTGTAACTTGCCATCAGTGTGTCTTCTTTCCTCCTAGTCCTGTGGAGTTTTCTCTGCGCTGCCCTCTGGGAGCTCTGGGGTCACAGATTGTGGGTTCTGCAGGTTTAGGAGAGACCAGGGTATGCAGGCTTGGAATGGATAAGAGCCTGCAGCTCACTCCTGCCCTGGCTCCTACCTTGCCCCCACATAGAGACCCTCTTTGGAATGCACCCTCTCTGAAGGGTGGCTTTCCGACTTTCCCAGGGGATTAGCAGAGATTGTCCTTCCCTGCACAATAGTTGGCTGCTCTTTGATCAGCGAGTTTAAATCAGAATATGTCTTAGGTAGCCAAAGTGGCTTAAAATGTTAGCAAACAGTGGGATCCCTTTTAATTTTTAAAGGGAGCTCTAATTCTACCCTTTATGACTCGCTTAATTATCCTGGGCCCCTGAACAGCTGTCTATTGATTCCAATTAACATGATTGACATCCCCTCTGGAAGGTAAAACCTAATCAACTGCAGGGTCCCCCACTGAGAATTCATTTCCTTCTTGGAGTCACTCCTGGGCAGGAGGAAACTTAAATAGAGGATGGTGATTCAGCACCCAGAGTTTTGACTTGCTCTTTATACACAGCCGCTCAGTGTCTGGTACTGGGAAAGGGTAGAAACTTAAGAATGGCAATTTATTTTTCGAACCAAACTAGAGTTAATTCTGTTGGCGTTTGTTTTTTTTTTCGACTTTTTGATATTTTGTGACTCTAAGTTGATCCCTTGAATGTTTGATTTCCTTTTCCGTTCTGGTTCTGAAAGGACCCACAAGGTCTACTTTTTATTACTTCTGACAAGTTAAGAAGTTGACAAGAACTTCTGGGTACAGTCAACTTCCAATTTTATTTTTCTTATTCTTTCTTTATGATTTAGATGTACATCTTGATGGTTTGCTAGGGATATTTTCAGATAAAACAAAAGCGAGTTAAGAGAGAAGTTATGTCAGATGCCAAACCAGACTCCATAAAACAGCAGAGAGCTGGAATGATGCTGACTGTAAATGTGAGACTTGAAGAAACAAAGACCAAAACTCCTCCAGCATGTATCTGTGCTGGAGTGTGCCAGGTACGCGGAAGCTTCCAGAAGGGACAGATGTGATCTGACTGTGACACCTACAGCATCCTCTTCCCACTTTGCGTATTCCTACTAGTCAGAGAGGAAATCCAATGTTACAATTAGCAGCAAGCTTGATATAAACAGAGTTGTGTGGTTGCCAAGGGGGGGGGGGGGGAAGCACTATTATAGGCTATGTAGTATCCAGTTCAAAGGGGCAGTGGTTAGACAAATCCTAACATTAATTGGCATTTATTTGACTATAAATTTCATGAGGGTAGACTCAACATTGGCCTTGCTGATCGCCACATTCCGATAGCCTAGCACAGTGCTTGGCATGTCACAGATTCTGAGTGAACATTTGTTGAACAGACCAACTCTCCAGACACAGATTCAGTAATGGCAAAGAAACATGATGAGCTGGTCAGATAGGATAACTATGAGATGGATGGATGGGTGGGTGGGTAGGTGAGGGGGGTGTGGGGGGGTGAGTGGATTGGATAAGATAAAGGATAAAGTAAAGGGAAGTGAGATGAGATTTTGTTTAGATAAACAAAATAACAGATAATGGGCATATAAAGCTCAAAGTTCACTCGCAAGAAAGAGCTCATAGGGGCTATAGCTGTAGCTCAGTGGTAAAACGCTTGCCTTGCACACTGGGTTTGATCCTCAGCACCACATAAAAATAAAGATATTGTGTGCTCATCTACAACTAAATGAATATTTTTTTAAAAAAAGCTCGTAGTTTGGGGGTATTTGAACACAAGAGATGCAGTCAGCCCTTAGTCCTTAACTGTTACACGACTCTCCACTAAGTAGGATGGGCTGGAAGTAAATGCAGGTCTGTTGATGTGTAAATGCCACATTTTCACTGACTATAGAAAATGCTCCCTCCACACACTGCTCTTTCTCATCTCTTTGTGGAGCCATCTGAAGTACTTGCAATGTCCAAGCCTGACATTTCAGGGCCAGCACCTCCCTGGTAGAGATCAAATACTTGTGGCTGCCATTTCTTGACCAAAATAGAGCCAACAACAAAAAAGAACACCACCACAAACCTACCCTGGGAACTACACAACACTTTTATTGTATTTCTCTTTCACCCATTTCCGAATTTAGGTTTACATCTAACAGATTCAAGTGTGTTGCCTATCCTTTGTCAACCCCAAATGCCAGTTTATATGTCTCGGTGTCACTTCTTCTTACCACTACAATAAATCTTTGGACAATTAGAAACCTCCCAGCATCCTGCAGGGAGTCTGGGGCCCTGGACTGCACGCCGTGGAAAGAAACTAGAGAACTTGTAATGCTGCCATTCCTGCCATTGGAAACATGACAGCACTCTCTGCTCTTTGGATTATCTTCTCACTTCTCTACTTCTGTTGCCAGTTGGTTTTTCTGGTTTATATCACTTTTCTGGGCTTGAGCTGGGGCCTGGGGAAGGGAGGGGTTAATAACCAAGGAGAATAAAAGTTAAGCAGAACAATATATGATTCTAGTAAATATGGAGGTTGATGCCTGCCTACCTGCTCTGTCATCTTAGGATCCATAAAAGCCTGATATACTCTTACATTTGGAGTATTCCCATCTTTCACCATATCAAATAGTAAACTATACAAATGTTACAGTTTAGACACAATACACTTATGGAAAAATTTAAAGTTTTTATAGTTTTGCTTCTGGAATTGTGCCTTGATGCTTTTGTATATTGAGGCCAACATATTTTTTTCCAACATTTTTGCATTCCTTCAAAGAGCTCTGTGACATGTAGGCCTGGACTATCATAGGAAATGGCCCTCCCTGCCCCAGTGATTCCAGTGGCCCCTCATGGGCTGTTGGCTTTCCTGAGAACATTGTCTGACTGTGCCCTCTATTCAGCCAGCAAGGGGAATCTTCAGTCTTGCAGTGTCCAGCCCTGTGCTAGCTATGGAGCCTCTCAGCTTCCAAGGGCCCTCCAGGTTCTGGCCTGTTCTTGCCTGACCGAATCTGACACTTTATGTTTGAAGAAGAATACCTTAGCTGATTGGGAGATTTTTTTCTGAGCACCTGACCCAGTGGGGCAAGGGAGCTGGGTTCCCTTTTTTAAAATTGTGATTTCTTCCAGTCTCTCAGGCCACCTCCAGAGGTATGGTCCAGGCAGCCTTTATAAGAACTTTGCATTATTGTTTGAGGCAAAACCCTGTGGCATTCATTCTGTGTGTTACTGTACTGGAGCGCACGGCTGACTTCTATGTTCAGAGATAAAAATCCAAATCATTTCAAGTACTTTGCAGCAGTACTGGAGAAGTCTGTAAGCCAACTAAGCAATGACTTTGTGAACAAACATGGCAATGGTGGTGCCTAAATTCTGGTGCATTTGTTTAAGAAAATGACTGTTCTTATTTTATTGTCATGCCAGACAACCATCTTACCTGTCTCCCTAACTAGATTACCAGTTCCACCAGGGCAGAGATTGACTCAGAGTTCGAGGAGCCCAGTTGAGTAAAAGATATAAGACCAAAGTTAACATTTGTGGAATGTGAACTGCATGCCTGGTTTAGTCGTCAGAATGTGTGACATTTTATCCCACTGGTCAGACATTAAGGCAAGTCTGTAAAGATGAGCTTATGATTCTGTATGTAAGGATGGGGAAAATGAGGCTTGGAGAGGTTAGGTCAGCCATCCACCAACACCCATAGACAGAATGAGCATTCACACCTTGTTTGCTGCTTTGAGTTTCATCAGTTTCTCCTCTGAAGCTTGACTTTCATTCCATGGGCATCAGAAAAAGCTAAATGAGGTCTAGAGGTAAGAAATGGATCTTGAGAGCATCGATAGAGCCACTGAACATACTTTCTTCCATTTTGTTTCCTTCTTTCCTCCTCTCTCTTCCTTCTGTAAACATTTATTAGGCACCAAGCTAGGTTGCTTTGAGAGGGGTAGGACTCTCACCTGGTCCCTGCTCTCCTCTTGCCCATCACCAAGAAGAGGGTGTGGCAATGCGTCCTTGCAGGCTGGGTGCCCTTGTAGGGCACTGTCCTGGTTGCTGGAGCACAGAGGAGAGAAAGAACTGATGGGAAAGTGGGGGTGGCAAGTACCCCGGAAGACAGACAGTACTGTGCGTGAAGGCCCCACAGGAAAGCACGCAGCCTGTTTAGGGAGGGACTATATAATTGGGGGGGGTGTTTCCATCAGCCCAACTGGACTGAAGAAGTCATCGTGGGAGATGATGGACATAATGGGAAATGGAAAGGTAAATTCGTGTCATGCTGGAGAGATCTTTGGGGGCCACTGTGAGCAGAGATACCTTAGGATGGTGGTTAGCAGATGGGCAAAACTAGGGTTGTGGCTCATTGGCCGAGGCACTGGGTTCGATCCTCAGCACCACATAAAAATGAAATAAAGATATTGTGTCCACCTACAACCAAAAAATAAAAAATATTAGAAAATAAAATAAAGATATTATGTGTTCATCTACAACTAAAAAATTATTTTTAAAAAGACATGTGGATTGCCGGGCGCGGTGGCACACGCCTGTAATCCCAGCACTTTGGGAGGCTGAGGCAGGAGGATCGCGAGTTCAAAGCCAGCCTCAGCAATGGCGAGGCACTTAGCAACTCAGTGAGACCCTGTCTCTAATAAAATACAAAAAAAAAGGTCTGGGGACTTAGCCCAGTGGTCAAGGGCCCCTGAGTTCAATCTCCAGTACCAAAAAAAAAAAGAAAAGAAAAAAAAAAAGACATGTGGATTATAAAAACAGGACTTGGAGGCAGATTTGAGACGGGGAGAGAGGTAGTGAGGGAAATGAACCTGAGATTTTCAGCTGAAGTCACAAGGTAGATGGGACAAGTCGCTCACCAGCTGGAGGAGAGTGGGTGCAGGAAGATGAAGAGGTGGCTCTGAGGAGTTGGTCAGGGGGGCGTCAGTGAGCACAGCTGGACTCGTGGTGCTGGAGGGGCCTACAGGTGTCCAGGTGGGGAAGTCTCTTTTTTCAGCTATGCATTTTTGTAATTTTTGTTTTTCTGTTTCTCCTATCTGAGAATAGAACTTGGATCCTCCTTAAAGAAGTGTAGTTGCCAGTATAAATATCAGCATTTGTGTGTCTTGACTGTGGCCAGAGTAGATCCCCTACGGCAAGAGCCCAGAGTATGGAAAACAAATGGTGTTTTTGGCAGTCTGGTACAGCACCCAGCTGCTCAGTAGGAGCTGACGCCTGGAGAGGGGGCCCCAGGAGCAGAAGGTGCTGGGGGAGGGTGAAGGAAAGGGGGAGGGTAAGAGAATTATCTCTCAGAAGAAATCACTTTTGTTTTTAATTTTACACACATGGGGCTCATAATACTTGCAAGAACAGGGCTCAGCAGTGGAGAAAGACAGCGAGATAGGAGTGAGCCTTCCTTTATGGGAAGCTGGGGGCACTGTTGCTTCCTGCCCAACAGATTCTGGCCTTGAGTAGAATATATTATTGGGGAAGGGCAAGGAGAAAGGAATTCCCGGCTCTTGCAAGACTTTTCTCTTTCCTAAATGTGCGGCCCACCTCTCTATTCTGACCTGCCCAGGGTGTAGGTTTGAGATGATGAATCTGAAGAAGTTTCAAAGACACAAAAGAGATGGTTGATTTCTCCTAGGCTTTATTTTTACTGACTTACCTACTGACTCGCTTTTAAAGTGAGTCAAAGGGAGCCGGGATCTTCCACAACGTGTTCAATTCTGGGAGCTCGCCTCCCTCCTTGCATTAATTTAGGAATGTTTCATTCTGCAGGAACAGTGCTGTGATCTTTGCTTTCCTCTGCGTGCCTTTCATCTGCCACTCAAAATGTGCCATACAGATGTTCTGCTCCAGACCCTGGTGGCCCCTAATTTGCTTTGCCATCTCTGCCTAGTTAGGTCCCTCTGGGCAATACCACCACTTTACCTGTAGCTAAGCACTCAGATAGAGACCTTGGGGGCTGGGGAAGGGGAGCCCTCCATACACACCTCCTGCTCCCCTGCCTCTGCAGGTTTGCCCACTAAACTGCCTACTCACCAGGTCTTCCACTCAGCCATTAATCCAGTATGTTTGTATTGAGGAAGGCACAAAGACTGTGTCTGTCGTATCCCTGGGGACACAACACTGAACCAAAAGCAGCCGACGGCTGCATCCAGGGGTTTGCAGGGGGTGAAATGAATGAAAACTGAGCATAAAATGTAACAATTTGACATGGTGGATACTAAGAGGGGACAAGTGTAAGGTGCTATGGGAAAGGAATAGAGGCCCTAACTCGCCCTGGTGGGACAGAGAATGATTCCTGTAGTAAGTAAGAGTTTGCTAGGCTTGGATCCTGGGTCTGCTATTTATAAATTGTACTACTTTAGACAAGTCAGTCTACAACTCTGACTTTAAAACACAATAGTGAACTTAAAACTTAGTGACACCCAACACATAGTAAATGCTCAATAAACATTCACTCCTATATTCAATAAATCTCAGTTAAGTACTTAGTAATTCTCTTAAACGTGTGCAAGGTGCACCCAAATCTTGAATGATCAGTATTTTTAGAAAAGTAAATTATATTCGTCTCACCTCCTTTTCTTCTGCATGGACTATGCCAAGAGGGAGTCTGCATGTTAGGAGATCTATTTTGCTGCCTGGGGAAGTAGCAACTAAGAGGACTTTCCCAGGGTGAAGGAAAACCCAGGCACAGAGGAAGTGGGTTGGGGGGAGCTGGACCCAGCCTACAGTTCAGGCTCTCATCTCACACACAGTGCCAGGCTCCAGGAGCTCCCCTCCCTCCGCACCTACTCTGCACCCACATCTCAAATTAAGGCCTTCTTGGCATGGCAAGGCACATGGGAATGTATTGCCATCCAGTTGACCCACCACCAGGGCTACTTGAAGTCCTTCTAAGTAAAATGCATTACTCTCATGAGCCCTTCCTCGGAGACCCTGGCCCTTGCCTTCACGTGATCAGATGTTTCTGATCCCTCACAGAGCCACAGGAGGAGGAGGAGACTGAGCCATAGCCCCCGCTGAAAACTGCATGACCCCACATCTCCGGAGCTGCCTTGTCCCCAAGAAGCAGAGCTCTCCCCATCCGGTGATGGACAGAGGAGGCATCATCCCTAGAGGGACTGCCTGGAGCAGTTTGAAGTTAATTGCTGATGCTCAAAAAAAAAAAAAAAAAAAAACCACAGCAGTGGGCAGCACCTGTGCTAGGACCAGAACACAGAGCCCGACTGGACCAGAAGATGAGAAAGCACACCTGTTGGGTGCCGTTCTCTTTCCAGTAAACCCATTGCCCTTTCTGTGCTTTTTTTTTTTTTTCCCTTGAGATATGATTCAAATAACATTAATTCACCACATTAAAGTCAACAATCCCGTGGTGTTTAGCATATTCACTATGTTGCTCAACCATCAACACTCTCTAATTCAGAACGTCCCATCACCCCCAAAAGAAACCTGCTCTCTATGAGTTATTGCTCCCCTTTCCCCAGCCTCTGGGGACAAAAAGTAATCTACTCTTGGCTACCTATTCTGGGCATTTCATATAAATGGCATCATGCAATTTGTGGTCTTTTATGTCCAACTTCTTTCACATGGTGCAGGTGAAAAGTTTTCAAGGTTCCTCTGGGCTGGAGCAGGTATCAGTACTTCATTCCTTTTTATTCCATTGTATAGAATATTCTATGAACCTGTTCATCAGTTGATGGCCTCTGGGTTGCTTCTCCCTTTGGACTGTTGGGAATGTTTCTATGCACTTGTGTGTACCAGTGTTTGTGTGGATGTGTTTTCAGTGTCTTGGGGATACACTTGGGAGTAGGGTGACAGCATCACGTGGTAATTTTAACTTTATAAAGGGCAGACTGTTTGCCCCAGTGGCTACATCCTTTATAGTCACACCTAGGACCACTTTTGAGGGTTCCAGGTTCCCCAGTCTGATTTGGGGGAGAGCCCTCCCTGTGGGGAAGAGTGTGACTTTCCTATCTGTCATTGATCTGGCCACAAGAGGCTTTCCCACTCCTGTTAGGATAGGGGATGGAGATCTAGAAATTTTCCTAGAATGGAAAAAGTTTTAGTATTTTTTGTGTCTAGCGTAGTATGTCATTTTTAATGTGTCTTGGTTGGAATCAGCATCATCCCACTCTGAAGCCTGGCTCAGAGGTCTGTTCCGCTGTGAGTGCTCACTGTTTACCTTGAATTGGGCAGGACACTGACAATTGCTCCCTCCTGGGCCAACCACCCTACCTGCCCAGGCAGCCAGGAGAGTTTAAATTCTGTGCCCTCCTGGGTCACCCCTTGCTTCTTCGTGTTGAATCCAAGGAGTCAATGAATCTACAAAGACCTCTAGTTTGGAAGAAATTAAAATCAGCACACAGTTACATGCAGACTTACTATTCAAGAAGATCATGACCCCCGAGCATAAGGAGCTCATAGAGAACATCTTCAAAGGAGAGTTTGAGAGGCAGGTTACCAAGTTACAGCTAGCCAATTTAAGAGGACAAAGCATTCTCATGTATTCCGTGTCCTTTAAACATTGGGATTATGGATTTATAATTTTTCTATCATTAAATAAAGTCCTGAAGGATCTCCAACAAACAGTGGAGTCACCAGCTCATCGTATATGGTCGTAATCTGTGGATATTTTGTGGTTCAGACTTTTCTAATCAATTTAAATCATCCTGTGTGTCAGCCAGCCCTGATTAATGAGGCTTCAGAGCATGGCCATCCAGACTGATTTCTAAGAACAGTGGAGTGTCAATCAAACTGGACTTGGACTTGGAATCCTAGCCTTTCACTGGTTGTACAACCTCCAGCAAGTCAGTTTTTGCCTGGTATAAATGAGATTCTGCTATGTAGGTTACAGGGCTGTGTAGAGTAGTAAGTGAGATTACTTATGTAAAGTGTCAGTGCAGGGACAAGCCCATGAATAGCAGGCCTTCAACAGAGGGAAACCATTTGGAGTGATGGATTGATATGCCATTCTTGAAATAATAATCTTCTTTTAGCAATGTTGCAAGTAAATACCTTTTATTTTCATTTTGTGGATAATGAAACATATTAACTAGATTAGGGAACTGATTTTCCAGGAACCCGTGATGAATCCTATTTTGCAAACAGATCAATCCCTCCTATTTTTATCTGGTTCTTGCATCTTATTTTTGAATAGCAAGATTTCTTAAAATGGGACACACCTGTTTGTGCTCCTGAGGCCCCCACCTCCTCTTCCTTCTGCTTGAAAATGGCACAGTTTGATTTTCTGATTGGTAAATGATATACTAGCAAACAATCAACAACTATTAAACTCCTCCTGGGGAACCTGGAGCCCCTGAGTCAAGAAGGTACAAACTTGTAAAGAAAAAGACTGATTTCACTAGTCTTGTTCTTCATTGGCCTTGGGAGGGAAATCTCACCAAAAAAGAAAAAAAAAAAAAAAAAGTTTAAGTTAAAATGAAAAAAAGTGCTCAAGCCATAATAAGGATCTCAATTATAACCCTGGGAGAGCAGATGGGCACCAGAGTTGATAGAGAGACCCTTTAGCACATCTGTCTTTGATAACTTCTAATACAAAGAGTGGAGCCTTTGAAATTAATTGGCTGGTGCAAAGCACTGTTTTTAATAATGCAAAGGAGAACTTTTTGTTATGTATAATAGTCCTTTACTGGTGCTGACTTTGAGGATTGAATTAATTTTTCATGAGTTCATGGTGCTCTAGGCTACCATTCCAGCCTCTTCTAGTTTCTTAGGGTATTTTTTTAAAAATGGATGGGGTGATTCGTTGGCAATTTCTCTGTATGGAGAAGGTATTGAGGGACTCTATTTTGTCCTTGGTCACAAACTAGAAGAGTGAGTCTCAGGACTTTGAGAATTCTCCAGTAGGCCCTGATGAGTAGTAGACTTTCCTAATTTGCTTGAATATTCTTTCCCCACCTCCCATTTTCTGGCATGTATCTTCCCTGTGCAGCAGCAGCAACACACACACACACACACACACACACACACACACACACACACACACACAATCACAATCCTCAAACCAGGAAGGCAAGTCTTGGGGCAGGCTCTCTGCTATTCATTTGGGCTCCCAAGAGCATCCACCTTCATGAGTCTGCTGGAGACAGGAGTCTTGTCTAAGGGAAGTAAGGAGGACTGACTTGATTGTGAGCCAGAAAAGTTGGCCTTCTCGTCTTGTCTTCTGGGGCATTGCCCCACTACTCTGTGCCACACAGATTCCTTCCATCCTCCTCACTCCTGTCCTCTGTATCATGGCAAGAAAAAGGCAGAAGATAGATTTAAGTCTTCCTACCTTCTCACTATGTTTTCTGTGCAAGAAGTAGAGAATGCCTGGCATTTACTTAGGTGACCACATTTGGAAAGGATGAAGGAAGGAGGAGAGGGAGGAAGAGAGGGAAGGAAAGGAAGAGCTGTGACTGTTCTGTAGTCCAGAAGATTTAAAGGAAGTGCCGAGACCTCTCTAAATGTAGGGGATCAGAGGAAAAGCTCTGAAAAGCCTTTTCTCTGCCTCCCCCAAGTCTAAGGTAAATGCCACTCCTGGGTGTCCCTGTGGTATCTGGAACTTGGCTGCATCAAGCAGTGATCACACTCAGTTATGACTGCCTGTTGTGTCTGTCACCCCTGCTAGACTGAGAACCATAAGAATGAGGATCGTGGTCTGCCTTGCTGGTAAATTTATTTCCAGTGCGAAACATGTAGCCTGAGTGTCCAGGAAACATTTGTTGAATGAATAATTGAACAAGTGAATGAAATAACTGTTTAAATCAGTTGGGGCTTCTTCTCAATAAATGATACTGAAATACAATAGGTGAATATCCCAGCTTTGGAAATTCATAATTGATTTGGAAAAATGAAACTGTACTTTGATCACTTACTAGAGTTTTGCTTAGAATACCAAGAATTGTGGGAAGGATCCAGGAAATCATGACCAGCTGAACATCTCTGTAACCGCCTGCATGTTGCCCTGACAGTACGCTTATGAATCACTACCTCCGCTGGAGTGTACCAGCCTCACATTAACGCATGGATCATTCTTTGCAGAAGTGAGGGGCAGAAAGGAGCAGGTGTAAGAAAGATTTCAGTTCTTTGGGGGCAGCTAATCAGCAATGGCCTGATGTCTATTGGCAGGATTCTTTAGGTCACGATATGGATGCACAAGACCATTTTCCCTTCATTAAGGGATAATTGGTTGAGGTTAGAAAATCAGGGTGTCCCGGGAGATTTTTAGTCCAGTGCTGCCTTGAAAAGCTCACTCCATGGCTAAGACGGCTCCACTGGGGAGTGGCAATGCCAGGCCAGCTGGAAGCCAGATGAAGACACATTTGGAAGCTTAATCACAATCATGTTCCACACTAAATATTCATCCGTCCATCTCCCAAAGAGGACAGGAAATTAAGTTGTCAAGGGCAGGGAGGAGGATAAGGGTTCAGATGGAAGAAGAAACCCTCACCTTAGCCTTAATCTCAGAATATGCAAGACCATCATAGATGGTTGTGGCCATGGTTGCTGCTTTCCCATTTTATTTCCTGAGAAATATTTAAGCTGTTTATATATAATTTATCACCTTTACAGTTACCAAAATGGACTGTTAAGATCACTGAGCCTCCCACTGTGGGATGAGCCCAGGTGAGCGACACCACCCCAGTGGAAGCATGCTTCATTAACCCGACCCAGAAGAGCACCGGAGCTGCGTGAAAATGCAGGAAGGAGGGTGGAATTCCTAAGCAGAGCTGCGGGGCTGCGATCCCACTCCCTTGACGGGCTGCACCCCAGAAGTCGAATGTAGTCAGTAGGAATTACATGACATGTGGGATGTCTTATCTTTTCTTTTTAAAAATTTCCATATTAAGCTCTTTATGGTCCCCCTGAATGGTCCCCTAGCATCTATATTTTATTTCAAAGGGCGATTCGAAAAATGTCTGTTGCTGCCACTCGCTGGACGATAGTCTCCTTGGAGGTTCTGGCCCAGTAATGCGACTCCAACACTGGCTTGTGTTAAAGGAGCAGGGAAGTTCAGTGGCATGTTGCTACAGCGTGCTTCGGGCTGGCCGAGGTAGGGTGCCTTTGACAGCAAGTAGCAGAGCAAGCCCTGTTGGAACTAGTCTACAGGGTACAGTACTGTCACATGGCCAGGGCCTAGGTAGGGGATATTCCAGGGACAAGGTGTTGGGGGCACTATTCTGCTGCTGTGAGGTCCTCCTGGCACCCTGTTTTCTTGGTGCACTGACACCATCCTCCTGCTGGACCTGACGTCCCAGATGTCATCTCCCAACACAGCCCACGTGAGGGACTCTACGGCCATTCTTGTGTGGAGGTGGTAGTAGGAAATACCCATCCCTCTGTGCCCCTGTGGTGTGACTAGGTGCAGCTGCCTGGAATGTCATTGAACTCACATGTAGCAGTAGAACGAACACGGGCTGTGAAGTCATCACCCTGTGTATGAGTCCTGTGGCCCTCACTAAATCCCTGTGGGACCGTGGCAGCCAGCCTCCGTGAGCTTCACTGCCCCTGGGTGGAATAAGAGGATGGAATCTGACCCCACAGAGAGCTATAGTTTAAAGTGGGGAGCACTACATGGGCGCCCCAACTCCTATCCCTTTTTCCACGTGGGCTCTTTCACACAGTAAGTCATGGTGCCAGCCAGCTAACTAGTGTGCTGTTTTTCCCTGGGGTTAGGAAATACCATACCTAGGAAAGAGATTCTTTAACCCCCATCCTTTTATTTACATGTATAGTATAATATAAATTTAGTTTGAACATATGTGTACATAGCTATATGATGTATATGTGCATAATATATGTTAGATATACATGCACACATATTCAACCAACAATAACAGAAGAGAGATCTCCTCTGGTCTGCATTACTCCAGTTACTCCGTGAGTTCTGGCCAGTGCTACTCCAACTGCAGCTCACAGACAGGTGCCTGTTGGCACACTGTTCCCAACTTGTCTGTGATAAGTACAGCTGTTGAGAGTAAGCATTTAGACACATACAGTAATTTGACACCGATACGACATCTAAGCCCATGCTCATATTTCCAACACTTCATCTTTATTATATTCCACTCTACGTATTGATGCATGATAGATTGGAAATTTGAAGAACAGAACCCCAGAAGACAACAACCTGGCCCTGAACCCATGATCTGGGAAGCCCGCCAGGACAGACAGATATCGTAGCCACTCCTGGGCTTCCAGGTGCTAAGCTTTATTCAGAGCGAGACTAGATGGTTACACAAAGTTGCTAAACAACAGCGCAAACACAATCATGAAAATTATTGTCATCAGGCAGTCATAAATGGCCCAGTGCCTCATCAGTGGCTGAGATAGCACTTGCCACAGATGCTCCCAGGAGGACGAGGTCACGATGCGGCAGTCTTTGTCAGAGTCTTCCTTAAGCAGGTGGATTTGTTTCGATTTCTCCTGCATCTTGGGCCTCCTGTCAGGGCCTGCTCTGTCCCTTCTCACTCGGCAGCCTGACGGGTTAATCTCCTGGTGAGCCAGGGCCTGTGAATGAAGCTGGATGGAGTTACATGTCAGACTGCAACAGGCAGGCACTAAATATCCCGCTCCGTTATCCTTGACGGGCTTTGATGTTAGCGTAAAACACGTCAGATTACACGGGACGTCATGTCATGTGTCAAATCAGAGCTGGGGCTCCATCCTGACACTTTAATTAGTGGGGGCGGAGGGAAAGGGTATATTATTTTTCTATTTCAATGCAAAGACCCTAACTCCCACTGAGAACTGTTTGGTTATACCCAAACCTGAAAGTAGCCTTCTCTGCTTTTAAAAACCCAGCCTGTACCCCTTAGGATAATGGCTGCAGTGTCAACTAATGAAAGGAGCATGGGCCAGGAGGTATAAAGGCCTATTAAACTCTAATCCACAGGGAGCAACTTGCACCAGCTAGCCAAGCCCCGGAGTGCCCTCGTCTTCTGCAATGTAAATGTGTCTTAATTGTCATCTTTGCAGATTGCTTAGCATTAAAAAAGTAGTTCCTGATGCTTTTATGTATCTCACCAGACTATTAGTCATTCAAGTGGGATGGTACCTGTGACATGGTTTTATTGCAATGAATGATGCTGCAGAGATGGGCAGGATAGGAGCGGGGGGTGGGGGGGGGCAGAGGGGATGGTGTTCTTGGAGACCTCTGCTGTCAAGAGCCCTTGGTCAATTTCAGCAGTTTGCCGCACACCTTGTTTTGCTTGGCCCCCCATAAGAAGGTATGAGTGTTGGGGTTCAAAGTTATATTCCACCCGGAAAAGTGTCTAGGCATGACCAAAGCCCTCTGACATTTATGAGCGTGGTTCAAGAAACGAGAAACCTGTGCTTTGCTCTCCTGCTCCCGGAAGAAGGGCGTCCAACTTAATACTGAGTGAAATCTCCGAGCGTCAATAAGCCGCATTCATTTTGACATCTAGACTCCTGTGTAATTAAGACCTCAGGTCTGGCTCTTGGTTTATCAGTGTGTGTCGATTCTCATTTACATAAGACTTTGGTTTTTCCCACATCTCTGCACAGACACTGCCAAAAAAAACACTATTAACAATGAAAGGGCTGAAGATAGAGTTACAGCCCATCGTGTCTCTAATCCCTGCTTAACATTTCCCTTAAAAAGAACATTGCCCCATTCGGAAATGAAACGCTCTGCGTTTGGATGTTCTGTATGGAAGGGGAAGGGAGGGAGGTTTTCCATGGCTTTATTTTGAGCTTGGAAAACATCCGATTTCACGCCCCTTATCCAACTGTGAAGCAGAATCCACTGCATAATCAGAGGGTGGGTTTTTCTTCTCTCTTAGAAAACAGGGCTGAAGTTCGTCTCTCCCTGGAGCCTGTGCTAAAACCCAGGCTGGCCAAGGTCCCTAGGTGTGCTCCTCTAGTTTTGTTTATTCAGACTGGAGAGCTTTGGGAGTAACTGGATCCTACAAAGGAGGAAAGTGACTTCTAGCTGATGGAAACTGTCCTTCCCTCCCTGTCTCCAGGGCAAGTGCGATGGGGACCCAACCCTTTGGATGCCTCTTCTTGCAGCCTTAATAGCGCCAGGCAGATGGGTTTATTTTTGCAACTCAAATGAGAAAAACCATATCCAAGAAAAGTTAGGGCCCTTTCACAAGACCACACATGGAGTTCGTTCAGAACCTGGGAATAGTCTTCATTTTCCATTTTCACTTTGAAAAAAATCTGCTCATCTGTAAAACTGGGCATGGCGAAAAAAGACCAATAAAAAGGCACAGAGAAAGGAGATCCCAGAGTATATGCAACAGGAGTCGAGACCCTAAGGTATGTTCTAAGTAAAAAGAAGTAGAAAGTCATCAAGAATTGATTGAAGCCAGCCCAACATGGTCGCCTCTAGTACCAGCTACAAAGGAGGCCAAGGGAAGCAAGAGCTCAGGAGTTCGAGACCAGACTGGGCAACATAGTGACACCTATCTCAAAAAGAGAGAGCGAGAGAGAGAGAGAGAGAGAGAAAAGATAAAAATTGGGTGCTCCTTTCAAGGAGTCACCTATTCTCTTTCTCTGTCAATTAGTACTGTATCATCATGGGCAAGTTAATACACCTCTGTGGGCCTCATCTTGGAAATAGATAATTGTGGTGCTCATCTTGTAGGGTTGCTATAAAAATTAAATGACATAATTCTTATAACACACTTAGTAGAATAATTGACATAAAGTTAGCCTTCAGCTAATGTTGCTTGGTTATAGTACTATTATTGCTATTGTTGCTATTATTCATCAAGAAAGCTGTCTGTCCCCTTCTGAATGAGGCAAAAACAGTATTGACTCCACTACTGTCAGGTTCTCCCTGAGAGTGTATCCTCAATCCCAGAAGTCCTCCACAGTTCTAGAAAGCATCCAAGGATCTCCATCAGTGTCTCTCAAACTTGGTTCACATAAGAATCATCTCAGGCCAGGTGGAGTAGCACATGCATGTAATCCCAGCCTCTCAAGAGGCTGAGGCAGGAGGATCACAAGTTTGAGCCCAGCCTCAGAAACTTAGCAAGGCCCTAGGCAACTTAGCAAGACCTGCCCCAAAATTAAAAAAAAAAAAAAATAAATAAGGACTGGGGATGTGGCTCAGTGGTAAAGTACAACTGGCTTCAATCCCCAGCACCAAAAAGAAAAAAAGAAAAAAAAAAAAAAGAATCATCTCAGGGAACTTTAAATAATACTGTTTCTTGGGGCCCATGGACAGAGATTTTGATTTAATTTTATTCAGAATCCAGCTGGGAATCAAGAGTTTTAAAAGTTCACCAGGTGAAGCCAGGCATGGTGGCGCATGCCTATAATCCCAGCAGCAGGGAGGCTGAGGCAGGAGGAGAGCAAGTTCAAAGCCAGCCTCAGCAAATTTGAGGTGCTAAGCAACTCAATGAGACCCTGTCTCTAAATAAAATACAAAATAGGGCTGGGGATGTGGCTCAGTGGTCGAGTGCCCTGAGTTTAATCCCCGGTACAGAAAAAAAAAAAGTTCACCAGGTGATTCCAATGTTAAGAGGCACCAGGATGGTGGAAGGCCTTGTTAATTTTGATATTGAAAAAAGGCCTAAAATATTAATGTGATAAGCTATTGATTCCCAACTACAGTGCTTACCACTGCTGTTGTGAGAGATCATATTACATGGTTCAGATTATTTATATGTTAATAATCTTGCAACTATTTAAATGTGTGTTAGAAAACAATATAACCAGCATATCAAGTCTGATTTCACAGGTGATACTGTTAAAGTTGAAATTTCTTTTAAAATAGTATGGAAGGGAGTGTATTTAAATTAGAGATAAATAAAAATGTTGAGTTAATATTTACACATTTATGGTAGACACACAAATGACTGAGGCTTGAAAATGTGTATGAACCAAAAATGTTTATGAATGTTCTGGGAATTTTTGATCATTTTAGAGAATAAAATAATTTTCCTCCACCAACTGTAAAAGTTTCAGCATTTAAAAAAACAAAGGTAGATTTATAAAGTATAATGAAAATTCAAAGAAATCTAGGAACACAATAGCCTTGGTTAAGTCCCAGTAACTTTTTTCAACAGAGATAAAAACACTACTGCATGTATATTCAGAACTATGATTATAATTGCTATGATTATAATTGCTGTGTGTCTGTTGACATGGTTAAAGACAATGGCACTCCCATGGTGCTTTATCTATTGACAAAGCACTTTCACTTGCCTTATTTCATTGAGCTTCCACTGGGTCTGGATTACTAACTTCCTTATCACAGATGGGGAAACCGAGGCCCAGAGGGGGCAGTTCAGTGGCCTGTCCCATGTTACATGGCTGCATCATGGTGGTGCAGGTCTGGAACCACATCATCTAAATCCAAGGCGGTGCTTTCTATTTTCTACCACTCTTGCAAAGTTGTCCACGCTGCCTGCTTTCCCTTTCACATTAAATTATAAAATCCCTCAAGGGCACCTCTACCTGTGTGACAAAGGAAAACCACCTAATAACTCCCTCACAGGCCTCTTCATTTATATTTTTGACCAACTTCAGTTTTTCCGGCAGGCAGTGTCCCAAGTCATCCTGCATGACAATCAGTCATGACATTCCTTACCTAAACCCTTGCAATAGCTGCACACCTTGCCTCAGGTAAATCCACAGCCCTGCCCTGCCTGGCCTGTCTCCATCCCTGCTGCTCTGTCCTTGCTCACTGGGCCCTAGCCAGCTGCATCGCCTCTTCATTTCACAGCCAGGCCAGGCCCTCGTCACTTCATGCCTCTGAGAATCTGTTCCCTGCAACCAATGTGTGCTTCCTCTCTTCTCTGCCAAGAAAACCTGGCTTCGGTGTTTTCTCTAAAGACTGTGGTTCCCTGGCCACCTCATTGGACGAGACCATCCTCATTACTCTTTCATGCAACCGGCAGATCTTTCCTTCACAGCGCTTGCTTTAATGTGGAATTTTTATTGCTGCGATGATCTGTTTCAGGGCTACCAGAACGTATGCTCTATGAGCAGAGGTGCAAGCACCTCCATATTTTTGTCCCTGACATTCTAGTCCCAGACCCTAGCACAGAGCTTAGCACATAGTAACTGCTCAACAAGTATTTGTTGAATTAATGAGCAGAGTATGAATAGGCTGAGCAGTAGCTTACCCTCCCTGAGGACAGGGTGCTGTTTTTACTGCCTACACTGATTGCAAGCGAGGAGGTATCAAGTGCTTGCCAAAACTTCAAGGCTGATCAGAGCCACCTGCAGCTCTGTTTTCCTGAACTCAGTGCCTCCATCTGACCAGTACTGCTAATACCACTACTAGGAAATGTGAACCTGACAATGGCTTGCACTGCTCTTTAAGAGGGGGCACATCTAGTTAAACCAGGGGTAGAAGGCCCAGAGCCCTGCCTGCTCCACCTGTCCATGGCTCCCCCAGAAGTTTCTGAGGTGGCATACCCAATTTTAAAACCACGTACCTGGTAGATAAATACAGCACCAGAAATTTTAAAAAATCTGTGTTCTATTTCCAGCAATGCCACTTTCTACTTCTGAGCAATTAAGTTGCTTTTATTGGCCAAACTTCCATTCCCTCCCCATTAGAACAGGCATAATATTGTGCGTCATACTGAATTCACTGGCTTGTTTTGTACATAAAGTAAGATAAAAATGAAAATATTTTGAATAGATAGAAACACTTCACATTATTATTTGAGTCTGCCTTACACAGATGTGGTTTCTTCTCCTTAAGGACTTTTAAATGAAAGATGATGCCCTGATTTCCACAGACACAAAGATGTTCCAAAGACATATGAAGGAACCAATGTATTATTCATTGGCACTCCGGATATAGGAGGGTGGTCAGAAATGGGGTTTCATAAGACATCTCTGCCTGTGGATCAGGAGACGGGTTTGAATCTACTTGGAAGCCATGTGGGTCTCGTGACCTCTTGTCGTCTCTGTGGCCCTGTTTGTAAACTGGTGGAGGTGGGAAGTGAAGACATGGTGATGATAGTTTGGAAGATCAAGTGAAAAGTAGACTATGAAAGGCCTTTGGAAAGAGTAAAGTGGCCTAGCCATGCAAGGCATTTGTACTGTTCAAGCTCTGGGGTACCTAACCAAGGGCCAGCGGAGAAGTGTTGAGAAGGCCGCCCAGAATAGCCAGGGAGTGCCAAGAAGCACTTGAACAGCGGTGGCCAAGGGCAGGTCTCGTCAGAGACCTGGAGCTGCAGGCCAGGCGCAGCCCAGGTGCAGGCTGACTTCCAAGGGACGGCCAGGCCCAGCCAAGATGGTGGTGGGTCATTCCCCCTTTCTAGAAGCTCCTCGAAGCTCCTGGTTACATAGTAGAGAGCAGCACCCAGGTGGGCAGAATGTGTTAACAAGGACCCCAGCACACTCAAGGGTATTTACTTTTGATTAGAATATAACGATTAACTGGATTAATGGAGCCTGGTGGATAGAGAATGTGCAGACGCTAATTGTCCCTAAATTATAGTGGATTCCATTGGAATTATGTATTCTCCTCCACAAACCCAACCACCGCCCTCCTTCACTCCTCCCTCCCTTCCTTCCCACACAATGCTAAAATGAATGTGTCATTGTAACTGAGATGAAAGGCTTTGAAATTTATTTTCCACTTCCTTCCAAGATCTCTTGTTTGCAAAATACAGGAGGATCTAGGTTACTAATCTAATTTCAGTTTATTTAAAAAAAAAAAAAAATGTATTCTAGGGATTCAGGTTTCTGGAAGAGTTTTCCAAACCCTCATTCCTTGCTTGGTTTCTCTACCACACCAGTGACTTAAATTAGTGGTTCTCAGAGTTGATTGTGCGTCAGAATCACCAGGAGACCCTGTTAAGAAAGATTGCTGAGCCCACCCCAGAGTCTCCTCAGAATAGGTCTCAGGAGGGGTCCCAAAATTTGCATTTCTAATGAATAGCAGTAAAGCCGATGCTTAGGGTCCCAAGACCAGCCACCAGGCCCCAACTTTGAGAAGCACTGAACTAGGAAAACAATCGAGTATTTTGAAGAACCTAAATATAAGAAAGAGAGCAAACCTCAAAGTCCTATGGTTGTGTCTCCTTGGAGAATAAGGCTTAATCACTTAGAACTGAAAAATTATTTATTTCCTAAGTCAACTATGCATATATTACCTTGGATTTTATAAAGTATACAGATGGCTTATGGGATCAACGGATTTTGCTATTGCATAGGAAATGCAAAGGAGTTTGGAACTGGGATGGATTGTACTGGAAGATGTCACATTCCTCCTTCTTTCTGGTTTGCACCCCTTTCTTATCTGTTGATTATTGTCAAGTAACTTTGCACAGCTTCACAACCATCAAACCTCCAGACCCCCCAAAGTTCTCTTTGCCTTGAGGCTATACCCAGAGGTATCTAGACCTGCTCCATTTATATTTACAAATCACCTCTGTGCAAGGCTGGGTCAGGCCTGGACTGATTTTTCTAATGTTTTCAAAACTTTGCAAAGCACTGGACAATGAGTTAAGAGATTTTGGCTTTTAGTTCTGGTCTTGCCTCTGACTTACCATGTGATTATGCAAAAAACAAAACAAAACAAAACAAAAAATCTACTTCCACCTCTGGGTAGGATTTTACTCATCAATTAAAGAAGAGAGCCCAGCTAGCTTAGTGGTTAATTCACCTTTTGGGAAAAATGAAAATAAAAGCTATGGATTCTTTCCCAGAAAAATACACATGTGTCCTAAATGCAAAATGTTGCTTACAATTTTTGGACTGCCCCAAAATTAATGTGGTGATAATAAGGAATAACAATAGCTGGCATTTATCAAGTGCCAACCACAGGCTGCAGAAAGCACGTTAGGTGTGTTACCATAGTTAATCTTGGCAACAACTCTCTTAGATTTATCAGATTGAAATTCACAGTTTTTAGATGGGAAAAACATGGCAGAGACAGAGGAAAGAATTCATCTCAGTCCACTCGGCTAGTCAGCAGCACAACAGGATTGGAGGCAGCCTGCACAGCTCTAAAACAGATAAATTGTCCCTTGGGCACACATGACCCTGAGTTATGAGTGGACCATGTTCTAAGTGGCATTACAAGTTCCCCTGTAGTTGAGAATTCACAGATTATTTTTTCCGCAAGTACTAACAACCCAACATGGGAGAAATGACCCACGTGTTCTCAAAGCTTGTCTGTCTCAGAGGTGGTCACAAAACTTAAAGTTTAAAGCGTTTGGGGGGATCAAACTGAG
This sequence comes from Tamias sibiricus, assembly GCA_025594165.1. Classification (NCBI taxonomy): domain Eukaryota; kingdom Metazoa; phylum Chordata; class Mammalia; order Rodentia; family Sciuridae; genus Tamias; species Tamias sibiricus. The sequence continues at coordinate 11,610,342 of CM046662.1, forward strand.
AAAAGCAAGCCACCATAGAGCCACACTTCTCTCCTTTGTGTCTTCAAAGTGAACACTTTCTTATCATAGTTTCTGACCAGAGGCAGCTTCCTTTAAAGGCAAGGGGAAGTGGCCCAGCTCAGCTTTGGCAGGTCAGTAATGCGTCGAGATAAAGGGCAGCTTCTTAATGAAAACCACTCTGCCTCTTGCCAGCAGAGGAGATTCTTAGTGCATCGCAAGTCCTCCAACACCTCTCCCCAGACCAATGGCTTTGCATAAATGTACCAGGAGATCTTTGAACCACTAATGCTTCAGGGGCTGTTTAGGTTTGGAGTCAAACTGTTTAATATAACTCTCCTCCAAGTCTGGCTCTATTGAAAGGTCTCAGGAAACAAGGCGGAGGCAATGTATAAAAAGCAGAACTGCCCTGGCCTAGCAAGGAGGCCTGCCCTGGCCTCCTGTTTATATAAGCAAATTGGTCCAGGCTGATTACACTCAGGAGGAGAAGGAGGAGTGGAATGGCATGGGGGTCGTGGTGGGGAGTGGAGTGAAAAGGAATCAGATTAGAGGTGCCTCAGGTCAGAGCTCAGCAAGTCACTTGCTGAGGAAGGGGGAGGCACTGACGGGCTTCATGAACAGATCACGCACCTGGGGGGGGGGGGGGGGGAACTGCACATGACGGGGAAGTGCAGGCCAGATTTCTGCATGTCCCTGGGAAAATGAGTGCCATTTAATTTAAATACCTGCTTAAATACATAAGCTAAATCAGAATCAGGAAGGGTCTTTTCAGAAAGCAGGTGACCATGAGCATCCAGAACCAGGGCCAGTCTTTCTTCTGTCTAAGGCTGTTCACGCTTGTTCTCACAGAGCTCCAGGGGAGATGGTAGGGAGTAATAGGAATAGTTGGGAGCATGGGGGCAGGAAAGATGGTGGAACGAGATGGACATCATCATGTTAGGTACATGCGTGACTGCACGTGTGGTGCGACGCTGCATCCTGTACAACCAGAGAAATGAAAAGCTGTGCTCCATTTGGGTACAATGAATCGAAAGGCATTCTGCTGTCGTGTATAACTAATCAGAACAAATTAAGAAAGAATAGTGGCCATTTCCTGAATGCCCCTGAATACCTCTTCTATCATTATTAACTCAACTCCCAGATGGGGAAACTGAAGCTCAGGACAGATGAGCGACTTGATCAATATCACTCCAGTCTGAGATGGGAAGATCAGTTTCTTCCTCCTCTTAGCCACCATCCCCACCAAACCTGGGGTCCCCTCATCTTGCTTCACACCCCTGCATCCTGTATGGCATAGGCTTAATCTCTATCCTTTATTCTTTGTTTTGGGGGCACTGGGCACTGAAACCAAGGCCTCGTGCATACTAGGCAGTCTATCCTTTGTCCTTGAACAGTTAATCTAAAAGTAGTGTTAGGGTTTGATGTTTTTGTTTACTGATCACAGTATTCTTAGCAGTTCATTCCACGAAATACTGGTTTACACACCAAAATCATATAAAGGTAGAAAGGAGAAATCACCAGAAGTAAGAGTTGTTAACACCCATGATCTTCTCTCTGTTCCTCATATGCACACACATAGACATACTTTAGATAGGACTAAGCTCTAGGTACTGTTTTGTAGCCTGACTTTTAGTAGCAGCTTCGAGTGAGCATCTCTCTAGGTCAGTGACTGTGGGTCTGCAGCAGTGTGTGCATTGTAATCCTGTCGAGCGTTCCATTGTGTGTTGTCTCGTCATTCACTTAATCCACAGTTGATGGACTTGGGTGGTCCCTGCTATTTTCTTGTTTCTACAAAGACTCGGCAAATATTTCTATACTTACAACTTGATGCTTGTCTTTCAGTCCCTGTTCTTGACCCAACTTCTTGGAAATTTCATACCCACAACATTTGGTCAGATGGCAGTACTTCTAGAAGTGGCAAAACACATTCTTGACTTATTTTGGGATGCCTCGGAGATTTATATAATTCAGTTTTAATATAAAAATTAGTCTGTGGCCTCTCCCTTAGAACAGAAGGGAGTCACACATGCTCATTTCTGATTCAGCTCATCAGGATATTCTAGTCTCCTCCCCTGTTCACACACTCTCCCAGGGAGTCACCACTCCAGTCATTTCCATAAATGCCCTGACTATGAGATTGCTCTGGACAGCTAGTCAGCCTGGGGTCAAAGGTTAATGAATGCAGCAAGAGCCTGGGGAGAAGAGGTAAGCTGGTGGTTTGGGGCATGGAGGATAAGCCACTCTTCTCTTTAGCTCATGGGTTCAAGTGTATTCTGGGGAGTCAAAATGGTTATAGTTCTGCTCGGACCAAGCCAGGTATACAGGTGGAACTGGGGGAGCATCCAGGCTGGTAATGATGGATAATACAAAGCACAGGCCCCAGGATCCCTACTTATTATTTTCCATCAGCCAAATGAAGACAATTTTTAGATTTAGATTAGTTTTTTTTTTTTTTTTTTTTTTGATGAGCTGTCACCATGGTGATGGAATTGGAAATTCTTTTCCTGACAACATTGCTGTTGAACCATTTGTTTAATTATTTGCATGTGGTGACTCTCGGAGGCCCCTGAGCTGGAGGCTTCTCCCTCTGACAAGAAAAGAGTTGATCTCAGTCCCCTCTGGGATCTCTCACAACAGAGCTGCCCAGGTTCCCTGTATACCTGGTCTCCGCCAGGTATGGAGTGAGGCTCCTAAAGTTCCACAGCGCACCCCATAAGAGGAACTCGTGAGAAAACAAGACCAAAGGAAAGAAAGAGAAGTGCAAAGAATCCACCATCTGCTCCAGGGAAGTGGTTTTGAGCTTCTCTCCCTTTTCTCTGGACCCAATTGATTTGGTTTCTTACACATCCCATCTCCAGAATCCCCCACAGGATGGGGATGTTGGAAAGAGGTTCTCTGTTCATATGACCTTCTGGAAGGAGCTGGGAACTCAGGAGTCCATGTTGCTTTTTCTGTTCTGGCCCTTTATGGGGCTGGAGGAACCACATCTGCATTCACCCCTCCACACCCGCCCCCCCCCCCTTTTATTTCAGTACTTAGGCTGGAACCCAGGGTCTCACTCATGTGTGAGGCAAGCACTCTACCATCGAGCCACATCCACAGCCCTGTTCCCTTTATTTTCTGGTATCAGGGACTGAACCCAGGGGCACGTAACCACTGAGCCACATCCCCAGCCCTTTTAAATATTTTATTTAATGACAGGGTTTTACTGAGTTGCTTAGGGCCTCAGCTAAGTTGCTGAGGCTGGCTTTGAACTCACAGCCTCCTTCCTCAGCCTCTTGAGCTGCTGGGATTACAGGTGCGCACCATGGCACAGGGCCTTTGTTCCATCTTTTGAGTAATATTTTTCTTTAAGATTCCAGGTAGAGTCAAGATAATTTTTAACAGTTCCTCTCTTAACTCTGCAACCAATTCCTGAACTACATCCAGAAGAATTCCTTCTAAGCATCCTTCTCTGATTCTGGTTCAACTTATTAGCAAAAGAGAATAGATTGCTTCCAGAAACTTCCAACATTTGACCCTGACCCACACTGCCATTCAGACTTCCAAATAATGCAGGGTGTTCTGATGAGCACTACTTTAGTTTTACAAATCGTTTTCTGAGTTGGGACGCTTGGGAGTGCCTGGAGACTTGGGGAATCATGAGACTCTTAGTCGCACAGCCCTGTGCAGAATCTGAACACCTGGGTAGGAACGGCTTCAAAGGAGACCCTCGCCTTGCTTTGCAACTCCTGTTTGCAACTCCTCTTCTTATCTTTAGTTATTCTGACTCATTCCCCCATCATTCTGTAGTCTTCTTTAAAGACAAGCGAGAGGTTGGTTGATTCTGGTGGTTCTCAGTTTGCTTCTGGAGGATGTGGTGCCTGCGACAGCTTGGGCAAGGCTCGGAGCCCAGGCTGTTTGTGTCACACTCTGTTCCTGCCGACAAACACTGCTGCTCGCCTCCCTGTCCAAATCTGATAACGCATCTGTTCTTCCCGTCCTGCGCGGTTGCTCTGGAAACCAAGGAGGCAGCAGGATCTGGAAGAGGACCATGGCCGCGTCAACCCCAAACATCTCACAGCTGTTTGGCAACTTCCGGCAAGAAAAAGTCCGTCCCCTCTCACTGCTGGGTGAAAGGCTGGTGACTGACCGCTCTCTCTCCAGTGGGATGGTTTGCTTTGCTCTTGATGGTAGAGAATTTGTATCTGCCCACAGCTAATGTGGGGGCCCACAGCATATTGGATGGAAACTCGGATCTCAGCCAAATCCAGCTCCATGGCTCACTAGATTAGTCACGTGTGGTGCTCAGTAGCAAGAGCTGTTACCATGTCCCTCCCAGATCCTTCTTCACTTCTTCCTGGGTGGACTCCATCCCGACATCTCCCTATGTTGTGCAATGTTCCCGTTCATGCTGATGTTGGGGCTACTTTCCTGGCTCAGAGACTTCCCAGCTGGGTGGCTGTGTGTTCTTCACCTTTCTGATCCTCCTATTGGCTATTCATAAACGAAGGGCTATTATGCCTACCTCAAAGCTGTTTTTTAAGGATAATTAAAATAGCATGCATGAGGTCTATAGCTCAGGACACCCCCCCACACACACACACCTGCTAGCAGAATCACATTCTCCCAACTGTAGGCTACAGATGTTTCTACTGGGAAGAGAAAATAGTTCTTTCCCTTCCTCCTCGACCAAAAAACCTCAGCCTCCTCTAAAAACGCATTTGCTCTTGTTACCAGCTCACCCTCCTAAGAGCAGTTGAACGCCCTAACTCTCTCATTCACCCCATCCCATTGTACACCTCTGCTGGAACCTCACAAGTAAGCCCCTCATCTGGTGGGGGGTGGAACTGGCAGAAGAATTTAGGTCAAACAGGGAGGCAGGGGGAGAATCAGAGAAGAATGAGGGAAGGAAGCAAACAGAATAGGGAGTAGAAGTGAGGGGAGGAGGAGAGAAAGGAGGGCTACCCTGTGAGCTTAGGGGTCTCTCCTAGGTTCAGAGAAGCTCTGGGAAAGCTTTCTGTAGGCCCCTCTGAGTGTCCACAGCCTCCATCCCAGAAGCCTAGACCTGTCCCTAAAGCTGATGACAAGGGCTCAGCCATTCTTCAAACAAAAACTCCACCCCTCCTTTTTGTGAATAGAGCCCCAAAGGAATGCAAGCCATTTTTTACCAACCAACTACTTTTCATAGTAATCAAAGAAACCAGCCCCTGTATACCCACCATGTGATGGCGCTCTTTCCCCTGCACACCACGGGTGGGCCTCATAGGAGGAGGCGGAGCTTGCACCGAAGCCCCAGGGGTTCAGGATCTTCAGTGGGCAAGCATCACCCATGCTTATAAGCATCCAGGCATTCATACCACTGACCAGGAAAGTGGACTCCAATGATGACAATAAAGTACTTGAATAATAAGAGGTTGTGAGGGAACACATAGAAGGCAAGCCTGCTTGGGTAGAAGAAGCCAGAGCCTCCCTTCCCTTGAGCATCTTCATAAACACGTGGAACCCGCGCTCGACTGGGCCACCCTAGAAGCACACATGGGACAGGCACATACTGGAGACTGCTGGCACCTGTACACACCCAGAGTTCCTTCCAAAGGATTGAAGGACCCGAGCCTCTTCCCACATGTGTGTGTTACCCAAGCCCATCAGATCCAGTAAGATGATTTGAGGTAGAAGAAATAGGGATTGAGTTTCACTGAGTTTTTCAGTCTTCCATTGTTCTTAGCAGAAGAATCGTTTCTGTACAAGGTGCACATAAGAAACCTATAAGTGAGTATAAATTCAGTCTACAAGAATCAGAATCTAAGAAAAGTCACTTTGTTTATAAAAAAATAAAAACTTCTCCCTCGTGTCCATTTTCCACACAAACTAAATCTCAGGCCCTTCCAGGTCCCTCTGCCTCCTTCCCAGGGCTGTGTCCAAGCTTCAGGGTGCTTAAGTGGTGGCCAGCATAGGGGAGGAGGCCGTGGGCAGCTAGTTCACATGTCACCTAGTTCATGGCGTCTAGCTCATGGTTTGCCTGGGTATGCGATAGGACAGCCCTTCTCGTTCACTGAGCTTCTTGCCCCGGATTTTTGAGAGCACAATCGATCTTTTTCTTACTTCCTTGCTTCTCAGAGGTGCCAGGAAACTCTAGAAAGCTGTCAAGCCAGGCTGCTGACTGCCACCCCGACTCCATCTCTCTGCAGTGCTCCTGCACAAGGAGAGAGCTAAGGAAATCCTGAGGGGCTTTGCTGCCTCGCCTGACTCCACCCGGGGGATGGACATAGTTGGACCGATGTAGTTTCTGTCATTTCTCCAGGTCTGACTCAGCCTTGGACTTGGGAGAGGGAGGTTAAGAAAAGGGTCTCTGATCAAGTGTCCATCATGTCTCAAGTCCCTTTACCACCCAATTATTTTCCCAAAATAGAAAAATATTTGGAATGATGGGGCTTCTAATTCTGATGAATCAAGTATACCCTGAGTATGCTTAGGGTTCAGAACAGCAGTGTCCACTAGAACTTTCTGCACTGGTAGACACAGTCCATCACTTTCCCTCATAGTAACCCAGCCACGTATGTCTGATATGATCAGAGTACTGGGAAATGTTTCCTTTTAATTCACTGAAACTCAAATAGTAACATGCAGCTAGAGACTACCATGTTGGACAATATAGATCTGGATGTCTGAAATTGAAAAACCAGGAATTAGTGTCTTTGTTCTCTATGTTGAGTTAGGACAGTCCATCCCCGAGGCACAATGGAATACATCCTGTGTGCCTGTCCTGGAGGGGGCACCGTGGAACACAACAGTCATTACTTTGAAGCACTACCCACCACAAGTACACAAGAAAGGGCTGTTTTCCAGTTGAACCAGTCAGCAGCCTAGAAGCCACCCATTCTGTTGGCCCTCCCACGAACATCACAGAAGCTACTGCGTGAGGCACCTCTGAAGAATCACAGGTATGCTGGGAACTTCTCTGGAAGCCACTGAACGTGTTCTATCTAGTTCTATCCAGTCTGGTTCTGACATGCTAAGATGCAGACTTCTACTGATGAGAAAGTGTAGCTTCGAAGGGGTGGCCACTCACCAAGCTACACGCTCTTTTGGAGGGAAACTTCGAGGCCGGTCTGTTCAGAACTCCTTCCTCTCTACTTCATCATCTTCCCTGGAGTCCCAACCCTGATGCTAGACTTTTACATCTCCCCTGAAAATAATTAGTTCCTGGAGGAGGCAACACACCTCCTGTTCTAGCCACATGTGTGGCAGGGAAGCCCTTCAGCGACAGGGAAGACAAGCATTCTGCTGGACTTGCTAGGATGTGAGTTGTAGTGCCCTCGGGAAAAAAAAATAGTTTCCATAACCACTACCTTCTCTGGGTCTTCTCCATCCTCCTCCTCCTCCTGCACAAAAGCCACAGTCCCTGCATTCCTGGTTGGTGCTTTTGGAGATGCTAAGAGTGTTCTGAATAAGGAAAAGACCTCACTCCTTAACTCTAACTTCTAGCCTAAGGGAGGAGCCTCATTGTTGAAATTAAATTAATTCAGGCTGCTGTAACAAATGAATTTAATAGAATGCATGACTCAAGCTGAGGCTTATTTCTCTCTCATATAAGGATCAAAATGGCTTTCCTAATGGGTGTGTGGTTTACCTCCAAGTTAACAATTAAAAGACCAAACTCCTTTTCCTAAATGATGATTAAGAGCTCTGCCACCTGTGGCAGGAGGCTCCAAAGTTCAAGGCTGGGCCTGTCTGCAGCCTAGAGAAAAACTGAAGGAGGTTTTACAAGCCAGGATAGACTTTCGTAATTTTCTCTCACATCTCCTTGGTTGGAAAACAGCTACATGATTATGCCTTGTCCCAAGGGATGCTGGGAAATGTAGTCTAGTGATGGAACCAGGAAGAGGACTTGGCTGTGCTGAACAGTTAGCCAGCCTCTGCCACCCTTCCAAACCAACATTTGGCAGACATAAGAGTCAAAGTAGTAAAATAAATATCTTAAGCTTTGCACAGTGTCTCTGTCATAATCACTCCTTTCTGCCACTACTAGCAAGATAGCCATAAATAGTATGTTAACAAAATTTCAGGACTGTGCCAATAAAACTTTATTACAAAAGCAGGCAATGGCCAGAGTTAGCAGCTTCTATTCCAGCCCAGGTACAACACTTAGTCCCAAGCAAAATGCAGAACAAGAATATTCCGGACTATTTGCAAAGAAGTGAAAAGAGAATGTTTATCTTCTCTGGTGCTGGAGGCAGTGAAAGAAAATAGGTTAAGGGACCCTATGAGGAACCAGGGCACACATTTAATTATCCTTTATAAAAGAAAAATATTTTCAGCTGTGCTTTGAAGGAAAGGAACCATAGCTACAAGACGGACATTTATGAAAAACGTAGATTTCGGGCTTCTACCTCTCAGTACCTTTAGAGCAGGGCCCAGGAATCTGCATTTTCACCTGATGCTTAGCTAGATTTAAGCAAGTGGTAGGGTAGTGAGTATGGGGTTGCCAAACACTGCTAGGACATGAGTTTTCCTGGCTCTTGTGGATGTAACTAGTCCCGAGCCTGTGGACTACATAGGAAATAGGACAGTGTGCGCAGAGACACGGATTAGGTAAGCCAACTTTTCTTTCTCCTCCTAGGAAGCTATTAAAATGCACAGGGGTAGGAGCAGTCTTATGGGTATTTAAAAAACAAAAAAATTAACTTGGGTCTCCTGTAGTAGTGAATTGTGCTATGGCCTCACTCACGATGGAATGTGAATCCACGTTAGATGGTTTAAAACTGCAAACTAGGCTTGTCACAGCAGGTACTTGGGCTTCTTTCAGGCATTCCCACACCTGCTTCCCTCCTCTGAGAAATGCTGACCCCAGCTCTGAGAAGGGACAATGTTTGTGCCAGCAAGAGAGATTCACGGTCCTGTGGAATGAGTTGACACAGCTGGAGATTCTGATTCGCAGAGCCCTGTCACCTCGCCTCCGCTCCCCAGGAGGCGCTAACAGTTCCCCCTTCACAGTCTGGAACACGCAGCCCTGTCCACCAGCTCCCCTCGCGTTGCCCAGCAACCCTGTATGAGGGGAGGCCAGTTGGCCAAGGAGGGAGGGAGTGGCTAGCTGCCAGCGCGGGGTGTTGAGGGCACCCCGTCAGGGAGAGGCAACACACTCTGAGTGACCTTGAGAAAGTCCCTGCAGGAGTGCCTGCGCAAGGCAGTCCCATATGCCAGTCCGTGTGTTCACGATCCAAAGATGAAGTAGAAACAGAAGGAAAAAGAAATCCACTCCCAAGACCCCTGCTTGCTCCTAGAAATAGCCAATCACTGTCAGAATTGGGGTGATTTTTCAAATTCCTTGAGCAAGGAGATTGCAAAGCCCTGAAAAGTGAAGACCAATCAATAAGCGTGTTGCCACAGTTCACCACCCCGCTCAGATAAGCAGGAGGGGAGGAATTGACCTAAAGCTTCCTTCTGCTGGGAAGCTGGGAGGCCCTGGCTCGGGGCTGGTTTCTGGGCATGGGGAGTGCCCTCACCAGAACGGACCTGCGCCTTTCTCAAGTGCACATCTCTGTGCTGAGGCCTGCAGCGCCCTCTTCCCCACCTCTGCCAGTAGAAAGGGGCCGGGAAAGCTGAAACTCCTTGCAGCTGTGTGGCTGGGCTGTGCCAGGCGGGTGCTCTGACAGCGGAGCAGCTCACCTCCCTGCAAAAGGCAGCTTTGGTTTTCATTTTAATGTTCTTTCTAGAAGTCATCTACTGGGTTTGGGAAGATGCATACCGTCGGCAACCCGAAGCTGAAAGGGGGCTGGCCAGGTTTGGGCTCACTGCCCGATGCAGATGGGGGCTCCTCAGTGACTTCAGCGATCTAAGAATCTTGTTAGCCTGTGAAATGTGGACTGCGGTCACTCCCTCTTCCCAGGGGTTCTGACCCAGTAGTCAGGTGGGGCCTGAGAACTTGCATTTCCATAACCTTCCAGCTCCTTCTGATGCAGACGGTATAAATGATGCATGTAACTCCAGAGCCACAGTATGAATAGGAAGCACGCAGGATTCCAAGGGGCAGGAGGGAGATGGGTTTTGTTTTGAAATTGCTTCTTGAAGATTTACGGGTATAGCCATAACCTCACGCCGCAGTGGAATCCAGCAGTCTTAGCCTGTGTTCAAAAAGCACTTTCTTTGTCTGACTGGAATTTTCCTCTGCTAAAGCCCATTTCCCTTTCTTTGAGTCTCAGTGGCGTGGGATGACTTCCCTGACTCTTCTTCATAAAAGCAAATAAATAAAACTTCAGAGATGCTTGAACACATTCCTTAAGCTTTTCTTTTTTTTTTTTTTTTTCTTTTCTTCTTTTTTTTTTTGTAGACAAAATTACCTTACTGACAAACTTGTAGACAGAATTCCTCCTAGGTCCACTTATTTATGCATTCTTGCTGCCTTCCCCAGGTTCTTACTGGCACACACACCTTTAGGGCCATCCATTTCCAGAGCACCTTGGCCCCCTTGTCACAAGCAGGTGCCTGGGATGTGTCCCATGACCTTAGGCACTGCTGCAGGTGGTCTGCGATTCGTCTTGCTCTTTTCCAGCCCTGCTGCAAGTGAGAGCTGGCACAGGTGCTATGAATTTTCCCCAAGCTGCCCAGGTGGCTGTTTTCCTGCCTGCAAAGCTTCCTTCGGTGAGAGCAGCCAGCATCTCCAGGCTTATGCCTTTCCTTCCCCACTCCATGTTATTCATTACTTTGGCTACACCCCCAGGGCTGAATGTCAGCTGAGTCATTTGGGAAAAGCAGAAGGAAGGGAATGTTCTCGGAAAGTCCAGAACAGGGGCTGGATGAGAAGGTTACGTTTCTGGAATCACAGGTAATAGATCAAACAGCCTACCTCAGAGTAACGACCATAGAGTCTCTAACTCTGACTAAGGCCAACCTATCTGAAGCACAAATGAACTTAGCATAGTGCACAGTCATAAGTACAGGTACTCTATCTGTCTAATGGGCAGGTCCATCCCGAACGGAGTGACTTCTCAATTTATAGGACTAGATACAAGGAAGAACAATAGTGTTAACAACCAGTTTTGCTAAGCTTGTGCATCATATCTTCTCTCCTAAAAAGATTTTCTAGATCCATAATATCTACTCCTGCAGTAATCAACCTGCTACCTTAGTTGCTATTCATTTCACCTATTAGCTTCTTATTGACTTCTACAGCAAAATGGTGCATGTGTGCTTCCATATTAGCCCCAATTTCTTGGCACAGGGGCTGTATTTATTGCTGCGTACCCCCGGACTTGACCAGGACACCTCTTGCTTGCTGACTGCCTGGCTTTTCTTATTCAGCATTCAATGGGAGACTTGGAGATTTGTCTTTATGTGATGCCCAGAGCACGGACCCCAAAGACCACCAAGGAATCCGGAGTGCATGCAAAAACAAAAAAGCCTTTATTCGGGCTTTAGCTCAGACTCTCAGACCTCACCAACATGGTGGATCTGTACCAAGAGCCCCAAACTCGGGAGAGGCAGGTCTTTTATTGGGGTTGAAGCAAGGAGAGAGAGGGGGTTTCACCTGATTGGCCAGGGGAGCCCGTGCTAAGGAGGTTTTCATTGGTGGAGGCTGTCCTCAGAACAATGGACTATGCTGACTGTTCACTGCAGGGCCCAAGGCCCTGCTTTTGTCTTATCTTATTGTGCGCAGGCTGGCTTAACATACAGGGGCTTATTCTTGCCTCGTGACAGGAGACTTGCAACAGTTTGAGGCAGCTGATAACAAAATGGAGTCACAGCAGTTTGACTTCTATTATCTTTAAGCCAAGCATTTTACAGAAGCAAAAAGAAGCCGTTAAACTGAAAAGAGGCGTGGGGCTAAAAAAGGAGGGTTCCACATTTCGAGCCTCATAACGAGGTAGCTGAATCATAATGATGGCATCTCAGCTACCCCACACCCTGAGGACGTGTGTCCTGGCTGCTGTCTTCCCTGGTCTGAAGCAGGCTCTCTGGCCCTTGTGAGGCCAATGAAGGAGACTTGGCAAAGATCCAGGAGGGAAGCCAGGCAGAGGGGAGGCAGGGAGAGCAGAGGAGAGGATAAAAGGAAGGAGGATGCAGAGAGTCATGTTTTTCATGGACGTATAAAATTTTGAAACGGTAAGATCCTTGGGGAGTATCTCTTCCAATGTCTTCATTTTATCGACAGGTTAGAAAGTTCTAGAGAGGTTCGCTGGACTCAGTGACACAGCCCTGCATTAGGTTTCACTTTGGGGCCAGCACAGCAGGAACTTGCCTCCAGCTGCTCCCTGAACCATGCACACTGACACACACTCTGGTTTTTGGAACGCCGTTGCTGACTGACCCCAGGAACTCAGAATTCCAGCCTCCCTCTGCGGAGGTACTGCAGCCATCCACACGCACCTGCAGGAGCTCTCCTGCAGGATGCGGGGTCTCCGGAAAGATTGCCCTGAACCTGCCCTTCCAAGAGCTTTTATGTCCTGAGCGCAAAAACAGCCACAGCGGTGGGGGGGGGGGGGGGGGGGTGACAATAGTTATGCTGACAGGATGGGCCAGACCTGCTCTTGCTTTGTTTTTTCCTAATAACAGAAAATCCTCACTGGGCCACACGTGTCCACTCCTAGATGCTGTTGCTTTCTTGTTCAGTCATTTGGTTTGGACTTTCTTGCAGTACAGATTGGGGCGGGGAGCAGGCCAGTTCATCCATCACCAGGTTTTGCTTCTTGCTCCCTGGAGGACATACGTTCTGTAGCCAGCACAAAGTCCTCGCAACCTTCGGAGGCTGCGGCTTGAGGCCCCTGCAAGCATGGGTCCCCAGCCCCCTCTGCCCTGCTGTGCTTCCTTCCCTGAGCTCTGTGGGTGGAGAATACTGTGTTGCAGGTCAGAGGAGCCCAGGGAAGCCTGAGGCGTGTCCACGTTGGGGAAGCTGGCTTCCCGCACATTAGCACCTGTCACCTTTTAGTCCAGAGACGATCCCGTCAAAGGAACGCCCTCCCTGGCTGTTGCCACGGCTTTTCCTCTTTGGTTTCCCCGCCCCTCACTGCCAACAACCGAGACTCTGGGTTTCTTGGCTCTCATCAAATTTATACTGACTTTCCACTCCATGAACCTCGGCCCAGGCTCTGGCCAACTTAGGTTCATAAAATTTGCTGGATATAACTGGAGACAGCACGCACCCAGGCAGACAGAAGAGAAAATGAATACACATGTATAATGTATAACGGAGGTAAAAATGTAAAAATGTCAGTAAGATATTATCTCCCTGAGTCACCCGGTCCCTGCGTATCATGTCATAAAGACATGGCCACTCCATGAATGTGCCATAAAGCTTTGGATATCAAGATGAAACGTGTGACTGTGTCCCTTCCACCCTCCCTCCTTCCCTTTCCTCTCTGCGTCCTTCCCTCTTGCCCTCCGTGCCCTCCCTCTGCCTTCCTCAGCAGAATGCTCTCTGTGACACCTAAGCCCCGCTGGCTGGCGGGCAGGCGTCTCAGTTTCCATGTGGCCTTTTGTGAATCTTTTCTTTTTTTCCCCCTCTTTGACTTAATGTAATAACTGTCACCCGCCAGGCTACAGCTCAAATAATGCGGAGCCACTCCTCCCGTGGACCCGCCAGCCAGCCAGCCGGGGAGGCAGCCCGCAGAAACACCACACAAACACACACGGGAGAGGCTTTGGGGTAAGCAGCTGAGGAAAGAGAGAGGGAGTGTGAGAGAGGCAAAGTCACGGCAGTGTGGGATCCAGGAAGGACTTCCTGAGGAGTGCACGCTCAGGCAGAGGCCTGAACAAAGGAAAAGGCCCCTCCCTCAAAATGTGTGTGTCCTGCGGCCCTGGCCGGCCTGGGCCACCTATTTAGCAGGGTTGGATTCCATGTGCGTCTTCCCCTGAGAGCGGGTCTGAGCGGCAGGGGTCAAGCAGCCGCTGAGAGTGCCGTCACCCCATCGTGGGCACAAGTCAGCCTTTAATAAGGATCCAGGTGACCCTTTGAAAACCGAAACCTGTGGTCGGCTCCCTGAGAGCAGGAGAGTCTCAGATTTCAGTTTTAATTATGGAACCCAAGAGGTGACCCTGCCTCGATCCCATCTCGCCAAAATCTTGGAGGCAGGATGTGCTTACCTCTTGCAAGTCCTAATGGCCTGGAGTCGGTGCTTAGCATGGAGCTGGGGTCGACAGGCTCAGAAGTGGCCAGATGGAAGCTCACGCCCCAGATGTGATGTGCCCAGGGGCGACCAAGCGAGTGGCAGGTTGGCCCTGGTCCAGGTGTTATTGGAGTTCACATCTGTGGGCTGCAGCTCCGATTATGACATCACAGAAGCATGGGACACCTTTCAAGGCCAGGAGCCCTTCAAGGCAGGTCTTTCTTCTCCCTCATCCCCACATTATCTGGCCACGTCTCTGAAAAACGTAGCATAGAGCCATACAATGAGCATGTAAAATGAAGACATTGGAAGAGATACTCCCCAATGATCTTGTTTTTTATTTGTTTTAATTAGTCATACATGATAGTAGAATGCACTTATGGACTGTGATATATCATACATAGATGGAATATAATTTCTTGCTTTTCTAAGTGTACGTGTTGTAGAATCCTATTGGTCATGTAGTCACATATATACATACAGTAATAAGTCTGTTTCATTCCACTATCTTTTCCATCCCCACATCCCCTCCCTTCCCTCCCTTCACTTCCTTCTACCTAAAGTAACACTATTTTTCCTTAGTGCCCCCCTGCCTTCTTGGAAATTAGCATCCACATATTAAAGAAAAATACTCAGCGTTTGGTTTTGTGGGATTGGTTTATTTTGCTTAGCATGATATTCTCCAACCCCAACCATTTACTGGCAAATGCCATAATTTCATCCTTCTATAAAGCTGAGTAATATTCCGTTGAGTATATAGGCCACATTTTCTTTATCCATTCATCTATTGAGGGACACCTAGGTTGGTTCCATAGTCTAGCTATTGTGAATCGAGCTGCTATAAACACCGATGTGGTTGTGTCACTATAGTATGTTGATTCTAAGTCCTTTGGGAGTCACCCCAGGTCTGGCATCAGAGTCTGTGTCCCTTGCAACTTAGCTAATTGCTCCCAACCCACCATGGTAGACAAAGCACAAGAGGAGTCCTGCACTGCTGAAGACATGACCCAAAGCAATTTCTAGAGACATCATATAGAGGGAATATTCCAGAAGTAGCCCAGTTATTCATCAGTTTCGTGGATGAATGAGGGTTGGGAGGGATGGAGGTGGGCAGCAGCAAGAGGGAGAGATGATTCCCAGCCTGGGTCTCTTCTTTACTTGACTCCAGTAAATATCAACAAGTCTCTTGGTGAAGTCACAGTGTTTGGCACAACCTCCTCATTTGCAAGTCCCTGGACCTGGGTAGGAGGGAGGATCTTGGAATCCTGGTGCTGATCTTAGTCTTGCCAACATTTTATCCAGTTCAGGGGAGCCAGGCTTGGGGGATGAGCCCCTCACTTTGAGTAGGACCCTCCAGCCCAGACAGGGTGACGGAGGATCCTGATACCAGCCCAAGGCTGGCCCCTTCTCCTAGAGATGCCATCCTTCCCAGGACAGGCCTGAGGTTGGTTAAGTCTCCATTGCTTATGACTTCTAGGAAGGCTTGCCATGGGTCTAGCTAGCTACCACTTCTTTGGTTCAACCAGTCAGTGAGGTCTTGGCAAGAAGTACTCAGACACATAATCAACAGGCCAGCCAAGCTTCCTGTCATTTGGCTTCAGGATCATCCCCAGATGAAGTCTTCTTGGTGATCCTCAGAATCCTGTCTCATTTCCCAGGTGAACAGATGCCTTCTTGCATGCCAGGGGGCTGCCTTCTACCAGCAGTGAGCACTTCTTCTACTGAGTGTCCAACACACAGTATAATAAATAATATTTATAACATATCAAGGTATTAAAAAGACAAAATGACAATAAAACTGGTTTCTGTCTTCCAACACCTAGTTTAAAAAAAAAAAAAAAAAAGATATTACTCTGCCCTTGAAACCCTTATGTAGAGTGAAAAAATGAAACTTTTATCAAAATGGGCAGTGGTATCCACAGGGGCTTCCTCTTTATTTCCTACAACAGACCAAAAAAAAAAAAAAAAAAAAAAAAAAAAAGAAAAGAAAGAAAGGAAAAAGCAAAGCAACCTCTCTGTAATGGCAAAAACAGCTGCAGCCCGTTTGCTGACAACCACTCCAGGTAACTTTTCAAGTATTCTTGGGGTTTTTCCGTGCCTTTGACCTGATGTCCATAAGTAAAGATTTTAGGATGTGTAAAACCTTGAGCTGTGACAGAGTGGGCCCTGGCCCCCAGGCGGATGGCTGTCCTGAGTGTGCTGGAGAGTGCATTCCACAGCCTGGCTGCCTCTGGGGTCTCCAGGGCATCCCGGCTCTGACCCTGTGCTGTACATGGGTCTGCCCTTTTGTTTGCAGGAGGGTGTCACCTGGCCTGGAGAATGATGAACCAAAGAAGTGGTAGCTAGCTAGACCCATGGCAAGCCTTCCTAGAAGTCATAAGCAATGGAGACTTAACTGTGGTCACCTCACCAAACAAAATCATGTCGTAGTTCAACTCCTCAGCAGACCAGAGAAAAGCAATCTGGAATCAGACACTCTTAAAACTTCACAATTCCCAAAAGTTTGTTAGAAGCATTTGGAACTGCACTTGGTGATGTCATTCTGGGAATCTTGAGCTGGGGCCAGGCTGGGACTCAGAAGCAAGTCAGGGTCCCAGAGCAGACCCAGACTGGATGCCTACACGGCTTTGCTTGCAGCTTTGGCCCACAGGGACTGAGCGGCTTAGCTTCCCTAAGCCTGCTTCTTTTTCTGGAAATAATTAGGCTCTCATTTCTCATCTCACCAGGTTATTGGGAGAGTCAAATGACACGGTCTATGTGAAGGCACTTCCTACAATGTAAGGTGCTCTAAAAATAAAAGGCATTATTTTGTAATGAAGATGAATCTCAGTTCACAAGTTCAGTTTTACAGGCTCAGGTATGAATGTCCATCCACATCATAATGTCGACTTGATTTCTATTTCAAACCCTATCTAGGGCTGCCAGATTTAGCCAGTAAAAATAAAGAGCACCTAGCCCAGGGCATCCTGCGTCATATCTGGCAATTTTCTCTCGTCCATCCAGGGCACCAGGAATCTGTGGTAGACATTGTTTGGATTTCACCCTCGGTCTGCACCATCGGTCTAGACTTGGGCAGCATCAAGGGAAAGCCGCCACAGTTACCTTTAGTATGTTCTTTGCCCAGTCTGTATGGTGGCCTTATGGCTGGCAACTCTCTCTGGTCCCACTGAAGACACAAGAAGTTTTTGAAAATCACCTCCTGATCTGTGATTGCCCAGACATACCACTCAGCCACTTCCATGGGGGTCTTTCTTGGGTAAGAATCGTGAGGTTAGGTCCCCTTTGCAAAGGCTGTGTCTCTCCCCACCCCACCCTCACCTGTTCTTCCAACACAGAGGTGCTTCCTTCCATGCTGGGAGAGGGCCTCTCTACACTGCTTTCCCCACTTCATTTTGCTTCTTCCCACAAACCTGTTTTGCCTTCTTCCTTTTCCATAAACCCTATTGGTTCAACTCTGGCCTCAGCTTTTGGATTCCCAAAGCCAAGCTGTCTTGCAAACTTCTTTCTGCTCTTCAAAGTACCACCCTGAGGCAAGGTACAAGCAAGGTCGATGGGCTACTTGCTTAAGGAAAGAGAAAAGGAAGGAAAAACAGATTAAAAATAGTAAAAAAAAAAAAAATAAATACAAATTAATAGTTCAAAATATGTTCCCACCATTACTAAAATGATGTTCATTCCACATGCATTTAATTATATCCCACATGATGATATTTTCTCTCTTTTTTTTTTTTTTTTTTTTTTTTTTTTTCGGTCTTTTTCTGCCCTACCTTGATAAATTTGGGATAGATACTTCCTTTATCATGCCTGATATCTTGCCTGAAGTAAGTGCTCCATAAATGTTTGTTGAACTTGTGTTGGTGGCTTAGAGCTACTTAGTTTGATGTGGGATAGAACATCATTTGGCTGCACGATTGCGATCTCTGGATCCCAAGCACCTGTCAGGAAGGTGTCTGCTCTCAGTGACAACAGAAGACCAGTCCTCCCTCCCTGCTTCACTCCGAGTTTGTGCAGAGAGCTGGGCATTGGGGGGGGGGGGGCGCTCCACAGTGGAAGGCAACCAGGAGAGGCGCTGATGGCTAACAAACACTTGCTCTTTGGCAAGTAGGGAAGAGAGTTTGTCAACGGACTCCCCCATGTGACATTTGGCATCATTTCCAACTAATGACATCTTTCCGAGAGCCTTGCAGAGCTTGTCTGCTGACTCAACCAAGTTACGATCACCCAGAGACCCAGCTACGTGGGATCTGGAAAGTGAATTAGCAGGTTGTTGGTCTCCGAAGGTGCTGGAGTGTGCGGACAGAGACTGAGAGGTCTGAGAGGAGGAGAGCATCTTCCAACTTAATACCTTTCCAGGCCCCGTCGCACCTGCTGTGGGCGCCAAGGGGCCCTAATTAACCTTTGCTGGGTTGTCTTCAAAAGGGCAGTCATTTGTGCTCACCTTGTCACGCTTCCTTGGGTGCAGAAAGGTCAGCTGCTGTCATGCAAACCCTCACTGGCTGCATGACCTCCTGCCAGTTACTTCGTCTCTCAACTCCAGTCTCCTCGTCAGTTCCATGCAAACAGTAACAGCACACAGGATCTGTTCATGCAGTGGCCGTGGGAGCCACAGGCCAAAATGTGCTCAGCGTTGGTGCAGGGCCTGGTGTGTCACAAGGGTATGGTGCCATTTGCTAATATGATGTTTGAAAGACTACATCTGTCAGGCAGAAGAAGGATAGGCGTATTGCCCACTTGAAAAGGAGGATGGCAAGATACAGAGAGACCAAGCGGCTTGTCCGGGTTTACACTGCGTATCAGTAGCTTTGCTGAGAGCCCAGGTGCAAGGTGGATTTTTCAGGCTCCTTCCAAATTACCGCCTCTGTGCTCCTCTGTGTGGCCCATGGAATGAGGCCCCACTCCCTATATGCTCCTCCTCCTACAGGCAAGAGGTATGCAAATGTGTGTATACGCATGCACATACGCGCATGCTCACGTGTGTACAACACAACCACGTGCCTTCAGCTCTGATAGACCTTGGGAAGAGGAGCTTTCTACTTTGAAAAAGTCAGTTGACATTGTAGCAGAGCAAGTCAGTAAATATCCAGCTAAGCAAATAGACTGCAGCGTACAAGCAGAGGCCGCGTACTCCAAAACTTACACTTCAAAGCACACATGTGTACATGCCCCTGGGAATCGTGTGAGCACATTTACACACCTGTTCAGAGTCTCCTAGGCACTCCACCTAATGTCACTTTAAAGACTATGATTTTGGGATCAAAGACTATGTAGAATGAGATTGGTCCAGAGTGGCAGTCTACTGTCCCACACCCACATCCTTTATGATCAAGGCAGACCCACAGAATTGTCCACCAGCCTTCATGACAGAATAGAGCAAGTCTAAATCCTAAGACCTGGTGGGTATACAGGTGGCAGCTGGGAGTGAGGTGGGCAGAGCTGGGTGGCAGGAGTGGCGTGACACACGTGTCCACACGTTCCACCAGTGTGTGGAGGGAAGGGCACTGAGGGCTGAGGGCACTAGCTCCAGCCTTCCACCACAGGAGTACTCGAGTGGGGGGCACCCGGGGTTATGGTGGAGCTTTGGGGAGGGAAAAATGAAGTGGAAGTGAGGAAGGAGGTTATCCTGTCCTAACAGTGGACACCAGGTTGTCATCAGCTCTTTGTGCTTAGAGAGGCAGGAGTGTGTGTGTGTGTGTGTGTGTGTGTGTGTGTGTGTGTGTAAGAGAGAAAGGGGAAGAGAGAGGGAGGGGGGAGGGAGGGAGAGAGAGAGAGAAAGGAGGCTTTAAATTTTAATTGGCCTGCAATGAAAGATTTAACTGTTTAAAAAAACACAGCGCTCTCAGTCCCAGACCACAACTTACTTGCTAATGTGGGAGGTTGGGGGACCGTGAAGAAAGGAGGAGGGGAGAGGCGGCTTCCTGATGGAGCCCTGGGGAATCGCGTTATCAGGAAGCAGCTACATGAACAGTTGAGTACGATTCAGATCTAACTTTCCAGTTGTCCATCTCTTCAATGGAAAAGTTAATCTGCTTTTCTTACTTTTAAAATTATCCTATAAGTGCGACAGATGATTGCAGGAGAGAATTGCCAAGTTGGTTTAAGGTTTACTCATGCCCAGTTTTGACAGATGACTTGGCTGGTGGCTGGTGGTAGAGTAAGGCCCTGAAATACAGTGACACAGGAGTAGCCGTGGGGATCGGGCACCTCCCCTGCAGGGATGACTGATTGACAGTCTTCCCCTTCCACGTAGATTCTGAGCCCTTGGGAGGCCAGGACTGGGTCTCCTTCTCCACCATGGCATTCCTGGGCCTCGCACAGTGCCTGAGACTAAGGAGATGTCAGTAACTACCTTTTGAGTTTTCTGTGGGCTTTTCAGGAAAGTAGGGGCCCTGAGTTCCTGTGGCCCTGATGACTTCTGTGGCTTGCCGTTTGGTCACAACACTGAACTTGAGGCAACTTTGCACCATTTGCCAACTGTGTTTCAGCCCCACCCCCATAGCCCTAATGGCAATGGTGGCTGTGACAAGGACCACGTCTGCCCAGCTGGTAGCTGATCTACAGTTATAGGAAATTACCTACAACTTAGTAGATAGTAAACATTTTTGAAGAAATGAATGAATGTTACAGCTGTGTCCTTTCTTCTGTCCCATTTGTCTAGCTGAAGAAGGGAACTGAGGTATATCTCAGCTACATCCTGGGCGCCTTTTGAAAGTCCATTGTAAGTGGCATTGAGTTGAGTTGGAAGTGATGTCTCTGTTCATGCCACCCTGGTCCAGGTCACTGGGGAAGTTATGTAATGATGGTGGTATTAGTGATGATGATGATGGTGATGACGGTGACAACCAGAGTGGTTTCAGTGTCCACTGTTAATGCTTACCACGCGCTAGCAGCTCTCCTACACATCTTCCCTGCATCACCTTACTGACTCCTCAGAGCCATTCTGTCACACAGAAAAAGAAGATTGGAAGCTTTCTTAGCTCAGGGTGCTTTTACGACTACCAAAGACTGGGTATTGTCAAGAACAGACCTTTACTTCTTAAGTTCTAGAGTCTGGGGAGTCTGAGATCAGGTGCCAACATGGTCAGGTCCTGGTGAGGGCCCTCCCCCTCACTTGCACATGGCTGTTCTTTCTCTGTGTCCACATGACCAAGAGAGAAAGTAAGGTCATTAATCCATCATGAGGACTCCCCCTTCACAACCTAATTGCCAAGGGCACCTTCTCTAAATACCATACTATTGGAGGTTAGCGTTTCCACATATGATTTCTGCAGAGACACAAACATCTAGTCCAAGGCAGAGGGGCCAACCTGCATGTCCAAGGCTATGCATCTAGGAAGATGGCTTCAGACTCAGACTGGCCTTCAGGGGCTCTCTCTTGCCTACATCCTTCAGAGCATATCAGATGCAGGGTTGAAGGGAGGCCCAGAGGGGTTGGTTATAGCAGCTAAAGAAAAACAAATTGGGGGCTGGGGTTGTGGCTCAGTGGTAGAACACTAGCCTAGCATGTGCGAGGAGCTGGGTTCGATCCTCAGCACCACATAAAAATAAATAAATAAAGGTATTGTGTCCAACTACAACCAAAAAAAAAAAATATTTAAAAAAAGAAAGCAAATTGTAGGGAGTCTATTAGGGTTGATTTTAAAAGCTTTGTCATGACCTCCTTTTCTCTAGAGGACACTCTGAGAGCCAGAGTTACCCTTGGGGCTCCCTGGCTGGGGGAGATGTCCAGGCAGCCAGTGCTCCGTACCTGTGCCTCAGGACAGGGTCCCTGGACCCCGCGGGGACCCGGGCAGGAGCCATCCCATCTACTTTTACTTCTGTGAGATGAGGAATATCAGCCTTTGGGGGTTTGTTTGTTTTCCAGGCGGGTCATGGGATTCTAGCCAAAAATCCTTTCAGTGAATGGACTAGGAACAGCACCCATGAAGAAAATTAGAAACAGATAAGAAAGGATGAGCCCCATTGCTTGGCGCAGAGGAGGGGGATAATTCCTGGGTTGTGCTGATGATTTACCAATGTTTTCCTAACGTGAGAATCAGTCAGCAGGGGCCCAGGTTTTTTATGAGGGAGGAACCTCTTCCAGACAGCTCCGTCCACAACAGCCCCCATAAATCCCCACACCCCCACTTCCAGTGGGAACGCGGCCCTCTCCAGGGCTGCTGTGTCAAAGCCTGTTTAGCTGTTCTTTACTTATCAGCCGCAACCCCAACACTAGCGCATGCTTGGAATATGAGGCCATTTCATATTTATTCTTGTTATATCTGGCAAGGAGCCTTAAAATAAAAAATTTAAAAAAAAGCCCCGTGATGGTGCTGTTCAGCCCTCGTATCTTTATAGTCTCTTGAATGGATCTGACAGAGCAGTCACAGGCTGTAGGGAGACCAAACGCTTCTTTCAGCAGAGGGGTCCACACAGCTCCCCGCTCCAGGCCTGCTGTGAGCCTGCCTGGGCCCGCCTCACCCACTGGGGTCTGTGCACACCAGCACTGTGGAAAGAGTTTTCTGAAGGCCACTCGAGCAGGAGACTTAAAACATAGCGAGGGTGTCTGGGAACCATTAGGAATGGCTTTCACCACAGAACATTCCAGAAGCTGAGTGGGTCAGACTCCCCCCGAGGGCTTCGCAAGCTCCCATCAGGACTTCTGTAAAGCCACAGGGAGGTTCGGAGAGATTTGCCAAGTGACCCTGCCTGCCTAGAAGCTAAGGTTTATCTTCTATAAACTTCAGATCAGTCCGTGGGGGTTTAAGCTGAGGGACTTTGACAACGTGAAATGACACGCAAAGTTGGGTATGACGGGCACAGGCTGAACTTTCTGGAAAAGGGGTCTGTAGATGTTAGTGGGTAAACAGTGGGGTCTTTGACTCCTGTGAGCCTGTGAACAGGGCCATCTTCCCAACGTACACTTGCCCCGCTGGTGGTCGGAGGGGTTTTTAAGTGAGACTCAGGCAGGTGTCTTATTTACCAGTGCTGCACTTGTTTTCATATGGCTGGAACACATATAACTAAAAAGCCGAGTTTCTGATCTCACAGATACTGCAGATAGAGGCAGGGCTGACACAGACACCTAAGGAAATCAAAGAGTCAAGTTACTTGTGGGTAAGATTAGAACACGTAGTCTTACAAGTTCTCCACATCTATGGCAAAATCTGCTAATGGTGAGAAAGACAGCAGTTAGGGAGACGCCTGGATCAAGGAGGAAAAATCTGGAAGAATCTAGCCTCGTCAACCGCTGGTCCCAACTATGGAGATGTTTCTGAATTAGATCACTTGATTCTAGTCCCTTCTACCGGCTGCCTGCACACTCTCATCCTTTTATCGCCTGCTCAGATCAGGTGCCTCTCTTGCTCTAGAACACACAGTAACTCCCTGTGGCCACCACACCATACCTGGGTTTTCACGCCCTTCCTTCCACCTGATATGACCTTAACTGTGTCCTAACTCTGCACCTTTTCTCTTGCAAGGCCATTCTTTTCAATAGTCTCCCTAATTCCCTGGATTCCAGATTTATTTCTGCCTCATTGCTTTACCAAGGAATCACCTCCACACCCCTGCTCTTCCTAGTCCTTGCCTGAGCACCCCGCCACCACCAGTCTAAACTTTACCATTTACACTTCTCATGTCTCCAGTCTTACAATTCTGCATGTCAGGGAGAGAAATGGAGGAGCAGGGACTTTGGGTTACTCACCAGGTCATTTGGCACAAGTAAGCCAAAGCTAGAAAGCAGAGTCTGCAACTTCCCTTTTGGCTTGTTGAAATTGTTGACAAAATAAGATAAGTTTGGGATTAATCACTGAAAAACAAGTGAGAGAAATTCCTGGGTTCCAGAAATATTAACTCCTTGGTCTTCGTCCCAACTTAGGTTATCAAAATCAAGGATTGTTCATTTTTCACGGTTTATGAGGTTTATCTCTGGCCTGTCATGAGATGCCGACAGAAACACAAAATCGGTCTGTGTCTAGTCTATTTCACTTTCTCATTCCCACCCTTAAAACAAGTTGAAATGCTCTATTATAAACATATAAGGAGAAAAGAAAGTTGAGACAAGAGCAGTGTGTGCGGTGCCTCTTGTAGTTATTTGACATTTTTATACAAATCTTATTAAGTCCATACTTGAAAGATGGAGACTTCTCTTTACATTTCAAGCAAAAAGTGAATTTTAAGTATCCTAGTAGGGGAAGGTGAATGCAGATGAAAAAGCAGGGGTGGTCTGAGAACTTCATATTCTCTCTGATTTAAGGCAAAGAAGACACAAGTTCAACAGGCAGACAGTGGAGGTGAGCGGATGTGAGGTTCCTTCTGAGAGGGCCACCTGAGATGGGTTTTTTTTTTCATTTCACCTCCATCAATCAGACATCCATGCAAAAACCAGCAAAGCATTTAGATGGATGTGGAAGTGTTTTCAAATGTGAACATAGAATTCTAAGTTCTGGCAGAAAAGTGGTTTTTTCAACTATTTGGGATTCTTCACATTGCTCTGATATGTCACAACCTTCGTAACAGATAAGATGACAAGGTAATCAACCTCTTCCTAGGTACCCTCAGTCTGGCACTCACTGAAAAGTTTTCTAAAACAACTCGAATGACAGATGAGCAGGAAAAGTCATTCAGGAGTGGTTTTAGAACCAAACACTCCAATAAAGAGCATCTCGGATGAAATAAGAAACCTCTGCAAGAGCAGTTTCTCAGGACCTGATTGCTGAGCAGCTGCCCATCAGTATTTCCCAGATGCTTGCTGCGTGCTCCTGTCATTACAGCCGGCACGCGTGTGTCTTCTTTTGATGATTGTTTGTGGTCAGGTAATTTCTGGCCATGCTGTAGCGAGTTGGTGCATGCCTGGCCTATCAACTCCAGGTCCTATTATTAATCTCATGCTCTGACATCTAATACCATTAAGCTGTTGCTGTTCTTACCTGCTGGGAAGCATTCAGTGTCACCATTTCTATTTTTCTATTGAACAATTTAGAAGTATCTTATAATTTAGTGATCATAGCACCTATTGCTCACTGATTAATTGAGCACTATATTTTACAAGTGATGGGATATGCTTTACCACTGCTGTGATAAAGGGGTGGGGACATCCAGGCCCCAAGAGGAAAAATCGCAAGGGACCCTCAGACTGTCATCCACACCCCTTCCCTCGCTCCTCCCTACTGGAAGCCAGGAGCTATGGGGCTAGCCAACTTAAGAGCAGCAGCTGAGCCTGTGCAGCCCAGGTGGACAGCCACTCTGAAAATCTGCACCCACTGTCCACACTCCTGGGGTCTAACACTCCTCAGGGCAGTGACTCACGTTCGATGCTCCCTCTCCATGGCCTCACTTACCCATCAGGGACCTTGTCCAAAGTCTCGGGAGGCAGCACCATTAAGTTCTGGCTGGCCAGCCTTCTGTTCCCCATCTGCCTGACTCACATTTGTCTGGAACTTGGAAGTGGATGCGTATGCCATTAGTTGTCACGCAGCAACCCCCCAAAGGACCCACGCCAGGTTCTGTGTGGCTGTGTTGCCCTACCTGATCCAGCCAGAGTCTGCTCTTCACCCCAGTGGATGCCTGGAGAACACTGTAGCTGGCCTCTCACCATCAGGATGCTCATCCCTACACCCCTCCTGGGGGCAGGATGGAAGGGGCATCCGGCCACTCCAGAGGGACGTGTCCATACAACAGGCCATTAAGAAAACTGCTCTTGTAACATCTATCTGGAAAATTCCTACAATATAAGAGCTGCTAGGGTCAGAACGGACTGAGCTCCTTATGGTTTCAGAGCTCTGCATTTTAGAGAAACAGTCCAACAGTGGCATGGTGATGGGGTTCAGTATCATAGCCAAGACCCCAAACACCTAAGCAAGCCTGAGGGTCACTGGGATTCATAGATCATTCCTCTGGCATAGCTCTGGGTATTTAACTGATGTCCATTTAAAACGAAACCTGAGCTCTGTTTGTCTCTCTTCCCTTCCCCCTGAAAGACACTGAAAATGGGACCATTTTATGTCACCCTGGTGTGAAATAGAAAGGATATTTGTGGCTCAAGTGTCTCCCTGTTGACGTCCACCCAGGTAGATCTCGGGAGAGGAGCGCAGGTCGGGCTCCGGAAGCGCTCTGCTGGAAGGCCTGCTGCCTCCACGTTTGTCCTCCCTCCCTCTGAAAGTGCAAAGACCTCCCTTCCGGGGTGGAGACGCCCCCAATCACACCTTTCACCGTCCCAGCTGCCACCAGCCACACTGGGACTCCACGGGCTTTGTGGAGTCCCGCTGAGCCTGTGGCTGGGCACATTGATGTTGTCAGGGTTGAATTTCTGTTGGTGGTCATCAGCTAAATCTTGGGGACAAGAAGGTGATGGAGCAACTCAAGGTCAATCCAGAGGAGCCAGAAAAAAAAAATACCAGTGCTACAGAAAGTGACTTCAGTGGTGGCTTTCTCTGGGAATCGCCATGGTTCTCAAGCCTGTGTGAGAACGAGGCGCAGACGCCAGTGAGCGTGGGCCTCGCTGCTTTGGAGCTGGGCTCTGGGCAGAGGCGAGGGGCCAGCTCAGGGCTGGTTTGCCAGCTGAGCAATTATACCACAGAAGGGGTCGGGGAAGGGAGCAAGGGAAGCCACCACTGGAGACCACAAGTCCCCATGCCACGGGACCACTTTCATCTGACTAAAGAGAATCATTTATTTTGTAAATGTGTCAAATGGATCCTCTCAGGAGAAGAGCCTTCTTGACGGTGATGATTCTCCATTTTCTGACAGTAGATTAGCCAAATTTTTTTCCCCACTATCAACTAACACAGTTCAAATCATTTTCTTTCATCGCTTAATCATGGAGTACCTAGGGAAGACAAACTAGGTTTAGCATTCACTTGTGCAATCCATGGCTAAGGTATTACAATTAGAAATAGATAGGAAGTGTAAATGTACATTAAAATCATGTAATTAATGTAATAGCAGCATCCCAGTGATTTATAAAGTGTCTGTTTTGTTAGATGATCTAAGTGGCTGATTTTTCTCTGTTCCCTCCCTCCTTCCCTTCCCTCCCTTTCTCTTCTCTCTCTCTCTCTCTCATGCACACACACACACACACACACACACACACCCTTTGTAGCCTGGCCTTTGTGAGCATGTTTCTGCTGTGAGTGTAGGAGTCTCTGCTCTCTCCCTTTGTCCATGGCCTGGTATGCTATGAAGACCCAGAGGCATAGGATAGTGTACGTGCTGCGGTTGGGTGACATGGGTAAAAGGATTCCTAGCTAAGATCGCCTGGTTTAAATCATGCCTCTGTCCCCTACCAAGACACCAGATTCCTCTATACCTTAGTTTCCTCATGTGAAAGCAAAGACAATTATAGCTTCTAACTTCATTGGCTTGTTATAAGCATTAAATTAAACAACACGGTGGTCTCCTCTGCAGAGGATGTTTCAAGATGGATGGAGGCATGCCTGGAATTACAAATGGTACTGAACCATCTATTTTTCCTATATGTACATACCTATGATAAAGTTGAATTTATAAAGTAGGCATCAGGCTAGTGGTGTGGCTCTGGGTTAGATCCCCAGAATCATAAAAAAAATTAAAATCAAAATATTATAAATCAGGCAGAGTAAGAGATTAACAACTATATGTATTATAATACAAGTTACGTTAATATGATCTCTCTGTGTCTCTGTCTCTCCAAATCTTATTGTACTGTATTCACCTTTCTTCTTGAACTGATGGGAGATGGCACAATGCCTGGAAAATGAGATGAAGTGAGATAAATGAGGCTTTGTGGTGCAACATTATCTAGTATATAAGGGTTACTTAAACACAGCACTCTGACACTGTGACAGTGAATCTGATGACCAAGAAAGTTACCAAGTTATCCATGGGCAGGTAATATATACAGCATGGATACACTGAATAAAACTATGATTCACATCTGGATGGGAGAGAGCAGGATGGCATGTGATTTCATCTTACTAGTCAGAGCAGCATGAAATTTTAAACTTGTTTAAATTGTTTATTTCTGGAAATTTCCTTTAATATTTTCAAACAATGAGTATAAGTAACTTTGGAAAGTGAAACCTTGGATAAGAAGGGACTACTAGAAATGGAAAGTAGAAAACCTGACATATAGTGGGGCTTAAATAGTGCTAGGTATTATTGTAGTCATTCTCTGTTATCCACTGGGGATTGGTTTCAGGACCCCTCATAGACAGCAAAACCCACAGATATAATAAGTCCCTTCTATAAAATGGCATGGTATCTGCATAGGACCTATCAATATTCTCCTGTATACTTTTTTTTAATTCAATGTTGTATATATAACAGTAGCATGCTTTACAATTTGTAATATACATAATGAGCACCTTTTTACATATCACTGTTAGTATACAAAGTATCTCCTGTATACTTTAATCATCTCTAGATTTTAAAATAGCTAATACAATGTAAATGTTAGGTAAATAGCTGTTGTGCTCTTTTTTTTTTTAAGGAAATAATGACAAGGGGGAAAAGTTCATACATATTCACATACAATTTTTTTCAAGCTTTTTCTAACCACGATTAGTTGAATCCACTGATGCGAACCACTGATACAGAGGAATGACCGTATTCTAGTCTTCACCATTTGACCAGGGGCATGGAGGGGCCATGGCAGGTGAGATGCCCTTTGTGGGCATTTAATCAAATAAGTTGCTTGAAGTGGGAAGAGACTGAGATGTACAGAAAATTGACTCCTGGGATGGTGCCTTTTATCCTTGTTGGGCTATAAACAAGTTCCAGGTGGGAGAGGAGAGCAAATTAAAAATCGGACCATGTAAGACATAGGGTTCTTTTTCTGCAGGAATCTCAAGGATGCCTTTGAGTCTCAGGACATCCTAGAAAGCCCTCAGAGAGGGACTATCAGCTGTAGCACTCATAGGGTCCCAGCACTGCGGGCCCCATTTACCCAATTTGTTCTTTTGGGTCATGAGACTCACAATCCATGGGGGTCCTGAGTCTTCCATGCAGGCACACAGCCTTCCCACCCCAGTGCCTCTGGTGAGGGCCTTTCCACTGTCTTCCCCACAGCTACACAGCTAGCCAGTTAGGAGCAATCATCACTGGAGCCCCGGCTCCCAGTCTCTCATGTGCATCATACATGGCCTGCCCCAGAATCCCAGAATCCCCGCCGGCTCCAGGAGCCATCAGTCAGCTGCTGCTGTACTCTGTATGTGTTGGGTTTGTTTCATCAACGTGGTAACACCAAGGGGATTTCAAGGTTTCGACCAGAATGGGGGCAAAGGAGGATAAAAGGAGAGAAAGTGACCCCGGCCCTGGAGCAAGGTGGATGATT
Source organism: Tamias sibiricus (assembly GCA_025594165.1). NCBI lineage: Eukaryota > Metazoa > Chordata > Mammalia > Rodentia > Sciuridae > Tamias > Tamias sibiricus. Next base: position 11,639,709 of record CM046662.1, read on the forward strand.
TCTATGCTCACTTTCATTGTTGTTGTTGCCTGCTTGTTATTTTTGCCTTTCCATTCAGTTAGGAATTTTTAAGCTGGCTTCTTAGAAAGTATCTGGGAAAACAAAAGCTCTTCCATAAATCCTGATGGCTGTAGAAACAGCTGTGGTCACATAAGATGGAAAATCCTCCAAAGACCAAGGCACTTCCCAAGTGGGAACGGGAGCCCGTGGAGCCAGAGGGGAGGCCTGGCCAGCGGGGACTCCACGGGCCAGCCTTTGTCTTCACATCTGTGGAGGGGGTTCGCCTCACAGGAGGAGGCTCTGCAAAGCCAGGGTGAGATCCTCACAGATGGGCGCCCGCGCAGGGCCCACGGTCACCAGGGTGGACTCATGGGGCTGCTCTCTCCCGACCTCAGGAGCCTGGGAAGAACCCTGCTGGTTCCAGCTCTGACACTCAGCTTTCAATGTGTCCCCGAGAACCTGGCCACGCTGCACTTGGCTAATGTCTCGGGTTTCCTCACTCCTGTGGGAGATGGAGAGGGAATGTGCATTTTCACTATGAGGGGCAAGATGGCTCGCTGTCAGAGCCGGGCGGCGATGAGCGCACAAGGACTGTTTTCATCCAGAGACTGAAAGAGCTGACCCAAGCTCCCCAACACCCACCTACTCAGCCCCAAAGCTGCCCTCCTGGAGAGGTTCAGGGTCAGTCCTGCACCGTGTCACCCTTTCAATAGAGAGCGCTTTGAAGCTCATGCCTAGCTCCAGAGTCTTTGTGCTGCGTGTAAAAGGCCTTGGCTAACACCCCCGCCATCTTCCAGGCCCCACCCCTGGAAATGGTCGTGTTCCTGCCACTGCGATGTGCGACTGCAGTGTCCCTTCTGTGTCCCACAGAAAATGTGTTCCTAGTACGAATTCACCAAGAGCAGAGTTTTCCAAACGGAGTCCCCTGGAATCCCGAGGTCCCACAGAACACACCAGGGGCTGGGCAGGGGACATGGGAGTGGGGTGCAGCAGGGGAGCAGGACCCAGTGAGACGCACCCTGCTTTCCTCCCGGTGTCACTTCGCTCTTGCTTTCTGCGCTGTGTGGTGGCTCTGCACACTACTCCACTCGACAGAAGTCCCCACAGCTTTCAGAAAGAGTTCGAAAGCCACTGGCTGATTTAGAGACTTTATCCACAGGAAATCAGGCTGTAATTATATTTACAGGGAAAAAAGAAAAAAAACAAAACAAAACAAAAACACATTTACCAATCCTGCTAATTAGCCCTTGCATTAAGTGAAAATAAACCTCAGGAGAATTCCACAGGATCCCGAGTCCTCATAATTATTTTCCCCCTTTGGATGTACTTGAGAGTCTTTGCCTCGGTCACCAAATCCCCCACTCCTATCCATAACGTCGCCTTGCATGTGTGGCAGTAACCCACAGACTCATTGGCGGGAGCACCAGGAGACAGGAAAAGCTTTCACCAGCCCCAGGAAGTGTCAGAATAGCATGCGAGGGGGGCATTCTCTTTTCTGCAAGAACAACTTCTCAACCAGAGAACAGTGGCCCAGGAGAGGGGGTGGGGCAGGGGCAGCTCCAATGGCAAAGGCACTGACTTTGGGTCAAAGGGTAAAAATGCATGTTTTCAGGAAAATTACAAAAATTTGCCTGAGGCAGTCCCTACTTACACACTGAGTTCTTACACGGTCCCTTTTATATTACTGTTTGCTTTGCTTTAAAAAAAAAAAAAAAAATGAGTGCCTGCTAGCCAGGGGGCCTCTCAGGCCCTAAAGCATCTGTAGGGTGTCACCCCCACCCCACTCCCAGACTCCAGGTCAGAGATGGGAATTGCAGACTTGGCAGTCCGTGGGGGCATATGCAGGGTAAGAACAATGGTGGTGAGGGGTGGGGGTGTTTCTCCTCCAGTTCTCTGGGGCAGGCCCTTGAAAACAATTCCAGAAACAACTGAAAAGGCTTGCCAGAGGAGGCCTGCCCCGTCCTGTGAGAAGAGCAGGCCTCCTCCTGGTTCCTCCGACAGGCCGCAGAGCACTGAGCTCTCCGGGGCCAGCACTTCCCCAGGCCTGGCTGCGGCTTTGCTGCTGGGAAAGGAAGGTTGAAGCCAGGGGCCAAGGTGCCCGCGTCCCAGCCGTGGCTCCCCAAGGGCTTGGAGCAGTGCGGTGAGAACTTGGGACTCCACACAGGCTCGTGAGGGCACAGGCCTCCGAATGAGTCAAACAGACCCTGGTCCTTCCCCTTTGTTTGAGCCCTCAGAGCCTCTGTGTCCTTCACTCTGAAGTGGGAATAGGAATAGAATCTGTTCTTAAGGCGTTGGAGGGACAAGAGAAGACAGTTGTGTTAGTCAGCTTTTCATTGCTGTGACAAAATACCCGACAGAAATCAACTTACAGAAGGAAAGATTTATTTTGAGTCAAGGTTTCAGAGGTTTCGGTCCGTGGTCAGCTGGCTTCGTGGTTTCTGGGCCTGGTGTGAGAAAGAGCATCATCATGGAAGGGTGTGGTGAAGGAAAGCTGCTCACCTCATGGTGGCCAGGAAGCAGAGGGAGAGCAAGGAAGGGTTCGGGGACAAGAAGTACCCTTCCAGGGCACAGTCCCGTGACCCACTTCCTCCAACTGCCCATGAATGCCCATTAATCCCCCTATGAGTTCAGCACCCTCATGAGCCAATGACTTCTCAAGAGCCCCGCCTCTCTGAGCATAGCTGTTCTGGGGACCCGGCTTTCAGCATATGAGCCTTTGGGGGACATTGAAGACCCAGACCAACATCAGTCTTTACGCACCCCTAGCTCAGGCCACGGCACACAGTAACCGCTCACGGAAGTGTTAGTTGAGTAGCTCTTCTTATTGGAAAGGAGTGTACTAAGAACACATCTTGGCTGTGCCGGTTACTGTGTTGTGGGACAAATTCCTTCACCTCTCCGCCCTTTGCTTCCCCTTTCACAGAATAAAGATGATGATAATTTCATCTCACCAGGCAGCAGTGACAACTGAAAGGAGATAATCCAAACAAGTGCTTAGCGAACAGCCAGGTAACAGTGGACACCATTATTACTGGCGGTACTCCCATGACATTCTCCAAGGAAAACTTGTGTCGTTGCGTTTTGTTTTTCTCTAAGGCCTCTTCAGAGTGTGTTCACCCAGTCTGGCCCAGCAGTCGGTGGATGGACACCAGTGCTGACCACCCTACAGGTCCCTGACTCCGGGTCCCTTTGGCTATCTTTTTTGGTGTGACCCTGGGTCCTCTTGGCTATCTTTTTGGTGTGATGCTGTTGAGACTCTCAGCTGGGGCAGGGACTTTTTTTTTTTTTATTTATTTGCTTTAGTTGTACACAATGCGTTTTATTCAATGCACTTTATTTGTACGTGGTGCTGAGGATCGAACCCGGGTCGCCCACGTGCTAGGCGAGCGCTCTACCGCTGAGCCACAATCCCAGCCCAGGGACATTTGTTTTTAAAGTCATGGCTCTCATCACGTTCATCAAAGATCTGCCTTGAAGGCTGAGGTGGAGGAAGCGCGAAAGATGAGGACCCCATTTGAAAGGAACGTGGAATACAGAGGATTTCGTAGGAGCCGGGTCATTTGAAACAAATCAGAAAGTGTCTAGCATCAAACCAAAGACTCTGTAAACCTTTTGGAGCTGGAGCTGGAGTTTCCTGCCCTGCCACACCCCTCTGCTCTCTGCGGGGTGGGGGTTGGGACTGAGATGTGTGCAGAGGCTGCAGCTGCCAAGGGCACAAGGTAGACTCCTGGCAGCCCCTACAGAGAACCCCCAACTCAGACTGCAGACAGTTGGTTAGCCAGCCTCGTTCTCGCTCCCATTGTCATGGGAAGGAGCTAAGAACCCACAGGCCCGGCCTAAGGACACAGCTCTGTTCTGAACCTCCATTAAATGTGGGAGAGGCGGCCTTGGAATTTTTATGGTGCGGACCTGGGCTCTCCTGTCTCTTCAGCTTAACCTCTGGACTATAACATGTCAGCTACAGATTTTTTTCACAGAACAGTTAGAGATAAAAGGGACCTCAGAGGACATTCAACCAGACCCCATCACCATGAGAAAAAAGAAACCTGAACCTGAGGCGGGTGAATGACTTGTTCAAGGTCCCTTCTGGCTTCTGGCGTCCTTGGGATGAGAGTCCACATCTCTTGCTGATTATCTTTGTTTCTTAGCTCATTCTCTGATTTTACTGTAGTATAGGGACGGTGGCTGTTGCTGACCTTTCTGAATCTTTGCCTATACCATTATGCACTGCAGGCTGAGTACCCCTCATCCAAAATGCTTGGGACCAGAAGTGTGAGATTTGGAGTGTTTAGATTTTGGATCCTTTGCATAGGCATGAGATATCTTAAGGTCAGGACTCATCTCTGAACGCGAAGCCCGTTTATGTTTCAGCTACACCTTGCACACATAGGCTGAAGGTGATTGTATATGGTATATTGAGAGCATTTTGACCGCAACCTGTCACATGAGCTCAGGTGTGGAATCTTCCACTGGTAATGTCATGTCAGTTCTCAAAAAGTTTCCAGTTGTGGTGAGTTTTGGATTTGGGGTTTGAGGATCAGGGATGCTGTAGTCGGAAGCTGTAGTCGGAATCTGTAGTTGGAATCTGCTTTTTCTGTTCCTGTGGGTGGTGGCTACAACTCGGAATTGCCCCACTCTTGCAGGCTGCAGCCAGCTCAGTCATGGAACTTCCATCATTGCATTAGATGCAGAGAGGTCACCTGCCGCCTCACACCCTTTCCTTGGTTGGGTCCTTCTTACACCCGCGGAGGGAGTCAAATCAGTCTCTTGCTGGAGATTTGCTACCGTGTTTCTAGAAGATTCCTTTCAGGTGGCCACTCCTGAGTTTGCACTTCATCCTGTCTCATGAAGAATAGCTTGGTTTTGCTCCTTCCTCACGTAGATTACTAGATGTGGAGCACTCTTGGAGTTTGTTTTGGAAACTCAAGTTTTAAAGGTTTTTGGTACCAATAAGAATGTTGTTTTGTGAGAATTTTTAACTAAAAACAAACAAAAAAGATCACTTCTTAAAGATGTCTCGGTAGCATATTCAGTCATGAATGGCTCTGCTGCCTTTCCTGGCTCTGTGGAAGGTGCCTTCTCTCTACTCTGTTTTGCAAAGTCTGCAGCCCTCAGCTGAGCTCTCGGATGAAGCACTGGCGTGTCTCTGTGGCAAATCCATGCAGTGCCAGGGAGACAGAAATGTCCAATAGCGTTGAGAGCAAGATTTGTTAATGAAAATAAATCCAGAAAATTTTGCTTGCTGAAGCAAACAGTGAGGGCAAACAGCTGGCAAGGCCGAGAAGTGGAACTTGCCAAGGAGATTCCTGGGGAAAGCGGCTGCATTCTTTTGTTGGAGGCAAACTCCAGGAAGACTCTGGGGCTCAGTCCTAGCCCTGCTGGCCCTGGGGAACCTCCCAGTCGATCCTCTTCCAGCTTGCAGAAAGGACACCTGTGAAGGTTTTGCATCAAGGTTTTATTTAATCCCACCCTTAACCTCATATATAACACGTGCAAGATATGAAGCATGCTGATTGTGTCCCTAGTATTTTTTTGGAAGTTTGCTTTACGAGACCTTCTTATACCCTGTCCTGCCCTAGGATGCTGTGTTCCTGAACTGTTTGGAGGGAACATCTAGAACGCTAGATAAACCTCTCCTTCTGTCCCCTGTGGCTCCGAGTAGATGGGGTGCCCTTGGAAAATGCTGAGGATGAGACCCAAGGTGCTGGGTCTTTCTCTGCCAGCCCACCATGTGACCTGAGAAGCCCGTTCTGTCCTTCCCACCCTGGGGAATCCGAGTGTGGTCTGTGGTCCCTTCCAAATATGAAAGTATAGAATTCGGGGGACTTTGGCCAATTGTGTGACAGTGTTATTGAAAAAGAAAGGCGAGCCACGCCTGTTGAGTCACAGGAGTGTGGCCAGCTGACCAACCATGCTTTGTGCCTAGGACTGAAGCACCTCCAGGACACAAGGCTTCTAATCTTAAGACCTGGAAAGTCCCAGACAGAATGGTCACCTTAGGCACATGGACCTCCTAGACACGGTCGCATAGGTGCTGAGAGGGGGCTGCTAAACACAGTGGGCTTTCCTGCAGGGTCTGGCTAACTGACAGGCCTCAGGGGGAGGGAAGGAGTGGCAGCTGCACTCCCTGGAGGACCTCAAAAGACACCTTGAAGTGCAGTTGGCTTGTTTAATCTGCCTTAGCAACATGTGTGCAGACTGTAAACTCACAGAACTGGAATCAGGAGCCTTTGAGAATTTTTAGCCCTTCACCCTACCACCACCAAAAAGGAAAACGAAAAATAAGTCATCTGTAGATGCCACAAAAAAAATCATTTTAGTCTCCCTAGTCTGGAAGGAGAAGCTTCCTCTGTAATGGATAGGCTGCCACCTTGTGGCCAGGGGCTGGAATGTGGGAACGTGCAGGAAACTCCAGAGGGGAAAATGCCTCTGCCTCTGGGCTCCATCAACTCACCTCCTAAGGTGCCCGCGGGGAGCTGAGCTGCACAGCTAAGACTAATTACATTAGGAAGAGTAGGGCTTTGCTCTGCAGACCTGGTTAACAGATGTACTTAGCACCTTTCACTGCTCCTGCGGTGTTGCCAACAGCCCTGAGAGGTAGATATTAATACTGTCAACATTTTACGGAAGAGAAAACTGAGATTGAGAGATGAAGTTACTTTACAAAGGTGACACAATGAAGAGTTAGGATTTGAAAGCTGGACTGTTGGCTTGACCACTGGGCTATGTGGAGGATGCTGGAACTGGAGACCAGGGCCTGGCTGATGACCATGTGGAAGGGTATTCCCTCCAGCTACCAGTGTGGGTTGAGAGCCGCTTTCCTATTGCCAAAGAGAGAGGAGGGCTGTGAGCCCAAGAGAAGGCCCACAGGCCAGGAAGCTGCTTTTCCTTGTCCACATGGCTGGGAAGGGCAGTGTAAGCCCCTTGCCAGTGGAGCCACCTCAGGCAGGTTAATTCCCTCTGTTTGCCTTGGTTTCCCATCTGTCACATGGGCATCATAATTTTCGTCCTATCTCATGGAATTTACCAACTTAGCATCTAGCATCGTCAGGGGGTAACTTGGGAGAATCAAAGTAAGAAGAGACATGGAGGAATGGTGAAAAGGCTGGGGTTTCTCCTGTGTTCTGAAGTCCTCATCTGAATGCACACAACTTTTGAGAGGACTTTGTGTTCATATCTTATAAGAAAACTGGGAGGGCCGGGTGCAGTGGCACCCACCTGTAATCCCAGCACTTGGGAGGCTGAGGCAGGAGGATCGCGAGTTCAAACCAACCTCAGCAATGGCGAGGCACTTAGCAACTCAGTGACCCTGAGTTGCTAAGTGCCTCGCCAAAAAAAGGGCTGGGGATGTGGCCCAGTGGTTGAGTGCCCCTGAGTTAAATCCCCGGTGCCGAAAAAAAAGAGAGAAAGAAAAGAAAACTGTGAAAGCAGCATATTCTGTGTGAGGCTCCATATTTTATCTGAAATGCCTTGCCAGGGTGATCCTCCCTCCTCGCCACCCTGTCCTCCCTCATCCATGGTTTTGCCTCCCAGGACTTTAGTTACCCACTGTCAACAAGGAGAAGCAGGTAAACATGCACAATAACTTTCATTACAACATATTATTAAACATGTACTTATTGTTAATTGTCGTTAATCTATTACTGTGCCTAACTTATAAATCAAACTATCATAAGTATGTATATATAGGAGAAAACCATTCTCTCCAGGGCTCAGAACTATCCATGGTTTTGGTCCTCCACTGGGGAGCTTGGAAGAGATTCCCCCATGGACGAGGGGGACTGCTGGGCATGGTTGGGTGGCCTTCAGTTACAAAGACTTAGAAAAGAACAAACCCAATGTGACTTTGAAAACAGACAATTGACTTGGGGGTCTGAAAAGCCCAGGAGTGAATCAGACCACAAGCATGAGTCATAAGAGATCAAGTACAGTCACCACACCCCACTTTCTCTCTCTCTCTCTCTTTCCTCGCTCTGCTCCCTTGCTCTCTCCTCTCTGGCTCCCTTTGCACACAGCCTCTCCCCTCGCTGGGGAGAAGGCCACCACAGTTCCAAGCCTCACACCCTCCAAGTTCCAGTTGACTGGCTTTGTTCCAGCATCTGACAAACAACACCCTTCCCATTGGCTCCTGCAAAGTCATGGGACAGAGAGTAAGAAGCTCTGATTGGCTGAGCCCAGGACCACGTGCTCTGCCCGCCCACTCACAGAGCTGAAATTGGAGAGGAGTGAGTCTTCAAACCAAGATGGGGAGGTGGTTGTGGCTGGGGGTGTCTTTGCAACAAAAACCAGGGAAAGAAACACTGGAGAGGCCAAAAATCCACCAATAGCCAATCATGCCCATCATACGCACCCTTCTAGTGCCTGTAGTCTCAGGACGCAGACTGCCCTGTCCTGAACAAAGCCCCTGCCTCTGGCTTGCTCATCTGAGGACTGTCGGGTGACCTCTACGAACTTGGATTGTCGAAGGTCAATCTTTTTCACTACCAAAAGCCTGGCAAAGTCCAGGGAGATGGGTAGAGTAGCCACGAAAGCCAGGATGGTGTGTTCCCGGCTCTGCTCAGATCACTGCTACAGAAGGAATTAGGCCCCATGGAGTCGCACCTCCGTGTCCCTGAGGGGCTGGGAAAAGCTTTCCTCTGCTGTTGGCCTGTCACAGCCAGCTCGGCCACCCCTAACTCCCTGATGACCAGCGGCCATAATGGTTGAAAGACGAAGCCAGCCTGACAGGAAGTGTGCCAGGTGACTTAATCGACTCGGAGCCCTTCAGAGGGGGTAGCTGGTTCTCATTTAGGAAATGCGGATGGAAGAACCAGTTCCCTTGTTAAGGAGAGCGATGCAATTTGAGGCGCTCGCACCATGGCCCACAGCGCCAGTCCAGCTCTGCCGTCCTCCTGATCCGATTCCCTGGCGTCACCATTCACTTGAGATTTGCCCATTTCCCTCTCCCTTGGGACTTTTTTCTTTTTTAAGTTATGTTATTGTTATTTTTAATTTTATGATACTTAGTTTCAAAGTCAAGTGATACTCTGGTTCATTACAAGCACTATTCCCATGCCTGCCCTTCTCATAGCCATTAGTTTTCCTGTCCTAATTCTCCATTTCTTATTCTTGACTCTCTTTTTCCTTTCTTTCTTGGCCCCCTTGTAATATGGTAATGATGTCCTCATGTAGTTTCAACCCAAGACTAAAATTTGGGAGTGTTGGTTCTTTTGAGAAAGGAAAAATTTGTTATGGTTCCTCTGCCCACATCACGTACATCAAAAAAGCCTTTTGGAAATAGCTTATACCCTTTTAAATAAGTAAACAATTATAGAAGCTGATATTTATTATGTGCCCAACATATAAGCACTACTTAATTGTATTTTTCTATAATGCTAGGAGTTAGGTTCTCCTGACTTGCAGGTAGGGAAATGGAGGCACCAGGAGTTCAACAAGTTTGTTCAGCCACATGGAAAACAGTGGTCAGGCAGGGCACGGGCCACAGGCTTCTGCCCTTCTCCACCACCTTTTGCCCCTCCTGAAAAGGATCTTAGCTGAAGCAAAAAAAGACAGCATCAAAGTCTCATTTGGGATTTGCCATATTTCCGTCGAAGAAGATATTTTCTCCCATCCTCAGGGAAGGGATTGCAGGGCTTAGGTGGAGAAAACTGTAGCGCTAACCTACTATTGATTTATGGGAAAAGATAAATTGGCACCAGACAGGGAAATCCCTGGCTTTGAGTAAGCTTGGAGAGTTTACCAGAGGATAAGGCCGTGCAATCTCTGCAAAGTAAGGAGCATTTTATTGGACAGAGAGCAATGTTCTGATCACTAAGTTCTCTGGAGCCAGGAGATGTCAGGAGAGCGGACTTGGCCTTTTGATGTTCAAATCTATCTCGAATGCAAATGACAGCGTGGCTTGAGACAGGAACGTTCATTGGCACAGGTCTCCAGTAGCGTCTTGCCTTTCAGTTCTCTGTATTCTGTGACTTAGAGGGCATGGCTTAAAATGCATGATTATCTTTTCTCTAAAGAAACTAAAGCCATGGGCAACAATATCTTACTCTCTGCCCCTCACCCATTTTTATATAAATTTTCCTATAGATGAGATTGTTTGAAATAAAATCTTAATGTTACTGGGCACAGTTATGTAGATTTAAAAGTTTATGTGGAATTACAAAGTAGCATAGGGGACGCCGGATAATAATTGTGTTTGAAATGAGGATATTAAAGCCAGTAGAATAACCAGGAGTCCTTCAGCACAAAATAATGAGATTATACCCCAGAATTCTCTCAATCCATTGACCTTCCATCAGCATAGTCCAGAGGCTTTCTTAGAAGGCCCTGATGATCCTTCGAAGCACCACTCAGCTGGGGCTTTGGCTCAAGGACAGAGCTGTGCCCAGGGCCAGCTCTATTCAACTCTTAATTATCTCCAATAATAAAAAAAGAGAGAACTAAGCCCATGAGTCACAGGCCCAAGCCTTCCTAGTGCTTCTCAAAGCATTCGTGCAGAAGAAATTTTTTCCTTTTGTCTTTATTTTTTAACAGATACATAAAACATAAAAATTGTACATATGTATAGGGTAATGTGAAGTTTTAATACATGTGTACATTGTATAATATTCAAAATCAAGCTAAATACATCTATTTCCTCAAACATTTATCATTTCTTCATGGTGAAAACATTCAAACCCCTTTCTTATAGCTTTTTTTTGAAATACACAGTACCTTATCATCATCTGTAGTTACCCTAAAATCTCCAACATGTGGATTTATACATTTGTAAAATACAGTAAAAAATGACTTCCTGGAAAAATGAAGTAAAGACACACATAATAGAAGCTCAAAGATTTAACTATTATATTAAACAAGAATAAAATTGTATTAAAAAAATATATAATCAGAATGCCCATCATGAGAAAAAAGAAAAAGAATTACAACACTCTACATGTGGGTCATCATAGAAAGAGATGGCTGGGTGATCAATACCATGTACTGGAATGTGGGGATGTCAAATTGCAATGGAAGTTTCTAGATCACTTACTCTCAACTTCTGTATTTATGTCTTCAGGGACCAGTAACCTATAGTTCACGGACTAGCAGTGACCACCTAGGAGTTAACAAAACTGTCTTAGCTCCAGCCTTCAGAGTCCTTAAATAGCCAGTGTTCTAGAAACTTCTTGGAGAGCCAGATGTCTTTGATATAATAAGCCAGAGCTGTAGGAATAATGTGCCTGACATTGATTCAAACCATTTATCAAAGGAGCTGGAGAACAGATGATGTATTTTAGAATTCAGGCATGGAGTTATTGATCGAGAGAGAAATTAAGACTTATTGTAGTGAAGAGCAGAAGGGGTGGGGGCAGCAGTGCCTGGGGTCCTGGGTAACCTGTTCAACTCCATCTACAATAATTAAAGCCAGGGATGTTGGTAAGAGCAGTTCCTGCTGCTCAGGTCTGCTCTCAGCTCCTCTGGCTGAGGAGTTGTTGGTTTTATTTTACTTTATTTTATTTTGATGGGAGTAAGGAAGGGTCTATGTGTGCAATGCCGGCCACATGCATTGGCACTGCTGTTTATGAGGAAGGAAGATCCTCTTCCTCTTCCTGAGGCCCCCAAACCTCAGCACAGTCCTAGAAATGTATTTTGTTGTCCACCTGTCTCTATTTGGATCTTATCCCTACTTTCCTTGAATCTCCCTAATTACCAAAATCTGACCTGCTGCATAGTCAGACCCTGTTGGTGTGCAGTGCACAGTGAACCAAGAGCAGGTGAACAAATCAACCAGAGTGTGGCTCAATCACATGTATATAGGTAAGCACTGGCAACTTTGCTCATCAGTGCCACTCACATATTGACAAGGCCACATACAAGACAGTTTCTAAATAGTGAGTGCCCTATACACAATTGTTGAAAAATTATTTTCAGTCTTTCTTTTATTTAGAAAAAATATATCATTTTAGGAAAAACATAAATTAGCTAGAAACAATCCTTGTCAGTTGGTATTCATGTAGAACTAACTCATTCTTTTCCATAGCTCCATCATATTCCATTGTGCTGATATGCCCAAGAGAATGTAACCCTTACTTTTGGTGGATATTTGCTTACATATTCATTTTTTCACTTAACATTGTACATATTTTCCCATGTCTTTGAATATCCTCCTATGCTAGTGTTCTTTTTTTTAATTTTTAAATTTGTTTTAATTAGTTATACATGACAGTGGAATGCATTTATGCACTGTGATATATCACACATAGATGGGATGACTGCTTGGTAGTCTCTTGTATGGATATGATACTACATTTTATCAGTACCATATAATGAATTGTTTTCTCTGAAAGTTCTGCCATGATCAATAGTGTTACTGTACATCCTCACAAATATCTCTCTGTACACCTTTGTGATTATTTCTTTAGGTTAAGTCCGTACGTGTAGCACTGGATCAAAGACCATGGAATTTTCTGGAGTCTTCCTGAAACCGTCCCCATTGCCCAAGTCAAAAAGTGGTGTGGGAGGTGGGAGGAGCTTGGGCTGTGGAGGGAGACAGTTTGCCAAGCGCTGCCATTCAAGTCTCAGTTTTCTTGATATCACTTAGCAATGCAAGTAAAAGTCCTGACCTTGCAGGACTGTTTTGGGGTCAAGTAAAGTCAGGCACTTCAAGCCCTCAGCACCATACATGGTCTAGGGAGCAGCCTTCCTTTTGGTTATTTTGGAATGTTGTGAGCATTTAACTTATGTCACTGTCCGCCATCTCCATCAACTCTTACACAAGTCTTAGAGCCGGGCGCGTCTCCGTAGCACATTTCAGGCAGGGAGGAGTGAGTGCGGGGGCTGGAATTTCCAAGGCATGCAGAACTGGCCTAGGTTTTTGGTGCTGGACCTGGGAATAAAACCTCCATTAACAAATGGTTCCTAGATCAAAAGCACTTGGGATTTGAGTCTTCTGAGGGTTGTGCCGATTTTGTGGGGCCTCAGAGTTGTGTTTTTAATTCTAATGATGATGTCTAGTTCTGAACTCCGTGGAGCTGGAGAAGTCTCTTTGCACCCTGTTCTCTCTCTCCCAGAGCTCTTTGTGAAGCAGGCAGAGAGCTGAGGAGAGAAATGAGACCTGCCAATCCCCAGGAAAACTGCTTATACCTTCCTTTGATCTGTTTGGTTGAGACCTATAAAGGTTAAAATTGAGAAAACCCCCAGGAGAGGCGAGTGGCGTGCGGTGAGCCCTGCGTGGGAGCCGAGTGCCCAAGTCTGCCCTTGCTTTTGCAGCAGGCACATTTGTGTGTTTGGATTTTTCCAGAAGGGATAAATCACACAAACAGAGCACCTTGGGAAGCCTTCAGGGAGTCGGGCTGTGCCCCAGCTCCTCGGTTAAACACACGGCCCATTCTGCAGGAGCATGGCGCACACTCCCCCTGTCTGAAAAGCTTTCTCTGGAAAACTCATTCTTGGAGAGAACTTCTCTTTGTGCAACGGTTCAGCCTTTTAGACTAAACAGACGAAGAGAAAATAGTGAAGGAGAAAAAAATAGTTCTTTCTGCTTAGTGGAGAAGGGAAGGAGTCATTGGTGTGGGTTTGGTACTCTCTGCCTCTCTGGTTCTTGTGCTCACGTTGACAATGCTGCCCCAGCCAAGGAAGACCCTAGAAATACTTCCCTTCTTCACTGTTTCCTGTTCTTTTCTGTTTCCCCACTGCTTGGGTAGTGCTGGGCGCCTGTCTTGCCTCCAAGTGCACATCTTGTCTTCTTGGGACCCCAGCGCAGGCCTCTGGTATTTGGCCTGCTAAGCTGCATTCATTTAAAATCAAAGCTCCAAAAAAGGTTCTTGAGAGCAAACCCAGAACTTGGGATTCTTGGCATGTGATCCCCTTGGGGCCAAGCACAAAGAGGAGAGTCCAGCTTCCCTACAATGAGCCCAAAGTGACGTGGAAGAGTTGTTTCCTTTTGTTGATGACCTGGCTCTGAAACCAAAGCCAGGAGTTTCTCCGTCCCCAGCCCTGCCCTTCCTCCATTTGCGTTGTGCTGTGGCGCACACATCCTGTTTTTATTATGAGGTGCATTTTGCTCGCAGACCCCATCACTCCAGCCACCCCCGCCCCCACCCCCGTGAGATGGATGAGTCCTGGTTCCATTAATGGGCTGGTAGAGCTCAGGGCAGATGACAGCACCCCCGAGGTTAAGCTTCCAGCCGAGGGAGGGAATCTTGCACTGGCAATTTCGGGAGACAGTTAAAAGATTAGATAGTAAATTTACTTAACAGAGACTAATCGCCTGGGACTGGGTTTCATATCCTGTTTTGAAATAATGTATTTTCTTTTGTGCTCTGGTCTGAATCTGTCATCCCTCTTCTAATAATGAGCGGCAGTGGATTTTTAATCTTTGACCCTCTTCCATATAATCTAATCACCGTGGCTTTCTGGTCCTCCTCTCCTTATTTGGTGAAGTTCAAGAAACAAAAAGAATCTCTTTCTCCGCCATTGCTGGGCCATTCTCCGCCTCTTGTAAGGGGTCGGGCTGATAGGTAGAATCAGAGTCTACCTGTTAGATGCTCAGCTCTAGGTCCTGAAAATCGGGCAGGTAGCAGGAGAAAGAGAAAGAAGGGAGAGAGAGGCCCAAGGTCCTGTTGTCTGTCTGAGTCATATGAATGAAGGGTGGTCCATGGGAACAATAATAAGCCACTGTGATGCCTACTTCATACCAAAGCAGCAAGGCGAGCTGAGTCACCAGATGAGAGTCATCTTAGGCAAGGCCGCCTCTGAGGCTGAGAGAGCTGGGAAGGAGAACAGGGTGGTCCTCACTTGTTCAAGCATGGAAACTTCTACACATTCAGCATCTTCCCCTTGGCTGCCAAGCTGGAAGGTCTCTGGGCGTTTCTCCTGGCCTTTGGCTGGCTGCTCATCATCACCTCCTTCTTTGAACAATAGCCTTTTATTATCTCTTGAGGAGCTGCCTGTCCCTGGGTACAGTCTGGCAGGACCATTCATCAAGATGCCCTGCATTGCCCTGGCCAGACTCATGAACCACGCTTCTTAGGGTTTGACTCACAGGCGGGGTGTCTGGCCCCAGGTAGCCCTCTGAGGTCTTCCTTTCATGCAGGGGTGTCACTTCAGATCCTCTGACTTTGGGAGTTGCTCCAAAAGGAATCCTGAAGGCTGGGAGAATGGGTTCAGTTCTAACTAGAAATGGGAGCAAGGGAACCCAGGAATGCTTCTGCCCCCTCTGTTTAGGCCACTGCTGCTTGATTGGTATGAGAGGTGCAGACAGGTCTACAGCATCTCCCTCTCCCTTTCTTCATCTCCCAGGGTTTGGTGACACTTAGAATAAAGCCATGTGCTTTGACTGCTTGGCCAGAGTGATCAAGTTGAAAGCAACGAAACACACCCAAGCCCATTTAAATGAAAAAACATGGGGTGGGGCATCTCTCGAATCCAAGGGAAGGTCAAAAGCAAGATTTGCTAAGGTAGATGCCAGTCATCTTCCAAGGGTACTGAGACCATTCAAGCAGAGACCATTCAACAGTCCTACCCAGGCACCAGTTATGCTCAGTCTTTTCTTCCCTTTGCTTTATAGTTCAGATGCCACAGTGGCAGAGTCACACTAGCTAGCATGGATCATGAGTCTGGCCAGGGCAATGCAGGGCATCTTGATGAATGGTCCTGCCAGACTGTACCCGGGGAAAGGCAGCTCCTCAAGAGATAATAGAAGGCTGTTGTCCAAAGAAGGAGGTGATGATGGGCAGCCAGCCAAAGGCCAGCACATCTTGGCCAGACGGACGTGAATCTGAGCCTCTCTGGAATCTGACCTTGTTGGGTGACTCTTGCCATGGTAGCAAGCAAAAGATTCCCAAAGAGATCCCAGAAGAAGCCCAAGTTGTTCTCCTCCCTCCTTCCCCTCACTCTCTGCCAGGCTCATTCATTCCCCCCCCCCCCCCCCCGCCCCCGTTGTTTTCAGAATGGCCAAAGGTGCAGACGGACTCCTGGAAGTTGAACTTTCAGACTGAAGAGATTTCATTTCTGTTGAGTCTCCCAAGTTCAAATTCTCACTGCCTTCATAAACTTCCCTTGGGTCCCTTTGTTCCCCACTCAGATCCCTGTCTCAACCCCTCCCCCAAATTCACAGCTGAGATGGAGAATTCATAGGTAAAATAAATATCCAGCCCCCACCCAGCTCTGCGTAATAACTTCCCCAGTGAGTGTTGGCTTTGCTCTTTTGGGAAACGTGAGGAGGGAACGGGTCCTTTTAGCCCACGAATGGTGCTTTATTATTTTGATGCATGAATGCGGAAGGAATAAGAGACAAAATAAAGTTAATAATACATTGCAGTGTAGATAATTCATCACTTAAATCAATAGGAACTGCAGGTCACTGAACTGGAACTGGTGTTACTGTGATCCAAACATGGAATTAATAATTGAAATTACACTGATCTGTCTTCCTGGAATGGAAGACAGGCAACCCCAGGGATAGATACATTCAGCACAGGAGGAACAAGGCGATGGAGATAGACAGATGATTCATTTAATTCCTACAGCTGTCACATACAGTAAATATGAAAATCTGCTTTCTATCTGGAACCAGCCTCATTTGGGAGTGAGGTTAGCTGAATTATGTCCTCGGCTTGGTGTTTATTTTTTCATTTATTGCAGGAATTTCAGATGATTGGTTAGCATGGAATGCCACGGTCTCTGAGGTTGGAACGGCTCTCTAGTGGTGACGAGGCCATGGCGCGCACAGCATATGCGACCCATTACCTCCTCCACGCCCACCTGAATTGCAGGTACTCAGTTTCCATGGTTCTGAAGTCATGTTGAGGATGATGAATCAGTGACCTGGAGTTCACAGCAGAGCATGACGGAAGAGGCCAGGAGCCAAACTGAGGGAGTCCCTGCTGCAGGGCCCGGAGCAAGCTGCCTGGTCTCCCTGCACCTCAGTTCACCTCCCTGTAGGAGGAGGCCATCACGCACCTGCTAGGAGGGGCACTTGAGGACCGAATGTGATAATAAACAAGAGCCCTGAGCATCATGGCTGGCACCCAGTGTCCAGCAATTTGGGGCTTTGTTCTCCCAGGTGTCATAGAGATGCTGGGCCAGGCTAAGGACGTGGTTGGTGGTTTATGGAGTAGTATTGATGGCTGTTAAAAATAAGATCCGCCCTAGCTGCTCTGGCTCTGACGGGGGCGGAATCGGTTGTAGAACTTGATCTCTACACTGTACCCTTCTGCTTGCAGAGGGTGGTGGGAGTGAATGAATGAGGCCCTGAGCAGGTGCCCACCCAGAGATCTGGATGCATCACAAAAGCAGGAAGTCTGGAGGTGGCATGATACAGAGTTAAATTGTTCTGCCTAATAAAAATGGAAGACTGTGGGTGAGGAACATATTTCTAGAGGACTTCTGGGGAGGGAAGCACAGGAGGAATCAAGAAAGAATGCAACAGGTGGAGCCTTGCTGAGAAAGTGCCTGGGTTTTCTTTCTTCCTTTGGAACTAGGGATTGAACCCACGGATGAACCCAGGGCCCTGCACGCTATGCAAGCACACTACATCGGCAGAAGCCCCTTTGTAAAAAACTACTTTTAAGACAGGGCCTTGCTAAGTTGCTCAGGCTGGCCTCAAACTTTCCATCCTCCTTCCTCAGCCTCCCAAATGTCTGGGATCACAGATGTGCACCATCTGTGAATGGTGAATTTATTAAGAACAGAGATGCTTAGACTTTATTCTTAAGCCTTCCTCCTCTTCGTAACCTTTGCGTTAGTCTACATCCTGCACAAACGCTCTGTGTCTGTCTGTGGGGAGTCTGTGTGCCTGTCTCTGTATATGTCTATATATACATATGGGAGTATGTCTGAATATATGTCTACGGATGTGTGTGTGCATTCTGTGTGTATCAGTGTGTATCAGTGTGTCTGTGTGTGGTGTGTCTGTGTGTCTCTGTGTATGTGTTTACATGTCTACCTGCGTCTCCTTATTTGGGTCAGGGGTGTTTGTGTGTGTGTGTGGTGTCTCCTGGTGTGCAGCTGTGGTGTGTGTCTCCTCACATATGTGTGTATGTGTCGTTTCGGGGGCTTTCCTGAGCCCCTCAGAGCAGCTAGGGGCAGAGGATGGGTGCTGGTTTTATGTTAAGATGACTCCAGAGGCCACAGGCTCTTCTTAGTCAGATGTCTTGGAGGGATACAATGTCATTGTGTCATGCAGCCTTTGACTCCACAGTCAGCAGGGATGCAGAAATCTGTCCCATCAAACACACCCTTCAAAATTCCTTAATCTCCAGAAGCTGGTCCCTTTGAACCTGGGACAGCAAACAGGAACTGACTTTTTCATCATCCATTTTCTTTGGGGATCTAGCAATCCCTGGAATGGCAGAGGCCAAGATAGTTTGAACTGGACAGATGAGGGGTCAACAAGATGCCCCTAGTGAAAGGACCTCGGTAAAAATAGTATGACGAGTGGACAAGACAGTAAACCAAGAGGCGAAAGGCCTCAGTGGGCAGTCCAGCCCACTGTGCGGTCACTGTGTGACCTCCAACAAGACGCCTCCCTCTCTGGATACCAACTTTCCAAGCTTTAGGGTACACTCTGAAGATAGATGATGAGGATGATTGATTGATAGATTGTCATCCAGTCATAGAGAAAAAAAGAGGGAGCAGCTTTTTGAAAAAATTAAAATGTATTTATTTTTGCTGCTGGAGATGGAACCCAGGGACTTGCTCATGCTAAGCACCCACTCTACCACTGAGATGCACCCCCCCCCATACAAAAAAAAAAAGCTATAATTTAAAATTTTAAAACAAGGGGAGAATGGCATGCTTTTATAACACAGATTTATAATTCTCTGTATTTTTCATGAGAGCTCTATGAGTTTGAAATGCAAGTTTTCCCCCTTGATATTGTGGAATTGGATTACAAATGTCCAGAATTTATATACAAAGCAAAGCATCAAATGTTTCCTATTTTAGGATTGAAGTCAGCAAATGTTTGTGATGTCTTCCTTGTCAACAAAGAAGAAGAATCATTCCTTGCTCTGTCTGAGATGCTGTATGTTGGGAATAAAGAAGGCAGATTTGAGGCAAGCTATGGTTGGCCATTAGGTACCTCAGGTAGGCAACTTGGGAGGAATTGGAGGCTTCTATATTTAGGACTTTGCTAATTTCACTCTGAGGGAATTTACCTCTCTGAGTCTGCAATTACATGGACCATGAGGATGTCAGGCTAAATCAGTAGTCTTCAAATTCTTTCAAGTTCTCTCAAGTGCCCTAGGGGCCCTTTCAGGGTGGGGGTGGGAAGAACTAAGGAAAATCCCAGCTGTCAAGACTCCAGGTTCCCCTGGGCCCTTCTGTCAAGGATGCAGCTCTTCTTTTATCTGATTTATATATTAAGATTTTCATGTCAGATTTCATTTAAAGAAAAGGTCCATGATGAGGTTGGGGAGCAGAAAGAAAAAAGGTGATCTTTAAGTCTAAGGTCTATCATGTCTAAGTCTTTGGGAAACTCAGAGAATAGACAAAAGTCTGAGTATACAGACTTGGGCAGGTGAGTCCTATGCAGATTACCCTGCCCTCTGCTCGCTTTCAGAAGTAGATGACAATTCCTTCTATCACCTGGGCCATAAGATCAATAGAGTCAATTCTCATTCAAACAGTTGCATTCTATAAAGCCACATGAACACTGAATTAGCGCACTCTGATCATTGCTGCTTGTTGGAAACGTGTACACACGGACAGAAAGGCACGTATCTCACGGAGATTATGATCTTCAATCCTGAAGGCAACTCATCCTTGCTGGAGTTTGTTTTCTTTATTTCACAAGAAAGTGAGGTTCAGAACTGTGAAGTGGCTTGCCTGAGGCTGCCCAGCCCCAGGAGCCAGAGAGGGGATCCAGAGCTCACCTGTGCCCACAGAGCCAAGCTTCTTGCACTGTGCTCCCCGCCCCTACCCTCTACTCTGTCTGGCCACCTCTGTCAAAGCTGCAACAAGAACAAAGTGCATCACCGTGTTTGACCTTAGTGTCTGGCCACTCAAATTTTTTGCTACCCTGTGCTTGTCTGTCAATAACCAGTAAAATGCTGGGAGTTTACTGGGAAATACTAAATATTAGGTAAATTTGCAAAATTGGAGCTATTCTATCTGCAATTCCAGCCATTTGCCATCTAGTCATGGCTGGGGAACTCATTCACATACCATTCTGCTCTTCTTGTGCACAGACTAGCTTATGTA
Source organism: Tamias sibiricus (assembly GCA_025594165.1). Lineage (NCBI taxonomy): Eukaryota > Metazoa > Chordata > Mammalia > Rodentia > Sciuridae > Tamias > Tamias sibiricus. The sequence goes on from CM046662.1 coordinate 11,659,890, forward strand.
TCTCTTTGCCTTTGGTGGTAATCTCTGGGTCAGATGATCCAGGTGAGACCTCTTGAGCAAGTCAAAATTTTCCTATTGCTACTAAGCAAAAAGTGAAATATAAATGCACTGTAAGAAGAAAATGTTATTACAGTTGTGTGCTGTGTAACAGTATTTCAGTCAATGATAGACCAAATTACATACATTATGGTGGTCCCATAAGATTATAATGAGCTGGCAAATTCCTTTCTTTTAGTGATGAGGTATCTGTCATTGCACCACAGCACAATATATCACTTTTGTGTTTGTGGGGCTGTGTAAACAACCTACCACAGGCCAGTCAGGTAAAGGCATACCGGTGCATTATGTACAATGAGCAATCCATGATAATGAAAATGAATGATGTCATTGTTTCATATATTTACTGTAACTATGCTTTTTGTCATTGTTTTAGAGTGTATTTGTTTAAAAAAATAATAATATTAGTATAAAGCAGAATGCCAAGTTTCGCTGGCAGCAACCTCAAACATCTCCTATGGCATCTTTTGATCCCATCCCTTTCTCTTGTACGTGATTTAATCTCATACTGCTTTGCTCATCATGGCCCTAGGAGCAACAGACTAGAAGATATACATATGTGTGTGCACGCGCGCATGCGTGTGTACACTATCTAGGTTTGTGTGAGTGCATGTGATGATGTTTGACAACGATGACATCACCTAAGGACACATTCTCAGAATGCATCCTCGTTGCTAGGCGATGCATGGCTGTGACATAGTTCCCTCCCTCCTCCCATCCCAGCTTTCCGCTGCTCCACTGTTCCCTCTTGCCTCCCTGGCTCCACCCCACCAAAGGAAATCCAGCCTTCCCAGCCTAGTTTACCAGCCTGCATGGCTTGTGATATAAGATCTGATGAACAGGTAGAGAGAAGGACCTGAGATGTGGGAAGAGGCAGGGTCGTCTCGGAGCTGGGCTGTGTTGGCCAGGAGGAAGGCACAGAGTATCTGTGAGGCACATCACATGTGAGGGTCAGAAAAAGCGAGTCAGCAAAAGCTTCCTCTAGACAAATGTAACTCAGGAGATTCAAGTAAAGATCGGGGTTCTTTCTAACCATATGTGGTTGCTTCTCCACATGTAACTTTGTGTAGACACTGGGTCACAAGGACTTGGTTTTACCAGTTATGGGAAAAATTTAAAATCTCTATTAATATGTTGTTTTCTATATTGAAGATGGGTCATTAGGGGACAAGGAGGTATTTTGGGATGCAAACTATGAAGGTGAACATCACTTCTTTTATCAATGAATGAATGTAAACTTTGGCAAAGGTATCTGTGTCACAGGGAATGTGACTCCTTGAAAGCAGGGTCTGTCTAACTTCATGCCATTCATATTTTGTTCTTCTAAGAAAAGAAACAAACCTGAATAACCTCTTTCTCCTTACATTATTTAGATTCCATAAGCCCCAGGTTCCTGGTCTGTAAAGTCGAGGTAACGGCAGTACCCATCTCAGGCCAGGGTTAGGAGCAGTCACTGAGACAGACTTAGCCTGAATCCCTATACCCAGTGACAAGCATGATACAGATTACTTGTTATGATGATGGATATATTACTATCCTGTCAGTGGCAAACTTACTCAAAGAGAAATGTTCAAAAGTTATTTCTAAAGGTAAATGAAAACATATGTCCACACTAAATGGGTACACCAATGTTGATAGCAGCATTATTCTGAATAGCCAAAAGAAACAACCCAAAAGTTCATCAATGCATGAATAGATAAACATGTCCATACAGTACACTGAATTCAGACTGAAAAGGAAAGAAGTATTAACTATGACATGGGTGGACCTTGAAAGCATTATGCTAAGTAAAAGAAACCAGTCCCAGATAGCACCTGCTCCATGGTCTCCTATGAACCATCAGATGTGTGAGGGTCATGCATGTCTGTGAATATACTGAAACTACTAAATTGTACAGTTGAAATGATGACTTGAAAGGCGTGTGAATTACATCTCAGTGAGCTGTTTTTAAAATTTCAATGAAAAAAAGAGGGGAAAAATAATTTCTAGATGATTTTGGTTCTGAGCAAAAGTGAATCCAACAGTGAAAAAAGGCAAGTTAATTCATGACAGTCATGGACACAAGACAGCAGGGGCCTGTGTGTGTCCTGTCACTGCCTTCTGGCTCTGCAAGGACAGTACTAATCAATGTTAAGCTGAAGCTTAGCATCCTGAACTTGGAAAGAATTCCAAAGGTCATCCAAGGAAAGCATGCCCCCGTCACACACTCCGCGTTTCAGCTGAGCCAAACACTTCTTAATCTCTGCTTTTACTAGGAAATGACACCTAGAGAGGAGAAGGGGACCTAAACATCCATGTGGGGGCTATTTGTGACACAGCTTGAGGGGAAGGAAGGACTTAGAAAAGAATGCATTTGACCCCAGGATGGGAGGCGAGAGAGGAGTGACAACAGGCGTCCTGAAGTGTGGATGAGATGTCACATGCGGCTCACACCCTGTGCGGGGCCACAGACAACCTGGGTTAAAACAGCAGAGTCAGCTGCGAGTCTACAGAAGGCAGCACAGGGAGAGACAGAGGGAGCGGCAGGCCTGAGTCCCTCATCGGGAGTTTCATAGCACCCTGGGAGCTCCCCAAAGGCCATCTCATGCTGTCCCTGCAATATTCATGAAGGTGACTTACCACTTTCACGGATCAGGGAACCAAGGCTCAGAGACATGATGCAACTTTGCAGAAGGTACTCAGTGAACAAGAGGGGGAACTGAGACAGGCAGAAGGTCTAGGGCATCCTCAGCCCTGGGGACCAAAGCAAACCTGGGAAAGGGCCCACATGATCCAGATATTCCATCTAGCCCCAATCCTGGAAATCCTCCATTCCCTGATTTCTCCTTCTGCCACCAGCACACACTGATCTCACTCCCTAACCAGTCCTTCAGCAAACAGTTTGGATCAAGCTCCTCACCTGCGGCCTCCACGCCGTGCCTGGCCTGGCACGTCCTGGCCACGTCCAACCCCATACTGCACCATTCTCTACCCAGTGCTCCTTCTCCTCCCAGTCCACTGGAGGGGGAGCTGTGTTTGCTGAACCTTCCACCTGCAGTACCTTTCCAGGTCTCCCCAATGGTGGATTCTTCCCACTCTTCCGGTCTCAGCTCAGGAGTCATGGCCTCCTCAGAGACACCTTCCTGCAACCCTGTCTTCTTCATCTACATGCATCCAGTCACTGTCGCTATTTCCTGTGTAACTTAGCTTTGGGGGAAAAAAATTTTTTTTGCATATAATTTACATGTAATCTTTTAAAAATTAATTTTAATTGGTATATTATAAACATTCATAATAGTGAAATATATTATGATATATTTGTACATGTGCATGTGCACAATAAAATTGGGTCATCTCATTTCCCGGTACCTTTCCATTCTGTCCCCTTCCTTCCCCCCATTTCCTTCTTCTGCTCTATTGGTTGGTTTCCCTTCTGTTTTCATAAAGTCTGAACCACCTTTTATTTATTTTTCTTTCTTTTTCATTGCTAACTTCCACATATGAGAGAAAACATACAACCCTTGACTTCCTGAGTTTGGCTTATTTTGCTTAAGCTAACACCCTCAAATTCCATTCATTTTCTTGTGCATGACACAATTTCATTCTTCTTGATGGCTGAATAAAACTCCATTGTGTTCATATACATTTTTTTTTTTTTTTTTTTGTATCAGCTGGTTTTATGCCATGGCTGTTGTGAATTGTGCTGCTATAAACATGAGTATGCCTGTCTCGCTATGGTATGCTGACTTTAATTTTTTAGGATAAATACCGAGGAGTGGCATAGCTGGGCCACATGGTGGTTCCATGTCTAGTCTTTTGAGGAATCTCCATACTGATTTCCGTCACGTGTGGTCTTATCATTCCCTGTCTTCCCAACCGTAACATAATCCTGGAGGAGGCCAGGGACTGAACTCTCTCATTCCCCAAGGTGGTCCACAATATGGAGCTTGCTCATGGAAGAGGATCGAGGGAGGCAGAGTGAAAGGGAAGGTAGAGGAGCTCTCCTAACAGGGAAGCGCACTCCAGAGCAGACCTGGCCTTGGAGCGGAGGCCTGGGACACCCTGCTTTCCTGTCTCTGGCTATGAGCATCTGAAAACCTCTCCTACACATTCATTTCCACCCACATGTATTGACCACTTTTTTAAAAAAATACTTATTTCTCAGTTGTAGTTGGACACAATACCTTTATTTTATTTATTTATTTTTATGTGGTGCTGAGGATCAAACCCAGGGCCTTGCACGTTCTAGGCAAGCATTCTACCGCTGAGCCACGACCCCAGCCCTTGACCACTTTTTATTAGAAATAAAATCTATCTCTCCTTCATTGAAAACAGATAGCCTGGGAACCAGGAAATATGAATGCCAAAGTTTAAATCTGAGCACAAGGTGTAGTTATGAAGTCTGTGTTCCTGCATCGAGGGTAGGAAGGGACAGATTGTCAAGGAAAAGTGAACCTGACCTTTTTAGTGGCCACCAAATACAGCCACATAGAAAGAAGAGAAATGGAGGAAATGGTTCTCTGGCTTCCACAAGGAGGTTCAAGGGCAACTGCAGGCCCCTGGGTCCCCTGGCCAGGTTGCCCTCAGCCTAGCTTCTCCACCTCCTTCCACAGCCCATGTAGGCACGATGGGACACCATCCACATGGGGACAGCCAGCCTGCATAGTGGCCTCGGTGCTTCATGCATGGAGGTCTGAAGACAAGGGAAGGAGCCGTGGTCCACGTGGTGTGCGCCTGCCACAGAGCTCTACCGGGCACAGGGTCCTTACCTCGTCTTATTCAGTCTCGTTCGTATGATCATTATTCAAACATGGTGCCTTTTACTATTGAATCACCAGCATGTCCAGTAACATCTAGCCCAAGGAACAGGGCTGGGAATTAGTCATGGGTGACTGCACCAAGGCACTGGGTCCTGCAACACCACATCATGCAACTCTTTATGCTCCAGCTCACTTGACAGGTTCACCCCCAGCGACCTCATGCCTAGAAAATGCCGGGCCTAAAATGAGCTCCCAATAAGTACTTGTTGAGTAAAGGACTCCCTGTTTCACAGATGATGAAACTGGGGTCCTGAGTGGTCATATCCTCCATTGAAGTTCACATGCAAGGAAGTGGTGACATTTCAGGCTCTTAATGGTTTTCAGAAAAGAAGAACCTTCTAAATTAAGAGTGGGAGTAAGAAACTGCCTACAACAGAGTAAGTGTGGGTGCAGGGGAGCATTTGAGATGAGCCATCCCCGATGCTGTAACTTGCTGTGACAGCTTTGAGCCCTGTAACTTGTGAACAGAAAGCAGCCAGGTGCCGGACTCCCACAATTCTGCTTCAGGGTTTTCTAGTACTTTCTCAATTTGGAAGAATGTTTTTTATTTGTTATTTGTTGTTGTTGTTGTTGTTCTAAGAAAAAGATGTTGAGGAAAAATTCAGGTGTTAATTAATCTTCCATCACTGTGAGAAACACTGCACTCGGGGCCCTAAAGGGAACCTGAGCTAAGCATTCCCTTCCCCTCTCCAGGAGCCGCGGCTGCTACAGGGGAAGAAAGCAAGTTCATGGAAACTGCACCTGTCACAGACAAATTCAGGGTGTCTTGTTCCCATTTATCAAGCTGTCAGCTCCTAACCTGTCAGAAACCAGCGAGATGTGTTGGAGTTTATCAGCCAGATTGAGCAGAGCAGCCCGTCAGCTTATTTTGCTGATGGCTTTATGGCCGCGCTCAGGATGACCTGCAAGGGAGAGGGCCTCTCTTCCTGCTGCTCTTTTCCCGAGCCAGAGAAACACGAAAGCAAACCACGGCCTGCCCATTCCAGTAACAGAGGAGCAGCTGCGGTCCTGGCCACGGCTGGCGTCACTGGGGTCCATGCTGTCTGTCTTCCCCCAGTTGAAGGCAACTCCTGGGCTGTGAGAGGCTGTCAACTGAGGAGAAAATTAGAGCCGAAGCCCTCTGTGCAATTTATTCATCACAACCAAAAATTGACTCCCTGCCTGTCTGCATTCAGGTTTCGGCTCATTTAACTGCCTCCGCTGTGTCTCTTTAAACGGGGGCGGGGCGGCTGAGGGTAAGATAAACCCAAACACAGCCACTCCAACAACTCTCTCATTCAGATGACTTTGTTCCTCTCTGCTGGTTAAGAGAGGAATGACTCTGCTGCAGAATGATTAATTATCATTATTATTTCAAGTTTGGTGACTCTAGGAGTAAAAAAAAAAAAAAAAGATAGAAGAAAAGTTCTCCAGACCAGAACAACACAGCTCCTATCACAGACTCTACCTGGGTTTTCTTCTGCTTCTGAAAACATTAGTATACCATAGACATTATCATCATCTTACAGATGAAGATCAGAGAAGTAGAGTGACTTGCCCAGGATCACACAGCTCTAGAAAAAACCCAAGCTAGGATGTGGGGGGAAAGGCACACTCATACATTGCTGGTGGGACTACAAATTGGTGCAACCACTATGGAAAGCAGTATGGAGATTCCTCAGAAAACTGGGAATGGAACCACCATTTGAGCCAGCTATCCCACTCCTTGGTTTATACCCAGAGGACTTAAAATCAGCATACTATAGTGACACAGCCACATCAATGTTTATAGCAGCTCAATTCACAATAGCTAAACTATGGAACCAACCTAGGTTTCCCTTAATAGATGAATGGATAAAGAAAATGCAGTATATATACTCAATGGAATATTACTCAACTTTAAAGAAGTGAAATCATGGCATTTGCCAGTAAATGGTTGGAGTTGGAGAATATCATGCTAAGCGAAATAAGCCAATCCCACAAAATCAAAGGCCAAATGTTTTCTCTACTGTGCAGATGCTAATTCACAATAAGGCAGCGGGCACTAGGGAAAAATAGCATTACCTTAGATTAGGTAGAGGGAAGTGAAGGGAGGGGGTATGGGATGGGAAAGATAGTGGAATGAAACAGACATTATTACTGTATGTATACATGTGACTACATGACTAATATGATTCTGCAACATGTACACTTAGAAAAATGAGAATTTTTATCCCATCTCTGTATCATATATCACAGGGCATAAATGCATTCTACTGCCATGTGTGACTAATTAAAACAAATTTAAAAATCTAAAAAAAAAAAATAATAAATGAGCTGCTATGACAATTAAAAAAAAAAAACGAACAAAAAACCCAAGCCAGGACACACCTAAGTCCAGCTGAGTCAAAGCCTTTAAGTTTAATAGAGGAGATGATGGTCAGTGGGGCAAAAAACCTACAGAGGTGTGTGGCAAGATCCAAACATGGGATATAGGTTTAGTGCGCAAGGATAGTCAGGAAGAATAGTTCTGTTGACTGGGGAGACGGGAGGCAGATGGCTACTAGAGGAGCAGGCTGCTCTTTGTCCTCTCCCAAGGAGAGCTCACAATTAGTCCATCAAAAAAGATTCCCATTGCTGTGCACACAACCGGGCAGCCTACAAAGGCACCTTCCAACGTTGGCAGCCAGGCTGTTGACAACAATGGCAGTGAAGGATGGCGTCTGCCAAGGTGATGGCACGGCTGGGATTCCTGTGTGTGCTGCTGCCCAGGTGTGGAGCCTGGAGTTCCCTTCCCTGCCATATTTGGGAAGAGAATGAACTTGAAATTCCAGGACACGGGGAGAGGCAAGTGACATGAATCCCGTGTTGTGCTGGTAGAGGCAAGAAGAGCAAGAGGTCAGCCAGGGCGAGGGCCAGGGCGAGGAGTCCTGCCGACCAGGATGGCGCAGGACTTCCCAGCTCCGCCGCCTGGGAAGCAGAGGAGAGAGATTCCGAGGGAAGGGAAGACGTATTTAATTGGAGGGGAGAGATAAATAATGCTTTATCTTTATGTGCATGGAGGAAGGGGGTAAGGAATCTTTAAAGCCTGCTCTCTCTTCCAAGGCCCAGGGAGAGCAGCGGGGAAGGAATTTGAGTGCCGGCCAGAGCAGGTGAGCAAGGCTGGGAAGAGGCCTGGCGCAGGCGCAGAGCTGCGGGCAGCAGGCACCGGCGTCTGCCGCCGCCCTCCCAGAGCGCAGGCCTCCTCGTTCCAGCCAGCCTTGCCAACGACTCCTTCTTCATCCTGCCGACAAAGGCTGACCACACCACGTATTGTCCCTGTAGCGTCATGGGAGGGACAGGTGCAGCAAAGCCTCTTGCAGCCTGGAAATGAGGGTGCCGAAGGAATGTGAGAGGTTTTTTTTTTGTTTTTTGTTTTTTTAATTGTCATGTTATATAGTCACTGTAGGGAAAAAACAAAGAAGAAGAAGAGGAAGAAGAAGAAGCAGCTAAAAAATGAGAGTCCTTTTTTTAGCTCACTTACAACCCTTCACCTAGAAATAGCCATGGTAATATTTTGGTGCAGCTTTCCGGGGAGGTCTGGCTCGCACCCGCCCACGCGCCTCGCGTTGACAGCCCCGGCTTGGCGCGCACTGCGCACACTCTTAGGAAACCTTCCCTTTCATTCCAAAGCACGTGCGGAATGCCGCGCTGGGTTTGTGGGTCGCATCCTCCTTAGAAGTTGCTGCTGCCCCTCCTCGGCAGTGGTGGGCTATGATGTCCAGCGCCTGCTGTTGGGAAATTTAGGGGGTTTCCAGTTTCTTCCCGTCATCCAAAGTGCTCCAGGAAAGATCCTTGTACACATATCTTTTGTGCCTTTGTCCATTTATTTCCTCACACACGAGTTGCTAAATCCAAAGCAAAGTGCATACTGAATTTTTAAGCGTCGATGCCAAATGGCCTGACTGAAAGGCATCGCCAGTTTAAGCTCCTTCCAGAAACACGGGAGAGCAACTGTCTCTCCCCAGCTCATCTTCACAGGGTATCATCCTCTAAAAAATTGTTAATACTGTTCAAGTTCAGGAGGCTGGAAGGACCTAACCTGCCTCACCCCACCCCATGGCACCCTTCAGGGAGAAAAGGCTTGGCGCTGGGATATCAAGGCCCCAGAGACAGGGTTTGTGGGATCAAACAGTATGCGGAGAAAACCTTTAAAATGTGAGGGCAGGGAGTGGAGGTTCTAAGGGAAGCTGCCGCCAGAACCGACCTTTCAAAAAGGAGTGCCCACTGGGAGTGGGGAAGGCAGCAGAGAGTCTGGGGTACAGCACAGAAGGAGGCCCCACGCTGGCTCCCGGGCTCCTCTTGGGTCTCGTCGTGCCTGGCACCCTAACCCAGGCTGTCCCTCTGACATCAAGCAAAGTCCCAAAGTTTTGCCTTTCTTTTAGAAAAATCACCCTGGCTTCTAAATAAAGAAATCCAGTGAACTCCTCAGACTCTTCTAAGCAAAAGATTGCACTTCATCTGGGTCCCATTTGAGAAGAGCACGCACATAAAAGTCTGACATAAATGGCGCAGATAAGATGGAGAGCTCACCTGGGGAGACTTACATGCCTTTCACATTCAAAGCACATGTCTCTGATGCTAATCAGATAACCGGCGCTGTTTAGTTCTTACATCTGGCACAAAACTCTTGCTTTTATGTTTCCTATTTTTTCCCAGAAGGTAATAAAATTCACAATTGTATCTCATAATCAATATAGCATCTCTTCAGGCATTTTCACACACGAGGAGCACCTCAGCTCTGGCCTGCCTCAGATGAGAGAACCAGATGCTGCCGCTAGCTCCGCTCCTTGAGATGCTCCGCTGTGAGTTCTTGCCTTGGGGTGACTTAGAAAGCAGCTCTTGTTTCCCCAACTAAACAGGGTAGGGTGAGGTGGCCGGGGAGGGCTGCTCGGAGTTCACACTGGGGAGGTGGGAGCAGCACCAGCACACGGTGCCTTCCAGCTGGGATGCCTGAGCTGTTTACCCAGGAGCCAGAAGCACCAACTCAGAATCCAGGAAGGGTGGCCCTCAGAGAGACTGTGAACTCCAAGGTGTCACTGCTGATAACTGAGAGAGAGGAATGCCGTCTGCACTTGGAGTAGCCGTGTCATATCAGTTTGCAACACCAGTATGTCAAAGTGCTCCTGGCTGGAAGTTCATTTTGAATGGCCACCAAGAGATATGTCATAAGGGACCCATGCTGCAATTAGGCGGAACTCATCTTATTTTCCTGAACTAACTTAATATTGGTCAAACGGCAATGAAAGTCACAATTGTGTATTTGGGGGCCCTTTAGGCAAAGTAATTCAGTATTTTATAGCTATCTCAAGTTCATAGTAGAGGGAAATAAGAGAAAAACAGACTCCCATCAATGCCTGTAACTTTACTTCTTAGCTCTTATGATCTCAAAATTCATCTTGCTGTTTTAGCACCACTTAAATTGGTTTAGTACCTTTCCTGGTGGAAGCAAACAGATCCTCACACCTAATTAACCTGCTCATTTATGTATCTCCTAAATGCTACCTGCATAGACGTATGCCTTCATTTTGTTCTCACTAGTTTGTCTTCCTATAGACAGTTATAATCTTAAGAGTTTTCTCCTTCACCATACTGCAAATGAAGGAAATCATTTCTCCCCTTTGAGCAAGACCCAGGAGGCTCAGTTGTTCTGAGAAGAACAAAATGCTCCGATAGAGCCCAGGTGAGGGGGAGAGGATGTTCATTTTAGGAGGTGGTCACTCTTTGGGATGGGGAATTCAGAGTGTGTAAGAGCCCTAATAAAGGAGACAGCTAATAAAGGAGATAGCTAAGATTGCAGTTAGCTGAGAGCCATAAAAGATGTTCAAGTTCCACCTGATATTCATACACTTATCAAAGAATCTTTGTATGCCCGTGAACACTGTGTGACGCACCTGTAAGCTCGAGCTGTAAGCACTTGTCCTTGTTAAGGCAAAATGTATGTAACTGGGTGAGGTTAGTTAGAGTGGTGGTGGGTGGTTGGAGTTAGAGCGGTTGGAGTTGGAGAGGTTACTGGAGCCGGAGAGAGAAGAAGAAGAAAAGACCTTTTTTCATTTTCATCCTGCCTCCGAATTTTCTCCCGCGGCGTCGGAGTTGCAAGCGGCAGTAGCAGGCAGCTACAAGAGTGGCCACCTGTGAATATGTGCCTCCCCAAAGGGTGAACCTAGGTGCCTGCCAGTCTTTACCAGGGCCCCGGTCCTGCTTATCCGCTCCTGCGTGTCTTCTATTGTTTTAAGGCACATCAATGACTGCTTTTCTAGCCTTTTCCACTGGAAATTTATGAAGGCCCTGCTAGAGGTTGGAAATGTATTTTGCAGTGTGTGCAAGTGATTAGAGCAGACCAGCCTCGGGCAAAGAGTCCCTCTTTGCTGACCTCGGAATGCTCAGCTACTGCCAGCACAGATTGGCTGCAATTCCTTTATACCTTTCTCACTTTATATATTTTATCTTTGTCTTCTTTAAAACATTTGGGCCAAAAGATTTGAAACAAACCACGAAGTGGCCAGAATGCTCAAAGGTTGGCTGTGTTCAACTGGATTGTTTTACATTTTCTCAGTTTGTGCTTTATTTATAAACAGTAGAGTTCACCTGATCCACCAGGCTTCTTACCTTTTGTCCAGCTTGAGAAATGAAATGAGTTTGTCTTTGGCACCGTGTATTCATCAGGCTCCTAATCTCCCCTCGTATATCTTGTTGGCCAATAATATGTAAAATGGTGCCCCAGGCTTTCTAGAAGCGCATGTAAATATCTGCCTCTCTCTTATCTCCCACGGTAGTCATTTATCTAGGAAACTTATTTCCAACAGGTTACGTATTAAACTCTCCCTCACATAAATCCACATTGTATGTCTATGATCAAATTATAATTTTCAAAGTATTCCATCACTGAGTCCAGTAAGATTGTTCCTAATCTTTTCCCATGAATGGGTGACTTTAAAATTTTTGATTTTGCTACAAAAAATGTTTTCTCAAATGCTTTATTAAGACTTGCACGACTGCTCAACATTTATCAGCAGGGAAGTGTCTGCCCACTTGGAGGAAAATCAAGCTAATGGATTTTATTTATTTATTTACTTGTTGCATTTGAGCAGCCTCCTGCATTCCTCTCCACGCAGGCTGCCTTCTTGTAGCTAGCTCACTATTGGAACTACAGGCAACTCCCCGCGGCCTCATAAATCACAATTGCTGATATTTATTGCTTTGCTGGCCTTTTAAAATCCAGTTTGAGGCCCCCACTTAAAACTTTGCCTTTTGTTGTCATTTTTTTTTTAATAAGGCATTATGTCATGAAAGTAAAATTTTTCTATTGGTTTTAACTCCAAACTAAGTATGAAGCAAGTGGTCAGCAAAGAAGACAGAGGCTGAAGCGTGAAGATGAAGGTCATCCTCTCAGTCGTTGACTAAAGCAAGCCTGACATAGCATTTGCGAGGGTCTGTCCTTCAAGATGCTTATCAAGTACTCATCATGGGCCAGACTCTGGGTTAGGCATAAGCAACAGGCAGATGGACAAGACAGGCTTGGTCTCTCTCCTTGTGGAGCTGACAGTGTAACTCAGGGATCACGGAACTTTTTTTCCCCTATAATTGACCAGAGAGTAGATATTTATGATTGGAAAGCTGTAAGGTCTCTGTCTCAACACTTCAGCTACCCCTGCATGGTGAGGTATCTGTAAGTCATCTGTAGATGGCCTGTAAGAAGTGAGTGTGAGTGATGGTGTGCCAGTAAAACTTTATTAGCAAAAACAAGCAGCGAGTCAGATTTGACCTGTGAGTTCTAGTTTGCTGACCCCTCACCAAATGAAAGAAAGAATCAGACGTAGGTGAGGAACTAAACGCAGCAACGACCACCGCCGGGAGGGAGACATATGGAGTGCCGGGACAGGTTCAAGGGAGGCTCCCTTGGTGGTCTGGGAGGGAAGGGCTGCACAGAGACATGACTGAAGCTGGGTTCTGAAGGAGATGAGCCATCAGCCCTGCGGAGATGGGAAGTGGTGGGCTTCAGGCGCTGAGAACTCAAGGTCAGAGGCCCCACGGAAGGCAAGTATTTGGTGAGTATAAGGAGCTCAGTTGAAACACTGGGGCCACCTGTCATCCCTCCCAGCTCTTTTTGTACATGAAGTGGGGTGTTCCTGTGTCGCTGCCTGAAGCGATGGCCGCTTGGAGCAACAACGCCGCAGGAATAAGTTCAGAGGCAGACTGGAAACGAACAGGCTCTTTATTCCGCTAGCTTCTCTCTCCGGCTTCAACAGCAACTCCAACAACAACTCCAACACTAACCACGCTCCTCCAACCACCCACAATGGCGCCAACCCAATCCGCAATGTCCTGGGTGAAGTCTCGCGAGACCATGCAAATGGCACCAACCCGATCTGCAATGTCCCAGGTCAAGTCTCGCCAGACCATAGAAGGTGGTAATGCTTGAACTTCTTTATGGCTCACAGCTAACCGCAATCTTAGCTATCTCTTTAATTAGGGCTTCTACATTCCTGTGAATCGTGGGCAGCCTGCCAGCATCCACCAGAATCTGCCATTCAAGTGGCTGCCTTGGGTGTGCTAGAGGACTCACAGGGACGGAGGAGGTGGGCTTGGGCTCTCATTCCTTCTGCTTTCTTAAGCAAAGACCTTTCCCCAGCACATGGAGTATGGAAAGCTTGTTTGGAATGTGTCAGGCTAAACTAAAACACATGGTCTGGGTGCATTCTCCCAAAATAGAACAAGGAAAAGGCGGGAAACAGCAGCCTTCCATAAATCGTGGCTGGTTCAGGGGAAAGGTCTCTGGCAGCTGTGTGGGTACCTCTCTACATACGTGTGTGTCACGCGTGTGAGTACGTGTTGTTTGATTTCTGGGATTTCTCTGTCTGGTCCTGTCTGGAGAGCAGAAGTCTCTGCTCGCTGCATCTGGAAACTGCACATCCAGAGTGACCCGAGGCCTTGAGCCACGGGGGACATCGGACACGCCGCCACCCACATGTGGAACTGGAACTGCTCAGGGACAGTTGGACAGCCAGGCATTCTAGCCAATCAGAACACACCACTTTGCCCTGTAGGGATGCTGAACGCCACGATCCTGAACACTGGGGTGGTGGCTTTGGGGCTGGCCACATCTCCCTGACCTGCCACTGTCTGTTCTCCATACAGCCCGAGTGGCCCTTTCATAGCACAGCCCTGGCCAGCTCTGCCTCTGCCCGCCTGTCTCTCTTTCCTCACATTTACACCTGCACACACATACACTTTCAATGGTCTACTACTGCTCTTAAAATCAAAGTTCCTAAAATGGCACAGAATATCCACCTAGCGAGCCCCTTGGTTCTTTCTCCTCTGAACTCATCTTACACTTTGCTCCAAGTGCACTGAACTTGTTATCAATTGCACCAACCCATCCTGCTTCCTCCGGCCACAGTGCCTTTGAACTGCTATTCCCTCTGCCTGGAAAATGCCATTCCCTGGTACCTCTTCACTCTCCTCTCAGCCTGAACATCTGGCCTCTTCATTAGGTCGACTTTCTCTAAACTCCCATCACATTCTGTATTTCTCTTTTAAAGAACTTATTACTCTTGTAACTTTATATTTGTTTGTACGGTTTGATTAATATTGATTAATATTTGATTAGCATTGATTCTTATCTCCTACCACCTCCTTCCTCCTCTTTTTTATTATTATTTTTTTTTATTTCAGGCTTTATTTCTGAGTTCTTTTATACTTCTGTAACTGCTCTCACTTGGCTGTATTAAAACTAACAGTAAGTGGAAATTTTTTTTCTCTTTTTTTATTCTAATTTGTTTTATATGACAGGACAGCAGAATGCATTACAATTCATATTACACATATAGAGCACATTTTTACATATCTCTGGTTATATACAAAGTATATTCACACCATTTGTGTCTTCATAATGCACTTACTTAGGGCAATGATATTCATCTCATTCTACCATCTTTTTTTTTAACCCCCTTGCCCCCTCCCTTCCCCTCCCTTTCCCTTGACCTTTCTAGTGTTCCTCTAATCCTCCTATGCTCCCCATCCCAACCCCCACTGTGAATTGGCCTCCTTATATCAGAGAAAACATTTGGCATTTGGATTTTGGGGACTGGCTAACTTCATTTAGCATTATATTCTCCAACTTCATCCATTTACCTGCCAATGCCATTATTTTATTCTCTTTTGTTGCTGAGTAATATTCCATTGTGTATATATACCACATTTTCTTTATCCATTCATCTACTGAAGGGCATCTAGGTTGGTTCCACAGTTTAGTTATTGTGAATTGTGCTGCTGTAAACATTGATGTGGTTGTATCACTGTAGTGTACTGTTTTGTTGTTGTTGTTGTTGTTTGTTTGTTTTTGTTTTGTTTTGGTGGTGCTGGGGATTGAACCCAGGGCCTTGTGCATGTGAGGCAAGCACTCTACTCACTGAGCTATATCCCCAGCCCCACTGTAGTATGCTGTTTTTAAGTCCTTTGGGTATAGACTGAGGAGTGGGATAGCTGGGTCATAAGGTGGTTCCATTCCCAGTTTTCCAAGGAATCTCCATACTGCTTTCCAGATTGGCTGCACCATTTTGCAGTCCCACCAGCAATGTATGAGTGTGCCTTTTTCCCCCACATCCTCTCCAACATTTATTGTTGTTTGTATTCTTACTAGCTGCCATTCTGACTGGAGTGAAATGAAATCTTACAGTAGTTTTGATTTGCATTTCTCTGATTGCTAGAGATGTTGAACATTTTTTCATGTGTTTGTCGATTGATTGTATATCTTCTTCTGAGAAGTGTCTGTTCAGTTCCTTGGCCCATTTATTGATTGGGTTATTTTTTCTTTTGGTGTTATGATTTTTGCGTTCTTTATATATTCTAGAGATTAGTGCTCTGACGTGCATGTGGTAAAAATTTGTTCCCAATTAGTAGGCTCTCTATTCACCTCACTGATTGTTTCTTCCCTCCTCCTCTTTGTGGGCAAGAAACGGGAAGGTTTGGTTTTGGTAATTTTGTTTTTCTTGTGATTTTTGATTGTTGCACTACGAGGTATCTGGTCCAGGTTTAAACTAAGTACATTCATTTTGCTCTTTTTAATGAATGAGTGAATTTGCTGGCTATGTCCTCCTGCACTGCCCACTTGCCTGATCTTTAGGAATGAAGACCTATAGCCTGCAGGGGTATCTGGTCAATTAGGGTTTTTATATAATCAAAGACGTGTGTTCCCCTGACAGTGAAGGACAAAAGGGGAGTAAAGAGTGACACTCTAAGCTGGGAAAGGTAGTGCATGCCTATAATCCCAGCGACTCAGGAGGCTGAGGCAGGAGGATCACAAGTTCTAGGCCAGTCCCAGCAACTAGTGAGCCCCTTAGCAACTTAGCAAGATGCTATCTCAATAAAAAATTAAGAAGGACTGAGGATGTGGATCAGTGGTTGAGCACCCATGGGTTCAATCCCCGGTACCAAAAAAAAAAAAAAAAAAAAGGAATGATAATCCATCCTGGAAATGATTCGTTCTTGCACTGGATACTTCTCTACCCTCACTGAACACCCCTGACCAGGTCCAGAGCCTCTGGCTACCCCAGTGGTGCCCAGAATCTTCTGGGGGAACACCTCTTCTACTCACCCTTCCTGATCTATTCTTGTCCTCACCCCTTGTCCTAGGCCCCTGGCACGCTATTTGTTATCATGCTGACCTCACTGGCAAACAAACCATCCCCTGGCTGTGTTCCTGGATTCACACTCAGGACAGCTAACACCCACATTCTAGCTGGACGTGGAGCTGCTTAGCAGTAGGTCTTGGCAAACCTTTGTGGGAGCTTTTTACTCCAGGTGTGCGTTCAGTCTGTTCTTGGCAGAAAAAGGACTAGCGTTCACTTGTAAGCAGGGATTACCCCAGCCCTGCCTGTGCTCACGGCTGCCTCTGCTTATCAGAATGGAAATGGCTTAATTTCCTCCTCACTTTCCATAGGTACATAGACTACAAGTCAAATCTGGGGTTGGATCTAGCCCATCCCAGTGGATTCTAAGTCCATAAGGCCCACATCCAGCTTGCTTGCCCCCTTGTGGGCCGGGCAAGATCCCCTGGGCCCTGACATTGGCCAGTCGTGCCCTGTGGAGCTGACTCTGCTCGGCTCTCCCTTGAACATGTCCTCGGTGCCTCGGCCTTAACTTCCCCATCTGCAAAATGATCAGGTGGCTTCTGTGTGTTGCTAGGTGCCCATTTCATTGGATCAGTGGGTATGAATTGGATTCATTTCTCATACTAGCAACCGTGGCTGAAATCAGCCAGGTGTCAGACAGTGGGAATGGTGAGGGCCATGGTGAATTGGAAAGCATGTCCCCACCAAAAAGGGCAGCAAGACCCAGAGGACAATAGGCAGTCCCTTGTCGCTGCCTGAAGCGATGGCCGCTTGGAGCAGCAAAGCCGCGGGGAATAAGTTTAGAGGCAGACTGGAAACAAACAGGATCTTTATTCTGTCAGTTTCTCTCTCTGGCTCTAACAACTCTAACATGTACCACACACCAGCAAACAACCAACAACCAACATGGCCCCCACCTGCTCCGCGCTCGGCCCAAGTCTCTCGAGATCCCGGGCCAAGTCTCGTGAGACTATGGAAGGCGGCAATGTCCAAAACTCCATGGCCCGAAGTCAACCACAATCATAGCCATCTCCCCAAACAGGGCTCCTGCAGTCCCTCAGTATCAGTTCTCCCCCTCTCCCACTGGGCAGCATCCCCAGCCACGTGTCATTCGCCGCACTGCCCTAACTACTCAGGAGAATCCCATACATCTTGCTAACAGTTATTTTGGATAGTCCATGTTTAATCCAGTCCACACACAGAGATTCCCAAAGCCACGTGGGGTGGCCCAGGTTCAAGGTAATCCCATCCTCTCAAAGCTCAGGATCTTTGCTGAAAATTCAGACATGCAAAAAGCCTCGTTTCATCTCATTCATATGGAATACAGTTGTGAAATCTGGAACATATTATTGTTGTGGTTTAGATAAGAGGTGCCCACCAAAGCTCATGTGTGAGAGAATGCAAGAAAGTTTAGAGGTGAAATGATTGGGTTCCGAGGGCCTTAACCTAATCAGTGCATGAATCTAGTTGGATGCATTAGCTGCATTCTCACTGTGGATGAGTAGGGTGTGGCTGGAGGAGGCTGGTCACCGGAGGCATGCCTCTGGGGTATATAATTGTACCTGGTGAGCCACGCTTAGTCTCTCTGTGCTTTCTGATTGCCATGTCCTGAGCTGCTTTCATCCACAATACCCTCCCAACATGATGTTCTGCGTCACTTTGGGCCCAGAGCAATGAAACCAGCCTTCTATAGACTGAGACCTCTGGATCTGTGAGCGCCAGATGAACTTTTCCCGGTCAGGTCTTTGGTCACAGTGGTGAAAGAGCTGACTGAAACAACCATCTACACTTTGCTATGTTGTGCTCTTTATTTTCTCCCAAAACATACTGTCCAAAACTAGAAGGTCTCTTTGGACAGAACTGGTTTCTCACATTAGTAAGTAAGATCATGAAATGTTCCCGGTGCTCTGAAGTCAGATTGGCCTGCGTTCGAATCCTAGCTCTGCCATTTAAATGTCTGAAGTCTTGGCAGTTTATTCACACTCCCAGAGCTTCAGCTTGCTCCCTATGTAATGGACTTTTGAATGTGTATCTCATTTGGTTATTGGGACAATTAAAGAAACAATCATGTAAAACACTTGGCACAATACCTGGCTTATGGTGGGGATGTAATAAATCCCCCTCAGTGACAGGTCACCCTCAGAGAGACACTGTTATCACTGTGGGAACGTCATGGAACGTGCTCACACACTAAGAGCTGCAGCCTTCATTAGGCACTGTAGTCTGATGGGATACCGGTCCTCTCTGTGCTCCATGGTTGACCAAAACGACTTTGTTACGTGATGTGTGACTTTGTGTTTAACCTATTTCTTTCAAACCTAAACATTTCAGAAAGTTGTAATTCTGAGGAGGGAATATCGCACCTTTACTCTCACCTGCTGGAGTCCATTCTTTCACAGTTAGTGTAGACATCAATCAGAGACCCCCTGGCACCTGGCTCTCATGCAGTGTGCCCAGTGCTGTAGGCATAGTGGTGAACGGGGCAGACCTGGCCGCTGCCCTCTGTTGCCGCCTGCAGCAACGAGACCGCGGGAAAGAAATTGGAGGCAGACTGGGAATAAGTGGTTCCTTTATTGTTCCTTCTTCTTCTTTTCCTCTTCTTCTATCTACAGTCTGGTTAAATACTCTTTTTACCCATCACAGGTGCATTAGTCCTCTTAATAAGCATACACGTGTCTATCACAAGCTCGACTTAATGCTGCAGCATCACAGGTGCATTAGTTCTCTTAATAAGCATACACGTGTCTCATCACAAGCTCGACTTAATGCTGCAGCACGCAGTGCCCATGAGCACGGAAAAATTCTTAGCCAATTACTATAAAGGTCAGGTGTAAGTTGTCTGACAAACAAGTAAGCGCCACCTCTTGGCTCTCAGCCAGTGCCATCTTAGAGCTACTTCCTCATATATCAAAGGCTCTTACAGCCCTCCACAATCCAGCAGGGAAGACAGGCATTGAAACAACCTGTGAAACAGCTACAGCACAGTCCGAGAGTCCTGGAACCACCAGCCACTCTGGGAAACTACGTGATATATGCCTAAAATAAGGGCTCTGGGGCCTGACCATCTGGGATTAAATCCTGACTCTGCCCTTACTAGCACGTCACCCAGAGCAAGCTACTCGACCACCTTTTGCTCTAAAGTGAGGATAATAAGAGTTCTGACCTCGCAGCATTGTTGGCAAAGTCCAAGCACCTAACCATGCCTAGCCCAGTGAACCCTCAGCAAGTGTTAGCTGCTGTTCTCTGGGGTGTCGTGGGAAGCCAGGGCCACAGTCCTGCCTAGCTGAGCTCAACACGGAGCTCCAAGCTGACTCCCAAGCACAGAGAAGACCAAGAGCTAAGGGCCTAGAGGCTACGGAACTGAGCAGCCAAGCACGCAAGGCTCCAGACCCACAGCACCCAGGGCAGATTCTTGACCTCTCAGTCCAGGTCTGATCCTGGGAGACCACTGGCTGCACGCAGCCAGAAGGTGGGCCTCTGCAGGGTTGTCTCTCTCTCTCTCTCTCTCTCTCTCTCTCACACACACACACACATACTTTTTTTAAAGTTATAGTTGGACACAATATCTTTATTCTACTTATTTATTTATGTTTATAATGTGGTGCTGAGTATCGAACCCAGCGCCTGGCACAGGCTAGGCAAGTGCTCTACCCCTGAGTTACAACTCCAGCCCAGGGTTGTCTCTTGATTTGAACAAATTAATTGCTTTTCCTTCCACTTGCTCTGTCCTGTAAAGGCACAGACGATGCTGAAGGGTAGGTTCCCCGGGGTGGTTTCCACATGTGTGGGGCATTTTCTTATACATTTTCTTATACACAGTCCTGTTGGCACAGACAGGGCCTTTCTTTACCCTGACTCCAAATACCTGTCAGAAGCTAGGGTGTTTCTCCTGGGAGATTTGCTATATTCTCTAGGGCCAACCCCCTTATTTATAAGAGGGGTAAACTAAGGCTCAGGATGAGACTTGCCTTGTGCGAGGTCACAAGCACTTAGTGTCAGAACCAGGGCTAAACCCCATGTTTCCTGAATCCCCCGATGTGTGCCGTTGGTCCTTGGCCACTGGGTCCATGGGCGGGAAACTGAAAGGCAACCACATTCCTGTAAGTCTCACCCCAGTCCCTTGGCTGTGCCCGCCTGGAGTCCTCCAGGAGGGTGGTGAGGCCACTTTCAGCCTCACTGAGGACAGAGTTGCGGCTGATAAGCCCTGTGCGCCATGGCTCCGTGAGTGGGGCCGGGCATCGCACACACTCGTCATCCTTGGCTTGGTGTTAGTCCAGGGAGGCTCGGCTCCTGGTGGACTGCACCATGAGCCATGGATAGAAGGAGCTCCCAGGCGCTGGGGGTTACTGGGGAGGGCGTGTTTCGAGTGTGGAGAGGGTGCCGTGGCACGTTTCCTCTCCTCCGCAGACACACGCATAATCAAATCACACCCTGTGGGCAGCCACCTAGTCTCCCTGCTCCCCAACTCCTCTTCCCTTCTCTCTAGGGGTAAAACCCTTCCCAGTCTTGGTCAAGAGTTGTCCTGGGTTGTAGATGAGAAAGGTGGGATTGTAACATAGTGGCTAAGTGCATAGAGAATCTTGGGTTTGAATCTCAGGCTTCACTTGATAATTGGCTTACAATGAAAAAAAATTCTATCATTTCTTTGGTCCTCAGTTTCTTCATCTGTAAAGTAGAGATGATAATACCTTCTCACAGGGTTTTTGAGGTGATTTAAAAAATAATGCAGAGTTGGGGATGTGGCTCAGTGGCAGGGCACTTGCCTAGCATGCACAAAGCCCTGGGTTCAATCCCCAGCACCACAAAAATGAATAAGTAAAATTTTAAAAGATAATGCATGTAGAGCCCCCAAGACAATGCATATGAAAGCTCTCCCAAAAAAAAAAAAAAAAAAAAAAAAAAAAAATGGCAGCCAGACATGAATAGGTAAAGTACCACATGATTTCCCTCGAGCTGTGAACTAGCAATCCATCATTCTTCCAGTTGGACAACTGATGTTCATGCATAATGAGGTCCTCAGAGCCTGACTCTACTAGAAAGTTTTCTGAATCAACAGTTTTTAAAAAATACCTTTTTGTGCTAAATGAATTTTATTACATCCTAATTCCTTGAAATATATGCTGAGTGAACGGCAGGTAGGCTGATGGTCCGTGGTTAATCAGAAGGCCTCATTTGTCAAAACAGTCTGTGCACTCAACACACCAGAGTTGACCAGGTGACTGGTCTGAAGGCAACAGTTCCCAACAGCCCCCCGAAAAGGTTTGATAAAGGCTGTCAGGAACAGAGTTTGGTGATCATTTCTGTTTCTCATGTTTACTAAAACAACAATATTTAGTTAATAGAACTAGGCTACTTATATGGATGACCCACCCCATGCCTGCGCTGAACAACTTGAGACTCAGAGTGGTTAAGCCACTTGTATAAGGTCACATATTAACTAAGTAGCACAACCAGGACTAGAAGGCATGGTGGCTTCTAGTGGCCCTCTCTACTGCTACACACACACAGAAGGTGCAACCCTGTCACGGGAGGAGCTTGTTGAAACTACACACCTCAGTAGGTTGTAATCAGGACCTCCGGGGTGGGGCTCAGGAACCTGCACCATAACCAGCTCCACAGGCTGATGCACAGCCATGCTTGGCCACCATTGCCAGGCCCTGGCCCCTCAAAGTGGGCCTGGGAGCCACCAGTGCAGGGATCACCAGGGAGCTTGTTAGAAATACAGGTCCTGGCCCCCTCCCCAGACCTCTTAACCAGAACCTGCATGATCAAGATCCCTGGGTGACCTGTGCTGTTAAAGTCCAACGTGTTCAGATTTCCAAGACACTGACAAAGTCCTTCACAGCCAGTCCCAACATTGGGTCACTCCACAAGGGACCGAGGTCAACAAGAACACATGCCTGAAGCTGAGGAATGTGCAGACCTTGGATGGAGTGAGATTCAACCTTTGAGCTGGGGATTGCTCAGCAATCCAGTCACCCAAAGCCAGTCCCCTCTTGATGCGTCATGGAGCAGCTGATGGACGCTTGTCATTGCAGCAAAGTTATTTGATACTTTTAAAAAAATAAAACTTAGCATTTCTTCAAATGTACTTTCCATCCGTCTTACCAATGCCTCCATGAGCACGGATAGGTCTTCCCAGGTTGTCCTGTCTCACACCCAGAGACCGTCTTTCCTTCCACTTTCTTGGACTGATTTCCCAGAAAGGTGAATGGCTTCGAGTGCTGTTTAGAATAATGAATTGTTTGTGATGGAGAGTTTTGTTCCAATATTCCTTCTAACCAAGGGGGTGTATGGAGTGGGTAATTTCTACCCCATAATAACTAGTTGTATTATGTATTTATTTTCAACCTTGACTAATCTTTTTCTTTTTTTTTTTTTTTCTTTTTTTTGTGGTACTGGGAATTGAGCTCAGAGGCACTCAACCACTGAGCCACATCCCCAGCCTAATTTTGTATTTTATTTAGAGACAGGGTCTCACCGAGTTGCTTAGTGCCTCGCTAAATTGCTGAGGCTGGCTTTGGAACTTGTGATCCTCCTGCCTCCACCTCCAGAGCAGCTGGGATTACAGGCTTGCACCACCACGCCCGGCCTTGACTATTCATGGAGCTTTTCAAACTTTACCTAATTTGCAAACTCTCCCTTCCCAGATGTAGTGAATCGGAATTTCCAGTTTGATGGGTAGGGCAGGGGGAGATAGTTGGGTATCTGTTAACATTTGCTATTTTATAAAACTTCTCAGATTATTCTGATGTGCAATCAGGGTTGAGATGCTAAGGAATTTAATTTCTCTTCAAGAAAGTTTAGTCTTTCTTTTCTAGTTTCATGGGTACCATTTATCTATTTTTTTCTACATTTAAAACCGAAATTGAGTTTCCCTATGTGGTGTGTACAGCCTGGTGTGGCTGCACCCAGAGTTTGCACTGTGCCGGGCAACAGACCCTGCCCTTCCATCTCACTGGCCTGGATAGAACCCCAAGCAATGTGGACTCATCTCTGCTCTTGATCCTGGAGCACCATGAGACCAGATTCAAGCCCCTACCTGAGATCACAGCAATGACACTGACATTCTGCTGAGACTTATTAGGAAGGTTAGAGAAGGCAGGAAGGGAGATTCTATCACATGTCACAAAGCAAATTGAAAGAGACTCACCATTAGCGGCCTCTTCTCTCCCTCTCACTTCAACACAGTCTTTCAAATCCCAGCTCTTACCATGAACCATATAGCAATGGCCTCAAGCCAATGGCCCCAATGGAAATTTGGAAGTTGGCCCACTGGTGACACATTTCCCAAGCCCAACCCTTGCAGGTACCAATTCCCTTGCCCTTGTGCTGGATGGTGGAGTGTGGCCACCAGAGTGCAGTCAGGGCCATAGTGTTAAAGCTGTTGCCTCCCCCATGGCTTAGTCCTCAGGTCTGGACCTGCCTGGCCCATAGAAGGGGCTCAGTGAACTCCAGCAACTTGAACTAGTGAACAGGCATGAGCCTGCATGGTTGAGGAGGGGGAAAGGGGGAGCAGGGAGGGAGGGGAGCAGTTTAGTAAAAACTTCAGTATTTGCCACTTAGAGAAAGCAGCCACAGAGTTCCCCATGGGAGAGCCTCCAGAGAGCATTGCTGTCTAACCTGCAAAAATAGAAAAATAATTTTCTTTTCAGAAACACCACACTACCCAGTTGATTTGCTAATGGGTTCTGGCAGCCTCTGTATTAGTCAGAGAAGCCATCAGACCACCATTGTCAATGTCAAACTTATAAATTGCTCTTGTTAAAATCTGCACATCAAAATTAAATAGGAAACACCTGGTAAGCTGGCCTCCCACATGGGCAGAGGTGGCCTGAGGTGGGTCCCCAGGGAACAGGCCTTCCTCCAGATTGCCCAAAGACATTTGGAAGTCTTTGGAAGAAAAGGGCAGGGAAGAGACCAGACCTGGAGGGCTTTGGACTTTACCTCAAATCTCACCCAGGGACTTTTTTTTTTTTTTTTTTTTTTAAGTTGTCTCCATTAAAAACCCAGAATTTTTGTTTTGCGTATAAAATCGAAGGATCTGCTCACCGTGGCCCACATTCTTTCATGGCAACCGTCAAGTACAGCTGTCCCCTTTCAACAAGCCCTTTGTTCACTCGTTCACCCAACAATTGCTCCATCCCCAGTCATTTCTCTTCTCCGCGCCACCTGCTGGCCCCCACTGGTGTGTGAATCTAGACTAAGGTCTGAAACTTTGACAAGAACCTTGGCTTTATATGACCTTGGACAGGTCTCATCCTACCTTCAAACACTGGTTTGTTTGCTTGCCTATAAAATGGAGGTGGTGATGCCCACCTTGACGTACTATGTTAGCTAACTGGTAGATGAATTATCCCCAGGAGCCTTCTTCACAGAGTCCTAACTAGCGTATTGCTGTGAGCCAGGAATCTCATAGGTGCTAGAAATAAATTCTTCTTCCTTTACTCTCAGAGATTCCTGGTGGTTTTACTCCCCAATTCCCTGCAAAACTAAGCCCATATTTTAAATAAATGATTAAGGATAACAATAGCTAACATTTTCAGAGAGCCTTATATGAGCCATACACACTTTTCTCACTTCGTGCCCATTACCTGTGTTCCTCTTTTCCCAGCCCGACAAAGTTGTGATTGTTATTCCCAGTTGATTGAGGAGCAGTTAGGTCTCAGGAGGTTAAATAACCTGCCCCAGGTTAATCCCTTTGGAGAAGCCAGCCACAGAACATTCTAGAACACTCTCCTGCGTTCCACCCCTCCTTCCTTCCTGCACTTGATCGCAGTGAATAAGACAATTTTCAGTGAATTGTTGGGCTTTGGAGTGACACCTGTTTCCCTGGAGCAGAAATAACACCTTTGAAGTAAAATGTTCTCAGCTCCCAGCTCCTCAGGAAAAACCTATTTGGAGGCCCATTATGGCTGCATTCTAGAAACCATCAGCTCCGATGCTTAAATATAGCATTTCTTTGGTTCTTAGCCGCTGGCAGCAAGGAAAACATTTTGAAGGGCAAATAAATATTTATGTATGAGGGCTTTTTATGCACAGTAAATGTTTGGTTCTGTTGCCCCAATTCCCTGGGCTGAGAGTGAATTATGGAGCCCCAAAGAGAGTGTGGGTGTGAATATCCGTGGAGCACCTGTGTTCGCTCAGCTAGGCTGCCCGGAGCACCTACTGTGTATGTGCCAGCCCTAAGCTCTGCATAGCACTCAGTTGCAGTGTGCTTCCATGTGCCTGGAGACCCCAGTGCTTTGCACTAATTATCTCACTTAATTGCCACAACCCTGTGAAAGTCATCATTAACTTTTTTTTTTTTTTTTACTGACGAGAACCAGCTGAGTTCCTGTTCTAACTGGGTTGCTGTTAGAACAGACCAAGAGAGAAAAGATAATGTTCTTACTTTATCTGATATTCTCATTTTCCCCCTTCCCCCATTAAACTGTGGGCACATGGAGGAGTCAGTGGGTATTAAGGGTTGCTGAGATGGTCTGGGGGCCTTCCTAGGGCATACTCTTTGCTAAGCACCTCTTTGCTGTTCCTTTGAATCTTCACAAAGACCCCCACCACCTGGGCAAGACGGATGTCTTGCAAACACCTGCTAAGTGGATGAGAGACCACCACAGTGGTGGGAAGAGGAACATCCTTCTGGGCTTCACTGACCAGGAGTCTCTCTCCTTGCACAAACTTTAACCAGACTCCTCTGAACCCTCCTCCCACCAGGCCTTAGCTTTCAGACTTCTGTGTTTGTCTTTGCCTTGCCCAGTTGTGACCAGTTTGTTAAGTTGGTTCGGCCAGAATCCCTTTCCCATAGTATCTGATCACCCTTGATATTCTTTGTCCTCCACCATCTCTTAGGTGAGGTCAGATCACCCTGGCCTGATTTCAACAAGAATCCCATTAGGTCAGTTTAGCCAGAATCTTCTTTACCTCTAATGCTTCACTTAGTAATTGTCCATCCATGAACCCCACCACCTCCCCACTCTGTTCCTTAACTATATAGTTAATTATAAATATATAGTCAACTTTTTCTTGATATCCAGGTTGAGTCTAGTCTCTCTCCCCCACTGCAAAACCCCGGTGTAGCAGTTCCTACACCCACCAAAATGGTGCTAAATAGAATCTGCGTTGCTGTGCCTTAGCAGCTCCATGACTACGGCTCACTTTAAAGGTACCTACATCTCATGAGAAGGTATCTGAGAGAATCGGCCCTCTATGGATTTTCTCTTTGCGCCCACTCATTTTTCCTGTGCCTACTACCCGTTCCCTTGCCTTCCTGCCTTCTTCATCGTCTTTCCTTTTGCCTTCAGTTCCCTTGCTTTGTTTTTGTCCATGCTCTTCTCCCCTCCCCTTTTAGCATTTCCTCTTCTCCCCACAAAGACAGACATCAGGCCTGTGAGATTGTACGGGAAATGTTGGAGGAAACTTCTGGGGGTGATGGAGCCAGGCGCAGAATGCAGCAACTTGGGGGAAGTGATACCAGATGTGGTGGTGCCAACAGCGAGCCTGGACTGTAACCCCGCGCTGGGTAATAAAGCGCTTACAGCTGGAGCGCGGGGCCTGGTTTCTCCACCAGAGATGGATCAAAATCTGGCCTCTGCCTGTGTTTATGCCTCCAACATCCTTTTCTGCTTTTTCAGAAAGGTGATCCATCTTCCCTCAAGTTTGTTAGAGGCGGTTTTCCAAGACCGCTTATAAAATATTACAGGCGGCCCCGTGATTCATGGCTTCATTTATAACCCACAGCACTCGGGAACTTTGGGGGAATATTTCCCATTAAATCTATTTCCCAACTCTTTGGAGCTGCTTTCTACTTCTCCAAGAAATGCCAAATGATTCAAGATAGGTTTGCCCCGAGGGCAAGGTGCATCTTCTGGGCGTTAGCCTGGGTGCTAGGGATGAGGGAGGTCTTCGTGGTCTTCCTGCTGCGTTTGTCAGGGGCTGTGTAGTCTGTTTTTCACCTCTAGAATAGCCCTGTGCAGGGAAGACCTGAAGCTGTGGGTTCTTTCTCTTGGATCTGCCTCATCTTTGGCAGAGGACTCAATTCCTGAGATACTTTTGTAGGGGTAGTCAGAGCAGCAGATCAGGCTAGGCCTAGGACAGCAGAAACCACCTTCTCATACACAGGACTCTCTCCTGTAGGGAGAAGGCCAGAGTCTACTTCAGGATTTTCCTGACAGGTACAGACCCTTCCTGTGGCCTGAAGCTTTTTTTTTTTTTTTTTTTTTTTACTAATAAGCATTAACAGCTAGCAATCAGTTATTCCTTTAACCAGGGTTAACATTAAGTCCCTGCCTTAAATATGAGGCCAAGTATCTGTAAGTATTTCACAAGAACTCCTGTTCTTTGACCTGATGAAGAAAACAGTGGTGCTATTCTCTTGCAGAACGTGGGTGGTGAAATACCCTGAACTCTTCCCTCCCCACTGGCTGTCCTGACCTCATCCTCTCCCCTGGGGCCCAGTTTTCTTTGTGACTTCTCAAAGGAATCTGTTGCCATATTTCCCCTTTGGCCAGCTGTGATTTAGATATGACATATCAAAGTCACTGAAATCAGAAAAAATAAGCAACCAGATTTGGGGTTTGTTTCTATATTTGTATATTGGATTGTAAGGGTGATAATCCATGTATGGAATTCGACTCTGTGTGCCAAGCAGCAAGAGGCAGATAAATCATTAATGTATCAGGCAGTTTCACCTGCCGTTCTATCAACTGGTATGCCCAGGCTAGCCCGAGATGAACAAACATGACTCTGGCATGTATGCAAACACGAATGATATGAACAAACTTTGTATACAACCAGAGATATGTAAAAATGTGCTTTATGTGTGTATTGTGAATTGTAATGAATTCTACTGTCATATACAACACCGTCAAACAAAATTTTTTAAAAAAGAAAGAAAACATGAATCGACTACTCACCTTACACCCCATCTGTTGCTGCCTGAAGCGATGGCCGCTTGGAGCAACGAAGCCGCGGGAAGAAGTTCAGAGGCAAACTGGAGACAAACAGCTTTTTATTCTGATAACTTTTCTCTCTGGCTCTAACAACAACTAACACGCGCCGCACACACCACCAAAATGGCGCTGACCCGATCAGCAATCTCGGCCAAGTCACTCGAGATCCCGGGACAAGTCCCGTGAGACTACGGAAGGCGACAATGCCCAAATCTCCACGGCTCATAGTCAACCGCAATTCAAGCCATCTCCCCAAACAGGGCTCCTACACCCATCCTCACCTGGAACTATTTTGAGACAGGTGTTTATTGTGAATGGGGCCTTCCCTCTTTTATGTTTTATAACAGCGATCGGCAAACTGCGATCTGGAAAACCAGCCCTGCTAGGTTAAATCTGGCCTACTGCTTGTTTTTGTAAATAAAGTTTTATCGGAGAGCAGTCACGCTCATCTGTGAGCATGCTTCAATAGCAGAATGGAGTAATGGCAACAGACTGTGGAGCCCACAAGTGAATTACTGCCACCTGGTCTTTTAAGGAGAAGTTCTACCCCTGCTTTATGAACATGCACACGTCACTGTACAGAGCTTGTCCTAGTGCACTGGGGTTGCTGTAACAAAAAGTCACAGACGGTGTGACTTACAACGACAGAAAATCATTTCCCACAGCTATAGAGACCGTGGAGTCTGAGATCAAGGCTCTGGCAGATTTGATGTTTGCTGAGGACCCATTTCCTGTCTTGGATGGCAATCTCTAGCTATGTTCTCATGTGGTGGTAGGTACATGGAGCTCTCTGAGGTCCCTTTCAAAGGGCACTCATCACACTCACAAGGGCCTCAGGCTCATGACCCAGTCACATCCCAAAGGCCCTGGCTCTTCCTACCATGACCTTGGGGTTGAGGACTTGGGAGCACGCAGAGAGCCAGGCCACAGCAGAACCGTGCACTCGGAGCCATCCTGGGCTGCATTTTGCCAGTGGCTCAAGGGACTTTCAAGGATGACTTTAACCAGCTGTGACTTTGCCTAACGCACCAACTTCTGAACTTAAATCTAGCTGACCAAGACTTACCTCCATTGTAGCACATTGGATTGTCTTGTGTTTTGTTTCATTTTCTACCTCATCTGGTCAGTCGCTTTTGGCCTACCATGTAGACAGCATGGCACATGTTTTTAAAAGACTCTGAAGGAGTCTTTCTCCAGACCACGGACTGGCTCTAGTAAGGGTCAGAACCCCTCTGTGATGTGTCCTAGGAACTGGGGTACACGGAGCCACATGTCTGACATACTACAGGTATGAAACTTCACGGAAGCCCTAATTTCTTAGTGGCATCCTTCCTATTGACAGATCCACGGAGATGCCAACAGTCCCTGGGACAGGACTTTGTGGGGCCTGCCTTCTAGGGACACGTTATTGGGAGAGAACCTTAGCTTAGCCTAACCCAGTCAGGTAGACCCACGGGTAAAATAAGCAGGACTGCTGCACTGGAGCATTCCCAGGTGCAGGGGATCTCACAGGTCACCCATCCAGAGCTCCTGATCCTGCTCATCAGAGTCCTTAGAAATGCTAATTAAAAACACAGATGCTCCGGTCCTACCCTGGGTGATTCTGACCCTGAAGTGGCGTTGGGTGTAGGTGTCTGCATCTTCAACAGACTCCACAGAGGAATCCAGAAGGTGGCCAGAGAACTGCTGATCCAGTGCACACACCACCATTAACAGACAGCCCAAGAGAATGAATCCGAAACTGACCCAGCAGACAGCCAGGCAGAACTACACCCCAGGTCTTCGCAGCCGGTCCCCCCAGTGGTTTGCAAACCTACTCTAGCAGAACTCTGGGGTATTTGCAGATACCTTTGAGACTACCCTGGGGATAGAATGACAGTCTGAGAGAGACCCAAATCACAGAGCTCCGGCCTCCATATTCCACCAGAATGCCTCCACGGGTTCATTTTCTGTGTAAGGCTTTTGTTAGACATCTTCCTAGTTCAAGAGCTATGAGAGAAAAACCTGCTAATGGGAGGAAAAATTGAAATTTTCAGCCCTCTTGCATCTTGCAGCAAATCAGCCCACCAAACCTTTTCTACTAGACTCTTCTTTGCTTAAAAGTCTACAAAGAGGGACAATTCCAACCCCTAACCCTCCCTCAGAAGCACCTGTAAAGTGCTCTGACCCAGGCTCCAGGCGAAGGACCCTCTGACAGCCTTGCCTCCCTCCCTGGTGCCTGCAGGCTCCATCTGCACCTGAACCCCATTCCACCTCAGTCCTGCCTCCTCCAAATTGAGCCCCTTCCTTCTCTCACTCTCCTAAGACCCAGAAAACCATAGCTCACTTCCACTGCCCCGGTGTACTCCTGTGTCATGGCTACGAATCAAATACTGGTTGACACCCTCAGCGTGCCAGACACAGAGTCAGGCCCTGGCCAAGGCAGGGGTGATGTGCAGGTGACACATCCAGACTAGAAGGAACAGAAAGGGAGAGATGGGGTCACTCCCTACCCCTTCTGTGGGCAGCAGCTTGCGGAACATTTTCCCTCCTGCTTCTCTCCCAGGATGACAGGAACTACCCTACAGGCTCCTTCCTGTTCCCTGAAGCCCCCCAGGTCTTCATCCAGCCCCAGGATGAGGAGATTCCACCAAACCAGCTCAAAGTTTGCAGAGGAACTAGGCCCTGGCTGGCAATGCTGGAAGGCCTGGTGCTGCTGTCCACTAGGACACGGAGTCCCCACTCCTGACCTGGGCAGGGCTGCAGGGCAGGGATCCTCCAGGCCCCAGCAGAGTTTCCCCTCCTGCCTCCTCTTTGGGCCACAGTCTTCTGCAGCATCTCTGCGCTGCCACCCCCTGGCCAGAGGGAGCAGCAAGCGAGGGCCTATGGGAGTGGAGTCCCGACACCCAGGCCACTGGAGGCAGCTCTGTCCACCGCTCCTGGGGACCCACAGAGTATCCAGGAGCACAGTCTGCGGAGACGACACCTCAGACCTGGACAGATACCTACCAGGCAGCGCTGGCCCAAATGCTGCCCCAGAAAATGGCTCCGGCAGAGGCAAGGATCTGTTTTCTCTCTTGTGTTTCTCTTTCGATCTTTCAGTTTATCTTGCCTCTAGTTTCTGTTTAGATATTTAAATACTTTCATATTTCTGTGTGTGCACACACACACACGTGTGTGTTTGGGACCTAATTGTCTATGTGTGGTGGGTGTTCTTTGCTTTCGTGGACAAGCCTCACTCCTCACAGTGCAGATCCAGCCAAATGGAACAGCACAGCGCTTCTAAGTCGTAAAGTGCTAGCGACACGTAATAGCAAGGGGAACCACCTCCCTCCCAAGACACTTGCCATTGCTGTGACGCCTTCTCTCTTTGAGAGAAGGACTGAGCCACTTTGAGATTCAGAAACGTGTTCTCCATCATCAGATGGTGCTGGTCAAAGATCCCATGAATGGAGGTGTTGGGAGGGGTCCAGTAGGAGACACCCACCCCGAGCCCTGAGGAACCAAGCCAAAGGGTTGGGGTGAGGGCTGGCCTGCGGGTTGAGTGACTGAGCGGTATAGACAGACCCCAGGCCAGCCGAGGGGGAGTCTGTTGGCCAACCAGCTCCCAGATGCCCTTCCCTTGGTGAGTGAGGGTCTGTGTGCTTGTGAACGGGACCCGAAACCTGCGGGAGATGCTGGAGCCAGGCAGTCCCTGCCATCACCCAGCCTCTCCCCTGGATGTCACTGTTGTGCTATGTGACAATGCTGGGGAGGACTTCTGGGACCATGACAAACCCTCCCTGGAGGCGGCCGCCCCTTAGAGATGGAGGAGGCTCTGTAGGAAAAGGCAGGGCCAGGCCTGTCTGCAGGTGTGTGGGGCTCAAGGTCCCAGTGAAACAGTGGTGACGAGTGATGGCGTCGGCCGGTGACACCCAGTCTCTCTGCTCCTGCTGGTCCTAGGGCAGGTCTGGTTCTTTAATACAAAGAAGCTAGAGTCCCCTCCTTGCTGGCTCTCAGACCCTGGGACAATTGGCAATGGTAGAATGGCCCAACATGGGCAGTGGTTTTGAGCATAGTCACAAGTCCAAATCCCAGCCTCACACAAATAAGAAATCGTTTTCCTTCCTGGAGCATCCGTTCGCCGCCTACATCGTGAGGGACCCCCTGTAGCACTGTTGCAAGAATTCAGTGAGAATGCTGTGTGCAAAACCTAACACTAAGGCACAGCTTGATCGTAATGACATAGAAACTGCATGCAGAGAACCCTCCGAGATCAGAGCCTAGGAGAAAAACCTTATTTCTAACCCAATCATGAAAACAAACACAAGCCCGGGGATTAGAACAAATCGAGAGAGACTGGGCCCAGGCCAATGGGACCGATGCCCTCTTTCCGTTCAATGTGGTTTGGGATTTCCCTGAGGCGCTGGCTGC
This sequence comes from Tamias sibiricus, assembly GCA_025594165.1. Classification (NCBI taxonomy): domain Eukaryota; kingdom Metazoa; phylum Chordata; class Mammalia; order Rodentia; family Sciuridae; genus Tamias; species Tamias sibiricus. Next base: position 11,692,695 of record CM046662.1, read on the forward strand.
CTCTTCAGCGCATTGGCTCCGTGTGTTGGTGGAAGCACCCAAACTTAGCCTCAAGCGTGAGGGATCATTCTATCCCTGTTGATATGTGTGGGGTAACTGAAAGCAGACTTAGAGCGTCTTAAAGCTAAGCGTGTGGGGGGCGCTCCGCAGTCTCAGCCTTGGTGACGGAGAAGCACAGGCCGCTGAGTGAGCCCTCCCAGCTGGTGTCAGAACCTTTCGTCTTCCTTTGGTTCTCCTCCCTGGGATGAGATTCTGCATTGCCAAGTATTCAAACAGCTCCTTGATCGGAATCAGTATGGTGTGACTTTGGGTGGCCTGAGCCAGTTTTTCCAGAGTCCCATTCCCTTTCCAGAGGTTGTGCCTCGGGGTGGCACATCTGCTGAGCTGGAGCGGTACTGCTAGGGGCTTCCCCTTCTCCCCCTCCTCCTCTCCTCTAGTCTCACAGGTCAGGGCCAGCTGTGGCTCTGATGTCCCATCTCTGTTTCATCAACAACCTGTAGGTGACTGGCGGTGCAGGCTTTCTCAATATTGAAATGACTTAATTAAGTGAGGTCACCACTCTGAGAGTAAGCCAGGGGTCCAGGTGAGAGGCCCATTACGACTCAGCCATTAAGTCCCCTTTCAAAACAGTTTGGTGGGTGGAAGCCCAGGTTTGCGAACAACCAATAAACTGGGAGGTGACAGGCGCCCCTTTACTTTCCTTGTGCATTTGAATTTGGGGTTTTTAGGGAACAACTTGGGCATCTTAATTCGGTATCCTCTGAGTCTCCCATACCTCTTCTAGAGTGCTTTCTCAGCTGCAGAGTGACAGGGAGAACCGGGAGTGCACGTGCCACGCTTCGATGAGGGAGAGGTAAATTGGAAAATGAGGAGGGAAGCAGTGCCGAGCAGCTGCAAAATTGTTCAAAACCATTTTTTCTCAACTGGGTTAATTGTCCTTCCCCATGGTGCAGAGACACCTACGCCATCAGAAGCCTGTTTCTCTTTATTGCAAGGAGCAGCCTATTAAGAGAGACAGATTGTCCACCAGGAGCCGCCGGCTCCCGCCCCTCTTCCCTTCCATGGCTCAGTTCTTTCTGCTAACACCCCTGCCCCACAAGACAGAGCTCACCTGACTCTCTCCCCCTCTGCCTTGGCTTCCTCACTGGGAAGGGTTGTCAGTGACGGGAGGGGGTGGCAGATTCTAACCAGCTCTGCTTGAGGAGTAGAAATAATTACAAAATCTCAGGCCATTATCCAGTTACCTTGACATGTGGCCGTTCTAGGGAGTTCTAACTGGATTAAGTTCATTATAAAAAGATTAGTCCTAGCATGGGGACTGTGCATAACAAAGTGAACCTTCAGATTGTGCACTGCTGGGCCACCAAGGACTTTGGAGGGGAGCAGAGTGAATGGCTTTGTTTATGGAATGACTGCTAAGGGATTCACCAAGGAGTTTTGTTTGGATAGAGTTTGTGGCTTACAGCAACTGTCAGCAGTTTCCTGTTTGTTTGCCTTTTTCTCAACACCGTTCTTCAATGCCATTGTAGTTATTGTCAAAGCACTAATCCAAGATGCTTGTCCCTAATGTTCTTTGTGAGCGTGGAGGTGAGATTATTGATCAAAACGAATCAGAGACACACAGAGTTCATCCATTATTCATAAGCTGTGTGTGTGCACCTATAGAGCGGCACCCATCGAACACATCACATTTGCATAATGCCACCTAGCTTTACAAAGAACTTTCACATTCTCATTTGCCCCGCATGGCAATGCTCTGAGATAAATAGGCATTATTAAAACGATTTTATAGAAAATGAAACTGAGACTCAGGGAGGTTAATCCATGGTCACCAGCTAGACAGTCCCAGGACTGAGCGACTACTCAGATCTGCTCTTTCCAGCCTTGCATCCCACAGACACACAAACTCAGAATGTGTTCAGCTCATGGCCCTTGACTGTGGGTCACCCACAGTGATTGAGAACCATTTTATTCCTCAATTTTCCATGAGGATTTTATCAGCTGCCATTCTGAACAACTGATTTAAAGGCTAAAGACTTCTGTCTTCTCCTTCTTGAGCTCAGAAAGATTTTTCATGTAAGGAAGGTCATGAAGCTGTTCTGATCCTTCACTAGAAACCCTCCTTCTGGATGTTCACTAGAGTTTATCCTGCTGTAGGGAAATAGATGTCATTCCACCTTTCTAGAATAAATGCCAAGCTCCTGTTGATAGCCTGGGATGAGGGACGTGGATGTCAGGGTCAGTGGGAAGAGATAAATTACCCATTGATCACTTGTTTCACTTAGATTGACTTCGTTTTGGGGGTCCCAAACTCCCCCTGGGTGGACAAGCAAGAACTAAAACTCAAGGTAGATAAATCCGAGCTCTAGATGTCTGTTAGGACCAGCAGAGTCTCTGCTTCCTCCTCTGAAGCTCGCTGCTGCTATTCCTACAGGACCCTCACACCCTTCCCTACATAGTCTGGGCTTCAGCGTCCCTAAAATCTCAAGACAGACTTCCAAGCAGCCTCCAGGGAGTCAGAAATCGGCTAGTAAGACGGCACGCACGTACCTCCATCCTGATTCTAGACCCTGGTGTTCCCACAAACTCCAGAGGCCTGAGAAGCCGACCTGGTCATGGCATTGCATCAAATGCCATCATACAGGCCCCATTTAGTGACGGTCACGGGGAATGTGGAATGACCCAAAACAGCATTTGATTTAGGAAATGAAAATATTCAGATTACAATTAAAGATTAGGGTAGAAGCCAGAAAAGAAAGGAGGTTTGTGATAAGTGGGAATCTAGATCTCTGCAGACCAGTGGTTTTATCCACCCGCACCTCTCCAAATGAGATACACATTTTCTACAAACTGTTAATACCTAAAGCACATATAGTTTATAGACCAAGTTTAAAACCAAATAACATAGCCTGCTGGAGTACAGTCAGGGTTCTCATTTGTAAATAAAATAACCCTTCTCAAAATGACCTTAAAAAAAAAAAAACAAAGAAAATTTATTGGCTCACGAAGCTAAAATTTTAAGGTCTTTCGATGGGGCTGGATCTGGTATCTCAATAATATCATTGGGACTTTTTCTGCATCGTGGTCCCAGTATTTATTTCTAAACTTACCTCTTCAGCATAGGGTATGACAGGAAAAAGTTTGTTTTCCTAATAATTCCTGTAAAAGGTATGGAATTTATTCTCATTGGGCCCAGCTTGACCATGTGCCCAGGCATGAACCAATCACTGTTGCTGGGTATGCACTACTGAGATCGCCAAGTCTGGGTCATGTGATCTCCCTGGGACAATCCTGGTCCCACCCAACCCTGTTCTTCCCAACCCCAAACAACTTACACTGCAGATAAGGCAGGTAAGGTGGCCTGGAGGAGAAGGTGGCAGCCTCTTAGTTGCCTGCTTGCCATGTCCCCTGCCCAGCACTAGATGCCAAAAGGAGACTTTACAAATGGTGCAGATCTTAATAGTTTGCAGACTTTTTTCATGTTAATAATCTTATTGGACCCTGGCAAACACCAGAGGTATTTTTTTTTTTTTTTTTTTTTTTTTTTTTTTTTTTTTTTTTTTACTCTTACTATGCAGACAAACTTTTATGTTAAGGGGGGCTGTGTGACTCACTGAAATAGACCTGCCTCTTGACCTTTGATTTGTCTGACTCTAAATTCTGAATCCTTCCATGAGCTTTTTTTAGGATTGGTATGGATGTTAACATGAAATATTTAAATACCTTACTTAATTACCAGAAAGAGGCCAGTGAATTTCAGTTTCTCCTTTAGAAACAAGCCATCAACCCACTTACTGTAGTATTCCTCGGCACAGCTTAGAAATAATCCCAGCTGTAGTTTGTTGAACACTTATTATAGCCAGGTACTTTGGAAAGCACTTAACAAAGAATGAGCCATTGAATGCTAAAATGTCTTATGAAGTAGCACTTCTTATCCCTATTAGATCACTTAACAAAGAAATCTGGGGAGGATGAAATGACCTACCCCAGGGAGCATGTGGAGTCAGAGTTTGAACCCAGCTCTGACTGCCCCTCAGCTGTCCTTCCTACCAAGAGATTCATGGGCCTCATGCCAGACACTGTTGTTATACTTTATCAGCAAACTGTGTAGAGAGGGGAGACAAGAAAGGCATCAATCCCAAACTCTGGGGAAACCCAGAAGTGGAAGAAAATTAGATTTTAGATAAATTCCCGGAGATTCAAGAGAACTGACACCAAAATAATAAGAAACCAAGAAGCAAGCCAACTACAGGCTAAAGCAGGAATATCACCTTTCCAGAATCCCAAATGTTATATTGACTAGGATTTAATTGTCCAAGCCCCATGGGCTAGCAGGCCTTCATACGCGGAGCTCGCATTTCTCTTGCTCCTGTAACTCCCTCCGGAACGGCAACAGTCCTGGGGAGGCCTGAGTGGTTCCAGGAGGGGTGGGGTGGCCAGCCTGCGGTCACTCCTCTCCACACACCCTCTCTCGCAGCCCCATGCTTTGCCACGTCTGGTTGCTGCAGATTGGCATTTTCACATCGTTTATGCCTTTCAAGGTACACATCTCATGACAACACTGGCAGCTTTCAATTTATTAGGCTTATTAGCAAATAAAACTGTCCTGAAGAGCCCAGATTTGATATCTGGAAGATTCATTTCAGGATTGATTTAATGCAACCTGCCTGGTAGTTTATTTCACATCTCAAAGTTGGGACTAAATCACCCGAGTCTTGTTGATACTCTTAATACGATGGTTGGTGTTTGCAAAATAGGCCAGGCTGTAAAAGAATCTGAAGACTCTAGTCGCTTCCAATTTCTTTTTTTTTTAAACAGAGATGATAAAAAAATGTTTTATAACTTTATGTGTCTAGGAGATTCTAGGTTTCTCCTCCTTTTTTCTTTCATCAGTCTCAGTGATGTCCTTTGCATGGAAATATATTTAAAGATGTGACCCTTCTTAACTGTTGATTTGTAGCAGCAGGAAGTCACCTGCTTTCTCTGGAATCACTACTCTGCACCAAGAACTGGTGACATCTGGCATTCACTATGACAAACCTGTAGAGGCACCAGCCAGGAGCAGTCCATCATTTAAGTCGTCTTGTTCCTAAGCCCTGGGCTGCTATCATACTTCTTCAAGATGAAGACTTGAACAGAGAAAACCTGTTATTACCCAACCAGCCAATGGCACTTACTGAGGGCTATTACTGTGTTAGCATTTATCACCCGCATCTCATTTGACACTTATCATTTATTGCCTGACAGTTTTATTTATCTTCTATTTTATCCTCCCCATTGGATTACCATCTGCTGAGAGCCACCCAACCCTACAGTCCAGTCCAAATCCCATCTCTGCCACTTCCTGCCTGGATGACCACAACTACATAAATGAACCTCTCAGCTCACTTGGAAGACAGAGATAAAAATAGGAATAAAAGGATTAAATTAAGTAACGTATGAAAAATCTTTAACACAGTGCCGAGCACAGGAAAAGTGGTCAATAAATGGTAGCTGTCTTCTGTGATTAAGACAAGGATAATGATGCAGGTGGTGTAAACCATGGTCTTAAATGTTATTTTCCATTTTGTATACCAAAGTGCCTTCCATAAAAGTAGATGACATGCATCTGCGAGAAGTCTTGATTATAGAGCATTTATGAAAAAAGGTCCATTTAATTGCATTTTAAAATTACATATGTCTGAAAGCGACAAGATGTTTAAGGAAGGCTATTTGATAGAAGAGCTCTGAAAGTCGGATGTGCTCTCTGGGCGTGGCTTTCCCCAGAAACCTGAATCTCCTCCATCTTGTTTGCATGAGTCAGTTGTTGAGCTGAGCGTTCCTTCATGGGGTGTGCTAAGAGCAGTTTAAGCCTTTCTGGGTTAGCAAAGTTTCCAAATTTCTGCAGTCTGGGAATCCTCACGTCTTACTGTATTCTTGGGCTGTATTTTGCTCACTGCAGCAGATCTTGCTGGAATTCATGTTCCAGGTACAGTTTTGTGCTCCACCCTGCTACCTGTTTTAATCTTGTAAGTTAGGGGCCAGCTGACACTGGCTTCTCATGGTGAAGTGTGCCCCAGCCCAGCAGCGGGACCTGAAGCCTGACCCCTCACATCTCTGTCAATCACAGCCCTCCTGCTGTCCCGGTGGCTAGGCCGGCCTGCTCTTGCCTGGTCTGCCTTGGGTCCTCCTTTGTGCTGTATTCCGGGCTCCTGGCATGCTTCCTCTCTTCCGTCCATTCCTGTGTAACCCACAGGGCTTAATATACCAGTGATGACATTTTTCCATGTCATTGTCCTGCCATGGACCAGTGTGCACATGAGGTCTTCTATTTTGAACAGGTGCCTCTGTCTTCCAGATTGGGCCAAGTTGGTTTCTGCGACAATTATTGTACAGTGAATGGGATGAAGCAGAAGGGGAGGTGGGGTTAAAAATCAAATCACAGTGGGCTAAAGGCCCCGAGTTGCAGGAACCCTAATTGAGGAGATAGCTAAGATTGTGGTTAGCTGTGAGCCATAAGCATTACCACCTTCCATGGTCTCGTGAGACTTGGCCTGGAACATTGTGGATGGGGTTGGCGTCATTTGCATGGTCTCGTGAGACTTGGTCCAGAACATTGTGGATGGGGTCGGCATCATTTGCATGGTCTCGTGAGACTTGGCCCGGGACACTGTGGATCCGGTCGGCGCCATTTGCATGATCTCGCGAGACTTGGCCGGGGGATTGTGGATCGGGTAGGTGCCATTTTGTGGTGGTTGGAGGAGCGTGGATTGCGTGTCGGGGTGTTGTTGGAGCTGGAGAGAAAAGCTGGCAGAATAAAGAGCCTGTTCGTTTCCAGTCTGCCTCTGAACTTATTCCTGCGGCTTTGTTGCTCCAAGCGGCCATCGCTTCAGGCAGCAACACGGAGTGTTCTGATGAACTGCAGTAGCCATGCTTCAGGGTGTATTCTAGAACACAGCAACATCACTGTCAACAGCAGCACAGTCATTCAACCATGTATTTGTCACTTACCAGGCTGTGTGCTAAGCAGTTTATATCATTTCTCAACTACTTCCTGTTGAACATGCCTTTCTCTCAAACACCAACATTCAGTACTAGAATCAAACACTCGCTGTGAAAGTTAGAGATCTGTCCATACTGTTCAAATCTCTTCCTACTAGCAGTTAAATACAGGATCTGTTTTTAGGGGAGGACAGAGTGCTTCTTTGCCTAGGACAGGCTGAATGTTTCTTATCTCAATGCTTGGGGCCAGAGTGTTTTGGGTTTTGAATTTTGGATTTTTTTCAGATTTTGGAGTATTTGCATGCATGTGCAATGAGCTTTCTTGGGAATAGGACGCAAATCTGAACACAAATTCATTTATGTTTTATATATACCTCACTCACATAGCCTGAAGGCAATTTTATACAGTATTCTTAGTGCACCTGCATTAGGACTGCGACCTGTCACACAAGGTCAGCTGTGGAACTTTGCACCTGTGACGTCATGTCATCTCTCAAAAGGTTTCAGATTTGGGAGTATTTCAAATTTTGTATTTTCAGATTAAAGATGTTCAACTGTATTAAGGCAGAAAGCATTCCTTACCTTTTGTTTGCTCATCATGGACAGAATATTAGCAAATTATATGTACTAGAAGTTGATCCTTCCTCCAAGGAGTTTACTCCCATCTGTCAGAAGAGTGTTGTGAATTATTAATATGTTAGAATAAGAATGTATTGCTATATTGTAGGGGAAGAATATAATAAATATATAGATCACAGTATGGGCCGTGTGGATGGAACCCTCAGATTTATAACTTCATTGTATACTTGAATATACGGAAATTCTTTAGGTGGAATTTCTGATCAGAAGCTTTAGTGTGAATCCGAGGGTCTTCTTTGCAAAATTGATGCTTCTGCAGCTGCTATCTTTCAAGTCACACGCAGGCACTGGGCCACATCACTCACCCAGAGCCACGCAGCCAGCACGTGGCTGGTGTGGGACCCTCCCTCAGGTCTGGGGTCTTCTTCCCAATGCCAGTGGCCCGCAGTGTCACGGGCTCAGGGAACACCACACCTGCCCCTCACCTTGACAAAGCCCAGGCCGTCTGCACCCCAGCTCCCCCTCCCCGACCCGCATCTGACCTGTCCATTGACCACTCCTCCAAACGAGCGCCGGCCCTGCTTCCTCTTCCCACTGCCGTCCTCCAAGGCCAGGTGCCAGAACCTTTCGCTGGGCTGCTCAGTGGCCCCTGTTCACGCAGCTGCCCCTCGTCCAACGCATCGTCCACCGAGTGGGTGTCTCTCTCCTGAAACACACGGCTGATGGCCACTGTCCTGCCCGGAGCACCGTCACAGTGCTTCCTTTCTCTTCGGAAAGAAATGAAAACGCCCCCACAGAGCCCTGTATCCCCTGACCCCAGTGTCCGCACTCACTTGTCCCTTGACCTATACGCTCTGGACACACTGGCTACCTCTGAACCAGGATACAGGACTCCCTTGCACCCCGTGGCCTCAGCTGAGCTCCTCCTCTCTCTGGTTGAGTTCTATTCATTCTTCAAACTCCATCTTGAGCATTACTTCTTCCAGGGAGCCTTCCCTGATTGCACCCTTAATCCCGCATACACTAGCAGGCGTGATAAACTTGCTTTCATCCCGTGAAGCCCAGTACTCATTAAAGAGCGGTAGTTTAATCTCACAGTTCTAGGACAGCAGGGATTACATTTTTACCAGTTCCTAGCACAGGACCAGCACCTCATAGCTGTTCAATAAATAGACATCGATTGGCCAAATGACGCAGTGATTCCAAAGCCACCGCCCTTTGCTGAACAATTCCCTGTGTCCACTGAGGATCGTGCCAGCATGTTACCCACAGCATTCCAGGAAGTCACAGGATATGGAAAGCTTTGCTGCTTGTCATTCGGCACTGGGTTATCTGCTCCTATAGTTAACTTTGTCCCTTCTTGGGACATTCTTCTTAGAGGGACATGGTGGCTTGGGAGGCCTTTCAGCCATCCCTTGCTTGGGGTGGCCCAGGAAGGCCTGTGAATGGACTGGCCCAGTGTTTGGTGTGGGGCTAATGGTTGTTGATTTCTCGCCCGTGGTAACTCAGGCCCACGAGGCAGCTTTATAAGACTCCTTTTGCTCCGTTTCACTAACTTCACCTCCCTCTGCCCCCCCCCAGGCGAGCATCCCTAATTGTGTGGAGAAAACTAACAAGAGCTGTGGGATTCTGGAGCCTGATTTGCAGGCCAGGTTCATTTCATCGTCTGGAGTTTGCTTTCAGTGGGATGCGCTTTTTTAGTTGCCAGATAAATATAAACAGATTTGCTGCTTTAGTGTTTGCCGTCTTGGAAAGGATAGTGTTTCAACAAAAATCAGACACAAACACAAAGGATGCTTCTCCGTGTGCTGGGGTGGACTGTCGCGTCTTCCAGGGCCCTGGGAGCCCAGACGAGTTCCCACTCCTGCTCTTGGCAATCTTGTGTATCCCTCCCTGTGAAGACATGTGGAAGCCGGAAGGCATCCCCGCTCCCCTCTTGGCCAGGCGTTGGAGACAAGCGCTGACCCAACAGTCTTTTCCACTTAAAACGGTCTTTTCATCAGCACACCACCGCGCTGCAGGAGAATTCAGACAAGGGAACCAGCGAACACATTGAAACGACAGGGCGTGGGGCACCCCTGACTTGGAGGAAGGTGTGCTTGGGTTGTAGAGATAACGTGAAACCCGGAGCTGCCAGGAGGGAAGCTGATCTTCCTGGCTGGCTGGTGGAGTCAGCGAGGCTTCCTGCACGTGGCGTGGCCAAAGAGGCTGTCTGCACAGAGTGTGGTGGTTCTGGACTGAGAGGGCGATGGCCTGAGTCGGAATCCCAGCTGTGTGTGTGACCTTGGAGAAGTTAGTCACCCTCTCTGAATCTCAGCTTCTCATTTGCAAAATGAGAGCAATGCCTACTTACTTAGCTTATTCCTTTTGGTTGCTTTGTTCTTAAAGATATGAGAGAGAGCACTTGAGGTAGAGCCTGGCCCATGACATATGCTCAAGGGTAACTAGCCATTACTTGGCCTTGGGACTCTTTTAGTACCTACACAGCCCCTGTCTTGCTTGTGACCTCTGCACAGGCTCTCTGCCCGCCTTAAACGCTCTCCCCTCTTCCCCCAAAGGCTGGCTCTGCTCTTCTTCCAGGACTGAACGTGAATGTCACTCCTGGGAGGAGGCGTGCCTCTGCTCCTGGGTGCTCCTGCAGCCTCGTGCCTTCCTGTCATCTCTGTGTGGGACCCGCCTGTCCCACAGCCTGACATCTCCTGAAGGTGGACGCTGGCGGGTTGGCTACCTTGCTTCCCACAGTAAGGTCAATCATTATCCGCTGAATGAGTGACGGAAGAGCTGCTTCTCTGCTGGACTTTTGCTCGCTGCAGGGAGAAGGTGAATCGTGGGGAGGGGCACTTAACTCCTGGCTGTTAGGAAGGGTCTCAGGCTGGGGGGGCTCAGAATCATCAGTCTGTTCAGATTTCCAGGATTTTCACTGGAGTAGAAGTGCCCAGGAGTTTAACTGTACCATCTGCCGGGAGAGCCTGGACACTCTGGCCAATGAATCCCTTTAGAGGGCAACAAAGCTGAAGTCCTGGTGGGCTTCTAGGAGGCATCGAGCCCACCTCCCTGAGGAGCATTGCAGTCTGCACATGTGTCCCAGCTGCAGAGCTGCGCCTGCCTGTTAGAGCAGCTCTCAAGCTCCCAGGCAGAGGAAGGGCGTGGGCCGGCAGCCCCAGCCCAGAGCCCTGCTCCGCAAGTGTTGGAGAATAACGAAAATCACGAAGGAGGAGGAACCCTTTGTCCCTACCCCATGCCACATGCCATTCAGCCCACCCTAGGCCAGACTGTTCTCTGAATCCATCTGCTTGCATGTCGCTCTTCTGCTGAAAGGTCTTCCTTCACACTAGAGCTCGTTCAAGAAAACTCTAACTCTCCTGTTTGGCTTTGGATGATGTCGGGGTCCGGCCCCAGATCACCCCGTTGCTTCCTCTGTGCGTCTTTACCCACTGCGATGCTCTGGAACGGGAGACCCTAGGCTTCAGCCCCAGCGCCAGCCTTTCGGGGAAGGTACTCAGCTCTTGGGAGCCTCAGTTTCCTTGTCCCTAACAAGGCGATCACGGTACTTAGCCTCCTGCAGACTTCAAGTCTTAGCCGAGGTGCGGGGGAGAAGCCCTTAGCAGACTGGCCAGTCCTCTCTGGTAAGCTCACCATCACTGGACGCCGTGCCTGCGCCTCAGCACCCAGCACTCCTCGCACATCTCGGCCGTGCCTCCCTCTGTTCACGCTGCATTCTCTCCTGTCCCCGAGGTCCTCCTTATCCGTTCCTGGTGAAGGTCGTCCCCCTCCATCAGCTGCGGTTCCCTCGCTTCGCCTGCTCGCCTTGTTGGTGTGACTCATGTGGGATGCTTGGTTTTGGTGTCCACTTCCAAAGACAAGGACTACGTCTCACCACAATGGCTGCAACTGCATGAGCTCTTTCTACACCGGGTGACGCAAGCTGCCCGGTGTTCAGCTCTCCGGGGCACCACAGCAAAGGTGGCCTTGCGGCTGAGTCTTGGCATGCAGGTGAGGTTAGATCAGCAAGCACATCCACACTGAGTTCTCAGAATAGCCCTTCGGGGTGCATCCCATTTTTAGTTATGGGAACTATAAAATGAGAGAGGAAAGAATTAACCCATGGTAGCTGGGTGGGATGGCGCATGCCTGTAATCCCAGTGACTCAGGAGGCTGAGGCAGGAGGATGGCAAGTTCAAGGCCAGCCTCAGCAATTTAGCAAGGTCTTAGGCAACTTGGCAAGACCCTGTCTCAAAATTAAAAAATAAAAGAAAAGAAAAGAAGGGGCTGGGGATGTGGCTCGTGGTTAAACAGCTCTGGGTTCAATCCCTGGTACCAATGAATGATGAAAGGATGAACCCCTGGTCATACGGCCAGGACAGGAGGTACTGGACTCCCACTCCACATGCTCCCTCCAGATTCATAGGCCATTCACTAATCTCCCCCCTGGGGTGTCCCTGAGACAGACGCCTGTTGCCTCCTGAAGCGATGGCTGCTTGGAGCAGTGAAGCCGCGGGAAGAAGTTTAGAGGCGAACTGGAAACAAACAGCCTTTTTAATTTGATAACTTTTCTCTCTGGCTCTAACAACGACTTTAACACACACCACACACACCACCAAACAACCAACACACCAAATGGCGCAGACCCGATCAGCAATCTCGCTCAAGTCTCTCGAGATCCCGGGCCAAGTCCCATTAAACTACGGAAGGCGGCAATGCCCAAATATCTCCATGGCCCATAGTCAACCGCAATCTTAGCCATCTCCCCAAACAGGGCTCCTGCAGATGCCTATCTACCCGGCACATGTAGAGTTGATGGATCAGCTCAACAGGGGGGAGTTCACTGGAGCCTGGCTCTGTGTGAGAAGTTTCACCAACCAAGAAACCAGGGACCACTGTTTCCCTGCTCTTTCTGCCTCCTTGGAAGGTGGGGCCACCCAGAGAGAACTCACAGAGAGGAGACTCATTGATAAGTGCTTTCTCCCTCCCCCTCCCTCTCCCCCTCCCCTCCCCTTTCCCTGCTTCGATCTTCCGTATTTGTCTGGAAGATTGACTTGAAAATATACAGCACCTTCTGCCAGAAAGAAAAGCATCAGGACTGGAGTTGGGAATTTGGGGCCGAATTGGGAAGAATGGTCCAGATCAGCCTGGCCACCTGTCAGAGAGCACCTGGCACGTGGCAGCCACGCTGTCCTGCCCCAGCCAGCCTCTCTCCCTGCGAGAGCCTACGGTTAGGTGGATGCGTGCTCCTAATCCTACCATATTTGAAGCCACCATGCCATCCAGACCACTGTGATGGCCACCAGAGATAGCTGTGGCAGGGATACACTGTTCCCTCCCCGGAACTTCTGTAGCTCAGAGTGGACGTGTCCAGGGACATCTTTAAAGTCCAGCTCAGCTCTCGGATATGCGGTGAGAGCATCTCAAGGATTATTAAAGCAGGTGATGCAGGGGATTCCGGGGGTCATCTCAGGCCAGGGGGCCTCGGCAGCTCCCCTGTGAGTGCTGACCAATGTCCTCATGGTAAACCCGCCTGTCACAGATCCCTGCTGTGATTGCCAACACCCACTGTGCACAGCGTGGGGACAGCACTACTGAAGCCGGCAGGTGGAGTCTGCAGCCATGAGGTTGCTGACTCCCAGCGCCACCCCATCACACTCAGCCGGGTCACCTGCCCTTGCTGTGTGCTCTCAGGACATGCTTTCTCCTTCTCTGAGAGAACTTTCACCAGGGCTGTCACCTCACGACTCGGGATTTTTGTGGAGGGGCAAGTGAAACAAAGATCTCTCTCCCACCGCAACCGTAGGCTTAGCGATGCCAAGCCCCGTGTCTTCATTTTGTTTACCTGTATCCCCTGACACGATGTCTGTGGCACGGGAAGGTGTACAATAACATTGGATGGACAGATGGATGGACGGATGGATGGAAGGATGATCGACCTATCAATTAATCATCTATTATTTCTACTCCTTCATCCTGTAGTTGTTTTTTCTAAAACATTGCCAGGGTGGAGGCAGTCTGAATCCATTCCTAACAAAAGAGAAAGGGGAAAATGGAAGTGAATGTGTCTCTCCTTGGAGGGGGTACCTTCGCCGTGGTGGCCCTGCCTTTCCTGAGGAGCCCCATCTGTACCTTTATTTCCTTCCTTCCAGGTCATGGGTAAGCAGAGAGGACCCCTGGGGCTTCCCTGTCAGAAGCGTGGAGGGCCTCAGGCCTGGCAGGCCGTCAGCAGTCAGGGCAGGGAAAGTATTTGGTGAGGCAGGCGGTGGCGTGGTCAGACCCCTGAGATTCCAGGGAACTTGCAAGTTCTCTGGGTTGAGAGCATTTATCCTCTGAAATAGGATGTCTCATCTTGGAGGTGACCAAGAACGCACAGTTATTGTCCAGGAGGCCCATAACTCTTGGCATGTGATCCTATAAATCAGGACTTCAGATGCAGTGTCCTGGGGGGTCAGGCCTCTGGGAAACGTGGCTGGAGAATTCCCAGAACTGGAGCTTAGCTTCTTCTGAGGACTAAGCGGCAGGGATCAGTCTCCAAGCTTCTGTGTCCAGGTATCGGGGGACAGCTCAGAGCCCAGCTTCCTTGTTGGTCATAACAGCAGCTATGCGGTACTGGGGGTCCACGCTTATCGGATCAGCCTCACCTCTGCTAGCCTCCACTCCTCTGACACAGTAGGGGCAGTGACAGTCTCACCATCCAGGCTAGGAGAGCTTTGGATAAGTGTTCAAAGTCACACAGCTGCGAGTGACAGAGCCTAGATCGGACACCAGTGTCTGACCTCAGAGCCTCAGAAAATAGGCCATCTGGACACCAGTGTCTGACCTCAGAGCCTCAGAAAATAGGCCATCTGGCCTCCAAGTCCGTTCTGCTGTGTGCTTAAGTGTGCACACTGTCCCTGGCACACCTGTGCAGAGGACACAGGGTTTGATCTCCTCCACGCTGGTGGCCTCCATGCTGCAATCTCCACTTACCAGCCATCTTTTCTTTAGGTCATGGATTCTCAGAGCTGCTTTGAGCCGTCAGAATCATCTGAGGGCATGAAATTCCCAGTCCTCATTCCCAAAGCTGCTGTTTGCCTGGGACAAGGCCCAGGAGTGTTCTTTCCCTTCTGCCCAGCGTAGCAGGCAGGTCCCCACCTGGCAGTGGTGCCTCGGGCTTCACTTCTGTCTCATGGAGGGACGCGGACCGCGGGGCCCTGGCTCACTGAGGCTGCTCTAAGCCTTCTTGCCTTCAATGTGACGAAGGACCAAAAGGGGGATGGGGCCTTGAGGAAGGACACCTCATTAAATAAGCCAGGCCACAACCTGACTTTGAAAAGCATCTGCCTGTGCTGCATGAGGTCAGCCCAGGCCACTCCCGGTTGTGTGTGTGTGTTTGTCTGTCTGTCTTCCTGTGTATTCTACAGCAACTTCTTTCAGCTACCACCCAAGACTCGGTATGAACTCTTTGGATGGTCCTCCTGTGCAGTTCCCGTCCCTGTCAATGCTACGTTTTATTTGTCTGTTCAGGTACAAATGGACTTCCCAGGCAGACTTCAGATAAATAAGCTGCCAGTCACAATAGACAGCCATCCCTCCAGATTAACCAGGGAAAATTTTAATCCCAAGAAGTCTCATTTACAGCTGTACAGAATTGACCCTCTCCTGCTCTCCTCTGGCCCATGCTGACCCTGATTCCAGAGCATTCCTGGGTTTTAATCTTGCCTCTGCCCATTTGCAGTTGACAACAGAGCACTGAACAGTTTGGTGAAACATTCTGTTCTTCAGTTTCCTCATATGTAAAATGACAGCCACGAAAGTGCCGCTCATTGAGTTGTCTTGATGATTAGAGGATTTCAATCACAGAAATTAAAATGTTTAACACTGTGTTTGGCATATAGTTTGCGCCCAGTAAATATTCACAATTGCCATTATAACAGCAGCAAGAGTGATAGGCTTTAATATTTTTACTACAGAACGTCGGGTGGGGTCGGAGCAGGTGAGCCCACCTTTACTTTGTTTCCTCATCCATGAAATGGGCAGAGTACCTAACCTGTGGGCTTTTGTGCAGGTTAAATAAGATCTTAGATATGCCTAGGAGTAAGTGCTCCCAAGTATTAGCTACTGCATTACATCATTATTACTTAATACTTTAACGAGTAACCTGTTATTTGTTATTAGACCTGGGCCTAGCCTCTAGAAGCTAACAGAAAGAGACTTATGCTGAGGTGGCAGTATGTGCCATTGATGAGGCCCAGGACACCGACAGAGGTGCTTACATTATCTCTCCCTGGGCTGCTTTCTCTGTCTGTAGAATTCTGCCCAGTTCCCAGCTTCCTTCCAGAGATATTATGAAGAGGAAACGAGGGGGCCGGGGAAACAGGCGCAAAAGTGCTTTGACTCTAAAAAACGCCATTTTAAGTAAAATAATACCTATGATATTAATGAGAGATTTTCCTGGCTTTTTAATATGTCCCTTGAAAAAGATATTTTGAAAATCCTCCAGAGGAGACTATAGATGTCAAGGACTAGAAATATTTAAAAATGTGTTTGGCATTTCCTCCTTCTAGAAAGACTTGAGCTTCCATAAGTGCGCAAGCAGTGGTCACTGAACCAGGTTTCTAAGCAGAAGAGGAAAGCTGGGCCGAGCATCCCTAACCCAAACACTCCCAGATCCCAAACTTTCTGAGAGGCAATATAAAACCTGAGTGGAAAATGACAAATCACGCAACTTTGTTTTATACATGAAACTATTTGAAATATTGTATAAAACTACCTTTAGGCTATGTGCATAAGGCGTGTATGAAACATTAATGAATTTTGGTTTAGACTTGGGTCCCGTCCCCAAGATATCTCGTTATGCTTATGCAAATATTTCCCAATCAGAAAAAAAGTCCCAACCCTGAAATATACTTTGACAGCATTTCAGATAAGGGACATTTGACTTGTGTCCACAGCAGCCTTCAATGCCTCACTAGGAGCTTGGCCCCAAGTCTGGTCCCTGCGAGAGGTCCTTAAGAGACACCAGGCAGCGTGGGATGGAGGGGTCGTGTTTTAAACCAATGCTACCCAAAGAACGATCGTCATGATGTCTGGGGTGTATGGGAGGACTTTTACCATTTAATTATTATTCATTTATTTTAATATGTAAGAGAAAATATGATCAGCACATTAAACTTGATTTTACTGATATTGTCTTTCTTCTTTAAATCATTTTCCAAATGTGAGCCTGTTAAAAGGGAAATCTATTGAGTAACTATGACAAAAATCTTTAACGTGGGAAAATGCCAAAAGTTTGGACAATGCCACATTAGACAAACTCTACTGAGACCTGCTCTTTGCCACACACTCTGCTGGGGGCTGGGAAGGTCACAACTAAGAACGTGTGGTCCCTGGTGTGGTCTCCAGGAGTGTGAGAAATAGCCACATCTACACTAACTGAGAGGCAGTGGGAGGTGACGCGCTGGCCACTCAAAAGTATGCATCAAAGCCAGGGTGAGGAGGGATCCTTTCTGCTAGGGCAGCTAAAACAGGCTTGGGAGAAAAATGACATTTGGACAGAGCACTGAACATGCCTCAGTCATCTAGTTAGTAGTGAGCCTCAATCCTGCGAGATTTAATGATATTCTATGTCTCTGCAGCACGAAGCTCACATCCTTGCAGGCAAGATTGGCAAAATCTTACTGGTCACAGAAATACGCGACGCAGTTGCAAGTTTTGAAAAGCATCATGTATGAACAAGCCACGGAGTAAGGGTGGGGCCCTATCGGCAGAGTAGCCTAAGACCCTGAGACTTGAAAGGGCAGAGTGAGCTTCAGGAACGGCTGGTATAGCTCATCACAGGAAGAGGACTATTAAAGGGCCCAAGGCATTGAATACCACATCAGGTACTTTGGACTGTAATTTTTTTTAAACTCTGGTGAAATACACATAACCTAAAACTTAACATTTTAATCATAATTAATTGCACAGTTCGGTAGTAGCTAATATACTCCCACTATTGTACAGGCAGTCTCCAGAACTCTTTTCATCTTGTAAAACTGCTTTCCAACTCCATGCCCACCAAATAGCTCCCTGTCCTCTCACCCCCAGACCCCGGTGAATGTCGTTCTTTGTTCTGTCTCTGTGAATTTGACTACTCTGGGGACCTCAGATACATGGAAGTGTGTAGGATTGTCCCTTTGTGAGTAGCTTATTTCCCTTACCAACACGTCCTTAAGGTGCTACGTGTGTTGTGTGTTGTAGCATGTGTCACAACTCCCTTCCTTTTCAAAGCTGAGTAGTATTCCATAATATGTGTGTCCCACATTTTGTTTATGTATTTATCCATCAATGGACATTTTGGTTGTTTTCACCTTTTAGCTGCTGTAAATAATACTGCTATGGGTATATAAAAATCTCTTCAAGACCCTGCTTTAAATTCTTTGAGGTGTGTAACCAGCAGTCGAATTTCTGAATCATATGTTAATTCTATTTTTGGCTACGGAGGAAGGACGCCACCATTTTCAATAGCAGCTGTGCCATCTTTCCTTCCTAAGGTGTTGTACATGCGTTCCAGTTTCTCCACATCCTTTCCATGGCTATTTCCCATGTTTTCTGTAGTAGCCACTCTCTTGTGTGTGAAGTGATATCTCACTGTGGTTTTGACTTGTTATTTCTCTCCTGATTAGTGACTGAGCATCTTCTCATATGCTTGTTGACTATTTGTATATCATCTTTGGAGAAAAGTTTACTCAAGTCCTTTACCCAGGCTTTAAGTAGGTTTTGTTATTGCTGTGATTGCTGGGTGGACTTTATCTTTTTCTTAATTAAGAAAACATTTTTGGTCCTGGGGATTGAACCCAGGGGCACTTTACCACTGAACTATGTCCCCAGATTCTCAATCCTTTTTATTTTTTATTTATTTATTTATTTATTTATTTGGGGGGGGTACTGGGATTGAACTCAGGGGCACTCGACCACTGGGCCACATCCCCAGCCCTTTTTTGTATTTTATTTAGAGACAGGGTCTCAGTGAGTTGCTAAGTGCCTCGCCATTGCTGAGGCTGGCTTTGAACTCCTGATCCTCCTGCCTCAGCCTCCCAAGTGCTGGGATTACAGGCGTGCGCCACCGTGCCTGGTGCAATCCTTTCTATTTTAAGACAGAGTCTCGCCAAAGTTGCTGAAACTGTCTTTGAACTTATGATCCTCCTGCCTCAGCCTCCTGTGTAGCTGGGATCACAGGCGTGTGCCTCTGCATCAGCTGGGCATCATCTCTTCACTAATGACAAGCTGAATGATTTTGAAGGGGGACCTCAACATGGTTAGATCCAGACTATAGAAATATAGACCTGGCAGTGGGAAAATGAAGTCAGCGAAGGAAACGAAGCAGAGGCCCCCGGAGCTGGCCTTGCATGGTCCACTCGAGAAGTGATAAGAGCCAGGACCAAGGCAGCGGTGAGGCTTGAGTGGCAACTAACTACCCTCTGTTTGTGCCTGCCACCCTCAGTCCCCGTAATCAGAGATATATGCTGTCCCTAGAGAAGGGAGCTCCTGGGAAGGCTCTCCTATCCAAACCTCCCCCACAGCTGGGCGGACAGACCCCGGCTCCCTGCTCTACGGAGACTACTGCTTGAAGTTTTATGAGTGTCCTGATTTCTGAGTCACTGCTCCCCAGAGAAAAGCACTGATGTCACTGAGCACCCTGTTGGATGAAAACTTGCCCTCCATGGATGACTGTCTGCATGGTGCGATTCTGGAAACGCTGGTGGGAGAGTCCAGGGTTCTACCCAGCAGGCTGACCCGTGCCAGCTGATTTTTAGCCAGTGTCCTAGCAGCGGGCCAAGCTGTGAAATGATCATGTATCGTTTTAGCAGTAAAGAGACCGACACCTTACTTGTGACTGCCTCTCCATAAAACAAACGACAGTCTCCTTCCTTTTATTTGAAAAAGCAACGGAGCTTAGAGTTAGCAACCTGGACTTGACTTTGGGATTGAGCACTTTACCCTGAGACGTGTGGCTTCCCCTTCTGTAAGATCAAGGAAACAGCTCCTAGGTCTGTTTGTTTGTTTTTAACCAAGCTAGAGATTGCTTCATTCAACATCTGCTTGAGCATCTTCCTCCTCTACCTGCCTGTCCTTCAGAGACAGAAAAGCTACAAAATGACCAACCCCAGGCTCCCCTGCAACCAGGGCTCAGAGTGGGATTTAATATCTGCCCTCTGGTGCCCTCGTATCCAGAATCCAGAACAGAGTTAGGTGCCGGGGACCCAACTTGCGGGTACAGACCCTGTAGAAGTGGGTGTGTCTCTGCGACCAGCAGACCCTGTAGAAGTGGTGTGTCTCTGTGACCAGCAGTGCTGTGTGTGGCTCTGAACTTGCACGCCGCAGCTCAGATGGTCTGATTTTGGAGCCAGCAGTTCCCCCAGCTTCCTGTTCCCCCTGCGGGTGTGTGTGAGAGCCACTCCCTCGGTGGGTCGGCTCTGCAGGATCATTCCTGCAAGTTACTACAGAGGCATCCTCTGGAAACTGCTCCTCCAGCTCAGCCAACAAATTGGTCAACTTTTAATCCTTTTTGCTGCAAAACTGACAGACGCTTACAAAACTGTTGGACTTTCTGTTTAAACTGTCTCCAATGGCTCCTCTTGCTAAAAAAAACCAACCCAGACTGGTTTATAGGGTGTGGGATGCCAATACGATATACCCAGCCAACATTTGTAGCACAGTTCCTGGCTCCTAGAAGGTGCTGTGTGAGAGCTGTTTGGCCGGGAGTCTGAACTTCACCTTGGTGAAGGAGGCAATTGCTGACCTCCGTGCTGGGGCCTCGCGGCTTCCTCCCTGCATTCTGCAAGGCCTTCTCACTGATCTCTGGAAGGCTTCAAAAAGGGTCGAGACCTTTCTTAATTAGAAATAAGGCTTAAAACTCAAATGATCCTTATTCATTATACAGGCTTGAGTTGAACTGAGTGAGGGGTAAGAGGTTGGTTTGGGTGACTTTCCTGAAAGGAGGATTTGAGGGGGACAGGAGTAAGAGAGATGTAGGCAACTGAACCCCAGGTTACAGAAGAGAGAAAAATAGACACTGGCAGGGCAAAGCAGGCAGAGACTGGAGCTCGGAGTGCCTTGGATCAAAGTCTGCACCACAAAAACCCATGGAATTGGGATGTTCTCTGGTCTGTGCCAATGCATGGTGCTTAGCCCCATTTCCATGGCCCCTGTGAGCATCCAGGAGTTGGTTGATATGGCTGATGTGACAAGGGCAAGGAGGTCAGTGGCTTGGAGAGAGATGGGAACAGTAGGCACGGGTCAGGTCACGCAGGGCCTTATGGACCATGGCGAGGACTTTGGTCTGGTCTGGTGATTGGAAAACTTTACAAAGAGCCAAATAAATGTTTTAGGGTTTGCAGGCCAGACAGCATCTTGCAATTGCCCTATTTTGCTATTGCAGTGCAAAAGTAGCCTGAGACAGGACATAAAGGAGTGACGATGGCTGTGTTCCAGTAAACTTTATTTCAGGCAGCCAGCAAGGCTGGATTTGGCCCACAGGCCATAGCTGGCCGAAGCCTGGCCTAGTCTCAGGATACTGAGAAGCGTTTAAAAGACATTTAGGAAGCCCACCTAATCATATTTGTGTTTGCAAAAAGAGCCCTCTGACTTCAGGTGGAGGTTGATGGAAGGGAACAGAGGGACGTGAGCAGCCCAGAAGAGTCAGGGATGTCTGGGGTGACAGGGGGACCAGGGGGCTCAAGAGAAGTGGATTTGGCAGATATTTGGGAGCAAAAAAGCTAGAACATGGTGATGGGTCTTGCATAAGGTTGAAAGAAAGGGAGCCTAGGACTGACCCCAGGACCCTGGCTTGTGAAGGCTCTGGGGCCAGCTTGGTCACCTTGGTTTTTGTTCCATCCAGTGATTTGTTAAAGTGAACCATTACCCAAAGCCACCTCCTGGAGGCATTTATCGTTCATGCTTAGAGTCACATTGTCTTAGCCATAACAGCTCCAGCTGGAATCATGGCGAATTCCTTTTTGCCTGGGCATCCGCACTCCCACCTAATTAAGCGAAAGATCTAGCAGCTCCGCCACACAGCACCTCTCCATGCCTGTGTCCTTGCTTCCCCGTCGACGCAGTGCCCAAGTTCACATAGTGAGGCTTTGGCTGCATGTGTCGGGTATCAAGGGAGTCTCCAAAGCTGTGTGTGAGTCACTGAAGTTTCTGAGAGTAGGACAGAGAGAGTTCCCATAGCAAATAGGTCCCCACAGCTCTATCTCCACGTCCTGCCCTGGCCAGGCCCTCTTCATGTTAGGCGCAGACCCCTTGCCATGGCACCAACCCCCTTAAAATTGGCTTATACGTCACTTCCTGATCAAAGTTCATCAAGCTCCATTCTTGTGGGCCTGCCTGCCAACCTCTGATGATCGCCATTGACCCCCAACTAAAGCTTATGGCCTTTATGCCACCACCCAGCATCTGCAGTTGCGACCCGTCTCCTCTCCACGACCATTCTCTCTCTCTTCTCTTCTCCTCCTCCTCCTCCTCCTCCTCCTCCTCTCCTTTCTTTCTTTCTTTCTTCTTCTTCTTCTTCTTCTTCTTCTTCTTCTCCTCCTCCTCCTCCTCCTCTCTTTCCCTCTCTCTCTCTCTCTCTCTCTCTCTCTCTCTCTCTCTCTCTCGCCCCTTTCAGGACTCATTGATCCTGGCCAATCTCTTTTCTTTCAAATGCTCCATGCACCCACCTCGATAGTTGTCTCTTCACATCAGTGTCCACTCTCCATTAATTGTGTTCTGTACAGAATTGACCTTGTTTGCTAAGAGAGAGACTTCAGTTTGAAACTTTCCTTCTTGCCTTCCTAACCCTGCAGCCAGGGCCAATTACTTAATTTTCCAGGGCCCCGCTTTGCTCATGTGTAAACTGCAGTTCCTTTACAGGGTTGCTATGAGGAGTAACAGAGAAACCCCATAATGCATTTAGAAGATGGCAGATGTTCCGTAAATATTGCCTCCCTTGCCCACACTCCCTAGAGGGGTTTTAAATATTGAACTACTTCTTATGTGCAAGTGCACAGAGCAGGACCTGACATGTAGTACATAGTACATGCTCAGTTAAGGCCAACCATCTTCTCTTATTAATTAGAAGAACTCTCAGGAAGAACTTATGATCACACTGTTCTCTCTCTGTTTCTCCTTCATTGTGGTCATCAGTTTGGGGAGCTTGAAAATCAAGAATGCTACTGGGGAGGAGACACAGCCAGAGGTAGAATGAGGGCACTAACTGTGCATTTCCCAAAATCAAATTTATCTCATTTTTAATTTTGCTAATGGCTAGTCTTTATTTGAGATGTCATAACTGAAATAACTCTTTTAATAAAGGAGAACAAATGTGCTCATCCCCCCCCCCCTTCCTTCCTCTACATCAGCAAGGACTTGGCGCGATGATGTATCTCACCCTTTTATTTTAATTAAGCATATAGCTGTGAGAGGCTTTGTAAAACTGTTGCCAACAGAGAAATGCTTTAACGGATGTGAACTTGAGGTTGACTTGTCCCATATATCTTTACTACATAAAATTGCCCTCTTCATCTTGCACGTGAGGTGAATGAGCCCTGCTACGGGCCCCCCTGAGTGGAAGCGCTGGAGGAAGCAGGATGTTTGGGGATGCCAAGAGTGTGAGATCCTGCGAGTTTTCCAGAAGGTTGGGGAAAGTGGAGCAAAGAAAAGGAGTGCTGTTTTCTGTCTATGGTTACGCGCAGGGAAACAGAATCCTGCACAGACATTCTCTCTCACTTTTCTTTCCACGTGTCAGGGGACAAATGATGTCTAAATATACAGATTTTTTAAAAAGGAAAAAATCAGTGTTTTAAATCAGGGATGTGGGATTTAAACTCAAGCAATCTGACTCCAGAGCCTCTGCTTTTAGCCACGATGCTGAGCTACTGCCCACTAAAGAAGCTGTCTTTTTTTTTCCCCCAACACTGGGGATTGAACCAAGGGCTTTGACCATGCTAGATAAGACTGACCAATGTCCCTGGCCCTTTTTATTTTATTCTCTTATGACACTGAGTCTTGCTAAATTGCCCACAATGGCCTCAAATGCAATCCTCCTTGGATTACAGGCTGCACCACCACACCCAGCAAGCCACATGTCTTGATGGTGCAGTTGCAAATAGTTGTTCTGCAAGATGTGAATGAATGAATGAGCAATGCATTGTGGGTGTTTACTCAATGGTTTATATCTTGTAGACCAGCGCGTGCAGCACAGAAGGCTTAGTGGATGATATTTCTGTTTCTTCTTTTTAAAAACATAGGGGGAAAGGGTTCTCAGTTGAAGCCAGTTTAAAAAGAAAATGAAAATAGAGAGGAGTGGAAACAGAGTAACTTGTATGAAAGAGAAGCTAAAGTCAGAGGAGACATCTTCCCAGACTCAGAGAAGTTAACTTGAACTAGAAGACAGAGCAAAAGAGCTGTTTGGGAATGAAAACAGGAGTTCCTGGATTGCAGGTGTGCTTGATTCACAGGGGCTGGAGGATGCCTGAAAACTGAACAGGAAGCTGCTAGACCTGGCCCCACTGCAGCCTGTGTGTTCCCCGCCCCCTGCATTGTCTCACTGGTGAATAACTCATCCTGAGATTCTCCTCCCTGCCTCTAGTTAAGTTGTTGCTCCTGCCCTCCCTACAAAATCCCAGGAGCACGTGAGGCTGTTGTGATTGCATAAATGTGAGGCACCCTGGTTGAGGGAGTAGCCACCTGGTGAAGTCAGAGACAGGAGGAACCAGGTGGAGGGGCTGTGCAGAGGGCCAAAAAGGGCTGCGCAGACAAGGAAACACCAAGTAACCGCATGCATGTCTAACCAGAGGCAGGACTGGTGGCCTTACCTCGCAACCTGTCATTGTCCCCTGCTAGGATTCTCCCCAAAAGGAAACCAGATAGCCACAAAAACCTGTGCCTCTGGAATCAAGGTCATTGCTGCCGAGTCCAGAGTCGAGGCAGCTCAGGTCCGAGAGATCCCTGCTTAAAAATAGAAAAAAAATAAATAAATAAATAATAAATAGCACTTCCATAGAGTAGGAGCCAAGACTCCCATTTTAACCTCTCTAAATATCCTCGTATATACTGAATACCAAGGTTCGCTCTTCTCAAAGCAAGGTATTTGAGTGGAAGGAAATATTGCATACCATCAAATCCAATGAAAACCACCAAAATTTGGCATAGAAGAACATTCTCTTCTTGTATGTTCCCCCTTTTTAATCTATTAAGTGATTTTAAATGATGGATGTGTAAATCTGGAAGCATACTTTACTACTACTACTACTACTACTAGAATAAGGGAGAAAAATTTGGTGTTTGATCTGGAAAGAAAAGTCTGAAGGTACGAATTCATCTTTGTTAGCAAGGGACATTGTTTTTAGCTTTTAATTATAAAATTTATCATTTTTTTAAAATCACACATTATCTAACTTTGCCATATTGGAAGTTCCTATCTCTTTCCTATAGCTCCAAACAGAGATAACTATTACTGAAGCGTTTAGTCTCTTTTGGGGAACTTCCCAGGCATAATCAAGTTCACCCATCTTAAAAGTTTCCTGTTTTACTTAACACGGCTTCATTTCCATGTCAGAATATGATTCATTTTTTACTACACTGTATGGTAGCTAGATGTCCTAGAATTTAGCTTAACATCAACCAGGTAATCATGGATAAAGATTTAAAGCATTTCTCGTATTGTGAAAGTGATACTGCAATAAATATCCTTAAGTATATGTCTTTGCACATTATCGTGAGTATTTCTATGGATGAAAAGCTCCAAAAGCAGTATATCTGGGGCAAAGGGTATAAAGGTCATGTATATGGGTTGGTGTTGCTAAGTGGTCCTCGTGAGGATCACTTTTTTTTTTTTTTTTTAATTCGGGTCACTTTTTATCTTTAGGAGAATGTTGATATCAACATTCTGCAGAGATTTTTTTAAGAAAAAAAAAAAAAAAAAAGAAACAGACACAAATTGAAGCCAGAGTTTCATGAGCTAGACAAAAAGTAGAACTTCATCATCCATGTGTGACCTAAAGTCATCACATCTCCTTTTCTAAAGAGGAGCCATCCTTGTCCAGGCTCTGGATGCCATCTGTCACACGGCTGCTTAGGGCGGCTGCAGCCCGTGTCTGTCCAGGGATCCACAGCAAAGAGAGCTGCTTTCTTCCTCCTGAGCATAGTTACAGCAAGGACAAGGGAGGCTTGGAGACGCAGCTAGGTTCTGAGACCTCTCCTGAAATACCTACACTCTCACCTGTGGGGTCATTGACCATGGAGCTGGAGTCCTCAGTGACAACTGTTACGCTACCTCTCCCAACCAAAGTATTGCCAGCCCCAGGGACCCTTTAAATTTCACTTTATTTTCTTTTTTCCGCCTAACTCAGAACATCAGGCAGAATACATATACATGTAAGATAAATGCAGTGCACAGTTGAAAATTCTCCTGCTACAAGTCTCTCCACACCTTGAATTTTGGACTCTTGAGCCATTTTTAAGTGCAGCTTCATTTTTCTTCCCTGTCACTACCTGATTTCATCTGAAAATCTCAGCATGTGCTTCTCTTTTCCCTTAATTCATTAGATTTGGCATTGCTGTTTATTATATCAACTTGACATCTGTCTAATATAACATCTTTGAAGCACCAGGATGTTTAAAAAAAAAGAAAAAAACAGAAGGAGAGGGGATTTAACTCTCCAGGGTAACAGGAGACTGTTTAAATTTATAGAGGTGACTTTAGCCCTTTGTAGATCTTTCTCTAGATAGAAATATATTTGTAATCAAAATGATAACCCATATTCCCTCATTCTTCAGTGGAGATGAAGGGAAAAAGACTTGGGGGAAGGCTGAGCTATTTATTCACAGATTGTTTAAAGTCAGTGTTGGTCTGTCCTGGGAGAGAAGATTGTATTAGCTTGATAAAGCTAACCCTTTCAGCCTGGGGGAAAAAAGAATTATACAAGGTTTCCTTGGCTTCTCCAAAGAGGAATTCAGCTTGAACATGCCAAAACCTTCCAGATTGAGGGTGTGCTTCCAGAGATAATACGAACATAAAAGCAATACTGATTTTTTTTTTTTTTCTTTTCTGATGGGAAACAGAAAACGTTACAACAGATCCCAGGCTTTAGAGTGTGAGCCCCAGGAGCACGGGGGAGGGCTGTGGCCACCTTCAATACAGACAGGCTCGTAAAAAAATGTCATTAACTGTCTGCACCAAGAAGATGTGCCTCGTTTGGAGTTCTAGTTTGGATTCTTTAGTACAAAGTATCAATAAAAAGCAAACATAGGGCTTTGACAGGGGTTTATGTCAGGACACTGGCTCTTTCCTGCTGTGCCACACAGATCTGGTAGCAGGCAAGCAGGGTCAGAGTGCAGAGCCCCACGCAGGCACAGCAGGAGGGATCCATCCCTAGTTAAGACTGGGGCTTAGCTAGGAAATGCTGTTGACCTTGACCCTGGGACCTAATCTCTGTCCCCTTGACCTTCCGTTTGGTGTTAGTCTCAGATTCTTCTTGAGTCTCTCAGACCCTAACCTACGTGATTATTATGCAATGATGCTCATGGCGCTCTGTTCCCAGTTATTCATCATCCCACCAAAGGGATAGAAAAACTCCTATTTAGCGATCCCTTCATTTATTTCCGTCTGCTTTGCACCTCTGAAGCTGAACATATTAGTCATGTTGTATGACAAGGATTGCAGGGATATTCCCAGCTGTTCAGCAGGAGAGGGGTGAAATGACAGGCAGAGAAGCCGCTATCAATAATACCAGGCACCACGGGTGAGGTGCGCACCGCAGTTTGGTTGTTGTCAGCAATCTAACCAAACCCAGCCGTCTCCCGTGGGAGGTGTCCCCAGTGGAGCCGAGAGGAGCTTCCTGGGGAAAGAGAAGGGGAACAAGGCGACAGGGAGGGAGGGAAAGGAAGAGGGAGGGAGAAAATAAATAAATGAAAAAACGCCGTGAGATCGAGAAGCCCATTATGGTTAAAATTGGCAATCCTTTTTGTTGAGTTAAATGGAAGCAAGTTATGATCTAAATCAATAGAATTGATAGCGTTTCCATCTTGAAAGGTTAACTGTATTTTTGACACTCTCCTATCTCCCAAGCAACTTGGCTTTTAAGAAAAAAAGAAAACAATCCTCTGGGCAAGGAGCCTCGGACACACTTAATTTAAGGCTAATGTTGAAGACTGGTCATTGACCTTGAAATTCCATTAGTGCTAACGAAGGACAGTGCAGCCTGGAGTCCTGTAAGTGATGAGCTTGGCGTAGTGAGGGCCCCACCCCTCGGTCCCCCACTAAGCTGGGACCTGCCTTCCTTGGGTCCTGATGCCTCAGCCAGCCTGGCTCTCCACAGGGCAAAGAGCTACCAAAGCTGTAGGTTCTCCAGAGGAGACAGGCCCGCTGCCCTGAGAGTCATTGCCAGCTAATATGTGAATTTCCCTTCCCAGAGCAATGGAATTCACAGGCAAAATATCATCTGGAAGGGACCTCAAAAAAATCATTTAAATAGGGATTCCCCCATAGACCTGTCACTTACTTAGATTTAGCAATTATGAATATTTTGCTGTGTGTGGGTAGTAGTTGTTTTGCAGAAGTATTTTAAAATGACAGACACTATGTCACTTTGCTCCTAAATATTTCAGTATGCCTCACTAAAAAGTAAAAACATGTTCTTACAGAACTATGACATGATTATCATACCTAACAGAATGAATAATAATTCCTGAGTATCGTCCAATATCAAGACTCTATTACAAGCCCCCCACTTGTCCTAAAATCCTGTTCCACAGTTGACTTGTTCAAATCGCAATTTAAACATGGCTCACACTTGGCATTGACTGGTCATGCCTCTTTTAGTCTAGAGCAATGCAGTAGCCTCTGGCCACATGTGGTTAAGAAGCACTTGAAAAGTGGCTTTTCCAAATTAAAATGCACTGTAACTGTAAAACAACTGTAAAATGCATGCTGGACTTAAATAATAACATTTTTTAAAGAAAGGTATGATAGGTCGTTGATAATTTTATTTTGATTTTAGGTTGAAATTCTAATATTTTGGACATGTTAGCTACAATAAAATTCATTATTACTTTTTTAATGTGGGTTATAGAAAACTTAAGTTTATGTAGTAGTACGTGTTACATTTCCATTGCATAGTGCTGGTCTAAAACGTCACTCTTCTCTTTTTGATCTAAAACAGTTTCTTCCTCCCTTTTTTCCCCATGCCTGATCAGCTGCCTGAAGCATTACCCTCATTCTGGATATTTCAGAGGGCAACTCCAAGATATAGTTTAATGATTTGTTCCTCTGTCCCCCTTATTTTCATCAGCTGGTCATTTAGATGAAGACTTGCTTAGGCTGGGGTTTAAATATTTTAACAAGAATGTTCATCAATGCTACATATTTAGAGGGAAATGTCTCAGAATGCACGTAACACAATTGGTTCTCTGTCCTTGCGCTGAGCCTGACAAGTCCCTCTGTTGGGAAGCTGCACTTCTACCCTCACAATCAGTGATGATCTGTGACTAATAATTTGACATTCCAAGAACCAGCCTTTAGGGCTGGAATTGCAGCTCAGTGGTAGAGCGCTTGCCTAGCATGTGTGAGGCACTGCCTTCGATCCTCAGTGCCACATAAAAATAAATAAAGGTATTGTGTCCATCTACAACTAAAATATATATATATATATATATATATATATATATATATATATATAAATACACACACACACATACACCCCAGCCTTTAGCTTCAGTGGATTTGACTGTCCTCTGTCATCTTAATCAGTTATTTAATCGGAGTCTGTAAAACGACTTTTTGGTATTATTCTTATTCTACTTAGCTGTATTAATTAGATTTCATATGTAAAGAAAAGCTCAGAGCATTAGACCATTTAGTTACCCTGAAATATCACTTCTATAGGGAGGACTAGATAATTCCATGATGTATTCCCTTTAGTTGTCAAATTTTAGAATAATAGGTTGAAATAACAGCTCTCTTTTGACAAATCAATGTTTTTTTCTTGCTTTTTGAGTGTTATGAACTCAGAGATTTATATATAGTAAACATCAAATAAAAACTATTAACATTTGAATTAGTTTCTAGTATTTAAAATCTAGGGGAAAAAAGGAATCTAGGAATTTTGCATAGAACTCATATTTCTGGATTCCCACAGAAAACCGGGAGCTCTCCCAACAGTGGCTCCATTTTCAACCCCAGAGCTCTGTGGAGTGGATCTTTGGTACAGGCGCCCTCCTGTTGTCACCATCCCCACCCAGTCGCTGAGTTAGTTGCGTGCCTGTCCCTGTGAGTATTCAGGTTTGTGACCCCACGCCCAGCTACTTATGTTATAAGCAGGGAGATGGAAGTGCAGACAGAGAAGGAACTGAGGATGGAACACCAAGGTGAGTGGCAGAACGGGGACTCAAATCTAGGTTTCCTCGGCGAGGTTTGTTCCCAGAAAGCCCAGAGAGCCCCAGCAGCTCCCGGAAGGCGCCATTTTCCTTATGCGTTGCATTTTCTGTATGCAGATGAAAGCTAATGCTGCTGTCGGTGTCGCTGTCTCCGACCACGGTTAGGCTCTCCAAAACCCTGGGCAGATGCTGCCCACAACATTAGCTCTACTCCCAGGCCCTCCTCTGGAATTATGATCAACAGAGTCAATGTCAACCACTCCAAATTAATAGGATTAGCACAACCACTTTGGAGACCCCTAGGGCAATATTTATCAAAAAATTAAGTACATTTACCCTTTTGATTCAGCAATTCCACTCTTGGGAGTTTTTCTAATATGTGTGTGTGTGTGTGTGTGTGTGTGTGTGTGTGTATACATGCACACAGAACATTCCAAGATCTGTGTACCTTGAAATTCACTGCCCTCACCTTGAAATTCACTGCCCCCACAGAAAGCTGGATGCGACCTTCAGTAGAGTATCAGTTGTAATTCATGGCCCATCATATGAAGGAACAGTAAGTAGGTGGCTATTTAAAAGAGTTGGGTAGAGCTATATGTGCAGACATTGGAAGAACTGCTTTGGAAAATGTACAGTTAAATTACAAAAATTATAAAATTACCAAATTTTAAGGAAAATACACAAGCAAATATTAAGGTCTTTGGAGAAAGAGACTAGCGATCAGAGTGAAAAGAAAGATACTGGTTAGTGGTTTTACTTTTCAAATTGTATCTATCTTTAAGGGTTCCTTAAAAAGTAAAATCATGGGTATCTATTAATTTTTAATATTAAATTTGTAAAAAAATTTGAGTGTTTAAATAAAGCAGTTGGAATAAGAAAATCAATTGTGCATTTTTTAAAACTCTGTTGTTTACTGGACAACACAGCATTAACAGTACTTCTCAAACTAGCAGCAGCCGGTGACGTTCCTCTAGATATCTCCAGAACACTTAGCCGGGTGCCGTGGGAGATGCAGGCAGCAATGAAAAACTTGTGGTCAAGTTAGGGAGAAAAAAACCAACACACCTGAAATGACTCAGAACAACAGCAGGCAGCTGGAATTGCATGCTGATCCTGGCTTCTAGACGTTGCATGCTTCTGAATACAAAAGACAGTGCCCTATCAGGAGACTGGTCAGGTAGGGGTAGAATACCTAAGGCAAATGAACTGAAATAAAGATTCCAGGCTGGGTAGGCACAAAGAGAAGGGAGAACAATTGGGAAAGAAAGGACAAGCAAGACCAGAGGGAGGAAGTGAGAAAGGTTGGGTGTAAGGGGCAGTGTGCGGAAAGTTCCAGGGAGGAGATGGGGTTACAGCACAGGTTGGCTACTTGCTGCAGACACTAGGCAAACCCTAGTTTCCTCTTCTGTAAAATGGGTAAAACATCATACAGACATTACAAGGACGAAAGCGGGGTGCAGGAGCCCTAATTAAGGAGATAGCTAAGATTGCGGTTAGCTGTGAGCCATAAGCATTACCACCTTCCATGGTCTCATGAGACTTGGCTCGGGACATCGTGGATCGGGTCGGCGCCGTTTGCATGATCTCGCGAGACTTGGCCCAGGGGATTGTGGATCGGGTCCGTGCCATTTTGGTGGTGTGGTTGGAGGAGTGTGGATTGCGTGTTGGAGTTGTTGTTGGAGCCGAGAGAGAAGCTGGCAGAATAAAGAGCCTGTTCGTTTCCAGTCTGCCTCTGAACTTAGTCCCGCGGCTTTGTTGCTGCAGGCGGCCATCGCTTCAGGCGGCAACAGCGGGGGATGTTTGTAATACACCCCACCCTCCAGCTCCATAGAAGTGCCTGTGGGAAGAGAAGGAGAGAGGGCCCGGGTACAGCAGCCTGTGGCACACAGCGTGGCCTGCCTTCCAAAAGTCCGACTCTTGACTCCTCCACTTTCCTGCTGTGTGACACAAGGCTTGCCTGACCCCTCGAATCCTTGGTTTTCTTTTAAGTGGGGACCAAGTGAAAAAAACTGGCACATACTAAGTGTTTCATACATGACCTTTGTTATTGTACAAGGGAAAGTCGATTCAAAAAGGTAGGGCAGCTGTCATCTGCAGCCACCGTCTGCATCCAATAATCATGCATCTCAAAATGAGGAGAGAGGAGTTTAAAGGTTTCCAACACATAGAAATGACAATATTGAAGGAGGTAGAAATGCTGATTACCCTGATTTGATCATTACACATTGTGTACATGTATCTAATTACAATATGGTGCCCCAGAAATAAGTACAAATATTATATGTCAGTACAAAATTAAAATTAAAAAGTTGAAGATGATCCAGTACAGCCAGCATATCTCTGCAGTCTAAGTGCCAGGTAGTTTTAAAACATGCTTCTATCAAATCCTCTCCAAGACTAATTCAGACAGGCCAGAGAAGAAATGGTGAAGAAAGGTCCCCTAGAGAATGCTGTGACTCAGTCTCGAACTTGCATCCGCTGTGCTCTGAACTGCTGGCTTTCCTTGCTGTAACCCTGACTCCTACCATGCCATCTCATGGATTCCTCCTTTATTCTGAAATCAGAGCCTGAAATTATCCAGAAAAGTAGCTGCAGGCTGGTAAATGGTGCCCACTTCTTAATGCAGTCGAGCAAACGCACACTTCGAAGATGCCGACAGGACTTACCTGTGTGAGATGGCTTCAAGAAAATCTTTCCTCAGCTATGCATTTCATTTAGATTCTGCAAAACCCGTTTTTAATCAGATTCCTCATTAAAAGCATGCTCACTAGCAGCTAATGATAAGTCATAGGAAATCAGTTTAAATCCACAACGCTGCTCTTCTCCCTTGTGTCCCAAACTGTGTTCAGAGACTGCACAGAAAAGGGGGCCACTAATAGTACAGCTACTACAGCTCCCAGAACCTATAAATTATACAAAATGTGCTCACTGTGGTCTAACATACATATATCTGTTATCCACCTAATAATGATTGGTTCACAAGAGATTTCAATAATCATTCAATGTTGAATTACCATTTGTCCCCGAAGTCGCAAGTACACTGGCTGACATGAGTCAGGATTAGCAAAATGAGGCTGCATCAACCCGTGTAGAACTGGTTCATTTTAAACACAGCTTCTCTGCTTCTGTTTCTGTGCCTGGTGTAACACATCAGGCTCCACTCCCTGTTTCCAGGGTCTAGGAGTTTTATTGGTGTTTTTGTAAACGAGGAAAGATAAGGACTGAGACTTTCTTCTCAGTCTATAGGGAAGGTTCCATGCATCCTTCTTAAGTGTGAAGCTTGTCTGAAAAATGGTTTTGTGTGCAGAGTTTGTTCTTGCCTTGACCATCCAACTCGGCAAGTGTCGTGTGGTCGTTTCATCCATCACTGATGCTGGCCACATGGGTGCCGATGTGTGTAGGGTGTTTATAACATATGTGTGTGTGAGACTGTGTGCACATACAGTTGTACACAATTCTACAAATGAAAAAGTATGTTTATGACTGAAAATTTGTCTCTATACAAGCAGAGCTAGCTCATGTAGTGGAAACTGTGCTCATTCGCATGCTTTAGCCTTGAAGATGATTGCTCTGGGACAAGAGGGTGAGTTGCAGCAAGCTTTCAGCTGCCTTATCATGTCAGTAAACAGCCCTCATCTACACAGCTAGACTGAATTTCCAAAGAGCTATATACTCTCACACGATCATCATCAACGGGAGAAGATGATTCCTTAAGAGGTTTGTTTGCAGCCCAGATGGTTTGGTTCTGCACACGAGCACATGATCATGCGCTTCTTTTGGTTTTGAAATCATGCACCTATCTGTCCATGTTTAACAGGAAGCGGAACAGTGCACATTTGTAACAGATTTGGCTAATGGGTTTAAAGCAGATCATGCAAAAAAGGAAGGGGAGGCTCTCTGGGGAGATGACTGGAAGTACAGCCCAGTCTAAGTAGACAAGGCGAGAGATCTTAGCTCTCTGGACCCTTCATCCTGCTCAAACCCAGACCAGAAACCCAGTTCTGCTGCAAGAAGGAGTTCAGCGTGGAGAATCTGCATAGTGGAAAGTAGGAAGCACCGTTTTGTTCTTTGTGTCTCTATTTCTTAGAGCGCCTAGATAAATCTTCGGGCTATCTTCTCAAAACTCTAAGCTGGGGATCACAACTCAAATGCCTTCAAGTAAAGTAATTGTGTGAAGTGAGCAGGCATAATAAAATCACTTCTCTATGAGACAAAAAAAAAACAGCAATGCAAGCTGAATGACAGATGGCGGTGGACACAGCCTTAGTGTTAGGAGGCAACAGGGACTTCTGTGGATGATGCCGAGCTCAAGACAAAATTGCCTGTGTCTTCTGCAGATGGCTGCCACTGAGCCATGCGTCTTGGAAGAGCGAGCCTACATTGATGTGTGCTCTGAGTCTTCAAGAGAAGCCCAGGTCCAGATGTCTATGTGAATTTCCTGATTCTAGAATATTAGCTCATGTTTTTTTTAAAAAAAAAAAAAAAAATTGCAGAAGGCAAATTAAATGCTGGTTGGCCACATGTGCTGTAGGTGAAGGGAGAATCCGTAAGAAGTAAGACTCCGTCCAAAATATTGGTTATCTGTCCAAGAAAAGCTCAGGGAAGAGCCCCAGTCCGCACAGGCACGATGGGTAGATTTTTGTTTTACCACAGGACACATGCACATATGTCTGATGGGGCCTGCATGGAAAAGCCCTTGCTGTTTGGGGAGCAGAGGCAAGCGGCCTGGGTGCACCCCTGATGTAACTTCCACGTCACCATCACAACTAAAGGGAGGTGACAAGTCAGAGTAAGGGATGGGTAGTGTTCCCAGCATCTTGGAAGAGAACTGTGTGCCATTTCTTTGTAGGAACTCGAGGTGGTACACCTTTCTCCTTCTTAAACCATGATACAGGGTGATCAAAGCCAGAGGAATTGCAGGCACTTTATTATCTCATCTGTTTTTCTATTTGAAGATGAGAAAGGTCTGTAAAAGGCTATGTTTACTGGTCTTTAGAATTCCTTTCTTTGCTGTGCTTCCTTGTGCAGTTACCTTGATTATAGGTGTTTCAAAGTCCCTTGTTATAAGAGCAAGGAAAAGTCCCTGGAGCCACCTTAGCAGCAATCAATCCAGAGCAGTGTCCCTTCTCGCCTCAGCAGTGCCGTCTGTGAAAGGTCTGGGAATTGGAGACACTATTAATTGAGGCTCTTCAGAGCCCTGTGTCCTCCTCCTCCGCTCATCCTTCTTGACATCAAGATTTGTCCCCATAGGGTGACATCATCTCCGCTGGAAACCTGCCCTCAGTCCTCTGCAGACTGTGCTGTGGACCGCATGCAATCCGGACAGATTAGGAATGACGGGGCAAGGGTATGAGAAGGTCAGGAGGCCCTGGGTGACCTGTCTACCACTGCAGTGCCTCTGACATGGTCACTGTCACTAGCAGAATGTTTACAGGGAATATAATGCAGCAGTTTAAAAAGATGAGTGTAATCAAAATGCAGTAGCATGGAAGATGCTTACTTGAATGTGGAATTATGTTTTACTCTATTTTTAAAATAGGCAATATATTGAAATGATCCAAAATTTAAAAGATACAGAGGCCCTACAGTGAAAAGCGTCCTTGCCACTCCTGCGCAGCCACCCAGTTTGTGACATGGCGTTGGTAAAAAAACAAAGAATGTAAAACAGTCCCCCTCCCCATATATAACCACACATCTTCTCCCACAACTTATCCATAGAAGAAAGATTGAAAGAAATAAACAGAATGTTTATAGCGGTTATTTTGAATTAAAAATTTATAAGTAATTCTTTTACCTTTCTGTGTTTTGTGAAATGTCTTTATCCTCTGTGTACTGCTTTCAGGAAATAATAATAAATGTGTTGTACATATAAAATGCCATCCCTGAAGTCACTGGAGCAAAACGAAGACAAGAAAAGTCACTCACGTTCTCCCAAACCCAGAACTCACCACTAGTGGGACTTAAGGATTTGTGCCTGCTTCGTACACAACCCCACTCTCACGACTATTAATTAACGGGCCTTCTGATGAACAAACCATGAAGGACAGCTTTATCATGGGAAAACAACTCTCAAAAGCAGAAACTTGCATTAGCAAGCAGGAGGGGTTAAAGGACGTAAGAAACAAGGACAGTAGGTGCATCTGCTCTGCTCGTGACCAACCCGCAACACGGCAGAGGAGAAGGGTCCAGGGAAATTGTGCTCTCGGGATCTCAGGATCCACCTGGAGGCGTGAGACCTGGGGTGGAGGCCACCACCCCCAGGTGACTCACAGCGGCCGTTCTCCACAGGCACAGGGCATGGCACAGCAGAAAGCCTGCCATCAGCCCCTTTGTAGGAGCCCTGTTTGGGGAGATGGCTTAAATTGCGGTTGACTATGGGCCATGGAGATTTGGGCATTGTCGCCTTCCGTAGTCTCACGGGACTTGGCCCGGGATCTCGCAGGACTTGGCCCGAGACCTCGAGTGACTTGAGCCGAGATTGCTGATCGGGTCAGGGCCATTTTGGTGGTGTGTGTGGCACGTGTTAGTCGTTGTTAGAGCCAGAGAGAGAAGTTATCAGAATAAAAAGCTGTTTGTTTCCAGTTCGCCTCTGAACTTCTTCCCGTGGCCTTCGTTGCTCCAAGTGGCCATCTCTTCAGGCGGCAACACCCCTTGTTCCCAGGGACAAAGGGATCCAACAGTGACCCCTGCAATTTTAATATTAAATACGCATGAAGAACCTATGAGTACTTTATTATAGAATGATTTAGAATACAGAATAGCTAGAGTCATAAAGTACATGTTGGGGGTCATACAGTTTACTCTATTTAAAAAATAAAAACATAGAAGATTCCCCCCAAACCCTCTTCTCCCAAGCCCACTCCTACATGGATGCCTAATGCCAGGGCCATCTGGGCTCTAGACAGAACTTTCCTGATGCACTTGCATCCAAATCCATAGCCATGTACGGACATGTAACAATTGGATCTTTTTTTTTTTTTTTTTTTTAATTAAACGTAAACTCTCATGTTTTTCATCCCCTGGGCTCTAAATCTCACTTATTCTAAACTCTTTTCCAGAGCAATGGTGTTTACTGTGTATGAATCACCAAATGCTAAATGTGCACTTCTCAGCAAATGCAATTCATTTGAGAATAACTCCCAATAAATTGCCTGTGATGTCTCCTTACTGCTAGGGACAATGGGCAATGCCAAGCAGCGGAGGGTCACACTCAACAAGTCGCTGGCTTTCATTGTTTCTACATGTTTTAAGTGTCACAGCCTAGTATGGTACGTTATATATATATTTCCATTTCCTTTCCTTTCTTGAACACTAAAGTACAGGGGGGGGGTGTCATAGTTTCCTTATGGGAAAACTACTGGCAACCCTTTCCTGTAGCATGTACAGGTGGAAATCGGGACCTGCTGAGAGGTCGGGCTCGGGGCCCGCTGTTTCTACAGCTCTCGTCCCTATTGGTGCTTTGCTTCCCAACACTCAGCACCTGCACAGGAGCTGACCCGGAAGAGAGGAACTTCCCTGCACGTGTGTGTGCTGTCACTATGGGACAGCAGGTAAAATTTCCTCAAAAGGTACCACCTCTTCCCCTTCCTTTGTACCTCTTGCATCTCACTAGCGCCAAAGCTCTAATGTGACCCCAATAAGTGAAATATGTTTTAATAAAATGTCATTTGACGTGAGAATAATTTAACAATATTAAACCAGGCAGACACCATCGTCTTCTCTCCACCTTCTTCCTTCTGCATCCTCAGAAGTCTTCCTTCTCTCGAACTGGGTGATAGTGGAAAGGGTGGGGACGCAGGACGGGCCTGGGGAAGCAGGCTCCTCTGAGGGAACGTGGTGTAGCAAGGGGAGGACAAGGTACTGGGGGCAAGGAGACATGTTCAGTCCATGCTTCTGTGCTATCTCGTGGGCATGTTCCCTAGCATTTGAACTGTAACATCTTCGTCTGTAAAATCAGAATGGTCGTGCCGCCTTATAATGTTCTGATGTTGGAATGGATAGATAGTAGGTGTGTCAGCCTTCCATCACGGTAACAAAATACATGAGGTAATTAACTTATAAGGAGAAAAGGTTTATTTTGGGCTCACAGTTTTAGAGCTTCCAGTCCAGGACAGAGTGGCCCCCGAGCTTTTGGCCTCTGGTAGGGAAACCAGATGACAAAGGTGGGGAGTGCATGCTGGAGCAACACCAATTACATCATGAGTCAGGAAGCAAGAGAGAGAAAGGAAGGGGCTGGGGTCCCACCATCCCCTTCCAGAGCACACCCAGTGGATCCCCCAGTAGACCCTGCCTACCAACGGCTCTGCCACCTTCCTGTAGCATCACCCTGGGGACCAAGCCTTTCACACAGCCTGTTAGGAGACATTCAACACCAGCAGTAGGTACCTAGCCAGTGTTCATCTCCAAGTACAGACCACTCCGCGGCTCTCGGTGTTTCCTGGTGTTTGGTGGCTACACCCCGGCAGGTGAGCAGTATTTGGAATTTCCCATTTTTTTTTAAGTAAGCATTGAGATTGTAACATTGAGGGGCCCAGGACAGTCTAGAACCTTAGCAGCACCTCAGCACCCTTGTGCTGCCAAAAACTACGCACCGAGTAACTGCCCCTTCCCAGATACCAGTGGTCTGGTCCCTTTCAGTGTGGGCCATCATTCCTGCTCCCAGAGCTGGACTTGACAGTTTGTGGTGCATTCTTTTTGTTTTAGGAAAGAGGAATTGAAGCCAACGCCAGATGCTTAGAAACACGCTAGCACATGAGCAGGGCTGGCTAATTCTGTACGACGGTCATTATCATTACTTCTAAAGTGAGGTTTACCAGATGAGCCCCACAGAGGACCTCAGAGCCCAACCTTTGATACTCCTAACTTCCTCTCCGAGGGGCCCTGATCTCTGCTGTGAACAGCCAAACACTGATCATCAGGGGTGGAGAAGTAGGCGCTGGGGGTCTTTTGTCATACCATTCTCTTTCTGAGCCATCTTCTACTCCAAATATCTTAGCCAGAAAGATCAGGATGGAAATGGAACGTGTTTCTTCTTGTCCCCAAGTGACTGCTATGAGCAAGTACCAACGAAACAAAACATGGGTCTTCACAGAGTAGAGTCTCCCCTGCTCTGTGCCTCGCTAAACTTCGGGGCATACAGTCAGCATAAGAGTGAGCACGGGCAGTAGCGTCAGAGCGAGGACCACGGGATGGTTGCAGGTGCTGCCGGGCTAGTGCTGCAGACAGGACATGTGCAGCCTGCTTAGTAAGGGGCCGGCATGTTCCAAATGTGTCACAGTGCCCTAGGTTACTGGGGGTTCAGTCAAGCTGGGCCCCACTACTGCCCCCTGGACTCCCTCTTCGATCTGCTCTACATCGGGGGTTCTGTGAAAACACGAAGAGAACAAACACAAGCGCTGCATGTAATAATACAAGGGCCTCTGACCCACGTGCTGGAAGGACCCACCAGGATTCTCTGATGATTGCAGAGAACAAGGGGAGTTAACAGACAGCTGGATCAGTGCAGTGACAGAAGAGAGGACCACGATGGGTGGGGACTGAGGGAAGCAGCGTGCTCCTGCCATCCACACCAAATAGCCTGCTGCCCCATCATTCCCTCTGCACCCCCACAACTGCCCTCTTTTTGCATCTGCAACAAAGAGCACAAGATTCCAGGATCCTGCCCTGGCTTTCTGGGGTCTTGGGATTGGGGCAAAGCTTTACCTTCTGATCTGGAGACCGGGACCCAGCTGCCTCCTCTTATGAAGCACTGGGGCGCTGACAGGCTTATAAGTCCTCAGCTGCCCAAATTAGTGAGACCCAGACAGGGAAATGTGCTGAAGCAGGAACTTCAGAGTTCCAGGGGCACCAGGTTCGCACCGGCCAGGAAACCCAGCTGCTTCTGAGTTCATCATCTGTGTGGCTCCTGCGCTGCGCGTGTGCGGAGACTCAGGCCTTCCGCCTCGCCTCGCTGCAGAGAACTGAACGAGGAGGAGGCATATGGCGAGAGGGTGACGGTCTGTAGCTTTTTAAATGAAAATCTATATGCAAATGTGCATTAAAGTATCAGTTAGTCTTTAATTGGCTTTCCAAATCAGCATGAGGAAGACCTGTGCCTGTTGGTCTGCTGGTTTAGTGAAGTGATTGTCATCAACATTGAATGAAGGACTGTGCTCTCCCCTGCTCAGAACCCTCCTCTGGCTCCTCGTTGTCCTTGGATCATACCTGAACCTGACCCCATCCTCCCAGCATCTCCAGTCTTCCCAGCCTGCTTCAGCTCAGCTGCCCCCCACCCCTGCCCCGTGCTCTGCCCTGCAGCCTCCCTTTGCCCCATGCTAACCACACTGACCTTCGCCTGCTTCCCAAACCCACACACACCATGTGCCCAGTCATGTCAGAGTCCCCCCGCCACTGTCCCTCTGCGACACATGCATTACCCCAGGGCTTCTCAAACTTCGTTGTGCATGAACCGTAGTACCAGGAGGTTGTATTTAAAACTCAGCGATTGTTTCCCACCCCTGGAGCTTCTAACCTGGGGGCTGGGGTTGTAGCTCAGCAGCAGAGGGCTTGCCTAGCATGTGTAAAGTCCGGGTCCAAGCGCCAGTACCCAAGGGGGTCGGGGAGACACACAATAAGCCCTAGAGCTTCTAATGCACAATGTCTGGGGTTAGATCTCGGCCTTTCTATTTTTCACAAGTTCCCATATGACCCTCATCCTGCTGGTGCAGAGAACCACCTGGATAGTTAGGATTCACCTGCTCGCATGCAAATCCCTTGCACATTCCCGTTCCTCCTTTGTCTCCGTTGGACTTCCACTTTGGCTGCAGAGCAGAGATTGAGCTCTTCATTTATACACGTTCATCATTCCTCATCTTGAGCTTCCTCGTAGCACCTAACTAAAATCTAAATGTTCATTTGCATAATTATTTGCTTGTGTCTGACTTCCCTGCAAGTCTATGAACTATGAATAAAAAGCAGAGACTAGGTGCTCAATAAATTTTTGTTGGATGGACCCACCTTTTCATTCATCCTGAAAACATTCAGGGTAACAATGATTTCTTGGGTATTTCAAAATAGCTAGAAGAAAGGATTTTAAATGTTCCCAACACAAAGAAATGATAAATGTTTGAGGTGGTAAATTTTCCAATTGCTTGGATTTTACATCATATACATGTATCAAAATATTACATTATACTCCATAAATAGGAACAATTATTATGTGTTGATTTAAGAAATAATGAAGGAGGAGGAGAAGAAATAATGATTCATTTTAAATGTGGGCAGAGCATCAGAAGGACTGTCCATTCATCTGGCCCAGGGCATATTACAAAAAGTTAGCCAAGGACGGGGAGCACCTGTCCAGTTAAGCAGATCAGCCAGGTGTACCCCGGTAGCCAAAATGAAAGTTATTACACCCAGACCACCTCGCATCTCTCCACACGTCTGGAGGACGGGGGGAGACTGCGCAGAGTCAGAGCCTGTGTTCTGATCCCAACCTGTGTGACTATGGGCCTGTCCTTTCTCTTTGGGAGCCTCAGTTTTCCCAACCTTTCACTCTGAAATTTGTTGAGCTTCAAGGGTTCTGAGCAAAGATGCTCCGTTTTAAATAGGTCCAGTAATGACTGGGTTTTTGTCCTTTCCCCAACCTTAGCCAGATC
This sequence comes from Tamias sibiricus, assembly GCA_025594165.1. Classification (NCBI taxonomy): domain Eukaryota; kingdom Metazoa; phylum Chordata; class Mammalia; order Rodentia; family Sciuridae; genus Tamias; species Tamias sibiricus. Next base: position 11,734,256 of record CM046662.1, read on the forward strand.
CGGTCAGCAAAGGGAGGACTGGCTGGGCTCCAGGGCTGGGGCTGGAGGGTCTGCTTCTCTCAGGGGCCTCTGTTGGTCGCTCGGGCTTCGTTGGGACCTGGGAGGGAGCTGGGCCAAGCACAGGCCAGACTCAGATGCAGAGAGAGTCATGGAGCACACAAGTCCAAACGGTGCCTACTTCTTGACTCATGTCACCCTGATGTGGGGCAGCGTTCCACCCAGTGACCTGGCTGAGGCTCCCACCTGGAATGCGGACCAAAGCCTTGAAATGCAATTGTGTATTCTGCACCAATGCCCTAGAAGAGCGTGTACTCTTCTCCTGTCGTTGTCTTTTGTGATCTCTGTTTCCAATAACAGCCCCAGGCGCAAGTGGCACTGCCCAGGCTTCACTCATCCTGTCCCCGACTTGTGGAGAAGAATCCACAGCAGCAGTGCAAACGCCCAGTGTCACTCAATGACTTCATCTTCACTTCTTGTATTTTTAAGTTCAGACCTGTCGAAGGTTCTCCTTGTTTTGTTTTATTCTTAGAAAGATGGACTATGATTATATACAGAAATAAACTAAGAAACAGGCTCAGAAAAAGAATAGAAAGAGAAGCAAGAATCTTTATTGCACATTATTTAGTTAGAGAAAATTAGCTCGTAGCCAGACATTTATATAAGAGATTAAGAATACTTTGACCCAAATTTTTTTTTTTTTTTTCCTGTGGTACTGAGGATCAAACCCAGGGCCTTAGCATGCCAGGCAGGTGCTCTGTCACTGAGCACAGACCTACCCAGGTATTTTCAAGTCATGCTAACAGCCTCCTCACATGCCGCCTTTTAACCTCATGCCCTGTTGTGTTGGGGGTTGCACTTGTCAGGGCAAACAGTCTGCTTTTCCTTCAGTGGGTGCATCTGGGATTTCGGATCCAGATTATCAAAGAGCAAGCTCCAGGGACCAGAAGAAAGTGAGGGCGTTTGCAGGTTCAATGGTGTGAGTCTTAGAAAAGTGATAAGAAGGATTAGAATTGAAGGATTAAAAGACTCTTGAGAAGCCAAGGCATTATAGGGCCCATTACTTCATATACATTCTCCAAAAATCACATGAATGCAGGGAAAGCAAAGAAAAGGGATCTGGCTGCAGTTCAGAACGTCAATTTGTCTCATTTTAATTCCCTTTTCACAATTTATTTGACATTTTGAACAGTGGCCAAAAAAGCTATTATAAGTATAAAACATATTCATTGAGATAAATCTCATTAGTCAAGCAATTTAATTAAGGTATTGACGAGCTTAATTGATACGTGTAAGCCAAGACCATTTTCGTGTCTCATTTCCATATGCTTTTCTGCCTTAAGAGACACAAGAAGCTGGATCTTAAAAAAAAAAAAAAAAAAAAATCTGTCTCCATAAAAGCGCTATAGATTCATCTGCGCCTGCCATCTCAAGGGACCACTTCCTGCCACTCTCCTTGATTCCCAGCCAGCGACTCCTCTAAGTGGCGCTGCTCGGAGGGAAGGTGATGTACGCCCAGCCTGAGTGCCTGTCAGGCGCTCTTATGATCAATAGGAGAATATTTATATTAATAAAGCACTGAGTTAATTAAATAAAACGGTCCTCTGGGTAGACTTAAGATACTAGAGGATGGGCAGGAATCGATAGAGTCAACCATTTGAACATTAAGGATGTGCCTTGAAATTTTATGGAGCTTTTAAAAACTCGCGCTGTAATGTGAAAAGTTTGAAGCCTGTACAAGTTACCTGGGCCAGGACCTTGTCTCTGGCTTCGGGAGCTGAGGGGCACAGAAAGGACGTGTAGCTGGAGACAGGAGCATGGGGAGCCCCAGCAAGGCTCCTCTGTCCTGGGAAGCAGGGGTCCACCTTGGAGGACAAGGCCAGGCTCGGGGACAGAGGCCTGGGCTCAGTGCAGGGTGCAAACCAGAGGACCGCACTTCCTTGTCCCCAGAGCATAAAGATCTGTGGACTCCCCTCCAGCTTGGGGTCCCCTCTTCCTGAGAAAGCCCAGACACTGGACTCTTTGGGGGAGCCTCTGGTTACCCGTGTGTGTCTTCGGAGTGGACATGCTGGTCCCATCCTTTCCCTGTCTATTGCTGCCTTCCAGGGTCTGGTCTCTGAAATGACTGTCTGTGTTTCTGCCCTTGACCCACCACACCCTTTGTTTCCTCTGGTTTTATTTTATTGTCTCTGTCTATGTCAGTCTCCCTCCTTCTTCATCTGTCTTTGTCTCTCTGTCTCTCTGCCTCTCTCTCTCTCTCTCCCTCCCTCCCTCTCCTGTTCTCTCACCTTTGTTTTTTAAATTCTATTTTAATCTAAAGAAAAAAGGCATTATTATTTGGATGTGCCTACATCCTGAGTACTGTCACATTATATGGGGACTATCCTCTCTTTATCTATCTAGGTTTAATAGGGAACATTTGTTCCCAGACTTGGCCTCCACACCAGCACTGAGGGGTCCCCTCCCCTCACTCCTGAAGCAGCCTCCCCGCCTCTGGGTTTGGAGAAGGAAAGAGGACAGAGATTGCTGTGTCTGCCTCCAACAGCCGATCTGTTTGCAGAGGTGACATCATACCTGCTGTCCTTTTGTCTTCTCTGGGGACTGTGGCTCCTCACTTCCTCAGCTTTGACCCACAGCGCCCAACTCCCTAGGTTCACTGCGGCCCGCCCTAGAAATGATGGTCCTTCATTGAAACAAGATAGTCTTAATGGCGTTGTGAGGTTTCCCTTCTCCAGAGAGAGGAAGGGCCGTCAAGGAACTCGTGTCAGGAGCAACCAACTCCGCTTGCTTTCCTGCCTTCGTGGGTCTCACCCCTCCTCTTTGGGTTGGTCCCTGCATGACCCTGGGCCCCTTTGAGGGATGCCTTGACTCCCCCTGAGTCACCCAGAGGTGGCTGAGCTGCTATTTTGCTCTCAGCCTAGTTTGTATGTATGTGGATCAAGGCTACTTCCTGGTCTTCCCCGCCAGCTGTGGTTCCAGAGCCGTCCTTCCAGCGGCCCTGCGTCCCCCACCCTTTCCCTCTTCTCTCTGGAGTCGCCCAGTGCCCTGCGTCCCCCACCCTTTCCCTCTTCTCTCTGGAGTCACCCACCAGCTTCTCTGCAGAGCAGTCACTTCACAGTCAGCTTCCCAGGGATGACAGGGAGCTGGGAAGCTTTAGCCTGTGTCCCCCTCTTTGCCCAGGCACCCTCTCCATCCTCGGGAGACTGGTGAATTCCCTAGGGGAGGGTCTCCCTGCAGGACCCACAGAAGCCCTGAGGCCCAACAGAACAGACTGAGTGGAGCCCAGTTATCGCTTTCTTCCATTTTGAAGTTGGCCTGGCCTTGCTGCTTTCTGGCTTTAGAGTTCCTGTGCGTTACTCATCTGTCCCTCACCACAGCAAACTTCATGAGAAACTCCACTTGTAAAGAGAAAGGATTTATTTTTTAGCAGAGTTTTGGAAGTTCCAGTGTATGAGCTGTTGGTCCTGTTGTGTTTGGGCCTGGGGCGGGGCCACGGGGTGGGGACACATCATGGCAGGAGGACATGGTAGAGCCGAGCCGTTCAACTCATGGCCAGGAAGCAAAAGAGAGGAAGAAGAAGGGGCTGGGTCCTATACTTCTTTCAGTAGCACATCCCCAGTGACCTAAAGACCTTCCATCTGACCACGTCTCTCAAAGGTTCCACCTCCTCACACCAGCCCAGAGACCAGGGCGTTCGGGGGACACTGAAGACCCAAGCCAGAGCACTGGGCGGTGTTCTCTGAGGAAGGAGACAGGCCTTTCCTTGTCTTCTCCTCAGTGTGTGAGTGCTCACTTGAACACGTACAAGCACAGATAACTAGTATTTTTAAGTGCCTCGTATGAGCCAGGCACATTAGCCATTTCATAATAATTCCCTGACATCAGTAATTTCACAGTCCCCATTTTATAGCTGAGGACACTGAGGTGTGGACACTGTCACTTACTTGCACAAAGGCACACAGCTAGCAAATGGTAAAGCTGGGGTTCTCCCCAGGATCTTCCAAGCCACCGAGCCCTGCTCCCTGAGGTCTTGGCCAGGTACAGGACTTCCGGGGCCAGGCAGGAGAATGTGGGTCAGGCGTAATCAGCAAATAGTCTCAGCGAGGCATTTCTGTAAAAGTGCCCCCCGTCCCTTCTCTTTGTCCCTGTGCCTCCCACTACAGAGGTCGTTTCCCCTTTGCTGGGTACAAGGGAGTGGACTGTATTTGGCACGAGACCAGTGGCAGCCGCCTCACGTCCCTCACTAATTAATCTCATCTTTGCACTTCGCTGGGTTCTCCTCATTCTCCTGTCCCTCGTCTAGCGCCTTTCCAGCTAAGTGGCCAGGCGTGGGTCTGGGATTAAATATTTGTGTTAACTTCAAACTTGGTGTAAATCTATTGAACTGCATCTGTTTTTACATAAATAAGCCACAGAACAGCATCCATTCTCCTTCAGTCGATACAGGACCTCCACAGGTGTGAGTTATTAGCAATAACTGTAATTGCTTTGAATGGAACAATAAATAGTACAAAAGGTCGTGAGGAGGAATGTCCCTCCATAGTATCAGCGTAGCTTAATGGGTTAAGCCACCACACACCTCATCCCATGCAGGGCTTTGGGAGGCAGCCCTGTCACTCAGGGTGCTGAGCTCTTGCTGAATTGCTTTCCTGTTTAGGTAGAAGATAATTTTGAGCCTTTCTAAAGCTGCATTGATTTTATCGGCAGATGGCCCCAGGATAGCATCTCACCTTCACCACTGAGGTTTCACTTGTTTAATGGGGTTCTGAAAAGTGACAAGAAAGAACAGGCAAATACAAGCCACCCTTCCTGGAGCTGCGGCCCTGCATTCTAATCCTGGCCTCTGGGCAGCGGCAGTCCCAGGTATAGCCCTCCCCGCCTTCCAGTGAAACAGAAGAGACCACAGTCCCGGGGCCGTGCTCTGTCCCTGAGGGGAAGGGAGGGGCCGCCAAGCCAACAGCATGAGTGGTTTAGGGCAAGGCCCGCAGGGAACCCAAAGAGTGTTCAAGGAAACCTTTCCTCTTATCAGGCTGGACGTGTGAAGCTGCCGGGACAGGTGAGGAAGGGTCTTGGGCTTCTCCCTCCGGACCCCCTCCCTGCCTCCATCTCCTCTCCAGTTTTAGTTCCGCCCGCCCCTGGGAGGGCTCCAGGTCTTTTAGACAACTTGGCAGGAAGAAGTCAGATCAGTGCCGATTATCCCAGAGATGATCAGAACATCCTGTGCACCTGTCACCCCCTCTAGCAGCCCCGCGGGGCCCAGGGGAAAGCATCTTGTTTGTGCCTGGAGTTTGCTTATCCGTGTCATCTTGGTCTCACGGGCGCCAGGACTCAGAAAGGGGCGGGGGGGCTCCTTCTTGGAGGCAAAACATTGTCAGGCACACATCCCTTTTCTGGACTGAATTCCTTTTCCAAATCTGTTGGACCCTCTCAGACCAGGTTTCCAGCAGGCCCCGCCGTCTTCAGGGACCCTAACCACCTGTCTCCCTGGCCGGCCCCCCAGTGCGCCCGCTCCTCACCCCTCCAGCTCGCTACCCTTCTCAGCCGGAGCTTTTTCTGTGACTCCCTAGAATGCAAGCCTGTTCTAGTGGCATTACTCCTCAACACGGCACCTCAGGCAGAGATGGGAGGGTACAGGGAGACAGGGGGAGCTCTGTGACCCCAAGGGACCAACTGGAGCTGGGGAAAAGAAATGAGCCCAGAGCTTGAGATTCACTCGCCATCACCCATGAATTAGGCAAGGGCATGAAATCATTTTCACTTAATTTTTTTTATCCATTCAAGAAATATATTTTAAGCCATACACCAAGGCTCCTGCTCAGCAGAACCCCTCGCCCACACAAAGCCATTATTTAATGAGAGAGCCAGCAGAAAAGACCACCAACCCCAAGCTCGACCTCCAGCTAGCACGCAGCTAACCACAGCAACCTCCCGGCTCCAGACTCACTTGGTCCAGGGCTCAGTGGCGAGTTTGCCTTTAGCTCTCAGGGAAAGTCAAATTTACAGACTAGGCCCTGTCACCGAGTTAAAAGGACCACATGTTACTCTCATTTTACTTAAAGGTTCTTCCTCGTCTCTCCCCCTGCCCCTGACAGAAATAGGCCCACATGGTAACTGGAAATAAAAATTTACCAAAAAAAAAAAAAAAAAAAAAAATTAGAAACACACTCCCTATCTTCTCATTTTTTTGCTAATTACCGCCAGAGCAGATCTTCACTGCCAGGGTACTGTGCCTCTGAGCCTAGGCTACGGGCCTACAAACTGAGGCAAACGACGGGGCCCAGGGCAGCCATTAATCCTGAAGCAGGCCAAAGGCACACACTTCATTTCAGAGCAATTCAATAAGTGCTCCCCCCACCCCCGCCACCTCCCCCTGGCTCACAAGGTTTCATCTCCTAATTACAAAAGCTTTTTGGCATGGGGATGTCTCTGGGAAGGAGAGAGGACTCAATTTGGGCCATCTCTTCAAAGAAGACACGGGAAAAAGGACGCTTCTCCAATTAATCAGCAAATGCCCGGCTCCAGCTTTTGGGCCCAAGGATCGATTTACATAAAGCTACTTCTCCAGATGAGTTTGCCTCCCCCCTCCTCCCCCTCTCCTCCCCTGCCTTCCTCTTGTCCGGCCAGCATTAGATATGCTACTGGATTTCAGATTGACAGTGTCAGCTACGACAATCAAATTAGGGATGAAAGCCTCAGATGGCTGCAAGAGAGAGGGAGGCGGGGAGGGAGGGCTGGAGGCTCCCTCTCCCCAGTGCCATTGGGCAGACACATCACTTTGAACAAAGAGAAAAAACAAAACAGGGTCTCCATTCTTTGGAGCCCGTTTAACTGCCCCCCCCCACCTCCAAGGTTGATACATTAAACCAAAAGTTCCCTTTGGGCTTAAAATTTGGCATGGCACTATCTCAGACACATAATTATATGCTCATGATCAGATTTTCAGCATCAGATTTTTCCACACAATATAAAGACACCAAAAACATGGTTGTGTCCTTGATAGGTACGCAGTGACAGGTGCACAGTGGACTCTGGAGGCAGATGCTGTGGTTGGAATCCTGTCCAGGGAAGCCTGGACCAGAACAGAAGGCATAATTGGGCTGCTAATGACAGTCCCCCAATCCCACCTAATGCAGCTGCCTTGTCACTAAATTGTGATAATCCCAGGGATTAGTGAGCTGTGGAGCAGTTCAGCCTCTGCACCCTTTGCTGAAGATGATCAGTCAATTATAATGCTATCTCGTGAACACAAAGAGCATTACTTGGAGTTACGTGGGATAATTAAATGAAGAAAGTTTCTGTTTGGCCTGGAAGCAGTGGTTAACCCTGCCAGCCCTGGCACAGTGGTGGTTTAGAAAGATTAAATCCTGAGGTTGGAGGGAGCTTCTCTGCTCAAGGGAGGAAAGATGGCTAAATGGCTGGACTATCGCAAGCTGTAGCTTGCTTCCCTGGAGCCGTGGCCTTCAACCCCTGCTGGCTCTCTTCCACGTCTCCTACCGGGACAGCTAAAACCCCAAGCATCCTACCTTGGGCTCCCTGAGATGAGCTCCAACACCTGGAAACCTTCCCTTCTCTTGACATTGAGAGACCACAGAGCTAGCCCTTATTCTAGCACAGAACTGTGGATCCAGCAGGTACTGGCCACATAGACCAAACCGAGCAGCCTACAGCTCAGTCCCAGCTGATATGTATGTAAAATGCACATCAGAGTTCAGAGTCTCGATATGACAAAAATGTAATACATCTCAATAAATTTTTATACTGATCATATGTCAAAATGGTAATATTTTGGATTATAATGATTTTAAAACATTTTATTCAAAATAATTTCATCTATTTCTTCTTACCATTTTTTAGTATAGCTAATGGAAAATTGCAAATTGCTTCTGAGGCCCATGTTGTAGTTCTATGAGACTGTACAGTCCCAGAATTAGCAGATCTCCCCCTGAGGGGTGACAGCCTCCACCCCCTCACTGGGCACAAGTCTGAGTTTACAGATTAAATTCAACCCAGGACTGATGTGTCCTGTGGATCAGATAAGGAATTATTTGGTTTCAGTATTTTGGAGATAAAAATAGATATAGATAGCTGGCCAGTAGTCAGGGCCAACTCTGCCCTGACAACTCCTGGTTGTCCAACTCAGCCCACATTACTCATTCACTTTATAACCATGTGCCCCTGAAGAATTTGAGATCTTGAGATCTTGAGAATACCTGCTTATCAAGAGACACAAAAGGGTGACTGTGCTGGTCACTAATGACAGCAAACCAATAGCCCTAACTTCATGCACGGCTTCTGCATCTGCTTACAGCCTGCCTGGCTCTTTCCTTCCTCCCTTTGGTCAGAAAGCTTCGTGGGAGCAAGCCTCTTAGCTCTGGTGTGCATCTCGGTCACAGCTCCATATCTGTCTCTCAGTCTGGCTGCTCAGTCCTGCTCATCACCTGCTCTCCAGAATGGCCCCTCCAGGAAAACTGGAAGGAGTCCCTCATTGGTGAGGCTTTACCAGGAATGTCCTAATCCCAGCCACCACAGTCTCCCCTGCAGGGCTTGGTTTTCTTTGGCTATGCCTCTGGGATCCCAGGGGATGCTGCAGCCATCCATGACCTCTCACCCCTTCTAGGTCAGCCTTCAGACTGGGTCCCTGAATGGCTTTATAAAATACAGAGTAAATGTGGCTCTTTCTGCTTCTCTCCATCCTGTAGGCATCTTGTCCAACACCAGCAACCTCACTGAGACACGGGAGGCCTTTGAATCTTGAGCCTAAAATTTTCCCTAAAATTCAACCTAAACATTTAAGGCAATAAGGTATGCATTTGTTAACTTCATGCTAATCACATGAAGTTAGTGATTTGCATTTAGAGATTGCATTAGGTTCTAGAAAGCACTTGCTTGTGCCTTCTCTGTAATGCCTGTCTAAGAAGTATAAGTTGCAGTGCAGAGAATTGAACTGTTCTCTCAAAGGCACCCAGCCTTTAAATATCAGAGTCAGGGTGTTAACATGACACTACCCAAGACGCTCATCATTCTGCCCTCAGTTCTCAAACTTATTCAGACTTTATACTCTAGAGTGCATCCTCAGGGATCAGAATCCATAGATCTGGGATGGGTCCCAAGTATCTGTGATAGTTTAATTAATATAAAACTTTCATACACATTTGAAGTAAAGCACAGATGATAAAGGAAGCTTCATTTTACTCATCACCCAGCCCTGAAAACCATTAACCCATGACCCATCTCATTTTATCTAGAATTTTACCCACTTCCCCTCTTCTAGTCTATTTTGAAGCAAAATCTAGACATCATCATTTTATCCTTTAATTATCTCAGTATTTCTTTCCCAAGAGAGAGATAATATAAGTGAATGGAAGCATAACTACAATACCATTCGTGTATGTAAATTAAAAAGCTTACAGGAACCTATATGTTTTTGAAGCACCATTTATAAATTCCAATCAGATGGGTCATGAACTTGTTGTGAGAAGGACCTCCCTAAACCATACCAGTTCTTTTTTTTTTTTTTTTTTTTTTTCCAGTTCAGGAGATTGAACCCAGGATCACTTAACCACTGAGTCACACCCCCAGCCATTTTTTTAGTTGTTGTTATTGTTTTATTTTGAGACAGGGTCTCACTAAGTTGCTGAGACTGGCCTTGAACTTGCAATCCTCCTTCCTCAGCCTCCCAAGTCACTGAGATTACAAGCATATGCCACTGCTCTTGGCCCAGTTCTTAATACACCTTCATGCCACCCTGATTTTCTCAAACTGTCCTCCTGCAAAGACAAAGTACCTGACAAAATAAACAAGCACCCTGCAGTCCTGGTGATTCGGATGAGCATCTTTCCCTTTCTCTCTATAAAAGCTAGAAAGACTTTAGGTCCTGAGTAGAACAAAACTGAAAAGCAATGTGTATTTAGCTACAAGATTTCTTCCTGTTGACAAGGGGGAAAAAAGCAGTGAAAACGTTGCTGTTGTTTCCTGAGGTGCCTGGGAGTTACTTTGTTTCTGTCAGGGTGCTGGAGTCTGTTTCTCTGAGCTGGAGTCACCCAAGGATGAGTGCAGCGCAGATGGATACTCGGTTCTGCTCTCTTCTCTGTCTTAACACATGACGCAGCGGTTCCTCTCTGTTGAGGGAAGTGAGAATGTGAGCTAACAGTTAATCCGCCAAACGTGTGAGTGGCACAGCTAGGACAATTCTAATGAGCTTGCCAGAGAAGACAGAACGGAAGGGCTCTTGTTGATGCCTTTCGTTCAGTGACTTCAGCGTGCACTGCTGCAATGAAAGATTCAGGAGCAACTGGAGCAGTGGGAAATAATTGTGTTTTTCTTTTTGTTTGTGTCCCCATTGATACTTTGATTCTCTGGCTCCCTGAGACAGGTTGCAATTCTTTCAGAAATGATCCCATTTACGCCATTGTCATCTCCCTCGGACAAAGGATGTCATTGACTAGACACCCAGCTGAAGGACCAGGGCTTCTTAACTGGGATATAGCTTGGGGCTCATTTGATTTTGACAGTGACCCAACTGCAAACATATAATCTTGCTTATTAAGATAAATTGCCTGTAGACGAGATTTACCTAGTAAGATAAATCCTCCCCGAAGTCCACATTGTAAAATCCCCAGGGAATAATTTTGCTTCCGCGGCTGTGCCTTCTGCTGTCTAAAATCATGTAAGCAAAACAGTATCTTTGCCTTTAATTCTTGGAGTAGAATGATGTGTCACAGGGTTTGATATATTAGGAGCTGGGGTTCAGGGAGCAGGGCAAAGGAGTCAGCTTTATGTAGGGGCTAGTGTTGAGAGCACAAGAAATTGTAGATGTGTGGATTATCGCAGAGATTTTTAAGTTCCTAGGTGGGTTTTGGTTGATATTGAATGCACCAATGGGCGGGTTTTCCTCTGACTAGGCAGCAAATTTGAAAGTATACTCAGGCCAAAGAGAATCACAGTGGTAATGCACACCCTCATCCCCAACCCATAATGCTTCCAAATACAAAAGCTTTTTATATCATCCCCTATTTTTGTTTGACTAATCAAGAGTTGATGGTTGTATTGTTTTGGTTTTCAGTGTTGCTATAAAGGGACCACTAATTTATCTCAGTGCAAAGGGTCAGGGAGGGAGGAGGAAGTATAGACCTCCTCAAATACCCACGGAGTTGTTCTAGTTTCTTTGGAAGTTTAGCTCCTGTGTGGCCTCTTGTCCTTGCCTCTGGATGGACCGTCTTTGGAGAGTAGTGCTTTAATCTGCTGAGAGCTTCCTGATTCAGAGAGCTGCCTTGGAACTCTCTTCTGTATACTCCGGGTGGGATGCCTTTGGCCCTGCAAGGTACTGGCTTCTCTCTCCTGCATCTGTGGGCTTCACTGCTGGAGTCTCATAGCTAGCTGGTACCCCTTCAGTCTGTCCTTGGGTTGTTGACATTACCTCACCAGCATTATGGTGGGCACCCAGAGCCTGGGTGTTTGCATTTCTCTTGGGTAGTCCCCAACCACACACTGTCTGAGGCAGGACTCCCAGGGCCCAGCTTCCTTGTTCAGAGACACGACTCTAGACCTCAGACCACAGCTGAGAACTCACCTGTTTAAGTTTACTCCCTTTCCTCACCTGCTCTCTCCTGAGAGGACTTCATTACTCAGTCATTTAAGGAGTCTTAGGCTCAGTGTTGCTTCTTAGAGAGTCCAGCACCAGACCACCTTTTTCCTGACTCAATCTCTCTTATTTCATTTTCAAGAATCGAGAATCAAATGTGGTTACTACTTTCTAGATAGCACACGAGGGAAACTTTAATTCCTCCCTCAGATTTTGTGGAAATAGGACCAACAACATTTATGTGTTTTATTGTTCAGAGTTGTAAGCGTATATCCCGGGGTGGTTGATAAAGGACATTTCCAGCAATGTAAACCCATGGCTCACTGGGGGGAACTTCTGAGAAGTATACACCGACATTTGTTGAAGGCTTTCCATGTTCCAGTCTCTGGGCAACGTGCTGCACATGTGTGGATGCATTTGCTTCTGACAATTACCTGATGAAGCTGGTAGAATTAATAATCCCATTATAAATATGGGAAAACTGAGTCATGCAGTATTTTAGCAACTTGTATGAGCATACAGCTGATAAGTAACTCCATGCACTTCAGAAATAAGAATTCCCAAATTTATGAGAGCTTCTAAATCCCATTTTGGAGCTTGGGAATACTTTGGGATCAACGCTGAAGCGCAAAACCCCCCAATACCTGCCATTCAATGCACGTGAGCCTCCCTGGTGGCATGAATGTGACCAGAGCTAGTGCTTTGTCCCCACTGGAGCAAAGAGGAGAGCGTTTTCCTGCTTCTCATCTTGCAGGGGTAGGGATGCAGCCCAAGAACAAAGCATCCCTGACATTGCAGGGTGGCTCTGGAAGACTTGCAAGAGCGCCACTGGAACTAGACAACCTTTCAATCCATTTATCAAAGTGTCTGCACTTCCCATTTCAAGGTAGATGAAGCAATAATAAATTTGTGAAGAAAGTTAATCTGTGTCCAAAGCATTTTAGTAAATTAAAAAGGTGGGGGAAGGGAGGGCTGCCTGGAAGCGGGATGTATCTGTTCTTGCCAACTCCTATTTGACTTACTGTCTCCTTAATAAGTCCTCTTTGGTCTTGTGTTTTTGGATGGAATAATCAGTCAGTTAATCATTTTCCGGAAGCTCAAAAATGCACTTTAGCTAATGCAGTCCTTTCTTTTCAGAGCCCTGATTATTTAAAAAGGCATCTGGGTCCGTGGCGCCACTTCCCAACCAAGAACGCTTTCCCCGGCTGCCATCTTTCTTCATGTCCCCAGAAAAACCCAGCGCACTTTGCCTCCCTCCCCCCACCCTACTCCAACCTTGTACCTTTCTCCCAATGTAAAAAAAAAAAAAAAGAAAAAAAAAAAAAAAGGTCCCCTCTGGCCACTTCCAAGCATTTCTGTGAGCTGCTTCTCTGGTGAAGGGTGCTTCCCAACCATCAACTGGCCGGAAGTAGGCTCGTAGGCATTATGGATAGATTTTGTTGTTTTTATTTAAGTGTCAGCCGGAAACAGTGGCTCTTGTATCTCTCAAGGATCATACTTAACAATCGCTCTAAGCTCTGGCATCACGCTGAGATAAACACACTATTAGGAACCCTCACAAAGGCCCTGTGATAATTGTGAAGGGATAGTTACCGAAAATGAAGCACCCAGCCCTGAACCCTCCTCCACGCCCCATCAGTAACACCATTAAAGTTGTCAGTTTGTCAGCCCACTGGAGGTATTTATGAAATCAATATACAATCCTGCAGATGCATGGCAGCAGGATTGTTAGCTGGAGAAGGGAAGCTCAATGGAAAATAAAATTAATGAAATTTACAAGCAGATTGTCATGGGGAACAGTTAAATTGCCTACACTCTACTGTTTCCCTCCTTCGGGGCAGGGAAAAGCAACAGTGAAGAGGAAGAAAGCAGACCATGCCTTACCCTGGGCTCAAGTCAGAGCAAGGCTGGGTGCATTTGCAGAAAGAACACAGAGATCAGAAACCAAAGCAACTGCCCCACCCAAGCACAGGATTCTGCCTGAATGATGCATAGGGTACCTCCCATGAATAACACTTTTCTGATGAAATATGGCTCTCCTATCTTCATCCTGCCACATTGCAAACCAGAACTTTTGTACAGCTACCGCTCCTTCCTGTGTGTTTCGGGGGCGGGATGCATTCTACTCGAAATGGCTTAATGCGTTACTGGGATACGTGCCCTTGTTCCAGCTTCCAGCCACGGTCAAGGCTGACAGTTCTAAACTTTCTCCCATTTGCTCCCCTCGCCCCTGATTTCCCTCATCTGCCATTTGTCAGATGTGTGTGCAGCGCTCATCTCCCAGGACCACCGGAGATAACAGCCAGGATTGGGAAGGTGGCAGGCAGGGGCTTGGCGGCCGATAAACCAGCTTAAATAGACTGGGCCTATTGTAGCTGCTGGAGCCTCCTGTGCAGCCCAGATGCCTGGTAGAAATTGCATTAGTCAGATGACAGGCCCTGGGCCCCTTCTCCAGAAGCTGATGGAGAGCAGCCGAGTGGCCTGGGTGACACTGCCTGACCTCTGCTGTCATCGTGGGCTTTGTTCAGTGCCCTGACTCCAGGCTGGAGCCCTGCTCATTGAATCAGGCCTGGCTGGGGGAGCCGGCAAGGGGGCTCATTGTGCATCTAAATTTACTTACATCAGTTGCAGGCAGAGGAAACTGCATTTGGGATGTGGGGCACCTTGTTATGCAGCCCTGGAAGCCTGTAGGACTCACGCCACAACCTGACACCTGCAGCCTGCCCCAGGTCTGAGCCTTGCTCTGGGGGGAGCACCAGACTGTCCCAATCTCTAGCATTCTGAGTTGAGGCTGTTGCTTAGAGCACATTCAGCTTTCTCAGCAGGCAAGAGCAAGAAGTGGAAGCCTCCCTTCTACTTTCTGTTTTTCCTCCTCCCTCTTGCACAGAGTTTATGTTCAGACAGACAGCGCATGTTCTAGTGTAGGTTGGTTGTCTGACCTCTGCTTCCAAACATATTGGGAGCCATCCACAGCTTTTGACTGGGAGCCCTTAAAAATCAGTATGTGAGCATCTGTCTGGAAAATCTGCCTATAGGCCAATTCAACAAGGACGTGTGTACCCTGCGTGCCAAGGGATGGCTGGACAAATGTCCCTAAGTGTATGGGCAGAGACATTAATCCCAGTGTTTCTTGAAATGGCAAGTAAATCAATCAATACTGGCCCAACAATTTGGTATCATCATAGCCATCCATACAATTGGATGTTATATAAAAACCTTAAAAATGTTGGCAAAAAAAAAAAAAAAAAAAAAAAAAAAAAAAAAAAAAAAATGTTGGCACTGATGTACTGGGACAGATGTTCTCAATATAGTAAGTAAAAATATAGTTTATAATAGACTGTATATTACGAGGTGAAATTCATACATATTACTTCTAATCAGTAGCAGTGGTTATATCTGACTGGTTAATTTTTTGGCCTTAATAGTTGAGGGTTTTTCTGTGTGTGCTTTTCAAACTAAAGCTATGTATATGTATGTAGGCATGCGTGCGCGCGTGCGCACACACACACACACACACACACACACACACACCTTTTATGTCTGAAGAACACACACAGAGCTGATTGTGTCCTTGGTGCTGTCTCTGCGCACACCTCTTTGGAGATGCTCTTGCAGCAGTGGGGTGCAGAACTAGCCTTGCCTGACGCACGGCTCGAGTGTTCTGCAGAGTGGCTCGTGCGCCCTGGAGGCCTTATGGGTCTTTATACATTGATTACTTGCTGAGATCCAAGCGGGCTTGAGGTCTGAATGAAAACAAGTGCACGTGTTTGGTCGAGCAAAAAAAATAAAACCAGAAAGCAAAACCAAGCAGCCCCCATCATCTGTTGTTTGGAAAGGAAACTCAGGCTTCAGGGCTGCTTAAAACCCCCAGACAAGACTTGGCTTTGAGCCAGCTGCAGGACCCTCACACTATCCCTTGCCTTCCTCAAAGCAGCATGTGGGTGCTGCGTAATGCTGGGTGAGGTGCTGGCTGGACCCCTATTTTGGAAGGATTTGTAGAAATGCAATTTAAATTTATCACACTTGTCACTAAGAAGAGCCAGGAGACCTCTGGGGGTCTCTGGGACTCTAGAATAAGCTGAAGTGGTCATTCCCATCAGAAAATCAGATGGCCAGACTCTGTTCCCATCCCAGATGACAAAAGCAGAGAGCCTGGGCGTCAGAGGACAGCCTGAGAGCCGGGAGATTGAGTGGTGCTGACCCTGCAGTGGGGGAGGGATGCTTTGGGGGAAGGGGGGCACAGGGGTCTTCTCTGGGAGGTGGCAAAACAGAGACTTGGGTGTGGAGCAGGCAACAGAGAGCCCAGAATCTTGGCTCGTGGCCTGGAGGTGTGAGACCACCCACAGCGCCCGCCCGGGGGCTGCTGCCTGGTAACCATTTCAGCAAAGGCCGTCGCTAGCACTAGCACGACAATGTGCATGCTTGTAGCAGCCCTGGGCCTGAGACTAAACAGTCCCCAAACACTTCTGACCCACCCCAGAGGCAGCCTCTGAGAGTTTTTGTGATCGTAATGAGATGCAGAGAAAGCCAGCCTGGCTCTTTAACTGGGTGTGCCTCTTCTCTTCTTGTTTAGAGATCTGAGTGAAAACCAGATCCAGGGAATCCCAAGGAAGGCGTTCCGTGGCATCGCTGACGTGAAGAATCTGTAAGTGCTGTTTTCGTTGCTTTGCTGCAGTTGTGGTTCGCGCGGGCTCCCTGGCCAGGATGGGTGAGAGGAAAGGGACAGGACGGTGGTTTGGACATCTGCAGAGATTGAGGGTCGTGTGTAAGGGTTCTCCACACAGCTTTGCAAAGCCCTGCTCTTCCTGGCCATTCCACAGGCATCGGAGTCCCACATCTGGGTCAGTGCCTCATGTCACACAAGCTGGACGGCCTTGGTGCAAGTCAGCTTCTCCCAGTGTCATTATCATCTTCTGTAAAATAGGGGCCATAGGTGGTGGGGGTGTTGTATGCACTAAGAAAATGTTAAGGAAAAAAAAACAAAGTTAATGCCTCATTCTTAGTAAGTATTAAGTAAACTGGAGCTTTGATGGTGATGATGATGGTGATGAAGATCTCTTATTAACAGTCTCATCATCAGTCCCAAGAGAGAGCCCCAGGACTTATATCCCAGGACCTTGGGGAGATGTAGCCAAATCCATTTCCATTACATTAGATTTTTGCTTGCTTTTTACTTTTTATTTTAAAATCATCATTGATTGACAGTAAGTTTAAAAAAAAAAAAAAAAAGACATAGGGCCCAGGTCCATGTGCCAGTTCCCAGTGGTGACACCTTACAAACCAGGGGCCAACAGCAACACCAGGAAATTGGCATTGGTGCCACCCACGACTCCCCTTCAGACTTCCCAGTTACCCACACTTAGGCTCACACGTGCACTTGCTGGTGTGCACGTGTATGAGCTTGAGTGTGGGTAGCTCTGTGTGGGTGGATCACAGGTAGAGTTGGGCTGCCATGACCAAGGTCAAGAGGCGGGACTGTTCCATCCCTGAACTCACCAATAATCCGGATCCTTTCCTAGTTGACCCCAGCCTTTGCTCTCATCAGTGACTCCTGGCCCTTACCTTCACACTCCAGCCTCCTCAGCACGTCTGTCCACCACAGCCTCAAATTCAATTTGAGAAGTCTTGAAGGAGACAAGGAAGGAAGAAGGAGGGAGGGAAGAAAGGAGAAGGGAAGGGAAGGGAGAAAAAAGAGAAAGAAAGAAAGAAAGAAGGAAGGAAGGAAGAAAAGAAAAAAAAAAGAACCTGCTTTAACTGTCACTTTTCCCTTAACAAATGGAGGGGCTTAAATTTCCTGGCATAGCCTGGGGAAGTTGGTGATGGCTTCCAGATGCATGTTATCTGCCTCCCCCGTGGCTGGCCTTAGCGGAAAGCTTTTGGTGTTTAACATGCAGAGCACACAGAGGGCGAGGCATCTGTGGGAGTGGAGGGACAGGGAGGCAGAGAGGACTTTGCAGGGGGCTCTGGGGACAGAGGCTGCCTGCCGTGTCCACTGGGAGTGTTTGCTGAAGAGCAGGAGAGGGTGGGGGCAGGCACAGACACACAGCCATGAGCCCCTTTACAGGACAGGTGTGGATCCTCGCTTAAAAAATGACTTCTGGGATACAAACCAAACCTATAGGTGTGGCTCAGTGGCAGAGTGCTTGCCTATCATACTTGAAGCCCTGGATTCAATCCTGGGTACTGCATAAAAAAAGTCTGGAGGATGGGCCCCGGGGGAGGGAACTTCTTAACTTCCTTACACCTTTGCATGAAAAGAAGATTAAATACCACAAATAAAAAAAAAAAGAGTTGTTTTTTTAACTCTTGTAATATCTCTAATCATGCAAAGGCCTTAGAGGTGAAAGGTTGGAGTGTCCCTGAAATGCCTAAGTTGTTTTTACTCCAGCAAGTGGCTGTCCGGCTTACCTTCTAGAAAAAATAAGAATGCAAATACAGTTTGAGTAGCCCTTATCTGAAATGCCTGGGTCAGAAGTGTGGAATATTTGCATATACATGAGATATTGTGGGGATGGGACCCAAGTTCTAACACAAAATTATTTTTTGTTTCATATCCACTTTGTGCATATAGCCTGAAGTTGTTTTTATACCATGTTTTTAATAATTCTGTGCATAAAACAGTTTCCTAGTGTGGACTTTTCCATTTGTGATGTCCTTTCAGTGCTCAAAAAGTTGGGTTTTTGACTTAGGACTGTTCAGCCTTTCTTTATTTCTGAGGAGCCCAGGCTCAGCAGGAGTCGGCTTCTGTTTTGTTCATACCCAGAAGCAGCAGCGTGTGGTCCTAGGGGAAGGAGGAGTGCGGTAAACCTACTGCCCAGAGGAAGAATTAACTGCACAAACTAAGGGGTGTTGAACACTTGGTCCTCCTAATCAGTCAGCAATGCACTTGTGGGACAGAACCCCGAGACCTCAGAAGCATAATTCTTGTTCTCCTGGGGCAAATAGGATCACTGGGACAAGACACATGTCCATCCAAGAGAAAGTTCAGTAAAATACCAGACAACATGAAAATTGCAGAGGAGGGCCTGAGTACAGCCAGAGGCTGTCAGGGAAGAGAAATAGCTTTCGGCAACGTGGCCTTGAGGTGGAAAACGTGGTGTGGGCTTCTGTATAAATTATGCCTGCTCTAGGTGCCAAGTCTGTGACTCTTGGCACATGACACTTCTGAACTTAGGTCTCAACCATTGTAACATAAGGACAAGAATTGGACCCACCTCCTAGGATTTTTGTTAAGGTTAATGAAATAATGCCTATGAACTAGAAAGTTCTAGCTACTATCACTGCTGTATTCCTTTATAACTGTCCTAACAGTGAAGATTTTAGCTGGGCCTGAATAATATTAGAATTGTGAGTAAATGAGGCAGACGATGCACACGGGTCTCAAGAGGTATGTGTGCCAAGGGGCACACACAGTGGCATCTCATGGCTTTGGGGGGATGATGAGGCAGAATAGTAGGTGATGAGGTTAGAGGGGTGGTGCCCAGACAGTGGTGTCTTGCCTGCAAAGAGGTGCAGTTACCAAAAAAAAAAAGGCTGGCTTCTGACCCACTGTAGGTCATGGCAAAAAAACATTCTGAAAGAGGAACCGAGGCAGGAGGAGGTGGGGAAGGAAGGGCTGGGGCAGGAGATAAGGCTATGGCAAGCTGGGGAGGGAGCATGCAGAAATCAAGAAAGGAGGAGTCCAAAGCAAGCCACCCGTGAGGACCAAGCCAGTAGAAGTTGGTGACAAAAGGGTTTCTAGAGGCAGGGGCAAAAGAAATGTCAAATTAGAGTTCCAAGCTCGAGAGTCAGGGCATGATGGCAAATCTCAGAGACATCCACACACTCATCAAAGTATTGCTTGAGGGGGCTGGGGTTGTGGCTCAGCGGCAGAGCGCTCGCCTCGCACATGCGCGGCCCGGGTTCGATCCTCAGCACCACGTAAACATAAATGCATTGCATTGTGTACAACTAAAGTAAATAAATAAATATTTAAAAAAGAAATATTGCTTGAGCACCTGCTGAATGCCATTTTCTGGGGAAAATGGAAGAGAATGGTCGGTGTAGATGTGTGAGCCCTGTCTTTTGGAGCTGCTACTTCTCAGAGGTTGAAAGGCTTGCGGGGAGACCCAGGCTTGGGGGGTCAGTTGGGTTGTAATAGTGCTGGATATGAGTGATGTCCAGTCTTCAGGGGCAGCGTAGACAGCGCGCCTCCTGGGTTTTAGCACACTGGTGAATCTGCCCCTCCTCTCTTGTTTCTGCTAGTTGAAGGAACGTGGTATAGCCACCCTACGTCTCCGGACCTCAACTTTTCTCGGTTTTATTAAACATGAGGGAGTTAGACTAAATAGCCCTATTGCCCTAAGAGAAAATGTCATGTGGATAATTGGAAATGTAGGATGGGAGCTGAGAGTAAATTTGTGGAGGGTTGCACCCAGCAGAAGTGATAATGAATGGTACATTTAAACGCACCTGGGGGCTGGGGGCGGAGCTCACTGGTATAGAGTTGTGATCGGCATGTTCAAGGTCCTGGGTTCAGTTCCCAGCACCACACTCATACAAAATAGGAGATGCTTTGTAGAAATTAAGTTAGTATGCAACCTGTTAAAGAAACATGTGTCCATCACCCACATGGAGGGTGTCTACCTTGCAAGTAATTAATAGCAAGCTTTAAATCTCAGGGGTGCACATCCTTACCTTCACCTGAAAACCAAGCCCCCAGACTTTTCCATCACACTGTGTGAACTCGGGGAATCTAACACTGCTCTTCTATTACCTTAAGTAAAATAGGAGCGGAAGATAAATTATTGGAGTACATTATAAGGCTTCAAACTAAATGATATGTGAAATGACAGCTGATTAGGCCTATTCATGACACCATATGCTTTATGAGGAGGAGAAAAATCAAAGATTGTCTCGTTTTGAAAAATAATTCAAAATGTAGTGTTGACGTGAATTATCTTTGCTTGCTCTGACATTTCCCTTTAAGAAAAAAGGGGCTGCAATACCCCCATTTTCCAGATGGTAAAATTAAGTGTCCTAGGCTTCCCAGCCAGCCAGCCATTTGGTGACACATCCAGCATCTTTTAGACTCTAGTCAGATACTTCTGTCTGCTCAGATTCTCCCCCACACAGCCAGCAGCAGGAAGAAATGCTGTGGAGTGTGGAGGCCCCACTTACTTGAGCAAGTGGCCGGGTGTGCGACTTATCAAATCCAAGAGAAGGAGCCAGGCGTGGTGGCACATGCCTATAATCCCAGCACTTGGGAGGCCGAGGCAGGAGGATCATGAGTTCAAAGCCAGCCTCAGCCATGGCGAGGCACTTAGCAACTCAGTGAGACCCTGTCTCTAATAAAATACAAAAAAGGGCTGGGGATGTGGCCCAGTGGTCGAGTGCCCCTGGTACCAAAAAACAACAACAACAACAACAAACAGACACAAATCCAAGAGAAGGGATTCAGGGTGTCTGAAACCCATGGAATTGGGAGCCATTAGTGTGCCACTGGTGCTCAGGGGAATTGGCACCCTGCCCCCTCCCAGGCAGTGGAAGGAAGCCCCTAATTGCTTCCTGCTTCTCCAGAGAGAAGAAAGAGTAATTAGCTGGGGATGCCACTCCACGCAATTACTGAAAGCTGGATTTATGGGCTGGTCCCATTCTCTGCTGCCTGTCTGGAAGCACAAGAGGTGCTATATTTAAAAAGAGACAGGCAGTTATATGAACAAATTGATCTGAAGAAAGACCCTCAGAGGGACTGACCTGTGGACCGGCATGCACCGTGCCTGTATTAAATGCCTGCTCTATGCAAATGCTGTGCTAGTCCTGACGGATACAGGAGAAAGAGAAATCATAACTAGCAAGACACAGAGATAGGACAGAAAGAAAGGAATTGGAAAAAAAAAAAAGAGAGATGACAAGCCACCATTCAACAGAGCATAATAAGAAAAAGACAAAAACCAGTATAAATTGTTTTTCAAAACAAAAAAAAAGTCCCCTTGTCCTGTCTTTCTGAGCAGTTATGTTTTCCTCTGTTTTTCGGTTTCTATTTGCGAGGACTCTGTAGGACATGCATTCCAGAAGGGAAAATCAATAACCCCTGTCTCTGCCAGCTAGCAGAATTTGGAATTGACGGTTGCAAAACAAAGCCGGGCGGGCGGCCTTTGTGTTCCCTCTTAGTCTGTGCTGTGCGCTGCCCGAGTCTGCCCTCCTGCTTCCTGAGATTAATGAGGGCTGTCTCCGCCCCAGTGAGCAGGCGGTCGTCATGTGTGCGGGGAGGGACCCCAGCACCCATTCACTAGGAGCATCTCCGCCTGCTAGTCTCAGCAGCCCTTGGTCTGGAACGGAGTCCACACTCCTGGCGCCCCACCAGGTGCTACACGATCTGGGCCCTGTCTGGCTCCTCTCATGCTTCCTGTGTGCACATTCATTCCCTGAATGCCCCGAGCTCCTTCCTGCCTTTGCACCTTGCGGGTCCCTTTGCACAGAATGCTACACAATCAGCCCTCTGCACGGCGGGCTCTTTCTGATCTTCTGGGACTCCGCTCAGAGATGCCTTCCCTGACCCATCCAAGGCAGCTCCCACCGCACTGCCCTCCTTCCCTACCCCATTACCCAGTTATATTTTTTCAGAACACTCATCACCCTCTGAAATTATCTTGTTCCTTTATTTATCAACTCATCTGCATTACAGCCACACATAACAAACTGTACGTACAGAGATTTTGCCTGTCTGGGTCACTGGCTGATGTCTGCCAAACCAGAACTGTTCATGGCAGAGAGGAAGGTTGACTAAAGCCACATCAAAGGAATGAGTCTGTTCATTTGCTCCACAAGCACTTGCTGAAGGCCTGTTACACAGCAGCCATGACATGCAATTGTTAATATGTCTCATGTGAAAGTAATATCACAGGAAGGGCAAGACCCTACAGTGAGAAGGCAGACTGACAAACTTGTAGTTGCAGAACATAGACCAGGGTTCCAATGGAGGAAAGGACAAGGTCATGGGAAAGCCCAAGGAGACACATCTGATTCTGGCTGCACTTAGAAAATGGAAACGGGTTTTGAAGGATGAGTAGGAGTTCATGCAGGCAAAGGGCATTCCCAGCAGAAGGAAAAAAGCTCGTGAAAAGTCAGCAAGATTTGCAAAGGGAAAGAGGTGTGGGAAAGAGCTGATGTTTCTCCGAGCTTGGGCTGGAGCACGGCCAGCAACAGAGGCAGAAAAGAGGCTGTGGGCAGGGACCTGAGGAGGGAGGACCTTGAAGACCAAGATCTGGAGAGCATGGAGGGGCTACAGAAGGGCTGTGAACAGACAAGGGGCACAGTTGGATCACCATTCAAGACAGACAGCTCCAGCAACAGCAGGGGGGTGGGGGGCATTGCCCAGCGGAGAGAGTGACGTCAGGGCAGGGATGAGGAGATTGCGTGGCAGGTCAGGAATCCTGGGGGACTGGATCGGGCAGAGAAAGAGGACCTAAGAGGCAGTGTCCAAATGCAGAGGCCTGAGGGCTAACTGGGGGGCTGGGGGCGGGGGTTGAACTGAGTGCCTGTGGCCAGGCTTATCAGGCAGAGACAGAGGTGGGCTTCTGTGCGAGTCGCCTCTGAGACTCTGACTGGCATGGGAACAGTGCCCGGCTCTCCTCATGAAAGGAGGCTGCAGCTTCAAGCGGGACTGGGAAATCCGCCTGGGCAAAGCAAGACCAACCTGGTCCCCCACCCTCCCAGGGCAGCGAGTTGCCCAGGCTTTTCTGCTCCGCAATCCTGGCTGAGCCTGTCAGGTTCAGAAGGGTGCTAGAGGAAGCAGGGCTGGACTCCAGTTGGCTAAGACTATCCAAATAAGCCACCTAGAGGAAGGGACCACAGATGCCTTCTGTCCCCTCTCCCTCCCTCTCTCCCTCTCTCTCTCTTCTTCCCTTCCTTCCATTCTTCCATTTTTTTATTCTTTCTTCCATAAATCATCTTGAGTTCTTATTCTTGCCAGGCCCAAAGCTAGTCCTGGAAATAAAAAAAAAAATGATTAATATACAGCCCATGCTCTTAAGAATTGTTTTGTCTAAAAGGCTGAGGATCAGAAACATGAGGAGCATTTGATCGCACGCCCCTAGAGTGCTCTTCCCTAGCTGCCCTGTGGCCAGTGGTCTGAGTGCTCAATAAAGGCCAGTTGATTTGTTAAAGATTTGGACACAGGGGGCTTATGAGACATTTTCCATTGACTGGGTTTTTCCCTGCGATTTTTAGCTCCAAAGAGAAATGAAAAGGGCTTAAGATGAAAGGAGATGAGTATTACTGTGGAAATCACACTCAGAGACTCTAGTAACTGTTGATGTCCCTTGAAATGAGAAAAAGACTCCATCAGTCCAGCAGAGATATGGGACAGCATTGTCCAAAGGCCAGGGGAGGCTATGGTAAGTGCCCCACTACAGAAATTGTGCCTGGGCTTGGAAGTCACGTGGGTGACAAGAATTCCTTCCAGGCCATGATGACAGAGTTTCACAGACTCTATTGGTGGTCTTCTGTTGGGCTTGGTGTACTTCCCACAACACCCCATCCTACATTGTAACTGTCTCTGCAGTTGCCTTGTCTTCCAGCAGCCTGCAAGCTGTACAAAGGGGGAGGCCAGGCTGCCTTGCTCCGTGTTTGCTATTCGAGAAGCAGACCGGTGCCTGGCCTATAGTAGGTGCTCAATGAATAACGAAAGACAAATGGATGAACAAACACCTTTCACAAGAAAGAGACACCCACATTTAGAGGACACCAAAGCCCTGAATGAGGAAGATGATTATATCACAGGAGCCAAGAATAAAATCAAGACAGGAAGAATAAGCCCAGGGAAGCCTTTGTGTTTTCCAGGATAATGGAGACTGTTATTCTTGATCCAGCATTAAAATTTATTATCTGGAGCAATTTTATTTGAGAACCAATTTTTTTAACAAAAAAAAAAAAAAAAAAAAACTCATCACAGATATTTAACCCCTCTGAGCACAAAATCCCCAGCAAGCAAGGTTGTTAAAACAAGTATCATGGCTGGAAGGCACAGCAGCTCTGGGACCCTTAGATTGGACACAGGAGCTTATGGGATATTTGCCATCGTCTGGGATTTTGTCTGAGATATTTAGCTCCAAAGAGAAACGAAAGTGGCTTAGGAAGAAAGGAAATGAATATTACTGTGGAGATCACACTAGGAGACTCTAGTAACTACTGATGTCCTCATTCTTTATCTTATTGGGGGTCAATTGAGGAGAGTGATTTAAAATATGAGTTTTAGGTCAGATCTGGGTTTGTTTGTTTGTTTTTGTTGTTGTTGTTGTTTTAATTCCAGTTTGGCTTCTGACTACCTGTGTGACTTTGGGCAAGTTTCCTAACTACTCTGAGCCTTGCTCTCTTAATGTATAAAATGGGGGAAATCCTAGTAAGGACTCAAATACAGAAACCGTGAGCTCCACATTTGTACGATACTCTATGGTTTTCAGAAAGCCTTCCTACATATTATTTAATTACCACAGCAACTTTGCCAGATCATTAGGGAGAAGCTTATTTTCTTCTAGACATTAAAGGGAAAATTGAGATCCAAAGAAATTCAGAAACTGTCTCAAGGAGAGGGAGCAGGTCATGTGGACTCTCCCAGGATCCCCTCAGTCCGGACTCTGAGTTGGTGCTCTTCTGAGTGGTTAGCCAGGAAATCTCTGGGATTCAGGGAGCTGGAGCACAGTTTGAAGGGAGCAGCAGATCCAGCCCAGCGGGGGTCCTTGGAAGGTGGTCTTGTCTTCCATCTCCAGCCGAGGCCTGAGGCAGGAGCAGGCTGTGGCCGTCACAGCCCAAGAGGGATTTCTGAGGCCATCGAGATTGTCCAGAAGTGTGGGCCTCTTTACTTGGTTTCTGATGAAAAGACGACTCTCTAGAGCAGCTTCAAGTTGACACAAGAACGGGGAGGAAATTACAGGGCATTCCCGAAGCCCACGACCCGCGGCACTGTCCCCAGGCATTCCCTCCGACTAGCAACCCCTCGCATGAGTGTGGCGATTGTCACGGTCTCCAACTTAATATGGGGTCGTTATTAACTGACGCCCATTAAGTCTCACTCTTCATGTCCCATAGTCTACGGGTCTGGGTAAATGTACCATGACAGGTAGCCATCATTACGGCGCAGTCTTACTGCCCTAAAACTCCCATGCTCCCCCTGTTTATGCCTCCTCCATTTCTGATCCCAAAAGTATGAGCTTTCAAATGTGCAGATAAAGCTCTTCATCTTTTCACAATAGCTTGCATTTATTCAGTTTTTCAGAGTATTAAAAACTAGCGAGGGGCTGGGGTTGTGGTTCAGTGGTAGAGTACTCACCTAGCACATGCGTGGCACTGGGTTCGAACCTCACACCACATAAAAATAAATAAATAAAATAAAGGGATTGTGTCCAACTACAACTAAAAAATATTAAAAAAAAAAAAAAAGAAGAAGAAAGAAAGAAAACTAGTGAGACCCTGACTCAAAATTAAAAAATAATAAGGGCTGGAAGTGTGGCACAGTGGTTAAGCACCCCTGAGTTCCCTGGTACAAAAAAAAAAAAAAAAAAAAAAAAAAAAAAAACTAGAGTCTTAGGGGCTGAGGGTGTGGCTTGGTGGTAGAGCATGTGCTAGCCTAATATGTGCTAGGCCCTGGGTTCCAAAACAAAGTTTTCTTTTTACTTCTTTGGGAGATAATAAACGACACCTCCAAGTTTAGTGCCACAGAGTGAGTCAGCAGGACCAGACCCAGTGTCCCAGCCCCGCATAAGGTACGAGCATTAGCATCTACCTTGCACAGGCTGGTGGTCCACAGCACCTGCCCAGGCCTGGGTCCTGCTCTCTGTGCAGGTGGGGGGACAGCTGGATCACGACCGAGCACCAGCCTCCAGAGTTGAGTCCTGGCTCCTTCCACCAGTGTGATCTTAAGCAAGGCTACACCTCTCCTCGCCTCAGTTTCTCCATGTTAAGTAGAAATAATATGGCGATGTTATGAAGAATATTCATCATCAGTGCTGCTTTCATTCCATCTCAGAGCGTTAAGTCAGCTCAGGTTGTCACATCTAACAGGTGAAATTTTCTCTTACTTGACAGATACAAAGAAAAAGATTATGTCAACAGCATCCTGCTCTAAAATAACCCTAACTTTAAATATATATATATATAACGTCATCTATCCTTCTCGTATTTCTTCTTGCGAAGATAATCTGTTCTAGCTTATGGGTTACAATGAACCAAGTATACAGTAAGTCAGAGGAAAAGAGGGGGTACATTCCCCACCCACTCTGTCCCCTCACCATGTCCCCTTAGAAAGGACTAAAAAAGCCCAGGAGTGCTGTTCAGAGACAGCTCTGCCATTACTGCTGCCTTCCTATGGTAGGCTGAATAATGGCCCCGAAATGTCCACACCCTAATCCATATCCTCTGCATAAAAGGGACTTTGCAGATGTAGTTAAATTAAGGATCTTGAAATGGCTACATCACCTGGGGTTATTCAAGTGGACACAGTGTAATAAGAAGGGTCTTTATCAGGGGAAAAAAAAAAAAAAAAGAAAAGACATGTTCTGGAAGCAGAGAGAGAAGGTCATGTGATCAGGGCATGACAGCCCTACCCAGACAGCCCCTAATCTGTAAGGAGTTTCCAGAAGGAACCCAGGCTGGCCCACACCTTGACATTAGCCCACAGAAACCCATCCAGGACTTCCATCCTTTGGGACTCTAAGAAAATAAATTCGTGTTGATTTAAACCACTACATTTCTGGTAATTTGTTGCAGCAGTCGTAGGAAACCAACACTAGTGCCACCTCAGCTGTCACTTAACCTCTTGGTCTCAGTTTCCTCATCTATTAAAATAAACCATTGGCATATGATCAGCAGATTTCAAATTGTACTCTGAGAAACTCTACCATTTCAAGAGTCTGCAAATAAGAAGCCACTTTTCAATAATGTTAAAGCTTTAAATCGTCTGTTTAGACATTCGCGTTCAACATGAGATTTTGTGCAACAAAGAGCTTAGTGAGAGAAAAAAAAAAAAATGAAAGGCTTGCAAATCACTAGGCTACATAGATAATCTTCCAGCTCTGTTCAGATGGTAAAGTTTGATGATTCTTTGAGATCATCTTTCAAGAGGGGAGGAACAGAGAGGAGATAGGCCTGGTCAGTGAGATAAAATTCAACAGCAGCACCACAAACCCAGACCAGGTAGGGGCTGCAGAAAAGAGTATCAGAATTATGCCAAACTGGTTGCCAAGCTGGACTTGTAGCAGGGTTGAGGGGCTGGACTGGGCTGGGCTCCCTGGGCAAAGCTGGATGTTAGCTGAGAGGTGATTTTCTGGAATGGACTGAGGGCTTCAGTCTCCCAGGGATTGGTTCGGGACTCTGCAGCAGGCCGAGTCCGTCAGCGCTCCTGCACACCCTCCCTTCCTGCTATAGCCCTGGATAAGCTGCTCTGCATCTGAAGGAAATGACTGGAAGGAGAGTTCTCCCAGGCTCAGGTGCATAAAGCTTGCTCAGCCAGCGATCAAAAAATATTTGCTGGGTGAATAAAGAAGCTGTTTGTACAGGGTGTGGGGCTGCTGCGCAGAGCGTGCATTCTGGGCCCTGACAATGCCCGGGTGCATGCAGGTATTTTACCGAGCAGGCTGGTTGTATCAGAAGTGACAGATCCCTGTGCACAGCCCAGGCCATGCCAGAGCAAAGCACTTCCCTATCTGCCACAAGTGCTCAGCTCTGCAAATGGGTGTGTTACAATGTGTCCATTTACATCCGCAGCTATTATTTGCCATTGTAACATTCTTTTTTAAAGCTGTCTCTATAACCAGTCCCCAGGCACAAGTGCACAAAACTGAATCACTTCTAAATGCCAATGATCAGTTCTTGGATACTGTGTCTGTCAGGACAACCACCTAGGCAGACAAATAAGTAATCAGTGGCTGAGGTTTGGTTTACCCAGGGCAGGGTCTAACAGCAGGCCCAAGATTTTGCAGCTAGTTAGCATTCTATTATGAAAGTGGCTCCTTCCTCTACTCAGAGAGACATTTCTTGAGCTCAGGGATAGTATATGTGCTTGAGATTTCTATGAAAGCCCATAATTTAACTAAGAATGCCCATATCTCCTCCCTGTCCCCAACTCAGAATGAACAGAAGGGAGTAGCCAACTCGAACAGAAGCACTCTGTAAGTCCTAACAGAGCCCTGACTAGGTACCAGGCTCAATTCTTAGTAATTTCTACCTATTATCTCCTTTGATCCTCACAGAAACATTGTGATTCTTAACAGTTCACAGGTGATGAAATGGAGACACATAAAAGTGAAGTAATTTCCCCAGATTCACAGAGCTCATAAGTGGCAGGACTGGGATTTGAACTCAGAGAGCTAAAATCTAGAATCTGTTGCCTGAAACGTTATGCTATGGTGTTTGAGGGCCCAAGTTAAATCCACAAGGGAAAGAAAGATAGGTAAAGAGGGAAGGGAAAGGAAGAGATAAAAGTGAAATTTGCCTGGAAATATGGACTTCCGGTCTCTCTGGAAAAATCCAGTGTGTTAGCACTGGACCCCTTGGCCAGGCCAGGGCAGAGTTGCAGCTTTGCTGTTTGGTATTGGGTACTCTTCTGTCCCCTGCACTGCTGTTCCACTTGTCCCACAAGCTTCTAGAGAGTCCCATTATCGTGTACACTCATTTAAAGGAGGAGTTAGTTACCAGCCCACTGTCCACATTAGAAAGACTCCCAGTCATTGATGGAATAACTGGAGTTTCCTCTTTGTGCTTCAGTGATTGGTGAATCTTGGGCCATTTGCCTTCTACCCTGCATTTGTCCTTCTTGGAAAAATTCAGAGACTCGTTTCTTATAAAGCCCTGACAAGATACCAGACCCAGTTCTGGGTTAACCCTTACCTGAGCCATAATTTTAAATGTCAAAGTTAAATGAGATGACATGTGGGAAGAACTTAGCACAGAGCTTGGCACAAAGTAGATGTTCAATAAATATTACCATTCTGCACCTCACGCTCACGTACCCTTCCACCTTCATTGGTGCAAAGAGAGGCTATCTCACAGTGAAGACATTGGGGTTGGAAGAAAGGGAGAGTTTGGTGGTTTGGATTGGTGGTCTTGGGAATTGTCTCTGGTCTGATATGTCAAAGTTAAACCCTTCACTAAGGGATTATGAACTCAAATATCACAAGTTGACAAGTGACAGCTGGATGCAGCCTGGGTGCTGTCGGGAGTAACCGTGACTAACTGGAGATGTGCACTCCATCTAACCATCACTCCCGTCTGTTCCAGCAGATGCTTTTGAGGCCCAGTTTTAATAATTTTTATTTTTCTGAAAGAACAAAAAAATTAGCTACTATATGCAATCATTTGATTTTGAGATGTTGCCACTTAGTAAAAATCTTTTTTATGTACTGAGCATTGGCCTGGCAATGTAGATCAGTGGTAGAGCACTAGGCCAGCATGCATGGACTCCTGGGTCTGATCTTAGCACTGCAGAGAGGGAAAAGGGAGGAAAGGAAAAGAAGAATCTAAATAGTGAGATTTTGACCATGCCGATCAAATCAAATCACCTGGGGGTGGGGGCAGATTTGACCATGAACTTCTGACTTTAAGGTCAAACACTCTGCCAGGAATGGGGTTTGCAACATTCGGGTGTAGACCTGGCCCATTCCTGAAGTGGGGGGCTTTGCACTATTTTCCTTTTATTTATTCATTTATTATTAGAGCTTTATAGTATACACAGTAGTTGGGTTCATCCTGAAAAACTCAGGCATGCCTGGAAACCTGCTATTTTTAAGGCACGTGCCAGTGATCATTTTCACGGAAACATCCCAAGCCCTCCAAATCCTGAGGAATTGACGCTTTATTTACTTTGGTTCATCATTATTTGTTTAGACAGATTTTTGCCCGATACATGCTCATCCATGTGACTCTTCTGTCACCAGCATCATCTCAATCTATCACTGCCTGCCTGTTCTTTGCAAACAGAGCAGAGTTGAGGACTCAGAAATTTCTAGAGCTTCCTTCCTTTATTCCTGGCCTACCCTAGAATTTCTCTCCATTTGCATTTTTAAGAACAGATTGAACATCCTTTATCCAAAATGCTTGGGACTAGAGTTCAAATATTTTCAGATTTTGGAATACTTGCATATGCATCTTGAGGTATCTAGAAGACAGGACTCAAATCTAAACAGAAAATTGATTTATGTTTTCTATACACCTTGTATACAAAGCCTAAAACTTATTCCATCCAGTATTTTTAATAAGTTTGAGGATGAAACAGTTTCATGGTGTGGAATTTTCCACATGCAGTGTCATGTTGGCACTTTAAAAAGCTAGATTCTGGAGAATTTAGGATGCTGGATTAGGGTTGCACAACCTGTAATCATTGCATTGTTTTATTATAGCCATGTGCAATATTTTGAGAACCACCTTGTCTAGAATACCCTGCACCTCACTAAGAATGCAGGTTCCTGAGCTCTAAATGAATGAATCATAATTTCTGGTCAAGGCCAGGAGTCTGCATTTTGCGCCTCCTCTGCTCTACAATGGCAGAGACCTACCCGCTCCCTGAACAAGGGCCCGGCCCTGAAATGAGGAGAGAAGTGGGTTTGAATCCCAGCCTCTCCATGGGTCTTGAGAAAGTTATGACTCCTCTCCACTTAATTTCTTCATGAAAACTAAAGGTTGTGCCTAAATCAGATAATGTTTAGAAGGCAGTTAGCAGTGTTCCATAGTTAGCATTTCAAATGTTAATTATGATTATCTCATGTAAGTATTAGAACAACACAATTAGAGTGGTGGGATTGTTCTCTCTGTTAAAGATAAAGGCATTTAGGGGCTGAGGTTGTAGCTTAATAGTAGAGCACTTGCCTAGCATGTGTGAGGCACTGGGTTTATCCTTAGCATCACATTGAAAAAATAAATAAATACACAGAATAAAGGTATTGTGACCATCTATAACTAAAAAAAAAAAAAAAAACTGAAGATGAAGGAATTTATACTCTGCAAATTCAGTGGTTTGTCCAAGTCACTCAAGAGAGCCAAAATATGAACCTGCATTAATCTGACTCAGATTATTAGTGATTCTTGAAACAGTGGGGAAATCAATCCAGAGTTAAAACAGAGCAAAGCAGCCTGGAGGGTAGGAAGGGAGCGCTCCAGGCAGGCGGGCACGTCTCTGCTGGGTAGGGTGAGCTTTCTGGGTGTGCACTTTGGCGCCTGCCCAGGACTGGGGAAAGAGGGACAATGGAGGTGGCCCATACTGACTCCTCTGTGTCTCCTACCCAAGCCTCTGTGGCTCTTAATTTGTCACTCCCTAGGAGTTCTGTCAGGGAGGAGGTCCCACATGATGACAATAGATTCAGGGCTTGGGAGGGTCTCAGCAGAGAAAAGCCAGGAACAAAGTCTCCCTTTCAGTGACTTGGAAGGTTTGGCTCTCCCAAAACAGTGCAGGGCGGAGGAGCTGGGGTTTCCTGAGAGCCTTTTGGGGGTTCTCCCTGTGAGCACCCGGGGGACAGGCTGTGGCTGGAGTCTGGCCCAACCGCACCTTGGAAAAGCAGCGCTGCCAGGCCTGAGCAGCTGCCATCTGCTGAGGCCATTTCGTCCGCACATCTTGTAGAAAGACAGAAAGGGGCACCGGAAAGAGATGCCAAGACAAGATGCACAGAGCTTTCTCAAGCCCCATCACTCTCCCACGATCAAGGTGGGCGGGAAGGTGAAGCTGACTATAGCTTCTGTTAGGAGCAAGAAAACAGCTTCAGACAGGAGTTAAACCATTGAACAAGGTAACCAATGTATTTTTAAGATTTTTGTAAAAAAAGGCAATTACCAAAGCACATGTTCCCATTTAATGAAAACAATAAAATAAAATGAAAGGTAAATTAAGTTTGGATGTAGTTTAACATGAGTGTATATTTACATGAAAATAGTCTAAAAGACATAAACTAAAATGCTAACAATAGTCGCCTATAAGTGATAGAAATTTATGTGATTTTATCTTTGTGGTATAGCCTACCAATTATAAAATGTTCCCAACCATAGAGTTTGACATATTTTTTTTTTTAAATATGTATTTATTTACTTTAGTTGTACACAATGCAATGCATTTATGTTTACGTGGTGCTGAGGATTGAACCCGGGCCGCGCAGGTGCAAGGCGAGCGCTCTGCCGCTGAGCTACAACCCCAGCCCGAGTTTGACATATTTTGACAAGTGAATACTCACAACACCTCCACCAATAAGGTCCTTCACACCTCCACACAGTACACACACACACACACACACACACACACACACACGCACGCATGCACGAGTGCGTACCCCGCCATGCATGGACCCTGCCAACCGCCCATCTGCTTTCTGTCATTATAGTTTTGCCTTAGAACTACTTCACATAAATAAATCACG
This sequence comes from Tamias sibiricus, assembly GCA_025594165.1. Taxonomy (NCBI): domain Eukaryota; kingdom Metazoa; phylum Chordata; class Mammalia; order Rodentia; family Sciuridae; genus Tamias; species Tamias sibiricus. The sequence goes on from CM046662.1 coordinate 11,767,205, forward strand.
GAGTAAGTTGCCTTGTGTAGACAGGTTCTTGCACTCAGCATCCGGCTTATGTCATGTGGTCTGGCAGCACCTTGCTATTTTTTACAGCAGAGTAGAATGCCATTGTAATGGGTGTGCTCCAACCCTTGTTCATTCCCCCGTTGATTGGCTTTTGGGTTCCGATGAATAAAGCCACCATGAACATTCAATTATACAAATGTCTGTGTACTGTGTTTTCGTGTCTCTAGGGTAAATAAAGAGTGATTTTATTTTGCTTTTCACTTTATCTGCTTTTTATATTTCTATAATGAACATATACTACTTAGCAACCATGATAACAAATAGCAGAGGCGGGGGGGGGGGGGGGAACCTGTGTCTTCCAGGTGTGTCGGAAAGTGAAGATAAGTTAGCAAAGAAAGGCTTAATCAATACCTGTTGGTCATGGCTGTCTTGATTCCAGAAAGCTCATCCAGCTCCTTCCCAAGAATTCAGATGTGATTAAAGAGGTTTCTTTTCTTGAGCACCTGGTTAGAATTCACTGGACACAGAATTGGCAAGGGCGGGGCAGGTTTTACCTTGACAGTGGGAGTAACAATTGGTGTGACCCCTTCACAGGTAATCTGATAACAGCGCACACTGAAAATGCACATGCTCTTCAACCTATCAATTTATGTTTATAAAGAGACAAACTCCTTTAAGTCCCCAAAGACACATAGGTTAATGTCATTTATAGAAAATGTCTTGAGAGCCACCCAAATGCCCAACAATAGGACACTAGATAAAGAACCCTGGTGTGTTCATCATAGGGAAGTTAGGAGGAATGAGACTGATCTTGGTATATGATACAAAACAACACCAAAAATTGGTAATGAGAAAACAAGGTGCAGAGTGGTCTGGACACTTTTTGAACATTTGTGTTTTAAAACAAACCTCCATGCCCAGGTTCTGTGTCTGCCAATTCAATAATCACACATCAAAAATATTGGGGAGAGGCTGTGTTTGTACTGAACAGGCTTTTTTCTTGTCATTATTCCCTAAGCAATGGAGTCTAACGACCACTTGTGCAGCGCTTGCTCCGCATTAGGTATTGTGAGGCATCTGGAGATGATTTAAAGTGTACAGGAGCATAGGCCCAGGCTCTGTGCGAACACCAAGCCGTTTTACAGAAGGCCTTGAGCGGGTTTGGTGTCCTGAGGAGGTCCTGGAACCAATCCCCCCTGCATACTGAGGAATGACTGTACCTGCGTGTGTTCTTAGATGCTTTCGTAAATGTGAAATACTTATAGACACATTCATGGGAAACTGATAGCAGTTGCTTCTGGGAAGACGAACTTCAGAAGAGGGGACGGGGCCAGAGGGAGGTTGTTTTTTCACTCTTCTATACTCTTTGAACTTTATTTTAGCATGCATATGCATTTATGTATTAAAAATTATTTGAGTTAAAGAAACCCATCTGACCTCAGCCCAGAGAACGGGTGAACTCTGGTTCACTCTCTTCTCTGGTTCAATGCCAGGAAGGCACTCTCCCCAGCAAGAGCTTGCAGGACTCTCAGCTGGCCGTGCCCGTGCCACCTCTGTCCCTGCCCCGGTTGACCTTCTTTAACTGGAAACTACCATCACTGCCGCTTGCGTCGGAACAACCACGCTGACCCACAGCTGTGGCGGCCAGGTTCAAGTGAGGGGAATTATTTGTATTCCATGGGCATCTGTGATTGTGGCCTTGACCAGCCCTGAAATATCTTTCAACAACAAATCACCAGCAGTCAACCCCGTGACCTTTGGGAAATGAATTTGCCCCGCCGACGGGCCGGCCCCAGTTCTCTTGCCCAAGTAAAATGTCAATTAGATCACTGGTTGAATATCGCTTTAGTCTACTTAAGCATAATCAGTTCACAAACCCGTAAATGTTTGCTTGCTTCTTTCTAAAAAGAGACACCACCACACCCAAGTTCCAGGTGGGATCCGAGCTGTGTATGATCACTGAAAAAAATTACAGATTCACCAGGAAAATATAAATATTGAGTCATGGGGCAATTCACCTTTGTGAGCAGGCAACGTTTGATGTGGGTCTGACAGCAGCTGGACTCACGGTGTCTCCTTTATTCCCAGTCCACACTGTTACCAAGCCCAGACAACCAAGAAGATCAGACCCTGCTTTCCCTTCGATTTTTTTTTTTTTTTTTTTTTTTTTTTTTTTTTTTGTACCGGGGATTGAACTCAGGGGCGCTCAACCACTGGGCCACATCCCCAGCTCTTTTTTGTATTTTATTAGAGACAGGGTCTCACTGAGTTGCTAAGTGCCTCGCCATTGCTGAGGCTGGCTTTGAACTGCCCATCCTTCTGCCTCAGCCTCCCAAGTGCTGGGATTACAGGTGTGCGCCACCGCACCCAGCCCCTTAGATGTTCTTTAGGAATTAAACACAAGAGAGAAATGGGTGGGGAGAGGGGCTGAGTGATGGTGATTTGGCCCAAAACACTAAAAGTAAGTAAGGAAGAGAGCACCTCAATAAAATTCAATTAGATGTCATCAGTTTTTTTGAGTTCTCTATACTTGAGGCTTAAGACATATCACAGGAGTCGAAACAAAAGTGATTTCCCAAAAATTTCCTTACCTAAATGTTCCTGTCCTCATTCCCTTTAATGTGACTTTTCCCTCCCACGTTTTACTTTAAATGTCCCAAAGGGTTCTTTTGACCCTGTGTCAGCTCTAGGTATGTTTTCTAGCTCCATGAAAAATGAATACACCCTAGATAAAGATTTGCAACTCTTCTAAAGCTCTGCTTTAGAAATGGTTCTGCTTCTCTCTAAAGGGAAGGCTGGTCTCTCCGGTTACATATCCCACAACCCTTTAATGATGCTCTGCTGCTAATGTTAAAAATGGGTTCATCTTTGCACTGCCCACTGAAATACCAAGGTTCCCAAGCCAGGGCACCTTGAGGGGTTGCTTCATCGTGCACCTTAGAGATTGAATGGCTTCTATCAAACTTTCTCAGACCCTCTTTATACGTCTAGGCCATCCTAAATCAAGGGCTGGCTCTGAACTTCATTTGGGTCCACTGTGAATGTGTCTCACAATGTTAGCAACTTCCCAGCAGTTAAGAGGGCCCTTGTACAGTTTGGGGAGCCAGCTGCCAACCAGCATAATTGAGATGTGGAGGTGAAGATGTTTTTGGCTGGTTGTTCGTTGTCATAGAAGATGAATCTTCTTGGTAAGCTATCAATCCAAGAGCTTTCTTCTGGAATCACTACTTAATGCAATTAGATTTCCAAAAAGTGATTTTCTTCCTTTGCCCATTTTGCTTCTGCAGCAGGTCTGAGAGGTGCTTTTGTGAGAAGCAGGCTGGCCGGCCTGCAGTTCCTCCACGGCCGCTGGCTCTCCGCCTGCTGAACAGGGGACTTAGAATTCACTTCACTCTGCAAAATAGAAAGGGTTTTAAGAAATAAACCGTACCATCTAAACCACTCCTTTTTAAAACTGGAGACTAAATTTGCCCAGGATCACTTGAGAACTTGGTAGGAGCTATCCTGGGGTCCTTTGTCTATGTGGGGGCACTAGGGTGACTGAATGAAGACACAGAGAAGTCGATGCCATTAAAAGGAAAGTTTATGTTAGTCACCATTTCCTCAGAAATGATAGGTGTGGCATTCCATGCCAGGTTGCAGAGGAAGCACCAGAACTAGCAAACAGGCAGAAGCAGGCGCCAGGGTAGAACTGGGCCCTGGCCTTTGTGGGGTTTCCATGGGAAATGCAGGGCAGGGAAACAACTCAGGTCTGGCTAATAAGAATAGTTCCCATGAGTCTTGGGGAAAGGGACCTTCCCTAACTGTTCAGTACCTGGCCCAGGGTTGATTTAGGGCAGGGAAAATATGGGCTTGTTTTGTGAGATAGATGAAGGAGGTGGTCAAGGGCATGGGCCCAGGATGGGTTGGTTTTGTGTGAAACATGAACTCACCAACAGTTGAACTCACCAACTCAATATCCCTAGGAATTAACTAGCTCTGGAAGGGGCAAATCCTTCCCACCTGGTAGGCTTCCCCATTGCATGAAGTCAAACCACCATTAAATACAGGAAATAAAAAGCATAAATATGCCCCTAAATCCCTGGGACTCTTCAATTCCTACCCATTAAGAACCCAACCACCTCCTCACCACACTGAAGCTCAAATTAGATTGAGAGAACAAGCATCCCTGAATTCCACAGCATTGCAGACCTGAAGACACAATTCAATCATCTTTCATGGTCTTATTTTTATCCACTGGTGTATCATGTGTCATTCTTCCTCCCCCAAACAGTGTGACTGAAGGTGTCAGTAATCAAGCTGACTTTTCTGTCAAAGGCTTTCTTAAGATTTTAAATAATTCATCCTCTCTCTAATCCTCTTCTGCTGGAAGTAATGGACTTGGACACAACAATCTCCAAGATCACTTCCAACGCCAATATTCTATGAGTCTATAGTTACAATCATCCAGAGGGCTGGAATCTTCTTAAGAAAAGTTGCAGTCCATATTAGCTGAAGGTAACTTGTTTATACCAGTCAGTTTTCGATCACTATAATGAAATACCTGAGGCAATTAACTTCTAAAGAGAAAAGGTTTACTTTGGCTCATAGTTCTAGAGGTTCCAATCCAAGATCTAGTGACCCCATATGGCAGAGCAAACTGCTTTCCTTATGTTCAGGGAAGTGAACCAGTTACAGAGGAGACTGGGGTGCCACAGTCCCCTTTGAGGGCATGCCCTCAGTCCCCTAAGGACCTTGCATTAGGCTCCGTCTCCTTAAAGTTCCACTATCTCCCAGTAGCGGCACCCTGGGGACCAAGCCTTTAAAGCATGGACCTTTGGGAGATATTCATCCAAAACACAGCACTGTTAATGATATAAAGGAAGACAAGGATGCTCTGATTTAGGTAGAAAGGTAAGTAGTGGGTGGTTGTTTCCCAAGAACTCTCAGGGTTTCAGGTAGAATCTGGGCTCAGAAAATAATTCCAAAAAAGAAAACTCCTTGGAAGACTTTGACATTACATCCCTCCTTCCCTTCCTACTCCATCTCCCAAATAAAACAAAGAGATCATCTTCTCCTCTACACACACCCAACCCTGAGTTCTTCTCTGGAATATGTGAGGTGCATAAAATAACCAGTCCCTTCAGATCTCTAGTTGGCAAATACAGAGACAGCATTTTCAGTCCCACTGAAGAGTAGTTGTCAGAAACCTGCCATTCACTCGGGGGCTCTAAGTGCTCTGTCAAGCTTTAACTTGATTAAAATTGAAAACCACATTGCTTGAAAACCAAACGTGAAATCGAAATCTCTTTACTCGGTGCTCTTACATTCTGAAGACTGGGCTTATGGATTATCCTCCGTTAATTTATGCCATCTCCGTGCCATACATTAATTTTGAATATATTTGTTGAAAATTTCCTGTAGCTTGCATTTATGGTTGTCAAAGGGGCTTTTATCTTGAAAAAAATGGTGCTGGTTTTAATTACAATTCTAAATAGCTTCATAACCATCGCGAACCCTGGATTTACATCATCTTTATGACAGCCGCGCAATTCCTGCTTTATTGATTTTGTCATTTGCTTCATTACAGTTAATGCAAACCTTTTGTACAGAGACAATTCTGGTGCCGCTCTCTTCTTGGAGGGGTTAGTATAGAACATCGTGACTGAAATAGACCCCATCCCTCCACCCCCTGCCTCCACCCCAATGCTGACCCAAGGAAAAAGCAGACGGGAAACATTTCCAAAGTGGCTATCCATCATCAGCAAAGGAAATGTTAGCTCTGGTTATCCAACCCTTTCCTTGCATCGGATGCATTGAGACCTTTCAGTTTTGAAGTCCTGGAGATGGCATCCCTTCCTGGGGCAGGGCTACTGGTCTCACCCCACTCTGACTGAGCCTCGTGTACCTTCCATCTGTAGAAGACATGCAGCAGTGATCACCCCCGTCTACATCCCCCATCCAACCCTTCAACCAGGGGTCTGGGAACCGCAGTACAGGGGATGGACTTGGGCAAGACCTGTGCTAAGACTAATCCCAGGATGTGGAAGGCCTAAGAAAGCAAGTGAGTGACCTGGGATGGAAATGGAAACCTTGGGGGAAAAACTTGAAAAGGAAGTTGTTACCAAAACACCAATAGCTCTGGGAGCTCGAGGAAGTATAAGAAGTCTGTCTATCGGTAGCTGTCTGCACAAGTTTCCAAGGTCAGGAACAGCTAAGGGTGCTAAAACGTTGCTGGGTGCCCAAAAACAACTAAGGAAGCTGTTTCAGGGGTCTCAGGGGACAAAGCCTGGAAAACTGAGCAAATGGAGTCTGTATAGTGGAGAAAACAGCACTTTTGTTCTAGAAATGAGGATTTTTTTTTTTCCCCACCTCAGGTCCTACTTGAAAGGACCTGCTCTTTTCACATCACAGCCACAGTCAGAGAGCTAGCCTTTAATGAGGATGTGAAAATAGGATGAACTTGCCAGGAAAAGCAGTGTGGGTCCAGAGATCCCTTCTGGAGAGGGGACGACCCATTTCCATGGCACTCCAGTGGGACTCTCAGAAGTCCCCGGACTGTTCTCCACCTTTGCATCTGGGGACTCCTCTGAGTCATTTAATTGAGGGTGTCATCGAGGGGTGGCTCCCTTTCCTTCTGCCTTCAGAGCCTATGTCCCCCATTTCTAGACTTTCTAAAGGGTGAAAAAAGTACCGAATGCTGTCAACATTATTGGATGTTCTCTAAAAGTTGTCTTGTGACTCACGGGGAGGGAGAAATGTGCTGCTTCTAAGATGCGGGGAGCCAAGCAGGCAGGGGGGACTTCAAGGAAGGGAGCTGAAGGAGCCATGAGCCTGGTCCCACGTTTGGACCCCCCTCGACTTGCAGAGGCACGAGAGCTGGCTGCGTCCTCACGGGGGGCCCTGTGGAACCCCCACTGGAGCACTGTGGAGGGCTCTGATCCGGGCACTTTCCTGCGGCAGCCGTTCATGCCGCGTTCATTCATGCTGGAGTCTCTTCCCCCGACTGTGCAGACCTCCAGTCCACAGGCACCCTCCACCTAGCTGTTCCAAACAGAAGGGGAGTCGCACTTACATTCTCAGCACGCCATTAGCAATAACGTCTGACTCCTCAGAGAGAACCCGTCACTACAAGCTGGAAGAGCCTTCACGTGTGCACGCAGGGCCTGGGCGAAGGCCTGGAGGCACTGGTATCAGTCCCGTGTCACCGAGAGGGACACGTTAGCCCTGAGAAGTTAGGCCGCAACCGGCAAGGCCAAAGACCCTTGCCATCTGGCTCTGGAGCAGACGGCCCTTGGTCTGCTTTTCCCACTAAAGCTCGCCATCTCAGATGAAAACCCCTCCTGCTGGCATGGCACCCTCTGGAGCAGGGCCTCGGGCCTCAGTTCTGAGGGCTGCCATGCCTCAGTTCCCTCTTCCGGAATGAGGAGGACGTGGACCCTTCTTCGGGCCTGATGTGGCTGACTGAAGAGCCGCGGGTGCCGCGGAGCGCTCTGGCCCGGGAACTGGAGAGCTGGCCTGCGCTCAGGCAGGTCCCGCACCCAGTCGGGAGAGGGTTCTGTGGGGCTGCTCTGGCTTCCAGCTCTTTCTCCCTTGTTCCTCCGCCCTCTTCCTTCTGGTTCAGCGCTTGTGGATTTACTCAGCTGCACATTGGTGAGACGGATGTGGGCCGATCCAAAGAGAGCGTGGAGGGAATTTGGAGACAGCCTTAAGGAAAACTGGCCATTTTCCTCAGCCCCACGCAGGCTTCCCTAGCCTGGAGCAGGATTTCCAGTGAAAGATGCTTCTCTCTCTGCCCAGCACACAGCCAGGCCTCAGGCGTAACCTTCCCAGAGAAGAAAAGCAAAGAACCATTCTGTGTGAGGGCAAAGAGAAAATCGGGAACTTCTGAAATGGAAATACCCTCGGCTGAGTTATCTGTGTCTCTAGTACGGGTGGAGAGGTGCGGAGGGAACGCACAACGGCGGCTGATCGGCCATGTTTATACTTGACTCAGGATTTTTTCTCCCATCCAGCTCACCATTCCCATCATTTTTGTGTAAAATGACACTGTTATTTTTCCTTGCAGACAGAGTGACTGGCAGTGTCCCCAAAGCAAGCTGGGAAGAACGTATCTTTTATATTCACTATAAATAACCCCCAAAGTAGGTAGATTAAATTACCCATGTCTCTCTCCTTCATTCTCTTTGCTCTGTGGATGCCAAGATATTCCTTTTCACATCCGGATGGAATCAGGTCCACCCTCCCATCCCGTCCAGTGTAACCTGCCCAGGCTTCCCTCCTTCTTGTCCCTGTGATGTTTTGGCAGGGAAATTACCCGCACAATGCAGTGTCCTCACAAAGCTCCTCGCTGTTACAGAAACTTTCCTTCTCTGTTCCTTTCTTTACCCCCCCCCCCACCCCGGAGCAAAATTCATATAACATACAAATTATCCCACTTTTCAAAAAGAACACACAAAATTTATTACACGTCTAAGGCATGGGAATATTAGGCTCTGAATTAAGCATTTTAAATTTATGATTAACTGGCACTTAGTACATCCACAGTATGCAAACTTTACTCCTCTCTATTTCCAAAATATTTTCAGCACACCAAAAGGAACCCTGTACCATCAAGCCCTCGCTCCACATCCCCTCTACCCAGCCTCTGGTAATTGCTCAGCTACTTTCTGTTTCTTTGCATTTGCCTGTTCTAGACATTTCATGTTAATAGAATTATACCATATGTGCGTTTTTTGTCCCCCCTTTTGCAATTCATATAATGTTGTAGCTTGTATCAATCCTCCATTCCTTTTTTCTTCAAATAGTTGAATGATACTCCCTGGTGTGTCTGTGCCACAACTTGTTTATCCATTCATCCGTTGATGGGCACTGGGGTTGTTTCTGCCCTTTGTTTGTGAACAGTGCTACAATGAGCATTTGTGGGCAAGTCTTTGTCCAAACGCCTGTTTCCATTCTTCTGGTGAGGGAGGGAATTGCTGGGTCATATGGTAAATCTGTGTTTAACTTTTTGGGGAACCACCAAGAGCTCTCCATAGCAGCTGCACCGTTTTCCATTCCCACCAGCAAAGCAGGAGGGTTCTGATGCACCCCCACCCCCCGCACCCGCCAGCTCTCATGGCTTTCCATCCTTTTGATGACGGTCATCTTAGTGGGTGCAAAGCGGTATCTCCTGTGAGCCCTAGGATTTTGTGCCAAGCACCACCTATGTGCCAGGCACTGTGAGGCAGGTGAGAAGGACAAGGCAGCTGCTCTCCTGTTGCTGATGAGCCCGGGCATTCATTATTCCTTAAAAGTAATAGTTAAAAAAGAAAAACCCAAGCCGGCCTTTTCCTAGGGCATTTCAATTCTGCACATTAGCTTGATTGAGTGTAGTTATCAGCACTGTCCATGTTGCTGAGTTTCAACGCCCTTTTTTTCAGCAGTTAATTACAGAAGCCTTGATATCCCCCTTACACTGAGCTTACAAGACACACTTTAATTGGCTTCTGCTGCCACAAAGATACCTTTGAGTGATGCCTTGCTAATGGCCACTGACCCCCAACATCCCACTACACGAGGTGGTTAGAGCTGCTTGGTTATTTCCACCTGCAGCTTCTGCACCTTTGGAAGACGAGTCTGTCTCGCCAGTGGGGGAGGGCATGCCCCAAAATGTGATTGCATGATTAAAATCTGTGCAATTGACAACTTGCCCAGAGCATAGAGGGCCACTTCTCTGGGTGTGTCATACTCCCACTCAGGGAAGAACTAAGTTGTACCACTTGGGGAAAGCTGCTGCCCACTGGGTCCCAGCAGATGACCTGGAACTGCCGCATCTCCTCAGGGTACAGGCGCCTGAGAGTGGGTGCTAAACCCATTCTGTTCCCTCAGTGAAGCCGAAAGTCAAATGGACCTGGACACCCAGGGAATCTAACTGAGGGACACAGGGGGGAGGCAGGGGATGCTGTTGAGGGTAATGCCTTCTCCTACCGTCTTCTAGAAGAGAGGCTTGCAGGCCAATGGAAGTGACAGATGCCAAGAGCAAATCCTGGCTTTCCTCACCAGCCTCGTTCAGCCTACAATAACTGGAGTTAACTTGAGTTAACCTCCCCGGGATTTTGCACTTGGAAGGCCACAGAGAGGTGGAATGGTGTCGTGGGTGAGCCCGAGGTTCCTGGTCAGGAAGGCAGGTTGAACTCCCTTTAACCTCTCTGCGCCTCCCCTGTGTGTTCACAAGCAGTCCTGCTGCTGTGAAATAAATGTTTGGAGGGACAACCAAAGGTTCATGAGAGTCAGAAGAGAGGGGTTCATTTTGCTTGACTTGGACAGGAAGTTTTCATACAGGATGTGTCCTTTGAGGAGGGCCTTGAAGCATGGGGAGGGTTTCCCCAAAGAGGAGGAGGCAAGGGCCAGTGTGGGTCAGGCAAGGCAAGGCCAAAGTACACAACGCTTTTGCATGGTGCTGTTTCCAGGTTGGTGACAGCCCTTAGAGCCATTAGGAGCACACCTGGGTTCAAGACTAGTTTCGGAGATGTCACCCCAACGGCTCACTTCCCTCTTCTGTAAAATAGGGATGCTAAGAGACCAAACCAACATGATATTTAAGATGTTCAGCTCAATAAATGGTGAAACAGGCTGTGCGCCATGATATTGTGGGAATGGCGGTGGCATTTTCGTTATGACGTATAATGCAGCCACAGGAAGTCACTGCAGGTTTAGGTACAGACTAAGGCTAGGAAGTTAAACACACCAGAAGCTGTGCGGCATTTGACCGTTTTAGGTGCTCACTACATTACTTAATGAAAATTAATTGGAAACAACCATCAAGCAATGAGGTTAAATCTTGCAGTTTCTCCCTGTGTCCTTCCTGTGGGGGTTGTGAGCATGCCACTGTATTGGCATCGTTCTTCTGGTAAGCGAAAAATCTGTTTCCTTTGCCATAGGTTTTCAGTGACTTCTCATGTTTCAATTTTCCAGCAGCTGGAGAAGCAAGAAAAGCATGTGGGCCTGAGCTGCTGCCCTCAAATATATTGAATATCTCAAACAATAGATTCTTTGGTTTAGGACAGAAAAAGAAGGGATAGGGGATAAGCTCAGATGAGGGAAGGGTTTAGAGAAAAATGAACGGGAACTTTTCCTTAAGAATCTCGTAAGAAATCAAGCTCAGGTCAAATAACTTCAGAGCTGAAAGAGACTTTCAAGATTATGTAACAATGCATGCCTTTGTTTAATGCTATTAGTTTTAAAGCAAATAAAATTAAGCAATGCCAGAAATGTGTTTTCAGAGTACATATGTTTCATTCATACTTAAAACTGTGTTTGGTGCTGACTGCTACTATGTCCGTTTTACAGATGAAGAAACTGAGGTGGGGAATGGATGGAAATCTCTTACTTGAGTCAGCCAGAAATCCCATAATCCCTAGCATTCCATTTTACAAAACATGAGTAACAAATACTAAGAGCCTCCAAAGGGTTTTTTGGCATGGGTTGGAAATGTGAATAAATTCAAGGACGTAATAGCCACATTACTAGATGAGAGATCAGCGTGAATCTCTTCAAGGGAAACAAAAGATCTGTGTGTGGAGGTCTAAGTGAGGCATGTAGCCTAAAGGCACTGTCAGGGAGCCATCCCCAGGCTGGGTCGATGGGTGGCTTCACGCCACAGAGGTGATGCTAACGATCCTGTATGTGAACAAAAACCAGCATCCCACCTGGTGCCACCTGGTATGTAGCAAGAAATACCTGTGCTCTGGCTTCTGCCCATCGGTCACATTCACCCCATTGGACTAGTTCACCTCCCATGGGAAAGTCCTCGAAACCCCCATGGGGGTGAAATGAAAACCTCTCACCGCCTCCCTCCAGTTTCTACCGGGTGATTTAGAAAAAGGAGTAAAAAGCAGAGATGCAGGAGATAACTTTCCATGCCCCTTAACAAGAGCACATTTCATCTTCCCCACTTGTCACTCTTCCCTCCCTCCTGCGCCTGTGCTGAGGAGGAGCCACAGATGGTTATCACTCCAGAGCGTAGCTAGGGAAACCTAGACCTGCCCGATTGCTATGGAGACAGCCATTGATTTGTCCGGCCTCTGACTATTCATGACATCAGCAAGGCCAGCGAATAAAACACGGATACCTCTTACAAAGAAATTCCAATTCTGACAAGGAAGGTCGTGAGTACACAGACAGTCGCCACTTCTAGGGCTCTACCAGCCTCACTGAAGGTGTGTTTCCAACTGATTCAGCTCCCGGGGTATCACAGGATGGGACATCCAAGTTTTAGTGCTAAAACAGGCAAAGTTCCAGGCAAACCCTGGTGACTGGTCAACCTAGGTGTGAAACCCATTAAACCCGATGAAAGGGGACCACAGAATTGGAGTCAGCCTTAAAACCTGAGCACACATTTGTGAACAGTGACTGCGCTTCCCGTGGTCCCTGGGTCTAAAAGTTACTGGAAATCAGATGACGTTCTCTCCTAGTGAATAGGGGTGTTTTAGTTAGATTCACTTTCTGTTTGTTTTGTTGTAGTTGTTCTTTTATTTATCAAGAAGTGCCGGAAAGTTTCAAATTGAAGCTGGCCCAAATTAAATGGGAACTCCGCTTCTTCCCCATGCCGATCCTTAACACTGAATCGATTTGCAGAGATTCTCCACTTGCATTTTGCCGCACAAATTCATTTGCCAAATGCCCGATGCAGAGGAAAGTATGTAAACACAGAAGTGGAGTTATTGATATTTCCTAGTGACGTGTGACACCCCTTTATTCTCCAAGGCCTGTGCGTCTCTTTGTTGCTAATCCATCACTAGTGACTGCATTATGGTAGTGCTGGCTTCTGGGAGCATCTGCTGCAGTGGATGCACTTATTCTCCTGGTGGGAATTTGTACATGTCAAACGGCAGCATGATATCTACTAAATAAAAGGCGTTGCACTGGCTGTGTGGTGAAGTAAACATAATGACACTTGTTAAAACAGATTTCTGTTCAATTTTCAAATAAGTTCTAGGCAGGCTATTCTGTTCAGAGAGCTTAATAAATCTAGGACTACGTCCTTTACGAAGTAGGTTTGCTTCGTTGAAATCTTTGGAATGCTAATAATCTATTATCAATCTCTGTATATATGTGCATATTGAAGGTCAGAGGTCTGCAATTGCTTTACCTGTTTTATAAGATACATTTGTATGTACATGCATGCAATAGGAGGAGCTTACATGTACGTAGGAAAAACAGGCATAAAGTTGTCAGTTCTGTAGACAGAGATCTGTGCAGATACTTAAATAATTCATGGATCAGTAAACATTTCTATATGCATGCATTCTTGGGTCTGGTGGATGAATGAACGAAATGTGCAAAATAATAGATTCACCTCCTTTTGCTCATTTGAGATGTTGTTTTAATATGGAATTACAGTACCTCCTTAATGATGAGAAGTCGTGACAATCCATTAGCAGATTGTGTCTTAGATCAAGTGTTGATTTGCCTACAAAGTGTGACCAGTACTCAATTATATAAAGTGTATGCATTTCTTTTGAACATAATTTTTTTTCCTTTTGCCAGTTAAAATAACCTTGAGCTTTATTAGTTTGTGGAAGACCCCAGCCAGCAGCAGTCAGAGCATCTATGATTTGCTCTCCAATAATGACTTTTTTAGAATGTTAAAATGTCATAATAAAAAACAACCTTTAGAAGCGCTACCAGATTTTTTGGTTTTGGCTCAAAGGACAACTAGATAACAGGGCAGAAGGAACAGCATGTCAGGCTGCCTCTTGTATTCTCCTCTGCCCTGTTTTATGAAAGCAGAGCTCCCCTGGGTTTTCTCTAGAGTTGCAAGATTCTATTTCTCCCCAGTCTAGAAAAAAGTACACCTAGAATATACATGCGTACCAACATGCAAATTTCCTCAACAACAAATTCTAATTAGTTCACTTTTTAGCATTCTCTCATACCTCTAAAGACTATTCACATGTAAAACCACAGATCAGGCAACCTTCTTCCAAATATTTTCAAAGGACGTCTTACATTTCATTCTGTGTCCTGGGTCCCTAATACAGCAACACACTTCTAGTAACACTCTGTTGCGCCTCTGGATTAATTAATTGTTGGTGTCCATAACCACAGATAGACTTGCATGGGATTTCTGCTCAGCTTCCCTTGTGAATCTCATGCAGGTTTTGCACATTTTGTGTAGATAGTTGTGCTGTGTGCAAATTAGCAGAACTGCAGAGGGGGCTGAGCCTCAGCTTCTCCTCTCTAGCGCAAAGAACTGCAATGACTCTAGCTGCAGTCCTGGAGCAAAATGCTGCTGCCGACTTTTGCCACCCCCCATGACAGTGCCCTGAGGATAAGTTTAACCATCCACCCAGGAGATGCTGGCCCCACAACATCTGGATGAGACAAGACCAATGGGGTGGATGTGCCCTAGTGCAGAGACCGTGCATGTAGTTAACTAGTTGGGAACTCAATCCTTCCAGATATCCAATGCCTGTTTCTGGAGATTTCTATTTTCCAGGTATTTCTCATGGGGACTCAAATGCATTATTGAGATTGTGAAATTTTTTTACTCTTTCCCCACCCCTGTCTCTCTCCCTCTCCCTCTCCTTCTCCCTCTCTGTTTATTTATCTTGGTGTTTGTTGGGAGATCAATTGCTCTTAATGTTGTAGTCATGTTTTTTAACCCTTTTATAAAAAATTTAGATGTGTTTCTTTAAATTTTTGGACCACAAAAAATATTTGTACTCCAATTAGGAAATTGTAACCAAAAGAGATGAACTATGATGATAATAGGAGAACACTGTGCTTATGAGCAGGGATTTTTACAGAAGTGCCATCTCCCTGTTTGTCATCTGTGGAGATTATTTTAAGTCCTCACTCACGCTGGCTTTCCTTTCTGACTTATTTATATTCTCCGAATATAAAAATGCAGCAGTCAGAACGCGGCTCCCAGGGAGCCTGTGTTCTGTTCTGGTCTGAGGGTTCCTTCCTAAATGGACTCTGGTGTCATCTTAGCACTCGTTCACTGAAACCCGAGCTTCCCCAGGAAATTAGAGCAGTTAATTTAATATCATGAACCGTTTGGGGGCTTCTTGGTTTATTCAGAAACAAGGGGGTATAAATCAAATTGAGGATTCCATATAAAGTAGAGGATAGTGAAAGTTGCCTCCAGAAAACAATCTCTTTTGCCTTCTCCCCCCGGCCTGCCTGCCCCTCAGCCTCACCCTGGGTCCCTGGAAATCTCACTTGATTCCAGGAGTCCTTCTCTGGGTCCTCCGAGGTCTGTGTATCAGATAGGCAGGGGCCCTGAGGGTGTGCAGCCCAGGGTGGGAATTCTCCGTCATGCTCGTTGCTGCTGGAAGGGCCGCAGGGCTGTGCCAGGGTGGTTCACGGCCTGGTGCTTTCTTGCACATAGTTAGGTTGCGGCCCTGACCCCTTCAATAGCAGGACTCATTCCGCAACCCTTAGTGGCCATCTGTGAACCACGCAGCACTGTGCTAGGCACTGGGGTACGTATTCACAAAGCAAGGAGAAAGTTTCAACAGCAGCCGGAAATGTACGTGTTATTGTCAAGGGGAAGCAGAAGAGCCTGCGGGCATCCTGAGAATGCTGAGTCCCCTCTCTCTGCTCACTTTTCCAGAGTTCTTTTTTGCCCACACCTCCTGAGTGACCAGGTGCTTGGTGTGGGCTTTTTGATTTGTTTCTGGGAGGGTCTTTGAATGAGTCCTTTCAAAGGTACAGTGTGGACCTTTGACCTGAGAGCTCAGAATACATATCAGCAGCTTCCGGTCACATCGACCCCCAGAAGCGAACTACTAAGTCAGATGCTCTGGCCTCCGCTCCGGAAGGTTCTCTGCGTTCAGGAGCACTCCACCACATTGTCCTTAAAGAAATGCTGGGCTTGCTTTTATTTTGCCTTCCCCTCTCCTGTTAGGACTTTTATGTCTCTAAGCTGTCATTTCGGAAAGAAAAAGAAACCCGTCTGAATGAGCGTGTATTTACTATTTTAGTGAATTAGTTTATCTGCATGAAATATCAGGAATGATTATAGGCTATCAACTGGGCTTTTGTGACTATTCCAATGTTCAGTGCTACGAAGATATAATAGCTGGGAACTGGAGGAACAGGGTGGGTTTTGCTTGTCTAACGAACCCCGCGGCAGTGCGTCTCCCTGGTTCTCATAATGAATGGTGCATCTTGAGGGTAGCTCTTTGACCCTCGAGACTGGGACATAGTTCCTGTCTGATTTATCTTTGTCTGAGTTAGAAGGGAAAAAGACAATCTCAGTTAAAATAAACATCTCCTGGAAAAGCACACTCCAGCTTAAAGATTTTAAATTTTAATACATTTCATATGTGCTACACTAAACTATAAAATACCCCCACAGAGTTGGTTACATTACAGCTCAGTTTTCTCCATTACCAGTAAACAACTAGGTGTGCTGATGAAAATATTTAAACAGAGCATATTTAATAATGTTCTCTGTTCTCAGCCTTAAAATGATCAGGGCCCTCTCTAAGATTCTTTGTCCCTACCACCTCCTGTCTGGGACACAGGACTGATGGTACATTGATCTTTAGAACTCCGTTCCTCATTCCCTACTCGTTCTCCTTCTACCACTTTGGTGTTTTCTCTTCCTTCTATGACTTTCTTTTTTCTCCCAGAGATTCCATTTTTTTCCATGAAAAATTCTGTATATTTAGTCTCCTGTTGGGATTCTGATGCTCTTAAGAAAAAGAATGGGAAACACATCCCATCTCCAGCAAATAAATAATGTACCAATAGCAAGGACCTCTCTGAAACATCAGCACAAAAGCAGACGCACCTCACACTCCCACCTCTCCGCACCCCAGGCTTCCCAATTTGATGATTTAGATGCTTTTCCACTTAGGCAGATGGAGCCATTTTTGCCGAATTCAGCATGTTCATTGAACAATTTCTGGGAGCCAAAAGCCAACTCCACTTCATTTCTGCTTGGTAAGGTTTGGTGGCCTTGGCGTGGGACGGGGTGTTGATTCATCGCCTGTAAACTGATGATAGATGTAGAAGCCGGGCAGCAGCACTAGGCTGCCTTAGTAGAACCTCTGCAGAGAATCGGCTGCCCTGGTGCTGCGGGAAATCCACAGAAAGGACGCTCCGCAAATCCATCCGGAGAACGGCTCAGGAAGAATTCGAAGCAGGGAGGTCTCAGATTCCATGTGCGTGAGCATCAGCGAGAACCTGGAACACTAGGTAGAGAACTGGTCGACCCGAAGCCTGTTTCTGCTTCCTGGAGACCCGTTGTCTCCTGTGTATCTTTAAATTCTAAATGTCTGAGTCTTGTCTCGGGAATGCCTATTGGGACGATGTGAGTCCCACAACATCGTGGCAGAACCTATGTATAACATGGGACATCACTCCGATGGGGTGTGTTTCACTTGTGTGCATTTGCACAATTGTACATCTGTATAGATTTTCACTGATAAGAGTTTCGTCTTAATTCTTTCTTCCTATGGTAATGAATAAGACCTTCCATGAGGGTTATCAAATGTAGCTGTGAGACACCTTGAGCGAGACTTGTACTGGGATAGATCACTGCAAATTAGAGATGAAAATTTCAGCTGCGGGAAATCCCTTCACTTAAGAGAGGCTCACTTTTTCTGAGACAAAGAAAAAACTGAGCATCCATGAGGAGTTTTTTGGAATAGTGGTAGTTTTGTGAGCCTCTCCCACCCAAACACCATGGTGTGCTCTGCAAAGTATAATAGATAATCTGGTATTAATAATTGTTTTCTGTATAACATCTATATGTTGTTTTGGGAGGGAATTAAACAGGTTAGAGAAATACATATGCTATTGAGATTGGGTGTGGTCATGGTACACATCCTGACTTTATTATCAAATGTACATTTTTTTTTTATTTAGAGAAAATGGCATCTATTTGTTACCCTTCCACTAAAATCCCTCAGTCCCCAACTAGAATGCATATTAGTCAAGACATCTTTTAAAAACACATTATTTTCATGCACGTAGGATGGAAAGGGAAATAAAGAAAGGAATCCTGGAAGAGGTGCATTTAATTCTCCCCAATTTAAACGCAAGTGGTACATCTTTAAGGCAATAACGATATTCCTTTTCTTCTCCCATCATGAATGTTTCCATCAATGAATTTCTTTAATGTTGATGATGGGTGATGCAGTTTGAGGGAATCTGTATTTAGTCAGAAAATGCTTCAATAGAATGACCTACCAGATGGGCCCTATAACAATGCACGGAGACATCAAACCACCACAGACATTTGGTGCTTAGAATAATAAAAAGACTATAAAATTAGATTAGTTGAGTCTAATTTGGAATTGGTATATTCCCCATGCACCCTTGCCGCTCTTGGGCAGATAAAGCCTTGAGATTTAGCGCTGTGTCAGAGCAGAAAGACTGCAACTTCCAGTAAAAGGGAGACGAGGGAGAGGGGGAAAAAGCATTCTGGGAGGTCGCGGAGGGCAGAGCAGTGACCTCCAATGATTTACAGGCCTTTAGCTTAATGAAATTGTTTCAGTGACATGACGGTAAGAGCTCGTAATGGATTGGATGCCCTAATGTAATGAAATTACTCCCTTCTGCCTAAAAAAAAAAAAAAAATGCGCAATTAATATTTACTGAGACCTGACAGCCTTTGGTGCGCTCGTCTGTGTAGTTCTCTCAGACAGTCAGAGAGGAGAGACGGAGCAGCGTGGCAGACAGGCTGGCTCTGCACGAGCTCCTGGCGGGGACGAGCAGAGCCTGCAAGGGGGTGGAGGGACAGGCGCTCGGTGGCCCTCGGCGCTGCCCCCGCTCAGCCTTCACGCTCTCCCTTGCTTTTCCACAGGCAACTGGATAACAATCGCATCAGCTGCATTGAAGATGGAGCCTTCCGAGCGCTGCGCGACCTGGAGATCCTGTGAGTGGATTTTGCGATCGCTGCCTTGTGTGCGTGCGTGTGTGTGGTGTGTGCCGGTGCGGGGAGGAGAGAGGGGGAGTGTGTGTGTGCAGGGGGCTCCGTGTGGCTGCTTTTCTGGATCTTCTGCTGCAGTGCTATTAAAATGGGAAACGGGAGATTCCCTCCGGCTCACCTTGGGCCAAAGTGCTTGCGGGCAGCAGAGTGTGATGTCTCACCTCCCACAAACTGGGGTTCCTGCTAATTAAGTCGCGATCGAGTCGTTGCACCCCCGATGCTCCCACAGTACTCGTGGCTGGGTGAGACAGATGGGCTAGATAGAGTCGCCCCCCAGCACCTACCAGCGCATCCAGGGAGAGTGTGTTTGAGTGTGGGCATACAAGGAGACAGGTTACAGGTCTGGGGCCGATGAGAGAGGGGTTAGCACCAGAGGGTCAGCTGGAATTGCCCAGAATCAGAAAGGGACCTTAGCACAGGACAGGGGGATGCCAAACACCTGGTAAAGTCCAGCCATTGCCATCACTCCGGGGATCTCATCTCAGGTTCAAATTCAAACTTTAATCAGTAACCTTAAGGCAGCAGGGGGGAAAAGATGAGAGAAGTACCCCCTCTGTCATCCCACCCTATGCTTCTTATCAAGAGAAAGCGTATAGCTGTCTTTCTGTCCTGGATTTTCGAGTGGTTTAACTAAGGAAATCTGATTTCCAGGGGGGAAAGTCAGCAAGCAGTCATCTTGGGGTCATTCAAACTAAAGTTGGATTGTGTAAGAAAACATTTTGATTGTTCTCACCCATGTCTACACTTCCAGCTGTCCCTGGCTTGGGAGCCTGGAGAGGAGCAATAAAGCATAGTAGAACTTGTGTCAGGAGACGTGTGATTCAGTCCCAGTTCTGCCACTAATTAGCTGTGTGACCTTGGGCAAGTCTCTTCGGCTCTTGGATCCTCAGTTTTCTCATTTGTACAATGCAGCAGTTGGTTGCTCTCTCTTGGAGTGACTTCCCTTTACAAATTCCGCAAAAATAATTACAATAATTCTAGCCAGTGAGTGCTGAGAAATTAGATTTGTTGAGCCTCCTTTGAAAATAAAAAAAAAAAAATCACATAGTCACAGGTTACCTGTGTCTGATTCCAGCAGAATGAATGAAAGCTGAATCAGAACATGAATGAATATATTTAAATGTCCCTTTGTACATAAAGGAAAGAGTATAGGTTCTCCCTTCACCTTCCTGTCCACCTGGCCCGGAAAATGCTAGCAATTGGTTAGAAAGAGCCCCTCCACCCTTTCTGAGAGGAAGGTGATTCCAAGAGGAATCATGGGGGGAAGGGGCATGCTGAAAGCTATTGGAAATCAGATGAGAGCTGAGAATTCCCGATATAGAACACATAGGACCCTCAGCCGGGGGAGCTGGGTTGTCATTCCTAAGATGGATGGTCTCTCCTCACCCAAACTCTGACCCCGGAACCGGCAACAAATGCATGTCTGCGAGGGAGAGTGTGCCAGCCCAAATTTAGTAACCTTGGACTTCTCAGGAGGCTGAGGCTGAGAAGGGTAGGCATGATTTTCCCTGCCTGCAAAAAAAGCCTTTGTCAAAAGGGCCACTAGGAACATATCACCTTTCCCCTCCCTTGCCAGAGAGAATGAGAAAGATGAGAAAATTCCTTGGGAAGAGACCAGGAAATGGAAGTCACCAGCTTCCACCAACAGCTGTGATGACCTGTCAACCCCAGGAGGGTTCTCTGTGCTAGAAGGTGTTGCCCCAAAAGATGGCTGGGGGGTGGGGGGCACTCGCCCAGGCACACCTGGCTAAGGAATCCTGAAAGTGGTGCAACTTGGGTGAAGCTTCTTAATCTCTCTGAATCTTCTTCCTCAACTTTGAGGAGCAATGACTTAAGCACTACATAGGAGGGACTCTCTAAATGTTATCCCTTCCACTTTCCGAACTTTCTTTCTGCTCTGCCCTCACTCTCATCAAACCCCTACCCAAGACAAAATCGGACACCTCCTCTTAGATGTTTGCTAGAAGAAAAATTTGCACCCAGATCCACCTGGTGTTTCCAGGCTAAAGCTTAGAGACCCATGACCAAAATAATCATAAAAGTTCTCATTCCCCATCATCGCAAAAAAGCCCACAGGATCTGATTAGTTTATCTTTTCAATTCCAAACAAAGCCAGATCAATAGCTTTGTTTTAAAGAGGCTCGCTTTGGCTTCTCATGGCTAAGTACTTAAAATTAATCATAATCAGTTATTCCATGGGTTTTTAATTTCCAGCAGAGGCACATAGCTTTGGAAGCATCCGTCTTAATGGCGAGCCATTCTGAAATCAGCTGGGGCTGACATCTCTATTTAAAGAGCTCCCCCTGCTCTCCCGGCCCCAGACCTTCCAAGTCTCCTCGGCACATTGACATTTTATAATGCTTTTCTGTAATCACAATTTAGACACCGTAAAGAAATAATAAATGGAAACTAAAGGAGGGCATCACACATTAACTTAATTTTTCAGAGAGAAAGAGAGAACATATTCAAATTACCCTATTCACAGAAAGGTCGTTTTTAAGTATCTGAAGTTTAAAAGTTTACAAATTAAGAAGACAAACTCTAATGGTTCAGGTGTGCTTACTCGTGGTTAGCCATAGCATACTCTCAAAATTAACTTAAGTTCGCAGATGTTAACGACTAGTGGAAATTATTTCACACATGATAACGCCATTATTCTGTCCTTCCTGTAGCTGAAAAATCATAAAACGTGCTTCCATCGAGGCTGAGGTCAGTTTCACTGGTTAAGCTGAGCTAGAACTTTTGAAGTGAGTCTGGGAGGGAACCCCTGGCCGGAAGTGAAATGAACTGGTGCAAGGCCGGAAGGACCGTAGGTCGCCCACCTCGCCCAGTGGTAGTGCTCAGCTCAGAGTGTACAGGAAAGGAAAAAGAGGAAAGCTCAGGGTGCAATGTCCCAAAGCTTCCATGCCATCACGGGAGAGGAAGGACGCGAAAAACGAACAGCGGGCGGCTACTAGTGTCCAGCGCCATAGCCCGTGCTTGCGCATGCGCCGTCGCTGTGCACCCGCACAACCTCGTGGAGCTGCGGTTGCCGCCCCTCCTCTCACAGGATGAGCTCATCTCAGGGAAGCCGAGCAAATGCTCACCTACTAGGTGGCACAGCCTGTGTGGTTAACCATTGTAGCAAGATGCCTCTTTGGGCCACGTTGCCAAAGCTGTCGTTGTGTCTGTCTGCCCTGGAGCGTGGTCAGCGTGTGCTGGATGCAGGATGATGATGTGAACTGGCCCCCAAGAACTGAGCTGCGCAAGCTGTCCATGCCCGTATTGGGACCTCCCACAAGCCTGCAAACTTGCCCCTGTCCTTCCCTTTACCCAGCAAGCCCGTCCCCACAACACAGAAGGTAAATCAAATTTGCAGGGAAAGGAAAGAATCCTTCTTTGTCACTGTTGTACATGATAGTTGCAGAGATGACTTAGTCTCATTTCTTGTCATCACCAGTTGACTTTGACACTTAAGAGTTGGGGGACTCTGTTTTCCAGAACCTCCCCGAACACAGCCTTGACTTCATGCATTTATGATTCTTAATTGAGGGACCGAGGCTTCTGAGTCAGACTGCCTTTTATCACCCAAATTATTGCCCTTTCATTTCCACCTGTTCTATATAGTTTGTGATTCACATGCTAGGTTTTCTCCAAATCATGCTTATGCTCTGTCACACATGCCAAGAGTGCCTTCCCAGCGTTGCGCAGTCAGGAATCACTGTGCTCTGAGCTGTGGCTTTCTAGCCCCTGCCAGCTAGACCAGGAACAGCCAGGTATTTCAACAGTTACCCCAGGCCTAGTGCACCATCATGGCGGGGAGGGACCACTTAAATGGGAAAAAAAAAAAAAAAAAAAAAAAAAGCATTGGACAAATGAAGCAAAAATGAGAAAATCTTGTTAATGAAATATGTAATTAATTTTTTTCAATAGTATTGCAGGAGAAGAAAAGGTATTTTTAGACATTGTCTCCCAACTAAATGTAGCAAATCAGAACTTCAGAAGACATGTTGTCAAAAATGCCAGACCCGGCATGTCAGGAACATGTCCTAAAAGTGTTCCCAGCTCCCGAGAGTGCTCTGTCCTTGATAAGTCACTGGTACCCACTAAATCCCATGTAGATAAAACAGGCCTATTGATGATCACTGTTTTGAAAATCTCACCCCCATTAATGTCACCTGCCAACTTTGGAAATTCAAACATCATAATAGCCTGATTCTGGAAGGGCCTTCAGTGTCTCTAGAATGACCTCTTATATTGTTCAAATAAGGCACAGAGAGAAGGGCCAGGACTGGAGGGAGACACATCCTTCCTAACATTCTGTGCCCTGAGCTCCTCACTGGGCTCACCCGCCTGGCTGGCCCTTGTTAGACTTGCCCAAGGTCAACAGCAAGTTGGTTGCAGCAGAGAGACAAGAATCTGGGACACCAGACTCCTGATCCCATGTCTTTGCCCACGGTGAGTGTCTCTGTGCAATCCTGCTGTTCAGAAGGAACCACTGGTGAGATTGGGGATTCCAAGCATAGTTTCTCCTTTCAGACTCCATCCACAGTCAAGTTCTTGGTACTGTTTCAGAGGTTGAGGGACAGCAAACATTTGTGTGTGAGGGAATCAAGGGATGATCCAGCTTTCTGCTCTCTTAACACCAGAAGTTGCAAACCAGACCACAGACCAACCACAGCCCATATTGCGCCCACAGATGAGATTTTTTTTTCCTGTCCTGTAGAGTGTTTTTTTAAAAATTGAAATTAGCATTTCACATTTAAAACTCGGGGTTGCTTACATAAAAATCCAGATTTGCAGTTCCTCTTAAAAACCCAGGAGCACTGGCAATTCTGAGACCACAGTTCCACATTGCCGCAGTCAGCCGTGGCTGAGGAACCCCTGCCCTCCTTAGATGGGGTGTGTGACTCCTCTTTGCCACTGACCCCTTCTCATTTAAGTTCACTGCGAGCCCAGGGAACCCTGCTCGAACCTGTCCAAGAAGCAAGGACATGCTGTGCATCCAGCATAGTGGCCAGCACTTTCCAGAATGGTTGAGGGGCCACACACAGAGCTGAACAACTGAGTCCAAGACCCCCGAAACTGAGTGAGGACACCCTAGAGGCAATAAGGAATGTGTCTTGTCTCATTTTCTGGAAAGTTCTTCTCAAAAGCTAAGGTAGTCTCCAGATTCCTTTTGATTTTAAAATGGTTGCAGTTAGGTTTATGCACAGGAAGATGACATGCAGGAAATGAACCCTGTTCCAAATCTTTCTCACAAGAGCTGCCCCTCTGCCCTGCAACAGAACCCTGCATGACCTGGTACGCTGATCATTACACGCTCAGCCCACCTAGAGAGGCGAGATCCCAGAGTTAAAGCAGTGGTGGAATTAACCACACTTGTAGGCAGCAGTAATTCAGCCATGCCCAGGTGGGTACCTGACGCTGCCTGAGCATCGCAGGCAGACACAGAAGAGTAAGTGGCGAAGAAAGCCCTTTTCTGATATGAGAAGAGGGCAGTAAAAATAAATTGACAACAGTGCTGCTGCCCAGACAAGGTGGCTCACTCCCCGGACATAGACCCTGTGTCCTGGATGAGCGGTGCTAGGCAGCAGGTGTTAGGACATTCAGGGAGTGGGTCCAGTTCAGAGTTTAATGCAAATGGTGATCCATCTTCCACTTCAACCAATCCTCTTCTGGGTATAGAACCAGATCCTCTGATCAACAAAAAAATAATGATGATGTGATGACAATGTATCACAATGGAGTGATGTCGTAACTGTTAGTATAGTTATCAATAGCATCCCCACCTCCGTGTACGAGCCTCTACTACTTTGAGCATCTGCCTCCTTGTCTGAGCATCCTCCAGACATTGTGATAAGACTTTAGAGGGCAGCATCTTATCTAAATCCTCATCATAATGTCACAAGGTAGATTCTATTAATCTCACTTTACCAGTAAGGTCTAGACTGAAGCTCGGAGAAATTGAATAACTTGCCCAGGGTGACACTTGCAGGCTGAAGGGACTCCTCTTCCAGTACTCAAATTCAGTTCTGCCTGAAATCTGAGCCCTTACACTTTATGCTGCTACAAAAAATGAAATATCCACACCAGAACATGCATGCCACAGAACTAAGTATATGTGTTCATGAGGTCACTGGCTGTAGTGAACGCCCAGGATAATTCAGGGCCATGGTTTTTCTTTTTCTTTTTTTTTTCCTGGGTACCAGGGATTAAGCTCAGGGGTACTTGACCTCTGAACCACATCCCCAGCCCTGTTTTGTATTTTACCTAGAGACAGGGTCTCACTGAGTTGTTTAGTGCCTCACAGTTGCTGAGGCTGGCTTTGAACACGCGATCCTCCTGCCTCAGCCTCCCAAGTTGCTGGGATGGCAGTGTGCGCCACTGTGCCAGGCTCATGGTTTTCTTTTTGGAAAGTTATTCATAGGTTGCTCAGATCTAAACGTAAAATTCAGCTTACCAGCATTACAACCCCCTGCCCTCCCAAGGCAGGTAGAGGAACAACTAAGTTCAACTTGTGATGTTAGCCTGCGACCACAGAACTGGCAGCCAGTCCGGCACCAGCAGACTCCACGTTCAGGGTTTATTTCCTTATTGAAAAATAGAAACACTCACCCTCAGGTCAGGTGTGCGGAGATGCCATTGGCCAGTGCCCACTTAGGACACCCGTGGGGTTCGAAGTTGGTCAATACAATACAATACTCTGTACTGCATTGCCATCTCCAGCATCTCACAAAGCCTGGCACATAGTAGGTGGTCAGTTAAAGCACACAGCACCAGCTCAAGATCAAAGTAATTGACTGCACAGAAGCCCACCCTGCCCCAGTCCCTCTAGATCTTCTGTTATGTCTCGGCCCTGAACAAAATTAAAGTTGTGGTCCTCCCAGAGCTATTTTAAATGTTGACAAATGCAGTGTGGCACTGCTACCGTGCATCCTGCACATTATCTTTGATTTTTTATTTCTCCAGCTAAATGGGCTTTTTTCTTTTTCTTTTCCTTTTAATAATGAATGAAATCAGAGCAATAGTGAAAATTGGTGTATTCTAACAGACAAGATTCGTTTTCATTTATTTACCAAATGTTTCATTCACCTGGTTTTCTCCAGGAGCTGCAACCATTTTATTGGTTTCAACAGTCTTCAGAATCAGGGTGTTTAGTCATGAAATAGTTTTGAATATAGAACTGTCATTGCTTAATGAAAGTCTTAAAATATCCCCGAATACAGTTTTTTGTTGGTGGTGACACTTTGCTGCAAATTGTGACTTGTTCAGACAATCAGGATTAAATTGCACTTTGTGGAAAACACCTTTCATTCAGCCCCAGAGAGTTAGGACAGGGGCTGGGTTTGCTCTACATGCCCCTGTGCTACACTACACACCAGATTCACCCACTCCGGGTTTTGATGATAGTTATGCTCTTAAAATGACTAGCTGGGTTTTGAGAACAGCAGCTTAAGGAAAAAGTAAGATTTACTTTGAAATCTAAAACTATTTTTTCCATTTAAATAAGCAGAACTTGAAAGTGCCTTCAGTCTGGGGATACCTTGTGATTTCCTGTCCCTGTTAACCAAAGGCCGGGTTAGTCCCTGAGGTTGAACGTGCATTGGTGTACCTTCTTGGGGAAGAGGGTGTGACCGAGATCACCAAACTGTTCTTCAGCATCAGCAACAAAGGGTCTAGAATCAACAAACCTCCAGCTAACTTCTCCTTGTGTGGTTCTTAGGGGAGTTGGGTTGTGGGGGTCTTGCTGTCCCCAGGGACTGCAGACCTCAGCACCCCGCTGTCTCTAGGCTCAAATTTTGACTTGACCAACTTGGTTGGGAGCAGCATTTTGGTTTCGTTGTCCCAGTGAAAACTGGAAAAATTGCTCTGTATCTTTGAAAAGATTCCCAAGAGTTTTCTCTCAGGGGCAAGCGGGGAGGGCAGTGGGGAAAGGCTACCCAGCCCCCGGAAGTACAGACCGGCCCGTTCTCTGGGAGAGGGGCCGTGGGCCGCCAGCCTCTGCTCTTTCCCATCCCCTCAGCGGCCAGCGGGGCTCTGGAGTTGGAGCGTGTTCCCTGACCGTCTCACCCTGATCAGCTCTCCTCTCTTGGCACTCAGGGCTCTCCAAGCCGGGAGCCATGTCCCCTTGAATGGCCAAACCTGCCCACTGTGGCTGCTGCCATCTGCACCCGGGAAGCTCAAGACCCAAGGGCTGAGCCTACCTGAGGCCGAGAGCGCATTCCTCCACAGAACTGGGGCCTGAAAGCCAAGACCTCGGAACTCAGGCAGGGAATTGGCTCCCTCCTTCCAACTGGCGTTATGGGAGGAAGGAAGGAAGGATGGATGGCAGGAGGGAGGGACAGAGATTCGGAGCTGGGGAGCAGAGGAGAGGCATTCCTGATTATCCCTGATTTCCCATTTCCTATCTTTGAAGTAAGGAAGGAATACTGGAGGGGAGGAGGCAGAACAAAGGGAAGTGTTCCCACTTCTCCTCGGTCATATTTGGATTCTTCGGGCTTATCATAGGAAAGCTCGAGGGTCCTTTTTTTTTTTACTTATAATTAAATCAGAGGACCCCAACTGCTGGCCCATGTTCGAGTGAATGAAACCTGATGATCTGGGGTTTTAGATTTGTTTTGTCATCCTTCTGGTGTTTAAAAAGAATTTTTTTAAACTATTGTGAACAAAAATCTCAGGTTATTTTACATAAAAGTAGAAGTTCAACTTCCATTGAATATCTAGAAGCTGTGACCACCCTGGCCTGCCTGTAGCTATCATCCTGTCCAGCAGGACCATCCAGTAGAACTTTCTGTGACGAAGAGCTGTGTATCTGTGCTGTCTAGCATGGTAGCCACCAAGCCATATGTGACTCGGGCACTTGAGGTGGGGCACAAGGCACTCAGAGATTGAATTTTTTGAAATCTTATTTAATTCATCTGACTTTAAATGGCTACATTTAGCTCGCAGCTACTTCACTGGACAATACAGGTTTCGGATTGAGTGGTGGCCAGGGCACCATTTGGGCAGGGCATGCCCTCTGCAGATCTCCACAGTTCTCACCAAGCCTGCTTCTGTCTGCCCTGCTCCACACCTCTCCAGCCATTGGATATCTATTAAGAGTAGAAAGTTTAAACAGAGTACTTTCTAAAAGTAAATGCATTGAAATATCTGCCACTCTCCTCATCCTCTCTGTGCCTTCCTCTCTTTTAATTTATACATCTAGATTTACCCACACTTTCATGGAAACCCAGGATTATAATTATTAAAACCATTTCCCACCAAAGCCAAGTCCTTTCTGCATAAATTAATTTCCTGATCTCCATGATTCCCTCCACTCAGCCTTGCAAATGACTTCCACAAAGTCATCTGGGTAGGAACGTCGCTCCAGTGGCTGGACTCGTCTCCACAGACAGCTGGAAACGTGGCCGTCAGTTAAGGAAGCAAGCCCTCTGACCCCTGCCAGCTGAGCCAGGTAGCTGCAAACAGAGAGAAAGAAAAGGCGCCGCCCATGCATAACTATTTCCACATGCTGCACACTGGGGGCTGGTTGCAACTTGGAGCATTTGGCCAGCTGTCCTTCCTTTGTGCAGAGCTGGGCAACTAGACATCCATGACCACTTTCACTGGCATCTGGAAAACTGTTCCCAACCCAGCAATGCCAATGTGGTCAGCACCAACCCTGCTGGAACTGGAGAGTGGAATTGTGAACTAGAAAGACCTGAGGTCAAGTGATTCCACCACTCTATTTTAAAAGAAAGAAACTCCCCAGAAAGGTTAAGTGACTTGCCCCTAACCATAGGAAAATTTCATGGAAGACCCAGGCCAGAAAACAGGCCTTTCAGCTCTTTATCTAATACTATTTACTGCTGCTTGGCTGTCCTCTGTATTAGCAGACAGGAAACAAAAATTAGTGAGGCCAGTCTTTATGTCCTGTCTGTGCCACCAGCCCTTAATCACCAGTGTTTTGCCAAAGGGAACATTTTGTATTCAACTTGAGGACAACACCCTGCATTTATAAGGCCTTCCAGGTGTGTGGCCCACTTTGGGGGATAACCACCCAGTGTCCTAACAGGTTACTTCCCAGTCGGAGGTAAACTCAGAAAAGTTACCACACCCTTGATTCCAAGCTACCAGTGGTACCAAGAGGCCCAGTAAGTAAGCCCTGAGGGCCCCTGCCTGGTTATGAGCCCTGCTAGGCCAAGGTACAAATGGCACCCAGCTCCCTGTGAGAGTCCCTCCCTTGCAAATGTCAGAGGGTAAAAGCAAGACCTCTCTGGCATCTCAGCCCCAGAGCAGAAGCTGCAGGCGCCCTGTGCAAGTTTTCTGCTAGCAGTTCTGCTGGGGCTCTGTTCCCAACCTGCCTCCACAGACACTTTCTCGGGGCCCTTTGTCACCAAGGAATGATAGTACAGGGGAAAGCTGTGGAGTGATTGTTGATTGTTTAAAGATAGTTGATTTAAACAGTAGGTTCCTGAAGCACATCTCAGCTGGCAGCTGCCTTCCAGGACACAACAGTGCCAAAGGAAGGGTTTAAGCACACTTTACCAGCATGCCACTAAAATGCTGTCATTATCTTACCATATTTAACTTTTTGATTCAAATTGTTAGTTCTTTTGGTTCAGGCCAAACCCAGCCTCCAGGCATTCCATCTGTGGGTTTTGTTTCTTAAGGTGATCTAGTTTCCAATATTAAAAAACCAGAAGACTTCCTATGAAAGTTCTAGACATCTCACTTTCTCCTTAGGGGGTGAAACAAAGGAAGAGCTGGCCGCACTGCACCCGCGTTCCGGCTTCGCACAGCTTCTGGGAATGAGAAGTGACTAGCCCATTTAGGAAGGCTGTTTACTAGGTTCCTACACAGCCCACTCCTGTGACAAGCCTCCCTTTGTAGACAATTGAGTCCATGCCCCCGGATCAGCCCAGAAGGCTGTTCTGAGTGGAAATTTATTTTTCTCAAAAGATGCCAAAAACATGACCCTTCATGTTTTGAAACTCACCAAACCAATTCCGTAAATATTTATGGAGTCTTCCTCCATGCCAGACACTGGGCCAGGCTCTGCCTGAACAAAGCACAACCAGGCCTTCTGCCCTCGCCCCGACGGCGTTGCCTTGGTGGCCACTCGGCGCGCACGTCAGAGAGTGTGCAAAAGCTTCGCCCTCCTTCCTCGCTCACCGGGCAAGGCGCCCAAGGAGCGAGGGGGATGTTGTCCATTTCTTCCCTTGTCAACTACAGACTCGCCTGTCCAGTTACTCAGCTGGAGTCCACTCTTCCCTTCTTGGCCCACTGCAGGTATCTTGGCGTGCTGGCAGCCACCTGGTTTCCAATAGTTCAGTAGACGAGATTGCCCAGGGCCCCATCCTGTAGATGGTGAAAGAGAATTGCCGAATCCAGGCCCCCTCCTTCATGTTGGCACTTGAGCAGTGTTAGCCACTGGATGGCGCT
The DNA here is from genome assembly GCA_025594165.1 of Tamias sibiricus. Lineage (NCBI taxonomy): Eukaryota > Metazoa > Chordata > Mammalia > Rodentia > Sciuridae > Tamias > Tamias sibiricus. The sequence continues at coordinate 11,797,524 of CM046662.1, forward strand.
TGAACGTCCGAGTCACCTCTAGGCACTCTGCGTGACCATCTCAGTGGATAAGGGCCTCTCCCCAATCAGGGCTCCAGAAACACAGGCGCGTGGTAAATGCTTACACAGTCGAGGGTCTGAGCCACGGTGGGATTTGAGGATTCATCTTCCTCTTTTGATCTTCCACTTCATACACTTTTTAGAACCATCTTTTCTCTCGCTCTCTCTCTTTAAACACCAAGGCTGTGCTTGGGGAGGGTGGAGACAGATTTGTGCCTGTCATAATGTGAATATATAATGAAGGAAGAGCAGAAGACAAGTCCTTTTGTTAAGGACTCTGTATCATCAAAGGCCCACATCAGCAGCTGATTGTTTTTATTTATTTCTGTAGGTTTTACATGACACCTGGAGGCCATTTAAAGCGTTACTTGGCCGCGAGAGCTGTGTGTTTAAAAATAACGCTCACCCCGTGCCAAATCACTTTAGAGTCGGGAACAAATATTGAGACAAAAACCCCAGCTGTTATTGCTTTGGCTGCTAATTTGAGGTGTCACACGAGAGCCCGACTGCTATCCATCAGTGAGTAAGGCCCCTCGCGAGGTCGTCATGTCTCCTAACAGTTGGGGGCGATGGCCTCATCGGAGCGGCATTGGCTGTTTTCATCATGGGCCCACAGGATGGTTATGAGGTTTAATTTGAATGGCCCATGGGGACATCAAGGAACCCGCGATGTGCAGCACCCAGGACTCTTCAGGAGGGACAGCAGGTGGCGGATGGATGAGAGGTGGCTTCCCCCCTCGTTCCTCCTGCCTCACCTGCCCTCAGAGACCCCTTCCGCCCACTCCAATCAGCCAGAGACGGACTTTGCTCAAGGAGCAGAGCTGTGCTCTCAGCATGGTCTTAAAAGTCCCAGCGAAGGCTTTGAGGCGCAGGTGTCCTTCCTTCTCTGTGGCCTCTACCTCCATCCTCCCTGCCTGAGCTGAGTCTTCCTGCTCCTGGCACAGGATGGAGCTGTGTGACGTCATTGTCTCCAAGCAGGCTGGGCAGCAAGGCCAATGATGTCACCCTGTCACATCAGAGAGAGCGGAGGCTGAGTCCACCACAAACCCTCATGGTTCATGAGATTGGGTGGGCAAAGTGTGTCTGAAGGAAATTCTATAAGAGGCAGTTTTTTGTTGTTGTTTTGGGTTTTTATTTGTTTGTTTTGTACTGGGGATTAAACCCAGGGACATTCAACCACTGAGCCACACCCCCAGTCCTTTTTTTGTATTTTATTCAGAGGCAGGGTCTCGCTGAGTTGCTTAGTGTTTCGCTAAGTTGCTGAGGCTGGCTTTGAACTTGCAATCTTCCTACTTCAACCTCCCAAGCCGCTAGGATTACAGGCATGTGCCACCGTGCCTGGCTATAAGAGGCAGTTTCATGTAATGCTTAAAAATATAAGTCCTGTTCTCAAACCACCCAGGTTTGAATGTTGTCTCACAGCTCCATAGCAGTGTAAACTATGGAGCAGAGTTCATCCATCTTGCTGGGCTTCCTAAAGGAAGTAACGATAGAATCTCAGGATTAAAAGGAGAATTAAATGAGACACTGTGTGGGAAGTGCCCAGCCATGCTGGCACCTAAGAGAAATTTTATTTCTCTTGCCCTGTCTGAGCCAAGCAAGAAGTAGGGGCAGCAGGGAGCCCCGGCTCCCCATTTAGGTTGGCCCCCCTCTGGCTCTCCTCCCCCCACCAGCCCGGCCCTGTCTACCCTCAGCTGCTCTCCGGGAATGACTCTGCCTACTTCAGTGTGTCCCCTCTTCTGAATCCAACACAGGAACTCTGGGAGGTGATTCTGCCTTCCAGGGTTGGAGTGTTGGCTTTGGACACTCACACGTGTAATGACAAGTCAGAACATGTCCAAGCTCGCTTGAAAAAGACATCCTATTGCCATGGCTGCTGATGACTCCCGGAGAGTCTTCTTGGGGACCCTCAAGGAGGGAGCCACCTTGCCTCTCTAGCCACAGGGAGAACTCACCCTGTCTGAGACAAGGAACGAAGAGTCGGTCTCACCTGCGGAGTCTGGGTCCTCACCTGTGTGGGGGAAGAGGCGGGGTCCCAAGAGTGCCTAGGAGGTTGGCACACTGGGAGGCTACGGTGGCACCCCTGGCAGATGCCTGCTTCTGCAATTATGGATACATGCTCACAGATAATACTGTTGCATTAGAGCCAATTACATGGTGTTATGGACACACAACACGCAGATTACACCCAGAGCCAAGAAAGCACAGTGATAAAGCGATGGCCTGATCGGAGGAGACAGAGGGAAATGTCAGCCTCATTAAGGTTGCCAGGGTGGCGTGGCTGTAGCTGGTCGTAGCCCCTCCAGATGCAAGATGGCTGTCTTGAGTGATGCAAGAGAGAAGCACACCTTGGCCCTCAACAGAGAGCGGCGGAGACGGGGGCAGAAGCCAGGGTGGAGCTCTGCAGGGCTGGTTCCCTGCTGGGGTTTCTAGCTCCCCCGAACCCGGGTTTGGCCTTCTCCAGCCAGCAGAGAAGGCTGGGGGAACACGCCCCAGCAGTGAGGCGGAATTGGGAGAGGTAGAAGTCGACTGGTGGCCACGCTCAGCCCTCACAATGGAAGACAATCAGGCATACACCAGGGAGTCCGGTCAAGGCACGAGCTCGGTTTATTGAGGAAGTTGGACGGCCTTTATAGAAGACATGGGCCAATCAGCAGAAGGATCATAGGGGCACATAGGGAGCATGAGCAAATCACATTGGCGGAGCCATTAGCCTATCCTAGTGGCGGATTGACCTCTCGCCATACCTCAGGGGAACGCCCCTCGGCTAGGCCAAGTTCCCGTATCAGGAAGTGGGAGACAGCCAGAGAGTTTCTGTCTACTGGCGTGGTCTCAACATCCCCAACAGTTCCCACCACCTCTGTTGAGAACTGCCGACCACCGCAGAGCTCCAGCCCCTTTCTGAGCGGGAAGACACGGTGCCCCCCACCCACAGGAAGGCACCACGTGCAGCAGGGGCATCCTCCTGCTGTCCTCTGCACGGTGGAGAGTCTTTCTCAGCTTTTTCCTGGGTCGTGGTTTTCAGATCTCAGCTAGCATGAGGGTCCTCTGGGTGGCCATTAAAACACACAGGGCTGGGCGCTCTGGTGAAGGGGTCTGGGTGGGGCCTGAGCAAATGCCTCTCTAATATCCAGGTGAAGCTGCAGGGCTGGGCACCCCACTTGGAGCATCACTGCCCAAGTCCACTCCACACCCAACCTGGCCTAGATCCGTGGGCCCTGTCTCTTGCACCAGCTCTGATTCCATCCTGGTATTGCAGGTTCAGGCACCATGGGGCCTGTTTCCCAAGGGGGAGCCTGGCGTGGTGGCCCGGGTGTGGATTTTAGAGTCTGACAGCTTTGCTACTTGCCACGTGAGGTTTCCTGAAAATGTGTTTTGGGTGTTTTTTTGTTTGTTTGTTTGTTTGTTTTTCTGCTTGTTGTTTTTAAGCTTTGAAAGACTCTGATGGCATCCGCTCATCTCTCAAAACAGTTATCAGTGGCCACATGTCGCGCTTACTCCCTGGCAAAGGCAGAACTTGAACAGCCCAGTTCTAGCGCAGCCAAGGGCTGACCAACATTTTCTATAAAAAGTCAGATAGTAGCCGGGCGCGGTGGCGCACGCCTGTAATCCCAGCACTTTGGGAGCTGAGGCAGGAGGATCGCGAGTTCAAAGCCAGCCTCAGCCATGGCGAGGCACTTAGCAACTCAGTGAGACCCTGTCTCTAAATAAAATACAAAAAAAGGGCTGGGGATGTGGCCCAGTGGCCGAGTGCCCCTGAGTTCAATCCCCGGTACCACAAAAAAAAAAAAAAAAAAAAAAAAAAAAAGTCAGATAGTAACTGTTTCAGGCTTTGCTGGCCATATGGCCTCTGTCATAACCACCAAGCCCGTTGTCACACAAGAGCTACAACAGATGACATGGAAATGAATGGGTAGAACTTTATTGATAAAGACAGGCTGCGTGGCCTGGGGTCTGGCCTGTGGGCAGTGCTTAGTGCGGCTTCCTCATACAGTCACCATGGCTGGGATCCCTTGTCTAGCCACCCAGTTGAGCAGCTGAGCAACTGGAACAAGAGCCAGCTCTTCCTGGTTTCAATCTGTGCACTCCAGGGGCAGTGATGAGTACACTAACCCTTGGTGGCCTGGAAAAAAATGTTGGTCCACCCTTTCTAGTGCTAACCATAAAGAGAGAATGGACACATTGGTAGGAGTGGCATGGTCCTAATGGATTATTTTAATATGGGAAATAGTCACTTCATTAGTCGTTTATGTTCCAATCATGATAAAGCAAAGGGCAACTGGACAGTATACTGGTCAAATTTAGCCTCAATATAAATGCACATTTATAAACAGCAAGAAATTTATAAGAGAGAATGAGAGGTAGGTGTACGATCTTTCCAACTGCACAGGGAGGAGAACTGACTTTATTTCTAGTTAGTGCTGAAAGGTGCATTCAGTACCTTTCAAAGATACAAAAAGGCTAGACAGTCCTGAAATCTACAGAATCAAAATTCAAATAAAATAAATTAAAATTCAAAGACCCTGAACTTGAGCTTGAAACCTGATGGAAAATGCTGAATGAAGAGTGTTTGCTTAGGGAAAATCTTCCAACTACTGCCCGGATAACTTGGGAGGGAAGCATATTTTCTCAAAATTTGTCCAAACGAGAAGAATGAGGCCAAAGGTCGACTCTGAAACTGGAAAAACTCCTCCAGAGGACGGAGGTAAATAAGATGCAGTGACAGGCGGCCATAGCTTAGCGTGGACCAGTGATCCAATGGAGAGGTGCGATGGTGTCACTGTCGGAACGAAGCTTTTTTTCTATTTGTTAATTCCCAACAAGGTTCATAAAATGAGAGGCAACAGAACAGCTTGTGCAGATAGATGTTTCCAGCCTTGTGTGCCCAGGTGGATATGACAGGAAAGATCTGGATGGAGTGACAGGCTTGCCCTAGAAACAGGAGACAGTGGGTATGTGAGGGAGAAACGCGTAGAGAACCGTAGCCTCAGATTGCTCATCTTTAGAATGGGGATCATCAATCACCCTGTGTCAGCCTGCTACAAGTGTCAAATTAGACCAAGGTGAAACTATGCTATGAAATACAGGACTCGATGAGCACAAGCCACCAGAACCGTAGTTCACGATGGCCAGTTAATGGTCATGGGAAGTCGACGGGAGCACTGCTGTGCACTAAGTGCTTTATGTGTTCCGTGGCAAGGGTTTGGTGGTCAGCTGGGTAATGGGTCCGAAATATGTCCACATCCTCATTCCTGGGTCTTACGAATGTTATGTTCAATGGCAAAGGGGACATTGCAGATGTGACCAAATTAAGGATCCTGAGAGGGGAGGTTATCCGGGAGGCTATAAAATGCAATCACCAGAGTCTTCGAAAGATGGGGCAGGAGATCACAATGAGCTCACAGGAGGATGGAGTGACCCAGGAAGATCATGACCAGGGTGTGAGTGATGTCTACAGGCTGCAAAAGGCAAGGAGACCGAGTCTTCTCCTTGATGCCACTGGAAGAAACAGCCCCATGAACCCACTTGGGGACTGTGACCTCAGGCTGTAAGAGAACAAAGTGAAGCCACTAAATCCATGGTCCTCTGTTACACCAGCGAGAGGAGACAGATACAGACCTCATTCCTGGAGTCAGGCTGGCTTGAATTTGAATCTTGACTCCACCACCTGCTTCGTTCATGGAACGGAGATAACAGAAGGTCCCTCCTTGCGCGGTGACCAGAGGAATTGAATGAGATGTGATGGTGGAGCTCCTTTAGCCAGGGCCTGTCTGTCATCCAAGAAGCTCTCTGTTGACCTTGGTGACTATTAGTATCATCTCATTTAATCACCACCAGAGCTCTATGAGGTCAGGGTTATTATCATCTCCCCGCTACAAAGAGGAAACTTAGGTGAAGAGAGTGACCCATGATGACATAGGCTATAAGTGGCAGAGTCAGAATCTAAACCAGGGCCGCTGCTCAGCAGCTCTGCACTGGGGATATGACAGTCCCTCTGCTGAATGGCAGCTGCTTATGCACAAAACCAGAAAGAGCACAATGCTCTCTTCATGGGCAAAAGCTTCCAGGGCTAGGAATAAAATAAATCTATTTCTCAGGGAAACAGAAACTGTAGCTGCGAGAGAGATCCGTGTCGAAGAGGTTAGCCACCCTCTGACATCTCTGGGTTGGTCAGCCCCAAGCGGCAAATCATGAAAGTCTGAATACTGTGTTTAGTCATTTGGGTTCTGGAATAATTGCTATTATCGTAAATGTTTTATAGCTCTCATTATGGCTCACATTTAAATATCAGTGTAGTAATACATTAATAAGTCATCACTGCCGGACCACTGCCGGACGCGGTTCAGTCGAAGCCCATGGATAACTGTACCGTGTATTCAGTTAATTAGGGCTGGGCTGCGAACTGCCCCCCGTGGTGAGCACCTTGGTCCAGAAGGAGCCCCTTCTCTGCAAAGGCTTCCTGCTCCTCGCCTTTGAGAGACAAGGAGATGCTCAGATATTTTTTCTGGTAGTCAGTCAACAATCCTGTCTAAGTATCCTGCAGGTGTGGAGGCTAGAACTCTGATGTGGATAGAGAAGAAATGAAAGCCTCCATTCTGCCCTGGAGGCCTTCCTAATCCTATGCTCCTATGCGGGAGAGTCTGGTCTGATGCGAGTGATGAGTATCTCTGCGTCGTCTGAGGAGATAAGGCTTCCCGAGTGCACAGAGACAGGATGGCTCTCCCCCGCCCCACCCCACACACACGGAGAAGATGAGCCACACAAACAAAACAGCTGAGTGGGCTCAACTTCACAAAAGCCAACTCTCTGCACAGGCGGAGCGGCACAGTCACAGAGTAGGCAGAAGCAAGCCAGGTAATCTAGGTCCGCCTGTTCCTCTACCATACTGCATCCCAACACAGGGACAGATACATGGTAGGTGCACAGTGAACACTGAGGGAGGGACAGGAACCAGGTGCTGTGCCTCTGGGTAAGCAGACCCTCTGGGTCTCATTGGCCAAGCAAATGACAAGTAGACCAGGTGGGTTAGAGGAGCCATCTGGGGTGGCAGGATGTGAGGACTGGAATCCTACTCTAAACTGCAGTCATAACGAGCTACAGAAGGAATCTGTGCAGGGCCCCATGGGTGGGTGGGATGAGCATGGGGGCTACTGTTGCTTATTGGAGCTCTGTTTCTATGTCTATAGAGGTTGGGCTAGGGGATAGAAATGATCAGGACAGGACTAGATTCTCTCCACTATTATTAGTAACAGTGGCCTGTTTACTGAGCACATACTATGTGCTGAGCCTTTCCCAGTCTGTATGTACCTGCCTCCTTCTACAGAAGAAGACTTTGTAGATAAGTGATGTTACTAACTTGCCCAAGACTGCACTACTAGGGAATAGTCAGACTCAATTAGAACCATGTCTGGGCCAGGCCTTGGGGCTATAGTCATGCACAACCTAGAAAATGCCCCACCTTTGGAGAGCTTCTGGTGCAGAGGACACTTAGGAGGAAGATGTCGTGTCTACTAAGTGACCAGTGCAGAGTCCATGTAACCAATGAAGCGTCCAAAGGAAGGCTGCTTCCTGGGCCAGCGGGGACCTGCGTGGGCCCAAGAGAGGATGAGAGGAGTTGGGCTGATGAGAAAAGAAGTCTGATGTGGCCCTGGAGAGAAAGAGGAAGGGAGGGCACAGGAGCAAGTGACACCATGATGGTAGCCAGGGGCCGTGTCCAGCCTTTGCTCTCTGGGGTGCAGCGAGGCAGGTGTGGGGTCCATGGATTGTTGCCTCTCTGTTAAGGAATCCCTGAGTGAGCTGACCTGAAAGGGCCCGCACTACCAAGCGCTGCAGGCCTCTGCGTGTGGCCTCCTTGGCTGCCGTTTCCCTGGGCTTTGTAATAGATCCCCCAGAGGGGTGAGCCTGGCAGTGCCCGCCTGGAGCCTGAAGTCATCCCTCGGCAGTCTTACTTCTGTCCATCCTCACACCTTTCCTTGTGCAAAAGTACTGGTCACTGTAGGAGCCCCATCTGTGGTCACGGACATGAGCAAGATGCAGGCGAGTCAGTCTGTGTCCTCCTGGAGCCCACAGACTCCCCTGAGATAAGATGTGCTCGCAGATGCCTGGAAGATACAGCCAAGCCTGTTCATACGGCATCAGGTGTGAGGTAGATGGAACGCGGACCAGACAAAGGAACACGGAGTAGATTCTAGAAGGCGGGGTTCAACCATTTGCAGCACTTAGCAGCTAGGCTGAAGTCACTGGAAGTTACTGCGCCTCTCGGTGCCTCTTAGCCTGCGACACCAGCACAACATCTTCTTTGTGGGTCTGTGTGTTACTAGGCAAAATGCCACGCATCTGTTTCCTTCTCTCTGCAAAAGGACATGTCACTGGCTTGGTCCTTAGAAGAGTTAGGGCCGTCCTAATGAGGCACTCAGCACACAGTAGGATCAGGAGAGGATGTGATCACTCAAGGTGGCTAAGCCAGTGCCGACAGGGCAGAACAGGCAGGAGGAGGATGCTGGTGAACAGAGGAGTCAGTGGAGGCTCTCATCCGCCAGAGACCTGTGCCTTGTCTCCAGCTGCCCTGGTGACTGGCTGGTGGCTGTTGACTCTTGGTCCCCGTCCCCACCTTCTGTGGACATTTCAGTGCCCCCCATTTGCTCCCCATTGACCTTTCCCTCTCCCTCTGTCTCCGCAGGACCCTCAATAACAACAACATTAGCCGCATCCTGGTCACGAGCTTCAACCACATGCCGAAGATCCGGACTCTGTGAGTACAGGCCCGGGTCCCCGCTCCTCGCCTGCCTGTCCCTCCCTACTGCCACCATGCAGTTCTCCAGCTGCTGAGGACACCTCCTCCCGGCTAGCCTGGGCAGACAGTCCCTGTATTCCAATGTCTTCTGCTCTTAACTAAGGGTGAGCTGGTGAGTGAGGGCCAATGCAGGGAAGGGTCACAGTGTCACCCATGACCCTGAACCACCATTCTGCACCAGACGGACTCATTTCTGTCACCCTGAGTCTGTGGGAATTCTCCCTGTACTGTGCTTGTCCTGTTGTCTCACCTTAACAGGAAAAGTTGTTAATTATAAATTGTCGCAGAACATGCAGAAGGTGTGATGTGATGATTCACATTGCTTAGGTGATGTCGTGTGCCGTGGGCAGTTCTGTTGTGTTGCCAGTAGCTGTTTTCCCCTCTGGGAATGGTGGAAGAGAAGCGGTCTTTGTTCCTTCTCTGTATCCCACCCACTGCGTCCCCTGCTCACCTACTCCCTGGATGATAATCTGATATTGGAATGCGCTGACTTGGTTCTTTATCTTTAAGATCTTGCATAGGATTAACCTTCCAGGGTGTGCATGCCAGGCAGATCTCCCCCGTGATGCTCAGAACCCAGAGCAGTTCTAGGGACTGAATTATGTGGAAGTTCCCCGCAACTCTCAGCCAGAAATCCCTCTGTGGGTCTCTCTGCAAATGGACTCGGTTGCCCTTTCCCAAGAGCTTCACGCCTGACGCTTGCTCCCTGTTGGGGCAGCCTCAGTGGCAGCCGCAGGGAAGAGCCAGCTCCTGGGAGCTTTCAGCCAGTGCATCTGGGGCCAAGGCAAAGCACTGGGATTCCTCCTCTATAGACAGGGGCAATGGTGAGGACTGGCTGAAGTGACATATGTATAGCGCCTGGCACGTGCTAGAGAGTAAATGATCTAAATGATAGCATTAGCATCACACTATTTATCCAGAAATCTAGACTGAACATTCCAAACAAGCAGCTTACCTATGACCCCAAGCAACATGGAATACGTGAGATTCCAAAATCCATAGAGTGGGGTCCTTTGGACCAGCAGGCATCAGCAACCTAGAACTTGTTACAGAAGCAGACCTCCAGGCCCCACCCCCGACCTGTGGGAAGATCCAGCAGTGGGCTTTTAACAAGCCCCCTCCCCCAGAGAGTTTCATGCTCCTACATTATGAGAGCCATCGCGTCCATGAGAACGTGATCTCATGTCAGGCGAGGACGAAGCGAAGACCGTGGGGAACTTCACAAGGAAGCAAAGCAGAGCCCCCTCAGAAGGGGACAGTATTTGGAGTCAGGCTGACCTGGGTGGAAATGCAGGTTCTGCCACTTTAGACACATTTGTCCCTCTCTGTGCTTTCAAGGAAAGTGGGTTAACCAATGTTCACCTCATTGGCATTATGAGAATGAAATACACTTTAACACGTGAAGGACCTGGTGCAGGGTGTGCCCGCAACAAATACTAGTTGTTGTAAAGAACAACAATAATTTGATGTCGGCTTCCATCTTTTCTCTCCAGATTCTTCCTCTAATCACACAATAGGCATGACTCAGCCAGGAAAATTTGTCCTTTTCCCAACCCCTTAAAGTGGGATGGTGCATTCATAGAATTTTAAGGAGAAGCCAGTTGGTCTTCAAAGATCTCTTCAAAGTCCCCAGCAAACCACAGTTGAGCGGGGGGGGGGGGGGGGGGGGGGGGGGGGGGGGGGGGGGAATGTGTAGCCCAGGGCTCCCAGGCAAGGAGCCAAAAGTGAGTCTCTGGATGCGGGGCCTGCGTCACCTCAGACAAGTGGGTGCATGGAAGAAAAATGACTCTCACCTGCAGAAAGCAGCAGCCAGCTCCTGGGGAGTCTTCCTCGGTGATTTATACTTTCCGTCTCTGTTATTTTCAGTTGAGGAGCAGCAATAATGGGAGCTTGCTGGTTCCATGGGAGTTGGGGCAGGTGGTTAGGCTTGGACCTTAGGTACTTTGTTTGGGGTGCCCTGGGAGGAGGCAGGGGAGGGACAGTTTTATCTCCGTGTTTCTGTTGCCATTCTTCTCCATAGTCCTGAACATTCATCTCTGAGTTCAGATCAATCAATCAATCTTGTCTGTTCTCTTTGCTTCCTGCCTGCTGCCATTTTCTCTTTAGTTTAATTTCAGAGATGGCTCTGTATAGAACTCCCTGGAGATGAGCTGACTAATCCCCCTTCACTGTAATTAAAGTGTTGGGGGGGGGGGGGGCTGGTGGTGGTGGAGGAGGGAGGAGGAGAGAGGAAGGAAGTCATAAATGGGATTTCCAAAGGAAAGCTTTTATATTGAATTCAGAAAGCCACATTTTATAGAAAATGAACACTGACCCTCTCTAAAAGGATTTGCTGGAAATTTAATTTAGCGTCTGTGGCTAAAAGGCACCTTTTGTAAATTGGCATTTGTATTCATTCACCTTATGTTCTGCAAAGGTGGTCTCATCAACATGGAATATGACGTGTCCATCAGTAAAAGACTACAGAAGAGTGTGCAGGAAGCACCTAGCCCCCTGGATGCCTTGGTGTCTAAAGAAGAAACCATAGCCTTGTTAGGGTAGGGCCACAGGCTAGGAAGGGTCTGAAGTCTAGAGCTAGTCTCCCTGGAATTTCAGTGATAGCAACCATTCACCCCATGGTTAACCGGGTACCAGGCCTGGTGCTAAGCTCGGCTCACTTCAGTCCTCACGTGCACCCTAGGAAGGAGGCATCACTAACTCCCCCACCTTATAGCTGATACCACTGAGGTCCAAAGTTAAATCACTGCCTAAAGTTTGAAGGCACAGCGCCAACATCAGACTCGGGCAATCTGACATCAGAGCCTGGGCTCTTACAGTCAGCGGGAACAAAAGCAGAACAGGCGAGCAGAGGCGGAGACCAGAGCTCCCACAGGCCCCCAGGCTGGTGGAGGCCACCATCCCCCAGGCCATCACCGTCACAACCCACCAGAACTGTTGAAAGGAACTGAGATGATTTCCCTCCTCACTTAAGAGGACTAGACTACTCCTGGCAATGTCCAAGCTCAAGTTTTACGATCATCATGATTATTTCTCTTTTAATAGTAGTATTTGGGGAGTACTGCTGTTTGATCTCCCAAACGTGACAAGGAGGTGGCTTGAGAGAATCCGTCAGCTTGACTCTCTGGCACTTCCAGTGGGTACCTTTCCCAGGGGAGGGGACTAGCCTGTCCCCTGCCCTGGCTGTCAACGAGAGACTTTGCAGGGCCTCCACATCAGCTCAGGGAGTTCAGTACAGAACTCCCTAGACATGCGATTGGGAGGGAGAGATTCCTAGGAAGATGGACCAAGGGCTTGGAATACCTGTAGCAAGGTCAAGAGGAGAGGCAGCTTACTTCCAGCCAGCCAGGATTGAGAGAAACCAACCCAGTATAAGCTGACAAAAGGGAAATGTTGACATTTTGGTTGTCACAGAAGTTAATCAGCTCAGTAAGGAGCTGACTTGCCCAAACCTCATTTTTGTTGTTGTGTTGATCTCTTCCTCTCGATTGGACTTGACGGGAACTTGTTCACATTGATCCGCCTCAGGGACCGTGCTTGTGGCCTCACAGAGAATCCCCTCTGCCTTAGCATCCATACCTTGCTGCCAAACAGGGCAGCTGCCTTTCCACAGGAACGCCAAGCTAATGAAATGGTTCTGAGTCAACAGGCACACCTCAGCCTGCACTGTCACCGCAGCCTGCCCTGTGTCCCACCTTGTCCCATGGCTACCAATTCCCTGAGCAGCACAATACCTGGTGGGGACTTACTGGCCTTGGGATCCCCTCCTGTCCATCCTGCCTTTTAGGAAATAGTTACCAGCTGAAAGTGCCCTGCTATACCTTCCCTGGCTTTTGGCACCGAGAGTTCCTGCCCATGGTTAGACAGAGGTCTTGTTTTTCCTCCTGGTGCTGAGGTCCCCCCCATCAGCTTAGGACTTGGTCTCCCCACCCACTTCCCAACTGCTGTACCTGTGTCCAGAGTCCAGGCTGAGAGGGAGGCATGCTTGCTTCGGTTCCGGGATCTGACTTTGAAACTCAACGGGGAAAATGTCTTGGATCCCATATAGTCACCATGTCTAGGGCCTAGAAGCTTCTGCAAGTGCACTTGACTTACTATGAAATACAAAAGACAATAACATTAAGATTAATCATTTTAAAAGCAAAATCATAAAAAGCTGCACACAATTTTTTAGCAGAAAAAAAAAAAATGCATTCCCTGTGGGATCTGAGCTCATTGAGTCTGAAGTGATGAGGCCCTCCTCATGGTTCTAGCCTGCCAGGGGCTTGTGGCCACGCAGTGGCAGGAAGGCCCCACCAGCACTGCCAGCACACAGCCTGTTAGTTGGCCAGCGTTTGGCAATGTCGACCTTACACTGAGTGGAAAGTGGTCGAGAGCCCTTCGGCTCTCCCCCAGGAGGTATAGTGGTGGCCTGCGCCACTCCTCTGGGCTGCCACTCAGTATTAAGAGGCTTGACACAGAGCACTTGAAAGTCAAGATAACTGCTGGCTGATTAGCATGTCCAGGATGAGGCATTTGACATTTGCTTCAGAAACCCAAGTCTTATGCTGCTAAGCTCTCCCACCACTATTTCTCATGACCAAGGGGCATAGGGAATATGGAAGTTGGAGATCCTGAGACAGAGTCCTTGAAGAAAATCCTTCAGAAGCCCCCGGAGGTCCTGCGTTTGCCTCTCAACCCATGCAAAGGAAGTTCAAGTCGTTTAACCAGCTGGGATTCCCTCCCCAGAGCAACAGGCAGCTCCCTCCAGGGAGTCCTACTCACCCAAGGGCAAGAAACTGATCTGGAATCCCAGCGCCCAGAGGAGAAAAGCCAGAGTCCTGAAACTGGCTAGGAAATCTTTTCAGAGGCACCTAAATTAGTCAGAATAGCAAATATACCAGCTGGAATTGAACTTGGCAAGAGAGGGAGGGAACCACCGAGATTGCTATGGATTGCTGCCATCTGGGATGAACGTTTTATTTAAACAGGAAGCAGAGACGCTCCACCTTTCAGAAAGTACCTTCTCTCTGTACCCTACTCTCCCTGTGCCGTGTGCCCAGGTGGTCTTGGTGGTAGCTGTCCCCGCAGCAGGCTCCTGAAGAACACTCAGGGAGGAGATGAAGGAGAGCCTGGTAAAGGCAATGGCAATGGCAGGTCTCAGCCACAGTGACATCTCAGATGGGCATTGAGATAGAGAGGCATGTTTCAAGCCCCTGCTGGCTCAAGTACTGAAATTTGCAAGAGTCATCCCTTTGTAAGTTTGACCTGAATCTGTATTGTCACCATGATAATGTTACACTCCCTCTTCTATGAGCTGAGGCTTTGCCTTGTATGAGAAAGAAAAGGGTGGAATTACCATTAAGAAATGGAAATTTGGGCTGGGGTTGTGGCTCAGCGGTAGAGCGCTCGCCTAGCACGTGCGCGGCCCGGGTTCGATCCTCAGCACCACGTATAAGTAAACATATTGTGTACAACTAAAGCAAATAAATAAATATTTAAAAAAAAAAAAAGAAATGGAAATTGCTCAGAACCCTGAAGGCATCCATCGGATGTGACCTACATGTGAAGATAATTTGTGGCTTAGCCATAAAAGGGCTTCTGTTTTTCGGGAGTGCAGAGGAAAAGGCTTCCCTACACCGTAAGAATGGTCACGCTGGGGAAAGGGACAGCAGAGGCCGGGTCCACTCTGCTCAGCCCTGGGTGACGGCACCTTCCCTCTGTCTCTCCTTCTCCCAGACGTCTTCACTCCAACCACCTATACTGCGACTGCCACCTGGCCTGGCTCTCAGATTGGCTACGCCAGCGGCGGACAATCGGCCAGTTCACACTCTGCATGGCTCCCGTACACCTGAGGGGCTTCAATGTGGCGGACGTGCAGAAAAAGGAGTACGTGTGTTCAGGTGAGTCTTTCCCCCTGCCCCCGGTCACCCGGCCTTCAATACGCACCCCAGGCCAGAGCATGGCATAGAAGGAGCCCCACAGGTCGCTCCACGTACACAGTAGTGACTTGAAGAGCTCTGGGTTTCCTCAGGGGGTTCAAAGAGAGAAGCACTTGACACCTGGTGATGGGAAAAACTGAAGGAACTCGGGAATCCCTTTTCGTTAAGGCCCAGGGTCTGGTGAGGCTAGAAAACCTAACATCTGTTGAGTCCAATGTCATATGGGTAGGACATGGGTATGATGGGGGTGTTTTAGCATTTGCTGCACTGATTGCTGTCCTCCAGATGCTTGCAGAAACTGGGAAACAGGACAGTGTAGGCTGCAGAGTCACCCTGCCTGGCTGAAAATCCTAGCTCTGCCCCTTGCTAGTATGTGACTTTGGCAAGTTACCTCTCATCTACAAAATGAAAATAATAATAGTATATAACTCAAAGGGTGGGTAGGATTAAGTGAAATAATGCATATCAAGCACTTAGTGTAATGAGCAGCCCTTGGTAAGAGCTCTATAAGTGGAGCTTAATTATGATAGTTTAGTGGGCCCACCAAATATGCCGAGCAAACAGAAGAGTTGGATCTGTGTGTAATAGAAGTGAAAAAGGAGCACAGATTGCCACCGTAGCTTAGGAGAGTGGCCTGTGCAGACACAGGACTGAGGCGGCTCAGAACTCCAAGGAAGGGCCGTGGCTGAGTGACAGGAGATCTTCTCCAAGGACGCAGCTTTTTAAACTGGGGTCTAAGTTGTGCTCCTTTGCTTTTACTTTTCTTGACATCCTGTGCTTCCACTAACTTTCCCTTTTTCTGGTAGCAAAGAAGTAGAACCAATCCCTTGATTTTCTTTAAAGAAGAAAAGAAAATATTCAGGGGAGGGGGTTTCCCCAAGAGTTGTACGGATTTCCAGGAGCTCAGACCTGGAACTGGAGCCCAGGGGCCTCGAGAGGCTGAGCTCGGGAAGGGGGCATGCAGGAGGGAGCAAGGCCCCCTGGGAGCTGAGCCGACACCCCTCCCCACCTTTCTGCACTCTTGGTCCTTTCCAGTACCTCGGGCTTATTGAGCCCAGTCTGTGCCACCAGGCCCCAGCAAGGCCAGCAGTGCAGATGGGCCTCCTGTTCCTCCGCTGCGTTGGCATTGCGCAAGAATTCCCTTGATTCAACTTCCTCTCCCTCTCTGCTGCCTCCTCCTGTCACATTATTTCTTCATTGTGTTATTTATTCGCCAAAAACACTCGTCTCTGAGCAATACCTCAACAGCTTCCTATGGACGCCCACTTAGAAATCACTTCCCATGAAACACGTATAATAAAACCATTTATCACACAGGCACCAAATTCAAATATAGTGACTATAATTACAGTAATTATTAGGCAAAAGGTGCAATATTGGCATAAGTGCCAGTGAAAGAAATAATTATAGAGTGCAGGAGTCATCCAAGAGCTAGTGAGAAAAACTAATTAGAGAGAATGTTAAAACACATCATTACAGGTGGGTGCCGAGTTTAATGCAGCACACGGCTATGAATGCCACTTCGCCCTGAAAGCACCTTCCCGCCAAGAGTGGCAGGGCATTGCTGACCCAATAACAGCCAGGACCCAGAACCCGTGGGAGTAAGGCATTCCCTCCTAGGTCCTGGAATGCTAATGCCCCCAATCTCCCTGCTCCAAGAGGGTTCAATCTAGCAGGTGGATCTCATTAGTTACCTAGGCGCATCCTTACCCCCTTTGTTGATAGTGGTCAAGTTCATCACTTATGGAGCTTCTAACATGAAGCCAATTGCTTTCTGAAGATGTGAGAACTTAAGTCCAAAGACTTCAGACATCAATACGCTGTTGACCTCCACCTTCTCACCTGTAGTGTGACTTTAGGGGAGTAACTCATAGGACCCGTATGTATGAGGGATTCATTAAATGCCTTATCAGGCATTCATGGGTAAAAAACTAGAAGGCTGCAAGGGGTTGTATTTAAAAAGGTCGGAGTCGATTGCAACAGTCTAGGGTTAGTGATGAATGAAACTCCACCATCATTGTGGGGTGTAGGAGGAGTGTACCCCCAAATTGCTGCCTCCTTCACACTTGCTGAAGGCAATTGTGAGACTGTGATAAAAGGCTCCATCGGTGGCGTGCAGCTGAACACCCCAGAGGAGGCCAGAGAGAAGGGCTGCAGTCATGTACTGACCACCCCAGCACACCCTCACCCCAGTGCCAGCGCCCAGCTGGGCATCTGAATGGGGTGGTTCTGTGTGGTACTGATGGGGCTGTTCTAAGATGCAAAATGCTCCCCATTCAAGCTACTCTCCTAACAACTCACCAGAGGGGGACTTCAGTCAAAATGGAGGGACAAGAATTCTCTTTAAAAATAGAGGTCATCCGCTCGGGAGAAGGAGAGGCATGGGCTCCGATCAAGCCATCCTGCGTGTGGCCTCCTCTCAGCCCTCCCTGTCAAGCAGAAGAAGAAGAGCTCCCTGGGCCTTTAAGTGGTATTGGAAAATTCACCAGACACAGGGCTCCAGGGACGGAAAGAGCTTTATCTCACTCAGCCTGGGAGGGCCCTGCCTGCCCAAGTCCCTGATATCTCCCTTGAATTAAATCCAGCCATCTCAGCCTGGGCTCTTCTCCCCAGAAGCTCTGGAAATGGGCTCCTTATCACTCCAGCTAACCCAGAAATCTGCTACAGCTCACTTGGGCGAAATTCATCTCCCCGTCGTCGGCCATTCCCTCCCCGAGACGTCCATTTTCTTCCTCTGGGGAGACAGCTGGGAGTTTTTCACCAGGGCCAGGGTAGATACATTTAGTTTATTTTTTATTAACATTTTCTATATCACGCAATTTGACCACTTATCTTCCTTCAGTCTCTGCTGAAAGAGCTTCTCTGTTAACCACCCTTGCTTTGAGCAGAAGGCCGGGCCCAGGCCTGGCAGAGTCCACGGACCCCACTTCCTTCTTGTGGCTCTCAGGCTGGGCCTTTTTCAAAGTTCCCAATAAATAGGCCAGAGAAAAATATCACAATAGGACAGTGGCAAGGTTTGGGTTTGTCGGGGGGCGGGGGGGGGGTTGTTTTTTGCCTTTTCATCTTGAGTGTTTATTTTGGGGTTTAAATTCTAGGATTTACTTCCCAGGTGTTTCCTTAATCTGAGAGAGTTTCTACCTGTAATAATTTGTAATTTATAGTCATTAGTTAAATATTTGACCTCCTGAATCAATTATCTGTTTCCTTTGAATGTTTTTGAGCCCTGATTTGTCTGCCTACTTCCTCTTCATCTTCCGGTGGCCTTGAATATACGACATCTTCTCATAAGGACATTATTCTTGACTTGCGGTAATAAGGATCCACGTCTCATATTCTTTCAGGTGCCCCCACCCCTAGAACAATGCTCGACCCTAGTGGACTCTCCACAAACACTTCCTCATTTACTATTAAAAAGGAAATACACTTATCTCCCTGCAAACTGGAAAATTTCCTCTCCTCCTCCTCCTCTTCGTCCCCTTTCTTCTTCTTCTTCTTCTTCTCTTCTTCTTCTTCTTTTTCTTCTTCTTCTTCTTCTTCTTCTTCTTCTTCTTCTTCTTCTTCTTCTTCTTCTTTTCTCTTTTTGTTTTTTAATTTGGGACAAGTTACTAAGTACAAAGATAATTAAGGTAAGCCATGACCAGCCACCCATCTCCTTAGGAGCTTTTAATTAAAACACCATAATTGAACATTGCAGGAATGAGATTATTAGGTTTATTTAGCTATTTCCAAAATTATCATGCCTCTGGTATTTAAATCACGTTCATTTCCATTCCCATCATGATTGCTCCAGCTGCAATGTCGTTGTAGTCTGGTGTTGGCTTTTGAAAGGCCAGAGGCCAGTAGGGAGGCTTAATTTGAATACTGGAATTAATTTATTTCTACATACTCACAAGGCCACTGGATTTTTTTTTTTTTTTTTTTTTTTTTTTTTTTTTTTTTTTTACTCTGTGCACTCTGCTGGGTGATTTTTTTTTTCTAAAGACAGAAGGAAATAAACACAAGAGTGTTCAAGCCTCTCCTAGTGTAGCTTACAGGATTCGGCCTTGGTCCCTGAGCCTGCGCTCTCTCCCTCCCGAGATTCTGGGGCACTGAGAGTTTTAATTTCACGGTATTAAGAGGGGCATTTGGGGTAGCCTTTTGGCAGAGAGGGCACAAGAGCACTGGACGGAGTGTTGGGACTTTGTTTGGGACCCGGGATCTTGGGCAGCTGGCTGAACCTTCCTGCTCTGAGTCTCCTCGTCAGTGTGATGGAGTGATCATTCTAGAACCTGGACATGGGTCCTGGAGGATCGGGTGAGACAACAGATAGGGCCTTTAGTGCCCCATCTGGCGCCCACTGGACACTCAGTGGACACTGGCTGCTTCGAGAATGTGGTGGTTCTTGTTTGGCCAATACGGTGTCCTTGGCAAGTAATCCCCTGTCTCTGGTTCTGTTTTCTTGTGGTCTCCATGGGCCTGTCTAGGTCTGAATTTCGGTGACCTTTGTCTTGTCATCTGGGCAGACAGGTCAGGGCCTTGTGCTTTCAGCGTGATGATCACCCACCCTCTTTTTACCAATTAGGCAAAGAGCAGGGGTGAGGTGAAGGTGGGCCGTAGGCAGCTCCTGGTCATAGATGCATCATTCTTCTCGCTGAGAAGTCAGCAGGTTAGGCGAACTCCTAGTGCCCGTGCTGGGGCCTGGGCACTTTCCCTGGAAGAGGCCGAGCTGGAGCTCATTCCTGCCCTCGCCGTCCCTAAGTGCCCTGAGCCTCCCAGGCCTTGCTGATGAGCGGCCGCAGGGAAAGCCAGCCCCTCCATTTCCCAAAGCTCCCGGGGTCCTCCCTCAAGACGGCAGGCATGGCCCTGGAGACGGAGGAGACATCGCAAGCCTGGGCATCCTGCTTCCCACCTTGTTCAGCAGAGGTGGCCGCGGCTTTGCGCTGAGAGTCCAGAACTGACGTGGCGATGGAGGGGGGTCTAGGAGGGAGGCACAGACTCAGCCCACATCCCGCCCACATCTTCTGGAGGAGGATGTCCCTCCACCTCATTTTGGTCCCACTGACCGCGTTTGAGAACAGGGAACTCAGGCAGTTATTTAAAACGGAAGAAGTGAAGAGCAAGCCCGCAAGCACTTCTTCATTCGTAGAACGCTTAGAAAGTGTTGTGGGCTGGTCCACTACTATGCTCTGACTTAAGGCCACTTTCTCTGCCGGGAGACAGGCTCACTCGTGACAATGTGGATTCCTGGGGTCTCCGTAAGAACGCATGCCATGTCAGGAGCCCAAGGTACACACAGGCAGGGCTGCTCTAGATCTTCCTCTATCCCAGAAGAAAACCTGTCCCATTCTCTGCCACATCCCAGCTCATCATGACATAATTTGCTGGTTGAGAAAGCGGGTGTCTCCTGACTGTGACCTGCTTGGAAATGCTCTGCTGCTGGCTCCCCAAACATGAGCGGACAGCAAGGGTTTGGTGACCTTGCACAGCAGAAGGCCTGGGACACCTCGACCCTGCAGCGGGAGAGGCCCTCGGGGAGCCCCAGGTGGCTTTGCCAGCACTGAGAGCCGCGGAGGGAGGAGCGACCTTCGGGTGCAGATTCCCACCTGCCGCGGCCACCCCGTCTCCCCACGCGATGGCAGGTCCTCTCTTGCAGGGCCAGGGCACCAGGACTCAGGGAGCCTCTCCTCAGAGCCCTTCCAGAAGGAGCATTGACCTGCTTACCTCGATGACCTTCTGCAGGGCTGTCACCTCTGACGGGGCTCACGAGTTGGCCCTCTCATTCACCCACACTGTGCTAACCAGCACGTGTTCCAGGTCACGCCCTGCTTTAGGCACCGAAAATACAACAGTGACCAAGACACAACCCGTCGCTGTCCTTATAGAATTTGCATTCCAGTCTCAGTCTCTCCAGACACAGGAGCTGGGGGAGGGCCGTGGGCCATCACTCACAGGGACTCAGGCCTACAGGGACACGGGGAAATGCTTCCAGAGAAAGTGACCCTGTCTTTCACCCTCACTGGAAACCTGAAGCGTGTTGTTTAAATAAGAAGGTCCCGTCCTCACCTGCGGGGTGCCTGCTGCCTGGGGTGCTGCCAGCCCGGGGTGCTGACGAGGCTATAATTACCGTTGCTTCTCACCGTGTAATTAAAGGTGTTGTTAGTGACCTGGTTAAGGAATCTTTTTCAAAGGGTTTTTTTTTTTGCCGTGACAACATCCCTTGAAATGTAGTGCGCACTGCAACAGAATCAGAGCCACCCTCTCAAAGACCCAGGACTCCCGGGGGACTCGGGATGCAACCTGGGTCTTGTTGAGAAGAAGACTAATGTCTACATAGAAATCAGGGCGGGGGGGGGGGCACGGGCTTTGAAATCACTCCAAGCTAGAACTTCCTGTTGTCAATAGGGAGCCCTTGACTACAGTTCTTCCCTTTCTCCAACACACACCAGTCAAGTGATATTTTGACAGATCCAAAGAGGGACGGCCATCCAGTCCCTCTGCCTGAACAGGTGCAAGTGCAGGGGCTCAGACTGCTGTCCCCACATTTCCCTGGGTGTGGCAGTTCTCCTGGCGTGGCTGGGCACTTTCTCCCCCTTGCTGTGGAAGGCAGGCACAGCAGCTTTCTTTGGGGGATACCATCTGTACTTCAGAAGCCCCGCCATCTGAAGCCACCACTCCCAGCCTTCCTCACCCGTGGCTGAGGGGACAGGGGTCCTTCCCACTGTAGCACCTCTGTGCGCCTGTAAGGAAGGACAGACCCAGGAAGGCGAGTCGAAGTCACGCCACCCAGACTCCTCACTCACCGAGATGGCAACAGAAATGCCACTGTGGCTTGCCCAAGGTCTTCAGACAATTAGTGGCAGAGCGACGCTCGATAGTAATAATAGTAAGGACAGCAGCTGATCTTACTAAGCTCTTACTCTGTGCCGATCGTTCTTCTAAAGAGTCTATGTGTCAACTTCCTTCACTTCCCAACAAAACCAGGCTACATAATAAGCATTGTGATCTCCCCATTTTACAGACGGGGGAAAGCCAGGCACTGAGAGGTGAGAACTAAGCCCAGCGGAGGCTGTGGGACTGCAGAGCCCCCACCCTCAGCCAGGACATTCTTGTTTCTGGGTTGAGGCTGCAGCGGCTGGCTCTGTCTGGTGCCACATTCCCAGACATGTCAAAGCTCCCCGGATTGGAACGAGGCCAGCTGCCCCGTCTCTGGGAGAATGTTCCATGGGGCTGTTAGTGTGGGCCATCAGCCCTCGGGCACTTTCCTTGGTCTTCGCTGGACCCCCTCGTGTGGCACCAGTGACTTTGAAGTCCTTGTATACTGGACAGGAATCAGGAACGTTCTCTCAAACATCCCAGCTGAGAGGGTGTTTTGAGATATTTATTTTGTGTGTAGTTATGAGTGAAAGGCAGTAGAAATCTCTGGCCATTGGGTGGGCACTTTCTGGGGACAGAAGCATTTCAAATGAAGCTCGAGGGAGGCATCCGCCTGAGCTCCAACAGACAGATCAGCCTTTGGGGACATGGGCACTGTTGAACCCTCCACCTGGAGCCTCAGCGTCCAGCTGAGGACTTGCCGGGGACCCAGTTGTCGGTCTGATTCCACCACCGGGGATGTCTTGCTCTGGCTTTCATTTCTCCTCTGAACAGGGGCCAAACCAAAAATCATTTTCTGTCCTTCATGTTTAATCTGCATCCAAGAGCCCCGGCCAGAGGGTCCACGCCCGGCGGTGAGGAGCCCCGCAGGCTGTTCGGAGATTGGCGCAGCCTGGGGGTCTCTGCTCAGAGGGAGGTCTTGAAAGACACTGAGATGACCACTGCTGGCTGGATCCGAAAGGCCTGGGATGAGTGAGGTCCTAGGAGGGCCACCGCATTAGGTTTTCCTTTTGGACCAAAACATTGGCATTTGAAAAATGCACCGTGTGTGAGATTCTGACCTCACTGTGAGGTAGCCACCAAAGCATGGGAATATTTATAGTTTCTTTAAAATATTCAAATTTGTTTCTTCTATTTGGGACTTGATGTGAACACCAGAGAATGTCATTAAAATTCACAGTGACTCTGAATCCTCAGTTGGGTCGGTAATGGGTTTGCTTGTCCATTTGGCTTTCTAAATAAGCTCCGAGGGTGCCATTTGCTTGGGGTTTTTATTATGTGGTTTGAATTCACTCCGGTTCTCACCTCATACAAATGCAGGGCTAACTTCAAAATATGTAGCAACTTACTTGCCTCTTTTCTAACGAGGTAAGTTTTATTTGCATGTTCCCTGGACATAAAATCCATTCAGAAATAGCTTTTGTGTCACTGCTGATGAATGTGTTGATACTCCAACAACACCATTGCTCCAAATGGGGAAATTCTGCTACCTTGTTCCTCCCACTTGGTTTGACACCTCTGGTGGCTTCCAGCCTCTAGAGAAAGGACTAAAGTTTTGTCTACATTCATCAGATACAAGCCCAAACCCCAGGGTGCCCACTCAGATGTTGGGCACCCTACAAAAGTGGTCCCAACCGATGCCTTTGGATCGGTGTGTACCTTCAGGAGTGGCTGACCTAGGGCCTGGCTTCTCCTGCCCGGAGAGGCCAGGATGGCGGGGCGAGAGAGCAGATGGACAACCAGAAACACTGAGGTCGAGGCCAGCCTCTCTCCTGGGTCTCCCCTGTCCGTGGTGATGATTTGCCAGATAGCTTTTCAGGTGAAGCCACATCCTTGGGAAGCTGGTGAAGGGACAGGGACAGGAGCTGACCATTGTGTTCCTGCCGACAGGTCCCCACTCAGAGGCCCCATCCTGCAATGCCAACTCCCTCTCCTGCCCTTCCGCCTGCACCTGCAGTAACAGCATCGTGGACTGCCGAGGAAAAGGCTTGACCGAAGTCCCCGCCAACCTGCCCGAGGGCATCGTGGAAATGTAAGTGCCCCGGTTGGTCTGCCGCCCCTCTGTCCCGGTCAGTCCCTCTCGGGGTCGTCAGTATCTTACTGTTGGAGCTGACTGTTAAAAACCCTCAGGCCTTCCCCGCCATGCCAGCTCAGGGTTAAGGACCTAGACTTGAACCCGTGGGCCAACCACATCTACCGCCTATTGCTGCAAATAAAGTTTTATTGGAACACGTCCACGCCCATTCATTATGCACGGTCTGTGGCTGTCCTCATAGGGCAGTATTGTGACAGAGGACCTTGTGGCCCACAGAGCCTGAAATACGTTCTGTCTGGTCCTTTGCACAAAGTCATCCATCTCTGCCCCAGAATCATGCCGGGTTTATGTCCCGGCTTCCCATCTACTGTCTGTATGACATGAGGTGAAACGATGGCCCTTCATCTTTAGTTTTCTCACCTATACTAATGTGATAATCACAGTATTAAACCCCGATGGGTCATTGTGAAAATGAGATGAGACTCTGCACGCGACGCACTTACTGCACAGGCCGCTGCTCACAGCCTGGTGGGAGGTGGAGGAAGCTGACTCCCCTGCCCACTCGGCCACCGGCTCTGGTCCCTTCTGGAGAGGTGTGTCCCTGGATTAGATCGTCCTGTACAGAGACAAGACTTGGCACGTGGGTGTGTACGTACAGACGTCGGGCATTTCAGGAGAATCTGTCCACGCAGCACAGATTTGTCCACCCTCCCCCCGTTGCGGTTAGGAAACAGCCCGCGTCGCATTCCGGAGTGAGTGCAGCGTCAGTCGACACTGACCCCAAGATCACTCTTTAAGTGGCCACAGTTGTTCTCATTTTCTGTCTTCCCCTTTAGGTGGCTTTATTGAAAACATCCTTACACGGACCCCTTCTGCTGAACACGCGTTAGATAAAATCCCTCCCAATAAGAGCTGTGCCTCCCTCACCTCGCGGCCCCTCATCGCCTCCTCCTCTCCCGCTCCCCTCCTCCTGGCTTCCTCCGCCACCCCGTGCACTCCCTGTTGCCCCAGCCTGATCTAGTTGATGGCTCATTGACTCTTCCCTTCACTCCTGCGTTCATCCAGCACATGCCTGTTGTGAGCCCACTGTGTGTTGTGAGCCCACTGTGTGTTGTGAGCCCACTGTGCGATAGCCATTGTTCTGTGCTTGGAGAGTCAGCAATGGACAAAATAGACGAAATTCCTGCCTTAATGACGCTTGCATGGGGGGGTGGGGGGGATAAACAAGATACAAGGTAAAGTAAGTGATACAATATGTTAGAAGGAGGTAGGTCCTATGGAGGAAATGAAGCAAGGAAAGGACTTTAAATAAGTGAAAGAAAAGAAAAAGTAGATTTCTGGAGGAACAGTGCAGTGAGGTAGCGGGGGGTAGAATGTGCAAAGGCCCTGAGGTAGGCCAGAAGCAAGTTGGCAGGGAATGAGTTCAGAGAAGCGATGAGGGCCAGAGCCTGGGGAATTTTTAAGGACTTTGGTTTTACCCTGAGAGGAAGAAACATGGGGCTTACAGCAGTGGAGTCCTTCTTCCTCTTCCTTCATCTTCTTTGCCAGCTCTTTCTGACTCCCTTCAAAGTGGCCGTCCCTAGCCCCACTGGGCACATTCATGGCTCCACACCCTTCCTGCAGGCAGCAACCTGTGGGCGAGGAGTCCCTGGGGCCTGCTGTGCCCAGCCGCTGTGCCTTTCCCGTCTTCTCTCGGCCCTCAGCACCAGCCACCCCTTCCCTCGCTGCTCCCTGGGACTCCCCTCGGTCCCCGGTGTGGCTCTGGTTGTGGCGCCCTCTCTCCCTGGAAGCCCCTGACCTCTCCCCCTGGAAAGCCCCCAGACCTCTCTGCCTCTCCTGCTCATCCCTCGCTTCCTGCTTCCACCATTTCTCCCACTTCCGGTTCCTGCCCTCTTCTCTTCCTGCACCAACTCCCCTTCACCATCTTCTCCTTCCCTTGGCCCACGCTCCCTGTCCTCTCCATCCACACCAGCGGGGACCCTGGCTTCCCTGGCTCTTCAAGACAGAACTCCTGCCAGCCGCCTGCCACTGAAGAGTCCCATGGACGGTTCCTTCTCTTCCCTACCTTGTTCCTTTCTGTCACCACCTTCTCTCTTTTGTCTTCGGCCACCGCGGACTTTCCCTTGGCCAGTTCCAAAACCACGGTCCCTTGGCCAGTTCCAAAACCACAGTCTGATGAAAGAGGCCCATCTAGGTCACCAGGCTGTCACCAATGACACCCACCCTAGCCCTGGGCATACCCCCCTTCTCTCCTGCCTCACATCTCTGTGGGCCTCACAGGACACCGCTCAGGCCTCCAGGAGAGAGAAATCGCAACTCTCCACCTTAGACGTGCAGGTCAGACTCTCCCTCCTGGTTGGGCTCACATCTGTGTGGTGAATTTTAAGAGACATTGGCAAGCTGAAGTAGTGATTGCCAAAAGGCTGCCTGATTGTTACTGAGTTTTTCCCAGCCTGAGGGAAAGTGAGAAAGCAACAAACAATGTGATGTTTCTCCATCGATGAAAAGCGCTCAGTTTGAAGGCATGCTTGTCTAAGCTCCTGGACTCTCATTCTCCTATCATGCTATTAAAAACACACTTTGTCTTACAAAATGATTTCTCCTGAAAGCAGAGTACGTGTGTATGTGATCATGATATAATTATGAATATAGGTGTATTAGATAAATATGTATTCTATAACAGAGGGAGGGAGAGAGAGAAAGAGAGAGAGAAGGAGAGAGATTGCCTTAATTGTCCAAATAAAAGATCTGTGAGCACCTAGCCCATGAAATGCTGGAGTCTGCACCTCAGCAACCTAGCTAGAACGTGTCTGAGGATAAAGCAACACCTGGTGGTTAAGGTACAGACCATGGACTTGGGCAGGCCTGCATTGCAGCCCCGGCCCTGTCTTGTAGCCAGTGCCAAGTAACTCCCGAGCCTTGGTTTCCTCACCTGAAAAATGCAAAGGTTAATGGTGCCACGGAATGGTTCGCATGAGAGCTGAATGAACACGCGCTGACAAAAGCTCAGCAGCGTGTCCTGCCTGGAGTGCACTCTGGTAGCCGTGACTGTTGTCATGTTACAACCACAACTACGCCCACGAGTGCCACCACTTTTATAGGGGTGGTGATGAGTTGGAAGCCACCCCCTAGGAGCTGGAGCTGCCTACGTAGGGGGTCCTCCGTAAAGCAGGTCGGATATTTAAAGGTGGGGTTGGGAGGCCAGGCTCTAGACAGAGGCCAGCCACACGCATGTGACCTGGGAGGAGTGTGTTTTGATGCAGAGGCACGCATACGTGGCCTGGAGGCTGCCCCTGCTGGTCGGCCTACAGTCCCCAAGACAGATCTGCAGGGCTCCCTTTGCTGTCCTGCCTCACTTTCCTCTGTGATGAAGTGAAGCTGAGAAGTTCAAGCAGATGAGGCCTCTATGCTGGGGAGGGCACTTGGAGTGGTGACACCCAAGAGAGAGAACTTGAGGGAGGAAAGGGACCTGCCTGCTCCTAGTGGCAACAGAGGCTGGGCCTGGGACTCTGCGTCAGCCTGAGAGTGTCTAAAGAAGCTAATGTAAGCCGGGCGTGGTGGCGCACACCTGTAATCCCAGCCCTTGGGAGGCTGAGGCAGGAGGATCGCGAGTTCAAAGGCAGCCTCAGCCATGGCAAGGCACTTAGCAACTCAGTGAGACCCTGTCTCTAATAAAATACAAAAAAGGGCTAGGGATGAGGCCAGTGGTTAAAAAGCTAATGTACATCCTCCTAACAGCAAGGGACCAGCAGGTGGACAGGAGATGAGAGAAGGGAACAGAGACGGTAGGATGCAGCCCAAGAGGAATAGGAAATGTCTGGTTTATCATCCCCGACCCAGACACATCTGAACTTGACCTTTCCGTTTAATATGAAGAACTTTGCTTCTTGCCCATGCCCATCTATATAATCCAGATGTGTGCTTCCCTTCAGGAGGTCTTGGCTACATTGCAGGCTCTTGTGTCCCTCTTCTCAATCCTTAACTACTCGAGATTCTTTTAAATTCCCTTCGTCTTGGAGAGGTCCCGCCCTGTGCGACTTTGGAAGGGGCATCTCTCATGCAAAGCAACCTGGCAGGCTCTCTTTGATTTTTCCCAAAGCCAAAGCAACTCGGAGGAGCGTGTGCTGGTGTCCTCGCATACCAGAGCCAATTTCTCTAAAAATAGCTTTCTTCCAGAGAACCCACAGCGAGATGCTTCACTGCAGATTTTCCTCGAAAACTCAGCTCCCATCAAGGGCGCCATTCACACTGCTCCCTGATGTGTCTCTGAACTGGCTCCAGCCTCCAGCCAGGGACCACTCGTGCCTGCGTTCTGTGGTCTTCAGACGCCCTCTGGGGCCTTCAAAAGCTCGGGAGGGCCCGTGTGTGCTTAGAGCGCCGTCCTAATCTCTGCTGCTCTTCTTCCATGTCTGCTCTGAATCCTCACCTGGTGACCCCCAGGGTCATGACTTCTGCTATGGAAGGTAAATTTATTTGATGGAGAAAGGCTGTAGATAGGCTTCAGTGTCAAGTTGCAAGCAGGAGCAGCTAGGAGGGAAAAAGCTCTGTCTCCACTGTCTCCCTTGCTCCCATTGTTAATCTACCGATGAGGAAACCGCTGCTTAGCAATAGAAAGATCCCCCCATTACACTGGTTAGCAGAGGGGCTGAGAGAAGACTGAGAACTAGAAACAAAATATACCCAACAGAACCAGAGTTGGTGAGCTCTAGAAGCCAGAGAACTCCATGACTCAAGTGTTGGCAGAGCACCAGGTTTCTGAGTGGATGCCCAAGGAAGGCGGGGAGGCCGGGGGCTGGAGGAGCCAATCAGGTGGCAGAATGGTTTCCCACAGATCCCTGGGGCCCAAAGTCCTGTGTTCAGGTCCTGGTGCTGCGTCTGATTTCAGACACATTCTTAATGTCTTCTGCTTCACTTATTTTGCTTTGCAAAATAGGGGTCATCGTACCTACCTAGAGATTTTTCACAGGGTTTAGATAGCACAACACGTGGAAAGTTAGCATAATGTTTGGAAGCTACTGAAAAATGGAATAGAAAAAGCAAGAGCTATGCGCCTGTGTGCACATGAGACATGATAGAATGATTTAGTCTCAACCTCCTGTACTTTCATTTTTTTCTAAGATAAAGTTTACTTTTTCAGGGTTGGGAATACAGCTCACTGTTGGAGTGCTTGCCTAGCGTGTAAGGCCCCGGGTTCCATCCCCAGCACCTCACCCACAGACACACAAAAAATCCTCTGCAGGTGTCTGGACACCTGCGCATAATAAGGAGGGCAAGTCTGGTTCTGTCTGCACCTGTTTTCTGCAGGTGATGCCAGGTGTCCCACAGACAGCGGGTTGGTGATGGCTTGTGTCAGATTTGCCCTCAACCCTCATCTTTGCTGTGGGCCAAACATAGAAGCTCAGTGGGGGGGGTCTAGGGTTCCCTATAGGAAGCAATAGTGAAGAAAGGGGGAGGCCAGGAAGGGCTGCAGAAACGGGGCGCAGAGAACAACCTTGAAAGGGGCCTTCCCCCTCCCCTCTGTCCCAGGCCTAGTGAAGCAGCAGGAACCGAGCCTGTGGGCTCCAAGCTGTTCATCTGGTCTCCAACCGTGTGGCCCAAGAGGACTCGGTGGGAGGGTGACAGACTTCCTTCCTTCAGCAGGATCTAACGTGAGCTCCCGGGTTGAGAGAAAACGAGGAAAGATGGGAAAGATTTAAGAAACCGTGAAGGTGCTTCCAGGGAAGGAGCAGTACAGCCCAGGGGTTGAGAGCCAGGCACTGGGGTCAGACCAGCCTGGGTTCAAGTCCAGGCTGTGTCCTGCACTAGCTGACCTTGGGCACATTGATCTTGCCATCCATAAAATGGGCATATAGCCACTGCTACTTGCTTTATACCACGGTTGAAAGGCTCCTGACACTGGCTCACAACATGAGCCAGTGTGTGACGTATAGAAAGCCCTTACTAGTGGAGGACATGCGTCACATCGCGGGCCGTGCCAGCACCGCCACCATCTCAACACAGCTCCTCTTTATCAGGTGATTTGCAGACATGCCCTGCACTAGCCGTGCCCCTGCCAGTCTCTCTGGCACCATGTTCACTTACGGATTGTGAGAAATACATGGTGTTCTGTGGCATGCCTGCAAATGACAGGTCATTAAGGAAGCACCCGAGGAATCAGGCCAGAGCAACACAGAGCACAAATGGCTGAAGTCCCGGTCAGATGTCCCCCCCCGCTGTTTTTGCTGGTGCAGGAAATGCTCAGATGTTTGATGTGTGTGTTTGTTTTTGTGCTCGTCCTATTAAATCAGTTTGCAGCCTGAAGAATATTCACCAAACAAAGAAAGACACGTGTGCCGTGTGAGAGAGGCCTCCAACAGCTGTTGGCTTCAGACACATCCCGAAATGTGACAGTTTGTGCTAATGCTATTAGTTCTTTTTGAAGCTTTTTCACTGGGGGTCTAGATTGCTGCCTCCTTGTTCTGGGCTGCAGGACTGGACAGGTGTAGGCCCTGCCAGGGGCTCTCAGCAGCAAAGGGAGAGGGCCTCACTCCCTTGGCGAGGGTCCCTTTTCCCCCCCACAGATGCGCTGGCGAGGAGCAAAACCAAACCGTGGTGGATCAGAAAAGAGATGGGCTTTGGAAACAGAAGAACTTGGGTTACAGTCCCAGCACTAGCTCTTCCTGGCTTTGTGAAGTTGGATGAGTGACTTCACCCCCTGAGCCTCAGTTTCCTCGTGCATAACATGGAGGTGATAATAACTAAAAACATCTCCCTTGCGGGTGCAAATATTGAGTCGGACATGCCGTGGGAAGCCCTGCCCAGTGGCCTGCCCAACCTCTGCGTCTCAGCACCTCGTGCGCGCGGACTTTTCAGATTGCTGTGTCCCTCCTTTTGTCTGTATGTGTAAGGGGCCCGACTGTTCACAATTAACCCACCCAGACCAGCCCCCGTATCACCCAGGGCAAAGGTGATACACATCATGTCCTGGCCTTGGCGATCTGTAAGGGCCCGATGTTCAGCCAGTACACAAAGCAGCCTGAGAAGCTGGGAGACCAGACCAGACCCTCCCCCAGAAAAAGTCTGGGGTGTGAAGGACGCAGGGTCATGTCTTTGCTGGGGTAGAAAGGATAGGTTTGGTGTTCATTATTTTTTTTTGTCCAAAACCACACTTTTGTACTCTATGTGCATATTTTGTATATACAGGTGTCCCTCCCTATCCATGGGGGATTGCTTCCAGGACCTCCCTCAAGCACCCAAATCCTCAGGTGCGCAAGTGCCTCATACAAAGTGGCATAGCATTTGCATATAACCTGTGTACGTAGTTCTTCCCGTGTACATCAAGGCATCTCTAGGTGGCTTACGCTATCTAATGCAGTGTAAATACTGTGTCAACAGTTGTAAGACTCTATTGTTCAGGAAGTAATGACAAAGAGAAAAGCCTGTTTGTGTTCGGTACAAATGCGATTTTCTTCTGAATATCGTTGGACTGTGGTTGGCTGCATCTGCAGGCAGGGAACCCGGTGCAGAGGGCAGACCGTGCTCTCAGCTCCACCGCCCTTCCCTGAGCTTCTGCTTCCACAGAGTGAGCGCTGGGGTCTTAATTCCCTACCCTTGTCTGTGACTGAGAAAGCCCCGTTAGTCCCAGTTTCCTCATTTTCACAAATATAAAGAGGCGCCGAGTCCCGTGGGTGCAGAAAGGAAGACAGTGATTCTAGCTCTGTCACTTTGGACAAATGATTTGACTCCTCTGTTTTTTTTTTTTTTTTTTTTTCCCCTCCTCTGCAAAATGGGGCCAATACTGCTGGCCTCATACTTGTGCAGATTAAAAGAAATAATAGACCTAAATCAACTGGACTCCATAAATGATACCCCTTGCTATTTGCCATGGTAACAATAGCATTTGGTTCTGCGGTGGTCCATCATGGGCTAGTCTCCATCCACAGATCCTTCCTCCTTTCCTTCCTCCCCCTGAAGGTGCTTCAGGTCACTGAAATGGAGGGAAACGGGTGAGCCACAGGGAGAATCGGCAGCCCTCACGCCCGCCCTGTCCTCACCCGGGGAGCAGTGGGTCCCCCTGCAAGAGCAGAGAGGTTGCCATCATCACCCAGGGTGCTTCTCTCCAGAGGCACCATCCAGCTGAAACCTCTTGCCAAGGTGCCAGGTGACTCCCAGGTCTCGGGAGGGAACGCGCACCTGACTGGTCTTCTTGGCACTTCCGTCAAGGCAGTAGCCGTAGTCCACGCTCCCTGAGGCCTCGTGGCCAGCCTTGGTGGCTCACCACGAGCCAGCCAGCCAGCCAGGCCGCCTGTGCCTGCGTTCCCAGCAAGCACTGCCCCGCCCCCTCCAGCAGGGCACAAAGGCATGTTGACGAGCGTGGCAGCCTCATTTGTAGACTCTATTCATCCGGCAGCCGAGAACGATCTGTCCTGATGCTCACTCTCCCCTCGCCCGCCCTCCGCTTTCTGCCCCCACCCTGTCCCCTTCCCTTTGCCTGGAGAGTGATTTGTCTGTGTTATGGGTAGGCCTGACAAACATTCCACATTAGCAGCTGAGATGTTGTTTGAAATGGGAAAATTGCTGGCAAACTGCTCCATTAGCGGTTCCAGTAACAAATACTCTGTTCCCCCAATGAAGATGAGATCGCAGAGGCACAAATTAATACGACTGTCTCCCCACTCTGCAGCAGGGATTACTCTTCAAGATGAATGGGTTCAGCCCAGCCAGAAATGTGCATCCACTAGATGTAGCCTCCGAGCGAGCCGGTTCCTCCCTCTCTCCCTCTCGCTCCCCCGCCTCGTCCCCTCCGCACACACCTTTTTTTGTGTGTCTTCCCAGCTGAGGGCTTAGGGAGCATCCGTGCTAAATTAGGAGGTGATGAAAAGATCTCAACCTTGGGGAGAAGGGAGATGGATGGGGATGAGATACGGACTCCTCAGCCCGGGCCGGGTGTCATTCATCATCTGTAATAGAGGGCCCCGCCTCCCACTCAGGCCCGTTTCCCGCCACACCTGTTCTTGGTGATGGAAATTCAGTTGAGAAATGAAAGACCAAAGAATGGGAAGACTCACTTGCTCCCCATGGCTCCTTCTCTTCCCAGGAAGTTCTGCACGCCTCCTTCTTTCCAGAGTAACAGAAGCAGAAGCCTTTCTGGAAGTCCACACAGACTCCAGCAGCAGCCGGAGGAGAGGTCCGGTCTGGGCCCCTGGAGCCCCCAGGATGTCGGGAAGCCATGCTGGCCCGCGCTGTCTCCTCCTTGTCTTCCCTCTCTCTCTCCCTGTGACTCTCTAAGCACTCTGCTCGGTCACTTCCTCCAGCTCCCTGTGAAGACAGCTGCTCCCAAAGGTGGCTCCTCACATTCAAAACTCCTCAAGGACCGTCCTCCTCTCTGGCTTCCCAGAAGACCCTTGGGCCCGGAAGGGTCTCTGCCCGTCACAGTGTTTGCCCCGTCTCCCACAACCAGCCTTTGATGACAGACACCACCGTCTCCTTGAGGCCAGAGACCACGGCGGCCCTCAGGGACCATTTGCTGGCAGGAGGATGGTTAACGGACTTCTCTGCTCTTTTTTCTAGACGTCTGGAACAGAATTCTATCAGGTCCATCCCTGCAGGAGCCTTCACCCAGTACAAGAAGCTGAAACGGATGTGAGTGTCCCCTGGGGAGCATGGGGCTAATGTGTGTGGGGGTAACTGGCAACGTGTAGAAGGTGGCCTGCCCAGAACAGGTCACGCCCACCCCTGCCGGGCAGTCAGCTTCAGACCCGGGCTGCTCTCCTAAGATTGGGAGGTGAGGCTGGGAAGTGCCACATGCACACTGGGAGGCGCAGGAGCTTGGACAGTGAGCTCAGAGCCTCTCCCGCCAGAACAAAGTAGAGTCATCGGTGTGGGAGGAGATGGGTCCTCTAAAATCCATACTGCCATTTTTAATGTCCTTGGTTTGGTGATGTGAAACCCAGGGCCTCAAGGTTGCTAAGCAAGCATTCAACCACTGAGCTACAGCCCCAGCTCTTAAAGTAGGAGGTTTTTTGTTTGTTTGTTTGTTTGTTTAATATTTTTTTAGTTGTAGATGGACACAACACCTTTATTTTATTTATGTGGTGCTAAGGATCGAACCCAGGGCCTCTCACATTCGATGAGTGCTCTACTGCTGAGCCATAGCCCCAGCCCCTCAAAGCAGGAGTTCCGATGAGACATGAGAGTGGCCTGCAGCTGTGTGTGCCACTGTCACCCACATCCCTACACGCATGCATTCACATAACAGGTACTTGGGAAATGTCTCCTGCACGCGGGGCCTGGAGAGTCTGTGCGTGTACACAGAGCCCCCGCGGAGTGGAGAGCACAGAAAATAAACGAACATCAGAAACTGGGAGGTCCTGGCAGTGAAAAAAGATAAATAGAAGGAGAGAGAGGACAATGGCAGTGACCTCCGT
The DNA here is from genome assembly GCA_025594165.1 of Tamias sibiricus. Taxonomy (NCBI): domain Eukaryota; kingdom Metazoa; phylum Chordata; class Mammalia; order Rodentia; family Sciuridae; genus Tamias; species Tamias sibiricus. The sequence continues at coordinate 11,831,568 of CM046662.1, forward strand.
GGTGGTGCGCGGTGGTTCAGGGAGGACCCTCCTGGCAGCAGTGCGGGTGAGGGAAGGGCAGGCCAGCTCGCGAGGTGGTGGGGACTGTGGTGGGCAGCAGGTAAGGGCTACATCATGAGTCCCCAGGCCACGGAGGACTGTTTAAGTGAAATCAGAAGCCTGGGGTGGGGGGGTGGCTAATATGACAACTGAAGTCAAACCCCACAACACGGTGGTCAATCTCACCTCCCTGCCGCATCACATCGGCCCCAAGACCCCCGCACAGCTGTGCCTTCCTCACCACAGCAGCTTGACAGCACCATTGTGTCACAGTCCTCATCCCCACCATAGTGACAATGTTGTCATCCTTCCCCTCCCATGCCAACCTAAACATTGGTCTGTGAGTCACTCAGCACTGGACGCTCTGAAGGGAGGCAAGTGGGATTCAGAAACGGCCAACCACTGCCATCATAGATAGAAGATTCTGGAAGGGAGAGCCCTTCCCTTTTGCGGTCCGAGAAATCATCCTGTCTGTCCAGTCATCAGTAGGGTTTCCATTCCGCTCACCTGTCTCTCTGCCCCGCCCACATTCACAGGAGGGAGAGAGGGCATGGAGATGGACACGTGGGCTCAGGCCTGGTTTCCCTTCCACGCCAGACTCTGGTTTCTGGAGTCGGGGTGTATACACGAAGGATCTCTGCTCATTCCTTTTACGTTAAAAATAAATATCCCTGTGGAACAGTGGCATTAGTAACTTCACCCCCAGCTCTCAGGAAGCCAACTTCCCATCTCCCTGGAAATCCAAAGCAAACCAAATTTTCTCCTGGTTCAACTCCAGGCGTGGACACCAGCAGAATGAGGCAGCTCTGAGGGCAGCTCCTCCCTCCCAGTGGTAGCATTCCTGTTGGAAGGAGCTGGATAAATATCAGCCTTAATATTTAAAACCCATGGCCATTAATCTCCTGGTGTCCCTGTGCCCCGGCACACTCTCCATGCACCCCCCCCCAATCCATTTTTAAAGCCCAGCTTGATTATGCAGCCAGATAGTAATTTCAGTGAAAAATGACAAGTTCATCACTGCCCCAACCTATATCTCCTGCATGATTTAAGTCACCGCTCTAATTTTTTGTGAAGTCCAGGTAATTTAGAGCTTGGCTGTGTTTTACCGTCCTTTCTCCGTCCTATTGGAGTTGCCTTGATCAGTGCATTCAAAATTCATGAGACCTTCTCAGTCATGACCTGGAAAGTGATTTTAATTTTTGATCACTTCTGGTACTGCTGGTATTTATTATGATGCCCTTCCTGCCCCCCAAGGGAATGCAGTAGGGAAAGAGCCCACTAAAACATTTTTGACTAATAGAACTTCAGAAATCCAGACTGAAGTTTAATGGCTTAGGAGAAGCTGGTCCCAGGTGAGGATGAATTTCAAGTCCCTAAGCGTGTATTCCTCCTAGGTGTCCGTGACCAATTTATTCCTAATATTTACCAGAAGGAAGTTTCTCCCTCAACTTTCAATGAACCACATCCTTCTCTTGTCTGTTAACAACAGATTAACCATGAGTGGCTGTTTCCTACCTATTTGTGGTGGATTACAAAACCCTTTCAGGGCCGGGAGCAGTGGCGCACGCCTGTAATCCCAGGGCCTTGGGAGGCGGAGGCAGGAGGATCGAGAGTTCAAAGCCAGCCTCAGCAATTTAGCGAATCACTAAGCAACTCAGTGAGACCTGTCTCTAAATAAAATACAAAAAAAAAAAAAAAACAAAAATACAGGGCTGGGTATGTGGCTCAGTTGTCGAGTGCACCTGAGTTGAATCCCTGGTACAAAAAAAAAAAAAACACTTTCAGGAAAAAATAGTATCAAGGTAGGGAAACCATCTGTAGGGAGAGGAGGAGGCACTGGAGACCCAGCGCAGGTTTCATAGAGCTGATGTCCTGGGAGCCCTGACCCCTGGGAGCCCAGTCTGTTGCTTAGCCTGATGGTGGGTTAAGAGTTCTCCTCAGCTACATGCTCTTAGGTCGAACACTCTTCCATGGGCTTCAGAACTTCTAGCGTTTCACATTTAAGTCCCTGGCTCTGGTCTTGTATGCACTTGAATTTGCCTTCCCTGTTCCAAACAGTCTGGAAAAGCTGCTTCCTCTTGGTCATCCAGTTTATAAGCCCTAGGGGATTAAGGTGGGTCTGAGACTGACCAGAGTCTGAAACCCTGTGGCCTAAAGTAGGACGTAGGGACCACTGGCACAGCAGGGTGCATTTGACTAACACCCTAGTGCAGTTTGAGAACCACTGGGCAAGAATGACCACAGTGCACAGGCGCTCCTAAGACACCTCGCTGTGGACTTCGAGAGGGCCAAGCCTGGAGGACAGCAGACAGCTGGCACCTTCCCCAGTCTGCCTTCCTGTCCCAGACCATGCATTCTGCATTGATCATAGTGAAATATCAGGAAGGGCCTTGATCTGGGTGTCAGGAAACTTGGGACACCCACCCTATACCCTGATGACTGTCGAGTCACTTGTGGCTCCAGGCCCTTGACCTCTCAGGGCTGCTGTTTTCTTCCTGCAGAATTAAAAATTAAGACAGTGCACTGATACATGGAATCTTAAACCCAACTCACAGAAGCAGAGAGTAGGATGGTGGGTAAAGACTTATGGTAGAGGTAGAGTGGGGGTGGTGGAAAAGATTGTTCAAATGATGCAAAATCTCAGTTACAGAAGAAGAGAAGTTCAAGGGACCTGTTGTACAATATGGAGATGATGGTTAATGACCATGTACTTGAGAATTGCTGGGAATAGATTCTATCACGAGTAAGGAGTGCATAACGTGAGACATAGTTCAAGAGCTTGATTTAGCCAAGCCACAGTGAATACATCTTTAAATATGCACATTTTTTAAAAAATTTTTTAAGTTGGGGGGAAATAACATAGTGACCACTAGAGTCAATTCCCAGCTAAACTATCCCTTTTCCATTCCCCATTCTCCGACCCCTCCACAGGGCAGCCTACCCCCGCTGCAGGAAGAGTTGGGGCCAAAAGTCTGATTGTGGGCTGAGAGCACTTTGCTGTCACAGAGCTACAGCAGAGGACTCCCCAGAGCCATGAGACTTCCTCGCAGTGCCTGGAAGGGACATCCCGTGCTCAGGCAAAGAGTCAGACAGGCCCTGTTCCTAGTTGGTGGGAGCAGATCTGCTTGTTTTCTGAAATGCTTTGCTGGGCAGGCAGCCGCACTGAGGGCGGGCGGGCAAGATTAGGATAATCCGGGGAATTTGCTTAAGACCCTTATACAAAAACGGAGCGCTGAAGAAAAGCCCCACGTAAGCTGAGGCGTCTGGGTGTGATCTGCGGATTTGTTGGAGGCAATCTCCCCAGCTAAAGGGATAAACTAGGAGGCTGTACCAGAGAGCCCGCAGCCTGCGAAGTGCCTTTCCACTTGCAGCTTTGGAACAGAGAGGAAGGGAGCAGAGGTCTAGGCGAAGGTGTCCTGCGCCCCTTTCTAAGGCTATTAGACGAAGGAGGGGAGCAGCTCGGGGAAGCTCCCCTGTGTGTGCTTCAGAGGCCGGAGGCTGGCCTCGCCCAGGGCAATTGCTTAGAACCTGCTCCGCCGACGTGCTTTCTTCTCCATATCCACTGTCTCCTCCTTGTTGACCCACCAAGACCCCAGTTCTCCCTCTCCTGCACAAAAGCAAGGCGCCATTGATTTATTTTGCTAAAGAAAAAGAACCAGAGAGGTTTGTTGTGGCAGGAAATTGGAGCATCTCTCCGCAAGGACCAGTGATCAGGAGCTCAGAAGTCCCCAGGCTGCTTAAAGCAGGCAGCTTGGGGGCGCCTGAGAGGGAGGTGGGGGCAGGAGGGCAGGGAGGGTCCTCTGCACCCGAGAGGCCAGTTCAGCCTCCCGGTACCGTTTGGAGAACCCTTCCAACACAGCCACCCCTAGCTCCGGACTAGATCACCTCCGTGGGCTTGCTCCCAAGGGAGTAGCACTCCAGCGACAAACCCCCTCCCAAAGGCCTCCACTGAGGATCCCACCACGTGCTTCCATCACAGGGCCTGGAGGACACCTGGAACCAGACAGAGGCCTAGGTCCCTCTTCAAAGCTACCTCTCAGTTAAGGAGGAAAGGTCACCGGGGGACAAAATGACCAGGTCTTTCTGGGGATCAGTGAGCACGTGCCCAGGGGCGAGGCAGGAAGGTGATGGCTGAGGTTGGTGAGGCTGGTTTCTGTCTCATTTGTCATCAATGCTTGATCATCAGCCCTGAGCCAAAGCCACTAAATGCAGCTCCGCACCAGCAAAGTGAGGCCACACTGTACCCAGCCGCAGGTGGCAGCAGACTCTGAGGAAAGCGTTCTGTGACAAGGGAGGGTGGTACAAGGGCAGTGCCCTCCACTAGGCAGGGAAGCAAATGTTCTAGAGGTGCCTTCTCCTGCACTATTAATAAAGGCATCGCTTGATCGGTCAAGTAGTCCTCACCTTTTGAATGCCCGGGCTGCTCAGACCCTACTTAGGGGGACCGTTCTCACACCTTCAAGCTGCGTTCTCAGACTCTCCTATTAATGTTTTCAGAGACATCAGCAAGAATCAGATCTCGGACATAGCTCCAGATGCCTTCCAGGGCCTGAAGTCACTCACGTCGCTGTAAGTGGGGCTGGGGGCTGGGGGCAGAGGGCAGGGGGCGGGGGGAGGGGGCCAGAGGGCAGTGGGGGGGGGGCGGGGTCATAGTTTCCAGGAGGTGTTTACCAAGCTTTATGCTCCCCTACCCACTTGTGGTGGCCTGGCAAGAGAAACAAATATTTCTTTGAGAGAAATTGATCTTGGGGAATATTTCTACAACTCAGATGCATTATTTTTATTGATTAAGTGCCCGGCGGCTTTCCCAGTTATTGGCTTCTAATTCAAATGCATCTTCGCCCCTGTCCTCACTCCCACGCCTACTGACTCACTGCAGCAGGGCTGTCTCTGGGGACAGCAGGACAGGAGGGGTGGTGATGGTGTCTGTTACCAAGAACCCCTAGCCCCCAGCCCCTCCACCTCGTGTGGCCCTGCTGAAGGACAGACCCGTCTCCTTCTGCTGATTCGGGCTTTTTCTCTGAACCAACCTGGTGGCCACTGCTCTGAGATCATGTCCATGCCATCCTGTCACCCTCGCTCTCTCTGATTTTGGAGCCAAAGCCTCAGCACAAGGCACACAGCACAGGAAGGTGACTCCCTCAGTGGCTCTCCACCGTGTGGCCCAGGGACAGCACTCAAGCTTTCCATGCACGTGTCCTCATAGGCAGATGGGGACAGTGATGCCTTCCCCACCTAATGTGCTCCACAGTGACCTTGCTTATAGTAATAGCAGGAGTTGTCAGCTCTTATTGAACACCAGCTGTGTACCAGGCGCTGTGGGCTCAAATCTCACAGCAGCATGAAGTGTAGGACCCCCTGTCCTCTGCCGTGGGTGGTTAAGGAAGTTGAGACTCAGCTCTTTGTCTACCTGGTTACGGGTTGTTTCCTGGCACCTCAGACCATACCTGGCTCATACTAAGTAATCACCGTCATCATCATCTTGTGGAATAAAGGATTGTACTTTCTCCAAAGTCCACTGTAACAAGTGGGAGATGTGGGACCTGGAGCCAGGCTCTCCTGATGTCCATGCTGTGGAGACGCTGAACATAAGATGGACAGTTTAGCATGATAGGACAGTGGCTTCCTCAATGGACACTGTTCACATCATCTGGTGGCCTGTTCCCCTGCCTCCCCCAGCCCAGGGCCACGAGGAGGACCCTCAAAAGTAAGCCGGCCATGTTCCGTCTCTCCACGCAGCTGTTGGCCTGATTCACGAGTGGGTAGTGACCAGCGCACACTCCCCCCTGCGCCCATCCCATTGTGTGGGGCTCAGGACGGGGTACTCGCTGGTGCGCCTGGGGCTGCCTGTGGAGTCGGTTAGCTTCATTTACAGACAGAACATCTGTCTGGGATTTCAAAGCAGGACCGTGTGGGAATAGTGCCTGCTTATTGTGCTGAGGACCACAGAGGAGAAGCGAGAGAGGGTGCCTGCCACCACGGTCCTAGTTCTGCCCCCACCTTCCCGTTCCCCTTGTCTTGTTTCCCTCAGCCAGGATTTGGGAACTGTCTGAAAACAGAGATGCTGCCTCTCTTGAAGGAAAAAAAACAAAATTCAAAATCCGGTTGCCTGATATGAAATGGCACACCATTGAGCCCGTGTGACAATATGTCCCGGGCATGGTTGACACCAAGCAGCCTCTCACCTCCAATGTATTCATTCATCTATCCAGCATGTGCCTGCCGTGTATTGAGCAGTGACACAGGCATGGAGACTGGCCTCGTGGAGGTGATCGCTGAACATAAACCTATCCACACCCAGCGCAGGCGTGGCCACTGTGAAGGGCCAGAGGGCCTCTACCCACCCTGCTCATTCATTCCTTCAGCAGGCATTACTTAGGCCACACCCTGTCCTGGTCTCAACCCTAGGGACCCAGCCAGGAGCAAGCTCTGTAAAGTCCCCACAGCCATGAAGCTTATGTTCACGAGAGACAGATGGGGGGAGGTAAAAAAAATAAAGTAGGATAAAATAAAAATAGATATGTCAATATTATAACATAGCATACAGACAAGTGCTGTGAAGAAAGAAGATGAGGCAACAAGTTGCAAAAAATAGATGAAATATTTAGAAGCCCCCAGAGAGAGATGTTTGAGCTCAGACCTGCGAAGCCAGACAGGTGTGTACACAGGTGCCCCTGAGGTATTCCATCCTGAAGCACAAGGGACAGTGGGAGGACCCCACCCCCAAGCCCCCAGGCCCCCACCCACCAGCTCTGCTCCATTAGAAGTTCTGACATCCGCCGAGACGAGCAGACAGTGACATTACTACATTTGGCACAGTGAGCGGTGGGACATTAATATGAATTACAAATGTGAGTCTGAGCCATCACGCTGACTTCTATTTAGTCATTAATTTGTTGAGACATTAATGAAACACACCCGCAGGCTGATGGGGACACTCACTCTTCACTCCCAGTGGCATCTGGAAATGGGGGGTTGGCTTTATCACTTCCATTTACCATTTCCTCACCCTAATATTTTGCCTCCCCAAATGAGTAGCACAGCCTGGATTTGTGACCAGAGTGGGACTCGAATGTTTCCTTCACCCTGTGCACTTTGGGGCCCTCTCAGAGGGGGCTTTTCTCAAAGCAAACAAACCAAACCTTCCTGGGCTCAGTTGCTTGCAGAGTGACGGAGACGAGTCTGGACCAGGAGGCAGCCCAGCCTGCCATGAGGGGGAGGAGAAGCCGGGGGTCTCCTGGGCACCTGGGCTGAGCCGCGCCAAGACCCAGGCCCAGAGACCCTCTGGGTGGGGCAAGGCCGGAGGTCCCTCCCCAGGCCTCACAAGGCTGACGAGGGGCCCGTGAAGGGGGGACAGCAGCGTGAGGCACGGTGGGCCTGACAGAAGCACAAAGGTTCTGCGTTACCAGGTTCCGGGGTCTCAAGGACGAGGCTAGGGTGGGAAGGAGCAGTGTCCCTCGCTGGGAGACGACAAAGCTCCTCAGCTTCTCCTGGCCGCCGGTCCTGGCCCTAGCGGTCCCTGTGCCATCTGGAGAGGCCCCCAGATTCCCAAAGCCCTGTCTAGACGGGCGAGGAGAGGACTCTGCTAGGAATTCCTAGGATCCAGAGATCCTAGGATCCAGTGGGAGAGCCTGAGGAAGCAGTCTAGGCTGGGCGCAGCCGACGTGTCCCCTGCAGGCAGGGCTGGCCAGCCTCCCCCCTGCGTGTCTACTGAGGACGTGAGTCATGTCCGCAGCTCGGGAGGCACCGCAGGCCGCTTCTCCTGCTGTGAATGATTTACTGGGCCAGGCTGCCCAGGAGTGCAGGAGGACGGATCCCATCTCTCCCGGCCTCCAGGCGGCCTGCCCCCGGGCTGCACTCGCCTGCCACTGCCCAGCTGATGCCCAGGAGAGACAAGGTGGTTTTGGGAAGGGAGTGACCTGAGATACTGTGCCAGAATTGGCCCAACTGATGATGTCCCATAAGAATAGGTTCTGGTGGCCTCACATCCTGGTGACAGCTGCCATCTGCTCTCTTCCAGGGTACTCTACGGGAACAAGATCACTGAGATTGCCAAGGGACTGTTTGACGGATTGGTGTCCCTACAGCTGCTGTGAGTAGGAACCTTGTCACTGTTTGCATCTCTGTTTGTAGGCCGCGGCCTGAAAATGGGGAGCTGTGCTCTGGGGAGCTCTTTTGCCTTTGTGCACCAGAAGGGAAAAGACTCCTGAGCCGCCCGTCCCTCACCTCCATTGCCTCCCTTTGGTGAATGGGGAACCAGGGAGTTGACAGAGGGATGCCAAAGTCAGCGTGCACCAGACTGGCCAGGCACGCGCCCCTGACCACAAGTTTGGGTCTAGAAAGTAAGAAAGAGTTGGATCCTCCCAGAGGAGGTATCATGCAGAGGCACACTGAGATTTGGAGAACTAAAACATCCATAGGCCAAATTCCAATCTGGAAGCCAGATCAGAGCTGCTGTAGACAGGTGGCTCTGGAGAAGGGTGGGTGTGGGCTGAAATAATCAGAGAAGAGCATAATCAGTCACCGGTGTGTCTGTCTGGGTAAACTGTGGCTGAGGGAGGAAGAGTTTATTTAATTTAAAGGAAGATTTGTTGCCTTAAATGTTAAGCTCTGGATTATTTATTTGCATTTATTTCATGCCAGTCATCTGAGCTTAAGTGTTTGAAGAAGATAATTGGACTCTGATATGGAGAAGGAAGGAAAGAAATTCAGCTTATGTTTTAAGATTTCATGACGAGGGCTTGTGATTAGGTGGCTGTCACGGCTCCGTGTGGTACTGTGGGCGTGGGACTGTCTGGGGTGTGCACATGTGCGTGTGTCTGCTCTGTGACCGTCATCATTCCTACTGGTGTTGGGAACTGACCTCGAGTATCCTGCGAGCAGTGGAGAATACCAAGTCTCAGAGAGGCAAATGGCTCCCCTTCGGTCACACAGCAAAATAGATGTGGAAAAGTGGAATAGAATCGGCATGGACCTGTGGCTCAGAAGCTCCCAGCCTTCCCAGTAGCACATGATGTGTCTGCAGGGTGTGCAGATAGTTAGGCGCGTGTGACCATGTCTTCCTTTTTATAATCACCTCCACGTCACAGGTGGTGAGGAAGAGGTCGGAGCCCTGTCTGCCTCCCATGTGCAACTACGAGGGGCTCTGGTCTGGGCTTGCAGGCCGGGAGTCAGGCGGGATCTCCAGATGGCGGGAGGCAAGGGAGCAACCACCAAGAGGGAGGTGGGCCCTCAGCCTGTGTGGTTTCTCCTCTGGAAAGAGAAAATGAGACTTCTCCTCCAGCCTTCCCCAGCTTTCCTGCTTACCCTTCCATGTCCTTCAAGACTCGGCCCTGGGCAGGTCCTCCTAGGACGACACAGTGATGTGAATCAGGTTGGGATGAGATGCCCCGCCCGTCTGTGGGCAGCCAGGCCGAGTTGGCAAAGCTGCAAACCAGAGAGGAAAGTCTCCCCGCATCCTCTGCCTCGCTCCTTGTGTCTCTGTGTGGGCATGTCCTTATGCCAAGGTCCCAGCCTTCTGGGCCTTCAAGGCTGTGTTTTAGAGCGGCGGGCCAGAGCTCTGCGGGGAGCTGGGTGTTCCCCAGATGGTGTTCTCTGCTCACGGCAAAGACACCGGGAGTTATAAGGGCTGCCCAGAAGAGGAGTAATAGCATCCGCCTAGAGGTGGATCTGGGGGTGTTGTGCCCCCCGGGCTGGCGCGAGACCCTTTTATCAGGTGTGTGTTTGTGTGTGGAAGGAAACTGCCCTGGCACCCGCTAGGAGGCATGGGATGGGCATCAGTGCCCAGCACAGTGAATGGCATGAGTCACAGATTCCATGAAGTCATATTTTAAAAGAAAGTCAGTGTGTCTCAGCTCCAGGCCAACGTGTCAGTAGGTTTCTAGAACCAGCAGGACTTTGCCTGGGCTGGGGAGTTGGCTCCAGCTGCGTGGCACCGTTTTGAGCAGATGGAATGGACTAGCTGGGGCTGAGAACAAAGCATGCCCCTCCAAGGAGACCGGGAGTTGACACAACTCAGGCGGGCTTGCTTTCCAGAAAGAACCAGCAGCCGTCGGTTTTGACCTGCTGTTGAGCAGCTGGAGAGCAGGTCCTGATTAGATCTAGCTTAGCATTCCGCCAGCGTGATTGGATTTCTCCCTGGTAGACCGGAGATGCTCCGATAAGGCCCGATAATTCCCTCTCCTTTGACTTGAAGGCTTTTTGTCAGAGGTTTGTCCTTTTTCTTCCCTCTCCACCTCTCACACGATTGATGCATCACAAAGCGGAGCTGTCTCTGCCCCGGAAGTGGTCCTGAATGTCTCCCTCTGGCACGCGTTGTGATGCTAACAGTAACAGTAGGTGCAGGAGGACTGGTCCCCGCCCCGCCCCCCGGCCCCCACTTCCTTCCCCGTTTTTCTGGAGCTTTCAGCCGTTCCTCCAAACATGCGCAGTCCATCATGTGCCCAGCCAGCCCCCCCGGGGTGGTTTTCTTGGCCTGTTCCTGTGTATAGGTGGCCGACACTAATAGTAGAATATTCCAGAGTTTCTCAGCAGCTGCAACGAAAGCAAACATACAAACAAGTCTCCGCCATCCGGAAGATCCAGGACGTGCCCTCTAAACGTGACGTCCTGCCTGGAGACTCACAGGGTCACTTCCTTCAATTTGGTCCGAAGGTCTCAGAGCTCAAAGCAACCTCAGGACTCCACGCACAGCCTCCCTCCCCTGCCTTCTCTGACGGATCCTCCTGTCACCCCTTGGCAGATGGTTTCTGTGATAAGTGCTCACTGCGTATTTAGAAGTTAGAAAGTTCTTTCTTACACTAAACCTTTGTCCTGGCTGTGATGTAGCTGTGATGCCTGCCTGTGATCAGTCCTCAACACGCTTGGTTCCTGCAGCCGTTCATGGTGTGAACATGTATCTGTTGTTTATTACTAGCAACATTTATTGGCTTTGGGGATGCAAGGTAATCTATTGTCTTCCCTCCTTAAAACAGGCTGCTGTGAAGTGACTTGGGTGCCCATTTGGACGATAGGAAGGACATTTAGAACTGAAGCATCCCGTGTGGATATGTTCCAACCCACAGTTAGAGCAGGATGGCTCACAGGGCCATTGCTCCCAACCCCATCCCCTCTGTTCCCTTCCCACCCAGGGTCCTGGGTTCCTGGGACATCTGTGCAGATGGTGGCCTTGAGTGGTCACAAGCTGGTGTGCTTCCTAGGTCCCTCACTTCACAGCTCAGAGGCCAGAACCAGGCCCAAAGCAGAGAGAGTGGTCAGCATGTCACTGAGCTGTCATTTTCTCCTCTGATGGACAGCTGCAAGCTGCGCTGTCACAGCTTCCCCCAGGGAACACAGAGCATTCGTTTAGTGCTCACTGATTGCATGGCATGCACAGGGGAGTCACCAGCCGAGTGGGGCGGGTGGTGAGGTGGCGGCTTTTCCGCCTGCGCCAGGAGGTTTTAAACTGAACCGGGCTGTCTTTATGCTGGAATAAGTTTAGGCAACCAGGCACCTGTTGTTCAATTTTCTTGGAAGGCAGACAAAACTGTTTGAGGCTCTTGGAGTGTGCCAAGCACCATGCCAATTCCAGAGCCGTGAACAAAACCTCACTCCACATAGCCCACTCCCCCTTACCAGCTGTTTCACCCAAGCTACTCACTCCTGCTCCCGATCACAGGAGCTAGCGATTACTGAACTCCTGATATACTCCAGGACTTGTGCTAAACCATTTCATGCCCACCATCTTGTTTAATCTTTACAACAACGCTAAGAGGAAGGCATTAACAAAAGCCCCATTTTACAGATGGGTAAACCAAGGGTTCAGTGACCTGGCCTGGTCACTCAGCACGTGAGGGAGGCAGGATTGGAACCTGGGCAGTCTGACTCTGGAGTCCACCCCCTGACCCTCAAAACATCCCTCCAGAGACCTCTCTGACCCAGACATGGGCGGGTCTGCAGAGCCAGTTTTCCATGTGCAGAGAAGGGATTCCTCACCGGCTCAAGCCCCGGAGAAGCTGCTGCTACACTACTGATCGGTTCCTCTTGTCGTGCCTCGGCTTATACCCGGGGCTGCTGTCTGTGGGGGCCTGACCTGGTTCATTGTCACCGTCCTGGGGATGTGTTTCCTGAGCCCCACGGGAGGCAGTCGGGGAGCCCCTGTGGATGGGAATGCCTGAGTTGGGATGAGGGCTCCCTCTGCAGTGGAAACAGACCCACTTGGTGGCACGTCCCTGAGAAGGGCTTTGTCCCTCCGGAGAGCCTCGTGTAGTCCAAGGAAAGCCCTGGGGTCTGACTTCTGTTGTGGTTCCATGTTTGGTCATTCCCTCTTAAAGGGACCTGGTGGCAGCCAGACAGGGAGGCGACCTCCCTGATAGCTATTGTGGGAGGGGGAACCAACCCAGTCACAATGGCAGGGTCACTCGGGTTCCCGATGGCCAGGTGGCAGCTCTTCCTCTCTGGACTCTTGGAATCCCAGCCTTCCTCAGATTCCCTCAGGAAAACCCCATTGCTGGGTCCCTGCTCCTAGTACCCTCCTGTGTCCCTGGAGTAGAAGGAGGTTCTGTTCTTCAGACAGGCCACCCAGTGGCTTTGCTGTTTCCTTCCCCTCAGGAATCACCGTGACAACCCACAGCCCATAATACCAGTGCAGCCATCATCAAGACAGAAGGGAGGAGCTATCTCCGCCCCTAATGGGGCCTTGGAGAGCTCCTCCTGTTTCCTCTCACGCGTGGCATGATGTGGCCTAGAGCGCCCTTTCCCAGCAAGAGAAGGTTCTGGTCAGGGTCAGAGTCGTAGATAGGCTAACTCCAGGCATCTCTGAGCTCCTCCCGGTGCCCAGTAAGTCGCTAAGGGTGGAAACAAATCCCCCATATTTAGCAGAAGGATAAGAACAATGTTCTAAGGTCAGAGTGTCCTTAGTACATTTAACAGATAAAGCAATGCGGATGGCAGAGGGCTGAGGGCTGACTCCACCCCCTGCCAGTCAGGAGGCCAGAGGAGCCAGGACCACACTGACTCTTCACGCCCATGTGAGATGGTGTAAGAGACACCCAGAGAACTTGCTTCCTAATAACAAAGAGACTTTATAACCTATTCTTTAAACACTATTCTCCCACCGGAGAAGCCAGAAAAAGGGGGTGCCAGAAGGCCGTGAGCTCCATTTCTCCACCTACCTGCACCGGGTGTTTATGAGACGGAATCTGACTCCCAGCCTCATTTTAGGACAAGGAGGTCCACAAAGCTTTTCCCTGGCAAAAGCTCGGGCCTGTCTTCCAGGACCTTTCTTGGAATAGCTCGGCCCCTTCTCCTGGAGAAGGGCCTCTGTGCTCTTTCTTGGCACCAGTTTCCTAAGAAGAACTTGCACTGCGGAGTTTGGAATAAGCTCTTGGCATTTTCAGACAAACACTATATAAAGAGGGAGAGTGACATCAGCAGCGAGCTCCACAGGCCCACGGCAGGTGTGGAGAATATAAATACCACCCAGAATGATAGCTTTGGGCCACCAACTCCACATGTGGATGGCTGTAGCTGCCAGGGTGATCTTAATGCAATTCATCATTAAACCTGACTCCAGATGTTCGGACTTTTCAAACCCGGCAGCAAAGGCCTGTGAGCTCCAGAGGCGTCTTCACTGAGGGCTGTGAGCAAGCCATCTTCTGCCCCTGTGAAGAGACTGGTCCCAGCGGGCACCTTTGCAGATCTGAATGGACTCGTTCCTGCCTGTGGTCCATCTCCCCCTGGGCCCTGGATGAGAGGCTGAAGCTGCTGCTGGTAGCCAGCTGTTTCTGCCAGCCCAGTCCACTCCCCTAGCAGGACCTGAGTGGCGAGAGCCCTTCCTGGCCCAGACTCCAGGCACTTCCTTGCCCTCTTGTCTCCCGCTTTGTGACTCTGTGCGGCTGCCCTGCCCGGCTCTTCCTGAAGGCAATGCTCTCAGCAGCATGGCTGGGTTGGTGGGTCAAGGGGCATGTACTGACCCCTCTCGGCATGGAGCATGTGTGGAAGCCGGAAGTGCTGTAGGAAGAGGGGTGGCCACGTGGCTCAGAGCTAACTCAGAAATACATTCAGAAGGGAGGCGTTGCACTCCGGCTCGCTACCGCACTCTTGCACTTCCGGTTGGGAGTTGACCCTTCTTGTTCTGTAAGTTGATGGAAGGAGCCACAAAGACATTGCCTCCACCATAACATTAGGTGGCTCCCACAGTCCCATCTTGAGAGGGAGGCTAGGGTAGCATAATGGTTGGCGTGAAATAGCATGGATGTCAACCCACCGCTTACACATGGGACTCTGCACCGTTATTTAGGCTCTTTGAGTCCTAGAAGGGTCATCTGTCAATGGAGGTAGCATTCAGCACCTAGGGCTGTGGGGCTCCATGGAATTCATACAGGGCAGCACCTGACCTTCCAAGGGCTCATCCTGCATCACCATTCAGGTCAGGCACCCCCGCCATTCACCACCCTAATCGTCTCAGCCTCTCCCCCTTTTAATTTATATGACCTCTGAGGTTCCTTTGGGAGATGGGCCTGGGAACAGATGGCCCCAGAAGACAGTCAACTCTGCTTCTGGACATATCTGTGAGCACAGTTCTCCCCACACGGACTCACTAGACTCCAGCAGACCAGGCCTGCCCGGAGCACAGTAAAAAACCCAGGGTCTGGGAAGACAAGGCCAAGCAGGCCTGCTCCCACACTTGGCACTTAGTGAGCCCCGAAAGTGGGAAACCCTGCCTCGTGCACACAGGACACTCGACACAGAGCCTGCTACCTGTGGCAGTGGCCGCTTGGTGACCAGCCCAAGCGGAGACTCCTTCCTGAGAGTCGGCTGGACTGATGCCTTTGTACTCCCAAGAGGCGAGCGGAGTCTCCCAGACCTGGCACGCCTTCCTCCACCTGAATCACACCAGGTGCCTCCCCAGGCCAGCCAAACAGACGCCCCCAGGGACAGGGAACGCGGAAAGGAGGACACGTGGATGTCAGGCGGTGGATGAGAGATGAGCTTCCACATTCACCAGGCTGGAGTTTTGCTGACTGCGGGGTGACCTTGATCAAGTCCGGCACCACTCTGACCCCCAATATCCTCATCAGAGAAATGAAGATAATCATGGTGCTGTCACGAGGGTTAAATAAAATGGTTCACGGAGAGTGCTTTGGAAACGCAGGGCTGCACGCAGCCGTGTGGGCTCTAGAGATCACTCTGTGTCATTATCATCGTTTCCCACAGAAGTCCCAGCTCTGCTCCTCACAGGGGAGAGCCAGGACAGATGGAGCATCCCAGGGGATCCCAAGAGTCCCAGGCATCCTACTCCCAAGAAGAATCCATCCCGCAGGCCGAGAGGGAGGCCCTGAAGGACGGCTGAATGGTTCAGCGTCTCCTGGCAAGATGGCACGCCTTCCAACAGCGTGAGCGTCTCCAGTTCCAAAACCCAAACGCTCCACAATCAGAACCTTTTTGATGGCTGACATGACACCACAAGTGGAAAATTCCACACCTGACCTCCAGTGATGGCCACAGTCAGTACAGAGGAGCACCAAAAATAGGACGCAGAATTACCTTCAGGCTCCGTGTAAAGAGCACCGGTGAGACTGAAGTGCGTTTTGTGCTCAGACTTCAGACCCCAAGATCGCTTTTATTATTGATGCAAATATTTCAAGATCTGGGAAAAAAAAATATCTGAGACCCCGAACACTTCTGGTCCCCCCAGCATTTTGGACAAGGGCTATAATAATCCGTGGCTGTTCTGTTGGCCCCTTAGCACGGCGCCTCATAAACTCCCCTCCAGCCCTCGTCCACGGACCAGATAGCTCAGTGCTGGTGGAAGCCGGCCCGAGTTGAGTCGCTGCCAGCTTCCTGACACTAGAGAGGGCAGAGGGACAGGCTGTTAGATCTTCTGATGCTGGGGATCGGCGAGGCTGTCCTCGGCATCTAATTCTCGATAAGCAGCTTAATTTTATCTCTGCCTACACCCACGCGTCTCACCCGCGGGAGCCAGGCAGCCGGGAGAGAATGGATGGCCAGGAGACGGTGCCCTTCCCTGTTTTCTTTCGCTCCCTGCTTTGTGAGCTCGGCACCTTGACCTTTCTCTGCCCAGAAATTCTGCCAGCCCGGGTTCTTGTGATGTCTCGCGTCTTTGAAATAACATCCCGTGCTGGGAGATGGAGGGGCGGCAAGGAACAAAGGAGCACGGGATGAGGTTGCCAGGGCAGAATTCAGTTTGGACAGACATCCAGGGCAGGTCAGAGTTGTCACTTCCCTGTCCCTGTGGCCATTCTCTTTGTCCAGGCTCTGACACTCCCCAGGACCTCATGAATCCGTTCTGAGGTCTCAGATCTTAACGCCTCCTCGGGCCAGAAGGTGAAGGAAACTAGTGAGGGGCACCAGTAGGGAGTAGAGGGGACTGTCAGGCAGAGGGCCTGTGTCCCTTCCACAGGGGTCAGCCGTGCACAGCTGCCTCCAGTGGACTCACTGCCGGAGCTTCCGGGAAAATTTTTCAAGAGAAAATAGAAATCTGGGGTGTGTGTATGTGAGTGTGCTTTGCATGAAAGTTCCCAACTTTTAAAACACAGGAAAGGTTGAGTTTTAAATAGATTTGTTTGCGGCATGTTGCATGTGGTGCAAGGGGGCTGTCCCAGGCCCTCGGAGGAGCTGGCCTGGTCTCTTTACTGCGTGGTTCAACACCTCCTGGCAAGGTGATGCACACAGAAGGCCCTTAGTATTAAGATTTGGAACAAGTCATTTACCACCCACTTTTTTTTTTTTTTTCTTAAACAAAACAAAAAAATTGTGTGTGTGAAGGGTACATTCCTGAGGGTGTTTGGCCCTGTTGGGACTTCTGACTTTTCTCCCTGTTTCTCTGCTCCACGGAATCCTCCTTCAAACGCCCCCAAGATTGAAATGACCTTGACTACAATTCAATACAGAAAGCACAGGAAATTCTTGGGGAAGATACTGCAAAAAGGGGAGACAGATGGGCCGGGTAGATGAGGCATTGTAAGAAAGAGAGAGAACCCTCCGGAGACCTGCATTATCATAGCCACAGCCAGCAGGCTGCCCGAAACACCGTGACCTTGAACAACCCTGGCAACCTCTCAGCTCCAGTTTCCTCACCTGGAACTTGCCAGGGTAGCTCTGCCCATCTGCCCAGGTTACTGGGAGAGTGATGGGGCGCGGGGAGGACAGAGAGACCATTCTGCAGACGTGAGCTTTTCCCACTGCAAGGCAGGAGGACATCTGTGCGGACCCCAGGGACTTTGCCCATTATTAGTCGGATTAAACAGGCAGTTCTTCCACTTGTCACTGTGACAGCTGCCTGCTTCCTTGCACAGGGGCCCCTGGGAGAGGTGGCACCGATGGCTTAGCACCCCGGGGCAGCCCCACCATTGCTGAGGCACGTCCCCCTGGGTTCTGGTGTCAAGGGACTCCTCAGGAAAGCCAGCCCATTAGGAATCTCAGGGTCATTCCCCACCAGGGAGGCTCTAAGCCAGCCTTGAAAATCAAAATTTCAAAAATTCACCATTTTTGCTCTTGGGTCGCATTCCTCCTCCCTCCCCACACTGTCATTCAAGAGGGAGTAAGAGACGATCTTACACTGGCTTCAAGGGCACAACTGGTCAGTCTAGGATTAAGAAGGAAATTCTTCGCACTCCAGCGTGCTTGGCTTGCCAGCTGCATCTGGAACTCTCCTATGGCATCTGCTGGACCAGGGTCTCACCCAGAAGCCAGCTTCCCATGAGGCTTTGCGGGCGTGAAGGGGAGGGTCTGAGAACTAAAAGCAGCACAGGAGGTTCCCAGTGCAGGGAAAGCTGGACCCCAGGGAACCAGTGACACCATTGAGGAGGGACACCCCCAAAGTTGCATCTGGAGTTGGACGTGTTTCTTACAAAGAATAAGCACTGCCGGGCGCGGTGGCGCACGCCTGTCATCCCAGCACTTTGGGAGGCTGAGGCAGGAGGATCACGAGTTCAAAGCCAGCCTCAGCAATGGCGAGGCACTTAGCAACTCAGTGAGACCCTGTCTCTAAATACAATACAAAAAAGGGCTGGGGATGTGGCCCAGTGGTCGAGTGCCCCTGAGTTCAATCCCCGGTACCACAAAAAAAAAAAAAAAAAAAAGAGTGAGCACCAAGGATGAAGGGAGAGGGGCAGCAGCTGGCCACTGCCGTGGCCGAGCGGACAGTCTCATGCTGGAGACAGTGATGAGCAAGAAAACCAACTACCCTAAATCACAAGAGGCAGCACCGGGCTCCCGGGCCTGCCAGCCTCTCTGAGGAGGTGGCATCTGAGCTCAGAGGCAGAGGAGGAGGCGAAGCCAGACGTGCTGAAAGAGGGTCACAGGACCTGAGCAAGGCGCTCCTGGTGTCTGAGGAGCAGGGAGGAAGCCGGCGGCCATGGAGCTGAAGGGAGGGCAGGGTGTGGCCTGCGGCTAGGGCAGGGCCGGGGAGGGCAGGGGTCGCGCCACGCAGGTGGGGCTGCCTGCCTGGATCTGTCCTCTGCGTGCGTGTGAGAGAGGCGGCGTGCGTGCCCACGGCTGCATGTGGCTCCAGGCTTTCTGGTGGGATGACCTGTGACTCTCATCAGATTTCCAGTGAGATCAACAATCCTAAAGAACTCTAAGGAGTTCTCTGGAGACTAAAGCTTTAAAATGATCACGCCAAATGATTGATTTTTTTTCCTTCTTTTCTTGGAAGCTTCGAATTCTCAAGCAGAAAGTTCAAGCCACGGGTCCATTTCAGGTCCCCCTGCAACACTGCAGCCCAGGGGAAGTGCCAGGTGGCAGCAGTGGGTGCCACGGGTTCCGTGGGGAAGCTGTGCAAGTGCCCAGGCATGTTCAGGCAGGGTGGCCAGGGACGCAGCCCTCCCTCTCCCGCCCCGAGCCACCGCAGGAGCTAAGGCTGCAGGGATGAGCGGCGGCCACTCTGCAGCCTGTCCCCGCAGGCGCAGCCTGTGCTTTGCTGATAACGGCCCGGGCTGGCGAGTCACCGGCCTCTTCTGCTTGCAGCCTCCTCAACGCCAACAAGATCAACTGCCTGCGGGTGAACACCTTCCAGGACCTGCAGAACCTCAACCTGCTCTCCCTGTACGACAACAAGCTGCAGACCATCAGCAAGGGGCTCTTCGCCCCTCTGCAGTCCATCCAGACGCTGTGAGTATGCTGCCCAGGCAGCGGGCGGCCCCCAGCGCCCAGTGGCAGAGAACGCCCAAGTGATGGCACACCCGCCTGCAGGAGGGTCCCCGGCCTCTCAGTGAGAGAGGAATGATGCCGGCCCCAGGCAGGGCTCCTCACCACAATGAGCACTTGCCCTGTTGAAAGACCTTTACATCTCCCAGCAGCCCTAGGGTGTAGATGCTACTACTGTCCTCAGTGTATACGGGAGGAAAGGTCACACAGCTAGTTAAAAGGCAGGATTCGAATCCAGGCAGAGAAGCTCCTGAGCACAGCTGCTGCGTTCTGAGCAGGTGTCATCCCTGCTGATGACTCATTTCTGCCCACCAGCAGAAACCTGCAAAACCAAGTGTCTCAGAGACTCTGGGAACACGTCTCCCTCACTGGGAAGCACACCCCCATCCCCAGGCACCACAGATGTGTATAAAGATCACATCTGAGCCCAGATCTCGGCCCATGTTTTTCATGGCTCCAGCTTCAGGCGTGGACCCCAGCTCCAGGCCCGCAGCCAGCCTGGGGCTCCTGCAGTCCCCGCGAGTCACCAGCATGCATTACCCTGTAGTCAGAGGCAGGATCCACCCCGGGCAGGAGCAGCCTGTCTGTCGGACACCGGGCAGGCGCCACGCTCTGTGTCCAGCGCTCCGCAGAGCTGCTCGCCCTGCGCCAGGGGGGACAAGGCCCCGGCGCCCCCGTGGTGATGAGGATAATAACAGTCCCTGCTGCTGTATGTGGAACACCCACCATATGCCAGTCGCCACGCCAGCTGCTTTACGAGCCTGGTGTCACCCAGCCTGGGGAAATAGAATGCATCCTGCCCGGGTGTAGAGTCTGAAGCTGGTGACTCGCTGGCCCGCCTGAGCAGGCGTGGGTGACAGCAGAGATGCACGGTGGCGGGTCCTGCCCCCACGTGGGGAGAGCTGGGGGATGGTTCCCCAGACCAGATGCCAGCTGCATCTGTGCCTGTCTCTGCAGACAGCTGGCCTCAGGCCCCTTCTTTGAGCCCTGTCTGAAAGCAGCACTCTCGGCCTCGTGGGGCCACGAGGGACGGGGCCCTGCTCCGATGGCCAGGGCCCAGTGCCAGGCAGGGTGGTGGTGGAGCGAGGCGCCCCAGGTCACTCCTGATTAACAGCCCGTCCCTCTTGCAGCCACTTAGCCCAAAACCCGTTTGTGTGCGACTGCCACTTGAAGTGGCTGGCTGACTACCTCCAGGACAACCCGATCGAGACAAGCGGGGCCCGCTGCAGCAGCCCGCGCCGGCTGGCCAACAAGCGCATCAGCCAGATCAAGAGCAAGAAGTTCCGCTGCTCAGGTAATCAGGTTACGGGGCTGGGCCCCACTTTCCGACTCAGAGTACAGCAGCCCCTGAGAGGCCAGTAATCCAATCTGGAGGACAGCGAGCGCTCTAATGGCTCCTGGGGAGCATCTTTGCAAATTAAATTGGGGAAATTCAGTTAGCCCGCAGAAAACCAATTACCTTATGGATTTAAAATAAAACACACACACACACAATCAAAGCGTGGGGGAGGGGGAGGCGGCTTCAGGGCAGACAGAACCCAGGCGACCTCGGAGCCCCAAAGCTAGGAAAAGCCAGGGGACAGGACTGCTACTGCACGTGTGTCCTTGAAAGGTGGATCTTCCGCTTCCAAAGCACGCTGCCCAGTGGCAGACGGAGATATATGCAGCCCAGGCCAGGCCGCAGGCTGTCTTGTAACCCAGGGCCCCTTGGTCCAGCCCTTCGGCCCCAGCGCATGACAGGTTTCAAAAACAGTTTCACTATCTATTCCAAGCAGACAGCTGCACCCTGGTGATGGAGAGGGCAGCAGAGAGACTGGGAAGAAGCAAGCCTCGCGCTCTCGTGCCAAGCGCTCTAGCAACATTTCTCCCCACTGCACCCAGGAAGGACAGGGACAAATGACAGGGGGATTCTTAGCCCATCTTGGAAAGAGAAGTAGCTCTCCTTGACTGAGAACTAGATGAGCAGGCAGTTAAAAATGACTAGCATTGAGGTTCCTTCCTACTGGAAGAAAATCACCGCCCAGCCTCGTGCTCCTGGGGCAGTCGAGGTGCTGAAGCGGTTGGTGCGCACAAGCTGGGCCTCAGCCAGAGCCGTGCTTCTCCCCCGGCCCTGAGCATCTTGTGCTTGTGAGTCTTTCTGGGGAGGGTGACACTGTGGGGACTGGTCGATGGAGAAGACGGCAGGCAGACTCTGCTTCTCGCACCACGTTCTTGTCCTTCGAGTCAGGTTCTGTGATCCCAGTCTCCAGGGTAATGAACTTTAGCTCTTTGATTTTACTTTTCTTAGGAGAATCAAATGCCTCGAGAGGGCCTAGAGACCACAGGGACGTGGTGGCAGCGTGAAGAGTTGGTACCAACGTGCCTTCCTCAGAATAATGATGTAAATTGCCAGATGGACCCTCCATCTCTGAGGAGCGCCATGTTGGATGCTTCCAGTCGGATTCGTTCCTTCCAATAGTCCCTGTGAGGACAGTAGGCAGGTCCCTGTGCCAGGGCAGAGGAGTCAAGGGCTCAGAGTGAAAGGCACCCAGGGCAAGGTCGCAGTCAGCCACCAGGGAGGCAGGAGTGAACCCCAGATCTGCTCGCTCTCCCTGCTAGCACACGGCGTCTGGAGAGAAGGAGCATTTGGGAAGGAGGTCAACAGTTGCTCCCCCCCTGACCTCTTGGCCCACTGCACCCCGAACTCTGTCCTCAGGTTCTTTTCTGGGCCCAGCAGCATCTCTGGGAAGGCACTTCCGAGCCCAGAACTGTCAGCTGGTCTTTCCCAGGGCCTTTCCTCATGACCGTTAGAGACTTCTTCCTCTCTTCCTGCCCCCGCCGGCCCAGGGCCTAGTTAAGTGTCTTGGCCAATTAGTAGTAGCCAAGAAAAGAGACTGAAGAGTCAGGGCAGGGCAGGGCGCCATCTGCCAACCTCAGTCTCGTGAGTGTCCTGGGCATATCCAAGCCCTCAGACTGATGGCAAGCCCCTGGGTGACAGGACTGGGGTGCAACAGGCCAGGGTCTGAGGATGGCCCCTCCCACAGCCTTGGGAATGGCCTAGGAAGGGCTGTGGGCTGGATTGGGGATGGCAAGGTGGGGGTGGCAGGCACAGGAAGAACTAGGGACGAGAAAAGGGACGAGAAAGGGGACCTGGAAACAACAAGTCTCCCTCCAGCGCTGTGTCCACCCTCCCGTCCGCCTTCCTGCCTTTGCATCTGCAGGGACCTGGCTCCTCTCCTGTGTGGGCCGGGGGGCGGGGGGGTGGCTGCAAACAAAACAGACATAGACAGGGAGAGGGGGCCGGGCTCTCGGTTGACCTTGACTACAATATTATTATTATTTTAAACAACAATACTGCGCAGAAAGCTGGCCCCTGCAGGGTAGAGATGCTTACAGCCGTCGTGAGCTTGACGTCTAGCCTTTGATGTGCCTTTATGTTACGGAGCCGCAGGGAAGAGGTAGTGAGAGCTGCCGCTGAGCTCCGAGGGCCTTGGCTTTGAGAAACACCAGGACCCAGGCCTGCCCTGGCCCTGGGAGAGGCAGAAACCCTGGGCCTGAAGCTCTGGGTTTGCAGGAAGCTCTGGCAGAAGGAAGGGGGGGCAGGTGACACATAGTGGAGTTGACAGATAATAACTCTGCATTTTACTTTCCCCTAAAAGCACCCCCTTGAAAAGACAGCTGATGTAATTAGCAGCCAATTTGAGGGCTGCGCCTGCTGCACGTGGAGCCCTCCTTAGCAGGGCGCCTGGCTCCCCAGCGGCTGGGCTCTGCCTCTCGGTATCAGCTGCATCCTGCGCCCTGGGCAGGAGACCGGCTTAGGGGTGGGTGCTGTCGACTGGGGCGCTCTGACCACCAGATGAAGTCCTGCACAGGCACCGTCTGCCCGCAGGTCCCCTGGCCCCTCCCTGGGAGCATGGCCAGTTGAAGGAGCTGTCTGGCTTCCTCCCTGCTTTGTGTGAGGAGGAGCTCTCGTGATGGCAAGTGCAGGCTGGGCTGTGGCTCAGGCAGAGCAGTTGCCTCGACGTGCAAGGCCCAGGGTTCCAGCCCCAGCACCGAGAGAGAGGGGCATGTGTCCCCAAGTGGCAAACAGGCAGACATCTTAGAGAACACCCAGTCTGTTCAAAAAATGAAGAAATTGGGGACCACACAGCACAAAAGCCCTGTCAAAGGTATAGGCTATTATTTTCAGGGTGAGGTCTGAAACCCAGGATTTCTGATACACTCTGAAGATTCTTGATAGTGTATTCTTGGTAGTGTATTTCCAGGTCCCTTCATATCCTGTTGGAGGAGAAAGCCAAAGACAAGGAAAGGGAGATTTTAAGACTGGGGTGGGGGGCATGAACGGGGTAGATTTCCCCTGCTCCAATACTCATCAAACTCCAAGACAAAATCTGAGAAGCAGTGTCCCCAGAGCCCAGGAGTGTGGGCGTCAGCATGGAGTGAAGTCCAGATTACAGATGCGAGGGCGTAGAAAGGCGCAGGGGCCGGCTGTGGCTGTGGTGGCCTCTTTCTAACTGGCCCGTCATTGCAGACACTTATGCACTGTCAAGGTGCTGAGAATAGCTTGTCAATAGACCCAGTCCCCAAAACAGTGTGGAGGAATGGCGACCTGTTCCTCCTGTCCAAGGTCAGGCGGGGAGGGCACCAGTCTCGTCAGTGTGTACACATCTCCAGTCTAGTGGAGAAGTCCCAGGTGAGCAGGCTTATGAAAAGTTTGATATGTCCGTCACAGATGGGGACATACAGACTGGGCACCCCCGCCTGGCTCCTTGCCTCCAGGATCATGGCTAGTCGGCCCTCCTCACCACTGCCGTGACTCCCACAAGGAGGAGATCAGGGAATCTCACAGGACTCTAGAGCTAGGCGTCTTGCCCTCCGGCTGAGTGACGGTTCCCCCGTCCTTCCTTCTCTTGGTCTGAGAGGCGCCGTAGTCAGGAGCCACTCTCCACTCACCTGCCGTGTTCTCTGTGACAGCCGGTGCCTCAGACGATGGTGACTGTAGTATTCTTGGTGACAAACTCAAGGGCCATTGCTTCCCACCTTCCTCTCTGGGTAGGAATTCGTGTCTCCTTTGATACCACATACCTCCTCCCCCCAAACCTCCCCCCAAACCTCCTCCCGCCACACCACCCCCCAAACCTCCTCCCCCAAACCTCCCCCCAAACCTCCTCCCCCATACCTTCCTCCCAAATCTCCCCTCCCAAACCTCCAGTGATGTGGAAGGAACAGCTGTCAGCCTAGGGCTTCTGGGGACCCCGAGGATGTTGAGGAGACCCCGAGTAATGGAATGTCACAGGGGCTTTTTCCTACAGAAGAGCATCCGCTTGGCTAGACCCCCAGGAACTGTGGCTGTCTCTCTATTTACGGGATAGAGGACAGACAGCACCGCTCAGCCCGTAGGACTGGCCCTGTGTCGCAAAGCTCTCGGGAGACGCTTTGCTAGGTCGATTCTATCAGATCAAATGGTGAGCTGCGGGATGGAGGCCCGCGGCCCCGCTCAGGCCCTCGATGTGACCACCGCTGTCTGGATGCCCTCCAGCCCCCTGGGGAGGGGTCCCTTCTGCCCTGATGCCTCTGAGCAGGTGTCTGATGGCGTCCCCCCTGTTGTCCTTCTTGCCGTGTGTCCCCTGGGCGGGGCCCTTGGCAGCGTCCCATGGAACTCCGCTCCCGGCACTAACCACGCGCAGCGGGGGCCTGCTCGGCTTCCGCCTCTCCACGCTGCTTCCTCTGAGTGCTCCTGTCCTCTCTCTGATGCTGCTTCCTGACCTTGACTCTGACCAGTGGCCGCGGGGCTTTCCTTTGTGCTTGATCTAACCATGTGGTGGAACGATGGAAACGGAACATGGTTCTGTCAAGCACCGCGGAAAGCACCGCGCTCTCCTGCAGCATGGCCCGCCGCTGCCGCCGCCGCCGCCGCCGGACACTCTCCTCTGCTCGGGACACCACAGCCCACCACCTGCCAGACCCCTCTCTCCCCATCTTGACTCCAAAGGGAGGAGGGTGGGCATCTCCGAGGACTCAGATGCAGGGTGAAGTGGGCCTGGAGAAGCCCACCCACAGCCTGCAGCCATGTCTGTCCCTAGACGGAGTCACCTTCCCCCGAATCTAGTGTGGATGCCAGCCAAGGGCAATAGCTAGGTTTGAGCCGGGGTTCACGGGAGAGTCCCAGCCCAAGGTCATTTCCCCATGCCGCAGCTAACCCCAAGGGGAGTCCATCCCGCCCACGACCCTCGCCACCACCTCCACTGGAACCCTCCTCGTGTGAGATGAGTGTGAGCTTGTGAATGGGTGAAGCTGGCATGAGTCTGAGACCTTGAACTTCACCACGGCTCCTTCTAAGCCTGACTCCTGCTCCTCGTGGACACTTTGGCCCTGATCCCCATTAGACCCCAAGTCCCGTCTCTTTCCTTGAGCTTCCAGCACAGTTCATGCGCATATGCTGGGCTCCTCGCCTGGTGCTCACCTGGCACCAGGTGCAGACACCTGCGGACGCTGCCCCTAGAGAGGGATCTTCCTGATACGTCCTTGACCCAGAGTAACACAAGATCGTGTTGTTGGCTCCTACGCTAGTCTCTGTCGCGATCCCACAAGAGCGAGCTAAGGTGGGACTCACGGCCTGGCTCAGTCTCGGGAGCTGGGCTCCCATCGAGGTCTGTGACTCCCATCGCCTCTCCTCAGGTTGCCCTCCAGAGCCAGTTGCTATCACTGATGAGGAATGGGGCGTCCTGCTCCCTCCCTGAATTTTTAACACCTACTGAGTGCTTGCCATAGGCCAGGCCCCGTAACGCTTCACAGCATCACGTCCCGTTGTACAGGTAAGGCTGCCGAGGCTCGGAGAGCCTGGCTAACCAGCCCCGTCACCTGCCTCCGTCTGGCTGGGCTCTACTCCTTCCGCCACGCAGCCTTCCTGGCTAAGCACATCCCTGGTACCTTGAATTAGAGACGTTTAAAGCCCTGGCTTGCATCCACAGAGAGCTAAAAGTTTTCTGACGTTCCCGTCCAAGCTTACATCTATCTGTCACCATCAGTAACTTGAGTAAGGAGGGATTAAGTGGCTCAACCTCTCCAGCAGAACACGCCACGATCTCCCTGGGCGTAGAGCGACCCCTCAACCCTGGGACACCTTCCCCCCTTACACGGAGGGGCCGTCCTGAGTTCCCTGCCGCGGCCCCACCATGCCAGGAGCCAGGCTTTAGTGGTGGCTCCACAGTGTTGCCCTTCCACCAAGCTCTTGACCACGGCGCTTCCCTCTGCACTCGCACTGGACTCCAGTGGGGACAGCCGAGGACACCTCGCTGCCCAACTGCGGGCCAAACTCCTGCTGAGCCAGGTAGCGTCTTCTGGCCCCTGGTGTCGGCCCCCGGCCCTGCCTGTGCGGGGATGTCTGTGTGCCTGGCGCTCCTCTGACCTTCTCACACCCACAGCCCTCCCTGTCCACACCACGTCCACGCGACTGACAGGCCGTCGCGCTCCCCCAGTTCCTCTTCCTGCCCTTTTCCTCATTTTCTTCCTTCCACTGATGGTGCCACTGGCCACAGGAGTTGACAGACCCCTGCTGATCAGATAATGACGCCCCTGGTGACTTCCAATCAGCAGACCTGAAGGATGACAGGGTGTGGTCTGCTGATGGTAGTAGCCACCTGGGTCGGGTGTTGGCCCTGACCCCGGCCCAGCCCGATCCATCCCAAGAACAGAGCTCTCACTGCCCAGTCCCCAGCCCTTCACATGTCGCAGGCGTCCCTCCCAGGAGGGGCCAGAGGCGGGATTCCTAGTAAAGTGTCCTGCTGTGGATGCCCACCTTCACCCCACCCCGTCTATTAAAGCTTCTCTGTGATCACTACCAAGTGTCATTGTCTTGAGCTGCCCACAAAGGGGAGGAGGGCTGCAGGGGCAGGATCAGGACACGCCGGATGGTGTCAGCCGTCCCAAGGCGCACTTCAGCCAGGGTGGAGCTTGATGGCCCTTCTCCGGGGCCTCCAAGATCTCTCCTGTCTGAGCTCGCCCCAAGGAGGAGATGCAGCCGCCTGTTTGCGTTGCTTCCCTCCTACTAAATATTTCTGGCAGTGAAAAATATGCATTGAGATTGAAATTGACTTTTAAAGCTCTGGAAAAGTTAAAAATACTTTTGGGTAGTTATGAGCATTAGGCATAACAAATGGCCCCGAGAAACCCTGGGTAGTTTCGGTGATGAAATATGAAGCGATGGAGGTGGCATTTCGAGCTGGCTGTGACTGGGGAACCAACTTTTTCGGTGATGTGCATACGCCGTTATGAACATTTCAGGCTCCCATCATGAAATATCACTCTCCGACCCCCTCGTTATTGCAAACCAGGGCAATAACAAAAACAGCAGGGGGGAGAATGCTAGAAAGAACACATTAGTCCATCGAATCTAATTGCAAAATCATTTCATTAAAATGGGTCAGCGGCTCCGCAGCAGAGGTCCGCCCGTTATGATCTAACTAGACCACTGAAAGCGGTTCCTGCTAACCATGGCCGGCTCTCACCTTGATTAAAATGAACACGCACTGAACAGGCGGCTGTCCCCAGCAGGGGCGCATCTTCAGGCTCTTCGCGTCGAGGAGCAAACTTTGTCCCCTCCTGTCCTTCTGCCTGGGACCGGCAGGCAGGGCTCCTCCACTCTGCAAGGATCCCACTGTAGACAGTGACAAAGGGCAGACAGACACACACGCTGCCACGCGGACCCACCGGCAGGGCACAGGAGCAGGAGCCGCCTGGCGCGGTGCCCAAAATGGAACTCACCCAAGCCAGCCTGCCCGTGTGTCGGGGTGAGAATGGTCCAGGTCAGGTGTTGAGTGGGACAAGTGCCAGCAAGCCCAGGGCAGGAGATGTGCATTATACCCGGGGCCAGGAGGCCACCTGAATAATAAGGATGCGAGTCTCGATCTGTTCACGTGAGCCTGGGGGTAGAAAGCCGGGTGAGCGGGGGAGGAAGCAGAGAGGGGGCGGAGCACGCGGCCAGGTTTCTGGCTCCCTGTTTGGGGTAGGCAGTCACTTCAGGAGCAGAGGCCCACCAAGTTCATTCCCCATCAGCAATTACCACAGGGAGGGAGCCCGAGGGAGGGAGACACCTGCTTTCTGCCTGGCCCTGGCGGGAGCAGGAATCCCACACACCACCCCCACCACAGCGTCAGCCTGTGCGATCGTCCCCAGAGGCACAAGATGACGTTCTGGTCTGAAAGCCCCTCTGTGGTGGTGCACTGTGCTGGCTATGCACCCCTGCAGCAGCCGACCTGGCTTCACCCCTTCTCCAGGCACAGAGCACCCTGTAGGCCTCGGTCTCCTCATCTATAAAGTGACCTAACTTCATCCCTTCTCCAGGCACAGAGCACCCTGTAGGCCTCGGTCTCCTCATCTATAAAGTGGAACCTCAGGGTGTCGCAGGGCTTCCAGGGCCTCACCCGCGTTCAAAGGGGACTGCCCGGCTCTGGCCAAGTAGCAGCTAGTGCATCAGCCCCACTGAGGTTTAGTGGCCTCTGACACGCCGGGCGGCAGAGGAGGGAGCAGAAGTAGAGCCACAAGAAGAGGCATCCACACGCCACCTGCCTCTCCTGGGGAGGCTTCACTTCCGGATCCCACTCTCAGCCTCATACCAACCCCCGCGAGGCCGGAGCCCTTAGGGGATCGCGCTTCCCCTGTGGGGAGACTCGGGCTAGCTCATAGCAAAGCCTGGCCACACTAAGACTGCCAGCGCCCCATAAGATCACAGATCAGATCACCAGCCAGCCTCGTCCACCCTCTGGGACCCTCCAGGAGTGCACACGGACACGCGGGTGCTGGAGGCGCCCCACGTGGGGACCGAGCTCCTCTTCGCCTAGCTTTGTGCGGATGCGGTGTGGGGGGCAATGAAGGGCCTGGCCCAGCAAGGGGCTCACGTCTGAGAGGAGAGCGAGCGTCCCCCCATTACCGCCGGCATAATTCATGTGCTCACCGAGGTCTGCCGGCTGCTCCCCGGCGCCTCTCAGAGACATCAGACTGTCAGTCTCCTTGCCACTGCGGGATGACCTTGAGAGAAACGCAATTTTGAAAAAATAAATCTTAGCTCCAACTTTGACCTCCTGGGAACTGCCCTTGCACCAGAGTTAGACAGGACTTAGTCTCCGAGACAGAGGCAGAGCCGACCCTCAGACGTGTCCTGCTTCTGTTCACAGGGTTTCCAACTTGAATTCAAATCCAATATTTTTTAAATACCTGGCTTCTCTTGGTGAAAACATAAATAAATAAAATGAAATAAAAAGGAAGAGAAACATCGGGCAACTCAGAGCCAGATTTTCAATCACGAGAGTGGTGGGCTCCGAATCCCCACCTGCCCAACCCTCATCACTGTCTTGCCAGTACTGAGGCCTCCGTCAGTGGTCACTTAGGACCACAGGTTTGTGTCTTCCTTTGTTCAGGTCATTACGGTCAAGGCCCAAAAGACAACTGGGTTCGCACCTCTTCCCTTGTCTTACTCCTACCCCTGGAGGAGCCCCACAGAAGCCCTGTCAAAATCTCTTCTGCTTGGGTACTGAGGAACAGTCAGAGGGTCCGTGGATGGTGGGCTTCGTGGAGCGGGCTGGACTCTCCGCCCAGGCAGCTTGCATCCGTAACGCTCCCCAGCGCCTCGGACAGGCCCCCGGCCCACAGGAGCATGAGAACCCCAGATCTGGAGCCTGGTCTCCCTAGGGATGAACGGGATGAGTGACAAAGATCACATGGAAAGCGGCGGGGCTGGGGCAGGGCGCCCTGCAATGCCCACCGGTGACAGTGACGCCGTGTCTCTCGCGGGACCCCACACGCGCCTCCACTCACGGGGCCGGCTTGTCTCCCCTGCCCCCTGCGGACAGCCTCAGGCCCTGCCGGGGAGCCCCGCGGCGCTGACGCCCCTCTCTGGCCCCGCCCAGGCTCCGAGGACTACCGCAGCCGGCTGAGCAGTGAGTGCCTCCTGGACCACGCGTGCCCGGAGAAGTGCCGCTGCGAGGGCACCATTGTGGACTGCTCCAACCAGAAGCTGGCCCGCATCCCAAGCCACCTCCCCGAGCACGCCACCGACCTGTAAGTCCCACCCTGCCTGTGGTCACCCCCCCCTCCCCTCCCCACGCACCCCCGTCACCCTCCGCCAGCCCGGGGGAGTCTCCTGGAGGTGGCCCCTTCGGGCTTAGTCGCAGGGCCGCTCCTTGGGCATCCCTACGTAGCAGGCCAAGGCAGACACCTGGCCGTGCACGGCGGCTTGCTTGCAATAAGGAAGATTCCTTTGTTCCTCCTATAAGTATGTCCTGAGCCCCCATGGGAGCCAGGCCCCGTGCTGGGCTCATCTAGGATGCGTAGGCCCATCTACAGTGACCAGAGCAGAGGGACAGCCTCTGCTGGCCCTGGGGAGCTTACAGTGTCACCAGGAAGATTGGGATTAAACTCAAAATTGGAATAAAGCAAGAAAACAACTAGGATGATTAGATATATCTGACCTTCTTATTGGCTTAGCCAAAAAAGGAAGAGCTCAAATTTCATAGCTTAGTGGGGACAAGGGTGCAGGCCCACGGGGCCGGGAGACCTGGGCCTGACACCTGCTCCCTGCAGTCTGTCTTCCTGACATCGGCCACGCTGCTTCTCGTGGCTGAGGCTGTTTCCTGGCTGCAGAACGAGGGCATTCACTGGGAAGGTCAAGAAGGAGACGGGCACAGAGTTCATCTTGAACCCTGGCCCGGGCAGACCCTGGATAAATACATGAAGGCAGAGCTGGGATGACGTCCTTCCCTTTGACTTCTGGAATCCCCATAGGACGTGCAAGGCCCAACCCTGCTGCTCACTGCCCTCCCTGAGCCAGCAGGAATGCGGGCCACGGTCAGGTCGGGCATGGAGCCTCGGGGCTGCCCGCGTTGAGCGAGTGCCAGGAAGGAGCTGGGCAGCTTGGAGGGATGCTGTGAAAGCCTCCTGGTGGGTTCTAGGTTGCCACTGGAACCCACAAACGAAGGCAGACACTTGGTAGTTGACTGGGTGTGATAAAGGTGGGGGCCCACGAGAACATTCCAGAAGGCCGCTCCCCCGGGCTGCAGGGGCTTCCGCAGGGGAGGGGCCTCAGCATGCTCCCTCTCCTGAGTCCCGAGGCTCCGGGCCTGTGGGGGCCCCTCAGCCACAGCCACGGGGAGCCGACAGGGGGCCTGAGGAGGCACCTGGCCCCAGCTGACCCCAGGGAGCCGACAGGGGGCCTGAGGAGGCGCCTGGCCCCAGCTGACCCCGGCCTCTTGCCCCCCGCGCAGGCGGCTGAACGACAACGAGATCTCTGTCCTCGAGGCCACGGGCGTCTTCAAGAGGTTGCCGAACCTGCGGAAAATGTAAGTGGACTTCAGGAGCGGGCAGCCACCCGCGCTCCCTGACCAGGGTCCTGTTCAGACTGAGCGGAGGCCAGGGCGCTGCGTGCCCCTCGCCCGCTGCGGCCCCTCCCCTCCCAGCCTCCCGCCGGCCCCCGGCCATGGCCTGTGCTGGCCACCGACACACAGACACAGCCAAAGGGACATGGCTGTGGCTCGAGGGCACGTGCTGTGAAGAGCGTGCGCCCACGGCATCCCTGACCCCCACTGCCCCTCTGCCCAGACCTACCCCACCCCACACCCACCACCCCCAGAGCTGGGCCGCAGGTGAGGGCTGACAATGGAGCGTGGCCCCCCCCCCCCCCCCCCCCCCCCGACACCGTCACTCGCTGTCCTGATGAGGCGGCAGCTCGCGGCCTGCTTGTAGGTGGAGGCAAGGTGCCAGCGTCCCCGGCGTCCCCGGCACCCGGAGCTGAGGCTGGCAGCTGTCCTCACTCTGGCTTTTAGTCTGGGAGTCCCTGGGTCTGCCCAGAGCCTGGGCGCAGCCAGAGGACACATGTTTTAGTGGCTTCTCTGCTGCAGGGCTGTCCTCTGTCATACCCTCTCTCTGCCCCAGTGGGGCCAAGTCATAAAGGTAACAAAAATAACACTGCCAGGCTACTAGGGTGCCTGTCCTGAGCCAGGGGCCCTGTGCCCAGTCTGACGTGCATTGGTTCATTTGGTCCTTACCCATCTTGTGATGGCTTCACAGTCCCCTTTATATATATAGGTCATGGAACTGGGGCTCAGAGAGGTTCAGTGACTTCTCTAAGACCACACAGCAAATACATATCAGAGCTGGTTCTTAAATCTGGATCTACCTGCAGGCTTCCTCCCTCCTCTTCCCTCCCTGGGTGCCCCAGCAGAGGTAACCAGCACAGAGATGGGTCTCTGCCGTCTGATTCCCAGGGCTCTCTTCTCTTTGACCCCCTTGTCCCCCACTCCCTGTTCCATCTTCCCTGGCCCCAGAATTTGGGTCTGCTTCTAAAGCAACGGAAACACAGTCCGTCCCATTATCCACAGAGCACCTATTTGCAAATCCACCTGCTGGCGAGGATCTACGGAGCTCCACAATCAGGACTGTTCCTGCTTTTGCAGCCACTCTTGGCCATGCGTGAGGTCCACTGCAGGGGAGAATGCGGTCACCCTACACGCTCCCTGCTGATGCTCCAGCTGTGTTCCGCCCTTGTGTTGTGAACAAGTGTCCCTTCGCGGTTTATTCAGGGCCACATGCTTTGCCAGTTTGTGCCGTGCCTGTAGAGGAAATGCGTGTGTTGGGGAAGCGTCTTCCATTCAGGCGGGAGTCACAGTGCTGCAGGCTGCAAGTTCAATGTTAATGAATCAATAACGTATTAGATAAGGTGTCTTTAAGCAGAAATACTCATGAAGCAAGTCCCCTATTGATGAGTTGATGAAATGCCACAGCCAGGGCCTCCCAGGACCTGACCCTGTGTTTCCCCAGGAGCCGCGGCTCCGTGTTTGCTAATTCAGGGGGCCTGGTGACTTTGCAGAATGTGACTGCCATTCATAATGGGAGCTGACTATCACTCCTTCTTGTTTTCCTGTTCTGCACACCCCACCCATCAGCACCCTGTGGACAGGGAGGACAGGCCCCGCCTACCGGAGCAGCATCACATCTCATTGGTGCTGCTCTGGCCCCGCCCTCCCTGCCCACAGTACCGCCTTGGCCACAGCCCCAGGGACTGGTCTGTACCTCTGGGCAGTGCAGAGCACTCTGAGGAGACCGCTGCAGAGGACTGAGCTGGCCATGGCCCAGCAGTCCCCTGACCTCAGGGACCCAGCCAAGTAGCACCCATCACCTGCCAGGAGACGTCCTTCCCGGTTCACACCAGGAAACGCGGGCCTGTTCTTGACCTCGAGGCAGAGGCTTACCCACCTGTGGATTTGAAGCAGGTGTCAGGAGAGTCGGGACAGCCCAGTGCCTGGCGAGTGGGAGCAGGCGGTCCCCACTTGCAGAGAATCATATACTCTCCCGGTTTAGGTGTAACTCGCCTTCTTTGTGCCTTCTTGCAGATGCTAGGGACAGGGGGCGTAGGGAACTGACCTTTACGCCACGGGAAACACCCACAGGAACCCATGAGGGGCTGCTGACCCCAGCCCCAGCAACCCAGCAGCAAAAGGGAGGAGTGGGGACTGTGGCAAAATGCAGGCCCAGGTCTCCCCCAAAGGGGCGATGCCGTTCAGTGTCTGTCTGCCACACTGGGGCGAGGGTCAGGCCTGCCGAGCGTTCCCCTTCTGAAGAATGTCTAGATGTCGGGGAGAACCTGCAGGCAGACCTGCGTCCCCTCTGGCTTCAGCTTGGGCCTTCTCCAGCTGTGTGACCATGGTAATGTCCTTGTAGGCCTTCGTTTTATTAGCATTTGCATAATGGAAATAAATTCACCTTCCTTGTAAGTGAGGATGGGGACCAGAAATAAATATGGGGCTGGGGGTGCAACTCAGAGGGACAGTGAGAGAGGGCGCAGGAGGTGAGAGGTGGCTGGCCATGCATTTAAAACAGGGAGGTAAAAAAAAAAGATGGTAGAATGAGATGGATCTCATTACCCTAAGTGCATGTATGAAGTCACGAATGGTGTGAATATACTTTGCATACGACCAGAGATTTGTAAAAAAAAAAAAAAAAGTGCTCTATATGTGTAACATGAGATGTAATGCATTCTGCTGTCATTTATATCATCTTAGAATAAAAAATAATTAAAAATAAAAAATAAAACAGGGAGGTACTGGGGCATGAAACTGACCAAGCCACATTGTCATGTTGTACAAATATGTACAAAGATATGAGAACAAATCCCATTGCAGGTAGAGTTTTAATGCACAGATTTTAAAAAAGAAAAATAATTCATTTAAAAACTAAAGCCAGACACCCACTTTCAGGAGCCTGGGCAGTGGGACAGATGTGGACCGCAGCTGGCCACAAGCTGGCCCAAGGCCATGAGAATGAGGATAGCGACAGTACCGGCTGGCGGCCAGCTCTGACAGGGCGCTTGACTCGAGGGCTGGATGCTACTGATATTACCTCATTTAACTCTCCCGAGAAAAACTTTGATACCACTTCATTTCAGGAATGAAGACACCGAGGCAGGATAGTTAGTGACCTGTCCAAGGTCAGAAAGCGAGTGCCGGAGCCAGGAGTCAGAAACGGTGACCGTGCAGGCTGCAGGGGAGCCGGTGTCCCAGCAGACGTGTGCGCCTTGCTGTGGCATCGATCCATACATATACTAGAGTATCAGCCACCCAACCAGTGGCCCAAGGGGCAAGGCGGATCCCAAAGGCCACCAGCTGCCACCACTGACAAACAAAAAAAATAGACCCTTGTTCTCTGAGACCCCTCCCGGCCCTGCCCCTCCCTGGAGGCGAGGGTCCGTCTGGATCTCTGCCCAGCCGTGTAGCCAAAGCCAGCCAGGCCCCGGCCTGCAGAGTTTCTTCTAGGACTCCAGGGCCAGGGCCCTCCAGTCACCCTTCTTGACTCTGCCTTACGGGACACTCAGGCAAAGCAGAGTGAGCACTGAGCCCGGTGGGGAGACTCCAGCTGCTTCCTGAACCGCTGGCCCTGCCCGCCCGGTGGGCCCTCCTCCGCGGGGTCCCCTTGGGCACAGCCGGTGCTCAGGGACGCAGACGGGAGCAGCCCTCCCTGGGGATGGGGCGCAGGACCCTCCCTGCCGTGGGAGCCCCGTGCAGCATCTTGGCTGGGGACAGAGCAGGGGCCAAGTGCTCGCCCAGCCTGATGAGGCCCGGGGCGTCATCCCCAGCACTGGGAAGGAAGAAGGGAGGGAAGGAGGTCAGCGTCCCCTCCAGAGAGCCACCGAGACCTCTCTCAGGTAGACTCCAGGTCAACTCTGATGATGAAGGAGACGCGCGCCCAGAGTCAGGGGCACGCGGGGACCAGCTGCTGGGGAAGAGTTTGCTGCTCGCTTTTTTTTTTTTTTTCCTCTGTTTTGTGTTATTTCATTTTAGCACGTGAGAGCTGTCACTTCTAGAGAAAGCCAACATTTCAGAACACCAGAGTGACTAGCACATATCTTACAGATACACAACCTACAGTAGCTTCTGGACAAACTATGATAAGACAGTTGATAAATGTCATCTTGCTATTTGAAACATTAGCATGACACGCTCACCTTGAAAAACCAGGAGCCTTCACAGAAACCAGGAAGTCGGGACTTCTGGCACCTTTTGGTATGGCCACATCCCCAAGGGGTCCAGCTGAGTTGAGCTGAGAAGCAGCTGCCCCCTGGCTGGGGCGTGTGATCACGCCACCCCTCCTGACCCGCTCTGGTCACCTGGACCCTGTGGACACTTGAGCTTGAGCCCTAGCTTGAAAGGGAGGGAAGAGCCCCTATGGGGTGACAGGACCTCCCCATCCTGACAGCGAGACAGAATGCGTGCTCCATCGTGACCCAGCCTTCAGCTTTTCCAGAAAGTTCCACTTAACTTTCCCACGGCATTCCTAACTGGGACCAGGCTTTAAACCGGTCCCGTAGTCAGAATTTATGGGCTGGCTGCAACCCTAAAGAGATTTGCGCCTGGGGAGAGGCCAGGCCTTGCCTTATTGGGCCCTAGGCAAGCAGCCCGACAAACCCACCAGCTCCAAGACCTCTGTGTGACTTGGGGAGACCCCTCTGCATGGCCCCTGTCCCCAGGGTGAGTGGCCAACGCTGGGCCCTCTGCTGTTAAGTGCCCATCCTCCTCAGGCCAAGGCCCGTGGAGGCTGCAGAGGCAGAGAGGCCGCCGGTAGCCCTGGATTGCATGGTGGGGTTTCCCGGGAGGAGCCCCTTCCCGAAGTCCTGCTGTGGGGGTGTCAGAGCTCTCACACCCCGGATGCCCCCCGAGCTGCTTCTGGAGTGTTCACCCCCGCTGCGCTCTCATCCCAGCCCCTCCGCAGCCTGCAGCGGGGAGCAGGGCTCTGATGGATGGAGAGAGAACAGCGCGGCCCTTCAGGAAAATTCTATCCCCCGCTTTTTGCCTCCCTTCTGCTTTTCATTCTCCAGCCCAAGGAAGTGCAAGTCGCAAACCTTACAGTAATGTGATGCTAATTTTGCTCCTTTAAAGAAACAGATGTCAGGAAATGGGAACCTCCCACTTCAGAGCTGCCCTAACTCATCGCCATTGCTTGGCCCTTGCACTTTAATCCCCACGCAGCTCGGGGCTCCCTGGAGCCAGCCTCTCCTGCAGCCCGTGGTGAGTCACTGCTGCCGGGAGAACCTTCATCTCTCCTCCCACGTCTCATTTGGGGGTAATCTGTAACCTCCCCAACACGTTACCTCCATTCCTGGGTCATCTGGAAGAAAAGCAGCTGAGTTTCAGGGGATCCCAGGGAACGACCCCACCCCACTCAGACCTGGGGAGGGGCCTGGGGAGTGTGGCCTCCAGACCAAGGTCACGACAAGGAGCACGTGATTCCAAAGGGGACCGTCCCCTCCACAGCAGCCCAAAGGGGACTGTCCCCTCCACAGCAGCCCACAGGCTCAGCATCGTGGCTCTCTAGTGGCCTGCTTGGTTCTCAGGGAAAGGAGGGTGACTTGCGGGGAGCCCTTGGGACCCTGGCTCAGTCCCTAAGGGAGGCGCCCCCCAGTGGGGTTGCTGCTGGTCAGTGCAGAGCTCTGCGAGCTGGAGAGGGAGTTGGGGTGCTCCTGTGCTCCCTTCGGGGGTGCCCCCTCTGTGACCTGAAGCCCAGCCCTCAACCCCAGGCCTCAGTCGCAGCCATGCCCAGGCCACCTGGCCCGCCCAGGGGTCTCGCGTGCACGGCGGGCAGGCGGGCGGGCGGGCTGTCTGCAGCTGAGGGGTCCCCTGCTTGCAGAAGATGTCCCTGTCACGGCTCGGCTGTGTTCTGAGAGGCTGGGCCTTCCTTCAGCTGGTTCCGTCCGCTGGCCGGGGGCCTCCAGGCCTGGACGTCTGGGCGGTCCTCGGAGGCCCCTCCTCCCCTGTCAGGGGGAGCCCGGGAGGCCGGTGTCCTGTCCCCACAGGGTCTGCGTGCCTTCCTCCTCCGTGGCCTGCAGCATGTTGTGGGTGTCACGAGTTGGAGGGAGGGACCTGCTCCCAGAGCCTGGGGCAGGACCCAAATGACAACCCTGAGGCTCACTTTAAGAATACACACTGTCCCCAGGCCCGAACTCTGCAGTCAGTGACGTCAGGGAGCGAGGCCCTGAGTCATCAAAGAAATATTCACTCGTGAAGGGGACGGTTCAGCACACTTTTTTTAATTTTAATTTCTTATATATGACAGTGGAATGCATTACACTTCATATTACACACAGAGAGCACAGTTTTCACCTCTCTGGTTGTGCCAGTGTAGCACTTTTACATGCAAGAAGACCCGGCTTCGAATCCCAGTTCTCTCAGCTGTGTGGCAGTGGGCAAGCTGCTTCACCTCTCTGAACCTCGGTCTCCTCATCTGTAAGACGGGACTGTAGCGGGGTCTGACTGATGGCGTGGTGTTGGGGGTGTGGTGTGGTTGTGAAGGCTGGCTCTCTCCTGTGGTGGAATATGACAGGTACTCGAGGAATACAGACCGGAAGTGTCCGCCCGCGTTGGGGGTCCTGGGGGCACCCCTCTGGGAGGAGCTGTGTCTTGCTTGTCTCCCACCCCCCTCTCTGGAGAACACTGCTCAATGAGAAAATCTGGGGAGGACACAAAGGAAGTTGGAGAGTCCCCGTTTTAAATCCACCAGTCCCAGGCACAGGAAAGAGGACGGCTCTGACACCACTTTGTCCCAAGCCAGCTGCTGTGTGGGGCCGGGGCCCTCGCTCCTGCATCTCGGGGTCGAGGACCAAATGTCAGGGGGATCACGACAGCGCCCCCACCCTCCAGGCCCCAGGGCTGCGGTCCTGCAGGCCGTGACCCCCCCACCCCCCGCCGCGTCCTGACCCTCTGTCCCCGTGGCCCCCACCTGTCTCCTGCTCTAGAAACCTGAGCAACAACAAGATCAAGGAGGTGCGAGAGGGCGCCTTCGACGGGGCGGCCGGCGTGCAGGAGCTGATGCTGACCGGGAACCAGCTGGAGGCCGTTCACGGGCGCATGTTCCGCGGCCTCAGCGGCCTCAAGACCCTGTGAGTGCCCGGCGGGGAAGCCAGAGGGAGGACGGGGCGGGGCGGGCAGTGATGCAGCGCACGTCCTGACCTTGGGGTCCGGTCCCCTGGAGCCAGCGCCCTGGACACCTCCCGGTGTGTGAGGACGAGGTCAGCATGGCGCAGGGACAGGCCTCTCGGAGTCCCTCCAGGGCGCACCAGGCACAGGCAGGCCCACGGCACACACTTCCCCACAAGCGTGCGCACGTGCACGTGTTTGTGCAGACGGCATAACACAGACAGCGTGTACACGGGCACGCTCACGAGGCGGAGCCCAGGGACTGCTGGGTCCTCCCCCCAGCAACCACGGGCATGAGCACACGGGCACGCGCGCCTGGTGTGGAGCGCACAAGCAAGGGCACACACACGTCGACACGCGCCCCGGGGGTCCAGGCCTTGCGTCGACGGGTGGGACCTGGGTGGCCTGGCGGGCCAGCTTGGGGGTGGCAGGAGTGTCCCCGCTGGTCACTCGCCTGCGCTTGACGCCTTGCTCCCCCCGCCCGTCTGCAGGATGCTGAGGAGCAACCTGATCAGCTGCGTGGGCAACGACACCTTCGCAGGCCTGAGCTCTGTGAGGCTGCTGTCCCTCTACGACAACCGGATCACCACCATCACCCCCGGGGCCTTCACCACGCTGGTCTCCCTGTCCACCATGTGAGTCCCCCTCTGCAGGCCTGGCCGCCCCCGGCTCCTCACTGTCTCAGGCCACGGTCACGTGTCCACCTGTCTACTCCCTGCACTTTGGGCATCATGGAGGTATGAGGAGATCTGGACCCGGCGCTCCTTACTGGAGCTCACAGCAGAGAGAATTGCTGCAGGAGGGAGGGAGACCCACAGTGATGTGAAGACCCAACCCAGGCTTTGCTGGGGAACGCTGGTGCTGTATTCTGGAATGGTAGCTTGTTGAGGAGAGTAGGAAATGCATATCCTTCATCAGGGAGAGATGTGCAAAGGACCTGTGGTCAGTTGGAGCATAGACAAAGCCCAGCGTGGCCGTCATACTGAGTGTGGGAGTCTCGGTACGAGCGAGGCGAGACTGGAGAGGAGGCCAGGGCTGGCTGCAAGGTGGCTGTGGGCCAGTGTAGTCTTCACCAAGGTGAGTCAGCAACAACGAGACTTTGAGGTAGGCCAGTGACATGACCAGCGGGGACTTTTAAAAGGACAGTGCTGAGTCCAGCTGTCTGGACACGGCAGTGAGGGCCCCCGCCCTGGGGTCACCACGTGAGTAGGGGGCTACGGCTCTTGAGCCAGATTCCCCAGGTACAAACCCTGGCTCTGCCTCTCGCTAGCCCTGTGGCCTTGGGAAGGGGCCTCATCCGTAGGCGTCGACTCCCCTTCTGACCCACCTCGGGGTCGCTGGGAGGCCTGGACGCTGCACCTCTGGGCGCACAGCAAGGCCTGCTGCAGGGGACGGACCCAGCACGCAGCTCCAGGTCCCTTCGTGGCTCTCCACGCGGCTCTGCTGCCCTTCGTGGCCAGTTAGTTTCCCACCTCTGCCCTTCTCCAAAGGGCCTTCAGAAGACTCTGCAGTTCCAAGTGCTACCCGTTGTCCCAGCCACGTGCCCATGTCACTTGGGATGAGCGTGAGAGTTGCGGCCATTCCCTCAGGACCTGCTGTGCCTCCCCCCACCCCGTCCAGCTCCGCTGTCCCCCCTCGTGCCCACCCAGCCCGCTCCCTCCTGGAGCGCTGCGGGCCCCCGCACCACCCAGCGCCCCCTCCTGGCCCCTGGTGCCCCGTCCTCTGCTCAGGTGCCACCTGCCCCGCCCCATGCCCCTCTGCATCCCCGTCCCGGAGTCCTGCTCTCACACACTGGCCGCCTCCTAAGACACGCCTCAGCCGCCATCGCTGCCCCTGCCCCCCAAGTCCGGCAGGGCTGCTCCCCGCCCCGCCGTGTGCCGAGGCGTGGGTCTCAGGGCACTCAGGGAGATGCCAGCCTGCGGGCACACGGAGGCCCAGGCCGCCGCGGCCGAGGGCGCGAGAGAATGGGATGAAGGAGCGACGTCAGCAGGAGGGGCCATCGCTGGGGACAACCCGGTGGGCGGGTCACTGTGCCCATTCTCAGCCCCTCCCAGGGGCCTCCACCAGCTAGGTGCTCAGAGGGGCAGGGTCACGGGCACGAGGGCACCGCCCCGCGTGGAGGAACTGGCCCTGTTTCCTGCAGCCGCCCAGGCTCAGGGGACAGCTGAGGCCTGGGCTCTGGGTGACCGTGACGCAGCCACTCGAGGGCTCTCTGGCCCTCTTGGGTGGCCTCCCTGGGCCATCCGCTCCTCATTTGTGAAATGAGAATGACGTCCCCTCCTTCCCAGGGCGGCTGTGACAGTGTGGGTGAGGTGACAGTGTGTGGCACGGCCCCGCCCTGGAGCAGACTCCGTGGCAGAGGCTGCTGCCCCCCCTCCCCCAGTGCAGCCAGGTCACCCGCACAGGTGGGCGGAGGGCCTGAGGGACATCGGGCCAGTCTCCGCACACAGGCCAGGAGCCCCGGGTGGCCCCACCCCGGGAGCCTGGGGTCCACGTGCCCCCATCCCGCACACGCTGACAGCGCCCTGGGAGCCGAGGGCAGGGCCGGGAGGCTGCTCCCTCCCCCTGTGGACAGGAGCTCAGGGAAGTCCCTCCACCGGCTGGGGTTGGTGACACTGAGAACCTC
This sequence comes from Tamias sibiricus, assembly GCA_025594165.1. Taxonomy (NCBI): domain Eukaryota; kingdom Metazoa; phylum Chordata; class Mammalia; order Rodentia; family Sciuridae; genus Tamias; species Tamias sibiricus. The sequence goes on from CM046662.1 coordinate 11,872,815, forward strand.
GGTGTCCCGGGGAGGAGGGTCTCCAGGGAGGGCGGGCGGCAGTGGGCGGCTGAGGCCGTGGCCAGAGGCCGCAGCCTGTTCCTCAGCAGAGACCCACGGGGGCAGCAGGGGCCACCGCGCGTGCGGGACAGGTGTGCAGCAGACCCTGTGCCCGGCCTCTCCCGCCCGGCTGCCGGCGGGGTCACCGGGCTGCGCGCGGCAGCAGGAGGCTGGCCCTGAGAGCCTTCTCTCCCTCAGAAACCTCCTGTCCAACCCCTTCAACTGCAACTGCCACCTGGCCTGGCTCGGCCGGTGGCTGAGGAGGCGGCGGGTGGTCAGCGGGAACCCCCGGTGCCAGAGGCCCTTCTTCCTCAAGGAGATCCCGGTCCAGGACGTGGCCATCCAGGACTTCACCTGCGACGGTGAGAGGCCCGGGCGGGGCAGCGGCAGCCCGCGGGGAGCAGGGAGGGGACACACGCTGGGGCGCCGAGGGGCTCTGCAGCCAGCCTGCGAGGCTCCCCACGCGGGTGACGAGGTGCCCCTTTCTGAGGTCCTTTCTCCCATCTCCAGAGATCCACGTGCACACTGACTGGTCAAAGCAGGGGCTGGCTCACGGCAGCCTGCTCTGCCATGTCCACAGTGAGGCCGGTGCCCTCCGATGGCGTGACCCCTTGTGCTGTACAGAACCTGAACAACTGTACATGGGCGCCCTCGGCCTTGCTTTTCCCGTCTATGTCATAGTGAGGTCCCAGGTTTGTGCTCATGAGAAAGATTTCAAGAAAAGTCCTGTCACTGGCAAGGAGCACAGAAGGTTCGGGTTCTGGGTCTCAGGATCCCAGAGGGCGTGTTTGTTTGCACAAGGTCAAGGAGCACAGCACGGTCCTTTGCTTGGTCCATTACCTAAGGACAGATTAACTGGTTTGCAGATCAACTGAGGTTAGAGAAGAAAAGGGTCTAGGGACACTCCCCGCCCCAGAGGGCTTGTGTAGTGGGGAGGGGGAGAGAGAGCAGGAAGAGGGAGGCGAGGACAGGGCTCCGCCCACTGCCCTGCCACTCTCTGGGCCTGCTGGGCTGACTCCTGATCTGGTCTGCACGGGCCTCCTTCTGTTCCTCTGCGCGGCCGCCTCTCTGAGCCTCCTTAAATAGCCTCTAAGTCAGATTTCATGCCCAGCTCTGTGTCCTTCCCCCAGCCATGGTGAGGCCAGCAGCTGCTTCCAGCCTGGCTCTGGCCTAGAGTTGGAGCAGGCTCCACCTGGCCTCTGCGGCAGCTGGGTGGCACCTGCCTCCGGCCTTGCTCCCCCGCGCCCCCTGCTGGACGCCACGTCCCGCCGCGCTCACCTCTGGGCTCTCCACAGGCAACGAGGAGAGCAGCTGCCCGCTGAGCCCGCGCTGCCCGGAGCAGTGCACCTGCCTGGAGACGGTGGTGCGCTGCAGCAACAGGGGGCTCCGCGCGCTCCCCAGAGGCATGCCCAAGGACGTGACCGAGCTGTGAGTACCCCCGCCGCGCCCACTCCAGCACCTGCACACGGCACCCAGCGCCCGAGCCGGCTGGGTGCTCTCCACCGCATCCCAGCAGGACGGCTGGGAGCCTTGAGGGGACAGGAGCCCAGCGTCCCACGCCTCTGCTGGCAGGGGAGGGGTCTCTGACCCCAGTCTCCCCAGAGATGCTCCAGACCCAAGAGGGAGGGTCAGGGGACTGACGGGAGCCGGAGTGCCCCCCGCGGCCACGCAGTCTGGCACTCTGTCGCACTTCCCCGCCGCAGGCCTGCATCCTCCTAGGCCAGCTCACCTGCGCCCTCAGACCGCGCAACGGGCGACACCCCAGGCAGAGCCTCCCTCCCACCCCGCCTGGGCCCTGCCGTGGGGCCTGAGCTGCGGGTGGGCTGTGGCTCCCAGCAGTCCCTGGTGCTGGGGGAGGCTGGAGCCAGGCCAGGCTGCCAGCCCACGGGGGCAAGGGGGTGTGACAGCACTGTGGAGCCCAGGGCAGCCCTGCCTTGGGGAGGGCCGTGCCGTGCCCGTGCCTCGTCTTTCTGCGCTGGTAGAACCTTCCCTGAGGCCACACCACCACTGGGTCTGCCCCGACACCAGTCACCGCCCCTGTCTGGTGGCAGAGGCCCAGGTGCCATTGCGTGCTGCCGGCAGCCCTGGCTTGCTGGGATTCGCAGGGGACACATGAGTCCTCTCCGAACTGCTGCCTGCTGCTAAGTAGAGAGAGCCCAGCTCGGGAAGCCTGGCACCACGGTCCGGGTGCGCTGGGTCCCGGCTGGGTCCACCCCAACAGCTGGGCCTTCTCCAGCCACGCCAGCGGCTGCCCAGAAAGGGCCTGCTGTGCCCAGGTGCCGAGCAGCTCCCCAGAGCACTGGCGAGGCCCCACCAGCACTCACGGCGTCCTTGCCTCTCTCTGGCTCGGGGAGGGAGAGGTGTGTCTCGAGCCAGCTGGTCAGTCCGTCTCTGGAGGGGGACCAGCCCTGGGCAGAGCAGCGCCTAGGAGCCCTGGACAGGCCCTGCTCCTGAGGAGGCCTCCGCAGATGGCCTCAGTAGAGGACACTGCCTGGTGCACTGGCCGTGGGAGGGGCTGTGGGAGGCTGAGCACAGGCCGGGAGCCCACCCCCACCCCCACCCCCACCCCGCCCATTCAAGTGTTTGCCGGGCTTTTCACACCCGGAGCTGAAGCCCAGCAGCCCAGTGACAGTGAGTCCCTGTCTCAGATACCAGAGTGGGGGACAAATAAGAAGACTGATCAGTAACCAGGGAAGGAAGAAGGAAGGGAGGGAGGGAGGAAGGGAGGGGGACTTTCATCAAGATAGAGGAGAGAAGCAGGGCACAGTGGCAAACGCCTGTGATCCCAGCACTTGGGAGGCTGAGGCAGGAGGATCACGAGTTCAAAGCCAGCCTCAGCCATGGTGAGGCACTCAGCAACTCAGGGAGACCCTGTCTCTAATAAAATACAAAAAAGGGCCGGGGATGTGGCCCAGTGGTCAAGTGCCCCTGAGTTCAATCCCTGATACAAAAAAAAAAAAAAAAAAAAGAGGAAAGATCAGTGGAGCAGATGAGGGGTTGAGGGGAGGAAGAAGGGACAGGAAATGGGAGGACTGTGCACTGGTTCTGACCCACCTTCCCTAAGTGTGCGCGTGGGTGTGACGTGGTGGGTCATGGCATCGGGCGGGTGTGACCACAGGACAGTCGTTAAAAAAAAAAAGAAAAAGATGAGTGGCATGCAGGGAGGGGGCAGGAGGGGGCAGGGGTGCTGGGGACGGCACTGGAGCTCTGTGATCGTGTCAGGGTCAGGGTGTCCTCGTGTGTCAGGGTGTGTCCTTGTGTGTCAGGGTGAGTCCTCATGCCTACGTGATCAAAAAGAATGTTTATAAAAGGCGGCAGTGGCTAACCAGCAGAGCAGACACCTCCGAGAGCAGATGGCACAGCATTCCCAGGAAAACAGGAGGGAAAATGAGGAGGAAGAATGGGGAAGACCCTCCGAGTGGAAAGATCTTGTCCTCAGGAAACCCAGGGGCTGGGCTCCTGGCTCAGTGGCAGAGCGCTCACCTCGCACGTGAGAGGCGCTGGGTTCGATCCTCAGCACCACATAAAAATAAGTAAATAAAATAAAGGTATTGTGTCCACCTACAACTAAAAAACTAAAAAGAAAAAAGAAAGAAACCCAGAAGGCCACCAGCTACAACCACTGCAGAAGGAAAGAGGTGTGCCGGACACGGGGGCGGACCAAGCAGGTTCTGCGGCCACTGTGAGGGCAGAGTCTGCAGCCCCAGGGAAGAATGCTAAGCAGGACAGTGGAAGGAACTGTTCTCCTTTAGAAATATCCTTCTGGAAGAATAGAGGATGCGGAGTCAGGGGTCAGAAGCCTCCTTTTGATCTTCGTATGTATCGTTGGATGGTGGTATGTGTGTATATGTGTGTGTGTGTACAGGTATGTATGTATGTTTCATCTCTCAGGCCCTGCACCAAGATCTATCCATTTAATCTTTATAATCACATCAAGTTAGTGATGATCGTAGCCCCCATTTTGCAGCTGGGAAGTGCAAGTTCAGGGAGGTTAAGTGCCTTGCTCAAGGTCACACAGCTGCTAGAGAGCCAGATTGTGAGCCTAGGGCATCTGACTACTGAGCTGCTCCGCATCCTCAAGGCCTAGAGTAGGGTCTCCTGGACGGTGACTTCCCTCCTCCCTGTCACACCCAGCAGGTCCTAGAGTTCTTTGTGCGTGCCTGTTAGTTGTGCAAGGCTTGGGCAGCAATGGCAGCGTTCGTTCAGAGACTGTGTGAACTTTCACGCGAGGCCGCTGTCTCCTCCTGCGCTTGCTCTGGGGCCGAGACCAGGCATTTCAATGCAGGTCGGTGCAAAAGTCGAGCCCTGGAAACGCTGGGCAGTTCTAAGGCGGCGGGGCAGGAGGGCACTCTTCTGAACTGGGCCTCGGGGACCTGGGCTGGAGCCAGGGGCAACGCTGGAGTTCAGAGTCGCCGTCAAGGGCTTCCTTCAAAGAGAGCGTCCCCACACACCGCATCTGCGCTTCTGAAGTGAAGCCTTTTGATCCTGCGGCTTCTGAGCCGCGATGCCAGGACCTCCGGGGACGGGACCTTTTGTGCTGACAGCGGCCCCTGCTGGGCTGGGCAGCGCCAAGTGCAGCCCCACCTGGGACCCGGGGTCTCTGCCGTTCCCCGCACCTCGCACTGCCAGGCAGCATGGGGGACGCAGTGGGGAGCAGCCCGACCTGTGCTGCCAGCGCCCATCACAGAGTCGCACTGGAGATGTCACCTGTCACCGTGAGCTAAATGCTGCGAAGAAAATACACCCAAAGCTTGGGGCCCTGAGATGCCAGCCATGCTGGGGAGCTGAGAGCCAAGCGTCATTGGAGGTGGGCAAGGGGGGGAAGAGGGGCTCGCGGGGGCCAAGACATGACCCACCGAAGGGCTCCAGGTACTCCAGGAAGAGCAGACCAGAAGTCAAGGGGGAGCCTGGCGGGAGATGAACCTGACAAGAGCTGGCCCCGATGGTCAGTTTCCGTGTGGACTTGGCAAGGCAGAAGTCAAGCAGTCAGTCTAGACGTTGTTGTGAATATAGTCTGCAGATGCAGTTCACGCACACAGTCAGCCGGATTCTTGGGTGATGGGGATTCTAGTCCCAAGCATTAAGGAGGGTCTCGCCTAATCCGTTGAGGGTGCTAACAACAGAAACCCTGAGGTTTCCCAGGGTAAAGGAATTTTGCCTCAGAATTTCTGAGAGCTATAGAAATCCTGTTTGGGTTTCCAGTCCACCCCCAGCCTGCTGTGTAAACTCCAGACCTGGCAGCCCCACCATGTCATGAGCCAAGTCCTTCAAATACACTGATATTCTCCCCACCCCCCATAGGTAGGTACTAACTAGTCAAAGGGCAAAGTCCCAATTTAGTTGAAAGATCTTAATTGGCTTATTCTGTGGTTCTAAACGAGGTCGCACTTCATTCTATAAGATAGAATGCTGTCCAGCAGGCTGAGTGGAAGGGTTGGTTTTATAGACAGAGAAGGGCTGAAAAATGCAGAAACTAAGAAAAAAAAAAAAAGAGGGCTGGTCACAGTCGGCACTGGGGCATACGCCCGTCACCCCAGCACCTGCAGGCCGGGTGGGAGGGTCACTGGAGCCCCAGAGTTCAAGACCATCTGGGTAACTTTAGTGAGACACCCCCCCCCCATGCATCTCAAAAATTTTCAAAAAAGAAAGGATTGGTCACCCCAAAGTTATTTTCCTTATTAGATGGGCACAGGGAGATGGAAGGATAGAAAAGTAACTGACAGGTGGACATCAGGTTACTTCAGGCCACTTCTTTTGCATGAGGATTAGAGCAGGGGCACTTCCGGATTGTGCCTGACGAAACTGGCCTGTCTGGGAAGTGGGGCCGCTACCTCTCCTTTACACTGGTTTCTTGCAAGGGCAGATAAACAGCTTGGTTTTGGTTTGGTGATGGTGCACGTTAGCATGGGTGATTCCATTTGGGATTTTAGTCTACTTATTGGAGCCTCTTGCCAGCGTCCAGTCCCAAACCATGAGCTCCTGTACTTTTTATTGAAACAGACAGATTTCCATTTGCTTCTGTGTCTCTGGAGAACCCTCATACTGGAAAGACCACAGAGGCCTTGTCAGATGTGGGCAGGGGTCGCTGGGCCTTCTCTAACACGCAGTGGGAACCTCCAAGGGTTCCAGGCAAGGAAGGAGGCTGCATTGGCACAGCCCCAGAGAGAGGCCCCCGTGGCCCCAGAAGCAGCTGTGTCTCGTTGCCGGCCTCCAGGGTCCTGAACCTCCCCGTTCCCTAAAAGATGACGTCGGCATCCCAGAATCCCACGGGTCACTTGCACTTTCATTCGGCTCCTCAGAAATGCAAGCATCTGCAGAGCAGGGCCGTGCGGCTGAGTGTCGGGGGCACACAGCTTATCCCCAAGATTTTTTTTTTTTAAATATTTATTTATTTGCTTTTGTTTACACAGATTGGGCCGCCCCTGAGTGCTCTACCACTGACCACGATCCCAGCCCGGGCTGTGATTTTTAATCCAGGGTCCTGTGAACAGCCCTTCTACGCATGCGTGCGTCCAACCAGTAGGTGAGCTTACACTGGGCACTGGAGTGTACAGCACTCCAGTGTACAGCAAGACACAAAACTGGCACACCTCCTCGTCGAGGGCATTCCCCCGCACGGGGCTTGCCTTCCACCAGGGTGACAGACAGGACGTGGCACAGGCGTCATTCCCTACAGCCGCGGGTTACGCGTCCTCCGACTTGACCTCCTGCTGATTGAAAATATTCCAACAAAAAAAAAAGATGCTTCTGTGCTGAGCACATACGGGTCTTTTTCTAGTCCTCGTCCCCCAAACAACAGGACAATGACTATCTGCATTGCGTTCATGTTGCCTCAGGCATTAAAGTCATCTAGAGATCATTCAAAGTACACAGGAGGTGTGCCTCGGTCCCTGCAGGTTCTAGGCCATTGGACACGAGGGCCTGGGGCATCTTGGTTGGGCACCAGCGGGATCCCAGAACGCATCCCCATGGCCTCCAGGGATGACCCTACATCCTCTCAAAACTGTGATGGACGAAGGCGAAAATAAGGTGCTCAGAGCAGAGCAGTGACCTGCCTGGGGGCGATGTCTCAGGCCACAGGCCACCAGGCGTGTGTTTCCATCCTGTCCCCCAGACGTGCTGTTTGCTTTTGAGTCTCAGCAAAGTACGGCCCACGCCAGCTCCCGAGGGTTAACTGAGGCGACAGAGCAGAGTCCACCCCAAGGAAGGCGTGGGGCGCAGGGTGACTGTGGTCCCCGTGGTGGGCTGTGGTCCTGCCCTAGCCCTGGTGTCCGTGAAGTGACGTCGCCTCCAGGGACACGGCAAGATGAGGGCCACCGTCAGATGCGCTCGTCCTGGGCCTCCTGGGCTTATCCCAGCAAGGAGCGCTCGGCCGGGCATTTTATTCCGGTTTCCATCTCAGCTTCCAGGTTGTTCGTAGTAGTTGTGGCGAACCAGGGGCGCAGGCGCACTAGAGAGCGGGCAGCGCAGGGGAGGGCGGCGGGACTCTGGGACGGCTCCCTGGGCCCATCAGTCTCTCTCGAAGAGAGACTCCCGGGTCGCGCCTCTCCGCCAGCCCTGCTCGTCCATCTCGCTCCTGCCCCACGTCCCCCCAGAACACTGCCTGTGGGTGTGCGGTGGTGACAGCGGGCTGATGCTCCCGTCCACCTACAGAGACCCTGCAATCCTGCCACCCCAAGAGCCCCCCACCCAGAGGAGAACACGGGCCTCCTACACTGCCGCCCACCAGCAGCCCAGCCCCTGCCCCCTTCAGGCCTGCACAGAAGGGACAGCACAGGTGACAGGCCTCGACACTGGAACTCGGGCTGCCTCAGGCCACACTGCCTGGCCCCTGCTTCCCTGCTCTTTCCTCCCGGTCACTTCTCACCTCAAATCTCTCCTCCCAGGCCACTTTCCACAGGTGGCACCCTCCCCCGGGGCGCCCGGCCCCTCCTGCAGCACACAGACCACAGGTTCTGCTGCGCATCTGCGTGCCGGCGCCCAGCCGCCCTCTGTCCTCCCTGCCTTTGGGGTGTGACTTGCTGGAGGGTGGCCCTCGTGGCTCTTGCTCACCCGAACACACGGCACCCCGCGCACCGCGGCTGCTCAGGAGCTACTTGGGCCTGCATAAACGACCACGCCAGGCCACGCTTCCCTCCGCTCCACTGCCCGAGGGCTCCGCGCGCCAGCTGGGCGCAGACGGCCTGCCGTTCCTGGAGAGCACAAGGGGCTCACTGCCCCCCAGCACCTCATACAGCTCTTGGCACGCGACAGGCACACAGCAAAGCACCAAGGACCACGTGGACATCAGTCCTATGTGCTGTGGTGACCTAAGACCTTATCAGGTCCCTACGGCTGGCCGCGGGAAGAGGCACTTGGTCTTGATTGAGGCACTGCACGTTCCAACGTGTCCAAAACCTGAGCATGGACGGTCACTGAGAAGCTTGCCCGTTTTCCCATTCCTACCCCATTTAATCGTTTCATGGTGGATCTCCCCAACACCAGGCGATGTCAGCACCTTATTACCCAAAATGCGGTCTGCAGGCCTGCAGTTCCCCTACTACCAGGGAGCTCGTTAGAAATGAGGATTTTCCAAACTTATCCAGACCTGCTGGGTCAGAATTGGCTTTTCTGGCAAGATCCCAGGTGACTGACGTAGGCGTTGGATTTTGAGAGGCACTGGGCGCACAAAATATAGAGCGTGGGTCTCCCCTCCTGAGCTCAGGACAGGTGCCGAGCAGTGGCTGCAGGTCCCAGAGGGGACCCTGGGAGAGCTCTGCATGGAGGGAAAGCCACCCACGAGGTCTGAGCAGCTCTGGCAGGGCCTCCTAGTGGTTTTGTAATTTTGTTCTGAAGCCTGGGGAAGCAAGAGTGGCAGTGGATGGGCTGGTCCATGCCCTCGTGAGGGTGGGAATGACCTCAATGGGTAGCAATTGCCTTTGGAATTCAGGAGCCCACGATTGCAAAGAGACCTCCCTCCTTCTCCTAAGCCACACTCAAGCCTCCAGCGCTCGCCTTGTCCTTAAGGAGCAAGTCAGTGCAGGGCCCTGGAGTCCAGGGGGGTGAGGCACAGCCTTTGCTCATCTGGGCACAGTCCCCACCTGTTGGGTGTCCCCACCTGTTGGGTGCATCCTCCTCCTGCAGCCCTGACCCCTCCTACCATGTGGTTTGCCTTCTGGGAACCATAACACAGGGTTCCAGGTAACAAGGATGTGCCCCCTCTCTCCTCAGCTTCCAAACAAACGCTCAACATCAAATTAGAATTTTTAGGACAAATTGTGGCTCAGTTCTCCCACCACACTCCAGAAGCTGAACAGGGTTGTGGTAAGAAGATAGTCAGAGAAGACCTGGGTTCCAGTCCTACCTCAACTGCTTGCTTGCTGTGTGACCTTGAACAAGTATTTTAACATCTCTGAACTTCTTCCTCAACTTGAAATCCTGCCATGCAGGATACTGTGAGGGCTGAGCTTCGAATGGATGCTTTGTTTATTAAACAAATATTTATTGAATGCCTATTATGTATCCATTGTGTAAAGAGCCCGCGGGGGTCCAGTGGCGAGAGGTTTGGGCCAGGACCCGTGCCTCCAGGAAACTCTCCAACTCAGTGGAGGACTGAATGATCACAAATAAGCATTAAGTGACAAGTGTGGAGTACGCCTTGGAGGCGACAGGAGGAAGCAAAGAGAGAGTGAAGGGACCAGCACAGCCTGGAGAGCCAGAGGGGCCTCTCTGAGAGAGTGACCACTGTGCGGTGTCCCTTCCCAGGTGCTGTCACTCTGCGCCTCTCTTTCAGGTACCTGGAAGGAAACCACTTAACAGCTGTGCCCAGAGAGCTGACTGCCCTCCGCCACCTGACGCTCATGTAAGGAGCTGCCCTGGGGGACCCTTGGTTTGTCACTGGCTCGGGAGAGCTGGCCGGAGGGTGGGGGAGGCGTGGCAGGTTGACGCAGCGTTCCCAGCCCTCCTCCCTGCAGGAGCGGCCTCATTCATCAAGGCGGACCACGGGAGTGCTGACGAGATACACAGAGCCTGGCTTCTTGGGCCATCTTGACCACCATCCTGCGTGGCTTGGGGAAGTGACAAGCCTCTGACCTTCCAAGGCCACGTAGAATTCCTGGGCCTCGTCTCCAGCTTCTCCCAAGCGTGGCCGCGCTGGGATTTGCCCAGAGCTTGAACGGGCATGCCCCTTCCTAACTCCTTCAGGGCCTTCAGGGCCCTGCTGGCTCCAAGTCGTCCAGTGAGCAGCAGGACGCCGGCCCCTCGGCTTGGTCCCTGCAGCCCCACTGCCTTGCCCAGTGGTCCAGGTGGCTCAGAATGACCCCGTGGGCAAGTGGGACTGAGAGATCTGCCTGGGAGAGCAGGCACAGTGCAGGGACAATAGGGTTCTTCCAGAAAGAGGAGCACCAGCCTCGGGAGAGGAGCCTGGATTCCTAGATCCCCTCACGGCAGCCTCTAGACGAGGCTCTCTCAGCCTGGGGACTCTAGACGCAGGGGGATGGTCATTAGCTGCTGTGGGCTGCTGCCGTGGATGTCACGGGATGTGTCACAGCCCTCTCCCCTCCTGCCTTTTTTCCCTCTTACCTCTACTAGGTGCCAGTAACATTTTCCCAGATAACCAAAAACGTCTGCAGACACTGCCACATATCACTGGCACAGCAAAAGGGTCCCCAGCTGAGAACCACTGCTCAATGGCAATGGTTATGAACTTAAAGCTGGAGGGACCCCTGAGTACTAGTAGTTGGCATTGTTGTTTAATACTGATGCTCAGGCCCACCCACCCCAGACCATTTAATCAGCATATTTGCACAGGAATCCCCGGCATCTGAGGATTTAAAAGCCCTACAGATCATTTTAATGAGCAGCTAATGTGGCTACTGCTCTGGGTATTTATCCCCAAGGAGAAGCTGGGGATAAATACCCAGGTCATAGTTGACAGAGCACTAAACTCCCAGAGAAGCTAATACAACGGAATGAATGAATGCTAGAAGGGAAGGAGGGTGAAGACGCTGTGAAAGCAAGAGTGGATCAAGGGGAGAGTCTTCTAGATAAGAAGAAACTGTTACCATGTGTGTTACGTTATGGTGGTAGAAGGAAACGGATGGCAGACTTGTCGTTGAATGAGTGAATAGATGAAGGAATGAATGGACAACAGCTGCTTGAATGGAAAATGAACGTTTGTGAGATGAATGACTGGGATGGGTGGAAGGGTGGGAAGGTGGGTGAATGTGTGGGCTGCTGAGAGGGTGAGTAGTAGGTGGATAGAGGGTGAGTGAAGGAATGAGTTGGAGGATGGATGGATGGATGATAGCGTGTGGGCAGATGGGTGGATAGATGGACGGATGGATGGAGTGAATGGGTAGGTGAGTGGGTGGGTGGGTGTATGGATAGATGAATGGGCAAGTGGGTAGTTGAGCCCATAGGTGGACACATAAGTGGGTAGATGATAGGTGGGTGGGTGTGTGGTTAGATGGATGGATGGACGGATGGATGGACGGATGGATGAAATGCATGTGTGATACTGGGTGATGGCCTCCATCAGAAGCAACCAACAGTAAAACGCGACCCTCTGTTTGACTCTTCCTAGTGACCTGAGCAACAACAGCATCGGCATGTTGACCAATTACACCTTCAGTAACATGTCCCACCTCTCCACTCTGTGAGTACCGGCTGGGGTCCCACGCTCACTAGCTCGGGGCCTTGCAGTAAGTGGGCCTCTTTCCCCTCTCCCCTAGCTCCCAGGTTCACTGCTCTTTTGATCCTCAGGGCTGAGGCAGTCCCTGCAAAAGGCAGACCTTAGTCAATGACAGGAAGAACACGAGGCTGGAACTCTCTGTCCGGGAGGCAGAGGCGCTGGAGCCTAAGGACTCTGAGGACGAGTCTAGCCGAGCCTCTCCTATGATGGGGAGTCGCCTCTCCGGGGGAGGGTTTCCCTACACAGTTTTATTTTGCTCAGACCCACTTGATCCCTAGTAGGTCTCGTGTTTAAGCACACGCCAGACAGCGGTAAGGGGTGGGGGGCGGGGCTGAGAATGCGCTGGGCGGAGCCTGCAGAGCTGAAGCCCGGGCTCCTGGGGCGGCGCGGCCTCCCTACTCTTCGCTGCTAGGACGCTTTTGTCACTATGTTCAGACCGGGATATTGAAGAAAGCTTGGCTTTGCCTGGGGCACCGTGTCCCCAGCAAGCAGCGCAGAGTAGGACCAGCCAACAGCTCCCATCTCCCTCCCACAGGATCCTGAGCTACAACCGGCTGAGGTGCATCCCCGTGCACGCCTTCAACGGGCTGCGGTCTCTCCGCGTGCTGTGAGTGCGGGAACCGGGGGAGCCCCTCTCCCTCCCTGCCCCAGGCTCCCTGCTCCACGGCCACACCCCCACCCAGGACCCTGTTCCCTTAGTGGGGTGGAGAAAGTGAGAGTCGCCCCTTCCTGGGGCCCAAGCCCTGGGGCACGTGTGGCCCTTGAGCAGATCACCTGGCCTCTGTGAGCCTCGCTTCTTTATGTGTGGAAGGGGACAATGGCACCTGGTTGCAGGAACCATAATGTGCAGTTGAACCCTGCCCCGGAGGGCTGAGCACAGAGGGTGACTTGAGCCCCACTGTGACGGCCAGCCTGTCCACAGGGGTTCCTCTGCCTCCAGAACCGTCACCCTCTGCAGGGGAACGAAGCTCACACACCAGAGGCCACAAGAAGGTTCCATTCAGACAGCTGGCTCTTGGGGTGTCTTTTTTTCAAAAAACAAAGTTTTGAAAAACTGCCAACTGCTCAGTATAAGACTTCTCACACAAACTCTCACTTCCACATTCTCTTGGAAAATTCAGAGTCTGGGTCCCACCAAGGCCCTGCCCCTGCATTCCTGCGCTTTGGACAGGGTTCTGCAGTCTGCAGCCTCCACACCTGCCCCACATCGGCCACCCACCTGGCCCTAAAGGGGGTGGGCAGCCCACCTGAAGCAGATGAGCTCTGCACAGAGGCTGGATGGCCACGGAGCTGCCCCCTGCTTCACAGGCTCGGCCTTCCAGCCCTTGCTGTGTTTCCTCATCCATAAAATCAGACCTTTGGGGGAACTGCCACACAGGGTCTTTGGAGGATTAAATGAGATACTGTATTCAGAGCACTTAGCACAGCTCCGGCCTCCGTAAACACTTAATATTCATTTGTTATCACTGCTCTCCCAGAGCAGCTAGCTAGAGGGGGAAGGCCACTCCCCGCAAGGCCCGCTGTCACCTGGTTTGTGCATCTTTCTGTCCTGCGCTTGTTTATTGGGAAAGGCAGTTGCTGCAAACTGATCCTTTGAACGTCACCTTAGAACAATGTCCTCATGAGCTACAGCAGTGCTGAGCTTGAGAGGGCGGTGCCCATATCACAGATGGGGAAACTGAGGCCCCGATCGGGGAAGCCACTGGCCAAAGCCCAGCACCGAGGCGTTGCAGAGTCCAGCCTCCTCCCTGGGAGCCGCAGGGCTCTCCACAGGGCCCACGAACAGCACCCAACAAGCTGCCGCTCCAGCGGCTGAGGCTGATGTGATTTATTGAGGCCCACAAAACACCCGTGTCAGCGACAACTCCCTCCACATGTCATCTGCACCGTTATTAAAAATCAATTCTCTGGGGGCAAAGAAGTGCCCGCCTGCCGGTGAGCAATCTGTTAGTGTCACTTATTTATCATCCACCTCCTCTGGGGAGCTGGAGAATGGAAACATCACCGGAGCCCTTCTCTCTTCCTAGCTGGACGGGGCAGGACGCCAGCGTGTCTCCCTGGCCAGGACAGAAGCTCCCCCTTCCACCTCCCGCCCACCCCTGCCATCCCAGCCCACTGTCCGCCATTGCAGTCCCAACAGTTCTGTGCCTGGCTTTGCTGCCAAGGGGCGGGACCTGCCCGTTTTAAAAGGATCTCTGGGTGTGTGTTTGTAATTAGGGTAGTTCTGGTTGGGACAACCCAGGGTAAGAGAGAGGAAACAGCATTTGCCTGTCCATCTGTCTGTCCGGGGGTTCCCTCCTACCTAGCAAAGCTACTGTCATTAGCTCATCAGAAATCCCCCTCAACGTACAATGCACTGGTGCTTGCTTCTCGAATTAAGTTTTAGCATCACCATTTTAGAATTGTGAGATCTCAGGAATAAAAAGGAATCTTAGAGCCCCCTCCCCCCCCATCCAACCATGTACCTCAGTGGGGAGCAACCATTTTCTGCCTAAGGAACAATTCAGGGGAAATAAAAATGTTTACGAGCTATATTTTTTATATTTGTATCCTTTCTCCCAGTAATCGCACACGTAGGAATTTATGTTAAAGAATAATCCAACATGAGGGAAAAGTTCTATGCATTATGATCTTGGTTGCCCTGTTATTTTTAAACTAAATTTTAAATATTACCCATAGGGGCCATGGTGGGGAAATGTTTAAAGAAACTGTGATACAACTAGCCAACGAAGTGCAGTTAATTAAACAGGTAGAGATGGAATCAGATTGCAGTGTGGGAAGGGTTTAGCACAGCAATTCCATGGAAAAAGAACCCTAGCCTAATTATAACTTGTAAACATCGATACCTATGAAGAAAGACTGAAGAGAAACAAATTTAAAAAAAAAAAATCATTGATCACTAGCTGGTAATATAAAGTCATTTCTGTAAAGAAGTGGGGCAAAGTTAAAAATGAAGTCAGTAACATTTACAACTCAGAGAGTTTGGGAAAAGCCAGGGTTTTCAAAATCAGGAATTGCACTGTGTACAACTGTGTTTGAGCACCTCATATTCTCTCCTTATTTCTGAGGGATCTCATTATTTTGATTAAACTGTCAAAATTATCAGAGCCTCGGGGTCGCCGGGTGTCTGGCACCAGGAACAGGATGAATATCAAAGGCCCAGGGAGCAGTAAGAGGCCTGGGCAGGTGGCAGGGGAGAGGGCACCAGGACAGCGACAGGAGCCCTAAATGTGAACCACACAGGCCTTTTCTACTTCACTCCTAATCTAAAAATAGCTAGAAGAGGACGTTCCTTTTGTTGTTGTTGTTCTAGTCAGTTACACGTGAACGTATTTGGACATCTTATGCATACATGGAGTCGAACTTCTCATTCTTCTGGTTGAGGGCGTCCTCGTTCTTCTTGGGGGATCTTTGCCCCACACTGAGTCACATGCCTTGTGTGTGTGTGGTCCCTAGTGTTGGTCCCCCTCCCCAGCCACAGCAGGGCCACCTGGAGTCAGTTAGCACCCGGAAGGCTGCAGCAGTGTGTGCTTGTGACGGCGCCCCTGGGACGTCATTCGTCGTCCTAGATTTATCTCCTGGTCCCTGGAGGGAGATGGCGCCGTTCCTGCCCATGCTGCTCTGTAGACTGCGGGAACCGCACGGCAGCCCCGGAGAGGCCCCACTGGCTTATTGCTTGATTGCCTTCTGGACAAAGTGCTCACCCCCTTGCCAGGCAGCCGCATTCACTTTTGGCCAGCTGTGGCACATCAGGAAATGCCCTCCTCCTAGGGGAGAGGAAGTAGGGGGTACAGTTGGGGGGATAGTGAGGGATTTTTAAGGGAGAGAGTGAGCCCATAGAACAGACAGTGGCCTGGGGCAAAGCTCCTCTAGGGTCTTGGAATGGTGTTAGAATCTCAGTCTCCTCCTCTGTGATAGAACTTTGATCTTCCAGGACCTATGAAATGCAGGAATAGGAAGATTATTTTGTGTCTGTTTGCTGGACATGGTCTTTAGATCAATAAGGGAATCTCAGGGAAAGTCCCTTCCTGTGCCTAAGGAAAAAGAGGATCAAGAGAAAGTGGGGGTGACCGGGGAGGTCAGCAAGAACTTGAGACTGCTCCTCTAGTCCAGCATGTCAGCGCACCGCACTTTGGGGTGTCCTTTTCAGGGCCCTGCATCCCACCGAGGTCATGCTCGACCTCCAGCCTTACTCACTGTGACACTGATTGACCAGACCCAGCGGTGGCTTCCCTGGGAGCGCAAAGCTCTTGAACTGAGAGCTGGGGAGGGTGATTCCCGATGGACAGGAAGGGAACCGCTACAGAAAGATGGGGTCGTTGCCGAGCAACCTGCACCCCACAAAGGACACCTACCAGTACAGGTAGATTCCAAGATGGCCTTTATTTTAGGGATGAGAAAACTGAGCATCAAAAGATAAAGTCAACTGTCTCGGCTTCAAAGCCAGAGAGAAGGGGAGGAAGGACTCAAACCCAGGCCTCTGACTCAGAGCCTTACCTCCTAACCCCCAGGTCACCTGGGAGTGGCCTCGCCTGCTCAGAAGAGAATCCACTGACTCCAGCCCACGTTTAGGACAGGATAGTTCCGGCCACTATCAGACAATCTGGGCACAGCCAGGGATCCAGACAGCCAGGCGCCAGCAGCCCGGCGCTGACATGGGGTGGTTAAGTCCTGATGTTGCTCTGCTGATGCCACCGTGTGCATCCAGACGTGCCTTTACATCCCATAATAGTCAGGAGGAGAGCAGGGACCCCAAGCCCCAAAGATGAGCCACCAAGAGTTCTGAGAGGTGCTGGCCAGCCTCTGTTCCTGCAGGTGTCAGGGAGGGGGCGGCGGCTGGCCCCGGGCGCCGAGTCACCCACCCCTCCGACATGCCGGAGCCTGTCTTTGGGGGCCAATCCAGGTGTGAGAACCTGAGGTGTAGGCAGATTTCTTTAGAGTTGTCCCAGCAAAATGCAGCCCATTACTCCGTAGGTACAGAGATCTCAGCGACGCCCTCACACTAAGTGGGTGTGTGGCTTGCGGGTGTCACTGCACTCCAGCTGCTTTTAGGTCATCTGGTGTTTAAATCAGAGCTTCCCGTCTCTCGGGGGCCCAGGCCCCTTCTAGAAATGACTGGCAGTGGGGCAGGGTGCATTTGCAAAACAGCAAGCCCCAGAGAAGCCAGCAAGTCAAGAGCTGGCAGGGGCTGGGGTTCGTGACCAAGCGCACGGATTCGAGATGAAATGACACCATGAGCGTGTTCAGAAGTGCCCGGGTTCTTCTCACCCACGGAGGGGACAAGCTACGGGAGCACCCTTTAGAGCACTGTTTGCTATCTTCTGACTGACCTACTGTAGCCCAAGAGTCTGGGACTGCTTCCCCACCACCCCATCCCACCCCAAAGAATCTGACCTGGGAACTGTAGGGGAAGGAGCAGGAGAAGGCAGTGATGAGGGTGGCAACCGAACACAAGGCTGAGGAGGAGGAGGAGAGTAGGGGCAGAGGATGTGGCTCTAGCCATGCTTGGTATATGCACAGCCCTGAGTTTGATTTCCAGGGCCAAAAGAAAATGAGAGGAGATTTGGGAAGAGGAGGAGGGCAATGAGTCCCTTCCCCTGAAGTAATAGGGAGAAGCTCTCTGAACCTTTGTCCTTGAAGGGTCTCTGGGCCAGCAGCCGCTGCATACCAGGGAACTTGTCAGAAAGGGAGGATCTCAGGTCCACCCAGACCCACAGAGTCTGTATCTCTGGCAGTGTGGCTCAGAGATCTGTGTGTTTTCTAGCGTCAATGCTCACCCCGTGTGAGAACCCCTGTTCTATATTAAGCATAATTAAGCTCCCATCTCTGTTTCAGCTGACGACCCAGGGCAGGCTAACTTCAGTGGAAAGCAAAACAAAAAAGTGGTTTCATGAGTTACTGCTACGTTTGTACTGTCGATGCTGACCTCCTCTGTGTGGCCAGGACTCCTGCCTGAGCAGAAGTCGTTAGTCCTCACCCTTAGCAGTGCGTTATCACCAGCATACTTGATGGGGCCCATCAGTCAGTAAAGAAGCCTCTGAGTGTCTAGGACTCAGCCACCTCGTATCTCACAGACCAGACCCCAAAGTGAGTCATCGATTTAGGGATTTTTTTAAATAGGCTTTTTTTTTTTTTTTTTTTTTAATGCTGTTGGTGATAAATCCTTCAAAAGAGAATATAAACCCTGAATTGTAGACTGGCTCTTGTTCCTGGAGCACAAAACAGTTTCATTAACTTTTTCATGGACCTGTCCCTCGGGCACTGTCAGAGGCTCAGTGTCCACCACTTTGCCCAAGAGCTCTTGCTCACACTGCCGACACCCACGAGAGTGGCTGCAGATACCCAGCAGGTGGCCCGGCCCCCTGGGCTTGCTGTCAGAAGATGCACTCAGATGTGCAAGTGCCAGGCTCACATCTGTGTGTCTGGAGTGCTAGGCTTTCTCCGCACCGATTGACACCTGCACTGCCACCTCTGCGGCAAGTCTCACTTATTTCATTCCCATTTTGTAAGAGGAAAAGGAGGCTCAGAGAGGGTGAGCTGCTTTGCCCACAGTCACAAGGCTGCAAAGGGGTAGAATCAGGTTCTGAAGGCAAGCAACCCGGCTCCAGAACTTACGGTCTGAACATAGCTAAGAACATCGTCTCTGAGATTCCAAGGGCTCCAGTGGGTAGACACGCCCCTCCACTTTTCAGGTGTGAAAATGGAGACCCATGTTCCACCTTCAAAAGGGACTGATTTCTGATTCCCTCCCAGCTCTATCCAATTAAAAAGTGCACCCTCTTCCTCCCCAAATACTCTGCCCTCCATCCCTGCTGCCGAGCTGGGCAGAGGAACAGCCACCAACCTGCAGCAAGAGCACCAGCTGCCACTGCTAGCAGTGGCGCCCTGGGAACTACTGACGGGTGGCTGGGTTCAGACTGTCACTGAGTGTAACCTTCTGACCTGTCCCTTCCGTCTCAGGACCCTCCATGGCAATGACATTTCCACTGTTCCTGAAGGCTCCTTCAATGACCTGACATCCCTGTCCCACCTGTAAGTAGCCCCTTTCCTCTCCAGCGTGCATTCACTCGAGACGCAAGCTCATAATGGCGCGACATCATCACAATATCATTACAGCTCGCATCCTGGAATAGATCCATTCCATACACACAGTCATCCCTCCGCATCTGCAGGGGACTAGTTCCAGGAGCCCCTGCAGAGACCCAAATCTGAAGATGCTCAGGTCTCTTATCTGAAATGACTTAGAATTTGCATAGAAGCCATGCACATCCTCCTGCATATTTTAATGCATCTCTAGATTGCTTATAATCCTTAACACAATGCAAATGTTACGTGGCTAGTTGTTGCGTATTGGTGAAGGGATAATGACAGGAAAACAGGCTGTGTTCAGTGCAAATGTGATTGTTTTCCATTATTTTTGATGCACACTTGGTTGAATCTGCAGATGTGCAACCTGAGGATTCGGAAGGCTGACTAATTTATTTTGCGACAGCGTATCCAAACTGTCTGCATTGTCTTTTTCTCTGCTGCCAATGTCCTCAAAGGCATCATTGATTCTGTAAACAATGTAAGAAGACCTGCCAGAAAATGTTTACTATATGCTAAACACTTTAGGTGAATTATCTCACTCATTCCTTAGAGTATTGAGGCAATTTTTTCCCTTTTTACATGACACAGTTGAAACTTAGAGGGTTTAAAGAATTCGTCCAAGAGCGACATGGTCAGTAAGCAAGAGAGGCTCAGCTCTAGGATTTCCTTGACTGCAAAGCGCACACTCTCAACCATCCCCCATTCTGGATCAGGCGTTCCTGTCTTGTTTTATACAAGGAAACTGAGGTCCATAAACACAAAGTGGCTAGGTGAAAGTCACCCAGCAGTTCAGTGAGACTTTGGACTAGAATTCAACTTCCCTAACTCCGGGCCACACCTCTCTTCCCTAGATCAGGGACCTCTAGTTTTGTTGGTGTTTGGTTTTCTTACTACATTCCTCTGTTCATGAAAGTGTCTGAGTTTGTACTCCTTCTATATGTGTCTTTGATTATTTTCATATTTTGTGTGCATACACTGTGATACTGATGTGTTATTATGTTTGCTTATTTTACAACATTTGAAGTAGAAATGGTGAAGGATGAGATTTATTTTTTAAGTTCTAGTATTTTCTTCCTGGGACCACTTTTGGAGCCGTCCACACTGACCCGTACCCTCCTCCCTGCATCTTCAATCTGAGTGGTCTGAGCTGCTTCCAAAGTTCTGGGTCTCAGAACCTTTTCTGCAGAATACATCTCCCAATGGACCCTTGAGTAGGGACAGGAGCCAGATAATGACACGGCCAGAGTTCCAGAAAGTTTCTAGGGGAGGCAGGGTTGTAGTTGAGAATAGAATTTTACTAGGGTAGTGAGAGCCACGTCTCAAAAGTGGGAGGGGGTTGGGTCGGAATTGGCGTATGCACAGGATTGGAAATACACTCAGGAGACTGACTTTACTCCAGTAGAGATAGTTCTCCACCCGTTTCCACGTCAGACACCCCCAATCTACCAAAGTCAGAAAATCCTACTTTTCCAGGCAGCCAAGGATATGGAGCCTTTGGACCAGGCTGGACAGGGGGGCCCTAACTTCCTGTTCTGCTCCCAGGGCACTGGGAACCAACCCACTGCACTGTGACTGCAACCTGCGTTGGTTGTCGGAGTGGGTGAAGGCAGGGTACAAGGAACCTGGCATCGCCCGCTGCAGCAGCCCCGAGCCCATGGCTGACAGACTCCTGCTCACCACCCCCACCCACCGGTTCCAGTGCAAAGGTAGGTGCTGCCCATCCCCACACACACACTTCCCTGCCCCTTGTGGGGTGGCCTCTCTCCTCCAACAGCCCATCAGAGCTGGGCATCTCAACAGATGTGACTTTTTTTTTTTTTTTTTTTGGTACTGGGGATTGAACTCAGGGGCACTCGACCACTGGGCCACATCCCCAGCCCTTTTTTTTTGTATTTTATTAGAGACAGGGTCTCACTGAGTTGCTAAGTGCCTCGCCATTGCTGAGGCTGGCTTTGAACTCGCGATCCTCCTGCCTCAGCCTCCCAAGTGCTGGGATTACAGGCGTGCGCCACCGCGCCCGGCTCCAACAGATGTGACTCCTAAAGTCATCATCCTATCTCTCCCATGGGTCAAACAGGGACTCAGATGCTAAAATCAATATGGAACTACATCTCATTTTGCCATTGTCTCCCCAAAGCCCTCTGCTGTCTTCCCGCCCCCACCCCCGTGCTGGCGAGTGAACCCAGGGCATGGGGCACGCTCAGCAACGCTGTCACCCCACGGCACTCCCAGCCTCTGCTGCTGTGTGTACAGCCATCATTCCCAGCATTCCTGGGGGTTTGGCCCCAGGTCCCCCACAGATACCAAAATGCAAGGATACTCAAGTCTCCTGTATAAAATGGTGTCATATCTGCACACACGCACACCTGCTGTGCCCTTTGAATCATCCCTAGATTACCTATGATATCCAATACAACGAAAATGCTATGTAGGAAGTAGTTGCATTATATTGTTTAGAGAATAATGACTCCCAAAAGAAGTCTGTATATGTTTAGTAGAGACACAATTCTTTTCTGAACATTTTCTATCTTTAGTTAGTTTAATCTGGATGCAGATTTGCAGATGTGAGATATTAACACAGACAGCCAACTGGACTCCCTCACTGACTTCTTCCTGCACATATTTTTCCATAATTGAGAACCCTTTTAACCCACCTATTTCCTTTAATCTGCATTGTCCACCCACCATTATTAGCATTTTCCTACTTCACTGCAGCAAATTTTGTGTACATGTGATTTCTACTGATTATATCATGATCATGATAGCAAGCTACTGAGTTCTCATCTTGTGACTGATGCTATGTTAAGCACGTTCAGCATATTATTTTGATTCTCATTTTTCATGTATCAAGTTATATAACTCTATAAAACTTCTATGAGGCAAATATTAACATCTTCTTCATTTTTTAAAAAAAAAATAACGAGAGAACTAAGAGTCAAAGAGGTTCCTTTGACTGAGCCCAGGCCTTGCGCAAGTGCTAGGCAAGTGCTCCACCGCTGGGCTGCACCCCAGCCCCACTGACCTCTAAAGAACACACAGGTAGGAGTCCAGATCCTTCTGTTTCCAGAATGCATGTCCTTGGTGACCATGCTGTAGGTACTATTCCACTACGGATTAGCCAGCTTAAAATCTTTAGAATGTTTCCATTTTTTTTTCCTTACCATGGATGCATAAAGTCTTTCTCTACATGAAATTACATTCTCAGATGACATTCACAGAATGGAAATTACTGAGTCAAAGTACATGAACTTCACACATATTACCAAAGTGATTCCAGAAAGAGTTATAACCAACTGATTCTCCCAATAGCACCCTCTGAGGGCCTGTGGCATTAGATGCTCTTATTATTTTATCTTATTTTGTAGTCATACCCATTATAAAAATCAAAAACCAATTATAACTCCTTTATTTTAATTATTGTGGATTCTGAATTTTGTCTCAAAAATTTATTTCCCATTTACATTACACATTTGTCTGTTCATGTCCTTTGCTCATTTCTTAGGACCTTAATGTTTATTTTTATTTACTGATATACTTTATTGCCCCCTAAAACTTCACTGTGTCTCATCCTTCTGCTAAAAGCAGGGGGGAAAAAATGTTGACTTAAAGCTAATTTTAATTTTCCACCTCCAGCTTCCCAGACATCTGATCTGATACTGAAAGACCCAAATAGCCCTGGAATAGCATTTCTCCATCTTGGCTGCACAGGTTGGAACCACCTGAGGCGCTTTAAAAATAGAAGGCTCTCAGTCAGGCCCTTCTGTTCAGCCACCAGGAAGGGTCACTTCCGGAGCTAGTCTCCACCCACGTCCAGGTTGAGCCATTTAAAGTCCTGTCATTAAGGCCTGTGTATCCAGGGCTCGTGGCCAAAGCTGGCTGCAGCAGCAGGACACTGTCCCCTTTGCAAAGCTCTGTGTGAGGACCATGCCCTCTTCCAGCCCCTACAGCTAAAGAAAGCAGGAGATAGTTGAAACTGCCATGGATGCAAAGTGTCCCTGAGCACAGTGCCAGCACATTGCTGTGCCTGTGGGGCCATCTGTTTCTTACCTGTCGGTTTTGCAGGGAGCACTTCCTATGTATGCCTCTGGCATACGCATCCCTCCTGAGCCTGGCACGGACTGGTCCGTGGGCAGGGTGTTTGAGGGTGAAGAAGTGAGAGTCCAAATATAGTCTGAGTCCAGGGCTTCCTGGAATCTGAAAAGACACACAGGGGGCTTCTAATTACAGTGCATTGTTTGCAGATTAGCACCCAAATCGGATCAGGCTAATTACAGTAATTGATTTGACTGCAGAAATGCTTCTGTATGATGTCCCGCTGTGATTTTTCTCACTGGACAATGGTTAAATTAATGGGACTCGAGCCAGGATGGATGTGCTGGCTGGAGAGAGCCAGCTGCCCCTGGGCATGGAGATGGGGAGGAGCCAGAGCTGAGGGAAGGGAGGTGTGGCAGTGAGCCCACGCAGAGCCGCCACCAACACTGGTTTTGCTGCCCAGGTCCAGTGGATATCAACGTGGCGGCCAAGTGCAATGCCTGCCTCTCCAGCCCATGCAAGAACAATGGCACGTGCAGTCAGGACCCTGTGGAGCAGTACCGCTGCACCTGCCCCCACAGCTACAAGGTACGGCAGGCGCCCCGCCCACCCCCAGTTGCCACCATTCAGAGCCCAGACTCCTCCTCTGTTCTGCTCCATGCTGGCTGGCCCTATCCGAAGTGTCATTTCCAGGAACATTCCTATTCTCAGGACTGGCAAAGGCTGCCAGGTCTTGTCACACTGTGCCAAAGAGGACCCCTTATAGTCTTGAGAGGGATGCTCTGAGATATGGGGAACATGTTGCATTTGCATTTTCTTTGTGAAACATGGGGACAGGACATCTCAGAGAGTTCAAGTGCTTCCAAGTGCAGGCACCCCTTGAACACAGTGACTCCCTTTCCAAGGGATTTCCAGAACCTTCTCTCCCCACCAACCCCCAAGTCATGCCCCGAAAGTGCTGATTCCAGCTTGATGAGGATACAGAGGTGGGGTTAAAAGGCCTGGGGTCTGCCTAAGCCCACCCACATTGCTGGCAGACTCGGGGTGGCCAACAGAAGTGAGACCCGGTTCTTCCTTTTGTCCTCCCTGAAACTCCAGGCTAATTCCAAGACAGTCCTTTCCTCTCTTCTTCTCACCCAGCACCACCCAGGAGATGTTACCCTGCCCCTACTAACATCCATAGAGAACAGACTGCGTGCCAAGCTCTCTGCTTGGCATTTTACTCATCTTTTCTTTTTAAACACTCCCAGTGAACCTATGAAGAATTCTCATTAATTCCTATTTTTCAGACGTGAAACCAGGCCTCAGACTGTTGAGCAGGGCTTGGTTCGATTTCCCAAAGCTTGGAAGTGACGGGATTAAGACCCAGGTCTATGTGATTCCAAAGTCAAGGTCTTCTCCCTTGCACGGTGTCCTGACAGCTGAGCCCCTCCCCGTGTCTCGGGGCTTGGCAGAGCTGCGGCCCCTCCTCCTCTGCAGACCTGCCCAGATTCCAGCCTTCAGGGCACCCATCCAAATGCTCGTGACACCCCACTAGTCCAAGACAGCCCACCATCCATCCAGTGCTCACCCCTGGTACAGGCTGCGGGACAGGTGGCTGCCACAGCTGCATCTCCATCCCCAGGGACTGTGTGTGTGCAGTGACAAGCTTAAGAGGCAGAGTCCGCTTTCTCAAGGGTGGCCGTGCTTCCAGCAGACAGTGTCAGAGTGCCACCTACGGGCCTGGGACAAGAGAGCCCAAGGAGTCTCTTTGAAGCCATAGGTCCCCAAGGCCTCAAACTCACCAGAGTCCCAGACCTGCACACCCTACACCCACACAGTTACTGGCAGGCAAGACTGGAGATTGAGAGGGGGCGGGCTCGGGGGGCATGCTTCCTCTGACCCTCCTGTGTGGGTTCAGTGGAGCAAACTGAAGCTGTGGAATCACGCTGAGAAGCATGTGTGGGTTCCAGGTTTTGTCATTTACTAGCTGTGCAGCAATGGCCAATGGCTTCGCAACAGCCTTCCCATCTGTACCCAAAGCCCCCCTCACCATGCGAGGATGAAGTGTACAGTACTGTGCACGGTGCGCCCACCAAGGAGCTGGCCTCCAGTCAGCACTGCTTTGACTTCTACCCTTGCGTGCAGCTCCCTCATGCCAGGTGTGAGATGGGCCATCAGAACAGGTGGTGTCTTGCTGGTTCATCAGATTATAGTCTGTGACACTGAAGAGTCAATGACTTTTGATGGCTCTCCTGGAACTGAGACATGTATATTTATGATCCTCCTGGTTCCATGCATGTCTAGTTCTCTTTGTTTCCTTTTCTTGGTGCTGGGGATGGAACCCGGGGGCTCAGACATGCTAGGCAAGCGCTCGAGCACTGAGCTACATGCCCAGTCCCTGTGTAGTTCTGTAATTATTAACTAAAGACCAGGCCCTCAGCTAGGCCTTACGCATTTATTCCCTCCTCTAATTTTTATAATCACCTTCAGAGTTGGATGTTGTCATCCCTATTTTAAAGGTTAGGTGAACACACATGCCGCGCTCGCTTCCTTCTCTTTGAGCTTGGCCTGATCCTGAAAGTCCAGACTATACTTGGGCACTTTTCCTCTGACCAAGTCTGACCATTCACATCACAGGAAAGAGTTCATCTGCAGGGTCACAACGGGATAAGGCCAATTGTTTTAACTTTGTTCACAAGACTCTGTACATCTTATAGATTTCAAAAGAATTTGAACAGAGGTTTTGACTTTAGGAACCTTTGAGCTCAGGCAGGTCTGGGGTACATGATGGTGATGATGGTGATGGTGATATAATGATGGTGCTGATGTTGATGATGGTGATAGTGATGATCATGATGGCAATGACGATAGTGATGTTGGTGCTGGTAAGGATGGTAACGATGATAGCGATGATAATGGTGATGGTGATAATGATGGTGATGATGAAGATTATTATGGTGATGATGGTGATGGTTATAATGATGGTGATGGTAATGGTGATGGTGACGATAATGATGGGGGTGATAATCGTGATGGTAATGGTTATGGTCATGGTTATGATGGTGATGATAATGGTAATGACTATAGTGATGATGGTGATGGTGACAATAATGATGGGGGTAATAATGATGATCATGAGGATGGCGGTGGTGATGGCAATGGTGATAATAATGGTGTGATGATGGTGGTGATGGTTAGAGTGACGATGATGCTGGTGATGGTGGTAATGGAGGTGGTGGTAGTGATGATGGTGATGATGCTGGTGCTGATCATAATGGTGATGGAGATGGTGACAGAGATGATTGTGGTGATGTACATGGGGAGGACAAAAATGATGACTATCACAACATAGTCAATGTTAGCAGCCATCACTACTAAGAGCCCACTGTGCACTGACAGCACACTAAACCAGCTGTGCCACCTTGCATACCTTTCATCAAAGCCTTGGGACACAGTTCCTAAAAGGACCCTTACTTTACAGTTGAAGAAGCTGAACATAGCAGGTGAGGGAGTTGGGCTTCGGGCTCAGAGCCATGTGATTCCAGAATCCATGCCCTTGGCCACACCATTCACTGCCCATCTGTAAGTTCAGCAATTGCAAGGCTGAGGGTGACAGTCCCTGGCCATTTAGAACCTGTCTGAATCTTTAGGGTGGAGAAAAACAGAACACAGGATGCAGCGGTGGAAAGAACCCCATGTGGAGGAACCCCTAGAGCCTGTGTGCCCCTGGCTGCAGCCCCTGGGCACTCCTCCCTTCCCCTCGCCTCGGTTTCCTCAGATGTAAAGAGGAGCAGCTTGAACCAAAGGCGCCATTCCACGTCGCCTCTGACTCCCGGCTCTCCTTGTGGATAGGTTGGTGCCCACTCAAGGGGAGCAAATGAGAGAGTAGTTTTGGATATATCACTAAGCTGACCACAGTCACTTGTCACCCACACAATCAAGTTCAAGGCCAAGACATTTATCCAGATATCTCAGTTTCTCATTTGACTAGCAACATGATTTTGGGAAGCCATGATAGTCCAAAAACACAGCAAGCCTGGTGTAGGAGCACACACCTGTAATCCAGTAGTTCAGGATGCCGAGGCAGGAGGAGAATCACAAGTTGGAGGCCAGCCTCAGCAACTTAGCGAGACCCTGTCTCAAAATTGAAAAATAAAAAGGGGTTAGGGGTGTAGTTCAGTGATAGAGCACCCATGGCTTCAATCCCCAGTGCCATTAAAAAAAAAAGAAGAAGGCAGCCTAGCAGGCCCTGTCTATCATCGGCTGGCATCTCTGTTAACCTACGAGAACACCAGGCCTTTGTGAAGCAGTCGCAGCATGTCACCTCCTGCACTGCTTTTAATCAGCCTATGAAATAAGTTTTGTTATCCTCTTTCTTTTTTTTTTTTTTGGTACCAGGGATTGAACTCAGGGGCACTCGACCACTGGGCCCCATCCCCATCCCTTTTTTGTATTTTATTTAGAAACAGAGTCTCACTTAGCAAAGTGCCTCACTGTTGCTGAGGCTGGTTTTGAACTCGCGATCCTCCTGTCTCAGCCTCCCAAGTGCTGGAATTATAGGCATGCGCCACCGCGCCCGGCTTGTTATCCTCTTTTGATAGGTGAAGAAACTAAGGTTTGTAAAGACCTAAGAACTTATCCAGGCCCCCACACCAGGGAAGTGCATGAGCTGAAACCAGAACCAGCCACCTCTTGCAAGAAAGTCGACACCTTGAACACATCACTAGCCACTAATTCTCACCGAGCCTCACTTTCCCACCCGTAAGTGATACTCATGCTCACCAGCTGTTGTCAAGATGGAAAAGCATCAGGTTTGTGCTTGCCTGCCTCAGTGAGAGCATTCGGTAGACATTTCCCAGAGGGTGACTATCTCGCCACTATTCTAGGATTTGGGAAATAAAACTTATTTCTCAGCCATTCAGCTTTATACACACATGTCCAGTATCTCCGAGCAGTACTTCTCAAACCTCAACATTGTCAAGAGCCACCCGGAGATCTTGTTAAAGTGCAGGCTTTGGTTCATGAGACATAAAGTTTGAGCCACAGGCTGCATTTTTACCAAGTTCCGTGAAATGCCAACCCTACAAGTCCAAGGACCACACTTTGAGCAGCAAGGTTTTAGAACAGCCCTCCCAGCCCCATCTCGGAAAGAGGTTTCCAGTAAGGATAGATGTTTCCAATCTCTTTAAAAGGAAGCCAGTATCCCAGTCACGTCCTCTACACACACACACACACACACACACACACACACACACAGGGGAGTAGAAAGTGAAGGAGGACCAAACAGCATCACATATCTGGAGGATTTGAGCAAAATGCAGCTGAGAAAGATTGAATCAGACTCATTAGCCAGG
Source organism: Tamias sibiricus (assembly GCA_025594165.1). Lineage (NCBI taxonomy): Eukaryota > Metazoa > Chordata > Mammalia > Rodentia > Sciuridae > Tamias > Tamias sibiricus. The sequence continues at coordinate 11,900,982 of CM046662.1, forward strand.
CCGTGGCAGTGGTGATTGTTTCTCTAGTCACTGAAATTCCCACCTCCAGGCCCAATTACCATGTCATCAGCTACCAGGACCTGCCCCCTAGACTTCCATGCTCAGCATAGAGGGCTGGGAGTCAGGTATCCCAGCCCCACCCCCACCCTCAGGGTAACATTCCATCTGGAGTAGATGCTACTTGCAAGGTTGGCCCAGGTGGGGGTTCAGGGGCCCTGCCCAAAGCTTCTCAAGGTTCTCCTGCCCTGCCCTGCACAGCCCATCTCCCCTGACGCCTCCCCCACACTCACCCCCGAGCTGTCTAGCACCAATCAGAGACCCTAAAAGGTAATTTTTTAAGTTGTTGATGGACCTTTATTTTACTCATTTATTTATACGTGGTGCTTAGAATTGAACCCAGTGCCTCCCACATATGAGGCAAGTGCTCTACCACTGAGCCACAACCCCAGCCGCCTAAAAGGAATTATTTTAATCACCCACATGCCACCCTGCCTCAGACCCCAGTCTCTGTCATCCCCACTGTCACTATGAGCTGCCATCACATGCTAGGTCCCTTACAGGTATGTGGTTTCTAACCATAAGTTACTCCCTTGGGGTAGTAGAGGCTGAGTGTCCCTTATCTGAAATGCTTGGGACCAAAGTGTTTCAGATTTCAGATTTGTTCAGATTTTGGAATATTTTCATATACCTAATGATCTATCTCAGGGATGGACCTACGTCTGAAGTGCAGTTCGTTTCTGTTTCATATTCACCCCATACACACAGCCTGTAACTTTATTCAGCATTTTTTCCTGCACCTGCATTTTGACGGTAACCCACCACCTGAGATCAGGTGGGGACATTTTCACATGTGGCATCATGCCAGTCCCTAAAGGTTCAGATTTGGGAGCATTTTGGATTTTGGATGTTTGAATTCAGGATACTTAACTGTACTATTATTCCCATTTCACAGAAAATGGAAACAAGGCTCAGGGAGAACGATCATTTCCTCCAGGCACACAGCAGCCAGCCTAGACTTGCGCTCTGATCCACTGCATCCCAGAACCTGGGTTTTAGGAGGGTCAGGGTCAATGGTCCAGCACAGAGCCCGCGCTGGCTTTGGACTCAGCTGCCCAGCTCAGCTGCCAGTTCCATTTCCTACCGTGCAGTCTTGAACCTATCACCTCGCTTCCCAAGTCTGCCTTCCCTGTCTGTAAAAATGAGTGTAACAACCTGGGAGGGTTCTCGCGAACGTTATGTGAGATCAGGAATATAAAACGCTTAGCACAAGACCTGGGACAGAAAGTGGGCTCAGGAACGTGAGTGAGACTTAGCGATGCAGTTTCCACTCCCACACTGATCTGAGGGAGCTGGAGTTTAGGATGAACCCAGATCGCCCCGACTGCACTGGCCTGCCCCTCTGAGATGACCGGCCTTCTAATCTGGGATGGGGGCATGAGTTGGTTTAAGACCCAGACAGCTGTGGCCACGCCTGCCCGCTGCAGGACTGGCACATTGAGAGAGCAGGGGGATGCTGAGGTCCACCACAGGCTGCCCTGGGCGGGCTCAGTTGGCAGTGACCACACCCAGGAAGCCCCAAGCCCTTTCCATGACGGGCACTGGCATCAGCAGAAAGGAAAGAGGGTTCTCTGGCAGATGGTGAGCAGGTGGCGTGGCAGCGGGAGGGCTCCCGCAGTCACCCCCACCTGGCATACACCCAGGCCACTGAACCATGACCCAGAAGTAGAAGCAACAGACCCCTCCCCAGGAACCCTGCTCCTGGGCCTTGTACAGGACTGCTGCCAGTACTTGGGTCTAACCCTGGTCCATTAGTCTCAGGGGAGAAGCAGGAGCCAGGGCCTCAGCGGAGCTGGGCTGCATTCTGGGACACTGGGTCTAACTCCAGTCTCTGTCCTGAGTCTGCCCCCCCCACCCGTGCCCTTGTCCTCACTTGTCAGCTCGAACATCCCCTTCAGAGGAGCCTGGAAGGGGAGGAGCCTGGTCCAGAAGACCCCCCCACTCCAAGCCTCGGCAGGGGTTCCCGTAGCCTAACGCTGGGCGCACTGCTGAGCTTCAGAACAAGCGCCCAGGCCAATCAAGCGTGAGTCTCCGGGGTTGGCACCTTACAGGAGACAGGGCCTGTTGGGTACAGTCGGCCTTAGTCCACCTGACTGGATTTGTGGATTAGGCCTACTGTGTGCAGGCGCTACCTGATGTACAGCACCTACTTCCTCACACCAAAGCTCTGGCTTCCTTCTCATAACAGCCCTATCAGAGCTTAGGAGGCTTTTGCAAGGTCAAGGGCAGCCAGCCAGGAAGAGGTGGCGCTGGGATGTGAATCGGGTTTGGTCATGTCCAGGGCCCACGGTGAGCCCTGCCGTTGAGGACGGGAGGCTGGGGATTCCGGAAGTGATGGAGCTGGAGCCTGGACTCCCGGGTTCCCCAGGTGTCTGCCTTGTCACTGCAGTGTGACCAGAGGCCAGGGAGCCCGTTGGCTTGCTCTGGGTCACAGGGCAAGCCTGTCCAGGCCTCCTCTCCAGCCTCTCCTCAGCTTCAGCCAGGGGGCCGGGCACTCTCAGGGATCTCCGGGTCATAGCAGCATCCAAGCCCCCCTTCCTGGGCGCTTCTCTGTCTTCTCCCCAGGGCAAGGACTGCACCGTGCCCATCAACACCTGCATCCAGAACCCCTGCCAGCACGGAGGCACCTGCCACCTGAGCGAGAGCCACAAGGACGGGTTCAGGTACGGCCACTGGCCTCCCTGGCTCGGGGCTTCACGGGCAGGCTCCTCTCTGACAATGGCGTTAAGACTCTTCCCTCCCCCCCGGGGAAGCGCGACCACCCCTACCGTACAGACAGGGAGCCTGAGGCATCAGAGGGCTGAGCCCTCGGCCTGGAGTTGCACAGCAAGCACTGGTGCTTGGACTTGGACCAGGTGCCAACCTCTGCTGTCCAAGCTAGGAGGAGCCGCAGTTGCCAGCTGAAGTCAGAGAAGGAGCAGGTGCAGCCTGGCAACCCCACCACTCTTCCCTGGGCCATGACTAGTGCTGAGAGTCGATGGCAATGCCATGCTCCCTGTGAGCCAGCTGACTAGTCACGCGTTGTCCCGTTTACATCTTCTCACGACCCCATCCAGGAGGTGGGTACCAGCCCCACTGAACAGATGAGGAAGCTGAGGCACAGAGACTGGTGTGCTCTAGGTCCCATATCCTGACGCTGGCTCCTGGATCTTATGTCCCCACCTCAGTCCTCTTTCCTTGCTGGTGTTAAGGTCTCAGAAAGAAGAGGGCACAGACGCCATGCAAGCTTTTCTTTACCCTGTCCTCATCAGGCCCTGCCCAGACATCGGGCCCCTTAATGCTTCCTGCCTTTCCCCCAGCTTTCAGGTGCCCAGGCCCCCCAGCCTGTGGCCCTGGCAGGAGCAGACCATGGGAAGTGGCTCCTGTGGCACAGCGAGTCAGGCAGCAGCTGTTGGGCATAAAGGCAAGCCCCCCCACCCCCCGGTGCCAAGCTCTGACGGACAACTTAGAGCTGGGGTCACGATTAATTTCTGAAAGCACTCTGGCCGGGAGCTGCTGTGTGGTCTGTGGAAGAAATCAAGCTCTGGGCTCCTGGCTGTCCTCCCTGGGGACACGCGTCCTCCTGCCAAGCCAGCCCCATCCAACCCTACCTGACTCTTGACACACGGGACTCCAGGCCCAGTTCCTGTTCCTGCCCGGAATGGGCCAAACCACTCACGTCCACCCGCTCCCTTGGAGCAGGGTGAGGAGAAGCCACGCGGGAATCTCCCAGAGTGGCCACACGTGTCAGCCGGGAAGCTCGCCTCCAGGCCCAAATGGTGCTCTGCCCAACCAGAAGGAGAGAAGCGGGCCCGGAAGGGAGGGCGTCCCCTGTAGGCGGTTCTGTGTCTCCTGGCGTCTCCCTTGCCAGCCTCCACCTTTGAGGATTCAGGTGACCAGGAAGCATTTCTGAAACTTAATTTGAAAGGAAAAGGACCCAGACCCACAGGAGGCGGCAGGGAGGCAAACACTGGCATGGTGCCACCGGGCCAGCCGACAATGGGCAGGCCCCTGGTTAGAAAGTGCTCTGCCCCTCTTCCCTCCTGGGGTCACTTTCTAGGGCTGCCATCACCAAGGACCACAGACCGTGTGGCTCATGGCAACAGAAATGCATTTGGACCGGGAAGCCCCAGATCCAGGTGTCTGCCGGGGCGGGCTCTTTCCCACCCCTACAGGAGGGGGGTCCTTCCTCACCTGTTTCTGGCTGTTGCTGGAGAGCCTGGCATTCCTCGGCTCTCGGCCCAGAGCGCCAGTCTCTGTCTCCACTGTCACAGGGCCTTGTCCCCTTGTCGCTGTCTTCACCCGTCTGTCTTCTCACAGGACACCCCGATGGGTGTCCAGTGTGCCCTCACCGTATTACTCTCCAGCAACGCTATTTCCAAGTAGAGTCACATTCGAGGTCCTGGGCTGCGACTTCAGCCTGTCTTTTCTGGAGAACACAGTCCAACCCACAGTCAGAATGCTGGAAGCCTGGCACCCCCTTCAGACGGAGGCTTCTCTAATCTTCTGCACTGTGGGCTCACCAAGGGAGCAAAGGCCACACCAGGGAGATGGGACCTGCCCTCAAAGTCCCTGAGGCTGACTAACTGACACCTCCTCCAAGGTTTCCCAGTGAGGACAGGGAGACTTGGGCCCCTCCCCACCTCTGTCCCACAACCTGGACTCCTGTGGCCAGCCACCCTCTCATTGCCTGCTGCTAGGCCATCCTGATGTTCTGGGGCAAACCCAAGAAGTTGATCTTCAAGAAAACCTACACTCATGGCTTGGTTTAAGATCTTTGAATTCCTACCCGCTCTGGGCCTGAAGAAGTAGTCTCTTTTGTGAAGGCCCAGAGTTTCTGACACACACACACACAAAGTCATTTTTCTCTACCTCGAGAGCTCAGTCCTTGGCCTTGTGTGGGAAATGTGATATGTTTTTCAGATTGCAGAGAAACAGAGGTGAGGCAGGATTGATTCTAGGACCACAGAGGTCACTCCTTCATAGTTTAATTTGCTTGTTTGTTGACATCCCGAATCAGAGCAGTCTCTGAAACAGAGGCCTGGACTTCCAGGGTCTGTAGTTGGAGTCGTGCTCACGGATGGGGCGTCACTTCCTGGTTATCAACTTGGCCATGGGAAGCATGCATTTATTGAGTCAGGGGCTCACTTTCCACCCACCCCCAGGCACCTCCCAGCCCCTCTCCCCTGCACTATTGCCCAGGCTTTATCTGTTCTTTACATGCCCAGTCCTAGGGTGTGACCAAGGTCAGGCAGAGGACAGGGGGTTGAGGATTTTCTCTAAAAGATTTAATGCACCAGAGATGATGAAGGAAAGGGTGTCCTGTTGATTTATTGTGTTCAAGCCGAGCTCACCAGGAGGCCTTGGCCTTGGCAGAAAGGGGTCCTCCCCTTTCCCCAGAAGCTGGAGGGGCTCAGAAGTGATAGGAATAGGGCACAGAGAGATGGCCTCCATGAGGAAAGGTTGAGGGGGTGTGGTGGTTTATTCTAGAGCTAGGAAATGGCAGACCAGAAGTCATTCCCAGGAACCCTCAGCTAGGAGGCCCGGCTCCCCGCTCAGCATAGAGTGAACTGCCCCTGGTTGGGGGTGGGCGGTCTGTCTCCTTCGTCTATGCCACAGAGGAAAGGGCAGGTGCTTCAGAGGAGCCCTTGACGACTAGGGCTACAGGGATTTAAGCCACGCCCAGGAAGCCGCTTCCAGCGAGGGACGGTGGGTGGCAGTGCTGGTAGGCGCTGCCCCTGGGCAAGGCAGCCAGCAAGGGCCAGGGGAGCCGGGGCACCGCGTGGAGAAGGGAGCCAGTCAGAAGGATCCCGGGGTTCCCAGGGCTCTTCCTGCTCTGCCCCCAGACCCCCGTGTCCCCAGTGCGGCCTGCGCCCTCCGCCCTGAGGAGGGACCTGACTGTGTTTCCACCTTCTTCTCCCTTCCCACCTGCCCCTCCTGGCCCTCATCCCTCTGCCCTCCACCCACATCCCCAAAGCTGCTCCTGCCCTCTGGGCTTCGAGGGGCAGCGCTGTGAGATCAACCCGGACGACTGTGAGGACAACGACTGCGAGAACAACGCCACCTGCGTGGACGGCGTCAACAACTACGCGTGCGTGTGCCCGCCCAACTTCACAGGTGAGGGCGGGGTCGCGCCGCCGCTGGCGTTTGGGGCGTGGCGTGGGCCCTGTCTCCAGAAGCGTCCTCTTCTCTCGGTGACGTTCTTTTTTTTCTTTTTAATTCTATTTTTATAGTTTTTAATATGTACAACTCATAGTGCATGTATTTAGCATCTTTTTACATACAACTGTTTGTATACAAAGTATATTCGTACAATTCAGGTCTTCTGAATTGTATCGGTGACATTCTTAAAGGAGGAGGGACCCCACCTCCTTTCTCCCAGGGGCCAAGAGCCCAAGACCGTGCCATGCCACAAGGGGCTTCCCCAGCGCCCTGTCTGCTGGCCTGTCCGGCTCCTCCCCCGCCCCCTGCCAGGTGTCGCTCCTTCCCTCGAGGAAGCAGGTCCCCGGGGCTCTTCCAGCTGTCGTCGATTGAGCTGGTGGCCGTGCCCTCCTTTGGGGAGCCTGGTGGCCAGCCAGCGTGTGAGGCCAGCAGAGGTCCTGGAGCTGCATTCGGCTTCGCTCAGGTGTAGTCAGCTGGCTCTGGAAAACACGGTTTTCCAGACACTCTGCTGGGAGCTAAGGATGCAAAAATGAGCCAAACAAAGCTTCTCACAGGAGCTCCCGGTCAAGGAGAGAGACACAGGGGTTCAACAGAATGAGGGCACAGCCATGTAAGCCCGGAGGTCCCGTGACCACCAGGAGAAGGCGGGAAGGGCCCTCAGGAGGCATCATTCCCGGGGATGTCTTTCTACCCACCCGGCCTCCAAACCCAGCACCTCTATCTCCTACATTAACCGTCAAGTAAACTATTAGATTTTGAAGCAAAATGATACTAATTGGTGCAAACACAACTGACTTTGTTATGAGAGTGACCTAAAGTGGCTTATCCCAGAAAAAGAGCCAACCCAGGAAGCCCTGCCCTAGTTATAACCCTTTTCTTGAAGCTCCTGATACAATTTAACACATTAGAGGTTCTGAAAATCTCTGCTGTAGAGAAAGCTGTTTACCTGTGTTTAACCCAGCAGTTCCCAGACTTATTTGAGCTTCCCTCTTATCCCACCTGGAAACACTCCTGCCAACCTGGAGGTCTCGTGTTGTAAGTTAGGAGTTCTGGACCTGCTGGCCTAAGGCCAGGAGGAAATGGGGGTGGAGCAGCTCAGGACTTCCCGCCCCAGCCCACTGGAACCTGCTCCTCTGTCCAGAATGAAGCGGGAGCGGGTGTGGTGCCAAGTGGAGCAGCCCTAGGGACTGCAGAGGAGGACGTGGAGTGGCCCCCGTGCCCTGCAGAGCCTCCAGCCCACTAGCCGGGACACCCCAGCACAGCCTTGGGCTGCTGGACTGTCCCACTGCAGCTGAGGAAGCCAGCTTCCTCCTGTTCCCAGACAAGCCCTTGGGTTGAGAGAACGTGCACGGCGTCTCCCTGGTGCCCTGCGTCTTCCGTCTTCTGAGGGCAGAGTTGTCACCAAGAGCTGCATTAGCGGCAGGTGACTCTTCTCCTGCACCTACTCGCTACGCACAGAGCAGCGAACTAGGCACTAGAGTCACCGAGAAGTCCAAGGTGTGCCCTCAGCCCACAGGGCTTCCTAAGACAAGAGTTGAATCATTGGTCCTGAAGAAGCTGCTCATCAAAATCCCAGCAGCTCAGGAGAGGGCAGAGGGGCTCAAAATCAAGATCAGTTCTATGGCAGAGGAGGGTCTCGTCCGGAATCCTCACCAGACAGATGGGCAGCAGCAGGGGCACTGTCTCCAGCCTCAGCCTGCAAGGACCCTGCCCCTGTCTGCAGGGACCTGGCTGGTTCCAGATTTCTTGCACTCTGTTCCTGAGAGGAGCGCATTGTGGCTCTTCTGTCCCCACCGCCCCCACCCAAAAAAAAAAAAAAAACACCCAAGGCCTGCACAGGCACTTGGCAGCTTCTCTGGGCCTTTTCAGGGGATGAGGAAGAGGAGGAGGCTATAGGGAACACAGCGGCCTCTGGCCTTGAGAAGCTCCCTCTCTGGAAGGGTGGAGATAGGCTTCTCCCCACCCCAGAAGAAAACATGCTCTGGGGCATCCCATTCATCCTCAGGACCTCCTGCCCTGGCCCCTAGAAACGGCAGCCCAGGCAGCCCAAGGAGAACTTCTGCCGTTAGAAGTTTCCCTCCCTTTCAAAGATCACTCTCCACCTGGCTTGGTTGGGTGGACTTTGAGAAAATCCAGAAGTCAGACCCTAAAATCCCACCCTGCTTGGGAGATGCCTCCTGCCTTACCCACCCACCCTACATTCCTGAAACACTCTTTGAAGTGGCTGCGCTTATCTGAGCCTGTGGGTATTTATGACCCACTAGGCCTTGGGCAACACTGTAGACATCAAAGTTAGTTATCCAGAAGCCAGAACTTCAGATTCCTCTCATATTTGCTTCTCTTGAAAAAGCCAAGAGGCTTCTTGATCTGTAGCAGGTGAACCGTGCAGCTAAGCCTTCTCAGCCATTCCAAGAAGCTCCCTCTGGCCTCTTGGATGAGGTTATGGGTCTCTCTGTGCTTCTAGAGTGTAACTCTGTGGCGGCCTCACCACTCTGGACGGTGATGGCCTGCCTGTTTGTAGATCTCCCCACTAGACCCTGGAAGTGGACAGGAGTAGGTCACTGTCTGCCCCCGCACCTGGCATGGTGCCTCCCACACAGGAGGAGTCAGTGAAGAGGTGTGAAATGGAAACAGCAAGTGGACAGCCCAAGCTGGTGTCCAGCCTGCGGCTCCAGGCGCAGCCCCCCCGGATGATGGAGTACAACACCCACGTGGGGGTGCTATGGCCGTGCCGTGAGGGCTGCTGGGGAATCTCCCCTGGGAAGGAAACTGAGGTCAGGAAAAACAACACACCAAGAGAAGGGTGTGAGGGCCTTGCTTCTGTGACCTCCTGACAAACGCAGGGTGTCTGACCTGCCAACCTGAGGGTCCTGACACCTGAGTTCTTGTCCCTGTCCCACCAGGCGAGCTGTGTGACGAGGTGATCGACCACTGTGTGCCCGAGATGAACCTCTGTCAGCATGAGGCCAAGTGCATCTCCCTGGACAAAGGATTCAGGTAGGACTTGCAGTCCCGCCCGCCACTGAGCGCCCTGCCTTCAGCTGTGTGGGTTTGAGGCTGAGTCACTGCGTGTGGTGGGTGGGGCGCGTTTTCTCCCCCGCCCCTGTATCTCTGACCCAGCCGAGGTCCTATTGTCTCAGTCTTTCTGTTTCCCTGTGTGTGTGTCTCTGTCTCTTATATTGCTTTCTCTACTCTCTGCCAATAGAGAAGTAGAGAGATATATTCTCTTTCCTTTCCTTCGCCTTTTTCCTCTTTTCTCGCTTCTTCTTCCCTCTCCTTCTCTCCTATCTTCTCTCTCTCTCTCTCTCTCTCTCTCTCTCTCTCTCTCCATCTCTCATTTCCAGAGCTAAAAATGTTGCTCAGAGGAAACAGAGTGCAAAGGGTGTTTGGTGGCCTGCCCAGGGCACCGCCCCCCCAGCCCTCTTGCCTGGGGCTACAGAAGGTTTGCCACCTGGCACACGTGGGAGGGAGGCAGGGACAGGAGCTCCAACTTGGTGCAGCAGCCACGGCCCTCGGTGGAGCCGTCTCCATAGTTGAGCAGCAGAGCCAACAGGTGTCAGCAGAGCACACGAGCAGTTCCTGGGTGGAGGGAGAGGCTGCGCGGGAGAGGGCCACCTGAGAATGCAGTGGCACTCCTGGGAATCCCTCCTAGGCCCTCTCCCCACCTTCTCCCTCCACCTTCCATCATGAAAACTGGTGCCAGTGTTTCTTCTGGAAAAGATCCTGAGACCCTCAAGACCTGGGATACTCTGACATCGATCGGATGACGGAATCCTGCAGCCAAGAATGCTCTCCCTGTCCCCAAAGCTGCTTTCCACATGCAGTTGCTCCCTCTCCTCCCCAGCAGGCTCTGTCCAAGAGCAGAGGCAGCCTCCAGCACCCAGGGTCATGGTGCAGGGAGCAGGCAGAGACCCGGGCGGCTGGGAATCCCAGGATGTGCCCTCAGCTGACACCAGAAGCATTTGTGCCGAGCTCCCCTAGGATGAGGGACCTGCCTCTGGGACGCAGTGCTGGCTGCCCAGGCTCTTAGGAATGCTAGTCGGGGGTTACCATGAGCCTCAGGACTTGGTCCTCAAAATCTCACTCTGTATTGCAACCAAGACCCCTTGAGTTCTAGGACAATGGAGAAATGAAAGAAACCAGTCAAGCTTTCACAATCTTGGATATTTTATTTATCTGCAATGTCTCCTAGGAGATGCTATCTTGAGAAGGTCTACTGAACAGCTCAATAACATTAGTTTTCTATTCAAATGCACTTAAATCAATAATCCTTTCTCCAGCAACATTGCATCATCTTATCCCCCCCCCGCCCCTCCCGTCAGCCAACAACTCATATCCCATGGCAGCCTAGAAGGGTGTTAGCAAGAAAAATGCAGTCAGTGTGGCCTTTGTCTAAGTGTGAAGATATGTATCCTTGGAGATGTCCTTGTATGCTCTTCTAATGAGGTCTCAGCAGAGGGCAGATAGGACCCGCCCATAAACACTGAAAATAACATAAACACAAAGATCACAATGATCGGCACACGCTAAGCCAGGCAGGAAACATTCTTTCTCATGGAACACCCAACAGTTCTCTTACAATGTACAACTATCGCCCACATTCCACAAGGCTCAGCGGGGTAAAGCAAGTCTCCTGGGGACGGGCCTAGAAAGGTGTGGGCTGCAGGGCCGCCTGGGCCTGGCCAATTTCTCAGTTAAATCCAGACTCCAGATGTCCAGAGTCTCACTGGTTCCTCCCCCTGGTCCACACCAGTAGATCCAACAGATGCTAAAATTGCATAAACCTTCCACTTGAACTTGAAGAAAGATACAGGCAAAACATCTGAAAACAATAGGAAATGCAGGGGTGTCGCCGGCTGCTTCTCTCAGGTGGACGAAGACGCGCTGTTTCGATCCTGGCTGTCGGGAGTGAAGTCCACGAACCAGCAGCAGCCGCCACACACGGGAGCTTGTTGGAAATGCTAAGTCCCAGGCCCTGCTCAGAGTCTCTGAATCAGAAGCTACGCTTGAGCAAGATCCCTGACTGTTTTATAGGCTCAATAAAATTTGAGATGTGGTCAGGCATAGTGTCACCTGTGATCTCAGCAACTCAGGAGACTGAGGCAGGAGGATGACAAATTTGAGGCCAGCCCAGGCAACTTAATGAGACCCTGTCTCAAAATTTAAAAAAAAAAAAAAAATTTTTTTAAAGTGCTGGGAGTGTGACCCAGTGGTAGAGCACCCCTGGATTCAGTCCCCAATACCAAAAAATAAATTAAAAGGTTTGACAGTGCTAGTGTGGAGAGGGCTATAGCGTTTTTTAAAAAGAAGGAGAATATAAACATATTGATGCCTCCAAACCCCACTGCTTAGCTTGGAAGTGTGATAACTTCCCTAATTGCTGATAAAGACCTCATCAGTAGCCCTGAACTCCATACTCCAAAGGCTGGGTTTGATCCTGTCAAGTGTTGGGCAGCTGTCACAGCCTTGGACGAGGTCAGATGGCTTGAGCTACTCTCACGGCCTCTTTTGAATTCAGGAGATATGAACACAAAGTCTTCCCAGGGCCAGGTTTCCCGTGGTAGCAGAGTTGTGGGCCACCGTATGCTGAGCACCTGCCCCCCTCCAAGGCATTTCCAGTTTGTTCTTTGAAAAGCTGCTGGCTAAAGGCTGTGGATGATGTGTGAGTTTGCAACTTCTAGAGCAGCAGGAGGTTACGTACTTCAAATGTGTCAGCCAAGTACACAGAGGTGAATGGGTCAGATCTTGGCAGATTTCAGCACTCCTGAACACAGGCCCAGTCAACCCTCAGATTGTGGGGATTGTCCTCCGAGGGACACCCCACCCGCTCCGCGTCTTACCAGCCCTGGATCTGCAGCCTGCACCATACCCTGCCCCCGCAGCAGTGCCAAGATGCACTTGTGGATTCCATACCCTGCTGTGCTCTCAGAGGGGAGGACTGAAGGGGAGAGAGGGGGGAGGCCCAACCCCTGCCTCGCCTCTTCCCCAGCTCACTCCTACCAACTGCTCCTCTGACATGGAAAGGCTATGGATGATATTTTTACTCTCCCCAGTGGAATTCAGCACCCAGAGAGGTGCACCCACTTTGCAGGAGACAGAAAAGTCAGGAAGCCCTGTGTTCGCTCATGCCTGAGCATGCCTGAGCCCCTGTGAGTGAGCCCCTGGAGCCCTTAGGTCTGTTTCTATGCTGGGATATTTTTTTTTTTGGGGGGGGGGGGGTTTACCAGGGATTTAACTCAGGGGTACTCAACCACTGAGCCACATCCCCAGCCCTATTTTGTATTTTACTTAGAGACAGGGTCTCACTGAGTTGCCTAGCACCTTGCTTTTGCTGAGGCTGGCTTTGAACTTGCAATCCTCCTGCCTCAGCCTCCCAAGCCTCAAGGATCACAGGCATGCGCCACCATGCCCAGCTATGCTGGGATCTTGATTCAATGTTGCCCCAGATGGAGGGGCCTGCAGATGCATGTTTCCCACTCGGGAAGGCCAGATTTCAGCCAGAGCGACTTCTCTGAGCAGCTGGGTTCTATACCTGGCTTGGCAGAGCTGGAAATGGGGCTACTGACAAGGTGCTCTTTGAGGAAGGGCTGGAGCCATATGCGGGGCCTGGCACGGGGCAGTGGCTCCCATCCTCTCTCCTGGGAAACATGAATGAGCCATTTTATTAAGGGACAAGAGACTTTTCCCTTCTTCGTTCAAATCTCTGGGGGAAAAATGAACAAGCAATAAAGCAAAATCGAGAGTGGTGCCAACAGCATCATTTCCTTCTTCCTCATCGTTATCCTCAGACACATATCAATTCAGCATTTAGTGCACTCTGCGGAGTATCATTTAATTTTTAAAACAACTGTAAGAGGCAGAGTTATTTATCATCGATTGTATTTAAAGATGAAGAAACTAAAGCACGGGTCGTGAATGGCTGATGCACTTAGAACCACGTCTGACACGTAGTGCAAACGGTCGCTCCACGCAGGGCACAGAAGTGACTTCAGCTCTCTGCGCTCTGGTTCCTTCCTGACGCGAGACCCTCCTTCTCAGGGAGGACTCAGGGAGACACTCCAGAATGGGCTCAGCGCCGTGCCTGACACAGTACTGAGTGTCAGTTCTAGGTAGAAGGTGGCAGAGCCACGCCCAAAGCTGTGTGGGTCCGCTCTGTGCCCCGCAGCCTGGCTCCTGGACACACTCACCCCTACACGAGGCAGACAGTCCTCCACTGCATGGAGCAGAGGCTGTGGCCACCAGTGCTACCCAGATAGAGCCAGGCCAGGCAGAACCTCAAGGAACTTGAGTAGCTGGATAGGGGGAGAGAGGCCACCTGGGGAGGGAGGTGCGGGAGCCAGGCCAGGAAGCGGCCCAGGCCTGAGGAGGAGCTTCCCGCTCCTGTGTTCCAGATGCGAATGCGGCCCTGGCTACAGCGGGAAGCTCTGTGAGACAGACAACGACGACTGCGCGGCTCACAAGTGCCGCCACGGCGCCCAGTGTGTGGACGCAGTGAATGGCTACACGTGCATCTGCCCCCAGGGCTTCAGGTATGGCAAAAGGCCCCTCAGGAAGGGGACCGTCTGGGCCAGCCCATAGGAGCTGGAGACCCAGGCCCAGGCACCCTACAGCTACCCACAGCGACTTTGTATAGAGTGGACTTCGGTCCCAGCCCACGTTTCGGGCTTGCATGTGAGGCCATCTAAGGGAAGGTGCCGCCATCTTGGAGCCCAGATTGCAGGGGGATGTAGCCACCTGCCCTCGTGGCTGGGAACTTCCTTGTAGGCTGAAGAAGAAAAACATTATGGTATCCCAAAGGCAGAAAAATGGAGGTCAGTGGGAGGGCTTGGAACAGTCTCTGAACCAATGAAGCCAGAAGCAAGGGGAGGTGCGAGGCCCTGGGCAGGGGTTGGATGTCCAGGGTGGGTGTGGAGGGAGGAGCCTGGGCTCCTGGCCCGGCTCCTGCACTGACTAGCAGGCCAGGGGAGGAAAGGGTCAGTGGGGGTCAGGCTGGGGACAGTGCCATGCATACGGTTCTCACCGATGGCATAGATGTAGCTTTGCACACAGACTCCAACATCCTGAGCCTGGAAGGGCCGTGGGGTTCCCAAGGCCAGTGTGTCTTGAAGCTGGACTGAGACCCTCTGCGTCAGAGGCTCATGAAAATATTGATCCCTGTGCCTCACACCAGAGCTACTGAGTTGAAATTTAGGAATGGAAAAAGGGGCTAGAAAGTCTTCCTTTTAAAAAAAAAAAATCACGATAAAATATACATAACAAAATTTGCCCACTTGCATATTTTTAAGGATAGAGTGCAGTGGCGTTAAGCACATTCACCTGGCCATGTGGCCATCACCAACATCCATCTCCAGCACTTTTGCCTCTTGCAAAAAACTGTTCCATTAACCAACATCCCTGCATTCCCCCCCCCCGGAGCCCCTGGCGACCCCTATCCCATGGTCTGTCTCTGGAGTGGCCCCTCCAGGGAGGTGAATAGAATCCTGATGGCCTTCGTGACGGGCTTAGTTCTCTCCACAGCCCGTTCTCAGGCCCGGCCGAGTCGTAGCACGCGTCAGGCCTTCCCTCCTCCTTAAGGGTGAGCAGCATCTCCCTGGCTGGCCACGTGCCTTTTGCTTATTCCTTCATCCATCCATGAACGGGACCCCGTACTTGGAACAATGCACCCCAGGCATTCTGATGACACTGAAATTTGGGGACCTATCTGACTCGGTTACTTTAAGAACAGGGAAGCTTGGACTTAAAGAAAAAAAAAGAAAAGGACTTGCCCAGGTAGTGGGGCCTGGAACTGTCTCCCTCCCACCTCCTGGGCTCTCTGCCTGAGGCTCCTCGCAGGTAACTGGTGTCTCCTCTCCCCACCCCCACCCTGTGCCCTTCCCCCCGCTCTCTCCCCTCCTACCAGTGGACTCTTCTGCGAGCACCCCCCACCCATGGTCCTGCTGCAGACCAGCCCCTGCGACCAGTACGAGTGTCAGAACGGGGCCCAGTGCATCGTGGTGCAGCAGGAGCCCACCTGCCGCTGTCCCCCGGGCTTCGCTGGCCCCAGATGCGAGAAGCTCATCACGGTGAACTTCGTGGGCAAGGACTCCTATGTGGAACTGGCCTCCGCCAAGGTCCGGCCCCAGGCCAACATCTCCCTGCAGGTGCGCCTGCCCCACCTGCCCTTGGAAGGACCCCAGTTCGCCCCCAAGCCCTGAATGTTGAGGACCACTGGGATGCCTCGTATCTTAGCAGTCCTGCTCCTTTGCCCCCAGAATTTATCAAGGACGATATTCAGCTTTGGGGAAGCAAGACCAGCTCTCTCTAGATAGATCTATGGATGCCTCCTGACCAGCCCTCCCTGCAAATGGCAGCTCCCATTTCTAGTCTTATTGCCTCATTCTTTCTGAGAAGTGGGAATTCCATGGTAGACAAGACAGAAAAAGCTCCTTGTCCATCCAGGAGGGCAAGGAGAGAGAGACAGCGGCACACGGGTCACTGCGGGAGCGTGCTGGAGGGGCGGCACTCCCATTCTGCAGGGAGGAATCTGGGAGGGCTTCTCAGAGGCGGTGATGCCCAGGCTGAGAGGTGAAGGATGCATAGGAGTTTCCTGAAGCAAGGTAGAAGAGTGGGGGCCGAGGGGACAGGTGAACAGAGGCTGGAGAGGACCAGTAGAGAGCTCAGCAGGTGCAGAGGCCCAGAGGACAAACACAGACCACATTCAGGGAGTGGAGACCCATCTGGGCTGAACAAGGTCTTTTCCCAGTAGCTTCGTTCAGGTTCCTTGCTTTGGACCAGAGCCCGGGTATCCAGACTGTATTTCTGCCCAAGCTAAATGCTCTTCTGGGGGTGGGTGTGAGCCGGGAAGGTGGAGGATTGGCAAAGAACAGGCCCCGCCTGTAGGCTCGTCGTGGAGGAGGAGACCCAGAGACTTCAGAGATGGTGCTGCCGGGCAGTGGCCCTTGGGTTGGCTGAGTCCCCGCTGGGCACGCACCAGGGCTCAGTCCTCTTCCTGGTTATGGCCGAGTTAGCCCAGGTTAAATTTGGAGCTTATGGGGAAAATGCTGCCCAACAAAGACCTCCCGAGCGCGGCCACTCCAGGCCCTCTTCTAGGTGCTGGGGTTGCAGAAACGCACGCGGTGTTCACACTCCTCACCCAGCGGGCCTGCAGCCCCAGAGATGCGGCTGGGCGCTGGCACAAGCAGGAAGCAAGCTCTACCTGCCACGTCCCAGCCACAGCCTGACAGCTGCTGGTCATGAGTGCAGGTGGCGGGCACGTGGGCGCCCTCTGGGTAGCCGCGTCTGAGGCCAGTGGCTCCCAGCCTGGGCGATATCTCAGAATCCCCCGGAGAACTTTCCAATGGTCTGCCTGAGCCCCACTCCTGAGAGGGTCCCGCGAGCTCTCCTGGGTGGAGCCCAGAAGCTGGTGTATCTGGAAGGTCCCCCCAGGAGCAGCCGTCGGGAAGAGCGCGCTGTGGAGGGGCGGGAGAGGTGGCCCCAGGGGAGCCCTGACCACGTGCCTGGCCTCTCTCCAGGTGGCCACTGACAAGGACAACGGCATCCTTCTCTACAAGGGAGACAACGACCCCCTGGCGCTGGAGCTGTACCAGGGCCACGTGAGGCTGGTCTACGACAGCCTGAGCTCCCCTCCCACCACCGTGTACAGGTGAGGGCCCCGCCCCACACACCTCCACGCGAGGGCAGCTGGGGCGGTGCCGGTGCACTCTCTCTCTCTCTCTCTCTCACACACACACACTTCCTGCACAGAGTGGCAGGTGTGGAGGAGAAAGGCAGCCCTGGAGGCAGAGGCAGGCAGGCCAGGAAGGCAGGCCCAAGTGGCACGATGACCCCTCATCACCATAAGACGAATGGCCAGCTGGCTACTGTACATGGAGCCAGGTGCTCCAATGGGAATGAGGCTGCTTAATGAGACGCCCTTTTCAAAATGTCATTCTAATCTTTTATTAGTTTAAGAAAGAAAACAGGGCCATTAGCATGCAGCACAAGGGAAAGACATTCAAGAGCGCTGGGCAACAGGACCACTACTTCAGTGACTTTCAAACTGCCCTGAAGGACAACTTCAGAACACAGTCACCCTGTGTGCTAGTCAGCTCTCCACTACTGTAACAAAATGCCAGAGAAAATCAACTTATAAAGAGGAAAGGTTTATTTTGGCTGACAGATGTAGAGGTCTTGGTACATGGTTGCTTGGCCACGTCACTTTGGGCCTATGCCTTGGCAGCACACCATCGCAGGGAGCATGTGCAGCAAGCAGCTGGCCTCTTGGTGGTAGGGAAGTAGAGGGAGAGGGAGAGGAATGGGCTGGGGTCCCAGTATCCCCTTCAAAGGGCACCCCCCCCCAATGATGAGAAAATCTGAAATTCTCCAAGAGCTGAAACTTCCTGAGTGCCAAATACCACTCAAAAATTTTTCAGAGCATTTTGGATAAGTGATGCTTAACAGGTAAAGTCTGTGCAAAATATCCCCAAATTTTAACAACTACCAAATCTGAAACCCGTACTAAATACTTCAAATACAAAATGATTTTAGTTACAAATATCTTTATACTGATTTTTAAAAATAACCACTAGAATTTCTAGATGTCTATGTTACCCCCAAATCGTGAAACCCACTAGTGGAAGAGGAGCACAACTTGGGGAAATCGCAGTACAAAATAGAGGCCACGCTCTTCACCGTGGAAACGAGAGCAGATTTCATTGGGGTTGGCGAAAAGAAGAAATATCTGGACTTCTTCTCCCCGCTAACTAAATCTCTTCTTCAACTGAAACTTGATATTGAACTCGAGGGTATTAAATGCATAAAAGTGCCCTGCGGGGGGCGGGGATGGAGCCGCTTCCCACCCAAACACCCAGGCCCCCAATTCTCCTCCAGCAAACGCAGTTTGAAAACCATTGGTTATAGCCCGTGGTTCGGGCTGGGATGTGGCTTGGTGGTAGAGTGTTTGCCTGGCGTGCACAGGACCCTGGGTTGCATCCCCAGCACCAAAATCAAAATCAAACAACAACAATGAAAGAAAATTAAAAACCAGTGGTCGTGAGTGTGGCCCTGAGGCGGCAACGCAGAGTCTCCTCCAGGACTTCGGAATCCAACACCTGGGTGTCCCCAGCCAATGTGTGCTTTAAGGACCCTTCCCAGTGATTCCCACGCGCAGGTCTGAGGACCCCCAGTTCACACGTGGGAACTCCCTGGAGAAGCAGCAGGCTGAGCGGCATCTTGGTGAAGGCGAGGATCTATTGTGAGCAGAGAAGAGGAGGCAGGCCAGGCTGGGACAGCAGCAAAGACAAGAGGAGGGACGGGGGCATCAGCCAGACCAGAAGACCAGCCGTGGGGGGCGGGAGGCACCCGCAGCAGCCTGGGCAGGGAAGACTGGGCTCAGTGCACACAGAGAAGCCACTCGCCCTCCGGCCTCAGTGCTCCCTGGAGACTGGGCCACCTGACATCTGTTCCCAGAACCCGTGGCCCTGCTCCAAGCAGGAGGACAGGAAACCAGGGAGGCAGGGCCACTCAACCCAACCACCACGTGCCACCCAGACCTGGGTGTGGGCAAGTGACCTGCCTCGTGCCCAGCTCCTCCACTGGGCATTGCTGAGGGTCAGGAGGGTGCGTGGCACACTGAGCCCGGACACCGCGCTGTGGCGGAGCTGGGGTCAGCTTCCAGTGCAGCCGCGCCCTGCAGAGCCGGGGCCTCCTGAGGGGAGCCCCGCCCCCAGCTGGGTTGGCCAGCAGTGCGATGGCTTAGTCAGGGCGGCTCACGGGAGGCCTGCTGAGGTGGCATGCTGAGGGAGTGCCCCTGTCAGAGAGCCAGATGAGTTCTGCAGTGGCGCTGGGGAACGCCAGGCCTCTCCGCAGGAAGACCCCGGTGAGGCGTTACCCAGGCAGCCCTGGCCTGGAGCCCCACGCCCAGCCTGGGGACAATCTTTACTGCCCTTCAGCTCACAGGTGTGAGGGGCCCAGGCTCCAGAAATCCCACGTTAAAAATGGTTTTGCTTCCAAATCCTGTTCTCCGAGGCAGCCCTGATTTCGTCCCAGTCCAGATTAAGCATCCCTTATCCAAAATGGTTGGAACCAGAAGTGTTTTGGATTTCAGATTTTTTTCAGATTGTGAAATATTCGCTTATACATAACGAGATATCTTGAGCATGGGTCTCGAGTCTAAATGCAAAATGCCCTTCTATTTCATATACACCTCACTTAGCCCAAAGGTAATTTGTTGTTGCTGTTGTTCGTTTTGTTTTTTTGGTACCGGAAGTTGAACCCAGGGGTGCTTAACCACTGAGCCACAACCCAACCCTTTTTATTTTTTATTTTGAGATAGGCTCTCACTAAGTTACTTAGGGCCTCGCTAACCAAAGGTAATTTTATATGATCTCTTTATTGCTCCTGCATTTTGACTGTGACGCATCACATGAGGTGTGGAATTTGCCATTTGTGACAACAGTTGTGCTCCCAAATTTTCAGGTTTTGAAGTATTTTTTGAGTTCTAGATTTTTGGATTAGGGGAAGGTCAACCTATTGTTTTCTCTTCCATTCATTCATTGACTCAGAAAACACAAACAGGTACCTTGTTTGGGCCAGACGCGGGCCGTATAGGAGACCTGGGATCAGGCCCACACAGGCCAGAGAGGAAGACACGCTGAGCATTACACCCCCGGGGTTTCAGTCTGTGAATATCTCAATGAAACCAACAAAGGTGCATCAAAATACATTAGCAATAATAATCTAGGGTTTATTGGTGTAATATCATTAATAATATTAGTGATATCAATAATTTTAATGAATATTATCACAAATCATTTACCTATTACTCTTCTTAAAATATCAGAACTCTACAAACACAAATATTTGTTTCAAAGTTACCATAAGTTGTGTATTTGTTGCTCAGTTTAAATCATTCAGGTGTTGGAGAAATGGGACGTCGTGGGTTAGAGAGAAGCAGTAATTACCGGGGGAGAAGCAAACAGGTGTCCCTGGAGACACCGCAGCACGCGGTGGGGACACTTCTGAAGAAGGAGCAAATACTTTGCTGGGACGGGGAAGGGCAAGGGTCCCTGGGGGGAGGCAATGTTCCTGAGGATCAGGGGCATTTCCACAGACCGGGAAGAGAAGCCCTGGGAGGGGGAGGCCATCGGGGATGGAGGGCACAGGCTGAGGTGACAGCTGCCCAGGAGCTCAGGAGGCCCTTCCAGACAATAGAACCGCGTCTCGTCAGAGTGACTACAGTGACCTCTTGGCACCAGGAGGCCGCGTCAGCCTTGGGGCGCGAGCCAGGGAGCCACGCCAGAGCTCACCCATCGGGGGAGCTGGAGCTGCAGATTTCTACCCTCAGGGATGCCCATGAACCAGCCCCAGGGCGAGGGTGAGCGGCCAGCGCCCCGCAGGACGTACGGACTGGCGCAGCTGGCCTCCGGGCCTCCCTCCCGCCGACATCTGGTTTGTTCACCTGCCCAGCGATGGCCACGGGGGTGGTGAAGGCACAAGCCACTACTCCAGGCCCCAGGACAAAGACACAGGAGAGCCCACCCGCGCCCCTCCTGCCCAGGAGGAGCAGACCTCTCTGACGCTCAGGGCCAGACCTGTCAGAGGCGAGCTCACGTGCCTGCAAGGCCAGGCGCAGAGGAGGGCCGGTAGACGGGAGCACACTAGGGAGCAGTGGGGACTGCGGAAGCCTGGAGGGAACAAGTCCCACGCGAGGGCAGATGACCTCAGTGCCAGCAGATGCTACCACGGGGGACTCTGATTATCAGGAGGGGCTGGAAATTTGAGGTTTGTGTGAAATATCCCAGTTTTTAAATGCTCAGCTCTTTACAACAGTATACCCAGGCAAGCTCTACCTGGTGCAGCCCGTGCTCCTGGGGTCTTAACCACCACAGTCCCGTTGAGTCTCAGGCCTTCGTCTCACGTGGTCCTCAGCACGCGCCCCAGGAAAACTTCACCACTCCTGTCTGAGGGGACGAGAAGCCTGCTGCTCAGATGAGGCCAGTGGGGGGCAGAGTTGTTAAACCCAGGACAGGTGTCCACCCAAACCTGCTCTCCCACCGTGCTGGGCCAGAGCCCGAAGCAAGCACCGCACGTCCTAGGGCACAGCCGTGGGGCTCCCTGCAGTGGGGCCTAGTCTCAGGCTGCTGCCCAACCAAATCCTGGGGACTCTGTTCCTGTGGGGCTCTGTCGCCACCTACTGGCCACACTGAGCATACAGGTAAGCGCCTCCAGCACCTGGAGGATTGAGCACCCTCCTAATCCCCTTCCTGGCACAGTGGCCTCAGGTCCCTTGGCTGGGAACGTGGATTTACGTCCTGCCTCTGCTGTTTGCACTGTAATAGCAGGGCACCTGAAGTCTCTGGGCCTGACGTTTCCCGTTTCCAAATGGAGAAAGAAGTGTGGCCCCGCCTTGGGGCTGAGAGTGCTCAGTGAGAGAAGGCTCGTCCTGTGTTTTGCATAGCAGCCCAGCTCTGGCCCTACCACCCCTGGCCCACCACCCCTGGCCCTACCACCCCTGGCCCACCACCCCTGGCCCTACCACTCCTGACACCCCTGGCCCTACCACCCCTGGCCCACCACCCTGGTGCCACCACCCCTGGTGCTACCCACCCACCATTGATGTTAAGCAGAAGAGAACGCCACAGGCCACTCTGGCCAACGGGCGTGCTCACGCCAGCTCTGCCACCTCCGGTCCTCTCCATCGCCCACTTGATGCCAGTTCTCTCTGACTCA
The DNA here is from genome assembly GCA_025594165.1 of Tamias sibiricus. NCBI lineage: Eukaryota > Metazoa > Chordata > Mammalia > Rodentia > Sciuridae > Tamias > Tamias sibiricus. The sequence continues at coordinate 11,922,888 of CM046662.1, forward strand.
GTGGATGATGAGGAAGACTCTCAGGGCCCTGTCTTCTCCTGACATCCCTACATATGTCTCTAGGGGACTGGTGACCGGGGCTTGGAACACAGTGTGGCCATTTCTTTTAGACCAAACACCAGGTTTTTTTGTCGTGTCTTTTCAATTTCTTTTCTCTTCTTTGAAAGCAGCAAGGCCTTCTTCCCATTGATATTTTATCTTTAAGGCCAAGAATTATGCATTTTTTTTTAAAGCCAGGTAGAAATGGAACCATCCTGGTTTGGGAGGAATGGTAAAGAATCAGAACTCTCGGCACAGTGCTCCCCAGGCCTCTGGGAACCCGCAGCTTAAAAAGCACTGGCTTTGGGCTTGATCCCAGGAGCCCCTGGTTCAGATGTGCCTGGAAGAAGACGACCCGTCAACCCACGAGCATTTGTTGGCATGGATGAGGCTATGAGAGCTTTGGGTTGGAATCTGTCCTGACCTTGAACCTCAGTTCCACCACTTTCAAGCACTGTGGCCTTGGTGAAGGTCTTTAGGTTCCCTCCTATATAACAGGGGTCCCACAAGAGTACCCTCCTCAGAAACGGCATAAGTCAGTGGAATGATACCGGACTCTCAAAGCCCCATGGCTGTGAAGTTGAGAACCCAGCAGAAAGGCTCTGCTACGGTCCACGCACCTGCACCCCCAGTCTCTGCCACACCCAGCTCCTCCAAGCCCAGCCTCAGGGAGGAGGAAATCGCCATTTCCACCTGTTCCTGGAGCTTCTAAGGATCATGCACTGCCCACTAAAACCCAGTGTAAAACCAGTACAAACCTCATTGTATTCAAGCAGAAACTGGGCTTGCAGAAGTGGGAGGACCCAGGGTGCTAGGTCCTCACCCCCGAGCGTGCACCAGCAGGAGGTTTTACCTGGAGGAAGGGGCCTGTCTACAACTCCTCTGAAGAGCCGGGCCCTGGGCACTGCAGAGCCCAGCACTTTGTCTGGGGCAGGAGCTGGCAGCCACAGCTCCCCGCTGCTGCAGCAACTGCCAAACCACTGTCTCCAGGATGGTCGCCTCCGAGGCCGTGCCCCAGGCCCTGGGCTGCCTGGGGACCTCAGAAAGCGGAGAAGAGAGAAGGCTTGGAGCCAGCAGCCAGGAAGGAGCCAGGGGTGTGTGTGCTCAGCGCGTCTGTGTCTAGAATAGGAAAAGAGCTGGCCGGCTCCCTGGACCTTGACGCTGGAGGGAAACTCCAAGACCACCTGAGCCCCCGGGATAGGTGGCTGCCGGTGTCTATGCAGACCCCTCTGGGGTAGGAGCTGCCACAGTTTCAGTCTTGAATGTCCTTCAAAGACCCATGTGTCAATGACTTGGTCCCCACCTATGGCACTATTGGGAGGGGGTAGAACCTTTAGGAGGTGGGGCCTAGTGGGAGGAAGTTAGGTCGCGGGGTGGGGGGGCGTGGCCCTTGAAGGGGGTACTGGGCCTCCCGCCCCTTCCTCCCCTCTGCTTGCCCACCACAGTGAGGAGAGCAGCCCCCTCTGCTGCACGCTCCCACCGCGATGTCCTGTGAGCCAGAGGCCTAAAGCAGCAGGGCCACCGGCCAGGGACTGAAACCTCTGAAAACACGAGCCACAGCACACCTCTCCTTCCCTTAACTGATTGTCTCGGTGTCCGTCACAGTGACTGAAGCTCACACAGGAGCCAGCGTGCACTCAGGACAGTGTCGCTGGGAGGTGGCCCAGGGCGCGTCTGCACGCGCTGGTACGTGTGGTTGCAGAGTGCGAGGTCTGCGGCCTGCACACCGGCCGCCCCCACACGCCCACGACTCCTCTGCAGGATCACAGGCTCCGCCTTGTCCTGGGCTCAGGGCGTGGAGCAGCTAGAGAGGCTTCTGGAATCAGGCAACCTCCAGGCAGCTGCCCAGCTCCCCGTCAGAACCAGAGTCCTGCTGGCCTCCCTCAGTCACCACTCCTCCCGCCACTCCCCTGTGTCCTGACCGTGCACAGACAAGCTGGCCACTTGATTAAGAGGAAAGGCCGAGGCAGGTGGAGTGCGAGCTCTGTGAGGGCAGGTGCCCCGTCCGTCCTGCGCCTAGGACAGTGTGGCCGCGTGCGCACTCGGGGGGGTGGTGCATGGACAGATGGAGTGTGGGTGTGTGAACAAGCAGATGGGAGAAGGAGGGAGGGGGGCGGTGGTGGATGGATGGAGAGGGGGGAGCATTGGCGGACAGGTGGGTGGGCGGATGGACAGATGCGAGAAAGAGAGTGCCCGCTGCAGTGGGTGGGCCTGGGGTCCTGTGCATTTCCTCCGCCACGGCTTCCAAGGATCAGCACTGAAGCGGGGTCCCTGTGTTTGCAGGCAACCACAGGCTCTTGGTAGAAGTATTCTAAATAACACTGACAACTGCTCACATCATCCCAGTGATTGACAGTCTACAGAGCACTTCCACGTACTCCTCAGATTTGATCATCACAGTCATTTTGAGAGGTTCTTCTCCCCCACCTGCATCTGAGGGAACTGGGATCAGGGTGGTCTGCTTTTGTGACTGTTTGGCTGTGGTCCCACCTGGCAGTCAGGGCAAGAATGAACTCTGCTTTCTCCATTCCAGCCCAACCAGCCTCTTTCCCTGGGCGCGTGCGCGCGCGCGCGCGCGCGCACACACACACACACACACACACACACACACACTTCAGCTGAAATTTCTAAATCTGAGTCAGTCACTGAAACTTCCCACGGGAAAATCAGTGCCACCCCCAACTCAAACCCTCTTGTTGGAGGTGGCAGGATTCCCCAGGGGATTTCAAGGAGAGAGCGCGTCTGCACATAGACCGCCACACCTGAATAAGCAAGAGATCAGGCCAACCCAGTGAGCCCTTTTCTTCAGCGGAGAAGGAGGCAGCGCATCTCCAGAGTCCTGCCAGCCCCCATCACTCCTCCTCCCCAGCCCCGGGAACTCCCAGCAGAGCCCTGGAGTCAGGAGTTTGACCTGTGAACACTGTTTCTGGCTGACAGCTCGCCCAGCCCCTCTGGGCCTCAGTGTCTTGTCTGTGAAATAGGATACCTGGTAGCCACTTCATAGAATTATCACAACAGTCAGGTAATGGGGGTGAACCACTTAGCACCATGCCTGGCCGTGCCCGCCAGCCCTCTGTGAGTGCCTGCTGGGGACAGGGGCACCTTCATGCAAGTCCCTGCTGAGTCACTTAGTAAGGCCTTCAGTAAACTGATTTCCATGAGTTTCCATCTTCTCATCTCTCTACTGGGGACAAAAAAATTAATTGGCAGGGACATAGGGACACTTAACTTCCCTAAATGTGTGATGTACACCACTGGTAGCCCATGAGATGAATTAGGTGAAATGAAGACAAACTACCAAAATTCTAATTGTAAGAGAATGTATTTCGGATACAGGGAAAAAAAATTTTTTTAAATCACACCCAGACTTTTTTCTTGGACAATATTTCTTAGAACAGTGCTAACCTTATAGGGTTACTGGTATTTGAGGGAGGAAATGGGGCAATCAAAGGCAAAATCTGTTAAGTAAATAATACCCAGGTGGTATGCAGGTGACCTGAGGATGGAGGTGCCAAGCTCTGTGAATGACAGGAAAAAACACAATGATTTCCAGGTGTAATTCCTGCCCCTAGACTGGATCTGGTACTAGAAGGGGAAATGCCACAAGGGCCCTATTGGATCCTTTGGAAAATTAGAATAAGAGGTACTCTGAGGTGTGGTATGAATGTTAAATGGTTACCCAAGTTGATAACTACGCCGTGCTTACATAGGAAAACATTCCTGTCCTTGGGAAGCGCAAACTGAGCAGCTGTCTGGGGGTAAAGGCCTGAGATGTACGTGATCTTCCCTTTCAATGACTCAGAAAAACTGTGTGTATGTGTGTAAAGAGAGAGAAATGGTAGAGCAAATGGGGATAATACGAGAACCTGGGTAGTAAGCATTTTCTGTACTGTTTTTACTTTTGGATTACTTATGTGATCTTGAAGCTATTTCCAAATAAAAAGTAGATTAAGATGCAATCATGCAGGTCAAGTTGGCAGCCTGGCACCGGCAGTGGAAGGCCCTCAGTGAACCTTCTGTCTCTTCCCCTCTCTCCTGCCCAGTGTGGAGACAGTGAATGACGGGCAGTTTCACAGCGTGGAGCTGGTGATGCTGAACCAGACCTTGAACCTGGTGGTGGACAAAGGAGCCCCCAAGAGCCTGGGGAAGCTCCAGAAGCAGCCTGCGGTGGGCGTCAACAGCCCCCTCTACCTTGGAGGTGATGCTCCCTCCCCCCCCCCCCCCATCCCTGCCCACCGTCCCTGCCCTCCGCTTCAGCACCGGACCCAGACCTCCTAGCGGGGCTCCCCTGCTCTCATCTCAGCACCCACTACAAAGCCAGCCAGGGAGGACTTCCTGAAGGAGACGATGACAGCTAAAATAAAAAAGCCACTAGAGCAGCTTGGTCAACACAGGGATCCCTGAGACTCCACCCAAGACACCTCGGAGGGCTGGCCCAGGCCCGCGATGTGCACTGGGAACAGGCCCTCCATCCGGGTGCGGGGGTCCAGGGAGTGCACCTGACGCGGAGCCCTCCCAGGAGGGACACAGGGACACAGCTTCTCCCCAGAGGAAGACAGCTGCGCCCCTCCCTCCCCACCCCCAGTTGTAGCCAAAACAACACTTCCAGCTCCGGGCTGGCCGCAGGCCCCCGGTGCAGGGGGTGGCAGGAAGTGGCATGGAGCAGGGAAGAAGGCCAAAGCCGACCTGATGGGAAGCAAACCAGGTCTTTTCCCCCTGTGCCGTCTAGACCTGACAAGAGGGCACAATGCACCAGGGTAGTAAAGGTCGGAGGACCTTGAACCCGAGAGTCCACTGAGGCCGGCTGCTCCTCCGCCTCTTCCTTCCCGCACTCTGGCTGGTCTGCCCGGGGTTCTCCTGCAGGGTCTGGAGGCCCTCAGGGTGGCCAGGTGCCACCCATCCCTTGCCTAAGCTGGTGGTCCCCTCGATGAAGCCAGTGGTCCATGTGGCAGTGCTGATCACGTCCCCCCATTTTTTCTAAAGAAGCTCAAACTACAGATTTTTGTGAGATTATTTTCTATATTTAAGCATTGGCGATGAATTCAGGTGGGTTTTGTTTGTTTTTCTTTTGTTTTTGGTTTTCTGGGCTTTTTTTTTTTTTTCAGAGGGGGTGGGGGATCAGGGATTGAACCCAGGGGCACTTAACCACTGGGCCACATCCGTGGTCCCTTTTGTTTTTTTTTTTTTATTTTGAGACAGGGCCTCCCTAAGTTGCTTAGGGCCTCGCTTAGTTACCGGGGCTGGCTTCGAACTTGAGATCCTCCTGCCTCAGCCTCCCAAGCCACATGGGATTTATAGGCATGCGCCACTATTCCCAGCTGAATTCAAGCTTTGCACCCCAGTGTAGGACCAAGAATGCAGGTCTTTCCTAAGATATGACCCAGGTTTAGGCCATCATCTCAACTTGAACAGCAGAGGCCCAGAGACCTTAACTAAGAACACGTAAAAACACCTTCTCATTCGGGGCTGGGCTCAGGGCTGGAGCTGGGTGGGAGGAGAGGCTCTTCAGGCTGCCCCGTCCCTCCCACAGGCATCCCCACCTCCACCGGCCTCTCGGCCCTGCGCCAGGGTGCAGACCGACCGCTGGGTGGCTTCCACGGCTGCATCCACGAGGTGCGCATCAACAACGAGCTGCAGGACTTCAAGGCCCTCCCGCCACAGTCCCCAGGGGTCTCGCCAGGCTGCAAGTCCTGCACCGTGTGCCGGCATGGCCTCTGCCGCTCCGTGGAGAAGGACAGCGTGGGTGTGTGAGTGCCACCCAGGCTGGACCGGCCCGCTCTGCGACCAGGAAGCCCGGGACCCCTGCCTCGGTCACAGGTCAGTGTCTTGACAGTCCCAGGATCCCAGCATACACGCTGGCCCTGTCCCCACCTGAGAAGGGGGCACTGATGGAGGAACGTGGTCACGTGTGGATAGCGCCCGGGGCTGCGCAGAGTCCAGAGGCTGAGCTTGCGCATCCAAGCTGCAGGCCTCGCTCAAAGCACCCGCCTCCGACCCTGTCCGGAGCTGCCATCAGCTTCCATGTTGCCTCTTGTGATTAGAAGGCGGCACCGCTTGGGGGACACAGCCCTCGGGCAATTGAAGGGCAGGTAGAACAAGGGTGAATTCAGCCTGCAGGTAGCTACTAGTGCCCTGGGCAAGGCGCCAGGCCTGCATGACCACACACAGCATAACGCCTGATGGGTTCATCATTTATTACTCACTCAACAGATGTTTAAGGAAGGCCTACTATGTGCCAGGCCTTATGCTTAATATAAGAGACCTGGTATTCCCAGCGTTATGAAATCTGATTCAGCCAAAAATACCTCCAGAGCCAAGACTGGTCATTTGTTGGCCTAAACAAGCTGGGAAACAATATTTTGGATCAGAAAGGAGGATTGGCTGTAAAGGGTTTGAACTTCCTGTGTTGCTCGTGAGTGTGTCTGAAATCAGCATGAATGTGGCTCTGAATGTCATCCCATTAGGGAAAATGATAGATCGTGGTTAAAAATAGGGTCCAGACGGGCACGGTGGCGCACGCCTGTTGCCGCCTGTAGCAATTGCCGCTTGCAGCAACGACGCCACGGGAGAAAATTTGGAGGCAGAATGGAAATGAAAAAGTTATTTTATTCTTCTTTTCTTCTAACTTCTCTCTCCGGCTCCAACAACCTCTCCAAGTCCAACCACAACTCACTCCCCCTCACCCGGTTAAATACTTTTTGCCTTAACAAGGACATGTGCTAACAGCTCGAGCTTACAGGTGCGTCACGCAGTGTTCACGGGCATAAAAAGATTCAGGTGAAAATACTTGAACACCTTTATGGCTCTCAGCTAGCCACCATCTTAGCTATCTCCTCAATTAGGGCTCTTACACATGCCTGTAATCCCAGCACTTGGGAGGCTGAGGCAGGAGGATCGCGAGTTCAAAGCCAGCCTCAGCAATGGTGAGGCACTTAGCAACTCAGTGAGACCCTGTCTCTAATTAAAAACACAAAAAAGGGCTGGGGATGTGGCCCAGTGGTCAAGTGCCCCTGAGTTCAATCCCCGGTACCACACACACACACACACACACACACACACACACAAAAATAGGGTCCTCGCCACCAGTCTTCCCACCTAGGAGATGTGGGTGAGGCTATTTCCTGGGAGCTGCAGAGGGGTGGCAGTTGTGGCAAAAGAGCTTACCACCAAGCCTGCCACACAGCAAGTGGCACCTGCTCGGGGTTCAGGTTAATATCTCTTGGTTGAAAAGCCTGGGCCCAGAGGTGTTTGGGATTTTGGATGTTCTCAGACTTTGGCATATTTATGCATATAGACAAGAGGGGGCAGACATCTTGGGGATGGGACCTGAGTGTAAATAAGAAATTCATTTGTTTCCTATATAGGGTATACACACAGCCTAAGGTAATTTCAGTCAATAGTTTTAGAGCACCTGCATTTTGACCGTGACCCATGAAGTCGGGTGTGCAGTTTTCCTCTTGTGCTATCATGTTGGTGCTCAGAAGTTGTGGGCTTTGAAGCATGTGGGATTTCAGATTTTTGGATTAAGTATGCTCACCTGCGGTGGTAGCAGTAATAGTATTATCATTTAAGATGATAGAGCATTGAAATGTTTACAGAAAGCTGTCTTCCAAGTACAGTGTGTGTGTGTGTGTGTGTGTCTGTCTGTCTGTCTGTCCGTCTTATATTAAGCATAAGGCCTGGCACATAGTAGGCCTTCCATAAACATTTGTTGAATAAGTAATAAATGAAACTGTGTTAGCGATCGTGAGCCTGTTGTCGCAGCTGGTGATGGACACTGGGGGAGGCTCACAGGCTTGCAGCTGACTGGCCACTGGGACAGGGTGTTTAAGAGCGATGCGCGGCCACTGGGCTGGAAGAGGCGCACGTGACCACAGGGCCACGGCTCTCGGGCTGCTTTCAGCTCGAGGTCCCACAGTGCCGGGTCCCCTGGTTCCTGGGTTGGACAGGGAAGCTCTGGCAGTTGCCGACTCTGGTTCCCACCTCCTCCCCCTCTCTGCCCCCAGCTGCAACCATGGGAAGTGTGTGGCAACCGGAAGCTCATACGTGTGCAAGTGTGCCGAGGGCTATGGAGGGGCTTTGTGTGACCACAAGAACGACTCTGCCAATGCCTGCTCAGCCTTCAAGTGCCACCACGGGCAGTGCCACATCTCAGACCAAGGGGAGCCCCACTGTCTGTGCCAGCCGGGCTTTAGTGGGGAGCACTGTGAGCGAGGTGAGTCTACTGTGCTCGAGGGAGGGAGCCCCGGGAGGGATGCAGCAGCCGGACCTCGACTCATGTCCCAGCACCTCAGCCTGGATGTGCCATTCAGGTGACCTGTGCCCTTGGCTCAGCCACACTCAAAGCCTCAAGTCCCTCAGCTTGAAAATGGGGGCAATACTATAGCTTCCTATATCAGATAGCTACTGCTACGTAACAAATTGGCCCCCAAACACGGCAGCGCCAGCCACAGGGTTTGTTTTTATCCATATAGTTTGGTGGCTCAGAAACTCAAAAATGGTTTAGCTGGAATCGGCCAAGGCTGGATTCAGCACAGCAAGGGCCAGGGGTTTCCAGAAGCTGATCCAAGACGGCAAGATGCGCTTCCACTTTGGTGCATTCCCATGCTGCTGGTTACTGTCAGGAGCCCTTGGTTTCTCCCTGTGTGACATCTCTATCTGGGACATTTGAGGGTCCTCACAACAGGGAAGCCAGGAGAGCAAAGAGGAAGCCACAAAGCCGCAGTGTCTCCTATCTCACCTTGAAAAGAACTTGCACCATCATTTCTCTATCATTTTGGTTACATGGGTCAAGAGCATCCACTGAGGAGGGGAACTACATAGACAATGTGGATACCAGGACATGGGGGTCACTGGGAGCCGTTTTAGGCATTGGTCACTATACTACCTTGTCCAGTTGTTGGACTCATGAGATGTAAAGTATGTGGTGCCTGGCACACTGCTAAGAATTCAGAAGCTGAGCTACATAAACTAGTGTCATGAAAAGTCTAGGTGGAGAGTCTCAACAGTTGGAAGCACCACGGGGTCATGAGGAAGAAGGCCAAGCTCTGCCGCTCAGAACTTTTGTGCTTTGAGCGGGACACGTTACCTCTTGGCTCATAATTCCTCATTTAAAAATACAGATGACTCAGTGCCCCCTGCATAGGTTTATTGGGAGGATTAAGTGAGAACATAGTGAATAAAGGATTAAAAGTTAAGATTTTTGAGTGATGTCAGCAAGTTGACTGGCTAGAGCTGCCCAACAGATGCCTCTTCCAACACATAAAAGGACTCAAATAATGACTGACTAAACGGCTGCATTCTGACTAGCAAGTCTGGGGAGAGTTCTGGGACACAGTGAGGGAGCTGGGGTGGGCTTGGTGACCAGAGAAACTCCAGCAGCATAGGGAGTGGAGTGCAGCACCCTGCCTAGCCACCCCACCTCCCAGGTTGGCTCAGAGCCAGACCCCTACCAACAGAGAAGAGTCCCCCCCAACCCCCGGTGACACCTACAGCCTGATCCCCGACCGCAGTGTGCCCTGGCCCAGGAGCCGGGAGGCACCACATCTCTCCATCCTTCATCATTTCTCCAGGAGAGCAGCTGCTCAAGTGCAGGAGCAGGGTAGCAGCTCTGACCTTGGCACCTGAGCCCTCCATGGCAGGGAGGCCAAGCCTGGTCTGGACGACCACCACACGTGGCTCCTCAGCTGGAGCCAGCCCAGCGTCCACTCAGTGAAGCCACACTTTCGCCATCACTACTCCTGCACCGAGACCAGAGCACCTGCAGGCATCACCAACACCAGTTACAGAGGAAGAAACTACATGGAGACCACACTATGGCACCCTCTAGAACCAAAGCCAAGACACCTGCCCAGTGGACACCCCAGGGCTCATCGACAGGAGAAAGTCTTCCTCTACTCCATAACATTGGAAGAGGTGACTATTCTACCAGATACACAGAAATCGACATAGGGACACAAGGAAACATGACACCACAGAAGGAGCAGAATAATTCTTCCATAACTGACCACAAAGAAAAGAAAAAGTGGAATGTATGAGAAAAAAAAATACGAAATAATGAGCCTAAGGAAACTCAGTGAGCTACAAGGCAACACAGATAGATAATTCAATGTAACCAGAAAAACAGTGCATGATCTGATATAAAAATAGATGCTAAAAGATATGGAAATAAAACAGAAATCTTGGAACTGAACAATTAAATGAATGAGATTAAAAATACAACATAGAGGGCTGGGGCTGTAGCTCAGTGGCAGAGCACTTGCCTAGCATGTGTGAGGCACTGGGTTTGATCCTCAGCACCACATTAAAAAATAAATAAAATAAAGGTATACTGTCCATCTACAACTATAAATAATACAAAATACAATGTAGAGTTTCAACATTGGTAGGGGTCTGGCTCTACCAACAATAGAGTACATCAAGTGCAAGAAAAATCCTAAATTTAAAGATGGGTACTTTGAAATAATCAAATCAGAGGGAAGGAAGAAAACAAGGAAGAGGAGGAGGAGGAGAAGAAGAAGAAAGTATACTCAATTTATGGGACTATGGGACACCATTAAATAACAAATTACCACATTATGGTAGTAAAAGAGGAAAGAAAGACAAAGAAAGGCACAAAACACTTATTTGATGAAATAATAGCTGAAAATTTCCCAAGTCTTGGAAGAGATATGGACATCCTGATTCAGGAAGCTCAATGACCTACAAACAGATCCAACCCCAAAATTTCCTCTCCAGGCACATTGTAACCACATGGTTATACAACAAAGAGAATTCTAGAAGAAACAGAAATGTGTCCAGTCACATAAGAGATTCCCCCTTAGACTATCAGCAGATTTCTTAGTAGAAACCTTGGAGTCCAGAGGGGAAAAAATGGGATGATATGTTCAAGTGCTGAAAGAAAAAACTGCCAGCCAAGAACACCATACCCAGCAACACTATCCTCCAGAAATGAAGAAGAAATAAAGTCATTCCTAGACAAGAAAAACTGAGGTCATTCCTTACCTCATCACATAATAAATGCTTTAAGGGTGTGTTTATGCTGGAAGCAGAAGGACAGTAATTACTATAATGAAAACATGAAAGTATAAAACTTAGTGATAGTGATAAATTTTATAATCAAATTCAAAATAGTCCATTATTGTAATGGTGGTATATAAATCTTTCAAATTTCTAGTATAAAGGTTTAAAGTCAAAATGGTCAAGGATAATGTGGCTAAAATGTGTTATTATGGAATACAAAATATAAAAATGTAGATTAAAGTAACAATATATAAATTTTGAGGGAGCAAGGTAAAAGAAGAGTATTTATATGTGACCAGAGTTGATATCAATGTAGTGTACTCTTACTGTAAAAGTCTTTGTGTTTGTGTCTGGGGTTGTAACTTAGGGGTAGAGCATTTGCCTAGCACGTGTGAGGCCCTGGATTTGATCCTCAGTACTACATAAAGATAAATAAATAAAATAAAGGCATTATATTCATCTACAACTACAAAAAAGTTTTAAATTTAAAAAAGTCTTTGTGTTTACTTCATGGTAACCACATACACTCACACACACACACACACACACACACACACAACTATAATTGATACACAAACAAGAGAAAGGATCAAAGCTTAGCAATACAGAAAACCACAAAGGTAAACTAAAAGAAAGGACAAAATAAGAAAAGATCTACAAATAACCAGAAAGCAATTAACAAAAGGCAAGAGTAAGCCCTTACCTATCAATAATAATCTCAAATGTAAATGGATTAAATTTCCCAATTAGAACATACAGATGGGTTGGGGGTGTAGCTTAATGCCAGAGCACTTGCCTACCATGCATGAGGTTGTGGGTTTGATCCCAAGCATTGCAAAAATAAAAGAAAAAGATGCAGAGTGGCTGAACAGATTTAAAACACAAGACCTCATTATGTGCTGCCTATCAGAAGCTCACATCCCTGTAAGGACAGAGAGTGAAGGAATGGGAAAGACATTCCATGCAAAAGGAAGCCAAGAGCAAGCAGGAGTAGCTATATTTATATCACATTAAATAGACTTTAAGTCAATAGTGATTAAATGAGACAAGGCCACTACATAATGACAAAAGGGTCAATTAAGCAAGAGACTATAACAACTGTAAAATATATATACACCCAACACCAGAGCATATATAAAGCAAATTTTAATAGATGGAAATGAAGCAATAAACTGCAATACAGGGTAATAGGAGACTTCACTCTCATTAGCAGAGAGATCATCCAGACAGAGAATCAACAAAGGCAGACTAGAATTAAATTATACTACAGACCAAGTGAAACCAACAGATATTCACAAGGCATTTCACCCAACAGCAGCAGAATACACAGTCTTCTCATCCACATATGGATTATCCACGGCAGAGCATGTAAGGTCACAAAACAAGTCTTAACAAGTTCAAGAAGATAGGTATGATATTAAGTATCTTTCCAGACCGTAATAGTACAAAACTAAAATAACTAGGTCAACTTTGGAAACTTTATAAATACATGGAAATTAAACAACATGGTTCTGAGCAACCAATGGGACAATGAAGAAATTAAAGGGAAAACTTTAAACTTCTTTGAGACAAATGAAAATGGAAACACATTGTACCCAAACCTATGGGACAAAGGAAAAGCTTTTCTAAAAGTAAAATGTATAACAATAAGTACTTACATCCCAAAATAAGAAAGACCCCAAATAAATGAAAATTATACCTCAAGGATTTAGAAAAACAAGAACAAACTAAACTCGAAGCTGATAGGATAGAAATAAATACTACACAAGCAATACAGAGACCCAATAAAATGAAGAACTGGTTCTTTGAAAATATTACAAAAATTGACAAGCCTTCAGCTAGACAAGGAAAAAAAGAAAACTCAAAATCAGAAATGAAAAAGGAGACATTACAACTGACACTACAGAACCACTAAGGGCCATAGAGATGATCATGACTGACTACGCATAGACAGCCTACAAGACATGGGAACCACTAAGGGTCATAGAGACCATCATGACTGACTACGCATAGACAGCCTACAAGACATGGATGAATTTCTGGATACGTACAACCTACCAAGATTGATATAAAAAGCAGATCATCCAGACAGACCAAAAACAAGTAAGGAAATTAAGCCAGTAATGAAAACCCATCCCACCAAAGAAAAGTTTCATGACTTCACTGCTATACTCTATTAAACATTAAAGAAGAACTAATGATAGTTCTTCTCAAACTGTTCCAGAAAATAGAGGAGCTCAGAATACTTCCAACTCATCCACTAATCCAGCACTTCCCTGAGATACAGACAAGGGACAACAACCACAACAATAGCAAAGGAAGCTAGAGGCCAACATCCCAGATGAACACAGTTGCAAAAACCAATAAAACAGTAGCAGACCAAATTCAACAGCACATGATAAAGATCATTTCATAGAACCAAGTGGGATTCATCCCAGGTATGCAAGGATGGTTCAACATAGGCAAATCCAAAAATGTGATATATGATATTAACAGAAAGAAGTATAAAATGTAGAATCATTTCAATAGATGCAGAAAAAAAGCATGACAAAATTCAACAACCTTTATTCTAAAAACCCTCAAGAAATCAGGTGTAGCTGGATGCATTGATACATACCTGTAACCCAAGCTACTTGGGAGTCTGACACAGGAGGATCATGAATCTGAGGTCATCCTGGGCAAATTAGAAAAAAACCATCTCAAAAATTCTGAAAAAAAAAAAATTTAAGCATGGCCTAGGGATGCAGCTCAGTGGGTTCTAGTCCCAGATCAGTGGGGTGAGAAAGAGGAGAGGAAGGAAGGAAGGAAACGATCCATTTAATATAGCTACCAATAAATAAGAGACCTGGGAATAAACTTAATCAAGAAAATGAAATATCTCTACACTAAAAACTGTGAAACACTGATGAAATTGAAGAGAGCGCAAATAAATGGAAAAACACCTCATGTTCATTGACTGGAAGAATGAAGATTATTTGAAATGTCCAGACGACCCAAAGTAATCTATAATTTCAAGGCAACCTTTACCAAAACACCATGACATTCTTCACAAAAATAGAAAGGACAATTCTAAAATTGTGTGGAAACACAAGAGACCCTGAATCACCAATACAATGTACAGCAAAAAGAACAAAGCTGGAGGCACCACACTACCTGATTTGAAAACATAGTACAAAGCTATAGTAACTAAAACAGTATGGTACTGGCATTAAAAATGGATACACAAACCAGTGAAACAGATTAGGAGCCCAGACACCAATCCATGCATCTACAGCCAACAGATGGACAGAGGAGCCAAGGACTCCCACTGGGGAGAGGACGGTCTTCAATCATGTTGGAAAGGTGGATATCCTCACACACCAAAATAAAACCAGAGCATATGGATCAAAACTTAAATATCATACCTTGAAGCTATGAAACCAATAGAAGAAAATATCGCAGAAACACTTCATGATACTGGACTGAGCAAGAATTTTTTTTGGATAAGCCTCAAAAGCACAGACAGGGCCTAGGGTTGTGGCTCAGTGGTAGCGCGCTTGCCTTACATGTGTGAGGCACTGGGTTCGATCCCCAGCACCACATAAAAATAAATAAAATAAAATAAAGGTATTATGTCCATCTCCAACCAAAACATATATATAGAAAAAAAAAAAAGCACAGACAGCAAAAACATGAAGGAAAAAATGAAAAATGGAATTAAAGCAAAACAAAAAGCTTCTGTACTACAATCTTCTACAGAATGAAGAAACAGTTTACAGAATGAAAGAAAACATTCGCCAACTATGTGTAAGATGTTAATATCCAGAATATATAAGGAACTCAAAACAACTCAACGACAACCAAAAAATTCTTATTTGAAACATTTCTCAGAAATTATTTCCCATCTATGTATGATATATCATAGTGCATAAATGCATTCTACTGTCATGTATAACTAATCAAAACAAATTTTTAAAATGTGGGAAAAAAAACCATTTCACACATATGGCCAATGAACATGTGGAAAATTGCTCAATATCCTCTACTCATGAATGAAATGCAAATCAGAACCAAATGAGGCAGCCCCTCCCACCAGTAAAAAATGGCTATTCCTGAAAAGACAAAAGATAACAAGTACCGAAAAGGATGTGAAGAAAAGGGAACCCTCACACAGTGTTGCTGTGAATGTGAATTACTATACCCATTATGGAAATCAGTATGGAGGGTCCTCAAATAATTAAAAGGAGAACTACCATATGATCCAATCTCACTACTATGTATATACCCAAATGAAATGAAATCAGTATATTGAAGAGACATCTGTACTCCCGTGGTCATTGCAGCACCGTTCACAAGAGCCAAGGTACAGAATCAACCTGTGTCCATCCACAGATGAATGGACAAAGAAAACATGATATGCATGCACAATGGAATAGTACTCAACCACAAAAAGGATGAAATCCTGCCTTTTGTGACAATGTGGATGAACCTAAAGGACGCTGTATTAAATGAAATAGCCCAGACACAAGGAGGCCAGTACTGCCTGTTCTTACTCACATGTGGAACCTTAAAGGCTGGTCTCCTAGAACTAGGAAGTAGAGCAGAGTTTACCAGTGCCTGGGGAAGGGTGTCGCCGCCTGAAGCACTTGGAGGAACGGAGCCGCGGGAAAAACTTCAGAAGCAAACTGGAGACAAACAGCTTTTTATTCTGATAACTTTTCTCTCTGGTTCTAACAACGACTAACACACGCCAAAACACACCCTAAAATGGCGCTGACCCGATCAGCAATTTCGGCCAAGTCACTCGAGATCCCGCAACAATCCCGTGAGACTACGGGTGGCGACAAAGGCCAAATCTCCACGGCTCATAGTCAACTGCAATTCAAGCCAATCCCCAAACAGGGCTCC
Organism: Tamias sibiricus; assembly: GCA_025594165.1. Taxonomy (NCBI): domain Eukaryota; kingdom Metazoa; phylum Chordata; class Mammalia; order Rodentia; family Sciuridae; genus Tamias; species Tamias sibiricus. Next base: position 11,938,836 of record CM046662.1, read on the forward strand.
TGCAGAAGGGAGAAGGGAGAGATGGGTCAACACATACAAGATGATGTAGATAGGAGATCTGAGGCCTGGTGTCCTGTCGCACAGTGGGGTGACTGCAGTTAACAATAGCCTGTGTTTCAAACTGCACAAGATTTTGAATGTTCTTACCACAAAGAAATGAATGCTTGTGGTGATGGAGATGCCAACCACCCTGACTCGGTCATCACACAGTGTACACATATGTCCAGCCATCACATCGTGCCCTGTGTGATACACAAGCCTTACATGCCAAACTTCTTTAAAAAGAAAAATAAAATTCACAAAAGTTAAGATTGTTAAAGTCTAGATTTCTAACATGTCATAGTGTTAAATGACTTATTCAGTAAAGGATAAAATCAGAGACAAGGCACAGCAGTGTAGACAAGGCTCACTTTGGACAAGGGAAGCTCTTTCCCTTGTCCTCGGTCCCATCTCCCCTTTCTTTTCCACCTGTTGGTCCTCGAGACACCTCGCCATTGCCAAGTTCCTCTGCAGTCTCCATCCAGCCCACCTGTGCTGTGGGTGGTCTGACCCATTCTCATGAACACCCAGTTAGTTATGCTAGTTAGTGGCCCCCTGGCTCTAGTGAACTGCATGAGGCCAATTAAATTGAAACCAGGTTCTACTGGAATCATAATGGTTGTCTCACCTTGGAGGTTCTTCTCCAACGTGGACACTGAGAAGTCCTCCTCCCTGCCACCAGCATCCTAGGCAGGCCACCCCCGTCACTAGAGGACTCTCGCATGTCGAACCCGGATGAAATACTATTCTTCAGCAAAACTGCTCATTTCTTAAACTTTATTAACTATTTTTAAATAATCACAGAAAAGTCCTCAGGGTAGTGTGAACAGCCGCCCCACCCCAGCTGCTAACATACTGTCACACTGTACTCTCCCTCCCCCTCCCAGGTCGCTCACACTTGAACTCACATGCACACCCATTGTCACAGCTCTTTCTGAATCTTTCAACCGCCTCATAATTTTAAAGAATTATATATAGCTCAACACAGATCCCAGGTACCATATTCAAACACCTGGAGCCTTAAAATACAGAGGGCCCTCTCTCCTTCAGTCTCCTCTGACACTCACAAGAGCTGTGAATCATTAGTAGGAAGAACAGGCAAACATGTCACCATCTTCCAGACAAAGAAACTGGCTCAGGCTGACCAGTGACTTGCCCAGGCTATCGGGGCGAGGGTCCTGGTTCCAAGTCCATTACCGCCTTCCTTAGCACCTGCTCCAGATGTTGCCCGGTGTCATGAGGACGGGAGAGGGCTGAAGATGAAGAGCCAGGTCAGGGTTGAAGAGTCAAGTAGACCCAGGGTCCCCTGCCCTGCCCTCCTGTCAGTTCTAGGCCTTTGGGGAGATGTCGCCCCAAAGGCCCTTTGCCTCATTAACTGTTGCTCCTGTTCAGATCTGAACTCCATTGGCATTTCCCAGAGAAGCCACCTGGGAGCCAGGGCAGGTTCCTTTGCCACATGCTGTTACATAAATACGTCCCGCCTCAGTTTCTCATTACAGATATGTCCACTTCAGTGATCCTGTAATAAGGGTCTGGATTCTAGACCAAAGGAGACAGGCACTGAGGGCTGTGGGACCCGGGGCAACCCATTACTACAGACAGAGCAGGGAGGCCAGACCAGCCTCACCACAGTTTCTGATTTTCAAAGAAGCCAGAAATTCAAAGTCTTACTCTGGCTTTTTGAATGCTGATAATTGGTTTAGTTGCCAAGCACATGTCGGGTAACCAGAACGGGTCTGGGGACAGGATTTAGGGCACAGTCCACCAGTTGGCCTCATCTAGTGTGGACTTGAAGTTCCTTGAAGGAAGGGACCAAGCTGCGAATTCGCTGGAGGCCTTGTTGCCCCTCCTGCAGAGCCTGGCACAGAAAAGGCACTTACTGTGTGTGTGGACTGGCTGGCGGGTGGGTGGGGAGGTGGATGGATGGACAGAGGGGACACATCAGGAGACGGACGAGTGAAAGACCACAGTGTTTCAGAACCGCCCAGCTGGGAACCGCTTCTGGGCGGTGCTGCCCGCGGGCAGCGTGCTGACCCCGCCTCTTCTGCCCCTGCAGAGAACCCTTGCCTGGGCGAGGTGGTCCGCGAGGCGATCCGCCGCCAGAAGGGCTACGCGTCCTGCGCCACGGCCTCCAAGGTGCCCATCATGGAATGTCACGGGGGCTGCGGGCCCCAGTGCTGCGCGCCGGTCCGCAGCAAGCGGCGGAAGTACGTCTTCCAGTGCACGGACGGCTCCTCGTTCGTGGAGGAGGTGGAGAGACACTTGGAGTGCGGCTGCCGCCCCTGCTCCTGAGCCCCGCGCCCTGCCACCCCAGCGGCGTGGGGCTGGGGACAGCCACGGGCCCTGTAGATTCGGAATGAAGGAGAGGAAGCAAAAGAAGAAGAGAGTATTAAGTATATTGTAAAATAAACAAAAAAAAAAATAGAACTTATTTTTATTATGGAAAGTGACTATTTTCATCTTTTATTATATAAATATATCACGCCGTCTGAGTATATGTACTATATGGTGAGTTATTTCTACCGAGGTTTGTTTTGTGTTGTGTATTTGTTGTGTTTTTATAAACAGCTGTTTAAAATCTTAAGACGAAAAAAGACTAATAAAAATGTTTTAAACAAAAGGATGAGAATAAAGAGACGAGAGCCTGCTGAGGAAGGAGGAGGGAGGCTTCGTTTCCCAAGCTCTCCACCTGGGAGACCGAGGCCTGCTTACCTGCTCAGGAAACGAGCAAGAGGAAGAGAGAGCAGAGATTGTTCTTTGTTCCTCGTTCTTAACTCTTTCTTTTCTCTTCCCTAAACGCGCGCACGCAGCTTTTAATGGCCTAGGCTGTCTATGCTCAAGATGCCCATCTCTTCCAGGAAAAGCTTCTGGAGGTTTGGCCGAAGCTCAAAGCGATTACTGCCCATCTGCCCTGGGGCCCTGCAGGGTCTGAGCCCACAGGGAGACCCCTTTTCTCCTTCCTGGATGGCCCCGGTTTCCACTAGAGGACTGGCCACTTGAACTTTGCCCAGCACTTAATCTGGGCTTGTTTTGCTGAGTTTTGAAACAGCTGCTCTTTTGCTACCCCCGCAGGGTGCTCCTGGGTGAGTGGGGAGGAGGGCGTGGCAGTCTCCCAGGCCCCAGACACTGGCTCTTCCTCAGAAGGTTCCAGCCCATCCTCCACCCCCAGCCAAGGCCACACTGGAATGCAATAGCAAGAGAGGAGACGGGGAGGGCTTCTGGCATGAGGGAGGCCACAGCCAAGCCTGCCCACAGCCCACAGATGTCCAGCCAACAGGCCTCTGCCACCTGGTCCTCCTGGTCCTGTCATGGGGACAAAGACCCCTTGTCCATCTGCAGCACTTGCCAGTGCATATCTGAACAGTACCTCATCTGTCAGCCCTGCTCTGCAGGGAGGGTAGCCCAGCAGGCCCATTTCACAGACAAGGACCCTGGGTCCTGCCCAGGCTCCGTAAGGTGCCATAAGTCAGCCACCTGGCAAGTGGCAGCCGGAGCTGGAGCGTAGCCCGAGGCTCTGGACTCTTCTCCAGAGCAGGTGACCAGGAGGTGCAGGCGGAGCGCACCAGGGAAGGAAAGCGGGTGCTTTTTCCTGCCCTTTCTTTCCAGCCCTTGTTCTGCCTTGTTCCTTCCTGATTCTGTCTTCCTTTTATACGGAAGAATCTAGAGACAGAGACTTGGGTATCTAGGAAACGTGAGCAAAGGGAGCTGTTTGCTCTCTGACTGTTCCTAAAGGGCCTTCCCACCCCTCTTCCCACTTCTCTCCCCTGCCCTCTCCTGCCCCCTTGAGCCCCAGTGCACATCCCCAGGGTCCCCACTGTTTGCACCAACCCCTGGCGCCCGGCCTCCACCCCTCCTGCCCAGGAGCCTCCACTGCTGGGAGCTTCAGGAAGAGAAACGGAGACCTTCCAGCTGGAGGGCCCCAGAGGAGCCCCGCTGCTCTGTGAGCGTGAGTGGTTGGCCAAAGACTCAAGGAATAAGGAAGGGAAGGAGGAGAGGAAGATGAGGGACACGAGGCAAGTGGAAGACAGGACGCGGCAGGGACAGATGGGGGCATGTACTCAAAATATGCACAGGCACTGAGTCCCAGGTGCTGCGCCTCGGGCTGGGCTTGCTTCCAGTGTTCACAGATTAATTTAGTGCTCACTGTTTTAGACACCAGATATCATTCTAGTTGGTATATATATACTCAATTCTCTCAACAGCCTTTTAATAAAAACAGTATTAGCCCATTTACCAGTTGAATAAACTGAAACATAGAGAATTTAACACACTTGTCCAAGAGAAGATGGTTCATGAATCTCACAGCCAGGATTTGATCCCAGGTTGTTAGACTCCAGAACTTGCTCACCTAACCACACCATTTCTTGTGGGAAAGAATGCGTTCTGCCCTTAGAGAGCCTCTGGTCTGGGGCAGAAGCAATTCCTTTATTATATGTAATAGTTCCCTAATCGCAGAATAAAGAGGGGGCTGTGCAGAGCAGGGAATTTCCAGTCCTGGGTCTCAGAGGAACCACCGTTGGCCGGGGTCGGGAAAGGGAGCTGAACTTTGCTGGGAATGGCTTTTAAACAGCAGAGGAATGTGGAAAGTCCTGGTGCAGGAGTGTGGGGCACACAGGGGGAGCAGAGAGACTGGGTACAGGTAAAGTCAGGGGTTCAACGACAAAGGGCCACACGTGCCAGGCCACAGAAAGCCAGAGGGTTTGTTTGGGCAAGGGAATAGCAAAGCAAGGTCTGAAAAAGGGACAGAACTGGTGGCAAAGTAGAGAAAGGCCTGGGTGAGGAATGAGCATCTGCCACCCAAAGTCACCTCTGGGGACCTAGTTGTTGACTTTGAGGCTAGAAAACACTGATTTCAAGAAGGAGCCCAGAAGTCTTTAGGTAGCTCAGAAGCTCAGCCCTAGAAGGGGTATCCTGGGATCTGTCCAGCACCCCTCCCATCCCCCAGGCCCCTCCAGACACCCCCACCCTGCAGGCGGACCTGCTCTTCACTCCACGACACCCCTAGCTAGCCTCTCCCCATCCAGCACAAAGTCCACTCAGCTGCCCCTCACGAGCCCCACCCGGGGTCGCTGACCCTGGAAGGACTCCCCAGGCTACTGGCTTTCCCTCTGCTTCCCCAGGACCCCGGGCCTCCCTCTTCCAATCCGTAGGCCAAGGGTGGCGATGTGGGCCAGGGAGCCAGCTCTCAGCCCCTCGGCCCCAGGGCCCCCTTGACAGGCTGTGGAGGTGTGAGGGGAGGCTGGTGTGGAGGCTGCCGAGGGCCTCACGTCCCCTCCGTGGAGACCCTGCGGAGAACCCAACACTGGCAGGCAGCTGGTGCACCGAGCATGGGCCGAGGGGCCGGGCACGGAGGCCCCAAGCCTGTGGCTCTTCCTTCTCTTGGTGCTCCCGGACCTAGACAGGCCACGCCGCCCAGGTGACCTGAGCAGCCATCAAAGACCCACCTGACGTTAGTGTCACGTCTTCCTCCGTGAGTTCATCCAACATGGGGCGGGTTGAACAGACAGACTCTTTCAGACAACTGGGGTGTCCTTGCAGGGACGCTGTGGCCCAGGAACCCGCAACCTCCTTTCCCCATGTTCAGACGGCGAGCCCCTCCTCCCAGGCCTGGACCTAAAGGTGCAGGTTGAGATTCCCTAGTCTGAAAATCCCAAATCTGAAACATCGGAGCACGGCATGGTGCCAGCAGTGGAAAATCCCCCGGATGTTAAAAAGAGTGTATAAAACTACCTCCAGGGCTGGGGTGGCTCAGCAGCAGAGCACCTGCCTAGCATGTGTGAGGTCCTGGGGTCCATCCCCAGAACCAAAGAGAAAATACATTACCTTCACACTATGTGTATAAGGTCCCTTGGAATCAAAACCATACTTTGTTTTTAGACTTAGGTCACAGCCCCAAGATACCTCATTATGTACATGAAAATATTCAAAAATATGAAAAAATTCAAAACACTCTGGTCCCAGGCAATTTAGACAGGGATTCTCAGTGTGTCTATTGCTGCCTCTCGGTTTCCTTTCCTATCAGTCTGTTACAGAGAATCTCAGCAGAGACATTTGGACATTTGGGCAGTATCTGGAGACATTGCTCATTATATAACCAGGACATAGGGCACTAGGGGCATCTGGTATACTGAGACCAGGGAGGCTGATAAACATCCTAAAATGCACAGCACAGCCTCCACAACAGAGAATCTTCCTGCCCAAGATGTCCACGTCGCTAAGATTGAGCGACCCTGGCTTAAGCCTTCCCTGAATATCGGGACGGCAGGAGCGCCACACAGGCGGCAGACAGTGACCCCCACAGGCTGTCTTGGTTGGAAAGCATGGCAGGTGGGTGGCATGCTGTACTTGCACTTGGAGCACCGTAATGGGTGGGAAGCTGGGAGAGGACCTTTCTAGCAGTGGGGACCGCCATCATACCATCGTCCTTTCTGCCATTCTTCACCCTTAAAGGTCAGCGCAGATGGGTGCAGAGAATTGGGTTCTGGATTTAATGTGCTCGTGCTTACGGGACACTTAAAGTGTGGGGGAGCACGTGACGGTTGCCTTTGGACCTGTGATTGGCAGAGAAATGAAGAACAGGACACATAGTTTGGATTGTTGAATGTCCCCAGAGACCCATGTGCCAGAGCTCAGCTTCCAAGGTGGGCTACAGGGAGATGGTAAGACCTTCAGGACGTGGGGCCTCGTAGGAGGTACCCGGATCATTGAGGGTGTGCCTGTGAAGGGCAGTGTCCGACTCCAGCCCTTCCCGTCCCCTCCTCTTTGCCTTCCTGGCCATGAGGTGAGCAGTTTTGTCCAACACATTGCCACCCGGCACCCCCACCAGAGGCCTAAAAGCAATGACTCCATGGGATCATGAACTAGAACCTCTAAAACTGAGCCAAAATAAGATTTTTTTCTTAATAAGTTAATTATTCCAGGTATTTTGTTACAGTAATGGAAAGCTGACTAATAGAGAAGATTAATAAAAATGTTGTTTCTACATTCTGAAACTTTACCCTTCATCTAGGCCCTGGCTGAAGAAGTAGGAAAAGTCCACTGGGTTATCAGATCAAGACCTAAAGGCTGAAGAATGGTCTGCAGTCTGTCAGAGAGGAGTATAGGAATAGAAGTTCAAAGCCACAAGCAATTCAAACTCAAGATGCAGCAAGGGACATTGACTTGATTCTCAGTCATTGACAGCAGGACTAACCTTGCTTATGCAGAGTAACTGTATAAAGTACTTCAGGGACAGATACTCTTAGCTCCCTAACAAAGCGCTATAAATAGACTTTGTAAATGTCCCTATTTTGCCAGCCACTGCAGGGGGAGGGACATAAGCGAGTCTGGGGGTATAAGAGCAATGTTGCAGGACAGTCTAGGTGAGCCGTCGCAGCCCTTCCAAGTCCACCTGCCCTGAATACCACATCCTCTCCCCCACCCTGCTGCTGGACTTTGGCAGCACCATGATCTTGAGTTCCCCATCTTAGAAAAGAAGGATGGCAAGACTTATAATCAGGACGCAGTAGACTACAAGTGACAAAAATGAATTTGAACCACTGTAAACCAAAAAAAGGAATGTGTTGCCTCAAGTACTGGAAAATCTAGGTCAGTTCTCTTTGCAACAAAAACGGGTGTTTAAATCCAAGAGCTCACACTCCATGACTAGGGCTCAGGTCCCTCATGCGTGCTCAGCTTTACTTGGTTTCTCAGGAAGGACTTCCTCACAGATCACAAAGTGACTCCTAGGAGCTGCAGATCTAAAGCTGGACATATCACAAATTTCAAATCCAGAAGTAAAGAACGCTTCTCTTGCCAGTACTCCAAAAGATGTCCCAGAACTGAGAGTCACTAGCTGCTTGGCCTGCCTTGAAGCAAATGCCTATCATGAGACCAAACATTATGGTCAAAGCAACAAGTGCAATTATAGGTCAAGCCTAAACGGGAGAGAGGGAATGAGATCATTCACCTTGACCCAGTGGAGTTCACCCCAGGGAAGCAAAAATGGTCCAACACATGCAAACCGATAAACGTTAGACATCACACTAACAGACTGAAGGGCAAAAAATAATATGTACATATATAAATGATCATTATAATAGTTGAAGAAAAAACATTATATAAGATCCAACATTTCTTCATTATAAAAACCCTCAACAGGGGCTGGGTTTGTGGCTCAGTGGTAGAGCGCTTGCCTAGCACGTGCGCAGCCTGGGTTCGATCCTCAGCACCACGTAAAAATAAACGCATTGTGTACAACTAAAGCAAATAAATAAATGTTAAAAAAAACCCTCAACAAATTACAGATAGAACAAAAGCAACATCTGACAAACCCATAGCCAACGTCATGCTGAATGGGGAAAAGTCAAGAGCTTTCTCCTTAAGACTGGGAACTAAACAAGGATGCCAACTTTCACCTCTTCCATTCAACATGGAACTGGACATCCTAGCCAGAGCAATTAGACAAGAAAAAGAAAAAAAGGCATCCAAATGGGAAAGGAAGAAGTTAGTGAGCCCCTGTCTGCTGGTGACATAATCTTATGTCAAAGATTCCACCAAAATCATTGTTGCAACAAAGAAACAAATTCAGTAATGTTGGAGGATTACAAAAGTGAACATATAAAAAATGGTAACATTTCTACACAATAATAGTGAAATAAAATAAAAATCAAGAAAACAATTCCATTAAAATTGTGACAAAAAAAAGAAAGAAAGAAAGAAAGAAAGAAAGAAAGAAAGAAAAACTTAGGAATAAATTTAACCAAGAAGGTGAAAGATCTCTACACTGAAAACTAGAAAATACCAATGAAAGAAATGAAAACTGGGCATGGTGCAGCATGCCTGTAATCCCAGTGACCCAGGAGGCTCGAGCAGGAGGACCGCAATTTCGAGGTCAGCCTCTGCAAACTAGTGAGACCCTCTCTCAAATTTTTGTTTTTAATTTTAAGGCAGGGTTGTTGGGTGAGTAGCTCAGTAGTAAAGGACTTGCTTAGCATTCATAAAGCCTGGGTTCAATCCCCAGGAGGAAGGAAGGAAGGGAGGGAGGGAGGGAGGAAGAGAGGGAGGGAGAGAAGATGACACAAATAGATGAAAAATATTCCATGTTCATGAATTGGAAGGATTAATAGTCACCAAAATTTATTCTACCCAACACTACCAATTCAACGTGATCCTATCAAAATACCAATGACATTCTTCATAGAAATAGGAAAAAAATTCTAAAAATTTGTGTAGAACCACAAAAGACTAGCCAACGCCATGTTGAGCAAAGCTGAAGGCATGCAACTGAACACACCAAAAACACTACAAAGTCACAGTAATAAAGTAGTAACAGCACAGCGCTGGTATTAAAACAGACACAGAGCCGGGCGTGGTGGCGCACGCCTGTCATCCCAGCACTTGGGAGGCTGAGGCAGGAGGATCGCGAGTTCAAAGCCAGCCTCAGCAATGGTGAGGCACTTAGCAACTCAGTGAGACCCTGTCTCTAAAAAAAAAAAAAAAAAAAAAGGGCTGGGGAATGTGGCCCAGTGGTCGAGTGCCCCTGAGTTCAATCCCCTGTACCAAAAAAAAAAAAAAAAAAAACAGACACAGAGACCAATGGAGCAGAATAGAGTGTCCGGTAGCATATCCACACATCTACAGCCAACTGATTTTCAACAAAGGTTCTGAGAACACACCTTGAGGAAAGGACAGTCTCTCCCAAGATACAGTTTTTGGAGAACTGGATATACACATGTAGAAAAATGAAATTGAACACTCGTTCATACCATATACAAAAATCAACTCAAAATTGATTAAAGACTTACTGTAAGACTTGAAACTATTAAAACAAAACGTAGGGGTAAAGTCTCACGGCCTTGGTCCAGGTGAGGATTTTCTGAGTAAGACTTCCAAAGCACAGGCAACAAAAACAAACACAGAAAAGTGGGGTTGCATCAAACTAGAGAGTTTCCACACAGCCAAGGAAACAATCAACAGACTAAAGGAACAACAACAGAATGGGGAAAGTACTTGAAAAACCATGTATCGGATAAGGGGTAGATATTCAGAACATAAAAGGAACTCAACAGCAAAACAAACAAACGAAAACCACAAATAGTACAACTTAAAGATGGGCAAAAGAACTGAGTAGACCTTCCTCAAAAGCACGTGTACAAGTGGCCAAACGGTACATGAAAAACTGTTCAACAGGGCTGGGGTTGTGGCTCAGAGGTACAGCACTTACCTAGCATGTGCGAGGCCCTGGGTTCGATCCTCAGCATCACATAAAAATAAATAAAATAAGGGTGTTGTGTCCAACTGAAACTAAAAACAACAACAACAACAACAAAAAAAAAACTGTTCAACATCACTGGTCATCAGGGCAATGCAAATCAAGACCAAAATGGGAAGCTGCCTTGCTCCAGTAAGAATAGCTGTAACCAACAAGACAAAAGGTAATAAATGTGGGCAGGACGCGGAGCAAAGAGAACGCTTACACCCAGTGGTGGGAATGTGGGTGGCACAGCCATAGTGGAAAAGGCTATGAGGGTCCTCAAGAAGTTACAAACGGAAGAACCAGTAACATCACCTGGACAGCCTTGTGGCGGTGCCTGGCATGCTTCCTCCACCACAAAGGACCAGAGCAAGCTCAGAACCACAGCTGTCCTTCTGGAGTGCTTGCGGCCGAGCAGCAGGGGGCTGGGGAGGAGGCGGAGATGTGGACGCTGAGACAAGACGCAGCATGGCCTGATAAAGGGAACTAAGCCCACAGTACCTGCCACATCATCCCTCGAGACCAATCCTGGACCAAGAAGGACTTCGAGGGGAGGGAAAAGGAAACAGGAGACCCTGGGAATCGATGCTCACACCACAGACCCCTCATGGGGAACCCTGTGGCCCTTACAGGCCCTGAGACCAGCTTATGGAACCATCAACCTGCCTGCCCACTGCATTGCCCTAAAGAACCCATCCCACAGGGTGTCCTCCTGCACACGGGGCTTTGGCTCCACAGGCCTCTTGAGACCAGGCCCGTGTGGCCTCCTGGGAAGCTTCCCCAGCAGCTCCAGCAACCCAGCCCCGTGAGCCAGCCCAAGGTGCCACCCACGTGTGCACAGCTCAGGAAGCACCGGTGGTCCACCCTGAGCAGCTCAGCCTGCAGGGCTGCCAGAAACTGCTGCCAGCCCCACTCACCCACCCACTGCCACAGAAGCAGCTGGTGGTCCTGTCACCTGCCCTCAGCCCCAGGAAATAGCCAGGTGACCATATCCATCCTTCCATGGCCCCATTAGCAGCTGGGTGACCCAGCCCCAAGGACCCTGGACCAGCCCTGAGTGCTCAGCCCACCAACCATCCCCACATGCAGCCAGGCGGCCCCACCCACCCTGGAACATAAGTGAGCAGCCCATTCTGAGCTGCTCAGCCCACGGAGGCCTAGTAGATCAAACAAGTGGCCTCACCTACCTCCCCACCCACCCGTGATCACAGGAAGCAGGCAAGAGCCTTTTCTGAGTGGCTCCTCCTGCTGAGACCTTCAAGAAGCAACCCACACGGCCCCTGCTATGGCCACAAGAAGCTGCTGAGTTGCCTCTTCTCAGAAATTCAACCCAAGAAGGCCCTGAGAAGCAGATGCTTAGCTCCTTCCACCCCCTCTCAGCTGCAGAAAGAAGGTGGGCAGATGCGCCTATGCAGGGCAGCCCTAGGAGGCCTGGGAAGTCACCTTTACAGCCCTTGGACCCTACCAAGTGCCCCACCAACTGGAGGGTTCCAGCCTTTGTGATGTTGGAAACTGAGCAGCACACCCACACCACTACCAGGCGTGTTATGCTACACTCACCTGGGCCCCAGCGTGGTCCCAACCTCACACAAGCCGGCAGAGCTGACGGACACCCGAGCTCAGCATGCCACACTCAGAGCTCCAGCAAACCTGCCCTGCACGAGGGAGCTGTAGCCCAGCTGGAGACACAATCCCTCAACCCCTGCACCTAGGCCACCGAGGAACCTCTGGGCACCAACAACATTGGCCAGGGCCAAAGAAGCTACTCACAAACTATGTGGCAGAGCCCACCTGGAACCAAAGCAAATGCAACCTAGCTAAGCAACACACACTGTCAGCAGAAAGTCTTTTCCTGCAAAATCCATCCCCTAAAATTGGCAGAGGCACAGAGCCACCAGGTGCACAAACACCAACATAGAGACAGAAGAAGAACAGGAGGGCAAGGTGACACGACACAGGAACTCAGAGAGAGGAGGTCAATGGAGTGCCTGACCAAGAATTTTAAAATGATCATAGTTAAGGAAAGAAACTTAATGAGATACAAGAGAATATCAATGAGATTAGGAAAACAATTCATAATATGAATTCCAGCAAAGAGAGATCCTTAAAAAGAACCTATCACAAATGGTGTGAAAATATTTTGTATAAAACCAGAAATATGTAAAAATGAGCTCCATATGAGTATTATGAATTGTAATGCATTCTACTGTCATATACAACAACTTCGAGAAAATAAAAAAGAAAGAACCTGTCAGAAATCTTACAGCTTAAGACCTCAACAAGTGATAAAAAATATGATCGAGAGCCTCAACATCAGAATTCATCAAACAGAAGAATTTCTGAATTTAAAGACAGGTCTTTTGAAATAATTTAATCGGACATTTTTTCAAAAAAAAAAAAAATCAAAGGAATGAAGAAAGCCTTTGGCACATATGGGACACTATTAAGGAAGCAAGCTTTCACATTATAGGAGTTCCAGAAGAAAAGGGAAAAGTCATAGAGAACCTATTCATCAAGGTAATTCCCAAAACTTTCCAAGTCTTGGGGGAGAAATGGACATTCTGTTCCAGGAAGCTGGAAGGACCCTTAATAGATTTGACCAAAAGAAATCCTCTCTGAGGCATTTTCTATGCACGCTGTCAAAAGTTAAAAGTTAGAGAGAGAATTCCAAAGTCAGCAGGAGAAAAAGAATCAAGTCACTTCTAAGGGAATCTCCATTAGACTGACAGCAGAATTCTCAGCAAAAACCCTACGGGCCAAGAGAGAGTCAGATGACATAACCAAAGTTCAGGAAGAAAAGCATTGTCAACAAAGACAACTAAACTCAGAAGAGCGATCCCTCAAAAGTGAAGAAGAGCCGGGCGCGGTGGCGCACACCTGTAATCCCAGCACTTTGGGAGGCTGAGACAGGAGGATCGTGAGTTCAAAGCCAGCCTCAGCAATGGCGAGGCACTTAGCAACTCAGTGAGACCCTGTCTCTAATAAAATACAAAAAAGGGCTGGGGATGTGGCCCAGTGGTCGAGTGCCCCTGAGTTCAATCCCCAGTACCACAAAAAAAAAAAAAAAAAAAAAAAAAGTGAAGGAGATACAAGACTTTCCAAGACAAGTAAAATTATAAGGTCTAGACAGACCTTATAAAAAGTGCCAAAGAGAGTTCTAGACTAGCTGCAAAGGATGACAGCTACACCACGGAAGCACATGAAAGTACAGAAAGAACATGGAGCAGATATGGAACAAATATAACCAAGGACGTGAATGGCCTTTACAATGACGTCATGAAACACCGATGACAGACACTGAAGATGACAGACACAAAAGATTGACAGATGCTTCGTGTTTTGGAAGAACTGTTAGATGTCGATACTACCAAACTGATCTACAGAGGCCAAGCAACCCCTATCGAAATGCCAAGGCTATGCTTCACAGAAATGGAAAAAAATGCTCCCCAAATGTGTCTGGAACCACAAAAGATGCTGAGTAGCCAAGCAGGAGGCATTACCATACGTGGCTTCAAAACACACTGCCAAACAATAATAACCAAAACACTGACGGGTAGGTACTGGCAATAAATAACAGACACATAGACGCATGGAACAGAATAGAAGACCTACCAATAAACCTGGGTATTATAGCCAACTGATTTTCAACAAAGGCAGCAAGAACACACACTGGAGAGAGGAAAGTCTCTTCAGCGAATGATGCTGGGAAATCTGGATGTCCATATATGCAAAAGCAGAAAAAATAAACTAGACTCCTGACTCTCGGCAATGACAAAACTCAACTCAAAATGGACCAATGTTCTAAACGTAAGGCCTATGTCTACTAAACCACAAGAAGAAATTATAGAGGAAGCACCTCAGGACATTGGTCTGCGCAAAGATTTTTTTTTTTTTTTTTTTTTTTTTTTTTTTTTTTTGGATAAGAGCCCAACAATACAGGTGACTAAAGCAGAAATACACAAATGGGATCACAGGAAACTGAAAAGCTTCTGCTCAGCAAAGGAAACAATCAACATGGTGAAGAGACAGCCTACAGAAAGCAAGAAAATATCTATGATCCACATGTGTGATAAGAAGTTGATAACCAGAATAAGAGGGGGAAAAACAACTCAACAGCAAAACAAACAACAAAATCTGATTTAATAATGGGCAAAAATCTGAATAGACATTTTTCAAAAGGCATACAGATAAACAATAAATACATATTTAAAAAGCTCATAGCTGGGCACAGGGGCACGTGCCTGTAATTCCAGCAGCTCAGGAGGCTGAGGCAGGAGAATTGTGAGTTCAAAACCAGCTTCAGCAACTTAGTGAGGCCCTGAGCAGCTCAGCAAGACCCTGTCTCTAAATAAAAAATATAAAAAAGGGATGGGGATGTGACTCAGTGGTTAATTGCCCCTGGGTTTAATCCCCAGTACTATAAATAAATAGGCTAAATATCATTAATCATCAGGGAAATGCAAATCAAGACCATGATAAAATATCACCTTACTCTGATAAGAATAGCTATTACCAAAAAAGAAAAAACAGATAACAAGTGCTGGGGAGGATGAGGGGGAAAGGGGGGAAAGGGAGCCCGTGTGCACTGCTGGAGGGAATGTGAAGTAGTTTAGCTACTACAGCGTGGAGCGTCCTCAAACAAGTAAAGGCACAACTGCCATATGTTTCGGCAACCCCCACACTGGGCATACATCCAGAGGAAATTAAACCAGTGTGTCGGAAAGAAAACTGCACTCCCATGTTTATTGTAGCACCTTTCACAACAACCAGAAACGGAAGCAACTTAAATGTCTGTCGTGTACCCATGACTAAAGAGAGCATGGCAGCTGTCCACAGCAAATACAATTCAGCCATTAAAACAAAAAGAATGGATTTCTGACGTGTGGGACTACGTCATGAGGAGCCTGGATAGCATTGTGTTAAGTAAAATACGACAGGCACAGAAAGACAAATACTACGTGATCTCACTGGTGTGGAATCTAAAATCTCTTAGAAGACAATAATAAGCAAATGACCTCTTAGAAAGGAAAATAGAGGTTACTGGAGGCTGGAGAGGGTAAGAAACAAAGAGGCTTGGATCCAAAATGGATAGTTAGGAGAAATAAGACCTAGTGCTCCATTGCAGGTGACTGGAGTTAACAGCAATGTGTTGTACATCAAAAAATAGCCAGGAAGCCGGGCGCGGCGGTACACGCCTGTAATCCCAGCACTTTGGGAGGCTGAGACAGGAGGATCGCGAGTTCAAAGCCAGCCTCAGCAAAGGCTTAGCAACTCAGTGAGACCCTGTCTCTAAATAAAAAAAAAATACAAAAAAGGGCTGGGGATGTGGCCCAGTGGTCGAGTGCCCCTGAGTTCAATCCCGGTACCAAAAAAAAAAAAAAAAAAAAAAAAAATAGCCAGGAGGGTGGACTCGGACTACTTGCACCACAAAAAAATGATAAATGTTTGAGGTAAAAGATGCTCATTTACCCTGGTTTGATCGTTACACAATGGATGCATGTATTGAAATATCATCGTCCCCTATAAATATGTACAATTATGTGTCGACCACAATTAAAATTTAAAACTAAAAATGTAGCCCAAAGTAAATCATCAATAAAATTGGAGGTGGGGGAGCTGGAGGGACAGAGAGTGAAGGCCAAGGGGAGAGAGAGAGGATTGCAGCTAAACCTGCTCTAGAATGAAGAGAATCAGCTGAAGAGGGACACACTGACCTTTCAAGTGTGTCTCAGGTGACCCTGCTCCCAGTGACCTTGTTTTGAAAATGATTTCATCTTCTGTCTCCTCTTGATGGTGGCTGATAGGACTGATGGACGAGCCACAATGGAAGGTCACCTGGTTCTCGGGGAGAAGGTGAGGTTGCACAGGAGGACCAGAGCAAAGCTGCCCGCAGGCCCTGTTCTCCCCGTTTAGAGCCGGTGAGCGAGGAGAGCTGGATCACAGCTGGAAATGGCAGAGGGGTGATCTCAACCAGGTGGAATTAAGACCATCGTCCACCTTCTTTCCCCGTGAAGCACGTCTGTCCGCGAATGCTTTCCCACACAGGGTGTGAGACACGGGAGCTGCTGGGATTAAGGATAGCTGAGTAGCTCATTAATGGGGAGACGGAACCCAAACCCAAACTAAAGAGCAGCTGCTTTCCCTACACACTGATGGCTTCAGGCCTGACGTCCTGCAGGTTTAACCCCAATCCTCACAAATTCTCTGGGAGGTAGTAAGGTCATTGCCCAGGTTTCCACAACTAGCAAACTGTCCAGCTGGGACTCAGACCTGGGTCTCAATTCAAAAGAACATTTTTTCACTGCTTCCCCGGCTAGCCCACCTTTGCATGGCATGTGAGAGTAATGATGTCTTGACTACATTTTCCACAGGGGCAGGGGGCGCTGCAAGGTCTCCGTTCTACAAACAGGAGGAGGTCGTGAATCCACAGAAGCCAGGTCGGTGGCCTGAGTCTCAGCCCACGATCGCCCAGCACAGCTGGTGAAGCTGGCCACCACCTTCAGCTCATGCCCATGTAGCTCGTCATTCATACGCAGCCTCACGGCAAAGGGGTGATGAGGAGAAGTGACATCATTGCCACGCCATCACCAGTGTGTCCTCTACCTGCTCCCACATTTCAGAAAAGGCGCATGGACTGGAGTCCTAGGGCTGCGGCCAGCCTGCTGTCCTGTGGGTAGATATGCCCTCTGCAGAAAAAAAGGGACAAAATGGGTGGATAAAATCAACGTGCACCCAGAAAAGCCACCAGGCAAGAATTTATCATGAGGAACAAATTTAAGTGACTACACTGTTAGAACTGTAATTCACCATGAAGACATGAATTAATCCGAGAAACAGTATCTAATCGGTTTTTGTTTTTATGGATGCTGTAACAAAGTATTGCACACAGTCCTAAAATAACAGAAATGTATCATCACAGCTCTAAAATCAAGGTGCTGTCTCTTCTGGAGGCTGAGAGAGAAACCGCCAGGCCCTCCTCAGGTCAGATCTGATGGGTTCCAGCAGGCCTTAGCACTCCTTGGTATGTGACTGCGTGTCACAATCCTGTGGCTTGCTTCTTGGCATGGCCAGGTATCCTTTTCTCTCTCTTGTAAGTTCATTCTCCTTGGATTCAGGGTCCACCCTGATGCAAATGTTGTTGTTTGGTTTTTTTGTTGTTGTTGTTTTTGTTTTTTTTTTTTTTTTTTTGCATTACTGGGGATGGAACCCAGGGCCTCACACATTCTAACCAAGCACTCTACCACCGAGCTACATCCCCAGCCCTCCTCCAGTATAATTGATACCAGTCTTAGTTACCAAGAATGGGTCCTTGTTCCCCAGTGTTGAAGATTAAACACCTGAGGGGCTGGGATTGTGGCTCAGCGGAAGAGCGCTCGCCTAGCACGTGCACAGCCCGGGTTTGATCCTCAGCACCGTGTAAAAAATAAAGACATTGTGTACAACTAAAACAAATAAGTAAATATTAAAAAAAAAAAAAAAAGAAATGAGAAATGCCAAGGCAAGTGTAGAAAGCAGGCCTTATTTGACAAAGTGATAGAAACAGACTTCTCTGAAAAGAAGAAAATTTTCAGAGCTGAAAACACATGGGAGGGAGTGTGACGTGCTTTTTTATAAACCCCAGAAACCCCCCCCCCACTGTTCATCAGTATTTTTTTTTTTTTTTTTAATTTCTGTCTTCTCTTTCTTCCCCACATATGTGACCAAGAGCAGAGGGTCCAGGCACAGGATCACAGAGCTGGACCCTTAGCAACCCTCCCTTCTCTCTCTAGTAACCAGTCCTCCTCCTCTCAACCCCGTCACTCATTACCGACACTGACTGCCTGACCTTGCCTCTGCCTCAGTGTGCTGAGGAATGTGACCTAGCCTGTCCACTCCGGCCAGGCAGGGCTGCAGGCGGATTGTTTTCTGACAAAGAAAGCACTTGGAGGGGGTCAGCACAGTGGGCCTGTTTTATGGAATCATTCTCTTCACCCCGTGCTCCCGCCGTCCTCATCTATCTGTTCCGTCACATGATCTCATTATGATCTTGACCTTAGTTCCACCCGCAAAGACCCCGTTTCCAAATACAGTCGTGTGGAACACTAGACTATGCCTCCCCACAATCTGAAGCATCACTGTGTGTAAGGCAATCTTTAACAAGCAGAAGCAGAAAAGTTCTCTGTCCTCCCCCGTATGCCTAAAAGCAGGACATGGATTTGTAAAGGGTTCCCTCACCCCATCTATGAGGGAGCACAGAAGTTGATTACTAGAGACAGTTGTAGACCCTTGGCTGGGGCCAGCCCCAGAGGAACCTACATAAGAAACCTTACCCATGAGCCTTAGCTACCCTTCGTTTCTGCATATTTACCTTCCTGCTTTCCCTGCCTCAGGAAGTCGAGAACTGTTTTGCCTTGACTTGCCAATTCTCTAAAATGTAGGTCGTTCTTTGTTGAGGACCCTGCATAAGGCCGAGTTCTGAGGCCCTGCGCTGATGCCCGGCATTGAGGTTTTTCCCACGTGCCGTGCACTGCACTCTTGTGCTAGTGAACCTGCTTTGTTTTCTTCTCCTGTTTAATCTGTCACTGTCAGTTCATTTCAGAGTCAAATATCAAAACCTGAGAGGGTGACAAGTCTCCCCTGCCTCACAGTCACCTTCCGAGATCCTGGGCAAACATGAATTTTCAGAGACTCTATTCAAACTGCTACAAAACACAATGTCTTCACTTTCCGCCAAGGAAGCTGAGGCCTTGAAAAGGAAACTGGCCTGCCCAAGGTCATGAAATATCACACAGGAGCAGCAGGGGCACCACGTGATTTTCAGAGACCCGTATGTCGGTGTCCGAACCTCACAGACTAAGACAAATAAGCCCTCCTGCATGAACAAAGTCCACAGACGGCCTGCCCAAAATGATGTTCTCTGACTCCAACCCATATTTCTCCTTCCCAGGAAACTGAAGGGGTAGGCAGTTGGCTGCACAGAAAAAAATTATTAAAACACACAGAGAAAAACCGAAGAGGCCTTAGTGTATCTCAAACCACTCTTAACACAGAGCTGGAGTCGGAGCCAAACCTCTGCTTTTCTCCCCCTATAATTTCCTCCACTTAGAGTTTCCAAACCCAGCCATGACATCAATCAGCAAAGAACCCGACCTGGCCCGAGGTTTATGATGGGTATCTTTATGATTTATTTATTTTTGTGGTGTTTGGGCTTGACCCAGGGCCTCAAACACGCTAGGCAAGTGGTATACCCCTGAGCTGCCTCCCCAGCTCTAGAGCACATATCTTAAAAGAGTATTCCGATTTCACAGCCAGGTGCAGCCACTTGGAATGTGAGGGGAACTTGATCCTTCTGCTGTTTCTCCATGCTTTTCTGCCTGATTAGAACTACAGCCTGGTGAAAATCCAGGCCCACCGCAGTCTCAGGGAGCTACATTTTATCCTTCCTGGGCATAGAGTGTCTGGTTCCAGTCGAGAGCTGGCGCAAGCCTGTCTTCCATGTGGCCTGGCACAGAGGGCCCAACCATGGTACTTAAAACCTTGTGGCCATAGATAATTGGCCTCCCAACCTAATTTAGCTACTGGGACCCGATCAGAAACTGCTGTTTGTCAGTTTTCCTAAGCAGAATTTATTCCCCCTTCTGACCTTCTTTCCTTCTCTTTCTCTGGCCTAAACTCCTGAAAAAAATGGAGTGTGGGTCCTGGGGACTGCTTGGGTGGGAGAAGGGAGAGGGGACATGACTTCAGGGTACAAAAGGAATGAGGAAAGAAGCCAGACACACAGGCCGCGTTCGTGGGAAGCAACGTCAGTCAATTCCACCAGGCCGAAACCTGCCCAACAGGTAAGTCTACAGAGCACACTGATGGTCGCCAGGGGCTGGGGGAGGGCCAAGGAGGAGCCACTCCTCAACAGGTGCTGAGCCTCCTTCGGAGGTGATGGAATGCTCTGGAATTAGACAGGTCATGGCTGCACCACCTCGTGAACGCACTAGATGATACTCAGTGGCATGCTTTAAAATGGTTAATGTCATGTTTGTGAACTTTACCTCAATTGAAAAAAAAGAGAGGGGAAGAAAAGGGAGAGCAAGGAGGAAGGAGGCCCTGCAGCTGGAGAGGGGCCTTGGCAAGAGCCACTGCAGCCCAGGACAGCACAGGGCGGCTCCACATTAAACCCGCCCTTCCTGCCCAGGGCTCCTAGGCAGAGCTTGCCCAGAGACTTCAGCCCCAGCCAGCTGCTAGCCACCTACAGCTAAGGAAATTCCCTCTCTCTCTCTCTCTCTCTCTCCCCCCCCCCACCATAGATCATGTTTTTAAAGGGGGAGCAGAAAATAAACTAATGTGTAATGAAGCACAGTAGGAAAAAATATATTTTTCAATTTGGGATCCTCAGCCTACTTATTCAGAAGTGCTAAAAATGAGCATTGCCCCTCTAAGTGGATCTGAAATTCTTGCTGGGAGACCCCATCCTGTGGCACAGTGAACACTCGCGGTTCTCTCTTCGCCCCTACTGTACCCTTTCAGTCTCTTGTCCCTTTGAGACCCACCTGAGCAGTCCTCAGGCATTTCCAGACCCCATCTTCCAGGAATCAAGCCAGAGAAAGAGAGGAAACGTGGTCAGAGGGCTGGGATTGGGGGCCATTAATTCAGCCTAGGAAAAATGAACCCCGGTACTTTCTAGTTGGGCCCTTGCAGCTGAATTTGGTTGGGAGGCCAATCCTCCCCTGGGACCTTCAGGTTATGTAGACAACTCTGCTTGCCCTGTGTGTCTGGGACCACGCAGTGGCTCCTATGCCACGTGGCTTTCACCTGCTACCCCTACACACGTCTCCACCAAGACGCCAAGCACTGGGAACTCCTCAAAGCTAGGAACAGACTGCAGCAGTGATTTCTCCTTCTTTCAATCCCTGTTGTAGCACAGGAAGAGGTTTGGGTATTTTGCTGATTTTCTAAAAAGTGGACAGAGGTCTTCACTCTTGGATTCCCCCAAACCTATATGCAGTCTCTGAAATAGGATTCAAGGCCATGTTTGACTTTAAAGCCCAGGTACTTCCTCCCACATAAACAACTTTACCTTGACAGAGTCGATGAGCATCTTAGAAAAACAGCAATCTTGTCCAAAAATGGCATAAGGAGACTTGTAGGTAGGAAAATGGAGACATTCCTACATAGCAGAGCCTCCAAAGCAGGTCACAAGGGGACAGAAACAGGAACTGTCAAGCAGAAGCGTGTCATGTGCCCATCTGTCGTATATGCAATGTCCACTGCCTCCTCACCCCATCAAGCTTCCTTGTCCTTATAAGAAACTCTGAAGAAGTTAACCTGGAAAAGTCAAAAAGACACAGGGTCTGCATCAAAATGAATGGATAAAGGACTCCGAGCAGTGGATCCAAGCTGCAGCACATTGCACGCTCCTGTTCCCATAAAAGCGTCACACGAGGAGCCAGAAAGTAGATGAGGGCTTGCCAGGGACACGAGGAAGGGGGAACAGGGAGTGGCTGTGGCATGGGCATGGGGTTTCTTTGGGGGATGATAAAGATGGCCTGTCACGGTGGTGACAGTCGTACAACACTGCGAATGTCCTGGAAGTCACTGAATTACATGCCTTACAGTTGTGAAAATATGAAGTTGGCATTAGGTGAATCTCACCTCAAAAAAAAAAAAAAATCTGCACGTGCTTGGGTTTGGTACTTAAGACCGTTTGAGCCGTGGCTGGAGAGCTGGAGGAGGAGCTGCTTGGCACAGGGCGCAGGCGCAGGCGCATCTCCTGGGCGGTGCCCTCCATCGCCCCGCTGCTCTCCTTCGAATGTCCTCCTGAATCTGGTTCAGACCCTCCGGCTCTTGGTAAGTCGTAAAGAACTTCTGAAGTCTGGGACTCTGTCATTTTCCAAACCTAGTGCTGGAGACAGATTTCTAGTCCCAAGAGAAGGCACCCACCTACTGCCTGGGAAAGAGGGTCTGCGGGCTGGTCCCCTCTCCCGTGAAGTCCCCGTGAAACACGACGTCATTCTCTAAAACAGCCTGATGATGTGCCGGGACTGATGCAAAGATTTCCCTGCAGGGCTGGGGGTGTGGCTCAGCGGTAGTGCACTTGCCTAGCACGTGTGCAACCTGGGTTCGATCCCCAGCACCACGTTAAAATAAATAAATAAAATAAAGGCATATGAAATTTTTTTCATTTAATCCTCACTCGCGTGCATGTGCGCGCGCGCACACACACGCACACACACACACACGCACACACACACACCCCTATGACTCCTATGAAAATGAACATAGTATTACCATTTCCAGGTGAGAGTACAGTCCTAATTGGTTGAGCACTGAGCTTACCATCAGGTGGTGAGTGAGTGGAAGGGTGGGGATTAAACCCAGAGCTGCCTCCAAAGCCCCCCGTCCTCAGTGGTGATGTTCTTCTGCCTCTTTCCTATCAGCGCTGCTGGGTTCCTCTCAGGGATCTTGGTCACCACTTCCTGGGCTTCTTAGTCCTCCCATATCCACTGGTGTTGAGACTCTAGGGAGAAAAACGATGGAGAGCTTCCAGTTCTGGTAATAGCAGCCCAGCCGGTGCTAGTGCTCCACCTGTGTCCATTGTATAATCTGGACACAAGCAACTACTTTAACACAGGGGACAGAAAGGCAGACCGAGGGGACCTGACCCTTGAAGGAAAGCCAGCATGCTGGGCGGGAACCATATAAACTGGCTCTGGCACACTCCTGCTGCATACGGGGGACAGAGTGACTGGGAATCAAGGAGGAAAATCCTGCAAATAAGGGAGCTAGAGGAGTGGGGCTCCAAAACCTGCAAACTAGCTCTCTTCAAACCTTGGCTGTCTACTGCACAGTTCACACCTGGGGAGACTCAAGGAAAGCAACTGAGGATAACCAAAGAGCCAAGCAGAGTTTGAGGTTCTCGTCCTGCCGAGTTAGAGAAGCTTTGTAGATGTGGGCCATGCCACAGGAGGACCAGCCACGTCCTAGAACAATCCCCAGTGGTTACTGGGGAATGAACCCAGGGATATTTTACCACTGAGCTACATCCCCAGTCCATTTTTTATTTTGAGATAGTATCTCAGTAAATTGCTGAGGCTGGCCTCAATCTTGCAGTCCTCCTGCATTCTAAGAATAAGGTCAAAACTGAAGGATGCTTGCTCTAATAAGTGTTAAGACTGAACTTCCACAGGACTAAGGCAATCTGTCAGGGATTTAAGCATCTGGGAGAACAAAATGGTATTTTTCATAGAAAAGGAGTAGAACCTAGAGACTCTACTGTGTAGTACATAAAATAATCATAATTTTTAAAAAATATTTGGCATATAAAGGACACAACAAAGGAAAATATGACAACTGAGAGAATAGTCAATAGAAGCAGACCTAAAAATGAGTCAGATGTTGAAATTTGCAAACACAGACCTTGAAAAAACTATAATTAATATGCTTTTTAAATTTTACAGGAAAAGACAAACATAACAGATAAAAAGATAAATATAAATATAAATCAAAAGAGATAAGCAAACTCTAAAACATAAGCCAGATATAAATCCAAAAATTCAAAGATATTGTGATTGAAATAAAAACTTCACTAAATAGGGTAGCACTGAGTTGGTTATTTTGAAATACAAATGAAAGTGAAGACAGGTCAATAGAAATTATTGAAATTGAACCACAAATGGAAAAAATTTTTAAAATATTTATTTATTTACTTTAGTTGTACAAAATGCAATGCACTTATATTTACGTGGTGCTGAGAATAGAACCTGGGCCGCGCACATGCGAGGCGAGCGCTCTGCTGCTGAGCCCACAACCCCAGCCCCAGAAAAAAAATTTTTTTAAACATAAATAAGTGTGCATTTAGGCCTTGTGTTCAATCCCCGACAAAAAAAAAAAAAAAAAAAAAAAAAAAAAAAAAGTAAAAAAGGAAGGAAGGAAGAGAGAGAGAGATGAATAAGTGGGTATGTCCCCAAAGAGACACATACAAGAATATTTGTGGGAGCCTCACTCATAGAAGCCAAAACCTGGAAACAACCCAAATGTCAATCAGCAGAATCAGGTAATGAACCTGCAGTGCATTCATACGATGGAATAAAACAATACAAATGGCAGCTTTGTACAGGATCATGAATGTGTCTCAAGGACATGCTATAAGCTAAAGAAGCCAAACCCCAAAACAGCGTAAGTTCTTTGGTTTGTCAATCAGCAGAATTGGGTAATGAACCTGCAGTGCATTCATACGATGGAATAAAACAATACAAATGGCAGCTTTGTACAGGATCATGAATGTGTCTCAAGGACATGCTATAAGCTAAAGAAGCCAAACCTCAAAACAGCGTCAGTTCTTTGGTTCTATTTATATGAAATTCCAGAACAGGCAAAACTGACTGATGATCACAGCAGTCAGAATATGATTCTCCAGGAAGAGAGTGTGACTGGGAAGGGGTAGGGAGAAACCTTCAGGATGCCAGCCATGCTGTATATCTTGATGTGGGTGTGATTAAGTGAAAGTATACCTATGTAAAAATTCATCAAGCTATCCACTTAAGACTTGGCACTTTACTGAATGTATGCTATACCTCAAAGCAAAGTTAATTAGAATTATGCATGTCAAAACCACCCTAAATAGTGTGTCAAATGTGGTGTCTTAAATCTCCATATAGAATACATACATAGCTTTTTAGAAATCTGAAATAAATGTTTCACAGATCAATACTTACATGGGAATCAGGCTGACATTCCATCTATTTAAAAATGTTAATGCTGGTTTATGGCTCACAAAATTGATTTCACAGTCCACTAATAGGCCATAAGCCATTAGGTTAAAAAAAAAAAAAAAAAAAAAAAAAAAAAACCGTCTAAATGGTAGGAAGTCACTGAAGGGGTTTAAGAAGAGGAGTGACCTGAATACACTAGAGTTTTTGTGGTTGTTGTTTGGTTGGTTGGTTTTTTTTTGTTTTGTGGGGGGTTTTGTTGTGGTAGTGGTGGTAGTCTTTTTTTTTTTTTTTTTTTTTTTTTGGTTGGGGGGCGGTGGTTACTGGGGAATGAACCCAGGGATATTTTACCACTGAGCTACATCCCCAGTCCATTTTTTATTTTGAGACAGTATCTCAGTAAATTGCTGAGGCTGGCCTCAATCTTGCAATCCTTCTGCTTCAGCCTCCCAAGTCACTGGGATTACAGGTGTGCACCACTGCATAAGGCTCAGACAAGTATTTTAGAAGGCTTTCTCTAGGGGAAAGGATTCAAGGTGCAAGACCAGAGCCAGGGGACAAGGCTGAGGACGGGCCCTGGAGCAGAGGGTCTGAGTCAGTTCTCTCAGGTCCTGTGATTTTTATCTGCCCTTGGGCCTCTGAATTAGCCTCTATTCTTCACTAGACCTGGCTTGAGTCCCACCTGGAGTCAAAAGCGTACAGGGAAAGGAAGCACCTGTTGGTGCCTGCTCTTCCCAGACACTGGGAAAAGTCACAGTTCACATGTCGTCGCGTTCATTCCTACAACGCTCCTTTCAAATAGACAGGATCTCCTCCAGGCAGGGAAGAAAGTGAGGGTCAGGAGCTGGGGTTGTGGCTCAGTGATAGAGCGCTAGCCTAGCACGTGCGCGCGGCCTGGGTTCGATCCTCAGCACCACGTAGAAATAAAGGCACTGTGCACAACTAAAGCAAAGAAATAAATATTAAAAAAAAAAAAAAAAAAAGTGAGGGTCAGAGGAGGAAGTGACGCCACACTCATGGTTCTGCGGCTAGTGAGTGACAGAGGCTCAGAATCCAGGCGTGCCCAGTGGAAGATCCGAGCCCTTTCTCAATAGGAGGCGTGGGTGCTCCCGCGGTCCATGCGCGTCCTCAGGAGCTCTCTGAAACCTTCCAGGGAGAGTGGAGAAAGCTCAGCGCCACCGCCCGCTGTTGGGAAGGTGCCGGGCTTTCACAAACACTGCCCAAGTGTGGTAACTACGGCTTTTCCCCCACAACTTTAATCCTTTCCTAACCAGGCCCTGAGTGCCACAGGCCCTGGCCCCAGACTGGCACTGGGCACCTTGGGCTGCTGCTGTTGCTCCATCCCTGGCCAGGGACTGGTGAGGGAGTCATGGAGGATGGAGGAGAGGAGAGGCCTGCAGGGACCATGTGTGCGGGGACCTGGCCCAGGCTGCCTGGCAGCGCCCCTGCATTGCCACCCCTGCCCTAGGGTGAGGAGAAGCCGCTGAACTGAGCAGAGCACCCCGCTTCTCTCTGCAGGCCCCGCCCCCAGGTAACTCTGGAAGAGGGAGCACTAGCTGGGAATCCTGAGGCCTTCCGGAGCTCTCTGAAGGGGGTGCTGGGAATGAGGAGTACCCCAGCAGCTGCCCCCACTGCGTCCACTGAGGGCGACCATCCAGCTCTCTCTCTCTCTCACTCTCTCACACACACACACACACACACACTCTCTCACACCAGCCAACCCCACCTCCACAGTCCCCGAGCTTGGCCAGGCTCTGGACTTCACACAGTTTTAGAAAGCCCCAGCATCTGTCCTGGGTGGCCCCCAGGCTCCAGGAGACACTGTCACGCTCTCTCAGTGGGTCTTCAGAAGCCCCTCACCTCCCTTCAGGTACGTGTGGGCAGGGGTGGAAGCACAGCACCACTGCAGGTGCCTGCCCGGCCGCTCTCCCCCGTCCCACCCCACGTTGGCCCCAGGACCAGGCGTGCCTGTCCCTGCTCTGCTCTGCGTAGCTTGGCTAGCACCTCCCTAGACACCAGGGCCTGACCCCTGGGCGCTCGGCCAGGCGGGGACAGCCCAGCAGGACAAGAGAACACCAAGACGCTCCTACCCCCGCCTGCCTTCCCCTTCCTCCCTCCTGTTCAGACAGCAAGCAGAGTGGGTGAGTGCCACCCCATCGCGCACACACACACTCACACACTCTCACACACACACACTCTCACACACACTCACAACACTCACACACACTCTCGCTCACACACACACTCTCACACACACTCACAACACTCACACACTCACACACTCTCACACACACACTCTCACACACACTCACAACACTCACACACTCACACACACTCTCACACACACACTCTCGCTCACACACACACACTCTCGCTCACACACACTCACACACACACTCTCACACACACTCTCACTCACACACACTCTCACTCACACACACACACTCTCACACACACTCACACACTCTCACACACTCCACCTCTGTGTTCCCTCCACAGATGTCGTCTGGCCCCAGGACGCCCTGTTGCAGCGGACCCCCTGGGCTGGGCTGCTGTGGTCACTCTGCTGTTGGACCGTGGGGGGCTTTCACTTCCCTCCCGCCAACCTCCAGCCTCCTCACGACAGACCCCTGGCACTCAGAGGGAAACCCCTCCCCGCAGGGGCCTGCGCCCTGACCTCCCTGGGCCGGCTCTCCTGGGGTCACCTGGTTGCCAGCCTGGGTCGGGGGTCCTGGCGCCCTCTGTGCCGGCAGCCAGGCTGAGTGCCTGTCCTCACTGATGGCCCTCCCGTGTCGGCTGCACGGCTCACAGAGCACGCAGCCCCCACGCCCCCACGCCCCCACAGGCCACTCTTGCCCAGACCGCAGAACGGGGCAGTCTGGGGAAGCCGGGCACGGCGCTGGCCTCGGCTCTGCCGGGCTCTCCACCAACAAGCGGCCACAGTGGAGGGAAGCCCCATGGCATTCCTGCGTCTCCTCCCCTCCTCCTCCCCTCCTGCGTCCTGGAGAAAGAAAGGCCCTGACCACCCCTCTGCCCGCTCAGGGAAGGCCACCAACCATCTGTCCCCAGCCTCCTCAGGAAGTCCCAGCCTCGCCCTGCTTCTCTCGGTCAGCCCCTCTTTCCTCCCGTTGCACACCTCCCTGGGTCTCCCTGGTCAACTAAGATTTGTTTCCAGATGCGGAATTAAACATCTAGTTGTAAACTAAAGGGAGGGAAGAGGGAAAAGGGAAGGAGAAAGGAGGAGGAAGGAATGGGAGAGAGAGAGAACCGGCCTTGACCCACGAGAAGCAAACTGGGGGCATTTGTCCCAACTTGACACCCGGGCCACCCATCGCCTTGATCTCTCTTCTTCACAGGCAAGCTTTGGGGGAAAGGTCTACATTTGTCTCCATTCCCTCACCTCCCATTATCTCTCACTTGGAGCAGTCTGGCTTCTATCCCCACCTTCCCAGCAAGGAGCACCTACTGCAAAACCCAACAATAGCAAGGCAAGGCTTCTCCTGAGCGGGCCTGAGGACGAGCCCCCACCACACCCTCCCCAAGTCGCTCCTTCCCCTGGCCCCGAGGCCCTGCCTTTTGCTGGGATGCACCCTCTGCCATGGGCGAACATGGTTTGTGTCCCCCAAGGGTCCACTGAGATCAAAGGTTGGTCCCCAGGTGCCACTGTTGGGAGATGACAGAATCTTTGGGAGGTGGGCCCAGTGGGAGGCTTTGTGGTCAACAGGTGGCGGCCCGTACGGGGAACTTCGGAGCGGACAGGTAAGAACTGAAAGGTCTCTAAAGATGGGTTCGAATATAACTGAATCCCAAGTGATAGAGGCTATGCAAAGACTCCTTGATGATATACCTGACTCTGTTCTCAGTGAGGAGTATATAGACAAAAGTGAAAGTGATCAAAAAAGTGTAGATTCCACTGGGCCAACTGAGACCAGTAAAGAGAGTATTAGAAGAGACCCAAAAATGACAAAAATCCAAGCTATTAAAGCTATTCGGGAGTTATTGGCGAAAGCTGAAGGATACTTGCTCTCACTGGAACCTGGGCCTCAGGATATTGCTGTCAGTGAAATTAGCAGTGGTGAGGAATCTAGTAAAAGTGATCCTGAGAAAATGAGGAAAAAGAAATTTAAAAAAGACCGAGAAAAAGGTCCGTCAGACAGAGGAGTCACTTGTGGAAGTGACTACTCCCCCATGGGTGGAATCCATTACAGAAAATATGAAGGGTATTACTAGGCATTTGCATACCCTAGAAACAGAAATAAAAAGTCTTTCTGATCGCTTATGCGCTCTCGAGGACAACTCACAGATACATTGGGAACCGCCAGCATTTGAAAAGAAAAATGGACAGAGTGTCCATCAGTCAGTAGATTTCAAAACAATAAAAAATCTCAAAGAGGCAGCAACAGTGGTCACTGCAAATGTGAGGTGCTTCTCATGTGACCCACCTGGCAGTTCCTGTAAGAGGGTTATTAGAAAAGGAGCAAGCCTCGGTACTGTCCATTTTGCTTCTCTCTCCTCCTGTATGAGATGGGGTAACTTGCTCCTATGTTCGTCTGCACCACGATGTGCCATGCCACCATCCACTGCCGTCAATACAGGACAAACTGACACCCCCTCCAAATCTAGGAATGATCCACCAAAACTGTGAGTTAAACAAACCTTTTCTGTTTATAAGCTAGCTGCCTCGGGTATTATGTTATAGTAACACAACACTGACTGATACACCCTCAGTCTCCCTCTTTTCATTCTTCCTCTATTAAGCCTTAAATGCCGAGGCAATTTCCTATGACCTCCTTCATTCCTTACTCTCCTCACTCTGCCAGGGAAATAATATTCAAATCTGATTCCAACCACCAACATCAGCTCCCCACTGATGACTGCCCTACCACATTGTAGCAACAATGACAATAAATATTTATTCACAGACACTACATGTCCATGCTGCACCAACCTCACAACAACCCTCAGACACAGGTTCCTTTATTATCCATATGTGAAAGCATAAGAGGCTAATCCAAGGTCATGATTTTTTTTTTTTTTTTTTTGCCATGCTAGGGATTGAATCCAGGGCCTTTCACATGCCAGCAGGCACCACACCACTGAGCGACACTCCCAGACCAAGGTCATAGTTGTTAAGAGGCGGGTCTCAAAGTCTAAATATATGCACTATGAGTTGTACATATTAAAAATTATAAAAATAAAATTATATTAAAAAAATAACAATAACATTAATTTAATTTAGGATTATAATTGGAGTAGATGTTTATTTAAAAGTATTATAGATGCTCCTCAAGAAAATTAAAATAAATTCATTATTTTAAAATAAAATCTAAAAATCATGAAAAAAAAAAAAAAAAAAAAAGTCCGGATTCATTGCCACTCATGGCTTCTCGCAAGATGGTAAACTAACAAGGGCTCCTGGCTGCCTCCTTCCAGCATGAAGATGAGACAGAGTTTGATGAATTTGAGGAAATAAGGCAAAAAACTGTGAGAATCCTCTGGGGAGCCAGAAGATTGGGGGATTTGGGAGATGTTTTCCCTCCGCTGCGTTCCATGGTCAGGGAGAGGGTGGGGAGGGAATCGCATGCCAGTCAGAGCTGTGGGCCAGGAGTGCAGCACGCGGACCCTGGCTGGCTGGGAGCCGAGGAGAGCGGGTGCACACAGCCTGCCTGGCTCTGAGCACCCTCGCCACCCCAGAGCCTGGGCACCAGGACACTCCACCAAAGAAAGACAGCTCTCAGAAAGAGCAGTGGCCAAGGGTGAGGCAGGCAGGGAAGCGAGCAGCGGCAGCGGGGTCCAAATGATGAGGGCAGAGCACGCCCTGAGGGTGCCTCCAGCCACACACGCCCCCACGCTCAAGGCGTCACAGAACCCAAGGCAGGCCAGGGCTTTCATCACCCCCGGACGAACATGGCAGCCAAGACAGATGGGACCCCAGGGGAGGGCTAGTGCACAGGAGTTCATGTGGCTGAATAGCATCTAAAGGGGGGTTATCGTTTAGATATGAGGTGGCCCCCAAAAGCTAATGGGAGACAACACAAGAATGTTCAGAGATGAGATGATTAGATTATGAGACCTGTAACCTAATAAGTGGATTAATCCACTGATATGGATTAACTAGGTGGCAACTGTCAGCAGGTAGGGTGTGGCTGGTAGCTGGGAAGAACTAGGTCACAGCAGTGTACCTCCTGGGATTATATTTTGTCTTTGGTGAGCAGCCTTTCTCTCTCTCTCTCTCTCTCTCTCTCTCTCTCTCTCTCTCTCTCCCTGGCTACCACATCCTGAGCTGCCTTCCTCTGCTGGGCCCTTCCACCATGACGTTCTGCATCATCTCAGGCAGGACTATGTGGTCAGCAGACCAAGGACAGAACCTCTGAAATCATGAGCCAAAATAAACTGTTCTTCCTCTAACTTCCTCTAAGTTGTTCTTGTCAGGTCTTTTGGTCACAGAGATGAAAGCTGACTAAAAACAGAAAGCAGCACCATTAAAAAAAAAAAAAAAAAAAAGCCAAAAGGGTGAACAGTGAGCATCCGACAAAGCCCGTCTGATGGTGGTCCAGAACAGAGGGTCCAAAATAAGTCCACCGAATATCTTCAGAGACATCAAAGAGGATCGTAGTTTACAAAACTATTCAAGAGCAAGCATCTAGATTGAAAAACAAGAAGCAATATTGGGTTAAGGGGAATGATGGGAAATATGTGTGAAAATACATATATTTGAAAAACATACTGGTAACAGAAAGGGAACTGACAGTCTGCTGCAATAGTGGAATGAGTAAATCTGAAGATGAACGCGGAGCTGGGGGCTCCCATCAGGACAGTTGCCCGGAGAATGTGGGGAAGAGATTAAGGACTGATGGAATACAAAAGAGAAGTTAAGAGATATAAAGAAGTGCAGGAGCCCTGTTTGGGGATTGGCTTGAATTGCGGTTGACTATGAGCCGTGGAGATTTGGGCATTGTCGCCTCCCGTAGTCTCACGGGACTTGTTGCGGGATCTCGAATGACTTGGCCGAAATTGCTGATCGGGTCAGCGCCATTTTTTGGTGTGTTTTGGCGTATGTTAGTCGTTGTTAGAACCAGAGAGAAAAGTTATCAGAATAAAAAGCTGTTTGTCTCCAGTTTGCCTCTGAAGTTCTTCCCGCGGCTCCGTTGCTCCAAGCGCTTCAGGCGGCAACAAAGAAGAATTGCCAGCATTTAGGATTTCTTAAAATCCTAGAAGGGTAATAAAATAAACGTAGGTAACAAACTATTTGAAGAAACAACAACTAAAAATTTCCTCAAGATTGGAAAAAAATGGAAGACTTGAGATCAAAAGACTTTATAGAATGATAAAACAGGTAAGAATTAACCCATTTTCACTCACATTATCATTACATTTCAAACTATCAAAAACAGAAAGAAGGGTTGCTCACCTAGCACATGCGCAGCCCGGGTTCAATCCTCAGCACCACGTAAAAGTAAACGTGTTGTGTACAACTAAAGCAAATAATAAATAAATATTTTAAAAAGAACAGAAAGAAAATACAAATGCTTCCAGAGAGAAAGAGAAGGTCACCTTTTAAAATCAGACAATGGAGTTTAGAAAACCATCTCTTCAAGGGTTTGATATACATGATGGAAATTCCAAAATTTCCAGCTTGTTGCTATTATGAAGAAAAACAGTGTTTTCAGATTATAAAGGAAAGTAACATCAAACTCAGAATTTTTTTTTAAATTATTTTTTATTCTAAGATGATATAAATGACAGCAGAATGCATTACATTTCATATTACACGTATACAGCACTTTTTTTTACGAATCTCTGGTTGTATACAAAGTATATTCACACCATTCGTGACTTCATACATGCACTTAGGGTAATGATATCCATCTCATTCTACCATCTTTTTTTTTTCTTCACCCTTTTGCCCCCTCCCTTCCCCTCCCTCCCCATTGGCCATTCTAGTATTCCTCTAATCCTCCTATGCTCCCCATCCCAACCCGACTGTGAATTGGCCTCCTTATATCAGAGAAAACATTTGGCATTTGGCTTTTTGGGATTGGCTAACTTCACTTAGCATTATATTCTCTAACTCCATCCATTTTCCTGCAAATGCCATGATTTTATTCTGTCTTATTGCTGAGTAATATTCCATAGTGTGTATATACCACATTTTCTTTATCCATTCATCTACTGAAGGGCATCTAGGTTGGTTCCACAGTTTAGCTATTGTGAATTGTGCTGCTATAAACATTGATGTGGCTGTGTCCCTGTAGTATGCTGTTTTCAGGTCTTTTGGGTACAGACCAAGGAGTGGGATAGCTGGGTCATAAGGTGGTTCCATTCCAAGTTTTCCAAGGTATCTCCATACTGCTTTCCATATTGGCTGCACCATTTTGCAGTCCCACCAACAATGTATGGGTGTGCCTTTTTCTCCACATCCTCTCCAACATTTATTGTTGTTTGTGTTCTTAATAGCTGCCATTCTGACTGGTGTGAGATGAAATCTTAGAGTCAAACCCAGAATTTTATTCTGCATTAAAAGCCTTGCTTTTATCACGTGAAGATCTCCCTTAAAAAATACTTTTGTGGGTAAAATTCTAACAAAAAGAGAAATAAATTCAAAAGAACACAGAAAGGCATACGGGAAATAAAGATTAGTAATTAGCACAACAAAGCATAATGTTATCTAAAATAATTTGGACAAAGAACTTTCACTTCTGGGTAGGATGTAGGAGGTTGGAACAGGCCAGCCTGGACCTTGAAAGCAACCATTAAGACCTGTTACAAAAATTGCATTTGAAAGATATCAAAGTTGCTGTGGAGGCACAAGGACTGGACTGTCTAAAAATCCCAGAAAAAGAGGGAAGAGTTCAGAGAACTCTCAGATTGGCAATTGGTACTCTCTCCTGGGGCATTTGGCAAATCTCAGCATGGCCTGAGGATTACAACTTGACCTAGGCAGAAACCATCAAAGCTTTCTGCTATTGCACAGTGCTAGAGTGAAAAAAATTAGGAAATTGAGAAGGGTTAGACACACCAGTTTTTCTCAGGAGACATTTGCTGATAATGCAGGACACCAAAGAGCTGAGCTGGAAGAGTTTCAGAGTCAAAGTCTAATGGAAATATTAGGCCATAAAACTATGTCTTTTTGGTTTGCAGAAATTTATTAAAACTAGTAGGATGTTGAATCTTCCAGTTTATGAACATTCATCCAGCTGTCTTTCAAAGATTAATCCTGATAAATGTAGAAGGACTGAAATCATAGAAAGAATGCTCTCCAACCACAAAGGAATTAAATTAGAAACCCATAGAATAAAGTAATGTGAGAATTCCTCAAATATCTGGAAATTAAATTACATGTTTAAAATAGCCTGTGGATCAGAGAAATCATACAATATTTGGGCTTAAAAAAACTCACAAAAACAAACAAACCAAAAAAAGACAAGAGTTTATGGAATGCAGCTAAAGCAGTACTGAGAGGGAAATGTATACCTTTAAATTACTGTATCAATAAAAGAAGGACCTCATATAAGAGCCTTTGAAATAGCCTTTTCTCAACTCTTTGAAAATATGTTAGAGACATCATGTCCTTTACTCCACTATATTTTAGAGTGCTTTTCCTAAGAAATAGAGCATGTTCTTACATAATCAAGTACAATGGTCAAAAACAGGTCATTTAACACCAATATCATACTACTTATTTTCTAATCCACAATCCAGGTTTAAATTTTATCAATTGTCCTAAAAATATCATTTTTGTCCTAAGCATGCCCCTTAAAAATGTTCAGGGTTTTCATTGTAGAGGTCTTTCACCTCTTTCACTAGATTGATTCCCAAATTTTTTTTTGAGGCTATTATAAATGGAGTTGTTTTCCTAATTTCTCTTTCAGCAGATTCATGTATAGGAATGCAATTGATTTATGGGTATTGATTTTATATTCTGTTACTTTGCTGAATTCATTTATGAGTTCTAGAAGTTTTTCTGGTGTAGTTTTTTTTTGGGTCTTCTAAATATAGAATCATGTTGCTGGCAAACAGGGATAGTTTTAGTTCTTCTTTCCTATTCATATCACTTTAATTTCTTTCTTCTGTCTAAATGTTCTGGCTAGAGTTTCAAGGACATTGTTGAATAAAAGTGGCAAAAGAGGGCATCCTTGTCTTGTTCCAGTTTTTAGCAGGAATGCTTTCAATTTTTCTCCATTTAGAATGATGTTGGCCTTGGGTTTGGCATATAGAGCTTTTATAATGTTGATGTATGTTCCTACTATTCCTAGTTTTCTAGTGTTTTTAACATGAAGGGGTTCTGTGTTTTGTGAAATGGTTTTTCTCTATCTAATGAGATAATCATATGATTCTTGTCTTTAATTCTATTATGTAATGAATTACAATTATTGATTTCCATATGTTGAACCAATGCTGCATCCCTTGGATGAACCCCACTTGATCATGGTGCACTATCTTTTTAAATGTTTTAGTAGGCAATTTGCCAGAATTTTATTGAGAATTTTTGTGTCTGTGTTCATCAGGGATGGTGTCTGAAGTTTTCTTTCCTTGATGTGTCTTTGTCTGGTTTTAGTATCAGGGTGATACTAGCCTCATAAAATGAGTTTAGAAGGGTTCCCTCCTTTTCTATTTCATGGAATAATTTGAGGAGTATTGATGTTAATTCTTCTTTGAAGATCTTGTAGAACTTGGATGAGAATCCATCTGGTCCTGGGCTTTTCTTGGTAGGATTTTGATGGCGTCTTCTATTTCATTGCTTGAAATTGATCTGTTTATAAATTGTGCATGTTCTCCTCATTCAGTCTGGGTAGATCACATACCTCTACAAACTTGTCAATGTCTTCAAGATTTTCTATTTTATTGAAATATAAATTGTAAAAATAGTTTCTGATTATTTTCTGTATTTCAGTAGTGTCTGTTGTAATAGAAATTGAAGAAAACCTTAGAAAAGGGACCGGGGATATAGCTCAGTTGGTAGAGTGCTTGCCTCACATGCACAAGGCCCTGGGTTCAATCTCCAGCTCCACACACACACACACAAATAATAAAATAAAAAGAAAGAAAGGAAATAAAAGAAAAGAAAAAAAACCACAGCTGTGGCTGTGGCTCAGGGGTAGAGCGCTCACCTGGCATGCGTGAGGCACTGGGTTTGGTCTTCAGCACCACATAAAAATAAAATAAAGGCATTGTATCCACCTACAACTTAAAAACGCATATTAAAAAAGAAAAGAAAAGAAAACCTTAGAAGATGGAAAGATCTCCCATGCTCTTGGATAGGCAGAAGTAACTTTGTCAAAATGGCCATACTACCAAAAGTGCTACACAGATTTAATGCAGTTCTGGTTAAAATTCCAATGACATTCTTCATAGAAATATAAAAAGCAATCATGAAATTCATCTGGAAAAATAAAAGACTCAGAATAACCAAAACAATCCTTAGCAAGAAAAGTGAAGCAGGAGGCATTACCAGACCCAAAATTATACTACAGGCTATAGTAACAAAAACAGCATGGTATTGGCACCAAAACAGACACATAGACCAATGGTACAGAATGGAAGACAC
This sequence comes from Tamias sibiricus, assembly GCA_025594165.1. Lineage (NCBI taxonomy): Eukaryota > Metazoa > Chordata > Mammalia > Rodentia > Sciuridae > Tamias > Tamias sibiricus. Next base: position 11,975,335 of record CM046662.1, read on the forward strand.
AGAGACAAACCCACATAAATACAGTTATCTCATACTAGACAAAGGCACCAAAAACATACATTGGAGAAAAGATAACCTCTTCAACAAATGGTGCTAGGAAAACTGGAAATCTATATGCAGCAAAATGAAATTGCACCCCTATCTCTCACCCTGCATAAAACTCAACTCAAAGTGGATCAAAGACTTAAACACTAAAACAGAGACCCTACGTCTAATAGAATAAAAAGTAGGCCCAAACCTACATCATGTTGGCTTAGGAACTAACTCCCTAACAAGACTCCTAAAGCACAAGAAGTAAAATTAAGAATCAATAAATGGGATGGATTCAAACTAAAAAGCTTCTTCACAGCAAAGAAAAGAATCAAGAATGTGAAGGGAGAGCCTGCAGAATGGGAGAAAATCTTTACCACATGCACCTCAGATAGAGCATTAATCTCCAGGATATATAAAGAACTCAAATACTTAACACCAAATGAACAAATAACCCAATCAACATATGGGCTAAGGAACTGAGAAGACACTCCACAGAAGAAATATGATCAGTCAACAAATATATGAAAAAATGTCCAATATCTCTAGCAATTAGAAAAATGCAAATTAAAACTACACTGAGATTTCATCTTGCTCCAGTCAGAATGGCAATTATCAAGAATACAAGCAACAATCAATGTTGGCAAGGATGTGGGGGAAAAGGTACACTCATACATTGCTGGTGGGACTGCAAAGTGGTACGACCACTCTAGAAAGCTCTGTGGCGATCCTCAGAAAACTTGGAATGGAACCACCATTTAATCCAGTTATCCCACTCCTTAGTTTATAACCAAAGGACTCAAAATCAGCATACTTCAGTGATGCAGCCACAGCAATGTTTATAGCAGCTCAATTCACAATAGCTAAGCTATGGAACCAACCTAGATGCCCTTCAACAGATGAATGGATAAAGAAAATATAGTATATGTACACAATGAAGTATTACTCAGTCATAAAGAAGAATGAAATTATGGCATTTGCCAGTAAATGGATGGAACTGGAGAATATCATGCTAAGTGAAATAAGCCAATCCCAAAAAAAACAAAGGCTAAATGTTTTCTCTGATATGTGAATGTTCATTCACGATAAGGGGGGGTGGGAGTCAGGGGAGAATAGAAGTACTTTGGGTTAGAAAAAGGGGAGTGAAGGGAATGGAGGGGAAATGGGAATTGGAAAGACAGTAGAATTAATTGGATATTATCCTATATGCATATATGATTACACGACCAATGCCATTCTATACCATGTATAACCAGAAGAATGAGAACTTACACTCCATTTAAATATAATATGTCAAAATACATTCTACTATCATGTATAACTGATAAGAACAAATTAAAAATGTCCAGGGTTACATATTGCATTTAGTTGCTATGTCTCTTTAGTCTCCTTTAATCAATTGTTCACTGTCTGTCTTTAGGCAGACCAATTTTTTTTAATATATTTATTTATTTATTTTAGTTGTACACAATGCCTTTATTCTTACGTGGTGCTGAGGATCGAACCCGGGCCGCGCTCGTGCTAGGTGAGCCCTCTACCGCTGAGCCATAACTCCAGCCCCAGACCAATTATTTTATAGAATGTCCCTTGACCTGTGTTTATCTCATGTGTCCTTGTGACCAGATTGAATTTTTGCCTTTTGGGCAAGAGTACCATGACGTGTTTCAGCATGCACTCCTTTGGGGTCTCATGATGTCATTTGACCAGTACTGATCACTTGGCTCAGGTGATATCTGCCAGATTTTTCCAATTAAGTTAGTGTTTTAGCACTTTACTTTTACTGTAAACCACATAAACATATATTCATTTGCCAATCTTTCAATTCAGGGTCAACTGGTCTAACTGGGTCTAACTGGGTCTTCAAGCGATTTCTAAGGCATTTCCTGTGGTGCATTAAGGTTGTCTTATTGTTTGTTGCTTTTTTAATTCTGGTACTGGGGATTGAAGCCAAGGTTTCTCTACCGCTGAGCTACATCCCCAACCCTTATTGTTTGAGACAGGATCTCACTAAGTTGCCCAGGATGGCCTTAAACTTTCAATCCACCTGCCTCAGCCTCCTGAGTCAACGGGATGACAGGCATGTGCCACACGTCCAACGTTTAAGATTCTCAATTACAATTTCTTTAAAGAAAAATAAGAATGTTGTGAATCCACTTTCAAAACAATCTGTTGAATTATTTTAGGATTTTTATTTTCTCAGTGTTCTACCTAAGCAATCTGCTTTTCGTTAATTTTTCCCCAAAGTTTCCAACTTTGTTTTCATGGTAATAACTTGATTTTCATACTCATATATTCATTGGTAGATATCACTTTTAACTTATTTATATAATTCCTTATAACAGATGCAACTAACTACTATTATTAAACATAGAACTTAATTGATAAGAACAAAGCTGTGGGACTCCTACTAGGCATGAGTGTTTAGAGTGCTGTGGGCATTTTTTTTAATATTTATTTATTTGCTTTAGTTGTACACAATGCATTTATTTGTACGTGGTGCTGAGGATCGAACCCGGGCCTCGCACGTGCCAGGCGAGCGCTCTACCGCTGAGCCACAACCCCAGCCCTGGGCATTTGTTTTAGTCAGCTATTTTGCCACTGTGACTGAAAGACCCGATCAGCACAACTCTAGAGGAGGAAAAGTTATTTTGGGGGCTTGTCGGGCCTTCTGAACACTCTCGGCCGAGAGGACGGAAAGCTCTGGCTTTCTGGCTGCTTGCTGCGACGCCCTGTTATGGACCTAGGCTCAGCAGGGGGCGTGGCTGTGACATATCGTGAGAACCGATTCTGCCTATGAGGTGTGTCCGTGCTCTTTACCTGTTTCTATAATCTGCTTACTGATTGGCTGATGTCCACTATAAAGCGTTGTCCACCCCCTTCAATAAATGAGTTCCAGCACTGACCAGTGACCGGGCTCCCTGATATGTTCCTGGGCCTTCTAAAGGCGGTGGAGGGAATATCAGCGGCCTTTACTTTCCCAATCTAGTCTCATCGTTGAGGTAGGCCCCTCTGGCCTCTTTTGCTGGACAAAAGAGGTCCATCCCAGGTACAGGGGGCTAAAGACCTCAACCCCTTATAATATCCCAACAGGGGCTCACGGTTTCGGAGTTCTCAATCCATAGACAGCAGGCTCCATTCCTCAGGGCTCGATGTGAGGCAGGACATCACGGCAGAAGTGTGGCAGAGAGAAGCAGCTCACATGATGATCAGGAAGCCCAGAGAGAGAGAGACTCCACTCTCCAGATACAAAATATATGCCCCAAAGCCACACCCCCAATTCCTATCTCCTCCAGCCACCACCCTACCACTTCAGTTACCACTCAGTTAATCCATCAGGGGATTAATTCACTGATTGGGTTAAGGTTTTCATAACCCAATCATTTCTCCTCTGAACCTTCTTGCATTGTCTCACATGTGAGCTTTCTGGGGACACTTCACATCCAAACCACAACAGCCTTAGTCAACATATTTTTTCAGAGAATAGATGGTATAGGTTAGTCTAGCGAGGCCATTACACAGAGGTCACTTAACAGAGTTTTTGCTGTAAATTAAATTTTCCAGAATTGAAGGATGTGAGTTTTCAGAATAAAAAGTCCCACCAAGACAGATTGCAAAGACTCGTCATAGAGCAATATCACTTTATTAGGTAAAGAGAAAATCCTTAAAGAATCCAAAGAGGGGGGGTAGAAAAATCCAAGTGCAAACCGGAGAGTCATAATTGCATCTGATTTTTCAACTGACTTCAAAATCTGATGGAAAATTCTTTTCAATCAAGATGTTTATACGAAGCCAAGCTACCAATCAAGTGTGAGGGAGGCTGAGCCACAGGCTCAGCTAGGCGAGTCTCCTGACCAGTCTGGCATGAAGAACAGCAAGGAATACAAAACACAGCAGGGAGACTCCAGATCCAAGACATGCAGGGCCAACCCAGGCTGTGGCAAGGCTTACACTGTCCTGAGTGGGGAGAGAAGACGCAGGAAGAAAGAGAGGTCTCCCGGGTGAAGGAAGAAAAAAAAAAAAGATGGACTTTATTTGATGTCTTTGGACATTTAGAAATCTTTTCAATAGGCATTTGACAGATCTGTAGGAACACCAGGTACAAAGAGCAATACGTGCCTCAAAAAACTAAGTAAATGGCAAAAATTGAAGCACCTCATTAACTAGGAAAGAGTACTTCTATTAAAAAAAGAGAGAAAAGAACCACAGTGCACCCTTGACTGAACAAAGGACCATGTATAACTAAGAGTCACACAAACTCCAGCCACTGACTGAGCAGAAGCTGATGTGGAATTAGAACGTAAGCTTCCTGAGAGCTAGGACCGGACCCCATCCTGCTCGATCCCGGAATCTTTTTCTTTTAATTTGAGCCCAACGTTTCCTATAACACAGGTGAGTGTGTTTCAGATCTCCAACATGAAAAGAACCCCGGGGTCATCTGGAGGGCTGGTGGAAGCAGCCTGCGTTCTCCCGGCATCTCATCTGCATGGGAACGAGTCGCTACTGTAGACGGTCCCCCCCCCACATCAGCCTTCTCCCGTGGCACCCAGCCTGGTCACTTTGCACTCAGACTAAATAAACATTTCTCCACCCACTAAAAGTAACTCCCCCGGGGGCTGGAAGGGCAGCTCAGAGTTGAACATCCATGCTTAGCATGTGCAAGGCCCTGGGTTCAAGCCCCAGCACCAAAAGTAAATAATAAAGTGATAACTCTTAGGAGCATTATGAAAGATGGTTTCAGATTATTCCTCTTAGGAGAATCGTGCCTCCTGGGTGTTGTAGGGACAGACCAGGCAAGGCACCGAATATAACTCACTTTCTTCATGTGTAAAACAGGGAGAATAATATCTCCCTCAGCGGGTTACTAAGATCACAAGAATCACGGCAAGTCAAGTCGGGTGCTCAGCCCTGGGCGTGGAGGAGGGTGTGAGTGGCATCCTCTTTCCTCTCAGCAACATGGAAACTAAGAGTCAAGAAGGCCGCCAAGCCGGGCGGGCGCGGTGGCGCACGCCTGTAATCCCAGCACTTTGGGAGGCTAAGGCAGGAGGATCGCGAGTTAAGCCAGCCTCAGCAATGGCGAGGCACTTAGCAACTCAGTGAGACCCTGTCTCTAAATAAAATACAAAAAAAGGGCTGGGGATGTGGCCCAGTGGTCGGGTGCCCCTGAGTTCAATCCCCGGTACCACCAAAAAGAAAAAAAAAAAAAAAAAAAAAAAAGAAGGCAGCCAGGGCTGGGTGCAGCTAGGTGGGAGAGCACGTGCCTTGCCTGCATGAGGTGCTGGGTTTGATCTCCAGCACCTCATAAAAGCAGTCACTCCAAAGGTGGATTGCGTCTCCCCTGTTGGCACAGCAGCTCTGAGCCTCCCCTCTTTGCTGTTTGGTCCTGCATACTTCTGTTCCACTGAACACTTCGCATTCTTGGAATGCAGGAATGTGCTGCCTCCTAAAGTGAACGTGTAATTAATGCCCCCACCCTCTGTGTCCTACCTTCCTATCGTTGAGAGATTTTTCAAAGGCTAATTGCCAGCTTGGACTTCCAGCCACACGTGAGACAACAAGGCGTGGGCTAAATATTATGCTGTAAAATAAGAAGAGCACTGGTGTTCCAACTGGGAGCCATGATGTGGGCTGGATGCTTTTTAATCAAAGTTCTGCTGTGCGGGTCTATGACTCCTTCTTGGCACAGGAGGACAGCTGGGCTCAGAGAGGCGAAGTAAGTTGCCTACAGTCACAGAGCTAGGAAACAGAGGCAGAAATCACGCCAACTTTCTCAGACTTCAAAGTCCTGGCTTCTTCCACTCTCTCATGCCGCCTCCAGAATATCTGCTGCCCCTCAATTCACAGTCCCTAGATGCTTAGAATGTCACTCAGTGTATTCCAGGTATTATCTCATTTAATCCTCATAGCGACCCTATGGTGTAAATTCAATGTAGCCCCACCTAACAGACCACGGCTCAGAGAAGTTGTCACTTCCCAAGGTCCTGCTGCCATGAAGAGCCAGTGCTGGGATTCCGCCCCAGGTCTGCCTGATTCCAAAAAACAGGCTCCCAACAAGCACCTGTTCCTCCCGTCAGCCCTGCCCCCCAGGCACAGCCTGCCCAGCAGATCACCTCTGTACCCCGAGTTGTTTTTTTTTTAAAAACATACATACTTTTTAGTTGTAGGTGGACACATACCTTTGATTTATTGATTTTTCTGTGGTGCTCAGGATCGAACCCAGTGCCTCAGGCATGGTATGTGAGCACTCCACCACTGAGCCACAGTCCCAGCCCCTGTACCCCGAGTTTTGCAGGCTTTGCGGTGGCTCTTTAACTAGGTCAATAGTTGCTGAACGCTCAGTGGATGTTCCAGGAGTCCAGAGAGATGGACACAATCCCTGCTGTCCCTGTGGTCCAACAACAGGACCCCGCAGGGCAAATCTGTCTCCACGGTCACATGTGCCCAGGCCTGGTCGTCCCCATGCCAACAGCCACCGTGAAGTGGCATTCCAATGAATTAAAATGTCTTCAAGCCTGAAGTCGTCTTTTGTTTGTTTTCCCCCCCACCCCCCCCCCCCCCCCCCCCGAGGAATTAGGCCCGAGGCCAGGCCTCTTCTGGGAGCCTCCCTCCCAAGAAGCTGGGACCTCCTTCCTCCTGGGGCAGGCTTCTCAGGAGGAAGAACCGCCCAGCCCTCGCCCCGTGGGAGGAAAGGAGGCCTGTGACTGACGGCGGGCGGGGCAGGTGCGCTGGCCTCGGGTGGGGCCCTCCTCCGGGTTCCATTTGTGTTCCAGAGCATCCCAGGAAGATGGGGCTCAACTAGACCTCTGCTGAGAGCGCTTTCCCACTTAGGTTCTTGCAGCCTTGTCTTGCTTTCTTCACTCCCTGTCTTTTTTCTTCCCTCAAAATAAATAAAAAAATAATTCGCTGGAACAACGGTCCCCATCTCAGGCTCCCCGCGGAGGGCAACCGACACAGCTGTGGGCACCAGGAGCGGCCTTGGGAAGTGAGCTCCGCTGTCCTGCAGCAAGCGCCATGGCGAGAGAGAGGGGACAGTCTCTGCGTGTGCGGTGGCAGCGCGACTGCTCTGGTAAACAGGAGGGGGAGCTGGGTGTGCATGAGCTCTCCCGGTGTCCCTGGCCTTTGAGAAGTGAGGAAACCATGACCCAAACAGACAGGGGAGCGGGTGGCTCTCTGTTAAGCACCACTGATTCATTGACGAGAGAAAATGACAGGTTCGTTGATCAACCATTAAGCAAGGGCTGAGAGCCAGCCGGCCTGCTTAGCAGCATTTGGAGACCCTCATCTCCCACAGCTGGAGGGCTGCGGGGCTGGAGAAAGAGTAAGAGCAGCAGAACTTCCAAGGCTGCCAAATCTCAGCGAGCACACATCTCTTTACCCCGGGGGAGAGGAGCCCCGAGTCGGGGGGGAGTTATCTGAAGAGACAAACGTGAGCATCGTGAATCCCCAGGCCCTCCTCAACTCTGCAGACTGCAGAAGTGTCCCTGTCCCACCATTAGAAGAGAAAGCCCCACTCCGCCATCTTGCTGGCCACTATGCAGAGGCTTCAAGCAGGGTTGGCACCTCATAAAGCAACACTTGCCCACCCTAGAGAATGGCCCCCTACCTCTCCTCCTGACCACCACACTGAGAACCCAGGCGAGAACATTCTCAGCATGGACCAATTCAGAAGTACTGGGCCTGCTGCAGAAATAAAAGGATTACATACCAGACGCAGCCAGCATGCCCAAGCCCGTGCTGAGGAATGCCGGTGGAGGCTTCTGGTGTGACAGATCATGGGAGTGAAGGATAAACAGATAAGGCAGGCTTTGTGCAGGAGGAGGGACTCTCTCCAGAGTCACAGGATTTAACACAGTGGCAAGGGCCCAGGGATGGTCCCAATATGCTGGTGGAATGACTCTTGAAAGACTGGAAAGAGAAAGAACCCCCAAAAAGCAGTGCAGAGATGCCAGGGAGGAGTGGAGGTTCAGAGAAGTGGGCGTGCCAGCCTAGACCTCTGTGTAAGACAGGAAGCCCACCAGCTGACCATGTCCCTACCGGGGTTTGGAGGGCCCTCCATTTACCACATAGACAAGAAATGTGTGGGTGAGGAGAGGTTTATAGCATGAGAAGTTAGTGGTAGCTGTATTCAGGAGGGGATAGTTATAGAACTGGACTCCCTAGAAGAAACTTGAGAACAAAATTCCAAACTAGGAAAGACCAATGTAAAAGCACTTAACCATAGGGCTGGGGATGTAGCTCAGTTGTACAATGCTTGCCTTCTCTGCATGGGCCCTGGGTTCAATCCCCACTTTAAAACCAGAAACAAAATACTTAACCATAGGAAACAAGATGGGTGAGGGCAGGGGATGTAGCTCACTAGCGGAACACACACCTGGCATATGTGAGGCCCTGGGTTCCACCCCCGGCACTGCAAAGAAAGAAAGAAAAAGAAAGAAGGTAAGTACGATTACCATAAAGAACAGCAATGGGCTGGGGTTGTAGCTCAGCGGTAGAGCGCTCGCCCAGAACGTGCGCGGCCCGGGTTCGATCCTCAGCACCACGTAAAACATAAAGAACATAAAGAACAGCAAGGTTGGAATGGCAGCCTGTGATATCCAGGCTGATGGCTCAAAGAACACAGTAAACTCAGCAGTAAATAAAAAGTACAGCCAACAAGGGTACAGCTTGCTATACAGAATCAATCAGAAGAGATTAAGAATGGATGAGCAGTTGGATGTGGTGGCGCATGCCTGTAATCCCAGAGGCTCTGGAGCCTGAGGTAGGAGAATTGTGAGTTCAAAGCCAGCCTCAGCAGTGGTAAGGCACTAAGCGACTCAGTGAAACCCTGTCTCTGAATAAAATACAAAATAGGGCTGGGGATGTGACTCAGTGGCCGGGTGCCCCTGAGTTCATTCCCCAGTACCAAAAAAAAAAAAAAAAAAAAAAAAAAAGATGAGCAAAGCAAAAGAAGGAGGCCAGCTTTCCAAAGGAAAATACAAATCCCTGGTTCAGTTTGCAGATCTGAGCCAGTTCCTACAGGTACAGTTTATCAATTGAAGGAGAGACTGGGTCTCTATGAGGAAGAATTCTGCAAAGCCACAATATGTGATCATGGTTTTCCCGTCTTTTCCCAAGGAACCAGGGCCGTTACCTGGATAGCCAGCTGCAGGGAATGAGGGTATCCAGGTGTACATGCTAGGTGCAGGGTCCAAGCTGAGGCTAGGACCAGACAGACGCAAGGTGCCACCATGATCCTTTCACAATAGCACCAGAGGTCATGTGATAATTGAGGTCCTCGCCTCACATCTGTCCCATTCTGGACCTGTGAGCTCCAAGAAGGGCTTCACCCTTTGCTCCTGCAGGGCCTCAGCCAGCACAATGGCATATGGCCTCATGGACTTTCTGAAATACTGACATGAGATCTGGAATAATATTGCTTCACAACAAGACGTGTTGTGTGCGTGTGTGTGTGTGTGTGTGTGTGTCGCTAAGGATGTAACCCAGGGCCTCGTGTGTGCTAGGCAAGTGCTCTACCACTGAGCTACACTCCCAGCCTGCACAACAGGAGGCTCCTGAGGCAGGACCGCCACTACACAATGGGAGCAGGGAGGAGCAGACTGGCACCTAGACGTTCCACTACCCTTGTGTATGGCCTAGCCATGCTGTAGCTACGAACAGACATGCGCAGCAACGCGGCCTGAGGGTGGCCCCGGCTAGGAGCTTCCTCCCACCAGGAAAGCCACCAGATGGGCAGATGTGCAGGTGGAGGAGTGGAGGGGGAGGAGGGCGATGTGTACCAGGGTTGCCTGCAGTGAAGGCTGGGAGTGAGGGCTGCGAGGTCCCTCTCACCCTTCTCTCCATGGTCCCCAGAACTGTGACCAACCAGGGGCCCGGAGAAGCTGCGCCTGCAGGAAGGAAACGTGATGTGAGAAGCCAGTGGATCTGAACTGGTGTGGCCTGCAGCAGTGTCTTCTGGTGTCCCACCCGACACCCTTGCTTGGGCCTGAGTACTTAGTCTGTATCAGCGGACACCTGGCCACTGCCCCTTTGCCTGGGGAATCGTCCTCAGCCAATGGGGAGCCACGGTCTAAGAAAGCTGCAGCCCACACGTGCCACCTGCAAGGCGCACAGTGGGGCTGGGGGGAGAGGCCAGCCCCCTCTTGGAAGTGAGACCAGCATCATGGCGGACCTCATGCCAGCTTCCCTGTGGGACCAGACCAGAGCTGTCCCCAGGCAAGACAGTGCTCTGTCTGAGCCGTTTCTCCCTGCTGTGCCACTTTTTACCCCCTGAGCAGGATTTAAGAGCACAGGCAATAAGGTCACACAGGGCCAAGTGCTCAGAAGGCCTCAGACCTGAGGTTTGGGGCTCTCCATTTGATTTCCTGAAATTATTTTGTTCTTGTTTGGTTTTGTTTTTTTTTTTTTTTTGTTTTTTAGATGGGGTCTCACTACGTTGCCCAGGCTGGCCTCAAACTCCTGGGCTCAAGCAGACCTCCTACCTCCATCTCCCTGGTAGCTGGGACTGCAGGTACTCACCCCTGTACCCAGCCACATCTTTTTTTTTTTTTTTTTTTTAAACTGGGGATTGAACCCAGGGGCACTTAACCACTGAGCCACATCCCCAGCCCTTTTTATATTTTATTTAGAGACAGGGTCTTGCAGAGTTGCTTAGAGCCTCGCTAAGTTGCTGAGGCTGGCTTTGAACTCATGATCCTCCTGCTTCAGCCTCCCAAACCGCAGGGATTACAGGCATGAGCCACTGCGCCAGGCTCCAGCTACATCTTGGAATTCTAAATACTTTTATCTTTGAATCTGTGTAGGGACATCCAACATGAATCATGGTAAGATGGTAGAGAGGCTCAGAAGCTCAGCCTCAGCTCGGGGGAGACGCCACCTCCCCACTTCCTCTGCCCCCTGACACCCTACATTCTGCCCAGCCTCTCCCGCCTGCCCTGTCCAGGGACCACTGCAGCCCTGGCAGAGGCCTGGGTGAAGCACACGGGCAGTCGGGCTGGGCAGGTATGCTCAGTGCAGGATGTGGTGGTGGCTGCCCCTGGCAGGCAGCACAAGGGCACATTTGGCAGGCACTGTGGGGACAGGCCTTTGCCCTACCCACAATCCAGGTGCCTAATGACCGGGCACAGGGTTGCAGTAACCTTAGGGCTGCCTTTCCCTGTGGGCTGCAGCAGCTGGTCGGTGGCTCTGGGAGTTACCTGCTGCCTGTCCTCGGCCAGGACACTCTGCACGCTGGGCATTTAGCATTTCCTCGCGCCCAGGGGACCGGCCCTTCCAACCATCTGCTGCCTGGCTTCTGTCCATCTCTGTTGGCTGGCTTGAGTCACCTTCTGGGGACAAGACACAAAAATGCAAATTGTACGATTGTGGTGAATCCACATCCCAGTTAAACGCTTTAATATTTGCATTTAAAGCTGGCTAGTGGCACAAGATCAAGACGAACAGTGAAATTCACACCAATAATTTAAAATTTAAATTTTTTCTTTTATGTTGAACTACATTAAATAGCAAATAAACACCATGGCAACTTGAGAGAGAGATTGTGGAAGAAAGAAAATGATCTTATATCTTAGTATCTTTAAAAGCACCTTTCTCCTCTTTTTTTTTTTAAGAGTTCAGCTTCCTTTAAACACATTACAAAAGAGGTTTAATCAAAAAAAAAAGAAAAAGAAAAGAAAAACAAAACCGAAGGCCAGGTCATCACAGACCCTTGGGATTCTTCCTGTGTCCCCACTCTCTCCTCAGCTGGCAGCAGTGGGGGGTGGCTGGCCTCCTGCGGCACAGCAGCTGCTGCAGCCCACTGGCTTCCGGTTGCAGACGGGCTCCCAGGTGGACACTGGGCAGGACATTTTTTTTCTTTTTTTCAGAGAAGCCAAATCAGAAAGTGCCGACGTGCCCACCAGTGATCTGAGGAAGGCACCGATCCTCTGCCCCATGATGGTCCCTCACTGTCCTACAGGATGAGGGTCTTTCCTCTCTCCGGAACACAGAGCCTCTCGTTTTCCTTTTGCTCTGGACCCCACGTATTGCGCAGCTAGTCCTATAGACTCCCCATCTTCTGAGAGAGTGCTGCCCCATAAACCCCGTGAGCATGCAGTCGCATCTCACACTCTGCCTGCAGGGAACCTCAGCCCCGTCCAACTTAGCAAGGAAAGGAAACACTACAGTTTCCAAAGGAAAAGTCACTGGAGCAGCAAGGACAGGGCATCGAGTCCTGGCTTCTGTCCATCTCTGTTGGCTGGCTTGAGTCACCTTCTGGGGACAAGACACAAAAATGCAAATTGTATGATTGTGGTGCTCTCCCTGGGCGCCTCCTGAGCTGGCTGTCGGGGGACTCTCTCGGGCGCCTCCTTCCTGGCCCGCTGTCCATCAGGGCTTGAGTGGGCGCTGAGCACGACCTGCAGGTCAGGCAGGGCCTCCCGGGGGTCATTTTCTGTGGATTAGGGAAAGAGTGTATTTCATTCATGGCTTAGAAGACTGGGAAGTCCAAAAACAGGGCACCAGCCTCTGGAGAGGGCCTCGTGCTGCTCCACTTCATGGCGGAAAACAGAAGGGCCAGGGAGGGCCTGCGGAAGGGAGGAGGCACCAGGGGCTGCCTGGCTTTGTAACCCTGTCTCAAGGTGACGGAACCCACCCCGTGGGAAAGCATTTATCCCTCGTAAAGAAGTGAGTGCCTCTTAAAGGCCACACCTCCCAACACCACCACGTTGGCATTCAGATTGCAGCAGGAGTGTTGGAGGGGACAAACCAGATGCGAGCCACAGCATCGTGTCTATGGCCAATCCACAGGTCAACGCTAAGCAGAGGTCAGAGGATCCTCATGTCACAGAGGGGACACTCAGCCTCACTGGGGTGAAGTCACTTGCGTACAGTCACTCATCTAGCAAGGGACAGTTCAGGATCAGACTCTAAGGCCTTTGCTTTTAATCACCAGACCACGTGGAACTAGAGGGGTGCCCAAGACACGTTCCTCCCCAAGGCTTGTCCTATTAGTGAAATGTTGGCTTGTTTGCACGTAGCCCAGCCTCAATGATATTTTCACATTCAACCAGAAACTTCCAAAATAGAAAGACAGCTCCAAGTCAGTCCAAACTTGCCTCCTCCCCAGAGCTATAACATTTCTGGCTTGGTGCGTCCAGCTTCCCCCATACAGCTCTCGCGATGGGCTCTCTTCCCCAGACTAGGAATTCTCACCTCTTCCCTCCAGCAAATCCTATTGGAAATCACCTCCGCAGCATCTGTTCCCTGCCTCCTCTCTCTGGACTATTGTGCCCTCCGGGAGCTCATCTAACCAGACAAGACAGGCTGCCCCGTGGAGTCCCTCCTGAGGCAGAGATCTTCCTCAGACCTAACACCACTAGAGCCTGCGAGATCCTGAAAGACCACGGCCGGACACCCCCTCCCGTCCTGGCTGCCTGTTCCACTTACTCTACTTTCAAAAGGGCAGATCCATGCCTGTCCTCTCTTGATTCCTGGTGTCGAAAACTGAAATCAAAGTGACTGAAGGAAAAAATAAGAAACTGGGAACAGGTTAAAGTGGACCCAGTAACTGCAAACTAGATGGGATTACTCAGATATTATGAGTGTGCGTCTCTCATTTCTTTGATCTTGCTTTGGTCTTATTGGTGCCTCTCCAAAGTAAACTTCTTCTAAAGGCATAAAACAAAAGGAAACTTACATCCTCTGAACTTAGCATCACTAGGGAAAAAAGAGATCACTATAAGCATCAAAATTGAGCCTTTATGGGGCTGGGATGTGGCTCAGTGGTACGGCGCTCACCTAGTGCGTGCGCGACCCGGGTTCAATCCTCAGCACCACGTAAAATTAGTACATGCATTGTGTATAACCAAAGCAAATAAATAAATATTTTTAAAAATTGAGCCCTATTGGCCCACCTTTAGCTCACAGCACAATTCCCGAACCAATCACCATGGTTAGGGCTGGTTCCATGCTTAACAGGACCTGGGAACAGGAATTGTGAGCAGAAGTTTGTCATATTAGTCCATTTTTCACTACTACCACAAAATACATGAGGCAAGCTACTTTATAAAGAAAAGAGGTTCTTTGAGGCTCACAGTTATGGAGGTGCAGAGCCCTTAAGTGATGACAGCCTTCTTATTGGCAGAGTCCAGAGGTGGTGGAGAGCATCACATGGAAAGAGATGAGGAGCATGCATGGCATGTGTCCACATCTGTGCGTACTGGTCTCACTTTATTCTCATAAAGCCACCGGGATCCAATCAGAGGGCTCCACCCTAATGACCTTATGTAATTCCTAATCGCCTCCCAAATACTCCACGATAACACCATAATCGGATTAGATTTCTACCCTCTTAATACCATTAACATATGACTCTGGGGATTAAACTCCTGCCTGAGTTTGAGGGACAAACCACACTCAAACCATAACAGTTGGATTCACAAAGGGAAAAAAAAGTTACTTTTCCAAGAAGTGAGAATGCATATTGGGCCAGCAAAACCCAGAGACACTTTCCAATACCCACAGCCAAGAGCCCTGCGCCGCGCAGTCTGCCAAGCCCGGAGCTTCTGAGACTAATTATTTTTGTTCTGCCCAGAGGAGTGGTTGGGGGGTGGGGGGCGCTCCAGTGGTAACTGGGAATGACCTGGAGTTAAATCAGATTTCCCTCTTTTCACTTTTTCTGTACCTGACCCACAAACACTGACCTGGAGTCCCTCCTATTGAAGCCAGAGTTGGGTGGCAGCCCGCGGAGGCAAACCCAGGGCGTGTTCTAGGAAACACCCAGTACAAAGGCCTGGAGGAGCTCAGAATTGGAGAACAGCAAGAAGGCCAGCAGGCGAAATGGGGCTGAATACAACCTTAGCACCACCACAGGCTTAAACCCAACAACTGAGTGGATTCAGGGCCCTCTGCCTGTATCCCAGCTACTCAGGAGGCTGAGGCAGGAGGATCGTGGGAGACCCGGAATTTGAGGCCAGTCTGGACAACATAGCAAGACCACATCTCAAAAACTAAACAATTGGCTTTTTCTCAGTCTCAGATAAAGTGAACCTAAGGGTCAGATTTCTGTAACACGATCTAAGGACAAATCATGTTCTTGCTATGCAAACTCAGGTTCTGTCCAGTGAGATTGCCACCGTCCTTGTGGCCCAGGTTGCCAAATTCTGGAGCGGCCTCTGGAACTGGACTCCTTCCTTGAAGTGCTATCGAAACCGGGACCTTCGGCCACAGCCAGGCCTGAGTGGAAGGCGCCGGGGAAAGGTGTTTCCGCACCGTGGGATCCGGCCAAGCCTGTTGGTTTTGAAACCAGGGTGGGTCAGTCAACTTGGTCTGCTAAAATCACTGGAGGTAATTAAAAGGGCAGGGCTGAACTTTGCCTCCAGAAGGAAGGAGGGAGGGAGCCGTGCAGATTTTCCTTCCTGCAATGCCAGCATTGAAAATTGGCATTAGTATCTCTGCTCTTCATGGCGTCTCCTTTGGGAAACAAAAACCTAGGGGGAGTCAGGGGAACTGGAAGTCAAGTACAGCAGTGGTGCTGGGGCATGCAGATTGAGACACAAAGTCCAAGCCGTGTTCTGCAACCAGGGGCACCCACCCCGCCACCCCAGGGGCCCATTTCACAATCTGTAGAGACATTATTTGTTGTCAAGACTTGGGGTCCGGGAGGGCAGTGCTGCTGCCCTCTAGTGGGTGAGGCCAGGGGTGCTGCTAAACACCCTCCCCCTGCATAAGACGGCCCCTCCTGACGAAGAGCAAGCCAGCCCCAAATGCCAACCCTGATTTAAGAAAATGGGCAAAAGAAAACTATTTAAGGGCATTTTGTGTGCCAGATGATCTTCACATACACATACACATTCACATATGTACGTCACGTAATATTTCATCGTCACACCAACTCCATAAAGTGAAGCCCATTGCCCAGAGGAGAAAATGGAGTCTCCGATTAAGCAGGGACTTCATCAAGCTAGTGACTGAGAGGAGGAATTTGAATTTGGCTCTGGGTGAGTCTCACTAGACGGTCAGCCCCGTGAGGACAGAGACCTTGTGGATCTTGTTGAACTCCACAAGTCTAGTGCCCAGCAGCAGTTAGTACCCAACAGAAGTTGAACAGATACAGTGAATGAGCAAATTAATGCGCGAGCCAATGGTCGCAAAGCCCATGCTTGTTTCTTCCCAACAGTCCTCAAAAATAATAAAGATCCTCAAAACATCCTTCCAGGAGGAAGGAACAGAGACCTTTCCAGGCCCACTCAAGTCAAAATGGGAGTTTGTGTCAAGAATGCTGAGGTATGACAGGAACCAAACACAGCCAGGACTTACAGCTAGAGGCCACCAGGCACCAGAGTGACCTGTGGTCTTTGTCATCTTTATATCTTAGTTTTCTCTCCCAACATACGGCTTCCTTTGTCGAACCTTCTTGCACCTGGCCCAGGATGCCAGCCTCAGGTTTAACCCTGAAAATCCCTGGGGTCTCCCAGTGTGGCTCCCCACAGTGAATGGGTTTAGTCTGTGTCTCAGTCCATGTTCTATTACTATAACAGAGTAACCAAGACTGGGTGGTTTATGGAGAACAGATTTGTTTAACTCACAGTTTTAGAAGCTTGAAGTTCAGGATGGGGTGACCACACTTACAAGAGCCTTGTGCTGCATTAAAATGTGATGGGAGAAAGGAGGGGCGAGGGGGGGGGTATCTTATGGAAAAAGCAAAACCTGAGGAGTAGCCTTGCTTTATGACAAGTAGCTCTCAGCTCTCGCAGTAACTAACCCAGTCCTGGGAGAATTATTCCAGTCCTGTGAGGAAGGCATTAACCCCTCTTAAGGACTTAATCACCTCTTGAAAGCCCTGCCATCTCTCAACAGTTACACTGGGGGCCAAATTTCAACATAAGTCTCAGAGGAGCCAAACCATATTCAAATCATAGCACTTATCTACCTAGTTCACAGGTCTTCAGCTCAAAAGTCTCATACTTACCATCTGGAACAAGGAACACACGATACCTCTTTCACATCTGGAAGTGACATAGGGGACAAGTTCCTGAACTGCAAGCCTGGACCTAATGGCATGAGATGTTTGGGAGAGTCTTCCATTGAGAATTTGCAGTTTGTGCAAACGACCTCCAAATCCTCAGACATGCATACTGTTGAAAAATAGTCTGTGCTTCTTTCCCTTCAGCTTTGGCTCTGTAGCTGCTTCATCAATAGAAAATAGCCAGAGTGGCACTAGGCAGCTTTGGGGCCAGGCCTTAAGAAATGGGCAGCCTCAGCAGGGTGCGGATAGTCGTATAGTATGTGCTCAATTAACAACTCAGCATTGTTAGTGCATCTCCGATATTGGTCGACTGAGAGCTCTATTAACAGGCTGGTGGAGTGCCTTCTTGCCTTGTGCACCGGGCTCTGTGGCTGGACAACTGTGGAAGCAGAAATCCCAAAAAGGGCTTAGGCATTTGCTTGGTTCCAGATAGAAATCACTCCAGTTGCTGTTAGAAGCTGGCTCCTTCTCTCTGCTCGAGCTTCAGTAGGGGTAAAGGTAAACAGGTGCAAAGCAAACATGGGAAAGGAGACAGACTTCTCCACCAGGGAAAAGACCAGCATTGTGCTCGGGTCTCAGCTCCCTAGAATGATCGGAGGACCTAGTTTGATTCTCAACTAGTTAAATATTAATTTAAAATGAACTTGCACAGACATTGTCTGTGCTGAAGAACCTCCAAAGCAAGAGGTGGTGAGGTTCCTGTCCTAAGGAAGCTGGCGATATGGTTAATGATGTCATTCAATCATTCCCACATTTTTTTTCCACCACCAGAATGCCTTCTCCTAGCTCATCTCTGTGTCTCTGGTCTTGCCTTTATATAGCTAGACTGAACTCTCTAAAATATGGCTCTGATCATGACACCACCCTGGGTTGCTATTGCTCTTTAGACAAAGTCTAAACTCCTTTAAACAAGTTTATGGTCTGGCTTAAAACCATCCAGTGGCTATGAATTGCATTGAAATGGAATCTAAACTCTGCCCTGTGTTTCACTATGCCCTAAATGAGCTGGATCCTGAAAGTCTTTCTGATTTACCTTCTCTTGCTCATGCTATTCCCGACACACTGGCCGGCTTCTTATTTCCACAACATGCCTCAGGGCCTTTGCAGTTGCTCTTCCTTCTGCTTGAAGCACCTGTCCTTGAATTCTTTGCACACCTATATCCTCAACTGTTCAAGTCAACCTTCTTAAGAACAGCCTTCCTTGAATGTCCAATCTGCTTCACACACATCAAAGAGTGCCTCTCCCTCTCTCTAACTTTGCCCCCAATGACTTTCTTAACATTTCAGCATTTACCACAAGCTGTCACGGGATGCACTTCTTTAACTGCAGGTTCCTGAAAGCACGAATCCTATCTGCCAAGGTTGCTGCAATATTCTAAGCTCATAGAACACAGCCTGGCATATGGCAAGTGCTCGAATTTTTTTACTAAGCTTAGGAAATCTCTGTTTTCCAGATTTGGGATCCAAGGCTCAGAGACTTTAGAGTACTTGCTAAGCAATGCAACTAAGTCGGACTGATTTCAAAGCCCCAGCTCTAGACCAGTGCTGCTCAAAGGAGCTTTTCAGTGTGCCATTTGTTACTGTGCAGTCCTAGGGCAGTGACATCTTAGGCCAAAATATGAATCAATGCAATGCTACCTTCCTCAGAAAGCCTTGCTATCAACAAAATCTCAGCTGGACTAAAACCAGAGAGTTGATGGACGTATATCCTGCTGCCCATCCTGTCTGGCCAATAGTGTTCGTGTATGCCACCTGCCTGGGCACCTCACTCTGAAGGGCGCTGCTCTGGTCTGACCCTCAGGCTGCACCTCTTCCTCTTCTTATTCCTTAGCTGATGACTTCATACAAAGCACCAGGTTATTTCTGGCTCCTTCCTTTCTGCCATCTTTGGGCTTCTGCACAGGAAGTGTCAGATGATTGGTATGGTAGATGAAAAGAATATTGAGAAGGTGTTTGTTTAAAAAATATCCGGCTTTTCGAAGCCAGCAATAAAATCTTTTATTGGATTGTCACCAGTTGGGGAATTTTCACAAGGCTCTAAGCTGCAGAAAGCTATTCTTGCTGGCTAGTCGGCTAAGCTTTTGATTTCCAAAGCTCTGCTTTTCAAAGTAGAACTGTGCAAGCCTTCTTATTATACACTCTGGCCTCCCAGCCTTTGGCAGTGACAGGCTTGAAAATCCTGCAGGGGCCTGTCCTCATGTGCTCTTAGCCCCTTGTTCTACCAACGCAGAGCTCCCTAACTACCTCTGATCTCCATCAACACGGGCTTTCTTCTACCATCTTGTTTATATTTTATTTTATTTTTTTTACCTCTGGCTTCACCAGACAGCCCCCCCCCACACACACACACACACACATGCACAGGCGTATGCACACCCACACAAAGCCACGCACACACAAACACACCATGCCATCATTTTCAGTGTCAGCAGCCAGGAGGAAAGTTTTGCTTATTCTTTCTTTAATTCATTCACTCATATATTCAGTCCGAGCTGTCTATGTGCCAGGAAGTATGTTAAGAGTTGAGGCTAATGGTGAATTTCTGGGAGCTCTCTGAGCTAAGTAAGGAAGTCTCTAAGTATCTAATGAATGCTTTGAACAAAAGTATTCCTGTTGCATGAAAGGTCAGGAGGCACTGTAATCTGATCTGCTTGTGTGTGGTTGCGGGGGCAGAAGTGGTATTCACACAAGATTGGCACACTCAGCATGGTGTGGTGTAGACTAGAAGTGATATTTAAATTGAGATGACGATCAGTATGAGTGCTTTGTCTCTCTCTCTCTCTCTCTGAATACCACTCCTTTGTTCCCAATGCCAGGTACTAAATGAAGCAGTTTAGGCACAAGAAGTCATTTTATGTTCACAATGCTCAGTAGTAGTGGAGAACCATTTATATCTTTTTTTTTTTTTTTTTTTTTTTTTTTAGATAAGGAAACTAAGACACAGAGAAGCAAAATTACCACTAAAAGTTGTACAACCAACCAGGGATTAAGGTCTAATTCTGCTCAGTTCTTACCCACTCCACTCTACACAGCCTGGTCAAAGCCTTGATAAATACACTAGCAGGCACTGTAGATCCAGGAAGATGGTGGATCACAATTAGAGTCACCCCTGATTAAGCATAATGGGAGGAAGAACATTATGAGTGGCTCCCGGACCAAACTCTTTGCAGTGCCAGCCTTGTAAAGGACAGTGATTCACTCCTACCAGAGGTGATAAACTGCTTTCATTATCATTAATTATTGGTTGCTAGAAGTTTCTACAAGGACGAGTTTCCAGGTTGTATGTGAGGAACCCAAGCCTAAAACCATCCAATTTAATTGTTTACCAGCCCCCATTCTGAGCCAGACCCCATGCTAGGCTTGGGACATCAAGACGAAAAAGTACAATTCCAACCTTTAAGGAGCCCACCAGGTAGCAAAGGAGACAGGCAAGAAAATGGATTGTTATATTATTATGCAGTGAGTGGTGAAGGTAGGATCACGTACAGGGACAAAAATAGCATGGAAGAGAGGAAGTTTTGCTAGAAAAGGGGGATTTCTAGGTTGTGCTTTTAGCTCTAGTGTGTGTTTAATTGGGTGTTCAATGGGAACTCAGAAAGAGAGTCCTCTACAGCACATCGGTTGTGGGCGTCATAACATTCACCACGTCTGCTATGAGTGACTTCTGTCTTTTGGGGGCAGATAGGGAAAGGGAAGTAGAAGCAAGAAAAGCAGCCACAGATATCCACAGAAGCCAATCATGACTGCTCTCACGTCCTAGGGGGCTGGGATTTTAGGGTGAAGATAACGTAGCAGGGACAGCCCTGGTCCTCAGCCGAGGAAATGATAGCCTGGTTTGCTTTCGGGAAAACTGTAGCACTCCTATGGAGGGTGGACGAGATAAAGCCCATCAAGGGCAGGAAGGGCCTTGAAGGGTAGAAATGAGGATATGCGGCCGGGCGTGGTGGCGCACGCCTGTCATCCCAGCACTAGGGAGGCTGAGGCAGGAGGATCGCGAGTTCAAAGCCAGTCTCAGCAATGGTGAGGCACTTAGCAACTCAGTGAGCCCCTGTCTCTGATAAAATACAAAAAAGGGATGGAGATGTGGCCCAGTGGTCGAGTGCCCCTAAGTTTAATCCCCGCACCAAAAAAAAAAAAAAAAAAAAAAAAAATGAGGAATGCGGAGGCTGGTGCTCAGACGAGAGCAATGAGGCTGGACAGGAAAGAAGAGAGAAGCGGACTAAGCCAGGGGACATGGCAGCTGTGGGAGTGTGCTGAGGGGGCAGGAGGAGCCAAGGATGACTCCCAACTTTCTGTCTCGGGCGAGTGGGTGGTGGCTGGTCCCACCAGCTGAGGCAGGGCCTGTAGGAAGGCGCAGAGCCAGAGCAGGTGGGCGAGCGATGGGGCTGGACTTGCTGAAGTGAAGGGCCAGGAGCTCCCGAGAGAGGCCCTTCCCTGCCCTCTAAGAAAATGCCCAGAAGGACTCCATCCTGGACAGAAGTTAGTGCCACCCAAGACAGGGGCCTAGCGTTGCAAATCATTAACCGCCGGAATGAGTTGGCGTCTATGACCAAACGCCAGGAAAGGAGTGGCCCTGGAGGATCAACAAGGCCAAGGAGAACCCTGGATTTCCACTCCTGTATTCTCCAGGTTTCTTAGACTGAAACTCGGGCCCACACCCTAAAACCTACATCCATTGTTCCCTCCCCTGCCCTGCCCAACTCCATTGCAGTAGCCACTCTGTCTCAATGTAACCTCTGTTGCTCTCCGTCCCAGTATTCTGCTTTCATATCATCACAGCACGGACATGATTCAAAACAATATTGTACACCTGGACACGAGTTCTTGTCTATGCCTCCTCTGGAGTGAAGGCTCCAGGAGAACAGCTTTGGCCCTTACCCCTGGAACACTGGCTGGGTCGCTGAAGGAATTCAACAAGCATTTGTGAAGTCAGGTCCTTGATCTGTACCCTTGTCACACTGATGCAAGCCCCTGCAGTTTCCGGTGTGCTCCTGGTGTCCCCCAGCCCTGGTGATTGACTGTGTGGGGGTCTGGCAGGCGAGGAGGGTGTCTGAGATGACTAGTCTTCCCATTTCCAAGTCAAGGCTCCTCTCCAGATGTTCTGCACAAAGCAGCCAGACAGTCCTCCAAAATCGTACCGCATGTCATTCCCACGCTTAAAAGCTTCCAGTGGCCCTCAGGGCCCTGCGTGTTCCCTCTCCAAGTAAGTCACCTATGATTTGACCCCTTACCCTTGACTCCACGCACACTGCTGCTTCTACACCTCAAAGCAAACCCAGCTTCGTGTTTCCCCAGCAATGTGCATGGGTTCCAACTCAAACACCGCCTCGGAGGCGGCTTTCCTGACCATCTGATCTAAGATGAAGCCTGCCTCCTTGCCCACAGCCCCAAGCCCTCCTTAGCACATCAGCCTGATGCCTTGCGCACCATTTATCACAGCCTACTCTTGCCTATCGATTTGTTGACTTGATTACTCTTTCTCTGTTTTTCATCTCTCTGCCCCCAGTACATACTCTAGTGCTGGAACATAGTTAAAACTTAAATAATTAAAAAAAAATTTTTTTTAGTTGTTGATAGACCTTTATTTATTTATTTATTTATTTATTTATTTATTTATTTATTTATTTATATGTGGTGTTGAGAACCCAATGCCTCACACATGCCAGGCAAGTGTGCTACCACTGAGCCGCAGCCCCAGCCCTTAATTAATTTTTGTTGAATAAAACTGTACTTTCAGCCAGGCGCGGTGGCGCACGCCTGTAATCCCAGCACTTTGGGAGGCTGAGGCAGGAGGATCGCGAGTTCAAAGCCAGCCTCAGCAATGGCGAGGCACTTAGCAACTCAGTGAAACCCTGTCTCTAAATAAAATACAAAAAAGGGCTGGGGATGTGGCCCAGTGGTCGAGTGCCCCTGAGTTCAATCCCCAGTACAAAAAAAAAAAAAAAAAAAAAAAAAAAAAAAAACTGTACTTTCATTATCAGGATGGTGATGATGATGATGATGATGATGATTGATGGTACTGATATTGATGACTCTTTCCCACAGTGGGATACTGATTTGAGTTTGTGATTCTAAAGACTGGAATATATTCTTAACCACCTAATTAGAGACAGGCTTCATCTGGGCGTTGAAGGGTGTGTGTATTTATTCCATCTCACGAGTCCTCGTGGTCATTAAGTACCATCATGGTACTTAATTAATGACCTCATGGTCATTAATGACCTCATGGTCATTAAGTACCTGTCGCTATGGATATGCACACAACAAAAGCAAAATGAGGACATGTCAGGCTTCTTCTCACTTTGCAAGATGGGCTGAATTTATTATGGTTCACAGGCAATAAATATTAAGACCAGAAAATGGTCTCTTGGCCCCTTTAGATGCTCTTTCCAGCTCCCCACCTCACTTTGCCAGGAATGGTTCTGAGTACATGTTAGAAAAGAGAGAAAATGCATTTAATTCATCTGCTGTTGGGAGGGGCTTGGGGTTGAGAGCCACCAGGGGCTGAAGAAAGACTGGCCAGATGAAGTTTTGCCAAAGAGCCTTAAGGTCCAGTGTGTTCATCTCACTGATGAAAACTTAGGGAAAAACCTGACTGAACATATCTTTTGAAAAAAGGAAGCTCAAAGAGCAGACACGAACACAATCTCCATCATTTTATTTTGTACATGGATAATTTGAAGCCCAGAGAGGAGACATTCCGTGCCTGATCTAAGACTGGAATGCTCACTATTTGAAGTTCAGTGTTTTCCTGGCATAGAATAGACCAAACAGTGGCACCATATTTGAGCGATCAGTGAACAGGTTGTATTAACTCCAGTAACAATGCAGGTGTCCATTAGCTTAAATCTAACTTTATCATTGTTTCTGTGGCTAAAGAAAGTAATAACAGCCTATGTCCAAACTTTATCCAAATTCCTATGGTTTTTAATTTCTAGCTCCCCTTCCTCTCAGACCACGACTGTATGTATGATACAAGGCCATGTAAGTATCACTTCCCTTGTGACTTCCAAACTGATACCATTAACAAGACTCAGGAAACAACTAAAAGATAGGTGATGGTAGAAAACCAGATATGCACATGAGACTTGGAGAATGAACTGGTGAATCACTAGATAGTGGACTTTTTTTTTTTTTTTTTTTTTTTTTTTTTGTACCAGGGATTGAACTCAGGGGCACTAGAGCACTGGGCCACATCCCCAGCCCTTTTTTGTATTTTATTAGAGACAGGGTCTCACTGAGTTGCTAAGTGCCTCACCATTGCTGAGGCTGGCTTTGAACTCATGATCCTCCTGCCTCAGCCTCCCAAGTGCTGGGATTGCAGGTGTGCGACACCGCGCCCGGCTCTTCTTTCGTTTTTCTTTTGGTAGTACTGGGGAATGAAACCCAGGGCCTTGTGCATACTAGGCAAGTACTCTACCACTGAACTAGATCTTCAACCCTTTTTATTTATTTATTTTTTACTTTGAGGTAGGGTCTCACTAAATTGCCCAGGCTGGCCTTAAACTTGCAATCCTCCTGCCTCAGTCTCCTAAGTAGCTGGGATTACAGATGTGCACCACAACACCCAGCTGATAGTAGGTATTTTTGAAGCCGTGTTAGATCAGAAATCATTAAAATTATGGAATACAAGATCATTCCAGAATAGTGTTCTGTATAGGTTGGAGTGACAATAGAAAATAAAAGAGGAAGAGAAGGTTAAATTCACCACTGTCATGCTTTGATGTGAGGTGTCCCCCAAAAGCGCATGTGTGAGACAATGCAAGAAGGTTCAGAGGAGAAATGATTAGGTTGTGAAGTCTTAACCCAATCAGTGAATTAATCCCCTGATGGATTAACTGAGTGGTAACTGAAGGCTGGTAGGGTGTGGCTGGAGGAGGTGGGACACTGGGGGCATGGTTTGAGTCTATATTTTGTATCTGGAGAAACAATCTCTGTTACAGTCTTCCACCATGATGTTCTACCTCACCTTGAGACCAAAGGAATGGAGCCAGCCTTCTATGGACGAAGACCTCTGAAACCGTGAGACCTCAAATAAATTTTCCTCCTCTACAATTGTTCTGGTTGGGTCTTTTAGTCACAGCAGCAAAAAAGCTGACTAAAGCAATCACTTAGGGTTTTCAGTTGCCAGGTTACATATCTAAGAGTTTTGAAGGGCACTTCCATAAAAAAATAAATAAATAAAACACACACACACACACACACACACACATACATATATATATATATATATATATATATATTTTTTTTTTTTTTTTTTTTTTTTTTTTTTTTTGGTACTGGAGATTGAACTCGGGGGCACTTGACTATTTTGTATTTTATTTAGAGTCAAGATCTCACTGAGTTGCTTAGTGCCTCACTTTTACTGAGGCTGGCTTTGAACTCGCAATCCTCCTGCCTCAGCCTCCCAAACTGCTGGGATTACAGATGTGCACCACCACGCCCAGCTTAAAAATATATATTCTAAACAACTAATGTGAAATCTGAGATCAAAATAATAAAAGATATGGAACCACAAGTACCTAACAGAACTGAGGTCCAATCCCAAATAAATACCTTAGGCAAACAGTCTAGATATTTAATCTTTCTTCTTATTGTTAGAATAACAATAGAAAGAATAAACATAATAATCCCTACTTACATTGTAACAGGGGTCCAATTTATGTTTTGAATATAAACCTTGTTGCTCCTACTGCAACTTATTTTTAAAATGGACAGGTTTCTTTCTCTTCCTCTCTCCCTGCGACCCCACCCCCATCTCTCCCCTTTCTAATCTCTGGGGAAACCTTTCTTCCTCATCCCAGGCATAGTTATCTATCCCTGAGTACAGACCCACTTTAGGAACAAAGCAATCCAGACTTTGGGGACGGTACCAGAAAATCTCAGAAATGATTATCTCCAAAATTAACAAGTGAATTACAACTCCAGACGGAGAACAGGTAGATGTAGCCTTTGAGTCTTTAAAAGCCCTCTATTCCTGCTGATGGGCAGAATCATAGCCTTTGGGACCTTGTGTTTCTCCTTTGCTAGCAAATAACATTGTTTTTCCTTTTTCTCAAAACTGTGTTCTTATTATTGGATTGGCATCAGGACAAGGACTGAGCTTTCAGCAACAATATGACAGGCAGGTGCTGAGCACTTTTTTTGCATTCTTAATTCCCATCTCAATCCCATGAAATGTATGCATCATTATTCCCAGTGAAAATCACAGATGAAGAATCAAATGATAGGAATGTGATTTGACTTCAAGTTTGAGGGGTTTTTTTTGGTTCGTTTGTTTGTTGTTGTTGTTTTGTTTGCAGTGCTGGGGATTGAACTCAAGAGCCTTGCACATGCTAGGCAAGTGCTCTACCACTAAGCTAAATTCCCAACCTTCAAGTTTTGAGTTCTTAATCATTATGCATCAAAGGGTAGTTGTGAATACTGTTTAAATTAAAAAATAAATAAATAAAGCACCTTGCAAAGTACTAGCATTTTACAGTTGCTCCATAAATAGTAATTTGTGTCCTGTTGGTCCTTCTTCATGTCCTTGCTTTATTATCTATGTCTTACTCTGTTTTATGTTGCTATGACAAAATACCTGAGGCTGGGTTATTAAGAAAAAGAGGTTCATTTAGCCTTTAGTTCTGGTAACAGAAGTTCTGGTGAAGACCTCACAATGCTCCATAACATGGTGGATGGCATCACACAGTAGAAGCCTCTGGGAGAGTGGCAAGTACGTGAATGTGGAAGAGACCAGAACACCAGAGTAATCTTGCTTTATAACAACCAGCTCTCAGGTACTAATCAAGTCCTACCAGACCCAACACACTTCCATGCCATCTTATCCAGTCCCTGGAGAAAGACATTAATCCACTCAGGAGGGCATGAGCCATAGCCTAATCATCTCCCAAAGGCCCCACATTCTGATGCTACTGTGTTGAGAAATTAAGGCTCACTGAGAGTTTTGGCTGGAGCACACCATTTCCAAACCATAATAATCCACGAGGAAGGGACAATAAGGCTCTTTGGCAAAAGGGATTCTTTGTTTAATCTTCTGTTGTGAACTCTCAAACCATCTACTGTCAAAGTCGCTGAATTCCTGGCTATCTGAGAGACAAAGTGAAAAAGAGGCTAGAAGATTCCCAGTACCATTTTTTCCCTTTCCAAGGGGTAGGTAGCTCAAAAACTAGGAGGCATAGGGAAAGGGTGTCCTCACTTGGCCGTAATTACTAGAGGACCTAATTTTTTTCCTTTTTTTCTTGGAGTCAGTGTCCCCTTTGTAAAAAGGAGCTGGGCTGGAGAGCCCCTTAAGGGATGATGGAACAATGGCAAAAATCCTGTGTTCTGCAGCTGCTTTAACTTTCCAGCTCTGGACCCATCTTCAAAATGGAATATTAAATGAATAATTATGGTACGTGGTTCAAATGACTGCTGAATTGCACAGTAAATAATTTACCAAAAGTGCTCAGCAGAGTGCCTTAGCCACGGTAAGCATGCCATAAATGTTAACATTGTTACTGCCATTATTCCAATCCCAACACTCAAGGTCTCTATTAAGCAAGAGAATTTCTTTGTGAATAACTTTAACTCACGAACGTACGCAAGGGCATGGAACCCTGAATTTAGCGATTTCCAGGCCCTGGGGCCAGCTTTCCTGCCTCAAGGGGAAGCCTGCTACCGGCAGAACAGCCATCACGGTCGCCGCAGACTTCCCTTTCCGTACAGTGCTCAACTGCAGCTGCCCACCGAGGTCGAAGCCGGGGCTTCCCCGCCGGCCCACCTCGAGCCCCATTGGTGGCCTCCTAGCTGGCGTGACCAAGGCTCCGCCCCCTTCTGGCTGGGACCACTCTGAGGCGATCTCCGGATGCGGCGGGGGCCTGGGAGGAGAGGCCCCGATGCATCCTGGACTTTGTAGTTCGTCCGGGACGCCGAGGCTGGGAAGCGGTGCCTCCCGACACGGAGAACTACAACTCCCAGCAGCCCCGTGAACACTGGGGCGAAGGGGGGCTCGCGTCACGTGGGTGCTCGGCCTGGGCGGGCTATTTCTCAGTGCAGCGGCGGCGGCTCGGGGGACCGGGGCCTTTTGTTCAGAGCGGCTGCGGGGGGCCCCGGAGCGGCGAGGCCGGCGGCCTTCCCCAGCGCGCTCGGTCCCGGTCGCCCCTCGCGGGGGTGGGGGGCCGCCTCCTGGGCCGGGCGTCGCCCCAGGCGCCGCCGCCCCGCCCTAGGCCCGCCCCGCCCGGCCTGAGGGGAGGAACCGGCCGGGCCTCGCGGCGCGGCCCTGCCAGCTCCGGAGTCGCCGCCGCTCTTCCCCGTGCTCCGGACCCGAGGCTCCCCCTCGCCCCTCAGGCCGACGCCATGAAGATCAAGGATGCCAAGAAACCCTGTAAGAGGGGCGCTGGGGCCCGCCGGTTGGGGAGGGTGCCCCTGGGCCGCATCTGGAAGCCTCTCGGCGAAGCGGCCTGCTTGCGAGCCCGGCGCTGCTCGCTGGCGCTCAGGCGGGAGCGCGGCGGAGCGACCACTGCAGCCCAGACTTCGAGGCGGCGGCCCCCTGCACCCCCCGTGCGTGCTTGGCGAGCGCCTGCCGGCGCAGCCCTTTCCTGCCACTTCCTCCTCGAGGTCTGAGCGTGCAAGAGGGAGTTTTTTATTCTGGTTTTGTCATACAAGATTAGAACTGCCGTCCCCTCTCGCAGCTTGAAGTCCGGTCCGGTTGGAATGAGATGGTCGTGGATGTCTGCGAGGGGCAATTACCAACCTTCCCCCCCAACCCCCTCTGGCTTCCGGGCTTCTAGTGTCCTTGAAATCCCGGTGGGTTCCTGGGAGTTGTTAACTGTTGTTGCAATTGGATCTTTTAACCATTCGAGCATGTAACTTGCCAGTGGGCAAATTGTCTTGGCTCTATTCTATTTAGAATATCAAACTAGTTCACGTTTGTTTCAGAAAACCTAGGTAAGCAAAAAAGAAGATTGAAAACACCCAAATTACCACCTAGAGCAAACCACTATTAATGTTATGATGGATGACCCCGGAGATTTTTCGTTAATCGTGTATGCATACACTTTTTAAAAACAGTTTTTACTATGCTGTAAAAAGAAGCCAATCGACTTTAAATTGCTTTCTTTGTTTTTAGTCTTTTAAAAGCCTTTTATTTCTATAATTGGCTATGTAATCGCTCAGCCATTATGATTCTCATATTTTTATTCTCCCAGAACAAGTAGAAATGTTTGTATTCATGCTTATTATACCTTATAGAGTTGTATTGTTATTTTGTAGTTTTTACAGTTTCATGTAATCCTCCCAAATGTTTTAAGAAATATCCAGCTATAAAATAAATGGGGGACACTACTAATTTCCCTGCCTTCATGGTCCCCAGGGTTCTTGAATAACTCACAGGAGAAGCGTCCTGCCAAACCCTGAAAACTAATTGTTATTCAAATGAGAGATGATTTGGTCTTAACGTTACAGTTGCAGTTCAACTTATTTAGCTTCAGAGTAACTTTTCCAAGCTCCCCCAACCAACCTGTGCTAATGAGGCTCAAAGTTCAGTGTTCTTTCTCCAGCACCCACAGGGCCATAGTCTGAATATTTGAGACAACAAATCTTATTTGATAGTTTCTCTGCTAATAAATTTCTTTTTTCATGATGATTTCTGATAATAACTGAATTCTTGTGTATATAGTGATTTGAAGGCTTAAACGACAATGTAGAAACACTGGTAGATTACGGTACTGAATTAAACTAGTACATCTCCAACAGATGCAGTAACACTTGGACATCTTTCCTCAACACACTTTTTCTCTTCTTATCTTGGAATTTCCATTTAGTGAAGAGTTTATGACATTCATATTCTGAATGGTCGTCTTTGCCTTTGTTATGACAGTGATTTGATTGTTGATTTAGGCAAACTAATACGAATGTCATCTTTATAGTTGTTTCAAAAAAAAAAGTATAATAATTATCATTAAAAATTTAAATTTTAGGTTGAAAACTAATACCTACTTTTTAAATTAGGTCAATTATTACTATATGGTTCACTGAGATCATTAATTTTTAAAAATAGAGATGGTGAAAAAACTGATCTGTTAATGTGTTTAAATGTTGAAAATAACATTTGCAGTTTTCATATGGGTAAGAAGGTGCCTAATAAGTTCTTCATAGTAAAAAATAAAGAGCATCTGGTTTTGGGATGTGTCCTGAAAATACTTATAACTGAAAAGGTGTAATTCTATATTTTTTAAAACACTTAGGTTAGCTAAACACTGGGGTTTTTAAAATTTTTTGAATACTTATTTTTTTTTGTAATAAAATGTACTGACAGTATGTGGAAGGCACTATTTTTCTTTGTATGCATTAACACCGTTTAACTCTTCCAGCTGCACTAGAGGAATCTATACAATCTACTGGTTAAACAAATGAATTTGTCTTCACACATTACTTTTAAAAATGTCACCAGTCTACTACCAGGTTATAAACCAGATGCATATCTTAACCAGAAAATTTTTAAGGGAATTGGTTCATCATTTGGATTGTATAACTAGAAGAGTAGCATTTGAAATTATGCATTAATTCAACCCCAGGGGAAGGAGCTTCAGTCAGTTGTGTTCTTTTGTACCTTGACTGACATGATTTCTTAAAGTATAGGTTTTTCAATATGTTTTACTTACTTGTGTAGCTGGATTAACAAGGTGATAGTAAAAAGGTGATGAATATATTTAAATGCCATGTAGTGTGGGTTTCAAGTTGGTGCTCTTCTAATCCAAGTGATAAGGGCCTTGAAGTTTTTGTTAAGCACAAAGAATTGTATAGCATATATATGTAGTCTGCTTCTGTATAATTTCACTTGTTTGTAAGTTTGGTTATTAAGAATTATTATCATTTCCAGTATAATAAAATCATTTGGAGTTAATAGCTTCTAATCTGGCTATCTTAGAAATAAGTAATTTACTTAAAAAAAAAAAACAATTTACTGAAAAAAAGCTTTACTAAGGAATCTTAATACTGAAGGTGTGAGAAGTTGGGTCTTTTTTTCTTCTTTCTTTCTTTTTTTTTTTTTTTTTTTTTTTTTTTTTTTTTTTGTTTTGTTACCAGGGATTGAACTCAGAGGCACTTGACCACTGGGCCACATCCCCAGCCCTTTTTTGTATTTTATTAGAGACAGGGTCTCACTGAGTTGCTAAGTGCCTCGCCATTGCTGAGGCTGGCTTTGAACTTGCGATCTTCCTGCCTCAACTTCCCAAGTGCTAGGATTACAGGCATGCGTCACCACGCCCTGCAAGTTGGGTGTTTTCTTAGTCTGTCCCAAAACGCCACAATTTTTACCAGCAGTGATTGTTAAGAGTGAAACATCTTTTATCTTAAGAACTCAAAGCATATCTGAAATTTACCAGATATGTCCATTTTAGAATTTTGTTCCTTAAAACACCCTATAATGATTTGAATAGTTTTAGTACTTAGGTTCTCCTTATGTCTAAATTTTGTTTCAATTCTGTTTTGATGTAGGATTCCTTTGGGGAATCTGCATGGAATCAGTAGTAGTTAAATAGCTCTTCAGTGCTTCTCCCCCACCTCCTTAGTAAGATATCAAACTTGTCTTGTTAGAAATTAACAGTCTGTCCTTCTGGCTAGATATCTTCTGTTTAATCATTTGAAAAGGTAATTGGGCATGCAAGTGTTACCATTTGTGTACATGACCTACTTGGTAAGGAAAATGATAATTCTTGATAGCACTCTGTCCTTGTGGTAGTGGGATATTTTTGTTGTGTATGAGGATCTAATCACAGCTCTCTGTTAAGACCAGTTGAGACAGAATAAAAGGCGTTGCTTTTTTGAAGGCTAAATAAACATTATGGTGACTCCAAGAAATTCTCAGTCTGGAGAAGGTACTATATGTTTGCCATAATCATAGTGCTTTATTTATATTTATGGAATGTGTTTTGTTTTGCTTTGTAGATGTGTATTTTCACTTGTTTTATTCTAAGAAGAAGAAGAAGAAGAAATGTTTAGGTTATATGCAGTAATTAGGCTACTTATGCACTGATCACCGACTTCAAACTGTCCTTTCTATCCGAGGGCCTGAAGTAGCAAAGCTGTAGATGGACTTCCTGGATTTCTTAGGAAATTGTTATTTTTCTTAGCTCATGGAACTCTTATTAGGTGGGCCTATGGTTGTATTTAATGCCCCTGTGTTTACCTCATTTTCATTATAAGTGACCTTTATGTTTCATTCCCCTCCTATGAGTGTCTCCCCCCCAACCCCCAGACAAAAATGGCTAGGTAAGGATTTTCATAATACCTGAGAAAGGTGTAGTGATACACATGACTGGAGGCTGAGGCAGGAGGATCACATAAGGTCAGCCTGGACTTTAGCTGAGACCCTGTCTCAAAATTAAAAGGGCTGGGGGTGTAGACGAATGGCAAAGCACTGCTTTAATCCCTAGTTCAATCTGCAGTACCACAAACAAAACAACAACAAAACTCCACTAGAAAATACAGAAGTTGCTAATGTTGGGAGTGGATCATGATTGAGATTTTGTCTTTTGTGTTGTTACCTTCCTCCGAAAACCTTTTTTTGGTGGGTGGGGGGTACTGGGGATTGAACTTAAGGGCACTCAACCACTGAGCCACATCCCTGGCCCTGTTTTGGGGGGTCTGTTTTTTGTGTTTTATTGAGAGGCAGGGTCTTACTGAGTTGTTTAGCGCCTTGCTGTTGCTGAGACTGGCTTTAAGCTCACGATCCTCCTGCCTCAGCCTCCAGAACCACCTCGCCCAATGGTGATTATTTCTCTGGCATAAGGAAATGAATTCCAGAACTCTGCTGAGTTGAAAGGATCTCTGTGCAAAAGGTGGCTTTTACCAACTTTTTTTTTTTTTTTTTTATTGAAGCTAGTGGCAGGGATGAGTTCTGTTTTCAATCCCTACCTTCCTGATTTTAAGAAGAAAGTTCTCATAAATCTGAACAACAGATTTAATATGCTGTAATAACATATAGCTTTATTGAGAAATGTTTTCCTACTTTTTTTGTGTGACATATTCTTTTGTTAGGTGTTCCCCCCACCCCCATACACACACACACCTGGGAGATCAAACCCAGGGCCTGTGTATGCTAGGCAAGCACTCTACCCCTAAACAACATCCCAGGCCCTTTTTTTAAAAAAATTTGAGACTGGGTCATACCATTTTAATGATAATTATACCTAAGCAGTTGTTTTCTTTCTCTGTGAAAGAGTAAGCAATTAACACCTTCATGTACTTCAGACTTTAAAAACAGGATTGCTGTCAATAGGAGACAGGGGGAGGGACCAATCACATATACAGATGAGACTTTCTGCTGCCTGCTCCAGAGAGTGTTTTTAATCACCTTCTCTACCACTTTCTAACACTACATAAATTATAGAGTGGTCACCATCATGCACTGAAATAACACTCTCCTGAACAGTAGTGCTCTAGAGCCATCTTCTGTACATTTGTCTTTAAACACTTCACTGCATGCATGATGAAATAATCAGTATGTATTTTGAAACTAACTGCTTCTATACCTTATAAGTCAGAAACCTGGTTACCCATTCATAGCCATAGAAAAGTAGATTATTTCTTGTTCCCTAGTATTTATGAATAAACTTGAAATATTTGCCTAGTTTCCTTTGAACTTTAGTTCATGGTTTTGTGTAAGAATTAAAAGTTCTTGGTGAAACTGTTTATCTGGAGGGTTGCTTTCAAAAACATGACTATTGGGGTATTTATAAACCTGGGACCAAAGGCTTCTGGCTGAAAATAAAATGGTATGAACTGGGAGCTGGAGTTGTAGCTCAGTGGCAGAGCACTTGCCTAGCATGTGTGAGGCACTGGGTTCAATCCTCAGCAGCACCATATAAAAATAAATAAATAAAAAGTATTTTTAAAAATGGCATGAACTTTGAACTTACTGAGTCAGTCTTTGTAATTGATGCCCTCGGTAACATTTTTCTGTTTGTATAGTATATATTCAGAATATACCTGACACCTGTGTTTGACATTAGGCACAGAGAGAAAATCCATAATTATTGGTTTTTAATGTACATTTTTAATTTTGAAAAACGGGTATTTGGCTTTATGCTATCTCACCAGGTAGAAAATATCTTATTCCAAAATGTACTTTATGTGGCAATACTGATTTCCACCCCTCCCGTGAAATTTTATAGAATCAAGTGTCAATCAGAATTCATTCTGGGGAGTAGGGGGATACCAGGGATTGAGCTCTGGGGCTCTTGACCACTGAGCTACATCCCCAGCCTTTTTTCTTTTCTTTTCTTTTCTTTTTTTTTTTTTTGTATTTTATTTAGAAAGAGTCTCACTGAGTTGCTTAGCGCCTCGCTAAATTGTTGAGGCTGGCTTTGAACTCAGGATCCTCCTGCCTCAACCTCCTGTGCTGCTGGGGTTATAGGCATGAGCCACTGGGCCCAGCTATAATTCATTTTGTTAGGTAATGTCAGAAGGACAGTGCTTGTTGGAAAAGTGTCCTAATTACATCTATTTTCAACAAATTTGGGTTGATTTTGAAGGAATCTCTGGTTTATTGGATCAGTGTATCTGCTTTTTTTTTTTTTTTTTTTTTTTTTTTTTTTTTTTTTTTTTTTTTTTTTTTTGGTACCAGGGATTGAACTCAGGGGCACTTGACCACTGGGCCATGTCCCCAGCCTTTTATTTGTTTGTTTGTTTGTTTGTTTGTATTTTATTAGAGATAGGGTCTCGCTGAGTTGCTAAGTGCCTCGGCATTGGTGAGGCTGGCTTTGAACTCGTGATCCTCCTGCCTCAGCCTCCCAAGTGGGGATCACAGGCGTGCGTCACCGCACCCGGCCCCTGTCTTGTTTTCTTTTCAGTGTGTGTTTCACAGCAAATTGGTGTTGATTTCCCCTTCTGTTTGTATTACTGCTTCCCATTACTGGTTATTGGAACAAAGGGTGGGGGCTAGGGTTGGGAAGTGATCTGTAACTTCTTACGTGAATTTTTTTTTTTTTCAACCTATGAGCTACATCTGTAGCTCTTTTAACTTTTTTTTTTTTTTTTTTTTTTAATTGACACAGGATCTTGCTCAGTTGCCCAGGTGGGCCTTCAATGGGCAATTCTCCTGAATTGTCCTCCCAAGTTCCTGGGTTCATAGATTTTGACCACTGCCACAGCACCCAACCTACATGGATTTCTTAAAGCAGAAATTCTAGATTTTGTGAATAAACTGAAAACAAAACTTAGTAATACCACCTTTATTTATACCTATGGGTACATTACTGTATGGTTTCTGTAAATGCCTGCTGTTTGTTTCCAGAGTGTTATTCATTTAAGACGGCCTCCATTGCTAGCAACTTTGCAAAATTGAGAAAATTCAGTTTCTTCTGCATATGTTGCTTATCTACACCAGGTTATATAGGTGACATAAAAGCATAGTGTTTGTTTGGAATTTTGCTCCTCCATGCTTCCCAAGCATGTAAAGTTATTTTATTTATTTGTTTGTTTATTTGTTTTTCTTAATTTTTTTAAAAAAATTTTAGTTGTAGATGGACACAATACCTTTATTTTTTTTATTGGTTTATGTGGTACTGAGGATTGAACCCAGTGCCTCACACATG
This sequence comes from Tamias sibiricus, assembly GCA_025594165.1. Taxonomy (NCBI): domain Eukaryota; kingdom Metazoa; phylum Chordata; class Mammalia; order Rodentia; family Sciuridae; genus Tamias; species Tamias sibiricus. Next base: position 12,010,942 of record CM046662.1, read on the forward strand.
CTAGGTGAGCACTCTTCCACTGAGCCACAAACCCAGCCCAGTTATTTTATGTTTAAAAAGTTTTTCTGTGTGTGTGGTGCCTGGGGTTCCAACCCAGGGCCTTGTGCATGCAAGGCAAGCACTCTACCAACTGAGCTATATCCCCAGATAAAAAGACTTTCTCTTTTGATTGTCTTTAATGTAGCTCTCAATTTTCAGTTTGGATTTCAAACAGAAAAACAATTAAGCTTTTTCTCCAGAAGATAATGGGAATTATTCCTTACATTCAAAATCACTAATTTTTTTAATTTGATTTTTTGTTTTAATTAGTTATACATGACAGTAATAATGCATTTGTGTACTTTGCTACACATAGATGGGATATAATTTCTCATTTTTCTGAGTGTACATATTGTAGAATCACATTGGTCATGCAGTCACACATATACATGATGTAATAATGTCTGTTTCATTCTCCTATCATGCCTCTCCCCACATACAAAAACAGTGAAAAGATAGTGCACCATGATCAAGGGGGCGGGGGTTCATCCCTGGGATGCAGGGTTGGTTCAACATAAGAAATCAATAAACATAATTAATCATATTAATAGACTTAAAAACAAGAATCATATGATCATCTCAGATGCAGAAAAAGCATTTGACAAAAGTCAGCACACCTTCATGTTCAAAACAATAGAAAAACTAGGGATAGTAGGAACATATATCAGCATTGTAAAAGCTATGTGTGCTAAACCCAAGGCCAGCATCATTCTAAATGGAGAACAATTGAAGCCATTTCTTCTAAAAACTGGAACAAGACAAGGATGTACTCTTTCACCACTTCTATTCAACATCATCCTTGAAACTCTAGCCAAAGCAATTAGACTAATTTTAATGTATAAATTCTAGAATACAGAAATGTGTAGAATCCTCTAGTTGAATCATTTTTCCTGTTTTCTAATGTTACATATGTATGAAGTAAGTAAATAAGTAAAATGTATTTTTTAAAAAATTTATGTATTTATTTATTTATTTATTTTGGTACCAGAGATTGAACTCGGAGGCACTCCACCACGGGGCCACATCCCCAGCCCTTTTTGTCTTTTTATTAGAGACAGGGTCTCACTGAGTTGCTAAGTGCCTCGCCATTGCTGAGGCTGGCTTTGAACTCTCAATCCTCCTGCCTCAGCCTCCCAAGTGCTGGATTGCAGGCGTGCGCCACCACGCCCAGCTAGGATGTATTTTAGAAACAAAATAGAATTTTAGAATTTTCCTTGACAACTTTCACATAAAAACTGTTTAATATATTTTGTTGTCAAGATTTTGTAATCTATGTATCTTAGTTATTACATAATTTTTGATCCTTTATCATAGTGTTTGAGATTCTGGAGAAAGCAGAAATAAACTTTTCTAGGGTGAAATCCTGTCACTTTTTTTTTTTTTTTTTGCATTACAATGTCTGCCACTTTTTAAGTTTGACTAAGCAAATTTATAATCTGTCTCTTCATCTGTGAAGTGCACATAGAACAACTTTATAATAGGGATGTTGAGGGTTGAATGACCCCATACATATATTAGCATATTTATGACATATAATGAGTACTCAGTAAAGTCAACTCTATTGTTTTATGGAAACTTAAAACAGTTGTGCTTGGTGCTGGGGTTGTGGCTCAGTGGTAGAGCACTCGCCTAGCACGTGCGCAGCCCTGGTTCGATGCCCAGCACCAGGTAAAAGTGAACACATTGTGTACAACTAAAACAAATAAATATTAAAAAAAAAAAAAACAGTTGTGCTTTAAACAAATTCTAAGAATTTGAGTTTTGTATTTTCTTAATAATGCAGTACTAACCTCCACCCCCACCCGGTCTGGGAAGAATGATAAGTTTGAGAAAATCACATTATAGAACTGAATGTCAAAGCATGAGGGATGAGGTGACCAAAACCAGTGATTCTCAAATGCCACATAGATCCAGCTATCACAAAGTCATTTATAAAATAATACCCACGTGGGTTTTGTTCTAGTTGTAAGATAACTTGGCTTTGCTTTACAGCAAGTAAAGAACTTAAGTACCTCTTGTCTTTGCTCTACACCCTGCCACTAAATAAGCTTTATAATTTGTAGCTAGACAGTACTACTTTCCTGCTGAGAATACCTATAGTGCACTGAATTGTCCAGTTTCGAGACTAAGCTCCTTTGCCTAGCCTGCGATGCCTTTTGTGATTGGTCCCTGTCTATTGAACTTTTGTGTTCCTTATTACCTAACCATAAGGGTGTGTGTGTGTTGCTGGGGACTGAACCCAGGGCCTTGTGCATGTGAGACAAGCACTCTACCTACTGAGCTGTATACCCAGCCCTGATTACCTAACCATATTGATTTATTCCTATTTGCCGTTGGATAGACTGTTTTGGGTTTGTTTTTGTTTTTTTAATTCTTTTACATTTAAAAGAGACATAGAATTTAGCATTCTTTCTGTTGGCTGGTACTGTATATGTAATTTCATTTTGACTATCTTATCCTTGTGTGTTTGTATTGGAGGGCAGGAAGTTTTTCTTACTCGTTTTACTTTTTTATTACCAGATGTAAAGGAGCTACTTAATAATTATTTACTGAAGGGAATTGAGGAAAATAGTATTCAGAGATGTTAATAAATGGCTTTCCAAAGTTATATAGCCCAGTTAGTGAGAGAGCCCAGGCCCAGACCTGAATGATACTGTCCTAATGTACTTGTGCCTGAGTAGACTTGCCTTCAGCATTATTAACCAGATGTACCAGGGAAACTTAATAATGCTCAACGAGCAAAGAAAAAGACTTCTTTTTAAGAAAGCATATTTCCCATGAGTTACTTGATATGCTTAAAGGCCAATTTTATTATACTAAAGTCTTTCAGAAACAGAAAGCTGTTTCAGCCCGAGGTGAGATGACCTATTTATTGAAACAAAATTGGTTCAGATTCTTCCTGCTTCCTGGGGCATGTGGTAAGTATTTAATAAATGGAAAGGAGTGCTTATCAGAGCAGGAATTAAAAGGCCCTGGGCCATCTCTAAGTATTCTATAAATATAAATTTTTAGAAAATGTACAAACAAAAACTGAAGGGGAAAAGTGGAGTTATGTGTGGTATCATTAATGACTGCATGATTCAGGATAAATGAATTTTGTGACTAATTACTCTCCTAATTTTGCATTTTTTGTATCAAGGTATATATTTATTTATATTATTATTTTTTTAATTCACAGCTTTCCCATGGTTTGGCATGGACATTGGGGGAACTCTAGTAAAGCTCTCATATTTTGAACCTATTGATATCACAGCAGAGGAAGAACAAGAGGAAGTTGAGAGCTTAAAAAGTATTCGGAAATATTTGACTTCTAATGTAGCATATGGATCCACTGGCATTCGGGATGTACACCTTGAACTGAAAGATTTAACACTTTTTGGCCGAAGAGGGAACTTGCACTTTATCAGATTTCCAACCCATGACCTGCCTACTTTTATCCAAATGGGAAGAGACAAGAACTTCTCAACATTACAAACGGTGCTGTGTGCTACAGGAGGTGGTGCTTACAAGTTTGAAGAAGATTTTCGCACAGTAGGTATCTGTTACTCAAGAGTAGGGATATTCTAGACCATACAGATAAGTAAATTCTAAGTAAAAAATCAATATATTATAATACTTTTCTTTCCTAACCTGAAATGCATTTCAAAGACATACCCAAACTATAATGAAAGACAGAAAATTAAGGTGTTTACATATCAGTATGAGATTAGCTGATATGATCATACCAGAGGACAAGTGAAGTAGTTAAGTGCTTGCACCTATATATAGATTGTCATCATGAACAATACCAGAGATAAAAATGCCAGACTGTTATGGTATGTTTTATTGGAGAATCAACTCCATAAGTGGCATTGATTTTTGGTGACATCATATTCCACTATGCTGAATGACATTAAATTTCCAGACAGCAGAAGCACAGTAGAACCTGGTAAATATTCCTAACCATGTGAAGAATTCTTTGGGTTTATACACATTAGGTAGGTATACATATTAGGTGTTTACATAGACCCAGGAACTTACAAACATTTTCCTACTGCCACTACAAAAATGTCTGGCAAAACAGTTGAGGAGAGTGCAGAGATGGGATAATTCTTTGTTTTGCAGAACTGTTCTACACATTGCAGTGTCTGGCATCCCAAGTTCTTGCCCACTAAATATCAGTTTGGTCCCTGCCTTCTCCCCATCTTTTGAAAACTAAAATGCTCCCAGCAGTAATACTACTCCCAACTGATAGCCAAAGAATTCCCTGAGGAATTTTGACACTAAACTAACAAAAATAAATGAAAATATGGGAGTAATGGTAGTGAAATTTTGTAGAGTATGTGAAAATTATACAACGTAGTCAAGTTGGGTATTTTGCATGCTGTTCTTGTTTTCATTCAAATTTTTATTTTTTATTTATTTATTTATTTATTTATTTTAACAGATTGGAAACCTCCATCTGCACAAACTGGATGAACTTGACTGCCTTGTAAAGGGCTTGTTGTATATAGATTCTGTCAGTTTCAATGGACAAGCAGAGTGCTATTATTTTGCTAATGCCTCAGAACCTGAACGATGCCAAAAGATGCCTTTTAACCTGGATGACCCCTATCCACTGCTGGTGGTGAACATTGGTTCAGGAGTCAGTATTTTAGCAGTTCACTCCAAAGATAACTATAAACGAGTGACTGGGACAAGGTAGTAACCTTTTTGGTCTTATTAAAGCAGCATTCACATTGTTTTTTTTGTGTGTGTGTGTGTGTGTGTGTGTGTGTGTGTGTGTGTGTGTGTGTGTTGAGGATCAAACCTAGGTCCTCGCACATGCTAATAATGATCAAGTACACCAACACTGAGCTGTACCCTTGATATTGAAATCAGTATATTGATACTAGTTTCACCAGGGAAATTACATGTATTTATGCAACAGCAAAAAAATATGATGTATAAGTTAAAATGTTACAGATAATATATTTGTATAAAGCTTAGTTAAAATTTTTAAAATATTTATATTATTGGTCAGCATCAGTTGGCATCAAAATTTCCATAACGGTGACTGATTTTTTTTTATTTTTCCTGTAATAATTCCAATAATGTTTTTTCCAGAGTTTTAACAGAAGAGCATTTGCTAGAAGTGACAATATTCTGTTGGTTTTAAAACTATAGCATATATTTTGTTTTATTTTCCAGAACATTTTTCTTTTCCTTATTTTTCCATTTTTTGTAGATAATATTTAAGTCTAAATCTTGCCATATGCTGAATAGATTTGCATTTAAACTACAGCATTGGGTAACTTTGTAAGTAATTCTTCTAGGATGAATTTTTAATGTGAGCTCCTTATTGGATAAAATTAATGTTCCCAAATGTTCTTCAAAAGCTTCTGTAATACCTGAAATGAAAATGTGAAAAGACTTAAAATTTTTCCTTATGATTCTTTTACGTGCTTTATCAACTTTTAAGGAAAGGCAGAGACTGCTGTTTATTCAATTAGAAATGAAAGATTTGGGGGTACTTTAAATTGTTTTGTGGGGAAAGCTCACATCTTAAAATTGGTACTGCTGTTTAATTGATAAATAAATAAAGTACTAATTACATTTATTTATTTATTTGTTTATTTTGATACTGGGGATTGATCTCAGGGCCACTTGACCATTGAGCCACATCCCCAGCCCTTTTTTGTATTTTTTATTAGGGACAGGGTCTCACTGAGTTGCTGAGTGCCTCAACGTTACTGAGGCTGGCTTTGAACTGTCGATCCTCCTGCCTCAGCCTTCCAGGCTGCTGGGATTACAGGCATGCGCCACCATACCCAGCTAGTAGTTTATTTTTTATGGTGGTTGAGGGTCACCTCCACTGTAACTCTGCCAAAGAATCACAAGTGTTTCCTATTTTTTGGTTCACTTTGAAAGACAGAAATTCTTTCTTTTAACTAACTTCAGTAGGATTCGGGTAGAACTTGCTAGAAATTTAGGTGAAAATTAGGGAGCAACGATTTTGAGTTTAGAGAATAGGTATGACTTAATTTTGTGAGCATTTCCAAAAAAAAATAGTACCAAGTAAATTTCTTGCATAAGCATAATGACAAGCTGGACATAAATTTCCTCATTGCATTTGTGTCTGGGTCTTGTTAGATGTTAATATGTCTCACAGCATACTGTATATATTCTTAAGTAGCCATATACCCTAGAAATTTCTATATTGTAGTCAGATTCTTATTTTGTACATGTGTAGGCTTACCTGTAAGGATAAATTCCCAAAAATAGGATTGCAAATGCTTATTTGCAATATGGAGTGTATCCTCTGAAGGAGTGGTACTGTTTTTCACCCTCACCTGCAATAGATCAAAAGTGCCTTTGAATTGATTTCAGCCCTATCAGGTAAGTAAATATGCCTTCCACAAAATCATTTCTTAGAAACCATTTAAAACCAGTTTTTCTCTTTTAATTCATACAGCACTGTTTTTTAACATTTATTTTTCAGTGCACACAGAAAAATATATATTTGGCAACTACAAAGTATTGAATGCCAAGAGATTTTTCCCTCTTTGGTTTGTGTTTTGATCTGACAAGTTTGGTTTTACTTATCAGTTTGTCTTGCTTTGATTCATTATGTTGATATTTCAGTACTTCAGTAAATGAATGTACTGTACTCTTTCACTTTGGAGAAAGAAACAGTACATAAAAATGCAACTTTGCAAATTTTCTTTATTCTCTTTAGCCTTGGAGGGGGTACCTTTCTGGGTTTATGCAGTTTACTGACTGGCTGTGAAAGTTTTGAAGAGGCCCTTGAAATGGCATCCAAAGGCGACAGCACCCAAGCTGACAAACTGGTCCGTGATATTTATGGAGGAGATTACGAAAGATTTGGTTTGCCAGGTTGGACTGTAGCGTCTAGGTAAGTTTAATGTTTATGTTATTCAAGTTACTTGTTTAGCTTTTGGAAACAGTACTTTAGAGAGTTGTAAGAGTGCTTTTCCTTATCCTGTTTAGGTTCCAAGTTTTGAACATTGATGTAGTTTGAGAATTAAATATACATTAAGAACTTTACCCTGAGTGTGCCCAGTAAGAAATCGCTTTTATGTATTCTGAAGAATGTTCCAGTATTGCTCTGTGCAAATACAAATACATATTCTCATTGTCATTTTTTTGTTCAAAATTTTTTTTTTTTTTTTTTTTTTTTTTTTTGGTACCAGGGATTGAACCTGAGAGGCACTTAACAACTGGGCCACATCCCCACCCCTTAAGTGCTTTGCCATTGCTGAAGCTGGCTTTGAACTCGTGACCCCCCTGCCTCAGCCTCCTACGCCACCACGCCCAGTTTATTTTTTCTCGTCCAGAAGTTGTACCATTATGTGGTGTGCTGCATAAACTCTAAAGTAGCCAGAGGTCCTAGAAATCTTCCAATATCATATTCTCGTGTTGTATACATGTAGGCGCTTATCTGTAAGAAAAATTCCCAAAAGTAGGATTACAGATGCTTTTTTGCAATGTGCACTGTGCCCTCCATATAATCAGTACTGTTTCACCGTTACCCACAATAGATCAAAGCGCCTATGTATTTTCCCTATAGATTCACCAGTAGTCTGCTGTCAAAACTTCTGAATTTTTGCTAATCTAATAAGAGAATTGGCACCTTAGAATAATTTTACTGTGCATTTCTCTTACAGTAAGTGAGATTAAGAATCGTACGTGTTCTTTTCTGTGAGTGATTGTTCATGTTCTGTTTTTCTGTTGGATTGTTACACAGTTGAATTTATCAGTCTTTTCTTTTATGGCTTCTGGATATTGATTCATAGTAAGTAAGTCTTCCACATTCCAAATATAAAGGAATAAACCCTTGTTTTTTTCTGGTACCTTAGTGGGTTTTTTTTTTTACATTTTGATCTTTGAATTAATATAAATTTTTTTTATAATTTATATTACAGTTTTACATGCAGTACAGATCCTACTTCACTTTTTTTCAGAAGGCCCTGACACCTAATAGTCCTTCTTCATTTATTCTGCTAATGTCAGATGACGATTTTATCATACAGTGGCTTTTTTTCCGTTAAACCAGCACTATACTCTTAGATTTATAGAAACATAAAAATGGCTTTAATATCCAGAATGGCTGGTCCTCCACATTCCTTATTTAATTTTCCATATGAACTTTGTAATCATTCTCCTTAGTAAAAATAAGAAGCTTATTTTTTTATTTTTCTGGAATTTCATTACGCTTATATATTAACTTTGGGCATATGACATCTTTATGATGATATCTTGCTATTGAAGAACTTTCTATTTGCTTAAGGCCTTTCAGATATTTCAAAAGTCTTTATTTGTATATATAAGTTGCTTTTTAAATTTATTCCCAAATATTTTTTTGTTTCCTCATCTGTCATTCTCATTTTCCATTACTTTATAACTGGTTATTTCTTATACACTCCCAAGTTCTTGGCCAAGGCACCCAGTGCCCTTCAGTGGTGGTCCTCAGTGGCTTCTGTTACCTTGCACAAATACCAGTCACTTTGACCATTTGATGTCACTTTTGATTTCATAGCTGTTTTCCAGATCTCATTTCTGTGTACCTGTAACCTTTAATTGCCTCTGCCTACGATTTTCCTTCCCCTTTTTTTCTGGTTAATTTCCTGTTCCTTTCATAATGGAAAATCTTTCCTTATGCCTTCTCAACTTTTTCTTCTTACCACAGTGATATAGGATCTTTTCCTTTGTGTTCCCAAGGTAGCCTATGGTTTGGTTTTGTATATTTGTATTTTTCCTGTTAAAGGTAGTGCTTCTGTTGCTCCCTCCTCCTCTGTCTAGGCCTGCATTGTCCATATGATAACCTCTAACTTCATGTATATCAAACTGTGGAGTGTGGTTAGTGAGTGCCTCATGGTGAAATAACTATATATTTGGGTATATTGGCTTAAATAAAATATACCAGCAAAATTAATTTTACCTGTTTGTTTTTACCTTTTTAAATAGAAAATATGAAGTTACATATGGCTCATATTCTATTTTATTGGACATTGCTTACACTAGACCCAAACTACTTGAGGGACCTCCTTTATGTCCCTAGCACAATGCTTGGTATGTCATAAATGTTTGTTGTGATTGAATGAAATGGAATTTAACATTAAAACTGAGATATTTTTTAAAACACTTTGACTTTTAAAAAGTAAGTCAAAATGTACTTTCCTATTTTTTATTGGCTTTCTAAAACAATAGCCTTTTAATTTTACTGTTATGCATTAAGTTTAACAGATGATTTGTTAATCTTTTTGCTTTTTTGTAATAACTGTGTGTTTGTGGTTTTTTATTTTTTCCTTTTTTTCTTTTTGTACACTTAATTTTAACCTTAAAAGATACTTCTTTTGTCCTTTTGTAGGTTTGGGGTTTTTTGTGTGTGTGTGTGTGTGTGTGTGTGTGTGTGTGTTGTTGGGGACTTTTGGGTTGGGGGCATACTGGGGATTGAATTTAGGGCCTCACGCATGCTAGGCACGTACTCTACCACTGAACTTTACCCCCAATCTCTTTATGTAGATTTTTCTTAGTTTTTATCTTATCCTTACGTGTTTTTACTCAGTTGGTCCTAATGTTACAAAAATATGGAGATCATAGATAAGTATGCTAATGTATGAAATGCTGCTTGTAGACATTGGGTTTAACCTTGTTTTTCATTTCTCTGCAGTTTTGGAAATATGATTTATAAGGAGAAGCGAGAATCTGTTAGTAAAGAAGATCTGGCAAGAGCTACTTTAGTTACTATCACCAATAATATTGGTTCTGTGGCACGAATGTGTGCTCTTAATGAGGTAAAAAACAAGACATTTTTAAGTTTATGAAAACATGAATTTTTTGTGCATCTGACAGATCTTCTTTTGTTTTCCTTTACAAGGCTTCTAGGATTGAGATCTATTAAATCCCCAAACCCAAAATTAAATAATGTTATTTGCCTGATTGTTTTTATTAACGTCAAAGAAAGTGACAGATAATTCAAATTGAAATAGAACAAGTAGACAAATTACATTTTATATTTACCCAAAAACCTTTTCAGAAATACACAGCCTAAATCTCCTAAGAATGAAAAAAAAAAAAAAAAAAAATCTAATAATCCTGGGACCTTTTGAGGTAGCTAATTATTGATAGCATTTTTCTGCTGTTAACGTAGCATTCACCTAGTGAAGTCCTTGGATGCGTTCTTGTTGCCCTCGGCTTCTTTACAGTGCTGCCTTGTTGCATATGGATCAAGCAGCATTGTACAGGGCTATGAAGGCACCAAGACTTGTTCTTCATGTGGAATGAGTGATGTGAACTGCTCGCTCTGATAGAGGTCGGCCACATGGCTAGAGTGTTTTTATTTGGAAGAGAATAGGTGTAATTCTGCCTTCATACAATATATATTTGCCCATTTAATTTTTACAAATGTCAAATACTTCAAATGGATTGGAAACTTTTCTTCCTAAAAGAACCCTTCATTTGTTCATTCACCTATTTATTAATTGAGTACATACTTATAAAATACCATGTGCCGGGCATTGTTCTAGGCCCTGGGGATATGCTATATTTGTGAAGCAAACAAAGATCACTGACTTCAGAACTTATATTTACTGGCGTATTTAATAAATTGTTTAGTGTGTATTGAGTGATAAATGCTATTTTTTTTAGAGGATAAAGAGAATTCAGAGTAGGGCAGAGAGTGGCTGAGGACAAGTTGCTGAGTAATTGAGTGAAGGCTTTCTAGAAAGTGTAATCCTTGCATGTCAGAGTTCCTTGTTTGCATGAATTACACACTAAAGTATTTTTAGGATAAATGTTTCATAGAAATAAAATCCTTTATGTAAAGTTTTTAAAGAACAAAAAAAATCTCTTACCCTGGGGCTGTGCATACTGATATTTGGGGGAAGAGAGGCTCTAACAGAGAAAACAACTATGCAAAATCTCTGAATTATTTAAATTATTTAAATCCAGACTCTTGGTCAGGTGCATGTCATTTGCATGTCATTGGTATGTCATCATCACTAGTGTCCATTGTTTACATTAAGTGTCGTATGTTCTCTGGGTTTTGACAAATGTATAGTGACCTGCCCAGCACTAATTAAATATTCAGGATTATAGAGCTGTATGCGGGAATGTACAAGGCACTAATCTAAGGTAGTTTAGAGTTTTTAAATAACGATTTTGTAAACCCTTTGTGCTATAAAATCTATTTAATAATTCTTTCACAAGTCACTATTTTTGTTGTTTTCTTTTAGAAAATAAACAGAGTTGTATTTGTTGGAAATTTTTTACGTGTCAATACTCTGTCAATGAAACTTTTGGCATATGCACTGGATTATTGGTCCAAAGGTCAACTGAAAGCATTGTTTCTAGAACATGAGGTATGGCAAAAATGTCTTGTGCTTTATTTAATAGTGTGCTTTGGGATGTAAATTTGATACGTTGCTTATTACCTTGCTATTTACAATTGTAAAACAACAAGTTTCTGAAGTAAAAGACTGATTCCCTTGCTTCAGTTTTAGCTGAGGAATGAGAGTCCTGCTTGTAAAATTAGTGGGTGTTTTGTTAAAGTGTTTATTTCGTTTCTTTATTCCCCATTAACAAATGTTACATGTGAATAGTACAGAAATGAACAGTTTCCAGGTTAGGATATAGCTTAATGGAGAGCACTTTCCTAGCATGCAAGAAGCCCTGGGTTTGATCCCCAGCACTGCAGTTAATGTATATATAATTTACCAATGAAAATTCTCTTTGGTCCTCTCACCACAATTTTACTCACAGCTCTAGAAATACTGTTAGTATTTGGAATTGATAATTTAAGATTTTTTTTTTTCCTGTATATTACATCCAGTTGAATTATAATCTGAGCAGTTAGCAGTTCACATCTTATTTTGAGTTCAGTAAACGGTCTTATCTTTTTTTAATAATCAAAGACAAAAGTTGTATTATAAATTAACAAAACAGATTCAAAGTATTCTGTGCTTATAAGCATCCATGTCTCATCAGTGCTCTCACTATACAGATCAGAATGATATGATACATTCTTGTGCAATTCCATGTGTCATGTCAGGGCCACAGGCACTTTGTTCATTGAGTACAGAGGGCACAGAATTGCTTTATGGTGTTAGAAACTTGAATGTCTAAAAGCCACACTTTAATGATACTTATTTCAGAAGTGTGTGTGTGTGTATTGAGAATGCAATCTCAGAAACTTTTACAACTAACAATATGGCAATTGGAAATGCATGTCACAGAACAGATAGACGATGGATAAATATGTGTTTTTAGTAAGTGGTTAGCATTGTATGGCAATTTAAAAGCTGCACTGTGTATTTAAATGGTTGTTTAAAAATCACACAGGGATACTTTGGAGCAGTTGGTGCACTTCTTGGGCTGCCAAACTTCAGCTGAAGCATCAGGGATTTCTCTGCTAATGAATGTCATCCAAGAGGAACTAAAACCAGAGGCATTGTAACTGCATTGTTTGTCCTTAGGAACCAAAGGATAAAAGAATTTCACTATTTCTGTTAATTTTAATGTCAGAATGGAAAGCTCATGAATGCCATATTAAAAGAGAGAGCTCTGTAACATGAAGTATTGTCAAAGTGTTATCCCTTCTGTATATAGCCAGTGTTCAATCTTTAAATGCAATATAGTCTGATTATTGAGCTTCCTCTCAGAAAGATTTTCTATTTATTTTATGTAGCCAGCATTGTAGTACTGTATGCTCAAGACACAAATCTTAAAGTCTCAGAAATGTTTCACTTATGAAAAATAATTGACTTTGAATATTTGTTTTGAATCTGCTTTATGCATTTTGATTACTAGTGAGCAGACAGTAATATACCCAGTATGAAAAATTATTGTAATGGCAATCAGAGAAGATGATTTTATGTGATTTTAGAAATGTTAAGGCAATACTAATTATTGTAGTTTTTCTAACACATCCTCCTCAAAAAAGCATGTTCTATGTGATCTTTGCCCAAAAGTATAACTTTCCTCAAATGCCATAATTTAACTGAAATACTATTATTACATGTTACCCTGAATTTCGCAATGAATCTTATAAAATGCACCTGTCTGGGACATCACACTTTCTGTATTTTTAGTTTAATCAACACATTGAAATGTTTGTATCTTTAAATTGAAAGTTTACTTACTTATTTTGGAATCTGTTGAAGTCCTTAGACTATTCAAATGGAATATAATTTGAGTGAATCAATAGTTCTGTGCTGTTTTTACCACTGAATTATTATGCCCAAGCTTAACACATTTCTTATTCTATATGAACCCTGGAAGCTAAACATTTTATTCTATTACAAACAACAGAATCATATTTATTCTAAATGGGTGTTTTCAAATGTTGGGAGTCTGAGGCATTATTGCAGAATTACAAAAGAATCAGTGTTTCCTACATTTGGTAATAAAAACAATTATAGTTTAAAATTTTTTAATTATTTTGCCTGGAATTTATTCTCTATTTTGAATTTATTTTTTAAAATGGTATGAAAATATCAGCTTTTACATTGGCAGTAACATTTTGGTGCCTCGATAGTTCAATGAAGTTGTTCAAGTCTGTCACTACCAGTTTAGGAAGTAGAAAGACCTGGGGGGGGGCGGGGGGGGATGATTCACCTCTGTACATTACCAATAAATCTGGATGTACTTAAAAGAGTTTAGAAGATGTTAAATTTCAGAGTGTTACCATGTGTTTTTACAGATCCCAGAGTTGCTCAGTAAAGATCAGTTTCAGTAGACTATCATGAGGATGTTTCTCCATGTGCTTTCACATTTTGTGCTCAAACATAAAATTCAGTTTACTAAAGACACAAAGATATGAATGATAGTAGTGTTTGTGAGACGGGCTTGTGAAAGGTGTTGTAATTTTGACTTTTCAGAGCTTTGAATTCAGGTTGCTCAGTAGCCATTCTAAAAATGTTCTGACCATATTTCTTGCTTTAACGTTTCCATTGGCGTGACTGGCTATTTCAGCTAAAATGTCACTTGGGTTTCATTTTAAACATTTCTAATTTGGGTGTTTGTACAGATAAGAATATTCCCAAATAATAGTAACTACATTTTATGCCTGTGGCAAACTATATGCCATAGGTTTAGGCAGTCTTTAAGAAAAAATGGAATGGCCAGGATGTTAATTTGGACACTGTACTTTGGTTAGAATAGGACCATGATTCATACATTTTATCCTTTGAAACTGAAATTACCTGCTGAAATGCATGTAAAGTGAACTACCATCTCACCACTATTGAACTTTGGCTTTTGCCCTATATAATATAGAATAACTGGATTGATAAGGGGGAATGCACAATTGTGATGATGGAATTATTGACTTTTCCTTCTTTCTTTTTTTGGGGGGTGGGAGGGTCCTGGGGTTTGGACCCACAGGTTCTGTCTCGCTGAGCCACATCCCCAGCCCTTTTTATCTTATTATTTTGAGACAAGACCTCACTAAGTTGCTGAAGCTGGCCTCAAACTTGTAATCCTCCTGCCTCAGCCTCCAGTCACTGGGATTGTAGGCATATACTACCATGCCTGACTTAAACCACATGTAATATTACATTTTCTAATAATTTTAAAAGGTAACAAGAAGCAGATGAGAATAATTTTGTGTTTTTATTTAACAGTATATCCAGTATATTATTTCAACATGTAGTCAATTAAAAATGCATTTGGGAGTTTTTTTGGATTTTTTTTTTTTTTTTTTTTTGTGTGTGTGTGTGTGTGTGTGTGTGTGTGTGTATGTTTCAGTTAGTATTCAAAACCTGTGTATATTTTACACTAAAGCAAAGCTCAGTTCAGACTGACCACATTCCAAATGCTTAGTAGCCACACATGGGTAGTGGCAACTTTAGTGGATAGTGCATTTCTAGAACTACCTCCTAAAACTGATTGTTACCATGTGTCCATGTTATGTGGGCTTTTTAAAGAATGTTTGAGAAGGAAAATTTTTTTTAAAATAGGGATTGAAAGTAACTTGTTTGGGCCGGTTTATTGTTTTATACAGAAAAGCTGTTTCTGATCATTCCAGAAATATCTTACATTAATATCCTTTTATCTCAGTGTAGTATGATTTTTCTAATGGTACTGATAAAACAAAATTGATTATTTAGTGACTTAATTTCTAAAATGCTAACTTTGAGCTGCCAATTTTAAGGGTGTTTTGTCATTTTTAATTTTTATTTCATGGCTGACTTTGGCACAGAGAATATAACTTTTTGAGTTTAAATTTCATCTTTAAAAATTATTGATCCAGGTATGGTTGCTTGTGCCTATAATCCCAGCTATTCTGAAAACTGATGGAGAAGATTGTGAGTTAAGGTCAGCCTAGGCAATTCAGCAACTTCCTATCTCCAAAAACCAAACACTTTTTCAAAGGCAGAGCACACTGTCAATTTGTTTTGGGCCTTGGTAAAGAACACCAGGTCTAGGTCTAGAACTTTTCACCACTACCACTCCCCCAGAAAACATTTCCTTTTCTCTAGAAACTTTTAGTTAGAATTAATGGCTTTTAGTTTTATACCTAGACATCGCCATAGTAATAGTAGACTTGCCACAGGTTAACTTGGCAGTTCCTTGCTTGGCTGCTCTAATTTAAATAGGTAGGAAAATAGGTCAGCTCTTGGTTTGGGTCAAGTCAGTGACATTGCCAACGATATACATGATCATTGAAAACCTGTCAAGACAGAGGTTCCAGTTATTTGCCAAATAGACTCTGAAAAATCCTGAGTTGTTTTTGTCTTTGAAAAGTGCATATGCATTGCTGTATTTTAAGTGCCAGTTCCTGGAAGACCAATCCTATGGGTGGAACGCTGGCAGCTCAGTGGGAAGCTTTTCCTCTTTTCCAGTAGCCCATTACTTGCCTTGATATTAAGGTTGCATTCTTGGGTGGCAAGCTTTGCCAGGCCAGATTTTCTAAATGTCCTTTATAACCACTCTGCTTGTTAGAAGACAATGTTTTCATGTTTGATGGTGTTGCATCTTCATTCTGTTGAGCATTTTATGCTTTTAGTGTATTGCTTTTGAGAATTTAATGTAGAAATTCTTTAAGCCATTGTAAAACCTGATAAAAGGATAATGAAAATGAGTGTATATCATTTTGCATTTAACTTACTGTCTTGTGGTATACGTAAACACAATATTAGAAATATATTGCCTTTTTGTAATAATACTTTTTGACCTTATTTGACATGATTGCCATGAAATGTCATTGGTGTCTTATTTTCAGCTGTTTGTTTATTCTAGTATGTTTTATTCTGTCACTGAAGGAAGTTAGCTAACTTTGTCATCAGATACTCTTAGTCTGTATTACTGCCAGATGTTAATATTTTAAGAGAATAATTGTCTTAAATTCTCTACTGAGCCTAATAATAATCACTGAAGACCCAAAAAAGTGAATAATTTTTTTCTTTTAAATATTTTAGTAGCCCATTCAAAATAGTGGTGGGGTAAAAAATGAATCATCCTAGCTTTTCTGCTAGGATGATTTCTACTTCTAAAAAGTTCAGATGTCTTCTTAAAGCGGTCCTGTTGCTTGCAGTATTTGTATTAAGTATTTAGTGAATGTTGAATCATAATTTGGTCTTACTTTCAAAAAGTTGTTCCAGTCACTGGTCTAACCCCTTGCAATTTGTCAAGTGGGAGAGTTGGGTTTTTGACAATGAGAAAAGCCTCATTGTCATCGGGCTCCTGAGAAGACACTTGCTTCTTTCATGGCAGTATTGGGGATGGCTAAAACAATGTTTTCAGATATTTGATATCATGTTTTTGAGTTAATTTTTAGTGCTTATGTAATAATTTTAAATTGCTACATAATTTTTATTGGTATTGATAGGTACTAGGTTTTGGATTCTCGCCAAACCAATGAAATGATGATCTCATATTATGTAACTGCCTATAATGGCTAAGTAGGTACACCCTAAAGTATACGAAAGGCTTTTATATAGTAAAGTATGTTTGTACACATTAATCTGAAAAGGTATCTGGAATTTTTACTGTGAACTTCAAAATTATATGGGCACTAGTATTCATTATATGAAAAGAAAAACAGTAATAGTAATAGGGCTGGGGGTGTAGACCCATAACATAGCACTTGCCTGCCATGTGTGAGTTCCTAGGTTCAGTCCCCAGTACCGAATTGGGAGGAGGCTTCCATGCCATCAAACTCATAGATGTTGATGTATTAGGTATAATTGGGAAGGTTTTTTTTAATGATCCTTTTGAGCTTTTTGTAGTTGTTTGGTGGGTTTGGGTTTTGGTGGTTTTCTTCAGTGGGAACAGATGTGAATGAACTTGAACCCTTCTGGATTCATTACTTTTGTCTAACACAATTCAGAGCAAAAATTATAAATCAGGTTTGATTGCCTGCAAGTAAGTTGAAATGGATTACAGTCCTCTCTACAGCAAATATGTTGAAGACCTAAAATACTTTGTCCATACAATTGTCTGAGAATGACCAGATAGACATGCGTGTGACATTCCTCCTGACTATTGTAGAATAAAGGTAGTAATGAACTCATACTGGAGTTTCAGGTATTTCCGTTAGTTCTGAATAATATGTTTGGGTAAAAACTGATTTCTTTTTTCCCATTAGAAAATCTAAAATATCTTGATTTACTTAACTCCTTTTGTAGTCAAAGGTTATTTTTCTTCTAGATCTTACTGCAACTATCATTAATTTTGTGTTTAAAAGAAGTAATGAGTAATGTATTTTTCAAGAAAGTAAGGTTAAAATTAAAAACTTTTGAATTGTTTAAATATGCAAATAATTCAATGCTATGACTCTCTCTCTTTTTTTTGCCATTTCTAAGCATGTTTCATATATTGCAGTACAAAAAGTTCAGTAGCTTTCAAAGGAAACAGTTTAGCTTTTACATGATTTGTAAGGTATATCCAAGTAATGTAAAATAGTTTGAGATTACTTTAGGTTTATATTATGTCAGAATTTCATCTAGGTAGCCTAGCAGCTCAGTAGTTTTTATAGATATTAAGCCATTTTGAAGTTTGCCACTTTTTTCCTGAGTGGCCCCTTTTAGTTTACAATATTTAGAGGGAGAAGCTAACGTTATACACCTAACACCAATATTCTAATCTCCTTGTTCCAAATATGATTAATGGCATTGGGCTATAAGTAATGTTAAGATGGATTAATCATTGTTGTACATTGTGTGCATTTACCTTTTTTATTTGAACTACAGTGAACATTTTAACTGAAGTTGAATGGCATTTGTCTTAATTCTGCCCAGTTAATGACCATATTGTATCTAGAAGATGTTTTGGGGACTGGGAGATGAGCTCAGTGGTAGAGCACTTGCCTGGCATGTACAAGGACCCAGATTCAATCCCTGGTACCAAAAATAAAATACAAAGCAGATGCTTTTATATTCCAGTTTAGGAAATCTTAGTTTGGGGGTTAATTGTACTTAAACATAGCATTTCAACTTGAGTTGCCTTATTCTGTCTCTTGAATTATTCTTGTCAGATCTAAGTTTTTTCATGTTTAAATTCTTTTAACATTGAATCTGTGATATAAAAAATGTATGATGTGCTACAAATTTTATGCATAATAAACTAATTTATAATCTACTGTAACCTGTAAAACATTTCTTGTAAATTATGTAATTTATTTTTCAATTTATGTACAGTTCCTTATGTAAATTTTAAAAATATTCATTGTGGCCTGTTCTGTAGACATTCCCATACTCTTCCTTAATGCTTCTTTGCATGAAGTATTGAGTTTTGCTTATTTATGCGATAATAGCCATTAAACCAGCTTAAGTGTCTCTGCCTTTTCTGTAAGTTAACTTTTTCTAATTTTGTTAATAATCAAAATAAAGGTTAAAATTGTACCTTTTATGTCCTACTTTCCAAAAAAATTCTCTTAAGTTGTTTATATGTATCTTTATTTATATTATTGTATGTACTCCCACATTTCCTCTGTGATTAAATGTAAGGTTGTGGTTTTCACTGAAATTAACCATAGTAGAATGTAAACTGTGAGAGCAAGGACTTTGTAAAGACTTGTTCACCTCTGTATGTCCACTACCTGGTGCAGAGAAGCATTCAGTAAATAAACACCTGTTGAACAAATCAATTAATGGTGTTCATTTCTTTCTGGTCTGCCCACATGAGGTAGAAGCAATATAGTTTCTCACACCTTTCTCTGGCATTAGAAAGCACAAAGCTCAGTCCCTCAGAGAGTTATACCTTTGTGACATTTTAAGACATTTTTAAGATGTAAAAAGCTTTTCTTTTTCTTGAGGTGAGACCATATTGTCCTATAGAAGTGAATGTCTGTAGGAGTGGTTCTCAGGAAGTCCTGGGTGGGCTCTTGCAGAGATGCCCCAATACATGCAGTAGTTTGGTATCAGAGCTTGGGAGAGTCATTTCCTCTAAACCAAAATTTTAACAGTCACTGCCTGTCAAATGTGAAAAAGAAAAGACTGATTTTTCTTAATATGTGAAGTTGAAAGTTTGTCCACTGTGTTTTCAAATTGAATGGTTTCTCTTGACTCCAGGCACACAAGAATGGTTAGGAACATGGCATGTGAAATACATATCCTTTTTGTTAAACTTCTGTAAGCAGAAATTAGGAAGCAAAAAAAAAGTTTGGGTTTTGTTTTGTTTGTGTGTGTGTGTGTGTTTTGGTCTTTTTGTGCCTGGGGATCAAACCCAGGTAAAGGGCTTGGCAAGGTATCCCAGGAGATCATGACTAAGGGAGAGGGTGCTGTGACTAGATTTGAGGTATTGTTTAACTCCAAGTATCAAGTACAGCAAACAGTTGAAGAAGATAAGCTGCTAAAGAGCAAAAGTGTGCAACTACATGCCTAAGTGAAAGTGTTTCAAAATAACCATTGCAAGTGGGAAGAAAAGTTTTGATTGGATTCTATCACAGCCATGTACTTTGAAAGCAAGTTGTTGTGACTGACATTCCTCAATTGAGTGTATTGTGTAAATGTTGTTTCTGCATCTAAAATCTTTCTTATTTCCTATGCTACAAGTTTCTTTTGTAAGCTCTTGCTATGTTTCTGGTTTGGGAGAGTTGTGATTTCCCTTAAACTTGGAAAATCTGACATCCCTGAGACTTGACTTTTATTTCTGTTAAAAATATAATTTCACTGGCATGGTGGTACATGCCTGTAATCCCAGTGACTCAGAAGGCTGAGACAGGAGAATCACTAGTTCAAATCCAGCCTCAGCAATTTAGCAAGGTGCTAAGCAACTCAGTGAGACCCTGTCTCTAAACAAAATACAAAATAGGGCTGGGAATGTGGCTCAGTGGTTGAGTTCAATCCCTGGTACCAAAAAAGAAAATTTTATATATATAATTTTTTTCAATGTTCCTTTTCCAAGTGGTCAACAATAATACCCTAAAAGTGCAGGTGACTACATTCAGGTAAATTACTCATTCCCACTCAGGGTTATAAACATCACCCTCACAGTTTCTGAAAACAATAAAAAAGATGAATGAAAACTAAGAAGACACATTCTTTTGGAAAAATATTGAATCCAACTATCTCAGGAAAAATAACACATTTAAATGATACCATTGAGATGAGGTGTGGTAGTGTACACTTGTAATCCCAGCAACTTGCAAGGCTGAGGCAGGAGGATTGCAAATTTGAGGTCGGTCTCAGCAACTTAGTAAGACCCTGTCTCAAAAAGGCACGTGGATGGCGCTAAGTCATAGAGTGCTTGCCTATCCTGCACAGGCCCTGGGCTCTATCCCCAGTGCCTCAAAAAAAAAATAAAATAAAATAAAAATCAATATTACCATTGAAAGAATTCAAGCATCTGGACTTGAAAATTTAAGTGAATACATGTGGTAGCTATTTTGTTAGGTGTCCTTTTTTTTTTTTTTTAAACAATTTGAAATATTTGGATGCCTCGCGTTCCCAGTTTTCTTAAAACTTTTACAGGTTTTCAAGGCAACTGTTCAGTACTTAAGAAAATGATTTCTGTGAATTTGTAAAAGCTCTTACTGGGTTTTTCTTATTGTTTCGAATGTGTTAATAATTAACCAAAGGGCTGGGGTTGTGGCTCAGCGGTAGAGCGCTCGCCTAGCACGTGCGCAGCCTGGGTTCGATCCTTAGCACCATATAAAAATAAAGGCATTGTGTGCAACTAAAACAAATAAATTTATATTTTTAAAAATCTTTAGGGGGCTGGGATTGTGGCTTAGCGGTAGAGCGCTGGCCTAGCACGCGCGTGGCCCGGGTTCGATCCTCAGCACCACGTAAAAAATAAATGCATTGTGTACAACTAAAATCAAATAAATAAATATTTAAAAAAAAATCTTTAAAAAAAAATAATAATTAACCATAGAGCCTTGTGCCATGACGCACACCTGTAATCCCAGCTACTTGAGAGACAGGCAGAAGGATCATGAGTTCAAGGCCAACCTCAGCAATATAGCAAGATCTGTCACTGAAAAGTAAAATCACAAATTTAGGTATGGCTTATATACAGTATTTTGATTGCAAATTTTTTAAAGTTTAGTAAACACACATGTAACCACCACTCCAAAAGTAAAGGTCTCTTGACTTCTGTCCTACTCGGTCTCCTCTCGTTTCCTTTCTTTGAAATGAGATCATGTTATCCTACATCAGAAATGAATGTATACAAGGATTTTATTTTTGTTTGTGATACTGGGGATCAAACCCAGGTCCTCGTAGATGCTAGGCAAGCACTCTACCACTGAGCTACATCCCCAGCCTTTTTTTTTTTTTTTTTTTTTTTTTTTTTTTTTGGAGACAGGGTCTTGCTAAATTGCTGAAGCTGGCCTCAATCTTGTGATCCTGCCTCAGCCTCCCAAATAACTGGAATTACAGATGTGTACCACAATACCCAGACTGTTCTGAATTCTGCCTCTGGCAACAAAAGAATACACATTATCAGACATGCATGGATCAATTAGAAAAACTAATAATGTGCCAGTCATAAAGTCTTTAATAAGATCACATTCTCTGAGCACTTCGAAAGTTACATAACAATAACATTTAAATCTACATGCTCTTGAGAGGTGGCTAAAAGCAAGAATCCTGGAGAATGGGTCCAGACCTTCTGGCTTACTGTGCACACAGTGAGGCAAATTTCCTACTCTATGCCCTACCACGTGCAGAAGGGCCGGGTCCTACCCGTGGTCTTGACTGTGCAGCAGAGAGTTCCAGCATTCCACTTTTCACACACTCAGTAGGATCGTGCTTGTCTTCCTTGGGATTGGATAGGTTCCTGTGGTCAGTGCTGGCCAACTAGCGGGTAGGAGTTGTGATTGCCAATGGTGTGTGCCACTTTTTGGCTGGAGCACTTAATACTTAAGTTTAAGACCTTCCCCAGGTCCCCCTCTCCCCTCTGGTAGGACAGCCAGCAGCAGTCAAAATAGTGGCCGCCATCACTCTGGCTCCCTAAGTGATTAAAATCAGCAAAGCCCCTTCCTTCCTCCTTGCTGCCAATCACCTAACAGAGACTAGCACAAGGAAAACAATCTCTTTACGAAGCCTCTGATATCAGGGCTATGGACACAGCACATGTTGGCCTCTCCCACGTAAGTTGGTTCCAGAGATGGAAAGCCACCATATAACACGCCACTGAAATGTGGCGTTGGACCAGGGACTGAAAGGGTGGTGATTGGTGTAAGGAGAGGGAACCATGAGGTAACCTGGAAGTTAGAAGGTAACCAAGAAACTGTGGCCTTCAGAGAAGGTGGAAGTTGGGGTGCTGGTAGCAGGCATGGGTTGTACTCTGTTCCAATCGGGTGAGAAGTGACGCGTGGAGAAGGGATGGCGAGAAGACGGTGGATGAGTGGGTTAAAGTCCTCACGGAGCTCAGTAATTATTGGATCTGGGGTTCCTAGAGACAGTGAGGCGGATGAGTAGTGGGGAGGAAGGAGGATTGGGGCTGGAAAAGATTGAAATCACGTGAAGTGATGTGGAGATAATGTTCTCCATGACAGACCTCCTCAGATCTCCCCCTCAGCGCTTCCTGTCCAACATGTCTGGAGTCTTCCTGGTGGCAGACAGAGAACACTGCCAGGCGCTGTAGCTATTGCAAGCAGCCAAGAAACTTACACGATGTGTTCAGTCACCTGGGTCCCCAGGCTGCAAGCAGAGGCTCAGCTAGAGGCAACGGCTCAGCAGATAGCTTATGAACAGTAGCCCTACAGCTGCAGGTGACGTGGGGCTTGGTGGCCACCAGGAGATAGAAATGGCAGATGTGAGAAGTAAAAGTGAAAACCGAACTTTTGGAGAAAAGTCCATAAATGTTTTTGCTCAAGAGCCCAAAAGTTCCACGCAAGCCAACATAAGTATCGGGAATCCCTAGGTAGAGGCTGGATAGGGAGGCCAAGTCCCAAGTGTGATTTGTGTCAGGCCCAGTCATTGGTGATTCAAGAGCTGTTTCCAGCAGATGTGGTGGGGCCTGCCCTCCCAAGGGGACTCAGCTCTCAGCTTGTGTAGTCTAGTGTCAGGGGGCAGGGTGTTGCTGTTCAGGGCTGGGCCCCTGGGCCCCTGGCTCTTTCACAAGTGTACCTTCGTGGCCTTGGTACCCTCACTCCTAGATCCCTTTATCTGAGGCCTTGAGCAGAGACCATGGAAAGTGGGAAAGCTTGAAGACGCTCTTCTCCACTAACTCGGTGCTTCTCCACTCCCTTTGCCCCTCTCTTCCCTTGCCTGCCTCAGGGTCCAAGCGACTGCTGGAGCCTTTTGTTGGGGGGCTTTTTCAGCACAGAGGACCCCAACTGCAGCACTGATCCACTGGTCCTTGGATAGGTACACCATTCCACCAGGGAGAGGGAGCTGGGGGCCTTGTCACTTGCTCTGGTTTGAGCATCCAATGCCGTGAGAGCGATTAAGGACGCCCTCTTTCATTTGGGGCTTGTCTGGTTGGCTACTCCAACATCTCTAGCTCAGTGCTCTTTCCCTGGCGACCATGAACAGCCTGCCATGCTCAGTCGGGCCTCCAAGAAACAGGAGGATCCAAGGCTTGGCATTCAGGCACCAACTCCAACTCCTCTCTTGCTGGACTCCTGGGGAGCACCCTGTGTTGTCCCACAGGCCCCACGCACTGCAAAAATGCCCAGCTGTTATCCCC
The DNA here is from genome assembly GCA_025594165.1 of Tamias sibiricus. Classification (NCBI taxonomy): domain Eukaryota; kingdom Metazoa; phylum Chordata; class Mammalia; order Rodentia; family Sciuridae; genus Tamias; species Tamias sibiricus. Next base: position 12,035,044 of record CM046662.1, read on the forward strand.
CAGTTGAAGGAGCCCCAATTAGGAAGGGCTATTGCGGCTAGCTGGAAGCCATAAGTTCCACCTGATAATAAGTATGTATGTGACGCACCTGTAAATGCACGTGATGCACCAGCAAAGCCAAAGGTATATAACCGGGTGAAAGCGGTCGGAGTCAGAAGGAAGAAATTCATGCAGTCAGTCGTGCAGTCTCTCAGTCGGTTGGAAGAAGAGTTCGGGTCGGAGAAGAAGAAGAGTCAGAGCGGCCAGAACGTAGTCAGAAGAAGAAATAAGAGTCAGAGCGGTTAAGAGTTCGGACAGAAGAGAAACCAGATAGAAGAAGTAATTGCTGGTCAGAGTCAGGCCGAGGCTGCCGAAGAGGAAAGAAGAAAGAATCTCTCTAATCTCTCTCTCTCTCTCTCTCTCTAAGCTGAAGAAGAAAGAAGAAAGAAGACTCTTTCTCTAAGCTAAGCTCTCTCTAAGCTAGCTCTCTCTAGAAAGAAGAAAGAAGAATCTTTCTCTCTCTAAGCTCTCTCTAAGCTGAAGAAGAAAGCTCTTTCTAAGCTAAAGAAATCTCTTTCTTTCTCTCTCTAAGCTCTCACTAAGAAAGAAGAAGTAAAAGTATCTTCATTCTGCCTCCGAGTTTTTTTTCTCCGCGGCGTTGTGGCTGTACATCAGGCAGCTAACACCCAGTTACTCAAAATACTCTCCTAAATTTGTCTGTCCCAATCAATGATGCAGTGTTTTGAATAAAGGCTTCAGCTGTGCTTTGCCTCCACATCTCTGGGGCACTTACAAAAATGCAGATGCCAGTCCGTGCCCTAGTGTCCGATTTCAGTTTCTCGCACGTCGAGAAGGGTATGATTTGGGTCCGGAAATCCCAGCTCTCCCGCTTTCTATCTATATGGGCTTCACCGAGTCACATCCCCTCCCTGAGCCTGGTTTCCTCATCTGCCATATGGGAGAGGTAACACTGCCTCCCAGGGGTGCTGTGAACCATAAGTGAACCAGGTGCAAGGGAACGCCTGATAGGTGCGTAGTCCACGCAGCCCTAATCAGAACATGAGCCCAGAGCTTCCTGCGAGCCAACGAGGGTTAGTGGGAAGAGTCAGACTTTCCTCTTCAATGAAGAAACGCTGAGATTTGGACGGGTTGAGAGGCAAAGGGCAAACCCTTAGACGCAGGCAACTTGGGCACCGCAGTTAGAGACTGCACTCTGGGTGCCCCTGTGCCTGCTCCTCACCTCATGGAGCAAGAAATCCACAGGGACCAAGTGCCGTGCCGTGCCTGCCACAGCATGCCTTGGCGTTCTGAGCACGCCTCCAGGCCTGCTTCCCAGGCAGGTCCTGAGGAGAGGAGAGCATGCTCCCAGGCCACAGGCCTGGTCAGAAGGGGTGGCTTAAAGATGCTGTGGGATGGGTATAGGGACAGATCCTGGGCTTGAGGACAGGGTGTCCACAGACTTGCTGTAAAGCCCCTCACAAGCCAGAGCTGGGAAGAGAGAAGGGCCATGGGCCAGCAGCCCTTTGTAATAGTCTCTTGCTTCTGGTCACACAAACAGGAGGAGCAGCTGTCCCCACCCCCCCACCCCACCCCTGTTCATTTTGCAGCCATCCATAAACTGAATGTGAAGGTTTTCACACTTTCTGGAATGTTTGTTCTTGTTATTCATTTAAAAATTATACTTTAAAAATCAAATAAATGCTTAGCTTTATGCCTGAGGGATAGCAAGTCTTGATAAATATTAGCATAGCAATATTCGAATGTATCTGCTACAGTTCAGACATGCTCAATGGCAGAGACGAGAGGGGAAAGTACCGACTTGCTGGGACTCAGTTTCTTCCAGTTTAAAACAGTCTTTTTTCTTCCTTTCCGGCTTGATTTTTTCTTCTCTCCATCCCAGAGGCATCTGAGCAAGGGGCAGCTGAAGGACCTCAGGTGATGGGGAGGACAGTCTGTCTGTTGTCTCCCTGGCTCCTGCTGACTTCCTTACCTGGCCTCTGAGCTCCATCCTCCAGCCTCTCTGCCTCCAACCTCACTGCCTCTGCCACGAAGGTGGACACTCACTGGACACTCACTGGACACTCACTGGTACCTGGACTGGGTTCTCTACTGTGGCTCTTGATGGAACTTCTGACTCCCTGACACTCAGCAGCAAGCTCAGCCCAGCTCCCAGCGCAGACCAGCAGCCTCAGAAACCACGCCCAGTTCCCCCCGCACTCGAGGGCAACCGTTGGCTCTGTGTGAACGCTGATTCTCAGAGTTATCTGGTTATCTTCTGTTGACAGTAAGAGGAAAACAGGAAGAGGGTGTGACATCCAGGACACTGCACAGGTTTTCCCACATTATGAGAGTCTCCTTGGCCAATTCCCACGATCCGGTGAGGCAGACGTTCCAGGTGAAGGCTCCCACCCAGCTCCAGCGCTGGATGAACTGAAATGTGTTCTCCAAAATTCACAAGTTGAAGCCCAAATCCTCAGTGTGACTCTATGTGGTGACAGGGCTTTAAGAAGTCACATAGGTAGGGCCCTAATCCAATAGGATCAGTGTCCTTTTGAGAGAAAGAAGAGGCACCAGAGAGTACCCACTCGCCCACCTCTCTCTCTTTCATACACACACACACACACACACACACACACACACACACCCCATGTGGTCATGGCCACTCACAAGCCAGGAAAAGATCCTTCACCAGAAACCAAATTTGCCACATGGTAACCTTGGCCTTCTGACCTCCAGGCTGATGAGAAAACACAAGTGTGTTGCTGGAGTCCCCCGTTCTGGGGTACTTTGTTACGAGAGCCTGAGCAAATGTACCTAGAGGCCCACATAGAAGCTCTTCCGGGAACCCAAGCCGGTGGTCACAGAAGCATTCCTGGCTATGAGCGGATCAGGCACCTGGTGTCCCCAGGACATCTGGGATCCCCAGGGCTCACTGCCCACAGAGTCACAACCTCCTCTTGTCCCCCGCTGTGGTGGGCTGGGTCTGGAATGTCCCCCTAAAGCTCATGTGTTGGAGGCCTGGCCCTCAATGGCGCAGGGTTCAGGAATGGCCTTTGGGAAGGGAAGCTCACGAGGGCTCTGGCCTCACAGTGGATCAATCCAGTGATGGCCGCATGGATGGCCGGAAGAAAAAGGAGTACAGCAGAAGAGTGTCTTCAAACCACAGGCAGGCAGGGCATGGTTAAAAGAAGCAGGTCCCCAGGACACATCCTTAGGGACTCGGTCTTGCCCCTGGCCCCTTCTCTTCCCCTCCCCTCCCTTCTCCTTCCTGGCTCCCATAGCTGACCCCTTTCCTCTGCATGCCTTCCCATCATGGCGTTCTGTCCCACCTCAGGCCCAGAGCAATGGGACCAGCCAACCACGGACCCTGAAATCTTGAGCCCAAATAAACCTTTCCTCCTCTAAGTTGTTCTTGCCAGGTATTTTGGTCCCCATAACTAGAAGTGGACTTGAACACAACAGCTTCCATCCTGTGTTCCCTTCCTCATCTCTGTATTCCTCTTTGAACTTTCCAGGCCATTCTGCTGCCCCAGGAACTCTCTGCAACTCAGAGGGATTTTTATGTCAGTCTCCCTGTGTTGCCCCAGCTGGCCTTGAACTCTTGGGCTCAAATCATCCTCCTGCCTCAGCCTCCCAAGTTGCTGGGACTGCAGGCCGTGCCGCCACAACCAACTTCAGGGGGGATCCTTTCAGAGGTTGTTTTCATATCTTGAGCAGCTTTAGACACACCTGGGAATTGTATATGTGGGGGAGGGTGCCATAGCACGAAAGAGGTCACATGTCCCTTCTTGCATGTCCTGTCATGGAGAATGAGCACCCTGTAAGGAAGAACCAAGAGCTCCTTCTTGAGGCAGAGCTGTCTCTGAGGAAGGCTGAGTCCTGTGCCTCAGGTATAGCAAAGGCCTTCTCTCCTGGGAGCCCAGCTCCTGTCACCTTCCCCTAGTGACAGGGGGATTCCATCCCAGGCTCATCCCAGCTACTGCATAAGCAGGCTGGGGCTGGAGAGAGGGCTTTTCAAAGCAACGCAACCAGTATAGACTTGCGTGAACAGATTTTGAAGTCAGTTTGACAGGGGGTTTATTTCTGGCTGTGCGCCTTTCTTCAGTAGGACTAGTGGTCCTTGCTTTGCAGAGCTGGAGGGAGATTTCCATTATTTACAGAAAAGCCTCACTTGGGGTTGTGTAGGCATTTACCCCATTTTTCTCTTCTCCTTGAGTTCATGTTGCCAGCAAATGTGATTGTAACTCTCTCCCTGAACTGTGGTCTGGAGGACAGGGGATGGAGAGGTAGCTGCCTTCTTAAATGTCTGGTTTAATCCTCTTTTTTGTTGTTTGTTTGTTTTTTTTTCCTAGGAAGTATGCCCTGGGGGGAAAAAAAAACCCAGACTCTCCATAACCTTTGCCCCAGCACATCTTGGGAAGGCAAACCCACCCCCAAGTGATGCCCTGGTGAGCCATGATTCCTAGGTTAAATGCTGATGACCTTGGCAACTGGCTGTGGGGATCTGGGTGAATGAGTGGGGGATGAGCCAGGCTTTGGGGCATTGTCGGCTCTCCTGGCTCATTCTTCTGCTGCTTTGGGCTTGTTCTGAGAGCCAAAATGCAATCACAGAATCTCTCTATCCTTTGGAGATGAATACTCCCTGGGGGTCATTTTCCTGGCGCTTTGCAGCCCCTTGATGATGTCACTTAGGGTATCTTATGTCCTGCCCCACGTCTTGTCTCCTGCCTTGTGTGGCTATTGTGAAACCGTGGGAAGGAGTTGCCCAGTGAAATTCGGGTGTGTGTGTGGGGGAGACACAACGAGGCCCAGTGCCTTGCTGTGTGTGTGTCCCGATATGCACCATGTCATCGAGGAAAGAACCTGCTGGTGTTGAGGAAATAGCATTGGATGTAGAGCCCCACAGAATAGCACTCCTACCTCCTTGCTGGCTGTGTAGATCTGGGCAACTGGTTTACCTCCAGAAACCCCTTGTTCCCAGCATACTATGGAAATGGTAACAAAGTCATCTCAGGGCTCTTGTGATGGTTAAATGTAACAGTGAATGTAAAAGGGCTCAGTTGAAGAATAAAATACTAAAAAGCAAGTGTGCCTGGGATTCTGGCTTTGAGTCAGACATAATGTGTCAATATCCAATATCCTTCCCGGGAGTCAGGCTTGGTAATGGGACTTGGCCATTAGGAACAGACGCACTCTCATCATTTCCAAGGGGAACTTTAAAAGCTTATTAATTTCCAGGCTCCCTTTCCCCTGCCCCTGTGGTTGGATGCATTTGTGAAAACCAGGCCCTGGAGAGTCACAGGGTAAGGAGAATAAGCACCATTCCCAAGCTGTGTTTGAAACCCAGCTGGTTTAGGCCTCTGGGTCTGGGAGGTTTTTTTTTTTTTTTTTTTTTTTTTTTGTACTGGGGTTTGAACTCAGGGGCATCCGACCACTGGGCCACATCCCCAGCCCTTTTTTTGTATTTTATTAGAGACAGGGTCTCACTGAGTTGCTAAGTGCCTGGCCATTGTTGAGGCTGGCTTTGAACTCGCTATCCTCCTGCCTCAGCCTCCCAAGTGCTGGGATCACAGGCGTGCGCCACCACGCCCGGCAGGGACTGGGAGATTGATTGCTATCTTAGCAAACTGTCTGGCCTCACTAATAGTGTACTGGGAACTGTTTCTTTATCCTGTTTAATAGAAAAACAAGAAACACACACACACAAATCATATAAGTAAGGATACCCCACACAACAGTCTTGGGGAGACCTTAGGCAAAGCTTGCTCTGGCTGCTGCTACTTGCTGCTGCTCTTGGGAGGAGGCCGATAGACCCCGATGACCACAGCATGGTCCCTCTCATAAGGCTCCAGGGTCAGCTGCTCTTGAGGCTTCAGGTTCTCCTGCTGCAACTTCCTCACCTCGGAAGCAAACACAGCCTCTGCAGAGGCCGTGGAGTCTATGCAGTTGGCTTTGATGGAGATGAGAAAGTGGCCCCCGTTTCGCAGGAAGGTGTGGGCGTTCAGAGCCACGATGCGCGACTGGTCCGGCTGGGCCACGTCTGCGAAGATCACGTCCACCATGCCGATGAGCATGCGGTACTTGAGCGGATGCCGGGCGTCCTCCAGCACCGGGATGATGTTGGTTCTCTTCTTGGCCACGTTGACCAGGTCGCGGCCAGCGCGGTGGGAGAACTCCACCGCGTAGACGAGGCCGTCGGGGCCGATGATGTCGGAGACGTGGGAGACGGTGGTCCCCGAGGCGGCGCCCAGGTACAGCACCTTGGACCTGGGCTTGATGTGGATCTGGTCGACCCCGCCCAGGATGGCCGCGGCCAGCTTGGAGCGGAAGGGGTTCCACGTGCGGTACTCCTGCTTCACGCCGTTCTCGGTCACCGTGACGCGCTTCTCGCCGTACACCGAGAGGCCGGGCACCATGTTCATCGTGACCAGCGCGTCCTCCGCCCCGCGGTAGATGAACACGCCCTCGTGCCGGTGCGGCTCCACCGACACCGCGATGACGCCCTTCCTGCGGCGGCTCCTGCCCTTGGCCACGCCGCCGCGCCGCTGCCCGCTGCCGCTGCGGTCCCTGCTGTCCCCGCCGCCGCGCCCGCGACCCCGGCCGCCGAAGCCACGCGTCCGCGCCCCGTAGCCGCCCTTGCCCCCGGAGCCGCCGTCGCCTCCTTTCCCCGAGCCCCCGCCGCGGCCCCCGCCCCAGCCCCAGCCCCCGCGGCCACCAGACCCGCCCCCGCGAGAGCTGGCCGACTTCATGGCGCGCCCCGGGCGCCCGGTGGCTGGCGACGTGGTCACGGGTCGCCGGTAGCTCGGGCGGTCCTCAGGGGTCTCCGGTGGCTTGAGGTAGTTGTCCTGGTGGGGGACAAAGGTGGGTGGCAGCGGTTGTCCTAGCGATCCGCAGCGACAGGGACCGGGTGGGCGGCGGTCCCGACCCGCGCTACCGCAGTCCCCGCATCCCTGGAGCCGCCCTTTGACGCGGCGACTGGCGTGATTGCATCACACCCGTTCTGTCGACCCTGCAGCCCCGGAAGCCCCCCTTCTCCACCTGCGCGCAGACGCAGCCTGCTCGTCTGCAGCCCTTCGCCCTCTCCCTCCCTCCTCCTCGGCTTTCTCAGGGACCCCTGGTACTTCCCCGGGCCGCCGGTCGCAGGCGTCTCTGCAGCAGGGAGGGGGAGCCCAGCATGAGCCTCGGTCCTTGCTCTGCCACTTGCCTGCTGGTCTCTGAGGATCTTGTTTGAATTGGGACAAGTTTCTTGAACTCTCTGGGTCTCATCATCCCGTTTGTGAAACAGACCGCGCCTCGAGGGTGGTTCTGTCACTCGCTGTCATTTAACCCCCACCACGACACGTGCTCCATACTCTTGTCAGTGTTAGCTTTGTCGTTTGCGTTTTTAAACATTTCTTTTGGTTAATCTTTTTTTTTTTTAATATTTATTTATTTGCTTTAGTTGTACACAATGCGATGCATTTATGTTTACGTGGTGCTGAGGATCGAACCCGGGCCGCACCCGTGCTAGGCAAGCGCTCTACCGCTGAGCCACAACCCAGCCCATGGTCAGTCTTTTCATTGAGGTTTAGCCTACCAACAATGAAATGCACCAATTTGGGGGCAGATTTTGTTTTGAATAAATGCATTGCTTTTAAAGCTTCTGCCACGGGAGAGGGGCATATCTCTCTTATATATCTTTGGAAGGCATGAAAATTGGTATAGATATTCTGACAAAACGTTTTTGGTACCGGGGATCGAAGTCAGGGGCACTCGACCACTGGGCAACATCCCAGCCCTTTTTTGTATTTTATTAGAGACAGGGTCTCACTGAGTTGTTAAGGCCCTCGCCATTGCTGAGGCTGGCTTTGAACTTGCCGTCCTCCTGCCTCAGCCTCCCAAGTGCTGGGATTACAGAGGTGCACCACCGTACCCGGCAAGGTACCTATGTTTTGTCCCAGTTATTCCACTTTGAGTGTTTTATCCTGCTGAGATGGTCTTTGCGAGAAACGAAGGCAGTTGGAGCCACAGGGTGAGGATGGGGTGGTGATCGCAGTGGTGATGATGAGCTTCCTGGCAGTGGAGGGGGAGATGAGCAGGAGGGAGATGAGCACTGTATGTAGAGGCCTTCTGATATATCGGTTGTGGGAAATCCAAAAGGAAAATTTAAAGCCAGAGAGTGCCAAGGCATCATGATTTCTGTGCTGCAATGAATAGCCTGCAAGCTGCAGTTTTCCTTGCTCTCTGTTTAATTCTGTTCCATTCCATCCACTGTGCTAAGTCCTAGAACAGGTTCTGGGAATACTTATCAGCATTATCTAATGCCAATTCCTCAATGTGAATGGGGACACACACAGGCTGGTACCCCAAATACTATAAGATGCTTCAGTAGAAGCTAAAATGTCATGATTATCCCTGAACTTTATGCTTCAAAAACCGGCTTTTTCAATCTACACATCTTCTTAAGCATTAAGGGGGGGGGGGGGGAATCATTAAGCAGTACCAAGGACAGCAACAGAGCAGAGGCCTTAGAGTTTGGTCAGCACCAGTGACAGCGACTGCAATTGGAATCTTTTGGCGCCTGGTGTGTGAGGTGGTATAAGCACCGATTAGTGGAACCGAGTGCCTGGTTCGGAGAGAAGCATACCTGAAGACCAAGGTAGGTGTCGGGCAGGAGTATTGAACACTACAGGTGTGCACACGGTCAAGCTCTTCTTCCATCCTGGTCCTCAACTCTTCCTGTCTCTCACCAGTGGACAGCGATACTGGGTCTCCTTTTCCCTGGGGACTATATCGCCTCATCAGTGGTGGCCAGAAGTCTACACATTGGAATAAGGGCAAGGTGGCAGAGAATGAAATGTGTGGTTCCTGGGGTGGATGGTTCACACGGAATACTACTTACAGGTTGCCACTCTCACTAGAGATTGAGGAGTGGCCTCCAAAACGATGAGCTATGCTTGGTGTCTTGGTTTGGGTTCCTCCCAAACTAGATCCTGTTGATGGTTAATTTTATGTATCAACTCAAATGGGCCATAGAGTGCCCAGATATTTGGTCGAATATTATTCTGGGTGCAATGAGAGTGTTTGGGGATGAGGTTAACATTTAGCTTAGTAGATTGAGTACATCCAATGGGCTCTCTCTGCTTTCTGATCATCATGTGAGCTGCTTCCCTTCACTACACTCTTCCACCGTGATGTTCCGTCACCTTGAGCCCCAAGGAATGGAGCCTGCTGTCTGTGGATTGAGACCTCTGAAACCGTGAGCTCCCACATTAACATTTCCTCCTCTAAGTTGTTCTGGTCAGGCCTTGCAGTCACAGCAGTAAAAAAGAAGCTGACTGAAACAGAAATTAGTACCAATAAGTAGGGTCGTTGCTGTGACTAACCTGACCATGTGGGTCAGAAGCTTTTTGAGCCTTTTGGAATTGGTGGGAGGAGTTTTGAGATGTGTAGCAGTGCAAGCTGGAAATGTCTTGGGTCGTTGTTTAAGTAGAGCTTAATGGCCAAATTTGATGGGCGCTCAGAAGACCAGAATGGCAATGGGATTATGGACAGCAAAGACAGGGCTCAAGAAGGTTCAAGAAAGGAGGACTCTATTGGAAATTGGAGTAGAGGCCATTGTGTTATGTTCTGGATGAGAAATAGCATTCAGGTGGTGGCATGGATGTTACTGGTGGCTTTTAGCAAAATAAATTGTGATAATCATGAGCAGAAGGCAGAGCAGAAAGATGTGAAAAACTTGGACTTGAAAGGTGGCAGTAAAACCGGGGCTAAGAAAGTTGCACTTGTTAAAGACATTGCCACCACTGAAGAAATGCTATAGACTATGCTCAGAGACAATGGGAAAGATGGCCTGAGGGCATCTCAGGAGCTGGCAAAGCCACATCCATCTCAGGCTCAGAGAAGTAAAAGTAAAAATTCTCTTGAGAAGAGACCAGTGGGGCACCCATCTTGCAAAAGGGGGCCTAGGACAATTTTTTCAATGTACTCAGCAACCCAGGCCCTCATAGGCTGCTACAGCCAGGATCCCTGAAGCTTTCCTTGGCTACTGCTCGAGGTGGCAGCAGATCTTGGTGTCAACCACGTGGTGCTGGTTCTGCAGGAATGCAGGATGTTGGAGTTAGGGAGTCATGGAGGCTTCCACCAAGATTTCAAAGGAATGCCTGGGAGGGCAGGCAAGGTGCAGCAGGGTCAGAGTTCCTGCAGGCAGCTCCTGAGAGGGAGAAGTGTGGAAAGATGAGGAGGAAGCTGCAGCTGCAGCTGCAGCAGAGACCCCTGAGATTAAGAAATGCCAGTAATGTGGGATATCGTCCTAGGAAATTGTTCATGTAGGAATTGAGCAGAGACGAGCCAATAGAAAGGCCACTTGGGCTGCAACCAACAAGGCCACAGGGCAGAGCTACACAAGCCCTTTGGAGAGAACATCATGCCAGGTGTTCCAGATGCCAGACACAGAACTACACAGGACTTGTTTGCCCAGCTAGATTTCAGTCTTGCTTTGGCCCTTTCATTTCTATGTCCCTATTTTTCTGAATGGAAAGGTTTACTCTGTACCAGTATATATCAGATACTTGTAAAATTACTTTTAATTTTACAGGAGCTCACCATGTGAGATTGCTTTGAGCCTCAGAGAAGACTTTGAACTTGAACTTTGAGCAATCTTGGAACTGTTGAGACTATGGAGACTCATGGCAACAGGCTAAATGTGTTTTGCACTGTCAGAGGAGTGTGAGCTTTTGGAGGCCAGGGGTGGAATGTTATGTTTTGGATGTGAGGTGTCCCCCAAAAGCTCACATGTGAGACAATGCAAGAAGTCAGAGGAGAAATTGAATGGGTTATAAAAGCCTTAACCCAATCAGTGAATTAATCACCTGATGGGATTAATTGAGTGGTAATTGAAAGCAGGTGGAGTGTATCTGGAGGAGGTGGGGCACTGGGGCATGACTTTGGGGTATATATTTGTATCTGGTGAATGGAGTCTCTCTCTCTCTCTCTGCTTCCTGATCATCACATGAGCTGCTTCCCTCTGCTACACACTTCCACCATAATACCTGCTTCACCTTGAGCCCTGAGGAATGGCACCTACTGTCTCTGGACTGAGACCTCTGAAACTGTGAGCCCTCACATAATCTTTTCCTCCTCTGTGATCATGCAATGGTGAAAAAGCTAACTAACTTCAGTTCCTGGGTTCCATCTCAGATGCTTCAGACCTCTAAAACACACAGGAAGACGTGAGACCTATTGGTGCTGCTACTTTGGGTCAAACATAAAAGCAGCATTAAAGTATATTGAAATCATTTATATTTAAATATAGCACTTAAATGACACAGATTCCCTAAGAATCACTAGTATTAAACGTGAAGAGATCCCCAGAACAACAACAACAACAAAAAAAAAAAAATGGTAGGAAGAAATGCAGAAGGACAAAGACATAACAGAACTCTCATGCCAAAAGTTATTTGAAATCACCGGTATGTGGGGTATCCCAGCAGAGGAGCTTGCATAAAATTACCATCGTGAAGAACAGTGTATGGTTTATGCCTAAATCACTCTGTGTCATTATCATCCCCTGTTCTAGCAGTCTCAGAAGGACCCCAACCATGATATACACACAGTAACTGCAGGTACATTTCAATGGTACACTGTGTGATTTACTAATTTCTTTTAGACCAACCTGAAGTCTCTTTGTTGGCCTCTTGCAAGCCAGGAAAATCTGATGCTTAAGAGAGATTTCTAATTTGCTGGGTTTCCTGTCCCCATAGACAACAATAGCTGGATTCATCTCTGTCTGCAGGGAAAGCCACCTCTGACTTCCATAAGGTCCTTTCTCTTCTGTCCTGTGGTTGGGGTGGACCTTCTGGTAGAAGGCAAAAGGACTTGTACTAGGGACAGAGTCAGGTTATGAAGATCCTCTCTTAGTATTTTTGAGCAAAAGGATGAGGGCTGCTGGATCCCTAGGGGGTTTTCTTTGTAGGCCATCCAAAATTCCTGGGTCAAGTTTGAGTTAAAATTTTGCTACCCTGTAATCCCAGCACTTGGGAGGCTGAGGCAGGAGGATCGCGAGTTCAAAGCCAGCCTCAGCCATGGCGAGGCACTCAGCAACTCAGTGAGACCCTGTCTCTAATAAAATGCAAAAAAGGGCTGGGGATGTGGCCCAGTGGTCGAGTGCCCCTGAGTTCAATCCCTGGAAAAAAAAAAATTTTTTTTTTGCTATGGGTCCATCGGCAGGTGTGCTGAATCCTCAAAAAGTTGCTCCAAGGTAGACTGGGAAAAAAAATCTGTATCCTTGAAAGAGAATCAAACCTCAAACTTCAACAAACGGTACAATGAGCCAACCTATTTAATTTCTTTTCATGGAAACTGATGCTTAGGAGAAATATTTCAGTTGAAATAAGTTTGTTATATCAGTCTTTTGGTATTAAAGCAACTGAAGAAAGGTAGAAATCTGAATGTAGGTAGAGAGTTTTGTAAATTTTATTGAGAAATGTCAAAATAATCATGAAATTCAGTAATTACTGAGTGCCTCCAACTTTACTATTTTTTGTTCATGAGGCTTATCAGTCAGATTTCTTCAGAGAAACCACTGATATGATCTCTATCTCCATCCACATATCTGTATCTATACATCTCCATCTATGTATCTTTCCAGGTATAAGATTTATTTCAAGGACTTGGCTCACATTGTTATGGGGGATGGCAAGTTTGAAATGTATTGAAAAGATTTAGGCTCCCAGGTTGGAAAATCAGGAAAGACTGGGTGCTGTAGTCTTGAGGCAAATTTGTATTACTTACAGATACCTCCATGTTTGCACTTATGGCCTTTCAAATGATGGAATGAGGTCCGCCCTATTTATTGGGCATTGGATCCTACACCTATAGTTAATTTATTGTGCGTGATAACCACATTTGCATTCACAGAAAGAGATAGGTTAGTGCCAGATTAAACAACTGAGCATTACAACATCAATTTAACACATAAACTATCACAGAAACTATGTAGGTTTGAATGATCAGATATGATTTTAACATACAAATTCTCTTTGTTCTCCTGCTTGTGACTTCCAATAGAAAGAATTTTTAATGTATTTCAGTGTTTTTCAGGACATTACTTCTCTACTAGTTGTATCTTAAAAATGTGAAATGAGTTTTTTAAAAATTGGGATCTGATAAAGTTAAGCTTTTCTTCTTTTCTTTTTTTTTACCAAGGATTGAACTCAGGGGCGCTCAACCACTGAGACACACCCCCAGCCCTATTATGTATTGTATTTAGAGACAGGGTCTCACTGAGTTACTTACGGCCTCACTGTTGCCGTCTTTGAACTCGTGATTCTCTTGCCTCAGCCTCCAGAGCTGCTGGGATTACGCCTTGCCCCCAGCAAGTTAAGCATTTTTATTTAAAAAAAAAGGTCAAAAAAGGGCAGGTCCAGGTTAGGTCCAGGACTACCTGGCCGGCCGGCAGACTCACTCCAGAGCCCAGGCCCTGGCCCAGGATTGCCTGGCAGGCTTACCTGGGGAGCCCAGGCCGAGCCCACTCCATCCTGTGACATTGCAGCCATCTCCATAGCCCTCCCCATGCAGTAGCCTCCACCTGTGACAGCAGACAGGGCCTAGAAGCAGCTGCATCTCGGAACAGGCAGCTCAAAGCCACTGTCGGCCCACCCTTTCAGCCCCATCTCTGAAAGTGGTTGCATCCATCTTGGGTCACCCCCACTGCTATCTCCAGTTACCGCCACTATTGCCGCCTCCACCTTTAGTTGCAGTAGAATCCATCACAGGACACCATCCAGGGACAGGAAGCCCAACGCCAAGGAGAGGTACAGGTAATCTGCATGGACACTACAAGATTATAGAGCAGAGACTGTGTACAGAAACTCAGATTCTCACTGCAAGAAAGGAAACACATAGATGACGTTAAAAAACAAGGGCGGAAAGTGCCCCAGACAAACCAGGATACTATAATAATAGAATCCATGGACTGAACAGTTGATGAAATGTCAGAGAAGGAATTCAGACTATACATAATTAAAACGATCTCTGAATAAAAGAATGACCTAAATGAGCAAATACTCTCTCAATATAAGGGAGCAAATACAGGCAACCATTGATCACACCAACAAAGAGAAAGGGGGGGCAAATACAGTTAGCAAAAGATTATTTCAAGAAAGAGATAAAGATTCTGGAAAAAAAAAACAATAAAAAATTCTTGAAATAAAGGAAAAATAAACCAAATAAAAAACTCAATAGAAAGCATCACTAACAGACTAGATCACTTGGAAGACAGAACATCAGATAATGAAGACAAAGTATACGATCTTGAAAATAAAGTTGACCACACAGTGAAGATGGTAAGAAACCATGAACAGAACATACAAGAATTGTGGGATAGCTTGGCACAGTGGCGCACACGTATAATCCCACCACTAGGGAGGCTGAGACAGGAGGATCGCGAGTTCAAAGCCAGCCTCAGCAATGGCGAGGCATTTAGCAACTCAGTGAGACCCTGTCTCTAACAAAATAAAAAAAAGGGCTCGGGATGCAGCCCAGTGGTCAAGTGCCCCTGAGTTCAATCCCTGGTGCAAAAAAAAAAAAAAAAAAAAAAAAAAAAAAAAATTGTGGGATAGAATCAAAAGATCAACTAAGATTTATTGGGACAAGAGGAAGGCACAGAGATTCAAACCAAAGGAATGTACAATCTCTTCAATGAAATACTATCAGAAAAATTTCCGAGCATGAAGAATGAAATAGAAAACCAAATAACAGAAGCTTACAGGACACAAAAGGTACAAAATTACAACAGGTCTACACTAAGGCACGTTATAATGAAAATGCCTAGCATCTTAAAGGCCACAAGAGAGAGGAATCAGATCACGCACGGGGGGGAAACCAATTTGTATCTCAGCAGATTTTTCAACCCAGACCCTCGAAGCCAAGAGATCATGGAACAACATATACCAAGCTCTGAAAGAAAATGGATGCCAACAAAGAATCTTATATCCAGCAAAATAAAGCTTCAGATTTGATGATGAAACAAAAAATGTTCATGACAAGCAAAAGTTAAAGGAATTCACATCAAGAAAGCCTGCACTATAGAACATCCTCAGCAAAATATTCCATGAGGAGGAAACGAGAAACAACAATGAAAATCAGCAAAGGGAGGAACTACACTAAAGGAAAGGCCAATCAAAGGAGAAACCAAATCAAGGTGAAAACCAAACATGAACCAAAATATCTGGAATACAAAGCATATTTCAGTAATAACCCTGAACGTGAATGGCCTAAACTCATCAATTAAAGACATAGACTGACAGATTGGATTTTTTAAAGAAGACCCAGTAACATGTTGCCTTTAAGAGACTCATCTCACAGGAAAAGACATCCACAGACTGAAGGTGAAAGGGTGGGAAAATACATACCACTCACATGGACTGTAGAAACAAGTAGGGATTTCCATCCTCATATCAGATTAAGTGGACTTCAAACCAAAGCTAGTGAAAAGGGATCAAGAAGGAGATTTCATACTGCTGAAGGGATTCATACATCAAGAAGACGATCATAAATATCTATGCCCCAAACAATGGAGCATCTATGCATGTCAAACAAACCCTTCCCAAATACAAGAACCAAATAGACCACAGCACAATAATCCTGGTGACTTTAATACACCTCTCTGACCACTGGATAGATCTTCCAAACAAAATCTAAACAAAGAAACTATAGAGGGGCTGGAATTGTAGTTCAGTGGTAAAGTGCTTGCCTTGCATGCATGAGGCACTGGGTTCGATCCTCAGAACCACTGAAGAATAAATAAATAAATAAATAAATAAAGATATTGTGTCCATCTATAACTTAAAAATGTTTTGAAAAGAAACTGTGGAACTCAATAATACAATCAACAATTTGGACTTAACAGACATATATAGAATATTCATCCATCAATGGGCAAATACGCTTTCTTCTCAGCAGCATATGCATCCTTATGTTATGCCACAAAGCAAGTCTTAGCAAATACAAAAAAGTAGAGATACTACCCTGCATTCCTTCTGACTGTAATGGAATGAAATTAGAAATCAATGGTAAAATTAGAAACAGAAGCTACTCCAACACCTGGAGACTAAACAATATGCTATTGAATGATGTATGAATAACAGAAGACCTCAGGGAGGAGATAAGAAAATGAGAACTGTGATACAACTTATCAAAATCTCTGGGACACTCTGAAGGCAGTGCTAAGAGGAAAGTTCATTGCATTAAGCTCATTCATTAAAAGAAGAAAAAGTCAACAAATAAACAACCTGACATTCTATCTCAAAGCCCTAGAAAAATAAGAGCAATCCAACACCAAAAGTAGTAGAAGACAGGAAATGGTTAAAATCAGGGTGGAGATCAATGAAATTGAAACAAAAAAAAAAAATTCCAAAAAATGACAAAATAAAAAGGTGGTTCTTTGAAAAAATAAACAAAATTTACAAACCCTTAGCCACCGTAACGAAAAGAAGGAGGGAGAAAACTGAAACTACTAAAATTTGTGATGAAAAAGGAAATATCACGACAGACACCACTGAAATACAGAAGACAATTACAAACTATTTTAGAAATTTATACTCCAATAAATAAAATAGAAATCCTCGAAGACACTGGAAAATTTCTAGAGGCATATGGTAAACCCTAACTGAGTCAAGAGGACATACGCAATTTAAATGATCAATTTCAAGCAAGGAAATAGAAAATGCTGACAAAAGCCCACAAATCAAGAAAAGCCTGGCACCAGACGGACTCACAGATGAGTTATATAAGACCTACAAAGAAGAATTAATACCAGCCAGGCAAGGTTGTGCATACCTGCAATCCCACTGGCTGGGGAGACTGAGGCAGGAGGATCATGAGTTCAAAGCCAGCCTCAGCAACTGAGGCGCTAAGCTACACAGTGAGACCCTGTCTCTAAATAAAATGCAAAAAACAGGACTGGGGATGTGGCTCAGTGGTCAAGTGCCCCTGAGTTCAATCCCCGGTAAAAGAAAGAGGAGGAGGAGGAGGAGGAAGAGGAGGAGAATGAGAAGAAGGAGAAAGAGGAGGAGGAGAATTAATATTGATACTCCTCAAATTATTCCATGAAATAGAGAAGGAAGGAACTGTTCCAAACTCATTCTACAAAGCTGGTATCATCCTAATACCAAAACCAGGCAGGGCTACATCAAGGAAAGAAAATTTCAGACCAATATCCCTCATGAACATTGATGCAAAAATTCTCAGTAAAATTCTGGCAAATCACATACAAAAGCATATTTAAAAATAGTGTACCATGATCAAGTGGAGTTCATTCCAGGGATGAAAGTTTGGTTCAACATACGGAAATCAATAAATATAATTCATCTCATCAATAGACTTAAAGATAAGGATTATATAATTATATCAATTGATGCAGAGAAAGCATTTGACAAAATGCAGCACCCTTTCATGTTCAAAACACTAGAAAAACTAGGGATAGTAGGAACATACCTCAACATTGTAAAAGTTATCTACGCTAAACCCAATGCCAACATCATACTAAATGGAGAAAAATTGGAAGCATTCCCTGTAAAAACTGGAACAAGACAGGGATGCCCTATTTCACCACTTCTATTGAACACAGTCCTTGAAATTCTAGCCAGAGCATTTAGACAGATGAAAGAAATTAAAGGGATACAAATAGGAAAAGAAGAACTCAAACTGTCATTATTTGCTGATGACATGATTCTATACTTAGAGGATCCAAAAAACTCCACCAGAAAACTTCTAGAATTAATTAATGAATTCAGCAAAGTAGCAGGATATAAAATCAATACCTATAAGTCAAATGCATTTCTAAACATCAATGATGATTATTCTGAAAGAGAAATTGGAAAAACTACCCCATTCACAATAGCGTCAAAAAAATTAAAATACTTGGGAATCAATTTAACATAAGAGGTGAAAGACTTCTACAATGAAAACTACAGAACACTAAAGAAAGAAATTGATGAAGACCTTAGAAAACGGAAAGATCTCCCATGTTATTAGATAGACAAACTTTATATTGTCAAAATGGCCATAGTACCCAAAGCACTATGCAGATTCAATGCGTTTCCAATTAAAATCCCATCATCATTCCTTATAGGAATAGAAAAAGCAATCATGAAATTTACTTGGAAAAATAAGAGACCCAGAATAGCCAAAGCAATCCTTAGAAAGAAGAGTGAAGCAGGCTTCACAATACCAGACCTTAACCTATACTACAAAGCTATAGTAACAAAAACAACATGGTATTGGCACAAAAATAGACATGTAGACCAATGGTACAGAATAGAGACAAACCGACATAAATACAGTTATATCATACTAGACAAAGGTGTCAAAAACGTACATTGGAGAAAAGATAGCCTCTTCACCAAATGGTGCTGGGAGAACTGGAAATCCATATGCAGTAAAATAAAAGTATCTTACCATGCACGAAACTCTACTCAAAGTGGATCAAGGACCTAGGAGTTAGACCAGAGACCCTGTGCCTAACAGAGGAAAAAGTAGGCCCAAATCTTCATCACACTGGATTAGGCCCTGACTTCCCTAACAAGACTCCTAAAGTGCAAGAAATAAAAACAGGAATTAATAAATGGGATGGACTCAAACTAAAAAGCTTCTCCTCAGTTAAAGAAACAATCAATGAGGTGAAGAGAGAGTCTACATTTTGGGATCAAAATTTGGCACATGCATGTCAGATAAAGCACTAATCTCCAGGATATATAAAGAACTCAAAACACTTAATAATGAAAAAACAAACAACCCAATCAACAAATGGGCTAAGGAGCTGAACAGAAACTTCTCAGAAGAAGATATACATTTGATCAACAAATATACAAAAAAATGTTCAGCATCTCTAGTAATTAGAGAAATGCAAATCTAAACTACTCTAAGATTTCATCTCATGCCAGTCAGAATGGCAGTTATCAAGAATACAGACCAGCCGGGCGCAGTGGCGCACGCCTGTAATCCCAGCACTTGGGAGGCTGAGGCGGGAGGATCGCAAGTTCAAAGCCAGCCTCAGCAATGGCGAGGCACTTAGCAACTCAGTGAGACCCTGTCTCTAATAAAATACTAAAAATACTAAAAAGGGCTGGGGATGTGGCCCAGTTGTTGAGTGCCCCTGAGTTCAATCCCCGGTACAAAAAAAAAAAAAAAAAAAAAAAAAAAAAAAAAACCAGACAACAGTAAGTGGGGGAAAAGGCACACTCATACATTGCTGGTGGGACTGCAAATTGGTGCAAACAATCTTGAAAGCAGTATGGAGATTCCTGAGAAAACTGGGAATTTAACCACCATCTGACCCAGCTATCCCACTCCTCAGTCTATACACTAAGGACTTAAAATCAGCATACTATAGTAACACAGCCACATCAATGTTTATAGCAGCTCAATTCACAGTAGCTAAAATGTGTAACCAACCTAGATGCCCTTCAATAGATGAATGGATAAAGAAAATGTGGCATATATACACAATGGAATACTACTCAGCATTAAAAGAGAATAAAATTATGGTATTTGCAGGCAAATGGATAGAGTTGAAGAATATCATGCTAAGCGAAATAAGCCAATTCCAAAAAACCAAAGGCTGAATGTTCTCTCTGAGAAGTGGACGTTGATCCATACTGTGGTGGGGGCATGGGAAAAATGGAGGAACTTTGGGGAAAGGGGAGGGGTGGAGAGAGGACACTTGGTCAGGAAAGATGGTGGAATGAGATGGACATCATTACCCTAGGTATATGTATGAGTGCACATATGGTGTGATGCTGCATCATGTACAACCAGAGAAATGAAAAGTTGTGTTGCAATTGTGTACAATGAGTCAAAATGCATTCTGCTGTCATATATGCCTAATTAAAATAAATAAATTAAATAATTTTAAAAAATATTTATTTCTTTTAGTTGTACACAATTTCTACACTTTTAAGTAGTGCTGAGGATCAAACCCGGGCCCGTGCACGTGCTGGGCAAGCGCTCTACTGCTGAGCTACAACCCCAGCGACCTAAATTAATTTTTTAAATAATTTTAAACAGGCACATGGCCCTCCATTGTGTGGATGGGCCTCATGTAATCAGGCGAAGAGCTGAATAAAATAAAAGCCTGATCTTCCTCAAAGAAGAGAGAATTCTCCCACCCAGTGGCCTTCGAACTGGCACATAAGTTCTTCCTACCTGTAAACCTTTGAACAGGACATAGGCTTTGCAGATGTTGCACTTGTTAGACTCCATAATTGTGTGTGTGCACGCCTGCATGCACACATGTGTCTGTGTAAACGAGATAGGACACGTGGAAAGGGTGCATTAAGGTGGAGATTACACAAATAGACCACAACACAATAACACTGGGCAAGTTTAACATACCTCTGTCACCACTGGATAGATCCCCCAAACAAAAACTAAATAAGTAAGCTATAAAAATTTACACTTTACAGACATATGTAGAATATGTGTCAATGACTGAATACACTTTCTTCTCAACAGCACACAGATCCTTCTCTAATACAGACCATGTGTAAGCTATTGCATACGTTGGCATACAATTGTTATATTACCTTAATATATTTTTAGTATCTGTAGGGTTATTTTGATAGCTCATTTTCCATTGATATTAATTTTTGTGTTGTTCTTGTTTTTTTCTTGATTAAATTTTAGCTCTCTTATGTCTTCTCTAGTTCATCTATTTCTGCTCCTACTCTTATGTTTTCCTTCCTACTACATAATTTGAAATTAATTTGATTGTTATTCCAGATTCTTTCTGATAGAAGTACTTTAAGTTATAAGTGTTCATCTGAGTACTGTTTCATCCCAGAGATCCTGATATTTTAAGCTTTTGTTATCACTTAGTTCAAAGCACTTTTTATCTACTTTTCTTGTGCTTTCTTCCTTGACCTCTGAGATATTTGTAAGTGTGCCATTTCATTCTGAAATAGTTGTCGTGGGGGTGGGGTTCTATATCTCTTAAGGTAACTGAGTTTTTTGGGGGTAAGGGGTACCAGGGATTGAACTCAGGGGCACTCGACCACTGGGCCATATCCCCAGCCCACTTTTGTGTTTTATTAGAGACAGGGTCTCGCCAAGTTGCTAAGTGACCCACCATTGCTGAGGCTGGCTTTGAATTCGCAAACCTCCTGTGTCAGCCTCCTGAGCAGCCGGTTTTACAGGCGTGCACCACTGTGCCCAGCAAGGTGATTGACTTCTAATGTAATAAATTATGCAGGAAACAGTCTGCATGATTTCAACTTTTAGAAAAGCAATGGAAATGTTTTTTTATGTTCATTATATTAGTTACATACATGTGGAAACTGATCAAATTGTGTACTTGAAATATGTGCACTTTATTGTACTTCAATTTTACCTCAATGAAGTTATTGGAGAAAATGAGGAGATTGCCACCGTGGGTGATTGGGGCTCAATGGTTCAGGGTTCCCTCTTAGGAACAGTGTGGAAGGCACTCCGGGATTGCCCTGCGGCATGCTGGAAGACCGGGGCGTGCATCCCGCTCCCCCTTCCCCTGTAGTCAAGAGCTGTTTCCCGGGCACAGGCCCCGATGGCCTGCAGGCGTGCCTGCGTGTGATTCACGCTCCACAGTGGTGCAGCATGCATGCACTGGAGGTGGGAAGCTGCCCTTGCGCTGGGGACTGGAACTGCACTTCCGATCTGGAACGTGGTTGGAAGAGCTCCGCTGCAGGTGAACTCCAAGGTGGGCCCAGAGAGTACAGGAAAAGGCATCGAAGGTGCCGGGTGGAACCCGGTCATCCAACTACTCACATACAACGAGGGTGTTGGGACAGAGGAAGTGCACGTGAGCTCATGAAGCTTATCACGTCAAAAAAAAAAGAAATATCAGTAACATGTCAATACTACCCGTACTAACACCGAGCGAAACTGCCATGCGTTCCCAGGTGATCCATGAGATGGAATGCACTGGGAGGTGTGGCGAGCGATTATAAGCTCAAAATCCAAGAATGCAGAGCTGTTCTTTGAGAATCATTGCTGAAAATTAGCCATTGCAGGAGGCCACCTTGATGGACCCTCGCAGTGGCAATTCTTGCAGACATCTTCCTGGGGCTCCTCCCCACTGTCCATCAGTTGTATCCTGTCACTACTATCATTTTCAGTAATCAGCTAAAGGTCCCAGAACGGCCCTCCCTCAAGGTACGCAAGTCCAAGATGGTTTCTGCAGGAGCCCTGTTTGGGGAGATAGCTAAGATTGTGGTTGACTATGGGCCATAGACATTTTTGGGCATTTCCGCCTTCCGTAGTCTCACGGGATCTCGCGGGACTTGGTCAAGGATCTCGAGAGATTTGAACAGTGACTCAGCAGATCGAGCTAGCGCCATTGCTGCTCGGGCGCATGGGAAGAGACCAGAGAGAGAAAAGACAGGGTTATCGCTATTGTATAGATATATTGTAGTTTCTTGTAAGAGTAGGTGCCTTGGTTTCTTGTGAGAGTGTATATGTGGTGTTAGAAATTACAAGAGACAGAGACAGAAAGATTAAAGAATATTTTCGTCTCCATCCTGTCTCCGGACTCCTTCCCGCGGCGCTGCCGTTCCAGGCTGCAATCCCTTTCCGGCGACAACAGGTTTCCTCAGGCTTCTTCCCACGGCCTCATTCCTGGGGACAATGTTGGAACGGACGTAAAGAAATTTTGCAGTCTTGCTTCTGGCCAGAGGCCTCCATTCCCCGGTGGTGTTGGATGTCTCCCACAGAGTCATTTCCTACCTCCTGGCTCTGGTCTGGGTGCACTGTGAGGCAACTAGTTTGTAGAGCCTGTCTATGGGAATGTACGTCCATCCGTCAGCAGGAGTCTCCGTCCAGTTGGACAGGTTCTGCGATCCTCTGGCTCCTCCCAGAATGCCACCAGGCTGGGACTCTCATCAAGCGTTGACATCAGAAGTGGATTGAGGTATCCAAAACATTCTTCCACCAAATTTTTCTTCTGGGGCCTGGTAACAGGAAGTGTGTCTCATTCGAAAGGTGTTTTGCAGTAGATCTTCATGGGATAAGCTGGCATTATGATTCCTTCGTTTCCCTCTGATAGTCCCTCATCCCCTCTCCCTACCCTTCCCTCCTCTCTTTGCCGTATCTAAAGTTCGTCTATTCCTCCCATGCTCCCCGCACCATCCTCATTATGAATCAGCCTCCTTATATCAGTTAAAACATTCTGCCTTTGGTTTTGGGGGATTGGCTGACTTCACCTAGCATGATAGTCTCCAACTCCATCCATTTCCTCTGCTGGAACCCCTGTTTCTGGGTGGCTCAGATCTCTCTCCATTCCTCCTTTGTGGAATCGTCATCTGGCCCCTGGTAAATGCTCCACAAAGCTTAGAGGGGCTACCTTTACGAGGGTCTTCTTTCTAGAGTAAACCTTAGAAATCATCTGTAATTCCTCATTTTGCAGGATGAGACTTGAGACGCTGAAGGCAGCCGGCTTGTCCACGTGGCAGAGCTATGAGCAATCCACAAACAAAACATCCAGAAGTCCCACGAAAACACAGAGACTCTGACTGGGCTGCCCTTCAGCCCACCGTCCTCGACCTTTACCAGGGACACTGTACTTAGGTCATGAAACCGTCCGAGTGTGGAAATGCCAAGAAAGCCAAAGAGCAAGACGAAGCAAACTTGTTTTTACCTGGCTGACCCGAGTCCTCGCATTAACTCAGTGAGATTTCCATGACCAAAATGGGTGTCAATTAATCAATCTCCTAGGATAGTTAATAGTCTCCATTTTATGCTGGCGTTGGCCAAAAAGGAAAAGTGAAGAAATAACAGGAATCATGAACAAACAAAATTACACTGGTGACACAAATTAGTTTTGAGGGATCTTCCTCTGATGCTTTTTAAGCCTTAGGTTACATCTTCTGTAAGAATTTATGGTTAATCCGGTCTCAGTGGCCCACGCCTGTAATCCCAGCACTTGGGAGGCTGAGGCAATGGCCTCAGCAATGGCGAGGCACTTAGCACCTCAGTGAGACCCTGACTCTAATAAAATACAAAAGAGGGCTGGGGATGTGGTCCAGTGGTTGAGTGCCTCAGAGTTCAATCCCTGGTACCAAAAAAAAAAAAAAAAAAAAAAAGAATTTATGGTTAGGTGAGAAAGAAGGCCCCTGGACGATGCTAAATAATCCCTCATTTACCCCAATAGATTCAGAATAATTTTCCATGACTCTATATGTGTCATTAGTTCATACCCTGCCTTTTTGGGTGAGCTTGATAGCCAGTAGGGAAACCCCACATAGAGCCATATTAATTATGACAACACATTTGGACTTCAGGTGCACCCCCAATTCTCATTTGACCCAGCGATCTCCACACAACCTGTTGTGACCTCCTTCTGGCCCTATGGATGGCCTCATCTCTCTAAGAATTTTTTTGTTTTGTCAAATCACAGTCTAACGGAAAACCGCTTCTTCTTAACTCTGTGGCTCTGTGTACCCCACAGGACTCTGACAGCAGGTCATTTTGGTGGCAATCCTCTTTAGCAATGTCTAGGAAGATGGGGAGGATCAAAGGCTTCCGGGAAGAAACACGACCTGTATCTTGTCCCTCCTGACCACGGACCCCTTGATCATTCAAGTTCCTTCTGAAAATTCTCCCAGATGTTGGTTAAAAGTGTTGTTAATGAAAAGAAAAATCTTTTTTTTTTTTTTTAATGTTGATGGACCTTCATTTTATTCATTTATTTATATGTGGTGCTGAGAATCGAACCCAGGGTCTCACATATGCTAGGTAAGTGCTCTTACCACTGAGCCACAACTCCAGCCCCTAGAAAAATCTTAACTGTTAAAATGTAGATGTGTGTAAATGCAATGGTTCTGATTTTACCCAGCACCTTAATTCAACTATATTGTTCAATTCCCTTGGTCCCAATATGAAGTTGTTTTGGTCAAAAAAATAAATAAATAAAAAGGTGCAATGTAATTCTATATCATATTCAACCAGAAGAATGAGAAGTTATACTCCTTATATGTATAATGTGTCAAAATACATTCTACTATCATGTGTAATTTACATATAAGAACAAATAAATAAATAAATTTTTAAAATGTGTAAATTTCCCACTATGTGATTGCCTTTAGACAGTGCCTTTCATATCTTCTTCTTCTTCTTTTTTTTTTTTTTTTTTTTTTTTTTGTGGAAGGTTGTGCTTTATTTTTTCTTTTTTGAAATTTTGTATTTGTTTTAATTTGTTACACATGACAGTAGAATGCATTTATGTACTGTGATATATCATACATAGATGGGATATAATTTTTCATGTTTCTAAGTATACATGTTGTGGAATCATTTTGGTCATGCAGTCACATATATACATACAGTAGTGATGTCTGTTTCATTCTACTATCCTTCCTATTCCTACATCCTCTCCACTCCCCTCCAGAAAACTTGGAATGGAACCACCATTTGACGGTTTATACCCGAAGGACTTAAAATCAGCATACTACAGTAATGCAGCCATGTCTATGTTTATAGCAAGCAGCTCAATTCATACAATAGCTAAAGTCTGGAACCAACCTAGATGTCCTTCCATAGATGAATGGATAAAGAAAATGTGATATATATATTCAATGGAATATTACTCAGCTTTACAGAAGAATGAAATTATGGCATTTGCCAGTAAATGAATGGAGTTGGAGAATATCATGCTAAGCCAAATAAGCCAATCCCAAAAAACCAAAGGCCGAATGTTTTCTCTAATATGCAGATGCTAATTCACAAGAAGGTGGGGGGCACTAGAGAAGAATAGCATTACCTTAGATGAGGTAGAGGGAAGTGAAGGTTGTGCTTTCTTTGCACATTCACTAAGCACAGGTTAGTGGCTCACAAGCACTTTCGGCACTTGTAAGTTTGCTGGCTTGGAGTTCAGAATGACACATGTAGTCAAGAGCATACATACCAAGTTCTGGCTGTCAGAAGGACACTGAGCAGTATGTGCTTGTGCATAGACAGGGGCACATTTGTACCACATTTGTGTGCACAGAAGGAAGATGAATTAAAAGTAAATCAAGATTGAATTACGAATAACATCTCCTTCACTACTGTGTTTTTTGTAAATTATTTTTTATTCTAAGATGTTACAAATGACAGCAGAATGCATTACATTTCATATTACACACATAGAGCACTTTTTTTTTTTTTTTTTTAACAAATCTCTGGTTGTATGCAATCGTATCTTCTTTATGCTTCCTGGCAAGAGTGAGCCCTTTCCCCTGAAATATCCACTGTGTCTTAAATGAGACTGAGACTCAGTTCCTCAGGAATCCTCAGCCCCCAGGTGCCTGCAGGGCTGGATGTGCGACTCAGGAATGTGGTGTACAAAGAAGAGCGTGCGTCAGCCCTCCCAGCCCACAAGGGACAAAGTCGAAGAAACCAGTTGCCTTGAAGCCGCGGGGTTAGGGATCACCTCTGGTGTGGGCGCAAGCGCTGGCCTGAAATCTGGGCTTGAAGAAAAGGAAGGCATCTGCGTCTGCTCTGTAGTAGAGGAGAAAGAGGAGGAGAGGAAGACAAAGTAGAGAAGGAAAAGCACCTCGAGGCAAACAGATGCTGGTCCCTGCTCTGGCTGAGTGAATTTTTAGCTGTGTCCTCGTTGGAACAGTAATACACAAGGATGCTCTTCAACTTACAATGGGGCCGTGGTCAGGAAAACCCATCACAAGCTGAAAATATGCTAAGTTGATGCAAATTACACCTGACCTGCCGAACCCAGAATTGGGTAAGGCAGCCCCCTGTGGAGTGCCAGTGGCTCAGCCTCCCGATTGTGCAGACACCTGGGTTTGGGCATCGTGGTGGAGCGTCTTATTGCATATTGCTGGCCTGGGAGAAGATCAAAGTCAAAATCTGAAGTACAGTTTTATTGCTGCTTTTTCTTTCTTTCTTTCTTTCCTTTTTTTTTTTTTTGTTTTTTTTTTGTTTTTTGGTGCTGGAGATCGAATCCAGGGCCTTGGGCATGGTAGGCAAGCACTCTACCAACTGAGCTATATCCCCACCCTCAGTGCTCTTTCTCTGTCTTAAAGTTAAAAAAATTCTAAGAGGAACCGGTGTAAGTTGTGGACCATCTGTATTTGCAAGGCTGTTGGTAGGATTAGAACCCTAAGAGGTACTCTAAAACAAGTAGTTCTTGGGGTGGGGTTGTGGCTTAGTGGTAGAGCACTTGCCTAGCATGTGTGAGACACTGGGTTCAATCCTCAGCACCACATATAAATAACTAAAATAAAGGTCCATAGACAACTAAAAAATATTAAAACAAAAACAAGTAGTTCTTATCAAAGTCATCATGCCAGAGCAGGGGCAGGGCTTATGATGACACTGACCCAGTGCCTTTGCTGCTGAGTATTGGCATGCTTCCTTTAAGTATGCTTACGACCTCTTGAGATGCCCATAAGTATTTACTAAGCAAGAACAGGGGCTGGGATGTAGCTAGGAGGTGCAGTGCTTACCTTCACAGGTCGTGCTCTGGGTTTCCACCAGTGCAGCACAAACAAGCAAACAGGGAAACATAAATAAACAAACACACAAGCTGGGCACAGTGATGCACACCTGCAATCCCAGCCACTCAGGAGGCTGAGGCAGGAGGATGAAAGGTGAGGGTTAGCCTGGGAAATTTAGCAAGACCAGTCTCAAAATAAAAAGAGCTGGGAATGTAGCTCACTGGTCCAGCTCTCCCGGGTTCAATCCCCAGTACCACACCCGCCCACACATGTACAAGCCCCGCCCCCCACAGGGTTCCCTGCCTAACCCCTTTGCCATTTCAGACTCCTTCTAGATTGGTGCCCGGGCCTTCCTATGATTTGTCCAGTCAGCCAGGCAGATGCACCGACAGACAACTGGACTAGAGGGGAAGGGAAAGACTTCCAAGGCGGAAGGGAAAGGCTCTTGGCAAAGCTGATAGAGTCCTTGAGCCCAGAGTCCTTCACAAAAGAAATGCCCCAGGCCACTTCTTTTCCAGGCATTATGTATTAGTTCTCTGAGGCTGGTGTAAAACAATCCTGGGGCAGGAAAATTTCCTTCTCTATTCCCAGTACTGAGCTGTGTGCTTCATTTCCTATAATCCTCACAGTAGTCCAAGGAAGTGGGTCTTATTGCTCTCGGTGGAAGATGGGGAAGGTAATGATTGGAGAGAGGGAAGTGACTTTTCTGAGCCAAGTTATACAGCTCCTAAGTGGTAACTACAATTCCTCTCGTATCTGCTCAGAGCCCTCTCAATTGTATGACAGCAGTGATAGTGAGACTACCATTTTAACACCGCTCATAAATTAACCAAATATAAATATATTGTTTACATTGCCACTATTCTCCCCCAGTAGATGCTAAGAAATTAACAGGTTCAAGGTCACAGAGTTAATAGTGGTGAAATAAGGACTTCAATCCACATTCAGACTCAGCCGTCACCCACTGCAGCACGGCCCACCTCATTGCCTTAGGCTGCCATAATGAAGTTCCACAGGCTGGATGGATTCATCCACAGAAATGTATTTTCTCATAGTTATGGAGGCTAGAAGTCCAAGATCAAGGCTCCCGCAGACTTGATTTCTGGTCAGGCCTCTCTCCTTGGCTTGTAGACGTGATACCTTCTTGCTCTGTCCCCTTGTGGCTTTTCCTGTGTGTGTGGTTGAATCTGGGTGTGATCTGGACTGGACTGGGCATGCCTAGCTGGTGAAGCATGGCTTCTGGCAGTGTCTGAGAGGTGCTTCCAGAGAAGGACAGCAGGTAGCACCAAGTGGGGAAGACGCACCTCAGCATGGGTGGGCACCATCCGACTGGCTGGAACCCCACCCTGGACAGGGTATCGGGATGAGATGGAACCTATTTTTCTGGCTTGAGAAAGCATAAATTAAGATGTAAGCTCAGAGCTGGGCACGGGTGGCAAGTGCCTGCCTTCAGGAGACCGAGGTGCAAGAACCATTTGAGCCCAGGAGTTGGAGACCAAGGCAGCCAAACCCTATGTGGAAAAAAGTAAAATCATGCAAAGCCATGGAAAGATGCTCAGGATATACTAATCAAAAACTGTTGAAATGTGATCCTTTTCACCAGGAGAAGTGGCACACACCTGTAATTTCAGCAACTCAGGCGGCGGAGGTAGGAGGATTGCAAGTTCAAAGCCAGCCTCAGCAACTTAGCAAGATCCTAAGCAACTTATCAAGACCCTGTCTCCAAATAAAAAAATAAAAAGGGTTGGGGTTGTGGCTCAGTGGTCAAGCACTTGTGGGTTCAATTCCTGGTGCCAAAAAGAAAGAAGAAGAAGAGGAGGAGGAGGAGGAGGAGGAGGAGGAGGTGGAGGAGGGGAAAGTGTGCTCTTTTTCCATTAAAAATACATATGTATACATATGTTTGCACATAAAAGGAGCGGACACTACAGCATTAATAAATAATGGGCATGAACCATTAACTTTCATTTCCTTGTTCATCCATAGTTTTGAGTTTTGTTGCAAGAAAAAAAAATATAAAGTATAACTATAAAATTAGATCTGAACCTAATTTTGATGAAAACAACATGGGTATTCATAGAAATGAAGTGAATGTAATACCAGAAAGACAAGAAAAAAAATATATTCCAGCTTCAGAAAAACAGGTTCCGGGTCTGGGTAGGTAGCTCAGTGGAGGAGTGCCCACCTAGCATTATACAAGGCACCAGATTTGAGCTGCCCCCCCCCATCCTTCCCCCCCCCAAAAAAAGAAAAGAAGCATGAAGCAAGAAAAATATGTTCTATGTTATCTCTAATATGGTCTAGTTGAGGGTAGTTGCCTAGACAGGAAACACCTGTATAAGTTTCCACCAGGACACAAAGCTGAGACCCTGCTTTTCCAGTCAAAAGTCAGCTAATTATTTATCTTGCAGAGATGCAGAGAGAGAGAGATAGAAACACCTTTAAAAGCTGTGAGTTTTCTTGAACAAGTGACTTAAGCTCTTTATCGAGTTGTTGTGCCCTTGGCATTTGGAAAATTCTTCATACCAAACAAACCCAGGAAAGTGTGCTGGTCTAGAGGCTCAAGGGGTCCAGGGGTCAAAGTTAGCACAGAGCCCTCATCTAGTTCCTTTCTCCTCTTTTTAATAGATCTTCTTTCTTTGTAGAGCAGTCTTAGATTTGCAGTCTTAGATTTGCTGAGGGTTCAATCCTCGGCACCACGTAAACATAAATGCATTGCATTGTGTACAACTGAAGCAAATAAATAAATACTTTTAAAAATATACATCCTTTATAAAAGTCCTGAGCAGATTTGTGTATTGTGAGTTATAATGGAGGCCTCTAGCCCAGGGGGCTTCCTGGTACCCTTTATTCTTGTTCATCCGCCTCCATCTCAGCTGGGTGCCTCTGGCCACCTAAGGCCAGTGTTATCCTGGGATCCTGTAGAAAGCCTGGTATGGGAGAGATGCCCTGTGACATCTATGGGTCACCTCGCTAGGACAGACTCAGCTGAAGCTGCAAGATAAGGAAATCAAGTGCCGGAGTGAATGCCCCTACCAAATTTCACGTTGAAATTTGCTCCTCATTGCGAGGTATGAAGACATGAGGCCCGGTGAAGATTTTGTGAGGTGATTAGGACTAGGGAGGTCACAAGGGTGGGGCCTCGCTAGTGGGCATCTACCTTCACAGGAGAGAGGCCAACGTACCAGGCCTGCTCCGTCTTCCCCAGTGCTGCCTTGAGGCTCCGAGGCCCCACCCACACAAGGCCTCCACAGATCTTGAACTTTCCTGCTTCCCAAAATGTGAACCAAAGTAAACCTCTTTTCCTTATACTGTTGTAGGGGACAGATGAGGCAGGGCGCCGAAGATAGCGGGAAACATTTTTATTTGACTGCAGCCAGGTTCGTTGCTGTAATCAATCCCCTGAACCCCGAGTTCAGGTAGTTTAAGAACTTTATACCCAGCGTGTAAGCTGAGGGGCTCGGAAGTTCACAGACTGGAGAAGAAGTTCACATAAAAGCAGCTTTTTCTTTCACTATCTGTGCAAGTTAACCCTTCAAGGACCACACCTGAGAAGGGGAGAGCTTCTTCTCCCCTTTCTTTCCTCCCCCTGCCAGCTGCTACCACGGAGCCCAAGTGGTAACTTGTCTTATCTTAAGAAATATAAACATCTCTGTGAGGCTCCAGCTCAAGGCCAGAGGCCTTGTTAAAGGATCTGTCTTTTTTAAATCACATTTTGCATTTGCAAACACACGTCTACAAACTACTATACTGGATACATGTTTGTGAAAATCAAGTAAAGGGGTGTCCAGCACCTGGAGTGCTGATTTCTTCCAGGCCAGTGGCCAAGTAATAGAGCAACAGGAAAATAGGAAGTTTACCTATATTGAATTCTTTTGTAGGGACTCTTGCTCATAGTCCTACAATCAATTATGGTGAAGATTTCTGGAGAAACTTAGTTAAGATTTTCTGTGGAGGAGGAGGTGCCACTACAATAAAGTGCCCAACCCTGGGGGTTTGGAGGTAGGGGGACTTGGGCTCGCTCCATGTTTGTATGTTTGTTTTTTTTTTCTTTTTGGTACTGGGGATTGAACTCAGGGGCTCTCGACCACTGGGCCACATCTCTAGCCCTCTCTTGTATTTTTATTAGAGACAGGGTTTCAGTGAGTTGCTAAGTGCCTCGCCATTGCTGAGGCTGGCTTTGAACTTGCGATCCTCCTGCCTCAGCCTCCCAAGTGCTGGGATTACAGGTGTGCGCCACCACGCCCGGCACTCCTTGTTTTGCTAAGGAACAGGTTCAGGTTACAGAAAGCGTTGGCAGCAGTTCCTGGGTCTCCTGCCGAGGAATGGCTCCTGTCGTGCATCTATTTCAGAAATAAGGAATCTGGGGTCTCAGGCCTGCGCCCAAGGGACACGGGAGAGCTGGCCATGGAGCCCAGCCTCTTGGCGTGAGGTTCTCCGGTGCGTTCTGCTTCACTGAGGGACACTTCCTGCTCAAACCCCGAGCTCTGACGGAGCCCGGCGGGAATCCTAGGGGGACCCTGAGTAAGGGCTTCCTGTCCATAGAACACGAGGACACAGAAAACCGGGTGCCGTAGGCAGCAAATGTCCCTCAAAGAGAGCAATCAGGTCTTGATTCCTATAACCTGTTACCTCGCAGGGAGGAAAAGTGCCTGCAAGGTGATCAGTGGAGACGGCTGAGATGCCAGAGTTATTCATGACCCAGGTGGGCCCCATGGAGGAGGGAGGCCGTCTGCGCCTGCCCAGAGGCGCGAGAAGGTGACGTGGCCAGGGGGCGGCCCCAGAGGCAGAGTGCGAAGGCTGCAGCTGGGGGTGGGGGGGTGCCGAGCAGGGGCAGCTACCAGCAGCAGAACCAGAGAGGGAGGGAGTGTGGCCCTGACAATAGCTTCGAGGTGGAATTCTGGCCCCCAGAGTGGTAAGAGAAAGCATTGCTATTGTTTCAATCCACAAAGTTGGTGATAACTTGTTACAGCAGCGGTGAGAATGCACTAGGGGACGTGGGCATAGCCATCCTGCAAAACACAAGTTTGCTCCTAGGACAGAGACTGTGGGCTAGCCACGTGGTGGTAGCTTTTTATAAGTGGGGGGGGTGTAGGAATCTTGGGGGCTGTCCAGGGGACCTCCCGGGAGGACAGAAATGAAGCTACCCGCAAGGTATAGTTTGTCCTCATTAGTGACAGACGCGTTTGTAAGTTCGCTACTCGCTGAGATGTATGTGTAACCCCCAAGTTTGTGGCGGTGCTTTGTGTGGTCATTCACAGACGTGTGCGGCGCAGAGCAACAGAAACTCTGGGGTGCAGCGAGCATGCCCTGCACACCCCCCAGGCCCAGGGAGGGTCCTGCCTTCCTCTCCCAGCCCCCAAGCTGGCTGCAGCTGTTCACAGCCTGCTTGGAGTCACGTCTTTTCACTGCTTAAATTGGCCGCTGAGATGAAGCCTCCCAGGTGCCCTGGGGAGAAGCCGGGGCGTGGGAGGGGAGCTGCTGCAGGTGTGAGTTGGGCCATTGGCTGAGTTCAATGGTAACGAGTCAATCTGTATTAAATAAGGTGTCTTTAAATCTGACAAGGTTATAGACCGGTCAGTTAATGAACACGAGGCTTACAGGAACCTGACCTTGCGTCTCCTTAGAGAATGGTGACGTATTCACAATAAGCTTATGGAATCTAGCCACCAGACATAACAAGGCTTCATCCCCATTCTAAATTTCTGTGTGTCTGGTACCATCACCTCAGAAAAGAAAAAGTTGGACGAAGTTAAAAGGAGAAATAAGTAAATCTAAAAAATGTAGTGGGGCAGCCGGGCGCGGTGTCGCACGCCTGTAATCCCAGCACCTGGGAGGCTGAGGCAGGAGCATCACGAGTTCAAAGCCAGCCTCAGCAATGGCGAGGCACTTAGTAACTCAGTGAGACCCTGTCTCTAATAAAATACAAAAAAAGGGCTGGGGATATGGCCTAGTGGTCAGGTGCCCCTGAGTTCAATCACCGGTACCAAAAAAGAAGTGTGAAATGAAAAAGCTGCTATCAAGGGACAGGAAGTCAGACCAAAAAAAAAAAAAAAAAAAAAGATATGAATTGTGATTAAAAACTTCTTAAAAATTTCACCATTTTCAAGTGCACAACTACCTGGTTTTCAGAAGATTCACAAGGTTACGCAGCCATTGGTATGACCTCATTCCAGAGCCTCATCAGCACCTTGAAAAGAAACCATACATCCATCAAGCAGCCCCTCCCCATTCCATTCCCAGGAAGCCGCTCATTTACCAGCTGTCTCTACTTACCAGCTATTTCTATGAACTTGCCTTTCGTGGCATTTCATTATAAATGGAATCATGGTTTCTATCTGGCTTCTATGAGTGCATTGTTCCCCAGGCTTCCTGATGTGGTAGTACTTCATTTGTTTTTTTGGCGTAATAACGTTTCATTGCATGGTTTAGCACATTGTATATCCAGCCATCAGTTGAGAGAGAGCTGGGTGGTTTGTACTTTGGTCTCTGCCCTGAACAGTGCTAAGAACATTTGTGCCTAAGTTTTTTTTTTTTTTTTTTTTTTTTTGTAATTCATGGGTCATGTAATGATAAGTTTGTACATTTATACAGTGTGTAATGATCAAAATCATGGCTATTACCGTTTCCATTCCCTAATAAGCTCAGCAACTTGTCAAAATACGAAGTATGTTTGTTGACCACAAAATTGTTATAAGTAATAACAGATATCTATGAAATTCCAATATATATGAAAGCCAAATAATATCCTCTTAAATAAGACAAGTGAAAGAAAAGAATCACAAAAGAAATTGGACAATTCATCCAATTTAATGACAAGGACAGCAATATACACTAAAATTAGCAGCTAAAGTGGTACCTACAGGAAAATATATAACTGCATGACCTTATCAGAAGGGACAGTTTAAAACCAATGATCTTAATTTCTAGACTAAGAATCTAGAAGATGACAAGGAAATAAATCCAAAGTAAATAGGATAAAGAAATCATAAAGAGCAAAAAGCAATGAAATAGAGAACAGATAAACTATAGAAGAAAAGTCAAAATCTGGAAAAGATTAATAAAACTGATAAATACCAAGCTAGACTAATTGAGAAAAATGACAGAAAATACAAATTATCTTTAGGTGAAAGCCATCGATTCTAAGATATTAAAAAAGTAATATAATGGAGTTCCGACTGCCGGCTTGCGTTCCCGGTTCGGCCTATCCCAGTTCGGCCTGCCAGCCTGTGCCTACGTTCTTGAGTGAATGTGTCTTCAGCTCTCTGGGCTATATGCTTATCCTACAGTCAGAATGTTTCTGTCTCCCAAATCCATATTGAACCTCTGTCCCCAGGGTGATGATATCAAGAGGTGGAGCCTGTGGGAGATAGAGGGTCTTGGGGGCTCTGCCCTCAGGATTGGGATGAATGCCTTTATAGAAGAGCCCACAGGCTGAGCATGGCAGTGCCTATCTGTGATTTGAGGCATCTGGGAAGCTAAGGCAGGAGGATCACATGTTCAAGGCCAGCCCAGGCAACTTAGTGTTAAAATAGAAAGGGCTGGGGATGTGGCTCAGTGGTGGAGCATCCTGGGTTCAATCCCCAGTACCAAAACAGCAACAGGTACGTGCTACTGTGACTCTGGGCTGATTTGATTCTCTTAGGTGCCACCATCATTACCATATACATAAATAATAGCAAGTGGTCATATCCTTAATGAAAAGGACATTTCCCACAGGTCAAAAAGTTCAGAAAAGGGGTTTGTCTTTTTAATATTTTTAAAAAGGACAAATTTGAATTTTCAGTTAAATTTTGTATTCTCAATATGTAAGGGAAATATGTGGTGCGGTTGTGTCTTCCTGCTATATCCAGGGTTGCACTGTGTATGTAAAGACTGTTGGAAAGTAATACAGTAAAAGCTAATGAAATACTGGCACCAGGCATGGTGGTACATATTTGTCCTCTTGGCTACTCTGGAGGCTGAGGTAGGAGGATCATAAGTTCAAGGCCAGCCTCAGCATCTGAGCAAGGCCCTAAGCAACTCAGTAAGATCCTGTTTCAACAGAAAGGACTGGGGATGTAACTTGATAGCGTTCATGTTATCTGTGAACAGGGACAACTGACTTCCTTGGTTCCAGTTTGGATGCCTTTCCTTTCTTCCACTTGCCTGATAGCTCTGGCCAGGACATCCAGTCCTTGTTTTGGATAAAAGTGGTGAAAAATGGGTATCCTTGTTTTGTCCCAGATGTTGTGGGAAACCCCTTCAATTTATCCCCATTCAGTCTGATATTAGCTGTGGTTTGTCAACATGACATTTATTGTGTTGGTCTGTGTTCCTGCCAGACCTAATTTGTTGAGATTTTTTTATCATGACGGGATATTGAAATTTTTTTTTTTTTTCAGTACCGGGGATTGAACTCGGGGGCACTCGACCACTGGGCCACATCCCCAGCCCTTTTTTGTATTTTATTAGAGACAGGGTCTCACTGAGTTGCTAAGTGCCTCGCCATGGCTGAGGCTGGCTTTGAACTCGCGATCCTCCTGCCTCAGCCTCCCAAGTGCTGGGATTACAGGCGTGCACCACCGTGCCCGGCTTGGGGTATTGAATTTTGTTAAAGTCCTTTCTGACTCTATCGATGATTCTGTGCTTTCTGTTCTGTGTTCCGTTAATGTGAGGTATCACATTGATAATTTTCTGACATTGAACCATTCTTGAAATCCCTGGGATAAATCCCACTTGATTGTGGCAGATGATTTTTTCGACGTGCTGTGGGATTTGGTTTTCAGGTGTTTTGTTGGAAGAGTCTTGCATCTGTGTTCACCAGGGTTCTTGGTCTATAGTTTTCATAGTTTGTCATCTTTGTCTGGTTCTGGTAACGGAAATTCTGGTGTTGTAGAATGCGTGTAGAAGGAATCCACGTTGGTCACTTGTGTGGTAATTGGCAAGAATAAGTCGTGTTAGTCCTTTAAAAGTTTGCTGAAACTTTGCAGTTCAGCCATTTGGTTCGGGGCTACTCTGTGTTGAACATTGTATTACTGATAACATCTCATTGTGATGCTCTGTTGAGATTCTTCATGGTTCAGTGTTGGTAGGTTATGTGTCCAGACATTATCCATTTCTTCTTGGTTTTCCACCTCGTTAGCATATAGTTGTTGATGATGGCCTCCAATGATCCTTTGCTATCTTTTGTAATATCTTTTTTCATATCGGATTTTGTTATCTTTTTTTTTTCTATCTGGAGATTGGTCAGTTTTGCACTTTTCCCAAAGCTAACTTTTGGTGGAATTTCTTTTCTCTCATTTTTTTTGGTACTGCGTATTGAACGCAGGGACACTGAACCACTGAGCCACATCCCCAGCCCTATGTTAGTATTTTGAGACGGCCCTCATTAAGTTGCTGAAGGTCTTGCTGTGATGCTGAATCTGGCCTTGAACTTGTGATCTTCCTGCTTCAGCCTCCTGAGTTGTTGGGATTATAGGTGTGCACCTATATTGCCTAGTTTGTAGAATTTTTTTTTTTTTTTTTCGGTACTGGGGATTGAACCCAGGGGCGCCTTACCACTGAGGCATATCCCCAGCCTTTTAATTTTTTATTTTGAAACAGGGTCTCACTGAGTTGCTTAGGGCCTTACTAAATTGCTGAGGCTGGCTTTGTCCTCACAATCCTCCTGCCTCAGCTTACCAAGCTGCTAGGATTACAGGCGTGTGTCACTGCGCCTGGCCAAAATTTTGTATTTCTTAACTCTCAATTTTATTTCTGCCCAGAACCTTTCTTTTCTCCAGTGCTGGGAATGTTGAACTTGGGGCTTTACCTATGCTAGGCAAGCATTCAACTACTTATCTATACCCTGAGCCTCTTCTCTGATCTTCATTACTACTCTCCTTTACTAATTTGATTTGGGCTTTCTTTTCTGGTTCCTTGAGGTGCACAGCAATGTTAGGCTAATTATTTGAAATCTTATTTTTAAGTGTTAATGGACACACAATTGTGCATGTTTACGGAGGACAGTGTGGTATTGCAATGCACGGATACCCTGACCTGATCACTTATCATTTATCAATCATTTATGTTGAGAATATTGAAAATTCTCTCCACCAGCTACTTTTTATTTTAGAGTTGTAGATGGACATACTAATATTATTTTCATGATGCCGAGGATCAAACCCAGAGCCTCACATGTGCTAGGCAAGCACTCTGCTGTTGAGCTACCACCCCAGCCCCTTCACCAGCTATTTTGAAAGATACAGTTGTTGTCAATCATGGTTATCCCTCTGTGCTATGGAGCATTAGAAATTATTTCTTCTATATGACTGCCACCACGTCACTGTTAACCATCGTCTCTGTGCCTAATCCTTCAACTCTTCCCCATTCCTAGTACCCAAAGATGAACTTCTGTAGCTTGTACATGAAAGCAAAAGCATGCTGCAGTGTCTTTGTGTCTGACTTATTTCACTCATGATGTCTTCCAGGCTGATCTGTGTTGAAATGAGTGACAGGATTTCGGTGTTTTCAGGGGAATACATACGTGTGCCACACCTTTGTTACTCATTCATCCATTTATGGACATCTAGGCGGGTTCCATATCTTGGCAATTAGGAATAGAATCGCAAAAACGATAGGGGTGCCACTACCTCTGTAATGTGCTGATTTCATTTCCACTGAGTATCTTCCCAGCAGTGGAATGGCTGGATCTTGTGGTCATTCCATCTTGAGTTTTCGAGGATTCCATCCTCTTTTCCATAACAGGTGCTCCAATGTACATTCCAGAGTCGTGGTGTGCAGGAGGTACCCTTTCTCCACATCCTTGCCATAATTTGCTCTTTGTCCTTTCGACGGAAGCCATCCTCCCTGAATGGCTTGACTTCATTGTGGTGTTCCCTTGCAATTCCCTGATTAGTGGCATTGAGTATTTTCTTTTTATCCCTTTTGGCCATCTGCAGGGCTTCTTTGAAGACTTATCTATTCAGATCATTTGCCCACTGTTCTTTTGTGTGTGTGTGGTGCTTCATATTGAACCCAGGACCTTGTGCATGCAAGGCAAGCACTCTACCAACGGAGCTGTAACCGCAGCCCTCTTTTGCTCACTATGTAATCAGTGCAACATTGGGAGAAACCCATTGATCTGTGGTCCTGACATAGGCATGTTCCTTGTTGGATGAAGAGTTTATGTATATTTCTCCCCTTGTGCAGGTTCAGTTTACTCTTGTTTCCTTAGCTGTTGTTTGCTTAGCTTTTTGGTTTGGTGTAATTTATCTGTTTTAACTTTTGTTTCTTTTTTTAAGTTTTTTTAAAATCTAAGTTGTTGTAAATGACAGCAGAATGTATTACATTTCATATTATACTTATGGAGCACAGTTTTACATATCTCTGGTTGTGGGCAAAGTATATTCACACCATTCGTGACTTCATACTTGTACTTAGGGTAATGATATCCATCTCATTCTACCATCCTTTTTTTTTTCCTTCACCCTTTTGCCCCCTCCCTACCCCTCCCTCCTCATTGGCCATTCTAGTGTTTCTCTAATCCTCCTATGTTCCCTGTCCCAACCCCACTGTGAATCGGCCTCCTTATATCAGAGAAAACATTTGGCTTTTTGGGATTGGCTAACTTCACTTAGCATTATATTCTCCAACCTCATCCATTTACTTGTGAATGCCATGGTATGATTTTCTTTTATTGCTGAGTAATACTCCATTGTGTATGTATGCCACATTTTCTTTATCTACTCATCTACTGAAGTGTATGCATCTAGGTTGGTTCCACGGTCTAGCTATTGTGAATTGTGCTGCTATAAACATTGATGTGGCCGTGTCCCTGTAGTATGCTTTTCTTAAGTCCTTTGGGTATAGACCAAGGAGTGGGATAGCTGGGTCATAAGGTGGTTCCATTCCCAGTTTTCCAAGGAATCTCCATACTGCTTTCCAGATTGGCTGGCACCATTTTGCAGTCCTACCACCAATGTATGAGTGCACCTTTTTCCTCACATCACTAACATTTATTGTTTGTGTTCTTAATAGCTGTCATTCTGACTTGTGTGAGATGAAATCTTAGAATGGTTTTGATTTGCATTTCTCTGATTGCCAGAGATGTTGAGCACTTTTTCATGTAATTGTTGATTGATTGTATATCTTTTTCTGAGAAGTGTCTGTTTAGTTCCTTGGCCCATTAACTGATTGGGTTATTTATTGTTTTGGGTGTCAAGATTTTTCAGTTCTGTATATATAAATCTTTGTATGTAATTATAGAGATTAGTGCTCTATCTGATGTGCATGTGGTAAAAATTTCCCAATTAGTAGGCTCTCTATTCACCTCACTGATTGCTTCTATTGCTGAGAAGAAGTGTTGTAGTTTGAATGTATCCCATTTATTGATTCTTGATATTAATTTTTTTTTTTTTACCAGGGAATGAACTCGTGGGCATTCAACCTCTAAGTCATATCCCCAGCCCTTTTTTGTATTTTATTAGAGACAGGGTCTCACTGAGTTGCTAAGTGCCTCACCATTGCTGAGGCTGGCTTTGAACTCGCGTTCCTCCTGCCTCAGACTCCCAAGTGCTGGCATTACAGGTGTATGCCACTGCACCTGGCTTGATACTAATTCTTGCGCTACAGGAGTCTTATCCAGGAAATTGGGGTCTAATCCGACATTTTGGAGATTAGAGCTTACTTTTTCTTCTATTAGGCGTCATGTCTCTGGTCTGATTCCTAGATCCTAGATCTACTTTGAGTTGAGGTTGTGCATGGTGAGAGAGAGAGATTTAATGTCATTGTGTTCCATATGAATGTTTCCTCTGTTTTTGAGGTTCATCCAGAAAATCTGTGCTCGGAACAATGTCCCGAGCTCTCTTCTAGTTGCTTTCTTCTAGTTGTTTTATAGTTTGGGATCTTACATGTAAGTCTGTAGCCCACCTTGAGCTAATCTTTCTATATGGTGAGAGGGATTTAGTTTCATTCTCCTGTATATGTATAATCAGTTATGCAAGCACCTTTTATTTCATTTTATGTTGTGGTATTGGCAATTGAATTTGGAGGTGATGTCCCACTGAGTTACAGCCCCTGTTCTTTATGTGTTTATGAATTGTATTGGTACATTATGCTTATATGTAATGTTGGGATTCATTGATATGTTCACAGAAGCACATAATGTAATTTGGTTTTTGTTCCCCAGTATCTCCTCCTTTTCCTCCTCCTGCCTCCCCCCATCTCCACCCTCCTCTATGGGTCTCCATTCTATTTTCATGAAACTCCCCCCAGCTCTTTCTTTTTTTTTCTTTAGCCTCCACATATGAGAACACATAGTACTTGACTTTTTTAAACAATCAACATGTTTTCTAGTTCCTTCCATTTTCCTGCATATGAGCCACATCCTCAGCCCCTTGTATTTCTTCTTTTTAAGAAATGACTGCTGCTGGGAAAATTAACACACCAACACACGAGTCAGGACACACGAGTCAGGCTGTGGAATCTTGTACTGGTTGATTTTCAGTTTGTACAAGTATATAAGCAACATTTCTTGGCATTTCACATTCTTTTACATCATAAAGCTTAGGAAAGAGGCTGAATCTTTGACTGATTACGTATCAAACATATGTATTGAAGTTTGTACAGATGGAGTTACATGAACTGTACGTAACTATCTGCGTATGTTGTAATTTTTACACCATATCTGTAACTTAGTATTCTGTCTGCACACTAAGCTGCCTGATAAAAGTCAACTCTCTCTACCTGGGATTGCAAAGCACTATTGGTTTTCTTTATAGCATTTGTTTATAAAACCTAGAAGCAGGGAAAAGAGGGAGCCAAGGCTGAAAGTGAGCTCATCAAAGGCTTTTTGTTCTAAGGGATTTATATCTACTTTAAAAGTAAGAGAAGTGTATTTTTAATCACAGAAAGACTCTTAAAACTTAATAACTCAGCCGGGCGCGCTGGCGCACGCCTGTAATCCCAGCACTTTGGGAGGCTGAGGCAGGAGGATCGCGAGTTCAAAGCCAGCCTCAGCCATGGCGAGGCACTTAGCAACTCAGTGAGACCCTGTCTCTCATAAAATACAAAAAAAGGGCTGGGGATGTGCCCCAGTGGTCAAGTGCCCCTGAGTTCAATCCCCGGTACCACAGGAAAAAAAAAAAAAAAAAAAAAAAAAAAAAAAAAAAAAAACCTTAATAACTGGAAATTAAGTACTTATAGAAAAAGGTTTGTTACTCTTTTTAAGAAAAGATAAATGTGTAGTTAGTGTGGATCTAAATAAATGAAGCAGCAATCCCTGGTGGCCATATATGTGAATAAAGAACTAAAGAGCAAGTAGAAGTCAAAGTTAACTCTGTCAACACCTTGATATCTGTCATGAAAAAGGAGAGAGGGCTTTATAGAAAATGCCACAACACAGCACCACATATAAAAAGAAATGGTCCATTGACAATGGAAAAAAAAATTTAAAATAAAAAGGAAACATTCACTTTCCCATTTATTGATTGGGTTATTTGTTCCCCACCCCCAGTAACAAGTTTTTTGAGGTCTGTGTATATTTTGGATTTTGATCCTCTGTCAGAGGAGTAGCTGGCAAAGATCTTTTTCCCATTCTAAGGGCTCTTTGCATGCTTAATTGATTCCTTTTCTGTGCCGAAGCTTGCTAGCTTTTTTTTTTTTTTTTTTTTTTTTTTTTTTTTTGGCAGGGGGCGGGGACTAGAACCCAGGGGTGCTTAACCGCCCAGCCACATCCCCAGCCCTCTTTGCGTCCTATTTTGAGAAAGGGTCTCATTTAATTTGTGAGGGCCTCACTAAATTGCTGAGGCTGGCTTTGGACTCGAGATCCTCCTGTCCCAGCCTCCCGAATCTCTGGGATTAAGGAGTATGCCACCGGATGCAAGTATGGCAAAAGCTTTTTAACTTGATATCACTCCATATATTCTTGGTTTTTATGTCCTGAGATGGACGAGTCTCCTTAAGGAAATCGATGCCTGTACCTAAGTTTGCATGTTGACTGTTTTCTTCTAGCAGTTGGGGTGTTTCTGTTCTAACTCCCAAATCTTTGTTCCACTTTGAGTTGACTTTTGTGCGAGGTGAGAGATGGGGACTTTGTTTCATTCCCTTACATATGGACCCAGCAATGTGTATATATGTGTGTATATATATATATATATATATAATTTTTTTTTTTTTTTTGTGACAGGGTGTCGCTAAGTGGCTGAGGCTGGCCTTGAACGTTGGCTTTGAACTTCTGATGTTCCTGCCTCAGACTCCCGAGTTACTGAGATTATGGGTGTGTACCACTGAACCTGTCCCTCTAGCAGAATTTATTGCAGAGACCATCCATTCTTCACGGTGTGTTTGGAGGTGAATACTTGGATTCCACGTTCTCTGCCTGTTCCACTGGTCTCTGGGTCTGTTCTGGTGGCAGCTCTACTATGCTGTTTTGATTGCTTCAGTTTTGTAGTGTATTTGAAATCAGGTAGTGTGGCGCCTCTAGCTTGGTTCTTTTTGCTCAGGATTTCATTGGCTAGGAAGGCTATTTGTGGTTCTATATAACTCTTTAGAATATTTAGCTGTCAGTACTGAGGCTTAAAGTTGAGGCTTCACGTATGTTAGGAAGTCCTCTACCACTAAGTTACATTCTCAGCCCTCTGATGTTGAGACTTTGTTTAGGACCTCATTCATTTGCCTTGGCTCGCCTTAAACTTGGATCTTCCTGCCTCAGCCTCCTGTGTAGCAGGTTTTGTCTTTTTGTGAAGAATACCATTGGTATTTTGGTAGAGATTGCATTGAATCTGGCAGATCACTTTGGATATGTATGGACAGTTTTGCAAATATTTATTTTCTTCTTTTGACCATAAAATCATACATAAGTTACTAAGTGTTCTGATCCCTGTATAGATTTTGAAACATTCAAAGCAGGGCAAGCACATCCATGACCTCAAGCTTTGTTCATTTCCTTATGGTAAAAACATTCAAAATCACTTTGTGAAATTTTTTTAACTACAGTATGTTATCAGTGTATATGATAACCCTCATATGCCATGGAACCTCAGAGCTCGTTTCTTCTTGCTAACTGCAACAGAGTGCATTTAGACCAGTCTTGACCTGTATCTGGCCCTCTCCGGCCCTCCCCTGCCTCTGGTAACCATCATTCTATTCTCAATAGTGAGATCGGGAAGGTAGCGTTTGTCGTCCTGCGCCTGGCTTATGTCACTTAACGCTGTCTTCAGTTCTATGTCTTGTTGTCACACAACAGGACTTCATCCTCGGGGGCCAAATACTTCTCCATTGTGTGTACCTGTGCCGCACATTCACGATCCATTCTTGAGTCGGGGGCCACTTAGGTTGATGCCATAGCCTGGCTCTTGTGAATAGTGGTGCAGGATGCATGGAAGCACAGACGTCTCTTCTACTTACTGATTTCTTTTTTTTTCCCTTGTGCTGAGGATTAGAACCCAGGGCCTTGTGCATGCAAGGCGAGCACTGTATCCACTGAGTTATATCCCCAGCCCCTGACTTACTGATTTTTTTTAAGAGTATTTATTTACTTATTCATAATGCACAAGTATGTCATCTTTTTACATACAACTGCTTGTATACAAAGTATATAAGTACCATTCAGATCTTTAATCATGCATTTAGGATAGTGACATCCATCTCATTCAACCACCGTTTTTCCCCCCTTGCCCCCCCCCCCCCCCCGCTCTCTCCCTGGCCCTCCCTTTCCTTTGACCATTCTAGAGTTCCTCTAGTCCTGTGTACCCCCATCCAATCACACTGTGAACTAACCTCCTTATATCAGAGAAAACATTTGGTGTTTGGATTTTTGAGATTGACTAATTTCACTTAGCACTATATTCTCCAACTTCATCCATTTACCTGCAAATGCCATTATTTTATTCTCTCTTATTGCTGAGTAAAATTCCATTTTGTATATATACCACATTGTCTTTATCCACTCATCTACTGAGGGACATCTAGGTTGGTTCCACAACCTAGCTATTATGAATTGTGCTGCTATAAACATTGAAGTGGCTGTGTCACTGTACTATGCTGTTTTTAAGTCTTTTGGGAACAGACCCAGGAGTGGGATGGCTGGGTCATAGGGTGGTTCCATTCCCATTTTCCCCAGAAATCTCCATACTGCTTTCCATAGCGGTTGCACCATTTTGCAGTCCCACCAGCAATGTATGAGTGTGCCTTTTTCCCCACATCCTCTCCAACATTTATTATTGTTTGTGTTCTTGATAGCTGCCATTCTGACTGGGGTGAAATGAAATCTTAGAGTAGTTTTTATTTGCATTTCTCTAATTGCCAGAGAGGTTGAGCATTGTTTCATGTATTTGTTG
Source organism: Tamias sibiricus (assembly GCA_025594165.1). Taxonomy (NCBI): domain Eukaryota; kingdom Metazoa; phylum Chordata; class Mammalia; order Rodentia; family Sciuridae; genus Tamias; species Tamias sibiricus. The sequence continues at coordinate 12,079,763 of CM046662.1, forward strand.
ATTGATTGTATATCTTCTTCTGAAAAGTGTCTTTTCAGTTCCTTAGCCCATTTATTGATTGGGTTGTTTTCTGTTTTGGTGTAAAGGTTTTTGAGTTCTTTATTTAGTATGGAAATTAGTGCTCTATCCGATGTGCATGTATTAAATCTTTGTTCCCAATTACTTGGCTCTCTATTCACCTCACTGATTGCTTCTTTTGCAGAGAAGAAGCTTTTTAGCTTAAATCTATCCCATTCATTAATTCTCGGTAATAGTTCTTGCGCTACAGGATTGTTATTAAGGAACTTGGGGCCTAATCCGACATGTTGGAAATTGGTGCTTACTTTTTCTATTAGGCGTATTGTCTCAGATCTAATTCCTAGGTCCTTGATCCACTTTGAATTGAGTTTTGTGCATGGTGAGAGATACAAGTTTAATTTTATTTTGTTGCATATGGATTTCCAGTTTTCCCAGCACCATTTGTTGAAGAGGCTATCCTTTCTCCACTGTGCATTTTTTGCACCTTTGTCTAACATAAGATAACTGAAATCATATGTATTAGTCTCTGTGTCCTCAATGCTGTACCATTGGTCCACCCGTCTGTTTTGGTGCCAATACCATGCTGTTTCAGTAACTATTGCTCTGTAGTGTAATTTAAAGTCCGGTATGGTGATGCCCCCTGCTTCACTTTTCTTGCTCAGGATTGCTTTGGCTATTCTGGGTCTCTTATTTTTCCAGATGAATTTCTTGATTGCTTTTTCTATGTCTTTGAAAAATGGCATTGGAATTTTGATTGGAATTGCATTAAATCTGTATAATGCCTTTGGTAGTATGGACATTTTGACAGTACTGACTGTACCTTTCCAAGAGCAAGGTAGGTCTTTCCATCTTCTGAGTTCTTCTATGATTTCTTTCTTTAGTGTTCTATAATTTTCTTTATAGAGGTCTTTCACCTCTTTTGTTGAGTTGATTTCCAGGTATTTTATTTTTTTTTTGATGCTATTGTAACTGGGGTCGTTTTCATCATTTCCCTTTCAGAGGCTCTGTCACTGATGTATAAAAATGCCTTTGACTTATGGGTATTGATTTTGTATCCTGCTACTTTGCCGAATCCATTTACTAGTTTTAAAAGTTTTCTGGTAGAGTTTTTTGGGTCTTCTAGTTATATTATCATGTCATCAGCAAATAGTGCTAATTTGAGCTCTTATTTTCCTATGTGGATCCCTTTAATTTCTGTCGTCTGTCTAATTGCTCTGGCCAGAGTTTCCAGTACTATGTTAAATAGCAGTGGTGAAAGGGGGCATCCCTGTCTTGTTCCAGGTTTTAGAGGAAATGCTTTCAATTTTTCTCCATTTAAGGTAATGTTAGCTCTGTGCCTTGCATAAATAGCTTTTATAATGTTGAGATATGTTCCTGATATTCCTAGTTTTTCCAGTGTTTTGAACATAAAGGGGTGCTGTATTTTGTCAAATGCTTTTTCTGCATCTATAGAGACAATCATGTGATTTTTATCTTTACGTCTATTAATGTGAAGTATTATGTTTATTGATTTCTGAATATTGAACCAGCCTTGCATCCCTGGAATGAACCCCACTTGATCTTGGTGCACTATCATTTTGATATGTTTTTGTATCCGATTTGCCAGAATTTTGTTGAGGATTTTTGCATCTGTGTTCATTAAAGATATTGGCCTGAAGTTTTCTTTTCTGGACGCGTCTTTGCTTGGCTTTGGAATTAATGTAATATTGGCCTCATAGAAAGAGTCTGGAAGAGCTCCCTCTTTTTCTATTTCTTGAAATAGTTTGAAGAGCATTGGTATTAATTCTTCTTTGAAAGTCTTGTAGAACTCGACCGTAAACCCATCAGGTCCTGGACTTTTCCTTGTTGGTAGCTTGTTGATGACATCTTCTATTTCTTCGCTTGTAATTGATCTGTTTAAATTGTGTATAGCGTCCAGATCCAGTTTAGGCAAATCATAGGACTCTAGAAATCTGTCAATGCATTCAGTATTTTCTATTTTGTTAGAGTACAAGTTTTCAAAGTAATTTCTAATTATATTCTGTATATCTGAGGTGTTTGTTGTGATATTCCCCTTTTCATCACAAATGTTAGTAATTTGAGTTTTTTATCTTCTCGTTAGCATCGCCAAGGGTCTGTCAATTTTGTATATTTTGTCAAAGAACCAAGTTGTAGTTTTGTCAATTCTTTGAATTGTTTTCTTAGTCTCAATGTCATTAATTTCTGCTCTGATTTTAATTGTTTTCTGTCTTCTGCTACTCTTGGTGTTGATCTGTTCTTCTTTTTCTAGTGCTTTGAGGTGTGATGTTAAGTCATTTAATTTTTTTTTTTTTCCTTTTAAGGAATGAACTCAGTGCAATGCATTTTCCTCTTACTACTTCTTTCATAGTGTCCCAGAGATTTCTGTATGATGTATCTGTGTTCTCATTTACCTCTAGGAATTTTTTGATCTCCTCTTTGATGTCTTCTTCAACCCCTCATTCATTCAGTAGCATGTTGTCTAGCTTCCAGTTGATGGAGTAGTTTTTCTTATTCCTTGCTTTGTCATTGATTTCCAATTTCATTCCTTTATGGTCCGATAGCATGCAGGGTAGTATCTCTATTTTTTGTATTTGCTGAGAGTTGCCTTGTGACATAATATGTGGTCTATTTTGGAGAAGGAGCCATGTGCTGCTGAGAAAAAAGTGTATTCTTTTACTGTGGGATGAAATATTCTATATATATCCGTTAAGTCTAAGTTATTAATTGTTTTAAGGAGGGCTACGGTTTCTTTGTTTAGCTTTTGTTTGGATGATCTATCTATTGGTGAGAGAGGTGTGTTGAAATCCCCTAGAATAACTGTGTTGTGGTCAATTTTACTCTTGAATTTGAGAAGAGTTTGTTTGATGAATGTAGGTGCTCCATTATTTGGGGCATATAGATTTATGATTGTTATATCCTGTTGATGAATGGTTCCTTTAAGTAGTAAGAAATGTCCACCTTTGTCCCTTTTGATTAACTTTGGCTTGAAGTCTACCTTATTTGAAATGAGAATGGAAACCCCGGCTTGCTTCTGCAGGCCATGTGAGTGGTAAGACTTTTCCCAGCCTTTCACCTTCAGTCTATTGATGTCTTTTTCTATGAGGTGTGTTTCTTGGAGACAGCAAATTGTTGGGTCATTTCTTTTAATCCTTTCAGATAATCTGTGTCTTTTGAATGGTGAGTTTAGGCCGTTAACCTTCAGGGTTATTAATGAAATGTGATTTTTATTCCCATCCATTTTTATTTGTATTATGATCTTTAGCTTGATGTGGTTTTTCTTCTGGTTGGTATTTCCCTTAGTTTAATATCTCCCTTTGTTGATTTTCATTGTTATTTTTCTCTTCTTTTTCATGAAATATTTTGCCCAGGATGTTCAGAAGTGCTGTCTTTTGAGCTGCAAAATCTTTTAACTTTTGCTTGTCGTGGAAGGTATTTATTGCATCTTCGAATCTAAAGCTCAGTTTTGCTGGATGTAAGGTTCTTGGTTGACATCCCTTTTCTTTCAGAACTTGAAACATGCTATTCCAGGATCTGCTTGCTTTTACGGTCTGGGTAGAAAAGTCTGAACATAGTCTGATTGGTTTCCCACTATATGTAATCTGCTTCCTTTCTCTTGTGGCTTTTAATGTTCTCTCCTTGCTCAGTATATTAGGCATTTTCATTATAATGTGTCTTGGTGTGGATCTGGTGTGATTTTGTATGTTTGGTGTTCGGTAAGCCTCTTGAACTTGGTTTTCCCATTCATTCCTCAAGTTTGGAAAATTTTCTGTAATTATTTCATTAAATAAGTTGTTCATTCCTTTGGCTTGAAACTCTGCCCCTTCCTCTACCCCAATCACTGTTATGTTTGGTCTTTTTATGTTGTCCCATAATTCTTGGATGTTCTGGTCTTGGTTTCTTACCATTTTTGCTGTGTAATCTAGATTTTTCTCTAGGGTATATATTTTGTCCTCATTGTGTGAGGCTCTTTCTTCCAAGTGATCTACTCTGTTGGTGATACTTTCGATGGAGCTTTTATTTTGGTTTATTGCTTCTTTCATTTCCGGAATTTCTGTTTGGATTCTCTTTAGAGCCTCTATCTCCCTATTGAAGTAAATATTTTACTTCCTGTGTTTGTTTATGGAGTTCTTTGTCAAAATGATCTTTTGCCATCTGTACTTGCTCCCTCATGTCATTTTTTTTTTAGTTCATTCTTAAGTTCCGCAAGCATTTGGCAAATGTAATTTCTAAATTCCATCTCTGTCATTTCACAAACTGTGTATGCCGTGGAATCTACGGAGGAGGTATATTGATGTGTTTGTGCCACTTTCCTTCTTGTTTCTTCATATTGCTTTTATGTCTATTCTTCCTGCACTATGGGACCTTGACTATTTAGATTTTACCTTAGAACCTTACGTTGCTCCGGTAGTGCAATGCTATCAGATCCCCTTATATTTCCTTTACACTTTAAAATCAGACACTTTTTATTCAGAGATTCCTAGTTTGATCACAATGTACAGATGTAGTGAACCTAGATAGTGTTTCCAATTTAGTCTGTAAGCTTCTAATGGGGCTTTATAGATTCAAGTAATGGATACAGAGGTGATATGTTTAGTAAGAGGGAAGTGAGTGAACTGACTTGTTCTTTCTTAGAAAGTATGAAAAGAGAGTTCTATGAAAGTGGTTAAGTATCAGTAGATGAGAGAAAAAATAGTGAATGATTAGGTGGAAAGACCGATTTATATATAAACCTAATTTATGCAGCGGTTGAGAGAAGAAATAGAGAAAGATGGAGAAACAGGAAAAAGAAAAAAAGGGAAGAAAAAAAAGTGACCAAGGAGTAGTAATTAGTATGAGAGAGAGTGAGTCTAGAAAATAGAGAATACACTATATATAACACCACTTTGCTATATATTTCAATTGTACTCGTTCAAAAAAAAACCCAATTTCTGTGTATAACTTGTTTTTGCCTTTGTTGAGTATGCAATGGCAGGGTGTAAATAGGGAAGATGAAGGAAGAAGAAAGAATACTAAAGGAAGAAGGAAGAAAAGAAAGAAAGCAAAGAGGAGCAGAAGCAAACACACTGTCAATCAAAACAAAACAAAAAAAAACGGAAACTAACAACCCCCCCCCCAAGAAACAACAAAACAAACAAAAAAACAAACAAAAACGTTTAAAGCAGGAATAAGTCTCAAGCCAAACGGACCCTCGGAAGCCCTTCTTATTTCCCTCCAGATTAAGCCAATTGACCCGTAACATATCCAGTCAGCAATCCTGTTAGTGGAGTCCAGGCAGCACCTTTGGCCCTTTGCAGAATGGCACAGTGGAAGAGTGGAGGGGGCTTATCCTCAGGATGAGCCCTGCGTTCAGCAGCAGGGAGCTGCCACTCTGGGCCCTGCAGGCCAGGCAAACTGGAGGATGGATCTCTCCTTCCCGCAGGCGGGCGGATGCCTACCTCTTGCTGTGGTCACCGCTGGGCGGGTCGCGGGGAGTGGAGGTGGCGCTTCCCCAGGTCTGGCCCTGCGTGCAGCAGCAGGCAGCTGCCACTCTGCTGACTTACTGATTTTTATGTCCTCAATGTTCACGCCCAGTCCTCTGTCAATACATCATGGGACACTCTCCGCAAGACCACGGGTGCAGGCTGAGAGGAGAAGTATGTCCGGAGTGGAGCTCTGGGCTTTTGGGCCTCTTCATGTCACTGGTGTCTTCAGGACCTGCTCGGGCCTGATCAGGCACAGACCACTGTCATGTGATGATGGAGTGGAGCTGTGTACATCCAAGTTCTGAGCACACCACCCCGTTCAGGATAGGCCACGTGGTGACTAAGTAGCCCACGGTCAAGGTGTCCAGTAAGGCCCAGTAGCAGGCCAAGAGCTGTCTGTCTTCAGGTAACAGTGGAGCCTTGCTCCAAGGTCGTAAGAGCTTCCTCTGCAGGTCAGCAACAGAACCTGCCAAAGGCTCCAGAGAGCATCGCTATCTGCCACTGATCCCTGAGTACCATTGTGTCTGCTAGATAAAGTGACCCAAGGGCCAGAGAAACCTGCACAGTAGTCTGGACTTGTTGCAGCGTCTTCTCCTGTTCTGGACCTCAGTCAGTAGCCACGTTCCCCCCCCCCCCCCTTAACCTGGGGATTGAACGTAGCTCTATCACTGAGCTATATTCCCAGTCCCTTTTATTTATTTATGTTTGTTTTGATATAGGGTCTTGCTAAGTTGCTGAGGCTGGCCTCAAGTATGTGATCCTTCCGCCTCAGCCTTCTGAGTCACCGGGATTATGGGTGACTGTGCCTAGCCGATAGTAGCTGTTGGGGCCCCTCAGTAAATGAGTTTGAGTAATATACCCAAATGAGAAAGGTGCTGCCTCCAAAATCCAAGTAGGGATGGGCAACAGTGGTTTATGCCTGTAATTCCAGGTGTTCCGGAGGTTGAGGCCGGTGAATCACAAGTTCAAAGCCAGCCTGGGACAGTTAATAAGTGTGTCTCAAAACAAAACCCAAAATGGGCTGGGAATGTAGCTCAGTGGTCAATGCTCCTGGGTTCAATCCCCTGTGCTGCAAATAATAATAGTAGTAATGGGCATTGTGTTTTTTTTTTTATTTTAATGTAGAGGAGGTGATGCAACCATTTCCACTTCACCTTAGAAGGGGTGTCCCGGCATAGGCCATAACACTACCCCACTACACCACTGGAAATTGACTAAGGCAGGGGTCTTTGAGTTGGATTTCCTTCCTGTCCTCTGACACTTAGAGAACTTACCAACAAGTTTATAGTGGTTGACAGTTCTCACCCCTCGGTTCAAGCAGGAAAACAACATCAACAGTATGAAGTGGGCCCGTGTGCAATCTTGTCGAGAAAATGTACTTGAGGTCCCTGCAAACCTAGTAATGGCAGAGTGGAGAGCTACTGTAGCCCTGAGGCAGGACAGCAGAGGTGCTCAGCCGGCCTCGAGAGCCGAGAGAAACCGCTGCTGGGGAGCCTTGTGGGCGTGTGGAGAAGAGGGCATTTGGCAGACCGGTCACTGCATAGCAGTACCAGCGAGGCGTGTTCGTATCAAGGAAGCGACATCGGGAGCAGCCGCTGCAAGTGGAACCACCACTTGGTTGGGCTTATGATGAATCCACTGTCCTTCTCCAAGATCCACTCAGCGTCTCCATGAGCCACAATGGGGACGTTGTGAGATGTGCCCGTCTGCATCTCACAAGCTCTGGATCGGTGGCACCGATCTCTCTGACATCCAGGGATGCAATATTGTCCCCCAGTTCTGGGGATGAAACCCAGGGCCTCGTGCATGTTACTCAAGAAGTCTGCCACGGAGCCACATCCTCAGCCCTGTTTATTGTTTATGTTGAGACCGGGTCTCACTAAGTTACTCGGACTGGCTGTAAACTCTCGATTTTCCTGCCTCAGCCTCCTGAGTAGGTGGGATTATAGGCATGCGCCACAATGTCTGATAATGTGTTTTATTTAGTATTTTCCTATGTAGAGGCAGCTCTAATTGCTTTTATTTGGCCTTTCCCACCATAACAGCTCTCCGTGCATGGTCTATAATCCCTCTGACCAGAGAGCCCCGATGGTGAGGACTTCAAACACGATGGTGAGGACTGGAATTTTTTTTTTTTTTTTTAATCTCTTTTACTTTGTTACATATAATGGCAGAAAGCAATTCTATTTATATTGCACATATAGAGCACAATTCATGTCTTTGGTTGTACACAAAGTAGATTCACACCGTTCTTGGCTTTGTTTTCTTTTTAAAGAGACTTTTGCTTTAATCATCATGAGGCTTCCTTAAAATATAATAGGTTAATTTGCGTGATGAAAGCTAAATTTTGAATGTATTTGCAAACTTTTCACTGCTCCTTTCCCACTTATGATAAAATTTTTATGTGTGTACTTATATTTAGTGTATTGTACTTATAATAGTGGGGTTCGTTGTTACATATTCATACGTGTGCCTGGCATACTGTGGTCAATTCCATTTTTATGCTTTTGATGTCATACTTTATATGTTTTTTGGATATGTCCCTTAACCAAGTATTGCATCTTCAGTTGTTTCCAATAGTTTTGCTTTTCAACTGTTATACTAGATGAGTTACCCACTGCTGGTAGTCTTGGGATGCTTTGGAATTAAGAATGTTGTTTTGCCTGTGTGTGTGTGTGTGTGTGTGTGTGGTGCTTCTATATGTTTTCATGTTACCAGCTGGTGTCTTCTTCAGCTTGGAGATTTCCTTCAGGATATATATATATATATATGTATATATATATACACACACACACACATATATTTTATAATGCTGGTCTATTGGTGATCAACGCTCCTAGTGTTTGTCAGAGTCTCTGTCACCCCTTTGTTGTCTTTTGTGGGTGTGTTTAATTGCGCTGGGGACTGAAGCAGGGCCTTGTGCATGTGAGGCAACCAGTCTACCAACTGAGCCATATCCCCAACTGACCCCTTTATTCTTTTAATGACAGGATTTCTGGGCATAAAAGTGATCGGCATCTTTTCCTGTCAGGATTTTGTATTTATATTTTATATTATATTCCTTCCAGGAATACATCATCCCTGTCATTTCCAGCTTGCAAAGCTTCTTCTAAGAAGTCAGCTGGGGCTCGAGGCTCCCCTGTGTAGGTTGATTCGATTTTGTGTTCCTTGCTGCTTTCCATACTTTTAAGCTTTGATAATGTGATGGTTGTTAGAAAATGCTGAACAAAGTAAACTTAGCCGGGAACACCATGTTAGTGAAATAAAAGGGTGTATTGGGGTGCCACGTGGGCAAGGGTAGGGAAAGGAAGGGAAGGGAAGGGGGAAAAAGGGATGGACAGGATCAGGGGCAGGCGCAAACAGAGAGAAGTTTCAGTCTGGGGCTGGCTGAAATAGCAGACTGCTGGTCGGGCAGACCCCTGGGGGGGGCGAGTGTCTCCATAGGCTGCCGGAGGTCAGGGGTCAGCAGCAAGGGTACCTGGGAAAGGTAGTGTTTTCACAAAGTACCTGGGAAGGTGTGGCCTTCTGCCTGGGAGGCGCAGCCTCCTGCCAGAAATGCAACAAAGGTGACATGCTCTGGTGTGGCTCTCTTTGGATTCATCTTTTTTGGTGTCCTCTGGGCTGTGTAGATCTGGCTTTTCGTTTCTGTTTCCTGCTGGTATTTCGTTGCCTTTGCTTTCTGTCCCTCTCTTGAGCATGCTGAGGACATGCAGGCTGCTCGTGACGGTGCTCTGTTTCTTTGGCCGTGCGCATGCTCATTCTTCCTTGACTTTTCTGCACCTTGGGTTGGATGATTCCGTGATCTGCCTTCAGGTTCCCGGAGGCCCCTGATTCACCCGATGTGCTGTTGAACATCTTTAGTGAATATATCATGTTAGTTATGATTTCTTCAGAAATGTGATTTCTTTTGTGGTTTTCTATGCTTTAATCTGTTTTTCATAGTCCTCAGCTTGTTTTAGCATTGCCGTCCTGATGTCTGGGAGCCGTGTGTGTGTGTGTGTGTGTGTGTGTGTGTGTGTGTGTGTGTGTGTGTTTCCCCCCCAGTACTGGGGCTGTAACCCAGAGGTGCTCCACCACTGAGCCACATCTCCAGCCCTTTGTATTGATTGAGCAAGGGTCTCACTAAGTCGCTCAGGCTGGCCTTGCACTTGCCTTCCTCCTGCCCAGCCTCCTGAGTAGCTACAATGACAGGCTCATACCACCATACCCAGCTTCTGGATCATCTGTAAGATCATTATTCTGGATACCTTCTGAGGGAAATCACAAAACTCCACTCTATTTGGGTCTGTTTCTGATATGTGCCTTGTTTGGCTTGGATCGTGCCGTTCCTTCATTTTCTTTCATTCTTTGTCTTGGTTTCTGAACATAGAACAAGACTAATTTTTTACATGTGAAACTGGCCTCATGTGGAAGATTTTTAGCAAGTGTTGCAGCTTTCTTGTTGGTTTGGTTTTGGGTTTTGTTTCTATTCTCTGTGTGGGTGTGCGTGCGCACGCGCGTGCAAACACCAGGGAATGAACTAGAGTCCTGTGCATGCTAAGCAAGTATCCTTCCACTTAGAGATGGCCCCAGACATTTAAAGAGTTTAAAAAATTTTTTTTTGAATTGTTGATGGACCTTCATTTTATTCATTAGTCATATGTGGTGCTGAAAACTGAACCCAGTACCTGACACACGCTAGGCAAGTGCTCTTACCACTGAGCCACAACCCCAGCCTGACATTTGAAGATCTTAAGCTGCCTGTCCATTCTTTGTGTCTGTGCAGACTGCCATCCATTGTTAGTGACCCCTGGACCTTTAGGATGTGCAATGCAACATCTTCTCAGCCTGCCAAGGTGAGTAGAACCGGAGCCAGACTCTGTAGCCACAGCTGGGAAGCTTGGGTATGAGTTGCTTTACTTCCATCTTCACGGTGTGGCTGAGTGGAGGCATTCAGCTCCCAGGCTCTCCGCCAACGCGGGAAGAGAGTGTGCTGCTGCTGCCTGTCCTGGCGTTCAGGCTGTGCCTTCTGATCTTGGAGAGCTGCCGGAAGCAGGCACTGTGTGTGCGTTTTGTCTGAAGTCATTCAGGATCGCCCAGCCCTAGGCATTGAGGATATAGTCCCTTAGGGAGTCATATGGAAGGCTTGGTCCTTGGTGCCTGGCCAGAGTCCTTTGTCCGCATATTGTTCTAGTGGTGTATTGGAATGGCTAGCTCCCTTCTAAATGGAATGTGTAGGTCTAGATTTATTCTGAGGAGCTCTTGGAGGGTGAGCTCTGTCTCTGGCTGATGAGGGCCGTTGCCCTGTTAGTTGCTGAATGCCATCAATAGGCACTAGGGTCTGTGCTGTCAGCCCTGTCCAGAAACGAAGCCAGAGCTGTGTGTTCCTGCCCTTTTCCTGCTCTGCTCCAAGGGGACGTGTTTGGACACTTATTTGAAGCCACTTGTTTGTTTTGTGTTCTAGGGAGATTCAGGTGTGATGGTCCCTTTTGTTTCTAGGACTGGGTTCAGCAGGACTTGCTTCAGGCGGCGGTTTTAAAAATTAGGGCTGTGTCCTAAACCCTGTCTACGGAGGAATGGGGAGTGATGGTTTTTCAAGCCCCTTCTCTGCGTGGCAGATGAGGTCCCTGGAGGTATTTGTGCACCCAATAAAATATGCCATGTTCCCACAGCCTCCTGGCAATGGGTGCACGCCAGTGTCCCCCGCCGCTAGAGCTAGGAGCTTCAGAATACTGTTCCCCTGGTGCATTTTGTACAAGATGGGACTCTCAGTGTACAGCAAATTTATTGTTCCCAGGTTGATGGTGGGTTAATGATTTTGGTTTTTGAGGGGTGGATGGGTACTGGGGATTGAAATCGGGGGCATTGGATCACTAAGCACACCCCCAGCTCTATTTTGTATTTTATTTAGGGATGGGGTCTCACTGAGTAGCTTAGTACCTCACTGTGGCTGAGGCTGGCTTTGAACTCGAGATCCTCCTGCGTCTGCCTCCTGAGCCACTGGGAGTACAGGTGTGCATCTCTGTGCCCAGCAATGGTGGGTTAATGATGGACAGTGATTTTAACTCCTCAGTGTAAGTCAGTTTGGCTACCAAGTAACCAATGTATGGGTGTTCTGGGAACTCTGTTGAGGGGGTGATAATGGGGAGTTGTGCTATGTTTTAAAGGCCCTTCACTGCCCCTAAAGGAACGAATTGCTTGTAGTCCCCCATTGAACATTTCTTGTTTGGTGTTGGTGGTACTGGGCCTTGAACCCAGGGCCTCACATGCGGTAGGCACACCTACTGTTAGTGACAACATTGTGGTTTCATCCCCCACGGGATCTAAAGTGCATGTCTAAGTACCATGTAGTTGGTGGACTGAAAGTGAAACCATGCAGGCTGTAGATTAGGGTCCTAAATGTGACAGATCCTCCTCTCCACGGGGAGAAAGGGCTCGAGGGTTTTTTTTCAAAGGTTTTTTTTTTTTTTTTTTTCTTCTAAGAGTGGGGCTTGTGACGGAGTGGCGTCGACTTCTCATACACTTTTATGTGGAGGTTGTCTCAGTTTCCTGGCGGGCACCAGCCTCTCAATTTGTCTCTAGCTTTCTCTTGGAGGGAACTGGTCTGTAGATGTTTGTTTGTTGCGTGCTGGGGGTGGGGAGTAGGCGTTTGCTATTCAGCTGGGCTGGAGATCTCACTGGGTTGATGAGTGTGTAGTGTTAAATTTTTTTTTTTTCAATGGACACATTGTACTTGTCTGCAGTAGTGGGGTTCAGTGTGATGTTTCAATAAATGCACATAGTACGTGCTGATCAATTCAGGGTAAGGAGCATTTTCCTCGCTTTTTTTAAGGCTTGGAGTTATCAACTCATTTCTTTCAGATCTGCCTAGAATGTCACTGTGAGAAAAATGTGGAACAAAGTTAACTTATCCGGGAACACCGTGTTAGTGAAATGAAAGGGTTTATTGGGGTGTCACGTGGGTAACGGTAGGGGAAAGGAAGGGAAGGGGGGTAGGGAAGGGATGAACGGGAGTAGGGACAGGCAGGAACAGAGAGCGATTTCAGTCGGGGGCTGGCTTAAATAGAGTGGGGGTCAGAAAGCCCCCCCTGGAGTGAGTCCTTGCCCTATAGGCCAACAGAGGTCAGGAGGTAGTGTACAGGGCACTTGCTGGTCAGGTTTGCTGGTCATGCTGAGGATCTTGGGAAGTGCAGTTTTTCACAAAGCACCTGGGGAGGTGTGGCCTTCTGCCTGGGAGGTGCAACCTCCTGCCTGGAATCCAACAGTCACTGTGCATTACAGCCCTCTCTCTGGGCTAAACCACGTATGTCTTGTATCTGACGGATTTGGTAGCCCCTCTCCAACCTCCCTTTACACACATCCTCTTCCCAACCCCTAGTTATCACTGTCCCGCATTCAGAGTAAGTTTTTATTGGCCTCCGCGCAGGAGAGACAACCTGTAGCATTTGTCTTTCTGATCTGGCTTATGTACTGAGCAGTGTCCTCCAGTCCAATCCACTCGGCCATGAATTATAGGATTTCATTCTGTATCACTGAGTAGTACGTCACTGTGTTCACGCACCACATTGTGTTTGTGGATTCATTTGTGGATGGGCACCTAGGTTAATTCCACATTTTAAGCTCTGGTGACCAGCACTGTAGTAACCATGGTATCTCTTAGGTATTGAGTTCATTTCCTTTGGGTACAATCCCCAGGAGAGGGATAGTTGGAACGTGCCTTAGATCTATTTTTACATTGGTAAGGCACCTCTTCAGTCTTCTCTGTAACGGCTGAAGTGATCTTCATTCCACAAAGAGTGCAGCGATTCTTTTCTCCCACACCCTTCAGCACTTGTGCCCACCTCTTTGTGATTAGGATGGACACTCCCTGAAGGCTAATGGTGCCGAGAAATTTTTCATACGGCATGAGCCATTTGTATCTCTTTGTTTGGGAGGCATCTATGCAGATAGGTCATTTGTCCATGTTAACATTGGATTATTATTATTATTTTTATTTTTTTTTAGTTCCTTTCATACTGTAGGTACTAATTCTTTGTTAGATGAATAGTTGGCAAATTTTTTGTCCATGCTGTAGGCTCTCTTCACTCTGTAATATCCTTTCCTGTGCAAAAGCTTGTTAGTTGGCTATAATCTTATGTGTGTCTTTTTTTTTTTTTTTTTTTTTTTGCTTTTGTTTCCTTTGCTTTGGGGATGCTATTCCCCCCTACCCCCTAAAAAATGTCTATCCTGATGCTCTAAATGGTTTTTCCTGTTTGCTTCCTTAACTTTTCTAGTTTCAGGTTTTCCATGTTGATATTGGATCCATGTTGACTTGTTCTGTGCAGAGTGAGGAAGGGCAGGTTTCAATCTGTAGCGTTACGATGTCCAGTGTCTTGGCACCATTTTCTGAAGAGGCTGTCCTTTTCCTAATGTGCATTTTGACACCTTTGCCAAGAATAACTTGGGTGCTGAAATGTGGAATGATTTCTGGGCCTCTCTTGTGTTCCATGTGTTTGTTTTGATGCCGGGACCTTGCTGTGCTGATGGCTGCGGCTGTGGAGTGTAGTTGAAGTTGGGTATTGCGATGTTTCCAGCTTTGTGTTTCAGATTGCTTTGGCTATTTGGGGTCTTGTGTGTCTCTTGTGTATATTAAAATATGAAATTTTCTAACTTTGTGAAGACTGACATTGGTATTTTGATGAGGATCGTACTGAATCTATAAGCTGTTTTGGGTAGAATGGATGTTGTCACTGTATTCTATTCTATGAATGTGGGAGGTCCTTCCATTTGGGATGTCTTCAGTTTCTGTCAATGTTTTTTTCATTGTAGAGTTTTTTCACTGCCTTGCTTAAATAATTGCAGAGCTCCTGGGATTATAGGCATGTGGCACAGAGCCTGGCTAGTCCTAGGTATACTTTAGGTAGCTCTTGTAAATGGAATTACTTTCAGGAGTGTGTGTTTCTTGAGACAGAATCCAGGGCCTACTGTATGTGAGCGCTCAGCTGCATCCCCAGCTTACTTTCGTGTTTTCTTTCCCAGTAGGTTTGTTAGTAGTGTAGAAAAGATGATACTAATGTTTGATATGGGTTAATTTTTTTGTGTGTGTCCTGTAACTTTTGTTTGTCACTTCTAACAATGTTGTTAAAATAATTTTCAATACATAGATTTCTGTCTGCAGACAGAGATAACTTTTCCCCTATCTCTATCCCTTTTATGTCCTGTCTTACCTCATTGCTCTGGCTGGAAAAAGTCCAGTTGTACGTTGAAGAAGAGTGGCAAGACTAGCCATCTTGGTCTTGTCCCTGGTCTTGGAGAAGATGCTTTTTGGCTTTTCCCCAACCATTGAAATAGTGGCTGTGGATTTGTCATATATAGCCTTTGTTACGTGGAGGTATCATCCTCCTAATCCTAATGTATTCAATGCTTCATCATGATGAAATGTTGGATTTTTTTTGAATCCTTTTTATGTATTGATATGATTTTTACCCCTTATTCTGTTGATGGGCTGTATTGTATGTATTGACTTGTGTGTACTGTATGCCTGGGGTTAATCCAATGTATAATGGTGAATGATGTTTCTGATATGCTGTTGGATTTAATTTGCTAGTGTTTTCAATTGGTTTTTTAATTGCTGTGACCAAATGCCTGATAAAAACAAAGTAGAGGGGAAGAGGTCTATTGTGGTTCATGGTTGTAGAGGCTCAGTCCAAGGCTGGTCTGTCTACTCCATGGCTCTGGGCCCCGGGTGAGGCAGAGTATCAAGATGGGAAGGCGTGGCAGGAGAAAGCAGCTCAGGACACGACGACTAGGGAGTGGAGAGTGGGTGAGCTGTGCTCACCAGGGACAAAATATAAACCCAAAGGCTTCTCAATGGCTCCTATTTTTGTTGGTTCCTACTTAGGTGAACAGTGATCAATTTCTCTATAGCATATGATGTCATTTGGTATCATTTTTTTTTTTTGGGGGGGGGGGGGTTTGAATGGAACGCATGGGCAGCCGACCACTGAGCCACATCCCCAGCCCTTTTTTGTATGTTATTTATAGCGTTGCTGAGTTGTTTAGCGCCTTGCTTTTGCTGAGGCTGGCTTTGAACTTGTGAGCTTCGTATCTTGCTTAGCCACCTGAGATGCTGAGATGACAGGCATGCGCCACCATGGCCGGTTATGTAGTAGAATTTTACCCATACTGAACTTCCTTCAAAACTGTAATGCATCCCCTAAACCCCGCAGCAGTGTTATTAACTAAGTTCACATACCATTCTCAGTCCTCGATCATTTTAGCAATGTTCACAGCCTTTTCTTCAGGTATAGATTTTATCTCAAGAAACTACCGTCTGTGCTACTTCCCTCTCATTGAAGTTGTCATGAGATTGCTGCAGTTCAGTCAAATGTGCAGGCACCATGTCTAATCGTAGCTCTCGTGCTATTTCTGTTGTACATCTTCCTCAGAGCTCTTGGGCAATCGGGAGCAATCTCGATAAGCAGTATTGTTTTCTGAGCAGTAGCTCTCACCGGTGGGCTTAAAATTGTCTGCAAATCACATTAGCATGTTGTCATGTGGACTTTGTGTTCCATGTGTGCTGCAAAGACACATGGTTAAGTGGAATCATTCAGGGTTTAGGATTTTTGTAGTAGTAAGTGAGCACTGCGTTCAACTTGGTCACAAGCTGTTTCTCCTAACAAGAGTGGGCCTGGCCTCTGAAGGCAGGCCTTGACTTTTCTCCATGTATGAAAATCCCTTTCTTCTAAATGAAGGCTATGTCATGTACACTGAAAATCTGTTCGTTAGTGTAACACTTCTGTCCGTCACCTCAGCTAGATCTTGTGGAGAACCTGATGCCGTGTCTACCTAAGCACTTGCTGTTTTCATGAAACCTCCTGAAAGTGTTAGCTTGAGACTTTTCTTTTGCTGCTTGTTCACCTCCCTCAGCCTCCATGGGATGCAAGGTTTAAAGGCCTTGCCCTGGATTAGGGTTAAGTTTAAGAGAATGTAGAAACTGGTCGGATCTTTTATCCAGACTGCTGAACCCTGTCTCCATTAGCAATCAGGCTGGTTTGTTTCCTTATGTCTGTTAGCTGGAGTAGCACTGTAATTTCAGAGACTTGGGGGCTGAGGCAGGAGGACTGCAAGCTGAAGGCGAGACTTAGCAACTTGGTAAGACCCTGTCTTGAAATAAGAAAGAAGAAGGACTCCATGGTAAAGCAGCCCAGGGTTCCATCCTCAGTACCAAAAAACAAACAAAGGAACCCAAGAACTGTGTATTTATAACTTGGCTGTTGGATGCCCCAAAATGTGACAGACTGGACGTGAGCACATGCAATTTGAAAATCTGTGTAATGTACCCTGTTGATGCAGGGCAACAGCATTCAATTTGTTTAAATAAAAAATAAATCCTTATTTTGGAATCTGAAAGAAAAGTTTGGAAGTTAAAAAGTAATAAATCCCCAATCTATGAAATGTAACAAAGTAAGTTATGCCTGTATTGTAATTGAGGATGTCTGTGGAAACATAATGTTGTTAGGTTCAATGAATAGGAATGTGGTCGTCTGAAAACCTTTTTTTTAAAATTTTCTTTTATTTTTCTAGTATCCACTAAAACTGGATTTTTGATTTTAGAGGTCAAGAGGTGAGTGTCATAGAAGGGCCATTAGACTTAAAATGAGATGAAGGATTTTCTAAAGTTAGTGGTTTGCTGGGCCTGGTGGCACACACCAGTAATCGTAGCTACTAGGGAGGGTGAGGCTGGAGGACTGAAAGTCTGACGGCAGCCTGGGCAATGCAGACCTGTGTCAAAGTCTTGGTTTGGCGATGTGGCTCAGTGGTGGAGCGCTTGCCTAGCGTGTGTGAGGCTCCGAGCTCGCGACTCAGCACCACATAGAAATGGAATAAATGTCCATCAACAACTGAGCAGGCTAAGTAGGGCTCAGTTTCCTAAGGGAAAGTTCCTGATGTTATATAATGTTTGTGGTACAACAAAGTATTGGTCTTAAGGAAGTCCGTCTCTGATGTGCCTTTGAGCTTTCTTGTGAAATCAATCGTGACCTTTGGTTGATGTAACAAGCTGCTATATCAGGGAAGCCATTCCCCCTACTCCCCTGGATCTTCAGATGTGAAGACCATGGATTCTAGGTGTAGGTTGAACGTTGTCTGTATAGTCGGCAGGCTATACAGCCTCTCCATGTCACAGTGAGCTGGTTCTTTGGAGTTTGGAGCCCCCTGGCAACAGGTAACATTTAGGAAGCACCTGTCATTGCACTGTTCTAACTTGTTCCCATGAATTTTCCCTGTTAGTGTGTTAGCAGTTTCCATTCACTGACTCAGAAATCAGTGCTGAGGCCTGTCCCTACTCTTCCCGCTGCTGTCACCAGCAATCTCCTGTCTTGGTAAAAGGACAAGTGCACGAAGCGAGAGAATGTGCTAATCCCAGGGATGATCCTTGACTGCTGTAGGCAAATCACGGCAATGTTTGTAGCTTAGGCCTGAAGGCCTTTCTAGCTTCCCTTGGAACCTTGTGAGTCTAGGGCTTCAGGAAATGTCCAGTCTGGTTTTGTGCCCCCTCCCTCTGAAGCAAGTTCAGCTGGACTGCAGTGTCATATGGATTTTTAAAAGAGAGCTTTGAATGTGGGAGTTAGACGTAAATAGTATGAATATTGGGTTTGTTCCAGAGTAAGCAGGGCAAGTATGTGACCTTAGTGGAGCCTCAGCTTTGTCACACCTTACAATGAAGAGTGGACTGGGACAACAGAGGTCGAGGGAGTTCTTGGGGCCCAGAATAAGGTGTGATAAATGAGATTGGTATCTAGTAAAAGTAAGTGAGCAGACATCCCTGCCAGGAAACTCCAGGACTTTGGTTCCCAAGCCCCCGTGAATGCACGGCCTCCACTGTCATTTTGGGCGAGGCAAGAAAGCATGCTTGTGTATTTGTTAATGCTTGTCGTTAAAGAAGGACATTGTACACAGATAGGTGAGAAAGAAATTTTTTTTTTTTTTTTTTTTTTTTACTACTTACTGTATGCACATGATTGTAAAAAAGCAAACAGAGCTAATGGCCACTTTGGTGAAAACAGTGTTTGAAAAGGTTATCACATCCTCTGGACAGGTTTAATTCCCAGGATATCGAACCCCTTGGCCATGACGGCAGCCACTGCTTCACACAGCAGCATGCGCCACATGTTCACCTTTAGTACTTCTCCTGAGAAGAGAGAAAACAAACAAAGACTCTGATCAACTTGATGTGTACGTGGACAAATCAACTGTGTAGTCTGTGTAGTTGCAGGCGGTTAGAGTGAATCGAAGAAGAAAAGGAAGTAGTTGTAGAGGTCAGCTGTGATCACCAATGCAGATTTTATATTCCTTGGTAACAGTCAGTTGTCTTCTCGGATGAGTGTGGAAAGAACTAGGAACCTAAATAATCGGTGTTAGTGAAAGGTCTTATAGAAAAGAATGTGTTCTCAGGCACGATCCTCATCATAAAGGTCTCGCTGTATTATAACAGTTTGAGTAGACCTCATTAAGTGTGGAAAGTGTTGGAGAACCTAAGGTAGGAAAGGATTTAGTTCAGTGGCTGAGTGCTTGCCTAGCAAGTGCAAGGGTCTGGGTTTGATTCCCAGTACCCTGTAGTGCATGGCCACACAAACAAAGCAAGATGAAGAAACTAGTAAAAGGCAGTGTCCAATCCACGTTCTTGGCCTCTCTGCTTTCGTTACAGGCCCTATTCCCAGTGGTTTGCCAACTGTGTTCCTTCATCCACCGTGTCTGAGTGGAGATGTGCTGTTTCTGCTGGCATTACTTCGACTTTAGTCATATATGTATGGTATGGAAGCCTCTGCAAGTGTTTGGGAAAAGGGAGGATTTCTATGAGTCAATGTATTGGAAATGCACCCGCACCCAGTTCCCTCATGGCACCCAGTCTCCACTATGGACAGGGGGTAAGACACGTACCAGTCTGGCGGTCTTTCTCCACACAGTAGCAGCTGTCATAGAACTCTGTGAAAGTAGTTGCTAGCTCGTAAATGTAATCACAGAGTGTGTGGAGAAATAAGTCATCCAAAATCTTTTGTAAAATCTCAGGGAAGCGTAAAATGCACCGGCCTAGTTTCCATTCCTTCTCGTGGTCCAAAATGATCTTGGTGTCCCGAGCAGCTTTGCGGAGCATCTCTTCATCAATATTGGCCAGCCGTGCAATGGACCTGAAATGGCAGACAAGCAGTACGGTTCCCTTTGGTCGGGCACACACCGTCTTCTTCATGAGAACAGAGGTCATAAGATGTGACGGGTGTACATCAGAAAAGATCAGCAATGTAAAGAGATTCTTATGAAGCAGTCACTGCATTGTAGTCTGGGGCACATCACTAGGCCCAATGAGTAATGTGGTCAAATATTAAAAGGGAGTAATCTTTAAGGGGGCAGGAGACACCTGTTTGGTATGTAAATGAAGAGTGCCTAGGGGGGCTATCTGCCTGAGTAAACAGGGACAGGCTGAGGGATGGAACAGAACTTGCAATCGTAAAAGAACACATGTCCCAAGATGCTTGCATAGTAGAAAGTATGTTTTGGAGTAACTAAGAATGCTCTCGTTGGATTCAAACTAAATTACCTGATTCTAGTGAAGGCATACAGCAAGTAAGCAGCTGTGTTCCCTCTGTCATCAAGCATTTTGTCAAAGGAGAAGATGTAGTCATTCAGCCGGTTATGGGAGAGGTCAGCGTATTTGATGCAACCATAAGCGACAGATGTCTGAGCAGCTTTCAGTTCTTCTGCAGTTAAGACCTTTGGGAAAAAGAAAAGAGTACTTCATAGTCTACTGAGTACTGCTTCTGCTCGGGTGTCCCATGGGCAGAGTACTGGGGTTGGAGCATGTAATGGCACACTTAACAAGAAGTAATGCAGTACAGAGATTATCAGCTGCGTATAATGTTTCTATTGCTCATTTCAGAATCGGTAGATGTGAAGCACAAAGTATGGAAGTGTATGCACTTTATACTATAAGTACTGAGATTAAAGTAGATTTAAATAGAAAGTAAGTATTTCTCTTGTGGCCATGATAGATGGGGTTGTAGCAGCAGAGCAACCATTCCCTGAGGTGCCCTGAAAGTTGTCAAAAGAAAAAAGCGTTGCTGGTATCAATCCTAGCAAGTATGGGAGGAAAGGTTCTCCCAACATGGCTAGGTAGCAGAGAAAAAGACTGCAAGCTCATGTGTTGCAGGACATGTGCTTGGCAACTGCTGGTCCAACCTTGGACTGGCGCCAAATGTGGTAACAGTTGTGTTGTGAAGGATTGCTAATTCCAAATATCTGGAGGTATCCTCACGTTAGCCTCGAAGTACTTTACTGTGCCTTAACCATTGTCTGTAGTTTCATGTGTACTGTCCTGTGTCCTGTCCATGTCGGTAGAGAGTGTGTTGCATAGGCTCATGTGGATCCCTGCTGTCCTCTCTGTTTTTGGTTTTGCTCTTGTCATTGTGAAGTGATGAATTTGTGTTCTGTTATGGTTTAGGTTCTGTGCACCTAATTGAACACCAAATAATAGTTTGCTTGACACACATGTGTTTGTGAGTTGCTTCTGGAAAGTGTGGGCCAAGATGGCTCAATGAAAGTGGCTCGGGTCGCTATCCCATGTACGAGATCGTGTCGTAAGTTAAGCTGTTCATGGAGAGGCAGGACCATTTCTGTCAGTTCCAGGTGAGAATCTTGTGCAGAGCCAGACACTCAGCTGTAGGATTTCAAAGGGGGGTTTGAAGAGGCTTTTCTCCCAAAGGCTAATAGAATGGAATACTATCAATGAAAGAATACAGAAAAGTCCCCCCCCTCAGGGACTGTTGTTGGATAAGCTGGAAGAGAGTTGTGAAACTGCAACTATGTGTTAACTGAGACTGAGCAAAGCCTGAGTGAGGTTTTTCTCATCGAGCAAGGGTAGAGCTGATGAAACCATAGACAATGACTGGAATTCCTCAAATAGTACTGTTAGAGCAACCTATGCCATAATAACGAGGCATGAGAAGTGTGAGGAAGCCGTTAGTCTTTGGAAAACATGAGTAAAAATGGTTCCTGATACTATGTCAAGCACAGCGAAGATAATGACTATGACATTCGAGGACACTTGGAGGTGAAATATCGCAGCCAGTGAATCCTGAAACTCATGTTGGGCTGGGGACTCAGGTCAGTGGTGGAGTGGCCAAGGAGGCTTTTAAAAACCACACTTGTATGCGAGTTGTCTTTTGGTGTTGGAGAGGGACCCCCCCAGTCTTCTGATGATAAACCGTTGGGGGGATGAAACATGTGTAAGTGTAGTGATATGAATAGGTGATGTTACCCTAGGGTTGTCAAAAGATCACTGGGATCCAACTGGCTGTGAGTAACCCGAGAAAAGCTCTTATAAGTACCTTCAGAATCGTGGTCATGAGTGGGCAAGGCTACCTGGCAAGCAGATGACAGGGCAATGGGGTGCCCTGTTGCTATTTGTGTGAATGGATTGAATGCAGCTGTTAACCTTCTAGAGGGTTGCTCTTCTTGGGAAAACTGGAGTTATGAATAGATAGTAGGGTGAGTCTTTGCATCTAGATCTCTTTAAAAAGTAAATGTAACCAAAAAGGACAGACATGTTTGAAATCATATTCTCAAGGGTATGTATAGAGTGAACAGTCCCCCAACCCTTTCTTTCTGGGATAGATAATAAGGGTAAAGTCACCCTCAGAATGAAAAGATTCTACACAAAGGAATACACAAAGTGATACTTGTGTAATTGTGTACAAAGTGGGAGTGGGTTTATTAAAGGATTGTTTCAAGTCGTCACTGTAAGGAAGCAGGAAGCAAAAACCAGCGCGAACTATTAAGAAAGGAAGACAAGAACTTGTTTCTTCCACAGTGCTGTGAACACCTATGAATCTTGTGTTAGCAATGGGAAGAAGGAAATACGGGGCAAAAGCAGAGGGGAAAGGAGTCGGGCACAGTTTGTGAGGGTCAAAATTGGATTAAGCTGGTGAAAGTTCACAGGTTTGTCTGTGAAAGTCACAAGGTCTTCCTGGCTTTGGTAAATTGCTAGCAATTTTTGACCTTGTAATGGTGCAAGGATCCTTTACAAAATCTGTGTGTGATCACTGCTTTTCCCCAGTGTCTAGGTTCCTAAAGCCTTTCTCCCTGTGTCTTAGTTTCTTGTGCCCTTTGGGCAAGGCCAGGGTTCTCCAGGAATTGGACGCTGGCTTTCAACTCGTGATCCTCCTGCCTCAGCTGCTAAGAGAATAGGTGTGAACCACCATGCCTGGCCCCAGAAGGAATCTCTGTGTAGCTTCATGTGTCTAAGTGCTAGAAATGTTGAGTATTTTGTAAAATATAAGGCATCGTATTTCTTTTTAGAAAGGTAAGGTTAGTTTCCTTGCCCAGTTATTGATTGGATTCATCCAGGAAGAATCGAGGACATATTTTAGAATCTGAAGGAAATGAAAATAGGAACACCACGAACCAAGAGGGAAGGATACAGCAAGGCAATGCCCACAAGAAAGTAGAGCTTGGCTAAGCAATGTATCACTACATGTCCACGAACCTGACAAAGACCCAATGAGAAGCAAGGTAGATCAGAGAACAAGTAAATGTAATGGAAAGTGAAAACCCACTGCAAAAGAGCTTGTTCCTCAAATTGTATTTCTCCAATGCCTTCATGTTTTCTGATTCATGAAAGTCGTACAACTCTGTCCCCAAACTTGATAATGTAGGAAGGCGTCAGTTTCCTAGGCACAGACAGGTAGCCAACCAACAGCCTCCCATGAGGTACAAGTGAAGAACTAGCTGGCTTCTTTGCTAAGAACTCATTGCCTCCACATTCCCCAAGGCCTGTTATGTTGATACCACTTCAACAGTGGTACACAGTATGTATGGGAACAGCCACAAGGTAACCGAACCCCATTTCTAGGTGTTCGTACACTAAGATGCTCTGAAGGCAAGAAGGACTTGACAGAATCCTCCCCCCAGGTTTCAGTCGTGGGAGTAGAAACTGGAAAACTCCCTTCCTTGCCCAAGTTTGGGCACAAAAATCCCATAACGAGGAGACTCCTGTGCGTCCCAGACTTACATTCCTTGAGTGACAAGGGGCTGCCTTTGCCATAATGGCGAGGCTACTGAAAATGAACAGGGAGCATGTCCTAACGGCCTCCCATCTCAGGGGAAACCTACAGTCCCACTCCATTATCCTGGTCAGCAAGACCCACAACAGGTTGCAGTCCTCGTAGGCCACAAGTGTCCTGCAGCAGCACTGGCCTCAGCCCTACATGACAGTGCTGAAATATGGTTGCCCTCTAGTGATAAAAGAGCAGAGCTGTTATTTCACTTCTGGAAAAACAACATACTCTTGTAACCCCAGCTGCTGCCTGCCCTCAGGAGCATCAAGGACTTTCAGGGCACCAGCTACTCTACGAAAACAGGTCGACAGTAGACACAGTGGGGGGAAGTCATGCAGGGAGAATGTAAAGCAGCTACAAAGGGGATCCCCTAGCAGAGAGCAATGCCACAGAAACATGAGAAGGCATGAAACTCACTGGAAACTGGAATGTACAGCACTCTGATTGTGTCTATTCTAACAGGGGCTGTGTCTCCAACACATACCGCCCTCCACCAACTGCTGAGCACGGTGCCAAATGATGATCTCTCTCATCCAGCTACTTTGGAGGCCAAGGCAGGAGGAGTACGAGTTCAAACGAGCCTCAGCACAAGCCAGGTAGTAGGCAACTCAGTGAGACCCTGGCGCCGACACCAGATGTCGGCATACAACCAGAGACAAGAGCCTGTAAGTAAACCCACACTCCTGCAACCAGTTGATTACTTCCTGTCCCGTGGAGCACTGGCGGCAGCACCTGAGATCTTAGGCACACGCTGTATTGTACACCAAGAACACCCAGCCCTTATAGCAGATGTGGCGCAAAGGTCTGACGGACACAGAGCAAAGACAGAATAGTCTTTTCAATAAGCAGAGCTAGAAAAATTGGTGGGCTGTAGAAGAAGGTAAAGACATTCCTAACTCCCATCCGTTTAAAAGACAAAACCACTACAGAAACACATGACTGGAGTGGACAAGAACCCAAAAGCACAGGACACAAGCCCACTAACTCAAACGCTTCACACCAAAGGAACTGGGTCCAAATATCTTTTGCTGCTTTACACATTGTTTCTGAAAAGGAGTTACTATGCAGAATCAGGAAATCAAACACCTTAATGGCAAAACCTCCTAGTAGTCCACCTTAAACATGGGTATGTGGAAACAGTGGGAAATACCACTCCTCAGCACAGACATGGCAGTGAACACCAGTGCTGCCATGGGATGCAGTAACTCCCTCTCCCTGGTAGGGACCCAAGACAATGAAAGGAGTAGGCTGAAGAGACACCTCACTTTCCTCTCAACACTGTGGTGTTCCCAGAGAGCCTTGTGCTATGTGGAGAACAAGGCAAAGGCAGGCAAGTAGTACATGAAGTAGAATCACAAAATTCATCTCAGAAAGTGGAATGGGTAAGACAGGAGTTACTGCACCCTAGGGTGAGCACATCATCTACTGTGTATCTCAAACAGTTACAAGACGAGATTTTGAATGTTGTCACCATCCAGAAATGATAAACGTCAGAAGAAATGTTTCAACTGGTTGAAATGTACACACTGCAACATCACTTTGTACCCAAAACAGAACAATTTGTGGGCTTTTATGTCACATTTACCAAACCCACACAAATGCAAATGCAGTTATCTCGTAGTACCCAAAGAGGCCAAAAACCTTCCCTGATGGCAAGACAGCCTATTCAACAAATGGTGCTTGGAAAAATGGGAAACCACCATGTACTTCCTGAAAACCTCTCTCAGCCAACATGAAAACAACTCAAAGTGCATCAAAGACCTGGTAGTATCCATAGTATGTCACAACACCACAGGAGGAAAACGTCATGACCTTCAGTAATAGCCAAGAACAAGACTCTCAAGCCTAATGCTCACCACAATTCGTAAACCAAACATGATGCACCACACAGTGAAGCCCGGCCTAGGTGCACTGACTCCTTCTCCTTTTCTCCAAACACAAGTGAGAGGCCAGCACAGTGGAACAAGCCTCTAATCCCAGAGTCTGAGGTAAGAGCATGGCAAGGTCAAAGCCAGCCTGGTCAACGGACACTTTCCATTTTGACACAGGGTCACCAGGCGTTCCATCCTTTCTAACAAAAGAAAACCAAAGGCACTATAATGTACAATGCTCGTTATAGATGTAAGGCCTTGGGTTACCTTGTCTCTCTCTTTCTCTTTCAACTTGTCCATGGATCGCTTGAGTCCTTCTTCCAGAAGGTCTATGAGGCGCACCGTTTCTCCCGAACGTGTTTTAAATTTCTTCCTAATGAAGGAAAGTCCACAGTGAATGGATTTGACACTGACCTCTTCCCTTAGAAATATTCAAACAGAAAGCTTGAGAGGCCTACCCGCAGGCTCGACACTGCCTGCCTCCACCCGGGACCCAGGGAGGGTGGTAAAAGCAAATGGGGTGTTTGCATGTGTGTCACCTCCAGGCCTCAGCTGAGAACACCCTAGAGTTGAGCCCTCATACTGGCCCCACCTAACTGGAAAAGTGAAAAGATGTAATGTCTGCATTGTCCTGCAATACACCCCTCTGCTTGAGACTTTTACCCTTTTAGAAAAATGAATACAATACATGTTTACTTCCAGAATTAGGTCCCAAATCCTATACTGGAATTCTACTTTATATAGCCATTACTTTCATTTACTGGTTATCAAACCCACCTGTTTTTTTTTTTTTTTTTTTAAGGGGTTGCTGAGACTGTAACCCAGTGCCCCAGACATGCAAGCACGCTGCCACAGCCCAAACCCAACTGCAGTGTTGACACAGTGTTATGTTACTAGGATTGCAGGGCCCCATTCACACATACTGCACGGGGCAAAAGTACCAACAAGCAAGGATGACAACCACTGAGAAAACGGGATTTTACCTAGTACACAGAAGTGCACATGACATCATCTATGCACAGACACAGGTTCCAATATACATGAAGCATGTGTTCCTATACAACAGGAACAAGAACTATGCTATTTGCTAGGTTTGTATAACTAGAGCTTAACTTTGCCTTTATCAAAGACGTAAAATTCCTCTATCCATACTGATAGTTTTCTGTATGCCAGACCTCCACCCCCCCCCCCCAAACGAACCCAGGAGTCACACATGCTAGGTAAAACTGCTCTACTACTTGAGTAATACCCCTACCCTGTCCTATTTCCTAAGTATTCAAAAACTTTCAAATATCTGATAGAAATGACACTTATCAGCCTAGTCAGAACACTGAGGAAGGCTTCCTAATGTGTCTCCTTTACAACAACTCATCCTATCCACTCTTCCCTCACCTGTCTTCATTTTTGTATCTGACAAGAAGGGATGCATATTTGAATGCCACCGGAACTTTCAATAACAAATGACTACACCCACTGTACATAAGTCAGTAACTCCCACAGTGGGCCCTGGCAAACACAGTTGTACAGGTTCCAGCAGAGAGCGCCATGCACAGCAAGTGATCCATCCAAAGGTGTCCAAGGAACAGAGGACGAACTACAGTGACAAAGTATGGACTAAATATTAAAATGTCAAAGAAACAACAGAATCTGAGCCTGGGAATGTACATCCTTACTATTAGCAAGCTGCCATGAGCTATCACTGAAGTTATCCCTTTTTATCCCCCCATGCTGAGCTTACAAACACTTAAATGCTAAGATAAAAACACTGTCGATACATTGATTAAAAAATACTGCCTTCCTTACTTGAAGCACTCTCAGAACCATTAGACCTACTGTCTTCATTCCAAAAAAGTCACATAACACTTCCAACACATGCACTGCTATAAAATCCCCATCAAAATAACTTAGGTTGCTGAGGCAGGAGGATGGCGAGTTCAAAGCCTGCCTCAGCAAGGGCGAGGCCCTTAGCAAGATCCTGCCTCTAATGAAATACAAAACAGGGCTAGGGAAGTGGCCCAGTGCTCGACAGCCCCGGAGTTCTATCCCCAGTACCCGCCCCCCCCAACAAACAGTTTGTCCTAAAGACACTGTCTTTTACATGCTCACCTCAGAGCTGCCAATGAGTCAGCTCATGTAGTTCTCAGAAATACTATATGATATGGCACACTTTTTACGAAGTGCTGATTACATGGTAAGTGATACTACCCATGGTAAAGTTTGACAATGTCAACTTTTGCGCCTTTGAACTGATACACCCTACATCTAAATACCTACACGTACTTACTTTTTCATAAATGTGAACAATTCAAAAAGGGATAGTACACACATTATGAACATGTAGGCTTTGCTAGCATTTCTGATATGCTCATAACAACAAAAGCAGCAAGTCAAAGCTCAACTGAACCAAGCTTATACTTTTTACCAAGTGAACTGTGAAAGAACACACATTTAACAAATGACTAGGGGGCTGGAATTGTGGCTCAGCGGTAGAGCGCCTGCCTAGCACGTGCGGGGACCAGGTTCAATCCTCAGCACCACGTACAAATAAACGCATTGTGTACAACTAAAGCAAACAAGTATTTAAAAAAAAAAGACTAGACTGATTTTTGACCCAAAGTCTCTGAAACTCTACATTTCGTTACTTGAATCTCTGCTAACAGACACCCCTGATCTCTTAAGTCCTGACTTTCCTCGTCATTTGACTTCATGCACGTGTCCCTTTGAGACTACATACTTTGGCCATAATGACAATACACACAATGGCTCCGCTACATGATTCATCACATGCACACTACTAAACTAAACTACCTCCTGTACTCGCAAATTACAAATAACCACCAGGGCCTCTTCCACACAAATGTGGGCAATGGGGTCATATTACCATCTGCAGATGTTCCACACTTACTTGTCTTCCCCAAGTACCACACCAAATCCAGCATGGGACACTCGAGTTACCTTAGGGTCATACCAACCAATCATCTGAGCTGCAGCAAATACTGTCTGGAAGTGCACAGACTGTAAAAAGCAAAAACAAAAAAGAGTGTTACCTGCTACTTTTCTAATACTGTTTTTACATAACTTCTTAATGCTCTTACTCTCAGGGGATGTTTGTAAAATGCAATTCACTCCAACTTTGTGCCATGACTGCTCCATGACAAGCTTTTCTTTCACACGTCAATATGTGACAAATACTAAGAGCAACATTGTTACCATACTTTCCAGCTTCCAAGTTGGAAAAACCATTGAATTAAAGGACACTTTGACCACAGTAACTTCAATTACATTTTACTTCTTACCACATCCCTACTGATAAGAACAACTACTAAAGTTCAGAGACATCTCCTGCTCCATTTCTTAGAGAACCCCTGGACAAGTCTTCTTTTCCCCATGATGTATCTGGGGAACGTTTACAGTTGTCCACTGCCACCAACCTCACAACACACAACGTTGCAGCAGACTCTTCGACACACTTACTTGTCCACTGTCCACCACATAGATGACCATGTCTGCCTTTTCCTCAAGTAATCTTTGTTTAATAGCAGCCAGGTCAGACGTATCATAGGTATACCCTCCGTCGGATTTCACGATGGTTAATGGTATGGAGCACCCTGGGACAAACACAATCTTCCTGCCATCATCCACTTGCACGAAGCCTAAGGGCAGAAACACACACAAAGGTCACTACTGGTGCTTTTTTTTTTTCTTTTCAGTTGTACACTATACCTTTATTTCTTGGCATGTGGTGCTGAGGATCTAACCCAGGGCCTCACACGTACTAGGCAAGCACTCTACTGCTGAGCCACAACCCAAGTGTCATCACTCATGCTACAAGAACTCTGAAGGAACTAGAATGGTTGGTCCTTCCAGGACGACCTACCTAGTCTAAGAACATTGTAGAAAACATTTCCTGGCTGAGAAAACCACTCACACAATTTGTCCCATCATGACCTACTAGAAGCCTTGGGAAATGGCTAAGGTCCAGGCTATCTGGAAGTGCAGGGGACTGTTACAATACAGATCACATAGAGCTCTTTTCTGCACTCACTCCACACTGGCCTCCCAAGCTCTTTCTAGCCCTAACTGGAACCCACCGACTCTGCAGGCCAAAAGCCTGAAAATCACTCCTGACTTCTACCTACACACATAACCCATCTCTGAGACAAGGGAGGGTGCTATTCCTAGACAGACCTTTACAATCTCATCAAACACAACAGGTTCCAGCATTTGGAATGAGAAGTACAAACAATGAGTCACACATTCATTATGAAACCAGAAAGATGCAGAACGAGACAGGAAAGAGTACATAATGAAAACATCACCTACATTTCAGTGCCACTCTTTGCCAAATACACAAGTCTTCATTTTTAACCTTTGCAAGAACTGTGCAGTTACTACTAATGCTTTCTCACTTGAGGAAACTAAGCCTGGGTCAAGTCAAAGCAGTGGTTTGCAACATAGGCTCTGAACACAAACGGCCTAGGTTTGAATCCAATTTATCACATATTAGCTACACTACACTAGAAGTTACTAACTCCTCTGTGCCCATTTTCTCCTCAGTTCCCATCATTAGGGCTACTAGTACACCACTTTCCTAGCATGACCAAAGCCCTGGGCTCAATCCCCAGCAGTAGCAAAAACAAACCAAAAACCCCATTCATCTGTGAAATGAGCCTAGCAGAGTAAAAATAACTATAAGACGACAAGGGTTGAAAATAACTTCAGTGGGCTATCACTACCTACAAATGGGACACATGGACTATTACAGACAACAAGAAGGGCAACTGACTAAAAAAAAAAAAAAGCACCTTTCACATACTATAAAGAGCCCCATTTACAATAATAACATTCAAACGACTCACTGTATTTAGAAAATGCTATGAAACGAACCTATTCCTCTGACAATGGATTAACATTACAAAACACAAAAAACATTCAAGCACTTCTTTTGCCTGCCTTCATTTAGTGAAAAAGTTATACAAAGAATCCCAGGTGACAAATGAAAACCACATCACTCCACACTCACAGACTCCATGAAGTAAAGCGTCACAATCATGAACATTACTAGCAACTGAAACAACCAGGGCAAAATCTGACATCAACCTTATGGAAGATCAGGCTGATGACTGATCATACCAAATTAGTATCACAAAACTGAACCACGACTTGTTCTCATTCATGACAGGAAAGTCAGCAATTTAAAAACAAAGCAAATGCAAGATGAAATCCATTGAAGACTTTTGGGAAAGCTGGCCTTGACAGTACATGTCTATTATCTCATACAGGCAGTGGGTTTCCACTTGAAGGACAGCCTGGGCAACTTAGCAAGACCCTGTCTCAATAACATTGAGCTGGGAATACTGCTTGATGGTACATCTTTTGCATTACAAAGGGGCAAGGGGAAAACCCATTACTTTCTAGAATGTCACATCCATATCAACTGACACGTTCCGACTTTCAAAACTAATTAATACAACATTACTTTTGTTGGGAAATGTACTCTCTAATGCCATCAACACATTATTAACCTCTGCTAATGGCACATAACTAAAATTGCTCATTTCAGCTACCGTGTACGTTGAGGCAAGAGGATGGCCAGTCTCAACCAACTGAGTGACACCCTGCCTCACACAAAAAAAGGGGGGGTTGTGCTGCTTGGGATGGGAAGAATTACTCACTCTCTTGCTGTGATAGTGGTATTCTGTTTTACGGTTGGCGGAAGGGACTTCCTTTACAGAGATACATACCACAGTAGTTGCAAGCTGACATCACAGGATGTAAGCAGCATGTATGGGAAGGCACAGAAACAATAAGAGTGACCACTATTCTTAACTGCTGAAGCTGGCCGACAAGGGCTAGGTCTTGGGGAATTTGAAAATTCTTTCTACTTTTAACTATGTTTGAAAAATTTCACACAACTTCTGTCTTTATTTATTTATTTTTTTGGTACCAGGGATTGACCTGAGGGGCACTTAACCACATCCCCAGCCCTATCTTATATTGCACAGACAGGGTCTCTCAGAGGTCCTGAGGCTGGCTTTGAACTCCTGATCCTCCTGCCTCAGCCTCCTGAGGGGATTACAGCGGTGCACCACCTTGCTTGGCTAAAAGAGACCCATTTTCTTCCCGTAACAGTGCCTACCTTTATCTTCAAATTCCGTGACAACAGCATCCATCCTATCTTGATAGAAAGATTCTCCTCTCTCTATCAAGGAGATATCCAATGCATCATAGATTTTATTAAATTCTAGGGGAGAAAACACCACAAAGGAAAATGATTACAAACAGCAACCATGCACCTTATAGCAAGATAAAATTGTTCAACTGACACATTTGGAAAGAATTAAACCAAGGTATGACACACATTGGGGCGAGACAATTGACCAAATGCTGGGACCGGGACTGCGCTCAAAGGCAAAACAAATGTTCAGCTATGTGACGCACGCATGTACTTCCATTCTAGACCCCTCCCTGCCAGCCCCATACATCATCAGCATCAATTAACACTGGTTGGGACGACAGGCCACTTTTTTCCTGTCTACATTCTCCTGCAGCCCAATTAGGAAATATATACAACTTTTCAAAAAACTCATTCTTTTCTTTTGTTACTGGGGACTGAACCCGGGGCACTTTACCACGGAGCTACACCTCCACTTCTTTTACTTTGGATATGCTCTTGCCAAGTCACCTGGGCTGGCCTTGAACCTGTACTTTCTCGGGCCTCAGCATCCTCAGTAGCTGACATTCACAGGCATGGGCCACCACACCGGACCCTAAACACCTATTCTTACAAAAATGTACATAAGGAAAACCTTTCTTCTCCTCAGCAAGCAAACATTTACTGAAGGTTCTTATACTTCTTTTTAATCTGTATAACTTACACGTCTGCTACCCATGTGTCCATGACACAGCAGTACACAACATTTCACTATCCACTGCCACTAAGCAGTCATAACCCTTCTTCCTCAGAGACTACAGACTACTTTTGTCCACTGACCACTTCAGCCATCTCAGAAATGACTGTCAAGTGTGAAAACTTGACATTGTCTTACAACTACAAATGACTACAGACTGTGGAACTTGGTGAGACACTCTACACACAATGGTGTTTCCTAGACCCTTGCACACTTCTCTACAGGTTGGGCCTGCACATTTCTGGATACATTCACTCCCAAGTGCCTTACACCTTTGGTATAACATTATCTCTTCTTCATTTTTGGTGGTTTTGAGATCAATATAGGGGACTGTGCATGCTACGTAAGCGCTCCCCTACTGCACTTCATCCCCGGTTCTGCTTCATTTTCTATTTAGACTGACTTACAAATAAATCACATTTTTCGTCTGCCTGTCTTCTTCTTCGTTATTTCAGAAACATATTTCACCAACAATTCTATTTGCCCCTTCTCAAAGGTTTACAAAGCGTCATTCAAGATCCACAGGGAAGCCAGGCATGGCGCTGTACGCCTCAATCCCAGCAATTTGGGAGGCTGACACAGAAGGATCTCAAGTTCATGGCCAGTCTGAGCAACTGACATCTTGTCTCAAAATAGAAAGTACTGGAAATGCAACACAGTGCTACAGTAACCCTGGGTTCAATGCCTAGAACACCAACAACAACAACAAAAAAGAGCCATCTGAATAATGACTGAAGGAAACTATATTACAGTACTTGATAGAGGAAGAAATGAAGCCCAGAAACTCACCTTCACGGGACACATCACATATAAGCTTCCAAGCTTTTATCATATCTGGATGTTTACTCTGGAGAAGAACAACACATTGGTATGCTCGCTTCTTAAATTCCTCCTCCGTATCAAACCTCTTCTTAGATTCCTATTTTTAATAACAGCATGGTGTTTAAAAATTCAATCCTGTATGTCTAGATGAAAAGTTTATGATTTCCTAAACACACATATACACACCATGAGAAAGTGAAGACTTAGAACCAAACAAATGTTCCACCAAAAGTCATTGACGTGATCACAGGAGCTGGGACAATAGCTCTGTGGTAAAGCACTCACCCGGCAGGCATGGGGGCCCTGTGGAAACGCCCCAGGTCTCCCCAAAGAAAAAAGAACTCTCTTGCAGATGAAAATGCCAACTAGCTGCATTCTTTCAAGAGTTTCTTGAAAACTAGCACTACAGTTTTTCTTCTACTTTCCCACTCCACAAAAGCCTATTTTACATGGATACTTTCACATTCAAAGAGTTAGTAAACAAGAGTGAACAGGTGGACTGAATTTTCTGTGCCTTATTCTCCATTTTGGATATGGTGATTTCCTTTTTCTTTTTCCTTTTTTTTTTTTTTTAATAAAAAAGAAAACTGCTTTCATTGTTTCATTTTGCAAGCCACTGCAAGCTTAGTAAAAGGGGGAAAAAAAAATTTCCAAACTATGACTGGTAACATTTTGGTGCACAGTTGCAGATCATTTTTCTCAACTATACACCTATGTGTTAGGAAAAACCTAAATTCAATGTTCTTTACTGCACTTCAAAAATTTAACCTATGAAATACAAATATTTTCCTGGATTCTTACATCTGCCTCATTACATTCAAAAGATAGAACTTCAAAAATATTCATTATTGTACCAGTTTCCTATCAATCAACATTTCACTGATTTATACCTTTTCATTAACAAACACCAAAAGAAACTAACTCTACAAATATTTAATTTTCTACACAGCAATCTCATTTTTGGGGACATTTCTTGCTCTTTTTAAGTAGATGATTCCAACAACCACACACAATCTAAACAGACAACATTCTTCACTGGATAATAGGGACCACCATTACATGCAAAATTCAATAGGGCAACACTATCCACTTTGTCACACCAATCCAACAAAGTAACATGCAGTTGTGTCACAAGGTAATACACAATGTTACAAAAACACAACATTAGGATAGATGATATAATAAATGTGTATGCATTACTCAAGGAACCAAAGAAAGGTGACCACTGTGGGTGATTTAACATTATGGAGGTATACATTTTGTAAGCTGCCTGGTACCGAAAACCGGGAAAAAATCTCTCGGAAGCAGAGTAAAGCTTTTACTACTTTTACTTCTACTTTCTTAGAGAGAGCTGAGAGAGGGAAAGAAAGATTTTTAGAGAGAAAGATTAAAGAGAGCTTTTCTTCTTGTCTTCTTAGCTTAGAGTCTTAGAGAGCTTAGAGAGAAAGAAAGATAGAGCTTAGCTTAGAGAAAGATTAGAGCTTCTTTCTTCTGTCTTCTGTCTTCCTCGGGAGCCTCGGCCTAACTCTGACCAGTCATTACTTCTTCTATCTGGTTTCTCTTCTGTAACCGCTCTGCCTACGTTCTGGCCGCTCTGATTCTTTTCTCCAACCCGAACTCTTCTTCTGACCGACCGAGCGACTGCACGACTGACTGAATGAATTCTCCGTTCTCCTGACTCGGACCGCTTTCACCCGGTTATATACCTTCAGCTTTGCGGGTGCCTACAGGTGCGTCACATACATATCAGGTGGAACTTATGGCTTCCAGCTAGCTGCAACAGCCCTTCCTAATTAGGGCTCCTTCAACATTTGTCTTTCAAAAGCTTTCTTATATATACTCAGTATTCACAAAATATGCAAACTGTTGTAAACACTTATAATGTTCTTTCATTAACAACCCCATGCAGGGCTTGCTGCCTTGTACCTATTACCCCATACATTTGGGAGGCTAAGGAAAGAGGATCCCAAGTTTGAGGCCACATTCAACTCAGAAAAATAACCTATTTTAAAAAAAAAAAAAAAACAACACACAACCTATGTCTGTGTGACAGAGAGACACACAGAAAGAGTGAGTGGGGCTGTAGCTCTGCGGCACAGTGCTTGCCTAGCATGCGCAAGGCACTGGGTTTGATCCTCAGTACCACCTACAAATAAGCAAACAAAACAAATGCATTCTGCCCAACTACAAAACAGTTTCAAAAACCAAACCCAAAACATGGGGGGTGCATGGAGGCTGGGGACATAGTTTAATGGTAGAATGACCGAGAACTCAATCCCCACTATTGCAAACAACAAATGGAAACATATTTCACGTAACAGTACATAATGTGCCATAATTTACTATTCAACAAAACACCAAAGAGCAAAGATGATGCTTTAAGGCATGAGCAGCTTCTTCCTATGCATACAACCACATGCATCCTGCTACACTGCACAACTTTTACAAAAACAACTGCAATGCTTGCACGGATGTGGATGCCTATGATCCTGGCTATTTAAGAAGCTGAGTCAGCAGGAAGTTCAGTTTCCTGTCACACTAAGCAACTGAACAAGACTCAACATTATAAACCAGGCATACAGCTCAGGGGTGCAGTGCTCCTGTGTAAAGTCCCCAGAACTACAAAAAACAAAAAAAAAAAAAAAAAAAAACAAAAAACAGAACAAACCCAATCAAAAATAATTTAATTTTTCAAATACATGAGGTCAGTCTAAAAGCTTTACTTTTCATACATGGGGTCAACTTTTGTTATGGCTAGGCCAGTGTATGTAAACATATCTGTTAGAGTAGTTAACATGTAAACAGGCAAATTGCCTGAGTTCAACAGTGTGACTTCTGTATGGGTAGAACCATGACTTTCACTGTATGGACTTCCATTTAACCCCATTTAGCTCCACAGTAGTTTCAAATATGCTCTTGAACTTCCCACGGAAAGTGGTTCATTATGACAAGTGACAGACACACAAATGTCAGATGAATGGTATCAAACCTTATAAAATGCCTGAAGATCCCCAATAGGAGGTGAGACGGTCAAATAATCTGGAAATTTATCCTGCAGGTGAGCAATGAGCATGCCAAACTGAGTCCCCCCAATCTCCTACATGGTTCAACCTAATTCCAACGAGAGAATACAAAACAATTGACAAAATGGTGACCTAACAGCAACTACATTCCATTAGAAACAACTAACATTTAAGGGGTAGTACATGACATGCACTAATAGCTGTTGACCTGGTTACTTCCTCAAGTAGACTGCAAACATAAAAAGCAAAGCCTTCGTTGGTTACTTCAAACTCTGTAAACCCAAAAACAACCTACAGATAGCAGGTCACCAAGATTTCCTAAATATATTATTAAACATCAATGGACTGCAATCTCTTCAGAGTTTACTAACATTGGACAATCTCAGTTACATCAATGTTGGTTACTCTCACAATACTATGAAATTTAACTTACAATCCATTGGTGCACTGTAAGACAGTCCAATGGTTCCTAAGTAACAATCGATAACATTCATCTCTCTGTCTTTATCTAGTCCCAAACATCAGATTCACTACAGTGGATGATGATACGCATTTATCACTGGTTTCTCTAATTTGCCTCACGGTAGCCAGAACACTCTTTTTCGTCTTGGAAAGTGCGGGTGGGGTACTAACTGGGGATTGAACTCAGGGGCACTTGACCACTAAGCCACGTCCCCAGCCCTATTTTGTATTTCATGCAGAGACAGGGTCTCACAGAGTTGCTAAAGCGCCTTGCCATTGCTGAGGCTGGCTTTGAACTCTCCATCCTCCTGCTTCAGCCTCCAGAGCTCCTGCAATTATAACAGTGTTCCAAAGTAATCCAATTAAACTCCCATTGTTCTCAAATGGCTTCCAAGGCCAAACTATGTTTCTTGCCTGTCTCTTCTTCCCTTACTAGGGAAAATAAACACAATCTTGGCACATAGGAGGTACTCAAGAATTATCTGCAAGCCAGGCTCAGCGGCGCACACCAGTACTCCCAGCAGCTCTGCAGGCCGAGACAGGAAGACTGCGAGTGTTCAAAGCCTGCCTCAGCAAAAGCGAGGCACTAAGCAACTCAGAGAGGCCCTGACTCCACATACAATACAAAACAGGGCTGGGGATGTGGCTCAGTGGTCAAGTTCCCCCAGAGTTCAATACCCGATACTACAAACAAACAAACAAACAAAAAAAATATCTGCTGAATGAGCAGAGGACGTTCATCCTTACTTAATCCTGGTGTCTTGTCACATGTAACAAAGTAAAACAAGTTCAAAGGATATGTCCAGGACATATTAAAAACCTTCACTAGTGATTGAAAGGCAGAATTAAGCTTAAGAACCTTTCACTTAATCAAAGGATTGCTTTCTCAAATGCAATG
The DNA here is from genome assembly GCA_025594165.1 of Tamias sibiricus. Lineage (NCBI taxonomy): Eukaryota > Metazoa > Chordata > Mammalia > Rodentia > Sciuridae > Tamias > Tamias sibiricus. The sequence goes on from CM046662.1 coordinate 12,117,298, forward strand.
TTTCCTTTTCTATATACATTTCCAGAGCTGAGGATATAGCTCCGTGATGGAACACTTGCCTAGCAAGAATGAGGACCTCAGTTCAGTCCCCAACACTAGGTGGGAAGTGGGCAGAAGAAGAAAGAAATCTGAAAATACAGGCAAGAACACATACCTTAGCACATCATAGCCTGCAAATTCGAAGAGGCGGCACAGACTTTCTCCTATGATAGTTGACCTAAGGTGGCCTACATGCATTTCTTTAGCTATATTGGGAGAGGAAAAATCAACTACAACCTAAGAAAGAAGAAGTAGACACATTTTATTCTGTAACACGTTAATATGTTACCATATTTCAAAATAAACTCAGACCTACACATCAGTCCAGGTTATAATTCCACAATGCTAGACTTCCTGATGGATCTACTTGTACAGTTTTAACTGAAAAAGAATCCAATGCAATTATATACATCACTGTCTATTTTACTAATGTCTGCATTTGTTATCAAGTAGCTATCTTAAAAGCTTATGAAGTCTAAAAAAATGAAGTTAAAAAAAGTAACACTAAGTATAAATACAACTTCACCATTACATTCATACTCTCAAATACTAATGACTGAGTGTCAATAAAAAATGAAAGTCATTCCGAGTTACAACACTCCTCATGACCTTCTAACGTTTTACGATATCAATAGAACACTGTTTATATACACATACCTTCTTTTTCTCTCCAAGGGGAGGTAGTCTAACTCCATTCACCAGAAGACTGGTCAACTGTTCTGATACAAAATCCTTTCTTAGATGGACATTAATAAAACCTAATGAAGAGTGGAACAAAAAATTTCAGGTAGTATCCCATCCTGAATGACTGCTGACTCCCAAGGATTTTTCTCAATTCCGCTTATGGTACCTTCAGAAAGCTCATCTCACTTGGTCAGGATTCCAATATCACCTGACATCTTCACTTCAGACCTCTTGTAACTTCCACTCTCAGTATCTACTTCAAACCGTCACCCCTCTCCTGAGAGCTTCCCACTTAATTTCAGGGCCCTTTCACCTTTGGCACATAGTTTGCTCATCTCTTGGCAGAAAAAACTTTTGCCACAGACTGGGCCATATTCTATCCCCTCACTGGTGATGAAAAGTAAACCACAGGGAGACACACTAACTCACCCAAAATCAGGCTGTTAGGTAATGCAATCTAAAGGAAAACCTCAATATCCTAACTTGCAGCCAAGGTGATTTCCCATCTCTTTTTTCAATATTGATTTATTTACTTCAGTTGTACACAATGCAAAGCACTTACGTTTACGTGGTGCTGAAGATCGAACCCGGGCCGTACACATGCGAGGTAAGCGCTCTGCCACTGAGCCACAACCCCAGCCCCTGCTTTCCCATCTTGTTCACTGCACAGTGTTCCTTTTTCTTTCCTTTTTTTTTTTTTTTTCTTTTTTCTTTTGTGGTGCTGGGGACTGAACTTAGGGACTCCTGAATGCTAACTAAGTGCTCTATGGAACAGAGCTACAGTCCCAGACTCACTATGCAGATTTTAACTTCTGGTTTTTGTTCTTTAAATTTCAGAAACAATTCACCCTCAAAACAACTATTAAGAAGAATAATTTCATATCATACCAGGACCAGCAATTTCAACTTTTTCAATACATTCATTGTTTGGCAGGTGTCTGGTAATGTTTTCGGCAATTTCTCTGGGATTAACTTTCTGTTCTTTGGTTTTCAGCATCTGTAATATAAAAGTGACACAACATGTTTCACCCAGTTACTTGGAAATGCATACCAGACAAAACATGAGATACTTTCTGCATTTTGATTAGTCTTTTGCAAATTTTATCAATAATGCCACTAGAATAGAAAAGTGACAAAACCACAGGATCTCCACTTCAAAATGAGTCAAACACACAGGCCTGGACCGTTTTAAGGAAGATATAAGTCCATAGTTACGAAGCCTGATTCGACTGTGTTTACATTTCTACTTGTCAGGTCAGGAAAGTACAATATTCAAAACTGAGTAAAATAAGTACCACTCTTCCAGTCGGGCGCAGTGGTGCACACCTATAACCCCAGCACTTCAGAGGCCGAGGCAGGGGGTTTGCAGGTTCAAAGCCAGCCTCAGCAATGGTAAGGCACTTAGCAACTCTGTGAGATCCTGTCTCTAATACAATGCAAAAAAAGGGCTGGGGATGTGGCCCACTGGTCGAGTGCCCCTGAGTTCAATCCCCAGTACCAAAAAAAAAAAAAACCTCTTAGAAAAAAGTCGGGACTTGCTAGAGTACACAATTCATATGCAACAACAACAAAAAAGGAAAGCAAAAAGTCATAACAAGCCTGCTATAATCAACCAGAGACACATTAGATACTGTAGCTATTCAAAACAAGAAACTAGGTCAGGATGGTGGCACATGCCTGTAAGGCCACCTCCTCAGGAGACTGAGGCAGGAAGATTCCAAGTTTAAGTCCAGTTGGGACAACTTAGACCTTGTCTCAAAATTTAAAAAGGTCTGGGGATGCAGTTCAGAGGAACAGAACTTGAGTTCAATCCCTCATACTTTGAAACTACAACAAAGGAGGGGGAACTCTGTTTAAAAATACAACACATAAGCCTACGTCAAAGATATCACCACTGTGCCAAATATTTGATGGAACACTAGTTAGTAATTGGCTTTTTGGCTGTTGATACTGGAGGTCAAACTCAGCGGCAATTTACCTGTGAGTTACATCCCCAATCCTTTTTATTTTGAGACAGTGCCTCACTAGACTGTTCAGGGTCTTGCTAAGATACAGAGGCTGCCGTTGACCTTGCAATTCCTCCTAAGTCTAACAAGTCACTGACATTACAGGGGTGCACCACCATGCCAGGCACCAGCAATCGGCTAACTTCATTTCTCATTTTCCAACAGTCATCAAATACACTCAGCAATCCTGGACATAACAGGAAGAACCAAAGCAAAACAGTACCAAACACTGCCCTAAAACAATGAAAAAAAAAAAAAAAAAAACCCTGAAAATTCAAATTTTTGCTTTTTGTTTCAGAGTAGGAACATACAACCCTTTCCTCAAGGTTTGGCTTTTTTTTTCTTTTCCCCCAGGGGTGTTTAACTACTGAGTCACATACCCAGACCTTTTTATTTAAAAAAAAAAAAAAAAAAAAAAAAACACCTTTTATTTTTTGTGGATACAGGGCCTCACTAAGTTGCTGAGTCTGACCTCGAACTTGTGATCCTTCTGCCTTAAGCCTCCTGAGCTACTGGGATTATAGGTTTGTGCCACCATGCCCAGCTCAAGCTTTTCAATCTGTGAGAAATGTCCTTTTCATTAAGGATATAACAACCTGCTACTATTGACGTAAATGGTCATGATCACGACCATCACTTCAAAAAATCAAATCACCCACAATGAATCACAATAACACAGTACCTGAGAAATGCCCATAGCACTATTACACTGATAGTCCCCAAACTTGGGCTGCTGACTTGGTGTTACTATCAGAGGAGGATTTGCCAGGTCTGGATAGGCAGCCTTAATGGCGCAACCGAAGACTTCTTGTAGGCGGCTATTGATGTTGATCATATTTTTGGTTGGTTTGTTCCTCTCTGCCTGAAGACTCTGCAGGAAAAGAATGGAACTCTTTTAACAAAGTAACATCATACAAAATTTCCCCAAACATTGCCAGAAACTTCTCAATACCTTGACAAAATTCAGAAAAGAACATTCACTTATGGTGTGATTGTCTCCTGAGATCTGCTGAGACACAGAGTTCAACAAGCCCAGCCCAACCCACTTTACCTAAGACATGCTTAGAAATGAGCTTACTTTTGGGGCTGGGATTGTGGCTCAGCGGTAGAGCGCTCACCTAGCACGTGGGCGACCCGGGTTCGATCCTCAGCACCACGTACAAATAAAACGCATTCAATAAAACGCATTGTGTACAACTACAGCAAATAAATAAAAAAATTTAAAAAAATAAAAAAAAAGAAATGAGCTTACGTTTTACTTCTTTTTTTTTGGGGGGGGGAAGGGGGTGTTTCACGGATTGAACTCAGGGGCACTTGACCACTGGACCATATCCCCAGCCCTTTCTTGTATTTTATTAGAGACAGGGTCTCACTGAGTTACTGAGTGCCTCGCCATGGCTGAGGCTGACTTTGAACTTGCCATCCTCCTGCTTCAGTCTCCCAAGTGCTGGGATTACATGCGTGCACCACCGCACCTGGCCTCACTTCTGTTTTCTCAGATTAGACACTAGAAAGGACTTGGGGATGGGTGCATAGCTCAGTGGTAGAGCAACTACCCAACATGAGCAAGTCCTTGGTTCAATCTCTAGCATGCCCCACCCCTGAAAAAAAAAAAAAACTGGGGAATAAAAAGGGCTGCATCTTTTCCTCAGCATCTCCAAAGGTCTGAGTACACAGAAGTATAAAGCCAGTCCTGAATCACTTCACTTCAAACACTGAAGGTGAAATACACTGGACAAAAACAAACCAAACAAAAAATTCATTTATTCCATCAAAATGCGGACTTCTTCAAGGCATCAAATACAAGGGAATACCAACATTCCAGAAAAACACGTGATTTTTGTCTTACTATAAATACTACTCATGTTGGCTCCATCTCTACCTCCTGTAACTTTAAGATAGCACATAATTACCTCTATTATTGCACTTACACCTTCACAAAATCATCCATCTCCACCATCACACTGCAGGTGTCTAAATCATGGCTCTACCCCTGGCACCTAGCAATGCTAGGACCTGACATATAACAAGCTGAAAAAAAAAAAGCAAGCTGGGAGTGGTAGAACATACTTGTAAACCCAGCTCCTTGGGATACTGAGGCAGCAGGATCACAAGTTCGAGGCCTGGTCAATTCAGTGAGACCCTGTCTCAAAACAAACAAACAAACAAACAAACAAACAAACAAAACCTTGTGGGTGCAGCTCCACAGTGGAGCACCACTGCCTTCAAGCCTCAAGCCTCAGTACTGGGGAAAACCAGTGAGTACCCTGGAATAGTGTATGTGCCTACAGTCCCAACTACTTGTGAGGCTGAGGCACAAGGACTGATTGAGTCCTGGAGATCAATGTCAGCTTGGCCAATATAGTAATATCACATATCCAGGAAAAAAAAAAAAAAAAAAAAAAAACAGTGACAATGGGGATGGCCCTTGCAAATACAAACCTTACTTGTCTGCCAACCATGTGTATGCAAGGCCCTGTGTTCAATCTCCAGCACCCACCTCCCACACAGGTAAATGAACACACATGCTTTTAATAAAATACAAATGGAAACACTTGTGTTAATTACAATATCCACAGAGGTCAGGGCAAGACTGTAATCCCAGCTACTCAGAAAGCTAAGGCAGTTGGATCACAAGTTCAAGGCCAGTCTACCCAATTTAGCAACACTTTTCTCAATGAAAATAAAAAAGGGCTGGGAATGCAGAACGCCCTGCCTAGCATCAAACATCTCCCGCCCCCCCCCCACACAAGGTGTGAAAGATTACGAACAACAGACTCAAATACAAGCTTTTACATAAAAATCAGAGCTCAGTGCTTTACGTATAATCTTATTCCACCTACACAACAAAATTGACTTTACTTTTACATGTCAACTAGAGATTAAGTCATGTACCAAAGATAATACATTGCAAAGCCAAGATTCAAATGGAATACTGGAATGGAGAGTGTAAGTTCTACATATTCTCATTGCTCTCTCTCTACCCTATGAAGAAATAATATACATTTTTTTTTTGGTACCAGGGATTCACCTCAGGAGCACTCAACCACTGAGCCACACTCCCAGTACTATTTTGCATTTTACTGACAGATAGGGTCTCACTGAGTCGCTAAGCGCCTTGCCATTGCTGAGGCTGGCTTTGAACTCAGGATCCTGCTATTTCAGCCCCTGTCTCTAATAAAATACAAAAAAGGGCTGGGGATGTGGCCCCATGGTTGAGTGCCCCCGACTTTGATCCCTGGTACCAAGAAAAAAAAAAACACCTGATTTTGAAAATTTAGTTGATCAATAATTAACTGCCCACTGTGAGAGTTCCTTAAAACATGAAAGACATGCTTTTCACAGTGTAAAGATTTCCAAAAAAACTAAAATTATTTAGATATGCTCTTAAGACCCCAAATCTATTATAATAGATTTAAACATTTTAAACTACAGAGGTATCAGTACACATGCATGTTCTACATGTGTGTACATACATATTAAACATACGTACATAATACCCACTGATTTCTAAACCATGCAAATTAATGTCCCATTAAAATACATGTAACTTAATAGTAAACTCTATGAAGGTAATACATTTCATATGCTAGGAACAAATATTAGATGCTACCAACATCTCTTACAACTTGAAATAAGCATTCTGAAGTACTTCCTATTATGCAAAAAATTACATCCTAAGAACTTTTGAGGAGATTAGGATTAGAAGCCGATTACTCAAAATCTCTGTGATTCTATATCAACAGCACTACCATAACAGCAATTGTAAAATCATCAGTGGAAAAGATACCTGTAATAGCTAGGAAATAAAGACTACATATGGGACTTTAAAAAATGAGACTGACAGCTCCATGGAAGTGGGCATGAGGAAAACCACGCCTAGAGCCAATTTAATGAGATAACAAGGGTACAGTGCCTCCCAATCACCAGTAAATGCTTGCAGGTACAGCACGTGGCCAGGTGAGTCAGGCACGTGAATGTTCATCACACAGAGTACTCCATTTCTCTGTGGCTTGCTCTTTCCAGGTGTATACCCTGTTCAGCTGATGTGAACCAATGCACCTTCCTCACTGCACTGACAACATTCTCCTACCTACACATCAGAGCTAATTTATTACAGAGCGGTGCATTAGAATACACAGACTGCCTTTCATATATTTTCCCGCATTTCCTTTATCACACATTATTTAATTAAAAATATACGAAGAGTTTTCACTATAAATAAACAAATGCAGAACCAATGATAAACCCAGGAAGAACTTTTGGCAGGGGGAGATTCCATGAAAAACTTATAAGTGATTTGAGAAAGTTCCAAGACAAAGCTCTTTCAAGCACAGCAGATCACAAACAGGCAATAGAAGACACAGGAATGGGGCAGGCAGGGTATAAAATGAGTAAACCAAATTACCTTAGTGGAAAAAAAAGACGTAAAGCCCATGCAGCTGGCCTGAAACTAATACCCACACATAGGAGGACAATTAGGGAATGAGGTCATACTCTGGGATTTGTCATCAGGAAACCTGAAAAGCAGGCCAAAAACTTGAAGCAAGCTAGATATACATATTTTTAAACCAAACTGAAAATCATTGTTAGGTTATGAGGCCATTAAATCAACAGAGCACAAAATTTGTGAAAAAAGCCCCAAACGATGCTAAAACCATGATATAAAAACTACATTACACTATAACCAACTAGGGGTAGGTTAGGTATGTGGGTGTATTTAAAAATATCTCCTTTGTCATAGTGGCAGAGATTTCAAAACCAAACATGTTAAAACAAAACCAAAACAAACCCACAGACATAAGCTTTAAAAGAAATATCTCAACCATACGTAAATCTTTTAGCTAGCTCAACATCTGTAGGGTGAAATACTCTGAGGGGTCCTAGATAGATATGATCATACCAACTTCATTTTCATTACAAAGTTCCAGCCTGTCTACTGCAGGAAAAAGCACAGGGTTTCCATCTTCCCTTATCTAATTTCCACAGGTTACATTTATGGAATCTTCAGTAATAAGGATTTAAAAAAAAAAAAAAAAAAAAAAAAAAGACAAACAAACAAAAAAAACCACCCAGAGTACTCACCCTTTGAAGAATATTCAGTCGATACTTCAACTTTAAATTTTCTTCCCTCAATTCTTCCAAATTTGGAGAGGCTTCTAAATAGCCACAGTTTTTCAACCGGTCAATTTCAGCAGTTAGAGACTTAATCTCTTTTTCCTATAAAAGCAAGGGTAATGTTTCAGTCCCATTTCATGGATGGCTTCCACAATCCGGTACATTGTACCATACACTTACTTCCTTATTTCCCTTCTTCACAAGACAGGGCAGAGATGATGAGAATGGATTTTCTCTTTGACAAGTTGTGATTTCTCCTTCTCTGGAACTCTTGCTAATTATCCTTGATAAGATAAAACTAAGTGTGCACTTTAGGAGAACCAGGAATACTTAAGAATAAAATGGTACAAGAGGGGTGCAATGGCCCACATCTGTAATCCTAGCTATTCAGGACACTCAGGCAAGAAGAACACAAGTTCAAGGCCAGTCGAGGAAATTTAGTAAGACAAGACCCTGTCTCACAATGAAAAATAAAAAGGGCTGTGGCTGCAGCTCAGTATACAGCACTTGCCTATTACGGATGAGATCCTTGGTTCATCCCCAGTACCTCTAAAGGCAAGAATGGAATCAGTCTCATCCCTAGTTTCTTCTTCATCTCAACAAACCACCCTGTTAGAATATTAGTTAACTTTCTGCCTGATCAATCTGCCTCCATTTCCAAGTTTCATGACTTGATACCCTTAAACCCAAACACCTCAACTGGGGACGTGGTGCACTTTGCTTTTATCATTTGATTCCGAGCACTGCAAAACACCTTCTGTCAAATTCAATATAGCTCACGTGTCACCTTTTGTCCTTTCCAAGACTAAACAATTTGGCCATTTTGGATTCTGTTTTCACTGACTTGGGCTTTGTACATTAACTCCAAAAACTAAATCCATGACAATTCAGAAAGACAGAAATCTAAGTTAACTGCAAAATTCAGGGGAGATGCCAAGGAAAACTACAACAACCCCCCCCCCCCCAAAAAAAAAGATTGCCATACATGAGCATACACTGTTCCAAGTGCTGGGCACTTCTAAGACATTATCTTTATGACTCTTATCAGTGAAACACTCCTATGTGCCCACAGCAAGGAACATATGGTTCAGCAAGGACCTTGTCCATTTATCTGACCAACCTGTACTTTGTGACGGCTGACTTAGCACAAAGCAGTTCCTGTAAGAGGAGAGTAAGGGAAACTAGTCTCCTCTCTCCTCTTCCCACCTGGACATAAAAGCTAATGAAGCAGGACCCGCTTTCGCTTTCATAATTTGTGGCTCTTTTCCCCCTACGAATGCTAAAGGCAGAGAGCAAACCCCAGCTCATCTGATAATGAACCCACCTGTGGACCCTCTTAGGAATCCTCTAGCTCAGTGTTAGAGGACCTGGCAGGGTCGCACGGCAAGACGCCTCCGACCTACCCCGCCCCCCGCCCCGCGTGCCCTAAGACAGCACAGGTGTGTGGGGGGAGGCGGGGACCGCGGGCTCCAGCCCACCTAGGGGAGGTCCAGGAGTGCGGGGCCGCCCGTCTCCGAATGACACGGTCACACAAGCCTTGGAGTGGTCGGTCTTTGCCTCTCCCACCCCTTCCTTCTCCCACCGAAGAGGAAACAGTCCCCGGGGAAAGCATGTGCCTGGGTATCGCAGGCCAGGGACTTGGGACTCGAGCTCCCGCGTCTGACACCCGAGACCCCACCTCGCTCCCGCTGCACCCAGCGCCACTCGGTCCCTCCCCTCTGAGCCTTTCCACCGGTCCCAGGCGACAGACCTGCTGCAGCAGCCGCGCGGAGCACTGAGCCACTAGAGCGTCCATCCTCCCGTCAGCGCCTTTCAAGCCAAGTGGCCGGAAGCGGAAATAACTGGAGGCGTCCGGAAGCGGAAACCCCTCCCCTGGTCCCCGAGGGCTCCAGTCGTTCTAGGGCCGCCGTCTCTGCTGCCCCCTGGCGGGATCCAGGCGATATTGCGAGCAGGAGACAACGGGGAGATTGGCCAGGAGCTGAACCGCTGGCCCGGGAAGTGCTGGCGAGGGCAGAGTCCTACCTGAGCTGCTCTGTGCTTGGGCTGTCTCGGTCATAGGCACTTACCTACATCCTCTGTCTCTCAAGGGCCTCAGTTTGCTCCTCTACGAAATGCGCAAAGAATTAATAAGTCCATCCATCCATTCCACAAACATTTATTTTTGTGCCTATTACCGTGTCAGATGGTATTCCTGGCTCTGGGGACATAGAGATAACAAGACAGACGAAGACTTCTCCCTCGTGGGAACGACATTTTAGACTGGAGAGATAGTAAAGTAAGTGACAAACCCAATTTTAAATGTGATGGAGGGATTTGAGTCAGAGAAAGCATCTCTGAGCTGGTGCTTTTGAGTTACTATCTTTTAAACATATTTTCTCAGCTTTATTGAGATATAATTGACAACTACAATTGGGCGTACCAACGGCATGCGTCGTGAGTTTTGAAACGTGCATACACTGTGAAATGACTACCACAGTCAAGCTAGCGAACATACCCCTCACTTCACAGAGCTATCGTGTGTGGGGAGAACATTTCAGATCTACTCTCTCAGGACATTTCAAGTACACCATCCAGTACTATTTAGAGTTACCATGCTAGCACCTCTGGGGCTGAGGCAGGGGGATCATTTGAGACCAGGAATGTGATCAAGCCTGGGCAACATACTGAGATCTCATCTCAGTCAATGAAATCACCACGTTACACATTAGATCTCCAGGATTCATTCATCCTGCTAATCTACAGTTCTATACCCTTTGCCCAACATCTCTGTTTGCCCACCTCAGCCCCTGATTCTGTTAGTTTGACTTTTTAGAGTCCTACATAAAATGAAATCAGTCAGCATTGGTCCTTGCCTGGCTAATTTCACTTTGCAAAATGTCCTTTGGGTCTATCCGTGCTGTTTCAAATGACAGGGTTTTGGTTTGTTTTTATTTATTCATTTACTTATTTATTATTTATTTTGGTAATGGGGATTGAACCCAGGGGTGCTCTACCATTGAGTTACATTCCAAGCCCTTTTTACTTTTTTAAAAAAGCTTTTGATACAGGGCCTTGCTACATTTCTGAGGCTGACCTTGGACTTGCAGTCCTCCTGCCTCCCTACCAAGTTGCTGGTATTACAGGTATCTGCCATTGTGCCCAGCAGGATTTCTTATTTATTATGCAGACCTTTTTTTTTTTTTTTTTTTCGGTACTGGGGATTGAACTCTGGGGCACTCGACCACTGGGCCACATCCCCAGCCCTATTTTGTATTTTATTAGACACTGGGTCTCACTGAGTTACTACGTGCCTCGCCATTGCTGAGGCTGGCTTTGAACTCGCGATCCTCCTGCCTCAGCCTCCCAAGTGCTGAGATTACACCACCACACCTGCCTTTGCAGACCTTTTCACAGACCTTCTTTTGATTAGTGCTCAAGAATTTATCCTCAGGACAAAAAAAAAAATATTCTTGAAGTGACCCTTGATGGGTTCCAATTAATCCACACCCCGGGCAATAAAGGGTTGCTATGGAACCTGTGGAAGAGTAGATGCAAAAGGATAATTGGTAAGCCGCACATGCAGGCAGATCAATTTCAAAATGAACTACACAAAAATTCAGGATTGGGAAATGGAATCGCCTAGCACCCAGAGACCCTTAGAGTGTCTTCCTGTACCCCATGGTGCCTCCAGCCCCTTTGGAAGACCCTTCGTTTACACCAGTGCTTGATAGAGAGCATTGCTCAAGAACTTTCTTTTAAAAATAAAAAAAAAGTTTTTACTTATGCACCATAATTGTACATAACAGTGGGGTTCATTCAGACATATTCGTCAATGCATAGAACATGGTTTGCTTGATTGGTCCCCAAAACACTGTTTTTTAACTGGCTGAAGGGGACCTCTCCAGGCAGTGAGGGCAGCACATTCAAATGGCCAGAGGCAGGAGCTCAGTCTATTCAAAAGGAGAACGGAGGGTGAGAGACTGAGAATGAGGTGAGAGTTGAGGAAAAAGTGAGATTACACAGGAATTTATTGGCTAAGGAAGACACTTTTACTTTTGATTTTATTCAGAATGGGGACCATGAGAGGGTTTGGATGGATAAGTGTTATGGGCTAAGTCCTATTTCCTGCAAAGTCCTGTGTTAAAATTCCAACCCCTAGTACCTCAGAATGTGACTCAAATATTTTTGATATATATTTATTTTAGTTGTAAATGGACGCTTATTTTACTTATAGGTGGTACTGAGATTCGAACCCAGGGCCTCACACATGCTACGCAAGTGCTTTACCACTGAGCCACAACCCCAGCCCAGAATGTGACTCTATGGTCCTACTCCAAAATAGCTGCTGTCCTTGCAAGAACTTGAGACACGACAACAGAAACCACAGGCAAGACCCCAGAAGTCAGGGGACATAGCCATCTCCAGGCCAAGGAGAGAGGGCTGGGAAGAAACCATTCTTGCCTACCGATATTTTGATCTCAGACTTCTTGTCTCTAGGACTGTGAGAAACCACATTCCCATAGTTTAAGCCACCCTCTCTGTGCTACTTTGTTACAGCAGCTCAAACAAACTAGAGGAGACTTTAGAGACATCCAGGTGGGGGATGATGTACCGGAAGTGGTAGCCGGGGAGAAATGGATGACTTCATGATATATTTTGGAGGGCGAATTGACAACTTACCTTTGGACTGAGAATCCAAAAGGAAGATATGGGGTATGCGCAACAGTCCCCGCCCACCAGCAGCTGCCAGTCTCGCATGGGTTGGTGATGGGTGTGATGGCCTGGCTGGGGGGTGCCGGGGAGGACGATGTATATGGGATGGGGAGGGCCACGCCAGGTGGAGAGAGGCCTCATGGCCAGACAAAAGGACAGGGCTCTGGAGTGTACAGTCCCTCTGGCCGTCTGGGTTTGCACTTGCAGGGGAGAGGTCCCGGGGAGGGGTGCTGGCCGTGACACCACCACCATTTCTGCAGATCTGTCATAGGACTGGAGTGCACACTGACCTCTCTCCTCTCTGTCTTGTCAGTCCTGGAGGGGGCGGAGGCTTGAGGACTGGCCAACCAGAGGCTGGGCTTTGAAGGAGCTGGAGGGGCTGCTGCCAAAGAAGCAGCCCTTGGTGCCTCTTGGCATTTCCAACCGCAGCAGTAATACTTGAGAGTGTGCATGGGGAAGGGAGGGACCGTGGGAGTGTCCAGATCGTCTACCTGGGAAGAAGGCAGAGTCCACACTGCAACGTGACACGTTGCTTTAGGAGATCCTTCAGCGCTGATCCCTCTTGTGGACATGGGCAGAAGGATTGCACGGAAGACACGGGACTCACTACCCCAGAGCGTGGGCATCTAGGCGGAACCAAGCAGGTGGGGTGGGGCTGGTGGGAATCAGGAACAAGCTGGCCTCCCGTGTTGGCCCAGCCCACAGTTATCAGAGGCCTCAGCCCTACGCCTCTTTCCTTGGTTACCAAGAGCTCACGTTCCTTCCAGCACCCACGGCTCCTGGGCCTCAGTTTGCCTCCTCCATGACATGCGGAGATCGTGCTAGGTGGCTGTTGCTGCCTGAAGCGATTGCCGCTTGGAGCAGCGACGCTGTGGGAGAAAATTCGGAGACAGGATGGACATGAACAAGTTCTTTTATTCTTCTCTCTCCGGCTCCAGCAACACACACTCCTACAATCAACGCCACACCACACACAATGGCGTTGACCCCCTCCGCGATGTCCCGCCCCAAGTCTCGTGAGAGCATGCAAATGGCGCCCACCCGATCCACAAGGTCCCGAGCCAAGTCTCACCAGAGCATGGATGGGGGTCATGCTTATGGCTCACAGCTGGCCGCAATCTTAGCTAACTCCTTAATTAGGGCTCCCGCAGGTGGCCACCCGGAATCCTTCCAGATGCAGGAACTCAGTCTTTTCCAGATGTTTCCATCATCACCAGTCCTTTCTGCCATCCAATAGTACATTGTTCTTTACATGGAGTAACTTCCATTTTCACTTCTCCTCCTCCGAAGCAGTACTATCTATGAATCCATAGCTGTGCTAGCTATAGAATGTGTATTAACATAAGTATATGGTTGTAAATGCAAAGGCCTTTACCCACAGCCTACCAGAGGCACCCGTGCTCCACGTTGGGGAGACACTGCATCCTGCCATTGGTTATCACCACAGCCAGCGGAGAGGGCAGAACCGCACAGTGTGTTGTTACTCGGCAGTACCGGAAACAGAACTTTGGTCATCTGTCGGTTCACAGAGTAACTGAGGATCCGCATCGGACCGGGTCTGCACGGGCCCTGGGGCTACAACAGTGGGGGAGACATGCACGGGGCCTGCCCTTGCAGCTCCAACGTCCTCATGAGCAGATAAAACCAGAGAGTCAGATACATACCGGCTTCCGCGTGCTTGGCTGTGAACTTGCTACTGCACTTGCCGTACTCTCCTTACTGCAGGTCCCAAGTGCCTGTGAGAAGCCTTCACATGGTGGAGCCCAAACGTGAAGATGTGCGATTCCTAGAAGCATCTAGAATGTAGATGCTCCCACCAGGCCCTAACAACTTAGCTCTGCTCAGTCCCTACAGTGTGTTTCCTTAATGACAACGGGTGGGATGTCTTGATCGAAATCCTGCAGCTAGAACTACGGTCAGGCGGAACACAGAACTCAGGACTTGTGGGTTCCAGGTTCTATCTTTTTCTGCCCTATAAGCACTGGAGACGACAAACAGCTGAGAGAGCTTTAGAATTTCACGTGCAGCTCTGAGGACACCTTTAAAAAAAATGTATGCAAGCCAGGCATGGTGGCACACGCCTGTAATCCCAGGTACTTGGGAGGCTGAGGCAGGAGGATCACTAACTAATTCAAGGCCAGCCTGGGCAATTTAGTGAGACCCTGTCACAAAACGGAATTTTAAAAAGTCTGGGGTGTAGTTCAGTGGCAGAGCACCTGCCTAGCATGTGTGAGGCCCTGGGTTCATTCAATACCCACTACTGGGGGGGCGGAGAATGAAGCAATTTATCTACGGATACATTCAGGCATGTGTGAAAGGATGTATGGGCAAAGGGAGGCAGGACATTGCTTGAAAAAACAAGTGATTATCTACAGCCTAAGTACCCTTGGATTAATTTATAGCTCATCTATTCAGCACACTATGTGGTTATTAAAAAGAATGTAGGACTGCAAATTGGTGCAACCACTATGGAAAGCAGTATGGAGATTCCTCAGAACACTGGCAATGGAGCCACCCCCTTTTTTTTTTTTTTTTGGGACCGGGGATTGAACTCAGGGGCACTTCACCACTGGGCCACATCCCCAGCCCTTTTTTGGATTTTATTAGAAGCAGGGTCTCACTGAGTTGCTAAGTGCCTCGCCATTGCTGAGGCTGGCTTTGAACTCGCGATCCTCCTGCCTCAGCCTCCCAAAGTGCTGGGATGACAGGCATGCGCCACCGCGCCCGGCTTGGAAGCACCCTTTGACCCAGCTATCCCACTCCTTGGTTTATACCCAAAGGACTTAAAATCAGCATACTATAGTGACACAGCCACATCAATGTTTACAGCAGCTCAATTCACAATAGCTAGTCCATGGAACCAACCTAGGTGTCCCTCAGTAGATGGATGGATACAGAACATGTGGTATATATACTCAATGGACTATTACTCAGCCTTAAAGAAGGGTGAAATTATGGCATTTGCCAGTAAATGGTTGGAGAATATCATGCTAAGCGAAATAAGCTAATCCCACAAAACCAAAGGCCTGAATGTTTTCTCTAATATGTGGGTGCTAATTCACAATAAGGCAGGGGGGGCACTAGGGAAAAATAGCTTTAGATTAGGTAGAGGGAAGTGAAGGGAGAGGAGGGGGGGGTGTGGGGATGGGAAAGACAGTGGAATGGAACAGACATTATTCCTGTATGTATATATGTGACTGCGTGACCAATGTGATTCTGCAACATGTACACTTAGAAAAACGAGAAATTATATCCCATCTATGTATGATATATCACAGTCCATAAGTGCATTCTACTGTCATGTATGACTAAAACCAATTACAAAATAAAAAAAATAAAAAGAATGAGGAGGCTTCCAGACAATGAGAAGAGGAGAAGGAGTGTTTATTATTATAGTTTTTAGGTGAAAAAAAACCACATCTGAAATTATATATGCATGGTCTCCTGGGAAGGATGTTTACTATTATAGTTTTTAGGTGAAAAAAAACCACATCTGAAATTATATATGCATGGTCTCCTGGGAAGGATGTGGAAGAAACCAGAAATATGGGATGGCTTCAGGGAAGGACCTGGGTGGGTGGGGACAGAAGGGCGAGGTTGACTTGCCCCATTTCCTGATGTATCTTGGAAAACCTACCAAGTTCAATCCTTTTTCTATCACTTACCAACTGTGTGACATTGGGCAGGTAATTCAACCTTTGTGAGCCACTTTCCTCAACTGTACAACGGGGATGATTGTAATAGCACCTACCTATTAAAAGTATACATGAATTAAAAATAAGTACACTTGTTCTGAAAGTACAGTGCCTAGGTCTGTCGTGAGTGGAACGATTCGCTACTATGGCTTCTGTGATTCCTTGGGATTTGCTATAGTATGCATTAGCGCTTAAAATAATAAAACTGGCCAGATCCCAGCGACTACAGAGGCTGAGGCAGGAGGATTGCAAGTTCGAGGCCACCCTCAGTAATTTAGGGAGCTTCATCCCTGGCATCATCATCATCATCATCACCAACCAATTGTTGCAACAATTGATTTCTGGTCAATCTAACTTCTTTCAAAAGATGTAAACGTGTGGGTGTAATTGTCCATTCACCACTTCATGTTCATGGCGGAGGGTTATGCATGTTTGGGGGCAGGGATGATGAGTGGAGGGGCTGGCACCTGCCAAGAACAGCCTTCAGTCCCCCATTGCACTTAGAACCTCGGCGGCTTCCTGATTAGGAATGACAGAGGGTTAGAGACCAAACCTCCAGGCAGACTCTTCATCTCATTCGTTGGACTTATTCTGCAGTGTTCAGTAAGGCCCCTTACATGCCAGAGACAAGATGGGCGAGGAAGGAGGTTCCCAGTCACTGCACACCGTGCAGACAAGCCAGGCTCTCACACAGGAGGCTGACTGTGACCGGGGTGCCCAGGAGGCAAAGGGCTCCCCCTAGGGGTGAGGCCTGCGCTGAGATCTGCTGGGTGGAGAAGAGTGAGCCTCTGAGAAAGGTGGGAAGACCTGGAGAAGAACAGGCAGGAGGAATTGAACTGCAACGCCTCCGCAGTGGGAAGGAGGCCTGGCTGACGAGGGGACAGTGGGACAGTAAGTTGGAAGAATTTTTTTTTTTTGGGGGGGCGGATAGCGTCTTGCTGTGTTACCTGTTGCCGCCTGAAGCGATGGCCGCTTGGAGCAACGAAGCCGCGGGAAGAAGTTCAGAGGCAAACTGGAGACAAACAGCTTTTTATTCTGATAACTTTTCTCTCTGGCTCCAACAACGACTAACACGCGCCGCACACACCACCAAAATGGCGCTGACCCGATCAGCAATCTCGGCCAAGTCACTCGAGATCCCAAGCCAAGTCCCGTGAGACTACGGAAGGCGACAATGCCCAAATCTCCATGGCTCATAGTCAACCGCAATTCAAGCCATCTCCCCAAACAAGGCTCCTACAGTTGCCCAGGCTGGTCTCATGGGTTCAAGCAATCATCCAGCTTCATCCTCCTGAGTAGGCAGGACAACAAGCGGGTGTCTCCACATCTGGCGCGTAGAAGAATCCATCAGCCTTCTTGGGAGGCAGGAAGCACCAAGACTGTCCATGTGAACATCACGAAAGATCCGTGTCCAAAAGGCACTCACGGGCAGCCAGGCCCAGTGAGGTTTGCAGAGTGGCCTTTTGCGGACTGTGGTCCTGGTGCCCTGACTTCCTCCCTGTGCGTACAGAGAACAGCCGGATTCCATAATCTTGTCTTTCTAAATCAGAAGTTCTAGGTTGAAGCCGCCGGAAAGGGATTGCAGCCTGGAACGGCAGCGCCGCGGGAAGGAGTCCGGAGACAGGATGGAGACGAAAAAATTCTTTAATCTTTCTGTCTCTGTCTCTTGTAATTTCTAACACCACATACACACTCTCACAAGAAACCAAGGCACCTACTCTTACAAGAAACTACAATATATCTATACAATAGCGATAACCCTGTCCTTTCTCTCTCTGGTCTCATCCCACGCGCCCGAGCAGGAATGGCGCTTGCTCGATCTGCTGAGTCACTGCTCAAATCTCTCGAGATCCTGGGCCAAGTCCCGTGAGACTACGGAAGGCGACAATGCCCAAAAATGTCGATCTGCTGAGTCACTGCTCAAATCTCTTGAGATCCTGGGCCAAGTCCCGTGAGACTACGGAAGGCGACAATGCCCAAAAATGTCTATGGCCCGTAGTCAACCGCAGTCTTAGCTATCTCCCCAAACAGGGCTCCTGCACTAGGTTCCTACAAGGAAGGCTTCTCGGGACGTGGGAATCCACCACGGAGCCGAGACCGCAGCTGGAAGAGAATGGAAATTTTGCTAGAAGACAGGATTTGCATCCTGGCTCTGGCCATTTAGTATCTGGGTCACCCCAAGCAGCTCCACCTTGACGTTTCTGAACTTGTTTCCTGAGGATTCTGGAGAAGATTCATGCCTGATTCCCAGCAGATGTTTCTTTTCTTTTCTTTTTTTTTTTTTTTTTTTATGAGGTACCAGGGATTGAACTCAGGGCACTCGATTGAACTCAGGGCACTCGACCACTGGGCCACATCCCCAGCCCTGTTTTGTATTTTATTAGAGACAGGGTCTCACCAAGTTGCTAAGTGCCTGGCCGTTGCTGAGGCTGGCTTTGAACTCGCGATCCTCCTGCCTCAGCCTCCCAAGTGCTGGGATGACAGGCGTGCGCCACCGCGCCCGGCTCCCAGTAGATGTTTCTTTCTTCATCCTTTGATTTCTCTCCATGCACACAAGCTGAAGTGTTGGTGACTTGCCAGGGAGCCGCTCACAGATTTCAACACCACGGCTGGAAGGGGGCCTTCTGACTGCCACAGAGGTGATCTGGTTCCTCCATTCGAGGACGCGACACCAAGACACACTTCTTGTGGCAGAAGCTGTTCCACGTAGCTTTCCCACACACCAGGAAGGTGTTCAGAGCTCTGCCTCTCGGATGCCAAGGGGCCGGGAGGGGCTGACCCCGGTTGGGAGGGCTGACCGTGAAAGAAGGTGTAACTGAGAAGCTGTTTTCATCTCAGGACCTTGAGCGTTTTGATCGGGTTCTCTTGACTCAGCTCACCAAAAGGACCACAAACAGTGCCAGGAGCTGCTATCAGTGGACTCAGGCCCAGTCCCCAGGATACCGCCACTCCACCCCCACTCTGCTCTTGCTTCTGACTGCAGGTTGGCCTCCCTTTCTAATCCCGTTTGCCCCATGAAGCTGGAACCATGGCCAGATGTAGCTTGATGAGTCACAGAAACAGCACGAGACACAACCCTTATTCTCCAGGACCTGGGGATGATGTTGATAGTCATATGTGGAAACTATGATGTCAACCTTTAACATGTGGGGTACAATTCCATGGAAGGAGAGAGAGAGAGTGAATACATCAAAGACTAATGTGTTCTGAGCTCTGAAGCCACAGGGAAGAAGGAAGCCCAGGTTGGTGGTAAGGAACTGGATACTACCCACCCAGGGAGACCTTGTGTCTTCGTTTATTTTCTGTTGCTATAACAAAATACCTGAGGCTGGATACTTGATAAAGAAAACAGGTTTCATTTAGCTTGCAGTCCTGGAAGTTCAAGAGCAGGTGATACCATGATGGTGGGAGCTTGTGTGAGGTGAGGCGCACGTGGTGCAGGCAGAAGAGTGCTCGGGGTGGTGCCAGGCTCCCTTGAGAACACCCGTTCTCAGGAATGAATTTGCTCCATGAGACAGCACTCATCCCCTCTGAGGCCACGGGGCCCCTGGCCTGGTGACCTGTCCCAGGGCAAAACCATCCCTTCAGGGTTCCACCACCTCAGCACTGCACGCTGGGAGATGAACGTCTTCCCGGGGACACATTCAGACCACGTTCAAACCAGAGTTCCTGGCTGCTGCAAGCCCTGGAAGCCACATGGGTAAGAACAGTGACCCCACGTCCGTGTAGGTGCGTGAGAAGAAACAGCCAGGCAAGGAACCGGGGGAGGAGGGGAGGACTCTCAGCAGCAAGTGAAGGGGGCTCCCCTCCCTCCACGGCCCCCCAACATCCCCACTCTCCGGGAGAGGGCCGAGCACATCAACATTCCGGGGGGATTCACCAGCACAAGGCCGGCCTCGTCTTCCTATCTCCACCTCTGCCTGGGCTTCCTTCTCTTTAGATTAGCGGCTCCCTCAAACTGCACTGCAGGGTTGGGGGGTGTCGCTCAGTGGTACAGCACTTGCCTAGCATGTGTAAGGCTCTCGCTTTAGTCCCTAGCACCACCAAAACACCCACCCACCCACCCAACCTACCAACCAACCAACCAGGACACAAACAAAACCCTGTGCTCCATGTGGGACTCACAGTCGGGGATGGGGATGTAGCTTAGTACACAGCACTTGCCCAACATGGACGAGCCCTTGGGTTCCATCGCTAAACCACACACACGCACGCACGCACGCACGCACGCACACAGGCACACAGGCACACAAGACAATATGTGTAAAATCCTGGTGTCTGGGCCTAAGCCAGTGTGAGTAGGGATTCTGTGGGTCCAGAGAGGGATTCAAGAGTCTTCATAAAAAAAATAAAAAAAATACAATAAAATAAAATAAAGCCTGGCGCGGTGGCGCACGCCTATAATCCCAGCACTTGGGAGGCTGAGGCAGGAGGATCGCGAGTTCAAAGCCAGCCTCAGCAATGGTGAGGCACTCAGCAACTCAGTGAGACCCTGTCTAAATAAAACATAAAGAAAGGGCTGGGAATGGGGCCCTGCGGTCAAGTGCCCCTGAGTTCAATCCCTGGTACCAAAACAAAACAAAAATTTTTTTTTGAGATGAGTTCTTGCAATGTTGACCAGGCTGGCCAGAAACTCCTGGGCTCCAGCCATCCTCCTGTCTCAGGCGCCCGAGCAGCTGGGACTGTAGGCAAGTACCATGGTGCCTGCCAAGAGTCTGCACCAATTCTTCTTTTACAACGTTGGAAACTGAACCCAGGGCCTTGCATCTGCCAGGCGAGAGCACTATCACTGAGCTGTAGTCCAGCACCAAGAGTCTCCATGTTTACCTGGCTACCCACGTGCTTCTGAACTACCTTGGCACAACATACTCTGAGAGAAGCTGCAAGGTTGACATTACCAAGAACAAGGGGGACCAGCTGCAGTGGTTGCTGCTCGTTTAGACACAGCTGATTTCTGACTCACTGCAGTAGCTTCTAGAAAGCAGAGCCCCGTGGACCCGAGGGCCCATGAGGGCATTCCTGATGGGAACTGCCCACAGAACGCTGGCCGGGCCTTCTTGCAAAAGACCCCCCTTGCACTCCAGGACCCAATGCCTTTGAGTTGAGGCAGACGTGGATGAACACACTCATAGGAAGAAACTGCAAAGTCACCTCTCAAACTGGGGGGGTGGGATTCCACAGGCGAGAAAGAACACAGAGAACATTCCCTGTCTGATTCGGGCATTTAGGCTCCCCAAAGAGCCCGGCACTCATTCTAATCTACTGAGCATATAAGCAGAGTGGGCAAAAGAAGACACGAGCTGTCCCCCCTCCCCCAGGACTGGGGACGAGATGGGAGGACATGAGGAGAGAGCGTCAGAAACCAGGGAAACACAGAGACTTGAGGGACGGCAGAGAGCAGAGCAAGAGGGAGGACATTCTTTTCAAAAGGCCACTTTATTGATGGAGCCACAACTGGCTGGACTTCTCCGCAGCCCTCCCTCACCCCTATCAGTGGCTTCACGGGGCATCTGAGAGCGGCGTGGCCTGTCGCCAGCCCAGGCTGGACGCTCAACCAGCTCTGTGCTGTCCACCGCAGTCAGGTGGCCACACAGAACACGTCACAGCTCGTGAAGATTCGTGAATGCACCTCTCAATCCCCAAAATGGATTCTTTTTGCTTTTTTTTTTTTTTTTTTTTTAACATTATACAAAATATGTTAACTAGGAAAGGTTAGCTGTGCTGTGTCATCTGTAGGACGTCCTTTCAGGATCATCGTCCCTCAAACATGACATTGTATTGCAGGAACACCTCTAAAAGGTGTGACTGTACAAAAAAAAAAAAAAAAAAAAAAAAAAAAATCTAGATTTTTAGGAAGAGCAGTAACTTAACACTGCTTGAGTTCATTTAAATTGTCTTTCCCAAAAATACATTCCTAAATATACAAACTATACAATCTTGTCATTTTTAATGCTGGTTTTTTTGTATTTTTTTTTTTTTTTAATAATAACAATAGAACCCAAACTAAAAATCGGTTCCTCTTCAAACCAACAAGAGCTAGAGGACTTGTGACTCAGTACCTTCATATAACACCACATAAATAACTTTAGCCACAGTCAACATTCACAGCGTGGTCAGAGGGGCAAAGGGAATACTTTTCTGGCGATTAGACGTCGTCTGCAGAGAGTGCTGGGATGTTCATCCGAGGCCGGGTGAAAAACGCCATCTTCTCCCTGTTAAAGAGGCCATCCCTTAGGGCAGGGTTTTCAGTCTCTCTCTTTAATGTATTTATGTTTTGGAACTGGGGATTGAACTCAGGGGCACTTGACCCCTGGGCCACATCCCCAGCCCTTTTTTGTGTTTTATTTTAGAGGCAGGGTCTCACTGAGTTGCTGAGTGCCTCGCCATTGGCTGAGGCTGGCTTTGAACTCGCGATCCTCCTGCCTCAGCCTCCCAAGTGCTGGGATGACAGGCGTGTGCCACCGCGCCCGGCTCTTTCAGTCTCTCAAGAGATGTTTGGTCTAGGATCATTCTTTCTTTTCAGTGCCTCGTGCGTGTTAGCACACACTGTACCACTGGGCTATGCCTGTATCCCTAGGCAGGGAAATCTTCACTGAGCTGTCCTAGGTATTGTAGGATGTTTAAGCAATGTCCTTGGCCTCTAGCCATTAGTTATCAGTAGTTTTGCAGGGCTCCAGGTGGGATAATAAACAATGTATGGATAATGGGCATGGTGGTACATGCCCATAGTTCTACCTACTCTGGGGACTGAGATGGGAGGACCGTTTGAGCCCACAGAGATTGAGACCAGCCTGCATAACGTAGTGATATCCTGTCTCAAATAAAATAAAATAAAAACATAGACATTACCAAAAGGCTTGGGGATGTGGCTCCGTAGTTAAGTGCCCCTGGTACAAAAAAAAAAAAAAAAAAAAAAAAAAAAAAAAACCCTTGGTTGCAAACCACTGCTTTAGGGGACCATTTTTTTTTTTTTTTTTTTTTTTTTTTTTGGTACCAGGGATTGAACTCAGGGGTGTTTGACCACTAGGCCACATCCCGAGCCCTTTTTTGTATTTTATTAGACACAGGGTCTCACTGAGTTGCTAAGTGCCTCACCATTGCTGAGGCTGGCTTTGAACTCGCGATCCTCCTGCCTCAGCTTCCCAGGTGCTGGGATTACAGGCGTGCGCCACCGCTCCTGGCTAGGGGATGCTTTCTTATGACCAACCAACTTTAGTTCAAATCATGGGCATCTTTGAGTTTGGAAGGGCACTTGGATCTGGGCACAGTGACACACACCTATAATTCCAGGTACTTGAGAGGCAGGAGGTACACAAATTAGACTTCAGCCTGGGCAACTCCATGAGACCCTGTCTCAACATAAAGTAGGGAAAAGGGCTGGGGATGCAGGTCGGGGTAGAGCACTCAGCTAGCGTGTATGGGGTCCCAAGTTCAATGCCTGGTACAGTAAGAGAAAGAAAAGGTCTTAGGGCCACTTCCAGCATTGCTTGGTTTCAGATTCTCAATTTGTCAAAAACTTGAGAGATACCCAGAAACAGTTAAACAGATTATAGAATATTCCAAATATTTACATTGCACAAAGGGATCTCTTTAGCACATAGACACATGCGCTTTGTCTGAAAAGGCACCAGAAGTCGAAACCCAAGGTCCTTTGGCATTTGGGGGCTCCTCTGACATGCCTGGATCCAGTATGGCCAGAAAGTGGATCCCTGAGATCCCGGCAGGCAGCTGGCTGGGGCAGGGAAGCCCTCCGGGGTGGGCAGCTACGCCCCCCCCAGGCTGACTCATCATTCCGCCAATCCTTGGCAATTACCAGTGATGGGGACTGAGAGGAGAGGCCTGGAGCAGGTGGCGCATCCATTAGACAAGAGGATCTCACGAATTAGCTGGAGTCGTGTGGGGACAGACAGAGACAGGCGGGGAAAGAGCCCCACAGAGCCCACAGACAGCCGGGGACGCTTGACAGAGGACGAACATGTGTCACGGCAGGCGCTGCAGCTCTGCTAGAGACCTGTGCAGGGACCAGCGCAGGGAGGCCGGGGAAGGAGGCCCGGGCTGCCTTACCTGAACGACTGCACTTCTGGGGGCTCCTTACAGCTCTGGCCGCGCAGCCTGTGCACGTCCTTGGCAGCCGCCCTCATCATCTTGTCTGTCTGTAGCTCACCCTTGTGCTCTGCTCGGTCCATCTGTGGGGCGAAGCAAGAGAGGCCTTGAGGAGTGGAGGCCTCCTGGCCTCTAGAAATGTGTGCTGCCTCATCTCATCCTCAGGCCGCCCAGAGGGTAGTTTCTGCAATTACTTCTATTTACCAACCAGGAAACTGAGGCTTTCTTTCACATCAAATAAGTGAAAACAAGGTGGAAACCCCATTCCCAGTCCTGCCGTTGTGCTTCAGAGCTTCAAGGTCCCCTAGGCTCCTTTTTCGGACATAAACCTATGCGGGGGCATTTGAGAAGAGACCATGGAAAGCAACACACTAGCCACAAGTCATCCACTTGAAAACATTGCACGAAGAGTTTTGGTCCAGAAAGTCATCATTTAAATGGGTCGTTAGTAGAAGTCACGGATGTACTACTTTGACTGTTTGAAAACACAAGTTTTCTTAGATGGTGTTTTCTTAAGACAGGGCATATCTGTGCCTGTTTTCTCATCTGGTTTTGTTATGACTACCAGGAAGCTCACAGATAACAGTGAACTACGATTAGATTACATTAATTAGGTTTGGGATATATTCATTTCCTTCTACTCCTTAAAGCTTTCTCTTTTCCCCAGTGCTCTTATTATAACCCCATTTATAGATATACAGGGTATTACTAATAGAGAAGAAACAAACATTTCTGAATTGCCCGTCAGTTTGAAGCTCTTGGACTAGTTCAGATCCAAGAAGTACAGCATCATCTTACTAGCCTAAGAGATTGCTGCTTGTACCTAGACCTAGGATTTCAGCTGATGGTCCGTGAGATGATCCAGGTAGACGACCTCTGTCTGGCTGTGCAGAGGGAACTAGCAAGGTTTTTCTTGCCGTAGTGGCAATCAGGGATTAGCAGGTATTATTTATTATAAACAAGTCAAATGTGGTCTCTGTATATTGGTCCTATCCTGTTTATTTCTTCATGATAGTCTGGAACCTGCTGGCTTAGAAGCCTGGTGGTGCCCAAATCGAGTTTTAACCTAAGTATTTCAAATATAGCTCAGGTAAGCAAGCAGGTCTTTCAGCCACTTAGAACCTTCCTGCTTTGCAAACCCTGTGAAACTGAAGAGAACATCTGCTTCACAGGGGCGAGGTGAGTCGGGAGGCCTGAAGAGACCCTCAACTGCTGCTGCACTTTGCAATTCTCTGACTCCAAGACTGCTTAACATGTCGCTGAGGGGACACCATCTAGAGGTGTAAGCCCCCTTCCCATTGGGGGTTCCCTTGCACTGTCCCACTGGGTAGCAGTCCCCAGCACCTTTGGCTATTCTTGCATGTAAACCTGCCAACAGCGCAGCCCAAATGCAACTCATGGTGTGCTGCTGCCGGGCTTTAATTCTTTTTCACAATCAATTGTAAATTCCTTTCCCACCCTACAGAGCAAACCCCCAACCCCAGCAGGTAACTCCAGGGCAACTTGTCAGCACGGAGCCCTGGCAGGTCAGCTCCGGTCCCCTCAGTGGGGGGGTGGCGGGGAGGCGGTGGGGCTGCTCGCTGGGACTGCCTGCCTGGGCAGCCACCATACGTTCTAGCCTTACTGCGTTAAGGCGCATGCGTGGCCCGGATTAGGTGCCCGAGGTGCACGACCAAGACTTAAGGCAAGTGAATGTGTCAATCCTAAGGGCTCACACAAACAAGTCAGCCCCCCAAAAGGCCTTCTGGCCACCTCAGTAGTACGCAAAAGGACGCCCGGGTCCCTCCGCTGATGGGAATGAGGGGCCCCTGGTCATGGTGGGCCCTGGAGCGGGTGTCCCGGGCGCCTGCAGAGCCGCACTCACCCTCTTCTCCAGCATCCGCAGCAGCAGGCGGAAGCGCTCGTCCTCCCGCAGCCACTGCGGCAGCTCCGTCTCCCCGTGGCTCTTGGCTTGCTCCAGCCGCTCCTTGAGCTCCCGCAGCACCGAAATCTCCTGAGTCAGCTGGCTGTGCCAGGTCCGCGTTGCCTGCAGGTCTAGCTCCAGGTCCAGCGAGGTGCGGATCAGGCGCTCGGTGCGCAGGGATTTCACCGAGGAAGGCTGTGCGGTGGGATGGGCGGGTCTGGGGTTACTAGCCGGCGCCACCTAGCGAGGCACACAACCCTCCCCCTGAACCCCAGCCCCTCCCCCCCTTGCTTATCTGCAGGCGCCTGCTCCTTTTAAAAGTGCTTGTCGCCCCGCCCCAGCCCTACGCGGCTGAGGTTCATTGAGCATCTGCAGTGTCCCAGGCACCACGTTTGGTGATTTATGTCCGTTTCCCATCTCATCTTCACAACGCAACTCTTAGGCTCTGCCCTACAGCTGAGGCTCGCGGTGGGCGGGCGAGTCACAGAGCTGCAGTCAAGCTGACCCCGCCCCCTGCGGCGGTCGCAGGCCCCACCCACTCACTGTACAATGAGCCACCTCAAGCCTCGACTTTTACACCTGGCTAATGCACGCGGGCCTCTGTCCTGTCCCGAAGGGGTTTCCGCTAGGCTGGGTTCATTCCCGGGACCCTCCTCTTTCCTTGAGGGCTCTCCTCCTCTGCCACATCCAGTCTACCTGGTTTGTGGGCGTACCAGGGTCAGGAATGTGACCTGAACCAATCAGGATCTCAGTGGGTTGTGCAGGGGTGAATGTGTCATCTAAGCCCAGCCAATAATGATCACTTCTGGCACTCTGGTCAACTACTTGGAACAAAGGCAACTTCTTTACACAGAGGTTGCGAAGGCAGCAAGATATACCTGGAGCTGATAGAAAACGGTCGTCTTTACCATCATATGCGGTGATCCTGCGTAAGAATTAAGCTATCTGGTAGGAGCAGTGATAAATCAGGGGAAATGAAGTCTGATGACATTGTTTCAACTGCTGGATTAATCCAGGCCTGATCACAGATTTTTCCTTTCTTTATCTCCCCCCCCCACCTGACCCCCCCCCCCTTTTCTTTTTTGTGGCACTGGGGATGGAACCCAGAGCCCTGCATGTTCTAGGCAAGCCTCCACCACGGAGTCACCTCCCTATTGTTATTGTTTGGATCTTCAATGTCCCTTAACGTCCTACATGCTACAGGCTTGGTCTGTGCTGCTATGGGGAGATGATAGAACCTTCCAGAGCCGATCTGAGTGGAAGGACGCGAGGTTGCTGGAGGTGTGCCCTTGGGGGGATGCTGAGACCCCAGCCCTTCCCTACCTCTCCCATTTGCTTCCGGGGGGCCATGACGTAAGCAGCCTTCGCCACACGTTCCTCCACGATGTACTGTGCTGTCACAGTGACCATGGGTTCAAACCTCTGAAAACGTGACCCCAAATAAACCTTCCCCTACTTTCAATTGAAGAGATGCCAGTTATTTTGTCCCAGCAGCAGAACCCTAACTAGTACACCCAGCCTGGACTTTTCCATGACATGGGACAATAAATTCCCTCGTTTGCTTTTAAGGTGCATTAGAGTTGAGCTCTTTTGTCATCTGTGCGCAAAGGATCTTAACGCAGTCATCCACTCTCCTTCTGTCAAAACCCATTCATAATTACTAAAGAATAACTACATGGCTCTAAGAGGCAGAATTCTTCGATGGCTCCCAATATTCCCAACCTTAACATCCATGCCCTATGTAATCTCCTTCCTTTCAGCATGGATGTGTTGAAATATGTCACTGGGTGACGTATCAGTTGACTTTGAGTTATCAAAAGGCAGATTATCCCTGATGGGCCTGACCTTTTCAGGTGAGCCCTTCAAAGATGGATTGAGCTCTTCCTGGCTCGGTTACTCTGCTGGCCTGGAACAAGTGACGCATACTATAGAGAGGGTCACATGGCAAAGACCTGAGAGTGACTTCTAGGAGCAGAGAGGGGCCTGTGCACTGCGGCTAGTAGGGAAACAAGGAAATGATTCTGCTAACAACTTAAAGGAGCTTGAAAGGCCACGGTCACCTTGTTGTTCCCAAACTTCCATGTGCAGATGCTACCACCCTTGTGAGAGCAATGCCCTCCAAGCCAGTGGCCAAGGAGACATGGCCACTCAACAGGGCACACGTGGGCCGGATGCAGGCCGTCTGGAAATAAAGGCGGAGTGGACACACAAATAGCTTCCGGTGGCGCTTACCCGCTTCATCCTGACGCTGCGGCGCTCCAGGGAGTTTCGAACAAAAGGTGGCTTTTTGGACAGAGTGGAGCTGTCACTGTCACTCCGATTCAGCTGCCAGAGAAAAGCCAAAGGGAAGTGAAGCATGGTCAGAACGCATTCTGGAAGGAGTGCTGGGGCCTGGGGGTGCTGGGTCCCCAGCTCTGCCCCTCCTCCCTCTCCCGTGCAAACACCCAGCTGCCTGTTCTGAGCTTGCTGTGGCCTCCCTTTTCTTTATTAGTGAACAGTGATTGAGCGTGTGTGCACGCCGCACGCTGCCCTCTCTGCACACTCATCTCTGCGTGACGGGGAACGAGAGAGTCCCGCAACAGCCGCCCGGGACGGGAGCACCACCACTTTACAAACAAGGGCACAGAATGTGCCTAAGACTGGGGAGCTGATGAGCCACCCAGCAGGGTTTGACAACATCAGCATCGCTGTAGGACATCCTGTCCCCTTGACTTGCGACACAAGGGGCTGTTTGCGTCACCTCTTCCCTGTCACCCACAGAAACCACCTTAGCTGGCTCAAATAGAGCCACTATCAATGCTGATATTTTTTTTGGGGGGGGGGATGGGGAGGTACCAGGGATTGAACTCAGGGGGCACTCAACAACTGAGCCACATCCCCAGCCCAATTTTTGTATTTTATTAGAGACAGAGTCTCACTGAGTTACTTAGTGCCTCCCTGTTACTGAGGCTGGCTTTGAACTCATGATCCTCCTGTCTCAGCCTCCTGAACTGCTGGGATTACAGGCGTGCACCACCGCGCCCAGCCTCAATGCTGATATTTAACGTCTGGGACGATAGCTCAGACCAAGTGCTTGCCTAGCATGCCGCAGGTCCTGGGTTTCACTCCCCTCCTCCCCCCGCACTGCCAACCAACACCCCACAAAACACAAAAAGCCCCGCTCTAAGGCAAAGCCTGGGGTCTGGAGCATGTAGGCAGGCAGGGGCTGGAAGGGTTCAGCTGATCATAATTCTCTCCCTGCAAGATCCCCAGTCACTTAGTCACTTCCACTTCCACGTGGGGCTCAGATTCTCATTCAGGGTCAGAAATCAGGTGTCTGGTCCAAAAGGGATGCCTTCCTACTGAGGGTGGCATCCCCCTCCCAAGGACCAGAGAGGGCTGTTGACAGGAGGTGATAGCAGGGGGGTGGGGGAGGGCTCCTTTCTCAGGCTGTTCCCAACGTCGCAAGCTGACCCAGGCCAGGCTACGACACCGTCTGTCTGGCAGCTGTCAGTTCTCTGCTGCAGGCCTCTCCAGAGAAGCCACTGGTGTTGTCATATTTGTGGTTATTAATCATTACTAGTGCTAATGGCATTAATGGTCCTGCGAAGTTGGTGCACACAGCAACCTCAAGGCCGCAACTGGTGAAGCCGGAATCGTGCCAGACAGAGCCTCAACCACAACCAGAAACAGGACGACACATGCTAACACTGAGGATGGCCACTTGGATGAGCACCTACTACACGCCAGGTGCTTCAGCTACAGGTTCACTTAATCCACCGACAATGCCAATGACGGTCTGGAAGAGAAAGATGCTTTCACAGGTCACAAGCCACAGATCTTCAAACCAAGAGCTGAAGGCCTACTGGAAACGCCAGGGCCACGCCCCTGCTGGCCCCAGCTTCATGTGGGGCTCACGTGCGGAGGGAGGGGCGGGCGTCTCAACAGCTGGGGTAGATTCACATGGATGGAATGGCTGCGTGCAGTACCAGAGGGGGCTGTATCCCACACTGTGCAAATCGAACACAGCATTTGTAGAGTACGTGTCATACCCACCAGAAACAGGTATCAGGACAACTGACCCTTCAGTTGTAACTGTTGATGTTTCAAGGATCGTGTCATAAAAGAGAGGTGAAAGGTACATTAAATTTTTGAACTTTGCTTCCTCCAGATTGTTTTTTTTTCGGCACTGGGGATTGAACCCAGGACCACTTTACCACTGAGCTACATCCTTAGTCCTTTTAATTTTTAATTTTGAAACAGGGCCTTGCTACTTTGCTCAGGACTTCACTAAGTTGCTCAGTCTGGCTTTGAACTTGTGATCCTCTTGCCTCGGCCTCCCGAGTCACTGCGATTACAAGCATGCACCACTGTGCATAGCAATTCCCAGATATTTTAATGCACTTCATCTCATACGTGGCTGAGGCTATCACTGCGTCGTTATGACTTCCGTTGAACAGCTAGGGAAGAAACTGAAGTAGAGAGAGGAACAGCAATGTGAAGTCAGGGAGCTTGTTCAGGGATGAGAATTTTGGAAGGACGGGTCCACTGGTCAAAGTGGGTCAACCAGCACATGGGAAAGCGCTGCTCATAAACAGCTGGGTGTCGTGGAGACCTGGAATCCACCATCCCTCTCCTAGTGGACTTCACAGTTAGTTATGACCCCCAAGCCAGGGAACCTAACCATGGGACAGAGGACATGCTGAGGAGTCAAGAAGGAAGCCACCCAGCAGGCAACAATTATTATGCAAAGGTGCGACGTGGGCCAGGAGAAGGGGCTGCTCACAACTGCCAGTCCCTCGGGTGGTGGCTCTGGGTGACAGAAAGCCTGCAGGTGCTGGAGTCAGGCTCAGGGCTTTGCACCCAGCACCTGTGTGCCCTGGACAACAGTGCTTTGACATCTAGTAAATGAGGCGGACACAGCAGGTCTTGCAGGGAGATTTGTTAGATCAGAGGACAAGAAAATATTTTCCTTTCATTTCTTTGCAGGGGAGGGAGAGGTGTTGCCAATCAGCATTTGAAATCCCATTCTATGGGTGGGCAAATGCACCTCATGATTCTCAGAGGGAATCAGCACCCCTACTCCCACCCAAGCCCCAAGTCATGGGGCTTCATGGCTTCCCTTGCAGTGAGAAGTAGGAGAGGACTAAGCGGTCAACTGAATGCACCCTACCCTAGGTTTTGAAGCATAACCTGGGTCGCTGGACCCAATTCTCTGCTACCGTACCATTTGAATTTAAACAAGGTCCTCTCTGGCACATGGCATGCTTGTCACTGGTTCTACAGTCTCACAGAAAATATGTGAGCTACCTAATTTCAAAAAAATTTCCCCTACATACACTGCTCAGTCTGTTGCTTTGGTTGTAGGAGATGATGTTCTATCAGTCACACACTGGACAGCTTGGAGCTGGTGGTGTGGTGGGGGTAGGTAGTACAAATTTGCTGGGTGAGAAATGGAAAGTCCAGTGGCCTATTTTCAGAATGTAGTATTTTGATGTAGATGTGACATTTACTGAGGGTATGAGAAAATCAGCCAAAGAGGAAAGAGAACAAATGGTTACCAGCAGTTAACACCTGAGTGTGACAGAGTCACAGTCCCTTGACAACCAGGAGGTGAGGGGGAGGGGCCTGCCTGACCAACAGAGATAAACTTCGTATGTGCCCAAAGGCACTCAGTGCCAGAAAGGCCTTCCCGCCACCAGAGAACAAAGGGGGGTGGGGTGGGGGGTGGTTAACTCAGGGTGCATTTGCTTACATAACCCAATACCAGACAGGAAAACCCAGGCAACATTAGGGAACATTGTGGGCCCCACAGTAATCAGCCAATGAGGACCTGGGGAGGGACCTGTGTCTAGGGGTAAAATGCTGACTGGCACACTGCGGGGGGGGGGGGGGGGGGGTTGTCTGCTCCACCAGACCCTGATCTTTCGAGACCTTTACCTTCCTCTCTCAGTCCCGTCTTTGGGTTTGGACAGGTGAGCGCGTTTCTCACAGAAAGTGAGCTTTTAGTCGGGAAAGATAAACCTGCTGCAAAAGTCACTCCATGTTCTGCCTCCTGTGTAATAAAATGACAACTGCATTCTAATCTTGGTGATAAAGAAGGCGTCCAACAGTAACTTCTTCGGGTGTGATTTTTTTTTTTTTTTTTTTTTTTTTTTGACAAGTGGCATTCTTCCTTCCCATTTGATCTCCACTGCACGCTTAGAGTGGTGGTGATTTTGCAAAAGGCTGAGGGTCTTATCTGATCTTAGCAAATGGTCCCAAGGGAGGGAAGGGTAGGGTGTAAACAAGGAGGAAGGAAGTTGTTGGGAATTATAATAATAACAATGTGGATAATGCAGATTACTACGCCTTCCCCATTCTTTATCTAAAACAATCCTATGAGGAGGAGGGAGACCCCATCCATATGAACCCCATATGTCGGATGGGATTTTTGTTGCAGGAGCTCCTGATTTCTGGTGTGTGTTGCATGGTCTACAACTAAAAGACAGTAACATTTTTCAGCAATTCAAAACCACAGTTGCTAGCATGCTGATGCTAGCAAAAGTCCCTTTCAACATATTCACATGAAGAGCACCAAGTAGACACGAAGCAATCAGATAAACCCCACTCCTGTAGGAAAGAACAAGAACACCGGTCCGCCTCCAGGCTAGACGGATTCCCTGGCTGGACCCCTTTCAGATTTCAGATCTTGACTGCTGGGCGCCTGGCTTGGCTACTTGGATTCCTAACTCCTGGCATTTAATACCTCTCTCTCTCCAGTACCTTTTGTTGTTTGAGAACTCCTCATGTTTCAAAAACATACACAAAAGAAAAACGAAGAATATTTAATCACTGAATGTGAGTGAATGCTGTTGATATTTTGGTGTATACCTTCTAGATTTTTGTCTGATCATACTATTTATTTATTTATTTATTTATTTTTATTTTATTTCTTTTTAAAAAAATTTTTTTATTTGCTTTTAGTTGTACACAATGCGTTTTATTTGTATGTGGTGCTGAGGATCGAACTCGGGTCGCCCGCGTGCTAGGCGAGCGCTTCTACCGCTGAGCCACAATTCCAGCCCCATACTATTTATTTTTTATTTTAAAAAATATTTTGGTGGCACTGGAGATTGATCCCAGGGGTGCTCTACCACTGTACCTCATCCCTTGCTCTTTATAATTCTGAGACAGGGTCTTGCTAAATTGCCAAGGCTGGCCTCCAGCTTGAGATCCTCCTGCCTCAGTCTCCCAAGTTGCCGGGATTACAGGCGTGCACCACCGCGCCCGGCTCCTGTACTTTCACACTTCTTAATCAGAAGCAAGATCATCCTCTCCCTACTGCTTATCACGCCTTGTTTCATGATGTCAGTCTCCTGAGCTATTAAATGATCCCATCAATAATCAATCAAGAGACCAACCCTATGAAGTGAGTCCGTGAACTAGATGAAACCGAGCCTTCGAGGAGCCCCCCAGCTGGAGGCTACCTAACCACGTGAGGACCCAGATTGGCATTCAGAGCGGGGTGAGTCGGTTGTTGGGTGGTGTAGAATCTTTTTAAGTATTCCTTTGGGTTTTATTGGTGGTGATTGGGTTTTTGGGTTAGGTTTTATTGTGTGTATGGGTTGGTTTGTGTGGTGTTGTGGGGGGTGTGGGTGTTTTTTTTTGGAGGTGGGGTTGTGTAGGGTGGGGTTGGGTAATCTTTGTAGTTTGTATGGTGGTGTGGTTTGTGTGTTTAGGTTGCGTTATTGTGGTTTTGGTTAGTTCGTTTGGTGGGGTGTATGGTGTGAAATGTGGGGTTGGGATTGTTTGTGTGGTGGATTTTGTTGTATTGGTGGGGGGGGTCGGTTGCATTGTTTGTTAGGGGGTTGCTGAGTGGGGGGGTGGTATTGGTGTGGTTTTAGTGAGTATGGGTTTGGTGTGTTTTTCTTCGGTTGTTTGGGTGGGTGGGGTGGTTTGTTGTATGGTGTTTTGGGTTGGGTTGGGGGTGGTCTGGTTGTGGTTGGGGTGTTTTGGATTACTGGTTGTTATATGGTCTGTGGTAACGGGTAGGGTTGGGGTGGTATAGTGTTGGTTGTGGGGTATGGGGTGGGGTTTGGTCAAGGGTTTGTGTTGGTTTTAGTAAATTTTTGGTTGTGTGTAGGTTTGTTTTTGTAGGTTATTGTGGGGGGTTAATTGTTTGTATTTTATTATTTCTGTGTGTGTTTGGGTTGTATGTATTGATTAGTGTTTATTTGGTGGTAAAGGTTTGGCTGGCGGGGGAGGGGGTAGAGTGTTTATTTGTTTTTTGGTTGGTAGTTTATTGTGGGGTGCTTGATGGGGTTGTTGGTGTTAGAGGTGTTTTGGGGGGGGTTTTGTAGTTGTTTGTTGTTCGGTTGTGTGGGCTGAGGGGTTGTTGGGGTTTTACGTTGTGACTGGTGGTCTTGTGTTGTTGAGTGGTTGGGTTGTTTTGTGTGGATTGTTTTTGGGTTTTTTATCTGTGTGTTCTAGACGTTTGGTGGTTATTGAGACTGGTGGGTATTGGGTAGGTTGGGGGGGGTTGGTGGTTTGGTTTGGGTTGCTTAGTGTTGGGTATAGTTGTGGGGGTGTGTGTTTTGTGATCGTTAGTTGTTCAATGGGGGGTGTAATATGTGTTGTGTATATTAAGGTGGGTGGGGGGTGTGGGGTGGAAGGTTAGGGTATGTGTGGTTTGGTTGGTGGTTGTTTTTGTGAGTAGGCTTGATGGTTGGTTTATGCGTACTTTGTGTTTGTTTTGTGAGTGTTTGGTTTTTTTGTGATGGGGGGTTTGGGCTATGGAGGGGTATGGTTGGTTGTGGGGGGGGTTGTATTATTTTGGTGGGGTGTTGTGGGTGGGTAGTGGGGTGGTGGTTTGTCTCTTTTATGTTGGTTTAGGAGTGGGTTTTGGGGTTGGTTTTAGATTTTGGGTAGTGGTGTGTGGATGTGGTATGTTGATGTTTGTCGATTTGTTTACATAGGCTTTTTAATATATAATCTGTTGTTATTTAAAATCTAATTAAATAAACGTAATAATTTATAATACAATTATAATAATTTTTTTAATCGTATAATTTAAGTGTACTTTTTATTTTGTAGATTACACTTAAGTTTAATTTAATATAGACGATTATTGAATATACTACTTATTAAAATTTACGTTATAATATTTTTTTTAATTAAAATCATAATTTATACTTGGCGTGCACCTCCGCTGCCGGCTCCTGTAACTTTCACATTCTTTAATCAGAAGCAAGATCATCCTCTCCATACTGGCTTTATCACGCATTGTGCATGATGTCAGGTCTTCCTGAGCTATTAAATGATCCCATCAATAATCAATCAAGAGACCAACACTTTATGAAGTGAGTCAGTGAACTAGATGTAACCGAGCTCTCCGCCACCCGAGGGGAGGAGGAGGGTGCCGGGCGCTCGCTTACCCGGCACACGTACTGGCTCTGGGGCCCTGGGGAGAAGGTCTTGGAGCGGATGATGGTGCTCCCCCGCAGAAATGGCCCTGGCGATGGGGTGCCTACACGCCGGTCCTTGGGCCGCACCACTGTGGGGGACGGGGCCACCGAGTCCGTGTTGGTCTCTTTGTCCACCTGAGGAAGATGTCGCAGCCTTGAGGACACCAGGCCGGCTGAGTGTCAGCCACTCCCCACGCGTGACCCTCGCCTTGGGCCCACGGGCACAGCCCAGGTGCCCATTCCCATTCTTCCACCTGTGGCTGGGGGCTAGTGGGAGCCCCGGAACAAACCCACAGGGATAGTGAGGGCGTCTCGGGTACCAGCGTCCCGGGCCTCACAACGTACCAGCCACATTTTTTTTTTTTTTTTTTTTTTTTTGTGGTACTGGGGATTGAACTCAGGGGCACTCGACCACTGGGCCACATCCCCAACCCCTTTTTTGTATTTTATTTGGAGACAGGGTCTCACTGAGTTGCTAAGTGCCTCGCCATTGCTGAGGCTGGCTTAGAACTCGCGATCCTCCTGCCTCAGCCTCCCAAAGTGCTGGAATTACAGGCGTGCGCCACCGCGCCCAGCACCAGCCACATTTTGACAAAGACCCTCCCCAGCTCTCCACTGCCCTGGCCCAGAACCACCAAATTTTTTTTTTTTTTTCTTGGAATACGGAGGCGACTGCTAAGTCTCCTTTTAAAAACAGCTACTGGGCTTCCTGCTGTCCACACACAGCAGGCCCAGGTGAAAGACAAGCAAACAAAAGCACTGAGCACAGGGACTCTGGGAGCCTGAAGGGGTTCCTGGTGTGTGTTTGGGAAAGGCTCCCCTTCTGGCTGGAGCAGGCGCAAAGAGATGCCCCCTGGGTTGGAGGAGCTGGGAGGAGAGCCCAGGTTCCCCCCCAGCCCTTGGTCAGGTGCCTTTGGAGCATATCCCACCTGAAGCGCCACCTGGGGGTCTTGTTCAAACACACACGGGGTGCTGTAGCTGCAGGTCGGAGATCTCTATGGAAAGAGAATCCTGCCACAACACGCTAGTGCAGCCAGGAAGCAGGAGGCAGAGGAATGTGGCTGAACTCCCTCTTCCTGCTGCCCGTTGGCCACACCCAAATGAAGACATCCATGCTTTTGAAGCCTCCGAAACTGTCTGCAGAGTCAGTATTACTATGTCCCTCTTGAAGTGAGGGAACAGAGGCCTGTAGGGATGAAGTCACCTGCCCAAGACTACACAGGCAGGGAGTGACAGGGCCAGGATTTGAGCTGAGACTATGTGATGGCAAAGTTTGAGGTGCATCCAGAGAAACAGGGGAGCCACAGAGGACAGAAGAGAAGAGAGGAGACAGCCCCTCGTGGTTTACTGTCACAAAATGACCCAAAGTCACGGGGGTGGGGGTGCTCCTAAACAATTCAATGCAGGTAGCCTGTTCTGGTAGCCTGTCCCCTGATGCCACAGGATGAGACCTTGCCCCAAACTTTTCTGCGTGCCAGGGCTCAAGGGCTCTTCCTACCTTCAATGCCGGGTGCCCATCTGAGGGGGCTTTCTCCGCGAACACATCTTCCTCTCCCTCCTCTGGCTCCCCCTCTTCTTCCTCCTCCCCCTCAGCCACCACCTCGTTCTCGCAGGTCTCCTCCTCGTACCTCCTGCAATGACAAGACACTGTGGTCACTCTCCCAGAAGCCACTCCGCTCACCTGCGTCCAGGTGAAGTGCATCAGGGGAGGGCTCCCACGCTTCCTCATCACTGAGAACATAGTATTTTAAAAATGCCCAATTTAGGGATGGGGATGGAGCTCAGTGGCAAACGCCGGTCCTGCATGCATGTGTCCTGGGTTCGATGCCCAGCACTGCAAGAGTATGAAACCCCCAGCTGCAGCGAGGTGTGATTTACATGCAGCAAAATGAATTTTCAGTGCACAGCTACTGAGTTTTGTGTAACCACCACCACACTCAAGATCTAGAACATTCCATTGCCTTGAAAAAGTCCTTTGTATCTTTCCCAATCTTCCCCCACCCCTCGGCGACCACTGATCAGCTTCTAGTCATGATAGATTAGATTTTTCTGGAGTCCCACGTAAGCAGAATCAGTATGTATTCACTCGTCTCTGGCCTTTTCTGTCAGTACGGCGTTTCGCAAGTTCACCCAGTTCCTACAGGCAACAGTAGTTATTTTTGTCGCTGCCTAATATTCCACTGGGGGAATACGTTGCAATTTGTTTAGTTTTCTGTCAGTTGACCCTCACTTGGATTCCTTCTATTTCTGAGCCATTACGAATACAGCTTTTAAGACCATTCACATACATGAATGGTGGGCAGATACCAGTTGTAATTTCTTCTGGATATTACAGGAATTGGCTGGAGCAGCTGGGGTGAAATGCTATAGGCTGGGTTGTGGCTTCAACAACAGAACTTTGTTTCTCACAAGTCTGGAGACTGGAGCCCAAGATCAAAGTGTCGGCCGATCTGGTTTCTTCTGAGGACCCATCTTTGGTTTGCAGAAGGATACCTTCCTGCTACGTCCTAACTTGTGCCTCAGCCTCCTGAGTCACTGGGATTGTGAGTGTGTGCCACTGCACCCAGCTACAGTATACATAATGTTGCCTGGGCATGGTGGTGGTGCATGCTTGTAATCCCAGTGGCTTGGAAGGCTGAGGCAGGAGGATCACAAGTTCAAAGCCAGCCTCAGCAACTAAGTGAGGCCCTAAGCAACTTGGTGAGTCCCTCTCTCAAAATAAAAAATTTTAAAAAAGGGCTGGGAATGTGGGTCAGTGGGTAAGCACCCCTGGGTTCAATTCCTGGTACCAAAAAAAAAAAAAAAAAAAAAAAAAAAAAGGATCCATAATGTTGATTTAAGTATAGGAGTTCAATTAAATCGAACATCCAAAAGGGAGCGGGTTAAGGGAACTCCTAGACACCACTGTGGGAACATTTTCTGTACTAATACAATCATTTGAGAACTACTCTACCAAGGCTACTATTAAAATATAAAACATGCACGCTCTGGGGCCCAGAAACACCACTTCATATCTGCCCTAAACAGAAACGCACAAGTTCCCGAGAGGGTAAATAGTATAGTTTCACAGTCTAGCATGGTTGTGATTATAGTCCACGTTCTCTGGTAATTTAGCTTCGTTTTGCACATGGCTCTTAGAATATTTATGATTCTCTGCACTAAACAAACCTAGGTAAGGCCAGGTGCAGTGGCACCCCCTGTCATCCCAAGGACTCGGAGGCTGAGGCAGGAGGATGGCAAGCTTGAGGCCAGCCTCAGCAACTTAGCAAAAATAAAAAGGGCTGGGGATGTAGCTCCATGGCAGAGAGCCTCTGGGTTCACTCCCAGTCCTGCAAAACAAACAAAAAAAAAAAACAACAATAAAAGAAACCTACACAAATTAAAAGAGGGAGAGACAATGGCACGCTGGGCCTTGGTGCTGAACTGAGGAGTGTAAGTTAGAAGGCAGAGCTAGCCTTTGGCAGAACTGCACCCGTGACTCCAGAGCGAGGCAGCCACCCTGGGACCAAAAGGAGCCTCCAGCTTGCAGGGAGAAGGCTGCAGATGGACTGACCCGCTGGGCAGCTTGGGGGATCCCCGGGCCTCTTTGTAAGTAAGAGACTGGGGAAGTTTGAATGGCAGGGGTGGGGAGACAGGGGGCCACAAAGGGAGAGAGAACAGAAGGCGGTTGCTAGGAGACGGCTTGAAAAGTCTCAGCACAAGCTTGGAATGCAGTGGAAGCACTGATCTGGTGCCAGGGTTTGGGGAGACAGGTCCTGGGCCTATTTCTGGCATTAGATCTCGGGCTGTGTGAACTACAGTACAGGGTGACGCAGTCATGCCAGGGGGGGGGGGGAGGAGAGGGAGAGGGGAGAGAGAGAGAGAGAGAGAGGAGAGAGGGAGAGGAGAGAGAGGGAGAGAGAAGGAGAGAGAAAGGGAGAGAGAGAGAGAAGGAGAGAGAAAGGGGAGAGAGAGAGAGAGGGGAGAGAGAGAGGGAGAGGTAGGGAGAGAGAAAGAGAAAGAAAGAGAAAGAGAAAGAGAAAGAGAGAGGGGAGAGAGAGGGAGAGGGAGAGGTAGGGAGAGAGAAGGAGAGAGAGAAAGAGGGAGGGAGAGAGAGAGAGAGGGGAGAGAGAGGGAGAGGGGAGAGGGAGGGAGAGAGAGGGAGAGAGAGGGAAAAGGGAGAGGTAGGGAGAGAGAAGGAGAGAGAGAGAGAGAGGGGGGAAGGGAGAGAGAAAGAGAAAGAGAGGGGAGAGAGAGGGAGAGGTAGGGAGAGAGGGGGAGAGAGAGAGAGATAGAGAGACAGAGGCTGAGACAGTGGGGAGGACCCTAAAAGATCCCACAAAAATTCCAGGAGCCTTGCTGTACTCTTTCTCACAGGGAGAAACAGTAAAAAAGGACTAAGAACGAGGTCAGCAAGCTACAGCTGGTGGGACCAATCCAGCCCTCAGATTTTTTCTGGATAGTCTAAGCTATGAATGGTTTTTTATATTTTTAAATGTCTGGAAAAAAAAAAATTCAATAGGAGGAGGATAATTCGTGGCAGGTGCAAATTATATGACATGCAAATTTCAGTGTCTGTAAATGATCCGTCAGCGGAGCACAATCAGGGCTGCTGGGCCGCAGAGTGTCCGAGGGCTCCCGCGCCACGGAAGCAGTCTTGGGGAGCTGTGGCAGGATCCATATGGCCCACCGAGCAGACCATACTTGCCATCTGGCCTTTTCCAGAAAACATTTGGTGATCCGGGAGTCCAAGCTACTAAGGGAAGGCTCCTTCTGAGACCAAATATATAAAGTGGGGGCTTAGCAGAAAAATAATGCAAGAGTCAACTTCCAGCTTCCTCTGCGTCAGGATCAGTGTTAAGTGCTAACGTGCAGAAGTTAATGGACTCTGCAAAATCCCTATGGTATCATGGCGGTTTTAGAAATCTCTGCTGCACAGATGAGGAAACGGAGATTTAGAGTGGTAGTCCTAACCAGGTGTGAGGCACACACCTGTAATTCTAGCCACTCAGGAGGCTGAGGTGGGAGGATCACAAATTCAAGGCCAGCCTCAAGCCACTTAGCAAGATGCTATCTCAAAATTAAAAAAAAAAAAAAAAAAAAAAAATAGAATAAAAAGGGCTGGGGTTGTAGCTCAGTGGTGAAATACCCCTGGGTTTAATTCCCAGTACCAACAAAGCAAAACAAAACAAACAATAGTAAAAAGATAGAGTGGTGGTCCTCAGCCCAGGCTGCCCCTGACAATCACCCAGGCAGCTCAGACCACACCCCAGACGCAGCATGCCCCAGGAAGGTGGCTGAGCTAACCTCTGAATCCTTATCTGTCTGAATTCCAAGTGCAAGAGCTGAGGGCGAAACTCGACTTCCTCCCAGATGGCAGGATACCTAGGTGGTGTCCAGTCCCGGGTGGGATCTATGCTTCCTCTCCAGCTGGTCCTTCTTTTGCCCTAATAATAATTTCTGTCACTTACTGAGTGCCTACTGTATGCTCTGCATTTTGTCTTCATTAGCGGCTTCTCTTCCTGTCTTTCCAAGTAACCGTGGGTCTTGGGTATTTCCCCCCAGTGTTCAGGTGAGGTTCAGTCCATGTAAGAGGGAGGTGAGGGCAGAGATGGGAAGGAGGCGAGCTGTGTGTGGCTCCCACCATGCCGGTGCCGCTCTGCTTCTTGATGTGGTGCTGGTTACGCAGGGAGTTTGGTTTCTGAAGCTTTGCTGAGCTACATCCGCCTGCATAAGCTTTCTGTATGTGTGCAATTGTGCAGTAAAACCTCGGGCGTGCTCTCAGGTCTGCTGCAGTGCGAGTGTCTGTCAGCAGGTGAATGGATGAAGATAACATGGCCTGCATATGCGAGGGAGGTCCTCGGGGCCATCAATCTTGTCATCTGTGCAACGTGGGTGGGCCTGGAGGGCATTATGTGAAGTGCAAGAAGCCAGGGGCACCATCTCACGCATGTGTCTGATCTAAGAGTTGATCTTGCACAGGAAGAGAGTGCACCGTGGTTACCAGAGGGGGGAGAGGGAGGTGGAGTGGGGAAATAAGAGAGGGGAGTCAGTGGGCATGGAGTCACACATGGACCGGAGGAGCAAACTGTGCAGCGCCCTGGACGGAAGCGTGACCATGGCCACCAATGTACGAGTTAGGAGAGAGGACGCTGAAGGTGTCAGCACAAGGAAACTGTTTGAGCTGGGCGCGTTGGCCCATGTCTTTAATCCCAGCAGCTCGGGAGGCTGAGACAGGAGGATCACAAGTTCAAAGCCGGCCTCAGCAAAAGCAAGGCACTAAGCAACTCAGTGAGACCCTGTCTCTAAATAAAATAAAATAAAAATAATAATAATAGGGCTGGGGATGTGGCCCAGTGGTTGAGTGCCCCTGAGTTCAATCCCTGACACCAAAAAGAAAAAAAAAAAAAAAAAAAAAAAAAACAAAACATTGTTTGAGGTGATGGGTGTTCTAATTAGCCTGACATCATCATTACACAACGTGCATACATATCAAAACAACACTGTCCATTTGTACAATTATTGTGTGTCAATTTTTCTTACTATTGTATGATTTTTTTTTAATATTTATTTATTTACTTTAGTTGTACACAATGCAATGCATTTATGTTTACGTGGTGCTGAGGATCGAACCCGGGCCGTGCACGTGCGAGGCGAGCGCTCTGCCGCTGAGCCCCAGCCCCAGCCCTGTATGATTTTTATATTTAGGTAATACATCATAACATGTTTGTCTATAGAATTATCTTTTTTTATTTTAACTTTTTATATATGTTTACAGAGTACATTTCATTTCATATTACATATAAAGAGCACAATTTATCAAGTTGCAGGTTTTATAGAAAGTATTTTTACAACAATTGTGTCTTCATACATGTATTTTAGGGTAGTCATGAATAACTCAGTCTGCCATTATTCCTATCCCCTTGCCCCCTCCCCCCTCCCCCGCTTTGTTCCATTTAAAGTTTTTTCATTCCTCTCATCCCCATTCCCTTGCCTTTATAACTTAGTATCTTCATATCAAAGAGATCATTCGACCTTTGGTTTTTTGGGATTGGCTAACTTCACTTAGCATTATTTTCTCCAACTCCATCCATTTACCTGCAAATGCCATGAGTTCATTATTTTTTAGTGCTGAGTAGTGTTCCATTGTGTATATATACCAAAGTTTCCCTATCCATTCATCCACTGATGGGCATCGGGGTTGGTTCCACCGTTTAGCTATTGTGGACTGTGCTGCTGTAAACATTGATGTGGCTGTGTCCCTGTAGTAAGCTGTTTTTAAGTCCTTTGGGAATAGACCAAGGAGTGGGATAGCTGGGTCAAATGGTGGTTCCATTCCAAGTTTTCCTAGGAATCTCCATACTGCTTTCCACATTGGCTTCACCAATTTGCAGTCCCACCAGCAATGTAGGAGTGTGCCTTTTTCTCCACACCCTCGCCAGCATTTACTGTTGTTGGTTTTTTTGATAGCTGCCATTCTGACTGGAGTAAGATGAAATCTTAGAGTAGTTTTGATTTGCATTTCTCTAATTGTTAGAGATGTTGAACATTTTTTCATATATTTGTTGATTGTTTGCATATCATCTTCTGAGAAGTGTCTGTTTAGTTCCTTGGCCCATTTATTGATTGGAGTATTTGCTTTATT
Organism: Tamias sibiricus; assembly: GCA_025594165.1. Taxonomy (NCBI): domain Eukaryota; kingdom Metazoa; phylum Chordata; class Mammalia; order Rodentia; family Sciuridae; genus Tamias; species Tamias sibiricus. The sequence continues at coordinate 12,160,587 of CM046662.1, forward strand.
GGTGTTAAGGCTTTTGAGAGCTTTATAGATCCTTGAGGTTAGTGTTCTATCAGATGTGCTTGTGGTAAAGATTTGCTCCCATTCTGTAGGTTCTCTATTCACCTCAATGATTGTTTCTTTTGCTGAGAAGAAGCTTTTTAGTTGGAATCCTTCCCATTTATTGATTCTTTGTTTTAGTTCTTGGGCTACAGGGGTCTTATTGAGGAAGTTGGGGCCTACACCAACATGATGGAGATTTGGGCCTACTTTTCCTTCTATTAGGTGCAAGGTCTCTGGTTTAAGTGTGTCAATTTTAAAAAACATTAGAAAGTGCTAGGGTGACACACAGAAAATGAAGAGAGCAGGATTGCAACCCTGGTCAATGCCAAGTGTGCGACGAGGACTTTCTGTCTGTAAGAAGGAATCACATAGCACCAGATCAGAGCCAGAATGCTGCCCCCCTTCAGTTCCTGTCCCGACATTCTGTGCGTCAAGGAGACAGTCTCGCGGGTGGAAGTGTCTGGGACGCTGCTGAGGCACTGGCTCACGCTCCTTTTTAACGTGGCGCAGGAAGATGTCAGGCCCAGCTAGACGTCAGTGGTGTTGCTTTAATTTTGTTATGCTAACATTGCACAGCTACCTCCAGAGGGGGCGTGGCTCCAGGCCTGCTCCAAACCCATTCCCTCTTTTTGCCTTAGTGATGGGAATTTGATTTTTGACCTTGAAACCAACAGTCCTAATTTAACAGTCTCCCTTGCAGTTGGGCAGGCCAAGTGGCCAAGACTGGACAAGGAGAAGCAATCAGAAGTCCTATGACTCTCCTATTGGCTTCCTGGTGAAAAGGTGCCCAGGCATGTCTTTTCTATGTTTTGAAATGAACTTAGGGCTAGGCTAGTTAAGACTACTGGCCACTCTGAAATCATGTGCAGGGCTGGGCATACCGTGTAGTGGGAGAGCACTTGCCTAGCACGTGCAGAACTCTTGACCCAACCCCCAGTATCACCAAAAAAAAAAAAAAAAAAAAAAAAAAAAAAAAAAAAAAAAAAGGAAATCATATGCAGCTTAATTTTATCTGTGGGGCTAGAGATTAAAAACATTAAGATCAATGTTTACAGCAGCTCAATTCACAATAGCCAGACTATGGAACCAACCTAGGTGTCCCTCAATAGATGAATGGATAAAGAAAATGTGGTATATATATTCAATAGAGCATTACTCAGCTTTAAAGAAGAGTGGAATTACGGCATTTGCCAGCAAATGGTTGGCGTTGAAGAATATCCTGCTAAGCGAAATAAGCCAATTCCACAAAACCAAAGCCAAATGTTTTCTCTAATATGTGGATGCTAATTCACAATAAGGTGGTGGGCATGAGGGAAGAATAGCATTACCTTAGATTAGGTAGAGGGAAGTGAAGGGAGGGGAGAGGAGGGGATGTGGGGATGGGAAAGACAGTGGAATGAAACAGACATCATTGCTGCATGTATATATGTGGGTGCATGACCAATATGATTCTGCAACATGTACACTCATAAAAATTAGAAATCATATCCTATCTATGTATATGATATATCAAAGTGCATAAATGCATTCTACTGTTATATATAATGAATCACTAATTAAAAAAAAAAAAAAAAACAGGGCCTTGCACATACTAGGCAACTGCTCTACTATTAAGCTATACTTTCATTCCCCAGAAGCCCATTCATTGGTCTTTCCTCTTTTCTGACTGATGACTGTCTGAGGGCAGGTAGTCCAGCTGCCGTCTTGGGCTATCAAGCAGCCTGGATGATGGAGGTCTCACAGTAAAGACAGCAAAGCAGAGAGGAGAAGCCTGGGTTCCCAGTAACATTACGGTGCTGACAGAATTGGATCACTTTCTTATATTCTTTTCAAGAAAAAAAAAGAAAAACTTATTTATTGTAGCCGCCTGAAGCGATGGTCACTTAGAGCAACGACGCTGCGGGAACAAGTTCAGAGGCAGAGTGGAAACAAACAGGCTTTTTATTTGGCTAACTTCTCTCTCCGGCTCTGACAACAACTCTACCACGCACCACACACACCACCAAACAACCAACTCGTTTACTTTCTTTTCTAATTGTCTAATCTTTTCTTCTGGACTATCTTCGTTTTTGTTTTCCAAAGGAGGGGCAGGGCCCCTTCATTGACCAAGTGGGTCAAATGCAGAGCCTCTCAAAGACGCTTTGGTAAAACCTGCTGCTCTCACTGCTGTCATGGGTCTAGGTACTCCATCCTGAATAGCTCCTGTCATTGGTCTTCCCAATGATGACGTCAGAGATGTCTTGGAAGGAGGTCTTCCGCCATGACTTGTTCTCACTGCTTGCTGAAAACCTGTATCATTCTCCAATTCCTCAGTCTCATAGATTGGATTGTAGTCATTATCACCAGAATAAAGAACATCATCATCTGTCTCTGGAGCCAGGCGCACATTTTGCATCATGTGTGCCTCTCGCTGAGAGGAGTGGGGTGACTGCGAGTCGACCCCAGGGTAGACGCGGCCGTTTGCGCGAATCTACTCAGCGGTCTGGAATTTATTATTTTTGCTCCCTATTCCCAGCAGCCAAATGCAATCCTTACTGAAGAATTTTCAATTCATGTCATACGATACAAACTTTTCACTTACATCAATACATAATTTAATTAAAAGGTTGTTAACCAAAAGAAATGTCAGATGGGCGTGGTGGCGCACACCTGTAATCCCAGCAGCTTGGGAGGCTAAGACAGGAGGATTGTGAGTACAAAGCCAGCTTCAGCAACAGTGCAGCGCTAAGCAACTTAGTAAGAAAGACCCTGTCTCTAAATAAAATACAAAATAGGGCTGGGGATGTGGCTCCGTGGTTGAGTGGCCCTGAATTCAATCCCGGGAACCCAGCCCCCACAAAAAAACAAAAGAAATATCAGTGCAACAAACAACAGTAAGTGTTGGTGAGCATGTGGGGAAAAAGGCACACTCATACATTGCTGGTGGGACTGCAAATTGGTGCAGCCAATATGGAGAGCAGTATGGAGATTCCTTGGAAAGCTGGGAATGGATCCACCATTTGACCCAGCTATCCCACCCCTCAGTCTATACCCAAAGGACTTAAAAACAGCATACTACAGGGACACAGCCATATCAATGTTTACAGCAGTACGATTCGCAATAGCTTAACTGTGGAACCAACCTAGATGCCCTTCAGTAGATGAACAGATAAAGAAAATGTGGTATATACACACAATGGAATATTACTCAGCAATAAGACAGAATAAAATCATGGCATTTGTAGGAAAATGGATGGAGTTAGAGAATATAATGCTAAGTGAAGTTAACCAATCCCAAAAAACCAAATGCCGAATGTCTTCTCTGATATAACGAAGCTGATTCATAGTGGGGTTGGGATGGGGAGCATGGGAGGATTAGATAAACGCTAGATAGGGAAAAGGAGTGGGAGGGGAAGGGTGGGAGCATGGGGGTAAAAATGATGGTGGAATGAGATGGACATCGTTACCCTAAGTACGTGTATGAAGACACGAGTGGTGTGCATATGCTTCATATACAATCAGAGATATGAAAAATTGAGCTCTATATGTGTGATATGAATTGTAATGCATTCTGCTGTCATATATAACAACTTAGAATAAAAAATAAATTAAAAAAAAAAAGAAATGACCGTGCAAGACAATGAATAACATTAGGTGTGTCCTTGCACAGGGGATCCATGGGAAACCACATGCCAAATTGGGAAGGGATTATTTTTGAGGGTGGGGTGGCACTGGGGGCTGAACCCAGAGCTGTGCATGCTGGGTAAGTGCTCCACCACTGAGCCACATCCCTGACCCTTTTCTTAAATTTCATTTTAAGACAAGGACTCGCCACCTTTCCCAGGCTGGCCTTGAATGTGTGATCCTCCTGCCTCAGCCTCCAGAGCAGCTGGGATTCCAGGTGTGCGCCACCACACCCTGGGACAGGTATGTTAGGAACCACTGCACCAGGCTATGGTGTCTTGTTGCCTGTACAGATTCCACGAGGGGAAAGGTTCCCAGTGCTCCCGGGAGAAGGAGCTGTGGGTTGCCCTGGTGTCTGGGAATCACGTCCCTGGACCGAGGCCCAAGGGAGCGCTCACTTACCAGCTGTCTCCCAGCGCCCGTGAGCCGCTCCTTCCCTCCTGCCTCTTCTCCAGCTCCACGGCTGTCTGCTCTAGCAGGGCAGACACAGCGTCCTGCAGAGGCCAAGGCTGCCCGGTCAGTGGATGGACCATAGCAGCCGCCCTACCTGCCAGGAGTCTGAGTATCTGAGAGCCCCGAGCCTCCTGGGGAACTGAGGGTGAAAACTGAAGTCCAAAGCGGCCAGGTGTCTCGCCCGATGTCACTTACATACCAGAACTACAGCCCCTGGTTCCTCCCCCTCCAGAGAAAAACCCCTCCGTGCCTGAGGACCAGAAGGGAAGTAAGGATTACGAGTTCGGGAACAGAAACAGCAGCAAGCGTGGGGGATGGCATCAGGGAGGGCTTCCTGGAGGAAGACCATCTCGACTGACTGGTATCTGCAGTGAAGAAGCGCGTGTGACATGAGGGAGCCATCTACCCTCTCCGAGACTCAGTCTCCTCTAACGGTTGCCATGGAGATTGATGGATACAATTTATATACAGTACCCAGAACAGCACCCAGCACATGATTGGCACTCAGCAAATGGGAACTGATAATAAAGCAAAAACTGAGACCTGCAGTTCTCTGGGCACGTGGTGAATTGGCAATGACCTCTGGTAGCGTGGGTCAGAGTCTGGATAATTCCTGACACTTTCTTTTGGGGAAGGAAAGAAAGAACAAAAATCAAAGGAAGGCCTGATACAGGCCAGGCACGAGGTGGTCAGTTCATGTATAGCATCCTCTTTACTCCCATCCTGATCCTGATAGGCAGGTGTTATTGTGCCCCAGATGGAGGGGAAGGAGGCACTAGCCCAAGAGGGTGAAAGTTGCTTACCCAAGGTCAAGTGCTAGAAAGGGGAGGAGCTTGTTTTCAGGACCTTGGCCAGCTCACTGTCTCCTTGGAGTGTGCTACCCAGGTTGTGGCTAATTGATGTCCATTTAATGTAATTTTGGTTAATCTTTTTGAGATGTGGGACATGCATGTAGTAGGACAGCACTTGACACAAAGGGAGTATAGAAGATGACAAAGAGAGGACCAGGGGAAAGAGAGGAGAAAGCAGACTTCACCCAGAGCCTCATCTGTAGGCACAAATACCCTGAGACTGTTACCCTGAGACTGTTTCAAGACCCACGCCTCCTGGCCAAGAAGACTGGCCAGGACTCAGTGCTCCACAATACTGCTGTTATTAGGCACTAAAACAGAAACCTTTTTTTTTTTCTTTTAACCCAAAAGAGGCAAATGTAAAATTCTTATGTAACTCAAAATAATAGTGAAACAGTCACCATTTCTCAAGCCCCATGCCCAGCTCTCTTTACAAGGGTGTCTTCAAACCTCACAACAACCTATCAAGGCTCATGTCAAGACAGAAAACCAGGCTGGGCGCGGTGGCGCACGCCTGTAATCCCAGCACTTGGGAGGCTGAGGCAGGAGGATCGCGAGTTCAAAGCCAGCCTCAGCCATGGAGAGGCACTTAGCAACTCAGTGAGACCCTGTCTCTAATAAAATACAAAACAAGGGCTCGGGATGTGGCCCAGTGGTCAAGAGCCCCTGAGTTCAATCCCCAGTATCCAAAAAAAAAAAAAAAAAAAAAAAAAAAAAAAAAACCAGAAAAACAATGAAGGCTCTGAGAGCCTGAGCCCTGTGGCTAGCTAGGGACACCAGCCTTCTGACTGTCCCTGCCGTGACTCCCCGCCGCCTCTTTTCTACTTTCTTTAGGACCTCGCACAGCAGGGTCCTAAAAAAGTTTTCTCTTCTACCTTCCATCCTGCTTTTTCCACTGTGTGTGTGTGTGTGTGTGTGTGTGTGTGTGTGCGCGCTATAAACAGAAGCCAGGGTTTAGCACATGCCAGGCAAGTGCTCCACCACTGAGCTACACCTCAGCTCTCCCTTTCTAAAAAACTGTGAATTAAGGTTTTTATCAGGCCAGTCATATTAAGTAATGCAACATGCGCAAGGAGGAAGCAGAAATGTAGGAGAGCAAGTTCTAGACTGGGAGCTCCTCGTCCCTTAGTAAAGGCCCCGCCTTCCCTGTCCCCTTTCCCACTTCTTCCTGCCCCCACTCCATTTCCTGCATCAGTGACCCTGGCCGGCCTGTCCCTGGTCCCGGGAGAGGCTTCCCCTCCGCCCTCCAGCTGCTGCCTGTGTGAGAGGTTAGGGTGCCCGGATGTGATCCCAGCTCACCGTGCGTTCAGCCCCTGGGCTGGGGCCCGTGGCTCCACCTGGCTGGGGCCCGCTGCTCTGTTGCTTCAAGTATTTGTAGCTCAAGACGTTGTACCAGCGAGTCGACCTCTCCCCCGAGCGGCAGACCTCAGCCAGGCTGATCTGGGCACCTCCCTGTTGGGGGTGAAAGGAAAGAGAGTATAAATAGGGGTGACAAGGTGTCCTCAGAATTAGGCTCTTGGGGACAATATGGGAAACGCCCCCCCAAGGTGGAGATGAAGGCTAACAATGGACTAGGCATCATCTCCAGCAACTCATCCATTCCCTGGCAAGCTCATCTGCCAAATCTTTTCTTTTTCTTTTCAGAAGGTGTCTCACAATGTGGGCCAGACTGGCCTCAAACTTCCGGGCTCCAGCAATCCTCTGGCCTCAGCCTCCCTAGTAGCTGGGACCACAGGCATTCACCACCATATCTATAACATTTTTTTTTTTTTTTTGTGCTGAGAACTGAACCCAGCACCTGGATATGGCCACCACTGAGCCACACCCCAAGCCTTCATTCAACAAATATTCTCCTGAGCATCTATCCTGTTTTCTTTCTTATTATGTTTAAAAACCCCACATGGTTGATTATCTTTATCATTTAAAGGGTATGGTTCTTTAGTAGTAAGCATATTCACATTGTTGTGAAACAGATATTCAGAATTTTTACATCTTTTTTTTTAAAGTATTTATTTGTTTGCTTTTAGTTGTATACCATGCGTTTATTTATACGTGGTGCCGAGGCTTGAACCCAGGCCACGCATGTGCTAGGCAAGCGCTCTACCACTGAGCCACAACCCCAGCCCCAGAATTTTTAAATATTGCAAATATGAGATGCTACACTTTAGTACAGTACCCCTTTCCTCTTGCCCTTGGTAATCCCATGCTTCTACTTCTGTAAGTTCTACTAATGTAAGTGGAATCAAGCAGTACGCCTTTCAGTAACTGGCTTATTTCATTTAACTGGCTTATTTCATCCTCAAGGACCATCCACATTGTAGCATGTACCAGAAGGATGTTCATTTTCACAACTGAGTAATATTCCTTTGCGAGCATAAACCACAACATCTACCCATTCATCCATCTGTGGACAATGTGTGTTACTTCCAACCTCTTTACTATCATGAAAAGTGAACTTGTGCAAACAAGTGTGCACACATCACTTCCAGACCCTTCTTTTGATTCTTATGGATAGATATCCAGAATCGAGACTGCTGGGTCACATGGAAATTCTATTTTTAATACTTCGAGGAAGCTCCCTTGTGTTTCCTACTGTAGTTGCACTGTTTTATAATGCCACCAACACTACACCAGGGTTCTACTTTCTCCACATCGACACCCCCCCAAAAAAAAAGAAAAAATTGACCACACACATTCTCAGGGAGGCTACTGGGAATAGGCACTCTCTCACTTGGCAGGCGAGAATGGAAAAGGGCTGAAACCCTACGAGGGCAACGTGGTGATATCTAGCAAAAATGCAGATAAGTTTTACCTTCTGACCCAGCAATTCTTCTTTTTTGGTACTGGGGATTGAACTCAGGGGCACTCAACCACTGGGCCACCTCCCCAGCCCTTTTTTTGTATTTTATTAGAGACAGGGTCTCACTGAGTTGCTAAGTGCCGCGCCATTGCAGAGGCTGGCTTTGAACTCGTGATCCTCCCGCCTCAGCCTCCCAAGTGCTGGGATTACAGGCGTGCGCCACCTAGCTCGGCTTAAAACCCAATACTTTTTTTAAAAAAAATATTTATTTATTTGATTTAGTTGTACACAATGCAAGGCATTTATGTTTATGTGGTGCTGAGGATCAAACCCGGGCCGCGCATGTGCTAGGCGAGCGCTCCACCGCTGAGCCACAACTCCAGCCCCTAAAAACCAATACTTTTTGAGGACCAGTGTGGTGCCACAAGGGGAAAAATCCTTGTTCCATGCACAAACTTATTATGAACATTCTATAAAATCACCTTCAGGTTAGGCGTGGAAATGGTACATGAATATCAATGAATTCTGTCTTTAGACTTGGGTCCCATCCCCAAGATATGTATATGCGAATATTCCAAAGAAAAGTCCCCGGTCTCGGGCAATGTGGATAGGGATCCTCAATCTGCATCGGGATGGAGCAGAGCGGAGCACGGTGCTGAGGGGGGAGGGGAAGCCGGCACCAGGCTGACACTCGACCTGCCTGGCACCTGCCTCCTCATCTGGAAAACAGAGCACGGCTCCCACCTGTAGGCTCCTGGGGGGTGGGGGTGAAGGTCAGTCAGTTCAGGTAACAAATGCTTGGTGTATTTTAGGCACTGGAATAAATGTGAATACACACAAATATGCGTACAGCACTCATGTATTCATTGGACAAACATTCCCTGAGCCCTTCCTAGACTCGGCAGCCAGAGAAGCATGCAGGACATGATTCTTCTACAAGGGGCTCACGGTTTCCAGGAGAGATGGACAAACGCAGGGCCATTACAGTGTAGAAGACGACAGGCTGTGTCTGAGGAGCAGGGGGAACCGCAGCCTTGAGGTGTGACACCTCCATCAGAGTAGTATTAATTCTAACAACACACACGGTCTGTCTGGGGATGGCGCATAGGTGTGACCTTTGTAAACTGCACACACGCTTTTGGGGAAAGTCCTAGGGATTCAACCCAGGGCCTTGCATATGCCAGGCAAGTGCTCAACCACGGAGCAATATCCCCAGCCCTTCTCTAAATTTTTAAAAATTTTTTTTAGTTGTAGATGGACATAATATCTTTATTTTTTAATTTTTAATTTTTAATGTGGTACCGGGGATCAAACTGAGTGCCTCACGCATGCTAGGCAAGCGCTTTACCACGAAGCGCAAACCCAGCCCCTCTAAACTTTTATTTTGAGTCAGGGTCTTACTAAGTTGTCCAGGCTGTCCCTGAACGTGAGATCCTCCTGCTTCAGCCTCCTGAGGCGTTGGTATTACAGGCATGCACCACTGCACCCGGCAAATGGATGAACTTTAAGGACATTCGTGTATTTTCATTTACCCATTCATTCATCTATTCAACACACACACATTTGCTGAGTAGCCTCTGAGGGCCAGGCACCATTCTGGGTGATGTAGAGACAGCAGGATTTAAGGCAGAGGAACATCCCTGCCCTCGGGAGCTGACGTCTGAACCGAGGGGAATCAGATAAACAAACCAATTTGAGAACTCCATGTTGTACTTCACTGAATCACGCTACCAACAATTATAAGGTACACTATTATTTTATGCCCTGCAAAGAAAAATAGTTGCCAATCAAACTCTCACCTGCTACAGGAAGTGACAAAAAAGTGAAAATAATGCATACCCTAAAATATATGAAATAGAGCAAAATGTTAGGTGGTAATAAAGAGAGAGAGAGAGAGAGAGAGAGAGAAAGCAAAGTAACACAGGAGAAAAGAATACGAGGGGACACTAGAGTGGAATTTTGCAGAGTGTAAAGAAGACCACTTTGAGAAGATGATATAAGGCCCAGAATGAGGGAGGGAGGGAATCCTGCCCGTGAGTTTCTAGAAGGTGGCAGACAGAGGGCCAGCAGGTGCGGAGGCCAGGAGGAGGAGCCCAGGCAGGCTGGAGGGAGAGTTCTGGGAATGGGACGAAGGGAGAAGAGGCTGAATCCCGCGGAATCCTGCAGAGCCTGCCAAGGCCTCCGGTGCTGGTCCAGGTGCAGACAAGGCCCTGGCAGAGACGCGCCAGGTACCGGATCACATTGAAAGAGCTTGGCTCTGGCTACCGGAAGGACAAAGGGGAAAAGAACAAAAGTGGGGCGTTCCAGGAGGAGACTGCTGCAGTGACTCGGGGCGAGCGATGACAGTGGCTTAGGTCGGGGGACGTGGTGAGAAGTGGCTGGATTCCAGGGGTCGTTAGAAGGTGAACTCACAAGATGGGGTGGGAAGACAAGAAAGGCCACGGTGCCTGGCCCGAGCAATGGACGGAGGGGGCTGCCATCCGGCCAGACGGCGAAGCCACAGGGCCACACACCGCGGTGCTCTCGTGGCCACGCTGGCTTGAGATGCTTCCGCGACGTGTAAAAGAGAAGATGCAAACAGGCGCTGCAGATGTGAGGTCTGAGGCGAGCAGAGACCTAGGCTGCAACCACACACTCGGCATCCTGTTGGAAAAGGGGATGAGTTCGCCAAGGAAGGGCCTCGCGAAGCGGAGACGCGCAAGGACGGAGCGGAGCGCTGGGGCCCTCGGACGTAGGCCAGGGAAAGGAGGAAGAGTCAGCAGAGAAGACGGAGAGAGAGAAGCCAGTGACGTGGGAAGAACACCATGAAAGAGAGGCCTCAGGGAGGCCAGGTAAAGGCAGGAACGTGGAGGAAGGTGGAGCAGGCAACATGCCACACCTAGTTCAGAGGGATGAGGGTGGAGAAGGGGCCACCCCACTGAGCAACTGGGAGGTCACCAGTGACCTTGAGAAGCAGAGCAAGGAGGCCAAAAGCCCTCTGTGATTGGGTTCCAGAAGGCACACGATCTCTTTTGTCTTTTGCTATAAAGGAAAGGGAGACAGGCGTGGTGGCACATGCCTGTAATCCCAACACTTGGGAGGCTGAGGCAGGAGGATTGCGAGTTCAAAGCCAGCCTCAGCAATGGCAAGAAACTTAGCAACTCAGTGAGACCCTGTCTCTAAATAAAACACAAAAAAGGGCTGGGGATGTGGCCCAGAGTTCATTCCCCGGTACCAAAAAAAGGAAAAGAAAAGGGAAGAAATCACACAATACTTGGAGAGATGGAAATGGGGTGAAATGAAATGGGTTTTTTGCTCATTTGTTGTGAGCAGAAGAGAGAGAGCAGCAGCTGCTACACAGAGAGGCTGGATTCAGTAGAGGAGGGAAAGCTGGAGACAGGAGCAGAACGATGCTGGGGTGATGTCCTTGAGGGCGTGGCTTCTGGCAGGAGTGTGGAGGAGCCCAGAGGAAAGGCAGAAGCAGCCACGTGTGGGTGGAGCCGGGGCACTCCGTCCTGGCTCCTCTCTGCACCCGAGCGTGGGTGCACAGGTGGGAATAAAGGGTCTGGGACACGCAGTCTCGTGCCGGGCAGCGTCAGATCACGAGAAGTTTGCGATCTCAACGGGCACTGTGCAGTGAGGTCGTGTGCAAGGACTTCCAGCCGCGCACAGGTGGCGAGGTCGCTTGGGCAGGGCTGGGTTTTGCCAAGTGAAGGAAGGCGAGGGGAGCTGCTGTGAGGGTTCCTTGTGGGACCTGGAAAGCTGGCTGCCTCTGCACACCTGCGCTGCCTGCACTGGGCTCAGCAGCTGAATAACAGGGAGCCAGGGCCCCGTTATTGCCACAGACAGCATCCCGTGGAACTGCCACCCGCGATGCTGGGGAAGGACCCACGTGTCCCCGCTAGACCCATAATCTAGGTCTGCGGACACGAGAGCCCTTACACTAACCCTGAGGGGCACCGAGCAGAATTCGTATTCAAGTCCAGCCTGTCTCTCTGCGTGCAGGACGACCCGGGCAGGTGACTTTGCCTTTCTGGGTCTTGATACTATTTCTGCAAAATGCGGATCATGGGCTCCTCGTTCCCAGGGCTGGGTGGCGGACTGAATGAGACTCTGCACGAGGAGTTCTTGGCCCAACAGTGGACGCAGAGACAGTGGTACTGGCCCATTAGATGCCTGAACCGGGCTGGGGATTCCTCCTGCCCGGCAGTGCAGGGAGACTCCACGTGGGAGCAGGCAAGCCCTTTCTCCCTCCCGTCTCACTTTCTCTCCTCCTCCAGCCACCAAAACACGACAGCCTGACACTCCACGTCCGCACTCCTGCGGGAAAGGAGGTTTCCCATTGGCCGCGGGCAGAGAGAGGCTGCGGTGAGATGGGCGCTTTGGCTGCTGCCATGGCAACCAGCGATGGCCAGACTTCAATTAGGAAGGAGGAATAAAAGGGAGCCACTGAGGAGAAGAAAATAGGGTTGGGGCTCTTCTCACTTAGGAATGCCCCGGCTGAGGAAAGGCTTCATCGCAGGCAGGGGCTGGGTCCGGAACAGCCTTCTGTTCTCTCTTCCAACACCCACCACGCTTGCCAAACCCTGTAAGCCACCATCCCCACCTGTAGCCTCCAGAGAGCCCCGTGGTGGCAGAGACAGCACGGCGGGGGCTGACGTGGGTGGGCTTCACAGGGGGACGTGTCTGGGTTCAAATATGGCTCCTGCAACTTTCCAGCTGTGTGATGACCTCAGGGAAGGCCTGTCACATCTTTCTGCCTCAGTTTCCCCACTGACATACAGTACCTGCCTCATCAGACTGGAGTGAGGATCAACAGAGAGACTTAGCTCAGCACCTGCCACATGCATATCATCCTGTGTACCTCGGCCACTGCGTTACGGTTAGCACTGGCATCACCACAAAAGGCAGCAACCCTGACATGGACCCCAGCTGAGCAGGACAGAGACGGGAACTGACGGCCAGTGGGAACTTAGTGGGTGCAGACAGTCGTACGTCCTTGCTACACAAAGTGTGACCCAGAGCCTGGCAGCACTGTCATCCCCTGGCGGGGCATCTCGGGCCCCACCTCAGAGTCACTGAATCTGAATGTGCACCTTCAGCACAGCACCGAGGACCTCGTGCATATAGAAGTGTTGCTTTAGTGCTTTGTCGGATCCGGGAGAGCAGCTTGCTACGGAAACAGCACGGCGAGATCTTAGCAGACAAGGACACTGAGACTGAGAAGGGGGGAGGTGAGGGCTGGGAAGGGCAGGCCTGATGACCAGGCTGAGGAGTGACATTCCCAGGATGTGGCTCCACCGTTCCACCCGAGAGGGAGTTCCAGCAGAAGCAGTCCCAGGTGAGGCTGGACAGCTAAGGTGCTTCCTGCTCCAGGCAAAGGCCTGGATGACCGCCCAGTCAAGGAGGCGGGGCACACAGAGAGGCACACGCAGCCCGCACGGCTCCTCTGCCCGGGACCCACATTTGCTTCTGTCACCTCAACCCACATGCTCCCAACACGGTCCCTGCCAGCTTGCTTGTGGGGCAGCCGTCAGAGCTGGCTCCTCAGCCGAGGGGTTCTCCAGCACCCGGCATGGGGCGGGCACTCGGGACCAGCAGAGCCTCCTCTTTCATGAGAACCGACCACGTACCAGGCACTTAGGTGGTTCACATGCACCGAGGCCTCATGGGACCCTGATGACGGGCGCGAGGGAGGAATTATTTGCATTTTCTTAGCAAGAAAAAATGAAAATCAGAGATGTTTTAAGCAACTTGCCTTACGTCACCCAGCTACGCAGCAAGTGGTCAGGTGGGACTGGGATGTTCCTGTAGGACTGTGTGTTCCTTGTCTGTGAGGCTGGGAAGTGAAACTGAGGCACAGGGCGAGTGTCGTCCAGGTCCTCTCAGGTCCACTACCTGTCCCCTCCTTGCAAAAGAGGAGCTCCCTGACATTCCCCATGGAAGCTCCTCTGCCTGGAATCCATGCTTGACCCACACCACCGCCTGCATCTCCTTCCGGCCTTCTCAAAGCTGAGGGTGGCCGGGCGCAGTGGCACACGCCTGTAATCCCAGCACTTGGGAGGCTGAGGCAGGAGGATCGAGAGTTCAAAGCCAGCCTCAGTAATGGCGAGGCACTTAGCAACTCAGTGAGACCCTGTCTCTAATAAAATACAAAAAAAAACCCTGAGGGTGGACCAGTCCCCAGAAGGACTGAAGGCCAGATGGATGTACAGACAGACAGACAGACAGACGCAGCCCTCACCAGGCACTCTTCCATGTGGCTCCTATCGGTGGTGCAGACATCGACTCGTAAGGTCTTCTGGTGAAGGGCTTGGTAGGACGCCGACACCCAGAACACCTCGTTGAACAGGAGGGTGTCTGAGGCGTCCAGGGGCCGGGTCCTAAACAGGCAGGTGGCACTTTCGGAGCAAGGGAGGATAGCCACGCGGATGTTCCTAAAGGGGGACAGAACCGCCAGGGAGCTCGGGTCAGCCGGGGTCTGAGGCTGCCGTGCAGGGTCCTCAGCTGCTAAAGTCCCCAAGGAGAGCGCAGTGGTGAGGGCAAGCTGGAGCTGTCACGCAGGGATCTGCGAGGGATGCAGAGAGGGTCCCTGGGGACAACACGGTGCTCCTCCTGTCCTGAATCCTCAAATGCTTAGAAACCGCCAGCACCTGGAACCTGGGGCCAGCCACGCGCAAAGGCTCAGTATACAGAAGGATCAGCGGGGGCTTCCTGTGGCCACTGGGCAGGGGGACAGTCAGGCCCCTCACATAGAGAAGACAAAGTGCCACAACCCCTTCAGAGAAGAACTTGAGGATTTTAGCAAAACCACAGACATGCTGGTCCTCGGGCCAGACCCCCGCCCTCCAGGCGCTGTCCCAGATGCCCCTGCACCGGTACCCGTGAGTGGGGAGGTTATTCATCCTGCCACTGTTTGCACAGGCAAAGCCTGGACGTGATCCGGGGGTCCGATCTCGTCTTCCTTCTGCTCCACTGGCTCTCCCACCCTCCACCCTTCTTTCCCCATGTCCCGCCCCTGATGGGGGCTAGAGGTTGCTCCTATTGCTGTCCCCTAGGCCTTACAGTCTAGGAGAAAACAGGTAGTCAGATGAGTGCAAGGAAACTAGCCCCGGTCTGCAGCGGGGACAGCAACAGGGAGAAAGCACAAGCGTCTGCCATCCAATCAGCCTCCAGGGAATACCCAGTCACATCTTGGCCAAAAAACTGGCTCCCAGCCAGGCGCGGTGGCGCACGCCTATAATCCCAGCACTTGTGAGGCTGAGGCAGGAGGATCACGAGTTCAAAGCCAGCCTCAGCAATGGCACTTAGCAACTCAGTGAGACCCTATCTCTAATAAAATACCAAAAAGGGCCGGGGATGTGGCCCAGAGGTTGAGTGCCCCTGAGTTTAATTCCTGGTGAAAAAAAAAAAAAAAAAACAACACCAAAATCTAGCTCCTTTCTGGGTGGAATACTTTGAGCTCAGAGAAGATACTTGGGACTGTGCCCATTCTTCATGAGGCTGAGGTCCTGGAGGGCAGGGCCCGTGAAGGACTGGCTTGCCACCCCATTCCTAGAGCTGGCATGGGGAGGTACCCAGAATGCATTGGGGAAGGAATGGAGACTGCCTACAGCACTTCCCTTGGAGATGGCAGCTTGATATTGTGTCTGTAAGTGCATCGATAGGACTGACACTTAGCGTCACGGTCCCATGCACGGATACCTGCGGGACAGAGAGGAAGAGTGTCCCCAGGGATAACCAGAGAGGGGGAGGGGAGGATACATGATGGCCCAGCCACACACTCACACTTTCTGGTCTTGTAGCAGGGCCAGAGCAGAAAGGTTACTCAGCTGGACGATTAATATTGCAAATTGTTTATTCTTCTCATCATACCTGAAATGAAAAGGGGCAAGAGAAACACCTATTAGTAACACACTCCCCCGCCCCTTCCAATAATCACAAGATGTGGCTGTTGGCTGGATGGGAACTGCGGGGAACCTGGCAGCCCAGACCTAGAGCTACAGCACCACGTAAAAAGAGGCAGTCCAGAGCTGTCAGTCCCCTGGACGTCTAAAGAAAGGCCAGAAGTTTATGGGAAGTTTCCTGATATCAAAATGCTGACAATTGATTCCTATTTAAAAAATAGGAAGCCAGGCGCAGTGGCGCACGCCTATAATCCCAGCACTTGGGAGGCTGAGGCGGGAGGATCGCGAGTTCAAAGCCAGCCTCAGCCATGGCGAGGCACTTAGCAACTCAGTGAGACCCTGTCGCTAATAAAATACAGAAAAGGGCTGGGGATGTGGCCCAGTGGTCAAGTGCCCCTGAGTTCAATCCCCGGTACCAAAATAAATAAATAAACAAAATAAAAAAAATATGGAAGTCATTTCCCTTAAGAGGAAACAATACATATATGGGCTACAGCCTTCAGCTTGGATCTTCAACTTGGATCCAATTCGTTGGAATCCAAATAGGGATGGACAGATGCCACAGTGACAATGAACAGACATCCTAGGCAGGCAGGAGGTCTCAGGCCTGGTTCTGGCTCTGCCACTGGTGCTGGGGGGAGTCACAAGTCTTTTTTTTTTTTTTTTTTTTTCCAAAGAAACTTACATTTATTTATTTATTATGCAATGCTGCAGTTGAACATGCACTACCACTGGGCCACATCCACAACCCTTTTTGTTTTCTAATTTTGAGATAGGGTCTGGCTAAGTTGCTTAGGGTCTCCTTAAGTTGCCAAGGTGGCCTTGAACTTGTGACCCTTGTGCCTCAGCCTCCAGAGTCACTGGGATTACAGGCATGTACCACCATACTTAGTGGGTCTTGCCTTTAAAATAAGTCACAGAGGCTAGGTAGGCCACACAGGGCAGGACACAGCCAGTCCCAGGTCCCAGGCTCCCGAGATCCCTAACCCACAGCCCCTCGTGAAACACCGTCTGTCTCCAAGACCTGACACTGAGAGCCACTGGTCAGTCAGTCATGTGTTGCTGGAGATGCTGTGGCACCGGAATGGAACCCGCCAGCCACAGCCAGGCTGACAGATTACGAACAGTGCGGGAGTCCCAGGTCTTTAGAAACCTGTTTCTCCTCTGTAGACGGGGAGCTGGAGGCCAGGAGGAAGCAGGTACGCTTTTGTTTCAGAGCCTCCCTGGGGGTGAGGAGCTTGCCCTGGTGAGCAGGTCCTGCCGATTCTGCCCTCCTCCCCAGACAGCCGTGAAGGTAAATGCTTGTGGGTGGCGAAGGAGCCCCGGGCAGACCCCTCCCCTGTCCTTGTCTTCCACTTACTTCAGGGCAATCTGAACCCGAGTGGCCCCTGCTGCTTCTGACTCGTCACTGTCCAGTGCAGCAATGGCTTCTGAGGCACCCAGTCTGAAAGGCAACGGGAAGAGGGAGTGAGCTTCCCTGCAGGGCCCCTGGGCCAGTCCATTTCTGGAAACAGAGCTCTCTCTGGGAGGCTGTCACCCGGATCCTCCAGAAGGAACAATGGGGTGTGCCCAGCATCCCTCCAGACCCCACCCCACCCTATTTGCTCTGGGTGCCTCTTAAAGGGGCTCCCCTTTTCTAGCACTCGCTTCTCTGGCAGGCGCTTTGCAATAGCTGCCCCAGGACTGGATCTTACAAATATCCCAAGCAGCTCTCGCCCCAGGAAAAGCCACGCCTGCGTGGCTCTGCTGCCGCACCGTAGGCACAGCAGGGCTGCCAGGGCAGCGGGAGCTGTCGCAAACGACCTCCTGTGCACCTGAGGGGTCGAAGGCCAGGTGCCCCCACAGGCCCGGCTTTGCACACCTAGGAGTCAAGCTCCCCGGACACACAGAACCAGCAATCAGGGACCCACCTCTGCACAGAAGCCTCGTACACACCACTGTCCCCGGCCACTGACTCGTCTGACACTGCGGCTGAGACACAGGCCACTTTGAGGCCGCACCCTGGGGCTGCATTCACAGCTGGGGGGGGGGGGGAGGAAAGAGCAGGGCAGGGTCAGAAGCCAGAACAGGGGTTGGCCTCCCGGCGTGGACCCACCCTCTGTCCCACCAAACTCCAACCACCTCTGAGCTCTAAAGCAAGGCCCTGCTTTGCTTTGGGACAGGGAAAGGAAAGGATGGTGAATGATTTGACACTTACCGTGCCAGGTTCAAACACAAGTCCATCGCTTACAGCTTTATGACCTTGGGCCACTGCTAACCCCTTTAAGCCCCAGATTCCTCCTCTGTGGGATCCAGATGGTGACACCCACTCTAGAGGGCTGTGGGGAGGCAGCATAGGGGAAGTCCCCAGTGCAGAGCCTGTCCAAGGCCAAGGGCTCCACCAAGTTCGTTACCACTGTCCTACCTCTGTCACTATGGCGACATCCTCTAGATCCATCCCTACACACTTGGAGCAGAATTACAGCCCCAAATCCTGAGCAGGGGCGAGGGAGGATGGAGTCCCCGCTCTCCCACTGAGCCGACCCCTGGTGCTCCCTGCTCCCCTCCTCCTCGTCCTCCCTTAGCACAGGTCCTGGAGTCTGACCCGGGGTGTGCTGTGCACATTCCTTCTTGGCCCAAATAATGGGCGCCTATGGTATGCAGGCCTGTGGCCAGGTTTAGGTGAATAAGACGGTCTCTGGCCCCTGTCGGGTGGGGAAGGACAGTCCAGGTCTTGCCCCTTCACAGCTTCTAAGCACCACCGCGTGCCAGGCACCAGGGACAGATGGGAGAAGGGGCTCACTGCATGGCGGTGCAGAGAGACGGGGCGCGGTGGCCTGGGGAAGGGAGGGGTGAGCAGGAGGACAAGGAGAACGCAGGGCTGGCAGCGGGAAGCGGCTCTCCCAGCCCGCGTCCCATGCCTGCCTGCCGAGCCCGCGCCTTCCCCCACGCACTCCACCCTCCACTAACCCACTTAAGGAGATTAATTTGTCTGCTGACTGAGCGGCGGCACTAATCGCATAACCTGCTTAGCTCTGAGCCCTGCCTGGCAGCGCTCTCTGCGGGGGAGGCTTCGAGATGGCACGAAGGAAACGTGTCCAGCCCCCGGGTGCAGTCTCCGGCCCAGGAGCCCCAAGGACACCGTCTGGGAGGGGAGGGGAGTCATTCCCCAGGACCCGGCAGGGAACGAGTGCCCATCCACCCATCAGACACCCCTTCAGCCTGGCGAGAGGCACCACCTGTACCCGCTCCTCTCCAGGGAACAATTTGCCACCTGCTGTAGCAGGAGGCTTGTTTTTATTTTTGTCTGAGAGCGCCCAGCAGGACTCCCTTCTTGATGAGGGAACCCCAGGGATCCCTCCTTTTCTAAAGACACCACTGCCACGCCGAGCCCCTGGTTAACCAGGAGACCTTATTTCCCTGCTGGCTCCCACTGGCTCTTGAAAGTGACAGGACAATTCTGGGCCCATGATTGTCAGCCCTGCCCTTTCCTGGAATCGTCAGCCTTGGCCTCATGAGGAGCCAGGAGCCTGAGCCCTTTGCAGACAGAGCTGGGCCCGTGCTACAGAGGGGACCTAGGCAGGGGCCAGTCCTCATTCTGTCACTGCTGTGCAACTAATCTTAGACAAGTCTTTTAACCTCTCTGTGCCTTGCCTTTTCCATCTGTGAGATGAGGATAATATCAACCCACTTCAGAGATGTGAGGGAAACATGGGTAAATATGCATAATGGTCCCTGAATCCTGTACACCTGTGTCAAGGCAGCATGGCTACTATTGTGTTTTGGGTCTGTGTGCTGGGGGGAGGGGGTGTCAGGAAAACTGAGGAGCCCCAGGTGAGCTTACTGGGCACCTGTTCTGTAATGACCATCATGTCCCGAGCCAGATGTAATTGGTGAGGCTGGCAAGCGCCAGGAGTGTCACGCCTCCCATCATAAGTGGGAAGGGGCAGGACTAGAAAGCTCTTGGGCTCTGGGATAGGCAAAACCTGGGTTCCAATCCCTGCTTTGTTATTTGCTGCCTGGGTCACTGGGGGCAGGCGATGTTGCCTCTCCCAACCTCAGTTTCCTCATCCGTGAAATGGGCAAAGGAGACGAAATCTGTTTCACCAGCATATGGTACACCTTCAATAATCGTCAAGTACTGTGCTTTGTGATACAGTTGCTGCTAAAGACAGACTTCTCCTCCTAACAGACCTTAGCTTAACTCTCCAGCCTGTAGGTCCCCTATCGCTGACCCATGGCTTCCCAGGCCCTCTTCGGAGCTCGCTCGCTGCTCCAGCTGCAGCAATGGTGCCCTTGCTTTTTCCAAGGCCGGCTCCTTTGTGTCATCTAAGCCTCTATTCCCAGGTCACCTGCCTTCACAACCCAGTGTGAACTGGCAGTCCAGCCCAGCCTGAAGGCGCTGGCACACCCCTGCTCGATGGACTTCTTGGTCCTCTCACCTGGGTGCATGTTCTCGCCCGTGTCTCCACGGAACCTCAGCTTCCTGTACACACTGACCCTAGGGACTCACCCAGTGTCTGGGACACGGCCTATCTGCTGAAGGCATCTGTCAGGGCAGGATGTGGCCTTCAGTTTTAGTAGGTACTACATATCTGTGAAGGAGTAAGTCACCGAGAGAAAGCCCTGGCGCAGGACCTAGCGCCCACGGACCGGGTGTGTCTACTCAACGACTGACTCTTGTACCCTACAAAAACCTGGCACATAGAGAGCTGTCAGGAAGTGCTGGCCATGGTCACCACAGGGGACCCTGAGTGCAAAGCATCCCTCCTGTTCCGGGTTCCACCCACCTTGGCCCACAGGCTTGCCCTCCGCTCCTGCTTCTTCCAGCCGGTATCTCTCCCTGCGGCCGCTCCCGAGGCTCAGCTCGCACAGAGTGGCACTGAGCTCTGGGTCCTCGAACTCCAGCGGGCTCAGAAAGGCATCCCCAGTCAGAAGGGGGTCGGCGATGAGAGGGGAGCAGGGCGGGGACGGGGAGGAGAGAGAGGAGCGTGGGGACAGGGAGGTCATGGACTTTGGGGTGCCCGACAGGGAGCGCAGGGCCTGCAGGCGGCCACCTCCCTCGGCCTTCTGGGTCTTGGCCACCTCGTCCTCGTGGATGGTGGTGATGCAACCTGAGGGCCGGAAGCCCGAGGCGCCTTCCAGCAGCAGAAGCTCCACTTTGCTCTGCAGCTCCGAGTCCAGCTGCTCAAAGGGGTCGTAGTACAGGTCGGTGAAGCTGGCCGAGGCGGAGGAGTCCAGGCTGCAGGCGGCCAGGGAGCCCCGGCTGGACGTGAGGGACCCCGGGCTGCTGCCCGAGGACAGGGACTGCATGCTGCTTGAGAGGCTGGGGACAGGGAGAAAAGGGACAGTGACTACGCAGCACATTAATGAAGCAGGCCACCTGGGACTATCTGTGAGCTTTGGAGAGCAGCAGGGCTCTTAGGATAGGTGATCTCACCGGGCCCACCTGGCAGCCACCTTGCACCCCCACGTCACCGCAGAGAGGACGCACACCCAAGGAGGCCACATGACCAGACTGGCAGGGCCGCACTTTAAATCCAAGCGAGCCACCTGAAAGTCCACCTTTGCCGTCCGTGCCTTTCTCAACCCTCCACTGGCCACGTCATATTTTCATGATGCCGGGTATTTTGATTTTGTTTGTTTCAGTACTGGGGAGAGAACCCAGGTGCATTTTACCCCAGCCTGCCCTTTTTATTTATACTGAGACAGGGTCTGGCTAAATTGCTGAGGCTGGCCTTGAACTCGAGATCCTCCTGCCTCCCCCTTCCCAGGCACTGAGATTACAGGTGCACACCTCCGCAGCTGGCCGTGGTGGTGTGCCAAATTTGAATCCAGCCCGACATATTTCTTAATATTTTTATTAAAACCAGCTCACTCTTTTTGTCCTTTAAAATATTTACTTTAAAGGGGAACTTGACATGCTAAGTGCTATTTGAAAAGCAGTAGCACCTGCTATACAAAGAAGGCAACCATTAAAAAAAAAAAAAAAATCTAATGAAAACAAAATGGTGATATCAATTCCGGTGACACACTGAGCCAGGCCACAAGCCTCTTGCTCTAGAGCTGGAGGCAATAGGGGCCTCTTCAGACGTGCCCGTGCCTGACCTGGGCCTTCTCAGTGGGAGCAGCTCAGGGAGGTGAAAGACCTTGTCCCCGCCACACACTGATCACCCTTTCTGAGCTTTCAAACATCTACATTGGAGCCAGAGAAGACAAGTCAAGGTCAGAGCTTGGCTGGGCCACCTGGGAACACCTGCACCTGACCATCCCCAGGGAGGCAGTCGCTCAATGCCACCACTCACCTCTTCAGTTGCGAGTGCAGAGCTGCTACCTGCCTGGTCGCCTCCTCCAGTTCTCTGACCAGCTGGTTCCTCTTGCTGTTTAACTTTAACCTGGAGGGAGAGAAAGCAGGACGGGAATGTGCCAAAGGGATCCGGCCCTCCACGTATCCCCAGCTCCCAGAAATGAAGCACTGGCATGTGCTCTTTTTTTTAATATTTTTATTTATTTGCTTTAGTTGTACACAATGCGTTTTATTTAATGCATTTTATCTGTACGTGGTGCTGAGGATCGAACCCGGGCCGCCCACACGCTAGGCAAGTGCTCTACCGCTGAGCCACAATCCCAGCCCCATGGCATGTGCTCTTAACAAATGCACACTCGGCCCAAAGACGCATCTGCAAGAACTTTCTGGAAGCAGTGTTTGGAGAAGTACAGCCTCTGCCTATATTATCCTGCGGCAATTGCTGTACTGCTTACCTAGCCCCTGTTAGGCACTGAGCTAGGAACCTTGAGACGCTGCCTCGATTTAGTCACACAATGACACTTGTATGGTAAGAATGATTTTTACCACTTTACCTATGAGGCTCACAGAATTAAATAATTGACACAGAGCTACAGAATTAGCAGCAAGAGTTAGGATCCCACCCAGCATCTCTCCTTCAGTTTCTTTTCTCCCTCCTTCCCTTAATTATTATCTTCTCTTTCCTTCCCTCCCTCCCTCCCTCCCTCCTGCCCTTCTTCAACTAACATAACCGAGTGCCTACATCACACTAGGTGCTGATCTTGCCACTGGGGATAAAGCAGTGAGTGAAACAGAATTTGCTTCTGCTCCTACAGAATTCCTATTCTACCGTGGCAGGTAGACAACAGATAGCAGAAAATTCTTAAATATCTAATTAATGCAGAGTACGACAAGGTCCATGATGGAAAAGTACAGAAGAGCAGAACAGAATGTAAGAGGAGACACCGGATTTAGGCTTTGAGCAAGTGACACTGTGGCGCTGATTCCTGGGGCTCACCCTTGCTTGTGTCCCCCTCAGTCTCCCAGGGCCACTTCCCAGACTCCCTTGCACCTGGGAAGGTAGGGCACATGAAGGAGTTCCGGTGGCCTATGGAATGTGAGGGGAAGTCAGTCACCTGTGTCAGGCTGAAGTGGCTGAGGGAAGGGGACGTGTCTCCTGGTCACTGACTCTTGTGGCCTCAGAGAGGAAGGGGTCTAGGTTCTGAATGACCGCATGAATGGCCGCTGGTTACTGGGGATAGCCAGTGAGATATCACATGAGCAAGAAATGTCTTTCTATCGTGTTCATCACCAGAGATTTGGGGGCCTTTCTTGCAGCAGGTGGACACCCTAGTAGAGAAACCTCGGCCAACATGATAGATGGATAGATGGACAGGGACCTTCCCCCTCCAGATGAGGTAGACAAGCTCCATTTGCTAAACTGAAGATCCATGGGCAGACGTGTGCCACTGTTGGTGGCTCCTCTTTCCTGGTGTCCTGGGGAGCACACCAAGGGCACAGCCCACCCGGCCCACAGCCTGGAGAACCAGGCCACACCACCGCTCCACGGCCGGCTCAGCCTCCAACGCGTGCCCCGCAGCAAGGGCCAGAGATGTCTCCAGACACAACTGACCAGTGGGGAGAGGTGGGCGGGGCTGGTTACTGGGCAAGCAGACCTGGGAAAGGACAAAAGAGACCACCAGAGCAGCGGGCAGAGAGCGTGGCGGGGTCCCTGGCCAAGCCCTGGTGCTGCTCTTCCAGAGTCCCGCCTGGGGCTGGCCGAGGTGGGGAGCAGGGGAGCGGATGGAGGCCACGCTGGATGAAGTTCAGAATTCCCAGTGGGGTGGGCGAGGCTGGGGTATCTCCTGTCTCACCGTAAGAGCAAAGTTCAGAATGGGTGTGAGGTCTGGGGTTCAGAAGTGGGGCTCACAGTTTCTAACAGAACAAGCCACAGGGGCATGTTCTGGGAGTAAATGCAGGTCCCCCCTGGAGCCTGGACAGGATGCTGAGGGGACCAAGAGTTGGCCTGTGGTGACTTCCTGAGTAAGGCGGAGGCAGGGGTCGCCACTGGCAGGTGCCAAGTCTCCCCTCCAGCAGCCGGGGCTTAACGGGCCAGATGGCATGTGTGTGATACCCGGCACGTGCTGGAAGGCAAGGACACACCCAGTGTGGACGCAGGCAGAAGATCCAGCAGGAGGGGCTGGAAACCCCACATGCCGCAGCTCAGCACCTGGGGTGCTGGTCAAACCCCAAGAGCCTGGGCCATATCTCAGGCCTGGAGAACTGGTCCCTGGGGCGGGGGCGGGGTGCCCACGCTCTACAGGACACCTCGCGCGACTCCACACCAGCTCTGACGGGGGGGGGGGGGGGGGGGGGGGGGGGGGGGGGAGTGTGAGGGAGGCGGGGAGGCGGGGCTGGCACCAAGAGTGTGAGGAAGCTCGAGGTTCAGAAGGACCTGTGATGGGGTGTGGCAGGTGCCCTGGGTGGCCAGAAGGCACCTGGGAGTGTTCACACCTGTCCTCGGAGGCACGTGAATGGGAAAGGCCATTGTATGAAGGTGAGGTTTATATTAAATCCACTGGGGGGAGGGTGTGGACAGGGAGAGAGAAAACACACTAAAAGGTAGACACACACACACACACACACACACACACACACAGGACAGAAGAAAATTAGCCGAGGACAAATCCAGATAAACAAGGAGCTGAAAGCAAAGAGCGACAGGTACATGCGCACTGTCCCCACCATCCCTGTGGCCCCCTTCTCAGACTCCTCTTGGGACACACCTGGCTCCCTGCCTTGTGCTTTCTGGTTCCCCGCCATCGCAGCTCCCCAGGAGGACCCTGCCCTCCAGGTCCGCCACGTTGCCTGCTCAGCAGGTGGAGGAGTGGAGACTCGGGCCTTCCCGGACAGGTGCGTGAACCCTGGGACTGTGGCCAGATGGGGGGGGAAGGCCACAATCAGGGCCTTCTGACTGGACAGCAGCCTACAGTGGGCGGGCATTGGCTCTGTAACCACCAACCAGCTTCTAACACCACTTCTGCTGCTCGCCGACATCGGGCCAGCCTCTGATCCTCATCGGTAAAAGGGGGATTGCTCTCGGGGTGACTGGGGGTTTTAAATAACATAGAGCACATGGTCCTGCACACGAAGGCACTTTTTTTTTTTTTTAATAGTTGTAGGTGGACAACATTCCTTTATTATTGAACCCAGTGCCTCACACAGGCTAGGCAAGCGCTCTGCCACTGAGCCACAGCCCCAGCCCCACAAAGGCACTTTTTACCTGCAGTCTCTTAGGGGTTTTAAAGAGAATCTCCAGTCCTAATTTCAGGAAATGACAATTTTGGATAGCAGGGAAGAGTCCCCATGCACAATCTGGTCCCGCCACTTGCCTTCACACTATACAGTACTCAATGGAATTATCCCATTTTTTCCCCCATGAGGAACCCTGAAGCCCAGTGAAGGTCAATGACTTGCTCGAGGTCAGCAGGAGGGAAGGCATCTCTTTCTTTTTTTGGTATCAAGGATTGAACCCAGGGTTACTTCACCACTGAGCCACATCCCCAGCCCTTTTTAGTTTTTATTTTGAGACAGGGTCTCACTAAGTTGCTTAGGGCCTCGTTTATTTGCCGATGCTCAACTTGAACTTGCAATCCTCCTGCCTCAGCCTCCCAAGCCACTGAGGTTACAGGCGTGCACCACCATGCCCAGCTGGGATGGCCTCTCTATCCCACAAGGAGCAAGGCAGCTGTGGGTATTCTCTCTAGCCGCTATGGTGAGGATGGTGGTCAGATAAGGGCTTTCCAGGGGTAGTTACAGGATCTGGGAGCAAATAAAGGACCCAGGGCACTGGTCTAGATGACAGGCGATGCACAGAGGCCCAGAAACACCAAAGGCACAAGGGCAGACATAAGCCCTGTCCCCAAAGTGCATGGTTCCAGGAAAATCTGGACAGTGTTGGTGCTAAAGGAAACTTCTAGGAGCTGCTTCCGAGGACAAATGCAGACACCTAGGACTCCCACACTGCTTCTGTGGGGACACAAATTGGGCTGCCTCCTCTGACAACCACTGGGAAAAGGGATTCGTGTGCTAATCACCTCAAACATACACACCCTAGAAAATCACTAGTTTTAGAAGAAAACACAGAGGAAAGACTTCAAGACATTGGTACAGGCAATGACTTTGTGGATAAGACCCCCAAAGCACAGACAGGAAAAGCAAAACTGCACAAACGGGATGCTATCAAAACAAGAAGCAAAGGAAGAGAATAGGGTGAAGACACCCTAAAAAAGAGGAGGAGCACCTGCAGAATCCCACCGGGGACTGGTATGCAGGCGAGTCGCTCTGGCTTTTAGTTGCAAAAGTCTGTGAGTGAAACCCGTCGGGGGAGAGAGAAGGCTGCTCTCAAAACTCCACGGTGGGAAGAGCTCACAAAACTGTTTCTAGGGACACAGGACACGACGCTATCCGATGGGGAGAAGTACCCGAGCCAGAAGAGCAAGTGGACACCACTTGTTTGGGGAGGCACAGGTATCGGGAAAGGTGGAAAGCAACATTTGTACGGAGGCATCTATACACGGAAGATGGCAGAAAAAGCTTGCAGAAGTCAGGGGTCCTCGATAAGCAAGCGGGAACATTCTCAGACAAAGAGCACTAAAGAACAGGCTTCAGATAGCCAGGCGCGGTGGCGCACGCCTGTAATCCCAGCACTTGGGAGGCTGAGGCAGGAGGATCGCGAGTTCAAAGCCCGCCTCAGCAATGGCGAGGCACTTAGCAACTCAGTGAGACCCTGTGTCTAATAAAATACAAGAAAGGGCTGGAGATGTGGCCCAGTGGTCAAGCGCCCCAAGATCAATCCCCAGTACCAAAAAAAAAAAAAAAAAAAAAACATGCTTCAGAATGAAGCAGGAAAAGAGACCTTGGTCACTCCCCTGGCATTCAATTATCATTTGGAATTTGAAGGGGTTAGTGCTGCATCCACATCTGAGGCAGTACCAGAGATCACAGGAGATAAGTCACGTGACATTCAAAAAACAAAAAAATGTAGCGGTGATAATCTCAAAATTTCCGTTAAAGGTTTAAAGCATTGCTTTAAACCTTAGGTTATACAATGTATATTAAATAAAAATTGTCATATGGTATATTTCATAATGACTGTAAATTATACTAGATTAGTATTCTGACTAGTCTCAGCTTATAAAATACTACATTTACTAGTCTAAACGATAATTGCAATTCTAAATTCTTAAAGAAAGGCTCTTCTTGAAGTCAATTATATTGCTCCAAATTTATCTAAGGATTTATTTTAAACTTTGACTAATGTACTGCAAGAAAAAGTCTGCCAAGAAGCCAGGCGTGGTGGTTCATGCCTGTAATCCCAGCAGTTGGGGAGGCAGAGGCAGGAGGATCACGAGTTCAGTCAGCCTCAGTGACTTAATGAGGCCTCCGGCAACTCAGCAAGACCCTGTCTTAAAATAAAAAAAAAAAAATAAAGGCTGGGGATGTGGTCCAGTGGTTAAGTGCCTCAGGGTTCAATCCCCAGTACAAAAAAACAAAAAATGATCTGAAAATACACTGCCAACAGTAAATTCTCTCGGAGGCGATAGAGCTTTTACACAAGAGAGGCCAAGGGAAAGAAAAATTTTTAGAGAAAAATTGCTTTTCTTCTTGTCAACAGAATCATTCTACTCACTGGTTAGGGGGATTATCATGCATGAGAATAAACTTGGGGCCAATTTAGGACAAAGGGTGGGTCTACAATGAGATATTACCTGGTACCGAAAACCGGGAGGAAAAGATAGCAGAGTTGCTTTTACTACTTTTACTTCTACTTTCTTGATAAAAAAGAAAAATAAATAGCTTCCAAGCTTCTTTCTTCTCTCTTCTTTCTTCCTTCTTCTTTCTTCTGGTGAGGCCTAACTCTGACCAGTCATTACTTCTTCTATCTGGTTTCTCTTCTGTCTTCTATCTGGTTTCTCTTCTGTAACCGCTCTGCCTACGTTCTGGCAGCTCTGATTCTTCTGACCGACCGAGTGACTGCGAGACTGACCAATGAATTCATTCTCCACTCGGACCGCTTTCAACCTTCAGGTTTGCGGGTGCCTAGGTGCGAAGACAGTGGAACTTAGCTGCAACAGCCCTTCCTAATTAGGTGCTTGTACAAAAATTGCTGAAAAACATTAGGCAAATGCAAATTTAAACTACAATGCTTACCCCTAGAATGGGGACAAATAAATATCCAACACTGTGAGGTTGTGGAAATACCACTGGCGAGCGGTCAATGCACACAACCATTATGGAAGACAGCGCTCACCTCTGGGGTTGTGGCTCAGCGGTAGAGCGTGCACGTGCACGGCCAGGGTTCGATCCTCAGCACCACGTAAACATAAATGCATTGCATGGTGTACAACTAAAGTAAATAAATAAATATTAAAAAAAAAAGAAAAAAGAAAAAACGGAGCCACCTGTGGCATGATCCAGCAATCCCACTAGTAGGTATGTAGCCAAAGGATCTCAGTCCTTACATCAGAGAGACACCTGCACTCCCATGTTGAATGTAGCACTATTCACAATACCAAAAGTAGTCAACCAAGGCGTCCACCGCCCGATGAGTGGATAAAGAAAATGAGATATACATATACACACCCACACAATGAAATTGTTCAGCCATAGAAAAGAACAAAATTCTGTCATTTGGGGCAAAGACAGACAGATCCAGAGAACATGGTAAGTGAAGTAAGCCAAACACAGGAAGCAACCTTGCAGGTTCTCACTCATTTGTTGTAAAAGTGGCCAGGAGGGGCTGGGAAAGCGGTAATGCGCTCCACGTGTGCGGCCCGGGTTCGATCCTCAGCACCACGTACAAATAAACGCATTGTGTGGCCAGGAGCGATGGCGCACGCCTGTAATCCCAGTACCTGGGAGGCTGAGGCAGGAGGATCGCGAGTTCAAAGCCAGCCTCAGCAATGGCGAAGCACTTAGCAACTCTGTGAGACCCTGTCTCTAATAAAATACAAAAAAGGGCTGGGGATGTGGCTTAGTGGTAGAGTGCTCCTAAATTCAATCCCCAGTACCAAAAAAAAAAAAGAAAGAAAAAAGAAAAATCACTCACTTTGACTCTAAGTTCATAAGGGCAGAAAATTTGCTTAGTAAAATCTGATACCAAAAAAATAAAAAGAACCAAAATAGATTTGAAGGTCAACAGGCAAGGCCCACACCTTAATTTCTGTATCCTCCAAACTGCCTGGCACATAGAGCACGTGCAACAAAATGTTTTTTTTAAAGAAGCGAATAAACCACTGGTTGATGGGCAGGTGAATGGGTGAGTGTGGAGCCAGGAACTGCAGGACCTCCTGTGAACACAGAGTCACTCAGTGCAGGGTGGGCGTGGGACGGGCAGGGACACTAGTGGAAATAAAGACAAAGTCTGGTGTGAGGTCTAAAGAGAGAACATAGTGGTTTCCAGGGTATATCAAGCCCACAGATGAAGCTGATTCACACTATTTTTTTTTTTTTTTTTTTTTTTTGTGGTACCGGGGATTGAACTCAGGGGCACTCGACCACTGGGTCACATCCCCAGACTTTTTTTGTATTTTATTTAGAGACAGGGTCTCACTGAGTTGCTAAGTGCCTCGCCATTGCTGAGGCTGGCTTTGAACTCGCGATCCTCCTGCCTCAGCCTCCCAAAGTGCTGGGATTACAGGCGTGCGCCACCGCGCCCGGCCACACTATTTTTTAAAACTTTGGATTAGTCGCCAATACTTAGATAAAAAATTCAGGTTTTTTTTTTTTTTTTTTTTTTTTTTTTTTAAATGGTACGGGGGATTGAACTCAGGGGCACTCGACCACTGGGCCACATCCCCAGCCCTTTTTTTTTGTATTTTATTAGAGACAGGGTCTCACTGAGTTGCTAAGTGCCTCGCCATTGCTGAGGCTGGCTTTGAACTCGTGATCCTCCTGCCTCAGCCTCCCAAGTGCTGGGATTACAGGCATGCGCCACCGCGCCCGGCTTCAAATACTTTTTTTTAATTGGATGTAGGTCAGTAGTGGAGCACTTGCCTAGCATGTGTGAAGCCCTAGGTTCCACCCCCAGCACCACAAAAAAATGTATATGTGCGCGCGCGCACACACACACACACACACACACACACACAAATATAGGAAGGGCCCCCACTTCCAGCTGCTGGAGCAGAGAGACGGCACATGCTGTGGCCAGCAGGCTCTGTGCACTACAGTCTGACGTGGCCTGCCACCAGGCACTTCTACAACCTGCTTGATTCCTATAAGCATAACAGTTTACCACCCCGTACACACCAATGGTCTTCAAACTGCAATCACTTAGGATGTGGTGAAATAAATTTAGTGAGCCATAGCAGCATAAGGCTTGAGAAGAAATACATAAATACATTCATCCCATGGTATTCTGGGAGATCAGTTCCAGATACACACACACACACACACACACACACACACACACACGTGTGCATGCACACATGGATACTGAAGTCCACGGCTTAAATTTCTTATGTGTATGGTGTAGTATTTGCATAAAACAAAAACATATTTTCCTGTATATGTTAAATCATCTTTAGATTATTATAATACCTATTACAATGTAAATGCTATCTCAAATAGCTGTTATACTGCACTGTGTATTTGCAATTTTTGTTGTATTATTTTAAAAATATTTTTTTCTTCACCCTTTCTATCTGCAGTTGGCGGAATCTATGGGTACGGACCCCATGGGGACTGAGGGCTGATTGTCCAACAGGAGACATCGGAGGACACAGAAAGCTGAGGCTCTACTGTGTCAAACTTGTGTATTTTAGGTCACCATACCAAATGTCAATCACTGTCACAAAGTTGGAAAACAAGTGTCCTCAAGGATCCTGAGTAATGGGGCTCACTTGGATCAGAAGATCCGCGGCTGAAAGGCGGAACCTAGGCAGAAAACTGTTGGCCGCGTGATTGCTCAGGGGAGCTGCCGGGGGCTGGTGTGCCGGGTGGCAAACCCCTTCCCTGACACCGCGCTGCCCCATGGCGGAGCTCAGGTGCCCAGGTGTGCTCTGTGGGCCAGAGGACGGATGGGCACATTCCCCTACCCCGCGCCCCTGGGACACACTGATTCACACCTCCCAGCCCCAGACCCACCTCTCTGTCAGCGCCTTGCTCTGGGTGTCGCGGGCTGCCTGCAGGTCCTTCTCCAGACGCTTCCGGGCCATCTCCAGCTGCTCCACCTCCCCCTGGGTCCACTTCCGGGGGCTGATGAAGCGCATCTCCTTCAGCAGCTCCTCCTTCTCATTGATGAGGATCAGCCGGTCCCTCTCTGAGTCTAGCACCCCTGGCCAGGCCTCACTGTCGAGCTTGGCCAGCTGGATCTTCAGGTTGGCGATCCTGGGGGTGGAGAAGGTGACACCCCCCTGCTGTGAACAATGGCATTGTGGGGACAGGGAAGGGGACTGTGCTTCTACAGATAGAAGGGACCAGGAGCCAGGCAGGTACTGTCTTCCTTTTGATCAGTTTCTAGGAAACATTTTCATCTAACAAACACTTGTGGGTGCCTGCCAGGTACCAACCATGAAGTCGTCTCTGGGGTACAGACATGAGCTAGGCAATGCCCCCCAAACCTGCTATGTAAGAGAGATGGATCCAATTCCAGGCAATAACACCTTTCCGTGAGCTGTGTGACCCTGGGACAACTGCTCACTACTCTGAAGGGAATAATAAAAGCTCCTTCCTTCTGGGGTTGCGGTTCAAGATTTTATGACAACCTATAAATCCTCAAAACACAGTATTTGGCACACGGTAAGTCCTCAATAAATATTTCTGCTGCTACTGTTGTAATTTCCTGGTTGGACCATTTCTTAGTTATGTAACGCTAGGTAAACTCCCCAAGACCTGAAGATAAGAAAACAATCACTCATCCTTCAGATGGTGAGGATCAACAGCAAGGTCTGCAGACGGCCTGACACACAGCACACGCTCCGCCCGTGACAGCGGTGACAGCTGGTGTCATGGTGACTAACCGTGTGTTCTCAGTCCAGGTGGTGGTGCTATTGAAAAGCCACGGATTTGGGGTTCAGATGGCTTGAGTGGACTCCTGGCTCTGGTCTGTGTGACAGAAAGGGACCTGGGGGTGCAGCTCAGTGCTTGAGCAAGTGCTTTGTATATGCAAAGCCCTGGGTTCAATCCTCAGCGTCACCACCACCACCACCACCACCAAAAAATCCTTTTGGTGCCTCATTTGGTGCCTGGTATACTGCAGGCACTTCATACATGCTAAGGGAAGAAATTAGCAGCCTTGCATCTTAACTTCTCTAAGACTCAGGATCCTCGTCTGTAAGGTGGGGATAATGACGGTACCCACGAGGTGGGTTATGAAAAAGCAGCAGTAAGAGCTCTTTCGATATTGCCACCTATTATGTAGACATGAGGAATTATCACCACTGGACTCAAATGAGATCCCCAGTGTAACGAAAAGTACTGCTAGAAATATCTGAAAGTAATCATGCCATGATACTTTAGACTTGACCTATTCAAAGCACTTCTGGGCCTCATGTCTTGGCCTTACCCCATCCCGTCTGGGCAGACATGGAAAGAGTTGTTGGCCGCACTGGATGTACGCCTGATGGCTCACCTGAGATTGCAAATCTCAAACACGGCCAATGCTTGTTGAGAGCCGAGACCTACGGGCCTGCAGCTCAGTCTGGTCTGTGGTCAGTGTGGTTGAACTCTCATTTTATCAAAACATCGTTGGAGACAAGACCCCTTGTAATGAGTAGCAAAAACTCCATACAGAAAAAACACATCTAGATTTGCTCCTTCCCCAGTCAAGTGTCCCGGCAGGAATTCTTATGGTTAACCATTCAATTTCACATTGATATGTACAGCAACCCAGGAAGGTTAGCTTTGGGGCAACTTCATAGCTGCTATCTCCAGGGATCTAAGCAGCGCTGAGAGTGGCATCCAAAGGCTTGCCAACCAGACTCGATGCAGGACACCGAGGAATGATGAACACTTTCCTGGGTGTCCTTTCTAGGGTGCTACCCCTATGCCATTGCTGCTTAAATCAGGGCAACTCATCCCCTGGAAGAGCTGATGAAAACCGTCAGTCTCTCAAGGTCGAGACACACGTGTGATAAAACCTGACATGCGACGATCGGACATTCCACGTCCTATAGCTACTTCCCTTCCCTCACAAATCCTGCAGCTCCTGTTTTTCCACTCGGCAACCTCTTTGTCCTTCACACCAAATCCAGCTTTGGGTAGAGGAGGGGGCAAGATGCTGGGTGAAGTCAGATGAGCCAGGAAGCTCTGTGATGATTTTAACGGCTTGACCCCAGAGGGAACACGTCAGTGCTTTAGTCTCTCCAGGACTGGTTATGTAGGACAGGCGTTGCTGCAAGCTGGGACAGATCCAAGGTTCAGAGTGGCCCCCTTCAGAAGGGACAAG
Organism: Tamias sibiricus; assembly: GCA_025594165.1. Classification (NCBI taxonomy): domain Eukaryota; kingdom Metazoa; phylum Chordata; class Mammalia; order Rodentia; family Sciuridae; genus Tamias; species Tamias sibiricus. Next base: position 12,193,996 of record CM046662.1, read on the forward strand.
TGACTGTCCAAACATACACATTCTACGGTTTTGCTGAACCCCTAGGGGAATGGGAAACAGTTCAAAGGCATCTGCTTCCCTCCACCTGACCATTATCCAACTCTTCCTTCTTTTGCTAACCACATCATGGCGTGTCTGTTGAAAACCTCTTCTCCCCTACTCTTAAGTTGCCTGGTTCCCCCAAAGCTGACCTCAATCTCCTTCCAGCATGAGCATATGACCCATGCACGGACCGTCGCAGAATTCTAATCCTCCTGCCCCCACCCTCCCTACCAGCCCTGCATCAGTGATTGGCTCATCCAAAACTGCCAGTGAGTCTCAGACCCAGAACTTGTCATTTTGGGGATCTGGAGACTGAACCCAAGGCCCTGCACATGCAAGACAAGCACTCTGCCACTGAGCTACATCCCAGCCTTGAGACTTCTTACGATTGTTGGGAAAGGCAGGTCCCCTTTCTACTGGGGTTGCTACTGCCCTGGTTGTGTGTGAGCTTAGAATGATTGAAGGCCATCTTGCCACCTTGAGAGAGAAACCTGTTTGAAATGAAGCCGAAACAAAGGCACAAGGTGGAGAAGAGAGAGAGACGGAATCTATGTGATGTTAATTGAGTCCCTGGATCAAGCTAAGCCTGAATCTGTATTCCCCCAGGATTTAGGAGTTAGATAATCCAATAAATTCCCTTTTTGCTTCTTCCTCTGGTTTCTATCAGATTTCTGTCATTGCCGCAGAGACTCTGGTGCTAACGGAGGGTTGGCAGAGCCTCATCGCCACACTCTACCTAGCCTGGCTGAGGGAGTTCATGGGCCAGGCTACTTAGTCTAGGGAGGAATGGATGCAATACACCTGGATTCATTCACCAGCAGATGCTCAGTGGGTTCTTCCCCAGTAAGGCTGGCTCAGTGTTTAGGAAGATCATGAACTTGAAACCAAAACGTCTAGGGTTCTGATTCCAACTGTACAACCTGGAAAAGCCATGAAACATCTTGCTAAACTCTCTCCCCTCTAATATGGAAATAATAAGATAGAAGCTATGGTATGAGGTTGCTTTTAAAATTAAATAATAGATGCACAAACGTTTTAACATTGCTGGGTGCATTGGCACACGCCTATAGAATCCCAAAGACTTGGGAAACTCAGGCAAGAGAATCAAGTTCAAGGCCAGTCTCTGCAACTTAGTGAGACTGTCTTGAAATAAAAAAACAAAAATGACTTGGGGATATGGCTCAGTGGTGAAAGAGCCCCTGGGTTCAATCTCTAGTACCACAATACATAAATAAACAAATAAAAAGTTTTAGTACAACAAGCAATCTGTTTATGCCTATTAACAGATGCTCTAAAAAGGCCAGGTTTGATTATTATTTTAATTTTATTTGTGGAAGTGGAACCCAGCCGTTGTGGATTCCATGAAGCCACACCTTTACGGAGTTTACGCAGTTGAAAGGCACAGCCAGCTCGCGGTCATGCCGACGATGTTGTAGTGGGTAGAGTCTACAGTCCTCTTAGCCTATTGCCAAAGATGACCAAACAAACCTGTTGATCCTCCAAACCAAACTGCTTCCAGGATCATCAGAAAACTTTGATTACAGAAACCCACACAAGAAGGAGAAAGAGAAGTCAGCTTTGAGGTTAAGCAGATTTGGGTTCAAAGCATAGTTCCACACCCTGTGCAGGGCAGTGTCCTAGGCAAGTCATTTCCTCTCCAAATCCCAGAGGATTAACATATAAGGACTGTACTACCTACCTTTGTGATCTATTTGAGGATCAAGCAGGGCCGGAGTGTAAAAAGCTGGGCTCTGAGCAGACCCCCACCCTGTGACCGGAGGAACCTCCCCAACCCTAGCACTGGCCTTGAGTTACCTTCTCTTAGCCTCTTCATATCGGAGACGCAGTCTGACCTTTTCTGCAAGTTGATTGTTGCCGCTGGTGCCGAACTAGAGGGGGCGAGAGCAGAGTCAGGAATTACACGGCTATTGTGGCCACTGCTGAGCTATGTTTCAAGAGCCCACTAAGGACTTGACAGCTTGTGTGGGCAGAGCTAAGGAGAGCCTCCAATTCTAGGGCTGGCTTGTGGATGGCGCAGGAGCTAGCTAAGCAAAAAATACTCCTCTTCCTTCAGGTCGTGGGAGCAGTCTCAAACTGATGCCCGTCCCTTGAAGAAGAGACGCCGAGGGCTCAGAACATCAACGCATAGCCCCAAAATGGCTCAGAGCCAACGGAGGCAGGAGAGGTAGCAGGTGAGACAAAAGAGGGACAGGCAACACAGTAGAAAGCCACCGCACACGCCTGTAATCCCAGCACTTGGGGAGGCTGAGGCAGGAGGATCGCGAGTTCAAAGCCAGCCTCAATAATGGCAAGGCACTTAGCAACTCAGTGAGACCCTGTCTCTAATAAAATACAAAAAAGGGCTGGGGATGTGGCCAGTGGTCCAGTGCCCCTGAGTTCAAACCCCAGTACCAAAAAAAGAAAGCCATACTGGGGGCACTGGGGAGGGGGCAATAGAAAACTCAGGCAGCAGTCAGGACTCAACCCCGTCTGAGCGTGGAGAAGGTCCTAAAATTTAGGAGGCACAGAGTCCCTTTGCAAATCCTTGGCTTATGGGTGGCTTGGAGCTGGGCACGTGGTGGTGTGGGGAAGGAGGGGACAGCTCTGTTCCCTGCGCTCGTCTGTCAAGAGCCACAGAAGCTGCAAGGTTCCCCAGACAAGGCATGGCTGCAGCTCCTCCTCCCAAGCCGGAGGAAGCCTCTGACATCTGGCGGGACTAGCCTTCGGCAGGGAGGCTGGAGGCAGTCTGGCCGTGTCACCTGCTCTAGTGAAACTCTCCAAAAGTTACGGCTCACCATGGGTCGGTGATACTCATGACCCCCATCGGGACAGCACCTTCACTACCCAGGACCCAGCTGGGACTGCTTTGGGACTAGGAGCCACGCGGCTGTGAGAACGCTGCCCACAGAGCTTTGGACTAACAGGAGGGAAATAGCCGGGCGCGGTGGCGCGCACCTGTAATCCCAGCACTTTGGGAGGCTGAGGCAGGAGGATTGTGAGTTCAAAACCAGCCTCAGCAAGGGCGAGGCACTTAGCAACTTAGTGAGACCCTGTCTCTAAATAAAATACAAAAAAAGGGCTTGGGATATGACCCAGTGGTCGAGTGCCCCCGAGTTCAATCCCTGGTACCACCAAAAAAAAAAAAAAAAAAAAAAAAAAAAAGGAGGGAAATAGCCTCTTCTTCCCAGCTGACGAAAGAAACAGAACGGAGCTGCGCACGGTACGACAGAAATGAGAGGAAGACACTTTGTCCTTTAAAAGCGCTTTCCATGCACAAGCACCTGGCCAGGTGGTGTCAGGGCGGAGGAGCCCTGGGCTGGCTCTTCCCTGCCCCACGTGCCCCAGCTCTGGGGCCAGGAGCTGGGAGAAAGGCGCTCCCCAGGGTGGAGGGAGCAGCCCGTGAGAGCGAGCAGAGGGCGCCGGCCCGGAAGTCCCGCCGTGGGGCCGTCCACTCACACTTCCCGAGATGTCCGTCTGGGAGCTCACGTCCAGGTACTGCTTCGGCAGCGGGAAGCCTGAGCTCTCCAGAGAGCTGCTGCTGGACCACAGGTCGGAGGGAGACCCTCTGTCGGCGCAGAAGCCGTCCTTGAGCATGGTGAGGCTCTGCAGCCAGAGGGGGACAGCACGGAGGTCAGTCAGGCGTCTGCCAGGTCTGCCAAGCTCCACGCGCTCTCCTCGGCACCGTCCCTAACTCAGAAATCCGGGCTCACCCCTGACCCCCTGCTGATGCCATGCAGAGGGATCCCAGTGAGTGGGCACTTACGGGGCCCTTTCTATGGAGATGCCAGGGTGCATGTGGGCTCTGCCCAGCGCACAAACCCTGCTGTGTCTACCTAGCTGTGCCATCTAAGCTGGGTGACGAACTTCTCTGTGCCTCAACTTCCTTTCCTATAAGATGGGAATGACCCTCGGTTCTCCCTCTCAGGGCTGTCACATTGATTAAATTGATGACAGTGTGAAGTGTGGGATAGCCAACATGCAGCCACTGTCCATTTAACTAAGAGCTCACTGAATCCTGACAGTAGCTCTTTGAGGAATGACCTGTGATCATCCCCCGTTCTATCAAGGAGAAGCCGGGAACGGTCAGAGCCAGGATCTGGACCTGACATCGTCGCGCTGTGTTCTTAACTGTTCATCCCAGCAGGAATGCTCCTTGCTGTCCAGGAGCGCCCTGGACTGCTGCGGTCCTGGGCAGGAGCTGTAAAAACACTCTATCTTCGAGCAGAAAGCTTCCTTTAAGCTTCCTTTACTTAGCACTCGACCACTGGGCCACATCCCCAGCCCTTTTTTGTATTTTATTAGAACTTGCTCGCAAGCTTTGAACTCGCGAGCTCTGCCTCAGCCTCCCAAAGTCTGGGGACTTTTAATTTGCCAATGGGGACCACGATAGAGATCTCAGAGGTCTGGGTGGTTCCTGTGTGGGGAGGTGGTATGCCCAGGGTTAAGCCAATAGGCTTTTGAGTCAGGCATTCAGGGGTTAAAATCCTGGCTCTATCAGTTGTACCAAGTCCTGCAGTCCTTATCTGTAGAATCGAGATAAAGCAGAGTTGATATAAGAGATAAGTCAGATCCATTGCATCAATGCATGCAGAGTCCTTGGCACAGCTGCCTGGCGGGGTGGAGAATCGCTCTTAGAGAGCGTTTAGTTCCCAGCACAGAGTGAGAACACACATGCACAAAATGATTACAGAGATGCTACATCCTGATGTTGAGGTTAATGATGCTGAAACCATCGCCTTCCATTGGCTTCATTGAAAGATAAGCCCAGTGGCCACGGCTAGTGGCAAGGACAAGGCCTTTGGGTATGCCAGACGGCTTCCATCCCAGCTTTGCCACTGACACTGCTATGTGGCCTCAGGCCAGCCATCTAGTGCACCGCAGCCTCCATTCTCTTCCTTCCATAAAATGAGACCAAACTCCAGGAAGACTAGTCAAGGTCAAGTTGTCCTTGTCTGAAATGCCTGGGACAGGAAGTGTTTCAGACTTGGGTCTTTCTAGATTTTGGAATATCTGCACATACACAATGAGCCATTTTAGGAAGGGACCCAAGTCTAAATAGGAAATTGCTGCCCACGTGGCTTCTGTGCACAGCCAGGAGGTGACCTCACAGGAGACCTTCGGTGCACCTGTGTCCTGTCTGTGTTCCACCATGGGTCGGGTGGGTCAGGTGTGGAACTTCTCACGGGCCGCATCATGTCGGTGCTCAAAAGTTTCAGAGGGCATTTCGGAACCTGGATTTTTGGCAAGGGGTGAGGACGAGGCAGTGGTCTGCGTGGAATGTGGGAAGCACGTGGGAGCTCCGGCCCCGCAGGGGTGGGAGGAGGACTGAGACGGGCCCACGTGACCGGGAACGCACGTACCTTAAGGAGATCTTGCTTTTCCTTTTCCCCACAGGTGATGGCCTTCTTGATGGCTTTGGTTTCTCGCAAGACAGCCTGAGCTTCATCCAGTTTGTAGCTGCCCTGGGCATCAGACATTTTCTTATCGATTCTAGAAGAGAAAGGTCATGGGAAAGGTCACAACCAGGAGGGACAGGGTTTCCCCAGGGCAAGTGCAGGCCAGTACTTCAGTTCCCCAAGCAGTCTCCTCTCTGCCCTGCATGCCCTTCCTCTTCAGGTCCCCCTTCGGGGTGTGACGCAGAAGGTCCCTGCTAAATCGCAAAAGTCCCACCGCAGGTGGCTGCAGAAGCAACTGTTGAAACCAAGAGTCCTAAGCATCGGCCCTCTCAGAGAGCCTCTGGATCCCCTCCCTGGTCCTCTAGGCAGGGAAGGCAGAGCCCCGACACAAGGCACAGAGTGGTGACACTGCACTCCTCTGTCCTTGATGATCATTTGTCGCAGGAGCAGCCCTGCCTTGACTCTGCAGGGCTTGGGAACAGAGCTGGGCGGGTTTGAATAGTCTCAGCCTCTGGCACGGGATGGTTTCAATCCGGGCATCCGGATCTCCACCCACCTGATAAACGTGACCGCTAAACCCTCCTCCGCTTGTGGCCTCCCTAGGCTTCCACGTGCATGTCTCCCTACATTGTCCAAAAGTCTCCTGGGGGAGAGGATCAAAATCACCCCTGGTCAAGAGGCACCATCCTTAACAAGCATGTGTTGAATCAAAGGATCAAAACTCCCAGCGGCGTGACCTTGGACACGATTCCCAACCACACAAGTCTCTCTGTTTCCTCCTCTGAAAATGCCAGCTGTTGGGGATGTCAACTGGGGTGCAGGGTGGCAAATCCTGTGGTGAACTAGGAAGTGCCGTGCAAGGGAAAGGGGTAACGACACGGCGAGCCCAGAGAGCTCACAGGCTTCTCCAGGAGCTACACGCAAGTGGGTTTTGATGGGGCAAAGGGTGTCTAAAAGAAAGGGGGGGGGGGGAAAGGTCAAGACCAAACCAGAGATGGTGGTTGGTGTCCTGGGGGTGTCCTGGGCTTCTGGAGAAGGATCTGAGAGCAGATCTGAGAGGGGCTTGAACCGCTTCACACTTTCATCAAAGGCTGGGGCTGCAGTTTCAGTGGAGGGTGGAGAAGAGGAAGTTTCACAGTCTGAGGGACACCACAAGCCCATTTATTTCAGGATGAGAAAGCCTCCCAGGCATTCCTCTCTGCTTTCCTGCTAGAGGCCAAATTGTTCTGGGCTAAAAATAGCCCAAGAGTGGGGAATCACTGCTCCTGAGCAGGTCGGTTTGCACACCAGTCTCACGGCCTCATGGTCTGGGCCTGGGGTGGAGGAGGAGAGGGAGGCAGGGGACGTGGTCTCCTCACAGCCTCCCCTGCGGTCACTTCGGCCTCCGTGGAGAGAACACAAAGCCTCATTTATGTCTCCCCACTAAAAATAGCTTGTCGATCCCTTTCGAGGACTCGGGCCTGGGCAGGCCTGCCAGGTCCCCTGAGCTCTGTCTCAGATGCGGTCTGAAAATTCTGTGGAGGGAGATTTCCACAGCAGAATCCTGCCGAAGAGGCTCTGTGGAGCAGCAACAAGTGGTCCGGGGTGGGAGGTGGTCCTGCCTCAGACTGGCCAGGGAGGCGGGTGGCGGGTACAGGGCCAGCTATTTGCTTCAGCATGCCCCAGTGCCAGGGTCTGGAGGGGGCCGTGCCCAGCTGTCCTCTGCCAACAGGGTGAGAACCGGCTCGGAATCCCCACGGGACCGGACACAAGTGGTTTGCCTGCTGGGCTGCACAGAGCCTCTACCTGATTCCTTCAAGGGCCTTAGCAACCAGACTCTGGAATTTGGCTCCAGAAAGTAGCTCTGAGAGGGAACACTGGGGATGGAGCTGGGGTGGGAGGGGGCGGGGGAGAACAAAGGGTCACCATTATGTACTCAGTGAATGAATCTTTTTTTTCCCCCCATAAAGGGAAAGAAAAGTGTGTGTGTGTGTGTGTGTTTGGGGTGGGGGGGTGCGCATGGGTTTTAGGATTTCCAAAGTGCAGCTGTCCTTCCTTTCGGACTCTCCGAGATTCACACACCCAGCCGCCACATGGAAGCTGTGGACTGCGATGGCGGGGACCGACCGTCCCCGGCCCTGTCCAGACAGCTCTTACCTGGGCACAGACAGCTTCTGTGATGTGCGGGGAGGGCCTGCTCCACCCCCACCCCCAGCAAATCGCCAAGTCCCAACCCCGTTCCATTTGCAGGGGAACACGGGAGCAGGGGAGCCGACTCCCCAAGCTTGCGTTCAGATTTTTCCTTTTCGGACCCCTCTCAGAGGTCTCCTTCAATCCTCTCCAACCGTTCTCCTCCTTTCTTCTTAAAGATGGGGTCACCCTCGCCGAGTCCAACAAAAGGATTCGTGGCCATCGGTGACCGCTGAACAAGCCTTAGCTGGTCCAACTGCCGTCACGCAGCGAACACAGCCACGCTTAGGAAACGAAAGAGCCGTGTCCTACCGGGCCGCGAGGGAGCCCAGACGGGACTCCTAAGACACTCCCGAGGGGCGAGATCACTTTGCTCATGCCCAGCATGCCCGCTGGTGAGAGTGGGCATGATGCAGGGGGGCAGGCCCCACTAGACCTGGCAAGATTTGAAGGGAGATGGAAGGAGGACTTAGGTGTCCTAGGCATGGGGAGGGGGCTCTCAGGGATAATGCCACCAAGAGGGGGGGCATTGAGACATAAGCTTTAAACCCAACAGTGCCCTCAGCATCACCACATACACACACATAGTGATAATAATCCAATAGCCCTGGGCCAGGGGTGCTTAGCATTTCCCCAGCACCAGAAGAAAAACAAAATCCAATAGTCCTGAGTTCTGGTCCCAGCTCTGATGCTTGCTAGTGGAGAGGCCCTGGGCTTATTTCCATCTATAAAATGGGGCAGTACCAAAAATGTTCTTTTTTTTTTTTCTTAAATATTTATTTATTTGCTTTAGTTGTACACAATGCGTTTATTTGTACGTGGTGCTGAGGATCGAACCCAGGCTGCGCATGTGCAAGGCAAGTGCTCTACCGCTGAGCCACATCTCCAGCCCCCAGAAATGTTCTTAAGAGGTAAAAAGAGGGCTGGGGCTGTGGCTCAGCACATGTGCGGCTCAGGGCAGATGCAAAGTCTAAAGTCTACCTGACCCCCTTCCCAAGTCCAAGAAGACAACTAGCCACAGGTCGGCACCCAGCCCCCTCTCACCAAACTCCTTCTGCGTGCCAGGTTCTCTTATGCCCTGGGTAGGGATTTTTCCCATTCAATCTCTATAACCTCGACTCTTCCTGATAGACATAAAAGCTCAGAAGGGTTAAGTTGCTTTTCACTGGGATTTGAACCCCAGCCATCTGCCTCCTGAGGCTGTATCCCCCCCACCCCCCAGCCAAGATGCACCAGAAAGAAGACCCCTCCCCTCCCCTCCTTCTCCACTGAACACAGAGCTGAGGAGCATGGGCAGCCCTGGCTGCAAAGGAGCCTTATCTGGGCCAGCATCAGACCCAGGGCAGAGGGAGGGGCGGGAGGAGGCTAGCCTTGGGCTTTCAGTGTCAGCTTACCAAGCAACAAGAATTTTCAGTGCTGCTCCAGGGCATAGACAAAGTGGTAAAACAGGTTTGCAGGGGCTGGGAGAATAATGGGAGGTGCTCTAGCCAGAAGCTCTTGAGGACCAAAGAAGAGGGAGGGCACGCTCTGGTAGATGACCTGGGAACCAGCGGCCCTTAAACTATGTGCCCAGAAGCTGCTCGGCCGGAAAGTGGAGGACAGAGGCGACTGCTCATTAGGCCAAAAATAGCCATTTTCAAAGCTCACGCTATTGCTCCGAATTGTCCCTGGTGCTATTGAAGATTCCCAAGAAGCATAAAACAGAGTCTTTGGACTTAATGAACTTAGAATCTGGTTTGAGAGAGACAATTGGCACGTATATGTATATAGATAAATATATACATAAATAACGTATATAAACAAATGGAAAGCTAAAATGTGTAACAAATTGTAAAACGAAAAACATACCCAATTTATCTAACAAGGTATACTTTGGACAAGGTCACAGTTTTTTTTGTTTTTTGGGTTTTTTTTTTTTTTTTGGTACTGGGAATTGAACTCAGGGGCACTCGACCACTGGGCCACATCCTCAGCCCTTTTTTGTATTTTATTAGAGACAGGGTCTCACTGAGTTGCTAAGTGCCTCGCCATTGCTGAGGCTGGCTTTGAACTCGCGATCCTCCTGCCTAGGCCTCCCAAGTGCTGGGATTACAGGCATGCGCCACTGCACCCGCGGGGTTTTTTTTTTTGATACTGGGAATTGAACTCAGGGGCACTCGACCACTGGGCCACATCCCCAGCTTTTTTTTTTTTTTTTTTTTTTGTATTTTATTAGAGACAGGGTTTCACTGAGTTGCTAAGTGCCTCGCCACTGCTGAGGCTGGCTTTGAACTCGCGATCCTCCTGCCTCAGCCTCCCAAGTGCTGGGATTACAGGCGTGCACCACCGCGCCTGCCTAAGGTCACAGTTTTTACCACACGTGTTGTACTGGATTCGAGGTAGCCCTCCAGGTGGTGGGGGCTTGTGGAGTGGGAGGATATAAATGTGAAATAACCAAACCCTTCCGTGGGGGCCACAGTTCACTGATCTAATAGAACTTGTAGACAACATCCAATGGCTGGGGGCGGTGGCAAAAGAATCTTGAGTGTGGATTTGAGACTCAGAAGATGAGGAAAAGGTACAGTCTGGGACAGACCAAAAGCAAGGGACTACAGAAAGAGCTCCCCATGTATGTATGGCCTTCCTGGGACTCTGAGTGACAGGTCTCTTAGAAGGAAGAGATCTGGTGTCATGCCAAAGTGCATCAATGAGGACCCCCTTTGTAGTGAGCCCATCAGATACCCTGAACACAATTCAGTGACCAAGACCTGGTCACATGTTATGGCGAACAGTAACAAGCTAGCATTTGCTGAGCACTTGCTATGTGACTCAGTTTCCTCACGTATATGGGGGGGGTTAACTAAAAGAAAATCTCTCATAGAGTTGCTACGAGGACGGAAGGAGTGTACCCAAGCAAGGACACTGAAGGCATCTCTGGCACTGAGTAATTGCTTGATGAAGCTTTAGCTGGTACAGTCGCCACCGTGACAGTCACCACACTGCTCTTAAAAGCCAAAACATCTCCATCTTACTTTGCTGCCTGGCCGCTTCTAAAAGCAGATATGGCATCTGGTCAAGCGATCCTAGAAACTTCGTAAGTCCCCCCCTGAAGGGCCACGCGTGTGGCACTGTGTGACTTCTCTAGTAATTGGTCTATTGCTGGAAGACGTCCCCATTTTTTCAGTGGGGCACTAGGTGCAGTCGTGGCTCAGGTTAAGGGTCACAGAAGTAAAGGGGTTGCGTGTTCGTGTGCACGAGACTCTGGTGGTCCGCCAGAGTTGCTGAGGCGTGTGCACAGAAGTGCTCAGCAATGCTGGCTCCTGAGCCTGGACAGTAAGGCTCAGCTGAACGGAACAGACTTTTGTGGCTTCAGGAGTTCAGAGGACGTTGAGGGAGCCCTATGATCTAAAGCAATTCTCCTTTCCTCCCGGGGTCCATATCGTCAGTCAACGCCATTGGAAAAGAACTTGAATAGAATAGTTAAAGAGCTCATTCTTAGAAGTGAGGAAGGGATCTAAAGGAGAGAGACAGAGGAGGCAGGGCAGCTGAGGTGGGCCGCCCCAGCTCCGCAGGGCTGGCGGGACTTACTTCTTCAGGGTCTGAAAACCACGCTCTTTGAACTGTAGCTCGTGCTGCAGGTGAACCATCTCTCTCTTCAGCTTGTTGACCTGGGTGACAGAAGACCACACAGGGCTGGATCAGGGGCCGGCAGAGAGCTGCAGTTCTGGAAGGGGAACCCACCGTGCCCTGCTGCTCCTGCACGATGACTTGGGCCACATCTCTCCAGTCACGCAGGTCACAACACCCTTCCCTCACCAACGTGGGTCTTGATTCTGCAGCTGCCCATTCAAACACCCGTGCCAGTCTCCTTAGGTCCTGCCCAGCCAGTCCCTGCTCCAGGCAGACAGGAGGTAGACCAGAGCTGGCCACCTGAGCTCGGAGAGAGCTGGGCCTCCCCAGTTGCTGGCAGTGAGATCTCTCTCAAGCCACAGGGCCATTCTGAGCCTCCCTTTCCTGCTCTGATGGATGAGGGTGACACTTCCCCCCGCTGGGCGTGAGGTAGCAGACCGCGGAGGTGAGAGGTGGCGGAGGCACACCAGCAGCCAGGCCAGCCCCAGAGCCAGGATCCAGCCAATAGGAGGGCTGACTGGCCTGCGTAGTGATTACACTTTGAAAATGAGTTGCTAATAATCAAATATTGAGATATGTGTTAGAAGAAGCCTGGATACACAGTTCCTTTCCAAAATTACCTAAAGGCCCAACAACATGCAGCCCACCTACCATCGTGGCTGTGGCAGACTAGAGCTGAAACTCTAGTGCCCCCTAAGAGAGGGCACACCTCTCTAGACTGACAGTCCCCCAAATTCCTACCACCTCCCCCAGAGCCCACCTCCTCCACTTATGTTTTCTTATAGACATCTGAGCTTGTGGAAACTACTTTGAGTGTGCCTAAACTAGTGTTCAAACTACTGACTTTACCAAAAGCAAGACACTTAACCACTGTATCTCAGTTTCCATATCAATAAAATGGGAATAATAACATTCATCTCTAAGATAGTCATGAATTAAATAAGGCGAGATAGAACATGCGACAGCGAGGAAGAGAGTCCAGCATAATAAGAACTAGGGTGTAAGACCTGAGTCTCTTGTGACCCAGGGCCAGTTTCTCGCTCCCATCAGCCTCTGTTGTTCATCTTTAAGATGTTCATGACAGTGGCTTCTGCATGGGGCTGCTGTGAGGACCTGCAATGATGCTGACAAAGCTGCCAGCACTAGGCCTGGTATAGGGCGACAGTGTGAAGTGATAGCTGTTATGACGGTCACCCATACCACAACCCCTGTCTACTGTCATTATCTGGGGCCTTGCTAGTCAGCACTGCTGCCCTGGCCTGGATGACGCATCTACTCTGGTCTAGCGGCCCCAGGCTTGGGTGACCTGCAGCACGGCACAAGAGGCCCTACCCGGGATTTTGCAGTGGCAATCTCAGCTTTCAGGATCTCAGGGTCATACTTAGAGCTGGACGATGAGCCGGAGACCACTGTAATGAAAAAAAAAAAAGAAAAGAAAAGCATTTCAGAAAAAGAAACACATTTTAGCAAAGTAGGCTTTTTGCCCCTCTAAACAAACTCAGAAAGGAAGCACTAAAAGTGAATAACCTAAATGTTCAACAAAGGGGGATTTCTTATATAAATATGGTATGTGTGTATTTATTTGTTAAGTAAACATAGACCTCATGCAATTTAAAATGTTGGTGCAGGGCTGGGGATCAGCAATCATAAAGCACTTGCCTACCATGCACAAGGCCCTGGGTTCGATCCCCAGTACCTCAGAAAAAGAAAAGGAAAGGAAGTGTGTAAAACACTACTGATAAGGGGAAATTGTAGGAGCCCTAAATGGGGAGACAGCTAAGATTGTGGATAGCTGTGAGCCATAAAGATGTTCAAGCATCACCACCTTCCATGATCTCGAGATCATGGAAGGTGGTGATGCTTGAACATCTTTTTTTTTTTTTTTAAATGTTTATTTATGTATTTGCTTTAGTTGTACACAATGCGTTTATTTGTACATGGTGCTGAGGATCAAACCCGGGCCGTGCGCGTGCTGGGTGAGCTCTCTACCGCTGAGCCACAATCCCAGCCCCGCTTGAACATCTTTATGGCTCACAGCTAACCACAATCTTAGCTATCTCCCCATTTAGGGCTCCTACAGGAAATGTCTGAAACTTATTGTTACATGAAAATTAGTTTACAAAGAAATATAAATGATTTAAACTTGGAAAACATACATAGTTTACAAATATACACACATGTATCTTTAGAAAGAGCAGAAAGAAATATCACTCTGATTTCTGGAGAGTTGGATGATAAATGATATTAATTTTCACCTTCCTATTTTTCTATCTTTCCTACATTTTCTAATATGAATATGTTTTAATCCGAAAAAAATACTAGAAATGATTCTTTTTCCTTTCTAATATTAATGTACCTATGAAAAGGAAAATAAATTATCCATATCCTACCACCCTAATATAATTATCCTTTTCCCAAGTTGCCTTCTGCTGTTTATCTATAGTTCTATCATGTTGTAATTTTATTCCATTTAAAAAATACTATTTATCTTTAAAAAGGATTTTATGGCTTATAAAAATGAACACAACAGAGTAAAATACATAAAATGAGAGTCAGAAAATGAGACAAAGGGGGAGAATAAGGGTAAGGAAGCAGATTGTCAGTAAGTATGAGGTGAGGGCTTGCTTCCTGACAAGAGGCACCACAAACCTGACTCTGAGCTTCCTGACTGGTGCTGGGGAGAGGGAAACATGGCCGTATATAAGACTCATCGTGTCCTTAGCCTGTGCACAGCTCGCCTGTCCAGAACAGGATGGCTATTCTGGGAAGGGAGGCCAGAGACGTAGCTTTCTCCCCTGTGAGCCCTTAATCACACTGGATGATCAATTCCACTGTCTCCCTTTTTGACTTAGCAGCATCTGAACACTGCCTCTTCACCTATAGTGAGATCAACTGCTGAGACCTGGGTTTGTCTGAGGACAGAGAAGCTTATTTGGAAATTGCTGGCAATTTTCAGTGTCTGGAAGCAAAAGTGACAGTCACAAGGGGGTTCTTCTGCTCTCTGGATTTAGTGAAAATAGTCTAGTGGGCCTTTGGCTCAGGCTATTTGTTACCCGCTGATTGACAGTAAGACGTGGTGAAAAGCCAAGTAGAGTGTCAAGTGAAAAGAAGACATGGTGGTGGGGAGGGGGGGTAGGTGTAGAAAGGTCATGGGCGGGGCCTGTTCTGAACGCTGTCCTGCCAGCTCCTCCCTCATCATTAGGGTAGTGCTGCTGGAGCCCCATCTATACTGGGGGAAATGGTAAGGTGACCATTGACAGCAGCCTGGAAGAATTCATTCAGAAGGGCAAGACATGAGGCAGAAGCTGGCCATGGGGACCAGTCCTTCTGAGGCTGACTTGTAGACTGAGTTAGCATCCCCTGGCCATGCTCAGAAATTCTAGAAGGAGCCAGATGCAGTGGCACATGCCTGTAATCCCAGCACTTGGGAGGCCGAGGCAGGAGGATCGTGAGTTCAAAGCTAGCCTCAGCAATGGAGAGGCACTTAGCAACTCAATGAGACCCTGTCTCTAAATAAAATGTCAAAAAGGGCTGGGGATGTGGCCCAGTGGTCGAGTGCCCCCGAGTTCAATCCCCGGTACCAAAAAAAAAAGAGAGAGAGAGATTCTAGAAGGGAAGCAAAGAAGAATAGATTCCCACCAACAAGCTTGCCAGGGGATTCCATTTTTATTTTGCAGAGTATTACTGGGAAGTGCACAATTTGTACCCAAAGCTGCTGCAATGGAACATATTTGAAGTGCATTTTTGCGGAAATAAAAAAATACATTCTTAAAAGTGCACAGATCGTATGTATACAGCTTGAAGAATTTTGGCCAGAGAAACCCACTCACATGATCAGCCTCCTGGGCCTGACTCTCTCCACCACCCTCCATGAAGAGAAGCTTATATTCAAACAAGACCCCAAAGACAGCCTTGTCCCATTTTAGAAACAGCATTTAATGTTTAGTTTTTATCAGTTATATTTGAACACAGTTTAATAATCTAACATAGTACAGGGTCTGCTATAAAAGATAGTGTTCAACAACCCTATTTCTCTAACACCCCCAAAGGGAACCATTTTCAATGTATTCAGATGTTTTCTTCCTTCCTTTTTTTCTTCTCTCTCTCTTTTTTTTTCTCTCTAGTGCTGAGGCATTCAACCCAGGGCCTCATGCATACTAGACAAGGGTCCTACCACTGAGCTTCCTCCCCAGCCCCGGCCAATCCCTTGGGTATCTATCTACCTCTATGTCTCTAATAGATAATATACATAAATTGGTGCTTCTTGGTCTTATTTATTCACTTCTCCCCTGAAGGGTGGGGATTTTCTCTGCTCCCTCTCCAGCCCCTACACCACACACATGGCCCTCTCCTACCTTCCCATCCTCTTAAATGACACAGCGTACTTGGGGGGACACAATCTTCAACATTTGCATTATATTCTCTTTTTTTTTTTGGTATTGGGGATTGAACTCAGGGACACTTGACCACTGGGCCACATCCCCAGCCCTTTTCTTGTATTTTATTAGAAACAGGGTCTCACTGAGTTGCTACGTGCCTCACCATTGCTGAGGGTGGCTTTGAACTCGAGATCCTCCTGCCTCAGCCTCCCAAGTGCTGGGATTACAGGCGTGCGCCACCTCGCCTGGCAGCATTTGCATTATTTTTACTCAGCAAACATCTTCCTTGGGACCAAGCCACTTTTCTTTTCGGGCACATTTTTTTTTTTTTAATTGCCTCCTCCACGTTAATAACCGTCATTTTCATGTTTGCTTAGTTCCTACAAACTAATTTTTTTTTTGTGTGTGTGTGGTTCCGGGGATTGAACTCAGGGGCACTCGTCCACTGGGCCACATCCCCAGCCCTTTTTTGTATTTTATTAGAGACAGGGCCTCACTGAGTTGCTAAGTGCCTCGCCATTGCTGAGGCTGGCATTGAACTCGCGATCCTCCTGCCTCAGCCTCCCAAAGTGCTGGGATTACAGGTGTGCGCCACCGCGCCCGGCTCCTACAAACTAACTTAACCTCTCACCCTGCCAGTCATCCAAACTCCCACTGGAGGCGCGGAACAGCATGCACCCCACCAGCTTCCACTCCTGCTGCAGCACGCGATGAGATCCCCTCGGCTTACCCTCGGCATCCTCCTCGCCTCCCCCATCTTCCCTGTATCCCAGATCCCCCTCTTCTGCTTGACTCCTTATTTTGGAAGAATACCACTTCAACTAGCTTCCTGAGAACAGAACCATGAAGGAAATAAATTCCTTGACATCTTGCCTATCTCAAAATATCTTTCTTCTATCCGACACTTAATGTTAGTTGTACTGGAGCCGGGCGCGGTGGCGCACGCCTGTAATCCCAGCACTTTGGGAGGCTGAGGCAGGAGGATCGCGAGTTCAAAGCCAGCCTCAGCAATGGCGAGGCACTTAGCAACTCAGTGAGACCCTGTCTCTAAATAAAATACAAAAAAGGGCTGACCCAGTGGTCGAGTGCCCCTGAGTTCAATCCCCGGTACCACACACACACACACAAAGTTAGTTGTACTGGATATAGAATTCTAGGTCGAAACTGATTTTCCTTAAAATTTCAAAGGCACTGCACATTGCCTTTTGAATTTCCAGCATCAGGGGTGAGAACTCTGGAGCCATTCTGAGTCCTGGCTTTTTCTCTCTGGGAGCCTTTGTGACCTCGTGATATTCCCAAGTTTGAAGTTTCCTAATGGTGTGTCTAGGTGCGTGCTGACTTTCATCCATTGTGCTGGGTGCTCAGTGAACCCCTTTAGTCTAAAAATCCTCCCCCTTCAGTTCTGGGGAAATGTTCTGAATTATTTCATGGATGCTTCTTCCTCTGACTCCTCTGTTCTGTCTGTTCTGTTTTCATCTCTACTTCCTGGACCTCTCTTTTCTTCTTTTTTTTTTTGCAATCTCACTGTATTTTTGTTCTACTTCTTACAAGGTTTCCTCAGTTTTCGTATCCAGTCTTCCTACAGTGATTTCATTTCTGTGATCATATTTTAATTTCCAAAGCCTTGTGCTGGTCTCTGAAGGTTCACTGGTGCAGAATGTGGCGCCCTGCTCTCGTTTCAAGGCCGTGAGCTTCTCCTGGGGTTTTCTTCTCATGCATACTCCTGCTTCCTCTGAGGCCGCCCTTCCGCCATGTGGCCAGTCTCCGCTTTTCCTGTTACGGAACATCTGGAGTCCCTTGTGTGTGCACACGCTTAGGAAAGAGTGCTCGAGAGGCAGACAGGGGAGGCCGTGGGTGCAATCAGTTGCAGGGTGCGTGATCTGGTTGCCTCTTTTCCTCTCGGAGTCCTCCACGTCAGCATCTTTACATCTTTTCTCTTCACATCTCTCTCTCTCTCTTTTATTTTTTTTTTTAAATATTCATTTATTTGCTTTAGTTTTACACAATGCAATACATTTATGTTTACGTGGTGCTGAGGATTGAACCTGGGCCATGCACGTGCTAGGCCAGCGCTCTACCACTGAGCCACAACCCCAGCCCTTACCTGATGTTTTCTTAGTTCAAGAGTGCGTGGTTCAGGTGGGTGATCCAACTGACATTTTTGTGGGGGGAGGGTACCAGGGGTTGAACTCAGGGGCACTCGACCACTGAGCCACATCCCTAGCCCTATTTTGTATTTTATTTAGAGACAGGGTCTCACTGAGTTGCTTAGTGCCTTGCTTTTTTTGGCTGAGGCTGGCTTTGAACTCGAGATCCCTCCTGTCTCAGCCTCCCAAGTTGATGGGATTACAGGCATGTGCCACCGCACCTGGCTCCAACTGACATTTTTAAGTAAAAGCCTTAAGTTCATTTTTCATACAGGAATTTAAAGCCTAGAGGACGGAAGAAGCATGGTGAGGTCCTGAGGACCCCACTTTCCTGAACCCTCACCTTTTTAAGGTGTAGGCCAAAAACTTTAGTGCAGTTAACTGGTAGAGTTGGACTAATTAAAGAGAATCAAGGCTTCTCTTACACCTGGGTATAAAGTCTAGCTCTGGCACTTTTTACCAAGGCGACCTTGAGGGGGCCAATTGCCCTTTCTCGGCCTCATTTTCCTTGCATGTAGAGAATGGGAGTAACATTCTCTTGCAGGATTATATGTTTGAGTGGCGAGGGAGAGAAGTAGCCTGTAGCCCTCTAGGGTATACAGTAGATGCACATTAGATGTCAGTTCCTTCTTCCTTCCCCACCAGAGCTAGACGTTTCACCAGAGAGTTCAAACAAAGTCTCCATGCAAGGGCAGGGCCCTGCCTGTGTCAGACCCAAGCAGCTAGGGCCAGGTGGTAAAGTCCTCACAAGCCCCAGCAGGCCATGGGAGTCAGAGGAGAGGCAGGTGACCTCACCCGTCCTTCACCCCAAGAGCTTGACTTGGAAGACAAGCCTGGCTTGTAAAACCTGAAGAGTCATGATGAGCTTTACTCACACCTCATTTAACTGGGATGTTTGGGCTGGGGGGCCTCCCCAGTACCTGTCTGGTTTGAGTCTCAGTTCCAGTTGCCTGAAATGACCTCAGTCCTGGCCCATGGAAGAGCCTCAACACTGAAGATGGCAGTGGTCTTGAAGGCTAGGGCAGCTCTTGGGGGTGTCTGGAAGTCACACCGGGGCAGAAGAACGACTTCATCACTAATTCCTACCATGGGCCAGGTATGTGCAGCTGAGGACCCGTATCTGGAGTGCATGGGACACAAGTGTTTTAGATGTTGGACTTCAGAACATTGAACACACACAATGAGGTATCTGGAGGATGGGGTGCAGGTCAAAAGAGAAGGTTCGTTTATGTTTCACATACACCTTATACACACAGCCTGAAAGTAATTTATTAAAAAAAAAAAAATGGGGTGGGGGCAGGTACTGGGGATTGAACTCAGGGACACTCAATCACTGAGCCCCATCTCCAGCCCTATTCTGTATTTTATTTTATTTAGAGACAGGGTCTCACTAAGTTGCTTAACACCTCACTATTGCTGAGGCTGGCTTTGAACTCGCAATCTTCCTGTCTCAGCTTCCCGAGCAGCTAAGATTATAGGCATGTGCCACCACACTTAGATTTATTCAAAATTTTTAATAACTATGTGCATAAGACAGTTTATGGTGCAAAAGTTGTCATTTATGACATCATGTTGGCATTCAAAAGTTTCAGATTTTGAAGCATTTTGGATTTTGGATTATCAGAGTAAGGGTACTCAGTCCTGGCTCGGGCTAGGGATGTGGGCTCAGTGGTAGAGGGCTTGCTTAGCATATGTGAGGCACTGGGTTCGATTCTCAGCACCACATATAAATAAATAAATAAAAATAATGGTCCTCAACAACTGAAAAAAAAAAAGGATACTCAGCCTGTATTCTTACTGCTGCCAGGAATCTGTTAAAATTCTTCATCACTGACAATGCCAATAAATTAATAATAAAAATTGATGTTATTTACCGACAGCTGAAGAATGTGACACGTACTATTCCAAGTATTTTATGAACTAACTTAAGCCCCATAACATCTCTATGAAGGTGACACTATTTTTTTTTAATTTTACTTTTTTTTTCATTTTGAAACTGTCACAAATTTGCAGAAAGTTTGTACGCATTATACAAGAATGTTTTCTGAGACATTTGAAAGTATCCATAGAAGCACAATAAAACCATAAAAAATCAGAAAAATTTACTATTTACTTTGGTTCACTACTACCATTTAATTGCAATCCCCATTCAAATTTCGAAGGTGACATTATTATGAGATCAATTTTACACAAGAAACCTGAGGCATAGAAGTAGCATCATTAACGTGAGGTTGCATGGCTAGTAATTTGCATATCCTTAATTGGGACCCAGGTATATGCTTCCAAAATCTACACTCTCAAAATGTGTTTCCTGCCGGGCGCGGTGGCGCACGCCTGTAATCCCAGCACTTGGGAGGCTGAGGCAGGAGGATTGCGAGTTCAAAGCCAGCCTCAGAAATGGCAAGGCAGTTAGCAACTCAGTAAGACCCTGTCTCTAGATATATACAAAAAAGGGCTGGGGATGTGACCCAGTGGTCAAGTGCCCCTGAGTTCAATCCCCAGTACCACACCAAAAAAAAAAAAAAAAAAAAAAAAAATGTGTTTCCTATTGATATTTTTTGAGCCACTAATAATTTCTAAGGACATTGTTGCATGTGTTTTCTGTCGGCCACTGGTTTTCAACGGGGGCCAACTTCCCCTCCCAGGGCACATCTGGAGATGGCTGGAAACGATTTTGTTTGTTTGTCGCAACTTGCGGGGTGAAGGGTGCTACCGGCATCCAGTAGGTACAGACCAGGGATCTGCCAATCATCCTCCACCATGCAGGGCAGCCTCTGCAAAGACCTACCAAGCCCTAAATGTCAACCGTGCTGCAGTTGAGAAACCTTGAGGCGGAACTACCAGAGGCAGGCACTACTAATACTCCAACAGCTGAACATGAGGAATCTGAGATTTTCAGAGTTGACCTAGGCTTCCTAAGAGGACACGGTCAGTGCTGTTAGAGCAGACCCTGGGACGGGCCTTCTGACCACAGAGACCAGCACCTCCTGCCAAAGCATTTGTCATGGGAAGGCTTCATTCTTGCAGTATCTGACTCTTTCCCCCCCACCTGAGTTTTAATTTCGGACACTTTATGTCCACGTAAAACTTAACAGAATAATATAATGACTAGTGCTACATCCTTCCTCTAGACTCACCAGTTTTCAAACTTTTTCTACATTTGTTCTACCAATCCCTCTTCCCACCCTGATTCTTCCTCTCAGAAGGGTGCCTGGTTTATAGCCTAGGACAAATGACCAACGTGTCCCCGACATCCACTGATCTGCTCAGTTGGCTTCGCTTTTTCCCTTTTTTAAAACTTTTCTCCCCCAGCCCTGATCTTTCTCAGAATAAGCCGCAGACAGGGTGTACACGCACCTTCTAAAAAACACACTCCCCACGTGCCCATCACACAATTACCGCACCTAAGAAAATTCGGCAGTCGTCGGAGAATGTCTTTGATGGCCATTTCTTCCCCCACCCCCGGGCATCGTCTGATTTAGGATGCCAGCATGTCATTTGGTTGGTAGGTTGCTTTCAGTTTTCCACGATCTAGGCCAATTATTACCTTGCAGACTACTGCACGTCGTGGATTTGGCTGGCTGCACTCATGGTATAGATGAAATATTTTTGTGAAAGAGGCTTGGTGATGTTTCCACTACGCCACGTCAGAAGGCACAGGATGTCAACTGGCCTCGTTATTGTTGGTGCTAATGTCACCACCCATGTAAAGTGTGGTGGCTGCCAATCTCCAATGCAAAAGTGTATTTCACCCTCTGAGGTTCGAAAGCGACTTGGGGGCAATACATTGGGACCATGTAAACACCCTGACCAATAGGAAGGACTGTCTGTGTACGTTGGCTGCTTTTCCAACAGTGGAACTTGGTGGGGGTGGGGTGAGGAGGAAGCCTCTTCGTCTCTTTAAACCTGAATTTCACTAGAAGCAACCATATCTCCTTTCCAGGATGGTGGTGATGATAACACTAGGCACTGAATTGTGCCCCCGAGTTCACATGTGAAAGCCCTAGTCCCTACAGTGATGGCATTTGGAGGTGAAGCTCAGGAACCTAACTAGGTTTGGATGAGGTCATGAGGACAGGGCTGCCGTAATAGGATAGTGATCTTACAAGAAGAAACAGAGACAGAGCTGTCTTCCTCCCTTTCTGGCACGTGCAGGAGCAGGGAGAAGGCTGCCGTCAGCAAGCCCAGACGGCCTGCACCGGCGCCTGACCACACCAGCCCCCTCGTGATAGATGTCCAACCTCCGGAGCTGCAAGGGAGAGAGTGTCTGTGGGGGAAGGCCCTGGTCCTGGGCTGCGGTAGTTTGTTATAGCAGCTCGAACTAAGACAGATTCAGTGCTAAAACCCTCACGGCAGTCTCCAGAACCATCGCCTGGCTGGGAGATGGCTAATGAAGGCAACATAGTTCTTCTCTGTAATCTCTGGGATTCTAGACGTTTTCCTGAGTGGCCAAGGAAAAGGGCAGGCCTGGGCAGAGAGCAAAGCATCGTGGTCTGCCCCAGCCCGCGAGCAGAATGAACTTTCCAGAGCAAGGGCTTCACACAGGAGTGTCCCGTGACCCAACAAACCCAGGGCCACCCTGACACCATGGATTCAGGAAGGTCCCCAAGGCCTCACGGAATGTGTTGGGGAGATGACAAAATGGAACTTACTGCTGTCACTCACCATTAAGACCCAGGGAACAGCACGGATCCTAAACCTCAGTTTCCTTATCTGTTCTGGGGGGATGTGAATCAAGCTTGAATGAAGGCTTGAACGGTGCCTGGATTGTACAGAACTGTCACGGAGAGGGACTGACACAGTCCTTCTTCAAGGACAAGAAGGAGTTGCCTTGCGAACTGATCAGAGCGGAGTGGAGGGCTGGTATGTAATGAGTGCTCAGGAAGCACAGAATTATTTGGTTATTGAAAAACAGTGGTAAGAGAGAAAAAGGTCTTTGTGATCCTTGACAGCTATCGATCTGGTAACTCCGAGCACAGGGAAAGAAGGACAAGGGGGACACTGCCTGCCTGCTCCCCTACTGGGTGAACAGGGAAGGTAGGAGCCCCGCCCTGCCCTGCCCTTATACAGCCTCCACACAGTGGAAACAGATGTGTTGGAAACCCACAACGAAAAAGATCCACAGAGCCATGACAAGGCCACGGTGAGGAAGGCCCCGGCCCTTTTACATAGGTACTGAGGATTGAACCCATGGCTTTCATCATGCAAAACAAGCACTCTACCACTAAACCACTTCCCCAGCCCTTCTGATTGTATTTTGAGACAGTTTTCGCAGTTGCCCAGACTGGCTTTGAACTTGCAATCTTCCTGCCTCAGCCTCCTGAGCAGCTGGGATTACAGGCACGGGCCATGGAGCCTGCCCGTCGGGAAGGGAGCTTTTGACAGAGTTGTCAGAGCAAGCCTCTCAGGCAAGGGCCTGAGGATGAGGCTTCAAGGACAGAAGGAGTTGCCCTTGAGTCAAGCAAGAGAAAACAGCAAATGCGAAGGCCCAGATGTAGGAACATGCAGGACAGACAGGCAGCAGACTCGGGGCCTAGGACGGAGCTGGGAGCATCTGTGATGAACACGGGAGATGAGGCCGAGTTGCAGCGGGGCCTGATCACACAGGGCTCTGTGGGCCACGGGAGGACTGGAAGCTGTTGGCTGGTTTTCCTACTGCGATAAATATACACAACATAATGATTTTTTGATGTACTCTTCACGGTATTAAGTACATGCCTACTGTCGTGAAGGTCACTACCATCTCAAGAACTCTGTCATCTTCACAAACCCAAACTCTGTGCCCGTTGAGCAAGACCTCTCCACTCCCCACCTCCCCTAGCCACTCAAGGGCTTTACGCAAGGAGCTACACAATCCGGGTGGCATTCCCAGAGGGTCACAAGGAAATGGAATGAGATCAAATATAAACGGTCAGTGAGTCGCAGCGAGCACAGGCTAGGAGCAGGGGGAGCCGTGGAGAACAAGGTGGTTCAGATGAGGAGCGAGGGTGGAGAAAGACGGGCAGATGTCAGAAGTACTGAGAAGCAGTGCGGGCAGCACGGAGCACGGCCATTCCCGGCAGGTGCTGGCCGAGCGGGGACAGTGGGAGGTACTCACAGCTGACCTGGGAGCCCAGCTTGTGCTCCCAGACGGCATGCAGCTGCTGATACTCCTGCTGCGCGAGCTCCAGGCGCTGCTGCTTCACCTGGTAGATCTCCTTTTGTGCGCTCAGAGCCTCCTGGGCCACCACCAGGTAATCCTTCAGCATGTGCTCCTGCTCCCGCCGCCATTGTACCCGGGGGTCCTCAATCTGAGTGGTTTCTGGAACGGAACCCAGAGAGCCTCAGTCAGCATCCGAGAACTAAACGTTGGGTTAGCAGCCTGTGGAGTCCCCACCGCCAGAAAACAGAAGCAAAACGCGTAGAAACTCACAATAAATGTAAATGGGTTAAAATCTCTAAATGACAAAGCCTCCGTGTGGATTAGTCACACAAACAGAAAATAAACCAATGGGGGCTTTGTCAATTGGCACACTGAATGTCCATCTCAGTCTGAGACCGGCCAGCAGGAGGACTAAGCTTGAGTTCTAAGCAGGACAGAGAGGCCTAAGGGCATTACAGATGGTCAAGGTCATCTGTTCCGGTGAAGAGTAAAGGAAAGGAAAATAACTATGTTGGAAAATAACTATGTCAGAAAATGTGGAGAAACAGATACCCTCTAGCCTGCTAGAAATATAAATTAGAACAGTCTTAGTAGAGGGCTACCTGACCATGCAAATTAGGAGCCTTAAAAAGTTTAATAAACTTGACCAATCATTCTTTCTGTAATAATTTATAGTAAAAAGAATTTTTAAAATACAGGCAAATATGCATTTGTACAAAAGCTGTACAAAATCAGTACATCCTTCATGTGTATACTTTCTGCAAAGCATTGTTCTGAGAACTTCGTATGTATTTACTTCTTCAGGCCTTACACTAACCTCATAAAGTAGATTCTGTTCCTATTCTCATTACATAAAAGAGAAAAATGAGGCACAGAGAGGCTAATTAACTTGCTCAAGGTTACATAGGAAATAACTGCTCGAATAAAGATGCTCTATTTAGGGGCTGGGGTTGTGGCTCAGCGGTAGAGCGCTTGCCTAGCACGTGCGCAGCCCAGGTTCGATCCTCAGCACCATGTAAAAATAAGTGCATTGTGTACAACTAAAACAAATAAATATTTTTTTTTAAAAGATGCTCTATTTACATAGTACAGTATAATGCAGCCACAAATAATAATGTCTTTTAAGGAAAATTAACAAAATGCAAATGTGCTTATGATATAAAAGTAAATGGAAATACAATCTGCAAACTGAATAAATAATTTTGTATTTATCAAAATAAATAAATATATTCTCGAAATGATTAGAAGGAAACAACAAAATCTTAACAATCACCTGGGATGTAGGTTATTTTTTCTTCAGGTTTTTTTACTTTTTTAAAACAGGTTATAACAAACATGTACGATGACAATACAAAACATTAAAAAGATAGATGTTCTTTAAAATGCAGCTGAGCTGGGCATACAGGCTCACACCTGCACTCATGAGGCAGAGGCAGGAGGATCAGAAGTTCGAGGCCAGCCTCAGCAACCTATTGAGACCTTGCCTCAAAATAAACTTTTAAAAAGGGCTGGAAATGTAGGTTAGTGGTAGAGTGCTTGCCTCACCTGCACAAGGCCCTGGGTTCCATGCCCAGCACTACAAAAAAAAAAAAAAAAAAAAAAAAAAATCCAGCCACCCAGCAGACAAGAAGGGGGCAAAGCAATATCAAAGAATCCTCAGTTACCTCCCGGTTGTCAGGTGGGGTTGCGCTGATTAACAAGCAGAGATCGTACAATCATGCCACGCGGGAAACCAGCCTGTAGGTAGGGTTCTGCTTAGCCCAGAGTATTGCTAATTTTGAACTGATTATGAATAAGTAAAAATAGGGAGAGACCTCATTAAAATCTTCATTTGAAACCTTGGCTCATTCAGAAGATCTGTCCACCTGGGGATCACAATTGGCCACTGACCCAAGCACTCCGTTCATCTAGACCAGGTCTGCTGTATTCATTTATGTCACATGCCTTTGGGGACATATGAGTCTGTGCCTCCTGATCTAGGCCCTCCAGCTCTCATTCCTCCTGATGGTCCATGAGCATCTCCAGTGAAGGAGAGATGGATCAACGAAAGAGAGGGCCAGGTTCTCATTCCTGCAATAATGGCTGTGTTCCCAGGGGCAGGTGGCTTAACCTCTCGGAATCTACTTCTGCGCCCGTTAAGAAGAATAATGGGCTCTCATCACTGTTCCCCAGAAAAGTGTGAAGCACTGTGTCCAGATATAGCAAGCAAAGGATGGTGAAGGAAAAGCCAAACTACTGCCTCAGGCCAGCCTTCCAGTTGTCTGTGACTAGTGTTCTGCTTCCTCCTCCCTTCCGAGAAATAAAATAAGTGAGAAGATTGCAGACAGGGACTGTAGAATGGCTTCTCATGAGGACAGTTTGACATCCCTTCAACCAAGCAAGAGGGGGGAGCAAGCCAAAGAGAGAGAGAGAGAGAGAGAGAGAGAGAGAGGAGGGAGGAGAAGAAGGAGGAGGAGGAGGAGAAAGAGGAGGAGGGAAAGGAGAAGGAGAAGAAGAAAAAGAGGAGCAGGAGGAGAAGGAAGAAGAAAAAGGAAAAAGGGGAGAAAGAAGAAAAAGAAAAAGAATCAGGAGAAAGAAGACAAAGGAGAAGAAGAAGAAGAAGAAGAAGAAGAAGAAGAAGAAGAAGAAGAAGAAGAAGAAGAAGAAGAAGAAGAAGAAGAAGAAGAAGAAGAAGAAAAGAAGAAGAAGAGGAGGAGGAGGAAGAGGAAGAATGAAGAAAGAGGAAGAAAGGGACAAAGAGGAGAAAAAGGAGGGGGGGGGGGGGGGAGGGGGGATTGTGCAATGCTGGGCGGCAGGGTGGCTGGTGTGGGGCTCCGCCTCCCAGCAGCAGGGTAGGGGATTTGTGGCTTTCCTGCTTGGTCTGTCTTGGCCAGGCTGAAGATGTTTTATAAAGTCTGTAAATTGTTTTCCTCAGTGCTAGGGATGTGAGCCAGGGCCCGTGCACACTAGGTAAGTGCTCTACCACTGTGCTGCACCCTGGCTCTAAAAATTAAATTTTAAAAATTATAAACTTCAGAGCTAGGGGTTTGCTCAGTGCTTGTCTAGTCTGTGCAAGGCCCTGGATTCAATAGGCTCTACTACAAAAAGAAATATGTGCATAATTTTCATTGAGAAAAAATACGAAAAGGAAAAATTCTACCATTACAAAGTTACAAAGTAAA
This sequence comes from Tamias sibiricus, assembly GCA_025594165.1. Taxonomy (NCBI): domain Eukaryota; kingdom Metazoa; phylum Chordata; class Mammalia; order Rodentia; family Sciuridae; genus Tamias; species Tamias sibiricus. The sequence continues at coordinate 12,221,041 of CM046662.1, forward strand.
GAAATGAGAGTTTCCATCACTCCAACCTACTCCCTAGATGTTAGGAGTCACACTAACAGAGGGTGCCCCCTCATTACATAAAAATCCCTATTTATGATATGCAAAGTTATTTGCATACAAATAAGTAAATAATATGAAGTTATATTTACTGCAACATGGCCCGTGTCAGATATAATGATCTGCAACTTGCTTTCACCTCCAGATGATGTATCATGTCATCTTTCCTTATAGGTATATAATCTTTTAAAGGGCTGCATAGTATTCCACAGTATAGTATGAGGGTTTATTGAACCAGACCTCTGTTGGGAAACATCTGGATTCTTTTCAGTTCTTTTACAATTAATAGTACAGTGATGAGTCTAAAAAACACAATTCTATGGATCCATGCCAATTCTGTAGGGCAGATTTCTCAAAAGAGGAGACAGCACATCTTTTAAATTTGAATAGATAATACCAAATTGCCATTTTTTAAAAAATGTTTTTTAGTTGTAGATGGACACAATACCTTTATTTGTTTACTATTTTTATGTGGTGCTGAAGATCGAACCCAGTGCCTCACACATGCAAGGCAAGTGCTCTACCACTGAGCCACAACCCCACCCCCAAATTACCTTCTAAAAGGTTCTGCTAATTTCTATACTCAAAAATCCGCAATAGCAAGAAATGGACAGCGGAAGTGTATAGTTCCTCTATACGCTTGCTAACGATTGCAATCGTCTTTTCCCCAATTCTCAAAAAATCACTGAGCCTCCTCCAGTGATTTTGGGTTTTCAGTGCACATTAGAATCAGCTAATGAGTTTCTTGAAACAAAATCAGGCCCAGCCGGGCGCGGTGGCGCACGCCTGTAATCCCAGCACTTTGGGAGGCTGAGGCAGGAGGATCACGAGTTCAAAGCCAGCCTCAGCAATGGCGAGGCGCTTAGCAACTCAGTGAGACCCTGTCTCTAAATAAAATACGAAAAAGGGCTGGGGATGTGGCCCAGTGGACGAGTGCCCCTGAGTTCAATCCCTGGTACCACAAAAAAAAAAAAAAAAAAAAAAAAAATCAGGCCCAAACCCTGCCCCAGGGCACGGGCCCCTTCCCTCAGGGCCAGGGTGTAGCTCAGTCAGTGGTAGAGCATTTGCCTAGCATGCATGAGGCCCTGGCTTCCATCCCCAGCATCAAAGAACGAGTTTCTTCACCCAGGGAGTTGTTACACGCTGAAGCCCACCAGGCCCCACCCTGCACCGACTGCAGGCCCACCTCTGGTGGGGGGAGCAAGACAATGGCGGCTTACAAAGCTCCCCGGGCAATTCCCAAGCTGCCAAAGGTGAGACCCCCGCGTTCAAGCGATGACAACACCAAGGGGCCCGAAGTCACTGAGGCTAGCAGGTGGAAGCTAAGCTCCAGGCAGGGCCACCTGCTAGAGGCTAGGTGGAATGTGGGCCCTGGACAGGCGCCCTCCCCACAGCTGGACGGGTCCTCCTTGTGATGCTCTCAACGGAGTCCAGGAGTCCACGTTTCTTTTGGCCTCAGACCTCAACTCCGTGCCTTGGAATACAAAGGTACGTGGGCCTTTAACTGACCGGCTGGCCAGGTCAGCTGGCTCTGCTACCATTTGTGGTGGCCCCTCCTCTCCCTTGTAGCCTAAACCAAAACAGACACTTGGGTGCACAAACACACAAACACAACACACTGTGAACTCACACTCTACGCTTGCTAACGATTGCAATTGTCCTTTTCCCTAATTCTCAAAAAAAATCACTGAGACTCCTCTAGTGATTTTGGGTCTTCACTGCACATTGGAATCAGATAATGAATTTCTTGAAACAAAATCAGGCCCAACCCCTGCCCCAGAACTCTTCAATCAGAATAAGGCACAGGGTGTAGCTCATTCAGTGGTAGAGCACAGACCACAGTAGAGATCACCATATCCAACTATTCTTCATTTGCTTTTATTTTTTAAACATTTGGGGGGTGTACTGGGGATTGAACTCAGGGGCACTCGACCACTGAGACATATCCCCAGCCCTATTTTTTGTATTGTATTTGGAGACAGGGTCTCACTGAGTTGCTTAGCACCTCACTATTGCTGAGGCTGGACTTCACCCTGGCTACACAGTGGAATTACCCTGAGATGCCCATAATATTGGTGTGCAGTACGAAGTAGGAATCAATATGTGGCTTAAATAAACTCCAACTGAGGCATGGTTTACACACGACAGAGTGGTTTAAGGTGTGCAGTTTGACAAATGCATACATCATAAACCGCCACTTCAATCACTTGGAGATTTCCTTTAGCCCAAGACACCCCTCTGCTCTTTCCCAGTCAATCCCCTCCACCCCACCCCCTGCCTCCCAGTTTTAGACCTTGACAATAGACAAACTGGTTCAGCAGGTATTCTCTGGGTCTTGCTTCTTTGGACCAGCATAAGGATTTTTTTTTTTTTTTTTCTTTTTTTTTTTGGCACCAGGGATGGAACTCAGGGGCACTCAACCACAGGACCACATCCCCAGCCCTTTTTTTTTTTTTTTTTTTTTTTTTTTTTTTGTATTTTATTAGAGACAGGGTCTCACTGAGTTGCTAAGTGCCTCGCCATTGCTGAGGCTGGCTTGGAACTCATGATCCTCCTGCCTCAGCCTCCCAAGTGCTGGGATTACAGGTGTGCGCCACCAGGCCTGGCCTGCATAAGGATTTTGAGATTCACTCCTGTCATTGCTTCAGCTGTCCATTTCTTGCTATTGCTGAATACTGTTATTTTGCATGAATATAACACAATTCACTTTCCAATAAACCTATAAGTTCTTTCCTACTTTGGAGGATTATGATAACACTGGAATGAACACACATGTATGAGTCTTTGTGAGGCATGTTTTCATTTCTCTTGGACAAAAACGCCCCGGGGTGGAGTTGCTGGTTTATGGGGTTAATATATGTTGAATTTTACAAGAAGCTACCAAACTGTTTTCCCATCTTGGGTTCTACCCAGCAACACATCAGAGTTCGAGTTCCTCTACATGCTTGCTAACGATTGCAATTGTCAATTTTTTAAAAAAATTTTTAGTCATTGCAATGAGTGTGTGGGGGTACCTCATGGTTGCTTTAATTTGTATTTCCCTGAAACCAATGATGTAAAGCAGTTTTATGTGTCTATTGGTTATGTGCATTTCTTCATTAGGAAGTGCCCAGTTAAATCTTTTGCCCATTTTTTTTTTTCTTTCTTGGCTTGCTGGGCTTAGTATCAGGTCACAGGAGTTCTGTATGAGAGTCAGAGAGATGTATTGTAAACATTTTCTCCTTATCTGTAACTTCCCTTTTCAGTTTCTTAATGGTATCTCTTGAAAAACAGAGGTTTTAAGTTGATGAAACTCAATTTACTAATTGTTCTTTTATGGTTAGTGCTTGTTGTAATTTGTCCCCACCAAAAACAAAAACAAAAAACTTTTGCCTACCATGGAATCTCGCACGTTTTCTCCTATGTGTTCTTCTACATGTTTTAGCATTTACATAGTCCGTTTTGAGTTTATTTTCCTATATGGCATGAAGCAGCGATAGAAGTGGAGGTGTATTTTTTAAGTGTTTCCAGTTTTTTTTAAGTGATACCAGTTGTACCAGCAACTGCTGAAAAGGCCATCTATTAGGGGCACTGGGCTTTTTCAAAGCTGCCTCAATGGTCCTGAGTCGTGTCACGTGCTGTTAGTGCTGAGCAGGTCTCTCTGTTAAGGAGTCCTCCCCGTAGCCTAGCCCTTCTGCCACCACTGTTCTTCCTCAAGTCTATCTCACCAGAAGAGGTGACCTGGAGAGACTTTGCGAGATCACCATAGCCAACTATTCTTCATTTGCTTTTATTGTTATTTTTAGAAATTTGGGGGGTTGGGGCTGGGATTGTGGCGCACTGGTAGAGCGCTCGCCTAGCACATGCGTGGCCCAGTTTCAATCCTCAGCACCACGTACAAATAAATGCATTGTGCACAACTAAAGCAAATACATAAATTAAAAAAAAAAAAAAAAAATTGGGGGGGTGCACTAGGGATTGAATTCAGGGGAACTCGACCACTGAGACACATCCCCAGCCCTATCTTGAATTTTATTTAGAGACAGGGTCTTACTGAGTTGCTTAGCACCTCACTGTTGCTGAGGCTGGCTTTGAACTTGCGATAATCCAGCCTCAGCCTCCCGAGTCGCTGGGATTACAGGAGTGCGCCAGCATGCCCGGCCCCATTTGCTTTTATTGAAGTCATCCACCAACAACTTAATAACTCAGCACAGTGAAAACCTTCCTTCCTGAACCATCCGGTCCCCACCCCTTTCTCCCTCATGTCCCTCTGCCCGGGAGACAGCCACTTCCAACAGGCGTTGGGCTGCCTGGCACAGGCGTGGTTGAGAAGACCCCTCCCGCCTCCGCCCACGCGCCACACCTCTGCACCTGCTCCCGGCACACTGCCCCTGCCGCACGAAGGGAGTGCCACACTCCTGAGCTGCACCCCCACCGGCCTCCTGCACACGCCACACACCACGTTTGTTCCACACACACCGCAAGCACACCCACCAGGCAACAGCACTGTATTTTCCAAGAGCTGTAACAATAACAACAAAAGCAACTGTCTTAAAACAGCTGAACATCTGGAAAAGATTCAACACGGGCACCATGCAGGCTGAACCTGTGACGAACTTATCAAGATAATCAAAAGAAATGCAAACAGCTCCGTTCTGAGGAAGGCAGGAGGAAACCACCACCCTTACGGCTTGTGCTACAGTGGATGGACACAGCTTTGGGGAAGACTCATTAACTGAGGGAGACATCCCAAAGTCCCCAAAGCGTTATAACCTTTGACTTCATAATCCTATTTCGGTCATCCCTGGGTTTCTACAGGGCATTGATTCCAGGGCCCCCAAGGATACTAAAATACACGGGTGCTCAAATCCCTTATATGACATGGGGTGAGCCGGGCATGGGTGCACATGCCTACGGTAGCCCCAATGATGTGGGAGCCTAAGGCAGGGGACTGCAAGTTCAAAGCCAGCCTCAGCAACTGCGCAAGATCCTTAGCAACTGTCTCTAAACAAAAGATGTTTTTAAAAGCTCTAGGGTTGTAGCTCAGTGATCAAGTAGCCCCACCACACACACACACAAAAAAAGAAACTAAAATAAACTGGGGTAGTGTTTGCATGCAACATATGCACACAGATCTGTATGCTTTACTTCACTGCTAGACTACGACACCTAGCAAATATGAGTGCGATGTAAGGAACTGTCACGCTGTGTTGTTTGGGGAACAGCGACAAGGAATAAAGAATGTGAATGTTTGGTACAGAGGCAATGTTTTTTCAAATAGTTTCAATCCAAGGTCGGTTGAACCCACAAATGCGGAACCTGCGGATGGAGTACTCAGAAACACATCATTAGAAAATCATAGAGAGAAAAACAAGTGTAAAGATTCCCTGTTTTTAACAAGTAAAAGGGGCAAAGCCTAATCCAAAAAGGTCATTGTGGCACTTATGGGTTACAATGTGCAGAGACAGCCGACACAAACAGTGAGATCCTACTCCCTGCGGTAAATGTATTGGGGGTATTAAAAACGACAGATCTGAGCATCTGGGGCTGTAGCTCTGTGGTAGAGTGCTTGCCTAGCATGTGTGAGGCACTGGGTTCCGTCCTCAGCACTACATATAAATAAAATAGAGATCCACTGACAACTAATAAATATTAAAAAAAAAAAAAAAAAAAAAAAAGATCTGAAGATGATGTGATATCCCTCAAATATTCACAGGACGGGATGATAAAAAAAAAAAAAAAAAAAAAAAAAAAAAAGCAGAACATGTGACCTGGTCAGGTCATGGCTGAGACCATGCAGGCTGACGTGGGAAGTCAGGGGGAGGGCTTGGGTTTGGGAAAGGGCTCTTGTTGCCCGAAGCGTTGGCCGCTTGGAGCAACGAAGCCGCGGGAAGAAGTTCAGAGGCAAACTGGAGACAAACAGCTTTTTATTCTGATAACTTTTCTCTCTGGCTCTAACAACGACTAACACGCGCCGCACACACCACCAAAATGGTGCTGACCCGATCAGCAATCTCGGCCAAGTCACTCGAGATCCCGGGCCAAGTCCCGTGAGACTACGGAAGGCGACAATGCCCAAATCTCCGTGGCCCATAGTCAACCGCAATTCAAGCCATATCCCCAAACAGGGCTCCTGCAAAGGGCTGTCCGCATTTCCTGCTTTCGGTTCCTCCACTCTGTTTTCTTTCCAACTCACTCCAGTCAGGCTTATGCCCCCTCCAAAGTTGTCCTCCAAAGTCAAGGTCACCCGCGTCACCTGGTTGCTAGATCTATTGGCCACGTCTTGCCCCTCTTTGTCCCTGACCTCCTCAATCGGCTTCCTTCACACGGGTCCTCTGGGGTCCCCCGCTGAACCTGCTCATCGCCATTGCTGGATTTCCTTTTCTCCCTGCTCTCTGGGGACCCCATGGCTCACTCTTGGTCCCCCTCCTACCTTCCTTCCTTTGGTGATCTCATCCAAGTGCCTATCTTTAGATACTATCTACATGCCAAGAACTTGCAAATGCGTGCCTTCAGCCCTGATCTCTTTCCCGGACTCCAGATTCCTACGTCACACTGGCCAGCGCCATCTCTCAGATGCGTAACAGGTATCTAAGGCACAACACGTCCAAATAAACCCCTGTCCTTCCCTCCCAGGCACACTCTTCCTGCCCTTTCCTCCACCGAAAGGACAGCAACACCTTCCCCCCGTGGCTCAGGCCCAGAGAAGCCCTTCTTTCCTTTTTCTTTCCCACCCACATGCGACCTGGCAGGAAATCCTGCTGGCTCCGCCTTCGAGGACCCCCAGCAACTGGCCATTTTCCATCACCTCCATTGCCGCAGCCCCGACCCAGGGCCCTGCACTGCGGGGTGGTTTCTTGCAGACCTCCCTTTTTCAGCCCCTCACCTTGGTGAGCTGCGTTCCCAGCGAAGCCACATATCAGGCTGGCCCTTTAAGACCCTAAGTCACCCCACGTCACTCATCTGCTTAAAGCTTGGCCCTGGCTCCAGTGAAAGCCTCCGCCCTGAAGGCAGACCACCACATCCCCTCCATCCAGTGGCCCTCTGCTGATGTCCTCACCCCTGGTCCTCACTCATTGTGTGGACACTGCTCTGCTCACCGACTCCCGAATGAACTAAATGTGATCGCACCTCGTGGCTTCGCTCTCTGCGCTGCATTGCTACCTCGCCTCTTCCAGATCCTAGCTCAGCTCCCCTGTCTCAACAGGCTCTCCTTTCCTGAAGACCAGAGTTCTTACTGTCGTTGGGCACTGTCACCACCGTCCCTCCCTCCCTCCCCCACCCCAGCCACGCCCCAGCGCACCTCGACCCCACCCTCTTTCCCCACCATAGAGAACATTTTCTAACATACTACACCATCTGTTCATTCGGTTCATTTTCTGTCTCTGTTGCCAAAAACGAAATCTCGATAACAGAAAAGATCTTTGCCCCTCTACACTCCTGTGTATTCCCAGCTCCCGGAAAAGGCGCTCAATAAATATTTGCTAAATGAATGAAAATTAGATGGCAAATCTATGAGTAGACTGTTGTTTGATCATGCTGATCTATAACTCCTTTTATTTATTTGTTTATTTATTTATTTGGTTACTGGGAATTGAACCCAGGGACGTTTACCCACCCAGCCACATCCCAAGCTCCTTCTTGTATTTCATTTAGAGACAGGATCTTAGGGCCTTGCTAAGTTGCTGAGGCTGGTTTTGAACTCACGATCCTCCCGCTTCAGCCTCCTGAGCCGCTGGGCTAACAGGCATGCACCACCGCGCCCGGCTGTTGCCGCCTGAAGCGCTTGGAGCAACGGAGCCGCGGGAAAAAACTTCAGAGGCGAACTGGAGACAAACAGCTTTTTATTCTGATAACTTTTCTCTCTGGTTCTAACAACGACTAACACACGACAAAACACACCACTAAAATGGCGCTGACCGATCAGCAATTTCGGCCAAGTCACTCGAGATCCCGCAACAAGTCCCGTGAGACTACGGGAGGCAACAAAGCCCAAATCTCCACGGCTCATAGTCAACCGCAAATCAAGTCAATCCCCAAACAGGGCTCCTGCATTTCCCCCTTTTTGTTTTAAAAGAGGTAATGCTCTAGGACGTCTATGTGCAACCAACATTCTTACCCGTCATCGGATAATCAAGGCTGTGCCCTTGACTCCTGTCTTAGGTTGATATGTCGGCCACATGAGACTGTCCCGTGCGACTGTGCCTGTCTTAGGTTGTCCCCCTCTGGGGATCTTACCCGTCATTGGCTAACCAGCCATGCAATGGAGCCCTTTAGGATCGACTATATATGATGACTAACAGCCGTCCAATTGTGAGGAGATGTTGCGGCTTTAAGGCGACAAGCCTTTTGGTGATGAGCCAAATTGCATAGCATATCAAATTGTTTAAACAAATCAGCTGCCCTAAGTTCCAACAAGTAACACACTGAATTCTCTAGACAAATACCTGCAAGGCATTGTCCCGTAAAGTCCCAAACAATGAAAGATCAAAATGTCCATTTGTTATAACATGTTGATGTAGGAGGCCCCATGCATGTAGAGCAGAGGCCACACTGTTGGTGAGGTTGTTTGATGTTTGAGCAGCAGGGATGCTTGCGGCGGCCGCGATCCCTGCAGCTGTAGCAGCAGACGTCTTTTTTATGTTTAGACAATGCCACCGGCAAATCTTCAGGGCCCGCTACCTAGAAACTCAAGCATCAATTATTAAAGGAAAGGCGGTGCTATTGCAGCACTGAGTCAAGAGGCGAGTTGTCAAACTACAAAATAGAATAATTAGATTAGAAAATTAAAGTTGATTTTTGTTCACATACATCGCTGGTTGAGCTGAAAATTAAAGTTGATTTTTGTTCACACACATCGCTGGTTGAGCTTCTACAAAAATAAGTTGGAAAAATATCATATTTAGAACAAATCAAAGAAAGACTGAGGGTAATTACTGCATTAAAGATAGATTAAAGAAAAGGTAAAGGCACTTTAGAGAAATAATTTGTTAACTGGAACCCTTGAGTCTCTGTATACAGAGCAATCTTTTACCTGTTGAGATAATTGAAATTAATGAGCTATTAAACAAATGAAGTTAATAACAAATAAACAATCTTAAGTCAAAACACCAAAATATCAGGTTATATAGCACTAGTCATATTGTTTGCTAAAGAGAAGTCCCAGGGACACCTATAAATCAAAATTGAAAGTATCTTCATTTATAAAATTATTTACCTAAATTGAATACTCTTAACCTAAAATGAATTAAAGTTATTTGGATCCATATATATATATATATATATATTTTCTTTTTCATAAGCGCTTTGTTCTTTGTGACGTCACACTGGACAGACGAACAAACATACAAACATATATTTGTGACGTCACATTAACATGAAATATAGACAAATGTACAGACATAAAGACATGTATAAAAAGAAAAGAAGAAAAAAAAAATACAATTGTGGGCACACTAAAGAGAGATCTCCTTGTCCCGGCCGGGAGGAATGACACTTAAGTTGTGAAATATTTTGAAGGACTCTTTTGAGGGAATCATTCTGTACCTTTTTTATTAATCTTGATACTTCAATAACTTCATCTTGATCATTTTGATGTGGTACCTGTTTTATTAATCTAGATGGTATCCATATTGGAGAGGATTCGTCTTTTGGAAAAACACAAACAGATCCTCTTCCCCAAATTAATACTGGATCTGGACCCTTCCATGTACCTGAAAGAACATCCTTCCAGTAAACCAAAGGTTTATGTTGTTGGTGTGGATTCCAATGTCTGTCTCCAGCAGAATAACCATTAGAGTCTAAAGTTAAAAAATTTAAGGTAAACAGGGCAACTGCCAATCTGTCCTTAGGACTTTTCCAATTTCCTTCTTTTTGTTTTAATAACATAATTTTCAGTGTTCGGTTTGCTCTTTCAATAATGCCCTGACCCTGAGGATTGTATGGGATGCCTGTTTTATGGGATATATTGAATTTTGCGCAAAACTGTTTGAAAGATGAGGACGTATATGCGGGGCCATTATCTGTTTTAAGCATTTTGGGGATGCCCAATGCAGCAAAAGCTTGCAAACAATGAGATGTAACATCTTTAACTTTTTCTCCAGAATGTAAGGAAGCAAAAATCATGCCTGAGCATGTATCTATGGTCACATGAATAAATCACAATTTTCCAAAACTTGGCTCATGAGTAACATCCATCTGCCACAAATGATTGGGCATTAATCCTCTAGGGTTAACTCCGAAATGAGGATTGGGCAAATGTGTCATACAAGATTTACAATCTTTTACAATTGTTCTGGCTTGCTCCTTTGTGATTTTAAACCTACGTTGCAAGGTGGTGCTGTTGACATGAAACTGGGAGTGGAATAAAGTAGCTGGTTGTAGCACTGAAAGTATAAATATTGTTTTTGTAAGTTCATCAGCCTTTTGATTACCTTCATGGAGGGGACCAGGCAAATTAGTATGCGCTCTAATATGGCCTACGAATAGAGGTTCTTTTCTTGCCCACAAAAGTTTTTGTATTTGATAAAACAATTTAAAGGCTGGAGTATGAGGTGCTATTGGTCCTGCTAACTCTAATTTTGGGACGGCTTGTACAATATAGTGGCTATCTGAAAAAATGTTTACGGGCTGGTCCCTAAAATTTTCCAGAGCTCTTACCACAGCTTCCAATTCCACTAGTTGAGCTGATTTATGTGCAGTTATGTAAGTCATATTTTCTTTTTTAGTGACTACTGTAGCAGTACCATTTGAGGACCCATCTGTAAAGACATTAAATGCCTTAGGAATAGGTTGATTTTTTATTACCTGTGGAAATATAATAGGATGATTAATACAAAAAGATAATATAGGGGACTTAGGAAGATGATTATCAAAATTTGCAGAAGTAGAGCATTTAGCTATAGCCCAATCATTATCATTGAAGCATAAGTATTCAATCTGTGATGATGAATAGGGAGTAATAATAGTAGCAGGGTGAATGCCAAATATTTTAGTAGAAGTCTTAAGTCCTTGAAGAATAAGTTTAGCCACCATGGAGGTATAAGACTCAATTATACTTTTAGGAGAGACGGGCAAATGTATCCATAATAAAGGCCCTTGTTGCCAAAATACTCCTGTGGGTGTATATTGTGAAGAAATAATAATCAACATCAGTGGTTGAGTTAAATCAAATCTATCACAATGAGCTCCTTCGATGGCTTTTTCTATTAACTTTAAAGCTTTCCTAGCATCAGGAGTCAATGTTCGTGGTGAAGATGGATCAGGATCTCCACGAAGGATGTCAAATAAAGGTTTTAGTTGGCCAGTAGTGAGATTTAGTGTAGGGCGAAGCCAATTAATGTCTCCCAGTAGTTTTTGGAAATCATTGAGGGTGGTCAAATGTTCTTTATTTATTAGAATTTTTGGGGGTCTAACAAAAGTATCCATGATTTTAAATCCTAAATATAATGTGGGAGATCTGGTTTGAACTTTTTCTTCTGCTATATATAATCCATATTTTTTTAAATTTTCTACCACATCACTGAATATATTAAATAAGATTTTTTGATTAGGGTGGGCCAATAAAATATCATCCATGTAATGTAGACACATGAGGTTTGGATATTTATTTTTTAATGGGTTGGATAGCCTTGTCCACATATATTTGGCATATGGTGGGGCTATTAGCCATTCCCTGTGGTAAAACCTTCCATTGATATCTCTGATCAGGGCCATTATTGTTCATAGAAGGAATGGAAAAAGCAAACCTGGGGGCATCCAGAGGATGTAGGGGAATAGAAAAGAAGCAATCCTTTATATCAAGAGTAATAAGATGGAAATTTTTTGGAATAGCTATGGGACTAGGAAGTCCAGGTTGAGTAGGGCCCATAACTTGCATGGTTTTATTGATTTGTCTAAGATCATGTAACAATCGCCATTTTCCTGACTTTTTCTTGATCACAAATATGGGGGAATTCCAGGGAGAGGTGGAAGGTTCTATATGACCTGCTTCTAATTGTTCCTGAACTAGTAGGTGGGCCGCTTGTAATTTCTCTTTAGATAGGGGCCACTGAGGGACCCACACTGGCTTATCAGAAAGCCATGGTATTTTCAAAATTATTTTCTCAGTGGCCCCGAAAAAAAAATATCTTTTTCCTTTATGACAATGATTACTTTTAGGGTTAAGATTACTCTGTACTTTTTGATAATGAGTTCTTTTATGGTTAAGATTACCCTGTAGGTTTTCACATTTAACATCTGCAGGCTTGGTTGCAAGGTGTACTCCCATTTGTTGCAAAATATCTCTTCCCCATAAAGTAACCGGTAGATTAGGTAAAACATAAGGCTGAAATGTTCCTTATGGCCTTCATCATCCTCCCATTTTAAAATTACTGCACTTTTATCTGGGAGGTTATTATATCCCAAGCCTCTTAAACTGGTTGAAGCTTTTTGCAGAGGCCAGTGCTTGGGCCATTGGCGTAAATTAATAATCGAAGAGTCAGCTCCAGTATCTATTAATCCCTCCATTTCTATTCCTTGGATTTTTATTTTACACATAGGCCTCCTTGAACAGTCTCGAACCCAGCAAGCCATGGGACTTGAGTCAGTGGAACAAAATCCTCTATTGTTCCCTTCTTGAGGCATACCCATTTTAAATGAATTATGTAAATTGGGAAGGAGAAGCAACTGAGCAATTCTATCTCCTTGATTAACAGAAGTTATACTTTGGGGTGAGCTAAGCATTATTTTTATTTCCCCTTTGTAGTCTGAGTTTATTACACCTGGGGTCACTTGCAAACCTAATAAGCTTTTAGGACTACGCCCGATAATAAGTCCTACAGTCCCTGAGGGAAGAGGTCCCCTGACTCCTGTGGGTATCAGTTGAACCCCCATTTCAGGTGTTAACACTATTCGGGCGGTGGAACAGAGGTCTAATCCTGCATTTCCTCTTGTTCCTCTGGCGAGGGAGTGGATGGGTAGTAGGGATTGTGTCGGGGAAGCATCTGAGTGGATGCTTGAGGATACTCCTTCTGCAATGCCCCGTACATTTGTGGGCCCCGGGGTATTGGGCCCCGTTGCCCCGTTTTTTGAATTCCTGAACAAAGGATTTCCATGGATGTCAAATTTTGAATGGCATTTATTGGCCCAATGATTTCCCTTTTTACACCTGGGGCAGCGGCCTGGGGCACGGTATGAGCTTGATCTTATTTCTCTTTTGGGATTTTGCCTAGAATTGCCTGATTGATTATGATAATTTTGCCTGGAATATCCTGATTGATTATAATATCTACGTTTAGCCTTTGTGAAATTTCGAGAGGAAGCACCTCTCATTGAGGCTGCAATCACATTTCCTGTGACAAAGGCGTCATTTATATCTTTACATAGTTGTATATATACGGAAAGATCCTTTTTAGTTCTCCATGGCCTGATGGCTGCTTGGCACCATTTATTTGCATTTTCATAAGCTAATTGAACAACTAATGGCATAGCTTGGTCAACATCTGCAAACACACTACCTGCAGTTCTCAAAAGTCGATCAGCAAAGTCGGCATACGGCTCATTAGGTCCTTGAATCACTTTTGACAAGCTACCTTGTAGATCCCCAGGTCCTTGTACAGTTTTCCATGCCTCTAAGGCAGCTGCATTTATCTGAGCATATACATTTCTGGGTCATAATCTGTTTGAGCCTGTAAGTCTGCGAATTGCCCTTCTCCGCTGTTGCCGCCTGAAGCGCTTGGAGCAACGGAGCCGCGGGAAAAACTTCAGAGGCGAACTGGAGACAAACAGCTTTTTATTCTGATAACTTTTCTCTCTGGTTCTAACAACGACTAACACACGACAAACACACCACTAAAATGGCGCTGACCCGATCAGCAATTTCGGCCACGTCACTCGAGATCCCGCAACAAGTCCCGTGAGACTACGGGAGGCAACAAAGCCCAAATCTCCACGGCTCATAGTCAACCGCAAATCAAGTCAATCCCCAAACAGGGCTCCTGCATTTCCCCCTTTTTGTTTTAAAAGAGGTAATGCTCTAGGACGTCTATGTGCAACCAACATTCTTACCCGTCATCGGATAATCAAGGCTGTGCCCTTGACTCCTGTCTTAGGTTGATATGTCGGCCACATGAGACTGTCCCGTGCGACTGTGCCTGTCTTAGGTTGTCCCCCTCTGGGGATCTTACCCGTCATTGGCTAACCAGCCATGCAATGGAGCCCTTTAGGATCGACTATATATGATGACTAACAGCCGTCCAATTGTGAGGAGATGTTGCGGCTTTAAGGCGACAAGCCTTTTGGTGATGAGCCAAATTGCATAGCATATCAAATTGTTTAAACAAATCAGCTGCCCTAAGTTCCAACAAGTAACACACTGAATTCTCTAGACAAATACCTGCAAGGCATTGTCCCGTAAAGTCCCAAACAATGAAAGATCAAAATGTCCATTTGTTATAACATGTTGATGTAGGAGGCCCCATGCATGTAGAGCAGAGGCCACACTGTTGGTGAGGTTGTTTGATGTTTGAGCAGCAGGGATGCTTGCGGCGGCCGCGATCCCTGCAGCTGTAGCAGCAGACGTCTTTTTTATGTTTAGACAATGCCACCGGCAAATCTTCAGGGCCCGCTACCTAGAAACTCAAGCATCAATTATTAAAGGAAAGGCAGTGCTATTGCAGCACTGAGTCAAGAGGCGAGTTGTCAAACTACAAAATAGAATAATTAGATTAGAAAATTAAAGTTGATTTTTGTTCACATACATCGCTGGTTGAGCTGAAAATTAAAGTTGATTTTTGTTCACACACATCGCTGGTTGAGCTTCTACAAAAATAAGTTGGAAAAATATCATATTTAGAACAAATCAAAGAAAGACTGAGGGTAATTACTGCATTAAAGATAGATTAAAGAAAAGGTAAAGGCACTTTAGAGAAATAATTTGTTAACTGGAACCCTTGAGTCTCTGTATACAGAGCAATCTTTTACCTGTTGAGATAATTGAAATTAATGAGCTATTAAACAAATGAAGTTAATAACAAATAAACAATCTTAAGTCAAAACACCAAAATATCAGGTTATATAGCACTAGTCATATTGTTTGCTAAAGAGAAGTCCCAGGGACACCTATAAATCAAAATTGAAAGTATCTTCATTTATAAAATTATTTACCTAAATTGAATACTCTTAACCTAAAATGAATTAAAGTTATTTGGATCCATATATATATATATATTTTTTCTTTTTCATAAGCGCTTTGTTCTTTGTGACGTCACACTGGACAGACGAACAAACATACAAACATATATTTGTGACGTCACATTAACATGAAATATAGACAAATGTACAGACATAAAGACATGTATAAAAAGAAAAGAAGAAAAAAAAAATACAATTGTGGGCACACTAAAGAGAGATCTCCTTGTCCCGGCCGGGAGGAATGACACTTAAGTTGTGAAATATTTTGAAGGACTCTTTTGAGGGAAATCACCTTGATCTTGGTCTCTTGATTTTGTACCTTTTTTATTAATCTTGATACTTCAATAACTTCATCTTGATCATTTTGATGTGGTACCTGTTTTATTAATCTAGATGGTATCCATATTGGAGAGGATTCGTCTTTTGGAAAAACACAAACAGATCCTCTTCCCCAAATTAATACTGGATCTGGACCCTTCCATGTACCTGAAAGAACATCCTTCCAGTAAACCAAAGGTTTATGTTGTTGGTGTGGATTCCAATGTCTGTCTCCAGCAGAATAACCATTAGAGTCTAAAGTTAAAAAATTTAAGGTAAACAGGGCAACTGCCAATCTGTCCTTAGGACTTTTCCAATTTCCTTCTTTTTGTTTTAATAACATAATTTTCAGTGTTCGGTTTGCTCTTTCAATAATGCCCTGACCCTGAGGATTGTATGGGATGCCTGTTTTATGGGATATATTGAATTTTGCGCAAAACTGTTTGAAAGATGAGGACGTATATGCGGGGCCATTATCTGTTTTAAGCATTTTGGGGATGCCCAATGCAGCAAAAGCTTGCAAACAATGAGATGTAACATCTTTAACTTTTTCTCCAGAATGTAAGGAAGCAAAAATCATGCCTGAGCATGTATCTATGGTCACATGAATAAATCACAATTTTCCAAAACTTGGCTCATGAGTAACATCCATCTGCCACAAATGATTGGGCATTAATCCTCTAGGGTTAACTCCGAAATGAGGATTGGGCAAATGTGTCATACAAGATTTACAATCTTTTACAATTGTTCTGGCTTGCTCCTTTGTGATTTTAAACCTACGTTGCAAGGTGGTGCTGTTGACATGAAACTGGGAGTGGAATAAAGTAGCTTGTTGTAGCACTGAAAGTATAAATATTGTTTTTGTAAGTTCATCAGCCTTTTGATTACCTTCATGGAGGGGACCAGGCAAATTAGTATGTGCTCTAATATGGCCTACGAATAGAGGTTCTTTTCTTGCCCACAAAAGTTTTTGTATTTGATAAAACAATTTAAAGGCTGGAGTATGAGGTGCTATTGGTCCTGCTAACTCTAATTTTGGGACGGCTTGTACAATATAGTGGCTATCTGAAAAAATGTTTACGGGCTGGTCCCTAAAATTTTCCAGAGCTCTTACCACAGCTTCCAATTCCACTAGTTGAGCTGATTTATGTGCAGTTATGTAAGTCATATTTTCTTTTTTAGTGACTACTGTAGCAGTACCATTTGAGGACCCATCTGTAAATACATTAAATGCCTTAGGAATAGGTTGATTTTTTATTACCTGTGGAAATATAATAGGATGATTAATACAAAAAGATAATATAGGGGACTTAGGAAGATGATTATCAAAATTTGCAGAAGTAGAGCATTTAGCTATAGCCCAATCATTATCATTGAAGCATAAGTATTCAATCTGTGATGATGAATAGGGAGTAATAATAGTAGCAGGGTGAATGCCAAATATTTTAGTAGAAGTCTTAAGTCCTTGAAGAATAAGTTTAGCCACCATGGAGGTATAAGATTCAATTATACTTTTAGGAGAGACGGGCAAATGTATCCATAATAAAGGCCCTTGTTGCCAAAATACTCCTGTGGGTGTATATTGTGAAGAAATAATAATCAACATCAGTGGTTGAGTTAAATCAAATCTATCACAATGAGCTCCTTCGATGGCTTTTTCTACTAACTTTAAAGCTTTCCTAGCATCAGGAGTCAATGTTCGTGGTGAAGATGGATCAGGATCTCCACGAAGGATGTCAAATAAAGGTTTTAGTTGGCCAGTAGTGAGATTTAGTGTAGGGCGAAGCCAATTAATGTCTCCCAGTAGTTTTTGGAAATCATTGAGGGTGGTCAAATGTTCTTTATTTATTAGAATTTTTTTTGGGGGTCTAACAAAAGTATCCATGATTTTAAATCCTAAATATAATATGGGAGATCTGGTTTGAACTTTTTCTTCTGCTATATATAATCCATATTTTTTTAAATTTTCTACCACATCACTGAATATATTAAATAAGATTTTTTGATTAGGGTGGGCCAATAAAATATCATCCATGTAATGTAGACACATGAGGTTTGGATATTTATTTTTAATGGGTTGGATAGCCTTGTCCACATATATTTGGCATATGGTGGGGCTATTAGCCATTCCCTGTGGTAAAACCTTCCATTGATATCTCTGATCAGGGCCATTATTGTTCATAGAAGGAATGGAAAAAGCAAACCTGGGGGCATCCAGAGGATGTAGGGGAATAGAAAAGAAGCAATCCTTTATATCAAGAGTAATAAGATGGAAATTTTTTGGAATAGCTATGGGACTAGGAAGTCCAGGTTGAGTAGGGCCCATAACTTGCATGGTTTTATTGATTTGTCTAAGATCATGTAACAATCGCCATTTTCCTGACTTTTTCTTGATCACAAATATGGGGGAATTCCAGGGAGAGGTGGAAGGTTCTATATGACCTGCTTCTAATTGTTCCTGAACTAATTGGTGGGCCGCTTGTAATTTCTCTTTAGATAGGGGCCACTGAGGGACCCACACTGGCTTATCAGAAAGCCATGGTATTTTCAAAATTATTTTCTCAGTGGCCCCGAAAAAAAATATCTTTTTCCTTTATGACAATGATTACTTTTAGGGTTAAGATTACTCTGTACTTTTTGATAATGAGTTCTTTTATGGTTAAGATTACCCTGTAGGTTTTCACATTTAACATCTGCAGGCTTGGTTGCAAGGTGTACTCCCATTTGTTGCAAAATATCTCTTCCCCATAAAGTAACCGGTAGATTAGGTAAAACATAAGGCTGAAATGTTCCTTTATGGCCTTCATCATCCTCCCATTTTAAAATTACTGCACTTTTATCTGGGAGGTTATTATATCCCAAGCCTCTTAAACTGGTTGAAGCTTTTTGCAGAGGCCAGTGCTTGGGCCATTGGCGTAAATTAATAATGGAAGAGTCAGCTCCAGTATCTATTAATCCCTCCATTTCTATTCCTTGGATTTTTATTTTACACATAGGCCTCCTTGAACAGTCTCGAACCCAGCAAGCCATGGGACTTGAGTCAGTGGAACAAAATCCTCTATTGTTCCCTTCTTGAGGCATACCCATTTTAAATGAATTATGTAAATTGGGAAGGAGAAGCAACTGAGCAATTCTATCTCCTTGATTAACAGAACTTATACTTTGGGGTGAGCTAAGCATTATTTTTATTTCCCCTTTGTAGTCTGAGTTTATTACACCTGGGGTCACTTGCAAACCTAATAAGCTTTTAGGACTACGCCCGATAATAAGTCCTACAGTCCCTGAGGGAAGAGGTCCCCTGACTCCTGTGGGTATCAGTTGAACCCCCATTTCAGGTGTTAACACTATTCGGGCGGTGGAACAGAGGTCTAATCCTGCATTTCCTCTTGTTCCTCTGGCGAGGGAGTGGATGGGTAGTAGGGATTGTGTCGGGGAAGCATCTGAGTGGATGCTTGAGGATACTCCTTCTGCAATGCCCCGTACATTTGTGGGCCCCGGGGTATTGGGCCCCGTGCCCCGTTTTTTGAATTCCTGAACAAAGGATTTCCATGGATGTCAAATTTTGAATGGCATTTATTGGCCCAATGATTTCCCTTTTTACACCTGGGGCAGCGGCCTGGGGCACGGTATGAGCTTGATCTTATTTCTCTTTTGGGATTTTGCCTAGAATTGCCTGATTGATTATGATAATTTTGCCTGGAATATCCTGATTGATTATAATATCTACGTTTAGCCTTTGTGAAATTTCGAGAGGAAGCACCTCTCATTGAGGCTGCAATCACATTTCCTGTGACAAAGGCGTCATTTATATCTTTACATAGTTGTATATATACAGAAAGATCCTTTTTAGTTCTCCATGGCCTGATGGCTGCTTGGCACCATTTATTTGCATTTTCATAAGCTAATTGAACAACTAATGGCATAGCTTGGTCAACATCTGCAAACACACTACCTGCAGTTCTCAAAAGTCGATCAGCAAAGTCGGCATACGGCTCATTAGGTCCTTGAATCACTTTTGACAAGCTACCTTGTAGATCCCCAGGTCCTTGTACAGTTTTCCATGCCTCTAAGGCAGCTGCATTTATCTGAGCATATACATCTGGGTCATAATCTGTTTGAGCCTGTAAGTCTGCAAATTGCCCTTCTCCTGTGAGCATGTCTATATTATAGTTTTCAAACCCTGCAGCCGCGTTTCTTTTAGCCGTTTCTATACAAAGTTCTTGGAATTGCGATCGCCAAACCAAGAATTGCCCCCCGCTTAATGTTGCTTTACATAGACTTTTCCAGTCTGAGGGGGTTAAGCTAAAGGTGTTAAGGGACTCCAGCATACTCAACGTGAAAGGAGCTTGGGGCCCATAAGTCATTACTGCCTCTTTGAGATTTTTTATTGTTTTGAAATCTACTGACTGATGGACACTCTGTCCATTTTTCTTTTCAAATGCTGGCGGTTCCCAATGTATCTGTGAGTTGTCCTCGAGAGCGCATAAGCGATCAGAAAGACTTTTTATTTCTGTTTCTAGGGTATGCAAATGCCTAGTAATACCCTTCATATTTTCTGTAATGGATTCCACCCATGGGGGAGTAGAGGACACAAGTGGCTGCTCTGCCTGACCGGACCTTTTTCTCGGTCTTTTTAATTTCTTTTTCCTCATTTTCTCTGGATCACTTTTACTAGATTCCTCACCACTGCTAATTTCACTGACAGCAATATCCTGAGGCCCAGGTTCCAGTGAGAGCAAGTATCCTTCAGCTTTCGCCAATAACTCCCGAATAACTTTAATAGCTTGGATTTTTGTCATTTTTGGGTCTCTTCTAATACTCTCTTTACTGGTCTCAGTTGGCCCAGTGGAATCTACACTTTTTTGATCACTTTCACTTTTGTCTATATACTCCTCACTGAGAACAGAGTCAGGTATATCAAGGAGTCTTTGCATAGCCTCTATCACTTGGGATTCAGTTATATTCGAACCCATCTTTAGAGACCTTTCAGTTCTTACCTGTCCGCTCCGAAGTCCCCGTACGGGCCGCCACCTGTTGCCCGCCTGAAGCGCTTGGAGCAACGGAGCCGCGGGAAAAACTTCAGAGGCGAACTGGAGACAAACAGCTTTTTATTCTGATAACTTTTCTCTCTGGTTCTAACAACGACTAACACACGACAAACACACCACTAAAATGGCGCTGACCCGATCAGCAATTTCGGCCAAGTCACTCGAGATCCCGCAACAAGTCCCGTGAGACTACGGGAGGCAACAAAGCCCAAATCTCCACGGCTCATAGTCAACCGCAAATCAAGTCAATCCCCAAACAGGGCTCCTGCACCCGGCCTGATCTACAACTCTTTTTTTTTTTTTTTTTTTTGGTACGGGGGATTGAACTCAGAGGCACTCGACCACTGGGCCACACCCCCAGCCCTTTTTCGTATTTTATTAGAGACAGGGTCTCACTGAGTTGCTAAGTGCCTCGCCATGGCTGAGGCTGGCTTTGAACTCGCGATCCTCCTGCCTCGGCCTCCCAAGTGCTGGGATTACAGGCGTGCGCCACCGCGCCCGGCAAGATCTACAACTCTTAAGAGAGGGATTTCAGTCCACAAATGACACACACAGAAAAGACTGGTCTGAGCCCATATTTCCAGATGCAGGGCCTCGAAGGTCACGTTCAAGCTGAATTCATATCGATGGCTCCATCGGCAGAAGTGGTCTCTCCTACCCTGTGACATCACCTAAAGAGAACCCATGGCCTGACGGCTAGTAAAACTACCAGGCAGAATTATTCTTGCTGTGGTGCCTTTGATCACCCCTCCCTGCGCACACCCGCGTCTGCCTTCAACCCCTCAAGGATACATTCCGCATGGCCTGCTACTCCTTGCTTCCTTCCATCTCTTCAGCAACTCCCAGAAGCACCTTAAAATCCCACTCCTGCTATGAGATTTTAATGAGGGGGATGCTCTCAGCAATTAGAAGCAGGAAAGGGCTGATTAGGGCTCCGTACAGTAGTGTTTAACCCGGCAGCCGGAGCAGCCCGCCGAGCGCTAACCTCATTCCCCACACACACTCAATTAGGCATATTTACTTCTCATTATCCAGGACGCAATCGTGAGTGCTAATAACGACCTTTGCTACCCCCAACAATGCAATTAATGCCATTAGCTGTCTCTCAGAAACTCTCGTACGCTCCACAGTACCCACCACAGTCCGCTCATTCATCCACCTCGGGCATTCATGCACGCAGACCCTCCTCTATTTAGTAACAGTCAAGGGCACACCTACTACGTGTCTCACCAGGCAAAGGATTGGGGCTCCTCCAGAAATGAGCGGGACAGTCACGGTCCTAGCAGAACTTGCAACGACAGGTAAAAGAAATTCGGGAGCATGACCCCACTCTCCAGCCCCGGCGAAGCCCCAGCTCAGCTTTGCTCTGAGTCTTGAGCAGTCCATTACCACCGCTAGGTCCCATTTATAGGATGAGGACAGTCATCGTAAAGTGCCCTGGGGTCACTGGGGATTAAGGGAGATGACGATGCCTGTGGAGCGCCTACGCTGTACTCCATAAACGCTACCCTAACCCTAACCTACCTAACCTAACCTACCGCTTGCACTCCACAAACGGGAGCCATCGGGAGCTGGCGCCCGACGCTCAGCCTTCAGACTTCGCCAGGCTCATCCCACCCACGGCATCCCAGCCTCCTCTTGCCAGAAAGAGGAGGGAATCCGAAAGAGAACCCTAGAGTTCCCATAACCAAGAGCCAAACAGGAAAATCCTTTTCCTCTGAACACGTGGACAGATGGGGCCGCAAATTGCGGAGGACAGGGATGGTCTTGGCTACGGGGGGCGCACGGTGGATGGAGCCCAGGCACGTGTGGGGGCTCCCCAGCTGGGGATCCGTTCTCGGGGTTCCACCACCCATCAGACACGCTTCCCCTTTATCAAGCAATTCCTCCATCATCATCCCAGCAACACAGATGCCAGGAATCTGGGTTCTGGAACCGGATCAGAGCATGGGATCACAGGTACAAAGCGAGGGTGGGCTGCTGGCTCAGTGGGCCAGAGACACACACACAGACCAGTCTATGATGGTCATGTGTGTGTATGAGCTGCTCAGAGTTTGCTAGGGCTCTGGCTTCTCCAAAACTGTCTGGCAATGACAATGACACATCTACTTTTTTGCAGGGAGGGGGCAAAATGCACATAAATCTATATATATGAAAAAAGAATCTATGCACATACACACACATACACACACCACACAGGACTAGGAAACATCTGAAATGATACACAAGACATTGTCAGCCATGGCGGCCTCTATGACATCAAGGTGGTGGACTACAAGAGGAGTTTTACATTCGAGGCAAAATTCTTCTAAGCTGTTGTTTTATGTGAGCATATATTATCTATCTATAGCCACATCGACATCGCTATCTACGTCTTCACAAAACAAAACACAATCTGGCGTGGAGAATCTCTGCTGGTGGCTCTTCTAGATTTGGAGGGGGTGGGCGTGGGGAGGGCGTGGGTGAGGAGGGCGCAGGTGAGGAACTTACTGGTGTTGTGGTCTATGAAGTAATCTCCAACCTGTGGGTCATACGCCTCTTCCCAGCCCAGTGGCAGCTCATCACTAATGCAGTCAGCGAAGGTGAGCGGTTTGGTGTACCTGGCAAGGGAGAGGAGAAACAGACTCCATCAGCCTACAGTCCCCCGAGCTCCCCGGGCCTGGCCCAGCAGACCCTGTTATGCCACCAGCTCTGCCGCCCCCTTTGTTCTGGGAAGGTGACTGCATTCTGCGGCAGCATCAGACAAGGTCACCCTGGCAAGGAGGCGATCTTGGGCCCCGGCTTTGCCACTGACTCGATAGGGGCCTGAGCAAGTCACCTTCCTGCTCTGGGCCTCTGTTCTCACGGAGGGTTTGCAGGACAGAGCTCTAAGGCCAAGCCGTGGCTTTCTGGCTTGGACCCAGCCACCTCTGGCCGTCCCACCTGCAACCTGCTGGCCACCCCGTCTCCAGTCTCTACCCTGGCTCTCTCCCGTGTCTGCTGTGCCCGCTTGCCCTGCGGAAAGCTGGCTTACCACCGCACCTAGAACAGCAGATGCTCCACCCCTGTGAGCCCGGCCCGGGAGAGGTATCTATTTGCAGATTGCAATGGTTCCCGACTGTCTGCACCCTCCCTGGACTAGCCCAGTCGCACATATCTTTTGGCAAGAACCACACTCTCCGTCCCATCTCACAGGGAAGGAAGTGGTGGTGATCTTAGCCTCTCTCTTCCCCCCTCTCCCCCTCCTCTTCAACTCCCCTCCCCCTTTCCCCCTCCCCCCCATTTCCTCCCTCCTCTCCCTCCCCCTCTCCTCCTTCATCCCCCCTCCCTTTCTCCTCTCTTCCCCTCTTTTAAAACTCTCTACCCCCTCCTCTCTCTCTTTCTTCTCCTCCCTTTACCCCCTCTTGGCTAAATCAAATAGGCAAATCCCCCAACTAAGCCAACAAAGGCTTGTCGAGCCCGGAAAACTAGCACAAACCATTTGTCGAGTATTTCAGTCGGGTCATGGGGAGCCAGGAATCCAGGCACGTGGGACTCGGCAGGAGTGGCCGCTCTAGATAGACAGCCACTCTGGTTTCTTCCCATTGCCATCTCTGCCTAAGACACTTATTCTAATATTCCCCAAGGCCTGTCTTGCTTCCTCCCACTCCCTTCTGGAGGCCCCAGGGGCTCTGCTTCGTACCCTTTCTACAGATTGGCAAACTGAGGCACAGTGGTATGGAATCAGAATGGATTTGGAGGGAAACTGCAAAGACACACATTAAAACATTACCTGGAGTGTTATCTGGGCATAAGGATTTTGATGTAATTTAAATATTTTTCTTTTCTCTTTTTCTTAAAACTATGTCCCCTGTAATGTTCATACAGTAATTATGATTAAAATCTTTAACAATAGCTCAGTCCAGGCCTGGAATGCATGCAATGTATCTTCATGTTTCCTGTCTGGTCACAGCGCTCTCGCTTGGTTTTACAAACTAGAGACCAACGTCATGGACTCACTAAATGCCACACCCGCTGAAGCTCCACTGCTAGACTCCAAGACCTAAGCTCTGCTAAAAATCATAAACCAGATGGACGGAGCCTCAGTACAATCTGGAACGAACCCAGACGGTCAGAGGATGAAACGGAACCAGAGGGACATCTGGAGCAGGTGGGAGAACAGGAAAACCTTTGGAACGTCTGGAGCAGGTGGGAGAACAGGAAAACCTTTGGATTTCTATGTCTCGGTGCAAAGATCCTCAATGAACTTAGAATATCTGTGGCTCTTCGATGAACAGCAATGAGATGCTTCAAAGTCATCCGTACAAATTATCCGCTGAGCTCCCGCCAGGCAGGATGGGGATAAGGGCAGGGGACAGGGCTGAAACACCAAAAATGCATCACTTTTCCAGACAACCATCAACTCCATGGATTGTGCCAGACTTGCAGGTGGAGAAGTCAGAGCTCGGATGCATGTGAGCTACAAGCACCAGCAAGGTGACAGCAGTCGTCGTGTCCCCCACCCCCACCCCCACCCCCCGCCCCCGGCTGGTGTGCGATTTCGTGCTAGCAAACATGGTACCCAATGGCCAGAAAAGAAACGAAGCCAGAAGACACAAAGTTAGGAGAGGGTGGGAGGAGAGAGGCTTTGGGGTGGTATTTGAGCTCCCCTGGGAGGCAGCCGTGGGGGGCAGCGGGAAGCAGAGGACTGGTACCTGGGCTCTCAGAGCTCGTCATGGGGAAGAGAAAAGCTGGTATGGGAAGAACTGTGTAACTTAACGAGAAATCTGGACAGCAAGATTCTCTCTGGAACAAATGCCAAGAGGGAGATGAATTATTCAGTGTGCAGAGACGTGCCATTCAGAGAATCAGGATGGAGAGAGGTGTTTTAGCTGCACGGGGATTTAAACACACACGCACACGCACACGCACATGCACGCTCACTCTTCCTGCCAGCCAGTGAGCAGCGAGGACGGTTCCTCCCGGGGAACTGTGGGTGCCCCTCGGCCCGCAGCGCTCCACCTTACACAGGTGCCGAGAAGGTCCACTGGGAACAGATGTCTGCTTTGGACTCCCAGCCCCAGCCCCAGCCCCAGCCCCAGCCCCTTCCCAGCCAGGTCTGCTTGGTCCCTGCCTCCAGCCTCCACATTCTGGGCTGCCCCAAACCCCAATCATGACATCAATGACCCAGATGCTGGAGGGGCAAGGGGAAGGAGGACGGCAGGGAAGGACGAATCTGGAAGGAGCACGAACATGCTCGAATGTTTCACAACTGGCCCTCCTGGAAAAACAGCCCGGATGTGTCGCCTTGGAGGTAGGGAGGTTCTGCCAGGTGCGTGCTCGAGGGGCACACGGCGCACCTATGGGAGAACAGCAAGCAGCTCAGGAGCTGGGGCCTCTGGGGAGCAGCTGGTTGCTGCTTGCCAATGGGCTGAGGGGCAAGGCTCCAGGGACACTTGCCACAGTGGGCACTCAGGGCCCAGGGAGCGTGGTCTGCTTAGGAGGCAGCAGGGAGGAGTGGAAAGGTTTCTGCCAAGCCCGTCGTGGGTGGTGACTCTTTGGGTCTGAGGACAGGGAACCTATCTTGCATGCGTCTGCTGCTCCTGAGCAAGCCCAGGTTCCCAGTCACCTCTTTATTGCCACCAGCAGGACGCTGGCCCCCATCTCACTCTCACCCTCTGACTCCAAGCCCAGAACTGGCCAGACCCTGGCCGAACCTCTCCTTCCCGCCCGGGCACAGTGGGCAAGCTGGTTCTGCCTGCCCGGGGCTGCGCCAGGCACGTTTCCCACAGCTTGGATTTCACAACACCTGGTGACCCTCCTTCACCTGCGGCCAGAGCCAGGCAGAGGCCAAGCCGACCCTGCCCCTTCTGTGCCTGAAGGCCGGGGGGAGCAGGAAGCAGGTGCCCACATTTGAGGGTCTCCCGCTTTCCTGTGATCCACACGGGTTCCAGAACCTTCATCCACTCGTTGAACAAACCAGGCACAACAACAATGACCATCTCACAAGTGCGTGAAAGGACGAGGCTCCCGGGGTAGCTTCAACAGTCCGACTACAGAGGCGGACACAGCGGACAGGACCTGCCTTGTGGTCTAAGGGGGAGACCCCCCCCCACTGAGAGCAAATCAACACCCTCATTTCAGAGGTTCAGAAAGAACAGGGCGTGGAGGTCAAGTGCAGAGGGGAGCCTCTCAGAGAGGGGCCTTTGAAGGGAGACCACAAGGCGGGAAGCTGCCAGTCCGGTGAGGATCAGGGGGTGGGCACCAGGAAGAGCCAGGACAGAGACCCTGAGCCAGGGCGATGGTGGTGAGTTTAAGGAGCAAAAAGCAGCCAGTGTGGCTGGAGGGAAGTCAGCCTGGGCACGGGGAGTGAGGGGGAGGTTCTAGGGCCTGGGTTTGGGGGCTCTGGAGCCCCTGGAAAGAACTTCAGATCTTATATCCCTGAGTGTCACCCCTCCGCTGAGCCATGGAGGGGAACCCAAAGAAGCTCCCTCCCCGTCCCCGTTCTCCTCCTGCCTCCCTCATCCCGTTAAGGGGACCGACCGCAGAGACACAGCAGCCCAGGCCCAGGCACCAGGAGACGTCGGAACGAGGTTGGTTTCTACCCTTCAGACCAGAGGGTCTGGCCACAGAGCCAAGGTCCTCACTTCCACCAGGCAGGGGATGATCCCTACGACAGCGCAGGTGGCCCTGATATTCCCAGAGGCTGTGAACCCGGGTAATTAAAGGAGGCAGGGATTCTCAACAGGAGGCTCCGGAAGGAAGACGTGAAAGGCCAAGGGTTGGGAGAAGGCACTGACCAGCAGCGGGGTGTGGCTGAGGGGCAGGAGGAGAAAGGGGGAAGGTCAGCCGGGGTCCGTTTCACGGACTAGGGCCAGGCAGTGTGGCTCGGGACCGGGCTGCGCGGCTGAGACCCAGGCTCCACCTGCAGCGGTGTTGGGTAACCGGGCTACGTCAGGGGTGTTGCCTTCCCTGTGAAATGGGGCGAGAAGTCCCAGTCTCAGCAGGGTGTCTTGGGGATTAAAGGAGATAACATTTATCAAGTGCTCAGCACAGAGCCCGGCGTGGGACAAACCCTCAAGAAGGTGAGCGGTGTCTGTCTGCACGCGGAGAATCACGTCACCTTCAACTTGAGCACGTCCGCGGCCACCGCCCTCCCTCCTCACCCCAGGAGGTGCACCGCAGTAGCTGCAGGTGACTGGCAGGCTCTGGAGTTGGCCATCCGGGTGCTGGCACTGTCTTTACCAGCTCGTCCCTTAGGCGGGCACGCCAGCCACCTCGGACTCGGACTCATCGTGTCCCAGGGAAGGGTGCCCAGAGTGACCACCTGGCTACGACGGGCTGTGCTGAGCCCGCGGCACACCCGGCACTGGCTGCTGCGAGTCAGGGCCACACCCATTGTCGTGACAGGGAAACTGAGGGAGGTCAGTCATCCGGGCCTGCGTGGCTGACGAGCCCCTCACGGTGCCCACCGCCCCCTTCCTGGAGGACAGCCTGGCAGAGCTCGGCTTAGAAATGAAACCAGACTGGTCAGGAGGGGCGGCTGTTCTGGATCCTGCCGGGCATTTGCTCTCTGAAGGAGGAGGTATTGGCGCTGGGGACCCCCAGGTTCCCTGTCTCTGAAGCATGGCCTCCCTCTCTCCATTTTCCTCTCTCGACTTTCTGACCTGCAGACTTCCAGCCTCCCCGCGTTGGCTGGGCTGGTTTATCCACAGGCCCTCCTGGCGTGGCACTCCCACTCCTGGAATTCTTTTATGGGGAAAGAGGGGGGGGGGGGCTGGAGGGAAGATTCCAGACTGTCCCGCCCACCCTCCTCCCCACCTGCTGGCTGGGCCCCACCAGCCTCTGCCAAGTCTGAGATGTTGTCTCCACTCTGCCCCCGCAGGGTCCCCTGGGATCAGACACCTGCTCCCTCCCTTGGCCGGCCTCTACCTCCCCGTCTGCAGGACTGAGCTCACCCCGTCTCCTGCAGCTCAGGGCGCGTGCCTCCTGCTGTGGTCCAGGGTCACCGCGCTGACCGACCACCAGATCCCGGATCAGAGCAGGCCAAATTCCACCTGCAGACACGACAGCTCACCTTCTGCAGGGCTGTAGTTTGAACACGGAATTCGCAGGCCTTTGGTGGGGGAGACGGCACTCAGTACCCCCTGTTCTCTCCAGTGTTACCCCTGTGTCTTGCCTGATCAAGAGGTGGCAAAGGGTAGCAACGGAGAGCTTGGGGCTCTGCAGCCAGACCCTCTGGGTCTGAATCTAGGTGCTGCCATTCTCTGGCTGTGTGACCTTGGGCAAGGTACTAAACTCTCTGCGGTTCGGTTTTCACGCTTGTAAAACAGGAAAAATAACCATATTGAGTAGTCACTCTGCGTCAGCAACTGTTCAAGCACTGTGTAAATATTTACTCATTTCCATTATGTACCGCTATAATGCACCAATACAAAAAAAAATGGGAAAATTAACAATATGAATTTTACTCATGTTGTCTTCCTAACAACCCCCTGAGATAGGTCCCATTCAGACCCTCACGGTGTTCTTTGTGGGTTAAATGAGATAATACAAGAAGCAGCCTTTGAGGCCGCAGTCAGTGGTCAACGACTCGGAGCGATCCCTTATTTACATTGATGTCCGAATGAGGCCCCGCCAGTAGCAACACTAAGGGGACCTGGCAACTATCATCTTGCTTTCCCAATGACAAAACTAAGGCATAGAGAGGAAAGACTTGGCCAGTGCCACCCACGGGCCCAGCCACAGAGCTGAGACCAAAACCTGGGGATCAAACCTAGGCCTGCATCACACCCTCATGCCAAGAGATCGAGCCAGCCTGGCACTGGGGTCAGCTCCCCGTGAGATGCGACAGGGGTTGGCACGGCGTCCAGGGAAGAGCTACTGCACCCGTCGCTGGCCTAACCAATGCCCGGCCATTGAAAGGACAGTCACCGCTGCTGGGAACCAGGAGGAACCCTTGAAGCTCCCATTCACGGAGAGAAGAGGTCGGGAGACGGGCGCTTCCTTTGGATCACACTTTCTTGGAGGGCAGCCGCTGGGGAGCCGGACACCATGGCGGAAGAGAGCCCCTGGGATGCCTGGTCTACCCCACGCGGCTCCTGCCAGCGTCGGGCTCCTTCCCAGGCTGGCTGTTAGGGTTCAGGAGTTCTGTGCCCTACAGACAGGGCCTGGCTTCACCCTCCCGTGACACATCAGCCCCTTCCTTTTCCCTGCTCTGAGCCTCAGTTTCCCCACAGAGAAAGAAAAACTGCCTCCCCGGGTTCCTGCAGGGACTCAATGAATCAGCACGTGGAAATGACCCCGCAAGGAGCCTGGCACACAACCCCAGTCCGGTCCCCTTCTCTATTTAGGATTCTGAGGACACTCAACCCCAGCTTTAATCCTTCTGGTTCCATGAGCCACGTCCCCCGGTACCAGCTTCTCAGAGTCTCCCCAGCAATAAGAGAAGAGCTGCTGCTCGGCCTTCCCTGAAATGCGGCCATTCTAGAATCTTCTGCTCCTCCTTGAGTTCTGACACTCACCACAGCCACGTAGCTTCAGAGTCAACATCTCTAGCAATGAGAGAAATGCAAACCAAAACCACTCTAAGATCTCATCTCACTCCTGTCAGAATGGCAATCGTCAAGAATACAGGCAACAATAAATGTTGGCGAGGATGTGGGGAAAAAGGTACACTCATACATTGCGGGTGGGACTGCAAATTGGTGCAACCACTATGGA
Organism: Tamias sibiricus; assembly: GCA_025594165.1. Taxonomy (NCBI): domain Eukaryota; kingdom Metazoa; phylum Chordata; class Mammalia; order Rodentia; family Sciuridae; genus Tamias; species Tamias sibiricus. The sequence goes on from CM046662.1 coordinate 12,251,295, forward strand.
AAGCAGTATGGAGATTCCTCAGAAAACTGGGAATGGAACCACCCTTTGACCCAGCTATCCCACTCCTTGGTTTATACCCAAAGGACTTAAACTCAGCGTACTATAGTGACATAGCCTCATCAATGTTTACAGCAGCTCCATTCACAATAGCTAGACTGTGGAACCAACCTAGGCGTCCCTCAATAGATGAATGGATAAAGAAAATGTGGTATATATACTCAATGGAATGTTACTCAGCTTTAAGGAAGAGTGAAATCATGGCATTTGCCAGTAAATGGTTGGAGTTGGAGAACATCATGCTAAGCGAAATAAGCCCCAAAACCAAAGGCGGAATGGTTTCTCTAATGTGTGAATGCTAATTCACTATAAGGGGGGAGGCACTAGGAGAAAATAGTGTTACCTTAGATTAGGTAGAGGGAAGTGAAGGGAGGGGGTGTGGGGATGGGAAAGAGAGTGGAATGAAACTGTATGTATGTATGACTACATGACCAATATGATTCTGCAACATGTACACTCAGAAAAATGAGAAATTATATCCCATCTATGTATGATATATCACAGTGCATAAATGCATTCTACTGTCATGTATATGTAATTAAAAGAAATTTAAAATCTTTTTAAAAAAAGAGTCTGTTCCTTCTAGAAACAGAATTGGTCTGTGCAGCCATCACTAGGATCACTGCCCGACGGAGGGCCCCTCCACGACAGCACGGTTCAGACGGCGCTGGAAGCGGGTGGTGAGCCCTGGGTGTGCGTCCTGACGCTGCCCTCTGGCAAGACACCTGCCCTCTCTGGCATGAGGAAGCTGGGACTCGACACCTCCAAGGCCCTCTTTGCAGGCATCGGCCTTTTTAAGTCTAATCACTGGCCGGCCCTTCCCAAGGCAGAGAAAACTGTGAGGCCACAACCGAACGAGAGATCATTAAGACACCTTTGCTCAATGCCAATTAAGTACAAGGCTCTGGATCACATGCTCTACCGAAAAAAAATCACTGCCTTTATCTTCACGATGCTTCTGTGAGGCCAGCGCCTCCACCTCCCTTGAGCCAAGAGGAAAGCGATGCTGAATAGTCAAAGTGATAAGAAGAAAGTCCGAATTTCACAGAGAGTTTACACCCACCGCCTCTAAGATGGGCACTTCTAAACGCGTCTGAACTGGGGGGGGTGTGTGACTGAGGCTGATCACAGCTGTCAGCGGGCTGCCGTCCCGATGGAGCTGTCACTACCGTGTGTGCACAGATATTTGAGGCACCAGCATTGCCACTGGCGGAATGGATGTCACCAGCTTGGGATCAACCCCAGAGGTCTGAGTGGAGCACGTTGAATCCCTAGGAACCAAGCGGTGGCGAAGTGGGTGGAGGACGTGAACAGACCCGTTGAGCAGCATTCCCAAGGCAGGAGTCCAAAGTAGGTTAGCTCTCCCCCGGTGCCTGGCTGGCCTCCGAGCCCCGCGGCAAGGCTCCGAGTGCTCCTAACAAGGGGCGTCATGACACTCGGAGGGCACAGAGCGCACGCACTAATAACTCAGTTAAAAAGTGACTCCAGAGAATTGGGTTGTGAATAGGAAGGTGGTTTAGGAACACTGTGATATATTTTGCTTCCATATTCCTTTGTGTTTCTGCACGAATAAAAGTGACACGTGAGTTAATCAAAATCCAAGTTTGAAAGGTTTATTTCAACAAGTACGAAATAACGATTCTAATTAATTAAAAAACAGTGCATCACAGTTTCATAGCAGATTTCCCCCTTCTTATGACACATAAAACAATGGTTCACCTTATGCTTATTTGTTAATGACCTTATGCTTATTTGTTAATGACCCTAAGCTGGAAACAACCCAGTGGTTAGGGACATGTGGTACAACCATAAAATGGAATACTACTCAACAATGTAAAGGAACAAACAGTATACACATACAATGACACAGAAGAACCTCAGAAACAGCTTTATCCAATAAAAGCTGCTTTATCCAATAAAAGCAGCAAGGAGAAAGAAAAGACTACACTGTATGACTCCATTTACCCAAAATTCTGGAAAAATACAAACTAACCAATCTAGGACAAAAAGCAGAACAGTGAGGTAGGATTGTAAATTAGCACCACCACTATGGAAAACAGTATGGAGGTTCCTCAAAAGACCATGCATGGAACCACCATAGGACCCAGTATAGCATTCCTTAGCATTGACCCTAAAAAATTAAAGTCAGCATGATACAGTGATACATGCATACCCATGGTTATAGCAGCACAATTTACAGTAGCCAAACTATGGAACCAGCCTGGGTCTCCATCAATGGATGAATGGATAAAGAAAACGTGCTATATATACACAATGGTGTTTTTATTCAGCCATAAGGAATGAAATTATGTCATTTGCAAGAAAATGAATGAAACTTGAAAACGTCATGGTATATGAAACAGGTCAAACTCTGAAAGTCAAGGGCTGGATGTTTTCTCTTGTATGTGGAAGCCAGAGAGGAAGCTGGAAAAGGTAGGGGGAGATATGAATATCAAAAGGAGATCAGCAAGTAGAAGAAAGGACCAGGGAGAAGGAAGAAGAGAGGGAAACGGGAAATACTGAGGAGTGACATTGGCCAAATTATATTGTCATATTGTATGCGTGTATAGAATATGTAACAACAAATCCCTCTATTATGTACAACTATAATGCACCAATAAAAAATATGGATAAAAATTTAATTTTTTTAAAAAAGAAAACATTATCTAAAGCCGGGCATGGTGGCGCACACCTGTAATCCCGGCACTTGGGAGGCTGAGGCGGGAGGATCAGGAGTTCAAAGCCAGCCTCAGCAATGGCGAGGCACTTAGCAACTTGGTGAGATCCCGTCTCTAATAAAACACAACAAAGGGCTGGGGATGTGGCCCAGTGGTCGAGTGCTCCTGAGTTCAATCCCAGGTACCAAAAAAAAAAAAAAAAAAAAAAAAAAAAAAAGAAAGAAAGGAAGGAAGAAAGAAAACATTATCTATCTGGAGCTTCTCAACCTCCAGAACTGTGAGAAATAAAATCTCTATTCTTTATAAATTCAAAAAGCAAGCAAATAGGGGCTGGGGTTGTGGCTCAGTGGTAGAGCACTTGCCTAGCATGTGTGAGGCACTGGGTTCAATTCTCAGCACCACAAATAAATAAATTAATAAACGAAATAAAAGGTCCATTGACAACTAAAATGATTTCTAAAAAGCAAACAGAGCAGTGGTTGCCTGGGATGGTGGTAGAGGGAGAGGAGGGTCACTAAGGGGCACGGCCTTTGGGGATGATGGGAATGTTCTGATATTGACTAGGGTGATACGGTCACGGATGTACATGAGTGCGCAAGAATCACCAAATTGTACCCTTTGGACACACAGGGTTTAGCAGACTTCATTAATTTCTCTATAAAGTTACAAGAAAAGAAGACCTCATGCTGTATGTCTGTATTAACTGATCAAAATAATCTTAGAAGTACTATTATCGGTTGCATTTCACAGATGTGGGGACTGAGGCACAAAGAGTTGACTGAGCCACTCCAGGCCCCACAGCCAGTCCAGAGGCAAATCCAGCTGCATTCGTTTCTCGTCTCTGCCACTCAGTGACTGTGGCCAAGTCCCCTCCCTTTCCTGGGCTGCATGAGAAGATGACACAGTGATTGCTGGGGCACCTTTCAGGACTGAGCCTCCATGATTGTGTCCCACAGACAGACCTGCCCGAAGACACGTGGCCCCAGAGGACTGGGCCTCCTGGGCAATCCCACCAGGTCCTCCGGCCCCTGCTCCTCCATTCTCTGAGCCTCATGTGTGCGCATGCTCACACACATGCACGCGCACGTGAACAAACACACACACACGCTCACGCACATGCATGTGCACGTGAACAACACACACACGCTCACGCACATGCACGCGCACGTGAACAACACACACACGCTCACGCACATGCACGCGCACGTGAACAACACACACACGCTCACACACATGCACGCGCACGTGAACAACACACACGCTCACACGCACATGCACGTGCACGTGAACAACACACACACGCTCACGCACATGCACGCGCACGTGAACAACACACACACACACACACACACGCTCGTGCACATGCACGCGCACGAGAACAACACACAATACACATCTCTTTATTGTACGGAGCAGCTCTTTCCTCTGGGACCACCGGGCTGTGCCCTGCACACTGGAGGGATCCTGCCAAAGTTCAGCAGAGAGGTGACCCTGGTCCCCCCCAGGTCACCTACCCAGTTAGACAGGCCCTCCTGACATCTGTCCAAGACACCCCAGCTCACATGTGCCAGGAAGCATCAACCACAGGCTGAGACCCTGCAGCCCACAGGCTCCATGACAGTGTCAAGGCCGACAGGGCTGGAGGTTGGCCTTACCTGTCCATCTGACTGCCATTTCTTTGAGACCCCCTTTGTAACTGCTTACAAAAGAGTTCCACACTAGAGTTCAAAAGAAAATGGTTTTCCCTTCTGAAAAGTATGGCTTTAAGGGTCTTTGTCCCATCATTTATTTGAAAGAAGAAAATAAACAGAAGGCTGGCCCCGGAGGGGAGCCCTACCTATAAGTCAAGAGCAAACACCCAAGTGTGCTGGGCTGAAGCCGGCTGCGTTCACCCCGCTGCGTTACACAAGCAATTAAAACAGCTATTTTGGGAAGGCCTGGAAAGAGGCAGCTACACTATGAATTATTCATCCATGCTGCTGGGGGACCTCTGGGCATTGTCCTCTGGGGTGCTCTCTTTCTCTTGTTCATTCAGCTGCTCAAGCACAGAAAGGGAGCACAATACCCTGGGCCCACACGTGCGTGCACACCCCCACAAGCAGCCAGGGTGCCCCCCCAGATGGTGAGCCACGCCGAGAGGAAACCCACACACAGGCTGGCAGACGCGTTCAGCGTCAGCGCCAGGGGGAAGGTGTGACTCTCCAACTGGCCCGAGAAGACTGGGTGAGAGAGAGCTAGCGACACACGCGGTGGTCCCAAGGGACCGCGCACAGTGCCACGGAGGGTGTGTGGCGTTCCTAATGCTCTGGGAGGGATCTGGCAGCTCCGCAGACAGTGGGGAGGATCTGGAGCCTGAGCCGGTTCCAATGTGCTCCCTGGGGTACCTTGAGGAGGAGGGAAAGCCCCCCAGAGCTGCGCACACAGCCCACCTACCATCTGGGCATTGAAGGATGCGCCCAGCAGGCTGGGTGGAGGCGCCACCTGGGCTCCGAGGCCGTCCGCCCTCCTCACTGCCTAATGGAGTAGCGGCTCTGTGACCGCCCGTCTCACGTCCTCCGGGTGACCCTAGCCACGCCCTTTCCCTTCTGTGGGCCTTAGTTTCCCCATGAGTGAAAGAGGGGGCTGCAATGCATCTCAGCCAACCCTTCCAGGTCTGGCATCTGTGGTGCCATTTTGTCATCTGAGAGGTGACTTGCATGCTTTTCTATAAGGATCTGGGTCAAAGCCTTTAGAGACCAACAGAGACGTCGCTGAGGACTTCACACTGCACGGTGCCTATGAGTTCTTGAGGGGATCCTACCATAGTGTCATGGTACAGATGGGTCACTGGCGCCTTACAGAAGTGACATTAAGGGGCTGGGGTTGTGGCTCAGTGGTAGAGCGCTTGCCTAGCACGTGCGAGGCCCTGGGTTCGATCCTCAGCACCACATAAGAATAAATAAAATTATTGTCCAACTACAACTAAAAAAATAAATAAATATTAAAAAGAAGAAGAAGAAGAAGTGACACTAAGTTGCTCGAAGTCACCTGACTGTTCAGAGGTAGACTGCAGGCTTCGATTAGCTCTTAATCACCACTCGGACCATGAATGGTGACAGCCGTACCCGCATAGCTCTTGGAGTGACCGAGTGACCGAGGGACCTATGGAACACCATGGAACTTCTAACTATCCCACAAAGGCACAAAGAGGCTATTTTTGCCCCTGGCTGCAAACTGGTTGCTAGGGATGTTTATAAGGAATACCGTGGGCGAGGAGGTGTCTGGCTGGGGAAGACAGAAAGAAAAGAATCACGTAGTAGCCGGGCGCAGTGGCGCACGTCCGTAATCCCGGCACCTGGGAGGCTGAGGCAGGAGGATCGCAAGTTCAAAGCCAGCCTCGGGGCTGGGATTGTGGCTCAGTGGTAGAGCGCTCACCTAACACGTGCGCGGCCCGGGTTCAATCCTCAGCACCACATAAGAATAAAAGGCATTGTGTACAGCTAAAACAAATAAATAAATATTAAAAAAAAAAAAAAAAAAAAAAAAAAAAAAACGCCAGCCTCAGCAATGGAGAGGCACTTAGCAAGTCAGTGAGACCCTGTCTCTAATAAAATACAAAAAAGGGCTGGGGATGTGGCCCAGTGGTCGAGTTCCCCCGAGTTCAATCCCCAGTACCAAAAGAGAAAGAACCATGTAGTAGATAAACTGAAAAAGATGCTCAACCCTGGGGCCTAACCCTGGCGCAGAAGTCTAGGGCCGGGGGTGTAGCTCAGTGGTGGCTCAGCTCAGTGGTGGCTCAGCACGCCTGGCACGCTGGAGACTCTGGGTTAGTCCCCAGCACTGCAGACAAACACCAAAAACCAGGAAAACCGGTAGAGTAAAAAATAAATAAACAGCACAGTACGGGTCAGAGACACATCCAGTTCCTAAAAGGAAAAGGTCTTTGAGAACTTCAGCCACGCTGGGCGTGGTGGCGCACGCCTGTAATCCCAGCACTTGGGAGGCTGAGGCAGGAGGATCGCGAGTTCAAAGCCAGCCTCAGCAATGGCGAGGCACTTAGCGACTCAGTGAGACCCTGTCTCTAAATAAAATACAACAACGGGCTGGGGATGTGGCCCAGTGGTCGAGTGCCCTTGAGTTCAATCCCCAGTATCAAAAAAAAAAAAAAAAAAAAAAAGGAACTTTTTTGAAGTCCTTGAAGACAAACACATCAGTGAATTGCTACTATATTCCACCTGCCTACATGGAAAGATATACACACAGAGATGTTCACTGCAGCGCTATTTATCAAAGGAAAAAAAATGCACACTGCCTCGATATCTGTAGGGAACGATAAACGACCGCTACAACCACTTGATGCAACCGTTTGGAATGAAGCATTCTCAACGGCAGCAGAGAAGCTTAGATGACAGAATTTAAAACGAATTACAAAAGCAGGAAGCAACATTGTGCATGCAGCATAATCACACCTGCCTGCAAGAACAAGGGGAAATGCCTACAAGAAAAAAGGCCAAAAGATCGATCGTGTCTGCCTTTCAGGAGCGGGATAAGGTTCGAGGTTTGGTTTTGGTTTTGCTGCTTTTATAACCAGAAATAAGGAAAAATAAGGCCTGTGCCTTCTCGGCCGTATTTGATTCTCAAATAACGGCCAGCACAGCCTATCACCTTTACGATTCCTCCATCTGACGATGAGCAAAGCTGGTACCACTTTCCTAAGTGACAGGCTTCCCGGTTTCCTGGTTTGTGCCAGGAGTGCTCACGAGTCCCACCTGAGCCCCGTCCCTGCTCAGTCTGCTCCCTTGTAATCTGTGTTCATGGGCCTCCCTGCTGTAACTGGAGAGAGGTGGTGACAGCCTAGTCTCTTCCCCCAGGAGCAGAGAGCCCACTGGGAGCTGGCAGAGGCTGTCTCTACTCCTGTTGCATTTTCATTAGCTTAAGCATCATCCTGCCGAAACACTCTCCCTGGCACATGCATTCTGCAGCCTTTGGAGAGCTCCCACAAAGGTCCTGGGGGAGGAGGGGACGCCCAGGGACCAGGAGGATCCCTGAGACTCTACAGGCTTCAATTGCTCAGGCTGACTTACCATGTTCCCCGCAGAGCAGGGTGTATAGGCTGGGGACTCTCCCAGCCCAGCTGACCTATGTGACCCTGGGCTGACCCTGGGAGCTCAGGGGAGTGCGCAAGAACTTTGCAAACCCAGGGACCTTCCTTCCCAGCTGCAAGACCTCAGGGCAAAAGCTGCCTCTGTGGCCTCACGCGCATGCTCCTCAGCAGAGAATGGGGCTCCAGAGGTGTGGGTGTTTTCCTTTCCAGAATGAGGCCCTCCAGCAAATGCCCACAGGTCTAACCAACATGGCGAGATCCCAGGGTCCAATACCAGAGCGGGAATCAAGGTTCTTCCCCTGCTGCCCGCTGTCCATGCCCTATGCAGATGGGGGAGCTGACCCCCTGCTTGGAGCTTTCCCAGGACATGGGTTTGACCTTCACCCAGTGGGTTTTCCAATGCCCCTGAGGGCCCCACTGGTTCTCATCACAGTCCCCAAAGGCGCTGCTGACATCTGTCTTCCCCAGCTCTTTCCCTCTCCCCCCTTCGTCTCCCTCTCCCCTAACCTGAAGGACCCTCTCTTCACATCTCTGGCGGCTGACTCCCCCAGTTCCCCCACCCCCTTCTTCCTGCTCACTCTCCTTCCCTCTCCCACCGATAAACCCCACCTTGCCGCGCCTGCTTCAACCCCTTCAAAATCCTCCCGCCAAAGCCAGATGAGGCCCAGGCTGGGGCCTGGGCAGGGCCTCCCTGCCTGAGCCTCATTTCCCTCCTCCAGCGACCTCATTCCCCCTGGTGGCCTTGGCTCACGTGGGTCCCCTGCCTGCCCTGGATGCTGTCACCATCCCTGTCCACACATCCGTCCGCCTCCCGCATGGCTGGCTGCAGTCCTTCAGCATGGATGTGACGTGCCATTTTTAAGAGGCTTTCCTGGGGATCCCTACGTGAGTGGGCCCCCTCCCGTTGCCTCGGACGTCGGACTTGTTTGTTGACACGTTGACCGTCGTCCCCACGCCAATGGAGCCCCGCCCGCACATCTCAGCCCAGTCTTACTGCGATCCGACACAAGGCCCAGCACGGAGCTGAGGCTCCCCAATATCTACTGAATGAATGAAAGAACAGAGGACGGGGTGCATTCCTTCCTCTGCAAGGGGAAACGTCTGGGGGCTTTTTTTTTTTTTTTTTTAGGGTCTGATGGTTTTTTGGTCTTTCTTTTTCCTTTTCCTTCCTGAAGTACCGTCCCTGAGCCCAACACTTAGCCATGGCCGGACTCCCACACAGACTTCCAGGGACACAGGGCACACAGCCCCACTCCAGGGCCTGCTCCAGGGTGCAGGACTGTTCACCCTGAAAGCTCAGTGCTCCCCACCTACCCCACAGCAAACCAGAAATCACCAAAGATCGAGCCGAGAACCTTCCCCCGGAAAGGTTTTTTTTTTTTTTTTTAAGTAAGCTAAAATATATTTGAGAAATTTACCAATAATTCAGATGTTGCCTTTTCTTAGAGAAATCGAAAGCCAACGAGAATGGCTTCAACGGTGAACCCGACTTAGGTGCATCACCATTGAATAATAAAAGATGAAGAAGCGTCGCTCTATGGAAGAGGCTGAGCCAATCACCAAGTCTCTCCTGCAGGCCTGCTCTGTCTACGAGCTTCCGACCAGCAGGAAACAAACACGCGAGCATAGTTCCCCATTCACGGTCGTACACATGGAGGGATAAAAACAATGAAGATGTCGTCCTAAATGAAACTTTCATGACAGATGCTGCAGGAGTCCAAGAAAGACAAGATCCTCCATGCTGGGCTGGCCCACGAGGCTCCACAGAGGAGGCAGGGAAGCAGCCTGGGTCCCGAAGGGCAGGGACTGTTCGGCCAAGTCCACAACCGCCTAGTCCTTGCGACTGTGCAGTGCGGTGGAGTAGAGGGAAGCAAGGCCGGCTCGGCTGTCGGGACTGGCCGGATGACGCAGAGCTGTGGAGGAACAGCCCTCAGGCCCCAAGCTCAGGTGCACGGACAAGGAAGGCAGGTCCCTGGCTTTAGGGAGTGGGAGAGCTGCAACACTGACTTAGGGGCTGGAGGACCTGGGGGGGGGGGGGGATGGCGGAGGGGGAGGCGGTAGCTCTGCAGCAGCAAGCCTTGCCAGGCTCGGCAAGGCCACAGTAGGCGGAGGCGGGGCTGTGGCACGTCTGCACATTTGCAGCATTTTGTCTCTTTACTTAAGGACTTCACAGGCCAAGGGCAAGAACTGCCTCAGGGTCTGGAAGGACAGCGTGAGACTGGAAGTTTTAGAAAGGAGAGCCAGGCTGGTCACGGGGCACCTCCAGGGAAGCCTGGGGAGGAGGGAGGGGGTCAGTCTGGGCCTCTTCTCAGGGAATGCAGAAGAAGGAGGTGAGCAAACCTGGGCAGGTGAGTCTGGGAAGGCCGAGGGCAAGAAGCAGGGAGCCAAGGTGTCCCAGGCCCCTGGACAGGTTTCAGAGCCACAGGGAGGCTGCTGTGCAGAGGCAGGAAGATGGGCTTCGGAGCACAAAGGTCTGGGTTCAAATCTGAGCTCAGCCAATGACCAGTGAGGAAGTAGCTTCCCCTCAATAATAATAACAGTGACAATAAAAATTCTCATTCACAGGGCATCGTGACATGCCAGGCACCAGACTGGGTTACATACAGCATCACCCCAATTTAATCCACACGGCCACCCTATCGGGGATACCATTTGGTATGATTGGTTATTCTCTGCATTGGAGATGGAAACCGAGGCACGGAGAGATACCGTACAGGGGCCCCCAGCTGGCCCGGGGACAAGCAGGGCCCATCAGGCAGATCAGTCTGGGTTCTGTGCTCTGAACCCCATGCACCAGGCAATGAATGACAGGGAACAACAAGATCAGCACCTACAGTTACGGTGGTGCCTCTTTATCTGAGGGGGAAACGTTCCAAGACCCCGGGGGTGCCCGAAACCACCAACGGGACAGAACTCTGTAAAGGCACGCGTTTTCCTATACCTAATGATCAAACTTATAAGTTGGACCCAAAATAGATCAACAATCGTAACTGATAAGAAAAGAGAACGATTGAAATCATATACGGTGATTACAATTATATGAATGTGGTGTCTGTCTGTCTGTCTGTCTCTCTTTCTCAAGAATCATGACAAACACTGACATTTCCAAGCCACGTTGACCTCAGGTTACGGAAGCCTTGGACAAGGGGCACTGCTGTGATGTGACAGCTGGGGAGGGGAGAGTACAGATGGCTGCAGTAGTGACTGGGAGCTCAGGGAATGACATTTCAACAATCCCAATGCACAGCCGAAGCCACCGGGCAAAGGACACATCTGCCAAGGTTGTACGACGCGGTGCCTGCCTTGTAAAGGCTATCTGACCACCTGACGAGGGCATCCCATTACTCAGATGATGAAACTAAGACTCAGGGGGTGACCTGCTTCCAGTCACAGGGTTGGGGAGACAAGTGGCCTCAATAAGTGCATGCAGAGGGATTTTTTTTTTTTTTTTTTTTTTTTTTGGTACCAGGGATCAAACTCAGGGACAATCGACCACTGGGCCACATCCCAGCCCTTTTTTTTTTGTATTTTCTTAGAGACAGGGTCTCACTGAGTTGCTAAGTGCCTCGCCATTGCTGAGGCTGGCTTTGAACTCGAGATTCTCCTGCCTCAGCCTCCCAAATACTGGGATTACAGGCGCACGCCACCGTGCCTGGCCCCAGAGCGATATTTTAAAAATTATGCTTGTTCATGTTTTTTGAGCTCTTGCCGCCTGCTCTGCCTTTGTGTGCATATCCCAGTTGATGCTTTCATCCACCCTCTGAGTTAGGGACTCGGATTAGCTCCCACCGACAGGAAACAGGGCCCTACAGCTGGAAAACAGCAGCTCTCAGACCGGAACCCACGCCACAGCCTGGTTCCTTCCACACCAGCTGTGACTGCAGTGTCACTGCACAGCGACCACAGAGCACCCTGTTCTGTGCCGGGGCAGGGGATGCAAAGCCACCCAGCAGACACACTGGTGGCACCGTGGCGAGGACCTGAGTACACACAGGACACCCCAGTGGGCTGGTGGCACTTGGCCCAGAAAGTGCTTACCTGCCTCCTAGCCCCTGCCACCTGCCTGCTTTTCCTGTCTCCCCTAGGCCTGGGACAGCCAACCCCCTTCTCCAGGGCTCCAAGTCCTCCCAGCTATCCTGTCTCCTCCCTGCAGCCCTCCCCAGGCCCTTTGGGTCCTGCTCTTAGCTTTCCTTCTGGGGTGGCAGGCACTTGCAGGCAGAGCCAGCCTCGGGGCCTCTTGTGAGTGAGTCCCCACTGGTGTTTAACATTCTACATGTGGACACAGCGTCCCTCCGTGAGCTCTAGGGATGGGCACGCAAGATGAGCCTCATAAATCCCACACCCTGACCAGTATGGGCTACTGAGAGTCAACCTCAGGACGCCCGCAGAGCCCTGAGTCTCCCCTGTGCCTGGGACACAGAAACCCCTTCCTGCATTTTCCTTCAGCCCCAGGACCTCAGCGACTCGTAGACTTCTCCAGCGTGTGAACCAATATGTTCTTCTAGCACTCAATGTCCAACTGGGCGGAGAGCTTTTCAGTGAGATGTGAGGGGTGCAGCAAGTGCTTCAGGCACCAAGGTGGAGGGCGCTCTCCTTTGGAGGGTCCAGGGATTGAGCCCACCACCCTTTGTACTGGACGAATGTGGAACACTACCTTGAGGAAACAGAGGGCTATGCAGGAAGCTGCTGTTGGTCACAGAGGGGACTAGAGGTCAGACCAAGGCTTTCAAAAGCAGGAGGGCTCAGGAGACCCCAGTCCCGTGGGCCAGAGGCAGCCTTTCTCTGCATTCTGTCTACAAGCAGAAACAGAAAGGGAACAAGCCAGTCTAATGAGGTGGAAAGAAAACAGCACTTCTGAGGACCTACTATGTGCCAAATGGCAGACCGGATGAAGTCCCAGCTTGGTGTGGCCTCTCAGGGGCTGTGTGACCTCGGGCAAGTCCTTGTGACAGGTGATCAGTAACTATTAGAAGGCTGATAAAGCCTGCCTGCGGGGCTGAGCTGAAGGTGAGGGTGAGGCTGCTTGGCCCAGAGCTGGGCCCTATAGCGGGGGATGAAAGGCAGAAAGCTTCTACAAGGAAGAAAAAGGAATTTTCCTTCAATGTTTAGAACACCAAAAATAAACCCCCAAGCCCCCGGATGTGGTGGCACACATCTGTAATCCCAGTGACTCTGGAGGCTGAGGCAGGAAGATCCCAAGTTCAAAACCAGCCTCGGCAACTGAGCAAGGCTCCAAGCAACTTAGTGAAACCCTGTCTCAAAATAAAAAATTTTTACAAAAGGGCTGGGGATGTGGCTTGGTGGTAAAGCACCCCTGGGTTCAATCCCCAGCACCAAACCAAACCAAACAACAACAAACAACGACGACGACGACGACAAAACAAAAAAACCCTCCCTACGGCTCTGAGGCACAGCCTGTTGTATACAGAGGGCGATTTCCGCAGGATTGCTCAGGAGCAGGGACGTGGCAGGAAGGGAGTACTGGGAAGGGGTGTCAGAAACCCAAGTGCCCAAGAGGACCCACCCCACTGCAGCTGAATGACTCTAAGTCCCTAGGACGTCATCCTGGGAGCTCAGTACTCAAAGTTCTTTGAGAGAACATGTCCCAGGCATCTCAATGTGGACAGGGGGACACTGAGGCCCAGAGAAAGAAAGGGCTATGATAACTGAGTGGCAGAGCAGGGAAGAGAGCCCAGTTCACCCACCAGGTGCCAGTGCTAGGGTCTGGGGCCTGTCCGTTCATCTAGCTGCGTCAGCATCTTCCTTTGCAAAACAGGGGCAGCGATAGCGCCCACCTCATCGGGCCATGGGGGGGGGGGGGTCCCTCCCAGGCCACGTGTGCAGGTTACAATGGCAGGCCTCGAGTCCTGAAGACTGAACACCATTGGCGGGGGAATGTGGAGATCACTCAGCGATGTCACCACCACTGGGAGAGAAACCCCTTTCCTCCTGTATCCTCGGAGCAAGGAACCAGGGCTGCGACTGGGGGCTGGGCTCTCCTAGCCCCATCCCAAACAAATTCCTCCGAGGCCACATTCAGGAAGGGCTTTCCTAGGTTGAAGGTTTCTTTCTTTGTGTTTCTCCAGCGGACCCTGACCAGACAGCCACTCCTGGGGCCGCCCCTGCCCCAGCTCTCCGGATGGAGCCTTTGTGCTTCCTCCTGGGAGAAGCCCTTGTTTGTGATGGCCCTCACCCGCAGCTGGCAAGATGAGCGGCTCCTCGGCCCCGTCGCAGTGGGATAAAGGCAGGCCTGTGCTCACAGCCAAGCTCCCGCCCCACCCCGGAACTTCTCTAGAGGTGTGCTTCAGTGAGAGGGACAATGATGTGTGGCCCTGCCCTCTGCCAGCCGCTCTTCCCATCCGGCTGTGGATTAAAGGAGGCTGGGGAATCGCCCAGGCGGAAGGAGGTCTGCAAATATCCTGAGGACGTGCCCCTCGTTGGCACAGCAGGGGAGGGTGAGGCTGATGGCCTGGGTGCCCCTGAGCTTCACCCTACCTGAGCTCACCCCCCCCCCCACACACACACAGCGGTCACATCCCCTGAGTGCCCAGGTGCTGGCTCTGCCACGTCCCGGCTACATGCCCTGAACACCCCCCTGTACCTCGATGCCACATCCCCCCACCTGCCGAATGGGGCTGGGGAGGAGAACCGGAGTTCAGTCTGTGAAGTGTTGGCACAGGGCTGGGATATAGTAGGTGCTCAAGGCTCTGTCATCCGGAGATAGGCTGACTACGTACGTGGCATGACACCTCTGACCTTCTACACTGGGTTATGTCCCAGCTGGAGAAGGTTTTGTCCCCTCTGCCTCTTCTTCCAGACGCACCACCTTTCCCTGTAGATGGTGACCTCCATGAGGGCAGGGTCAGGACCGTTGGGGTCACTGCATTGCCCCTACTGGACAGCGGGCAACATAATTCCCAGCATATGATAAAGACCACGAATACAGAGGGATTTTTTTTTTTTTTAAGAGAATTACTTTACTTGATGATGACACTATAAAATAAAGTCACCAGATGTCACCCAGGCAGTCAGTGAGACAGATCCTGACACGGAGTCCTCCTCCTCGCCTGGCTCAGGGCCCCACCCTGACACTGAGGGTGCAGCGGGTAGAAGCCGAGGGGCCCACATCGGGCCACGAGCTAGCAGAGTGGCAGAAAGAGGGTTTGGGTTCGACGTGCATGGGGGACCCACCCACAGGTCCTCACCGAGCCAGCAAGGACTTCACGCAATGCCAGCTTCTCGTTGACAGGTGCCAGGGGCTGCTGTGGGATGTGGGAGCAGCAGCAGGGGAGGGGAACGGGGAGCCCAGGGGGCTGACTCAGCAGCCTCCCCCTCCCCTGCCCCCCCGCCCCTCGTCCGCCCTGGAGGGCGCACACCTAGCCAGTTACTTGGAGAACTCACAGCATCCAGGGGGTTGGAGGCACTGCCAATGCCTGGGCGTGGTTTCTGAGACAGGAAGGAGCCCAGATTACACACAAGCTCGGAGTCACTTTGATCCTCTTGTGACAAGAGAAACAATGACAATCCCCAGCACCAAAAAAATTAAGAAAAAATCCGCTGCCAAAGACGGGGTGGGGGGGGCGGGCTGCAGGTTCATTTTCTACTCTTGCTCAGCTCTTCATGCCCTGCCTAGAGCCCCCAAATTCACAGGAGATCCTCCGAATATGCGCCCAGGGCCCCAACATCCAGGAGAGATGGAGGATAGGCTGAGTGAGGCGCGGGGCCTGGCACCGGCCTCAGTGGTTTACGTGGAACCACAAGCCCATCGAGGCATTAACCATCAGGCACGGCTGGCAATCATTACTACACGGCCACCAGTTTACGAAACAATCTCGCCCAAGGAGCATACCAAACGCAGGCCCTGGGAGGTCTCCAGCTTTTACTCTTTAACCAATGCGAACGAGTCGCACGGGTTTCTCAACAACGGCTTCCTGGACTTCCTCTGCTCACCGCCCAACGGGAGGGATTCAGACACAGCAAGTGCTCTGCTGGGGGTTCCTCTCTGAACAGGCACGGCAAGGAGGCCTACTAAGTGCAAGCTGTCTCATTACATGTCTTTGTACCTGCAAAAGACAGATTTCTAGCTTAACCCCAGACCTGCTAAGGGGGGTCTGTAAGAACCTGCTCTGTCCACACCCTCCCC
The DNA here is from genome assembly GCA_025594165.1 of Tamias sibiricus. Classification (NCBI taxonomy): domain Eukaryota; kingdom Metazoa; phylum Chordata; class Mammalia; order Rodentia; family Sciuridae; genus Tamias; species Tamias sibiricus. The sequence continues at coordinate 12,267,256 of CM046662.1, forward strand.
TTTTTTCCTTTTATATCAGACACAGGGCACCTGATTTACCCCCGGCCGCAGTGGGCTCGGGGTGCAAGGAGAGTGGGGCTGGGGCTGTGGTATCCCAAGCACTCTGGTAGGTGCCCGTCATTCCTCCCTCCCACCACAAAGGCCTGGCGTGTTGGCCACACTCATCTGTCTGGTTCCTGCTGCAGACCTTGGACTTGGATGTACGGCATCACTGAACACTGAACTTATGAACTGCAGTTCCACAGAAAAACTGGGTCACAGATGAGTTAACCAAAAAAAAAAAAAAAAAAAAAAAAAAAAAAAAAATTCTGGTGAAAATCATGAACAATACTTGGTAATAAGAATTAGCATTTGCTAAGGGTGTGCCACATTCCAGGACCTAAACTCAGTTCTTTACCTCCTCATGAAAACCCCAAGAGTTAATGAATAGATTAAGCCCTTTAAATAAGTGGGGAAAATTGAGACATCAATGATTTAACTGTCATATCAAGGGTCACATAGATTATGTAAATAGAAGCTCAGATTCAAAAATGAGGCTCTTAATTGTGGGAAACTCAATAACTGGAGACTTAATGTCTTGACCCCCATACTTCCAGGATCAGTTAGTGAAGCGAGAGTCATCAGAATACGCAAGTCTGACCCACGCACTGAGCATTTATGAGATCAGTGTCTATTCACATATTACTCGTTGTCGAATGTGCCCAGCCAGCCTATCGACATTTCCAGCCAAGACCTCGTGGGTCTTAGCTTTGGACAACGCCATGCAAGCCATGCAAATACCATGTCCGCTGACTGAAAGGGAAATAGCTCCCATCTAAAAGGGGCAGAATTCCACGAAGTTGGTGAAAAGCAACCTTGACTTGAATCACACCCAAGGAGTGGCAGAGGTACTCTGCTAACAACTGAGTAAGAGAGAATCTACCAGGCTGAAGAAGAGACACCCAGCCCTTGGGGGAAAAAAAAACAAACAGGATTTCAATGATAACAGGGGCTAAAAGAGGCCATTAGGAAACCTGATAAAGCCCTCCCTAATATTTTGAAATAACCTTCCTGATGAGTTTGCTGGAAAAGTCAAATGAGAAGAGACAGCTGTCCCTTTCTGCACTCGTGTCACAATAATTATGCAATGGATAAACATATACTTTGTTCATACTAAGGGTTGCAGCATTGCTGGCAACCGCCACTTAAATTTGTTAAATGTAACCATGGGCTACATGACGGCACTTCAGTCCATGAAGGGTCACGTATACAGAGGAGGCCCCATAAGATCCTAACAGAGCTAAAAGTTCCTATAGCTTAGTGACTCTGCCGACACCGAGACCCCTTGGTACCATACATTCCTCCATGGCTGTCATGATGCTCACACAAACCTACTGCACTGCCACCTGTATACAAGTAGGGAACGTGCAGCTGACATGGTGGCACAGGCCTGTGATTCCAGTTGCTCCGAAGGCTGAGGCAGGACGATCATTAACTTCAAGGCCAGCCTAAGCAACTTAGTAAGGCTCTGTCTTATAATAAAAAAATAAAAGCTGGGGTGGGGGGTGGCGCACGCCTGTAATACCAGCAGCTCGGGAGGCTGAGGCAGGAGGATCACGAGTTCAAAGCCAGCCTCAGCAACTTCAAGGTGCTAAGCAACTCAGTGAGATCCTGTCTCTAAGTAAAATACAAAATAGGGCTGGGGATGTGAAGGGCAAGAACCACACCAGGACTGCCTTGTGGAAAAAGGGGGGGGGGGATTTATTAAGGGAAGGGGAGAAGGGGGAAGGGAAAAGGGAGAAAGGGAAAGAGGGAAAGGGGAACGGGGAAGGGGAGAGCTGGTGAGAAGATGACGGCGAAAAGAGAGAGAGAGTGAGTTCTGGACAAGCCGGGGCTTAAGTACAGAGGGGTGGGAGTGTGACTTGTATGGTCCGGATTGGCTCAGAAAGGGAGAGCCCGCCCTGGGTTGAATTCCTGCGAGAGGCAAGTATTCCTAGGATCAGGAAGGGCGGGGACTCGGAGCCCGCCAAAGGTGAATTCTCATTCTCGCGAGAGGTGGGCACTTCCGGGAAGACGCCTGGGGGTATGGCCTGCCAGCCTGAATCTTATCCAACAGGATGTGCCTTAGTGGTCCAGTGCCCCTGAGCTCATTCCCTGGTACCCCCTCCCTTGCAAAATAAATAAACAAATAAATAAAAATAAAAAGGGCTGGTGGTATAGCTCAGTGGTAGAGCCCCCCCCCCCCAGGTTCAATCGCTGGTATTGTAAAAAAAAAAAAAAAAAACTAAGGATGTATTTTTCAGAAAGTATCCCCTTGGCTAAATGACGCATAGATATTACAAAACACATACATGGTCACATATTTTAGTTTTATTTCTCAAAATAATGGCCTAATCAAATCTTTTCCCATCATTTACAACAACTGTTTTATAGTATTTTAATCCCCTCCCTTTTTTAAAAATATTTATTTACTTTTGTTGTACACAATGCGTTTATTTTTACGTGGTGCTGAGGATCGAACCCAGGCCACACACATGCTAGGCGAGCGCTCTACCACTGAGCCACAACCCCAGCCCCCACCTCCCTTCTTTTAATATTTCCTTTTTTTTTTTTTTTTTCCAGTTTTAGTTTTAGGTGGACACAATACCTTTATTTTATTTTTATGTGGTCTGAGGATGGAACCCAGTGCCTCATGCATGCTAGGTGATCGCTCCACCACTTGAGCCACAACCCCCGCCCCAAATCACCTCCCTTCTAAAGGAAGCCTCTCCTTGAATGTGAACTTCCTGCTGCTCCACAGGCTGCCTGCCTCATGCTGTGGAGGGCTGCTGCTGGGCCAACACTCCACACCAGGAGACGCTGGAGCTTCCTGGTCGCGTGGGGTTCCCATCTCCATGTCATCAGCAGTCAGGAAAACGGCTGTGGTCCCCACGTACACCTCACTGAGTAGATTATAGAGATCCCACCACCTCTGCCGTCTCACCCTGACCCACAGGACTGTCATGGAGGACAAAAATCACACTCCCATCGTACAGATGAGAACACTGAGATACGAAGGACGGGCCTGGCCTCCCACTTCTTGCCGGAAACTGACCCAGGTGATTTCTCCATCTCCGTAGACTGCCTCCCTTTCCTTCTCCCTTTTCCCAGTCTCTCTGTTTTATTTGACACATATGGGGTACAGTGTGACATGTACACAAAGTGTAATGACGAGGTCAGAGTAACCGGCACAACTATCCCCTCCAGACATTTACCCTTCCTCTGCTGGAACCCAGATTTCAGCTGCCTGTTGTTTCCCACAGGCTACCCAACTCTCCCAAGCTAGAGAAGACCATTCAAAGTTTTGCGGGTTAGTAAACATTTTTTCAAGCCAATGAGTTCTTCTATTTTTTTGTTTCTTTCTTTTTTTCCTTTTTCTTTTTTTTGTGGTGCCCGGGATTGAACCCAGGGCCTGTGCATGCAAGGCAAGCATTCTACCAACTGAGCTATATCCCCAGCTTTTTTTTTTTTTTTTTCTTTTTAGACGCTATCTGCAAAGCTACCTTAAATACCTGAACATATCTCTTTGCTGTTACCGAAAAGATTCAAGATCATTAAACAAACGGAGATAATCAATCTGTTTACACCACTACCCTAATATGACTGTTCCGGGTGGAAAATACATATGAGAAAAGCTCTAGTTCAAATGCTCAGAATTCGCAGGCCTCACCAGCTGCTGTACGGGTGCACCACATAAGAGCCCCCCACGGTATAGACGTAGCAGCATTCCCTGACGCCTCACCGAGCAAGGAATCGTTCCGTGCATGAATTATTAAGAAATGCCATCGGTGAAGAACAGCGTAGGGGGTAAACCTCTGAGATGCCGAATCCCTGAGGACCAGGAGGAAGGGCCGAGAAGCAAAAGTTCAACACAAGAACTCTCAGTCGGCATCTCCGTGGCAACAAGACATGTGTGCTGGGGACAAGCAGCCAGTGTTGGCGGCGGGGGGCATTCTAGAGTCAGGCCCTGCGCTCTGTGACCTTGGGAAAGCCATCTCTCCTCTTTGAGGCTGTTTCCTCGTCTGTGAAAGAGGGGGTCACGGCTTCCACTCATTGTGAGAAGGATGTGGGGAAACGGAGGCCCCGGGGCCTGCCTCACAGTGAACCCTCAGAACCCCGAGGCTGTCAGGAGCAGGTTCAAATGCAGGGTCTGGACAGCACTCAACAAACCTGCGGGCCTTCCCTGAGAAGCATCTCTGTATCCCCAAGCACGGGGACACTATGATCTAAACACCAGGACTATAGGTTTGTGCAAGTGGGCAGGGAAGCCGGGGGGACTGGAGGGTAGGCCCAGTCTGTGCAATGGAAATGGACGCAGACCCCTGGGTTCTCAGGTCCGGCGGTGGTGGGCCTACAGTAAGCTCCAAGCAGCATTCCTCAGAGGGTAGGAGCAGAAGGGAATCACCTAACACGGGAATGCTCAGGCCCCTTTGCTGCCTGCCTGGTGCCCAGACAGGTATGTGCCAGGGCGCACTTGGACAATCGCTCTTGCCCAGAGGGTGGGAATGCCTAGGAGCATCCCCCAGCGCCCCCATCCATGGCACTATGCGGTCATTAGTGCTCTCCTAGTTAAGAATCTCCAAGGTAAGCCGGGCGCGGTGGCGCACGCCTGTCATCCCAGCACTTGGGAGGCTGAGGCATGAGGATCGCGAGTTCAAAGCCAACCTCAGCAATGGTGAGGCACTTAGCAACTCAGTGAGACCCTGACTCTAAATAAAATACAAAAAAGGGCTGGGGATGGGGCCCAGTGGTCAAGTGCCCCTGAGTTCAATCCCTGGTACCAAAAAAAAAAAAAAAAAAAAAAAAAAAGGAACTCGAATGTAGGTTGTGTGCGGTTTTCCTTAGCGGGCTCTTCAGGGCGCTTCTTTCTTTAGCCTCTTCTTCCACAGGGAGCTTTCTAGTCACCATGTCCCACCCGCTCAGCGTCTCAGCATGTGTCTTGCATGCGTGCTCAGCCAAGGCCCTGCCACATCAGTGTCTGCCTCTGTCAATCATGCAGCCCTTGGAGCCTCCGCAAAGTCCACAGGGCTCTCTCGCTCCCTGCGTGAACCCGTCAGCAGGACTTTAACTGCACACCTAATGTCACTGCCCATAGCCTCTGCACATGCTGCACTGGCCCAATGGGCCGCTCCCGGGAGGCAGGGCCTGTGCCACACTCCTGTGACTCACCCACAGCGCCAGCGCCGTGCCAGGGACGCAGCCCGTCGCCTGCCCCTGCTCAGCAGCTCATCTTCCACCATCCCGCCCCTGTTCAGCTCCGTCGGCCTCCAGACGCTCTTGCCAGGATCTACAGGTCTTCCCTGTCCCTTCCCCCTGCACCTGAACAACGCCCCACCAGGGCTAGGCCTCCAGGGGACCTGCCCTGCCGACGGTGCCCATTTGAACTGTAAAGTACTCAGAACCAGCCGCCGGGCAGGGAGGCTGCCTCCTCCCCTGTGCGTGTTGGGGTCTGATGCAGGTTATGCCCTGGGCCTGGCACTATGTGGACCGACGATGCTGATTAGCTAGTGGTGTGTGCTGCAGACCCACCAGGGGAAACCAGTGGGGGGCTCCAAAGCCACCAGCAAGACATACTGGGGCTCTCTTCTACTGCCTAGGCTCTTCTCAGGGCTCTCTTGAGGAGAGGCGGGGGTGGGGCTGCTCAAACACCTGCGGGCGGGGGGCGTGCGGCAGCTGCGGCCTCTCCTTTCTCCCAAATCCATCTTTCATCAGCAAAGGCGCCCGCACCCCTTTGAAGAGGATTGGCTCTCCCCTCCCCGCATTTGAAAGGCCAGTTACTGAAGGGAAGGAGAGGAAACGTTGGCCGCCCCAGGTCAGATCTGAGGCCCACCAGGCTTTTGATGTCTAGGATGACAGGAGGGAATCCAAAGCTGGGTCTTTCAAATACAGGCATCAGTAATATCTGGTGGCAAGACGTGGCCCCCCCCGCGTCTGAGCCGGGCGGGGTTTCTCGGTCAGCACTGGCCCGGGGACCCGTCTTCCACAGGGCCCTGGTCTGCTATGGGTGCTAGGGTGAATGCTAAGCCACCGTCTGGCCTCAGGGTACAGGCGGCACGGGTCCCCCTCTGCACAATCCTGCTGATTCCCTTCCCTCCGTCTCCAAAGGTCAGCTCTGCTGCGTCCTGCAGACCTCAGAGCAAGCCCTGCCTCCTGCGGGGATGGCTTTGTCCCCCGTCCTCTAGAATGAGGACAGGTCCTGCACAGAACCCGGATCTCCGTGCTGCAGCCTCCGCGCCGCTGTCTCGCTGTTTCCTGGCTCCCTGTGGGCCTCCGCAGGGCAGGGCCTGTCTGCTTTGCTTCTCTGGTTTCTGTGGCTCCTGGCACAGTAGCTGCTGGGTACAAAGTGCTCAGGAAAGGTCCTGATGAAAAACAGACTCTGGAGCCAGGATGCCTGAGTTCTAATCACAACTGTCACTCACCAGCTGTGGGACCCAGACAAACCACTTAATCTTTCTGTGCATCATTGTCTTTAATTATAGAAGAAGGTACCTACCCACCAGATACTCGACAGAAATAAAAATGTTTGGACACACAAATGCTGCTACGTGAATGTTCATAGCAGTGTTAATTCATGATATCCAGAGTAAAAGGACTCCAAATACTCGCTAAACAAAATGTGGCATAGTCACGCAATGGCGTGTTATTCACCAATAAAGAAGAACGAAGCACCGACAAACCTTGAAGTCATGATGCTAAGCGAAAGAGGCTGAAACAAAGGCGACACACAAGAAGGCATTTATATGAAGTGCCCAGAATTGGAAAATCTACAGAGACAGCAGGAGGATCCGTGGCTGCCGAGGGCTGAGGAGAAAGGAGACTGGGGAGGCAGCTAAGGGATGCAACGGCTTTCGGGGGTGAATATATTCTTTTTTTTTTTTTTTTTTTGGTACCGGCGACTGAACTCAGGGGCACTCGACCACTGGGCCACATCCCGAGCCCTTTTTTGTATTTTATTAGAGACAGGGTCTCACTGAGTTGCTAAGTGCCTCGCCATTGCTGAGGCTGGCTTTGAACTTGTGATCCTCCTGCCTCAGCCTCCCAAGTGCTGGGATTATAGGCGTGCGCCACCACGCCCAGCCAGGGGTGAATATGTTCTAAAAGTGACTGTGGGGAGGCTGCACAGCTCTGTGAATATACCCCAAACCCCTTAACTGTAATTTCTAAATGGGTGAATTACATGACATGTGAGTTCTATCAATAACACTGTTTAAAAACCAAAAGAATAGGGCTGGGGGTGTGGCTCCACGGTAGAGCACTTGCTTGGCAAGTCTCAAGGCCCAGGTCTTGGTCCCCAGCAGCCCGAAAGGAACACTAAGTTCTTATAGTGTCGTTACAAGGATTGAGTTAAATGCATTATCATCTGTAAAGTGCTTGTTCCCGAAACGAACTACGTAACGACCAGCACTCATTAGGGTGAACAGTACTTTAGTCGCGCCTCATGGCCCAGTGAGGTAAGGATTCTATTTTTCCCACTTTGCAGATGAGGAAACTGAGGCATACACAGGTGATGTGACTGGCCTGAGGCTGTGTGGCTGGTGAGTGGCCACAACTAGACGGAGCTCCTGGTGCCCTGAACTGTCACAAGTAGACAGAACATGGTCCCCAAACCCAGAGGCCACTGACTCGAAGAAGGAACCACCTGACAGAGAAACAAGACAACATTCTCCTGTGTCCAATGGGAGCTCCGGGGGGTCCTGACTGATCAAGGTCTTTCCTCCTCCATGGGGCAGCCCCCTCCCTCCCCAAGCTCCAGGACCCCCTCTCACCCCTCCAGGGGACTCTGGCTTCTAGAGGCGCCCAGCTGAAAAGCTCCCTGCCGTGTAGCTCCCTGGAACCGCACACCTGTCAAGAGGTCACCAGTGGCTTCCCCGGCGCCCCTGGTCCCTACAATGGCCAGGACTGGCTTCTAAGCACCTCCCAGCCTTTTTAACATGGGAAAAATCCCTTCCAGTTCCTTCTTTTAAAATCTTTGAAAAATGTGAATGAAGAAAAAAAAGTAACCTGAAAATAGGAGATAAACTGTTGGGGAAGGGGCAGGGTGGGGGGGGGGGTGGGAGGGAGGGGGATAGAGTCAGAACACTGGATAGGCACTGTTATGGTTTGGATGTGAGGTGTCCCCCAAAAGCTCACGTGGGAGACAGTGGAGGAAGGTTTAGAGGAGAAGTGATTGGGTTATGAGGGTCTTAACCCGATCAGTGAATTCATCCCCCTGACGGGTTTAACTGAGTGGTAACTGAAGGTGGGTAGAGTGTGGCTGGGGGAGGTGGGTCACTGGGGGCGTGGCTTCGGGGTATATATCTGTGTCTGGCGAGTGGAGACCTCTCTGGGCTTCTTGATCATCATGTGAGCTGCTTCCCTCCACCACGCTCTTCCGCCGTGATGTGCAGCCTCACCTCGAGCCCCGAGGCATGGAGCCTGCTGCCTGTGGACTGAGACCTCGGAAACCGTGAGCCTCCAAATCAACTTTTCCTCCGCTATAATTGTTCTTGTTGGATCCTTCAGTCACAACAGTGAGAAAGCTGACCAAAAAGGCATATATGGAGGGGCTGGGGTTGTGGCTTAGTAGTAGAACGCTTGTGTAGCACTGGTGAGGGCCTGGGTTTGATCCTCAGCACCACATAAACAACAACAACAACAACAACAACTAAAATAAAGGTTAAATTCTTAAAAAAAAAAAAAAAAAAAAGGCATGTATGGAAATGTTCTAATCAAGCCCATTTATTTGTACAATTAATATGGTCAAGGGGCTGGGGTTGTGGCTCAGTGGTACAGCGCTCGCCTAGCACGTGTGTGGCTGGGGTTCGATCCTCGGCACCATGTAAAAACAGATTGTGTACAACTAAAGCAAATAAATAAATATTTTTTAAAAATATGGTCAATAATAACGACAACAAGAAAGTAAAGATCCTGCTACTTGATGGATAAAGACTTTCTAGTGGCTTAGAACAAACTCCACATTCTTGCCCAGGCCAAAAGACCCCTGGGCCCAGCCCCCAGGCGGCCCCTGGCTCCTTCCTTTTCTCCAAGGCCCACTCTGCTCCGGCACAACCTGTCTTCCGTCCTTGGATGCTGCGACCCATGCAAGCACTGCCCTGCTTCTCTCCCTCTGCATCGTGAACTCCTGGCCTTCAGGTCCCAGTCTAACCTCACTTTCTGAACTTAACCTACTGAGCCATCTGAATTAGGCCCCTGGTTTATTCCCACAGTGGTATCCTTGATTTCCTTCATGGGCTTTTTGACAGTTAGCAATTATGTGCTTCTTCCTTTGCTTTGCTGTTGAAGTTTCTGCCCCATCACCCTCTTCTGCCCTCACTTGGCTGTAAGATCCACTTGGGGGGGGGGGGCGTCCAGGTCTGCCTGTCCATCGCCCGGCCCGCACAGCGGCTGCTTAACATGTATCCCAGGGATTCTCGGCTTTGGCGTTCACCATGAGGCCTTGGTGACTTTGGGGGCTGCATCATTCTTGGTTGAGGGTGGATGTCCTATGCGTTAGAGAATGTTTAGCACCATCCCTGGCCTCCAACCTTTAGGGGGGCTCTCCCAGTTGTGATATCCAAAAATGTCTCCAGACATTACCAAATGTACCCAGGGAAGGAAGAGAAGAGAGGAAGTGTTTCCTCCAGTTGAAATCCACTGGGTGGAATATTACTCAGCTGTAAAGAAGCATGAAATTATGGCATTTGCTGGTAAATGGTTGGAAGTAGAGACTATCACACTAAGTGAAATAAGCCAATCCCCAAAAACCAAAGGTCGAATGTTCTTTCTGATATGCGGATGCTAACACACAATAAGGTGAGGGGGAGAAAAGAAGAGACGTTCATTGGATTAGACAAAGGGAATGAAGGGAATGGAGGGAAGATGGGAATGGGAAAGACAGTAGAATGAATTGGACATAACTTTCCTGTGTTCATACATGAATACACGATCCGCGTGACTCCACATCATGCACAACCCCAAGAATGCGAAGTTACACTCCATGTATGTGTGATGTGTCAGATATATTTTATTGTCATGTGTAACTAAAAAAGAACAAATAAAATAAAATCCTATGGGACTAAGTCTGAGTCAGTGGTAGAGCACTTGCCTAACATGGGCCAGGCCCTGGGTTCTAGTCCCTGCCCTTAAGAAAACAACAACAACAACAACACAGATAAAGGTTTTAAATATCTAGTAAGCCAATATTTACGGGAAAGCGTTCATTCAAAAAGCACCTCGCCTCTTGAGGGTAGGTTATGTGAACACTGAGGGCGGGAAGAGGCCACCAGCCCAGGCGTCTGCAGAACACCCACTACTGTCACAGCAGCAGTTGGTGTAGATGCCGGCAGGGGGGACAGAAGGCCATGCTCCTGTTCCTTAGGATGTCACTCTGATCTTTATGTGTAACCCGGGGGTGCTTAGCTCCACACCCACTTCTAACTGTGGTTAAGGAACATGAGATGGAATGGGTGCTTTGCAATCAAGGTCAGCAATACTGCAGCTTGAGTATCCTTCTCTGAAATGCTTGGAACCAAAAGTGTTTTGGATTTCATATTTAAAATACATCTTGGGGATAGGAATTAAGTGTAAACACAAGATTCACTTATAGTTCGTGTGTATCTAAATCACATAGCCTGGAGGAATTTTTTTTTTTTTTTTGGGTACCAGGGTTTGAACTCAGGGGCACTCGACCACTGGGCCACATCCCCATCCCTTTTTTGTATTTTATTAGAGACAGGGTCTCACTGAGTTGCTTAGCGCCTCGCTACTGCTGAGGCTGGCTTTGAACTCATGATCCTCCTGCCTCAGCCTCCCAAGCCGCTGGGATTACAAGCATGCGCCACTTGCACCTGGCTAGCCTGGAGGAATTTTACACAGTATCTTTTGGGGACTCTGTTTTAACGGCGGCCCCTGACATGAGGTCAGGTATGGAATTTTCTAAACGCGCAGAAAGGGCATTCTGGAGCATACCCTCAGGTGCTTCTGGAATAGCACGCAAAAAAAGTTTTGGCTTTTGGAGCATTTCAGATTTGACATGCTCAACCTGCAATGGCTAATATTTGTTGAGCACATATATAATCCAATTGAAAACCAGAATCTGAGGTCGGCATCAGAACCTTCTCCACGTGCAGGAGAAACTAGGACAGGGCACCCTGCCCACAGTCACAAGCTGTAAAGCAAAACGTGGAGACTTGAACCAACCCGGTTTGACTCTGGCTGTCCTGCGCTCACTTACAGATGCCCTAGTGAGTCAGAACACCGTCCACGCGCCTGCAAGGCCTTTCCTCTTTCTTCTCTGTCGTTAAGTCAGCATCTAATGCACAGGAAGGGCATTCTGGAGCATGCCCTCAGGTGCTTCTGGATGAGGGTCCCAAGGAGGCTGGAGAGCATGGGGTATTGTTTTGGAAAACGAGAAGCGGCCCCAGCTCTTCCGCGGGGCCCAACATTAGAGAAGCAACGATGGCTGACTCCATCAGACAGGTCTTTGGAAATCACCTGCCGCTGAGGCTCTCAGATGGGGCACTGTGCGATCTGCACACCCAGGTGGCCTTGGAGCCGCGGGGAGAGGGAGGCCTGGAGGTGGGTTGATATAGCAGGGTTCAGCGTGAAGGTGGCATCTGAAGAAAAGGCTCCCATCGCCAACAAACCTCTGAGAACACCTGAGAGAGTCCAACGTCCTCATTCCACGTACGATGAAACGGGACCAGAGAGGAAAAGTGATCTGCTCTGTGCATCAGACTCCCATGTTCCCACGGAGGAGGAGAGCAAGGGCTTGTGGGTGCGTGGGGCTGTGTTTGAATCCTGCAACTGAGACTCAGTGAGCTTCTCTAAGCTTCAGTTCAGTAATTTGAGAAATGAGAGTAATCCTATCTTCCTTATCAAGTTGTATACACAGTGAAGTGAGCTAACGAATGGGAAGCCCTACGGGGACTGGAATTAGATGATGGATGGGGGCTGCTTGGAGGTGGCACAGTGGTCAGAAGGAGGCCTGGGAGCTACTAGATGGCTCTCGGTTCAAATCCCAGCACTTCCACCCCCAGCTGTGTGACTGTGCAATTCCCTGAGCCCTCAGTCCACGCCTGGTTTGTCTAACTGGCATGACAACTCCTTGCATACACAGTGCCGAGGTCCCAGATCAGCAAAGGCTAAAAAGCGCTCAGCACCCTGCAGGACACGGGGCGCAGCCACTGTCAAACCACCTTTTAACTTCTCTGGCACCTCATTAGTGTCACGGGGATGTTCCTGCAAGTGCCCCGGGGGATTCACCAGGAACCTGGACTTCTGCCTTCTCTAGCCCAGGTACCTTGGAAGATGCATCTGCCCCAGCGAGAAGCAGGTCTGAGTGTGGAGCAGAGTGTGGCTTAGGAGCTTCTGCCTGGCAGTCCCTTCAGAAGAATGTGTTGCACGATTGTGCCTTTTATCTTGATTTTTTTTTTTTTTTTTTTTTTTTTTAAGAGAGGGAAAGAAAGGCAAGAACTTCAAGGTCTGGTTCACTTCCCTGCAGGCTCCTCCTAGGCTGCAGTGAAATCTCAAGAATGCAGCCTCTGGGCCTAGTTTACATTCCCACCCTCTTGGTATCCAGGATACCAGAGGGACCTCCAGCATTCCATCCCACCAATCAGCCTCCCCGGCTGCTCTCGGCAGTGCTCTGACATCCTGGGCTGCCTCCCTGCTGGGGCAGGGCCTGCACTGGTTCTCAGGGGAACCATCACTGCTGTGGAAGGGCCACTCCTTCACTCACCCAGGGCTCACTGGAGCCAGGCATTGTGGTAAAACTGCCAGAGCTCCCACCCTTGGGAGCTTCCAGTGCAGCAGAAAAGAGACACGGAAAGAACAGGAGCCCCTCCATGCTCAGCAGCGCACAGTGGCGCGAGACTGCAAGGCATGCCCTGGGAGCAGGGGAGGGGGACAGGTGGGGGAGGCGGGGGTCTGACCTGCTTAATGTTGGGGAAGGCCTCTCTGGAAAGCGATGATTGAACCCAAACTCAGGGCCAAAGGATGAGTATATATCAATAGATGAAAAGTGGAGGAAAGAGAATTCCAGAAACAAAGACCAGCATTGGCAAGGCTGTGTATTGCACTGGGTTGCCAATGTCTTTGAAGCCCTGTGGCCAGAATGCAGTAAAGCTGGAGTTGGGGGGGGGGGGGGGAACCAGATGGAACTGAGGAGACACCATCGTCATCAGACCCACAGGAGCATCCTGTGGGCCACGTCAGGAAGGGCACCGAGAGCCACGGTGGAGCATTAAGTGCTTCATGTAAGGGGAGGCTACGATCAGACTGTAATTCTATAAGAATCTTATAATGAGACCATCAGGGAAAGGGGACTCTCGGCACCTGGGACGCATTCTCAGGCACAGAAGCTATGAAGACAGAGCTGTAATGACACACACATTTTTTGAGGCACTACTGGCTTAAAACAGGCACCCTTCCGCCGCACAGGGAGAGGAGGTCTGTGGATGCTTAGTCCATACACACTCAGGGGAGGCGCTCAAAAGAAAAAGCAAGAGAGAAAAGGAGGGAGGAGGCGAGAAGATGGGTAACTGGTTGGTGATTCTCTGAAACCCCACACGCCGCAAAGTCCTTGGTCCCCTGAACCTGGAGATGCTAGCTCACTTCCACTGTTTGGATGGAGAACCAAACCCAGCCACCCAGCACCTGGCTCCCATCCAGAGGTTCTGAGTCGAGGAGGCCTGAGGTAGAACTTGAGACCTGGTGGTGGGTCCCCCATCTTACCTTGTTATAAAAGCAAAAGATAATACCGCCCCCCCACTCACAAGCAACAAAGAGCTTTCTTCTTCTCACTCACTGATGCATACCCCTGAAGAGGAAGTTCTTATTTCCTGTGTCCTTTCAGAAATATTTTCATGCTCATAGCACCATTACTGTACATAATCTAACCACACTCAGATACACATACGTATGTCCTACTTTATCACTAAGAGAGCACTGCTTATCAGCAGGATTGTTTGATACGCGACTACGAAAGAAAAGCATTGCCAATAAGCTATGACCTAATACTGCCTGCTTTGCCCTAGAATACTGTATTTATATGTATTGGAAAAGCTTATTTAGGGGCTGGGGTTGTGGCTTAGCGGTAGAGCACTTGCCTAGCATGTGCAAGGCCCTGGGTTCTATCCTCAGCACCACATAAAAATAAAATAAAGGGGGGCTGGGATTGTGGCTCAGCAGTGGAGCGCTTGCCTAGCACGTGCGCGGCCCGGGGTTCAATCCTCAGCACCACATACAAATAAACGCATTGTGTACAACTAAAGCAAATAAATAAATATTAAAAATAAAATAAAATAAAGGTATTGTGACCAACTATAACTAAAAACTAATTTTTTTTAAAAAAAAGCTTATTTAGACTTGACATGGATTTTCTTTTATGCCCTTTACCAAATGTGAAAAGAAATACACGAGCAAAATAAATTGGCTAAGGTGTTGGTAGGACTGAACCTTTCCTCAGCTGAGCCACAGTGACAAAGCACTTGTGGAGCATGAATAAGGCCCCGAGTTCCATCCCCAGCACCATAGACACTTGTGTGGTTCTCGTGGTATCATTCTTTGTGCCACCAAAGTTTGTCTCTCTTTTTTTTTTTTTTTTTGGTACCCGGGATTGAACTCAGAGGCACTAGACCACTGGGCCACATCCCCAACCCCCTTTTTTTTTTGCATTTTATTAGAGACAGGGTCTCACTGAGTTGCTAAGTGCCTCGCCATTGCTGAGGCTGGCTTTGAACTCGTGATCCTCCTGCCTCAGCCTCCCAAGTGCTAGGATTATAGGCGTGAGCCACCGCACCTGGCTTGTCTCTCTCTCTCTCTCTTTTTTTTTTTTTTTTTGTAGTACTGGGAATTGTACCCAGGGAGTTCTACCCCTGAGCTACATCCTCAGCTGTATATTTTTTTATTTTATTTTGAGACAGGGTCTCCTAAATTGCCGAGGCTGGCTGGAACTGGCAATGCTCTGGCTCAGCCTCCTGAGTAGCTGGGATTACAGGTGTGCAGCGCCCAGCAAGGCATTTCTTGAAAGAGAACTCTGATAATGCCTCCAGAATTTTCTTCCATGTCACCTACAATTACTTTGCGGATCTGGATGCCTTCTCGATTTCACCAGATGTCCAAGAAAGGTTTTTCAATAAAAACAAAGATCTGTTTGCAATGGTTCCGAAATGGGTTTTGATGAAAACAGAGATGGGCTAGGGCTCTCCCGTGTCACCAGCAAGCCCAATATCATTCATGCCGGTGCAAAGTAACAGTGGCCAACAGCACCTCTGAAATTCTTCTACAAAATGAAGATGTTAGCATGTAAAACACAAAAAGTCAACCTCGAAATCAGGGCACTACATTACAGTGCACATATGGTCCCCCCGACTCGCTCTCAGCCGACTGGGGGTTGCAAGCTCAACTCACAGCCTGACCCAAGGAAGCAGTAAGTGAACCAGCAAAGGCGGGCTGTGGTGCACCCATGGTTTGGGGTGGTGCTGGACCAGCAGCTAGTTTAATACTGCATGGACCAAACATTCCTTTGCAACAGATAACTCTGTAAACTCTAGGAGGCGTGGATGTGTGCGCATTTTTAATGCCATTTTTAAACATAAAAGATACTATTCTGAATCTTGCTATCTGCTTAATCATATATCTTGGAATTCCATCCATTGCAGCACCTGTAGCTCTTCCTCCCTCTTGCAAGGTCTACGTGCCGTCCCGTGTACCCGCGCGCGTGCAGCCCGGGCACTGAGCTCAGCTGGCTGCTGGTTCTCTGGCCCTCTCATGCAGGGCTGGGGGACAGGGAAGGCAGCAGAGCCGAGTTCTGAAGCATGACCCCCTGCAGGGGTGGGAGGGCACTCTGATGGCCCCAGCCTGGAGAATGGAGGCGCGTCACCCAGCTACTCCTAGCAGCTCTGCCTCCAGGGTTTGAGACTCCTGGAGAGGAGGGAGGAAGAGCAGCTGGAAAGGACTCTTGACAGACCAGCCCCTTGGGATGGTCAGAAGACTCAGCAGCGTTAGGGGAGAGGGCAGTGAGGCGGGGCCAAGCCGTCCCTCCAGCTCTGGCTTCCTAAACTGCACAGCCCTCTAGCCCCCCAATCCAGCTGGTCCCTCCCACAGTCCCTGATGATCTCACCGCACCCTTCTCTTTTCCCCATGACCTTGGTCTTCCAGATGAACAGGAAAGAGGGGCCTCTGTGACCGAGTCTGGGTGGGGGCAGAGGACCACCTCCCACCATCCCATCCCCTCTTCCATATTCCATACACCCGCGCCGGGGGACCACGGAGCAGGGGTGACAGTCATCACCAAGTGCATGCAATGATTCTGAAGGTGTCTATTGTTGGCTCCATTTTACTGATGAGAAACCGGAGTCTTGGAGAAGGTTACTGACAATCCTCCCTCCACCCAAAGCCCCACTTTCTCGAGGATTTCTTGGGGGCGTGTATCTCAGGCCTTCCTGAAAGTCAGAATTCTCTCTCCTACAGAGCAGGGACCCCACTCCAATCCCAAAGACCCTCTTGTCCAGTGTGGTAAGGGAGGTAGAAATTTTTCTCAAAGTCATCTTTTTTAGAATTTACATTTTAAAGTCATAGTTTTTTAAACAATACTGCTTGGCATCGTTTTATCTTCACTGTTCACAACTTTTTTTTAATAGTATTTTAATTGTAGATGGGCACAATGTCTTTATTTTGTTTGTCATCATTATTATTTTTAATGTGGTGCTGAGGATCGAACCCAGTGCCTCACAAGTACAAGGCAAATGCTCTACCTCTGAGCCACAACCCCAGTACCTCACTGTTCACAACTTTTTTCTTTTTTGTACTAGGGATTGAACTCAGGGGCACTCGACCACTAGGCCACATCCCCAGCCCTTTTTTGTATTTTTATTAGAGACAGGGTCTCACTGAGTTGCTAAGTGAGGCTGGCTTTGAACTCGTGATCCTCCTGCCTCAGCCTCCCAAGTGCTGGGATGACAGGCGTGTGCCACTGTGCCCGGCTTGTTCACAACTTTTTTTTTTTTTTTTTTTTTTTTTTTTGTGGTACCAGGGATTGAACTCAGGGGCACTCGACCACTGGGGCACATCCCCAGCCCTTTTTTTTGTATTTTATTAGAGACAGGGTCTCACTGAGTTGCTAAGTGCCTCGCCATTGCTGAGGCTGGCTTTGAACTCGCGATCCTCCTGCCTCAGCCTCCCAAGTGCTGGGATGACAGGCGTGCGCCACTGTGCCCGGCTTGTTCACAACTTTTAAAGACTGTTTTGCTCTGTTCCTCTGGTTTTCAAGCACTGACTTCCCCACCAAGGAGGAAGCAAAGCAGGTTCCCAAACTCTCCTTGGGTGGGGGGGGGGTGTAAGAATTGGCAGATAAGGTTCTAATTCCAGGTTCCTTACTGTGGCTCATTAATTATAAATGCTCCCCTCCTCCCAACCCTCTCCCCCAAACACCCAAAACAGCAGATTAAGTTTTACCTTTTCCTGGCAGGACACCTGTTCCTGCAATTCCTCCTCCCTGCCCCCACCTCCCAGGATTTACAACAGGCAAGTCAATATTGACACTGGTTAAGATTTACCAAAAACAAGTGTGGCCTGGAATGTTACCTGAAGTCCTGCCTCAAAAGAAGAGGGAGCCTTTTAGAAATATGTAGAATAAGGAAATAAGCTCACATGGGAGCGAAAACTCCAAGCTGTCTAGGTAACGTCCCACTTGGGCTCAGCGGAACCCAGGCCATGAGGACAGTGTATGTGAAATTCCAATATAACTCAAAACCGGGTCTCTGCTTCAGGTAAAGAGGGTCATCACGATGCAATCAAGTGACCTCTGGGAGAAACTCTTGGGTAGAACTTTCTTCCCCACTGAGATCTTACTAAGAGGGAAGGAAAGAGTTCGCTACAAAGGGGGAGTCTAAGCCCTGTTCACCTGCTTGTACCAGGCCAAGCCGAGTTTCTCAAGGAGGCATGAATGTTTTGTGGGAGGTTGGGGAGGGGTGGGGCACAGTCAGCCCTCAGTAGAAGCTGAGCTGATACCTGGCAGACAGGGTGACTAGGCACTGGGGTCATGGGAGTACTCTGGAGGAAAGGAAGGTGAATGTATTCCCTACCCCCACCCAAGATTTCTGGTGCAGACCAGTGGAAATGCTGTATTAAGAGAAGGAGGGGAGGCTGAGGCAGGAGGATCACGAGTTCAAAGCCAGCCTCAACAAAGGTGAGGCACTTAGCAACTCAGTGAGACCCTGTCTCTACATAAAAATACAAAAAGGGGGGGGGGCTGGGGATGTGGCCCAGTAGTCGAGTGCTCCTGAATTCAATCCCCAGTACCAAGAAAAAAGAGAGAGAGAGAGAGAGAGAGAGAGAGAGAGAGAGAGAGAGAGAAGAAGGAGGATAAACGCAGTTGTGTGGCATTGGCATCCACTCTACTTAGTGACAAGACTTCTATCAGCAAGTACTTCATTGCAAGATTAACCACATCTTGACCACGTGGGGCAAGCAAAAGAAAGAGTTGGTGAAGCGAGGACTCATTCATAAGGAACTTGTTCCCAGTCTCCCGCTGGCTCCTTTGCCTGGTTGGTTCACTACTTTGCACCACCCAGAGAGGCAGGTGCGGGTGTCGACACCTGGAGGATGAGGTCACTGGGGCTACCCAACCTGGCCAAGGTTGCAAAGCCCATGCTCTCTCCATAGCATCACCCGGTTTCCAGATGAAAGGGGCATGTTAAGAAGAAGCTGTGGGTGGTTCTGCTCCCACTGTCTCCAGTGGCAGCCTTCGGTGGGCTGCCCATCCAGGGAAGGAGTCCACATCCACCCACTTGCTCTGACCACCCCCCCCCCCCCCGCGACTGATCCAGCTGAGTTCGCAGAATTGATCAGCATGAATGCAAAATATTTTGGTAAGGGTTTTTCTCCCTCCCAGGTTTCTATAAAGCAGGAAATATGTTCCTTCCATCATGATCTCATAGAATTATATATTTTTATGTATAATTATATATTTATATTTATAATTACATATTTCCAGAGTTGGAAGAGCAGCCAACCTAATGCTACAACCAGACCACTTTACATTCAGGTTTTCATTAAGCAAAGATCTACCAGCACTGGCTGTTCGTGGTTCTCCAACCAAACCCAGCCCCAGCAAACCCTTACCTTTACTTACAGAGAGAACGCAGGTCCAGAATCCCTACGCATTTATTCTTGCTGCCTTCGCCTTCCTACTATCTCAATAAACTGTAATCTCACTCGGAGGAACAGCTAGGTTCTGCTTCTGAATTTTACCAAAGGACCATAATGACAAATCCTTTTCTCTAAACTTTTGAAGTTCAATTTCCCAACTTGTCAGTTGGGGATGATTTACCTTGCTAGGTTTCAATATAGAGGTAAAGAGATACTAGATGGTAAAACTCGTTTAATAACAAACATTCCTGCTCTTACTGTGCTGGGTCCTTGAACACATTAGGTCAGTATCAAACACACGTCAGAAGCAAACACAAGAGTACTGGGCACAGGGTAAACAAATGAACCAATCACTGCTTGAAGGTATGGCGTGAAGAAGGGAAGCAGTCCTGAGTCATGCCGGGAAGCTTCAGGGTTTTCTGTGGGCGTCAGAGAATCATGAAAAATTTCTGAGAAGGGAGCAGTTTGATCTGGACAGCACCATGGAAGACTCTTCCGAAAGAAGTTGCAATGAGGGATTGTTGAACCTTGGAGTCTGCTCACCTGTCAGGTGATTGTTGCAATAGCCAAAGCAAGAAAACAACTTAATTCAGTCAGTGGCTCTGGCCAAAACAGGAAAAGGGTCAAAAGACCTCAACCACCAAAAGTTACTGGTAGCAGTGACTCTTCAAAACTGTGCAAGAATAATTCCCAGGTAATGATCTTTTTTCCAAGTTTCTACAAATGTGAAATAAAGACTGTCATGCCAACGTCCTGATCTACTAATTCCTTTCCCATATTCACCTCATCACCTTAAAACAAAATAATATCATTGCTGCACACCCACATTCATGGAGGCATTATTCACAGTAGCCAAAAGGTGGAAGCAACCCAAGTGTTCATCAACGGACAAATGGAAAAACAAAATGTGATATAAATACATATGGAATATTATTTCAGCCTTAAAAGAAAAGGAAATTCTGTAACAGGTTACAACATAGATGGACCTAGAGGAACTTCTTAAGTGAAATAAGCCAGTAACTAAAGGACAATTGCTGTGTAATTCTACTTATGTGAGGTACCTGTCAAACTCCTAGAGCCAGAAAGGAGAATGGTAGTTACTAAAAAATGGGGGGATGGAGGAGAGGGGAGTTGTTGTACCCAGTAGAGTTTCAGTTTTGCAAGATGAAAAGAGGCGGCCGGGCGTGGTGGCACACGCCTGTAATCCCAGCACTTTGGGAGGCTGAGGCAGGAGGATCGTGAGTTCAAAGCCAGCCTCAGCAATGGCGAGGTACTTAGCAACTCAGTGAGACCCTTGTCTCTAAATAAAATACAAAAAGGGCCAGGGATGTGGCCCAGTGGTCCAGTGCCCCTGAGTTCAATCCCTGGTACCACACAAAAAAAAAAAAAAAAGAGGCGGATGGTGATAATAGTTGTATATTGTGAATGTGCTTAATACTTGCTGAACACTTAACAATAGTTAAAACAATGAGTTTTGTTTATGTGTATTTTTCACAATTTTTTCAAAAAGAAAAGAAGAAGGGAGGAAGGGAAAAAGGGAAGGGAGGGGAGAGAGGGAAGAAAATGAAGAAAGGAAGGAAGCAAGCAAGCAAGCATTGCTCACGAGGATTATCAGTGCAAACGGGACTGCCTGAAAACAACAAATTCTCTGCCACCCAGGTACACCTTACCTAGGATGGTTCCTTCTCTTCTAGGTAACTTTTCATTATTACTGAAAAAATCCCCCTTACTCACTCCCATGCTTCATCTGGTCCTGACTTAGCTTCTTTTTTCTTTTTTTTTTTTTTTTTTTTTTTTAACCAGAGATTGAACTCAGGGACACTTGACCACTGGGCCACATCCCCAGCCCTTTTTTGTATTTTATTAGAGGCAGGGTCTCACTGAGTTGCTGAGTGCCTCACCATTGCTGAGGCTGGCTTTGAACTCACAATCCTCCTGCCTCAGCCTCCCAAGTGCTGGGATTACAGGCATGTGCCACTGTGCCCAGCTCTGACTCAGCTTCTTTATCTGAATGGCAGGAACCAGCCTGAGGGTGGACATTGCCACCTTCCCAGTGTCCAAGGCCATCTGGGGTTTCTGCTGGCCAAATCTGACCCTATCCATCACTCCAGGACCCCACCTTTCTCCAACAGGGGCAAACATGGCCCCAAGTCCTGGCAGGCTTTCCATGTGAGCATGGAAGTTTCCAGAAAACTCTTCCTGGCAACTCCATCCCAGCTAGGGGTGGAGTACCCTACCCTCCAGTTACTTTTTGTAAGGGCTCCTGCTGGGGAGGCCCCAGGGTCTTCAAAGCTCAGGCACAAGGTGGGTAGGTGGTCTCAATGCTGAGCACGGAACAAACCCTGGGGTTCATTTTGCCTCTGCCCAATTCTGTCCTTGTCAGTGACTCAGAGGAGACTGGGTCTGGAATGAGGAAGTTTGACATCCCCCTCAGAAGAGTTGGAAAGCTTGCTCTACCGGCTCCAGGTGCTGACTCATGTATTGAAACTCAGCTTTAGGTGTCTGCTGCACATTTAGGATTGTCAAGTCTTTTTTGATGAATCAGTCTATCCTTTAGCTCTTCTATTCACTTATATTTGGAGTGAATCTTTTGTAGGCAGTCTGTGCATTTGAGTCCTGTTCTTTTTTTTATCATTTATTTATTGCATTTATTTTTTTATCATTTATTTATTGCATTTTTATCATTTATTTATTGCTTTTAGTTGTACACAAAGTGTTTATTTTTATGTGGTACTGTACTGAGAATCGAACCCGGGCCACGCATGTGCGCAAGGTGAGCGCTCTGCCGCTGAGCCACAACCCCAGCCCCCAAGTCCTGTTCTTTTTTTTATCCAACCTGACCATATCTAACTTTTTTTAAGAAAATATTTATTTATTTGCTTTAGTTGAACACAATGCAATGCATTTATGTTTACGTGGTGCTGAGGATCGAACCCGGGCCGCGCACGTGCGAGGCGCGCGCTCTGCCGCTGAGCCACAACCCCAGCCCCCATATCTAACTTTTAATGAGTTATTGATATGGCTTGAAGTCCAACAACTTGTCATTTATTTTCTATTCATTTCATCTGTTCCTTGATGCTTTCTTATTTTTTAAAAAAGTTATCCACGGCTGGGCGTGTGTCATCCACAACGTACCAGTATGTTTGCTTTAAACAGTCAATTTTCTTTTAAAGACATGGGGACATTTTTGAAAGTCTTTTGTATTTCTGGTGCTCTTAGTTAATTCCAGTTTCTACCTGCTGTCACTTTCTTCCAGCCTGAAGAATTTCTCTTAAACATTTCCCAGTCTACAAGTCTACTGGTGATAATTGCTGTCCATTTTTATTTTATCTGCAAATATCTGGCTTTGGACCTCATTTTTTTTTTTTAAATATTTTTTAGTTGTTGATGGACCTTTATTTTATTTATTTGTATGTGGTGCTGAGAAGCGAACCCAGCACCTCACACATGCTAGGCAAGCACACTACCACTGAGCCACAACCCCAGCCCTGGACCTCATTTTTAAAGGGTTTTTTTTTTTTTTTTTTTTTGGTACCGGAGATTGAACTCAGGGGCACTCGACCACTGGCCACATTCTCAGCCCCCTTTTTTAATATTTTATTAGTGACAAGGTCTCACTGAGTTGCTAAGTGCCTCAGCAATTGGCTTTGAACTCGCGATCCTCCTGCCTCAGTCTCCCAAGTGCTGGGATTATAGGTGTGCGCCACCGCCCGGCTATTGAAGGATTATTATTTTTTTTTAATATTTATTTATTTGCTTTAGTTGTCCATGATGCATTTATTTGTATGTGGTGCTGAGGATCGAACCTGGGCCACGCATGAGCTAGGCGAGCGCTCTACTGCTGAGCCACAACCCCAGCCCCCGAAGGATTATTTTTGTTGGACATAGAATTTTAATTTCTCCCCTTTCAACATCTTCAAGATGTCATTCAATTATTTTTGGTTTGCACTGTTTCTAATAAGAAGTCATCAGTATTTCTTATATTCTCCAGTATGTAATCCTATTGTTCTATGTTATTCTTTGGCTGATTTTAAGATTTCCATCTTCTGTTCCTAGCAACGTGACTATGATGTGTGTACGTGTGGTTTTGCATGTGATTATCCTGCTTGGGGTTGTCAAGCTTCTTGGATCTGTGGGTTGGTATTTTCATCAACTTTGGAACTTTTCAGCCATTATATCTTCAAATATATTTTCTTCCCTTACCTCTCTTTTGCTTTTCCATTTGAAATTCCAAATACACATTTTTGGGGGATGACTTTATAATGTCCCACGGAGCCAGGTGGGTTGTTGCACACCTATAATCCCAGTGACTTGGGAAGCTGAAGGAGGAGGATTGCAAGTTTGAAGCCAGCCTCAGCAACTGAGTGAGACCCTAAGCAATTTAGTGAGACCTGTCTCAAAAATTTAAAAAAGGACTGGTGATATAGCATCCCTAGATTCAATCCCCAGTACAACAACAATAACAACATCCCACAGATCACTGAGGTTCTGACCATGATTTTCCAGCTTTTTTTCTTTCTGGGCTTCAATGTGATACTTCCTAGTGCTCTGACATCATGTTCCTGGGTCTTTTTCCCCACAGCATCTGACCTATTGGTATATAAAATTCATCTGGCAAATTTTTCACTTCAGATATTATAGTTTTCATCTGGAATTTTCATTTGGTTCCATTTCTCTTGATTTTTTTTTTCTTCCTTTAAATCCTTACACATATCTACAGTAATTGTTTTAAAGTCATCTTCTGCTGGTTGCAACATTCCTGCCATCTGTGGGTCTGTTTCTACTGACTGTCTTTCTTCATTAGCCCTGTCCCTCATCTGTTGTATTCTGGACACTGTGCATGCAAAGGTGTTGAGAATCTGGACTTTTTGTGCTCTCTCTTCAAAGAATATGAAGTTTTGGGGGCTGGAATTGTGGCTCAGTGGTAGAGTACTTGCCTTGCAAGTGTGAGGCACTGGGTTCGATACTCAGCACCACATATAAGCAAATGAATAAAATAAAGGTCCATCAACAACCAAAAAAATTAAAAAAAAAAAAAAAAAAAAAAAAGAGTTTGAAGTTTTGCTCTGAAGCCGGGCGCGGTGGCGCACGCCTGTAATCCAGCACTTTGGGAGGCTGAGGCAGGAGGATCGTGAGTTCAAAGCCAGCCTCAGCAATGGCGAGGCACTTAGCAACTCAGTGAGACCCTGTCTCTAATAAAATACAAAAAAAGGGCTGGGGATGTGACCCAGTGGTCGAGTGCCCCTGAGTTCAATCCCCAGTACCAAAAAAAAAAAAAAAAAAAAAAAAAAAAAAAAAAAAAGTTTTGCTCTGATGGGCAGTTCATTGGTTAACGAATGAACTGGATCCTCTTGGGGTTTTTAAGCTTTGTCAGACCATGAAGGGAGTTTAAAGATGAAAATTACATGCTAAGAATGGTGGAGCAGAATGGCCTATGGAACCTGGGTCCCTGGTGACAAGTGAAAGCAGGGACATGAACAGATATATGTGCAGAACAGATATATGACTAGAACCCACATTCTCAGCAGCACTACTCACAATAACCCAAAGGTGAAAGTAACCCAAGCACCCATTAAAAGAATGGGCAAACAAAATGTGGTGTGTAGACACAATGGCACATTATTTATCTTAAAAAGGAAGGAAATTCTGGCACAAGCTATGGCACGTATAAACTTTGAGGACATTATGCTAATGAAGTAGCCAGCCACAAAGAGACAAAAGCTTTAGGATTCAACTTACATGATATCCCTAGGAGTCGAGTTTGTAGACCAGAAAGTAGAATGGTAGTTGCCAAGGGTTAGGGGGTAAGGAGAAATAGGAGGAGTTGTTTAATGGGTGCAGAGTTTCAGTGTGGTTTTTGCAGTCCTGGGGTTCAAACCCAGGGCCTCACGCAAGTCCTATTACTGAGCTACTTCCCCAATCCCAGAGTTTCAGTTTCACAAGATGAAAAGAATTCTGGAGATGGATGGTGGAAATGATCACACAGCAATGTGAATGCACTTGTTACTACTAAACTGTACAATTAAAAATAGTTAATATGGCCGGGCGTGGTGGCGCACGCCTGTAATCCCAGCACTTTGGGAGGCTGAGGCAGGAGAATCGCGAGTTCAAAGCCAGCCTCAGCAATGGCGAGGCACTTAGCAACTCAGTGAGACCCTGTCTCTAATAAAAAAAAAAGGGCTGGGGATGTGGCCCAGTGGTCAAGTGCCCCTGAGTTCAATCCCCAATACCACAAAAAAAAAAAAAAAAAAAAAAAATAGTTAATATGGATGGGCACCATGGTGCAGGCCTGTAATCCCTGCAGCTCAGGAGGCTGAGACAGGAGGATCACAAGTTCAAGGCCAGCCTCAGCAACTTAGCAAGGCCCTAAAGCAATTTAGTGAGACCCTGTCTCAAAATAAAAAATACAAAGAGGACTAGGATGTGGCTCAGTGGTAAATCACTCCTGAGTTAAATCCCCAGTACCAAAAAAAAAGCTATTCCTATTTTACAACTACAAATAGAAAATTTTTAAAAAGCAAACTAAAATTAAAAGCATCTATGTCATATAAGAAAGTTGGTCATTCTTCAATTCTTTCTTATTGCAATTATAGTAGGAATTCGCCTGCATAACAATCTAATAAAAAACGGGAGGGTTCACAGGTAAATGGATGAAGTTGGAGAATATAATGCTAAGTGAAGTTAGCCAATCTCAAAAATCTAAATGCCAAATGCTTTCTCTGATATAGGGAGGCTGATTCACAGTGGGGCTGGGATGGGGAGCATAGGAGGATTAGAGGAACACTAGAAAGGTCAATGGGGAAGGAGGGGAAGGTGGGGGGAAGGATGAGATAGATATCATCACCCTAAGTGCACGTATGAAGACAAGAATGGTGTGAATATATTTTGCATATAACCAGAGATATGTAAAAATGTGCTCTATATGTGTATTATGAATTGTAATGCATTTTACTGTCATATACAACAATTTCGAATAAAAAGAAGAAAAACTGGGGGCTGATAATATTTCTGAACTTCTGAAACTGAGAGGACATCTGTCAACAGATCAAGTGCCTTGGCCTTTCCTTGGTCCTCAGGCCAAGTCAAGTGGTGATTAGCGAGAGTAAACTACTGATTTCTAACCAGAAAGTTAAAAAAAAAAAAAAAAAAAATCATCCTTTGTCAAAGAGCAGGCACAAAGGGCCAACCAACAATAAACGCTGTATCACACAGCGCACCAAGGCCTTTGATCCCTCAGCATTTGATCCCTCACGCATTCCTGCCTGCGAACGTGTTCTCAGGGAGTGAAGATACCCATGATGTCACCAGGTGATCGCACTGCACTGATAACACCTCATGGTGCTGGACGGCCCCTCACAAAGGCAAGCAGTGTCTCTGCATGCAAATGGGGACATCTGGGTGGACCTCTTGCAGGAGTCATTAGCAATTACATCCAAACTGTCTCCGGACACTCGCCTCTCCTTCCCACACATCCTGTCTGTCTCTCCCATGAGCTAGGAGACGGGGACACGGGGGGGGGGGGGGGGGGGGGGGGGGGGGAGGGTGAGGCCACGGGAGGGCAGAACTTTCTCTGGGAAAAGGCCTCTGAGCTCACATTTCCAACAGCTATAGAGCCTAAGAGGGCAGGAGGCAAACAGGGAAGCAGGAGAGAGGCTCTGCAGGGGGGCCGGGGTTCAGGCCCGGGAAGTGGAGAACTGGGTGTCTCCCGGGCCCCCTCATTCCTGCTGCTCTGCACACCCCAGGCTGTGCCAGCACCGTGACCATGACCACAGCAGGTCTGTGAGATCCAGGAAGGAGGCAGGAACTTCAGCATCTGAATTCCAGCCACTGCACCCTGGAGACTGTGAGGGCTTCACTAATTCTCAAATCAGGACACGCAGAGGACCACCTGAGGACCAGCAGAGAACACCGTGACGTTCAGTGATGCTGCTCCTCACGTCCCAACCACCTCAAGGACACAGCGCCGTGGGTGGGCAGGCGGGCCGCACCGTCAGACCGCCCTGGGTTGAAACCCCAACCTCCTGCCAACATACTCTGTGGCCTTAGTAAGTTCCAGAACCTCACTGGGCCTCAGCTGGAAGGTGAGGAGGACATGCACGAAAGTCGGCACGAAAGTCCCTCCCTAGGTGACAGCCATCACTCCAGATGAGGGTTCCCATGGTATCTAACACGGTTTTTGTTGATTGATTGATTGATTGATTGATTGATTGATGTGTGTGTGTGTGTGTGTGTGTGTGTGTGTGTGTGGCACTGGGGATAGACCCCAGGGCTTCCCGCGTGCTAGGCAAGCACGCTATCACTGAGTTACATCCCCAGAGCCGACAAGACTTTTTGAACTTGATCATCACTTTACTTTGGGAGGCTGAGGCAGGAGGATATTTTTGAGACCCTGTCTCTAAAATACAAAAAAGGGCTGGGGATAAAATCTTGCCCGGTAACCACAAAAAAAAAAAAAAAAAAAAAAAAACGATGAGGTTGTACGATGAGGTTGTACTGTTTTTCTTCTGGAGGCAAATCAAGTGTAATTTGGGAAGAAGAGCAAAGACAGAGAATAGATTCAGAAATAATATCCTCATGGAAAAAAACCTGAAAGGAACTCGGCAGTTGCCTAAAACCTCATAAAACCCGGCTTCCTTATGGAATCACAGCAAATGTCTGAAGGCTTCTGATGCAGCCCACGTTTAAAATGAGAGGCTCCCCTTTCTCCAGCTCCATTAGAGAAGCATCGACCACCCTGTGCCGCTGCACAGAATTCAGCCAATCCTGTATTTATTTAGTTATTTATTTATTTTGGTACTGGGGATTGAACTCAGGGGCACTCGACCACTGGGCCACATCCCCAGCCCTTTTTTGTATTTTATTAGAGACAGGGTCTCACTGAGTTGCTAAGTGGCTCGCCACTGCTGAGGCTGGCTTTGAACTCGCGATCCTCCTGCCTCAGTCTCCCTAGTGCTGGGATTACACACGTGTGCCACTGTGCCCACCCTTTACTTCTTTTGTACTGGGGACTGAAACTGGGGCGCTTTACCCACTGAGCTACATCTCCAGCCTTTTTTTCAATTTTTCTTTTACTTCAAGACTGGGTCTCACTAAGTTGCGGAAGACACCGTTGAACTCACGCTCCTCCTGCCTCAGCCCCCTGAGTGGCGCTGGGATTACACGGCTCCCAACCCTTCCCGTCTTTCCAAGGACCTAGGGAGGGTTCTTTTTTTTTTTTTAGTTGTAGAGGGGACACAGTATCTTTATTTTATTATTATTATTATTATTTTTTTTTTTTAATGTGGTGCTGAGGATCGAACCCAGGGCCTCATGCATGCAAGGCAAGTACTCTACCACTGAGCTGCAACCCCAACCCCAAAGGAGGGTTCTGAGCCTACTGCAGACTGAGAAGGCAGGCCACCCTCATCCCACCTCATGGGCTAGGTCCCCTGCGGTCGCAGCAGGAGGGGCTGACCCCAGAGTCTCACCAGGTCAGGCCTGGCCTTCCAAAGCCACCCTGCCCCCAGCCAGCCCTCTAAAGTCTCTCAGTAGAGTGACACACACAGAGAGGTAGGTGAGCAAACCCAGAGGCAGTCTGGACTGGTAAGGCGGGTTTCTGGTGCCCGGGCAGTTGAGAATAAGGAAATGCATTCTGTTTTCGGAATGAGGAGACAGGCAGCATTCTCCGGAGAGGAGGCACCTTGCTCTCCCTCCACAAACACAATCAAGCCGGCCTGTCGAGGGCTTCTGGTATCTTTGTTTGATTTCTGTTGGGTCAACAGTTACGGGTTTGGCAGATAGCAGTTGCAAGCCTCACACAGAGAGAATCATGGTAGCAGATTCTGAAACACGCTGGGGGAAAGGACTCTTGGGAGTTTCATGGTCGAATGGCTCTATTCTTTCACTCCTCCTGCCTGAAAAGCAGGGAGAGAGGCCTGAGTATTCTAGCTGCCCTGGGTTTGGGGTCAGGCCTCGGGCTGGAAAAGTGTCCTTTAGCTTTTGTTTTTCTACTGCAGGAGGAATCTCAAGCTATGAAATCTTCCTGAATTATAGACCGGGAGCTGGGCTTCCCCAGGAACACCTCAGTCCGGACAGGTGGGCTGGGTCCCCCACCCACAACAGCTTGGGGCTCTCCTTGAGTCGAATGCTCGCTCCGGGTGCATTAGCCTGAAGACGTCAGACTCAGCCGCAGAGGAGTCAGCAGCCTGCTCAGGAGGAACATCCATTTCTCAATCGTTCGCTGCAGACCTGCCAATCCCAGTCAGACCCTTTCGCTTGTCCTCATTCATTTAATGCCCACTCAGGAGGCTGAGACAGGAGGATTGTAAGTTTGAGGCCAGCCTTGGCAACGTAGCAAGAAGACAAGAATAAGCCATTTGTGGCTCTGATGGCATACTGGTGTCTTTTCCTGGAATGTCCCCAAAGGGACTTTGAACAGCTCGCTAATGACTCGTTCTTCAGTCATTTTGCACAGACGTGCACACAAACACCAAACAAACTGGACGCGGAACCAAGGAGGGTGCCAGCAGCCTTGCTCACCCCAACAGGCTGCCCGGGCGGTCCAGGAGGACAGGAACCAGGAGGATGGCGGCTGACAAGGGTGCGTTATCTCAGGAATGTGTCGGGGCAAGGTCCACGCTGATGCTGAAACAGTTCCCAGGTGCACCGAGCTGGCCAGGGCCGTGTCCCAATCCCTGCAGGAAAAGCCCGTGGAATCTGGCCACAGCTCCTCGCCACCCTCATGCTGGAAAGGCACGGCGTTCCACGGGCCTCACAGACTCCACACCTGGGGCTGGCTGCCCACCCTTCTGGCCCCCAGTCCCCCACCAGAAGCCACCAGTGGCCCGGGCTCAACCAGCCCCAGCCTTGGCAGACCTGAGGCAGCGTTTCTGCTGGGCCCTTGCAGCAAGATTTCTGCCTGTCCCCGGGAGCTCCCCCAGTGGCCCTGGTTCAAGTCCCTTCTGGGGAGCTTACTGGGGACCTCAGGGCCTGCTTGTCTTGCTCTTGGCCCTGTTCTCTCAAGAGCTCTGCCTCTGTGATCGCTGCAGGGTGTCTGCCAGCCGCCTCCTCATGACCTCCAAGAACCAGCACGCACGACCCTTCCCACGAGGGCTGCCGGCCTCGACGTGCCCTCGTTCCCCAGATGCCACGTGCTCCAGCCCTGGCGGGCCTCCTGCACAGCCTGGGTCTACTCTGACCTTTGGCATTTGACCCTACTCCTCACCACGCCACATGACCTTGCATTTTTTCAGCAGGTGTGAACCCCTATCTCCTGAGCTCTGTCGCCCCACCCGGCCCCAGTCTCTCATCCCATGTGGGGATCTGGGAATGAGTTAAGAAGCTCCTTTCCCTAGATAGCATTTACAGCTGGCCATAAAAATACACTGCTTACTGATACCACAAATATGTGGCGTGCCCTAGAGCAGAGCTAGGAAGGGGCACGGGCATGGGCAGCCACGAAACAGGAAAAAAAAAAAAAAAAAAGGCCCCACCACCAGCAGTCACTGACGGTCACGTCGGTGTGGTTCAAGGGCAACACAGACACGGATCCCAGGACCTGCACTGACTGCAGACTCTGCATTACACACTGTGCACATGGATGGAAATGTCACACTGTGCCCTGCAATTAATTAACAATTAATATGTGCCAACTAATTTTTTAAAAAAAATTTTAATGCAGATTCTGCTTTGGTGGGTCTGAGGTCGAGCCTGAGATTTCTCACTTCTAAGGAGCTCCAGGCAGGGATGACGATGATAAGCTGGTCTGGGTGCACACTTTGAGTGGCATGAGGGTAGGGCTCATATGAACGAGCAGGAGTTTGCCACAGCAGGGTGAGGGCAGAAGCAGGGCTCAGAGCTGAACACAGGCTCAGGTCCAGTAACCGCCAAGGCCTGCAGTCGGCACTGGCATTTGGGACAATTTATTCTGGAGGTTCTGAGAAAAAAAAATATCCACAAGCTCTCCTGAGTGAGCAGCTGCTATGGTTGGTCCCCCCTGACTCCTGACCCTTGACCTCTGGCACCAGGTGAGTGTAGCCCAAGGCCAGCTCAGCGACCTTTTAAATCAGCACCTCATCCATCACGTGCTGCCCATGACAGGAAGGGGGTGTCAGAGGGCACAGCCAGGCTGGGAGAAGCACAGGTGGCTACTGAGCTGAAGGGCTCAAGATGGACCGGGCTTTGCAATCCAGCTGGGTCACCCGCAAACTAACGCTGTGGTCACTTAACATTTCTGAGTATTTATGACGAACCTTGCTCCCTGCGAAGCTCCTTAAGGGAGATGAGCCATCTTAATTTCCACCGTAACCCTTCAAAGTAGATGCTCGTTTAAGAGTACAAGCTCGGGAGCAGGGCCTGGCCTTGAATCCTGGCTTTGCCACTTTCTACCTGTGTGATCTTGAGCGAGTGACCCAGCCTCTCAGTGCCCCACGTCCTCATCTCTAAATGGGGATGGTAGCAGCAGCTCTCTTAGAAGGCTCCTGTGATGGCGAGTTGAGCTGATAAATAGAGAACTGAGCACTTGACACACAAGGAAATTTGGCCCTTAGTACTTTTCACCTTATTGGTATAAAGCAAGGAAACGGAGACTCAGAGAGATGAAGCCATTTGCCAAAGGTCACGTGTTAGTAAGAGGCAAAACTGATTCATAAGTGAGGGTTTGGGGAACAAGCAGAAACCATGACGTGGGTAGGCAGACAGAGGGAGCAGAGAGAGAAGCAGGTGACAGTGCTGCCTCAGCCCCTGTGGCCAGCTGCAGCTCCCGCCAGCCCAGGGTAAGCTCCATTCCCTTCCTGAGATTCCTGAGAATCCGCCGGCCTCACAGCAGCCTCTGTTCTAGAGCTGTCCTGCACGGGCCGCTGCTGTTCTGGAACAGTCAGAACAGGCCTGACGTAGAGCCGACTCCTTCCAGGGAGAGAGAGGGTGGATGAGGATGGGCCTCACGGGGCCACTGGGGGTGTCATCGGGAGAATGGCCAAGTGCAGGGCATGCTTGGGAACTGCCACTTGCCCAGGTGACTAGGAGCAGGGGGACAAATGATGAGAAGCCAACAACCATAGCTAACAATCAAGGGTGCTGGGCACTCTGCCAAACAGTTTGCCTTCTTTACGTCATTTAATCTTTTTTTTTTTTTTTTTTTTTGTGTGTGTGTGTGTGTGTGTGTGTGTGTGGTACCGGGGATTGAACTCAGGGGCACTCGACCACTGGATCACATCCCCAGACCTTTTTTGTATTTTCTTAGGGACAGGGTCTCACTGAGTTGCTAAGTGCCTCGCCATGGCTGAGGCTGGCTTTGAACTTGCGATCCTCCTGCCTCAGCCTCCCAAGTGCTGGGATTACGCCCGGCACTTAATTTAATCTCAATAAAAACTGCAGGAAAGATGTCCTTGTATCTCAAGAAACACACACACACTCAAGTATTAAATTTTACAAGTAGTAAAAAGACATGTCTCTGACTTTAATAAAATGGTTTATATACATTACGGAATGAACAACCTAATCCGAAAATCCCAGATCTGAAAAGCTCCCACATTTGAAAGCTTCTGAGCATCACCATGACACAAGCAGGAAGCTCCACGCCATGAGACTTTGTTTCGTGCACAAAGTCACCGAACAGTAGTGTGTAAGAGAAGCTTCAGCCCACGCATCAAAGGTAGACACAAAACAAGAAAGAAGTTTGTGTTTTGACGAGGGTCCCATCCCCAAGGTATCTTATTATGTAAATGCAAATATTCCAAATGTCCTCATCAGCTTTCTGTTGCTGTGACAAAATACCCGAGACAAACAACTTAAAGGTGCAAAGATTTACTTTGGGTCCAGGGTTGGTTGGTTCCATTGTTTTTGAGCAGAACATCATGATGGAGGCATGTGGTGGAGCAACGCCCCTCAGAGCAGCCAGGAAGCAGAGAGAGAGAGAGAGAGAGAGGAAGAGGCCAGGTCCCAATATCCCCTTCAAGGGTACACCTCCAAATGGCCTAACTTCCTTCCACTGTGCCCCACTTCATAAACCTTCCAGCACCTCCTACTAGAGCCACAGGCCTTTAACACATGGGTCTTTGGGGGACATTCAAGATCTGGGGGAAAAAAATCTGGAAAAAAAAAAGTCCAAAATCTAAACACTTCTGGTCCCAAGCATTTCTGACAAGTCTGCTCTACCTGTATATTACTCTGACAGACAGTGAGAGAATATGAAATAAAAGGGCAACATGTAAAAGTCCTATCTGGGGAAAGAGTATATGGAAATTCCTTGTATTAGTTTTGCAACTTTCTCGAATGTAAAAATCACATCCAGCCAGGCGCGGTGACGCACGCCTGTCATCCCAGCACTTGGGAGGCTGAGGCAGGAGGATCGCGGGTTCAAAGCCAGCCTCACTTAGCAACTCAGTGGGACCCTGTCTCTAAATAACATACAAAAAAGGGCTGGGGATGTGGCCCAGTGGTCGAGTGCCCCTGAGTTCAATTCCCAGTACCCAAAAAAAAAAAAAAAAAAAAAAATCACATCCAAACAAAAGATACCAAAATATGTGCAGGAAAGTTTTTTTGTTTTTATTTTGGGGGGCAGGGGGTGTTGTGAAATCCAGGGCCTTGAGCATGCTAGGCAGGAGCTTTACCACTGAACTATGTCTCCAGCCCAGAAAGATCTTTTCAAAGCACTCTTAAAATACAATGAGGTCAACATTACTATTGTTCCTATTTTACAGGTGAAAAAAGTGAGGTTGAGCCTTAAAAAACAAGACTGGGGACATCTTCAAAGGCTTTGATTGTCAAGAGAAGCATGCCCCTCAGTATCCCAGGGGAGTCACTAGCGGGGCTAAGGAGAGGGTGTGGGGTTACAGAAGCTGATCTGGAATCAGGGAGCCAGCAGAGGGGTGCGATCTCTCAGGTGGCCTCGTTTTCACCTCCACCTCTGCATAAGTCACAGAAAATGACTGAGGGCTCAGCTTGGAAAAGACAGGGTTGTAGGTGAGAACTCAGCAGGTGTGGGGGGGGGAGGAAGAATCAGGCTAGATGTTCCTGGAAATACAGGGGAGTGGGTGGACAGGAACCAGGTGGGAGGAAGACCTGTGTTCCGCTGGGCACCATTTGGACCTTTAGAATCTGAACATGCTGTAATTAGTACAGAGAGAGCTTCCCACGGTATGGCAGGAAAGGCAAGAGGCCAAGCTGTTTGTTCAGAGCAGGACTCGATCCACCTGCAGACTGGCTACGGTTTGCAATGCCTGCCTACAACACCCAGCAGGAACTTGAAAGTGGACACCTGCAGTTTCATGACAGAGCAGGTGGTGGAAGGCTTGGAGGACACAGGACCGCTAGGGAAGCACAACACTGCAGGTGATCAAGGAAGGCACCTCGGGGCAGCCCCTGATGACACCCCAGGACTCTGCTCCAGGATGGGGAGGGATGGTGGAGAGGGGAGGGAGGTGCTGGCATGAAGGGAGTGTGCACGCTCTTCAAAGCAGGAGCGCCAGGGCGGGCGGACAGACTGAAGGCTTGCTCCTGGAGACAGAACAGCTGAGTCGGTTCTGGAAAAGTCCACAGAAGCCCCAAGAAAGGCAGAGGAGTTGTTGACGGGAGGCCAAGAAGGAAGCAAGGTGTGCAGGAGGCTGAAGGATCCCCGTTCTCTCTGGGTCTCTAGAACGATGTGCAGATCGGGGACAAATCTGCTCCCCTGATTAGTGGTTCTCAAGCTTAAGACTCCATCAGAATCACTTGGGGGGTTCTTTTTCCAAATGCGAAGTCTGGAGTCCACCTCCTGAGATTCTGATTAGGCAGACTGGGTGGGGCTGGGAGTCTGCCCTGGAGCCACTGTCTCTCTTTAGAGGTTCAGATGAACACCATCAACAGGTGAGCGGCCTCCAGGAAAAAACAGGACCCTTTGGCCAGAGGTGGATCTTATTTGTAGCTAAAAAAGCAAACTCAGTTTTTCCAACTGCAAAGCTTCATAACTATATATCTTGACCTTTCGTGATACTTCCAAGGCCCGTTATTTCCTAAGACACCATCTTCTTTATTTTCCTCGCCTGGAATTATTTTGTGTATGTTCTTGTTATTTGTGAGTTCCAGGTGGGACAATGCCAGTCTTTGTTCACTGCTACATCCCCTTCCTTGCAGGGCTCCCACCAGGAAGCCAACACACAAAGGTAATGGAATGCTTTAGTTTCAATCCTATCCAACTGCAGCAGAAAGGGAAGGTAAACCACGCATGGCCAGTCACTTCCTGCTCGGCCAACCTCAGGCTGAGATGACCCACTTGACTCCTAGTGAACTCAAGACAAACATCCTGAAGGATGTTCCAGTGGGCGAACAAGAATGCTGCAGACCAAGCCCACAGGCTGTTCAGGTGCCAAAGAAGCAAAGGGAAATTTGGTTCTTACTAACCTTCCAGATAGCTCCATTGAGCAGAACCCGGGCTCTAAAAGGGTGAAACAAAGATAGTGAGGTTCCACCACGGACAGGGGCGTCTGGTCAGGGAATCTTGGAGGGACGCTGACAAACCAAATGAACTCAGGGGACGAGTGCACACGCCCTACTTATTCAGAGAAGGACATTTGCTAAAGCAAGAGCAGAGCAAGCAGCCGGGCACAGTGGCGCATGCCTGTCATCCCAGCACTTGGGAGGCTGAGGCAGGAGGATCGCGAGTTCAAAGCCAGCCTCAGCAATGGCGAGGCACTTAGCAACTCAATGAGACCCTGTCTCTAAGAAAATACAAAAAAGGGCTGGGGATGGGGCCCAGTGGTGGAGTGCCCTTGAGTTCAATCAGTGGTTGAGTACCCCTGAGTTCAATACCCGGTACCAAAAAAAAAGAATAGAGCAAGCAGAAAGCTCCGGCTTCCCAGACGGACCCTGGGCAATGCAAGAAGGTGTCCCTGAGGGAATCTCAGCAGCCAGGAGCAGCCAGCACGCCTGGCACCCTAGCTGCAGGGGATGCTGAGGCAGAAGCGGGAGGAATGCAAGTTCAAGGCCAGCCTGGGCAACTTGGGCAGGCTCCTATCTCAAAAATTATTTTTTAATAAAAATTTTTAAAGGAAGAGCAAAAAAGAAAGAGGCATTGCCAGCACTAATGTAATCGCGCTCCTTGACTGCCCAGCTTGGCCTGGTAAAGAACATGGTTGGGGGTGGGGAGGGGCAAACCAATTGGGTCTCCTGCCAGTGCTGCTGTTTATTAACCACGCAACACTGGGCAAGTTTTAGACTTCCTAAGCCTCCGTTTCCCCCAGCAGAATGGCTAGGTAACAATTCTTGCCTCATAGTGTTGCCATTAGGATTCAACTAGATGATGACCTCAAAGCCCACAGCCCAGAGCTGGGCACCATGCAAAACCTTAACAGATGTTCGCCGGTGGTAATTCTTTTTTTTTTTTTTTTTTTTTTTAATATTTATTTGTTTGTTTTAGTTGTACACAATGCCTTCATTTTTACATGGTGCTGAGGATCGAACCTGAGCCGCGCACATGCTAGGCACGCACGCGCTCTACCGCTGAGCCACAACCCCAGCCCCAGTGATAGTCCTTGTCTACAGGTTATGACCCGCGTGGTGAGAGCATCCACCCACGTCTGGGAGAATCGAGGATGCAGGTAAGGGGATGAGGTACAGACTCCGTGCAGCAGCTGGAGAGGGCCCCACAGCCAGCTGGCAACTCTGACGCGAGGCTCCAACCAATTTATTTTTTTAAAATCCTTATTTATTTACTTTAGTTGTACACAATGCAATGCATTTATGTTTTACGTGGTGCTGAGGATCGAACCCGGGCCGTGCATGTGCGAGGCGAGCGCTCTGCCGCTGAGCCACAACCCCAGCCCTCCAACCAATTTATTTAAGAGCATTAGTGCTGCCGTGGGAGTGGAAGATTTTCACATTCAGGCAAAAAAGGAGCCCAAATCTCTTAGATACTTAACGCATCAGGGAAGAAATGTCAAGATAGGTGCAGAAGAGGGAAAATTGCCAAATAGCAAAGTACCTGACATTCCTCCAAATATCTATTTCTCCACCTCCTGCAACTATTTTTTTAATACTTCCTGAATCATCTCAATTTTTCCAAGTAGAACTGTATAAATGACAAGTTTTAAAGTGTTATCTGATACCCATATGGGTGTCCTTGACAAGGTACTTTCACATAATATCAAATTCTCTATGTATTTAGGAAAAGGCAGATATATTTAATACAGTGATTCTCCACTGTAGCTGCACTTCAGGATCAACGGAGGACTTTATAAATATCCCATAATCATGCCATACCCCAGAGCAATGAAAACAGAAACTCCGAGGACGGGTCGCCCATGGGTATTTTCAAATTCCCCTCCAGGGATCCCATGATTCCAATATGTAGCAGAAGTTGGGAGCCACTAAGTTTTCCTTATTTTTCCTGCAACCCCAATGACATCCCTTCCTTCTCTGTTGGGGAAAGGTTATCAAGAGTCCTTATTCCCTCGCTTTAGAGTTACGAAGACCCAGACTCAAGAAGGGCAGGTGAGCTGAGCGTGGTGGCACCTACCTGTAATCCCAGCAGCTCGGGAGACTGAGACAGGAGTGAGTTCAAAGCCAGCCTCAGCAATAGCGAGGCGCTAAGGCACTCAGTGAGACCCTGTCTCTAAATAAATATAAAATAGGGCTGGGGATGGGGCTCAGTAATTGAGTGCCCCTGAGAAGGAAGGAAGGAAGGAGGGAGGGAGGGAGGAAAAGGAAGGGAAGGAAGGAAGGAAGGAAGGAAGGAAGGAAGGAAGGAAGGAAGGAAGGAAGGAAGGAAGAAAGGAAGAAAGAAAGAGCAGAAGCCTGGATCTCCTGCCTCCCGTGCAGCTCCCGACACCAGCCACTCAGCTCTGCATGAACCAAGAGCTGTGAAGATGCAGGAAACCACACCATCCTAATGCACAGAAGGTGCTCCTGAGCCTGGGTAAGGGAGGAGGGGCAGGCTTTTCTACACTTTGTCTGAGAGCTGAGTCACTATGCAAAAACAAAGGAGATGTCAAGTGAGGGCGGGGGCCTGAAGAAGGGAGTATGGAGGTGTAGCTTAGACAGCGAGGGTTTGGGCATAACATTAAAATGCTCACAAGTCCACGGAGACCATTGCAACTGGCTCTATACACCTGTGCTCAGAAAGGTCCGCATCCTGTCCGGCTTCTGTCACTCGATCGCTTCGGCTGCCGATGGCTCATAAAGGAGTGGGCCGTAGCTCACCGGAGGCTTGTGGAACGACGGATCGCCAGGCTGCACCCCCCCCCGCCCCCCAGCTTCTGATTCTGCAGGCCTGATGTGGGGGGAGTTGACACACTGCTCTGGGACCACCTCTGAAGAACGACCGTACCAGGGCAAAAACCTCAGGGGCCACAGGGACCAGTAAAAGGACTGAAGAAAACCCCAGGGTCCTCCAGTGGCTGCCGGCAAATATTTATTTTATGTCAGCCAAGACAATAAACCACTTTACGTTGGTTTTGAAACTCCTTGAGCTGCAAGATGCCTTTAACATTCCTGTCTAGCAAAAGTCATTGTTCACTGGAGAAGGGTCGATCTTCTCAAGTGTGATCAGTGTTTCTGGGGAGCATTTGTCTCAATGAGAAAAATAAGAAGAAGTGGTTTATGTCCAAAAAAACCTGGTCCTCAAAATATATGAATTGAGGAGTAACAATATCACTATATAGAAAGCTATAAAAAAGGACTCTAGGGGGCTGCAATCATTGCAGTTAGAACGGCCTGGTGAATGGAAGAGGAACATCATGAAGGACCTTTAATGTGATTTGTATCAACCCTAATTTATTCTCATTTTGCCAATGAAGAAATGGAAGTTGAGGAGGGTGTGAGTGATTTGGGCAAAGTCAAAGAACTAGCAAGTGACAAAGGTATGCAAACTTGGAGAAGTAGTTGGACTAGGATATAGTTCAGTACTAGGGCACTTGCCTAGCATGTGGGAGGCCCTGGGTTCAATCCCCAGCACGGCTTTAAAAAAAAAAAAAGCCTTTAATCAGGTAGTGGCAGAAATTTTCATATGGAATTTTTCAATTCCACATAAAAAGGAATATGCCTCTTCTCCTCCACCCCTGCCTCCCTGCACTACCTAGAACAGAAGTAGGAAAAGTTCCCAGGGGTGAAGAAGCCCAGAGCTGCTCAGCTCAGGTCCAGGTCCAGCTGGGTGAACGGGCTCGGTAGGAGAAACAGGGTTCCCGTGATCTTCTGTGACCGGGATATGTCAATTCTACACATTCTAATTAAAGACAACTCCCTCCTGGCTTCCAGGATCCCCCAGACTGCCTGCATCTCTGTGCTTCATTCCAACATGGACAAGAAAACCCTACCACATTTTGCTTCCACTTAGGTTTTGGTTTAGCAAAATCAGAACAACGCACACTCCGCACGGTCATGGCAGTGCAGGTCAGCAACGCGAGGACAGTTCCCTTTAGCCCTCTCAGCCTAGGAAGGAGCACCGAGTGTCAGCCCCTGTTTTCAGTTTCCTCCTCTGCAGATCTCCAGCACCCACTCCCGGATTAGCGCAGTGATTCTAGGAGTCAATGGATCAGTGGTTCCCAAAGTGCAGGACACAGGTCAGCAGTGTCATTGGGGACCTGTTGGACACGTACCTTCTCCCCACCAGACCCATGTGTCAAACTGCGGTGTTTAATAAGCCTTCCAGGGGCTTCTGACGCTTCTTCAAGGCGGACAACCACTGCTCTAGAATGGAGGCACCGCAAGGAATGCGCGCTGGTGCATCACAGCAGCATCTTCTGTGCTGGAACCATGGCTGCCATATTGCTGGCAGTCAACCACTGAATGCATCCAGATGAACAGGAGAGGAGGGAAACCGAGGCTCAGAGAGCTTGGCCCTCCCAGCTATATTTGCACAGCTCCACGACTAGCCTCGTCTCTCACTAATTTGCAGTAAATTCCATGCATTGGAGATGGACCACCTTAGCTCACTACTGCATTCCCAGCACTCAAACCAGCTCATCACAGCAGGCTCTTGGCAACGCCCTTGAGGTCAAAGTTCTCCCAGCCCCAAACCTAGGTTCACACCATCACCATCAATAGGTGTCACACACACCTGGATTTTCCTAAGATGGTAAAAGAATTCTAGAGAACACCAAGCCTCCTGTCATAATGTGGCTTATCTGTTTAACTACTGGCCAGTCTTCCTCATCTAAGTGTGTACCCCATGGCAGCGGGACTTTGCTCTGATCCTTGGCACTGGTGAGGGAGGCTGAGCACAGTAGGTAGTCCATAAATACCTGCGGAGTGAATGGCTAACACCTGGCTGGGTGGGACTGATTAACGCCGATGCCCTTCGGCACCTCCACCAAGCTAAAATGAGCAGGTTCTCCAACTGCTCTCGAACGGCACAGTGCAAGGCGGGAGACAGAGTTGCAAGGACATGCTATCAAAGCAGTCACGAGTGAATTCCAGGGACCCCTGCTCCTGCATCGCGCCTCCCAGCTTCGCAATGGCAAGTCCACTCACGGGCAGCCTCCGTGCCAGCTCACTGGCAAGAGCTGCTTCACTCCAGAAATTCCAAAGAAGGGTTTGGCTCTGATAAGACCTGGGGGCGCGGGCAGTTTACTGATTTATTTATATAATGAGCTCTGCCAAGGTGGTTTGCAAGCACAACTAATGTCAACGTGGCCCAGGTGAGCTGTGGCCCAGCAGAAGGCTTCACGATGGCAGGGAAGAAGTGGGGTCTTAGCTCCTCTACCAATGCATGGGGGGCGTAAGTTAGCCTGACTATGTGGGGCTCCTGGCGGAGAGCATGATGTGCACTAGGCATGCCGAGACTTCCTGCACCTGGTGTCATCTCGGCCTGGTCACAAGCCTGGGGGCAGGCATAGCCTACTCTTACTCCTGCTCTACACTGAGAAGGAACTGGTTTAAGGCTACTCACTACCTGTGAGAGAGCCAGACTTGACCCAGTGTCTCTGATCTTTACGAAGGTCGTACCCACTGCAGGGGTGGTGTGTCACACCGAAAGCCGCCTGCAACCAGGTGAATGGTTTTCTCCATGAGTGAGATGGTAGATACTCTGACAGGTCTTCCATAGCTAACAGCCCCTTTACTTTTGCTTCCTTTTCTCTCTCTCTCCTCTCAAGGAAAGATATGGCAGGGATGGAAAGAGGAAGGCTTGGAAATCCGTCAGACGGAGATTCCGATTCCAACTCTCTCCCTTTCTACCTGTGCACGACCTTGAGCTCATCACCTGACATCTCTCAGTCTCAGTTTCCCCATTTGCAGAAAAGGAGGCTGCACCACAGTGGCCAGCATGGGAGGAATGCTGGCTAAAGATCATCAGAGCTAATCATTATCATGGATCATCATCACGCCATCGTTCCCATTGTTAGCGAAAGCTGGGCGCAGTGGCGCACGCCTGTAATCCCAGCACTTTGGGAGGCTGAGGCAGGAGGATCGTGAGTTCAAAGCAAGCCTCAGCAATGGCGAGGCACTTAGCAACTCAGTGAGACCCTGTCTCTAATAAAATACAAAAAAGGGTTGGGGATGTGGCCTAGTGGTCATGTGCCCCTGAGTTCAATCCCCGGTACCAAAAAAAAAAAAAAAAAAAAAAAAGAATTACACCTCCCATTGTTAGTGAAGGAAAGCCCAATGGTGCACGCGCAAGAAGTTCCTGGAACGCACCATGAAATGCTCACAGAGCCTCGACCATCCCAGAAAAGCCGTGGCAGACGCAGGATCGCAAGCCTGTCCCAGGGTCATCTCATCCTAGCAGCCACCCGATGCCTGTGTCTTGACATTTTATCCTTCCAGTCAGTAGATCCCAGAGGCGGCCCCAGTGGCCAACCAAACAAGCCATGGCCACTGAGGCCACCACGGGGCAGAAAAGAAGACAATGTATTGGGGGTGAGGGGACCCTCACCAAAACAGGGTCCAACAGCAGCAGGCGGCCGTGGGGGAGTCAGCAGCTGCTGCAGGCCTGGTGTCCCTGCGGCCCGAGTGACGAATGCAGCCAGCCAAGAGAAAAAGCCAACAAAGGTGTCCCTAATCTTGATGCAGTTTCATGGTTTTTTTTTTTTTTTTTCCTCGCTGACCATTGAGAGAGAACTTAAGCCTCAGTCCCTTTTCTTTGGCAGACATTTGAAACTGAAAGATCCCATTTCTTCCCAGTGCGAGATGTCATGGGTAGAGAGAGGCTACTGGGGGGCTGTGGGGGGGCATGTGATCCACAGCTCGTGCTCCCCCTCCACTCTCTCCACTGCACCCCCTCACCCCCTCCAGCAGCACAGCGGACGACGCCTGTGCCATTATCCCATACCCTGCACCCCGTTATTATGGCAAGAGGTTTTCTGCTTGGGAGCTGGAGGCTGAATGGCCGCTGGCAAAGGTGGAATAACAGAACGCTGCTGTATCCGGTTTCTCGGTTTTCTCTCCCTTTATCTCCCTCTGGAGCCCGGATTCCACAGCCCGGCTCAGCCCGGCTGCAGCCGCAGCAAGTCAGCTTCTGGCCGCGGCACCTCCAGGTGTGTGGGGCCGGCGGGCCGTCTGTGCGGGCAGCGCCCTGTCCAGGCGGAAGTGCTTCCCTCAGCAAACAGCAAGGAGCTGGTGACAGAAATGCCACCGAAGCCAGTGAAGTGGATTCTCCAAGTGAAGTGGATTTCACTTATCCAGGGCCCTCATCCCGCTGGGGACTGTGGGTCCTTGTCACCTAGAGACATGTGTGGCCAGAGAGAACTCCTGACACTAGGTTGGTGCCTACTCAAGATGCTACCCAAACCTGACCGTTCAGATGCCACGCGCGGGCCACCTCCAGCCCCCACTTACGCCGGCCTTGTCTCTTCTTACGTGCACCTGAGCCTGGGGTGCCAGCCTTCCTGGTAACTAAGGCAACCTGATTCTCTTCCCTTCAAAAGGGCAGTGTTTCTCTCACGGCTACCTGGGACCCCAGGGGATGGGAAAATCAGGTCAGTTTGGCTAAGTCCTCTCTGCCTGGAAGGGGGAGGGATGGGGACACAGAGGAGCTGTCTTGGCTCCTCATTCCCTGGCGGTTGGGAGCATTTGCCCAAGCGACTTGGAAACGGCTTTGACCTCCTGCACATACTGCACCCTTCAAAACGTCTCTGCTTCCATCTTTGTTCTCGCCAGAGATCTGGTCAGCTGGCAGCTCCCAGAAGGTAGGGTTCATGCCAAACGGTCTCCCAAGCGCCGGCAAGATCTCAACGGCTTCTCCAACAGAGCCTCCTTAGTGACAACCCGCCCTGAGATCACGCCAGCTTCGCCCCTTTTAAAGAAGGAGCGGGAACCCTTAAACCCAACTTGTCACAGGGTGAGACCTTGACGTGGGTGAACAAACCAGGTGGAGGTGACCCAGGATGCCTAACACGAATGTAGGTTCAGGACTCCGGCAACTGGGTCTCCATCAGTCCTTAACCTTTCTAAGTCTCAGGACTACATGAGATCACAACGCAAAATGCTGCACCCAGCAGACAGCATAAGATGAGGATTCAATAGATGGTGGCATTTGTTATTATTTTACTCACTTGTGGGTTCTCAAATCTCTTCTTTCTGTTATCTATATTTCTTTCTTAATAATTGACCTTATGTTTGCATGCATGATAGATGCTCATAGAATATGTAGTTTTTAAACTTGAGCCTTGAAAAGAGTAGAGGAGCCCTCTAAAAATGTGCAGCTAGGCATTATTATTACAAGTTTACACATGATAGTGGACCATCGAGCAGAAGCATGGACCAGAGGCTTTGAGTAAATCTCCTGGCAGTCTAGTTATACCTTACTGAAGAAAGCACGTCAGACTATAAATTGGTAGAAAGTAACATCAGTAGAACAATACCCCTAAATCCATTTTAATCAGTTGTAAAAATAATAATTCACTGTGACCACTAGTACTTAGACTGCTCGACATACAGCAAACTCCTATGACACCACACACGATGGTGGATGGTTTTGACACTGTGAACTGAAACTCATCAATCTACACACCCAAAAAGGATTAGAAGGAATAATTCAGTCACAGCATAAAACATACCTAAATTCTTACCAGGGAGGAGGAGAACCTGGATCTGAGTTTTAGGGCAAAATTTACATACAAGAAAGAGGAAAAGAGACCTTTACTAGACTCAAGATTGGCATTATTTACTGCATGACCTTGGACAAGTCACTTATCTCTGAGTCTAGGTTTCATCTATGAAGTGACAGGCCTGGGTTACATAACAAGAAAGGCCTATTCCAGCTGCAAAGTGGGGTGGAGACTCAGCCTCCCGTCGACTCAGGTGCTTTGCAGGTAATTTTTCTAGTCTAACCACTGGCATTCCCTAGGGCCTCCTGAGTGCCAGGCTCTGATCTGGCCACCCTCCCTAGGTTAGTTTATTTATGTATTTATTTATTTATTGGTACTGGGGATTGAACTCAGGGGCACTCGACC
Organism: Tamias sibiricus; assembly: GCA_025594165.1. NCBI lineage: Eukaryota > Metazoa > Chordata > Mammalia > Rodentia > Sciuridae > Tamias > Tamias sibiricus. The sequence goes on from CM046662.1 coordinate 12,311,745, forward strand.
CCTGGGCCACATCCCCAGCCCTTTTTTTTTGTATTTTATTAGAGACAGGGTCTCACTGAGTTGCTAAGTGCCTCGCCATTGCTGAGGCTGGCTTTGAACTTGCGATCCTCCTGCCTCAGCCTCCCAAGTGCTGGGATGACAGGCGTGCGCCACCGCGCCCGGCCCTAGGTTAGTTTATTAATGCTTGGAGTCAAGCCTCATAGATTTGTGTGCTTTTTCTCATCTGATGAAAGATAAAACCAAGGTTCAGAGAGAGCCTGTAACTTATCAAGGTCACTCAGGGAGCAGGTGGCAGATGCCAGCCCCTCTTTCCATTATCCACACTTGCCCTCTGGTTGACCAAGACGCGGCTACAGGTGAGCGGAATCATGCCTATCCCAGTTCCCTTCCCCAAGGCCAAATTCCCGAGGCAGTGGAGCACAGGACTTGAGTCAGCAACTCCGTCTGCAGGAAGCTGGATGGGGCAGTGGTTGGGAGTGTGCGTTGTGCCGTCACACCGCAGCTCCACAAAAGGGTTGAGTGCTTGGGCCGGGGGGGGTGGTGTTCAGTGGTAAAGCAGTGCCCTAAGCATGCAGGAGCCCCTGGTATTTAAAAAAAAAATAAAATAAAAAACAATGAGTAGCTTCAAGCAAATCTAGCCTACCTAGATAATTCAAGTAGATAATTGTGCCTAGTCCCCGGGTTGTTAGGAGGATTTAAAGAAATAAGCCATGTAAAGCTCTCAGCAGACCTCCTGGATATGGTCAATGCTCAATCTATCGATATAGTAAATGCCTGTTCTCCATCTAAATAAGAGGGCACAGAGAGGGTGACAAGCAGTCTCATAGCTCAGGGCAGGGTCACGAACCTGGAGTCCACGAAGCCCCAGAAGTTATGTGTGAAGAACTTTGTTAGGAAGCTAAAGCAGGAGGATCTCAAGTTCAAGGCCAGCCAGGACAACTTAGTAAGACCCTGTCTCAAAATGAAAAGTAAAAGGGCTGCAGATGTAGCTCAGTGACAGAACACCCCTGGGTTCAATCCCCAGTACTGAAAAAGAAGCAAACAAACAACAACAACAAAAAAAAAACTGTACCCTTTGGGACAAATCCTGCTCCTGTGCCAGTCTTACAAGGGTCTTGGAACACCATGGAGGTTAAGATCTTTTGACCGGTGAGGACCCAACTTTCTTTCTTTCTTTCTTTCTTTCTTTTTTTTTTTTTTTTTTTTTTTTGTGGTACCGGGGATTGAACTGAGGGGCACTCGACCACTGGGCCACATCCCCAGCCCTTTTTTGTATTTTATTAGAGACAGGGTCTCACTGAGTTGCTAAGTGCCTTGCCATTGCTGAGGCTGGCTTTGAACTCGAGGTCCTCCTGCCTCAGCCTCCCAAGTGCTGAGATGACAGGCGTGCGCCACGGCGCCCGGCCCAACTTGGTGGTCCTTGCAGCAGGAGAGGAGCTGTCCTCTCTGCCTCACCTCTTGAGCCACTTGGGCCTCCAGATTCCGAAGCTGCCCAGAGTTCTCAGGTGCTTCCTGCAAGACGGTGTGAACACACAGCCGGCATCGGGCAGGAATCAGGCTTCAGGAAACTTCTCTGGTAGGACCAGTCCCAATGATCCATTCTTCCCCAGAGAACAATCAGTGTGTTTGTTTTTGCACACCATCAACTTAAATACACGCAGACTGCCGGCCCTGTGTTGGCGGCTCCCAGAAGCACCCAAGTCTGCTGCACAAGTGCCCCCTTCTCGGGGACTGTGCCTGCCTGGTGTGCAGCACCTGGCTATCTATGCCCTGTCACCTCCCCACAGGGGCCTGGACAGGGGCAGAGCCGGCGAGCGCTGGAGCCTTTTGCCCAGTGGGCAGGGCCCAGGCTGCCCACTGGACCCTCTCGGGTTGTTGGGACAACCGTCCTCAGGAATTTCGGTCTCCCAGTCCTCCCTGGGTGAGAGAGAAGGGGAGCAGTTGGCAAGGCTGGCCGCTTGGCTGCTCTTCCAACCCCCTGGTGAAAGGGGAAGCTGAAAACTGGATTCCCTACCCCCAGCAGCTCTGTGCGGACAGCACACAAAACAGCTCAGCCCAGAGACAGGAATGTGCCAAGACATTCTTCAGGGTTGGTAACCGGAGATGCTATTTTGTCCTTGGTGGCTAAGAAATCACTTTTTCAACTGAAGGACCATTTGACTGACTTCTTTTAAATTCAGGGGAATGGGCGGGCACCTCCATGATTCAGGCATGGAAAACACCAAGGCAAAACACACACACACACACACACATCCACACTCACACTCTCTCCCTCTCTCTTAAGGAGTGGGGTTTTTAATGGGATTTTGTTGTTGTTGTTCAAGGCAGCAACCAGCTGCAAAGATTAAGTACCTACCCTGGGAGACTTTATCTGCCTCCTTCCAGGCTGGGGATATAGCTCAGATGGTAGAGTGCTTGCCTCGCATGCACAAGGCCCTGGGTTCAATCCCCACTACCAAAAAAAAAAAAAAAAAAAAAAAAAAAAAAAAAAAAAACCTCCTTCTTTTCTGCATCTCCCTTTTGCCACCATAAAATTGGTGGGTAAGGAGAGGCAGAAGGGTCTAAATTCATATCTGAGAGCTGGCAAGCCCTTGAAGACCATCCAATCGACCTCTTTTCTTGCCCATGGAGCACTTGAACTTCAGCGAGCTCAAAGTTAGTCCACAGAGCCAGACAGGCACCACTAAAAAAGCAGAAATCCCTAACCCAATACCTTCAGAGCTGGCCTACAACAATCACCCCGGGGCTGACCCCAAGCTCAAGTGTCCCATACCAGTCCAATTCCAGTACGTTGACCAGGAGGCCCAAAGATGAAGCCTTACAAATCAATGAGGGGAGCTGGAGATTTAGCTTGGTGGTAGAGTGCAAAATCAAACCTACTGCCGGGCGCAGTGGCGCACGCCTGTAATCCCAGCACTTTGGGAGGCTGAGGCAGGAGGATCACGAGTTCAAAGCCAGCTTCAGCAATGGTGAAGCACTTAGCAACTCAGTGAGACCCTGTCTCTAATAAAATCCAAAAAAAGGGCTGGGGATGTGGCCCAGTGGTCGAGTGCCCCTGAGTTCAATCCCTGGTACCAATAAAATAAAATAAAATAAAATAAACCTACTTAGTGGGCCCAGGGGTACATGCCTATAATCCCAGCAATTCAGGAGGCTGAGGCAGGAGGATCACAAGTTTGAGGCCAGCCTCAGCAACTTACAGAGGAGGTCCTAAGCAACTTGGCAAGACCCTGTCTCAAAATAAAAAAAATTAAAAAAGGGCTGGGGATGTAGCTCAGTGGTAGTGTCCTTAGGTTCAAAAAAAAAAAATTAAAAAAGGGCTGGGGATGTAGCTCAGTGGTAGTGTCCTTAGGTTCAATCCCCTATACCCAAAAAACAACAACAACAAAAACCTACATAAAAGGTGAAAGTGAACAGCTCCATTAAGCATCTGTGCGCTGTTGCCTCCTCTCCATCACTTGCCAAGCTGACTAAAATCAAAGGCTGTGCAGGTCTGGCACTGGGGCCTTAGGCAGACCACAGTGTCCGGCTAAAATAAAATGAATGACACTGACCATCCCCCAGCACTTACTGGGATTTTTTAAAGTTCCTCTCTATTTATGGCAATAGATAGTTTCCCATTTGTGAAAGTGGTTCAAAAATTTTAAGAGTGAGTTGGTCCAAAGTCAAGTATTAAAGTAAGCAATAGCTCAAGTGGATATACCAGAAAGTCCTGAAGGTGGCCCATGTGACAATGAAATGTAGGAAACTGTTCTAGCCAAGTCATTCCTTCAAAGAAAGCTACCTGTTGTCTGTCCTCTTCCAAAGGTAAAGAATTACTGCTGTTTGCAAAACCTCCCAAGACTGCATTATCCTCTCGGACACACGGTTATCACTGCTGGCCTAGCAATCCTCACCCTCCAACATGACATCCAACTGCTAACAGGCACTGGGTGCGGTCAACCACAGGGACTTAAACTGGGGGAGGAAAGGTAAGCTTGAATTTGTCTGTTCTAAGAAGACAACTAGAGGAAAGGGGCTGCCAAGTTCACCCACATCTGGGGCAACTGACTTGACATAAGAAGGGGAAAGTATGTCAGGAAGACAAGTTTGGCAGGTAGAATGTCAGAGTCGGTCAAGAACGTGGTGCATGCAGGTGGGAAGATCAAAATACTTGAGCAAATCACCTCTCAGGTCCCTTCCAACTTTTAAGAATCCCAGACTTTGAAAATACTTTGTGTACAACCAGTGACTTGAAAAATTGTGCTCTATATGTGTAATATGAAATGAATTGCATTCTGCCATCATGTGTAACAAATTAGAACAAATAACTTAATTAAAAAAAGAAATCTTTTAGAATAAATGAATTCAGCAAAGAAAAAAAAAAAAAAAAAAAAGAATCCCACTATTCAACTTCTTCCTTCCAAGCAAACCATTCATATGACACATAGGGAAACCGAGGCTCAAAGGTCAAAGAAGTTTGCCTAAGGGACACTCTCCAGCATTAAAATGTTCTGTTCCAGATTTGGCATGGTGCTGAACAGAATGGGCACCCAGGAAATGATGAATGAATGAATAGACAGAAGTGCTCAATGGAAACTACTGGGAATTTCAACTCTCATTTTCTTTCTGCAGCTGCTGCTTTTTTTTTTTTTTTAAACCCACATCTTGCTACTAACACACCCCATCCCGGACTTCTGAGATATGCCCCAGCCCCATCCAAACCCCACATAATGAAGTTTCCAAAAAAAATCACCTCCATTGCTTCAGGGGACCTGACCCCCAAGGTCACAGATCAGGTGAAAAATTTCACATTCCTGAGACGCTTTGACCACAAACCGCGTCAGCATAGGAAAACAAAGTGGTCCAGGGGTGGAAAGGTGGTCTCCCCCACCCGCAGGACATATGTGGAGAGGGTGTGTGTGCAAAGTAATTCCAAGTAGTCCAAACCCGGAGAAAGTCTAGGGCGTTAAGACTCCACCTGCCTCAGCACAATCCCGTGCTCCAGCCGGCGAGGCGCTCACCAAGGTCAGGACGCGCTGGTGCAGGGCTGAGGAGCCTCGGGCCCCAGAGAGGAGAAAGGGAGGAGAAAGCGGCGATGGGCAGGGCTTCGCAGGAGGCCTCTCACCTCCATCCACATCCTAACAGCTTCCAAGTTGCTGTGAGATTCCCGGAGAACCAGTCTCCCTTGGCTGCCCTCCCCCGCTCCCTCTTTTCCGTCCCACCCCGGCCTCCCCAGACTTGCTCCAGCACTCTTCTGGGGAGCCAAGGAGGCTCCTGTCAAAATGCATACTCCGGGCAGCCTTCTCCTCGCCCAGCGCCCTTCCTCCAGTAGTCTCCACCGAACCCAGGGTCCCCATCACCCCTCCAAGCCAGACCCCATCCCCCCAGGCCAGGAGAGCTTCGGGGAATGACCCGGCTTCACCGGCTAGGTCGCGGCCCCCGCCCCCGCCCCCGCCGAACCTCTCCCCCTAAATGGGGAGGGGGCGGGGCTAGAGCTTAAGGTCAAAACTCCCGGCAGGTGCTGACTGTGGCCTAGGTGCACCAGCTGGGGACGACGGTGGGGGCAGACGGGGCCAGCTCCCTGACTGTCCCCTCCTCTAAGCACCCTGCTGGGGCAGCAGTGGCGCTCCCGGGGCGGGGGTGGGAGGCAAACTGAAGAAAGCGCGAGGGACACGCAGAGCTCCCCTGCCCCCTGCCCAGCCCGGGTCGGTGGTCCCAAGGGCAGGTGGGGACCCTGCCGGGGTCCCGGGGGCTTCCCGGGTCCTACCTGTCCCGCGGGTCGATCCAGCTGGTGGTGCGGTTCGTGTGGTCTATGTAGTAGACCTTGCCGTCGAAGTCGCGAGCCTCCTCCCAGCCCTCCGGCAGGGGCAACTCCGGCCGGGGCATCTTCCCGAGCGCGGCCCGCGCTCCCCCATGCAGCTCGCGGCCGCCGCGGGCTCAGCGGCTCCGGCCGGCCGTCCCTAGTCCAGGCGGCCGCCGAGGCACCATGATCGGGGGGTGGCGCCCGCGGACTGGGGGCCCTAATGGGGGCCGGCCGGGGTGGCGCCGCTGTCCATGCGGCCCTGCGGCCCCGGCGCCGCCCGCTCCTCCCGCCGCCGGCCTCTCACGCTGCCATGTGCGCCCGCAGCAGCGCGGTGCGGGCCGGGTGCGCCCAGCCGGCCAGGCGGAGCGGGCCGAACGCGGCTGCCGCCTGCCCTCCGCCGCCTCCGCCGCCCTGCTCGCCGCCCGCCGCCTCCCCGGCCGGGCGCCGTCCCTCCTCTCCGCTCGGCCGCCGCGAGCTCGCCCTCCTCGCGACTCTGCCTCCGCCAGGTGCGGCTCGGGCGGTGCAGGTAACTGCGCTGCCCCGGAAACGGGAGGCGGAGCGCCGGGCTCCTGGGTTCCCGGGTCTCCTCCCCGCGCCCAGCGCCACGAGGGCGGGTCCTAGGGCGCGAGACGCGCCCCCTCGTGGGACAGTCCGAACCGCCGACCACCCCTGCGCTGCCCCTGCCAAGGGGAAGGGACACTGCCCGTTACCCGGGGTCCAGAGCCAGAGGGGAGCCCCAGGAGGTTAGGACAAGACCCTCTACCTCTGCTTCCCAGCGCTACGGACCCTCCCACCCCGAGTGTCCAGGGCTCTTGGCACAGGTGGCCCAACACTCCCAGCTTTTCTGTTATGTAGAATCAGGAGTCAGGCAAGAAGTGGTTAAGTGGGAAGATTCTTTTAAATCGGGGAACATAAGTTTTCCAGCATCTCTCGTCCCTTCCCCCAGCACAGGCACCATCTGTCTCCCTCTTATTCAATTCTCCCCACGTTGTTTCAGCTACCCCACCCCTTAATTTGCAAATTCTGCTGGCTCTCCCTTAGGGTCCCTAAAATTAGTGCTACCGATCTGCTTCCCTGGGTGTGTGTGTGTGGGGGGGGGGGGGGACTTCCAGAGGTTGTCAGGAGAAGAAGCACTTTGTAAAAGTAATAGTAATGATATTGTTAGTTAAATTGAGTACTTACCTATGCCGGTAAGAAAAGTGGGAAGACAGGGAAAGGGAGGAGCAGAATTCCATGTCGAAAAAATTTTAAGAGAAGAAATTAAAACAATCTGCCCGGCATTGCGGTGTGTGTCTGTGGTCCCAGCTACTTAGGAAGCTGAGGCAGGAGGATCACTGGGGCCCGGGAATTCCAGGCCAGTCCAGTCAAAAAAAGCAAGCCACCCCCTTGAAACATAAAAGTAAATACAACAGAGACAATGTTTCTCGAGAATTTGAAAATACTGAATTAAATACAAAAAAAGGTGGGGAGGGGAGGTAGCAGGACTGAGTAGGATCATCTGGATTTGGACTTGTACATGGTTTAGGTGGTGTTTCCCCAGGACGAGATCAACCATTTTTGCAGTGGACTTATGACAGGAAGCTGGACTAGAGAAATGAAGTGTCCTGCAGTCTCCCAGAAATGTCACCCCCTGGGCCTGTAAGGGCCAGAATATGCTGAGCAAGAGAGGGACTCCCCTGTTCATGGTGTCATCTCTGCTTGATAGAGAAGACCCTCAATGGTGAGCTCCTCACCGTCTGCAAAGTTAATTATTTCCCCGAGGCCAGGGCTGAAGGGCTCAGTGTGTGGTTCTTTGTTCCCTTCATCCACAAATCCTAGGCACCAAAGTCCAGGAACTCTGGCCTCAGGAAGGTTCCATACACCCAAAAGTAGGAGTTCCCCATTCCTTCATGGGGAATTCCCTCAGCCCTCTCCACTTTCTCTCCTTGGGTCAACCTTTCACTATGTTAAAAAAAAAAAAAAAAAAAAAAAAAATTCCCAATTTTATTTTTTCCTGTGGTGCCAAGAATCCAGTCTGGGCCTTGCACATACCAGGCAAGTGACTTTGCACTGAGCTACCACCCCAGAAAAACCCTCCAGTGATTGATTACAGCAACAGCTCAGAAGTGAAGCTGATCCCAGGACACTTGTTTCTCACACCTCATCTCCTTTAATCTTCACAACGACCCTCTGGAGTAGGTAAATCTATATATTATGCCCATTCTATGGATGGGGAAATTGAAGCTTCAGAATGGCCAGGGGCACCCAGTTAATGAGACAAACTAGGTGTGTCTGACTCTAATGCCATTGCTTTCAACCACTATCCTATGCTTTCCTTCTTTTTAAAATTCTCCTGGGGCTGGAGATGTGGCTCAGCGGTAGAGCACTCGCCTAGCATGTGCATGGCCCGGGTTCGATCCGTAGCACCATGTAAAAATAAACGCACTGTGTACAACTAAAAGCAAATAAATAAATATTTAAAAAAAAAAATTCTCCTGTAGTTGGGGCTGGAGTTGTGGTCTTTGGTAGAGCACTTGTTTGAGGCACTAGATTCGATCCCCAGCACCACATAAAAATAAAATAAAGGTATTGTGTCCACCCACAACTAAATATATATATATATATATGTATGTATATATATATATATATATATATATATTTATAATTCTCGTGTAGCTCCAGGACTTCTCTGTGGTCCAGGTCTGGAATGTTATGGGAGCTGACAAACAGCATCTCTATTGATGTTTGTTTCATAATTTTTTGACTGAGAAGCAAGGCCTCTGGAATTAAGCTGCTTGGATCCCAAACTCACACTACTTTCCTGCTGTGTGAACTTGGGCAACTTGCTGAATGGAAGTGTTAGTTTGGGGCCTGAAAAAAAAGAAAATCACATAATAATGTGGACTCCCCAGAGATAGTTGTAAAAGGCAAAATGAAATGAGAAGCCATCCCCACAGGCGCCCCATGGGGGTCATTTGGAGCCCTGTCTCTAGCAGCAAACAATCTCTATGAAATGTGGACCATTTCTGCTCAAAACACAAATTCAACAGCTGGGTGTGGTGGCCCACGCCTATAATCCCAGCACTTGGGAGGCTGAGGCAGGAGGAATCGAGAGTTCAAAGCCAACCTCAGCAATGGCGAGGCACTTAGCAACTCTAATAAAATACAAAAAAAAAAAAAAAAAAAAAAAGGGCTGAGGATGTGGCCCAGTGGTCGAGTGCCCCTGAGTTCAATCCCTGGTATCAAAAAAGAAAAAAAAAAAAAAAAAAAAAAAAAAAACACAAGTTTGTGTTTTTCCCTCCAAATTATGGGAGGTTGTTTGTGAAAGTTCACTTAATTGTTGATTTCTTGTGTCTTATTTTCCAACTAAGCTTTCTAACTGGATGTGCTCCTTGTGAAACACCTTGCAGGTTTTCAAATCCGACTTTCTTTTTAACTCAGATGCCCACCACCTGGCATTTTCTAAATGCTTACACCTTTGGACCTTTATACCTAACATGGAAAACAGGAAAAAGAGGACCAGGGTAGGAACTGACTCAAGGCTTTGGCCCTCCCACCCCAAACAAAAGAATCCCAGGTTATCTCCCTGAAGCTCAAGCAGGGTGAGGTCATAAAACAGATGGCCACCTGCCCCATGCCATGGCCGGTGAATCATCCCACGGCATTCTGTGAGGCCCAGGGCAAACGTGCAGGGATTAAAGGTAGAACCGGCTCAGCCACGTGATAAGCCAAATTGGAGTTTATTCTACAGGTGACTGCACTGTAGGAATCCAAACTGAAGACAAGAGGCCCTGGCCTCTCCCGGCCTTCCTCCTGGGGCTGTGTCTGGCTGCCTGTGAACTGAGTTCAAGGAGGCAGGCCTGACCATTGTTGGAGCCAAGCAGAAGTGACCACCAGCCAAGTCTTCAGAGCCAGGTGACCCACAGGAGACACCAAACCTGGGACAGCTTGCTTGCTTTTGAAAGCAATGACCACTTAAATCAGTTCCCCGCTGCAGCAGCCATAAAGAAAGGCTACTTTCCACACACATGCCTTAAGGGACAGGGTGACATGTTTCATGGAGATGACAAGGAGGAGAAATTAAGTGCAAATAAAGAAGGGAATAGAAATGCCAGCATAGCTTCCTGTTGGCACCTGCATTCTTTAGGGCAATAGAGGCTTGGAGAACTTCTGAGATTTGTCTCTCTACTGGGTGGCCACCTCCCTACCTCGTGCTGTCCCTCCCACACGTCCTGGGGAATACACAGTTATGTTCTATAGCTGAGCCAATAATGTCCCCTTCCTTTAGTCATGCTTTACTTGAGGTTCGTGGTGGACTGTTTTTTTCAATGATAGGAAAACACGTCCTAAGCCAGAGAAAATTGGGGTGGGAGAAATCCTTGGCAATGTGAGAGCTGAGGCCAACGAAATGGTTTCTTATTTACCTCTGAGCCCTCGGTACTTAATGCAGCACTGGAAAATAAATCGAAGTCTAACACAGCCTATTCATTTTACAAATAGGGAAAGGAGTCTCATGCATGATGATTTATTGTCCTTGGTCTTATTGATCCCATTTTGTAGAGGAACAAACTGAGGCCAAGAGGTTAGAGCAGCTTTCCTATAGCCACTTAGTAAATAATGGAGCTCAGATGCTAATTCTGCTTCCAAGGGCTTTCCCTTCTGAATTTTCAGCAAGGTGACTCTAAAGTACCTACAGAGAGACTTCGGGGTTACTGTCTGGTTGGAGCAGGTAGAGGGGTAGCTAGGAGGCCAGTCTTGAACTTCTGCCTTCATTTGGGTTGGGGACCCATCTGGAGTGGTTGAAGGAGGCTTCCGAGGCTGGGCTGGGCAGCCAAAGCAAATCATGGCGGAGCTTGCCTTGAGCAGGCAGAGCAGCGGTGGGGGCTCTGCACCCCAGCTGAAGAGAAGCCCACCGGTGCTGAGGCTGCACCTGCCTGATGCGGCCACAGACCCACCTTGGGGTGAACAGTAGGGGATGTAATAGGCCACGCAGTCCCTGGAAGGAGGGAGTGGTGCAGCCTGCCCCCCAACCCTTCTCCCCCTACTGCTTTATTCATTAGCTGGATTTCTCCTGGGGCTGCAGGACAGGTTGAGACCGTCCTGTTTCCAGAGCCCTCACCCAAGAGCCCTCTGGGACCTGGGAGCTGTTGTGTCTTTCACCAAGCAGGAAATGAATTCTGCACTGAAGGAGGAGGAGATGAAATCTCAGTTTCAAGAGTGGAGGCGTGGAGGGAGGCGGGAGGGAGGGAGGGAGGGAGGGGAGCGCGTGTTGGGGGGGGCGCTCTTGCTCAGCAGCCGCTCTCCTCCCCTCCCACCCGCGCGGCGGAGCCCTGGTAGAAATGAGGGTGGGCGGCAAGCGCAGTACCCAGCAGGCTGGCTGAAAGGAGCTGCTCCTGGGTATTTATAGCACTGGCATCGCCATGGTACCCAGGCGCTTAAATTAAACTGCAGCCCAACTGTTTAGAGAAGCTGGGAAAGAGGAGCTGTTCACCTGTCCACTGCGCGCGGTGGGACACCTGGGACACCTCCTTATCAGAACTTCAGCACTTTAAAGAGAAGCAAACGGAATTTTACAAACCACCCAGCAAGAAGGGCGTGGGGTGGGGTTTAACCCCAGATAACCTGCCTGGACAAGGTGACTGGGTGGAGTAGCAGGAAAAAAACATGGACAGGAGAGAAAAAAGAAAAGAAACGAAATACGTATCTGAAAAGTACTTGACTCTGCATTTTGGTGGACTTGTGACTTTGGGTTTGAGACTTAGTCTCTCCCTCCTCAGTTTCCTTGTCTGTAAAGATGAGAGCAACAATACCCATCTCAGGGTGTTGGCTTGTGACAACTTTTTGACAATTTCTTCCTGTGACCAAAATACCTGACATGAACAATTTTTTTTGCGGGGGTGGGGGGGAGGAGGGTACCTGGGATTGAACTCAGGGGTGCTCCACCACTGGGCCACATCCCCAGCCCTTTTTTTGTATTAGAGACAGGGTCTCACTGAGTTGCTAAGTGCCTCACCATTGCTGAGGCTGGCTTCGAACTCACGATCCTCCTGCCTCAGCCTCCCAAATGCTGGGATGACAGGCATGCACCACCGTGCCCGGCTGTTTGTGTATTTTTTTTTTTTTAATTTAACGTGGTGCTGAGGATAGAACCCAGCCGCACACGTGCTGGGCGAGTGCTCTACCGCTGATCCACAATCCTAGCCCTGTTTGTGTATTTTTAAAAAAAAATTTTTGGTGGTGCTGGTATGGAACCCAGAGCCTCCCACGTGGGCTGGGCTCTACCTCTGAGCTGCACTCCTGCGGGTGTAATGTTTGTTGCCACTCCTAGGCCCTTCTGCTTTTGTAGGGTGGACTGCTATATGTAAACAGATGGGCGTGGTTGTGTGCCAATAAAACTATTTACAAAAACATATCCTTGGCCCTCGGGTTGTGGTGTGTTCATGTCTGTTCAAAACGTGATTTTAATGACAGAGACTCAGGTGTCATCTGGATTTCTTTCTTTTCTTTACTCCCTCTTTTTTTGGGGGGGGTGGGGTGGGGGTGGTACCTGGGATTGAACTCAGGGGCACCTGACCACTGGGCCGCATCCCCAGCCCTTTTTTCGTATTTTATTAGAGACAGGGTCTCACTGAGTTGCTAAGTGCCTCGACATTGCTGAGGCTGGCTTTGAACTCTGGATCCTCCTGCCTCAGCCTCCCAAATGCTGGGATTACAGGCGTGCGTCACTGCACCAGGCTTTACTCCCTCTATCCATTCTACCTATAAGAGCCTTGGATCCTATCACCAAAATGAGTCTTCATCTCTTCCCTCCTCTCTGTGTCCCCTTCCCTGCCTCAGATCCAGGTCACCTTCGCCTGCCCAGGGCCCAGCTTCCCAGCGGAGCTTCCTCGGCCCCCTTGCCTTCATCCCACGTGCACGGTCACTGTGAAACAGACATCTGGTCATGCCGCCCCCCTCAGTGGCTCTTCGCTGGTCTTTGGATAAGTCCAAGTGCCTTGCCGTGTGTCCTGGGGTCCAGTGTGGGCTGGCCGTGCCCACCCTTTCAGTCCTGGTTCCCTGCCTTCTCCCTCACTGCAGGACGAGCCTGGCGTGATTTGCACTCAGATCTCCCCTCCCTCTCTGGCCCTCCACCAGGCTGTCCTGCTGGGAAGACTGGGGAGGGGGCTTCTTCCTTAGGTTCCTTAGGTGCCAGCTGAGATGCCACTCTTCCTCCACTGCTCAAGGTGGGCTCTGTGCCCCCATTCCCTTGTCCTTCAGCACACTGCCTGATTTAATTTTTCTCTGTTTCTCTCTTTTTCTTTCCCAACTACACAGTAACAACTGTGAGGACAGGTTTCTTATTTGTATATTTTTTCTTTTCTTTTCTTTTCTTTTTTTTTAACTACATCCCTGATAACCTGAATCAGGCTCAGGGCAGATCAGCCTGCAGGACATGGCTTTATTTAGAGGACACAAGCCACACCCTGAACAGGGCTTGCGGCCCCTTGATACCACCTTTTGACCATTTTCCCTTCGTGTAGGGAGCAGATGGCATTAGTCTGTTGGAGTAATTAGGCCCCCGTAGGCCCCTCTAAGAAACAATTTGCCCATCTGTAGTGAGGAATGAGAACCACACGCATCTGAGGGCCCTTTGTGATCGGGATTTTTGCTTTTAGTTTGAGACTGAAGGTTTTTTTTTCCCTCCAAAGCCTTTATTGGAGAGCTCTATGTCAAGCTCTGTATCCATCAAGGATCAGGAAAAAGCCAAATGCAATTAGGATCCATGGGGGATTCTGAGTTGCTTAAAAAAAAAAAAAAAGCTACAAAGAATGTTCTTGGGACTCCTGGAAAAATGTGAGGATGGCATGCGCTTCAGACGGTATTTCCAAGTCAGATGTTTCGATATCTTGGGACCTGCAGTAGCATGGTGGAGAAGGAGCCTTGTTTTTGGTGGCCATCAGCTGAAGAATTTAGGAGTGAAGTGTCATGATGCCTGCAATTTACTGTCACATGATTCGGTAACCACTTGAGCATTTCAGAGGGAGGAAGGGAGAGTAATTTTGGCAAAAAGTGCTAGTTGGTAAGTAATAGTAAAAAAGGTACTGTATTGGATACTTTAACTCCCATATCACTGATCACAGTGTCTAGCACAGATTATCCCTCAATGAATGTTGGCTGACCACAATAACATCAACAACAGTTGCTAGCCCACCTAAAAAACATGCCCTGAATTGCTTAAGATGATCTATTAATTTCCTTTTCAGGAACTTCTGATATTGGGCTTGGAGCAGCTTTATAACCAAGGAGCCCAGCACACAGCCACCTCTCTCCTGGGGAGCCATATGGCCCAAGCTCCGAATATATTTCATAGAGCTTAGCATTTTTATAGTAAATGTCTTTATAAAGGGAATAAAGATTGGGGAGAAATTTGGCATATTTCAAGTAAGGTAAAAGAAATCTGAGTGGGACCATGGGTCATAATTTCTGGCCTGATTCAGACAAAGAAGGATGAAGTCCCTGTCGTCACCCTCCTGCTGTCTTCCTGGACAGTTCCCTCAAGTCCCCACAACAGCTCCGCAGCAGGTGGCTGGCGTCTGCTCCATCATCTGGCTCTGGGACTCAGTCGGCCTGACGGCTGAAGACACGCACCTTCGTGGCACCGGGGGTCACAGGCAGGCACAATCCTTTTGCTGGTCTCAGGCTCTTGTCTTATGTTTCCATTTCCTCCCCATCAAAGACTCAAGATTGGCCCAGCACGGGGACGCCCACATTTGGCAGCCCTTAAAGCAGCCAACAGACCTTCAAAGATTAGCCTGCCCTCTGCTGTGGGCCAAGGACCAGAGGATGGGACTCAACGGAGCAGGCATTTGCTGGTTTGATTGCTTCTGTAACCAGGGGCTTCTATGGGGAGCAGTAATGAGGCTACAGTAGTAATGACGAGGCTGCTGATTGAGCCCTGAGCCCATAGCGGGCAGCGAGCTGGCACTTCCCACAGGCATGGCTCTTTCCAGTGTCAACATGTAAAGCACCCGGGACTCCAGACCCAGGCCTGTCTGGCCTAAAACCCCAGGATGTAGAATAGCTAGTGTAAGGCCATTGCGCACCACCCCTGGGGGTAGAAGACTCTTCTGGCCCATGAGATCTTGCATCGGAGTGTTTGGTACAGCTGCAGGTCAATCTAAGTATGCTCTGTTTTTTTTTTTTTTTTTTTTTTTTTTGGAACCGGGGATTGAACTCAGGGGCACTCAACCACTGGGCCACATCCCCAGCCCTTTTTTGTATTTTTATTAGAGACAGGGTCTCACTGAGTTGCTAAGTGCCTCGCCATGGCTGAGGCTGGCTTTGAACTCGCGATCCTCCTGCCTCAGCCTCCCAAAGTGCTGGGATGACAGGCGTGCGCCACCGTGCCAGCTTCTAAGTGTGCTTTGTATTAATTACCGTCATTGCGCCGGTGCAGGGGCCCCTCTGTGGGTCTCACACTCAGCTCCAGCAACTAATTTCCAATTAGCAAGTTAATAGGTGATGCGGTTGCCTCGAGGAGGGGTGCATTTTGCTGTCCGCAGGTGTCTAGCCCAGGCAGAGGAATTACTGGGGGAGGTGGGAGGCAGATCCGCCTCCACTTGGCACCACCCATCACGGGCACAGTCCACTGCCTGGAGTTTGCTCAGTGAAGCCCTCCCACTGCCGGGCAGCCAGGGAACTCCCTTCCACCAGGTGGTGGGGAAGCTGCCATCTGTGCGTCCTCCGGGTAAGAGGGGTCTGGGCTCAGATCGCAAATGGAACTTCCGAGCCAGAAACACGGCAAATGGGATGACTCCGTTTGCTGGAGCCAAAGCCCACCAGTTCCTCCACGCTGGGTCCTTGGTTTGTCCCTCTAGAGCCCAAGATGAGGTTGGGCAGGACCAGCATGGGCCTGAGGGTGGAAGATGGCTGTGTGGGAGTCCCACACCCAGCACAATGAGGGCAGTGCCTGCCTCCCAGTGAGCCCCGAGGAGTAAATGAATGCACTCTATGGGACCCTGAACCATCACGCCTAGGTGAACCTGCAGCCTGGGACCTGGAGCGAGCTGACACTGATTTTTCACCGTCACTCCTTCCAAATCAGGTCACCTGGGCTGAGTCGCTGTGATCCCCACTCAAGATCCACGAACTGAAGTGCGAGCCGTGCGCTTGGGACAGCCTGTGCCTTGTGCCCGGAGGCGGAGGGCAGTTGGGTTCTGCGGGCTCAGGTCTCTGTGGAGTCACAGAGCAGGTGGGCCCTGCTGCAGAGGTCCTGAGTGCTGCTAACTCCAACAGACGGGTGTCATTCTTCTGTCCCTCTCCTCTTTTTATTGGTACCGGAGATTGAACTCAGGGGCACTCGACTACTGGGCCACATCCCCAGCCCTTTTTTTGTGTTTTATTAGAGACAGGGTCTCACTGAGTTGCTGAGTGCCTCGCCATTGCGGAGGCTGGCTTTGAACCCGCGATCCTCCTGCCTCAGCCTCCCAGGTGCTGGGATTACAGGCGTGCGCCACCGCGCCCGGCTGTCCCTCTCATCTTGCTACAGGGATGCCAGCCCAGAACACCAGCACCAGCTCATGCTCACGTGCTCTCAAGACCTCACTTTCTCCAGCTCTGCTCTGTCATAGCCACCCTGTCATGGGTGGCTTGAAACCTCCCAGCCACACACATGGTGTTGCATTTGCTCTGTGGAAGCGTCTGTGCTGGCTCTCACAGGTCCCCAGCATGCCACAGTGTACATCCACAACCCCACTGTAGACACCCCACGTGGTGATGTTTGGGGGGGGGGGTGGCACCATTGCCTGCCCACATTGCTTTCCCTCTTTACCGCAGAGAGGTTGGGGCAGGGGTCTTGGTGGGGTTCTATTTTTGTTTGTTTGTTTGTTTTATTTTGTTTTGAAACTGGGGGGGTCGAACCCGTGGCTTTGCGAATGCCAGGCAGACACTTTGCCACTGAGCCACATCCCAGCCCTGGGGCGGGGGTCTTGAGTTCCTCAGGTGATGAACTCTGGGCTGATTTGGTGCAGGACTTTTCTTGGAGATGTCAGGAACAACACCTGGGAGGGAAGACTGGCGAAGGCATGGCTAGGGGAGACGCTGGGAGCAGCCCTGGCCTCAGCCGACCCCCTGGGAGCTTTGCAGTGGGGGGGACTCTTCAGACACCGCTCCCTGCAGGGAGCAGCGGGTCCTTGTGCCCCTGCTGTCATCAGACACTGCGTGTGGATGGCCGTTCGGGGCAGGGATGACTCTGCAGGCAGCTTCCTTCTGCTGGAGAGCCGACACCTCAGACCTGAAGAAGGGGTCTGTATCTGCTCTAAGGGACAGGCCACAGTGTCACCCAACTGAGGTGGGCAAACACAACCTCAGCAGCTGGAAGAATGTAGAAAATGTTCTCCCACTGTTTCTAACACAGCGTGTGTGGTTTTATTGTTTTTAGGGGTGCCAGGCCTAAGTTTCCCATCTTTGGATGTCCACGTGCCTGCGCACAAGAGGTCAGCGGGGAAGGATTCACCCAGGGTCACCTGTTCTCAGCTCTTCTCCTCTGAATAGCTCCAGCGGGTTTTATTCTCTTGTCTTCCTCTACCTGCTGGTCTCGTGGAGAGAGGCCCATTTCCATGGTGTAAATGCCGTCACCACGGTGGATTCCAAACTACCAACGTACTGCCACCAAACACGGGGCTGGGAGGGGACACATATCTGGGTCCTGTGTGCAGGCTCCAGCACCACCCTGAGCTCGGGCAGGTTGAACCCCAGCAGGGCACTCCTGGCATGCATGCTCCTGGGCTGAGTGCGGGGTGCAGCTGGGTGGAGCTATGCTGGTCACTGCTACACAAGGGCTTGCCCAGCTTCCTTCAGATCCTGAGGCCTGGGTGCTGATTTCCCACTGCTTTCTATCCACAGGCAGTGCTCTGAGTGCCGACCTCCTGTCTTTCTTTCTTTTCAGTACTGGAATATACTCTGGGCATGGCACATGCTAGGCAAGTGGCACATGCTCTACCAACCCCAGTGGCTGAATTTCATATATATTTTTTTTTTTTATACTAGAGATTTAACCCCGAGGTGCTTCGCCACTGAGCCACATCCCCAGCCCTTTTTATTTTTTTTGAGACAGGGTCTTGCTAAGTTGCTTAGGGCCTTGCTTAGGTTGCTTAGGCTGATCTCGAACTTGCGATCCTCCTGTCTCAGCCTCCGGAACCACTGGGATTACAGGCATGCACCACTGTGCCCAGCTGAATCTCTTCTCTTGGTGTGAGGCCCTCAGTTCTTCCCCTCTGCCAGATTCCCTCTGGGCTAAGCAAGGGTAGAGTGGGCTGTGGGGTGGCTGAGATGGAGAAAGGCCTTTCCCTGGCAAGGATTCTGCCCTGGGTGTAGGATAGCCAGGCCTTTGGCAGAGCTGCTTTCTCTCCTGCAGAAATCTTTGAGATGCCACTACAAGCTGTGTTCTAGCTGGGATTTGGGAGGCTAGTGACTTGGGAGGCCGAGGCAGGATAAAAAGTTTAAAGCCGGGGGCTGGGGTTGTGGCTCAGCGGTAGAGCGCTCGCCTAGCACGTGCGCAGCCTGGGTTCGATCCTCAGCACCACATACAAATAAACGCATAGTGTACAACTAAAAGCAAATAAATAAATTAAAAAAAAAGTTTAAAGTCTTGGGGGTATAGTTTAGTGGCAGAGCACCCGAGTTCAATTCCTAGTGCCAAAGGGGGAAAAAAAAAAGTACCCCTGCTCTTAGGTTACTATCTGGCAACGTGCCACCCAAGGAGGTGCTTCACCCCTGGATCATTTTCAGTTCTCATAACCACTCAAGAGGTGGGTAGAGAGGGCTAGGGTTGTGGCTTACGGGTAGAGCACTCCCCTGGCACGTGCGCTGCCGGGTTGAATCCTCAGCACCACCTAAAAATACAGGGGTTGTGGCTCAGCGGCAGAGTGCTCGCCTCGCACATGCGCGGCCCGGGTTCGATCCTCAGCACCACATAAACATAAACGCATTGCTTTGTGTACAACTAAAGTAAATAAATAATATTAAAAAAAAATACATGCATTTAGTACAACTAAAAATAAATTAAAAAAAAGAGGTGGGCAGAGGCTCTCCATCAGGCTGCTGAGAAAACTGAGCCATCAGGAGGTTTCTGGTTGCCCAAGGTGTAAGAGGGCAGGGTTCAAGCCCAAACATTGCTTCCAAAGCTGAAGCTGGAAACCATTGGCCACATGCCCCCTGGTGAGTCGAGGCCGACCCAGATCGCGTCTTGGGCAGTCCAGGGAGCTAGGGTGCCCGCGGTGCTTGCGCTGCTCTCCTGCACAGGGTCCACCACGCGCCCACCGTGACTCCTCCCTAACTTCTGTTCGCCTGGTGCGGAGGAACACGTGTAATAGCGAGAAGGGACGGAAGCGCTCGCGGAGGTATTAGTCGCAGCCCCCACACGCGTCCTTCTCTGCTGGGTCCAACATTTCCACTAATTTCCACTAATTACACGCCCTGTGCTTGCCCCCCTCCCCCTCTCTACTCCTCACACCGTGACACCTTCGCACTTGGCATCTCCGCCCCTGCACACATCTCCTGGAAGCCTGCGCTACGCATTACCCTGGGCTGCAAGGTGTTGCAGAAACACCCACGCGAGCGCCACTGTGCACTGTGAATGCCGCCTAGGCACGCGTGCAGGCCCACGTGCCAACCAGGGCTCGCTGGGCACATGCCGTGGGCTCCCCACCCAGGCAGTGTGCACTGTGCGCTGCAGGTCGACACACCCCGCGCAGACCCTGACCCACAGAACACAGTCGCACTACCTTCCTGAGCTCACTCAGCAGGTGAGCCCTTCACCTGGCCTGTCCCCTCTCTCTGTGCCCCTGTGGCATTGGCCGCGGGATGCTCAGCACACCTTATGTGCTGGGAGAACAAAGGTGCACCTAACCGCGGGGCCACCTAACCACGGGGCCTGGCCGATGGCGTGTGGCTGATCCTGCCTCTCCAAGCAGCACCCTGAAGCCTGCCCAGCTGGGGGGTGTGCCCAGCTGGGGGCTGGTGGACATCAACTCATCGACACGTTCTCCCTGGAAGTGCTGCCGAGCTCTGACCACATCCCCACCACCTGCCCCCAGAACATTATTCTGGCGCCATCAGCTACGGTGAAGATACTCTGTTTCTAGGACTGTGTGATTCTTGGCACAGGGAGAGGACAGGAAGTAGGAGATAAAACACGACCCTGGAGCCAGGCGGGAGCGGTGGCGCATGCCTACAATCCCAGCAACTTGGGAGGCTGAGGCAGGAGGATCGCAAGTTCAAGCCAGCCTCAGCAACTGCAAGGCACGAAGCAATTCAGTGAGACCCTGTCTCTAAATAAAAATACAAAATAGGGCTGGGATGTGGCTTAGGAGTCAAGTGACCCTGAGTTCAATCCCTGGTACCCCCCCCCCCAAAAAAAAAAAAAAAAAAAAAAACTCAAACATGATCCTGTCACCTTGGGCTCTAGTGTCCCTCCCCAGTCTCAGGGGAAGGTGCTTGGAGGTCTCCTGATTCCTCTCCACTGGTCATGGTCTCATTTCCATTGCTCAGACAGGCTTCAGCGTGGCGCACTCAGGAGGCTGCTCCTGGCTGCAGAGGTGCCCACGGAGGCTGTCAGGAGAGCTCAGCTCAGGGCTCTGCCTTCTCCCAAGCAGGGCGCAGCTCCCAGGAGGTCCAGGGGCTGGAGGGAGGAACTGCGGGGAGGAGCATCCTCTCCTCCACACTAGGATCAAGAATCCAACTACCCAAGAAGCTCCCGAGGGTTGCAGCCAGAAGAGAGGAGAATCTAGGCGATTCCAGAATTCTTAGCTTGGGGCAGTTGCTTGGATGAACATGGGGCGGGGTGGGGGTAGGGTGGGGGTGGTGGCTGATGAATTCATCTGCTTAACCAGGGGAGGGCAGCTTCTTCCTTCTGAAACGTGGCGTTTGGGTTCGGGGATAAATGAGGGCAAAGGGGGTGGGGATAGAACACAGTAGAGGTGGTCCTCCAGTCAGGACACCGTCACCTTCTAAGGAGACGCTGGCAATGTCTGAGAGGTCGTCATGACTAGGGGTGGGGGTGGAGCGAGTGACACTGGCGTCCAGGGGGTAGAACCCGGGGATGCTGTCAATCCTGCAATGCCCAGGGCAGTGCCATCTTGGCTCCCAAGTGTCAGTAGGGCCAAGACTGAGAAACGCTGCCCCAGGACTAGAGAATGGGCAGAACCACCTCCGCTGATGAGCTTGGTCCCCAGTGACAGGAACACCCGTCCCCCACATGTGGGAGGCGGGGGACACTGACCAGATGTCCTGCCCAGGGGACAGGTTCTCTAGGCTGGAATGCAAGCGTCTGCCCTTCCCAGAGGAAGGGAAGCCCCGCCCCCTGTCCTCGGGGTGGGTGCGTCAGAACCTTGTGGGAAGCCCCTAGAGTTCAGGTTCAGTTCCAGTCCTCCCAGTGCGCCACCTGTGCACCCATCCTGCCCTTTGTAGCTAATCTCCATGAAGGGGGAGCCCAGGGCCCCTCCCCACTGTGCTCTTCCCCTCCGTCCATGTTGCCTTGTTGGCTGGTGTCCTGCACTAGGCTCTAGTGGAATCCCCACACCTGCCTTTGTCTCCTGAGCGCCTGAGATGTGTCCGCACCGTTGTGGACAGACTGGACCAACGCATGATTCCACTAGACACCTTATCAGCCGCTCACAGGCTGGTGTCTAGACAGCTGTCTTCCCTGGGGACACCACCCATTGCTCACTGTTTATGGAGTTTGGGTCAATTCAAGGTCCTCTGAGCACTAGATGGAGGCTTCTCTGTGGTTCCCTTGGGTGCTGAAAGGGTGTTGGTTTGTGGCTGCTGGCAACCACCTTCTCTGCACATGCAAGAAACATCCCAAGGGAAGCAGAGCAGAGATGGCACCGTGTCGACCTCTGTGGAGCCTAGACTCCAGCCATGTCTGAGATTAGTCATGCCTCTGGACTTCCGGTTTTTGCTTTGAGCGCCCAGCCATCACTTGCTCTTGTGAGTCTCCTGGTTAATACAGTAAGGCTGTCGGAGGCAGGAGCCAGTCTGTGTTCACCTTCTCCATTCCCTCCACTCCGGCCCCTGACAAAACATTGACTTCCAGCCAATGGGGGCAGATTCTTTCTGGCCAATGGCTCTTGCATCAAAATAAAATCTGTGTGTATTTGGTTGAGATAAGACTCAGATAAGGGCTTGTTGAGGGTGTGGCCTGGGAGTGGAGATAGTAGATGGAGAGCATGAGAAGAATTTCCAGCTACCTGGGAGGGGCCTAGGTGGGGTTTGATTGGCTGTGCAACCTCCAGGAGTCTCCATTTCCCCATCTGTTCCCTACTGTCTCCCGGAGTGCTTGGGAAGTTTAATCGTGCTTCTGTGACAGGCTGAGCATTATCACAGCAGCCCTGCAGGGTGGTACTGTCACCTCCATTTCACAGGAGCGGAAACCAAACCTGCAGAGGTTAATAAAGAGCCCAGGCTTAGCTAGACAGAGGGGAATGGTTGAGATTTAAAGTGAAGTTTCTTTTTCTGCTTCCAAAGACCATCACTCAAAAACGTTTCAATTTTTGGTAATAATCACTTACCATTTCACGTGCACATATTCAATGCTAAGCACTTGCCTTGCATTTTACATATCTTATTTTCATTAATCTTTCTAAATAATCCTATATAGTAGGTTTCTTTCTTTTTTTTTTTTTTTTTTTTTTGTACCGGGGATTGAACTCAGGGGCACTCGACCACAGGGGCCACATCCCCAGCCCTTTTTTTGTATTTTATTTAGAGACAGGGTCTCACTGAGTTACTAAGTGCCTCGCCATTGCTGAGGCTGGCTTTGAATTCGCGATCCTCCTGCCTCAGCCTCCCCAGTGCTGGGATTACAGGCGTGCGCCACCGCGCCGGGTTATAGTGGGTATTTTTAGCATTATGTTACAAATAGGAAAAAGCCAGGGTCAGGGAGGTGAAGGAGTGTGGGGATGCACTCAGGCAGTGGAGGTACGGCGCTCAGAATCGGGTCTGGTTGCTTCCAAGGCTGATCTTTGGGATCTTCTTTCCCTGAAGCCTATCCCAGGGGCCGCTAGGGAGAGTCCTCCGCTGCTCAACGCCTGCAGCCTCTGGCCTTCCTACATCAGCCCAGGCCGGCTCCAGGAAGATTGTCTGGGAAAGGTTGCCACCTGGTGGCCAAACAGCGAACCAACACTTACCGTCAGACGCGCCGGCTTGGGAAGGGGACTTTGGCAGACCGGTGGAATCAGTGTGGGAAGAGAGCGCTGGGGCAGCCCTGGTGCTGGAGGGCAGCCTCTCCACAGCCCGCGTGCTGGTACCGGCTGCCAGGCCGCCTCAGGGTGGGCGGTGGGGCGTGGGGGACCAGAACTCACCTGCTCTCCAGGTGTGGTCCCTTCACCTGGGTGTGGTCCCCTTCCCTCAGAAGGACAGGGAAGTTAGTGCCTGACCTGGAGGGAGGCCTCTTGGAAGGCCTTCGTCTGGATCCTGCCCTTGCTGTTCCACCCATGTAGACTTGGTCCCCAACTCCCAGGAAGTGCGAAGCTCCCCTCACTTCCTGTTTGGAGCCCTGCCGGCCCAGCCGGCCTCTCCCTCTGTTGTTCTCCAAGTTCAGGCCCTTACCTGGATGTGGCAAAATCTCCCAGGCCCCGGTCCTTTCTGTCCCTCCTCTCTCTCCCACTGACTGACCCCAAACCCCCTAACTGTGTCTCTCTCCATTTTCAAGACTCCCAGGTGCGCTCCTCATGACCGTAAAGGAGGAGGAAGCCATCTCCTGAGCTGACTTTCCCTCCTGCTCATTCTCCCCAGCGGGCCTCATTTCAGGCCTGCCCTCCTGCTAGTCTCCAGTCCAGGGTGCTTTTCAGTTCCAGCTGAGCCTGAAAAACTACCTGGGCGCTTTGACATCCACCCAGGAACTGTCCACCCTCCCAGAGGGCCTCATGTGGGGGGTGGGCCTGGGACCTCCGCTGAGAAAGCTCCCAGGATTCTCACTACCCTCCCTTCCTTCCCTCTCTCTGTTCTGCTTCTGTCTTTCAGTCTTTCTTTTTTTTTTTTTTTTTTTTTTTTTTGTGGTGCTGGGGAGGGAACCCAGGACCCCACTCATGCTAGCTAGGCATGTGCTCCACCACTGAGCTCTGTCCCCCGCCCAGACCAGGGGACTCTCCTCTGTAGCCCTGCTCCAGCCTTCTGACTGCTGCAGTCTGCTTCTACATTCATTCTGGAACCTCTAGCACCTGCTCTCGTTTCGGTCCAGTTTCTCTTTGCTTCACCTGGCCAACTCCTGCTGAACTCCGCCTTCCCTACCTGGAGTCCCCTCATTGCCCAGAGCTCGGGGAGAGAGCTTGCTGGTTCCCTGCCTCTGGCGGGCCCCTCCTGCTCCATCCGCTCAGGCCCCACTGGGTCCCATTGATTGACTTCCAAGTTCGCCTCACACCCGAGACCAGGAGATTTCGAACCATGTTTTGTTGATCTTTATAGTCACAGCTTCTGACACTGCCGGGGACAAAGCTGTGCTTGATGACTGGCGGTGTTGAAGAAGGCCTGCACGAATGTCTCCTGCTCAGACAGCCAGTCTTCCTGTCGCCGAGACCCGTGACCCCCGGATGTCACTCTTTCTGAAAAGCCCTCGCGGCTGTGAACAGGGTCAGATGCTGACAGTACTGGTTCAAGTTCCCCCACCTGGGCTGGGGGGAGGAGAACTCACTCTGGAGGAGGTGCCAGGTGTGGAGGCATTTGAGGAAGGGTCTCCACTCTGCCAGGCCCCTGAGGAAAAGTCTCCCTGTACCCAGCGGGGATGGCTAAGTTCCCACTCACAGGAAATCTTGGAACAGTTTTAAAAATAATATTAAGAGGGGCTGGGGTTGTGGCTCAGCGGCAGAGCGCTCGCCTCGCACATGCACGGCCCGGGTTCGATCCTCAGCACCACGTAAACATAAATGCATTGCATTGTGTACAACTAAAGTAAATAAATAAATATTTAAAAAAATATTAAGAATATTGGGGCTGGGGTTGTGGCTCAGCGGTAGCGTGCTCGCCTAAAATGTGCGCAGCCTGGGTTTGATCCTCAGCACCAATACAAACAAACGAATTGTGTACAACTAAAGCAAATAAATAAATATTAAAAAAGAATATTAATTACTTCCTGTGTGCCGATGATGCAGTTGACACCTCATTTAGTCATAGCAGCCATCCTGTTCCTGAACCAGGGTGGACACTTGTGTGCATCAAAGAGAAATTTTCCTTGTGTTACCCTACATTGGGTTTATCTGCTGGAGCAGCTGAAGATATTTTACCATAAAGAACACACATAATCCTCCCTGGTTCCCAGGGGTTCTTGGGCTTTTTGATTCTTTTGGGGTGCTTGGGCTTGAACCCAGGGTCTTATGCAACCTAGGCAAGCGCTTACCGCTGAGCAACACGGCCAGCCCTGTTGCCACACTCCAGGAAAGAGTCCGCATGGGTTCCAGGGTCTTAATGAGCTTCTAAGCTGTAACTTTCTTTCCAGAATTCTCTACCAGTTTGTCCTGGTCATTATAGGACCAGCCTGAGGTAAGGCAGTCGATGATCTTTCATGGAAAGCTATTTCCTTTCTCCAGGTGTTCTGCTTGTACGGTGAGCAAGTAGAAAGGGCCGCGTTGGCCTGGGTGTAACAGGCCTGGGTGTAACAGAGAACTCGTGGATAATGACGGTGGGCCCCCAGGAGGAGAAGCTGAGGCTCCTGTGAAGCGGTGGTTCCCTTTGGCATACCTGCGTCTCAGCAGACTGGATGAAGTCTAGAAGCTCTGGCTGCGTGAGCTCACCTTTGACCTTTGGCTGCTGGCCTGGGATCAAGTCCTCCCCCCCACCCCGCCCCACACACACCTCAGCTGCAGTGAGCCCCTGCGTGGTGGCAGATCCTCTTGAAGCTCCTGTCACACCAGGACAGGAGCTGTCCTCCAGCTGAGCTGTTCTGTGGGCCCCTCCCCGGTGGTCCGGACACCAGGCAGTCCCACCAGGGAGCCTCCTGCTCCTGTCCTCCTCCCACCTGGGCCCACCAGGGAGGCCGGCTGGACGGGCCAGCTTCTCAGAGGGCGGTGCTCTGAGCCGCTTTGGTCTCCAGTGAGCTTGCTCTCCTGGGAACACCAGCAGGGTCACGAGGCCTGGTTGCAAGCCAGTTGGCCCTGCCTCTCCTTCCCCTTCCCCCTGTGGAGACAGACGATCTCCACCTGGCTTATGACAGGAGGGGAGAGGGGTGCAGGCCTTAGGAGGGTCTCAGGGGGCAGACCAGGCACCTGCCTTCCTGGAGAAGCAGCCAGACTTAGAGGGCTTCCATCTGATCCCACCACTTACCAGCTGGGTGACAACGAGCCTCGGTGTTCTCACCTGCCCAGCACGTGGTAACGGAAGCTCGTCCTTGCCCTCCTTCTGCCCCACTCACCTCCGTCTCTCTTCTGAGGTTGATGTTACCTGTATCTCTGGTGGAAGCCACTTCCGCCTCCTCCTTCATCTCACCCCCACGACCACATCAGCTGCTTCCATGTGTTCTCTACTCTGCGTCCGGAGCACTTGTGTACGAAATGAGAACCGATGCGCTCCTGCCGCCTTGATGATAAAACCAACCCAGTCTGTCACGTGTGTCTTCTGAGCCAGCCTCTTCATCGTTTCTCCTTGTCTGACCCTGTTCCTGCACCACAGTGCCTTTGCATATCCTGCCTGGGCTCTGGAATAGATTCTCTTTGCTTCCCCTGGCTAACTCCCGCTGCACTGTCAGGCCTCAGTGACTTTTGTGACATCCTCAGTTGAGGTCACACCAACCCCCAACCCCCCCACCCCCACCAGCCCCATGTGCTTCCATTGCTTTCTAAGTCTGTCCTGGGCACTTAGTGTCATTCTTTGCCTGCTATTGACCCATTCCTCTGCCCAGAAGGTTCATGAGGTCAAGACCCCTGTTTATGTCTACTCACCGTCCAAATCCCCAGAACGTAGTCCAGCACCTGGCATGTGGTGAGTGCTCCGGAAAACGCAGTTGAATAAAGGCTAGGTAAGCGTCCAAGGAAAAGGTGGCAGCAGAGCCCGCAGAATGGAGCCTGGCACCCAGTAAAAGCCAGTTCTTATGAACTACGGATGATCCTATCTCACCTGTAGGAGTGGTGCAAGACAAAAGTTCATCCACCCCAAAAGTGCTCTTCTTATTTGGGTTGCTGCAAGCATAGAAGTTTTGGGGTAAGCTTAAGTAGCTTGGAAGAAAATATTCACACACACACACACACACACACACACACACACACACGTGGTGAGCACATTCCCATTAGTGTCTCAAGTTCCTGGCAGCATCTTCCAGAACTAGAAAGCAGTAGCAGGGAGGGGCCTGAGTATCTGGGGAGGGCTGGGGGTTCCACCATGCAGGGTCTGAGGGTCCTCCCTGCATACCAGCACCAACCCCCCAACTTTTCTCCCCTCCGAAAGGGGACAGAGAGGGAGGCAGAGAAGACTTCAGAATTATCAGAGCTGTTTGGGGAGCATCAAGACACTCTAAGAAAAGCTCTTCCAAGCCGGGCACACTGGTGCACCCTGGTAATCGCAGTGACTCTGAAGGCTGGGGCTGAAGGATCACAAGTTCAAAGCCAGGCTCAGCAATTTAGCGAGGCTTTAGCAACTTAGCAAGACCATGTCTCAAAATGAAAAAAAAAAAAAAAAAAAAAAAAATAGGGCTCAGTGGTTAAGCGCCCTTGGGTTCAATCCCTGGTACCAAAAAAAAAAAAAAAAAAAAAAAAAAAAAGTCTTCCAAATGTTCAAAGCAGACAGACTAAGCATCCTCAGTCTGAAAATTCAAAATCCAAACTGCTCCAGAAGCCATACTTTTTTAGCACTGACGTGAAGCCAAGCCACAAGTGGAAAATTCTACACCATGAAACCATTTTATGCCTAAAATTACTAAAAAATACTGTATCACATTAGCTGGGTACTGTGGGGCACGCCTGTAATCCCAGCAGTTTAGAAGGCTAGGGCAGGAGGATTGCGAGTTCAAAGTCAGCCTCAAAAACGGCAAGGTGCTAAGCAACTCAGTGAGACTCTGTTTCTAAATAAAATACAATATAGGACTGGGAATGTGGCTCAGTGGTCTAGTGCCTCTGAATTCAATCCCAAGTACCAAAACAAATGAACAACAACAACAAAAACTTTTGTATACAATTAACCTTTAGGCGCAGTGTACAAGGTATTTCTAAGATTTCAAGCTTAGCATTGGGTCCCATCCTGCTAGGTGCAGTTGTGCATGCTCCCTGGGGAGACTGAGGCAGGGGGATGGCAAGTTCTGGCCAGCTGCAGCAATTTAGTAAGACCCTGTCTCAACCCAAAATAGAAAGGGTCAGCAATGTAACTCAGTGGTGGAGTGCCGAGGCAGGGCCCTGGGTTCAATCCTTAGCACTGGGGGGAAAAAAAAAACCAGATTTGAGTCCCATCCCCAAGATGCCTCATTACATATATGCAAATATCCAAAAAATCTGAAAAACAAACAAACAAACCTGAAGATCCAAACACTTTGGTTCCAAGCCCTTGGATAACGACTGTTCAGCCTGTCCCTGATTGGTGTCTCAGCAAGATCCCTGACCTCAAGTGCCCTCCCTTTGGACCATCTCAAAGCATTTCCACAGAAGACCAGTGTCCACAGGAGTTTTAGAGACTTTATTTATGTATAAACCATTTAAACACTTTGCCATAAATTATCTTTGCCTGTCCCTAGTCTTTGCTTAGCAGCAAATTAAAATTAATATAAAAACTCGATGAACAATTCATACATGTATATTACAAAAAAGTTCCTGTACCAAAGTTCTTATTAGACTTTTTTTTTTTTGTTTTTTTTTTTTGTGTGGTTTTTTTTTTTCAGTTTTTAACATTTTTTTTGTTTTTATTTTTATTTATTTATTTTTTTTAATTTTCTCTCCTCATGGTGACTGTCATGTGATTGTCTCAGTTTCTGGACCAAACAAACACACTAATAATTTAAAATCTGAAACAGTGATTGCGCCTTGCGGCTATGTATGTACAGGGTGATTGAGTGGTACCTGTTAGCAAGAGTCACAATGCCGCACCTCTACCGTAACTTGATACCCACGAACTACGGAATCTAAACAGACTACACCCTGTAACTGCGTATTACTGTCCACAATGGAATCTCCAAAGACAAAAGAGTATGAGATTTATCTGTAGTGAGTATAGCCACCGTTTTGAATTAAATTTTACACTTCTGCGCTCAAATAAATTAGCTCAGGCCGGAACTAAGTGGAGACCCGAGAGGTAAGTGCCCCGACGGCATTATTTCGCTTTGACTTTTGATAGGAATTTTTTTTTTCTTGTGTGTTTTTTCTTTTTCTTTAAAAAGTATTCCAGTGCTCACTCCTCCACTTCGCTGCCCCCCCTCCCCAGGCGCTACACACAAATCACCCCCAAAGTCGTGTTTTAAATGCACCTGTATTTGCTTAAAGGAAAAACGTCGTCGGAAGCGTCTGTCCAACGAGCAGTCTGAATCGTCCCCAGCTGGTCTGACGACGCTGGCCCTGTCAATGTCTCCAAGTCGCTCACGTGTGAATGAGTGAGGTAATAGGATATGAGGCCTTCCGTCTTCATTGCTTTGTTTTCCGGTTGGTGTGTTTGTTTTGCTGTCTGTTGGTTGCTGTTTGCTTTTTTTTTTTTTTTTTTTTTTTTTAATTCTTTTGTTCCTTTTGGATATTTAGTGTCTCTTTTCTGCGTAGGACCCAGAACAAGTGGGCCATAGTGTTAGGGGAACTCGGAACATTTTGTGTGTCTGTTCATTCATTCGTTCATCCGTGTTTGTTTTGATTTCCTCAGAATTTGCAGCTGGGCTTTAGTGTGCTTCAGGATGAGGGACTTGGCGCGTGGACGGTAGTAGCATTTGAACTCAAAAAATGTGAGCTTTCTTGCCACTTGGTCTCCTAAAGCAGCCCAGCCTCGGTGCCCCTGTTAGGTCTTCATCTCCTTAGGAGAGGAGAGCACAGTTACTCCTGCTCAGCCATCCAGACAAGGAATGGCAGCGGGTGACTTTGTTACCTCTTTCCCATCTCGTTCTGTCTTAGGAACTGGATGTTGCCGCTGCAGTCCGCCAGCTCGGGGTACTGCTCCACGGGAAGGACGTAATAGCCCTCGTAGCCCTGCACGCGCCCCGAGCTCAGCAGCTGCTGCTTCTCACCCTCAGTCCACAGGCGGCTGCCCTCTCTGCCGTCCCTGGCTTTTTGCTGCTCCTTGGCCCAGGCGGTGCCCAGGGCCCTCTGTCTGGCCTGGTCCAGGACTCGGGCCTTCTCTTCGTCCAGGGTGTCGGGGGTGAGGCCGTAGCGGATGCTGAGCAGCAGCGTGGAGTACTGGAATTCGATGTTGGTGAACCTTCGAGTCCTGCCATTGACCAGCAGCGTGGGCTGCGACACGGTCACGTTCACCCCGCTCTCCAGCACCTTGCGGCCGATGGTGGTGCCCAGCGTGACCAGGTCACTGTCGGCCGAGCCGATCTTCACAAAGTAGTGGGTGTCCTTGCCCTCGATGCTGTAGTGCATCTTGTCCAGGTAGTAGGCGTTGTTCAGCACAGACGCCACCTTGCGGCTGTCCTCGCTGGCGATGCTGGACACGCCGGTGGTCACCCGCCCTTCCTTGATGGCAAACATGATACCTTTGCCGATGATGGGCGTGGTGGTGGCAAACCAGTGGCCTGCTTTCTCTCGGATGCTGGCGTGGAGCTTCTTAGAGATGACCTGCCCCTCCAGTGCCATGAAAGCCTGATTGTGTCTCTCTGCTGTCTGCTGGACACCTGTGATGAGCTGCGGGCACAAGGACACAGAGAAAGCTGAGGAGGCGCTGCCAGCTCGTTAGGGGACAGCCAGAGAAAGAGAGGCTTGGGACGCCCTGAGAGGCCTGTTCTGATACGAGCTAACCCAGTCGACCTTTCCAAACTGGAGCAGGCTGCCAGCACTCTGATGGGGGTGGCCTTGTCCATCGTGTAACCGTGCCACTAAGAGATGGCAAAGGAGATTTGCCATCTCACCTGAGTCTGTACCTAGGCCCACGCACTTACCATGGTGCACCACCGTTGGAGCAGATTCCCCTGCACTCAGGGGCGGCCGCTGCCTAGCGCACTTTAGATCCAGGAATGTCCTGACCTGAGGGCAGTGGTCTATTGGAACAGCTGTGAACCCCAGCAATGTAACCTGGGTATCTCGGAGGCCATGGAGACTCATTACCTTCCTTGGAAGGAGCAGCCACAGAGGGACCACAGAGAACCACCCTGTTAGCCAAGTGGAACCTCAGGCCTCAGCCGAGACCTACTGAGCCAGAGGCTTATGTTACCTGGACACTTTGGGTGATCTGCGTGCATGTTAATGTCTGAGAAGCACGAGGATGAGGGATGCAGGCTTTGAGGGCCAGCAGGAAGATCCCTCGGCTGTGCGTTGGTTGTTTTGGATCTTAGCCCTGGTTCTGCGGAGGAAGGAAATCACCCCTGCCTCCTTGGCCTCGAGTTTTCCACTCGAATGACAATGTGCTGCAATTGGTGGTTGGGGGACAGGCAGGGATAATGGGAGAGGCTGAGCTGGGGAGGTAACGGCACTTAGATAAATGAGAGAAATGATGGTTTTTCATCTACTGAGTGGTCCCCAAGGGGCAGGACTAAGAGAATGCTGTTCCCAATTACCCAGCAGCTCCTCCTCGCCTCTCTATAGTTATACAATCTGGACAATTATTCCGAGCAGCTGAGACCTTTCAGACTTCCATCGTGCTGAGCACCAGTTCTGTGGCGGGGGTTTTCCGAGCACCCATGCCCTCTCCTCCCATTTGATTGTGGCAGAGGTCTCAGCTGCACCCGAATTGAAACTGACCACCCTTCGGTCATCACAGAAAGACCCAAGCACGAATTATGTTCTGAAAATTCAATCTGTGTACATTTGGGCCATAAAGCGCCAAGGTTTTATGTGGGGCATAAAAATGTTCTTTAATGGGACAGAAACTGCAAACCACAGTTTTATTACTTCCCATAAAAGCTGAAAGGGTTATGATCTTCTAGGCCGTGCAGATGGTGGGTTGCTGCTAGATTTCTCTGTGCTGTTGTTAATCAAGGAGTGACTCAAGGGTATATACTGAACAGATAATGATACCACAATTAAGGTAATAATTGAGGTTGGGAAGAAATGTGTGCTGCACCAGATAGATGACAGCACTGACATTCACTTCCTAGGAAGCCCCCGAGTCTCCTGCTTCTTTTATACCCAGCTCCAATGTTTTCCTCTCCCGACCCACCCTCTGCTGCCCTGTGGTTCTGTTTGCAAAGGGAATGACGACAATCATTTGGATTCCTGGCAGGAATCTGCACTTACCTGGCCATTCTCACTTGCTTGACTCTCTGACAACTCATAGGGAGGAGGCACGAAATACATTTTGGCTCTTGGGAAGCCGGGAATTATGTTGCTGAGCTGAAATCCAAACATCACCAGCCAGCTTTTCACATCTATGGTGGAAACAAAAACAAAGATTTCTGAAATCATGATGAATGGAAAGTTCCAAGTGGATCCTAGAGAGAGAGGGGAAAAAAATAAAATAAAATAAAAAAGAGGTGGTTGGGTGTGAGTCCAACAGAGGAGGGAGGCAAGAGCTGGTGAGGTCTCCTGGGTCTGCACAGTTCCAGGAAACAGATGTCCTGCCTGACTTGATTAACTGACCCATAACCACCAAGTCGTGATTAAGGTGGCCAGTGCTGCCGGAAACTAGATTTAGCGTCGATTCCCTCGGTGTGTGACTCTGGGCAACTTCCAGCCCCCTCCTAGTCTCAGGTTACTCAGATGTGAGATGACACAATACTTCCACCAACCTCATTGTTGTGAGGATCAAAGGAGAAAATCCACGCAAAGGACTCACCACAGGGCCTGGCACATACTGATGTGCCCTCCTTGATGAAGCACATATTTAAAGGGGCATCTATTACAGGCCAGGCAACGTGTCAGAAGCTGATAGACAATGACCAGCCAGAGGGATCAGTGATGCTTCTGACCACTGTGAGGGACACTTGGACCAGGGCTGCTGCATCAAGGCCGGCCCACCATGAGATGGGGTTCCCAGGACTGGACATGGATGGGATGCAATTTTCTGGCCAAAGTCCCATTTTTTCTAGGCCTCCTGCTCTTCAAGGAGAGGTCAAGAGAGAGCTCTGCACGCTCAGGTAAGACGCCCCATCAGGGGTCAAGATGAAATCCTGTGCACTGGGAATGACACCACCTGCCCCCTTCTCTCCAGGTCTCCAGGCCTCCTTCTGCAGTGACAATATGGAGTCCCTAGAAACATTTCCATCGTCACTGACACCACTGGCCTGGAGGGCAGAAGGACCAGCCTGGTTAAGCTCTTCTGTGGCGGCATCCCGAGATCATGCTTCAACTCCGTGCCAACTCCCTTTCCTGCACCGTGTCTGCCTCTCTCAGCTCCTGAAATACTTCCACCAGGCCCTCTGGAGTTCATCTGTGTCATCAGGGAAGCCCTACACATCTTCAACCTTTTCTCTAAAGGTTTATTTCCATTCTTGCTACAACTGAGCCTCGCCCCGAGAGCACTGGTCCCCTAGCCTGTCCTACAGGTGCTGGATCTGAAGGTACCATAGTCACCGCAGGCCTCCTGCCTGAATTTCTCAAAGCTTTTAGTTTCTGCCTCACGCTCATTCTCTCCACCTCTGATCCTGAATTAATCCTAGTGATTTCCTTAGGCAAATGGGTGGTCCTTCCAACATCTTGGCCTCTTAGTCCCTTGACCTCCTCTCATGCTCTGGACATTCCTGTCACCAATATCTGACTCCTCTCATGTCACTTTGGTGCAGGTCGCCCCTGAGCAGGGCCTCAACTCTTTCTATCCTACTCTTCCTTATACCCTGACACCCACCGTCTTTGGATCCCCCATCTCCCAGATCCTCCCACCCATCCTAAACTCCTTTCCCCATCCCTCAACTTCCTGGCCCTTCTCGAGATTCTAGCCTGCTACACATTTGCTGCCAGTCTCTGGACTCATTCCCTGGTGGGTTCCCAGGTCTCTTGTCCCCTTTCTCACTTCGTCAGGCGAGATCACAGTGTTGGTCAGATCCAGGCCTTTGCCTCGCCCAGGTCTGCACATGTGCCGCTGCAGACAGCCGGGGAAGGAGTCACCACCGTGCCGTGAAACGTGCCACCTGGAATTCCTGACTGTGGCCTTCACCTTGCTTTCCTGCTGCCTGGCGACCCAACGGCGATCCGTTACCTGGCCCTGCGTCTCCCCTCCTGGGTGATTTCATGCCTTCTCACCTCTCCTGAGGCCTCCGACCTGCTTTCCCTTCCTGCCTCCAGCAGCTGCCCTTGTTTTCTCTTCTGCCTCAACTCCCACCGCACCTGCAGCTGCCCATGAAGCTGCCTGCACGTGGTCCCTTGTGCCAGCACTCCAAAGGGGCAGCTGGTGGGCACCCCTCCACTGGGCACTGGGTGGTGACTCAAGGCCATCACCCCAACGCTCCCCCCCAACCTCACACAGTCCATTCACTTCCCTTCTAGTGGGCCAGCCCCATCAGCACGCAGACCTGCTGCTCCCTGTCCCTTATCATTCCCCCTTCTTGCCCTCTTCTCCTTTTGCTAATATCTATTTCTTATTTTCCTTTCCCCAAAGCCTCTCAGACTGATTGTCCCTTCTCACGGCTTCCCGTTCTCCTCTGAGCCAGGCTGTGTCTCCACCACTGCACTGTCAAGGTCACGACTGTCTTCCAGGTGCCATCATGGTTCTCATCGTATTTGGCAAGCAGAAAACTTTTTTTTTTTTGTACTTTCTGGAAAGACTTTCTTTTGTTTTTCCTTCTCATACAAGTAGCAGCTGACACCTGTCTCTTCTGGTTCCCGCCCATCTCTTCATGTTGGCATGACACAGATTCACTGTGAATTGCTTCTCCCCCATCTACACTCACAAACACGTTCTCTTATCCAGCCTCAGGGTCCAAGGGCTAGCTACATGCTCATACGGACTCTACTACGTATATCCCAGCCAGGACGGCTCCATGAACTCTGAACCTGTGAATATATATATATATATATATTTGGTACGGGGGATTGAACTCAGGGGCTCTTGACCACTGGGCCACATCCCCAGCCCTTTTTTGTATTTTATCAGAGACAGGATCTCACTGAGTTGCTAAGTGCCTCACCATTGCTGAGGCTGGCTTTGAACTCGTGATCCTCCTGCCTCAGCCTCCCAAGTGCTGGGATGACAGGTGTGCACCACCGCGCCTGGCTTTTTTTCTTTTCTTTTTCCCCCATATATTTTTTAATTGGTTCATTGTCCAGCTACCATTCTCTTTTTTTTTTTTTCATATTTTAAAAATTGGTTCATTATGGTCCAGCTACCATTCTTGACTCCTTTCTTTTTCTCACTCTCCACATCTAATTCACCAGTAAATCCTTTCCTTTAAGAAAAAAATTAGCTGGGCATGTGGTGCACACCTATAATCCCAGAAGCTTAGGAGGCTGAGGTAGGAGGATCACAAGTCCAAAGCCAGCTTCACCAACTTAGGAAGGCCCTAAGCAACTTAGTGAGACCCTGTCTCAAAATAAAAAAAAATAAAAAGGGCTGGGAGTGTGACTCAGTCAGGGGTCAATCCCTGGTACAAAAATAAATTGGGGTAAAATTTCAATATTTATAGTCACTTGTCAAGATGATGTATATTATTTTTGCCATATTCAGGGGTCAACTGTACTATGATCTATTTACTGATTGATTTAAAGAGATTTAAATGTGCCTGTTCAATTTAGGGAAATCCACTTTAAAAAATAAACTTTATATTACTCTCATAAATGGGAAAACAGACTCACTTATTGCAAATAGAACATAACTGTAACATTGAAACAAAGGAAAAGTCATGAGATTCGGTTCCAGTACCATTTCGTTAGCTGCTACTAAGGGAGCCTGAGACCGGCTCGCTCTTGAACAGGGAGATCACAAGTGTCAACGAATTGCTTGGTACACACCAGTGCCAAGCAGAGGCTGCTTGGTCCTTGACTAAAGTGGAAGAATTCAGAGAACACGGAGAAGGGACCACTGTCCCCACTGTTTCAGTGTTACTCAGTACCGCCTCTGTGTCCCACATCTAATCCCCCCTGTCTTCATTGAGGACCTGTAGGGTTTGTGGGGACTTCCAAGGGAAGCAGGTCATCCTCAGGCCTCCTGAGCCTTCTCCCTGGCTCAGGGTCCTCTAGTGAGGAGGACAGAGATGGTGTTATGGTTTGAATGTGCTGTCCCCCAAAAGCTCATATGTGAGACAATGCAAGACGGTTCAGAGGAGAAATGACTGGGTTTTGAGAGTCTTAATCCAATCAGTGGATTAATCCCCTATGGGGATTAACTGAGTGGTAACTGAAGTGGTGGAGTGTGTCTGGAGGAGGTGGGAATCGGGGTGTGGCTTTGGTGTATATATTTGTATCTGAAGAGTGGAGTCTCTCTCTGCTTCCTGTTCTGTTATCGCCGGAAAAGGATTTGCAGCCCGGAACAGCGGCGCTGCGGGAAGGAGCCCGGAGACAGGATGGAAATGAAAAAATTCTTTTATCTTTCTCTCTCTGTCTCTTGTAATTTCTAACACCACATACACACTCTCACAAGAAACCAAGGCACGTACTCTTACAAGAAACTACAATATATATACACAATAGCGTTACCCCGTCCGTTCTCGCTCAGGTCTCATCTCACGCGCCCGAGCAGGAATGGCGCTGGCCCCATCTGCTGAGTCACGGCTCAAGTCTCTCGAGATCCTGGGCCAAGTCCCGCGAGATCCTGGGCCAAGTCCCGCGAGATCCCAGGCCAAGTCCCGTGAGACTATGGAAGGCGGCAATGCCCAAACATGTCCATGGCCCATAGTCAACAGCAATCTAGCCATCTCCCCAAACAGGGCTCCTGCACTGTTCACCACGATGTGAGCAGCTCCCCTCCACCACATTCTTCCGCCATGATCTTCAGCCTCACCTGGAGCCCTGAGGAATGGAGCCAGCTTTTTATGGACTAAGACCCCTGAAGCCGTGAGCCTTCAAATAAACTCTTCCTCCTCTATAGTTGTTGTTCTGGTCAGATCCTTTAGTCACAGAAGCAAAAAAGAGGACTAAAAGAGATGGTAAGAGGTCTCTGCCTTTGTCACCAGGTATTTTAGCGACCATTCCCATGAGGATTGATAGCTAGGCTTCCTCCTTCTCCTTTTCCTTTCTTCTTCTACTGCTTCTGTGTCTAAACCCATTTGGAAACGTCTATTTCAGCTGCTTGTCCTTTCTTAGAAGGCCCCTCAGGAACCACACAAGCACCCCAGGTCCTCCCGGAGCACCTGGTGGCGGTGAGCGACAACTTCCCAAGTAGCCCATTGAGAGGCTGGGTTCAGGTGGGAGCTGGTGCCCTGGCCTCCTGGTGGCTGTCAACCTCGCAGCCTGTGACCCTGTTGCCACAGAGCTTTTGTTCCAAACACATCAGCACAGCTTCCTAGAGTGTTCAGTGGACGCGCGAGAGAGGAGAAAACGCGAGCGGGGCTCTCCTTCTCATAGGAACCCAACTCAGCTCCCGTGTGCTGGCCTTCTGCAAGTCCAGGGAGCCGCCAGGCAGGCAGGGAGGGGAGGACAGAGGTTCCTTATGGGTATCTTCTAGGAGAGTCTCCTAACTCAAGTCCTGTCTGGAGTCCGTGGTTTGCTAAAGCCATGCCAGTCACAGTGGGGTCAGAATCCAGAACTTTATGCGCAGGCAGGGCCTTGAAGCCTGTCTGCACCATCTCCAAATCCAGAGCTACTTATAAATTGGGACATTTTTTTCAGTCTTCCTCTGGGCCGGGCTGATTGCATTCTTGTTCAGTGCTGCAGGAGGTGCGTGTACTATCACCATTTTTCAGATGAAGAAAGGTCAAGACATTTGTTCATGTCACATAGCAGGTGATTGGTGAGGCCAGATTTGGTGTCTGGAGATTTGCTGACATCAGGGGAAGTGGCCTGAGGACAGGGCAGAACTTGGGGCTGGATGTAGGTCCCACTGTGCCCAAAGCTGAGGAGTTTCCAGGGTTGTTAAAATTGGAAAAATCCAGGACACTGCAGGTCACTGGGAGGGAGCCTGTCTCACAGTCTTTCTTATACCCTTTCCCCTAATATCTCTTCATCCCAGATGTACCCATCATCATGTCACAGATAACTATGAAAAATAACTATTAAGTAGAGGGAAAGAAATCCTTTCCTGGGGCTGAGGTTGTGGCTCAGCGGCAGAGCGCTCGCCTAGCACGTGCATGGCCTGGGTCTATCCTCAGCACCACGTAAAACTAAAGGCATTGTGAACAACTAAAACAAATAAATAAATAGTAAAAAATGTAAAATAAATCCTTTCCTGCCCTCCTCTACCGGCTCATGATGGCCACCCTCATGTTCCAGAGCAGGGGTAGAAGGGCACTGAGGTCTTACTGTGTTGCCCAGGCTGGTCTCGAACTCACCATCCTCCTGCCTCAGCCTCTCCTGTGGCTGGCCAGGGTCTGCACCAGCATCCTTTATTTTATGGTACTGGGGATTGAACTCAGGGGCACTTCACCACTGGGCCACATCCCCAGCCCTTTTTTGTATTAGAGACAGGGTCTCACTGAGTTGCTAAGTGCCTCGCCATTGCTGAGGCTGGCTTTGAACTCGCGATCCTCCTGCCTCAGCCTCCCAAGTGCTGGGATTATAGGCATGTGCCACCGTGCCCGGCTTGCACCAGCATTCTTGGGTGAATGCAGAACCTCCTCGTGCCTTGGGGGTTGCTACTTGCATCCAGAGAGCTCTGTTTCCAAACAGCATCGATTTTTCTGGGTACCGGAGAGAGCGGGTTCTGTTCTTTGCTTTCCTTCTGACTACATCTTAATTACCTCTTCTGCTTAGACTGTGAACAGCAAGTTCAACCACTCTGCTAGTCTCCTAAGTGGCAAATTAAGACTAATTTAGCCAGGGTTTACAGATGAGCCAACATTCCAACAGCGGAAAATGATCTGGTGTTCTTTGCTCCGATCCACGCTCCAAGGGTCATTTTTGTCACAAGCAGGTGGTGGCAGGTGTGGCCGAGCTGGTCTGCCTCTCTTCTCCACTGGGCTTCCTTCTCTCAGCTGCATGCAGAGAGCAACCCCTCTGCACGTGGTTTCTCTGACACCACCCTTTATTTTAGACTCTTTCTAATGGTGTGTGGATTCAATTTGGTTGGACTTAGTTCAAATTGATTTGATTCCCACTTATTGAGTCTCCACGAAGCACTGGAATGAGGCAAGCCATCTTGCTGTTCAGAAAACCCTGATAATTTTATTTTTCTTCTTCTAGGGAAGCAGGAAAGTAGCCGAGGTAGTTGGTGAAGCTGACTGTGTCCTGTGAACGGTTCTGTCTGGCCTTGGCATCATGGAGTCTGCTCAGTCCTCTCTGGGTTTCTTTATTGCCTCTGGCTGGTTGGTTCCTAAGGTACCCAGCACCAGCCATGGCTCTGGGAGCGCATGCTGTGGGGAGGAGTCTCTCCTTTGGCTAAAGCAGGCCTGGTCTGCCTTCTCAACCATCTTCTGTCCTTCCTCTGGAAACTCTTCCTCTCCCTGCTCCAGTTCATAAAGGTCTCTGCACAAATGCTACCTGCTCAGAAAGGCCTAAATAAATGAGGTGCTTCACATCTCTCCTGTGCAACCCCTTGCTCTATTTTATTAATCTCTACAGCACTTATTATTATGACTTGATACCTGGTGTGCTTCCTGAGAGGCACTTTGAGATTACAGTGAGTTGGGGGACAGAGTCCTGGGGAAGAAAGAAGCCCCGGTGGAATGTCATGGCAGGCTCTCCTGAGGAGGTGCAAGGGGAGGAGGCCAGAGGAGCCAGCTTGGCCAGAGCTGCAGGGGTCTCAAAGTTCTAGCAGCTTCTGTTGTATGCAGATGCAGAGTTCACCTCAGAGAGGCCTGAACCTGTCAGCAAAGCACCATGTGGCACGAGTTGACCCTTGAGTCGCTGACTTCCTTGGCAGCAGGAGACACCGAGGGCAGCCCTGGGCTCCAGGTAGCCATAGCTCCCTTTCCAGTGACCCTGGTTACCTGATGTTGATGCATGGCCCATGTTCAATAGCTGGGAGTTTCCTGGAATGTGAAGGCCTGGTCTTGGCATTGGCAGGTTAGATGGTCTTTGCCGGCTCTCTGAAGGTCGGCCCTTTGAGGCCTGGACTCTTGGGATCCTTCCGTGCATCCTGATTTCTTTGATTATTTCCCTGAGCACAGGGTCTCTGTGTGGCTCCCACCCCAGCTCTACACTTAGTACACGTAAGATGCTCCGTGAGGTGTGCTGAGTGGACGGGCGGATGCATGCACAGGGAACCTCGTCTCACCAGTCTCTCACTTACCCGGGTCATCTGCCCTCCTAGCCTGACTTTTGCTCAAAGTCTTCCTTCTCCACTGAACCAACCTGGGTCCCATTTCTTCTTTGGGCTCAGTGTGAATGGGCCTTTGTATATTGTGTCGAATCTTCCAAATTGGAATTGATTTATACACACATGTTACACACACACACACACACACACACACATTCTTTCACAGTCTTTTAAGAGAAACA
This sequence comes from Tamias sibiricus, assembly GCA_025594165.1. Lineage (NCBI taxonomy): Eukaryota > Metazoa > Chordata > Mammalia > Rodentia > Sciuridae > Tamias > Tamias sibiricus. The sequence continues at coordinate 12,352,053 of CM046662.1, forward strand.
TGCTCGTCTTGTTCACATGATATTTCCAGCCCCACTCTACAAATGCTTTTTTTTTTTTTTTTTTTTTTTTTCTGGTACGGGGATTGAACTCAGGGGCACTCCACCACTGGGCCACATCCCCAGCCCTTTTTTTGTATTTTATTAGAGACAGGGTCTCACTGAGTTGCTAAGTGCCTCACCATTGCTGAGGCTGGCTTTGAACTCATGATCCTCCTGCCTCAGCCTCCCAAGTGCTGGGATTACAGGTGTGCGCCACCGCGCCCGGCTCTACAAATGCTTTTTTGAATTAAAAACCAAGCAGACACCTAGACAGTGGCACAGCCCTAACTCTGCCTTCATTATTACTGTTCATGTGTGTGTGTGTGTTGGGGGGGGGGCAGGTCAGCCTCTGGAAGTCAGGGGCTGGGTCCACATCTCGGTGCCTGTGCTAACTCACAGCTTTGCTTTGTTAGTGACAACAATGTTAATGATGTAAGCAGATGGCATTTCAGGAACATCCCCTAAGTGCCAGCACTGAATCACCTACCTAAGTTCATCTACTTCTCGAGATCACCCTATGGGACGGTTTTATCAGCATCCTTACCCAGAGACAGGAACTAGTTCAGAGAGCATGGACAACGAGCCCAAGGTCTCTGGGCTCATAAATGGAAGACAGAAAATTGGAGTCAAGCATTTCTGGCACCAGACCCTGCTTTCTTCCCTTGGTAAGCTGGTTTCCTCTGATGGGTGGGAAGGGCTCTTATCAACGTGACTTCAACTAAACATACTTTTTTTTTTTTTGGTACTGGGGATTGAACTCAGGGGCACTCCACCACTGGGCCACATCCCCAGCCCTTTTTGTATTTTATCAGAGACAGGGTCTCACTGAGTTGCTAAGTGCCTCGCCATTGCTGAGGCTGGCTTTGAACTTGTGATCCTCCTGCCTCAGCCTCCCAAGTGCTGGGATTACAGGCGTGCACCACCGCACCCGGCTAACTAATCATACTTGAGTGCCTGGGTCAGGAACTCTTCATGCAGACCTGGTGACTGCTCTGTGCCACTGTCCCTCCACTGTTCTAGACACTGTCTTGCTGCCAGCTGACAGAGCTTGACAGCTCTGGGGGTTCTCCCACCACCAAACCTAATAGACCTTCTCTCCAAGCTCCCAACAGCTCCTGGGGACAACCACCCCACAGGGTGCCGCTCCCAATGGCGGGGCAGCTCCTCACCTGTCACGTAGTTCTTCAGATCCAGCTCGTTGCTGAGAGGGTTGTTGCTCTTGAACATGTAGAGGTTGAAGGGCGCCGGCTCCTTGCCCACGTCTCGCCACATGGTGTAGTCCGGGGAGGTCCAGCGGCCAGCCAGCACATCGTAATCCCGCTGGGTGAAGTGGACCAGCTTGGTCAGGGGGTCGTAGAGGCCCCCGTGGAAGCCAATGACCATCTGGAAGTCGGGGTTGGAGTCATGGTAAATCTCCCCGTAGGCCGTGTACTGCAGCTGCTTGATCATGAGGCCGTTGATGCTGAACACGGCCAGGGGGGTCCCGGTGTTGTCCGAGGCCACGTAGTACTCCTCCCCGCTGCTGCTCTCCATGGCGAAGAGGTGGCCCTGCAGGTCGTAGTACAGGGAGGTGATCTCCGAGTTGGAGTGGTTGTAGACGTGGGTGATGCGCGTCGGGTTGTGCAGGTCCGAGTAGAAGTACTGCAGGTGGTGGCCCAGGTTGGTCTTGTAGGACGCGCGCCGCCCCACGCCGTCGTAGCGGTACTGCACGCTCCACCCGCTGGCCTTGTTGTAGGCGCGCGTCAGGAGGCCCTTGGAGTTGTACTCGAAGATGTCCGAGCCCCGCTGGCACAGGTAGCCGTCGTCGTCGATTCTGTACTGCACGTCCCCCAGCCTGGTTATCCGGTCGCGCAGGTCGTAGCGCAGGGGCATGAGGCGCACGCTGTTGCCCGGGTTCAGCAGGTGGAGGTTCCCGTTGAGGTCGTAGCTGTAGCGCCAGGTGGGCCGGTCATTGACGGCCACGCTCTGCAGCTGCCCGTCCCCGTCGTAGTCGTAGGTGTACTTGGTGGTGTTGGCGTAGGGCCCCAGCTTCAGCTCCCGCTTGATGACCCTGCCCATGCTGTCGTACTGCACGGTCATCCAGTACATGAGCGACCGGAACATCTCGTACTGCACCTCCTTGATGCGCCCGTGGGTGTCGAAGTGCTTGCTCAGGGTCATCACGGCCGTGGTGATGATCTGGTTGATGTCGTAATAGATGACGCCGAACTTGCCGAAGTGCTCCACCTTGCCGGAAATCTCGTCGTAGCGGTACAGGTCCACGGGGAGGGGCGTCTCACTGATGACCGGCTTGATGCTGGCGATCCGGAAGCTGTTGTCGTGGTAGGTGTAGTCGAACCTGGCGTTGATCATGCCTTCCTCCGAGAACCGGTAGATCTGCTTGTCCACCAGGGGGCCGATCTTCCGGTACCTGATGGTGCAAGAGAAGCCCCCGCTCTGGAGGTTGACCATCTTCAGGACGCCCGTGGTCTCGTCGTACCCGAAGGTGACGGCAGTACTGTCGTAGACAATCTCCGATAACTTGGACAGCTTCCCATACCTGTAGAACACCTGGCGCCCCGTGCCCAGAAAGGACGTCTTCAGGATGCGCCCGTCATCGCTGTAGTCAAAGATGACCGAGGCGTTGCTTTCTGGGGGGTTGTAAATGTTGCGGATGTAGCCAATGGAGGTGTGGGTGGACATGCTGTGCCGGGCAACGCTGGGCATGGTGACAGCGTGGAGACGGTCAGAGGAGTCATACTCGAATATGTACTGGCGCTGGCTCTGGAGCAGGAGGACCATGGACTGGAGGAAGGAAAGGGAAAGTTAACACAACAACATGATTTGGCTCTTCAGGACCAAGCACATGGATGACAGAATTGATTCCATTTCCCCAAATGTCAATCAAAAGCCACAAAAGGAGCCCAGCTTGGTGCTGAGGCAGGAGAATCTCGAGTTCAAAGCCAGCCTCAGCAATGGTGAGGCACTTAGCAACTCAGCGAGACCTGTCTCTAATAAAAACAAACAAACAAACAAACAAAAGGGCTGGGGATGTGGCCCAGACGTCAAGTGCCCCTGAGCTCAACCCCTGGTACTGGAAAAAAAAAAAAAAGCCACAAAAGGAGGCTGGGGTGATGGCTCAGTGGTAGAGCGCTTGCCTAGCATGTGTGAGGCACTGGGCTCGATTCTCAGCACCACATATAAATAAATGAATAAAATAAAGGTTCATCAACATCTAAAAAAAAAAAAAAAGCCACAAAAGATGGGGAGCTTAGAGATTGCACAGATTCATTCCAGGGAGCTGTACCAGTTCTGATGGATCATGGTGGCCGTGTAGTTACAAACCTGCCTTTGTAGCAAGTTCCCAGAGGATGCTGATGCTGCTCAGGCATCCTGAGTATCAAGGGCGAGGAGGACTGAGGTGGGAGGCACAGAGTTTGTCCCCAGGTTCAATAACAAAGACCCCGTGATTGTTTAGAACTGACTGCCATTGGCCCAGCTGGAGAGAGCTGGGACACATGTGCCACATTTTTGCCACTCCTGATTACATCTAGGGGAATGCACATCTTCCATTAGAAGCCACTGCAGAGCTGAAAAAACCCAGACTGGTTGATTGTATGGGAAAGGAATGGTCTTAACTAGAGGCAGTCAGGAGATTACTCGTCAACTTTCCAGTACTTGATAGTATAAGAGAACAGTGTTAGCCGGGTGCAGTGGCGCACACCTGTCATCCCAGTACTTGGGAGGCTGAGGCAGGAGGATCGCGAGTTCAAAGCCAGCCTCAGCAATGGCGAGGCACTTAGCAACTCAGTGAGAACCTGTCTCTAATAAAATACAAAAATAGGGCTGGGGATGTGGCTCAGTGATCGAGTGCCCCTGAGTTCAATCCCCTGTACAAAAAAAAAAAAACCAAACCAAACCAAACCAAAACAAAACAAAACACAGTGTTAGCTATGGACCAAGGGGACTCTAGCTACTTTCTTGCAGAGAGGTAACAGATCTGTTTGAAAGTGACTGATGTAATGAGTTAGTGAAAAGGGAAGGAATGGAACAGTGCCCAGGGGAGTCTAGGTGAGTGGCCATATCCTGGGCAGCCTTCAAAAGAATTGGGATATGCCCTCAAGGGACCTCTTTTTCTTTCTCTTCAGTACTGTGGATTGAACTCCCTGTGCATGCTAGGGAAATGTGTTACTCCCCAACCCTTTTGATTTTATTTTGAGTTAGGATCTCCTTCAATTTCTGAGGCTGGCCTTGAACTTGTGATCCTCCTGCCTCAGCCACCTGAGTGGTGGGGATTACACCACCATGCCTGACTTTCAAAGGGAATTTCCTTTTACTGCTGCTCTACCCTGACCTTTTCCAGCTAGGAGCCCTGAATTTGGCATTTTCAGACATGGAATTATGTAGCAAGAATTCACTGGCTGTTCTAGCCAATAGGCCACATAGGAGCGTATAGCTCTGTGGGTTTGAATTTTAGGCAAAATTGCCTACCCTGATGGCTTAATTCAGAGCAAGAGCTTTTTTTGGGGGGTACCGGGGATTGAACTCAGGGGCACTCGACCACTGGGCCACATCCCCAGCCCTTTTTTATATTTTATTAGAGACAGGGTCTCACTGAGTTGCTCAGTGCCTTGTCATTGCTGAGGCTGGCTTTGAACTTTCGATCTTCCTGCCTCAGCCTCCCACGTGCTGGGATGACAGGCGTGTGCCACCGCCCCGGCTACAGGGCGAGATCTTAACAAATCACTGCAGTTTCAATTCATGAGTAATGGTTAGCTGTGTGGTCAGTGGGATGATTCTGGTCACTTCAACATCATTTTTTGAGGGGGGGGGGGGGTGAGGGATAAAATCAGACAATCTACCCTTCTGCTACTATGGAGTGCCTAGCACTTCTTCTTTTTAAATATTTATTTATTTGTTTTAGTTGTACACAATGCAATGCATTTATGTTTATGTGGTGCTGAGGATGGAACCCCGGGCCGCGCACGTGCTAGGCCAGCGCTCTACCACCGAGCCACACCCCCAGCCCATTCTTCTTCTTTTTAAATGGTAACGGTGCTGAGCTATGAATTACATCTTCCTTTAGAATTTGTCTTCCTCCCAGAGTGGGTGGGTGGGGGGACAGCATGAGGGGAACCCCTGGAAAGTCAAAGGAAAAAGGTCCAAACATCTGGTGGCGAAAAGCGTGCGGGGCTAGCCTGGGAAGGGCCGCGGGAGCCCCAGCGGGGCTGCGCTCACCCACCTTGTCCAGGTAGGAGTAGCTCCACACCTTCCCGTCCGCGAACATGCGCGACACGATCCGGCCCTGCTTGTCCATGTCCGTCCTCTCGCTCATGGCCCCGCGCTGAAGGCCGGCCAGGCGTCCGTTGAAGAAGTAGGACACGTTGACGGCCGCCAGCCCGCTGCTGGGCAGCCAGAGGAAGGGACGGCCCACCTGGTCATAGATGATCCGCAGGGTGAACTTGCGGTGGTCGTCATAGATCTTTTCTGTCCGAATGTTCCGGTCATAGTCGATGGACAAGAGGTTCCTGCCATGGACCTGGGAAGACACGACGGGCTTGGTTGGAAAGGGGCCCCCCAGGCAGGGAGGGGCCAGGCGTCCGCGCACCGCGCTGCTGCGGTGGGATCAGGGCTGGGCATGCAGCGGAGGAAGAGCCGGCCTGGGGACTTCCCTCGGACCTCCGGCCTCCTCAACCTCAGGCACACTCGAGGGGCCGTGTCTGCGGGAGGCGCAGGGGCACAGAGGAGGGGCCGTCTACGACCCCAGAGGGCTGCTGTGGGCGGGGCCGCGTGAGCGGGTGGGGGCCGGGCCGCCTTGGGTGGAAAGCGTGAGGGGCATGAGCGCGCATCAGCCGCAGCTCATGCCCCACCCGAGGGTGTCACGGCCCTGCCATCTACCTGGGGGCAAGACGGTTTCTCTATCTGCACACTACCACCCTCTCTTGGCACATCAGGGGCCGGGAAGCTGGTGACCTTTAAGATTTCTTATGTGAAGGTACCTAGGGCTTAGAAATCCTTATTTTACAAAGATCTGGGGGATACAAAGGCTCCTCCCTATGTAAACTCCTTGATTTTAAATACCTACTTGAAAACCTAGCCGCTGTCAAGGAGGCTGGGGCTCCGCGGGGGGATTCTGACAAAGGGAAGAACGCAGTTACTTAGATTTGAAAGGAATGGGGACATGGCCAGACATTATTCAATATTTATTTAGGATTTGATCTGATCAGAGGAGAAGGGCTGTCCCAGAAGGCAGAGTTGGGAGGCTAGACTAGTGAGGGGCAAAGGAGAAGGACTCTGGGGCCTTGGCAGCCCCGAGTGGATGGTAGGAGGGGGACGCAATGCAGCGACCTGCCCAGACTCCTGCAAAATAATTGACGGCAAATCCAGACATCCCTGGGGTGGCTGCGGAAGCAAAGTGAGGGAAGATGTAAATGGGCCAGAGGAAGGAGATGTCTGCTTTCTCCTCACCTAACCCCACCAATTCAGCTGCATTTATTGATAATGGTGACAGTGGTGATAATAAAGATAACAACTTTATCAGATGTTGAGGACTGATTATAGTTAGGCATTATTTTAGGGATTGTGCATCCATTGAGTTTGCTTGAGTTGATGTTCACAAAGACAACTTGACAAAGGAGGAAACAGAGAGGTTACCTAACTTGCTCAAGGTCACACAGCAGTGAGTGGGTAGGGTTGGTCTAGGACTTAGGCCTTCAGATTTCAACTGGTTAACCACTTAGACAGTTAACCAGCTTTCCTGCTTCCTGAACTGCATTTCCACTGAGTGCCCTGAAATGATGAAGAGACTGTAAAGCATTCCCACAACCCCGGAGGGCTCCACATTGCAGCATGTGGGGAGATTAGAAGTAAAACTAACACCACAGACGTCTGTATTCTGAGGAGTGCTTTGTTTCTAGGTATAGAACTATATTTTCAGATTCCTCTGAAGATGGGGTGTCTCGCGAGAGGTAAGTGGTAGTTGCTTTTGGGTCTTTTGGGAAGTATCATTAAAGGAAACTGAGAAGTAGGGGACCTTTTGCTCTTCCCACGTTCCTCCTATTCCTAGGTGAAATGCAGATGTCATGGCTGGTGCTTCAGCATTCACCTTGTGAATACGAGGTGACTTAAGGATGGGAACCTCCGTGATGGTGACTCTTACAGAGAAATAAAGACTCGATCCCTGTTGACCTTGGTGTCTTCACGGGTCATCCACACAGCCACAGATCCCTTACTATGAGGCTTCTTTTAGGTCATAAGAAAACCATCAGCCTAAATCTCATTTAAGTCCTTGGTATTTCTTTTTCTTTTCTTTCTTTTTCTTTTTTTTTTTTTTTGGTACTGGGGATTGAACTCAGGGGCACTTGACCACTGGGCCACATTCCCAGCCCTTTTTTGTATTTTATTAGAGACAGGGGCTCACTGAGTTGCTGAGTGCCTTGCCATGGCTGAGGCTGGCTTTGAACTCGCGATCCTCCTGCCTCAGCCTCCTAAGTGCTGGGATTACAGGTGTGTGCCACCGCATCTGGTGTAAGATGCTATCTTCAGTTATCTGGTTAAACCACAGGTAAATCACATGAGTTACCAAAACATGTACACACACACACACACACACACACACACAAAATGGATGTATATACGTGTATGTTACCCTAATATGCAATCACGAGAAGTACCAATGGGTAGATCACGTGAGTGTGTGTGCATATATATGTACGAGGTGCTACTGTTACAGAAGAGTAAACACTGTGCACACGCACAGGACGGCCGGGACCCTCTGCCTGCCTCCCTTTGCTTTCCTTCTGTCGCTGGAGCTGATGGGGCCCCTGACCCCCGGCCACAGTGCACTGACCATTGAGACCTGTGGCACTAATTATTCACTACTGTGATTTCGGGTGGGTTTTCACTCCCAAATTCACCAAGTTCCTGGGAAGTGGGTTTCGTGATACCACTGGCTAGGGCTCACTTTTGAAATGTGCAATTTCTAGGAGAATGCCCGATCTTTCTAAGAATTAAATCAGTGCACTGAAAGCTGAGCTGGAGTTGGGGCCAGTCGGGTCATCTAGTCAGAACTGTTTTCTCAGGAGGGTGCATCTGGAAAGTGGAGGGGCTCAGCTGCTGGGGGCGGGGGACAGGAAGCTGTGGGTGGGTCCAGCAGCTAACTGGGCATTTCCTGGGTGCCCGCCCCCCAGGTTAGAGCACTTGGGAGTTCTAATTTGGCCACAGTGTTCTCTTATTCTGAATTAAATTACCCATCTAGCAATATTTAAATTAACCTTGAGGCTTCCCGGAGAACATAAAAGTTATTTTGAATTATTTTCACTGCCAGGATCAGCACAATTCCCTGCTCAGCCTGGCTTGGTAGGAATTCAGCGACAGAGAAACCAATTTTTAAATTAATACAATTTTGTGTTTGTAAGGAAGCCATTATTTTTAATTATCGGGCATTTTCCTCAGCCTGGCTTCCCAGTTAATAAAACTCAGCTATTTAGCATGGTTTTTATTTTTGCAGAGGGCAGACTTTGGGAAGTAGTTTCCCCTGTGGAATTTCCCCCGCAGAATGTTTTGATCTCACCACGCACACGCCTGTCACAAGGAGGCTCGTAAAAAACCTAGAGAAAAGGAAATGCTGTCGTCAAAATGGCCCTGCTGGGCCTATAACGGGTGACTCTAACTTAGCTCTAGGGGTACCATCACGGGCTGGTGATTTGAGAAACGTGAAGGAGGAAATTACACGGGGCTGGATCCCCTCCAGGAAATGGAATTGTAGCACAGCAGGAGAGATTTCAGTCAGACATACCCAAGAACCTTTTGCCCATTGTGCTTCCAGATTAGCGAGGGAGGCGGTGAGATTCTCCCACATTTACAAGGAGAAGCGACTGCCTCCAAGATTTAGTTATTCACTCACCCAGAGGAAAAGCCATCTGTGACATCTTCATTTCCTTGCTGGGTCAGTCCTCTGGGATTGAAAAGCAGCTCTCCCCAGCTCCCAAACAATAAGACTCAACACTACCCCGGAACCAGCTCTTGTGCAGACAAAACAACTCACTATAAATTTAATATTAGCTTAAATAATGCATCATTAGGAGGGTAAGCCTCTGCAAACACATTAAATAATGTATTCCTCAAGCAAACATTATTTTTGAATGGCCTGCTGTCTTGGATGGTGGGAGGATGGAAGGTTCTGGATCTGATTCACAGTTTTGACCCCGATCAGCTTGGTCGTGCCAAAGCTGCTCCGTCACCCGCGATGCCTCGGTCCCCTCATCTGCAACAGCCTGAGAGCTCCTGGCGGGTCGGGGCTTTGTCTTATAATGTTTCTTAGGGTGCTCACTGTTTGGGGAGTACTTGGTGCTCCATGAACATCCATGCAAAGTTCTAACACGGAGGACAGAACAGAAACGCGACCAGGACCATCTGTGATCGCCAAGGATCTGAAAAGCTTTATTCCGTAGAGCAGTTAGAATCCTCCTGGGAACCCTGGGACCTGGGGCTAATAGAGGGAGGACGGGAGAACTTTCATGACATCAGCTTAAAGAGCTTGTTCATTCTTTCAGTATCTATGAAGCACCTACTGCGTGCTCATTATTGCAATGGGCCCTGAAGATGGAGCAAGACAACCATGGCCCCAGCCTGCTTGGAACTCACAGGTTGATACAGACAGGTGTGCAAAACCATCCATGCTCATCAGTGCAAGGATGAGTGTGAACCTAGTGAAGAGCTGTGGGGCTGGAGGAGGGTGAGGACAGTTGCCCAGGGGAAGCACTGCGTCCATGGGAGCCTGAAGCATGCAAGAGCTTCCCAAGGGAGGGCTTCAGATGAATGCTTGTGTTCATTCACCAGTGGGTAAATCTTCAGAGGAACTTGGAGTGTCTAAGATTCTTACCAGGACCAAGAGAGCCCTGTCTCCTTGATTTCACCCTCAGCTAGTCTCCTCTAGCCACATTTAAATAAAATCAGGATCCAGGCAAAAGTCTCCTTAGCCTCAGGGCCTTTGCACCTGCCATGCCCTAGCAACCAAGGTTTTCCTCCCCAATATGCCTAGAAAATTTCCACCTTCTCTCCTCCCCGCTCTCAGCTTGAATATCATTTTCCTGGAGTGACCAGAACCTAAAACGCATATTACCTATTTTCCCCACCCTCTATTTCTTTCTTTTTTTTTTTTTTTAAATACTTATTTATTTTAGTTGTACACAATGTCTTTGTTTTATGTTTACATGGTGCTGAGGATAGAACCCGGGCCGTGCACGTGCTAGGCGAGTGCCCTGCCGCTGAGCCACAACCCCAGCCCCCTCTATTTTCTTTATGTTACTTGTTCACACCATTATTATCCATTTCCCCTTGCTGAGCCACAAACTCCATGAGGGTGTTTTTTTTTTGTTGTTGTTTTTTTCTTCACTTTTCCACCACACCATCCAAAACAGCAAGTTGTCCAAAAGTTATGCTTGCTTGGGGAGCATACTGCTTAATGTGCTTGCAGAGGCTTGCCTTTCTAGTGATGCTTTATTTAAGCTAACAGTAAATTGCTTGCAAGTTGTTCCATAAGAGAGCACAAGCTCTCCTCACCAGAGCAATGGCATCTTGCCTGTTTAGTTCCTCAAAAGGCGCTCACTGCCAGTGGAGCACGGAGAACACAGTAGGTGTTTGAAAAATAAAATATTAGTCAAGTGAAGAACAAATGCAGGTGACAGGCAGGATAAAGCTCAGCCTGTCCTGGTGACTCACATGCGTGACAGCCCTGCCTGAGCGGCCCCAGGAGAGGGGGGTCCTGAGTGTGTGTTCACCGCTCACATGCACGTCTGTCTCCCCCCTTGCTCCCATGTCACCGTGATTGGCCACGTAAGTAAAAGTAACACCTGCCAACATGTAATTGCAATGTCATATTAATTATATGGAAACCAAAACAAAATTGCCAACTCCCACTTCATCTTGGAATACTAATAAACACTAATACCAGTATCATGATGGAAGATGATCTTGGAAGCAGTTTCTCTCCTGATCTACACGTGCAGGTTTCTTGCTTTTGCAATTTTTTTTTTTTTTTTTGTACAGGAGATTGAACTCAGGGGCACTGGACCACTAGGCCACATCCCTAGTCCTTTTTTGTATTTGATTAGAGACAGGGTCTCACTGAGTTGCTAAGTGCCTCGCCATTGCTGAGGCTGGCTTTGAACTCGCGATCCTCAAGCAAATCCTAAGGGGGAAGAAATGTCATGGAGGATGGATATATGCCTTCCTTTTCAGAGTGAATCAGACACAAAAATCCTCTGTAGGAAAGAGCAGAGCCTGCCCCCCTCTTTTTTTGTATTTTATTTAGAGACAGGGTCTCACTGAGTTGCTAAGTGCCTCACCATTGCTGAACTGAGGATTGGCTTTGAACTCGTGATCCTCCTGCCTCAGCCTCCCAAGTGCTGGGATCACAGGTATGCACCACCCACCCGGCTGAAAGAGCGGAAGTTTAAAATCTTCATAGAAGGGGCTGTTCTCCTTTCCTCTTCCAAAAGCCCAGGGGAAACCTCGCTGGTGGGTGAGCAGGGAGCTGCCAGGCGGTACCAGATCCTCAGGCCAGGAACGTGCCTTCTGCTCAGCCGGGAGGGCTGTAGGGTGTGGACGTGTCTGGAATGTGTGTGTTCCTCCGCTCAGCGGCTTTCCCTCCCTCTCCACGTACAGCACCCCCTTCCCCCAAGCCTTCTGCTATCTGGGTGTATTACTGGGATGTCTATTACAGGACCCAGGTGTGGGCACGTGACCTCACCTGGCCAATCACAGGTTCCCATTTTTCACGTTGGTGATTGGCCCAGGGATGTGTGCTCCCAGGTGCAAGCCATCAGCAGCTCTTCTATGGGAGTCTTTCCCTCCCTCCGTCCCTCCCTTCCTCTCCCTCTCCCCTCCCTCTCCCTCTCCCCCCCCCCCTTCCTCCCTCCTCCCTTCCTTCCTTCCTCCCTCCCTCCCTCCCTCCTTCCTCTCTTCTTTCTCTTTCTCTGTTTCTCTTTTTCTCTCTTTCTTACTCCATCCTCTCTCTCTCCGTTCCTTCCTCTCTTTCTCTTCCTCCTTCCCCCTCCCCCTCCCTCCCTCCCTCCCTCCCTTCCTTCCTCTTTCTCTCTTTCTTTCTCAGAAATCCCACGGAGAGTCCAGGGGAAGGGTGGTCCTGGTCCATGCATGGGTCACCTTATACTGCCCCAGGCTGCAAGGAGGGGCACCCGACCCTGTCTCCTGCTAAGGGACATCTCTGAGTGGAGGAGAGTGGCAAGGACGTGCCTCTGGGTGTTGGAGCTGGTCCTGGTCCTATGACGATGGCTCTGCTGGGATTTCTGTTCTTTGCTCAACTCCAGGGGCATGCAGAACCTCGGCCCCTCACATCCCTCTGCTGGCCAGGCTTCCAGGAGCTCACCGGTCCTCGGAAAGATCAGGCCATTTGGTTCAGTCTGTGATACCCCAAGTTGCAGTGTCATCCTGTAGAATCTCCCTGGTCCCCTGTTGTGTGGGGAGCCGTCCCCGCGCTGCCCGGTGCTGGCTGTGGTCCTGTTTTAAGTTCTTTCCATTTCCTGCCATTCCAAGAGGGAGGGTCGTGGCCCCCAGAGCCTCACACCTCTGTGTGGGCTTCGGCTCCAGTTTCAATGCATCAGCCAGCCCACATGGCCACCCAGGCCGCCTGTCCTTAGGAACACAGGGAAGGCTCCTCCAAAGGTCAGCATGACCCAGCGACCCTGCTTGTTGCCCAGCCCCATGAGCCATCCCGGCTGAGGTGCCTGCGTCTCCCTCCTCCTCTTTGGACTGGAGCAACAGCTTCCTCGCTTCTCTCCTGTCCCCTCCCCTCCCCAGGTCTCCATCCTGAGGAAGCTGGGAGGCGGTTCCAATGCCACACCCCCTGCACATCCCTCTGCCAACCGAGTCTCTCCCTGTGGTCCCCAGGAGAGACACCAGCCTGGTGCAACGTGCCCGTCCCGTGCTGTCCCCAGCTGCTATGCTCTTTCTCTGCACCTCACAGGAAACACGTCCACCTTCCCTCCAGGCTCTCCGCGCTATGGGAAGTCTTCTGGAATGCCATTCCTGTTTGGGTCCCTTTCACAGGTGCTGCTCCGACCCGTCACCTCTTCCCTGCACCTCTGCCCGGCCGGTTCTTGATGCTCTTCAGAGCTGACTCCAGCTCTTCTGGCCCCTTGTCAACCCTGAGACCCGAGTGGGGTGATAGACTCTGCAGTGGGTCACCAATCTTCTCTCACCTTCTCCCTCTCAGGCACTTGGAAAAGACATTGCCCGAGTGTCCTCACAGTTACGAGGCGATCGCTCAACTCTTCTTGCTTGGATGGGCGGAGTGATGTATGTCATGCTAGGCCTGCTCATGAGGTCCCCTTAAAGCACGTAAGCTCTCTTTCCCTCCTACAGCTGCTGTGGAGGTCAAGTGCTTACAGTGGCAGGGTCACAAGATCCAGCACTCAGAGCAAGCCCTGGTGAAGAACAGTGGCTTGACTCTTTTGGGCTGTAATGTGTCAAGCTCCTGAGACTGCCGGGTCCATTTGTTACCTGGCATAGCCTTGCCTCTCCTGACTGATACAATGTGCACCACCTTCCTGGTGGTATTGGCTACATCACACTACTCACCAGGCTATAAGCTCCCGGGTGGCAAGGACTTGGCTTTCCTTATCTGTCTAGCTTACTCATTCCATGGTGCTGGACGCAGTTGGCACTTAACAAACATCTTTTGAATGAATGAAAAAATGTCATGTCTGCATTTGACGATGGAGGAGTGAAAAGAAATGTCAACACTGGAGGAAGGGAGAGAAGAGCCCACGTTGGCCTTGACCGAGACAGCTGCCTGCCTTTTGGGGCTGACGGATACCAGCAAACTCCCTGTCAGGAGCTCATAAAGCATTGAAAGAGGCCACTCCCAAGCTCCCCGAGTCTACAGCACACGTCACATTTCTCTGACACCATCTTCCAACTGCTCCCCTGCAATTTCCAGGAGTTGCTTTTATTTCATTCACTAAACAGTTTATGAACTGAATTAAAATAAATGAGATGCAAATAAATTCCAGGCTTTCTCCCTCATTTTCAAATTACATTTCCAGTCCACTCAACCTGTTATAATCTCATAGTGATTTTCATTTAAGAGAGCTAAATGGATATGTGATTATTGTTACAGGAACTAACACCAGACAATTAAATGTTGAGGTGTTGATAGATAAAGCTGTGTTTTGATTTGCATAAACATGACGCTAGCGACTCTAACCCTGGCAGAAATTCAGTTATAGGGCCTGCGTGCCTAACTTCTGCTAATTACCACAAGTACCATTATTAAGATTTTTTTCTTAATATTTAGAGTTGGGATTATAGCCATTTTAATTGAGGGCCACATTTATCTTTATTTTGAAAACTTAGAATGCATAACTGATTTATCAGAGAAAAGGCACGATGACTACTTATAATCAACTTCTACAGTGCAGCATATCAAAAATCAATTACACAGCCCTGAAATCCAGTCATTAAGGATTTAGCTACTAATCGCATTCCATTTTTGTCTTTAGGAAGATACTGCGGCTTGCAACTTTGCAGATACCAGCAGCAGAAGAAAAACATGGGAGACTGCTGATAACCTAATGTGGAGAATTAAACTCTAGTTAGACAAAGGCAGAATATTAATTCAGAGTGGCCTAGCTCTGCAGGCAGGTCACCTGGGCTGGCTTGGATTTCAATCCAGTAACACACAAAAGTTATACCCAAGTCTTGCCCTTACACTTTCTAAAGCATTTGCTAAACTCTTACTTGTTCCATGGTTCATTAGCTGTTTTTCGCTTGCCTTGATCTGTGATTATTTTAGGTGTTTTTAGTTTGCCTATTAACTGTCCTCTCTTCCATTTCCTCCCACCCCTGAATGAGAGCTGTAGGGGGGTAGGGGCTTTGCTTTGTGTTTCATGTATCCTAAGTGCACAGCACAGTGCCTGGATCATAGTAGGTGCTCAGTAAACATGGGTTGCATTGATAATGATGGGGACGGCAGGGTTCTTCCCCCAACCCTGGGTAAAGCATTAGCATGATGGTAGGAGCAGGATCCTCTGGTTGACCGATGACTGACCAGAGCAGGGTCTGCTAGTGCTGAGATAACCTGTCTGACGGTGAATCTGAGCAGGAAGCTGTGGCGGGGACAGTGGCTGAGAGTCCTAGCAAGTGAGCCAGACAGAAGGACAGAACTGGGGCCAAGTCCAGGCTTGACCATTTCTGACCCATCACATCCTCAGTTCTTAGCTTCCCAGAACCTGTGTATTCATCCCAAAAATGGAGGCAACCATAACTACCTCATGGGGGGGTGGGTAGGTTAAAAAGATTAAAATCCAATACGACAAGCAAAGCATTTAACTTAGTGCCTGCATCATTAGAGCCCTCAACAAATGCTACATACTCGTGTTTTTTTTTTTTTTTTTTTCTTTTTCTTGGTACCAGGGATTGAACTCAGGGGCACTCGACCACGGGGCCACATCCCCAGTCCTTTTTTGTATTTTATTAGAGACAGGGTCTCACTGAGTTGCTTAGACACCTCAAATTTGCTGAGGCTGGCTTTGAACTCGCAATCCTCCTGCCTCAGCCTCCCAAGTGCTGGGATTACAGGCTGTGCGCCACCACACCCGGCTACATATTCGTCTTTTTTTTTTTTTTTTTTTGTGGTACCAGGGATTGAACTCAGGGGCACTCGACCACTGGGCCACATCCCCAACCCTTTTTTTTTTTTTTGTATTTTATTAGAGACAGGGTCTCACTGAGTTGCTAAGTGCCTCGCCATTGCTGAGGCTGGCTTTGAACTCGCGATCCTCCTGCCTCAGCCTCCCAAAGTGCTGGGATTACAGGCGTGCGCCACCGCGCCCGGCCCATATTCGTCTTTTAAAAGCTGAAACGTGGGGCAAGTTGCCTGGTATGGGGACGTCAGGGTTGGTTGCGACTTCCTGCTTTGGCCCTGTTTTTGTTCCTCTTGGAATGTCATCCCTGACCCCCGTGGGTAGGGTGACGTCCCATCCCTTGGGATACCATCAGACTCTCAGGTGACTCTGTCTCTTTGGTAGCCCGTGGTCATCTTGCGTCTGTGTATCCTACCACTGGAAACTCCTTCCAGAGAATACTTTCCAAGTCATTCTCCCAGTGTTTAGCAAATGCCCAGCACACAGTAGGCATCGCTTCCGGATGGTGAAATCATGGGGAGGAGAGGTCAAGGATGAACGGCGGACCAAAGACCTCCCCAGCTACAGCACAATGCGCATTCCCACAGCCGGGAATGGCTGCCCTCGTCCACCTTAGGGAATGGGGAACGCCTTCCCCAGGCACAAAGCCCAAAGGGCTGGGGCTTCGAGGGAAGAACTCGCCTTTTCCAGGGAAGCAAGGAGAGAGGCAGGCTGGGAAGCCGTGCCACCCTCAGCCCTGGGAGGAAGGGACCACCACTTACCCGGAGCTTCCGGCCAAAGATGGTGACTTTGCCTTTAATCTGTTCCTTTCGCAGGCGCCACTCGATGGAGTTGAGGCCATTCTCCATGGGCAGGGAGATGTTGCAGCGGCCGATGGTGGGGGTGATGGTGCCCGCGAGGACGTGGGGCTCGCTGTGGAAGCTGACACCCATGCCGTTGGCATACATCACCCTCAGGGTGCCGTTATGACAGAGCTGGTAGCTGTTCCGCACTTGATCTGGAGAAACGCAAGTGGGGATGGGCGCGGGGAGATAAATGATCCACTGTATTAGTCGGAGGAGAATAGACCCTATTTTTACAGGTTTCCATGGTACTTTACAGCTGTCAGTCTAGGGCCGCCTTCAATTAGCGCACGCACAATGGGAAGGTGAGTGGCAGAGACGGTGCCGATGTGCGTGGAGAAAAACATTATTAATATGTGGCTCTCCAGAAATAATTATGCCGTGATATTTTTCTTTTACTCACTGAAGACTATTAATAGTACATTTAAACATTTAAAGATGTCTATTGCCTACACAATTTGTGTCAATCAAATCCCTGAACTTTAACATATATATTTTAGCTTATATAAAAAAAGTAGAGGGAAGGAAAATGACTTCAACCCCCCCACGCCTTTTTTGCCTCCCATCTAACCCGGGGTTGACGGTGTCAGCTGCAGGTCAAATCTGCCGCAAGGCAGCCAGGCCTCCTCAACAAGACCGGGAGAAAAAGCCACCTTCCCTCTTTTTTTTTTTTTTTTTTTTTTTGGTACTGGGGATTAACTCAGGGGCCCTCGACCACCGGGCCACATCCCCAGCTCTTTTTTGTATTTTATTAGAGACAGGGTCTCACTGAGTTGCTAAGTGCCTCGCCATTGCTGAGGCTGGCTTTGAACTTGCGATCCTCCTGCCTCAGCCTCCCATGTGCTGGGATGACAGGTGTGCACCACCACGCCTGGCTGCCACCTTCCCTCTTGAGCTCCTGCTGCTGACCTGCCACATGCCACCTCTATTTCCACTCTGGAGGCACCAAGAGCACGAGGCAGACAAGCCAGGCGGTGCCGACCCTGCGTGTTTATCTTCTCCAGTGGAATCCACGCTCGCCAATCAGACTTCTGACCTTTTCCTTTATCAAAAAGATACAGGAAGCACACATGAGTCAGAGACTCCTTGAACAGATAGGCTGCTTCCTGATTGTCTGGGCGAAGGAGCCGGGCCTGGCTGGCCTCGGAGACGCCAGCTTTTGGGGCAGTGAGCAGGGGTGCACTTGTCACTCGCCAACTGCAGCCATCATACAGGAGGACGGAATCTACATCATTAATCATTTGGCAGAGCAGAAACAGAGTCATTGAAACAGGCTCTGTCGCGGGATAATAGTCCAGAAATGTCACCATTTATCTACCAAGAGGACACTTTTATCCTCTGACAACTGGCTGGCCCACTGACATTATATCTTAATTAAAGGAAAAATTAATCTGCACAATTCCTTTTCTTGCCAGCCCCCGTGCTTGTCCTGGACCGCGTGGCATGTCTAACAGCAACAATGACCATGGGGTGGCCAGGGACCTTTGAGATCCCGGTCCTCGCAAGAGATT
This sequence comes from Tamias sibiricus, assembly GCA_025594165.1. Classification (NCBI taxonomy): domain Eukaryota; kingdom Metazoa; phylum Chordata; class Mammalia; order Rodentia; family Sciuridae; genus Tamias; species Tamias sibiricus. The sequence goes on from CM046662.1 coordinate 12,370,089, forward strand.
GCTACAGATCTCTGACTCCAGGGCAACCAACTCAACAAAGATGATGTACTAAAGAGAGAATCAGACTGGAACAACAACAACAACAACAACAACAAACCACATGCAGTGGTTGGCCCCAGAGAATACACAGCCCCTGAGAAGAGAACAATGGTTATAGCAGGGTAAGAAATGAGAAGAGGCCAGGCAAAGGGGTGCACACCTGTGATCCCAGAGACTTGGGAGGCTGAGGCAGGAGGATTGCAAGCTCAAGGCCAACCTCCGCAACTTAGTGAGAACCTGCCTCAAAATAAAAAATAAAAAGCGTGGGGCTGGGGTTGTGGCTCAGTGGTAGAGCGCTCGCCTAGCACGTGCACGGCCGGGTTTGATCCTCAGCACCACGTACAAATAAACGCATTGTGTCCAACTAAAGCAAATAAATAAATATTTAAAAATAAATAAATAAAAAAAAGTGCCGGAAGCTGGGCGTGGTGGCGCAGGCTTGTAATCATCGGCTTAGGAGGCTGAGGCAGGAGGATCGCGAGTTCAAAGCCAGCCTCAGCAAAAGCGAGGTGCTAAGCGGCTCAGTGAGACCCTATCTATCTCTAAATAAAACACAAAAGAGGGCTGGGGAGTGTGACTCAATGGTCGCGTGGCCCTGAGTTCAATCCCTGGTACCAAATAAATAAATAAAAATAAAATAGAAATAAAAAAAATAAAAAAAGAACATTTTCAGTGTGTCACTATTTGGCCTGGTATGGAGGACATTCCTCCTCCGGTGTGCACAAGTCCCCTGGCCAGGCGGCTCTCCCCACAGGGCGCAATGGGCTCAGGGCAGAGGGGTGGGGGGCGTACCCTGTACCACCGTGTAGGAGGCCTCCACCGAGGAGAGGTTGGTGATCACGGTGACGTCGTCGTCGCGGTTGGAGTTCTCGATGTCGATGGTGATGGATTTTTCCATTTCCCGGTGCAGACTGGTCACCACCCCGGTGGGGCGCGTCACGTTGGTCAGGCGGCCCTCGTGGTCGTAGCTAGAGGAGGAGAACACCGGTTGGAAGGGCAGCCACGGAGCCGCAGGTTCTCCCAGTGCTGAGAACCATGCAAGGGACAGCTCGTGGGGCCAGAGAAGGTGACCGGGAGTGGGGCGGCCATGCTTCCCACGGAGGCTCCTGGTCATAGCCAAAGCCTCCACCTGCCCTGAGAAAGCGCATGCGCAAGGAGAACCTTCTGCCTGGTCTCGGGCAGGGTGGACTTCCCGTGCCCCCGCAGGTGAGTGAGAACGGCTCCTTGTAAACGTCCCTGGCTCTTTAATTTGTGTGTTCCACAAAGCCACCAAATTAATCTTTCCAAAATATCACCACTCTCATCGTGTCATTTCTCTGCTGAGCAAGCCGCACTCTTTCCCACTGTTGCTCAATCAGATCCAGATCTGGCATTTGAGACCATCCTAGCCCCGAGTCCTCCACAGGGGTGCAAGCTTGTCCCACTTGTCACCTCAAAGACCTCCCAAAAGGCAGCCTGGGCCAAATGTCACCTCCCTGTCTTGGTTCAAGCCGAGCAAGCTGGCCACATGCCGCCTGTTCCTTGGTCCTGTAGCTGCAAACCCAGTACGGCTAGGCTCCCCTGGTGGCCTTCTTACAGTTTCCCCGGGGAATGGCTTGCCCTGGCTGTCCTCTGAGCCCGCGGCTAGGTGTGGGGGGCCACGCCCTGCTGCCTGCACACTGCCTGAATTAGGGCCTTTTCTTCTTTATGTGTTGGTGTCATTTTTACTTTTTTTTTTTTTTTTTTTTTTTTTTTTTTTTTTTTTTTTTTTTTGAGATGTGCAATTTCTTGTTGCTACCTCCTTGCTGCTGCAATTCGTAGAGCCTTTCCCAGCCCTGGAAGATCCAGGGCTCCTCGAGAGCTGGGCCCTCACCCACCCCCCCAGGAGAGGGAACCGACTCTCCCCAAGATCTGCCTGTGAGGCCCTGGGGCTGAGGAGGGCTGGGACAGGGGTGGGGCCCTGAAGGCCTCCTGCTTAGAGGACAAAAAGAAGGACCTGCGGGGCCGGACCTCTGGGGCGCCTCCCTCTGGATTGGGACAAAATGGGCAGATTCTGATGATCGATACTGGAGCTGCCCTGGCACGCAGGGGCGGCAGTGCCTCGGAAGAGGCGCCCCGTGGGGCAGATGTGGCCCCTTGAGCTGGCCTCTGAGTGCTCAGGACACTGGAGGGTGCCTGGGAACTGTTTCTGGAATCCAGGAATGCAGACCCGGCTGAGACTTGCAGGGGTCTGAGAAATGTTGCTTTTTCTTGGGGCCACTGGAAAGTCCAACTCCGAGGACATCTGAAGCCGAGGGCAAGACCACGCGGAGCTGGAGGGCCGGCTGGGTGCAGGTGGTGAAGTGACAGCAGGGACTCTGGGTGGGAAGCCCAGGGAGCTTGGGGGCCCAGCCTCTCCTCTCCAACCCCGCCACTTACCCAGGGCACTAGTGCGCGGTACAGATGACACCTACTCTGGAAAGCCCTGGTGCTGTAACCACAGATGGGGACTCAGGCCTTCTAATCAAAGGGGCTTCCTGGTGCTCTTACCTGCTACAGCAACTGACTCTCAGACAGAGATGCTGTTTATGGGCTGGGGCTGTAGCTCAGTGGTAGAGCGCGTATATAGCATGTGGAAGCCCTGGGTCCAATCCCCTAGTACCACCCCCCTGCCAAAAAAAAGGAGATGCTATTTACAGTAGTGACATTTTAGAACAACCTGAATGTCTAAATGTTCATTATTTAAAGATCCCTTAAACAACTATGATCTATTCATACAGCATAGAGCTAGGAAGTCATCACCATTGATGACATGGATTTCTACTTATTGGCATGGACAAAAGTCAATGTTTTTTTTTTTTTTTTTTATTTTGCTTTTTGTATTAGTATATTATAATTATATATAATTGTGGGATTATTGTTACATATTCTTTTTTTTTTTTTTGGTACTGAGGATTGAACTCAGGGGCACTTGACCACTGGGCCACATCCCCAGCCCTTTTTTGTATTTTATTAGAGACAGGATCTCACTGAGTTGCCAAGTGCCTCGCCATTGCTGAGGCTGGCTTTGAACTTGCGATCCTCCTGCCTCAGCCTCCTGGGATTACAGGCTTGTGCCACCAGCCCAGTGGATTATTGTTACATATTTATATGTGCCAATTTTTTTTTTTGTGTGCTGGGGATTGAACTCAGGGGCACTTGACCACTGGGCCACATCCCCAGCCCTTTTTTGTATTTTATTAGAGACAGGATCTCACTGAGTTGCCAAGTGCCTCGCCCTGAGCTGGCTTTGAACTTATCCTCCTGCCTCAGCCTCCCAAGTGCTGGGATTAGGCTTGTGCCACCACGCCCATGGATTATTGTTACATATTTATATGTGCACATAATAGTACAATATAATTTTTTTTTTGTGCTACTGGGGATTGAACTCAGGGGCACTTGACCAGTGGGCCACATCCCCAGCCCTTTTTTATTTAGAGACAGGGTCTCACTGAGTTGCTAAATGCCTGGCCATTGCTGAGGCTGGCTTTGAACTTGTGATCCTCCTGCCTCAGCCTCCCAAGTGCTGGGATTACAGGCGTGCGCCACCGCGCCAGCTAGTACAATATAATTAGACCAATTACAGATGTCTATATTGTTGGGTAGAAAGAGCAGAGTACAAAGGGCCCTCCCCCTCCCTTGATAATATGTGAGTATGTATTGTAGAAGAAATTCTGAAAATATGGACATCTAAACATCAATGGTGATAGTCTCTGTGGCGTTTGGACTTATCTTTGTTTTCTTCATGTGTTCCTATATTTTAGGAACTCTTTGTAATCAATATGACTGACTTTAATGCTTTATAAGCAAAAAAAAAAAAAAACTTTTACAAATAAAGCACAAACAATTCCAAGTGTCTGTGTTTTGGGTGTGTTGCACAGCAGAGCTCATCAGTAATGGGGAGCAGAGGCATGTCACCTCTGTCCATGTAGGACAGTGAGGAGGTCATCTTCTAGGACCCAGGCTAGGGTTCTCACCCCCCTCCCCGCTGTAGTTCTGGGACACACACAACGTACAGCCTGCTGCACTTCTGCAGAGGGGAGCAGGACAGCAAGAGTTTCCAGTTTGGGGAAGCAAAGCAGTGTGTAGGAACTTGGATCTCAGGGAAGACAAAGTGCGTTTTCTTTAAGTTTCAAGGGGGCTCAGCTGCCTGCAGCTCTGCTCCCTCCCTCCCTGGAGTGTCTACAGATTCAGGTCTCTGTGCGAATCACTCTGCACCCAGGAGTGAGGAGCTCTGAGTTCGAGCAGTTGGATCTCAATGGTAACCAGAGGGAACCAGCTGGGCCTTGGCCAGTGTGGGGCTGGACATGGCCTTGGACTCTGATTTAGTCAAAAGATATTCATGAAGCACCTATTCTGGGCCATGCATTTTCAAAAACACTAAGGATAGGACTGGGAACAAAATAGACACGGTCCGTGCACTCATGCTAGAGGAGGAGGTGAAATAAAGCAAGGCTTCTCCTCCCCAGGCTGGGAATTCAGCAGGCATGGCACCATGCCCAAGGGCATCTCGTGTCTCCTCCATTCCTGCTCAGCTCTCCAAAAGCCACTTCCAAGCCCAAAGAGGAGCAGAGAGTGAGGGAACCGCCAAAGGGGTATATTGCAGCTCTGTGAGCTGCAAAACCAGCTTGATCTAGAAAATAACCCCTGAGCCCCACTCCATGGGAAGTCCACTTCCACCCTCTCCCCTGACATCTGCTCCTTCCCCACTTGCTCCACTGGGAGCTGAACCTGGCGGACTGGAGAGCTCTTTCCCATCTCTCTCTTTTGGAGGGCCTGTCCTTAAGGGAGATGTGTTCTCTGCGCCTCTGCGCCCTCAGTTGGCTGAGGCAGAGTCTGCTCCTGCAGAAGGGGAGGACCAGCAGTACTGAGGGCCAGGAGCGAGAGGATTCACTCAAAGTGAGGAATGCAGAAGACCTAGAGGACAAACTGCTTTCTTCAGTTCTGATTTTCCAAAGCAGGTGTCCATTTGTCTGGCTCCTGTATCCGCTATGTAGGTGGCTATTAGGAATCTGGGGGGTGGGACGGAGATGGAAGAGGACTTAATGATGGCCCTCGAATCCCAACAGCACCTCTTGTCTGTTGAACTGGTGCATGCCAAGTTCAAGTGCGATGTGTGTGAGCCCAGTGAATCATCATGGCACCATGTGCCGTTGGCATTATCATCCTCACTGGCAGAGGTGGATACAGAGGCTCAGAGAGGTTGGATCACTTGGCGAAGGCCAATCAGAGAATATTTGGCAGATCTGGCACCTCTACCGTTGCCTTCCTGGGTGTCAAGGTCCAGGGGCTTTTGCAGAAGATTTTTGTCAGGACCTAATGGCTTTTATCTGGAGAAATCTTTTTCTTTTTAAAATATTTTTTAGTTGTAGGTGGACACAATACCTTTATTTTATTTATGTGGTGCTGAGGATCAAACCCAAGGCCTCACACATGCAAGATAAGTGCTCTACCACTGAGCCATAGCCCCAGCTCCTGGAGAAATCTTAATTCCAACGCTGGAGTTCCCTGGAACTTTCTGGGACTGGCTGATCATAAACTGAGGCCAGAATGATTCATTTGTGTTTTTCCCCCAACTCCTCCCCCTGCTCTGAGTCCTTGATGGGATGGCCTTATTGAGAACACCTCTCCCCATATTCTAGGACAATTTTCATCTGGGGTTGGAAGGTGGTGCTTCAAATTCTACTCAGAAGCTTGCTGCAGAACAGGGGTGGGTCATGGAAAGAGTGCTGGACACAGAGATGTGCTGACCTCTCGTGTGGCCTTGGGAGAGTCGGTTCACTCCTCTGAGACTCAGCTTCCTCATCTTTCAAATGGGGAGAGTCAAGCGTATCCGCTGCGGGCCAGAGTGACAGCTGAGCTGAGAAGCAGCTTCTCTGACTATCCAGTTCTGTGCAGGGAGAACGTCCTACTCCTCTAGCCGCCTATGGGGAGGTTCGCCCCCTGCCTCATGGGGCACGGTGGGGAGAGAGGAACCCAACTGCGGAAGTTCTCACGGAAGGACAGACTGTTTCCCGGCAGCCCCATGGCCGGTGTGGTTTTCTCTCCTCTGCTCACCCCTCTCTCTGAAGTTTTGGCTAAGGTGATGCAGAGCTGGTCTCCCTCTCCCACCTCCATGAGGAAGTGGAGTTGGGTGTGTGATTTGATTTTTTTTTTTCAAGTTGCTGGTTTTATATAAAGTATTTTTACAACAATTGTGTCTTCATACATGTCTTTAGGGTAATCCTGGATAACTCAGTCTGCTATGATTCCTATCCCTTTGCCCCCTCCCCCTCCCCCCTCTTTGTGGTGTATGATCTTTAAACTGCCAATTTGCTGGCCATGTATCAAAAGTGCTACAAAACCCAAAAGAAGTCACTCTTTTTTTAGAATGGCTAAGAGAAACTGACACATTTGAACCTCCACAATGCAGAATTTGGGATCACTGGATTTACCCACATTATGAGGAGAAACAAACAAACAAAACAAGACCCCAGCTTATCAAATTAAGAGAGGAAAGGGCTGGGGTGGTGGCTCAGCGGGTAGAGCGCTCGCCTGGCACATGCGCGGCCCGGGTTTGATCCTCAGCACCACATAAACATAAATGCATTGCATTGTGTACAACTAAAGCAAATAAATAAATATTTAAAAAAAAAAAGAGAGAGGAAAAAATTAGTCATGAACAAATGTTTAAAAAAGATTTACGGCTGGGGCAGTTGGGGAGGCTGAGGCAGGAGGATCACAAGTTGAAAGCCAGCCTCAGTAATTGAGCGAGGTCCTAAGCAACTTGGTGAGACTCAGTCTCAAAATAAAAAGTAAAGGAAAAGAGCTGGGGATGTGGTTCAGTGTTGAAGGGCCTCTGGGTTCAATCCCCAGTACAAAAAAAAAAAAAAAAAAAAAAAAAATTAGGAATCACGTCTATATGTTTTTGCTCTTGCTGTAAAATACCCTCTAAGAGCCCACTTGTGTGGACCCACCAAAACCAAGGCTTTACTACTGTCCCTAAGTCAGGCCTAATTGAGCTTGGCCGCCCTGAGAGGGGCATTTCTTTCTCATTCAGGAGCCTCAACTAATAATTTCTAAATGCAACAGGTCTTTCTGCGAAACTGTCACAAAGGAAGACGCAAATCCAGGAGGTGTGTGGGTTTAAGCCTAGCTTTAACCTACTTGGGGTGATTGCTAAAGGTGGCACTCAGATGGCACGTCAAAGGAGGAAGTGCTGGGGAAGCGTGATCAAGTCCCAGTGCTTGAAAGAATATGAGGAGGCTTCAGAAGCCTGAGAAAAGGTCGCTTTACCCCAAGAAGCAGTTTGACCCAGGGAAAGCAATTCTGCAATGGAGGAAATGTCCAGCAGGTGGCAACAGCTTCCTTTTACATTTTCCTAAGCCTTTGGCACACAAACAGGAAGTGAACATTCCTAGATTGAGAGGGTGATTGACAATGAAGGCTTCTTTGCTTTCTCTTGTCCCTTGTCTCTCTGTAACTTACTAAATTCTCAGCTAGCAGCAACGTCTGGACAGAGAGCAACCAAGGACGCTGAATACACAAGGGTTAACACGCGCCTTTCCCAAGGACAGGGGATACTTGCAAATTCCAGTCCAGCCACGCAGTCAGTGACTGGGGAGTCTTAGCAGCTTCCGCCAGCGTCTCATTGGTTAATACCTGTGGGAGTTTGGCCGAGAGCTGCCGCAGGAGCTAGGGAAAACAGCTTTTTGGCAAAACAAACGGCAGGACTATTAAGTATGAGATAATTGTTAGGGGAAATATGACCGGCTCTCGCATCTTTTAATATACCTAGCACTTTATCTGTATTGATCTGCTCCTGCTAAAGAGGAAATTCAGAGTTTATCTACCTGTCTGTGCAATCAAGTGTGTTGCTGGACCTATTGGCAAATTACAGGAGCCCCACTGGGATCTTGCTTTTTAGGTTCTAATTTCCGCACCCATAGCAAACATGAATAATCAGCAAAGTTAATCAGCACTTTATCTCCCAGGGGCTGTGCGTGTCCAATATCCTGAAATTTGAACGGCAGGCAGACAACAGGAATTCCCAATGCTAGTAGGTAGGATGTTCAATATCAGAGACCCAACAGAGCAAATCATGTAAGAGTCAGGGAGAGGGACACGAAAATCTTGAGGCCATAAGAAATCATTACAGTCAGGAAGACAATGTGACTAAGCAATTCTAAAAGCAACATGAATGTGGGGACAGCGCTCTTTGGAGGTACGACACAAACCCACTTACTCGTAGAAAATTGTCCATCCCGTCTCGTCGCTCTTGGTGGCCAGCAGCCCGGTGTTCCCATCATAGGTCATGAGGCCGAGCTCCAGGTTTTGTGTTGACACAACTTTGAGGCCCCCGTTGGTGCCCACGGTGAGGGTGATGATCTGATTGTCCGGCATGAGCAGGTGGCGGGGCATGCCACTGCTGTCCCGACGGATCTTCAGGGAATTGCCGTTATTGTCAATCAACTCGGTGACGTCGTTGTCAGCGCTGTAGGTGAAGTTGTACAGGTACTCCCCCGTCACCAGGCTCACAGTGTACTGGTGGATCCCATCAGCGTTGAAGACGTACAGTTCCTGCTCTCCAGGGGAGGCGGCCTCGTACTGGTTGAAGGCATTGAGAACCGGTTTGTTCTTGCTGACTGCTCTGATGCGAATGTTGCCCAGGTCGGCGATGTAGATGGTGCCATCCGGAGCCACAGCTAAGGATGATGGGGAATTCAAGATGGCATCAGTGGCGTAGGCATCGTCTCCTGAGTAGCAGTTGCAATTGACATCGTTTTTGCAGTCGCAGTCTGAGGCCGCCCCGGCTAAGAGGCAGATCTCCCCGTTGGTGGTTACCTGGCGCAGGCGGTTGATTTTCTTCTCGTCCGTCTCGGTGATGTAGAGGACCCCTGTGTGAGAGATGGCGATGGCGCTGGCTGACTCCAGGGCAGAGTGGATGGCGAGTTTGCTGAGCGAGTAGTCGATGCCCGGAACCTGGCAGTGCATGGGGCGCCCTGCGATGATGCTCACTTGGTGGTTCTCGGTGATTCGGAGGATGACGTTGTTCTCTAGAACGTACAGGGAATTGTCCATGGGGTTGACCGCGAGGTCTGTTGGCCACTCCAGGCGAACCTGTGGAGGACATGGTATCGTGTTCAAGAACAGCCTCTGAGCTGGGTGCGGTGGCGCACGCCTGTCATCCCAGCACTTGGGAGGCTGAGGCAGGAGGATCGTGAGTTCAAAGCCAGACTCAGCAATGGCGAGGCACTTAGCAACTCAGTGAGACCCTGTCTCTAATAAAAATGAAAATACAAGAAAGGGCTGGGGATGTGGCCCAGTGGTCGAGTGTCCCCGAGTTCAATCCCCAACACCAAAAAAAAACCCCAAAAAACAAAAAAACAAGAACAGCCCCTGAGCTGGCCTGAATTTGAGTGTGGGCACTTATATTGGCTTTATGCAGATTTTAATTTTTCTATTTATTTATTTTTTTTAGTACCGGGGATTGAACTCAGGGGCACTCGACCACTGGGCCACATCCCCAGCCCTTTTTTTTGTATTTTATTTAGGGACAGGGTCTCACTGAGTTGCTGAGTGCCTCGCCATTGCTGAGGCTGGCTTTGAACTCCCAATCCTTCTGCCTTAGCCTCCCAAGTGCTGGGATTACAGGCGTGCACCACCATGTCCAGCCAGATTTTAATTTTTTACTAAGAAACTGTACTAGAGGTGCTCTTCGTTGAACTAGCTCCTATTGCCCATGCTGACTGTGTAGAAACTGCTCAATGAACAGCTCCTCCTGTGCCATCTGCCCACTGGCTTTACCTACGATGCTTCACGGCCCCAGATGATTAACCAGGGTCCAAGCTATAATATACGGTTACACAGGTAGTTCACTGCACAAGGGGTCAGCACAATCCTGAATATACTCTCCTCACTCAGCCAGTAGCCTGAGAAGGGTGTGTTTATTTGGAGGAGGCTTGAAAGGTGTCCCTGACCAAGGGCAGACAAAGCCCAGGCCAGCTAGCAAGCTACAACTTTGAGTATTTGCTTGGAGGGGAACAAAAAAATGAACCAAATCAAACACATTCCTCCTCTGTGGAATTTGAAATAAAAATCTCAGTAGCAAGTTGTCAGTTTGTTGTGGAATTTGAGCTGAAATTTATGAGGTTGACCAAGAGTTGAAAAGACTCTTACAGGAAGGGTGAACATATATTCCAGGTTGTTTGAGAACAAATGCTGTACATTTGAGGGAGCCTGTGTTCTCTGCCACTATAAGAGCCCAGACTAAAGGTACACTTTGGGGAATATTACAGGAGGCTCTGCCCTAGTCACTACTGCACGGAGGAAAGGTTTACATGGCGAGAATGCAATCACTTCCAATTAACAGGAAGTTCTGATTGACATATAACACCACACTGTACAGTCTCAAACCTGCAATAATGATGGAGAAGATAGGTAATTATCCAGCAACTTCTACCCTGTAATCTGCCAATGCTGGAATGTGTCACCAACTTGACTCTTCTGAGCAGAATTTTCCTCTGTCTTATGCTTTCTCTCTCTTCTGGTCTTACCTATTCCCCTGCATCTTTTTGTTGTTGTTGTTGTCGTTGTTGATTTTTTGGAACCGGGGATTGAACTCAGGGGCACTCGACAACTGGGCCACATCCCCAGACCTTTTCTGTGTTTTATTAGAGGCAGGGTCTCACTGAGTTGGTGAGTGCCTCGCCATTGCTGAGGCTGGCTTTGAACTCGCGATCCTCCTGCCTCAGCCTCCCAAGTGCTGGGATGACAGGCGTGCGCCACCGCGCCCGGCTGTTCCCCTGCATCTTGCTGTCTAGTTCACCTCTGGGCTCCTCCAGACACATCTGTACCAGCATCGGTTGCCCTCCCACTCCTCTCCCAACTCAAGCAGGAATCAGGTGAGACCTTCAGGTCAAGAACTAGGAGGCGCTTAGTGATGAGAAGTCCGAGAGAATGTCCCACCTGGGCGACGTCCATGCTGGAGTCGCAGCTCAGTGGCCGGACAGCGGTGAGGTCGTTGGAGCCCAGCAGGGTGGAGATGATTCCATTCTGGTCAACCTTTCGGATCATGGTGGCGTCAACGAAGTACATGAGCCCATTCTTGTCCACTGCAATACCTGCAAAAGACAAGCGGTGGGAATTGTGTCTCCCGGAAAGGAGTGTGGTTTGTGGGGTGCAGTGGGGGATGCCTTGCTGGGTACCCTCAGCTCGGACCAGGGACCTCACTGGGATGGATCAGCTCACTCAGAGCGGTGGTTCTCAGCCTTTTAAAGCCACGACCTTTCTCATGGGCAGTTTGCCGAGATGTGCATGGTACCCACCGATGGTGCCTGCTGTATTCCTGCCCATTTCCCTCCAACTGAAGACAGCACGTTGGGCTGCATATGAACCAGGGCTGCAGATGTATGAACGAGGAAATAACCCTGCATCTGTTCTCCTTAGAAAAGAAGTTATTTCCAAAGTTCGTTGCTCTAAAAATTATTGATAGTAAATTACTCAAATACCCTTCACAACTGATTGCAACGTTGAGGCTAAGAAACAATGATTCTTACAGTCAGAAACTTCCAATTCAAAATGTATCCTCCAGGAAGAATTCCCAATTAAGCCGTGACTCCAATCAGCGCTCCAGTGCCCCGGGGGACACCCAACCCTAGCATTCCCCTGTCGCAGCAGGGCTGATAAGGCACAGACGGCGGCTTCTATTTCTTTTGCATTTTTATTTCAGTGCCCCAGTACAAGGCTTGGCATCCTTAATCCATGCTGCAGGCTGCTTTCACAGTAGCTAAAAATGCTAACAGGAATTAGACCCTTGGATGATTGCTCCTTTAACCTAAAGCACTGTCAGTCCTTTAAAAAACAGAGCCCCCCAACCATTCCAAGAACTACCCCATCCTGAACCCCTGGAAATTGGGTCCATTTTTTTTTTTTTTTTTTTTGTGGTGCTGGGGATTAAACCCAGGGCTTTGTGCATGTAAGGCAAGCACTGTACCAACTGAGCTATATCCCCAGCCCAAACTGTGCCCATTCTTTTTTTTTTTTTGGTACCGGGGATTGAACTCAGCGGCACTCGACCCCTGGGTCACATCCCCAGCCCTTTTTTGTATTTTATTAGAGACAGGGTCTCACTGAGCTGCTAAGTGCCTCGCCATTGCTGAGGCTGGCTTTGAACTCGCGATACTCCTGCCTCAGCCTCCCAAAGTGCTGGGATTACAGGAGTGCGCCAACGCGCCCGGCTTGTGCCCATTCTTAATCGCTACCATTTTGTTGGGTATTTACAGCTGGGCGGGCCACTGTCCTTGAGACTTTACATACATTATTGTCTAACAGAAAGTTGGGGAGTGGTTGGAGGTCCTCGCGGGGCTTGGATCTTGCTCTCGTCCCTAAAGCTGGCACTCTGGCACTCTGTGACTAGCCGCGGTCAGAAATCTCGAGGTGCGGTCTACCCCACTTTCCATTTGCAGCATATGTGGTTGATAAAGTTCACTTCAAGTAAATAAATAAATAATTCAAAACTGTCTGCCCCCCACACCAAAGCCATCTCTCTATCAGGGTTAAATTATTCTAGGGAAAGCTGTGTTTAGGCTGTGGGGAGCTGTTCAGCCCCAGCAAGAGGAACCCGAGGCTGGCAGCAGGCTCTGTCTGGGCGCGGGGTGCGGGGGGCTTCTCTTCTGCAGCCCTTACCTCGAGGGCTCATCAGGGTCGCGTCCACAGCCTTCCCTCCATCCCCGCAGCGGGCTTCATCGAAGGGCAAACACTGTTCTCCAGTCCCTGCCACCACTTCCGAATTCCCAGCCAGGTCTTTGGCTCCGCTTAGAGACTTGACGCGGTAGATTCTGCGACTGTTGGTGTCAGAGACATAGAGCGAGCCGGTCACGGGGTCGACGGCCAGGTAGTACTTGTGGGCTGGGTTGTTGCTTTGGAGGAAGCACAAAGAAAAATGAGGAAGGGGCTGTGCAGCTGGCCACCTCTCACCTTCTCTAGCATCTTTCCACTTTAGTGAACTGGAAAGAATCTAACGTCGTAACTGAGTGTTCTGGCATTAGCAGGGCTCGGAGCTCCTTCTACTTAGACTTAACCCCTCGTGCTACTGTGGAGTTCCTGGATTGTCCTTGTACTGAAAGACTGCTGCTGATAGGAAAGACCCCACCACAGGCCTGTGTTTGTGAGCAGGCAGTTTTTCAGTGCAACCACCTAGGTGTCAGCTTCTTCCAGATCCCCACATGGGCTTAGCATCTTCTCAAGTGAAATCGAGGAACAAAGCCGCTTGATGTGGCTCTCCTTTTACTCTACGCTTCCTCGGTGCCTTCAAGGTACTAGATCATGAATAGCGAGGCAACCTCAGAGTTTTCCTAACTTCGTTAGGGGAAGCTCCCTGGAGCCATCTCCAATCTGAGGATCTCAGATCTTTTCATTATTCCTGCACGTAGGCACAAATCAAGTTGGCAGTTAGTGTGAAGAGATGCGAGCCTCTCGCAATCGCATCCAGAATCGGCATTGCTGAGGGAGGAGGTGCCATTTTCCAATTGTGGGTAACGCTGAGGTCACCGTTATGAACCCAGAACCACCAGGGCCCTAAGGGGCACTTGGAGATGAATAGCTTTGTGTGCGTGAAGCGTGTAAGGAAAGTGTGACTTTCGGAAACCTGGACAATTTCTCTGCCAGGCACCTAGCTAACCAGTACAGAGAAACACCCTATCGGCTCACAATCAAGACACAGGAAATTCAGAACTCAACTGGTACTTGGCTGGTGACCTTAGGTGAGTCTTTTGGCTGCACTGGGGACTAGCTTCCTTACTTGGGAAATGGAGAAATCAAACTGAATCATGGCTGATGCTCCTTCTGACACAAAACCTACCAGTTCTCCCCTTTGCAGTGTCTGTCACTCACGGAGGCTGGGCCCCCGGTGAGTGTCAAGCTATTTCTAAACTGGCTATTCAAATCGCATCTCCAGGAGATGAGCAGGGATTGCTTCTCTGCCCCAGCGTCGGGGAGCAGCTTTTAGGGCCACTTGTCTATCAAGAACACGGGCCTGCTCTTCCCGATATTGACTGTACTTGGTGCGACAGGAGCAGAAGGGCCGGGAGAGGTGGAGGGAAGGTGAGGGTGATGATAATATTGGATGCATTTGTCCTGTAGACATTAGCTGGGAAATTACCAATTAAAACACTACCATTTGGGTTCTTCCCCGATTTAAGGAAAAAAAAAAAAAAAAAAAACCAAACAGAGCTAGGGAGCTATTTTTAGGAACAATTTGTGAGTCGAGACCATCTTTAATTCCAGCTTCTCCTCAGGTTGCTATTAAGACACATAATTGAACTAGAAGTCAAGGTCTTTCTAAAATTCCAGCCTAGATAATAGTTGGAAAGAGTAGGCTAGGTGGGTTCTTCTCCTCTCCTCTCCTTCCCTCCGCCTCTCTCTCTCTCTTTTTTTTGGCTAAGTCATTAGAGACTATCCATATATGCAAAACAAATTAGGGCAGAAAGGGAAAACTTGGTGCCGATTTTTAATTAGATGCTGCACTCTTACGAACATGCAGTCGCGGGCACCATCAACAGAAAGAGGCAGGCACCGCACATCTGTGCCTATCTACAAGCAAGACAATTAATTCTGACTTTCTAGGGAGCCAGATTCGAGGAGGCTTTTCCAGATCTCCAGCATACGAGTGGGCAGCGGGGGGCATGGGGTGAATGCCTGCTTGGGAGACTGTGGCTCCACACAGCCTCGCGCTCATTCCTACCACGGGCTCCCGGAGAAGCTCAGGTCAGATGGGCAGCGCTGCTTCCGCATCCGTGGCTGGAGATCAACACAGCATGAGAGGGGGTGTCCTCACGGGGCATTTCTGCTCTCATTTTGGGCTCCAATGGGGGTGCCGTAACCAGCCAATTTGGGGGGGGTTCAGAGAATGAGAAGACAGAGGACTCCTCCTAGCCATGACCTTTCCACTGGCTGTGATGAGCTCATATGATTGGACTGGCTTCTTTTCCTAATTTTCTCCCAACATCATAAAGATGTCCCTTTGCATCTCATGACGTGGAGTGAAAAGAATACTAGCAATATAAATTGCTTTGTTTGGTCTCCTATTCCAAATAAAAATAAGGTCATTTTTCTTCAAGATCACTCATGTTGTAGCCATCTTGATGCAGTGCTTGTGTACACGCACAGATAGTGTGTGTTGTGTACTCTGTATGTGAACTGTTCTGGTATGGTTTTACACGATGACTTTGGATCAATGGAATGACAGAGGTCATTTAGATAAAAAAGTACTTGCTCTATACCCTTCATACCCCTCAAAAGTGATTTAACTTCATGAACATTCTCAATGCATCTGACTGTTGGATTCTTTCTGACCAGCAGATTGGCAATTAACTTGGGTGTGTGTGTGTGTTTTAAATGACCATAAATCCAGGGGAAAAAAAATCATTAATGAGTTGAAAATGAGTTTTTGACCCGTTTCCAGTTCATTAAAGCTTTTGTGAACCCAGTCCAGCATTTACAAAAGCCAGAAGTTTGCCTCAACTGTTTAGCCCAATTACGGACCGCGCTGAGCAGTCGGGATAAAAGTTCACTGAGGGTTCATTATCTCGCACTTACATCTCCTGGAAATTCTAATTACTGTCAGCTTATTTGGTTGCTTTTTGACTGCATTTCATAATTGCTAAAGCTTATCATATCCACAACACACAATTAGCGCATAAAAAAGTTACTATATTTGGTACATAAAAATATACAACATTACACAAGAAGCACAGAACAAAAAAAAAAAAAAAAAAAAAAAAGCAAACACAAGGAAGCAAACGAACCATATCAAATTATATGGGAAAGAGTTCTTCATCTTACCTATGTTTAAACTCTTTATTTCTTTATAGAAAGAAAACAGAAGGAAAAAAGAACAAACAGTTAGCTGAGGAATTGATGATAAAGCAAACATAACATTTTTTGTTTCTTGTATAAAGGTTCCCCCCCACCAAAAGGCAGTCTTTTTCTTTTTTTTTTCCCCCTCTGACAGCTCCTAGCTCAATTACTTGAGAAGAACCCCCAATTTTGGAGTCCTCCAGGCCATTGGAAAATCGGGACAAGAATGCCTGGATTCTCTGACAGGCAATGTGGCTGTCATGTGACACAGGCAGCAACAGGTGACACAGGACTTCTGGCTAATGAAGGGATGGCAGATAGGTTACAGCTGGGGTGACACCTATTGTTGCAGTAATGGCTCCTGCAAATGTGGTGGTGCAAGGATTCTGACCCCAAGTTCAAGGTCAGCTGCAAAGGGCACTGTGATTCATTTGCAATGTCTGTCCTGGGTATTGGAGGGAAAAGTGTCACATCTGTACCACCCATTTGTCGCTGGTGTATTACAGGGTCAGTGGTACTTAAGGAAGGGTCCCTGTTCACACCAGACTGCAGCTGGGCCACGGCTCTGTTGAATGTGAAAGTCAGGATCATGTCCTCTCTCCGTTCTCTGCCTCCTTCCTCTCTGCATCCCAGTTGCGTGTGGTGGACCCCAAACATGCAATCTTTCTCACGGTAACACCCAATTCTGCCACTACGGTCATAACGAAATTCATAGGCAACCACATTCTCTTGTGATCGGAGCCAAAGACTCCATTTACCGTTCATTTTTGAAGAACTAGGAAAAGTTTTGTTGCTTTTTCTTTAAAGCACGAAAACTACATTTCAATTTCAACAGGAAACTGGCTGAACTCTAACCCCAGGGAGAGGAGGAGACAGCACTGCCTGGAGTCAGGAAAGCTGCTCCCCATTCCTGAGGCTGCCGGGTCAAGGTGGAGGAGCCTCTGACCTTCGTTCCCTTCCAGCTGAGGGAAGAGGTTTCAGGGGAGGCACTCGCAGAGTTCAATGCCCTGATTCCTGTTTAGGTGCAGCCCTGGCCTCTGCCGGGGGCCATCATTAGTGGTGGGTTTGCACAGGGATTACATTTTTATATTTTATTCTAACGTGTTAGTTTTTGCTAGAAAAAAAAAAAAGTTAATTAAATGATGCTGATAACTCCTGAGCTCTGACTGACATAGTGCAATTTAAGATTCATTCTGCAAAGCCTGGTGTGTCAGGGTGGCAGCCGGGAATTCTCGCGTCTATTTTATATTGCTTAATGAAAGTGAAATGTTATCTGCCACTGGTGGTAGACATATTTGGCTCTTAATTATTGAAATATCAATTCCACTTTTTTTTTTTTAAGTCAAGATTTTGTGAAAAGACTGGATGGGATTTGGGTTTGCAGACCTGACCTACTTCTTTCCCGAGAACATCTGCTTTAAGTTGATTAATATAGTATCTATGTTGGGGGAAGGAGAAAAGAAGGGGCATGGGATCAAGTCACTGGAGAGCGTAGAGTCCGAATGATCACATGGATACGAGATTTGGATAAAGGATGAGGTCACTGCTACTCTGGTCCAGGGTCATTAACAGGTTGGGTGCTTAGCAGGCAACCCACCAAAATTACAGCATCATGGAGTCAGCCTATGTAGATGAGCACAGATGCCCTACTTACAGGGGACAGGCCTCAGCTCTGTGTGCACAGCCTCAATAGCACAAACCCTTTAGGTGTACCCTCCGAGGAAAAAGCGGTGTCTCTGATTTAAGAATTGAGATGAATTATGTCTGCTCACAGAAGAGTCCCAATGATCCCTCTGCCAAGCCTGCGGGGTCTCTCCTTGCCATCTCAGCCTGTCTCACAGAGCTGTCATCACACTGTCCTGTGATTTATGTTTGTGTGCTTGTCTTCCTCACTTCTTTGTGAACAGGGTGGGACTTACTCATCTCTGTGCTGCAGATACTTAGCAGAGAGTCCAGGAGAGAGTGAGGGGCTGGGGAAGTAGGTTCCCGAGCCCAGGAAGCTTGGACTGCAGCTGCTTTAACCTTCAGTGCAGGGTAAACCCTGCCTGGGACTAGCTCTGAGCCCTCCCCTGGAGTTCTGCTTAGGACAGAGTTATAATTAGCTGAGACTCTTGTTGCTTTTCATTCCAATTTCCTTGAGTAGGATGGAGGTGAACTGACCACAGGTTTTTGTTTTTGTTTTTGTTTGTTTTTGGTGTTCTACTTCAAGGGAGTTTGAGTTGGGGTATGTTGGTTTAGCTTTAGAAGGATGCACTTTAGCATCTAGTTAAATTGTTAGTTAAATTATTGCTAGTCATTCTGGTCTAAGAATGGCTTTCAGGGATGCTTCGGACCTACTATGTTCAGTCCTGCAGCCTTTTTGTAGTGCCCAGGGTAGAATCCCAGGACCACAAGGACATCAATGACATAAAGGTCAGTGAGCATCGATTCAAAGAGTATTTAGAGGATTCGCTGCACAAGACAACTTGAAATGCCCAGGAATGCTACAGAGGAAGCTTGACAGAGTTTTCCCCAAAGTTTATAACTTTCACATCACCAATAATCAATGGCCAACATGAAAGAAAGTTTCCTTCTTCATTGATAATCTGGAGCCAGTTTTGATCAGCCACACTGGGGGAAAGACTAGAATATCTTCTTATCCTTTCTGCAGATAATGAAATGAAAATATAACTATCATATTAAAAGACAATTAAGGAGCATGGAGCTAAAAAGTGTAGGAAAACAAGTCCCAAGGACATGTAATAGGTTAAAACAAAAATATAAGGTGATTTGTTTGAATTTTGTGATGTGTGTGCTGATTGCTGCTTTCTAAAAGAAACTTGTCATTTGTTTCATTTTCTCATCCTAAATAATATTGTTTCTTTTATTTTTTAAAAATTTTCTATTCATAATTATTTTTCCTTTCTTGGAAGGAGACCCCCCAAATATATTGGTTTTGGGCACCAAGAAATCTGTTTTTTTTTGTTTTTTTGTTTTTGTTTTTTGGTACTGGGGATTGAACTCAGGGCACTCGACCACTGGGCCACATCCCCAGCCCTTTTTTGTATTTTCTTAGAGACAGGGTCTCACTGAGTTGCTAAGTGCCTCACCATTGCTGAGGCTAGCTTTGAACTCACGATCCCCCTGCCTCAGACTCCCAGGTGCTGGGATTACAGGCGTGCGCCACCGCGCCCGGCGAAATCTGGGTTGTTGATGATGAAAATGGTGTCCAGTACTATCCAAAATTTTATCAAGTCCTGGTGGTCAGAATTATTCTGGACTGGGAGTTTTGTTATCTTTCCCTTCCTGACCCCTATCTTCACAGCGTGACTGCAGGGACAGCTCGCATCTCTAACTGCTGTCCTCCTAGCATTCGGCCTCTCGCCTGAGTGGGGGGTCCTGTCCTGGTGGACTCCCAGGTAGAGCTCCTCTCTGCTGACTGTCACGGTCTTTGCCCTCTTCCTTCCTGCCTCTCCCTCCCCTGCTGCACCGGCACATCTGGCTGGCACAACTCCCTTCTCTCTGTAGATTTTCCCTAAGGCAGAGAAGCCCTGGACCCACCTTAAGAGCACCCTAAGACTGTCATCAGGCAGAAGGTGTTTCACTGGAGTAAAGCCTATTGAATGTTATAATAAAAATCTATCTTTGAAAAATAAAAAGGATAATAATTAAAAAATTCCAAACATGAACGAAAAAGTGTGATTCTTAGGTTCACACCAAAAGGGCCACACCAGAAAAAGGTAGAGAGGCCCTGCCCCACTTCTTACCTATTAACCTATTTACTGCCTTTTATGGGGGTCCCACTCCTAAGATGTTCTTGAACTGGGGAGACAGGAAGGATTTTTTTTCCACTAGAGAAATTCACCCTAAGATGTCAGTGATTGGAAAATGTACCTTTCTCCTGAGTCCTTAGGTTTCCCAAGAACCAATTAGGGAGGGAGATAATTATAAGACTGGAAAGGGACTGCCAAAGGTGGGATCTCGGACTTTTTTTTTTTTTTTTTTTTGTGGTACTGGGGATTGAACTCAGGGGCACTGGTCCACTGGGCCACATCCCCAGCCCTTTTTTTTGTATTTTATGTAGAGACAGGGTCTCACTGAGTTGCTAAGTACCTCGCCATTGCTGAGGCTGGCTTTGAACTCGCGATCCTCCTGCCTCAGCCTCCCAAAGTGCTGGGATTACAGGTGTGCGCCACCACGCCCGGCAGGATCTCAGACTTTTTGGGGGAGTGGGTGTTGAAAACGTGCTAAATCAAAGCGCATAGGTGGTAACCGCTTTACCAAGGGAAGGCTCTTTCTAGCACCAGAAGTTACCGAGTGTGTAGGATTCTGCCCTGGCATGTTTTGGGCAGGTAAAGGAATAAGGGGGTGGAGGGAGAGGAGCCTGACAGAGCATGGGTACGTTTATACAGAATCCCAATCCTGAGGCTAAGCTCTGGGGTGGGTAAGGGGATGGGGTGGGCACTGAGTCCCCAAATTGAATCATTCAGCTGCCAACTCACAATGGAGAGAAGACACAAGCAAGACAGGCCTCTTCCTCCCTCCCCCTCCCTTCGCTGGTTTCTGTTTTGAAGAGAGAGGATTGACAGCCCTTTGTGTTCAGGCATGTAGTGGGAAGAAGAGAAGAATCAGACCAGTGTTCTTGTAAAAGCTTAACTTCTCATCGGCTCTGGGTTCCTGGGTGGTGAAAACAAGAACAAGTCTAAAGGCAGCGAAGGATGAAGGAAAAAAACCACACCACACAGCTGTCCAGGGCAATTGGGAGCCACGTTCCTTCCAGCTGTCCTCCACGTCACCGGGTAGGTGTGGTGTGGTTTGCTCTGCTTGGGCCACTAGCTTGTCCCTTTGGTACTGTGACCTCTATTGTTTGAGAGACGTGGAATCAAAGACCAATGCTGACAAGGGGGACAAGACTGGTCCTTTAACTCATGCTCCCTATCTTGAGTGCCTAGGGTGGGCTGGGCAAGGCATGAAGCGGGAAGGTGACCAAGACATCTGCTGCGTAGACGTGCGCATGCCCAGGTGGTGCCCTGGCTACCTCTCTGGTCTCCTCCAAGGATGCTCTCCGGAGCTCACCACCACCCAGCCACTCTGGGCTTGTACCAGCAGTCCCTTCAGTAAGCCAGGTTGTTGGCCGGCAGGAGGGCTTCTGCACACTTCTCTCTGCCTGGACTGCTTCCCCCAAAATCTCCCCATGGCTGACTTTGTTATTTGGGGATCAGCTCAAATGCCACTTAGGATGAGAGGTTCCTCTGGCTACTATATACCATGCAGCCTCCTGATTCCCCTGACCCCACCATGCCCTAGATCTTACACTAGTAGATTTCCCTTAAAGCATGTAGTGATACTTGAAGTCATTTTTTTTTTTAATTTGTCTGCATTGATTTGTTCTGAGGCTCCTTAGTAGACTCCGAATGCAACAGCTGTGACTTTACTTCCCCTCTGTGTTTTCCCCTATTCTCATGGCTCCTGGTATACACAGACCTTTTTTCTCCCTCTATTTTACAGCTTCTCCTTGGGTTTGAGGGTCTGGAATCAACTCTCCTGGGAAGAGCATATTTTCATGGGCTTTTTTCGGGGTGGGGGGCAGGGTGTCAGTATTTTCCCAGCACAGAGGAGTCTATACTTCAGGCTTAGTAGCCAGCAATGACCAGGAGGAAATCTACCAAGGCAAGAAGTTACCTAGCAAGACCTGATGAAATAGTGCTACCTCCTATCCTCACAAATGTGCAAAGATCTGGAGATTTTACAGAGAACTAGTGGACTGAGGCACTCGATAGAAATTTATGAACTAGTAAATGAACATTAGTGGTTCTCAAGCTTTGATGTGCGTCAGAATCTTCTACAGAACTTCATAAAAATAAAACACACCTTGGTCCTTTTCCTTGGGTCCTCTGGAGAGGGAAAGCTGTTATACCCTTGTTGGTAAATCAGCTGTTGACAATAGTTATCAAATCTGTGTACGGTGTGTCTTAGATACACCAAGTGTTTCCCCAAATCCTTAGTTCATTCTAGGCCTAGGTTTTGAAGCACGTGGACTATGTATTCCCTGGAGAACCCAAGTGCAGCTGCCAGTCACCCAGAGACACGCAGGGGCAGTCGGGAGCACAAAAGCTTTGCCCGCGTGTTCATTTACCGTAACTCCAGGATGCTGGTCACATTTCGAGAGGGAAAGATGCGCCGGATGTAATTGAAGTCACCGACATAGAGACTCCCATCGACGCCCACAGCCAGGGCCACTGGGGCCAGCAGCTTGTTGCCTTCCGCAAGGCCATTGCAGCTGGGACAGGAGATGCTCCGGCGGCGGCCATTGCCCATGATGCTGGTGATGATGGCGGGTTGCTGGGTCAGGAACTGGTTTTCCCCAGTGCCTTTGTGCAGGATTCCTGGGGGGGGGGGAGGTAAAGTGGAGTGGTCACCACAGCTCTCTGGGGGGGGACACTTGTATTGGCCTACTGAGGGTGAGGGGAAGTGACAGGAGAAGAGAAAAATTAGGACGCCTCTCCTTTGGTAGCTCTCCCATGTCTTCATGGGGCTGAGAGAGCTTCCAAGGGAGAAGCATCCCACAGATGCTGTGGTACGGGGTAAGTAACGCTCCTAGGGACAACCGAAGGAGTACGAGGTACAACAAGGCTGAGGCGCTGGGAAAACCATCCCAATGTCATTGACATTTAAAAGGAGAAAGTGAGGGAAACCTCTAACTTTTTTTTTTTTTTTTTTGGCACCTGAAAAATGGCGGAGGGAAGGGGAAAGGCTCCCCCTGGGATGTCAAGATGGGTGAGAAGTTTGCAGAAAAGACACAAGGCTACTATGCAGGTGGGACAGGAGATGTGCTCACATACCACTCTTCACGTTGAGGATGTGGTGCTTGTCCAGGGACCAGCCACCGAGGTTGGAAGGGTCCAGCTCAAAGCCCTGGAGGAGGGCTGTCCTCTTCTCCCAGAGGATCAGACTGGGGCAGGTCTCATACTCGAAGCCCACAGACACTGCAGGACAAAGGGTGGGCAGAGTGGGAGAAAAGAGAGTCCACTTGATTACTCCAGAGCTCCCCAGTAAGAAAGAGGAGCACGTGTCCATGAGATGCAGACCCTGTCCCCCAATCGCACTCAGAGGCAGGTCGACTGCTTTTCTTTTCGTGATTCCATTAAATTCAGATTTCGAGTTGAACTTGACCTGGAGACTTTACATGGTTGTACTCTGTGGGGAGGGAAAGACCTCTGCAATGAACAACTGGCTTTCAAAAATGACCCCAGTGACGTGGATGGAAGAGAGGAGTCTTTAAAACCCTGGTGCTGAATGTCGCTCCTTCAGAGGCAGATGGGAGACTGTCTCTCGGCTGATGTCTGGGGAATGTGTGTAATATCTATTGGTATTTATTTTTGCCCCCAGGACAAAGGCCTTTGGAAGCGTAGTGGCTCATCAATAAGGAGATTCTAGGGGCAAAGCTGTGTAAGCTGAGGCACTTTGAATCTGTGGGTTCTGCAGGCATGGATTCAGTGAACCACAGACCAAAAACAATTTTTAAAAGTTGTGTCTGTACTGAACATGTACAGAATTTTTTCTTGTCCTTATTCCCCAAACAATACAGTATAATCATTATTTGCATGGCATGTATCTCATATCAGGTACCAGACAGGAAGACGTACAAAGGTCATGTACAAATACTGTGCTCTTTTATTAGAGGGACTCAAGCATCCTCCCTCAGGTTTTGGTGTCCCCTGGGGTGATGTGGACTGGGAATTGGTGGACTCTGAGGGATGACTGTATGTTCACTCAATATTTCAGAAAGTTCCACTAATAAGGGGTCCCGCCTGCCAGGTATCTGGAAGTTCACTGGGGAACCGGATCCCAAAACTTGTTTATAAAACACTTGATTTACTACACAGACAAATGGGAGAGGGAGGAGAGACGGACACTAATCTCAAGTTTGGTTCTAGCCTTATGCCTTAAGGCTCCATTTTCCCCATGAGTCCAGCAAGCTAAGTAAAGCCCCAGTTTCTCAGCGCTGTACTAAGGATCCGCGAGAAGAAGTGCTGAGACACCATGCATTTTTAATTGGAACACTGCTCTTGAAATACAAGGCATTGTTATTATTGCTGTTCCTAGTACATTAGACTCTTAACTATGTGTATCACCTTTGGGGATTCTCGGCAGCTTTTTAAAAAATCCTGAGATACAGAAGTGTCGATAAGAACCGAGGGTGCATTTTATTTAAGAAACAACCCTACCCCCATATTTCTTAGTTGGTCCTCTGAAAATGCCAGGAAACAAGGACCAACACGAGAAGCCACGAGGGCTGCTGGTACCAGCTGGTGGCCTTGGTATATTATTCCTCACTGGAGAGAAACGGGGCTCCCTGCCGAGATGGCTGGAGCGAGGCTGAGCAAGAGAGGCCACGTAACCCTGCGAGACAGCAAGGGAGGAGTCAGACTCCACCAGGGTCACGTCAAAGGATTCTGGAGTCAGTGCAAAGAGGCTCCCAGTGACCAACGCGGGACCTGCTGACCATGAGTCAGGACAGGGACTCCAGCAAATAGAAACATTTCAGTCCCTGAGTTCACAAAATTATTTAAAAAAATGTTAATCCACATTTTCTTGATCCATTCATCTAATGAAGGGCATCTGGTATATATATACAACGGAATATTACTCAGTAATAAAAGAGAATAAAATAATGGCATTCACAGGCAAATGGATGAAACTGGAGAATATAATGCTAAGTGAAGTTAGCCAATCTCAAAATCCAAGTGCTGAATGTTTTCTCTGATATAAGGAGGCTGATTCACAGTGGGGTTGGGACGGGGAGCACAGGAGGATTAGAGGAACACTAGAAAGGGCAATGGGGAGGGTGGAGAAGGGAGGGGGCAAGGGGGTAAAAAGAAAAAAAACAAGATGGTAGAATGAGATGGATATCATTACCCTAAGTGCAAGTATGAAGACACTAATGGTGTGAATATACTTTGTATACAACCAGAGATACGTAAAAAGGTGCTCTATATGTGTAATATGAATTGCAATGCATTCTACTGTCATATACAACAACTTTGAATAAAAAAAAAACGTTAATCTGCCCCCCTTGGAGGATGAACTGACTGATCATATGGAAAACCAGTACATAAAGCGAAAGAAGCATATGCCCTTTCTTTCCTATTGGAACTCTACCACAAATAATCAAGTAGTTAATGAACAAGCATCTCTGTGTCAAAACGTTTCTGATAGTAGATGAAAAAGTAATGACAGAATTAAAATATCATTTTACAATCCCTAATGACCTGAAAGACATAAGCCCTGAGCATCTGTGGTTTCTGAAGTCGGGAAGGACAGGCAGCCCCACGCTCCTGATGGAAGTTGTCCTGCCAAAGATAAAATCAAACCTGAACTGGGAAAGCCTCAAGACCCAGCTGTCAATTTACAGGAGATTTACAAGGGACGGAGGAACAAGTTAAACGGCCACAATCATGCAATCAGGAAATGGAAACACACTTCAGGAAACTGACTTTTGGGAAATTCTACAGGCAAACAACCCAGGTTCCTCGAGAAATATGGAAGCTAAAAGAAGAGAGATGGAAAATAAGATTTAACACTTTTAAACACTTTTAAGAGAAACCAGCCAATTGCAAAAGGTGGATCCTTTTGGATCTTGAGTCAAACAAATATGATATTTAGGAGACAACTGAAATATTGAAGAATGGCAGGCTATTAGATGATACTAAGAAATTGTGATTGGTGGTGATAGCATTGTGATGGCTTCCACGTGCTTTTTTGAGATGCATTCTAAAATATTCCAGATGAGAGAACGTGATCTCTGCGATGTGCTTTAGAAACATCCAGGAGGTAAGGGGGAGACTAAGGGAATGGGAAACAAGAATCATCACAACATAATGGCACAGGTGGAGCGCATGGGGGTATATGGTCACAGTCAGTCTCCTTGTTGATATTGGCTAAAGCCGGGTATGATACGTCTCTGATTAGCTAATGGTGTTCTTTTTTTTTGGTACCAGGGATTGAACTCAGGGGCACTGGACCACTGGGCCACATCCCCAGAACTTTTTTGTGTTTTATTAGAGACAGGGTCTCACTGAGTTGCTAAGTGCCTCACCATTGCTGAGGCTGGCTTTGAACTTGCGATCCTCCTGTCTCAGCCTCCCAAGTGCTGGGATTACAGGTGTGCGCCACCACGCCTGGCTCTGGTGGGGTTCTTAATATTAAATATACTAGGTTCTCCCATGACTTCTACCGTCTTCATTCAGTTACATACTCTCATTGACAGAGCCGAATGCGGGGCCACATCCTGAGCAGGTGTAACCTGCTGGCTACAAGACCTTAGGGAACTCTTGCCCTCTCTCCTCTGCCCTGTGGGGATCTCAGTAATGGCCACTTGGGCTACTGAGAGGTCACCTAAGGCAAAGAGCTTAGCACACTGCCCTGTGCACAGAGGGAAAGGCTGATAACATCGGCTGCCAATGAACTACAGGGAACATTTCTGAGTGTTCTCGTCTCTGGTTTTGGTTCTTGATTTCTGGTTCTTGAAAGCCACACGTCTACTGGCGAAAAAAAAGCAGGAGTCTGGGTTTTAATCAATTCCTAGGTGGCTTTCCCCAAGTGGGAAGATTCCAGGTAGATATGAATCCACGGCGCACATCTCTGGTAACCACAGGACCTTTTTCTTAAGGTGAGCTTTCCTAAGGGGGGAGTGTGCGATTCCCTCAAAAGGCACAGCCTTGGAACACAGCACAGGGCTTTCAGGTTTGCAGCCCACATGCATCCTGTGCCATTTGCAAGCACTCTCTCCAAAATGTGTCCTAGCCCTTATCTGCTTCTGTCCCTTCACTTCCAATATCCCTTGGGTCCATTGCAGGCCAACCTCGTTGGCCTTCTCTGTCTTTTAACACACTCCACTCTTCTCTCTGCCTGCAATGCTCTCTGATTTTCACAAGGCTCCTTCTTGTCATTCAAGCCTGTGCTTCAATGTCACCTTGCTGAGAAGCCTTCCCTGAATGCCCATCCAGGGAGGTGTCCTCTCCCCAGCATGTGCCATGTTTGTCTTCTTATTAGTGCTCTTCCCATCTGTGTTTCATCTCTCTCTATTTTATTTTTTTTTGGTGCTGGGGATTGAACTCAGGGGCACTAAACCACTGGGCCACATCCTCAGCCCTTTTTTATATTTTATTAGAGACAGGGTCTCACTGAGTTGCTAAGTGCCTCGCCATTGCTGAGGCTGGCTTTGAACTCGCGATCCTCCTGCCTCAGCCTCCCAAGTGCTGGGATTACAGGCGTGCCTGGCTTGTGTTTCATATCTCAACCCCCCACTACAGCATAAAGCCCATGGAAGAGAAACCTTGTCTGTCTCATTTATCTTTGTGTATTTATCTACTAGAACAGAGCATGGCATACACTAGAAGCTCCATAAATAGAGACAGAATGAACACATGTCGAAATCCATGAACTAGTAAGTGGTTGAAATGAAAACTTACCCACAGCATCGGAGAGTCCATATACTCTTTGCCCATAAGCATCAGTCTTATCCCAGATGAAGGTGTAGGCCAGGTTGGGAGATGCCTGGAAGGACTTCTGGAAGAGATGTCCCTCTACAGCAACCATCAGGTGAACCCTGATGAGGTTTAAGGGCACTGTGGACTGGGTCATGGTGATCTTCAGCAGCGACTTGTACCCTGCGGTTCGGGAGCTCAGATAACGAAGCTTTACATTGGAGCCAGGAAGCTCAATTTCTTCATGAAGAACCTAGAGGGAAAGCAATTGGTTTCTGGACTCTCTCAAACACACCTCTGCAGGTAAACTGTCTGCAACCTTGCGCTGCATCCCGAGCTCCACACCGAAAGTGGGGTGCATGAATGACTTCCCCCAGCAGAGAAAGAAGAAAAGAAAACCAACCGAAACATCATGGAGAGAAGGAGGTTATGATGTTTGGATTAATAATTATTCTTGGTCACCGTTGTGTTTCTTTTTTTAAAAAACCACACTGTTGGCAAAAGATGTAAATAAGAACAGCAGGCTTTACTGCTAGCTGCATGCGAGGAGGCCACGAGAGGCTGTAATTATATGAACTTGTGACTTCCAGTGACAATAGTGTAAAGCAACAGGGAGGCAATGATGTGCCCTCTATCATAACACCGATGTAGATCATTAAAGCGCCTCTTATCATGTATCTCTGTGACTAACAGAAATGAAAGCAATTTGCAGGTGGGCTGCACGTATGTATATTGTTTTTATTTTATTTAAAGCTCCAGTGACTGCCAAAGCCTTGAATGACTATCTGCAAACATTCGGAATATCCAGGAGGGATTCAGACTTCTGTTTGTGGTGCTATATATTTTACTGTGCTCCTATTTTTTTGTCCCTTCCTTTTAGTATCCGTCTCGGGCCCCTCAGGACGACAGCTGTGATGGGAGGAAGACGGCCAGTTGGCTTTGGTTCCGGAAGTTCCCAGCATCCCACCCTGGCTTTGGTTCCGGAAGTTCCCAGCATCCCACCCTGGCTTTGGTTCCGGAAGTTCCCAGCATCCCACCCTGGCTTTGGTTCCGGAAGTTCCCTGCATCCCACCCGGGCGCCCGCAGCTCCTACCTGGGTCTCAGGCACAATTGGATTCTGCCCAGGGGCAGCACTGAAGAAGGTAGACAGAGGGGAGGAGATGATGATAGGATCAGGCCGGACGAAGCCACTGAGGTCACAGCTGGGGATGGAATTCTCCTCGGTCTTCATCACCAGGGTGTCCATGGCGTGAAAGCTATTCCACGGCAGCCACACGGTGCGCTCCTGGCTCATGAAGGGGGCTCGCTCAAAGTGCAGGGTCAGGGCGGCGCCCCCGTTGGCGATCAGGTCAAACCTGGAGACAGGTAAATGGGTTCGCTGAGGGGCTGGACTCACCTCCCCACAGCACAGATGCCCTGGTGTCCTCCCTGAAGTCAGTGGAAGGAGCATAGAGAAAAAGAACCAGGGATCGGAGGCAGGTGCACTAGGAACCCAAAACTCTCATTTACTAGTTGTGTGGCTATGGGTAAGTTAATAACCCTCTCTGAGTCCAAGTTTCCTCATCTGTATAATGGGAATAATGACACTGACACATGATATCTGAAAGAATGAAATATTGGGCTGGGGCTGTAGCTTAGCGGTAGAGCACTTGCCTCGCACATGTGAGGCGCTGAGTTTGATCCTCAGCACAGCATAAAAATAAACAAACAATTAAATAAATATTTTGTCCATCTACAACTAAATTATTAAAAAATAAAGAATGAAATATGATGACTCCAGAGTAGGGATGAGCCAACTATATCCCCTGGGGTGAGCCTGGCCCACCACCTGTTTTGGCAAATAAAGTTTTATTGGCACACAGCTATGTTCATTTGCTGATATAACCTCTGTGGCTGTTTTCCTGTCACAATGACAGCGCTGTGTTGCAGCAGCAGAAGCCACATGGCCAGCAACGCCTAAACTGTTTACTCCCTGGCCCTTTGCAGAATGTGTTTGCTGACCTCTGGTGTAAAGCACTTAGCACTGCGTGAGGCTGAGAGAAGTGTTCGGTCCACAGTGCGGTGACAGTGACGTGATGCTAGGACACAGGCAGGGGCTCACAGTGCCATGTTTGTAGCCAAACTCCACTCTGCCTCTGTCTCTGGCAAGGGTTGTTTAACTGTATTTCTGCTTGATCCTGACGATCTGGGTGGAGATGACCCACCAAGAGAGTGAAAATACAAAACCTCTGCTTTTCCCGTTTCATAGAAAGGTAGGAGGTTAACAGAGAGTCCCCCCCCAACCTCCAATTTTCAGCTGCACTTCTCTTTGTAGAAAGCAGCTTTTCCATCCTGTTTCCAATCAGAATCCCTAGTGCTTGGATCAGAGTGAAAACACACTGATGGCTGGCTTCATCCAATT
The DNA here is from genome assembly GCA_025594165.1 of Tamias sibiricus. Lineage (NCBI taxonomy): Eukaryota > Metazoa > Chordata > Mammalia > Rodentia > Sciuridae > Tamias > Tamias sibiricus. The sequence goes on from CM046662.1 coordinate 12,399,831, forward strand.
CTGGTAACAAAATTGCTGTTTTCTAACAGATGTAAAATGAATGAACAAGGACCACATAGATGTGAAGGTCAATATCACAGCACACTTAGTATGACAGCGTACATATGGGTTTGTTTATATATTTATTTCTTGGGTATGACGCTGCTGGGGAAGGTTTTGCCTGGGCTATACAAGAGACCCAAATGCCTCGAAGCAACATGGCTCCTAACTGGCATGAAAGAATCAGCAGAGAAGAAGAGTGTGGCCCACGCTACACGGTGCAACAGATTGTGGGATTCCTTGGAGCATTCCCAAACACGGCTTGGGACTTGCACGGCCTTTCAACCTGAGCAAACTGAAGAGGCACTGATCCAGGAGTTTGAATAGATGATCTGGGAAGTGGATTTGGACCCTCATTAGTCTGGGAGCATCTGAGAGGGACAGGGGCGTGGAAGGGACAGACAGCAGAGGGAGGACTCAGAGTGTCTTGTGCTGTTTCACAGGACTTTACAGGTACTGCCTCGAGGCTGGTTGTTCTTCACGAGCACTGACTTCCAAGAACGAACAAGGCCTAGAGGATCTCTGTGCGGCACCCCTTAACCATTCCAGTGCTTTTGAATAACTGGATTTGGCTATAGAAACCTCTGAGTAGAGCTACCCGACAGTTAACGACTGCAGCTGGTCCTCCACTTAGGTTGGTTTTACTTATGAGTTTTCAGCTTTACAAGGCTGTGAGAGTGATGTGCAGTCAGTACAAACTCCACTTCACATCTGATCTCCTCCTGAGTTACCAACGTGCAGTCCAACAGTCCCTTGCAATGCTGGGCAGCGACAGTGAGCTGTAGTTCCAAGTCTCCATCACCAGAGCAAGCAACTCACGGCCTGCTGTGCACTGGGTCGCTAAGCAGGGAGGTTTGGTAGGTGCATGCATTTTTAAAAAATGTCACTTTTAAAAATTTTTCAATATCTAAACTTATATATATATGTATATATAAAAGTATATGTATATAAAGTATATATAAGTAATATATATTTAGTATATATATGTATATATATAAAAGTGTATATATATATTTAGTATGTATATATATTTAGTTGTTGATGGACCTTTATTTTATTTATTTATATGTGGTGCTGAGAATTGAACTCAGTGCCTCACGCATGGTAGGCAAGTGCTCTACCACTGAGCCACAACCCCAGCCCTACATTTTTGACTTATGATATTTCAACTTATGATGAGCTTGGGATGTACGTTGAACCTTGGTACTGAGGATTTGATGTGAATCCTTAGACCCCTTCTTTTGGTTTCAGTGTTGGAACGTTAGGTCGGGGAGACTATAGGCTGGTGGTTTTTAAAAACTACCTACAAGGCTACCTTAGGATGGGAGGAAATAACTAGACTCCTCACCAGAGAAAGGCAAGATCACAGTTCTGACCTCCATGCTAGGCCCAGGATTTCCCAGAGTCTGGTTTTATAGGAAAAGTATTCCATCAGATTTACAGTGAGGGACCCGGGCTTCCTTTGAAATGGCTAGGACAGCTGTGTGTGTGCACGTGTTTCTAGTCCAGAGTCAGTGTTTCCCCTTCCTACAGACTTCTTTTCTTCTTCTCATGTGTTTAACTTTCGACCCGGTGCCCGGTAGGTTCAGGCAGAGGCAGAGCTTCCTTCTTGGTGGGGGGCTGAACGGGCGCACGTTTCCAATCAGAAGATCACTGGGGACTGTCGCCTCCTTCACACAGCAGGGAGACTGCTAAATGTACTTAATTAGACTTCTCTGATTACAGCCCACCCCCTCAAAACTGTAGCGAACACAACATAGCTCCCAGAGCCACAGATGAAAGCAGAAGGGCATCACCACAGGATGCTGTGTCGTGTGGATTCTTGTCACCCTGCACTGCCTTTGATTTAAAATTGGAGTTAGTTTCTAAGAAACCACCTTCCCTCCTTCTTTCTAGAATCTGTGCCCCCACCCCCAGCGCACACAGAACAGCATTTGTTTTCTGGTTTGGACACCACACAGGAAAGCATGGAGGGTCTTGGGGGAATCCTCCCTGGAGGGCTAGTCTGGTGGGCCCCTCAAGCCAACCGCCCCGCGACTCTCTGCCTCCGCCCTCAGCCCTGAACAGGTCCCCGCCCGCAGCGCTACTTACGTGCCATCCTGGCGGGTGATGGTGTAGCCATACTTTGGGTACTTAACAAAAGATACATTCACACCGACCAGGGGAGTTCCATCCGTAGTCACGACTTGGCCTCGGATGAGAGATACCAAGCTGAGAGAGAAAGAAACACAGGTCTTTGAGCCACAGGCAGGAGAAACAGAGTGAAGAGGTTGCAGAGTTCCCCTTTCTTATTGCTACTGTCCCCTCATCTGCATCTGGTCCCCAGGTAAGGAGAAGACCTTCAACAGGAATTTCTAGCTCCACAGGACCCTGCCTGGCAGACAGGGATGGGCAGAGGGGAAGTCTCAATGTTTTTCTTTGCCTAAGAACAAAAATACTGCTGGACGCGGTGGCGCACGCCTGTAATCCCAGCACTTGGGAGGCCGAGGCAGGAGGATCATAAAATACAAAAAAAAAAAAAAAAAAAAAAAAGGCTGGGGATGTGGCCCAGTGGTCGAGTGTCCCTGAGTTCAATCCCTAGTATCAAAAAAAGAAAAAGAACAAAAATACTGATATTCGAGGTGAAATCCGACCAGGGGCTGGACAGTGGTCTCCCGTGTGCTTTCTCTCCAGCCTTGGCCGTGCTCCAGTGCTGGATGCAGTCTGGCTTCTGTTTGGCCCCAGCTCCAGGCTGCCCTCATCCCTCACGTGCAGGCCTTCGCCTGGCGCACAGAGCATTATGCTCGGGTGAGAGCTTCCCCATCTGGCTGCTCATTTCCTAATTTGGCGCTGGAGCAAAGCCATGCCATGCTCCTCCTCCAGGCTGGGAGTCGGGGACGCAGGGCAGCACACACAGGATTTTTTATTTTTTTTTAATTTTTATTTTTTATGAGGCTGAGATGTGCACATACATAGTTTTTATTTATTTATTTATTATTTATTTATTTTTTGCTGTCCTCCAAGAGCAAAATTTCTCACAATCCATAAAAGCCTGAGGAAAAGGGAACGTTGGAGATATATTTCTTTCTGGTGAAAATGGCTTGGATTCTGGATTGCATGTAGCTACATATTTTTCTCATGTCAAGTTCCTACTGTCCTGGGGGGTGGGTAGTTGAAATCTGACACGTGCACCCTTTTTTTTTTTTTCCCCCCTGGTGTTAGGGAAATCTGTAACTAGAATTTTCCCAAGAATGCCAATTTCCAACCAACTACCTGTGGGAAACCCTATAAAGCCACAGAGATGCTACAATACAGGTTGAGCATTCCTTATCTGAAATGCTTGGGCCCAGAGGTGTTGCAGGTTTTGGATGTTTTCAGATTTTGGAATATTTGCATATACATAATGAGATATCTTGGGGATGGGACCCAAGTCTCAACACAAAATTTATTTATGCTTCGTATACATCTTATACACATAGCCTGAAGATGATTTGATACAATATGTTTAATAATTTTGTGCATGAAATAAAGTTTCATGGTATGGAATTTTCCACTTAGGGGGTGCCACGCTGCTGCTTAACCTATTTGGGATTTTGGAGCATTTCAGATTTTGAACTTTGGGGTTAGGGACGCTCACCCTGTATTCTACTCATATGTCTACTCCATGTCTCCTGTCACCTGAATCCTCTAGATTTCATGGAGAAATGAGACAATCAGAAGCTCCACATCTTGGCCTTGAAGACACAGGGCAATTTGGCGAAAGAAGAGAGGTTCTCAGGCTCCCAGGTTCCTGGACACACTCCCAATTTCTGGAGTAGGCAATCAAGCTGACCCATTCTTTGCCAGAATCTTGTCAAGATTTTTGGAATGCGTTTCCTTTTGCAATCCCAAGTGTCCTGCAAACTGGAGGGAGGCTGTCTCCAAGCATCTCTCTTTCTATTAGTAATACCCCCCACCGTTCAACTCCAACCCTTTGACGATCTCAGGGGTGTTTAGACTGTTCCACTGACAGCTCTAATTGTCTGTTCCTGGCTGCCTAACAAATGAATCTCATTTTTAGCTAGTTCCAACCACAATGCTAGAGTCTTTTGAAAGTAGAAAACTAATTTATGAAAATAATCCTTTTGTTCAATTCCATTTTCTTATCTTAGCTCAGACTTAGATTTCTTTAAGGCCTTACCAGACACTATTTTAAAATCGATGCTGTGTGTTGATGGCCACAAGGTACACAGCGCTTGTGATAAGAAAACAAAATTGGGAGTACATTCCACAGTGGGTTTCTTCCCCCCTTCTTTATTTTTTATTTTAACAACTGCTATTTCTTTTAAATCAGTCCTATAGCACAAGACTGTGCAGAGCACCATAGGAATAAAAGGGGCTGGGCTGCCTGAGATTTCTACCCATCTATTTTTCTAATTCTTCATTGTTGCTGGCTTTCCATCGTTTCTAGGCAGCCAATTTGCAGAAAAGATTCAGCTAAGACATGCTATCAGTTCACTTCTATTTATGATTATTGATGTGTAACAATTATCACATTATCTAGATAGTGAGATCCGCTCTATAAATTATAGTGGTGGAGTCAAGGCATTTTAGTTATTTTTGTATGCCATTATCTAGGGAACGCCTTTGAGAAGTCTTGAATTAAGTTCCTTTTTACTCCTGGCTTTGTCCTTCATGATTTTGTCAGGCAATGATGTACTGAGATCCACATGCTTACTGAACTTCGACCTGCGCCTCAGAGTACAGTTTGGTACTACGTGGATCCGTGCAGACAAGCTAGAGGGTGGATCATCAGAGCTCCAGAACATTCTCCATGGCAACTTTGTTTTGCTCAGATCTCTGGGCTGGTATCATCCCCAGAATATTCTGGGGTCCCTGCCTGCTCCCTGCATACTGGCCCTCACTTGAGATACCTTCTTGCAATGGTAACTATTGCTGGGGAGGAGAAGACGGCATTAGAAGGGACAAAGAGAGGAAGAAGATGAAAAAGAGACTATTGGGAAATGCCTGGATTTAGGGTAGAAATAATGCAAAGTAAATCAGGGAGCAGATTGAAGCTGACCCAGGGTCTTTTGAGGATATGTTCATGGGACCAAAAAAAAAAAAAAAAAAAAAAAAAAACAAAACAACAAAACTGTATGCCAACTCAATCCAAAGGCTGTGGCCTAGCGCAGGAGCCACCCATGGCTCTTTGGCAAGATGAGTTACATTCATAATTAAAAAGAAACATACTATGGAAGTTAACCCAGAGTTAGGAATTAGGAAGTAGGGGAAACACTTCCTTTTTGTTCAGAGAGTTGTGGTTGATTTATTTATTCACTGAGAGGTTCTTCTACTAAAACAGCAACATACCATGAGTAGAATATAATGCTATTCTAATTGTACTCATCTAGAAAATGAGGTTTATGAGCCCAGTGTGACCCAGTTAGGAGCTGTCAGGGCTGAAATAGAAGAGGGTTGAGATCACGGCTTCTCTTGCATTGTTATTTATTTTTCGACTTTATGTTTGGTAAAACCAGAACAGAGAAGCAAAAGTTGTTGCCTTAAGGTGATTTTGTGAAGCAGTCTATTCAAAATGGCTGCCAGTGACTGGGACAGCCCGACTTTCCAGAGGATTCAAGAGGCTGCAGAATGGACAGCACCAACACCCTTCTGTCCCATCTAGGCTAGACGCTCAGGGAGGGGTGGGGACAGTCATGGCCCTGTGGCGTCTCCTCCCTAGAGTCCAAAAAGGGAATGCCGAGAGAATCACTGATTAAGCTCCTGTGAAAATAGTCTCGTATTTCCTTTGCTGCTGGGTCTGATAAGCAGCAAGCTCAGGAGCCCTTCTGAGGATGTAGGCTGAGAGAGGAGAGGAGGAAGGGGAAGAGGAGGGCAGGACATTTCAGAAGAATAACCTCTGGTGTCCTGTTGCACAGGCGGGGCACAAGATGGGACAGTAAGAAGGTATTTTTTATTGCAAAGTAACCCCAAGAGAGGGTTTTGAATGTTCCTACCATAAAGAAATGACAAATGTTTAAGGTGATGAATGTTCTCATTTGCCAGATTTGATCATTTCACAATGTACGGATGAATCAAAATGCTACATTTTACCCCAAGAATGTGTACCAGATATGTCCCATTAGTATTTGTCAACCAAAAATAAATTCAAACTTTATTAAAAAAAGTGGAGAAGAGAGAGAGAGAGAAAGAGAGAGAGAGAGAGAGAGAGAATGAATGTGGAGAGAGAATGGTGCATTATGATGGGGCTGTCAAAGGACAAGGGGGCAGGACCATTTCACTCAAGTTCCTAGATGCTGGAGGTTTTGTGGCCGAGGACCCCAGCAGTTTTGATTTCTCCTCATGAAGGGGCACAGATGGATGGTTCCCTTTGCCCTCAGGGCACAGTTCTGACTTATCCTGGCACGGAGGGAGGGGCCAAGGTGGCTACCAAATAGATCCAGAAAATGACCCTAGAATATTCATTAACCGCAAATCAGCAACCAAGAGCAATGACAGGCTGGAGAGAAGGAGGGAGTGGCCCGGTGCCCTGTGCCTAGTGGGCCACGAGGAGACGCCAGGGGTGGAGCTGCCGCGAGCCTTCAAAGTCATCTGCACGCGGCTGGCTCGTCCTAGGTGCTCCATGCATTCTCCCAACTGGCATCATCTCGACTCTAAGATGCCAGGATGATAGGTTATGTTATCAACTTAATAACAGCTGTCAAAAATCCTCTCCTGAATGAACTAGTTAAGCAATGCTCAAACAAAAGTCACTCTCAGAGGCGTTGTAAAGGGAGATTTAAGAGAGTGACAAGAGTGTCATAAAATAATAGATCATAACAACAATCTCAAACCCGGGGAATCAACAGGTTTCTCCAGCAGTTCTGGATTGAAGGTGGCCCAGTCCCACGGTGGGAGCAGGGCTCTGCGCCGGGGCCTGACCTGGAGTGAAGGAGGCCTGTCTAGGCGCCTGGCAGGGGGCCCATGGAAAAGGAGGAGCACTTCCTCATGCCCCAGTGGGAGGGAGCTGGTGACCGCAGCAGCCTGCGGGGACACGGGCGCCTACCTGCTGTTGAAGGGGTTGTCTCCGGGAATGATGTGGGTGCTGTCCTTGCCTGCTAGGAGCTTGATGCGATCGTAGAAGGACTTCACAGCTGGCCACTCCGTCTGGCCCTGCTGGATGATGTCCAGGGGGTCCCGGGAGCCCCGGCAGAGAGGGCTGTTCTGACAGGCCGTCTGCAGGCAGCAGTCGGGGTCCAGGCAGTCCACCAGGCCATCTGGAGGGGCAGAGGCAGAGCCAGGGTCAGCGGCTTTCACGGCACTCAGCCACTTGGAGATGCTGACACTTGTCACCATCACACCTTCCCCAGGGCCTTGAATTGGCAGGTTTCACACAGCGAGCCTAGTGCAATTCCAACCTATATGCATGGAAAATAAAGGACTGAAAAGATGTAATTGAAAAGGTTGACAGAGGGTTATCCCCTGGTAGTAGGTAAGTGGGTTTCTATTGGTTTCCTTCATCACAGGTCTCTGGAACGTCTTCCTTCTTCTACTATGAGCAAGCGTTATTGGAAATAAAAATAAAAACTTTGCTTTTAAATAACATTGCACAAATAACGACCGATGACCAGTTCTCAGGGGCCTGTGCTAATAGAGGGCACAAGCAGTCGAAACATGTGGGACACCCAAGTCTCACTTCCACAGAGAAAAGTATTCCATTCCTGCTCCCCTAAGCCAGGGAGGGATCTGTCGAACAGCTGGAAAACCAGGTGCTGTGTGTTTGGTTTTCCAGACAGTGTGGAGAAACGGCCTTGACACAGGAAACTGAAAGTTCAGCCACCAGTCCACCTGTTGCTTCTGGTTCTGCCTTCTTACCTGTCTGCAGGACCCCCAGCGTTCCGATTTACCTGCCTAGATTCCTGCCCCTTTCATTCCCTGTCCTGGGATGATTCCTACTCACCCACGTGCCATTCGTAAACACACATTTGCATGCGTCCACTTGCTGGAATGTGCCTGCCCTTACATAGCAGACAGGATGGTGGGAGAAGCAGACAGGCCAGGCTCCTTGCTTGAGACCTGGTGAAGGTGTGGCCTCCCCATCCAGGAAGGCTTCCCGATGAGGCCCTGGGCCTGGTTAGTGTAATGGAGGGTCAGTGACCTTGTAAACAGGACTTCCGGGAGTTCTCTGGCCCTCTTTCTGCCCTGTGAGGTCACAGGCAGGAAATGGCCATCACTAACTAGGAAGCTGACCCTCCCCAGACACCGAATCCACCAGCACCTTGGACTTGGGCTGCTCACCTTCCAGAACTGCGAGAAATACGTGTTTGTCGTTTAAGTCATTCGACGTATGGAGGTTTTGTTACAGTAGCCCAAATCGATGGACACAGCTACTCCTGTTGTGTGCACCTCTGTACCAGAGATTCTTAAAGAATGGCTCTGTGTCGAAATCCTATGGGGAAAACCGGGGGCCCACACCAAGACCCTCCAGAGGCAGCACCAGGGCCAGGGGCCGGCAGGTGCATTTTAATCACGATTTTCAGGTGATTCTGATGCACACACAAAAAATCTAGAAATGGTTGTTGTTAACACCAACTTCCTTGTACTGGAATTAATTATCTCTTTATGCTTGCCTCCCTGTGTGGAAAGTGAGCTCTGTGAGAACAGTGTCTTATTAATTTCTACATTCATGCCTTGCTTAATGCCAAACACTAATGTTTGTTGAATGAATAAACGATGGTTTCCCATTCCTCACATCTGTTAGAGCTGGGGACAGAAAGGTTCTGGGCAGTGTCTACTCCTTGGCATTTCCTGTTAGAATGGATCTGCTGGCCAATCCTTATTCACCCTGCTGGGAATTGATTGAGAATAACTTGTTTACATCTCCTGGATTTGATAGCAAGGCATTTTTCTGGCCGTAATCAGCATCACAGAAACAGGTTCTCACACCCAGGGCTGTGCTATGACCAACACTTGTACTAGGATGGCCAATCAGAGGCCTGGTTGTGTGCTTTAAATTTACTACAATGTTATTTTTTGGTGTTATGTTTTTCCTTTGGTTCCGCTAATGAAATTGAAATATATAATTTCACCAAAGTTCCACTGTAATTTAGCAATTAATGTACAATTATTTTAATGCACTACTTCCTTTTTAGCAAACAAACAAATTAGGAGGTTCCATGTTTTGCTTGGCATTAAATTACTAAGACCAGCCTCTCATTTTCCACACGGGCAAACGCCACTGTATGCCTTGTAACACATTTAGATTTACAAAATTTCCTAGAAATTCAGGCACAGGAGGGCGAGCAGGCACGTATACTTTAAATTTAAGGACTTTCCAAATCAAGGCTCTGAATGAACATCTCAGCCAGATGCGCTGACTGAATCAGCTACTCCCCAGCGCCTGGAATACTCAGACCCCAGAAAGACCCAGAAACAGTGCCGCAGAATGAACTGTATGCAGTAGCAGGATTGAAGTGCCACATCAAGCCCGCATCCCTTTGTCCAATCGGGACTCGAGGGCCATGGGCAGAATAAGAAAAAAAGAAAGGAAAACTATAATTGCACAGAATTCTGCCTCGACCATCACCTTCGGCACACTGCTTTCTCTAGACAGAAATAGTCCACCACGGAATGCCTGCTTTGGATTTTAAAAATAACCCACTGAGCTACGTTGGCAGTGCTTCATTCTGCAGCCGCAGAAACTTCCCAGGTGAGAAGAAATCCACTGTTGTTAGCATTATAGATTTCTTTTAAGGTCGTCAGCCTCTTCCCATTAGGACTTCCATGCACCTCAGTGGCCTTTTCCTCCTGCTCCAGTCCATACACCACCCACTCCATATTACTAGCCCGACGGCCTCTTTGGACTCAGTGCCTTGAGAAAGGTTTTCCCACTAAGTTCTGTGCACTTTCCTCCCCACTGCTCCTGCCTGTCATTCTCCCTGGGCTGGCGATGGCCTCCAAATCCAACATCTCAAATTTCCCCACTGTTTTGTTGATTCTGGGCTTTCTATTCAAGAGCCAGTCTGTCTGGCAGGAGATGGCCTAAACACGTCAGCAACTGCAGACGACAAATACGAAAAACGAAGCAAAAGGGTCTCAATGACTTCCTCCTCCATATTTACATGGACCTGCTCCAGAGATGACACATCTGGGGTTCTCTCTGTTCGCAAGTGCCAGCGTACCTTATGCCTACGATGACCTCATCATGCTGCGTGATTATGGGCTGCCGAGGCCGAACACTTTCCGACGGCACTGTGAACTTTAAATTGGCACTCCAATCTCCCAGTGGCCTGTCAGTCATGAGAATCGCATCTCCATGCCAGCCAGCCCCTTGGATGCAGTCTGACATTGCAATCTTCAGTAAATTACCCTGTCACTGACAATCTCGCAGTTATCTCGCAAACAATCAAGCAGCAATCAAACTGTTCTGAATCACCAGTTCAGGACCTAAGAGGCCTTCGATGTCTCCATTCAACAGCGGCGGGAAGCCGCCTGGCCCTCCTATGACATTGGGCGATTTCTTTATTTATATTTCTCTTTACTTGTTTGTCTGGTTGCCTTTCTTGTGGGTGGTGGGAGAGGGGTACAGGGACGGCGGGGCCCGAGACTGACTCAGTGGTTAAGGGGAAGCAAACTTGGGGCTGCCCTGTGGGGTGCACGGTGATAGCACACGTCTTTGTCATCTTCCTTCATCCTGAAATGTGGTCAAGGAGAATTGTCTAGGTGCCTCTGTCAAAGCCCATGCTAAGCCACAGCCTTTGCTGAAGTCTACACATACATATCATATGCTAATGGCAATGACAATTTCAGGGAAGGGTGACATGGGAGAAGCTTTCTGGGAACAATATTGAGGCATTCTTTTCATTACTGTTGAAAAAAAAAAAATCAGAGAATCTCCTCCAACAGTCTGGCAATGTGAAGCAGAAATCAGGTTAATTATTACTGAATTGAATCCTTTGGATTATAAGTCCCAGTGTAAAAAGCCACAAATTCTATACAGAAGATATATGCAGAGGTAAGGACTTGGTCTCTAGAACCAGATGGATATGAGGTTGAAGTTCACCTTCCCCAGTCGCTAGCTCTGTGAGCTAGGGAAGTAAAACAACCTTGCTGAGCCCTAGTTTCTTGCCTTTAAAACTGAGTTATCAGTCAGGCATGGTGGTGTACATCTGTAATCCCAGCAGCTTGGGAGATGGAGGCAGGAGGATTTCAAGTTCAAAGCCAGCCTCAGCAACCTAGTAAGGCCCTAAACAACTTAGCGAGACCCTGTCTCAAAATAAAAAAATAAAAAAGGGCTGGGGATATGGTTAAGTGCCCCTGGGTTCCATTCCTGGCACTTAAAACAAAACAAAACAAGACTGAATTATCACAGTGCATGTGCCATAGGGTTATGTGATAGGGAATAAATGGTTATACACATACCCACACACATGCACACATCTGTCTGGCAAATAGTATGTGTGTAACAAACCATAGGTATTAATATAAGCAGGAACTCACTGAAGGTTTTTAACTCTTTTAGTTTATAAAATCTGGACATTAAAATAGACAAAATTAATATCCCCTTATATTTAGAGTAAATCACTAGTATGGGCTCTGGGCTGGATGAATCTTGGCAAGCATGCTAATCTGTGTTTCCGAGTGACAGGTTGGTGACAATTAGCAGTGATAATAGGTGCAATAGATAGAGGGACATTGTCATATGTTCTTGATTTAAACTTTCTTGGCAACTTTGCAAAGCAGAATAACGTCACTCACAAATTTCATACTCTGTTTCTGGTTTTGAATCTGAGGATCAGTTGCTACCTAGCTGCTACCTGGGCAATTAACTGCTCTGTGCCTCAGTTTCCATCATGTGTAAAATGGAGATGATGGTGATGACGTTAGAAAAGTAGTTCATTCTTTTTTTTGGTACTGGGGATTGAACTCAGGGTACTCAACCACTGGGCCACATCCCCAGCCCTTTTTTGTATTTTATTAGAGGCAGGGTCTCACTGAGTTACTAAGTGCCTCGCCATTGCTGAGGCTGGCTTTGAACTCGCGATCCTCCTGCCTCAGCCTCCCAAGTGCTGGGATTATAGGTGTGCGCCACCGCGCCAGGAAGTAGTTCATTCTTGATCCCCTGTATCTGCAGTTTCCCTGTCTGTGGATTCAACTAACCTTGGGGGCCTCTGACAGTCCTGTGTTGAAAAAGTACAGATGATCTTTCTTGTAACCAATTCCTAACGATACACTGCAACAACTGTATACACAGTGTGCTTACACTGTATGAGGTATTGTATGTCATCTGGAGATGATTTACAAGGAACAGGAGGATGTGTGTGGTTTTAAATGCAGACACTACACCATTGAACACGAGGACTTGGGCATCCCAGGGTCCTGGGATCAATCCCCTGGGGGCTAAAGGCACAGGATCTGGAGCAGAGCCTGGTACAGAGCGCCCTGCACCCTCACTGTCTCACGATCAGCCTGTCACCCATCCTACAGAGGGTGAGACGGGGCCGGGAGAGGGTCAGTAAGGCACCCAAGTCCATGAGAAGCAGCTTGGATGAAAAGGGAAGGAGGGTTTTTTTCCCCCCCAAAGGAAGTCTGAAGACAGACAGCAGCGGGCCCCTCTGCGGGGGCAGTGTGGGTGGCTGTGAGATCCAGCCACTTCTGCAGGTCCTGGTGCTCCTCTAGCTGGGAAATAACGTGACTGGTCGACGGGAGCATCTGTAAATGAATCGGCATGAGAAACTAGATGTTTTGGGGATGCGTCAACCAGGCAGCTGAGGACCATGCTGTTCGTGGGTGAGATTCAACCCCCCCAGCTGTTCGTGCGGCACAGGTGGCCCTTACCTGTGCTGGCTGGAGGTTTGTGTCGGTCATTTCCAGCCCCGGTCTTGTTTGCTTTGCTAGGTTTTAAAGGAGTTCCCAGGTAGTGGAGAGATGTAAGCTTGAGGCCTTAATTGAGCACCTACTAGTGAAGCCAGCACTCAGGGCGGCGGGCCCCTGACCCCATTGGGGGCAGCACAGCAGCGGCCATCAGCAGCTGGATGTTTCAGAGTTGGCTGAAACACGCACTTCTTTTGACCTGAAGGAGACTGCCTGAGTCTTTGCATGAACCCTTTACAGAGAAGGGCCCCAGGAATGAGAGAAACTTTATTTCACTCATGTCCCTCTTTGATCTTTGTGAATGGGCAGCTTATGGAGAATCGGCTGGAAGCATTTTATTCAGTGTTTGGAACCCTTTGCTCCCTGTTGTTGGTGTGCCGGTGACTCCCTCTCCCACCTGCATGAGCTTTGTGGCTTCTCTAAGTATTAAAGGCTTCAGACAGACACCTCAACTGACTTTTCTTAGTTCTATTTTATGACAAGGTGGCTCAAATTGATGCCCACAGTCCACCACAGGTGCCACGGATAGCTCTGGGAGTACCTGCATGCAGCCCCAGGCTGGGGACAGGTCAGAAGCTCAGATTTTAAAGATTAGCCCTACTTTGCCCAGACTGTGGTTTGAAGGGAAGCATCACCATCCACCAAATCTACCTGCCCTACTCCTGGGGTCAGGAGGCCATAAAGTGGATTGGCTAAAAACATGGGCTTTGAAGGGGAAAAGCTGGAGTGGGGTGGCTTCAGGAGGTCTCATGCAGACAGAAGGGAGACCAGCAGAGGAGGAGGACTAGGGGGAGGAGGGAGGCAAGGGAAAGGAGAAGGATTGGGAGTGAAATCGACCACATTATGTTATGTGCATGTAGGAATCTGTCACAATGAATCCCAGCATTACACATAACTATAATGCACCAATAAAAAATAAAAATAAATTGTTAAAAAAACATGGACTCTGAAGAGTACACTATGATCCATGCACAAGATATTCAAGAACAGGCAAAGTCAATCAATTATGATGGAAAGTTAGAAATTGTAGCTACCTTTATAAGGAGGTATTGGCCGGGAAAGGGCCCAGGGGAACTTTCTTGGGGCTGGGCATGTTCTCTATAATCATCTCGGTCATCTGGCTACACTGGTGAACTTACAAAGTGGGGGTGACGATGGTGCATCTCACAGGGACTTGAGGGGGATTCATGGAGGTGATCCTCAGAGGGTACTTAGAGGAGTTATAAGCACCTGATCATGACTAAGAGACTCTGAGTAATTTCTCCTTTTTCTTTTGAGTCTTCTTGGAGTCACATACTTTGGTTTACCTATACAGAGACAGGTACTTGCCAAGTTCTCACTTCTCCAAGAAAAATACAGGCAAGGCAGGTGACGAACCCCGTAAATCTTAGGTCCATTGCTCTGAGATCAGATAATAATGGGCAGTGGAAAGTTAACGCAGCAATGGGAAGTAGGGAAGTAGCTACCAGTTGAAGAAGGAAGGAACCTGGTGCTGTTTGCCCTTCATGATGAATAAAAAGGAGGGTAGGTACCTGGCGGGCACTGGTGCTGGCTAGGGTTAAGGCTAGTTACAGACATAAAGGGGTTCTTGAGTAAAAAGGAAGATGGCAACGTTAGGACTAATGTTGCCTTGGGAGTTACTTTGTTTTAGGATAAGATTTTATAGGGTCATGCCTAAAATGTGTGGGACCTTGGGAAAAAATGTTTTTGCAGGTCCCTGCCTATATAAACAATTTGAGCCAACTAAATCAGAATTTGGCCCCATCTGGCAATCCAGCATCACATGATAGAGCAAAAGAAATACCCCCCCCCCCCTCGCCCAGGTAATAGGAGCAATTAGCTCATGAGGCTATCCTCCACAGCTGGGGCTGGCCATTGGATTCTAGGATATGCCATAGCCGCAAATTCTGAAAAAACTCAGACATCTGGTTGACCCCACATGCATGGGGTGAGGGTAAGAGATGGTAGACAGTTGTAAGTTGCTCTGAAGGGGAGAGACAGGGAGCAGGGCTCATGTGGTTCCTAATCTGGACAGGGTACTCCTTACAGTTAGCATTGCTGACCCTGGCCAGTCCTTGCCACTAGGGAAGCACTTAGAAATATCTCCAGGATGTCGCTCTAAATCTCAGGGCTAGAATGAATATGGACTTTAGACTTAAGACGTTTTTGGTTTTCAGATCTGGTCTGTGACTCATCACTGGGCAAGGGCATGGCTCAGTTTTCCAGTCTATAGAATGGACTTAAGAGCACCTGCTATAGAGAGGCCCAGAAGTAAGATGGTGCCTGTGAAAGGGATGGTGACAGCTTAGCGCTCAAGAAGGAGGGTCTCAATCAGCGGAGGCGATTCTTAATGATAGCTCTTGCCCTGCACCAGAGAAGGGCCTGGCTCCATTTGCATTTTACCCAGCTCCTGCTGACAAGTTGGAAGTGAGGGATAATTGAAAGTATTCTGGCTTGATGTAACTAAGAAGTGAAAGGAATGGGCCAGGCTGACTTGATTTAACCTGGCAATATGAGATTAGTTCTTCATTGCCTCTGTTAGGGCTCCCGTGTTGCCAGCCCTTGAAAGCAATAGCTGGCTGACAGGGTGCTCATTTGGAAGGTTTCACCTGCCATTAACACCCTGGCTGCCTGACGGACCACTGTTCCTCCGGCGGTCCCCTCTCCCCCCACGGAGCACTGGCCATTCTGAAACATTGGGGAAGGAGACCTGTATTTGCAGTCCTGGAAAGACTGTTGGAGGTTGTCCTCCTTCTCCTTGCCAATTCTTTTTGTCAGACTTTGAGTTCCAGGGCCAGAGAACCTTTCCCCAAAGCACCTTCAGCTTTTCTTGTGACTTAGTAGAGGAAGATCAGTCATGTTTGACCAGAAACCTGGCAGAGGGAGGCCTCCCTGCAAACTGCGTGGCTGGCTTTTGCCTCCTTCAGGAGGGAAGGCAGGAAAGCCTGTGTGGGAAACCAAGGCCTGTTACTGCAGGTGGGGCCGCGAGCCTGTAGGCCCTCTCCTTCCTAGGACTCTAGCCACCAGGAGAATTTTTTTTTTTTTTTTTTTGAATGCTTCTTCACCAGAAACTGAACAAATGAACCCAAACCCAAACCAACAGAAATATCACTAAACCAATGCTTCTCAAATTCCAATCACCATCAGAATCACTCAGGGATCTTGTTAAAATGGAGACTCTAATAACAGGGACTCAGGGAGGGGTGTGAGAGCCTGCGATACTGACAAGCTCCCTGGCTTCACGAACACGGCTGCTGCAAGTGCCAAATTCCCAGGAGGCAGACTCCTAAGCAGCACTGCTAAGTCCATGCTGTCTTCCTGGAGTGATATGGCACCAGGTTCCTGCTGTCACCCCAGATCTCCTGACTTTCTGAGCGTGGAAACTGGGAATCCGAAGCTTTAAGGTCTGCAGATGATTGTTTTCTGCATTAAAGCTCAAGGACTCCTGCCGTGAATAATTGAAAATACCCCTCAACAGCCACAAGAGTACCAGTGGCCCCGAGGGCCTAAGACAGCTTTTCCAAACTGTGTCTCTGGCAGGGTCCCTGAAACAGAGATGGAGGTGGGAGGGGAGGATCTGTGTCCAAGTACAGTCTGGGAGACACCAGTTAAGCCAAGTAAAATTCCGCTCCCCCAGCAGGACTTCTCAGAGCCTCTGACGTGTAAATATGCATCAGGATTCTTTACTACTGCAATGGTGTACGTACCATATCCTGACCGTGAACCCCTTTGGTCTCTGATCATCTCTCTGCAGTTGGACCCAGTGCTATGCACTTTGAGAAATGCTTCACGAGAACATGAAGCTCTAGGATGAAAGGTTCTGTCCTTGGAAAGATGCATAAAACCTCCATCTGCTCAACAGTCACTAGTGGAGCCCCGGCCTTGATTGACTTCTCATAAAGAGGCAGGCCACCGGGGAACACGTCTGACAAACCACATCACCACTACTGGCACATCAGTTCAGCAGAGCTCCTGCCCTCTGGCTCCCAGGGCCCAACCAAGCCAATGCATTTCAGCTAGGTGACAACATCTGGGGTCAGTAGGATGAGGAAGCATTCATGGAAACCACGTCTGATGAGACTAGTGGTTGGCACTCCTGCAGAGCGTCCCAGGTGCTGGGCGCCATGCTCAGTACTTTTACCTGCATTCCCTGGCCAATTGCCACCAGGCATTATTAGCACTGTCATTTATGCATGGGGAGTGGGGCATTTGGAGAGAGTGAAGCAATTCACCAAGAAAATGTGGCTTCTGAGTGGTGGGCTTGGGCTGTGACCCCAGGTGGCTGCCCTCTGTAGCCAAGCCCTGTCTGAAGCTGTCAAGAGGGCTGTGTTCCAGGTACACACGCCCAGTGGCCCATACTCAGGGGCCCACTGTGCCCTCTTCCACGACAGACTTAGTGCTGCCCCATGTCCTTTTACCTAAGGCAGGACTAAGTCAAGCAGAAAACTAACCACCTGAATACACGTCGGAAGGAAGGCGACTGGAGTTTTGGAACACGCGGAGTGCTCTAATCCACCTTCTGCCCCAGGGGCTCACGTCCCCAGTTTGCATTTCGGACTCAGGTGGGACCACAATGGGCTGGCTCCCCAGGGCTGCTTAAGCTGCCCTGGGCTTTCCGGCTCTGTTCTGGGCACCTTCTGGCCAGCCATTGGCCAGCCATGCTCAGGAGGCCCCGGGAGGTGGGTTCTACAAGCTCTATTTTGCAGATGCAGGAATGGAGGCTCAGAGAGGGAGAGGATCTTGCCCAAGGTCACAGAGCCAAGGAGAAGTGATTCACACCTCAGGGACTGTCTACCCCCAAAGCTTCTGGCTTCTGCTCTTGATCCTTCATAGGAGGCTGTGAGGCGCCACGGCCGTATCAAGGTAGCTGGTGGATGGTGGAGGACTCGGGGGAGGGATGCTGAGGCTCAGAAAACACCTTCCGTGCCTAGCCGCGCTCTGTTCCTTCTCGCTCTCTTCCTCTCTCCTTCCTCCCTCTCCTCTCCCGCTGCTGCCTCTCCTCCACCCAGAAACAGCCTCCGGGAATGATCTCATTTGATCACGAATTTCCCACCTTGGACAGGCTGACAGGCCTCCCTGGCACGGACTCACCCTCGTTAGCCTGCGGGCCGCGCTCTCCACGCCTGAGGGATTTCCAGGCTGGCTGCTGCTGTCTCCCCACTTCACCATCACCGAAGCCAGCGGCAACAGAGAGCAGGGCCTGTGATCTCGGCTCCCCCAAGTGCGTCTCCGTTTCCCCCAATGCTCGCCCTCTGCCTGCCGCTCCTGGCCTCTGGCTGCCCGGCCGTCTCCTCCTGGCTCTGTCCCTCATCAACCTCCATTTCCGAGTCCACTGACAGGTCAGACAGAGCTGAGCTGATGGCCAGCGGAGCCCAGGCCCGGCAGGGGGTGACAGCCTGGTGGGGTGCCAGACAGTGACCTGCTGGGTCCCTCAGAAAGAAAAGGGGCTGTCACCATCCACGCCTCAGAGCAACAAGCCGGAACGGTTACTTTCTGCCTGAGGGGAGACCTTGTCTCTGGGGGGGTGGGGAGGTAGGA
Source organism: Tamias sibiricus (assembly GCA_025594165.1). Lineage (NCBI taxonomy): Eukaryota > Metazoa > Chordata > Mammalia > Rodentia > Sciuridae > Tamias > Tamias sibiricus. Next base: position 12,418,239 of record CM046662.1, read on the forward strand.
AGGCTGGCACCAGAGCTGAGAGAAGTAATAGCAGGGCACGGCCTTTCTCTTCTTTTGGCATAAAGAAATACCCCGACTGCCAGCCGGGAGGAGGGACCAGACTCGACTATCATACAAACTTTCTGCTCCATTAGGGAGACAGGAGTTACTAATTCCAAAACCGTGTCCTTCTAAAGGCGGCCATTGCTGTACTCCAGGTACTGGGCTTGGTACTCCCTGGAGATATCTTCGCTGTGGGCTAGGTACCTGGAGCCAACATTGTACTGCCAATTATGATCACAGGATCACAGGTGACCAGGGTCCAACATACTGGCTATATGCCAAATATTGGTTGCAACATATTGGCTGTGTGGCCTCAGGCTAGTTACTTTACCTCTCTGAGTCTTAGTTTCTTTCCATCTGTAGGGAATAAATAATCATCCTACTAGCTTAATAGGGCATTGTGAAATACAAGTAAACTGCAATACAGAAGCTTTTACAGTATAACCATTTGTTCATTTCCATTTTACAGGTGGAGGGACAGTCCTACGGAGTTAAGTTCCTAGACTTAACTAGGTCAGGCAGCTGCTGGGGAGTGGGGAGGCTGGGATTCACACATGGCCCGGCCTCAAGATGGCTGCTCTTTCCCACCATCCATGACTCTCAACCCAGCCGTGATCTGGGAGGTCAAGGTCAACAATCATCCTCAGCAGCCTTTGCCTTTCCTCCTGTTTCAAAGGGGGACTCGGGGTGCGCATGCCTCCTGCCTCCACCATAGAAAGTCACTGTGCATCGCGGGGCAACGATGATGAGGGAGAAGAAGACCGGCATCGCTGTGTGTTCGTGTCTTACTAAAGAAAAAAAATGCTCGTGTGTCTTATATGTGGATTATCTTTGCATAGTAAAATGGTATCAGTGGTATTTAGTGACTCGGGTGTTATTGTCTAAGTGTTTTTTTATTTTTTTTTTTCAGATCCCAAAATAAAATGTATTCATCCCTAAATCATCTACTGAATGAAAAGACAACTGCTTCCTACCCCCAGTGCCTCTCATCAAAGTGTGCGTTCAGCCAACGCCCGCCACCACAGGTTGACCAAGACAGCTGAGGACCCCGTGGGTCATGGACGTAGAGTAGATGCTGGAGGGGGAGACAGACAGTAAACCCATGAATGCATCAGAGACATTGATTGACAGTGTTGTGAAGACACCAAGGGTGGGGGGCGAGGCAAAAACGAGAGGAGATGGATGGGGGAGGGGACTGGCCTTGCAGGGGGGTCAGGGAGAGCTTCTAGGAGGAGGGGACGTTTGGGTGGAAACCTACGTGGAATGAGGACATAAGCCGAGCCCTAAGGGGGAGAGACTTCTGGGTGGCTGGAACAGCAAGCCCAGGGCCCAGGGTGGGACTGTGTTGTGAGCGGTATGAGCAAGAAGGCAGGGGTGGGGCAGAATGGGGGGGGGGGAGGAGGCTGGGCGCAGTGGCGCACACTGTAATCCCAGCGGTCCCGGAGGCTGAGACAGGAGGATCGTGAGTTCAAAGCCAGCTTCAGGAACCCAGCAAGACCCTGTCTCTAGATAAAAATACCAGAAAGGGCTGAGGACCAATCACTCAGCTGCTCAGCAAAGGACTGGGAAGAGGTGGTGGAGATGGAAAGATACTAAAATTCCATTGCTTTGAAGATTCAGAAGAGAGAATGCAAGAGCCGTGTAAGGAATCACTCAGAAATGGACGTGGTGGCATGCATAGCCAAAGACGGCAAGACAAGACCAGACGGAATGGTCGCCCTGGCAGACGGTGTGAGCTGGGAGATGATGGCCTCAGTGTTGCTCATCAAAGGGCCAAGACTTTGGGTGATGGGCTGCAGCTGGGCTGGACGTTTTGCCTTGCACCTGCCCCTCGTGAGCCACAGGTTTTGTGAGAGAACATGGCAGAAATAACAGCGGCGGAGGCTGGACCAGCGACTGCGGCTTCCCCTTCCTGCACCTGTGTCCTCCACGGAGTCCCTTTCTCCTTCCTGACCCCAGACACATTAGCTTTGGACCTCCTGGCTACTCTCAGGAGAAGGGTCAAAAAGAAGAACGGACAAGGTCACCGAGAGCCAGGAGAACTGGGCTCCACCCTTAGCTCTTGATTTTGGGCGGGCTGACCTGCGGCCCGTTGGTTTCTTTGCTGGTTAAATGAAACCTTGTAAGTGTTGGCAACTCATTCAGAGGATTTTGAAAACCTACGCAAGCCAAACAGAGCATGTCGGCGAGCCGCTGGTTTGCGATCTCTGAGGGAGGCTGTCCTCCCTCCCAGAGCTAGTGGGGCAGGAGGGAAGGAAATGGACTACCACTGGAGCAAAAGAGGGGTGCTGATTTTGAAAGGTGCACTCCATTTGGCACGAGAGCTTCTGATTGAGGGGAGGCGTATGTTTTTGGAGTCCCTGAAGTTACATCATTTCGGCAGATATGACACCCAAGCTGTCATTTAAATAATGAGGCATGAAGTTATTTAGTCACACCTCACAAGAGGCTGATGAGGTTGCTGTCCTTGTTCCCAGAGTTTCTACCCAGGTCCGTCCAAAGCTCAAGGATTCCAACAGAAAAGGGCACAGCAATTCCCGCTGGCCAGGCAAGCCCTGTCCTAAAGGGACAAATGGGAGGTGCAGGGGAATGGCACAGAGGGAACAGGGATGCTTCCCTCCCTGCTTGCTCTTTCCACATCTGTCCTTTATTTGGACACTCTTGAATCACCATCAACCTCCATCACCATCCCTCAGTGACATGAACTTCAGTGAGCTCAAGAATGTCCCCAGGGCCCAGGTGCCAATCAAGAGGCCATCACCTTAGGAGACGGAATTGCTTGGCTTGACTCTCCCTAGGAGGTGGCCTGGGAATGCCACCCTGAGAGAAATCACTGTGGCAGCACTTGAGCTCCTGTCAAAATGGCATGTTGGTGGGGCTGGGGCTGTAGCTCAGTGGTAAAGCACTTGCCTTGCATGTGTGAGGCACTGGGTTCCATCCTCAGCACCACATAAAAATAAATAAAGATGCTGGGTGTTCATCTACAACTAAAAATATATTAAAGAAAAAATGACGTGTTGGTGACTCTCAGAGTCAGCAGCATCTGAGCTCTTGTTAGACACACATTCCTCAACCCCAAACCAGAACTACCGAATCCAAACTCAGTGCATGAAGGCTATGCATGAAGGCTTCCGTGTGATTCTGACGCTTGCTGACCCAGAGAACTGCTGTGCTGTTCTGCATGCATTAACCCATTTACACCCAGCAGGTACGAACCAGCCGTGGTCCTTCTTAACAGGGGATACGCTGAGGCTCAGTGAACTGGCTAAGCTCACACCGCCCGTGCAGAGGCTGGGACACTACCTGGAGCGCTCTGACCCGACCCAGCACCTCTACTCTGCACCATCTCCCTAGGCTGCCCCTTCCCTCCGGAGTGTGAAGAAAGGTACACCCAGAATGGAGGGAACCTAAAGGAAGGACAGGGTGTGAAAGTGGGCGTGGTCCAGGGACCATGCAGGCAGGTGTCGGAGCCCTGTTTGGGGAGATGGCTATGATTGCGGTTGACTTCGGGCCACGGAGTTTTGGACACTGCCGCCTTCCGTAGTCTCACGAGACTTGGCCCGGGATCTCGAGAGACTTGGGCCCAGCGCTGAGCGGGTGGGGGCCATTTTGGTTGTTGGTTGTTTGCTGGTGTGTGGTACGTGTTAGAGTTGTTAGAGCCAGAGAGAGAAACTGACAGAATAAAGATCCTGTTTGTTTCCAGTCTGCCTCTGAACTTATTCCCGCGGCTTTGCTGCTCCAAGCGGCCATGGCTTCAGACGGCTACAGGCAGGTATGCTTGTGCATTTGGAGACCAAGGTGCAGTAAGAGGGGAGGAAAAAGCAGACGCTCTGGATGTGTTACCCTGTGCCTCCCCGGCCCGCTCCACTGTGGTACTCAAGACCTGCTCAGTCTGCTCCCGCCCCGCCCCCACGGCCTCCCTCCACCACACACTGCTGCAATTCCGCCAGCCTCCTCCATTGCTGTCTCCTGCTGCATGCTTCTGCTTTTTTTTCTTTTAAATTTTTAAAATACATACATATTTTTAGTTGTACATGGACACAATTTCTTTAAGTATTTATCTTTCTGTGGTGCTGAGGATCGAACTTAGTGCCTCACCTGTGCTAGGCAAGCGCTCTACCACTGAACCACAACCCCAGCCCCCACATGCTTCTGCTTTTGCTGTTCACCCCAGTGCTTCTCCTCCTTCCTTGCCACATTCCTCCATGTCTCTCAAAAGCCACGATTCACTTTCTGTGGGGTCTCTGATGCCCAGCCTCTGGGTGGCCATCGCCCCTTGGCCTTACTTCTATTATAGACTCTTAGACGCTTTTGGTACCAGGGATTGAACCCAAGGGTGCTTAGCCTCGGAGCCGCAGCCCTAACCCTTTTTTGAAATTTTTTTAAATTTTGAGATAGGGTCTCATTAAATTGCTTAGGGCCTTGCTAAACTGGTCAGGCTGGCCTTGAACTTGTGATCCTCCTGCCTCAGCCTCCTGAGCGGCTGGGATTACAGGCATGTACCACCATGCTGGGCCTGTCACAGACTCAGTATACTGCTTTGTAGTGACTGGTTCAATAGCTGCTCCTCAGCCCCCAGACTGTGAATCCCTGCAGGCAGAGTCTGAGTCTTGTTCACTCCTATGCCCTGACACGGAGTAGGGGCTCAATTATGCTTGTTGAATGCATAAATAAATTTTGGAGCATCCTGTCCAGGGGTGCAGCTGGCTTGGGGGAAGGTGTTTGCTTCCTCACTGTCAATGACCAGTGGTCTGAGCAGGTTACCCTAGTGAGGTGAGAGAGGGGCCGAGGGGGTAAACTTGAGGAGGGCACTCACTCTCCAGTAGGACAGGTACCTTCATTCATCTTGGCCTAGCTCTTGGGTCTAGAGAGATCTCAGCTCAAACCAGTAATGGCAGACTCCCATTCTCCCGAGGGTCACTGGGTCCTTTTGGTGGCAGCATAGCATGGAAAAAGCATACTATAATTTGCACCCTCCAGTTCCAGGTCCACCCTGTCTGCTGTTTGGCTTTGAAGAAATTAACCTCTCTAGGATTTGAACTACCAGGGACTTCATATTTTGGCCTTTGCTGCATCTGACATTCCTAGATACCTTAAAAAAAAAAAAAAAAGAAGAAGAAGATTCCATGATTTCCTTAAATGAACGGTGTGGTGTCCCCGAGTGTGTGTGGACACAGCATCTTAGGGAGCCGGGGTGTATGGGGGCTGCAGATTAATGATTAATTAAGGGCAGAAAAGGGAGAGAAATACGTTGGAAGGCTTGGGTTTCGCTGCCAGTGGGGAGAAGGGGATGCGTGGAGCAGAGAGGGTTGGGGGGACCTTGTGGTTTCCTTTGGATTCACATTTGGCCACCGAGGTCTGGCCCCTCTCCAATCCCCCAGAGCTCTTGGCTGAGAAGATGGAAAACCAAAGAAAAGAGCACAGGCCTTGGGCAGCTGCTCTTGCTGCGCTGCCGAGAACGCCTTGCTATTTAAAGTCCAGCTGCTCCACTTCCCCGCTCGGCCCTGGCATTCCAGCGCAGGAGCACTTGGTGGCGAGAAGCGCATTCCAAACCCAGGCCTGCGGGGAGGAGGCTGATGCCTGCCCGCGGGATTTTTCACTGTGCTGCAGAATTCGTGTTTCAGAGGGGCCTGGGTGGTTCGAGTGCTCCTGGTCTGCCCTGTCCCGACCCTGGTGTAGCTCTCAGGGGCTGGGAGGGGCGGGGCAGGGCTCTCCAGCTGGATTCTGAGTCCAGCTTGGCCAGGTGCTAGCCTGGGAGCACGGAAAGGTCACCCCACCCCGTGGCTCTTGGTGTGTGCACATGCGAAGGGTCACGAGAGGGTCTCCAGGGCTCTTGCGGGTATTGCCATGGTTAATTTGGGCACTGAGGGTAGGATCATAGCAAAGGCCTGACCTCCCTGATAACTGCCCAGTGCCCCCTCAGGCCTTAGACATCATGGCTCTCGGCTTCAGGCCAAACTGGAGACTATCTGGTTGATGTGTTCCTGGGAGATGTTAATAATATCCGCACCAGACTTCTCAACCCTGACATTTGAGGCCTGATGACCCTCTACTGTGGGCAGCATTTCTACGCGTGGGGATACTTAGCCCCAACCCTGGCCTCGACCCCCTCAATCCCAGCAGCACCTCCCCTCTGTAGCTTCATGAAATGCTTCCAGACACACCAGATGTTTCTTGGAGAGCAATGTTGCCCCTGGTAGAGAACCAACATCTGGACCTGGACAGTGGAGCCACCAAGCTGGTCATAATGGCACTAGGGCCTTAAGCTGTCACTCAAATGCTGGTGGCAGAAAGCAGGCGGCATGCGTGATAATCCAGGCAGAGACTCTGGCCGAGGCAGAAATACAGGAAGCCAACCTAATGCTATAAATGCTACCTCTTGGCCACCAGTTAAATCTGTGTTTTAATCCTTTAATTCCCTAAAATAAATCTGTGGTGATTTAAATGATTAACATTTTTTTTTCAGATTATCATTTTCATCACAATTTTATGATGAATATTGGATTTGTCATCTAATCAGGGAAAAAATATAATCCCTTAAGAGACACTTAATAACCATTTAAAGTACTAAAGACTTGATTAGGAAAGACTGAAGATGCTGTGTTGGGTAAACTCGGGAACTTTAAATACTTCTTTTTTTCTTTTTTTTTTTTGAACAAATTCAAGTCAAATAAACTTACTGGGAGAAGCTTTCAAAGGGTAAATTTTATCTTGGAGGTGATTTTTTCCCCCCTGTGGTCTCTGTGCAACAACACAAATTCTATATTTGTTTGAATCATCTTCAGAAATATTGTTCAGATTTTGGTAGTATTTTAGAAGAAATAAAATAGTGGCCTTAAAGGAGAAAAGCTGTATTTTCTATGTTTGACAGAAAGACCTATTTATTTATTTATAAATAAATAAGGGCCTTACTTATTTTATTATTTTTTGGGGGTACCAGGGATTGAACTCAGGGACACTTGACCACTAAGCCACATCCCCAGCCCTCTTTTGTATTTTATTTAGAGACAGAGTCTTACTGAGTTGCTTCGTGCCTCGTTTTTGGTGACGCTGGCTTGGAATACGTGATCTTCCTGCCTCAGCCTCCCTAGCTGCTGAGATTACAGGCATGGGCCACCATAACCTTGTATGTAAAATGGAAATAGCCCTCCCTAGATGCATGGATCTAACCACATGCATGAGTCAAAAACATTCAGAAAATTTTTTTGTCCATATTGAACCTTACCAACTTGTTTTTTCTTGTTATGATTCCCTAGACAATACAGCATAGCCAACATTTACATAACATTTCCAGTGGGGTAGGTATTATCAGTAAGCTGGAGATGATTTCAACTCTATGGGAAGATATGCGCAGGTTCTATGCAAACACTTTGCCATTTGATATAATGAACTTGAGCATCCTGGAGTTTGGTATGCAGAGGGGTCCTGAAGCCAGTCCCCCAGGGCTACCGGGGGACAGCTGTGACAGGATGAAACAGACTCATAGGATTCCTAGTCCAGTGTGAAGAATCACACACGTTAGATATAGGATTAAGGATTAGGGAAACATGAAAGGGCGAGGGGACAGAGAGGGGCACTGTTTAGGGTCGACACAGCCCTCCCCGGGGAACGGGCATTTGAGCTGAAAGGGAATGACGGGAAGGAGGCCATGGTGCTCTGCGCTTGGGGTGAACACTTCTGGCTCTGGGCCGGCAAAGGCCCTGGGGTGGATGAGCACCCCACAGAATGGTGGGGCTCAGAAGAGGCCAGCAGAGGTGAAACTCCACTTCCGGCGAAGATGGTGGAGGACCGGCCAGACGGAAGGCGGAAGGCGGGGGACACAGAGGGTGGTCTCTAGGCCAAGGTGAAACCAACATTTTGAATTTGAGTTTAACTACAGAAGAAGGCTTTGAGGGCGTGAAGGATCTGATTTACCACGGACAGCTTTCCCTCTGCCGCTGGGGACCGCAATGGGAGCAATGGGGCGGGGGCAGCAGCAGATGGATTAGGAGGCTCTTCCCATCAACCAGCGCTTGGCATGTCTCATCTCTTAAAAATCTAACTGATTATAATTTTTATATGCGATGGAGAATGGGTTTTATCTTTCTTTAAAAAACTCCAGCAGAATGAAGCTATATCCCAAACTTTAGTTTTCTAAACAGATGATTCTCTAGTCCAATAGATCTTGTTTCAATGGAAAAAGCCAGAATAATCTCAGACCCCTGCTGCCATGCACTCCTCTAGAATCTCAGCTGGGGCTAGTTCTGCTTCCTCTCAAAGAAGAGAGACCCAGCGCCCAGCCAACTGGCAGTGGCCTGAAGGCCAAGTTCTCCTCCTAAGCATTAGATACGCTGCTTTCCTCTCTGGGAGTGAACCAGGGGCTGTGTTTATGGCTCCAGCTACATTTGCTACAAGGTCTTTGGACTGCAAAGGAAATCCTCATCCAACCCAATTAATAGAGCAAGGCCGTACTTTGAAGCTGCCTCCCACCCGACCCAGCCATCAACGTGATTTGCACATATTAATCAAGGCCTTTGCAATGGGTTCACCAAACTTTGTCCCTCACCGGAGGAAGAAACTGGACTCTTTGGATTTGAGAACTGTAAGTCTTCCGGAGTCAAGCCCCCAGCTTGGCTCTGCTAAATGCAAAGACAAGGTGAGTTATTAATTAGCAAGTGAGATAGATGCCGAAATAGCATCCCTGAATCATGTCAAACCAATTTGGATGGTGAGGGGATGGGGAGGGGGGTGGAGGCAGTGGGCGAGGGGTGGGATTGTCTGTTCCAAGTGCTTGGGACAAGCTCCAGTGTTATTTCTCCTCATTTAGACCTGGCTAGAGAGCATTGGCTGGCGTGCCCAGAGCCCAGGCCAGCATCCACATCTCTAAACCCAAGGCAGCCTCCTTCGCGGTGAACCAAGGACCCAAACTTTGCAGAGGAGTGGGGGTGGGACACACCACTCAGAAGGGAAGCCAGAGTGGAGTTTTTAATTCATTGTTTCTTTTTTCTTTTTCTTTCTTTTTTTTTTTTTTTTGGTACCAGGATTGAACTCAGGGGTGTTCAACCATTGAGTCATATCCCCAGCCCCACCCCCCCTTTTTTACTGTATTTTATTAGAGACAGGGTCTCACTGAGTTGCTAAGCGCCTCACCATTGCTGAGGCTGGCTTTGAACTCATGGTCCTCCTGCCTCAGCCTCCCAAGTGCTGGGATGACAGGCGTGCGCCACCGCGCCCGGCTTGTAGTTTTTAATTCAGGAAGAGACATGAAGATGCCGAACAGCCCCTACCAGGCCTCACTGAGATCTGTGGCTTGGAGGGCTCCCCTGGGGACAGGCTGCAAACCCAGGGCTTCACCCTGGCATGGGTTTCTCCCATGTCCTGTGAGTGTCCCATTCCACGTCCCATTTCTCTTTGCTCCTGCTGAATTGGGTGCTCTGTCTCGGTCACCCCTTACACGCTGGATTGTAAAAACAATAACAATATATTTACACATCCTATCTTCTTAGAGAGCAAGCTGTGGATATGTATCGCGTCTGTTTTAGTATTTCTAAGGCCAATTTCTAGTGTCTAACACCAAGCCGACTCTCACAAATGTTTGCTAAACCATGAACCAATCAGCCCCTGGATGGATGGAGGGGTGGGTGGAGAGATGGATGGACGAATCCCTGCAGACAGACAGTTAAAGGCTTTTATGATTTTGAAATAAACATCATTCTCTTCTCCAACTGGCCAAGGAGAGCACTTTTAAAACATACCTACGCATTCACTCAGCACTAGGAAAATGTGCTTATGTTTTTTTCATTTATTTGTTTCTCCTTGAAATACAAAACCCTTCTCCTCAGTTCATTCCTCCTATGTCCTGGGAATTCCAGGGGCAGAGGTGTGGGGTAGACACATTAGGACTTGGGTTGGGTTGGCCAAGGGAAATAAGTTCTCATGGAAATAGTTTTCTTTAGAATGTGCTGTATGGAGTACTTGTATCAGAGCCTCTGGGGTGCTTGGGGAAAATGTGGGTTCCTAGGCCCCAGAGCTGACTTAGACTCTTGAAAGGCAGGGGCCTAGAAATGTAGCCGTGCATGGGGTTGCACAGCACCAAAGTTTGATAAGCACGAGGTTAGAAGCTTGGTGGTTTTGTACATTGGAAAAGTTATTAGTTGGGCTCCATCTACACAGATTCAGTCTCCATTCTAGAAAATAATGACCTTGGTGTTAACAATAGTCGTGCTGGCCAACTTTCGAACACATCCTAGAAGCCAGGTGTCTCCTATAACACACAACAAGCATCTGCTCACTGAATTGCACAACAGCTAATGGAGTTGGCCGGATGATGTCTATTTTACAGAGAAGAAAACCAAGACCTTGAGAAGTCAGGGGACTCGAAGAGCTAGACACACAGGCTGACTGGAGCCCAGGCTCTGTCACCTATCCAGAGACCAGGGAAGAGGGAGATGTCTCTCAGTGCTGTGTTCAAACAGAACCAAGGGGAGATGAAGATTGCTGGAAGGGATGGGAGGTGACAGTGGCCAAGGGCAGCCCACACAGGCTTACCCCCACCCTGCCACCTCTGGGCTGGTGGAGTGACCCTGGCTCAGCCCTTCACACAGACGGGAGGCCCCACAGGGCTTCCACCAGATTCTCATGTGGCTTAAAACATCAGGGGCTGGGCATGGTGTGGGGAGGGGACGGGGCTCCTGTCTTTCAAGTTCCGGGTGATAAAGGGGCACAGGGAAGGGCCAGACGGTCTAGCGATGCCTCCTCACCTTGTAGTTCCCACTTTTAGAGGAAATCTACACCCTCTCTCCTACCCCTGGCTGTGATGAACTAAATCTCGCACCTCTGCCTTGGTGGTGATAATTAAATATTATCCGCCTGTCACTTGGTGAACACGTTGTGTGTATCCTCAGACTTTAATGAGCTGGTATTTGTCTTCTGTAAGCAAAACTATTTCTTTGAGTCTCTTCTGTTTCAAATTGGGGTGAGCGGTTCAAGTGACGCTCTCTCACTATTCAAAAGACAGTCCCCGGCTGCTGTGTCTGTCTGAACTGCGGCCACTACCTACACAGGGACCATGGCCGGCCAGGCTTGTCCCTTCTGAACCAGCCATTGCTTTCTGAGGCTACGTGAGCAGTCACAGGACAGGGGATTTGGGAGCCTTCGAAAGTGAGGGTAATAAGAAGACGGGGTTGGCATAGATGGTTTTGGTGGGAGATTCTAAGGCAGCCATTTGCAACGGCCTTTCTCATCTAAGTCTCACAAAAAGCAGAAAATGTTTGAGGGAAACGTTTTTCAACTCTTCCAAAGAAGGCACTTTCTTGGGTGCCCTTCTAGATGCCAAGGAGAGAAATGAACTCATCACATATAAAGGCTATCTCAGGACTTTGGTTCTCAAAGAAAACTGGCATCTGTATCACCTAGAGATTTACTAGTTATTCAATTCTTGCACCCTGGGTTCAGTAGTTTGGGATGGGGTGGGGCCCAGCTCCTCATCCTCAAGTCCTCGGGGTGATTCTGCTGCAAACTAAACTTTCAGAACTACCCGTGGCACCCAAAGACCAAGGCTTCAATTTCCTGGGTGGTGTTGAACCCAGGTTGTAACAGGCTATTAAGGGCTTCAAATGTCTCTACCTATATTTATATCTATCACAGTCATTTTTTAAAAATCACTTTAAATTGAGATTTATTTTTTTAACGCTAGAATGTTTCTAGGCAGCAAAGTGATTTGACTTTTCCAGTCCACTTTGGAAGAGTGCGCTGTGGTTTTCCCCATTCATGGGATTTATAACAAACGTGTTTTCTGCAGCTGCTCCCAGGGCTGCATTCATGTTCTACCTGGCTGCCTCTCTGACCTGATGCCAGGTTTCTAAACCCACACGGTCCCTGCTGAGAACTCCCGAAGCAGGACAGAGATGGGGGCAGCACTCCGAGCCCCTCAAACAAACCAAAAAATCCCCATGTAATTAGTGTGTGCAGGACTGGATCTGGGGTTGATGAGAAGCAACTTTAATATTTACCAGTAAACAGCAAAGTGCTTAGCACACCTCCTAGGAAAGTAATTAACCATGGAAAGGATACTCCGCACCGAGGAATCTCCTCCAAAAAAAAAGAACTCAGTTAATTGTGAATTGCTTACGCCAGGTGAGAGAGAGCGCGCCTACCTCTCTCACCTGACATAAGCAACTCTGAAGTAACCGGGAGTTTCTTTTTATAAACACTGTGCAGCGCCTTTTTTCTTGGTGGTTAATTACTTCCTTGGGAGGTTTGCTTTAATAGTTCCCACAACAAGGCCATTATTGTCTTTAGCATAATCACTGCCTCATTGGCTTCTGTCCCTGGCCTTTCTGTAGCTTGGCTTCTGCCTGCTAGGAGGGACCCGGAATTGTGCCTGTTGGGGAGCCCTTCAGCCAGGGGACCTGGAGTCTCTTCTAGCTCCCCCACTGCAGGGATGTGGCTTTGGCCTGATGGGGGTGGGGATGTGGTAGGCTGGAGGAGGAAGAAGGATGCCCCCCGGGGGTAGACTGAGTCCCGGGACTGCCTTCTCGTCCCTCCGAGCTGCAGCTCAGCAATTTGCTCCTCTATGCACTGCTGACGCCTGAGCAGGAAGGCAGCCAGCAAGGAGAAGCTGATCTGTCAGCAGAGGCCACGCTCAGCGAAGTCATCAGGGAGCAGAAGCAAAAGAGCGAGCTTTACCAGCAAAAGTCACTGGATTCTGACTCTGGAGGAAAATGCCTTCTGTAGTTGTGCCTCACCTTGTTAAAAAATGAATTAAAGTGGTTGCTATTTTGGCTCCGTTTCAGGAAAGAGAAAATGAATGAATGGGAGCTCTGCAAGCTGCGTGAGGCCTGTAGACCTTTTTGATTGTGAACTCCTACCGGTACATGTGTTTGTTCACAAATTATAGACGTGTACAAAGGAGCATCGATTATGGAAATTGCAAAATGTCTATCAAGAGGATAAAGAAAAATAAAAAATAAAAATAGAATATCTAATACTTTCACCTGTCGCCCCGATGGAGTGTGCCCCATAGTGCACACCTGAATCTGACCCTCTGGGGCTGTGGAGGCAGGAGTGACTTCAATTAGACGTTGACAGTCCTGGAGCTCAGTGACGGACACATAGTGGGACACAAACATTTTTGCTAAATCAAATAATTGGACTCATGATCCGCTTACACTTGAAACTTCTGGTCCAGGAAATTCTGACCAGCAAGTCATCTTGGTGTGTGTCAATCACACACCTGTTCTAACACTTGGGGGATGTTCATTGCACAGCATCCTTAGGAGAGCAGGGGGCCTGTGTGTTAACCCAACCCCATTTAGCTGGAGAATCTTAGTGCTCCATCAGGGGGTAACCCAGTGAGACAGCACAGAGGTTTAGAATCAGGGTGGGAGCCCAGTCAACTGACCTATGTTCTGTGGCTATGGACAGAACATAGACAAACAGGCACAGTTGTCCAATACAGATTAGAGGTCACACAGCTTCCACTATGCCAGATAAATAAGTTTTAGAGATCAGCTATACAGCATAGTGTCTACAGACAACAATACCATACTGCATACTTAAAATTCACCAAGAGGTTTTATCTTAGGTACCACAAAAACCAAACACCTAATAAAACCCCTAATAATAATAATAGGGATGGGGTGAACTTTGGGAGAGGACAAATATGTTACGGCTTTGGAGGTGGTGATAGATTCATCCCTTATTCCCAAATACATGGGATGCATACCTACATCAAATACGTATAGCTTTCTATATGTCAATCATGTCTTGGTAAAGTGGGTTCAAAAAAACTTTATGGATACTGAAGTTGGAATTCCACATAATTTTCCCATGTCATACAACATTATTCTTTTTTTTTTTTTTTTGTACCGGGGATTGAACTCAGGGGCACTTGACCACTGGGCCACATCCCCAGCTCTTTTTTGTATTTTATTAGAGACAGGGTCTCACTGAGTTGCCAAGTGCCTCGCTATTGCGGAGGCTGGCTTTGAACTTGCAATCCTCCTGCCTCAGCCTCCCAAGTGCTGGGATTACAGGCGTGCACCACCATGCCCGGCTTAAAACATTATTCTTTAGATTATTTTCCCCCATCCATTAAAAATGTTGAAATCATTTTTTTAGCTCATGATCCAATTTGGCCTGTGGGCTATAGGTGGCTGAGCACCGATTGGAGCAAGGACCGTGGATCCAGGGCTAAGTCTGGGTTCCAGGTTTACTGTTGGTGGTTGTATTAACTGCTCTTGAGGTCCTGCCTCCATCATCTTTAAGGTGACATCTCAAGGGCTGCAAGGATGCACCTTAGTGCATGGTGAGGTACAGACTGTCACCACCGGTGTCCCTCACAGTAATCACCAGCTGGGAAAGGCCTGGCTGGACTGGTCACCCAAAGTCAGGGCCAGCACCAGTTACCTTTCTGCATGCAGTGTTGAAACTTGAGGTTCCAAAGCCAGCATCCAACCCCAGAGCCCACAGCCCACGTCTCCAGAAATCCCCGCTGCCCCAAGGATGTCTGTTCTCTACATATCAGAATCTACATGCCAGAAAAGTCACCTGTTTGAAGTACACAATGCAATAAGTTCTGCGTGTGTTTCACAGGAAGTGTGGCGACGTTTGACAATAGTATAGGGGAGGTCTTTCAGGAGAAAACAACTCGTGACGAAAGCATATACAACGCTCCACTCTTGAAGGGCTGGGAATGAGAAGACGCTTGCTCACCTCCCTCATTATCCTTGTTATCAGCACAGGAGGTTTCCATGGCAACGTTGCATCCGGGCCCTCTCCAGCCGGTCTGGCAGACACACTGCCAGCTGTTCTGACCCAGTGTGCATCTCCCGTTACCGTTGCACAAATCAGGGCAGCCATCTGGTGGGAAAAATGGAGAGAATGAGAAGGAGGGACGTGAGGCCGCGCCAGGGAGGCAGGGGAGCCATGCAAACGGGAAGCAAGCCCGCAGGGCAGCCACTGGGCCAGCCTCACAGTGGGGCCCGTACCTGCCGTCCGAAGATCAGGGCAGCAGGCCATGCATGCAGTTGCAAGACGGACTAGGGTGGCAGATGCAGGGGATTCCCAATGACAACTGACCTGGGCGCAGGGGTCAGAGCAACCTTTCCAAAGTGGGGAGTTCAGTGCACATCCCAGGCAACTACACCAGGCTGAGCTGACAGGCAAGACTAGCTAGGCTGTGGGCTCCAGCCAGTAGCTCAGGATTGACACTGCCTCAAAAAGAAGCTTGCCTTTCTTTGCTTTTGTTCCTTTCTCCCTCACTCTCTCTCTCTCTCCCCTCCTCTTATTCTCCTTTCTTTCTTTTTTAGGAGTACCCTCTGTAAAAAGAGAGAAAATTTCCTACCAATCCAGGATGGAGGCAAAACGTCCTCCATCTTTCAGGATTTCAAAGATGTATTTGATGAGCTTCTCCTGACCAAGAACTGGACGGCTCTGCTTGGCTATTTTCCTATTCTTGTAATATTTAGTTTTCAGGGGGCATTTTTAAGTGTTGGTTGTTTATTGCTCAATCTATTTGTGGCGGATTTAAAAACATGGCAGGATTTGAAGGCTGAAGAAGGAGTCCGTGCTGGGTGCCTTGATCTGGGACTTAGAGGAATCTTTGCAGGGAAGGACTGGCAAGCACGGGCAGTGCCTGTTTTGTGGTTCTCTCCCCACTTCCTTTTGTGCGTGAAATCAGCAGGTGACCTAATTCCCTAATTGCTCTAGCACCCAAGACTATCGCAGCTACTATTCTCCTGAGCTGAGGCTGGTAAGGAGAGAACAAGGGAGGCCCTAAAGAGAGAAGGGAGAAGTCTCGCCAGGAAAGCGCCAGTTGCCCTTCCTATGTCTGAGAGAGAAAGAGAATTGGCGGGATGCGGCCCACACTCACAAAACCTCCATGCTGAATCCCTGGATACGTTTTCATTTTCCTTTCTCTCAACAGTTTTATCGAGGCATAATCTACATACCACAAAATTCACCTGTTTCAAGTATACAGTGCATTGACTTCTAGGAAATTGGCAGAGTTGTTCAACCTAGGTATGCTTCCTTGCTTCGTTTAAACGATACCCCGACGGTCATTAATTTAATGGTCCACAGAAAGTCGCTTCCCTGGACGTCTAACTTGAATCCCTTCTCTACTTCTGCCACGTCTCCATTTCCAACTTGCTCTATATCTATTTTTAAACCACACACAACGCAGCCCAGATTGGGCCATAGCTGGGGAAATGAGCAGCTTTGCAAGAATGGCGGTCACCAAGTTGAAACCGTCTTTAGACTCAAAGGCACCTCGGGCCCCCTATGTGATCTCCAGCATTCCAAGGCCTCCACCTGGCACCCTGCTGTCTTCTCTCAAGGACCCCTTATGAGCATCTGGTCAACCTCCCTTGTGCCTGTGGCAGTGGTAGGAATTCAAAGGACTCCTCCTAGGGAGAAAGAGCTAGAGAATCTGCAGCTGAGCTCTAAGAAGCAGCATCAGACTCCGTGATGCTCAGGCTCGTCAACGTCCATCCTCTCCAGAATGCCATCTGGATTTGGATCCCAGAGAAGAGGGTGAGCATCAGAGACATTCCAGGGGGACATCTCTGCAGGAAGCGGAGCTGCCTGTGGGGGACCCGCTGTTTGCTCTTGCTGCCCCACCTGGCATGAGACTCAATGCGCAGACGGAGCACCCGTGTCTGGTGTCTGCACACACCCTGGGCAGGGCTTGCTTGGTTTCTGCACCTATCTTTTCAGGCTTCCAGACCTTTCCTTACCAACCAGGTGACCGTTGCCCTGCCTGGGGAGTGACAGACGCGCACCCCCCTCCCCTTCCTACTGTGACAGTGCTCACAGTATGTCTTCCCCAGTCTCAGAGGAGTGCCACAAACATTTCTGCAGGAACAAAATGGAACTCCCCAGGGAGATTTCACAGGTTCTCAGGGAAAAGAGATCATCTCCCACCTCCAGCCACCTCCAGCTTTACAATTTCCACCAGTGGAGTGTTGGGGACCAGATCACAGGGAAAGGACTTAAATGACAGACCTGTAACATTTGCTCAGCATGCTATCTATTATATGTGCTTTGTTATTTGGCTACTTTGAGGTCTCATGTCTGACTAAAATCATGCCCAGAGTCTCAACAGAAGCCTCATTGTGTAGGAAACCCACGTCCACTACATAAAATTTAAATTTGCAGAGAGCGCCAGCATGTCAGTCAGAAATACCGCACTCAAAATATGTATGCGCCTGGAGTGAATGAGGTCTTTTTTCCCTTCTCTTTCTCTCCTGTTTTTTTCCCCCCCTGACCAACTGAAGTGAGATAAACAGACCACAGAAGCGGGTTTTCTCCACATCATGTGAGGAAGATGAAAACACCATCAGTGGGGGTGCTGGCAAATCTCTGAGAAGTTTCAGGGCAGCTGGGAATTAATGGACAGGACTTTGCTTTTAGCTTGAAGAGGAAGAAAGCAGCCTTGGTAGGTGCGTGGCGTTGCTAGGCAACCCCAAGCTACCCCTAGCACAAGTTCATTCTGCGGGTGGCCTTCCAAGGAGGTGATTCTTTGTGTTTGTAAAGTGCAAAGCCAGCTTCTGCTTAAGGAAAAACAAAACGTAGGAAGTAATTAGTCTGGAGGGCGGATGGGCCTCAGGTGGTGGCGCTCCTCTGGAGGGAGTGCTCTGACTGAAGTTGGACTGGGCTTATGGGCTTGTACTTGGGCACCCACGAAGTCTCCTAGGTGGAGTCTTCTGGATTTCGGGCTGTCTCTGCTGACTTCTTGGTGCCTCCCTCTAAGACTTAGGGACCTTGGTTCCTTGTTGATGTGGCTAGGGAGACCTGGCTGCCTGCAGGCTTCAGGCTCTCTCCAGTCCCTAGATGAGTGGTTACCAACAGAGGCACCTCTTGTGTGCCTCCCCCCACCCCCAGGACATTTGGCAATGCCTGGAGATATTTTTTTTTGATCATCATAATTTGGGGAAGACGACATCTGACATCTAGTGGGTAGAAGCCAGGGATCTCCAAACATACAAAGCCCAGGACAGCCCCTAGGACCAAGAATGACACAGCCCCGAATGTCAGGGGTACTGAGGTCGCCGAGGCACTCTGCCCCAGACACGAGGCTTCAGCCATCTGGTTGTCCGCTGTTGGATGCCAGAGGCTGGACTCAGGTACCGAGAGGGCGCATGAATGAATGGACACCAAGTGGTACTGTATCAGTTCAGCCTGGTCCACATCTATAAGCCCTGCTAAGAATCATGAGAAGATAGTGGGAACTTCCCTCTCCAAGATCAAAAGTCCTCTTCCCAGGGAGAACCTTCAATGATACAATAGTATCTCGGACTGGTTTTGTGGTCTTCTAACCTATACAGCTAATGCAGAAATTTAGAAATTTGCGATGAAAACCACACACACACACACACACACACACACACACAACCCAAAAACCTATCAAAACCCCAGACACATCCATAAGGTCTGATGATTCCTGAATCTTCAACTCCAGTCCTCTGAGCTGGACTACAGCTAGCATCTCAGCAGTCCCATCTATCCACCACTTATAAGCACGCCAAACTCAACAGAATCACCCCTCTTTCCCTTTCCTCTCCACAAACTTCCTCGATGATTGGCAACTCCATGGACCTATCACCTCAAACGGAAACCTTGGTGTTGTTCATAATTACGTCCTTCCTCCCATAACTTCTCTCATTTTTAAATTTAATCCTAACAAGGTTCTCACTAATTTTTCTCTTAATTGTAAGAGGTCTGCTATCGATGGATGTGGTCTGCATGGGTCATTGTTGGAAGCTGGTCCTCAGTGTGATGGTGGGAGATGGCATGGACCGGGTGGGAAGCCCTTAGGTCATTGGGGAGCATGTCCTTGGAAGGGATTGTGGGACCCCAGTATCTGTCTGGGTTTCCTGCTTTGAGATACAATCTCTTCCTCTTGCATGAGCTCTCAAGGCTGCCATCCACCATAAGTGACACAGCCAAGGTGGGGGGCCTCACCAGAGCCTACATAAGGCCATTTGGACTTTCAGGATCTAAAACAATGAGCTAAATAAACCTCTTTTCTTTATAAAGTTAACCTGCCTCAGGTATTTTATTGTAGTAACACAAAACAGGAGAATACAAAGTCCTACCAGTCCTTCCTCCTAAATATCTTGGAATCTGCCCTCCACTCCCACCCCTACTGCCGCCATGTTAATCCATGCCATCCCAACCTTTTGGTCTGGACTCCTGTCAAGACCTCCTCACTGGCCTCCCTGCCTCCAGTCTTGCACTATTGTTCATTTCTTTCCATTCTGGACCCTCCTGAAGGCACTTCCATAGTTTTCGATGGGTTCCCGGTCAAGTCTGAAGTCCTTACGGAGCTCAGAGACCTTGTACCTCAGCCTATCTCAACACCATCTTGGGTTTTCCCCTTCCCTTTTCCTTCCCTCATCTCCCTACCTTCAACCACCCTTCAGATCCCCGCTCAGAGGGTCCCTCTCTTGGAAGCTTTCCCAAGACTCCCATGCCCTGGCAGTGGTGGCCTCTTTACACTCTTTGTTCTGCTATACTGTCCCCCATACTGTCCTGCACCATCCAGCATGTCCTTGATGCTGGCTAGGCCATGGAGCAGCCCTCGTCACCTGATGGAAAATTGTCATAAGAACTGTGCACACGCCAGGTGCGCTAGTGCATGCCTGTCATCTTAGCGGCTCAGGAGGCTGAGACAGGAGGACCGCCAGTTCAAAGCCAGCCTCAGCAATGGCGAGGTGCTAAGCAACTCAGTGGGACCCTGTCTCTAAATAAAATACAAAGTAGAACTGAGGATGTGGCTCAGGGGTCGAGTGCCCCTTAGTTCAATCCCTGGTACCCATTCCCCCACTAAAAAAAGAAGTGTGTACATTGTCATTTACTAAAATTTAAAGGGCATCCTCAGGATTGTGCAGTATACAACTGAACAGCTACCCTGGGCACTCCTGTTATGGTGTAAA
The DNA here is from genome assembly GCA_025594165.1 of Tamias sibiricus. Lineage (NCBI taxonomy): Eukaryota > Metazoa > Chordata > Mammalia > Rodentia > Sciuridae > Tamias > Tamias sibiricus. The sequence goes on from CM046662.1 coordinate 12,438,200, forward strand.
CCTACCAGGTGAGGGGCCATGTCTAGTTTATATTTACTCTTGGATCACCAGTACTCAAGAAGTAGTTGAAGGGAATGAATGAACGAATAGAGTCTGACTGCAATCAACATCTTCAATGAATATGGAATAGTTTCCAGGACTTTCCCACACCTAAGTACTCACCACTTTAAAAGAAGAAGGGGGAGGGTGTGGGTGGTTTCTCGTCGTCACAGTTACCAGGTAGGCAGCCTTTTTGCCTTAACAAAAATTAGGCCTGAGCAAAATAATGTCTATAGCACAGTAAAAAGGGGAGCATAAATGCACTTGAAGAAAGCTATAATTACCATAAAAAGCTTTTCTAAAAAAGCATCAAGACATGTTCTGCCACGTGCGGCAATTTAGAGGTAGAAATAAGTGGCTAATATTGCACAAGGGGTGCGGAGAGAGAAATGGGATTTGACTGCTCCACATTGAGCGCACCAGAGAAAAGGTGAGACCTTGCAGCCTGCCCAGGGAAACGCAAGAGAGAGCACAAAGCAGGCCGCACCTACGCAGGGACAGCGCACGGTCCAAGAGACCCCCAGGAGAGCCATTCCAGCCTGGGATGAACCCTCGTGTGCAACCCCAACCTGAATTGGAGCCGGAGGGTTCTGGGATCAAAACCTAGATCTGCCTCTTGCTGTCTGTGTGACCTTGGGCTGGTAGCCGCACTTCTCTGAGCCTCAGCCTATTGGTAAAAGTATATATTTAACCAATTAACCTCATAGACTCGGTCTCCCGATAGAACACAGCCTCCAAATAGGTTGAAATTTTCATCTCCTTTGTTCATTAAGATATCTTCGAGGTCTAGAAAGATGGTTGGCACATAACAGAGACTCAATAAATTTTTGTTGGTTGAATAACCTACTGGCGACGATGACAATTATTTTACACAGATGCCAGTGATGTTCAATGAAACGATAAGGGTGAAGGTTTTAGTAGAGGTTGTCATATTTTAAGTATTCAATAGTTGAAGCACCCATCACCGGTAGTGAGGATAGAGTTTTTGTTACTACAAATATTATAATTAGTGGCAGCTCTTTCTGCAGGGAACAGCCCTAAGTGCCAATCATTTCTCTGTGCCTTGCTTCCAGTCCAGGAAGAAAACAAGAGCTTATCCCATTTCAAGTTTAAAACATTGGGGGGGGGGGTGTTCTTGGAGATTCTGTTTGTGATAGTGTCACATTCTAGGAAATCCTCAGTGCCCCCTGTGGCCATCAGACCCTAATCTGGAAATGCTACCTTTCTCCAGCCGAGAGAAGAAGATCTGCTGGAGCTCAGGGCTACTAGGAGGGCAGGAGCCTTGGAGGGAGAAGAAACTGTGCCTTTTCTATTGGGAGGAGCTGTGCTTCTGAATAGTGACTTAATTAGGGACGCGGCTCCCCCCTCCTCTGCCACTGCTTTAAATGTCACTGTTCCCCTGGAGTTATGCATCTGCTGGAATTCAGCAAGGTCCTCACTGGAAATATTCAATAACAGAGCCTGCAGTTCCATTCCAGAAGGTGTCGGGGATCAGGGACCACCAGGGGCTCTGTAGCCATTCATACCAAACACCAGGGCCAACGCTCAGGAGTGGGTCTGATGCTTGGAGACAATCTGGGGGAGACCTTCAACAAATTTTAGGAGACTAAGCTGCCCCCAAAGCATTCTGGTCTCTAGGAAATGGCAGGGCTGTTCCCCCTGCTCACCCACATGTGCAGGAGGAGCCGCGCAGGGTCTCTGTTTCTAGGCACAAATTGGCGTGGACGTGCAGCCGTGAACCTGTGCTTGAACGGCGGTCTTTGCTTTACCAGAAGAGATGTGCAAAATCTCTCTGTCAGCAGCATTTGTGCGTCCGGAAGGGTCTGTGGGTGGGGGGCTGGGAAGACCGGCATTCTTCACCTGGTCTGCAGCAGAGGAGAAACTGGTTTTGACTCCTAAGAGGAAAATGCTCCCCTCCACCCACCCAGCAGCAGGAACAGCCAAGCCTCCTCCGTGAGGTGACATAAATCTGGCTCCAGCCCAGCCACCGATGCACAGTTTCCACTTCCGTCTGCCTGGGAAAAGCCAGGGTGCGGGCTCAGCCTTGGCCGCAGAGAAAATGACGAACTTGAACTAAGAAACGGACGCGGCCTTTCCCCTTTGAAGAGGAGGGGGAAGGGAGATGCCCCTGCTCTCTTTGACTGGTCTTTCTTACTGATCCATTTGACTTCCTTCCAGAAGAGGATCATGGGAGGAGGAAACTTGGAGGTGACAGTAACTGGGAGAAGCCCTTCTTGGGAACTTACACGGAGTCCGTTTCATGGGCCACCCTGTGTCCCACGCAAGCCTGTGCTATCCTTGGGTGCTTGCTCTTTTCTTCGGGAAGGTCACCCTTCTTTATTCTGCTTCGCCTAATGGAGGGAGGATGTGGTGGGCGGGTTCCTGGAGCTGGCGTCACTCAGGGGCTACAGAACCCACCGCCTTGTGCCAAGCCTCTGCTCAGGGTGCTCTGGTTAGCTTGGCCCGGTGCGTCAGGTTAAAGCAGCGCTTCTTGGCATCAGCGCCACCTGGGAACTTGTTAGAACTGCACTTCTTGGGTGGGCTCTATCCCAGCCTCCAGAACCAGCACCTGGGGGCTGGCCGGCCATCTGCAGTTCAGCGAGCCCTCGAGGACCTCTGCTTTCTGCGTTAGGATGAAGTCTCAAAGTCTCCCACCGGGCCTCAAAGACCCCGCATCAAATGGCCCTGGTGCTTTCTCCCCTCTCTTGTCACGTCTGTCTCAGCTCTCGGCTTCAGCACGGCTCCCCGCTGCGTTCAGGAACACAGAGAGCCGAGATCCCACCCCTGGGCTTTTGCAGATCCCACCTTGGTGCTCATCCTGGACTCCACTGGCTCAGAGACCCTCCCCCATCTTGTGCCTTCCCAGCCTCCTGGACCTGCACCCATTATATTTCAAATTGGTCCCTTGTTTAGAACACCAGGTCTCAACCCACAGTCGCCTGGGGGCCTGGACTAATCCCAGGGCAGGCGGGGGCATCCCACCTCAATTAAGGTGGGACCCAGGCATCTCAGTCCCTTTCCTTTTTTCCCTTAGGCGCTGGGAATGGAGTCCAGGGTAGCTCATGCTAAGCACAAGCTCCACTTCTGAGCCACACCCCCAGGCCTTCTTTCTTCTTTCTCCCTCCCTCTCTCTCTCCCTCTCTCAGCTCTCCAGGTGATTCCTGCATGCAGGGAAGGCTGAGAACCTGTGCTCTCATGCCCATGGTCCTGGGATCCTCGAAACCTCCAGAGTGGAAGGCTCCGTTGTTTAGGGCCCTGTTCCCAGCACTCACCCCAGGGCTTAGCATTAAAGACATTTGCTGGAGGAATGCACAACCCCCCGCCTGTGCAGCATTTCTCTGCTGCTTTGCTGTGCCCTTGATTCAGCAACCAGGTACAAGGAAACGCTTCCCTCAGGTCACACCCCGAGCCCCTGGAAGGGTGATACTGGGCCCAGCAGGAGAAGCAGCTGCTAGCAGCACCGGGTCCAGAACCAGGCTGATGACAGGGCTCCTGTCTGTGGGCCCGCGCAGATCCCTGCCTCGCACCTGTACGGAGCAGAGAACCCCCGGCCGGGCCAAAAGAGACAGGCCAGCGCACCCCGCCCGGCAGACGAGGAGGCGCATTGGTAGATTAAGAGGGGACGAGAACCACGCCGAGGCAGGGATGACAATCAGAAGAAAGCCCAATGGTTTAATTTGGCTCTTGGAGGACAATCAAGTTGTTGTACCTCGTATTGTTTATTCCCACAGCTGTCCAGCAGATAATGAATGTGGTGCCTACCGGTATGGAAATAGGAATGAGGCGCGACTTTGATTTCTTATTTGTTATTTTTAACCATCCAATTTCTACACCCACTGAGCATCCTTATAGCCACAGGAGGGTCATCAAAATACAAATAACACCTGGGAGGCCTGTGGGCACAGGCCTGTTACTTCTGCAGGCTGATGGTTCTCTTTTAACTAGTGTAAAATCAGGCCAACAATAACTGGCCTTTTTTTTTTTTTTTTTTTTTTTTTGTTCCCCGTACAGTTTCAGGAATTGTAAGGACATCACTAAATGTTTATTTCTTATAGATGTTGAAAGGGCTAGGAAAGAATCTGCCCCGGGATTGAAATTCTGGATTCTAGGAAGCTTTTCATGTAATAACAACCGTGACAGGACACCTCACAAGCATTCCCACAGGACTGGTGCTTTTTTGGAGTCCCTTTCGTGCATTAGGTCACTAGTGGTCACATCCACCCTAGAGCACAGGTGCCGTTGTTAGTCCCGATTTTCAGCGAGGACAATGAAGCACAGAGAGGTCAAGTCACTTGGCCAGGGTAGCAGAGTGGTGGAGTCAGGGACTGACAACAGGAGAATGGACTTCCTAGTCCTGTTCAGCCGTGGTGGTACAGTTGTTCTCGCCTCCGTGTCCATAAAGGACTATTCCGTGTTCCCCCTCAGATACCCAAATCCTTGGATGCTCAAACCCCTTAAATAAACTGGCCTAGTATTTGCATAGAACCTATGCACACCCTCCTGTACCCTTTAAATCACCTTCACATTACTTAAAATTCCTAATACGGTGTACGTGCTTTGTAAATAGTTGTTGGACCGTGCTACTTAGGGACTAACAAGAAGAAAAAAAGTCTGTGTGAGTTCAGTGCGGATGCATTATTTTCCCCCACCTGTGGCTGGTTGAACCAAGTGGGAAGGTTTGCCTGGACTCGGAGCAAAATGGTGGGCTCAGCTGCCTGGGTTCAAGTCTCAGCTCCACCCCTCGGCTCCCTCTCGGGCAAAAATCACAAGCTCTTTCATTTCTTAGTTTCTTCACCTGTAAAGTCAGAGCCATAAAAGGACCTCTCCCAGAGAGGGTTTAAATGAGAGAATAGGTGATGCACGGCACATAGTAAATGTTCCACAACAGACAGCTGCTGTTGTTGTTGTTATTAAAATTATGCTTGTCTGTGTGGTTTAGAACTTTGATTTGCATGTGCATTGGCCATGAGCAGGGACTGTGTGCTATCACTGAATATAGCATCAGAGCCAGGGGTGGTGGGGCACACCTCTAAGCCCAGCGACTTGAGAGGCTGAGGCCAGAGGATCACACGTTTAAAGCCAGCCTGGGCAACATAGTGAGAACCAGGCTCAAGAAAAAATAAAGGGGAGGCAGGAGGGATTGGCTCAGACCCCCAAAAGGTGCCCCCCAAAGACTCACATGGAAATAAGAAAAATGAGATAAGTTCCTGAGCATTCCACAAGGGACATGTCCACTTAATCTACAGGACAGGTGTTCTGAAGACTCCCCTTAAAACACAACAGGTGTGAGCTGAAGCTGTCAAACACCACGGGTGTGGGAGATCTCACCCAGGCTTAGAAAAGCATGTTAACAGAAGCAGTTGATCTGCTTGGGGTGAGGACAGGGATCTGGGGGGCAAGAGTCCTTGTCCCCTGAGAGGAGGGAGGCCAGAGCAGCTACCAGGTAGGAGCACCCACCAGGAGCTCAGCCGTTCACATCCATGCTGTTGCACCAAGCCTGGGACCCTAGGAAGCATGTATGAATATCATCCATGGCTGAAAATGCCGAACTCTGCCAAGCTAACCTGCCCAGGGTCATGTCACTGCAAGTGGAAGATGGCGGTTTGAACCCAGGCCCATCCGACTCTGAGCCTGGGTACTTTGCTCCTGTCCAGCCTGGCAGCCCTCTGCAGGAGAAGGCTGCCTCAGAATGTCAGCCAGTCAGTGCCCGGTACCCTGGGGGTTCTGCATCCTCAGGTCCAATCAATCTTGGATTGAAAGTAACTGGAGAACAATTGTGTCTGTAGTGAGCATGGGTGGACTTTGACTTTGTGATCATGCCCTAAACACCACAGTCTAGTATGGATTTACCTTGTTAGGTATGATGAGTCACCTGGAGATGATATAAACTATTTGGGAGGCTGTGCACAGGTTATATGCAAATACCATGCAGCAGTGAGGCTCTTGAGCATCCTCGGACTCTGCTGTCCCAGGGCCCTGGAGCCCACCCCTGTGGACACTGAGGATGACTGGCCTGCTGGCTTTGACTCCTCGCTCCCCACGCCACCTTCTGACTTTTAACTTCATCACCATATAGACTCCCCTCTAAGGAGAGAATGCCCTGCAATGGCCAGGGTTCTTCACCGTGGGTGAATAAATGGCTACTTGGGGTTTAGGTGTGACTTCCGGTAGCGGGTGGACGTCATCACAGAGCTGCCTCACTGTCGGCACCGACAGAATGGAGCTTCTGAAGCTGAGGACCAGATCTGGCACCACGAGAATCCTGCAAAGTGGTGCCCTCAGGATGGCATGGTGGTCCCCAGTTGAGAAAAGGCCTAGGTCTTCCCGCTCTGTCCCTAGTCCTCAAAGAGTCTAGAGTGTGGGAATCAAGGGACGAAAGGACTTCTAAGGGAGAAACAGCACCCCATATTAAGCGTGTGCTTAGTGGTTATGATGTGCTGATTTCTGTAGTAGACCTGGGAGCTCATGCTCTTGTTCACTCAATAAATACTTCTTGAGCATTTATTATGCACCAAGTACTTTATAGACACCTGACAGAGAGAGATAAAGAAAGAGACAAAGTTTTGCTCTTAAAGAACTTACATGGCTTTTTTGGGGGGAGGGTGATGGAAACCAGGGCCTCGTGCATGCTAGGTTAATGCTCTGCCACTGAGCTGCACCCCCAGCCCCAAAGATCTTACATCCTACTGACAGGGGACCCAGAGTCAACAACAACAAAAAAATTAATCACATATGTCAGAGAGTGATAACTACTATGGGGAAGGCCAGGGTGGGTGGAGACGGCTGTTTTACACACAGTGGTCCAGGAAACCCTTGCTGACAAGGTGACACATGAGTGACAGATGTGAAGGAGAGGAGGCAGCAGCCCAGACAGAGAAGGCACAGCGGTGCTGGGGGTTCTAGGGGCAGCCAGGAGGCCACTGGGGCTGGAGCAGAGTAGCCAGGTGTAGGGCTTCTTGGCCACTGTAAGGATATTGTCTATTCTGAATGAAAACAAGTCACTGGGGGCTTTGGGCAGAAGAGGGGAGGGTCCCTTTGTGCTGGGTGGAGAACAGATTTGACAGAACTTGGAAGCTGGCCAGGATATCCTGGTAAGCCACGATAGTGGCTGGGGCCCGGTACCAGCGTGTGGCTCTGTGGCATGGCTCGTTCTCAATGGGTTACTCCCTACACATATCTCTGGAAGGAAAGGTTTTTGAGACACAAAAGCAGAGGATAAAATACACTGTCCATAACACGGCACCCCGGATAATGCAATGCACTAAACTCGCTTCTGGGAAAGGGTGACCTGAGAGCTGGGCGTGGGAAGTGACTCCACCCTCCCTTCCAAAGTGCTTTTCCACATTGAAGAGAACACCTGAGAGGAAGGCAAGGGTGGCCCCTGGGCGCTCGTGCTGCCTGAGGCTGCACGGGGAGGGCTGGAGGAGAGGAGAGGACCACAAAGCCACAGAGGCTGCCTCAGCAGGTGAGGCCTGGCATTGCTCCAGCAAAAAGCACTCCAACTCTCTTAACACAGTGACTTCAGGCCAGGAGGCCACGCTTACTGAGCCAGCTTCATCTGGTTCTGGCTGGCAGGGTGTCCTCAGACAACCCTGGGGACACTCCCTGGTCTTAGTTCCTTTGTGCTCTGTTTGTCTCTTCCAGGCCACCTTGACCCATCCAAACTGCGTCACCCAGGCACTTAAAAAGCCTTATCTGCCTATCTACCTACACATGTGATATCCAGACTTATATTTATTTAGTAATCTGTCAAGCCTTCAATAAACAGACCAATTCCTGCAAGTCATCAGACTTGGCCACAAAACACTGTCAAGTGACTTCACACGGCAGTGCATGTTTGACCTTCCTTTATGGCCCCCTTCAACCTTGTAGAGAAGCAATAAAAACATTCCCATCTCTCCTCTGCTTCTTGGTCCTCTTTACTTTCTCTGAGTGGCACAACATCTTACCACGCCCACCCTTAGTTGCGAATGCAGATATAATTCACCTTCCCATCTAGGTGGCCCAGGGGAGCCTGCCTGATCATGAACTTATATCTTCTTCTGTGAAACTCTATTTGCACACAGCGATCTAGTTTTTTTCCTCAATCAGTGTTTAGCTGATTACGGATTTGGTAGGGAGGCCACTGGTCCCTGCAATTCTGAGACTGTTTTGAGCAGGAAGTGCATTTCCTCGTGGCACAGTATGAGGAATAAGGAGGCCTTTGTTTCCTGGAAGAGTACAGAACCGTTGTCAGGATTCCAACAATCTGGTCCATGCTATTGTTAGGTGCTATTCTTCAGTTTTGCATAATGAGCGTGCCCTTAAAACAGCAAGCTTCCTCTTCGAAATCCTCTCATTTACTGAGAAACAACATTCCCTCTTTTCAAATACATTTTCAACATGCAAAACAGCAGTCTGTTTCTGCTAAGTCACATTCTAGCTAAATGGATAATTGAACGGTGAGTGGGAGCTGCTACTCAGATGCTAACCTGCAGAGCTGCCACACAGACACACTCCCAAATTGCAGCGGAGCAATCCCCAGGAGGCAGAAAGCATGACTGATTTTTCCAATAAAGCTACAAAAAAATCGATAATCCTTGTAGATGCAGCGCTCACCTCTCTAACCATCTCAGGGTTTCATCTTCCTCTACTGTCCCTCTCCCAGCAAGCCCCTGTCTCTGCCTTGGCCCACGTTTCCAATTCCTTACCACCAGGATTTAGCCTGGGTTCTATTCCAGTTCTGCCAAACGTACCTTTTCGAGAGGCCCTGCAATGCGTCTTGATTTAGAGATGCTTGGGCTTTTTGTGGCTCTGGGAAATGTTGCTTAGCTTTTCCGGAGCTCCAATAAGTTCTGATGTATGGCCGTGCATGCCTGCATGATTAATGGCACATGCAAGGACCTGGAGCTTTTGGAGGTCACCCTGTGTGTACTGAATTATACAGCACAGATCCAAAAATACCCTTGGATGAGAATCCTGGTTGCACTCAAATGCGGCGACATTGCCTGAGACTTGGTGCTTCAAAGGAAAGTCACTTCTCTAAAGCAGGCAATTTTAAGATAAAATGGGACATCATTTTTGACTTCTTGGCTGTTTCTCTCTGCATAGTGCCATGGTACCAGCATGAGAAAGAAGGCCGGGAAGGCCGCACGCCTGCAATGCTACTTTCTGACAGGACTTCCAAGTTCAGGGTAGCCAGGCCATGGTGTGATGGAAATTAAACGTCCATGCAAAATCTGCTACCGTGTGCAATGCTGCGGTGGAGAATTTAAATGCACCAAAGTCAAGAGATTCGAAATGATGGTTCCCACAGCAACTATAACTCAGTTCTCTGGTGAATATAAAATTAACTTTATTGCAAAACATGCTGTTCAATTTACGCCTTAATCTAGTCATGGCAGAGTTACAGTTGCTGTGAGAACGCTAACTCTGAATTGTTTTGAATAATTAATTTAATGAAAAGTTGGTGGAAATGTGAACTCTGATAGAAAGTCAACTTAAATTGAGGAAAGTTGGCCAATTATGCATATGTGGCGTGGTGACGAGTCACATTTGGAATCTGGGATTGCTTGGTGCTCTTTGGCCTGAGGGGGAACGGGGTGAGGGTTAACTCCATCACTAAAGGCACACCGTTGCAGGTGATCACTTTACCAACAGGTAAGGGTGGCTCCCTGATGCCCATATACCTGATTGCACTGCTGGGCCCCCCAAGAAACCCTCTTGCTGCACCTGTCTGGGGACAAAGCAAGTTGATCATAAGAGGACAATGATTAAGCCTGGTCGCTGGAAAGTCAACCTGGATCTTTAGAGCTCATCTGCCCCTCCATGACTTTCACGTGGTGCTTAAACTCCCCAAGCCGGCTTTCTCGCCTGTAAAGTGAGGATGCTAACAGTACCCACCTCACACACTGACATGAGGATTAGATGAGAGAAGTCGTGTTGAGGACCTGGCACCAGGGACCTAGCACTAGTACTTAGTTTTGTGCTAAGTACTCAATATAACTGTTAGCTGGTAAACTCTGAAAAGGGAATTCGGAAAGTCAGTAAGTTAACAACACGGACAAAATTAACTGTTTGGCCTGTCCGGTTATTTCAGTCCAAGGTGATTTGGTATAAAACAGAGCCAGCAGGCAGAGGGGTGATGAAGACCGAAAGACCAGCTGGCAGAACGTTTCTTCCCCGAAGACGCTAAGGAACTTCTGTTGAGGTTCTAGAAATGGATCCACTCTCCTTGCCCCCCTTATTCCTTACCTCCTTCCCAGGAAGCTTTTGAGATCTTTTCTCCCACTTTCTCTCCCTATCATGAAATTTTCATGCCACCAATATACTGTCTCGCTACATACACATTACATGTGTGTTTTAGATATAAAGAGAGGAAGCGCCTTCTTTGTCCTCCCAACTGTTTATCATTCCTTTGGGGGTGACAGTGCCCCATTGTGAGTGCATGTACTAAGACACAGGCCCAAAATATCCCTGCTCCAGCCTGAATGCATCCAAACTCGGGAGAGCCCTTTAGTGACCAGGTGAGTCCCTTTTCTAACCCAACTCTTCCTTTCTAACTAATGGGCTAGTCTGGTCGCTAAGACACATAGTATTTAAAAAAAAGAATTTATTTATTTGCTTTAGTTGTACACACTGTGTTTATTTGTACGTGGTGCTGAGGATCGAACCCGGGCTGCGCACATGCTAGGCGAGAGCTCTACCGCTGAGCCACAACCCCAGCCCAACATATAGTATTTTTGAAGGTAACTCATAGGGGCTTCTCTCTCTCCCCTCCGCAACTACTCTCCTCAGGTACAATGTGGTGGTTTTTTTTTCCCCCCTGTCTTAAATGACTGGGCTGGTGGGGGTGGGAGGAGGGGGAGGGGACATACTCAGGGACTCCAGCCAGCCAGCACACACATACTGAGGCCTTTGCCTACTCCAGGCTCCGAGGCAGGGGATGATTTAGGTTCTTTGTGAACAGTATCTCTGGCTGCCAAGGTTGGCCAAACCAAAGGAAGTGGCTCTGCCAGGGACCACCTTTCTTGGGAGGCTTTGATCGGAAGGGGGGAAGCCGCAGCCTGCGAGGAAAAACAAATTAAAAGGCAAACCCCCAGCAATGCGCGGTTTTAGCTTCTGAAGTGACTCCCGGCTTGGCTTTAACTACCTTCTTCATGCATCAGCCTCCTGTTGTGTTCAGGGCCTCTGCCTCCTCCCCCTCACAGTCTTGGCTGGCGGCTTTCTACCTCACTGCGATCAGTATCAGTAACATTTTAATGTCTCCTAAAAGACAAGATTTTATAACACTGCAGTCGTCCGCTTTTACTGCTCAGAAAATATTTTAGAGTTGTATCACTTAGCGTAACCCAATCTTGTTGGTGATAGAAGCAGAAATTTAAATGTCAAGGTAAATCCATCCCCGATGCGCAGAGATCAGTTGGATGCAGCTGGAAGGGACCTGTGGGTCCGACCAGGGACTTGGCTCATCTGGAATCTCATCCCAGCTTCTCTGGAAACCTAAGCAGGGCTGAAAAGCAGGGAAGGAAACTCCAGCAGCCCAGCTCTCTAATGATGCCTCTGCCAGCCTGGGGCTCCCTGAGTTCCAATATTTGGCTTCTGGAGGGGAATTCAGCCTGGTGGGCTCCACCGGGTGTTCTATCTCTGGCTGTCGGCAACCTGAGCAACTGACTCTGAGGGTTACCAGATTGGGCAGCACTGGAGATGGGTGTCGCTTCCCTTTTTTGAATTTCTAGAACGCATGCGCCCTGAGGCTACAGCAGAGAGGTTCCTATCCTAGTGTCCCTTTAAGTCCCCAGAAGCTATTTTCATGTACATGTGTAAATGCACCTGTGTTAGGATGGATGGATCACCTGATATACTCGAGAGGCTTGATGAAGGGGGGGGACAGAGGACCCCCCAGCTGACCTTTGAAAGCCTGAACAGCTCCCACTTCACACAGCTCAGTGAAAAGCCCAAGTTGAGTTGTCTAAGGCAGCTGAAAGACCATTTCCTTCTACACTCAGGTATAGAAGCAAAGGTGCGGCTTTTTTTCATCTACATACCTTTTAAATGTTCAGTCTTGATTTTGATCTACTGGGGAGAGGTTTAACATGATGCTTGATTCTGGAAGTTCAATCGGTTCCTAGTTCCAACTAGATCAAGGAGGAATTTCCAATTCTTTTCTGTGGGATCCTTAGTGTTTTCATCCCTGGAAAATGCGGCTTCCTCTGATTCTAAAGAGGAGCGTTCTGATTGGCCAGATCTGACGGGATGCTGGTGCATGCACCAGTCTTTGTGGTTCCATCAGGTCTAGTTATCTCCCCAGCACAGTGCATTTGAGACGGCCAGGTGTTCCCTGGTTTTGCACCTGCCTCTGAAGGATGCTTAAGGCCTGGCTGCGTGCAGAGGATGTGAAGGATCACAGTAGAGTGTCATGCTGGGAACTCTTCCCAGGATTCAGTGGCCTGATCGGAGACCATTTAGAAAGAAGAGCCAGGCAATCTAGAAAACGCAGGAGCTGTGCTGTCCTGGGAAGAACATCAACACGTTTACGTTGCTGAACTGGGGACTTCTCTGAATCATGCCTGAGAAGCCCAAGGGATTCCTTGAGGAGAGCAGGGCACAGGGTATGCAGGCCCATGAAGCAGAGGCCGGGGCAGGGCAGGGACTGGGTAGCAAGCTCTTGCACCCCAATCATGGAGGGAAAGTGATAACCTGGACACGCCCACGTCCAGCTGTTGGTCTGACTTTCCCCGGTGTTCTTTCCAAGGCAACTCACAGAGGATCCTCATCCTGGCCTCCACTTTACTTCTCTGGCCCTTGTCCCTATTTACTTGGCCACTCCCGTTAATCCACTGTGACTGGAGAGGGGACAGGGACACCGGTTCTGCGAGGGGAAAGCCTTCACAGGTGTCCTTCTAGCAGTCTAAGGAAGAGAAAGGGACATCGGGGCCCCAACCAGCACAGATTATTAGCAGTGCTGCAGCATACAGGTATCCAGAGTCCGGAAGATACCCATCGTGGAGGTTCTGCGTGTTGAACATTTGCAAAGGTAGCCTTTCAGAGCAGGGCGTTAGACCAATGAGCGATGGGGGGGAGACATGTTGTAATGGTGCAGATGGACCATGCTGGGCCTGCCGGGAGGTCGGGTGGACACACACACATGCAGGCACACACAGACGTGTACACACTCACACGCACGACAGGAATTAGTCACTGGCTCAGTCCACTGGTATTCATGGCTGGGACGTGGGGCTTAGCTGTCAATTGGAGCAGATGGAAGGAAGATAAGAAGCTAAAAAGGGCGGCTGAGGAGGTGGTAATGAGAAACCCGCCCGTGCTTCTTGAAGGCCATATCTGCCAATTGTGTAGACTATGGAATTAAACCAACGAGACAACCTAGCTGGCGGTGTGCAAAACACTTCCTGCTGCCGCTCATGGTGTGTTTGGGGGGGGGGGTCAACTGCTACCTGCCTGCCCCACAGGCTCGCTGTGAGGCCCACTGAGGCAACACAAAATCTTTTGAGCTCCTTGGAGAAAGTTCACCATGTAAGTGTGAAGTTATCACCATTGTACCATGGCAGAGAGACTCCCACCAGCTTGAACCAGTCACCAAGGAGAGTGGGGTATCCAACAAAAGAAGCCAAAGCTGTCCCAGTATCAATCCAGACAAATGCTGTTTTTTTTTTTTTTTTTTAATTCAAAAGTCCTCCTGCCTTGCCGGTGAGCATAAATGGTTGCAGATGGGTGGCTCCAATCTTATCTGAATGGCCTCAACAACATTTTAATAAATGTTGAATTCTCGCCAACACGTGAAATTTGAGAGAGCAGGCATAACAATCCTGATTTCTGGCCTCGACTGCAAAAAAATGGCACATTTTGGAAAAAAAAACGAGGCTTGCAGTTCTACATGGCGACGTTCATGTGGAGCCGGGTCAGGTCTGCCCTCCACAGACTCTTTCTGGCTCATTCTTACTTCCAGCTACCTTAGCCCAGGGTCTCACCTCCCTGGCGCTTGCCTCTCTCATACGGGGATATTTGAATTCACAATTCTTTCTCCAGGTTCTGCCCTCCCTCCCCTATTCTAAGTCAACAAAGATCCTGAATTATAGTGCCCTCATTCTCTAAATCTAGGCCAACTCCCCCCACAGAGGAAAGCAGGCCCAACCACCCCCCACCAAGGGGAACAGAGGAGGGGCGGATGGCCCTCCCACCCCTTCCCCTCCCTTGCCAGTAATTCCACCTTAAAAGCTCAGCGTTTTCTCACTTAGAGATGTCCAAGCAGTAATCCAGCTAAATTAGATTATAAGCATCTGAAGGTTTTCATAATAAATAAAAATACAGATATGGCTAAGACGAGATTTAATTAATGAGTGTTATTTAACAGAACAAGTTGTGCCATATATGGAGGATTAAAAGATAAAAAAAGGATTGGAGGGAAAATCAAATTTTAATGAGTTGCTGTCTTCACTCTATTTAACCGAATTTCCTCTCTCGTAGAAAGCAGGGACAGGTAGGAGGGCGTCATTTGCGTGCATCCACACAGTTTGATACCTGACAACTTTCTCTTATGCAATTACATTGTGTTACAGATGATTTTTTTATTTTACTTTGTGTTTTGCTACAGATGAATTTACTCCTTGAAGTTTAAAACTTCTGTCCTTACAACTGGTTTCTATGGGAAGCTCTGAATAGGGTGAAAGTTGAAGAATAAACAAAACAAAACAAAAATGACGGCCAGAAACATCAGGAAGGGTGTCTTGGGTTAGAAAAGCGCTGACTCTCATGTGGGCAAGGAGACAGGTGAGGCCTGCCATTCTCTGATACCACTGCCCCCTGAAAACCTTTCTTCTTTTTCTTGCTGCCCCAGCCATTCTCAGAGAGGAAGCTTCCAGGCATACCTAGTGTGCTACTGGCATACATTAGGCACTCAATAAATGTCTTATGAATGATTGGATATAGCTGCCATTGCTCAGCTGGAACTGGACACAGGAGGCGTGGACCTCACGCATGGCATGAATCTTTCATGAATGGCTTTCTGGTTGAGGTCTATGACACCCGTGTTCCTGTGACCACAGGGGGATCCTAAGTGGACCTCTCCTGTATCTTCTTGGCTTTCATTCCCTGCATTCTCCCTTTTTAAAGGAATGGAGGTGAGGGGTCCCAGCGAGCTCCTCCTGGAGCAGTGCAGTAGTTGGGGGCCTATGGACATCCTGCCCTCTGCTGGCCTTTTTCTAGAATTCTGGACTTCTAACCACGTGGGGCTGCATGCCATCTCTACTGGTTTTTTTTTTGTTTTGTTTTGTTTTTTGGTACCGGGGATTGAACTCAGGGGCACTCGACCACTGGGTCACACCCCCAGCCCTTTTTTGTATTTTATTAGAGACAGGGTCTCACCGAGTTGCTAAGTGCCTCGCCACTGCTGAGGCTGGCTTTGAACTCGCGATCCTCCTGCCTCAGCCTCCCAAGTGCTGGGATGACAGGCGTGCGCCACCGTGCCCGGCTTCATGCCATCTCTACTGGTTCCTTAACTGTTCACTCTGGGAAGACTTGTTCGGGGAAAAGAAGTAAAGAGAGAAGGTGTGGTGTTGATATTTATGGGGTAGCAAGCACAGTGTTAAATGCTTCAGAGAAGCGGAGCCTTCATGACAGCAGTGTTACTATCCCCACCCCACAGATGGGAAAATGGAAGCTTATTCAAGATATATAACTTGTCAAAGGTCACCCAACTTGCTAGTGACGGGGGGGGGGGGGGGGAGGGTGGGGGGGGGGTGGGGGATTTGGAGCCAGGCTTGTTCGATGACGTGTACTCTGCACTCAATCCTTTTGCTACAGGCTTTCTACACTGCCCTAACCTCTGAATGCACAAAAAAAAAAAAAAAAAAAAAACCCGACACTAGTGACATGCTGACAGAGTGCTAATAGCGAGGGGGGGAGACGCTGCATTCCGTGAACTCATCCTGGAGGGGGGCACAGTTTGCAGTGGGTTCTGATGTGTGTTGTATCTTCCAAAGTCTCTAATTCTGGGAAGACTGTGTTCTATGCCCAGCTTCTCTATGACATGATAACATTTCCTTTATCAGACCCCCTAGAGAGCAGGTCTGTAAGTGAATAGATACAGATCTTTCCTGGCCCCATTTAGTGGAAATAAAAAGTTAAATCAGCTCATATTCAAAGTATGGGAGAAGTTGATAGCAGCACGCTTAAGGGTCCCAGATGCACTTGCCTGCGTTGCCTGGACTAATAGGAAAAAGCAAGGTCCTTGCACCACCGCCAATATCTTCAATCTCTTTTCCCTATTCACAGGAATTGCAATCATCAGTGACATTTGGGCTTCCTGTGCTCACATGCACTTACAGTAGAAAGAGTCTTGTTGCCCTGTGGCCGGGATGCTCTCTGCAAAGCACAAACCACTGCTCTGTGTTTCGTGTCATTAGAGAGAGTGGTTTTGGAAGCAAGAGCGTGACTGGTCATTCATAGCTTGCTAATTTATTGCAACAAAAATCCAAACATTTCCCCCATACTTGCAAGGTAGTTATTTTATAATCTTTCAGGCTCCCACCCCCTGGCATTATTTCTAGACACCTATCCGGGGTTTTTGGGCAATCCCTTTTGAAGTTAAAGCATCATTTTAAAAATAAAGAAATGCAATTCACACTTCTCAGGGGCCATCACTATGCGTATAGCTTCAGACAGAAGACCCCTCTGGGTTAGGCTTGGATGGACCAACTTCCCCACTAATTTGACCAGGGAGTGCTGTGGTTAACTTGGAATTTGTGGCCCAGGATTCTCAGTTCTTTCAATTCCTTCTGGAGAGGAATCACATGCAGTTTTCTGTCTCTAGAATGTTGGCTAACACTTTCCTTTTCTAGGGCCTGGCAGGATGTGATTTTTGTGATGTCTACTTTGAGCTGCATGGGTCTCATCATTGATGGGAGGGAAATGCCCTTGGTGGCATTTCTACTTGGAACCTGGGATCTGAGGATATGGCAGTATTTCCCTCTCCTTTCCAACATTGCTGTGATTTTTTTTTTTTTTTTTTTTGGTACTGGGGATTGAACTCAAGAGCACTTGACCACTGAGCCACATCCCCAGCCCTCTTTTGTATTTTATTTAGAGACAGGGTCTCACTGAGTTGCTTTGCACCTCGCTTTTGCTGAGGCTGGCTTTGACTTTGCGATCCTCCTGTGTCCGCCTCCTGAGCTGTATTGCTGTAATTTTTAGGGAGAGAAGGCTCAGGGACTCTTGGTTCGCAGGGGAGCTGGTTGGAAATGGAGCAACCCCTTCACTGAAATAAGGAGAAAGTAGATTTTCTTAGAAAGCTGCTTGTAGAAACAGTGGGGCCCCCACTGAATCTAAACTGGGACTTGGACAGTGGCAGTGCTTGAAGAACTTGGAAGCACCCTCCCACTGCCTCAGGGGGTGGGAGCAAGTCTGAGGGTCAGGGCAGGAGAGTAAACCAATAGGACTCCATGGTATCTGCTCTACAGCCCAGCCACGGAGGCGCTGCAGGTAAAAGTGAAGGGCCTTTTTCACAAAGGCACATGGGACCAGCTTCTTGAATGGGAGGCGTGGTGTTCTCTCTCTTGGTGTGCACACAGGGCGGGACTTCAGGAGGGTGGGTGCTGAGGGTATCTGCTGACCCGGATGACCCCACCCCCGGTATGGAACCCGGAGGGGAAGTGCCGTAGGAGTCCCTGGAAATGGATTTTGCAGGCAGCAGATTTCAGGGACCACCCCTGAAGAACCCGAATTGGCTCAATGTGAGCATGCGAGATGCTATGGAAACTTCTAGAAGCCCGTGGGGTGAAAGTGGGGAGTGAGCTTTGTCGTTGAGATAAACCCGGAATGTGGGAGGTTGGGGCAATTTGGATTCTATCAGTTTGAGAACAGATCTCAGGAAGGGCCAGAGTGTGAGCCTATTCTAGCTTAAAAACTTTTCACATTACATACCAGCTTCGTTTTGAGTATGATCCCAGATAACTTGGAAAAACACACAACCTATGAATTGACCTTCTGGCTGACACCTGTTGGGCAACGGGGGACCACATCATCAGGGATCTGAGAACACAGAGAAAGCTGCTGACCTCATGGATCACAGATGCTGTCCTTTGTGGAGAGTCCTTGGGTGACAGCCATGGGAAAAGAGTGGACTCGCCTCATAAGGATCTTAATAATAATTTAGAGAACCCCCTGGATGGTAACTTTAATTACTTTGCAGATACTCTACCCTATCACTGAGGACCAAACAGGCCTCTCCCTTCCTGATTGCAATGAAAATATGTTTTTAAAAACAAACACTTTACTTAAAACTAGGGATATTTTTTTAATTAGAGGAAAGCTTAACCAAATGCATTTTCTCTTGTAATTTAATCCATTCTAATTATCTTGAGACTGTTTATGATGAAATACTTTAAAAATTTGCCTAGCTGCTATTTCATGCAGTTCCTCTATTACTCACAAATGGAAAAGCTCAGAGATGGCCAATGACAGCGTTGCCTTCTGCAATCCGACTATGAAGACGCACAGAAGGGCACGATCACAAGAAGTCCGGCCACGAACCCTGATTCTGACTGGTAGTTTTTCAAGATGGTGACACTCTCCTTTCCAAAGACCATCAAGGCAATCTTTTAAAAAAGAGCTCATGAAATAGCATGCTATCAAAGAAGAGGGTGGGGAAGACCGAACCCCACTAGGCAAGCAACTTGGGAGAAAATGCAAAGTCTGTTTCTTTCATGAACATCTGGGGTATCCTGTGTGGCTCCTGATAACCCAGGAGATGAGCCAGGAATTGCCGAGAATCCCCAGATGTTACACACAGGTCATGCTCCAAGGAGTCGAGCAATTGCAGCAGGGGAGAAATGAGGGTAATTGTGAAGTTTATGGGGCTGAATAGGGACAGGGAATCAATGAGAGTCTTGATTTTCCAGAAAGCACACATGCTACTTGACAGAGGCAGAGCTGGATTTTTCTATGACGTAGAGAGCCAGTGCAAGTAAATCTTGCATCCTAGATTCACGAGGAATGGGAAAGAATGAGAAAAAGAGAGAGCAGGACCATGGGTTCTAAGAGGCACTGATTTGGACAGCATCCCAGCTTGAGAAATGCTGAATTCCACCTTAAAGGAGAGGATACCTTCCTCCCAGCTTCTCAAGGGGGTCTGTGATCTCTAGCCTGAGAAATACAGGCTTAAGAGAACCAAAGTTTTATTCTGGGCAGCAATAGCAGAATTTCCAAATAACACTTCCAAGAGGGATTTTTACCTTTTGAAATATACTTGTTATAAAAAACCAGAATGGAATAAAACCCAGAATGGAAACCAAATTCTCATAGGCCCCTTGGCTTTCCCAGATCACATCTAAAAGGTTGAGTTTTAGAACCTTTGGTCAAAAGAAGCAAATCCTAATTTTATAAGTTTGTATTAGCGTAGATATTTGATCCCATGTAGATCTGGGTTATTTGGTAAAAATAAGCAGCTTTCATTCCAGGTGAGAATGGCTGTTTCTGGTTCTAAGATGCAGATATCAGCAGGTGGCTGAACTGGACAGGGGTGTGATTATTTTTGATATGCCACTAACTACTTGATAGGTTGGAGGCAGATTTGGGGGTGGAAGGTGAGAGAAAAGTTTTAATGAGAATTTTATTTTGAAACTTCTCTTTTGCCCTTCAAAATTTTTTTGTTTGTTTTTTACATTAGTACTCGATAATGACCGTGATGCAGATGACATCAGCTCATATTTACGAGGCTCTAACTTCATGCTTGGCACAGTGCTAGGTATCCCCATCATATGGACAAAGAAACCCAGGCACATAAGGTTAGAAAAGCTGCCAAGATTTGAGCTCAGGCAGAGTGACAAGAAAGGTTGTGTCCTTAAATACTTCACGACACTTGCACTTGTCCCAACCCAAGTGAAGCGAATGTACCTCAACTACTTTTTAGTGTCACCTCTCTCTATTAAAAAGTATACTATGAGCTGGGTGCGGTGGCACATGCCTATAATCCCAGCAGCTCGGGAGGCTGAGGCAGGAGGATTGAGAGTTCAAAGCCAGCCTCAGCGACTTAGCGAGGTGCTAAGCAACGCAGTGAGACCCTGTCTCTAAATAAAATACAAAATAGGGCTGGGGATGTGGCTTAGTGGTTGAGCACCCCTGGGTTCAATGCTCAGTACCAAAAAAGAAGAAGAAGAAAATAAAGTATACTATGAATGGATAAAGTGGAGGGAGGGCTGATCACTCAACCTCTACCAGGAAGGTTTTCGATGCACAAAAGAGTCCCTGGGGATATTGGATATGAATTAGAACAAAGGTGAGCTGATAAATGAATAAACTAATAACAAAAAAAATCGCCATTCAAGGACTGTGAATGTGGCTTAGTGGTAGAGTGCTTGCAGTGAGGCCCAGGCAGTGCAAAAAAGAAAAGGGAAAAAGAAGAAAAAAAAATATACCCTTCACCGCGATCAATAATCTGATGCCGCCTCATTATCCGGGGTAACACTCTGATGCATCTGTCCCTTTTATGTAGTCTTTAGCGTGTACTAAAGGAGTCTACACTGAAAACCTGGCGTGCAGAAGAGAGAAAGGCTTGGCCGCCTTAGAGTGGCCCACGCCTATGATTCTGCATCCAAAGTAATAAAACCCTGGAAATGGACAGGTCCTCAGAGACCACCTCATCCAAGTGTGTTCTAAATTCATTCAATCACATAGTGCATTTGTGATATTTGCAATATCTGCAGTGTTATTTACTTAATATTTTTCTTTAAATTTACCCAGGCCTAATAATGCTACCCACTTCCACCACATCCCTAAGCAATAACACCTATATAATCATGAGTTTGATGTGCTAGTTATATGGTTTTTTTTTTTTTTTTTCCTAATACTGACTTTGAAGAGCACTATATAACTATTCAATAAGGCATATTTGTACACCAATGAAAAGCATCTCACACTTGCTCGTGTCTCATGCCCTAGAAAGCAATTGTGTAGTCCAACCCCCTCACGCGCCGACATGAAGGAAGGGAGGTGAGGTGATTTGCTCCAGGGCAGAAAGAGTGACAGTCAAGCTCAGAACACTGGTGTCCCCCTCCGCTGGCCAATCTATTTTTCACGACTCTATAAGGAATCAGATGCTGAGTGATGTAGAAGCTGTCCATCACAAATATCTACCAGACCCACCCACTAGGGCCCCGTCTTCCCTTCTCCTTTTATGTAAATCATTTAGCGTGCATTGTAAGATCGGAGAAGCAAGGACTGGGAATGGATACTGAATCTCTGCAAAAGCTCCAGGGCTGAGCACCCACCACACACCAGAGCACCTCATTTCATCTTTTCCAACAGATCTGATTCTTGAGTGCTTTCGTTTATTTGAGTCTGGAATCTTCCTCATGCTAATTTCTGCCCATGGGTCTGTGTTCTAAGAGTTACAAACCACGTTCAGCTCTTTGCTTTTGGGAAGTCTTGTATTTTATATCGAGTTACCTAATGAAGCTTTGGGTCAACGAGGGACCACATCTGTGATGGCGGTCTTGGATGATGATAACGGAGTTTAAAGATCCCTGTCATCTTGGTGGTACTGTAGCCATAACCTGTAGCACTACATATCACTCATGTGTTTGTGCTGACGTTGGTGTAACAAACCTAGTGTGCTGCTCGCTGTACGAAATAGGGCATCTGCAATGGTGGAGAGACAGGGTACAGTGCCAGCTTATGATAATAAACAACTGTGTTGACGTGCTCGCTACACTACACTTTGATCAATGTTTTAGAGAGTACTCCGACCTACACAACCCATGTTTACTGTAAAACAGTTAACTGTATTTCCCCAGCAGCAGCCTCATGCATCTTGTGTTTCCTGCATCGCCTGATGTCACGAGAGGCCACATAGAGTGAGTGACCTAGACCCCGTACGTAGGTTTGGGTAAGGACACTCTTGATGACTGTCTAAAATCGTGTTTCTTGGGACGCACCTCCATCGTTAAGTGATGCATACTCTCAGGAGGTGGCCCCATCACTGAGGGCTACAAGCTGGTCTGTGACCAGTTCCTCTGAAACTTTCAGGGGATCGTACAGAGGATGATCTCAGTTGCTGTCTCCCCACTGATCTAAAATGTCGAGAATCCTCCCCTCCTTAATTTTTTGATGGGAAATGCATTTCACGAAACAGAATTACTAAATCATATAGGAGGCAGTTCCAAAAATGCTTCTATGTAAACTACAGAATGGTCAAGTCGTAAAGCGAGGGTGAGGTTGGCGTCTGTCTATTTTCCAACCGATACTAAAATATTCCTCTTCCATATCCGGAACAGGAAACCCAACACTTCCGCCGACGAGAATCTCATGACCTACAAAGTCGTTATTTCCTGTCATCTTGTTTTATTTTTTTTCACGGTGATGTGAAAATGTATTCCGGCCACTTCTACTGTTCAATCTTGGTGCTGGGTTTGGACGGGAACCCTTGAATAGACTATCTGATCTAGACCAAAAGAGAATTTCTGGCACGCGGGATTCCCGACCTGCAGTGAGAAAGCTCACAATTTGGCCAAATTGTGGGAAGAAAGAAAAAAAAAAAAAAAAACCAAAAATCATTGTGCTAAAAGTCTGTCTAGAATTTTTAACAGGGAAGGGCTATCACTTCAGGTTTTTACTTAGGGAAAAAAAAAAAAAAAAAAAAAAAGCCCCTAGAGGAACAGGTTAATTAACCAATCAGAGAATGAGCTGCTTCTCCAGACATAGCTCCACAGAGGCTAATTTCATCTCAACTTGATCTCATTGTAGAGTCACGAAATCTCCAATGTTCAAGGACAATAGCTACAAGAAAAAACATTTCCATAACTTGGAATGAAACCGGAATGAGATGCAGTGGCAGCTGTCCTCAGTCTGGAGCTGGTTAATTTTAACAGCCGTTTCTTTCCCAACCTGGTCCCCATTGTTGTGAAGTGTTCTCCCTCTTGGACCGTGACCCTGTCTACTTCTGATGACAATCACTTAATCAGCGCATCAGATTGCCGCACGGCTGGTTTTACCTTGGGTAAAGATTCATTTTCCTTATTAACATCACAAGAACCTATTTCTTCCCCCAACCAATTAAAGAGGAAAAATAGAAAGGCCTGGTGCAATAGAGGGAAAAGAAAACTGTTCCGACTTGTGGCACCTGCTCAGGTCACTCAGCCCCATGTGGCCCTAGGAATCAAGTTGTCACGATTCTGAAACGTGATCAGGGGTCAGGACCACGCAGGCAAAATACACAAGTTGGAATAACGGTGACAGACACTGCTCACTGCCCACATACCAAACAGTTCGCCCGGGTTCGGAAGGAGCCGGCACAGGTTCATCTGGCCTGTGGGTGTGTCAGTGTGCATGATAGACAGCAGATGTCCCGACAGCCTTTGTTCAGCAGATAATCACAACAGAGCACCACTAGCATTTAACTTCCCTTCTCTATTCCCTGCTAATACGAAGGTTGGCTTCTCCCTTGTATTTCGCCTGACCATTCTGTTGGCAAAACACATTAAGCATCTGCTACATCTATTTATAACATAAAAGACGCCTATCTGAGTCTACTGCAGTTCCTAGTGATTCTGACCTGGTAAGAATTCTATAGCTCCTTCATGCTCTGGTGCTATAGCCATTGGATGACTTTCTTATGTTAAATCCTCAACTTTAATAAAGGGTGATGGCAGGTCATAGGCAGGTGGCAGGTGATGGGAACAACCAACCCATGGTAAGGTCATGTTTAAAGAATAAACCTCTTCTGACCACACAATGTGCATTTTGGCTTATTTACAGGAGTAAACAGGACATAATCCACATAATATATTCCAGCGATATACATGGAACGTGGTCAACTGGGATTCAAAGAATATGTCTTATCCATGCAATTCTGTAGGTTTTAGCCATACCTTTATTGAACTTGTTTGAGTGAGATAACATAAGAATCATTGCTTGGTAGAATCAAGTAAGCTGTTAAGTTAGCTCTGACAGTTAACACTGAAATATTATACCTTCTATGAAAGTCTGTGGCAACATGAACTAAATTTCCATAGATAAATAATTTGGTTGCAAATTTCAGCAGTGCATTTGACCAGACATGGCTAGATCCTGGTACTTCTACTTGATGGAGGTTTAGAAGTCTGTGCTTTTTGCTCCTCCCTTTCTTCCCTACCTATCCTCCTGCTTCCTTCAATATGATAAAACGTGATCCACCAATTCTGACGTGAATTGTTCAGTGGACTATGTGCAGTGACATCAACAAAACCACCTCACTGTGACCTTTTGAAAATAGGCCCCAGACAACCTAAGTACCTGACACTAACCACCCCTCATTCTGCCTCTCCCCAAACTTCACAATGCATTATTTACTGACTATGTGCCATTTCATTCTTATTTATTTTCTATTTTCAAAACATAGCATTTGAGGCTTTGCTTTGGAAAGGACCAAAGAGCCTCCCTTTCCTCTCTGTCAGTATCCCCGAGGAGGAGGCTGATTCTGAGCTTGTAAATTGTGGCATTTACTTTAAATGAAATGACAGGAGTGTCTGTTCCAACTAAGAGACTAAACTCCCCGAAACAGCTCCGGGGCCAGAGGTTGAAACGCATAAGAAGCAATTATGCGCCTTACAAACATCTCTCTCGCTTCCCCATAGCAAGTCTCCCAACCAAGGGATATTTGGCTTTTCTTTTTGCAAAAACTTCAGCGAACAAAAGCAGAAGGAGATGACACATGACTGACTGATAGAGCCACAGAGCCCTAATTTCTCACAAGGCAGGCTCTGGGGATCCAGATCTTTACAACTTAGGTAGCACAAACTCTAAAGCCACAGGACGTCTGAATTTGGAACACGGGACTTCCCCGCACCAGCACCCTCTTCATTTTGAGAGCTACACGTGACATAAATTTGCACGTTCTCCATGTCCCTCAGGAACTCCCGTATGTCAGCTCACAGAGATGTGAAACCTGAGCCTCACACTTCAAGCCATAGAAACACCTTTTTCTAATACTGCTCTCCCCCAGGGCTGGCTCCACCGAAGCACCTGCATTCTCTTGCCGGCCACATCCTCACCCTTCTCCTCTGACACCAAAGCTGTCACCTGCCTATCTCATGTTCCAAGGCCCCAGAGACACCTCTCCTCATCTACTGTCTTCACGCCACTGCGCTCTGTGGCCTGTGGACCTTCTTTCTTTCTCGCCGCCCTGACAGCCTTCAAGCCTCTGCTGGTGCCCCCTTCTAACCTGCCTCCCTCTTCTCCCTTCTGTCCATCTGCACTTGAGCTGTCCTCATTCAGGGCTCTTTTTCTGTAAAGGGCCAGATGACAACTGGCTTGGTGGGCCATGGAACGGGTGCCAAACTGAAGCACGAGGCTGACAAGATGCCAGCAGGGGGGTGCGGTGGTCCTCTACCAACACTTTGTTTAGGGACACTGACATTTCACGGAACCGTCACACCACGAGAGATTTTTTTTCTTGGAGTTGTCAACCTCTAAAATACGTAAAAACAATTCTTAGCTTATGAGCGTTAGGAGAATAGGCAGCAGGCCAGGTTTGGCTTCCAGGCTGCACCCCTGCACTAATCCATCTGGACCCCCCTGCTTGTGAACCATTTTCAGGGTAAGGACAGGTTATAGGTAGGGGAGAGCCATTAGGCATCACTCTGGGGACACTAACCCTGCTGTCCCCCTAACTCCCAGATGTGAGGATGGGGGGAGCAAAGGGATGGGATGTTGGATTGTATGAATGGGGAGAAAGTAGGATTAGCTACCTGAAGGCTGTGGATTGGTAAGAGCTTTGGAGCGAGGGGGGATGATGGGGGTAAAGGAAAGGTCTTTATTTAAATCACTGCACATGCAAAAGCACGTCAAGAGGAACGCCCCTGAGGAGTGCCAGCTATTGTCAGAGCTCTCTTGGTCTTGGACTGTGCATCCCTCCCTGAAAGTCCTGTGAATTGTCCCTCTGCAGGGGACTGAAGATGAGAGAGGCTGCAGGGGGAAGCAGGACCTGGAGCGTCATTGAGAGATTGCAAAAAACAATTCACTGCCAACAGACTGTCCCAGCAGGGTCCCAGTGCTATGGTCGTGGGCCTGATTGGCACGCTGCCCCTCGGATGTCCAATTAGGTGGAACTGGGGGAAATCAAGTGCAGAGTCAATCCACTTTATCTCTGCTTCACCGCCCGAATGAACAGCATGGGAAACTGAGTCTGATCTGATCAGTCAGCGCCGGGCCAGCGCCTCACCTCGTGTCTCACTCTGGGTGACCACGCTCTGCCTGGAGTTCCGGGCTAGGACAGGGGAGAGTCCAAACCTGATGGCTGGAATCAAAAGTCACTTCAAGGGGCTAACAGGAGTTTGACTGAAAACGTCCCCAAGAGTTTCCACGCAGGTAAGTGGATTAACCAGCTTGGCATGAAATGGATTGTGGGACGGACCTAATTAAACAACAAAAGCAAAAAAAGGGAGGTAAAATGACGTTCAAGTTCACAGCTTTGTCATCCTGACTGAGAGGTGTGGAGAGCCAAAAAGCAGAGGCTTCCAACTCCTAATCAAAGGGGTTCTTAGCTACATTCTGTCCTCCTCCAAAAACTACAATCACGGCAAAAAACAAATAAAATAAAAAAATGAAGAAACTTCAGAACTACTACTTCTTGCCAAAGAAAGTGACCTTTAGAAAAATATTCTTGGTCACGAAACTTACATAAAAGGGTCTCGCCACAGAGTGAAGTGGGACCAGAGGAGGAGACTGGTAGGGGTGCTGATGGGAGGTCAGGAGGTCAGGAGCCCCTCTACAGACCCCTGCATGGTAAGAGGATGGGGGCACTTGGCTACCAGGGGACCTGCATCTAGCCTCTCTACAGTAAGTGCGTGCACACTGTTGCCAGCAAGCAATGATCGGGGATCCAGGCAGCTGGGAGGTTATTCGTAAAGGGAAGCCCTGCAGACCACGCTGATTTGGGCGCCTGCAGTCTCCAGGCGCAGACCATTTCCCATGCATGTGCATTTCTCCCTCCCCAAGACAGGGAGTTGGGATGGGTTTTCTTATCTGGACTGGTCCCTTTCTTCCCAACCTGCGGTCTTTGAAAGAAGGGAAAGCCTTTTCCAATGAGGGACCCTGCTTTCCCCTTTGTCTGTCCCCGTGGAGATTTGGAGAGGCAGCGAGAATGTTGGAGAGCACTTGTGTCCCTGAGGGAACAGCCAGTTGCAATGCACGACCGTCACTATAGATCTACGATTTATGAAAATAAAGCAATATGTGCCTGTTTCGGTGCCTGCCGTTTGCCTACCAATGGTGCAGTGTTCACCATTCCAGCCCTCTCGGCATTCACATTTGCCATCTTTACAGGTCCCGTGCTCAATGCAGCGGGGGGGGGTGGCACACGCGCTGGTCGCAAGCTGCGCCTGTCCAGCCCTCTTCACAGCGGCAGGCTCCCCCGATGCAGACGCCGTGAGTGCCACAGTCTACTGAGCACACTTCTGGAAGAAAAACAATGATTACAGCTCAACACAGCAGCTGGCAGAACCCTTCAGGGAAGCCAGAGCATATACATCCGGGCCCCTGGAGCAGGCCCCACGGCCCGGCAGCTAGGACATCTTGGGAAGCTTGTCTGTCCGCTGGGCTGGGGATTAATTGCTGTTAGGAGTCGTCTGAGTAGTGATGCTCCAAGTGTGGTCCCTGGACCAGCAGAATCCCCGTCACCTGGGAATCTACTAGAAATACAAGCTCTGGTGCCCTGGATGGACCCCGTGAATTAGGAACTCTGGGCGTGGGGCTCACAAGTTCATCTTACCAAGTCGTCTGGGAGGGTTAGATACCCACTGGTGAGTGACAGCTCCCTTCTAGAGATGGAGACCGTCCCTAGAGGAGGCCAGGGGGTTCCGCTTGGCAAAGCTAACCAGGAGGCATGCGCCTGAAAAGGGGTCTGTCTCGTGGATCCCGACTCCCTATCCAGCTGGGCCTCTTCTTCCCTCGAACTGCCCAGGCCCCTGCGGCCTGTCGGGGACCCTGCTGCTCCATCCCCACGATGACTGCAGACCCCTGCGTTCCCCCACGTCACCTGGCGGCAATGCTGACCGCCGGAACCATGCTGCACTTGCACAGCCTCTTTCTCGAAGGAGCTCAAAGTCTTTTGTGGACGGGGAAGGAGACAGACAGACAGATACGCACTCTCTGGTGTTCCAGACCTCTCACGCGAGGACAAGCACGTGCCAGACATCCATCCTCACGACAGGCTACTGAGGGGGGCGTGGCTCGTCATGCCAGGGGAGCGGGGACAGACCAGGGGCGGGCGGTGACTCACGCAAAGTCACACAGCGTGTCTGTGGCAGAGCTGGGCCTTGCGTCTAGGGCTCTCGCCTCCCCCATCCTCTGCAGAGAGCTCTGCCAGGGCTACCAGCATCAAAGAAGCCAGAGTCCAGGGGTCTGAGAACACATCCCAAAATAGCCCATTTTGAACTGACTCTCCCTTTTTTTTTTTTTTTTTTTTTTTCACTCTTTTTGGAATGAAAGATTCATTTCCTTCCCATTGTGGAGAAAGCCTCACGTCTCTTCCTCTCCCGATTGCCATGGCAATCGGACAACCGTCTCTCTAGCCCAGAGGAAGGGGGCGGCAAGACGATCGCTCTCCTGACGGGGGGGCTCGTCCGTGTGAACCCAGCCTTTCTCGGGAGGTTGGGACCGGCGTGAACCGTTGTTGAACTGTTCCCTCTCTAAGGTCACGTGGGAGGCGAGATGTGTACTCTTAATTTTAGGAAAATAAAGTGTGCAGCGCAACGTCTTCATTCCCCTGTCACTGGAGTATTACGGAGCTCTCTAGTGTGTCCCCACAGCACCCCGAGGGAGCCTCTCGTCTGTTTTATAGGACGTTCTATTCGGTTTGTCTGGGGCTGAATCGTTGTTGTGTTCTCTGGTTCCTTTAGGGAGCGTACACAGGTCCGTAATGCAAACGGAAGCATCCCTCCCGGGCCCCTCATCCAATCGCGGTGAGGGAACCTACTAGGCCCCAAATCCAGCACGGTGTTTTTCTCATTGTTTCACAAAGACCACAAACTCCGCCACTAAGGAGAGGCGTGAGAACGGCACTGTGTGATTGGCCAAAGTCCCTCCATGCCCAGCTAGTGTGAAGAGGAGAGGGCCATCCATCTGGGGATGGGACGGCCCCCCGGGCACGAGCGTCGGGAGACCGTGGAGAAAACCTCTTGGCTTACCAACGGAGCAGTCGGGACCCATCCAGTTGGGATCGCAGCTGCAGAGGCCTGAGTCGGGGAGGTACGTGCCGTGGCCACTGCACTGGTCTGGGCACTGGACCCTCGCCAGCTCGCAGTTGAGACCGCCCCAGCCCGGGCTGCAAAGGCACTCTCCATTCACACAGACCCCGTGGCTGGAGCAGGTGGGATCCAGGCAATCCACTGAGAAGGAAAAAAAAAAAGGAAAAGTCCTGGTCACTCATGGGGGACAGGCCACGGGGCATGGGGCCACTGGTGCACTGGTTCCATTTGGGAGCAAATGGAGCAGTCCAGGGGGCACCCACAGGCCCCTTGAAGAACACTCATGAAAATAAAAGGCTTTTTACATGTCAAAACACCAAATCTCCAACCTGGAGAGGATGCAAGAGAACAAAGAATTCGGGAGACTCATGTAAGTTCTGAGGTGTGTCATTCAACCTTTAGAACCTTGTCTTCACACACCTTCGAACCCTGACTGTGCTGTCCTGGAAATGCGCATGCTTGTGACGTCTCTGCACATTTGGCCAAATCCAACACTCGCTCCTCCTGCTGAGTGGGGAAAGGAGAGGCTCCCTCTGACCTCGCTAACCCTTGGCTTCCAAAGGGAACACAAGACTCAACAGAAAACCCGGGAAATGCACACAGGAGTCACTTTCCATCTCTGGCTTCACTTAGGCCGAGTCTATGATTAGATCTCGGGGCGCACACGTGCACCTGCTGAGGGATTAGTGAAGGTGCAGGAGCCCTGTTTGGGGAGATGGCTATGATTGCGGTTGACTTCGGGCCATGGAGTTTTGGACACTGCCGCCTTCCGTAGTCTCACGAGACTTGGCCTGGGATCTCGAGAGACTTGGGCCGAGCGCGGAGCGGGTCGGGGCCATTTTGGTTGTTGGTTGTTTGCTGGTGTGTGGTACGTGTTAGAGTTGTTAAAGCCAGAGAGAGAAACTGACAGAATAAAGATCCTGTTTGTTTCCAGTCTGCCTCTGAACTTATTCCCAAGGCTTTGCTGCTCCAAGCGGCCATCGCTTCAGACGGCCACATGAAGGTGTGGCCAGAGAGGCGGAGCTGGCGTGGAACTGACCCAGACAGGGCGGCCCTCCTACCAGGAGTCATGGGTGGACTGGAAGGAGAGGGTTTTGGGCAGTGGCACTGGCCCTATACCAGATAGTGAAGTGTCAGATTCTGGCCACTGTCATTCTTGCCCGTTTCCGGTTCTATTCTTCGCCCTTCCTAATAGCCAGGGTGGCTAGACATCCAGCAGGTAACTTGAAGGAGGCTGCCCAAGAGCCCACTCAGGCCAGTTCTTGAGGACAGGGCTCGAACAGGGGCATGTGACCCAAGCCGTGGGCCTCCGCCCAGCCGGAAGGCTTTGTACGGGCAGGTGGGCTTCCTTAGGTCTTCCTAGGACATGAGGTAAGGATGGTTGGAGGAGAAAGATCTGCACGAGGAGGGGCTTGGATAAGGAGCCATGCTGCCTTGTGGATCAGAGACGCGGGGAAGTCTCATCACCTTATGTGCCTAAGACTTACACATTTGTCATTTTAACAGCTTTGAAGTCAGGTCTGTTGGCCTAGATCAAAGCAGTGCATCTGCTATCACCCAGAAGGTCCAGCCAGCCTGAGACCACTTTAAGTTTCTTTTCTCCAGGTATTGTGGAGCAGGCTGCAGAGTGATTCCATCCCTTGTACGTACGTGTGTGTGCCACCTTGTGGTTCAAACACTCAGACAAGATTCTGTTTTCCCTCCTTGCCCAATGCCAAGATTGAAATACACAAGACGCCTGGTCGCTAAATAATTCGCTATTACATTGGGATGATGACCCCGCGGGCTCCAGCTTTTTGTAGGGTGCACGTTGACACTGCTCATCATGGTTGTCTTTTCTTTCTCATTTAGCACAAAATTTATGGTGTGTTTTAACTTTGAGAATACATGGACTCTAAATATGACATTATTTAAATTCTCCATGCCACAATCTAAATAAATAGTCCCGGGGGGACGTCAGACTTGAGGAATTTGGATTTATTAAAACTCACAACATTTCATGAAGCTTCCAATGAGCACCCTTCTCTTGAGGCCAAGATAGTAATTTGCAGTATTTAGAGATGTTTCTCAGGATCCCCTTTGGATATTTTTAGGGAGATAGTATTAGTGGATGTCAGTTCCAAACTGTCTGGGCCATAGGAAAAACAATGACTTTTCTTCCCAGAAAGGTGAATTTCAGGGATTTATTGTTAGTCGGAGATGCTTATGACGACGTTACTTAATCTTGTTAACAATCACTTTGGAGTTGAATTCACTGTCTTGGGAAATATAACTCCTGACGATATAAACCCTTCTGATGCTTTCTAATCTGCTCTACTGAGGGTGGTGGAATGCGTCTGGATGTAATGGTGAGCAGAGAGATAGAAACATTGAAGACCTTACGAGGGAGCTGGGCAGCACCTGCAGGGTCTCATGCCTGGCACAGTTCAGAGAACAGCAGGTATTCAACCCACTATCGTGGCAGAGTTTGCTGTGAGCACTCCTCACTAGCAGGACCAACTTCCAGTGTGAAGGATGGATTAGCAAGAGAAAACGGTGCCATTTTTTTGCTTTTAGAAATAGTTTGTAGTTTGGGATCAGCAAAACATGAGCTGATTCATTCAGCACTTAGTGATGTTCATATTTTTTCTAAGAAAGGAAACCCCCAAATTCCAGTTTTTCTTTACTTGGTTCCTATTTCTGATAAAGCAAAGTTAAAATATATACAAAAATATCGCGTGTGTTATTGCCTCAAAAATTGTTCTCAACCTATAATTAGCCATTTAAAATGTTTGGTAGGATGCCAAAAGCTAGGAACCTAAAAAATATATTTCATAATCTTTTTCTTAAAAGGATAAAATAATAAAAAGAAATATACCAAAGACAGAGAGGGAGGGAGGGAGGGAGGGGGAGAGGGGGAGGGGGGGGAGAGAGAGAGAGGAGAGAGAGAGGGAGAGGGGGAGAGAGAGAGAGAGAGAGAGAGAGAGAGAGAGAGAGAGAGAGAGATTTTTCTTCCAGATAAATTAGCTCTCCCTTTTCTATACTGAATTATGGTATGAAGAAAGCAGGAAAATCCACTGAGATTTATTAGCCCAGTACTAGAATGTCAACAAAAGAACCATTTATAGTATCTAGAAATATGAGCTAACCCTTTCTTTGGTCAGTGATACTAGTAAATATGCCCTTAGTGCTATATAATTACAGTAGCTGATGGAATAACTAAATTCAAACTTGAAGAGAAGCAGTTTCACTATGAATTTTAAATTTAGTTCCAATTTCATAAGATGGTCTTGTGGCCACGTCCTTAGAGTCTTTAGCAGGCAGAAGGGACTATGGCCTTTCACGAAGCCTTATAAATAGAGACAGTGCACCACTTAAAAGCAGGGTAGTGGCCTTCACAAGCTAAGTACCCTGTGCCTCGAGACGCCAGCCCCCTGGCAGCTGAAATCATTAGAACTCATTTAGTCTTGGGTTCTCTGTGGGTTTGGCAAAAAAGGGTTATGAATGCAATTTCTATCCCTAAGGATGAAAAAGGAGGTCAAGGAGTTTTACAAACAATATGTACTATAACCCCCCGAAGAACCATGAATTACATTTATGAAGTTAAATGTCATTGAAAAATGACTCAACCATGAAGCAGACATGGGGACATGGCTGACTTCAACCAATATGTCAATTCCTCTCTCATCACCTGCCCACTCCCCCAGACATCACGGAACATGTCCTTTTATTTTCTTGTGCAAATTTTGTTAATAGCACAACAGTGTTTATGCAGACGGAGCGGAGGATGGCAACTATTGATTTCGTTGCCTTGGCCATTTCAGGTAAATTGTTTGAACGTTATGACTATGATGAATATCAGGAATAAAAAGCTAAATGGAAGAAAAAGTGCTGATCCCGACTTTCTGATTCCATTTCCTATTTTGAAAACAGCATATGAATCACCTCGGCTCATTCTTTCTGGGTAGCAGAAATCAATAGGGGAGATTTCGCAGTTTCATGAGCTTCCACGTGGCTCGCTTGTTTTGTTGGGTGCTTAATTCGCTCTGAACATTTAAATAAGGCTGGCTGGAGAGTGAGGAGGTTGAAGAACCACTTGAAATTCCACTCATACAGATGTGCGCAATCTTTCCTGGAGAGAGAAACCCTAAGACGGCAGTGTTAGGGCTCCAACGCTGTCCTACCGATGATGTATGCAGAAGGTCGCCGTGACCTTTCTCGTCACATCGGTGGCCCGTCCCATGTTTTCAGAGAATGCAGCTTCGCCTCCTGCAATCCATTTATCTTTAAGAACTTTCACCTTTCAAGCAGGGTTATTAAATCAGTGTTTTCTCCACCCAGACTCCCAATTTGGTTTTATGATACAAACATGGGGAGGTTACCTTTTGTAACAGAGTAGGAAATAAATAGCAAAATGGAGAGAGGTAAGTCCTGGGAGTCAGGCTCCGGGCCCCTGGTAAGGACCTGGCTGTTAACACATGGAGAAATCTTAGGAGAACCAGGCAGCCACAGTTCTCAAAACTGTGAGATGGGGGCTTTCACAAGTGTGGGCGAATCTAAGGATCAGGCGTAGTCTCTACTCTGTGGTGAGGCTGTCGTGATGGCTGTATAGCATGCAGGAAAGCCATACACTAATGGAATGGAAGAACGGACCCTCAGAATCCTGCAACCCCTCATTATTGGCTCATCCTCTAGAAGCTCAAAGACTCAGGGCAGATTGCAACCAACAGGATTTTTCTTGGGGGGACGTCCTGGGGGGTCATCTCAAGTCACCTCATGGGGGGAGTAGGAGCGGGCTCTGCATTGCGCCTTGGTTTGCTGGGTGAGTTGACACTGTGTTTGCATTGGGAACATGGGAGGCAAAAGGGCCGTCGGAATGCGCAGGGCCACTTCACCGCGGGATGGACTTAGCAGAATGATCTCAGCTGGGAGAATCTCACCTGACCCAATTCAAAGTCTGGGAAGAGCATAAGGGGAGGACAGAACCTACATTCTTACCTTCCTACCAACTGTGGTTGATTCTTTATTTGGGAGAAGCAATAGATGGGCAACTAGAGACCATGCTCGAGAAGGGCAAATCAGAGAAGGGCGCAGGTAGCTGTGCTTCCTGCTCCATTGGCACCAGGACTTGGCACCATTACCATGGCACCGAATAACTCTCCTGAAAGAACCAACCACAGTCATTAGGACTAGTAAGAGCTGATTTCCAAATCCCAACCTGTTCCCGTGCTCCCTCCCCTCTTCCCCCTCTTCTGATCTCCAAGCCCGATCGATCTTGGACTGTGTTTTGTCTGATCAGCTTCAGTTTATGACATTCCTGATTTCTCCCCAGGAGTGCTGGAGGCCTTTAAATGTATGCTATCGTGAGCTCTTTGGAGTTCATCAAATCCCAGCCCTCTGGCCGCACAGCCGCTCTCCTCTAACTCCGTGTGGCTGTTGGTAACTGGAGTAATTTGCCCCACGTGGTGTCTCTGAATGACCTGGATACCTGGAGTCTTTCCAACTGGCCTGCTTCCTACAGATACTAATTTTTGTTGAAAGAGTTACCCAGAAGAATATGGAACTTAGATTACCAAGAACAGTAAAAACAAACAGACAATGACAGACCCCAAAATCAGCTCTGAGGAAGGTGGCGGGGGCAGGAGGAGACTCAGGAACTCTTGTTTCTTCTCTGGATAGCTTTAGCAATTCCCAATTCAGAAAACTTTGAATAAAATAGAAGAGGGAAGAAGACAGGAGGAGGCAATGGAAGAAAAAGTGGAAAGGAAGAAGGAAGAGGAGGAGGAGGAGGAAGACAGGAAACTAGAAGACAAAGGGCAATTTAAGAGAAAAACAAAGGAGCTACTGCCTGTAAAGGAGTATAAAACAAGACCCTCCTTCCAGAACCATCTCCATAAGCCTTTTCTGTTCTACAGCTAAAGAAGTTACTCAAAGTTTTCAAGTTTTTTTTTTTTTGTACCCGGGATTGAA
This sequence comes from Tamias sibiricus, assembly GCA_025594165.1. Taxonomy (NCBI): domain Eukaryota; kingdom Metazoa; phylum Chordata; class Mammalia; order Rodentia; family Sciuridae; genus Tamias; species Tamias sibiricus. Next base: position 12,473,401 of record CM046662.1, read on the forward strand.
CTCAGGGGCACTCGACCACTGGGCCACATCCCCAGCCGTTTTTTTTTGTATTTTATTTAGAGACAGAGTCTCACTGAGTTGCTAAGTGCCTCGCCATTGCTGAGGCTGGCTTTGAACTCGCGATCCTCCTGCCTCAGCCTCCCAAGTGCTAGGATTACAGGCGTGCACCACCACACCCGGCTTCAAAGTTTTCAAGTTTTGTGTGTGTGCGTGTATGCAAAATTGCTAAGGCTTCTTTTTGCAAAACAGCGAGCCTGGGCTCCTTGGCCAAAGCCGGGCTGTGTGTCACCCCACCGCTGCCCTGAGCCCTGACACTCACCTTCCTCGCAGTGCTCCCCTTTGTAGCCTGCAGAGCACACGCAGTTGCCCTCGATGCAGGAGCCGTGGCCCCCACAGGTGGGGTCAATGCACTGGTTCATGGGCACGTCACACTCTGCGCCTTTCCAGCCGCTGTAGCACTGGCACGTTCCTTTAGAATACTGTCCGTTCCCGCTGCACAGGACGGGGCAGGCGGCTGTGGAAACCAAAGACAGAACACCAGGTCACGAGGGGGCGCCGTCTGCAGGGCTGTGTCGGTCTGAGAGCCTGTCTGGCACTGTGTCTTGGCTTACAACTTGGTGGGCTGGGGACCGTGGCCAAGGAAGTACAGGGCCACCTTCAAATAAACAACAGCGGCGATGCCACTGACTCCAGTGGCTGCCACCACTGAGTGCGTGCTGCAGGTGCGAATCTGGACTTGGTTGTCAGAGGCACTGTCTAGAGTGGAGGCTGCGTTCAGGATCTCCATTTGCAGAGGAGGCTCAGCCCAGTGGAGTCACTCGCCCCTTGACACAGAGCTCCGGGGTCCCAGTGGAAACCAGTTTGGCCTACTCCAAAGCTGCGCTCGTACCAAAGCTACCCTGACTTCCCTCTTGTTGTTATTGTCATTGTCATTGGCCTGGGGATCCGAATCCATTCTGCTAATCATCTCACCCTTAGATCTGTCAACTCCTATCTGACAAGCTGATGTGTAGGGACACACGGGAGCCAAGGGATGTCTCTCTGCCTCAGTTCCTTACCCTCGCCATGAAGAAATCACTGTGCCCATTTCAATGGGCAGCAGGTGCACTGAGGCATAAAGATAAAATACACCTGGACTATTCAAAAAGGGTGGGGCAGGGCAGGAAGACAGGAAATGTCAAGCAGTCCACCCTCTGCGTCTGTCAATGGGAAGAAGGTTGAAAAATCGGCAGGGACTGTCTGGGATGAGACGAATGACACTTTTCAGCAGTTTGGCCTCAATTGTGCCAGCTCCCCACCCCCTTTAGAATTGATCAGGATGGGACTTCAGTGGTCTCAGTTTGTAAAGAATCTACATTTCCAAACTGCCTTCTGATTTGGGGTTAAAATGGGAACCCTTTTCTGACAAGAGCACCAGACTCAGAAAAGAGACCTTCAGGAATGACGTCTCAGGACTCCTGTGATGTTGAGCACAGGTTCTGAGAATTCTACGGCTGTGTACACACATGCACAACCAGGCCATCTCTGGGCCAGGAGGAAACTGTAGGTCCAGCCATCTCATGTCTGCGTCGACTGTCCCACGGCCTTGTCCATCCCTTTTATTTAGCTGTTATGGTCATTAGCTTTCTTCCCTGAGTCTAACTTTACCAGATCTAGTAAGCTGTTTGGGGACAGCAGCTAAGTTACCCCTGTTGTCTTGCTACCAGTGGTGTGTTCATCACAGTGGGCTTGACTGGGTAAATATTTCTCCTATGTTCTTGGTGTGCAAGGATGCCCCAGGATTTTTTTTTTTTTTTGTACCAGGGATTGAACTCAGGGGCACTCGACCACTGGGCCACATCCCCAGCCCTTTTTTTGTATTTTATTTAGAGACAGGGTCTCACTGAGTTGCTAAGTGCCTCGCCATTGCTGAGGCTGGCTTTGAACTCGTGATCCTCCTGCCTCAGCCTCCCAAAGTGCTGAGATTACAGGCATGCGCCACCACGCCCGGCTGCCCCAGGATTTTTGAGCAAGCACTACATAGTCATTTATGGAAGATAGGACTTTACAGATGAGAGGACCTCATGTAGCCTTTTCCTGGGAAAGTGCATGTTTTACCTTAACTGCAAGCTGACCTGGAAGTAAAAACATCTCAGTGGTGGGCTTATAATTGAGGGGATAGTTCCTTCCAAAATGCTTTATAATGGGACCGCTGTGAAAAACACCAGGGGCACTATTTCCAGGAGGATTCTCACCCTTATGAATCTACCAGAGGAGAAGAATAGGCTTATAAATGGATGCATCAGAGGGACTTTCATTCACAGGGACCATAGCTGTGAGGAGTATGTTTCTACATTCAGGAAGCTGAAGCAGAGGTTTCTGCACAGTTACCAGAGACACTGACCATCTATGAGAGGATAGAGGAAAGAGCTTTGAACCCAGGGCGCCCAAGATTCAAATTGGGCACTGTGCAAAATATGAACTAGCAAGAAACATTTCTTGAAATTTTGACGGGGACTGGAAGACAAAGCTTGTTCCGTGTGAGTTCCTCATGAGAATCATGCTAAGCTCAAAGTCTGGGAGGCCGATGTGCGCACACCAACTCCTGTTCTCCATGCCTGTACCACTGCAGACATCACTGATCGATCATGGCATCTTGCCCTCTTGAGCCTACACAGAGCTTCAAAACCCTCAGTGCAGTGCTCAGGCTGAAATCTGCAAGCAGGCAGAATTGGCATTCAAGAGAAAAATCTGCTCGTCATTTTTGATCTAGGTAACGCTGACAGTATCTCCTGGTGGGAAGACTAGAATTCGCACTGTTTCTTCCCCTCTCCATTTTCCCACACTGCAACCAGACAACAGTGTGGCCACAAACGTGAGTGGATGAGCTTCTGGGGGCCGACTGTGATTCGAGGGTTATATACTACAGGGGCTGCCAAGGATGGCAGAGGAAGTCACATCTCATCACCACCACTGTCTCCTACTGCATCCTTCTTCACCTCAGAAAGTTGGAGGAGGGTAGACAAGAGGAGCATATAATTATCTATATTAGTTAACAAAATGGGATTATTTACTTTATTCAGAGTGAAACTCTTTTTTTTTTGGCATAAAGTCCCAGTGATAAGGAAAAAAATAGAATTTTCTAGAAGGTAAGAATGGGTTTTATTCAAAATCAGATGCCTGGGAAACCAGATTTAAAGTATGACCTACTTAAATTACTCAGGGAAGAAAAAATAAAAAAGGAAAATAGTCAGGTCCGAGAGCTCTCCACATTTCTAAATGCAGCCATTTTTCAATATGTTTGCTGCATGCTTGCTGGGGGATGTGGTCAGAGACGAACAGCACCGTGATGTGATGTTCACTGGAGAGCAGGGCACTGGATGGGCTGGGTTGACAGTAAGAGCAGAAGGCGGGCTCCTTAGAGGACCCGAGCTCCAGCAATCTTTTTGCCATGAGGCAGAGTGCAGCCGAATGCCAGGTGAGCGCCCTCCAGTGGTCACTGGGCTGTCTGCATGGAAGCACCTAGCACCTTCCCTCTGCGTAAGACTCATTCCCAGACATAACTCAACCCAGAGCATCTCAGTACCTAAGGCTGGGACTCTTTCACACTGGAAAGGCTGGATGTAAAAGGGGAGCCTCCTGTATCAGTGACTTTTGTGATGCATTTTACAACCATGCAATCTACATTATTTTTTAAGACCGGTTATCAAAAGACAACTCTGACTCCATACCTTGCCAAGAAGTAAAATAAAGTAGAAGTGAAAACAGCGAGGGTGTTGGTGCTACAAAGACATGGGTTCAACACCCAGCCTGTCGTCTGCCAGCGGTGGGATTTTAGCAAGATGACTGAACGCCTTGCCTACTCAATTTCCCCTTGTTTTTTTTTTTTTTTTTCCTCTCAGCATTGATGGGACGATTAAGTGAGATAATATGTTCAATGACTCAAAGCAGGAGCTGGCACGACGCTCCCTCGTGAAATTTCAAACCAAATCCCCTGACTTGGGGGGTTAATAAAATAGAAAATGCAACATGGCTCAAGCACACGTGTGCGTGCACACAACACACAAACACACACACGCACACAACACCACTGCCAGAAAAGCATCAGATAATATTAAAAGAGTTCATCACTTTCTCCCCCTAGACCTCTCTGGGGTGATGGGTGGGCACCGGTTCTGATTGGCCAGGAACCACAGGCGACGTGTTTTATGTTGCGCTCCCCCCCCCCCCCCCCCCCCCCCCCGATTCCTGAGGCTTACGAGAGTAGAACATTGTGCATTCAAGCTTCTATTTGAAATTAATTAAAATGTTTGTACAAATTGACTATTCTTGTTTTACTAAATCTAGCAAATGGAAGCTTTAAGACTCCCGCAGAAGAAAAATAAATTACCGCTGCCACTAACGACTGACAAGTTAACAGGCGGATGACAAAAAAATGACACAATTTAGATTCACCTAAATGGTGTGAAGCTCATTTTAATGATCAAGTGAGAGCTTCCCCCTCCCCAAGTTCTCTGTCAGGGAGGGGACGATTTTTCAGTGTTGTTTACTCGGCAGGAACAGGACGCACTACTCATAGCTGCTGTTTTTGGAAATTCAGAAAAACAAATCCTTTCTTTGCAGAGCTTGGGGTGGTGAGAACACCTGGAGCAAACGCAGAGGCTGTCGGGGGAGGCTCCGCTATGAAAGCAGGAACAAACCCTGCAGCAACACAAACTGCTGTGGGCGGGACTGGTTGTGAAGAGGGGTTCTTTTAGAAGTTATTTGAAAACGGACTCAAAACCCCTGTAGAAAAGAGAGACGTGAGCCTAGTCCTCCTGAATTGTCAAAATGGCAGTAACACCTGGTTGCCTCGCATCCCAGGAAGTCACTGAACACTGATGGGTAACCCCACAGGGCGTTAGCTGGGCGAGGTGGCAGGGAAGCGCAAGGGGAGAAAGAAGAAGTCTCTGCCCCGTCCCACCCAGGCAATCCAGGTGTGCCAAGTGGGTCTGGGGGCCAGACAATCAAAACTCAGGGTTCCCAGCACCCAAACTGGAGTTCCTTTTGCTTCCCGTGTTGTGCTGAGCAAAACAGTGTTCGGAAAGGTGAGTTTTGCTTCTAGCTGGACCCTGGCAATTGACAATTCATTTGGTAGGTAATGAAATTTGTCCTACTGTACCCTGAATTCAAAAATAGATTCCATGCAGAGATCTAGAGAGAGAGAAGGGGAGAGGGGGGGGGAACCCTATAAAAGTATTAGGAAAATAGTGAAGACTAATTTTATTTTCTTGGGTGAGAGATGTAAGACATAAATTCCAGGCACTGTGAAGAAAAGCGATCAGATCTGATTACGTAGAATTTAAACCTTCTGTTTGACAAAGGGTACGCGAAAAGAAAATTAAGTTGCAAACAACACCGGGAAGAAATATTTTAAACGTGTTTTTACAAAATAAAGCTTGCCATACAATACGGAAGGCGCTCTTAGAAATGGATAAAAAGGGAACAAAGGAATGAAAACCTGGGCGAAGGACATCAGAAGTGATATAGATTGCCAACAAAAGCATGACCGGATATTCAGATTCATTAACTACTAAGTAAGCGCAGATAAAAACAGTGAATGTAATTCTTGGCTTATCCTATTGGGAATAAAAAATTAAAAGGCCGCTCACCTCCAGGGCTGCCAGGGCTGAAGGGAAGCAGGCTCTGTCAGGTACACGGGTAAGGGCAGAGAGCCTAATGAACTTCAGGGGGATGATTTGTCACTTTCTGGACAACTGCTGGCTCACCCTGCCTGGCCAGGAAACCTGTGGAACTCCGCGCCTGCCTCTGTTTCCCTACCTACTAAATGGGCAGAAGAGCGAAGGCCGGTCCAGGTAAGGAGGGAGAGTGGAGAAGCTGAAGGCAGATTTAAGGAGTGCTTATGAAAGCACAGTGCAAAGACATCACATAAAGTCCCTCCGACTGCCACGGCCACCTCCGACCTGCCTCCCCCACCCTCACCGTCCAGCCCAGAATACTCAGACCCTGGCAGGATCCAGCAGGACCCTTGTAAAGAGAAGAATCCAGAAAGTCCCTTCTGATGGACAGGGTCAGAGTCCCCAGCTCCCAGGGCCCAAGTTCAGGTGCACCAACTTTCTCCTCCTCGTTCTGTCAAATGGCACATTAATAAGCAAGGAAGTGATTCAGGGAAGAATTTCCAGAAGGACAAAAAACTCATCAGGTGTGTCAAATCTCTGACATTCAGGAGCCATGTGGGGAAAGAAGCACACGCTGACTTAAGCACGAAAGTATGGATGCTTTAATTAATCCGGGGTGAATTTAATTGCTTTAGTTAAGTGGAAATCGGGTTAAAAATGATGCAGAGCATGCTGGGGTGTGTTAAAAACATGACATATGAGTTGGATGAATCGATAAATTAAAAGTGCACAGATGTTTTAATTAAACCCAGGGAAGTTAACGAAGATCACAAGAGACTTTTAAGCCTATGATTAATTCAATTCATTTAAAATACCTGTAGAGATATGGAGACGCCTCCATTTTGGAGTTATAAAAGTTCGCAGTCGATAAGTACTTAAGCTGTTCTTAAAAAAAGTCTAAGGTGTGTGTGTGTGTGTGTGTGTGTGTGTGTGTGTGTGTGTGTGTGTTTACAACAGCAGCAATTACATAATGAATATTTAAATTCTTTGGAGTACACAGTACGCTTTTCTGCAGTGCAAGTCTAGACTGAAGTAACTTTACCCTCTTGTTGTGATTTGAAGCATCAAGGCAAATTTGAAAATTTACAATGTCCCATCATCCACAGCATGGAAGTGTCCTGCGGGCTCATTGGGTTTGTTTTATTTACTGCTGTCTCCCTAATAGGTAGGAAAGTGCCAGGCAAGGAGCAAGCAAACGAGGTAGCCTGTTTTCTTGCTTCCCCCCCCCTCTTTGTTTTTGCTAGTTGTTATGACACTGGGCACTTTAAGGCTCAATTACTTCCTCTTTAAAGTGGACTAAGAATTCTGCAGTTTCTACTCTCTAGGTTTCTAAGGGGAGGAAATGAGATAATGCATAGTAAGAACTCTGTGCAGTGCTGGGTTCATCGGAAGAAAATCGATAGATAGGATTTTATTATCATTATTTTCATTAGGATAAAATTGTTCCAACTGGTTATACTGCAAAGAGGCAAAACAGGGCATAAAATACCTCTTTCCTTTCCTGCCATTCCAGCTAGCATCCTTTCTAAAGTCTGGTTTATTTCCCAATATGGAAGACTTCCCAACCATTGGATTTCCCCAGATCTGTGTGTATCACACCTACACCTTCCCCAGGGTCAGGCAGTCTGTTTTCTAGGGTTGTTCTGTTGCTTATCTAGTAGTTTTAAAAACATCCTTCTAGTCTCAGAAGCAGTTCACCTCGGCAAGCTGACAGATTCAGCGCCATGAGCTGGTTTCTGTCTGGGAACGTGGCCGGCATCGGAGACCTGAGAGGCCGTATTTGGGAGGTGACGGCCAGGTAACCTGCATTGTGGCTTCAGTCCTCCACAGGCCTTCCAACAAGCCAGGGGGACGGGGGCAGGGTAAAGGGGATGTCACTATTTTGGATCCCAGTTCTCATGGGCTGTCTCAATGGAGTTCAAGGGCAGGGCTATCTAGATTCCAACTTGAACGTGCACAGGAGTCATCTGGGGATCCTGTTAGAATGCAGACTTTGATTCAGAAGGTTGGCCTGGGGCCTGAGAGTTTGGAAATTTCACAAGCTCCAGAGACCCCCAGACCTACCAAGTCAGAAATTTTGGGTGGGACCCAGCAATCTGCATGTTAAGAGGATCCCCTGACTGTAGAGCGTGGCTGTCACACATCCAGTGGTTAGGGTACAGTTCGAACACTAACTCTAAGGTTCAGTTTCCTTAGCTGCAAAATAAGGATGATAATTTATGTTGTGATGACGAAATGGGATAATTCATGTGAACCCCCTGAGAGTGCCTGGCGGGTCACTCTTCTTTGATAGGTAGTAGTGGTGTCCTTACACTACTTTATAACACGTGACTCTGCCCAGTGCGGCCGCTCAGTCACTTTCTGCACAACAGGTACTGGGTGTACCTGCTTCAAGTCTCTCCTCCTGGGGTAGCTGTCAAGGAATCCCTGCATGTTTCTGCAGGCCAGGGTGGGCTCTAGAACATTCCTGTGGGCACCAGCCATGTGGCCTGTCTGCTTGAATGGGGACCGTGGGGTGAACTGGGGAGACAGAAGGCAGGTGTGAAAGATGGGCCCCAAAGGGGCCAGGGGGCCTCTCAGGCAGGACAGATAGAACCTGAGCACCTTTCCTGGAGAGAGTGAGGCCACCTCTGGCACAGGAAAGGGACTTCCTTGTCGAGGCAGCCGAGGGAGGTGTTCTAGAGAGGAAGGGGACCTGCCTCCACTGGGAGGGGGCTGGGGGCTTGTCACTGCTCTCCTGTGTGCAGTAGGAGGTGTCGGGGACTCCGGAGGCTGAGGCTGAGCCTCCAAAGAGGGTGAGACCGCTGGAGCTGTGGGCAGTGCTTACTGTTGGGGGCTTCAAGAGCGGTCACTGCCCTCTACCCAGGGGCTCTTTCTGACAAGTCATTAGGGCCACCAGCCTCAGAGTCAGGCAGACATGGTCTCAAGATCTGACCCTGCTATGTGACCTCACATTCCCTTAGTCTTCATTTCTTCTACTGTAAAATAGGAATAAAGAATGATCCCAAGGTTCACTGCTGGTGACAACTGGTGACATCTACAGAGTGTTTTGTATACACCCCCCCTGCTCCACACACTTAGGTGAATTCACTTTAGAACTCACAGCAAGGCAATGGGTAACACTGTGAACGTCCCCCTCGTACAAACAAGAAAACGAGGCTCAGAGAGGTTCAGCAATTTCCTAAAATGGGCACAGTTAACTAGAGGAGCATGGATTCAAATCTAGAAATTCAAACTCTACAGCTGTCCTCTGCCATCGCCTGTTATTCTGCAGTAACACACACCTACTGTGGAATGGTCAGCATTTCTTTGCTGTAAATACTTCTTTTTTATTCCTGCCTCCCCCACCCCATGCCATCCCTTCCATTCTGTACCTTGAAAGCTGCCCATTCATTTGTCCCTGCAAGCTGAGCCTGACTCACTGGAACCCTGCCCTCCAGCACTTGCTTGGGTTCTTGCGACATTTTTTCCCGCCGATGTTTAACTTGGTTATCCCTGTTCCCTAAATTTAAGTCACTCGACATTTAGCAGGTACCTGCTACGTGCTGGGTACCAAACCAAGTGCAGGGACGTGCAAAGATGACAGCGAGGAGCCTGTGATCCGCAGGAGAAGCTGACGGAACCACCCAGCTAGGACATGGCACCACAGGAAGGGGCCGCGGCTGCCAATATGTTCCCGAGCCCTGAGCCACTGCAGGGCTGTTTCTGGGGTGCCCCGCGAGCGTGACCTTCACGGACAAGCTGCGGCTTGGTAGGAAAGGCTGGGGCTGACGACGACACCCTCAGCTCAGGAAACGGCATGAGCCACAGGAAGCAGCAGCCCCTCCTCGCCCATGAGGGACGAGCTCTGGGCTTGGTGGGAGGCGGGGGTGCAGGGGTGCTGTGGATCACGGGGGCGGAACAGCTCTCTAAGGAATGGATTCTTTATTCTCAGAAGGCGGAGCCTCACCGCCTGCATTATCCCCCTGGGAGTTTGTCAACAGGCATGTAAATGAGCCACCCACCAGTCCTACAATCCAGGGTGCCCTGGCATGGGGGAGGAAACGGCAAATGTGCACAACAACCTCCACCCAGGGAGGCCACCGGGAACCATGGAAGGCATGCGGGGGGGGGGGGGGGGCAGTGACGTGCAGCTCTGGATGGGGAGGAGCAGTACCACCAGGGGACGCTGGGGCCACAAGCATAGGCAGCGGAGGTGAGGATGGAGAGGAGAAGTGGAGCCGAGAACCCTGAAAGGAACCCCTGGGGTAGGAGTTGGAGACTGAGGGCAGGGCGGGAGGGAAGTGGGGAATGTACCGAGTGGCTGGGAGACGCGGGTGTGCAGCACCCAGGTCTGAAGTCAGGTGGACTTTGTTTCAAACTCTGGCTCTGCCACTTCTATTTAGTAAGCCCCCGTTTCCTGTCTTCAAACATATTTTAGGGGTTCAAACCTAGAAAGCTGGTGCACAGCCATCAAGGTGCCCGTCCCCGTGCCACTTATGTTTTCTGAGGCCAGCCTCCTGGTATTAGAGTCCAGGTTGGACCACTTGGTTCAAATTCCACTAATATCACTTTCTAGCTGAGTGATTTTGAGCAAGTTACTTAACCTTTCTGTGCCTCTAACTTTCCTCATCTACAAAGAGGATGATCGTCTAGAAAATAGGGCTACTGGTGATCAAATGAGATAATTATGCAGGTGCTCAGTGCAGTGGTTGGTATATAGTAAGTATTCAATAAATGTTAGCTATGATGGTGATGGTGATGACACTGATGATGGTGGTGGTAGTGATGGTGATGGTGATGATGGTGGTGATGGTGGTGATAGTGATGATGATGGTGGTGGTGATGGTGATAGAGACGGTGATGATGGTGATGGTGATGATAGTGATGGTGGTGATGGTGATGATGGAGATGGTGATGATGATGGAGATGGTGATGGTGGTGGTAATGGTGATGATGGTGATACTGGTGATGGTGGTGATGATGGTGATGATGATGATGACAGGATTTTAGTGTTATAACATGGCCACAAGGCACCAGGCTGTGTGTATATCTGCTAGTTAGTTAACAGGAGAAAAATGGCGAGATCCCTGCTCTCCTTTTCAAAGGCTCCAGAGAGGCTGGCTAGGACCTGAAACCAGCCCCTGGAGAGAAGACTTTACGTTCCTGCAGCTGTGGCATTTCTGGGCTCCACTGACAGCTGTCTGGCAGCAGGAGCTGTCATTTCTAATCGCTATTAGCTTCACATTACCTAACAGCAATGGCTCTGGTGAGTTACGTTTCTGCTGCAGGTCGGGGCCTCCAGCTCAGCCGAAATGAGCCATCTGAGGAGCCAGTGTCAAAACAGGAACCAGAAGCTACGGCTCTCCTCTGAAATGCAAGGGTGCTTTGCAATCAACTCCAGGAAGACTTTAAGTCAATGAAAGGTGTTCCGATAAAAGTAAGGGAAAGGAAAAGGAGCAATAATTAAGATACCTCTAGCCCCCGGCAAATAGCATTAAAGTAATGAGAAACCATGCGAAAGAAATAGTAATAACAACAACAACAACAACAACAACAACAACAACAACAACAAAAAAAAACGGTGGAGTAAACAATAACTTGGATAATAAGCACAATTATTGTTGGTAGGAGAGGCACCTGATGGAAAATGGTACAAATTACCAGGGGAAAAAAATGTCATTTTCCCCTCAAGCTTTGGATCTGAACAGGTTGCTTATTATGTTGCACAATTAATGAAATTCTACACTGAAAAGCACTGTCTGGTAGAGTTCCCTGACTGAAGTCTCTCTCCATAGGGTTTTCTCTACAATGGCCTGGTGAGTTTCCTAAATCCACGCTGTACCGTGAACTTTTCGGAACCTTAGAAACTTCATATTTTCCTGATGTCTGCACATCCCCACAGACAGGGCGTGAGCCCCTGGCCCAGGCCACAGGTACAGCAGTCGGGGAAGGCTGGTCCTGCCATGGTTCCCTTGCTCCACCCTGAGCCCCAGCGGAGGCACTTGCCCAGGGGTCCTGGCTCGCTTTCTGCTCCTCCGCCCGTTTAGTTGAGCCCACTCCTGGTAATACACATGGCCTCTGGGTGGTGCGGCCCGTGATGAACCCTCCACGTTCACCTGCTTCTTCCAGGGTGATTGCCAAGCCTGTGTTGGAGTGACCCTGAAAGGTCCTTGACAACGTGCCCATTCAAACACTGTCACTTCATTGCTTCATAAACTCCTTTATCGCCTCCTTGTAAAGCCTCCAGTGCTCCAAGCCTGCGCCACAGCATTTTGGACTCTCACACCGTTATGCCCCACTTGCTTTCAGAGCCCATCCTGTCCGACTGGGGCCTCGGGAGGGGCAGGCCCTGGCTTTCCTGCTCATCTCTCCAGTGTAGCCTTTGTCTCACGGCAGGCACATAATAAGCATTCATTAAATGCACAAGTAAGTTCTGTCCCTTCAACAGGCTTTGAACAGTGAGTTAGAACCAGTGTAGGCCCTTTCCAGGTGAGGGTCAGTGCCATTTTGACCTAAGCACCTCTCAGGACCTCTTGGCCCAGGGGGGCTGCAGAATGAGCGCTCTGCAAATGCACATTGATGGCTCCCTCTGCCCCCTGCAAGGGTGACTTCGGATGCCTGATGCAGATTGGCAGGTGTAGAGGGGGACGAGGAGCCGCTGCCTGCACCGAGCTCCCGAGGGCACCAGGGCGCAGCGTGAGGTCAAGAGAGTAAGTCTGAATTTCTGTCACTCGGACACGCTCCCAGTTGCTTGGACGCGATGGGAGTCTCGCTTGCTAACGTGGCAAATTCTCCCCCTGACAGGAGGGCCCGAGTCTGCCGGGGCCTGCAGTAGCAGAGAGGGCAGGACTCCAGGCAGCCTCGCACAGCTGTCAGAGAGGGCACAGAGGGGACTGTGAATTTGCCATGCGGGAGGACCTTGAGCTCAGGGCCTCTGCAGGGTTTCTAAGCCAGCAAGAAGGGAAATGAGGAGGGGCCGGGGCCAGGCGCTGGCACGCACTGCTGTGGGGAGCAGGAGGCCGGGGCCGGCTGCTCTCCTCGCGGCCTGAGCACCTCCTGCTCTCTGATCCAGCACGCCCTGCGAACACCCAGAGGTTCTTGGGCTCAAAGTGGCGTTTTAGTGGCAACTTGTCATAGCCACCGACAGACTGTGCAGGACCAACAGGATCCAGACTTTCAGCCTCTGTGGCTTGTGTTTAAGGCAGAAAAAAAAGGCCTGTGTGCGTGTGTATGCACACACCCACACTGAATGCTTTTCCTTGTTCAAACTGGAGGTGCGTCATTGATATGGTGCCCCGAGGAGGGCACAGGGCATGGTATGTCACTTACAATGCACGGCCGCAGACTAATCATGAAAAAATACCAGATAAACCCAGCATGAGTGATGAACTACAAAACACCTGAGAAAGGCTCTTCAAAAGACTGCAAGTTGGGCTGGGGGTGTGGCTCAGAGGTAGAGGCCATGTGAATTTGCACAGGCCCTGGGATCAATCCCCAGCAAAACACATACACACACAGGCAGAACACATGCCCATGCATGCACACGCACACGTCAAGGTCATGAAAAACAAGCAAAGAAGAGTGAAGAATTGGCACAGGTTGAACAGACTGGAGGGACTAAGGGAGACAGAACAAAGTATGGGATCCTGGACCAGGGAAGAAAGGGCATTGTTGGAAAAAATTCCCTAAATTACTACATAGCATTGCATGGGTGTTAACTTTTCTGGTTTCAAGAACTGAACTATGGAAAATTTAGAATGTTGACTTTAGGGGAATCCAGGTGAACACTGTATGGAAACTGTATGTCCGTTGTTTTTGGCAACTTGTGTCCAAGTATAAGAGGATTTTAATACAAAAAAGGTTAAAAAAAAAAATGGGAGGGCAGCGTATTGGTAAAAGCAGGATTCACTTCACAGTGTTATGAGAATGAATGAGAGTATAAATTAAGAACTCTGCATGGTGCCTGGTACTTATTGAGCATGAAAGAACTATTGCTTGCTATTTAAAAATGATTGGAAGTGCAGGCATCATGCCTCAGGAGCAAACCAGGTGCAGATCTTTAGATTTACCTGCTTGAAGTTGGGGCAGGTAAAGCCACGTGATTCCTCTGCCATTGCTTACTGCATCTCCAGGTGTGGTTAAGGAATCCTATTAGTTTTTTTTTTTTTTTTTTAATTAATTTTTAAATTTGTTTTAATTAGTTATGCATGACAGTAGAATGCATTTATGCACTGTGATATGTCATACATAGATGGGATATAATTTCTCATTTTTTCACAGTGCACATGTTGCAGAATCATATTGGTCATGCAGTCACATATATACATACAGTAATAATGTCTGTTTCATTCCATTATCTTTCCCATCCCCACATCCCCTCCTTCCCCTCCCTTTACTTCCCTCTACCTAATCTAACGCTATTTTGCCCTAGTGCCACCCTGCCTTATTGTGAATTAGCATCCACATATTAGAGAAAACATCCAGCCTTTGGTTTTGTGGGATTGGACTATTTCACTTACAAGCTGATACGTATGTGATGAAGTGTCCAGGGCTCATGTTCTTCTAACAGCCTGGCTGGCCTACATGCTAAGTCCACGTTCAGGACTGTGAGTGTGACATCAGTGTGTTAGGAGTGCGTGCGGCTGGGATGCTCTGTCATTGCCTATTTATGATAATTGATCCTAGTTTTCTCTATTTCAATTTTTTGCTGATGTTGTTCCTTTTGCGATAAATCTATATAAACGTAATGAGTTGACTTAAAGAAATCAGTTAATAAATGATGGCCCATGAATTTGGCAACAGTAATGAATGTGGTATGTGAAAGATCAAAGTTTGGGACAGAAGGGCTCAGAAAAGAAGAAAGCTCATGTTCTCCACAATGAAGCAGTTTAAGCTGTGGTCATTTCAAAAATATTTACGGAGAGAGGTTTTTAGGGCAGAGGGGTCGACGCTTGATCCTCACACTGTCAACCAACTTCGCCCAGAAACGAACGGGGAAACAGGAGGAGGCAGATTTATTCTTCAAGCGCTTCAATTTTGTCTCCCGTATGCATCAACAGTTAAATTAAAATATACAACAAGTTCAAAGCCCCATCTCGGGAACAGCGACTGAGTACTGGGGAGCAACTACTCTCAACAGCCACTCAATATTTGTTTCACAAGGATCAATTATATAGCACGGCTAATGCACACACGGAGCGTGCGCCCCGCCACAGGGCAGGTGGTGAATGCGAAACACACACCAAGAGCCCTTTTAAGCAGCTAAATGCACGCTCCATTACAGATCCATAATGCAGGATGGACGCTCGTCTGGAAATGGATTTAGAGCGAAGAGTTCTTAAATGGCCGGGGTACTTAGCTCTGAAAGGCCAGTAACTGGATGTGCAGTCGGAGCACACATGGTTTTTAGGATTAATAATACATCGATGTGTGTCAGTGTTAATATACATTTACAGCTCACAGGCCGTGTTCAGCCCATTTGCAGCCACATATAAAAGCACTGCTCTGTCCTTCCTCTCGTTAATGCCTTCACTCCCAGGAAAATTAGATTACGCAAGAAGAGCCATTCGAACGGTACTGAGGTATGCCTTCCCTGGAAGCCTTGGCTGAGAGACGCGTGGGACTTGGCGCTATAGAGGGTTGTCCCCTGCTCCCTCAGGCCCCTCAGAGCCTGCACGTGGTGCCTGCAGGAGTTGGAGGCTTGATGTGTCCCCAAGCCTCTGGACATGGGCCTGCTGTGCCAAAACCCAGCCAGGAGAACCGATGGGCAGCTCCTTGCTCTTATCCTTCTCTATCGGATGAGCTGACCAAACCTTTCTCGGTCCCCGGGGGGATACAGGAGTTGTTTGTAAGTGGTGTCACTTAGGAATGAGTCTCACACATGTGCCGCCAGAGCCAGAGAATGAGAAAGTTCCATTTGCTGAGCAGTTAGCTTTTATCAGGATAGGAATCTCAAATCTGGGAAAGGTGGAGAATATCTGAAATATTTTTCCCAGCAAGTACGGTGAAGGTGGGATGACATAGTTCACAGGCCCTGTTCGAGTATCTAAGCAGGAGGGTCTTTTAATGAAGCACAGATAAAAGTGATGAAAAGATTTAAATAGATGAAGAAAAACATAAATAAATAAGTAGATGATAAAATCCACCCCTGTGATACCTTGCAGGGTGCCTCACTTGGACCTCTGTGGGGATCTTACTCTGTCCTCATGATGAGCTCCTGAATTGACACCCCTCTTTCCCAGATGCAGAAACCAAGGTTCAATGACTTGCTCGAGGTCACAGAGATACTCAGCAGTGGAGCTGGGCCGGGGACCCAGGACTGTCTGACTCCTTAGCAGGGGCTCCTGACCTGCCTGTCACTGTTTTTCTGAATAGTGGTGGGAGGGAAATCAGCGTAGTAGGGGGATACCTGGTATTTAAAAAAAATTGCATAGAATAAAATAGAAAAGAGACATACAGGTATCACTTTGAAAAATTTGTTTCAATTTCTTATTTGTATTTATCTGGACACACTCGTGTTGGTGCTTGCACACGTGGACCGTGTCAAAGAACAAGGCGCGCCACTAAGCTTGCCTCTGACTGAACCACTTCAAGGTCGCACTGAAGGTCTCTTGCAAGTCAGGTGTGCAGCCCCTCAATTCCCTGCTTTTGAGAGAATCATTTTCTTTCTTATATTATCTTTCCCCCAAGGATCCCAAGGCCCCAGCCATTCTTTGCTATGCAGTCTAGATAAATTAATAATACAATTTAAAACCGATTCCACCAAGATAAATAGCGCTTCCTAGATTAAGAGTGTAGCTGGCCAGAATGAATGAAATTTACTAACCCTGAGCTACTTAATCTTCCATTACATAGAAGTTAATGATTATAAGAAAGGAGTGATGGTAATTCACTTCTGCTTTTACAGGAAATCCGATCATCTCATTTTTAGCAAATCTTTCTTCTCAGCACACCTTAGTGCCAAGGATAACTGCCCTGCTCCTATAGGTACATTGGCCAAGGGTCATATATCAAAGCCTACTCTTTGCCCAAGGGTTAGGTCTTTGAGCACGCATGGGCTTTCGTAACATCCCAGCTGGGACGTTAGCTTGGAAGGCCACTTGGGTGCCCCTTTTGTCATTTGAGAAGCCTGTGTACAGGTAGGGAAAACGGCGGCACCTACCTTTGGCGCAGTCTGCTCCTAGAAATCCTGGAAAGCAGTGACACAGGCCAGATACGCATTCACCATTCCCGTGGCAGTTTCGTGGACAGTCCTGCACTGAATCTGAAAAAAGAGAGAGACTGAGCAATGACCTTCTTTCTTACCTACTGTCACAGCCCTTTAATAGGCAGTCATCCGCCATTTTTAAAGACCAGCAATAGGAACCCAGAGAGAACAGGGACTGGTGGGACAGGGACACTTGCTCAGTGCACAGAAGGAACTGCCACGCCCCATCTGTTTCATCAAGGCAGGTCTGCTGGGCTGGTATCGCTGCGATTTTTGCTTTTGTCACAAGAGCCCACTAAGAAATCATCCTATCAGTGTGAGATGTGGTCTGAAATGTGGCGAATCGGTTTTTTGCTTCTGGAATAGAGGGTGATTCTTCAAGATGAGAGTGGTTATTACTAATGTCAGGTTCCCAGAGTAAAAATATAACCTGCTTTAGGACGTATAAAAAAAAAAAAAAAAAATCGAAATACAGTCATTAGCTGCATGTGACGTTCTGGTCAATAATGGAGTACAGTCAAGATGGTACACACCACCAAGCTGGGGTGTGTAGTGGGATCCACCTTCTAAATGTGTGTAAGTGACGTCTGTGCAATGAACAAATCACCTAATGACCCACTTCTCAGAACATATCCCCATCATTAAATGGTGCATGGCCGTACTTACGACAGACACTTTAGGCCTGATTTTGGGCTTACACGATAGGCATTGGGTTATACACAAATCCTTTTATGCTTAGCTTTAGTGGGCTTTATTTTTTATGAAGTTCAATTGGTTAACATTTTCTAAAACCTGCATAGGCATTTTATTTCATGATTTACTTTTCTATGTGTACTTTCAAGTTACACCGTGCCCTTGATCATTTTAGAGTTTTTTTTTTCACATTGATTTGGGGTCTGCATACACATAGACACGTTCTTTTAAGATTATAATTATTATTTTCATTTTGGCCTTCATTGAAAACAAAACACTTTTAGGTCCCAAATTATTAAGATGATAAAAGAAAAACACAAGCCACTAGGTACTAACTGTGACATTGAACAACCCTGGGAGAGTGGGGGACCCTGGTGCGGTGATTGGGTATGAAGGACCGTAAAGTCGAACTGTTCCTAATGGAGTCACGGAGACCGGTAAGGATGTGTTTCTTTTCAGCCTAATTTCCCACTATTCCCGTTCTGGATTGAGAAATTAAACCATGCAACTTTGCCTTCTTTTTACGGTGTCTCTCTTTTCAGCTCTATTCTTCCAGAACCCGGCTGTAGCTCGTTCCTGGCACTCTGAGGACAACTCAGGGAGTGTATGTATGGGTTTTTCAGAATCAAGCAAAAGACTAAATGTGCCACCCAGCCAGTTTCCTTGATGTCTAACAGTGAATGTTCTGGGCTGAAACTCTGTAAAGGTGGGCCAGGAACCCCCCCAAGGGGCCACCTATGTGGCCTACGTGTTTCATGTACTCGTCATTCACTCAAAGAGCATCGGGGGCTTTGGTGGATCTAAAATCAGCCCGTGGTGTTGGGGGACAGCTATCTCTGGGGTGTTCCTGTTTCTGAAGGTTTTGGGAGCAGGGACATTGTCGGCTGGGCTATTCAGACATACCTTTCCAAGGCTGTCTGTGTAGGGCTCAGCCTTGGGGGAGAGGAAGTGTCTCTCTCTAGAGTAAAGGACAGGTTTACTTACTATCCAGCATAATAGAGACAAGGTCTCTCCCGCAGCATGGTTAGGAAGCATGCTTATTCTTAAAGTAAGACCTCAGGCTTGTCCTAGTTCTTGATCTAGGTTTCCACCTATTAACTAAACACCTACAATGTTCCAGAACAAGAGATGCTACGGTGAAGGAGACATGGTCTCTGCTCTCACAGACCTTTCGAGTATCATAGGGAATATAAGCTAAAAAAAAAAAAAAAAAAAAAAAGAAAAAAATCATTAAACAAAACGAGTAAAAATGATAAGAAATGCTTTGAAGAGAGCAGGATATTGGAATGGGAATAACAGGAGGAAGCCACTTATGGAGGCTGGTCAGGAAGGGCCTCTCTATTCTGTGCAGGTGACTGAAACTGGCAGAACTGGCAGTGAAGAGCTGGAAAAAGAGCATTCCAGGCAGGAGGAAGGGCTTACGCAAAGGCCTGGAGGTGGAAAGAAGGGTACTGAATTCAACGCGGCTGGGTGGGTAGCCAACAAACAGTCGAGACACAAGGGGAGCTGGGAGATGTCTGGGCAGGGTACAGACTGTACGCAGCAGCACTTCAGGCCACGAGGACAAGCTGGCCTTTAGTCTGAGACGGTGGGGAACAGCTGAAAGTGTTAAACAGAGGCACCATCCAGCGTGCTTGTTTAGAAGTCCTTGGCGCAGGAGGTACGGAGTGCTTCTCCCTGAGCATGTGCGTCTGGCTGTGGTTTGGTGGAAACAGACCCTTCGGAGGCCCGTGCTCTTGGATCTTCAAATTTACACCTGTAGCCACAGAGCGCAGGAGAAGGACGCTCCTTGTCACCATAGTCCCAGCTGGAGGGCTACGGGCTTGCTGAGCTCGCCGCTTGTCTGGAAGTCCTTGCTTGTGGGCAGGTACTTACATCTCAGCGCAGAGGCCACTCAGCGCCTGGCTGTCTCCCTACCTCACTTCCCTCAGCCTAGGTTTTGCTCTGCTTGTTCCTGTAACTGCCTCTGAACACACTGAGATGCCCAGGGAAAAGACCAGATCCGAATTGCTGAGGTACTCTTAATGCATGGCATATAGTAGGTGCTGAGGTCATCTTATGCCTGGTATACAGTAGGTACTTGTGTATGCAAAAAGAGGGGGACAATCCCAAACAAGCGAAAACTGCCGAGGCGTGTATCTATCAGTTAATTCTCCCGAGGTAGAATACTGAAAGCACTTGTGCAGGTTCTGCAGGAATAAAATCATCATGTGGTTCTGCTAAAGGAGCCCATCCTGCTCGGGGTCCCTTTGTCCCCTCTGGGCTGTCACTGAGATATTATCTGTCTTCCTGGGTGTCAACTTGGTTCAAGTTGTTGTAAGGAGGAACTGGCAGGAGGCGCGGGCAGGCCTAGGAAGTCAGCTCGCAGAGCGGAGGCCAGGGCCGGGCTTGCAGAGGGCCGCTGTCATCCCGAGAGAGGACGCTCCTTTCTGAAGGCAGACGGCTTCTCTGCAGAGCACGTCGCAGACTCCCGAGTCAAAGGCATACTTAGCGTGATCGCCGGTTGACACCTGTCTAACACTTTCCTTCTGTTTCCCATCGCAGGGCGGCCGCCGTCCTGGCTGCTCTTGATGGAGAACGTTCTGATGATAGGTATGCAGGGAAGAACCTTGGACCTGGTAAAACACTGTTCTTTCCCCGCGTCTCAGGCCAATTGCTATCATTGCTCTATCAAGATCCCTGCCCGACTATTAGGCCGATTACCTTTGACTCTCCCTGTGCTCCAGCCGGGCGGGCGAGAGAGATCCTCTGGGGAGAACTGCTCTTCCCAGCTCTGACAGGTGCAAGGGTAATGGCCGGGGGCAGTGGCCCTCAGCAGCACTGAGTCTGTCTATACTGGCAAAGGGACAGGAGGGCAGAGCCACCTCCAGATCACCTGGGCCCTGACACTTGCTGTCGGGGAGAAAGGGACGCGTTGAGCTAGAATTCGAGGCTGGCCAGGGGCTGAGAGCACAGATCTGGAGAGTCTAAATGGGGGCTTCACCTCTGATGGGCTGTGTGTGACCTCGGGTGGGTCCCAGGGTCCTCCAGCTTTGGTGTCCTGTCCTGATGCTGGGAAGGGAAAGGAACAGTCACGGCACTCGCTGCCGGTGGCTCTCTAGGGCCCGACTGAGCTGACGGGTGCCAAGCACCGAGCATCGGGGCTGCCAGCCGGCCACGCTCCCGTCGCGGTCCTACTAGCCGCTTCACCGGGTCCTCAGAAATCCAGCGGCAGCAGCTGCAGCACTACAGGAGCGCTGCCACCAACGTGTCAAGGCTCCCGAGTTTAAACACAAGGTGACACAGGAAGTCGTGTCTCGTCATGTTCTTAAACTAAAGGCTTTAAAAAATCTCAACATCTCAAACTAGATCTCAATTTGTTGCTAGTTTCTTCCTTCTGAGTCGCTACAGCGTGACGCCCCTCCCCCGCCTCAACCTGGAGGAGCTGCTTCTGCAGCCACTTTCGTGAGACTGAGTTATGACATGACTTTAGAGCAGGGCCAGGCTTCTTCCTGTAAAGGGACAGAGAGTAACTCTGTCGGCTTCATGGGCCATATGGTCTCTGTTGCAACTACTCAACTCTGCCGCTACAGTGGGAAAGCTGCCACTGACAATATGTAAACAGACGAACGTGGCTGTGTTCCAATAAAACTTTATTTATAAAAGCAGGCAGTGGGCCAGATGGGGCCCCTGGGCTAGACTGTGCCAACTCCTACTTCAGAGCATTTGGCTAGCCTCAGTAGGGCTGATCTGTCCCTCGCAGAGGGAGCCAGGATCGACTTCCACCTATGGTCAACATTAAAATTCTCTGTGATGTGATACGATTCTGAAGTGGCTGCCTGAATTTCAGGTTGGATTATGTAGATCTTCTAAGAATCATAAAATCCCTTGGAAAAATCCATTGAGCTGATAGAGAAGCTTTTCAAATGAAGTCAGTATAAAAACAGCTGCATAACATATAGTCTTAAAAAAAAAAAATCCGGTCTCTTGCCAGGTGTGATGGTTGCACACCTTTAATCCCAGCTACTCAGAAGGCTGAGGCAGGAGGATCACAAGTTTGGGGCCAGCCTTAGCAACTTAGCAAGTCCCTGTGGAGAAATATAGAGTACAAAGGACTGGGGGTGTCACTCAGTGGTAGAGCACCCTGGGTTTAATCTCCAGTACTACAAAAATAACAACCAACCCTCTCTACCCTGGGCTCTCAGTCACTGACCTACAACTTGGTGTCAGCCCCTGCCTTTTCTCACAATGCTCACGAATATTATCCCTGAAATGTGGCTACTACCTTTCCACAGATGAAGATACTGAGGTTCAGGGAGCTAAGTCACTTGCCCCTGTTAGATGTGGGATTTAGTCCTGCAGCTTCCAGGTCTTTCCTTATGAAATCACTCCATCTAGGCCTCTCTAAGATGTTTGAGAGTCACGATTAAAAGCTACCATGATGTCAAAAGGCAGTGGATAAGACCCCCAAATCCATCCATTACCACAGCCTGGACCTTGAGGGGCTGTTAGCTTTTCAAACCTCAGTTTATTCTTCTGTGAAATGGGCCTAACAATTTGCCTGGATCCACAGAGTTTCTACCCCGGATCAATTATCCTGATCAGGAAGAAGATCAAAACCCAATGACAAAACAACCATAATGAAAACATCCGCAACTTCTCTGAATCGAATGGGTAATTCGCAATTGAACTTCACGAATTCGTAAGCTAAAGATTAGGACTTCTATGCATGGAAGAGAGGAGATTTAGAATAAAAACCTGTCTTTTCTCTTGATAGCTAATAAAAAGCTGGGCAAAAACACACCAAACATGACAAGAGCTTAATTAAAGTGAGCATTTTTCTACTGTTGGCATTTTAAGAACTTCTCTGCTGGCCCTATGGATTTTTTCCAAGGGGCTCCATGATTTTTGAAAGATCTGTGTAATTAAGATTTGCCTACCAGGGAATAAAGATATTATTTTTTTTAAGTCTATATTCTTTCCCCGATTTATTTTTAAGTTTTTAAACTCTTTTCATTTTGGGGCATTCCCAGTTTCTAAGAGAAGCTCCGAGCTGATGTGAATGGTGAGTATTTATTGCCTCTACTCTGTGCTTCGAGATGTGCATACTCTATTTTATGTCATCCCGATACAGCCCTATGGGCTGGGTGCCAGTGTGCCTTCTGCTTTACCTCAGGGGAAACAGAGGCTTACTCGTTGCAGCGATTTGCTTGGGTTGTGTGGACGTCTTTGACCCAGGACGTCTGACCCAAGCTCTTAACCCTGCCTCTGGGGCTAGGGGTACCTTTTGCATGGTTTCAGCAGCACGCGTGTCTCATCAGAGCTTGGTTAGGGGATGACGTTATGAACGTCACCTGAACATCACATGTTATGGGAGCCTGATGGAGGCTCCCCCGAGGCCTCACCGCGTGGGGACGCTGGGAGGACACACCTTCTGCAGAGAAGCCCCCCTTCCCTTTGTGCCCTGCATCCCAGAGACCCCGCACCTACCTAAGACCACTGTGTTGAATGAGACCATCTCCTTGTCTTTGCCGTCATTGTAGAAGGCCAGGTGCCACAGGCCCACATCCAAGTACTGCACAAACACGGCTTCGTTTTGGACCAGGGTCTGGATGCTCCGTCGCTCTCTGGGTGACTCCACCACGCTCCACTTCTCCTTCCCGTCCAGTCGTTCCATGAAGTCATACTGGGAAGGAGAGAGAGCACCGGGTGAATGGAGGCGCAGACCCCAGCCCAGGACCCACATCCCCCCTCCCACCTGTTCCTTGGCGGAGAAATACTTTTTAGTGAGTTTCATTATGAGTTCATACAGTGAAACAAGTCACAAAATTCGTAACGGTAATAACAACCCGTTTATTATGCGTATGGTGACCGAACGTGGCTTGTTTTATGACCGTGCCTGCAATCTCTGGCCTGCAGCTCTGAAATACATAAAACTTCAATGTTTTCTTTTCTTTCTTTTTTTTTTTTCACTTCGTGTGTGTGTGTGTGTGTGTGTGTGTGTGTGTGTGTGTGTGTGTATGTGTCTGTGAGATATGGTTTGTTGCTACAGACCCCACTGGGGTGCTATATAATTCATAGTTTATGCCAAGTATAACTTTTCTATAGTTCTCCAAATTCTGAATTCCAAGTGCATCTTGTTCCCCAGGCATTTTAGATAAGGAATTATGCACCCGTTCCCGGCTACCACTTGGTGCTCATTTACAGGGAGAAGACAGAACAGTAGAGTGAATGGGGATGAGGACCCTGGAGCCAGACAGCCTGGGAGAAATTTTAGCAGTGACACTAGCTTTGGCTATCAGTGCCTCAGTTTCCCCACTTATAAAACTGTGAAAATAATAGTATCTATGTTACAGGGTTGTTGTGAGAATTAATATAACACTTAGAACAGTGTCTGGCACACCCAAAAAAAAAAAAAAAAAAAAAAAACAAACAAACCACACAAAATATATATTATTTATCATCACCATCATAATCATTGTTTTCAATTCTTACAAAAAACTCTATCTTGGTTCTATTTATGTCCATGTGTATGCAGATATAAACTTTTGTGAGAGCTGGGGATTGAACCCAGGGCTTTGCACATACCAGGCAAGTGCTGTACCACTGAGCTACATCCCCAGCCTGTATCCATATTTTATAACGGAGAAAACTAAATCTCAGAGAAGTCAAGCAACTGGTTCAAAGTCACACAGTGTCTAAGTATCCAAGCAAAGACTTGGACAGAGATCTGTTTGGCTGCACTATCCATGCCCCCACAGTGCCTAGTTATACCAGAGATTAAATGTGGAAACTAGGTTCAAAGCTGGATGTGATCAGTGAGAGACAAGAGTTGGGTCAGCGGAAGCTACCAGGGATGGGAGGATGGGAAGAACAAATATGACCCGAGAGTCCTGTTCTAAATAGCAGGTGGAATCTCATGGGGCAAGTGGGAGCCACGGAAGACTCCTGAGCAGTCCCTGATGTAATGTTCTTGGGGGTGAGTTGTGCAGATGGGTGTGAGGTATTCTGCAGGGGAGAAAGAGAACAAGTGCATGCAGTAACGGACTCATCCTGCAAGGACTTTCAGAATCACGGTGTGGAAAAGCTACTGCTGGTACCGTGCCTTCCCGAGCACGTTCCAAGGGGAGGCCTTCAGCAGAGAGAAACCACCACTGCAGGAGCCCTGATTGGGGAGATGGCTGAGATTGCGGTTGGCTGCGGGCCATAGAGATATTCCGACGTTGCCGCCTTCCGTGGTCTCACGGGACTTGGCCCGGGATCTCGCGAGACTTGAGCCGAGATCGGATCGGGTGGGCGCCATTTTGTTTTGTGGGTTTTTTGGTGGTGCATGTTAAGAGTCATTGTTAGAGCCGGAGAGAGAAGTTATCAGAATAAAAAGCCTGTTGGTTTCCAGTTTGCCTCTGAACTTCTTCCCGCGGCTTCGTTGCTCCAAGCGGCCATCGCTTCAGGCCGCGACACACCACTGTGACCTGCACTCTCTCCTGGCTTTGCCCAGTTGGAAGGGTTTTCATAGACATCAGCTGTACCTCCTTCACCAACTTCACAGAACCCAGCTCCAGGAGGCTCCTGGTGGGAGGGCCCCAATCACCAGGATTGTCAGCTCTTTCATCTGAAATGCGATCATCGAAAACAAGACTCCCTAATCTCAAGCACAAAGGTGTTGCCACCAGACAGACCCAGGTTTGAATCCTGTCTCTGCCACTTGCTATTGTCTGATGTGAATCTATTTTTACTCTCTCTCTGGTTTGCGGACTGGGGGACCACAGCACCTATCTTTCAGGGCTGATGTGAGATAAGGCTTAAGGCAGGGCCTGGGAGATCACAGCATTTTTAAAGTACCTAGTGACTATGAGTCACCTGCTTGCAAATCAGAATGATCCCAGGAGAGGAGAGCATGCTTCCATTTTTATGCGTGCAGATGGCCACTGCACAGGACGAGGACATTCACCCCATATTTCAGAAAATAAGTGTTTGTGTTTAGCTTCCCTCTACCCCATATTCCATTGGTCACTGCTGTCCTTAGGGCTAAAATAAATGATTGGAAAGGATATGACAAACCATTGCTGCTTTCCAAGACCTTTGTAACCAAAGCATTTGTTCCTTAGCAACCTCATAAATGTCCAGCTACAAAGACCCATGTCTACAAATTGCTGTCAGCCAGAGGAATGACTGTAACTTCCTTGGTGCCGAGGTGAGAAGAATAGACTTCATTTGGGGTCCAAGTGATCACCCCCATGAGGGAGAGTTGGGCAAGGTGATTACTTGTGCGGGGCCATTGCTCATTACTAATTTGGGCATCTGTCATCTTTGGCCCATCTGCCGACCAGCCAAGGGACATGGCAATGGCTTGGGACTAGTGGCGGTGCTCGCTGCCCAACCAATCAAACTGCTCTGGGAAAGGGCATTTTTCAGAGGAGAAGGAGGACATCCATTGTGGCTGCCCCTCAGAGTCCTTCTGCAGAAGTTGGAGGGCCGCTTCCATTTAAGCAGGCACCTGCCAGCCACGGCTCTCAAATAAGGTACTGGACGGGAGGGTGGGTCACGATCAGTCTCTGGTGGGTCTCAATCCTGTGTCCCTTTACTGCACTTTATTTTCCTCAAGCTCTTGTCACCCCCGAAATGATCTGGTTGTCTTTAAGTCGACTGCCGGGCCAGGGAGAGGAGTGTAAACTGCAGCTGCGGGATATGTGTGGCGCAGGGAGTGACTAAGAGGAAGGACTTCAGAGACGGCGCGCCTGGCTGAGAGTCTGAGCTCTGCTACCTACTTCCTGGGACGCTGCACTTGCTGTTTAGATTCACTGTGTCTCCACTGCTTGGGCCTTAAAATGGGGATAGTGACAGTACCCACAGGAGAACGTCACAGTGAGGATGGAAGGAGCCCCTGCCTACAAGGCGCTTGAACAGCAAGTGCTTTGTACGTGGTAAGCGTGGCTCATTAGCGTCCTCTGCTGGATCAAGTTCACCGGGAGCAGAATCTGAGCAATAACTATTTGTTAACTATCCAGTGAGTAAAATAACCAATTTGTAAATGTGGTCCATGGAAAGGGACCAAAATTGCACTGAGGGCTTCTCTTCTAATAACCATCACTGTCACTTCTTTCTTCCAAAGTGCTGTCTTGAACCGGGGAGGGAAGGGCAGAGTTACTGTCGCAGAACCTGGAATGCCGTGCCACCCTGGGATCCGGGACGCCCCCCTGTGGTTCTAAAGGAGATGGTAGACAACACGTGCTTTCGCTGTCCCTTTTTGTCTACATTTCCCCCCTGCGTTGCCGCTGTAGCTTAGTGACATCTGTGGTAGAGACTGCTGGTTGTTGCCCATATCAGGACCTGTCTCCTCCCCAGCCCATTGGCAGCTAGGTGCGGGTAGGTGCCCGTTCTGGACAAATGGGGCATAGTGTGGCTTCTCCTCCACTCCCAGACCCTGCCATCCAACGTCCTGTGCAGTCTCTCTTGTGCTCGTCCTCTGTTCCCATCTGGAAGGTGCCAGGGGTCATTTAAAGCCCAAGGTGGCAGAACCACAAGACAGGAATGCCCTGGATACTAGAATGAGCTCTTGGAGGCGAGTCTGCAAGTGCATCCTGAGCAATCAACACACGCTTGCTACCGTAAGCCACTGACGCGACGCGGTGTGCTACTTCTGGCAGAGCTTTCAGAGATTTCCCGACTCCAGGCTCGCTTCCTTCCTAGTTCGCCACCCAAGATCAGAGCAGGTCCCTGCGTATCTTCCATTTCTTATCAGGCAGAAAGGGAGGGTCACCAGGAAAAGTGGGCAGCGTCTTCTGTTGGAGAGATTCCAACTCCGTCACACAGAGGGTGTCTCATTATCCTGGTCCACCCGGGAGTGTTGCAGTTGGCACAGTTTGGTGCTCCTTTTAGTCCCAAAGCTGCTCTAGAGTGGGATATGTGGTCTCGCTCCTTGTGGTTAACACGCGCCCTCCAGGGTCACCCGTTGTGGCTATAACTCGGTGGGGGGGGGGGGGCGCTGGGGCCTGGAAACACAAGGTACATCAACCAACCCAGCCGTGGAGACTCCTTCCGGGGCGGGGACAGCAGGACTGCAGGGAAGCCATCTGGTTCAGGGGAGCCCGTGCTCTCTAGGACTGCAGTCCTAGGCTGCCGCCTGGCAGCTTGCTTGGCAGACTGGCTGACACCAGAAGGAGGCCATTTTCCAAGAGCCCAGGCTCTGGCCAGAGTCCCCTTCCTCTAGCTCGTCACTGGGAATCGATAACTCAGGCTGAGGACCAGGGACATCGGATTCCTCTGTTTTAGGACCCCATGATGCTACGGGGGATGAGGGGACCACGCTGTGCTTGGTGACTGAAAAGGTTGTGCCGTGGCACGTTCTATCTAATAGGTCTGCAGATACCCTGGAAGGGGCTCAGAAGGCACATGACCAAATCCTAGTAGAAGGGTGTATCTGTGCCTGGGCTGCCTGCGGGGGGACATTTGTCTCTCAAAACAGCTTGTGTCTCTTGCAGCCACCCAGGGTGGGATTGCACAATAGCCCCAAATAAACACTGTTCTTCTCCCTGCAAATTCTCTTTCCCTGGCCTTTGAAAAATAACCCATGTTGGCATGCAATGTGAGGGCTGCGCCTTCGAGTCATTAGTCATACCCAAAAGTGGCACGCAAATGCAACTTTTACAAGAGCTCGAGAAGCAAAGAAATAAACCACAGCAAATATTTGACTGATCCAATTATAAATCTCTCAACTTCTTGGCAGAGACCAAGGAGGAATGGTAATTAAGATAACTTAGTGGGTTTCCAGAAGAGCTGGAGGAGAGAAGAGGTGCTTGGACCATTGAGCAGGGTCTGTCACTTTCCCAGAAGGGAAGGCATCCGCATACTGGGAGCAGGCAGCCCAGGGAAGCTTCTGGAAGCCACCTCGGTTGGTGCATACCTGCCAAAGAGGGCAAGGTTAAAGACAGATTCATTGCCCTTCAGGAAGACGTTATTACTGGGTCCAGGACCCTGGGAGACGGGGGAAATAACTCTATTGCTATTTGGAACGTCTGCTGGCTGAGGGTTGATGGTGACATTTCCCACGGATGGCCTGCCGCTCCCCTCGCTCGGCACTGGCCGTATCCCCGGCCTCCTGGGGTCTGCTGTTGATTCTGCCTCAGATGCCAGGGCATCCTCAGCGGTCGTGGGGGTGGGGGTGAGCCGCATGTGTGAGTGGGGACTGCTTGAAGCTGCTTTGTCACAGGGTCTCTGGTGGCATCCAGTGACGGCGGGAGTGACTTAGCCGCCGCAGTGGGTCACTCACGGGGCCTGTTCATCTCTCTCTGCCTCCAGCCAGGCCTGTGGCAAAGTGTGCCCAGCTGATTCCTCATTAAAGCGCGGCGCAGCTTCTTTGCTCTCTTTGAAAGGGGCCGAGCGCGAGGGGCAGGGTGAGGGAGGAGAGCGGGGCGCCAGTGGAGGCCACTTCCCCTCGCAGGGCCTTGCTGTCCTTCTGAGGACTGACTCGCAGCATCTGAGTCACTTAACTAGCGGCGGCTGGTTCAGCTGGGGGCACGGCTGGGGCCACCGTGACAAGGAGCCCCGAGCATGCAGACAGGAAACAGCACCCGCATTTCACAGTGACTCTCGTAACTGTGCCGGACCCCGCAGGTAAGAACCCCAGCACAGGAGAGACAGAGATGAACCAAACGGGGTTCCCTAAAATCAGAGCGCGCGTCGAATTCATCCATGAGGGTGGAATTCTTGATTCTTTCAATACAGGTCCTCTTGCACCAGTGGGAAAAGTCATTGTGAAAAAACAAGAAGAGCTGATTTTTTAAAAAGAATTCTACGTTGTTACATAAAATGCATTACAATTCATAGTACACACATAGAGCATAATTTTTCATACCTCTGGTTGTATACAATGTATATTCACTCCATTGGTGCCTTCATATGTGCACTTAGGGTAACGATGTCCATCTCATTCCACCATCATTTTTACCCCCATGTCCCCTCCCTTCCCCTCCCTACCTATTGCCCTTTCTAGCGGTGTCTAATCCTCCTATGCTCCCCGTCCCAACCCCACTGTGAGTCAGCCTCCTTATATCAGAGAAAACATTTGGCATTTGGTTTTCTGGGACTGGCTAGCTTCACTTTTTCTGGCTAGTGTGTTACGTGCCAGGTGAAATGGAAAACGCCGGTGTGCGTTTTCACTTCATCTCTGGAAAGCCCTAGTCTCACCCGTGTCTCAGGGACTGCTAGGGAAGCGAAAGGTGCCCCCAGTACCACGGAGCATGGCTGGCAGCCACGCTAGAACGTGACGTTGGATTTGCACGCGTGGTAGCAACCAGGGGAGACGGCTCCAAGTTTTCCAAGGAGCTGGCTGTAGCTGCCAGCCTGAGTCCCTTCAAGATGCCACTGAGGGAGAACAGGGGAGAAGGCAGAACACAGCCGTGCTGGGGGCACGCTTGGCCGAAGCAGGCTGGCAACCTGAAGACGGGGGACGTCTTGCTGGATCAGACACAACGGATGCCTGGAAAGGTCTGGAGGTTTTGCTGGGTGTTGGCCATTCCTGTCTGAAAGCTGCTCTGAGAGCCAGCCCCTTGCCCAGCTCCCTCAGCTCCTCCCTCCCTGTGTTCCAGCCACACTGCTTTGCTCCTGGTTCTTGGAGCTGCCAACTCATCCAGCCTCAGGGCCTTTGCACCAGCCATTCCCTTGGCCTGGCCTGTCTTTCTCCTGATCCCACAGCTATCTGCTTCCTATCATCCTGCATTGGCCTAAACTTTATGCCTGTATTGCCTCCGAGTTTCCATCCTCAGAAAAAAACTCTGAAAAAGCTTGCTTTTTATCTACTAATTTATAGCCCATTTCCCTCCTGTTGAATATGCACTCCTGGAGAGAGACACTAGCCTGTTTTACTCAACACAGTGTCCCTAGTGTCCTGAACTGTGCCTGGAATATAGTGGGTGCTCACTGAAGATCTTGACTGGTTGAGTGGAAAAGACTTAGACCCAACCAAATAGACATTTGCCATGAAGTCTCTACTGAGATGGTGACTCTTGGTGGCACAACTCCTTGGAGGACAAAGCTTTTCTGAGAAATGTTTTTTTTGGGGCTGGGGAGTGTTGTTCAGTGGTACAGTGCTTGCCTGGCATGCACGAGGCCCTGGGTTTCATCCTTAGAACCTTCACACAAAAAGGATTTTAGGGAATTTTAGGAACGCTGTTCAGTTTCCCTTGTTTTTGTTTATTAAGGCTCAGATGATACTATGGATGAACATTTCATGAGGCCAGGCTCTGTGCTAAGTGATTCCCATGCTCATAAGACTCAACTGAATACAAATCAACCCCATTTCGTATATGGAGAAACTGAGGACCAGAGGTGGTACGGCTTGCAGAAAAGTTCATAAGTGGAGGAGCTGAGATCCATACCCAGGCAGCCAGCTTCAGAGACTGCACCCTTAGCCCAGGGTAGTGGAGGTCAGTCAGCGTGCCAGGTCAACATGGTCAGGCGGGGTGTCACTAGCCTCTCTCATTTGCATAAGCATGTGTGTGTGTGTGACAGCACGTCTGTACCTACAGATTCACCTAGTGATTTCTAAACCGGGGTTCAGAGAAAAGGAAGACCTGATGCATGGCCTTGATTCTTGCCTTTGTTTATGTTGTGGGGGTAAAAACAGCCATTCATTCAGCAAACCCTGAGCATCCACTTAGTGCTGGCACCAGGGATAGGACATGGACAAGTCTCCTGTCCTCCTAGAGCTGATGTTACCAAGGGAGAAGATAATGTCAGGGAGTGACGAGGGTTATGAATAAGAAATACAGCAAATTGGACCACCCGGAAGTCCATCAGCAGGATGGAGGACAGAGAAGTGTAGTACAAGGTCCTTCCTCGTCTGCACTTTGACTTTCTGTGGGTTCAGCCACCACAGTCAGCTGTGGGCTGGAAACATTAATATTTCTCTTGATTCTTTCAAGAGACTGAGACCACATTCACATCACTTTTACTACAGCATATTGTTATAATTATGCTAGTTTATTAGTAGTTATTGCTATTCACCTTTTATTGTGACTCATTTACAAATTAAACTGTGTCACAGGTATGTGACTGCAGCACACGCTTGGGGTCTAGGTGCTTAATAAATACTTATCGAATGGATGAAGAGTTGGCAATTATTCAAAATCAGCTCTAATTTCCCCTTGTTGGCGCAACATAGGAATTTAAGATTAAATAATGAGCTTTAGGGATCCATAGGAATATATGTGGAATGTCACATTGTAAGAAGCAAATCTTTATTTTAGGGACTGTGGAATATTGGAGGGCATTTAAATGATGTTGATAAAAAAAAGTCAAACTCCTGCTTAATCACAGATGTGTATGTATAGGAAAAGAATCGGTATACATAGGGCTCAGTTTTCTCCACGGCTTCAGGCAGCCACTGAGGGTCTTGGAGCATCTGCCCCGTGGACCAGGGGACCTGTGTATATCCACCCCACGGGAGATCTACGCAGGAAGAATAGGAATAAGCCACGGGGACACAGCCCTGTGGGGGAACCTCACCCACATCTGCTGAGCGAGAGAAGCCAGACAGAGCTCCTTGCAGCACGACTCCCGGAACAGATGCTGCAGGGGAGACGGACCTAGTCTCGAGCTACAGGGCGCACATGCGCAGATGCGCAGTGGCACTGGAGCAGGAAGGCGTGGCCAGAGCTGGGGCGGGGCCCTTAAGGGCGTGGCCACGCTCTGCATCCAGACTGTGGTGCTGCTACTCAGGAGGATGCGCTTCTCATGTTTTAGGAAATCAAAATGTTCGCTGAAAAAAAGTGCGTGCCTTGGGTAGTTTTAAAATTATACGTAAATGAAGTTGATTTAAGAAAAACAAAGCAGGACAAGGACATAAAGTGTGATGAAATATCCTGTTTTCTATTCCTTTGCTAGGAAAGAGCTCCCTGGAGGTGAGTTTCAGGCAGAGGCACGACAGAAGGGAGGAAGGTGCCCGGGGAGTATTGGTGAGGGCGCTTCAGGAAGAGCAGACACCCACTTCAATGGGCACCAGGCTCAGCCTGGATTTGAAATGACCCCCCAAAGGCCCGCGTGTTAGAGGCTTAGCCCCCCCGCTTGGCACTACTGAGAGGTTGTGGAAACATTAAGAGGGGGGCTAGCAGGCTGCCTTCAGGTCTTTGGGGTATGCCCCCAAAGGGGATAGTTGGGCTATTTCTCTATAGTGGGAACTTTTCTCTCTATAAGTTGATTTGTCTCAGGTATTCCTTGCAGTAGTGAAAGCTGACAAACGCACAGAGGCAGAATGAGCTTGGTGTGACCCAGGGAGAAGCAAGCAGGCTGATGTGGCAGGGCACAGAGGGAGGAAGATGTTGCTGGTTACCAGAGTGCAGAGGGCCCCAGCAGGACAGGTGACTGATGGCCCATCCGATATTAAATGAGCGCCTAGTATAGACAAGTGTGTGGTGAGTGTGGGGGATGTCCATCTATAGCTCGCTCTCCAGGGCAACTTCAGAGCTCCTTGCAGCATGATGGGAGGCCAGAGAAGGATCTTCAGTGACGGAATGCTCTGATAGATGGTTAAAAAAGATGACACTCAAGTTCGTTTTTGTAATAACAAGAAAGCTTCTGAACTGGAGTGTTTACGGAGCCTAACCCCTACAAGGGCCCTCTGGGGTTGGCAAGGGCTTTAAAAATTTGTTGGCTGAAGATAAGCAGATTATAGGTGCTGCCAAGATGTTTCCTCCCTATGTATCAAGCCTGAAATTGTGGTTTCTAAGCTCGAAAAGAGCATATTTTGTCTTTATTTTTTTTTCTTTTAAAAGGAATCTATTTTGAATATCTGGGATGGGGAGGGGTGAGGTAGTTGGAATGAAAAATGAACAGAAAGGGATGACACGTCTTTAGAGAAGAATGGTCACCACTACCATGACTCACGAGTTGTACAACCCAGGTCCCTTCCTCCTCAGAGTTATTTCACAGTGGGATTCCTAGCAGAAATAGCAACGAGGTGGGGCCAGGTAAGGTTTGAAAACTGCATTTCTGGGTAGATGGCCTTCTTGGGAATACCTAGAGGGGCATCTGTGTTATAGCCCACCAGCCATACAAGGGCAGGGCCGGCTCTGTCTTAATCACTACTTCAGTGCCTTGATCTGTAGCACATACTAGGTACTCAATAAATGGTGGCAGAGTACAGCATTGTGGCCTGCTTCTGGCAGAATGATGTGTCTATCTGAAAAGGGGGGGGGTCTCCCTTGAGAAATGTTAAATGCTCTCACATGCAATTTCTGAGAACAGGAAGGAACCATTGAGAACCACAGGTCCTGATGTCTTTACAAGACTGTCCCTGAAGCACGTGAAAGTGTACAATCCTGGTTCACAGGGTGACTCTGAGCTTCATGGTGCCCAGACGCTTTTTCCTTTTGTTGATATGTTCTTTGCCAGGGCTGTGTACCCAGCTGTAAATCTGCACCAACTTGGCACAGGGGCACAATGTCGTGGCACGGCCGTGAAATGTCCTGAGGGGCTGTCCTGCCTCGGGCACACCTGGCCTGCAACAGCACACTCAAGAGGGAAGAGCTACGACCCTGCTGGTGAGCCGTAGCCAAGGAGAAGCTCTTTCTGAAAAGAAGAAGATTGCTCTGGGACGCTCCTCCTCAGGATCTTCATTTGTCCTCTGCTTAGGAAAAAATCTTTCTTCCTTTCTCTTGCACCCTCCAAGATTCAGCTTGGCAGCTCAATTCACAAGAGCTAAACTGTGGAAGCAACCCTGATGCCCTTCAGTGGAAGAATGGATAAAGAAACTGTGGTATATATACACCATGGAATATTCCTCAGCATTAAAAGAGAATGAAAATATGGCATCTGCAGGTAAATGGATGGAGTTGGAGAATACCATGCTAAGCGAAATAAGGCAATCCCAGAAAACCAAAGGCCAAATGTTTTTTTCTGATAAGTGGATGCTAATCCATAATGGAGCTTGGGAGGGGTATGGGAAGAATGGAGGAACTTTGGATTGGGTAAAGGGGGGTGTGGGAAGGGGAGGGGATGTGGGGGGGGGAAAGATGGTGGCATGAGATGGACATCATTACCCTAGGCACATGTATGATTGCACACATGGTGTGACCCTACATCGTGTACAGCCAGAGAAATGAAAAGTTGTGTTCCATCTGTGTACAGTGAATCAAAATGCATTCTGCTGTCATGGATAACTAACTAGAAGAAAAAGAAAGAAGATTCAGCTTGGTAATCCCTCCTCAGGAAGTGGCCCCCAAACTCCTCATAGGTTAAAAGTGGTGGCCTACTTATACTCCCAAACCTGTTAGTAGCAGTAATAGCTAGCATTTGTTGGATAAGCTCAAATGACATATGGCATCGGCTCCTACACACAGAGACAACACTGTAAGCCCCCTGCACATCCCTGGAGAGCTGTGTTTGGCCTGGGCACAGCTGACTTCAGTGCCCCCCAGGAGAGGCACCCCAAACCTCTGCTCGGGGAGTGTCCAGGAATCCCTGGGCTGAGCATGAAGAGCCTGAGCTTTGCCATCTCCGTCGAAGCATGAAGGCCCAGCTCGGGAGCACGTCAGCTCTGCCTCCAGCAGAGGCCTGGCTATTCTCCTGTGCAGTCTTCGTTGCTAGGCTACCTTCCAGGGAGGTAGACCAGTTGGATTGATTGACTGATCTCCGTGGGGCACTTACTATTTGCTAGGCATCATCTCGGTTATTCTCGCAGCACCCTGACGAGGAACAGTCCTCATCTCATGGATGGGGAAGCAATCTGGAGGGGCTCACCCACAAACACTTCAGCTACAGAGGTACGATTCAAACCCAGACCAGGATGATGGTGGAGTGCCCATTCTTTTTTTTTTTTTTTTTTTTTTGGTACTGGGGATTGAACTCAGGGGCACTCGACCACGGGGCCCCATCCCCAGCCCTTTTTTTGTATTTTATTAGAGACAGGGTCTCACTGAGTTGCTAAGTGCCTCGCCATGGCTGAGGCTGGCTTTGAACTCACGTTCCTCCTGCCTCAGCCTCCCAAGTGCTGGGATTACAGGCGTGCGCCACCGCGCCTAGCTGGAGTGCCCATTCTTATCCCCCACCCTGTGCTGCATCTCAGGGCCCTCTTACTTGAGGCTGCCATCATCTCTTAACTTGTCCAGTCCCCTTGTCCTTAAAGGAGAGCCACACCTTTTATGTGTGTGCAGCACACACCTTGTATTTATTGAGCGCACAAAGGAATTGATTTTAGATTTCGTCTTCCCACAAGGTCACGCCCTCATCTTGCTGCCTTTTGATCCATCCCAGGAGCAGGGTAGAAGGCATTGCTCCGTAGACCAAGCGAGACATAATGGTGGCCCCCGACAGCCTCAGGGTCAAGGTCAGTGCAGCCAATGAGCATCTCTGGGCTGCCCCAGGATGCACAAGGGCTGCAGTGTCAGGAGGCCAGGAGAATGGACGTCTTGACCCCCCAGGGCCGTGCTGACGCGATTTCTTATTTACTGCACCTTCCCATCTAATTGTCTTCAGCCGACGGTTTATCACAAATGTCACATTTGGCTCTTTGCCTTCCCGAGATCAATAGGAGGGTCCCAAGGGGGCTGGTTGGGAAAATGTATCAAATACATCACCAAGGAGAGGGAGAGAATGGGGGTGTTCAGGTGCAAAATGACCTCCCTGGCACTGAAGAGGAACAGAATTGCAGGCCTGGGCAGGCCTCTCTAGAAGCTTGCGCCAGGCCTCAGTGTGACCCTGGGCAAGCCCACGTGTCTGTCCCCTCACCCCCAAGTAGATGTACTAAA
This sequence comes from Tamias sibiricus, assembly GCA_025594165.1. NCBI lineage: Eukaryota > Metazoa > Chordata > Mammalia > Rodentia > Sciuridae > Tamias > Tamias sibiricus. The sequence continues at coordinate 12,509,661 of CM046662.1, forward strand.
GGCCCCTGCTCTGGATGCCAGCAAGCCCCCTCTGGCTGGTAGCTATGCACGTTATCATTATTGCTATAAGGGCTTGGCGTGTTGTAGATCCTTCAAGCTGCTAAGACTTCATCACGAGGAAATTATTAAAAAAATACACGCACTCGTACTTTCAAAGGTGCTTATCATAGAATAATTGATAATATTGAAAAAAAGGAGGCTTGGCTATTTGTTTTTTTTTTTTTTTGTTTGTTTGTTTGTTTTTTTGGTCTGGACTATTTTTGAAGCATTTAAAATGAGTTTGTGGAAGAATACCCAGGGTTGAAAAGATTTCCCCCTCTCTGAAGCAAAGATCCAGGGTGAAAATGACCCATGTGGTTAGATTCTGTATTTGTAAAAATGATTACTAGATGTGAACCGAACACTGGAAAATACACTAAAATGTTAGTATTTTCTGTTTTTCCTAGCAGCACCACGTATTTCTGCAGAGTGACAAAAACACAAATCACAACTATCTTCTAAAAAAAGCAATTGGAATTTGGCTTGTGTGGGGGCTCGTGTGATGGATACTCTGAGAAATATGACAGTGGACGCCACCATTTCTATGTGTGAGCACAAGTCTGAGTGTTTTATAAAAATTTTCGCATTTGTATCTGACAACCTTGCGATGAGCACATCGTATCATCCCCATTTTACAGAAGAGGTAACTGAGGCACAGAGCTGTTGAGTGACTTGCCCAAGGTCACACAGCTTTGAGTGCAGTTGTCAATTAGGGTTGGGAGTGTATCACTTCTTTATGCCCGTACCGTCCTGTGGCTAGAACAGCTCCATCAACCTCTCACAGAAGGCTTACTTAAACATCATTTTAAAAATATGTATTTAAGTATCTTAAAAATTAGAACTAAGCCCCACACTGATTTGACTGATTTCATGGGATCTAGTTATCTGAGGATATTTGGAATGAGTATGAGGCCACTTAAACTTTGGAACTTAACGGATGGGAAACTGATTAGGACTTTATCTTGCAAAACGAAAACTCTGGTAATAAAAAAGTTGATTTCATCTCTTACTCAGGAAGATTTGGGTTATATCTGCAACTGTGCTGCAGTCGTTAGGATGAATGCTGAGTTTTCATTCATACACCAAAACGCGACACCAGACACTTCATTCGAACTCGGTCCCATCGGTCGCCAAACACATGCCGTCCGCAGAGGTGTCAAGAGGAGCACTTTGTGTGTCTTAGAATCAATGGGACACACGGAAGCAATACAAGAGGGCTTCGGCCTGACCAGTCCAACACAGCCAGAGGGACGTTTCTGCAAGCGGGGTGACGTCTTCATTCCATCCCCAGCATCGCCTCTTAAAACGTTCCCACAATCCTCCTCTTCAAAGTGCTGACCTCCTCACCTCCTCCGTTCATTTCTCTGCCTTGTGATCCAGGGCACCCTCAACCAGACCCACATGTACCAAGGCGTCCATCCTGATCCCTTCCAGAGAGTTTCCACCCTACCTTCAACAGTTCCCGGTGTGGCAGGAGTTGTGATCTTACAATGCGGTTTGCGTTGACGTCGATGATGCTGGATGCGACTGCGTACCAGGAGAGGCTGTCTGGTGGCTATGCCCCAGGGCCGCTTTGGGACCCCAACCTGCTTCAGTGCTTCTATCTGTGAATGGGGGTGCTACAGTAGGACCGACCCCATAGGGCTGACACGAGGGCACACCAAGGCAACGCACGTGAAGCGGTTGGTCCTGGAACACGGCAGCCCTCAGTGGCCACGCCCGTGGTGGTATACCCTCCTGTGTGGGCAGAGATGCTCGTGGTAAATGCGGGGAGGGCTCTCTGAGTAGAGATCAATTTCATAAGTGGCCAGATGAATGATGGATGAACACCAGTTTCTTATCATCATTTTTCTTCCTTGCAAAAGACACCCTCACTGAGAAAGGCTTCAATGGACCTTTTGGAAGCTCTTAATTTTGTGAAGATCTTGGAACAAAGCTTTGCCCGACATCTTTGAACACAGATTTGAACTTCTGTAACTGTCACTTATTAGGAAGCCTAAAGATCTGTGCTGGGCTCCTTTGTGAATCCAGCCTGATGCCGTGTCTGCTCAGATAAAGTCACGCAAGCGAGGCCCTCGTGGATCTCGTTCAAGCAAACGGCAGGCGGAGCCAAGGCCCAGGCTCGTGCCAGGGTGGAAAACCAGGAGTGGAATTCGCAGTGATGGTGAAACGGTCCCATAAAGCAGATCATTAACATTTTTTAAAAAAGAGAAGTTCAAAATTTGGGTATGTGCTGTGTGCGGTGGCGCACGCCTGTAATCTCAGCACTTGGGAGGCTGAGGCAGGAGGATCGCGAGTTCAAAGCCAGCCTCAGCAATGGCGAGGCACTTAGCACCAACTCAGTGAGACCCTGTCTCTAATAAAATACAAAAAAGGGCTGGGGATGGGGCCCCGTGGTCGAGTCCCCTGAGTTCAATCTCTGGTACAAAAAAAAAAAAAAAAAAAAAAAAAAAAAAAATCGGGTACAACTCCTCCACTTTTATATCTAAAGCAAGGAACCTGAGCAGTTGTTAGATATTTTAAGTGACTTAACCTTGAAACAATTATTTTTTCTCTCACTTCTCTTTCAAGTTGTGGATCAATTTAATTGAAGAGTCTCCACAGCCCGTAAAAGAAACGATTAGAGAAAATACTGTTGCTAGTCACAACTACTTGAATATATTCATTATGATTTTTTTCCCCCTCAAAACTGTGCAAAGAAAACAAAGTACATAAATCAATTAAATCTTGAGAGTGACTGAGATTACAGTCATTATCTCTATCCATCCTCAGCTTGTTTTATTCGAGATGGCTCAGCCATGGCACGGATCTGCTTTTGGTAAAGAGAGATTGTAAAAATTAAGAGGAGTATGGAGAATGTGGGAGCAAACGCCCACGTTTCAACAACTTACATGAATAAACGTTCTGATCTTGTCGTATTGGCTTCCTGTGTGGATGCGTGTGCCAGCGTTAGGTTGGGGCAGGGGAGATTTCCTCACCTTCAATATCTTACTATAGAGTACAATAAGTTCTCTAACAACCTAACTCCCAGCCCTATTCTCCTCTCTTGCTCTTTGTGGGGGCCACCCTCATGAGTTAAAAGTGCCTCTCTGTAGCATCTAGCATCTTGGGGATTAAGTCATCTGCAGATTGGAAATATTTGGGACAAAATCACATCTAAATTGCACATGCACATTTTTTTCCCTTGTCAGTAGCTCCTCAACAATTACAGTGTAACAATTTACTCGGCATTTATACTAGAATGTATTATACACCATCTCCAGATGGCTTAAAGTCTCAGGAAGGAAGTATGTAGGTTCTAGGCAAATATTGTGTCATTTTATGTAGGAGACTTGAGTGTCCCCAGGTTTTGATATTCTGTAACCAATCCCCCATGGAAGTGAGAAATGACCCTTTACACACACACACACACACATGCACACACACATATATGCACACATACAAAGATTAACATAATAATGTGGACTTTATATAATCTCCATGTTAATAAAAACTATCGCTTTTTTCTGTTTTGTACCTGGGGTTGTACATAATATTTCACTTGAAGATGAAGGTCCTTTGCAAACGCCTGGCCTATGGCGCCTCCAAGACTGTATCCTGTCTAACGAGGAGATCCGGTGCAGCCCCTCTGACTCATTCTCTCTTCTCTTTCTTTTTCTTTTTTTTCAGGCATGGTCTTGCTAAGTCGCCCAGGCTGGACTTGAACTTGTGATTCTACCTCAGCCCCCCACACAGTTGGGATTACAGGATCCATGACCATGCTTGGCTCTTTCTCTTCCCTGTTCTGAGCACCATGAACCCAAGCACTGCCCCCCAGCATCCTCCAGTGCACGCCCCCCAACACCAGGTCTCCCGTCAGTCTCCGTGTCCCAGGAGGTTTCTGCGCTCACCAGAGGTTGCCCTCTGATTTTTTTTTTTTTTTTTTTTTTTTTGGTACCAGGGATTGAACTCTAAAGGCACTCGACCACGGGGCCCCATCCCCAGCCCTTTTTTTTGTATTTTATTAGAGACAGGGTGTCACTGAGTTGCTAAGCGCCTCGCCATTGCTGAGGCTGGCTTTGAACTCGTGATCCTCCTGCCTCAGCCTCCCAAGTGCTGGGATTACAAGTGTGTGCCACCACGCCAGTCCCTCTGATTTTGATGGTTGTTGGGATGCCATCAGATACTCATAAGGGGGTGCACTGAGAAACTCCTTTCCAAAGGCACTTGCAGTCTGACAGAGATGAATCTGATTGGATTTGCAAGATCTTTCTGTATACGTCAATGTCTTTTGGGAAAAAAAGTTTTTTAAAAAGTACACCTTTAAAGGTATGCCTCCTTTCAAAACGAAATTGAACACTGTCTTAGGGACTTTGACAGACTGCCACATGATGTGCAACGGATAGCAGGCTCTTGACCTTGGCTCTATCTTGAACTTCATGGGAACGCGAGAGCTGGCCTTCCTCTTATCTGGGTACTAGGAGGGTGAAAAGACAACAGCAAGCTATCAGGACAGTTGGGCACTCTGTGTCCCTGTTGGTCCTGCCTCTGGCTGAAGCCATGTACAGATTTACTTAGCAGGACAAGAAAGAAGGGGACAAGAATAGAAAGAGTTTTTTTTTTTTTTTTTTTTTTTTTTTTCAAATAATGCTGTGCAATGGAAAGGGATAAACTCGAGCTGGCTAAAGCCAACACCACAAATTGCCATCTATGAATGTTCTCTTAAGAAATGCCATTAGGGGAATCTGCTGATAAGGACAAATGGGAATGCTCTGAGCTCCTTCAGTCCCAGTTCCCACGTGCCTCATCGGCCATATTTGCATACCTTTGGTGTGATCGTGGGGCAATTTGTGGTCTCTTAAACAGCTCCCTGCCACGGGCGGCTGTGTTTCATGTGCGAATAGTTTTGCTTCCCATCTTGTAAAAACGGCGCCACGTAAATGACGGGGTTGACGGTGTCTGTCTCACCGCCATGCAGTCCCTCGCACCTCCATTTACTGGAGCTGTCAGAGCTCCGAGCCCACCCTACGCCTCTCAGTTGCTGCTGGAAGTCACTGGGCTCATGGTGCCATCAGTCTGAGTGATGAAATAGGCATTTTTAATATTTGCTAAATAGGATTGCGGAGAAGGTGAAGTCCCGGCAGGGCTCCCAAGCGGTAACTGCATCTTGTTGTCTCAGGTTAATCATGTACCTAATTTGCCGATTATTGACTTGTTCTCGCAAAGGGTTTTACTTGGCTTGACATATCAACAGCAATCAGTGAAGAACTGTCAAGCAAACTTGCTCACTGCCTTAACCACCCAAGATTTTGACTTGCAGCAACAGCCTCTGAGATTTCCTTTGATGCCTAGCACTGTAGCCAGGTCAGATTATTATTTTTTCCCCCCAGTCTGATCTATTTCCTTTCTACAACCAGGGTTCAGCAAATTTGACAGTTTGTAGGATTTCAAATATTTGGTAAGATGCGCTAGGCTTCCGCTGAACACACATCATCCCCCCTAAGAATTCAAGTTGGTAGGCTAAGTAAGAATGGCTTCAGACTGGCTGTTTTTTTGGACTGTGTCTTAAAAAACGCAATGCAGAGTGTCAAAATGGTGCATTTAAAACACAAGATAATATCCACCTTTCAAACTGACGAGGCTTCAAAATCGGTAATACCTATTTTATGCAAGGGTTCAAGTAAATGAAATGGGCACTAAACAATGCTGCCGGTGGGTAGGAGTATAAATGGTGTGATCTTTCAGGACAATTTAGCAATATGAATAAAACCCATCAGGGTTTATTTTTAGGACACGGATTGAGGAGGCAAAGACCAGGCACTAGGACAGGTATCGTAGCATTTTATGGGTAAGTCATTAGGGTTTTTCATTGATATTTCTGGTGCTCTTCCTTCCAGGGACATCTTTAGATTGTACTTCCTGCTCCATTGAAGTTAGGAGGTGAGACTCACTTTGGTTAATATGAGAAAGAATTCCAAGCTTATATGTCACTTCCAAACAGGATTCGTCAGGAATTGGTGCACAGAGGAGCTGGTGATATTCTAGTTAGTGAAGGCTCTGTTGGTTCGTGACCTTGAATGAAGTCCACCTTGAGCAAAGTCCTAGTGAACTGAAGATGAACGTGAACCAGACATTCGAGGCTGGTGGTTAAGGCTCCTTTGTTCACTTTGGGGGCTTAATAGTATCTCTGGGTTCACCCAGGGATGCTGATAATGATCTCCTCCCAGTTGTGACAACCCAAAAAAATTTCAGACATTGCCAAATGACCTGGGGATGGGATTGGGTATAGGCCAAAATCACCCTGGTCAAGAACCCTGGATAGAGAGTAAACAAGAAATTGCCCTAGTTATTTTAAGCCACCAAGATTCTCAGAGTGTGTGTTTAAATGCAATGGATTCTTTTTTAAGAGCAAAAACAATATATTAACATTTAGCCAAAGGGGACTATTTTAAATTGTGTGTATTTTCTTCCTTGGTTGCTAAAATTTTTCTGCAATGCAGATACTTTGTTCTTTAGTAAGAAGATCTAACTAGAAAATTAATTTATTTAAAAAGTTTATATCTACATAATTGCCTATTTTATATATAGTGCTTGGTAGGGTTACATATCTCTTTTTTTTTTGAGGTGCTAGTGTTGGAACCCAGGTCCTCACACATGCTATGCACATGCTCTATCACTGAGCTAGATCCCTAGCACCCAATTTTTAAACGCATAATGAATTCTTATGTATAATATCTTTTTTTTTTTTCATGTGTTGGTTTATAAAGTGCTTTCCCATTCTATCTTTATTGTTGTTATGTAATCACAACAATGTCTTGAGGCTTAGGTCACAGGTACAGCAGGAGACCCAGGCCATGGCAGGTTCAGGGACATACCCAAGGTCACCTGGCTACTGTGAGGCAGGGCTACATTCAGCAGTGCTTTCTTTAGCTCCAGGACTTCCTCTCCTATACCATGTTGCCTCTGTATCTTTTGTAAAAAAACAGTTTCAAAATCTCAGCTGGGACTGACTCTGATTCTTGGGAAATTTAAGCAGGTAAAAAAGGATTCTCCTCTATATTTAATATCCTTGGACAAGGATAGCAAACCTTATAGGCATTTGGTCAGAGCATGAGACTCTGTAAAATTTAAACATAACCATTTCCTACAACACAGCCAATGGAATCCCCCCTCCCCATCTCCTCCTCCCTCTCCAGCTTACATGAGTCACCTTGGCTAGACTGCCAATCCCCATAGAACGTATGTTCCTTGATAGGATATGCCAATAGAAATGAGAAATTCTATAATAGTTTGAGACGTGAGTTAGTCACCTATCTCTGTGAAGGGCTAAGCACCGTCTCCTCCAGGAAATGGTGCTCATCAAGTGGACATGTATGCAAGTAATGGCAGGGAATGAATTTGGGGATGTGTGGGGAGGTGTTTTCTCTTTTCTTTTCTTTTCTTAAGCGGTGCCCCTATATTGTACCTGTCTTGTGCATTTCTGAGTAGCTGCACCGTGCCTCGCTTAGGTGACCCCCAATACACCCTGAATTTCTAAATTGGCAGCTCAACTGAAACCCCAGCACGCATCCGTCTATGCCTATTCATTTCCTTTCTCAGGAGATGTGTGATGGGGCTGTCCCTGGAGCTATTTTGAGAGGATGATCACTAGAACAATCACTAGGTTGGCAGGAGATGGACAGTGTGGTGTAGCCACAAAAGAAGAAAAGACATTGTCATTGAGGACTGGGCTCCTGACTGTCAGAACAGCAGGGAAACGGGGTGGAGTGTGCTTCTGCCTGCTGTCCACTATCACTCAGCTGCAGAGTCTTGACTTGTCTTGCTGTAATTATTGGTTTGTCCATGACTCTCACTGCCAAAAGCATGCAAAGGAAGGGGGAAGAACAGTGCTTTAAAACAATGCAGGGAGGAAATGTTTCCGCAGCAGTTTCTTGCAGCCAACTGGCTGAGAGGAAAGTTATGCCCAGCTGTGCCTAGAGGCCTGATCATGCTCACCTGAATCCTGCCAATAAGCACATCTCACCACTGCAAACCCTGCATGAAGCTCTAGTACAATCAGTGGAGCCTGAAGGTCAAGGAAACCACCTAGCAGTCTGCATAACTTCCCAGAGCAGCACCCTGCTGCCCCGCCAGAAGCTACAACAATGCCTTTGGGACTCCTTTCTGCTGAATTCCTGTCTTTTTCCAGGTGAGAATCTCTTCGGAGAGCAGATATGATTTCTGTCTTAGGAGCTCTTCTTGGTCAGGGGCTGTGTTAACTCATCTCTGGATAATCAGTGCCTAGCCCAATAAATATCTTTCTGGATGGATGGATGGAGGACTCATTGATTACCATTTTACATATTGGTCCCTATAGCATGGGCTGTGTAGGGTAATAAAAACATACACAGCCCTCCCTGCTCAAAAACGAAAAGAGTCCTTTGAGTCCTCATATTGATCATTTCAGGCTATAAAGATGGGATTGCAAATAAGTTTCATCTTGAGAGTCGACACTGGTCGATTGGTAGTGGCTGCCTGGAGAGTTATGTTGGAGGTATTTGTGCACTGGGTCCAGTGAGGAAAAGTACTGTCATTGATTAGCAATGTCTGCCACAAGCTAAGGACAAGGAAAGGGTGGCCCAATAGCCTCACATCTGCCATGGTTTTAAAGCCTTAAATTCTGCCAATTGAATTTTCTAGATGAGTACCTTTCCAATACATGTCAAAGTCAGCTTTGACTGGATATATAGGTGTTCCTGCTCTGCTGGTGTTTTTTTCTAATGTGCTGTATGTTTTGCTGGATCTGAGGGTAAACAAGGAAGCGAAAAGCATGTGGCTTGTCAAAGGACATATAATTATTATTGGAAAAGAAAACCAAGCTAGACAGGTGTTCACTCACCCCAAATGGCATGTGTAATAAAATTTCTACCAGGACAAATTAAACAAGACATAGAGGAAAAAAAAATATATAACCCATAATATAATCCAGTCTCCTTATTCCTGGGACTAGGAATAATCTCAGCTTCACAGTGCCAAGGACTTCTCAAGGAATTTAGCAGGGGTCCAATGGGAAACCACTGTGGAACCTTGATTTGTTACATAAATTCCCATACACACTAGAATGTTGCCTAGTGACGTTTCAGTGAATGAACCCAATAACAAAGTATCCAAAATTAACCTGCAGGGCTACAAAGCTGGCTTCACCAGGTAGGGATGTTACCTTTTTAAAAAAATATATGATCTCTGTAACAGAAGTGTCACTATTTTACAATTCAGAAGTTCTAGTACATTCACTGTTATCCACCATGCCAGCTACCCAATTTCAGAGCATGTCCATCATCCCGAGCAAGGAATTCCACTCCTATTAGAAGTCAGTCCAACAACCTGGTAACCATGAATCCACCAATCTTTTCTGCTTTGTGGACTTGCCTATTCTGGACAGTTCATATAAGTGGAATCATACAATATGCGGCCTTTGGTATCTGTCTCTTTCCCACTAAGCATAGTGTTTTCAGAGTTCACACATGTTGTAGCATGCAATAATGTTTCATTCCTTTCTAGCTCTGAATAATATTCCATTGTACCGCTATGTCACATTTTTTTTCTATCCATTCATCACTTGGACATTAGAGTTGGTTATGTTTTGGCTATTCTGAATAATGCTGCAATAAACATTGGTGTATATTTTCTAGAAAATCATGTTTTGCTGGGCATGGTGGTGTGTTCCTGTAATCCCAGCAGCTCAGGGGGCTGAGGCAGGAGGATTGCAAGTTCAAAACCAGCCTCGGCAACTTACCAAGGCCATCAGCAATTTAGCAAGACCCCGTCTCAAAATAAATAAATAAATAAATAAATAAATAAATAAATAAATAAATAAATAAAATTTAAAAAAGGACTGGGGATGTGGTTCAGTCATAAAGCACCCCTGGGTTCAATCCCTGTACCAAAATAATTTAAAAAATCAATCAAACAAATAATAATGTTTTCAATTCTCTTTGGGTACATACTAGATGTGGCATCTCTGGGTCATTTGGTCATCCCTTGTTTAACTTTTGAAGCACTGTCAATCCTTTTTGGGGATTTGAAACACCATCTTTGTGGCTATTGGCAAAGTACAGCATTCCAGCTCTCTGCCCCCTTACCATGCTTATTATTGTCCAGGCTTTAATGACAGGCATCCCAGTGGGTGTAAAGTAGTGGGTGTACACACATACATTTTTAAACATGTAATTATACTGAGTCTGGCCATACCTGGGCATGCGATGGTGGGAGTCCCCTTCTTATATAAACACCAAAGAGAGCGTCTTTGCCAAGGGAGATGTTGAACTTTAAGAACTGGGGCTGGCTGATGTGAATCTGTGACCTCCAGAACACCCCTGGAGGGACTTCCTGTGTCACCCGCCGACCGACTTCAGCTTCGCCACTGTCTATGCTGCTGTTTTTCAATGACCAGGGCACTAGAAAACAGGAAGAGACATCGAGTCAGTGACAACTGTATACATTAGTTTAATTATAATATGCCAGAATTATTTGTTTCAATATTCAGGTTGAACTCATGGCAAGTGTCTCTTTAAGTCACAGCTAAAACATTTAGATTTTAAGTAACAAAGCTATAAACTCATATCCCAGGACATCTAAAATCTTGGCACAAGACTTTCTAAAAATTCTGTGATTACTTTTACTGATCAAATAGAATAAGAGCTGGAGTCAGATAAGTACATATGAAGTTTCCGAACACCCAAATATGACCAGGATACAAAAATTATCAATAGGGAAAGGGAAGGTGACATTAATGTGGCTCCATATTTAATGCTTGCAGAATTTCACATTATTCTTTCAAGCACAAATAAGTCCAACAATGACACTTTGGACAAAGAAATCAGTCCAAATAAATAAAACAACTCAGCAGAAAAATGAAGGGCTGATGGGAAGCTGACCCGATCCTGAGTTAACTCCTTCTTTGAGTTACAAGGCAGGATCCATGGAGAAGCCACACCTCTCTTGGGGACATCTCCATAGTTCTGCTACATTATTGGAAATTGCTTATATTAAAAATATCAGTTGCCCAAACTCAGCATTCTTCAGACCTTTAATAACAGGAGTTTGAGAAATAATCTATTTGGAAAGAAGAAGTCTTCATAACTGTGAGCTAGCTGTGTCTCCTACACTTCTGAGGGTGATTTCCTTTGCCGCCATGGAATTATATAAAGCTGGGAGTTGCTAGTATTTGCTCAAGAAAAGAGAGAGTGGGGCTGGGGCTGCAACTCAGCGGTAGAGTGCTTGCCTTACACGTGCAAGGCACTGGGTTTGATCCTCAGCCCCACATAAAAGTAAATAAATAAATAAAGATATTGTATCCATCTACAAGTAAAAGAAAAATTAATAAAAAAGAAAAGAGAGAGTTAATTTATATCTGAGAGCTTTGTAATCCTTATCTCCCAAATGGGAAAAACCTAGTCAGAATTCTGCAGCGTACAGACCATTTGCAAGGACTTCAAGTGGCTATTGCGCTTGGTAGGTAGGATGTATAAAACACATATCTTATCAGCTGCCTATCTTCTTCAGAACTTCTAAACCAAATGAAGCCAAACACAGCAAGAATGGAAGTCATTCTGTGTCGAGGGTTTTCTCCTCTGGGGCATTGGTCAGGGTGGTGGCCTTCCAGCTTGGACACCTTTTCTAGCCTGAATATGGAGGAAGTTCCCATCAGCAATGTTCAGAATCCTGGAAATATCTGTTCATATCTGGTCACCATACATTGCAAAGGGTTTCAGATGGTCAGGAGAAATGATAAAATCGACAAAGGCCAGCATGTAAGGCGAACAGACTTGCCCACCTCTGCAGAGCTGGCTCTGCTGCTACCTAGCTGCCGCACTAAGACAAGACTCCTGTGATCTTGGCCTCAGTTTTCCCATCATAAAATGAAAAGGTGAGATTTTTGGATGTCTGAAGCTCTTGCATATCTAAATTATATATATAAAACCCGTAGAGTGACTTGAACATATAAATTTATTTTTTTCCCTCTTTTTTTTCCCCTTTAACACATGAAAGGACACTTCATTTTTATTCTGCTCAAGAATGGATCAAATGAAAAGGAAGCAGGGATCAAGATAAGTATTCTTATTATCTTTAAGGCTCTACGCCCGAAGGGAATGTTGTTTGTTGGGGGGTTTTGCTGAAATCATGGCAGGCCCAAGGGGAAATATCTATTATCAGAAGTTGATCAGAAGGTCGGGTTACCATAAGTTAGAAATGAATCTTTCCTTCAAAATGCTGCATTTGATGGACACCACCCTGCCCCAAATTAATATTTCGGGGGAAGGAATATAATCAACAGGAACCAGTAAGAGAGAGAGAGAGAGAGAGAGGAAAAAGAGCCCCTTGAAAAAGAATACTTTGGGGGTCTTTGATAGAGATGAAAAGCCACCCTAGCAACGTGTATGGCAACAAGTTGAAGTAGTGCACTAAAAAAAAAAAAAAAAAAAAAAAAAAAAAAAAAAAAAAAAATAACTTTAAAGACATCCCATCTTGAACCTTAATGAGACGCGCCTGCCTTCATGTCTGCGGGGCTTTCAGGGTTTGGAGGGCTGATGGCAGCATATGACAAAGAGGCAGGAAATCAGCACCCAGGAGACCTCTGCGCTACTGTAGAAACCAACATGAATTTTGATCACGTCAAGCCAAATGCGGATGCTGGAGACCCACAAGGAGGCTGGCCTCCAGAGAATCTTTGCTCTGGGGAAACTCCAATATGGAGGCTCACAGGTCTGGTTCTTTTATTAGTGGGACCTCCTCCCTCTCTTACTTGACCCCAGCTTTAGAACATTGAGCTCAGCAAATTGATGACTACTAACAGTGAGTACAGAGTTCCTTCCCAGTGGCCACCCCATTAAGGTTTCAGATGCTTCCCTCCTTCATATCCCATCCACCCAAGTGGTGGTGCAGCTGGGATGTAATGTACAGGTTTTGGAACCACAGAACGGGGCTCAAATCCCAGCTCTACTTCCTCCACACTGTGTGGCCTCCCCAGTAGTTTGCTTAACCTGTCTGGGCCTCCAATCCTTTCTTGTAAAATGAGAGCCATAGTAATACTACCTCACAGGGTGGGGTGACAAGCAGACCCATAAAGAAGAGCTTAGTACAGGGCCCTGCATGTAGCAACAGCAAAATAAATGCTCTTTAGTTACGTGGAATGAAATAAAAGAAGGAAAAAGGACATAGGAAAGCATCTGGCTATCTTTACAAAATAAAGGATCTTTTCAAAAGAAAACTCTGTGTATGTGATAAATATGTATGTACGTGTGTGTGTGTGTGTGTGTGTGTGTGTGTGTGTGTGTGTGTGTTCACTGGAAGAATCTAATTCTTTTGGAACAAACTTTTAAATGTGAGAACAAGCTTAACCTGGGGAGTAGGGGCCTGGCCCAGGTCAAGTTCATTATCACACCCAAGCTGTCCTTTCCCTCACAACACCATTGCTGCTCCTGTGCAGACCAGACAGGTCCAGCTCTGTGTTGGTGTCTCTGAAGCAATTTCACCTCCTTCTGCCTCAGCCTGTGGCCTGACTCTTGGTGCCTAAAGTTGCTTTGGTGTTTTGGTGTTTTTCTCCAGTTTTCCCACTGGACACAGCCCTTTAGGGACTCTGGGCTGAGTGCCTGGCCAACGGCGTGTGCTCTATACCATGCCGCCGAGTGGCAGCCAGCTCCACCTGCCCATCTGGTGGGTATTTTAACTACACGATAACCATGTAAGGAGCTTTGAAAAGCTGCATGAAAATGGAACTTAGAAAAAAAAAAATAGATTTACCTTTGGAGAGCTTATGTGGCCATTTACTATTTGAAGAAACTTCCTTATGCAATCTTTTAAAGAGTCATGAAGAAACTCCTAATTTATCTTTTGTGTAAAATAAACAAATACTTGAGGGAGGTGCAATAAAGTAGAAAGTTCCTTCAGATTAAGAACCCCAAGTGCCGGGTGTGGTGGCGCACGCCTGTAATCCCAGCACTTGGGGAGGCTGAGGCAGGAGGATCTCGAGTTCAAAGCCAGCCTCAGCAATGGCAAGGCACTTAGCACCTCAGTGAGACCCTGTCTCTAATAAAATACAAAAAAGGGCTGGGGATGTGGTCCAGTGGTTGAGTGCCCCCGAGTTCAATCCCCAGTACAAAAACAAAACAAAACAAACAAAACAAAAAAAAGCCAACCCCTGAAAAACCCAAATCAGGGGTTCTGCCCCTGATACTTAGTGAGTGACCTTGAGCCTTTGGTGGAAGGAATGGGTGGAAATGAGCTATTCTGCTGATAGACTTCCATTCTCATTACCAAGCGGCTGTGGGTTGAGGGGTCTAGCTCTCAAGGTCTCCGTGGCCTTACCTACAAAAAAGATATTTGGACTCAGAGATGTCTAAAGTGTCCTACAGAGGACCAGGAGGGCCATCTCTCAGTGTGTCTTATCAAGACTGCATGAGACAGCGTGCAGGGGCCAGAGGGGGAGGAAGGGTTAACAGAAAGCATTTATGGCTGGTTGATTTACAGGTGACTTTACCTTTAATAAACATGATGCATTTAACATACTCTATCCATACTGTTAAATAGCTAGTGACTGCTTTCACACTGAATTCTCCAGGTTTTTGCAAAAAGGATTTTCATTTTGCCCACATATAAGTACACATATATACTGTATCTGTGCGTGTATATGTACATATATATAGTATATATATAATTATATATATATGTATATTTAATTCTCACTTTGAAGTAATTTCAGATTCACCAAAAAAAATAAAAAGAATTACAAAGAATTCCTATAATCTTTAACCAGATACCATAAATGTCATATATATTTTCTTTATCACTCTAAATATGTATGTGCACATATATGTATATGTGTATATATACATTTATATACGCACATATATATACACACACACATGTATTTGCACATGCAGTTGGCTCTCTGCATCTGTGGGGTTTTTTAAAAATATTTATTTATTTGCTTTAGTTGTACACAATGCAATGCATTTATGTTTACGTGGTGCTGAGGATTGAACCCAGGCCACGCACGTGCTAGGCGAGCGCTCTACCAATGAGCCACAACCCCAGCCCAATCTGTGGGTTTTATATCCACAGGTTCTATATCCACAGCCTACTATTTCCATAGCATTTGCACTGTATTCATTATTATCATGATATGACTTAATGTATATGGGAAGATGTGTTAGGTTATATGCAAACCAATCTACTATATTACATAAGGACCTTGAGCACCTACAGATTTTGGCCTCTGGGGTTTTGGAAACCAATTCCCACAGATACAGAGAGATGGTGGTTTTTGAGTATATATATATAGATTTTTTTCCACCTGAAACTTTGAAAGTAATTACCAACAGATCTTCTTTTACCTCTAAACACTTGTTTTTCTAGAAAACAAGGACAATCTTTTTTTTTTTTTTTTTTTTTTCAGAACTAGTACAGATATCAAAGGCAGGAAATCAACACAGCTATAATGTAATATGGAGTCCACACATCTCATGGTAATTTCCTAATGATTACACTAGTCCTTCTTATAAGAAATGGGAAAAGAAGGCCCAGCATGCTCGTCATCCTAGCACCAGCACCATGACTAGTCCCCAACAGGACATCACTGCGAGACAAGCAGCTAGGAAACGCGTGACTGAGGTTCTGTCTTTAGCTGCAGGGTGGAAGGCCTCCTGGGATAAGTTTGGACCTCGCGGGGAATCAGGAGAGTTGGTTTAGCTCAGCTCCAATAACCTCTAGCAGGGTGACTTTGGGCTTATTGTCACCCCTCTGTGAGCCCGTGTGCTCATCTGTGTAATGGGCTGCTTCTGAGCATTACACCAGGTGTCGCGTGGAGACTTGTAGGGCTTCTCCACCTTTATGCTACGACTGGCAGTGCTCGCTTACGTCAACCCTGACCGATGTCCTGGATTTGAAGGGTAACACGTGGGATGGTCTAATTTCATACACAGGCTGCCTGATGTAGGCATCGTTAATAAATGATGGCCAAGGGTTGGGGGGGGAGGCTTAAGGAAAGAGGAAGTCATTTTCCAGAGCAGCTGGAATCATGGTATCAGGAGGTCAGTCTGCCTGTGGACTGAGAGGGGCAGAGCACAGGTCACATGCGTTAAGATGCGGTGGCCAGAGAAGACGCGGGCACCCGTTCATTCCTCCAAGTGGCTGGTGTTGATGTGCTCCAGCTGCTGCTCTCGCGGGCAGCTCCGTGCACCTGCCTACGTAAAGAGCAGCCGGATTTTATGTAGCTCACAATGAATAATGGACATCTAAGCATGCCAGGCAGGTCACTCCTCCTTCCTATTTTCATGCCATCAACACTGATCAAGCACACACTGTAGAGTACTAGATAATCTGACGGTCAACATCAGAGTTAGGGTGAATGTCATTTTCCCATCCTCTCTTATACAGGTTCCCCTGGACTTGATTTGGGCTAAACTGGGGGCATCAGGAGAAAAGGCATTAAGGAGCCCCCTGAAATCACTCTGTGGAAATCTGGCCAGTATCCTTGGGTTCTTGGCAATGACTGGGCATGGCGTCCCCAAAACCAGGAGGAACCCCTGCCCTCCTCTCCCAGAGCTGGGGCTTCGATGACAGACTTTTCTTCTCTCTCCATGAAATGCACAATGAAAAGTGGAGCTGGTGATCATTTTGCTCTGAGAAGCAGATGTCTGAGACAGGACAGGTCTGGCTAGCTCATCTCCAGCTTAAAGATGAGATGCCTGATTTTTTTTTTTTTTTTTTTTGATGCAACACTAATGATCAATTTTACAGGATCATTCGACTCTATAACTCTACGGACCACTGCGCATGGAAATGTGAAACTATTGCCTACGTCTGAAACATGTACCTAAAATTTCAACCAGTTAAATAAGACGGATGTCGAGCAAGACGGCAGCCTTCCGCGGCCACATTAGGAGCTAATCATTTCAGAAAATGTTACCATAATTCATTTATGGAAACAGTGAAACTATTCCCCAAACAAGTGATAAAGCGAATGGACTCCTAGTCATACAGGGAAATGAGGCCTCATATTAATACTTCCTAACTTAACCCAACTCCAGAGGCACCTCTGCATAAATCTGCCTCGCCGATTATTCTGCCTCACATATTTTTATCTATTGCAAATAAAGTTGAATTCAGAATATTGCTCCAGTCATTACACCTCATTTCCATTTATTTGGGAATCAGGACGACCATCTGAGCCTGCCGTTTAACCAACAAGAAACTGAATAGATTCTCCTTAGGACCTTAGATTCGCTGTCCGAGAGCACAGCTCGTCCAAGCTGCTCAGCCCTAAGCCTTCGGCTCCTGACAAAGGGCTGCTCTTCAGGAAGCGGCTTCCACCCTGGGCCTCGTGCTCCTGAGATGATGCTCAAAGTACCACACAGCAGCAGTGATTTTTACAAAATCCTTCAACTCTAGGAACTGAATGTGGCCTTTATGTCTTTCGAAACCTCAATTTGTCACCTTAACGTGCTACCTAGAGAGTTAAAAAATATTTATTTATTTATGCCTATGACCATTCCAGTGAGCTTACTTCTGCACTGATATGTCATTGAGTTTATTGGTATTATTGATAGTAGCTGAAATGTATTGAGAAGCTATTGCTTGCCATGTGATCTCCTGATATCCCTTATTCTTTTTCTATTTTTTTTTTTTTTTCCTCAGAGGAGAAAACCAATGATGGATGCTAAGTGACTTGCTTAAGGTCACACAACTTTTCAGTGGTGGAACTGGGATCAAAAGCTTCGTCTGGGATCCCAAATCCCCACATTTAACCACTACGTCATCTGCATTTCAGACAATGCACTGCATATAAGGGATGTGAAGAAGTGTGAATCCGGAGAGCAGAGAGCTGATCTCTGGGTGTGCAGACCAACCACGAGAAAGATGGTGGATGATGAGATCAGGAGCAAACGCAGCAAGAAGGGAAACGGGTCCCGTTCTTCACACCCATGTCAAGCCACAATAACACCAGGCAAACGGAAACTATGAAACCCGGGATGGGGCTGTGGGTGTCAGTGTGAAGCACAGATCCACCAGTGCGACACACTGGAGTGGTACCCATCTGTAGCAAGGGTAGAACACCACGGTCTCCGCGGTGAGAGGCATCACCGCTTCAGAGCGCAGGCTGCTGTGGTATCTGCCAGTACACACACAGTCACGTGATGTTTGACTCAAACATAATGACCCCCTTGTCCTTCTGGGAACTTCACTGACTTTGGAAAAGCCCCATGCAGGGAAGCGATCATTTTTGAAACCCTGGGCTGTGTGAATCGAGAGGCTGACTGACGGGAGCCAGAGGAAGAATTACCAACCTCCCTGCTAATCTGGCTCCTAGTACCACGCATTAAGCCAACTAGTAAAAATCATTATGAAGTTTTTGCTGAAAGGGCAAGTGTAGGAAAACATGTTTCTAAACAGAATAACAGTCTTTGCCGTTTTTTTTCCAACTTGCATACCATCTGGAAATTCTGATTTTTTTTTTTCAAAGGGTAGGAAAGAAATGTGCTTCAGGCACAAATAAATGTTTACAGCTGAGTTATAAACCGAGAATGGTAGGGCTTAAAACAGACAGGCTGGCAGTCATGAAGCCCAAGCTGCAGGGAGACAATGCTGCAGGGAGCTGGCCAACCTGTTCTATGCACATCGACCCTTTTGAACGGGAAGTCCTGCTTCCCACTGACCTCATCAAGAAAATGCTTGGGAAGAAATCCTCATGGGGGACGGGGGCTCATATCAATTCTTCCAAGGCAAAGGAAAGAAGATGAAGGGGCATTATCGTCTGTCTTGACACTGTGAGAGCAAACTTCCCTTTTGGAAAACATGACATCTCCTAGGAAGTGGCAGCCCACAGAGACTTGTTATGAGGACCAATGAAGAGAAGCCGTGAGGACGTCAGTTGACCCCATGAAAGATCCGCAGGTTGTTCATTAAGTGCGTGTTCCCACGTGTGATGTTTGACAAGGTGATCTTGTTCGTGCAGGACGGCAAGTTTATGAGAGTACCATTCCACAGATGAGCAGCTGGAGGCAGAGAGAGGAAGAAGGACCTGCATGATGTCACAGAGTCTCCAAGAGAAGCTGCTGATGCTTGCATCCAGCCAGACCAGCCTCTTACCTACTAGAGGGCGTTTGAAGGCAAAATTACCTAGAATATATTGTAACCAGTGCTTGGTGAGAAGGAAGCACTGATGTATTGGGAGTTTGAGCTCCTCCCTCTGGTCTCCCATAATTTGTGCATTTATTAGAAAAGTAGAAGTGGGTTTGGAAAAGACACAGGACAAGTCATCAAACTTTCTGTTT
The DNA here is from genome assembly GCA_025594165.1 of Tamias sibiricus. NCBI lineage: Eukaryota > Metazoa > Chordata > Mammalia > Rodentia > Sciuridae > Tamias > Tamias sibiricus. The sequence goes on from CM046662.1 coordinate 12,528,992, forward strand.
TTTTTTTTTTTTTTTTTTTTTTTTTCCTAAAGGATCCGGTAGTAAATATTTCAGGCCTTGTGGGCTGAAGTAGCCTCTGATGCACTGACTTAGCTCCACCACTGTAGAGTAAAAGCACAGGGGCAAACACGTAAGCAGATGTGTCTGGCTGTGCTCAAACTGAACTTGAGCTACCATCACAGGCAGCCGGCCAGATGTGGTCCTTGAGTTGTGGTTGGCTGACCCCTGATACAGAAGACACTTTGAATGTAAAATGAGTCATAAGTTCTGAGGATGATCCATGAAATTCTACTTGGGAATTTATTCTTTCTTAAAATCAGTGACCTGCTGGGTACCTATGTTGTGCCTTTGTAACGCTCCTGTATACCTTGCTACGAGGCCCACCCCATCAAACCTGGTTGCCTTTTATCACCCGAGCAGGTCAGAATACTGTATTGAATCTTCATTCTCAAGGCTTATCTAATCCCAGATCTATAGAAAAAGCACTCCGTGTCCTCTTAATGAAGATGTATGAGTTCATCCCTTCCAACATAGAAACACACACGAGACGGTGAGTGGCTCCGGCAGTCTGTGTGCTGCTTCTTCTGGATGCGAAACCCAACAGCCATTCACGTTAAGGTTTAATTGAAGGAGAGCGGAGGAAAAAAAAAAAAAAAAAATAAGCCCCGGACAACGACAAATGGAAAAGGGAAAGGAAGACAAAGCCCAAAGAACATCCTCTCCCAACTAATTAATCAAGTGCTTTGTTTCCACTAACACATCCACGTGTGGAGGCTGCCCTGACTATTAGACTCCTTTCCAAACCTGAGCAATGTAAATACTCCTCAAGACCAGGCAATGAAATCTCCATCCATGTGCCTTCTTAGATGGGACTCACACGCCCGTGTTTTGCTTACATTTTAATTTGCTCCTGCTGGAAACTTACACAGTAATTGCTTAATAAGATTAACCTCCTTGGCAATGTGTGGTGAATCTTGATTAAAATATCGGCGTGAAGGATTATTGTATACCACAAAAAAATGGAGGGGGTGTTATTTAATTAACTTATTGCCAATATGTCTTGATTGTCTCTTTGAAACACTGGAAAAGTAGTCGATTGGAATCGATTCAGGTTATCTAAATGTATGGAATTGGGGAGTAGGAACGAGGGAGGTCACTGGGTTGAGAAATTCTAAAGTCACATTCCCTAAGAGTCAGGAAAGCAGGAGAACTCTGTAATCTTTCCAGTCACTTGAGAAGACAATCTATAAAACAAGAAGAGATCTGACATCCCCAGTCATTGGAAAACTACTGTTTTGGTACTGGGAAACGGAAGTGTCTCGATTTATATTTCATCTAAACAATTGAAAAAATTTCACACTTTTTTTCCTAAGTATCTTATTGACCAAATCCGTTGGGCAATGAATTAGTGGACATTTTGTCTGTCCCATAACTCATTTTGGAAAGCATCTAAGCTGGTGACGGCTTGCACAATATTTTTAAAAGCATGTTGCGCGGGAGGGGAAGTTTCCAGGTGGTTCCAAAGACACAATGGAAAGTGTTTCCTCATTTGTTAATTAATTAATTAATTAATTAATTTTGTTGTTGTTGTTGTAGATGGACAGAATGTCTTTATTTTATTTGTTTATTTTATGTGGTGCTAAGGATCGAACTAGTGCCTCACACACGCCAGGCAAGCGCTCCGCCACTGAGCTACAGCCCCAGGTGTAATTGAGAGGTGCATATTTGTAAGCCATGGTGTCTGAGATGAGTTTTCTTCTGTTTTCTGACCATGATGGTGGGGGATGTTACAGGGGAGAGAAGCTTGGAAATGGAGCTTAATCCCCAATGGCAGGGTGGCTACTTTAATCGATGGGGACCTGTGCAGATCAGTGATTTCCATTTGTGAAGGACGCTATTTAGAAAGCATTCGCACAGAACTTCAGAACGCAGACACACCAAATGCGCTCCCGTGCCTGATGATAAAAGATGCACATTCAATTTTAAACGTGTATTCTGCATTTTCCTGAAAGGAAGGGGTGCTGACTTGTGGATTAAGGGATATTAATGGATAAGATGCGGCAGGGATTCTCTAAGCAGGTTCCAAGAGCAGCACCGTTGACACTCTAGACAGAGGAGATTCTTTATCACGGGGGCTGTCCTGGGTGAAGTCGGTTATTTTTTACAGTATCCCTGGCCTCTACCCGCTAGATCTACCTCCTGCAATTGTGACAATTGAAAAACTCTTCAGACATCGCCAAATGTCTCCTGAGGGGCAAAAATATCCAGGCCAAGAGCCAGTGCTGTAAAGGAAACTGAAGAAAGGGACGGTGTCAAGTGCTGGAGGTGAATGGATTTCCAATCTGAGGCCAATAAATTTGACTCTGGGCTTTTCGGTCAGTTAAAGCAGAACACGGTCAGTGAAGGCAAAGTGTACTTTTCATTCTGAGGTCGCGTTTCACTTAGCTGATAATGGAAAGCATATCATTTCATCTGCAGATAAAACTTTTTCATGCTTACTTAAAGGTAATTTAGTGGTATGATTGTGACAGATGAGTACACGATTCTTAAAGACTAGATAAAAAGAAAAGTCATAGTTGAAGCTTCAGTTCAGCTCTGGGGAGCGTAACCTATAGAGCACTGGCCTCTCAGGATGGCTAACGCACATTTCTGAGGGTAGAGGTCTTCTGGAATCTTCTCTGTGGAAAACAACCTATCTATGGAAAGCTCCAACGTCTTGCCCAGAGGTGCACAGTCACAGATCTGAGGTCACATTTGCCCCTGCCTACTTGTTTGCTTTGGAGTAAGTTTCTAGAACATTCTGGACCTCAGCTTCTCAGAGACGACTGCCCTCCTTTTAGAGCTGATGAAGTTAGTGCTAAGCCTGGCATGCAACAAGTACCTAATGAATGTTCCTTTCTTCCTTTTTGAAAGATCCTTGTGGTTATTTTAAGAAATGGAGGGAGGGTTGAACTGGTTAGGTATACTAAGAGGCAAATTCTGTGTTTGGAGCAACTCTTCAATACCATCTCTCCTGTTTGTGACTTCCATCCTGAATTAAGCAAACCCCAGCACCACCAGCCCTGCTCACTGTGCCATTGGCTGTTCTTGTCTTTTAATTGCTCCACGTTCCCACCGCCCTACAGTTCTGTTTTCTCTCCTGTTTTTTAGCACCTTGTTAGCACCTATTTTTTTTTTCCTCTGCAAGAATAGAGTTGCCTGATTGCTTCAATAAACATTTCTATTGTCCCCTTCACTGTTCTGAGAAGAGAGGCTTTGTTGCCTGAGTTGTCAAAACTCCTTTCTATTCTCCCCCAAAGCAGAACAGCTCTGAGCCTGTCTCTCTTCATGCCAAGCCAGGCATGCTCGCTCCCCAGGGAGGCTGTGTCTCTCCTCTGGGAGAGGGACCCAGTCTAGTGGCATGTGCGGCCAGCCTGCTGCTCCCCGCCTTCTGATTAGGCAGGACTTTCTCCTGCTGCTGCTGCTGCTGCCGCTCCAGCTGCTGCTGTTGCTGTTGCTTCTGCCCAGGCCTTGGGATGCTTTCAAGTAGCTCTAGACCGTGCCAGTCGCTGTAGATAGCATAGGTATGCACATTGCTTGGAGCAGGCACTGAGCCAGCTCCAAGCGACTCCAGCCAAACACAGCTAACAGACAGGAACAGCAAACAGCTTTTAAACGGGGGCACCTATGAAAGGCAGTGATTTTTTTTTTTTTTCCTTCCCCTTTCTTTTCCTTTTTGCATACCTTCCAAGATTTGGATTAAAAAACCTGAACCAGCTGGCGAGGGCTCTGAATTTTCCTGTGACCTCGAGGGCAAGCAGCAGCTGGAACCTCACCTTTGCCTCCAGATGGCAATGTTGCCCCATCATCGTTTCCTGGTAAGCCGGTCCTTATCCCATTGTTAAAGGTGTGTCCATCTGCCGGCTGGAGTTGCCAATTGAGTCCGAGCAGATGCATTGCTGCAGGAGAGACAAAGTAATGAAAATATGAATAGATAATTCAGCAATGCAAATGTCAAGGGGGAGGGCCAGGTGCCTTTTTCCAAGCGATTGCCTTTTAAGGAGACTGCAGTTCAAAAATGGCTTGCCCTGGGCCACAGGGATTAGCTAAATACAGAAAGCATGTCAATCTGAGTGGCTAGGTCTCCTTTTCCTCGCTGCTGCTCACTGCCTCAGCGGGGAGGATCCCTCCTGGTAGACAGAGGAGGGAGGAGAAAGCAAAGCCCAGATCTCCCAAAGAGTGCCTCCGCAGGGGTGGCAATGCCCCTCGGGAAGCAAGGTGATGGGGACACTCCATCACATCCCTCTTTTCCGGCACTCTGGAAGCAATTGCGTTAGACTGGTAGTCCCGGGACTTTGACGAGGATGGTTTCTCCCAAACTACTCTGATATGACTCAGCTTCCAATCCAGGCTACACAAATGGCACCCACCCACTACACCTGCTCTCACAGTCCCACGAAGCCAGCAGCACCCGGGCTGTGTCGGTCCACTTGAAAGCCTGCCTCCCTGTTTCAAATTTTGGAAATATATTTTCTTTTGCACCACTCTTCATGATAAGCGGATCCCTTTCAGCATGTAGTGGAAAAAGCTGGGGGGGGGGGTGACGATGATAGAATGGAGTCCTTTCCTGAAAACCAGTGCTATTCTCTCTCCCCCAGAGCATGGAATGGGACACAGCGGTCCAGAGCTTTGCCTGTTCTTCCCCCGGGAAACAGGCGTGTTTGCGGGAGTCTTACTTCCATGTGCACCTCGAACCTCCAAAGAAACTTCTGGCCTTCCTTGTTACTGTGCCCCAAAGGACCCCATGGTGGGTCTAGCTCAGCACCCCCTGACCTGATGGTTCTTGGTGTGCTGTTTTCACTGAGTAGAATGAAAAGCAAACCCCAAGCACCTGGATTCTTTCAAAGCTCTTATCGGAAAAAATGCTTCATTTGTGAATAAATAAAAAGTTCCTTCCTGGTGTATTTCCCATCTAAACAATAACCGTGCCTGTCTGTCTGGTGTTTCAATGGACACAGGTTGACGCTGTTGCTACGTTCCCGGCTCTGCGGGAGAGAAGGGGCTGTCGACAGAGGAAGCTTCCGAGTTTGATGCGGGGATGGGAGAAATAGTTAACCACAGGAAACACAATTAACAATGCTTAGGAAATTGTTCACATGGCAATTAATTCTGCATGCCTACCACCACTTAAAGTCAGGCTGCATTCTATTAAGGTTAAAAACCTATCTTCAAACAATACAGCTCAGATAGAAGGCTGCAGATTAGGGTGGCGAGGTGTGAGTGTGTGTGTGTGTGTGTGTGTGTGTGTGTGAGAGAGAGCGTGCACTTTTCTCTTACGCACTATACCATCTCAGAACCGCATTTTCTTCCTCTGCGTCACTCTGAAGGGTTCAGCCTGCTGTTGCAACTTTTTGAGATGATAAATACTAATAAGAATAAGTGACATTTACTGTACACTTTCTGTCAAGGTAACACCTAATTTTCTCCTGCAGTTTATCCATTCTATGTAGGTCACTTACTTGAAGAGACCAGATTCTATTGCCTCAAATAATGACATATTTTCACCATACAGAGGTCAGGAAATGAGAACTAATCGTGGCGGCTTTGAGATAACGACAGCTTCTGATTTGTAATTACCAGGTGACGGGAGCCAAGGAATTAGCTATTTTCAAATGATTTCTTAAAAAACGATGCTGGTGGGTTCTTGGGGCCTGCGGGGGCCAGCCGCTGCCATGCTGATGTACACTATGTGGTATACTGTGAATTTCAAAGGACAGATACCAGTTATGAAAATAAAGTTATTGAAAAGATTGAACACACACACACACACACACACACACACACACACACACACACGAAAAAAACAAAACAAAACAAAAAACCGATGCTGGTGGGTTCTTGGGGCCTGAGGGGGACTGAAGATGCAGCTCTTTGGAGGAGGGTCTCTGTGAGTCAAGGTACATGCTGACAGGTGACAGGTACCAGCTGCATTTGGGGGCCAGCCCTAACCAAGCTTTGACATTCACATCTGTAGGAGGAGGCAGTGGCGCCCCCTGCAGGCAAGGACGGCAATTTCCCCAAGGCCCCATCCACCCGGAGTTGTCATCAAAACTGCTGTCCTCTTGCAGTGCTCAGTCTTGTCACCAGAGGACAGAGCATATCGCAAGGGTACACTCTGAGAGCACAGCAGACCCTAATCCAACTGAACATAAAGGGGATCTCCCAACACTGCATCCTCTGTGATTTCAAGGCTGCCTTCCTCCCCGCCCCCACCACCACCATTTTATTTTATTTTGTTTTGAGTTTCACAGCATCACTTTACTTAAAAAAAAAAAAAAAAAAAAAAAAAGTATCCTGAAAACAAGAAAACTAAAGACAGGGTGCAAAGGGTTAGAGTCAGAGTATACGAGTGACTTCACAGACAACTCCCAGAAGTGAAAAGAAAACTCAGGCAGTGAGATGGAGATGGGGAAGTGGGGAAAAGCCAAATCTGCAGAGCGGAAGACCCTTCCTCCCAGCAGCAGCAACGCGACAAAAATGAAACTCAAGTTCGGGCATATTTCCTGTTGTTGGACTGAACGTTAAGTAAATAAGTGAGAATTATATCAGGGGTACAACCACCTTCTCGATGTTTGGGGGTGTCTGAAATAGGCTTTTGTTGGCAATGATTTTTTTTTTTCCTTGATCATTCATTCCTTGTCTCTTACTTGAGTAAGAAAATGAGACTATCTTTCTGACCTGTGGGAACGGACTCAAGAGTCCTTAGGATAAAGACCCAGGGGAGCTGGGAAGTAAATGAGTTTTCTGACTAATGAGGATTCTGCTTCTTATTCTGCTCCTGATTTGTTCTATGGGTTCGGCTGAGAAATCAGCCTTTCAATCAATCTCTCCCTTTACCTTTTGCAAAGGTTTCTGTCACAGGTAGAACAAAGGTTCCTTAAAGCCCAGAGAAAGGTGATGCACCTGTATGTTCCAGAAAATCCAATAAGGCCTTACGTGTAAGGCCCTGAATCAGAGTTTACCAGAATAGATGATGGCACCTGGGGGAAAACTTGGAAACCTGCCTTGCAGAGCAAGATATGCTCATAAATTAAAATACATAATACAAGGGACAGTGGGTGAGATAAAATGGCACTGGTAGCAACATAGACTAGTTTGCAAAAGAAGGCTGTTTTGGTTATTGGTGTATCAAATACCTGCTGTCAATTATGGAAGCTGTTCCAGGAGCAGGCAGGGATTGTGGTAGCTATTATTTTATTTTATTTTATTTTATTTTATTTTTGGTACTGGGGATTGAACCCAGGGGTACTTACAAACTGAGCCACATCCCCAGCCCTTTTTAGTTTTTTAAATTTTGAGACAGGGTCTTGCTAAGTTGCTCAGGGCCTCACTAAGTTGCTGAGGCTGGCTTTGAACTTGTAATCCTCCTGCCTCGGATGCCCAAAGCTGCCGGGATTACAGGCGTGTGCCACCGCACCTGGCTAAGACATGGCAGTAGCCATTCTGCAGTCGTTCTCTGCAGGTAGATGCTGTTGTCACCCCCAATTTGCAAACTATTAACTGAACTTTGATTGTAGGGAGAATTCATAAACATGGTGGAATTGCAACAGGATGGAGGTTCTCCACTTCATTTTTCAAACTGATCTTATTACAAAGTCTATGGGCAAATGGTGTCCCAGCAAAGCTTGTTTGTCTCAAAACTCATGACTTTCTCAGTGGGGTTGGTCAATTGGTGTCCATCCTAGGTAGGCCCGCCTCCTCAGGGAAGTTATACTTGATTATACTTGATTACCTGGTTGAATTTGGGTGTGGCCATGTGACCTAATAAAGCACACACTTTATTACATAATCATCCTGGCTCTTGAGTAAAGGTGACGTCAGAGCCATGGTGGGTCAGCAGAAGAACACAGAAGGAGTAAAGAAAGAAACCGCAACAGTTGTGAGCCACCTAAGGTTTGGGATTCTTTGTTACAGCAGCATATCCGAGTCAACCTTGACTTATAAAGAAAGTGGGAGTTTCCATTTTTTTTTTTTTTTATACAACAGATCTTTGTCTATTCTTTAGAATTTGGATCAGGATCCTTTCTGAAACTCAAGCAGGAAGGGTTAACAACTGTTTAGGGCCACTATTGTTGTTTCCAGAAACAACAAAATGTAGCTCTTTGAACATTATGCCACAGTACTGCCAGCTTTGATCTGCTCTCAGAGACAGACTCAGGAAGCTGAGAATCCATGGAGCAGACATAGTTATTGGTATTTCATGAGATTTTGCGTAAATGCAGGATTCATCAATTTACGTTTCACTGGACAAGAAATCATGGATGCACCAGGGTGGTCCCTCTCCCTCCCCACCTTGAGTGGTCCAGCAGCTCATTCCAAAAGGTCTGATTCAGGCCATGTTAGGGTCAGAGTTGAAATGAGTTTGGAAGGCCCTCTCCCTGATGTCACCCCCGTCCAGTTGATAGCCAAATGTACAATTCATCATGATTTGACAGACTCCCCCCAGAGAGACCCTTGGGAGGGAAAAATGGGGCTCCATGGGTCAGGGAGGATGGGTCGGGAAGGGCTCCAAGGAGGAGCTGGTGGAATCCAGGTGGCAACTGGGAAAACAGCCACTAAAAACACAGCAGGCAGCCAAGTTCTGGAAGTTTCCCTCTGGCTAATTGGAGGAAACTTTCATAGAGTGTTGAAAAGGAACCAAGGCCGTATGGAAGGACCACACACAGATCCCGGGTTTCAGTAAGAACAATAAATAGACCTACCTGGAGTTAGTTTGATGATTTCTTATTGAAGTTGCTATGTTTTGGTGCCAGATGGGCTCTAAAGAAATACTCAGAGGGAGCCAAAGTGGGAGAGAGGGAGGTCGTGGGGAACTGAGAATTCTCTAGCAACCACAGGACAAGGAGATGTAGGCCCGGAAACGTGGAAGCTGCAAAGGGGGTTGTCTGAAATAGTAATTAGGGTCTGTGTGGGCCCTGCTGGGTGCCACGTAGGACCTTCCTTGTTCATTGGCTGGCAGAGGATCAACCTGACAAGAGAGTCAATCAATATGTCAGCAATACTTCCCAGAGAGCTGCTCAGCCCTGCTTGTCAAAGAGGGCAAACATGGAAGCCACGGATGCTCTCTGTTTGCTGAGCAGGCCCCCAGCAGGAGCAAGGGGTATCTTTAAAGATCAGACTTGTCGATACATAACCCGAGGAAGAGATTGGACTTCCCCTTTGAAAACGGAAGACTGTGGACCGAGCAGCGCTCAGGGAGGGACAGGAGGGAACGGAGCCTGCTGGGTCCAGATGCACAAGGGGGTCTTTGAGAGGGTGGTAAATCTCATTCACAAACCGGGAGGATGTCGGGAAGGGTCAGGCCTGGGTCTCCCTGCCTCTGCACCAACCAATTAAGTCCACAGTGCCAGGACTCCTGGGGGAGACACAGGCGATTCCAGACCACCCCTGCTGAGAGGAGCGCACTGCCGCGGGGTCATCAAGGCTCGCCTGCACACGGCTGACCCTGACCTCAGGCGGGCAGCCTGGAAAGGCACTTTGGCCATCAGCTGGTGAAGATGAACACATGCAAATGAGCCTCCTCCATGACATGACAATTCACTTTTTATTTGACAACGTACCAGAGATCGGGCTAATCACTTTAACGTGGCATTTCCTCGTTACTTATCATTCAGCAAATATTTATGGAGCACCCACCGTGCATGAGGCGTGTCCATCAGGAATAAAGCCATTAACAAAAAACAGAATCTCATGGAACTTACGCTCCAGCAGGCGACGGAGAAATGGAACAGAATGAAAAGCAGAGGGGGGGGGGGGGGTCAGGTAGTGCCAGAGGGGCAGGGGATGGGAAAATGGAAGTCTGAAATTTTTTTTCCAGTTCCCAACTGGCCAAGGATGGTGTCTGAGCAAAGACCTCAAGGAAGTGAGGCAGCAGCTGATGTTGACCTGTGGGGAAGAGATTCCGAGCTGGGGTGGAGAAGCCGGGAAGGGGAGCAGAAGGAGTGGGAGCAGGTGCATTTGGGGGACTGTTTTAGCCAGCTTTTGCAACTGTGACCGAAAAAATTGGACAAGAAGAATTCAGAGGAGAAAAAGTTTGTTTGGGGCTCACAGTTTCAGAGGGTTGGCTGACTCCATAGCTCTGGGACCAAGGTGATGCAGAATATCACGGCAGAAGGGCAAGGCAGAGGGAAGCGGCCCAGCTCACGGCAACAGGAAGCAGAGCGAGCTGTGCTCACCAGGGAGGAGATATAAACCCCAAAGGCATGCCCCCAGGGACCTCTTTCCCCAGCCTGCCTGTAGTCACCATGCAACTAATCCATTCAAGTGGATTAATCCACTCATCAGGTTACGCCTCTCATAATCTAATCATTTCACCGCTGAAAATCCTTGCACTGTCTTACGCACGGGCTTTTGGGGAACACATATATCCAAATCAGGATCAGGACTTTGCCTTTTCTTTGGAGGAGAGGCGAGATGTTAGAAGAATATTTCTTTCTTTTTTTTTTTTTTGAAGACGACGACGACGGAAGCTCATTTTATTCCATTCTCAGAGGAAATGCTAATATCATCTACATCTTATAGATAAGGAAATTGGGGCTTAAAGAGGTTAAGTGGCTTGCCCCAAAATCACAGAGTCAGCAAACAGAAACTCTGGAACTCAGACCCTGACCCAGGCGGGGAGCCTTCCGAACCCCACGCTGTCCTGCTGGTGACTCCATTCCACATATTTTATTTTTTTCTGGAGGACACCTGCCCTCCAGGTTTTCCAAGTGAATCACTACTTAGTCAACACTGAGCAGGGCTGGACATTCTTAGCAAATATTGCTGCTCATGAATAGACCCCTCCTTTTGTAAATGGTCATTAGTCCACCACGAATATGCCCTTGGGCAGGAACCAGAATGCTATTTAACTTCAAAACAAAACAAAACAAAACAAAACAAAAAACCAAAACCTGCCATTGTCAATATAAAATAAATCTATTTGGCACCTTCAGTGGATAGTCAGGTTGGCTAGAATCCAAGTTTGGCGCCTTTTTCCCTGTCCAGTTTGTGTCTTGTCCTTTGGGGGTACAGGTGAGGACAGTGATTTTTTTCTTTCCTTTTTGAGGAAAGAGGGGGAAGCCTCTTAATGGCATTCTTTTTAAGAACACTGTCAGTGCCAAAATTACCTACTGCCTAAGAGAAGAGATGAAGATAAACCATGAGGGATAACATTCTCGAAAATGCCTTAAGTCTTAAGAAAGGAGTTAAAAAATTTAAATCTCAAATGAATTAAAAAAATAAAAAAGCCTTTTTAACTGCCTTGGTGAAATGATTGTCTTATTTTCCCCAGACAGTGTTGCAATCCACTGAATGGAGTAAAATTTCAAAGCACCCCATGGAAGTGATGTCCACAAATCCCTTTCCTTGGAACGGGACTTGTGCACCCATCTCCCAAGAATGCTCTGAAAACTTGCTCAAACTTCCGGCTCACAGATTCCAAAGTGGTTGCAGAGCCCATGCTCACGCCCCAGGAATTGCAGAGGAGAGGAAGGATGAGCAGTGGACGTGATCCCCGAATCCTGGCACGACCGCTTGACAGGAGAGGGGGGCATCTCTTGGGCACTCCAATCTTCCAGCAGTGGTCCTAAAATGTCCTCAGCAGGGCTTTTGTCTGTTGCTTCTAAATTCTAGACCCTTGCAAAAAGTAGGGAAGCTTTCCATCCCCTAATGCGCATGTCTGCCGTGAGGACAAGGTGACGGTTCCATGAGGCAGCTCCGGGACCAGGGAGCAGTATGTTTTTGAGACAAGAAGAATCCACACAGAAGGACCAGCACATTAATCTATTCTGGTGACAGACTCAGGATGGTACGGCTAGTGGGAAGTGGGATGAGATTAATCAATTCGTGTGTTTGGAAGAAGCAAATGAGGCTCCTTGCAGCTAATGGACGTACAGGGCCCTGGGGCTGGTGTTCTCCCTCGCCTGTCCCCTTGAATCCCCCCTGCTGCAGGTGCACTGCAGGTGGCCACTGCTGATACTGTGGGCGTGTGCCATCTGGTGTGCTGCAGTGACCTCTAACGACACCCTCTTGCTCTCGGCATCACCAGGCAGATCAATAAGCAAGACAGACACCCACCATCCAGGCCCTCGCTTTTCCTTGTGCAGAGAGCCCCGGAATGCACCGGGCCCAGGGACTGCGGATGCGGCTCTGGCAGGCCATCGTCCGCCCAGCTGCTCATCCTCATGCAGATAAAACACACGCCTGGAGCCGCCGGCCACACCAGGTATCATTTCCCACCTCAGACCACCCCGCTCCTGCTGCAATGTTTCCCAGGAAAGAAATAAAATAAAAGCCTTTCTTTCTCTAAGAATGGGCCCATGTGATCAAAATACCTTTAGAGAATGATAATATCGGGAGGTTTTATTCACCAAATAAATCATGGTCTGGGATTTTAAGAGCTTTTGTGATAACAAAACACATCCCCACAATCCACCCATAGACACCTAGATGCATCTCTCTCCCGCCCCGAGCTTGTCATTCAGTGTTGACAACCCAAACAATATTTGTCTTTCTTTAGAGAATGGCAACCAGCAACCCTGTTAAAGAGGGGGCAGATCCGCCAGACCACCAGCTACAAAGGAAAGGCAAACCGGGCGGCACGAGGAACACGGCCACCGGAACCCTAGGAAGCAGGCATTATGAATGTTTTAGAGGATAAGATGTCATATTGATCGGGAGATGTGCAACGTGTGCTGGAACAAAGGAGGAGAACTCTCTCGCGAAATACAGCCTGCTGCAAGAGGGAGTGGCGCGGGGGTCAGGCGTCCGCCTGTTGTGGCCAGACTCTGCTCTCGGGCAAGTTCAAGGGAGGGGCCGGCTCATTTCCTTTCCTGAGTCCCGGGCAACAGCTCCTGGAGAATCCTCTGATCTGAACGCCAGGGTCCGCCGTCAGGCAGGTAGAAGCTGGGCAGAAACATGGAGATGGAGAGGGAGAGGGGCTCGGGCATCAGGCTAAGGAGCCACCATCCCTGTCCTAGGCCCCGGGACATAGCAAATTCATTCTTGGCAGGGTTCAAGTTTCTCCTCTGCTGCTCATCAGCGGGTGACCCCGGGCAAACCTCTCTAACCCACGCTTTCCCTAGCTACGCTAAAAGCTAACATTTTTTTTTTTTTTTTTGTCAAGCACTGTTTAAGTCCTTTGTATACATCTTCACATACCCCTCATGACGAACCTAGAGGTAGGTACTGTCAGCTTCCCATTTTCCAGAGGTGGGGATGGAAGCATGGAGGGCTTGGAGGGGCTGGTGGGGGGCAGCTGCTTTTGGAACCAAGCACATGCCATTCGCTCCATTTTCTTGCCCTTAGCAATGGGGATGTGTTCTGGGAAACAAGGCGTCAGGCGATCGTGTCACTGTGAGGCCACACAGTGCACTTACACAAACTAGGACAGCTATGATGTTGCTGTGGGATAGAATTTGTGGGGCACTGTCCCAGAGGCGGGCTGCCATCACACAGTACGTGACTGTATCTCCACAGAGTGCAGGACGCTCTCCCCACCGGCTGGTGTGTTGTGGTAGGAATGCCGTCGGGGAGCTGGGGATTCCCGTGCCCAGGAGCCACTGGGGAAACCAGTCTCACCTCCTGCTGGGTTCTGTGGTCATCACCACGATGGCTCACTTTTATTGAGCCTGAGCAAGTGCCAATCCCCTGCCCAAGCAGGTGTTACCAATTTTATGAGTAGTGATTCTTGCTTTCACATTTTGCCGATGAAGAAACCGATGCTCAGAGGAATGATGTACCAAGCAGCTGGTAGGCGGGGTGACACCCAGGCCTGCTCTCAAGGGCCACACTACCCCTTCCACAGTAGGACAGCACCAGCACCACCCCAAGCCCTGGGGAAGAGGGCGACAGTTCACCTGCGTGGCCTTCCCGTCATTGAACCCTCTTTCAGAGCCACCTCTGGGCTTTGCTTTTCTGCATTGCAGGAAGGGAGGCAGAACCCAGTCAAGATGGGCCTCAAGGGTCACCTGGTCCCCACCCTTGCTCTAAGGACAGATGGTGAGCATGGGCCTCACCGAGGTGAGATGACTTGCCCAAGGTCATGAAGACTCCTGGCTGGCTGAGCAAGGACATTGGCCTTGTCTTTCAACACCCCCCCCCCCCATTTTTTTTCCCTCTCTCTCTCTTTATTATTATGTTTTTGGTACCAGGGATTGAACTCGGGGACACTCGACCACTGGGCCACATCCCCAGCCCTTTTTTGTATTTTATTAGAGACAGGGTCTCACTGAGTTGCTAAGTGCCTCGCCATGGCTGAGGCTGGCTTTGAACTCGCGATCCTCCTGCCTCAGCCTCCCAAGTGCTGGGATTACAGGCGTGCGCCACCACGCCCGGCCCTTTCCCCCCCTCTCTTTAAAGACAGAAAATTCTGAAAACCTGCAATGTGATGCTTTATTACAGAAGCAATGAGCGGACTTCAAAGAATTCCCCTTTCCTCACACTGAAGATTTATATTATCCCTACCTGCTGGTGAGGGCATGAACAAAATAACCTGTTAATAAAATTAGCCAACAAAGGGGCATCTGGATCCTTTCTGATCCTCGATTCACTAGCTCAACATCAGGGACAAACGGCTTCTACTGCAAAATTCAAACCAGGATCTAAATCCACGTTCCTGATTCCACCAGGCCTGACCACGACACGGCCGACAGCCTCTTCTTCCAGGAGCGAGGAAGGCGTTGGAGACATGAGGATGTCGAACACATTCTGTAGGTAATTTTCATTTCAGATTGGTCATTTGTTCAGCAAAGCCAAATTAGGCGCATGGGGAGGCTGCCAGTGTCCCTTTCAATTTTTAATTTTTGACATGGTTAGCTCAAGTTTTTTTTTTTTTCCCCTCTACTCAAAAAAAAAAAAAAAAAAAAATCCTGGATTAGCAAATTGGGCTTGATCTTTCTCTTAAATGGTTTTTAGTTAAGTGGATGTCACATGGCTAACCTGAAACATTTAAAACCTGATTCTGATGGAAAGGAACATGGAATTAGCTCTATCTCCCAGGGCCTGATTAGGTGGTGGGGGAGGGAGCTGCACCGCGGCCCCTCCTGCTCGGCAATAGCTGACTATCAACACAGTCAACTTCTTTCAAGGAGAAAGTGGATCTGGGAAAAAAGAAAGGATCATTTCTTTTTTGGAAAGCAAGCTACCTGTACCTATTTAAAAAAAAAAAAAAGAACTGCGTTTTCATCTGCAATTAGATAAATGACACAATTAGACTTATTTTGAGTTGGTGACAATTTAGTTAATAGAGCTAATTTCAAGGGTTTTATGTGACACTCAAGTCCCACACGTTCTTTCGTGTTAAAGGTACACACTGCTCTCAACAGGCAGCGGGAGGCAGACGGCTGTGACACCTTTGGCTTACACAGAGTGTCTCAGTGACAGCAGGAGAAGGTCGGACACGCTCGTGCGGCCCCCTCCCCCTCGTGGCTTGGGTCCCAGCCTGCATCCTAGCTCCACGGAGGAGCCCAAGCCAGGAAGGACCTACACCCCCAGGAGGGGCTGGCATCTCCCCTAGTATCAGTGACACGGTTTCTATGTGGCTTCTGCCCTCCCAACACAGGCAGGAGAGCAACCCCCAAAGTCTGTGTGAGGGGTATGAAGAGGGTGCAAACGTCTTCTATTTATGGTGTTTAAGAGATGGGTACTCCCACTCCTCTGTCTATACCCAAAGGACTTACAAACAGCATACTACAGGGACACAGCCACATCAATGTTTATAGCAGCACAATTCACGATAGCTAAACCGTGGAACCAGCCTAGGTGCCCTTCAGGAGATGAATGGATAAGGAAAATGTGGTGTATATACACACAATGGAGTATTACTCAGCAATAAAAGAGAATAAAATCATGGCATTTTCAGGTAAATGGATTAAGGTGGACAATATAATGCTAAATGAAGTTAGCCAATCCCAAAAAGCCAAATGCAGAATGTTTTCCTCTGATATAAGGAGGCTGATTCACAGTGGGATTGGGACGGGGAGCATAGGAGGATTAAAGAAACATTAGAAAGGCCAATGGGGAGGGAGGGAAAGGGAGAGGGCAAAAGGGTAAATAAAAAATAAGATGGTAGAATGAGATGGATATCATTACCCTAAGTGCATGTATGAAGACACGAATGGTGTGAATATACTTTTATACAACCAGAGATATGTAAAAATGTGCTCAATAAGTGTAATATGAAGTGTAATGGATTCGCTGTCATATATAACAACTTAGATTAAAGGAAAAGAAAAAAAAAGAGATGGGTACTCTGAAAAGTGATTAGATTCAATGAGGTCATTAGAGTGGAGCCCCCTTGATAGAATTTTGGTGACTTTATAAAGAGAGGGAGAAAGACCACATAGAGAAACACTCACATTTCTGCTCAGGGGCCCTTGCTGGAGCTTATGCCATGCTGTTTAGACCTCCAAATTATAAGACAAAATCAACTTCATTTCTTTATGAAGCATCCTGCCTCCAGTGTCTTGTTATAGTAAGGAGAAGCTGACTAACAGAACCAGCCTGGGATCCCCTGGACCTGCACATTCAGAACTAAAGAAAGATGAGGCCTGTGTAAAATTTACCAACTTGTTTCCATCGCTTAGTGCTTTTAGAGTAAAGGTTCTAAATGTGCCCCCTACTTGATTCCATTCAACTTTACAGGACACTCTGGAGGTAGAGATCTTATTATTCCTGTTTTACAGATAAAGAGAGCTTATTACAGTCATACAACATACACAAGGTCTAGGGTTGCTAGATTTTTTTTTTTCCTTTTAATTTGCTAAATCTGGCTGCTCTACCAAGGTCGCATAGTTAGGACGAAATCTCAGAGACATCTTTGTTCTTCTGCAGACCCAGGAACATCCCTCTAATTAGTGCCCTCCACATTTCTAATCTTTGCTCTCTGTCAGGAACAACCATCCCAGGTAACCGAAGTTAGGCCTCTCCTTGGAAATGTCCATGCTGTCGGTTTTTTCCTACCCAGATTGTCATTTACATTCTGCTTCTGGGCTAGAACTGCCCAAAGAAATATCACACAAGCCACCCAGGAATTTGAAGAATTTCTGGTAACATATTAAACAAATACAAGCAAATGTAATAACGTGTCTTAACCCTACATCTCCAAAATGTGATCAACTCAACACGAATATACATATCAAGAATGAGATTTTTTTTGGTTTATTTTTGTGCAAAGTCCTGAAAATCTGGTTTGTATTTCATGTGTACGCCATATCGTGGTTCCGATATTAAATGGTCAACAATAAAAGTCTTGTCCCGCCAAAACAATAAAGGCATGGGTAAATAAGAACAAACAGGGATTGAACTCAGGGGCACTCGACCACTGGGTCACGGTATTTTATTTAGAACTGGGTCTCACTGAGCTAAGTGCCTCGCCATTGCTGAGGCTGGCTTTGAACTATGCCTTAGCCTTGTTTTTAAAATTTAAATGAACTGACAGGAAACACAATTCAGTTCTTTAGTTGCACTGAACACACGTCTAGTGACTGGCAGTCACACGTGCCCACTGGACAGAGCAGATCCTGACCATGTGGACTGACTAGGTTCTACTGGGTCCTTTCTTCTCGTGCTCCTAGAATATTCCATTCGCATGCCTCTCACAGGGTTCACTGCCTTGAGGGGGAGCTACTTAGCCACTGATTATCCTCTGCCCTGTCATTTTGAGCCTTGAACACCTTGAAAGCTTTTTTTCTTTGGTTCTGGAGACTGAACTCAGGGGCACTGGACCCCTGGGCCACATCCCCAGCCCTTTTTTGTATTTTATTTAGAGACAGGGTCTCACTGAGTTGCTAAGTGCCTCACCATGGCTGAGGCTGGCTTTGAACTCGCGATCCTCCTGCCTCAGCCTCCCAAGTGCTGGGATTACAGGCGTGCGCCACCGCGCCCGGCTTTGAAAGGTGACAGTAATTCTTTACCTGCTTTCTAATCTGCCTCCACAACCAGCACCAGGCTTAGGATACTACAGTGTATAAGAAATGTTTGCTGAAGAAAAGAATGACCTGAAAATTTTGTTCTTTTTGGAATGTTACTCAGCTTTAAAGAAGAATGAAATTACGGCATTTGCCAGTAAATGGATGAAGTTGGAGAATATCATGCTAAGCAGAAAAAGCCAACCCCCCCAAACCAAGGGCCAGATGTTTTCTCTGATACGTGGATGCTAATTCACAATAAGGGGGAATAAAGTTACCTTAGATTAGGTAGAAGGGAGTGAAGGGAGGGGAGGGGAGGGAAGGGGGGATAGGAAAGACAGTAGGACCAAACAGACATAATTACTGCATGTATATATGTGACTGCATGACCAACCAATGTGATTCTACAACATGTACACTCAGAAAAAATGAGAAATTATATTCCATCTATGTATGATAGGTCAAAGTGCATAAATGCATTCTACTGTCATGTATAACTAATTAAAACAAATCAAAATTTTTTAAAAAATTTTGCTCTTTTCATCCTATAGCGTTTTGGGTAGAGAATACCAATGGTAATAGTAGTAATATCTTGAGTTCTAACTCTGCCAGGCTCCCAGTTACTATCTGCTTTTAAGGCATTTCTCATTTGATTATTAAAACAAAATCAACTCTGAGTCCAGTCATCAACGACCATCTTCATGGATTTTACTGAATCTGATCTCCATTAGTACTATCATTTATTGACTATATTCAAAAATCAAAGGCAGAAGGCATGGTGCATGCCGGTCAGTCCAGCTACTCAGAATACTAAGGCAAGAGGATTGCAAGTTTGAAGCCAATCTGGGTAACATAGTGAGACCATCTCAAAAAGTAAAATATAGCTGGGCGTTGTGGCGCACGACTGTAATCTCAGCATTTGGGTAGCTAAGACAGGAGGATCAACAGTTCAAAGCCAGCCTCAGCAATGGCGAGGCACTTAGCAACTCAGTGAGACCCTGTCTCTAATAAAATACAAAAATAGGGCTAGGGATGTGGCCCAGTGGTCGAATGCCCCTGAGTTCAATCCCCAGTACCCAAAAAAAAAAAAAAAAAAAAGAGTGGGCATGTAGGTCTCACGGTAGAGCCCTTGCCCAGCATATACACAGTCCTGCGTTCAGTCCACAAAGCATAAATAAATAGGGGAATCAATAAATATAAAATTCAATCCCCTTTCAAAAAACTTGAATCAATGTAGCTTCATTCCAAAATAATACCTATGAAATAAAAAGCTTGCTGTATTAGTTATAAGGTTTTGTGACACATTAGGAAAAACCAAAACCATCGAAAGAAAGAAGTTTGACCAGTTGGTCCACAAGGTATTCATACGTCAAAACATCATGTTTCACATGTTATTTGTCAATTAAAAAATATATTAGAATACAATTTAAAAGACAAAAAGGTGCCCCCCTCCCCACAGAGGCACACTGCATACTAGAAATGGGCTGAGGGACACACGGAGGGCGGGGGACATTACCCTCTGCTGGGTCTTGGCTAATCTTCACATTGGTCTTTTACTTCCCTGGGACCTACCGTGATTTCTGAGCTTCACCTCCCACGGCATGGTGAGCTCATGAAGAAAACACCAGCAGTGTACGCAAATCCCAAGACCTCAGGCAACACTCCCTCTGACTGAAGATTCTTCACTTCTGCAGGGCCAGAGGACAAAGACTGCCTCAGGGGTCAGTCCGTCCTACTGTGGGACTTGCTGTGTGATACCAGGCTACAGCAGGAGCGTCCCAAATCCTCTTCCTCTGTCCCACCTGCCTTCCTCCAGCCCCAGAGGGTCTCCACTGCCCAGTCCACTCTAGACGTCTTCCCAGCATCTGTTGAACACAATAAATGCAGCAGCGATCCCTGGACACCTGGGATGCCCTGGGCCCTGCCAGCCCCCAGAGCAACCTTCCACAGCAAGAAGGGCCATGCCAGCATGGTGGTTGCCCTGGGCCCAGCACTGGTCAGCACACTTTAAATACATAGATGTGAAATTGCCAATTTTATTGGTAGATCCAATATGATAAAATAGCAGCAATTTTATATGGTTCAACTTAATATATTAATCACTTCATTTCATAGCTCTAGAGGCAGATCTTTTTATTAGACCCATTTTATAGCCAAAGATACCAGGAGGTGGAGAGGGTAAGTACTTTGCCTGTGTCATTCTGCCAGCAATGGCAGCAATGGCAGAGCTTGGCTTTGAACTTGGGGACGTCTGGTTCAGCAGCGTTAACGGCAGTGCTCTCTGTCTCACATAATAGAAGTGCCTAAAGCTGGGTTCTGAATTTCCACTACATCTTGGGTACGCTCTGCTTGTATGGAACAACAGAATATGGTAGTCAGAGCAGCTCTGGACTCGGCAGAGAGGGCTTCAGATTGGTGTCCTGGTCCTGCTCTTCGTAGCTGTGAGGCTGTGGGAGAGTTTTTTCTTTCTCTATCCCTCCTTTCCATCTGCCCTCCCTCCCTTTTTTTCCCCTTCCCTTCTTCTCTCAGACCCTCAGTTTCTCATTCATAAAATAGGAATATTAAAGCCCACTACTGAGCATGCAAAACACTAAGCTCAGGGCTCCACACAGAATGAAGAGCCCCACACGTAGCAGCTATTGTGTGGACTGACTGAGCAACGCTATGGGTAGAAAAATACCTTTCACATTCCAAATAGCTAGGCCACAAGCAGAGAGCTTGTTCTTCATCTGGCCATGCCCTGTCTTTTGAATTAAAATCAGAGCATCCTATGTAAGAAAATACTTGAGGAGCATCTCCTCCAGACTCTTTTTGCAGAAGGGGTTGCCGAGACCTAGGTGGGTGAATTCTGCATAGAGGCCATTCACCTGCACTGAGAAGCAGAGCTCCCTGAGCTTATTCACTTCCACCTTGTTGCACCAACCCTGGAAGCTGTCCTTTTGCAGTAATGCTCCAGGGGAGCCTCAGGTCTGCTGACCTGGCTCACATATGTCATGCACAGATGAAATGGGGGGAGGGCAACGGGAAGCAGTGGCTGTGAGGTGCAGCTGGGGTGGGGAGTGGGAGCATTCTGAACCACCTCTATCAACCTTCTCGAAAGCTGGAGAAGTGTTTCCTATGCAAATGAAGCTTCAAGACAAGCCCTCAACCTCCATCTTTCCACCCAGATTTCCACCATTAATCCCTTCCGATGTAGACATTTTGGAAACACTGATGTGTTAAAAACATATTAAAGAGCAGTATTTTTTTTGCCTTTAACCCAATGTCTACAAATTCCGGGTGCTTCCACCAGTAGTCACCGTACTGCAGCAGGCAGAGGCTGGCGCAGCCTGGTGGAGCACGGTTACCCAGCACTTCCTAGCTCCTGTTCCATGCCTGGGGCCCAGGCAGGCCCTGGGGATGCCATGATGACCAAGACTCTGCTCCGGCCCTCAAAAAGTTCAGTCTACACCTGTGGTTCAGGCTGTGGTTGCCAGACTAGCAGAATCAACTTCTCCCAGAACTTGTTAGAAATGCAAATTATGGGGCCCCACTCCAGGTCTCCAAATCAGCAACTCAGGGGTGCAGGCAGAGTATGTGTGTGTTAAGGAAACCTGCCGGTGATTCCGATGAATGCACAAGTTTGAGACACGCAGGTATCAGGTGAGGCCAGGTTGTGGGCAATTCGTGAAAGAGCCTGAGAGCGAGGAAGAGGCTCCTCTTGTCTATTTTCAAGAGGGTAGAGGAGATGAGAGAACCCAGACACCTCCCTCCGGGTCTAGGCACTAGATCGCTGCCCACACAGGCAGCAGGTCAGGAGCTGCTGGGAAGATGCAATGTGGAAAGGAGGTGGTGGGGGCCAGGGTGCAAAGATGGAAAAACCAGTTGCTAGAGCCAGGTTGCGCCAAAGTGCAATAGTGCACTGGGCAGGTCCTTTCTGCATGCCTCCTCTCCTGCCAGCACCCGAGCAGAGACCCTGCCTGCCTCCAAACTCTGAAGTGCCCCTGTCTGAGGGCCTTCCCGTCACATAGGACGTTTCCTCGGCTCACATCCAACTCTCTCAGAACTCTGCTCCCCAAATGACCACCATTAATGCATGTGCAATTATAGGAACAGCGAACGATTTAAGCCAAACATGTAAACTCTAAGAGTAGACATTTGAGGCGATGTTCCAGGTAGAGGAAGAGAGATGTCCAGGCGGAAGATATTGTCAACAGTGGCTCTGAAATGGCATTTGGGGGTAGGCTCGCTCCTCCGTTCTCTGGTGAACCCTGGCCGTGGAGGTGCTGACTAGAGGCAGGCATGACTTGGGGGATTTCAGCTGTGTCTGGAGCAGTGACCAGGCCCCCCCTCCCCTCTATCAGGCACAGAGATGCCCAAAGCAGGTGACCCACTGGGGGGGGGGGTCCCCCAGTGATATCCTGTGTAAACACCTGCCTGGAAGCCTTCCCAGGGAAATTCCTTTTTCCTATGGTCCACGATCCTCAATGCCACAGTTTGAGCTGAGCAGCTATGTATTAGCTCAGGACTCTCAGGCCTTAGCTTGACATAACTTGTGTAGCAAACGGCATTTTTATTGTTTTATTTGAAGGCTATGAAGGTAGCTCATGGAAGTGAAGGAGAGGCTGGCCAATCAGACTCTGTCTTTTTTGCTCTGTCAATAGTTTTACTGTGGGTTAAAGAGTTGTCCCCATCCAAACGCACATGTTAAAATCTCATTCCCCAAGATGATAGTATTAGGAGGTAGGGCCTTTGGGAAGTGACTAAGTGTTGAGTCACCTCAAAAATGGGATCAATGCCCCTTAGAGGAGAACCTGAATTGTTAGCTGGCACCGACTACGAATGAGAAAGAAAGCCCTTTCCAGAACTTGAAGTTAATAGGGCCTTGATTTTGGACTTCTCAAACTCCAGAACTGTGAGAATTAAACTTCTGTTATTTATAAGCTACTCAGCCTCTGGTATTTTGTTATAGCAACCTGAGAACCAAAGACAGGCTTTATCCACAAGGGGAGGACCGTGTGCACAGGGGGTGCTGTACCCATGTACCCACCCACTTGGGCTGCCAGATGAGAAGAGGGCTTCACTTTTACACATGCTCGGCAAGGGCTTCTTCAATTGGCTCAGCTGGGGTCACATACCCATTTTGGGGGGTCCAATCGTGGCTGGTGAGGTAAGTGATACTATGGACTGGGTTGAGGTTGAGCATCTGGCTTGAAGAGGGTGCTGAGTGGCCACTAAGCAAAGTCACCGGACTTAGCAAATAAAAATACAGGATGCCAATTACATTTGCATTTCCCATGCAACACTTGGGACATAGTAAAAACATTTACATGGCTTACCTAACTTCAAATATAACTGGACATCCTACATTTAATCTGGCCACCCTGTCACCAAGGGACTTAGTGCGAGCCAGTCACGCTCCCTGATTTTGTGTCTACCACAACTTGTTTAGGAGCTGGAGGAGGAGGTATAGGGGTCCTTGTGAAGGGAAGTCCTGTCCACGCCCAGAGTCCCCCTCGAGCCCCTTCTGGTGTGGCGCTGGGATGGCTCTGTGCCCAGATGAGAATCGAGATCAAGCGTCTACACCTCCCTCAAAGTGTCAAAACTGCCTGGCCGTCTGGTGTGCAAAGCATATGGACTCCTCTTTTCATCAACCACAGTGATTCCTGGGTGGAACCTGAGGATTTATCAGAAAATTCAGCTAGGATCAAATTGTGATTCCTCTCTTGCCAAAGCTCCTTAGAGACATCTGATACTGAGGAAGGCAGCATGTGGCGCGAGGCTCCCCGGCTGGCCCGACGCTGTCTCCGAGGCCGGGCGCCGGCGCTTCTCCCCGTAGAAGGTGCACTGCAACCCTCTCTGGGCTCTGTTGCTTTCTGGTATGGGCAGAGAATTTGGAATCTAAAGATCTCTGGAAGCTCCATTGTGGAGCTGTTGATTCCTGTGGATATTTACTAAACTTGCTCTGCAGACAAGGCACAAACCATTTTTTTCTCTTCCTTCTGGAAGGAAGTTTATTACACAAAGTAATAGGCGGTTGTCTTCTTACTACCACATAAATCTGCTATAGTACCTGTGCGCTGAACTTCTTAGACAGCCAGAACAAACAGTTGTTACTGGAACATTCCACACGGAGGAAAACCATCAAACTAGAAGCAAAGGCAACATGGCAAACAAAACTTACACAGAGACGTATTCTGTTAGAATATTCAACACCAGATAGAGCTGTCCAAAGCTGAAGTTTACTTTATTTCCAAAAGCTGTGAAATCAAAGGGTCCCCCTTTATTTTTCTTCAGACACCACCTTTTCATCTGGTCATGAGGAGTGACTTTTTCAGCACCAAGAGATGAAAAGGAACTCGGAGCACACATGTGCCCCAAACGTGCCACCCTACAGCTAATGTTCCAATTTAGGATGCACAAAAGCCAATCCAAGGGCGACGCAAGTTCTAGGTGAGGTTTTGAGCTGAACATTTTTTCCTTTTCGCTCTCTAATCTCCTGGCAGAAGCTTCAGTGTCCGAGAGACCCAAGTGAACTACCTGATAGATTTAGTGAAACAAAAACCCAGCCTAGGGCTCTCTGGGCAGTGTTTTGGGAATTCAGGAGAAGACTACTTCTGGGAGAAGCCCAGCTGCTTAGAACAGTCTTCTTCACGAAGTGGCCATGACCTCAGAGTTGGCCAGGAAATGTCTTTTCCCTGCAGCCTTGAGCTTTCTCCCTGTTAGGAGCAAACTCTCTCTCTCTCTCTCTCTTTTTTTTTTTTTGTTACTGGGGATTGAACACTCGACCACAGGGGCACTTGACCACTGGGCCACATCCCCAGCCCTTTTTTTGTACTTTATTAGAGACAGGGTCTCACTGAGTTGCTAAGTGCCTCACCATGGCTGAGGCTGGCTTTGAACTCAAGATCCTCCTGCCTCAGCCTCCCAAGTGCTGGGATTACAGGCGTGCGCCACGGCGCCCGGCTAGGAGCCAACTCTCATTGCTGAGGGAGGCTCTTCTTTCTCCGAGCTTCCTGGGTGATGGGCTTCTAGGCCACTTTGTGTATGCATGTGTCTAATGTCCTGGCAGGTGCACATGCTACCACCACATCCATGTGGAGGGACGGTCACTTTAATAAGGTATTTAGCTAATTAGTTTATTCCGGCCGAGATGGTCCCATTCCTCTTGATATCCTTATTTCACAGAGACACTGGAAGGCTGAGTGACCTTGGCGTGGCTGTGGTGGAGGGATTAGATCTTTGGTTCTCTCCCTGTATGCTGCTGTGGGTCCTGGCCCGGTAGTAACTGTCTGGGTGGTTCGCTGCTGTACACCCAGAACCTTCCATAGTAAAAGTAGTCTTGAATTAGCACTTTTCCTTTTGCCAAATATTGTACTAAGGAATGTTCAAGAACCACCTCCTTTTTTTTTTTTTTTTTGGTACCAGGGATTGAACTCAGGGGCACTCGACCACTGGGCCACATCCCCAGCCCTTTTTTTTGTATTTTATTTAGAGACAGGGTCTCACTGAGTTGCTAAGTGCCTCGCCATTGCTGAGGCTGGCTTTGAACTCGCGATCCTCCTGCCTCAGCCTCCCAAAGTGCTGGGATTACAGGCGTGCGCCACCTCCTTTTATCTTTACAAAACCTGTAGGAGATAGAATATTATCACAGGGTCCACTTAACAGGGAGGAGGCTCAGTAACGTATCTGTTCTTGTGTAGCTTGTAAGAAGTTCTGGGATGGGATCCTGGACAGCCTGGATTCTGGAACCTGTTCTCTTTCCTGGTGTCAGGAAATATTTGTTTGCTATTTAGTAAATAAGTGGGTGGATCACCCAGCAGGACTGAAGTGCTTTTGATGACCAGTCTGTGGCTTCCTCCCTTCATTATCAGGCCCAGAATTCACGCAACACCCTCTAAAAGGATCATCCATTTCAGCTTTCTCTCTGCTTCTAGAACCTTCCACGCCCTCTGCATCTCACTGCTACTTCACTGTTGAGAGAGGACACGGTTTCTGAAACCCTAATAAAACTAATCCCTTGTTATGGGATTGCTAATTGCAATTCCCATGTCAGTGGAAAATGTTGAGGTGGATTCTGCTTCTACCTACATTAAGAGAAATGTCCTCCAGACTCAAGGGAAGGGTGAGTCAGGCCTCTGCAAGGAGGACCAAGCTTCTTCACCCTGGGTGACAAGAACAGGCTGACTTGAGGTCAGACCTGGAGAAGAGCAAAGAATTCAAGAGCTCCACACTCGAATCATCCCTCAAAATCTGAACAGGAGACTCTAAATTAGAAGACACATTTTTTCTTAGTTTACAAACCCACCCCCAACCTGGGTGAGCCCCTATCACAACCCCGGGGGAGTGGTCGGCCACCCTGGACCTTGAAATGGAGAGCTTCCCAATTGTGGGGTTCAGCTCCCATCTCAGGACTCACTGGGCAATCAGGCTTTTATTGCTGGCCACTGCAACTCATTGTGGCAGTTATTTTAGTTTAAATGACTTCTGGGTGGTCTCTGTATGTTTAAAATATCGCCTCCACCTTTTAACGTGTCACTTACTCAAAAACAGAGAAAACAAAACAAGACAACAACAAAAACCCACCAGCATAGAACTTCTGCCAAACACAGACAACATCTCCTGCTCTGACCTCATATCAAAAAGGCAGCTGCCTTGATCCCTAAAGTCATGACTGCTCTTTGGAATTCGGGCCCAGGTGCTACAAAAGAGAACAGCAGAGCTGGGCACAGTGGCACACAACTGTAATCCCAGCAGCTCAGGAGGCTGAGGCAGGAGGATTGCGAGTTCAAAGCCAGCCTTGGCAAAAGTGAGGTGCTAAGCAACTCGGTGAGACCCTGTCTCTAAATAAAATACAAAATAGGGCTGGGGGTGTGGCTCAGTGGTCAAGTGCCCCTGAGTTCAATCCCTGGCACTCCCTCATCTCCCAAAAAATAGAACATGGGAAAAAGCCCTACCTATGCATTTCTCAGTCTGCTCTCCAATCAAGCCACATAAACCTGATGCATGAAGCTTCCTCCTGCCCCAGGATTCCAATTTTCAATTCCTATTGGAGTCATCTAGTTTTGCCACTATCACATCATCTGTTAACGTTCATTGTCAATGGAGAACAATTACCCAGCACTAAAACACATGAAGAGAGAGAGAGAAAAAAAAATTCTACTTTCCAAACCAATTTTCAAGAATTGCTACTAAAGAGAAGTGTCAACCACTTCTCCACTTTAATCATTTTCAAAACTTTTAATGAATCTTTTCTTTTAAACAAATAATGCCATTAGCATGGATGCTATGCAAATGAAATGCAGGGCCTGTATTTGTTTGGCTTCCTCAAAATTGTTTCCGAAACCTGATCACATCAAATATTTTTCAGTTTATGCAAAACAGAACCTCTCAATACATTTTTTTTTTGAAGACTGTGTAGTTTTCCATTTGCATGTTAGTCCCAAGTGGTAAATTTACACTTTGAATGTAGGATTAACAAATTTCCATGTCTGTACTGCAGTTTGAAACTTAAAATGATAAAGAAGTTACTTTCGTATGCCAAGGGCCTTAAGGAATCTGCAATCCAATGACCTTATAGGTGCCTGGATGCTGGAGTTTAGCACCGAGGTGGTACCTGGGAAACCTGTGTTCCCATAGTAACACCATCTTTGCAGTTATCTGCTTCATACAGTGTTCTTTCAAAACCTGATCTCGGGTCATCTTGGAGAATTCAGGGACAAGAATACATTTTCTGCAGCTAAGAAATCATTCAGGTCCTGGGACTCACAAATTTGCATCTCCAGCCCTTTTCTAAACTGCTCTTTCCCAGTTTGGCGCACAGGCCCTGGCTCTGTCACTCTCTCCCTGTCAGTGAACAATGTTGCGGCTTGAGAGAGCTATGCATGATCACACTTACTGTAGCATCAACTAGTTTGTTCTTAATTGTCCTGAGATCCTAGAAAGGAAACAAGCGTCTGTGCTGACAGAGGAGCTCAGCGTGAACTCTCATTTTTCACATGGAGCTAATTAAAAACTGAAATTAGTTAAATATGGAAATGACACTTGCAAGCACTTTAGTAGAATTCTGGCAAAATCCCTCTGGAGTGCTGTGACATTACCTGCTGCTTCGAAACTCCCCAACTGAATTTCACAGTTAAAAGGCTGAGCAAAGGGAAAGTTATTATTGAGATTTCGGATTCAGAACGTGTCTGTAAAACTCCAAATTAAATTTCATGGCTGGCCCTTGAGTGGCTGGCGGGAGAGAACGCAGGCCAATGGAGCAGGCCGCTCACAATGTCTGCACGCGGGAGCTCCAATTACCCCTCTTTAGGTATGGTGCTGTGGGTGGCATAGGCGCCACAATCGGAAGGTTAGCGGATGCGCCGCTCCTGGAATCTGACTCAAAGCCGTTCGCAAGCACACAAATGGCAACACAGGAAGGAGACTGGACTCGTGCGTGGGGCTTGATGGGCCTGATTATGAAAATCAAGCAGATTGCTTAGGGGTGGTAAGACACATATCTTAACATGCGGAGTCTACCTCCCTAGTTCCACCTCTATCTATCTATCCCTCCATCCACATTCTGTGTAGCTCTGTGTATCTGGATTTCTATATCTACATGCGTGTATGTCTATCTAGATATATGAATGCATGTGTGTACAAACACACACACACACACACACACACCTCCCTCCACAAATGCATGTATCTTAAAGGCATTTCACAGCGTGCTGCCTAATTGGATTACCCCATCTCCAAGCAGGGAGATCAAACAGCTTGAGCCTTCGGGGAGGGTGAGCACGGACTTCCCTAGAAACCCCTGGGAAGACAGGCTTTCCAAACCGGCCCTGATGAAGAGGAGCCTCCAGGGCAGGTGGCAGGAAAGCCTCTTCCAGGATGCGAGGTCCCCTGTGACAGGCCAAAGCTGCAGCGTTTGCCCGAGGGCAAATTATGATGTTTGCCTGCATCTGCATACAATTTAATTAAACCCGCCTCCGTGTCTGATGATGGCTCTGGATCCGCGGCAGAGTATCTGGGAAGTCCAGCCACTCTCCTAACAACTGGAGTGTTGTGATTTTATTGTTTTTCCAACACCCCATCCATTTGTCCTTGAGGCATTCCCTCCCTCTGGACCCTGGCCACCACGGAGGCAGGAGGCGTCCCCGCCTGGGCAGGCCAGGGAGAGGAGCCACTCGGTGCCAAAGCAGCCCTGCTCCCGAGTCGAGTCGGCTGGCAGGGAGCCGCCGGCGGCCGGGCTGCCAGGGAGTTTTCTGGCAGAGCCCTGCTCGTCTTCCCATCACACCCGGGCTTTCCAGTCCTCGCCTGGAAATCGTCGGCTTACCCAGCTGGATGGGTGGAACGCTGCAGCTGTACCATCAGGCTGGCTTATTTTTATTGAATTTTGAATATCCAATTTCAAAGCAATTCAAATGAATTTGCCCAAGGCCTCGGATCAGCGTGGCTGCCGACACTCTCTGCAGTTGGGTTTCGAAGTTCATATTTCTAAACAAAGGCAAGATTACAGAAGCTTCACTTGTCAGAACCGGCGCCTCTAAAGAACCTTCTCTACCAACTCTATTAGGCCACATGCGGACAGCCGCAAAAGCCGTTGTGCTAATCCACAGTCCCTCACTACCCGAGCGCTGGTGGCCAAGCAAACTTCTTCCACTGATTAAAGACAGGCAGAGGAGTGGGGTGTGGAAGTGTTTAATAAGCTGGCACGGGCGGCACTGATTGCAGAGTGCCCGCTGGATGGACACGCTGTACCCAAGAGTGACATTAAATGGGCAGAGCGGGCAGGGGTGGCGGGCAGGGCTGCCCTCCAGGTCCCTAATATCAGAGGGAGAAAGCAACATTTCACGAAGTCAGAGACAATGCTGAGCTGGTTGCCACAATTCTTCCCCATCCCTTCCCATGAAGATGAGAATGAAAAACAAAGAAACCTGATGCGTGCGTTGGTGTAACTGGACAGATGACATGAACGCTCCATGTCACCTGCCAGGTCCAAAAAAGCCATCTTCCCTCCCTCCCACTATGCTATTCTCATCACGCTACACTCATGCCTAGAAGGCATTTATTTTAAATGCGCAAAGCCAAACTTAACCCAAGTGGTAGAAGGTTGCAGAGTCATGCAGAAGAATGGGACTCCCGAGGAAAAGCGCTACACAGCATCTCACGGCCCTGGGTGGCTGCATGGTGGAAATATAACCTGCTCCGATTTCTTTCAGGAGGACTTGGGAGACATTTAGGGCTTGGCACTCATTGAGAACGGTTCTTAAGAAGCCTTGGGACAAAACCAATTCAATAACTAGTGATGTTCACAATCTGTCAACTTCTCCCCCAGGGGTTCGAAAAATATCAGCAGAGAGCAACTGGGATGTGAGACTCAGAGTGACCCTGGACAGCAAGCTTCCTGGAGCAGGGCTGCTTTCTGGGCTTCCTTGGTATCATATCCCTGACCCCTAGCCCAGTGCTGCCCATCGCGGGTATGTAATGAATATTTGTGAAATGAATGAATGAATGAATGAATAAAGAATTAAAACAAAATTTGCTATTTTTTTTTATGTTGCCAGGAGTAGAATACAGGTTTCAGAGTCAGAAAGATTCTCAAAATGACCACTTCATTGTTACAAGTTGTTGCAAAAATAATATACAGACCTCAGTTTTCCCATCTGTAAAATGTGATTGACAAAGGATTGCTTTGAAGATTAAATGAGAAAATGAACCGAAAAGACCCATTACCAATTTAGGATGGGGTAGATCACGTCCCTTTTCTTTCTGTTATTCAGTTTGGATAAATCACAAATCTTTGTTCCTGATAATTGATGTGGCCTCTGCATTGGCTCTATGGGGGTCTGCCTTTGTGAAGGAAGAAAGATTTCAAACACGTAGGAGAGACTTTGCTTTTTGAAAAATTCTATCATCCTTCATGAATGATCACTGCCCCCCTTGGTGAAGTCAGTGTTAGGGTTGCTCTTGTGACCCTCAAGTGTAACCCTAATGGAAGGAGCTACGGTTTTCCTTGAAGGGCTAGCTCTACAGATTCAGATACAGAAACAAAAATATAGAATAAATCAGGATAAAAAAAAATAATCCCAAAGACAGAAGCAAAGGAATGCAGCCGGTTTCAAGAACCTAACAGCTTGCAGAGCCTGGGGGAGCTGGGTCGATGGTTCCAAAAACCAGAGGTAAGAACAGCTACCCACGGGCCACTGCATTTCAGCATGCAGCCCAATTGGTTTTAAATCATTTGCTCCTTTTAGCAAACAGTGCTGCTGGTTAGTTATCCAGTAGATGTTTTTAATTACAAGCTGAAAAAGTCATGCTGTAGCCCCGAAACCGGTGCCCTCATGCCTAAGAAGCGCTTTTTAATATTTATACATCTAAAGAGGGTTTGCCCTTCCAGACATAGAAAATCATTAGGAAGCCTTCTCAGGAGGATATAACTTTGGTCAAGGTCATGCACAAATCTAAACTTCAAATTTAAGCCAAGGCTTGCCACCAGTAGGTGCCACTTTTGTTCCACAAACCATTTCTAAGCCCGCGCCTGACTTTTCTTTCTAGGTTATCAATTTTTAAATAGAGGAAAGGAACAAAAATTTGCTTGTGAGACAATTCTGAGCATACGAAAGTTGAAGAAACTTCTTTCTTTTTCTCCTTGTTACTTGGCACATCTATTTAATAGAGCTTTTTTTTTTTTTTTTTTTTTTTTTTTTACTTTTTTTTTTCTTTTCTTTCCAGCACAGCAGATGAATGGGCAAACCGAGGAAACTGCACTCAAAGAACTGTCTTGCACTGGGTCTAACTTTGGTTTGGCATGTCACCTTTCTAACAGCATCACGGGGAGGAAACGTTCCGTCAAAGCTGTGAGCAGGGAGGGAAACAGCCTGGACCCTGTCCAAAGACGCACAGTAATCGTAGCAACTTTGGAGGTTTGGGGAAGCCAACATTTCAGTTTGAGAAAGCAGGCGGGTGGAAGCACCCTTCTGCCCATCCATGGACCCCTGCAGGATGCCCCAGGGACAAGGGGGCGACCGTTTCCAGGACCTGCCCCTTCACCTGCCAAAAGCCGGGGGTCCGTCAGGGGGCAAGACAATTGTCAAGATGATGAAGCCAAATGATGATGACATCAAAAAACCACAGGAAGCAGTGAGATCCAGGTAAGGCCAAATGTATTGCACCTGAAATATCCCTCGTAGGAACTGGTTGGGCCAATCAAAAACAAAAAAAAGCCCAAAGCTGACCTGACCCCAAGAGGAGGAAAAGAAGACGGACTCTCACACCACCTAGTCCTAGAGCTTCCCCGGTGCTCACGCCTGGGCCTTGGGAAAAGGGCTCCGGAGAACCTTTCTAGCTCAGTACATTGGGAGAAAGTGGAGACTCCTGAGTATCCCAAAAGGCTCTGCCTCTTGTGGCAAAATAGTGAGTGTGTACTTAGGTGGAGCAGTTCTGAATCATCTTGACTTGCCAGTCTATCTAGATCCAAGACATTGTCCCCCAAACCTCATGCCGATGGCTGGCCTGTGATCTCGTCCCCGAGCACCCTGACCCTGACCTGACGCTCACTATGGGTCCTAAGCCGCAGAGAGCCCAGTGTATAGGAACCTGTGTCCCCTCTAAGGTCCAGTGCAGGCCATTTTTACCGTGACTGTCCCTCACTCTTAGGCATTTAGTTCAAGGGGTGGGGGCACCCTAACAAGTGAGATGGAGGTGCTTTCTACCCTTGTCTATCCTCTAATACCTACCGTCCTTAAATCATCCTTCTGTGACAGTTAAAATAGGAACATTCACAGCTCCTCTCTCTCGCCCGCCGCCTTGCCATCATCCTTGGGTCCAAATCCTTTTCTGTCGGGGATTCCAGGGAGCTCTCTCCTCTTGCTGCCCCGAAACCCGATCCATTCATTCCATTCTGCCTGGGGCATTCTCCTGGGAGTTCTCAGCACGGATGGCACCACTTAAGAGTCAGATCCAAACACATATGGGTCGTGACAGGCTCTTTCGGTGGCATCTCCATCAATGCCTCAGATGCCTCATCGTTTTTCTCCAGGGTTAACGACAGCAGCCCCCTACGGCACCAAGCCTTCCTGGGCCTTGGTCACTGTGCTGGGTGTTCTTCCGTCCCTAAGGTTCCTTCTCCCTTCCTGCCTTCCTGTTGAACTCCTGGGTGCCTCCCCTTCAAATGCCACCTCCCCTTCAAATGCCCCCTCCTCTCTGAAGTTCTCCCTGAAGCCTTCAGATAACGTGCCCCTCCTCGTCTCCCCAGTCACCCCCTGCCTGGCACAGCTGTGTGCGCCTCGGTCTTGTGTCACCAGGCATTGGATGCACATTGTTTTCCCTTTGCGTGAGATGGGGACCTCCTTGGGGACAGGGATGTCCATCACTCATTTGTGCATCACCAGGGTCTCAGGGCTTGGACAGAAGGAAAGACTCAGTGGATGGTATTGAACAGGAGGACGGTACCCCAAATGTGACACTGGGCCTTCACATTAAAATACGGATATAGAGAATCCCTCACCTACAAAGTGCTCAGGCTGGCTCTCCTTGCAGAATTCACTAGGTCCCTTCCCCTCCTTCCTATCCCACTCCTTTCTGGGACTTCTTTGGGAAGAGTATGAATAAAATCACCCTCATCCTTCCCCAATTCAGGGGATCAACAAATCCATATTTGTAGTTATTCTGGTGACTGGGGACCCAAAATTGTCATGAGAAAAGGAAAAGGGACCTGAAAAGAGAGGGTGATCGAGCCACCCCTTTTTTCAGCTCTTTTCCCCTGGAAATATTTATTTCCTTATGAAAGAAGAAAAGAAAAGGGGGGGGGGGAAGAAAACTTACAAAACCGCGTTAAAGCAAATGCTTAGAAAATATTTTTGAAACATTTGGAAGTAATTTCTATTCACAAATTATCTCCATTCACAAAATGAAAAGGCAAATTATGTGAGCTGGATAAATTCAGAGAGGAGAAATCAGATTTAATGCTGGGAGGAGAAAAGGAAGAGGGAGGAAGGAAAAGAGAGAGAGAGACTCGTAGTTCTCGCATTTCTACAGTAAGTAGGATTTAAAAAGCATTGAATGTGTCAACCCCACAATCAATTCTAAGATGCCAGTGGGCAGTTAAGGTCTTCATACGGTCAAAGAAAAAATTTGAGCTTAAGGCAGGACAGAATTTCTTCTCCTTAGAGTGGAAGAGCTGGGGCTAGAGAGTCAGCAGTGGAGAAGAGAGAGAGAGAACAAAATGGCAAGATTGAGAAAGAACAGAAGAAAACTTTTGCGTCAACATGAAAGTGACAGAAGAGCCTAAAGATTCACCCAACATCAACAAGTGGCAAAAATGGCACAAAGGACTCTGAGCCCATCCTGTGCTTTGTACTCCTGTCCTTGGAAGCCCTTGTCTCAAAGAACCACAGCTGGCAAAACAGTCTGAGCAGCTCTGAGCCCGTGGAGCTGGCTCGAAGGTGAATCCAAAATGACTCAGAGGCTGAGCATGAGAAAGCCTCCTAACGGGCCCTTCTTTCCTTGCAATACGCCTTTCTCCACTCAATACAAATTCAATAGCTGTGGATGGTATTCGAAAGTGGTTTGCTAGCCACATGCTGTAGAACACTTATCAGACACAGCTAAGGGGGAGAAGCTCAGAGTACAAACAATGCCAGTAAAAAAAAAAAAAAAGCAGAGAACATTTGGTAGAGCTGAGATTGCTTCTCAGTGGCCCATCACCAGGAGCCCCTGCAAACAAGTCAGCCAAACTAAAAATAACAGCCGCTGTCTTATTACCTACTAAGGCCCTTTATATATAATTATCCCTTTGTTAATGGTAATGATAGCTCTGCAAGGATGGGCATTATCATCTTCTTCTTGGAATGATAATCTGAAGTTGAGGGAGGTTTAAATGATAACTAAATTCATATGCAGGTCTTTCTAGACCCTGTTCCTACATTCTTTCCATCCCAGTCTTCTGCTTTTAAAATTAATCATTGTCTCTATTTTTTTTTCCCCTTCTAGTGAAAGGATGAGAGGCCCTGCTAGCTGGCTCAGGAAAAAGGTACTGAAGAAATCCTGAGGGGCAGGAGAAGATGCTGCTTTGTGATCAAAGCCAAGGAGAAGTTCATTGCAATGCTACGTCCCTTCCTGGCTGGCTCAATCTGGTGACCCCATGACATCGACTCCAGCCCTTTTAAAAAAAAAAAAAAAATAGTTATCAAACATGAGCATACAACATCTCTCCTTTAATCTTTGCAGCAACTCTCAATAGTGGTGCATTTATTATTAAAGTTTTAATGATAGAATTCTCTCAGAGGTGAAGTCCCTAGCTCAAGACATCCAGCTCTAAGTGGTCAAGTGTGGGGTCCAGCCCTGTTCTGTTGAATTCCAGAGGTTCTGCTATTTGCTACTGAGCAAACTACCTTCTTCACCACCCCTCACAGCGCTCTCCCCACAAAAGAGGGGATCCTGACCTCTTTGTCCATTCAAGGTAATAAACATGGATTCTGAGAGTCCACTCCACCGAATCTACTTTAACTTGGCTGTTGGAACTTGCAGGCCTGGCTCTGAAGCCGCTCTTGACCTTCATTAATTAAGCTGTATGACTTCATGCAAGTTATTCAATTTATACCTTAGTTTCTGCATCTGTTCCTTGGTATGGTGCAGGAATTCACTCTAGAGCTGCTACACTCATTTATTTGTCTTCCTATGGTTTAAGAATTCAGAGCTGAAGGGATTTGGGGATCACCCACGGGAGGCCGGAGAGCATTGTGGTCAAGCAGATAGGTGTCTTGCTCTGGCAGCACCTGCTCATGTGACCCTGGACAGATTACTTCCTGTCTCTGAGCCTCAGTTTCCTCATCTACCTAATGGAGATTAAAAAAAAAAAAAAGAGCAGCGTCCCACAGGGTGACTAAGAAAATTAAATGTGACAAAGCAGGCAAAGCCTAGAGGCCTTCACAGAGGGAGTGCTGCATAAGGTCTATGGCTCTTATGATGGGGACACTGAGGTCCTGGGCACAAAAACGCTTGTCACATTCAGCCTGAGTTAACAGGAGTGGAATGCAGTCCTCTTGGCTTCCAGTTCAGGAAGCTGCTTCTCCCCAGCTGTGCAACCTTGGAGAGGTTCCTGAAACTTCCTAAGACTCACTTTCCCATCTGTCAAATGGGAATGACTCTTAACCTCTACTGATAAGGATGTGGGGAGAATTAAATGCATGATTCAAGAAAAGCCTTCCGTCGGCAGTATCATGAGTGCTCAGGAGATGGCAGGTACTTCAATGATTCCTTCCCCTACGGTCCAAGAGTCAGTTTCATCCTCAGGAAAGAGGATGAGGAAGATGGGGCTGTCTTCTCCTCATAGCTGTTTGCCCTCCACAGACAAGCAGCCATTGAGAAGCAGGAAAACCCCAAAGCAGAGAATCACCCAGGAGAAGTCCCCTGAAGTGCTCTCATTTCTCAAACTAAACAGGCTTCTCCGGAAGGCACAGCGCCTGGAATATGAAGTGCCTTGGTTTTCTAGGTGGAATTCTTTTCCTTTCTGATTCTAGAAGATTCTGTCAGCTCAAATAACAAGCATTTTATTAGAGTTCTCTGCTGCAGTGCTGAATATCACTGTGGGGAGGGCACAGGATCTGCAGTCCACCTGTGTCCCTGACCGGGATCCTTCCATTTCTTAGCTGTGTGTCTTAGACAAGTTCTCCAACCTTACTGAGCCTATTTCTGCAAGAACGCCTGGTATCCATCACACAGAATCTCCAGGTATCACATCAACA
Source organism: Tamias sibiricus (assembly GCA_025594165.1). Taxonomy (NCBI): domain Eukaryota; kingdom Metazoa; phylum Chordata; class Mammalia; order Rodentia; family Sciuridae; genus Tamias; species Tamias sibiricus. The sequence goes on from CM046662.1 coordinate 12,565,632, forward strand.
CAAAGTATTCCTTGTTTTTTCACTTTTATTTCCTGTATTATCTGCCAACGGTCAGGAGGAAATAAGAGATGTGGCTACTACCTACAAAAAGCAGATTCCCTCCAAGTCTACAGTTCTTTCTTTAGGAGGAGGTAGTTTCCTTTTCCATTGTGATCCTGTTGCAGAAGAAGAATGATGTTAGAGCTCTTGTTGATTGTGAGAGGTTACTGGGGTTGTTTATGGCAAGAGGATTCAGGCACACAGCTGATTAGCCAAGGTCAAGCTCAAGAAGCAGGTGATGCCCCACCCATCCACATAGACCAGTGCTGGAGTCTGCTGAGCCAAGGCCACGAGAGATGGCATAGATACAGCCTTGAGCCTTAGGAGCTTCCTGGGCTGCAAACAGCATGGCTTATTCTTGCTCCCAAGGAACCTTCCTTCCTCCCTGAGGGTGTTGGAGCAAAACCATTTACCCAGAAGGCTCTGGGTGGGTAGGAAACAGAGTGCCCCGCCCCACTTTTGAGTCATTTGCCTTCAGTTTAGGAATTCTTCCATTTCATTGTTCCATTAAGGATGATTTCATCTTTTAAGTGAACTTCAATGAATGATGAAATAAAATATTTTGCACAGATGGCCCTGCATTTGAATAAGAGGAAACCATTCTGCCTAGTGCAGAATGAAGTGGTTTATTTGTGTTTCTAAGGCAGCAAAGAGAGCCTTTGTGGAAAAAAGATTTTTTTAAGCATGATGGAAATCAACTTGTCTATCCTTATTTGGCATTTATGAGCGGGAAATTTTCTTACACACAGATAAAGATAGCTGCGGCAAAGATAGTCTAGGAGACACATAAATGCAAGGACTTGGGTTCGAACATAGGAGGTTGAGATCTGGCCCTATAATTACTTACTATTTAATTCTGGGATGGAATTGATGCTTTTGTACCTCAGTATCCTTTCTATAAGACAGAAATGTTAATGGCACTTATACCACATGGTGGTGGTAAGGATTAGATGAGAGAATATGTATGAACCGATTAACATGTAGTCAATGGTCAGAAATATTAACTATCCTCATTACTATGGAGGTATTTTGCAGGATTCACAAAGATCCCATTATGGGTTGAACCATGTCCCCCACAATGATGCTGGAGTCCTAGTCCACCGTAGCTAAGACTGTGACCTTACTTGAAAATAGGGTCTGCACAGGTGAGCAAGCTAAAGTGTGTAGGATGGGCTCCAATTCAGTATGACAGGTGTCCTTAGGGAAAATATGGACACAAAGACAGACATGGATGCAGAAGGGCACCAGGTAAAGATTGGAATTATGTTGCCACAAGGCAAGGAATTACCAGAATCCAGGAGAGAAACCTGGAAGAGATCCTTCTCCAGTGTCCTCAGAGGAAGCCTGTCCTGATCTTGGACTTTGGACTTCCAGAACTGTGGGTAGCAAGTGTTGCTGTCAACCACTTGACCTGTGGTTCTTCGTCATGGTGGCCCTCATAAACGAATATCCCCTCTTTCAGAAGGCCACGCTGGACAAGCATAGAAGAGAGATTTCTCAACAGCAGCTGTTGCATCTCCTTCCAGACATGCAGAAACATGGCTTTTGAAAATAAAATCCTCTCTTCAGTCACCGTTGGTCTTTGGATGCACTGGGCAATTCCAAACTTTTCTTCCTTTATTGTCTTCCATTAACAGGTCTGGAAAAGCTTTCCTAGCCTTGGGAGTAAGGGCTAGCTATGCGACACAGTTCTGACCACAAGATTTAAGTAGAATTTTGTTGGGATGTGTGTGTGTGTGTGTGTGTGTGTGTGTGTGTGTGTGTGTGTGTGTTGAGGGAGGACTGGCTTAGTCCTTTCCTCATAAAAGGATCAGAGAACTTGAATCCTTCCTTTCCTCTTTCCTACCATCTTAAAGGTAGCTATGATGGATATCTGGAGCTGCATTAGCTACCCTGTGACAATGATGTAGCAAACTCAGGGAAAGCAAACCAAAGTTCTTGGGAACGGCCCATGTCCTTGAGGGTATCACTGAGTGACATTATGTTTTGGATCTTCAATGTCCCCCACAGCTCTTATTTTGCAAGCATGATCCCCAATTCAGCAAGGTTCAAAGGTGGCACTTTCAGGCAATGATTGGATTATGAGGATTCTCATCTCATCAGAATAACCTCCTGGGTAATTTGATGGACTAATCCACTGATACCTGGATGGACTACTAAGAGGTAGGACCTAGTTGGAGTAAGCAGGTCACTTGGGGCGTGCCCTGGAAGGGTTTATCTTCTCCCCAGTTCTTCTCTCCTTATCTCCCCCTCCTGGCCATGAGCTTACCAACTTTCTTCTACCAAGCTCTTCCACCATGATGTTCTGCCTCACCTCAGACCCAGAGCAATGGAGCTGGCTGACCACAGACTGAGCCCTCTGAAACCTAGAGCCCAAATAAATTTTCCTCCTCTAAGATGTTCTTCTTAGGTATTTTGGTCACAGTGACAAAAAACCGATTAACACAAGAGGTATGCACACTGCTGGTTCTTACTGCCAATGTTGCATATCTAGCCAGTTATGTGAAGAAAACAGGGCCTGAATACAAGACTCCATTAGGGTTTTATGATTGTTTATTTTTGGTAGGCTCAAAACTGCTGGCTTGATTGACTTTCCTGACCAGGACATAAGCGTCTCCTCCAAGCTTTCAGTTTTAAAATGTATTTCATTTTATTTCCCAGTTCCTTTGCCTATCTCCTTTCTTCCCATGAGCCCTGGCTTGGACTGGTTTTGCGAAAGAACGCAGGCTGAGGAGTACGTCACCTTTCAGCTTGCAGGACATGGCCAAAATGGAGCTGACCAGTTTTTGTATGATCAGAGAGGCTCTTACTTTCTCCTTTCTTGGAAGCATTGTCATTGAGCACAGTTTTGAGGATTTCCAGGGGGATGGAAACACACAGAGCTGGGTCCCTCAAGCACATCTTCCTAAGTTGATGGAGTACTCACAGGGGTGAGAACACAGACGCTGGAGCTAACCTGACCTGTGCCTTGACGTCCAGACACCGTTCAACCTCTTTGAGTCTCTCTCCCTAAGTATATCATTAGGAGTGAGCCACTGGGAAGAGGAAGTCACATACTGAATGTGACATTTCTGTGCACAGTAGGTTCTTAATTAATGGCCGACTTTATTATCCTTCTCACAGAAAGAAACATGAACAGTGATGCTTTGGAAAAAGCTCAGCATTCAGGAGTACTTTTCATACCACCTGGTTGAAACTTCTTTTCAAAGCACAGAGTTGATCAGTTCAGTCCACTAATTTCTTAGAACTTTATCACCACACTTTGCTTCTATGAAGGGGCCTAAGGACAAGGAGCATGAAATATAGCACCAAGAGGAAGAAGCAGCGCAGACAAAGATGTCCCACGTGGGGCATATGCAGATCTGAGGAGCCCCCTTTCTTTTTTTAGTTCTGATGGCAAAGGAAAAAAATCATACACACACACACACACACACACACACACACACACACACACATTATCTTTTTTTTAAAGATAAATAGTATTGTTTTTATTTATGTCACAGACTTAACACACATATTATCTATATCTGATCATTAGCCACTTAGATTAAGATTTCTCAACCTTGGCACCATTGACAGTTTGGGTTATAGAATTCTTCATCTTAGGGGTGGCCCTGTGCATGGTAGGATGCTTTGCAGAACCCTGATCTGTACCCACTAGATGCCATTAGTGGCATCTGTACTCACTAGACCCCCTGCTGTGTCAACCAAGAAACGTCTATGGATCTTGCTGAACGTTTCCCAGGTGGTATGGGGGTGCACTGAGCTAGAGCAAAGGGCAACGGCATCCTGATGTACAAAAGAATCTTGCTGGGTGAACATCACTGGGGGGTGATCTGCTGGGGTCTCCAATGCACCTGCAATCCTGCATCAGATGCAAAACCAAAAGAGAGGAAGAGAGATAATCTTGTACATCTTTAGGCCTCAAGCACTTTATCGATGAACAAAGGCTTAGGTGACTGGTTATTATTCCATCTGAATTGCAGAAGAAGAACTGATAATATTTGGACTATTTCATCAATCTGTGCCAAGATCTCTTCAATTTCAGTCAGCTTTAACGGGGAAAATATTTGATATTCTGTAAGAAGACCTAGTGGGTCCTAATCTATCCGTTTCGTGCAAAGTGATATTACAGCCACAAGAATCCCTGTGAGAACAGTTAGGAAGAAGGAGGAAAGGCCCGAGCAGGAGTCTCATTCCCTGTTGTTTAATAACCCACTCCAAACTGAACAAATGGGGCTTGTGTTCTTATTACATGGACAGTATTTGCAAGCCCTCTGCTCACCTCACACAGACTGTGAAAGATCTGCTCTTCCATGTAGCTGCAGAATAGGAATGTTAGCATCGTACTTTCAGTCTCTATGACTGTCAATCATTTTCAGAGTTCTCCATGCACATCCATCCTAAGTCTCCATCATCGTTTACTTATAAAGATGCTGTCTTAGAGAGAGTCGCTACCCATTTACACTTCCTTTAGGATCTGCTGGGAGCCCTTGGTCTTGAGATGGTAAAATGCTATTCTAAGACTGTTGTACATACCGTGAAGCACTGAAGAGGGCGATACTTGAGGAAGAGGCTGCTCTGCATGAACATATTCATACGCATTATTTCATTATACACTTGAAAAATGACAAGTTGGTTTTGGGAGAACGGTGTAAGCTGTTCTCTTACAATTTCACCCATGGTTAAGAGCCTGTTCACTCGATTCCAAACTCCACTCTAAACTTCTCCTGGATGTCTTACAACTCTCATGCAATCTTTGAATTCCCCACCTTGCTTGGTCTAGAGGCAAATTCTCAGGTTCCTCGGGGAGCGTGCTGTGCTATACTTTACTTTGGGCATGCAGCATCCAAGAGGGTGTTTCATGCACTTCAGTCAAATGCTAAAGCACAGAAAATAAATGGAGACTTCAGCATAGTGCAGAGGGAGGGTGGGGGGAGAAGGGCAAAGGCTCATTCCCTGATGTCTAACCCTCTTTGCCCAGATCCGTAAACCCATAACCAGCTTCATCCATCTCACCCTTCAGCCTGGGTACAGTGAGTCAGCCTCATTTGCAGAAACACGGGCAGATGCATTAGAGTTTAAGCCTGCTCATACAGTGAATATGTAGCAGATTTATCATAATTCCAAACCTGCCTCTAACCAGCTGATCAAAAGGCAAGTTTCTTCTTTTAAGATTTTCATTTGTAAGCTTCACTGCCCTGGATCAAAAAGGGCAATGGTACAGCGTTCCCTGACCATGCTGCATTTGTAAAGGCAAGAACCTTCCAGTCCTGCCGAAGGTTTTCTGTTTATAAATGGGTATGTCGGGCTTCGGCGGTAGCCTGAATGCCTCTGCTTGGTTCATGCCGTTTGCACTAGAGATAAGCACCATGTTATGGAAGAATTTCGCGAGCCTTTAAGTTGAGTTTTAACCCAGTTCTGCTCTTCATACAAATTCCAAAGTGAATGCCTTCCAAAGGGATCTTGATGGGTTTTATTGGATCAAAGGCCCCTCGCATAATAAAGAAACCACACCGAGATTTACTGAGTGCATTAAAAAAGAATGGCTTCTAGCCAGCCCTGATAGAATTACACAGCAAGAAAAACTGCCTTGGCCAGTCGTGGTTTTTGAAAAGAGAGTGGTGATTCAGAGACACTGTGTTAATTTTTCAGTCTCCCATTCTGACAAGGTAGAAACTTGAAGCATGTGCTAGAAATGTCCCTCTTCTACATCTCCTTGGTCAACACAAGACACACTGTATCCCAACTCTGTCTTTTCTTCTTTGGAAGAAATTCCTCACCGATCCCTCTGCAACTCTGTTTCCATGGCTCGCTCTCCCGTCTGGTCCCTCACCATCACACAGCCACTGATGACTGCCAGTCTCCCTGTCTCCTGTCCCCTTTCCCAATCTATCCTGAATCCTCAATCAATTAGTAAATAAATATTTATGGAGCATGTACCAGGTAATTGACATGATATCGTGTCATGATTTTATCATATTATACTCCCGCTTATGAACTTAAAGCACCTCCCTACTGGCAAATTAATCAAATTAAGCCTCCTGCCAGGTTTCAGGGCCATCTATCATCGATCGTCTGCCTCCCCTCCTGCGTGCCACAGCTCTCAGCAAGCTCCCTTCTCCTCAGCAGCCCCTCTCTCTCATCACCTCCTTCTAACTCTGGCCTCTCGCCTACCTGGCTGCTAGTTTTCCAGGCCCATCCCTAGTTCAATTCTATCCACCTTTCCAGGATCCAGCCAACTGAAGCTTATTCTGCCCAGGTAGCCTCAGCTACTCTAGCCCTTAGGTTTTCCCTTTCTCTGAGCTCTGGTAGCCCACTCCCTAAATTGCAATTAGCATCTCTGTGTGTTTTCTCTTGAAGGGTGACACACATTGCGTAACAAGCGGAAATAACTTAAAAAATCATCATCTACTTACGAAAAACGTGACACAGGATGACTACGAAAAAGGTATCCTTATCATCGTTATAAAACTGCTATCAGCATTTCCATTTCCTCATAGTTGGGCAGAGCAAAACTCAGGAATTTTAATGGGTCTTTCCGAGAGCACTCGTCAGTGAGGGCTGAGATCCCATCCCAGCTCTCTAAACCAAATCCAAGGTTTGTTCACTAGACAATGCCAATGCCCAGGTGGCCCTTCCATTCGGGACCCGTGAAGATCACAGAGCCAGTTTCCTGATCCAGGTGAGCAAAGGTCCTTGAGGGAAAGTTTTAATGAGTCATTATTTGAGGCAAGAAGAGAGTTCTGTGCCGACAACCTGAATAATCAACTCTCCTGTCACCTGGGCACCGTCTGTCCCTGAGTCTCCAAACCTTTTTCAAACCCTGACCGGAACTCATTTTTGAAGATGCCCACAGTCCTCCTGGTCAGCAGGAAGCAGGGAAACTCCTAGAGTCTCTAAGTCAATCCCAGGCCTGAGCAGAAGGGAAACCTGGGGGACACGTGCTGTATTTTGAGGTTCTGGATTGGGAAAAGCTCAGATGGACAGCAGAGGCTTGCTTGAAATACAATAATAATAATAATAATAATAATAATAATAATAATAATAATAATAAATTTGGCATGATCTCCAGAAAGATATGTACTTGCCCGTGCTGATAAGCCTGTGTGGGCAAAGATCAAACAGCTGCAGCAGCACCCCAAACCATCCTGGGCTCCCCCTCCCCGCTCGCTCACAAATCTCAGAAGGCGCCCAGGTGGAAATGAACTCAAATGGTAGCTCATTAGCACAAAGGACTGGGAGTTTAGGGAAAGTGTGTGGTCAACAATGGTAATCTGGACTTCGGCAGGAGAAAGCGACCTTTTCTGTTCCCTAAAACAGATAGCTGTTTGGGGCCGCGCGTCACCCGTGTTACCATTACTGGTTAATACGACTGCAGACAGAAGATGCAGCTGTGGCCCTGGGAACAGGCTCCACAGCCAAGCTGAACATAATCCCTCATGTAATGAAAAACCTATTTCTATTTCTGAGGCCTCACTACTCTTCATACTGAAGAGCCTTGCGCCTGTCACACGTTTATTGAAGCTTATTACTCATCTAGGCAGCGGGGCCCAGTTAGTATTTGGAATTATATTTTAAATCGCAATTTTTCTATTATTTATTTTAGGATTCCAAGGCTCCGGTGAAAGCATGTCAGTGTTATTCTTGATGCGCATTCAAAGGCATTAAAGCCTCAAATCAAAATTCTTTTCTATGTGGAGAAATCTTTATGCACATGTAGAAACCCTTCCGTCGAGACACCAGGGCAACCCCCTATGCTGGAACCTCAGGCTCCTGTGTGACCACGTGGCTCAGGGCACAGCTCTCGAGCCTCCCCATTCAGCCTTACAGTAATCTTTTCTGGGCCTCCGGCTTTAGTCCCCCCTCTCCCCTCTCGTATCATGCACCTTTCTTTGGCTTTTGGAGATAAATGGATAGAGTCTCTTAGGATGCCAGGGACAGGGCCAGGCACAGATGGGCTAAAACTGTAGCCTCATCATCCAGCGAAAAAATAAGAACCAGTTTAATCTAAGTCAGAGGATTTTTCTGAACTGACCATGAAGCCTGAGCTTCCATTTATTCACGAGGCCAGTGGTGAGCGTGTGGTTCTTTCTTTTTCTACTGAAGCCCGTGGAAGTCATCATTCTGTCTAGGTATTCACCTGGTTTCTGCTTTTATATTCCCAGGAGTGCGCGCGCGCGCGCACACACACACACACACACACACACACACGTATATATTTCATAGATACAAATTCCATAGCTACATACATCCATACAACAGTTACTCAAAGGGGACCTTTTCAGGGGTTTCTTCTCTGGTGCTTGCTTGCTTTTGCTGGTAGCAAGTACTTAGTTATTTTTCCCTCTGCACAAACAATGTTCTCTGTCATTCAGGTCTGCAACCAACTTGGCCTATTGCATGGATGAAAAAAAATCAGCCAAAATTTGACAGAATCCTTTCCATGTTTCTGCGATTCAACCTAGTTACTTTTCATACTGAGAGTCTCTCTCTACATTTCCACCAAAAAGTCCCACACCACTTTTTTCAACAGAACACCTGTTGGCTGTCCATCCTAGTAAGCCATCTTTGAAGGGTGTGACAATGACAAGAGTCAATTCCTTCCACTCTGGGTATTTTCTCATTTAGCTTTTTTTTTTTTTTTTGTTCGGTTGTTTTGTTTTGGATTGCGGGAGACACAGCATGGTAAAAGTTTTTGGGTAGGGGTGAGGCAGTAATAGAGTGATGAAGAATTACACACATCATGGGCAAACTTAGCAAGGGCACTCAGACACGCAGTGATACAAAGAGCTCAGGCTTGGCTTACAGGAGATCTCTGTATTATTAGTACTTTTTTGGTGTACTGACAGCATCTTGCCTGGGTGGGGTACACAGCTTGTTTAATAACTCCCCTAGTCATACAAACACAACAGGCAATTCTTTTTTCTTTCTTCGAGATAAATTTAGTCACAGATCTTTCTGTTGGTTCCACTCTCCTACTTGCCTGACATTAAAGCAAGCCATCAGTATTTCATTACAATACAGCTATCACTTCAGGTCAGTTGACCTTTCCAAAAGGCTTAATTCCTGTCAGTTTGGAAGAGAAGAATAAAATGCTATGCAATCAGCATTCACATCCTCATGAAAGAAATAGAGACATTTCCTGCCAGACAGGGCAAGCCATGAGACCGTAGGCAGCACCTTCACCCCAGTGACCTTCTAAAGAGAGCGCCAAGGGTGGAGGTAGAGCAGGGGTGGGGACGAGAGTCCAGAAAGAGCCGCAGATTGACAGACCCGTAAATATTTAAAAAGCACAAAATGAAATTAACTGTATTGTGGCTTCACATTATGTATATGACTTTAAAAAATTAAACTTGATAGAGAAGGATAAATGTGGATTTCCCCTAAGGATATATAAAGGTGGGATGTATATAGAGTAGAGGGGAGGAGGGGACAGAAACAGCGGCTTCCACATACGTGAAAATGCAAACACATGATCGAGTAAACCTTTAGAAGCGGGGTGGAAGCTGGTATCAAATCTGTGCATGGCTAGACCACCCTGAATGTGTCTGAGCTCATCTGCAAGTCAAACCAGACCTACCAGTCAAGTTATTTCACTAAGATGGGAATGAATAGCCAAGTGCAGTGGTGCATGCCTATAATCCCAGCAACTTGGGAGGCTGAGATGTGAGGATCTCAAGTTCAAGACCAGCCTCAGCAACTTAGCGAGGCCCTAAGCAACTCAGTGAGACTCCGTCTCAAAAAACAAAATGAAAAAGGGCTGGGGACATGGTTCAGTGGTTAATTGCCCCTGGAATTAATCGCCAGTACTAAAAAAAAAAATGTGGAAAAATTAAAGGGGGAAATGGAGGAAAGTTGGGTAATGATCATCAAAGTACAGTTAGGAAAAATCAGTTCATGTTCTACCACACAGCTCTGACTATAGTTAACAACAATTTATGACACATTTTTTTTTTGTAGCAGGGATTGAACTCAGGGGCACTCGACCACTGGGCCACATCCCCAGCCCTGTTTTGTATTTTATTAGAGACAGGGTCTCACTGAGTTGCTAAGTGCCTCGCCATTGCTGAGGCTGGCTTTGAACTTGCGATCCTCCTGCCTCAGCCTCCCAAGTGCTAGGATTACAGGCGTGTACCACCACGCCAGGCAGCTATGATACATTTTATAAAGAACTAAAAGAGGGGACTTCCAAGATAACCGGCATAAAGAAATGTTAAACTTTTAAGGAAGTGGAAATGCTCATGGCTCTGATTTGATCAAGACGTACTGACATACATATATTGAATTATCACGGTGTATCCCATAAACATGACTAATTATTAGGTACCTATTAAAATATTTTTTTAAAGTACAGAAATTTAAAAAATGTTTCTGCACAGAACATTCAGGGCCAGGTGTGTGCAATAACAATGTGAGTGTGTGTTTGCATGAGCATGCATGCATCATTTGCACATAACCCATAGGTAGGTGACTTCCTTCCTTTTCTTCCACCTGTCCACCCCTCCGTCCATACCAGCACCAGCCATGAGCTGGCTAAGGAGTGAGTTGCTATAAATTTGGATGTATCCACATCTGACCTATACCAGGACCCACCCTCTATAGATTGAGAGACTTTCCTAAATGCTGGAAGTTCAGAAATCCACTGAATTTTATTGGGAGCTAAAGTTGTAAGGTAACCTCAGGTATCTCTCCTGGACCTTCCATGATGCCAGGAAGACAAGCAAGAAAAGGTAGGCAAAGGATTTGACATACAATAATTCTCTTCCCTCATGAAGATTTTTGAACAGGATTGAAAATAAGACAAATATACTTGACAACACATTTGAACACAACGGAGATCTGAGACCTCTCACTTTTGGTGCTCCCCTGGGAATCTACCACCACAGGCATTCTTTCCACCTTCTTACATCATTTTTGGTAGCAACGATTCTGGCTGAATTACACAGATATCAATTAGACGCCACAGAAGATAAACTACCCCTAGTGCAAAACGATTTTGTAGGATGAGTTATTTTTACAGGTCCCCCTTCATAACACATTGGGAATACAGATTGATGTTCACCATTAGACACATTACTCTCGTCTATTAGGCAAGGACCTGCTGAGTCTATAAACGCAATCTTTTTTATGGTGGTAGCTTTTGTTTATTTGGATAGATGTTGAGCTGTCCACTGTCATTTATCTAAGCAGTTCACGAGTGAACCAAAAGTTTAATGATGTAAGATGAGGTGATGAAACACCACCTTCGAGCCATTCTCAATAATTGCCTTTCATCTTATTATCTTGGTGGGACTTACTGGTTCCAGAAATTGTGTGGAAGATTACTTGTAATTTGGTACGCTGGGTGTCCACACCCTCCCCACTTTGGTCTTCTAATTGGTCCATATTTTATCCTGCTTGCTGTATGGCATCTCATTGTTTGTGTTTCTAGTTCATGTTTCTGATTTTTCTATTCATGGAGTCTGTGTCTTTTTCTTATGTATTAACTTCCTTCCATCCTTTTGGGTACTAATTCCTCTTCCTCTGGCCCTTGACTCTTCACTGCTGTGGTCCCATGATGTGTATGTAAGCTAATATCAGCACAGCTTAAAATTATTTTTTCTTCTAAGATTTACAGTTCTTTTTTTAATAGTAGATTCGGGAGGGGATAATGTCTTCACTTGATAAGAAAAGACTGGAAAAAAAAGAGACACAAAAAATGCCCTCAATTTCTTATTGCACACTGGTTAGACCACTCCACATTTCCAGAAGAGGAACTAAAAAGAGGACTGATCATTGATTCATACCAATGAGTTAATAAAAAGCTTTGCAGAACTGGGCACAGCACTTGGGAGGCTGAGGCAGGAGGATCGCGAGTTCAAAGCCAGCCTCAGCAATGGTGAGGCACTTAGCAACTCAGTGAGACCCCGTTTCTAATAAAATACAAAACAGGGCTGGGAATGTGGCCCAGTGGGAATGTGGCCCAGTGGTCGAGTGCCCCTGAGTTCAATCCCCGGTACCAAAAAAGAAAAAAAAAAAAGCTTTGCAGTACAAGAACCTCTGTTTCCTGGTGGTCCTGGGAAAAATAAAACTTAGATGCCTTTTATCACCATTCTGTGCCTGATTAGCAGTGTGGCTCCAGCCATTTATCCAAAATGTAACTTACCCCAGGAATTTTAAAGTTTCCCATTAACTATATTATTTTATGGGGTTGCTCATGAGACGCTAGGTCCAGGAAAAATTGTGAAGTAAAAATGTCCTAGATTCTGAGACTGGTCAGGAGATTCCAGCACACCATCTAACTGGCAGTCACTTGATAAAATAGAATACTTTGCCCAATGGCAAAATATGAGCTTCCTATACATAAGGCTATACATATCATTTTAATACAGTTTAAATTAATTAACATAAAATTAATAATACATAAAATTAACACACAAAGTTACAAGATTTTTTTTTTTCCTAAAGAAAAAAAGAGAGTAACCCAGAATTCTCTAAGATTTAGGGAGGCTGCATATCTTGTTATTAAAAGAAAATTTAAACACACATACTCTAAATTTAGCTAATGCTCCAGAAGTCTGTGTTGATAAAATGTGGGGCAGAAGACAGTCTTCGATCCAGTTTTGAAAATGCATCTTATTTAAAGGCCCCCTGAACTTCCTTGAGAGATGTCGTCGTGTTTATTATGGCCTGAAAATCAGGAGACCCTGGACCTCCTGACACTTCCTTCTCTCTGGGGAATGTAGGCAAGTCTCGTCTGAACTTCTTTAATGTGACTTTAAAGTGCTTGTGGTGTAATATAAGTAAGCAAACGGAGAGGGTTGCATCATCACTGCAAAGGAAAAAGCAAGGTAATATGCCTTCTTCTCTAAAGATCCCAGTCCCTAGGGAGAGCCAAACATGTTTGCACAAAGTCTCCCACAAATGACCCAACTCGGCTGAAAACCCATCCCAAGGGAAGGGCCTTCCCTCACAGCTGCGAAGAAAATCATGATGAAAGAAATGCAGAGATTGGAGGCAAAGTCTCTCTCGTCCCCTCTCACCCACAGCTTTATTTGTATTATATTTTTTAAAGAATAATGTGTCAGGAAGATGATACATATTAGGTATCTCATAAACGTTTTTCTGGTTTCCAGGAGAAAAAACAATAGTTTTTTCAGCAAAGATCTTTTCCAACCAACATGTAATGTAGTGCTCTTATATTTTGATACATTCTGATATTTACTTATTTATTTAAGACCAGAAGGTGGATAATGTAAAAAAAAAAAAACAAAATGAACAGAATCTTCCACGTATAATCCTCCCTTTTTTATGGTGATATTAAATGTGTTAATAGAGTTGAGGGACTATTCGATACAGTGGACCTTATTAGCAGATATCAATCTAATATATGATTTCTTTGATAAGAAAAGGGCTAGGGAAAACTTCCGGGTGTCTATTCTTGATAATCAAAATATGAATTTTCCAGAGAGGAATTTTCACTGGAGAATGTGAGGAAGTCTGGCTTAAGGTGACCTTAAGAGAAACTTGTATGTTTTAGAAATTTCCTTTGGGTTGAGTTTCTGAAATAGAAAGTTATACAGCTAAGCAGGGCATTTCAGAGCACAAAAGATTCTGCATGGCTTGTATACATGGACCTAATTCACCATATAATAGTTCTTTTCTCTCCTTGGTGCTTTGTAGGGAATGCTTTCATTTCTTAGCACATCCTCATTTACAGAGAAACAGCCAACAGACTTTCAGATTTATGCCATTATTTGCTTCTTCACCTTGAACTCCAACTGAATTCTGCTACACTTTTGCATTGCGAGTGCCAAACGGTGGCTGTCTGCCAGAAGCAAACACTTCCTCGCTCCACCGAGAAAGTTCTCTCCATTTCAGGGAATCACAGATTCCTGCTAGCAGGCTCGAATGTGGTGCTTGCATACCCCCCTCACTGTTCCTTCGCCGAAATGCTTTCTAACTTGGAAATGCAACTTGGGAACAGCCGCAATTACAACATCAGGGAATCAGAATCTTCCCTTTACGTGGGGGACCAAATGGAACTTGGGATCATGGATTTTGGGTACTTGGAAAAGAGAATCCAACCCAGACCTAATCCTAATCAGCACACATTAATCCAATAAATATCTCCATTGCTGTGACATGCCAGGCAGTGCCAGTCACGACTTTGGAGACACAATGATCCCAAGCTCTGGTTTATTCTTCTCATTGGACACAGTCTAAAAGTGTGATAGCTAACACAGTACTCACAATAGCTTTTTTTTTTTTTTTTTAGTTGAGCTTCTACTGTGTCCCAATGATTCTAAGAATCAAGTTTTTTTTTTTTCATATTTTTACATGTCTGAATCTGAAATCAGAATTCATCTTAAAATTTGTATGTCTTAGGGCTGTGGTTGTGGCTCAGCGGTAGAGTGCTCGACTAGCATGTGTGCGACCCAGGTTCAATACTTAGCACCACATAAAGACAAATGCATTGTGTACAACTAAAGCAAATAAATAAACATTAAAAAAAATTGGTATGTCTTAAAGGGTTATGTGACCATGAATCTATCTATTCACATGGTTATATGAATCCTAGTGATCTCTCTCTCTCTCTCTTTTCAAATATACAAAATAAAATTGTAAGTGCTAGGAGACTGTATCATAGTTTAACTTATAGCTTTCCCATTTGAGATGCATATAATCATACCACTTTTCATAACAGACTATATACTATATTTGAAGAAATATGTATGCATCTATCATTTCAATGAATACTACTTTGAATCATCTTTACAAAGTAGGAATTTTCCAAAATATTTTTGGATGAGAAACTAAGATGCAGAGAGATTAAAGAGTCACATGAGTTTTATATGGTCTATGGGTCAGATTTGGAACAAGGCCTCTCAGACACCGGAGTCCAGTATGTGATTCCTCTCACATCAATCTGCTTGTCTGTTAACCAAGGCAGGGAAAGAACCCCTGAAATTGTGTTACAAGCGAAATGTGGAATGAAACAAACTTTATTGACAGCACATTAGAAATGATGCCCAGAATAATCTGAAACCATGGAATAAACATGAAGAAATGAACGAACCGAAGACGGAGGAAATGGGGAATGTGAAAACTCTTGGTAGGAGCTGAAGGATCTGTAGACCCACCATAAGGGGCCCTGTTCAAAAAATAAATAAATAAATAAAAATAAATAAATAAATAAAGATAGGTGGTGGTATAGCTCAGTAGTTGGGTATCTGCCCAGCATTTGTGAGACCCGGGGTTCCATTCCCAGCACTGCAGAAACAAAACCAAAACCAAAACCAGGTGTTTGGAGAAATTGATAAGGACATGACCACATCCTATCATGACTTCGGGACTGCTGACTGCTAAAGGGTAATTATGCAGAGAAGACATTTAGGACAAGGCCTTAAATAGCACTTTAAAGGACAGCAGAAAGGGACCTCTCATGTGTTACTCCACACATACTAGTGGAGGCACAAAGTCTTGAGCCTGCTGAAGGTGACCACTTCATTTCCTAGAGGCCTGTTAAGATGCTCTACAAAGTCAGGGCCTGAAATTGCTTCTGTGATCTCCTTCCCAGCATTTTCCCGCAAGGTACGCAGGCCTTGCTTTGGCTGACGCCCTTGACTTCAGGGAAGGCTCTCAGGGAGGGAAGCTCAGGCCCCTGTCTTAGCTACTGCCCGTCCAGAAGCATTTCCAGCTCTCCCAATTACGCAAATATGTTTTTATAAGCGGCCATATCCTTTTCTGAAGCAGAAGTTGTCTTTGCTCAGTGTCAAACACGTGGCACCAATGTTGCCACGTGGCTATGGGGTGATAGAGACCCAGCTAATGAACAACTTTATTTACTCTCTGTAAACTGACAGACCCTCTGAAATCAGGTGTGCGGCTGTGAGACAGTAGCCCCACTGCCAAGATTCATGGGCGTGGAAGCTCTGGCAGGAGGTATCATAGGGTTAAGAGCATATTAGCCTATCTATTAGATAAAAATGTCTCCTACTAACTTCTGAACACATGATGTAAATGGGTCTCCTGACTAATGTGTGGGCAGTTCTTTCTGTTGCACCATCCGGGGCCAGAGAGTTAGGTGGAAATGTTATTTCCTGGACTGTTTTGATGAATCATTAGCATTCTGCTCTTTAGATAATGAGAGGTAAATACACAATCCGGAATTCACGCAGGAGGGGAAGTTTAACATCTCTCCAGACAGTCCAAGGGCAGGGAGATTGAATAAGGCCAATCCCCCACCCCCTCCCCCCCCCCCCCCCCCCCCCCCCCCCCCCCCCCCCCCCCCCCCCCCCCCCCCCCCCCCCCCCCCCCCCCCCCCCCCCCCCCCCCCCCGAACACTGCCTTCACCCAGGCTGCCAGGCAGGTATGCCACTTGCACTTTCTGTCACTTACGTTTTCCCCAAACCTGTTCTGTTCTGTGAGATGAGAATACACAAAATAGCAGCTAAGAACGCGGGATTCATCAGCGTGAGTCTCAACATATCAATTTTCAAGCGTAGCAACTTTAAACACATGGTAGTCTCTTCGTTTCCATAGAAAATAATCTCTCATTGTTTTCAAAAGAGACTGAAAGCACCCCAAATTACCACACTCTTAACTTCCTGACATGTTGACGGCCGCGTTCTGCAAGATCAAAGTCAGAGTGGCAGAAGACAGAGCATTGAGCTGCTTACTTAAAACACAGTATTTCAGATTTGGCAGGAATTACTGTACTGAAGAAAGGCAAGGTGATTTTCTAATACACATATATGTATTTTAGTTTGGCAGAGATCTGAAGAGCTAAAAACTAATTTATGATGACATAAATGCTCTTATTCTCCTCTCTGCCCTCTCCCCTTCCCAACCCCACGGACAGCCTTAAAAGGGAAGATCTGTTCAGGTTACACGTTGTTTCTGACTTAGGGGTGACAGTCTGAGCTCTGTGTCCACGTGCTCCTTCTCACCTTAGAAATTCCAGGAGGAGCTGGACTTAAACACCGGAAGCATCTTTCTTCCCTCACATGGAATAGCTCCATGGAAACTTCTACGCCTTTAAGGAAATGAGCTCTGGTCAATGCTAATCTGGGATGACGAGGCAATGATGTCATTCAGTGGCCTGGGAGTGTCACAACCTGTTGGAAAACCTCAAGGAAGGTGGCATGAGGCACTGAGGAGGTTGCAAAAGCAGGAAATGAAGTTGCAGAGGAACCCAGGGTAACTGAGTTGGAGGACTATTTACTGCGTGGCAAAATGGCTACACCATGACACTCTGGGGGGTGGGCAGTGGACTGCGTTTCAGGCCTTCTAGTTACAGCTATATTGTCAGGAGGAACCAGTCCATCCTGCAGAGAGATTTTAACTAAAGAAAAATGTGGGTTGCTTTTCTTACTTTTTAATTCAGGCCAGAAAGTCAGATGCAATTATTTATACCAGAATCTGATGTCATTATCAGAAAACAGCAACCACTTGCTTCATTTATAGTGGACATAGGGGTGGACTCTTAGCAGGAAGCAGTGTTTTCATGAAGGTGGAAAGACCCCGAAAAGGTATTCTTAGGAGATGAACAGTGACAGAATCTAAGGGGTTGACAACTAGGGCCTTATGAACCAAATCCAGTTTGCCACCTGTTTTATGTGGCATGTGACCTAAGGGATGGTTTTACACTCTAAATGACTGCAAAAGATTAAGAGAAGCATATTTTATTCACATTTCAGTGTCCATAATTAAAGTCCTGACTATCTGTTTACACGCTCCTATGGCTGCATTTGAGTCACCATGGCAAGAGAGTGAAGCAGTTATGACAGAGACCGCCTGTCCCACTGAGCACAGAGCTTCTAGTGTCTGGCTTTTCATAGACAAAGTTTGCTGAGTCCTGTAACAGAAGATTTTGGAGAAGGCAGACAGGTTGGAGATGGAGGAGGAGTTAGGATTTCTCTCTACTGTGCCAGAAGCTGATTTGGGAAGGATAGGAAGCAACTATTCTCTTGCCAATGAGGACAGGACTGGATAAGTTGAATTAATGCACCAAGAAGGCCCACTGAGGTTTCATACAATATTTGAGAAGTCAGCTATCCACAGTCTTCAGAAAGTAATGAAAGAGGTGTAAACGGGGTACCAGGAGACCAGACAGACTGAGTTTAGGAGATCAGGGGACCTCACCTTGGTCCTCCAACTAACCACCACATGCTAGACTCTCTGGGCCTCTACAGCAATGCTTAGCAAAGGATCATCATATGCCAACTTTATTTTATACTTAAGAGTGTATGTCGGTGACTGGGTTCATGATTCAAATGGAATAGTTATTAAAAAGTGCTTTAAATGGAAACATTTCTAATTTGAAGCAGGGAGAAGGTTCTAACTAGTTACTGTAATGCATGCATGAAGATATAGACACAGTATATTCGACATATAGCAGGGGAGAAAATCTCCCTAGTTACATGATCCAGAAACGTAGGGTTATGACCTCTGGTACTGCAGGTAATGACAGAGCTTGAGGTGCCAAGGAAGACAGAAAACTTCCTGAGAGAATGCTCTCTTCCATTCCCTTCAAATTCCGGGGAACCTGTATGCTCTGAAATCTGTTGGGACCAGGGGCTGTGACATGTACAGTGGTCCCCTGGTGGTTCACACAGCTTTTTCCAAGTATTTTATTCTGGGGTGTTTTATACACTGGGAGAGTCTGGCACAGAGAGGGTCTAATGGAAGAACCCATCAATAAAGTTCCCTCACCCCAGTTACATGAGCCGGGCGAGGGGGTCTTTCCCAAGTGGGTGAGGTCCATGTGTTCCGATTTGCACACAGGCTGCCATTTGGCTTTGACACCCACCCACATGCCTGGTCATGGAGAGCTTGAACTTGTCATGGGGCTGAGCTATTCGGAATTGCTCGCTTCTGAAAAGCCTTCTCTCTATGGGTTTGAACATGCAAGGAAGATAATTTGATGTATTTGTCACCATGCCTGGCAGGGCTGAACCCAAAGCCTGTCCATAAATGTCCTGAGGTGGATGCTTCAATTTCAGGACCTGTCATGTTCTCACGGAGCATGGCGTCATATGTGAACCAGCATGGATTCAGGCCTTCCAAGCTCCAGTCTCTTCAACAGAGGGTCCTTCGTTTTCACGTTACTCTCTGTCCTTCCTCAGTACCTTGGTGTGTTTTTTTTTTTTTGTTTTTGTTTTTTTTTTGGTCGACACAATCACTGGTTGCTCCCAACAGCACTTTCCTCTGTGTTTGCAATGCACTGTTTATGCCCCTGCAGCTTTGTAATTAATAATATACTGCTTTTCATCTTCAAAGTGATTTATACACATTAATTAATCCTCCCCATACTTCAGAGTTTCTGCACATAAATAACCATCATGCCCCTGTGCTGCACGTAGCAAACCAAGACTTAGGAGGCAAACAACCTCACCAGGCTAAGGAGAAAGGGATTGCCGGGGTCAAGTTCACCACTGAGGATCTTGGCTTGCAGGCCTGTGGTCATCTCTGGAGAGGAGCGGAGATAGTCCTGCACCCCCACATTCACTGTGGGGTGAACTGGCCCATGACATCATTCATTTTGAGTCATAAACTATTTTTCAAAACTCCAGGGTCAAAGCATAATCTCACCTAAAGCATACAGAACAGGAAGTGATGGATTATAAACTAATAAACCATCGAAGATGCTCAGGTCCAGCTTCCAGTAGCCTCCAGACGGAGGATAAATATGTTTCCTCATCCATCATTTGCAAGTTATACACCCGATTAAAACATTAAACTCGCACTATACGGTTTCCCATTTATATGAATGCCCTTACAGAAAGCTATTATATTTTAACTATCAAGCTCAATAAGTCAGGCAGTAGCCATCTATCTCCCTCCTGCAGGAGGAGTAGGGGAGACACTGGGGATGCTATTGGCAGCGGCAGGCAGAGCCTCAATTTCTGTATCTGGGCTCCCCACGGTGCCCACTGGCCCAGCAGAACACTGAGCCTGAGAAGTGAGCACATGGACCTTTTTGAAGTGGCTGACATAAAGCCAGATCATGGAAAGAACCCGAAGGCACATTGAATCCGCTTCCACCAAGGCCCTGAACGGCTGCCTGGGGAATCACACAAAACTCCCTCCAATAACACAAAATACTCTCATCAAGTGATCCGGGGGGTTGCAGACCGCCTTCCCCCTCAGGTCAACCCACGACTCCACACTTCATCAAGAGGTCAGTGAGAAGCGGACGTGACTTGAAGTCAGGGGTGTCAGGGCATCAGCCCTCAGTCCCCACGTGGAACTGAGGTTCAGAGCGCCACGGCTTACGCAAGACCCAGGTTCAGTGCAGCCCCTTTGGTGGGAGTGTCTTTTATCTCTCTTTTGCAGGACATTCCTCAGAAACTCAACCGGTAAGGGATATAAATGCTTATTCTTTCTTTCACATTAAGACAAGCACAGCTGTATTATAAAAGAGAGTGAAAAATGTACATCGATTTTTGCCTTGTATTGGTCTGCTTCAGGCAAGGCCCCAGATTTCTGGGGATGCATAGTTTTATACTCCTTTGCCATCAGGCGAGCTTAGGAGGAATGGTCTGGAAAGGTCTGCACCAGTTTCTTTCTCTGGCAGGCGCCAGGCTGGGCTGCCTGGGTAAGAAGGAAGTGTAGGATTCCCAGCCCCCTGCTGAATGAGGGGGGTGTTTATGTTGGGGCAAGAGGCAAGGCCTGCCAGTCAGGGGGGCCCCTGCTTGATCTCCTCCTCGGGAGGAGTCTGAGCATGCATGTTGAGAACTGTTTGGGAGTCAGCCTCTTTTAGCTGGTGTTTTATAGGTTTGCTTTGCACCGTGGCACAGCCAACCCGGAGAGCTCATAGCTCATCGCTGCCCTGAAACCAAGCCAGAACCATCGAGTGTTTCAAATAAACTTCAACAAACGTCACCACGGCCTCTGCCTGGGCCAGGAGATGTGCCATTGGCAAGCGCAGCTGACAGAGCAGCAGTACTGGGGCTCTTTGTCAGGGCCAGGAGCTGCGAGCAGGCTCTGTGTCCAGCCCGGGCTGCTCATCCGCCTGTGGCACCCTGCCCCTCGGATCTCAGCATCTGCTGCCTTCCGTGGTTGCATGGATACATCCCGTGGATGCAAACCAATATCCCTGGCATGGGAAGAACAGTGCCCCAGCAACTGCACAGATCTGCTACCTTAAGACATGCACAGGAACGTGAGAGGTGAACCAGATGTCAGGAGCACATGTGAGATGAGCGTTGAAGCTAAGGGGACAGAGATGTGGGCAAGGTCATCGCTGAGTGATCTCATTCTGTGCAAGGACCTGGTTGCACGCTCTGGCCTCTCCATCTCATTTCTGTTCCACGGCTCTGAAAATAAGCTAGCTAGTCTGGCTTTCGCTCTAATCGGATGTTCTCGGGCAGGGCCGACCAACCACTGTTCTTCTTCTATTCAGTTTCTGGGTAAAGTCAATCAACAGTGTGTGCATTTCAGAGCGCAGACCAGGGGTAAAATTCAGTGACAGAAAAGTCTAGAAGGCTATTCGGGGAGTGAGGAATGGGTGTGCAGGAATGACAACTCTCATTTCATCGCCAGGAAAGGCTACAGTGCGGGTACTTAATTTCACTTCTGATAGATGTCATTTGAATCATGAAGGAGAAACTCATCAGATTTAAGCGGATCCCAGGAGGGAAAAAATCACCCCCATCCATCACTCATCATTACGCCTTTTAGAAGCCCACAAGCGAACTGGACAGACAACAGAAGGCCTCTCAATTCGCAAGTCCGCAGCCTCTCCCCCACCTTCTCACCACCAGGAAAGGCGAACGAGGCTGCCTCGACTTACCTATGAAATACGCCAGCAAAATGGCCAGGAGGAGGGCGGCGGCAATGGCGGACAGGGCGGCGCATTTCCAGCTGCAGTACTTGGAGGGCTTCTTCAGCTTGAAGGCCTTCCTGGAGAAGGTATTCCTGGGCAGCAGGCGGGGCGGGGGTGTGTAAACGGTTCCTGAGGTCAAGGGGTATCCGGGAGAGGAGCTGCTAAACAGGGGGGTGCTTCCCGAGGAGGTCTTAAAGAGGAAGTGCCTGCCAGGAAAAGGGAGAGAGTCAGCGTGGCCCTGGACAGCTGGGGGCGCAGGGGTTGTCCTTGCCCCCTGAGTCACTGATCCCAGAACAGTGCTAATGAGCTAACCCCACTTTAGGCAGGAAATGGGGCCAGCATTACTAAACAGGGCAGAGATGTGGGTGTCTGTAAACATGCATGATTTCATACTTTTTCATACTTCCATATAGGCATCAAGATTATATTTTCCACAACCACCTTGCAAAGGAGTCAAAGCAAATAGGAAAACTGAATTATCATCTCTCACTTAGAAATGATGACAACGATGATGATGATGATGATGTTGAGTGTTATCACATCTTGGACGCTTTTTTTTTTTTTTTTTTTTTTTTTTTTGGTACCAGGGATTGAACTCAGGGGCGCTAGACCACTGAGCCACATCCCCAGCCCTATTGTGTATTTTATTTAGAGAAAGGGTCTCATTAAGTTGCTTAGCGCTTCGCCATTGCTGAGGCTGGCTTTGAACTCGTGATCCTCTGTCTCAGCCTCCAGAACCATTGGGATTACAGGCGTGTGCCACTGCGCCCGGCGGATGCCTACCATTAAAAGGCATGTATAACAAATTAGAATAAATAAATAATTAAATAAAAAATATCTAATTTGGGTTATTTCTTGAATGTAATGTGAATTGTAGACAGAAGTCTTTTTATATATTGTTTTTTCTTCAATTTTTCCCAGTCCAATCTGCTGACTAGGTTATCCTTTCTCCACTCAATTGTCTTTGTTGAAAATTAATCGACTATATATGTTTGGAATGGATTTCTGTACCGTATATTGTTACTTTGATCCATTTGCCTTTATTTCACAATCACCATACTGTCTTGATTACTGTAGTTTTAAAATAAATCTTGAAATCAGAAAAAAAAAAGGCACTTGAAATACACACTGTCACAGGTATTTACAAACTAAATATTATCAAGCAAGAGTCTGAGGATTTCAACCCAGCGTTAAAACCCGCGCTCTTAAATATCACCCCTAACTTTCTCTTTCGACTCTTGCGCTTAAGTCTTCCTCTCAAGTTTGCTCAGCGGCAGTTTTACGATTTGTAAGACTTCAGAACGTTAATGTAGGCATTTCCTTTTCCTTTCTATTTTTAGCAGATGCAGTTCTAGTTACTGATCATGTACATTTTTTGTCATCTGCTATGTTAAATGTCTCACTTGCAACCATGCCACCTTCCAACCTGACCAAGGGGTCCTATGACCACCCCGGTTTTCCACAGGAGAAACAGAAGCTCAGGGAGCACAAGCAGGGGCACTGGATTGGCCTTGGCTCTGCCTAGATCATTCAAAAACATTTTTTAGGAAAGCTCTAACCAGATCTATGGTGCCACGTTACCCTTTTCATCTGGGGTTGCCAGATTTTCCCAGTGAGATTCTGAGGCAAAAAAAAAAAAAAAAAAAAAAAAAAAAAAAATCACTCTTCTTAGAAATATTTTGTATCTTGGCTAGCTTAAGCCTTGAAAGCATTTTAATCTTTACAGAGATCAAACAAGCCTGGTCTGACCGAGAATCCCATCATCAAATGACAATCTGATTACCGAATTATTTAATGTAGCCAATGTTAGAATAAACAACCGATATTGAGACTTTATTTGTACTATAAGCATATTCAAGGATCCAAATAGACCCCAGAAGTTTGGTTCCATACATGAAGCTTTGGAGTCCTTGTCCAACCGCTTGCTCTCTTAATGCCACCCATGAGAAGTGTCTTGTTAGGCAGAGGTTGAGGCATGGAGTTCAAGGTCAAACTGCCCGAGCCCTAGCGGTGCTGTTTTTGCACAAGTTAGCTCACTTCTGTGATCTACCGCGGCTCCACCATCTCCCTCTCCTTGCCTGCAAGGGGGAGGCGGGACAAGAGCTGAGGAACTCAGAGACTGACGTAGGTCACGTAGGAAGAGCCCTTCACCAAGGTTGCTCGGGGAAAGTGTTCTGTCCATTACATGTAGCTTCTATTATTAATTCTTCAGAGGGACTTAAGAAGTCTGAATGGCGAGTTCTAATTTAAAGCTGGACAAATGTCACACCCATGCCCGAAGAGCTTCCTTATCACCAAATAAGAGCCCAGAGCCTGATGATGCAGCTGCAACCTGGCACAGCAGAGAGCTGGGGTCTCTGGGAACGGGGTTAGAATCCCACCAGATTCATTTCTTGGACCATTCATTAAGAGTGCATCATGATCATAGGAAATCAAATGAAAACAAAGGAATCACAAGGATTCACAAGGGATCATGTCTAAGAGTTTAAAAATACATGAAAACCAACCCTCATCCCTCTAGGATCCTACCCGTATCTATGGCTTCAGCCCTCACGGATACATCCAAAGTCTCCATTTCTGGCTTGACTTTCTCCTGGGCCTCCAGACCCACATTCCTGTTGTAAATCTCATGGTCCACGTTCCAAGTCACAACCAAACTCAGGCTACTCTCCTCCTCCTCCCCAAACCCATTCCTCCTGGCTCCATCCCCCCTCCCTCCCCAGGGCCATGGGAACACCTCCTCCTCTCCCTCACCATTTCCCTTCCAACAGGTAACAGAATCCCATCAACCTCTCCCACTAATACCCCCCCTT
Source organism: Tamias sibiricus (assembly GCA_025594165.1). NCBI lineage: Eukaryota > Metazoa > Chordata > Mammalia > Rodentia > Sciuridae > Tamias > Tamias sibiricus. Next base: position 12,590,298 of record CM046662.1, read on the forward strand.
TAACTTCCTGCTTTTCTTCTTCCCAAACCACAAATGCCACTGTGCTCTGGCTTACAAATCCCTAGTCACCAGCCTGTGCCTGAAAGAGGACACCTATGTTGCCGCCTGAAGCGATGGCCGCTTGCAGCAACGAAGCCGTGGGAAGAAGTTCAGAGGCCAACTGGAAACAAACAGCCTTTTTATTCTGATAACTTTTCTCTCTGGCTCTAACAACGACTTTAACACGCACCACACACACCACCAAAAAAATGGCGCAGACCCGATCAGCAATCTCGCTTAAGTCCCGCGAGATCCCGGGCCAAGTCCCGTGAGACTACGGAAGGCGGCAACAGCCAAACATCTCCTTGGCCCGTAGTCAACCGCAATCTTAGCCATCTCCCCAAACAGGGCTCCTGCATTCCTACATTTCAACGTGGGACTAGGTGTCCACAGTCACGACCCAACTCTTCACCCTCTCCTCTCTAACCCGGTGCTTCCAGCCCCAGCCACACCAGAGACGCAGCCTCACAAGCCTGTTCGTGCGGCCACGCCTCTGTAAATGCTACGGAAGACTCTTCCAAATGGCTTTTATTATCCTTCCCCGCTGAACCAACCTAGCCAGCTCCAGCTCAGCTTCCAGCTACCTGCCTGGGAAATCCATTCCAAATCCCCTTCCATTGCTGTGAGCACTGAGTTTATTCACATACGTGGGGGTGGGACCATACGTGGACCTTTTTTAAAATGTTCTTCCTCTGCTAGAATGTCAACTCCTGGGCACTGATTCCTGGTGGATACTACTCTGGATATCTCCAGAGTCTAAACATTAGTGCCTGGAGGGCAGTCTTGTTTGTGGACAGAATAAATAAATCGAAAACAGGAATGTTTTCAGCAAGATAAGAGCAACAAAATGAAGGTTATGGTGTTCAAGCCAACTTGAATGCTGTTTCTAACGCTCATTTATAAGAAAAGTGGACAGAGGTAACTGCTACATCTTACCCATGAGATTACTTTGTGAGATCCTAAAATCCTTCCCTTGATAATCCAGTCTATTCCCCATACTTCCTCCTAAAAAGGAAGTCATATATCACCAGCCTCTCTCCCCATCATCCCCCCAAATAAAGGCTTCTGATACCATTAAGAATGACATCAGAAGTCTTTCTCATGGCCTACAACACTCTGTGTGATCTTCCCTCAGGCTTCCTTCCCAATGACTCTTTTAACATTTTTAGCCTCCCTTGTTCCATCTGCCACACTATCCTTTTGCTAGTCTTCATCGTCTCAGATCTTCCTGCCTCAGGGCCTTTGCACATGCTGTTCTCGCTGCCTGGAAATATCTGCACAGCTTGTTGCTCTATGCCGGTCAACTCTGCTCCAATAGCACTTCCTCAGAGAGATCTTCCCTAGCCCCTTTTATTCACTGTTACTCTTTTATCCAAGATAACTGCCTTTGTTTATCTTCATTATATGGTATATATGTATATATATTGTTTACTGCTTTTCTCCATTCTTAGTGCTGAATTTCTATGAAGTTTTCAAATAACGAGGTGTTTTGCCTGATTCGTTCAATGCTGAATTCTAACACTTAGAACAGAGCATGGCACACAGTGGGTACTTGATGAATCTCTGATGAAATGAGGAATTAAAACCTTTCCCAAGGCTAAAACGATACTACACAGATAGTACTGCAAGCATTCTAAAATGTTGAAATAAAAGTTCCTTTGGATTGTGCTCTCCAAATACCTGCTCTAGCATCACTTGAGTGCTCTGTTAAAAAAGGACAAATTCAGCTGGGTGGGAAGGTGCACACCTGTAATCCCAGCTACTCAGGAGGCTGAGGTAGGAGGACCCCACGTACCAGATGAGGCTGGGTGGCTTTTGAGAACCTGTCTCAAAATACAATAAAAAAGGGCTGGGAACATAACTTAGTTACAGAGCACTTTCTTGGCATTAGGGAGATTCTGGGTTCAATTCCCAGCACAAAACCAAACAACAACAAAACAAATTTCTGAGCTCCATCTGGTCCTAAGGATGGAGTCTGCTAATGTATGATCTATAAGGTCTCTAGGTAATTCCAGTGCCTAGTAGAATTTAAGAACTTTTTTTTTTTTGCTAGATTGTTAGTGGGCATATTTTTTACATGTAAGTTTTGAACTCAGATGTTGCAGGTGAAGCATCACGAAGTCTCCAACTTACTTTCAAATGATTCAGCAAAAAGATCTGTATATCTATATATAGCAGATAAGTCAAATGTGCTGAAATGATAGCAATTGTTGAAACTAGGTGGCTATTCTTTCATTGCACTATTTTTCCAACTTTTCTGTCTGCTTGAAAATTTTCCTAAGAAAGTTGGAAAAAAAAAAACAATGCAAGCTTTGATTCGTCCAAGGATTGCAGTCACACGCTGATGGAAAAGTATAAAATAGAATAAAATAAAGACCCGAGGGCAACGGTCTGGCCACATGGTCACAGAGAGGATGCAGGAGGCTTAGGAGATTTCTCCTGATTTTTCCATGAACTGGCTATTAAGACAGCTTCCCCCCGAGGGGGATGCTCAGTATGTTCCTGGGAATCATTTGTGCTGCCCCGACTGAACTTCTTCCCAGTGGTGGGTCATGGAAGTAGCTCAGCCCAGGACTCCAGGCATCAGCAAAAATGTGTAGTTTCCAAATGCACTTGACATTTTTCAAGCACAACTCAATTGCTCTCAGAATTGGCCACTTGTGTCTCGGAAAGGAAAGGCAAATGAGGGGCCCCAAAGTGCTATCCTTGGAGTTTGCTAACACTTCAAGAGATCCAGAAAACCAGCCCTTGATGTTTTTACAGAAGAGCAAAGAGGAGCTGGAGCACTTCTTGCCCTCCCTAGCCACGTGGGGACCAGGGCTTAAATCCAGCACCAGGTCCTGCGCTGGGCACTGGTGAGGGGCTCAGAATTGGAGAGAGAGGTTGAGAGAGGGTGGTCCCTCCCCATGCTTGACTCTGGCACCTGTAAGTTCTTCAGATCATCACCCCACCCTGAACTGTCAGTCATTTGCGTCAATGTCACCACTTGACCATTTAATAAAAACTGAGGGAGCCTTTGTGACGTGCTCCCAGGTGCTTCACAGGACAGCCCAGATGGGCAGCCGAGGCAGAATCTTGGTAAACCAGGCTGCTGTTCCAAATTGGCTTAGAAAATTAAGGGCAGACATTAAATAACTGTGGAGGATTTTAAAAGGCAGCCTAACAAATGAAAAATGCAGGCAGAGCATCCATGCAAGAAGGGCCCCACTGATGCAAAGGGCTGTGAATTTTTATTTTATTCTGATGACAGAGATGGAGCTTGACTAATCTACAGCGGAGCTAGGAGAAGCCGTGGCTGCCTTAGCTGAGCCTCCAACAAGGGGTTTCTTTTCCTTTCTTTCTTCTTCCTTCCTTCCTTCCTTCCTTCCTTCTTTTTCTTTGTCAATTGCAAGTAAGCTCAGTCATGAACCTCAAAGTCTACCAAAGCAACAAAGAAATACATAAACGCCTTTAACACCAAATACCATTTTCCAGCTTGAAACCAACCAGTAGGATCCTAAGAGGAGTTTTCCCTATTTCTTGTTGGTTTGGCTTTTATTCCCAGGGGAAAATCCCAGCAGGGCAGCAAAACAGAAATGCACGCCCACAAATCACTGTGCTGCCTCCACGCCAAAGGTCAAGACTATCCCTCCCCACTCCATCCCACTGACTCATCACGGGACCATTCAGCTCCCTGGGACCATTGCGACTATGACCGACAAGTCTGTTTTCCAAGTCCGCTGCAGCAAGAGCTTCCGGGAGCCCAGTGAAACTCTTCAATGGTCCCAACACTGTACCAAGTACCAAAGAGCAGCTCCGGCATTATCAGGTATCCCAGGTGTCGACTGTTGGACCTTCCCCGGGAAATGACCTCACGGGTATTCACAGCTGTGGATGAAAATATTGATACGCGCCTCATTAATCCCTACCATATTTCTAATAGCATATGGGCAGTGGCTGAAATTTGATAAAAAAGCCAGAGAAAGGCTAAAAGGCAGCGTGGAGCCAGGAGTGGGGGCGGGGAGCTCAGTGAGGGAGATCAGGTTTGCTCCAGAAAACAGAGAGTCCATCACACGCACCGGTCCTGGCCATGCCCTTTGAAGCATCAGGTTTATTGTCTCTAAAGGAGTACGTTTAATAAAGAGGCAGCCCATAAAGGGTACTGTAGCATGTAAAGTTACTGTAATTAGGTTTTCAGGAGTTATAATAAAAACATTTAGCTGGAAACAGGTTAAGTAACCACTATACCTTCTCCTCCATTATTATACGCTCCAATATGAGAAGAAATGGGTGGTCAAGGGAAAATTTCATGGGGAAGTTCCTGAGAGAGAGAGAGAGAGAGAGAGAGAGAGAGAGAGAGAGAGGTCATGCAGAAAAAGAACAAAAAGGAACATGGAGAACGGATGGGAAAAGATGGTATTGGATGCTCTGCAGACTAACCAAGACCCAAAGAGCAAAACTAGATAATCTTTTAAGTGTTCTGTCTTTTCCTTTTGCAAATGTAAAGTGCACATATTATTTAAAAAAAATCAAGTATCTACATTAAAAAAGAAGGAAGCAGCTGGGCATAGGTATGGTATGGGGTCATGCCTGTAATCTCAGCCACATGGGAGGCTGACGCAGGAGGATCACAAGTTTGAGGCCAGCCTGAGCAACTCAGTGAGACTGTCTCAAAATAAAAAATTCAAAAAGGAATCTTATTAAGGAAGTTGGGGCCTAATCCGACATAACGGAGAATACAATGTTAAGTGAAGTTAGCCAGTCCCAAAAATCCAAATGCTGAATGTTTTCTCTGATATAAGGAGGCTGATTCATAGTGGGGTTGGGATGAGGAGCATAGGAGGATTAGAGGAACACTAGAAAGGCCAGTAGGGAGAGAGGGTAAGGGAGGGGACAAAGGGGTAAAAAAGAAAATGATGGTAGAATGAGATGGATATCATTACCCTAAGTGCATGTATGAAGACACAAACGGTGCTAATATACTTTGTATACAACCAGAGATATGTAAAAATATGCTCTGTATGTGTAATATGAAATAAAATGCATTCTGCTGTCATATATAACAACTACAAATAAAAGAAAATAAAGAAATATTAAATTAAAAAAATTCAAAAAGGACTGGGGATGTAGCTCAGTGATAAAGCAATCCTGAGTTTAATCCTCAGTACTGTAAAAAGAAAATAAAAAGAGCATAGTTTATACTCTTGAGAGATGAACTGGTAAGCGTTGATGTTTATAATCAGACTCTTTTAATACCCAGAAGCACTCCTTTATTATTATTACTAGTTTAATTGTTTTAAAAACGAACAGGACCATGCCGTGCCAAAGACACAGTGTCTAAGCTTGCTGATTTGAATTCAAGACAACCGAGGGTTGAATCATAGCTCCTAGACTTAGCACTGCATGATCTTAGCAAGTCACTTCATCTCTCCAGGGGACAGTGATAGCACCTCCTTCATGAACTTGTTGGGGCTCCAGGCGAGTTTATTCCTGTGAAATGCTAGCACTGGGACTGATGCTCTAGGAACAGTCGATGAATGTATCTATTAATTGTTTGAGGGCAGGAACCACGTACATCTTCTCTTTGCTAAATCTCTGTGACCTAGCACGGTGCCCCAGTTCATTTAAAATATTTGTTGAATGAATGCGTTCTCATTAACACAATGGCAATGCACTGCTCCCAGTCTCTGCTCCCCAGTCCTTCCAAATCCCCTTATTGGGAAGAGAGAGGTCTGGGGTCGTACTCCAGTGCCTGTTCTCTTCTTGCACTTGGGAATCGATACTTGGGTTGAGAAATGAACGGCTGCATTTAAAGTAAAACTTAAAAAAATTATTTTATATTGCTACTTCCCAAGTTTAAAAAACAAGAAACCAACACCCGCAATTAGTATAATTAAAGGCCCGTTTCCTAGCACAGTTCCCTGAGCTCAGACTCCAAAGGATTTTGATTCAATGAAAAACAGGTTTTCAAGGTTCCTCATCCCGAACCCTTCAGCTCATAGGGGACTGTCACTGCATTTGCATTTTCAATGAACAACAGGAAAACCCTCTATTTTGCCCTCTTCAAAATTTGCAGCCGTACCAGAAATACTCACAGCTGGAATAATTAGCAACTCAATTTATTGCCTTCCGTTTTCTAAATAGACGCTTCAAATTCTTGGTATTTAAATAGTGTCACACTGTGATATAACATAGCATTTTTCATGGTAAAAGTTTTTTTTTTCCCCTCCTCCACGAAATGATGCACTGTTCAGTGTGACAGGCAAGGTCTCTCGAGGTCACTAAAGAAGCCCGGTTGTTTTGTGAGCAAATCCATTTCAGAGTCTTTGGGAGGAGATGAGGAGCCTTTTATTTTTTCCCCTGGAGTTGTTAACTTGTTGACTTCTTTCCAAGTTAATTGGTAGGAGTCTAGATGGAGGTAGTAGGAGAAAAAAAAAAAGACTTGTGACTTTGACTTCAAACTTGACCTTGACTTTGTAGGACGCTCTGCTATGGAGCGGAGCGCAGCGCAGACGGCCATTCCAAATGGACTTCCATGTGCTCACCAGTGGCCAGAGGTAGATGAAGAAAGAATGCACACATCAGACAGAATCCACAAGCAGAGTGATTTCTCCCATTGAGTTTACTGCCTGCACCGTTGAGAGGGTCAGAACTTTTGAGCAGAAGAAACCTCAGGGTATGTGTGTGGCTTTATCGCATTCTGCTTGGTGCTGTGTACAGGCCACATTCTTGTCTTGCATGCTCGCCTGGGCTGTCCTGTCAAACGACGAAGCCAGGCCTCTATCTCTGGCACTGTTCATAGTAGGTGCTCACAAAAGTCTGCAGAAGGAAATCGCGAGTGAAGGCAGAGTGGTAGAATTTGGAGCCAGGCATGCTGGGTTCCAATCTCCATTTCACCAGGAGAAGCACCGAGCTGGGAAAACCAGTTCATATCATTAAAGCCTCAAATGCCTCATCCGAAAAGTGGGGATAAAACTAATACCTACAGCCGGACGTGGAGGCACACGCCTGTAATCCCAGTGGCCTGGGAGGCTGAGGCAGGAGGATCTCCAGTTCAAAGCCAGCCTCAGCAAAAGTGAGGCACTAAGCAACTCAGTGAGACCCTGTTTCTAAACAAAATACAAAATAGGGCTGGGGGTGTGGCTCAGTGGTCGAGCGCCCCTGAGTTCAATCCCTGGTACCAAAAAAAAAAAAAAAAAAAAAAAAAAAAATCACCCAACTGCATGAAGTATGGCAAAATGGCATGAATTCTTTTCAGTAGCGATCTCATTCATTCTTCTTTGTTACCATCTTCTTTCCTCAGTGGTATGCACAGTCCATGAGGGCCAGATTCCGTTGTCTTCTCTAGCCCCTAAAAGAGTCCCCAACTTTGTGGTATTCCGTCTATCCTCAATCAATGAACAAAAGGCAAGAACCAACCTAGATCTCGAAAAGATCTTGAAAGATGATTTTAGATTCCCTGTAGGAGGTGATAGAATTTGAAAGTTATCTTATCTGCTCTCAGATACAATCCTTTCATTTATTTGCCCTGTCAAGTCCCCTTCAAGGGGTCCTGTCACTTGGGTTCTTGATATTTCGGAACGCAAGACTGCGTTCTTCTTATTCTTGCACATGTTCAGTTTAAATCCTCTGAGAAACCTTCACCTCTCAATTCCGAGGAGGCTTCTGGCGTGTTGCATGAGAACCTCTCATTTTCTTGATCTTTTTTTTTTTTTTAAAACGAAAATTCTCGACTTCTCCGTCATTCTCGGGAGACGTCAGCCACAGCGCACTGTCTCCACTGCGGACACCCACTGACTTTGGAAAATAGTGGGATAATGCATTTTTAAAATTAGTTTCTAAGATTCTACTTAGTGACGCTGTGCATTTAGCAGCTCTGTTTCCTTTCTTTCCACAGCAACCCAATGGGCGTCTATATTCGGGCATGTGTTAGTGCTGATCTCCGGGCCAGCTCCTCATTTGTAAGTGGGAGCTCAGAGATAATCTCCCTCTAAGTCTGGAAGAATTTTTGGTAAATGTACTTGCTCCTTATCTTCACTTCTCTGCCCACCTATGGGCATCGGTTTGGTATCTCTGCAAACATGAAGATTTCACGGTGCATTTTCTCATCCAAATCATTTTCAAAAGAAGAGGATCAGAGTGGTTTTCATCTCTGAGGAGTCCTAGGCTTATTCTCCTCCACCCAGAGAAGAATCCATTTATCTTTCTCTTGTTTTCTTCCCCTCTGTAACAAAGGAGTCCTACCTGATATACACTGTTTAATTTCCTTATATTTGGTGCTTTAAGGACTTTATAAAATTTGGAAGAATGGAATTTACAATGATGCTGAATGGTGATCATGTTTGTTATGGCTTGGATGTAGAATATCCCCACAAAAATCTCATGTTTTGAAAGCGTGGTCCCCAGGGCAGCAAGGTTCAGAGGTGGGCTTTTAGGAAATCACTGGAGTCTGAGGGCAGTAACCTCATCAGTGGATTAATCCACTTGATGGATTAATAAGTTAAATGGACTACTGGGTGGTAACTGTAGGTAGGTGGGGTATGACTGGAGGAATAGGTCACTGGGGATGTGGTCTTGAGGACTCTACGCGTCCCTGGCTCCTTCCTGTCTTTGTCCTTCTTTATCTCTGCTTCTGAGTTACAGTGAGCTAAGCAGCTCTCCTCCGCCTCATCCGCCATGTTGATTCTGCCTTGGAGTCTGCTGACCGTGGACTGAGACCTCTGAGACTGCGAGCCCCAGATAACCTCTTGTTCCTCTAAGCTGTGCTTGTCAGGTATTTTGGTCCCAGTGAAAGAGGTGAATAAGGCAATGCTGGCCACCTTTTAGATGTTAACCTAGTACACACGTGGACCCAGGTACCAGCGTGGGGTAGGTACTGGTATTTCGTGTCGTGACCTCAAAGATAATCACTGTGTTGTGACTTCAGAGTTAGCTGTTCCAAGGCATGTTTGGGGGACATCTTTTTTCCTAGTACCTTTCTTGGAAAAGCCCAGAGCAAGAGATTGATTGACTGTTCAGCCCAACTCTCTGGCTGCCCCAACCTTCCTTATTGAGATAAGCACAACTGATCCTCTAGCTGTTTTCTTTTATTAGTTAACCTTTAAAAATTAAAATTGAGATGCAATTCATGCATTGCAAAGTTAACCGTATGAAAGAGGACACTCCAGGGGCCTTTAGTGCATTCATGATGTTGTATGACAGCCACATTCTATTTAGTTCCAAAACACTTTTATAACCACCTCTCTTCCCCCACCCCCAAAATAACCTCTTTATCCATTAAGCAGTAAGTCCTCCTCCTTTTCCTCCTACCCCCAGCTCCTTACACCACTGACCTGGCTTCTCTCTCCATGGCTATGTCTCAATCTGCCTATTCTGGGTATTTCATATAAAATGGACTCATATAGTATGTGACCTTTGACAGCTGACTTCTTTTCACTTAACCAAACCTTTTGAGGTGCCTCCCCACTGTGGCATGTATTGGTTCCTGCCTCCTTTTCATGGCCAAGCACTATTCCATTGCACATAGGTCTGAATGTCCCCCTGGGTTGCTTCTACCTTGGGTGACGGTGAACAGTGCTGCCGTGGACACTCGCGGGGTCACCCTTGCCCACCTGCTTCCACTTCTTTCGGGCTTGCCGGATCACGTGGCAATTCTGTGTTGACTTTTTGAGGATCCTCTAGTTGTTTTCTAAATGTGAAAATCACCACTGACATGGAACTTCTCAGCAAGGTCAGATTCTGGTTGGTACCAAATATGTGCCTGTCTCTGCATCCTATCCTTGTCCTGAGCTTGTTTCTGAAAACTTAATGAGTCAAAAAACCAAGAAGCATCGCCAAAGAGCCAAGGAACACAGTTGTTTAAAAAAAAAAAAAGGGTAAAATCATTTCATACCTTACAAATGTCTCCACACACCCACGTCAGCCCTGGCTGACTTCAGGGAAGCAGTTTTGGTGAGAGTCTAGGAGGTTTATATCTTAGCAAAGTCACCTATCTGTGACATTTTTTATATATATATATTTTTAAAAAGTGTTTTACTATTAGCACACATTCTGAGCATGGTGTTATAAACAGCACTGATTTTCTGGGCCCAAACATCACTGACCCTGAGGAATGATCCTGTCTGGGTACGGATGAATTTTAGAAGTTTAGGCTGAGAGGAAAATTATGTTTTATTTCAGGAAGTAAAAACACAAAGTCCTTTCCTGTCAGGGTTTAAACAAATGCTGGGCTTCCTACTTTGGTCTCAAGAACATAGAGGCTCTGAAATAGAACATCTCATCGCGTGCTCTTGGGGTCCCTGAACGTCTTTATGTAGTGCTAGCTTTAAATGAACACAGGGTTCCATGATATTTAGGAAAGATTGGAATACACGAAATTAGGGAGATTTCCGAAGATCTTCACGAGTCTTTGATCTTTAAATACCCCAGATAGCCACCTGGCACCATGGAACACACCTGTAATCCCAACAATTTGGGAGGCTGAGGCAGGAGGATCACAAGTTCAAGGTCAGCCTGGGCAACGTAGCAAGAACCTGACTCAAAATAAAAAGTAAAAAGGACTGGGGATGTAGCCACTGGGTTCAACCCCAAACATCTAAATAAATAAATAGAGACAATGAATATCATAGAGAACTTGTAATATTTAACATTCTACCCATTTACTGGGCCACATAAATTCTAAAACTACCCCTCTTTCTAATCCTAAAACTGAATTCCATGTTGCTCTTCATTTGAAAAATGACTTCTAATTCATTTCCCTCTATTTCCAAAAAAGTACACTAAGTCCTGGAAATAAAAAGAAATAATAATAATAATAAAAAAAAACGGACTAATCTGAAAACCCAATAATGATTATATCCTAGGTTTTGGGCTTGCTGGATCATGTGGTAATTCTATGCTGACTTTTTGAGGAACCTGTAGCTGTTTTCTAAATGTGAGCTTAAGACCCATTTGTTGGGTGGAAGGAGGGAGAGAGAGGGGGAAGGTCAGAGGGAAGAAGGAAAGGAAGGGAGAAAGAGAAAGAAGAAAAGTGACGATCTCTAGGCTATAAAAACCAAATGGGCTAGATCAACTATTTTATAAGGCTTCTTCAGGGCCTAGAAAAAGAAATAAAATTGATTTAGCTGAATTCCTGCCATAACTACTGCTACGGTTTAAATGTTTGTGCCTTCTCAAACTGACACTGAAATTTAATTGCCATTGTCACAGTATTAGAAGGTGAGACCTCTGAGAGGTGATGAAGCTCATGAATGGTCTAATCCAGTAACAGCAGGAGTGGGTTCGTTATCTCGGGAATGGGTTCCTTATAAAAGGATAAGTTTAGGACCCCCTGTGTCTCTCTCCTGCCCTCTCTTGCCCTTGCCAGCTACCGGCCCCTCAATCCTGGTCCTCAGCCTCCATGACTCTGAACCAATAACCTTTCATTTCTTGTAAGCTACCCAGACTCAGGGATTCTGTTACAGCAGTGAAAACAGATGAGCACAGGTACCAACAATTTTTAAGTCATCAAAGCAACCCCAGATTCAGAGACTGGCAGAGGTGAAAGAAAACAAAAGAAAACCACTCCTCCTTTTTGTGAATTATAGATTGCCTTCTTTTAAACCAATAATGTATAGCAATTTCTAACATCCGAGTTGAGGTGACATTGCTTTCTTTTTTTTTTTTTTTTAACTCTCACATTTAAAAAAATTGGTTATCTTCAATGCAATTTATTTTCCCATTAGACTGTACATCAGACCCTTTGAGGTACGAGAAAATATAAGAAGACCCATCAGTGTATTTACCCACATTTCTTTATATGTGTAATATCCATAGGTATAATATTTTCTTCTTATTTAGCACTCTTTATGAAATGATATAAGAGCTCTTCAGGGATATTAATTAAGCTTTATAGCAACCCCTGTGACACATTTGCCTGCCTACATAGATCTGTGAGACATTCAGAAATTAATGCTCTGCAGAAATGTACCATTTAAGTGTGTTTGTAGGCCAGCCACATCCCCACGACAATGCACAAGACGGGTTCATATGTTTCAGTTGTCAAAAAAAAAAAAAAAAAAAAAAAAAAGAAGATGGCGTTAAATAAGGCAACCATCATTCAGCACCAGCACGATGGCCCCGGCACTTAACAGACTCTCAGGCAGATCCTGCAGTATCCCTGTCACACACACACATCCCAGGGAACAAGGCTCTGAAATCCTGGCTCCTTTGAAAGATTCCTGGTTTCTTCAGTGCTGGCTTTCCTAGGGCCCAGGGCGAGGCTTCTTCAAAATGCAAGTGTCAAGGAAAACTGTCGCGCGTGTTTGCTTTAAGTACCCCAAAAGCTCGTCACTGCCATCTTGGAAGACTTGACAAGGATGCGGTGGGACATGCTGAGGTGAGGTCCTTTAAAAACTGCCTGACGGGCAGGTGGCATGGGAGACTCAAAGGCAGGTGCCCGCCTTCGGGCACTTTCGATGCCAGGAGCAGAATCCAACAAAACCCGAAGGCGAGCCTGGCGGGGGTGGGGTGACATCTGTGGGGGCTGGGCGTAAGTTGGGGTCCTTTCCCACCTTTAGGTTTTGATGGAACAGAGGTTAAGTGATTATGCAAAAAAAAAAAAAAAAAAAAAAAAAAAAAAAAAAAAAAAAGCAAAGCAATGGCTGGAGGCACAATAGAAAGGCGGGGATCAGGGCAGGAGGAGGAAGGTCAGGGTCAGGTTCATACGGGGGCAGCACCTGCAGATTTCGGAAGGCTGGACAGGGTGGCCGTTCACCAGGAAGCTGTTGACTGCACATGGGCTTCAGAGCCTGGCTGCCCAGCAATGCGACAATGACAAGGGATGTTAGATCTTAGCTTCGCCATACCTAGATGGCAAACACGTGAGGAGTGTTTCTAAGGGTACCATGTGGGTTAAATAAAGGCTCAGCACATCCGTGACACTGACTAGACACTCAGTAGATGTTGGCTGTTATTATTGTGGAGACAATTATCAACGAATCCCGTAGGCTGCCTGCTTCAAATATGTGTCTCTTGGTTTTCAGTTCTTCTTTCCTCCATCTCTTTCTCCTGCTTTCCTTAGCTAACGCAGGATCTGCTGGTTAACTGCCGGGTACTAGTACTTCTTCCTTTTCTAGTAATGTCAACCAAGGACTTTCACAGCAAAACTGACCATAACCTATCTTTGTAAAAATACCTTCACAGACTCCTTACCTCACACAGAGCAAACCCAGGGAGCGTGCCCTGGCCTACAAAGTGGCGGCAACACAGGCCACGAGATCTCTCCAGCCCGTCTCCGGAGATGTAGTCGGGGGCCCAGAAGGCCTGCACATTCTTGCCTTTCTGGCCTGTTCTCCTCCCTGGCCTCTGCCTGGAATTCCCTTTGGTGGGGTAGCTCTCTACCAGACACCATTCCCAGCCAGGGTTTCCTGACCAGGTAGGTGAGTGTCCCCCCCACCCCATGCACCCAGAGTCCCCTGAGCTTGTGTCTATCTACAGCATCCAAATTAATACAGATGATCTGCTGCGCCATCTTCCTCCTGGCTGACTGCGTCCCAGGGGACAAGGGCAGGTCTTTGCATCCTTGTTCTCAGTGCCTTGGGTGGGGCTCAGCAAAGGACTTCCAAAATGTTGACTGACTTAGGCTGAAGTCCTAGGAACCCAGCTGGTAAGGGGATTACCAATGGGAGGTAGGAAATACAAAAATCCTTATTTAGCATAAAATTGGAGTTTCAGAGAAAGTAACTATATATAAAGTTTGGCCCGAGGGCGTCTTATTGACAGAGGCCTCACATACTCATTTCACAAAAGAGGCTGTCTTTCTTGCAGGATTGTCAAGTCCTTGATCACAGTGCTGTCTGTAATGGTTAGAACAATCACACTGCTGTCCTAGGCGTTTCTCACGGGATTCAGAATGTGGCTGAGTCGTCCTCAACATTCTTATAATAGCCCCGTTAGGTAGACAGAGGCAAGGCAGACGGGGAGAAGAGGAAAGTTTAAAACACTGTCAAATGGCAAATGAGAAAACAAAAGGCAGCCAGGACCAGACATTTGGAATCACCTAGAACACACTGTGGCATAGCTGAGGAATAACAAGTAAAGGCCCAGAGATGGAGGCCCAGAGCCAGTGAACCAGACCCACCCACACCCCGCCTCTTTCCATGCTAGCCCAGCAGGTAGGAAGGGGTCGTGGGCTGGGGTGTAGCTCCGAGGGAGGCCTTGGGTGCTCTCCTCAGCACCAAAAAGTAAAAATAGCAAAATGAAAATAAAAGAAGAGGGTCAACCTTTCTCAGGTATTTAAGTATGATTTGTTACATTCTTCCTTAAGAAACAACATTATTTACATTTTATGTCTAACACCCAATCACACCATAAAGTTGGGGCTCTTATTATAAACTGATCAAAACAGAACAGTTCAATAAAGAAGTAATTCAGGAGGTTGGAACATTTGAATTGAGACGGACACAATTTGGCGCTATCTATCCAACTTCAAAATGCACGTTATACGTATCCTCTGATTTGGCAATTTCATATCTAGGAATTTAACTTTTGAATATAATCATATAAGTATGCAAAGAAAGATATATACACAAGAGTCTTCCTTACAGTTTCATTTGTGATATCAAAAAACCTGAAAGTAACCTCAATGTCCCTTGAGAAGACCCTGGATAAATAAATTATGGCATTATGGAATATTATATAGACTTAAAAAAAAAAAACTGGATGAGGTAAGGCTACATGAAATCACCTGAAAAGATTTGCACAACATCTCATAAAGTTAAAAGAGGAAGTTGCCAAATGGTACGTAGACGATTCCATTTACATTAAACTTTAAAAAAATTTTATACTCAGATGTCTATAAACATTTCTGGAAGCTTAAAATAATAAAGCTTCATTGGTATTTCCTTGAAAATAGAAACTGAGACATAGGGACTATTTCTTTCCATTTTCCATATGTCTAAACATCGAATATCTTTACCAAGACAATATATACATTTTTGTAAGCACAACAACAACAACAACAAAAGACCAAATCTCCTATAATGGTGCTCTTTTTGCCTTAAGTTATTAGCCTTTCCTTTGCAGAAGAAAGTGGAGCTAAAGATCCTGTGGGGATGAAACTCCCCACTCAGGAAACAGTGAGGGGAGCTGGGGAGGCTGGAACCAGAGGCCTCCTTGCAGCCCACTGGACCTTGAGAGGGGAGGCCCTGGCAACTCGTGAAACTTTCTGACCCTCACTTTCCTCATCTGGACTATACTAGGTGATCCTGAATTGGGTTCTAGTTTGAAAATTCTACCTCTGTGCTGCCAGATGATGCCCCTTCTCTTAAATGATCAGGCTCAGTTTTAGCCTGATGATTATAAGATTATAAATCAAAATCATGTTGAGCCCTGATTTCATCTCCTGGTCTACCTCATGATGCAGTTAGCAGCAGTCAGAACGCAGGACCAAAAGGACCAATGCTCCCAAAAGGCAGCATGAGCATATTTCCACATCTTACGTGCCACCAGTCTTTCTGTCCCTGTCTCTCTGCCACCAACTCCATGCTCATCCTCATCCTTATCTCTATCCCCATCTCCACCCCCACCTGCATTCCCATCTCCATCTTTTCATCCTCATCTCCACATGTCTCCCCATCATCCCCACCCCAGTCCCCATCTGATCTCCAGTCCCTTTCCCATCCTCAGTTCCGTGTCTTCCTCTCTATCTGAAATGGTCCTTTGGTTTTAGCTCTGTGAAGAATGCCACTCTGTTCCCTTTCTCCTGAACTGAATGGCATTATCAATTTTGAAGACTCACATTATTGGCAGGACAGGAGGGGCTCCCCATCTCAGCAAGTTAAACAATGGTGAAAACTCAGAAGTCCAAGTTTAGCCAACACATATGTGTTTCCTAACCTATTTGCCCACGTGCCCTGATGCCACCACACTCACCATTATATCAAACTCTAGATGGGTTTAAATATAAGTGCACTATATTTTCCTCCTACTACACTAAGCCTTCCCACTTTGGGTAATATCAAGTTACTTCACAAGAGTATAAATAGCATTGGGTACCATTATTAACATTGGGATATGTTGCACTTAGGAATGAACCATTTTTCTCTAATTAAACATTGAACTATTTCTCTGATATAAGGAGGCCAATTCACAGTTGGGTTGGGATGGGGAGCATAGGAGGATTAGAGGAATACTAGAATGGCCAATGGGGAGGGAGGGGAAGGGAGGGGGCAAAAGGGTGAAGGAAAAAAAAAAAAGATGGTAGAATGAGATGGATATCATTACCCTAAGTGCATGTATGAAGTCACGAATGGTGTGAATATACTTTGCATACAACCAGAGATTTGTAAAAAAGTGCTCTATATGTGTAATATGAAATGTAATGCATTCTGCTGTCATTTATAACATCTTAGAATAAAAAATAATTTAAAAAACAAAACAAAACAAAAAACATTGAACTATTTTGATGTTGCTTATGCTATGATCCATAAAGGGGCTGACTGAGTCCTGCAGAGCAGCCTACCTAGGAGTTTCACAAGGAGAATCAAATACATTGCTGAGAATGTTATGAGCTTGATGCATGGAGGTGAATGTTTCCATTCGTGGTCTTATCAAAAAAAAGCAAAACCCAAAATTCTTCAAAGTAATTCAACTTTATAAAGGTAAAACTGCTTCTCCAGCCATTTCCAGGAGATGGGAAATGCAACGAGATGTTTTGAGTTAACTTTCTCATCATGAGCCCTCGTAAAGAGCACTGGTTAGTAAGACAATAAATGAGCATGTTTTAATTAGAAAATGTGGAATCCAAGCACTTTTGTAGGAAAGAAGATGATAGCTTAAAAGAGACATCAGGAGACTAATAAAAGTTAAAATGCATTAAGTGGCCACAGTGAACTCAAAGGTAAAGTTGTGGGATGTTTGAGAAGTGAACCAGAGAGGGCGATGAATCAGAAGGAGGTGGGAGGGAGTTAGTCAGTGGAACTTATTTTTTCTACTTCATGTTGAAATCAGCTGTAAACCCCCTTCTGCGCCCAGGCAAGTGAGAAAACCCAATGCCATGAAATTTGCCCACCTCCCACCCTGACCAGGACCATGTCTGCCCAGCAGAGACAGAAAATCACTATAATCATATAATAAGAGTGGGCCGCTGGGCCGTGGAAAAACTAGCATAGAATTTGACCTGGGCTGGTGTGTGGTTCTGCCTGCCAGGCCTCCTTTCTAAGCTCTCCTAATAGTAAGGTGTGGGTAATGGGCCAGGCCCCTGCTTCACCACTCAGACCCCCTAGTACTAATGGGAGCTAGGCTTAGCCAATCAATGTGATCTGTTCTCCAAGCTTCAGGATTGGTTGGTTGTGGTCATGTGACCCTGGTTGGTTCCAATGGGTCTCCATGAAGGAAGTGTTATTGAAAGATCAGGAAGAGGAGTCTCACTTCCTCCTAGATTTCTGAGGTGACAGAGTATAGCCTGTAGGTCCACAAAGATGTCACAAAAGGAAGCCTGAGTAAAACAAAACAGTGTTTGTAAATAGAAAAGCCAGGATGAGGGAGGGACTCCTAATACCTCACTCTAAGTACTTGAATCCACGTTGGCTGGGATCATCGTTCTCAGTCTTCCATCTTTCCAAGCTCTTTTCCCTGAGATGTCAATGGGATGAGAACCCCTCCCCCACCCCCTGGGGCTTCCATCCAGATAACATGATGTAAAGTTCCCACTACAATGGTAGGCACAGAGGAGGCATTTCAGAGATGATGCCATCCACAAACCAAAACCCCAAAACAGTACTGAGTGGTTTCTGGGAAGCGGAGAGATTTTCAACAGGGCCACAATTTTTCCTTCTCATGTGGATTGTGAAGTACAGAAGCTGGAAGGGAGGATCGTCCCCTCCTCTGCCTTCAGCAGAATGCCGCTGGACAGGCCAAGGAAGAGAAGCCCTCAGCTGAGTACAAGATCACCCAGAAAATTCACATACAGTGTACTGCCTCATCCTCAGGGGACTTGTAAATTTATGGTTTCATTTTACTGAATTAGCTAGGATGGGGACAGGGCAGAGGCGATTTCCCTAGGGTCCCACCAAAGGCTGAAATGGGCCAAATAGCTCCCTCTGCCCTTCATCACATGTTCCCAAGTGCAGTAGAAAGGAACCAGGTTGATAAGAAATTTAAAAAGTCACTAAGATCGAGCTTTTTGTTTTAAGTGCTTGCCTGAGCACATAGCAATGCAAGAATTGCATCATTTAGTACATTTCCCTCTATGCAGAATTTCAAATCCAATTGTTCAAATAATTCAATAAATAAGATTTTAAATGTCATGTTATTGGTGTAGAAAATCTTCATGGGGGGGGCTAACTGTTGAGAAATGGACTCATGGATATCAGCACCCAGTTGAAGTGTTAACAAATCGAAGTACAATTTTGATACAATTCAGCAAATAGGAGGAAAAGGTTCATTCTCTTTTGAAATGTAAGGCATGCAGTTAAGTTACTGGTGACAGACGCTGCGGGATTTGCTGACCACTAACCTGTTACCCTGAGTAAGAAATGTTTCCATAAGAGATTTTTTAAAAATACACAATTTTAAGGGTGAGGCTCTGTGTTGACCTCCTGGTTTTTATGACCTCCAAAAAATGAATATTTACACACAAGACTCAAAGAACAGGCACGAATTGTTTGGGGGCTTTGGGGGGAAGAAAAGCTATCTGAGAAAATCAACCTCTGGTTGGGTGCCATGGCTGAGTGCCTTGTGACAGACTGCAATTCTGGGGACACAAGATCCCAACTCACAATGGCAAGTGTGGCTGAGACTAATAAATCAAAGGAAGCTTCAGAAAAGTTGCAGGTCCTACTTTCCCTGCCTGGGAGAACCGCAGACACCTTATCTGGTTTCTGTGAAAAGAAAAGGATCATTGGAAGCCAGAATTAGAAAAAGACTGGTGCTTCAAGTCTTCCCCTGTCTGCACCAGATAAAATATTCCCCTGGGAAGACATCAGGAAATGCCCCCAGGGAATGACAGTTGATATTAGCTGAATGGGTGAAAGAGCACAGACAGAGATAGAAATATTTGGCTTTTTTCAACTGTGATCTTAACCCACGAGTCTTCCACATTTACACAGACTAGGGGCAGAGTCTTGCTGTTCCAAGGCATGACCACCAGGTGGCCTCAGTCTGTAATTGGGTCCCCTCAGTCCAGGCTGCTGAGGGAGGGATGGATGTTTTAAAGTTCTTTCTACCTGGAGGCTTAGCTGTAGTGACTTGCAAATAAGAAGTTTAAGTCTCCAATGATTTAATTGACTTAGCGGGTTTTTAATTTGGTAGAGGGAGCTGAACTTAAAAAGGAGAGCTGCTGTTTGGACATCCCTACCTTCAACGGTGCTTCTAAGTTTGCAAACCATGCCAAGAGAAGGCTGGAGCGGTCTTGAGTAAGATGTAATGCTTGTTTCTTTCTTAATGCACCTTGTAATTTGCACACGTGCCACAACACTTTATTTATTTTCTTATTAATGGGTTTGAGTGTGTTTAACACTACAAGCCATAAATTGCAGAGCAGTGGATTAGACTGGGCTCCCTTTATTTTCCTGCCAATTGTCAGAAAAGGCTTTGGGGGATGAGGCGCCCCTCCCAACTGGCTTTTTCTCTACCACCCCCACCCCTTGGCTCCATCCAACAACCAACCCCCTTGTTCCCATCTGCCAACGGGGAAAATAAAAAAGACCCAGCCTGGTTTCTCATTGGCGAGCTTGCCTATTGAGCAGTTCTGTTATTGAGATTAATAAGCTGCCAGTTTCCAAGGAAGACTAAGAAAACTGCAAAATTAAAGTGCACTGCATCGTGAAATGCTGCGGGTGGCCAGGCGGGATCAGGGTGTCAAAAAGGCAAGGTAAAGCCATAAAATAAGGCTGAGCTTGAAAGGCTAACCTAAAGGTCTCATTAATTTCCATGTTGCCTCTGATGAGAATCTAGAGGGGGCATAATGTTTTGCAATATGGAGAAATCAAGCTGCCTATTGATTTGAAAAGTGCTTCAATGCATTTGGTTCACCCAAAATGAATTCTAGTTTTAAACCTTACTTGAAAACATTACGGGAAGGAAAAAAAAAAAAAAAAAAAAAAGAAAAACACAACAACTCCAACAGGTTACCTTGGTTTAATATTCTCAAGTTCAAGCTTGTCAGTGATTCTGTCAGAAAATTAATCCTTAGGTAGAAAAATCAATCCGAGAACAAGTTTGGAATAGTCTTTGGACTCAGTATGGTGAGGATGTTCCAACAATCTCTTTGCTTCTCTGCGAGAACCTTATTTACTAAAGGTCTTGAATCTTGATTCCCAAATATGCGCTACCATTGCAGCATCCATATCAGGACAAGATGAGGCATATCGAAGACCAGAAAAGTGTTTACGATCCCCAAATTAGATTCCTTGAATGCCACTTGTCAAGTCCAGCATGCTCAACTCTCTACCAGAGCACCTGCCATGACTTCCTGCTATAGGGAGAATGACCTTTGCAGGATGACCAGGTGGCCAACCATGGTCAGCTCTGGTCAGCCACGGCACCATGGCTGTTAGGCTTCCTCTACCAATCTGGCAAAGTTCTGTTTAGAAGGAAAAAAAAATAAAACTATGGACCAGGAACTAAAAAAGGAGGTGCACTTTTTGTTTGCTCAGTATTGGTTTGTGCCCACCTTTTAAAATGTGCAGAGCATTAATAAACCTCTGCCTGTAAATCTGCTGACTGTGTCCCATGCTGCCCCACTGGGGTGCAGCCAGGCCTCAGACTCACCACCCTGGGCTGCCTCCAGTCCTTACTCCTAGAGCCAAGGGTCCCTAACATCTCACACCACCTCTGATTTTGACAATGACTGAGTCTATATCCGGTAACAGGCTGGACTTCACCCAATAGATTGTTTCTTGACTTATGTCACTTTTAATGCAATGACTTCATCAATCCTGTGCCCAAGAAAAATTAACTTCCTAGGTGCCATCAGAATAAGAATAGCCTCTCCCACCCCGTAAGTCCTAAAGGCATTGTCAAAAATGGATAGACACATGGGATTTGGAGTCCGATAGATCTCCATCCCAGCTCTGCCATTTACTAATGGGTGATGCATGACCCATCCACCCTGAGCCTTCATTCCCTGTTTTTGAAATAGAGATAGTGGCATGCGCCTAGGGGAAGGGTTTAAGGAATCAAAAAGGATCAAATATATAAAGCTAAGGGCCAAGTCAAAAGCACTTGATTAAGAAAAGCTGTTATTCATGTATCTCTACAGTGATGCAGATATAAATTTAACAAAACTTTTGCCGAAATTTTTTTAAAGAGAAAAGTCAATTGCTAGTTGGGTGTGGTAGCTTGTGCCTGTAATCCCAGCCACTCAGGGGACTGAGGCAGGAGGATCTCAAGATTGAAACCAGCCTGGGCAACTTAGCAAGACCCTCAAAACAAAGTAAAAATAAAATTTAAAAGGACTGGGGGATGTAGCTCAGGGACAGAGCACTTGCCTAGATTGTGTGAGGCCCTGTGTTCCAATCCCCAGTACAAAACAAACAAACAAAAAAATTCCTGAGATCTTCAGATACAATAAATACACTCTTATTTGTACATGGATGATTTAAATTCTAAATGCACATATTTAGAATCAAAATGCCTGACCTATAGTAACCACACTTAATTCTTCTCACATTGTAGATTTAACAGGTCCTAAACTGAACTTGTGCTTTATGCCACAGAATCTGTTTGTAATTAAGCAAATGCTATCTACTGTTCACCCAGACTCTGAAGCCAAGAGACTGATGAGGAGTCCTGGCCCTCGGTGACACAAGGAAGGCATCGCTGTGCGGAGTCTGCCCTGAAGTGGCCTCACGTCCTGGGTAAGCACCACCACCCTCGGCAAGGCAGCCCCTATTCCTCTCGACCATTGCAATGCTTTCCTGACTGGACCTTCAGTCCCGCTCATTCCAGAACTATCTTATTGTTTTACTGTCTCACTTAAAAAGCCTCTGCACCTTTTGGTGCTCTTGGGGTGACATCTGATCCTTAGCATAGCCTGAGGCCTTGTTCCCTCCCGACCTTGCCTACCTTTCCAGCTGGTGGGACACTGTTTTTTTTTTTTTTTTTTTTGTCGTTTTTTTTTTTTTTTTGGTACCAGGGATCGAACTCAGGGGCACTCAACCACTGGGTCACATCTCCAGCCCTTTTTTTGGTATTTTATTAGAGACACTGAGTTGCTAAGTGCCTGGTCATTGCTGAGGCTGGCTTTGAACTCGCGATCCTCCTGCCTCAGCCTCCCAAGTGCTGGGATTACAGGCACGCACCACCACACCCAGCAGGGACACTGTTTTTGCCACCCACGACTCTCCTCAAGCCTGATCACCTCTGCTCATCTTCAACGTAAATGTGCATCTCTCTTGGGTCCGGTTTCTCCCTTCCTCTGCTGGCAGTGATCCTGGCAGGGACATTTCTGTCATCATTTTCTCAGGTCCTGTGTCCCTCCCACCTGGCATCTCGGTAGAGGCAGAGACTTTGTTCTCCTCCTTGTTTGAATTCTCAGTGACTGGCACGTGGTAGGGGTTCTCATAGATATTTCTAGAATGAATAATGGATGACGGCCTTAACAAAAACAACTGGCAAACTTGCGTACGGCTTGAGGACGTTGGTGACTGGAGTCGGGCCTTCCAGGACTTCACAACGCAGAGGGAAGTTCTGTCCTGCTTAGGGATTCTCTCTGGAGGCCTGCGGCCCAGGTAGAATCAGAGAGAAGCTCACTTCAGCAGCGCACACACGGGGAAGAGAGGAAGCTCCGTCGCGGACTTCAGACACTCCCCAGGAGGCAGTGACCAGAGATACCAACTAAGAACTGCCCACGGACTCCGTTCCAGCAGCTTCTGTGAATAATTGGAGTAGCTCTCCGTGCTCTCTGCCTTATGTTTGTTTTTTTTTTTTCTTGGATTATATTAGGGCTCACATGTAAATCGACTGCTTCTGGTAGTGGTAATTTATACACACTGTTCTTTTTTAAGATTAACATGTATACAGAATTCTCCTTACGTGTTCTTTTGTCTTGTATTAAATTCCAAATACCTTTCCTGTGTTCGTATGTGAACACATGACCAGTGAAACGCCACGTCGTGGACACCCATAAGAACGGGAAGTTGTACTCCACGTATGCGTCATATGTCAAAGAACACTCTACTGTCATGTGTCGCTAAAAAGAACAAATACAAGAAAAAATATGTCGTCATTTGTTCAGTCCTATCTTCTTTATCAGTGAGCACACACGATCAGCCTCCAGAACATCTTTCCTTTAATGACTCTCTCTCCAGGATGCAATTAACCACTTCTTATTTGACATAATAATGTGAATCCTAATGTGGCATCGTGCCCCTACCAAGAAGGACACCCATACCTATATTCGCTTACAGGTAAGAAAACAATAACATTAAACTGACAGGGTTTTAGCATTTAAGTGAGTGAATCTGATCAGTTCTCACTGCAAAAAGCAGTGGGGGAAGGGAATAAATAATATGCTAGAGCCTTTGACTGTTCTTTGCCACCAGATGAACTCCTACTGATCCCTCAAAACCCAGCCCAATCAGCCCCTTCACCTGTGAAACTTTGCATAACATTTATGGAAGAGTTAACTCCTTCTTTTGCTGTACAATCATTGTAACTTTTATACTCTTTTATTGTATATGCTGCAATATCTTTTTGTTTATGTAACAACCTCTTCCTTTAGCTTCTGTGAGAGTCGTGATGGGACAATGCATGTTTTACTTATCACCTCCTCTGCATCTAATGTTGTTCTTGTCACACTTAAATGACTCAAAAAATATTTGCTAATAAGAAAGAAAATTAGGAATATTTAAGAGAATCATAAATCCCAGCAACGCTATGGACTACTGTTCAAGCTCTCATCTCTCCTGTAGATGCACATTCAAAAGTTCTTCACACTCAGTTCCATGAGCACAGTTTCACAGATTTGCCGGATTTTGCACACTGCCTGACTTCCGGTCCTGGCCCCATCTGGAGGCCTGACATTCCCTCATCCTTATCGAAGGACATGCAGATGTTGTTCTCCTTTGTTTTTCCTTTTAACAGGCTTCAGAGTTTTGGCAATCTTATTTACCTGCAAAATTTTGTCTTGGAGTTGCCTCTTCTGAATGCATCATCCAGGAGTCCTAAGCCTTCGAGAAATGCCACACATCCAAAAGATGTGCAGAAAGACTCTAGGGATCAGAAAGGAAATTGTGCAAGAGCTGACTTCAGGACAACAGGAAAAGGACCTGCTGGTTTTGTGGAACTGTCTACCAGATGTTTGTCAAGAAGACATTTTATTGCAAATGGACATGTAAAGCAAACCTCTAGGGGAACCACACGATTACATCAGCAGCTGGGAGATGTATTTGTGTTGACGTTTATGTGTGGTATGCGATCTTATCACCGAGGGGAGACCCTGCAAAAAAGCAGATGCTCTGATGGTTCTGGCCCTGTAAGTGTAACGATTAGGGCTGTAAATGTAGGTTTGTGATTGTGCACCCATCAACATCTCATCACCTTGCTTCTTGTGTAGGGAACATGAGGGGCCCCTGCAATATGACTTCTACTTTATTGTCTCCCTGAAGCCATATACTTCTTGCAGGTGACTATGTCCCTCTAAATCTGGGTTCTGCATCTTTAAGACAGCAATAATAGCAGTCCCTTCTGACCTTGCTGGATTGCTTTCAGGCTTGAAAGAGGTAATACTTGCAGACATGAACATCTAGCATACATGAAGAGCCCCCATAGAAACTGCTAATGGTGGTGGTGGGCCCCTTCTCCTTCATCTAATCTCCTTCATCTAATCCACCAGGTAGCCTTTCCTCCCAGAAACTGTCTTCCAAACATTCATCTAGTAATGTAAAAATAGGCTGACTTGAGCCCAACACACTCTAGGGAAGTTCATGGATGTGGGAGGAAAATGAAAGAATCTCATGCAGCCTGCAGGACCACTGTGAACCAGAACATTCCCAGTCCAGGCCGGTAGACCAGTTGCTTCCAGCAAAGCCACCTCAGTGCATTACGACAGCAGTGCAGATGTTTTAAGTTCATGACTATATATACTATATACACAGAGTTTTTATTGACTTGATATCTTTTAAGCATCAAAGATTAAGATCATAGGCATGTTTAAAAATAAACCTATAATTGTCAGAAAATAAGATTAACTCAAGTTTGGTGTGATTACACCGACAAGGATATGCCACACATTAATGTTCAAGATCTTATTTAAAAAAAAAACAACCAAAAAATCACAGATAAGAACCGGCTCCAAATGCTACTGCTTTCCAAACTGCTTCTGGCTGTGTGCAGAAAATTCACTGGCCATTACCAGAAAGATCACAGATTATTTCTGTCTTTCTTCACATCTAAATTATTAAAGTTTACAAATTGAGAACTTTTTGAAGGGTCAACACAAGTGTGCCTTTCTCTCCATGTAGTCTCCAAGGTCCTTCCAGACAAGGAAATAATAACAACTCAAGCCCAGAAACCAGGACAGCAGCTGGGGGCGGAGCCACAAGGCTGTTTCAATGCCTGGCCAATCCACTCCCAGCCTTCACTGTCAATCACACCCCAGCCCGCCAGGCTAGGACCACAGGGTCTTCCTGCAGGTCATTAAGGAGCAAGTGGCTTTGGAAGACCAGAGCGAATGTGGAAAGATGACAGAAGGAAAGGCAAAACCGAAACAAAGCCAGACCTGGAGATCATTTTCAAACTCTTCCCTCCTGACATCAATGCTGCCTTTTTTTTCTTGTTTGTTTTTATACATTATTGTTTGCCCCACAGGCATCAAGCTGTTAGTGTGTACAGGAGGGATTAAAGTGAGACTGCATGTTGGATGAAATATAAATTAAAATTATACTTCTGTCAGTCTGGAATCAGGGATTGTTTCTCAAGGTCTCCCCAAACACTTAATTTCAAATGAGTCTTCATTTATTACTTCAAGAAAGGCCAAATGCATAATTTATCAGCAGCTTTCAGTCAATATACCCTTATAAGCATGTTTCCCATGAGCCTTTGAGTAAAAATATGTTATGCTAATTCTATTAGTTGGGTACACAAGAGCTGTCTAAGAGAGTAAACAAGCATTAAAAGGAGACACATGTGAACAAAGAAATACCTATCAACCCACCGTCCAGGGGCAAAGTGCCCAGGGAATAAGGAGGGGCTAAGTCTGTCTGCTGTTCATGCTGGGGTCTCGCTTCCACTAGCACTGAGACCCCCAGTGGCCAAGTATGGGTGGTTCAGGGTCAAGGCGAGGGCTGCTGGCAGAGCTCTGAGCGGGGATGGGACTCACTCACCGGGTCTCCAGAGGAACGTTGCTGTTTAGCACCCAGCTGTCCTGAAGTTGCACCGACTCCGGAGTGGTGGCCAGGTCATTGGGCGCTGGCGCTGGGGCGTGGATCTGACTCCGCCGGTTGGTCAGCGAGTTCCTGTTGAGGGAGTTGGCAGAGGAGTGGTGGTGGGACAGCGTGTGGTTGTGAGGCGGTGGGAGAGGGGGCCTCAGCGTGGACTGGCTGTGGTGGTTCGGAGGGCCTGAAAAAGAGGAAGGAGAGAGCTGTCAGCGCCTGTCGATCCCAGCCTCAGGCGCTCTGCATACCCACAGAGGGGCATTTGCAACCCAAATCCCCGAGATCCACAAACCAGAGGCACAGGTAAGGCTGCAGAAAGCCCCCGGGTTAGTTACATATGCGTGACATGCTTTAATTTGCATTTATCCATATGCATCAAATGAAGAATGAGGTTAGCAAAATCAAGTTGATGAGGGATGGCCAGTGGCATTATTTGGAACATAACACTACTCAATAAAAGTAACACAAGACTCAAGGTGGATGATTGCTGTGACAAGTTTCCACTCCATTTCCTGGTAAACTTGTACACCGTACACACTCTTTAAAAAAATAGAAGCCGACCTGAAGGAAGGAGGAAGTAGAATAACAGTTAGCAGAGACCAGAGAGGGTGGGGGAGATGGGAGAGGTTGGTCACGGATACAAATTTGCAGTTAGCTAGGAGAGAGACGTTCTGGTGTTCTGCCGCATGGTAGGGTAATGATGGTTAACAATCATGTATATATCAGAATATTGAAAGAGAGGATTTTGGCCAGAGCCTATGGTGCACGCCTATAATCCCAGTACTCAGGAGGCTGAGGCAGGAAGATTGCAAGTTTAAGGTCAGCTTTGGCAATTTAGAGAGATCCTGTCTCAAAAATGAAATTTAAAAAAGGACTGGGGATGTAACTCTGTGGTAAAGCACCTTGTGTCCAATCCCCAGTATTGGAAATCTAAAAAAAAAAAAAAATTTTTTTGAATGTTTTGCCACAAAGATAAATTATCTGAGGTGACAGATGTGTTAATTGCCCTGATTTTATCATTACACAATGTGTACATATATTGAAGCATCACATTGTGACCCATACATGTGTATAATTCTTGTGCATCAATTAAGCATAAAATAATAAAAGAAAGAAGAAATTCTAAAAGAAACAAATTCTAATATAAGATAGCTGAAATTATATGTATTAGTCTCTGTGTCCTCAATTCTGTACCATTGGTCCACCTGTCTGTTTTGGTGCCAATACCATGCTGTTTTTGTTACTATTGCTCTATAGTATAATTTAAAGTCTGGTATGGTGATGCCCCCTGCTTCACTTTTCTTGCTCAGGATTGCTTTGGCTATTCTGGGTCTCTTATTTTTCCAGATGAATTTCATGACTGCTTTTTCTATTTCTTTGAAGAATGACATTGGGATTTTGATTGGAATTGCATTAAATCTGTATAATGCTTTTGGTAGTATGGACATTTTGACAATACTGATTCTACCTATCCAAGAGCAAGGTAGGTCTTTCCATCTTCTGAGTTTTATGATTTCTTTCTTTAGTGTTCTATAATTTTTCTTATAGAGGTAGAGGTCTTTCACCTCTTTCGTTAAGTTGATTCCCATTTTTTTTTTTTTTTTTTTTTTTAATGCTATTGTAAATGGGGTAGTTTTCATCATTTCCCTTTCAGAGGCTTTGTCACTGATGTAAAGGCTAGCCTCTTCAACAAATGGTGCTGGGAAAACTGGAAATCCACATGCAACAAAATGAAATTAAACCCTTATCTCTCACCATGCACAAAACTCAATTCAGAGTGGATCAAGGAGCTAGGAATTAGACTAGAGACAATACACCTAATAGAAGAAAAAGTCAGCTCCAATTTCCAACATGTTGGATTAGGCCCCAAGTTCCTTAATAAGAATCCTGTAGCGCAAGAATTATTACCAAGAATTAATGAATGGGATATATTTAAACTAAAAAGCTTTTTCTCAGCAAAAGAAACAATCAGTGAGGTGAATAGAGAGCCAACTAATTGGGAACAAATATTTAATATGTGCACATCAGATAGAGCACTAATTTCTAGAATATATAAAGAACTCAAAAAACTTAACACCAAAAAAGCAAATAACCCAATCAATAAATGGGCTAAGGAATTGAAAAGACACTTCTCAGAAGAAGATACACAATTAATCAACAAATGCATGAAAAAATGCTCAACATCGCTGGCAATTAGAGAAATGCAAATCAAAACTACTCTAAGATTTCATTTCACTCCAGTCAGAATGGCAGCTATCAAGAACACAAACAACAATAAATGTTGGAGAGGATGTGGGGAAAAAGGCACACTCATACATTGCTGGTGGGACTGCAAATGGTGCAGCTGCTATGGAAAGCAGTATGGAGATTTATTGGAAAACTGGGAACGTAAACTAGGGAACGTAACCACCCTATGACCCAGCCATCCCACTCCTGGGTCTATTCCCAAAGGACTTAAAAACAGCATATTACAGTGACACAGCCACTTCAATGTTTATAGCAGCACAATTCACAATAGGTAGGTTGTGGAACCAACCTAGATGTCCCTCAGTAGATGAGTGGATAAAGAAAATGTGGTATATATACACAATGGAATTTTACTCAGCAATAAAAGAGAACAAAATAATGGCATTTGCAGGTAAATGGATGAAGTTGGAGAATATAATGCTAAGTGAAGTTAGCCAATCCCAAAAATCCAAATACCGAATGTCTTCTCTGATATAAGGAGGCTAATTCACAGTGTTGTTGGATGGAGGTACATAGGAGGATTAGAGGAACACTAGAATGGTCAAAGGAAAGGGAGGGAGCAAGAGGGGGAGGAAATGAAAAAAAAATTGGTGGTTGAATGAGATGGATATCATTATCCTAAATGCATGATTGAAGACCAGAATGGTACTTATATACTTTGTATACAAACAGTTGTATGTAAAAAGATGCTATATATGTGCATTATGAATTGTAATACATACTACTACTATAAATAAAAAAAGAAGAAAAAAGAAACAAATTCTAAAAGAAAATTCTAAAAGAAACAAGAACATGATAGGACAGGGGGTGGGGACAGGCAGGACAGGGAAGTGACCCACACTGGGTGCTGTTGTGACCATGTGGAAATGCCCAAGGGCTCCAGGCAGACTCAGCTTCTCCTTTTGCTAGAAAAGCTGAAGATCTGGACTCAGGGATGAAATTTCCTGGGTTTTTGAGATTTGACAATTAATTTCAAATAAATGGATAAACAAGCAGATAAGTAAATATGTACAGAAACACAATGTTTGTATGTACAATTTTTTTTCAGAGAGTCAACCAAATACTCCAGGGAGCCCAATCTGATCAGTGGGTTGATAACTTCTCTCCTCTGAGAGATGAACCCCGAAGACCAAGTCTCCTGAGAAGGTCACGGGAGAGGTTTTCAAACTGTGATCCTTACTTCAGGTTGCATCCTATTTTTAAAATAATGAAATCCTCTATCTTTTCAAGAAAAACCAACACAGAAGAACTCCACGTCTGGGATTATCCCCATGTAAATATCAACCTCAGAGGACAGCTCTGTGTGAGGTTTTCGCAGCAACCGGTCCCCAATCTTCTCCACGATGAAATCTTTAAGCATGATGAAATTGAAAGTGGTCTGCTCTGCGAAGTAAGCCTATAATTTCACTTTAATGGATGCTGAAACATGACTTTTAATTTGTGTCCTTTGAGAAAGTTTATTTATTTGTTTATTTATTTATTTTTTTGAAGCCTCCAGGCAGGGCTGGCAGCTCACCAGGTGACTGCTGAGCCTTGTCATTTTGGCCCCTGCCAACTTTTAAAATCCTCAGCCCCTGCTGTCCTGGCTCGAAGAAGTTGGCTCAAGTCATTTAAACAAGCAATTTGACACAAATTTCAAGTACTTGTCTCCTTATGTGGCCGGGCTCCATCTCCAAAAGGTGTAATCTACATTCTAGGGTTCCCGCGAAGCCTGCCCAAGCATCCCGAGGGAAAGATAATGTGTCAAAAAGACGCGAGGTTTGGACACCACGGCGACCAACAGAAACTGGGCAGGAAAATAGGGTGGAAAACCAGTTTCTTGAAGTTTGCCTCTCCAGGATGAAGTTACGGAATGGTGTCGGAAAAAAGACAACTAAAACTGAAACCCGGTGGGAAATGCCACAGTGCCGTCGTATAGATTTTCAAACGTGCCCTCCAAATGAACCTGTAATTCATGTTTTACATTATGCATCGGTGACACTTTAAATATATCTTTGGGGGAGTTTCATAGCTGTAGCACGCTATTATATTTTCTGGCATTGTTGTCTGTCGAGTAATATATTATTACATGGTTATTTAGCATTTGTCTGTCTCATGTTAGTGGAAAGAGGCAGGGAAGGGGTGAATGATGTAATAATGATCCCTCTGAGATGCTCTCTGAGCCCCTCACATGCGGTTAATGAATTCTCATGCCTTTCTTTTCCCCTCTCTCAACTCCCATCCAAGCGGTATCATTACTCCCCATTAGTCAGGTAATTATGGGACTTGCTGCGGGAAGAGGGGGTGAGTCAGTACACAAGTGGGAATGCTTTCCCCCTCCCTGGCCCCCAGCCCTCCAGACCACACACTCTCCCCAGTACAAAGAGGCCGTGGGAGGGATTTAATTCACTAAACGAGAAGGCAGACCCTCCTGCTTCCTGTGTATTCACCCTGAGCTAAAAGTTTCCTCACCGGCTCCTGCTGGTGTGGCCGTTCCCTGTCCATCTGCCTCGTGTGTGGGCAGAATTCCCCTGGCTGTGGGATCTGGGGTAGTGCCCTGGGGAATGGATGCTCCGATTTGGGTGCTACGTGATCTGTTTCAAATAGAATGCAGTTAGCTGGGAAGGAGGTCAAGTTCCCTCTCTGTTTTTCTAAAAAGAAGGCTTAGAACTTCCTGGAAGAAATGGAGAAAGAAGAAGGGAAGATGATAGAACACTCAATTCTCCTCTCACTAGCCCCCCAGGAAGCAACATTCTATTTCCCTGCAAACAAATTTAATTACTGATGACAACAAAAATCCTCAAATTATCCAGCATCCTCAGGAAGACGTTTTCCTTATTACCTTCGCTCACGTCCAAGGCGATATTAATTTTATTTGCTCATGTGTCTGTCTATTCAATAGTCGTACTTTGAACTAGGTGGAGGAGGTAGAACACAAAGAAGACCACAGCAGAGTCGTGAGTGCCACCACTGGGGTATGCAGGGTGGTGTGGAAATGTCTAGGAGGGGTATTTAGCTGGAGGTTGGCACAGAACATCCCAAGAACCAGGTTCAAGGATGAGGTCTGCCACTTTCTGGCTGCATGAACCTGAACTTGCTACCTCAGCTTACTCCTCTGTCAAATGGTGAAAAATAGCAGAAACTATCTGCTAAGGTTGCTGTGAAAGTTAGAGAGAAAGGGTGAATGTCAAGTGCTTAACATACTACCCACTGGCTGGCAAGCTCCCAAAACCACGCGCATAGAACATGACTTGTTTCTTTTAGGAATAAAGGGATGGGTAAGACATTACCACATTTTCCTAGGAGCTCAGATTTGTAGAAAAAGTAAAACTAGACTTGACTTATAGATAAATAGCCCTCGATCTGAATATGATCAAAAATTAAAAGTCAGTATTCTGTGGAGTGTTCCAAATTCCTGACTTCTAGAACAAAAATCAAAATCAAAATGCTGAGTCTGGCCAGGCGCAGTGGCACACGCCTATAATCCCAGCACTTGGGAGGCTGAGGCAGGAGGATCGCAAGTTCAAAGCCAACCTCAGCAATGGTGAGGCACTTAGCAACTCAGTGAGACCCTGTCTTTAATAAACACATAAAAGGGCTGGAGATGTGGCCCAGTGGTCAAGTGCCCCCGAGTTTAATCCCCAGTACCAAAAAAAAAAAAAAAAAAGCTGAGTCCGTATCTCTCACACAACAGCAGCTGGGTAGAGGGGGATGCTCTTGGGTCTCTTCCGTAGTGTGCCACCAACCCGGTCATTCTGTCGCTATCCCTGCTGGATACACCCACTGTGTCCTCCACTCCTCGTACTTCTATGCTGTTGGCTCCTAGATACCTGGTGTTCAGTGTGGGTAATGTGCCTCCAGGAGGGCACGCCCTCTGCTATAACTAATTGTCCCAAGCACTTTTTGCCTCAATCAGCTTTCATTACGGCCATCCGACATACTTGCCGGCTTGGAAGTTTTTCCATTTCGAAAATATACACGATGACTGACAACATGCCTCACTGCTTCCCAAGAAGCCAAAATATATGAAAAGCCCCTCTCCAAAGTATTGGATATCTTCCATGTATGTTGAAACAGAGACACGCAACTGAGCTCGATGAAGGAGCCCTCATGTCCACTCTAAGTTCTGCATTTATTGGGTTTAATTAATGTGCACATTATTTATGGCTCTCCTATTACATAAATATAAAATCACATAATAATGCAATTTAATCACAAACAACTACATAACATAAATGCTTATACTGTATCACCTAATAAGAATGCTATTAGTCCGCAAAAGGCAATTGTCACTAAATTAAAACCTTGGTGCTGACCTATCGTATAGCATCCATTTACTCTGAGCAGAGAACCTGGAAGTTATTTTGAGTTGCTGTGCAGCTTTTAGTCCTAGCAAGGAAGAACGATTGCACTGGTTCTTTACTTAACACTGCAGAAGGTACAATCAGGAAAAAGTCTAGAAAAAAAATGAGTGGTTTTATGGGGCAGGTGCTTCCTGCATGCCTGAATATGAAGGTCTTTGATGAGCACCACCATTGGTCCTGCTATAGCATGGTCCCAGTGTCTGTGTTTTACCCTTTTTTGTGTGTGTGCAGTTGACTTTGACAAGAAAGTTATTCCTGTGTTTTGTCCTGCTTACATGCCTACTGGTTGACAGCGGAGTCTTAAGAAAAATAAAGCACTGCTTTGTGGAGCGATGGTGCCCACTCCAACCAAGATGGTGGCCTACATCCGCTCTTGTGTTGACTATGGCAAAGCTGCTTAAGCACAAGTGGAAACAACCAACACCCACATTCTAAAGAACATAAAGGAAGAATTTGGGGGTGGGGAGCTAAGGAAGTGAGTTGTTAATAATTGGCTATTGTTGTTGCACTCACTCTGCCTAAATAAACAGACGGGGCAGGCGGCAAGCCTGGGTCTGCTGTTGCCAAGGGTGAGGGCATGGAAGGGGAGGAGGGACAAACTGAGACAGCCTTGTCTTGTTTGATAGCCTGCACCAATTTTTCCTGGTGATTAAAAACAATGATAAAGTGTATGAAGGAAAAAACAAAACAAAACTAGGGACCTGCCTCACTGCTGATAAATCACTCATTACCGGGGGTGGAGTGCCCGTGGTTGGTCTTTAAGCATTGATAAATTAACCACAAACTCACTGCCTTCTTCTCTGGACATCTCTCTGGGGCAAGTTTCTTCTTGACAGCAGCCTGAAGATGCTAGAAGTGGGGTGGTGTTGGCAGAGATGTTGGAGTCTCTGGTTGAGGAAAAACTGGCACAGGGCACGCTCTTGAAATCTGAACTTGTGTGGGAGCCAAAGGGAATTGGGGGTGAAGACTTTCCAGAAAAACAGCTTCTGGTTCAAACCAAGGAGGGTGGGTGTATTGCAGAGAGCCAGGCTGGTGATAGCTAGAATCTCTGCTTGACCACATCACCAGATGTGTGGCCCTTGCAAAGCTGCAAACCTCGGTTTTTTTTTTTTAATTAATTTATTTTTTATTCTAAGATGTTATAAATGACAGCAGAATGTATTACATTTCATATTACACATATAGAGCACTTTTTTACAAATCTCTGGTTGTATGCAAAGTATATTCACACCATTCGTGACTTCATACATGCACTTAGGGTAATGATATCCATCTCATTCTACCATCTTTTTTTTTCCCTTCACCCTTTTGCCCCTTCCCTTCCCCTCCCTCCCCATTGGCCATTCTAGTGTTCCTCTAATCCTCCTATGATCCCCATCCCAACCCGACTGTGAATTGGCCTCCTTATATCAGAGAAAACATTTGGCATTTGGCTTTTTGGGATTGGCTAACTTCACTTAGCATTATATTCTCTAACTCCATCCATTTTCCTGCAAATGCCATGATTTTATTCTCTCTTATTGCTGAGTAATATTCCATTGTGTGTATATACCACATTTTCTTTATCCATTCATCTACTGAAGGGCATCTAGGTTGGTTCCACAGTTTAGCTATTATGAATTGTGCTGCTATAAACATTGATGTGGCTGTGTGAAAACAAATAACCCAATCAGTAAATGGGCCAAGGAACTGAACAGACACTTCTCAGAAGAAGATATACAATCAATCAACAAATACATGAAAAAATGCTCAACCTCTCTGGCAATTAGAGAAACGCAAATCAAAACCACTCTAAGATTTCATCTCACACCTGTCAGAATGGCAGCTATTAAGAACACAAACAACAATAAATGTTGGAGAGGATGTGGAGAAAAAGGCACACTCATACATTGTTGGTGGGACTGCAAAATGGTGCAGCCAATATGGAAAGCAGTATGGAGATACCTTGGAAAACTTGGAATGGAACCACCTTATGACCCAGCTATCCCACTCCGTGGTCTTTACCCAAAAGACCTGAAAGCAAACCTCGTTTTTGAGTCTGTTTCTTCACCTGTAGGATGCATAGAGAGTTTTGCTTCTCATATATGGTTAGTTTGGAGAATCAGATGAGAATCTATAGATAAGAAGCCAAACATGATTTAGGGTACATAGTAAGTTATTAATATAGTATTATGATGTATTATGATTTGGCATAATCCAAGAAACTGATAATAGTGGCGGCAGCCACAGCGGTCCTGGGGCTGAGGAAAATGGTGAGCATCTCCTGGGACACCGAGGGCCCCACTTTTCCTAGCTCTTGGAGGAAGGTGTCAGATAGACCGATGGAGGGACAAGTCACCCACAGCAGACCAGTCTAACTTCAAATTCAGCCCACAGAAGGGCAGAGGGACTGAGAGACATAGCCTGGGGTGCTGACACAGGCAGTCCCCAAGGTTTGTCTCTGAGGGGGTCACAGAAATGAAACTTGGGACACAGAACTGTTCCATTTTGATAAATAAAATAAACCCCTGTTAATATGAACCCAATGGTAATACTGACTACAGTTGCTACGAGTGAACTCCTCCCTGCTAAGTATTGAACGTAAATGACTTTAGTGTATTCCCACTCACTGTTATAGGATAGGACACTTATCATCCCCATTCCACAGATCCAACAAGTAAGGTTCAGAGAGGTTAAGTAACATGCCCAAGGTTGCACAGCTTAGTAAGTGGTAGAGCTGCTCCCTGATTCCAGGGTCTCTTCCTCTCCTAGCCACATGCAAAGAAATACAGTGGGAAGAACATACTCAACAGGGCAGAACTAGGACCCTGGCCCTGGGTGACATGTACCTAGCAAGTGCACAGGGAAACTGGCTTGACTAATTTTTTTTTTTTTTTTTCACAGAGCTTAAATGACAGAACAGAATCTTGAGAGAGGCTGGAGGGATCGCCCACCTCCAAGCTCTGCTCTGCCTCCCAAGGCTGCTGGAATCAGGAGAAATAGGCCAGAACAGCCAAACTGCAGTGCAATCTCTTTTTTATGCCTTCCCAAAGGCCCTCCCCTGTGCTGTGTCCCTGGCTCGTGTAGCCAGTGGCATGAGGGACAAGCAGCAATTAGGTCTGTCAGAGGCTGAGCCAAGGACGCACTCCGCCCTGGCTCGCCCTGCCCTCTTCTGACCGGAGGAGGCATTTCACCAACACCCTGGGGACGGAGGGACGGGGGAGGTGGTCCAAGTCCAGTCTCTTTCAGTGTTTGGAAAGAGATTTCCTTATTTGTCTCTCAATATTGGGCACTTCCAACCTGGAGCTTGCTCCCTCCTTCCCTGCCTTAACAGCCACGGGGTGATGATTTGTCCCCACAGCAGGGACTTTTATTTTCTGCTACTGGCCCACGTGTGCACTGCTGGCTTCGCGGGGCAGGTGAGCTGCCAGCAGTATTTCACAGTCCTGGTCCCCACGGCAGCTCGCCGCAGCCTTTCACAGCAGAGGAGGACGCAGGAGGAGCCGTGGAGGGCTGAGCCAGATTTTATCTCCTCTCTCATTTCCTAGAGCTTGCTCCAGCCAGGGCTGGTGCCTCTCGGCAGAGGGGCATCACTGACTGTCCTGCACCAGGAGCTGTCCTTGATGGAAGGGAACTTCTCAGCCGGAGGAGAAGGCCCAGACAGGGAAGGGCTGGGCTCACTTGTAAGGAATGATTTATCATCCTCTTGCTTACACAAAATATATGACCTCAGATAAAAAGCACCCTGAGTGTCTCGCAATGACACACAGATCAGAACCGCGGGGCAGAGGCATGGGAATTACTGTCATAAGGAGCAATCGCGGCCAGGCTCAGCAGCTCAAGTCTTGTCAGCTCTACCTGGACTCTAGACGAATCCACTGGAGGGACATCTTGGATCCTCTGGGATTGACAGCTCCCATTCCATAAGTACCAGTTGTATGTGCGTAGTCCACATATTTCATCTTCTTTAAAACTTACGATGACCTTCGAAGTAGATTTTGCTTTCCATCTTCAAGGTGAGAGGCAGTTGGAGTGGAGGTCAAGGGATATAAGTCTTGCTCCTCGAATCCTGCATTGCACGGTAGTGTCCTTATGCCTCTGCTGGGCGCCACCTTTGCACACCTCTTTTTTTTTTTGTTTGAATTATTTTGGGGCTCTTCTGAGCTCTCTGCTTCATTGCCAGCTCCTCCAGGGCACAGGGTCTGCCTGTGCTGTTTTTACATCTCCAGCACAAAGCCACGGGGGCCCGGTAGGTATAGCGCTTGTGCTGAAGGGAGGAATGGCCCACCCGTGTCCCTGGGGGTGGGTTGTATTTGGAGAGGCTCATGGAGAGGGATCGGGGCAGATTGCTACCTCTGTCCTTCGAATGTTTCAGTCTCTTGCTGGAATTACGAAGGCCCACAATCCTCCTAATCCTTACTGCACTGAAAAGGTTCTTTAACAGGGAGACAGATGGACACAGAGAGAAGGTGGCTTTGAACACCTCTGTCTTTATTTGTTTTTTTTTTTGTTTTTGTTCCTGGCTGTGCTGACCATTTCTTTTTTTCTTTTCAAATACCTTTATTGAGGCTTAAGAAAATTCAGCTTTTTTAAAGCCAACGTTTCAGTGTTTCTTTAATGTATTTCCTTCCTGTTTGATCTAGTAACTCTATTTCGTATATTTGATATATCTTAGATGAGTACCCCTCACCACTAACCTCCAAACACTTTCATCACCCCCAAAGGAGACACCGCCCCTCAGCTGCCCTGCCCAGTCTTGCCCTTTCACCCCAAGTCTCCGGCAGATGCGTGTCTCCTTCCTGTTCCTATGGATTTGCCTACGATGGACATTCTACAGAAGTGCTGATCCTTCTGCCTTTTAAAGACCATGACATCTAGCTGGGCGCGGTGGTGCACGCCTGGAATTCCAGCACTTGGGAGGCTGAGGCAGGAGGATCGTGAGTTCAAAGCCAGCCTCAGCAATGCCAAGTAACTTAGCAACTCAGTGGTGAGACCCTGTCTCTAATAAAATACAAAAACAGGGCTGGGGATGAGGCCCAGTGGTTGAATGTCCCTGAGTTCAATCCCCAGTACCAAAACAACAACAACAACCAACATCAGATCTTGGATGGGGCACATCTTTCACAGTTTTAGATTATCTTTCCCTGAAGAAATAAAAACATCTTTCCCTGAAGCAGGTCTGGCTTGTTGAGATATATATATATATATATATATATATATATATATATATATATATATATATATGTATGTATGTATTTTTTTTTGGGGGGGGGTTGGAGACATTGGAAAGCCAGCTGAATCCTCCAGGGATGGAGGAAGAGCCTCGCTCAGCCCCGAGGGGCACAGGCAGAGACTGAGGGGCACAGGAAGATGCTAAATTTGGCACGGGATCAGCAGCTCTTTGGGGTTTTAAGCACTTAATGGTGACTAATGGCCCCACTTGGCACCATCCAGCCTAGGTGGGGCACGTTCTCACGCAGGATGGGAGGGAAAGGGACTGTCATCACAGTGCTCATCACTCGATGGTGCACCACGCTCAGTCTTCGCTTTCCTAAATCATCCAGAGAGGATTACTTGAGGTCGATGTCAACTCCACTGGATACTTTCTAAGTCACACAAGACCACTTAAAATACTGGAGAGGAGCCCTTCTAAAGAGGAGATTTTTATTGCAAAGTTCCATCTGAGCAATGCCTCTGTGAGCATTTCCATAAATCTACATTACCCTAGGTATTTGGGCCTCCTCTGGGAGAGACAAGCCTATCAGTAGAAAGTAATGGTTTTGGGTTTTTCAATTGCCCTAAGGATCTTGACAATACTATTAAGACCCATGAGCTCCCTGTCGAGAAGTTTAGGAGTGAAATTATTAATATGCCCAGACGTTATGTTGATTGTCGCGCTGTAGCAGAAAACACTCTTTGTGTTATTTGAGCAGCATTATCACTTTCCCAAGCAGAGAATTGCATCAAAAATTTAAACTGCTCTCATCCCAGCGCCTTTCAAGGTCTTATTGTAAAATAGGCTGGGCATAATTTGGATATTTCCCTACCTATGAAAGATAATATGTTTTTCAACGACCAGACTGTTGGGGGGTGGGGGGCGGGAAGAAAAACCCCTCCCGGTAGAATTCCCTTCCATCAAGATGCCATTCTTCAGCTGTTTAACTAGGTTTTTCCTCGGGGTGTATTTCATTTCTTTTTTCTTTATTCTTTCTTTGAGATATTTGTGATTCTTTCCCTTGAACCCAGGAAGGGGACGGAAGCAGAGGTGAAATATGATTTTGATTTCTGATGGAGCCTCTGACAAGCAGAAGGGCGGGGGTGGACCCCGATCCGCACCATTCATTAATAGCTGGAGTGACTGAGCCATCCCAGTTAAATGGCAAGGACGGGATAAAGGTTCCTGGAGCATTTTCACTTCAAAGCTCAGCAGAATTATTTACTATCTGGGTGACCTTTTCCCCAGATCTCTCCTGGTACATGCCTTATAGGGCAAGGGAACAAAAGTTTCTCCACACTATATAAACAGAAGTCAGCTGAATGTCAGGCCTTGGGCTGCCTCTCCTTCTCCTGTGTCAAGTGACAGCTGATGTAATGGGAGGTATAGGGCATATTGTGGGGACATTGTTGGAGCACTTCTTTGTCTTCAGAATACACATGCACCGTGAGCAAGTAATTACCCTAGAAAAACAAATACCTGAGCTCTTCCTGAAGCAGCATCTATTGTTCAGGATTTGGGGGCTTAAGTAATGTCAGAAAAGGTGCCCTTTGGATTTTTTTTCATAATTGTTTATTAGTTTCTTTCAAAGTTGTCTTGCAGTTTTTTTTTTTAAACATATTTAGTTGTCAATGAACCTTTACTTTATTCATTTACTTACATGTGGTGCTGAGAATCAAACCCAGTGCCTCACACATGCCAAGCAAGTGCTCTACCTCTGAGCCACGACCCCAGCCCTTGGAGTTGTTTTTATCTTCAAATTAAAGTAGACCAGACCTCTCTTGGGGCTCATGGTCCTTCTCATTATGGAACATGGACCGTGAGCCCAAGCATCCAGCAACAGAGCAGGGAAAGATGAAAAGAAGCTTCTAGTCCCAACCTGAAGAGACCCAGGATGCACCGCAACCTGGAGAAATAAACTGGACCCAGGAATGGAAGGCTAACATGGTTTTTATTTTTTTTCCCAAGGGGGCGGGGTAACCAGGGATTGAACTCAGGGGCACTTGACCACTGAGCCACATCCCCAGCCCTACTTTGTGTTTTATTTTGAGACAGGGTCTCACTGGGTTGCTTAAAGCCTTGCTTTTGCGGAGGCTGGCTTTGAACTTGCGACCCTCCTGCCTCAGCCTCCAGAGCAGATGGGATTACAGGCATGCGCCACACCACACCTGGCAAGGCTAGCATCTTGTGAAGCTGATGGTTTTGCGGCAGGAAGAGGAGTCAGTGTCATTCGAATACCTGCCTCCTGCTGTGCTGCTGTAGAAAAGCAGGTTTCTCCCTGGTCACGTTCATGGTGTCATTTTGAGGGCTTTTCCAGTCCTTAAGCTATCCATCGCCTCAGTTTCCCCCAGGGGGCTTCTGGATTTAGCGAGGATATTGAGGGGCTCTTCCTCTGTGGGCCTCTCTTTCCTCCTCCATAAAAGGATGGTTAATAACAGTTCTGACTTGGTAAAGAGAGCTAAATGAGATAATACATTAAAGCACTCAGAAAATGCATTAGAGATAAGGAGCACTCAGGAAATGTCACTATTCATTTATTTTTGCCCAAAGATGCGAATTCTTTCTTGAGGTGGTGGATAAAAGGGTGACGCAGAACCTGAGAGTCCATGCTGATTATTTTGCTGACTTGAAAAACTTTCTTTCTAAACCAGATGATGTTTTTAAGGTAAATAGCACCATTTAGATTAAGGGGTTCCTTTTCCACTAATGAGTTGCAGTAGCTCTGGGTTTTATAAAATATTAAGATAATCAGTGTGCTTACTTTTCACACTTGCAGCTTAAACACATTGGAATAAAACCCTGGGATGGGGAACAATTTGAAGTGCCTTACGGTAGCTCTTCTCCTTTGATTCATTCTTTCATTGCCTGTGAATATCAGTACAAGAAAGACCTAGGTTTCCTTTGGTGCTGCTGGTCCCGCCAAGCATGGCCGCCTTTCACATGAAAAGCCCCTGGTCAATTCAGGGCTTTTGCGTTTCTTTGGCCCCTTTATGAGCCTCCCAGGTTGCCTTACCACTGCAATCACCGTTGATTGGCTTGTACGATGTCCTGAGTCGTTCATCACATTTAGATGGTTTAAGTCATGAATTAGCAATGTTTTTCTCAGAGCTTCTTGGGTTGCTGAAACATGCTAGTATTTATCATCTCACATGGGATCATTCTTAATCCCATAATGTGGAGAGGGAGTCATCTCTCACGTGCAATAATCAGATTTGGTGGAGAAAATAATTTCCATTTTTTAACGCTGCCTATCTGACACTTTAATAGTGTGGTCTGGGAAGGTTTCCCGATAAGATGACACTTGATCAGAAGGATAAAGGCAGGGCGCCATTCCACTGTGTGGAAGAACAATGATTCAGGCACAGGAAATAGCAAAAACAAAGGTATTTAAAATCTAGCATGTGTGTAGGGATGGCTCAGAATATCAGCCTGGGTCTGTCTCTTCCACTGGCCTTGAAGACTGGTTTTCAAAGAAAACACTGAAGTAAATAAGCAAGGCCCTGGATCTCCCTGGCCTCTGCCTAATTGGGAAACTATCCCTGCAGGATTTGCCCCCAAGTCCTTGGACTTGGTGTAGCATACATCTATACCCTGGGGATACAGATAACCTAATAGATCACTCCTTGGATGTCTGAGATCTCAAATGTCATCTTAGAATTCAACGTTAGCCATCTTCTCCTCTTTCTTTTGCTTTCTTTCTTAGGTATATGTTGGGATCCAGTATTTAAAAAAAAAATCATCTTTCTGTAGTACAAAGTAAGCATCACGAAGGCAAAGACACTACAATTTTATCCTCTGTCCAATCTGTGGTGCTGGAACATTTCGTAGGCAACATAAATGGTTGCTGGGTTAACTGGCTAGGTAATTAACTGTACCTCGACAAGCAGAGTAAGAATAAAGGAGTTGAAAGGATGTCCAGATTCCAACATAAATGATCATGTTCCTGAGGCATGGTGTGCTTTGGGATAAACCTCCAAAGACAGAACTTGATCAAAGTTCAAGAAAGAAAATTTTATGGTGTCCTGGCCAACACAAGGCTCTCTCTCACCCAAAACAGTAGCAATTTTTTCTCTTCCTGTAGCAACCCAAACATGACAACGAATGCTTCACAAGCAGAAATCCCTATGGAACTAAGGAGGGCAGAGGCCTCCCCAGCTCCCCAAGTGGGAACGACACATTTCACTTCCAAACTCTAACTAACAGGATCTCCTGTGGCCCTTTCTGCCACCCGAAAAAATGTTCTCTTGCCGTCACAAATCCATCGCATTAGAAAATCTTTGCTGAAGGCCTCTGACTCACCTAGGCAGGGTGAATCCTGATTCATCTGTGTAGCTGGTGCCTCAAAAAGCAATTGAACTGGTAAAGAAGAAAGGACAGGCTTGCTAAGGGACCGCAAATCAAAAACAAGATCGGTGGAATTCTGTCTCTTTCGGAAAGCCTTTTAAGATGGATCTGATGATGACGATGAAGCCACTATGCCAGTGGCTTCCTTAAATCTCCTCTCTGGGGGGTGTGAGATCCTCCTCGTGGTGACACGTCACACTGACTGATCCCAGTTGGTCATATGCAGCCATCACAGCTCGTCTTCATAAGCCTCTAGGACTCACTCATGGTATATGATTGGACAGTTTTTATTCTGTGGATTTCTCTTTGCACAGAGCCTAGAGAAGTCACATATGTGGCTACTTGATAAAGTTTTTTTTTTTTTTTGCATTCTCTGAGAGAAATCGGAAGAGGAGACATTCCCTTGGACAAGAGCAGTGACACGTGACCTATGCTTTGGCAAGCCATTTCAAATCATTTATTTTTCATTCAGTCCTTCATCCATGTCTGCATTTGCTCACATGTTCACTTGGCAATTAATTATTGAGTACTGACCCTGGATCCAAGGGCTTTTAGTGCGACCAAGTCCCTGGTCTGCAGGAAGGTAAAGAAAGAGCCATGTCTGATACCCACCTCTTATGTAAACCACAGATTCCATCTTAATTCTTTTATTTCTCCTTGTCCTTGTTAATTAGCAAAACATCTCACTTTCCCACGTACATTTTTACTCACTCCTCGGTTCACATACAAAAATTGTGCAAGGGCCATTAGGACATATTGCTCTGAAGATGTTCACATACGCATAGCGTTAACTTATCCACAAACTCCCTCCCCGCCAGGAACCCCTGTGTTTCTTCCAAGATGAAGCCACTATGCCAGGTCTCAATGCACTGGGTTTTCTGCTTAGAGGAGCATTTAAAGGATGCTCTGTGGCACACAGAGAAATTCACAAGAATGTTAATTATTACCTGTGGAGAGAAACTATAACATTTTGATTCATTTGTGTTTTCAACTGAATGTGGTATTTATCAACTGTCTTTTATGTTTAATTCTAGATAATAGAGCAAAGCGAATTGGAGTCCTCAATTACGCACACAGAATACACGTGTGATATGGCTTCTTTGCAAGGTTCAGACTCAGAATTTCCGCTGTGGATTCTCAATTGCTGAGGGGGATCTATGCTGCAGAGAAGCGGGATCCACGTGACCTTTGGGGCATTCTCTGCACACATAAAAATGAACAAGGCTTTCAGGAAGCAGAAATGGAAGTGGAGGATATGAAGAGGTTTTGCCACCTGGTCCGGTCCCCATCTCTCTACAGGCTCTGATACTCTGAGCACCATCATGGACAATGGACAATGCCACACCCGCAATTTAGATGTTTTTATAATTAAACCACGCCCGACCTGACCCAAAGAAGCAACCCTAAATAGAATTGAGAAAAACAGGCAAACACACCTTATACTTCTTTCTACAGAAGAGTTAACTGACAGAAAATGTAAGGACTGTTTCATTAGGGAATGAAAAATAAATGACTTATGAAATTAACCAGAAGCAGCACTTGACAAAAGAGAGTATTGTACCAGAAACACACATTTTACTTTGATGGACAGGAAAGCTAATCAAAATACCATGATGAGAATTCTCACTCACTGCTGGTGGTGGAGCAAAATGATAATGGCTACTCTGGAAAAGAGTTTTCTATGATGTTACACTTATCACACCACCTCATAATCACAACCCTAGGCATTTACCCTAGAGAAATGGAAATCTAAGTTCACCCAAAAACCTGCACATGAA
Source organism: Tamias sibiricus (assembly GCA_025594165.1). NCBI lineage: Eukaryota > Metazoa > Chordata > Mammalia > Rodentia > Sciuridae > Tamias > Tamias sibiricus. The sequence goes on from CM046662.1 coordinate 12,634,579, forward strand.
AATTTGTAGCTGTTCTGTTCACGATCCCTAAAAAGTGAAAACCACCAGATATCCTATCATAAGTGAAAGAATAAACAGTCTCTTCCACAAGATAGAAGACGAAGCAGCAACACAAGAAACCACTGGAGTCATTATTATTATTCTCAGGGCTGTGTGTGGAACCCCGGAGTGTTCTACCAACCCAGGTATTTTTAAATTTTGAAATAGGGTCTTGCCAAGTTGCCCAGGCTGACCTTGAACTTGTGATTTCCTGCCTCGGACTCCCAAGCACTGAAATTATAGTTGTGCACCACTATGCCTGGCTCCACTAAAGTAATTAACAATGCAGAGTACACTTGAAATTTGGTAAGACAATAACTTTTAAACACTCTCACCACAAAACAATGATACCTCTGTGAGTGATGGATATGTTAATTAGCTTGATTGAGCCATTTTACAGAGTATTCATATATCAAAAGATCATGGTGCATGCCATAAATATATATAATTTTATTTGTTAATTTTAAAATTACTGAATTTAAAAACAAAAGGAATGAACTATTGATACCCACAACCATTTGAGTATACTCAAAGGCACCAGGCCAAATGAAATAAATCTGTTTCCAAAGGTAGTATACTGAATAATTCCATTTTATATTTTCTTTTTCTTTTTTTTTTTTTTTTTGATAGCTTACATTGAACCCAGGGGTGCTCTTCCACTGAGCTGCACCCTCAGCCCTTTTTACCTATTTACTTTTTTTCAGACAGGGTCTTCCTCAGTTGCCCAGGCAGGCCTTGAATTTGCAATCCTCCTGCCTCAGCTTCCCAAGTCGCTGGAATTACAGGCTTGTGCCATGGCACCAGGCTTATATCCCATTCTTAAAAAGATAAAACTGTAGTCACAGATCAGTGACTGCAAGAGGTTGGGATTAAGGAAGTGTATGACTTCACAAGAGTTACACAGAGGCAGTTTTGAGTTGATAAAGCTGTTCTGGGTTCCTACAAGCTGGCGTGGTTACAGAAATCTACACATGTTAAAATTCATAGAACTGCACAGAGTAAAACCCATCGCACTCTGAGTTAATTTTAAAAATATAATAAAGCACTACAAATTAAACGCCAGGATGAATGCGGCAGGACAGAGTACTTTGGGTCTATAGGAGTAAGACTCCCTTCGAGAAGGAATCAGGCCAAGCAGAGAAGCCGAGACTGTTCTTTGACAAGCCCAGGGACAAATCTACCCCAAAACTCAAAAATCGAACATACTGTTACCTCCTTAAAATACACTTACACAACACTTAAAAAAAAAAAAAAAAAAAGCTAAACTAAATAGGAATGAAGGAATCAACATCTGTGCAAAAGTTCTATTGGCATATCACGAATCATTTTTGTTTTTCAAGTCATTTGAATATTGTTTGCTAAAGCTCCTGTGTCTATTGCAAGCTGTTTAAGGAGCGATACCACGTGGAAGGGAGAAAGAATGGCTTGGCTGTGCAAAGTTGTCTGCCTCCACGGATACTCAGCACAGTCCATAACCTTGTGGAAACATTAACAGGCCTCCATTATTCATCACAATAAGATTATTAGTTGATGGGAAACAAATTACAGAGCTCCGCAACCTGCTCTACTTCCTGGCTGCGGACTAGGCAATTTTTCAGGAAGGGAAATTGCTGCCCAGGAGGAGAAACCTCTGTCTTAGGAAATGTTCAACAGCAGAAAGGGTTGATTCTGGGAACAGAAACAAACAAACAAACAAACAAACAAAAAGACAAAATGATAGAAGAAGGCAAAAAAGTTTAAAAATTATTCAGGGGGGAAAAAAGTGTGCTGACAGTTCAGCAACAGAGCTGATGATCTATAGAGCGTGAGTTGAGAGGAAAGGAGAAAATCATCCCCATTTTGTTGGAGGTGATGGCGTCTCTCTGCGTGCTGCCATGGATGTATCGGGGAAAATGCTTTTAGGAACTTGTAGAATGCTGAATGGAGGGCTGGCCATTTACATAGACATCTAAAATGGCCTGGACTATCGCAGTCTCTGTGCCTCCGATGCCAGAAATTAGCAAATGTTTTCTCATCTTTTAATTCTCAGGTCCTCCTGGAATATTTGCTTGACCGCTATCTTCCCCTGCAGGTGCAATTGACCTCTCTCCTTTGTAGCCTCCTAGAACTTCCTGGCACCATGTACAGCTGCTGTAAGACCCCACCCCCAGCCCCCATCACTCTTACATAATCTTTACTGTCCTTATTCTCCGGCATGAGGGACTGAGCCCCAAGTCCAGAGTCTGCTTGGTGGGGAGGGACAACAACTGCCTGTTGGATCACGGTTTCCAATAGCAACGGCTTAACCCAGAAAAACAGGGGTGGTGTAATTAGCATAGCTGTCTCCACAGCTCCAGCACCTGGGACCCACATCGGCCCTGTCCGTCAGAGCCCGGAGGAACTCCTAAATGATGGGGCTGGGGACTCACAGAAAAGAGAGAGATGTACAGAAAAGTGACACTGCCTGAGCTCATAACGGGGACTTTGGCTTATGAGAGCTTGTCCCAAAGAGGGGACAAGGGCAAAGTGTGGGAAGTGTGAGAATTCTAATAAGGTGACCACAGGCACTGACAAATGACCATCACAGGGCACTCCCCACCAACGCTCTTCCTCACTCCTGTTCTCCTCTGCTTGGGGGACAGCCCACGCTTACTTCGTCTGGCCTTTCTGGGAAGCACCCTTCCCCTGGCTCTGTCCTCCCGTGTTTCGGTGTTCCGACCTTTCCTACTCTAAAGTGACACAATTAAAGTGCCACCTTCTGTTTTGCTTCCCATCCCTGTTTCCTTTCCTACTCTAAAGTGACACAATTAAAGTGCCACCTTCTGTTTTGCTTCCCATCCCTGTTTCTTGCCTTTCGGGAGCAGTCAATGAAAACTGTCACTCTGCCTACCTGGAAGATTCAAGGGCAGTGCCGCCTGCGCCACAGTCCTGCCGAACGATATTAAGCAAAGCCTCTTCTGTCGCAATGGTCCCTGCTGGCTGTGATGCCGAGGGCATAGATGCCAGGCTCTGCTAAGCTACCGCTTCACGGGCTGGAGCCGTTTCCCACTCCGTGGAGACCCGAGTCCTGAGTCCTGGGCACGGAGAGTCTGGCGGGAGGGCGGGAAGCCGGTCTGGTGTGGCAGACAGGCAGGTGCTATCTTGGTGGCCCCTCCCGGGAGCCACGCTGCCAGTCTGTTGATACCCAGAGGCTCTTCTCGGGTCTCGTTGCTCCAGCCAAACTCCCTCGTCCCAGTTTCTTCCTTGGAAGCAGCACTTTCTCTGTGTTACATCAGTGGCCGCCTTGTCATTGGAACTTGTTTTCCATGGGGAACAGCCCTTTTCAAGTCCTTGCTTTTAAAGGTGACGACAAATGTGTCCTGTCTACACTCCCAACGGGTTACTTTTTGGTCATAAAATGAGGTATGATTGGAAGCCAACACAATCTTAGAGAAAACTGTCATCTTTCCCTTTCTAGCAGGAAAGAGAGAGACGGCTGGTTTTCTGAGTTAAGTGCAATTGTTCCACCCCATTTACACCCCCGTTTCTCTCATAGTTTAGGAATAAAGCAATTAATATCGTAGGGTGCTGGGGATTCAAAACATTTGGAGGTTAATAGTAAGATCTGATGTAATATGATATGAGTAGATTTTATTCTTTTGGTAAACAGCTTTTCTCAGTCTAACCAGAGAAGTCCCCGCAAATAATGTGTTCTAGTTAGTCCCAATCTAACCCGGTTTCTAGAATTAGTTGGATAATTCTGGATCAAGTAAGTTTCCTAGAAGGTGATCTCCAATGTCTTTGGGATATGTACATGTTTTATAGTCTCTTAGCACTTTGTGTCACATTTATTTTTCACACTTATTAACAATATCGATGATAATTTCCATAACAAGAGCTAACATTTTTAGAGTACTTTCTACTTGCTAAATTCTGTCAAGAATTTTATATAAACTGGGCGTGGTGTCAGATGCCTGTGTTTCCTGAGGATGAGGCAAGAGGATTGTAAGTTCAAGTCTAGCCTGGGCAACTTAGTGAGACTTTATTGTCTCAAAATAAAAAATAAAAAGGGCTGTGATGTAGCTCATTGATAGATCGCTTGCGTAACATGCACAATGATGCCCTGGGTTCAATCACCAGTGCTGCAATAAACAAAATAATAAGAATAAATAAGATAGAGAACTTTAATTCATCATCACAATGCCCCTGTTAGGAAGGTGAAGCATCCATTATACAGATGGAGAGACTGAGGTTAAAAGAGGTTAAGTAATTTGTGCAGTCACATAATTGGGAAGCCAAGTCAGCCCAGGCTCTTCCTTGGATGGTCCTGGTTAACAGGCATGCCCATCTTTTATCATACATCATTCGTGAATGAGGTGGTCCAAATGAGTGAATTTTCCACTGAAGTTCACTGCCTGCGAGCGTTTGATATTTTTATTTTAACTACGCTGTGTGGATATATTAATTTGAAATTGGAAGCTAAATTTGGCTGCATTTTTAAAGAGGGCATAATGAGCATAATTCAACATTTAATTGATGACTGAAAACTTATTAAGAGCAAACATAATTGTACTATTCAGACATACAGCTATGTATCTCCTTTTGATTTATTGTGCCTCCTTCCTTGAAGTTAGGCTGTCAATCTTGGGCTGCTTCTGGACCAACTATCCTGAGCTATTGCATACTACCCTCCTGGGAGTATCTGAAGTTCTCATTTAAAACAGTATTAAGTATCGTTAGAGACTGCATGTTAAAGAGGGGGAAGTAAATGAAGGCATAGTGAAACATGGAGAAAAAGCTTTCTAAGAGCTATTTGGCAAACTAAAGAGGGAATGTTTAAAATTAATCTTTTAGCGTGGGGTTATAGGTTATAGTCCAGAAAACCAGAGTTGTCCAGGGCCTGTCTAGAACACTTGCTGGATTCTGAATAACATACCAATAAACTCCTTGGTGCAGGTGACCTTGCCTCCCAGCTGGAATATAAACGGAGAAGGAGGATATCACTTTATATTTGGGAAACAGATATTTGCCAGTGCTTAGGCCAGGGCTCCCTTTCTAGGAGTTTCAGATTTTGTTCTTTTCAATCCAATGCAGAGCCTGCTATGAGTGATGGGTAAAACAAAGGGTCCTTGGTTTGACCTTGGTATTTGGCAAACTGTCGACCATGGACCAGATTCAGTTCCTGGGATAGGAATGTTTATATAGTTTTGAAGAGTTATAAAAAAAGAAAAATATGGGATACACACCACATATGGCTGACAGAGTCAAGTCTAAAATATTAACTACCTGGACCTTTACAGTAAACAATTTTCTGACTCTTGACCTAGTGGGTGGTGGAAGGCTTCCTGAAGGAAGAAGCATATGAGTTGTGTCATTAAAAATTCATCAGGGTCTAGCTCAGTTTTGCACATGTGTAATATATATATACATATACATATATGTATATATATATACATATATATATATAAATACACACACATATATTTGAATAAATGAATGAGGAAGCAAACAGGCATAATTGGTAAGTTAGTAGGTGTTGCTCAGAGACATTGACCCGGAATAAATATAAGCATTCTCTAAGTCAGACATATTCACTTTAGCTCATTGGAGAAACGATGGGGGGGGGGTGTAATCCCCCCTAACACAAGGGAATAGCTAAATTTCCCGTCTCAGGTTTCACATTAGATCCACTCACAATCAATCCGTACGGGATTGAGACGTGCAAATATAGAATTACGGCGAGAGGCGCGCAGCTCTGCGTCCAACCAATGGCCCCTCCCAGAAGTCCACCTGTTTCCCCGCCCCCACCCGCAGTCAGCCACCGCGCACAACTGTTCACCTAAGTAGCTCAACGCGGACCAAGGTAAGATCAGCACACGTTTCTTCTCCGGTGTTTTCTATCTCACTGACTATTTGGGCTTTATTGAAACAGAAATGTCACACTGCTATCTTTAGAACACTCCGAGTTTGAGCTAAGAACACTGGAGCTGATGCCCGACACATAAAAGTGAGGAGATGCAGATTTCATCTGGGCAACAGCAAAAGTATCCCTGGTTTCAAAACAGCTATTAATCTGCGATAAGGAGTCCGGCAGAAGGGCTCAAGATCTTCCTTCCAGCCACTGTCCAAACCAAAGTTAAATAATCCAGCTATTTCTGAAGCAATTAGAGGTTTATATTATTTCCCAACACTCGTGAACGGAATCATGTTGAAAACCAGTGCTCTTGACACGTTTCTCTATAAAATCAATTACTTTTAAAGACAAGAAGCTCATTCTCTATCCCAGGAACATATGAGACACCACCTGCCTCCTCCAGGAGATGCCTCATGCTTATTTTTTTTTTTTTTTTTAAATGGGCTTATGGGATTGTGTGTGGGGAGGTCTCCCTTCTGGTATTATCTGCACATTAATGCAATAAGGAATTTCAAACATATTCCAATACATCTATGGTCTTCATGTGGCCCAATTTTCAAGCATTCTGAGTCCACACCAGGAGGGAACTGTCATCTCTTCTGTTAGGAATTAGGCTTTCCAAACCTGATATGATCTTAATTATTAGAAGTGCATTCTCACCCAAGTTCAATCTCTGACATCATAATAAAGTACAGTAGCTCTATTTCAGATGAGAAAAAAGCTGATTCAGGGAGATACTGTATATATCTGTTTGCATAGCAGGAAACAGGCCTGAATTTATTTTCCTAGAGATGTTTCATGGATAACATTTTCATTTTCATCAAAGGCAAGCAATTTAAAGTTCCTCTTGCTGATGACAGTCTCCAGAGCAGGGCACCTGGGATGATTACAAATGGCATGGCTTTTCAAGGCACAGGCCATATGACTATATTTCTTCAGTATATAGATAGCATAAGGCATGGTCAGAAAAGTGTTGCACCACTTTGCAATCTTCTGCTTTTTGTAGTACCCAAAGGCAAACGAGTCCCTCCAGCTAAAGTGGACAGTGACAAAATTTCCAGCATTACATAATTGTATAGCATGCACTTGTTTTTTTGGGAGGTGTCGGAGGTTGGGTGTTTTCTATTAGAGCAAAACCAGGAACTTTCTGGGTCATTTAAAATGTCATCTAATGAATTTCCAATTTGGTTTGATTATTGGCACCTTGAAAAGAAATCATGCTTTCTTTCAAAAACAACCAAAATATATCTCTTTTTTCCCCTCTAAGAATGATCTATTCGTTGTCAGAAATTGGCTAAGCAGGGGAAAGGATTTTTAAAAAGCCCAGTTAATTCAAGCAAAATCATAAGTCAATTGTCAACAGACACTACAAATCAGTAGTTTTGGAGGAAGCCTGGAACCCATGCCAAAAACATTTTAAAAATTCCATTTACTTTGATTTTCCATTCATTCTTCATAGATGGTCACTAACTTATTTGTTCCTACAACAAATTGAAATCTAAATCTCTGCATCTAAATATCCACGAGCACCCCTAAGCAAAGCTAATTGTGAAGAAGTCTGTATTTGTGTGGATATGTCTCAGGCCATGTCAAGTCTGCCTTTTAAACCTCTGAAAAAGCCCCTTCTATCTGAGATAAGCCAAACCCAATTGATCTTTTTATGTCTCTGGTTTTCTCTGGAAGAAAGTAAAAATTGCCATTTCCCTAGAGCACAGTAAAGAGATCTGAGCATGCCTCTTCTTTAAGCAATAACCATTAATATGGGTTCCGCTGTACCAGACATCTGTAATGCTCTGGGCTGTGTTTTCTGGTGAGATAACAGTGTCGTCTTGAGAACTGAGCATGAAGAGGCCAGAAGGCAGAGAGACAGAGCTGAACTGTTCACTTGTGCTTCTATCTGAGGGACAACACTGTTATCTTGCATGAAAACCTAGCCCTGAGCCATAAAGAAAAGTTTCATAAATCTTCCCCTACCAGTTTTGTCACCCTCCATTCTTGCTTGTGGCCCGTGGCTGACCTTGATTAGAATGCCCTCTCTCATGCAAAAATTCAAGAGGATCTGCAGTTAGGTCATTGAAGAACAAGCCCTTAGACTCTTTCAGGTCTAGGCAACAACTTCTCTGAAAACCCATTCTATGGTCAATCTTTCTTAAAATTGAGCCATAAGCAATACTTGAGAACGTCAATAGACATTTATTGAGCAACTATTCTGTGCCTGCGCCTGAGCCTGTTGTAAGACTGCAACAGCATCTACGATGTAGCTCTCTACCCTTGAGGGGTATGAGAGACAGAAAATCAACAGGACCGCATAAGTGAAAGAAAGGGGAGTGTGCTGAGCGTTCCGAAAGTATCTTCTCAGGAGGATAACATTTTGATAACATTTGTCTTTTTCGTGGATTCCGAATTCTCAAGACTAGAGATTTCACAGGCAAAGGAAGGCTCCGACACCCTCTGAGAGGCATTTCTCAAATGCTCTTAGAAACATCCCAGAGTGACCCTGCTTTTCTTCACACGTTCTTCCAACAAATATTTTGGTGTCGCTTGTGCCGGGGGGACGACACCAGCATACTGCTCCATTTTCAGTAATCACCAAATAATTAAATGTGCTGCACTTCCCACTGGATGGAATGTGGGGAACACGAAGACTCTAGCTGTCGGCTTCAACATCTCCTTCCCACAGCTCTACCATGGTGCCTGGGATTACATTCCGAATGCCCTTCAGGAACCCAGAGGAAATGAATATCTTCAAATTTGCTAAAGCTTCATGTTATGTGATTAATTTAATTATCATCCTGTTTTCCATCAAAACTCAGAAACCTGAGGGACGGGGAGGTGGGACTGGTGGGTTGTGAAGTCGGAGTGAGAAAAAGATGGGAAACACAGGCCTCTGAGGGGCCCCAAGAAAGGTCAGGAAATGCTACCTGGAGAGCTGAGAAATGACAATAGTAACTTTCCATCCTTGTCATGAGACTCTGACTCTACCCTCCCCTATCCTAGATGACGAGGCGGAAGGAGACGATGACTGGTGATGCATGGATTTTCCTTTCTGTTAAATGAGATCAACCATAACTGTCCCACCTTCTGGATATCTTGGATGTATTTTGGGAAATATTGGTGATATCCCTTTCAGAAAGAAAGAAAACAATGAGTCTATCCTCAGGTCCACCTTTATAAGCACTGGCATTTGTAATTCAGACTGCCAGGCATTTGGGTAAGGCCGAGTTCAGCAGGCTAGGTGTGTTTCGGCGTGATGATGTGGGCTGGTGCCCAGGAGACAGGCCAGCGATGCAGACCCAAGCCCCCAATCCTGCACCCCTCAGAAAGCCAAGGTGGGCACTCTGATTTTGTCCTGACTGACACTCACTTCACTTTGGCTAATGAATCCCTTCACTGGTATTTCTGTTGAAACCAGAGTAGCCTTCCTAGGGATTGAATGAGACGGATATCGTTTTCCTAAATGCATGATTGAAGACCTGAATTGTACGAATATACTTTGTATACAAACAGTTGTATCTAAAAAGATGCTAAATACATGCACTATGAGTTGTACATATTAAAAATTATAAAAATAAAATTAAAAAAAAAAGATAAAAAAACCCCAGAAAGAACCTTGGCAATAATATTTTTGTGATATTCTACCTTATTCTATTCCACTAAAAGATAACAATACAGATCCTGTGAACAGATTTCATTACCTATGTCCTCTTTGAAAAATAAAAATTTACTAATTTGTTTTAGACACTTCAGCAAATTTTAATAATAAGAAAAACTCTAAAAAAAAAAAAAAAAAGAAATAAAGGCACCCCCCCCCCCCCCCCCCCCCCCCCGTCCCCAACGAGGTTCCTATATTGTTTGCTTTCTTCCACTGCAAACCATTCGCCCAGGGAGGCTCTCTGTCCTCTGCCCTCCATGCAGCACACACAAGGAAGCCTTCCGTATGGATTGGCATAAGAATAAGGATTGATTTATGCACTTAGGGCCACCAAGGGAGTGACATAAACCCAGCTGGTGTCCCTGCATCCAGGAGACTACATTAGCACAACTGCATTACCTGGGAGATGTGCAAAATCACATGTGGCTGACATCTCTCCCCCACTCAGCAACGAAGACGCTCACAGGCCCTACTCACTCCACACTGCCTGAGAAATAATGCAATGTTCAAGCAAGGGGCTCCTCACATTGCACCACGAATTTGGAATTAGCAAACACTGGAGAGACGTGGAGAGTGGCAGAGAGATTTTCAACCTTCGAACAAGGAACTCAGCCCAAGAGAAGGGGCGGATGTTTAATCATAAGCCACAAGACATCTGCAGAGAAATCAAAACAAAAATCAAAGCACATTTAAAAACACTTAGGAATCCTCTCCACTCTTTCACACAACACAAGTTTATATGTGTTTCAAGGAGACACAAACTTAAACTTGTGAGGAGACACAATTCAAACCTTAAGCTGTTAATAGCAAGTTTTATATTGTTTTTAATTAAGCTTTTTGAGAAAACTGTTGGTGCACATGCAACTGTTAGAAATAATGCACAGACAAGATGAACACCTTTTGTCCAGTGGTCCCAATGGTATCATCTTGTTTTTTTTGAGGGTTACTGGGGATTAAACTCAGGACCACTCGACCACTGAGCCACATCCCCAGCCCTATTTTGTATTTTATTTAAAGACAGGGTCTGAAGTGAGTTGCTTAGCAGCCTCGCTTTTGCTGAGGCTGGCTTTGAACTTGCGATCCTCCTGCCTCAGCCTCTCGAGGCCTGGGATTACAGGCATGTGCCACTATGCCCGGCTCCATCTTATCAGAGTATCTACAATAGCACAATGAAGATACTGACATTGACACAGCCAGGGTCCAGAACATTCTCACCACCAAGCAAGTTCTTCACACTATTCTTTTCTAGTCACATTACATATCTCCCATCTTCCTTTTTAAAAAAATGAGATGAAATTGACTTATGCAAACCTTATGCATGTAATTTGATAAATATATATACCCATGGAGCGATCTACTCCAAGTTCCTGGTCCTCCTTTCCTGGCAATCCTGGCTCCCCACAGGCCACACACTTTTGATCTAGCAGCATAAAACAGTTCTGCATGTTTTGAACTTTTATAAGTGAAATGATAGGAAACGACCATTTTGCGTTCAAGGTCTTTGGTTCACCATAGAATCTGTGAGGTTGATCTATGTCCTTGAGTTCTCTGTAGCCCATGTTTGTGGAGCTGGATAGTATTAGAGTTAATTAACCTATTCATTTATGGATAGACATTTAGTTTGTTTCCAGTTTGAAGTTATTGAAAACCAAAGCTGCCATTAACATTTAAGCATAAACCTACACTTGGACATATATCTTTGTTTCTTTTGAGTCAGACCTAAGGAAGGGGATTTCTGGGATATGTTTAACTGCATGAGAAAATGCCAAACAGTTTTCTGATTTGGAAAACTGTTTGGCATCTTCTTATACACTTAAACACCACTCCCATCACGACTGTACGTGAGGCGCTTTGTATTGCTGCCAATATTCGATGTTCAGTCTTTTTAATTCCAGCCATTCTGGTGGTTGTGAGAAGGTCCCTAAGCATTTTATTGCTTTCCTCCTATAGGCATGGTGGAAAGGGGGTTTGGAGGCACAGTTTGAAAGCCAACGTGGATTACACTTGGAGTCAGATCTCTGTTGAAGCCCCGGGTTTTGCATCTAGCTGGCGACACTGGGCAGGACCTGCTGTCTCCAGCTCTCCGAGTATTTCTAATGCAGGCGGTCTTCTGACTCTGCTATGATAAATGGTGCTGGGGAATATGCTGCATATGTTTTTGATATATCCATTTCAGTGAGTTCCTTTGCTTCTGATGAATACTTTCCTCATGCTTTAGTCACCTTGAGTTGAAAGAAGTATTAACCTATGTCATGAACTCTAAATATGGGACCATTTTTAAGCGATTGCCAGGAGAGAGAAAAATTGGCTGGCAGGTCAGACCAAGCCAGTTGGCCATTCTTGCCTACTCTGCATGCTCCTGTCGAGAAAAACAACATTTGGCCCATCAATGGGCATCCTATCGCCTTGTCTGTGTGGCTCCTGGCAAACGCCCATGGACAGGAATGGATCAGAGCTGGTCCCCACGACACTGGCACGGGAATCAGCAAGAGCACCTCGCCTGTCATCTGTGTTCAGCTAACGAAGCCTGAGAGCCAAGAACTGTCCTGATTCTGCACACCTGTAAGGAGTAGGTATGAAGACAAATATGTGACTAATGTTTTGAGGCGGGGAGATATTACAGCCAGATTCCTGAGCTAGAAGGAAGCATCCTTTCTTCCATATGGTGCAAGATAAGGAGATAAGAACAGAAATAAGGAGACCCAGGACTTGGACATTCTTTGTTAGCACTCACGATCGCTCACACGTAAGAATGCACAGGGGGCGTGCCCACACCTTAGGCATGATTGTAGAGGTCAAGGTCAACTTTCATGTTTGTTTTTAATATATATATATATATATATATATATAATTTTTGAAATTTGTTTTAATTAGTTAGACATGATAGTAGAATGCACGAGAAGAGAGAGCCTACAGGTTGGAAGAAAATCCTTGCCTCATGTCTGTTTGTTTGTTTCTGGCTTCTTTCTGTGTTACAGTTACACCTTGTCTCACTATGTAGATAATCATACACCCTGAGAAAGTTTGATAGAAAGATGGTAACCAGAAAGCAGAGTTGTGGGTGGAGGTAGCTCAGTAGCACTAAAAACACTGAGCTTCCTGCCCCAGTTGACTCTCAACTTCCCCATTCCATGCTGTTGGAGGGAGCCCAGGGGGCAAAATATTCAGTATACCCAGGACTCCAATTTCCTCATCAGTAAGCTGGAAGTTAGAACACTTATTTTTTTTTTCCAGCATTATTATTAGACAGAAACAAGCTGATCATGTGTAAGTTATTTACCTCTCTGCCCAGCACAGTACTAGGACCCCACTGTGGACAGAATTTGAGTATATGCCCCTAGGGACAGAATTCTGGTTTGAAGTCACCTGAACTGCTTCTGAGATTATACAGATAATTTAAATTATGTATTCATCAATTAATCCCATTTCTATTCAGATGCAAACGAGGCTGTTGGCAAGGGGGTAGCTGGTGGATCAGGGATGTCCTGTGATCATGAATTAAAGCCTGACCACATTCCACACCCATTGCACATGGCTTTGGGCAGCATATGAGAGACGGAGACCCTGGGGAGGGATATGCATCAGACATGTCTTAAACCTAACAATAGGTTTTCAAGTTCAGGTTTCGGACCCGTAAGACATTCTACTGTCTCCTTGCCTTTCTTTGTTCCAGGGACATGGCAGGAATACAAATCAAGATCTAAAAGGGGTAATAACAAGTAAGAAAAATGCTAGCTGAGCGCGGTGGCGCACGCCTGTAATCCCAGCACTTTGGGAGGCTGAGACAGGAGGATCGTGAGTTCAAAGCCAGCCTCAGCAATGGCGAGGCACTTAGCAACTCAGTGAGACCCTGTCTCTAATAAAAAAAATACAAAAAAAGGGCTGGGGATGTGGCCCAGTGGTCGAGTGCCCCTGAGTTCAATCCCCGGTACCACAAAAAAAAAAAAAAAAAAAGAAAAATGCTGATGATCTCAGGGAGCAAGAACTTTGGCTGAGCAAGGCTGAGGAGGGAACAGTGGACTGGCTACTGGAGGACTGCATAGAGCTGGCCAGGTAATCCAGGAGGACAGACTGTCCTGGTGGTGGAGAGTGGAGTGGTGAGTGACGAGAAGGTGAGGCGGCTCTGCAGTTGTGTGTAGGCATTGCAAGAGGGAAATGAGACTGGAGTGGTGGACAGGGAGACCGTGAGGGCTGCCCATGGGCTTGTCACCTCCTTGGGGACGGGATGCATGCTGTTTGCCCCTGTGTTTTAGCGTCTGGCACAGAGTCAGGCAGAGAAAGAACATGGCTGGGCTGGGTGTCAGTGAGACAGTGTGTTTAGGAGCAGACGGTGGGTGGACGGGAGAAAGGGAGAGACTGCAGCTGGAGAGGCCTATTTGGAGGACCCAGAGGCTGTCTGTGGTGAATCCAAGCTAGGATGGCAGAGGGGACTTCGGGAGCCAGGGACACAGTCAAGAGATCTAAAGAAGGGACATGAGGAAATTGGAGGTCAACTGGCGAAGGTCATGAGAAAACAAACAAACAAAAAGAACAGCAAAGATGACTGCAGTTTCCAGAGGGAGGCATATCCTAGAAGAATCTAAAAGACCATTTTGCTGTTCTTCCTCTCCCTCTTCCCTCTGAAAACAGCTCCCACATCATGACTTATTTCCTTTTCAATATTTCAAGATTTCCTTCCTATGCAGCTGTCCCTGTCCACAAGACTCCTGGGACTCTCTGAAGAAATCAGACAGATGTGAGCATCCATCCCAGGTCTGCTACTCACACACTCCGGTACCTGAGGAGAGCCCTTTAATCCTCTCAGTCTTCAGTACTTCATTTGTAAAGTAGGAATAATGCTACCTACTGTGGCAACAGGTTGTCTTCATGAAGGTCACACAAAATCAAGTGACCACAATACAATAGCTTGATCATAGTAAGTGCTCCATAAACATTAACCATGATTTCCATTGTCTTGATAATTTTGTTTATTATTTCAGATTATTTTGTCCTTTTGCTCATTTAGCAAACTCTCTGAGATACATCATGAACTTTCCTGTCGGATTTCTAATCTAGGAGAGTATGATTTGCTCCCTACCCGCTGGGGGTCTTGTGAAGTAAGACAGTCTAATACAGGGAGTCTGCATTTCTCAGTAGCACCTGAGGACTCTAATGTGCTGGTCCACAGACCAGACTTTAAGGAATTCGGATCTAGACTTTCTAGAAAATTATGGAGATGAGAAAGTTATGTATCTAGATTGCAGCAAATTTTCATCTAGTGCTTATCCTTCATATTGACCAGGAAACTCTTAGAGCAAACAGTTTAATCGTAAGTATAGTTTCACCAACTATGTTCTAAACTCCTACAAGTGGAGCCAAAAGAGTATTAGCTTGTCTTTTGAGACTCTAAAATATTGGGAACCAAAGAGGGCATTAAAAAAATAAACTCTATTTATTCTGCACATAGCGAGTGAAATCCTTGCACATCCAAATGTAATAAATATATTTTTCAATGTCTGTTCCATAATTTATCACACTGTTTCTCTCTCTGCTCACTGTGTCTTATCATCAGGACAACACCAATCGGATAAGACGAAGATGCTGCCAGTAATTTTTAATATTATGGTGAAATCATATATTTTCCTAGATGGCTGACTTGATATAAGGCCTAAGACTCAGTCCATAAATCTTGAAGTGCTTGAGATGTGTAGTAATTTCATATTTAATCTACAGCTATTGATACATTATCAGGACCTGAGAAATGATTAAGAAGAACTTGGGAGATAAGCATGGGCGATAGTGGATGATAATCTGATTTCAAATATATTTATAGACTGAAGACCTTGGAATGGACAAAATATGGCAAGCGTGATTTTTACTGGTGGTACTTGCAATTAAATTTCTAACTCATATGCTGGGCTTCCCTGGGGTATTTTCTTATTCTTTCATAAAGTCATGCTGTGAATGACACTAAATATAAGGAAAACTGTCCTTTTCATCTGGAAACCTATGGCTCAAGTTTTGAATTCAAGTTTCAAGATATCTCTCAACTATTCATCTCCTTAAAGTGTTGGATCTGTCAAGGGCCTGAAATATCTGTATCCTCAAGGCCCTAGGCCTTGTGCTGGGTCTCTGCTGTGTACTTGGTACCTATAATAGCACTTGGCTTAGACCAGATATTTTTTTGAATGATTGAATTCTGATGTTTAAACCTCATTCTTAGAAGCCACCAGGAATGTCACTTCTAAAACAGCATTATTTTCTCCTTTTTTTGTGTGTGTGTGTAGGCATGTTGGATTATTATGTCCTTCCCCCATTTTGCTTCAGACAGGCCCCTCCAGGCGCAATCCTTAGGCACTCTGGAACGCAGACGCTCTGACCTCAGTCCTCTTGCAGTCAATCTCACTGGTACTACCCTGCATGTAGGGGACAGGCTCTCCCACTCCACTCCATGAGCAAGGAAGATCAGCAAACACAGCCAGCAGAGGGCCACTGCATGGTTGTCTTGTCTCATCCCCCACCCCCCAAAAAAGGAGAGAGGACAGCTTTATTAATTCTACTTCATGTCACCATAATCTGGTGGGAATTTAGGAAACAGACTGGACTTTGCAATGGTTGCCACCCCATCTCCCTCTAAGAGTCTCTGTTGGTGGATCTGTCGCCAGTGCACACTGATATGCATGCAAGCGTTTTCAGTTTTACTTCCCAATCCTTGCCCACTGGCTCTTCTCTGTGCCTTCTATAAGGGGATTTCAGGAAGTGAGACCTGGGAAAGCTTCCTTCCAAACAAAGCGCATTCCCCCTTAAGTTTCAGATGAACGCTGCTCTCAAAACATTTCTTCTTTCAGGGCAAGGGATCACCTCTCTGCCTCCCTCTCAGGAACCCAGGGAAATCTGAGCTCTTCCCCTTCACTTAGAATAAAAGCCCAGGAATAATGTGTCCTTAAACTATAATTTGCTTGCATCCGGCAGCTTCCTATCCACCAGCACAACAGTCCTCTATGTAAATCAGATTTATTTATTCATAGGCACTAGCATTCCATTACTTTCATCAAAACCAGTGAAGCTGCATTCAGCGGTTTCTGCATTCTTATAAACTAACTGGAAAAGCAATTAACATTCGCCAGCACTTTAGACAGTGGGGAGAGGGTGAGGGACCCCACCACGCTCTCGATAACACCACCTCTGTAGGCGGGTGGCAGTGCAGAATGACTGCTCCTCTGTGTCGAGGGAGATAAGAGAAGTGACACAGATTAAAACAAATTGTTGATCCATACCAGGCAGAAGCTAGGGAAACAATAGAAGTAAAAGCATAAATGTCAATTTAGGATGATAAAGGATACAATCTAAATGTAATATGAGAGGCCCCCAGACAAAAGCAAGAAATAGAGATTGCACATTAGTGAAGTATCAAAGTACTGAAGCAGTAGAACATGCGCACGCACGTGCCGTCATATGTTCCCAGCCCATGAAAATACAAGCAACACATTGTTGATTGCTCAGCAAACCCAATTATGAATTAACCCGCCATCGCAGAAATTCTCCAAAATTATGCTCATTTCAAGATTCTCAGAAGAACATTTTGTTCCCGTGGTAACTCTGCCTCTCTTTCTTCTGGGTGCCTAAAGCAACCAAGAAGGGGGGAAAAAAAAAAAAAAAAAAAAACTCAAACCTGAACTGTTCTGGTTTTCAGCCTAACAAGAGGTTCTGGCCAAATGCTTACTGGTTGCTCTGATAGAAAGATTAAGAATGAGGTCAGTCTGCAAGGTCATCATCTCAGCTTCCAAAACACTGCCACAGCACTGGCGCTCTTGCCTGACTCCCTGGCAGTGTGCATGATAAGCCAAGATCTGAGAATTCATTCCTAATTACTCTAGTGTCAATTCTCGTCCTGCCTTTATGGTGACAAAAATCAAACTGCGGGCTCAGCTGTGGCTCTGTCTAATATAATAGCTGCCACTTGCTAATGCGGCAGGCAGGGCTTACGGGGAGGTATGCAGGTGGCAACACGTCCCACCGTCCTCCCAGACTAGGGCAGCCTCTCGTTCCTGATGGGCTTCAAGTGTCAGGGTGGTTATTAATTACCAGAATGGTCAGCGTGATGCGGCGGATCCTGGGGAGCCAGTCACATCAGGAAGATGTCTTGTGCTGGCTCAATGTGCATCTCAGGGCTTCTTTTTAAGATCCGTGGTAACTGCTTTTATTCACTCAACATGTTATGATTTTATTAAAAAAAGGAAATATAAATAGACCCTTCTTTATCTCATAGATGCAATGCTAAAATTGCACATAAAAACCAGCATTATGACAGACAGGCGATACGGGGTTCTACTGGTGTTTAAACCTCCCAGAGCACTAACCCTGTGTTAAGTAAGAAACTAGACACTGTGTATCAGTCAACAGTAGCTGTCATTATTCTTGTCCTCTATGGTGAATAATAATTATGACGCCAGTAATAGTAGCGACATTAATAGAATAATAGCGGGGTGGTTACTAAAAGATTCTTCACTTTACAAAATAATTTGCAACAAGGTTCCCTTATGGAGACTTTCCTGAACACATTGAGATATTATCGATCCTTAAAGTCCACTCAATCTATTCGATGCATGCTGATCTCCATTAAAGGTCAGGCGATGCGCTAGGCATGGGGAGACAGACAAGAGCAGGGTGCTTTACAGTGGCGGCTTCTTTTGTCACCTGTCACTCTAAGTGGCTGTGAACTTGTGGGGCAAGAGCTGTGTCACTTACTGAGAGACATGCTTTCCATGGGTTTTTATCATTTCTCCTCACTACAAAATCTCCACTTTATGAGTAAGGAACCTAAGACTCAGAGAGGTGAGGCAGGATTTTAAGTTCACAAGCAAGCAGGTGGCAGCCCTCTGCTCCTCCCCAGCGTGCTGTTCCCCGTCCTTCTCTCTACTCCCTTACAGGAGGTGGAAATAGATTCCTTAGGCTATTAATAAAAAAAGTCTCCTGCCCGAGGACACCCTCACATTCCCAATTCACAAACGAAATCAATGCTTCGTATCTACCGGGTTTGTATCTACCGGGTTTGGAGTGCTCGGTCCCTATAACCTCCTCATCAGCAGGTGAGGGGTTCACCTCAAACTGCCCCTCTCCCATCCCCTGACTTCCCAGGGAGTTCTCCGAGCTGGAACTGGGATTTGCCAATCACCTTGGCTTCTGCAGGCAACCCGTTCAGTGAGCGAGTCTCTTTCTGTCTTTTCTTTCTGTCTTTTTTTCTTTTTAATATTTTTAGTTGTAGATGGACACAATACCTTTATTTTGTTTATTTAGTTTTATCCGGTGCTGGAGACGGAACCCAGGACTTCACACATGCTAGGCAAGTGCTCTACCACTGAGCTACAACCCCAGCCCTGTACTGCATTTTGTTTAGAGACAGGGTCTCACTGAGTTGCTTACGGCCTCGCTAAGTTGCTGAGGCTCTCTTTGAACTCGCCATCCTCCTGCTTCAGCCTCCCGAGTCTCTGGGATTACAGGTGTGCACCGCCGCACCCAGTTCTGCAAGTCTTTCTCTGTACGTCAGTTTTCCATATTATAATTCAGAATTGAGGAAAGGGGAGTCGGGGGAGGGAAAACGCACTTCTGTGAGAATCCCTCCAGGAACTGTCAGGTTTACCTGGTGGCCTCTAAGAAGCACAGGTAGCTGGTACCTCTGGGGACAGCCCTTCCTCCGTCCCTTCCTGACCTGTGAGAGGGTCACACACCTCCAAACACAGTCCCCCAGGAAGAAACCCAGTGTGGTTCCTCCTTTGAGCAGCAACACCCCAAATAGGGGAGGAGGGCAGTGCCGGCATCTGCAGCTACGGTGTCTGCGCGGTGGATGGCGGCTCTGGGGCTGGTGGGTTTGCTCGCCCTGAGAGGCGCGGAGCTGCTGAGTCAAGGGCAGTGGGCTAGGGAGAATAAGTGAGGCCTCCCACAGATTTTCTTTTCTTCTTTCTTTTTCCTCTTTTGGTGGCGGGCCTCCCTCCCTCTCAGGAAGAGCGGAGCTCTGCTCTCGGCATCTCAGCCTTTCAAGGTGAACTCTCCTCCTGGAGATGTGCTCCTCGGCAAAGGCTGGGGGAGAAGGGAGGGAGGGGGCCAGATCAAAGCTGCCTTTGAAGTGAGTATAATTTTTGGAATGTTGCTAAGAGTGTAACACACAGTTCAGCAGGAAATTGGCTCTGGAAACAGCTTTGTAGTTGCTCCCCGGGACTGATGATTTCCCTGACCTGGTGGCAAAGGTGCGGAGCTGAGCGGTGGGGGAGATGAAGATTGCTGACTCTCACCGATCTGATTTAAATTTTTCACCGACCGAGAGTCCTTTGGCTCTGACTTGCTGAACAAAAAAAAAAAAAAAAAAAAAAAAAAAATGTCGTACGATGTCCAAAACAAACCTCCAGAGAAACTGGGGGGTCTCTCAATGGATTTTGAACTGGTTCCAAGACTGGACAGAAAGGACAACAAGGATACTTTGCTTCCTGTGACAGATTTAATAAAGGAAGCCATGTAGAAACCAAAAGAGTGACCATTTGTTGTTGATAGTGTGTCAGACGCTCTGCTAAGTGACACGGTGCATTATCAGGTGGGAATACACGGAGAGTGTTTAGCACAGCACTTCACACAGAGAAAGTGCTCGATTTATGTCATGGGCTTCTTTAATCCTCATCACGAACATATTAATCAGGTACTTACAAAGTCCTCACTTTAAGGAAACCGAGGCCCAAGGAGACCAAGCACCTACCTGACCTATGGTCAGTCAGACAAAATGGCAGCACAGTCCTGAGAGGCCTCTCTCAGAATCGGAGACCACTTTCCCACATATATCCCATGTGGCTTGCACCCAGGACAAGGACCGTTCACAGTCAAGTCCACGTGGCAGCAGTCAGTGCCCTCTAGCTTATGGAAATGAAATCTTTTCGTGGAATCGAATCCCGAGGACCTTCTCCATGGAGAAAGCAGCAGATGAGCAGATCGTCTTTCTTGTTAGTACATAGCTTTTCTCTCTCAGGGATGCTAGGAAGCCTGAAGATGTTTTGCTCCTTTGGTTTCTGCCTTTAATTTCTGTTGTTGATTGTGTTGTAAGGGGGAGGGATGGAGAGGGGGGATTAGGTAGCTAATTAGTGAATCGATAGGAGGGAACCAAAGGTTTTGCTGGGAAAGCGAGGCCTAGTCACAGGCTTCAGCTCTCAGCAGCCTGCGTGCAGGCCAACGGCAGCTGAAGGGAGCCGGTGGCTAGTGGGGGTGGA
The DNA here is from genome assembly GCA_025594165.1 of Tamias sibiricus. NCBI lineage: Eukaryota > Metazoa > Chordata > Mammalia > Rodentia > Sciuridae > Tamias > Tamias sibiricus. The sequence goes on from CM046662.1 coordinate 12,655,370, forward strand.
GGGAGGAAATCATCCAATATGGAGCAAACTGCGCCGAACAGGAGGGGGAAAGACACTTCCAAGAACGGATTCAGACACCTTAAATGAAAGCTCAGTTGGGATGAAGTTTGACCATATGTTGTCAAGGATTTAATTTCTTCCTTTTTCTCCTGTCTCTCCAGCTCCCTTCCCTATTGCTGGGGACCAGAACCCCTTCTGACAACACCACGTCTAGCTGGGCTTTCTGTGTCTTTGGGGGTCTCCTTCTGGTTTGGCATTAATGGACATGGTGGAGCTAATGCCTTGAGGCTGGGGTCTACATAAGTCTCTCTATGTCCCTCACTCAATGCTGTTAACTTCTTGCCCCAGGAAGCAAAGAGGGTCACTTGAAGGGAAGAGAGGCAGGTACATTAGTGTCCACTAAAGAGGTCCACATCCTCAGCCCAGAACCTGTGAATATAGTGTTACATGATGCTATAGATTGAATTGTGTACCCCTAAAGTATAGGTTGATACCTCACCTCCGGTATGCCAGAAGGTGACCTTATTTGGAATCGGGGCCATTGCAGATGGAAGTAGTTAAGATCATACCGGAGCTGGGTGGGCTCCTAGTTCAATATAACTGGTGTCCTTAATGAGAAGGCAGCCACATGCAGACACAAGGAGAAGGGCTTATGACAACCACGGTCAAGGCTTGCCTGATGCAGCTCTAAGCCAAGGAATGATGGAGACTGCTAGCAAGCCACCAGAAGCTAGGAAGGGGAAGGGAAGATCCCCCCACGGGTTTCAAAGAGAACATGGCTCTGCAGACACCTGGGTTTTGGAGTTGTAGCCTCCAGAACTGTGACACAGTCCATTGCTGTTAGTGTAAGCCACCCATTTTGTGGTACTTGGCTATTGTAGACCTTGGGGGTTGATAGAGATGCCAAGGGGGATTCCAGGCTACAGATGGAATTAAGGTTTAGGATCAGATGATGACTCCGAGGTGAGAAGATTTTCCCGGGTTATTTGGGTGAACTCGGTGCAATCCTAAGAATCCTCCATATGGAACAGAGAAGAGACAGAACAACACGAGAAAGACTCAGCCTGACACCGCCGGCTGTCAAGACGGAAGGGTGGCTGTGCATCGGGGAGCTAGGCAACCTCGAGAAACTGGAAAAGGAAAAGGAGAATGAAGGCAGCCCCACCAACACCTTGATTTCAGCTTCAGCAAGCCATTTCATACTCTGATTCCAGAACCTTCTAACAATACACTTGTGTTGTCTTGGGCCACCTCATTGTGGTCATTTGCAACAGATGTGATAGAAAACTACTACAGGGAGTCCATGCTGGACGTGCACATGAACCTGAGGGGCAGGGCTCTTCTCGGCCAGGTACCATATTAGAAGGAGTGGGAAAACGCCATCCTGGCTGAGCTACACTCTCCTTTTTGGTCCTTTCATGTGAAGCACATGGGTGACTGCTCCTTCTCCACACACAACAACAAGAGTAGTGACAGGAACAACTGCTCTAACATTTATCGACTGCTCGCCAGATGCAAGCAGTACTCTTACCACTCGACATGCATGATCTCTTGTAGTCCTTGCAACAGCCTAGACAATGGGCTCTGATCTTGTCTCCTTTGTACTGGTGAGGAAGCAGAGGCAACAGAAATCAGATAACTCGACTTAGGTTACATAACTGGTCCATGGTGGGGCCTGGCCTGCCATGACATGTCAATCAGGTGACAGTCACGGAAGTTCTTGGCATGAATGGGACAGTTGGGGGTGAGATGGCTAGAATAACCCAGAGAAGAGGAAGCAACCTGTCTTTGCTTTTGGCCTGTGAAAACATCAAGAGAAGAATTGCAGGTTCTGATTTTCTGTCTATCTCAGCTCAGGACTTGTATTGTTTGAATTTCGACACTGCAAAGTAACGGTAGATCAATGCTGCAGCTATTCAAAATCTTGAAGATAATCTCAATTCAAAGTTGGCAGTAATGGAGTTGAGAAATGGGAACATGTTGCATTTCCCCCCTATTTCAAGTGTGGTGCCAATATCCTGTCGAGAAAAGGATAAAAAGAGCGTCTGCATAAATAAATATGCTTGGTAACACCTCTTAAGCTTATTCTCCTGGCCTGATATGAAAATATGATGGGTGACAGTAGGTAAAGCTAGCTTCTTCTACTGCTATATGGAAGTTTGTAACACCCACTGATCTTTGGCATGGACTCAATCTGCTGAAATCCAAGGCAAAGAAGAGAGACTCAGCTCATTAGAGTGTAGTCAATGACTCCAGGTTGTGCTATGAAAAGAGGCAAGAAGATGCAGAGTTAAAGTAAGCTGCTGGCCAGCCAGGGGGCTCTGGAGATGCCCCCACAGTTCACCACATCATGGTGGTGCTGCTCCGTCTTGCTGAGGTTGCTGCATGGTTTTTCTAGAATGCAAGAATGCTAGGAAGCAAATACCTCCAGGCTTTCTAAGAGACACCCCCTCATCCATCACTTCACACCTGCCTGAACCGTCCTGGCTGCTTAGCTGGTCCTGTTACACCTGGGAATGCCTTCCCCTTTCCCTGCCTTTGCCCGAGGTGTTATCAGTGGCTGGGACAAAGAATAATGATGAACAGAATGTGTATACCAAGTAAATCACGTCCACTCTGCACTTGCTCTTCAGGGAAGGAAAGTTACCTTAGATTTCTGTACTCAAAATCAAGCATTCTAAAATTACCTTATGCTTTTGCCCTTCCCCTTGCTTCACACCCTAATGCCAACATATATGTTCATCTAATTCATTCCAAGAATACTTCTGATATCATTCCACAAACATTTCTTGCATGCCCACAAGACACTAATATCTCAGAACACTGTGATAGTAGACTTGCATCTCCCCTTTGGAAGCTCATTGTCTGCAAAAGGAACATACAATCCGGATCTTAAAATGAGTCATTTTTAAATGTTTAGTGAGATCGATAAAATTATGTGCATGTACAAATTTGTCATAATGAAGCCTACTATTATGTATTATTATAATGCACCAATAACAATACGAATTCAAATAAAATGCAACTAAATTAAAAAATAGTATTTCACTCACCCACTGCTTCTTCCCATTCCCTTCCTATAACAGGTTCAGTCAACACATACTTACTAAGTGCTTACTGTGCCCTACCAATATGCTAGTTGTTGGGGACTGATGATGAACTAGAGAGGCATGGTCCCTGTTCCTGAGGAATTTCATTCAGAAGAAATCTACATGTCCACCAATGAGGTATGTACACACACACACACACACACACACACGCAGTGGAATGTTGTTCCACTTTGTATTATATAAATTGAAGGGCAGAAAGACATCTACTTCGTGATTTCATTCATGTGAATCTAAAACTCTTCGAGAGTAGAATGGTGGGGAGGGGTGGGAGCAGTGGTGGGGTACAATAGCTGGCTTGTGGGAAATAGGGGGATGGTGGTCAAAGAATGTGAAATTTTAGTTCAGAGGAGTAAGTTCAACAGCTCGGTAGCTGAATGGGTGAGTTTAGTTAGTAACAGACTTTTGTATACTTGAAAATTGCCGAGAGTAGATTCTCACCATAAAAAAAAAAACGCATGTGAGTTAATGTGTATGTTAGATTGACGGAGCCATTTCACAATGAACACATATACTGACACATCATGATCTACATTATGTACACCATTTTTACTTGTCAATTAAAAAAATAAAATAAAAGAAATAAAATAATAAATAATAATAAAATAAAAAATAAAATAAAATCGCTACCACAAAAATAAAAATAAAAATAAAATAAATAAAACAGAATATAGTTTATTTAGCAAAAAAAGAGAGGAGCTTAAAATGAATCATTCATGGGCTGTAAGTCACCATCCATGGACTACTATTTCTGTAGTATGATAGTGCCCCCAGAGGGCAAGGGCATTGCCTAGCATACAGCAAGTGTCAGTAAGTATTCACCATGTGAATAACTGTTGGAACTGACTTCTTCCTACCTGCAACCTTGATGCTGCTGTCCCAGTGCCTCCAGACCTGCGCAGGCGCAGTCCCAACTCTCCCAGGGTAGACGCCCAACACACTTTGCTGATGACCTTCATTCCTCACCTCACAACCCCCTCCACAGTACACATTGTCATTTTTGTGAAATGACTCTATTCTACATGAACAATTAAAACCATGAGCAGTTGTGTTCATTCATCACAAGCACAAAATGATGATTGTACCTCACCACAAAAGGGAATATAAAATCACATTTAATTCTAGGGAATGCTGCAGTTGGGAAAAAATTCAGATCTTCTAATAAGAAGTTTACATTTTGAGCTCTTAATAACAGGTTTTTGATGCATAAACATGTTTTTTTTTTCCCTAGGGTTTGTTTAACCAAAAAATATATATTCATAAATTGCATAGTACTCAATTTAGCTGAGATCCAAGGAGAATCTGAGTAATGATGGGTTCTTACTCTTATGAATTTAAGTGTGTTGCCATGAATTTACTTACTTTAGCGTAACTTAGGATAAATTATTCTTCTATAAACATAACTCCTTTAAGATGAAGAATATTTCATTCTGTGGAAAGACATAATTTGGTATCAGTGTTCAAGACAAAGGTGCTAAGACTTTGAAACCCTCTGCCCCAGGAAGGGTGATTTAACAATAATGAAATTGTATTAGAATGATTGGGGTTTCCCTTTGGGGGACAATGAATGTAAACGGAACTGTAAGTTACTGGATTTCAGTGATGGCTCTTTTTGTGAAAGAACAATTTAGATCTTAGAAATACAAAAAAAAAAAAAAAAAAAAAATAATACAATTTTTTTTTCCTCCTAAAGAGAACCTAGTCTGCATAACTTTTTTTTTCTTTATAATGGTAGGAAACAGAATATTTAATACATACTTTGAAGAGGCAATTATAATAGGTTTTAGCATTTTGGTTACCCCAGGGAATCACATCTGTAATTCTGTGTGATTATTGCCCTGGATGGCAAGGGTATTTCATCTTGCATGCCAATTCTGATTGATTAGTAGTGGCTGTGTGAAGGACTGTTGAGAAGTATTGGCAGGCCACACCTGTTCACAGCAGGAAAGAGGGCGGTGATCGATTAGTGATGTCTACCCTGGGTGCAAGAATAAGTAAGAGCACATGTGCTTAGTTTCTGTCAAAATAAAAATAATTTCAAAACTAGGAGGTAAAATTTTCATTGTGTTGGTATTGCAAGCAGATAAAGTAAGCTATATATCCAAATGGGCTATATTTTTACAAAATTCAAAAAAACCAATCTTGTGGAAGTCCTAGAAGATAAGCCATGGGTCAGTGGAGTCCTTCAAAGTAAAAAAATAAAGTCTTACATTTTGTACAAACGTGTTGGTACTGGAAAAAAAAAAAAAAAGTCTTAGAATTTCAAAGCCACTTCTAAAGTGCTAAATTTAGAAGGCTTATTTTTTTTTCTACCCACATGTCTTCAATAGTCCTTCCTTTGCTCTATCTATGACATATGAGATCTTCTAAATTTATTATTTTTTCTCTTCAAAAAAAAAACCACTCCTTCAAATTCTGTTTCTGATTTGCATATTAAAGTCTAGACATTTGAGTGATCATATAACACCCTAATCTTTGGGTTCAAATCTCAAGTATTTGTCATTTTTTAAACTTCACGTTAGATTTCTAATCTTTGCAAATGCAGATTTGATGATTGATTGTTAAATAGAGGTTAGCCCTGAAGGCTTTAGAGAACTTTTAACCTAAAGTGTAGTGACAAATAAGACTAATGACCAGGCAGTGGCTGAGTAGAAATAATGAAGATTTCTTTAAGAGTAATTTTGCAGTGACATTGCAACAATACTTTTGATAATCCTTTATTCCCTTAAGAAGGGAGACTAAAGATGAGCAATTACATTACATAGTAGGACGAGAGGAATATAGTTAATATTTTGAACATAAGACAATGACCACACATTCTGTTCAATTCCCTTTTAAAACTCGGACTGTAAACTCTGACACAGGATATAGTAAAAAAAGAAAGAAAGAAAGAAAAAAAAAAAAAACCCTTCTATGTGGTATCCAAGATTTAACACTTATGAGTTTCAGTCTTTTTCCTCATCTTCCTTTAGAAAAAGGAACTCCCTCTCTTTTGGAAGAGAATAAAACTGGTTCAATTTTGAGTAAAGAGAGAGAAAGAGGGACAGAGAAAATGAAAATGTAAAACTCAGCAGAAATGTCACACCGAGGAATCATAATAAGCATTAAACATTATTTAAGTCATGCATAACCACTAAAATATATGACCCCTTTCCATAAATTGAAAGGCACTGCATTCAGCAGATTATGGGCCTCAAGTGCTGAACTAGGGAAGCTCCTAAGATGCCCAAGCCTCCCAGACCCGAAGATTAACCCTGATCCGTGGTAGCTTCCTCTCTGAGCAAGCAATATGCTCTCCAGGGCAGCTGCTAGGGCTGGGCTTCCTCTTCTCTCCTGCCAGGGAGTGTGTATTTGTTGCGGGCCTGAATGTCCAGGACTATGGTAAGGAGAGAGGAGGGAGGAAGCGTGAGAGGGAGGGAGGGAGAAGAAAAGAGCTGGGAGAGAGATGGAAGGAAGGCAAGCAAGACAAGATGAATCTTGCCCTTCAAGCATTTGCAGTCTGCTGAGGTCCTGCCAAGAGCGTCTAGACAACACTTTCAGGCTCATCTGCTGCGAACAGAATCCACGCTTCTTACAAGAGGAAGCCTAGAACAGAGTGATTCTGAGAACCCAGGGTTGGCGGAAATGTTAAACCCGCCATCAGAAGAAAAGCTCCCGTCAAAACTTGGAGGTGGAGACACTGAAGTATAAGGACAAGTGACTTGTTCTCTTAAGGCCAAGTTGGCTTTCTGTAAGATTTGGTATCTTTAGGAACCAGAGAACTTCTTGCCCTCCTAAGAATGTTAATGCCATTGGCTCTAAGTCAGGGCAACAATATTTTAAAAATTCTATGGCTATTAATGCAAAGTTGGTTATACTTTTATCTCTGTGGTGGGGCTGCAGGAGAAAAAGATGAAAGAAAATCTCTAAATTCTTGTTTTTTTTTTTTTTTTTTTTTTTTGGGTGGGGGAGGGTACTAGGGATTGAACTCAGGGGCACTCAACCACTGAGCCACATCCCCAGCCCTATTTTGTATTTTATTTAGATACAGGGTCTCATGAAGTTGCTTAGCACCTCACTTTTGCTGAGGCTGGCTTTGAACTAGTGATCTTCCTGCTTCAGTCTCTTGGAGCTGCTGGGATTGCAGGCGTGTGTGACACCACACCCTGTAAAATCTCTAAATTCTTAATTCTCTAAATATGCTATAAAATTTTACAAAATTATATATTTTCATTTTTTAGGATGGTCTAAACAATATTACTAAAGATACAAGGGCTATGTTAACCAGAAGAATTTTTTTCTTACTATTACACTTATTATTACGTCACTAGTGACAACTTGGAAAATGGGGATATTCAACTTTCCAAGCAATCTTTTCTAAACTAGGCTCCGTACGTTCTTAAAATGGAGATGTAAGGATGCTCTTAGATCCACACGCTTCTTTTTATTTTAGATTTTTTTTTTTTCTGCTACGCCCTCTAGGATGGAGGACCTTTCTTAATTGGATTCTGTATTAAGTGCCCCAAATATCTGCTCACAATCTCCCTCCTTTTTTCGGCTTTCCTTTTTCTTTCTTAATCAAAGGAATGCAAAGTAGCCAATCAGCCAAGAGGCTAAAAAGAGAAATAAGAAGCAACAGGGACCCTGTGAGCTTTGCACACACCCCAGGCACAACTTTACACGGAAACATGGCAAAAGGGGCTCTGGGGAATTGTGTACCACCGCACTGAGAACGCTCCTCGCCCGCATCAGATAGTCCGCGTGGACTCAGGATCCAGACTTCTAAGCCTCATTACAGACGGGCTGAGGCCAGAGTGGGTAGGAGGTATAGATGATTGCTTCAAAACGCTGACCTTGAGTCATTTTGTCAAAGGAGAAATTGAGGGGTTTGGTCGTGGCTACTGAGTTCTGAGTTGGTGGGTAGCAGCGCCTTTCTTGGAAAATCAGGGGCAGCACTTGGGCAAACAGGTGCACAGGCTAATTGTGGGCTCCCTGGCGGGGATGGCTAGGCGCTGGAGAGCGGCTTGCACCTCAGGAGCTCTTGGAAATGTGCACTGATTTGATTGTTTAGCACCACCCACAAGAGGCTCTTAATTGCATTCCTAGAGCATTGGGCTTTCTATGGAAATTACTTAAAACACAGCTTAAGTGTTAAATCTGAACTGTGTAATGTGCAATTGAGGGGTTTTATTTTATTTTATTTTATTTTTTTTTAAAATAACCTCACTCCTGGCTGCCTCCTTGTAGGAAGCTCTGACAGGTTCAGTGGGAAATCTTGGGGCTGGCGCACATTATAAGTTATCTCCTGCAGGGTTGGCAGGTGTGAGCTATGTCAAATAAATTTATTACAGTCTGTGCTAATAATGAAAATTATAGAAAAGCTAGATGAAAGTGCTCTACAGCCAGCTAATTTGAAGCTACCTTACTAGACAATAACAAGCTCCTAACAGTTTTTCCTTTTTTTAAAAAACACTAATTATGCTTAATGTTCCCTGTCGCATTAGCTTTCATGGTAATTATATTTCAAAACTTTTGCAATTAGGGTGCAGTTAATATTGTGGAATATTGCAATTATTTTTCATTGTGACACCTCTATTGAGAGCTGGTGGCATAATGATCACATTGTTCAACTAAATCAGAACTGTAGAAATATGGCAAATGAACCAATTACACATTATTATTTCTAATTACAGATAATGTCATTTTCTCCGCTTTTGTCCAAAAGAATTTCTCAAACACAGATATCCCAAATTCTTCTATTTGTAAAGACTCCCTCCTTTTCTCATCCGCACATGGGTATATTCTTATTTTAGTGCCTTGAGTGCTAAATTTAAAAAGGTCTCAAGGGGTTTTCTTGAATTTTCTTTCTCCACCCTCTACCCCCTCCTGGGGACTTTCAAAGCCAGATGCGCTCATTGAAAAATCTCAGGCTTGGCCCAGCCCCTGACAGCATGCCACCACTGTGAGCTGCATGAATTTAGCTTCTCTAATCCTCACTCACATTGGCTCATTCCTATTCACTCAACAGGTCTAACCTCTTATCCCAATGAAGATTCATTAGTGGTAACTCGATGTATCTCAAATACCTTCTAAATAGCACCTTTCTCCTGCTTTCCACCACAAAATGATGGGGTTGAAAGTTGAACTTTCACTCCCTAGGTGCTTCTAACTGTCTGGAAATGAAATAGACACAGACAGAGGGTTTCTAGAAACCAGTTGCATTTGGATTGGGGGATTTATTTATTTATTTTCTTTACCTATACTTTTCTCAAACTTGACCACCCTAATAATAATAATTGTGACCATAGGAACATTCCTGGACTCAATATCCATGATTATATATAACATCAAATATAGCCCAATTTTATCCTGTAACCACATCTTGAGAAATATGTGCCAGGCATTAATATCTACTTTTATAGACAACCTAAAAGCTTAAAGAATTGCCCCAAATGTTCTATCTACCTTGTGGTATTAAGCTGAAAGAAGTTCTTCTGATGCCTGCCACTCTGCAGCCAGAGTCCCCACCTGTCCCGTCTAGCCTGGGACTGAGGGATTTGTAGGATGAGGCATAAAAATGCTGGCACCAGGACCATCAAACAAACTAGGACCGCTGGTTGTATGAGCTGAAGTTTGAGTTAACTTGTCTATGAACTGGGAAAGGTGAAAAATGTTTTTTACATTGAGCACCTTTAAGATACTGAGATTTTCAAATATAAGACAGAGACACGGTGGGAAAATGGGCTGAAGAAATAGGAGGGGTTACATAGCTGGATGTGGTCCCTAGTTCATGCTGTTTTCCCAGTTAGCCTGCAGTCTCTGTGTGGGGCTGGGCGCTGGTCCTCGTGACAGCTGTAGCATCTTTCTCTATATCCAGCCTGTGGTAGGTACTCAGATACATTTGTGAAATAATATTACTAACATTAATAGCTTGCATTTATAGAGCCCTTATTCAATTACTTTGCTAAGTAACCTAACAGTGTTTTCTCAATTAACACACAAACCAATTTCCTGAGAGAAAGCAGCGCTGTGCTACATGTATCCCTTCTGGGCCAGTGAGGAATTCGAGATGGAGAAAGTCTATAGATACCCTGCTCCTCCTGGTCTAGGTGGGATGTAAGGAGGGTGGGGGACGCAGGTCTGATGCTCTTATAGCCTACCCTCCGAACAACATTGAACAACATGGTGGCACTCTAAAAGCATGGACCGCTGTAGCTGACCCATGCCCTTGGTGGTGCCAGCTTGCTGAGAATCATGAGACTAAATATCTAATTTAGGGCAAATACGTTTTCTATTTTGCTGACTGGGAAGACATAGAGGCACTTTTTTCTCTGTTTGCCCATACTCAAGGGACAGCAGACAAGCTTCCCAGATACATAGTGATGCCTAGAATTTCCCTTCTGAAATCCAGAAGGTCTGAATTCCGTACTTCCTGATGTTGCTGGTCTGACTTTGACCTATTATGATGCCTAGCTCATGTCCCTCACCCCTGGTTAGTCACATTCTATCTGCACACATTGTCTTCTATAGTTTCTCAACATAATCAAGAACTTCCCAGTCTTGGGACCTTTTCCTTGCTGTTTGTTCCCTTTGACTGAAAAGGGCCCTCCCGCTCCCCACCCCTCCCAGACACCTTCACCTTGTTACTTGGTAAATGAAAATTTTCAGGTTTCAGCCTAAACCTTATCTCCTGGAAAGCCAGCCTTCCACTTCTAAGTTGCATCCCATGTTAGTTTCTGTCTCAGATCACTGCATCTCTCTTACCCTAGCAATTGTTACCAGCAATCATCATATTTAGTCATCCAAAATGCTAACTTTCCCTTTAGAATAGAAGCTTCACGAGATCAGAGGCCACATCTTTCTCGGGTACTGTTAGGTCTGCAGTGCTGAGAAAAGTTTTGGCTTGGGGTAGGTATGCAAAGATTATTAGTCAAATGAATGTGCTAGTCAGTCAAATAGTGAATTGACCTTTTTAAAAAAAAAAAAACTGGCATGAAGCCATCCTTACTGTATTTATTTAATATATTTTCTAGTCTCTTTTTAAATTTCCTTGAATATTGACAAATTATAATTGAATGTAGTTATGGGGCATAAAGTGATGCTAGGCAATGTGTAGACAATGTGGAATGATTGAATCAGGCCAATTAATATATCCATCATCTCAAGTACTTATCATTGATGGCAGATTTACTTAAAGTGCCACAAAACATGCTTCAGTTTGAACTGCATTTCCCTTAGGCTGCCAAAGCTACGTTTCCCAGGAGTACAAAATAATATGTAAAAATGCCAGATTTGTTTTCCTGTTCGGAACAAACACAGCCAATCTAAGTGCCCTGCTCCTTTTTTTTTTTTTTTTATAAAGTGGGGAGTACAAAAGCAAACTGTCACACACGATCACTTCCCAGGCGGAGCCAATGCTCCACAATATGAAAACAGGTTCCCCTTCATGAGACATAGAGCCTCAAAACATTCAAGTGACACCGGTCTCGTTCTCCATGAGTTGGCTGCCATAACGCTTTATTTCTACGACTCCTTCTATTTCTCAGACGAGTTTTACAACCATCGTAGCCATTTCCCTCGTGAGGAGGTAACCGTAAGGAGGGGTTAATCCTCTTAGGCTGGATAGCTCCAGGAGGCAGGTTACATGACCAGTGTCACAGGTGTCACAGGGGCAGAAGTAGGGGGAGGAGGCTGGAATGGCCTGGAACCTGAGCTCCTGAAAGGGGCGGAGTAACTCAAATGACCAGGCAACCAAGGGCACCGGAGACGGAAGTGGGTTTTGTCCTCCAGGCAGCCTTCAAAGTGCCAAGCCCAGCTCACACCTTGAACAGACAGGTTCTACCCCCTGGCCAGCATCTGGACAATACTCTCTACTCTTTGCTGGGAAGCACTTGGATTCGCTGAAGGGGACAGTCTGGTTTATCTCTGATACTCAGCGCAGCTTCTTGGGACAGCGGGTCTGTGCTTAACCACCCCGCGCCCCCACCTCTCACATGCACGGAGACCTGAATCTGCTCCTAAAAATCTGTTTGCTTGTTGGTAGAGCTCCTCCTTAGCCAAGCTCAAGACAGCCTAAAGAAATGGAAGGAGATGCTTCAAATAGACCTGCATAAAAGGTCTGAAGGGGAGCAGTCATCCCCACTCCTTAGGACGTGGGCGAATAGACTGATTGGTCCAAGGGTTGGTGGCTCCTAGGATGTTCCCACATTCCACTGGCCATATCTTATGTAAGGTTATAACACCACCAACTGCCCATGACCTTCTATTTCCACTGCCATAATTTTCTCCTAAGGAAATAATTATAGATGTGCAAAGAAATTTTTACACAAGAATAATCTTTGCAGTGACTTTTTTTTAATAAGAAAAAATATGAAACAGCAAAAGGGAGTAGTTTTAAATAAATTCTAACATATCAACATGATGGGCTAACACCAGTTTGGTACTCTGTATTGCTTTCACTTGACGGATTAAAAAACTAAGGCCCAGAGGAATTAAGTAACTACCCGAGATCACACTGCTGCTAAGTGTTGGAGTCTCAATTGCAACTCAAGCAGTCTTACCCCAGAGCCCAAACTTGTCACCATAGTGCCACAGAGTGCTGACCCAGGAAGCTCTGTGGTGCTATGTAAAAGGAGTCCATAGGATGGTAGCGTCCCTTGGCAGCTGAAAATTGTGTAAAAATGTAATTATGTATAATTATGTATACAACATATTACGTAATTTTTTTTCTGTCTTATCTTTTTTTAAAACTTATTTTTTATTCTAAGTTGTTATGAATGACAGCAGAATGCATTACATTTCATATTACACATATAGAGCACATTTTTACATAAATACAAAAATAGTTTTTTCTTTCTGTCCTTACATCAACAAATACTTATGGAGTGTCTACTGTGTACTGGGAACAATTCTAGGTGTTAGTAATTCATTGGTGAACACTGAAGATAAAGTCCCTGCTGCCATATATTTTGTATTTTAGTGTTTCTGAGAGGGGAGAGAGAGGGGGGTGGGGGGCTATGTATCTAAAGGGTAACAGTGATCGTCTCTGGGCATGCGATTTGGGGTGGTTTTCATGGTCTTAAATCGCGTCTGTATGGTCCAATTGTTGTTTCATGTTCATAGAACACAGAATAAAAGCCTGTCTAATTCATGTCAGCAATGAAAATAAAAATCAGAGAATTGAAAAAAAAAAAAACATACACATCTCAAAAAAGACCTCTCAAGTCGTTTTTACCCTTCTGTCTCCACCGCGGGGCTCCTGAGAGTATGGCCTGTCCTGCCAGTCTCCAACAGTGGAGTCCCTAGAGCTGTCACCGCTGTCCATCCTTCCCACGCCCCTCAGCCCCACCTGCGGCTCCTGTCTCCCTGCCCCCTGCCATCAAGACAGGACAGGCAAGGCTGACTGAAGGCTTGACCTATTTTAGACAATCTCCCCCTGCCACAATCATAACCAGGTAGTTATTAACCAACCCTATGATTAACAAGAAAATTAACAGTTTGAAAAACAGGGCCAATCCTCCAATCCTTCCACTTCAAAAACTAATCTGCGTCGGCCTCATCTATCCAGGCTCATTTGTGATGTTTCCTCACAGCCAAATTTCCCTTCCAAACACGGGAAAATGATGTTTGAAAATCCTTACGCTCATAAATCATTACCCCAATTCCCAAATTTTACTCTGGATCATCGGAGCAGCCCAAAATTGAAAACAAATATAAATAGAGAAATTCGCATGCCAGGCCTGGAAAAATGTCTACTCTTGCCTGCTGGGAATATCATTTAACCTCTCAGCACTGCCGCTTCAACTTCCTGAGACACCAATAATAACACCTCCCCCAAACACAGGTGGGCAGTTTCCAGTATGCAAACTGCATTGATGGGTTTTAAACTGCACAAGGGAAGCCCCAGAGCTGCTTCACAGCTCACTGTCCACTCACATCTAGGGCCTCCCCTCCTACCACAGTGGGACGTTGGCTTTGGCGGGATGTTTCCAGACCGATCTACCTTTCCTCCCCAACTTCTTGTTTTAGTGGGTTGAGAGCACCGATGAAATGATACCGTAGGAAAACGGTCTGAGGTCTAATCATTTCAGGTGTGAAATGAACTTCTCCTGGCATCTTCCAGAATGTTCTCTGAGACGCCCGTGCTAGCTAAGCTCAGGGAGTTGAGCCAAGGGTAGGATCAAAGCCTTAATTGAGAATGCTTTTGCATGAGTGGATTTAAACAAGACCTCTCAAATTAATTTAACATACTCTCTTTTATTTAATTCTCTTTGTTCAAATGTCAACTTTTTGTCAGAATCCGGTGTAGTATTTTCTCTGTATCCTGATACGCACCTGCTCGTTTGCCCAGCAAGTGTCTCCCGGCACGGGGACAGTGCTCTCAGAGTGGAGCGCTCGCTGGAACCACGTGGGAGATGTTTTCAACACTTGCGGCTCTTGCTGGGCTTTCCACCCACTAAGGGCTGCCCTCCAAATGGTGGCGCTGGTTTCTGCGGGAAGTTTGGATGTCTCTCAGGAGCTAGACTGCCTGAGTGTGCCCCAGGCCCTGCCATTATTCTCTGTGTAACCTTGTGCAAGATAATTAACACCTCTGTGCCTCTGTTTCCTCACCTGCAAATTGGGTACACCTAATACTTTCAGGGTCGTTGTTGAGTTCACATAAAGCAGAGCCCTGAGTCTGGTGCACGATAAATTCAGCATAAACATGAGTGATAATTATCGTTATCGTTATGAGTTTGCAAACCTGCTCCTTCCCTGAAACACCTTCCCTTCTTCTCCTGTCTTCAGCGTTTTGAGACTGCTGGCCCTGATGTGAGGTTTCCTGTGCCCCTCCTCCCAACCTGTTTCCTCCCTTAGCTTTGATGATGTGGCTCATTTATAGTGACTCTTGTGACACTTGCTCCTTCAACCTTCTCCTGTTTTTCTCTAGAACATGTAGGCCTTGCTGGAGGCTCTGACCCCAGACCTCTCTTCCATCAGCCAATCCCCTGCTTCAGCAAGGATGCCCTCTCCACTGCCTGCAGATGATGGATCTTGGTTTATCTCAGCATTTCTCATTGTCTCTTCGCCTTCCTTCCCTTCCTTCCTTTTTTTTTTTTTTCTTCTACTCTTTTTTACCCTCCTGTCTGTCCTCCCTGAAGTTCAGATCCAAACTTTCAGCTGCCTGCTGGGTATCACCATCTGGCCATCCAAAACCTTTCAGTGAAATTTATTTTCTTTCTACCTCACAGCAAAAATCTCCTTCTGTCCAAAACTCCAACCTTGCTTTTCCTGAGGAGAGAGGGGAGGGTCTCTCCTTTCTAGCCATGCTCAAAGACCCAGAGCCATCTTGGACTCCTCCACATCATCAGTGTGCGGGTTCTGTAGTTTCTTTTCTGTCTTGGTCATCTTCTGTCCCCAGTGACTCAGCCGTAGGTGACAGTCTCCTCACTTTTGGTCTTGCAATAATCAGCTAACCCTTTGCTCATCCCCAGTTTCTCCTCTAGCTCATCATGCACCTGTTTCCACGAGAACTTTCTCTTAAGAGCGTCTGGGAAACTTCTCAACACCCTGGAGCTCAGGCTGCTCTCTGGCCCTATGAGATCAGAATCTCTGGGTTGGCACCCAGGCATCTGCACTGTTCTGATCTCTCCAGATGTTCTAATGCATAGCTCAGGTTGCCAATCACAGCTTAAAGGAATAGCTAGGCAAATCCAAACTGCTGGATTGAGAATTCTTAAAACTGTAGCATATGGTAGAATCTCCCTGAGGGCTTGTTAAAGCACTGATCGCCAGGCCCTACCCTTGGAGTTTCTCATTTCTCAGGTCTGGAGAAGGAAGGGAAGAGAAGGGGCTAGGTGTTTGCATTCCCAACAGGTTCTCCAGAGTTGCTGCTGCTGCTGGTCTTTGGGGACCAAATTTTTAGAACCACAGTTTGGTGGGTTCTCTTTGCTGGGTCACTTGAAAGTGAGTTTGTTGAGAGGAAGCACACTAGGTCAACTAAGGGGTCCTAAGTAATGCTCTGGAGAAGGGTTCTTGGAAAACGACCCAGATAAACAGCAGTGGGAGTGTCCTGTGTTCTGTGTGGTATCTCAATCTCTCCAGTCACCATCCCACTAGGAAAAGGCTGGGCTTAATAATCTGATTAACTTCCAGTGCTTAGGGCGGAGCCAAGTACCCAGCAGATGAAGACAAAACCCCCAAAGACTCAAATTCCTAAGGAATTTCTCAGACTTATAAATTTTGTTCATTACCCCTGCCTCTCTCTCTGCACGCCATCCTACCTATATCTATACCCCTAAGCTGTCAATCTGCACATCTATCTCCCTACGTATCTATATATCTTGCTTATAAAATAAGGATGCTTGGACTAACCCGAGGCAGCTCTCACAAAAGCAGCAAAGAACATAGGTGCCAAGAAGACTGTTTCTGGAATATCCCATTACTGGGAAGAATGTGGTTTCTCCTCCTTCATTTCATTTAGGTTTTAGAGGTAATTGTGACCTGGCAGGCAGATAAATCTGTATTCAACACCTCCTGACAGGGATCATTGTAAATAGCATTCCTACCCGAATTCTTGAGAGTTTATAGCAAGAAAGGAAGATGATGAATATAATGTGGAATGGGGTTTATAAATCTTTTTAAGACCTGATTTTTTTCTCCTACTTTTGTGAGCATCTGTATTACAACCAGCCCTTTAGCTAATATTGTTTTTGTGTCGAAAAGCAAAGTTTACCGGGTCTGTCCTGACTCTGAGCACTTTATAATTGCAGGAGAAGGACAAGTTACAGAATTCTGAGCAGGAGAAAGAAGGGGGGAAAAGAAAAGAAAAGAAAGGACCAAGAGCAGCATCAGTTCAGCTAATGACACAAATGAGACTTAAGAGCCAAATGAAAGAGTAGAAATGGTACGGGTCCTCATTGCTTGCTAAATTGGGGGAAAAAAATCCTACAAAGCTCAATGACACCAGCTCATCAGTCAGTTCTTACTCATATTCTAAAAGTGTAGATTAATCAGGAGCCAGAGAAGGATGGAGCAAGTCTCTGCCTCTCGTTCTTTGAAGCATGATGGACTGATGAGCCTAACATTAGAAGCTTTTCTGTCATCATAGGCCAACCGAGCGAAGCTCATTTTGGTGGTTATCAAGATTCATGCAGCGATTATTTAGAGTCCTGCACACGTGCTCTTTAATCAGGCCGGGGAGATGCGCTTGCTGGCTATTTTCTGGACGTTTAACAGGGAGAATAAAGCAGGCGTGATTCTAAGGGCAATTCCTCCCAAACGGCTCCGGAGTTTCCACTCCCAGCTTCTGTCCCCACACATTTTGAGGGAGGTGAGAGGACCATCTATAAAATGTCCTTAAAGGCATCGAGAGGCGGATAACGGGGACAGCTTTGCCTCCTGTCTTTGACTCTGTTACCAGAATGGTCACAAATGGAGCCTCTGCAATTCTCCTACCTGCAGACTCTTTCCCTCCACGGTTCCAGGATTTTCGTTCTGTGTCCTGATCATTTTTAATAAGGGCACATTCCCATTTTAGGTCTGGATTTCAGATTGTCAATGTTTTATTTCTCTTCCCAGAGGACAGACTCCGAGCTGTAGTCTTCTCTTTATTGCCCCCTTCATCCAGTACAGTGGCAAAAATATTTACCCAATGAGCACATACCTGAATGAACAGCAGGATTTGTGCACTTTTGGTGAGGAGTGCCATGCTTCAATCATGAATGCTCTTAAAGAATTCTCTGACTTCCATTTACAAGCATGGTAGGCACACAGGCCGTTCATAGCCAGATGCCAGCCTCATGTCTAGCTACTCTCCTCTCCTCATTGGTATGTGTCTGTTTCTACTTACTAGAATGAAATACTTGAGGCCAGGTAACTTTATCAAGAAAAGGGGTTTATTCAATTCACAATTCTGGAGGTTCAAGGCAGAGTCACTTGGTCCCTCTGGTGGGGGGGTGGGGGGACTTGAAATGCTACAGGAAAGGCTAGCATGCAGATGTGTTCAGATTCAGGTAATGCTAACATTTCATGTGGTTTCAAAGGCTCATGTGCCGAGACTTGGCAGTGTTGGTGGGACCATGTTTCTTCACCTCTCCATGCCTCTGTTCTTGTCCTTGGTGTTTCTAGAAACCACTCTGACCCCAGCTAATGGCTTTGGTGAAGCAGGGTCCAATCAGGTGCAAGCACATGAGAAGACTCTCTCTGCCCAGGAGAGTGCCAATCAGGAACCGTCCATGAGCGCATCAGACCTGCTCTGTACAATGAACTTTTTTATTTTCTCCTCAATACTTATCCCTGTATACACTGCCACTAGCTGGCACAATCTCCCTAAGGCCAAGTACCTGGCTAGAGTTGTCTCTGATTCACTGTTTTTTATTTATTTATTTTTTTTTGTGGTACCAGGGATTGAACTCAGGGGCACTCATCCACTGGGCCACATCCCCAGTCCTTTTTTGTATTTTATTAGAGACAGGGTCTCACTGAGTTGCTAAGTGCCTTGTCATAGCTGAGGCTGGCTTTGAACTCGTGATCCTCCTGCCTCAGCCTCCCAAAGTGCTGGGATTACCGGCGTGCGCCACCGCGCCCGGCTACTGTACATTGTACATCTACAACAGGCGATGTTCAATGAGTGTCTGTGGAATTGAAATGAATTATAGTGAAAGTGACCTGAAAGAGTCTTCAGCTTCTGAAGCCTCTACTAACATCCCTACAATAAACATTAGGTCTTGATAGTTGAGCTTTAACCTAGTGGTTCATTCTCAAAATGTGGGCCCAAACCAGCAGCAGCAGGCATTACCTGGGAAACCTGTTGGAAATGCAAAATTTTGGATTCCAACTCAGATTTGCTGAATACAAATATCTAATGCAGGGCCTGTAAGTCTGTATTTTCAAAGTCAGTAGGTGAAACCCGAAGCAGCATTTAGGGAAGTAGCATGTGGTAGTGAGAAGTTCAAGGCCTTTGGGATCGAGCAGCAGTCATTCCTGTCCTAGCTGCTGTGCTTGATTTGATGGCCGTATGGATTCGGTCATCTGAGCCAAACTTGGTGAGGCCCATTTCCTTCATTGATACAAGGCAGAGGGACCAGAGCAGGTGACAGACTTAAAAGGCCTTGAACAGAGCCTATGGTACAGCAAACAGTCAGGGATGTCAGCTCCTAATGTAGTGTCCCCCACAAGTCACATCATTTAAGGTCAGTACCAAAACAACCATGAGGAAGGAGGTGGAGGAGGAGTCAGGGAGGGGAGAGGAGAAGAGAGGATAAGGGAGGGGAGGGGAGGGGAGGGGAGGGGAGGGGAGAGGAGGGGAGGGGAGGGGAGAGAAATGCTGCCTGGTCATTAACTTTAAGAAATGGGCCGTATATTTTGAAGAGCCTCCATTCATATAAGTATATTAAAGGCTCGTAGATGTCTTAGCACCTCCCTCCACCTTTTAAATTTGTTTAATTCAGTCTTTTTCATTATCCTCTCATAGCTCTTCTCCTTTCTCTGATCCTTTCCTCCCTTTCTTCCTTTCTTCTTTATTTCTTTATATCCACACCCACCCACCCACCCATCCATCCTTCCACCCTCTCTTTCTTCCTTTCTTCAGTCTTGGTCCTCCCTTCCATCTTTTGTTCTTTATTTTCACCCATCCTCTCTTCTTTCCTTTGGCTCTCCCTCCCTTTGTCCTTCCTTCTTTGCTTGTATTTATGCACCCACCCATCCATCCATCCATCCACCCACCCATTTATCCGTCCATCCACTCACCCATCTATTCATTCATCCTTCCATCCATCCATCCACTCACCCATCTACCCATCCATTCACCCACCCATCTATACATCCATCCATCCATCCATCCATCCACTCACCCATCTACCCATCCATTCACCCACCCATCTATACATCCATCCATCCATCCATCCACTCACCCATCTACCCATCCATCCATCCATCCACCCACCCATCTACCCATCCATCCATCCATCCACCCATCTATCCATCTATCCATCCATCCATCCATCCACCTACCCATCTATCCATCCATCCATTCTCTTTCTTTCTTGGGTCCTGGTCAGCCTTCCCTTCCCCACTCTCTCCTTTCCTCCCCATCTCCCTTCCCACTTTCAATGGTGAGTAGAGAGAAGACAATCTCTTAGCTTTTTGGGCATTGAGGGAAATGTGACAAAAGAAAAATTTCACATTGGATTTGGGTTTAAGATCATCGGCTTTCTAATCGGAGTGTGGGAAGAACAAAAAGTACAAGCATTTTCTTTCAGTAACAGTGAATATTTGGAAAATATGGATAATGATTTGTCAAAGAATAGTTATTTATTAAGTACACACTAAGTGCTAGACACTCTTTTAGTTAAAGGTACAAAAATTGGGGAGGGAAGCAAATGTGGATGGGGAAGCTGCCTGAGAAGGTGACACTGAGCTGAGTGAATGACCAGGTCCTCCACAGGGGAGATGGGAAAGACTGGGCAGGTGGAGGAGGAAGTGCAAGGGTGCCACAGGAAGGGCTCATGTTTCTGGAGAATGCAAAGGAGTCTGTGTTGCTGCAGAGTCAGGAGAAGAAAGGAGAACAGAGAGAGTTGAAGTTAGGAGGATCAGGCTATGACCAAACCATACCGTGTTTAGCCACAATGAACTCAGATTTTATTTTAAGTGCAATGAATATATTTCATTATATTTTACTAAACATACTAGTTTGGCCTGATTTTGAGGTAGGAGAACCTTGCCCTATGTTTTGTATCTTTATTGGTGATCTGCAGAAAGTCCCAAGACCAAAAAGTCTAACTACTTTCCAACAATCTGTCACCCATCCATCCACCCACCCATCCGTCCATCCACCCATCCATCCATCCACCCATCCATCCATCCATCCATCCATCCATCCACCCACTCATCCATCCATCCATCCATCCAATAGTCATCTGTGGCTTCTTATGTTCCAGGCATAGTGCTTAATAGGAAACAAAGATAAATAAGACAAAGCTTCTGCCCTCTGGGGACTGACCACTTCATAAAGCACTTGCAGTAGGAAAGGGACTTGGTAGAAGGACACAGGACTATGTTGGTTATGCTGAACCACCCCACCAGAGACTCAGTACGCACAATGGGATGGGTGGAAAAATCAGTACCAAAACTACAATACTTTGATTACTGACTACATAAAATGCATGATTTTACCACATTCAACAGCATGCTAAGCATAACTGTCTGGATTCTGACTTTGTATGGAGCAGAGTACAGGAAGGAGGGTAATAAGAATTCAAAGCTGACACCCCAAATTCAGTTCCTCTGTTGCCATAAGATCTAATCTTGCTCAAGGGTTCATCCCATACTTGAATGATCGTCCTACTACATAGTTTCAAAAGCCTGTGGAAATTATTCCCTTCTTTATTTCATTAACCAACATTTCCCCCTCTAACACTATCTTGAAATGCCTCTTATAAAAAACCTTTTCTTTTCCAACGTTTCCTGTGGCAAAGAAAAAGAAGAAAAATACTAGCAACAAAGCATATGCTAAGGTAATTTAAGAGTTGTGATAAGCCAAAAGGAAAGATAAACAGCCTCCAGAAACTCACAAAGTTAAAGAGGTTGTTCCTTTCTACAGAAGTCTAATTGGACACAGCAGGGGTCTTGATCCACGGGCCTGCTTGTTTTATGAGTGGAATTTTCTGCTGCAATGTAGGAAGTCAAAGTGTGAGTTCAACTTCTCTAAAATCCATTTTTCTGCATCTATCCTCCAACCTGGAACTGTTTTGACCCATTTTGTTGGGAGTGGGGTCGTGGAAATACATAGATAAACCCCGGATGTGAAGAATGTGAATAGTTTCTATGATCCACCAACTCTTTGGCCTGAGCAGCTACTAGATAACATTTCATCTTCAATTCCCCTGTTTTTATGTCCAGGGGGAGATCTGAGTAGATTGAAGTTAGGAGGGTCAGGCTATGACCAAATCAGACCATGTTTAGCCACAATAAAGGCTTGGATTTTATTTTAAGTGCAATGAATATATTTCATTATATTTTACTAAACATACTGGTTTGGCCTGATTTCAAGATAGGAGAACCTTGCCCAATATTTTGTATCTTTATTGGTGATCTGCAGAAAGTCCCAAGACCAAAAAAAAAAATTGAAGTACTTTCCCTCCATCTGTCATCCATCCATCCATCCATCCATCCATCCATCCATCCATCCATCCAATAGTCATCTTGGTTTCTAATGCTTCAGGGATAGTGCTTAATAGGAAACACAGATAAATAAGACAAAGCTTCTGCCCTCTGGGGACTGACCAGAGGAAGGGTGACAAAACCACAAAAGAAGAAACCCAGCAAAGAGGTAATGCCACCCCTCTGCTTAGTCTCCGGCTAGATCTCAGCGTTCACATCAGCTTTAATGAAGAAATCTGCATGAGGGTTCTGAGTTCTATGGGGAGGAGCCCTGATACCAGTGTCCATGGAGGGTGTCATTACTACTAATAAACAATGATGATAACTTGCCTGTCTGCCTCTCACTGTGCAATGGAGAGGTATTTTTCCCCCCACACACTATCTTGAAGTATAATTATCCCTGTGTTATAAATGGTGAAAGTGAAACACAGAAGTTAATTAAACAACTTGCCCAGGGTAATGCTAGTCCAAATAAAAAAGGGAATAAGGCACAGGATTTGGGAGCTCTGAGGAGCAGGCGTTTGCAGAGCCGTGATGGAGGATAAATCAGGGCATGAGCGCCTGACTTTTCCTCGAGCATATTGAGGACATATTCCTCAAGATCTTTTGCTAGGCTTGACCTCTGAAACTTACGGGGATTTGAAAATGGAAACTCCCCACCCCCAAGTAGCTGCATGACACATTCTGAATGGCACAGGCTATACCATGTCATGTAAGTTCTCCATACCATCTCTGCCAACAAGGAGTGCTTGTTCTTGGTTATGCACCCCAGGAGGGTAAATCACTCATCTGTCTAAGGCCCTGTTCAAAGCTTAGTGTTAGTGGGGCATGGAAATGTTTCCTGGAGTACCAGCCTGATTTGACTCAGATTGATCAAAAATTGCAACTTCAGGCACGGAATGAGCTGGGCATAAATCTTCCAAAAATTTAAAAGGAAGTATATTTAGCTTATAAGAATGTATGTGCCATATTTGATCCATTCTTAGAAATATATTTTTATATTTCATTCTCCCATAATCAAGAGCTTCAAGAGTACCCTGTGTGTTTAATGTACGATTTCTTTTTTTTCCATCTTTGAAAGGTTGTAATTAAGTCCACAGTGTAATCAAGTCCCATCAATGCCATCTTATAATCAAAAATATATCGCATTTGTAGATTTCTATGACACATTCCTGTCACAAAGGGATTGTGGCATCTGATATCAAAATAATGCAAGGAAATACAAATAGAATTTACTCAGCATAGGAAACTTCACTGTGTAAAAGTTGGAATCTTTTCTAAGGCAGGCTCAAGTCCAATCAAGTCCTAGAAGCTATTTTGGAGAAAGGGAATCTTATGTTTCAGTGAGGAAATGGGCAAGTCAGGGCCAGCAGAGCCCATCCATCCATCAGGATGGGCCAGAACTCATCAGCGTTGGAGAGGATGCCAGAAGGTGCCAGATGTGGCTCACGTCCAAGGATGGACCTTCAGAGCCAGCAGTGCCAAGTGCCCAAGACACACTGGGCCTACTGTGGGTTTCCAATCAAAGTGTGTGCACGGTCCATGGTTTCTGAACACCAACTTCAGAGCCAGCTGCAAGGTGCTCTTCCATGTTGTATTCTCTCATATAAAAAATAACAACCGCAGCCAAAACTCAAGTTTGAATTCTGTTCCTCACTGAGTTAGCACCAACCTTCACAGATCAGAACAAATCCAGCTGCTTTTGGGGTAGCTGCAGCTAAAACTCACCTAAACTTTCATGACTTGCGCTTTCCTCCTTTTAACTATATGAACGTGTCAGGAAGCCCAGCCCCGAGAACACAGAAATCAAGAGTAATGGTGCAAAAGAACTGAAGAATTTTCCCATTGCAATCTTACTTGGTAAATCAACACATTAGTGAAAGTAGAGATCGGACACTAGTTGAAATACTGTTGGAAAAGATACTGGTCCCCTAATGAGACACCAAGAGAATCATGACAAAGCTGAAAACAAAAACTTTGGTGAAAGAGCCCCAATCAGGGAGATGGCTATTGCGGTTAGCTGGAAGCCATAAGTTCCACCTGATAATAATCATACATTAAGTATGCACCTGACGCACCGGCAAAGCTAAAGGTATATAACCGGGTGAAAGTGGTCAGAAGCGGAATTCATTTAGTCAGTCATTCAGTTGCTCAGTCGGTCGGAAGAAGAATTCGGGTCGAAGAAGAAGAAAATAGTCAGAGCGGCCAGAACATAGTCAGAAGAAGAAATAAGAGTCAGAGAGAAAAGAGTTCGGTCAGAAGAAGCTAGAGAAAGAAATGAGAAGCTAGAGAAAGAAATGAGAAAAGAGTTTAGTACTAAAAGAAGAAATGAGAAAGCCAAAGAGACTTTGGTTTAGAAGCCAAAGAGAGCTAGAGAGAAAAAGAGAAAGACAAAGAGAAAAAGAAGATATAAGGAAAAAGAGAAAACAGAGACTAAGAAAGATAGAAGGAAAAATGAGAAAACAGAGACTAAGAATAATAGATTCCTGCCACCGAATCTCCTCCTGCAGTATTGTGGCTGTACGACAGGCAGCTACACTTTGGGACTAGTGTAAGTCCAAGGTATCTAAGTTCTGTTAATTCAGCATGTTGGAACAAATCAAGGATCTGAAACACGCTTATCTATCAATGGATCGATCAAACTATCAATTTGCCTTCATGTAACACAAAGTGAGTCGATGAATTGTGACAAAGCAAATGAATCAAGTCCTACACAGCATTGTGTACCTCGGAGAAGATTATAAAAGGAACCCTTCATAGTTGAAAGTTGAGACCATCAGATCAAATAGAGCCTGTTGGGAAGTCACTTGAATTTTCTGACCCTCAAATGACTTATCTGTTAAGTGGGGATAATAACACCCTTCAAATCCTTCCCACCACACAGTTGTAGTGTATTTAAAGGGATGTAAATAGATAATGCACAAGATAATGTTTCCTCAGTGTGGAAATGGCGCGGCAACGTGGAGATGATAATTAGTGACAATAGTGGAAAAATCTTCATCATTATCATAATCATCCTCCAGGCCAACAAGCTGTATAACTGGAGTCACAGGTTCAAATGCAATGGCAGCCAGGCAAATTGCCTAAGTGGAAAAATCACACCCATCTAAAATGGGCAGCCTCCGCCTGACTTTCACTATGCGTGGTTACGATATATAACGCAGGCAGTTATTGGTGGGTGCGTGGTTATTTTGAGAAAGATAGAATTAGGAATGTCTATATAAAACCTCTTACTTACTTTTGCAATGTTGCCACCTTAAAATAAACAAACAAATAAATAAATCGCCAGAAGGACAAATTGTACAGGTCGGCAAGCTCGAACGTCCAAAGCCAGATGTGTGCAACTGGAGATGAAGCAGGTGAAAGTGTTCCTTACTACAAAGAATGCTATGAATGTGAAGATGATCATCATTTAATGGCCTCATTGTCACCATCATCACCAATCCAGAAAGGGCCACCAGCTTTAGTTCCTGATTTTCTGGGAGGAAAAGTTGTTTCTGAGTTTTTCAAGAAAGGTGAAGCTGGGCATTGTGGTGGACACCTGTAGTCCCAGCTGCTCTTTGGAGGCTAGCCCGGGCAACACAGTGAGACTCCATGTCTTAGGAAGAAAAAGTAAAAAAAGAAAAATGCAAATTAAAAAAAAAAACAAAACAAAAAAAAAAAAAAACCCTTGATCACGGCAGTGACTGCGAGTAGAGTAAATGTCTTGTGCTTTGTTCTCAGTCTTTGCTCAGAATCTTGACATTTTGAAGTTGAAAGAGATCTTCCCAAACATCTGGCCCCAATCCTCACAATGCTACAGAGAAAACAAAGGGGGCCCAAGGGGACAAGGGACTGCCCTGGTGACAGACAAGTTCTGGGAAGAATGAGGCTCCGGTGATTCTCTAGCGCTCTCCATCTCGGGACTCTTTCTTGCTTCACCATGATTTTCTTTCTTTGTCTCTCAGATCCTTTTTATCTTCTGAACCCTTTCAGCAATTTGAGATCAATAAAGAGAGGCAGAAAAGGCCACGTCTGCCCAGTGCAATATGACTTTTTTCCCTCCCTGTGAATTATTTTCACACCAAATCTTGTCTCTTATATTCTAACCAGTTTTCAGGCTTCCCGAGAAGGTGCGCAGGTTAGTGAAAGGAAACAAAACAAAACAAAACAAAAACCCCAAACCCCAAAAGCATCTTAATATCTTAACTGGGTGGTGTCCCATCCCATCTCTCTCCATTCTTTAAAGCAAATTGCTTGACAGAGCTAGAGAACCATAAGAAGAAACCACAGAGAAATAGGGGGAGTCACTGGAAAAGTTCACTGCTTATTCATGGCAACAAAGTCTCTGATAGAAATGTATCAAAGGCAACAGTTACTGCAGAAAGAGCAACATGTAAAGCACACCCTAAGCAGGCGGAGTGAAAGGGGGTGGGGAAGGGTGAGGCACCCCAGGGAGACGGAAAAGGTCATTGAGATGAAAATAACCTTGGGAGCTGAGGAGGAGGGCTCCCTCACACAGACGGGAAGAAAACAGCATCCAATCAGACAGAACAGACTGAAATGCAGCTCCAGCCAAGTGTGAATGCCACCAAATGCATTGTGGAACTATTTGGAGAGCTGGCACCAAGGAAAGGCGTCCTGTCCCCCACCCCACAGTCCACTGTTGGACAGGGATGGGATTCAAAAGCAGGGGCTGGACAGACTGTAATTTACACAAACACCTCTTTGTAAACCCTAAGCAGGGGTGAAGGGTGGGAAAAGGGGATAGGAGGTAAATTGGGGGGGTCTTGCTCTACAGAGCACGGCTATTCTGCTGAAGTGCTAAATAATATGTATATATTTTTTTCCATGAAGGGATGCAAAGTCTGCCTTGGAAGTGGAAGGAGGGGAAAGCCTTGATTGATCACTGCTTTTATCATGAACTTCCCATGGTTGAGTGTTTGCTGGTAGAATTGGTTTAACTCCAAGATGCTGTCTTAGAAACAATTATTGTTTTCCACTAAAATACAGCTCTAGCAGAAAACATGCATTTAAGTGATAACTGCCTAAATGCTTCAGTATCTAGAATGTGTTTGCCCCCTCATCTCTGGCTTTACAAGCACCAGGAAGGAATGAGGACAATAAAGAACAGAAATCATAAAACAAAAGATATGATGGAAAATGACAAACGAGAGGGCTGCTTCTGGCCCCAGGGGGATCAAAAGCAAGGCTGGGGCTAGAATTTTAAAGTATTACACAAAATACTTTTTCTATATTTGACTCATCTATTCAGACTTTAGAGTTTCAATATTAGCTACCTTGGTTTCCTTTGCTTGTTTCCGGCTTTCTTTGCCATCTGGGGTTGCAACATTCCACCACCTAAAATCCCCTCCCTCATTCTTTCTCTTACCTACTATAGAATGAGGGAATCAGCCTGTGAGCCAGCGTTCACACTCACTATTTTCTTGGACTGTTCTTTGGACACGGAAATTACCCTCTGCATACCTCCCCTTCACCTTTTGACTTTACATCTACTTGTTTGCTTATTTACCCAATATTAATTGTGCATCTGCTATGTGCCATGCTCAGTGCCAACTAAATGCAGAGAATGAGATGGACTATGGGGAGACAGGCTTCTTGTCTTCAAAGAGCTTAAATTTTAAAGGCGAGTGCTGCTGATGGCCTGGTGGGTTCAGTAGCTGAGGAGACAATGGGGAGCTAGCTCTAGTCCCCTAGCTCTATCCTGCTGAGTATTCAATTGGATACTGTTGTGGATTGATCTGTGTCTGCAAAAGACAGGCTGAGTTCCTAACCCCTGGTACCTCATTTGGATTTAGTGGCATGGTTAAAATACTTAATTCAAATGACTTTATTCTAGATTGGAGTGAGCCCTATTGTCTAAGGACTGGTATTCTTGTCAGAGAGAGATTTGGACACCCACCAACATGCTCAGGGAGAGGAAGACCATGGCAAGAGGAAGGCAGGGGCTGAAGCTGGGCTGCCATACCAAGGAAGGCCAAGGATTGCAAGCAAGCACCAGAAACTGGGAGAGGGAAGGAGGGATTTTCCCCAAGAGCCATTGGAGAGAGCATGGTCTGGCCAAGACTTTGGTTTTAGACTTGTAGCCCCTAGAACTGTGAGAAAGTAACTCTCTATTGCTTGAAGCCACAGTTTGTCATAGCACAGCCCTAGGATGTACCAGAGATGCTAAGCCTGTGTATTCCCTAGACTGGTTCCCAACATTATGGTTTCCTACTTATCGATGGAAGCGACTATCTCAAAGGCACCATCAACTCACAAGAGAACTATTCTTTTGGCTCCACCTCCATTCCTTCCTAAGAAGAGGGCAGATTACACAAGCACACTTCTTTGCTGATTATGCCTTATACGACCTCTTTTCCTCCTTGTAAAAGTGATCAAGTTCACACCCACAATCAGAGATGACCATGTCCAATCTAACACGGCGATGAACCAAGTCAACAGGCCCAAGTCAGAGGAGCTCAGCAGGGAGCGCCCACCTTCTGCTGCCCCAGTTTGATCTTTTCTTTTTAAAGCTAGATCAACAGGGATCCCAAGCTCATCTCAACCTGCATCAGTTGCTAAGTGATTCAAAAAGACCAAAGAAATGACCCTTGTCTTTAAGTGGCGACAATTTAATGTTGACACAAGTGACTTATATGCATGAAACACCAAGAGAATATTACAAATCAGGATGTAATGAGGTGCTAAATTGAATAAGGCAGACTATAAGAGTGTCTGCAATTCTGCAAAGGGAAGCTCTGGCTGGACTCCGTTGGCTGGGAGAGCTGGGGGCGGGGATGGAGATGGGACCTGTCCTCAGAGGAATCCAGGATGGAAAATGAGGACAAAGAGCTGTCATGGCATTTCCTCTGCTCTTACCCATGCTAAGCCTGGGATTTGGGCTGGGTTGGGATAAAGAGCTAAAGCCCTAGCCACTGTCCAGGGCTCCCTAATAAACAGCAGCGGTCGGGACAAATTTACAGATTGAGGAAAACTCCTGCAAGCATTTGACAATTCAGGTTCACTGTCCCTGATGTCCCTTCAAACACACAACCCCTAATCGATGCAAATTTGTTGAATGAAAATGTATTTGAGAATATTAAACAGTTGTCATCTGGGGTCCTAACACTGTACTAAGCATTTTTCACACCCAGTCTCTTGGACTTCCTTTTAAAATATTTTCTTTTCATTAAAAAAAAAAAAAAAAGAGTACAGTTTAAAGAATCAAATAGTTCTACGATGTTCTGTTCAGAAATAGCAATCTTTTCCCATCACCGCCAATTTCTTCCTTCCTAGCAGCAACCACATTTACCTTTTTTTAGCTGATTATTTTGGTATTTATCTCCAGTTCTATAAATAGAATGCATTGCTGCTATTTCTTGTGCTTTCAATTTTAAGCATTATCTAGTAACTTCTCACTCCAGAAGGTGCAGATATGAGCTTTTTCCTACTACCTGCCCAGTCCACCCCCCCACACACACATACACACTTTCCTTAACCAGTTCTCCTGACATAGTGCTGAAATCCTCATTCCATATTGTCAGTGATAAGCCTTACAAATGCTACTCAGATCTGAATCAAGTAGTAAATGATGACTGCTTTTTACTTCTTCAACATGTTTTTCCAGTATTGTCTTTTAAAAATGTACTTAAATTTTTATAGGTTTATTTTTTTCTGGAGACTTACCTCTAGAGCCCAAGTTCTTGTGCTGCTTATTAATTCTGCAATCCTCAACAAGTTACTTAACCTCTCTGAGGCACAGTTTTCCCATCTGTACAATGGGGATCATAAATAATACCACCCACAGCATCATGGTGTCAATATCCTTCAGCAAAATACCTTGGATTAGGAGCAGCTGTGGCCAGATTAAGTTTGTTAACATTTCAAGGAGGGAGAAGGTATACGATGGCAGTCATGGGGTGTTTCAGTACAGAGTGTAAAAAAGAGCTTGTATTAGGTAATTTTTTCAGGGAGCATTCAAAGAAACATGCTCGCTCTTGCATCTGGGGCTGTCAGAGTGGTGATGACTCCCTGATCTAGTATCTCAATGCACTTTATCAGAAGAGACTAAGACAAGTATGTATGTAACAACAACAACAACAAAACAAAAACAAAACCAAATGCAATTGCTCATATTAGCCTATCGGGGAGGCTGCTTTATATTCCTTTATATTCAGAAAGGGTTCTAGGGCATTCCCTAAGGGCTCAGGTGTTGGGAGCTGGTGGGGAGTGGTGGAGGGCCCCAGGATGCTCCTCCCCCTTGCATTGCTTCCTGTCTTTCCACTGGCTCTCTCCCTATCCCAAGTTCTGCCGCCATGACACCATCCACCATGAGGTGGCGCAGCCCAGGGGGCTCAGCCAGAGCCCTTGCCATGCTCTTCAGATTTTAGTCTCCAAAACTACAACTGAAATAAGCCTCTTCAATTTGCAAGTGGCCGGCCTTAGGTGTTTCTTCACAGGACCAACAAATGGACTAACATGACAGACATTGCTTTTGCTTATATTTTGGCAAAAATCATGGAAGGTTCTTGTTTTCAGTTGATCTCACCTCACCACAGTTAGAGCGGCCTTATGGAATGCCGGTGCTCTGGAAGATGGTTTGTGTTCCCCAGAACACCAGGATCTAGCTGTGAGTGGCAGCCCAGCTCCTTGCAACATAAAAGCCTTGCTGTCAGTGTCAAGCTGGTTCCTAGAAACAAGGGCAGCTTTTGTCGTTCTTGTGGTGAGTTACCATTTGTAAAAATAGTTAGAACAATGGCTCCCATAGTCTAAGCCCTTTAAGGGATTTGCTTTTGACACCCAAAGCATAGACAGTGAAAGAAAAAAACAAAAGAGAAGTTGGCCTACACCTGTGTGAGATACTCTTGTGTGCCAGAGGATACTGTCTACAAAATGAAGAGGCAATCCACGGAACTGGACAGGATGGTTACCAGTCACCTATCCGTGAGCAATCGATACCCAGAATATGAAAGGAACCCCTATAACTCAATAGGAACAACAGAAAATAAACCAGCTGAAACTGGGCCAATGTCTTAAGCTGATCTCTCTCCTCAGAAGATAGTCAATGGCTGAAAATGTGAAATGGTGCAGCCAACATAGGAAATGGGGTGGCAATTCCTTCAGAAGTTAAATGTAGAGTTAGTCTATGATTCAGTGATCTCACTACTGGATATATATCCAAAAAACCCAAAGGAGACTATCAAACAGATTCTTGTATACTCATGTTCATTACAGCATTATCTATCTATCTCTCTATCTATTTATTTTTGGTACTGGTGATTGACTTCAGGGGCCCTCGACCACTGGGCCACATCCCCAGCCCTTTTTTGTATTTTATTAGAGACAGGGTCTTACTGAGATGCTAAGTGCCTCGCCATTGCTGAGGCTGGCTTTGAACTCGCGATCCTCCTGCCTCAGCCTCCCAAGTGCTGGGATGACAAGCGTGCGCCACCGTGCCTGGGTAGCAGCAGCAGCATTATTTATGGGGGCTGGAAAGGGGAACAACCCAAGTGTCCATTGATGGACGAGTGGACACACAAAGTGTGGTATGTCTGTACAACAGAGCACACGCAACCAGCCTTCCAAGGAAGGCGGCTCTAGTCCATATTACAACAAAGATGGGGCCGGAAGACAGCACACTGAGTGAAATTAGCCAGTCACAAGGGACGAACATGGCATGTTTCCACTTCTTGAGGCGCCCAGGATGGCCAAATTCACAGAGACAGAAATGAAATGATGGTGGCCAGGAGCGAGGGGGAGGGAGGTCAGGAGGCGCTCCTAGTCAATGCATGCTGAGTTTCGGTTGGGGACGATAAAAACATTCTGGAAATGAGTGGTGGAGATGATGGCACAACAATGCCAATGTTCTCAGTGCCCTAGAACCCATAAAAATGGGGAAAAGGGCAAATTTCATGTGTGCTGTATTTTACCATAATTTAGCAGTGTTTGTGAAATTAAAAGATGTCATCACACAGTACATACATGCAATAAATTACCACACTGTACTCCATAAACATGAACAATTATGTGTCAAGTTAACAGAAAAAATTATAAAAAAAATTAATTATAAGAATTTTTTAAAATCAGAAGGTGGTAAATAATACCAAGCCCTACCTTGGCTCCAGTTTTCTAAACATCACTACAAGAGATTTAGATGCATTAGACTGTCTTAATATCCGTAACAACTTTAGGAGTTACAGACATAAATTACTATTTTACAGATAAAAATATGAGATACAGTTTAAGGAAGTTGTTGAAGATTACAGTGTTGGAAAGTACCTAAGCTATGATTTTGAGTCAAGTAGTACAGACTTCAGTGTCCAGGCTTTTAAGAATATGTTTTTTTCTCAATTGTTCTTTTAGGGTAAGTCTAAGAGATTTACCTCGGACAGGGGTCACAATGTGTGTTGAATCTTCCCATTGGTAAAATAATATATCCTGTGTTTTCACAGAGAAAGGAGACATCTCTAACAGGACTGGGCCATGTTTTAAAATGTCCACTGAATTGTACGCAATAAGCTAGTTCCAGTACAAGGTGGAATTTTTTTTTTTACATTTTAAAAATATTTATTTATTTTGCTTTAGTTGTACACAATGCAATGCATTTATGTTTACGCGGTGCCGAGGATCGAACCTGGGCCGCGCACATGCGAGGTGAGCGTTCTGCTGCTGAGCCCCAGCCCCAGCCCCACAAGGTGGAATTTTTAAGGGAATTCATGAGAAGCTGAAGTTCTGGGTAAAAACTTTTTAGGGCAGGAAACTGTTAAGATGTCATGTGTAGCTCCCAGTCCCTTTGCACCCAGGACATCTTTTTGTATGTACCAAGAAGCCAGGGACAAAGATGGAGAGGCAGAATGTACACAATGCCTATCGACCCTGGGATTTTTGTCAATATCAAGATTATTTGCCGAGGGGAAGCAGTTCTCTGCCGCCTGTCAGTTTCAGGCTGATCCAAAGGAATTACCTGTCCATCTTGACTGTGTGCTGATTTGCACAGTGATGCCACAGTGGTCCCAACGCCAGCTGGGCTGGAAATTGCTGGACCTTCATACTACACATGTATGTAGGTGTAAGTGCACACATGCACGTTGCGTGTGTTGCAAGAAGACACAGATGAAAGAAAAGGCCTGGGAAGCTAGCAGCGTCCAAGAGAGTCCTGAGAAGGATCCCAGTTCTTGAGGTGGGAGACTTTGTGCAGGAGTGGGGTGAGGGTCTCTGGAAGCCCAAATCTGTGTTGGTGGAGCTCTGCTTTCTCCTTCACTGGGGTAGCCATCAACAGCTTCAACCCAGTGTCACAGGATCCCACACCACTCTTGTCATTGTTTAGAGGCTGGGGCAAGGATCTGCGTTGTGAGACCGTGTCAAGTGGTCCAAGTGGTAGAGTAAGATTTATGCTCTCCAACTCTGAGGCAGCCCGGAGGCAAGAAACTTAGAACCACAGAATGCCAGAGCAAGGGAGAAGCTTAGCGACCTTTCAGGCCAATGGGCAGCCTTGATGGGTAGGAAAACTGAGGCCTGGGAGGACTAAGGACTTGTTAAAACCTGCCGTGAATCAGGGACAGAGTATAGCACACACATGTTCCTTCCCCAGCTGCCACCACCACCGAGTTTTCTCATCACATCACTGCTTCCCAAACTTGCCAAATGATAAGACTCACCAGAAGGGAGGAATTAAAACAGGATTCTTTGGGCTCTTCTGGAATTTTCTGAATCAGAACCTCTAGGGGAAGAGTCTGGGGATATGTGTGCTTGCCAAAAAAGGGGAGGCAAAGGGTATGTGTATTCAATTTTTTTTCAGCATTCAAAAATGATACCCAATGGCCTATAGCTCTATAATAATCTAATCTATTATATACATATTATATATAGGTGTCTAATGTATAGCTCAGTAAGTCACACGCGTATTTGGAGGTTAACATTGACAGAGAGGAGGGGAGAAAAATCTTTGCAATTAGAATGTCTTCTGCAATTAGGGGTTGAAGCCTCAGTCCTTGGTTTTCTAGCTTTCTGACCTTGGCTAGTTACCTAATCTCTTGGTGCCACGGTTTTCTCATCTGTAAAATGGGTATGATGGTAACAGTAGCTGTGATAAGTTACAATGGGGATTAATTAAAAGCCAATAAAGAAAAGTATATATGTGCTTAGTATAATTACCTTCCATGGAGGGAGACGGTCCCTGAGCTGAGAGCCAAATCCTGAGTGGCTTTGCACTGGGGCAAGAGTGAAGGGTGGCTCTGTGGCCTCCACAGACTGGAATCAGCACTCTGGACTTGGCCCACACTGCCTGGTGGGCTGGGAACACCTCCAGGGGAGAGGCAGCCTGGGCCAAACTGTTGCCTGTGCAGCAGGAAGAAGTTACAGGTGGCTGTGAGCCTCTGACCCAGCCATCCAAGGGCCCTGGCAAAGAACCTGGGACCCAGAGGCTCACGTACAAAAATAATCCAAGTGTGGAAGCAAATGATATTGGCACTTGCTTTTCTGTCCCCGACACAAAGACTGAAAACTGTGCTCTCTCCCAGACAAGTCCAGCCCTCCAGGTCCAGCCCCGCAACCTGGGCTCCCACTGGGGAGCTGTTGGTACTGGCTTGGCCATTGCTTGTCATGACACGTATTGAAAATGTAACAAACCTTGTCATTTAAAGATGAACTGCTAAGAACCTGAAAGCAGGTGAAAAACAGGTATGTTCGATATATCTAGGAAACCTATTCCCCTCTGTTGGGGCATTTAATCTGTCCTCTTTCCCTGGAAGTCTCCATTTTTTTCCATATTTTTTCACATCAGGCATGATGAAAACCAGTAAATTAATAAAAAGAAGATGACTATTAAAGATGTTCATTCATTCATTCATTCATTCATTCATTCATTCATTTATTCAAGAAATGCTTTCAGAGCATCTACTAGAAATCTGCCACCAGGGACACTGCCGTGGGGGTCTCTAAAGAATAGAAAGAAGCTGAGAGGACAAAGAATACTCTATAAAGAGAAGATTAAGAAGTTAAAGTCAGTGGTAGAGCACTTGCCTAACACATTTGAGACCCTGGGTTTGATCCTCAGCACCACATAAAAATAAATAAAAATAAAGGTATTGTGTCCAACTACAACTAAAAAATAAAAGGGGAAGAAAAAAAGAAGTTAAAGTGAGGAACATGGGGAGAGGTGGGCTAAACAACCCCACCACAAACAATGACTTCTGGCATGAAAAAGCGAGAAGGAAATCATTAATATGCATACTGTTTGCTGCAAGCTTTTCGGGAAATCCCAAATTAAATCAAATTACAATGGGCATATCTACTTAGAAAACCAAGACAATTTATAACATGTAGAGAATTTCTTTCTCAAATTAAACATATACACAGGTAAAATTTTCATTAACTTAAGAAAAAACTCCTCCTCCGTGGGGCTGCTTCCTTTCTCTTTCCATGTCCAGCCCTGTGGGTAGCAGGAGGGGCCCCATGAGGGAGATCGTCCAGGAGAGGTACCTTCACCTTCACCTTCACCTTCATGCAGGCCCCTCGGTCCTCAAGACAAATGTATAATGTAGGCCATCAGCTCTGAGCCTCGGTCTTCTAACTCCCTTAAAATGTAGTATGAGTAATGGTATTTACCACTTATTACCTATAGGACATGCAGTTCCCAGGGCCCTTTGGTGAATTAAAGTTTATCTATGGATCAAGCCAAATTTTGTCCTTAGACTATGTAATTTTTTTTTTTTTAATGGTGCTAGGGATTGAACCCAGGGCCTTGTGCATGTAAGGCAAGCACTCTACAACTGAGCTAGATCCCCAACCCTGGACTGTGTAATTTTTGAGCATTCACAGAACTATTCTTAAATAGAAAGTGCACTCTGCCTTATAGAATATTTGGGGGAGGTTATAAGAAATTCTGACAGGAAGTTGTGTATGTATTGCTGAGGATGCAGTCATCGGAATGTGCACGTGACCTCCTTAATGAGAAATTTCTTTCTGGCATCATTGCGAAATTTCCCAAAATTTCCTTGAAGCAGTTGATCTGTTTTTATCTTTGAGTATTATTTGCTGTATTCTTTTTTCCTTTGGTTGCTAGGGAGCTTAGAATCAAGTTTTCTATCTATCTTAAATAATAGAACAGGAATTTATGTGGATGAGTGTGTATGTATTTTTTTATTTTTTTTTTTTGTGTGTGTGTGGTACCAGGGATTGAACTCAGGGGCACTCGACCACTGGGCCACATCCCCAGCCCTTTTTTGTATTTTATTAGAGACAAGGTCTCACTGAGTTGCTAAGTGCCTCACCATTGCTGAGGCTGGCTTTGAACTCGCGATCCTCCTGCCTCAGCCTCCCAAGTGCTGGGATTACAGGCGTGTGCCACCATGCGCCCGGCTAAGCATATGTATGTTTTTCACCAAGATTTTTTTCCTTAACCCTCCTGTGTCATCTGATTACAGTTTAAGAGACTTTTAAAAAAACAATTGTTTTCAACTGTCACACATTATGCAGGGAGGTGCAAGACAATGAATGAATGAATGAATGAATGACTCAAATTCTTGGGCTTTCTGATACCAGATAAAGAAGACAATCACTAATTTAGGCAACTGAAATCCTGGACTACCCTAGGCAGTCTGAGGCATGCTGATTTTGTTGTACTATTTTCATTTTAAATTAACCAGGGCATTGCCTTTTTAAAAGGGATAGGGGCAGCTTTAACATGCTCAGTGATAAACTAAGACTCTGGCTGGGACATCTTCGTTGCCACGGAGCATCTACAGAAAGGGTCTTAGCAGAGGCATCCTGCTTACGTCTCTTATGTAGAGTTGATGTTGCTGGTGAATTTAGACTTTATAGAAAAGGAAAACTCACCCTTCTATGGAGGAGAGGGAGGCTAATGCTTTCAGATTATAATGTGGCCGCTGGTATGTTTTATGCCTGCATGCTGATAGCAGAGTACAAACTCTATTCTGATTTGAAAGGCAGTCTCATTCTCCCATCTGCAGGAACCTCCATTACACTGCTGCTGGGATCCAGATTTTTTTTCCCAGATGACTTATTTCATAGGATTTGAAATTATGCTTCTGTATACAAGAAACATCTCCAGTGCTAGCCTGCTCTGGCAGAAGGTCAGAATGCAGGTGATAGAGATGGGCCTCCTGCTGGAGCTCAGCTACCTGGGAGCAAAGGCTTGAGGGGGAGGAAAAGACCTTTTTTTTTTTTGCAAGTATCTTGCTATCTGTACCTAGGCATCGGCTTGATTGGTGTATATTGAGGTTAGCACAATTTGGCTGCAGAGGTGGTGAGGTTTTAGTACTGACCACTAAAGAAGGTGCTACTGTTGTAGAAAATGATGGTCCAGCCATAAAAATGCAACTTGGTTGTTGCTTTCATGTTGGGCAATAGCATTTCAATGCCTGTATTTAAGGTCCAGTTTGTCTGCAGAATAGCATCTCTGTGGGCAGGAAACATGTTCAGTGACTCTCCTAATAGAGGGCTTCACCAATGTCAAATAATAACAACAAGAGGAGAGCAAGAAATAGATTTTACTGTCATGTATGAGCAGAATGTGCTAGAAGGTGTTTTATTTCACCTAGGAAAAAGACAACGACCAACTGCCACCTGATCTTCAGAATACAAGGTCATTGCCAAGGAATCAACTTAAAAATATTCTGTGTAATTAACCAGCTAAATGTAACACACCCAAACACATAGGTGCTTTGTTGATGCTTTGACATCTCCTGAAAAATTCAGCCCCTTTCATCAAACTCAATTCAAAACACTCAGGCATAGCTCTGCACTCTGCATCTTCTATGTCAAACTCTATTTTCAATCCTTTATGTCAAATTTAAATTCATGGCAACTGCATTCCAATCTTGATAGAATCCCCAATTTGCTCTAGACCCCAAATCCATTCCACAAGAACACACACACACACACACACACACACACACACACACACACATGCTCAAATTCGACTTGCTCTCCTCATTTTAGCTAAGCCAGAATCAAGAATTTTGAATGACTGTCTGTTGGCCAGAGCTTTAATGCACTCTTCATGTAAGTTCTCACTGAAAACAACGGTATTGTATAATTGGGTCTTTGCCCCTCAGTTGAAGAAATCATATCAGCAAGGTCTTGTTTGGCAAGAAAATGGACCTTCACATTTTTCTGTGGTATTTTCTCCTCTTACTGAAGCTAAAATCACCATCAGTCTTAAGTGAACTGAACAAATTGGTGTAAGTGATGAAAAATGGATAAGTTTGACTGTGAACACACAGATCTGTTGTGTCCACCAAAATGAGGTCTTGATTAGGCATAAAGCCAACAAAAATACCCAATCAACATTTGACAATCTCCTATACTGTCCAAAAGAAAAGAAATCACTCACTGTGTTATCACTAAGAAAACATTCTAGATGGCCCAGAGATATGAACTGACCTCCCTTATGGAAATCATCTTTGCTTGGGTATCCATATATGCATAAAAGGATGTAGTTTTTAAAAGCTCATTTTCTCCTTAATAATTGTCTGTTTTTAAAAAGCTATCAGCAGGTGCACCTCATTTCAAAAGCCTCTTGTCCTTCACAATACAATATTCATCACGATTACATAGTATGAAATAAAAAGCAGCAAAACATAAGCGAGGGTAGTTCAATTAAATGCAACATAATCTCTGCAGCAAAAAAAAAAAAAAAAAAAAAAAAAAAAAAAAAAAAAAGGACTCTGTAGCTAAAATCAGGTTCCAATGAAAGAAAAAAGGGAATATATTTCCACATATTTTTAATTATATAGAATTTCCTCAAACATGATTTTTCATAATATATTCCATTAAGTTAACATCATATTTGAAGAAAGAGCATTTTCCGATTTCATTTTAAGCCTGATTTTGAGCAATTACAGTGTCATTGTTCCGCGGTAGAAAGGTTGAATTCATTTACTGTGTGGTTATGCTAGTTATGATTGATGTCTCTTCTCCAAATGATAAACCAATCACCCCAATGATGTAATGTCATTTTAAGAGTGCCATAATCACATTTCTCTCAAACTAGAAGCTCTGATGAGTTCTAATAAAGATTTATGGTAGATTAAAGGCCTTCATAATATCAACAATGGATTGCTCATTTGATGAGAGATTTGATTAGGTAATTTTTTTTTTTTGGAAAAAGAATATGAGTTTACTAAATATATCAGGCCTGGCTTTGAAGAAGGGCATGGGCCATCCTAAGTAGCAGTCCATCATTCCATCCACAAAATGAATCATCTTAAATGTGCTTAGGAGGTCCTTCCTAATTGGAGAGGCTGAAGCCTGTGGTGGCTTATATTCACGTACAGAGCCAAAACACAATCCCACGGAGGACCATTTTCGACGTGAAAAGCTCTCTACTCTTTACGATGGGATATGTGAGTGAATGTCATGAGAGTTTAATTGAGAAGACAACTCCGAGAGCAACTCACTTCTGCCATTGTCTGTCTTTGGACTATGGATGTGCCACCTCTAGGTACTGCCCCTTCCTACATTTATACGTTCAGGGGAACATTTCACCAAAAGGAGAAATGTCGATAAGATCTGACTAGAGCTGAACCCAGAACAATTCCACTTCAGATTTTGTGACTGTGAGTTGAAACGGGAGTCACAAAGTCCTCAAAGTAGGGCAGAACCTTGTATCCAGTCCCTCTGCTCTTGCAAATGTGAAAACCAAAATGAGAACTATGGATTCACAGCCAGCATTTACCACACGATCAGATCAGCTAGTTAAATTCCAGAGAAGTGGCCCAAGCAGAGGGTCACAGGAGAGGTCACACCCCAAACACTTTGGACTTGGCAAGACATTCAGCATTCATGTCAAGGGAACACATTTTAATCGCAAAATCATCTAAAACAAGCAAGGAGGAAGAAGTCAGAAGTCAGCTATCAAAAAACAAGGGATCTGAGATACACACAAACTGGGCATACGAGGGCATCCAGGGTCATTCTGCTATGACCAGAATCACAGTAATGCAAAATTCAATATTCCAGTGTCTCTCTGCACTTCACCTTTGAGACGAGCATGCTCTCACATGGAACCACGGGCAAATTCCTGCCAGCGAAGAAGGAGGCCCAGACCCTATTAGGATAAGGAAAGCCTCTTTGGTAACTGCAACCTTCAACGAATGCATCTTGGAACTGTCATGCCACAAAATGACAAATGCATTTCACCTTGATGATCCCCACCCCACCTTCTCCTCAGCCCTTGTTTCATAGTTGTCATTTTGCTGGAGGATCAAGAGTGTCACGCACGAGACAGCACACATCCAGACACCACACAGTTTCCTTACCACTGCCGGAGGCTTGCTGGGGCCCTGAGCATGCTCTGAGCAGGTATGAATTGGGGGAGAATTCCTCATCGGGGTTGGTGTCCATGATCTGATGGGAGGTGTTGCTGTCTAGCAATGGCATCTGGCAGCTAACGGGTGGAGGATTATGGGAGCTAGGCAGCTGAGCAGATGGGAGGAGGCTAGACGAGGATGTAGGTGGGATGGGACGACCTGGGAGAGAGGACAGAGGGGTCAAAGGTCAGCAATGAGTGTCATGAGAGCATCCCGAGAAAGTCACATTGAAACCAGCTCACAATACAAATAGATATCTATATATATTTAATGTGAAATGCTCCAGGTGTGTTTTATTAAAGGGTGGTCTGATGTTTCTCCAACAGTCCATATTCATCCTATAGGTAGTTGTATATTTCAGAAAAAGGCTATAACCCAAGTATTCTGCATTGTCCCCACTCCATCTCCACAATGGCTGGAATGGCATTTCATAGACACGAGTCACACGGCATTGCTCCCTGGCCTAGCACCCTCCAGTGGCTTCCCATTGATTACAGAACAAATCTGAAGTCTTGGTGACCTACACATCTTGCCTAGTCTGGCTCGTGGCTCTTGCTCCCACCTCACCCCAAATAGTGGCTAACCACTCTCCACCTTGCCCTGTATTCTCCAGCCAGTGGGGCCATCTTTATTTCTGTCGCTTGAACACACCAAGCTGTCCTACCTTCGGAGTCCTTTTGCTCCCTGTCCCATGCATGTGGAACACACCGCTGCCCCACCACCCTGTGAATATGAATTCACAAGCCTGCTTCTGTTCTTCATCAAACCTTCCACATGTGTCTTCTTGAGAGTTCCCGACCTGCCTGCTCTGATCTCTTAGCCTGTTTTAGTTTCTTCGCCGCTCTCATTACTGCCTGCAGGGGCTTCGTTTCTATGTTATTCAGCCCTTCCTCCCCGAGATCTCCCTCAAGATGATCATCCGCTGAGTATGAGCACATAAATAAAGTAGGCTGAAACCAAATCCATTCATTTGGGGGAGAAGTGAAGGAGAGGTGGAAAGAGGGCCATAGGTACATTCCCAAGGGTCGGCCAGTGTCCCCACTCGGCACCACCACGTGTTTTTTTTTTTTTTTTTTTTTTTTTTTTTTTTTTGGTACCGGGGATTGAACTCAGTGGCACTAGACCACTGGGCCACATCCCCAGCCCTTTTTGTATTTTATTTAGAGACAGGGTCTCACTGAGTTGCTAAGTGCCTCGCCATTGCTGAGGCTGGCTTTGAACTCGCGATCCTCCTGCCTCAGCCTCCCAAAGTGCTGGGATTACAGGCGTGCGCCACCGCGCCGGGCTACCACGTGTGTTTTTTTTGGACACCGTGGGGGACAGCCAATGAAGAGAAGCACAGCCACCCCACACCATGAGGAGAAGCAGCCAGGTCGGCAGAAAGCGGGCAGCGACGCAGAGCTGCCCCCGGGTTGAAAAGTTCTCCTCCCACACGGAAGCAAGCGCAGCAACTCCTCCACCCCACAGCAGGGAGCTCCTGGCAGCCAAGTTGCTGAGAGAGGCGAATCGGCTTGCGTGTACACCTACGTCACCCTTCCATCTTGGGGCCTTTGCAATTGCGCGCCTGCTGGTTTGTTCATTGGGGAAGCTCAGGAAAATGAGCCAAGAACAGCAGCCCATGAGATACGCCCTAAGGCTTGGAATGTGCTGGGAAGGGCAGGATGTTGGGAAAGTGAACTGGAGAATCAGGTTAGTGTCTCGACTCAGTGCCTGAGTCTGAAGAAACGCTACCTGCTTTTGGAGGGACAACTCATGTACAGGCACACCCAAACCCTGAGAGTTGGTTACTGTTTTTATAACTGTATTTCCTGATTTATCATTCAGTACATTCAATGCTAGTGGCGCATGATTTTGGTTCAATGAAATAGATGGGCACTTTTCTAGATGCAGAGGATTCAAAAATAAGCAAGCCATCATGCCTGCCCTCAGGGAGCTCACAGTCTTGTGAGGGGACAGATGAGAAAATATGTCATTTTAGCACCATATAATAAATAATAGGATGGTGGCAAGTTATGGTATGGTGCTGTGGGGACAGAGATAATGGACAGGTGCTCCAGATGGGTGAGGCGGGGAGACTGCAAAGGCATCTTTAAAAAAGTGAGGCGTGGTCAAATCCATGAGGAAGAAAAAGGGAACTTCTGGTGACAAAACAGAATGGACAATGGTACAGAGATACGGAACCACTAGCCCGTTACCCTTTCTGAGATGGAAGGAAAGAGTCCCTTAAAGTTCCCATGTAAGCCATCCATGCCCAGTAACACAACAACGTGAAGATGAATCACCCCCAAAGTAGATCAATGGAGAAATGAAGTTTGATTTGAAAAATTCGATTCATTCATAGCTGTTTGGGAGCAATATAAAGCATGACACCCTTGCCAGGGGCTCTGGCCAAGGTAGACCAAACATACTGGAGTTTCATCAGAATTTTCCGGAGCTAAGATTTAATAGATACCTTCTCCAATAGATCTTCTAACAATAATGACCTTCATTAGTATTTCAACTGTGAACGAGTATGGTGCAATAACTATGTGCCACTCGATATGCTAGTTTCTTTACATTTACCATTTCACTTAATCCTCAAAATAATCCCATGAAGTTAGAATTAGTATATATTCCCATAGAATGAGACGATAGCGCATTCCAATTTTGCAGATGAGGAAACCGAGGCAGAGAGATTAACTTGAATAGCTAGTTGAGTGACAGGGGCCAGGAACCAAACTTGGATTTGTTTTTTTTCCAAAATGCACCCACCATTACTCCACACAGTGCTTGTCTAAAGAGCATGGTAACAGAAAAGGAAGAAAGTGACAGAGAAGAAGAGAGGTTTATGAGAGATCAGGTTTCCAGGTTCCCACTCCCCAATCCCAGAGCATTCTTGAGATTTTAAGTAAGAAACATTTCTTTGAATAATGCTTTATAGCAGTGATCATCTGACAGGGTTCAAGGTTTTTCTCGCAATTTCATTATAAAGTTCAAAGTGGCTCCTTGACCAGCCTCCGCCTTCTTCCAGGCTCCTGCACGTGCTGGGGCCCTGACCAGGTGCTGTGAAGTCAACGTTGACGTCCACTTAGCAGCAAGGCTGTGGTGGGAGCAGATTTTTAAGTCACAATCAATAGGCTTTAAAGTTTGTGCTATTGAGGCATATCTGAAACTGCATGTCGAAGAACAAGGATGGCTGGAAGCCAATTTTTAAATTCCTTTGAGGGACTGAGGTGGAACTGAAGTTCAAGTGCAATTTTCCAGGAGCTTGATACGATAGTTGCTGTGAAATCATTCTTTACATGAACTTTTTGAAATTTTGCTCAGCAGGAATTCATTTCATATAGCACAAGACAGAAACGCTTTTTAATTTATACAAATACAGACAAACGAAGGAACAGTCATGACACAAGGAGAGCCAGGGTTACTTCCGTGGACTGAGAACACGTACCTGGAACTGTTGGAGTCTTGTTATTTCCCTGCCCCCTTCAATTCTGGGCCTTGGTGGCTCCTTCAATGTCACTTACTAGGATCCACCATGATGGGAAATTCTGTCCCCAGATCTTCCCCCAATCCATGGGGAAGCTATTCTCTATTTGCTCTTTCGTTTGCTAATTCTGTGCACCTAGACGACTTCCCCCGCCCCCCTGACTACTCCAACTGACAAAGACCATCTGTGTAGAAACAAGCAGGTTCCAAAGTACAGGGAAGAAAGCTGGAACGTACCCAGGCTCACTTTGTGGACCATGACTTCTTACAGAAATATGTAGTGTGGGATGGGCAGGTGAACAGGTAACATGAGCTATCCTACCTGGTTCCCACTTTATGTATTTCCAGAACCACCCCCCTCCCCAGTACCCAAACAATTTTGGAAGTTGCATTTTAAATCAGTAGAGCTCCCAGCAAGTGGACAGAAAACTAGCAACAGGAAACAGGCAGAGGCAGCGATACGTCATTCATTAACTCCTATGATCTTGTGTGCACGTGTTTCCAAGAGCCCCCTGTGAATCAAAGGCTCACTAATTATCTGTGTGCCTGGATTCGCCATGACCCGAAACATGGGGATTTTAGTTCAAATTGTGCTAACTGGTCTGTTTCCAAATGTTGTGGTAGTTTTAACTCATAAAAAAATTTTCTGATCAAAGGACCTAGAGCCAGACCCGGCATTCCATGCTAATTCTGACACACGGTTGGGAATGCTGTGTTGAGAAGGATTCTGAGGATGCCCTGGATTCAATGGGAACAGTAACATCATCAGTTAGAAAACTCATGGACATAGTCGGGGAGAGATTACTGACGTATAGCGCCCATCTGTCATCTATTCTCTGGGTCCTTGTTCACAATCCATTTCAGTTATTCCTGAAAACTTCATCATTAACCATTTATAGTTCAAGTGGTGATACTCCATCCCCATTGTCTCCATTAGGTGCCATTAACTCTCC
This sequence comes from Tamias sibiricus, assembly GCA_025594165.1. Taxonomy (NCBI): domain Eukaryota; kingdom Metazoa; phylum Chordata; class Mammalia; order Rodentia; family Sciuridae; genus Tamias; species Tamias sibiricus. Next base: position 12,700,331 of record CM046662.1, read on the forward strand.
ACTTGGATTTGAATTTGGAACTCATTCCACAGGACTAAAGGGCTCTAGTCCGTTCTCCCTCCCGCAAAGCAAGAAATCCCAACAGTGAAATTGCTGCTCTGGCCAAATACTTTTAATATATTCACTAATTTATGTCAGAGAGCTTGATGGACATCAACTCCCCGAATTCACTTAAAACAACTGGTTCTTTCTCCTTGAAAGGATCAATAGTAAGCAGATACTAAAGTATTCTGTGTAGGCAATATAAAATGGATTTCTGTAGTGATGGGGTGTTAGGATATTTGGTGGAACAGAGGGAAATGCTCAGGAGACAAAACACAATAAAATAAAAACAAAACACAATAGAATAAAATTACTCAGAACCAGAAATACTGCATCCAAAGCGTAAGTTAGCTGCCTGAACAGAGTATGATCTGGGCTTCCACAAAGAACTGAATTTATACTTCACAAATTTAATAGTAAAAAAAAAAAAGTGACTAAGTATGTACTAATTTTCCTCCCCATTTAAAAGTAAAGAAGATGGGACTTTGATGACGAACATTTTCCCCACATGGCCTGTTAGCAAACAGCAGCGTTGGGGTTAAAACTCATGTGGTGTAACCTCAAAGCCCAAGTCCCGTATGGGTCAGTCTCTACTTCCCACATTAGACAAGAGTGGTTGCTAGAAAATGAACCAGATATGAAATCCAAACTCATTGGCCCTTTGGTGGAACGTACCACAGAGCCCGGCCAGAGGGGCTAATTAACCAGCGGCAGAAGCAAGCCTCCCCTTGGGAACAGCTGGGTGAACACCTACATTGCACAAGTGACCTGTAGGAGATGAGGACATTCTTGCATCAAAAACTGAAATCCTCTGGGGCACCTTATACTCAAGAACTTAATAAAAAATACAACTTTGTGTTCAAGTTGAGTCTTGTACAAGGACTGTATTAACATAGGCAAACGGTTGGCTGGAGGCTTAAACGTGCTAATGATATTTCCCAATTCTTCCCTTAATTCAGAGGTTGGACTAAAGTATCCATTTCCCCCCAAACATTTGACTTTTGTGAAACCTCTATTCTTTTTTTTTTTTTTTTTTTTTTTTTTTACATTTTATTGGTGCATTATAGTGGTATGCAATGGTGGAATTTGTTGTTATTCTTCGTACATGAACACAACATAACAACAAAATTTGGCCAATATCATTTCTCAGCTTTTCCCTTTCCCTTCTCTCCTCCCTTTCCCTGGTCCTTTCCCCTAGTCTGCTGGACTCTTCTGATTTTCACGACATCCCTGCTCCCCCCAAACTTTCTTTTCTTGTTTGCTCTCTAGCTTCCACATATGAGAGAAAACATGTGACCCTTGACCTTCTGAATTGGGCTGATTTCATTTAACATAAAGGGCTGAGGATACAGCCCGGTGGTAGAGCACTTGCCTAACATGTGGAAAGCCCAGGAAAAAAGAAGAAAAACTTTATGAAATAAATTGTATAGCACAATCCCATTTTGAAGGAGTTAAAGAGTGAGAAACATTGATAGTATTTTTAGGTAACAGAAATACTCCTGACACTAGAGATGGGGCCCCTCTTTTTGTTTACATTCAGTGGGATTTTTGTTTGTTCCTTTTTGGTTTTGGATGTGGCTCTACCTGCCATCGAATTTCATAAGCATGCTATTCAGGAAAGTGCGCACGATGGTTCGATTCTGACTCATTCTGCACTTGGAGCTTGGGGAGGGTTCTCCATGAAGGTATGGCAGCCTCTGTTGGAGCACAGAGGCACGGAGCCCATGGCCACCATTGCAGAGGCCCAGAGCACCTTTCCCAGCAACTCTACCCAGACGTCCTGCCTCTTGCAGTCCTGTTTGCCATCCCTGGGAAGGTGGACAAAGCCACGGAGCAGCTGCTCAGCCCGTTTGGCTTGTTAAACACCAGCCTTGGTTATTTTATTTATGACCATCCACTATGATCACAACACTGTAGGTTGCTCAATGAGTACTGGAGACTCCCAAGGGGCAGGATTTGTATTGCCACAAACTACAAAGGATTCTTCCTAGACCTGAAAGCAAGAGGCCTTACACTCTAGTCTTCTGTTGGTTGGTTCCATCATGTCAACCAACCTATTCTCCTTTCCTGCTCTGTCCCTTAATCAAATCCCAGGCTCCAGTGGATGTCACCACGAAATTGCCTCTTGCAAATATTTATGTCTACCTTTGTGCTTTGTTGCCGCCTGAAGCGATGGCCGCTTGGAGCAACGAAGCTGCGGGAAGAAGTTTAGAGGCGAACTGGAAACAAACAGCCTTTTTATTTTGATAACTTTTCTCTCTGGCTCTAACAACGAATTTAACACGCACCACACACACCACCAAACAACCAACACACCAAATGGTGCAGACCCGATCAGCAATCTCGCTCAAGTCCCGCGAGATCCCAGGCCAAGTCCCGTGAGACTACGGAAGGTGGCAACGCCCAAACATCTCCATGGCCCGTAGTCAACCGCAATCTTAGCCATCTCCCCAAACAGGGCTCCTACAGTGCTTGCCTTATTTCTGTCCTCGTATTATATAATCCATTCCTGAGTTCTGGACCTATCCAGTTTTGTCTGTTCTCTAAAGCCCAAGGGAGGGATGGAGATGGTACACGCTTTGCAGCCAGGCAGAGCGAGCTTTGTCTTGTGCTCTTACCTGTGAGTCCGAGCAACAGTCATTCACCTCTCTGATGATATGTGGAGAGTGGAGAGAGTACCTGTAAGGCCCACGGAACTGTGCTTGACACAAACTAGACACAAGGGACTGGATAGAGCATATTGGTCCCAGTTGGCTCACAGCACCTACTGGGGGTTCACTGTGGCACAGTTTTCTTTCTTTCTCCTGAAGGCTGACTCTTGGGAGATGGTGAAGCTGGACTCCCTGTAGCTATCTTGCTAGTCAAGGGGAAGACCTGCCTGAGGATGGAGTCAGCAAGAAGCAGAGGTGTGAGATGAAGGGAGTCGCTCCTGATGGCCTTCAGCCAGGCCTGCCCTTGAATGTTTCAATATATGAACTAATTTATTCTCCGTCTTACCCTCTTTTATTTTTTTTTTTTTTTACTTTTTAATTTTTTTGGGAGGTACCAGGGATTGAACTCAGGGGCCCTTGACCACTGGGCCACATCCCCAGCCCTTTTTTGTATTTTATTAGAGACAGGGTCTCACTGAGTTGCTAAATGCCTCACCATTGCTGAGGCTGGCTTTGAACTCACAATCCTCCTGCTTCAGCCTCCCAGGTGCTAGAATTACAGGCATGTGCCGCGACTACACCCAGCTCCCTCTTTTATTTTTTTTTTTTAAAGCCTGCTTGAATTGTTTCCTTTCACTTAGAACCAGTATCATCCTTCCTAGAATGGATTGCCCAGCCCAAAGGGAAAAATGACTTGCTTGGCCTCACAGTTATTTAGTAGAAGAACTAGAAACAGATTCCAGGCACTCTGACTCTAGAATAAAATCTGCATGTTCTTAAAGCTGACTCCCTTCTGGTTAAATAAGGAGAAATCAAATATGGGGCCCCAGAAAAACCATTTGTGTTGGGAAGTATCTGATCTATTTATAAAAATATTGTGGGTATGAAAGAGTGGGGAAGAGACGCAGACAGGTAGGGTCTCCCCAGTGCCCATCAAGCATGGGCCATAGCAGTTTTTGGACCTCAGCATTGGAGAGAAGCCCTGCACACTCTCCAACAATCATTGAGGCTTTATATAACTATACTCATTTAGTGGTACTCAATTTCTTGCCTACATCTTAAAATCAAAGATAGCAGTATCGACCAAAACTGTAGGGTGAAAAACGACCCCTCCCATTCATATAGCATCTTCAAATGAAAATATAGATATGTGTGTATTTTTACATATTTTATTTCTTATGTTTACATTTATATTTATATCCTGGTAGCAGGCTGCTAATATTTAATGCTAATTTTAGGATAGATCAGGCATGCTCAACTGGTACTTTCCTGGGGGAAAGTGAGCAGTGTCTGGAGATGTTCTGTTGTGACAATGGTGGGGATGGAGAAGACGGTGTCACCAATATCTATATAGTGGGTGTTTTTAAACACCCTACAATTCATGGGAAGGTCTCCCACAACAAAGAATGGTCACACGTCAATAGTGTTGGGTTGAAGACACCCTGGGTAAGCAAATGTGAGAGCTTGGATAGAATCCTTGGGAAGTGATCAATTTTTAAGTTTTTTTTTTTTTTCTTTTCCCTAGTTGGTAAGAATTGGGTAGAAGTGAAAGACTTAGCTTAGTCATCTCTACTCCCACCTGCCCCATGGAAGTGTCAAGCAAACACACTTACATTACCACTGGGGAATTGAAGTTAGAGGTAAACTTTGCCCAAAGGAGTCCATATCATCACTGACCACAGATGCAGTGTGCCTTTCTGCAGAGGTGGGAGAGCGCTCTTTGAGTTGAGCAGCGTTTGCAGAGGTAGGAGATTCAAGGGAGAATGTCGCCACAGTTTCAGGTAATTGACCCCCACCTGAGAAGTGTTCGCTAGGACCCCTTATGTCTTCTCAATGAGGAAACGTCCACCTACCTGGGTTTGTCCCATTCCACGTAACCCCATGTGAAGTTTTAATTGTCACGGCAGAACACCTAATTGACCTCTTCACTCACACTTCAGTGAATTCACTAAAGCCCAGTTAAGCATTTTCATGAAAACAAATCGTTTTCAGATGGCCCTGGCAAAAACCATCCTGCTTGCATACCAGCTATTATACATAATTTATTGGAAGGGTGGCATGCAGTTGGACGTGCCCCAGTTAAAGGGCTTCGTGCAGGAACTCAAGCATGAACTGTCTTCACAGTTTGGGGCTCTGTGCATGTGGGTGTCATTACTCTATCTCACCAACAGCTTGCATGTTTATATATCACATCTTCCTGGCAGCCTTGCACTTCGGAAGGTGTCAGATATAGATCAGGCTGTAGATGGGGAGTAGAGCTTACTTTTGAAATAATATGGTTTCCATAATTTCCTAATGCCCATCCTTGCACATTCATGAGGGGAGGTGTAGTGAATCCACACAGGCACCTCTTCTGAGGACTCGAAGCCTTACCTACGATGACACAATTATTTACCAACAGGCAATGACTCACTCCTCAAATGCCTTCTGCAGATTAATTCTGGAGCTTGCCATGTGCACCTTACTTAAAGACATCTCCCAGCACCTCTAGGAGGAGACAGCCTTGCCATTTTGGTGGATCAGTGCCACTCAGCAGAACTTTCTGTGTGATGCACATGATCCATGTTTGTGATAATCAGTCACATGGCTACCAAGCCCTTGAAATGTGACTAGAACCAATGAGGAATAGACTTTTACTTTTATGGAATTTTAACTACTTAAATTTAAATAGCACATGGGGTTAGTGGCTACCATATTGGATAGTAGTCTAGGCACTATTTTACTCCGGATCTTAAGGGTCCTCAACGGCTGAGATGTTAAAGGCTTGGTCCCAGGTTGGTGCTATTGAGAGTGTGTGAGAACCCTTAGGAGGCAGGGCCTATTGGGAGGTCTTTAGGTCATTGGGGGTGTGTCCCTGAAGGGGATGGTGAAACTCTAGTCTCTGACTGTTTCTCTCCTTTGCTTCCTGGTTATGAGGGTGAGTGGCTTTGCTCTGCCACATGCTCCTGCCTCACCAGGGGCCTCACCATGGGCTCAAGTCAATGGGACCAACCACTAAAGGACTAAAACCTCCCAAACCGTGAGCCAAAATAAACTTTTTTTCTTTGTGAGTGGATGATCTCGATTATTTGTTACAGTAACAAAAGCTGTCTAACATGGTGTCGTTCTAGCTGTGCAGTTACTGGGACCCTTCCCTCCTATGTCTTACCCCCATACAAGAGCCAACATATCTCTGATTGCACAAATGTGTTCATGTCATGCTTCTCCTCTCAACTATCCCAAGACTCCTTACTGCCTACATAACACAGTTCTAACTCCTGCATGGTAATTACCTCTTGCCAGACTCCCTTGTTACCTACACTCTAACCACATCAAAGTGACTATATATGGAATATATATCTTTCCCTCCTTATGTCCCTCCCTAACCACCTTTTTTATGTCTTTTCTGCTCACATCGCCTGCTTCTTTCACTGCTCTTGGTGCATGTTAGCTTGGAGATTTGTCTAAATGGCTCATTCACAAGTGACCTTGGGTAGAGATGTGGATTATACATCTTTGTATCCTAGCACCCAGCACAATAAACACCACTGTGATTGGATGATAATAACAATTTAGTCCATAGATACATCTGGATATATGTCAATGCTCTTGACATTGACCTCACTGTTGGGTGCTGTGGCTGTGTTCGATTTCAGGTGCCTCTTAATGTGCAAGTATCTGATTTTAAATGTGTGTTGCTTTTATAATATCAAGAAGCTTAGACTATGAAGTCATTATTTCATTTGGTGCTCAAACAAAGACAGGACAGTCTATAACAAGTTTGCAGGAAACACTGACTACCGTATTTATTAAGAGAGAATATGTTACTTTCCAAGGTTGCACTTTTACAGGGCATTTTCAAGGGTGGTGGTGTGACCACATTTTTGTTCTTGGCTCATCTTCAGACTTCAGATCTGAACTCCAGTGTTAGATGTGATCCACTGTAATTATGAAAGCTCCTTGCCCTGGGGAACTACAGGGAACAGCGACCCAGCTCCATCCAGCTCTATAAGATGAAAGTTATAAAGCATGTGGGCAACAACGTGGTTGCTGACTGAGCTCAGCTGCCCCTGTCCTGCAACATGCAGGGGACACACAGGGCGGTTTCCCTGACCTCCTAGAATTGACTTCACCCTGTTGCTGTCAAAAGGGGTTAGTTTTGGGGAAAACTTCTGGAGGAAGATTTAAAAAGACCTCTGCGAACGTGCTGAAACTTAATTTTCAAAGGCTCCTTTAGAATGCTTATCTCCCATGATGCAAGGAATGTCTTACGCATTTTTATGTCCAGTTCTTGCACTTTCTGGTATATGAAAATAACAATTGTTAAGACTGATGATGCTCTCATGATATGCAGGACATTATTTCCAAACCCTTTACATATATTTTTATATTGAATCTCAAGAAACTTTTGAGGCAGGTAATATTATCCTATTTTAGAGACAAGCCAACTGAACTGCAGGGGTGTAAGTTGGATGGGAGGAAGATTATTTTTTTTTTTTTTTTGTACCGGGGATTGAACTCAGGGGCACTCAACCTCTATACCACAGCCCGAGCCCTTTTTTTTTTTGTATTAGAGACAGGGTCTCACTGAGTTGCTAAGTGCCTCACCATTGCTGAGGCTGGCTTTGAACTCACAATCCTCCTGCCTCAGCCCCCCAAGTGCTGGGATTACAGGCATGAGCCACCATGCCCGGCTTGGGAGGAAAATTTTGAACTCAGGCATTCTGGCTGCAGAGCGCATAACCACACAGGAAATGACAAGAGAATTGAATTGAACTTTGTCAAGACAAAGTCGCAATTGCTGGCATGACAACATGATGGACAGTGAGACCAATTTGAAGTTCAGATCTTGGTTCTGCCACTGATTTGCTGGGGGGACTCTGGTCAAGAGACTTCACTTTTCTGTGCTCAATGGTCTGATAAACAAAATGTGTGGAAATGTACTCCACTAGCTATTGCAAGTATTAACTAAGACACGTATATGAACTTTCTGAAGTAAATGATAAGAACTATTATCAGGTGTAAAAAGGGTAAGAAATAGGTGCCCTTCTCCCCTTTCAGGACCTTTCAGGGGTTAAATGATGACATATACAAAAGTGCATTGCAAACGTTAAATTGTCCTACAAATGGCAATAGCTCTCATTGTTGTTATTGGAAGCATTCTTTTTCAAAGGCATTGTCAGCAGATAGCAAACAGTTCTCGACTGTGAGTCTGTGTTTTGCTATGTGCTTCAGGGACAGCAAAGATAAAACATGAGCTCGGGGCAGCAGACATGCCAACTATTTCATCTCGGCTTCCCACACTCCTGCAGCCTGCCCATTCCTCACTGAATGGCCCTCAGTAAGATGCTAAAGATTAGATGCTTCAGAATCTACCCACCAGTAGCCAATAAGAAGGCAGAAAACCAGCCAGGCATGGTGGTGCACACCTGTAATCCCAGTAGCTCGGGAGGCTGAGGCAGGAGGATCATAAGTTCAAAGCCAGCCTCAGAAAAAGCAAGGTGCTAAGCCACTCAGTGAGACCCTGTCTCTAAATAAAATACAAAAATGGGCTGGGGATGTGGCTCAGGAGTTGAGTACCCCTGAGTTCAGTCTTCAGTACCCCCACTTCTAAAAAGGCAGAAAGTCCATCCCTTGAAGATTTAGAAAGACTCTGAAAAATCTCAGCCACAATGGAGCACATAGTGCAGTGGACAGGACTAACGTCATTTCCTGAGGGTTGGCAACACATTCAGCATGTGCTTAGCACACTTCACGACTGGGGATTTATATAATCCTTCTATCAGTATGACCTGGCAGTCACTTTTATTATTTCCATTTTACACATGAGTAAACTAAGGTGTGTAGGGGTTGGACAGAGGTCATGCAGTAAGTACTGGGCTAAGCCAAGATGCTAATTCAGATCGCTCTGATGAAGCATTGTATAGCCACACAGGGCCATCACAATGCTGGAGATATGAAGAAAGAGGAGAAACAGATTCTGCCTAGGGTAAGGCAGGGAGGCTCGCTAGAGAGGACAGCGGTGTGAAGGTAGCTGGAGAGTGTGCTGTGACCTCTCTTCTCTAGCTTTAAATTTCCACAGTCTCTCTGAATGTTACTCTGTCTACATGACAAGCGAGAAGATCAATCACAGGGCCAAGTTAATACGGGAGGCTGTGTCCCAGTAGAAACTGACAGCCTGATTTGGACCTTCCCCACCTTCTCTAAGCCCGACTTAATTTTTTCATGAAGGTCAGAAGGAAACTTCAAATTTCTTCCCCCAAGCCATGCAGAGCCTGGTGTTTGCAGGGTCCCTTTCCCTGAAGCCTCATTCTGGAACCTTCCGAAGGAAAACCATGCATCACTGTGGACATCTGGAGACATAAAAAACAACCTCAGAGACAAGAGGCCACGCTAAGGGAGGAGGAGGGGAAGAACTACCATCGCAACCAGGAGCGTGGTGATCGTGTCAACTCTGTGCGCCAGCCATGTGGTTACTCAGCCTTAGCCTGGGCGTCAAGTGACAGATTTGTATATGAAATGACACACTGCTTGGTTGTGGTGGAAAGGATGCGGACAAAGAGATGTGTTGGAGAACTTCCATGATATCCGGGCAGCCTAGCAGTCCACCGGATGATGAAGGTGCTTTCAGATGAGTTCACAAGAAGCTGTTGATTTGGGTGTGTGTGTACAGATGGGGACACACACACACACACACACACACACCCTAAATTGACCAAAGTCAGCAAAATTAATATGCACCCACAGGGCACTGTTGGCCAATTCTCTATTTTCATAAATAATACCTTCCTCGCCTTTTACAAGCCTGTTTGAAGACCCGCAGTGCATCCTGGCTACAATTCAAAGCCCATCTAATGAAAGTACCTCCACTGTCAGCAATGTTAATGTCACTTTAAAGAGTGTGAAATGTTGCTAAATGTGTCAGGAAACAATTAGATAACATAAGAGGCATGTTTTCTCAGTGCACAGAGAAATATATTATGCAGGCAGGAGATAAACGCGAAGTTTTCTGAGCTGCAGCAGATTCAGCACTCTCCCTTCTCTCTCTCTTTTTAATCCAACAGAGAAATTGTTTGGCGAGAGTAAGCCCTGTTTCAAATACTTGGAGAAGGGAGAAAGGCCTGCTTTGCCTCTGACTGCTGTCGCCTGAGCCCTGTGCTATCAGGCTCAGCGAGATGCAAACAGTCTTCCACTCAAATTAAATGTGTGCCCTCCTAATTAGCATTATAAATATAGGTTTCTCTGCGCCAGAGTTGATAAAATTACAGTGCTGGGCTGGAAGGGAACCGGCAGCTCTCCCATGCTGAAACAATGGCCAGGGCATTTGCATGGTTAGAACAATGCCCCCGGAGCCTGCCCCTATCTGCAGAGGTCAGCCTGGGAAAAGAAGGTAAATGCCAAGCGGGCTGACATTAGGACAGGCATCCGGGCCCAGATGCAATCTGTTCTTTGAATGTGACGATACAAAGCTTGGCTCCTAAGCTCAGGGGAGACCGGCTCTCCACGCAAAAGCTTCTTTGTAGAGTTTTTGTCATCTCCGCCACCTGTGGGGTTCCAAATGGGGCCTGAAACCACAGGAGAGAGCTGGCTAAATCAGATGTCCCTCTGCTCTGGCCCCCAGCATTGCTCTCCATGGTTCTGAAACATCAATGTCCACTGGGGAGCTCTGTCCTCTGCAGCTCCCGTCCCCGACCCCCGAGTCTTGGGATGCATCTGCCTAACACCTGGGGGGAATTTTGAATCAGGCAAGGGAAGGGATGGAGAAGAGAGAGAAAGGAAGGAGGGAGTAAATAGAGACACGGGCTGAGACTCTGCAACAGGCACAGCCATGGAGTGATTGTCAGGGGGTGAAAAAGGGAAAGGATTTGTTTTGACACTGTTTTCAAGTAATCATAGCTGCCAAGCAAGAAGTAACTACCAAGCAGGGTTGAGGAGAGCAAGGAATTTGTGTGTCAGCTGACGCAATGATGTGCCACTGCAGTCATGAGCAAACAGGTTTGCGTGGGCAACTGGCAAACTCCGCCGTGGCAGAGGCAACGTGACTGAAGTGTCAGCACTGGTTAACATGTGCAAAAATGCCAAGGCTTTTCCTTTTCTTATATGAACATGTCACATTGTCCAGATGCAAAGACAATTGTGACTAGTAGCTCACACTAGTTTCACAATTCACGTAGTTGGTAGTTGTGCTATGTGAATTAAGTCTTCGAATCTGGAGCTAAGGTTGATCTGCTGTCCAGGCCCCTTGCTGTTCTTGTCTTTAGAATAGATTTCTAGCTGGGCGTGGTGGCGCACGCCTGTAATCCCAGTACTTGGGAGGCTGAGGCAGGAGGATCGCGAGTTCAAAGCCAGCCTCAGCAATGGTGAGGCACTTAGCAACTCGGTAAGACCCTGTCTCTAATAAAAGATACAAAAAAGGGCTGGGGAAGTGGCCCAGTGGTCAAGTGCCCCCAAGTTTAATCTCTGGTACAAAAAAAAAAAAAAAAAGCCAAGATAGAATAGATTTCTAATTAGCAATCACTCTGTTACTGAGATGAATGACATTCACAGAACAACCTATACAAAGTCAATGAAAATTGGGGACAAATTCCAGCAAATTCCAGCAAATACCAGCTCTAGAAGGAAACTTAGAGAATATTATCTAATTGAATGTTTTTCTTTGCTGATGAGAAAAATATGGTTCAGGAACAAAGCATGGCTTTCCGAGTCCACCCAGCCAGTTAGTGACCTGAGTCTATGACCACCCACTGCTAAATAACACTCCTCTCCAATATTCAAATTGGGGGACAAGCAGAAAACTCAAAGTTCAAACTAGGATGAAGAAAGTCTGATCTCATGACAAATCATATTAATGAACTATAAGTCTATAAGTCTACAATTTTAATACAGAATGTGTACAACAGGTAGTCCCCCCCCCAAAAATAACCCCACTATGTACATATAAATTTAGCCTCTTATTTTCCAAACTGTATTTTTGAAATACTAGGCTTTCTCAAAATGCAAACCTGTGTCCCAGGAAAGAAGGGTTTCACGATCAAATACTTTATGCAATTTGAAATGGCATAAGAATGGCCAGGTCATAGGAGAGTTCCGACGTCAACCATGCTGATCTGAGCACCTCTGGATTGGTCAGTTCATTTCATTCTAGGCTGACAATTTCGGGGTCTAGTTGAGATACTGAGTTGCCCAGGCGAGGACATTTCAATGGATGTTGGTACAAGAAATATGGTTAGAGGCTCCACAGCTCTTAACCTTGGAGAAAGTGAAGGGAAGTTGTAATGATCCTTAAATAATTGAGCTGTGGCTTAAGGAGGAAGGAGTGAACTTCTATCAATCAGTTCAGGTATCAGGACCAGGGATAACGAGAGTTAAACAGGGATTCGACTCCACACGCAATGCACGTGAGTTCCTCTCTGTGTGAGTTCTCCCTGATGTTAGACTCCACAGGCGCCTGCTATTGTTCTTGCTAGAGTGTTGTCTACTCTTTCAGTCCTTCTCGCCACACATATTTATCGAGTAACTACTCATTTTGGCTCTTTTTGAGGCTAGGGCATTGCTCCAGGTGGTTGTTGAATCTGTATCATTGCTGTTTTTAATTTTTCCACCCTCCAAAGCACCTAACAATGTATTAGTTCACAGAAAGTGATTAATACATGTTTGTTGACAAAATGGATAAACATGCAAACAGCTTTATAAAATTCGTTGAATAACAACTATAACAAGAATGAACATTCTCCTAATAAATTCACCATCAAAGAAATTTAGCAGTCCTGAGCAGGCCTGGTCAGTAAGACCATAGACAGGGTCTTGACATTAAGTGAAAAAGAGGATTCTAGGCCCTTTAAATTTAGTTCTAGCTCAGAGTCCCCCAAATCTGTGAGCATTCTTGTTATTGTCTCAAAGGGTCAAGGAGACCAAGGATCATTTAGAACACGTCTCAAAAGTAAGCAACTTGCCTAGGTTTTCTCTCTGCCCCACCATAAGACAGAGACTCATTATCTTCCTGTTTTCTGGGTATCTGAGAAATGTTAGTTTCCAATTGAACATTGAGACCCATGTAAACTCATGCATCTGTAGAGGACTTAACTTTATTTAAAGGAAACATGTCACTGTGTTGAAACTTAAGCTGAAATTAATTATAACAAGTGCAGTATTTGGCCAACCTTAGCCTCATGATTCAACATCCCTGCTTGATCAGTTTCCAGCGCTAAATGAGAGTCTATAACCATTCCCAACGTAATAACACTTTTTCTTTTACGACAGCTTTCATCTGTGGATCTCAAAGCACGGTGAAAACATTAATTAGTGTTCACTTGGGAGGCAAGGATGCATCTTTTTGGCTCGTTTGACAAGGTGGGGGAGGGGAGAGGGACAGACTAGTCAATGTCCAAGCAGGATGGGCTTCCTAGTCCCACAATTTTTTTTCTATGATCCCACTAAACTACGCACATTGTTTAAGAGTTGGCATATGCACACCTAAGCTAAAATAGTTTCTATCTACTAGAAGAGTGATTGCAATTATATGAAAGATAAAGGAGGAGGAGGGAATTTCCATCAGAATAAGTAATTGACTGGAAGATTAAAGGACTAGGAGGGAATTTCCAAAAGAGATCCTAGAATGACCATAAAAAGAGATTTTTGAACACTTTCCTCCTCTCCATCCCTCCCTTCCATCCTTCCATCTTTTAAACACATAGGCTTTGTGTGTATAATATATGTCGGACCCTATTATATGGACTAGAGCTATGAAATAAAAAAACAAAATCCTTACTTTCTTGGAGATTATGTTCTGGAGGGCAGAGAAGACAACCAACAAATAAATAATATCAAAAATAATAGCAAGCGCTGACATGTTGCATATTTATACATATGCAAATGCACACATACTTATATGTATTTATGGGCCTTAAGAAATAACAGAGCAAGGTAAGGGAAACAGGGAAAAGATGGGTGCTACTTAGTACCAGATGTTCAGGGAAGACCTCCCAGTTAAGACAGCATTTGAGCTGGGATCTGATGGAAGTAGGGGAGGGAGCCACGCTGATGTCCAGGGAAGCGTATTTTAGACCTAAGGAACAGCAAGGGTTCTGAGCTGCTACACATTGGGTTTCTTTCAGGAAAAGCAAGCAAGTCAGCAAGCCCAGGATGGAATGAGAGCTGGGAAGGCGAGGCCTCCCAAGCCACTGTGAGGTCTCTCTGGCTTTTGCTCTGGGTATGATGAAAAGCTGCTAGAGGGTTCTGTAGGAAGAGATGTATGATCTCACATCCGGCTTAGCAAGACCATTTTGGTGGCTGTGTTGAGCAGAAACCTGAGGGAAGAGGGGGCAAAAGCAGGGAGACTCATTGGGAGGTGGTTGTAATAATCCAGGTCAGAGATAATTGGGGCTTAGACTGGGGAGATGGTAGTGGTGACACAAGGGACCAAGATCGGAATCAGATACATTTTGAACATGAAGTCGATGTTTTGCTGATGGACTAATGTGGATGCGAGAGAAAGGAGCCAAAAGTGATTCATTCATCAATCTGGTCAAAAGGCATTACCCTGAACCATTTTTCCACATCTCTGCTCCCTGCCTGCTTTAACACCTAGTGTAAATACGAAAGACAAAATCGAACTGGAAAGCACTCTAAATATTTGAAAATGATGCTAATTGTTGCCTAGAAAACTCTTCTCAAACAGAGTCAAATCATGATTTTGTGCACGACTTTGCCAATGCCCTCCAGGAAGAAAGAGGTATAAAAAGGGCTCTTAGCTGTTTTGGAACAGAATCAACAAGGCAGGCAGCTCTTTCATTGAACTTAAGGAAATTTAATAAAACCTAAGCTGAGAGAGTGGAACTTTCATCTTTGTCCAGGCAAGACGATGCTGAACATGCCTCAGAATTAACAGCTCTCAACATATTCAGGTTTAGGAATCGTCCAGAAAATAAGCCATTTCCCCTGCAAACTCGTATTCACATGTGGTACAGAGTAGTAAATTAATTTTGGTCCTGTTCTCTGATTTCTCCTTTAACTTGACCTGATTTTCTTGCAAGCCCCAGGCACAGTTAATTTGTAGGGGGGGGTGTGTGTGTATATATTAGAGAACATGCATTCATGAGCGTGTGTGAGTAGATGGGATCTTTGCTGAAATATTAATACAGTGCCTTTTTATTATTATTTATGGGACAACTATATCTTCAGGGCTTTGGAAATAAAAAAGGAATGGAAGATAGGTGATGTGAAATTATTTTTTAGTGTTCATACCCTTTGGTTGATATATAAATAATACAAATGAAATGGTAAACAGCATTAAGGGTGCAATTATTAAATAAGTAGAAATGTAGATTCACCGTGTACAATATTCCAAGTTGTTATCATCACAGCGAAGCAGCTATTTATGTAAAGCTCAATGTGGTGGTGTTGTTTTGTAAATTTGGACTTATTTGAATTTTGCTGTTGTTATTTTCTCACAAAACTGAAAGAAGCATTTCTGTCTATAAAGTGGAAAAATCTAAAACTGGGAGAGGTAAGGGCTGCAAATAAACAGCTATAGTCTGAACAGAATAAGTGAAAAGGAAATGGAATATCAACAAAAAAAGTTGTTTAATTGGTTCTGAGTGACCTACCATTCTACAGAGGCACGCAGGACTAATGGGGTAGAAACGGTTTAAACCTTTCCAGGAAAATATGCCAAGTCCTGAGATGGAAAGCAAATGTTCGCCTTAAAACTGCAACAAAAAAGACATCACCACAAAACCACACGGCAGCCATCTCTTCAGAAGTATGAGGGAAATCTCTTCTTCTCAAACTGAGCCTCCATTAAAATGGATGGCTCACCCCTCTGAGCTCCCATAGGGTTCTGGAACCTTATTTATTTAAATTGGCTGATTGTCCCATGAGAATTCTACCAATGGAGTGATGCGAAAGCTCATTAGTGCCATTTTATTTTTACATTCCACAGAACAGTCTCAAACAGAGTATGATCACTTTCTTAAGATACTGCAACCATATCTCACAGTGGAGTGTCGTTTGCCACAGATATCCACCACTAAATCATAGTCCCTGTCGCTCAGACACGGGC
Source organism: Tamias sibiricus (assembly GCA_025594165.1). Lineage (NCBI taxonomy): Eukaryota > Metazoa > Chordata > Mammalia > Rodentia > Sciuridae > Tamias > Tamias sibiricus. The sequence continues at coordinate 12,716,063 of CM046662.1, forward strand.
TTTCTTTTGACTTTCCTGTATCACTTTGTGGGTAACCATTCCAGCTCATCATGATACCCACCATCAAAGTTTGACCTTCAGCAGGACACTTGTATGATTTTTTAAAATTTATTTATATCTTTTTCATATATTTTTTTCATGTTTTAAAAAATTTCTTTTTATTATTCTAATTATGTTTTATAAACCTAATTCTACAATTTTAAAAATTCTGTGAGGAGTACACACCACTGCAAATTCCACGCTAAGGAAAAATACAAAAGAGCCAATCATGCAGATTTGCTTTGTATTAGGACATATACTCCGCTTATGTAGTAAAGGCAAGAAAGAAAACAAAAAAACAAAAAAAAAAAAAAAAAAAAAAAAAAAAACAAAACAAAAACCAACATCAATTACTATTAAGCCCAGATCTGAAGAGATCCACACATAGGCTAACAATTGGGGGCTGTCAAATGTTAAAACCACTAAATTCTCGTCTTGTTAAATCATCTGATGGCCTTTTCTTCTTTAGTTAAATAGGGATAAATAATAAAAAACAATTTACAACTAAAAGATGCTAGTGTTTTGCAGCTGCTGAATGTCTTTTGGGGAGATTAGATTCTATAATGAGGAGATATAACCATCATTTTATAAAAGCTGCTGCCGTCTTGGGAAAAGCACCACTGAATCCAGCCAGAAAAAGCCCTTCCTTCATGAACCTATTACAGTCACACGCCGATGCCTGGCATATGCTTAATGATATCTTCATAGCTAAAAACAATAATTTGTTACTGTAAATCTTGACATAATATATTAAGTTCGATTGCACTTTTATTAGTTCTGCTTTTGACCTGAACAGCTTAAACTCACAAAAACTCTACGAAAGATGAAAAGCAAGTCAATGACTTATTGTTTGGACAAATATGTGTATGTATTTTCCAATAGTTTAATTGGAAGCCTTTCTCAATTAATTTAAATATCATTTCAAGCATCCCCTGCTGTTGAGTCTCCATTAAGTTTATCAAAGATATGGTAATGGGGGATAAGAAGTTTGGAGTAGGTGCATGTATGAAGATATGAATAGTAAGAATATACTTTGTATACAAACAGTGATATGTAAAAATGTACTCTATATGTGTATTATGAATTGCAATACATTTTACTGTTGTATACAACAACTTCGAATTAAAAAAAAAAGTTTGGAGTAGGGAAAAGTCTGTGTGTAGGATAGATGCGATGGTGCACAGCTAACATTACTGTCCCCCCAATTTTTAGAAAAAACACAGGGTGCATTAAGGGAGTACAAGTTGACATAACTCTAACACTCAGAGACACTTCTAGCAGACAGTCACTCCCTGGCTCCTTACATGGGAGGAAAAGGGAGGGAGGAACAGGCCAATGCTGTTTCCTCCTCTCCCTCGCCCTCCCTGTCATAGCTGGGGAATCCTAGGCTGCCCACAGCGAAAACCTCAGCAAATCTTGGCCAATTTGCTGCTACTGCTTGTCCCACAAGGATAGAAGTGACTTCAACCACAGCCTAAGCCCCAGAAGCTTTTTATTCTTTATAGGCAAATGTCTACTCTCGAGACCTAGTATTGTTACATCTAACACCCAAATCGAAAACCTTTGTCTATCTTAAAACAAGAAAACCAATAACATCTAGAAGGTAAATAAAGTTTTCTCACCTTACTAAATTGCTTGGCAGCACGAAAACCCTTGGTGATTTGGGATTAGGATAAATTTGTAAATATATATGTATACATAATTGGATATATATGTGTATATACATATTTGGATATATATGTATATATGTATATATATATGTACATATATATCCAAATTGGATATCTGTATATATGCATAAAAATGAAAATAGATACATATAATATTAAACTCTATTATATCTCATATAATATATATAAAATTTTAATATATATCTCATATATAAAATATTTATTACATATATTAAATATTACATATATTTAAAATATAATCCTGTTTAATTTATTAAATGTAATATATCTTAATAGTATTTATTTTATATATTTAAATTTAATATATATTTATTTCTCATATTTAATGTATATAATTTATTCCATATATATATATATACATATATATATATACACACACATATATATATAATGACTATGCACATGCAAAAATCTAGCTTTTTTTGTCCAAGGTAAAATACTGGATCCCAGAACTCAGAGTTCATGAGCCAGAGAAGAAACAGATAAAACTGCCCCCCAAAAGCAGATTATGGCACTGGTTAACCCCCTCAAGCCAAGCTTCCGCTTACTCCAGTCGACCTGGTTTGCAAGCTGGGAAGTGGAAATCTCCAGGACGGCTGGGAGGTCGCCTCATAGGTGGTTTCCCGGCTTTGCTGTTTGCTTCTGGGTTTCCCAGAGAAATTCATCTCCTGGCATTGGGGCAACAATGAGTGTTTCACGCACCTATGCGGGCTGGGACTAGGTGGGAACGGTTGCGCCTTTGTGAATGAACATGAGAGAATTCAGTTGTTCAGCTGAGCATGTTCAGTGCCAAACCTCATCTACGACACACACATCCCAAATCCAGCCCTATAAGAGCTACTGTTAACTCCTTGCAAGCCAACTGGGGGAAAATCCCAGTGTGCGGCGAGCCCTTCCCTGGGGACTGGCTGAGGGTCCAGGTTTTCTCTGTGTCCTTGTAGCCCAGTGCTTTGGATGGGGTTTCTCTTAAAGTTACATGAAACTGGTACCCACACAGCCCCCATCCTCCAGAATGCCCCCAGGAAAGTTATTTACCAGGCTCTCCAGGTTTGTGTTTAGTGCCTGGCTTCTTCTCAGAAGAAGCCCTCTTTCCTGTGCACTCTCCATTGTACCACAAGCCCCACCATTCCCTCTTACTCTCCTCTGGCTATGTCACTCATTCACATTGCTTAACTAATCATGATGGGCACTTGAATTTTCAATCCAGGGGTAAGATTTATGATGACTCTATTTTCTGTAACTATTTAATAATTCAAAGCAATTCTCATGAGCCACTCAGCTCTTGTGGCCTGCTCAGTTTTTTGCAGTAGCCTGGTGAAGCCCATTCCTCTGCACAGGGCTGTTACTGGGCATGCTCAGTATGTACAGTGAGAACATAAACAAGGACAGAACACAGTCACCTCTGCATATCTGTAGAGGACATAAAGATAGAAAAAGTAGCTTATATTCTTGAAAAGGGAATGATGATCCAATATTATCCAAGTCATCCAGAATAAAGTCTAAAGGGTAAGGGTAAAGTTCTCCACTTAGGTTAAAAAAAAAAAAATCTATTAAACACTGGGTGAATAAATATGATTTTACAGAAGCACAAATGGAAAAAGGTTTTAGGATTTTCCCATCCGCATAAGTTCCATATGAAAACACTAAGTGTGTCTGATCCAAATGAACCAAAAATAGAAATCAAGGTTCTGATCATGAAAAGATGTACATCTTTATGTTCTACCTTGTAGTAGATGAAACACACTCACGGAGGCAGTGTCATTTCAAGACAGACATCTGTATTGAGGGTGTTTCAGAGGAAGTGAGCAGAATGGTGGGAGGGGTGCTCATTTTGAGACAGGTGGAAACCTGTAGGAAACTATGATTCTCCTATCTGAGACCAGGGCAGGCAGGGTCTGCTGTGCACCTGGGTAGATTCAGTCCTGTCCACACAGTCCAGCCCTGGGGGAGGAAAAGGAGGTTGGCATTAGTTCTGTTTAAGGGCCAAGGAATAGAAGAGACAGAAAACAGTCTGCGTTTATAGAAGGGTAGATTTTCTAGTGATTTGACTTGTATGTAGACAAAAGGGGCTTTCTTCCGCAGGAGTGAGCTCACAGTGGGTGGAGGCATTCAAGACGATGTGAGGTGACTCTCAGAGGGGATGCTACAGAAAAAATCCAGATGGGAATAAAAATGGGATCAAATGATTTCTGTAGTCCAAAGCAACAGCAAAGAGTCACTGATACTCTGCTGTTATTGTCCTTAGAATAATACATAGTTTGGAATCCTGTGGATTTTAATTAGCAAAATTTGTTCTGGAGGAGATAGAAGGGGAGAAACCAAGTTTATTTATGTGAAGTGAAAGATGTCTGTCACTTAGGGAGATTCCAAAAGGGATTGTGACCCACATATACATGTTCTGGGCTACTCAGTTGCTGATTAAGTAAAGAGACCCAAGACGTTTTCGCAGTTAAGAGTCAGTGTTATTGGAGTGTTTTCCTCTGTAGTTTCATCCCTTCTCAACCTTTTGAAAGTTTCTTGGCATCCCAGAAGCAATGCCCATGCATTCTGGAAAAGATCTCCCACACTGCTAGCTTATCTGGGGGTGGACACGTTTCTGGCAATTAAGGTTCTATTGACAGACTAGAGTTTCCCTTGCCTTCTCTTTTCTGATTCAGGATAATTCCTAAATGAAATGATGTGCCCGCCAGTCACTGTGGATGCATGCAGATGGAGGCATGGGGATGCTGGATCTAACACTTTTCTAAGTTGCTGTGTGGCTGCTAACATTTCAAATCCTTTCCACCCGTATTCTCGGGGGGCAGACCATGTGGCAAAGGCATGCAGGACAGAAAGAAGGCATTGTCCAATCAGACACAGCCTCTGACCTTGAAGAAGTCATACTTCAGTGAAAGAGATGAACTGCTTCCAAAGGATCTACTTTAAACATGGGAGAACAGAACAGGGTGTGGTTGTCTCCACCTGGGGAAGATGAGGTGCATGATAACTGGAGAGAGAACCTAACAATGTTTTAGACCTTGTTAGGTTGACAGGGATGAAAGGGTGAGACTTGAAGGTCTTAATTGGACATCAGTGGAGAAGAAAGTGAGAAAGTAAGGCTGCCAGAAGTAAAGTCACGACTAGCTTGTCCAGAGCATTTGACCTGCTTCCATCTAACAAGTTAAATTGAATTTGTGGTGCCTCTGTCTCTACTGTGAAGTGAGGGAAATGACATCCTATATACAGGTGGGGTATCCCCATCCAAAATGCTTGGGACTGAAGTGTTTCACGTTTTGGATTTTTTTTTTTTTTTTTTTGCAATATGTTTATATACATAGTGAAATACCTTAGTAATGAGATCCAAGATCCAAGTCATTTAGATTTCATATACACTGTAAACACACAGCCTGGAGATCACTTTTACACAAATAATAAAGTTGTTGAAATAATTTTGTGCATGAAACAAAGTTCGTATACGTTGAGTCATGGACTTATGGTGTCATATCTGGACACAGAATTCAGACTCTGGAGAATTTCTGCTTCAGGCTTGCAGAACGCTGTCTGTATGACACTGAATGCCTCCGGCGAGGTGCATACTCTCTGGTTCATCTTCAGGACCTGCCACTGCCTATCTTCTTCCATTTCCTAGGCTCCTCCATAGGACTCACCCAATCCTGGCCTGACTTCATATCAAAGGGCTCGGCACAATCTAATAGGAGAATTGTGAATATTTTTGAATCTGAATCTTTTTCTCAGACAGTGGGAAAGTGATACATTGTTCTGAGCTGCCACATTAATGAGGTGATTAAGAACAGGTCTTGGAAGTTAGAGTTATTTTTCATACAGCCCATTTAAATGAAAATAAATATCATTCCTGTCCAATCAAGAATGGACTAATGGTGTGAAAAATTCAGAGAAGAGAAAATAATGATGGTAGGACTCGTACTTGAATAAAATAAAAACAAACTTCTGCAGAAATAGTTTAAATTAATCATGATATTTTTTTAAATGTATTTTTGTGTAATTTGAAAAAAAAAAAAAAAAAAAAAAGAAAAATGATCTACTAAGAGCTGACTTCTGGATAGATCCTTTTGACCATTGGGTCCAAAGTACAGTTCTTACAAAAAGGTCTGGAAGGAGGGTTCTGGGACAGATTAGCCATTCACTAATTCAGCACAGTGGAGGAAGAAAAAATTAACAGAATGTTAGAAAGTAAATAGAAGAAGACTGCAAAAGAAATACCACAGGGGTGGAGATAAGAGAAGTCCGTGAAGGATTTTTCTGGCTTCCACCAAACCCTTAAGGTGACATTTAATATTGAAAACCATGCACTCCAACCTGAGGCCAGATAAAGCCAATTAGACAGAATATACCGGAAGAAAACCATGGAACATGGATGGAAGGAGAGCTTATGCACATGAGTTTGTTTGAAATCTATTGTTAAATTGGAAAGGTCTGTTCTATTTCAGTCAAAAACGCCAGCTTAAAGCAGGTGCAGAACTTCCCCTTTCTCCCCAACTCCAAAGTCATTTTATAAATGCACCCTGGTGATTCAGACCAAAAAATTACCAAATCCAATAACAGAACAAGGCTGCATAGGAATCTGAACTTTGTTTACACAATTAGGAGACGCTCACGTGCACATTCCGTAAATGACAAGGTTCCCGCAGCAAATTAACAAGAACAATTTTCCCATCTCGGGAGCTGTCAAGATGGGCCCTGTTGGCCAATTTATCTTACTCTAGCACATCTCTGGTGCTTGTCAATCAATATGTGAAACATTTGGTGCTGATTGCCATTTTTCTCTCCACTTCCTTTTGCCTCTTATACCAGGCAATTTACTTCAAGTCAATCAAGGTCGAAGCCGACCTTGTTTAAATAAAACACTGTTGAGCTCTTTTCACACCAACAATTTCAAAGACAGAATGAGCTGTATCTTTTACATTTACATTTATACTACATTTTTTTTTCCACTGGATCTCTTAAAATGCCATCCTTGAATTATAAGTTATAACCAAAGCCACCTAGAGACTGAGGAAACTAATCTGAGCCAGGTAAGGAAATGTCTGGTGCTTTCAACGCACATCTTCGCTATAAAAGATTCCCTTAGCCAACAGAGGCATCTTACCAATAAAAGAATGCTCCTAATTGTTTTGTCTACCATTATTCAGCCTGAATTTGAGGTAAGGCCACATGAAACAAACAAATATATCCCAAATTATCCAAACTTGACAGCACAAAGGTAGCAATTTCAAGTGTGTGCCTTGGAGATTGGGTTCTATAGTTGAAAGAGTTTTAGGGTATTTTGGTGAGAGTCCCTTACTGCTACCAGTCAAGCATAAACCTTTATCATCATTATCCTGATACTGAAGAAAACAGCAGAGGATAGGATGGCTCTGAGCCCATTGAAGTTCTCAAAAAAAAAAAAAAAAAAATCTGCTCATGGGTTTAGTGTGCAAATCTTCTCTTTCTTGCAAACCAACCATAATCTCCACTTTTCTGAATAAGTCAGGGTCTGTCTGTTTAGAAAAATATTATCTTGCACCCCCCCCCAAAAAAAATGTTATGAATACACAGTGAAATGAGCCCTGGCTAAATGTGACTGTCTAAGAAGGAAAAAAATACAGTTGGATAAATACAGACTTTCCTGAAAAGAGTAATATACAGTTTAATTGTAAAGGTATTGCCACTCACAAGATGATTAATCAGAAATGGATGCTTTATAAGGATTACTCCATAAATACGGGGCACAATTTGGTGCCTTGTGATTTTTCCTATTCCAACCTTAAACTTACAAACAAAATGTCCTCAAAAGCTGAGAGCAAAAGTGGTCCCTATTCTTTCACATCAGATGCAATTTCACTGGGCTTAAATGTATCTCAGGTTAGCCCCTGATCTTGTTTTATTTCATTCTTTGTCAAAGACCACCCTTGAAGCATTCACTCTTCATTCAGACAGTTATTTATTATTGAGCATCAGGCACCAAGGATGGGTGGTGGGCAAATGGAAGAAGTCTGTTTCACAATGCCCAGATTTGGATCAGGGTAGCAGGCATTAATGAAATTATCTCAAATGTGACAGTATTGTTACGAAATGAGGTAAGTGTGGTACCGCAGGTGTTTAATAGTGGCATAGGTAGGTGATGGTGGGGATTAGGAAGGCTCCCCAAGGATGTGAAGCTTGAGCTGAGATTTTACTTGATAGGGGTTCACTGGGTCAGCCTAGAGCTGCTTTCAGTGTGGCCCATCAGCACACACTGGGGTGAAGACAGAAGTTGAATGCAAATGTTTAGAAAATTTATAGCAACTAGACATTGCCCAAAGGATGCACTTGATCATGAGTGGGAGATGTCAACCTCACATGAGAAATCCCACAAACTACAAACTACACCTGGGTCATGTACAAGAGTCACATGGGAAGCCCCTGAAGAATTGGGGAATTGGAGAGTAAGGTCTCTCAACATAGCGTGAGCACTTCTGCTCCAAGGATGCAAACAAGATCATCCCACTATCTGATGATCATTGAGCCCAGTGCTCAGATTCATTTGGGTCACAAAAGAGATGGCCATGAACTCTTACATCTTGGTCTGAGAAGGCAGTCAGATGTGTGGACTGTGAGGGTCGGAGTGGATCATTATCTCAAGATTATTTATCTCATCAGGTGTAGTCAAAAGAGTTCTCCTTTCTTTTGGCTAAAATGTGTATAAGAAAAATTAACCATAGAGAAGTCGTCTACTATGCTATGCTTGTGTTCCACATTTTGCTCTGGCCCCAGGGTGACATGGGTATGTTCCCTCTGGGGAAAATTCACTGGAGTATACAGTTACAAGATGCATTTAAACATAAAGCCCATCAATAAAATGGGGGGAAGTGTCATGCCAAAAAAAAAAAAAAAAAAAAAAAAAAAAAAAGGTAAAGAAAGGCAAAAGCTTTTGTAGGCAAAGATCCAGGCTTCAGATTGAAGGAGACTAAAGAGATATGGTAACCCGGTGCAGCGCATGACCCTGAACTTGACGTTGGATTGGAGAAGAAGAGTTGTGAGTGCAATTCATGAAATTTGAGTATGGATTAAGGGTTAGATAATCTTTCAATGCGAAATTTCTTGGTTTTGATAGTTTTACTGCGGTTACAGGAGGAAGATGACCTTGTTCCTAGGAAAGATATACTGAAGCACTGAGGGTCATCTTACTCTTTATTGATTCAGAAAAAGCAACATGCACGTGTATGGGGGTCGGGGGAGGATCACAATAGGACCCCTGCATACAATTGGGAAAGCTGGGTAAAGGATATGGAGGGATCCTTTCCACTGTTTCTGAAATTTTGAAATTGCATTGAACGAAATGACAATGAATTTTAAAGAAAAAGCTAGCTGTCCTTCAAGTAAACGGGGTAGCCTGACCTGGTGGCACGTGCTTGCTCTGAGAGATTGGGAGTTGTGTGTAAAGAGACGTGACATGCAAGGTCTCTCTCAGCATTCCGTCCCTGGGCAGCAGCGATTTTCAACCCAGACTGACATACTCTGATGGACCAGACACTCCTTCCTTGACATTAATTCATTTGTGATCCTTGGTGCCCCGCTGAGTATCTTATCTCGAGGTGGTCCTCAATGGTGCATGGTATGGTTTATTGATATTTCTTTTATTCTAGCGGGTTTCTTCTTCATGATTGTATCTGTTGTTACTCTCCATCTCCTTCAAAATGCTATTCTCTGGGGGGACTAGGCAGTGCTTGGAGGCTTAATGAAGCTTCTATATTGTCTGCTGATTTATCAGGTTCTCTGTTAACACAGAGGGTGGGAGGTAAGAGAGGAGAACAGGTGAGGACCTCTAGAATGAACTCAGCAACTGGGTGCACATCAAGTTCATTTCTATGTCTGTAGAAATACTGAAGACTAGCATTCAGTTATAACGGGATCTGTGTGAGAGAAATGCACATGTCTTTTTAAAAATCTCTCCATCATTTCTCTCTCATAATATTTTTTAAAAGTCTCATTATTAGAGCCCTATGTCAGATTACATAGCAGAATCTCAAAAGCCATTTGTTAGTTTGGCATTACAGTCAGGGTCCAAACTCCGCTATTTTGGCTTTGAACTCTGTCAAAAGCTAATATTTTCCTACTCTTCGATCATATTCTCAGGTTCGTGTGCTTACCTTTCAGGTTCTATCTAAGCTCTTCATTTTCCACTTCCTTCTGGGCAAAGTATTCATTGGATTTGACTTAAATAAAAACACCTTCTAAATTAGGTAGGTAATTCAATTATTTCTCTAAACTTAGACAATTTTCATACTCCAAAAAGAAAAAAAAAAAAAAAAAGGAAAAAAAAACTCCCAGGTATTTTTTTATTCAGAGAGAACATGACTTTACCACTGTATGTGCTCATTGCTGATGAGACTATTTTCATTATCAAGGGAAATTAGTCCAATGATACATGGGGTACCTGCCCTTTGTATTTTAGTCTCAATTCTTTATCTACAGCCCCTGATAGTCTTTCATTTATAAAATAAAAGCCAGGTTTTTTTTTTAAAAATCCATATTTCAGGTTCTATCTAAGCTCTTCATTTTCCTTTCCTAAAAGCTACGATGCCTTGGTTTTCGATGCTAACAAATGTTATATGACAGGTTCACCGATTTACTGTTCTGCACTGTTTTTAATTATGGATGTAGGAAGGAAAATTTCACTGAGAAAAACAATAAATCACCAGCGAAATTATTTGTTAGTTGAATGAGCTGAATAAACAGTTGGCTTCAGGGCAAAGATTCATCTGGCATCTTTTAAGTCATCCCATATTTTTTCTTTCTATTTTCACAGAAAGCAGGAGTGGGCCTGAAGGAGCAAACTGGAATAGAGATGTTACCCAGAAGAAGAGGAAACAGACAGACACCCGACCCACAGATGTCCTGAGTGATAAGCAGTACTTTGTCAAGTTTCAGTAGTAATAAAAATGACAGTCTTAACTGCTATGGAAAGCAGTATGGAGATTTTTTGGAAAACTGGAAATGGAACTACCCTATGACCCAGCCATCCCACTCCTGGGTCTATTCCCAAAGGACTTCAAAGCAGCATATTACAGTGACACAGACACTTCAATGTTTATAGCAGCACAATTCACAATAGGTAGGTTGTGGAACCAACCTAGATGTCCCTCAGTAGATGAGTGGATAAAGAAAATGTGGTATGTATACAAAATGGAATTTTACTCAGCAATAAGAGAGAATAAAATAATGGCATTTGCAGGTAAATGGATGAAGTTGGAGAATATAATGCTAAGTGAAATTAGTCAATCTCAAAAATCCAAATACCAAATGTTTTCTCTGATATAAGGAGGCTAGTTCATAGTGTTGTTGGATGGGGGTTCATAGGAGGATTAGAGGAACACTAGAATGGTCAAAGAAAAGGGAGGGGAAGGGAGGGAGCAAGGGGGCAGGAAGGGGGGAAAAAAGGAAAAAAAATTGGTGGTTGAACGAGATGGATATCATTATCCTAAATACATGATTGAAGATCTGAATGGTACTTATATACTTTGTATACAAACAGTTGTATGTAAAAAGATGCTATATATGTGCATTATGAATTGTAATACACACTACTATTATTAAAAAAAAAAGAAAAAAAATGACAGCCTTGATAAACGCATATTGGGTGTGCCTTCTATACCTACGCTGTTTCATTGGATTCTAACTGTAGGAGCCCTGTTTGGGGAGATGGCTTAAATCACGGTTGACTATGGGCCATGGAGATTTGGACATTGCCGCTTTCCATAGTCTCACGGGACTTGGACCGGGATCTTGCGGGACTTGGTCCGGGATCTCGAGTGACTTGAGCCCAGATTGCTGATCGGGTCTGCGCCATTTTTTGGTGGTGTGTGTGGTGCGTGTTAGTCGTTGTTAGAGCCAGAGAGAAAAGTTATCAGAATAAAAAGCTGTTTGTTTCCAGTTCGCCTCTGAACTTCTTCCCGCGGCTTCGTTGCTCCAAGCGGCCATCGCTTCAGGCGGCAACACTAACAATCCCATTTCCTTACACCCATTTAATTCCAATCAACACCCTTGAGCCAGAAAGTGGCAAACTCGGAGCAGAAAACAGTTTCAGAGTCCAGATCTTGAGTTCTCAGCCATCAAGTCTATAAATTACCTCAAAGGAAACCCTATTTCCTCCAAAAAGTCCTCATGTGTTATTTAAGTTAAAAAAGAAAACAAATGTAAGTTAATGGCAGAAATCCTATAATCTTACTTTAAGTTGACATCCTCCTTCTCCTGTTCTACATACAGAAGGAAGCAGATCCCAGGACCTCTTTTCCCAGAAAACTGAATTTAAACCAAGTACGTAAAAGATGCAAAGAGCTGGCTAAGATGGAATCACAGAAAAACGCGCTACCATTGGAGTTTCTTGGGTGAAGTGAGGGAAATAAGAGTCATGGGTTTTTACTTTCAATTTGGAAGCATGAAGTGAGTCAGTGGTGACAACTGTTGCTATTTTTGTAACAAATGTCTCCCTCAGAGTCACGAGCAGAAGTTACCCCACGGGGAAGTTTCAAGTTTCATGTAGGAATTAGTTTAGCATCCTTCCTTGATGTCCCCGTTCAACTTGTCTGAATAGTTGTGAAGAAATGTGGCTAACCCTGAACACATTCATACAACAAGTCCTGACAGTTCTCAAGCTAGGGTAAATGTCTCAGCTTTGGGCTCCCTCGCCCATGGGCCAGCCAGCTACCCGTAGCAGATACCATAAACATCTTGGGTGAACCTGGGTTGTAGAGGTCTTTACATGGATCCTGCAGCTCCCAACTGATTTGGATCCGGTCAGCAGACATTCGTGTTGGAATTGCTGACCCTTTCGTGGTTCCTGTTGTCAGATTCCTCACTGATACTTTGATCAGACTTTGCTTTATGCCAGACGCTACAAACCTGTGTGAAGAGACTTGCTTGTGATGTAGTATTTCTGACTGGGGCTCACGTCTGTACTTTTTTTCTGGTCATTTCCTATTTGTCTCGGTACTAAACCCCAGTGAGGGTTCCCAAAAGGTTTCCCTGGGACTTTTGCCTGGAACCAAGATGGAAATCAGGGGAGACTAGCAAGTGGAAGATAGTCTCAGAGGCCCTTGAGACGGTTTGTTTACTGTTCCATATGTTGCACAGAGAGATGAGCTATCCCTCCCACCTACTGCAAATGTGTAAGAGTGTGAAAGTGGCAGAAAAAACAAAAAACAAAAAGCCCTCCTTCAATAGCACAGGAAGTGGTTGTGTGGTCTGACTCTACTATTGTGTGGCTTTGAGGCAGAGCAATCTCCGGAGAATTAAAAAAGCATAAAGACTTTGAAATCTTGACTGTGTCAATAAGAAAAGGATGAAAAGAATGAGAAAAGTGGGTGGAGTGGGGTGAAAATGTCGTTCACAAATGTACATCAATACACACACTAATAAAGGAAATGAGATTTGTCTTCACTATGGATCAAATAAACGCAATTTGTAAAAGTAAATGGATGTATTTTTCTAAACTGTGCAACCACACTAACATTCTAATAAATGTTACTATCTAAAGCTAGAGAAAATATGGGGAATTCAGTCTTCTTCTATACTGATAGGAGAGTGTATGAAAATACAACTTTTTGGAGGTTAATTCAGCAGTATGTCTAGACCCATGAATCACCTTCTAGGGCATTTTCTTGAGGTAATTATTACAAATGTATACAAAATATGCAAGGTGATTCACTCATGTTTTTGTAATCTTAAAAACTGGGAAACTAAATATCCAACAGGAGTGGAATGTTTACATACCAATGGTGAATCCATACATTGAATCATATGTAATCTTTAAAAATAATATTTCAGAGGAATATTAAGTCACGTGAGAAAATATATTATGAAACATTATTTATGCCCTTATATATATATATATATGTCTGTATATATACTCATGCATTTATTTAACACCCATTAATGGAATTATAGGGAGATTTCATTTTTGCATTGTTTTCCCTATATTTTTTCTGATTTTACCCAACTCAAAAAGTCCACAAAGTGCTGTGTAGTTAACATACATCTACATGTACATACAGACACACACACACACACACACACACATACACACACATATTTAATATATACATCTATTAAAATATGTATGTTGGGGCTGGGGTTGTGGCTCAGCAGTAGAGTGCTTGCCTCACATGTGCAAGGCCCTGGGTGCCATCCTCAGCACCACATAAAAATAAATAAATAAAATAAAGGTGTTGTGTCCATCTACAACTAAAAAAAATTATTAAAAAAAAATCTATGGGGCTGGGGTTGTGGCTCAGCGGTAGAGCGCTCGCCTAGCATGTGCGTGACCCGGGTTCGATCCTCAGCACCACGTAAACATAAATGCATTGCATTGTGTACAACTAAACCAAATAAATAAATATTAAAAAAAAATCAGCCAGGTGTGGTGGCGCATGCCTGTAATCCTAGCACTTGGGAGGCTGAGGCAGGAGGATCTTGAGTTCAAAGCCAGCCTCAGCCATGGCGAGGCACTTAGCAACTCAGTGAGACCCTGTCTCTAATAAAATACAAAAAAGGGCTGGGGATGTGGTCCAGTGGTTGAGTGCCCCTGAGTTCAATCCCTGGTACCAAAAAAAAAAAAAAAAAAAAAAAAAAAAAAAAATCTACGTATCTTCCCTCGGACTCCTACCCCCTTTCTCCCCTCGCCTAGCTGTATACACCATTTGTCCTATAGGAAGTGTCCCACAGGACAGTGCAGATGTTCTGCTCCAGAACGTTCACACCTATGAAAGGCTTTGTTCACATTGTTCATCTGTGACACTCTTCTCTCTTTTTGGTGAGGTAGCTTCAAAGTAAAGTGGACAAACTGAATACTGCAGACATCTAAAAATATATCATGTCTCATCTGGGTGGGTCCTTAAAAAGATGTCCCGTTGGTGACAGTGCCACCTCAATTTGACAGTCTGCAAAGTCCTAGTAGTGTCCTCCAGAGGTCTTAGATGCTTCTACTGTGAGTCCCAGGGGTGGGGCCTGGTCTCCAACCCTTAGGTGAATGGGACTGTTTGTTAACTCCAATAGACAATTATGAAGGGCAATTAAAAATTTAAATTATGTTAATAGGCCAGAGAAAAATGACTGTTTGCAGAAATCAGTGGCAATTACCAGACATAATGGTTCCCAATTAGGCTGGAGGGGATTTTCAGTCATTCATAATTCACTATCTTAAATGTATCATAAAAAAGTAATTGTCACTTGTTAATAAAACTTACTTAAAAACAACGCAGCTATCTTGTTTAGAAAGTAACTCTTCTCTGCCCTTCACCAGTTTTTAAAAATATACATTCTTAACTTAAACATGTAGTGCAGGTTGGTTCAAAGCAAAATCAAACATGGTGGATGCATATGAAGAAAAGAATACAGGTCTTTCCAGACCCCCACTTGTGCTTCCCAGGGGTAACCACTGTCAGATCAACTCAGTGACTGTTCTTCCTCCCAACCTCCTCCTTGGTCACATTAAAAAAAAGGAGGGGGGTTGGTAAGATTGTTCTAGGAATAGGTTGCATTGATATTTTTAGTCCATTAAAGGTGAAAACATAAAACAGTATCTCACTGCTTCTGTCTTGTTTATTTATCTCCTTGGGTTTTTGATTTTTTAAAAAATTTTTATATTCAAATGCAGCTTGCATGCCCCTAGGAATTCAGTCAGCCTCCACGCATATCCTTACGATTCTAGTCTCAGACAACGCGGTTTGCTAGATCAACTGCTGTGCACGTGTGAAGTGATTCAAGGGCGCTGTCCAGTTGGTACCAAGCTTTATCTCTGGGGCTTTGGGGAGAAGCAAAAAGGATAACCAGAAGCAAAAGAGAAGGAGAAGGAGGCAAATGGTAGAGGGAAACTCCTAAATAAGTTAAGGATTAAAGGAATGGCTTTAACTTTTGCTGAGTATCCAACTGATAATCCCTTTTCTGTCCCCTCTGATGGATCATTCTAAAAGAATGACAGCTGCATTCTCAATTCTCTTGTCTAATCAGGGAATCTTTGCTGCAACCTCCAGACCCTAACTGCAGCTCTACATCCAACAGAAAGACCGAAGCAACGAGATATGGGTCCTGCCTTTGTGCGTGCTGCGACAGCCACTCTGGTAAGTCACAGTTCAGCAGCATTTCCAGAAACTTCTCAGAGAGGGAGCTCTAGGATGTTTTGAGCCAGGCACTTTAGAGATATGACCTTGTTTAATTTTCCCCATGACCCTAGGAAGTGGGCTTTTTTATAGCCCCATGTTATAGCTGAAGACACCACATGCTTGGGGGAGGCCAAGGCCATGCTCAGAATGTAGAGGTGGCAGTGATAAAATTTGAACCTGGATATTTCTTGATCCAGAGTCTGCAAATCACCCTTTAACATAGTGTCTTTGGTTGAAATTGTATAGACACTCACAACTGAGAGAGATCAGAGTGCCTGACAATTCAACCCATGACTTTCTTTCATGGAAATAATGCTACCTACGACTCTGGCCAGTGAACAGTCTTAGGTATATGTGAGCACACAAAACCAGCTAAAAATAGGCAAATGAGCCCAGTTTTGAGCATTTTAGAAAAATACTTGCAGCAGCAAAAACCGTCCGATCTCACTTTGAGTTAGTCACTGGGAAAGAAAGAGATGTCTACAGCGAGAGCTTCCATCCTTCATTTCTGTGTCTTCAAAGACCTCAGTGGGTGCAGATAAACCCCCATAAAGACTATATAAGACATTATTTTGTGATAAGATCTACATATGACTGACTTCTTCCTGCCATTCACCTCTCAGTTCAAAGACTGGCTCCCCAGGAACATCCCTGCCAGCCTCTCTATGGTAGAAGATATAAAGCACACATTATTTTCTCTCATCGGTTGGTCCATGCCTGTCTTGCCGGCTGCAATGTCAGCTCTCTGACTTGCTCACCACTGTGCCCCCAATATCGAACCTGGGATACAGGACTATCTGTTGAATGAATGATTAAGTGTTTGTAAAATCAAGCATTTGTTTTCATTAACAGTTCAAGCATGGGCTTCTCTGCAAGGGACTTTGATTTGCAAGAGTCTGTAGTAAAGGAGAGCAATTAGGTCCTGTTATAGTTTGGATCTCGAATGATTCCCCAAAGGTTCATGAGTTGAAGCCTTGGCCCCCAACTGGGTGTTATTTGAGGAATTGAGGCCAATGTCAGAGGAAGTAGGTTGCCAGGGGTATGTCCTTGTAGAGTATGTCTTGATCCCTTGGGTCTCTCTCTCTCTGCTTCGTGGTCACCATGCTGTGATCAGCTCTGATCCACCACAAGCTCCCCATCATGATATTCTTCCTCACCAAAACTCAGAGCGATGGGGCCATGTGGCCATGGACTGAAGCCTCTGAAATTGTGAGCCAAAATATATCTTTCCTCCCTTAAGCTGACTTATCTCAGAACTTTTGTCACAGCAGGACGAAGCTGACTACCACCGGTCCTAAGCAGGATAGGACCTGGAGTTGGTTTATGGCTGTCATGGAGACAGAAGGGCTGAGATATATGAGAAGGATTTGGAAAGGAAGGAGAAACTAGAAACCTTTACTCTGCTCATTCTTGAGGCTGCTTGAAGGTTGTCCCATTTCAAAATGGGGGGAAAAAAAAGTATTATACTCCTTGGCTCAGGGATGGCGGGGCTAGCCCCCAGGGAAGGTGCGTTTGCAATGGACTGAAGCTGTGCTACCCAGAGTGGAATGTTTTCTGTTCTGGTTCATACTGCCAACTCTAGGCCTCTGATTGGACAGAGACTGTGATGAGATTGGTGTCAACCAATGAACATGAGGAGACGGCTTACTTTCTTCCCCAAAATTAGGAGTTGGGTGGGGTCTGATTGAGGATGTTTTCCCAATCAAGAACACAATTCAGGCTGTCCTAAGTCCTTTGATCAAGTGATTCTGTCACTTGTCTGGAATTTGCTTCCTTGTACAAATGATGTGCCTTTGATTTACAATGTGAAAGTTATTAATTTTGTTGCTATTTTTAAACATCTTGAATGACATTTGTGTACTGATTTTTAACAAAATACAATATTTATTTTTATCATAAATTAATACTTCATAAAATTTCAAGTAATAAAGACACGTGCAAAGTCAAAGAAAAACATCCCGTTTCCAATTCCTGACCTTCTTGGGAATCCAGCCCTTCTTCTCCTAGTGAACTCTTTTTCTGCATGTGACCACTGTGGATGGATTGGTATGGGATCAGTGTTGTGCTGATAAAGGCTTAGGACTGGCTCTCCACAAAGAAAGCCTGATTTATAGAGCTGGTTGATTTCTGTGAAGCAAAGACTCTTACTATCTATAAGTCTAAGTTAAGAATATGATGAAATTCGGAAGGTATACTGCACAATTGGTCCTTTGTAGCCTGTGAAAGTGGCTTCAGCACCACTGCACGTATCCTTCCAAATTATATTTCTCCCTATCCCCTTCCTTTCTCCTTTCCCTTCTTTTTCTTCTTCCAGACTTCCTCCCTTTCCTTACATCCACCCCTCCACCCATACTTCCCACACATACCCTCACGTGCACAGACATACATGAATGAAGACTGCACTTGAACAGGGTGTGTTCTCTTTTGTAGCTTTCTTTTGTTTTTCACCTGAGCTATTGCAGCTTTGTATTTTGAAACTGTCTTAACGCTCCTTATAACTGGAAACACCCCGAGCTAGCTCAAGAGATGAGCTGAGCAGCTGTGGCGTGGCCTGCACGAGCTGCGGGCCCGTGAGCCTGCGTGTACGTTGCTCTAGTCTATCTACTGTAGAAAAAAGGAGTAATTCATCATTGGGCACCAGGTTCTGCTCGGATGGTTTATTGTCCTGACCTCATTAAAAGCATGTAATCCACGCAGTGCCGTAAATCTATGCCTCTAAATACTTTCCTCTTTAATTTTTTAATACTGCACACATGAAGGGAAAGGTTAAAGCCAATTAAAAGAGATACAAATACCATTATTACTGCCCTGACAAACAGTTAGTTATTGGATTTGGTCGTTTCAGTTTAGAAAGCCATTATTTTTGTTCCTGAATGAATTAGTAATCAAGCTGTTTATTGACTTGTCTCATCTCAGAGATGCTAAATATTTTTTTTTTTTTTTTTTGGTCCATTCTCTCTCTCTCAATTGGCACCATTCCTGCACACATAAAAATTACAGACAACTTAAGGTCTAAGTGCAAACAATAACTGCACAGCTGCATGTGGAAATCCACATATGGACAGGACCATCATTTCCACTGGTCCAGGAAGGAGAAGCTACTCACTCACTCATTCTTATGCAGTGAGTACTTTGTTGTTATTGTTGTTTCCCCCCCATTAAGGCTATTATATGATACTGACAGATGCTTAAAAGCATTTAGGGCTGAAAGAAGTGTTGGGAAAATTGCTGCAAAAGGATTGACAAATGATGATCTTTCTGTCCACAAGGTTCTTATTTCCCGAGTAAAATGGACCAAAAGAATAAAGGGAAAGAGAAAGAACCATTAATGTAGGAACTTGGTATTGTTTTCTGACATGAGTTCATATTTTTCCATTGCATTTGGCCAGAAACGTGACTGTGTTTATGAAAAGGCTGTAGGTTTGTCAAAAACAGTGCTTAAGGGCTGGGGTTGTGGCTCAGCGGCAGAGCGCTCGCCTCGCACGTTGCGGCCCGGGTTCAATCCTCAGCACCATGTAAACATAAATGCATTGCGTTGTGTACAACTAAATAAATAAATATTTAAAAAATAATAATAAAAAAACAGTGCTTAACTGTTTTGCAACTGATTTTGGCTTCTTCCTGCACCCACCTCCTCTCCCAACTCACTTTTCACTCTAGGGATATAATGTGGGTTCTGTGGGGTCTGAGAGGACTTGAGGATATACAGCATTGGCTCTACCAGTGGCTCTTTGTTTAATTGTTCACCCATAGGTCCAGGGGGTTTTGTGAGACACAATAGTTCGGAAGGAACAGTTCTGCCCCTAGCGCTGGCTTCAGACCCACAGAGTCACATCTATAAGAATACAAGTGGCATATCATTTTTCTCAGTACAGCCATCCCTCAGCTTCTACAGGGGATTGGTTCCAGAACATTCTGTGGACAAAGTGATGCTCAAGTCCGTAAAATGGCAGAGTATTTTTTATATAACCCACACACATTCTCAAATGTACTTTAGACATCTCTAGCCGACTTGTGATACCTAACACAATGTACATGCTCTGTAGATAGTTGTTCTACTCTTGTTTAGAAAATAATGACAAGAAAAGAAGGTCTCTATAGGTTCAGTACAGACATGATTTTAAAAGATATTTGATTAAATCCATGGATGCAGAACTTGTAGATAGGGGGACAACTGAATGTAATCTTCCATTCCTACTCAGCAGAGGTCAGAGTTGGGTACTTCAAAGAAGGAAAAGAGGGTCTGCAGAGCAATATGGAATTACACTCTCAATGGGTAGACCAAAAGTAGTACGTTCATAAGGAAACTCACAGCATACAGCAGGAGAAGACGGGTGCAATTAGGTATTTCTACATTTAGGTGGGGAAAGCTGAAAACAAGACAAAGCATTTTATGTGTTCTCTTCTTATGGGAAGCTGGAAGAGTGGTTCTCAAAGTGTGGTCCCTGGGGCAGCAGCACCATATCTTCAGAGCAACATCTTCCCGGGACAGACTGTAGGATCCACCGGTACACATGGAGTCAGAAACTGGGCTTGGGACCCATCAATCTGTGTTTTGATAAGACCTCTGGAGAATTTTGATGACCACTGAAGCCTGAGGGCCCCTGCTCCATAGAACATAGACTTCCTAACTGCTTCCCTAGGTCTGTCTTTGTGGTCACACGTAAGCTTTTGAGCCTAGTCAACCTCGCTGCTTTGGTCTGCCTGCTGTATGTGCTGACCACTTTATGACCTGCTGCAGTCTCTCACGCTGATCCATTACCCGTCCTGCCCTCTCCACACCGTAACCTCCGAGAGGTAAGAGGCATCTCCCATTCACTTCTCTATCCTAAGCACCCAACCAGGGGACTAGAAAATTAATAATGAGATAAAGTGATTACATAAAGCCCATTGGGTCAAAAAGAAACATTGAGAGGTATATAACTCCACTGAAGTTAATAGTTCTAACTTACTAAGTAAGACCCATTAAAGTAAAAATGACTTCTGCTTCCTTTAAAAAAGGAAGAAAAAGAAAGGTCCAAGGAGCATTCTCGAGCAACTTCTAATGAGTTCCATGTTTATTCTCTTAAGGAATGAAGGAAATAATGGAACACACCGCATGTTAATAGCCTCTCATAAAACGTGTTGACAATCCAGTTGGTTCTGAATTTTCCTAGGAGGGTTTCACATTCAGACAGGACCCATCTTCCCACCTGATGACAGACATGCTTATGTTGCAAGTGTTTTGAGTAGGGCTGAAGAGAATCATGGCAACTGTGTCAGCTCAGTGCAACCACCTCTTCCAGCCACCCTCCACCCGCCACCATGGGTAGGAATAGAGGGAAATTCTTGGAAAGAGGAGACACCCTGAGAAAACCCAATGCTTCTCCATGAGGAGCTAAAAGACCTGGAGCCTGAAGTCATTGTCCCATAGTGGCTTTCCTGACACTCAGAAGGTGTCCTTCTTAGTCCACTTCCCACCATGAAATTCTTCATGGCACCAAGTACAAGCGGAAGGTATGCAGGCTTTCTCTGCCCACCATGGTGGGGTTCCAGCACTAGATCACCTGTTCTCGTTTAGTCACTAGCATTTTATGGTTCATTTCACTTTTCTGAGACTCGGTTTTTTCATTCGCAAAAGAAGAAGAATTATTATACTGAAAATAAAGTGAAAAAAAGAAAAACAAAATTTAGCTAGGGATCTAACACCTAGCAAGAGTTCAATAAATATTAGCTATGATATTACTACATGCTATGTGCTACCAGGACTTCTTAAACTGGAATTCATGCACCTCTAAACACGAAATAAACAAAAGAGTATCCATAAGCTTCCTGACAAAATGGGAAAATCATTTCACTTTTGAACATACTTTTGTTCTCTGGGCTTAACACCCCAAATTTTAATCAGATTCTCCATGTGGTCCATGGCTCCTATATGGTAAAGAATCATGATGCTGGGGGTTTGGGGAGCCCGATTGTACCCTCTACAAGCTGGCAAATCGGCACAATGCGGCAGTTTCTCTAAGCCTGGCGTCTCACTGTAGGTATGATGTGCTGCTCTGGGGCCTCTGTTCTTAATTCCACACCATGTGTGTTTGTTTATTTTTCTTCTTCTACCTCATAACAGGAAATAGCATTTCAAATGCATTCCACCACAAGGAGAGGCAGACAGTTAATTTTCACCTCAAACACCCCCAAGATTTAAGAAAATAAGAGAACTTCAATCTCCTGCTCCCGACCTGCCAAGCACAACATCCCCCCAGGAGCAGCCAGAGTCGGTTTGGAAGTTCTTCTGTTCCAGTGGGCTTGGGGGACGCTACTGACACAGGCGACGGGCGTGAACAAGGCAGATGGGCAGAAACATCCTAGACGCTGTCATCTCGTGGGTCCCACCAGCTCGTGCCTGGAGCAAGAGGCTTCCCCACTCAGGTTCTCTGATTTTTTATTGTCCAAATCGGATTTATCCTGAACCATCCGTTCCCAACCCTTATGCAAAAAGGCTCAGATTTAATATGGAAATGGTCATACTAGTCATTTTTATATCCATTAGCTAAGAAAATATTTGATCACAAAAGAGGGTTACCCTTCCTAATAAAATTATATTTTATTCATCAGATAATTTGAACAAAATATATATGATATTTTTTCATCTATAGATAGATGAAAACATATAATTCATCCTGGCTGCACACAGCAAATGGTGAACATATGAGTTCAAGAACCCATTAGACAAATATTTACTCAGTATTTATTAAGTGTCAGTTACATTAATAGGGCTGGGGACACAAAGTGACAAAGTAAACCCATTGCTGTCTTCATGGGCATGCTGGTAATGTGCCAGAAGGGAAATGGTAACTAAAAATACACGTACATATATGATCAGATCATTTTAAATCCTGCACAGAGTTGCTGTGAAGGATCAACTGTATCTTGGAAAAAAAATAAAAGAGGGTGGGGGGCACTGATTTTAGTTAAAGGGGTCAGGGACAGCTTCTAAGCCAAGGTCTGATGGACAGTAGTAGCTGGCCCTTCCAAGAGGCAGCAGAACTTTGCAGTAAGAGAACTTCAGGTTGGCAGGACCAAGGTCAAGCCATATAAACCTGTTGACCCATTTTCCTTATTGTAAAATGGGGATGGTATGGGATCTAGTGCACACACCTGTATTCAACAATCATGACATGGTGTTCACTTAGCTAACATTTAACATTAGTTGGGACAAAGTATGGTAAAGTGTTGCTGAAGTAGTTTCAAAATAAAGGCCACACCCATACAAAGGTATGTGCTAAGGCCCTGAGGTGGGAAAGAGGTTGGTGTGTTTAAGGAAAGGTAAACAGGGTGTGGCTTGTGGGTGGAACTTGAGTAGAAGGGGGTGGACTGTGGGGTTTGTGAAGGGGTGGCCACAGAAGCAGCTCTCCAAGGCAGGGGAAGAGGAGGCCTCAAAGTTCAATGGGAAGCAAGTGAAGTATTTTTCAATATCTTCGGTGGACCCAAAAGTTCACTGCCCAGAGGTTGGGATATTATCACTGATTTATTGTTTCATATAGTTCTTTCATTCAATGATTCTATGAAATAACTCCTCAAAGGGTGCAGTTTCTTTAGGTAAAAAGTTTTAAATAAAGAATCCTTGTTTCATTCATGCTCATTAAACCGTTCCCCCCCCCCCACCTAGATCTCTGCAATAATAAATATAATTATATCCATCTTTAATGACTTTGGTTCCTTGAGCTGCAGGTGCTGGAATACTGTATTTATTAACATATTTTAAGCCCTTTAAAAAGACTGCATTAATTCCTATGATAATTTAGTACCCATAATACATTCTCTGTTCTGAATAGATGTTAATCACCACAGAATGACTGATTTGCCCGTGTATGAGCTAAGCCATGCTCTAACTAGTAGCTAGTAACTTTTTAATTCAATATTGTTAGTGAAACTGTTGATTAAAATCGAGTTGCAGTAACAGTTTCTTGTCCCCCGCCAACCCCTCCCTCTGAGGGCTCAAGCCAAGATCTTAACAACTGGATTCTGCTCCCCTGAACAGGAAGGAGCATGTTTGTGTTTCTAGTAAAACCCTGCTCGCAAGAAAGTTCTGGTAACGCCAGCTGTCCTCCACCACCTCGGGTTGGGTTCTTTCGCTGTCTGGGTCAAATAGTTGGCAGGGGGAAAGGTCATCGCAGGGAAACAAGCTAAACCCAAAGCCAGCTTAGTTCAAAGCCAGGCACCTGCCTGGACTCCATCTTCAAGACGGCAAGGATATGGAGTCAGTATCTACCTGGTGGGTAAGATGGGACCTGGCTTGTTCCAGAATTCCAGCACTCTACCAATTTAAGCTTAAACTATTTTGAACATGGGGCAGGGGGAAGTCTTATAAATCTGGGAACCAAATGGAATGCTGATTATAGATACAGGAAATGACAACTGCACCACCATCCGGGTTCTGCGATGAGCACTTTACACGCATCCTCTCATTTAACTGCATAACAGGCCTATCCAGGAGGGCCACAGTTATCCCTCATTCACCTGAAGCTCAGAGAATGTAAGCAGCTTGCTCAGAGTCACACAGCTAGGAGGTGGCAGAGTTCCAGAGCCTGTGCTCTTAACGTTTGGCCACACTGCCTCCACAATCAATCTCTCTCAATCAATCAATCAATCAATCAATCAATCTTCCACATGGGAAGGATATTGAAAGGCATCATGAAATATTTAATAAAGCATTGTGTGTCAAAAATTATTATTTTTTATTATTAAAATTAAAAATTATTATTATTTTAAAACAACAATTTTTCCTTCTTGGTAGCTTGAAAGTCAATGATAGGAAACGGTTTAATTCTCACCCATAGGAAAATGAATCTTTATACTGTAGTCTTCCTCCTGCAGAGCCTTGGGATGGGACAGCACCGAGTATACTCACAGGCAGGCTTTGGGGCGCAGGCACAGTGCATACAGTGGGATGCACTTGAATTTCTGGGGAGTGATGCAGAGGCAACAAGGAGCCAGAGACCCAGGTGAACAGAGCTGACCAGGGATTGCTCAGGAGGGGTCCAAATGCTCTCCTTACACCTGGCAAGTGAAACCCTCCCTTCTCCCCAAGCTTTCAGTGAAGTCTACCTGCTCCTGGTCTGGGGTGGTGATGGCTGTGCAGCTGTTTGGTGGTTTGTTCCTGTGTTTTCTGCAAGAGCAAAGGGACTGAGTTCCATGACCAGATCAGCATGGGTTGGAGGAGAAGGGACAAAGTGCTGCGCTGTTCTCGTGAGCATGGGGACATACTTGAAGCCTGGCTGATGTGCAGCATCGGGGTGAGCCGACGCCTTGGCCATCATGAACATCATTCACAGACTTTAGAAGCATTACCAGTCACTCTTCAGAAAAATAAATTAGGCCACTGAGAGCTCGTTCCCTTCAACACGTGCAAAATGCCCAACAGTCTTACTCAAGCTAGTGAGGCAGCCAGGACCCAGTCCCAGAATCCCCTGGCTGGCCTGGCTCTTCCCTCATAAGGGAGTTTGCCCTGACAATTCCCCAGTGCAGAGCCTGTGGGATAATGGAGGGATCCTTCTGGCCACTCTTTCCTGGGAGCCTGTTGGCAGTCTGCCCTGCCTGGGGCCAGCGAAGATTCTAAAAGTGGTAGATGAGTCAAGGTGCAAGAGGTCAAGATTAAAAGATAATGCTCCTGCATCATGTATTCCCATACGATGTGCATGGAACTTGCTAGAACCTTCTCATTGACAATCACCCCATGACAAAAAGCATAACGGCCAGCCGGTGAGAAAAGTAAAAAAAAAACAAGACATCAAGACACCCCGCCCACCCATAAGAAAGAAAACCCACACCTATGTGCCACAGGGACTATGAGAAAGGGCACTCACTAGTTCTGACATGCTCGATTTCTCATTCCACTCCCAGACGTGCTGGAATCGAATGCACCCACCCTCCCATACGCAGACCTCACACTGGAATAGGAACATTTGTATCTGTTCCCCTCCCAACCAGATTTCCTAGGAGGGACACTAGAAAATTTGCATGTGAACACACGGTGTTGTTTTTGTAAAAGTTCCCTTCTAACATCTTTTCTCATTTGAAATAAGTCAGGGACAGGATGAAGTCCCCTCAGTGGTGTCCCACAGTTTGCTTGCAGAATTGCAGACTGACAGCCCCTAGGCTCCATCTGGGGCGTTCACAAGTGACTAGTGGGAGCCGGCACATTCACACACACACACACACACACACACACACACACACACACACACACACACAAAAAAATTAGTCATGGAAATGGCAAACCCCACTGCCCTGCTTTAGCTCTGCCCAGCCCTGGCTTTGCCCACTCCTGATGACTGTTGCTGCTTTCGATGTCTGAGATGGTGGTCGCTTTGCGAGGACCTGAACTCGATGGTATGGAAAACCATTCACCACAGGCTCTGCTCACTTTCCTAGCACAATCCTTTGCCTGGCTGGTGCCCGGGTGCAGCAGCTAAGTGTCTGCCAAGTTCTGGGCTTGGACAGTCCTGCTCTGTGTCTCCCCGTGGAACCTTTCAGACGCATATCTCCATCAATGACCTCTATGAAGCCTGTCGTGACCTATCTAAGGACAACCTGCTCCCTCCTTCGTACCCTCAGGGTGACTGCAGCTGTGGCATCTGCTTTCACAGCCCTGGTGGCACTGAAGGCCACGCTTTGTTGCATTGTCATCAGGTCCCCATCAGGGTAGGAGCATCTACAGGGCTGGGGCCATGTCCCCAATCCTTTCCCTTCGGGGTCTTGTCAGAATGCCAGGCACACGGGTACAATGGAAAGAGCCTGTGGAAATGAAGAGGCCTCCCTGTCAACCTCTGCCACTTGCAGGGATTTATTTATATTGCGGATGGTGGGTAGCCAGGGGCCACAAGGGCAGCAGGCAGCACAGAGGACAGCTGGGACAGCACACGGGGTGAGCTCGGCTGGGTCCTTAGCTGAGTGTGTCCAAGGTGAGCTGGAGAGCGCCACGTTGGATCTCAGTGCTGGCACCCAGAGGCAGAGACAATGGGGTCCGCACGTGGCCTCCATCCTGCACGGTGGCAGGGCTCCCCACTCCCCGGCCCTGCAACAGCAACAGCGCTCCCTAGGAGCCCAGGCCAGGCTTTTGCATCCCTTGTGCAGAATGCAACATACAGGAGCATTAAAAAAATTATTCCTCTAAAGAAAGTATCTCCAGCTAAACAGAATGAGGTTAAAACAAATTTTTTGAGGGCTAAAAAAGCGACTTGCTCTTCGGGTCAGTAACTGTCATAATGATGTTTCTCTTGCCATATGCTCCTCTGAATTGAATGAATATGACATCTCTCTCTGAAGCATCTGGTCCCAGCCACTTCAAGGTGCAGAGGGAAGCTGCGTGCTCTGCTCCGGCTGAGTATATAATAACACGGGGAGGTATCACATTTCTATCACCACGAAACAAAGTACCACACTGTGTTATATACAGCATTCGAGAAACGGCACAGGAGGCAGTTCAAATGAATGGAGGCAGAATGTGGGGGGTGTTTGTGTGCCTACGCACCATGAGTGTGTGCACGCAGGTGTGTGCGCGTGAGTACATCTACGCACACATACATGCGTGGTTTTCAAACTGATCACTGTCTTCATGCCTCAACCACTAATTTTTGTTTTCCAGCCACAGGAGCTAAACATTTTGAGCATCATATGAAAACAGTACCCACCAACCTACAAAACATGGACAGAGAGGTACAGCATCTCTCTCTCTCTCTCTCTGAGCACCTTGAAATACCAAAAGGCAAATTTTCCATCACAACCAAAGTCAAAGAGGCACTTTCAACTTCCAGCCATGTTTTTTAGACTAAGAATAAAATCTGGCAACCAGGAAGTGCCTAGGGTTGCCTCTCGCACGTTGGAAATAAGCTTCCTCAAATTCATGCATTCATTCATTATTTTCCTAAAGATCTCACCCCACCTTTTGCAAGAGTTCAATATAAATTTCAAGCGGGTTTAGTGAAAAGTTTACCACCTAACAAATGGTTCCCAAATTCTTCTTTTCTCATCCTGAAGAGCCTTGTGCTTATTTTGTCAGAAGCCAAAAAGTAGAAATGCAATTGCATTTGAGCTGATGCTAAATGTTAATAGATTTGCCTAAATGCCTGCTAATAGCCCCCCTAAAATTAGCTAGACTAGTAGTGCATGCCTAATGTGGTGGTGGTTTTCTTGTTTTACTGGCTTTTTTTTTTTTTTTGGCTTCTCCTTCTTTTATCAGAGGGGTAAAAAAAGATCCCTCAAAAAAAAAAAAAAAAAAAAAAAAAAAAAAGGACAGATCTTTAAGCTGTGAGACATTTCCATTGTCACATGTGAATTCTGGAGAAAGAACATAAATTCTGAAACTATCCCACAGTTCTGACATTCTGTCATGAAGGTGACAAATCCTAGTGCTCTAATGTTTCATTAAATTAAACATGAAATGTTTAATGTTTTGTTAAATTAAACATGAAGCTGTGACTTTGGACCCGAGAAGCACAGCCTTCTATCAATTCCTTGCATTCCTTCAGGTCACTTTTTAGGTTACATAAATGGAGTTTTGTTTATTACGAGTATTGTATTTCTCTCCACAGTTAAAAGGTACTTTCTTCCAATGCAATTAGAAATAAAAACTTACAAGCAACCTGGTTTTGGGGATGCCTAAAACGGTTCTCAACTTGGTCCCTCAGAGAAGAGCTTGCAAATAACCCTGGGCTATTCTCTATTGTCTTTTTAAAATTCCCTTCAAATATTTACAGCTGTCCCTGAGCGGGTTCTGAAAGCAGAGGTGTTACTTTTTTTTTTTTTTTTTAATTGGCTCTCAAGCCCATTTCACAGGTGGGCATGCTATTAGCCAAAGTCCAGAAGCCTTGCTGTCAAGACAGATCCTCAGACTAAAGACTAAAATTCACCTGCTCCAACTAAAAACCCTCCTGGGTCCTTTATCAGGGAGACAGAAGCTGGTAGTAAAGACAAAACAAGAGAAAAGCACAACTCTGATCTGGGCAAGCGTTTACCCGCGCAGAGAAGGATGTGTGGGCTCTGAGGACGACAGAACAGAAGTTATGGTGGTACCATTTAAAAGAAGGTGATAAAGAGGATGAGCTGGAACCCCACACAACCAAGCTTCTTGCCCACCAACTCAGTGACCTCATCCATGTGTTCGGCAGGGGGTCTCCGTAACACATCCACAAGCTCCTACCACAAAGACATTTCCCAACACCATCTTATGGAACCTAATCTGGATGGTACTTTTTAAATGGAGAGGGAAAAAAAAAAATAAAATAAAACCACAACTACGTACCAAACTTAAATAAATATACCTGTCCCGGTGCCAGATCATTTTCAGGTTTCTCATGTGAATTTAAAGAGAGTTGATCACTGTTTTCCAAGTGAACTTCCATAATGGTAAGACCAGCAGAACAGACAGAGAACCATTTCCCCCAAAGGGCAACTCACTCCAATCCCTCCAGTCCAACCAGAGCTGAGCTCTGTACTCTCCCTGGGTTGACACAGGACCTTCTGTCACTGGCCAGAAACTGTCACAACCTGAATTTGGTAACAGATCCTTGCCTGGCGAGGACCCTATTCCCAGCTAGTTCCTGAACCGGTAGGAATGTAATTGACACTTACCATTCTGAAGCTTCATGTCTGTGAGGCAAACTAAATAAATTAAACGGATCCTGCTTTAATCTTCTTTTCTAGACCCCAAATGCCTTAATCAAAAGGAAAACAAAACAAAACAAAACAGATGTTCCCTGAGGTCCTTTTTTAAACCACCAGAGCATAAGCAAAGGAATCGCTGTCTCTTTTTACAAAATGCCCAGAGCTGTCCCTTTACATCATTAGCAACTGGAAGGACCCCTAACATTCCTCTGTTCCATGCGCACTCTCCCCACCTTCACCTTCACGTCTATCATTTGTGGCCAGGACCAGGTTTATCTTATACCTTAAATCAAAATCTGGAAGACACTTCAATTGGATATCTGGCTTGGCACACCTCCTGAAGAAACGTACACTATTTATTTCCTTCCTGCAAATGAACTGTGGTGTTTGTGGTCCCTCTGAGCCTCCCTAGCGCACACTTTACCTTGAAATGAGCTCGGGCTACAGGACTTCATTTGGGGTTAGCTGTCCCGCAAAGCTCATTTGGCTCTTCCCGTAAAGGCAAAAGGCTCCAAAAAGCTGGCAAGGCACTTTTAACTCTATTTGAGGGGCTGGTCATAACTTGTTAGCAACAGCTACACACTTACCGGACTTTGGGGACCTTGACAGAGCTGTCCTATTCCTTTAGGGAGTTGGAACCCCCGATGAAATCAACCAATCCTTAGCTGAAGCCATCTAAGGTGCACCTGATTCTCACCCTCCAGACACCAAGCGAAGCCGCTCCTCCAGGGCTACTCCTGCATGGCCTCTCTCTACCTTAGACGGCTCGCCAAGGTCCTGGCTGCACTTTCAAAAGTACTACTCCATAAAAGGATTTTAAAGGCTGTGCCGGGAGCCGGGAGCTTCAGATCCCAGTTTGGCTTTTTCTCCATCAGCATTCCTAAGCAAGCCTGCACAAAGCGAGGTACGCTACATTATTTATGTCAGCTCTAGGCTCTGGAAAACACACACTGGCATCCTGATTACTAAGAATCCTCATGGATACAATTAAACGGTTCCCACATATATTTCCCCCACTCTCTTCCCCAATTCAACCTCTTTCAGAGAAAACAAAAGCACTCTGAGGCATATCCCAACTCATCCAGGAGGAGCTAAGAGGGCAGGGAAATATGGCCACCTGGGGGAATGAGCCCAGGGACAAGGATCCTTGCCCTGGAGGAAGCAGAGGACACAGGGAAGAAGGTTGGGGCAATGCCCTGCGAGTGGCCTCCCGGTTAGGGGCACTGGCGTGGAAGCCGCAAAGTTAAGGCACTCCAGCAAACATTTTGATGAATTCATGGAAGATTGATTTAGAATGGGCCATTAAGGGAAGCAAGGAATATTTGGCAACACCACTAACCTTCCAAGCTGGATGAAGAGCAATTGCGCTCACCCAGCAAATGCTCCTCCGTGCCTCATCGAAGTCACAGCACTAGACTGAAGACCAGAGATTTAGCAAGTAGAGCAATGATTCTGTACCCAAGTCTCCTCTTCAGTAAAACGAACAATTCTCCAGGTTTCAGCCCACTATTTGCCTTCTCGTTCTAGCTCAGCCATACATAATGAGCTGGGCAGATTAGCCACAGGCAGAAAGAACTCTGTGCTGGCACAGGGAAGGCAGGCCGATGACAGGAACTTCCTCCTTTGCAGGCATCGTGAGAAGGCGAGGAAATTGCCTGGTGTCTAGCTGGAGAGCCCCTGCTTGGCAGGCAGAGGTGACTTCACTTTGCGAAAGCCCCAGGCACTGCTTAGTGAAACAACCTTTGGCAGGACCTCACAGTTAAGTCAGTTCACCTGAGCCAGGAGTCAGCTCGGGGAGAGGCAGTTGTCTTAGCTGAGAACGTATGAAGGCACCAGCAACTTGCCTTCTCAAAGGCATCCCTTGATCGTGCACTCCTGTGTTTTACAAGCTTTTTTTTTTTTTTTTTTTTTTTTTTAAGTGACTGTCACTTCCAATGACTTAGTCCACCCCAACTCACATAGCTTGGGTGGAAAGTTGCTGGCTAAAGTGGAAGTAATGGATAGAGGACACAGTGTAGGTCAGTGGACCGGAGCCCAGAGTGGGCAGACCTGCTCTCTCAGGAACGCATTAGCAGAGCATCGGGGAATGTGCTCCAGCGCAGGGAGAGGCTGACTCCCCTCGACCGTCAGCAGATGCAAGGCAGCATCGCAGAGCACAACACACACACATCACACCCCCACCACACACAACAACACAACCCAAGTACGAAAGAGCAGAGGAATGGAGAAATGAAGGATGCAAATTCCTCTGGGGGATGCTGTTGGGTTAGCGTATTGCCTCCTGGTAATACACTCAGATGAGAGGTCCAGTCTAAGAACTCTTAATGGGGCCCTGGCCACATATGGGTACAACTGTGTTCTCAGTGTGAAGCAAGTCTTCTCACCTTCTTTAGTAAAAATTCCAACTCGTGTCTGAAGTTTTCTCAAAAATGATTCATAATGGAACCACCATTTGACCCAGCTATTCCACTCCTCGGTCTATACCCAAAGGACTTAAAAACAGCTTACTACAGGGACACAGCCACATCAGTGTTTATAGCAGCACAATTCACAATCGCTAAACTGTGGAACCAACCTAATGCCCTTTAGTAGATGAACGGATAAAGAAAATGTGGCATATATACACAATTTACTATTATTTAGCATTAAAAGAGAATAAAATCATGGCATTTGCAGGTAAATGGATGGAGCTGGAGAATATAATGCTAAGTGAAATTAGCCAATCCCAAAAAACCAAATGCCGAATGATTTCTCTGATTTAAAGATGCAGATTCATAATATGCTGCGGGGGGTGGGGTGGGGATGGGAGGATTAGATGAACTCTAGGTAGGGAAAAGCAGAAAAGGGGAGGGAGGGGAAGGGAGGAGGCATAAAGGTAGGAAAGACAGTGGAATGCGATGGTCATCATTACCTTAAGTACATGTATGAAGACACAAATGATGTGACGCTATTTTGTGTACAACCAGAGATATGAAAAATTGTGCTGTCTATGTGTAATACGAATTGAAATGCATTCTCCGTATATAACAAATTAAAATTTAAAAAAAAAAAAAAAGAACAACAACTCAGAAGCAACTTCACTTGAGTGACCAGAAGACATGTTCTTCCTTGGCAGGAAGATTATTCACAAATATTATTTATTCCTGTAACAGCTAAGTCATAATTAATTTAGAAGCTGATTTCAGGCTGGAAGTCATGGCAGGGGTCCTCTGTGGACACCCCCATGTCCTCAAGTGCTGCAAGTTGGGAAGGCTATGGGTCTTCCTCACTCTGGCCTCGGACAAGCTCTCCATCCTTCTTTGAGCCTATTTCCTCACGTGGAAGCTACAGGCAATGAGACGGTGTCAGTTTGAGGACTCAGTGAGAAATACAAAATATTTAGCGCTGTGGCTGGTACCTGTGAACTCCTAATCACCCTTGTCTGTTATGAATTTTCAAACTGTTATCAATTAAGGGGCAAAAGATTGACATGGACAAGGTTCACACATTCCTGAGCCACGTCTCTAAGTGTTCCTCAGCTATCAGATCAGCACTGACAATCTGCGGGCCAAGAACCTATGCCATTCTTTGCCTTCCGTAAACTTGTTCAGATGGGCTGCCCCCTGACAGAGATGGCAATAAACGCCCAAGAGAGCACAGAAACTGAGAGTTACGAGGAGCGTCATCGACAATTATGTCTTCAAAAGGCGATTCCAAAGTTTTCAAGATCACTTGGATACCTTTCTGCTCATTAAACTGGAAATGAAAACTACTTTGGAATTTTGAGATTCTAAACAGGGATGCTGGACTGGAGATGGGGTGGGGGCAATGTGACCATAGCCCCATCCTCTAGAATCTTTCTCCTTGTTTATACACCCCACCCTGCAAGCTACAAAGAGCTCCCATCAAATGCAAAACTGGCATTTCATGGAGAAGGACCAGGGTGGTGGACAGATGAAGTGACAGATGAAGTGACATACATTCAATTGTATGCCACCCACCCAGCACAGCTGTCCTGAAACCCACAGGACTGGCTTCCCTTAGAAAGTTCCTTCTGTGTTCCCGTAAGCCTTAAGGTAAAGCTAGTGGACTCCCAGCCAGATTTTCATCTCACTGTCCAACAAACCAGTTTTCTCTCAGTCCAATGTCTCTACTTGAATACTGTGCTTACACAACCAGTACTAATTTCTTGCCAAACATATTTTTTTTTTAAAGTGATCACTTTAAATTTTGTTTATTTAATGTTCTCCATAAGTGAAGTCCTACAGTTTGTATTAGCTGTTTTATGTACGTGTGTGTTTATTCATTTATTTATTTATTTATTTATGCAGTGCTGGGGATTGAACCCAGGGTCTCATGCATGCTAGGCAAGTGCTCTACTTCTGTGCCACATCCTCAGACCAGTCATTTTGCTATCTAAAAGGGTTTTCATAGTTGTTTCTAAATCTTTTGAAAAAGGAATACCTCAAACTCTTCAGACTTTGTAAGGGCTGCGTTTTCACTGGATGGAGATATGCATGTAAACTATTAATATTTTTGGAGAGTACAGACATTTTTTCCACATATGTCTTTCTAATGTCATACTTAATAGATAATTGCAATCTCTTCTGAACAAATCAACACAAGAGGGCTTGACCATGCAGTTGTTTGAAGTACCAACCACACTTCTTTCTTATATAAACAAAGTCTATGGAAACATAAATCTTCCAATGAAGAACATTCTATAGCATTTCCCCTGCTAGGAAATAGCTGCACGTCAGCTGCCTATGAGTAGCTGAACGGCATGAACATTATTAAGATCCTTTCCGCACTTAAAGCAACTCCATCTTTTGCTTCTTGTCGAGCCACTTGAACAAAAATACGGTCTGTTGCATCATTCACCGAAGCTATTTCTCCAGTTGAAACATGAATTACGAGTCCTTCTGAAACACATCAGCCAAATCAAGTTGTAACACGGTCCTGCTTTATTTACTGCACAGATCACAGCTAATCACTTTCTAATACCAGCGGTGATTTGGCTTCATTAAGCTCACAATTCCCTGATTTCCCCCTTATTTAGTAACGTACCACCATGGAGGGACACACTAAGTCAGGGCTAAGCGAGTGTTCCTTCTCTGGTAAGGCACATTTCAGCTGAGGACAGTTCTGACACTGCAGGTGTGTGATGAGGAACGTCAGCCTTAAAGCACAGGCCTTTCTTTGTCTCTGTAAATGACGTGGTGGTCTTGGACTTCTCTGGTGTTTCCGTATGGGAATGCAAACTCAACTCCTAATGATGAATCTCCTTAATTATGTACCGCTGAGGCCTGGGTGTGTCTCACTGGCAAGAGAGTTGAGAGGCTCTTTTCCCTGCAAGGAACTTCCCAGGGGCACCTACTTCCTGTTTCTACTGGGACAGGACAATTGTTCAAGGCTATCTTTAAATAGGTGGCTTAAAAACTTAAGGTGGCAGAAAAGATTTCAGAAAATGTCATCCTCAAAGGAATAACTTTCCTAAACGAAGCCCAAGAACACCAGTCATCTTATACCTCCCTGAGGTGGGAGGTATGCTGTTAGGGAGAGGACCCAGAGCATTTTTCTTGTCTATACAAGCTGACTCCAAAACGTGGTTGGTTCTGCAAGGTTCTAAAAGTTGTGGCTGGATGAGAAGGCAGCCAGGCTCCTGATAGAGAGCTGAGAGAGAATAGGGATGGGGAAGGATGGGGGTCCCCGTGCCCCACAGCCACCCCCACTGCTCCAGAGGAAGATGTCTTTTACAACTCTTCCTGGGATCTTTTAGGATAATACGGCTCCACCATCCTTCCTCAGGCTGAGTTATCAGTGAAGCCAAGGCCTCCCTGTAGCTTTGGTGGCTAATCTCCATATCTCTCTCTCTCTCTCTCTCTCTCTCTCTCTCTCTCTCCTCTCTCTGTCTCTCTCTCTGAGTTATCCCACATCAAAGTGAAGAAACAGAGGTTCTAAGAGGACTTAACTGGTCAGTTAGTCCAAACCTCTCAGCACAGATGAGAAAAGAACACATCAGGAATAAGAAGGATTCTCCCAGTGCAGGCTAGGGGCTCACGGTGGAGCTGGGAAGAGAATCCTGGTGTATCGATTTCCTTTATGTGGAGTCATTATTTCATTTTCCCTACACCCACCATCTCCTCTGTTTTTCCACCCTTTGTCCATGAAAAACGACCCTGGTCCATATTTTCTTATTCTGAGATTTATGGTTGCCAGGAAGAAAGGTTACGTTTGGGCCCCATTCTAAGGAAGGCTTTGGAAGTCTATGGTCCTGCTGTGAACAGAATGAGAGACACAGGACAGGCATTTCCCAGCTGGAGCAGAGCCTCCGCCTCTGAGCTGGGTAGGAGGTCCAACCTCTTCTTCAAACACAGCTGGATTTGAATTTCCTAGCTGTACTGTGAGTCTCTAACTTTAGGTGTCTCATGAATGCAAGAAGGAGAATGGTTCCCTGGTTCCGCTAGCTTTTTGAAAGTTAGAATTAATATGTCACTCATGGAATATGCCGAAGACTCTGTAGCTAGGAGCGACGATGATCTTTCATCATGGGCTCAGAGAGCAGAGGACAGTTACACATTCTTCCCTTGCACTTGAGATTCCAGGGCAGAGTCTCACTAGGGGAATCTCTAGCTGGTCCCACATCATGGTATGGTGAAGAGGACGGATACAGCATCTCAGATTGAAGCACCAGAAAGATGTATAGTTTTCTGCTTTAAAAGACAAGGAAAGTGGGACTCTAGACAACAGAGACTTGTGTGGAGGGTCCAGAGGGAATCCCTTGCAGTTGATGTCTCTGTAGGCAGGTAGATTCGCATGTATCACCAGGGACCAGGGAAGGGCTGGCGGGCTCTGACTCCTCTATGAACAAGTGGGAAACTGCTCCCTGCTAGATCAGCAGCTCCTGAATATTAGTCACTTCCTGCACCGTCTGGGGCTTTGCTCTCTCCAGTCTTTCCCTGCACGGTTGCAGCTGCAGCTCCATCTAGTCTTTGATTCTTAATACTGTTCATCAAATTGCCTCAATATTTCCCACATTCACATCACCCCACCCACTGATACTCATAAAATCAAGCCTTGGATGTGTTTGCTACATATAACTACATATATAGGCATTTCTCTGTGTGTGCACATATCTTTTTTTTCTAGTATGTATTGCAATAAACATTAAAATTAAAAAACTCATACAGAAGCTTTCTAAGGATGTCCTGTGTACTTGGATTCATGGCTCTCACATGTGTGTTTAGAAATACTGTCCTGGGCAAAATCTCACTCTGTTTTGTTTTGTTTTAATTAGTTATACATGACAGTAGAATGCATTTGTGAACTGTGATATATCATATACAGATGGGATATAATTTCTCATTTTTCAAAGTGTACATGTTGCAGAATCATATTGGTCATGCAGTCACATATATACAAACAGTAATAATGTCTGTTTCATTCCACTATCTTTCTCATCCCCACATCCCCTCCCTCCCCTCTCTTCACTTCCCTCTACCTAATCTAAGGTAATGTTATTTTTCCCTAGTGCCCCCCCGCCTTATTGTGAATTAGCATCCACATATTAGAAAAAACATTCGGTCTTTGGTTTTGTGGGATTGGTTTTTATTGGTCATTATTGTTGTTCTTTGGACCAGAATATTTATTTTGTCCCCTTTCTTTTCCACTTCATAATGCATTGCCCCTGATGTAAATGTAACCAGGAAAACATTGCCTAAAAATGAAGTTTTCACTCTGTCCTAGAGCCCAGCTAGAATAGTCAGAGGATATGTTAAAATGCTATTTATTCTCTAACAGGCTACTTGGGCTTGGCAATGGGTAAACCCAAAATGTTTGTCAAGATTCCCTTGGGGACAAAGGAAAAATCATCTATCTAGATCAAAGGTGTATTAGCTGCATTAGCAATTAGTCCCCAGAGACTGATACAGAGCTTTTTAGAAAGATTTCACTGCACAGTTTTTTTAAGACCTTTCCTTGAATTTGCCTCGGGTGCCACAGGTTTGGGGCTTTTTCACGTCCTCAGCATCAGAAGAGAAAAGTGGGAAATGAGAAGCTAGAAGGAGCCCTGCTGCCTGCCTTGTAGATGAACCTCAATCCAAGTCCACGCTGCCATCCCATCAATATTTCATGCTCCCAGAGTCATAAGAAAACACATCTGTTGCCTTCCTGCATCGTAATGTGTGGGATAGTGGAAGGATTATTACAGCACAGGTTCGAGAATTTAAAAATTCATCACCTTCTCGATTTAGAAAGCTGATATGTGGTTAGGACTTATGAAGGCTCCACGGGCCTGAAATGACCACAGGGGCCAGAGCCTTGTTCCTCAGAAGTCTGTGATGTGCTGGAAGTCCAGTGCAGGGAGAGGAAGGGAGGGCACTAGACCTACAACTGCTCAGGCTGCAGGTGGAGCCGGGGGTGGGAGGGGAGGTCTCAATTCTCTGGTGTACTGTGAGCAGAGCTTGGCTGTGCACCACAGCACCCTATGGGGGAAAGAGGGGAACTGCTACCACTGCTGCAAGTTCAGAGGCAAGACCCACGTTTCCAACAGGTGTATATCACCCTCCTCCAACATGGCGATGCTCTTTCTGCCACAGCATGGTGATTTCCTGGGCTCAGCTCAGTCCCTCTGTTCCTGGACATATGCAGCAACTCTGCTGAGCTTTCCAGCATGTGACCCTCGGAGCCTAGGGGGAGACCTGTAACAGTCCTCTTCCTCTAAAAGTCTTCTATGCCATTAATCTGGGTTGGTTTGACTTCTTTATCTCCTTTGGATGCACTTCAGAGACTTGTTTGCAACATCATCCCCATCTCACTACCTGGGATGTCCACAGCCCTCCTCAGAATGGAGGGGTCTCAGCCCCTGTTGAGGAAGAAATGGGACCCGCTGACCCCAGCAAGGGTGACCAAGAAAGTCTGATGCCTTCCAACTCTGGATGTAAAGTTCTGTATTTTCAGCAGCTGTCTACAGAAGCATGGAAGAGTTTCACCTGCAGCAACACGGGAAGGGGGGGGAGGGGGGGATGAGCACAACTTCCTGTTCTGACAGATTATCTCATAACTGTATCCCCCATAGCCTGTCTTTTCTGTAGCGGTGAGTCTCAGTGGAACGAGTCCCAGGGACACAGTCACCAATCTGTGTGGCATCCTGGACATCCACTATGGTTCACAAGTACATTATTGCTGCTCCTCTGTCCTCGCCTTTCACTGCCTTTCTCATTTGCCTGTCCCCTGGCCCTGTCACTGGGCCATTAGAGACAAGCATCACTCAGAAGGACAGTTTTCCTTGACCTGTAAGCACACAGTACAGATTCCCTCAGCGCAAGCCCGGAGGAGTAGGCGGGAGTTAACATCTGCTGCAGCCAACTTTCTACGGAGCATCTTTTCCACACGCAAAGATCAGTGTTAGCAGGATGCGCTGTCGCTTAAAGAATGTGACTCTCTCTAAGAAATCCTGGAGCATTAGATTTGATACAAAACCATTAAGTTCCCATGAGCAGCGTTCACCAATAAATAAAGTAAAAATCTTTTTATCTTCTACTTTAACTCAATAAATAAAATGTCGGGATGTCTGGTTTCTGAGTTCTAGATGGGCACTCTGTGTGTGGGCAGTGCCTACCCTTGGTTTGTTTTTTGGGGTGAGCTACAGGGAAAACTTGGAGCTATCCCATCAGCAGGGATAGAAGCAATTCTCTAAGATTATCTTCTAAATAGAAATGTGAATGTCACCCCCACTTAAGTTTCTTCCTTGGCTTCCTCACTGCAGGACAAAGCCCTCATCCCATTCCATTATCCTTGGCCCCTTCTTACCACCTGCCTTTTGCTTTCTGATGCATTTCTTGAATGATCTTGTCTTTGGCAACACTTTGAGTCTTCCTTCTATTGAGAAAAGCTTTCTTCGACTCCTCCATTTCTTATAAACAGGATGTAATTCTAACACATCCTTCGGGACCTATTCAAATACCTTCTTCTAGAGAACTCTCCATGCCCTCCACCTTGCACAGCTAAGGTGACATCCTGCCTTTGTGCTCTGTGCATAACAGTCTAGATTTTATGTTAAACAGGGTGCTCCCCATAAAGCACGCAGGCCAGTGACCTGCACACTGTATGTGCTCAATCATTTTTTAACAGCTGTTATTACCCCATCATTCCATTTGCCACCTTATAGTTACAGTATGTGCTCACCTGCCCTAGCAGGTGATTAAACCCAAAGCTGCATCCATGAATTCTTTGAACCACTAATGGTTTGCCCAATATCTGGCACCTAGTAGGTCTCGGTTAGGATTTGCGTAAGTGAAGTAGACTCAGCATTTTGAATTCCTGAGAATTCCCTGTGGTGCACAGTTCCTCATTATAGAGACCCATCATGCAAACAATGTGAAGTTTCAGACTGTGCTTTCACTCCATTTGGTCACTACTGTCTGGTCACATTACACCCCAGGCTGGGACCCCAAAGCCACACATCTCACAAGCCAACGGCGCAGATACAAGAAAAGCGCTTGTTCTCTCCTCTCCATTACTCTAATCCATCTATGTGTTCCAGCCTTCCCTTAATCTGATTTGAGAAGGGCCTTAATAGCAGGGTAAAAGCAGAGAATGAAGCCAGTTCCTCAAGGATCTGCTCACTTTAATGGCAATTTCTTTGTTGTCCATTGCGACAAGTGCGGCCCCTGACTGGACCGATTGTTGCATCTGGATACAAGCAGGAGGCTCTCCCTGAGGCTGCACGCATTTCTTAGGGCACAAGTCAGCCCTTCGTGATTTAATTAGAGTTTTTTTCTCTCTCCACCTCTCTTGACCTTCTGCTTGATTATGTAGTGAAGTACTTCTGGAGAGCAATAATCCTGTAGGCTCGACATCAACCTTCACAGCTAGGAAAATGACAAAGCTGTCAAAATTTCCGCCTTACAACTTGCAGACGGGGTCAGTCTGGGGATGTCACTGCAGAGAAACTGAAGGGCCAGAATCCATTCAGAGAAAAGAATGGAGAATTAAAAAAAAAAAAAAATTAAAGGACCCAAATGATGACAATTTGGAAGCTTTAGGTTTCGGGTTAGCTGGAAACTTCTGCCTTTTCGAGTGCACCATTAACTCAGTGATTTAGTAATTTCTGTGGGAGCTGCCATCCCCTTGGAATGCTATTAGTGTCAGAGTCAGGGAAAATGAGGAAGTCTTTTTTTCTCCCTGAGTATGCAAACAGTAGCTTCGAAACATGTTTGCATTTGGATTGGATGATCTAAACCAACAAAGTTCAACCTTTTCACCACGAGCTGTGAGCTGGTTGACAAGACCTACTTTTTATCAGGCAGGTTCAAAGTCTACACACTGCAGAGGCTTCCTTAATAAGAGGGACTAATAAGATTATTTCCTTAAAGATCTAACCTTGGCACCCATCCTCCTACCAGAAGGTAGAGCAGATTCATTCTCTAAATTGCTTACCTTCAAAAGAGATGCTCTATCGACTGGAGCAGGGTCCCACCCGGCATGCTATACCAGAATGCTATTAGTGGGGATTCTCATTTGGATTTGAAGTGCCTATTATTTTTAGTCTCTCCCTCTCTCTTCTTTCTCGAATATATTCTTTTTCTATCACCAAAAAATTCAATCCCCAAACTGAACACCGAAATTTCATTTCTGTGGCATAAATCAGAAGCACTGATAGTACTCCTGTGCCCAAGATCATACCCCCAAATTTCTCGTTTCTTCTCAGGGACACATTTTGCCAACTTTTTTTTTTTTCTTTTCTTTTAAATCAGCCAACATAGGCACATTTCCGGCCAAGCAGGATTTAAAGTAAAGAGAGAAAAAATGGGGCATCTCTGTATTAAGTATATATAGAATTGAGAAAGTCTTTATTCACAACTTTTTTTTTTCCAAGCTTGTGTTTTGTTTGACCCATTTGAGATCACAACACTAAATCTTCAGTTGAGTGGGGAGGTTTGGGAGAAGAAAGAGCACAGGAGCATCAAATTGAATTCCATTTACCTTCCCACCTAGGCTTTCCTGCAGCATGGCTTGTGTGATCTGGTAAAATAATGAGGGCCATTTTCACTCACCATCCTTAGGTGGAATGATGTGCAGCCACTTACAAGAAAGGTGTCTTAAGCACAGGGACCATTTAAACAGGTCATTGTATTTCTCAAAGGTCCAACAGTGACTCGTGCACCGTGTTTAATTATGTAAAAGAGGCACAGAAAATAATTTCCTCTGAATAAAACTGGAGTTGACTCTCTTATCGGAAGAGCTAAGATTGATGCTAACTATGGATATGGGTTCTCTCCGACCAGCAATGAGGGAAACAGCCTCTAATTTTGTGTCCTAATATCTAGCACCCTGGAGGACACCAAACTGACCACAGTCCACCAAATCTATTATGTACATTTCCTTGCTCTTTTTAGCATTTCTGAAATAGAAATTCCTCTTGCAATTGATGGGGTTAGCGCATTTTAGGATGGATGAAATATTGTCATAAATACTTAATAAATCTCGCTTCGATAAATGACTGAATGAATATTCCAGCTCCTCACAAGGCTCCCAATACTTAAGGGAACAAATGTATTTAGTGACAGAGAAAAATTCAAACTTTTGCATCACTGGCTGAGATTTTTTTTTTTTTTAAATCCCGTAAAAAGCAAAACAACTCAAAGTAACAAAGGCTAAACAGGCAGAAAAAGAAAAAAAGACAAGGGGGGTTTTCTATTTTTCTTCCAAAGAAGGGAGCAACTTTTTGGCCACACCAAGCATTTCTACCTATTTGGGAAGGTCTGTCATAGGGCTTGCCAGTTATTTTGCAGACAAGATAACCGAACTTTGAAGTGGTGGACTCATTTTCTCAAGGCCCAAATAACAAGAATGTAATACAATGACAATGGTTTGAACCTCTTTCTCTGGATGAGGTTGTGCATTGCATCTGTTGAGTAGCAAGGACCATTCTTCTGCCTAGTGACTGGGCCATGTCTGCCTATTTAGGTAAATTAGGCCATCCTAGGACCTAGCATTCAGATCAGCAGTTGTTCCAACATCCTGTGACAATAGTTTACAAACTGTTGAACACTGAAATCTCCTGAGGATCTTTAAAAAATACAGGTGGCTTTGTCCCATCTCTACACGGTCAGACTTCATAGATAGGGAGTTTGACCTAGGCATTAGTATTTTAAAAGCTCCTCAGGTGAATCTGATACACTGTGATTTGGAACCCTCTGCTCTGAGGATATGAGGGTCACCTCATTCCTGGTGGACGTGGGCAGAGGGGACCCCCACACAGAGCCTCTCCATCCACTTGCTATTATTCTGCCTCTCCTCTGAGTCACACATGGCCTATTCTAAGAGGGTCGGTCTCTTTTTGTAAAACTTGCATTTATTAAGTTACCTTTAGTTCATTTTCTCCCAGACTGGCTAATGATATCACATCCAATCAAAAGAGAAAACGTGATGTTTCGTTCACTCTGTATATTCTGTTCGTGAGTTAACATGGACTTAACGTCCTCATCCTCACTACCGAAAACAGCTTGAGTGATGTTCACTTTTCTTGGCCAATCAGTGCCCTCTGCTCTTGGCTTCTGTGATGGGCGAGGTGAACGGCCCCATTTTGAGGCCTGGCTGGTCAGCAGGCCTCTTCTCCATATCAAAGCAACTAGTCCAGGGACGGGTCCAGGGTTTTTACCAAGACATTGGGGAAGGGCGTAGTGAAAAGTTAATCTTTTCTAAAGAGAGGTCTGGTCTTTGCCCTTGGCTCCTGGGAAGTGATCTGAAAGCCTTTGGAATAACACTGTAGGGGTGCCTGAGCACCCTTTGTTTACCTGGGGCCTGGAAAACATGCTGACCTATCTAACCACATGGTTGATGATGAGGGCCTTGGGTCATGTAATAACAACTTGACCTCTACAGGGACTAGAGACTAAAAGTCAGTCCTATAGGTGGTCATCCGCGTCTGTGTGACTGAGCACCGGATAAAAACTCAGGCCTTTAGGGCTTGGGCCAACTTCTAGGGCGGGCAAACCTCTCTGTGTTGCCATAGAGTGTTGTTCTCTAGGGATGGTTAGCATGACCCAGGACTGCACAGGGGAGGACGGTTTTGGAACTGGCCTGGACTCTCTTCCCACAACTGATTTTAATTTGTATCTTTCTGCTGGGAGAGGCCATAACAGTGAAGATAATAGCTTTCTGCAAGTTCTGTGAGTCATTCTGGTGAATTATTGAGACTGACAGTGATCTTGGGGACCACCACAGGTGCAACTGGTATCAGAAGGAAGGTTGGACTTGGGACTCCTGAACTTTGCAGTAGAAGTCAGAAGTAAGGGTGATCTGGTGGGTTTTTATTTGAGGCTCAGTCACACAAACAATTTGCTGTTCCCCTGGACTTGATCTTCAGAGGATATAAGCTGGCATTGGTAGTGGTCATCTTTATCCCCACATAGTGAGAGACAAGAGGAAGAAAAGGGCCCTAGGACATTGTTCAGGCCCCTGAAATCTAACATGCC
Organism: Tamias sibiricus; assembly: GCA_025594165.1. Taxonomy (NCBI): domain Eukaryota; kingdom Metazoa; phylum Chordata; class Mammalia; order Rodentia; family Sciuridae; genus Tamias; species Tamias sibiricus. The sequence goes on from CM046662.1 coordinate 12,760,034, forward strand.
TGAAGCTACCCTTGGACTTCTTTTTTAGTTCCATGAGCAAAGGCCTTTTCTTCTTAATCTTTTATACTACCTGATGGAGTTCTTTCTTCAGAGAATCAATTACAGAACCTGATACAGAAGAGTTTAGCATAATGACTGACACACGGTTAGGGTCCTGATGCTTACCACACTGATTGTTGGCATTTTGATTTTTAATATTTTCCTATTTCAAATTTCTTTTGAACCGGAGGCCTGCAACCTGCCCGTGATGTTCCAGGTGTGCAGACTCCATTCTGCCCTCGCAGCCCACCTTCCATCCCCTGGTCCACCCAGCCACCTGCACCTCTTACCTCTGGAGTTTCAGCTACATTTGAGAGAACACTTTGGATTGTCTGTGATAAAATATGCATATTTCCTGAAACCCAAAGTATTCTCACTGAATGTAATAAGTGGAAAGTTATTTTACAGGAAATGAAAATCTAAGATTAATATTCTCCAATGCCATCTCGTCCCCTCAGGACAATTATTCACTGTACTACAGAAAAATAAACTTGCAAAATATGGGAATTGGTTTTCTCTTCGGATTTCTAGAATAAGTGAACTCCTGAAACCCACAAAATCGGTTCCTGTATGCTACACCCACCACCTCACCTCATTAAATAGACACCTGGTCTTCTACAACACAAGGCTTTAAACGAGTTCACGGCAATGTGCACAAAGCAGAACAAATGAAAGGGAGAAGATAGATTTGAAATGAATCAATCATTGAACAGTTATTGATCACTATTGATTGGTATTGTAGGAGGTAAGTTACATCATTGCGGGCCTCTCTGAACTGACAGTGTCCATTCATTCTCTCATTCCATCAACAAATATCCACTAAACCTGCCTCTGTGTCAGGCACTCTAATGGATGGTAGGAACTAAACTGTCCTGATGGACTTAACAGCAGCAAGTCCTGAATTTGGTTCATTCTAAGTCACAGAAAGTTTTATAAAAACACAGGAATCTGAGCTTCTACTTAGGACTATCAAACATTTCTCAGGGGTGCAGAAACCTCTTCTTAAGTGTCTCCCAGGACTGCCATGCTTAACCAAGTCTGAGACCCATGATGACCCAGGATAAAACACATCCATGGAGATGATCTAATCCGAGGTGGTGTTTCTGTAAGTGGCGTCTGAGTGCTGAACCTAGGCGTCATTTGAGGGAGGGATCCTTTCAGACAATGGCCCTCTCACACCCACCCGGCTACTTTGCCATGAGGACCTGTTGCAAGTCGGCTCACGCAGTGAATCATGCCGCCTCCCCACGCATTGCCAAGATCCCTGGTGCGCCTCATTCCTGGGTGGGGAATCAACCAAGGTGAGTCGAGCAGCGGCTTTTCCACACCCGGCTCACCCTCTCCTGGGGCCTCAAATTCCAGTGTGGTTTAAAGACAAAGTCTCAAAACTTGCAAAGCCACAAACGCTATTTTCTTAGATTGTTTTTTGTTCCCACCATTTTGGGGTGGCTCTTAAGTGGGAGGTTGGCTTACCTTTCTTCCCCAGGGCCATATATCTCCAATTTTTCTCATCTAGTATTAGTAGCAGTACTCTGACAATAAAGCCGATGATGTTTCCTGATACATTTATCTGGGGATGCAATAAAGTATGATCTAGAAATAGGACCTAGGCAGGGGTCAGATCTCGGTTGGATCGCTGGCATTGACAATCTACTGTGGAGTGACTTGGAATTATTTCTTTGGTAGAGCTGAACCTCACTTTGCTAATCTGTATAAAGGGAGGGAGCCAGGAGGGTCCTAAATGAGATGATACATTTAAAGAGAATAAAACAAACGACATGGTCAATAAGTAGCAAAGATTATTGCCACTACTATTCCTATTTCTTGGCAACTAAAGGCTTAGTAATCACATACAGGGCTGGGGGTGTGGCTCAGTGGTAGAGCACTTGCCTAGCATATGTGAGGCACTGGGTTTGACTTGAAGCACCACATAAAATAAATAAATAAATAAATAAATAAATGAAGTTTAAAAAATCCCCACATACACTTGCGATGCATACAGCCCATCACATTCTCTGCTTGTACACATCTCAGTGTGGAATGGCAAAGTATAGGAAACTGGGGCAGCTTTTACCAACTGGCTCCACAATTATTGAATACCATCTTTTTTTCTATCTCCTTATTCCCTTTCACATGATAGCAATTTTATTTTCACAGAAGCTAGAAAAAAAATTTAAGTAATTTTTAGAATCACAGATTCCAAAACGTGCTTTCTTGTGTTCAAATTAAAGAATATTCCCTATTAGCTAATTTTGGAGGGGGTTTGTATGTGAATTAAGAAGAAAGTGGAGCCGGGCGCGGTGGCTCACGCCTGTAATCCCAGCACTTTGGGAGGCTGAGGCAGGAGGATCATGAGTTCAAAGCCAGCCTCAGCAATGGCGAGGCACTTAGCAACTCAGTGAGACCCTATCTCCAAATAAAATACAAAAAAGGGCTGGGGATGTGGCCCAGTGGTCGAGTGCCCCTGAGTTCAATCCCCGGTACCACAAAAAAAAAAAAAAAAAAAAAAGAAGAAGAAGAAGAAAGTGGGCAGGCAAGAGAGAGTTTCTAATATGATAGAAGAATTTTGAAACTGGATTTGGGAGATGAATGCATAACTGAATACACTTAACAAAGCATCATTAAACTGTATGCTTGCAAGAGTGAATTTCTTGTATGTAAATAGGCCTCTATAAAGAGACCTGTCAGGTAAACTAGGAGAGAGAGAGAGAGAGAGAGAGAGAGAGAGAGAGAGAGAGAGAGAGAGAAGAAGAAGAAGAAGAAGGAGGAGGAGGAGGAGGAGGAGGAGGAGGAGGAGAGGAAGAAAGAAAAGGAGGGAATTCAAAGTCCAATCTCTAAATCAAAAGTTTTGATGCCTCTGGTCTACACAGTACTTCTACAAATCCTAAAGTATCAGATCTATTTCCTGGGAACGGAGAATTTAGAGTTCCAAAGGAGCCCCACAGGTCTGGAGCTTTCTGACTCATTGTCTGACATCAACACAGAAATCAGGGTTGTCCTAGAAATAATGATCATCAGGTTTATTCCACATCATCCTCTCATTTACTGCGCGTTCCCAGCATCCAAAAGGAAAGGTATTCTCAGGGCTGAGAAAGGTATTCTCAGGGCTGAGAAGGGGAAGGGCCAAGAAATGTATCAGACGTGTTGAGTGCGCACACACGAATAGTTCTGGCCCACCCTCTGAAGATCCCAGAGTCTTAACAATCTCGGGTCCCACGCTTACTGCAATGGTTTGAATGTCCATGTTACCCCCAAAGTTCATGTTGAAACTTCATCCTCAATGCCATGGTCTTAACAGGCGAGGCTCTAGGAGGGCTCTGCCCCAACGGATGGATTAATGACCTCATAAAAGAGGATCGCGGCAGGTGTTCACCCCTCTGGCTCTTCTGCTTTTCTGCCAGGTGAGGACACTGAGATTGCATCATCTACGGGGGTCACACCGTCTCCAGATGCTAAACCTACCACTCACTTCATTTGGGACTTCTCGGCCTTCACCCCTGTGTGAAAATACACTTCTGTTCTCACGCATTAGCCAGTCTGGGGGGTTTTGTTATAGCAGCAAAGATGGACAGAAACAATGTTATTTTTGCCTCTCCAACTTAACTGCTCTCACCCAGGCCCTCCCTATTAATCCTATCTACCTAGGACAGGCTGCTGTACCCAAGCATGGTACCCTACATGAGCCTGATTATGACCATTCCTAAGAGACATCTCTGGTCCTCACCAACACCTGGTTCTAAACTGCCTTTCTTCACTTCTGCTTCCTTGGGTCTCTGGTTCTCCTGACTCTCTGTGTCTTATCCAACATGGGACCTTATTTTTCTGCCAGGTCTTTGTGCTAGTTTACTTTCTCCATCCTCTAGCCTTCTATGGTCCCCTGGCCCATTGTCTTTATCTGTTTAGAAGGTTGATATTCTCCAGTGTTAGGTCCACTAGGGAATAAAACCGGTATTATTTATCTCTGTATTTTTAAGGCATCACACACTGTTAGATACATTCTGGACACTAACTTCTTGACTGAGAAATGAATAAAGGCTGCTCGTCATAACCAGTCAAAAGAAATAAAACAATCATAATGGTAATAATGATACAGAATTATTCCTTCAGCAGCCAGAATCATTTCTCTACAGAATTCAAAACTGTCAAAATATTCTCAGTCTCCACAGCATTGAGACCCTTTGACCTCCAGGACAGAGAATATTTTCCCTCAAATATAGGACTTTCAAAGGATAGGGGAAAAAAAAATCACTCAGCTGATCACATGCCTTTATTTATTTATTTATTTTGGTGCCAGGGATTGAACTCAGGGGCACTCAACCACTGGGCAACATCCCCAGCCCTTTTTTGTGTTTGATTAGAGACAGGGTCTCAATGAGTTGCTAAGTGCCTCGCTATGGCTGAGGCTGGCTTTAAACTTGCGATCCTCCTGCCTCAGCCTCCCAAGTGTGGGAATTACAGGCTTGCGCCACCACGCCCGGCAACATGCCTTTATTTGAAAAATAATAATGATCTGGAATTAGAGTATTGTTTTTCAAGGCAGGGACTCTGAGGTACAAAAGCGAGGTTTAGGACAAAGGGAGATGGGAAACACTCTAGAAATCAGTCTATTCATCCGCTGGAATTACCGGGTATCCCTTCACATTGTCTTCTGAAATTAATTTTTTAAAAAAATTTTAATTAATTAATTTATTTAATTTAATTTTTAAAATTAAATTATTTATTTATTCTAATTTGTTACACACGCTTGCAGAGTGCAATTGATTTCATGTTACATATAAAGAGCACAGCTTTTTCAAGTCACTGGTTTTACATAAAGTATTTTCACACCATTTGTGTTTTTATATATGTACTGAGTGTATTGATGTCTATTCTGAAATTAATCTGATTCCTCAGGGATTTGCATTCACTTAGGGAGCAAGACAGGATCTGGGATGAAGGAAGGAGCCCTCAGATCAAGAGCGAAGGGGGACGTTAAAGAGGGTAGGCGGGTCATTTCCCAGTCAGCAAGGCCTTGCGGAAAACACACTTGAAGACAGCAGCCCTCGGGAGAGCCCACGGGGGCTGCCAGTGCTCCTCAGCTGATGGCCAACGGGACTGAAACCCAGCGGAAATCAAGCAGCAGATTATGTGTGCTGCAAGACTGGAGAACTAACACGCAGCCTAATGAGCGCATTATAACTGCAGGCTCTGCTTGTTAACTGCTGAAAATATTTTCACCAGGCTTTGGGTATGGCAGGCTAATGCCAGTTATGAAACACCAAAGCTGAAAGGGAACTCTGTGTAAGCCCGGCTCAAGCAAGTCACCTGGATAATGTCAGTGGTTAGAAATGACTCAGATCGCGTCTGGACTTGGGTGTTCCGTGGCAAACCCCATTGGTTCTCTCAGAGACTAGGCGGCAAATAGCATCGCCAGACTCGGCCAGGAGAAGGGCTCACTCGCTCTTTGATCAGCTGAAGACAGCCACTCAAGAGCTGCCCTCCCAGCCACTAGCAGTGCTCCTGGGTGACATTGGTGACACTGTGTAACAGCAAGTTTCTAAGGGATGTCTTTGGGCACAGAAATACATGCGCACTTTATGCAGATAAAAAGGACCTTAGTAGATGTTCCCATCAGATATAGGATCTGTAAATGCAATAAAATATTATCCTCTCAATGTTGCAGATAAGTTTCAAGAGAGGCCAAAGGTTTGACAAGTCACTCAGCTGCTTGGTGAACACAGGCCTAGGTGAGTTGGAAAGCTGTTTCAGACACTTATTTGTAAAACAATAATGCCATTTTGTAGCTTATGCTGGCATGGGCTTTTGGCATTGGGCTTTATACTTATAAGGGGCAGGCACGTATGATTCTTCTTTTTGATCTGTACGCAATGCTGGGATTAATGAAATCCCACCAGTGGGATACTCAGCTGGGAGTGCTTGCTTATGACCTGGGATAGTTATTAAAAGCCAGATCCTGGGTCCCAGCCTGGACCCACCGAAACACAGTTCCTGGGAGTAGGGCCCAAGTATCTGAATTTTGGTAAAGAAAAACAAAGGTACATTCTCCCATGAGTCTTACACTCACAAACCACTGGAATCACAGACGATGTGCGACTGGGGTGGGGATGCATGTGCCCACCCCCTAAGCAGCCCCTTTCGATCCTGTCTCCAGGGGCATGGAATTATCGTCATCTCCACTCATCCCTCTGTGGTCAGGATCTGCCACCGTGGACAAGACTCTCTGCAAACACGCAGGTCGGGGAGGAGATTTGCATAAACAGCACCTGTCAGCTCAGCTTCCAGTGAAGCATAAGGCCGGGGCCTCGTGGCTAGAGCTTTCTCTTCTCCAAAAGCTATTCTTTCCTCGTACTTCTCTCAGTTTTCATTTTATCAAGTGTTTTTACTTACTTTTTTTTTCTTTGCAGCAGATTCACCGCCCCCACAATGAAATGCATTTATTTAAAAAGAAAATCACATCACGCCCCACCCCCCCCCCCCCCCAAAATGCAAAAGCATCATCAGCCAAAGACAGAAAGCAAAGGTAAAAATGGAGGCAGGGAAAAGAAAGAAAGAAAGAAAGAGACGCTGCACCTAGCACCGTCTTCTCACTCTGATCTGGAACCAGCCCACCGCCTTATTCTCCAGTCCCAGGATGGCTCCCAGCTCTCACCAGGCTGGGAAGACACAGTCAGGGGCCTCAGAAAGCCTGGGGCCTGGGGCAGGGTGCACTGAAGGGGCTTGGCCATGAAGGCCTATGCAGTCCCCTTAGACTTCACAGTTTTGCCCCAGGCCCCCGGGTACTGCCTATTCCTAACAGGGCCAAAGCCGCCTCATTAGGTTCCTCGATGGCCCTGCAGAGGGAGGGACGATTGGGAAGGAGAATGTTCTTTTATTCCAGGTTTGAAGCGCGTCAAGGGTAGGGTTCAGCATACTAAGTCCTTTTCTGACTGTAAAGATAAAAAGATAAAATAGCTCCCTCAACCACAGTGGAGTTTAGTGTGTCTTTGACAAGCAGCATAATTAAGATCTAGCATAAACACAGAGCCTCCGAGGACAGTAAAAGCTGACTAAATGGGAATTTGTTCTGTTTGGCTTTTCTTTCCTTTATTTAGTTTTTTCTGGGGAAGTTTCACTTTGAAGCAGGGCGGGCCCTAGGCGAAAGTGCAGCGTCTGCGATCTCCTGGAATACCACGGCCCGCCTCAGTCCCTTGGGGGCTCCAGCCCCACGCCAGCCATTGCCACCCACGAAGGGCTTTCCCAGACCTTCAGCCCCTGCTAGGCCCACTCTGGCCCAGGCAGCCACCAGGGCCTAGGACTGTGCCCTCCTGTTCCTTGTGGGAAGCTCCTTCCACACTAGAGTCCCCGACACAGCGGAGTCCAAACGCTGCACTTCGCTCCTTGCTGTGGGCTGGTGTGAGTGGGCCAAGTGGCTTCCGGTGGTTTCTTTGTTGAACAACAGTCTGTCCAAAGCAGAGACCCACTTCGAATTCTTACATCATAGCCTTGGCTTGGGTGCTGCTGAGACTGCCATGGGTGGGGTGGGGTGCTGGGGGTGCAGAGGCTCCCCTTGTCCTAAGGTAAGCTGCCTGGGTTTGAATCTCAGCTGTCTTATATTTCAGCTGAATGAACTTGAATGCACTTGACCCTTCTAAGCATCAATTCTTCCATCAGTGAAATGGACTGTCAGGATGAGTAAATGAAATGAATCATGGAAAGCACTTGGCAGCGTCCCTGGGATTTAATAGTCACTCACTAAAATTGATGCTTACAGGTTGAGTAGCCTTTATCCTTTTTTTTTTTTTTCCCTTCAGATTTTGGGATATTTACATATATATCATGAGATCTCTTGGGGATGGCACTTAAATCTAAACACAAAATTCATTTGTTTCATATACACTTTATACACACATACCCTGCAGGTAGTTTTGTACATTTCAATAATTTTGAAACAGTCTCAGTGTGTGATATTCCCCTTGTCGCATCACATTGGTACTCAGAATATTTCAGATATTTGAGCATTTAGGATCTTGGATTTTGGGATGAGTAATGTTCAACCTGTATTATTATATATATTGTTAAAACCATCGTTTGTTCCAGAACCATCTATCTGTTAAATGACCCAGTTCAAGCACATACAACTCTAGTCAAATCCCAAGTTTGTTGGATGGGATCCATGTCTCTCCTTTAAACTAATCTGAAGCCCCCTACACACACACACACACACACACACACACACACACACACACACACACACAGCTGTCAGTCAGCAAGAAATTTCCTTTCCTTCCCTTTTCTGACACGGTTCTCATTTTTGACACATCGCATCACTCTTTATTTCCTAGACAGTGGCCAAAAGGCAATGATCTCAAAGTCAATGCAAGAATTAATTATAACTCACGGAGCCCGTTCAACCTTCAGATGTGAGCTGACAGGTAAATAGCACCACTTGAAAGGAACATACCCAGTGTCCTCAGAGATGCTTCCATGTTAAAGTGTTTCTATTTGTGCATGATGGAAACATGACGACTCACACTCACACTGCTATTAGCCCCCTTGCCCCAAATACCTGCAGGTGCTATCACACGAAAAATGAGCATCTATCTTCCAGTTTCAAATTAGTCCATAATGGGTAATTTCATGCAGACATTATTTCTAAACAAGAAATTCCCTAAATGCTAATTGCTTCTAAGAGCTGTTCAGTTAAAGGGGATAAATATTTCCGCTCATTAAAGGGGACACCATTTTCCGTGCTAGAGCGAGGAAGCTCTAAGTGGGATACTATAAGATAAAGGAGGTCTGGACTCCAGGGATCATTTGACACCTCCCACATCCTGCAGTGTCAGACTAGAGGGCCTTGGGATGAATTTGGCTCAAAACTCAGCAGATCTGACAAGCACCGGTGCATATTTCTGCATGTCAATAATTGCCAAGTTCTCAACAGAGCAAAAAGGTCAGACAACCGTCAGTGCTAGGTTAAGATTAATAACAAATAGAGATTCTACTTTCTTACCACCACAACAACTTCTCTGCATGGTATTTAACAGGGGATTTTGAGAAACTGGAGAGTGATTCCTGTTTGACCGCAAGAAGGGTTAGAGTTTATGACTTGTGTTGGCAAATGCCATCTTCATAGTATGAATGAGGGGAAAAAAAATCCTTGGGGTGGATGTGGCTGAGGACCTTGAAAGATAGACAGAGAGGAGAACCCCAGAGATGCCACAGAAACACTTGAACATGGACAGCCCATGTTAAGAACCTCAATATATCTGTAACTTTCATATTTGAGATGCTATTTCCAAGCTTCAGAGAATGGATGGAAAAGGGATGGTTTCCCTTGGACCTCTTGGGCTAGTCCCACCTACAGAGGACACAACCACAGATGGAATATTCTATGCATATACACAAGAGCCAAATGGACTGGGATAGATGCTTTGAAAGAAAGGAGATGCCATATAGGGGTATAAATAGGAAGAATAATCTGGATAGAGAGACTGGAAAAGGCCTCATAAACATATTGGTAACTGAGCTAAGCGCTGCAGGATGAGATATGAAGACAGAAAGGAAGAACAAGGAGGAGCATACTGTATATGCAAAGGTGCCGAAGAGGAGGAGGCTGTAGTGATTCCAAGAAACAGAAAGTGACCCCGCGAGCTTGGAACCAGGGAATGTGGAGAGGGCGGGGCATGAGAAGTAGCTGGAGAGTCAACAAGAGTTTGATTCCGTAGCCCCTTGTAAGATTTTGATCCTTGTCAGAAGAGCAATGGTACCAAGAGCTTTCTTACAAGGAGGAAAATCACAGGAGAAGCTTCTAGATGAGCTGTAGAGGACACACGAGGGACCAAGAGTGGATGTGACCACATGCGTCAGGAGGCTGCCACGGCTCCCCCGAGACACAAGAAGATGGTATCGGCTAAGACCAAACCAACCCCCATACAGGTGCCCAGTTTCTCTCTGTTTTTAGTTTCCAGAGGACACGGTCTCTTTTTTTCCATGACCTTCTCCAGCATCCACAGTCTTTCCTAGTCTTCTCTCCTCGGTTTCCACAGAAGCCATTCTCTCTGCTCTTAAAGATAATAAATAACAAGGAACCAACAAAACACGTTCTCACCACCTACAGCTCTCCATTATTTGGCACCTTAGTGCTCTTTATTTCTAAAGACATAATTGTTTTCTGCATATTGCCTTGGCTTCTTCTCAACCTTCTAGAAACCTGGCTTTTGCTCCATTCCTCCGGCCGCACATTTCTCCTGAGGGTCCCCAGTGACCACCCTCTTTACACTTGATGGGCTTCCAGCAACCTTGATGCACCCCACTGTGTTTTATGGTTTTTTGCACATTCATCTCTTTGGAAGTCTCTCTTCCCTTTGCTTTTTGGGGACTTTTGTCCTCTTGGCTTCTCTACCTGGCCATTCTCAGGTGCCTTTCAGACTTTTCTCCCTCCTTTGAAACTCTGTACTTGGATTCTGGATGAGTTTCTGGATGGCTCTTCTCTGGGTCACTTCCATCCAGAATCTAACACAACAATGTGGATTTCTCCCTCAGCTTCTCTTCTAAAATCTACTCAAATTATCTGGAGCCTTAAATTATCTGGGTGATAGGGATGATTTTATGTGCCATCATTATGGCGTGCTTAGAGCCCTCGGGGGAAGAAAAAGCAGAAAATGTTGTCTTCCCCCAAACAGTTGCCTGCAAAAGGACTTTCCAAATTGTGCCATCAATCTTTCTCGTGCACCTGTCCTTCTCATTCACTTCTTCCAGTTTAACTTTTCTAAAAGGATACTTTCATGAGATTACTACTGTGCTTAAAAACAAACAAAAAACTACCTTCTCCTAGGATGAGGTTTCTCCAGCCTGGCGTCCAAGTTTATCTCCAACACAGTCCAACACACTTACTTCCTTGTAAGCTGCCTGTTGTGGCCAGCCACGGTGCCGCGGGAAAATTCTCGGAGGCAGAGTATAGCTTTTGCTACTTTTACTTCTACTTTCTTAGAGCTTAGAGAGGGAAAGAAAGATTTTTAGAGTAGCTTAGAGTAAAGAAAGATAGAGCTTAGCTTTTCTTCTTTCTTCTTAGCTTAGAGTAGAGTAAAGAAAGATAGAGCTTAGCTTAAAGAAAGATAGAGCTTAGCTTTTAGAGTAGAGCTTAGCTTAGAGTAGAGCTTAGCTTAGCTTCTTAGCTTAGAGTTAGCTTAGAGTAGAGCTTAGAGTAGAGCTTAGCTTAGAGTAGAGCTTAGCTTAGAGTCTTCTTAGCTTAGAGTAAAGATAGAGCTTAGCTTAGAGAAAGATTAGAGCTTCTTTCTTCTCTCTTCTTTCTTCTGTCTTCTGTCTTCCTCAGGAGTCTCGGCCTAACTCTGACCAGTCATTACTTCTTCTATCTGGTTTCTCTTCTGTAACCGCTCTGCCTACGTTCTGGCCGCTCTGATTCTTCTGACCGACCGAGTGACTGCCCGGCTGACTGAATTCTCCGTTCTCCTAACTCGGACCGCTTTCACCCGGTTATATACCTTCAGGTTTGCGGGTGCCTACAGGTGCGTCACATACATATCAGGTGGAACCATGGCTTCCAGCTAGCTACAACAGCCCTTCCTAATTAGGGCTCCTTCACTTCCTCTCTAACTCAGCTGTAGTTTTTAATCACCAGCCCCAACTTATTCCAAATTGGAATAATTTTAGGTATGTAGAAAAATTGCAAAGGTAATCCTGTGAGTTCTCATATAACCTTCACCCAATTCCCCCAATGCTAGCCTCTTCCTTGACCATGGAACATCTCTAATACAATGTGAAATTAGCCCTGGCACATTACAAGGAACTAAGCTCTGAATTTCATCAGGCTTTTACTGTATCAGGATACAATCCAGCACTCTCTGCGTTCAGCACACTTGCTTTTTAAGTTGCCGTCGTAGTGAACTTGCCTAGATGTCCTTTCCTTCACCCATTGTTCTCCCAAGTACCAAGTGCCTTGAAGCTTTTCCTTTTCCATAGCATTCCTGGCTTCGTGCCATAGATCAAACTCCTACTCATCTTTCATGTGAACCCTTCCCCTGGGATAGTTGCCTACTTATTTCCCTTTTTGTAAAATTCTTCCAGAACTTACATTTATTCCACTAATTTGACCCTTGTTGTACACACAGGTATCAGCCTGGTTACTGAAACACAGAAGGAATCAAGAGTCCTTACTGACAGGGCTCCAACCTGGCCAGGAGCAAACGGGTGTTGTAAGGGACTCCTCCCCAGCATAAATTTCCCTTACCTTCTCTAGTGGAGGAATGACTACCAGCCTGACCCTCCAAACAGCCAATCCCCCCCCCCCAAAACTGCTAGAACTAAAACCAATGTATTTCCCTTTTAAAGTTCACCAGCAGAAGCAACAGTTTCGAAATAAACACGGGTAATTTGTCATGCCCAAAGAAAATGTTTGTTTTTCCTCAAACAAGGCTTTTATTTGGCAAACACGTGCCACTTGTAGCGTTCGTGCAAAGCATGTTTGTGGAAGCAGCTTTAGATTTTTATCTGGTTTCGGAGTGGACCGGTGGGTGACATATCTACTGTAATATATTCTTCAATTAAATAGGTGGATAGAAATAGAATTTAAATATTCAGGAATAATAATTGTTGGGGAGAGGAGCCCTAAGCGATATTCCTCACTGTCTATCATTTTTCTATTCTTACTTCTCAAATTTGGGGCTTATTAACATTTTTCTAATATTTCTCTCCAAGCAAGCATAAAGGTGCATACAGAAGTGAAGCTTAAGAGTGATAGAAAGTTATGTTATGTGGCAGTATTATAAGACTTTCTACTCTAGTTGGCTACCTGCGCTAACTTCTCCATGTTTCTTAAGAGTAAAAGTACAAGTTGGGGTAGGACATTATTTACAAATAGTTTTATTGAAAAGAAAGGAAGAAAAAACAGAGAACAGTTAGAAGAGGTAGAAGTTATTAGTAATAAAAAGTATTTATTAAGCACTTATCATGATTTATTACCTATACTATACTTATATAATGATCATATTCGTTTTCTCCCTAAATCTTAAAAATCCTCTTTACCCATCTCATGAAGCTATTATTAATTATTATTATGACCCACCTTTTTACAGGTGAAAAAACAGAGGTTCAGAGATGTTAAATAGTTTGCCCCAAATCATACCATAGGATGATGCAGTTTAGTTGAGATTTGAACTCGGTTTTCTCCTGATTCCAAAGTTTAGCTTGCCCTATGCCACCTGGGAAGAAAAGGAAGGAATATTTGAGGCTGGGGAATGCAGCTCAGTGGTAGAGTGCTTGCCTGGCACGCAGGAGGCCCCAGGTTCCATTTCCAGCGCTGAACACATGCAAAATGAATATTGAATTTCAGGCTATGATTGAATTCTACCCAGGAAGGGCAAAGCTTGTTAAGGCCCTGAATAAAAAAGAGAGGCTCTTTTACCCCAGTTTACTTCTAAATGTGTGTTTCCCAATGTTCTTAGACAACAAGGAAGACTGGGTGGGCAGAAAGAAAAGAAGCTCTTGTCCTGGATGCTTTCTGAGCTTCAGAGTGGGCAGAAGGAAGAAGGAGACAGATTGGGATGCTCGATCTGGGCAGAATCCTCAGAAGAGAAAGCTCCCTAAGAAACTGTGAAAATGGTACTGGAGTCAACAAAAGAACTCTTCTCCTAACACTGCACACTTTGACATCTGTTGCCGCCTGAAGCGATGGCCACTTGGAGCAACGAAGCCACGGGAAGAAGTTCAGAGGCGAACTGGAAACAAACAGCTTTTTATTCTAATAACTTTTCTCTCTGGCTCTAACAACAACTAACACGCACCACACACCACCAAAAAATGGCGCTGACCTGATCAGCAATCTCGGCTCAAGTCACTCGAGATCCCGGGCCAAGTCCCGCGAGATCCCAGGCCAAGTCTCATGAGACTATGGAAGGCGGCAATGCCCAAATCTCCATGGCCCATAGTCAACCGCAATTTAAGCCATCTCCCCAAACAGGGCTCCTACAGACATCCATACTCTCATGTAAATGCCTGTGAACAGACTCACACCTCATGGGGGTAAAGCTGACTCACCTTACAGATAAAAAAGGCAACAGAGATCTCTATGCGGATTTATGTGACCTCCGGTAACCATTCCCAGGGAGCCATTCTGTTCCACTGTGGGAAGTGCTAGCTCGCGAGGAGGTCCCTATACTTCAGGAGGTGTACAGCTGCTGTTTGTGGTTCCCGAAGGAGCTATTATAGTTAGTGAGGTGGACAGAACATGTTGTCTTCACGTCTCCAGCAACCCTCCCGAGCCACACTTGAACCATCCCATCTCCTGATGCAGGCTTCTGGTTGGGATGTGTTTCCAACACCTTCGGCACCTGTGCTAAGAACAGCAAAGGGGGAACAGGTCCTGGGGGTAGGCTCTGCCTTCCAGTGTGGGTTACAGCAGCACCAGCCTGGCTCTCATCACAAAGTGAATTGAGAAGAACCCACAATGAAGGTGCAGGGCTGCTAGATTTGCTTTAGATAAGGTCTGCAAAGTCACGTGGGTGTGTGAAATGCAGCCCCTTAACTTGCTTTTCATTTGTCCACCTTTGATGGAGGCTTGGGGGTAAGAAATAGTCCCCTCTCATCTCTACCATGAGAAACACAGTATTTCAAGCTTGATGAAAGTGGCAAGTGACATTCATCCTCCCTGTTGGAGGTGACAATATGGACAGTTGTAGAATATGTGCCACATGACTCTGAGATACAAGAGGGTGTGGCTCAGTGATCAGGCTGTCTTGTTGTTTGCAGAGCAACTTCATTTTTAATCGTTGCCCACTAAGTTCAAACTTCCTTAAGTACCATGGAAGTCACACAAAACCTACAAAGTGGGTCTGTTCCCTTAAATAGCAAGGAAGGGCTGAAATCAAAACTAAAACTCTCTTCTTGATGATTCCTTGATGTAGAATTTGGGACTTGCTGGTTCAATTTGGAGTTCTGATTTTCTTTCCCCTGGGCCGGATGCAATCACTTTGGTCATCCCATTTGGTCAATACATATGTATCATGTGCTAAGAATTTTCTATATGTAAATTCAAGCACTTCACTCTACATTCTCTAGAATACTTATTTTCATATGTAAAATAGACATGTATTACATTATATATAAATACACGCTTTTATAAAAGCATACACAAGTGCACACATAATAAAATATAGTCTCTGGTTTTAGGAGTTTGGAATGCACTAAAGGGAAATAAACACATGCAAAAAACTGAATTATGATGGTTACAACATCACTAGAGATCTTTTATTGAAGATGTGGGCTTTGAGAGATATAGTCTGAAGGTATTACAGAGATGCTACACGCATACACTCGGGTTTACAATCCAAGGCAAACACATCCTGGAGGACACCTATTGGTAGGATACCGACACAGAGAAATAGC
This sequence comes from Tamias sibiricus, assembly GCA_025594165.1. Lineage (NCBI taxonomy): Eukaryota > Metazoa > Chordata > Mammalia > Rodentia > Sciuridae > Tamias > Tamias sibiricus. The sequence continues at coordinate 12,775,451 of CM046662.1, forward strand.
CACCTTCAGCAGGGAGGAGAACAGCCATGGGACTTTGAATCCTATTGTAGGGGTTGGGGTGAAAAACGAAAGGGAAAGTCTATTTTTCACTGGATTACAAGTAAGAGAGAATCTGTGTGGTCATTAATGCTGCCCTGCCAGTGCTAGAGAAACAGCACTGTGGGTCCCCTGTGGGGATGGCGGAGCTTTCGGGGTGCTTGCCTCACGGCAATATCATTGCTTGGAGACTTGGGTAGGGGCGTTTGTAGGGATCTGATAAGGGGAGGTTTAGAGAAAGGAGCACTGACATGGGCCTTGGGCATGGAGGGCCTCCTCTTCCCACGTCTGTCACCCTGGGTGGGAAACTATCCGGAGAGTCCCAGATTCCACAGGGTGGTGCGAGGGTGACAGGCAGCTCTGGGGTGAGGGGTTATGGGGACAGCCCCCCCTTCCTCTCTTCTCAAGGGTCCAGGCACTTCAGCATTTCCCGTGGCTACGTTTGCTTTTGGACTATGTGAAAGCCCATTATTCCTCTCTCTATTTTGGTTCCTCTGTGTTAAAAAAAATGATGTTCTGGCAGTTGGAGAAGGCCGGCGTGTGCATTTTCTAAGTAGGAATCATGCAGAGTCGAACATCGCTTTACCCAAATAAAACTTTTGCTTTCAGAGATTCCATGGGCATGTTCCTTTTTTTAGCTTAAAAATTTTCTGGTCTGTATTAACAGTTTCTTTCACCAGCTTAGTCTCTCCCATTTTTACCAGCTGTGGACCCGGCCAGTGTGATTTCTTTTGAGCCCTGCTTTAAACAGTCTTAGAAACAGGCTGTATTCTGCCATCAATCCAAGCAGAGAAATCGTGCTGACATGAACGGAGGCTCTGTGCGGGAATCAAAGCCGGGGCATGGCTCTATCATATCATTTTTTTTAAAAGTCTGCCTTTTGTTTTGTCTGTTAATAACAAAAAAAAAAAAAAAAAAATACATTCAAAGAGATGAGATAGAAGTTAAACCAAGAAGCCAGGCAATGAGAAGCTTGAATTCCTTGATGTTGTTTCTTTATTTGTAAACTATAATGGGATCAAGTTCCTCTTTAAAATTTTAAAGTATAAATATATGGGCAATAACAATAAAAAATAATGTTAGGTAATGCTTATTATGTGCATATTATATCTTAGGTTTTTTGCTAAATACTATTTTTTAAAATAACATTCGGGAGTAGAAACTATTCTTTTTTATTTATTTTTTTTAGTTGTAGATGGATACAATACCTTTATTTTATTTATTTATTTTTATGTGGTGCTGAGGATCGAACCCAGCGCCTCGCACATGCTAGTCAAGCACTCTACCACTGAGCCCTATCCCCAGCCCCACAGAGTAGGAACTATTAAACTTCTGTTTTACTTCGCTGGTTGTAGCTGAGCCAGGATTTGAACAAAGGCATGCTGGCTGTAGGCAACATCTTCTTCAATACTTCTCCAAATTGTCTTTGAGGAAGAGGTACCAGAGGATATTGCTACATGTAAAAATACATAAATGAAAGTCCATGCTAAGTTGGTTTATCAAAGTTAGCTGCCAGGAATCTAAATGACAAGATCCAAAAAGCAGGAAAGACAATCGAACCAGGGGTGCAATGATAATGATGCTGATAAGAACAGGACATTCCAAATGTTCAAGCAGCCTGGAGAAGGACAGACCTGTGGACCAGAGGCAGCCTTTCTGCCTGGATTGGCTCCAGCTCCTCTCCCACAAAGCAAGAAAGAGGTAGCCTTGGTTTTGTGGACTGGTGGGAATCGGAGTGAAGGGGAAGCTGCCACTGACCTTCAGCTGGTCCTGGTCTCCTGCACTGGGCAGCTCTTACTTAGGAAACCTTTCTCCAGTTATGGCAATGCTACTTTTATGCTGACAACACACACACACATTGCACAGAGGTCAGGAAAAGAAAGAGACGGATTTCAAATGGTTGTAATATTTGGCCGAGGTATTAATTTTGAGACCTATCTTGATTGTCAGTTTGTTTTATTATTCCTTTCTCACTTAGTCACCAAGATGGGTTTAGGATGCAGTGTTGAAAGAGACAGAAAGGGCCCCTTAAGAATCATAGATCACAATACTTCATGGCAGGATCTGGGGCAGCAGAGCTATGGCCGATTTGGTCAACTGGGTCCACAAAGGTTTTTACGCCCCCAACCTTCCATTATGAAAAGTTGTTGTCAAGACTCCATTTCCCAGCTTCTTCTGTGTCCAAGAAGGGATGCTTGACTGCTAAAGGAAGGCAGTGATGTGTGCTCCTTCTGGGTTAAGTAAGAAGCAGGCTGGGTTCAATAATTAAGGACCTTTGCCATGGCTGGATGGGAAGGATGCTGGTCATCCACGAGCAGGCAGGGCCCCTGAATAACTCAGGAAGGCTCACACTGTGGCTACTGGACGGTGGCAGGAGACAGATAGACATTTTGTCCCAGGTCTGCAGGAATCTTTTTTGCTATTATTAAAACCAGCATTGCCTTAAATAATAACTAACTTCAAGAAAGCACTGTTGAAGGCCCATTTTCTTTGTTGAGTCATGAAATTCATCTGGAAAAATAAGAGACCCAGAATGGCTAAAGCAATCCTTAGTAAGAGGAGTGAAGCAGGTGGCATCACTATACCAGAACTTAAATTATACTACAGAGCAATAGTAACAAAAACAGCATGGTATTGGCACCAAAATAGGCCAGTAGACCAATGGTACAGAATAAAGGACACAGACACTAACACATATAATTTCACTTATCTTATATTAGACAAAGGCGCCAAAAATGTACATTGGAGAAAAGATAGCCTCTTCAACAAATGGTGCTGGGAAAACTGGAAATCCATATGCAATAAAATGAAATTAAACCTATATCTCTCACCATGCAAAATTCAACTCAAAGTGGACCAAGGATCTAGGAATTAGACCAGAGACACTACACCTAATAGAAGAAAAAGTAAGCTCTAATCTCCAACATGTTGGATTAGGGCCCAAGTTCCTTAGTAAGGATCCTGTAGCACAAGAATTAATACCAAGAATCAATAAATGGGATAGACTCAAATTACAAAGCTTCTTCTCAGCAAAAGAAACAATCAGTGAGGTGAACAGAGAGCCTACTAATTGGGAACAAATTTTTACCACATGCTTGTCAGATAGAGCACTAACCTCTAGAATATATAAAGAACTCAAAAATCATAACACCAAAAAAACAAATAACCCAATCAATAAATGGGCCAAGGAACTGAACAGACACTTCTCAGAAGAAGATATACAATCAATCAATAAATACATGAAAAAATGCTCAACCTCTCTGGCAATTATAGAAATGCAAATCAAAACCACTCTAAGATTTCATCTCACACCAGTCAGAATGGCAGCTATTAAGAACACAAACAACAATAAATGTTGGAGAGGAGGTGGGGAAAAAGGCACACTCATACATTGTTGGTGGGACTGCAAAATGGTGCAGCCAATATGGAAAGCAGTATGGAGATACCTTGGAAAACTTGGAATGGAACCACCTTATGACCCAGCTATCCCACTCCTTGGTCTTTACCCAAAAGACATGAAAACAGCATACTACAGGGACACAGCCACATCAATGTTTATAGCAGCACAATTCACAATAGCTAAACTGAGTCTAACCGCTTGGACTCTCCAGAAATTTCCCTCATTCCCATGATCTTGTTCAGCATTTCACTGTGGCATGAAGATGCTGTCAACAATTACTAACAACACTTGTATCACAAAAAAAAAAAAAAAAAAAAAAAAAAAAAAAAAAAAAAAAAAGAATTCTAAATCAGGCATCCTTTTTCTTTATGAAGTAGGTTTAATTGAAGAAATGTGTTTATAGATTACTGTAAATTAGTGTATGCTTCACACGTTTGGAGGAATTTCATGTTTAAAGGATCCTTGGGGGTAACTCACTTGAGAAAGAGAAAAGCAGCATTTCTCATGAGCTAGGCACTATGCTAAAACGTTTTGTGCATTACAGGGCTTTAATTTACCCTCATGAAAATCCTACAGATAAAGGGGAGTAGATAAGAAATGGTCCAAGGTCACATGAAGCTACTCCTTGGTGGCCAGGATCTGAATCTATCACCTGACATCATAACTAAGACCTGTAAACACCACACATGTGTCTTCTCAAGTATAATAGTAAATAAGAACAATCTCACACAGTTCTGATAAAACAAAAAACCCTCACGGACCACCCATGTACTATTAATTGCCATGGTAATAAAAATAAAATACAACATAAGATTAATATTAAAGCTATCATTTAAAAGACAGATTAGGAACAATAAAGAGACAACATGATTTGTTGGGAAGAGCTTTCATCAGATTATAAAGGTCCTCAAGGTAACTGCAGCTCCTCCACTGTGAGGTAGGCATGTGGAGTCTCACCTGCCACCTGCCACTAACCAACTCTTGGTTGGTGTTCAGGGTCATCTCACTCACACTTCCAACCACATGGATCTGGAGGGCTGACCCCATGCCCAGGGGCACAGGTGGACACCTGTTTTCAACATGGACAAATAAGGCATGATATCCCTCTGGCCAAAGACAGGGGTAGTTGTGCTATGCAGGCTAGGTCAAACAGGCAAGGCGACTGGATGAAGACAGAAGGGTTGTTGGAGGTTTTGGAAAGGAACACTTTTTCTATGCTAAGATTTCTGAAAGAGAATAACTGCCTGGAGCTTCCTGGTGGGCGAAGAAGGCGCCAAGAGAAGAAAAAGCATGGTAGATATCCATCGTGCTTCAAAATGGAGTCAAATGTTAGAACAACTTTGAGCAGAAGGAAGTCAAAGATAGGAAGCTATGGATTCAGTGGGCATGGACCCTTCCATCATCTTAGTCAATATCTTTCTTTCTTTTTTTTTTTTTTTTTTGTAATGGTTAAGTTGGAGTCTGTCATTTGCAATTGAATGAGCAATGAAATCACTTAATTACGTGCTAAGTGGTTTTCAAAAAAAAAAGTTATGCACAAATGCCTTTTAAAAAATTAGTATGCAAAACTAAAAATGGTTAAGACTGACAAAAGAAGTGCTCTGCTTGAGACAGGGCTTGGCCTAGTGATGTACCTCTTTATCCTCCCAGTCCCCATCTCCTTACATGGAATCTGAAGGCTTCCTGGAACACTGTTAGAACCTTGAACTGCAGATGCTCCTGCTCCGTCCCATGAAGATGACTGACTATGCTTGTCAGACTATGGTATGCATAAAATAAAGCCACATGCATTGTTTCATTTTAGCAAAGACCTTGGTATTCAATAAGTACCTTATGATTAGCAAATGCTTAATAATTGGTATTTAGTAAGTGCTCAGTAAGATAGGTAAAGGAAGAGTGGAGAAGAATAACATTTCACTTTTTAGTCCCTGGACACTATGGATCCTTAATAGTGCCTTCTGATAGGTTTAGGGGGCTGTGAGACATGACCTTATGAACTCCAACAGCCTGAGCCCTATATACGAGGCTCCTGGGTAGAAGAGAAAGGCCCTGGATGGAGTAGGAAGAGGAAGCATGCTTATTATCCATTGTTCTTCCCTACATTGTTTCCTCCCCTTCTTTCCAATAGCGTCTCCATCTTTGTTCCATACTGGGTAGATCAGTGGGGAGACTCCACCTCCACGGTAATCAGTCTCTTCCTTTCTTCTGTCCACAGGGATTGGCTCCATGCTCTACTACCACCTGGATGGGTTGTTAGCAGGTGATCCTCAAACCGAGGCCCACTGGAGTGTGCCTTGTCATTACAAGGGGCATCTTTCTAAGAACAAAGCAATAGAGAAAACAAAGCCGGGAAGGAGATGAAGAGTATGCCTTGTTGGGATCATATGAGAACCAGATCCAGTCACTGCGTTAGCTAGGATTTCCCTGTTCTCTTTTCTGTGAGGCAACCAGTCCCCTTCAATGTTGGCCAAAGCTGGCTGGAGCTCAGGCCCTGTCGCTGGTGAGAGAGAAGGTCCTGTCTAATACTGTGAGAAGGACCATTCCACACAGACTTGGAACCAGAGGTGTTAGAAGCTGGTTTATCACTAGCTGCAAGTTGAACTTGAAACCTGGCATGTGCTAAGGGCACCAGGGACCAAAAAATGAGAAAAGTCTTGAAAAATTCTGGGTGTGACACATAGAGGGAGTTTCCCTCTCATGTTCTGAGTTTCCTCTTTTGTAAATGAGGAATGGGATTAATTCAGGGTCCACAAATAGAAGGCCGTGGGACCAAGCTGACCCAGGAATGGGCCGATGAATTTAGCAACTTCTCCCCCAATCTATAGTCCACTTTATAAGATGAAGTGAGCTGACAGGTGTTACCGCGAGGTAAGAATGGAAGTAAGTTAGCACTTATTGTCCTACATCCTCGACTGGGTACTTATAAACACTTGAGTTGGCAATCCCTTAATCAATGCTGTCTTAGGGAGCCCCAGAACCACTATGCAACGTGTCTACGACCTCTGACTTGCCTATTTCCATGTCCATATTTGTACATATGGCAGTTTATTATGGCCAGGCAGACCCAAAGAGGGACTAACCACAGGTTAGCACACCTGCCTATTTAAACTGCTTTCTGGACTCTATAAAGTTACCATCCTGGGGGTTTTTCTATCGATGAGGGGATTGTGCATACATTCAAGACATGGATGATATCGAAGCATCCCACAGGGTCTGTATCTCAGCAATCAATCCATTTGACTTCTCTACTATTTCCCCTTTTCCTGCAGGGCTGGAAATCAATTGTGTGTTAGCTCCTCTCTAAGTCTGAATCCAGGGAGTCTTGGAATTGAAACGCATATCGTTTCATTAGCTGTATCAGCAAAGAAAAGGGGGGTGTGGGGAGAAGGGGAGAAAGAAACTCCCCTAAAACAATTTCACCAAATGAAAGTGCATGTTAACGGCTAGTTGATTTTTCCTCTTGTGGCACCGAGGAAAAAGACGTGAAATAAAGAAAATCCAGTGACTGCATTAAATCAAATCATGTGTTATCTAGCTGTGAGGGTGGCAGGGTAGGCGACTAGGAGGGGAAAACTGTATGTACAGGAAATCTCTCCACATACATGCCTTGGCAGACTAAGAACTAGAGAAAAAAAAAAAAGAAAAAGAAATTCTGTCTATTTTAAGAATTAAATATGTGAAAAATTTTCCTGTTACTTCAGATTGGCTCAAAATACCACACAGGGCTGCATTAATGAAGATTAAGTATATTTAGAGAGAATAATTCAAAAGACTTTATCAATTTGGCACTATTTCCTTCAAAATGAAAGAAAAAACCTTAATTTAACAGGATATAGATGAATTCCCAGATTTATTGAAATAGTTTGGAGTTGAATAAATTGAGTAGGAGTCACAAATCATTCGTTGCTAGTATTTTAGATTTTCTACCTTGAATTGAAACCCAAATAACACAAATTCTCAATTTTATGTGATGCTCCGAAGAGATACCGGTACACATTTTGATATTTCTTTCCAATGGATGACATCCCTTTTAACCTTCTTTTCACCCCTTTTTGGAACAAAAGAATTACAATGAGAAATGCAAATGTGTGAAAGCTCATATTCATAGGCTGGCTGAGAGGAAAACATGGTTTTATATATCTGTGGCACCTCAAAGTCACATAACTCCATACACTGAAAAAGGTTAAAAGCAGGTGAACAAGAGACCGAGAGAAGTGTAAACTTCTGGGAGGCAGGAACCTTGCTCTCCTCTGGCTAACTTTTGGTGTGTGATCCTATTCTAGGTTTCCGTTATTTCAGTGTGTGATTTCGCCAAAGATGGAAGGGAGGGTGATTTCCATAACAACATCATTCCTGCTTCGAATGATCAAACCACAAGGAGAGAAGAAGAGGAGAGGGAGCAGAGGAAGCCACAAGATTTGACAGTACCCTGCTACCAGCCAGGCTCAGAAAAACCAGAGTCACTACCTTACAAAACAAAAAAGCAAAAAACAAAAACAAATACCTTCAGGTCATCACTGTTGTTTCCCATTTTACAGCCAAGGAAACCGAGGCTTTTTAAAAAGATTAAGCAGTTCATCCAAAGTCTGGAACCTCTGGTGATAGAGTCAAAATTTGAATTAGACAATGACCCTGATGCCCATGGTTACAACTACTGTTGCAAATTACAACACTGCTGGGTCCCTGTCCACTGTTCTTGATTGAATTAACCCCAGATGTAGTCACAAAAACCTCCTAGGAGGTTATGATTCCCGGGGCTAGTTGGCTTTGCCTTTCAGTTGACTCAGTTACTTCTAAAATCCCTCTGGGGCTGGGGTTGTGGCTCAGTGGTAGAGCACTGGCCTAGCACGGGCGCGGTCAGGTTTCGATCCTCAGCACCACGTAAAAATAAATGCATTGTGTACAAATAAAGCAAATAAATAAATAAATATTTAAAAAAATAAAACAAAATCCCTCAACCTCCCTCCTAGGCACAAACATACTCGTTATAAGTCGAGTTAGTATTAGGGGCATACCAAACCCTAAAACTTGATTAGAGCCTTGCTGAATCTGTGTAACTCCTTACTAGGACCCGGTGGATTTTGGGTAGCAAAGGACCCTTTAGATACGTGTTGCCAGTCTTGTAACATAAGAATCAGCACAGTGACTCCGAATCATGCCTCCAGCAGGTCCCCTAAGGCTGGTAGCATCTCCACAGGGTCAACCCCAAGCAAGAGGCTGGGCTAATGAGTAGGGGAGCTGCCTTGGCACCTACAAGGCTGAAGTGTGGCTGCTCTCTTTCTCTGTCTTAAGTGCACGCAGCCGTGGCATCTAACTGCATTAACGAGTTTCCTGGGGATTGGCACCGGAGCCGTGGAGGGCTTGTTAAACCGGGGTTCAGAAGCCTTCGCTCTGAAATGTTGTACTCCGCTTCCCAGCGGTGGAATCTGCTGCCGGTGCCGCTAGGGTCTGCCCCGCGACTCCGCTGGTCACCCACGTGCACCGCCCTTCCTGCCCCATGCTGCCCTCAGCCTGCCTCTCGCAATATCCTAGACTAGCTCGTGGCCCCTTCTCCCTGGACTTGGGTTGGGCTGACCCTGGCGTGCCCTGATGAACACAACCACCCTGGGGGGGATGGAGGGAAAAAAAACAAAAGAGAGAAAAAAGTCCTGTGTTCAGTGGGAGCCGATCAATGTTTCATCTTCCACGGTGGTGAGAACACAGACACAGTGTTTGCTCAGATGCAAAAACACTGTCCTTTCACTAGTTTGGAAAATGCAGTAGCCACTCCCTTATTTTTAAGCGGCAGAAGGGGCAAGTTGGTCCGGTGATTGTAAAACACGCAAGGCAAGCGGAGGCACGCGTCTGGTCATTAGAAAGCGGGAGAATGAGAACCAGGACTCCAGGTCTGGGGACTCTTGCTGTCCTGCGAAAGCCTCGTCGCTGAGCTGGGCCGGAAGCGCAGGGTTCACAGAACCCGACAGCTGTTTGATTGACTCACCTACATTTGCTTTATAATCCAAAGCAACCTTTCCCATAATGTTCACTTCTTTTCTGCCAGCAGTATTTTAAGCTGAGGTGGGGAAAATGAAAAGCTACTAATTCCTTGGTGAAAAGATCAAAAAAGTACCCAACAGGCAGCTAAGGGGACTTTTTGTCTCTTTAATTGCTCTCTTTTCAGTTTGTCTGTTCCCTTGTACTTTTTTTTGTTTTTACATCTTTTGCTCCAAGTGCCCAAATCCTACCTCCTCTTGCATGTAAAATAGAGCAGACTGAGGATCCCTTGACAGACCTGAACTTGGACAAGATCTTGGTGGCCACTGAGGTACGGTGGGAGCGTCATCACTCCCCGCCTTCCCTGGGCTGCACGTGGGGGCGTCTTTATTGGAGGAAAGAGAATCGGCTTGCTTGGGCTACAGGCCAAATCCTGTTTTAAAGGCCAAGTCTGATGAGCTGTATTGCTAACGGTAATTTAGAAGCCTGCTGTTAATTCTAAGAAAGCTTAGAACCAATATAGAAAACTAATCTTTTCTATGACTCCATAAATTCTAAGATCTTCAAGTCCTATAGCTAGAATTTAATGCAATCACTAGACCACTGAAATGCATTCTTTGTATTCCCGGTGAACTAGGTCACAATACCTCTGTTAACCTTGCTCCTGACTGTAGAATCAGACGCTAAGGAAGCAATAAGAATAGAGAAGAATGAACAGGGTTTCAGAAACTTACTTTTGGCCTACCTGCCTCATATATTCTTTTGGCTTTGATACCACAGTATCTGTATTAGCATGTACTTAATATTTACTTTGGGGATTAACTCAGTTATATCATTTCAATGAGTGTATTTGACAAATCTGCATCTCCACTTTGTAACACAAAAGGTTTTTTACACCAAAAAATTTTGTATGATATTATTTATTTATTTATGATTTATTTATTGTATTTGTTATTTATGATGTAAATAGAAGGTAAGAGTGAAAGCAAATATAAAATATCAAAACCAAGTAAGTACGGAGAAACAAAGTGTTTACAAGTTCTTACCAAAATGCTATTGCCTGCCAGTTGTAATTAGTACAGTCACTTCTTGGTAGTTATGTCATATAAAGTGGCTGAGCGTAAGCCCTGAACTAAGGCACACTGAGCCACAGCTCCTATGGGATACACCCAGTTGTGTTCCTGTGAGTCTCTGGTCACAACATTTCATCGGTGGATCAATATATACCCTTGCTTTATGAGTGTTTCTGTTTAAGGACTCTTTATTTAATATGGATCGATTGCTGATTCACTAACATTGGACTCAGGGCTCAGGGCATTGTAACTCAAGGCTGAACGAACCTTAGCCAACACAGGTGTTCTCTAACTGTGGTACACCAGGACTGTGTGCTTGGAATCACCAGACAACACATAAGCAATACACTCAGGGGCCTTTCTAAATAGCAAAACCACCGCTGAAAGCACAAATGTATGGAAAATGTGGCACTCCATAGATCATGAAGGACACTTACACAGCTCAGAATGTGTACATTGGACAGCTCATTTGTTTTTTTTGTTTGTTTGTTTGTTTTTTCCTATTCTCTGCGTGTCCACAAATGATCACAGAGTTACTTCAGGTTTTGATTTTGGTGTTAGAAGTAAATTTGATGGAGTTGGCAAATTTGCAAATATGAAATCCATGAACGATGAAGGTTGATAGCAAAACAAATTAAGACCTGCTAGGATCAACCCCAGGCTTTCTCTCCAACCTGGTCAAAGGAGCTGAAAGAGAAAGTGTTCTCCCTGTGTGATTCCATGTTTCTTGAGGCCACCTGAGTGGGACACCTAGAATACCTGGAGTATCACCAGCAGTATCTGTCCCAGGCTTAGGGAAATCCTCTCCTAATCTTTATAAATTTAGAATATGTGACATTCACAGTGAAGCAGATGGAACTTGACCCTGAACTTTTTGGAACACTGAAGGATGTCTTGGTGCATCCAAGACATGTTATAAACATGATTCCTTCCTCCTTCCTCACCTCTTCCCCTGCCCCAGCTCCACCTGCTAGTGAATGTCTTTAGAGTACTGTGCTGGGAAGAGAATGGAACTTGTGAGCAGCATCTGGACCCAATGACTGGCATACCCAGGTGTATAAAGTGTTTCAGAAAGCCTTTCTCTCTGAGCCACATTGTTATGGTATGTTGCCTTACCCCAATATGAAGAGGAGGGCCTTTGTCCAATACATCTCCCCAAATTCAGTTTTCAAATATTTTTTTTTTTCCTGGTTGATGTATTGATGTTATTCTAAGCACATGGGTGCCCACATCTACTAGAAAGAACAGGTCCTAATCTTATAAAGAGGTAATAATATAGCCTCATTTAAAAATAAAAAAGAGAATGCAGCAAAAATGCCTACCCACTCTATTAAAATTCTGGACACTATGAAAGTGCATTTTGGGATCTCACAATGGGTGATCTAGTCACCGGATATCATCCACTCATACCCCACCAATACCCTCAAATTAATTCTACAGAAGTTCTTGGTTGGCAGGACAGCAATTATTCCTTCTAACATCATGTCTGCTGTTGGGTTGTTTCTTGGTTGGAAGTTGCTAAAGGCCCTCTGTCAATGGAGGCTTTTGCAATTAACAGAGGACTTTGAAGATGCTGCATAAAATTGGCTCCAGCTAGCAGGCAGAATGCCCTACCACTGCCAGTCAGCTTGGTGTTTAAAGGGTTGTCGGCTGAACGCTTTTCTTTTCACTTTACATTGAGGAAGGGAACTTTGTTCCTTCCACCTCATTACCACGATGATGCTCTGCACCACAAGAAAAGGAGTCTAAAGAAACCCTCAGCTCTGGGTGACAGCCTGACGTGCACAGAGGCTGCTTACAGCATTAGCCAAGGGCTAGGTTGAGAGGAAGTCAGATCAGTCGGTGATAGCTGGCAAGGTAAGATCGTACCATGCTGGAGGAATCCCGATGGAATACGCTGCCTTCCAGGTTGTGCCCCACACTAAAGCTTATACAGCTCACATGTATGTACTGCAGTATGAGTGACTTTTAAAGAAAGGCACCCTGAGCCTCTTTTAGGTTTTTACCCAGATTAAGTATCCCATTTTGGAGTTATTATTTTAATTCCTATTGTAGCAACAACTGTGCTATTCTGCTAATGCTGATAAATTCTGCTGTTGACTATATATACTACTGTGCTTGTTTCCCAGGAAGAAACCCACAGTGTTTTCTTTGTGAGTTCCTGTGGAAAATAGTTCTTAGAAGGATTAAAGAACTATATGAAACTTAATTTTCTATTCTCTCCCATCACCACTCTCGCTGAGACCTTATTTCCTCACAACCAGATTACTGTAACAGGTACCCATTTACACTCCAGTTACAGGTTCACCTATAATGCCTGCACACACCATTCTCAGATAATCTCCTTTTAAACCACACCATGTGTATGTCTGTCCTGCTCAACAGCCCATAACGGCTCCCTGTTGCCCAACACACTAAAGCTACAATACCTTTGTGGTTCTTGACAGTGAGCTTCATACCAGTCCTTACCCTACTCAAACTTTTTTTTTTTTTAAACACTCTTTCACATAAACAGCTCTTGTTAGTTTCAGCAAAATCTGTGCCTATGGGATGTGGGTTTTTATCTGGGCACCCGCTTCCTCCCAACATTTCAGATCCTCTTTCAGGCATATCACACCTCTTTCTACTCTAGCCTACAAGGCTACTACCTTGATGGCCATGTGTCAATAAAACTTTATTTATAAAAGTAAGCAATGGGCCAGGCTGGCTGATGGACCATAGTTTGTCAGCCCCGATCCTCAGCATCAAACACACACATACGTTCTCCCTCAGTCCTTGACTTCTTTACATTTTTCCCCCTATGGATGATACACAGAACTAAGCTTTGGCTCACAATTTAGAAGTTAAGCCTCTTGAAGACTTCAGAAAAATAATAGCAAAGAAGACCAGCTAATGTACAAGCATTTAACAGGACAGGCAATCTGCTGAGATCTCCCTATACTTTCTTTGATTTTCACAACAATCTTGGCTGTCCATGTCTACGACGACTATTGCTGTTTTGCAGTTACCTGAACTGGGGGACTAGATAGGGATCCCAGTGAACTTTCCCAAAGTCACACATGTGAAGAACAGCCATGCTGAGACTCAAAGCCAGGAAGGCCAAGGGCAAAAAGGCCACTTATACAATTTGTCATGTCACCTCTCAAACACTGCTCTGATAGCACAGTGCTCGGCATGCTGTATCATTTAATATAAAAAAAATTAATTAAATGAGTAATTTGCTTATAAAAGTACACTTATTCATTGTGAAGGCATTTACTATTTGAACTTTACAATGAAATGTTTAAACACTAAACTGTTCACACCGAGTTTATTATTGAAAACAAATCCATTGTAATATAAGATAAGCAGTAATACCACTCTGGTCTATTTTTGAGTCCCTCTTTTCTTTCTCTTTGCTAATATACACACCAAAGCTCCATTAATCAACTTTTATTTGATTGACTTGTCAGATTAGCTCACATTGGCTGAAAACACACGAACATATCCAAGCCAAGCAGCTCAGAGGTTACTATTTAATAATCTTCCCCTTCCCACCTCTGGAAATTGTGTTTCTTCTCAAACCTATTTATGCCAGTTGTGCTTTAATCTAATTTCACAATTCAGTTAAATATAGCATGAACCAATAAAATAGTATAAAAACAAAGCGCTGTCTTAAGTTCAATGCTTGGAAAAAAATTCAATGCGTGCAAATTGCTATGAACAATACTGTCAAATTAGGTATGGATACAACCGGAAAAATTGATGGGGAACATGTAAACATCTAGAAGGATTCAGGATTCAGACTTCTTTGTAAGCCTTTTAATTTCTGGCTTTATTTCATAGAACAGAAACAGAAAATGCTGCCTAATGTGAAAGGTTTATGCAAGAAAAAACACAATCCCCACATTAAAAAAAGAGTTAACCTTGCCCCTTAAGACCATTGCAGTTTAAGATTAGTGAGGGGGAAAAAAAACCAAAACATTTTTACATTTATGTTAAAACAGAGTATTTGGACACATGGTTTCATTTTTACGACTCTTTGCTTTACTTTTTCAGGTGAGCTGTCAATCACTTCATTTAGTCATGTAGGATAAAAATGCTTCTCTTCTGTGTATAGGTGGATTTTCTTTCTTTCCACAGAATGAAAGTCATATCACGTACACAGCCTTGTAAGCTGCATTCACTTAGCATTATATTTAGGAAATCTTCCCTATGTCATAGTAGTTTTTACAAAATATTATTGCTCCAAAATGTTTTAATTTGTAAATGTCATCCTAAACCAATCCTCTCTGTTGCACATGTAGAACTCCCCATTTTATGCTCTTGTAAATATTCATAATAATATTTATTTATTCAATAAATAGTCACTGAGTACCTACTTAGCTGTCAGTCACCATGATACAATTAAAACCCATTTAAACATAATTTTGTGTAGTGTTTCTTTGGATAAATTCCTAGAAATAAACCTGCTGGGTCTAAGGTAGCAGAATTTCAGACTACATACTGCCACACTGCACTGTGGCTATGCCTGCTTCTCTCCCAATCCCTAAGAATGGGGACTGCATTTGTTTATCTTTTTTCCCTGAGCACGGAACATAGGACGTGCCCGGAGTAGGTACTCAAAAAATGTTTATTGAATCTTGAATAATGAATAGTCCTTGACTGAAGTACTTATTTACTAAAATAACTGATTTTTTTTCTTTCAACACTCCAAGTAAAGTCAATTAAAAATCACAACCAGCATTTTTTAAGAGAGGCAGGCCACTGCTTTTGACAGGAACCTTAGTAGAAGAACCTAGTCCTGTGCTACCAGCTGTTTGGTGATTTACTAATCTGCTCAAAATCCCTGGAGACTTCCCCATCTTTGGTTAGAAATATTCAGGAGAGAAATTTGGTCCACTAGGGGACCACGCAGCCCTCTTGCTTACTTGCGAGATGGACTTGTGACATCGCATGTCTGAAGACCTCTCTGTGCAGCCCTGGACCACTCACTATGTGTGGTCATTTTTAAACAGATACACTTCAATGTCTCACAGATACAAACAGTTTTAAAGATATATCTTAAAAATAATCTTGGAGCCGGGCGCAGTGGCGCATGCCTGTAATTCCAGCGGCTCAGGAAGCTGAGGCAGGAGGATTGCGAGTTCAAAGCCAGCCTCAGCAAGAGTGAGGCGCTAAGCAACTCAGTGAGACCCTGTCTCTAAATAAAATTCAAAATAGGGCTGGGGATGTGGCTTAGTGGTCGAGTGCCCCTGAGTTCAATCCTGGTACCAAAAAAAAAAAAAAAGAAAGAAAAAAGAAAATTGTAATCTTGGAGAAAATTGGGGGTGTATAGATTCACAGGCTTGCTGACAGTTGCCAACAGTCCTCCACATTCCTCCCACCAGCCATTCTGGGCACAGTACACTGGCATGGCATATCTGAGACTCTGTGTGCCCTTTTCCATCTGATGATTCGATACAACCTTCAGTTTTCTTCTCATGGACTTGAGATTCCCAAATCCCACTTAAGAAACCATGGGAGGCCATGGGAGGCGGGTGGGTGCAGTGAGTGTCCAGCCATTCGATATTTTGTACTTTTTCTAGAGCTGACTGTAGGACTCCCCCAATATAGCTGTTGAGATGATAAATGCTGAGACGACTAAGAGCGCCCAGTTAGCATCTGGTTGGGTAGCTCCATGTGTAGGTCTCATAGAATATGGACAAGTGTAGGTGACCCTGGTACAAATAAGGCAACGTAAGCAATCTCCAAGGTGTGCTAATGATTAAGACCCTGAGCACTATCAGATAGATGTGTATGTAACATACTTTAGCTGAAGAAGCTGTCCTCAGGATAACTCGTCCACTTGAGACTCTCCTCCCTCCCTTCCTCTATTCTTCCTTTTCCTCCTCCCTTCCTCCTTCCGTCCACTATTGAGATGGCAATTGTTTCTGATTGGCAGCTGGAGCAGCCCTTTCTTGCAGCTATGTAAGAGCCCAGCTTTTGCTGTTGGCATGTGGGTCACCTGCTTCTTCTAGGCATGCCCTTATATTAGTTAATTTGTTAGCTTGCTTGAATCACAGTCGAGAACCCTTCAGCTTTGGTGTGCAGCAATAAATTCAACTGACAGCTGAAATTTGGAACGCTCACTTAATATTGATTCTGAATGTAATAACAAGCGACATGACCTTTTGGATGGTGTAAAATATGGCCGCCACAACATCTGTGCCACATTTCTTGCTGTTTAGTAATATGCTGTAACAGCATGAAGCTGGCATTAAAGCTAAGCTTTATTATCAAGCAGATCACTCCATCTCTCTGGCTTCATTTAAAAAAAAAAAAAAAAAGCTTTCGACTTCTGGAGCTGATATTGTGTCTAATACACGTTGCTGTTTTTGAGACCTAATTTACCCTGCAGTAAGATGTAGAAAGATATCTGATGACCAAATAGGAAGGCAGGGAAGAACAGCAAGGGCAAGAAAGGCCACCTGACACTCCAAGTTCCAAGGGACCAGAAATGGACCACAATTTTTCATGACAGTAGCAGGGATACCAGGAATTCTCAATTTTATCCTTAGAAGATATCTATGAAGTTGAAGTCACTGAATGATTCCTGCAAGATAGTAAAATATCTTTCTTTTTCTCACCCACCAGTCCCAGTCCCACCCCCCCATAACAAAAAAAAAAAAAAAGCTGATTACCAGTGGTACTTGCCCTGATGCCTCAGCCTCACTCTAATTTAGCATTGCCCTAGGAAATCCTAAACTAATTTTGCTAGGACGGATACAGGGATGTTTGCATCTGATTCACTCTTCACTGTTTTTCTTTGAAGTCTTGGTATCTTTAAAACATTCTCCAAGTAGGCAGAACATCAATTTGTGCACTTTAAAAAATCCAATTTAAGCAGGTTAAAAATTGTCAAAATAGTCTAACCATATTTCTCCAACAGAATTTCTAACCATGGAGCACACAGAAAATGCTAACTTGAAAGCATTCTATCATTTCAATAAATTCCATGGCTGAGATTGGCTCTCGACCAGTGAATAGTGAGAATTTAAATCTCTTTATCACAAGAGACAGATCTTGACTCTGAAACAATATACCATCCTTTTTTCACTGCTGTGGTATTTTGACTCTGGCTGAGCCATTTCTGGAGGGTACAAGCACAGAGTTTTAAATCCTATTTCTCTGGAGGGAAGAAAAGAATTAAATCATATTTAGGAAGTTGTCTTCCCTGTAAAATAGACTCCAAAATAAAAAACCTGTCAGTAGTTTCAAAGAGGTTAACTATACAGACAACGGAGGATAATTTCATTTGTTCTTCTGGTATAGGATACCATTTCTATGTCACATGGAAACCCGGACACCGTTTTTTTGCCTAAACGTGGCGCGGTGGTGATCTCCATGAAGCAGACTCTTAGTAGGACACATTTTTTTTTTTTTTTTTTTGTATTAGGAACTGCAGAAAAGTGGGTCTGATACTTGGTAAGTGTTTTATTCAAAGAAAATACCAAGCCTGGTAGGTAATTGAAAAACGTCAGACTTCAAAAGCCTAACACAAAATGAGAGGCATGGCCTATACCCTCTCCCCAGAGGAACCTGGGAGGACACCTGCTGGGATAACTTCCAAAATGAACCGAGAGCCATCCTGCCTTAGAAAAAGTTAATCAAGCCATAAGTGACATGTCCTGACAGTGAGACATTGGTCAGGGAAAAAAAGCTTACATGACTGATAGGCTTTGGGGTAGATTTCCAAGACTGGACCAGCAGCTCTTACCTGTAATCTCTACCACTTTTGCTCCATTAGTTTTCAGCAATTATTAGGCTTTTTTTTTTTTTTTTTTTTTTGATGTATGACTAGCTCAAGAGTTATTCATCTTAGGGAAGTTCAGAAATACTGGAGGGCACTCCTCGATTCCAGGGAGCACACACTTATTTATGAAGACCAAGCTCATTATTCCTGCAGAATAACGTGGGTAAAATATGATTGGATTCCTTAATTGACAGAAGCCTATGCCAGATGGCTGAAATGCCACTTTCATTTCAGGAAGAAAGGAAGCCTTCCCAGAAAGGAGGAAGCCTGCAGTTGCAGGGGAAGATCATCCTTAATTATTAGTCTCAGGGAATGTATGGGCGCCATCATGTTTGTATAATTAGAGAGCAAATTTCAAACCAAGGTGCTCAAATATGTAGTCCACCATTAGTAGGAAAGTACAAATGGCACTGGGTCAGAGGGTCTAGGAAGGGGACCTAGACCCAGTTAATCAAAAACATTTCAGCATGAAGATGAGTTTTTGGCTCTGGGTTGAGAATGAATCAATCCTCAAACTTGGCAGGCAATAATTAATTCCAGCAGTGTATCACTCATCTGGGTAGTGGCCCTCAAATAGAGATCTTATAAAATTCTCCCTGGTGAAATCAGCGAAGCCATCAGACACAACCATATGCTCGAAGCTCAGAGAGGATTGGTCACAAGACAGTTGTCTATAAATTGAGATGTTAACTGCCCAACATCACTTAAGTAGCATAGGTTGAGAACCGCGGGCTTGATTTAACTATTACCAGGCAAACCAGAAAGCAAAACCAACCAACCAAACAAAACCCCATGCCTCTTCAGACATTTAATTCTACTCCTTTTCTTTTTGCCCTGGTACTTGACTTGGTCTCCAAGATACCAGGGTAGCTTTGTGGATAACGCCCCTGGAAGCCAACAGCAGGGATAAAATGTTGGAAGAAAAAAGTGCACAAAGGTAAACAGGCGCGAATTGGATTACTCCAACGTCCTCCGCTGAGGTAGGATTCAAACTAATCTGATTATATGAATATTATGAGTCACTAAGTGTCTTTCTGCACCAATTACCAAGCTTTCACAGATAAAAGAGGGCATTTTCTTTAGTGTCAGGCTAATCTATCAAGTGATTAGCTTCAAAGAAAAAGTTGAGAGACAGAGGCAGACAGACAGACAGACGGGTGGATGAATTGGGCTTACAGAGTGGTGATGTTTTCCTTCCTCTTTTCTACTGTTTGTGTTGAAATTCACAGCATTATTTTTCTTCCTTCAATACATTGTAACTGTTTCTGAGTATAATGCTACTGTTGCTCTCCTTAAAGTCAGTTTTGGGGCTTTACAATGGAACACCTGCTAAGAAAGGTGTGTTCTCCTCTCTCAGCCTCGTGCTGCCCAGTAGAACCAGCAGCACCCAAATTTTAATTTGTAAACCTCCTTCTGGGGCTTAGTGATCTAGGAGTCAGGGCGAAGAGGATCACAGCTGTGTCCCAAGTTCACCTGTGTACCTATTTACTATGCCAGAATTTGGCTTGGTTTCTTTTTGATGCGAAGCAAACTAAAGGCAGATTTATGGAACAGGCTCTGCAGAAAGACCACGAGGAAACTGGACACAAATATTGGCAATGCATCTTAGCGAGGGAGCACATGATGGTGTTCACAAGCTCAAGTTGTGGTTTAAACTCCACATCTGCCACTTCCAGGTGAAGAATGATGTCACTTCACCACTTTCAGCTTTCGTTGACTGAAACAGTGGGAAGATGCTACAATGGGACCTATCCTTGTAATAGGGTTGGTAGAAGATGACAAGACACAGCTTCTAACATGGCCTAAGTGGGCTGGTTCTTATTGAAGGATATGGAAAATGACAACCTCCAGGACAGGGAAATGACAATCCCCCCCCAAAACTGTCTGACTCAGAGGAAGAGGGAGGAAGAAGGCAACCATTAATCCTCTCCCAGTAAACCCTCTGGCAGTAACAATGGGCCCCGATGGAAAGAAAGCAAACTTTCCTCCCTTTTCAGGTTCATCCCCTACATCTCCACCAAAAGCAAATATTCATGTCTTCCCAACAACAATGGGTCCCAAAAGGAATAGGTGGATACTAAAAGGCTGGGCCTTGGACTTTTATCCTTTCCCATTGCCAAAGAGTCCTGGAAAGAGAAAAGTGAATTGTGAAGCTCTGTATAAGCAGCGAACACTGAGTTCTGAGCTTTTCCCAGTGACAATGAGTTTTGGACGTTTTACAACTTTTTTTCCTGACTTCCCAAACTGCCACATTCTGCCTCAGTCTCCAATGATTAACTCACCCTCCTAGTAAACTATAAAACTCAGACTCTTTCTGTAACCAGGGGCCATTATTCTACGCAGAAAATGAGCCCCTCCAGTTCCTAACTGATTGACTCTACTGCAGAATAAAGGAAAGCTTGCTTCTCCAGTTGAGGTCTGCTTTTGTCGCAGTTGCTTGTCTTTTCAAAATGGTGCCAAAACCATGTTGGTTATTTTTGCCTGCACTTATCACTTCTCCAGCTTCACCTGGGATCCAGGTTTCCCTGGCTCCTGCTACCCTGATCTCTCAGCTCCTCCCCTGGCCACATTTCCACCAGCCAAAGAACCACACTACCTTGCTTCCCTTCCCTGAAAAGCTCATTCCTAGTCACTAAACCTTCAGTGTTCTTCCCAACTGACTCCATGACAACATCCCACCCCCAATCCCTAGAATGGAGGCTGGGGCTGTGTCCGCCTTTGGTCGTCATTTTGCCCCCAGCCACTGATGGGAGTTTCACCACATAGTAAGAACTCAACAAGTGTCAGTTGTTATCACGATGCAATGCCTTAGGTCCTTGGAACAGAGATTAGGAAATTCATCTCTAGCCTATGGGATCACCAGGCAGTGGGAAGGCAGGAAAAGGCACGGTTTTGATGGCTTTGAATTTTCCTTGTAGACATGATTGCAATTAAATTGTGACTCTAATGAGCAACACTCTGTGTTTGCTTAAAAAAAAAAAAAAAAAGAACACAATCCAGCAAAATCCAGCTGAAGACCTGTACTGAGCTACAATCACCCCCCCCCCAGGCATCTTGGGTTCACTGGCTATTGTCTTCAAAACCAGCCCTCACTGGGCATCCTCCTTGTATTCATAGGCAATAGCCCAGGTATTAGTATTCAAGTTTGATCACCTCTCTGCAAATCCAGTGGCTAAATACATATTTTAATTGAGCCCAAGAGTGTTGACTTGCAGACACAGTATAGAAAAAAAATCACTAGAAAAATGGCAAGTTGGAAGCAGCCTGTTACCTTTGAATGGAATATGACACAAAACATCAATAACGATTTTCTATTGGGGAAATGCCTGTAGCAGGAATAACCTGTTTAGGTTTTTAAGAGGAAACTTGACAAAAAAAAATCAGTGCTTCTTATTCTTGAGAAAACAAAACTACCATAGCAAGCCAAGCAAGGTAACTTTAACTGGATGAAACATAATGCAAATGGTTTGCTGGGACGTTAAGTCATGGAAATTATCATTAGTCAATGAAAACATGCCAATGTCCAAGATGGTGTCAAGGAAGGTCACAGTGATTCAAATGGCAACATAAGTTCAGTAAGAAGCTGAATGAATGAAATGGGTGAGGATGTACCTTTGGAATAACATCGCACTGGCTATGGACCAAGATTTCTGATCTCTGTTAGATTAGACAAGGACAAAATGTCATTAAGGCCTTATCCATATATTCATACACATAATGAACTCTATATGTGTATTTCTGTCCTTTTGTGTAAAGTCCTTCTATATTTTCATATATAAAGTCTTTCTTGTAGGAATATTATTTGCAGTTCAGTGACAATAAGAACTAACGTGTGTTGAGCAGTCACTCGGCGAGAGCTTCCCATTTACCTTCTCACCAAATCAGCACAAGAGCCTCATGACACAGCTTTGACTACTGTCCCCATTTTACAGGACACTGAGGATCAGGGAGCCGCAGTAAGTCATCTATGGTGACACAACCAGTAGCTTTGCTAGGATGCAAACTGTCCGAGTTTAACTCAGGAGCTCTGAATCTCTGTTCTCTACCACGTCCTAACTACGGCACTCCTGATGGATCAGATCATTGTGAAAATATCCCAAATAAATAAAATAAGACTTCTGGGGACTTTGGAGGCTCTGCAGGAAGCCCAATGTAGCCCTTTCATGGATCATTAAGTCTTATATGAAGTGTTTGTTCATAGCAAATATTTTCATAATAATCTACCATTGTTTTTAAAATTCCAAGACCCCTAAAATGTGGGATGTCGCCAAAATTCGGTGCATTTTCAAGTTTTTAAAAATAAACCTTACCAACCTAGGGAACTTTCCAAGTGGGCTTTCCCATCACTTGTTCCCGTACCACGTAATTATCACATAAAGAACTATCTACTTATGCGGAAGCAAGAAAGAAAACAAAACGAATGGAAAACACAAACACAGGCATGTTTGTTGTTTCATATTGAGGGTTATTTAGCTTGGATAATAAATCATTACAATGAATGTCAACACCGCACAGGGGAGAGGGAGCAGTTACTTGCATATGCTAATGGAAGACGTGCATTACTAATGAGGAAGAGAATGAACAGCGCTAGCCACATGCTAGTTATCACTGCGAATCACAAGACAAGCGCGTTCACACTGAGCATATGACTGCTGTATGACAGTGTGGCAAATATTCACATGTCAGCAGCACTAGCTCCCAAACTCCATCCAAGACTACTCAAGAGTTTAAAAATAAAGCTCTCCTTGTCATGTACCACGACGTCAAGCTCAAACACATCTGCCAGGGAAAGGGTGTTTGCCAGTCTTTACCCCCTATAAGAGTGGTCTCCTGGCTTCAAGTGTATCAGGGTTCCAACTCCAAAGAGGAGCATTGTTATCCACAAGTAAGTCCCGTAGCTTTTCCCTCTAAAACCTGTCTCAGATCCCCAGAGTCTCTGCTGTCTACTGGACGGGAGTAGCGGCTGATCTCTCTTCCATATTGTTCTTTGCCTCCTTCCTATCTATCTGGCATAAAATAGAGTGGTTTTGAAATTTCACCATTGTGTTGAAATCTAACAACATAAAATCTACCTTTCTAATCCTTCCCAGGCGTACAGTTGAGCAGCTTTTAGGTACCTTCATGTCCCCTCTGCGACACCCTCGCCTTCCATCTCCAGAACTTTTTCGAGACAAGAACACCATACGACGAAACACTAACCTCCCCTACATCTTCCCGCCAGTTCTTGGCAAACACCATCCCATTTTCTGCCTCAACGAATGTGCCTGCTGTGGGCACCTCAGATGAAGAGAATCCCATAATATTTCACTTAGCCTACTATCTAGTCAAGGCTCATCCGTGTGCCAGCCTGCGTCAGTACTTCCTGCCTTTCCATACGGAACAACATGCCACCTTTGCTTTAAGGAAGCAACCACTGACAGACATTGGGTTGTTGCCTGCATTCAACATTTGGGAAGAAAGCTGCTAGGAGCCTAGGTGTACAAATACCTAAGCCTCTGCTTTCAATTATTATGGGCACACACCCAGAAGGGGAATTGGATGAAATGGGAATTCTGGGTATTTTTTTTTTAGGAATTGTCACACTGTTTTCTGTTGAAACAGCACCATTATCCATTACCACCAGCTAGGCACAAAGGTTTCCATTTCTCCATCTTGCCCACATTTATTATTTCTCACGTTTTTGATGAGTTGTCCTAGTGGTGTGAAAATCTACTGTTTAGAGAACCACCAATCTTCCACGGCTTGTAACTGCACTTAAAATAAAATAATCAACTCTTTAGCGCAGCTACGTGGCCCTGTATGATCTGTTCTCTGCGGAAGCTATTTAATTCCATCTCATCCCACTCTATCCCCTTGTTTTGCGCTAGACATGCTCACCTCCATTTAATTCTTGAAGCATGTCAAACTCTTCCCCAGTTTAGATTCTTTGCACATATTAATCTCTTCGCTGGGAAAGCTCTTTCCCCCATTATTTTTAAGCCTGGCTTGGCCTCTTATCTCAGCTTAAATACCACCTCCTCACCAGCTGATCTTGAGGTTCCCTTCACCATAATTCCAAATCTCTCGTCTTTTCCTACTCTTTGCCCACTTGGCACTTGTGTAAATGTACAATGAAAGTTATCCTGCCTGTTAATTTATTTTACTGTTCCTCTCTGCATCTAGGTAGGAATTTCATATGAGAGAAGAGTCCAGATCTTGCTGTCTACTATTGCTACTGTGTTTGCTTCATCCCCAGAGTCGAGCAAAGTGCCTGACACACAGTAGGTTCCTTGATGAATCACTTTTAAATTTATGAGTGATTTGCAGAAAAATGCAGACCTACAAACAGAGCATAGCGCAGGCAGCATTATGATGACGATAACCTCTCTCAGTTCTGGGAAAAAATCGGAAAGAACAGGACCCGTGCAGATATTCATCAGCCCTGGCAACAGGCACTGTGCATCTTTGGCCTGAAAAAAACCACACATCTCAATAACAATGGGATCAATTTTGACATTAACACGAATATTACCAAAGCCCAAGAGATACATTTAAATTCACCGAGCTCTGCGGCAGATAATATAAAAGCTCTAACTTGCTCTCTAGAAACAAGAAACTTTCATTTATGGCTTCCCAGCTCTTGCTAATCCTGCCCATTAGGCCAAAATATTGCATTTTACACAGGATGCAAGATCATACAAGAGACTGATGTAATACTTAGGCACAAAACCAGCTGGCAGATTTAACACTGAAATCCCCTTTATTCAGAAAGTGCAAATCAAGCCCATGATGCCTTTTTTGACAGATTCCTGCATGTTCCTCATTATGGATAGATGAAAGAAGACAACTCCACATTCTGGGGCACAACTCTCACCCCCTGCATTTGCATACCCAGTCATTTGTAAACGGAAAGAAACACATCCCTGCATTTGCCCAGAGGTAAATGTTTACTCAGAAAGGTGACTTGTGACATTGACAATCATGTCAGTTTTCCATCTGCATATTTTAAGGTAATGCACCTTCCTCTAAGTGCTTTCGGTTCAGCTTCTTGGTTTCTTTCTTTCAATGAGCACAGCGACACCCAGACCTCTAGGTCTCAATTTGAATAACTTTCTGGGAGAGGTGGAAAAGCAGGAAGGCTTCTCACCAGCCCAAGGACAGGACAGGAGCTCAGGCTGCCAGATACTGAGCACTGAGAGAGCCGTCTTTTCTTCTTCTTCCCTACCCCACCAGGCTCCACCAGCTAAGGCCTGAAAGGGTCACCTGTGGAGGAATCCATCTCTCTGCTCTGTGGCATGCCCCTGGAAGTCTCTCTGGAACATTTGCTCAGGTAGCTGAGCGGTTCATCAGCATAGCAATTTGCCCACTCAGCTCCCTCAGAGCAGAGAAGTGTGTCTGGTACAGGGTGACTCGCGGGAGAGCTCCCCCTGGGCAGGTAGGGAAAAGGCACATTCATCCAGAGATCATAAATATGCATCCTGGCCCTGATCTTCTCTGCATGAGGGTGATAGGCTGGAGGCAGCGAAGAGTCAGTCCTCATTGGCCACTATCTCCCAGTTCTCCTGTTCCGCCTAAGAATGTGCTCTATTTAGGTCTAAGCATGCAGGCAAATTTGTCCAGCATGACTCAAGGGACTTTCTACAACCCAAAGGCAAAAGTGTGAGCTGTCTCTGGCTTCCTGGATCACAGAGCCCACAGATATCATTCAAGAGAGGTCTCTGTCTTGAGAAGCCACTATTTGCCAGGTGGGATACGACAATGAGTAAGACAGGATCTTGCTCCTTGGAGAGCTGACAATCTAGTCAATTTAAATTAAATTGCTAAGTTAATTTAAATAGGATATAAGAAGCACTATGATGAAAAACAGATGGTACCATGAGAGCCGGGAAAGGGAACCTTACTTAACTGTGGGTGGCATGGGGAAGTGGAGGGGGGGGGGTCACTAGAAATTTCTCAGGAGAAGTGAAATCTGGACTGAGACACAGAGCACAGAGAGCTGTTTGCAGCTTAAAATCAGGCAATAAGCAGCGGAAGAAGGTCTCGGCCATCTCTCAAATTTACCCCCAATAGTAGTTTTGCTTTCTTTTCACCACAGCTGGAACATTGAGAATGTTCCAGCCTCTTCCTGACTGCCAGATCCTATCTAGAGATGCCTATGCTAAGACGCCAAAAATAAAAAGATGCAACACAGACCATTAGCAGACGCAGCTCGGAAATTCTGACTCGTATTGATTGAGACACCTTCCCACGAAGAAAGCTGGGATGAGCAATATGTTGCTTGTCAGTTGTTCACCGGCTTCTTTGCCAGGCAAGAATGAGAGGGCTAAAGCCAAGAAAGAAAAGGAAAAGAACAAAAAAAAAAAAAAAAAAAAAAAAAAAAAAAAAAAAGAAAAGCCAGAAAGCAAAGGGGGGAGGGAACAAAAAAATAACAACAACTAATGCTCACTGTAAATCAGTCCTTGTCAAGCTCAACAAGTTGGAAAGCCAGGGGAAGTCTTAATTAAAGTAAACAGACAATTTAAAGCAAGGGAGGGTTCAGCCTACATAGGAGAAAAATTCTAGGTATCAAAACAAATTCATGAACCAGTTAGAAGCACTGCCATTCATCATTTACTCAAGGTATGGGTGGTAATGAACTTGACAAACTCCTCCAAAATTGGGTGTTGGCAAGATGCGTTAGCAGATGCCGGGCAGTGGAAGGTAAGGTACTAACTAGCCCAAAGCAACTTTTCTCTCCTCTTCCTTTTCTATTCCCCACCCTGCCAGAAACATTATAATAAAAATACCATAATCTCCATTCAGCATGCGGTGCCTTAGTCACTCAGCTGGTTACTGTGCTTGGGGACATTTGACATTTGCTGATTGCTTGGGAGCTCCAAGCTGCTATTTCAAATTCGCAGCATAAAGCATCTAATGCAAAGAACAAAATGACTTAGACTTGTGAACTGGGAAAAGCTCCCTGGTAAAAAGTTGTGCTTTCTGTGGTCCACACAGGTACAACTTGGCCCAATAGGAAGATCTCAAACTAATGTACCCCAAAAAGGACTTTTTCAAAGCTCTTTCAAAGCATTCACTTGCTATGGCTATACCTTTCTTTAAGCAGTGAGGCTTGAGTGGGCTGCCTTCAAGGAAAGTACTGGAATGTTCTCCTGTGACTTTGAGTGCTGATGCTATCGGATGGCGTGTGCCGGAGAGTCACAGTCCTGGATTTTGGAATTGCTCAGCAGGGAGAAGGCAGGTCAAAGAGAATGCATGAGCATGGGATTTAAAATCTGGATCATCAATGATAAAGGAACAGAAATAATGGGAGGGGGGAAAAACAAAAAGCCCTCTGACAGTTCAGCTGCACTTTGGTAAGGTATTTCTTGCTTGGAAGCCATTCTTTAGGGTGCAACAGCTGCTTTTAGAGGGTGAGACAGAAGAGATCTTGGAGCAGATCTTCTGGTAACAACTGGAGGAGGAATTCTGATTGCCTTGCAACCTCTGTGTAAACTTAATGAAGCATCTTCAGTTGGATGTTTTTAAAACTGGGTCAAAGAAAGGGGAAAAACATCCTGAATGCTGATGCTACTTTGTAACAGATTGAAGAGTTGTGGCGGGAAATGTGTAAAAGCCTTTGCCTAAGCACAGGGGGAGCCAGCCCAGCAAGAATCTTTCTGATGAGCAGAGATCAATATCAGGAGACTATCTAAAGTTGGCTTTGCATCCCTAAGCTCACCATGGCCCATTGACAGGCAGAACACAGCACATTGGAGCACCCAGTTAGGTCACTGGGGTCCATGCACAAAGATGAGGGAAAGGGAGGCAGGCTGCTGTCTGGGAAAATGTCTGGCTGTCACTAATAGTGTGTGCTCTGTTTGATCTTTAATGCAATTTCTTCTGCCTGATAAAGAAGCTCTGATACTTATACAGATGAAAAACAGATGATTAGACATAGCTAACTCTCTTCTCCCACACTTGGGCGTGAGATAAAGGTGCCTGAAGCTAGGTAAGAGGGCTCTTAATTGCTGCTAAAGAGACAGGCATGCTCTTGGTTTACTTGTAGAAGGCACCGTGTCGTGTCCACATGTGTGTGCCTGTGTGTGTTTATGTGTGAGACACTGCAATTAGTCACTTTGACTCCCCTCCCAAAAGCCATCTGAGAATAGAGAACAACATGTTCCTCGGGCTGGCCGCATCAGGTGCTCGGTCTGACTCTGCCTAATTCTTTCCAAGAGAGGAGCTGGTTCCTAAGACACACGTGGCTCATCAGTGGGAAGCACAAGAATGATCATTTGATGAAACTTTTCCATTGTTGGACCTGGCCTTTCTGACACCATCTCTGCATTCCTGTCTCTGGATTAGTAGAGATATGATAATTGCTGGATGTGTCAATGGGAGGGGGGAGGAGAGTGGCAAGGTCAGGAGAGCTTGACAGCTGCTTGCAACATGAAGTGAGTCGCCCCCATTCCCTTGGAGAACCCTGGGATAGAGCCGGACTCTTCCCTTTATAATGCTGGGTTAGTACAACTGGTTGGTTTTAATTTTCTGTTTTCAACTTGTTCATAATCTAAAATTAAAACATTGACCAGTTTTTTTTTTTTTTTTTAAATCATGCTTGTAATTAAACTAATACTTTCACAGAGTATGATTTTATTTTTAGGAAGAATGTGCTTATTAGCTGTCGATAGTTCTCAAAGTAGAGAAACACAGCATTGGGTTTCTTGGTGGAATTTCTGAGAGTTGCCTCTTTGGGACCCTTATTTATTCATCCATCCTGAAAAGTGTAGGCAGAGAGTTGACCATGGACCAGGCACTGTTCTGACTTTGTGGGATTTATCAGTGAACTACACAGAGCGTGTTTCCACCCTGGTTGAGTGTAAACCAACAGGAACATAATAAATAATTACATAGCAAGTGAAGTTAGATCCTCTAAGTGTTATGAAAACACAAAAGTAAAAGCAAAAAAAAAGAAAAACACAGGGCGAGGGTGATTGAGAGTGAGGGGGTGGATGGGAGAGAGGGTGATCTTTTAACAGCACAGTTATAATGAGGTGCACTTAAAACAACACAGACTCAGAAGGGGTCAAGTAGCGAGCGTGGAAAGGTGAACGCATTCACTCATGATCCTGGTCATTGGCAGTGCTGGACACTTGGGCCACAGAGGCTTCCATAGGTCACTTGTTGGGGAGTGTGTGGACATTTCAGGGTGGGCAGAGCAACAGGAAGCCAGCTTCCAGGGAAAATCCCCTCTCTAGCTACGACAGACACTCCTTTATACCCAGGAACTGTGTTGATGGCTACCTAACTCAAGCCGGCTGTCAGCTCTAGGGTTAATTACCTTCTGGGCCAATAATCAAAATGCTAATAAATGCAAAAGAGAAAACAAGGAGAAAGGAAAGAAGCAGGAGAAGCCTTGGCTGCTTGCAGTTGGATGTTGGGGACAAAGTCTAGCTCACAGAGACTGTCTACAGAGCACCGCTCGTGCTCCTCTCTTCCCATGTCCTCCGACAGCGTATTAAATTCTTTCCTTGTCTGACATAAAGTAATAACGGAGACTTGTCACTGTCCTGAACAACAAAAGATGGGATGACTTAATTTCTCTTTCTTTCAGAGGCGTGTTGCCGTCTCGTATTTAATGTTAGGAGAGAAGACAGTGGACCTCGCCACAATTTACTGCACCCCTCGGGACAGAAGGGGGAAGACGTGGAGGGTAAAATGCACTGTGAGAGATTTAATCAGTGCAGGACTGGGCAACATGTTCTACCTGAACATGTCAGT
The DNA here is from genome assembly GCA_025594165.1 of Tamias sibiricus. Taxonomy (NCBI): domain Eukaryota; kingdom Metazoa; phylum Chordata; class Mammalia; order Rodentia; family Sciuridae; genus Tamias; species Tamias sibiricus. The sequence continues at coordinate 12,805,446 of CM046662.1, forward strand.
TCAGGGCTCCCTCCTGTCTGCAAATACCCACAGCTGCTCTCCAGGGACAGCGCGGTAGGAAGCCGGAATAACACCATGGTCAAGTCAAGTCAACTACACCTTTCTGAATATTCATCAAATATGCAAAAGAAAGAATAAATATCAATCTGGTTTTTTTTTTTTTTTTCTTGTCTCTTTTTGAGAACTCAACACTTCATTTCACAATAAAATCCTGTCTCCAGGTGGGAAGCTGTCAGCACCTTTGTAAATAGCCTTCACACCCATTACCTTAGGAATATCAGCTCATGGCTTTATCTCTCAACAATAGATTTGTGGGGCAGCAGATTCCACGGCCTCCTCCCAGGTCAGTGAGCCAGGAACTGGACACCCACCTGCTGGAAGGGAGCTGATTCACATCCCTCCCAGGCAGATGAGTTTCCAGGCACATTCGGGCTTGTCCATCATGGCTCTGTCTACATTCCTGTCCCATCTGTCCTCACATCCCTGTGACTCACACCCCCACTCACCCACACCTCCCTACTTCTCCAGCACCATTGGGGGCTTCCTGAGAAATAATGCCTTTATCCTTATAAAATTTTATGACTGTGTGTAAGGCTCAGAAAAAAATCTGCAAATTTCTCCGCCTACAGAATCGCAGTCCTAATAAATGTTTCCATGTACAGAATGTGAATTTTAACAAATGGCAAATGCTAATAAGAGCTAATGTTTATTGAGCACTTAGCATGTGGAAGGCACTCATGAACACTTAATATTGAACACTCACATGTTCTTGGAGTGAACTTATATTATTTGATCTTCACAACGGCTTCATTGTTAGGAAGGAGGAGAACAGAGAGGTCAAGGAACTTCCCAATAACTGGCAGAACGGGGATTTGAACCCAAGTCTTCGAGGTTATGCTTTTAACTGCTGTGTGCTCTTGCTATTTTCTTTGGTAAAGATTTTGTAGTTATAAAATAATTGTGTATTTATGTCAAGCATTATTCTCTCCATAGTGAATGCAATATGGTAGATGAGTAATGGAGTAACAGGAAGCAGAGAACTCTCTGGCTTTTCCTCAAACTGTTATTTGTCAATCAAGGTTCTACCCTGAGATTGAATGGCACCCAAACTGGATGATATGAAGAGATTTTAATAAGGGAACACTTTAAAGGGTTGTGGTCAAAGCTTAGGGTCACTAGAAGGGGGAATGCAATATTTCAGGGTTACCAAAAGTGAGAAGTGGTTTTAGTGCAAACTTCAAGGGGCAAGGAGTGATGAGAGGAATCCCTAAAGAAAATTCATATGAGGAGGGCTACCTGAGAATGCAGCACAGGGAAACAGCTCGCCCTGACACCATCAACAAAGAGGAAACTAATAAGGGGTACCCCTGACTCCCTTCATTCCCTGCCCCATTTCTTCCTGACCACTGATCTCTTCCCAGTGAGTAAAGCCAATTGATAGCTGGAGGACAAAGGGACCCAGGGATGCAGCCCATGTGGCCAGCTTTCAGGGCAGAGCAGCAGTGTCTTGAAGGTTTAAGGGGAATGTGAAGGACAAACAGAAACTCTGCAGCATAGTCGCTATCATGGTAAACTGGGGCAGATCCCAACCTCCCTGGGACTCAATTTCTTCATCATTATAATGAGACAATTAGACCACATGCAATTTACACTGCCTTCCAGCTCTGACATTTTAAAGTTTTATGATTCCACCCTCCATCTATTTCCCAAGAGGTCTCCAGAATAACTTCAAAAAATAAAATATGAAAGAGAGCCCTGCAATGCAAGCTCTGGTGGTCCTTGGCATCGGTCCCGCACCGTGTGCCAACCAGCGCCACAATGCAGAGTGTGGCCAAGGTGCGAGGGCATTTGACCCTTCCAGAAAGTGATCAGGATGCTATCAGACAGTCCAAGAAAAACCCTTGAGAATGTGAAGATGGCCCCCTAAAGAAATTAATGTAATGCAAAATCCTTTGCTCTCTTTTTCATGCCAAAGCAAGGACACAGGAGAAAGTACATGCAGCCCAGCATGTTTGGACAATTCAAGTCCCATCCTTGCATTTTCCTAAAGACATAGTGGCTACTTGCTGCTGGTCACTGAATGCCGCTGCTTGGCAATGTGGCCTTGGTTGGGGTTGGGAGCAGCTGGAGTGGGAGTGGGAGGAGGGAAGTGTGCCTCCCAGAGTCCTCGGGGGCTTATCTAGTGGGCTTTATGATGTGTTCCCCGGTGCTTTGGTGAGCTGTCCCAAATTCTCAAGGTTTCTTGCTGGTGGACTCTTGAGAGAATGCTGAGCTTGTCTGAACAGACAGAAGATGCAGCCTCTGGATGAGGACATCTGTCCCCAGTAACTTCTGGGAACATATTTGCTTATGCCCAAAGGCTGAGATACCTGAAGTGTGGTGATGTAAAGGGCTGTGAGGATTGTTGGAAGGTGTGCTGGGATTTCTCCCCTGACTCCTCATTTCCTTTCTATTTAAGTAAGTACCCAAAAAATCATACCATGATAGAATCACCCCTCTGATTTCTTGAGACTTGAGAAGGGTAATGCTAACCCCTTATCAGATTTATTTATGATTCTACCCTTAAGTGAGAAGAAACCCATCGGGAGCAAAGTATATGTACATGCATACCTTGGTGGAAGAGGGAAGGAACATATAAATCCGAACTTCTTTTACGTCATAACTACCTCTAGTGTGGCAAGAAAAGCAACAAAGAAGTAGATAAAAAAAGAGGATAAATGGTAAAAAAAAAAAAAAAAAAAAAAAAAAAAAAAAAAATATATATATATATATATATATATATAGAGTCCCCCCTCATCCAGGGTTTCACTTTTTATGATTTTAATTACCTGAAGTTAACCATGGTCTGAAGATATTAAATGGAAAGTTCCAGAAATAAGCAGGTCGTGATTTTTAAATTGTGTGTCATTCTGAGTAGAAGGACCAAATCTTGCAATGTCCTACTGTATCCTGCCTACAATGTGAATGTTCCTTTGGTTCAGTGTATCTCCACTGTATATGCTACCTGCTCGACACTCATTTAGAAGCCATCTTGGTTCTTTGAACATACATATCCTCTGCAGATAAGGGATCTACTCTATATTTGGAATGGGTTGAAATACCACTTGTCTACTTTGTGGTCAGGATGATATCCCATGCCTTTAGCATCCTATTTTAAAAATGGAGCTAATAACAAGAATGGTATGTACCCCCAGAGGACTGATGTAACAATCCAATGAGATCAATTAGGTAATAGAAGTAAAAATACCATGTAAAACATAAACTGCTCTACAACGCAAGGAATTATTATTACTACACTTAAATTGACATGACAGCAGTGTGTGTCATTTGAAGGCAAACGGTGTACCTGAAGATTTGTCAACAAACCCAGCCACCTGCAGCAGAGGACACCAGGAGTTTCTTAAATATCTTGCTCAGCATATTAAACATCAGATGCAAAAAAAGAAAGAATAATCCATGTTTTGGAGAAAATCTAGTTAAGAGAACGGATCATTTCCTTGCTCTCCCTTTTTGCCTACTTTTAAAATATCTTAACTCGGAGCTACAATAAAGGGTAAAGCCAATCACACATTTCCATTAGTGCACAGTACTACCACAAATAGGTCTCTGGGGGATGACAAAAAAGTGAGACAGATGTGGACAGGGTAACTTGCAATCAAGTACTTTCGTAATAAGCACAGGATGCTTGACTTAACAGATGTTTACAGTTAATAAACCTCATTTTATAACTATTTTCACAGAATATTTTTCTGCTAATATACCTGGCAGCTCTCATGAAGGAAACAGATAAAATTCAGATCAACAGCCTGCTAGGAATCAGAAATGACACTCGGTGAGAGGAATTCACAACTACATAAGAGAACTTGGTGCAAAATCAAACAGTCCCACCACCAAGCCCCTGGTCTTTCCTTCAACACCCACAGAAAGGTTCAGGTAAATATTCCAACTACTCTGTCTATGAAGAAAGGTCCTTGCAAGCCCCATCTGCATGCACACTGTCATCCTCACCCACGGACTCTATCACAACCTTCCCATGGAGACGACTCACAGGCTAAGGTGACACACTGAGTCTCCATAAGAGGCAGTCTGGCTTGCGTTCAATTTTGCCAGCCACCTAACGATCGGGAGAGGATGGCGCAACACTGTCATGAGCTGGGAAGGCGACTCTTCTTTTGCGTCCCCCACCAACTACAAAAAAAAAAAAATCACCATCAGCCGCAGTCCGACACAGCTGAGACCTTCTCCAGCTGAGAAGGAAAACCAACAATAGGCAAGATGTGCCCTGTCCCCTCCTCCCTTTCTGCTCCCTTCCCCTTAGACAGGCTCAGCATGAGATTCCTGAGGAATTAGTTGCAGGGGGACGCCCCCCCCTCCCCTGCTGGCAGCCAAATGCCAGCCGCAAGTCCTGCCCATGTAATGTGCCTGACATTTCTGCATCTCTCTGGGCTAACATTGTTTGACACAGACTTTCTGAAATACCTCTTTTAAAACGTGTGTGCGTGTGCATGTGTGCAGAGTTGCTCTTGTTTCACAGTGTCATTGTGGATGTTTAATTTTTTTTTTTTTAATATTCTTTTTAGTTGCTGACACATCTCTGCTTTGGCATTTCCACTTAGGCAGAAGTAATTGGTTTCGGAAGGCTAAAAGCCCTTATTTGAAACCATGTGCACATTCCTATTGATGGATACCATAAAATGTTCAAATATCATCTTCCCCCCAGTAAAACAAGCGTTAAAATCCAGAAGGACGAGATGTGATTGACAGCATGGCATGCTTACATTTTAACTACCTGTGGTCAAATTATTTTAAAGCACCTGTCTATGAAAGGGGGTCTGTTGTCCTTCCTGGTCAGCTACCTTGAGATAGATCTTATCAAGGTAGAGACTCCTCTTCCTGTACCAGGAAGACTTTCCATTTCTCCTTGAGCCTCCTGATGTACAAGGGGATGATTCAGCATAGATCATTCCCAATGCATCTGCATGAGGCACAGTCTGTGATGGGGAAGGGGATAAGCAGCTCTCTAGCCTCCCTGGAAGGAGAGTCTGTTGTCCCCAGAAATGGCTTCATTGCCAAGTACCCCATCTTTCTCATGGTGAGTTTTGAAAAAAAGGAGACCCTATTGTGGTTGGGAAGGTGGGTGACATCAGTAGTGCAAGCAAAGGAAATATTGCCAAGACATAATGAACCCCAACTCTTGATGGGGTGTGGGAGGCCACAGGATGTGCATGCATGGCTGCTAGGTACCAACTCAATACCAGGGACACAAGGGGCACCTACAGGAGGGTGCCTCCGCATGTATTATGAACCACCTCAGAAGCTGCTGTGTCAGACTGCACAGGCTGCACCACCATTGGTGAGCTCTTCATTGGTGACACCACCTAGGAAATCCAGCATCTCTCAGCGACATCCACCTTGAGGCAATTTAGCAGCATGGGTAAGCCTGTGGACTCTGCAATTGAACTGCATGGGTTCAAATCCTGGCTTCATCATCTGATAATTTTGTGCTGTTAGGCAACTGACTTAAGCCTCCCATGCCTCAGTTTCTCCACCTACTACATGGAATGATCATAGAAGCCACCTTCAAAGGGTTGTTGTGAGGAGTAGGCTAATGTAAGACCACTTGAATAAAAAGAAATCCTTAATATCCAGCCTCTTTCTGATTGCTCCCCACACAAGGGAAACTAGGTCCTAGTCTATTCTTGGCCAGGAACTGTTGTCAAACATTTCTTCTCCACCTGAAGCCCAAATTAAGCTCACTGAAATTTCCATCAATTTACCCCGGTTCTATTAGGAAACTCAGAGCCAGGCACCTCTCATTTCTCCTCTTTGGTCAGTACCTCACAACATGGGAGACAGTTGTAATGTATCCCAAAGTCATCTCAAGATCAAACCCTACCAGCGTTTAGCAACTTTTCCTTGGATGGCGGTTTTTCCTCATCTCTATGATGTTTCTTTGGATGCATTCAAAGGAGTGAGCATCCTTAAGCTGGTTAACCTCTAATGGAACAGAATTTCTGGTCGTGTTCTAAGAATGGAAACTACAGAAGACTATTTTTGTTTGTCCAGATATGCCATTTTTTTTCAATCACAGAAACCCCTGGACATAGCCAAAATTCATCTTTGAATAGTCACCTTTCCCCTTGGCCCAAAATGTGTTTCTTGGATGCTTAGAGGAATAACTGAGTTCTCTCTTCTGTTTTTCCTGACACAAGTATGGGGAACACAGTCATGAACTCTGTGTAAAGACTCATAAAATTAATACTTGTAATACTAAAGCCTGATCCTGCTGGAAACCAGATTGCTGCCCTTCTGGCTGAAATCTGTATCTGGAACCAAGTTGGCAAACACCTGAGTAGTCAGTCATCCTAACCATCTGATTTTTTTTTTTTCAATTAGAAAAAGTCTTTTATTTTATTTGTTTGTTTATTCTAATCAATTATACATGACAGCAGAATGCTCTTTGATTCACTGTACACACATGTAGCACAATTTTTTACTTCTCTGGTTGTACCCAAAGTAGGTTCATGCCATCTGTTCAATCATACATGTACCTAGGGTAATGATGTCCACCTCATTCCACCATCTTTCCCACCACCATGCCCCCTCTCACCTCCCCTTTGTCGACCCAAAGTTCCTCCACTCATCCCATCCCCCCCACCCCCATTATGGATTAGCATCCACTTATCAAAGGAAACATTTGGCCTTTGGTTTTCTGAGATTGGCTTACTTCACTTAGCATGACTGTCTCTAACTCCATCCATTACCTGCAAATGCCACAATTTTATTCTCTTTTATTGCTTAGTAATATTCCATTGTGTAACCATCTTATTTTGCCAGAGCCACTAACTCAGGTTCGGTAACTTGTCCAAGCTTGCTTCCAGGTGGAGCAGAGAACCCAGCCAGTACAAAACCCTGGGCAACACGCTCCCCATGCCTCCTGACATGACATGGCTCCTAATGTCATTAGAGTGAAATCTACTTCTTTACAAAAGAGATGCACCAATACAGCTTGGGAGGGTTTCCATCAGAGCACATCAGTGCCCCTGACTGGCTGGCCCCCATGAAATGCAGGTGTGTGTGTGGTCAGTGAGTCAGCAAGTCCAAGGCTCACACAGGGTGTTCCAAGAAGGAGCTGCCTAGATAATGATCAGGGACTGAGTATTTAAAAAAGCTAGAAGATTGTGAATATTTTTACCATAAAGAAATGACAAACATTTGGGGAGATAGCTATGCTGAACCTGATTTAACCACTATGTAAGGTGCACGTGTCTTGAAACATCACGTAGTACCCTCATATCCATAATTTTAATGTTTTCCATGAATTTAATTTAAATAAAAGGAGCTCCAGGGGCTCTCCAAAGGAGAACACTGCGTAAGTCTTTCAGAAAGCAATTAACTGTCGATTTCTCAGGATGCAGCATCATACCCATTCTTGTCTAGTGTGTGTGTGTGTGTGTGTGTGTGTGTGTGTGTGTGTGTGTGTGTGTCTGTGTGGTCTATACAACAAGTGTGTCCTCTGGACAGGGGACGGGTCTCTGACCCCCTTCACGGTTGAGGAGCAGGGAATGGGCTCATTCACTAATCCACCCTACAAGGAAATTTAAAAAACAAATAACCAAGCTGCTTCCTACTTTGTCTGACAAAGATAACGTGAACCTACGTATAAGATGTGTTTATTTGTGTAGCTTAAAAAAAGAGTAAGAAAGCTACTTTTAAAGTAATTTCTTCATCTGGAAGCAGTTGTATATAAAATTAAAACATCAACCGGCTAAAAACAACGCACGCGCCTCAGCGGCTTAGCTCGTGGAATCCTGCCCAGCGCGTGCCAGAGGAGGCGTCCCTGCTCTTCTCTGCTAGCGTGCCCCTCGCTCCTCTGGCTGGATCTTGCTTAATTCTTGTGGCACTGTCAGATGTCACACGTTAGCAATGCTGCCTGCGTCGGCTCCTCCTCTCCCTCACTACGAGGTGATCTCCTGGGGGAGGAGGGTGACTTATCCTGCTATTGTGTGCCACCCCTGCCCACTGGCAGGGTGACAGTCTCCCATCACCTCTCTACCTCACTTTGATTCTTTATCCACATGGTAGAACAATGCTTTCTTTCTTTTTCTTTTTTTCTTTTTCTTTTTTTTTTTTTTTCAAACACATCTGTTCATTCTAACCCCTTCTGGAAAATCCTTCATTTGCTTTCTGCTTTTCTAAGGAGGGGTCCCTGGGACACGTGTCCCCATATGGTGGCCTGTGAAGTCCTGTAAGTTCTGGACCCTGCCCATGTCTTACCATCTATTTCTCTCCTCTCTCTGCTCCAGAAACCCTGTCTTCTCTCTAGTTGGGATGTGTTTTCTCTCCCAGCCCACAAGTATTCCTGCCCAACTCCCTGTCCTTCCTGGGGTCCCTCCTCCCCTCCCTCTCACCCTTCCTCCTCCCCTGCCTCCTGCCCCTCCGGGGGCGCCATCCTATTAACCAGTTCATTTCTTTGGGAAGCCTTTCCTGATAGGGTATTTGAGCCAGGTCCACCGGATTTCACACACTTCGGTCTTATCATATACAGTTTCTTCAAGATCTTTCCAAAGCACATTTCCTGACACACTGTTGGGATATGATCTATCCATACAAGTAGAACGTTAAGTCCTACGTTTTCAGAAAATTTCTAAGCAGCCATGCCACCAAAGGAGGTATTCTGTCTCCCTCCTGCAAATAAAATATCTGTCCAGACACATTTATGGAGGTGGGAGGGGAAGCTGTCCTAATGCTGAATCAGCCAACCACATCACTCTTACTATTAAAAAAAAAAAAAAAAAAAAAAAAGAAGAAGCCTCAGACTGGAATGTGTACTTTAATGGCAGACTGGTTTCTTTGGTTAATGAGTTTAATATTCAAAAGGGCTCCCAGAAGACTAGCAAGAGGATCAAAGTGTAGGTGAATTGCTGCTATGTGTTTTGGAAGTCCCAGTGGCCGGCCCTGATTAATTGCTTCGATGGTACACCAGTCACCTGGGCAGGAAATATGGAGTGCCCGTAAGTGCACCCCACTTGGAGTGCACCCCACTTTAACCCTGCTCACAACTTTAGAAGACACTAAAGGAGGACCTGCAGGATGGTAGCGCACTGCCTTTGAAGAATCCCTCAGTCTGTGGAGTGTCAAGGAGAAAGGCGAGGACTCTAACCTTGGGGTGCCAGGGAACTTCTGAGTCCCCTCCATGATCACTTGGGGGGGGCACTGGAACACCCAGAGCACAAGGCTGCACCACCTGGAGTGGGGGCAGGGAAGGGCGGTGGAGACGCCATGTTTGTTGAACACCCCTCCTTCACACCTGCGTGCCTCTGCCGCGGGCTTCTCTCTCAGCCTGTCACTTCATCCTATTGGCTATTTGTCTCATTCTTCCCTTTGTTAAAGCCCCCCAGGGAGGCCTCCAACATGCCCTACATGGTGAACCAATCCTGCAGTCCGCCTCTCCTGCCTTCCTCTTCGCGAAAAATCTTACCACCCCTGGTCAAAGCATGGGGAGATGGTTATTACTTTTTTCAGTGTCGGAATATAGCTAGAAATCAAGCCAGTTCCAGATCCCAGGCCCTCCCTTTGCCTCTCTTCTTACCCTTGCAAGACGCATGGTTTAAGAGATTTGGGGCGAAGAGCAAAGATACTCACTCCGAGGTACAGATGTCACGTGCCAGTGCATTGTCAAGTACCACCGTCACTGTGCCTCCCATGACCCCATGCCGGCCTCGCAGGGGCAGGATGCAGGTCTCACTATGGAATCCCCCCAAATATTCAGCCTATCGCAAATAGCTCTCTCTTTCCCTTCAACTTCTATCCCTTATGTTCACCTTATTACAGATATTTGCATATTGTCTTTTTTTTTTTTTTTAACCTACTAAAGTATAAGTCTTTTAAAGGAAAGAACCGTGCCTTATCTAGCCTTCTATAGTCTTTGTTCTAAAATAATTATTTTCCACTTTTGCCTCAATTTCTCTACCATTATCATGAAAGTGGTGCTCAATTACTCCAACAGATAAGTGATGAGACCAGTATTATTACATTTGATTTCTTTTTAAAAAATGCAGATATATACATGAAAATTATTGTTTATATTTTAATGGAAAAAAAACCCAGCAGCTGTTACAGAGCATATTTTGTATATCAAGACCTTGAATGTGTCAGAAAAATTTAATGGAATTAGAAAAGTTTTTTAATCCACACCATAAAATAGTTTAATCATCTCAGGATAGGGGAAACATTATGTTTTTCTTACCAGTAAAGAGAATCCAAGAAAAAAATTCTGATATTGACTCATGGAAAAATTTCTGTTCATGACTCCAGGCAATTAAGGAAAATGGGCACCTAATTCTGCAGTAGGAATCTGGGGGTAGGGTCTAGCACATCTTCAAAAGACAAACTTGATGCAATGTGGAGATTATGAGAGGTAAAAAACTAGACTTTTACTGTGTAAATTTCTCAGGGAGAGAGATCACATAACTAAAGGTTTCTGACAACTACAAAGTAACAAGGATTAACCCAAGAAGCTACCTAAGAAGCTTGGAAGGTATTGACAGAATACCAAGAGAAGGAGCTGTAATAACATCCAGTGCATCACTTATTGGAATAAAACACAGAGATAAGATAAAAGTATCTTTCGATACTCTGATGTAGTCAAAGAAATTTTAGAACTAAGATTACCTGTTGTTTCTAATTCATGAAATGATTGCGGAGGGGGGGGGAGTCAGGATCATGTTGATATTGAAGACCAAATCCACAACAAGTAACAAAAATGCCAATTCAATTCTTAGTTCCTTTAAATGAAAGGGAGAATACTTTTTTTAAAACCCCTTCAAAGGGATGACATCCCTACTCCCTATGATCAAGTGACTCAGAAAAGGCTCAACCAATGTTCCTGCAATCTGGTGAAAGTAGTTGCATTTCAGTTCACTGTAAGCATGAGGTATTGCAGTCCAGAGGCATATCTTTAAGAAAGTTATAGGGGAACATAAATAGATTCTTAGAATAGAAATGGCTCTTTCAGCATAGGTTAATGGAAGATGTGTGTTATCACTAACTTGGGCAGGGAAAACGGAGAACTGATATATTAGGTTACCCAGACCTGATAGGAAAATTGCCAATCTTATGGAAGATTTGCACAATATTTTCAAAAGACACCAAAGGAAGGGCTTTCTGTTGATAAATGTGTCTATTTCTCCCCATCTCTCCAGCCAGGCCCCTAATCCCAGTCACCAGGATATATTACTTTCCCCCTGTGAATTCTTCCTTCACCCGTGGACACCTAGTTTTCTTCCATATCTTGGCCATTGTGAACACTGTGGCCATAAACATGGCAGTGCACACATCTCTGAAATGTTGATTTTATTCCTTTGTTTTTATTTTTGTTCGGATGTGCCATTTTTATGTGGTTTTGTTTTCGTTCAAGGCTGAGCATCAGTTATTGCCGTCTGCCCCTAGCAGACTTGTAAATGTAAATTTTCATTTGACATCCCACGATTCTTTATAGCAATTCTCATAATTTCAATGAGTTCTCTCTTTATTTAAGATTCATCTTCTGTACAAAAATGTCAGTTTCAGGAGGGCCAAGAACTCTCTATAGCTCACTGCTAACACCTTGCACTGAACCTAGAGCTAGGTATTTAATAGATATTGATGAGATCTGTGGAAGAAAAAATATAGATAAACCTCAAAGGTTTTGTATTAAGGGGAAATTCCTGATAATCAAATTTTCACAAGAGATACATGAAAAAAATCAACTGTCTTAAATAATGTTAATATTTCTATGGTTCCATAGATGTCTTCTGAGCAGTTCACTAAATATGTGGAGTTCAGCTCTATTAGCAACTCAGGTCTGTCAATGTGCTCCACTGGAGAAGAGAACAGGAAGGTACCAAGGAGTGAAGAGTAGTCTGAGGCTGGTCGCAGTGGTGCAGGCCTGTAATCCCAATGGCTTGGGAGGATGAGGCAGAAGGATCATGAGTTCAAAGCCAGCCTCAGCAACAGCAAGATGCTAAGCAACTCAGTGAGACCCTGTCTCTAAATAAAATACAAAATAGGGCTGGGGATGTGGCTCAGTGGTTGAGTGCCCCTGAGTTCAATCCTGGTAACCTCCCTCCCCCAAAGAGTATTCTGGGTACCAGCAAGGGCTTTTAAACCACCAGAGCGCTTATGACACACATGCATAGGTGGTTACATGTAGTTTAGAGCAGGTGTGTGAGTCCAGTATTTTCACCATAGTGCCCTCAAGGGCCATGGCTGTTGGTCATTCATTCTTTGTGTCCTCAGTGTCCACTGGGTGCCAAGCACAAAAGCAGATAATTGATACATTTGCACTGATCTGTGTATCTATATTAAAATTGGGTTGGAAGCAGGCACTGCTGTAATTTAAAAGAGAAGATCTCTATGTGAAATTCAGGGGGCAGATTCACAAACCTCCAATCCATTTAAAGTGGCTGCACTGGGGACTTTAGATATGGCTGGAGGGTAGGTAGTCAGCCTTCCATGAAAGCTTCCTGGAAATGCCAGCATTGCTGTTAGGGACAGCAGCTGGGCCACCCAGTACAAGGAGCAAAGCTTTGAATTTTGGCCCCAGAAACATTTCTTCAAGTGGGTTGCTTCTTTGTAAGTCTTAGATTCCTCATTAAAATTCCTACCTCACCAGTTGTTGTGAATGCACTGAAAGTTATTAGCATAGTTTGGGGCACCAGAACATCTAATAAGTGGCAGTTAAGAGGTTTATTGGAAAACATGTCCATGCAAAGAAATTCACGTGAATGTTCACAACTGCATAAGAACCCCAAACGGGAGACAATCCAAATGTCCTTCAGCTACTGAATGGATGAAGAAATTGTGGTATACCTGCATCAACAGGGTCCTAGTGAGCAGTAAAAAGGACTAGGCATCTATGCACCAGTGGGCACTGAGGTTCATTGCATATCTTGGCTGTTGTGAACAGTGCTACAGTAAACATGGCGGTGCCCATGTCTCTGAAATGCTGGAAGTATCTGCTTTTATTTTGGGGGGACTGGGACTGCTGGACTCTATGGTAGCTCTAGTTCCAGTTTTTGAGGTATCTCCATACTTTTTTCCATAATAGGTACAGGGGTGCAAATGAAGAGGAGGAATAACTTCTAATGTTCTAAAGCACAGTACAGAAACTATGGTTGACAGCAATTAATTATGTATCTCAAAGTAAACTAGTAGAGAGGATTGTGATTGCTCCCACCACAAAGAAATGATGATGCCCGAGGTGAGAGATCTGCCAATTGCCCTGATTTGATCGTGACACATTGTATATGTGTATTGAAATTCCATGGTGCCCCTGATAAATATGTACAATTTTATGTGTCCATTAATATATGTTAATAAAAAGGTAGAGGATGCTGATGAAGGCACAACTCCGTAAATTTGCTAAAACATCACATAATTGTGCACTTAAATGCATGGGTTTTATGGTGTTTGAATTATAACTTGCAAAGCTGCTTTTTGATAGGTTCATTAGAATGCTGAGGGAAAACTCTGGAAGCAAGGAATCCCCCTGCACTTGACATTGGGGGAAACGGCGAAGGCCTGAGACAGAGCCACGTATGGAGTGGCAGCTGGGCACTGGCTTTTCTGGGTACAGGGAGGGCAGAGCTGGCACGTACTGAGGCTCTTGGGAAGCACACTGCTGCGGCCTCCAAGGGTTGACCTCACACCAGCTTTAGAGAGGACAACTTGCACAAGCAATGCCCATGGAACTCTCCTCCCTCAGGGCCAAAGAGCTGCCACTTGAACACGGGGAAAAGAGAAACTCTGGTCCAATGGCCTCCCTCTCCAGTTTCCTCTTACCAAAATTAGTAACTAACAACCCGGCAGCTAGTTTGAGGAGAATTCGTGTGACTAGCTCTTCTGATGAGAATTTATACAGGGGGCTTGCTGGTCGTTGCTTCTCTAGAAAGTTTATTCAAAGAGAGACAGGAGATATTGACATTGGTGTTCAGTGTCACAAAGAGACAAAAGGGGACCTGGGAGACCATCCGTCAGCCACAAGCACACAAGTTCCAATAAAAGGGGAATAATTGACGTATTAAAATCTATAGGTCCTCGGAGGATACTAAACCCATCACACTTTTTTAGAGAGAGAGAGAGAGAGAGAGAGAGAGAGAAAGAAAGCATAGTGCCCACAATACATCAATTAAAACCTGCTATCTCCCTGAAGCTGTCAGCTGCAGAGCAGCTGCCAGAAGTCCCCCTTCTCTGAGGGCGTCTTGAAAATGAGCACCTGGGGCAGCCAGAGCTATTAATAGGTGGAAGGAAAGATATAAAATGTCACAATGCACCTTTCCAAATAAAAACGTGTCCAGACTCCTCTAGGAGGGAAGCAAGGGAGGAAAATGGCCCAAAGTACTTAGAAAATTATTGCATTTTCCCTTTTCTGAACTGCTACTATATATTACAAGGGAGAGCCTGTCACTTCCAAGGTGTCTGGATCCTCTGGCTGCAAAGTCCCATAACTCACGCATGGCTGGGAGGGTCTTCCTGCTTCATTCATTTCACAACAGGGTCCAGAGAGGCATCGTTCCTGTTCCAACAAGGACAGTGTGCAGGGAGACGGTGTAGGCTGTCGCCTAGGTGTAGCGGCGAGGAAGGATAGAGATCCCCTGACACTTTTTCTCTGACTGCTTGATGCCTCGTCCACACAGGGAAGAGGAACCTGGGACTCTAAATTCATGAGAGCTTAGCAGGTGTAATCAGAAAGATGCTTCTGGATAGATTTCCGAATAATCACCATGAATTTGTTTTTAGCATGCTGATTTCCTAATAAGCCTGGATAAACAGATTCTACCTCTGGAGAAAATAAGGTTCAGTTCTTGTTGATTTATAGAATTTAACCTTGAAATTCAAAAGCTGAGGGAGCAGGGGCAAGTCGTTTAGCTGCCATAGACATCAGTTCCCTCCAACTATAAGAGAGTCCTACCTAAGGATTATTCATGAGGACTTCTAGTTTTAAAATTCCTGGATTGTATCAATGAGGTAAGAATTTTGCCCCTGGAACTGACTCAAGAACATTCTCAATGAGGGGTAAGGTCAGTCCTCACCACTACAGTAGAGGTAGATTAAAAGATCTATGTTTTCTTTTTTCTTCTTCTTTCTCATAGCAAGTCTATTTCCCTCTGACCAAACATTCAAGCCTAGAGTTGCTCTAATTTAACTTTATTACTCTTTTGTCTTGTCAATAAGAACATAATAGTGTCCTTAAAGAAAATGACAGCTTTTTGTGTCTCTCTTTTTTTTTTCATTCAGGTCTTCAATCATGCATTTAGGATAATGATATCTGTCTCATTCAACCACCTTTTCTTTTCTTTCTCTTTAAGGTTCATTCCAGATAGTTTTCTTTCTTCCTAATGAGGCTGATGCATGTTTGCTGTTGGATATTGTGTTCTTTTAATGGAAAGGTATTTAAACACAGGGAAGAAAAAGAAAAGGCAGCTTGTTTTCGCTTATTTTTCTGCTAGCCCCTTTTGTCAGTTCACAAAGTTGCCTTCAACATTATTGAAGAATCACCAGTCTCTTTGCAAAGTGGTGCATTTTGAGGACGAGGCCTCTTTTGGGTCCAACAGCGAGTTTCTTCTGGTCATTCAGTGTGGCCACGTGGCCCTCCCCCAACAGGCCCTCAGTCCCCACGTTTCCCTCTGCAAACAGTAGGGGCTGAAAAACTTCAAAGCTTTTTGATCAGGTTTCATGCAGGGAAACATTATGCATTAACTGGCATATTGGAACTACCACGGAGGCACCATCAGTCGACAATTATTGGACTTTTAAACTCTTGCCTCAGCTCTCGCCTGGGAAGTATAACTCCTAGGTAGGTCTTGTGTGAAAGACAAAAAGGAACCAGGTGTGTGTGTGTTTCATTGCTTTCCTTCTGTGTGAAGATGAACTCAAGGATCCGAACTGCCCAAGACATGGCGGCTCAGAATGGGGATCTCATATTCTCATGACCTGGATGGAAAATGCAGACGAACCAAGTCAAATAGGCTCATTCCCTCTTTCCTACTTCACTCAACAAAGCCCTTCCCTTAATTTCACTTGACTGAGAATTTTAATTGAGCCCTGTCAGTAGTTGCTAACATGCTAGCTTCTTGGACCTGTGCACGTATGGACGTTAACATAGCAAGCAAGAGCGATCGTGTATAGGGCAGAAAAAAATAATCGTGGGATTAATAACAATAATAAAATAATAATAATAAAATAATAACAATAATAAAATGTTAGAATCATTTAATAATATACTTTAATAATAGCAATTGTGTTGTGGTCTGTCTCTGGCTCCCTCTCCTCTCCCACTCAGAATGTTTCACCCCTCTTGTGACCAAGTGAGGTGGCCTGAGTGATGAGTGCAGGGAGGTGAAGGTCCTAGGCATTGTGACATAGCACAGTGAGCACAAGCGTGAGATCGTGAAAGGCAAAAAAAAAAACATTTTAGAACTAACTTTGTGACTTTCAGCTGACGAACTCCAGTTTTGCTTTTTGATGTGGTGGGCTAAATAGTGTGCAGGGCTTCATCCGAATCTAAGATCTAGGATAGGTACTGCAGGAATAAAAATGAAGGTGAAGAGGAGAATGAAGCCACTGGCTCGCCTGGAAAAGAGGGAATTATTGGAGACCCACGGAAGTAAAGTAGAGTGGAGGTGGGACTGTAAAGAGCTTCAAAAACTCAACCCAAGAAAGCTCCGAGTCCGAAGGGAGTTAGCTTAGGTTCCCGCCGAGGGAGGACAGCAGCCCCTTTATCTACAGTTTTGCTATCCAAAGTTAGAGATGCCCAGGATCAGCTATGGCCTGAAAATATTAAAGGATGATTCCAGAAACAAACAATTCGTAAGCTTTAAGTGGCATGCTGTTCTGAGTCGTGCGGTGTAATCTCAAGGTACACTGCTCCTTCCTGCCTGGACCACGGGTCACCCCTTCATTCAGAGCGTCCACACTGTGTGCACCACCTGTCTAGCCGTCACGTGACAGCCCTCTCCATGATCACATCGACCCTCATGGTGCGACCTCACGTGCTTGTGCTCACTGTGTTATGTCACGATGCCTAGGTCCTTCACCTCCCTGCACACATCACTCAGGTCACCTCACATGGTCACAAGAGGGGTGAAACATTCTGAGTGGGCGAGGAGAGGGAGCCAGAGACAGACCAGAACACAATTGCTATTATTAAAGCATATTATTAAATGATTCTAACATTTTATTATTGTTATTAATCCCATATGATGCATACTTTATAAATTAAACTTTAACAGGTGTGGGTGTGTGTGTGTGTGTGTGTGTGTGTGTGTGTGTGTGTGTGTAAAAGAAAAGAAAAAAACAGTCTATGTAGGGTTTGTGCTGTTCTTGGTTTGGGGCTCCCATTGGGGTCTTGGAACATTTTCACTCAAGGTCAGGGGGAACTACTGTAGAATAATTAACTGCTTCTTAGGATACTTAGTTTGACTTTATCTGTAAGACACAATTAGGAGACAGACTTTGAAGAAATGCAGGTAGGTATGATGAGGACTGGGACTCTGGGAGGGGCTGACCCCTCAGCCTGGGGTCCACTCATTGTTCTTTCAGCTAAGACAGAAAAGGTGGCCCTGAACTCTACGAGAACCAGGCCCTGTGTGTTCTCAGGGTTAGCACAGTTTACAGAAATAACGACAGCTACCGGGAAGGGATGGGGAGGCTTCCAAGACTGGAGCTCACACTGGGCTCTTCTGACTGATGACAAGGATGCAATCCGGCCACAGGGACAGAGGGCAAGGAGGAGAAAACAGCAAGTGCCAAGACTCTGGGACGGGGTCAGGGCCCATGTTTGTGGCTATAGCCCAACAGGGGACAGTGTGTGGGGGCTGGTGAGGTCAAACAGGGACATAGGGATCACGGAGCAGGAAATGACAGACAGGTTAGGGATACATTTTCTCAGTAAGAAAAACGTATGCTTGCATGCTTAATTTTGTAGACAGTGACAGAACAGCTTTGTGACATATTAAGGGTAAGGTACTAAAGACAATGACGAGTTAGTAGGAAGCTCTGTTTTTTTTTTTTTTTTTTTTTTCTGCTTGATAGAGAAGATGGGCCACACATGGACCATATTACTAAATAGGTGGACCGACTTGCCGAGCCAGGAGTAAGGACAATATTTCAATCCCTTCATTTTGAGGTAATAGCTGCAGCATCTGGAAGCGAGGGGAGACGCTGTGAGCAGATGGCATCGTCGCTGGGCGTGTAAATCGGAGAGTCATTTGAGTAAAGGTGAGAGCTGTAGGCTTTGCAAGAAGCCCTCGCTCCTTGGTGGCCACATTGCCACTTCTCAGAGATCACCCGCGACTGAAGAATCCAAAAGAATCAGGTTTAACAACACAATTTCTCCTCTGCTTCCTTTGGGGATTGTGGCTGTGTGAACCTGTCTGGGTGCCTGGGTAAAGGTGGTGCTGGCGTTTCAATGTCAGGGGAGGCTTCTAAAATTTGAGCTCACCCTGAGCTCTTCTGACTGACGACAAAGACGCAATCCAGCCACAGGGACAGAGAGGGCAAGGAGGAGAAAACAGCAAGCGCCAAGACTCCGGGATGGGTGTCAGGGTTTGCAGGAAGACGGGTGTGGCTGGAACCCAACAGGGGACAGGGTGTGGGGGCTGGTGAGGTCAAAAAGGGACATGGAGCAGGACATGACAGACAGGTTAGGGACACATTTTCTCAACAAGAAAAAAAATCAAAATTGTCCTGATTTTTTCTTACTGATCCTCAATCTTGCAGAATAAAACACAGAGAGCCAACTTCTGGTTGAACTATATCAGGTCCCTTTCATGGGTTCTTACACCCGGTAACTGAGGCTAAAGGGTTGTTCTTATCTTGGCAGTATCCCAATGGTGTTTGCACAGGTAAGATAGGGATCAAGTCAGAGATGGAATGGGAAAGAACTAAGGCAGAAGCATGGCATTGTTTCTCAAAGATTGGCTGAGCCGAGGTATAAAGCCACTGGGAATAGCCACGGGAAATGCTAGCAGAAGGAGAATTGAAGTTATATAGAAAGGGATATTGAAGGGAAGTAGAGTCAACACAATGTCAATTGACGGCACAATCCAAGAGCAGACAGGAGAAGCATTCTATCAGGCGTGGATGTGCAAGGTTTCCCCAGTTCCATTCGGTGTATTTCAGAAGCTGCTGTCTTATGCTGGAATGCAAATGGCCCTAGATTTCTGAGATCACAATTACTTGGGCAAGTCTCCATATCTGTGTTTCTTATAACCCAATGTGACTGGGTAAGTGGAGAGAGAGCAGTAGCTGGAACGGCGAAGACATACAGATTTGGAAAGTCATTGTCGATTCAGAGAGATGATTTCTTGGGCAAAGGGGCGGTAAATGAAAATGGGAAGAACATATGCAAATCCAAACAAAGACGGTGACAAGCCTGCTTCTGGGGCGCCCTGAGCCGGCTGCCAGGCTCCTAGATCAGCACAACTCACTAAGGACACGTTTCAGAGACCCCTGCATCTGCTAATTATCCTAAGGATTTTTATTTTGGTAGCATCTGTAGTAAGTTCTTACACAGAGAAACAACTATTTCCAGGAGATAACAAGGGGAGGAGAGGGCCACAAGTAATTAGTCATTACACACTGCTGGAGGAGGAGGCTAGGGCTAGGGACAGGAGAGAAGGCCACGTGGTACTGCAGTGCCATTTCGCTGCTCAAGGTAATGTTCAGTTCAGCAATGGAAACGGGAAAGGATAGGAGACGTTAATGAAGCAGGGTGGAAGGTGGGGCTTTGCGAGGTTTTACCACTCGTGTATTCTGAGCTTAGGGGCAGGATAGTGGGGGAACTGGCAGGTCTGTGGAAACCTGGTTTTCATTGCTTCCTGGACCACTGTGTTCCAGTATTTGTCCATTTTTCATTGTTATAACAAAACACCTGAGGCATTTAACTTTTTTTTTAAGGAACAAAGGTTTATTTAGCTCACAGTTTTAGAAGCTGAAAGTCCAAGATTGGGTGGTCCCATTGATGTGGCTTCTAGTGAGGGCCTAGTGGTGGCATGGTGTGAGTGTGTGAACCCACGGCTGAACAGGAAGCCAGAGAGACTCCAGGGTCAAGCTCAGGCCTTTCTAATCTCCTAAGAACTCACTCCAGGACATCAGCAGCATCCCTTCAGAGGACACGGCCCCGCCCAATGACCTAAGGACCTCCCACTAGGCCCCACCTCGAAAGGTGCCACCACCTCCCACATCACCACACCAGGGACCATGACCCTGAGGGGACAAATGCAAACCATATCCAAACCGCAGTGATCCTCTAAGGTCCACCATCGCCAGGACAAAAGGAAATGGAAGAAAAGCAGCAAAGAGTTGCCATCAGTCGGGAAGTTGGGGACTGCGAGCATGGCTGGCTTTCCTCCTCCCTACAGAGCCACCTCCTGCTTCCCGGGGCAGACACTTTTGCTTCTCCAGGACTCTGACTTATGCATAGCTGGAATCCCACAAAGGAAAAGAGAAGATAAACGTTGGGTCCCTGCTTTCTCCCCAGGAACCTCGGAGGACAGAGAATCACTGAAGGTTATTGTTCTTAGTCAAGCAGAAAAGCCATTGGAATACTTCCATTCTGGGCTGCTTCTCACAGAATCACGGGGTGACTCAATGATGCCAACCCCTTCATTTTATAGATTTAAGAACCGAGGCCAGAAATAGACAGACCAGCCCCAAATGGCAGAGCGGCACTGTGGCTAGCTACAGCTACACCACCGTTTCTGGCTAGCTGGCTGCAAAGCCACCTTGGCCTTCCCTGTTCACGTGAGGGAGAACAATATTATCACAAAGGATAAGCTTAACTCGCTCTAATGTGATACTTACGGATGGCGTTTTCAAATTTCTCTACGGTAGCATGAACCCATTTTCTGTGATTCACTTGACTGTTTCTAGTGTTTGTCCCTATTATGGACTGAAGCGGACCCGAGATCTTGCACCCTCAAATTCACATGCTGAAGCTCTATTTTCTAGTACCGAAGATTGTATTTGGAAACCAGGCATTAAAGGAAGTGATTGAGTTAAAATGGGACCTTTAGGGTGTGTCTCATCCAATCTGACTGGTGTCCTTATAAGAAGAGGAAGGCTGGCCTTAGAGAGAGACACCAGGGCTACAAAGGACAGACTGTGCAGACAGCAAGATGATGGCCCCCTGTGAGCCACTGAGCCACCAGCCCTGCCACACCTTGATCTTGGACTTCCAGCTTCCAGAACCGTGAGAAAATGAACCTCTGTTGTGTAAGACATGCAGCGTGTGGAACTTTGTGATGACATCATGAGCAATCTAGCACAGTGCCTTTAATAACTATTCATTGAGTTCTTGCTTCCTGCTAAATCTATTCAAGACACTGTGGCTGCGATGGTGAAGCCAATGTCTTTGTAGGAATTATAGTCTTTCAAGAGGCAAAGATATCCAGCAAATTATTTTCCTAATAATCACTTAATTAGATTTACAAGAAGTCTTCTCAAAGCAAATCCCCTGGCTGGAGAAGTCACTCTTGTGGGAGGCGAGGGGTAGGAAGAACAGGGAAAACACGTCCAGCAGCAGCGTGGACCCCAGCCCCGCCCACAGCCCACGATGGCTCCGGTGCCACTTTCTACTACATAAGCAATCGGAATCTCACACAGCCAGAAACTTCTGCCGTGCAACAGCATTGCCAGATTCAAAGCGGTCGCAGGCAGCAGCCTGTCTCCTGAGCTGCGAATCCACCACCACCCAGGGACTGGCTGCAGGGCCCGCAGCCCTGTGGGTGCTCCAGGAACGATAAAAGCAAGAAGAAAACACTGAGTGTAACAGCAAAGAAAAGGAGGCAGAGTGGAGCTGGGCGTTTGGAAGAGAAGCATTAGTTAGGAGCATTAGCCAATAGGGCCAAAGGTGGCTTCTGTTGGACCTCAGAAAGATATGGACCAGCTTAGTGCTTTCTGGAAAAGAATCTACCGCCTCAGAGACAGCCCTGTCTATTCTTAAAACATCTCCCTTTAGTGGAAGTCCCATTTTGTGTGACTTTTTTTGCTTATTTCCTAAGGGGACTCAAAGCATCCTGACAGACTGGGGGACAGTCTTTGGACCTTTCCTGAAGCCCGCTAGCGGTACATCAAGAGCCCAAACGCGCCCTGGATGAACACGCCCTGCGTTCCTGTAGCCCTGGCTGTGGAGCTCTTAATTATGCAGGGCCTTGGTGTATCATCTGGCTGCCTCCTGCTCCTGTGTCTGGACTCCCCAGCATGACTGTAGACCCCCAGAGGGCTGCATACCCCACAGGACTGGACCCTCAGCAGGAGCGCATTAAATCCTTGTTGAGTTGAAATGAAGGAGAAGATTGCCTGCAACTGGCAGCTTCCCAGCTGGGCGCTCTCTTCCTGGGAAGTACCAGCATGGACCTTCCGAAGCGGCAGCCAAACAGTTAAGCCTCTGCCAGAAGACAGATTTTGGACTCCCCGGCTGGGGCAGCAGCTCTTTTCGAGCAGGCTCCGCTCAGTAGCCGCGGGCGCTCTGTGACAGGCATGTTCTGATCAGAGGGAAGATGCTTCCCACCTCCCAGGGAAACTTGTTGATGAGCAAGCAGCCCGCCTCTGTACCAGCCACAGAACCTTTGCAGGGGCGCTGTGGAGGAGCCCAGCACGGAGACAATGATCACTTTAGGCTGGTCCGTTTAAAACACTTTGACGTCCTGGCTCTTGAAACTGGCTAAGTACCCAGAGGTTAACTAATGAACTTAAAAATAGGACATGATCGAGAGAGACAGGAGTTGTCTTTCTGGAAGGCAGAAAGATCTGAATCCCAATCCCAGGTGTGACAAGGACGGCTTCTATGGCCTTGGGCAAATCTCATAAACTCTGCTTCATTTTCTCTCCCATCCAGTAGGGAGACTGGTGCTCATGTGCAGACAGGTGTAAGGGAGGCTTAACGAGGCTGGCTTGCTGGCACTGTGGAAGGAAGCCTTCTCCATCAGAACTGGGCAGCAGGCAGCGTCAGCCTCTTCTTAGGGTGCTCTTTCCCACACTGCTGTCAGCCTTCAAGTCTTCAGACTGCAATAGGTAGGACTCCTCAGGTCCCGAATGGGGCGCCCCCACCTGGCATTCCAGGGATAGCTTCCTCTCCCAATGTCTATCTTTAGCACCTCTGGGTTCTGATCCAAGACCTGTTTCTACAGCAGTCCCAGGTTCTGGCTGTTATCCCCCACACACGTATTAGAACAGAGATTTTTAACATTTCCCAATGGCTTTACAGCATTTTCTCAGACCAGATGGCATTTTTTAAAACTGACACTTTAAATACCTTAACACAAAGAAGTGGGTGATACAGGATTTGTAAACCGATTCATTCGTCAGAGAAGTGATTTTGAGTACCTTGCATTTGGGGGTCCCTATAAAATCACTGACTGTAGTCAGTGGCTCATTGCTGAATTGATAAGAATGGCTGTCAAACCTTTCTTGGTCAATAGTTCTTACTTCCAATCTCTCTCTTCTTTTAAAGAAATGAACTATTTTTGGTTATGAAAGATTTGGTATGCAAACTTGCATGTATTTAGTATCAAGTGATTAATTTCCCATATTCACACAGAGATAAGTTTCTAATTTTCTGACCAAAGAAACTTGGTGGTTTAGTTTGTGTGCATCAAGCAGAGCACTGCTACTTGCTTTCGGAAGTACCAAAATTACTTTGTATATCCCTATGTAGATGTGTTCATTTGGAATTTTGAGAACTAAACATGGGAATCAGTGGGAAAGATTTATTATTACAAATGCTACACCAAACTGGGCTACAAAGTATCTGCAATGGAACTTCAAAGCAACTATTGCTTATCATTATTTTTCTCTTTATGTATTACTATTTTTTTGTTTTTTTTTTCTAGGACTCCCAAAAGAGCCAGATACACAAAAAATGCACCTGGCTAATTTGTCTACACCACCCCAACATCCAAACTTGGATATTTGGAGACCCTGTTTGACTGGCACTTTCAATTTTCATCAAGACAGACAGCTCAAAGCTGCTTACACTGAAAGTGAGTCAGTTTCTCACCAGTTCTGAAAGGTAAAAATTGGGTGTGTACCACATGGAGAAAGAGTAGTGGAGGGAGGGAGGGAGGGAGGGACAGGCAATGTAAACAGAAAGGGTTTTCACTGTCACCTCCTCTAGACAGGATCTTCTTCGCTGTCCTACAAAAGGGCCAGTAGGTCAAGTTCAGTGTTTAGCTGCCCTGATATTCTTGGTGCAGAAGAGAGTATGTTAGCCATCCTACTCAAATATTTCAAACCACAGGTTTGAAAGCTGCAGAGTTCCTCCAAGTAATGCCAACAGAACACAATGACGAACTATAGGAGTCAGGTACGATCAGTGTCTGCTCCACACAACCCTTTTGCTTGTTTTTAAAATGGTAACTACTGATTCCTCAAAATTACTTCTGGAAGTGGATGAAAATTTCTCATACTTTTTTTTTAAAGGAACCTTGGAACAAGACATGGGACCTCTCCTATGAGTCTCCACATTAGTTCTACCAAATCTCAACGATGAGCTGAGGGATTAGGTAACAAGGAAAATAAGAAGAACCAGGACCCTAACCCTGCAGGGCTGTGGACACTATTACCTACCTGTTCCACACGTACTTTCATACGCATCTTTATTTGGTGTGAAAATTTGTCCCCCTCAAGTGCTTCCTAAATTACAGAAAAATCCCCAAAGCCCATAGCACATGGCAGAAATAAGTCCTCTCCAGCACAGTGCACCTCCAAGTGCGAGATGGACCAAGTCTGCTTGAAGTCAACATACCGGGGTCACATGGTCATTCCACCCCATCCCATTATGAGATGGAGCCTTGGGCATCTCTCTCTCTCTCTCTCTCAACCTTAGTCCCCTGGTATATAACGTGGAGAGGAAGGCGCTCCCTGCTGTGTCTGGGGAGCTAATGTGTATACAGTGACTGGCAGAGACGCAGCCAACACATGGGGGTGCTTCCATTAAGGTGCACGGGGTTTCCTGTGTTGATCAGCTGAACGACTGTGACCATTTGGGTAGTTTTCTGGTTGTAAGCAGAGAACCACAGGCCCTTCTGCAGAAGAGAAATAAATGTCCTTGCATCAGAAGCCACATATGGAAACGTGGAATTTGGATCACCAGCTTATTAAAAGCAGGGTTTCAGAAGTCAGGGGCTGCGCTTTCTGGCTGGAGCCTTACTCTAGTCATGTGACCTTGGGAAGGCTGCCTCCCTCACTGGTAGTTAGTTGTCTTGTATGTGAAACAGCCGCTTTGGAACAGAGGAGGTAGTATGCTGGTCTTGACTCCCACGGGTTCATGGCGCCAACTGTTAGCGTCTTCCTAATGCCACGTTCAGTGTCACATTGGGAGCTTGCCCTTGGCCATGGTGAGAGCACATACACCATGGCCATAAACCAGCCCAACTCACGCTCCCAGTGGTTGCTGTTAACCATTTACCATCCCAGGTCCAACTAGATAGCCTATCAGAAGGAAGCACATTTAATGGTGCCGAGGTATGGCCTATAGTGTTCTGGTAGAACCAGGAGGTTAAAAAAAAAAAAAAAAAAAAAAAAAAAATGGCTGACCAAATGGCTTTTCCATCTGGTATCTTCTGATTTCAAGCAATGGAAAAGTCAACTCAACGGGCTTGCCTAGTAAAGGAGACTTATTAGCTTACCACACTGGACAGTCTAGAAATAGGACAAGTTTGGGGGATGGTAGACTTCAAAGGTTCAGAATTCTGCTTTTCTTTGAGAGTCTTTAAACGCTGCCCTTTGACAAGGGTCCACTTTAACTTTGGTCTGGCTTCTCTCCTAGCCCCTGAAGCTTCCTGCCGCAGTCCTCATAGCTCTACGCCACACTGAATCACACTCGGGCCTTTTCTGACAGTTCCAATTAATAGTCCTGAGTGACTTTCCAGTGGGCCCAGCTGAGGCCACATGACCTTGTGGTTTGAAGGATAGAATCCATCATTCGCCTTAGCCTACATCTTGGGTCACTCTCCTAGATCCTTCAGCACAGTCAGGGTACTTTGGGTAAAGAAATGAGGAGATACAGATGTTAGGAGGTCAGGGGCAAAGGGTCACCCACAAACTACCTCCTGGGATAGGTCTTCTGTTCCACACCAGAGAGCCCATCTGAGCAATCAAGTTGAGGAGATGCTGAGGTTAGAGAACATGAAAGGAGCTATTTTACCCTTTTCAACCCAGAGAAATATTTCCTGATGGGCAAATAAAAATTCAGAGTCCAAAGTTTCCAACTAACGGAGAGCTTTCTGTATCCACCACGCTCTGAACGTGTCCCTCCCTACTTAATGAAAAGTGAAAACACGGCGTTGTTAATGTGTTCAGTTACCTGCAACCTTACACATCCAAAAAGGAACAGGAAACATCTTCAATTTCAAGGCTGCACATTTCAGTATCCGTTGTCATATTTGGCACATCTACAGCCTGTTTGTAAATCGGAAAGATTGGTTCAGAGCTTTCCCATTCAGTGATGGAATAACATTTTCTTGGAAACTCGAACCATGTCATCTATCTCTGTCAGAAAGTCGTCCGTGCACAATAAAGTGAAGTGTCACTACATGTCACTAATGAGAAATTTTCTTGTCCTCCCAACACTTCCAGCCAGGATACAATAAGGAAGTGGCAGAAGAGGCTCTGACCAGCAACTCTAAAAGCTCAAGCGAAATTCAAAACAGCAAACTGTCAATCATCTGGTAGCCACGAAAAATAAAATTGTTCTTATCTTTCAGGTTTTCTTAAAAACAATAATGTATCTAGTTCCTTTTTTTCCCCCCTGCCCATAATTGATCTTAAATCTTATCACATTGACTAAACAGGGACCTAAGTATAAATTTTACACTTTCCAAACCCTCAGATGCACTTAAGTTTTACATAATGGACATTACATTCACAAGGGACACATTTCTCCCTGGACAGCTTAAAAAAAATCTAAAAGAAATCTAATTAAAATGAGCACAAACACAGTAATGGCCTAGTGATTTTTATAGAGCCTGCTTCTGGCACTGCTCCTAGGTGTTGGTAATGACCATCTGAAGGAAAACTGAATACAAAAATACCTCACCTATTTGGAATTCAACTTTCTCACAATTGTGTGGACTCAGAGCTCAGTTTTAAAGTATGAGGCAAGTTTTAAAAGCAACTTCTTGGTCATCAAAATAGACATCATAAAATCAGTGTTACAAAAAGAAGTGCTGGCTCTTCACTCCCCAGGGGAATAAAGTGTCATTCATATGTTGTTTAATCTTAATTTGCCCACAGTATTATTGTATATGCTATCTGGGTTTCCAATGCCTGAACAGATTAGAAGAAGGAAACTGGAAAAACAGAAAATGCTATCACTAGAAATGCAATAACATAAGGGAAAAATGACAATCATTTATGCATTTAACAAATATTTAATGAGAACCTACTATTTGCCAGGCATTGTGACAAGGTAACAGCATGGGAACAAAACAATGAGAAAGAAATGCTATTAAAAAAGATATAAAAACTCATCAAATGCAGTAGACTGGGACCATTTAGGAGGTGAGCAAATAGTCTTAGATGTCTCAAGAAAGCTCTGAGAAACATGCTTTAGTAACTACCCAGAGTCCATGAAAAGAATTCAATTATGCTGAATGCATTCCAGAAAGGCAGAGACAAAATGGTATATTTTAAATAAGAAAGTAGGCTCAGTAAAACAAGGGATTTTGTTATGAAGAAGAAAATGGGAGTCCCAACAGGATCACTTCCTCCTTGAAGGCCTGGGATCTACCTGATTCTGACCTGGATCAACCATTAGAAAGTTCAGAATAAAGACCAAAGAATCAGAAAGACTGGATAGATGATTATGCACTTGATAGAGGTGTTTTCAGAGCACAGACTAGAAAGTCTCACTGAGCAGATGTCACAAATTTCAGCTCCATGGCATGCACAAAACTCCCTCTGCAGCAGAGGCAAACATCTTCCATCTCACTCAAAACCATTGATACAACTCAAAATTGAACTCTTGTCCCTTAAAAATAGAAAAAAAGAAGAAAAAAACCTGTGTAGAGGGTAAAATCCTATTTTAGTCACCTGGTATGTGGTTTCCATATAGTTTTATCATTAAAAATGAAAGATTAT
This sequence comes from Tamias sibiricus, assembly GCA_025594165.1. Taxonomy (NCBI): domain Eukaryota; kingdom Metazoa; phylum Chordata; class Mammalia; order Rodentia; family Sciuridae; genus Tamias; species Tamias sibiricus. The sequence goes on from CM046662.1 coordinate 12,833,571, forward strand.
TTGCATCTTCCAAAGAAAAAATAATGAGTGGCCTGTGGCCCATGTTCATGGACACCTGTACCTGCTTCTATCAATCAAAAGAATCCTCGCATTCACACAGAAGTCAGAGTGAGGCTGGGTGACTACTCAGGTCATATTTCAGCAGCAAGTCAAGTCTTTTAACAGAGTAGACAATTTCACCAGGAGGAACATGATGGTGAAACTGGTAGCGATCTGGGAATAATGGCATGCTTACTGTTCTGCAGTTCACGTTGCAAGGAGACATGTAACCATCCATTTGGTACATTTCTCTGGGGAAAAGATGAGTTCAGTCTGTTAAGACAGCAGAGTTTATATCACTCCTTTGCAGTTCCAGCTATAAAAATTCATCTTTTGTTCACAAAAATATTGGATTAATAAATCAATAATAAAATACTTTTAGTGTGAGTCACAAGAAGCCTGTGGAACAAACTTGAAGCATCTCTGATATGAACAAAGAAAACTGAAATAGCTTAAACCCTTTGATGGTCTCGTTCCAGGATGATGGGGGAGTGGGGTGGAGGGGGTGGAAAGCTATGTCATTTCACCTAATGAAGGAGTGCATTGTCATCTAGTCATCACAAAAAGCCCTAAAAATTACCTGGGATCTACCACCTACAAGGATGACTCCAAGAACAGGTGTTTACAGGGAAACTCTGAAACGTGGGACTCCCTTTCTGTTTACAAACTCAGGCACTCACAAACAACATGCAGAAGGAAATGAGCCTGGAGAGCTGGTGCATTGCTCCTGCCTGTCTTCGAAGTTTCAGTCAGAGCCCTCCCAACATCCACGATTGACCTCAATTCTGTAAATTGCATAAGTGACCAAAAATTCCCTTCCCTACAACTATTTGGAAACCACAAGATATTTTCATAAATAGGTTTCTGTAGTGTGCTCCAATGAGAACATTCACATTGCAAGAAGAGACCAGCCATCGTGGTGGCTGCCATTGTAGGGCATGGATTCCAAAGCGGCTTCCTGGTGTTCCTGGTGAATGATATTTCTAAAGCCAGGGAAGCTAAAAAATTAACTCCCATAACAAAAAAAATATTTGACACCTTCCAAGTGGAAGGAAATGATTCGTACTACCAAGAGCAAAGAGAGAAATATCTTTTAATCTCAAAAAAAAAAAAAAAAAAAAAAAAAAACCACCCTCTCTAAGACAAAAGGGAATTATGTCAAAAAGAAAGGAATTAAAGAGCTCCAAATATTTCGGTAAGTGCCCATAGCCTGATAGGGGAAGAGTCCTGTGTCCCTTGACTGCCAGCCAGAAAATGACCTTCACAAAGGAGAACTATTGAGCATGATTTCCTACATAATGCCAGATTTAAATTTTTATTACCAAACAAAACCTAGTTTTGACAAACCAGAAAAGAAAATCCAACACGTTCAAAAGCAGTGCACAACGAAAATGCTCATAAACCTTCCCTCAGGCCTCAGACAGTCATTGCAGCTTCCTCAGGACCATTTTCAAACTACAAGAGGAAATTGATTGTTTAAACAATATTATTTAACAATCTCCCATTAATTGACACTTCCCCGTTGCCAAGTTCACCCAATTACATTAGCCTTGAAACAGCCTGCACACGTTCATAATTTTTCATAAAAATGGCCATTTTGCAAGGTTTAACTTGCTAAAATAAGGGTATTAATTTCAATAAAGCAATTAGCACATTTACATAATTTGATATTGTTATTTTAATAGAACACAAGAGCTTTAAAAAGCGGTTACTAACACAGGAAGGAGAGAGTGGCCTATTCACATGCAAAAACTAAACTTTAGCTCCCTGAGAAAAACTTCTTAATAATAGCTCATTTTGTATCTTAGAAAGAAGTGGAATTAGAGAGTGAAGGGTGTGGAGGTTGGTATTTAATTCTCTTTCAGCATTAACATCTGGACAAAGAACCTATGGAGGGAAAGAAAGGAGAGAGGACGATGGTTTTGAGGAATTCTGCCACTGGGTGGGAAATGGGGCCTTGGTGTTCAGGTTTTCAGTACTTCCCTTGTAGTGGACCCATTGGGCGAATGCGGAATTCTAGTAAGGATGCTCAGTTGGAGCACAAGGGAAAGAGAGAAAGAAGAGGAAATAACACAAAACTGGGTTATCACTGGAAACATGCCACCATATTTAGAAGTTACTTGCAATGGCAAGCATTTGTCTCTTTTTGTTGCAGATCAGGGTATTGAACCAGGGCCTCACACATGCCAAGCCAGTGCTCTACCACTGAGCCACACCCCAAGCCCAAGCATTTGCTATTTGATGAGCATGTCCACATTTGAACTTAACAGGCATCTCCTGGTAACCGGGAGGCAGGGCCAGCTGGACAGCCTGGCCTTGGCTGCAGGTATTTATTTTGATTGGATCTCTTCTTCAGTGCCAGAGACTGGGCATTTCCAGGAGACCTTGTGGTTCTCACCTGTAGTGTCTCAGGAGCTGATGGGAAGCTCGTATTTATTAGGGATGATGGTGAAGGCCAGTAACAGACATCCAGCCTCCCCAGGCTGCAGACACCATTCAGAAGGAAGGACCCGTCCCTCAGCGGCACCATTTAAAATCAGGGAAACATACCATGCTTGTGTACAGGCAGGTCTGGGAAGCCTTGGCAAAATAAAGGGAGGGAAGGGAGGCAGTTTGATTTCATCTTCCTTGGCTACCTTGAGACATACATTGCCAAAAACGGGACAGAGGATGAATGAAGAAGGGTGGAAGAGAAGCATTTCAAGACTAGGAACAGCATATGCAAAGGGCCTCACCATAGCATGTGGCCCTAATCAGCCTTGTTTTCAAGTAATCCAGGCTTAAAGCTGGTACCTGCCACCTTCCCGGGTTCTGAGAGCCTCTAAGACAAACCCTTAGCTAAGTGACATGCTCAGGATCTCACAGCAAGTTTTCAATGAGAAAGGGTGACCATAAAAATAACTACAACATCCATATCAAAAAGACAAGAGAAAGGGGTAGCAGATCTCTTTGGTAGCACACTACAAAGGAAAGATTTGTCTGGGAGTTGGAATGACTTAGGTTTGAATTCCCGTCAGCTATGTGGCCTTAAATAAACATCTAAATCTTCCCGGACCTCAGTTGTCATCTACATCACAGTGCTCTAGTACCTCTCTCCCAGAGTTGTGAAGATTTACAGAGAAAATCCACATAAAGCACTCAGCACCATTCTTAGTACCAAGTATGTGCACACCATCTTAGATGGATCTAAATTTAAACCTTGGCTGGTGGGGCTGAAAAGTAGATCATTGTGAATGTGAAGGAGCAAACATTATGTATTATGAGATCTGAGCTTCTTCACTTCTCTGCATGAGCTGAGAAATTGCAGACGTATGAAGTAGTGTGTGATTTAGGTGGGATTCAGAAGACGCCTCCCGGAGCCCAAACAGGATATGTAAAACCCAATGTCAAGAAATTAATGGATTCATTACTGATTCGGCAAGCTACGCTTTGGGTAGAGTTGGGGGATTCATGTTGGTAACCATTTAAAATTTAAAACACACAAACTTTTTCATTTGCACTGCTGGGATTTCTTCAATAAAACATATTTATTAGCCTATCATGAAGACTTATTCTTTCAATTAATTACCAACAATAGAAATTCAAAGCAATCAATTCTCTAGGACACATTGAAAGCAAGGGGAGTTCGGAACTGTCACAAACACCCACGGTCATTACCAAGCTCAGGCAGCAAAAGGCACAGTTGGGCATAGTTTTCCAGAGTTTGAAGAAGAAAGAAAGAAAAGGGAAGGGAAGAAAGGAAGCCTCTTTGCTTTCATTCATACCTAATGGTATGATCAAACTGGATTTTTGGATAAGAGATCATACAACAAGGCCGAGAGTAGAAAAGAGTCTTATCTGCGTTTTCAGAGGCATCTCACCTGAAGCCACCTTTTAAATTCAAGATATATTTCCAGAGTACTTCTTCTGTGCCCCATGATGTGTCCTGTTTTGGGGGTTTAAGAGGAACCTCATAGTCCCGATGCGTGCCACCAGCAGCCATCAATCTAACTGGGTGGCTAGATGGGCCGTCATGACAGCGGGGTGTCAGACTTCTGACCTTTCGTTAGCAGCTGAAGTAATGCGCTATTTTCATTAGGAAATTGACACGTATTCAGTACCTAGTACAGACAGGCATATGGGAGGAGTCCAGAAGTGGCTGGGTATGTGAGAGGGGAGGTGATTGACATGGCGATGGGTGGTCACGGAGCACAGTGCTTAGAGGGCGACTTAAGCTGGGGCTTCACGCATGAGGAGTATCAGTCTGCAAAGGTGAAGGGGATGACGTGAGTTGGAGGGAGGGAACGTTTGGCAAAAGAGACAGGAATCAGCAAGGCTTCCTGAGGAGCGGAAGATGCTTGATCTGTGGGAAATGGAAAAAAAATGAAGAGAGTGGAATGAAACAGACATTATTACTGTGTGTATGTATGTGACTACATGACCAATAGGATTCTGCAACCTGTACACTTGAAAAAATGAGAAATTATATCCCATCTATGTGTGATATATCAGAGTGCATAAATGCATTCCACTGTCCTGTATGACTAACGAAAACAAATTTAAAAAATAATGAAAAAAAAATGTATGAAGCAAAGCATAGCCAAAACATAATGAAAGACAAATTCATAATTGTAATTTGAGAATTTAGTACAGCTTTTGCTGTAGATGTATGGGGAAAAAAAAGAAACAAAATTGTAAAAGAATAGAAGATCTGAAAATAAAATTAATAAAATTGAAAAACAAAAAAAGAAGAAAAGTAAAGAAGGGGTAAAAGTGAAGAGTCCCCCTGGACCACTGCACTGGGGAGCCAGGCAAGGTATTCAAGTAGGGATCAAGGGTCCGGCGCACATTTAAGAGGGCCACGCAGCTCCAGTGTGAGGGGCTGACTGACAGTCAGTTCCCTAGGATGTACATCAGAGGTGATTGGTCTTCAAAATCTACGGAATTTGGTGACTAACTGAGCAAGCATTTAGCATGACACAAAGCACATAATTAGGACCATTTAGTATTTAGTGGAAGAATAAATATGTCAAATTGATAAAAACAGGCATATTACTTAAAGGTAAAACAGGCATATTACTTAAAGGTAAAGAAACTTGCAGACTCCTTTTGTGTGTGTGTGTGTATGACTTTTCTTAAAAGATGTTTTTCTTAGTGATAAACCCTATCCAAAATATCTCATTTAAAACCGGGTGCTTCATTTTATAGCATATCATAGGAATTTGTTTGCAATAATCCAGTGGAAAACACTTGACCACAGTTTGGATGAAAAGTTATTGAATCAATTTTCTGTGCCTTTAATTAAAACCGTGATTGGTGATAAATGTAAATTAGCATGAACATAACAAAACCATGGGAATATAAATTTGCTCCTACCCTTTATTTTTACTGGAGAATATTAATAGAGTCTAATTGGAAAACTGAAGTTTGAAAGAGAAAATTTAATTTAATGGACAATTATGAGGGGCCAGGATCAGTGGTTGGAAAATTCCCCTGAGAACCTTTTTACACAGCCAACCTGCCATGATCAGCCTGGGCTCAGTCTCCGGGTTCGCCGAGTACTGTTCTTACTACAGCGTCAGCCCAAGGGTCTCCTTCTGTTTCGTGGCCCATCTAGCTATTGTCCATCTCAGGGGGGCCCACGCTCTATGTTATCCTTGTCTCTGGGATCTCTGCATGTTTGGGTCCTTTGCAGCATTTGGATCTCAGCATAAAGAACAGCAGGACAGTTCCACCTTCATGATATTTTCCTTCCTCTGAATCTACCTTATCCTCTCTATTCTATCACCCTGACCTTACTGCTTTGATAACAATTCATTGTTTATTGAAAATATCTTACTGAATTAGTGATCTCCTTCCTGCTTTTCTATCTGGACACCCTTCCCCATATAGACTGAAAGCTAGGCACCGTATTTGTGTGTACAGAGCTCTTTTCTAGCACCTACATGATGCCTGGGCCATAATAGGTGTTCATTAAAATGTTCACTAGATGAATAAATGGTAATGAGCTGTAGAACAGAGAGAACTATGAACAGGGTTGTTAGGGATTCATCAACAGTGATGCTTGCTTCTGTTTAGTCATTCATTCAACAGATATTTACTGAGTACCTACTAAATGTTTGTTCTAGGTCCTGAAAGTTCAGTAGTAAGTCAAACAAACAAAATCACAAAGTAGTTTTTTTTTTTTTTTTAAACAAACTTCTTCAATGTATGAGGAGATTCAGAGAGGTTAAGAAATGTGCCCATAGTCACAGAGCAAGTAAATGGAAAAACTAGTGTTTTACCCTCAAAACCTCTTTCCCAAGACATTTTCCTCTTTTCCCAAGTGTGCTCCTAGAGAGAAAGATGAGTCACGCTGAAGCCTAATAGGCATGCTACATAAAAGTCTCTTGTTTGTTCTCCTATTTAATGGCATTGTACTGATATAAGATGCAATAAGATGTATAAAGCAAGAATGGACAAAAGCCAAAACAGCACTCCCTGGTCTACCAGTTGCCCCAGGTACACTGCAGTGTATCCAGGAAGCTTACTGTTGGCCAAGGCACAGCGGCAACTGCACAGAGTCAGAAGAGCTGTGGAATTCACACATGTGTGCCCTGTGCATGTGAACACTGAGCTTGCAGCCTGCCTGGACACCACCTTCTACATTATCTCCACATTCCTGCCTAGTGAGGTGTATGTGCAATTTTGGTAAATGAAGACTTGTTTTCCTTAGGACCTACTCATTCATCAAATATTTACTGAGCCCCGACTGTGTGGCATTTTACCCTAAGTGCTGGGGACACAGCAACGAGGCAGTTAGTCATGGTCCTTGCTCCTAGGAGCTAACTTTTCACAAGAGAGACAGAAAAGCATCAGATATATAGGATGAGTGCTCTAAAGGAAAGAGAGGGCAATGAGTTACAGGATGAGGAGAGGACTGTGAAAGGCTCCGTGCACGGGGAGGCTGGCTTTTGTTTATTCTTTCCTTCAATAGCTCCTCTCTGAGCACCTACTAAGTGTTTGCTCTGGGACCTGAAAGTACAGCGATCTGGTGAACAGACAAAATCTACAGCCTGATGGGGTTACGTTCTCAGCGGGGAGACAGTGTCATGCCTCAGAAAGCACTGAGTGCTAGGGAGGTGAAACGAGCCTGGGAGAGGGAGCGGAGGGACGCTGAGTGTTTAGCTTTCCACAGCACCTACAGAGAAGCCGTGTCTGAGAGAGGTCTGCAGGAAGTAAGCAGAGCAGTGAGCAACAGAGGGCAGGGAACGTCTTAGGCCGGCCTGTCAAGAGGGTTCCATGCACAACTAGTGCTTGGTTTTGCTCCTTCATTCATTTAGCAAATATTTATCAGACACCTACTAAGTGCTTGTTCTCAGAAGCTGCAGCAGGAGTGAAGGGTGTGAGCGATGGAATTTGTTTGGACCGAGGACAGCAAAGATGGGATTTGGAGGTGGGAGAATGTCCGACATATTTGAGGGACACAGAGAGGCCCTGGAGTGCACCCAAGGGAGATGTGCAGAGAGGAGGTCAGAGACGCAACCCGGACCTCACCCGGGGCCTTCAAGGTCTCTGTAGAGACTGGCCTCTAGTCTCAGGGAGAGGGCTAGCCAGTGGAGGGTGGAGGGGATATGGGAGACTGCAGCCGACGCCCTCTGCTGGCGATGCTGAGAATGCACTTATAAAGGAAGGAGGAACCAGAGAAAGAAAGTCGAAAGTACAAAGACCTAGCGCCCGGGAAGTTGGGATGCTTCTGGAAAGAGAAAGAAGGCCGGCATGACCACAGAACAGAGAGCAAGGGCGAGAGTGGCCAGGAGGGAAGATTCTGGCCAAATCAGGCGTGGTGTCTGGATTGTATTCTGAATCTACAGAAAACCAAGGATGCAAGGATATTTTAACAAAATAAGCCAGTGGCTCCGGGCAAAGGACTGGCTGCTAATGCTTTTCATTGCCCAGTGGGTCTTAGCCAGCAGTGGAATTCAACAGGGTACTTTGTAAGCAGTGACTAAAAAGAATGCCTTAATTTTTAAATAGCATGCCAATAGAGTTACAATTACTGAACACACACTCGTGTGTATTTAATGACAGATGCAATGATTACAGTGTTCAAGTCCTTCAGGGATAAAGACATCTAGCACCATCATTTCAGGTCCAAGGAGGGCTGTAGGAACTGGCTGCCTCCGCCAATATCCTGACTCAATTCTCCATCATGCGCTGTGTTGGAAAAGATGTTTTCTGAAATTTAGGAGGAGATCTATGGCCTAAGGAGAATCATATATGTAAGACTTTCATGAAAATGTCGAGCATTTGCAACTCTTCTGGACACATTTCTTCTCTTTTTTAATGCACAAGGGTCCACGAATTCTTTGCCGAAAGAAAAAAAAAATCTCTCTCTCTCTGAAAATGAGCAACACCTCATTCTGACCACACATCATCCTTAACATCCGAGACTCCTCATTCCATAGACTCAAGCTGCAGTTTATCTCTGATGGGTAAATGGATGGGGTTCAAGTGATTTCTTTCACCAAATATTAACAGCTAATCATGTGGTGAGCTGTGGCCACATGTTCGCTGCCACCAGTAATTGTCTGCTTGGAGGAGTCAGTGTCTGAGGGAAGCCAGAAGTGACACAGCTGAGCTTCTCGCATCGAGGCCTGCAGGCTGCGTGAAAATCAGCAGCTGGAAGTCAAGACAGATGTTCCGGCAACTTCTGCCACTCAACGCCGGTCCTGGTACAGAGACGGAGCCTCCCCAGCATCTTTGAGAGTTCTACTTCTATATCACAAAGTGGAGGAAAAAAGATTGACCTGAGGATTTCATGTCTAGGGTGATTTTTTTTAAATTAACTATTTATTTGTTTTTGGTGCCCGGGATTGAACCCAGGGGTGCTCAACCCCTGAGTCACATCCTCAGACCTTTTTGGTTTTATTTTTTTATTTTGAGACAGAGTCTCACTAAGTTGCTCAGGGCCTAAGTTGCTGAGGCTAGATTTGAATTTGTGATCCTCCTGCCTCAGCCTCCCCACTGGGATTACGGGTGTGTGCCACCATGCTTGGCTAGATAGAGTATTTCAGTTTTAAAACTGAAAAAGCAATAGCCGGTGGTTAAAAAAAAAAAAAAAAAAACAAAGCTAAGAAATATGTTTTTTCTGATTTGGGAGATTCACTTGCAATTTTTCTTGGGTCATACTGGAAATGGAGGGACAAAGTCATCGTAGGTGGAATAATAAACTCCCAAAGCTGTCCATGGGCCTGGAATCTGTGACTATATCACTTTGCCTGGCAACGGGGGCAGTGTGATGTGATTACGGTTAAAGACCCAGAGACGAAGAACATGTCTGGATTCTTCAGATGTGCTCAAACTAGCCCGTGCACCCTTCCAGGTGGAGAAAACTCCCTGTCTGTGTTCAGAGGGAAAGATGACAATCCAAGTAATGCCACTGCTGGCTCTGAAGATGAGGAAGGGGCCATCATCCCAAGACATGATCCCAAGGGGCCAAGATCCCAAGATCTAGCAGTCACTGGAAGCTGGAAAAAGTGAGGAAACAATCTCCCCTGGAGGCCCCAGAAAGATCCAGCCTCATGTAGACTCCTTGATTTTAGCCCATAGAAATTCCAGACTTCTCTCTAACAGAACTGCCAGGTAATGACTGTGTCTTGTTTCAAGCCACTACTTGTGTTCTTCTGTGATGACCGCAACGGTAGACTCAACACCTAAGGTTTTTATTTGCTTTTTTAAAATTTGTTTAAATTTTTATTTTGGTACTGGGGATTGAACTCAGGGGCACTCGACCACTGGGCCACATCCCCAGCCCTTTTTTGTATTTTATTAGAGACAGGGTCTCACTGAGTTGCTAAGTGCCTCGCCATTGCTGAGGCTGGCTTTGAACTCGTGATCTAAGTGCCTCGCCATTGCTGAGGCTGGCTTTTGAACTCGTGATCCTCCTGCCTCTGCCTCCCAAGTGCTGGGATTACAGGCGTGTGCCACCATGCCCAGCTTTATTTGCTTTTGATATAAAATCAAAACCCTGAAAAACTTCTGTAGTGGTGTAGTATATTTTTAAAAACCTGCTACATAATACAGCTGATTGTATGAACTGACTTCTCTCCACAAGGAAATAGGAATTAGGTATAACATGAAGTTAATGAAAGATTAAAAGACAAAAGTTCCTAGGGCTGTTAAGTCCCTTAATATTATAGTAAGTAGGATCAAAAGAGAGATGGGCTATGTTTTCTCTTAGAAAATTAAGTAATTGGGAAACTAGAATGAAGGGATTTGTTATGCTAACTGTGCATGCCTATTTCCTAATAAATTGCCAGTTGCAATAGATTACTGCAGGTTTCACTCCAGCAGAATATGCACCCAATGCATATTGCATAAAGCTCACTGCAGATCCTCGTCTGAGTAATGCATCGTATATTCAGGTAACTAAGGGAACTTAACGCGGCAGTATAACCTGAAACAATAATAAATCGTTGCCTTCCTTCCTCTGGGCTTCTACTTTCACCCAAAAGCTCCCGGGTCAGCCCAACACCTCTACTTAAATTATGGTTCTCTACGGAGCCCAAGAGTATACATTATTTTCCCTCTCTCTTGAATACATCTTCTAAGAAGAAGATGCGTTGAAATAAACAAATGCAATATTTCAGAGGGAAAAAAAATAATGCAAGTGAACAGAATCCTTTTACAAACACAGCAACCAGATGTGAGCATCTGCTGTAACTGCTCACTTATAAGTGGGGGTGGGGAGAATCACTTAAGTATCAGCAATAAATTCAGTTCAACAAACGTGCCGAGCACTGTAGAGGGAAAAGGCTACATTCGCATCCTGGAATATGGATGCGACATTAGACTTTTGTCGCTCTTACTACTGGAGACAGTACGAAGGACCCAGGAACTAGAACATTCCTTACTTACACTGCCCCAAATGCCCAGATGATGAGTTCTCTGTCGGCATGACATTTTTTTTTTTTTTTGGTGCTTTCACGTGTTAAAAAATACAGATGGTTTGGCTTTATGTTTCATTGATTTTGCTTGTTTCTAACAATTTAAGTTTAACTAAGTCTAATATTTTCACACCCCAAATATTATTCACATCCAAAATAACTCACATAAAATACCAGATCCATGGGTCTCATTCTATGTTTTGTGGAACATTTGTAGCATATGAAGCTATTCTTTAAAAGAAAAAAATGTTTTTGGAAAGTCTTTCCTCTTTAATTAAATACTCAGAAACATTGCATAGATGCTTATTTAAGTTAGTTGGACACAGAGCTTCTGGAATTTATTGGGACTTAGAATCCTCCTTTCTCAAGACTTTTCCCCCATAGAAAATACTGTTTTTCAGTATTTGTGGTGGACTGGTTCCCCTTGCAGATTCCAAACATCATGACTCAAGTTCCCTTACTTGGCATTACATTTGCCTACATCTATGCACGTACTTCCAGATACCTAAAATTACTTCTAAATGACTTATAATGCCTAATAAAATGTCAAGGCAATATTCACGTTATTGTGTAGTTTAACAAGTAAGGTGAGACAAAAAGTCTGTCCCTGTTCAGTATGGATACAATATTGAAAAGAAAGTATTTTCAACCTCAGTTGATGGAATACGTGAAGGTGGAATCCACAGATGTGTTGCCCTGGACACAGAGGCCGACTGTATGCTGTCACCTGCAGAACACCAGTGACGTTTTCTTAACCTGGGTGATTCTGACATCTTGGGGCAGCAATTCTTTGATTTGTCTGGGATAGGGAAGGGGGAGGGGGGAGTCCACCCAATGCATTTCAGGATGGTGAGCAGGGTCCTTGTGTTCGCCTGAGCAAATGCCAGCCATACCCTCTCACGCGTACAAAACAGGAAATGCTTCCGGACACAGCTAAAGTTTTTTGCAGGGCAAAACTGCCATTGGTTGGGAGCCACTTTTCTAGACAACCCGCTCAGCCCTGGGAAGACTCTTTCTCGTGTGTCATTTATTGCCCCAAATTCTGGGTATTTTGATTTCACATCCTCTTTGCCGCTAGGTGAGACATGAGCCACGGCTTAGACTATTTACCGCCTGTCATTCTGCATTCATTCTCTGCTCATCAAACATTCATTTCACCTTTCACCTTCTCAGAAGCACAGCCTCTCCCTGTGGACCCCCAACTCCAGCTGTTCCAGGCGTCCCTCAGGTCTCCAGGATCCTCTGAACTCCAGCCCTCCGGACTCTTTCTCACATTCTTGTATTGTCCTGAACTCTCACTTCGTGTCCCCACAGAGCTGTCTTCCCCATCTTGTCCTTTGTGGTATGTCATCAGAACCAGGGGTACTGACCCAAGGAAAGAACTCGGTCCGGTGGGGCCTTCACAAGCATGTAGGCCAATCTATTTCCCACAGAGTTTCCACTCCAGGATGTCCCTGGGAAGGTGATGCATGTTTTACTAGCAATGGGATCTGTACTCTGCCAAGATTGTCCTTCTCCTCTGTTTTAACTGCATTACTAATGTGTGCTCAGTTTTTTTTTTTTTTTTTTTTTTTTTTTTTTTTTTTTTTTTGGCGGGGGGTGTTGGGAGTTAAATTCTTTCCATCTTTCTTTTATTTCTGTATGACAGCAGAATAATGCTTCTCATCTAAAGAAGCATTATGCACGTGTGGCTGGAGTGCTAGGTCAGGTTTAGTTACACTTCTTTGAACTTCTTTGGGGCGCATGTGTCTCCGCAGAGTGCCCCATGCTTCACACATTCTGTATCTAATTCATCTACCAAAAAAGCTGAAAGGCAGGTCTGAATATCACCATGGCACAGATAGAGAAACTGAGTCTCAGAAAGGCTGAGTGACAGGCACAGGTGACAAAACTGGTACCTCTTTAAGGAAAGAAGAGAAAAATCAAACTATTGATCTAAACTAGTTCTTAACCCAGTCTTTATGTGCTCGGACGTTGACTTATCATTAATTTGTATGAAACATAATCTGTACTATGTCCGCCCACCGTAAAATGGATTAGATAATTCAGATATTAAGCGTCATGCCACTTATCCTTGGACCACATGGTGAATGGCCCATCTTACTTCCAGGGGTTAAGTGGGCTCTGTGCTCTGCCATCCTATTGGTTGCTCACCCTGACTTCCTGCATCCCAGCAAATCCTTTGTGCTGATCTCACATGCATGGTCTCTGGCGAGGCAGAGGGGACTGAGATGACATCCTTGTTGTAGAAACGCAGACTGAGCCACGGAGGAGCAGTGACTTGCTGTCACCAGCCCTTCCGTGAGAACCTGAGGACACGATTTGTCCACTGCTAAGTCCAACAATGATTCTTCTACCCCACATAGATTCATGTGGGGTCCTTGGTGGGGCTGGTTCTGCAGCAACAAAGCAGGGAATCAATCAGTGGATGACCAGGACACAAAGAAATGTACGCCACAATGGAGAAGGTAGATGATCATGCCTCTGAACCTGCCTCAGCAAGGGGAGTGGGGGTGACCAAGTTAGAACAGAGGAAGTCAATGTGCGCCTCTGATTCAGGAAACAACCAGGATCATACCTCTAACATCTAATTTATATAAGAATGCTAGATATTTTTCAGAACAGCATAAGCCTTAAAAGATCACTTTTTAAAAATAAAAACATCTTTGGAAATTAGCAGTGCTAAAATCCCAGACAAGTCAGGGTATTTGACAAATATAGAACAACCAACTTCTAATTCCAACTTGAAGTACATTATGTTGTTTAGATATAATTATGCTTTGTCTAAACATTCCTTTTGGGAAGGTACGTGTAAGTATATAGATAAAATTTCTGCCCCACAGAAACTGCAGTCCTTAATTATTTTAATCCCCATTTGCAGATTGAGAAACTGAGACTCTGAGAGGTGAACCAAGAGCACGCAGCCTGTCAATCATGCAGCTTCGATTATAACCAAGAGTTCATTCTGAAGGTCATGCTCATTTTATTTGCTGTAAGTCTATCGACCAAAAAGAGAAAAATACTGCTTCCTGAAAAAGCAGAGGAAAATCTTTATATTTTAAAGACTAATAAAACCTCAAAAGACGTGGATGGTGTAAAAACTACAGCATTCTAGAAAAATTAGGAAGCATTCAAGGAGGCAAAGAATTCAGAGTATGAAGTATGTGCTGATAAAATCATTCAAACACAACTTGGGTTATTTCGGGATAGCTGAGAATATGTTCCATCTATTTCTAAAGTCATCTCACTTTGAGAATTTAAAGTGGGGAGGGGTGTCAGTTTATAGTAGAAAATGATGCACTCAGAATAGGACTTGAAGTTCAAGGTAAAGAATCAGGTTACTTGCTGAAGGAAGTATAAAAGCCAAGTAAATATGACTTCATGTATATTATACTCACTTGAAAATACAGGTAACAAAAAGGAATTACACTTAATTTTTTTTTCCCTCTAGATTTCTTTATTATCGGCACAGTCGTGGCTTGCATCAGAAAGAAGAATTTACACAGTTCCTAAGTCCGACAGCTTAGCATCCACTTGGAATCCTGAGACTTGTATAAAGTAAAGCCCTATATTTTATTTTCAGCCGTTTCGCTGGCAGCCGTCCAACTCATTTTATTTATTAAAAACATAAATAAAATACAATGGATTTTTAAAAAGAAAGAAGCCATTTTCCAGGCTTCTCGTCCTGGGCTTATTCTGCATTCCATGGGCCTCCCTCCCCAAAGGCCACAATCTGGAAGTTATGTAAATATTAACGATAAAAGCCGATGAGTGAAACTGCTGCTAATTCCAACTGACATTAACCCATTGCTGATGAAAACCTGAATCTTGGTATCAACTCTCAGATGAAAGGCGCAGGAGGGATGGGCCTCTCACAGACATGACAGGACAAGGAGGACCGGGTGGCACTGGAGGAGATGAAAGCAACAGTCGACAGAGAAGCAGATTGCTGGAGAGGCGTGCGTGCTCAGGAGACACCTCGGGATCTTCCAGATACGGTGTTCCAGTCACCGGCCCCCAAGTGACTTGTAGTCAAGTCTTTGTGGCAGCAGTCACCGTCTCCACTACAAAGGGCCTCGCCACTTGTCTGTACTCGTAGGCAGACATGGATGACTGGGGCCATGTTCCTGTGCAACCTGGCAGGACCTCAGGCCCCTGGTACACTCTGTCTGCTGCTGAGGGTGGGTTTGTGCAAAGGCTGGAAGGACTGACTGCACCTTTATTCCAAGCACCACCAGTTTTGGCAACAAGTAGCGGTTCTAATTGCTGGACTTTCATTTTTTCCTCTTTGGAAGAGGCCCAACTGAAACATGTTCAGTTGCTTAAAAAAAAAAAAAAAAAAAAAAAAAAAAACACAGAGGGAATTCAAGCTTTAAAAATATTCCCCAGTGGGTGTGGTGGTGCATGTCTGTAATCTCAGTGATTTAGGAGGCTGAGGCAGGAGGATTGTAAATTTGAGACCAGCCTCAGAAAATAAGAGGCCCTAAGGAATTTAGCAAGATCCTGTCTCAAAATGTAAAATAAAAAGGGTTGGGGATGTGGCTCAGTTGTTAAGGGCCCCTGGGTTCAATCCCTGGTATCAAAATAAATAAATACACAAATACATACATAAACACATACATAAACACATACATACCAATAACAGAAGCATTCTAAAATAACTCATTCCCCAAATTGTGGTGGATGCTCAAGTGTCACAAATAGGAGAATGTGGCAGGAATGCATTTTGTACTTAACTTCTCACCTACTATACATAAATGAAAACCCAAAGATGGATGTTTTACATGCACCACTGATTATTACCTATTTTTTTCTCCTTTGAATTTTCTCCTCTGTTGTTTCGACTCCAAAGAAAACCCAACCACTTCATTTACTCTGGATACACGGATTCTACATGGAAAGGTATGTGAAACGGATGGAGAAATGAAATTGGTTTAATCTTATTGTCCCTAGGAAATACTTTCTCAATAAAAATCCATCAACCTCGGTAAAATTCTGTTGAAAATCTGTGTTCACAACTATCAAGTCAAGACGTCCTGTGGGTTAGAACCATTGAAAACGATATTTCAATTCCGAAATTCCATCATTTGACGCCCTTCATTGGCTGATGAAATGGGTTGTCACGGCCTCTCCAGCTCCTCCTCCATCTGGGCCCCTACATGTACTATCACCAGCTGCAGACTTCTAGAAAGATCCCCAAAGAAACAGATAATCACCATGTTTTATACGTATTTTCTTCTCCACTTGGATCTGTCATTCAGCAAAATCGTTTTCACTAACTGCTCCTTCTGCTATGACAAAGTCTACAGTATGTCCCCTTTGGCCCATGGTCCCAAGCCATGTTCCCTCGGGTACCATCCTCTGATGGTCCCTATCATTTGTTCATCTACTCTGTACTTCAGATATGCTGAGGCATTCATTTTCCCATCTCTTCTCTCTGAGACTAGGACATCTTTGAGGCCAAGGGCTGTGTCCTGCTTCTCGTAGCATCACAAGAGCTGAACACAGAAACCAGCACAAAGCAGGTAACCCTCAGTTCCATGTGAACAGACCTTTCTGTTTAGACAACCTGAAGACCAGGGACAGAAAGTTTGAACCACAAGACTCAGTGGTCAGGCCTTCGTGAGCTAACATATGGAAACTGTTCCCTACCTGTGATGTGTTTCTGGGCCCCACCAATCACTGGCCAAATGGGTGTGCATTTTGGGGGCGGAGTCTAGGTTGCCATGGCAGACAAAAGAAAATAGCCCAAGAGGTTCGTAGGATTTGAGCTGGTAGAAGTCTTATAAAATCCTCTTTTTACCTTTTGTCTGAGTTTGTTAGGGAAAGCCAGTTTCTATGACAGTCTTGTAGCACTTAAGGATGAGGACATATTCTAAGAAGTGCATCGCTGGGAGATTTCATCACTGTGCACTTATCACAGAGTGCACTTCCACAAGCCTAGGTGGTAGTTTTATGGGACTACAAAAACAAACCGAAGCTGGGTATGGTGGTATATGCCAGTGGCTTGGGAGGCTGAGGCAGGAGGATCATGAGTTCAAAGACAGCCTCGGCAACTTAGCAAGGCCCTAAGCAACTGAGCTAGACCCTGTCTCGTGTGCAAGGCTTTGGGTTCAATCTACAGCATCATAACAAACTAACCAAATGCTAATGTTAGGGAACCTCCTTCATTTATGTGCCCATTGTTGACTGCAATGTCACTGTGTGGTGCAAGGCTGGGCCTGTCTACTGCTCAGGGGTCACCGTGAGAGTGGTTTGCTTGTCTGTCCTCTGAAAGGTCAGAGAATCCTGAGCTCAGAGCCTGGGAAGTCCAAGTGCCCCCAAAACAAGGAGGCAGGATTCAGTGAATGTGGTCATTCAACTGTGACAGGCTGATCTTCCTCCTGCTCTCCCTTCCAGCCTTCCTGCAGACCCGAGAGCAGACCCAGCAACGTCCCTCCTCAGTGTTCTCAACAAAGCAGAAGAACAGAGCAGAGCTAGGACCATGGTGGGCGGCGGAGGCCCTCCTCCACGCGCGCCACTCCTTGTCCTGGCAGAGGAGGTGACCTTACAAATCTCTTTCCTCAGTCGAATGCAAAGAAAACTGCAGTGCTGGCGAAATAAATAGTGGAACATGACAATCAAGATGTCGCCCCTGCTTCCCAAGGAGGGAAGAGAGAAAAAAGTGTTAGAAAACACAAGGAAATCCCTGCATGAGATCACACCCTGGTCAGGGAGACGGCGGCTTTGCGTTGCGTCAATCCATGTCCCTCACTTATTACAGCACAGACAGTCCGAGTCAGAAGGCAAGGCCAAGGTGACCCTCCCTGCTTTAGGGTTAAGCCTCAGTGATTTGATATTTCCTCGACTCAAGCAGCTTATGAAAACTTCCATATCTTGTGCACAGGACTGTTCATTGATCTTGTAGAAAGACAAATCCAGGCCTTGTCAGTAGAGAGATCATTTTCATAACAGTGATGAACTAGGTAACTACCAGGAGCCTCACTGTTGGGGATGTTGAGGGGGAAATAGAAAAAAAAGTCCATGGGAACAAATGAAAACGTTTAGGTAAAAAAGGTAAGAGAAAGGAGGTGTCAGGTCTGTGTGTGCAGGTATACATATAGGCATGCCCATGCAGGCAGGCGTGCAAATATGCATCTATGCATACAGCCATGGGCACATAAATAAATGGGTATGCATGCATAGTCATGTAAGGATGTGCGTGTGGACACATATGCATGTGTGTTTGTGTGTTTGCACGTACATGTGTGTGTGTGTACTTTTGTGTTGCCATACAAGATCAGCATGTACCCATCCCAAACTAGTAAAATGATTCACAGGAAGATAGTACAAGCCAGACTAAACAGGAAGCTGAAACTCGAGGGCTCTCAGCCAGCTTTGGCACAGAAACCCTGGGAGTACTAAAGGACAGGAGTGACAAAAGCAGTTTCCTGACTTCTGGGCTGTGGAATTGGCACCCTGTACCAGCGTTATATTTTAAAGAGGGGAAAAATAGAATCTCCGTAGGGGGTCGCAACCATGGCAGGGGCTTGGGGATTTTAGCACACTCTAATAATCGTAGACTGGGAACTGGTATAGTTGCCGAAAAATATAAACACTGCTATGTTCTTTCTAAAAGGCCACTGGAATTCGCATGTGTGTGTACACATATACACATACACACATGCAGAAGCATACATTATGCATGTATCCGGCAGGTAAATACGTTTGTGCAGTCTCTTAGGCGTCATGCATAGAATCAGATGCTTCCTGCAAAAAGAACTACAATCCAGATCTAGAATGATCTTAGCATTTAATAAGGGAAATATGCTCATGCTAACACATATGGGTGTTTGCTGAAAGAAATACTCTGTCATTTTTGAACACAGAAATTGCTTTCCTCACTAAACTCCTACTGGGGTAGAACGCTGAAAAATGTCTTCTAATGTTTGAGTGTCTATATTTATGCTTTATTCCGTGTTCAGAAGAGCCTCCCTCGTGGTGGGCTTTTGCTTCCTTCTGGTGATTCGACCTCCACTGAAGCTCATCGTCTATTCCTGAATAAAGCCACAAAACCACTTTCTGAACTCAGAGAAATGGGCGCCAGAGGCCTCAGAAACATCTTCCCTATAGACAGAAAAATAAAGAACTTTCACCAGAAGGGACTGCAGCATGAATGGGAACTTTCCAAAGTGACCGAGCTACGCAGCTAAAACTAGATAAAGAGAAGCACAACTCTAGAAGCAAAAATTACTAGATTGTTTTAACGATAAGATCCAGCTTGATTTTTTTTCACATTTTTATTCACATTTGTGCAATTAGGATTAAGTGTACATTTGCACATTTCCCCCAAATCCTCTCATTAATAAAAAAAAAAATCTCAGAATTGATGATGTCTTATGATTTCTTTGCAGTATAGCAAAATACTTAGATTTCTGAGATACTAATGACTTTTGCTTTTCTTGTTAAATTTTTTTTAATCCAATAATGCACTGGCTAAGGCTTAGAAATGGAAGCAGGACATCATTTGAAGACTAATTAAGATCTAGTTGGGGGCTGGGGATATAGCTCAGTTGTTAGAGTGCTTGCATCACATGCACAAGGCCCTGGGTTCAATTCCCAGCACCACACACACATGCGTGCGTACACACACACACACACACACACACACCAAAAAAATAAATAAATAAAAAGATCTAGTTGAGGGGCTGGGGCTGTAGCTCAGCGGCAGAGCGCTCGCCTCTCACGTGCGCTGCCCGGGTTCGATCCTCAGCATCACGTAAACATAAATGCATTGCATTGTGTACAACTAAAGTAAATAAATAAATATTTTTTTTTTTTAAAAAAAAGATCTAGTTGAGAGAAACTTAACCTACCTCATCCAGGTAGGTCGCCTCAAGGTAAGGATGAGGAAAGTTTAGCCCTTCTCACAGTTTATTTTAGGACAATGTACACTTTGCTAACAAAGATAACACTACAGTTTATGGCTATCGTAAGATAAAAAAAAAAATAACTTTAGGTGAACTTGTACCATGAATAAATCTTAAACTATGTATTGAAAAATAATCTTCATACCACTGATAGATTCAGTCTTAGTTTGTGGCAAAAAAAGAAACCCTTCTTTTTCAAATAATGAATGAAGAGGGAAAATGGGTAAAGATAGAAAGAGATACAGAGAGGGGGGCAGATGAGTTGAGAACCCTCAGCTTACATGACCTGTGTTACCTGCAGAGAGGTGGCTGGGTAGGGTCTGAGAGGTTGGAGACAGTGTGATACAAGAGGAAAAGGCTGATCAGAGAAGAAAGAAAAGACAAGGTTGAGCAAAACCTCAAGGGCCTATCTTATTTTTACAGATAGCTTTGAATGGCTGCCCGAGAGTTGGCACAGAGAAAAGAGTTGGTTTGATGCGGGGACTGTGATTGGCAGTGTGGGTATGGGGAAAGGTCAGGGGACAAAGAGACGGAAGTAACTGGAAAGCAGACATCTGGAAATAGCAGGCTGAGTACCCAGGCCAAAGAAGGTAGAGTGTTGGACTGGCCACCCATTGTGGAAGGGCCAACATGCTAGATAAGGAGTGACAATGCCAAATGGCTGGGTTTCCAGATGATGTCCATCAGCTGGAAAGAATGTCAAAGATCCTCTTTTTGAGGATCCTGCATTCACTATCCCAGGCTCCTGGGCTCCATCCATGACAGCCATCCTGGGGACTTTCTCCTCCCTTATCCCCTGAAGCTTCACCCAGCCTGGCTAAAGTTTACCTCCTAAATATTTCTAACCTATATTTCTTCCTGTTCATTGCTGTGATTATTGGGCTGGTGGTTAACTACTAAAATTTATCGCCAGGCTTAGATCTGAATGCAGCTGTTGCCACTTATTAACTCAGAGTCCTTGGGCCAGGTAATTCACCTCTCTGAGCCCCAGTTTCCCCATGCGCTATATTAATACCTGACATCATAGACCTTCTCCAGGGACTGGAGAAGATGGTACATAAGAAAATGTTCATACCTACGTATTGAGTGCATGAATAATTGGTAGCTGTATTGTTTTATTTCCACTTCAGTTTAGATCTCCATTGTCTTTTCACCAAAGTACTGCAGTAGTTACTGCCCTCCTGTCTCCCAGCCTGCCTTCATCTTAAACCCACTCTCCATATTTGTACTAGAATGATCTATGTAAACAAATATGGCGGCATACCTTTGCTGGAAACCTCTAGGTGGTTTCCCAGTGCCTGTAGGTTAACATCTGGATTTATTCACCTGGCTAAGGAAGCTCTTCACAATATGCCCCCTTTCTCCTCCTCCACTGCTTTCCTTATTTCTAAATTTATGTCATAGCAGGTCTGAGGTGACCCTCCCCAGAAGACACTAAGGATTCCTCATGGTCACACACTCATTCACATTGTCCCGCCCTGAACGGCTGGCTTACCTGTCCATCACTTGGCCACTTTCTAGTCTGCCTTTCACTGCTAGCTCAGACATTTTCTCTTCTGAAAAGACTATCATTCTCCTTTCCTAGGTCACTAAAGGGCTCCCCGGGCTCCTGTCGCCACCAGGCACAAGAGTGTAACTTCACCATCTCTCCTTTCCATTAGAGATGGAACTAGTGGGCATCTCTCCTTTCCATTGGATCGAGGAAAAGGTCTATTTCAGTACCTGGTGTAGTACAGGGCAAATAGTGTGGGTTCACGGAACATGAATGTGCAGGCCTGCGTGTGTACACGGGCACATCCAGGCAGAATATGCGAATGAGACAGCTGTTGTCATAGAGTCATCACCACTGGTGAATTTTAGGTTCAAGAGAAGTTAAATTTTTTTGGTACTGGGGATTGAACTCAGCGGCACTAGACCACTGGGCGACATCCCCAGCCCTTTTTTTTGTATTTTTTTTTTATTAGAGACAGGGTCTCACTGAGTTGCTAAGTGCCTCGCCATTGCTGAGGCTGGCTTTGAACTCGCGCTCCTCCTGCCTCAGCCTCCCAAAGTGCTGGGATTACAGACGTGCGCCACCGCGCCCGGCAAGAGAAGTTAAATTTTATCATCAGTTTTTCTCACTTATCTCTTTCATTTACTCTTATGTTTTAAATGTTCCTCCACCATTTACTTTCACCATTAGCCAAGATTTTGGGGGATATGACTGATGTTGAATCATTCCCCTTAGCTTAGCTGCAAGTTTGGGACCTCAATTGATTCTGTAACTTTGCTCTTTTGGAGAATTTACCAGCTGAGATATAGACCCTTGTCCAAGTTGCACTTGAGGAGTCAGTCTCGCTCTGTCTGTCTTTCTGCCTCTTTCTTTTGCTTCTTTCACACTGAGCTACTCCTAAAGTCAGAGCCGACTCCTTACATGGAGGGGATGTGAAGCTTGGGGGTGTCAACAGCCAGCTGTGATTCTCCATGTGGATTAGGACCAAGTAAAGGGACTCTGCCAAGAGAGGAGATGGAGGAAGACACGCAGAGGAAGCTATCCTGAGGCGGAGAGACAAAAAGTGAGTCCTAAATGCCAGTTTTCCATTTGCTCTAGCCGTCCTGTTGCAAGAACAAGCACCAATTAGATTAGCCTCGTGGACAGCTACCATCTCTTCTCCTGGCTTTTACTCGAGTTTTACTGTTCTAAGTGTTGTGGACATTGGAGTTAAGTATATATTTATACTCTACAATAAATACCCAGCTGTCAGGGAAGAGACAACACGTTTAGCATCCAAAATGGCCTGGATGCACTGAAGGGATTACATGAAATGAAATTCAAATAAGATAGATACAAAAAATTACACTTAGGAAAGGAAAAATAAATTCTATAAAAACTAAATAGGAAAGTGCTGGGGAGAAAATTAGAGTGGAAAATCAAATAACCTGGGGATAAGAGAAGACCACAAGTGAACTCAAGTCGGGAGAGACAGGACTACAAAGCAGGGGACCAACCCAGTCGAGGGTACAGGGGAGTGAGTGGGAGGGGAGGGGGAAACAGCCCTTCCTGCTCACCCTGGAAAATTCCTCCAGTACCCAGGCACAGCACAGGGGGCTGCACTTGGACTCAGGGGCTGACAAGTCATTACCAGGAGGACTCTGCTGGGTTGAGGTGCAAGTCTGATTTAGGAAGAGGGGAGGGAAAAGTATGAGACTCATCCATTCAGTGAAAGAGATTTCTTGGCAGCTTTAAAAATACAGGATTAGGGGTTGGGGTTATGGCTCAGTGGTAGAATTCTTGCCTTGCAGGTGTGAGGCACTGGGTTCAATCCTCAGCACCACATAAAAAAAACAAATAAATAAAATTAAGGTATTGTGTCCATGTGCAGCTAAAAAATTAAAAAATATGCAGGATTAGTATCACTTTCTTGTGATTACAGTCTATACTTCTACTGTGCTTTACATTTTATTCAAAACTTTGACATGTATAGTTTAAGTCAATGAAGGCCAACCCCTCATGCTGTGGCAGTATACAGTAAAAGAGTATTTCTTGTCCACTGTGGGATGATGCATATTAGTGGCAAGAGGGGGCTGGGCTGGGAGGAGGCCTCTGATCAGGACATCTGGGGACACAATTCCTTTTCCAGCTGCCCTGTCTCCTAGGTCCTCAACCCAAGGCCTCTCCATTACCTGCCACCAGTGCATGGACAATCTCATGTGGAAAGATTTGATTTCCATGTTTGGAAGTGATGAAGCCATTTCTACACGTGCAATACCAGGCACTAGAACTGGGGATGTGGCCACCTGTATGGGGTATGAGAGGCTAAAACAGACATCATGGCATCATATTCTTCTCAAATCAGCATCTTAAGCAGCCAGTACCAATCAATAGGAACTAAAATCTGAGGAAAGATCTATTTGTCTACTCAACTCTAGTCCATATCTCAGCATCGAGGGCTTGAAATACATCAAGAGAACAAGGGCGTCCTTGGCTCACACTGAGGAAAGGGTTGGGCTAAAAACTCTTGAGTACCAACCCTTTTCTTTTCCGTCTGGTAAATGGGAGCTTACAGTCTGACGTGGGACCTGTGTTCAGAGTCGCCACTAGTCACAGCCACTTAAAGACCCTGTTAATGCAGGGCTAGCTGGGAGTCCACTAAAGAGACTGAAGCTCTCTGAAGTACGCATGTGTCTTCAGCCTGCTCCAGACACTGACAGCAGGGCCTCATGGAATACAGCAATCAGACCACCCAGGACCCAAGGTAGAGATGAGCATTGGGTTCAAGGATTTCCAGAAGCTATTGTGTGCTAACCTTCATGCTGTTATTATTGGTATTTTTTTTTTTTTTTTTTTTTTTTGTGGTATCAGGGATTGAACTCAGGGGCACTCAACCACTGGGCCACATCCCCAGCCCTTTTTTGTATTTTTATTTAGAGACAGGGTCTCACTGAGTTGCTAAGTGCCTCGCCATTGCTGAGGCTGGCTTTGAACTCGCGATCCTCCTGCCTCAGCCTCCCAAAGTGCTGGGATTACAGGCGTGCGCCACCGCGCCCGGCTATTATTGGTATGTTTAAAAAATACTTTCTGGAGGCATGACTGAAGTACAAAAAGTTTAATTTAATGTATCCAGCCTGATGTGATTAGAGATGCATCTACGCCCATGAAGCCATGACTACAGTCAACACCACAAATGCATTGGCCATGATTTCTTGGACGTGGTGCCCAAAGTACAGGCAATAAAAGCAAAAATAGATGAGCCAGATTATATCAACGGAAAAGCTACTGTGCAGCAAAGACAGCAATCAACAAAATGAAAAGGCAAGCTATGGAGGGGGGGAAATATTTATAAATCACACTTAATGGCAAAAGGTTAATATCTAAAATATGCAAGGAGCACTTGAAACTCAACAGCAAACAACAACAACAACAATCCTTAATGACCATTTACAAGATGAGCAAAGGCCCTGAATAGACATTTCTCCAAAATAGATACACAAGTCTGAAAGACATATATGGAAAGGTGTTCAAAAAATCACTAATCATCCAGGGAATGTATGTAAAAACCACAATGAGATATCCCCTCATGCCCAGTAGCATGGCTGCTATCAACACACACACTAGATTAATATATAAAAGTTCTCCAGAGGATATAGAGTAAAGGAAAATTTCATACATTTCAGGAGGGCATGTATATTGGCATAGCCATTATGGAAAAGAGTATAGAGTTTCCTCAAAAAATTAAAATGGGAATGACCACATAGATCCAGTCATTCCACCTCTGGGAATATTTCCAAAGAAATCAAAACCAGGATTTTGAAGAGATGTTTTCACTGCAGCATTATGGACAGTCACCAAGACATGGAGGAAACCCAGGCGTCCATCACAGATGGATGTTACATAAAATGGGATGCACACACATAATGAAATATTATTGAGCTATAAAAAAGAAGAAAATTCAGACATGGGTGACAACAGGAATGACCCTAGAGGACACTATGTGCCAGAAATAGAGGGACAAATATTACATGATGCTGCCTATGATCTATACCTGAGGCAATCCAACCCTGAATCAGAGAGCAGGATCTAGAGAGATGGAGAAATGGGAAAAAACACTGGTCTGAGGTACGAAGTTTCAGTTATACAACCTGGTGCGTTTTTAGCAATACCTGCCTGCATTGTGAGTCTAAGTTATTACTAAGTGTAGAGCAGAGGAAGTGTTTGGAGATTTCCTGTGACAAGAATGGATTAATTGAGGGTCAGGGTCATCCATTCATCATACCACCCCTCCCCACTATAGCCAGTAAATCACAAAGCTTTCCTGTTCATATCTTTTTAGCTTATTCAGAAATGAATTGCAAAGGTTGACAACCGATATGGAGGATGCCAATGATAGAACCAAAGGTAACCATAAGTGAAGAACATACACTGAAGTTCTGTCCAGCGTATGCAGAGAAATAAAATAGGCACGCACAGATTGACACCCATTATTCTAGATTTTTGAGAATTACAGGCACAAGAAGTCAAGGTTTTAATAATTACTTGATTTTACTAAAATATCTATTTATCCACTAACTGACTTTATATTCATATTAAAGGAGCTCCTAGGTTGGGCTCAGCAGAGTTCCACTCCTGCACAAGAGGAACATGACACCCATATTTGCTGAGAGGGTTAGTATGGGGGTAAGGTTTTCCCTTTCAATATTTGCCACTTGGTCCAGGGTGGGGGGAGTTCTGGTCTTCCATCACTCTTCTCATTCCAATGCACAGAAGAGCCAGGGATAGTCAGAGCACAGCAAGGGGTTTGCCTTCCTCAGGGGTTTCTGCAAGCTCAAAAGCAACACCTGATTTCTTGACAGTGACTTTTACCAACTTCAAACCATTCCAACTCCGCCGTCAATAGCACAAGCCACAGGACCAACTCAGAATAATCAATGCTCCCCGACTCCATCGCCCTTCCTCACATTCTGCCAGTCCTCACATCCACTGTCTTCCTGCACCCACGGTGCCACTCTCGGGCAGCCCAGAGAAAAGCCCAGAAGACATCACATTTCTTTCAACATCAAGAATCATAACCTGGAGATAATTCACAAAAATGTAAAGTACTCAAATCAAAAGAGCTGCTTCTTTCAACTTGGACAATACAGAGGCAAGAAGCAAAACCAGTTAACCCATTCAAGGTCACCGCCATTCAAGGTCGCTCCCTGCAGTTCCTATTCAAAGCCTTCTTTGTCCTTGATTTTTCTGGCCCACACTGCCCTCTTCCTTCTTGTCTCTGCTGCTCTGCGCTCAGTCCCATATCACACAACATGGGCATCCAACTCATCTGTCTGGATATTTATTCTCCTTTATACTGGGCAAGGGAGACAGTATTATCTTATCAGAGGCATTGACATTTCCCCACAAGGGACGGCTCCACCCAAAGTATTAATTTTGTAGTATGGGCATTAAATGAATCAGTAAGAACAGCCCCTGTCGGGTATGCGATGAAGAGGCCTTAGCTATCTGAAAAATAAAACTGTTTGACTTAAGATGAAAGTGTAGTCTGAGAATCCATCCAGAGAGATCATCTGTAGTGACAAATAAAACTCTTCTGTCTAGACAGGGACCCAGGTGGCAGAAGCAGCCAGTTGAGAAGGTAGGCACACCCTTCCTCTAGCTGGTGCCTAGCACCAGGAGATGTTCAACTGAGGGACTAGGAGTCTCCAGGGAGGTAGCCCAGGACAGGACTGTCCCTGGCCAGTTTCAACCACACAGTCCTCCCAAGTGGCCAAGTTCAGCAGGGCCTGAAACTAATTTTGTACCGTTGAGGAGTTCTTTGTCTCACTCTGTTTCCATCAGGTATTTTGCTGCTGGGTCAAGAACGATGTTAAAGGAAAAGTTGATTTGGGGGCTTGTGGTTTCAAAGGTCTCAGTCCATAGACAGCTGGTTCCATTCCTCCGTGCTGGAGGTGAGGCAGGACATCACGGTGGAAGAGAGTGTGGTGTAGAGGAGCTGCTCAACCATCACGCCAGGGAGCAGAGAGACTCCCCTCACCACTGACAACATAGACACCCCAAAGGCACGCTCCTGATGACCCACCTCCTCCAGCCACACGCTACCTGTCTACAGTCACCACTCAGTTAATCCCTGTCGGGTGATCAATGCACTGATTAGGTTCAGGCTCTCATAATCCAATTGTTTCTCCTCTAAGCCTTCTTGCATCGTCTCAAACCCTTGCTTGGTTTATTCCTTCTTTCTCCCTCTCTATTCCTTCCCTCACCTCTTTAGACTTGGAAAAGAGTCTGGAAAGAGAAAACAAATGACCATCATGACAGAAACCAAAACACAAACTTCTGATGGGCAACTTCTTTGCCTCTTCTCATTTTTTCTCATATTCACTGGGGAGAAGAAAACTTGGCTACATCACCCTGGAAGACCTAAGCTTCTGACATAATAACACATAATAACATCCCAAAATAACATGCCAAAATAACATCCCATAATAACATATTAGTCACACTGGCAACTTCTTGAGGACTAGTATTAATTCCATATATTACTTCTTGGGTTCTATGGTTCATTTCTGAACATAAGACCAAGAGAGCAAAACTATTGTTCTCTGAAAGATGTAAAGTCATCCTTTGCTGACTCGGTTGATCAAGTAAGAATTACATTCAGTTCACTTGTTGCTTAAATCAGGATCTCAGGTGGCCTTTTAAGTGCCATATACTGGTTACTGTTGGGCCTTTCAGCATACATCATGCATGGCTTTAGATTGGAAGTTTAAGGACAAACTATAGCCCATGGATGGTCTTGAGATGGAAAGACTACAGATTCTGTATATTTTGGTGCATCTGCTTTTGTGAAAGAGAAAAATAAAAAATGAGACAGAAACAAGAGGAAGAGACAATGAAGATAGGAAGTATGATTTTTTTTTGGGGGGGGGTGCTGGGGAATTAACCCAGGGGTGCTTTACCACTAAGCCACATCCCCAGCCCCTCCTTTTTATTATTTTTTGAGATAGGGTCTCACTATATTGCTTAGGGCCTTGCTAAGTTGCTGAGGCTGGCCGCGAACTTGTGATCCTCTGGCCTCAGCCTCCAGAGCCTTTGGGATTATGGGCGTATGTCACCACACCCTGTGTGTGCAAAGACTTGAAAAAATTAAAAGCAAAAGTTCTTAAAAAAAACAGGTATTATTTAAAGGATTCACACTAGAAAGGGCTAGAAAAACTTCATTAAAACAAAGTCAAATTCAATGAGTGACACGGTTCCACAGAGAGAAGCAAAACGCAAAGCAAAACATCAATGTACTAAGAAATATATTGCAAGGCAGAGAGAGACTGAGATGATGAAGAGATGATAGGGAAGGAGGGGAAGCAGAAAGTTCCAGAAGAGTGACATGCTACTGAAACCCAAGCTGTCCTGTTCTTCACTAGCTTGTGTCTGGGATGTGGTCCACGCATAGAAGTTCAGATGTTTTTTTATCAGTTATATAACCGAAGGAATGGGTGGACAGAGTAAAGGGGATTTTCTTGTTCGTTACATCAGCATGCCTTTGGTATGCTGTGTGTGAGTGAAACTTTTCTTTGTTATGTCAGGGTGATTCCTCTTCTGCATAAAAAGGTATCCAAACTCTTTTCTCAGAACTCTACAAAGATACAGAACATACCTAAGCTTTCTGTAACTGTTGTGATTTTCAAAACGGTGTGAAAATTCCTTGAATGGAATAAGGCTAATGGGGTCATTAAAGCAGGATATCCTTCTATTTGCCAAAATAAACTTTCTCAAGAAGGGGCAGATAGGAAGTGACATTTAAAGAAACATATTTACTTTTAGCACTGTTCAAGTTTTTTATGGCATACACATCAACAAGGGTAAAAACAGGTCACCTGAAACATTGTCAACTATCGTTACAAGAACAAGGTGTTCAAGCAGCCATATGGGCAGGGCCCTCCCCCGTGCAGAGAGGAATGTAACATGACAATAACAGCTCTGACTTAGAGTCCTACTAAGAATCAAGAACTGTTCCAAACACTTGAGGGGCAAATCATTAAGTGAAACTTCAGGACACTCTATGAGATCCTGTTATCATTTCTATTTTCCAAGGCAGGGTATGGATCGTGAGCTCACATTTTTTGCCGGAGGATTCACGAGCATTAGTGAGGAGCCAAGGGCATCATCGCACATCAGGATTCTATGTGTGTTTTTTCCTTCTCTCATCAGAGCATTAGAAGGTGCACAGGGTGAGAAGGAGTGATTACTCCCAATGCTAATGTCATGCAGTGTAATTTGAAACCAATATTCAAATAATGGCAGCAATGCCAATGTTCTGTGGTCCTGTCTCTCAAACCAGTTTGGTGCCTTGGTAACCTCATACAGATTTAGCCCAGCAAAAAAACGGTGCCTCCCTTAAGCATGGCTTTGCAATTTGTGCAAAAGCCACAGGTCTTGTGAGGGTGGGGGTAGAGGATGTAATGATCAGGAAAAAACAAACACAATAACTAGAAAACAAAACTCTCATTTCACATAGACCTGCCACTGTTTCTTGTGTACATTTGTCTAGCAGCTGTTTAGAAAGCACTCCTGGTCACACTGATAAAATTTTGCAATATATTAACATAAATATTTTTACCTGAGTAATTCCTGCTGTTCCTTTGAAACCAAAATTAATTTACATAAGTTTTCCCCAAAAATTGCTAATTTTTTTTTCATTGTTGTTGTTGTTGTTTTAAGGTAGAGACAACCGTGTGTACTGGGGCTGAACCAGGAATTCTTTCTGAACAGTGATTTTATTTTGCAGTGCACGCTAGACCAAGAGGAAGGATAATGGTACTGAATATAGATCAATGCACATTCAAATGGAATCTGTTTATTTTGCTTTTAAAACATATGCCCTCAAGATGGACTGAATTGTGATATCCACAATCAACTACTAACAGAAGCAAATCATTAATGGCTGGCTTTGAGCTTCCTATGAAGACTCATTTAATATAAAGCAGGCAAGCTTGGCCGTGCAACTTAATCAGTCTGCATCTTTTCCCCGAGAGAGGATGCATTCAGGGTTTGTGGTTTGGATATGAGGTGTCCCCCAGAAGCTCCTGTGCTAATGCAGGAATATTCAGAGGTGAAATGATTGGATTAGGAGAGCTGTGACCTAACAGTCCATTCTGGTTTGAATGGACTGACTGGGTGGTAGGCAGGCGCGACATAGCTAGAGGAGGTGCGCTGTCCCTGTGCCCTTCCCCTGCTTCTCTCTCTGCTTCTAGACTCTTCCATGATCAGAGCAGCCCCTCCCCACCTCCTCACACCTGGCTGGGTCCTTTGGCCATGATGCTCCGCCTCAACTGAGGCCTGGAACAATGGAGTCGGCCTAATGTGAACTGAACCTCTGAAGCCATGAGCTCCAAATAAACTTTTCCTTTTCTAAGTTGCTCTTGTCAGGTATATTGGTCACAGTGATGCAAAGCTAACACACAGGGCATTGGTATACCAAAACCAGTGAGGAGCAAGCCCTCTGCGAGTACCATCTGGGTCATTTTATAGATCAAGGTTTCAGTTTGACTAACCACAAAATCTTAATGTCAACAAATGGAATACTAGTACCAACCTTGTACTTAGGGCTACTGCACTTTCCTGCTCCCACAGCTGTCAAGTTCATTATAATTCATACGAACAATGCCCTATGAAGTTGTGCAGTGTACAACCTGAACATAGAGGTCCTGCCCAAGTGGTGTTGGGGATTCAGTTGATAGTGTTTCTGAAATGCTTGGCTTAGCCCCTGGCAGGTAGTAAGTCCCCCAAGAATTCCAGCTCTTTATTATTTTTATCTTAGTATATATCATATACGGCCTCTATTTTCAAATTCCAATTTTTTTTTAAAGACTCTTAAGAAAGTACTTCATTCTGTGTTCCATCTGATTTTTCCATCAGGGGAGAAATGGGATTCTGAAAATTTTCTGAGTAAAGTGCTCATCAGCTATCTTGTTAGAAAAAACTAAGTGTCTTTAAAATTGTCATTGTTTCCATGATATACCATGTCTGTGAAGGGGTCTGAAAAACCCAAGGTGTCCTCAAAGGTGCTATGTAAAATAATTTTCTAACTCCCAATATATTACTGCATTTCTAGAAGCATATTCAGATCTATCCTGATTGAGTCAAATTTCACTTCTCTCCATTTCTAGCTGGGTTGATTTTCTCAAGTTAGTTAATTTTTTTAAGCCTCAGGTTTTCTCCTTTGTATATTTGAGATTATAATAATTTATACCAGATAACATTGTAGGAGTCAGTGGACAAGATATTAAATAGGAAAATGTTCAGCAAAACCTGGATCAGTTGATACTAAACAAATCATCGCTCCATCATTACTAGCTGCTAGCCTTCTCTCAGTTGCTGGCAGAGGGATGTTAGATTGCAGAGCTGCTTAAGTTGCAAGCCATGCACAGGAATGTTGCCCCATGAACTCAGCAGGGTTCAGAATTCTTAGAAAGATAATCAGCAGGGCATTGTTCTAGTTCCATCTTTGCTAGTATGCAGACCTGCTCAGCATACTTATTCTGCACACTCTCACTACAGCATCCGTAAAGTAAGGCGATTAGATGCAGGCTTGTGTAAGAAGTCTCTTCAAGTATGCAATTCTCTGATGTAAAAATAAGGTAAAATAAAAAATGTTTACTTAAATTTTCCTTTTATTTTTAATTTGCTTCTTTGTTTCAGGTGTCAAACCTGTGACCCTCCCTGTTTGATATTCAGAGCACACTTTGCAGATGAGTCAAATTACAATTCCTCCAGACTCTGCTGGGGATAAGTCACAGCACCCTCATTTTGGAGTTCTGAAATGGTAGATAGTACTGACTCTATTGCAAGCACTGTGATACTACAGTACCACATCTTATAACACAGATAGATGCTAAGTGGCTAATGGGCAGGTAGCATATAGAGAGTGGATACCTTGGATAAGGGGTGATTCATGTCCCAGGTAGAATGCACCAGGATGGCAGATTTCATCATGTCACTCAGAATGGTGCACAATTCAGAACTTGAATATTGTTTACTTTTAGATTTTTCCATTTAATGTTTTCACACTGAGGTTGACTATGGATAAACAAATCTCAGAAAGTGAAACTACAGATAAGGGGGAACTGCTGTATTCTTTGATTTGAGCTTAGAGGAGACCTCAGAATTCTATTTAACACAGTATTCCATTGTTGAGCCACTATGATTCCTCCTTCCAAGGTTTGATTTTAAGGACGTGACATATTTCCCATCTCTGCTTTGAAACATTTCCCTAAGTACTTAGGATATCCTCTGTTATTGTCACAGGTATTTATTCTCATTAATCACACACACACACAAAAATGTGGTTGTCTTATGTTCCATCGTCTTTGGACTTTTGTAACTAGCTATACATAGAAATGATGATTAGTTTTTTTTAAAAAAACGTTGAAAAGTACTTTATTCATTACTTTTAAAATGCTCTGGAGAAGCTGGGTACGATGGTGCATGCCTGCAATTCCAGCAGCTTAGGAGGCTGAGGCAGGAGGATTGCAAGTTTGAGGCCAGCCTGGGTAATTTAGGGAGACCCTGTCTCAAAATTTAAAAAAATAAAAAATAAAAAAAAAAAGAAGGGGCTGGGGATGTAGCTTGGTGGTAGAGCATACCTGGGTTCAATCCCCAGTATGGGGGGTGAGGCGGGGGTGGGGGATTCCTGGAAGCATTTCTCTGTTCTTCCTACTATGTATTGCCAAGCAGTGGGCAGCCGGGTAAACAGGCGGCTACAGTGCAGCCGGTTGAGGACACAGCCACAGAGAGGATCAGGGACTGTGCAGGGGACGGGAGAGACAAGCCACCTACCTTGGGAGTGAAAGGATTATTTCTAGCAGGTCATGGAGGAGAACATTCTAGCATAGGGAACAGCGGCGACAAAGCCATGGACAGAGAGATGGATACCACAGACTGGGGGAGGAACGTCCAGTCCCTCAGAAGAGCAAAGCAGAGCCCCTGGTGGTGGGCGGGCCACATGGGAAACGGGAGCTTGGAGCCTGAGAGTGCGAAATGAGAGACAGTGACCCAGAGCCCCGATCACGCGGGAGAAGCTCAATGCCTAGACCCGAGAGCCAATTCCAAAGCCAGGAGACCCGGGGCGGACCGGGAAGGGCATCTGCAGAAGACCGCCTTTCACAGGGCTTCCGTTCCTGCACAGAGGCAGCCTCCGCAGTAAGTCAGACGTGGACGTAAGATCAGCTCACACAACAAGAAAAGGGAGAATGAGAAACTGCTGCTCTCTGGGGCATTTAGAGATGGGTTTAATTTCTTGTCAACAGTAAAGGCAATAAAGTTGAACCCTAAACATAACAGCAATGTAATCACTGAGTGGGATGATTTCTTGGGCTACGATGTTGTGAGCGTTTGAAAATTTACCTCTCTGTGTTAAGCGACCCAGGCACAGCAGCCAGAAACAGCAATACAGAACAAGGCGCAAATGGTAATTAAAAAAACTACTTAAATTGAATTTTTTTTTTCATTGAAAAGATGCGTATTAATTACTGCAATGTGGCAGGAACTGTGGTAAGTTCTGGAAATAAAGCAGAGAACACATTACCATGGCTTCAAGGTGCTTACAGTCTAGTGAAGAGACATTAAGCTGTGAGCACATCATGCCTACAAGAGTTCAACAGGAGACGGGCACTTGGAGAGGGTCAGTGTGCAAGGAAAGTCCAAATCAGAGGAACCACTTCTAAAAGACGGCTCCTCTGTGGAAGTGGAATCCACACTGAGCTCTAATAGACGACAAGGTGTGATAAGGGGACAGTGTTCTAGGTAGAGCAGAGGTTCCCATGCAGAGGGTTATTCTGCCCTGCAGGGAGCATTTAGCTGCAGGAGCCCTAAATAAGGAGATAGCTAAGATTGCGGTTAGCTGTGAGCCATAAGCATTACCACCTTCCATGGTCTTGTGAGACTTGGCCCGGGGGATTGTGGATCGGGTCGGTGCCATTTTGTGAGGTGGTTGGAGGAGTGTGGATTGCGTGTTGGGGTGTTGTTGGAGCCGGAGAGAGAAGCTGGCAGAATAAAGAGCCTGTTCATTTCCAGTCTGCCTCTGAACTTATTCCCACGGCTTTGTTGCTGCATTTAGCAATGTCTGGGGTATTTTCAGCTATGGTAACTGGGGGTCGTGGTGCTATTGGCAGCTAAGAGAGTAGGGGTGCTGCTAAATGCCCTATGATGCACAAATTGGCTTGCTATCAGCAAGGGTTATGTGTCCCAAATGCCAACAGGGCCAACTGACAGACTGTGAGGTGGAGAGAACTGCAGATCTGCCTTGGGGCCTCGAGAGAGCATGCACTAGGTGAGTGTGAGAACCTGAAGGGAGGTCAGGGCTCGGGAAGGATGCAGCAGCAGGAGCTGAGGCCCCAGAATAAAAAGATTTGTTTACTGTCCACTCTAGAGCATTTTGACAGTTGTTTTTCTCAGAACAATGATGAGCATCCTGAGATTTTTAAGCAGAGAGTCACAGCTGACTTAGTTTTTATTACGATTTTTTTAATGCTGGTTGTGAATAGCAAAAGAGGAGGTGGGATGTAAGAGAAGGGCCCAGAGAGGTGTCAAGACAAAGAGCCGGGAGACCACTGAGGAGGCTGCTCCAACAGTCTGCATGAGATAACATGGTGTAGAGTGTACTGGTCTCCCCTTACCCAGGTAGATGTGTTCCAAGGCCACGAGTAGATGCTTGAAAACACAAGCAGTACTACCTATATTACGATTTTTCCTATACATACCTGCACAACTCAAATGAAGTTTAATCTATAAACGAGGTATAGTAACAGATTCATAATAACTAATAATAAAATAATGATATGCTTTCTCCTTCTCACTTAAAGGAAGCACTTTATGGCTTTGTCATATCTCAGTGCATTATCATGCTTATACTTTGGGGGACTTTAATAAATATAATAAGGGTTTCTTGACCACAATCATTATAATACTACTATAATTGATAGTAAATATGATATTTGGGACATTTAATACAAGATAACAGGTGGGTAGCCTATACAGAGTGGATACGCTGAACAAAAGGAAGAGTCATACCCCAGGAAAGATGGAGCTGGATAGTAAGATTTCACCATGTTACTCAGAATTACATGTGATTTAAAAATTATGCTTTGTTTATTTCTGGATTTTCCCATTTAATATTTTTGGACCATAACTGACCATGAGAAATTGAAACATTAGAAAGCAAAACCTTAAATATTGATTACTATAAGCAAGGCCTTTGCACTACTGGAAACATCTGTGATCAAGAGTACTGCTCATTTAGCTTATGAAGATAGTCTTCTCTTTGGAAAGATAGTAAAACAATTTTACTATCTGTGTTTTTATTTTTCTTGATTTAGCATTTACTAAATACTTTCATACACATATAAGGGAGGATGACCCTTTTGGATAATGATGCAAAAGTCAGCTCCAGATCCTAAGTTAGGTGTTAGGATGAAAGGTGTGATAGGCAGCTATGTGAGACCTGCCAACAATGGAGAGAGGTGAAGAAACCACCTTGCTCTGGGTACTTCAAGTCATCTCAAGTTTTAACCTTTTTTTTTTTTTTTTTTTTTTTTTTTGTGGTACCGGGGATTGAACTCAGGGGCACTCGACCACTGGGCCACATCCCCAGCCCTTTTTTGTATTTTATTAGAGACAGGGTCTCACTGAGTTGCTAAGTGCCTCGCCATTGCTGAGGCTGGCTTTGAACTCGCGATCCTCCTGCCTCAGCCTCCCAAAGTGCTGGGATTACAGGAGTGCGCCACCGTGCCCGGCAACCTTTTCTGTTTTAAGTAAGACATGAGTTTTGATATTGTGAGCTATTATTTTTCAGGACCACAGGCATTCCCCCCAAGAATCAAGCAGATAACCACACCCAGACAGCAATTTCCCAACTATCAATCCTGTAATATTCATTCCAAGATTTTTGCCATACCCATGTATCACTATTCTACTTCAATTATTTTTTTCTGTAAATCACCTCATGTTTTGTTTAAACCATGAAAATCCACTTAGCAATGAATAGAAGGTAATTCTTAAAATAAAATCTAAGAAGTTCAACACAATGTAATTAAATTTTAGCTAAATATTCTAGTTTGATGCAGAGATGAGCCTGAAGCCACCCACTTGGCTAAAGAGGAAAATTCTCAAGTTTCAGAGAGGCCTTGAAATTGAGCACCAAATGGCACAATGGCTGTTTTTTTGGAACATGAGGTTAAATAAAATTTTTGCATCTTTAAATGGCTAAAATAAGATCTTGAGAAGAAAATTTCACAACATGTAAAAATTACATGAAATTCAAATTTCAGTGTCTAAAAAAAAGGGGGGTGGTGGTTAAACCACACCCATCACTTAGCAATTTTCTCCATCTGCTTTGGTGCTAACATGGCCAAGTTGAGTAGTAGCAACCAAGACCTCATAGCCTGCAAAGCTCTAAATATTTAATCTGTCCCTTTATAGAAAAAGTTTATGCATTCCAAAATTATCTACTGTCACCTCAGGTGCTGTACCTAAAATCATCTTGTGCACCACCTAGGGTATATGTAGCTCTGTGAATGAACAAAGCTAAAGATGGGAGTTGGGGATCTCATGAAAAAGCAATAAATATTTAAGGGCATCATTTGCCCTTTGGAAAAGGACAACATCATCAGAAGCAAAGGTAGATGAACACTGTACAATAGTATCTAAGGACACCTCCAAATGTCCCTTACATGTCGCTCAACTGGAATATCAACAGAAGTAAGTTTGGTGGCTGTTTCTGTTTATACCAAGTCAAGTGTAAAAGAATAGGCTATTTACATACTTGTGGTGATCATTTTTTTTCCCCTGCATGTCAACATTATAATCCCTTCTGATGAACAATGTGATTACACGGTCCAGTTTCGGTGAGCGTCTATAGTTAGTTTCACTTAATGCACTTACCACAACTAATGAGAACTATTCATGCACACCCAGAGATTAAGAGCTGGGACCCAATTCTCAAAAGTCTGAGAAAGGAAAGAAATGATTAGCAGGCTCGGTCTGCACCAACAAGACTTCATCCACTAAGCTCATTTAAAAGACAACATAGTAAGGAAGCAAAGCAAAGAAATGACAGAGTGAATAGGCTCATCATGAAGGCATCTCCCATGAAAACAAGACTGTGTTAATTGTTATGTAAAAGCAGTCAGGAGCATAATTTGCAACTAATTTGTCAAAGGCAGGCACAGAAAATACAGCTGAATCACCTCCAGTTGTGGGGAAAGGGATGCTCTTCTACCTTGAGTGGTGGTTCGGGACTCTGGCTGTGCATGAGAATCACCCGGGGAGTGCTTTTCTTACTATGGTTTTAATTGCAAATCTTTATGGGGTGTGGTGTGATAATTCCAAACATGTATACAGTGTGTAACGATCAAATCAGGGTAGTTAGCGTTTCCATTTCTTAAACAATGTGTTTAAAATTTTTGATGATATCTGTTATTTGCACTTATTCATGGGGTCCAAAAAAAGAATGATAGCTGTCATTTGCAGCAAAATGAATTGGACTAGAAGATATCATGTGAAGTGAGATAAATAAGACACAGAAAGATAAATATCGCTTGTTTTCTCTCGTAGGTGGAAGCTAAAACAAAGTCAGTCTGAGAGTAGAATAGTGATTTCCAGAGTCGGAGAAGGGAGGGGACAGAAAGGGGACTGGATAATTTGGAGCTTTGAAAAGTCTGAATCCCACGCCATGCCCGAGGCTAATTCAAATGGGATCAGAGTTTGTAAAGATTCTCAGGTGACCCCAAGGTAGCTTCAGGGAAGGGCCAGCCTCTCCTACTGCCCTACCATATGAGCTGACAGTCACGGGATGTTCCATGGGCTATTCTGGGACTAGAAACTGAGATGGACCTGTGCCAAGGAGGAGGAGTACACAGAGGATTTCTAGAGAGAAGTCGGTTTTGGAGAATGATGATCTTCGTACATCTCTGGGAACACTGAATTCTCAACTAGAGGTATTGAGTTACTTTCTTCCAAAAACATTAAATGAATGCAATCAGAACAACAAAAAAAAAAAAGCACATCCAATCAATTGATCTGTTTAGCTTTGTGATTTAAATTATTTTTACTTGTTAACAGGATTGATTGTGCTGGATTCATGGAGCCCCACCCTTAAGGAAGTTTGGGGGAATGCTCATACTCACTAAGGAATACTCCTGTTAGTAACTCGCCTTCATATGTGGTGACAGAGCTCCCTACAAAAACATTTTCTTCAAGGTCTATGTCAACCTTGGCAGTGAGGTCTATCTGCAAAGTGCTTTTATTTCTGGGTATGAAATTATCTGAACTATATCTTTTCCCCAATGATCTACCTGGGTCTCTTCACTCTTTCCCATACATGCTAATCCTTGCATTAAACCTTTTTTTTTTTTTTTTTTTTGCCTAGAAATTTCTTAAAAGGTAGGTGACAGTGAGAGGAAGGAACACCAGTTGTTGGCATATGACAGTCACAGAGTCCTCCAGTAACAACTCTTCCACTTATCTATTGAAACTATTCCTTAGGAAATTAATTTTGAGTAGTCTGAATGAAGCCCAAATTGAATCAAGCCCAACTTCTTTTCTGGAAATCCAGTCCAATTTTCAGGAAACTCACATAACACTCTCTCTCACTCTCTCTCTCTCTCTCTCTCTCTAATAATCATTCATTTAAATCCTATTCACATAGCAAATGTCAAATGAAATTTGGAGAAGGAATTTTTTTTTTTTTTTTTTTTTTTTTGTGGTACCGGGGATTGAACTCAGGGGCACTTGACCACTGGGTCACATCCCCAGACCTTTTTTTTTGTATTTTATTTAGAGACAGGGTCTCACTGAGTTGCTAAGTGCCTCGCCATTGCTGAGGCTGGCTTTGAACTCGCGATCCTCCTGCCTCAGCCTCCCAAAGTGCTGGGATTACAGGCGTGAGCCACCGCGCCCGGCTAGGAATTTAAAAAAAAAAAAAAAAAAAAAATCTTTAAGTTCCATTATTCTCAATTTCTCTGTGGCCAAACAAATCTTTACTTGGTCCCACTCTTGACCAAAAGATACAAGATTTCTTATATCTTGGGGACCTGGTAGGGCGATTTTTGTCAGGGAAATGGCCTGTCAGTCCTCCTCGAAGTCATATATCTGCATTTACCAAGCACTGTGTACATAAGATGCCAGCCACACTGTCCTGATACCTCATCTGAAGCCCAGTTGTTTGATAATATCATCCCTAATTACAGATGAAACATGGGAGGCTTGCAAAGGCTATGTGAAATGCCCTGCCACACTTTAATCAGTGGCCATTCTGTGATCCAGACCCAGGGCTGTCTGACTCCAGAGCTGGGGCTCGCAATTCCTACTCCACACTGCCAACTTGAACCACACAAGCCAACCAGGCAGCCCTTTGGGGGACCGACAGAGGAACTCGCAATGGCCTCTTTCCCAGCCCGAGCACACAAGCAATGCTAGTGTCCATCTGCCACGATTCTACAGTGTATCGATGCCATTTGAGAAGAAAGCCCAAAGGCCATTTGGGCAACCTCTCAGCAGCTCACCACTTTATTTGTTAATCTAATCGATCCATCTTTTTTCTTGGGGAAGAACCACCTGACAGATAGCTGGCTCCCCCTACCTTACTGCACCAGGGCATGAATAACTACAGTTGTTTCTGCCAGAAGCACATACACAAGCTGGATAAGCCTTTGAGCTATATAAATATATTTTAAACCAGGGATATACATTTAATTAATGGCCTGCAACATAGGGAATGGGGTTTCGGAGATGCTGACAATGAAGTTCTGTCTTCAGTAATGTCCCCCCTGGGAGCACTTTGTAAATATCAGTTCAGGTGCTGGCTGTGTCCAAATCACCTGAGATGTTAATTAAAAATACAGATTCCTAAGCTTCACCCAAGACAAACTGATTCAGACCATCCAGGGGTGATGATCCAGAAACTGTGTTGCCAACAAAACCCCAGGTAACAGTGGTGCACAGCCAGAATTAGGAACTAATTTACTAAGTCAGAGTGAACGGGGGCAATTGCTCTGTGCCAATTTCATCTGACTTGTGATATTTTTTTTTTACCCACAACAACTTACTGAGCACGGTTCTAGACCCTGAGAACAAGCTGTAAGCAGGACACATACGGTCCGTCATATGGAGTTTACAATCTAGTGAGCAAAAACCACCAGTAAGCAAGTGGACATATGCCTAAATGACTTCAGGTAGTGACATTCCAGGGTGGCAAAGAGAGCCGGAGGGCGGTGAGGGCTACCAAGCAATGATTCAGGGAGACAGATGGTTTGTAACAAGGCAGAGGGTCAAGGAGAGGTACCCTTTACTCCCACATGGTGCTGAAGAATGTAGCTGAGACTAACCATGCACTTGGCTTCAGACTTCAGGCCCAGAGTCATCCAGCAAAAATGTTCATGGCATCGCATGCTCACAGCAAGGGTGATGTCTGTCTCCAGGACAGCTGGTTGGCACAGGGCTAGGGTGCTCTCGGTCTCTCTCGAACCTCTCTTCCTCCCACTTGCGAGGCTCCCCTTCCCAAAAGACACCCCTGGAAAATTCTCGGCTCTGTCAACCACTGGAGTCACAACATCTCTTCCCTAAGTTTAAGAAGAGCTGGAGCTTGAGTCAAGTTCTTTTGATTGCTCTTTCTAAAATACCATAAGGCAAAATGTAGTAAAATGCATTTTTTTTGAAACTAGTGATTGCTGGGGGATAGCGGTGGGTGGGGAGGCTGGTAAACAGGATTAGAGAACTGCTTTTCTAATATAACTCTCATATTTGGCTTTACCTTCATTTGCTCACTATTCAATTTAATCTGGTCTTAAGTGAGTCAAATGCCCACTGGCGAAGACACCATGGGTTTTTCCTGCAGCTTTAGCATACCTATCTGGCTCTGCCTCCTTTCCTGGAATCCTCCCAGAAGAACAGAAAGGAATTCTTATTTGTTCTCAGCCTCATTGTTTCTACCTGTAAGCAAAGATGCAGCCAGTATTTTTACCATCAAAGGAGCGATGGTCCTTAAAAACCTAGCATTTGGAAGGCTGAGGAGAAACAGAGCTAGAGGCAGTAGAGGTAAGGGAGAATGGAAATCCCAAGTCCATGAGATAGAATGGATATCACAAAACATTTTTCTCCACCATGTGCCTAAGTGTAAGACACTGTACACTGCAAAATTGCATTAGGTGACAAAATGTCCAACAATAGTGGGTCTATAAAATATTCTCCCTAGAGGTACTTTGTTTCCAATTTACCATTCAAAATTTTGTTTACATTAAGCAGAAAGTCTGTTGCTACTCTGTCTTTAATACTTTGTATTCCTTTCTCTCCCTCTTGATTGTGTGTCTCTGTGTGTGTGTGTCTTGTCCCTCAATATCTTCAGGGTATTGGTTCCAGGATTACTTGACGACACCAAAATCCTTGGATGCTCACATTTCTTATATACAGTGACATGGTATTTGCATATAACCTATGCACGCCCTCCCATATATTTAAATCATCTCTAGATGACATGTAATACCTAACACAATGTAAGTTCTTGATAAATAGTTCTTATACTGCACCATAATATATCAAGGGGAAAAGTCTGCATATGTTCATTATGCAGTCACATTTTTTTTTTCAAATATTTTTAATCAGAGGTTGACTGAATCCTCAGGCCTGGGACCTATGGATACAGAGTCATCTACTGTCTATAAAGTTTTACTGGATATTTTATATTATTACTCCCTTCTAAAAATTTATAGAATGTTTTCATTTCAGATGTGTTTAATTTTAAAAGGGGGAATTGCTTTAAGTAAGGTATCGAGCAAATAAACTCTAGGTGGCATTCTAGATGTGCCAAGAAGTCATGGTGCTAGGAAATGCCTGAAGTTTGGTGAACACTATTGAATCCAGTCTTTTCTTTACAGATAAAACAAACTAACAAACAAACAACCTGAGGCTAGAGAACTGAAATGACTAAATCAAAGGCACACAACTGTTTAGTAGCAAAAAATTGTGGCACTGTGCAACTTTCTCTGTTCAGCAACTTCTTCAGGACATCAGGAAAGAAAATTGAGCAAATATTACAATTTCTTGTCAAATAGGAAAAGTAGCTGGCAAATCTGGGAACCCCTCCCTTGCTTCTTTATTCCATATTTAAACAGGAGAAACAGAGAAACCTGTTTAATCTCCAGATTTGTCCTTCCTAGCTGTGGGCTAATGACATGTTCTCACATCTCCCTGGATCTCATTTTCCATTTATGTGAAAATTCAAAGAAACAAATCCACCAACACAAATAAAGCCATATCCCTATTTACCTCAAAAGGTTGTAGGGATTAAAGAAAGTAGCAGTGTGGTGGCCAGGCATGTGGGCAGTGATCCTGTAATAGAATTCATTTTATTTTCCTTCTATCCCTCAAAATACATTTTGGATGATTGAAAAACGTGTTCCTTTCTAAATTCAACTGCTTCAATTCCTACATGATTTTCCTATTCAAATAGGAGGTGGAGTCCAGCCTCACGGCAAATCTAAGGAACAGATCAGCAGCAGTAGGGCCCTGGGAGTTTCGTAAGAGGAGATGAAGAGGCAAGAGCAGTGCAAAGCCCTCTTCTCCTTTCCTTTGCTAAGACAGACTCATAAAAACAGACCCCACCACCCCAACTCTGCCGGTCCTCTGCTGGGTGTGGCTGCTGTTGGTGGACACCAAGAAGACGCTGCGGGAGCAGACGCTGCGACATCATACAGTTGAGTATGGCTTCCTGATGAATGGGGCCTTTGACATATGTCATTGGGCGACTCTGTCATTGTGTGGCCATCATAGACCACAAGCCTAGGAGATATAGGACACTCATTCCAAGTGGCCTCCATATGTGATCAAGACAAGCATCAAAGCCGATGAATAAGGCTGCTGCCCACATAGCTCAGTGCTCTACAGGTAGAGGGAACACACTCCCATCTACCAAGTAAAAGCACTCCAGTGTGGTAAGTACAAAGCAGACACACAGTCACTTTCAACCTCATTAGGTCTCACGCACCATGCTTGGCTGTACGTGTAGCGTGTTTGCAAGACAGCAGGCTTGTTTACACCAAGGCCACCACAGACATGTGGGTAGTACACTGTGCTAGGACACTGTGACACCACCAGGAAACAAGGATGCTTCAGGCTTCTAACAACCTAATGGGACCACCCTCACGTTGTGGTCCTTTATGGACCCAAATGTTATGGAGCACATTGAAGACACTGGGATATGAATAAACTCAGGGATCATCTCCTCTGTTGCTAGGTACATATTTATGGGGATGTGACCATAAATATGTGTCTTGCTGTGGGATCAGAATTGAGAGAAGGTCATGCCCCCGTCCCCTTGGGATTCACAAGTGTGTTTGCGCTGAGGTCAGGTCCCCCCCGCCCTGCCCCGGGCTTCTCTAAGCCAATCACTGAGCACGTGAGGAAACTAATTCAGCCCATTTCTGTGGGGTGCAGAAAAGCTCTGATAGAAAACTTGGCTCCGGGAATTGATATCCCGACTGATGTTCTTGTAGGCTGTCTCCTTCCCACTGTCCCTTCTCCTGTGTCTGTCTGGTTCATGCTGCTGGTTGACAGCTCTCCTCACCTCCTTCTCCTCCACTTCAGCCTTCCTGGGTGTGTCCCCCAATAAATCTCTTGCATATCTCATTCTGTCTTGCTATCTGTTTCGCAGAGGACCTCAAATAACACAACATCGTTCCACAAGTTCACCTTCTGCCAAACTGCTAATTCTCCACAAGGTTTAAAATGAGTCACCAGCCAGGACTCGGATGTGCCCCATTGGTTATAATGGAAGGGGAAAAAATGATCTGTCAGCATTTTGTGTAAACTTATGACCACATTTAATCACCCAGAGTGTACCTTCACTGACTACCAGATGTGTCATTAACCATTTCTGAAAAAAGTGAAATAAAATCACCCAGCATGAGAATGCTGTAGAATAAGTCAATACTAACAGATGGTGTTTATTTTGTCACTGCTTGTGTTAAAAAATCACCACCTAGTCCCATCAAATCCATTTCTTTAAGGTGGAAGCTTTATGTAAAAGCTGCTACAGAAAATGCAATATTTTATCAGCTGTCACTGAGTTCCTTAAAATATGAGCACTTGTTTTCATGGTTTTCAGTTTTCTAGGACATGGTGCAGTACACAAGAGATGGGTTTGTATAAATCTGA
Source organism: Tamias sibiricus (assembly GCA_025594165.1). Classification (NCBI taxonomy): domain Eukaryota; kingdom Metazoa; phylum Chordata; class Mammalia; order Rodentia; family Sciuridae; genus Tamias; species Tamias sibiricus. The sequence continues at coordinate 12,878,099 of CM046662.1, forward strand.
CACGATGGAGTATTTTGCCAGCAGCTCTGTCTTGCAACATGCAATCTGTTTTTGTTTTTGAAACAAAGTTGGTACATGAGTTAGTTGGAGCAGTAGTGTTTCCATGACGAAGACAGAACTCCCTCAACCGAGAGCCTCCACAATGTGGTTACCGTCTGCATGCCCAACAACGGGGGATCATCTGAATACATCACTGCATGCCCTTTTAGCTGGAATCACATAGACAGTCACGAAAAATGATGCTACGGGGGAAAGGTTCACCATACGGCAAGCAAAAAAAAAAAAAAAAAAAAAAAAAAAAACAAGGAGTAGTGAATTATGAATTATGATGCCATTTCTGTTCCAACACTCACACAATAACAGTCATTGCAACAGAATGGTAGGAAGAAGCCATCTTGAACCAGACAGAACAAATGAGGGCTCTGCTGTTCACACTCACTACCTTTGTAACCCTACTGAAGTCATGTGACCCATCTCTTCCTCCATTTCTCCACAAATCAGGGATGATAATCCCAGGGTTCATTTGGGATTAAATGTATATTTCCTTTCAAAGTGTCTGGCACAAAGTATTATATTAATATTATGATTGCTTTAAGTTTTATTATTATATATTATGGTATAGAAAGTCCTGGAAGCATTTTTTTTTTTTTTTTTTTTCACTTACAAAACTCTGAGTGAGTCTTGCTAAATGAAAAGATTGCAGGCAATTTTCAAGTTTTTATTTTCCCTTGGCTTGTTTGTTTATTCTAATGTTTCTTTACATGTACAAAAAAATTGTACTGTTGAAAAAGAAGAAGGAAAGGGAAAGAGGAAGAAGGAAAAAAATCTCGCTTATCCTTCACATTATACAATTTTGCTACTATTAATTTTGCAATTGGCTGGATAAAATGGCTTAAATTTTTTTTTTTCAAAGTTTAAAGCTCAAAGTACCTTGATCATCTAGAAGTTTGAAAAAAAATTACCTTAACACATCTGTGAACCCTCAATCTCAATGCTTACATAGTCAGTGAGCAAAATTGCTTATCAATCATGATGGGGATGGAATGAAGCAAAAATACTGTGAACACTGAGAAATAATTATTCCCTGATAAATACATTGGAGAACATATACAGTTTTTTTTTTCCAGTGCCTTCTTTCTCTTCAGAAAATTGTGCCCTCTACATCCATGTTCATATGCATAATTCTACAAAGTATACTGACAACAATACAGAATAAATATATGAATCCTATATATAGAGAGAGTCTATATACATAGACTCTGCATAAGCAAATAAGTCAAATGTGACATGGACCACGTTTGAAATCAGAGATTGAAAGAAATCAAATGAATTGTTTCTTGGCATCTCTTAGTACAGGCTGAGTCAATTTTCTGAGGTTATCAGAGAACACATTACAAAAGACCAAGAGCAAAACACCAACTGATGAAGTGGAAGCAGCGATATCACTGCCCTTCATGTTCTAGCCTTTTTAAAATGACACATACTTGGCGGCGAGCTCTAAGATTTTTGACAATAGATTTTTCAACAGGTAGGAGTCTCGGGATGAGGCTGGGACTGGATGGTGCTGATTTCTCTCTCTCCTGGATTTCAACATGTAATTGGCAAATGAAGACTGGGTCTCTTAAGCAGAAAGAACCCCCTTATTTTCTGAGGTGTTATGTTCCGTAATATCTAAGCTTTCAGTTTCTCTGCTGCCTCCAAGCATTCCAGCAAAGCTAAAATGCTATACTTGTCTTATTTTTTCTTTAAACCACAAATAGTTAGGTTGACCATGAAGAAAATTCCAGAATATTCCTCTGAACATCATCTCATTCTACAAGACTGACCCTTGTGGTATTGAGCGAGGTTACCATAGAAACTCATCAGGCCCCACTTATGCTGAGACCTACCTGCCTTTTTACTTTGTAAACATGTTTCCGTTTTTAAAGCCCTTGCTGAATCAAAGGGACTGCTGGGCAGACACTACCTGGAGAAAATGGGTCCTCCAAGCAAACACAGCAACCTTTAGCCTGACAGATAGGTGCCTGGGAGGGAAGGAATCTTAGCAAATATGCTACCATTGCTTCCAACACTTCAGTCATAAAGACATGCATCCTCATGCACCCGAGAGAGCGAACTTCTCTAATCTAAAACATCAGGGATAGGAAAAATCATAGACTCTCCAAAAAAGGATCCTTCTAGCGAGTAAGGATGAATCTGCATTGCTTAAGCATTTACAAGGAAGTGGCCCAACTTCCTCACACACATACGGACCCCGTGCATCCTTGCAAAAATGTCCTTTGCCGCAGGATGTACAATGGATCTTGGCAAATGCTAGTAAGTGATCAATAAATTCCAAGTCGTGTTGTGTGTCAGGCACTACCCTAATGCTTTAGTGCATTATCTTATTTAATCATGACATCAATCTTATGAAAAATATGCCTTTAACTCTTCCCATTTTACAGATGAGGAAGTTGAAGCTGAAAACTGGTAAGTGATTTGCTCAAGGCATCACCACTAACAGAGACCGTGTGAGATGTGAACACGGGTCATCTAGATTCACACACATCAGCCTCTGCTGTACAAACCAGTAACCTCTGCGACACTATCGAAAAACCACATGGATGTTCTCAACCTGGCCCTGCTGTGGCATCCCCTCTATGCTCTCTAACTATATCTAGGAAAGACTAATGTGTCCCACAGTTAGCAACAAAGACATGGCTTATCTTTTTAATTACCTACCACCAAAAACTACTGGTGTATTATTATATTAATTGTATTGTACCGTATTGTAGTTATGTTATACCTATTGCTTTGGTTTGAATGTATGTGTCACTCTGAAAGTCATATGTTAAAACTTTCCTCCCTAGGAGATACATGAAAAAGTGTGGCTGTGGGACCTGATTAGGCCATGGGGTCCACACCCTCATGCAGGGGGGTAAGTCCCTTCATAAAGTCTTGAGTAGGCGCTGGAGCTCTTTTTGCCTTTCTCCCTCTCTGTCATGTGTGTATGCAGTGTTTGTCCCCTCTGGAGGGTACAGTAGCAGAAAGAGCTAGCTCTTAGCAGACATAAAGCTGGTCAGCACTTTGAACTTGGATGCCCCAGCCTCCAGGACTCTGAGAAATCAATTTCCATTCAAGATAATCAATGATTGAGTATGTGATGTTTTGTTATAGCAGCACAAGCATACTAAGACACCTACCATGATCTGTCTGGACTACACCTTTCTCTTGATGATGTTTACAATAAACCACTATGAAGTCCTTGACCTCAAAAGGTGATTCTGCTTTCACGATACTTTTATAAGCTCTGGTATAAGGTAGAGGATCAGAAGAGTGAGATAGGATGAAAATTCCCTAAAAAATGAATTACTGGCACAGCAAGGAGCTAGCAGTACCAACCAGTGAGACAATGAAGATACATTTCTTCCCAATGGCATTTGAAAGATCACCTCAGAAATTCCCTCAGTAGAAGCACAATTAATTAGGAAAAGAGGAGGAAGAGGGAGGATGGAGTGAAATATAGGAGGATATTGCTTGATTTATTGATTAATTGATGCAAGATGACATGCGGGAACCCACAGTTTCATGTATTTGGGGTATAAAAACAGAAACTCAAGGGTTTACTTTGATGTGACAGGTTGGCAGATAGCAGATATGGGCAATGTGGAAATGAAAGAAAAAAGCTAACTTGTGATTTTCACAGATGCTTTTATTTTTCTCCCTTCAACTATACATTTGAGTCACTTTTCAAAATTATCATATATATTCAATGATACACACAATCCACAATTCTCCTCTTAAGTTGATTTCTGAAGCTTCCACATTTGATAGGGAGGAGAAGGAAGGCTTATCCCCTACATGGGAGCCAGCAAGACAACTTTCAGTAGCAACGGAGGGCTGATTCCATAAGATTTTAAATTTCGGCTCCAATTTGCCCTTTACAACAAGGCATTTATCCCAGGGCTAATAGCTTTGGCTCTATATGTTACAGTTTGTCTCATCTACAATACAGTGACATGAACTGGGATATATATTAACAGAACTTCTAGGGATTAATAGACATGATGCATGTGGAGGTGGTGCACTATAATAGGTGCTCAGTAAAGATGGCTATTCTCAGTTAATATATAATAACATGTTATTATATTAATTATATTGTGCAATATAATCTGTAATCCTAGCCATCCAGGAGGCTGAGGAAAGAGGATCATGAGTTGAAAGCTAGCCTCGGCAACTTAGCAAGGCCCTAAGCAACTTAGGGAGACTCTGTCTCAAAATGGAAAATAAAAAGTGCTGGGATGTAGCTAGGTGGTTGAGGGCCCCTGGGTTCAATTCCTAGTAGCAAAGGGGGGAAACAAAAAGCTATTCTCCTTATAAAAAATTTACAACAATTACTACTACACTTAGTTGGGAAAGAACTTCTAGTAAGGAAAGACAATCATTGAATGTTTTTAAATAGGGTGTACTTGATTCTTACCATAAGACACCACAGCTGATTCTTCCTTTGTTTCCCATCTAGCAAATGCAGAAGAACGGAGAAGAGATTTGGCTGGAGGAATCTTCCCTTACACCTTACTCAAGCTCTGTCTGAGGGCACGAGGCCTCCTCATTTGTTGCATGCCTCATTCTCTCCGCATGCTTACTCATTTACCCCACGGATAGACTGCCAGTGCGTGCCCTCGGTCTTGTTGAGGTAGATACACAGTCGTGCTAAGGCATATGGAATGAACTGGGTTTCCAGAACACAAAAGCCTTCTGCTCTCTCGCAACACAAGACAAAGGCTACCCCTGTGCTCACCCACATGAGAACCCAGAGCCAGGCAGCGTCATTTGGAATGAGCATCAACCAACGGGGACAGGTGGCCAAGGCTGAGACCATCTGTCTCCTGCAGAAGCATCCAGCGGGTGTTAAAGACCTCATCAGAGATGCCTGGGTGTGCACTTTATGTTTTTCCTCATCAAAATAAATCTGAGTGCTAGTCAGGATCCTTTGACTGAATTATGACTGGAGAAGAGGAGCTGGCACTGATGGTCCCCTTGCCAGCTGTGGGAGGAGACCCTCTGGTTTGTCCCACTGCCACATCCATATGGAGTGTGCGATTTGTCCTTTGCGAAAGCTTGGGGAGCCACAGGCAAGCACAATTACCAGCCAGCCACCTAAGAAGCATTTCTTTTAGCCAAGTATTACATGCATTTTTAATTGAAAAATACTTCCAATTACATTAGAATGATCATAAATAAGACTACAATGTGTTAAAGAGTGAAGCTGGCAGGTCATTCATAGATGGATTGTTATTAAAATTAGCATTATTATGATTCCATCAATTATTTCTACACTTTGGAACATTTTGTTTTCTTCCAATCCTCTTTACATGCTTTTGTGAGTTTCATTATAACATCAGGTGCCCCTTTCATGGAAGCATAAATTTCACGTCTGACAAATATGGTTTTCCCTATCTCAGGAAACCATGCTATTTGGGGCATGGAGAAAGTGACAATGTTATTTCTAATGCTGCCTATGTTTATTTTCTCACATAAACCCAATTATCAGCAGCTTTTGGAATTCTATTACATTCAATCAGATATTTATACCGTAATAACAATAATGCCAGCAAACTCTAGTTTTTAATGATAAGCATAATGGACACGATTCTATTTCATATAAACAGTGTTATTCTCCTAAGAGTTTAGGGATATTTGCACAACCATGAAGTAGGATGACATCACAGGAGTCATCTTTCTTTTGAGCAATGAGGACAAACAGTGCAAACATGGCAGCCAAACCACATCTTTTCCCTTGGCTTTTCTACCTCTGATGCACAGTGAATATGGGAGACGTGCTCTTGCCTGTCGGAAACCCACCAGAGGAGACAGACAATGAATACTCAGTAATACAAATTAAATACACAATTAGTACAGATTATGATAACTGACATGAAAGAAGTAAGTGTAGTTGTTTCTATTGTTATTCATAATAAAGGAGACTATCGTAAGTGACGCCCATGTATTTTATTGGCAATAGGCCCTTGCCACGTACAGTCGGGCATTGCATAGGGATGTTCTTTCTGGTCAACCATGGACAGTGGTCCCACAAGATTATCATGGAGCTGAAAAATTCCAGACACTTAACGTAGCCACCCTAACATCATAGTTCAGGGCCCTCCTCGCGTTTGTGATGATGTTGGTATAACTGTCAGTCATGCTTATATATCGCAGCACATACAATCAAACACAGCACATAATACTTTATGACAATAACCCATTATGTTGCTGCTGTATGTATTGACTATATTACACACCTTATTTTGAAGTGTATGCTTCCTACCTATTCAAACAAAAATTTACTGTAAAACTAGGCCTCACATACCTAGTGTTTATCACAGCTCTTGGTGGCATCAGGAGGCCACTTGGAGTGATTGACCTAGATCCTCTAGGTTTGTGTAAGTGCATGCTGTGATGTTCACACAATGACAAAATTGCCCGATGCACATACATGTCTCTGATCTTACCCTCATTATTAGGCACATCATTGTATATTATTTTTTGTAAACATCACAATATGGGTAATTGGAGGAAAGAAGATATCATGATTTTTTTTCCTTTTTATTACTTGTATCCCAATGAATAAATCAGCATGGTAAAACATGAACAAAATTATTCTCTGTAATGTAAGTTATGATTACATTTCATCAAGTATCGAGTATCATAAGTCTGATTGTTGGATGCACAATCCCCAGCAGGCCTGAAAGCTATGCACATCTCTCAGCCACCAAGCATGGAGCCAGCATCCCACTCCAGAGAGAGGGCGCCCAGGGAAAGAGAACTTCACAGACACTGACGGATTGACAGATGACATTTGTGTGAGCTTTTTGCATTGATCAATCAAGATCTGTGTATGTAAATAGGAACGGTTGACAAAGAATCACCATACATAAGGAACACCAGCATTATGAAGAAAGGGTAGCATCTGTCTCAGAAGAGTTTGCCTGCATCCAACGAGAATCATTTTTCAAAGTTGAAGATAATTATGAAGCCCAGAGCAATGCAAAAGACTATTACATGTACAAAGCAAGGTTCTGCATGAAAACGTACTGTGTGTGTGTGTGTGTGTGTGTGTGTGTGTGTGTGTCTTCTTTCTCAACACATACTCCCTTCAGAGAAGGATGGAAGCACAGAATGGACAGGGCTAAAGAAGGAGTAAGCTATTTGGAAGTAAAGTTTACAGAACCACCCAGACATAGGACAATTAGAATAGGAAGAAAATGTTTCTCTTTATCTTGGCCAGTTTTGATGAAGATATAGAAAATTGGGGACTCCAAAAGTACCAGGATGGAAGAATAAATTGGCACATGTGGAGGACAATTTAGCCAGATAGATGCATATTTGCCTACATTATGTAGATATGTGCACAGAGACATACATATCCATAATTATGAATATTGTATAAAAACACACGAATAGTTAGAATCTGGATATATACATATGTGTGCATATATTTTGAATATGCATATATCTTTCATAGATCTTTTGTTTCATTAAGCTTACCTGGAGGTATTTGCTTATAGAAGTTAAGTGTATCTCCAGAGATATCCATTCCTGCCTTGTTTATGACACTGGATGAAATAAATATAATTTAATGCCCATGAATCAGTGAATGTTAAAATGGTCATACTTCTATCTCTAGAAAAGATATAACTATGCAATGAGCCAGGGCCCATGTTCTAAATGGTAAAATGTTTGTGATACGCTATTAGATAAAAGCAAATTATGTAACTGTATATCATGCATAATCACCTGCTAAAAAAGGAGAAGAGAAAAAGACTGTGTGTATGCATACACATGTGTGTACAGAGGCCAGAAAAGTTTCTACACAAACGAAATAATACTCCTGGACATGTGACTTGAACTATGGCTCAGGGGAGTTGTCAAGTGATTTATAAATATATATGATTATAGAGTAACAGTTCCTCTTTTGCAGTTTGACTTCATTATTGCTTTAAAATATAAGAATAATAAATTTGAGAAACTATTACATAGCTAGCCACTCAAATCTTAACTTTGTCTTATAATTTCAGTAAAACTGCTTTCTAAAGGTAGGATTATACTAGTAAAAACATCATTCAAAGACAATTGACAACAAATACTCCAACAAGGTTATTTCTTAATATATAACAAGCCCCTAAAATGTGTTAAACTGTGAAGGAGGTTCTGGATTTATAAAAATGCCTGCACAAAACCCCTTACAACTAAACATGATATAGCAAAATCAATATGGCAACATTGAACGACAAAGGTGTACGGAAGACAGGCCTTCCTTAACGTCCTGCAGTTTCTACCTTCCAAGCTGGCTTCTGTCAAGTGCCCACTTTCCAAGGTTTCAGCTACCCATGGTCAAACATGGCCTGAAAATGTTACATAGAAAATTCCAGAAATATACAGTTCATAAGTTTTAAATTGTGTGCCACTTTGAGCAGTATGGTGAAATCTGACCGCCTGCCCAGGGTACCTGTGCTGTATCTGCTGCCTACCTGCTGGCACAGCGGCTGCCTTGGTTATCAAATCAACTGTCCCAGCACCGCAATGCCAGACTCAGAAATAAGTATTATTCTTTGCCTATTATTTTAATAGTTGTAGTTTATTATAGGTATCGTTGTTAATCTCTTACTGTGCCTAATTAATAATTTAAGCTTTCACCATAGGTATACATAGCAAAAGAGAGAACCTAGTGTTTGGTACCAAACATGGTTTCAGGCACCCATGGGGTACTTAGAACACATGTCCCCAATAAGGGGCTGAGGTCCTCTGCATCCCTGCACTGGTGCCAGTCTGGTCTCCCATTTCATCCAGTTTATAGCACCTGCGTCTTCTTACCCAGGCCCTGCCTGCCCTCTGTTTTCTGCACCTTAGGCTACTGAACTTTCTACACCTTGTATCTCCTTAGGTCACTCCTGCGTATTTCTCTGTCTTTAAAGTTAGGGCATCCCATATATATATATATATATATATTTTTTTTTTTTCTGAAATCCCTCATCTGTGCTTGTTTTCTTTGTAAGAGGATAAGCATTATAAAGACAGGGGACATTTATGTTTTTGTTTTGTTTTGATCACTATCCCTAGTGACTAGTAGTATAGCCAGCATAAAACAGGCTCAACTCAACATCAGTTAGGAGGATGAAGCAATGAAATCTCCAGCTTGCTGAGCATGTGGGAGCCCTGAGAAGGCAGATCCACCCTAGTTTGGAGGATATGCTCTTCAAAACCCATGCCAGGGTAAGGAAAGGCTACATGGAGACAAACTAGTGACACTTAACCCTGCAGTCATACAATGCGCAGTTCTTTAACAATAAAGGCCCATGGGGCTGCAAATGTGGCTTAGAGGTAGAGCTCTTGCCTCGCATGTGTGAGGCACGGGGTTCAATCCTCAGCACCACATAAACGTAAGAATAAAAAAGAAAAAAAAAAAAGGCCCATCTTGTTCAATGAAAGCAGTGGTCACCATGATGAGGCACAGGCTGCCAATGCTATTCATTGTAGAAAATGCTCCCAGCTCAGCCCCAGGGACCCTGAAAAAGTTACCCAGCTTTCCTTTTTTACAAGGAGTGGCAGAATCTTCACTTTCAATTTTTCATCAATATCATCAAACACTTTCTGCAGAGCCAGAATAAAAATCTATAAACTTATAATGTATCAATTTCTAATAACACAGTACTGGAAAACAGCCTAAGAAATTAGTTTCTTAGGCTTTCTTATTAAATTACCTTCTCTAAAATAAAAATTAGCATACAGCACCAACAGGAAAAAAGGGCTTAGAGTTGAATTATTAATATAATGCACTGAAATTAATCATGACTGCATACCCCCTTGCCTTTAAACAAGTCTAATTACTCCTAATTTAAACTGAATAAAAATAATGCACATATTTTCAAAAGAGGTACATCTATAGTAGTGCTGACAACATAAGAATTCGCGAGAAAATGCTTTTAACAGCCATAGCTTTGAAATCTAATGAATTACCTATTTTATTTTCATCACTTGAATTTCACCATACGGAGGTGAAAAAATGAAAATCTTGCAGCGATCCAGTTTAACATAATATTAATATGACTTTTTCCTGGGTAGAGATCTTAAGGACTGTATAAATAGATGATAACAGGGTAAATCGCATTTTAAAGTTAGAGAGAAGTCAGAAAGTCCTGTAGCAGCTGATATGAAATTATAGGTACTTCATCAAAACCCAGCCGGCCACAGCTACCTCATAACTCATGCTTAGAGCTCCATAATGTGATTAGGTTTTCAAGAGGGTACATTTGTGTTTTGGTTTCCTTTTAATCACTTTATGTTCAGCTTGGCTTCCAACTGACTGCTGATTGACTTCAGTCATCATGGCGAGAATAAAGAGATCGTCAACTTTGCCGAAGAAAAGTTATTAAATTTTAGTTTTCCTAAAGGGAAACATTCTCTGCAAGAGTAATTGAAAAAAAAAAAAATCTTTATTGACATTCTTTGAGGGAAAATACAATATTCAACATTTAGGCTGGAGCTCGATAGGTAAGGGAAATACAGATTTGAAGCAATTATACAAAGTCAGCCAAGAAAATTGGCTAGGAGAGAGGGCATCTTGTCTGCAGCTATTCTGGCCTGATTGGCAGCAAGGGGTTCTCCATTCTTTCACTCACTCCACAAGCATTTCCGGAATACCTAAACGTGTGATTTATCTTTGCCCTCAAATGAAATGCAGGCTATTGAAAGACTGGGGCTGAAACCAAAGATTAATAAACAAGTTACTGGACTTCAAGGTATTACATGTCAAAACAGAAACACAGAGTGCTGTGAGAACACAGATGAAGAGAAGGAAAATTTGTGTGTAGAATCTGCTGATCAGCCGTTTTTTACCAGTCTCCAGGTGCTGTACCAGTGTGGGCATAGTAAAATAGGGCCTGCATAGAACATACAGGAATCATGGTTTATTTTGAGAGGCAGAAGGATAACATGATAACAATAAGTAATTCATCCCTTTAAAAATATTTACTGATCACTGGTTAGAAACAGTACTCACGTGGATTATATAGGCTCTAGAAAACACAAAACAAAAATAGCAAAAATGAAAGAAATGGAAAAATCATCGATTATATCATTGTCTGAAGAGCCATAATTTTATTGCCAGTATTTCTAATATTGTGTGTAAAAACCTATTTTTATACATAATGAGAACAGTACTAGGTAGACTACGTTGTGACCTGCCATTTTAGATTTTATAATATGCCACAAATACTATACCATATTTAAAAATTCTTTTTTTTAACATCATGATTTTAGCAGCCATACTTTATTGACTCAATACTTCTATTTGACTAATTTTGATAAACAGCTAAATTATTTCCAGTGCTTCTATACAATCAACAATGCAGTAGCTTAAATCTACTAAATTTGGGGAAGAGAGATGAATAATTTGAATTATAGTCTATTCAAACATACCTTATAATCCCTAATATCATTTATTATATTTTAAATTATATTTTGGAACATATGGTCTCCCTCTCCCATGCCCCCCCCCCAAAAAAAAAAGCCTTTGAGGTTTCCTATAGAGATTTATATTGAAAAGAAAAAATTTAGGAATAATGATCATTCAAGGGTGGTGAAAAAGGGTTGCAAAACATGAAGAAAACATGCATGAAGTTAGCGTGACAGATAGATGCCATAAATATCTACAGCTTCTGGTGGAGGGGAGTAAAACTTTAGCCCTGATTTGCATATTGACAAAAGAAATGGGGAAAAAATACTCTTAGCTACAAGTAATAATACCTGGAAAAGCAAGAAAAAAAACTGCTCTTTCAACTATCCATTTCAGGACTAAATCATGTTTCCTCACAGCTCTTTATAAAGAAAATTTTTATGTGTGGTATAACAAGTGATATCATTAATAACATAGTCAAAGGAAAGGCAAGTATTTGTTTTACAGAATTGTTTGGTAATATTTGGCTCAACAGTAAGAGTAATGAAGTAAACTACATTTAGGGAATTGTCCCAGGTTACATGATTCCCTTGGGGTATCTGGAAACACTGCAATATTGTTAAATAAGGGTTTAGAGTTATTTGACTAGACAGAACCTTTGGTGACATTCTTTTGTCCTCTACACGTTGAAAGGCAGGCGGATGAGTCTGAACGAAGCACAGAGGGAAAGGCCACTGACCACCTCGTGCCCTTATTGTACAACATGCATACATTTAGTTGAGAGAATTACCTGCAGACACCAGCTGATTCTGGGAGGTCATTTTCAGGCGCTCTGTTCTCACCTAGTTTAATGAGTCTGACTTTTTCTGGATGACAAAAAGCATTAGATCCACACACACAAAAGGCCTAGAAAGAATCTCAACTTTTCCAAGCGCCTTTTCATAGAATGAAAATGTATGTTTAATTCCATGAAGCATTGTTCCAGCAAAGGATAGAGCAGACGATTAAAAACATCTTACTTATGGGCTCTGAATATAGCATAAAGCTCAGGTAGCAATCACTTTGCATTAGAACTGTCACCCCTTCAAAGCTCTCTTTTTAGCTTATGAAACAGAATCACTTGCCCTTTTTTTTTTTTTTTTTTTCTAGAAAGCCCTCTTTGACGGCTAACCCCTTCCTGTGCTCCTGGGCAGACACAGATGTACACCACAGTTTCATACTTAACTTATTGCTTTGTACACCCTCTCAAGCTCACTTACTGATCTGTCACGCTATGCTTGACTACCAGACATTAGAAATAAGTCTAAAGAAGAGGTATACTGATGTTTTCCTTTTCGTTTATACAGCATTTTCCTAAATAAGCCAGGAATCATGTCCAGTACTTTTCTTTTTGAAGGCTGATATGCGGGATTATTTTTTAGCACTGGGCAAAGAAGAATAAGTAAAGAAAGGGGCTAGAGAGTGATAGAAAAATGTTTTATTTCAAAGGAAAAAAATGGATTAAAAAGGAATAGTCTGCAAGAATTGAAGATAGCAGAGGTGGGAAAATATTTAACTAATCAAAGATTAATAGAACAGGCCTGCCTCTCAAACGATGGTAATCTATAACATTCATATTCTGGAAAGGTTTACACAGCATAAGGTTGAATGCTTATGCTGTGTAAACACAGAATGAAGTGTAGCGGGCATGCAGGCTCACACACTATATTTTTAAAAATCTGGTTCTGTGAATGGACTTGAGACTTCACCTTGCCTATTCCAGGTTGTTGTCAAGAATGATAAGGTCAGTAAATTCTTGTAAGGTTTTGGAAATCAGACTGGTCTCTGATATTTCTTTATTACCCAGGTGACCTACAGAGGGTATCGTCACTGGGATGATGGGAAAGGTAAAGGTTTTCTGTGAATGTGTTATTTGGATAAAACAATATTTTCCTTGTACTATTTGAAAATGTGACTTTTTGACTTCTCATAACTGCCATTGTTTCTTATACACTGAATGTGTGCCCAGTCTCATTTATTCCCGTTGAAGTAGGTACTACTATTTTCATATTATATAGATGCAAATATGCAGTTCCTGAAGATAAAAAAAAAATCACCAAATTCCAAATAACAGAGACAGGATTGTACATGTAACCTACCCCCACCCCTGCCTGCCCTACCTTCTGAGTGCTAGATTGCCTCTCATAAAAAGTCATTAAACCATGTGGTCAACAAAATGGCCTAAGATTCTGTAAACATGAACTGTCTTCAAATGACCCCAGGGATGCCTTGATTGCAGAAGGGCAGTCCTGGGGACACTTGAACACAGCAAGCATTCGAACACTCAGACCTGGCCCTCTAAGGTGCAGATCACTCATGTGGAGCAAAAATGCACCGTGGGTGTACATAATTTTAGAGAGACAAAGATGGCTCATGCAACAATAGGATCACTGTTGTATGAACATAGATTCCTTTCTTTCTTCTTACGAGACTCCTATGGCACTTTACTGTCAAATGCTACATCCTCGGGTTTATTTAAATATCAGCAAGTATGCAAAAAGTCTTTGTGTATTACACCAAACAGCAGGAAACAAGATACCTTATCTTTCCAATTCAAAAGAGGCACGGGCCATTAATAAACCATGCCAATCTCGTTAGACTATAACATTGTTTTTTTTTTTTTTTTTTTTTTTTTTTTTTAAATCTCATTATATCATGTTGGCATTGGGCTTACTTGCTAGTTTCCGAGAGCTTACGTATTGCTGGGGTGATGTGTTTCTTTTCTCCCCTCCATTCATGGAACAGCCCAGCAGTTTGACAGGATGGGTGTTCTAAGTTGAAGATTTACTTTTGTGCATTTGTTTTGGGAGATAGTGAATTACAGGATGCAAATGTGGGATGCAAATTCAGAGCTGTCTGGGGGCTAGATCATACACAGAGCCCAACAACATAAAGATTGTGGCGTTTTGATAGGAAGACATTTATAAAAGCTTCACTGCTGACAGTGACCAGCCAGGGCATAAACACCATCTAAATTCTGAGTTTAAAAGATTGCATTTCTGTAAATTGATGCTTGTCTGATACAAGTCCAGATAGGGTGACGCCAGCACCTGCATGCATCGCTGTGAGCACCACTTCCTGAGCATCGGAAGATGTTTTGCACTTTTATCTCACTTGACCACACCAAAAAGGGGCTTCTGTTATTGCTCTCCCTTTACAGGAGAGGAAACAGACATAAAGAGATGGTACAATGTTCCCAAGGTCAAGTTATAAGCTAAACCCCAAGTTACAAGCTAAATTTGGTCTCAAAGTCTCAACATCTTGCCAAAACTAATTATTATTTTCCCCTCTCTCAATTGTGACTTTCAAAGAAATGTCTTGAATGGTCAGTTTTGCCCATCTCCCTCCCCGCGAAAGGATTTGAATGTGTCACAGGCATGAATTGTGGGTGTCTATTTGACTTGCATATGTACTCACACGGGGATAAACATTTGGGGGCACCAAATCAAAGGTGAAGACCTCAAGAATAAATGTTCTAAGATGCCCAGGTAGAATCAAGGTGATGGCATGACTAAATAATCAGTTTTTGACCCCAGGTGACCTGACCTGCATAATCCCGGAAAATCATTTGTCTCCCTCTAAAGGGCAGCTGAGTTGACTAAGCTGTACAAGAGAAGGTCAGCTGGTTTCAGCACAGTGACGAGAGGCACAGATATTCAATGCCAATACCCACACACAGCTACACACCCTGGAGTTTATTCCTGTTTTAAAGAGAGTGTAATAGAGAAATTCTAGTCAGCAATAAGTTAGCTTTTTCAGGAGTCTAATGACATCATTATAGAGCACTCTAACTTTGCTCTGTGGATACAATGTCATTAGTGCCCCTGGGGTTTGGCCCATACTATCTCAGTTATTCTCCACAGCCTCTCTCCAGGTTGTCTCCTCTTCCACATGTCGGAAAAATGAGAGCTTTTATCGACACAAAAGGGTGTGCAGTAGCCCCAAGAGCACACAACATTATTTTATTCATTAGTTGTCAAGTGCCTGCAGGGTTCAAAGAGACAGGTCAGTAGAAGGGTGTATATAATATGAATTGTTCTACACTCCAAAAAAATAAGGTATTTGCTGGAAGGTGTCTCTAGGGCTCAATTTTAATAGAAGCTGCAGATTCAATTGGGGTCTTTCAACTTTATCCCTTTTCTGAGACCACCAACCTCAGAGTCACTATTTGAGCTAGTATTTGGATTTTCTTTTCAGTGGTTGGATATTATTTTGTAATGCTCCCTCAAGACTCCTGTATACCAAACCCTGAAACCTGCCTGTCCGTCACGTTTTTGCCAGCCATCTCAAGTACTTGACACAGTGTACATGGTGGGTGGTCAATGCATCTTAGTTGAAGGAACTAATGCATGAAGGGGTAAATGAAGTTTCAGAGGGCTTCCTCAATGGGCAGCCACAAAGAGCAGTATCCTTTTTAATTAGTAGTGAGCACATTTGTTCTGACCTGAGGGTCAAATAAAAGTGCTAATGGAAATCACCTTTTATTCCAAGATTAGAATGACCTATTATTTCTGATTATTAAAAGAGTATACATGCATTGCAAAAATTCAAACAGTACCCCCAAGAGAAAATGTAGTAGATAATTCCCATCACCTAAAGTACAGAAGTTTCTGAATAAGAAAATATAATTTAAATTCCTATATGGAGTCATCTTCAGAGGAAGAGATATAGAAGTGACCCTATAAGAAGTGACATCTCTATGTTGGTAATGCTGCTGTAAGACAAAACAGACGCCCGTTTTGGTTCTCCTTGTAACATTTCTCAATGACACCATATCACATCTCTTAGTATTCTGTGTGTGCATCAGGAACGTGCACATACGTGTGTCTACGTTTGGGCAATCTGGCCTGGTTCCTTTCACCAGGTGATAAGTAAGGAAATCATCACATCTCCTAGTTTGCTTTGCCTGCCAGAGAAGGCAGAAATAACATTTACCTTATTTTTTCAGTTACCTTCTTAACAAAGATTTTTTATCTGACTAATTTTTCATGCCATTATTCTTATATCCTCAGGTTGATGGTGTGTCTAAAGTCCTTTTCTGGAGAAACCAGTGCTTGTGAACACACCTGCACTCACCCCTGTGAAGGTAAATGTTCATTTAGGAATCAAATGTGTTTGCGGGGCTGGGATTGTGGCTCAGTGGTAGAGCACTCGCCTGGCACATGCGCGGCCCGGGTTCGATCCTCAGCACCACATAAAAACAAAGGAATTGTGTACAACTAAAGCAAATAAATACATATTTTTTAAAAAAATGTGTTTGCACCTGGCTGACTCTTCCAGGCCCCACGGACAAACCTATGGGCTGTAACTAATGGAGTGTATATATATGGTAAAGCCACACCTTCCTCAGAAAGCATTGTCTGAGGGTTGGATTCCAAGCTTCTACCAAGAGCCTGACTAAGAGAAAGGATGTAATGGAGAGCTTCTTGTCTGTGTGGTATGCCGTCTGTTCAGCCCTCCATTATTTGAGGCTACATCATCATGGCCTTGGATCTCAGTCTACATCAAGTACAATGAATCTACGCTGAATTAGGCTGTAATCAATTTGCCCTGAACTTTTTAAATAAAGGTAAATGTATATACACACATAGGGATTAGTCATTTAATAATACTCTACACCCATCAGGGCAGGGGCTTGATTCCAAAGGTAGGAAATAAATCCCACATTTATTGTCATATTTGGATAGGAACAGACAATGAATGATTCCTTTTGATTAATTTGGTGGCAGAAGACTTCATGAACCTCTATGCTTAGGAAGCGCCAGGGTCCCCAGCATCTGCTCCCCTGGGACTTAAATATCTGAGCAAACGACTTGGAGGCAACAAAGGAGTGTGGGGGTGGGTGGACAAGGAAAAGTAACAAGAAGGGTGAACAGTGTGTGCAACCTAGAGGTGACTGAACAGGAAAACCCGAAAGAGAGACCCTCCAAGGAAGAGACAGAATGGCAGAGATGGAAAATGGAGGTCAGTCTCCCTAAAAGTGTGCACGTCACAGAAGGCACTGCAGGACGTCGGCGCCGACGGTCATGTCTAAGGAACTTGCTCGGTCACATAACATCTACTGCCACTTGAGTGGTCAAGTCTCTGAATGTGTTTTTCCTGAGTACACAGGTCTGATAAAATGCAGACAGAATTGGAGGGAGGGAGGAAGAGGAAGAGAGACCATGAACATGACTACCTGACCAAAGGAGCGAGATGAATACGATGAAACAAAGAGGACAGATGGGGACACGCCTTCCTCGACATTGGACCACAGTGCCCTTTACAATGTGTGTGTGTTTAGTAAAACTGCATGGCTCCCTTTGTCCTTACCTCTGGCCACCTTGGGAGTTTTGATCCTTACAGTTACAAAGAGGACGGGGAAGGATCACAAAGCACTCCCTCTTGGAGGCACGGTCATCCATCTTTTTGATATGAAACATCTAAAACCAAATTCTCAAAAAAAAAATAATAATAATAATTTTCCACTGAGCATTTATTCAGGGCTCTGTTTCTCTGGTGATTCTTAACAAAGGTTTTGTTGCTGGTGCCCAGAGGAAAGACTAATTTAAATGTAGAAAGAGACACTTAAAAAATAATGTCATCTGTTGGCAAAATCTCCGAGGGCATTACCTTCCTTTCACACAGGCAGGGAGCTCAACCTGATTGCATTTAGGGTTATCTTTAGCAGCTACACTCAGAATCAAAACATTCTCATGAGGACTATTGTTCTAACTAATCTACTTATTAAGCTTTTATTCAGTTTTAATAGTCTTTTATTTTACCAAAAAAAAAAAAAAAAAAAAAAAAGGAAAAAAACTCAAAGGGGACAGCGATGGATTTTGCAATTATTAGTGAGGAAAGAGCAGCCCATGACCTACAACCACCGGCTTGTCTAAGAACAGTCCTCTTTTCAAAGTGATCCTTCAAACCATTATGCTTAATTACAGGCACTCCCTCCTCCAGCTGCCACCCTGCTTTCTATTCCCAACAAAGTACAACCAGCATGAAGCCCACTCTCCTCCGATTTGGAGTTGGAGGAGCAAAAGCTCTGCAGGTGAGATGTGAGACTGCGATTTAAAGGAACGAGATGGAGCAGCAGAGGGTGGCATATCGGGGGGAAAAAATCACACTATACAGTATTTGTGAGTAGGATGTTCAAAGCTCTGTTGAAATCAATTCTTTGTGCCACTGAATACAAATTTGTGACTTTTCTTTTCTTTATGCTTCCTCCACCTTACCTGTCTTCAGGAAAGAGAACATCAGTCTGACGAGTTTCCCTCCTCTCTGTTGCTTTTTTTGGGCAAGAGCTATTCACATATGTCTTTTGACTGAAAGCTATACTCATTCAAACAACTAAATAGAAATTTCCTAATGTTTTCTTCTTATGAAGGACCTCCACTCAATCTCTAAGCCATATAATTCTAAAGCAGAGAACTCTCTTGGCCACATCTGAACAAATGATCCACCGGGCATCTAAACACAAACAAATCACAAACTGCTAGAGAAATCTATAAGGCAACACACCATAGTATTTGCAAAAACACTGAGAACCATGGTTCTACCCATATAATGCTGGGCTCTCTGGAAATACCCCTGCATTTTCACTTAAAAAAATTTACCTGGGAACTTCCAAAGGGAGGCAGCAGCCTATGGTTCTGCTAAACATAATAAGCTCAGTTAAAATGCAGCACTGTAGACAGCTAATTCTTCTCTCCACTCCTGATCAATCACTTCATACTTCGAGGCCTTTACTACCAAAGCCACTGTTCCCCACATCCTTCTCACTTAAGGGCTCTGGGAAAGATTTTAAGAGTCATCAAAAGCTCGAAGGAGAATTAAACCTCCCTCTACAATGGAATTTTTTTTTTGTTTCTAAGGAACCAGGAAATACTCCTGGGATGAACACCTGCTTTCCAAGGCATGCAGGATGTTAGAAGCAGCTTTAATGCAAATGAGGAGTGAGTGACCCAAGGAATAACAGCATTTAACACTGGAGAAATATTGCTAAAAAGTATTGAACACCATAAGCATTAGCTAATGATGTCCTCATAGGAGACAAGGGGCAGAGAAGAGACAACAAACTTAGCATCACAAAGTGAGTCTTTGCTAAGCAGGGGTTTTGGATCCTTCACACAAGAGCTGGGTTTCTTGGTGGAACTGAGGAGGTTTTGCTTCATCCTTAAATAAACAAAGCAGCCCCAGGAAGGAGGGCAGAGCTCCCACAGAGGGAGTGACTCCAGGCGCTGAGAAAGATTTTCAAAGGTGAGAAAACCCGATCATATTTTCTGTGTTGGGGACTTCGTTAAGAGAATCATGGCATCAAAGGCCAATGAAAGGCCCTCTCCTGAGATGAAAAATCAATACCTTATTTGATTTGCAGGCAAGAAATAAACTTCAAAATGGAGAGCTCTTTACTGTTTGCTTTGGCTAGACTCCTTCTAGATTACAAGGCTGCTGTGTCTCAAGCCCTCAGAGAAACTGAGGCAGAGAGAGGTTTCATTTGATTTCTCTGAGCCTCCTAACCTAGCCCATTCGACAGAAGGGGGCACATTGGTCACAATGCTGTTAGGCAATGAGCAAGATGTCCTCACACCAGTGGGACAAATGGCTTAAAACAAGGGGAACATCACAGAGGGACTTTTCTCTCTTCCCCTGCCCAGGCAGAAGCTGCTGTTTGCCTACTTAATAGCCGCTAGTTGTTTCTCCACCTTCCCTCCTTCCTCTCTTCACCAAATTCCATTTTTGTTCATGCTAACAGGTGCTCAGAGAAGGCGGGCCCTCCCTCACCCACAGGATGACTTAAGGTTTGTGTAATTATCTATTGATGCCACCCACTAGCTTGACTGACGAGTGGGCTTGAATGACGACTGTGTAGTGAAACATGAGGGAAAATAGACCGGGTGATACGAAAAAAGATTTACTCCCTGGAGAAAGAAAAGAGATGTTCAAGGCAGGGCCTCTGCCAGGATTGCCTTTCCTGGTTTGCACACAGTCAAGGGATGAAGATGAAGGTTGCCTGTTGTGACTCCAGGGGCAATTTTGGCGGGTACTGAGGCACTGCTGAGCTGTGGACCAACCAGAAACCACCTACCTCCAGACCTAGCTATCTGGTTTTTAAGCCAATAGTAGATCAATACTGGATTATCTACGCAACTGGGGGTAGCTATATAAGCACATAGCCCCTCCCCTACCACATCTTTCCCATTGGAAGTTTTGAATTTACAAAAGGTCAATGCATTCTTGAAAGTTCTTCATATTTATGTGCCTTACGGTATTCTCTGGGAGCTGTAATATTGAGAATAACTCCGGCGGTTTGCCTGGGATGTCCCAATTTAGTGCTAAAAAGTGCACACACCCGGAAACCCCTTCAGTCTCAAACAAACTGAAGTAGAAAATCCAACATGTAGAATTTATTCATACCCCCCCCCACCCCAACTAAGATATTATCCAGATAAGTTCCCTTCTCAAATATCTGGTCACATCAAGAGTAAGTAGGATTTTGATTGAATTTCAAATTATATCTTCAATTGTCCACTTTACCTTCTAGATATAGAGAAATGGAGATCTTGAAAAATTTAGTAAAAAGAAACTTAATGTAAGTAAGTTGCATTAGGATAAATACTATGAAAAGGCTCATTATCTATATAATGTTTATTTATACATGGCAGGCACTCTCAGTACTATATGTGAACTATCTCACTCAACTCTGAAATAATTCTAAAATATTAAAATGTAATATTAGTGATATTTCAATTTATTACATCTGACTTAAAATTTTAATTTGAGTTAATATTCAGTTTAATATTAATATCTATTTCCGTTTTATAGATGAGGCAACTGAGGCCTAGAGAGTTTGAGTAACCTAAGGTCACTCATATGCAAGCTTTTGTAGGACGGGTCCTGTTTTGTTTTGTTTTCTTCCTCACAGATCCAAATACATTTGTCTGGGGTTGAAAGAGTCAACACTTAGGTGAACTGAGTCGGAACATCCTAAATGCTCATTTCCATTTCTTAGTAGTTTCTTTAGTTCTTTGCAACCTACAGATATAAGCACAAGCCCCTGGAAAAATGATAAACGTGAGCCTGGGAAGGTCCCTGTAGGCAGAGGTTCTAGGAGGTACAAGTTACCCTCAAGGATCTGCCCATTCATGAAGTCCCTGCACCCAGCAGGAGGAACATCCAATTAAAGGCAAATGCCAGGTCCTCATCTTTGCTGATGGAAAGCACCTGTTTTACATGACTACTCCTGACTGGTCCAGCGGAAAACCACACGGGACATTTCAAGTGGTGGAAGCAGAGGTTACCGAGGCGGAAGTTATCAGCTCGACCCTGTCCTATATTATCTGCTTGCGGGAGAGGAATGAGGATGATGTTGGTGATTTTTGATCTGATTGTATTTAGAAGATAATGTCAATGAAAATTGAGTGTTGTTATTTGTGCAAAGTAAATGTCGGGGCAGACCGAGACATTTAAGAAAGGAGAGAGAGGCCACTTTCCAGGAAAAAGCATTCTGTTTTATTAACATGAGAGCAATTGCATGCAACATTATTTCTGTTTTGTTTTTTGGCAAAAATAAGATAATTGTGGAAACCCAATGACCAGATATCACAGTCAATTTATAGAAGGGTAAAATCCAGAATGGAACCACAAGTGACCTTATTTACTTGGTGAGTTTATATCTCTCTTATTCAGAATGCAGGACACTACAAGAGCCGATCCGAAGATATTTCAGTGGTTATTTTCTGAGAGATTGCTAGTTTATTTGGTATACTCCAGTCCTCACAAAAATCTAAATACTTGGAAGTCATAAGCATTAATTTTTTCCCTTTTATATCCTATCCTCCCCCTCACTTTCCAGATGTTTTGAAAGACATGAAATAGGATCAAATGCATTTTTCTTTGTGGGAGAGGTTTGTAACCATGAGGCAGCTATTCAACTACCAACAATAATACCAATATTTGCCATGGCAATACTAGGAATAGTTTCATTCGACTGGTTACTATAGGCCAAGCCTTGTCCAAGTTATGTTATACACATTATGTCATTCATTTTTATAGAAATCCTAGGATAACTCTAAACTCACTGTCCTTGTCCCGGAGAGGAAAAAGAGGTTCAGAACAGCAGAAGAATTTGCTCAAGGTCAAGAGCTAGGACACGGGGATAAAGCCCCCATTTGAACACAGACTGTTTGACTTGAGAGTCCAATCTCTACATCACTCTATGGTGCTTCCTCTGCTGGCAGAGTCTACTTACACAACAAGATTTATGATACTTAAAATCGTATTTTAAAAAGACTTCAGGGTTATTTAGCCCATGTCCTGACTAGTATAAGATCAATTCCATATAAAACAGCGCCTTAAGGTTGTACAAACCAAAAATATAATGAGGATTCAAGAAAGCTTGGAGAAATTCTTGGATGACAGATCTCTCCCAGTCAGGGATGCCCCCTCTGAGGACAATATTACGAAGGGCAACGATCATCATGTCATACCCGTGTCCCTTGGTGCTACTATAAAAGACAAAATACTGAATAGTGTGCACGATAAGTCTTATCCCATATGACTTTTTTATGTTCTTATGATTCTTAAAATATATCTAAGTAACCTATTTCTATAATTCATCGAACTTAACCATGAGGAATAACTGCATCTTGCCGTTAGTTGTCCAAGTGGCGGCAAAGGTGAAGCCATCCTTATTAGAAGAAGGCGATGCTATTTTTGTAGCTTGTTTTGTTGGAGAAAAAAAACAACTGGACTATGAAAAGATCAGGATCCTGCTTTCATTTCTGTCTCTGAGGTGCGGGGTGACCCAGGGCAAGTCAAACTAGGAGCCCGACTTTCCTCATTAACAAAGTGAATGACTCAAAGCCAGGGCACTTCCCTCAGGGAAAGGCTGCACTAAAAAACATCTGTAGTCAGCAAAGAGATAGGCAAGAGAATTTGTTTATCTAATGCTGAATTCTAGAAGGGGGGAAAAAAATCTCTTTTGAAATATTCATAACCATAGGCGTGCCCTCAGGCAAAGGGGATTCGAAATTTACATTACCAGCATATTCCAGGAGATCTCGAGACAAGAAATCAAAGTGGTCCTGCACTGGATGTGCTTTATAAAACCTGGCAGAAACCAATGCAAATTTATGTGCTAGGATGGAAGAACGTACCTCAATGTCGGCCTCACAGACTATCCCCAGGTAAAGCCCAGATAGCACCAGCCCACACTCCACAACTGCAGAGCCCACAAAGGAACAGGTGTGCACGAGCCCTTCTCAGAAAACGACAGAAACAAACATTAGATGGCGGAATCACAAGATTCAGATGGTTATGTAACTATATTTAAATATTTTTTATAAAAATAAGTGAAAAAAAATGAGCAGGGAGCAAGATATTCTTCAAAGAAAGACTAGTCAGATTATAAAAAGAACTTCCAGAAATGACATATTTCTAAATAAAAATTCAAGGGGGAAAAAATAAAATCAGTGAAATAAAAAGCTCAATGTATATATATTCAGCCGCAGACTAGAAGTGCAGGATATAAATAAGTTATCCATAATGCTGGAGAGAGAGAGAGAGAGAGACAAAGAGATAAAGGAGAGAGAAGAGAAACAGAAGAACATAAATGAACATATCTTGCATCAATCTAACTAACATTCCAGAAAAAAAAAAATTTACAGAATATGGGACAATACTATGGCTTAGAATTATTCAAAAGGGATGAAAAACCCAAACCATGGGATTAAGAAAACACAATAACTCCTAAACATGACAATAAATAAACAAATATATCATCTAATCCCAGTGAGGAAAGCTGTATCCCACAGACAATGAGAAGAGCTTAAAACCAATCAGAAATTTAAAACTCAGACTGCCTAAAAGGAAAAAGATTTTACTCTCAGCGGATTCCCCAGCAACAATAATTTCAGCCAGAAAAGAGTGAAATCCTTTCAGTCAGAGGGGGAAGAAGATGTCAACTTATAATTGTATGTATAATTGGCTAAACTATCATTCAATGATGAACAATAAATAATTTTTTTCAGATTAAGACAAAAATGAGAGTCTATCACCAACAAACCCTAACTAAAGAAATAGTAGTCCATGCCCAGAAATTCTATTCAGCCAGTCTGAGGAGGAGCTTGGTCTTTTATCTATCTACCTACCTACCTACCTACCTACCTACCTATCTACTGATCACTATCTATATGCATTATGTCTCCAGTATATCTATTTAGGAAAAAATATCTATACACATAGAGGGTGTGTGTGTGTGTGTGTGTTTTAAGCCATCTTGGAGATTCTAATGGACAACCAGGGAGGAAAATCACTCCTAACATTAATATAAATCAAATCATCTGGGGACACTTATTGAACTTTAGAACCCAATTCAGTGAGCCCCAGATTCTGTATTTTTAGTAAGCACCCAGATGATCCTGGTCCAGGGACCTCACTTTGATTGCAAGTTTCTGAAGGGATAGTAAAGGAAGGAAAAAAAATTATCTCAAGGGAAAGACTTCAGACTCAAGTAACAGTGAGGAACCAAGAATTTGTTTGACGTGGCTATCTCTAAATAAAGATTACTTGTAAAAAGTCATAAAAAAGTTAAATTTTTGTGGGAAACCAGTAAAATAGAAGGGGATAATAACTAAGCATTTAGTGTTCCAAGGTGTTCCGATTCTTCAGGTGGAACACAGAGATGTAAAATCAAATCCCTCGGACTAGATCAAGAGTTTTACAGCTGTGTTGGGTGGACATTCAATAGATCCCACAGGTTCCTCAAGATCTAGGGACCATAAAATTCTCTCAAGCAAATCTCCATATTTCTAGCCAGGCATGGTGGCGCATGCCTGTAATCCCAGCAGTTTGGGAGGCTGAGGCAGGAGGATCACCAGTTCAAAGCCAGCCTCAGCACTGGTGAGGTGCTAGGCAACTCAGTGAGACTCTGTCTCTAAATAAAATACAAAATAGGACTGGGGATGTAGCTCAGTGGCCGAGTGCCCCTGAGTTCAATCCCTGGTACCCAAATCTAAAGCAAAAACAAACCTACATAGTTCTGAGACTAAAAGTGGTGCTCTTAATTACTCTGGACCAGAAGCATAAACCAGGGTCATCCTAGGCAAGTCGGGACAGATGGTTAACTTCCTTCCAGAGCCACGAGGTGTGGCCACAAGCGCAGCTCTCCAAGCCTCATCCCTGGACTCTCTCTGCCCCATCCAGTGAGAAAACCCTCTTCTTGTTTACATTGTAGCTCACGGTTGTATGGAATGGCTCACTTGAGGAAATAAGTATAGTAGGCTGCAGGAGCCCTAATTAAGGAGATAGCTAAGATTGCGGTTAGCTGTGAGCCATAAGCATTACTACCTTCCATGGTCTCATGAGACTTGGCCCGGGACATTGTGGATCGGGTGGGTGTCATTTGCATGGTCTCGCGGGACTTGGCCCGGGGGATTGTGGATCGGGTCGGTGCCATTTTGTGGTTGTTGGAGGAGCATGGAGGGCGTGTCGGGGTGTTGTTGGAGCCGGAGAGAGAAGCTGGCAGAATAAAGAGCCTGTTTGTTTCCAGTCTGCCTCTGAACTTATTCCTGCGGCTTTGTTGCTCCAAGCGGCCATGGCTTCAGGCGGCAACAGGAGGCATCCATTGATTCTGCCTGTCCAGCATCCATTCTGCCTTCCTGTGGTGGCTACCTCTTAGTTTCCCTCTGGGAAAACCACACTTCCCTGGCTTCTGTTCTTTGGGTGTGTCTGACCCACTTCAGGGATGGAAACATTCTCCAGGCCACGCCAATCAAGCCAGTCTGTTCCCTGATTGCAATGGGTGGGCTATAAAAGACATCCGCGTGTGAGTCAGAACAGCCCAAGGAGTGAGAATCCTAAGAATAGTTCAGGAGGCAGCCACACTTTCTATTGGAACTTCTAACTGTAAGGACTATGAAGGCTGTAGCTGCTGGGAACCAATATGTGGAGGGCCTGTCTCTGATCCCTGCCAAACCAGAGGGAAAGACACACACAAGGTCCCAATGAGATGGTCCGCATCACTGAATTCAGTCGACCTGAAGCAAATGATGCCCTTGCTCTCTGAGGTGAAGGGAGACGATATCTCTGAGGCCATTTTGTTTATATTTTCTTATTCATGATTATTGTTGTTCTTACTGATTCGTGCCATTTGAACTGGGTTTCTCCACCAGCAAATGAAAGGAATAATTAATAAGATGTATAGTTTGTGAAAACCACTTGACAAAATTAACTTGGCAGTGCCTTTCAGCTCCAGTGACATCACTCAAGTGGCCCTAGGTATGCAATAATGAGAATCAGAATTACTTTTTACCAAGGGCTGTTATTTAAATGTAGGGCTTGAAGCGGTTATGAACTTTCTAAATGCTTATTCCTTCTCCTAAAAATAGATTTTCTAACCCAACTCACCTTACAATTGGAAAAATGGGCCAGGTTAGAGCAATTCTAAATTCACATTCTAAGATAGGAAGCTTATAAAATGTTGTTTATGATCTGATTTCCAAAACATTTGAAGGGACTGGTTTAGATAATAGAAATTCAGCTAAGGCATAGAGGCTAGAATTAATGTTTTCGAATTTATTTGCTTCTGATTCTAAAACTCATAACTATAAGCTATTTAAATGCATCATTGTTAGTATTCCAGGGAGAGTCACAACAATAAATAAGGTACATGCTCGGTTCAAGGTGCCCTAATGATATCTAAGGAAAAATATCTATTATTTTGCATTTCTTCTGAACGCTTGACTTAAGATTCTAAAAATGCCTATATTCAATGTACTACAATACTCCAAATTCTAAATATAATTTGTTATTCATATTACCAACTAGGTTTTAATGCATTTTGAAAATAAAATAAAAATACACCTTGAATAGAGGTGTCCCAGGCACACAATGGTTCGTGGTACAAAGACAGTCCTCAAATACTTGTGGAGTAATTGATGAATGTATAAATAGGAGATGTATATACACATCATATATAGTATACATAGATATGTTCATATATAGTATACATTTATGAACTATCAGAGGATATAAAATTTATAATAAATGTAGGAGAACATGCTTACTGCTAGTTACTAGTTATTACTTAGATCAACATATATTATCAGAAATACAAGTTTCAATGCCAAATGGTAGTTAAGAAGGAGGAGGAGGAGGAGGAGGAGGAGGAGGAGGAAGAGGGAGAAGTGGAGACCAAATAAAAAAAAAATTTGAAACAAAGCTACAATTTTTTCTTGCAGGATATCTCGGAATTTTTAATATGTCAGTGTGTCTTGTATTATCTAAGAAGGAAGATCAATGAAGCAGAGGATTTTACATATAATTTTCCTAATCTGACAACCAAATTTAATTTTTGTGTAACCCCTCTTACTAAAAGTGTTCTACGAAACTCATGCTGAGAAATGCTCCTAGACTCTCACTGCTCATCTCCAGAGACAGGCTTGACTGATGCCTTTTCCCTTGAGAAGGGCACTGCCAAGTGTCATATAGTCACAAATTTGTCTATGAGTTCAGATACATCCTATAATTTGTTGTCATCACTAATTTGATTTTGATCCTATTTGTTGTTATCACTGAATTGATTTTGATCCTACTTCAGTTGCATTTATAGAAAGCATGATGTATACGATAATGGTTTGAATAAGTTCTGAGCATTGATATGCAACTTAGTAACTTGGGAGGAAGAGGTGACACTTTGTCAATCTTCTGAAATTTGTTCTGGCAAACACATCACATTGGTGAGGGCAGATGGGTTTCCTGCATAGGGAGAGAAATCCAACATGCACCTACTAGGATGTACAATTGAACTCTACAAAAGGATTCTTGCTAGCACACCAGCAAAATCGAGAGCTTAGAGGAGCAGAAAGAATTACCCTGATGTAGAACTGATCTGCATAAATTCATCAAAGGTTCATGCTGTGAATGCACAGATTATTTGAAAGAGGAACCGTATCAAGTAATGCTTTAAAAGAATGCCTAAAATAAAAAGGATAGCATTTCCAAACCCAAATGCAGTCCTCCATTTCTTTTGTGTCAATAAAATGTGGATAAATGTGTAAAAGGGAGTATTGAGTATTTCATTTTCTCCTTGTATTCAACCACATTTTGGGTTATTCCTTATTGATTTATGATTTTATTAAAGCTCTAGGGATATGTTTCCCTTCATATTTCTAGTTGAGGATTGAATGTGTGTGTGTGTGTGTGTGTGTGTGTGGTGTGATGCTTTGCAAAGACCATGTGGAACGCTTCCTTGTGAAGCTTTGCCCTTCTTTAAAGCAATACTTATGATAGGAGTTCAATACAACAACAAATAAGCATCATTTGTTTTCCTCTTTATCTTATCTTTGTTCCACAAGAATTTAAATGCAAATGTGAAATAGAATGAACAGCAACAAATGCATCAACTGCTCCCACAATATAATCATTGCAATCTATAAAGCATAACAGGCTCTCTTGTGCTGTCTGCTTACTGTCACAGTATTTTGTGGTTGGAAATACATTCTGTGGGTGTTATTTTGCAACCCAATCTGAATAGGAACACTCTGAGGAATCATCCCAGTGTTTATGTGAAAAGAGTGTAATGTTTGCCTGTGCATGTATGGAACAGCTTTATTCTTTATTTAACTTATTTTCACAAAACAATTAAGGAGAATGTATTTTTAGCATCAATAATTAAAACCAGGGAACTCAAAGGGAGGGTTGATGTGCTCAGCTTTATCTAGGCAGAGCTTCCTCCCCTTGCTACGAGCATTATGCTACTCCTTATAGGCTAATCCATTCCAATTTGTGGTCCAGTTCTTCCAACCTGCCCCCTTGCTTTGAAATGAATGGAGAACATTTCAAATACAAATCCTTCTACCCTAGGAGACCTCCCTAAGGGCTATGCTAGGTCAATCGATTGTATTTTTTTAGTACCTTAAGGAGGTACTAAGGTACTAAGGTCCAAGGGAGGATGGGGATGTAGCTCAGTTGGTAAAGTGCTTGTCCCACATGCACAAGTCCCTGGGTTCAATAGCCAGCACCACAAAAAGAAAAGGTGTGTGTGTGTGTGGGGGGGGGGGGTCCCAGGGGAATGAACTGGGTTTATAACCAGTGCCTCTCAACTTGTATATTGCTATATCGTGAATGTCTCCAAAAACTCACGTTGAAACCCACTTGCTGCTGTGATACTGTTAAGAGATGGAGTCTTTGGGAGGTGATCCAGTCCTGAGGGCGGAGACCACGGAGTGGCAGTCATTGGTCCTCTTTGTCCTCTCACCTCCTACCAGACTGAAGCAAGAAGACCTACATCAGACACCAAGTGTCAACACCTCGATCTGGGATTTCCCAGCCTCTGTAACTGTGGGATATGAAAATTCTGTTCCTTATATAATTACCCAGTCTCAAGTATTTTATTATGGCAGCAGTAATGGACTAAGATAAACATGGTTTCAAATTTCTGATGGGTGTTAAGTTCTTTTCATTGCCTGTGGTGATGCAGCTTTCTTCATTGGGATTGGATGATATAGCTTTTTATTTATTTATTGCCACATTTAGAATTTATTGTGTTTTCTTAATCTGAGGATGCAGATTTTTCATCAGTTTTAAATAAAATTCTAAGCCATATCATTGTCCCATCTTCTGTGACGTTCTACCTTTTGGTAGAACAAATAGCTAAACAGAACTCAGAATACACGCCCAGAGATTTAGGCTGAACGTTTGTGGAGGAGGTTACAGGTGTCTAGATCTGTAACACAGATGAAAGAGATACACAAGCTTCTATGTTCTCCTAGATTAGGGATTGACTAACGAAGGCCTATGGGCCAAATCGGGCTTACTATTTTTCTGAAGACAGATTGCTTAGTACACAGCAATGTATTTTTGCATATTGTCTATGGATACTTCCAATCTAAGATGAGAGAATTTAGTACAGAGACCTTGTGGTCTACGAAGCTAAAATATTTACTATCTGGGGTTTTTTGGAAAAAGTTTGCCCAACTTTGCCCTCAACATTATTGTGTTGTTTCATTCTTCAGATTAAAGTTGATATACCCAAATATTATGGTGTTATTAAAGCATGTCATCTTTAATACATCCTTCTACAAGTAAAAATTATCTGTGGCTTCCCATCACTCTTAATTTGTTACTATGGCCTAGTAGGCTTTCACTTGTCATGGTGCCTGTATCCCTCATGGACTTTATTTCCTCCTCTCCTTCCCATGCTCATGTGTACTGTGTCCCAAGAATACTGGCCTTCTTCCTGGTCCTTAGACATGATGCAACTGTTCATACCTCAGAGTCTTTGTACAGGATGTCATTTTGCAAACAGGACATGTACCCTTATGCTTTTTTTTTTTTTTAATTCAATGTATATATTTATCCGTTTTGTGTTACTATAACAAAATGCATGAGTCAGGATAAATTTATAAAGCAAAGGAGTAGTTACTTTTGAGCTTTAAAGGTTGAAAGTCCAAAGAGCATGACCCCACAGTTGCAACACCTCATGGCAAATGGCAATGGTGGAGTCACATCACATGTAGGAGTGAGAGATCCTATCTTCAAACAGGAAGCTGGGGGTGAGGGGCTGGGATCCTATAATATCTTCTGAGGGCACACCCTCAATGACCTGCAGAGCACCCACTAGGCCTGATATTTTGAAGTTTCCATACCACCTCTACCGTCAAAGTGAGGATCAAGCACCCAACACCTGAAACTTGAGGATCAAACCTTCCACCCTTAGCAGTGTATAGTTATGGAATATTCACTGTGAGCTCAGGAGCCAGGCTAAGTGCTCTGCTTACACTCCAGAGTAAGAGAGATCTGGTTCTTTCCCTTCAGCTTAAGCTTTAATATAACAGAGAAGCAACAAATGATAAAACACACAAAATCACAATGAACCATCATGAAATGTGCTATCGTGTGAAACAATAGATCCTCTAACAGATTGAGTAATGGAAATCTGAGCCTCTTAGCAAGTGGCATTTATACCAAGAGCTGAACATGAGAAGGCCTATTCAGGCACTTCTATTTTATTTGTGTTCACTGTTCTACAATGGGAATCTATTAAAGAATTTTGAGTAGATGAATAACCTGTCCCAACATCTGGCTTTCAAGGAACTACTCTTCCATGAGATTTCAGCATTTTGTGCTCCCCATATGCCAATGCAACCTTCAGTGACTAGCACAATGCCACATTTACTCCCTTGCATTGTAAAGAACACAGCCTGCTTTGTGTAACACATGGCTGAAGTGATTGAAAACAAGGATTCTTTTCCAAGTGATAAAACATCCATTTTTTTCCAAAGACTTATCCTTGGAGAAAAACCACTTTGAAGTCTATTTTATGTTTCAGAAAAAAAAAAAAAACAACAACAACAGTATTTTAGAGACATCAACATATCTTAGTCTCACTGCTGAAACTGTAGGGTGAGCTCCTGCTTTTAGTTGTGCAAACTTCGTGGTGTCTCTCCAACATTTTTGCGCATCCCTCAACTTTCCTGTCCTTCCCAAGAAGAAAAAGCACTGAAGGTTGACTGCGCAAATTCTAAGATTTTTGTATCTGGTCAGAGTGTCAAGAGATGGAATTTGTTTGGAGAAATTCAAAGTCGCAATTATGTGTGGCCTGGGTATTGGTGCTAGCGAGCTTATGTGGCCTCCTTTGTTTTTGTCTGTCTGGACAGAACATGTAAAGCCCAATGTGAAACCAAAGCAGGCCTTTTTCTAAAAGTTACTAACAACTTCAAAAGAAAGCAGAGGTATGTTGAACAAAGTGGAGGATTCTTCTTAGCACAGGCTACTACTGCACAAGTCACAGACACGTAAAGTTGGCAGAGCTCTTTGTAGGTAGGTCTGTAAGAAGAAGGCAGATGTAGCTGTCTTGGGAACCGTTACAAAGGCCTGGGGCAGCTGGGGCAGCTGGGTTCTAGGCCTGGGGACCAAATCTCTTGCCCTTTTTGCTTTGTTGTTGCTATCCTCTCACTGGGAAGGATGGATAGGGTATGAAACTTTCCATGCTTCAAGAGTAAGACCAGGTGTGCAATTGAAGAAAACTAGAAAAGACTGACATCACTGTGTATTAGTTCTAGGCTATGTAGTCTTAATAAACCCAGGGTGAAGAATCTGCTCCTCAGTACAGCTCACTGGAGTTCCATATGGGTGACTAGGTCATGCTCAAGTTCATAATAAAGCATCCATAGCACTGGCTTATCTTCATCACACACACAGTCTTTCACAGATCCTACTGAGGGAAAGGGCCAATTTAGGGCAGGATTTTTTTTTTTCGGGGGCGTGGAGGATACCAGGAATTGAACTCAAAGGCACTAGACCACTGAGCCACATCCCCAACCCTATTTTGTATTTTATTTAGAGACAGGGTCTCACTGAGTTGCTTAATGCCTCGATTTGCTGAGGCTGGCTTTGAACTCGCGATCCTCCAGCCTCAGCCTCCCAAATGCTGGGATGACAGGCATGCGCCACTGAGCCTGGCAGGATTGGGGTTTTAAACCCATCTTCCTTCTCTGTACATGTTCCGGCAAAGCTGTTTCAACACAACGCAGAGTTAGATGAGTTCAATTTGCTGAAAGGTGGCACCATGCACTTTGATTCGTCAAATAGTTGAATCAAAAACGCAGCAAGACCAAATCAGTCTGTCCCCTCCAAATTCACTTGCACATCTACGGACAGTTTTGAAGCTTCATTCTTTCAGAACGTGAGCAAATGTGGTACGACTGCTACAGCACAGCGTCATGATGAAGTGACTTTGTTCATGTTCCACATGAACTGGCAATTGGCCCAGGATATGTGTCAAGTGGCACAGTGAAGGCTTGCAGATTCCAACTGCACCAAAGTCATGGACATCTGCTGTTTGTGTACAGTGTTGGTTGGGTTTTTAATCAAGGTGCCTCGCTTTCTCTTTGTCGAAGGGATGGGCATGTGATCACAACCAGGAGATGAACCTACAGTTCTCAGAATCAGTCTTGAGTAGACAATTGAAAGATGAAATTGAGTGGAATCCTGTAAGGAAAAAATTACTGGTGTAGATCTGTCCTATTTGTGCCTTGAAGACACAATACATAAATTTCTGTGACCCAGTTCTCTGGAGCAGTCTTGCTTTTAGCTTGTTCTAATGCTATTAAAAAAAAAAAATCTGTTCATTTGTTTGATTCTGATATTCCAATTTTGAACATTCTGTCTCTTCAGAGTTAGTTTCTTTTGCTTACAACCAACACACCAACACAAACGCAAAGTGGCTAGTGTTTGCCCATGATTTCAAAAGACAAACAAAATTCCCTATAAAATGAAGTTAGAATATTTACAGCTTATTGTGCTTACCTTGTAGGCTTCATTGCTTCAATTGTTTCTGTAATTTATTTATTTAACACCTTTATTAATAATAGGAGCCAGGTTGGAAACAATTTCACCACTGAGAATTCTCGTGCAAAAGTAGCACATCTGTGCTGACAAGATAGCTCACTAGCTTGACCTAGATAATGAGTTGTATAATTCCGGCTCCACAACAGACACTGAACTATGAAAATATAAGTGAGTGAGTGAACATTGAATCCACCACCTCCTATTCCTGGTGCTTTCTGGACATATTGCTTAGAAGGGTTATTACTTGGTCCCCTTGCTGAGAAATGGGATTCAGAGCTTTTTGGAATCACATCATGAACACATCCTCCCTGTGATCATTGCATATGGATGATAGCTTCAAAATGAAGGTTAATGTAAAAAAAAAAAAAAAAAAAAAAAAAAAAGGTGGATGAGGTAGGTCAGATTAGAATGCTAAAGAAAACATAAGGCTGAATAATGTCTACCTTTGGAAGGAATGTGGAATTCTCTTGAATTTGCCCAACATTTATTAAGTACTTATGCTTCTTCCAGGGTTCAAACTAAGATGAGGTGCAGGAAGTGAGTGAGATGCGCGGGGAGTGAAACAGAAGGAGACACCGGGTCCCCAGACTGCAAGTGCAGAGTGGGCCCCACCTGGTGGATGTACCCACCTCAAGTGCCTTACTGTGGTCTTGGCCCATGCTGCTGGGCCAATCAGGAGCATTAAAGAGGAACACTCGAAACTGGTCGGGGAACAAGCACAGATCACAGTGAACTCTGAAACAAGCCTGCAACACAGATGTCCCATATCCAAGACACAACACGGATGGTAGAAGAAATTACAGTAACATGGAAGTATTCAGAAATGTTTAGTGAAAATACAGGTTGGAGATCCCAAATCCAAAAATCCAGAATCCGAAATACTTCCAAATCCTACACGTTTTGAGTGCCACGCACATGACATCACAAGTGGAAAATTCCACACCTGACTTCATGTGACGGGTCACGATCAGAACACAGGTGCACTAAGAACATCATATAAATCATCTGCAGGGAAAGTATAGAAGATGTACCTGAAACATAAAGGAATTTCATGTTTAAAACTGGGTCCCATAGCCAAGATATCTCCTATGATAAATGTCTTGAATCCCAATATTTGTGCACATGCAAATACTCCAAATCTGAAAAAATTAAAAAATCTGAAACACTTTTAGTATCAAGCATCCCACTTATAGAAGTGTTTGAAATTAGTTAGCTATATTTATTTTCTCTCTTAGAAAATATAACATACTGAAAAGGCAAATTATTAACTTACGTAACTAAAAATTCCAAAAGTGTGGTATGTCTTGATTGCGGCAATAGAGAGCTCAAGAACTATTTTCTTTTTCCTCTATCTCCTTCCAGGTTGATTTTCTTCTCTAACAGATGACAAGGCAGTGGCCAGTCTAGACCTTCCATCCTCTGAGCTTCAAGTTTAAAATGAATAAATAAAGATTGCTCTTTATTTAGTGCTTTCTTTAAAAGCTCTCTGATTAGCTGTTTGCCTAGCTTAAATCATCTGCAACCCCCGAAACAATCTCGGGGACCAGAGAAAAGGAGTGTGCTGATTGGCTCAGAACTCAGTCACATGATCCACTCCTGGAACAAGGTCTCTCTTCACACTCAAACCCCCTTGGTTAAGAGATGAAAGAGGTGGATCTAGGGAAAATAAATGAGGCAGCAAAAAGTAAAGGTTCAATAAACATGTCTTTAAATATGGATCAGCTTCCTATTATAAGAGACCAGGATATTTGGAGGAGAGTGAAACATTAGTAAAGAAAAGTAGAAACCCTAGGCAGTGTTCCGAATTATGAAGTTATCCAATGGAGATCAAGTGGAAGACATATTCGAATGTTATTTAAATATGAGGAGTTCCTCGGTGGCTACTCTATGTTTCAACATGTTTCTCTCTCTCTCTCTCTCTCTCTCTCTCTCTCTCTCTCTCTTTCCCTCTTGTATCACTTAATACATCTGTGTTGGCCTCTTGCATATTTGGAGTACTCAGTGCCGTATCCTTAGGAGCTTGCTGATTATGGGCTCCTAATATTTGCTGAAAGCATGAAGGGATGAAAGGATGGTAATGTGTGGAAAGCAAGAAGAGGGCCTGGGGAAGGAGTCTGGGTCGAATCGGATGTGACTTTGAAAGTCAAGATAAAGAGATTAGACTTTATTAGATAGCTGATAAATGTCTGGAGGCACAGACATCAAATGATCAGAGATGTACTCCAGAAAATTACATAACCTAGAGTGAAAGGGAGAGGGTCCAAGGGGAGACTGCTTCGCTATTTCAGATCTAGATGACCTGATGTGAGGGATGACCCTAGACAGGGAGGAAGAGGCAGGGACACAGAAAACCAAAGAGCAAGTAGAAAAGACAGTGCGCAGGTAAGGGCAGAGAGGGATGGGCAGGGGTTGACAGGCACGTGGTGGTGCATGTGGCCACCTAGACAAACAGGAGTGCCCTGAACACAGGACAGATGCCACGCTGCTGTTGGTTTTTGGACAGATGTGATGATTCCCAACTTGGACACACTGATGAGGAATTCAAAGAGAATTGAATTCTAACAGCTCCACCAGCTGTCGGAAATGCAAGAAAGGCCCAAACACATATTTGGGGCTAAATGTTTTTTACTCCTCAAGGTAGAAGAGGAGGATAAAGGAGGCTGAAGAAGAAGATAAAAGCAGACAAGGAGAAAAAGAAAGGAAGGAAGAGGTCCCAAGTTAAAAAAAAAAAAAAATACAGGTCATCAACATGATGGAGGGTTTAGATTTCATTCTAAACACAGAACAGTGAGAAAACATTGATAGTTTTTAAACAAAGGACTGATATAATTTATATTTTATTTATTTATTTTTAATTTTTTTTTTAGTTGTAGCTGGACACATACGTTTATTTTATTTATGTGGTGCTGAGGATTAAACCCAGGGCCTCACACATGCAAGACAAGCGAGCGCTCTACGGCTGAGCCCCAGCCCCAGCCCCATAATTTACATTTTAGAAGGATGATTTCCAGTGCTACAGATAGAGTGGGTCTGTGGGTAAGCAACTGCCAGTCCAGAAGGCGGATGCTAATCTGAGTCTGTACAATCAGCCTGGTCTTTTACCAGGGTTCTCCTTCTAGTCTGAGTCAAAATGAAACCCTACCATTTAGAACCGAGAGCAGGAGGAGGAGGAGACAGCAAACGGATTAGTAAAATAGGATTTTAGTCCATGCTCCAGCTGCAGAAACCGAGACAGAGATAATTAGGTAGCTGTGGAAAAGTGGCAGTGACAAGGTCCAGATGCAGCATCTGCTTGCACCTGTGTCCTTGTACCCTCCTCATTCCTGGTGGGTCCAGGCTGATTTTTCAAGAAGTTAGACTGGCCAGGAAATGCACTGTGGTAGATAAAGACCTGGAAGTGAAATGTGTTCAGAACAGAAAGAACTTCTTTAGCCTACGGTGGACTCTCGAGCTTAGACAGTTTGTCCAAGATCACACGGGCACTGAGAGTTGACAGAGACCAGGTCTCCTGAGTGCCTGGGCCAGAGATATTTTTTTTTCCCATTCTACAATATGGCCTTGGACCATGCTGATATCGAACGAGATCATAAGAGTCACGCGTGTTGGCTGTGGATGGGGACTTTTATGGTGGAGATCACCATTGGTGGCTATAATAACCCACAAGGCATCTGAAATTACAGAGGGCAGCAGACCAGGATCAGACTAATGTTCTTTTCTGAGGTTGAGCATCTACCATTGATAGTCATCTATCCAGCCAGCCTTACACTTCACTGTTACAGATTTTGCCTGGTCCTGACACCTGTGAGAATGGCAAACTCTATTGCGGATCCTGAGTCACAATGGAAATTGGTGAGGAGTGGTTCTTATTTGAACATGTGTGGGATTGGCCAACTTTTTCTTTTGAGCCATGATTCCAATAGGGTTATAGAAGGTGGTTTTGATTTCTTATAAAATGAAGGTGCCCTTTTTTTTTTTTTTTTCAACAGAAAATTTCAATGCCCACCGTCCTCACAGACATGCTGTTTGTACCCATAATAATACGACAAGCTACATATAAAAATAATGACACCAAGATTTAGTTTTTATTTCTAATGGTTAGTTTTATCTCTAGCATTTTGTACTGAAATAAAAAATCAACAAAGGACTTAAAAACAGCTTACTACAGGGACACAGCCACATCAATGTTTATAGCAGCACAATTCATGATAGCTAGACTGTAGAACCAACCCCGATGCCCATCAGCAGATGAATGGATAGAGAAACTTTGGTATATGGAACACTACTCAGCACTAAAAGAGAATAAAATCATGGCATTTGCAGGTAAATGGATGGAGTTGGAGAAAATAATGCTAAGTGAAGTTAGCCAATCCCAAAACACCTAAGGTCGAATGCTCTCTTTGATATGAAGATACTAACTTATAAAGGCAAGGGAGTGGGGATGAGAGGAATGAAAGAACTTTAAATAGAACAAAAAGAGGGGGGAGGGAGGAGTGGGCAAGGGGATAGGAATAATAGCAGACTGAGTTATCCATGATTACCCTAAATACATGTATGAAGACACAATTGTTGTAAAAATACTTTATATAAAACCAGCAACTTGAAAAATTGTGCTCTTTATATGTAATATGAAATGAAATGTACTCTGCAAACATGTATAACAAATTAGAATTTTAAAAAAGGAAAATAATAAAAATAATAATTAATGGTGTAAATAAATAAAAAAAAAAAAAAAACAGAAAAACAATTTAGATAGCTTTGTTTATGCCGGTGGGCCTCCATGAATCAGAAACCAAAGACTCCATTTCTCTACCTGTGAAACTTTCATGGCACGTCCCAGAGAATCCCAACGCCAGACTCACACAGCCCGTGCTGGATTCAGTCTACTTATATATTCGTAGTAAAGAGGTGAGATTTCTAATCTTCAGGGTCACCTCTACTTCTCACGTATGGATTCAATGTTATTTTTCCTCCATGCAACATCTGGTTTTACTTTCTGCAGTTGTGGCTGCGCTTAGTTTCCTAAACACCCTTCATGTTGCAAAAGAAATGGCTTCATTTCGCTTGAGCAACTACTGCAAATAAAATCAACTGTACTGTAATGAGTCTTAAAGCCTTAGCGAGCACTCTCCTAACAACCTTTCAGAGGTAGATCGGCATTAAAGATCTATTACCAGGATCTCATAAAAGTTAAATATATTTCCTAGGAACCTTAGCTGAATTAGGGGCAAAGCCAGAAAAAGAATTATTACCTCTACTTTAGCCTTTAGGCCATGTTATAAGAACAGACACCCCATCAAACAACTTCATAAATGTGAAGAACCTAATTAGAAAATTAATTCCCAATTATGCATATAGAACAAAGCCTGCTAAATGAGGAAGGAACCATAGCAGGGGAATCACAGCCACGTGGAAATTCTTTCCATTAGGACACCTGCTCCTTCTAGAAGGGTATGGATACCTAAACTGAGGGACACAATTTATTTTATGGAAAAAAAAAAAAAAAAAAAAAAAAAAGCTCTGTGGCTTCATTTTTCTGGCCTTGGGAACTGACATTTTTACTTATAGAAGGTCAGGAAGTCTTCAAACCATTGGAGGGATGGGCTACTCCTCCAATAAAGGTGTGGAAACAGAGGAAAACAAAACTAAACCACAAAAAAGCCCCCCGCGATCTTATCAATGATCCTCTTCAGTAAGTAATTCCAGAGCCTGTGTGTGTGCATGTTTTATCTATATGGCTCAAATTCCATTTGAAAAACTAGAAAATGTACATGCATAAGAATGCATATTTTATCTCTGAAATACTGTACGGTACTCTGTTGCCTGAGATACACTGATATGAATCTACTACTTATAGAAGAACAGGGATTCATATACAAGAGGATCAAATATATTACATTTGCTTAGATGCTTAATACACTGTTAGCACCCTTAAGGTGAACAGTGACAGCCTGAGTAACTAATAGGCTCCTCTCCTCTAAAACACATCCATATCGCTCCCGTCCATGTTTTCCAAGGGAACGGTTACATTATACCACCTCTTTAAGTGGGTTTCACATGCAATTAAAATGAAAATACTATAATGGGCCATGACATAAGAACAAAACACATTCTCAGAAGGTTTCCTCCTGTGTTTTTTACGGAGCACTGAAAATTATCTCTTTGTCAGCCCTGTGGCATGGTCACAATGCAGAGGGCCTCAGACTAGGGAAACGTGTTCATTAGGAGAAGTGCATTACTAGGCAAGGTGCCAGGTTGTATTGCATTGTTTGGAAAAGAGAGTCGAGTTCTCCAGCACCACTACCCATCAAACCCCTGAGCATTTTTCAGCCGTTCAGGTCAACTTGGGGGGATGTTAACTTCCATCAACAAAGGAAAGGGCAGGCAATTTGACTCCTAACCCATTAGTTTCATCTTCTGTCTCACAAGTCAAGTCTGGGTTGTAAGAGGTATTCGCGGTAATGTTAAGCAGGAGCTGCTAAAAGGGATGGGAGTTTCAGGTTAAGAGCTAAGGAAGGAATTATCAAGTTGCATGTTCTTTGTGGTGTGAAAGGTGCTTTAGCAATCAGATCCTAAAAGTCATCCTAAAAGTTTTACTACCGATGAAACCACAGGGCTCTGAAGAGAGAATCAGTCTGCTAAATCCAGATGGTACCATAGGAGAACAAGACCTTGCAAAGAGGGGATGCAAGAGGGTGACACAGCCTGAGCCCTTCTCCTTTGACAGAGATGTTCTAGAAAGTTGCCCTGAAGTTCCTCAGATCAAAGCACAGGCCTTCAAACTGTTTGAGAACTGAGCTTCAAACTGTTTCCCTCACACCAATCCCAACTAGTAATTAACTGATTCCCAACATCAAAAGGTGAGGCATCCCAGGAGGAGTCAGGGAAGATCAAAGCCTGCAGTGAGGGGTCCCCCAGCACCTCTTCCACCCTCCGCCCTCTTTCCCAGACAGACATCCATCCGGCTGCAAGCAAGTGAAGAATCACATTGCTTCTCACTAGAGACCAGCATCAAAGGGACTTCCAAATCACTCACCAGAGTTTCCAGGTTGTTAGCAGAGCATGAGGAAGCTACAGGTATGTGACCATATGGCCCAGATTTTTTTTTTTTTTTTTTTTTTGATGACCTAGGTTTTTTATCATCTATCCTGTTGTCCCTACTCACAGGGACAGATTCCAAAACAGGGTCGGTCCTCGTGATAAAGATAAACTTGGCAGTGCTTGACATATAATATACAATAAGCAAATGATAATCTCTTCTTTTACATGTCAATGAGTAGAATTCCCAATGGTTGTATTTTTTTCAAAATTATTTTTGTGTATATGTACGTGTGTGTAATATAAAAGAAATCAACGTTGCACATTGGCTTCAAATACCAAATTTACAGCAGGGTGTTTGTGGAAGACAAGTGCTGGGCATAAGCCGGGCAGGGCTGGCCAGTCTCTGTGGAGAATGGGCCACTTCCCAAAATGCCCTTATGAAGGCATTTTATTGTGACACTCTGAATGCACTGGGTTAGGCTGGCTGACATGCTTCCATATTCCTACCAGGGCTGGCCTTCCCTGCATTTCCACAAAGGTGTGTGCACAGAGGAATGCACCTTGGCACATCCTGAGGGTCGCCTTTCAGATGGAGAAAACCTGCAGCCCAAGCTTTTACAGATTCTGTGCCCCCCAGGCACTCTTTGAAACAGAACTTTAGGGTGACTGACAGTCAAAACGAATCCAGTGATGGAATCCAGGGGATAGATCCATGAGAAGGAAAAGCAGGCCAGGGCCAAAGTTTCTAAGTTGAGAAGGATCCTGCCAACATTGAGCTCAAAACATCTAAAACTGAACCTCCAAGCTGCTCCTGTAGGTGAGGTCACCATGGGGCATGTGTAGGGCAGCCCAGCATCGCTCCTTTCCCTGTCCTTGAGAATGTCTGCCCTCGTGGAGTTCTTCGGCACCTTCTGAGTGCACTCATCACCTCCCCTTTGCATGCTCCCCCTTCTCCTGCGGTTCTCTTCTGTCCGTGGAACAGAGACGGAATCTTTCTCAACAGTTAGCAGAAGTCTTTTTGGATCTCCAACCCATCCTGGATCTACCAACTCCACCAGGTTCCCATCTGTCCCCTGGTTCCCAGGGCTACTCATTCCAGTCTCTGACTCTCCTGTGGATAACTACACTACCTTGGGACTGGGCTCCTTATTCTAACCACCTAACGCAGCATTATCCAAGTCATTTCTCCACATCACATCTTTGATATCACCACATCCCCACTCCCTGGAACTCAGGAGATTCTAAACTGCTTACATGGAATAAATAGAGAATTTGTCCTACATCTCCAAATTCTTCCCAAGTGTCAACATACTTCTTGGTTATTGGTTATGGCATTCTCTCCTTGCAGCTGAAAAAAACAAATCCTTATCATCCTCTGGATTTTGATCCAAACCTTTGAAAAATGATGGAAGAAACCACTGACTTGGGTTAATTATAGCAGCATCCTTTTTATGAGCCATCTGGCTTGCCATAGTTTTTTCATTCCCAACCACATGCCTAACACTGGGGTAGGAAGTCTCCCACATTTCAATTCTGCAGTGTAATATGTTTTCTTTTGTGTGTTTTTTTCTCATCATAGCATGAGAGAAATATGGGCATTTTCTCTTTGCTTCTAGGTCACTATCACCATCCAGCAGAGTTCATTCTACCGTATTACCTGCTTAGCTCCAATAGACCTTGCTTGAGTGTGTCCTTTTCAAACATTTGTATATCAGAAGCAGAGCAGAGTAACCCCTAAGGAGAACTTGGGCTCTACTCAAAGTTTTAGCACCAATTATCTTATATTTCTAAGGTTCCTCTTGGTTTTTCCAGAACTATCTCTTGTAGTTTCACATTTCTTCTTTCTTTTGGTATTCTAATGGAACTAACCATACCTCCACAGAATTTAATAACATCTTCCAGAAATAAGCCAGCTTTTTGATAATGACCTACTATACTGACACCATCAGAAAATAATACCAAGTATAATAACAGAAACCTTTTGCAGAAAAAAATAGCTATGAGGTGAAACCCATTACTTGGAATGAACACAGGAAAGGACTTTTGTTGTAATGTATAAATTTTTTTTGTTTTTCTTTTTACATATAGCTCCTTCAGGAATAACCTTTGCGAAAAGATAAAGATATCAAAGTTTAACTATTTGACCTTTATTTCTCCAAACTAACATGGATAACATACTGTGAAATGTATTTACTGGCTACCTGCTAAAGGGTTGGTGAAAAAAAAAGCCCTGCTATTTCTTTTTGTTTTTAATCCTCCATGTTTACTAAGAAAGAAGAAATAGGAAAAAAAAATCTGTTTTCCAAATTATACATCCCTGGCAAAAGGAGATGGACACAAGTGTTGTTTGTGAAGCTCATCAAAGCAACCCCAGAGACTAAGGGGGTTTTCAGCTTGACTCTAAGCCTCCTGCCAGGACTCCCTGTGGCTACTCCACAGTCCTCCTCCCATTAGCTCCTGGTCTCCAGCCCCACCCTTCCTCCTGGTCTGAATGT
The DNA here is from genome assembly GCA_025594165.1 of Tamias sibiricus. NCBI lineage: Eukaryota > Metazoa > Chordata > Mammalia > Rodentia > Sciuridae > Tamias > Tamias sibiricus. Next base: position 12,921,443 of record CM046662.1, read on the forward strand.
GGCTTTCCCTCATTGATAGTGACTCTTTCCATCCCAAACAAATGATTTACACTGGTTCCTCCTTCACCCTGGCCAGGAGGCAGCTCTAAGAGATGAGGGAAATGAGAATTTGCAGGCTCAAGAAAGGGACCTCCTGTAGACTGAACCTCTCTCTCTTCCTTGGGAGGTCACCTGAGTTGTTAACGTAGCTGAGTAGCAGGCAGGAGGGTGGGAGGCAGGGCAGGGGTGGAGAGCTCATCTGTCTCTTGCCTGCCATTTTGAAAGACAGTTTAGCATAATGGTTAAGAATATGATTCGATGGAGCTGGAATTATATCCTGACTCTGACACTTACATGGTGAGTCATTTGGGACCTCTTTTTTTTTTTTTTTTTTTTTAATATTTATTTATTTGCCTTAGTTGTACACAATGCAATGCATTTATGTTTACATGGTGCTAAGGATGGAACCCGGGCCGCGCGCGTGCAAGGCGCTCTGCCGCTGAGCCACAACCCCAATTTGGGACCTCTTTGACCCTCAGTTTTTTCATCTGCTAAGTGGGAACAATGACAGAAGCTCTGTTGCAAGACACTTACTGGAGCCACAGGATGTCTGTAGCCTAGAGTCTGACAAGTAATGGCAGCTACCATTTACAGACAACATAACATTTCCCTTACTATTGTTTTGTCACACAGATCCAGCTCCTGAGTTGCCTGAGTCTAGAAATTCACTCTAAACTTCAGCCACTCCAAAAGAACAAGGAAGATGGAAGGCATTTACCTAATGTAGAAGAAAAACTAGAAAAAGGGGAAAAGCCAAATGTTGAGGCAGAAAAACATGAGCGGAAACCTCAGGCTGCAAAGTACATTTAGGCTGCTCCAGGAATTTCATGTCAAACACTCTTTCCCAAGCTGCTTAAATTTGTTTGGTTAATAAACGTTATATGACCCATTTTTATGTAGCATGTGTACTGGAAGCATTTTTAGATAATTTCTGAGTCCACAGTGGCATGCTTTCCCTGAACATTTATGACATTCCACAACTCAACTTCCAGAGAAACCCATTATAAAATTAAATGGATCCAGGTGGATAATTTGAGAGTGTAACTTTATTGTATACCACAAAGACAATATGTAAATATTGCAGCAGTCTCTCTGACATGATATTAGAATATGAAAGAAAATGAAATCAACAAAACTATGAGATACTGAATTAATTTACTTTCAAATATTAAAAGTAATGAATCTTCTACTTATTTTCAGATTCCTATGACTCATCTTAATACCATGATAATTTTTACCTCTATTACATTACTTAACACATATTTGTATCTCAGCACTCTCCAAATGAATGCCTAGCACTTTTTTTTTTTTTTTAACCACAGTATTGCTTTTATATTTTTACCATTCTGGATTTGAATAGTCTACTGTGAAATTATTTCTTAAAAGATGAAACAGGGAAGCCAACACTTGACACAATGTTTTCTTTGCAAGATGAACAAATGAGAAAGAAAGTATAATCAGTCAAGTTATCATGCGACAGAGAACAAAACTCTATTCTGAACCTCTCTTACTCTTCATCTGAAATGTGTTTCCCTTCAGTTTTTAAAATAAATAAATGAACACAGAATTTTAAAAAATGTTTAACAGAAGCTGTTGGAATATTAGTCCGCAGTGAAAAGGAATAAAAGGCTACATTGTGTTTGAATCGCAAAATCCATCACACTAAGTGAAAGAAGACACACACAAGACACTGCGTGCTATATTATTGCCCTGGTAGAAAATGTCCACAAAAAGCAAATTTATAGGGACAGAATATAAATTAGTTATTGCCTAGGGATGGGTGTGGGAAATGAGGATCACGTATAAATTGGTGTGAAGAATCTTACTGAGAGGCAAAAATAGTCTAAAACTGATTTATGGTTATGCTAGATTACTAAAGTTACTAAAAATCATTGAATTGTACCCTTAAGTGGGCCAATATTATGATATATAAAATAGACCTCAATAAAGCTCAGAAAAGGAAATCCTGAAAGCCATAATTAATACACAGATGATTTTAAAATAATTGCAGGGCAGGTTGTTGGAAAGAGCAGCTTTCTGCCGTGGAGTCATTAGAAGTCACATCCCACTTCGCAGCGGCTCATGGGAAGCCGCGGGGCTCACCCTCTCCCCGGAACACGGCGGCACGGCAGCCTTACGTGCCGAGCCTGTGATCCCAGTGCCTGCAGAAGCCCTGTCCCTCCACCGCACCTCCTTCCCACCTCCTGAATCCGGACCCCACATGCTGTGGGCCTAACACGCATGACCTAAGTGTGCAAGCTCCAGTGATGGCAGGGAGATTAGTACTTGAGGCCTTCTTTGAGCCCAGTAGGTTTCCTCACGTCCTGCCTTTCCTCCGTGGAACAATGCCCTAGGCCCAATCCTCTTCCAGTTCTATTGTACTTTTCTTGTGGGCTTGAATCTTCTGAATGAAAGCTATGCTATGACACATGTACTGTGCGCCACGGGAACAGTAAAAGCAGTGATTTCTATCATAGATAATATGGGTAATATAGGTAGATGTGCACGCCAAATTCAATTTAGTGTGTGTGTGTCTAAACACACATGTGTACACACTTGTGTACCGTGAGCATGAGTGGAAGTAAACAAGTGGCTATTTGTGTGTCTAGTTCATGGTGGAGAGAGCTATCTACATCTTCCTGTTAACTGCCCACAGTTGTCTCCCCAGAAAAAGAGTTCATTAGCCCTTGGGAGGCTGAGGCAGGAGGATCGCGAGTTCAAAGCCAGCCTCAGCAATGGCGAGGCACTTAGCAACTCAGTGAGACCCTGTCTCTAATAAAAACACAAAAAAGGGCTGGGGATGTGGCCCAGGGGTCAAGTGCCCCTGAGTTCAATCCCCAGTACCAAAAAGAAAAAAGATAAAAAAAAAAAAAAAAAAAAAGAGTTCATTGGACAAATTCCATCTCTGCTCATTCTTAGATTGCTGTGTTTTGAGATCATATTCCTCTTCTCCCATTCTGTCCTCTCCTCATTTCCTCAATAGCTGAAATTTGGGACATATGGATGTATAGGCAAATTGAAAAAAAAAAGAAATGGAGTTTGAAAACGACATCTTTGATACTTTACCTGAGGAAGGAAGAAAGGGGAAGACCAGCATAAGTGTGGATTACAGGCTTGGGAGTGTGTCCCTAGGCCTTTAACCTCATGATTTTATGTCACCCAAGCAAGAACTCTGAGCAGAGGCTACCATTCACTTTCCAATGGAGGAATCTGAAATCCAGAGGACATAAACCTAGTAGCCCAGGTTCACAGATGTACAAGTGAAGGAGACAGGTTTGACTCTTAAGCATGTGCATTTCACTACTAAAGCTGATTTTGATGCTTGGTAACTTTTACAACCTTGGTAAAATTTTGTAGACCTAATTTTAGCAATATGTTCTGCTCCCTTGCCAATTCCAAAAGAATTGAGAGATGAAACACCAATCAGTCTTGGAGAAAAAGCCAGTAACCATCTTTAAAAAAAACATATTTGAGGTTGGGGGTATGAGTTCAACCCCCAGCACTGGCAAAAAGAAAGAAAGAAAGAGAGAAAACTGAATTTGTTTCATTGTGCTACTTCCTTTCTTTTTTAAGTTGAAGATATATGAGAATCAGTTTTTTTTTTTTAAATTTTTATTCTACGTTGTTATATATGACAGCAGAATGGTACAATTCATATTACACTTATAGAGAACATTTTTATGTATCTCTGGTTGTATACAAAGTATATCACACCATTTGTGTCTTCATACATGTACTGAAGGCAATGACATCCATCTCATTCTACCATCTTTTTTTGTTTGTTTGTTTTATCCCCTTCTCCCACCCTTCCCCTTCCTCCCCATTGGCCTTTCTAGTGTTCCTCTGATCTTCCTATAGTCCCCGTCCCAACCCCACTGTGAATCAGCCTTCTTATATTAGAGCATTTGGATTTGGGGGATTGGCTAACTTCACTTAGCATATATTCTCCAAATGTGCTACTTCTTTCTGAACCATCTTGAGAAATTCTGCACCTCAGGGAAGTGCTAATTGGGAGGGGAGTCCTTAGAATCTGAGTGACCCCATCAGCCACAACACAGAGGTGACAAATGACTGGTCTCCCATCTCACTGTGGACTGCCAGCCTTCATGGTTTATGAGGTTCTCTGGGCCTTCCATCATGGAAACAGGTGGGATACACGCCGATGAAATTTTGACTTCTTCAATTTTGATGCTGTGTTGACAGTTAGGCTTTTCAATGAACTTTTATGAACATAGGCACCAACACAGCACGGCCTCAAAATTATGACAGCAATCATCTTGTTTACCTCACTGAATCACTTAAGGCAGAGGTTCTCAGACTTGAGTGTACATCATGATTCCCTGGAGGGTGTCATAAAACACAGATTGCTTGGCTCACTCCCAGGGTTGCCACTTCAGTAGGTCTTAGGTCAGCCAGGGATTATGTATTTCTGACAAATATTCAAATGATGATAATATGCTGGTTTGGGGACCATTCTTTGAGTGCAACTAGCTTAAAAGAAAGCAAGCTTCATATATATAAAATATACATATATATATACACATTTACACATAGATATAGATACACAAACACATACATAGAATATATAATGTTACTGTTTCTTTTGCTTTCTTCTGAGGGTAAGAATGCCTTCATAATTTCTATAGAATTTTAGTCCCTGAACACTTTTAAAAGAGTAGACATCCTGATAACTTAATTCTACTTTATACTTTGTTACTAAAAGTGGCATTTAGGTTTTGGCATATATTGACATATATGCTTTTTCAGTTTACCAATGAAATTCACATTTTTTTGTTGTGGTTGTTAATTGGTTCTTAAAACTATTGCCTGATTTGGCCTGGCTATTATTATTATCCATATTATCCACATTACACGAGACAACCAAAGTCCATGGAGGTTAGTGACTTGTCTTGCATAGCTCAAACAGAATAAAATGGCAAATTTTGATTCACGATCTTTAAATTTTACCAAGATTCATACCACCTCAATAGGCAGGACAACAGATGAGAAGGAAGGTGGGTCATGTGTTGGCAATGCATCCAGCTGTTAGGATGCTTGGGGCTTAACTACCTAGATCTGCTCTGCCAGGCCGTGTCCTTCTGGTGATAGAGCGTGGATACAAATTGACTTCAGTTTACTCATCTAGAAAATGAGAGGCAGACCAGACAGCTGAGTTTGCTCTTTCATCTACTGTTACCGAAGAAGCCGTCATTAAGATTGTACCAGGCGCTCTGCACTGGTTTAGGCCCTGAAGATAGAGATTTTGAATGAGATACACCACATTGTATCCTTACACATCTCGAAGCTTCGAGTCCAGGTATGAGAGAGGACAGTGAATAAACCAACTAGTTCATTTGAAAGCGATGAGATTTTTAAAAATAAATGAAATTGGGTGAGATGATAGAGAATGCTGGGATCAAGTGTTGCTGTGCTTTAAAATCAAGGCTGTTCCTAAAGCTGTGGTCCCCGAGTGGACCCCTGGCTGAAAGAAATGAGCCCTTAACGTAAAGTGCTGGGCAGAGAAGATTGAGGGGCAAAGTGTGAAGACTGTGGTGTGAAACTTCTTGGCCTTTTTGAGAAGCAGGAAGGGGGTCACTGTTGAGGAACTAACTGAGTAAGGACTTACTAATAGATAAAGTTGGAATAGCAGGGAGAGCTTGATCCTTCAAGGTGTTTAAGGATTGCCTCATTATAACTCAGGCTAAGGTGTCAGTTAGTTCCAAGGACAGTGAATAAATATATAGAAATGATCATGAACAGCACCCCCCTCCAAAAAAATTTTTTTTTCAAAAATGTTGACCTTTAAATAATTGCTTCCCCCTAGTTTATTTAGCATATAAATGAGAAAATAGAAATTAATACAACAGCCAAAATTGTGTCTTTGCCACTGATACTTTAAGGATATTACTAAGTATTATAAACATGGGCAACTCAAATAATAATTAAGGGGAAAAAATCATATGGAAATTGCTAACAAACTCATTAGAGTGTGCTTAATTATTGCAGTGAAGGGTTAGCAAGAGGATTGGAGCTTACTGAATAAATCTGTTTGCACATGGATTGATATGCTTGTATCATAATTACTCACAGCTGTTGGACTTTCTAAGTTTATTAGGAACTTAATTCCAAAACTTTCAGGCTGAAAAGATGTTCTAAGATGGCAGTGCTAGCCCTCTATCAGCAATGCAAGCAAGGAGCATTTCTGTAGCAGTTCTGTTTGGCTATTCCTCACAGAGTAACTACGGATCTCCTCATTATACATAATGAAGTGGATCTGCTCATTTTTGATTTTCACACACTTTGCAGAAAGTGCAAAAGCTCCTGATTGAAACGGCTTGAGCCCTGTGATGAGAAGTTGTGAGTAATATGTATTCCAATTACAAAACGATCTCAGAAAACAGGCTCGATGCCTGATGTATTCATTCAAAAGCAGTTCTTGGCTAAATTGATCTTTAAATAATCTATCTATATGCTTGTTAATTTAATAGATCAACTGACATCAGGAGAAGACAGGAGCACTTCATCCTTCACACTCTGTCTCAGAGCTGATAACTAATCCTTCTTGGTGATTCATTTATTATACTTTATAAATTAGAAGAAATGCACAGGGTCCCCATAATACAGATCAAGCTAGGCCCAATAGTTTTTTTCTTACTCACCATCAATCAGAAAATTAATACTGTGCTTGGGCTAGTAATTTTGATCTCAGTCTAATGTTTGGTCTTTGGAACTGATGGCTGCTGTCCTGACTCAGGGGGCTGTTGACATAAATGAAGCCATTATTTATACCTAAGTGATGTCTTTTGTTTCTAAGCCTCCTTTTTAGATCATCTTTTGATAAGTCCGAAGATGATCTAATAAGAGGACAACTTGAGACTCAAACTGTTACAACAGTCAATGAATTTTCCAGTGGACATGCATGCCAACTTGCAAATGTACGTGTACCCATGCATGCACACACACACACATACACACCCCTGCTCAGTCTATATGGATGAAATCAGTGTTGAATAGTTTAGTCTTTCCATTCTTGTTGCTATACAACCTACATTCCAGACTCCCAAATTCCCACTTTTTCTCAAACTTTCTTTGGACTATTAGCTATCCTACATCCATTTCTTTCTCCTCCCTGGAATCCCCTGCCTTACCTGAATTAAAATTCCACTCAATCTTCAAGGACCACATCAACATCTCATTCCAGGAAAAGGCTTGGCTCCCTCCATCTCAGGCAAAATCAATATGCAAATAAATTTTATTTTTAATACTGGTGTATTATTTCCTGTCAATTAAAATGCTAATAGCAACAAAACAATCATAGCGATAGCAAACATTTACATTGTTCTAAATGTGTGTCAAGCATGGTTCTAAATTCTTTGAATATTATCAACTCATTTAATCTTTACAACAGTCCTATGACATTAGTGCTTTTCGTTCCAAATTTTACACACAAGTGTCAGAGGTAATGAGAGATCAAATAATTTGTTCTGGGTTACTCAGATGTTAACGGAGCTGAGTCAGATTTTTGGACCCAGACAAGGTAGCTTCTCAGTTCAGCCTCTTAGCTCTTCTACTGGGCCACAATGCCAATGTTGCAATGTAGTTGAAAGCATCAGAAAGAATATAAAATGCCTACCATGCTGCCTCAAACACAGTTTGTGAAGTGATTATTTTATTATCACATGCCATGAAATTGTTACAAAAGAAATTGCAAGTAGTGATTAATATTGTGTGATATTTTTATTGTTCTTTTGAGATATTAAAGGAAATCTGTTATTTTAGGTTGCAGCTCTGCAAGTCAGCAAAAGGAACTCTTTACATTGGTGCACGATTCACATACATGAATGTGGTGCAGGATGAGCATTCAATAAACGTGAAGTAAATGAATGAATGAATGAACATACTAATCCAAGAAGTCTCTGGATGGGTTTCTACCCCTCGTCCATGGTTCCCAGAGGAACAGTGCTAAATCCTTCAAAACTCAGACAAATATTAAGCCACTGAAGCATGTATTAAATCAACTTTTCCCCTTCCATTTCAATGAGTTATTATTTAAAATAAAACTCAGAAAGCAATATTTTAGAAAGTCTACATCCTGAAGTAAAACATGGAAATTATCTGATTAATGCAGCTAGCCACTCGCCAATTTATATTCTTGAACTCAAGAGAATCATTTAGCTAATTGTATAGGTGATTATTATGCTTTTCACAGAAGTGTGTATCATGCATTTAGAATTTTTAAATTGCATCTCCAAAAGAATCCTCTTAAATCTAATTATGGTATACTTAGAATTTTCTATAATCAGCTAAAAGATTTATTTATTTCTTTAAAGACAAAAAGCTTTAAGGATGTGGAAATCCTCTTGTGAGAAGGTGAATTAAACATTTTAAAAAATAATTAAGTAGACTTTCTTAAGTAGACTGAAACACTCAAGTAACTGGTCAATGAAAAAAAATTAAAGGAAAACTTTCTCATATATTTCTTTTTAAGTGTTTTTATTAGGGCATTATAGTTATACACGATAGTGGGGTTCATTTTGATGAAATCATACATGCATGGAATATCGTCCACTTTAGTCCCAGTGCTTCCTCTTGCCTTCCCCTCTTCCCTCCTGTGTTCCCCTTCCTCTCTATACTGGTCTATCTCTTGCCAAGTATATAAAACTAAGTGTGTGGTTGCCACAAGTCATAATAACAATAATAGTAATCTTAGACAATTAGAATGGTACTTCAGAGATTATTTTGAAGTCAAGTGTTGATATGGTTACTGAGTTTGGGAATGACTAAAATTCTTACTTAATATTGTTATGGTGATTGGTTGAACTTCATTAAGTGCTGCTTCTTTGAGTTTCGACTGTTGAGAATATGGATAATCTCAGAGAACTTTCTGAGAACAAAAATAAAGGAAAGAAAGAAGGAAAGGTTGGAGGCAGGTAGGAAAGAAGAAAGAAGGAAGAGAAGGGAGGAGGAAAAGGGAAATGAAAGTAACAGTGGTGGTTTCTTTCTCTCTGTGGCCTTTGGTGCGTTTTAGTCAGGTTTCCATCACTGTGTCATAATACCCAAGAAAAACAACTTATTAGTAGGAAAGGTTTCTTGTGGTTCACAGCCTCAAGAGATTTCAGTCCATGCTCAGCTGACCTATTGCTCTTGGGGCCATCTCAGCATATTATGGTGGCAGCGTATGGTGGAGGAAACTGTCTATCAGGGTGGCAGAGTGAAACAGGAAGGGGTTAAGATCCCAATATCCACTTCAAGGCCATGTCCACCTCATGGCCTAACTTCCTTCCAGCAAGTCCCATCTCTCAAACTTTTTACCATGTCCCAATAGCTCCAGGATGGGGACCAAGCCTTCAACGTATAGGCCTTTGGGAGACAGTCAAGATCCAAATTATAGGGAAGCAGAAATAGAAGGCAGGAAATTCAGTTTTCAGAACTGTATGTTGACCTGAAATTTATACTGAGATGTGTTCATCCTGGATTAAAAAAGAGACAAAACCACAACACACGTACACTTACTTAGATATGCTGCTGCATTATGTGTGCAATTATTGCACACGCTCTTACAGGTACACTGCACTTTACAAGGATTTGATAAAATAAGTGAACAGAAAGTTCAACAGCTCCTTCCTGCACCACATTTGAGGAAGGCTGCTCTACAGAATGGCAATGGCAAGATCAAAAAGTGTAGGGTTTCCCAGCGGGACTGGAGCAAGTTGATATTCAGTAACACGCCAATCTGCCAAAAACTCAACCACAGACCCATTGATGGAAATCAATGCCCAAATATTTCAGTTATGTTCATAAAACTCTCTTTTTGATGCTCTTCCCGATGATTACAGCCAAAAGACTTTTTTTTTTTTTTTTTTTTTTTTTTGAGGACAAAAGAATGCTTTGGGGAAGCTTTTAATCTACTGAAGGTTTGTTTAACAGTTCCTCCCTGGCTGAGTAAGTTGGGGAACTTAGGGGATTCAGGTGGGATTGCTTAAACTTAAGTACCTGGTGAAGGAACTTTATTTACAGAGCCATCAATTTTCCTCACGAAGCTGGTACTGTCAGGGAGAACTTTGAACTATGAATCAAAAGATGTGAGTCCTGGCAGCAGTGGTGATTTCTGCATCTAAGTTGTTAGGTGACCTTGATCGAGTCATTCAACTTTTCTGTTTCCCTTAAAGGAAAGTCAGGTAAATTCCTCAGACATTTATGGAATCTCCTCTAAGTGCTTGGGATTATAAGAATTACTCGTGTTCATAATTAACCCAATTTTTTCAGTAGAAACTAAGACTCCCAAAAGAGAATTCATACCTTTCTAGACATTTTCCCTAATTTTGTGGAACTTTTACATTTAATTTGCAAAGTCTATGCCAAATGTCAGCAAAATTTCTTGCTTCTAACAGTAATCTGGTTGAGCTTCCCACAGAGCCATATTGTATTGCATGCACAGGTCAATATTCATTGCAAACTGCTAAGTGTCTTAAAAACAGGAACAAAAGTTTGTTGGAGCACCAGCTTCATTTGCAGAGCTCTGGAATCCCACATCCCGACCTAGTAGTTTAGCATTCAGTATATCTGAGACAAGTTTTCCTGTCACCACCTTAAGGAGGGAGCACAAGCAGTTACTGCGCCCATGGTATTCATAACACAGTAACACATCAGTTGATCAGGAAATGCCCAACCGTTCCTGATAACAGAAAGGGATTTCTCTCTTGGGATCGAATCAATGAACCAAAGCAAAATTGCTGTTGGTAATAAAAAATACTGCCCTTCAGGAAGGGAGTGCACAATGATCTGCTCCAGTTTTTAAAGATGTATTTTCAGGTGTAGTTTTCCATTGATTTGTCAAAACTCTCTTTAGTAGAACTGTACCTACAGGAGGGTCGAGTACCTAGACCATTTAAGGTGATTAATATTTGTACAAAAATGAAGGAAAATAAAGAGGAAAAAAATGGAAGAAAAAGTGGGAGAGATAAAGAATTCTGGAAGAAAGACCATAACTAATCTGAAAGGTCTATATCTCTAGGAGCCAAGGTAAACTATTCAGGGGTCAGGGTGCCTGATACCACCAATCCAATTCTGCTTTAAACACTTCCCTCAAACTAACACTACGAGAAGCTGCATGTAAAACTCTACTTGATGTTATGAAGTAAATTTTCTTGGATTGAATGCAGCTTTTGCCATGTTTTCAAGACTATTAACTGATTTGCTCCAAGGATCCCTGCGTGTCTTCTAAGAACTTTCCAAATCCTACTCATTTTTAAAGAGCTAATTCAAGTCTCAAGCTTTGTTGCCTTTTTTTTTTTTTTTTTTTTTTCCTGGAAGTGTATACCCACTATCTGTGCCTTCATCATTTTTCCTTCTTGAAACTGTTTGAACTTGTGTTGATGTCTGTCTTGCTATTGTGAAAGGAGGGTAAACTTTCTGCAGAGAGGAGCCATGGCTAATAAATTGATAAACCTTCAAGTTGCTTAGAGAACCCACCAAGCTCTGTATTATCACCATCTCGATGGCTTTATTTACTCAATGCTGCTGTACCCCAAATATTTATCTCTAACTTCTAGCCTGAGCATTCTAGGTATTGCCATATAGATGTGTCACCAATGCCTTAAAATCATAATACTGAGAATTAAGATTTGTTCCCTTGTAGATTTGCTCTTTCATGAATGTTCTTTATCTACACAACCTACAAACCCTCAAGTGTCCTCAATCTCTTCCTCTATTAGCTCCTTACTTGAAGCACAAGTTCTGACAATTTTATTTCAGAAAGTGGTACAGAAAAGTGAGAGAAATGCCACTTCAGAGTAATACATTTGTCATGTCACATGTATCTCTTCTTGATTTTTTTTTTTTTTCATGTGACAAAGAGTAGGACATTTCCTTTCATGGATTTTTTTTTGGGGGGGGGGCACCAGGGATTTAACTCATGGGCACTTAGACCACTGAGTCACATCCCCAGCCATTTTTAGTATTTTAGTTAGAGACAGGGTCCCTCTGAGTTGATTAGGGCCTCGCTAAGTAGCTGAGGCTGGCTTTGAACCACAATCTTCCTGCCTCAGCCTCCCAAGCCACTGGGATTATGGTTGTTTGCCACCCTGCCCAGCTCATGGAGTGTTTTTTTTTTTATTTTAATACGTTGAAAAAAATAACTGGATGGAAGCCGGGCATGATGGCACACGCCTGTAATCCTAGCCCAGTGGTTGAGTGCCCCGAGTTCAATCCCTGGTATCAAAAAAAAAAAAAAAAAAAAAAAAAAAAACTGGATGGCGCTTATTTTGTCGTAGACACTATGCTGGATCCTTTGTATGTGCATGCCAGTCACCTACGCTGGTGTGGTCCGAAGTTCCAATGACATAAAGGGACCACTTTGGAACTGAGTGGTAAAAAGCCAAATCGCTTCAGAACTCATCATTGATTTATTTCTCTCAACTGGGTAGATTTACATTTGGCTCCAGAGGCTGCCTCACAAATATTCATTAAAGAGCCAATTCACTATGTAGGGCTGAGTGCATGTATTGATTCTCTACTCTGGTGTCATTTTGGCATTTTCAGTTGCATGTCTATGTATGTATTCACATATTTCGTAACAGGCCAATTTGTTCTCTGAGAATGTGGGGACAATTTTCTCCAAGAACTTTTCTTTTGTGAGGAGTTAGTTGGCATATTTGGATGCAGGAGGCTGTGTCTCACAGATGCCACAGAGATCAATGGGGCCAGTAATGCTCACTGGGCAGAGACTTTCCATTTCAGGCCCTCCTCAGCAGGGAGCCTCTGGAGACCTCTCCAGTGGGCCCTCCTTGGGGACTGGGAGATTTCAGGTGCTGCCTAAACCCTCTATCACTGCAGCACTGAGGTGGCAGAATTAGCCCATTTATCGTCACATCCTCTGGACAGTGAACACCCTGCCAGGATCAGCAAGGATTTGTTGAGCATACTCTATCTGTCTGGCATCGTCATGGGTGCAGCGGGAACAATGAAGAGTGACAGCAGCCCAATTTGCAACCTCACAGTTGTTGACAATCAAGAGAGAGGGACAGGTAACTAAACAGCCAGGTACCTAATTATAATCCACAATCTGGTTATGAAAGAACAACTCAGAGAGTTTATGACAGTTTGTGTCAGGTGCCTTACTCCAGCCTGGGGGTGGGTAGTTGAGACCAGGGAGGACTTTTTCCATCAAATGGAGTTTAAAGCAAAATTTGAAGGAGGAATAGACGTTGATAGGCAATTGGTAAGAGTATGTGGTATAGGCAGAGCATCCTCAGGAAAGGTGAGATGGGTCTAAAACAAGAAGCAGCAATGGTGATGGTAAGGCAAAGAAGATGGTCCTGGGCAGGAGCTGAGAGACTCAAGTGGGTCTGATGGACAGTGAGAAGCCAGATCTTCCAGATAATGTGAAGCAATGCGGTCACTAGTCTAAAGAAAAAGGGAAGCTTCCCCCTACCCCTGCCCTGAGTGAGCTAAGAAGGTACAACACAGGTACGATGATCCAACTGCTACTTTAAAATGATGAGCTAGTCGCAAGATGGAGAAGTGATTGGCAGGGCTGAGTGGGTGCAAGGAAAATAGCTGGTTTTCTCACAAGGTTCCAGGAGAGAGCTGAGGGTGACTGAATGGGGTGGCAGCTGTGAACATAGAGTAGGGAAGATGGAGAGAGATTCAGAAGTGGATTTAGTCACCAGAACACCATGATGCCTAATGTATCTAATGTCTGAGTGATGGAGAAGTAATAAAAGGCATGGCTGGAAGCTACATTGCTCTCAGTATGATGATGATGATGATAATAATAATAATAATAATAATAATAATAATAATAATAATAAATCTCCTCATATGCAATTTTCTTTCTTCTCAAGATTGGTGTTTTTTAAAAACTGTGAATACTCATGCTAATCGTAATCCAGTTGGTATCTATTACTTCTGAGTCGTGATTCAGCAACTACATAGGACAGAGAAGCATCATAGAAATACATGGGCTTGGGAGTCAGGCAGACTGAAGTCCAGATTCTAATAGCCTTGGGTGGTTATTTCATTTTTTTTTTTAAGTGATGCTGGGGGTTGAACCCAGGGCCTTGTGCATGTGAGGCAAGCACTCTACCAACTGAGCTATATCCCCAGCCCATGTCATTTCATCTTGATTATACTTGTCTCATCTGTAAAATGGGTCGTGTTTACTTCATAAGTTAGTTGTGGTGGTTACATAAATGGTGTAAGCTGTTTGGAATATGGTTTAACTGCTCTGTGAAGTTAGTTCATTTCTATGCCTCCAAAGTTGCCCCCTTGGGGGGCTGTAAGGAACTCACTAAACCTCCATGGCAGAGCCTGTCACACCACACACAAGCTGGCCCTGCCTGTGCCAGCCTGCACCCCTTCCTCCCTACTCCCTGTCCTTCAGCTACGTTCAACTTCCTTCTCTCTCTGGACACATCCAGCGAGGTTCTGTCTTAGCACCTTGGCAGTACTATTTTCTCTTTCTGGAACATACCAGATCTTTCCACAGCTGGCGCTTTTTCGTCATTCAGGTCTCAGCTCAAATGCCATACTCTCAGTGAGTCCTTTCCTGTCCACCCATGAAATCCCCCTTCTGTCAATCTAGATCCCATCACCTCTCCATCTTTCGTTTGATAGCCCAAGTTGCTAGCTGAAGTTATTATGTTAATTCAATTCCCAGCTTCCTGTCTTCTCCAACTACAGTGCAAGCAACAAAGAGGGCAGGGATCACATCTCTTTGATATCCCGGATATCCGCAACAGCAGCATATATCCGCAGAGGACCCTCAGTGGATAACTGCTGGGTGAAGAAATGAATATACAACCGCATGTATGACAACAGCACAGCACTCTCTGCCGGTGATCCCAAACCCTGTTGGCTGTGTAAGGACGCTGGGGAGCACTTTCTTAGGTAAACTAAAATCAATCTTCTTCATAATTTTGCCTCAGGTGACAATTTCCCACTCTGGGCTTTCCCAGCCAAAAAGAAGCTACGCACAGATATAACTCCAAGCATCGATGCTGTGTTAATTCCCCTTCTGAGCAGTGACACTCTCAAATGCTACATTGCTAGCATACTGGTCCACTTTGGCTTTAAGTATTTTATAAAGAGTGACTGTTTTAAACAAAGGTGTTGGGAAGTGTGGAGGCTCAGTTGTGGATTTCTTGGAGACCAATGGTTGCTGAAATGGCCACATGTTGCCTGGACCCTAAAACCCCCACCAAAGGAGTACACTTGGATTTCCCATAGCATTGCTACTTTTATCTTCCTCTTCCTTTTCTCCTCCTTCTCCTCTTCTCTCTTCTGTTTTTCTCGAACTAGACCAAAGAACAGCAAGACACAACAAGCAATCGCCTTCCTGGGTGATTCTAACACACCCTGGGCAGTGTCATAAGGCACAAGAAATGCAGTAATTTCCCCAAACCCAGAGAGATCTGTGGCCTTGCCACAGTGGACTGTCTACACGACAGCACGGAAGCCAGGTGTGGGTTTGCTGGACAGGAAGGTGAGTGTGGGAAGTTATTATCACCCCCCTCAGTAAGCCTTGAGAGCGTTTAGCATTTGAAAAATGTCATCCTGGTTTACGTTCCGGTGTGAAGCCAGTTTGTGTACTTGCTCAGTCTTAGATTTTCTATGATTTATTTAGACTATTTTGGTCTGGAGGGACTGTGATATGAACATAATCAATTGGAAGTTATGTACCACACAGGCATTGTGCTAAAGCTTTAAGAGCACACGTTTTATAGGCATAAAATTAAATGGTTAACACTTTTAAAGCCTTTGGAATATGCCAGGTGCTTTAACATGGATTAGCTCATTTAATCGTCAGAAGAACCCTAGGTGGTAAATACTATTATAACTTCATTTTATAGGTGAGGAAACAGATTGTAGAAATTAGGAAATTTACCCAAGGTCACACATCTAGAATGTGGCAATCCAGGATTTAAGCTAGGTGTTCGCTCTCTCTCTCTCTCTCTCTCTCTCTCTCTCTCTCTGTGTGTGTGTGTGTGTGTGTGTGTGTGCACACATGTCTCTCTTCCTTATAGTAGTAAAAAAAATTTTTTTTTTTCTGGTACTGAGGATTTAACCCAAAGGAACTTTACCACTGAGCCACATCTCCAACCCTTTTTAAAAAATTCATTGATTCAAGGTCTCATTAAGTTGCTTAGGGACTTGCTAAGTTGCTGAGGCTGTCCTTGAACTTGTGATCCTCCTACCTCAGCCTCCTGAGTCATAGGGATTATAGGGGTATGCCATCACGCCCAGCTGGAAGTCAAAATTTTAACACTCAACTATTTTGCGTGGCTCACCATCTTGCTCTACCACTTTGAGACCTTGGATCTCTGAGCCAAACTTTTCCAATTTGAAAAATGACAATGATTATAGGATTTATTTCATAGACTGTTTTGGGGGTTAGTACAGCAGGGTACTCGACTTATGGTAGTTGCTTAACAAATTGTGATAAATATCCATTGTTGTT
This sequence comes from Tamias sibiricus, assembly GCA_025594165.1. NCBI lineage: Eukaryota > Metazoa > Chordata > Mammalia > Rodentia > Sciuridae > Tamias > Tamias sibiricus. The sequence continues at coordinate 12,937,941 of CM046662.1, forward strand.
ACTTTATGCAAAGCTATATTTCATATTCTACCATTGAAGATCCAAAGGCACAGACCTCTTTTGGGTGACTCTCAGTATATTTTGAAGACAATGCAGGTAATATACAAAGAACACCGCAGAGTAGACGAGCAAGCCGTCAGGTGAATGTGAGCCCGGGCCCGCCTCCTCTAAAGCCCAGTGCTCCGTTGTGTCCTACTGCTCCCAACGCCACAGGAAGGCACAGGCACAGCGGGTCATCCATAGAGACTCCAGTGGCATCCACTGGTGCCCACAGTGCAATTTCAGGAGAATTCTATCTTAGCAGAAGATAGAATTTTTGTGAGCAAAGAAGGAACCCAGAAGGTATATGATACATGAGGTAAGATAATGGGGTCCAATGGTGAAAATGCAGGAAAAACAGGACCAGAATGGGCCTTGAAAGTGAAGCTGTGGCCTTTGAGTCACACCTATAAATAACTACCACAACTGAAGGGTTTTTTTTTTTGTTTGTTTGTTTGTTTTAAATAGGGCAGAGAGAAAATGGCAAGTGTTTTTGGAAATAACTTATATAACAGGAACATGAAAGATGGAGAAGTCACCTAGGATGTTTCTGGAGAAAACAAACAGAACATAAAAAGAGGACCAAAGACTTGATCCCAGTGACAGAAAGAATAACTATGAGACAAATGCAGGTGAGTGACTGAACACCAGGTTCCAGGTGGGCAAGTGCCACCTCTTGAGGCCAGGTGCTATTCAACTTCTTCCAATGCCTGGGACAGAAATGTGACAAGAGAAGAGTGATCTCTAACACACTGCTCTCCACTTGCTTGGATCTTTACAAATATACTGTGTCCTTGTTTTCATCTTTATTTTGCATAGTACCCGTGGAAGCTTTCCTATCATCAGCTTAATAAAGAGGCTCTCTTTAGCTCTAACTAGAAAAATTTAAGGTAACAAGAGGTGCAGCTGGGAAATGCATGAGCATCTTTCCTGGGGACTCTTTATCTGAATGGTACTTATATACTTTGTATACAAGCAGTTGTATGTAAAAAGATACTATACTTGTGCATGATGAATAAGTAAATAAATAATAAAAAAATTAAAAAAAAAAAAAGAAATTAAAGAAAAAAAAAAAAAAAAAAGATTTACTGGGACATACCAAACGCACATCCTAGGTATCCTGAGGTTCTCGGGAAAATGGCTGTCAGAATTATCATCCTTTTCCTTGTTGTAATATCAACAGGTGAGCTCCAGCCTCCAGTTGCTACATTGAGAGTGGGACCCCACGTTTCTCGCTTTTCAAAGGAAACTTATAGACTGAATTATCAGAGCCCAGATGAAATCCAGTTAATAGCTGAAATTGCTGTTTTCTTTAGTGTGTTGCCTTATCTCTTTTTAACAAGCCTTACTTACCAGGGTAATTGCACTGAATTCAATCCATTATCTATGGATTAATTCATTAGGGTGGTTTAAACTTTGGGAAAATGGATGGGTTTTAACCGTCCTCCCCTCAATTCCACAAATTGACACTGTAAAACAAGTCTGTGCCTTTTTTATGGAGGCTCCAATTCATGAAATAAAAATCAATGAAGACATTTCCTTCCCAAGCCCTCATGCATTGTTATGCTCCCTCGGTTGCATGGAAAGCCTTTGGGTAAAAGAAGGACAACTCTAATCAGGGAGAGAGTCACTGTCTTCGAGAGAGCGTGAACGATGCATTTCTGGGCCAGTACCCTCACCATTGCGGCAGCCTCTCGTGGTGGCCTTCGGGGATGGGGACGTAGCTCCACAACCAGACAGTCCTTGTCAAGTCAGGGGGCTGGTGTCAGGGAAGCGCCTAGAAACCCAGAGAGTGAAAGTGGGATGGCCTCCTGAGAGAAAAGAGAGAGGAGACGCCTTCCCCTGGGGCTGACATCATCTTCTTTGAGGGATTTCACTTGGACAGCTTGGGTTTTGTATAGCCCTGGGTCTTACACAGGGATCCAGCTGGCTCTATCAGGATCACTGGGGCTTTAAAAGAGTAACAATTCCCTTGGCCCCATTCCCTAGAATTTGTAATTTTGTATATCTGGGCTAGTGGCCAGAAATCTTTATATTAAAAAAAAACAAAAAAAAAAAAAAAAAAAAAAAAAACAAAGCTGCAGGTGAGTTATATGCAAAGTTCAAACAGACTTGGTCATGTTTCCATTTCTATTTTAAAACAGCCACTTAACGGAATGAGTAGGGAAGCCTGGAACTGTTTTATACACAACGCCATCAATGACTGTAGTTTATTATATACAGCGAGCAGTCTGGGAGGCGGTGACGAAGACAAGAACATGAAAATGACATAATACTGTTCAGCCGGAGACCCTTCTATGTCCCTGAAGGGCTCTGCCCGCCACAGTGGCCTTCTAATCCCATTCCAAGCATGGTTTAAAAAAACCTGACAATGCCGGGCGCAGTGGCTCACGCCTGTAATCCTAGCACTTTGGGAGGCTGAGGCAGGAGGATCGCGAGTTCAAAGCCAGCCTCAGCAATGGCAAGGCACTTAGTAACTCAGTGAGACCCTGCTTCTAATAAAATACAAAAAAAGGGCTGGGGATGTGGCCCAGTGGTCAAGTGCCCCTGAGTTCAATCCCCAGTACCAAAAAAAAAAAAAAAAAAAAAAAAAAAAAAAAAACAAGAAAAACCTGACAATCGACCTCAATTTGTGAAAGATATAGGAATTTCTTTTCAATTTTTTTAATTTGTTTTAATTAGTCATACATGACAGTAGAATGCATTTATGCATTGTGATATATCACACATAGATGGGATATAATTTCTCATTTTTCAAAGTGTACATGTTGCAGGATCATATTGGTCATGTAGCCACATATATACATGCAGTACTAATGTCTGTTTCATTCCACTACCTTTCCCATCCCCACATCCCCTCCCTCCCCTCCCTTCCCTTCCCTCTACCTGATCCAAGGTAATGCTACTTTTCCCTAGTACCCCTTGGCTTATTATGAATTAGCATTCCCATATTAGAGAAAACATCTGGCCTTTGGTTTTGTGGGACTGGCTTATTTCGCTTAGCATGGTATTTTTAATAAAAGTTAAAAATTGCAGAAATATAATTGTCCTAGTTTTAAAACTTTCCTTCTAAAGACACGCTCCTTCTTTACTGTGGACTGAACTCGGTGACTCACTTCTGGGGAGCAGAACGTGACAGAAGTAATAGAAGGTCACGTGGGGTGGGCACAGCAGAGTTGTTCTTTCTCTCCCACTGTGGAGAGCAGGCTGCCATGTCACAGGGTGGTTCACCATCCACGCAGGAACCCCAACAGGGAAGCCCCTGGAGCCAGCACCAACTTGCCAGCCATTTTAATCAAACTACCCGGGGGAAAAAGATCCTCCAGCCCCGGTGTTTCAGTCTGTTTTATGCTTCCGTAAGAGAATACCACATAGACAAAGTAATTTATAAAGAAAAAAAAAAATTGTACAGTTCTGGAGGTTGAGTGTTACAAGATCCAGGGGCTCCCGGTGAGGACCTTTGTGTTGAACCGTTCATGGTGGAGGGTGGAAGGGCAAGTGAGAGAGAGAGGGAGCGAGAGGGGACTGCATTCTCTTTTATCACAACCTGCTCTAGTGATGATTAACCCACTCCTCTGATAACAGCATGAGTCCATCAGGAACACAGAGCCTCGTGGTCTCATCACCTCTGAGAGGTCTCACTTCTCGATACTGTTGCTTTGGGGATTAAGTTTCCAACACATAAACTATAGAGGGGGGGGGGCGATTTCAAGCCACAACACCCAGTAAAACCTTCACACGACTGCAGCTGTGGCCAACACATCATGAAAGGTGTTGAGGCAGAACTGCCCAATGAATCCACCTCCAAATCCCCTGATCCAGTTTAAAAAAAAAAAAAAAAAATGTGAACATTGTGAAATGTTTACTATTGTTCCAAACCATGAAACTTTAGGGTAATTTGTTACACAGCAGTAGATAACTGATATACCCGAGAAGACTTCCCTTATCGTATAGCTGTTTTTGCCTCTACCTTTCTTTGTTCCTTATCTGAGGTACACAGACACATAAAAATTATCACACAAATATCAGTAAATATTTCATAACTCACATTGTTGTATGTATCGTCTTCAACAAAACAAAAATAAAAACCTCAATGAGTACCATTTAATAGCATTTTGGATGGCTTTGTTGAGGGGGCACGTGCTAATAAAACAGCTAAAGTCATCATGGACTAAAATAAATCTGAATAGAAAGATAGGTCACAACCTGGCTTTGTTCTACAAAGCCACATCCTAGCATGTGGAAGCAAACCTGTTGGTAGTAACAGGCAGCTGCAGTAAGCCATCTCAGTCCCTGCTTTGCAAACACACCCCACAGAGCAAATCCAGAACCTGTGGTCTGAGCCTGCATCCACAGCAAAAAAGAGAGGTGAGGGCTCAGGTATTGTAGCGGCCATGATTCCTGGGAGAGATTTGCTAAATGAGGCCTCAAACAAAGGAGCAAAAACAACTCAGATGGTTAAAGAAGCTGTGGCCTGGAGAAGAGGGTGCAGAGTTTCTTCATGAATCAGGAGGAGTGTGAAGGCAAGAAGCACCTATCTTTGCAGTTCTCTTTACTCTGTTTTGCATGTGCAGATCAATCCCTCAGCTCAGTGTCCGCTAAGCAGATTATGGAATTTATGTTGTCATTCCCAGCAGGTATTCTGAGGACAAAGTCCCAGGTTAAATGAACACCATCAGCCCCTGTTTAAGCGAAGCTTCTGAATCCTGAAGTCTTTACCAAGAAATTCAACATATCTGAGGCTCAGAACACTCTTTTCCACTGGATGAGTTATTGTTATCTTAGGATTTCTGTCTTTGGGAGGTAAGAAGTGGTATGTAGGTTACACAGCACATAATGGTCACTAAAATGTGAAAATCACCTAACTTTTCCATAATTATTGAAAGGAGACTCTGTTGAATTGTAATAGGGTGGGGGATATCAACCAAAACAAAACAAATTAAACAGCTTCTATACTAGCATCCCTACCCAACAAATCACACACACATGCACACACCTCCAACACACAAACACATCACTAAGACCCCCAACCAAAGCACACATGGCCAAGCACCAATACCATCAATATACACTAATAAAACCAACGCACAAACATACACCCAAAAAGGCAGGTTGGATACTGGAAGCTTGTTCATCTAAAGGCATTCAAATTCAGTAATTAAAAAAAAAAAAAATCACTACGCTGGCTAACTAAGATCCTGTTGGACACCACATAGCCTGCAGACTGCCAGATTGTAGTAATGTCAGCTTTGGTAAATATAAGGCTAAGAATTACAAAAGTGCACTGGCTAAACTGACTGGAGGTGATAATTTTGAAAAAAAAAAAAAAAAAAAAAGAAAGAAAGAAAGAAAGAAAGAAATTTAAAGAAATAATAATAACTCTCACGTGTTCTTTGAAATGATAAAGAGTAACCAGACAAGCTGGGGAAAAAGGGATTTAGTCATCCCTGATAATTTTCTATTGAAATCATGTAATTGAATAAAGCAGGACAAAGAAAGGAATAATTTGTAGAACTCAGAATAAGAACACAAAACCAGTGCAGTCTCCTTTTTTATAGAAGGAAGAGGAAACTTTTTTTGTTTCTTTTAATGATCCACATTCAAAGCAGTGGGTTTCTGGAACAAATAGCGCTATCTTTGTGGTTAACAACCCCAAAGTAAATCTCACCCTTCTACCTTTGTAGGCAGACTCTTACAGAGTCATCTTGTTCTAGGGGAACAAGAGTTTAAGAGGATTGTTTTTTTTAAATGCCTGTGCTGTGCTGGCATTGTGGCTCAGTGGAAGAGCACTTGACTAGCATGTGTGAGACACTGGGTTCGATTCTCAGCACTGCATAAAAATAAGTGAATAAAATAAAGCTCCATCGACACCTAAAAGAATTTTTTTTTAAAAAAAATGCCTGTTTTGTTTACCCTGACATAAGTACAAACAATTATATATTTTGAATTTAAAATAACAAGAAAAAACAGGTAGCTGCTGTAGGAAATTGATGATAACATATGATTAAGTTTTAACAAGACAGGGAAAAAGGAAAGTATCATAAAGTAAAGCAATAAAATACTGTAAAGATGATGTGAAGATGAGATGGAGAAATCTCCACGCTCCTGGTCTCTGATCACCTGACCAGAGTGGAATATACACACAGCAAAGTCTCCCTGAGAGCATCTCTCTCCGTTGGCTGAGGGTCTGTCTTCTTTTATCCTTTATCCTTCTACTAGTGGAAGCCATGGCCGTGTCCACAGTCTTGAGTGATTTTCAAACGCACAGTGGACTTAGAGCAGGAGCACGCCTCACATTGGGACCCTGTGCTAGGACTTGAGGCAGTTCCCTTTCCTCTCACTCTCAAAGCTGAATAGGGGAATAGAGGTGCCCAAACTTTTCTTGTATTTGGATGGAAGTTGGTCACAGGTAGACATTTAGTGAATCTCAACTCATTGTTTTATCCAATTCTTCTTTGTTTGCAAAGAATTATTTTCTGAAGGCAACAATTGTTTTAAAAACATGACATTTGGTACTGCTGATTTTTTGTTTTGTTTTTTTGTGTGATTTTCCTTTTTCAGTGCTTGGATTTCAAAGGTTTCTTGTATGCCTATTTATTTCTTGATAATAAAATCATATAAATGGAATAAAAAAGGTTATAATTAATTTCCAGATTTCACTCATTTTGCTTGAATTAATACACATAAATTGTAATTAGTTGTTGCAAGTGGACACAGTCACATAATCTTATTAAGATCCAGTAAACACAAGCTGCTATCAGTGGCAGCTCTCATGAATATCCACGTAGATTAGCCTGAACATTTATCTTTTAATATTTTTAGAATACAGTCAGAACTTCTTGAAAGAAGTGAAAATGAGGCCAATTCTCAAATTTCCTGTGCCTAAGAATTACTCAAGGAATTCTGTTGAAAATGCAGATTAACAGCTCCAATCTCAGACATTCTGAATTCATCAGCCGCCTGACATAAGGCCTTGGGATCTTCATTTTTAAATAAGCACCGCTGGTGACTTTGATGCAAGTGAGCCACGACCATGCTTTGGAGACAGCTCAGATCATCAGGTGTACTTGCCAATCACATACCTGAGTTAGATCCCTTGTAGGAATAACCCAAACTGTGCTTATGTGACCTGGCTCCATTTCCACAACTAACCAGAGAAGGGGAACCAGAAAACCCCCATCCAGGCAGTACAACAATGGCTCCCTTAATACCCTTGCATGGCCAAGAAGGTTACACCACCTGGCTCTGCTTACCTTTCCCTATATCTCCTGCCACTGTCCCCATTCCACTGGCCACCTCATCTTAAGGTATTTGAGTGTGGTACGCTTTCCCCAGACCTCGCCATGGCTTCTTTTAAGTCATTTCATTTTCTGTTCAAATGTCACCACCCCTACAGAGCTGACTCTGACAACCAAATCTGAAGCAACAACAGCAGACAGTCTCCAAAGACATCATCCTGTTTTATTTTCTTCACCGCAAATACCATTATCTGAAATGATCTTAATCATTCATTTATGCAATGATTGCTGGTCCTCCCAATAAAATCCATGGAGACCTTGTCTTTCTTCTTCACATTGTAGACTTTACTCCCAGTACAATATCTAGCACACATTATTATTTATTAAATATTTGTTGACTGGATGAAAGGATAAATGAATGTCCAAAGTCTTTTGCATCCTGTCGCTCTTCTTACTTTTCAGTGTTGATATTGGAACAGCAAGAAAATGGATGTAAAAGGGACTTGAAAACCTAAAGGAGTCATCAATGTAAAACATTCTTACACCTTTATCATCTTTAATTATTCAGAGCTGGATGTGAATGGAGACATTATCTTTCATATGGGAGAAGCCAGAGAGTTCTTTTCTGTTATTTAGAGGTTAGTGAGGGTGGGGGATGGGAAAACCAAAAATAACATGTGAAGTTAGACCAGAGCTCTAAATTTCTTTCCAAGTCAAAGATGAAAAAATACATTTCTCCTCTCAAGATTGCTTCTCTTAAGAATGGAAAGAAGAAGGGAGAAGACATACATACATATATATGCATGTATATATGTGTACACATATATAGCTTTTTCTTTTTATAAAAGGACATTTTTTATAAAAAGAAAAAGAAAAGGACATCCTGAAAGTAGAAGGGAGACCAATAGTGTAAAAAAAGGGGGCCAAGGAGGGAGGAAGAAGCAAGATAAGGAGGTGAGGTGAGGAACTGGGGAGTCAAAGCAATCAAATAATGTTATATGCATGTATCAACATGCCACAATAAAACTCACCACTGTGTATAGTGAATATGCACCAACAAAACAGAATGGACTGAGGAGAGGAGAATGGTAAGGGTACACTAATAGCTTTCTCATGTACAAATATCAGCATTTCAAGTGAGGCAAAGCTAAATTTGTAACACATTTTCAAAGGAAATGACTTTTCTTTTTTTAATATTTATTTTTTAGTTATAGGTTGGACACAATATCTTTTTATTTTACTTCTTTATGTGGTGCTGAAGATTGAACCCAGTGCCTCATGCGTGCTAGGCAAACGGTCTACCTCTGAGCCACAAGCCCAGCCCAAAGGACATGACTTTTCCATAGCGCATGTTGAGTTTTGTTCTGGACAAAACAAATAGAAGCCCACAACCAACATTTGAACCAAACATGATTTGAGTTAGATGCTTACTTAGATCCACAACAAAATTATTTAAAAAGAAAGATGCACATCCTCAACCTAGTCACAAGTTGAAAAACAAACAGCCTGTGGGTGGGCTTTGGCCCTAGAGTCACCCACTGATTTTTAAAGTGTTTTTCGGTCAACTATGATGGAACGGAAATGAAAGCTACTACAGACGCCAACTGAACAGGCCTGGCTGGAGGCTTGCTCCTTGGGAATGCATGGCTCTGATTCCTCTCTCCCGCACTCCCCACAGCTGTGCCCTGTCCTCCTGGTGTACACCGATTACCATTATTACAGAGACACTTCCCTAATTGCTTGCGCCATTGTCAGATCCGAGGGCAGCTCAGAATTAGCCGCAGATGCTCAGGCTGCCCTGCATAACCAGCCACCCGGCCGACTGCTGACCTCAGAGAAGGTTAACAGGCATTTATTGACTCTTCACATTTAGCACAACCCTACTCTTAAAACACATACATATATTCATTATTAATCATACTGTGCTTCTAATTCTCCCAAAGAGATTTCCTCCGAGTCTACAGGCACAAGCTCCGGATCAGGATGGACTACATCAGAGGGAGGGAGGAGTTTTTGAATTTCTGTCCATCCATCATCACGAAGCTGTCAGTCCCACTTGTTTTTTAAAAAGTCAGAGTGATAGGGAAAGATCCGGAAAGGCCAGTGGAAAGAGCAGCAAAGACGGAGTGAGCAGGGTTGCTGAAGTTCAAGGCCAACAAGAGCAATGGAACAAAACCAGGGGGCAGGTTGCCTGATTTTAGTCTCCCAAAGACACTACATCCATTAAGTGCATCTTTTACTATTAGCACACCAGTGCTTTAATTGGTCTACGCATTTTACTTAAAAATTTATTTTAATTCTCAAGGCAACTATGAATATTAGTATCTGTGTTAGTCAGCTTTTTCACTGCTGTGATCAAAAGACCCTACAAGAACAATTAAAGAAGGAAAAGTTTACTTTGGAGCTCATGATTTCGGAGGTCTCAGTCCACAGATAGCCAGCTGCATTCCTCAGGGCTCCAAGTGAGGCGGAACATCATGGCGGAAGAGTGTGGCAGAGGAAAGCAGGTCAGGACATAGCCACTAAGAAGCAGAGACAGACAGACTCCCCTTCACCACAGACAACATATCTACCCCCAAAGGCACGCACCTGGAGACCCACCTCCTTCAGCCACACCCTACCTGCCTACAGTTACCATGCAGTTCATCCATATCAGTGGATTAACACACTGATTAGGCTAAAGATTGCATAACCCAATCATTTCACCTCTATGCTTTCTTGCATTGACTCACACATGAGCTTTTGGGGGGGCACATAAAGTCTAAACCATAATAGTATCTTATGCCTCCATTTTTATAGATGGAGGAAGCATGAGCTCAGGACTCATGTTAAATAAGAACTGAACCTATGTAAAATCGTAGAGCTGGCAACTAGTAGTAGGAGGATCCTTCTATACCAGTTCTACTCCAGAGACCACTTTTTAAAAATATTTATTTATTTACTTTAGTTGTACACAATGCAATGCATTTATGTTTATGTGGTGCCGAGGATCGAACCCAGGCCGCACAAGTCCGAGTCGAGCGCTCTGCCGCTGAGCTACAACCCCAGCCCCAGAGACCACTTCTTTAAGGCCTCCTATCATTCTCTCATGCCCCCCCGTAGGTTCAGCATCATAGTCAAGGGAACAAGGTCCACAGAATTCCATGCCTCGTCTCTAGTCAGAATGCCAGTTTCTGAAAAGATTTCAACCTGGCACACTTGGGAATTAATGAAGAGAGATCATTAATGTAGCCCCCCAAATGCAAAAAGGCAGAGGTATAAAGCTGCTTCTTGCATGGAGTCATACAAAAGTCCTTTTATCCTGTTATTGGTGACACCATATTAAGTAGTACTGACAGGGGGGAAAAAATGGAACTACTTGCCAACTAACTTCACAATTAAAAAAAAGTCAAGAAACACAAGTGAAGTTAGGTTTCTGGAGGCCCCTGAAAGCCTGATGACCCCAAATACTGGCAGCATTTCTGTGAGGTACCAGAGGAGCAAGGGCTCTAGACACAGAACATACTATCTCCAGTTTGCACCATGACACCCACCCCAATTACCTTTTAAAAGGAAATGTTCAGTACTTGAACCCCTGTCTGCTTCACTAGTTGACTTAAACTGCCTACTCCTATATAGGCAAACCCTGAGACTCCTAGTGTAGAACCTCTTTTAATGAAGGAAGGACCAAAGGACACCTTCATAAAGGTAAAAGACTATTAAAATGACCACCAGTGACTGATGAGGGGCAGAGATGGAAAGTCTATAGCTGAGAACACAAAAACTCAGTTTGTTCAACCAAAAGTGTGGACATTGATGGCCAAGAAAGTAGGTGGACTCCAAGTCTCCTCTTCCCAAAGCTAGATGGTTGGACAACTGCTCTGCCTTGCTCTACATATGCCCAGACTTTAACTTGTAAGTAGACTAAGTGGCTGCGCAAGTCACAGGCAGCCTATGATGCTCACCCAGGCAGTACATCAGAATCACTTCACAAGTTTAACAAAACGCTCACCCTAGACAAAATAAATGAGTGCATCTGGGAACGGGTCCAAGAAGAGGTCTCCAGATGATTCTAATGCATCTCCAGCATTGATAGCCACTCACTCATAGGATGAGGGCACACGTATGAAGAGGGAGGTTCATCTAAGGGACAATTAGGAGCATGTTCTCCAAAGTCGGGTTCCCAGGGTTCAAGCACCAGCTCTGCCACTCAAAAGCCACCATGGATGAGCCTGCACAAGTGATTTTACTAAACTCTAAGCTAGTAATGGAAGAAAATTAAAGCAAGAGATGCATGTCAAGGGCTCCGCATGCTAATTGCTCCATAAGTGATAACCATGATTATCACCATCACATGTTACTGACAGCATTGATTCCCATTTGTGGGACGGGTAATTAGGGAGAAGTTTTGTCACAGGCCTCCTCAATAAAGTAGCACTTCAAGACCTTCAATCCCAAGCATGCAACACACTGAAGCAATGATAGTTAAGAAGCAATCTCGGGATCTCGGTCCATTGCAAAGTACTGCAAAGAACAGATGGCTGGGCAGGCACTAGGTCCTGTCTTGCTAAGGTGCAAAATGCACATGTGAACTAAATTAATTAATTACTTCATTCATAACGTTTACAGAGAGTTCACGATACAGCAAGCATCCTTCCATGACTATCTTCCAGCCTGAATATTCAACAACAAGCAAATAGACCACACAGATGTGGACTCCATGCTAAGGTGTTAGAGCTGAATGGGTAAGAGACCTGTGCAATATGCCCACAGGCAGAAGAGGAGAGTCATGAGTCTCAAAAGAATGGGGATATCCAAGTGTGAGTTACTATATCGAAAATTAATATAGAGCAAGTAGGGAATCAATATTTGCTGGTAGCAGTTTGGTAGTTAATGGACTAAAACTATACACTAAATTTTTAGACTTTTAAATTTTTTAAAAAAATAATTTAAGACCCAGTAGAAGTTGCAAATATAGTACAAAGTTCTCATATAGCCTTCACTCAGCTTTCTTCAAGATTATTTTCCAGAACTAGAGTGCAATATCGAAGCCAGAAAACTGACACTGGTATAAATACTATTAAGAAAACCACAGACCTTATTTGAATTTCACCAGTTTTTACATGCACGTTTGTGGGTGTGTGCAGGGGTGTGCATGCAGTATCACAACATTTTTATCCCATGACTATCCTGTAATTCTAAAATACAAAGAAAATAAGTAAAAAAAAAAATAGCATTTCAACATGACACAGTTTGTAGAGGGAAGAAACAGTAAATTAAAATGGGAGTACCTACTGAAAAAACATTAGAGCCTAAAACAGCAGGCCTGCTCCAACTGAAGTTCAGAGCAATCTTCATGGAATGTTTATAACAGATTATATCACAAAGCTTAGAACTGAGAGTCACATTTGTACAGGCACAAGGGAGAGAGATAGATAAGCAAAAATGCAAACCAGATCATCATCATGGAAGGTTTCCCACAGAACAAATGCTCAGGCTAAGTCAGAAGCACAGGAAACCTACGTTCTCAAATGTTTCAGGGTGTGGAAGTAAATTAAAAACACAAATGTGTCTGGGAAAATTCTCAGCTCCTATACGCATGCATTTTTATGTCAGAGTGAAACACAAGAAGAAGAGAACAATCTCAGTTTGTTTTCTCATTTTTTTGTTTTATCATAGCATCAAGAAATGCAGTTCTCCCTCCCCTAGTTGCTTCCCTTATTTCTTTGGAAATAATTTCACAAAAATTGAAGATCTGATTTCCTTAATACCCTTGCAGCCCTTTAAATGAACGCATACATGCTCATAATTACAAGTAAGGCATTTGCTATTTTGCATCAGTGGAATTTAAGAAATTAAAAACCAAAAGGGGGTTTTCAGGAACACAGCAGAATTGCCTTTTTAATAATAGATTTGGCTCCTCTAATCCATTCTTAATCTAATTAAGACAATGAAAAGCATCGGGCTGCCATCTCAGAAAATGGCAAGGATGCTATAAACAGAGGACAATAAAGTGATCAGTTCACACCCCATCAAATTTACTCACAGTCTGAATAACTGTTCTGATTTCCTGTGCTACATTTTTACAATTTAACAAACGTTTTCATTGGATTTCTACCACTTCATCTTCTGATCGGGTGCAGGCTGCAGGACTTTTTACTTCTGGAAAGCGTGCTGTATCTGGTGAAGCTATACCCAGTGTGATTATGGAACCCTACAAATTGAGGCTAACATCTCCAATAAGCAAAGATAATAATTAAGTGGTAAACCTTTGGCATTCAAAACAGCAACGGTGTTATTAATACCCAAATGGGCACCAAAACAAACAGCATTGATGGAATTTAATTAAATGATTTTATGATTGTGTATTCTTTGCAAGCTCAGATGATTACACTGGTTATCCTTCAATGAGCACTTAAATCTGGAAGCTAAGATTCTATCTAATAGCCTTTTGCTCAAACATTTCTTAGGGAAAAAAAGGTGGGATTTTTTTTTTCTTCATTGAAAATAGAAATGGGAAAATGGAGAAAAAGTGAACTGGTTTTAGCTTCTGTTCCCACCATGAGTATGAAAAATGTAAAAGGGTTGAAGATTTGAATTAATGGGGGAGTGTTTCACCATTCATTTTTTTGTACTTTTTTTTTTGAGGGGGGGGTACCAGGAATTGCACTCAGGGGCACTCAGCTACAGAGTCACATACTCAGCCCTATTTTTTATTTTATTTAGAGACAGAGTCTCACTGAGTTGCTTAGCATTTGCTTTTGCAGAGGCTGGCTTTGAACTCAAGATCCTCCTGCCTCAGCCTCCCAAGCTGTTGGGATTACAGGCACGTGCCACTGTCCCCTGCCCATTTTGTTCCTAAGTGATGAGTGATTTTGGAGAAAGTGGAAAATTTGTTGTCTCAATTATAATTAAAGTATTTTATTTATCCAATGATGATACTTAAGGTGGAAAAACAAATTGACACATCTCTTTCCTGAATCCTACTGTACTCCCTGGAATGCCCCACCCGAGTCTTTCGTATAGAATGTCAAAGGGAATATGTGTTGTATTCTGAGATTGTAACACAGGACACACTATCACTGTGTTATCATTTTTTGCAGAAGCAAAAAATACAATGAAGTACTAAAACTAGACAACCAATGAATCAAGAAGTCTCGATCTTAAGATCAAGGAGCTGCAACTTGCTAATTACTTGGTCAGAGGCAAAACAAAACAAAAACTACCAATCAACAGCAAAAATAACACCTAGGTTCCAAAAGCTACAATTTCCCAATCAGGGAGATTTGATAAGAACAACACTTACCGCCCACTAATCCTTAAGGAAGAATCATGGTGATGAACAAATATTGCTAAACATCTAGGGAAAAAAATCCACTCCTCCCCACACTAAGCATAGTAACAGGGCGGTCCAGAATAGAAATACTGTTATAACAAAAATTCATATTAGTTGACAAAAATGTATGTTTTCTTCTGAAACAAAATTGTGTAGAGTGTTTATGAGTATTGTCAGGCGCTCCATGCAGTTCTCATACATTACAATTCTACACTTAGATTCCTCATTTGCATAAACATAGCCAATATGAAGGCTGCTGAATCCCCACAGCAAGATAAAGGCAGCATTTGCTTCCAACTGGTGCCAACAAGGACGACGGCGGGCACAGCCAAGAGGTGACCCCCACTTACACTTCATGAGAGTTTTGAGGGAGAATGAAAGGAGGAGGGGGAATGTGGAGGAGATTGACTTGGATAAGCTGACTGCTGTGGGGTGTGGCTGGCCTGAGCCCTGGAGTAATCCACCTCCATTCCCCCATCGTTCCTGGTTTAAGCACACCAGCCACATCACTTAGGGTGGACCACATGTCCTTGCTGGTTTTGATGGGTTTCTCTCCTTCCCCTACAACGAGGAAATCCCAGATGGAAAATCTGCTTATTTCCTGCAGATTTTACTCCCACGAATCCAACCTGAGAGTTTTTTCCACTTTTCAATTACAAAAGTTAAATATTTTCTCTCTTGTGTTGATCTGTAGGCCACATAACCTTACCCTTACCTTTACAAGTGAAAATGGCAGAGTAATATAGTGAGATTAACCAAGGCACAGAAGCCCAGGTACCTAGATTCTCCTCCTATATTGCCAGCACCTCATTGTGTGACCTTGAGACTTAAAGGGTGACCTTGGATTTCTCTTTGGATGAAGGTATGCCCATACACAAAATGTAGAAAAAAAATGAATCAGGGCTAAAGTAACAAAGTGACCCACTGTGAGTAAAATGTGCCCACAGGCAGGTACTATTTACCCCAAAGCTGTTTTTTCATTTTTTAAATGAGTTAATGCCCTCCAAGGAATACAATTTTTTTTTATATAGTCAAGTACTATGTTTGCAGAAGATCAGTTTGCTCCAATCATTTAAAAACTCTTGGCTCATTGGTGGATTTTCAAATGTGCTTCTATGCTAAAGTGAAGATAAAGAAGGCAAATGATAAAAATTAAGAATTTCCTCTATATAGAGCTGTTCAAAGTTCTAAAACTAGTCATCTCTAGTAATCCCCACCTGCATTTTAAAAGAATACTTGGCAGGTTATTTACTTACTGATATTTTCTTTAAAGTTTTGTTAAAAAGCAAGGTACTAACACTCATGTATGCATAGAAAGCCTGCTTTACCTGTTTTTTTTTTTTTTTTTTTCTTCTTTTTGGTACCAGGGATTGAACTCAGGAGCACTCGACCACTGAGTCACATCCCCAGCCTTTTTTTTTTTTTTTTGTATTTTATTAGAGACAGGGTCTCACTGAGTTGCTAAGTGCCTCGCCATTGCTGAGGCTGGCTTTGAATTCGCAATCCTCCTGCCTCAGCCTCCCAAGTGCTGGGATGACAGGCGTGCGCCACGGTGCCCGGCTTGATTGACCATTCTTAAAGGAGGAAAAGGGGCAAAGAAAGGATGAACATGTTGTCAAAATCCACTGCCCTCCCTGGCCAGGCAGGGCACAGTCCTGGCTCTGTGTGACCTGGGGCTTCTTCACTTCCTGTGGCTTGTCTTCTGCAGTGGTGGAAGTGGGTTGTCTCTGCGGCACTGCCATGACTAATGTTGGACGCTGGGGAACCTCAAGTTCAAGTTCCCTGACTCCCTGTCTCTGCCCCTTACTAGATGGACTACTGGAGACAAAGCAAACTTCCCTGGGAGCCCCCATTTCTTCTTGTGCAAATGACCAAGGATACAAAGGGTTATGTATTTCAGGGTGGTTGGAGAACTAAACAGCTATATACGGAGCATCTGACACAGCTCTGCTAAATCAAAATAGTCACCATTCAATGAACGCAGGTTCTCCTTCTTGTAGTAGCCCTGTGAAGTAAGTAATATTATTACCCTGATTTTATAAATTAGAAAATTAAGACACTTGGATGTGACGTGTTCTGCCTAGGGTTACAGAATAGATGGTAGAGCCAGCATTGACCTAGAACCTGGGTTTTAAGCTTCATTTATTATGTGTAAGCTTTATTTATTATGTTCTTTATTTCATGCTCTTCACACGGAACTTAATAGTTTGTGATTGCTATTAATTTTAAGAATGATATTATTTTTATAACCAGACCCGACTTTTCCACACGTGTCTCCATCTGCTCAGACCTGTCAACAGGAAATTTTTATTCATAACCCTTTTGCCTTAGCTGTGGTCCAAAATTTGCAATTATGCACCTAGAACAAATGTTGCTATTTTCGTTATTGGAAACTCTCCAATGGACACTTCCATTTCTGAACCAGCCTCCCTCTTGAAGATTTTCCAAATGCCACCATTTGGAAAACCTTAGAGTTGAATGCTGCCACACTTGTCATCTGATGGTCTCATGTCATCTAGGAGGTCAAAGAGAAGTCACATATTAAAGTTCCCCTCAAAACATTCCGCACGTCAGAGATGTGCTACATAAATGTAGCGTGCTTGTAGTCATTGTATGATAACAGTTTGTCAAATACAATTCACTGAGTCCTATTGAAATTAATGAAGGGTGTAAAAATGACAGCTATCTGACATATTTCAAATCTCAATTTGACATTTACAACCTTTTAAAGTTATTTTTAAATGCAGCAGTGTTTAAAATGTATTGAATACATCACATGCCACTAAGCCACTGTTGGATGATTGGGTGTGTAGCCATGGAAATTAACACAAGGCCACTTTCCCTTGCCTTTAAGACAATCATGCAATGTGGACAGATGTAATGGAAAAAAAAATAAGGCAATGTATCTTATGAAAATTAAATAAATGCCACCTCTACTTATCGTTTTTTAGGGGAAGGAGGGGAGGATGCAAGTTCATTTCCATGGAAATGAGTGTCTTGATATAAATTCTGCCACAGGTAGATTGCTAGTGTAGGCTGAGGGAGGGGGCAGTAGAAGGAGAGAAAGCAATGGACAGTGAGTATCATCTCTGTTTAGGAAGCAACTGTGCTTCCATGAGCTCTGGAGCTGGGGGTGTGCATGCAAAAAAAAAAAAAAAAAAAAAAAAGCTAGCAGACCCAGAAACTGAGAATTTGGGTTCCAGTCCAGGCACCAATCATAATTTACAAAACTCTTAACTTGGGCGTGATATTGTGACTTTGTCTTGTGTTTGTGAAGTCAAGTAAACACTGGGAAAAACTCATGCAGGGAGAAGTATTGGATCCACTGGGATCTAATGTGTATGAAATTGCTTCCGAGCATTTGGAACATGATACAGAGTGTAGATTGTCATCATTTTCTGTGGTCTACAGGTTTGGACTCCCCAAAGTTCATATGCTGAAGCTAATCTCTAACATGATGGTAGTAGTAGGTTGGATAAGTTCTTGAGGAAGGAGCCTTCCTCAAAGAGATTAGCTGGAAGCAGGCCCGCACCAGACACCAAATGTGTCCACAGCTTGACCTTGGACTCCCCTGTCTCCAGAAGAACGAGAAATGTATTTATTTTCATTGGTTAAAAGCCACCCAGCTTATGGTATTCTGTTATAACAGTCCAAATGGACTAAGCCACCCTTCAGTGCCATAGTTAAATCTCCTTTCACTACCTGGGTATCTGGACTTCGGTGACAAACCCTCCCTTCCTCCCAGCCTGAACATCCTACACATTATTGATCCAGAAGGCACAGAGAGCAGAGAGCACAGGTGCTCAGGGAGAGATGCACCCTTCTTCTATGGCTCCCCACGTCTTCCAGCAGGACCCAAGCTCTAGGGAGGTACCCAGGTGATCAGATAGAGTAGCTGTGTGCACTCCACAGCTCTGTTTCAACCACGATGGATTCTTCTTGAATCTGTTTCATAGATCATAGCATGAAAGGACATCTCCTACTCAAGAAAAAAAATCAGAGATACTGGTCATGTAAAATGCTACTCTGGGGCTGGGAATGTGGCTCAGCGGTAGAGCGCACGCGTAGCACGTGCACAGCCCGGGTTTGATCCTCAGTACCACGTAAAGATAAATGCATTGTGTACAACTAAAACCAAATAAATAAGTATTTTTTTTAAAAATGCTACTCTGATCTAAAGAGAACAGGAAAATCCCAGAACAAAGAAGACCCCAGGAATGCCAAGCTCCGGGGGAATAGTGGGAATACCATTGTGAAGGCCAGTGTTTGGGTAGGCCTACACCTATGCCATGCATGCCCAAAGCAGGTGACCACTCTGCTTATGAAACAATCCATGTTGAAGGAGCATATTAATCCATATTAAGCCCCGATTCCCTTGGTTTTCTTGGGGCTTAGTCCAGGGCTTGGTACACAGTGATAAATTTGAGGCATTAACATACTTAGGAGTGATTGCTTTTGTTTGGAGAGGGTTTAACCCATTGAAGATTGCTGGCTTGGGGATCTGAGAGGGTGGCAATCAAGAGCCAATCACAGATCAGGCCTTTTCTGGTGCCAAAAAAAAAAAAAAAAAAAAAAAAAAAACAATAATGGTAACTAATATATCCAATGGAAATGGACGAGCATGAGCATCCAGAAATATCACTCCAAGACTTTTTGATGAAACAAGGAAGAAATCAAACATTTAAAGTGCTTTGTTCAACTTAGCCTGGCTCAAGCCTACCACTCCAGCTGATTACATCACTGAGAAGAGCAAATTCACAAGAAGCCAGGGTCACTGCCACATGGTAAGAAACGTACATTTCACGTCTAACCCGCTGCCTAGCACACAGCTACCCAAACCCTTGGAATCTCTAGAATGATAAGAGTGTCCCATATGCTATTGACATGAGTGGTAGTGAACCAGGATGGCTTTGGGATAGGGGTTGTTTCCTAGAAAGACCAAGGCAGGACTGGAGGGTTGGCTGGCTGAGCCCCACTCCCAATCTCTGTGGAGGGCAGAGGGGCTGAAGATTGAGTTGATCATTGATCATGAATGGCCAGTGATATCACCGATCACATGTCTACACAAGGGAATCTCCATCAAGACCCGGAACAGATTTAAGTAACGTCTGGACTGTGGAGCACGTGGTGGGGTTGGGGGGGGTCTTAGGTCATGGCCCTTTCCCCTCTGCAGCTCTTCCATTTGGTGTTCATCTGTTCAGGATATGCTTTGCAATATCCTATACCATCAATGGGGAAAATATAAGTAAAGTGTTTTCTTAAGATCCATTAGCCACTCTAGAAGATTCATTAAACCCAAGGACAGGGTCCTAAGAGCCCTGATTTATACCTGATTGGTTTGGGACATGGGTCACAGCCTGGGGCTTGCAAGGGGCAACTGTAGTGGGTAGCATATGGTGTGCATGAAGACTTAACCCGTGGATCTAGCAAGTTCTGTAGACAGACAGTGCCAGAACTAAATTACAGAGGACACAGTGGCATCAGCTAGGGAAGAGACTGCTTGCTCGTGGGGAAAAGTCCCCACACATTTTGGTGACCAGAGGTGAACTCTTCTGCCTTGCTTCTGTGAACCTAGGACAAGCTGCCTTTCTGGCCTTTTTAACAAGCAACAGGGGCCTCTCACTGGGCCACAAAGGATCAACCACAGCACAGCGAGCAGGTTCACATTCTAACACAACAATTCCCTTTGTTTCTAGAGCCAGAAGGTCACACTCTCAAACCACTGTTCACTATAATGGACTCTACCTTATAAAGTACGTTTCTAACCCAGGACTCTTTCATTTCTTTGGCTTTCCTTGCCCTGATTTCTAAATAAAGTTATTTGCATCCCTAGGCAAAGATAAAAAGGTAGAAATCAAATTCATGCTTACCAGTGATGGGGGACTTGGGGAGAAGAGAACAGTTATGAAATGCAGTTCTGAAGCAGGAGTGTATGGTCAGCCTAGGAACTGTTTAAACAAGGTGTATATTTTTTTTTTATTGGATATCCAAATATTATCGAAGTGTGGACCAGAAATGTGACTTTACCTGTGCCATCCTGGGCAATAACCTTTACGATTCTCAGTGTTGTCGTCTCTAAAATGGGGGTAGCAATGAGTGACTGGCTTCTATGGAAAGGTTCTTCTGGCTACGCTATGAAACAAAACATATGAGCCACACTTGGGGTGTGTAGTGTAGATCGTGGCCCGCGTATGGTGTAGGACACAATGACAGAAGGAAATGAACTGTCCCTCCACCTCCTTCAAACCATTTCCTAAAATTTCAAGATAAGGGTAGCATGTTTACTAATGAATCCTGAAGAACTGTGTCACTACTTTCATCCAGGTTTAGAGGGCACAGGTTCCCTCCACTGAAAAACATGCTATTGCCTGTTTAACCAAGAAGACGTGACCGCAGCCACAGAGCAGCAGAGTCACCTGCACAGTTAGAATGTGTTCTCCTTCCAAGAGAGGACATTCTGGCGTCCCATCTGGATGAGCCCTACCCACCTCTCTCCACCCGAGCAACAAAAGGATTTTCAAGAAACACTGGCCACCCTTCCAAACAAAAATTATGTTTTGTTTTTTTGAAATCTGTAGGCTCCCGCGAGACAAGCTCTAGTCCATTAGCATGACAGGTAGCGCTCTTACTAACAACTGCTTTTTACTTCCTCTGACAAATGTGCTCGGTGCCATGCCTGACGTTTGTGTGGTAATCAGGAGTGATGGAGAGGGGACGTCGGCACTGCCGAAAGTGCCCCCCGATTTAATGTGAACGATTTGTCAAACGTGCTGTGATAGCAATGCTGTCAGACCCGGGCAGGGAAGCACTCTGTCATCTTTGCGCCAACCAAGGTCACTTTGGCAAAGAGAGGAAGGCTCTCACCAATGAAATGCTCCTGTTTATTGGCGATGTGCATGGCCTACTTT
The DNA here is from genome assembly GCA_025594165.1 of Tamias sibiricus. Taxonomy (NCBI): domain Eukaryota; kingdom Metazoa; phylum Chordata; class Mammalia; order Rodentia; family Sciuridae; genus Tamias; species Tamias sibiricus. The sequence goes on from CM046662.1 coordinate 12,959,441, forward strand.
CACAACTTGTTTCTCCTTCTATGAACAGATAAGCATCTGAGGGTTTGGGAGACACGCCCCCGAAAAGCAGCCTCTACAGGAGACAGTCCCCTGGGTGAGCCACCTGGCATCAATGAGTGCCAAAACCCGGGATGACAAACGTGAGTGCCAGGGCCCCATGCAAATCAAACACGGCGTGGCTTCGTGCCTGGCTGAGGACAGCTATTGCATATTAGGCATCTCAAATAAAATGTTGATAATGTCAGGTCTGAGCAGTGGACTGTGTGGTATGACTTAGTTTCACTTCATGACTTTCTGGGCATCAAATATCTCCTAAGCATCAAAAGAACCAAAGGGTTGTGATCTGTACACTGTGCGCTCAAAATGTTGTTCAGATATTTTTTAAAAAGAAGGAAAAAAAAAGTGGATACAAGAAAGGGAATTTATTGTTTTACTGTTAGTAAAATGCTCCTCCTATCTAGATAAAGTGGACTGAGATGACTTTGCTGCAAATTCTCTGCATATTCTTTCAGGCCTCAGTCACCACACTGGTCACGTCTCCTAGAATAGGCAGGACGGAAAATGGGGCATGAACCTTCATAGTGAATTCTGTATCCTTATCATCTAGTGCAGAATCTGCTCAGTAAATCAATATTTACTGATATCTCAGAGTATACCAGAAGTGAAGACAATCCTTAGAAATAAAGGCAGGGAAATCTGGTGAAAGGAGGTAATCATCCATGCCAGAGATGGACAACTATGCCAGGACAGCAATGCGTTGGGTTTGTGGATAAACAATGTTGGTTTTAAAAACACACAAAAACAAAACAAAACACAATGATTGAGATGACGGAAGAGATGGAGAAGGAGACCCAAAGGAATGATCACTGGCTGAGCGTGCGCAGGCCAGACTGTGCATGCAGGCAAAATTCAGATTGCAAACGTGCTTTGTTTAGACCTGTCCATGTTAGTCTATGAAGTGCTTATTGTTCTGTTTTAGTTTTTCTTTTTAATTGGTTACTAATCTGTAAATCTCAGGAGCTTTTAGACAAAGACTTGGATTTTGGATTCTCTGGGAGAAACGGGAGATGATGTGGCAAAGCCGGGCTGCATGCACACAGCTGCCCCCTTCAGCTAGGCATTCTGTCTCTAGTTTTCCCAGTCCTCAGGGTCTAATGCCAGCTGCCATTTGTCACCGTGTTTGTGCAATTACTTTTCTAATAGTAGAGACATTTCTCTCTACCATGTCTCAATCAAAAGGGGCTCAGAGCACTCAACGAAGGACTGAGTGAAATTTTCTCAGGGGAGACCACCTCATCTCTCACTTATGTGATCTGCCTGGTCCTTCAGGTATAGAATCTGTGGCACCTGGACACCACACCTCCTGTGGGGTGACCATCCTGACAGATTCAGGGCAGGAGCAGTTCCCATCGAGGGATACCAGAAAACCTCATTTTAAATAGTCTTATATGTAAACTTGAAACCACTGGTTTCATCTGGAGCTGCCCATCAAACAAAAATGAGAACAAAACAGCATTTTTACAGGACTTTAGAGATGACAAACACTTTTGATATTTGCCATCTCAGGTCACCTTTGGCATAACTAGTAACACTATTCCCATGTTGTAGGTTAGAAAACTGAAGCTTTTTAGTTTTCATCACTAGCAGGATGAAAGTTTGGTGAACATATTAAATCTAAATTTCAAGGTCAGGTAGATAGCTAGTATTTTATGAAAGGCTCCCAATTAACTAACTCTGATGCACAGCTAGGGTGGAGAAGCCCTCTTTTGGTGTTATCCACTGAAGCCCTACCCCCAATGTGCTAGAATTAAGAGGTGGGCACTTTAAGAGATGTGGTTAGGTGGGAATGAGGCTCTGAGGGTGGGGTCCTCATGATGGAATTAGTGCCCTTATGGAAGGAGACCAAGAAAGTGCTCTCTTTCTCCATGTCTTTATCACCTCCCTCTTTTCCGCCATATCACATCTCCCTTCCTTTCTTCTTCCCCTTGCCATTAGAAAGAACTCCATAAACCACAAAGAGGCCCCCTTCTGTCAAGATTCAACCTTACTAGTATTCTGACTTTGAACCTCCTGGCTCCAGAAGAACAAATATCTATTAAAACCACCCAGTTTATGGTATTTTGTTACAGCAGCCTGAGCGGGCTAATACACTCGGAGTAGGGTTTTCCTCCTCTACGCTGTCCTGGATTAAAGCAGCACAAACACAGATGTCTTGGTATAAGGACCAGGGCAGACAGAAGGACACAGGTAGAGTGATGTAATAGAAATCATTCAGAGTAGGCCTCAGAGGAGTAGACTTCTAGACTTCTACTAGAAGTAGACTTCTAGTCTAGAGTACAATAAGGGAAGTTATACTCCATGTATGTATAATATGTCAAAATATATTCTACTGTCATGTATAACTGAAAAGAACAAATAAAAAATTAAAAAAAAATAGTAAACAGCATACGGAAAGTGACCCATTTAAAAAAATATATATATATACCTTGGTTGTGCTGTAAGGAATATCAGATTAGAAAGAGTGATTTTCTAAGTAGGTAAATACACAAAAAGTCCATGAGGACCTTTTAACACTACAAATTTCCCTGGGCCCAATCTCCAAGATGGCACCCAAATATGCATACTTGCAAAACGTTCCTCCTAGGATCCTGACGTACATTCCCAGTTAAGAATTGCTGCAGGAGGTGATAAAAACCCTCTAGCACTCATAATCTCTGAGAGATAGTAAGGAAAAACGATCAGTCGGTACACCTGGTACCTGACCGGAGGGTGGTGGCTGTACCAAGTACGGACACACATGTAGTTCCAAACCGAGTCCCCTTTGGAGAGCTGCCCTGGAGCTGATGGCGAAGGTGGCTACCAAGTGACAACTATTCTACCCAACAAAGAGAAAGGCTTGCTCCACACACGCTGCTCAAGTTCTCATGCAAGTGGCCTAATTATGCTCAGCGGCAGTGACTCCAGGGGACCACTTCTCAGCAGGGACATAAGGCGATATTTAAAGGCAGCACTTTGGGATGAATAGTTATTCACTGGCCCTTTTTGGATAATGACACTCGTTTCATCCAGCGCCCGTGGGAGCCACAATGTGTTCAACACTGAATATTTATTCCTCGTTCATACCCCTATATCAAGCCTGTAAACAAAAGCTGATTCATAGTACGTTCTTAATATGTAGTGATGAATGAGTGTAAAAAAAGATTTTAAAAATTGACTACTGCTATTTCCTCGCTCTAGTTTATAAAATGGTCTTTCAAAAATACAAATAAAGACAGATCCATGGTGATCTCCCACCTAAAGTCCTTTAATGACTCCCCACGACCTGCAGGGCAAAGCAGAAAGTCCTCTGTATATATCGAGACCATATGCATGATCTGGCCTGGACAACATCTGAGATTTCATCTGTCATTGCACTGACAAGGGATGACCTTGTCATTAATTACAGTTCGAGGAACACACCTTATCTCGTGCCTCCAAGTCTTTGATAAAAACACTTCCCTCTGCCTGGAACATCACCTTCCTATTTGCTTCCACAGTATCTTTCACATTTCAGCTCCATGAAATCTTTCTTAATCTGCCCAAGTGGAATTAATCATTCCTTCTCCCTTTGCATCGCTGACAGATTTCATTCATGGTGTCTTCAGCATGTTTTATCACTTAATAGCTGCGCATCTCTTCCCCTAATAATGTGCAAACCACGAGGAGATTGGTCCTAGGTCTGCTCGCAGCCCCAGCATCTGCCAGAGACCTGGGTCATTGCACATGCCCACCAATGACAGTCTGGATGAAGACACTGAAGTGTCAGTCCCATCCCAAGGCCCCAGGTACCAGGAATGTACTCTAGAGGACTTACTCTTTCTCAGGCAGGGAAAAGACTTGGGGATTTTAAAATGAGAAGTCTTATAGCAATCTTAATCCTGCATAAGAAGTTATTTATAAGCAAGGAGACCTACTAGTTACTTAGATCGCAAGGAAGGCATCCCAAAAGATTAACCGTTACTAAATCACTTAAAGCAAAGCCTCATGATGACATCTAAACCAACATTGATCTTCAGCATTGATTTATAATAGAAGGAGAAAACAGGAAAAATGTCCTGCTGTCCTATTTTGTCAATGAAATGACAATTCACCAATTACTAACTATTCAATTTGAATCTCAAGGCTAAAAGGGAAGGCATAAGCTAGTTTATGGCTACAGCTTTAATTACAAAGTATGGACTGCTCCCTACCTCCACCTTCCATCATTCTTGATAAATATTTTGTGAGCAGCTACTATGTGCCAGACATTATTGTAGTAGAAACCAGGTTTGAAATATCTTGGTCTCATGTTTCATATTTTTCCTTTTGGTATCATCTACTTTTTAAAAAAATTCTTTACAAGTTAGGCATTTTAAGAAAATCAGAAACAAGGACAGAATTATTTTGTTTTCCACTAATTATAAGCCATGGGTGTTATGCTATAGCAGGTGGCTCTTCACAAAATGTGGGACTTGGTGTCCCTCCCTGAAATAGTTCAACACACAGACTTGTGTTAGATCACGTTCCAGATCAATTCCATAAGATGAGGTGGCAAATAAAGTGCATCAGGAGATGTCTTCCTGACCCTCACACTGAAATGTCTCTGTTTCTTCTGTGGCTCACTGGCAAATGCTCAGTCCTCAGCAAGCCTTGGGGACCCAGGCACTCTCTGTGCCCCCACGTCACCACAGATTGGGAAGAGACATAGGCACGGGTTCAGCTTCGTGGGTCCCGTTCACTGCACTGGTTCTGTGATCGCAAGGAAGATGCTTCAATATCCTGCAAGTTGCTCTTCACCTACACGTTACTGTTAACTCCCAGAAGGGATCTGGGGTATGCGAAAGCCACCGTGGGCTTCCTTTCAAAAGGGATGACACTAAAAAATTCAAACAGCTCTGGACAGAGTTTCACCAATAAAGCCTGAAATGCTATTGTCACCTCCCTGTACATAATGGAGTCCGAGAAACCCTGTGGCTGATGAACTGATGACTGACCCATAACAAGGGCAAAATGACTTTCCAAGTGGTTAAGCATCTGCCCCCTGAGTCTGTGACCTACTCCCCCACCATCCACCACTGCAGCCAACTGATGCCCTGCGTTCTTCTGAGAGATCTGAAAATCAACAGTGAGTCACACCCATCTCACGATCCTTGTCCTTGATGTCCCCCAGAGAGCCCTATTGTTGCCATATCCAGGACAGTCTCCCTCTATCACCTAGGGGTCAGTTTGAGCACCCCAGCCTTTGGCAGGACTTCCGTGACCCTCCTCCTTAAGGGAGCCTGTCTGGTAACCGGTTGCTATTACTCTACTCTGTATTTATTTATTCATAGCCTTTGTCTCTATGAGGTTTCCTTTTGTCCCTTGTATATGTATTTATTTTGTCTCCTTCTATTCCCTGTTGCCTGACAAAATATAGGTTGCTGTTATTGATGTTTCCTTATCTCTCTTGTTCACCCATTCTCCTCTCTCTCTCTCTTTCTCTCTCTCTCTCTCTCTCTCTCTCTCTGTATCCGCAGAAACCAGAGAACTCAGTGTTTACTTTGCATTCAGTCCGTATAAATGGGCAGAATGCAGCAATTTCTATGAGTTTCAATGCATTCCCGAGCAGGACTTGGAACAAGTCATCGAAACAGTCTCAACAACAAACAGGCTCTTCCCCTCCCACCCCCACCCTTAAGCTTACTTGACCCAAACCATGACCCAGAACACTCAATCTTCTGCAGAAATTGATAGAGAAATATTCCTTCTTTGCTCTGCCCTCATCAATAAAAAAAAAAAAAAAAAAAAATACAGATGGTGAGACAATATGAAGGCGTGAACCCCTAGTGGAGAGGTGACACACACACGTCATCGTTCTGTCTTACAGATGGCCGGCAGTGGGTTTCAGACGAGGCGCTGAGTTAAAAGGTCCCGGGTATCAATTGGAAAAAAGAAGGAGCAGAAAATTGTTTGGCTCATTTTTCCTCTTTTGTGGAGAGAGAGAATGGGAAACAAACATGAAGCGACTGAGGAACGGAGGGTCTAAAAACACTCGATTATTTTCAATACTGTCAAACTGCAGGGAAAAGGAATGTAGGCATTAAAATGCTAAAGGAAAGAAATCCGACAGTAACTTCAATGATCTGAGCAGTCTTCCTGGCCAGAGCGTTCCCAGGTACCCTGGCAACAAAGGCCAGCTTCTCCCAGCTGATTGACCCCCAATGGCACCCCTTCCTTCTCCCCTGCCTCACTTTCCCCTCCATCCTTCCCTGCCCCTGTTTCTCTCCTCTCTCTCTCTCTCTCTCTTCTCTCTCTCTCTCTCTCAGTTCCTATCATCAAGCAATACACAAGCACCAGGAAATGAGAAATCGGTTGCTGTGCAATGATACTGAATACAACTCTGGGGAAAATGTGTTCGCAATTTTTACTAAGCAGGAGCATAAGCTCAAGGAGAAGATTTATGGTAATGAATCATATTAATCAACTAAATTAATATATCATTTCAGTGATTCATAGAGTAACAATAACAAATAAGAAATTGGACTTAAAAAATATCCTAACCAAGTTCAGGAATCCAGACACAAATTAAAGATTAATTTGTAATCTACTCACACACTAAAATCAAGGACATTGTTTCATCATTTCTTATCAAATATGCAAAAACAGTCACTCCTGCATGATTCTCTTGCTCTCTGACAGTGATCCTTGTAGCTCATGGAGCAAATAAAGCAAACTCGTATCCACCTTTTCCTGTTTTCATGCTGTAGCAATTGTAGCACAGCAGCAAATGTTTTTCAAGCATCAAAGGAGATACAATGATGAATTTCAGACCACCTCTGTCCAATATGGTTGGCACTAGCCTTGTACGGCTGTCCAAATTTAGTGTAAATTAATTAAAATCATGGAAAATTAAAAATTCAATCCCTCCATCACACTAATCACACTTTAAGTTCTTAGAGCTAGATGAAACTACTACCTACCACCTTGGAAAATGTGGGTGTAGGATATTTCCATTTTTGTGGAAGTTCTACTAGAAACTCTTAAGTAGCAAATGCTTATTCTAACAGGTAGAGATGAGTTAGCAGTACCATGTGAATTATCTAGTTGTTCCACGGTTTTCTATTAATGACACCTATTGGCCCAGTTATTCAATAGTGTCTTTTTACCAAAGTGGATCAGAAACTTCACAAAGCGGGACTTGGTTCCCAATGGACCCTCAGAGCCTGGTGAAGGTCTCACACAAAGCTGACATGTGAAAACTGTTTGTTGAGGGACTCAAGGATCGAAGGAAAGTCAAACGGCAATACCAAACAGAACAAATGTCTCTCCCAAGGCTTACCAAGAGAGGACCATCATTTTGCTACCCATGAAGACAAGTCCTAGCTGTTTCATCTGCCTACGAAGAACCCAGAAATCGGTTCCACCCATAACATATGTGGATCTTTTTGCCTAGATGAGCAAATTAACCCTAACTCTATCAGTTGAGGAAACTGTGAAATTAATTGTGTTGACATCTTCTTGGGCAGAAAACAGTTAACCCAGCATGACAGGGTGATGATAGTGACTGAGAACTCAGAGGCCCTCGAGAAAGAGCTGTTTTCATCTCATTATGTCTCCTTGATAATTACGACCGACTCATCAGCCCTGGGTTGAGCTCCGCGGATAATCACTTGCCTGCATATTTTTTGAAGGAGGAAGCATAATAAGGTAAAATCTGCAGACTAATTTATGACATTTGTGGATCTATTTTCAGGAAAAGAAAAACTACGACACAGTAGGGGGAAGCTGACATTCTTTTAAACAGTGTAGATGTTTTTGAAGAACTGTGCTTAAAATTAAGAAAAAAAAAAAAAACAAAAAACTTCTCCCTCAGGTTAAAGAAGAGCAAACACATCATACTTAATATTTATTCTATTAAGAAAAAAGTTTCTAACCGGCTGCCCAAATCAATCTTCTTTAATTTTAGGAGCACATTATTTAAACAAAGCAAAAATCCTGACTCCCATTAACTGTGTAGATTAAAACACTAAATACAGAAGCACATCATTAGATCATACAAGGGAAAAGTTACCGACATAGTCTCAACATTAAAATATTTATGCAATAAAATATCCGTGAAGGACTTTCCCTCTGTTCCAGGTATACTGAAAATGAAAATGAAGTGACAAAGCTCTTATTGCTATTCTCCATCAATTCACTGAACTTTTATCCTCAGCAAGTCAGATATCAGCTACGGGAGGGTCATTTTGCTAATTGAAAAACAATGACGCACACCTGTAATCCCAGCGACTCAGGAGGCTGAGGCAGGAGGATCACAAGTTCAAAGCCAGCCTCAGTAACTTAGGGAGGCCCTAAGCAACTTAGTGAGACTCTGTCTCACAATAAAAAAAAATTGAAAAATGCTGGGGATGTGGCTCCGTTGATCAAGTACCCTTTTATTAAAAATAAAATCACCAAATCTCTGTGCTAAACACAACACAAAAATCAATCAAATAAACAAAAAGCTCGAATAAGAACCATCTGGCTGTATTCTATTTTGGGTCATACCATCTAAAAATGTCATTAAATAAGATGATGAACAGCATAATAACTACTCTTACCCAGAGGGGTTTAAAACAAGAAATCAGGTTTCTACATTTTGACATGAGGGTCACCAAACTATTCTTGCTGCCAATATTTTCCTGATGGAGTCAAACAGATCTGTAGAAAAGTCTGAACTTTCAGTTTGGTGCTAGTGATTAAGCATAATCAGATTTGAATTCCATGGAAGGAGCTGAACTTGAGAGTTATTTGTTTTATTTTTAATTATGAAACACTAGGTTGTAGATGGTTTGGCAAAAAAAAAAAAAAAAAAATCAATTAAAATGCCCATCTGCAAATTGGGAATCTACATTTGTTTGTAAACTTCCTAATTAAAAAGCATTGTTCCACCCTTTTTCTTTTCTGTGCCCTTGAAGATGTGTTGCCCTGGTAAAATGACAGGTGCTCACACACCAAAAAATCCCCTTACACTGTTACTCACTTTCTGCTATAAATACTACACTTGAAGTTACACATGAAGATACAAGGCAGCCTTCTGCTGCCGGTAGCCTTGGCTTCCCTCTGATATAAATTTTTGCCCTCTACTGTTGCTCCCATGTTCATTTATTCCAAGTGTTTGTTCACTTGATAGCTCAACAGAATGCCTTTTCAAAAAATTCCAACTGTCTTCTCAAGTGAAACAAAACCCTTTAATCTTTGTGATTTTTCTTGGAGAGTGCAATTGCTCAAATGAAGTTCAAAAGAACTCTTAATGTAAGGACTTTTGTGTTGGGGGAGGGCATGATTAACCTGCAGTGTGAATTATGCTTGTCTAACTTAATTTCCAGTTTAAGAGAATCACTTTTTTTCGCTTTACTTTGATAACTGCCAACATTTACATACATTACATACTGCCTTCCACATTAAATTCCTTTGACAATCCTACCTTCAGCTCTGAGTTAAAATGGTATCGACTCCAGAAGAGAATAGCTGTTTCTAGGAAGGTTGGGATTAGATGTACTTTAAGAACCACAGGAGGGCTCCCTGAATGGCCATAAATATCTTGCACGGAACTTTCAGGAAGCATTTCTAACATGGGGTTATCCACTTAATAAAGCGCAATGATATCCCCACCCCAGACACCATTTGCTATCCATATTTACCCACGCTAGCAAAATGTAGAAAGAGTATTCTTTCCAGCCTTTTTAATTACCAAAATTCAAGTTGCTTTTAAAATATCATAGCCCCCCTTGAGATTTCAGGAGAGCTGGGGATCACCATGGCAATAAGAAAATGGTGCCAACATCATCTTGGCACGAACATGCTACACATCTCAGGAGACTTTCGCACGGGAGAATCGAACTTGTGTAAGAAGCAGGCGCTCTCCCTTCAATCCTTTATTTTGGGAATAAAATGACAAATTTCATGTTACAGAAGGTAAATAAGAAAATGTTGTAACCATATGCCTTCCTCTAATATACACAATTAAAATGCAATATCAATCTGCTCTCCTGGTATGTAAAGTAAAAATGGAAAGCTAACAGACAGTGGCCCACATATGATGTCCATGTGCCAGTTTTCCTTCACTCCTTCATGCTTCACTGATCTCTCGTGAACCAATCGCTCCGACTCCCAGGGGCGGGGTTAATGCATCTAAGCTCATGGAATGTGAATATAATCTTGCCGTATCCCGTTATTCATGGGTTCGTTCATTCATCCTTTGAGTCAATGTTTCCTGTCTACTCAGACTATGTTAGGCAGGAAAGGACGAGAAGTGGATAACACAGAATGGAATGAACGCAGCAAGAACAGTGTACACGTGTGTGATTATGAAACATCGTGCTAAGTGCCTTGAAGAAAATATAGGTTGAGCATCCCTAATCCCAAAACCCAGAATCTGAAATGCTCCAAAATCTGTAATTTTTACAGTACTGATACGATGCCACATGTCGAAAATTCTTTCCCTGACCTCAAACACAGTTGAAATGCAGGTGCTGTAAAAAAATGTTACATAAAATTAGGTATAAAATATCTATATTGTCCGTTCTGTTTAAGTGAACCATTCCCTGTATCCAGGAGATATGTGTCCTTGAAGCCCCAGCAACGCTTGCTCCAATCTCAATATTTCACCCAGAAGAAACCCTCCTACTGTCAGGTGGGTGGGAGCTGAAGAACAGGGGGCCCCCCAAGCCCAGGAGCAACTCCTTTAGAAGCTAGTGATAGAAAAGCGGGACTCTGCATTCTAGTGCATCTTGTGTCCACTGAAGATGATCTGACTACTGTAGCAAATCTTGGATCCCTTCCTCCAAACCTAACACAGATGTCCTGATGGGAAGAAAGGTTTCTGGATGTCTCTGAATAATTTTTTTTTTTTTTTTTTTTGGTCATTAACATAGAAAATTCACTGGTGGAACAACAAAATGGTTCAATAAAATGCAGGAAAATGGGCCAGGTATGGTGGCTGGTGCATGCCTGTAATCTCAGCAGGTCAGGAGGCTGAGACAGAAGAACCATGAGTTCAAATCCAGCCTCAGCAAAGTGAGGCACTGAGCAACTCAGTGAGACCCTGCCTCTAAATAAAATACAAAATAAGTCTGGGAATGTGGCTCAGTGGTCTAGTGCCCTTGAGTTCTATCCCCAATACGCCGTCACCCACCCAATACATAGAAATGGTCTCAAGAAATTTATGGAACTGAAGCCCCGTAGGGAGCCCTCTGTAGAACAGGAAGTTCTCTCTAGAGCAGGAAGTTCTCCACAGAGAGCAGCCCAGCAGAACAGGAAGAAAAGAAGTTGCCAGAATCACAACCAAGCCTCCTGCCCCCTAGCTGTGGGGCACCATAGAAACTGTTCAGGCTTTGGGAAACTTGTTTCTTAATCTAGGAAAAAGGAGCAATATTTACTTTTCTGAATTGTCAAGGCTCACTTTAGACAGTGACAGGAAGCTCTCTGAGACATACTTAGGTCTAAAGCAGTGCTCCTCTCCTTCCATCAACCCCAACAGCTGAGTCACCTGACATAAAATTCACCGTGGTGTGGAAGAGAGCTGGGGGGGTCATGGGGCAAAGAAGAAATAAGAGAAGAAAGTTCAAATCAAAAGGGGGGCTCTTTAAATAAGGGCGGGAGGCTTTGCCTCTATTAACAATATCCTTAGGTCGATGTGAACATTTACACACTGAAATTACATCTAAACCAAACAGTCATTTCGACTCGCCAATGATTGCCATGCTTAGTGACTGCAATGAAGTCCTCTTCCTTTGTTTTATGGACAAGGAAAGTGAAGGGAGACATGGTGGAGAAAGCTTTACTCAGGCTGTTCTTGCCGAGGATTTAAACAAGGATCTATTTGTACATTACAAACATTAAGTGCAAACACTCTTACCAACCCTAGATCTGAAGTTCAATGTCAAAACCAGACGCTAGTTTATATGTCATGTTTCGATTTAAGAGGCTTCCCTCTTCAGACACAAATAAGTCTGAAATTGCTAAAGGAATACTAAACAACTAAAGAATCCAAACGGTCCTCTGTTTATTCTCCTTAATGAGAACAGCAACGCAAGAGATACTTCACAACGCTTGAGGGCTAGTATTTTTTCTTTCTTTCTTTCTTTCTTTTTTTTTTTTTTTTTGAGAAAGCAATGGTTTGAAAATTAACCTTTTGTCTCAGGATGGGTCTATCTGCTGTGAATCTGGGTGATGTTACATTTCATGTCAAAAATCTTGATCATGGGACAAAAGCCAGTCCGTTTCATCTTCTCCATAGTCCCAGTTTACTGGGGAAATCATTTTCCTTCTCTGGGACTGTTTCCCTGTATGTCAAAAACTGATGCTGGGCTAGATATTTCTGGGTACCTTAGAGTTCCTCTGATTTTAAGGGACTAACAAAGGTAAAATGTAATTTTATTTCTCACAGCTATTGGATCCAGTTTTACAATTTCGCCTTGGATTCCCTGGTCTTCTGACAGCTTTTCTTTTCTTTTGCTTTTTTAATAAGTGAAAGGATATCTTGAGAGATAGTAGCTGTCCATGTAAAAGAAGACTGATCTGATAATAAGGTGAGATGATTATCTTAAATCCTTGAAATTGATGTTTCTTCAAACGAAGGACTCGAAAAAAGCTCCTCAATTTTGCACTGATCAGCCCTGGCAGTTTCCAGTGAGTAATTTTAGCTTCAGGACCATGCTAAGGTTTGGAACCGTTCTGTTTTCATTTGAGCTGGGGTCAGAACAAACATAATGCATTTCAACCTGCCAGGGACAATCCACCTTTCTTTTCCTAATCTGTAAGTAAAATTGCAGGGGTTTGGGGTGTCAAAAATATCGAGGCACAAGTGAACCGACTGGATCCTCTTCTCGGTCTGCTAGGATGATGTATGATGGAAGACGGTCACTGCTTCAGGTGAGTTCTTTCTATGTGAAAAGACTAGAGTGCACTGTTCTCCCTCCCTGCACTCTCTAAATGACTAACCTTCAAATAAATACTGAAGCATGCCACAAAAATCACAACTGTTTCAACAGCATCCAATTCTGATTCTAGACTTTAAAGAAGGCTCTTTGTGATGCACGAAAACATTCTATTTTAAAAGAAACATATAGAAAGTACACAGGTATACAAAAGAACAGCTGGATCCAAGCCATCCTGATCACACCTGGTTTCTAATACCTGCAAGGTAGACTTCTGATCATCCAGGTTCTTAATGCCATAGTCCATTACTACACTCCCATGTGGGTTAGATGAAGCTTTATATGTTTATCAATGATGTATTTTAAAGAGGAAAATATCTTGTGCATTCAGGTTCATAGTCTGAGGTTATCTACCAGTGGGAAATACAACTTTTATCCTGGCTGGCTAAAGGCAGAAGGAACCAGAAAGCTGGCACCTGGTATTGTATGATATGATCTTAATATGGTTTAATTTTAACCATGAATGCATCGAGCCAGATTTCTAACCCACCAACAGATTTAAGGAATTTAAGTTCTTCTTAAATACTGTGTATTTTTAAATGCTTTCAATTTTATACAATGTTCCTTTCCATCAAGCAGAGAACATATAACTTAAAGGATGCAGCTCAAGTCTAGACATGAATGAAAAATGCCCCATTTCAGAAAGACAGGTGCTTCGTTCATCTCTAACACCCATGTGGTTGTCACTTAATGGCACCTGCAAGGACTGCTCATTCAGACCTTAATTCCAGGAATGTTTGTGAAATGAAATGCAAAGCTCTACAAGGTGGTCTCTCCCCAACACCTAGAAGAAATGACTTAACCAAGAGCACTCATCCCAATTTCACGAGTATTTCTATTAACAGAGCATATAGATCCAAAGAATAGAATATGTAATATTCTATTATTATAGATTATATTATCATCAAAATGAAAATCCAGAATTTAAATAAGTATTGACAGCTTTAAAGTAACTCTCAATTCCCTACTTCTCTCATACTAAGTAGAAGACTAGAGCAATGATAGGGTCTCATGCTCTCCGTGAAGCACATGGCTGAATGTAATTTGGCAAAGAACAAATAAAGTTTTATTTGACAGGGCCCAACAGAAAGGTAGAATTTATGTCCACAAGAAAATGCTCATGTAAGAGTACATGGCTAGAAGAAGGAGGTCTAGAAAGAGAGATAGAACGTGAAAAGTTTCGCTGAGGCTATATGGCCCTTTTAGAAAAAAAATACTAGCATTCTTGGCATGAACAGACAGAGATGTTCTGATCCAATATGTTTTTAATTTTTTTTTAACATTTCATGGAATAGTCTTTATTATAAATATTTGGCCTCTTATCAAATATTCTTGAGTGACTTAATTAAGACCTAACATCATTTTTTTTTTTTTTTTTTTTTTTTTTTTTTTTTTTTTTTTTTTTAGTAACAGCTCCAAAGTAAAAGGAACTCCAGTCGCCAATAGGGGAGAATTAATTCCACCAGGGCTTGGGTGGTGTCTCTTATCTGTTTCTGCATCTTCAGAGGCTAAGGCAGGGCCATGAAAAGAATGAGCACTTGATACATATTTATTTGGGAATCATTGCTAAGTGAATTAAACAGATCACACATTTCATAAGATGAAATATTATGCAATTATTGAAATAATGTTCTTAAAGCTCAGAAAAAGACTACAATAACACCAAGTTTGAAAGTAGGTTACTAAATAAGTCTAAGTCTTAACCATTTTATAGAATAAGCCTATAAAAATATTTCAAAATATATTTTCCCCATAATATTGGGTATTATAATTATAATGAAAAAAAAGTTAATTTTTCTAGTTTCTAATGAGTATGTATTTTATTGAAGTAAAGGTTACCTTTAAACTTTACCTTTAAAACTTATCTTTAAAGGTTATCTTTAAAACTATAGTTTATTATAATCAAAGCTAAAACTAAGGAGTTTAACTGTAACTATTTCTACTTCAAGTTCATGGCACATATCAAAAACTTCCAAATCTAAGTCTTTAGGAGTGACCAGATTTGGTAAAAGAAAAATCCATGAGACTGGCAGAATGAAACCACATCTCTGAGGCACCATTTGCTTCAGTAAAACAACTTCACAATCAATGTAAAATTTTATGGGTAACCAATACAAGATTGAATTGATGGTTCTAAATATGCTGAGGTGACAAAATGCCAGGAAGGATCTGGGCTGCCTCATACTCTTAAGTTACATCCTATAAATAACCCAGTTCAGAAGACCCGCAAATGGAGAATTACAGGAGTCTAGACTTAAAGTAATAAAGAGGTTTACCAACATTTCCACATTGTTCTTGCTGAGCTGGGGCTTCGCTTCCAGGAGGATAAAAGGATGCTCCAGGAACAATTGCAGGATGTTTACCCATTGATGAATCAGATGTCAGCGCGACCCACAGGCACTTACAACTTTGGGATGCTTTTAAAATCACATTCCATAAAAGGGTAACAAAAGAAGAAACCTAACTCAGCAAGCACTTGGGGCTGAGGAATTGCAATTTGATGCGATTTTGATTCAGTTCCATCAGGCTGTGACATCCTTCAGGGCTTCACCTGGATGAAGTCCTCATATAGTGAGGAGGAGCGCCTGCCTCATTCTGCATGGGCACATGCAGCCGCAGGGAATCACCACTTCCTCGGGAGCTCTGTTTGACTTGCATTAAGCTCCCTGGCTGTCTTTCCCTGTTCTCCTCCTTCATGTATTTACATGCCTACTCTCTCAATGGTGAACACATGAATATATGTGAATTGCAAAGCATTATGAAATTGTTACCTCTTATTGCACCACTGTTAAGATTTATCAGAGCAGTGATCATGTCCCATTGTTTCTCATATACATGATTGTTGAGAATAAGGCCAACTCTCATTTTGTAAATGGTGATCCTGTGTAGAAATAGGGTTAAGGGCTTTAGATGCATGATTTATGCTGTATACCAAGATACTGTCCCATTTTGCAGCCAAAAACTGATCACCAAGCAGCTTAATTTACTCATAAAATGTCATGAAGTTATGTATAATGATTGTAAAACATTGCCTATGTAACTAGAATTACTAATTCTAGTTCTAAACAATAAGTACTTCATTCCAACCATTAAATAAAATGGTCAGTGAGTGAAATGCTTTGAAGACTACCATTCAAAATCAAGCACAAGTATCTTTCTTTCTACACCTAGAAGAAACAAGACTCACTAGAAATTAAAACAGATTGGAATAATTCCTGGCCATTTTGAATACTCTCTGTAAGTCCCTTGGTTGAATAATAACTATTACATTTACCCCACAACAGAACACAAACCATCAAACCAAATAATATTCCTTCTGACTCCAAAAATAAAATATACAAATATTTATATTGTTGATTAAATCTGGGGCAAGATGGGTTTAAATAAATCAAGTTTTTATTATAAAACTTGTCAAAGCTTTTAATATGACAACAGCTATTATGAAGTGCCAAGAGAAGGCTATTATAAGAATTATCACTCAGATGTGTTCACTCAAGAAGGAAAGAGACCTGGAAGAAATTTTTCTACAATTGTATAAAAATCCATAAGACACTTAATGAAATTTAATGAGGATGGGTGGATGAAGACAAATCAAAGAGAAACAGGTCAAACAAACCCAAATATTTGAAGGGAAAAGTGTTACTGGTGAAAAAAAAAAAAATCAAAACCCCACCAAACTAAAGAGGCTTGAAGAAAAAAATTTTGTAAGACATGGAACCATCTGTCTTCTTTTCTACATATACACATGGATACAACTGCATGACCAAAACAAAAATTTAAGCTAGGTATTCTGAAGAGAAGAAAAATAAGGAGGGGCCCTACCTTCCTCCTCTTACACTGAACATACTATAAATTTATTGGACTAAACCAGGGCAATGATGGAGCAAAAAAAAAAAAAAAAAAAAAAAATTCAAGCACATCACATAGAGCATAAAGTCCTTAAAAAAATCCCTACTTAATAAAATATTTAATACACAATATAGTTTAACATCTATTGGTAAATTAACTATTTGAGGAAAATACATTCTCAGCACACACACATTCCTAAATGCATTAAAAATGTTAATGTCATTATAACGTTACTTTTTAAATTACTAGAAGGAGACATAATACATATTTATTAGAATTTCAGTGGAACTTTTTTTAAAGCTAAGAACCAATTCAAGGTATCTACAATATAAGAAGATGACTTGCTACATAAAGATTTAGAAGACTTTCATGTGAAAAAACGACCAAAAGCTTATTGTGGTAAAATATTAGCAGTGAATTTGCCAAGCACAAGTTTTCTATATTTGAAAAATGTCAAGTTCTTTTAAATAAAGATATTTGACATTTTTTTAGAATAATGTAATTAAGCAGAAAATTCAGTGGAAAGTGAATAGATCAAGAGATCAAATATCTAACTGTAATATAATAGCCAAGATATACATTTAAAAAATAATTACAATTATTACTTGGAACCAGGGCCTGCATATGCTAGCTAAGAGCTCCACTGTGAAGCTATGCCCCAGCCAAAGTGTTTTGTTTAGCTTTTCATAGTGGCAATGCAGAATGATTTTACTGTAATTTGTATATTATTTCCAAATTATTGTTTTTAGGAACATATAAATTCACTTTTAAAATTATAAAATTATTTAAAGCTATTTTTAATGTTGTATTTTTTAAGGCATACAATTTGGGAGAAAAATACAATGATTTTGAGCATTATTTAATAAAAGAGGAAATTCCCTCAGTATAATACATGCAAGAAAAAACAAATCCCAGTTTTTAAAATATTTATTTAAGTTGAAAAAAAAAAAACAATAACAACAAAAACAGACATAGATAGGATTCTTATTTTGTTTAAAAATTTCTGAATTTTTCAAATTGTCTGCAAGGACTATTTTATGTTTACATTTAAATGTCTACACATACACATATTTTTTTTTTAGATGAAATGTTAGTCCCTGTTGATACTATATACTTTTTGGAGAATGTATCTCTTAAAAAAAAGCATCAGGGGCTGGGGTTGTGGCTCAGTGGCAGAGCGCTCGCCTCGCACGTGCGTGGCCCGGGTTCGATCCTCAGCACCACGTAAACATAAATGCATTGCATTATGTACAACTAAAGTAAATAAAAAAATAAATATTTTTAAAAAAAAGCATAAGAAGGAATATAAGGTTTGGTTTTCATCATTCCTTTGTGTTCTACACAATTAACGTTAGAATTACGATACTAATTCTAATTAGTAATTAAAAATATTTAGTCTTATGTAGAGTTAAATTTCGTTACTGGTTTGATGATATTCAACACGTAGTAAATAGTTGGTTTGTCCTGCATTAAGGCAACATTACTCAGACACACCAAATGACAGTTCTGTGTCTTCATGACCCAGAAAAAAAAACAATTCATCATTCTCACACAGAGAGAAATATCAGCGTCATTTTATGATTATGTTTTTTGGAGATCTGGAGAAGTTTCAAGAATAAAGGGGCTAGATGAATTAAATGAGACCCAATGATAAATGTCAAGGAGAGGCCTACACTTCACCTGATATATCCAGGACCCCTATTGCTGTCCTTCACAAAGCAATGCGTAATTCTACCCAGGTTCTACATGTCTCCTCCATGCTTGCTATAATCATCTGCAAATGGTCCATTCGTTTTAGACTGTTTTTTTTTTTTTTTTTTCATTGCTTTGACCAAAAGACCTGATAAGAATAATGTAGAGGAGGAAAAGTTTATTTGGGGCTCACAGTTTCAGGGGTCACAGTCCACAGTTGGCCTACTCCATAACTCTGGGCCCAAGGTGAGACAGAACGTCATGGTGGACAGGCATGGCAAAGGAAAAGCAGCTCAGGACATGAAAATCAGGAAGCAAAAAGAGAGAGCGCACTGTTCACCAGGAATAAATACAAACCGTAGACACACCCCAGTGATCATCTCCTTCAGCCTCAATCAACCTGCCTACAGTATCCACCCAGTTAATCTATATCAGTGATTCATCCACTGATTAGGTCACAACTCTCATAATCTGATCATTTCTCCTCTGAACTTCCTTGCATTGTCTCACTCATGAACTTTTGGGGAGATCACATATCCAAACCATAACATGCATATGTGCTATTTTTTTAAAGATGAAGTATTACACCAAAGCATACTTATGGTAGATTTTATTTTTGTTTTGTTTTTATTTTTGGTGAGAAGAGAAATGGATGAAAAAGTCCATGACCAAGGATCAAAAGGAAATAGTATCCCTTATCAACGCTTACTCTTATCAATTTACTTGAATAAAAACTAATTGTATCTGTAGCTATATAATCGTCTTCTAAAATGAATTTCACTCAACATACCCAAATCTGGAAATATGATAAATGATATCTCACATTAAGGAAAAACTTGATGTATACATTTCAATGCCAATACACAAGCCATTCTACCTCTAAGCACCACCTTAATCTATCAGCCAGAACCAGGTGGGCCATCAAGATATTGAGAACAGAGCCGGGCGTGGTGGCGCACGCCTGTAATCCCAGCACTTGGGAGGCTGAGGCAGGAGGATCATGAGTTCAAAGCCAGCCTCAGCAATGGCAAGGCACTTAGCAACTCAGTGAGACCCTGTCTCTAATAA
This sequence comes from Tamias sibiricus, assembly GCA_025594165.1. Classification (NCBI taxonomy): domain Eukaryota; kingdom Metazoa; phylum Chordata; class Mammalia; order Rodentia; family Sciuridae; genus Tamias; species Tamias sibiricus. The sequence continues at coordinate 12,979,027 of CM046662.1, forward strand.
AATACAAAAAAGGGCTAGGGATGTGGCCCAGTGGTCGAGTGCCCCTGAGTTCAATCCCTGGTACCAAAAATAAAAAAAATAAAAAAATAAAGATATTGAGAACACGAAGAATTCCTGCCTGGAATGCTGGTGTCTACTCTATCACCCAGTAGACTTTTCTATATTGCAATTATGTTGCACACTCATTTCATTTATGATGAAACACAGGAAAACTTAATTCTCAGAGAAGGTGAACAATAAGCCTGGGAATATCACTCACTTTCAACATATTGAAATGGTCTGATCACCTCCCGCCAGTTGCAGCCTTTTTCAGAGCACAGTTGCTTCTTTGGATCTCAGCATGTGATTCTCATTAATGGCAGCAGAGGGGGGTGCTGGAGCTCTGGGTCACCAGGCTCAGGCATTAAAACAGACCTTTGCAAACCACCAGGCTCATGGGCTGAAGGGGGGAAAAGTGGGAATTTCCAGGTCCCAGTAATGCTTTCTGACATATGAAAAGGGAAAATAGTTACACCTTTCACTGAATCACTGTGGGAAACTAATTTGTTTTGACATACTGAGAAGTAATCTGATGTTCGTATTTATTCTGAAAAGCCTGTATTAGCTAAAAACAAATTTCATGAATAAAACCATAGATACATAATCAGACGTGTAGATCAACTGAGCATGTCTGAGATGTAGGGAATTAACTCATAAACCTCTCTTTAAAGAAATAGAATCCCTATCACTTTAAAATCCTTCAAAATTCTCTCTAGCATGATTAGCACCCAGGACACAGCTGTCCCCAGGAATGAATGGAAACATTATAGCCAGCACAGGGGAATGCACTCATCCACGACCCTCTGGTATCTTGCTTCTCCTCCCCAAAGCCCTCATACATCATGGTGACTGAGAAGCTATTTCAGTGCTATTCTTGCACTGTGGCCGTCACCGAACACCTTTCTACGTCACAACCAGTGGCACAACAAGCTGATGTGTGGCCTCCTTTATTTATCTTTGGTTTACCAAGTGTTAGTATCTAAACTTCTCTTTAAGCCTAAGAAGCACCAACATATTCCCCAAGCTTTTCTGGTTAGGAGAAGCACAGATAGACGGGTCTTCAAAGATATAGAAAGAAGGGGAAAAAACCCTAACGAAACCACAGTGAGTGATAAGGGACCTGGAGTTACAAGTATTAAAAGAGATGAATTGCATTAACCCCTGCCCTTCCCCATTATATTCACTGCCCAGTGGAAACAACAACAGAATTACTAAAATCCCACACTCTCTAATGGGATGGTAATAGGATTCAGAGGCCATTAGGGTAAAGGCAATCCATATTTTACACTGTAATAAGCTCAGACTGAAGTTGCTGCACCCCCCCTCAGAGCTCAACAATTACCAATTTAATATTAACAAATTCACAAGCGCTTTCAAAATTGCAAAATACACCTGAGCTAAAAGTCAAAGGTCATTTTTCAAAAAAATACTGTCCATATTTTTGTGAAGTGAAATCATTTAGCTAAATTAAAGTGATTTTTTTTCTTTACTCTGATATTGATTATTACTCATTCCAGAATGTGCTAGAAATGAAAGATACTATGATTTATTATAAGGCAGTTAAAATTTACTTCTAATGGTACATATTTTGTTCATGCCAAATATATTCCATTTTTTTAAAGAATTACTCCCGCCCCACACAAACACTTTCTTATTGAAGAAGAAAGATCAAGAAGTACCTGTGGTGTTAAGAATTTCCATATAAGATGGAGAAGTGGATTTAAAAGGATGCTCTTTGATGAAAGAAAGCAAAGGGAAAGCAGAAATGGATGTTATGGGGCTAGGGTTTTGGTAGAGCACTTGCCTAGCATGTGTGAGGCACTGGGTTTGATTCTCATGCACCACATGTAAAATAAATTTTTAGAAAGGTCTATCAATAACTAAAAAAAAAAAAAAATGGATGTTCTGAAATGATGCTCCTAGAATCAATGATTAAACAAAGGGGTGCATAGGAAAAATTAAAACAGAAATTATCATTGTGAATTCACATAACTGAACATGCATATTGTCTGAGGAATGGCAAACTGACAAGCCTTTTATGTTTACGGTATGCTTTAAAATAATTATTTAATTGGATTAACATTTGTATTATAATTGTTGTCTATATAACTTCAAGTGTGGCTGTGAGGTTGTTTATGTAATACAAACAGACAATGCATTTTTGGGAAAATGTTTTGATTGGTGAGTTCTAACGTTTTTGCCAGAGATGAAGGAGCTAATTTGTTTATTGTTAATCTGCAACTTCTTTTTACCTGCTCTAACGCAACATTAAAAAAATAAACTCCTTGATGATCGACAGTGTTTCCCACCCACAGAACAAGTGGTAGCTCCCTCTTCCCCACATGCTATGCCAGGGTTGCTTCAGTTCTTCCAAAGTCTTCTCATTCCAGTGCTGCTCTAATCAAATAAATACATGCGCATTATCCCACCCTATCCTCTTTATAAAATACTCCTTTAGACAACATCAAGAAAAAACAATAGAGCATAGGGCTCCATGATAAAATAAGAAGGTAATTGAAAATAGTAATAATAAGATAAAGATATCATATCTACATACTTTTCCTAATGCATTCTTCATGCCTCTCACAAAACTCATCAAACTCTTGCACATTTAAAAATGGTAATACCTGGAATTAATTTGATTCTAAATCATAAAAGATTAAAAACGTCCAGGACTTAATTTCAAGTTCTTTCTTTTAACCTTTAAAATTTTTTTTCACATTTTTTATTGGTGCATTATAGTTGTACATTTTGATGGGATTCGTTATTACATATTTGTTCATGCACACAATACAACAATATAATTTGGCCAATATCACTCCCTAGCCCTTTTTAGCCATATTTCTGCAAGCTATGAGAATAATTTTCTACTTTAAGGGCCCAGCTTTACTAAAACGGCCAAACTCAAAGCAAAAATAAATACAAACAGAAGAGGAATGGGTGCTAAGAGAACCACGACATGCACCAGAAACTGCTCAGTCACCTAAGTGTGTCCATTAACTTGGAAAGATGGTGCAGTCTCTGGGGAACCTTGTGATAAGGTTGCAAACTTAAGTTGCACAGTGTTGAAAAGGAGATTGGGACCTAATAGGTTCATTAAATTACAAGCAACCAGAGACAGGTTGATTTTATCAAATACAAGAAAAAAACCAAAGAAATGGGAACACTTAAAAAGAAGGATGGAAATAAAACAAAACAGATAAATATGATTTGGTGGAGAGAAGATGCTCACTTAAAGTGACCTGGTCCCCTAGAACCAGCTGAAAACATCTGTGTGCATTTAGTTTGCATCATCCTTTCTGAATCATCAGTGCCTTGCAAATTCCTCATACTGAGTAACCACTTAATCCATACTCAGAGTTGCAGTGCTCAGAGTCTCTGGTCTCTTTAAGCAATTGTAATATCCAACTTTCTTGACAAGAATCTCTAGAGCAGAGAGAGGCAGTCACCAACTTTAGGGCCCCTCCCCCCAACAAGTCTATCCTCCTTCACAAGTTACAGAATCAGAGGGCAAAAAGAAAACAACTAAAAAATGCACCCCCTCCTCCAACTGGAAGGATGGATCTGATCTGGAACTTGGGGATTTGGATCTATTTCAGGAGGTACATGAAGAGATGCAACTCATAATTTATCAGTGCATGGCGATTACTTGTGTATTTCAACATCAAGGGTTATGGAATAAACCTAATGCTGCCATCGTTATACCAGGGCTCAGTGAAACAGCCGTGCCCGACGCCAGGCCCACGTGGACCCTGTCCTCACTGAGCTTCCCAGCTTATGTGCACAGTGGACAACCAAACCACATACACAGACTGTTGCGGGGTCACAGAGTGGGAGCGCCTCCTTGAGACTTCGGAAAACTTCTATAGGAGGAAGTGACATTTAAACTGAGACCTCAGAGACAACAGGAGTTGGCCTGCAGGAAGCCGGAGTATTCAAGGAGATAAGAGAGACGGGCATCAGCAAGGACTGGACAATAGATGCTGTGAAGACTTAGGATGTTGGTAGGGGTTGGGACAGAAAATGCAGAAGTCTTGGAGGGGCCCAGAGATGGGGGAGAACTTGCAGGGGAGGTGTCCTGTTGCAATATAAACTTTTCGAAGACAGAATACAAATGGTATCTCCCTCATTTAATAATTGGTGACCAAGTAAATAGATTACACGTTGTAAATGTTCCATTGATATGTATTGAATATCTTCTGGGAATCTCGTGGTGACGACTAAAGCCACTGTGGCCTCAAGTTCTCTTAAGTACTCCACACAGTCACTCTCTAAAATGCTCAGTAGCTCATGTTTCACTTAGGCAGTACAGGTTTGGTGTGTGTATATTAGTTGTTGCAGTGTCTGTGCCCTGTTCCACGGTCCTGTCACCGTCACCTCCCATTGCCGCATTTCTGACTAGTCCCCTGTAGGTATTATATTTGCAGCCCTTGATACAGGATTGATCTTGGAGGAGGCTAAGCTAAGAACGCAATCCACAACAGCATAAATAAATGAATATGGGAATAGCTTAATGATAGGTAGTTTCAAGTCTGAGTGATATTAATGCACGTAAGACATATTATGTTCTAAGCCAAGGCATATAACCTCAACTTAAAAGAGAATCATTCATTCTGTGATTCACATGAAATCTGAGTCCCTATGGTACCGTTTCCTCTTGCATGGGATGGTGTGTGTGAGAGGCACTGACACCTCCACTGTCAAATAGTTTACGGCTCCATGTCATCCTTTTCCTATACCTTTTGTGTATGAATTTTCCAGAGAAAAACTTGATAAGCATACTCAACAATGCAGCAATGTGCTGGGCTGTCAACAATTTTAGCTTTATATATAGAATAAATCACAATTTTCTCATACATTTTGCAACATCAGGGACGTTTAGTTCATGAGAACAAATAAAATTGCAACACATAAATCATCAAATCATTCATTTCTAAAAGTCAAGGGGACTCAATTGGCAGCTAAAATAGAAACAGTGCTTTGGACGTAATAGTCAAGTGTTTAAAAACAATTTACCTTTTTGTTCTGGTAACATTTTTAAAAAAAAATCTTTAAAAATGGTTCTGGAGAATCATAGGCTGTTAGAATAAACCATAATAAAGTAATTATAGCTTGGGCTTCTATCAAGGTTCTTGCCATGTAAATGTTCATTTATCTGAAATTTGCTTAAAACAAATAGATTAGATTCATTTCAGGAACAAGAATGACATGACTTTTCTGTTAACACTGATTAATGATTTCAGTTTCTAATGTCATTAGTCGCCTATCATCATTTTACCATTTGAAAAATGGTCTCCAGAATCTGTGGGTCTCATCTAGACATGAGTGTCTGCCCATTTCTTATATTCTACTGACCTCTAGAGACTACATGTGTGTGTGTATAAATCACATGCAGTATGTGACTCTGAACACATAAGACAAATACCTCGTAAACACCATACGGATTGAGAATAAAAGATCTCAATTATGTGAGCCCATTTCATTTTGGAAAAATATGCATGATAACATACATTCAAACAAAACCCACTGAAAACACGTGTAATGCTGAGCACATTGACAAAGACCTTCCCTTGTGCTTCTCAGTTGGGTGAGTGATGTACAGGACTCAGAGAACAGTGAATATCAGCCAAACCGATCCTATCTTTGGTTTGTGACCTGCATCCGCGGCGGGTGGTAAGAGAGAATTCAGACTCTCTAGCCTGGCTTTTTCATAAAGCCAGATTTATTTTTAGTTGGAAGCAGATCATTTTATATGAGGATCTTCTCCCGCAAATCCTAAGTGTCTGTATTTCTTTTTCGACTCTCTTCCTGACCTGGCCAAGCACATAAAATGTACACGTATCTTGCGAGGCTCAAATGGCTTTGTAGTCCTTGCTTTTTCTCTCTTGCAATGTTTCCAATTATTCATTTGTGTTTGAAAATTCAACATTAAATTAGCTTCTAATTCCTTAGGAGTTATGCCTTGGTCTGGGGTATAGCTCAGTGGTAGAGCACTTGCCCAGCATGCATGAAGCCCCTGATTCGATCCATGCCTTGTTTACCTTGGTCTTCCTGGCATCTAGCACCTGGTGCATCAGATTATGTAAAATGAATAATGTCAATTGAAAAAAGAAACACACTATTTTACCAGGAATATACTCATACTATATTTTACCAGGCAAATTCCCATTCATTTTCTTTCTCTCTTGATAAAGATATAGATACATGCACATATATATATATTTTTACATGTATTATGTGTGTGTACATATCTACATATACATATATATAAATGTACACATAGATACAAATGCATGTTCTCCATACAACACTTCTAACTAAATTTGCCAATGATTTTTCTAACTATTCTTTCACATTGTAAGCGCCATACACTATATTACTGGCTAATTTTTCATTTAAAACATGGATTGGAAACTATTAGCCATTATAGTACATAATCAGCTACAGCTGGACATTTAAAAACTTCAAATAACTTTCTTTCTAATGGACTCATTTTTAATCTAGTGATAAAAAGCATTTTTTAAAGTACTACGAAGACAATACCACTTTGTGCCCTTTAGACTGTAGTGTCAATTATATTATATAGCATATATTTTATCACTTACATTACATTATACATTCAGAAATAGACACATCTTGTGAATTTTAATTAGGTGCCTCGAAATGCTACCAGTTGTTAACATTTACATTTGTCTAATAGGGATGATGTAAGAGAACAGCAAACTCTTAGATCAGACAGTGTTACAAAGCATACACGTAGCCTTAAGATTTTGCAAATATCCCTGTCACAAGTAAACGAATAGGAAAGAAAATCAAATTCTGATTCTGTGGAGATATCTAGTAGACACAGAGGTCTCCAGGCCTGGAAGACTTTTAGTGGGTCAAATCCTAAAAATAAATAATTTATCAAGGATTGCCTGGTATGCTGCCAATGATGGAAATGGGATCGGACAAGTGTTGGAGAAAAACTAACTGGGCTTTGAGCACTGACAAACCACTTTCATATTTAACACCAGAGGAATATGCTAATCAGAAAGCTGATCTACCCCACAAGGTACCCTTGCTTGACCCACAAGTCCTTTTAAAAGACCCATGAGGTGCAATTGCCAACTAGTGAATTAAACATGGTAGTTGGTCTGGTGAGAGAGGAAGGGAATAATGAAACCAGTACTCTGGTTACTTTTGTGTTCCTTAAACAGCTTGGTAAGATAAGAACACATCAACAGCTATGGGAAACCATCATGTGTGGGCTCCCTGCCCCAAAACTGGAATTTAACCAGTCAATTTTAGTAAATAGTTTGAAAACCTAGACTCTTTACCTAATCAGTCCTCCTGAATGATAATCCACAGGTTTGTATTTTTCTGCTCAAATATGCTCTTCCATATCATTAGTGGAGGGACCACGGATTAGAGAAATGATTCACATCAGGCAGCGGGAGTGAAGGCAGGGAGGCAGAGAAGAAATCTCGATAATCCCTATGCTAGAAATTCAAACCCTGGATAAGGAGGACTCCACTCTATATGCAATTAGGATTCTGTCCAGTTAAGAGAAATTCGTAATCTATTCAGCTTCAAGCCTGTAGAGTCACATTTTTCAAAAACTTGTATTTCAGCCCCCAATGGCTTAAAAAGTTCTCCTTATCAGATTGTCTCCAATTACAGAAATCCTCTCAAGTACGAGGCTGCAGAAGTATATTAAACCTGCAGGATACTGTGGAGCTCGTTGTTTTACAGAACCTATAGCACACATGATCTCGATGAATGATGTAATACTACTGAGTCCACTCGCCACAATCTGATAATCTATTTGTTCAGGTCACAAGTGTTGTCTTACTTGGGGTGGGGAGTCATCTTTGAACTGAAGGTTCAGAATAGTAAGGAAAGGATGGTCTGGACACACTCATACTCACTTTAAGAGAACCCCCCACCTGCCCTTACACACACTTACACACATACACACACACACAATGAGGAAGGCTACTATGGACTTAAGGACATCTCTGACCTGTTCAGCAATGATGGAAGAACTGTGATAAAAGCAGGAAAAGGTATGGTCACAACTGTCCGACCAAAGTCAAGAGTGAAAAGGAAGCTCAGGCGCAAAGCTCAGCTTCGGCACCGTTATCACAATGTGGTTGGAACCTAGCAAATAAAAGCTAATGGTAATACCATTAGGTTAGAGGACACAAATCTGGTGGATGTAAGGATGTGTATGTTACAGATTTGTCAGTGCTGATTTTTCCAGGGTTTTTAGAATGCTCTGAGAACACACAGAAGCAAAGCAGTCAAATAAGGCAGGCTGAGGGAAACAGGAAAAAAAAAAAAAAACCTCCACCTACATTCAAGGTACGAGACAATAATTTCTAAGCCTTTGGGATCTATTTTTTCCTTGCATTGTAATGCAGTCAAGTGCATGAGTGATGTCTTTTGTGTTTGATAATGTCAAGTGTGAATGTCATGGGCAGCCCCCCATCTCTGATGGTATTAAAATGGTGAGAAGATGAAAAGCTTGGAAAAGTAAATGGAACAAATTAAATTAAAGTGGTTGAAGGACAAGGAAAGTCACACATCTATACTTTGGTTCTGAGGTGATGGTGGTGACCCTGTCCAATTGAACAGGATGGTAAAACCTGCGTTTTTGAGGGGGAAAAAATGTGGAGCTCCACTTCTTTAATTGCACTAATAATTATTTTTGCTCCTTTTCATTGTGAAGAGTCTTGAATGCAAGGAAACATCGTATATGTTTACATAGAAACTTTCATTACACAGTCTGAGCCGTCTCCATGCTGGAGCTTGTCAATCAAAGAGTTCAAGGTGAGCTAGTCAAGGTTTAGAGAAAGTAACTGACAGCACAGGAAATTCAGGGAGGCAATTATATCCAATAAATAAAGTCTATTCCTTTTCGGAGAAATGAGAACTCTCAAAGATCATAAAAATCTATCTTAATCAATGACACAACAGAGATAAATGTAACACTAATTGATTATGCCCAAATAGCCCAGATAGAACACCATACTTTCTGAACTACAGATCTCATCTGCAACAAACGGGGAAGGTTTTCCTCAAGAAAACATGAAAACAAATGCATATGCACAAAATCCCTCTCTAATGAGGCCATGACATCTACAGTACAGACAAGAAATTGCAATAATTTTATAATAGGAAGGTGTTTCTCCAGCTACTCTCTTTCCCCTTCGCAAGCTCTCTCAACTTTACTATCTCCATCTAGGCTAATGCAACAGTTGATTTATTGGCCTGTAGCTCCAAGACTCAGTGTTCTCACTATTTTTGCAACAACATTCCTATAAGGTAACACTACATCTGAATAGTTTCGAGAGCTCCTTAAGGATGCAATTTAATGGGAGGAGAGATGCCCCCTAGACAGGTGTTTCAGAATCTCTTGAGGAAGCTGTCTAGCATGGTAGGAACTCACTAGTCCACTCAATCCCCACTCCCATCTGGGTCTCAACTCATCTGCAAACTGCCGGATCACACCTTTCCAGGGGCTATCAAACACGTTGGCTTGCCACTGCAGGCCTTCCATTGTTCTAGCATCAATCTTAGCTTTGGGCATTGCCTCCCACGTGTTCCTCTAATAGGCCCGACCAGGATCATTTCATGTTTTCATCTTCCACTGCTAATTCAAAGGATTCCCTCAACCTGTAGCTCTGCTGAGGGAGGGAGTGAGGACCCTGCACATTTATTGCATTAGGAGGCTCTCTTGGTATCCCTGACTTCAGAAGGCTCTCAGTGAGACAGGACAGACCTTCCTTGTTGTTAGTAGTACCATTGGCACATTCAACCCAGGGTGCTTTGGGCATAGTCTGTGATCGAGAGTTCCAATTTAAAAAGGAGACCTAGAAGCCAACAGCAAATAATACAGAACTTGAATATAAATTCTCACACCAAATTGTAAAGCTTTACTTTTTAAAGGAACACACATAGAAACCAACAAAACCACTGTGTCAAACACAAATAACCAATTTGAATCAAAGTAAAATAGTAATAATAATAATAATCACCTGAAATCTCTTTACAACCCAGTGGATTTAACAGTACTAATCACAACACAGAAGTAGCTGACACTCATACCTTCTAAACACAAGCATTTTCCTCTCAGAAAAAGGAAGATAGAAAAAAAGAAAAGGAAAGAAAGGTGTTAAATCAAAACATCCTATGGAGCATTTCACACCTCAGGAACAAAAACTGACATAGAAGTGCTTCAATGCAAAAGAAAAATCCACAGGGCACAGAGCTAGGTATGCCTAAGGTAAGAAAAACCAAAAGCTCTCCAACATAGGTCGAACCCCTAAACTCTCTATAAGTGATCTTGCAACGCCCAACAGTCTCCTCACATAAAAAAAAAATATATATATATATATATATATACATATATATATATGTGTATGTACACTTTCTTTCACAATTGAAATCAGTTAATTGATCATTTCCAAAAATAAATATTCCCACAGATAAAGGTCATTGGTTGCCTGAAATTGCATCAGTCCGTGTCTGGGTACTAGAATCCTGGGCTCCTCGGGGACGTCTTTGTCATTTTATCAGAGTGATTACCAGCAGAGTAGTTCCAGCATGGGTCTCCTCAGCTTCTAGCACTTCTATTTGCTCTCTGCATTCCTATTTTCTCCATCAAGCCTTGTAGATTTTGCTTTGGAAATCTGGCACTTAATATCCAATGTTAATTACATTTCCTATTCTGAGGAAAATCCTATTGGGCTAATTTTTCAAAATCATATAATGAAAGAACTTCAGTGAAAAACCATGTAGGTTTTCGATTGTTTTTTTACGGGTAGATCTATTAAGCACTTAATATTCAGTGGGAAAACAGTCTCAGAGCAATGAAATTCTATTACTTTAGAGGTTGCATGCTTTTAATTTCTTAATATTTCATTACATGTTGGCAACTGGTGCATATTTTTATAATGCGTTTGATCATTACTCTTCTCAGGGTATTCTATTTCAGTTCTTCCTCTGACATCATATTTGCATGTTAAAGGGTTTCAGCATTCAGGGATGAAATGTTCTGAATAGTAATGTGCAGTTAGCTTGATTTTTTAAAAACGGAAAACAGCAAACAGACATTATATATAGGGACTAAGGAGAACAATCTCATAATTTTAAAATCTAACTCAAGCTTTAATAGTCTCCTATAGAACATCATAAAAGGTAATGATTCAATCTAATTCATTAATTAGCAAATTATACAAAATGCTATCAGCAGAGTTTGGGGAGAAGGATCTTTCCTTGCCTTTTGTAAGTCTACAGCATTTCTTCTTCTTTTTTTCTGTAAAAAAATGATCTTTTCTTTGCTCTCCAGCAACATCTACTGGAAAAGTCAGAAAAATGCTATTTATATGAATCAGGTAGTTTGAGTGAGGATAGCTTTGATTATCATCTACCTACAAAGTACTGCTGAGCTACCATCCAGTTTACAATGCAATGATTTCTGCTTAAGTTAGTTCTATTTCATTCTCTAGAAGAAGGACGGTGGCTCAGTGATGCAAATTGGCACGTTGCAACTTCAAATTCATCGCTGCCTCACCTTGAAGAAGTAATTTTCAAAAATAAAAGTAAAGAACATATGTGACAAAGACAACATATTTCTCCTGGCTTGTCTTCGCAATGCTTACCACTCACTTAAGAAATAATCATCATTATCAGCACAGAATAACAGCCCTTGATAGTTAGGTACAGCTGGAGCCAGAGAAAAGACTCATGCAAGGAAGCCAGGTAGAAAAAGACTGAATTTGAGAAAAGCTACTTCAAGATTTTGCAAAGTTTCTTAAGTTAAAAAAAAAAAAAAAAAAAAAAAAAAAAAAAAAACACTACATGTGAGGTGATTTTTAAAATTCACTGCACTACCACCAAAATGACCACATCAAATGGTCTATGACAATTTCGTTCACCCTTGTCCACATCGTTCTCTGCTTTTCAAACCAGAAGAAAAATTAAGTTTCCCCGCACCTGTATTGGGGCATTCTCCGGAACTTCTTCCAGAGGTTATCTCTGGATGATGAGGTGTGCTCAGGCCTGGACTCCTCTTGGTCCCCACCCCTCAATATCCAGCAGTTCCTGATTCCCTCATAAAACTGGATTCACGGGCTGTGCCCACAGATGCCATCGGATGGTCTGGCAAACACCAGACATGCCAAAGCAAGGCATCTCGGAGCAAGTCCAGTTTGAAATACAACTAGAAAAAAATCTGATTACCAGACAAATAGATAAAACATCCTCTAATGCCTGCTTGCTGAACTCAACCATTCCAGAGTAGAGCTGTTCTTTCTAGGATCAAACCTTGGGGAGGTACCGGTCACCTTTCTGAAGCTCATTCCCGAGAAGCATTCTTCTAGCAGAATTCTGTACTTTTAATATTAAGACTTTCCCACCCCTCAGCATATCATGTAAAAAAATGAATCGAATCACGACAGGTACCATCCTAGGTAAAATCCTGGTTATTCTTAAATACGAAAGTTAGCCAATTAGAGTTTTATTTTTCCATTCTCAAATATCAATTCATTCATGCCAGCAATAAATTTCAGCAGCAGACGCAAGGAACACAAAATCCACAAAGACTGAGGTTAAAAACAAATAGCCAAAACTTTAAAACAACAGCAGCAACAAAAATCCAGTGCTGGGAGATTTCAGTGTATAACATTTTGTGTTTGTTCAATGTTAAAATAGATGTGAGCTTTTTAAGCTTCATCCCAATGCTCTTTAAAGGAGAAATGCTATCAAATATAATCCACAACTCCCATTCACAGGGCACAAAACGGACATCTTCTTGAAAGCTACCTACAGTGGAGGGCCACATGCATGCTAGATTTAGGGTCCTCACGCAAAGTTCCGACTTCAACCTGATAATTAGCCCCCCTCCATTATTAAGCCGCTTCAAATCCACAAAGATTTATCCAACAGCACCTCCAGAGTTAACTCCCTTTCAAACTGTCATAATTCAGTTATCCCAATTATTTACTGGATCCATTTCTAAAACATGCCTTAACCTGATGTTTAAACTTCATATTTCATTTGGGACAACACTTAATCTCCATTTATGAAACATCCACCTGACCCAGGTTAAGGAGATATAAAAGCGCCTCACCCACAAGAGCCAAGCCAAACAGACCCGAGAGCTCGACTTAAATAAACTCTACCCTTGCTTAAACCTCCGGTGAAAAATTATTATAACGCATCAGAAGTTCAGTTAGAAGAAAAATTTCAAATGCCAGCTGTCTCCCAGGGTTTAAGTCCCGGAGTTCAAAAGCAGTATCAATTGGATTGTTTTTTTTTTTTTTTTTTCTTCCATTAGCTGTTTAGAATTTAACGTAATGCAAACTGCTATTCTGATCAAAATCATCTTTCTCATCTCTCCCCTTAAATAAAAGGGAGGAGAAATCATTCAGTATAAACGCATTTACTATACAAATCTATTTTCAATTGAATTTGCTGCATGCTCTAATTCATCAAAATTAATACAGGTACTTTCTATGTTAAACAAAAGGAAGCCGACTGAAAAATCGGCTTCTGCTGCGGATGCCTTTCTCAATTACAAAACGGTAAAAACAGAGATTTAACTAAGCCACTCGGTCAAACCCTCCGATCGGCGCTCTTACCTGCCTCAGCTGAAGGCTTCCTTCCCTTGTTAGCAGCGGGCAGCATCTCTAGCTGGCTCCAATCCTCACCACCGGTCTCAAATTACACCGCTAAGTCCACCCCCTCGTCGCTTTCCCCCCTTTTCTTTTCTTTCTTTTTTTTTTTTTTTTTTTTTTCCTCCCTTTCCTTTCTTCCTTTTTTTCCCCCCCCCACCCCAGCAAGAAAATGCTTATTGAGAGTGATTAGTTTTTGTTGTCCCTTTTAAGTCCCTCCTGCGGGAAGGAACAGGGGAGCAATGTGACGCCACCTTTTAATCTTTTGTAAGAGTGAAAAGGCAGAAAAGGAACGCTCGATCAAACTGAGCTGCACACATGACTTAAACTCGCAGGAGACGCTGCCGCTGCCCTGACGAAAGCACCGCCAGGCTTGAGTGTAAGAACAGAGAGGAGAGGAGAGTCGATGGAATGTGACAACGTATGTGCATCAAAGGCAGAGGAGAGAGAACAATGAGCGGGGGAAAGACAGCGAGGAGAGGTGGAGAGAGAGAGGGAGAGAGGGAGAGGGAGAGAGGGAGAGGGAGCGACAGAACACGGAGGAGAGATAGAGCGGGTTTCAGGCAAAGGATCCTCAGAATAAAGCCACAGTGCAGTGTCTGGCAGCTTCTGTTTTTATCTCAGCGAGCTTGATACACTGCCTCTCTCATTTAGAAACACATTCGTGTATCTTCCAGGTTTGAAAACTGAGATAATCGCAGTGTGTCTCTGGTTTTGTCTGATTGGCATTTAACTGTGCGGTTGTACCTGTGATTTTTTTTTTTTTTTTAGGATGCATTTATGTGCAATTTATTTCGCATATTTATTTATGTAGGCAAAAATGAAAGCTGCTAATTTCTACGGCAATTTGCAATGTAGTTTTACTGGCAGATGGAACTCTACTTATCATAACTGCTGACAAACTGCCACGGGTAAACAAAAGAAGAAACAAATGCTTCGTCTTGATAATTGTCTTAAAAAAAAAAAAAAAAAAAAAAAAAAAAAACCCACACCAAAATATTAGCACTTGCAAAAGCGATGCTTCCTGGTTCAAGTTTAAAAGGTGTTTCTCTCTATTAGTTTTAGTAATAATGGCCAAATAAAAGGGAAGGCATGATGTTTGAAGGAAAGGTGGTGGGAAAGAGGCTATTAGGAAAGTGAAAACCTAAATTCTTGCTGGGTTCCCTCCAAATGTGCCAACCGCACTTGCTTTCTGGCGTCCTGGAACAGAGTTTTTGAGTCACCATTGCCACTGACTTTTACTGCATCTTCCTGCCTTCCTGTAGCATTTTAAAGTAGGTTCCATTTTTAAAACAAAGTCGAAAAGAAATGATTTCCCAATTCAAATCGTTTCAAATGCCGTCTCGCCAGCTTTGTTCCATTTCTGCTGCTCTCCTGCCACATGGGGGCCGGGATTACACAGTTAAATTCCCTAAGTGACCTCTTTTATAAGGATGTAAATTGCTGATTCAAGGTCAAGTATTGGTATAAGTTATTGGTGACAAATGACTGTTGCTTTCCACGTTCACCTGAGCTAAACCAGTAGTGAGCCAGCAGGAAGAGGAGACAGCCAACCTTTTAAATGATCACTTCTTTAAAAATTTGTAACTCTAAAATGAGAAGGGAAACTCCATGTGCCCTACTTATAACTGATTATTATTTTGAAAAAAAATTAAAAAAAAGAAAAAAGAAAAAAAAAACCCACCCCAAGTACTCGATCATTTTATTTCAACCATGTTATATGCATAGAACAATATATGCATAGACCCTCATCGTCTTGTATTTTGGCATTCTGGGCGAGCCACCAGACAGGGAATGAGAGCTGGTCTACCCTCTCGCTACCCTGATTGCAACATTGTATCCCAAGAGGGAGTGTTTAATCCTGTTAAACTCCAAGTGCCACACTTTCCATGGTTTGTCAATAGGAGGATATGTTTTCTGCTTGGGCCCTAAAGAAGAAGTCCCCGAGTCCTGATGTGCTCTGGATGAAACTCTACTTAATATGAAGGCCACTCAGAGAATAGAGAACTCTCCAGGGTTGAACAGAAGGCAGCTGGGTAGGGAACAGAGAATACTCAGATGCAGACTGGAAGGAAAGTTGCAAGATCTAGAGAACTGGGCGAGACGGAACCTGGTAAATTCAGAACTCTCTACAAAACATTTCACAGAGTGTATTGGAAATAGCCTCCTTTAAGACATTATTGATACAGACTCTATAGTTAAAATTAACTTTATACAAGGGAGTAAGTGGCCTCAAGAATATTCTGCCAATAAAAATAAAGACCCAGTAATGAGGATGCTACCATTTCAGTACTATAAAAGCAGAGGAGGGGGCCTGGATTTTATCAAACTGAATCAGGGAAACATCCTCAATGAGAGATAAAAAAGAAAACAAGACCAGATGAAAAGAAAGATATTTTTAAAGCTATAAATGGCTATCAGTGTTGTTGCTTATTTTTATCACTTCCTCGGTGTAGAGGAGGTACCTAGAATGGACATCATTTGTACTTTGACAGGTACCTAAGATTTATTCTCAAGATATCTTGAACTGGGGGGGAGGGGCAGGGCTATTTTTATGGGGGCGCCAATGGTGGCCCAAACCATGTGAATATTTCTTACTGGAATGTGACTTTTGCACCCTTCCTTTCGCTGCAGGACAGCTTTATAATCCTATACTTCTGCTGTGGACTATAGCACAGTAGCTACACTCCTGGTCTCTGGAACCAGGCAAGCTGGGACTGAATCCCAGCTCCACCAACTGCTTGCAAGGTGACCTTGACCGAGTTCGAGTTCTTTTACCTCTCAGTGGCTGTTTCCTCATCTTAGAACGTCATTCTGCCTGTCTCACAGCTGTCATGAGGAATAGGTGCAGGCAGTGCTGTTGGGGGTTTTACTCCTGCACATAGTAAGTGCTTTGTACATGTTAATGTCTACTGTCAGGACCCTTTTGAAATTTTTTTCCCCCCAATGGGTAACAAACAACATTTCATCACCTCAAATCGGATGGCCTCCAGAGACTTCTCTCTCCTCTGACCTTCCTCACAGGCTCCAGTGATTCCAGCTGCCCTATGGTTCTTTTTACCTGGACAACATGCCTCAAACTCAGCGAGCTCTACAACCAAATGCGTCAATCTGCCCTGCCACAAGCAAGCTTTTCTCCAAACACCCTCATGGATATAAATGCAAACGTCTTTGTGTCACTTGGGACTCCTTTTTTTTCCTTTCTTTTAAATCATTCAGTTATCAATAACTATCAAGTACCACTCCTGTAATTCTTAAAGATCTTGCTGTTTCATTTCCAGACCTCCCACAGGGCACTTCTCTTTGCTTTTATTTTATTTTATTATTTTATTTTATGCTGAGCACACACAGGGTAGGGGTGTCACCACTCTTGGGGATGCTCCTAAGGGTCTTGCCAGGGACTACACCAGATTGTACCATCACCTCCTTCCCCCTCTCAAGAGAACCCTGGGGCTCCAAGGAAGGAGAGGGCGTTGCTCTACGTGTGACCTTGAATCCCATCTAAAGTACAAAGCAGCGAATCTTTGGCAAGTGAGTACTGTTAGTGCCTAGTTAGTTGCCACACCTCTCCCCGGTCATGACACAGCTTATTGAAAACAACCGGTTTTTAAGACGTTTTCTTTTCTTCTCCGATTCATCCCTTGCCAGCCAGAATAGCCTTCTTAAAATGCCACTCTGAATGACATCCATTCCCAATAGTTATTGATTGGTCAATTGAAAGTCTGTTTTATTTCATTATCTTATGTATCGGCTTAAAAATCATCAAAGTCTCACAATTCCTTAGAGAATAAAGTGCAGATTTTTTTGCCTTGCATTGAGTCGCCTCTGTGGTTTGACACCCGCCCATTCCTGTAACTGTCATCTGCTCTATGGCTACTAGAAAAGAGCTGGCTGCACCCCCACCTGATCCCTATGCCGTGCCCCCAGAGCTGCTCTGGTTAGAACACCTCTTCCCCTTCATCACAACAGATTTGACTTCAATCTCTTTATCTAAGACCAGAACAAGTTACAAGTCCTCCAGAAAGATGTCCTTGACCTTCCTGCTTTACAGCAGTGAAATTGCTTTAATCACAGTAGCTATCCAAGTGCCCCAAGAAAGGTGACGTACATCATCATTAGGAGCTTGGCTTTGGAGTTGGCCTGAGGTCCAATACCTGACCTGAAATTGACTTCCTAATTGTGGAACACTGGTCAGATTCTTTCCTCCCTAAACCCCATTCTCCTCATCTGCAAACTATTGTGAGGGTTTCATTAGCTGAAAAATGTAAAGCAATTAGCACAAATTTAAGTTTATAGCTAGCACCTATACAATAAAGAGTAGTTAGCAATAATACAAGTGCTTCTTCAGTGAAATAGACCCACGACTGCCTCTAATTTCTAACCACCGAGACAAACCGCCAAATGACTATTTCTAGAATGATTGACAGAATACAAAATGAACTTACAGAGATCACACAAGCAGCAAGTGGCACAGCCTGAGTACAAGCCTTGGTATGACTACCTTCGAGGGCTTTTTCTTTATCCATGCCAATCATGTAGACCTAAGCCTTTGCCACATTAAGTTGTTGTCATTACTTGGGTTTTTGATAATAAAACAAATGAGAACAATATTCATGTTTTAAACATCTCTGCATCTTTATACCTTCCATAAATCTTTAAGCAAAGCAGCTTGCTTACTCGGTAAATGTTTGTTGACTGCTTGCTCATCTGCACTAGTGAGGATTAAAGTTTGTAACCACATTTAAATTCAATGACACTGGTTTTTGAGGAAATGGTTTCATCATTTCTATGAACACCATCATAATTATACAAAATAATATAAAAGACAAACATTACATATGAATGAGCCGTGTAGTTAGAAACAAATGGATTTCTCAGCAAAAAAAAAAAAAAATGTGCGAAAGTGATACTCATCGATTTGGTTCCTCATACTTTGGATTTAAACTCTGCTTGAAGTTGAGCCCCTCAGGCCACCCATTCCATGCATGGGAAGAGGAGGTTATTAGCTAGAAATCATCCTTTCAAGATTATACAGAGAGGCAGAAATAACCAATACCCACAGTATCCAGTCACCTTTAATTCTTTCTCTTCATTAATGCAATAATTATGTTCTTATTTATTCTTTCCCTGGCTAAGACTATATAATACTAAAAAAAGAAAAAAAAAAAACCCTGGAGAAACATAAAAAAATTCTGTCTACCAATATGTTTTTCTGTATACGTGGTTATAAAAAATATTGCTAAATTTTTAACAGTTGAATAAGTACTTTTAACGCACATGCACTCCCACAAACACACACACTTGTGGACTCTACCCATTGGTGCACAAGCCAAAAGCAATAAATGAAGAGAAATGACCTGTGCTCCCCACTTGGGAAAATTGCCAGTATCAGGCACTTATCTCGTAGCAGTCTTGCCACATTTGCATAGACTTCACAAAGTCCGGATGCTTTTGTGTTCACGGCTGTGTTCCCAGTACCCAGACCAGTTCAACACAGTGGGTGCTCAATATGTATATGTTTGCCAAGTGAATGGGTGAATGGAACTCACAGCCATGGTGCCCCGCCCATCTCTTTCTTATAAGTCACTCTGCTACCTCTACGGGTTTTCCTTTGGAGTGGAATTTGCTTTGTGATGTCTGCTGCCTTTTGCTGAATATAATGTTGCCTCATCCTCATTGAATCCTTTCTAAAAGTATATTAGTTCATGATAAATTTTCTTTTCTAAAATCTCAAAGCACTCATTGCCTGGGACATTTCATTACATATAATTTTCCAATTAGTCTTGTCCTGCCTTTGGACATCTCGTACTATTAGTGAACTGCTATGCTACTAATATTACTAGGTTGCTTTTACTCAATTCATATCTTATTTAGATCTTTTTTTTTTTTTTTTTTTTAACAAAGATCTTAAGTTCCCTGAAGGTTACAAAACTCTTTGTTTTTGTATAATACATATTGCTTAGTACTTACCTTTGTACTTGGTGTGCTTATAAAACCATGTTGATTTGGTATTTATAATGAACATATTATATTGGTAGGTATATAATTTTATCCTTTAGAAATGTGGGAAAGAGTTTACAATAGAGTCCCTACCATTTAAAACACAGCTGTTACACTGGAGCTGAAAGTGGCCACCGTGTGTAACATGATTTCTATAGCTTGTTCTCTCTTAAAGTAGTATGAAAGTTTGTGCATTTGCTTACTTCAGAGTGTGTGTGTGTGTGTGTGTGTGTGTGTGTGTGTTTATTTCTTGGGCACATTCTTTGCATCAATCAGTATTCAGGTTCATGTCAAATGTAGCTCTTCTCATCAGACTGAGACTCTCCTGGTAGAAAGAATTACAAGTGCCTTCTGGGAGAACCTAGTTTTCCCCTGATCATTTAAACACTAGTTGGAAGTTAACTGGCATTGACCCACTGTGGGGGAGGGGATTCTCAATTCCATAGGGTCTCCTTCTATGGGGTCATTTCAGGACCAATTATATGCTCATGTTCTCTGGGAGGTTTGTTTTTCCTCAGGGTGAATATGGCTGGAAAAACCTCATCCTAATAAGCCCTTCTCCTTGGACCAAGGCAGCTCTGTGAGCAAAGATTCTCTACCTTCACAGTGCTTCTGCCTGAACTCAACAAAGGCTCACGCTACTGGATTCTTCTATAAATTAACTGCTTCTCAAAATGAAAGAAACAAACATTCTCCAAAATACAAAAAGAAAGAATATAACCTTCAAAGTTCCAGAAATGTCCTTAATGTTCTTATTTATGGAGATAATTCATGTCCATGTTTATATTTGCTTCCAAAATTGTGATGAGTATATAATATGATTAAAGGTTTGTGATATAAATAGATTTCTGAAACTAGTTTATTGAATATTGTAATTATATCAGGTCTTATTTAGCCAATTAAAACAAATTATTTTGCCTATAAAATTGCTAACATTAATTACCATGTTCTGGCATTTTGGTTTTTGTCTGCTGAACAGAAGTTGCTCTTGTCTGTGTTCCATTCCTGTTTTGCATAGTGATTTGAACAACCCCTTAAGTGAAAATCAAAGTAGCAGCCGCCTAATCATAAAGTAAAAATGGAAAGCAAATCAAGAGAGAACCTCAAATCCCTGCTTCCCATGGTGGACAGAATAGAGTTGGCCTCAATGAAACCATAAGTCAGAATTTACGTTCCTGTCCATTGAGCTGAATACGGGCTTTGGTGGACTATTTGGTTCTTGTTACTGATGTTTTTCAATACGAAACATTTGAAAGCATCCAACCAGAAGTTGCACAATGATCACAGCCTTGAATGTATTCATCAGAAAAACGCACTCACTGCTACAGGTTTTATTTTTACAGTAACTAGTGTGCTGTGCTGCTTGCCAGCTTCTTCAATACTCTTACCCATGACAATCACAAAAGCAATTCACAACCTGACTTATCAGATAGTTCTGTTTTACAATAATCTGGTTGCTATTTGTAAAATCCAGGATAAAACAGTGCAATTTCTGATGTTGAATATCTGAAAAGCTCTGGAAGCTGCTAGGGAGAGATATGCACTAAAATATGTAATGCGGTGGAATTACAACAAACAGACATTCTGGAGGGTGTACACTCGGGTGCATCTCCGAGTACATGACATTTCATGGTGCTACTTTTGAGATTTCCAAATAAAACCTGCATTTTAATGGCCCCCTCCCACTTGATTTTTCTTAGCTCCAAATTTACCTCTTTCACTAAAAATAAATAAATAACAGGTAGGGCTTTCTTAAAAAGCATGATCAATCAAAAATCATCACCACTGAATAACTGTTTCCAGAACAAAATGAAGGCAAGGATCTTAATTAAATAGTGTATTTCATGAGCTGGCTTCTAAATCTCTAGCTGCACTATGGAAGCAGTAGCATCTTTCTGATGGGATTTTAACTAACACAAAAATGGTGATTTTAACAGCAACAAGTTCCCTATAAAAGGGGGCTTACACAACAACAACAAAAATATAAACCACTTTTCTAGTAATTGTACTGTGCGGATGTCAAAGAATAGTGGTATACACACTCCCCTAAGGAGCCAGACACTGAGGAACACTTTGGGTGTCTGTATGACCATGTATTAGCATGTAAAAGAAATGGGAATAACATGCCACTGAGAGGCAGTATAGTGTAATAGAAAAAGTTGCATTTCAATCCCAGACTTGCCACCATCTATGTGGTGACATCTATATATGACACTGGTCAAATCCCATAACCACTATCGGTCTCAACTTCTCCATCCTCTCAATGGGACTAATCTCTCCCAGTTTGTGATAATAAGATTGAGAAACAGCATTAGCGCAATTACATAGGCAGAGCCCCTCTATCCTCTCTTTGAGAAGTTAGATCCCTCCAAAGCTAAATCCACTCCAGAAAAAGAAGAAATTGTGTTCTAGAAGCTAAATATTCTTCTGGAGGCTGCTGGGGTGTCAATTAATACAGTGATATAATAAACCACCCAATAATCCCGAATTGGCTGAAAGAATTAATGCTATCCACCTCTGCTGCTGTCAGTGTAATACCTCATGGTATTACACTGAGCATATCAGTTATCAGAGGATGCTCAATAAATATTAGCTGATGATGATATTGACAGGGTACCATGTCCAGCCACAGCACTAAGTGAATTACTAAGTTTACAATGGTTCAGAAAACTCATTGAATAATTATGGGCAATAAAAGAAACCTATCCCTGACCTCATTTACTTTATTATGATATCATCTCATGCATAATAAGAACATCACCAATTGCTGGGAGCTTAATAGCCTTGTCCTCATGACTTGGGAGAATAAAACAAAGGTCATCCTTCAAAATAAATTCAGAACCTGGGTACTCCTTAAAAATTGCAGTGTTATCACTCTGGTACTGTCCACCATGGATTGTCTTCTGGATCTTTACTGACCCTCCCAGTTCCTCTCCAACATTTCCACTTTCAGCACTTATGGCTGGTAGTTATCTTGACTCCCAATGCAGCCTACCTTCCTGTATCCATCCCCTGATATCTATGCCTCTCCCACCATGTGGGACTGTGTGGCCTCACAAATTGCTTTGGCCGATGGACATAAGCCATCATGGTACCAGCAAAGGCATGCTAAGCTCTGAGCACTGAAGCTTGCTCTATTATTGGACTGGGACCGCCACCATGAAAGTTCTAACCCCACTTTTAGAGGACGAAGCTCAGCCCCTGGGAGTCCAGCCCCAACAGCTGGATGGAACTGAAGAAATGAGTCTAGGCAACCCAGGCAAAGACCTGCCCAGTGAACATACCAAATTTGAGAAATAATAAATTGCTCTCAGGCTGGGAATATAGTTCAGTTGGTAGAGTGCTTGCCTTACATGCACAAGGCTCTGAGTTCAATCCCCAGCACCACCCAAAAAAAAAAAAAAAAAAAAAAAAAAAAAAAAAAAAAAAAGACTGACATAAATTGCTCTCATTTCAATCCACCAAGTTATAGTGTGATTTGTTATCCAGCAACAGATAACTGATATGACCTCCTAGTGGTCTCCATTCTGCAACGAGAGTGAACCTTTTGGTAAGGTAAACCAGACAGTCTCACTCCTTTGCTTAAACCCATCTGAGATCCTCATCTCAGAGGAAGAAAGCCTTTCCAATGTTCTGAAGACCTGACATATTCTGCCCTTCCCTCCATGTTTCAGACCTCTGCTCCTCTTAGTCTCTCCCTTACCCTCTTAGCTACATAAGCCCCTGCCTAGAACATATTGTTTACCCTCACACCCCATTTGGGTGTTTTCTTTAACATTTATTTTATTTTATTTTTTTTTTTACAGTAACCCATACCCCAACCACCCAATCAAAAGCTGCACCACTCACTTAAACTCCCTATCCCCCCTTTCTTTCTCCGTTGTATCTCATATGTCTCAGTCACTGTGACGCTCACTTGTTTGAGTCCGTGTCTGATTTCATTTACCAGAACGCAAGCTCCAAGGGGCGTGGTTTGCTGTTGGATCTCCACACCCAAGACCACGGCGGCTGGAATACAGAACAGAGCTAATAAGTGCTAAATTACAAACGAACCCTCCTGGGGTAAGGTTCCAGAGCTACAGATTGGGTTCATCTTTTAATGATGTTGCTGAAGGCAAGCCAAGTCTTCAAGGGTACAGAGCTATGTGCGACATCACCCGAAAGAACAGGGCAGTAGCCTTGTGATCAAAGAGAAGATCAAGAAGATCCTTTGGGCAGGATTTTCTCCGGGGGTCTTTTTAGCAGGTGGTGGTATCTACCATCGAAAGCAAACAAAGGGGACTCCACACCAGGGGAGCCACCTTGGAGAAGCTCAGGAGGAACCCCGGGAAAGAAAGGAGACTCTCTAAGCCTGCTCCAACCAAAAAAGCAAGTCATCCTAGGAGAAATGTACCCCTGAAGGGTGAATCTGATCTTTCTGGGTTGGCAAAGGTTGTGATGTGTTTGTACGTTTTTCAGGAAAAGCCTGAAAAAAAAAAAAAAAAAAAATCTGAGGCTTTGTCTTTTCATGCTGATATCAGGGTTGCATATGCATGGCAAGCCAACATTGTTACAGTCCCTAGACACATGCCCAGGGGCACGATTCATTGGCATTTACGCTCCACTGACATGTATATTACAAGGCTTGCCACCATTTCCTTAAAAAGCAGGCACCTGATTTGACTGATCACAAAGTTGGCGAAGCACCAGTCACAGGCTTCTATTTGAATCCTTCACTTTGTAAGCTCTTCACGGGAGAAAAAGTCCATCTTACAAAGGCTCAGCCGGGCTGGCAGTGCTGCCTCCAGCTTGCAGCGCAGGTGTGCGGCCAATAATTTACCTTAGTTAGTGCAGAACAGACGTGACCCGGGATGACTTAACTTCACCTCACTGACTCAATCTTTGTGCAAATCTCTTCTGAAACTATCCATTTTCCTCCCAGCCCACACCTCATTTTCCCTTTTGCTCTGCAATTATTTATTATCTGGGACCGTAATTGTATTGTTTATAGCAGCCATGCAAACTCTATTGTTAGGAGGGGGAAAAATAAAATGCCTCTTTAGCCCAACTAGATTCTTCCATGTGGGAAATAAAGGATGTTGGTCTCTTAGAGCTCTTAATATACAGCTCTCTCTGTTCAATTTTCCTAAAAATGAAAATTGCCAAGAAGCAAAGTGTGCAGGAGATGTATGGTTGGATGCTATTGTGGGCTCGTGTTCCTGATGAAGGATGGTGCCCCCCTGAGTGACTGGGAGCCCTTGCTAACAGTGCCATGGCTTCTGCTTCCAGAGATGCTGGCAAGTGCGAGCCTTCCCCATAGAAAATCCTCCCCCGTCAACATCTCTGTAACTGCTTCAGGTAGTCATTCGTGGCCTTTCCCAAATCACAACACAGCTATTATTCTAGCCCAGTAGATGATAAGGCTGAAAGGTGGCACTGGGCTTTGATCTCATTTTTTTTTTTTTTTTGCATGGTTCTAATGTATATATTTCAGCATTTGATCCCATTTGACATAAAATATTTACTTCATGATCTGCAGCAGGGGGAAATGTCATTTAGAAAAATCCTTCAGCTTAATTACAAAAGATGTAAATGTGGTCTCACTTATGTAAAAAAAAAAAAAAGTTACTCTTAACAATGAGGTGTAAATTGGTGTCTGCTTAATCTGTTCACAGGAGGAATCAAGTCCAACACTCGCCTCCTCGCCCTTATTTTTGCAGTAGTACCTGGAAATTAATGCGTCCTTGGGAGTTCTTGCAGCACTTCTGATTTTTTAAGAAAAAAAGAGAGGCATTTCATGCTTGATCCTGCTACCAGCTGTAAAGACAACTACTTTGCATCTGCTGAGCAGTGGATGGGGCTGCAGTTTGCCCTCCGTCACGGGTAGCGAAGGCTCACCCTTCTCTGGGCCCTCCTCTTCCCCCACCATGTCTGGCCTCTTGCATATCCTGAAATGGAGTGAAATTAATAGAGGAACCAGTGTGTTATTTATACAATGACCTTGGGCTCCTGTGGGAATTGAAGGCGCTATTCTTTCACTTATGATGTTTTACATTTCAAAGAGTCCAGCTAGCTTTGATATTAAAGAATGAAATGTGCAATGTAATTGTTATTGTTTTATGACCTTTAATAGGTTAATCAGGCTGCATCAGGTTTTCCACTGGGTGGTTCTGTTCCAAAGGAAATGATTTGCCTCATAGTAGATGGATTCTGACAAAGGGCTCAATGTTAGTATTTGAGAGGATGAACATACTGAGGTCCCCAGATCTTCAAAAGAAATGGTCATTTGGCTTACCTCAGTCCCTCTGTGGCTAATAGCAGGGTTGACAGTGTTAGTGTTACTGACATAGGGGCCCCTTCATACCTTGCTGTGTGTGGGGTGTGTCTAGTATATGCTGGGACATTTGGCGATATCCCAGGTCTCTACCTGCTAGATGCCAGTAACACTCTTTCCCACTTCATGACAATCATAGGTCTCCAGACAATGCCATGTCCCCTGGAAAGAAATACATACCCCAATTCACAAATGTGAGGTTAATAAAAAATAGTTGAGTGGGGTGGGGTCGGAGGGGCATTCTTTAGGGGATTGTGATATCCCTAGAACCTTCTGGCTTAAATGATATGTAGCTAACATTTATTGGGAACTCACTGTGAACCAATTAGCACAATGCTAGCTGTTTTGTATGTTTGATCTTATTTGATCCTTATAACAAACCTAGGCAATAATAATCACAAATTGCAATTTACAATTAAAGAAACTGAGGCTTAGAGGAGTTAACTAATTGGCTCAAGACTTCCCGGCTGGAAAGCAGAAGCTTTAAAATGCCTAAATCCAGGATTCAACTCTTCCCTTTCTGCTTTATCTATTTCCTGTACTGAAAATCTGAGTATCTACATAAAATTTGGGAGGTGATTAAGTACTGCTTTGTCCAGGAAATGCACCTACAATCCTAAAGAGGTCTAAAAAAAAAAAAAAAAAAAAAAAAAAACAATGCTTGCCCTCAGGTAATATATGCAAAATATAAAGCATAATCTGGAAATAAATAATAATAGGAAAACTTTAGTAAGAGCCACTAAAGAGGTCAGATCCAGAATGCTTCGGAGCATCACTTCTCAGACTTTACTGTGCCTGAGAATCATCAGGGTCTTATTAGAATGCACGTTCCGAATCCCCAGGTGCCAGTTGCAGCCTGGGATTCTGTCTTTCTAGCCAGCGCCCAGGTGCTGCTGCTGGTGGTCTGAGAGCCATGCTGAAAGCAGGTAGCCTTTGACATGCCGGGAGATGTGGCCTCGTGCATTAGAGGAAGGAGGTTCAACCGCGAGGCTCCGCCATGCCAAGAGCAAAGACACACACACAAGTGGAAGGCGTGGGAGCAGAGGGTGGGGATTGCCTTGGCACTAGAGCCACGCTCGTCTTTCAGCCCCTTGCTGGGAACATGCATGGGGTGCCCACTCATGTCACTGCCCACATACACAATGGAACATCTGCTATTTTAAAGGACAACTATTAATTCGAAGCACAAAAACACCTACCTACCAAACATAACTGGCTTCTGAAAAACACATTTTTATGACCAATTTTGTACTTTTGGAAGAGAATGCTTCTCTCTCTCTAACACGCTATGCTATGGACGACATTAAAAAAATATATTTTCATTCCTCCTCACTCCCACCCTCCACAGACATGGTGATTTGAAACTGGCCAAGAGTCAATATAACAAGAAAGAAAAAATTTAAAAAAGTGGGAGGCCAAAAACAAGATGATTTTTAGTCCAGTGAAAGTCGTAATTAAAATGACGATTATAAGAATTGTAAACTGCATTGCCATTAATTGAGCTGTGCTCAGAAAGACAGAAATCAAGTCCTATCATAAACATTCACAAAGAAATGATTTGGGAAGTGATCTCCACTAATGGTTGTGGCCTCTTCACCTGGACCACGGTGACCGCTGCGGATCACAAATTGTTTTGTGACATCTGGGTTTGACCGTAGGTCATAATGAAGGGGGTGCATTTTGAGTCACTTAGCTCTCTGAACACATTCGGCTAATTTTCCATACACACTGCAGGGGATACAACAGAGGAAGGCTTTGCTGGGACACAGAGAGGGAGCCCAGTTAACACAAAGGCTGTGGGCTGAGGGGTGGAACTAACCAATTATCACCAATATTTTGTACTCAGAAATAAAGTGAGAGATCGAAAATGGGGAGGATTGTGTGCACCTCAGCTCCTGGGTATCATCGCCACTCAACGTGCATTGTGCAGATGGAGTGTGATTATGAGCTTAGGTTCATTCATGAAGACCTGCTCTGCCTAGGCACAGACAAGCATTCTGTCACTCTTGTCCTCCAGGGTTATCTGGAGTGACATGCTTCCCATTCACAAGTGATGGTGTCACACCTTTATTGTACCGATATTTACTCAGCATTTTTTCTTTGGATAATCTCAGTGCACACACTTTTAACTTGTCTTCATCTTAAGCAATAATATCTGCAAAATGACGTTTGTAAAATACTTTTCAGGGATGACCAATACAATTGCTAAAATATTTGAATATATCTCTATGATTCCTGGAAGATAAAGCCTGTCCTGGCTTTGAGAGCATCTCCCACTACCCCAGCTCCTGGAACTCCCCTACTGTCCAGCGAGTGTGATGGGGCGAGGTGTGGCACCAGATGTACCTTCTAGACCTGCCTCTTGATTCTGGACAGCATCTGCTCCAACTTCTCGAAGACATGCCTTAACTATTCTGCTTGCACAAAGCAATCAAGGTCTCTGTTTCAGGGGTTTTCCAAAGGGGTCTTACATGCAGTTATCGTAAAAGCAAAAAAAACCACTTCTGTTCCAAAATCCTGGCATTGAGTAGCAACCGGAACTGAAGCTGCAGGACAAGGCGTTATACTTTCTCCAAGCTTCAGATTCTTTCCTCTGGAAAACAACAGAATGTAATTCCTACTTGGTGCACTGAATGAGGACAACAATACTGTCCTGGGCATTGTTTGGCATTTAATAGCATCCTCACCCTCTATCCACTAGATGCCAGTAGCACCCCCCAAGTCGTGACAACCAAAAATGTCTCCAGTCATTGCCTAACCCTCTGGTGGGCAGAATCAGCCCCTGTTGAGTGTGACAGGGCTGAATGAAATAGGCCATGTGATGTGCTCAGCCTAGCACCTGGCCTGAGTCATGAGCTCAGCAATGCTCATCACAATTATTAAGCATTTAATATATGCCTGACATTTGTCTAAGCACTTTAAGCCTGTTGCTTCACTGAACCCTCACATGGCCCTGTCAGTTAAGACCTGATATGGTCCCCATTTTATAGATGAGAGAGGGAAATGCCGGAGAGGACAGGTAACTCTTCTGAAGACCCACAACTAGCCAGCCTTTAAAATGGGTCACCTTGTGCAGAGTGCAGGCCCTGAAGCTTGTGCTTCCTGCTTAGTAGAGGAGGCAGCATAAGCACTGTGGTGACCATCAAGAGGAGGAGGAAGAAGAGGAGGGTGGGGAGGAGGGGATGGAAGAGGAGGAGGAGGTCATGTGGCACAGTCTGCTAAGACTGTCATATTAAAAACTGTTTTCCAAATAGAGACTGACAAAGAATACATAAGGTAGCTGGATTGTCATCCCAAACACATTTCACACACCAGCGGTCTGTGTATACACATGCACTTTTCTCTAAATGATTACAAAAGTATTTAATTTTCCTAAAACTGGTATAGATTGACAAAAACAATGGCAGGAAAGTTAACAAGTCAAATAAAGAAACGTGAAGCCAGGCACGCTGGCACAAGCCTCTAGTTCCTGCTACTCAGGAGAATGCTTCTGTCTGGGAGTTCAGGACCAGCTGGGGCAATGTAACAAGATCCTGTCCCCATCTCACACAAAGAAAGAAAAAGATGAAGGAAGATGAGGAGAAAGAAGAGGAAGTACGTGCCCTGCTTGAATGGCTAGCTGGTATTATACGGAGTTCAAAAATTTAAGAATGGTGAAAAGATGATTCAGGGCTATTCCATAACTGTGGAAAGTCATTTTGGAGAATCAAATATTGTGGTCAATATACTCCCCTAAAGCAGAGATGATCGCCAGGGCGGGGCACCTCTGCCCTCCTCAGAGGAAACTGGGCCTTGCATGTTTTCTCAGGGACCCTCCTTCCCCGGTGTCCTAGGTAGCCAACACACATCACAGGCATCACCACACGCAATGGTCTGCTTGGGACTCCAGAAAGCTCATACCTGCTCCAGAGCTGCTGACCTTACAGGGCTTCTAGAGATCTGACTCTCCTGACTACCTTTCCTCTTATCATCAGCAAAGGGAAGTTTTTGTGACACTAAATGCCATCAGAAACAAAGAAAACATTTATGTAAGTACATATAAATTGTTCTCTCTAACAAAATTCATACACAAAAGCTAAGACAACATAACCAGAATAAACAAATGTAAAGACAGAATTTTTATATGGAATATATACATATATGTGGAATATATGTATATGGAATATATATATTTATGTGAAATATATATACATACATATGCAGATATATACATATATATAAAATGAAGTATAATATATGTGAGAGGTAATACATACATGAAACTGAAAAACAGACTAACAATTCAGAAAGATAGCAGTAATCCCTTACTCTGAAGTTGTAGGATCCAGGCTAACACTGACTTATTAAGTTTGTCATTGTTGAACACAGAAAAATGAGAGCTTTTCTACATTTGACTGAAAATCTTTGCATTTCTACCAGTCTGAAATAGAAACTTGCAATTAAATCAATTAAGCAATGAAAATCAAATATTCCATTAAAATCTAATTTTCCTCATATCTGATTGGTTGTAACTCAACTGAGCTGGAAACAGATGAGAGAGGCGAAATGACTCTGAGTCTGAGACATGGAGACAGGAGAAAAGGAAAATGTTCAACATGTTCGTAGAAAATTTAATCAGGGCATTTTATTTTCCTTCTGCTTGTGTAAGTTTAACCATTAGGGGTTCCCCAAACATAGGCTTTCAGAAGGCATGCAGCAGACTGCAAAGGGAAGAGCAAGATTCCTTCTCCTCGTCTTCCTCTAGCAGTCATGCCCTTGAAGTTTCTTTCTCCCTTTACGGAATTTGAAAAGGGTAGTCTAGGCTCTGACTCAGATGGGGCTGTCTCTGTGCATTCCTGAAATTCAGTTGCTGGACTGAAAGTCAGATTGGAATCAGCTCTGTTTGCTGATTCTAGGAGTTACTGAGCCCAAGGTGTCAAGGAGGGATTTATCCTCCTGAGTAGCAAAATGGACGAGTTGTCCCCCGGGATCAGAGAAAGAGCACACTGCACATGGACTTAACTATTCTCCCTCTGTGTTCTTACAGGGGATGCCAGCTAGTTGCATCCACGCCAGCCATCACCCCTTGAATGCAAGGCTGGGTTTCCAGTACGAAGTAGAAAATGACTCCATAGGCAGCTCAGGTGGTGAGACAGTAAAGATAAGACAATAACTTACAAGAAAGATGCCTTCCCAAGGTCTCGCCGGCATCGGGATGCTCTGCAGAGCCCAAATTAAACACAATATAATACTGGATGTGAGTGTTTGAAATATGTAAGTGGGCAAAAAGAAAAGATGAAAATAACTCTTCGAGGACCACAGAGTGTTTCAAGTTTTAAACATAAAGGTGCAGTTGGCCAGTATTTCTCAGATGGCTTTTTAAAATTCAATTGTTGCAACTATTTTTAAGGCCGAACTGTTGAGATCTTCCGGAGAGCTGCTCATGTATTTAGTTGTCCTCGCCAGCCCCAAATTAGGTGAATCTGTGAAAGCAGACAGAGCCAGGCGAGATTTCCCAAGTGCCCCCAGAAGCAAGTGTGTGTGCTCACGTGCGTAAGTGCTTTCCTGTGCGCTCGCACCCGTGGGTGGGCTGGGGAGGAAGGGCCGTGGCTACCTCAACATTGTGAAAGATGAGAGATGGGTAATGTTTCAAATCCTAAAAATTAAAAAAAAAATCATTTATAAGAATTTTCTTTGCTTTGCCACTCACTCCCCCCAAGCATCTGTCTTCTCTGAGCAGTTGGAACAGGTTGGAAGAGGAGGAGGAGCGCAGAAAGATGAAAGTTCCTTTGAAAGTAAACAACTGCTCTCAGTTTCCCATCTCTGCCACATTTTTACTCACAGGGGTGAGGAACACCCGCTCTGGAGTCAGACTGCCTGGATCCGTATTCTGGCTCCTCTATTCACCAGCTTAGTGACCTTGGAAACTCTACTTAACCTCTCTGTGCCTCTACTTCCTTATCTGTAAAATGCAAAAAGAAAAAAAAAAGAGATGTATATACATCTTTGCATTGTCATGACAATTAAATACGAAACTTACCAAGAATGGTTACTTCTCCAAGTGCCTTTTCTCCACAGCTAACTATGCACAGCGCTGAACATACCTGTCAATGCTATGTCCACCCTTATAACAGTACCGCAACCCACAGCCACCTTTGCTACTGGCTTCATGGAAATGATGAAAACTGTATAGTGAGGTCATTGAATCTAAGCATTTGGTCAGAACAACTGTCAGAAAACTAATGAAAATAATCATCACTCCCTTTAAAAACACATATGCTCAAGTTTTTCCTAGGAGATCGGCTGTGTTATCATCTTTAATACTTAGCGTATAATACATCCAACTATTGTATCAAGGAACACCAACCTTCCTGGCTCCTATTTAACCATTTTTAAGATAGGTCCAGAGAAATGTCATTCCTGCTTCAGATGCGAGATAAATAACAATTCATTGTCCAAAGAGTTGAAAGGCATTGCGACAGAGATGAGAGAGGCAACGGAGATTGCTCTCGTGCTAATTTTGGACAAAAACTTAAAATATTCCAAGGGAAAGTCCTCGTGTCCCATCGAGTGACCCCCCCAGGAGCTGCTTCCCATGAGAACCGAGCCCTGTTTGTAGACCTCCTCCCTGCATGCCACCCTGTTGTCAGACCTGAAGGGGACCGTGCCACGCTGACGGAGACCCCCGCCTTGCCCTCCACCTCCCCCTCTCAGGGACACACTGGCCTCTGTCCAGCCTGCCCTACCCACCTGGACTCTTCCAGGACTTTCCATCACAATACTGCTTTAGAAAAGTCTGTGTGAAGAGGGGCACTCTGGTATTTAAACTTCATCCATCACTGTCAGCCCCTCTTCCCCCTCCACCCCAACAGCTTGGTCCATTTACCTAAAAGCTGAATGGCCTAAATGGGTGGATTTTGTGCTGGTCTCATTAGAAAGGGAAATTAGCCAGGCACTGCTCAGCTGTGCAGAAGGACTGCCGAGTCTGAAAGCCCCTCCGGCCCCCCCGCCCCCCACCTTCCCTCCGTCACCCATGACGTCCATGGTCCTGTTAACGTTTCTTAAAGGTTCATTATGCACCACTCCAGTGTGTAATGAATGCTCCTTGGTTCCCGTCTCCTGGACTCGTTACCCAGCCCAGAGCCAGGTATGGGTGTGGACTCTCCCGGGACAATGGCTTCAAGTGCTGTCCTGCTCGTCCACACCTCTTTGTACATTCAGAGTCTGCTTCTGGCAAATCAGGGCTGTTCACTGACAGTCTCCAGTTCGTGGGTTCTTGCAGGCCTTTCCAGCCCACGGTGCCCTCCCCTCCCCCAGCCTCCTGCTCCTGCCACCTCCGCCTGCTCTCAGCTCTTGGGGACCTTGGGCTCCTTGCCACCACAGGGCCCACGCCTGGTGTGCCTCGGGAATGGCCCTGCCTCCGCTTCCCAGACTTACACCACTCCATCCTTTGGTTTTCAGTTCATGAATCACTTCCTCAGAGAAACCCCCTTAGATCCCATCACGCTGACTCTCTAGAACCTTGTTTCTGTCTTTTCAGGCATTTTCCTCAGCTTCTGGTTGTATTTTTACTGGTTGCTTCCCTGATGAATATCTTACTTCTCGACTAGATTGTAATACTGTCCCGGGGAGCAAGATCCCTATCTCATTCATTCATTCCCACCAAACCCCTGCACACCAGCACCTATCACGGTGCCTGGCAACCAGTAGGAGTTACTGCATCCTTGCCAAATGAATGAATATCAAGCCATCACAAGGGCTGAGCTGTAATCAATGTTTCAGAATGTAATTCTCCTATTTATCTATATTTATCTATCACATTTGGTCTCCCTAGAGACAGCAAGAGAAGAAATTTCAGTCTTATATACAACAAATATTTATGGCACAACTAGCATGAACCAGGATTTACAGACAAACTCATCATCCTACTGGGCCACAGCCACAAACTCTGCCAATGCTAACAGGCACCACAAGCCTACAATGCAAATGGGCTTCTGCACGATTCTCACACCTCCCTTTATTTTGTGGGGGAAAGAGGGGCAACGCATCATCTTCGGTTCTTCATCTCAGCGGCATTGACCTTTTAAACATGAGCAGAGTTTTAGAAATCAGAGCCTTCGATCAGAGGTTGCAGAGAATCAAGATAAAAGTTACAGGCCCAGGAGCTGTGACATGTGCCTGTAGACTCAGCAACTCAGGAGGCTGAGCTAGAGGATGACTTCAGCCCAGGAGTTCCAGGCCAGCCTGGGCATCAGAGTGAGACCTGTCTTGAAACAAGCAAGCAAGCAAAAAGTTATGGGGAAGAAGTGTCGTGCTCAAAATTAATGGGAAATGAAAAGATGAACGCTGAGAACTGAAACTTCCTGATGGAGTCACAAAGACCCCTGTGTCTTCCCGCCTCTGCCTGATGCGCACCTAAGTATATTCATGCTGTTTGGACTTTAGGACTTTACCCAGCTCTGATGGCTATTTGGTACAAGTGGACCAGGGATTTTGCCACCTGGCCTAGCACATTCGCATGTGACAGCTTTGCACAGATGATAGCCTAGAGATACTTTCTAGGGCACTTGAGAATTTCGATTAATAAGTAATCAACTTAAGTGATTTATTGCAGGTATTATGCCTTCTCTCCCCAGAAAGCCCCTGATAGAGTCGTTTCGGTGAATGAACAATCGGAAAACAGTCTCCAGGGATCTGCTGCCTTCTGGGCCTTGCCTGGCAAAGTTCTGGAACATTCTCCATTTCCTTATCCAGGTAGTGCGGGGTAACTCTGCTTGGGAACACTCATTTTTAGGCTAGCCCTCAGAGGCTGCCTTTAGCATTCCTAAGAAAGTCATCGTGGGAATCTGCAAATTATATAGAAATGAATATTGTTCCCCTTAAAAAAGGTACACAATGGAGCAGGTTTGTTCAACCATTTGACCTACCCCAAACTGCATTTATTTATGTATTATACATGTAAACGTATATACATGTGTATAGACGTATATATCTCTAAACAGAGAGTTTTATTAATTATTAAGGGAGATAGACATAGATAGAGGAGAGGATAAAGAGATGGGTGGAGATAGCTGGATAAAATTATTCGTTGCTTTTCACTTTGCTTACAGGTTGCTCATTATGCATGTTTTTACCTGGTTTCATTTCATGGGACATGAGCCTCCTGAGCAGGAAACCACCTTCTGTTTTGTATTCACCCTTCTTTCTTGGGCCTAGTAAAGGGCCTGGCATGCAGTAAATATATTTTGCTGAATTAATAAGCACTTCGCTGTATAGAAATACCCCTGTGTTACCATTCAAGGAGGCACGTACAGCATTTACAGTGTAACTCATGGACGCACGTGAGATTTTCGTATGCAAGTTTGATCATGTTTAATCTCTGTTCTCCATAGTGACAGGGACTTTAAACTCTTCTCCCTCAACAATAAGGTGATCCCGCAGGACAAGGAGGTTATTCATTGGGTAGAAATTACTCCCACCTATGGGGATACACTGGCTCTGCACGGAGTGACAGTGTTGTCACCGTGTTAGAGATCCAGCCCCTCTAGGGCCACAGATCAGTTTGCTGCTATTTAACAAATGTTTGGATACAAAGAGGGTTGAGCAAACATTATGCATAGTAGGCTCCCCCCATCTCTCACTGAAACCATTAGAGCCCAAAATGACCACCACTTAACCAGAATAGAAAGCCATTTCTGACTCGTTGTGGTGGAACAAGAATATTAATACCAATATTTTGATCCTAAAAGGCAAGAGTTGCAAGAGAGCCTGGCAGTGATGTAAATCAAAGCTCAGGGAGCCCAGCACCATAATAAAATCTATGCTGGGCACAATATGCTTCAGGAGAATGGCAAGCCAGCAGTCTGTACATTTGCCTGTAGCTCGTAGCTAGGTATATTCACTGCACCATATGCTGGTTTCTTTAAGTAACCCATTACACAGAAATTAAATATCTTGTGACAGATTGTTTTGACAGTGGGAAAAAAAAAAGAAAGCGGGAGAGAGTGGGAGAGATTTAATTTTTTAAAAAATGCATTTGACTGAAGGCAAAACGTTAGGTAGATGTTAATTTAACAGATGTCTGGTTTTGCATCATCAGCCTGAAACGGGCAATTTCTGGCAAGCTTTCCCACCACATCGCAACACAAAATCCTCTCAATTCCACATGGATCTGCCTTTCACAACCTTCCAAGTGAGCCGTTTTCATTCAGAGGAAAATGCCTGAAATTACTCGGGAAGATGCTAACACCTGGCAATAGTTTTGAAGGAGTCCACAAGTGCACCGAGGTATAATGGAACGCATGGCAGCTCACAGCTACTTTTTAGTGTAGAAAGAAAGCAGAAGGAAATGTATTCACCCTGGAAAACAGCTAACACATCACAAAGTTACTGCACATGAAGACACACACCCCAGCGTGTTCACCGGTAGAGTTCTTTTTATTTTTTATTTGTGTGGAAAGATCACACAAGTCCACCAAATATAAATTGGAATTAGCGAGATATTGTGGGACTTAAACAAAAGCCGTCCAAAGAAGGACTCACAGGCAGCTTCTTTTTGGAAAGCCACGCCCCTGCATATTAGGCTTGGATACAAATCTATAGTTGAGTGGTATACATATCTGATTTATATAGATAGCTGCATAGAAGATGACTTAGTAGTTCACCAGCTGGCATGATGTTAGGTTTGGTATTTTGAAGACAATTAATTAATTTAGATTTTGTAATTGTATTTTCATTTTGGAGCCAATACACTCAATTTGTAGGACACAGATTTTTGCATGAGGCTTCTACAGGTGAAGTGCACCAGGTATGGTGCATACAGTGACAAACTGGGAAAATGTCATTCTACATAAAAGGAGGTTCATAATATTTCAGGTTGGTGTCACCTTCCGGCTCTTTATGATGATGTCTGTCCTCTGGTAGTCTGTAATGCCACTCTGCTGTGATTGGCTGAGATGAAATACCATCATAGCACAGTCCCAAGCACATTTACTATTGTGACAGATGCTTCCAGAAAGAAGAAAGAGGAGGCCAGAAAGGAGGGAGGAATAAAGGGAGAATTCTACTACAAAGGATTAAAAATCTATTCTTGTAGTTCAAAGGCTGCTCTACACTTCTGCAGGATTATTAATTAGCGCAACTTATTTTAGTAGCAAAGAACATTTTACAACTAATATAATAAAACATTTCACTCTTAATAAACTGAGAGTTCCATTGCTCCCTCCCACCCATTGCATCCAGATTTCCAACATATATTAGACAACATACATTAGCTCTGTGTGTGTGTGTGTGTGTGTGTGTGCGCGCGCACGCGCTTGCACAACCATTTGCTTCAGCATTTTTATTTTTAGGTATTTAAAGTAAATGGTCTATATCTTGTTTTCTGACAGAATATGGCAAGAGGCCATATTTAAGGGCTGAGAGAGATTAATGATATTATGGCAACCTTGGGAGAATGAAACAAAATTGGTGTAGTCTCTCAACAACTCAATACAAGAAGTATGTGTGTGTGTGTGTGTGTGTGTGTGTGTGTGCGCGCGCGCGCATATCCTGCGTGTGCCCCTGTGACATGTAATAAACACCAAGTTACAGAACACGGTCTCCAGCTGATTCCATTTTACTTTACAAACATCACAACCATGGGGAATGAGAAAAATTAGCCCTGTGAATTCAAAGATGAAAAAATGCATATTAGGAAAAAAAAAAATCCAAAGGGAACCAGACAGTTGACACCAACACAGTTCTTCTCATGAGAGCAATACTAAGTCAAGGGCATGATCTGAAATTGAAGAAATTGGTTGGGGAAAAAAAAATTTTTTTAACCACTCTAGGCCTGCAAAAAGAATAAGAAAAAAAACCTGTCAACACAAAAGATTTTTTTTTCTAACTCTCTGAAATTCTAATCCAGTAATCATGTCTGCCTTCTAAAGCACCTTTCATCTGACTATCTCAAAGTCCTTTATGGTATTAAACACTCACTGAATCCCTGAGGTGGGTAAAATTATTCTAGTCATTTTACAAATGTATCTATTCTCTCAACCCTCTCATCCCAGGCAGCGATAAGTCTGGGAATAAAAATCAAGAATCGATGAATGACCAGAGTCCTTATTCCTTTAACCTGTTTTATAATTACTTAGGGGAACATTCCTTGATTTGCTATGGGAAAGTGCCATGATGAATTGAATGTAAGTTTTTTATTTGGCGCAAAAAATGATCTTAATATATGCCAACATTGCTCTTCTTCTTTCCTTCTCTCCAACTTTCCCTTTGTCCCTTCAATTGGAAGGATAGAAAAATATACTGTAAACGTGATAAAAGAGAAAAATAGAAGTAATTAAAAGTGCAAAAAGAAAATGAGCTCAATGGGTAGATCCACATGTTCAGGTCTTAGAGAATATTATGAGAGATTAGAGTAAATTAGCCAGCGAACCCTGATCTAGACATTGGCCTTTCCAGGCCTCCCTGAGAACAACTGTAAAGTGGTTAAATGACCTAAACACTAGACAACTCTCCTATTTAGAGGATGGTTCCACATTTATAACTAAAATAGTCTCTGCATTTTGGCATGAATCTTCATTATGGGGAAGAGAAAAAAAAAAGGGAAGAAAAAGGTAACATAAACATTTCAAAATATTTCTGAAAACCCAAGCATGTACTTGGGAAGCATTTATAATGCCAGCACCATTCTTCTTCCTTCGTATGTCATGGCTCCTAATGGATCCTGAAGGACAAATATCCTTATTTAGATTCCATTAGATTCCACTGCCAGGAAGATGCTGGTCTACCAAGAAAGTGGACTTCAAGTTCAGTCCGACCAGAAGGGCCCTGCGCTGCAGACTGCCTCATTGTGAATGTCCCAAGGGTAGTAGGCAGGCGACTGCCCCTTTGAAGGTGAGATAAGTGGAGTCCCTGTACCCAGATTACATGGGACAGGAGGCCCACAGGGTGGCGGAGCTGTCAATTAAGGGGCAGAAACGTGGCCTAAGGGTGTGCCGTTGTAAATTAGCACTCTGAAGTTGAATCAGAGGGTAGCGCAGTCTTTGAGCAATAAAGAAAGGAAGGGACCAGGGAATATCTGAGGCTTAGTTGTCATTATTTCTGCTGTGAACAGTGCCCCTCCCTTTCCAACAGAGTTCCTGCCAGCGTTTCTCCATAGGACACCTAAATCATGAGACTATCAAATGTAGGCACCCATTCACGATCAATCCTACCCGCTCCTTCCTAATTTAGGCTTACATCTCAGAGAGTATTTACCTTCTGTGCAACCTTCTGTCACTTCAATGCTCGGTTCGGCAGTTAGCAAAGACTTAGCATTAGTCATCAGAGGGGAGGTCTATGCTAACAGCCACACAGCCTCCTCTCTCCAATAACGATTTCCTTTCGGGTCAGAGGATGAGGCCTCAGCAGTATAAAGTTCACTTTCTAGGGTTCTTAGGCATACCATGCCTTTGATGAGAGATAATTCCAGTAGACAATGACTCATTTGAAAGAGAAATATTTAAAAAGTCAAGCATGAGCTTCTGACAGTTAATAGCAATAAAAAGGAAGATGTCCCAGGTGAAGGCTATCCAAGGAGATACAAAAATCCTTCAGTACCATGTATTCCCCATTGGGTGGCCTACACAGCATGGCAATTAAGTAGATAAAGTCTGAAGGAGAAAAAATGGGATTCTAGTCTCTGGTTTTCCACTCCCTATCTATGTTTGTTTGTTTGTTTGGGTTTGTTATTTAACCTAGGTCCCTGTGCATGCTAGGCAAGCAGGCTACCACGGAGCTACACCCTCAGCTCCAATTTCTAGCCTCTAAATTTGGATAAGTTATTTAATTTCTCTAGGTCTCATGTTCTCCATCTGTTAATGGTGATAATATTTCCTAACTCATGGGAGTGCTCTGAACATTGAATAAGCTGTTTCCTATGTAATAAGCGCCCAATAACTTTCTTCTAATAATGCTATTATTTGCAAATTATTATAACCACACTTTGAGATGCATCCTGTAGGACAGTCCCAAGTTTGTTCCTTACTGATATTATAGCTCTCATTGGTGTGTGTGACCTGTCAAGTGGTATACAGATGGTCATAATTTACTCATGGAGGGTACAAAAGGGAGCCTTCCTTGTCCAGTAGCCTGTGTAGCAGATATAATTAAGATTATTATGTTCAAACTAGGAAGATAAAATGCAGTCTTAATGTAGAGTATTTAAATAGGGCCTTGTAGAGGTTCACAAAGTTTGGATGCACCAATAAAAGCAGAAAACCATTAATATTATGTGAAAGTGCAAATCAAATTTTGGTGCAAATGGTTTTTGTTAATGTTCTTTTATTATATTTGATGTATAATGCACCACTGGTATGTCAGACATTTTTGAAGATGTAAAAATTAACTATGACTGTTTTCTTCATCTGGGAACCATAACAATTAAATCTTTTTGAAAATATGTTTATCCAGCAAGACTGTGCTACTCAATGTTTGACTTTCAGTACGTGCAGGTGCTTGAGTGATGTTACAAAAGAGGATCTTTGATCTGTCCTTATGAGACTATTTTTTAAATAAGTGGCCATTTTAATAAACCATAAAAAATCTCCAAATTTCTCAAATGAAATGATAGAAAAAATAGGCAAATATGTAGCATTTAACTATAGAAGTTGCAGTTGTAGTGTCTTAGACCATCTCATGTAAGTTTTAGGACAATCTAAGAAGTAGGCATTATCATGCTTGTTTACTGGGAACATTTACTAAGATAGGATAAAGTAGATAACCATACCACCAAGTCTCAGTTCCAATCGAGGAGTCTCAGATTCCCAAACCCAGATCTTATGCAACACAACAACACTCATAGGAAGCTCACAGACATCAATTAGCAATAATTAGAATATATTTCCAATGATTTGATATAGAACGTTGAACAATGACTATATCATTTTTGGGGAATGAATATTTGGATGCTACTCTATTAAAAAAAAACAAACTTTTATACAACATATTTTCACAAGAAGCCTAGAGATATTTGAATGAATGTTAATTCTGCCCCCTCCACTATATACATATTCCTTCATAGCATGTTTTATTGCACAGAATTCTGTCTTGTGCTGTATATTTCTTTTCACTGTTAGCTTTTATGGCTGACCCTAAAGTATCAGCTCCCAGAGGTCAGGGATGCCTTGTATTCCTCCAACCTCCCAGTGCCTGCTTCCCAGCAGCCCACAGGACACATTTTCTGAGTGAAAGCATGAATGAGGAATGCATTAATAAGCGAATAAATGCATGAGTACAGCTATATGCAAATGACACTTAGGTCTAAATGTTCTAAAAGGCCAAGTCTTATGACACAGATAAAATAGAACCAAAGTGCCCCTGGCAGGTTAAGAACAGATGATGTAGGAACATTCTTTAAACAATTGGAACTATATATATCCCATTGTAGCTATGAGTGTTTCCAAGCCATAACATGGTATTTTAACATACCTCTGGTATTATGCTAAATGGCACC
Organism: Tamias sibiricus; assembly: GCA_025594165.1. Classification (NCBI taxonomy): domain Eukaryota; kingdom Metazoa; phylum Chordata; class Mammalia; order Rodentia; family Sciuridae; genus Tamias; species Tamias sibiricus. The sequence continues at coordinate 13,020,509 of CM046662.1, forward strand.
ATGGATTTCCATGCTGTGTAACAGGATACTTTAAAATGTACAGATTGGGAAGTGGCCATTTTCTGTGGCTCTTCTATCATAGCACACACGAGTCTCACTTTCTTCCTGAGCTCCATGTCTAGAAAGTCACTAACCATCAAATATTCACCAATTATCAAACTAAACCCTCTTCACACTAGAGGGTCAAGTATACACAACCATGTGATGAATTCAGAGAGAAACTCTTGGGATCCCTCCATCCCCCACAATGTGGAGTCAATGTGGAGTTACACCTTGATTTTAAATATTATAAAATATAGTCTGCCATTGGCTTGAAACCTAGGTAGATGCTATAGAGTGAATTATGTGTCCCCAAAAGTCCTAACCCCCAATACCTCAGAAATCGATCTTATTTGGAAATAGTGTCATTGCAAACAATTAGTTCAATTACGATAAGGTCCTAGTGGATGAGGGTGAGCTCATAATGCAGTATGACTGACATCCTCAAAACCCAGGACAAAGTCACACAGAGATATACAATACACATCATGACAAAAGAAACAGATTGGGGCAGTGCAACTGGGGACCTAAAGACAAGGTGAGCCTGGGCCCGGTGACATTGAGACATTGTGACATTGCATTTCCAGCCTCCAGTGTTGTGAGAATATAAATTTCTGATAATTTTAAGTCACCCAGTTGTGTTACTTTGTTTTGCTTGCCTATGAAACTGACACAATGGTCACTGTATTTTTCATGGAAGAGAAAAAAATCCTTGAGGAAAATATTGGAAAATCTTGGTAAGAATGGGCAGGGGCTGGGGCTGTGGCTCAGTGGTAGAGCTCTCGTCTCACATGTGTGAGGCTCTGGGTTCGATGCTCAGCACCACATAAATAAAAACAAAGGTATTGTGTCCGCCTACAACTAAAAAATTATTTAAAAAGAAATGGGTAGATCATGGGCTGGGGTATAGCTCAGTTGGTAGAGTGTTTGCCTCACTCACGAGATGCACAAGGCCCTGGGTTCAATCTCTAGCATAGAAAAAAAAAAAAAAAAAAAAAAAAAAAGAATTGGCAGTTTATCTAGGATGTGATTAGTCAGGGTAGGATTGTGGCACTGGGGTTATTTGCCAACATGACCCAAATAACCCAGTTATTTCCATCCTTGTACCCACACGTCTATGCTATGTGACTTTGCCATCTTTTCTTGCAGGAAGGAGCCTATTTTCTTTCCCCTTGAATTTGGGCTGTCCTTGTGGTCTGCTTTGGTCCACCCGAATGTGTCAGAAGTGACACTGGGCAGCTTCTGGGCCACGGCCTGGAGAAGCCTTTCAACCTCTGTTTTTACCCCACTTTAATGTGGTTACCACCATGCAAAGATAGTCAAGCTCATTTGTAGGATGAGGAGACCACCTGGAGACAGGGGCATCCTCCCAGCCAGTGTTCTTAAACAGAGTGGGCATTGGCATTTGCCTGGAGGGCTGGTTAAATCAGATGACTGGCAGCTGCTAGAGCTTAGGATTCAATGGTGCTAGGATGGTATAGGAGAATCCACATTTTACACAAATTCCCAGGTGATGCTGCTAATACTGGTTTAGTAACCACACCCTGAGAAGTCCACCCTGGACCAAACAACCTGCACTGAAGATTGAAGATGACTAGTCCCCTGACAGATGTTTGGTGAGCCCAGCTGAGAAACTGCTCCGCTGACTCACAAGTTCCTGAGTTTGGCATTGTTTGTTCCACATCAAGAAATAACCATGACTCAAATTATTCTGATCATGTTATATGACAGACTCCAAACTCATTAGCAGTTTTATAACTGAATTTCCACTGCCAACGCCTGAGTGTCAGACTAGGCACGTAGCTCAGTGGCTGCCCATGTACCTAGCAAGCAAGGGGCCTGGGGTTCCCTCCTCAGCACTGTGAGAACAAATATCTCCCCTGCAAAACCAAAGAATCCTTTGTGGCTGACAGAATCGTAGACCAAGGTGAGAAAATAGAAGACTCTGAGAGATGTCTGCATACATGTAGGAACTGGTCAAGTCAATGCAGAATATGTAGAAAAACTGCTGATTATTTTCAATATTGATAATGACTCTTAAGGTGCTTAAGAGTGACTCGAAAAGCACACTGACCATTTGGATTCCTGGATTCGACTCCTCAAAGATTCACATGGAGGTAGACAAGAACGTGACCCAGCAATCTGCATTTATTTTAACGAACACCCTCATTCTTGGGGGTTCTTATTCAGATTATGTACAGACCCAATCACACCAGAGACCCAGTGGTAAGCACTAGGGAGCCAAGATGTGTTTATAAATCTCCAGGGAGGTCACATGTGGAGCATCTCAAACACCATCCAGGTGAATGTGTTAACACCATCCACCTACCTGGTTGGGAACTACTTGTCTTCAATAGGAAGCACCTTGTGATCAGCTTGCTATATTTGTAGTTAAAATCACTTACCTTCGTCCTTCTCTACTGGGCTTCTTTAAAATGGTGGGGCAAACCCCTGCTGAGAACACTAAAGAAATTCTGGCTTACCTCCCGTGTTGGCAGTAGACCCCTCCATCTGTTCTAGGTTGGTCTCCACCCCCGGCTTCCCTGAATACAGCTTGCCCACTGCCCAGGTTAGCTGCAGGCTGAGTGGGCACATGAGTACACAGAGCAGCCAGTGACTAACAGAGTCATCCCAGGACGCTGCTTTTCCTTCTCTCCCCCAGCTATAAGTATTGCCTAAAGCAACTGCTCTTATATTTCACGGTGGGCAATAACATACTTAGTCCCGGTGATGGTGGTTCTTCTGCCCCTCCTGACTGATGTCTCCAGCATGTAGAATCAATATAATTTCAAAATATTTTCCTAATGCACATTGTTTCAGAGAAAATGTATTAATGTTGTTTGCAGCCATCAGAGAAATTAAACGGAGGACATTGTATCTTCAGTTTAAACCTCACTTTAAATCCCTTTTGTAGTTTGCAGTCATGCTTTCCAAGAACAGAGAAGGCAATTTGAATTATGACCAAATTTCAATGCAGATATATTGATTCTAGAACCCAAAGCTACTGTTTATTCACATCAATGGAGTTTGGTAGGGGTGTGTGTGTACGTGTGTGTGTGTGTGTGTGTGTGTGTTGGTTAAAAAATTCCTGCTGCTGGGAAACAGAATTTTTTCAGCTTGGAGAATAATTTTTAAAATTTTCAATTTACTACAAATCCCTCTCCTGAAAAATATCTCTCCTAAAAAAAAAAAATCAAAAAAACAAAAACAAGAAAACAAATTTTACTTACAAAAAAGACAGGCTGCCTGTGGCACTTAATGAGTAACCCATCATTAACTCGGCAGGATATAGTCAATAAATTTAATATGTGTGTACTTAAATGATAGACCTGACAGCAATGAATTGTAAATAGGAATTTGGAATAAACAGAGTTTTACAAGAAAAAAAAAATAAGAACAATGTAATTGGAACTTGCATTAACAATAAATTTTTCCTGGCTACTTACTTCTTTCTGGTTTTATTAGAAGAAGGAATTGATGCTTCAGGGCATTTGGGGACAAAGTACCATAATGTTAAAAGTAGAAAATCTGTAGCAAGATCATTTTGCTTCAGCATTTATACTCTTGTCTGTCTTATGCATCAAGTGGGTGAAAACCCCACTACTCCCAGCTCTAATTCACCCTTTCCATTAGGAGCTTTTCCAAAGAGCAGGCCAAAGTAGAATTAATGAGGGAATCTAACTTTAATTTGCATCTAGGAAAGGATAGGGACTGTAAGTTTTACTGTTCATCTGAGTGAGGTCCCACGTGAAGTCCTTTCTGTTAGTAATCTTACTTAATACTTAAATGCCTTAGTTTCCAAACATCTCTGAAGACATTCATAATTCCTATGTTATAAATGGAGGCTTAGAAGGTAAAGGGGAAATAGCGGGGAATGAGGCTGCCCAAATTATGTTATGTGCATGTATGTATGTCCCAATGAATTTCACTATTCTGTGTAATTATAACTGCACCAATAAAAACCATGAAAAGATTTTTTAAAAATGGGGGATTCAAAATTTTTAAATCACCTAACCAAGGTTACCCAGGTAACAAATTATGGAACCCATGTTACTTTGCTTGACTCCCAAAGCTGCTCCACTATGTCAAGATATTTGGCTGTAATTTAGAGGTGGGTGAATTTTTTTCCTAAAAGTTCACAGAGTAATTATCACAGCCATTGCAGGTCAGGTGGTCTCTGTTGCCACTACTCAGCTCTCCCGTGGGGTCATGACAGCAGCCATACACAGTACATAAATGAATGAGAATGGCTACGTGCCAAGAAAACTTATATTTTGATGAACGCTGAAATGTGAAGTTCATTTAATTTTCATGTGTCACAAACTATTAGTCTTCATTCATTTTTCTCCTACCATTTAAAAAAATATAAACTGTTCTTACTCTGTAGCCATACAGTAGCACGCACTTGGATGTACAAAAACACACAAAATTTAGCCTGGAAGCCTTGGTTTGGAGTCTCTGTTATAATTCCCTATGTACCTGGAGGCCAGGGGATGAATTTTATGATTCCCTGCATTGTGGGAGGGTCTCCCACAGTGCCTACACCAGAGCAGGACCTCACCTAACACTTGGGGATTGCATTGAAGAGGTGGCTTTCTGTAGTGCTATTTTATTTTTTCCAACTGTTTGTTTCTCACTGTCTTTCTTCTTGAGCCTAACTTTACTCTGTGGCTGTAATTTAAAATTTTTCAAAGAAAAATAAAAGTTGTATCACTTAAAGTTACTGTACCTTAACAAATGCACCTAAAGTGGCACTGTTTTTGCATGCATGAAAGCTCAAAGCCTCAACAACTCCCATGAGCGATTAATCTTCTAACACTAATTAGATATTTGCTAATTAGCGTCTGATGTGTGAAATGAAAAAACATTTTGAAGCTGAAATGAATAGGGTCTAGAAAGATAGGGCTATATTCCAGTTCCCCCTTTTCCATATTATTATCATATTTCATAAATATTAATAAGATCACATGATACCAGCCGCTCTATAAAATTCTCTCTCTGAATGAAGGCTTTTGTTCAATATAATAGGGATGTGTCAATATTTTGCATATGGAAGAAAGCACTCAATGAAGGAAAACATCTTTTCCTCAATGTTAAAGAGATGTCATATTTCATAAATCACTTTTATGCTTGATCAATCAGTCCTTTTTAACTTAGGCCTCTTCTGTCCATGAAAGAAGGTAGAAAACCTTTCTCCAAATCATCACTTTTCCTTCTCTTACACCTTAATATTACCTTGGTTGAAAAGAAAACTTAACAGAATGGAAAATACTTTAGACCTGTGCTTCTGTGCAGTAGAAGAGCAGAAGTCATTATAGAATGGTCAATTTCAATAAGAAATTAGACTAGGTAAAGAGAGACCTCTACATTATATTAATTGCATGCATGAGGACAAGCCTAAGAAACTCCATATGCCATCTTAATAAAAAAATTTATACAAAATACGATATGGATTTCAGGACTTCCAACTCACATGCAGGCTGTAATAATCAAGTCATAAATATTAAGTCATGCTGTATTCTTAAAACGTAACATTTTGATTTGGAATTATTTCTCAAATGAAAGCCCACATTAAACATACTTGGTTCTGAACGAAAAGACCTGTAATAATAAACTATTTCAGTTGGTGTGAGATTAAAAAAAGAAAAAAAAAAAAAAAAAACCTGCTCACCTGTGAATGCTGGTCATATCACAAATTATATCTAATTACAGCATTGATACAGTAATTTGAAATGATAGCTAAGCACAAGTTGACAAAGGTGACATTGAAACATAATGACGGCGAGATTACCATCTTCTTAGGCTGACATTTTGTGATTATAATAATGCTGATCGGGATTATTAAAACCATCACGAAGGGAACGCTTCGAGAACCAGAACAAAACACACTGAGCAGCGAGCGCAGGACAATCTTTTTTTTTTTTTTTTTTTTCTCCTGCTCTTTCAACATGCTTTCTCTTCCTGGTATAACATTAGACACGTGCCCGAGTGCCAGGGACCCGTAGAAACTGCCGTTGATAGACAGCCTGTTCTATCTACATACAGAAGTTTCTGTTTTTCAGAGCTGGGATGAGAGGATAAGGTCATCGATGCCAATTTATCCATTTACACTGGGGATTGTGTTCCAATTGGCTTTGAGGTTGATAGTCAGCTCCCAAGTGCAAAACTCCCATACGTTATCTGTACTGATAGTTACCAGGACCTTCAGCTTAAAACTCATGAGGTCCCAACACTCTCAACTGTTGCAAACACCAAGCAAATGGGAATAGTCTGGCAGATATTACCCTTTCACTTATCGTTAAATGAGAATAAAACCAGACAGCTTTTAATTACCAACAACAGAGAAATGAGTCAAGGGGAATCATACCCAATCAAGACATCACCAGTCAATCCAGCAGGCTGACTGGCTGAACTTGGGAAATGAGCGATGCTCTGAGCTTGGCTTGGCTGAGCCTATTTAAATGGTATGGAGTTCAACATATCTGATGAGACGTGTGATTCCAGTTGAATTCTGAACCTCATTTCAAAAATAGAGGATAAATGTGTCTCAATTATTTGAAATCACCTTCTCAACCAGACTTGTGTTTTCAAATTTGGTTTTCATTTATCTGTGGGATTCAGGGTCTTAACGTATCATCATAGATTCAGAGCTATTCATCTGGAAGCAATTTACAAAAAGATCTCTGCCACCAATGAGGCTAGGTCCAATTGTTCTTTTTTTTTTTTTTTTTTTTTTTTGCCATTGAGGCAAGACACAGAGAGACAGGTTTAGACTCTAAATACTGCCTCCTAATTGGAAGTTTCCCATTAGCCCAGAGTGTCCCACATTCTAAAACACTAAAAAGTTTTCTTCCCCTCTTAAATCATAAGCTGTTGTTTGATAGCTCAGCCAAACACCGTGGCTTTGTAATCATTTTTCTGCACGAAGTGTATTGAAGAGGCATGCTTCGATGTGAATTGTCTGATGCCCACATGGTCCCCATTCCTTAGTAAAGTCTCTATTTCAGGTGCAACCTTTATGCTCTACGTTCCCAGCTAATGACACCCACCTGGGTTGTAATGGCACCTTTTCCCCAGGAGCATCTATGGATTTAATCTTTGCAGCACGCATGGGAAAATGGAAGGGGACAAAGGTCGTGGGCGCTGGTAAAGTCACACTCGCCCACAGTCAGCGTGAGACCCGGAAAGCCATGGCCTTTTCTGAACGTCTTGTTTTGTTTTGTTTCGAGACAGAGAATTGTTATCATCCTGAGATAACAATGCTTTCCTGATGGACTAGGCTCCTGTCTCTCCACTTTTACTCAGCCGAAGCTCAGAACTTTTAATGGCTCCTTTCATATCAAATGCTGACTATTGATACAATAATTGGAGATGACAGCAAAGCACATGTTGACAAAGGTGACATTGAAACAAACCACAACGTGATCATCATCACTAGGTAACTAGCGCTGTAATAAATACACGTTGGACAGTATGTCATTCATTCATCATGATATTGCTCTCTGCATTTTGCAAATAAAATTCAGCTCAAAACCCCTCAAATCTTCTTGATCTAGTCTCTCTAAAACTATTTATTGAGCACATACAGTAGGCTGAACATCGTGTTGGGATTGAGCATCTATTCTTGAGCCAGACAACTTGGAGCTAAGCTCTCACAAACACTCAGACTGAGGTCTTAGGGCACGCAAGCCATGAGTTCCCTCTCTCCGTTGCCTGACTCCATGCTAAAGTCATGGGTACCCTAAATTTCCAAATTTATATGCCACTATCTTCTTTGATTTCTTTATCATCAAGATAAATCAGCAACTTATAATCCATGAACCAGATCTAGTCTGTTTTATGTTGTCCACAAGCTAAGAATTGTTTTTCCATTTTAAAAAGGTAATTTAAAAAGAGAGGTGACAGAGCCAGGCATGGTGGTACACATCTATAATCTTAGTGACTCAGGGGGCTGAGGCAGGAGGCTCTCAAGTTTGAGGTCAGCCTCAGCAACTTAGTGAGGTCGTAAGCAACTTAGGGAGACCCTGTCTCAAAATAAAAAGGGCAGGGACCATGGCTTGGTGGTTAAGCACCTCTGGGTTCCATCCCTGGTGCCAAAGAAACAAACAAACAAAAAAATGACAGAGACAGTAAGACCCAAAAGGACTTAAATATTTTATTTTCTACTTGGTCCTTTATAGAAAAAGTTTGTCAACTGGTTTTTATAAAGGAAAGTCGGTCCACCTTCAAGACTTGTTGGATGACTTCTAAAATGCCAAATACAAATAGTATGCCCTGCTGACTTTAGAAATTTGTGGTAATGGTCATTACTACTTAGAGAGAGGTGCCAGTCACTGAACTAAGGTTTATGCATTTTGCCTGTCAGTCCTATTAACTCCACCAAGCCTGAGGGGTATTGTTATCACCCCACTTTCTAGCTGAAGGAGCTCATTCTCAAAACAGTTCATATGAGAACATATGGTCCAACTATTAGGTGAGATTCAGATTCCACTTTGTCTAATCCCACCACTAGACTGTTCATGAACCTGTGCTAATAAGGTTTGAAGGAGCCCTAATTAGGAAGGGCTGTTGTAGCTAGCTGGAAGCCATAAGTTCCACCTGATATGTATGTGACGCACCTGTAGGCACCCGCAAACCTGAAGGTATATAACCGGGTGAAAGCGGTCCGAGTTAGGAGAACAGAGAATTCAGCCAGTCGGGCAGTCACTCGGTCGGTCAGAAGAATCAGAGCAGCCAGAACAGCAAGCGTTACAGAAGGAAACCAGATAGAAGCAGAAGAGAAACAGATAGAAGAGAAGAGAAACCAGATAGAAGAAGTAATGACTGGTCAGAGTTAGGCCGAGACTCCTGAGGAAGACAGAAGACAGAAGAAAGAAGAAGGAAGAAAGAAGAGAGAAGAAAGAAGCTCTAATCTTTCTCTAAGCTAAGCTCTATCTTTCTTTCTCTCTAAGAAGCTCTATCTTTCTTTCTCTCTAAGAAAAGCTCGCTCTAATCTTTCTCTCTAAAAATCTTTCTTTCCCTCTCTAAGCTCTAAGAAAGTAGAAGTAAAAGTAGTAAAAGCTTCACTCTGCCTCCGAGATTTTTTCCCGGGTTTCGGTACCAGGCAGCTTACAAAGGTTAAGATGCCCACTTTTATGCACCTGTGCAGACCACTTGGGGAGTGGACCATAACCTAGATTCAGCCTTCTGCCACCCCCGACTTGAGCTAGACTTGCCCCTTTGGACAAGTGCCCTGCAAAATCATGTCAAGTGAACTTAGGAACGACTCTGGTTTCTTCCTCTAAATGGTGAGCTTGAATCCCAACCATTTGTCTTATTGTATTTGTGCTACTCTAAAAAAGCACCTGAGACATGGGAATTTATACAGAACAGAAATTTGTTTCTCTTTGTTCTGGAGGTTAGGAAGTTCAAGATCAAGCCCAGGGGTGCTGGTGAGGATGCCATTTTCTGCTTCCAGAGGTGGGGTCTAGTTGCTGCTGGGTTCCTCACATGGTGCAATGAAGAAGGGGAAATGACCTAAGCTAGTTCCTGCCAGAATTTTTTCCTTTTTAAACTTTTTTTTTTTTAGTTGTAGATAGACAGCATGCCTTTATTTTATTTGTTTATATTTATGTGGTGCTGAGGATTGAACCCGGTGCCTCTCACGTGCTAGGCAAGCGTTCCGCCATTGAGCTACAGCCCCATTCCCTGCCAACATTTTTTATAAAACACTAATCCATTTACAAAGTTGAGCCTTATGACTTTATAGCTTCCCCAAAGTCCCATCTCTTGTTAATCAGGAATAAGCTTCAACATGGATTTTGGAGGAGATAACCTTGAAACCACAGCATTGCTTAACCTCAGTCTTTATTGGGCCTCCTCATGTTTTGTAATTTCCCCTGGGCATTATTTTCTTACCTATAACTTGAGCTCTTTTTTAGAGCAGGGTTTTGGTGACCATTAAGCCTCTTCTCTATGGCCAGCTATGCTAGACTTCTTGGTTCTCAGCACCCAGTTCTTCCAGTCTCTTACCTTTGCGCCATACATGAAGGGGCAGAAGAGATAAACTTTATTAATTTTACCAACCTATCCAAAACACAGAGTGGATGGAGTGTCCAATGAGCAGATCTCTCCCAACCCAAGTGGTCAGTATCTCAAGTTGTGGACTGCATGAACTCTCTGGCACCTTCTGAAGAAGCATATGGCGAGGTACAACCAGAAAGGCAGACTGGACAGGCATCTGAGCTTGGAGTGTTATAAGTGGTACCTCTTTGCTTGATGGCAAAATGGACAACTGTTTTCATCTCTGAGAGGTGATGATTCCATTTAAACCATGAGTGCTGCATTAACAACCTGCTGCCAATTGCCAAAGATAGATGAAAGAAGGGACCATACTAAGGAAAAAATTAACCTTAAGACATGGAGAATGCTAGGTGCAAAGGACACTTGCTCAGGTCACAGAGTCCTCCAGAAGGAACAGATGACATCAGAAATAAGAAACAACTGGCTGACAGGGCAGTGTGTAAACAGAGAAGATGGGAGGGGGTGGACATCTCCTGGGCTCTCACCTGTTATTCCTAGACCATCACTGCCATCCTCCTCCTTTGGTGCTATCTTCTCCTCTATCTTGCATGCCAAATTAATCATCCAAAAAATTATTTCATCATGTCACTCCACTGCTCAAATACCCTTCAAATAGTCCTCATTCAAAGTTAATAAAATCCAATTGCTTTCCTGAAGCATTCAACATAAGGCTTCCAGATAAAATACAGGATACCTAGGCAAATTTGAATTTCAGATAAACAATCAATAATTTTGTTTGGGATATATTTATGCTAAAAATACTTGCTGTTTATCTGAAATTCAAATGTAACTGTATCCTGTATTTTTATTTGCTAAATCTGCAAATTCAAAGGCATCTCTAATAGGGCTCCCTACTTACTCCCTTTGGAGCTGAATCTTCTTGCATCCCATTAAAGAGGTTTTCATGTTCTTTGAAATGCACATGGAGTATTTGTTCTTGTCTCCAAGGTTGGCTCACACCCGGAATGCTTTATTTTTCTTTCTCTTCCCAGCTAAGCACTAGCCTACAGACCTCTATGAATATTTGTTGCCCCTAAGAATATATTCCTAAAAAATGTCTATCTGATCTTCAGTTAACTGCTAGTAACTAATCAGTACTGTTTTTATCAGTGTTTTGACACCAATGGAAGGGTGGAATCTCCAATGAGCTAACTGCATCCTCACCTGCCCACTGGGTCATGCTCCATGTGTTCTTGTGGAACTCCCCTTGACCTCCCCCTGCACAGCCTGTACCCCAAACCTATGCTTCTGCTAGCCTCTGAGAGTCTCAAAGCTTGGATAAGACCAGAAGTCTGGGAAGGAGCAGAAGTGGGGTGTGAACCCTAGTTAAGAACAAGTTTGTTTGACTCTAGTACCATCGTATGGATATTTTTTATTCCATCTGCATGTGGATCACACGTCCGATCTTTCTTTCGCTTCCCAGCTAAGCACTAGCCTACTATGAGTACACATATATCAATTTCTGATTGTAATTAACCTTTTCATATGTCTTGCCAAACTAACAAAACTTTAAATGTCTTAAAAAAAAAAACAAAACAAAAAAACAAACATTACCAATCTTTCTGGCCTTCAGATCCTGGTCAAGTTACTTAACTATTTAAATAGCTGTCTAGCTCCCTTTCTATGAATAGGGAAAATATGAGCGTGTACCTTATGATGTGATTGAATAAGAGCACTTAGGGCAGCTTCATAGCTGTTTGAAGAAAATTTAAAGTAAAGACATGCTCATTAAGAGACACTCTTTTCCCCAAGCATCTAGGAGACATGATCTGACTCAAAGCCTAAGTGAGGCTGAGAATCCCCTGTGTTGGCTAATACGTCGTACTGGAGTCAAAGTCAAGAGTGAGATGCGTCTGAATCCTAAGCTTGTCACAGGAAAACTCACTGGCCATGATTTAGTATAAAACTAACCGAATGACCTTGAACCTTAGTTTATTTACTAATAATGGAAACTGTCCAGATGCAGAAAGATAAATTCTGTATGATCTCACTTTTGCATAGATTCTAAAAAAGAAGTAGAAGCAGAGAGCAGAAAGTTCATTGCCAAGGACCAGTGAGGGGGTGTATGATGGAAATGGGGAGATTTGGTGAAAGTGAACAAAGTTTCAATTCGATGAATAACTTCTAAAAATCCATTGTACTGCATGGTGACTACAGTTAACAATGAGGTATACTGTTTATTTGAAGAGTGTTAAGAGGGAAGATTTTAAGTGTTTCCCAACACACACACACACACACACAGTACATGAGGTGGTTTATGTTGATTAGCTCCGATTCATCATTTCACAATATATATATATGTGTGTGTGCGTGTGTGTGTGTGTATAGATATATATATATATATATATATATATACGCATACATACACACAGGCACACACATATGTAAATCAAATCATCACACTGTACAGAGTGAATGTATATAGATTTTATTTGTCAATTATACTTTAATGCAGCTGGAAAAATAGAATGAAATTTAAAGTAATAATACAAATGGATAGTATATTCAGTAGAGAAAAGAAATGGTGGACTGTGGCTTATAAAAACAATATAAAGGATGTCTACAGTCTTGCCTAGAACTTTGGAATCACTAATGGATACACACGTGTGTGTGTGTGTGTGTGTGTGTGTGTGTGCATGTGTTTTCAATGCTGGGGACCCAGCCTAAGGACTTAGACACAGCAGGCAAGCAGTGTACCACTGAGCTGCACCCCCCAGCCCCCCGCAGTCTTGCAGGAATGGAGGCGTTCTCATACATAACATAACAGCCATCCAGAGCTCTGCGAGTTAGAAGGGGGAAACACAGAAACCACTCAGAAACATAGGAAGCCACTGCTGCAGCCACTTCAAATGGTTAACAAGATTTGTAAACAGAATATTAGATGTCCTGAGATACCCTGGTGTCATTTGTTGAAGGCAGTAAGTGAAACCTCTTTAGGCTCCCAGGCGACTTGCAGTCATGGACTTCAGGATTGCTCTGTTTTCTTCGCTCCAGTCCGGTCCAGCCTTATACCCTCTCCAGCCTCCTCCGCTCAGACAGAGGAGTTAATGCAGTTAGATTGCTCCCGGGCTTCTAGCGGGACTACTTCAAATGACATTACTTCCATTTGCAACGTGAGTCACCAGCAGCGCTCACATTTGAGGGAAGGAGTAAACAGAGTCCGCCTGCTGGACGAAGAGCAGCGACAGGGCTATAAATTTGTCAATTTCTTATGGTGTTGCTGTGGTGCGCTGGCCTCCACCTGAACGGGACCCAGCCTGGCAGCAGACTGCAAGGCACTTGCGAGATCTGGAAGGAACGAACCTCTTTCGCGGATCACCAGCCCACTATGACAACATAGGAGCGATGTCATGAGATGGAACACTTGAATCAGACTTTTTACAGAGAACTACATTTTATGAAAAAATCCACTTTGGGGCCTAAAAGAAGGACTTAGAAATCCTCCACCGCAGAGGTCTTTGCATCCTCATGGAAGAAAACGATCAACCTTGGGGACTGCCACACACTCAGAACTGACAAAGAGTGCCTGATATTTGCATAAATACTTTCACAAGTGCAGATATTCACATGCAATCTCTTGGGCAACCCTTCCTCGCTTTATTTCTTATTCTTTTCTTAAACTTTATTAAAAAAAATACAGTGCTTATCAGTTATCTAGGTGAACAACTGATTTTTTAAAAGAAAATTCTGATCCATCTCTAACATAATTATAATACATGAATTACTAAGTAAATTAAAATCCTGCTAATGTTGAATTGCTTTAAAAAGTTTCCAAACATTCTCAAGTTTCTCTGTGTATCTCATTGGGGATTGGCAGCACTTTGTTCTGCAGATCAAATCTGAGCAGCCCTGCTTTGGGATCAATTCCATGTTGCTCAATAGAAAGGGCTTTGCTCAGTTAGGGGTAGTGACACACACCAGTACTCCTGCTACTCAGGAGGCTGAGGCAGGAGGATTGCAAGTTTGAGGCCAGCCTGCACAAGTTAGTGAGAGCCTATCTCAAAATAAATGAATAAACAAATGAGGCTGGAGATGTAGCTCAGTTATGGAGCGCTTGCCTAACATGTTTGAGCCCCTGGGTTAACTCCTAATAGTGCAAACGACAAAACAAAACAAATCAAAGTACTTTGTTCACAAAAAGTCAAGGAATGTAGATTCTCTGTGTTAGATAATATATATGTCAAGTTTTCATAATATTGCATATGAATTAATTTAATTTTGGAAGAGTAAAATCCTTTTCTTCTCTATTCCATCTTCAGGTTCAAGTACATTTATTTGATGTCTCCCAAGGACCCACACATGCTAGTACCTGTAAATACTGAAACCTTTGTCATTTGTGTTCCTTATCAGATCAAGAGGCATTTCAGATTTTTAAAAGAGTTAAGAAAATGTATTACAGAATATTGGAATATTTGACACCTATAATCCCAGCACTTGGGAGGCTGAGGCAGGAGGATTATGAGTTCAAAGCCAGCCTCAGAAAAGGCGAGGCACTTAGCAACTCAGTGAGACCTGGTCTCTAAATAAAATACCAAAAAGGGATGGGGATGAGGCCCAGTGGTCAAGTGCCCCTGATTTTAATACCCGGTACCAAAAAAAAAAATAAAAATTAAAAAGTATATTGGAATATTTAACATAAGCGCGTGTCTGCTCAATGCTTTCTAAGCTAGTCCAGTTAGTCACACAGTGAATTGTGCATGGGACTCTACATTCAAGTGAACTCTTTCAAGACTAGGGGTTCTCTCTGCCCAAAGCCCCTTTGCCTCTCCATGCCTCTGTGTCAACTCCATGTCTTCAGTCAGACACGCTGGCTCTAAGATAGGTCCTGGGCATTCCACAGGAGACACGCACAGGCTTCTAACTGCAGTAAGTGAACACACCAAGCCCTGCTCTAGCAGAGATGACACTAAACCCAGAGGTATGGGGATGGGTTCTTAAAATCACAAGACTGTACAATGTTTAAGAGCTTTGAGTAACTCCTCAAACCTTCAATGTATGAAAGCCAGCACAGTCTGTGTGCAGTAAGACTGGGAACCTGGCTCATCACAAGGAGGGTGGAGTGGGGGGGTGCGGGGGGAGGGGCTGTGAATGAGCAGAACCCACTTGCTGATCCATTTCCTTTTTTCAACCTAAGATTCTTACTCGCAAAATTGGGGGGGAAAATCACTTCATTTATTCTCTCAGTTGCCAAAACCTAATATGTAATATATAATCCAATATGAAGAAGAGAGAGCTCAAGATGAAAGGAGAGGGGACAAGCCCGAGCTTTCTCATGCTCATCTACCATTATTAAATACAGACTTAACGTAAACTATTTGGGAAATCTTTCTTCTCTTTTGTTTACTCTTTCTACTTCTACCCCTCCCACAATACTAAGTCAAACTGAAACGAAAGAAACGTCCTACAGGGATATGTAATATAGAATTTTAAAAAGCCTTATGAGAGTTCTTAGTGACAAGGACCATCAACAGAGGGTGTTCTTAATAAAAAAACACACCGTAAGGAGAGATGAGAGTGTTCATTCCGATGAGTTCAACAGAAATTTTAATACACAGGTAACATCAGTCATCATTGAGCAGCTATAAATGCTGAACACATAAATATCAGAAATTTTGGGCTGAGCACTGTATAGTCTATAGTAGATTCAAAGAAAAACAATTGGAAATATTGAAGTGTTTCTTCCTTTTATATAGCTAGATAGACATGCAGGGCCTTTAATCCCAGCTCACTTAGTATGTGCCACTTACTGTGCTAAGAATTTTACATATATGCCTTCATGCAATTCTCCCAACAAGCTTCTGAAATAGAGTTATTGTACTACAAGTTCAAAGAAGAAATTGCATAGATTCAGATCAAGAAATTTTGTTCAGTCACCATGATGACCAGGGACAGGCCTGGGGCTCTAAAAGTAGCACCTGGGCTTTATCCTTCACATGGCACTGTCTCCCCAGTTCCCTCTTAACCCTGGCCCCGAGGGGCGGAATATTCAGCCCAATACTACAAACCCCTCACCTCGGAAATCTTGCAGCCCATTTTGACTTCCAAATGAGCTGGAGGAGGAAATGACCTTTCTTATCTGAGATGAATGCGTGCCCCATTTCTGCACACGACTGTCATCCTGCATCATTCAGGATTGCTTCCTAACTCAAAGCCCTCCAAATCGTCAGCCTTTCGCTGGACACTTTAATTACTGAAATTTATCTTTTGTTAAAAAAAGGCAACATGAAATTTGTCAGAAGGATGACTTTATACAGCGATCCAAGCAAAATGCTGAATACCTTTTAAGGGTTTATTAAAAAGCATTTAATAGACCTGAACTCAAACTTTTTTTTTTTTTTTTTTTTTTTAATTCCCCCTTTGTCCCCTTACTGAGTGGATGGAATATCTCTGGATGCTTCAGAAAAGCTACTAGGTGTTCTTGCTGCAGCCAGCCAACTCGACAGGGTGGAAGATGAATCCTTGGCCCCCTTTGCACATTGAAGCTTATTTCTACCTGTTTGCCTTTCTCTCCACAGAGCAAGGACACCCTGGGCCTGTGGCATTTGGTTAAGCCTTCGTGGAATGAACATTTATGGGTGCCTACTCTGTGCTATGGTTGAAGTAAAAGGATTCATGGTCTCCACACCGAGAGAATTCTGAATCTACAATTTGTAACATACACATAATTTATTTAATGAAGAAATGACTTTAAAAAAAGTATGCAAAACATATTATGGGATTACAGGAAAATGAGCAATTATTTCTATTTTGGGATCAGGGAATGCTATAGGAGAAAAAGGATCTCTTTATTCTTTTCCCTGATTTTGAAATATTGACATCAATTTACCCAGCGGGACAGGAGAAAGACAACAGGTAAAGGGAAACAGAGATGGAAATGGAATCTAGATGATGCAAAGTAGGGGTGTCACAGACACTGGATTTCAAAGGATGCCATGAAATTACATGAATGTTATGGTTTGGATCTTCAATGTCACCAGAGTTCATGTCTTAAGGGCTTGGCCACCAGTGTGTGACACCCCTGGGAGGTGATGGAAGCATTAGGAAAAGGGACCAGTGGAAGGAAGTTAGGTCATTGTGGGTGTGCCACAAGCAGCTTTGCTGTACCACATGCTCCGTGTCATGAAGATTTGTCTCTCCATAGGCACAGAGTGAGAGGGCCAACCAACAATGGACCTAAAGTTGGAAACCCTGAGCCAAAGCTGACTTTTCATCCCTTTAAGTAGTTTATCTCAGGCATTTTGATATAGCAATGAAAAGCTGACTCATAATAAAAAGGGGAAAAATACAGCATGGAATTCCCACTGCCCAAGTATTTGAAATTCTATACATATAATTTATGAGAATCAGAATTTCTGTTTCACCTAGAAGTTGGGGGGTTGTTCTTTGTCATATCTTAAGGTGTATCAAACATGATTCTTCATGCTGGCCTATATATGAAGACCCATGTAATATTTCAGATACATCCTTATTTCACCAAAGAGTTAAACTCAAAGTTCTTTTTTTTGTGTGTGTTTAAGAATTTAAGATTTCCAATCTCATTTTTATAAATAAATATATGGGGGTGTGGATGAGAAGGGAGAGTGATGAAGAGGGATCAAAGATCCATGATCTCACTTTCCTACTTGAAAAACCTGTAAACTGAAATTTTATTCTAGACTTATGAGAGTTGAAAATATAGGCTAAGGGCAAATGCATTAGCATGGTAAAGGGCACAAATCAGCCAATTAGCCAATGAATAGAAAGAAGAAGATCTAACTTCCTGGGGACAGAGAGATAGCGGAATTTTTTTTAAAAGTATATTGGTATTTATAAAACAACCTTTTTAAAAAGAGCTATAAAAACAATAAATGTTGATGATAAAGTAATCTCAAAGTGCAAAACAAGCCAAAAAGAAGAAAAACAAACTGCACTTCCACAGCAATCAACAGTTGTCACTGTCATTCTCGGGTTATGTAAGTGGTAATACAGGCTTGTTACGAAACATTTAAAAAAAAAAAAAACAGAGCCACATACTCTTCCTACCCCACTGTTAGCAATCTGTTGCAGAATATTCCATTCTTTTCTGGTTGTCTTTGTATTCCTGTGCTCACTTTCTTAAATAGATATAAAGGTTTTCACATTGGCAGCTGATGGTACGCATTCACACCCTGACTACTTCTTCAGAGGTGACACTATTGTCCCAGTTCCAAACTCACCTGCTTACCTACTTAGTCATTTTTAATATTTGGATTCCTGCAAAAGAGGTCTTCTTTGTGGTTCACAAAGCAACAGACACTGCTGTGTGAATGCTGGGAAGTGCTCAGGTTTTCTTCTTATATTTAAAGATATGAATATATTTCTTCCTTCCTCAGGCGGGACTTTCTTCCTTTGCTAAGTGGGTTGGCCATTGACAAGAGGGCCAATGTCTGAATAACCATTAAGGCCTGTTCACTCCTGAATTGTATTCCCTGATAATTAGGAGATAATAAAGGCACCTTGAAGTACATAATAATGATCATAATAATAATAGTAGTAAAATGATGCAAATTATATTTTTCTAAGAGTGTCAGCCATATCACATGAGAAGTGAAAATAATCTCTAGGAATTTAAGTAGGCTTCACTGTCTGATTCTACGTTTGTTTTCCCCGATACATCTCAAAGAGGACTATAATCTGCTAGAAATGTCAAATCTAAGGTGATTTCTATAGTAGAGTTGCTGAATTGAGAATATAAAAGGATCTCGGTTTAAACAAAATAAAACAAACAGACAAAAAAAGATTACTTGGTGTGAAATCACCAGGAGCACACACAGAAATGGAAGTAAAGGTTAGAATTGGCCCTCTGGGTCCCATGTCAATAGGACTTGAGTGATACACAGCGAGTCTTGTACGAAGAAAAAACAACCACATGGAAATTTCCATATTATTGGCATCCCACTTTCCTTAATCTTTTGTTAAGGAATGACTAGCACACTCTTGCATCCTTTTTGATAGCAAATCTCAGAAGCGCTGAGCCATATGTTCCTCGTTGGTTCTCAGAATAGAGTGCTTTTGGTTGGTAGTTTGAGGCTCAAGGCCTATAAATAACTCCAGTGGGAAACACCATTATATAAAGAGAACCTGACCTAAAAAAAAAAAAAAAAAGCTGACATTTGGATATTGGTCAAAATATTACTCCTTGACATTAAAATATGTCTTCACAGTGTCATAATATTGTGACACGTGATAGTGTCACATCTTACCAGATCCAAACACAGCACTCATCTAAGGAATCCACTTACACAGTTTTGTGCATTCAAGGAAACCCTTTCTCATATTCTCAAGGGTGGTGAGCAGCTTGAAGTGAGGGCAATGTGTAATTTATGCACTTGATTTGGAAACTGGCCAGCACAGTTTGGGAAGATCAACACAGAAACTGCTCATCAAGCTGATTAACAAACACAAACAAGGGATGATTCTTGTTAACAGCCCCAGGTTGGGAACCACCAAAATATTGTGTTTCCAGAAGATAGTTGCAAGACTAGCTGGGGTTACCACTTCAGATGTCTTGTTCTTGCTTATGCTGGTAGCTTCCTCCAGGTGGAGTGAGGGCTTAACTCCTAACAGAGAAGGATGACATTTTTTTTTTTTTTTACCCCATTATTTGTGAGGGCATTACAATTCTTCCATAGTAAGAGAGTGGATCTCAACCTCTTCTGCAGATTTGATGCTAAACACTCCAAAAGATTGCATGCCAAACATACATAAGACACCAAAGGCCTGGGTTCCCACCAATAGCAATTTTGATTTAAGTAGTGATAGGGACAGTGTGGTATGGGTAGTTATTGGTATTTCTTAAATCTTTCCAGATGATTCCAATGTGCAACCAGTGTCATAGACTATCTTGCTACCTCAAGGGTGATGTTCATACAGGCTGTACTATCCTCACCTAGAGGTCTGTAAAAATGCAAGTTAGCCCTAGGCAGACCTAACAAATCAGAATCTCCATTTTAATAGAGTTCTCAGGCAAATCATGCATACATTATATTTTGAGAAATCCTTTCAAAAAAAAAAAAAGATATTTATCAATGTTTGGTAATAATAACAATGATGCTAATAAAAATAATGGCCATAGCTAATAATTATTAGGTGTTTACTATGTGGCAGGCAAACTTCTAAACATCTCCTGTGTGTTCATCTCTTTAATTCTCAAAAACACATAGGGAAGTAGGTATTTCGATTAGCTTATCTTCCTGATAAGAAAATTCACGTTCAGGAACTAGTACAAGTCTCACAGTTATGGATGGTAGGTAGATTGAGCACCTGTGAGAACTTTTACTCTTTGTGTTAAAGAAATTCACAGTTTGCCAGCCACCAGTGAATGAGATGGAAGGAACCTGGCATTGAAACACTCTGGCCTCATGCGAAGAGGCTGATGCCAGAAGTCTGTAAACAGTGTGAATGGCCTTTCTTCCTTGCCTATAAGGAATTAAGGTCAAGACAACCAAGATGAATACCCAGTAATTGGGAGGTATTAGGGGAACAAGGGCACAGTTATCTGTACGTTACTCAAGCATGAGACCCCATTTAAGACTTTGAATTTGCGTCTGGACTTCATGGAATGAAAACCCAGCTGATCTCAGTGAAGAGCACAAAGTCACAGTTAACACCCACCTGCAAGGACATTTTGGACAAACGCTTTCTTTTCTTCTTAAGAGAAATGACAGTTCCATTTGGGGAGTTATTTTCTCAAAGCAGCAAGGTCTCCCCTGGTCAATCTAAACTAAATATTATTCTATTAAGTACTAAAGAAATATTTGTTGAGTTAATGGATATGGATACCAAGCATTCTCTCGAAGGTAATTTTACTCTGCTTTTCTGAGACTGCACAATGGCAGCACCTATAGTTCATGCAGCCCATAGATGAGTTGTATTTGTCACAGGTAGATTTTTTTTTAACCCAATGAGCCAACACCTAATATCAGGGTATAACACATAGACAGAAAGACATTAAGTCCAGATTTCAAAGACATTAAGCCCAGATTTCTACCTTTTCCTTTAAAAAAAATCAGAAAATCTGTCAGCATGGTGCTGAGCCCTCATTCCTGTGGGTAGCAATCAGTCAGCACCATGTGGGTGCTACCCATGGGAAGAGGGCATCTGCTCTCTAGGCACCTGCCTCCCACCTGGAGTGAGCTAAGTGGTGGCCCCAGAAACCTGTGTCTATATCCTAATCCCTGGAATCTGCAACCATTGCCTCACAGCCTGAGTGAAGCGTAGCTTATGGCAAAAGACGTGATTAGGTAGGATCTGGAGGGAAGCAGCTATCCTGCATCCCCGGGTAGGCTGCCAGTGCCATCACATGTGTCCTTATGGGAACCAGGCAGAGGGAGACTGAGACAGATACAACCGAGGAGAAGGTGAAGGGAAGCTGCAGCAAAGGGCAT
The DNA here is from genome assembly GCA_025594165.1 of Tamias sibiricus. NCBI lineage: Eukaryota > Metazoa > Chordata > Mammalia > Rodentia > Sciuridae > Tamias > Tamias sibiricus. Next base: position 13,042,015 of record CM046662.1, read on the forward strand.
GTGGCCACAACCCGGGGAACGCCAGAGCCCTTGGAAACTAGAAGAGGGGAGGATCAGACCCTCCCCGGAGGCCCCCGAGGGAGTGAGTTCCTCTGGACACCTTGATTTTGGACTTCTGTTCTACAGAACTGTGAGGAAATAAAGATCTTGTTGCTGGAGGCCACCTAGTTTGTGGCAATTCATTACAGTGGCCTTAGGACACTAATAACTCTTAGACAAGGCTGGGGCATTTGCAAAGCTCTCCCTCCGTGTGTAACAGGCCAGATGTGGATCCCTTGGGTAAAGTGACCAAAACAGAATAGAGGAGTAACAACTACCATCTCCCGGGGTATGTTTCCCTCCAAATCCAGGCATCATCCATTAGAATGAAAATGGATCTAAATGTGATTCACATTTTTTAAAAAATCTCTGCCTGGACACTGCTATCTCAATATAAAAAGCATGGATTTTGGATAGATTTATATTTGTATATTCCAACTTTATAAAATGCCCTGAAGAGTATGCCTCCCATTAGGAATGAAATAAATAACATAGCCAGGTGAGGTGGTGCACGCCTGTAATCCCAGAGGCTCAGGAGGCTGAGGCAGGAGGCTTGTGAGTTCAAAACCAGCCTCAGCAAAAGTGAGGCACTAAGCAATTCAGTGAGACCCCGTCTCTAAATAAAATACAAAATAGGGCTGGGGATGTGGCTCAGTGGTTGAGTGCCCCTGAATTCAATCTCCGGTACCAAAATAAGTAAATGAATGAATGAATGAATGAATGGATGGATGAATAAATAAATACAATGAGCAAATGATCCTTTAAAATGAAATACCCCATTGCCCTCATTTTATACACAGGAAAACAAGACTCAGAGAAAGCAAGTGAAGGACCCAGGGTCATTCAGATAATTAGGCAGAGGTAGGAAACAGCCCCTCTCCCTTTGGTTTCCTTATGAACTTCATATACCCCCCAACCCTTCCAGAATCAGTGGGCTTACAGCTTTGGTTATTGAAATAAGGTGGACTTTGAGATCTATTTAATAGAATGTCATTTTTGTTCAAAAGTAGGGTAGACATGCCCTAAATCTATCAAAGGAAATGCTTTAACTCCATGTCCAAATATGACGTTTTTCTAAGCAAACTAATTTATCCATAACATTTAAGTCACTTCATATTTAACTACAAAAAGATGTCGTCATGATGTAAGTAGTGTTTAATGCACTAAAGAGTAGAAATATGAAGAAAAATTGGACAGGAATAACTCAACTGGTAACTTTATAAAGAAAAGGGAATTGCAAGAGAATATATCTTAACCCATTCATCAGAAACATTTGAAAGACCTTAAGAATACCTTAAAAATATAATTGGGTTACACAAATTGAGAATTAATACAGTAACCTCAGTATTCAAAGGAGACCATAAATTAGGATTATGTACCAATGTTCTTTTAAAGAGGGAGGCAGAGGGGAAGAGGGGGAGAGAGGGAGAGGGAGAGAGAGAAAGAACCTATAATTAAATTTCATTTCTAAAGGTAATTTTTTTTTGCAGTGACCATAGACACTATTGGAGTGAGGAAGATCAGACTGGGAAAGTATTACATTAGCTAACTTTACTCCTTTCTAAGTCTCAGATGTCAAGTCACATTTGGATTCTATTCTGCATACATTTTACACTCCTATACAACAGCAATATTTTCCTTATTACAGGTACCAGAACTCTCAAAAAAAAAAAATCATGGAGTTTGTATTGCTGAAACTAATTTATGTAGTAATAAGGACTTCTGCAACCAGTCAGAGGGTATATTAAAATGCCATGTCAATATTTAGCTGTGCTACAAACACACTGCATGCACTGATAAGGTTGGTTCACATATGTTCACCAGTGACTTGTACAGCAGGGATATTTCTGCAGAAATCCTGGGTACATTCAGAAGTTTCCACTACATCTAGTTGTCATCATGTCACCATAGTTGATTCAATGTCAATGGATAGGTCCTGATTCAAAATTTGAGTCTCATTTAAATCTTTCTCTTCTCATGAGCAGAGAGGCTAGAAATAAAATTGATCCTATGTAGGAAAAAGATTTTCAAATATTGTAGCAATCAGGTACTTGCCTTGGTTCAAGTAATGGATCTGTGGCTCAATCCATTTCATCAGAGATACTGACAGTTATTTTTTTGACCGCCTTTGTCTCTGGCTATGAATAGCCTTGATGTTGTTAATTTATTTCTGTCTATCATGGCCGAAGACTGTCTACCACACCCCCTGCAAGAACAACCACAACCTTTGTCTTTAGAGAATAGTCAGCACCATGTGGCCATGTTATTGACTGCAGGATCCATCTGTTACCTCCATCTCACCAGCTCTTGCAGAATTACCCAAAAGTAGGACTTAAATGTATGTGGTCTGCAGTAGATATGACCTAGCATTAAGACACACACACACACACACACACACACACACACACACACACACACGAAAGCTAAACTGAACCATATGTCAGGATCTTCCGTGGGTACTAGAAAAGAATTAAGTAATTAAGAATTGGACACCAAGGTCAAGTTCAGAGACAAGTCCGATAAACCCACATCTGTCAAATGGGAACAGAGTCATAAGGCAACAGGAGTAGTAAACAATACCATTGTGTTGAGTAATGAAGTACAGAGTGTGGACCACGCCCAGAGCCAAGCCACACACAGGACAAATGGAACACTACGGTGATAAAATATCGTCTCTATTCTGCAGAATGCTCTGGAACCTCCTGTGTCTGGAACAAGCTATCTCTAGAAGAATCTACCTGTATCCTTGAGCACCCCCCGCTTCATGTTCCCTAAATATGATGGACCTAATTTCCATGGGTTACTATGATCATACCAGTCCTTCCCCCCCCACCACCACTTATGGAAGGAACATGAATGATCCTATCTGGGGCAAGCAAGCAAGCTACACACCTAACTGTTCATCTGAAGATGTTAAGCCATTTTCCAGGTTTGTGGATGTGCTATGTGAGATATCTCGGCGTCCTGCAGAGTTCCTGCTGTTCCATAACTGCTTTTGTGGATGTTATATGAGCTTCTATAGTGAAGGCATCTTTATTCGTTTTGCTCAATGGGACATAATCTGGCACAGACGCACACTGGCTACGGAGAACACCAAAATGCTTAAAAGCTCACATGTGCACTTCCCCAACTGCTCCTTGCTGGGTATTTTAAGGCATTGGTTGATTAAATATCTGGTATCATTAACTCTAATTTTAACTTCAATTAAATGTTTAGGCTCCATTTAGTTGATGCTCTCAAAATGGTGAATCAAGGTTCTAATTTCCCACATTTTGTAACATGATTCTTCAGTTTTAGAATGTTTTCTATGTTGTTTGATACATCTTAGAGTACTAATTTATTACGTCTTAAATGATTCATCTCATAAACATCATATTAAAGTTAAAACTAACATTAGCTGGAAATTTAATCTGATATCATCTTTCCTGAGTGTCTCCATAAATCCAAACAGACTGTGTGTATACTTTGTGTATTTTAAAAATAATCACCTTTTGATGATAAAACTATAGCAAAAATGATGATTTTGATTTGGGCATGTGGTGTATGATTTTCAGAATTACCATTGCCTTCTCTCAGGGAACTGTAACTCTGTGCTATTACCCAGAAGTAGGGGAGATGAAACAGTGATCTTTGGACACTGAATTTTTCTTTTTCTTTGAAAATAACATAACAACTTCAGCTGTTGGTTCCAAGATCTAATAAATGTGTCTTGCACATCCAGAGGCCTTACTCAAGAAAAGTGCATTGTTTAGGCCTAACCAATGGTGTTCCTGGTTGAACGTTCATGGCATTTGCTGGTTGAATGCCAGTGTCTAATGCCTCTGACATTGCTGCTGAGTAAAGGGATCAGTAGCAGATCTGGGAGCAAAATTCAGAATCAAGGACCTTACTTGATATGCCAGTCCATAGATATTTACAGACCTGTTACGTACCCAAAAGTGGGATAAACCACGTGGGAATGTAATGTGAAGGCAAGACATTGATTGCTTCTGTCCTGGAAGAGCTTCCGCCCTGAATGGGAAGATAATATTTGTACATGAGAAGTCCTGAGACAACCACATGGGATCAAGTAAAATGAAATCTTTGGTGGATTTTTGTAGACAAGCTGTGGGTTGTGTCAGCTCAGGGAGGAAATGTGAATTAAAAATCCTGCACCAAAGGAGGAAATAATGGTGATAAGGGAGAGCTTGGTCCTCTCCACACGCTGCAGAAACACTGCTGCATAAAACTTACAAGAAATGCCCCCACAGCAAACACTGTGCCTTCCCTTCTCGAAAGCTGAATCTAATCCCAGGCAGCCCGAGTTCCGCCTGCCCAAAGGCCTCTCAAGGCAAGAGGTGCTCTCTGCAGCACTCCAGCTGACACTTGCACCAGGTTCAAAGAGTTAAACCCTTTTGGAAACAATTTATCCTGCATCACTTAAAGTATTAAAAATAGACACATTTATACTGAGGACCATTTACCAATCATATTTCTTATTGTCCAAACGTTAAATGAAAAAAAATGCAGTGCCCTTCACCAATACATAAATAACATACTGTCGTTAAAGTCAAAAAGATCAGCCTAGAACTGGGCTGGCCCTTTCAGTGTCATTATGTGACCCCACACTGATTACTCAGTTTCATTTTTCAGGTTGGTAATACGATTATTAGGGGACTAAGTGACAGACCATGTGGCAAGTGCCTGGCATACATATGAAGCATCATGGAGAGAATCTGAGAACCCTCATGATTATCAGATGTCAATCACACCTGATCTTTCCATTAAAGCACAGTTAAACCTATGCACATGATCTGGACATTTCAAATTGAGGTACAGGAAATTTCCAGAATTTGACTGTTCTTATTTATAAAAAAAAAATGATGATTCAACTTAGTATTAGTATACTGATCTATTTTCAGTGACCTGTTTCTGTAAAGTAATAAGCAAATCAAAGAGTTAGTGATCTCTGGGGCTAGAGTTGTGGTTCAGTGGTAGAGCACTTGCCCAGAATGAATGAAGCTCTGGGTTCGATTCTCAGCAACACATATAAATAAATGAATAAAATAAAGTTTCATCAACATCTAAAAAAATTAACATAAAAATAGTTAGTGATCTCTGGAGCCTGAAGAAAGAAATGTTAGGCAAGTTTTGGTTAGGAGAGTAGGTTCAAGTTTTGTCCACCGGCTTTCCTGGCATCTATGATGCTCATTTCACAGAAAACAGACATCATTAGTGAGGGTCTGAATTTGAACAAGGGGAAGAAATAGAGAATTCATGAACTTAGAAATGAAATTCTTTTGCAGAGGGCAGGTCTGAGTCTCTCTAGACCCCTCCTGCTCTCCACACTACACGCACACAATTGTGTGCAGAAGTGTGGCAGAAGTCAGTGTACTGCTAGGCTAGATCTCGGAAGCCATTCCCCAAGCACACATCTGGTAAAGGAGCCAAGCCAGGCAAGAAACTATAGGTTTGTTTACTGTATATGCTTTTAAACATTCCAAGATAAAAACTCTCATTTGTCAATGACCCAGTGGGGAGTAAATGAAAATGCTTATTCAGACCCCTCAGTTGAGAGAGCTCCCTTAATCCGCTCACTGATGAGATAACACGGTAGGATTACGATAATCAACTTGCAGTATGTCCTCTATTACTGCTTAAAACTATAGCAGTTCATAAGCACGAGGAGACATCTCTTCATTTACATAATATAGTGACAGACTTTCACCCTTCTGAGACCATCCATTACCTCCTTATCCCTCCCTTGAAGTATTTCAAATAGACACAATTATATTGAGGACCATTTAACAAACATGTTTCTAAATGCCCAAACTTTAAAGGAAAAAAAAAAAAACCCAGTACCACATATGTGCAGTGCCCAACACTAACTTAAGTCACGAAATTATAAACATATCTAGATATTAACAGTGACATTAAGTTTCTCAGCTTCCTCTCAGAGCAAGAATTACAATGAAGTGTCTGAGACGAGTATGTAAATAGGGAAAGTAATACTGCATACCCTCTTCTTAAAATACTTTGGGTATCACTATTAGTTTATGCAGTGACATTTTAAAGTTATTTCCCTGTACATCCTTTCCTAGTTAGCCAACGTCATGGCCACTGACAAAGACAGAAGGCACTTTCTGATCCACATTTTTTTAAAAGTTGGTTAAAATTCACGTTATGAAATTGCAAAAAAGTTTAGATAATTCATTCAAACTTGGCTTTTTTCCATGCACTTTTCTAAAGAAATTTTAAAGTGTCAAAAATACATATCTTGTGCTCATTATTAAATGCTAAATACCACAGTGTTTTGAGCTGCCTCGTGGCCATTGTAAAGAAAACAGGTGTTCTGATAGATTATAAAGTGTGAGTCAGATGATGTGTGGGACAGAATTTTAATGAAGCTGCAAGCACAGGACTCCGACTGGCCTCTCGAATATGATGGTAAAACCCTGAAAGTAGTCTTAAAGACAAAATAGCAGGAATGCAACTTAGGAAGCATTCATTAATAATCAACAAGTAAATGGGATGTGGAAAATCATTATATGGAGGAGCCTTTGCATTTCCATGCAATTTAATACAGCATTAGCCTAAGAAAAAGGTGGGTATAATTTGAAAGGATGTCCAAGTCTTTGTATATATGCAAATATGGGAAGAAGGCATCTTAATTGCCACATTAAATTCCAAGTCAAGGCTACAAACAAGAGCCACAATTTTAGGTGCAGCGATTTCATGAGAGATGGGAAGAGACTCCTGAGACTGGAGGCAAAGATAAATCATCAGTTTCTTTAATTAGATTTCTATTTAGAGATCTTCTGTAAAACCTAACTTTTCTATCTTTTGTTTTTCTTTAAAATGCCTTGAGAAGATGATGAAAGTGAAAATTGACTTGGAGTTTTAGGTGTGTGATAAAATTTCAAAAGAAAGTTGTGGGCTCTAAATCCTGAAGTTCCTACTAAAATCAGGAGGTAAGAACTGTCCATTACATTCCCTGATATTTTCCATTGACAACTATGAATTTGATATTTAGTCCCTTTTACATAAATCTAGATTCCATCTAATTTTCTTAAAATTTCCCCTCTATGTTTCCTTCTACTTTTAGAGCAGGTAATGCACAATTATATCAATAGTATAGACCCCCCCCAAATTAGCATTTTGCTGTTTTTGGCACTCATTCAATCATTACCAATGGAAATTGCCGAACAAAATGTCTGTTGTCAGCCTAATGTTTTAGTGGCTTCATAGCAAAGTTCACTAAAGTTTTCATCAAATAGCAAGTACTTTCACCTAGTTAAAACTTCCTTTGGCCGAGTAAATGAAATTCACAGCAAAACTAATTTTCGTTGGCCTTGAGTACTTGTAGAATACGCCAAATATTTTCCTATGACTTACTTACCTATCTTTATTGGTCAGCTTCAGTTTTTTTAAGGACAAGGCTCTTAAGCCTTCTACCTGGGTGTACCCAGGATAGCACAGTGACTGGCTGCAGGGCCATTGGAAAATATTCCCTCAAGATTTGTTTGCAAGAAGAAAAGAGCTAATGGCCCACACATGATGCATAGTTTTGAAGAAATGATGAGACTGCATGAAAAGGTAATCTACAAAATGCTTTCTAAATTATAGGTCTAGATGTTAAATTCATAACATTTATGAGCGAAACAATATCAAACTGTGATAAAAACAACACTACTTTCCCATTTCTTGTACTACAGAGATAACTTTGGATATACTCTGCTTGCAGCCTTCATCTTGGAACCAGTAAAAACATTGAAACTTTACCAGTTCTGCTTAAATGCATGTAATCTGATGGCATAGCTGTGTTTAATTTTCAGGCTTAAACCCACTTATCTGCCAGATTAAAAAGGAACTATGTATTATATGGACAGGAGCCAAAATAGCTGTACAACTCTCTCAGTATTTGCCTTCAAGAACTTAACTTGCTCAGAGAGTTTTTCTTACCAACATTTCTTTCAAGGCACACCTGGCCCATTTGGCTTGCTATTTGGATATATTCTATCTGTCAGTCTCTCAGGTCATGTACATTCTTTAAGAGTGTTTCTAGAACTTTCTCCTGATCCTCTGGAATGATTACCACTTATTTTCTGATAACCATTTGTCAAATCTTATTTAATGACTATTACAATTATTCATTTTTACGGGAATATATGTATTTCTGTCCAAGTTTCAACCCTCAAAGACACCACTGTGTGTTCCTCTGGGATGAACCTGGTTTCTGGGCAGAGCCCTATTAACACCATGGCCACTGTCCGAAATTCATATGGAAGAAAAGAACTTGGGAAGCACTGACCCATTTGCAGTCTCCTTTGCCTGAAAATTACTCCAAGAAGTGAAGAGGGGAATGTCATCGCTAGCTGGTCACATCCCTGTCTCCTTTACATGATGGTTGGCTCTTTCTATCTCTGGTAGTTTGAATAATACCTATTGCATGTAGATTGATGCTCATAGGTAGATTTTGATATGCATAAAAGGAGACCCAGTATGCTCAAATGTCCTACGCCAGGCCACGGATCACTGAGTTGAGAGCAGGGCAAACTCCGCACCTTATCCCTCCCTTGAAATATTTCAAATAGACACAATTATATCGAGGACCATTTAACAAATGTGTTTCTAACAGCCCAAACTTTAAAGGAAAAACAAAACAAAACAAAAAACCCAACACCACATATGTGCAGTTCCCAACACTAACTTAAGTCACGAAATTATAAACATATTTAGATATTAACAATGACATTAAGCTTCTCAGCTTCCTTTCAGATCAAGAATTACAATGAAGTGTAATACTCTTAGCCATTCCACACTGCAGACTCAATAACTGGTAACGTGGGCATTTAGAGAAACTGTGGAGAGGACAGAAGGCCAAAGAGGAGGCACTTCATAGATGCCCCCATCATTCCTCCTTCCTAGAGAACTGTGGCATTGATTGACCAGGGGGGTACCCAGGAGAACAGGGGCTTAGTCAGCAGAACCATGACTGCCCGCCAACTCTACTGCGCAGCTAACAATAGGCCGTCAGCGGAGGATAAACTGCCTTTCCTCCTATAGAAGTGGCTCCTGCATGTCTAGGGTGAGGTATTTTGAGAAACAAGAGAGCTTCTGCTAAATGGCTATGGAGGAATCACAGAACATCACCGCCTACCCCAGGCTAAGAATAAGTGCCCTTCATTAGAGCAGATAAAAAACGTGCGTCCAGCTCATCCGATCAAGCATACCTGCTCGGAAGCCTCCACTCCAGCGCGTGCCGCACACGGCATGTGTGCAGACGGCCAAGTACAGGGGCTGGGGTTGTGGCTCAGCTGCAGAGCGCCCGCCTCGCACGTGCGCAGCCCCAGTTCGATCCTCAGCACCACGTAAACATAAATGCAATTGCATTGTGTACAACTAAAGTAAATAAATAAATAAATAAATAAATAAAAAGAAGGCCAAGTACAACACGCCAAAACAGGCACTTAGAAACGTAAGGAGCTGCACATTTAAATGTTTCCGACCACACAGACTCATAAGGCATGTATACGTCTACTATAAAGCTGAGCACTTTACCTTCTGGGCAGCCAGCTTCGCTGTCATTGCCCCTGTCTTGGCCCGTGCTTGCTGTTTACCTTTCTTTCACTGAATTTTCTTCCATTATTAAAATGATATTCTGTTTTATTGCCTCTGAGCATCTCCAAGGAAAACATATTTTAGGATCCAAATAAGTACAGGTATACAGTTCAAAAAGACTTTTTAAAAAATGCTCCCAGAGTCCAGGGGTCGTGTAAGCGACAGGTTACTAAGGGAGATAAAACAGACCTCAAAGTAAACCATTATTCCTGTTTTCTACCCAATTAAATTAAAGCCAACAAATGGCCGAAGCCTCAATGGGATGAGAGTTACAGATTTTTATCTCGTGCTTATGAAAAATGAGACTTTAGGGAAACCTTTGTGTTTCAACTCTTCCACAATAAAATCATATCTTCCAACCAGTTACAAATAGTCCCATTTTCTTGGAAAAATCCAATCCCCTATCACTTCTTTATTTCTGTACTAATCAATTACAATTTAAGGACACTGACAACCGAAAGAGCCCTACAATGACTCTTATCATCTTTGCTTCAATGGAAGACCTGATACTGCAACTTAGCCATTTAAAAATTACAAAAAGGGGGAAAAATACAGGAAAACTACTTCATAAAAATAGACAACAGAAAGGCTTAGAGACAGGAAGGATTAAATTGCCTGTGCTGGAGTTCCATAGGTAATTCTGACATTTATGTCACTTGAGGGCAATGGCTAAGCCATATTTTAAAAATAATTTTGTAACAAATCTCAGCTCCTTTTGAAACCTTAGAGGTGTAGTTAGGAGGCTAAATACACTGCCAAGGAAACATCAGCAAAAGAGAAACAAACATACAAAGGACACTATTCTTTTCTGCTTATGTAGAGAAACTGATAGCACCTGGGCTCTAAGTTGCATTACAGGTTTGAGTCCTGTCCAATCCTGGGAGTGTAGGGATCATCATCTTTACAATGAAAAATAAAAATTGTGTTCATCATACACCGCCATGCCTCTTAACACCCCGTTTCAGGGGATTCATTCCAAATAAACTATTTTAAAACAGTGCTGATGAAAGTATCGTTTACATAGCAAGAACCAGAGTCCCTGTAAAAGTAGAATCTACATCGTCAAATTTTTGTATTGACCAATGCATGTTATTCAGTTTACAGCAGATATGTCTTATTGGATATGTCCAATCATCTAAACATACAACCTATATGCCGTTCTCAAATTCTGTTCATGAATCTGCATGTCACATCCCTTCTGTTATCTGGATAACCCATTCATCATTGAATTTACTTATAACCAAATTCAACCTATATTCAACTACTGTCAAATCTAGAGCTTCTCTACCCAGTTTGAGGTTGCTCAGTTCCTCAAACTGTACTGAAGACAATCACATGACTCACATGCTCAGTATTTCAGTTTTTTAAAAAAAATCTACACAAGTGACCCAAAGTGACAATGACTTTCCAAGATCACTTCTCAGAATTGCTTAAACGGAGACTTTCTACCTCCAATCCCTCTCGGCATGAAGGAAATTGGAAATAAAGTCATTCCCTGGTATTCAGTAACCCTGAATGTGGAATCTCACCTTTGTTGAACCAATTAAATGTGTGGTTGGATATACAGCAAGGGTACCAAAGCTGCTTTTCTGTGTCTATGACAGACATCATTAATTGGTCGCTAGTCACTTTGCATTAGTCCAGGCTTGTGTTAGAGTACTCAAGGACTGCCTCTGACACATAGCAGGCAGTCATCACCCACAATCACTCTTGCCCACTTGCCTTATTCACAGAGGAGGAGTTGAGATTCAACAAGAAGTGCACTCATCTCTGCAACCAACCACGTTACAGACAGTCCCACCATATTTATACCAAACCCTCTTATGACTAAAATGCATACTCCTCATCTACTGCAGGAAAGGGCCGCAAAGCAGTGTTAAGATTGATGAGTGGTGGCTGTGGTTAGGAGAAGGCAGGTGCTTTCCTGGGTACTAGAAACAGACAAGTCCCAGCATGCAAGTGAACTTTGCATCTCTATCTCAGGATTCACAGAATCCTAATTCCTCCAGGACCAAGTCACAATTTACTTTTGCACTAGATTTTTCTTACCCTACTGACCTCTCCAAAATCAAAGACAATCTCTTTCTCAGTCTTTTATCTGTCTCCTTGGAGGACAATCAACATTGTCTTAGTCCATGTTTTATCTCCTCTGTACTAGAGGGTGGATTAGTTCAGAATAGAGGGCCATTCTTATCTTTTGAATTTATGCTAATCCCTTATCAAAGTGCCTTATCCACTGAAGGTATGAAATGAACATCCTATGAGTGGCATAGAACTAAGTGTGGAGGGTAGAGTCAGAAGTGGGGCAGTGGAGATAGATTGAAACATCATCTCAGCTCCTCACCCAAGCATTTCTGGCCTTTAATTATCATAGAGTATCACTGATCAGGAATCTACCTCATCATAAAATGGGAAATGACAAAACTGTGATTAAATATTTGTATCTGGGGACATAGTGGGAATGAGAATTATACTTGCTATATGTAACAATATGTTGGAAGCACAGCCTTTGCCATCTAAGCAACGTAGATGGGATCATAGGTGGATTCCTCCAGCCCAAAGCAAACAAATACCACTGAAGCAGCAACATCTTTTCTTTTCTTGCCATTCCCCAAACAAAAACTGACATTTTTCAATACCAACACTTTGGGAAAATAATGATTGAGGAATATTTATGATCTGAAGCCAAATACTGATGGTCTCCATCTCTTGACTTTGGACTCCACGTGTTCCCCCAGGAACAATGGGGGCTCTGGAGAGAATGAGGTGAGTTCTACACATGAGTGCTAGCTAGCCTGCTTCCTTGTAACTTACAAGTTCACTAGATGAAGCCCAAGGTTCTAGAGGCATGGATCATGGTCAGTGACATGCCTTTATTTCAAGGATATTCATATCAGTGGAAACAAGGCAAAGTGCTTCCATGGCGTTAGCAAACACAGCATTACCTTTGAAGACATAGGAAAAGTCACCATGAACTTGAAAAATTAGGAGGGTGAGTTCTATACGTTCATATAGCCACATTCCAAACTGAGCAAATATATTTCAGTGCACTTTAAAAAATAAATATCAATTAAATTAAATTGAGCAAATATTTTTTAAAAACCTATTTTTGGCAAGTGCTTTCTCTGCAAGGCTCCAGAAGCAAATCTACATGAAGCACTGCCTTACTTTCAAAAATTTAGTGAATAATCACCTGAAAATGGAAAGACAGCCAGAGGTGATGATCACCAAACATTTTCTTGGTTATTTTCTAATTTATATTTTAGGTTTCCCTGTGATCCATTGATCCACCATTCTTTTAATCCCCACTTTATGGGATTGGGAGACAAACCACCTGGGAACCAAATCCTGGTCCTGCCGCTTCCTAGCTTTTAAACTTCATTTGATTACTGAAAATCCCCAGAACTAGAATAGCACAATATATAATGAGAATACCTTCACTTAATAGTATTATAGTGAAAATGATATATGCTAATGTCTGTGAAATTCTTATTAGCATGTTTCCTGGCACAGAATTAGCACTTAATTTATTATGTCCACTCATTACTATTATTACTAATAATAACAACTTCGTTGGAAAAATCAAGTCGCTTTAATTCCCCATTAAATTCCCAATTATTAGATGCTTGAGTACGTAATTATTACAAATAAAAATATCACAATTGGAATAAGAAATATAATCCCAAGAATCAATCCAAACTAAACATATTAATTGAGTGTCAATTAAAGGTATCTACCTTAAAACTTGTTCTTGAAATAAATCTGCCGAGTAAAGGCAACTTTTCAAGTTAATCTAATAACTTTGGCATTTTGAATGTCCTCAATTATTTCAAGTGAAATAAAACTATCTCTAAATCAATCTCCCATGTGAGGAATCTGATTCAAGAATGACTCAAGGGGAAATATAGCATTGCTTCTCACTACAATTAGAAATTTTAATATATTTAATTTAAGGACAATTAGCCTACAGTCAATGGATCTTACACAATCTGACAGTTATGGATAATCCCGAGGTGGAAAAAATATAGACAAGAAGAATGACCTTTATTTGTCACACCAAGATATGGCACTCCCTAAAATATGAAATGATTTGTCAGATACTAAGAAAAAAATGAGCTTGAAGTCCTAATGCATACATAATGTTGAGGGAGAGAGTTATGAAATTACTGTGTGTTCTGTACAATGGACAAAGCAAAAGGAAGCATCTGTTATGACTTTGTGTTATTAATTTGCAACAAACAGTTCCTAACATTGGCGCATCTTGTCATACAGTGACAGGTTACAAAAAGTGGAAGCTAACCTCACAGTGGTATATTTGGGATGATAACATAGAAAAGACAGTTGACATATTCTTTTGTCCTGTCCTTATTCTTTTGGTTCTTTCTTTTCTTTCAAAGACTGAGTATATGGAGCCATTAGGAACTGGTTTATAATTTAATTGAGCTGAGGTTTACACTCATAACTAAACAATAAAGTTAAAGTAATGAGTTTCAATCACAGGACTATAGCACATAGTTTAATTTACATAGATAATTAAAATCACCACCTCTACTGTCCTTTCTTTGTACTTGGAGCTGTATTAGCAAGATAGCTGAATATTACCAGTACCCCTTTTCCATTAAAAGGAGATGGAGTATAGAAGGCGGGAGTGGGGGCATCTTAATGTAATTCACCAACCCCTTTCCAAGCTGAAAATGCTTAAAGTAAAATATGTTTGGGCCAAATTGGTTTTAACTTTCAAGTGAAAATTATTCTGATAATTAAAGGAAGTTTTTAAACATGTTGGTTGGGAATTTCATTTGAAAGCATTATATCTGCCTTTGCTTTTCTGCCTGTTCCATGGGGCTTCCTTGGTAAACCTGCCCTGTGCATCTTCATCTGCTGAATCACAGGGCTCTTTCTGTGGGCAGTAATTTCTCATTCCCCTAATCATTTGCAAACTATTATTTAACTGTCAGAGTCCCATGGTGGAGTGACAAGTTCTAATTTTATAGCCAAAAGAAAAATAAAATCTACAGAGAAAGAACATCGATGGATTTCATAAAAAAAAAAAAAAAAAAAAAAAAAAAAAAAAAAAAAACACAACAAAACAAAAATTTAGATTCCATAATCCTGCCTACAGTAATTGTTACTTATCAACAAATCTCTTCACTAACCCATCCACAGAAACCTGGCAGTTGCTTTAGTTTTTCCTTTAGTTTTCCTTGAATTCCACAACAAAAGTTCCAGTTTAGCAGCTGGATACTGTTTGACAGGGTTGAAGGGGAAGCCATTATTACTCTCGACACTAATGCCACAATTTACATGATGTCACCTGGCCCAGGCCAGGGATGTGATGCCTACATTCATCCTGAATTGAAGGTATGTGTTGTTGACAGGTATTTCTGAGAGTACTGCCACAATCTATGTCCTAATTTTTATATAAAATTGGAATTTTTATACAGTATATATACTCTACCACATTTTCAGTATCTTTAATAGATTACATTGCATTTTTAATATTTTATCAAGTCCACTACACTTTTGATATTGACCTAGTGCTAACAAAGAATAAGAAATTATATTTTAATGAGGAATAACAGAGCTGATTCTATATACCACAGCCAATGACAAACTTACTCTGAAAACTTACTAAAATTGCTTGTGAATGATAGTTTAAGAATAAAATTGAATTAAAATTGTTTTCATTTGATTTCTTGAGAGGTAGATAGTGTCCTATTTATCTGAAATTAAGGTGCATTTAGCAAGATTATAACTAGTTTGTTATGAAAATGGATAGATGTGTTCTTACACTTCAGAATCACATATAGAATCTTGCAAATTCAAAAAAATGCTTCTGGAAACTTGTTTTGCTTTAATCATATGTATTAATAATTAACTGACATTTTACATTAGGAAAGTTGTGTAAGTTTGATGGATAATTATGCAAGTGAAGATGGAATATTCACAAATAAATTAATTTGTATTTAATTTAGATGTGTTGAAAAAAAATAGGTTCAATATGATGGATAATTTTCAAACCAGAACCTCACATCCAGAAATAACTTTACATATGGTAGAGCAAATATTTCTTCATGCCATTTATGAATGATCCTAAAAACAATCACTCATGTTCTGTAATGAGAAATTAGGAATTCAATGAAGTGAAGCTGTTAAACTGATAGTTTGAAAGAGCTACTCTTTTTATTCCACACTCACTTACCTTAATAATGGGATTGGGCACCAGGAAATGGAATAGAAGTCAAGCAACCCTAAGTGTCATTACGGCAAATGAATCCTACGCCGGCAACCCTGACTCCATTGCTGAATCTTATTTACTAAAAATAGCTTTAAATGTAACTTTAGACATCAGCATATTTGTAACAGTAAAATACCAAATTATTTTTCTTTTCTGAAAAGTATTGACATGTGGTTTCTGATTCTCCCCTCCCTCGAGCTGGGACTAAAAACCCAGTTTAACTACATTAGCTGTAGTTAAAGCAGTTCTTTCCAAGTTACCCATACCGTAGACTTCTTGGAAGACTCAGAAATACGTTCGCAAATACGCAGAAACAGTAAGCACAATTGCATGAAATTACTGGCGCATTTATCGCTCATCTGACCATATTAAAAAAAGTCAATTCAGTTATTGTACGGATTCTGAAACCTTCTGCCAGAGTATCCATGTGAAATACTGCAAGCTAACATAAAAACCTGTAAAACAGCAAGTGCTACAATAAGTTACTAAATGTTATTAAAGATGATGAAGTTGTGGCAAGACACTGCCATGTTGTTCTTTTTGTGTGGAAATCTCTTCTTGTCACATGCCCACTGGACAGTTGCTACTATGTAAAGACCCAGCTTAAATATAATTTCCTTAAAAGAGATCTACTTTGTTCAAAGCCATTGAAACTGTGATCCTTTTAATATTTTCTCATCACCCTCTATGTTTTCCTTTCTAGGATTTGCTGTAACTAGTGATTATGATCTTATGTGAGTTTGAAATTCATGTCTGCCTCTCCTAATTCCACCAAGGCAGAGCCTGTTTCTATTTTGTGTGTTGCTATATTCTTTTAGTAAATGAACATTTTTTTTCTGAAGGCAGGAATGGATGGATGCCAGCTACACCACTCTCTTCTCCTGCATACTTTAAAAGTAGACAAACTCCATACAAAGGAACTTTTTTTCCAACAAGTTTATCTGCTTTTTCCAATTCTCTTCCTACTTTCCATTAGCTTTTGAATGACAACAACAGTTTTGGCTGACAAAACAATTCTTTTTCTCAAACCCACTTATATCCCATGTTTTACTAAGGTCCCTGTGCTTTGGGGTATTTAAACTCTAAATAACTAAGTGGCAGTTAAAGCATCACATATTCTTCTGCTCTTGTGTGAAGCCTCATGAAATAATATAAATGGAAGAATAATCATGGATATTATAAACATGTTTTGCATTTGACTAATTTGCACATGTTCAAGATTTGATGTAACTAATAATTCATCAGTCTTTTCCACATGCAAACCAAGAAAATGATAGCATCAGTTTGAATATCAAACATAATGATACTGAGGCAGCTTTCAATCATCACTAAGAAAATGATAGCATCAGTTTGAATATCAAACACAATGATACTGAGGCAGCATTCAATCACTCATGTTAATGCAACAGATACAATCCATCCCCTCCAATAAGCACAAAGCCTCACTTTACCCCTCGTTTGTTTTTCTCCGATAAGAGATAGAGAGATGGAAATGCCACTTCTTTTTTTGCCCCTCCCCACTCTTTGCATTGTTATAACCCAAAGTAGTATAGTGCCCTTTAGAGGAAAAGAGGAGGACCAGGAGGAGAACGAAAAGAACAGGAAGAAGAAGGTAGCACAAAGAATAACATGCTAAGTCTCCAGATAGCCCATGGAGAATGACACTTCGGAAAACATTCTCTACTACCTAGCAGAGACTTGCCAATAACAGGAAAAATAATGCCATTAATTCTGGATCAAAACTAAACAACAAAAGACAGATCTAATTTCAGTATTCTTTGGGGACACACCAACATTCAGGGAAGTGATCAGAATTTCATGTACACAACCCCTGTCTGCAGAATCATACAGTTACTCCTGTTCTTCCACCTCCAAGTGGTTAAAGTAATATTTCTTCCAGTGAGATGCATGTAATTTTTCATTATATGGTTTCAAATCAAGCTCTAGTCTTAGAAAACAGAAACAGAAAATCAACATCATGAAGTATTATAGATTTTGCATGTCTAAACAGCTGTGATGAATTAGTCACAGTTACAATGAACTGTAGGAAAATCTACAGGCAATATATTGCTTTTGCAAGTTTTATATTAAAGTAAAAGAAAACCCTCAAGTAATATTATATAATAAATTATTGTAACAGTGGTTGGCAGTAGGAGTAATTTAAATAAGATTAATTTAACAACCTTTAAATATCAATAAGTAATAAATATCTTCATGCATGGGGGTCCACGTTTTGCTTTATTTAGAAATAATGAATAATACCAGTTGCCTAATATAACCCTAATAACAGAATAGGAATCCTCTGCACTTTAACAATTTTCATTAGGAGAAATCAAGTAGCTCTTCCATTTGACAGAAACTGCATCGGTTCCACGTTAGCAGACAAAGATGAGTTCTGTGGAGAAGTTTCCAGGTTAACTTTGAAAAGGCAAAATAAACCCAAGCCCAGAACCCAACCACATGCTTGATTTCACTGCCTCTACCTTTGCAATGATCTGTTGAAAAGCCAAATGTGAAGTGATTGCCAAGCCTCAGAGGCACCTGGATTTTGATGGTGAGAGTCTGTCTCCTCAGATCATGTATCATACAGTCTATCTATTTCCAGCACACACACACACACACACACACACACACACACACACACACACACACACACGGGAGGGTGTTATTCTACTGACATCTACTCTCCTGTTAACTTTCAAGCTGCCAGCATCCATCCGCCTCTTCCTTCTCCTGCATTCCCTCCCAGGCTGCTCCCGGTCCTCCCTGAAGGCCCAGGTTCCACAGATGCCCTGTCTAAAGGAAGCATTAGATTTGTTGAGTGGGGAAAAGAAGGCTACAAAACTGCCCACAGCAGGTACTCAACGTTTTTCCCATTCTGAACTTTCAATTTAAAAATATGTGTAGTAACTATAAAGATCCACATTGTGGGCTATCAAGTTATTTTAAAATTTTCATTGTTATATTTCCAAGCATCCCACAATAAAAACTTTACTTTGATTAGTAAAAAGTGGCAATATAGAAAATCCCAAATGATATCTTTAAGCATAAATTAGTGATGGTTTCTGATTAGATGAGTTTTTGAAAATAACAGTCTTGAATATCTTTCATAAAATGTCTTGCAGATAGTAAAGTAAAGGATGTGGATTCAGGGAGTGCAGAAAATGATAATTGAGCAGGTGGGTGGATCACTGGACTTCATTCATCAGATAGCTGGATATCTGATCAGAGGAGGAACAGAGATATAGATGTCTCACAGGAGCAAAACAGCACAGCTGAAATAAAAGGATAAACAGGTTTGGGGACTGAGTCTACAGGAGCTGGGTTGCAGGATATGCCTAAAAGAGACCCTCCAAACACAGGGAGTGGAAGTTTGTTTGGATGGATTTCCTGAAATTAAAGAAGGTGGTGTTTACCCTGCAAAGCAATAAAATCAACAAAAGTAATAAGTGTAATTCCTACAGAAATATTTGGAGACTGAGGTTATGTTGATTGCTTTCAAAACCCACTTCTGACTTCTTAGATGAATTAGGTGCTGATATCACGGCCAATGCTTAAATCAAAGGTTGGTATGCACAGAATCTTCTGGAAGGTTGTTAAAAATGCAAATCTCTATTTACCAGCAGACATTCAGATGTGCTTGACCTTAGGATTGACAGGGGAAATGTATCTTTCCAGAATGAATCACCACCTGAGACAAACTCTGTGATCCAAAGATCACAGTTGGTAAAATAATGTGTCCACACAGGGATCTAGTGAGTTTTGACCAAGACCAACCATTTAGCTGGCAGCCCTTTCTAGCCAGATCTTCTTAGACATCTTGAAAAGAAGAGAAATAACTTAACCATGCAAAATGCAGTGTCCTATTATAACTAAATACTCCATTATAGACAGTGAAACATAAAAATAAGTTGGAAAGAGCTCAAGGAAGATTTGAAAATAACTAAGCTTTTCTGTATTGTTTATGCAATGAATATTAAAAGTTGTAGTTGAGTGAAATAGCAGTTAAAGAAAATGAAGCAAATAAATAGATTGGAAAAACTGTAATCTGAAAGTGGCATTTTATTTGTGTCTTGAGCATACAACACATTTCTCTTTCATTAAATTGCTGCACGCTGTTTTCTTGCATCTATTCATCCTATTAGTTCCCGATTCATAATTTGACTGTTTATAGTCCTGACTCTTAAACAAAAAAAGAAGAAATAGGTCACTCAAGTTTGTTCACCACAGGCTGCAGATACACTCAGCTCAAATAAATCAGTGAGATCCTTCATATGGTCACAATGCATCACAGCATCATTATCACAAACCCGACCCCGTCTCAGGTAAATAAAGTGTATCCTGGTCATATTACAAGTGAAAAGTGGTCAGAGTTCATGTCAAAGTAAAATACTCCTAGCACATCTTAGCCATGCCAAAAATATCTAGAGCAGGCAACATGAGCCAGTACTTCGCCTGCTTTTCATTTCTGCTTCCAAATTCTTTACTGTCTTTGTCAGGTGACAAGTTTGGAAAACCAGTTCCTTTCCAGGGGGTGTGACAATTAGCAAATGACAGCAGAAGCCAAACTTCCCTTACCCATTTGGCCTTCACCTTCTTTTTTTCATTTCTGCTGATTCTTCTATTATGATTATGAATGGCTTGTTCCAATAAATATTTATTTCTAAGACATCATTTCCCCCACCCCCACCCCCCAAAAAAAATAAGGTGGAGTGTGTAGTGAAGTCCAGCTCTCCAGAGCATTCCCAAAGCTTAAGGGAGAAGGGAGTAGCTAATTTAAGCTCTCACAGGGTTCCAACCTGGTTCAAGGTAAGCAAAGGGCCCTCAGCATTATTCCTGTGAAGTGAGTAACATGATGATTGGCAGAGGATTAGAGGGATGAGGAGACTCAAGAAGGACCCAGGGAGTAGGGATGGTGTGTGAGTCAGTGTTTCATCGCTGTGACAAAAAAATACCTGAAAAGAACAACTCAGAGGAGGAAAGCTTTGCATTGACGCACTGTTCCAGAGGTTCGTGGTTGGCCAACTTCATAGTTTTGGGTCCAAGATAAGGCAGAACATCATGGTGGAAGAGAACAGCAGTTGAGAACAGACAGCCGGGAAGCAGAGAGGAAGTTCTGAACCTCAAAGACACAGCCCCAGTGACCTGCTTCCTCCCAGCCATATCCTACCCGCATGCAGACACCACCCAGTGAATCCATACCAGTGGATTGGTCCATTGATTAGGTCACAGTGCTCATAATCGAATCATTTCATCTTGGCACGTTCTTGCATTGTCTCATGAGTGAGCTTTTGGGGTATACCTCATTTCTAAACCATGACAGATAGGGGAGGAGAAGTGGGTACAGATAAGCTGACAGGTTATAATGCACGGAACTTAGCCTATGAGTCACTAATAAGATAAGCTTCAGGCAAGTCATCAACGCACCCATGCAAAGACCAAAATCAACTTCCACCACTGCCAAAGCATAGGAGCCCGACTCAAACCGTGTGTCTGGCTAGGAGTCCACTATTTGTGGTCACCTGAGGCTGGTTATATGTTGTTGGTTGCCACAGCAGAGAAGATACCTGGAGGTGTAGGGTGTGGCTCCTGTCCTTAAGGCACTTACCCTCTGAAGAAGGGAGAGTCCATTCACACTAACTGGAGGTAAACCCACATGAAGGGCCAGCTGGCAGAAATGCACAAATAAGCACAATGGGAGCCCATGTCACTTGGCTTGAATTGAGCGGGATAATGGTTCAGTTGGGACCCCAAATGTTCCATGAAGGCCCCAGTAATGAATGCTTAGTCCACTGCCTTGGTTCTATTGGGAGGTGGAGGAGCTTTTAGGAGGTTGGGCCTCGTGGGAGGTTTTTGGTCACTGGAGCCACCCTGGAGGGTGACTGTGGGACTCTGGTGTCTTCCCCCTTTTCATTCCTGCCTCCTGGATGTCATGAGGTGAGCAGCTTGCTCTGCCACACTCTCCCCGTACCATGATATACTGTCTTGACACAGGCCCCCAGACAGCAGGGCCAATCAAGCATGAACGGAAGCCTCCAAACTATGAGTCAAAATAAACCTGTTTTTAAGATGATGATCTCAGGTATTTCATTACAGTAACAGAAAGCAAACAGAGATCATAGATATTTGTACAGAAAGAAAGACCATAATGTTCAGCACCTGTGAATAGAAGTAAGCAGCATTTTCAAGAGAGAAATGACTTATGTGACTAGTGGTTGCAGTCTGCAGGGGACTACAATGGCCCTGGAAAAAAGACAGACACATTGGGGCTATTCTGGAAGGTCCATGGTTGGAAAACACCCTAGAAAAATATAGAATTAATTCTGCAGTAACAGAAGCTATTAAAGATTTTAAAGCTGAAGTAAAAAATGAGCAGTTGTGAGTCACGGAGAAAATCTGAGGAGGCTCATAGTATATTTGGGGACTTTCCCCTCTGCCAAACAGATAGCTGTCTTCCCTTTGAAACCACCTCTTGAAAGGTCCTTTAAGGAACTGGCTCTCTCACCCTGGACACCATGCTATTGGTCCTGGTATTCAAATACCCATTATACCTCGTCACATCCCTGGAGGACTCCACTTCCTTCCAAAATTTTCCACTCATCTTTTAGATACAGCTAGAAACCAGGCAGAAAAACAACCTTGTTCCATCAGACACTTGCCTGCCAGGAATTTGGATTTCAGCCCAGTGTTAGTGTCAGAAATAAGGTAAGTGCTCATTTACCTGCAAATCCCTAACCAGGTGGCTCTTCAACTTCTCACTATTTTCTATATTTTCTGCTTCCCAACCATCTAGGTCACCTTGGTTTCTCCTCATTTCCTTCTATTAAAAAAAATGGAAACATTTGTGGAAAATTTATTGACAACCACCTCTACTGCAGATTATAGTTTTACATTTGATGGCACTGACCGAGAACATACAAATTATGACTAAGGAATGAGAAAACATACTCATTTGTGAGGGAAAAGATAATCATATTTTGGGTTTAATATTTATTGGACATAAACCTCAAAGGCAAATAAGATAATTGTCATCTAGAAATGGGCTGGGTCTGCTATGGACAAAAGTGCTTCAACTCTGACAACTCTGCTCCCAGACTTTATGAACAGCCAGACTCCCCCACCCCTCTCCCAACTCCAAGTTCTATAAACTTGAACCTGCACACACACCTCAAAGAACACACACACTCATATATCCACCCCATCTCACACACACTTCACAGGACACAGATACTTACATTTCTCTCAGAACATACAGTGTGCACTTCATAGAACACATGTACCCATGTACATGCAAATACATACATGTATGTTTCTCTCTCTCACATGCACACACGTGTTGGTAAAGCAAATGCCTTCGAAGGAAGTGTGTCCTGCTTAGGGTGCATCTCAGATCTACTTTCCTGTCATAACACCCATCTTTTAACTTAAGGTAGTGGTATGTTCTCAGGCTAAGCAGCCTTGGATTCGTCTTTTAATTTTGACTTTTTTTTTTTTTTTTTTTTTTTTTTGCATGGAACTTTCAAACATGCCCCAAAGTACAGAGAACTGTAAATGTACTCATCCAGCCACAAAACTCTCCAACTCATGGCCATTCTTGAGTTGTTCCTTTTATAGTCCTATCTACCCTCCCTGTGTACTGGAGAATTTTAAGGCAAATTCTAGAAAAAGTGTCACTTGATCCATAAATATTTCAGTATGCATCTCTAAAACAGAAGGTCTTTTTTTGGGAAACAGTCCCTATGCCCATTTGTAGCGCTTGTTCTCCAGCCTGCCTAACAATTCTTCTGCCAAATTCCCCTTTGCTTGAGTTTTCCAGAGCCGTCTATGTTGTTTGCAACCAAGGAATGATCCCTGATATGGCACGTGCTAGAAGTTGTCATATGGTGGTGGGTCAGGGAAAGATGCTTTCTAAGAAAATGCTCAGGATACAGAGAGATGTCATGGAAGTAGGAAAAGGTCCTGTGGGACACAGCAGGAGTCCAGAAGTACTGCAACAAAATGAAGACAGATGAGAAAAGGGGAGGAGCTGAAAGAGAAGGAAAAAGGACGCAGACCCCAAGTCACTGCATTCTGGCAGCTACGGCGCATTTCAGTTGACTTCAGAAAAAAATTGTTTTTTTTTTTTTTAGAGAGGCTAAAACTTTAATACAATTCTTGTAAATAAAATTCTTGAACTTGGTTTGAAACAAAAAAGCCAGCAATTGCACATTTTTAAAGATAACTCAAACTCTCCAATACAGAGAATATTTTCATTGTCTTAGTGATGATGCTCCTACGAGGGTCACTCTCCCCTGAAGCCCAAACAAAGGGGCTGGTGAAACATTTGACAATTTGCAATAATACTTCAAAATGAACATAAGGAGGATAGTTTCTCTTCGTTCATGTTTTGCCTTCATTCTCTGCCTCCTACCCCATCATTTTTGAGAGAACTCAAAAGCTCTTGTGGTGCTGTCTGGGAAGGGCTCTCAATTAGTCCTAGAAAGGTGACTCTCCCAGAGCAACTCCCTTGCCTCTTCTCTGTATCTCTGAAGCAGCTCTACAGGATGCACAAATTTTCCCTGGTGCAGCACAGAGGGTTGAGGAAAGTGGGTCAAGGTCCATGACCCAAACACAGGACTGAGCTCTTTTGGTTAAAGAAGGTAATTTCCAAAACACTCCACACGGCAACACCATGTCCACCTGAAGATTAGCCACAAGATAGCACATCGTGGGAATGCATAACGCTGGGCATAGGGTGGCAGATGAACCCCAACCCTAAAGAGAGAGAAGTTATTCAGCAGATCTCACATCAGCCTGCAAATCGAGATGAAGTCTTGAGAAAGAAATCATTAAACCAGATTCCTTCTAAGAGTTTCCAGTGCCTCTGCAACCTGTGAACAGAGCTAGATAGAAAAAAAGCTAGATAGCAAAAAAGAAGAGCAGATGGCCCAGACACAAGTGGAATCCTAGAAACAGAGAGGTCTTGTTTCAATGGGAACAGCACAGGGCTCATTAGGACCACAAACTGGCCTGCCCATCCCAGGAGAGGAGGTATCTGTAACGTGTAATTGGTCCAATGTGAACATCCAGCTCACCGTCTTTGGTCAGCCCCCACAAAGAGCTTCTCCACATAATTTTGAGGCTGTTAGGATCCAATGATGTAAAACATAGTTTTGATTAGAGGTATACCAGAAGGACAGGCATCAGAAGAGGGCGAGGTAGCGCCATATCACGCGGTATTTCTGTGATAGCGAAGAGACTATTCAAACTTTGGTCCTGCATGTTCATCCTCAGAAGAGGCAACTGCCATTCGGGAACACTTAATTACCAAGTCGCCTTGTCCCAAACCACTCACCCTGTGGGTACCCAATAAATATTAATTATGGATGATGATAAAGAGCAGCTCTTCAGGGGTGAGATAAGTTTGCCGTTTTAGCAGTGTGGTACCGACCCTTATATAACACCACAGGTAGGAGAGCAGGCAAAACGATTTTTCTAATTGAAACTATAGGGGGTCTTTAGGTAACAGAATGTAATTACCTAACCTGGAACTTGGCCAGAGCTACGGGGCCTATGCCTCATGTTTTCAAAGAGGAGGTCATGGTGGTGCAAAAGCACATCTTCCATCCAGGTTGACGTGGACAAAAGTGACCATAGTGAAAGCTGAGGTATTGGAGGTAATGATGGCCCTGCTACTCTAACGCATTACTGACGTGCCTTAGTGAGGATCTGTTTTGTCAGAGAATACCTATTTCGAATAATTCATGAAAAGGAGCCTGGGAAATGAAAGGTTGCTGTAGGTCAGGGCTTTTTCCTGTTCTGCTGCTTCACTGTGAAAAGTTGCTCAATATTAGGAAGTGTCAATAGTTCACGTGGCACCAGGAGAGAAGGACCTGAGGGGCAGGTGCATTCTTCCTGTCCTGCTCTACCACTCATGCATCCTGTTCACCTGGGGAAGTTTAAGCCCCTTTGATTTGATCACCTTTCAGAGTCCCTCTGATCTTAGAACGTGGTAGCATTGTCCTCCATTTAACCAGAGGAAAGTGTTCCAACAGCAGAAAGCAGCCTTATTTCTGATCCTTTTCTTCTTCAGATATAAGTGACCACCTAGAATGATTAAAATGCCCAGTGATTCTAATTATGCAAATACTCTTGATAGAGTCTTTCAAATTTAAATTTTACGCTGTCCTTGTTTTTAAATCTGCAACTGATGTGCTTATGTGCTTATTTTATTTTGTAAGTCTCTCTAGGAGTACTGATTTAAATTGCTCCATTTTTGAAGACTATGAGGGGAAAAAAAATCAAATCTACAGATGGCTAGCATCTGTGGCTCTACCGTGTTAACATGTACGATAATACACAGGCCCTAATTGAATACAAGAATGTAACTCAATCGAGGGTCTGTGCTAACATCATCAACCATGACAGAGCAGCCCAAGCAATTAATAAATAGTAACAGAATCTCTCCACTGAATCCTACCAGAAAGGGGTCTGCGATGGAGGCTTCTGCATCATATTTTTTCTTGAATTACACCTGCTAGCAAAAGAAAAGGAGGTTCTCTTCTAAAATCACCTCACAGCCATTAATTTTTAATAGATATCACTAAAGAGAACAACAAAAAGAAGACAAGTAACAGATAAAGGGAAAGGGAGTCACAACTGGTGGCTGCTGTGCAGAGAGTTTTGGCCTCTGTGACTTTAGGTTTCTTTTACCCAAATCCATCTGAATGTGCAGATCCTCTCAGTGTCATTTTAAAAATCGAAGTAAACATCAGAGTTGAAAGAAGTAATACGAAGAGACAAGGCAATCTTCTAAAGCTACCAGGCATTTCTTCCTACTCCTGATAAACATATCCTTGAACAGTTCAGAGAACTCAATGGAGAAGGAGAATTTTGAGAATATTTTGAGCAATGGGCTGAAATGAATCACATCAGGATCACAATGCTACCCCGGAAGGACCATTTTCTGCCCTAACTTCATTTCTAAAAGGAATTGTCCTAGTTTGGTTTTAAAATCCATTCCAATTGATTTAGAGTGCAAGATCTTCTGTATCTGTGGCTGCATTTCTTTCTCTCTCTCTTTTTTTCTTTTTTCTTTTCTTGTACTAGGAATTCTCTTTATTCTGAGCTTGTACGGAGCAGAGGGAAGTACAAGGGAACCTATGTCATATTTTGCAAAATCTTAAAATCCCCATAAAATTAAAGTTAGCTTTGAAGTCACAAAAATGAATTTTCAACCAATGGCTTACAATTTCTTGAGTTGAAAAATTCCTTGTGTTGGTGACATCCTGTTAGGATAGTTTTTTGAATTCAAATTTTTATTGATTACAATTGTGTAAAAACTAACTGGGTGATTTTTTTTTCCTTTTTTTAGATTGCAAACAACAAAAACTAAGTAAATCCAAACAAGATGGGGATTTTATTGCAAGGATACTGGGCTTCACAATGGATCTACATCGGAGATAGAATAATAAGGATCTTGGGATGGAAAACACATCACCTCTTACATGAACAGTGAAATCTTCTTCCTTAACATGATTGACTCTCCACTCTATTATTCACACTTCCAGAAGAAAGTCTGGCAGAATCTGCTAAACCAGCTGAGATCTTGCATCTTGTGCTTGCTCTAATCATGTTTGGCCATGTGGGAGGTAGAGACATGAAACTGACCTCCTTATACTTGTTCAACCCTTTCACTCCTAAACTGGTGACCACAAGGAAGGGTGGTAGGCTGAGGCAGTGTAGGCTGAGGCCACATCCTCAAGGAATTTGTAGGTACAACTCCTATTTTGCTACTGCCAATTTGTCTCCATATTTGTGTCAATGCTGGCTTTCTATTCTCTCGATGATGCAAAAGTTTAATTTTATTAAAGAAATTTGTATGTGTTATTTTGGATCTTAAAAAGAAAGCAGCATGATTTCTTACCAGTTTATCTGAGTTTGCATTAGCTTATGAAACTGATGGCAGCATTTGAAAAGTTTGACCTTGAGGCCTTCTCAACAAATGGGTGTGCTATATTCATTTTAAATTATTACAATCAAAACTTTATATTAAAAAGTCCCACCATTAGAAAGATTGTATATCATCTAAATAAATTCATTTGCCTTTGTGGATTGAAAATGTCATCCAACTATGGTTCATAAATTTTAGAGGCTGTATATTAAAATTATTCATAATAGTCTAAATGAAATCTTAAAAATATGAATTATTATATTTAGTTGAATGTATTAGGTCTTTCTTATCCTAGTGTTTCTATCTTGGGTCATCTGTGCAGCCTAACTTTAAGTCTTGCTCATAACAGACAAAGGTAGAAGAGAAAAGTGGCATAATTGGATTTTTAGAACACATCTTCTATTTTTCTAACAAAAAATAAGAGAAAACACATTTATTTCTTTAAACTTTCACTTCACCAGAAATCACAGTCCTCTTCATGTACTGGCTTCAAATATGTCTGGTTCATACCTGTTTTTGTTTATTTCCCCCACTCATCCCTTTGATCTGGACTGGATACACGGGGAAAGAACCTGGTGAAGGAACCGGTGAAGGATCGAATGGGGAAGCTATCATGTAATATTACACAGCGGTGGAGAATGGCTTTGCTAATGGCCCTAGGCTTTTTTTTTTTTTTTTCCCAAGCATTTGTTCAAAAGATGTTTTAGCAACTCCCTATTGTCTAATGAACAAAGATGCATGTCCTCAGCCAGGAAATTTTAAACCCTTCAAAACTTTAGGCGTGTTGCCTTGTCTAGTCTTTTGTCCCAACAATTAACTGGCTCAGAGGTAGAACGCTTGCCTAGCATGCACGAGGGTTCAATCCCTGGCACCACAGAAAGGTAAACAAATAAAGGTATTGTGTCCATCTACAAATAAAACACATTTTAAAAAGAGTAAACTCCAGTATTATTTCCCTATAAGAGTTGTCCTAATAATTACATCTAGGTATCATCTTTCCTCATTCACAGCACAAGTATTGGATCATGCCACCTCCCTATCATTCTATAACTGAGCAGGTCCCAGGTCACTCTCTATGCCTATTCCCCCATTTATATAGTTCATTTGTTTGATTTTGAACACTCCTCTTCCACTACCTCATCACGCCAACTCTATGATGAACGGGTTCCTGAAGAAATGTGCGCCATATCATTTACTCTCGTTTTTTTTTTTTTTTTTTTAATTTTTCTAGATATGTGTGCTCAAGACTTTCTCACCAAATAAATCCCTAAAAAGCTAAGATATCTAGTAATTCATCTTTGATCCTATCTATCTCAGTATTTTCATCCCTTCAATATTAATAGTAATGATAGCAAATATTTATTGAGCACTTACCAGATGCCAGTAACACTGCTAAAGTTATTTCTGTCTGTATTTTGACACTCATAAGAATACAATGGGGGGGAGGGAGGGTTTTGACCACTTTCATTTCCATGAAAGTAAGTGAAGGCTTCAGAAAAGTCATTTGCCCAACAGCACACTAGGATAAATGTCAATGTCAAGGTTGAAGACAGTCATGTAAAATCCCATATTATATCCCATGCTCTTAATAAATATCATCCTACAGTATTTTCAGTTGCACCTAGAAGATGTTTCAAAAGATGTTTCAATGAATATGAACCCCATAGGAACAAACATATCTAAATTACATTTATAAATAAGAATCACAAATCCTATAAGAGGAAAGCCTCCTATCAGTCACTTCCAAACCCATTCTCAGTCCCTGTTCTGCAATTCCATGTCCTTTGACTTCCTAGATAAGATCTTGCCTAGCCTCTGCTTGGAAACCCCTAGGGAAAAAGTTACTATTTTATTTTCCAGCTGTAGCCTGTTGAATATTTCTAAATAAGGGAAAGTCACATCATTTTGTAATGATTCAAAACTAGCCTTCACAGAATATTCCATCGACATATCTATTTCTATTTTCTGTGACCAAACAGGATAAGTGAATCTCCTTCCTCAAAATGGCCAGCACCATGTACCCACTGGGACTGCTTTTTCATAGGTTAATCACCCATAGGTTTTTTTGGTAATTTTTTAAACAACATATATATACATTTTTCATGGTACCCCAAATTACATAAAGCTTTATGCAAAGAATTAAAAACAGCCAAATTGGGCTGGGGTTGTGGCTCAGTGGTAGAGTGCTTCATGAATGAGGTACTGAGTTTGATCCTCAGCACCACATAAACAAAAAAAAACAAAAACAAAATAAAGGTAATTTTAAAAATCAGCCAAATAAATTTCATAAGATTACAAAAGACTAAATATAAAATGAAAAAAGTATTTGCTCACAACCTCCCTAATAATGCTATGTATTATTTAACAAATGCAGGAGTTCATTGATTCTTGCTTTGTGTAAAGGCTGTACTCTACCTAATGCATGCATATCTTATTGCCAGATGCCATGATGTAGGTGCAATTATTGGTGATTTTCGTAATTTCATTTTATAGATCATGAAATTGAGTCCCAAATAGATTTATGCATGCCTCAAACATACTCAAGTTGTTAGCAGGAATGATGATAATAACAACATTAGAACAATAACTCAATAGCCTGTACTCTTAACCACTACCCTATACTGCCTCATAGATGTAAAATTAACTACATAAAGATAAACATTTATTATTTAAAGCAATTTAAATTTCAGGAATTGGTACAGTCTTAAAATGATAGGTTTTTCTGCTTATCTCAACTTCTCTCCTATCGCACATAGGGCAATAAGTTTTACGTTGAAAACACCCATTTAACCTTTACAATGCTAATAATGCAGTAGCCATAAAATTGAAACACCATTCATTTCCCCCTGCTCTCTCCTTTTGTTTACAACTTTTCAATCTGGGTTTATGCTTTGTTAGGGCAGCAATTATTTGAGACGACCCTGCCATAGCTATTATGCGATACCCAATGGTCCCAAGCATTGTGTCCTTTCTCATGATGTGTTTTGACCCCTCGGTATTTTCTTTTTTTTCTTGATCAGGTAGTTGGTTGTGTGTGGGTGGGCAAGAGAGTAAAGGGATGGATGTACAGGTGAACGGCTGTACGCGTTTAATTGGGACTTTTAATAGAACACTTTGTGGACTGTTCAAATAAGAGAGTGGAGAGCCGGGTCTCCTTGACAACAGTGTAGGTATATAGCAAAACAAAAGAAACACCAGAAGATTCACAGTAGGAGATCTGAGCAGTGGATCATTGGGATAACAGCTGACAGCCTTTTGGTGAAAAGCTCAAAAATGTTGAAATGTGTTCATGAAATACACTGTTGATAGTAGATCATTAGAACATTGGAACAAAGGACATTCATCATTGGCACGGAGACTGATAGATCACCATAATCACTGATGTTGAGTTTTAAATTTTCCACCTTTACAAGTAATTATCATGAGCAATGTTGTTACAGATGGAAAGAAGGATCAGGAAGAATAACTGGCTTTTAGCATCAGTTACCTGTGCCTCACTGGGCTGAGTTCTCCCATAGGTAAACTGGTGGAAAAAAAAACCCATATAGCTCATTTATCTCACAGGTAATTGGAAACAATGCTCAGGACAGTTGTGGGATATTGTATGGTTTCAAGTGACATGAAAGTAGATTTCCTAACCATTGTGTGGGTGAAATCTCACACTGGTAGGTATTTATTATTTGCCCCAGGATATTGGTGTCTCATTCTACTAATGGCTCAGGATTTCAATGTGGAAATATACTTTCCCCCAATCTCTATGCATGGGATTCCATCTATCTTTTGGAGTGAAACACCTGCCCCTGGAAAAGGCCAATCCACATAGCTTATGCCTCTTGTCACTGTGACTAATTGAAAGACAAATAAGTGACCCATGAGATTTTTTGAGACTTATAGCCAGGAATTTGGATTTTATTGTAGGCAATGAGAAATAATTGAGGTGTTTTAAGAGTGAAATATTTACATTCACAGTTAAAAAAAAATAACACTGCCAGATGCCCATAAAAATGGACATTTTCGGGGACTGGGGTTGTGGCTCAGTGGTAGAGCTAGCGTGGCCCGGGTTTGATCCGCAGCACCATGTAAAAATAAAGGCATAGTTTACAACTAAAACAAATAAATAAATATTTTTTAAAAAATGGACACTTTCTTTCCTCCCACCTCTCACCCTATTTGCTTGTGAAATCTTTTTTTCCTGTGGCCATGCGCGTGGTACTTGATCTCTTTTCTGAAATATTTGTTATCATCTTAGCTGTCTGATATTGTAGGTATTGGTTACCAAAAATAGGTTTCATTTCAGGAGTCCATGCTTTTATTATATGGTTGGCAATTTTTTTTTTTGCCAAGAAAATTTTTAAACATTTTTAGCAAGATAAAAGTATTTTGAAATTGAGAAATTGTGTATTTCTAATGTTTCAAAAATGACCCATGAGATTTTGATTGAAACCTCTTACCATCCAGCATATTCTAACTTGGAAGTCAACATGCAGACTGAAGAACAGAAGCCAAGCTGTAAGGGTGACACTGGGTTCCTAAATCCAACGACCTTACCCTGGAATTTTTTATTCCATCACAGGATTCATTATCATTTGCATTTAAACAAGTTGAGTTAGACGATTTGTCATTTGCAACAGAGACTTAACTAATAAGTCAAGAAATGACTTGAATTTAATTAATCTTGGTTAAAAGCTTATTATAGATCATATATCAATGTTTCTTAAATGTTTATGATGATGCAACACTTTTGTCATGTAACATTTACTAATTTTGGAAAAATTATCAATAATATGATAGACATTTTGAGACATTAGACATAAACGATAGCTTCTTTCAATAGATCTTAGTGTACCATATATTTAACACAGGCAATATTAATTCATCAAAAAGTACATCATACATTAAAAATCCAGGCAAATGACATACAAGCCCATCTCACAAGAGGCGATCAATGAATGACAAATGGGGAGTAAGGGATTTCACTAGAAAAACAGTGTAAATCAAAATATTGTTAGAAGGAGTTAGTTAACCTATGGTAGAAATTTCTTGGTTTTGACAAATATAGAAACATTATATAAGAGGTTTTTCACTAGGGAAGACTGTACAATCTTTGTAACTTATAAAACTTCAAAAAAACACATTTATTTGAAAATCCATATTATATAAATCTTGTGTATCAAGTTGGCAAGAGTTTTTAGCAGCAATAAACAATGTCACTCCAGATCCTGGGAAAAGAGTACTCTGACCATGGTCGTGATAGAAAAAATGATTACCAATCTCCAAGAGGTAAATTTAGTCATTTACATCTAGATATGTAAACTTTGTATGCACTAGACACCAGAAAAAAAAATCTCTTCCAGAAAAATAATGCTAAGAAAATAATCTGAAGTGTATACAACAATGTAGACTCTGCATTCCTTCATATTGCAAGGTATGTTTATGTCCAGAAATAGGGTACCATCAAATGATGGAATATTAATACTATTAGGATGGGAAACTATATTACCAGAAATGATTTCAAGGCAGTAGGTAAAAATACTTCACACAATAGAAACTTTCCTGAGTATTATTAAGTGGAAAAACAGTAGATCAAGCTGTAACATACAGAGCACAATGCCAATCGCATTATTCCTTCATTTATGATAAAAATGCACATTGAACACTTACTGTGCTTGGCATTGAGAATATTGACAGCAATGAACAGAATGCACAAGAATTCCTGCCTTAACGGAGCATACAGTCAAGAGTATATTAAGAACAATAAACAACCGCGCTGTATGGTGTGTTTGAAGGCAGTGAACGATAGTGAGAAAAATAAAAGGGGTAGGAGACAGAGTGTAGGAATGCTGGAGGGTACTGCTGCAGCCTTCAGTTGGTTAAAAAGATCTCTGGGAAGGTGGTAAACGAGAGAGAAATCCAGAAAGAGAACAGGTCATACGATAGGACCACAGGTGAAGACATGCTTAGGGATTTCTAGGACCAGCATTTGATTTATCTTTTAAAAGGATCATTCTGGCTGCCATTTTTGAGAACACAGAGGGAATGGCCAAGAGTCAAAGTAAGACAACTGCTTTAGGGAGGCAAGCAGCAACCAAGGAAGCAATGATAGTGGCTTAGACCTGAGTAATAGGAGTGGATATGGCTAGCAGTGGTTAGGCATCCAAAAATATTTCTAAAAAATATTAAATGAGAGCATTGGATATGGACTAGTGGCTGAGGGCAGGGACAGGTCATCAATCATCAAGTTCTCTAAAGATTTTGACCTGAATAAATAGAAAGGGAAAGTTATTCTTAACTCCAACAGGAAGGCTATCACTAGAGCAAGTTGGAAGGTAAAACCAGGAATTCAATTTTAGAATGTCAAGTTTGGGATATTTATTAGACTTCATGTAAAGATATTAAGTGAATGGTTGAATATTGAAATGTGAAATTTCAGGGGAAATCTCCTATAAAGTTGGATCTCATAAAAAGAGTGATACAAGATTAGGTAAGGTCACCTGCAGGGGTGGGGAAGGATTTTACAAAGTGAGAAGAAAGTATACAATGAGTGAGCTGTGGCCAGTGCTAAAACTAAGATGCCAAAGGGAAAAACAGGGAAAGGAAACTGGAGGTGATCAGCTGGGGCAAATGCTAATGAGAGGTCCAAGAGGACAAGACTGCAAATGGACAGCTGGGTTTAGCAACATGGAGGTCATGAAAAAAGAAGAATTGGGGCCACTGCTGTCAGCCAAAGTGGGATCAAGGTAGATTTTATTAAAGTGATGTGTTACATGGCAGCAAAACTTGTCCTTACTCTTGAGATCCAAAGGAAAAAGGAGAAGTTATATTGAATGAGTTAGTGGGATTTATGGAAGCAGGTCTTAGAGCAGGAGAAAAAAGGTGTTACGTGATCTAACATTCAAATCATATTCACGTGTGTGCAGATCTATCTGCTTATTCAGATCATATCTGTGGATTCTGTGAGGTTTCAGATAATCTCCGTTTCCTCTATTTTTCAAAACATTTTCACAATAATTTTGCAAATTACACCTTTTATGAGCAGAAAATATTAGGTTAACAGTTTGGAACAAAGCGTTGAACATTTCTCTAAATTTTGCATAATATGCTGTCACAATAGATGTGGAATAGAAAAGAATGAACACACAATTGGCAACCCCCAACTAAGGAGTGCCACTGCACCTGAAGCTATCGAGGGTGACACAGCTAGGGAACAGTCCTGCAGGTTTGTCTAGCATTTCGCTTTTCATATGGCTCTTTGTTTGCCATATAACTAGCTACATGATTTAACAGAATTGGATTGTGAAAGTAAATGTTCTCCTAGTTAATTAAAAGACCAAAAAATTAAAAAACAAAGCTTAGCCGGCGTGGTGGCGCACGCCTGTAATCCCAGCACTTTGGGAGGCTGAGGCAGGAGGATCGCGAGTTCAAAGCCAGCCTCAGCAATGGCGAGGCACTTAGCAACTCAGTGAGACCCCGTCTCTAAATAAAAATACAAAAAAGGGCTGGGGATGTGACCCAGTGGTCGAGTGCCCCTGAGTTCAATCCCCGGTAACCACAAAAAAAAAAAAAAAAAAAAAACAACAACAAAGCTTTAAGAATCAGCTTAAAAAGGCTTCAAACAACATTCACACACTCACATCTCGCAAATATGTACACACATGATATTTACCAAAAAAACATACAATCATGTGCATATATCCAACAAAATATAAATAAAAATATAAACACAAACCTACACACATAAATATAAATACATGCATACAAATACACCTGAGCACATAGTTTTTCCTACATGCAAATACATTCAAGTTTGTTTAGGATGAAAATCTTTGGTTTCTTCTAGTGTTTCCCTTCCCTGCAGACAACTTTTCTATTGGTTGTACAAATCCAAATATCATTTTGGAAAAGTGAAATTCTTCCAGGTAACTTCCTAAAGCAACACAAATACCCAAGCCCCAAACCAAAGAAAGTGGAATTAGACTAATTCATGACCTGTGTCCTCAAAGAAAACCTCTCCTAGACCAGGCTCTTGCACCCTTATGTAGGATGGCATGCCTTCAGGTCATTGTATCAGGTGTCTAATGTAACCTTTATGTTATTCTGTTCCCTCACTGAGTGAGTGCCTCCATCTTCTTAGATTTGTGAACACACATGTGTATGTTTCTCCTGAACTCTTACATAACACCCTTCATCTTATTCACGGATGTGTGGACTTGGCTTGACGTAAGTGCAGCCATCTTGAGTTTTAACCGCCACAATTGCCCCAGACAAACCCTCATTGCTTTTCCACACATTGTTTTTGAGTACACTACAAATAAACAAAACAACCAGAATGATATATGGACCATCACAACCAGACCCTGGCATCAGGAATGTGCTTGACTCTTGAATATTGGCTTAAGATTAACCAGGCACATCCTGCTTGGATGAGATCACTTTTGTCCTAATCAATATATTCCCTCCTCCTGATCCAAACTGGGGGGATTCACCTGGTTTTGCTGCTACCCTGAACTACAGTTCTGTTAGAAGTTCCTAATAAACTACACTGACCATTATGTTGGGCATATCTGCCTCTGTTCTTGATATAAACAGCTCCTTGGGGCTGGTTCTTATGCACTGCAATCGAATTGTTCCTAGAATTATATTAGAAGCACAAATGCGTGTTTTTTTTTTTCCTGCTTGCACACTTTAAATCATGGAAAACATAAAAATATATTCATCAAGCAAAGATTTGGTCCTTTGGTTAAAGTTCATTTTGCCAGGACAAAAATGGGGTTGTCACCACTAATTTGCATAGGCTCTTCAACCAAATCTCACACAGTAATTGGATAACAGAGGAAAAGTATTAAATTGCATTCTCCCCTGTGCTGATATATTACGGCATATATCCATCAACTAATAACTCATGTTAGATAGTATTTAAGGAATAATAAAAAGTAATGACCATCACCTGACTGTGGACTCCCTGGAGAGAAAAGTCCTGTGAATTTATTTCTATCCCCAACATGAGCACAACTTCTGGAATACAGGAGGTGCTCCATATGTATTTCTCTTTATTCAGACTTTGAGTGAAATTACTTTTAACTTGTTTATCATATACTATAACATACTTCCTGTAAAATAATTCTGAAAATAATACATGATCTCATTTTTTTTCCCAGAAAGTTGGAGGATACTATCTAGAGAAGAATGAGAGTGGGAGCATTTCTACTAGAGAGGGAGAGAAGTTTTCCTAGGAGGGTATGTAGAACTACAAATATGGATACAGTTTTTGTGTGAGCATGGGGCTGAAGACAGGAGGCCATATTCACATCCACGTATTGTGTGCACATATGTCTAAATAGATACATGTGAGGTGACAGTATTCTACATCTAAACAGAGCAGCAGCATCTTGAGCTGGCTTTATGCAGCCCAAACAGGTACCAAGACACAAAGCATGTGCCTCGTGCCACCCTCAACTTGTTCTTCTCTGCCCCTTGCCCCTGTGAGACCATTTAGGCATTCAGTGTCACGGTGACATAGTTCCTCCTAGGCATTTCTGTTCTGCTCCTCAACCCACTGCACTTTGCAAGTGACAAAAGCCACTTCCCAGGGAGCCATAAGACAGTCTCTCAGTAGCGAAGGTATATTTCCCTGCCCCCTCCTGCCCCAAATTCCATACTCATGACACAGAAGCACAGTTAGAGATGAAAAATATGGTTCATTATCTTGGTAGCACAGAGAAAAATGTTATGGCTTTATTTAGCAGTTGCTTTTATGCTTTTAAAAACATGTTAATTTCATTTTTTATGTAATTGTGCATTAAATCATCTCAGACAATTGTGTGATTTGGAAATAAAAGTCCAACAAAATAAGTAAAAGCTATAATGCGGTTTTTTTTCCTTACTGCTGTTTGCAGTCTGTTTTTATGTTTCTCAGGCATTAGTGTCTCTGCTCCTTCCTGGGAAGATTAATCTGGGGGCTACAGAGCCTCATGATTTCCTGTCCTCCGCTCTCCCTGTGCTCCGAGCTTTTCCCTGTGGTTCCCGAATCTACTTCTCATGAATTACCAGCCCCAAGAACATCAGGACTTATAAGGCCTCATAATCCTTTAGTCTGCTCCCTAATAGGGCCACCAGCTGGATGAAGACCTCAACCCTGAGGGAGAGATTTTAAGAGACCTAAGCTGCCTCAAGAAAAAGGGTGCACCCTGGGTTATAGGATGTCCCTCTAGTCACACAGAATACTGGTGATTGATTTTCTCTTACAAGAAAATATGCAATGGAATGCATGTAATATAATTCAGTATGTCTGTGAGATAAATTTCTCCTTTTATTTAAAGAAAAGTTGGTCCATTGAACATGTAGTGTCTTTCATCTCTCTCATCTTGAGCATTTAATGATGGCTTAGACTTTTTGACGGATGTTAACAATGGATTTGGGACTCCTTATAGAGGCTTCTGTGTCATGAGTTTATCCAAGACTAATTTTATACATTAGATTTTTTTTTCAAATGTCCCTCAATATATATGAATAATCTTTTTTTTTTCTTTCTTGTCTTACTCTCTAGTGTGCTTGAATGCAAATTCCTGTTATGAGACACAGTACTTCCTTGAAGGGAATGCATACTACTTTGCCAGAGCTGTTGGAACCACAGACTTAAATTAGAGAAAAGTACTATCTTACATTCTAGAGACCAGAAGTCCAAAATCAATTCTTGGCTGCCTTGGTTCATTCTCAGGGTTTATGAAGGAGAAACCTGTTCCAGACCTCTGCAGGGGGGTGTGGTACAGAGAGCCATCTTCTCCCTGTATCTCTTCTGGACTTCACTTTGAAGTGACTACCTCTGTTATGACCTGACCTCCAGGTAAGGCCCTGTTCTGACGGCCTAAGGAAGGAGACTTTAACACATAAATGATACAATTACACAATTCAACCCATAACAGGATGTAGAAAGTATTTCCTCTTTTCTGGTGGTATTAACCCAGTGTAAAAATAGCATGGCTTTCCCAAGCCTAATATCCTAATAAATAAAATAAAATCACTAAAGATTAACGTTAACAGTTTTTCTATTTTAAAATGAGTTTTTATGTTAAGGCAT
This sequence comes from Tamias sibiricus, assembly GCA_025594165.1. Taxonomy (NCBI): domain Eukaryota; kingdom Metazoa; phylum Chordata; class Mammalia; order Rodentia; family Sciuridae; genus Tamias; species Tamias sibiricus. The sequence goes on from CM046662.1 coordinate 13,080,898, forward strand.
GGGTTGGTATAAATAACAAAACTGTTCTTAATTTAGTTTTAGTGTAACCCTCAAGACAGATGTGTGTATATGTATGTACATATACACTACCCCTGCAACAACTGAAATATGTACATAACTAGCAGTGAAATTAACTTCCGCCTGGGGCTACTACAACATGTCAATTAAACTGCCAAACTTTCAGGGCTTGGTACTCCATCTTTCTGCCTTGGGGAGCTTTTGTTTTCAATTTATTGTTAAATAAAACAGCCAACTTGGCAGCAGAGTTAGATTAACAAATTATAATGAACTTTTTTCTCCCCCTCAACTGTTTTTTTTTTTTTTTGTTTGTTTTGTTTTTTGCTGAAAAAATATGGAGGGCTAATATTCCTGAAGAACAAATTTGAGGGAGTTAAAGATTTTGAGGGAGGTTTTTGGTATGTGACCATTTTGAGGAGAAAAATCACATAGTCACTATTTGAATTAAACAAAGTATGAAATAAAAGGCATTGGAGTAAAACCTAATAGTGGTTTTGCTTAGACATTTATTTTATTAACATTTAATTTTTAATAGGTGGAACTGATGTCAGAAGCCAATAGGAGCCATGGAATAGCTGTGGGCATCAAATTTAAATACCTTCCCTTTGATTCATTTAAATTCCCTTTACACACACACACACACATACACATACACACGTCTAATTTAATCATCTAGTCTGCAAGACCCATTTATCTGATTATGCAGCTGAGACTACTGTCTCTCCTATCCATGGTGGGTGAGGGAAGTTCTTAAAGGCTATCAGAAGCAAAGAAACATCTTTTGTCTAATAAATTTTGAATATCTGTCACTTTGGGGATTTCTCATAGGGTCCTCACAGGCTGGCTCTGTACAGACACTGGGCTAAGTGTTGTAAATATATTAATTCATTTAATTGTCAAGATAACCCAAAACAGTGATTTTGATCTGCTTTCTTATAGGTGAAGAATAGGAGAAACTGTCACTCAGTTGAAAAGTTTGGACAGCACATCCCAATATTTATAAACTCACCCCATGTGTAAGGTCCTTGGTACCAACCCATTGTTGACTAATAAACAAGTTGCTTTGTCTTATGACCACCTGATAATAAAACAGCAGTTAGGCAAACAAACTACAGGTGATATGGGCAAGGTCATAAACATCCTAAGAAGCAGAGCTGTGCCCTTTGAAAATTTGACATTGTGTAATGTGGAAGAGGCTGAATTTAAGGTAGCAGAAGAAAGACGTTCTTCTGAAAGTCACACAGGTACTTCCAGAGAAAGGGGGACTCCACACAAGTGAAACTTTGTGTTATATTGCAGATAACCAGTGTTGAGCTCTTACTAGTTGTCAGATACCAATCTAACTAAAGCGCATTATGTATGCCATTCCACCCGATTTAACATCAACGAATGAGATAGCCCTGTTGTCACTTAGCCTCCTGAGCTTCATGGCTTGATTTCACTCACACAGTTAGGATTCAAAGCCTTCAGGTTTATTCCGGAGTCTGTGCCCTAACCACATCTTTGTTATCAGGTTGTGTTAAGACAAAGCAACCTTGGTGTTATCAATGTACTAATGGATTGGTAGCAACCAACTTTCTCATAGAGTGTATTTATTAAAAAATCACTGTATATTATCTAAGCTTCAACTAAACAACAAATCGAATGAAGAAAGGTAATAGATCATCTAGAAGAATTCTGAAAAGATAATGTAAAGTCTGGGCAAATAATTTATCCATCAAAAGTTATGATATTAAAAAGAGAGGGAAAGTTAAAATCAAAGTGTTTTAACATTCGTTTCAAAAGGTTGTTTAGACTCTGGCATGTTCATATGAATGAATAATATTCAATAATAAAAGTAGTGTTTACATATATTTGTGAGCAGCACGGAAACTACTCAAAGTTTTAAGGGATTTTGAATATTATTTTGATACTAAATTTCCAATCCATAAAAATACATGAAAAGTATATTTTTCTACATAGAGAAAAGACATTGATACATTAGCAGGTTTTATTCACTTCTTAGGAAAAGACTTCACTTATGGTTTGCAGCATTTCAAATATTTTGTGTCAGTAGCACATCTTCTTTATGCAATCAGGGAAAAATCATATTTTTGAAAGTTAACTCCATTGCAGTGAAATATTTTCCACCAATGAAATGACCACCTGATAATTTATATGCATTCCATATTCCATAACAGGGGTTAGCAAACATTTTCTTTAAATAGGTCCAAACTTGTAGGCCAAGTCCCCAAATTATGGTTATGATGTGGATACTTAGCTACAAAACAAGAAAGCAAATAGCTACATATTTTTATGAAATTCAAAACATAATTCCAATAATTGAGTAGAATTTTTTTTGTTGTTGTTATATGTGCCTATTAGTGAAATGGCTGGAATCCTTTTTGTATGTGGGGGCTAACATTTTGCTTAATTGGTGTTCAAAGTGAGCGTTCCCTATCAACAAAATGTATTTCAAATGTTCATCTGCTAATGCTGATCTATAACGAGCTGTTACTTATTTCATCTTTGACAATGGCTTTTCACACAGATAGGTGACACATGTGGCACTTGAAACGCTGTGGAGTTACACTGCTTCACGGCAATTTATAGTGCGCCAAGCAGTGAGCGCCGCATATGGTGTCAGTTGCAACCGTAGAGCTGTGCCTTTGTAGCATGAAAGCCACCACAGACAGCACGCTAACTAATGACATGGCTGTGTGCCAATAAAACTTTATTTATGTAACACTAAAATGGAGATTTCAAAGAATTTTCAGATATCACAAAATAGTATTCTGCTTTTGAGTTTTCAACCATTTAAAAGTGTAAAACTTAAAAAATTTCAAAATGAAATATTTTAAAGCAAGTAAACCCATTTTCAGCTAATGGGCTATACAGTAATAGGTATCCATTCATATTTAATCCACAGAAAGTTTTGTGTTCCCTGCTCTCAGGAAGGAGGCGCACACCCTTGTAAACTTTGTGTAATAATCATTTTTGACAGCATGGGATATAGTCTTATATGGTTTTGAAAAGTAAAATGATGTCTCTAATTTCTTTACCAACTAGTTTATTGGTAAGAAAACAATATGACCAGACACTGAAAAGTATTAAAAAGGCATTTTGAGGCCAGGCATGGTGGTGCATGCCTGTAATCCCAGTGGCTTGGGAGACTGAGGCAGGAGGATCTTGAGTCCAAAGCCAGCCTCAGCAAGAGCAAGATGAGTGACACCATCTCTAAATAAAACACCAAATAGGGCTGGGGATGTGGTTCAGAGGTTGAGTGCCCCTGAGTTCAATCCCCAGTAAACCCTCCCCCTCAAAAAAAAAGAGGCATTTTGAGCAAAAGCTAATAGAATCTGAAAGAAAATCAAGGTTCTCATACCCAAAATGTTATATCTTTCAGACCTATGGATATTTTTTTATGAGAATTCCAGGTTGTCAGCAACTATGCCAAGCAGGCCCATTTAAACAACCTTTTAAGAAATAACATCAAATATTCAGAATCTTACAAAGAAAGCCACTGAACTTCTTCAAGCTCCATCTACCTACCCTGAGGGCACTACCTGAGATCTTAGCAGAAGACAAAAGATGTTCTGAAGTTAGAGTTTGGAGCAGGAAAGTATGTGATAGAGCCTTAAAGAAGTTGATAAGTTACTGATTTGACCATAACCTTGGTGCAAAGTTCCTCCAAAAGTGATAGATGAACCACTTATATCATAATCATTTGGATTTCTTTTTAAACAGATAATTTCCAGGTCAAAGAAATTTCTAAAAGCACTAGCTTTGAACATCTAGACTTTTAGATATTGTTTCAGAAAAACATGATACAGTTTACACTGGGAAAAGAGAACATTCTAGATTTTCCTCTATAGCAATTTGCATGCATAATTCTTTTTGTGCTCAACTCCTTATGCAATATAATTAGAGGACAATGCTTTGAGAAGTAATTTTATTCCTGATAAAATTGTGTGTGCAATTCTTATGAAAATTAATCAATGCTTATTCTGGGTAACCTCTTATACAACTCCTACATGGGGATGTTGACAGGCAGTGATGGAGAAAGAGAGGACCTAGCAGTCAGGTAAGAGAGATACCAGGGAAAGCCTCTGGTGGGGTGTAAAAGAAGACACTAGGAGCTACCCAACCCAGTGCTCCAAATGCCCACAAATGAGGAGCAGAGGATTCACAAACCATAATCTTCCCCCATTATATTTAAAATCATAAATAAACCAAACACTCCTAGAAGTATGATCTAAAATGCTTTAGATGCTTTGTGAAAACGCATAGTCTCAGGCCTATTTCTGACTTACTGTGAATCACCATAATGTGTTCAGAAATCTGCATTTTAAATCCTCTAGACATCATGTTTTAAATTGGTTAAAAATCTCCATCCCCTGAACAGCCGGTTCTACTCATTCTTTTGAACTGTAAAAAGTTCTTTAATTCACTCATTTTATCAAACATTCTAGAGATCTTATTGTCATCCAGGAGTCTATATTCTGGAAAATGAGCTCGTAATGGTGTCTTCAAAAGGTTTACAGTGCAGTAAAGAAACACGGGAAAGAGGCTGCTACCGCATTGCAGGGTGAAAACACGTGCTGCTCTCAAGTCCAAAATGCTATGATGAGGCAGAAAAACTAAAATGAAAGCTTGATGTTCAAGTAAAGAGCCCATTATTCTTTGGGGATATTGTAATCTGCTTCTTTTAAGATGATTTTTCTAGGAAAAATATTTTTAATCTTAAATTATTTATTCGTGATTAAAATCTATCGGTTTTGAAAGTACACTTGACATTGTTTCTAAAAGTAATCTATGAACCATGTACATCCAAATCATCTGAATGCAAATGAGTCTGCCCTTTGACTCCCCCTTTGAATGCTTAATCTATTCTAGGCTATTCCTCATGAATTTTCGTTATGAGACAGTTTGGGATAGGAGAACCCCAAGCTTTATACATTTTTGTTTAACTGGGTTCACACCAATGACAAAGAAATCTCCCCATTTTATATTTAACTAAATTGAGTCATTTGGGGTTTAAGGAGAAAGAAACTGCAAAACTTTGTATTTCTAACTATTTTGATCTAAACAAAAACCATCATACTGCAGAAGTTTAGATGCATCTAGTTTGTTCCAAGCTCTATCTTTCTAGTTCTGTGTCCTGAGACAATTTACACAACCATGATTTGTTCCCAATTGTATGTACTATACTAGATTTAGTTATATACCAGAAATGTCAATGTCATAAATACAAGATTCATACATACACAGATGTTCCTGCATATGTACACATATGTATAAAATAGTCATGCATTATATGCTTATTTTACAAAATTGTGAAGAGTGAACAAAAGATATTCATAAAGTGATTAGCCCTGAATTGGATCCGTAGTAGGTGGTCAATGAACACTGGGAGATAGGGATGAGAGAAAGAGAAAGTAAGACAGGAAGAGGAAAGAGGGCGTGGGGGTTAGAACAGAGAATAAAACCATATAGAACTCATGCAATAAAACTGAAATGAGAAGGTTAAAAAAATATAGGAGGGCTGGGCTTGTGGCTCAGCGGTAGAGCGCTCACCTAGTACGTGCGGGGCCCGGGTTCGATCCTCAGCACCACGTAAACATAAATGCATTGCATTGTGTACAACTAAAGCAAATAAATAAATATTAAAAAAAAATATATAGGAAAATTTGGTTTACTCCTAGTATCTTCAATGGTTGCCTTTCTTGTGGTTAGGTATGACTTTGTTTCTGTGTTCTGTAATGCAGTAGCCATGCCAGCCTTCCAGTGATTGAATGAACATCATTAGGCTAAGCATAAAATAGAATAACCACTGGGAGGTTATTGGTATTTCATCTCAACTCTGAAAATGTCAAGCCATGTCCAACTGGTGGATGGTGATAGGAAACCCATTTCCAGTTATCTTATGGTAATGAAGGGAAACAATGGGAAATCTAAAAGGAGGGGGGGAACCCAGAATGAGCAGAGTCCAGAGTCTATGTACATTCCTACATTTCTAGGCTCATTAAAATATGCAGATTGTATCATTAGAAAACCTTTTCCTGGCAGAGTTTTCTCCTGGAGCGCAGTTACCGGCACATATCTGGCAGTTATTACAGTGAGCTAAATCCCAGCTATATCCTTCTGTGCAAAACCACACAAATGAAAAAATAAAACGAAGAAGCAGAAGCAGCTCTTGCAAACCATGTTTTCATTTGGGGGTGCTTTTTGATCCCAAAGTATGACTCTGTATTAAAAAAACAAGAAGAAAGACATTGATTGCTTTGTTCCTCCAGCGACAGGCAAAAGTCACGTGACTGCATCTCCATCATTTCCCAAGGTGTTGCTCTTCCCAGTTTGGGCACATGAGATAGTATATTTAACTTCATATACATTACACCTGAGTTTAATTCAGCAAGGTAATTAGGAATAGCTACAGAATTGAACAGACAGCAATGTTAAAGATGTTCACTAACTAAACTTCCGCCTCTATCCATGTAAGAAGCATTCTGGTGTTCATCTCAATTCCTTACTCCTTTCATTTCTCTTTTTTTTTTTTTTTTTGGGGGGGGGTCTTCATTACTTTGATTTATTCTTTAACTCTTCCTCTTTTCCTTACCTCCTTCTTTCTTTTTGACGCCTATCCTCATTCCATCTTAGCTATCCATCCATCCACCCATTCATCTACCCACCTGTATATCATCATACATCTGTGTATTATGTAAGCAGAGTGGAGAGGGAAGGACAAAAGGGTATTTTTAAAAATACCTTACCGACAAGCCTAATGGAACCTCACCAATGGGTGCTTTTAACGTGAAGGCTCACTAGGAGGAAACTGGATGATCAGATAGGAATTGATAGTAAGGAGGTAACTAGGTAATCAAAATATTTAGTCATCACCAGTATTTCATAGTGCAATCATGTGAAAGTGTGTGTCCACCATAGATATCATCCCTAATTAATATCCCATCACAAATACCATTTATTTAGTTTTTTCCTGTTAGTGGTTCTCTTAGTCTGAGGTCCTGGGAGGTTTCTGAGATTGGAACTACCTTAAAAAACAAAAAAACAAAATACAAAACAACCACTTGTACATTATTGTTCTTTTCGCTGACTTGGTATCTGTGCTGATGGAGGAGACAGAGGCAATGGAGGGTAAAACAGCAGGTCCCTGGAGTTAAAGCCATGACATCTAACTCTGTGTTCATTTTTTTTTTTTTTTTTTTACCATAATACACTCACAGAGAAAAACAGTGCTAATTATACTGTCTGTTCTTGATAAAGCAGGAAAACATTAATTTTATTTTATTAAATCTTGGCTCTTTGAGTACAATTTTTAAAATATTAAGTGTGATGAGATGGGAAATAGGTAATGAAGCATTTTTGTCTGGAAACCAACATGTAATCATTGTCTCAGGAAAAGCATTTATGTGATTGAGTTGTGAGCTGAAACATTTTTTTTTTTAATGGAACATTATTTTTACTTGAAACACAGAAAGAACTATGGCTATTCAGATGTGAGGATTTAACAGTCTCTGGAAAATAAACGAAGTAACCTAGTCATTTACAAAGAAATCAGCCATATTAAATTGTTGCCAATGATAAAACTCAAGATTTAGAGCAAAAGCATTAGTACTATACAAAACTTGAACTCAATACCATGAGCACAATAGCTTTCTAAAACTTCAAGACTTCTGTGGATTTTTTTATGCTTCATGAGATGTGGCAACAAGTGGAATATCTGCATATCTCAGTGAACTAATATTCTTCAAATGACTATAGCCTTGTGTTACAAGGTTCTGTACAAGGACAAAGACTCAAGTTCATTGCAAGAAAGATCAATGGATTTTAATTTGTGTGCATAAAGGTCATTGAAATGGTTTCAAAACAGATGCTATAATGTAAATAATCTTTAAGAATCTACCACTTTTGAACGTTTGTAAGGATTCAAACACAAATACCTATAATTACCTGTAAAGGCTGCTTAAAATAATTTCCCTTTTTCTTTTTTTTTTTTTTTTTCCGTATCAGGTATTGAACCCAGGGGCACTTAACTACTGAGCCACATCCCCAACCCATTTTTATATTTTACTTAGAGACAGGGTCTCACTGAGTTGTGTAGGGCTTTACTAAGTTGAGGAGGCTGGCTTTGAAACTGGGATCCTTCTGCCTCAGCCTCCCCAGACAATAATTTCCATTTTTCTATCTACATATCTGTGACAGTCCAGGTTTTATTCATATATTTTAACACAAACAACAAATGTGGGTGTATTAAATCAGACATTAAAAATATTTGAAAAGAAAAAATGTCATTCTCAAAATTTTAAACATATTGTAATATTTATCAGAAAATAAGTATTAATGTGTTACAGGTTTATTGAGGTTATTTTAAAATAAGTGAAGAAATATTTTAACAAATCTCATTTCAAACTTTTATTATGGTAATATTGGTGGAAAAAATGTACATCAACGAAATCTCCTTGTCCCAATTGTTTTTAAGAGTTTAAATGATCTTACAACCTAAATTTTAAGGAATGCTATTCTAGGTACAAGCAATATTATTCTATGTTCTTAATTCTTTAATGTTCTAGTAACCAACAATTTTTAGTTACATTATTTGCATTAAATATGTTTCCATATTTACGTAAGTATGAGTTGTTTTTCTTAAATAGTCCCTAGAAGTTGGATGCCACACATATTTCCAGTTTTTATGGGGTGTATTCTAATAACTACATTATTTTTCACTTCATAATATGCTTATAGAAAATACATTAGCCTGAAACATCCCAAATAATTTTACATTTGCAAACTTTTGAGTTCCAGTATTAAACTGAAATCAGTAAAGCAAAAATGTAGAGACAAAAATTAAAAGATGTAAATTTTGTCATTTTTATAATTTTACAGTTTTCAAATAAGCACATCAACAAATCTTTTAAAATGTCATTTAAAAAAATAATATAGAGGACTTGGGTTGTAGCTCAGTGGCAGAGTGCTAGCCTAGCATGAGTGAGGCACTGGGATTGATTCTCAGCACCACATTAAAAAAAATAATAAATAAATTAGAAGTATTATATCCATCTTCCAAAAGGAAAACACACACACACACACACACACACACACACACACACACACAATATAGAGATGGGTGCAGAGGTGCCCACCTGTGATCCCAATGGCTCAGAAGGCTGAAGCAGGAAGATCACAAGTTCAAAGACAACTTCAGCAACTTAGCAAGGCCCTAAGAAACTTACTGAAATGCTGTCTCAGAATAAAACATAGAAAGGGCTGGGATGTGGCTCAGTGGTTAAGTGCCCCTAGGTTCAGCTCCCAGTACCAAAATAAATAAATAAATAAATAATAAACAAACACATATATAAAACCTATATATTAAGTACTATATTTTAAATAGTAGTGTGTGTGTGTGTGTGTGTGTGTGTGTGTGTGTGTGTGTATCTATCTATATAACCATGGAGATAAATATTTGCCTATTGAATGAATGAAACTAGTAAGTGCTGTGTTGGGATTTTATGACTGGGACCTAAAACTGACACTGTATATGAATGTACTGCTACATCTCAAGACCCTGGGACAGCTGTGAAGGTCAGCACTCTGACCACAGCATGAGCTCAAGGCCATGAGGCTCAATATGAATAGGAAATGCAGTGCATGAAATTTGAGCTACAGTTAGAACACATAGATAGTATAACATTTTGTGTAATGGTACTAATAAAGACTAAAAGTTAACATGACTATTCATCTGTATTTCTAAACTTTTTCAAAATGGACTAGGCCAATACATTTGTATTTATAAAATTTCACTATTTGGTCAGAGGGGAAAGCTTTTCTTTGAGAATATTTCATATTCAGGATAGATGATATTTCTCATCCTATAAATCTTGCAAGGAAAAAAATAATTTTATAGATGAAAAACTGGAAATTAAGAGAGTTTGAAAGCCTGCTCACACTTGTAGTTCGTAAGTATGACCACTGGGATTAGATGTCAGGTTCATCGCAGAGTTGAAGATTTGTCCATCAAATATTTTCTATGGTGCAGGATCTGTTCTCATGGACCTGAACCCAAAACTCTCATGTCAACTCATAAGATAGATACCATTTTGGCCCCACATGGTTAATACCTAGCAGCACTGACATTTGAACCTAGTCTGGTTTCAGAATCCTTATTCTAACCTTACCCTAGTCACACTCTACAATTATACTTCTATAGTGTGCCTTCTCTTGCTGACATTATATATGCATTTCTATACAACAAGAATCAGATTAGAAATCAAAAGCCACTATTTCATCTTCAAAGATTCAGTTATAACATAGACTTGCAGAAGTAGAGGCAAAACAAATTTCAGATTCTATAAAAACTTACGACTGAAAATGAACTTGGACTGGGGGCATAGCTCAATGTTAGAGTACCTGCCTAGCATGTCTATCCAAGGTCCTGGCACTATTCAAAAAAGAAAAAAAGAAAACCCAAAGCATAGAGAGAATGAGTATTATTTGGTTCCTGGATCTTGAAGACATTTGTATTTATCTTAAGTTGGGATAATACACCAGAGGAAAAAGATACATGCTGAAACTGTCAGTTTTTGTCTGGGGTGAGTACAATGTCAGTGCTCCCCAAATGCATAATTGGTAAAAATATATAAATTGATAAGTATGTACTCAACAGTAATAACAATATGAGTGATTCTATTTGTCAAATTGGGTGGGATGGAAATTTTTATTTTAGACCATATGCAAAACCTAAATTTTATTTAGACAATATGTAAAACCTAAAAGGTCCTTATTGCTTACAATCAGCCTACATAGTACACAGCTCAAAATTCATCACAAAAAATATCACAGTCATTTTTTGGGGAGAAAGTAGTACAGAGGCAGGAAAACAGCAAACATAAACACATGTGATAGTGTTATCATCTAAGAACTGAAAGCATTCATTTTTTTTAAGTTATTGTGTTTGTTTTTAGGCTTTCAATTCCCACCCCAATTTGTTTATTGTCCAGTGGGGACTTAGAAAAGTTATTAAATTCCTCAAGGTCACACAGAAAGTCAGGCTGTTCTTGGGAAAGGGGCTCATATATTCTTGCATCCCAGCTAGGTCCTATTGCTTCCTGCAGTGAATGGGTCCGTGTGGAATGAAAGAATGCTCTTAAGCAAATTCCAATTATGGTTTATTAACTTCACACGTAGCATTTATCTTGCAGTTTCCAAAAATAGCAGAACCAATTAAACTGTCTGTTTAGCACGAAGGTTTTTTTTTTTTTTTAAATTTTAATTTTTCTTCAGATGAAACCTTTATATAAGATAAATGGGATATCACAGATATGGGAGGAAGGCAGGAAGCCACCACTTTTCAGCTCCTGCCATCCCTAGAAAGCAACCAAGGCAAGGCCTCCTCTGTTCCCCCACTGAGTGCTGAGCCTCTCAGTCACGCTAGCCATCCCACTTTCTAGCATGATGAGTGTGAGTGAAAATTAGTTATTTGGTACAGTTGCTAATTTGAAATAAAAGCCCAACAAATTTCAGTGTCCTATGCACTGTCAAAAGAAGATCAAACAACTTCAGAAAGATAGGCAGCTTGTGAGAAGATGCTGAAGAACAGTATTTTCCTTTGCATCTTCATCCCACCTACAGAAGCACCATCTACAGAAAGGAGAGTAGACATAGAGGAAACCCTACAGAGACCTAACTTTTGACATGTTTTCTTTTAGGTCCTCATTTACAACTGTTCCATTAAAGAAACACAAGTCCATACGAGGACCACAGAGAGGAACTGGAATTTCTACATTGGATGTTCTCAAAGAAAATTAAAGGCCAATAACACAGGAAACACTTGCTCTGGAGGTTAAAAGAGGAACACTGACACAGGCACCTCTGCTCTCAATATTGCTGGATCACCCTCACATTCCAAAAACCACAATGAGTTTGAGAGCAAACGACAACCCAGCAACTGGGGGGTCTCTAGCCCACTTACTTGAAACAGAGTTCTGTATGAGGGAAGAGATTCCCTGAAACTGGGCTGCAGAGGAAGAACAGGATTTAGCTTGGAGCACCTGCCAGGATTCAACCCGCAGCCTCAAGACCCTTTATCTAGTTCTTTTTCTACTACGACACAATACTGTGACTTAGAGATTACTTTTTCCTCTTGATTTTTTAGCATGAAACCTCACTTGAATCACAGTTTTAGGTACCATATGAGGAGTCTATCATCCCAGCCCTGCCTGTCTAACAAGAGTTGTGGGAATGTCCCAGGACGTGTCCCTGCTATGTCGTTTGACACTGATTCTGTTGAATGTGTATGGCAATTATTTGACGCTTCTAGGAGGTGACAGCTATCTTGAAATAATACAATTACAATTATCTTATCAAATTTAATATGCTGTATTCTTCAGAACTGATTTTTTTTTTAACTGATTTTCACTTCAGTATAACTGGTTAAACTTGAACTCTTCCTTAATATATGTATGTTTCACTACATTTATTCTTAGAATTTGGTACGATGTTAACTCCCTCTTCCCCATTACCATGCTTTTTATCTTATGTCTCTTTGGATAAATGCTAAGCTTCATGATTCATTCCTTCTTTATAAATAATTATTAAACTCTATTACACAGTCATTACTTGGGATGGGAGGCTAACTCAGACCCAAAGTGAAGCCTATTGTGTGCTTACAAGTCTAACCCACAAGGATCCTGGTCTCTTAATCCATACAACATAGCAAGGAAGAATTCCTACCAATATGCAGGGTTAGGAAGCAAGGGTATACCATGAGGGGGTAATATCTTCATAACATCGACTACAAAGTTAGGGATTTTATCAGAGAAGCCAGGGTCTCATAGGTTCAGGATTTCAGATGTGTAAAGTCCTTTTCCATTTTCTAACAGATGAGAAAACTGAAGCATGGGGTTTCTAAAGGACATGTTCCCAATCACTCAGCTACCTAACATGTGATGCAGATAACAGTGACAGACCCTGCCAAACCGATCAGTCAGTTTTCACCAATTTCCAGAAGTAACTTGCTAAACACTTTACTGATAATGGACCTCCCTCAACCTCAATGCAGCTTTGCCTTACCATGTTTTCAAAGAATTAATGGTTTCTGAATTTTGGGTGCTGTTCTTTTTGCCACTGTAAGTGGCTGCCTAGCTCCTGCTGCTGCCCTGTGTTAGCCATGGCTATCAATGAAAGCACACCAAGGAGCTGACACAGCTCTTTTCAGATGACTGTGAACAAGGCCGTTCTTCCAAGTCCCCTCCAGGCCACACCAACACTCCTAGGGCTACAGCCGTATCCCACTAGTCATAACATATTATAATGGGCCCTTGCATCCCACAGTCAGGAATTTTTTTTTTTTAATTCAGTAAATTGAAAATAAAAAAAATGAAAAACCAAACCCAACTACAAATAAATGTAGAGGAAAATTGTCCCCCTAAAAGAAAGAGCTAGCATTGTGCAGACTGCCTTGAAGCTACAAATCCTCCATAACAAAACTGCAGGATCAGTCTAGAATTTCAAGACATGAGGAATTACAAATGTTAATTTACAATTGCACCACAACCACATCAAATAAACTACGTTCGTCAATGCGGAAACATAATTTCTGTGCTTAAGATCTAGCAATATGACTTATGTGTTCATCCTCATCTTTTGCTATAAAACCTTCTATTATTGGCTTATTAAAGCTTCGTTATGGGAGAAAAATCAGAATGCCCATTTAGTTCCATTCCATGCAGAAAACTTCATATTCAAAAATGATTGACACAAGTGATCTTTTTCCAATCTACTATTTGGAGCTGACTGAACATCATATCATAACATTTTATTGTGGATAGAATAGGACTTTCTTCCACTTAGAAAGATCATGTTTTTAAACTGAGTCAAATCTGGAAAATATTACATGTGCATAGACGGAAGCATAAAGAGACATAGTGGATAATATAAACATGGTACATTTGTAAAATTATAATGGAACAAAACTCATTTGTAACTTTTTTGGAAATAAAAGTTGAGGAATTTCTCACTTAGGCAAATGAACCCAAGATCCCAAGTGTAACTGCTGCCACTCCATTTCCATTGTCTCATTTCTTTTAATAAACACACCTTGCTAAAGAGCCCAAATGTGGTATTTTGTTGAAATAATCTAGGTTTTCAATTGCCAATAAAAATGGACTACATCTAAGAACATAAAAGGTTAAGAATGATTTGAAAACTTAACAGGCAAATGAGGAAAGTACCACAGAAGTAATTTCTTAATGTGTGATGACTCTTTGAACCAAATATTTGCACCATAAACCTTGCATGCTCTTTAAAATTATGGGTCCAAATAAAAGGTTCCACACAATAACTAATATTTTAGAAAATGCCAGAAAAGCTATAATTTCCTATCACTGACATCCAGAGTTGTGTCTAACATATTGCATTTAAGCCTCAAATTTAGAAAATTGATTTATGGCATTAATCTTTACTTGGGAAAATAACAAATGCTTATCATAATCAGAATGTAATTAAAAAACAAATGGCCTTGCAAAGTCCCTTTTTACTGTGGTTTACAAGATGCCATTTTTTGCATTGAAAAATACGTGTTTTAAGTAACCATCAAACATGTTTATTAAAACCTAATTACACAGACATGAAAATGTACATTTTGATGCAGTGTTACGACTAATCCCTGTTTGATGATTGTCCTATCAGCCTAACTTCAGATTAAAAACAACAAAAAACTTTCATTTTTGTATCTGTTGTTGAGATAAAATACTCCTGGTAGAATATCTCAGAGAATACTTTTATTAGGATAAAGTTCCTATTCAAACCTAAAGGCATGTCTTTTACTACATGAAAACAAAGTCAGAATTAAAATATGTTTAATTAAGCATTATTTAGAAGGAAGAGATGTTTGAGTACCATCTTTTGAGTACGGCGGAGTTAGAGCTTTTCCTTGAGGACAGCAAAAACATATTTTATGAGTCACAAATTTTAAAGATAATTTGCTTGCGTCTTAAATCTTAAAATCTGAGTACTATTAGTAAAAAGTTGGAAGGCACGGAGCACATATTTAAGAATCAATGATTCAATGTAGTTTTCTATAAATTGCCTGCATGGGAAAGTGACATGGAAGGAGGACATGTCTGTATTGATGGTCGATCCCATCACAGAGGTGGATGCTATGTATTTTTAGAACAGGATTAAATAAAATTTTACCTGATAACTTTATGAACTCTGTAAATTTGGGGTCATTCTTTCTAAGAGCAATGACAGAATAATAATGATACTTTCACAGGCAAACTATTCTATCCATCAAAACCACATGTAAATATTACAGAGAACCTTCTTATTTGTGTGTTTTAATACACATGGGCAGTTTTTAGACACAAGTACTACTTTTTGCTAATATTTAGAGTTTACTTTGCATTGAATTCTGAGACTAGCATGTGTGTATGTCCTAGAGTTGCAAGCTACAATACTATTTTAGTTTGTGAAAATTCAAGAACCTCTAGAAGCCCTGTTTATACTCACAACCAGCTAGGCTTCCAGAAATTTCTAATGAAATATGAACAGAAAGGATACTATTTTAGGGGGTTATGTTTCTGGTCAAAGTTCTAGTGACTTTGTTATCCCAGAAATGTTTATAAGCATAAGATCTGACCAAATATTTATCTAAGTATAGACGTCCAAATGCCACATCAAAAGAAAAACTCTACCTGAATATATTAATCCTGCAGGGCCAGTAGACTAAATGACCACATAGCGTTTTACTGCAGCTAATTTCTTATCATGACATTTTAGAAAATATGTGCTTCTCTTTATCATAATTCTAGTCTTGTTTTCATTATAACAAACATTAAAAGGAATAAGTAACTACCTGTTAGTTCACAAATTTGGGAAGGGTTCAATGGAAAACTAGCTTCAAGGGTGTCCTTGAAGCCCTCTCTGGAAAAGCATAGGGTCCCTTTATTTTCCCTCAAATAAGAGTAACAATGACCTCCCTTCTCTTTTATTGTAAACTTTATTTTACCGATGGTGAGCACAGCTTTAGGACTCAAGTTATTCAACTTCTTGATGAATCCAAAGTCAGCGTTTCTGTCCTCAAAACATTCTGGGAAGTTTGGGTTTCTTTGTGCCCATGGCCACGATTATAGTACGTGGTGCATGGACAGAGTCAGCAGTGTGCCCCGAGTTCAAGCCACGTCCCATGACTCACCTGCAGCCAGGTGAGGCCTCCTGAGCACAGCTAACACAGATGGGGAGGCCTTGCTCCAAGGAGAAGAGCATTACTGAAAACTCATAAACCACCTCAGAATTCAGCCACAACATGAATACATAAATTTTATGTTCTTGTAAGAGGAAGTTAAAGATATACTTTGACTCATCATTTTCCATTAAAAACAACTTATCCAAAGTCAGCCAATTGATAAACATAAAGCTTATGCATATTTATTTTTACCTAAAATAAATGATAAAATTACGGTTATCAGTAAAAAATATATTCCCCCAAAGACATGATAGTAGCGCAAGATATCGATATTATAATCCCAATAAAGAAGAGACCTAGGAAATTCGTCACACTGATAGAGTGAGGCACATGTAGATTTCTGGACTGCACTAATTCCATTCACTCTTTTCTGTTATGGATATGGATATGATGTAGCCCTCCAAGGACCAAGTGCACAGGAAGCACAGCTGGCTGTAGTAGTAGGAAAAGGGGCTCATGGGCCCACCCACAAGTCTGCAGCAGGGCAATCAGGGTTGATTCTGAACTGTCAGCCTGTTCCTTTGGGACCCTTCATGGCCCAGTGGGTCATGAGAAGGGGGCCATGTTGGAGAATACCAGCTTTATCACGTCTTCAAGTGCAAATTAACAATCCCCAAGTTGAAAGAGTAGAGAATATAGCCACACTGGGGGTCTGGACCTGAAACCAGTCACCATTAGATCTTTCTGAAGCAGCCTCACCCCTAGATCAAGACCATGCAGAACCAGACTCTTAGTTGTACAGCCTGGACATTCATGGACTTTGGATTAGGACAGATACTGTGAACTCGCAGCCTGGTCATTAGTGATCTGGGATGTTTCTTATCCATGCTGAACCTCATCTGTCAAATCAGAACAGCAACATTTCCACAGGGTGGTTGTGAAGTTCTAGTAAGATCATGCAGATTGCAGGCATGGTGCTTGGTGCTAAGTAGGATCTCAGCTTCTGTTCCCCTTAACAAGGGGGCAAAAAGCACCTTAGAGAATGTGAGCTGTTGATTTCTTTTATAACTGAGCAAGACATATCAGCAATTTGGCAATACAAAATGAGCCACATTAGGATGCCTAACTCAACACAACGTAAACATTCACCAAGCCAGAGTGCTGGCTCTGTCTTAGCACCTAACACTGCAGAAAAACTGCTTAGGCCTAGTACCAGAGCAGCTGCACTTGACATCAACTGCAATTTAAGTACCTCTAGTCAAGTGTGATTATCCATACTGGAGAGATGTGGAATATTTTGGGGAGAACTGTTTTAATACTCTTCCCATGGTGCCGGCATCAATGACACGTGGTAAACTTGAGGCACTTTGTTGGAAAAGTAATGGATCATGAGTTAGACTCAACCATACATACGGTGCATACTGATTATCTAAATTAAATTTGAATAGTTCAGCACATTTCTAGTAAATGCATCGTTATGTGGATTTTTTTCAGAGAATTTACTTGGAGAGAAACAAGTCTCTTGCTAATACTAATAAAAGTGATCAGAAAGCAGAATCAGTATCCAATCTTTTCTTACAAGGGTGATTGACCACAATCTCTTGCAAATACAACAATTGGTTCTGTTATAAAGGGCCAAAGGTCTGTCTTTGATCTCTGTAAAACGGGTTTATAAATGCTTTGATCTTCTTCACCGAGGTGAGCACATTTGTGTCTCTTTATCCTTAATGTTATAATAAAATGAATCCCATTCAAGGGCTTCCATAAGTAATACTGGATAATGAGAAATATTAAAAAAAGGTCTAATATGGTATTCATGATACAGACTCACAATAGCAATTCATCATTAAGGGATTTTACTATTTTTCCCCTTGCTGCTATAAAAACTGTGTATCCAGATAGATGATTAGATTACAACAGATGTTAACTTCTTTATTACTCGCATGTAGGAAGACAATACATTCTTGTCAAAGATAGGCTCCCCGTAATCTGAGGCTGCAGATGGCACCGGGGCTTACCTGCTCAACACTGTGCTATTCCCTTTATGGGAGGAGGAAAAAAGCAAAGAAAACAGTGCACATTCTCTATCTCCAAGGCACACTCTCTTTAGATCACGTCCCCTTTCAAGGTTGGAACTCTGCACTCATTTCTGATAAACAGCAAGTCTCCCAAGAAAAACTTTTCCTCTGAGTCAGCAATTAAATCTGACACAGGCAATGAAGATGAAGAATGGCCATTACGTTCCCCTGGAGCAGTTCTGGTTCCCATTTATGCAGCAGGGAACTGGAACTTTCCATGCAGCCATCTTCATCTTTCCCATGTATGATGTCAGAGAGATTCAAACACAGATCCCACGCACCTGCCTGGTTCATTGCCGACACAGGGAGCATTCCAAATCCATGCTTCTTTCCTTCCGTGAAATCAAGTTCTTTGATCTTCTGATAGTTGTGAAAGGAACAAAACAACTAACACTCCTGAGAAGTGTAAATAAAACTAATGCACCATGTATGAGATTGTCTTTTAAAATCCAGAAATATAAACTTAAGTGCATATTGCTGAAAATAGGCTCCTTGTTTGTGAGTTCAAAAAAAGCTACTCCAGCCTGACCACTGCCCTCTAGGCCATCGCTGGCCACCTGACCAACTGCAAAGGTGGTCTAGCAAATACATTCTAGGGTGAAATAATAACTTTGAGTTGAAATTCTGGTTCTGCTGTTTGCCGTATTTATGACATTGAACTAGTTTCTCTTAATCACTGATCAGTGTTTTCTTCATATATAAAATGGAGATAAAAACAACAGAAGAGTTTCAGGTGATTGATATGAAACTTATGTAAGATTGTATATGTAAGGGGCTCAGCAAGGGGCTTGGTGCATGGTACATGGCTGCTATTATTATCAGTAGTTATGCATATATTATTACAGTTGGTGATAGTAGTGAGAATAGAGAACTACCATTCATTGTTTTGAGTCTTAGGACCCACAATCTACAGATATTGAACTAAAAAACATAGTGTGCTTTTATATATTTTCTTTTGTTCCTATCTGGATTTCCATGAAAGAGTTGCATCTTTACTATTCAAAAAGAAAGAAAGCACCCAATACCCTCTCTCCTCTTACAACTAAGTGTAATGCATGGGGCTGGATGGGAACTCTGAAGAGCTCATTGCAGTCATTATTTACTTCAGCACCCTGAGGAATGCATTAGTCTGAAGGAACTCGAAGGAAGGAGTGTGTGTGTGCATATGTTTATGTGTATGGGTGAAAACGATCAGCCAATCAGCTCTTAGAGTTGTCATATCTATCTCCTGAGAACCCACTGCTTCTGAGCTATGTAATTTATTTCTATCTCTCTTACAACCATTATGCTTTTCACAAGCCATTAATCCCTCACATCTGTTAAGCTTAAGTTAGTCTCAAGTATACTGAAAAACACTATATGATCAATAGGCAATAACTATGGGAAATTACAAAGAATATTAACATCTAGGTCAAACAAATAAAACACAAATCAGATTCATATTACCAAAATAGTTAATTTATACCTTATACTAGGTATACATTTGCTTATGTTTTATAATTTTTTTTTCCTCTGTCATAGAACCTTGGCTGTTCATTTTGCTATACTCTGTTCAAAATATCATTAAAGTACAGGAAAGAATTTTTTTTTTTTTTTTTTTTTTTTTTTTTTTTTTTACAAACTATTTACTGAGTACACACCTATGTGGGTACAGTACTGAATCAGAGTTCTGGACTGTACACTATCTCTTGTAAACATTAAACAAATCTATGGAAAAGCTACCTGCTGCAATGTAACCAACAGTTTGTGTTACATGGGGATAAGCAACTACAATTCATTGCAGCAAAGTACACAAATCACACAATCCTTAAGAGATGTATTTAAAACACAAAGGGGATTAAGACAAAAGGAGTGCCCTGAGCCCAGTCAAGAGGTAAAGGAGGTAGACATTGACCCAACTAAAACTTGGGAGTTTTTTTTTTTTTTTAAAGCACATTCTTTCAGTGGTGTAGGGAAACTGACATTGTCTTTGTTGGTGTTTTATGGAAGCATTTATTTTTAGGTATACAGCTGAAACTCTCCAGCCCAATGAACTGTGGCTGTCTGTGGTGTATTCAGCAGAAGAGAAACAAAGACGCTTTGCCATTAGTTCTAAAAATATCGGTGACATGTGAGGGTCATCATCTCTATGTTAAGAACTATGGGGAGTTAGATAGAGATGAACTTATGTCTTTCACACTCAGCATCTTCAGTGCAAATGAAATTGTAAAAGGGCTTTTCACAGTTTTTAAGGTAAATACACATCTCAACTCAAAATCTAAAAACAACATGCCCATCATGAATGAGAGAGAGCTGGAAAAAAATGGTGGGAGATGGCTCACCTAGGAACTCCATATGGTTTAGAAAGTGATGGCAAACTGACAGTACCTTGTTAAAATCTGTAATGTAACTCTATATGTTATAGATAAAATGCAGGTATTATAGTATCAAACAAACATGGGATAATATCTCATAAAGGTTGGATGGGGTGCTGATGGAGAGAATTCCAAGCTGAATCTGGCTCTAACTAGATTTGCAATTTGGAATCAATTGCTTAACCAATCTGCACCTCAGTTGCCTTCATTTTGACACAAAAGGGACTGTATCTATGGTTCCTTCACACTGCAGAGATAGGATAGGAGATAGATAACTCCTTCCAACACTAAGTTTTTCCTGTTTTCCATAAAGCTTCATTCTATATAATACACACACACTCACACTCATAGATGTGTTTATCTTTCTGTACAGGAAAACACAGTGATCTGAGGGTTTAATCTATGAGATAGTTGCAAACCACAGGCTAGAATATTTAAAAAGTGACTTTTGAGTGACATTGGCTGTGTTCTTGGTGTATGAAGCAGATTACATAACTTATTATACGAAAAAGTTTGCCACCTCACACTCATTAAGATGGCTTCTAGAAAAACACACCAGCGAGTACTGTTGGTGACCATGTAGAGAATCTGGAATATTTAGGAAATGTTGCCGAGAATGGAAAGTGGTGCAACCACTATGGAAAACAGAATTGTAGTTACAAAAAAAAAAAAAAAAAAAATCAATACCACATTATCATACTATCCAGCAATCCCATGCTATATAGCCCTATGAACTGAAAGCAGTATCTCAAAGAGATAACTCCACAACTACATACACTCTTTTCTCTCTCTCTCTCTCTCTTTTTTTTTTTTTTTTTTCGGTACTGGGGACTGAACTCAGGGGCACTCAACCACTGGGCCACATCCCCAGCCCTTTTTTTATTTTATTTAGAGGCAGGGTCTCACTGAGTTGCTAAGTGCCTCGCCATTGCTGAGGCTGGCTTTGAATTCGCCATCCTCCTGCCTCAGGCTCCAGGAAGAGGAAACATGAGAGTCCTTTAATAGATGGACTGATGAAAAAATGTGCCATATTCAAAAGGAAATTTTGAAGCCTGAAATTTTTACTCAGGCTTCAAAAGGAAGGAAATTCTGACGCATATCACAACAAAGATGAAACTTAAGAGCATTATGTTCAGTGAAATAAGCCAGACACAAAAGGGCAGATTCATGATTCCATTTTTATGAGCTACCTACAAGAGTCAAATTCATAGAAACAGAAAGTCATTGGTTAGCAAAGATTTCCTGGGGCTACATGGAGGGAGAAATGGTGAATTATTGTCCACTGGGCTCGGAATTTCAATTTGGCAAGATAAGAGATCTGGAGACAGTTAGTGTTCATAGTAGCACTGTGAGAATATACTTCATGCTTCAAACTATACATTTCAAAATAGGTAAGGTGGTAAATATTATGTGTATTTTATTAAGAAGAGAAAATAAACTTTTGACTTGAATGAGAATATACTAGTTTGTTTTTATTTTTAATACAAACAGCCTTTCAGAGTAGATAAAAAAGAAGATTCTGGAAGGAGAATTGCCTTCCTTTCTTTCAATCTTGTCTTGAGTTTTCACCCATGATGTGCTACTCTGGGCCAGTTACTGAAGCAGCCTAGGACTCCTTTTTCTAATCCATAAATTAAGAATGACAGCATTTGCTTCATAGGATTATTGTAAGGATAAAATGTAATATATAATTAAGTTTGTAAAAAGATATATGGTGAAAACTAAGCAGAAAATGTGTTGCTTTTGCTGTTATTATTAATTTTGCCACTATTCAAATTCTGCTGAGAATTTTTTATATATAATATCAGCCTTATCATCCTAGATACAGCAAAGAAAGCCTTTAAACTTGCTTGACATTTGAAAACACAACTATACCCAAAAGGTTGATTGCTCTTACCAAAACAGAAAAAATTAGAATACTTATTCCTTATTGTTATGGTGATAAACAATATTTACTTTAAAATAATTTAAAAGGTTGGAAATGCAATAAGCCACCGCAGCAGACCTCTGTGACATAAAAAAAAGTAATTGATATCAGCAGGTCAGTAAAATGAGTTTTCGCATACAAAAAAATTCAAGTTTCTTGAGCTCTTCTCTTTTTCAGGGATCAAATTTGAAAATGCTTGTCATTGCTGGCACAAAGATATTTTGTTAATATTTTACCTGAAAGTTTCTTGGAAAGTAAGAAGGCTTGCAATGATCCTCACTCAGGGGCAAGACTCCAAAGTACATGTTTGTTTACGTGCAGAAAAGGGGGGAAGAAAAGTGTTTCCTTTTATTTTCGAGATTTGCACAGTATAAAACAGGTTGATTTCAAAGCTGCTGAAGAATGGATTCTTTCAAACACCACTTTTCCATTTGTATAAGTTTGGTGAAGCAGAGAACAGCCTTCAAGTGCAGGAGGCAAATAAATTTGAATGATCTGATTCTTTTTTTTTAAAGATAATTTTTAAAATATCTTTATTGTTTTCAAATTTATTTTTTATTCTAAGTTGTTAGAAATGATAGCAGAATGTATTACATTTCATATTATACCTGTAGAGCACATTTTTACATATCTCTGGTTGTACACAAAGTATATTCACATCATTCATGACTTCATACATGCACTTAGCGTAATGATATCCATCTCATTCTACCATCTTTTTTTTTTTTCTTCACCTTTTTGCCCCTTCCTTTCCCCTCCCTCCCCATTGGCCATTCTAGTGTTCCTCTAATCCTCCTATGCTCCCCATCCCAACCCCACTGTGAATCAGCCTCCTTGTATCAGAGAAAACATTTGGCATTTGGCTTTTTGCAATTGGCTAACTTCACTTATGCAACATCACTCCATACTTGAGTGCAAGCTACTAACCGGATCACTTGCTAATGGAACTTCCTACCTCTTCACTACACCAGAGGAACTGATAGAGATGTCACACAGGGAGAAGAACCTTCCACTGTGGCTGTCAAAATAATTCCTACGTTTTTGCCCAACGCAAGAAAGTTCTCTGCATAGATGTCACATGCTTCCAACCACAACTGAGGGGACAGAGGACTCCTCACTCCTGCATGGAGTCGGGACAACATCATTCTCCCAGGGAATCAGCCTCTCAGCCACAGAGCTCCTCTGAGGTACAGCGTGACTTATGAATGTGGATATTCCAATATCGGAGAACACATACCTCTAATATTATCTGCCTGAACCTGAAGAACAGATGGCATAAACGAAAATCAGCTTACCACAAATAATTATACAAAATGAAAATTAGATGGATGAAACCTAAAATTTGATGCTTTTTATATTAAGTCAAAATTAGAAATAGATAAGCTCATTTATGTAGCTAATAAATTGAAAGCAGAACATCCATCTTGTATAAAAAGAAATACTCTGAAATGGAAATTAATATCCTAGTGCATAAACTCTTTGAAGCACAGTTGCATCTAGTCTATATTCTGTTTGAAAAAGATGCTTTTACCAAAATGCACAGTAAAATTCTAGACTAAAGGCCCAATCGTAAAAAGAAAACACAGATGAGTGTGTACGAGTGTACGAGTGTGTGTGTGTGTGTGTGTGTGTGTTCACTGCAATAGGAAATGGATCTAATAAAAATAATAGACTTTGTAAAGAACTAGATGTTGAATTTAGTTAAATCTGATTCATGGGTACTTATTAGGATCTAGTATGTGTAAGTTACTTCTATAAAATAAAACACAAAGGTCATTATCAACTTATGGGATCAGGTTAATTGATTTAAAGATTTAAGTCCTCCTTACCCTCCTTAGGATGCTCATAGTGGTTTTGGGGGCCCCACCTGACCAGAGTCTAAATAAGCCACCAAACCCATGAGGTCATCTTTTTAAGGACATGTTCTACTCTGTATCTCCAAATTTGAGATTTTAGAGTTGTCAACCAAGGAGCTGACACCCCTGCCCCTTTCTAACCCAGAGATTATTGTAGTATCTCCTAAAGAGGCTTTCCCCAAATTTAGGGCACGATGGTCCTTCCTAAGGAGAGTCAATGAGGAAAAAAATAGTAATACCACTTAAAATTTATTCAAAATTCATGATTCAGTTGCTCTCTCTAACCTCCTAAGGACAATAAATTGGTGCCCTTTCATCATCTTCCTACCAGAGACACTCTAGATTATTTTATGGAGAATCTATGAAATTGATTTGTAATAAATGTCTGTTGGAGGTCAAGGGGCAGCAAAGAGCAGCTGGGTGTCTTTTGAAAAAAGGTCATGGCTGTTGCATACAAACAAGCTTGAAAACTATAATCACCCTTGAATGGTCTCTGGGGTCAATGACAACTTAAAAGCTATATAAACCCAAGGAGATTTGGGGAAGCACAGAACAGCCTTTTAAAGCAAGAGCCAAATGAACTTGAATTATCAAAGATAACTGGGACAGCAGATTCAGTTAACTTCTTTATCAACTAAAATTAATGTACTGACAAATTAAAAGCAACAGTGAATTACATGCATTCCATATCTGGCAGAGACATCACTTGGAAAAAAAAAAAAAAGAAAAAAAGAAAGACGACGGATAATGAAATGTTTTATTTTAATGTTCCCAAGAGATACATTGGAAAAATACACACATATATCAGCAACGAGGGAATAAGCCAGGCCTATGACACTTAGAAATGAAACATTTCAACATACAACCCTCTTTCAGGAAATTTGATGATATTTTGTTTGGATTAAGACGGGTTACCTGTTTCAAAGAAGAGCTATATTTTCATTTCAAAGCTCAGAGCAGAACGCAAATGATGAACGGTATGTTTTGTGTTTGATGACTTAGAAATTCTTTTGTTCTAGTGTTTACTCAGGGAGCGAGAAACTCTGTAGAAGAGGAATTTTCTCTGCTTTCTTCAAGGAAAGAATCAAACATTCAGGGGTCCAGGTAACACCTGGAGGAATGACATGAAGACAGGAGGACCCAAGAATTGAGAAGGGGAGGCAGATCAGAAGGCGACCCACGGGTACATTCAGTATCACACACTACTGCACCACATTATGTTATAGGTCCAAACCACAAACCATTTTTTGAAGGTTAAAGACTGCCCTGGACCTGAGCCTTCTTTTCCTCTCTTCCCCCTTCTTTCTGGTAACCCCATTCCCAGTCTCCTTGAAGAAGCACTGCTTTCTCCATATAAGTCCACTTCATTTAGGAGGGGCTATTGCCCAAAGAGGCTCCCATCAGGGACAAGTGACCCAGGCTTCAAAAATCAAAGTCATCGTGATTCAGAAATCAAGAGGACTTAAAACCATGGAGACCACAGGGTCAGGACACTGGGTGCATGTAGATCAGTTGTTACCGTTAGACAAAACCCAGCCGGAAAGCAAATAACACAGAAGAGAACAGAATCAGTGGTTGCATGAGTGGGAGAAAAGTGGAGAGAGACAGGCTCCTCGAGTCACCGTTCTTCGAACCTGGTACTTAGCCATGCCCAAATCTATGCATATTCACTCCTTGATCCTCCTAATTACACAGGCTAACCATTTCCCCTCCATGTTCATGCTGGTTTGAGCAGCAGCTCCTCGCATCCACACAGTTCCTGGTAAGTTTAGCTACCTGGGGTTGGGGAGAAGCAGGGTGCCTGTTAGAAAGGAGAGGGAACCTGCCCACCCGTCCCCACCGACTCCCCACACCCCAGCTTTCTAAGAACAGCCTCTGTTCTTCTATCATGAGGAATGACTCAAGGGCATTGCACTCCCTCCTCCACCATTTCTTTAATATACCTTTCTTGGTGATTCCCCTGTGACCCGGTAATACGATTATAGACATTGATGATTTATAAGAAGTGAAAATTCAATTGGAATGATTCAAAGTGACTTTGATAAACTGCAATCCAGGGGACATGCGCATTCTGGAAGCACACATTTTCATTGATTACCTATGTTCCTAAGCAGTGAAAAGATGGCAAATTATAAAACTTCAAACCATTACCGACAGGGATGGAGGAAGACTTTAAAACATATTAGTAACTGGGTGGAGCATGAGTCACCTAGTGAAGATTTCCAGAATGGATCAGAGTCCCTATATACCAAAAGAGCCATTTCCCTTCTGAAATTTACACAGAAGAAAATTGAATGCGTGGAGGAGTGGCTGGCTGGACAGAGTTTGATGTTTTCACATTGGCTCAATTTATGGTTCCTGACTCTAGTCCATGAATCATCATTCTTTTGATCCCGAATCAAGTGTAAATTTGGACTCTAGGGCCTGGCTCTTGAACCACATGATCATAGAAGAGATCAAGGAAATATTGGCAAGCCTCTAATTTAATGACTTCTCTTAGAAATAAAGAAACTGCGGCATAGAAAGATGCCAGGTGATTTGTCCATAGTCACACATGATAATTTCATCCCGAAGTTTCCTGGCTTTTATTTTGGTAATAAGATCTGAAATGGTCAGAATGTTATTTTATTATCAATGGAAAAGCTTCTGTGTGTCTTTTATACTCAAATGATAGTGACTGGGCATGCTTACCTACCTCCTTCTTCAATTCAAGGGGATGACAGATGGGTTTTCTGAGACAAAAAGAATAGGTCATTTTAAGAAAACAAATGCCTTAGAGCATTTTTTAGACTTGTGAACTGGAAATCTTTCATTTTTTTTTTTTTTTTTTTTTAAAGAAATCACTTCACCTGTTGTTCCCATCTTCTACTTTACTTAGTTACATGAAGAACTGAAACTTCCCAGAGCTGTTATTATATATTGTCAAATCCTCTCTCTGTGCTGTTCTCAATTTCTCAACCCACTTTTCTTGTGTTTTCCCTCTTCCCCTCCATCCATGGAAAAACCACTATGTCATCAAAAATGTTGTCTTCTCACTTAGTTCCCCACCTCGGCTATATCGGTTCATTTACATTTCCACAGTGGCCCGCCATATTGGTCTCTGACAACAAGAATCAGAACTCGTTAACAGTGAACTGGACTTTATACTAGCACAGAGCTGTTACGCTGAATAAATCCAGGCTCAGGGTTCTGCCTATCACAAGAAGGCCATATTGAGCAGGGCATGTAGCGGGCTCTCCTTCCAATTCTTCAAACACCACTAGTTCAGCCCATAACAGTGTTAATGATGGAGTAAAAGAGCACAACATCTCTGCGTTTAGTCTTTTCAGAGCCACAAACTAGATTGTCATCCTGGGCAACCGAAATCTCTCCTCTGGGTCTGTGTTTCCACCCATGTGAGAAGAAGTTAAGTTGGGCAATAATTGACTCTTGAGACTAACAACTATTGGACTAGAGAGAGAAGCTGAGAGAGCCCTAATGAGCTCTCCCTCATAGCACCTTGCAGTCTAGACCACCTTGACCTCCAACATTCATTGCATACGCATTGATCAAGAGTTACCCCTTCAGGAAGTGTTGCAAAACAAGCACATTTTATAAGTCACTAATATTCATTTTCAAAGAAGGATGTACATGGTGCTATGTGCTCTGATTTCATTAAGTCATAGAAAATTCACAACCCCAAATTTTGAAGGAAATGTCACTGACACCCTCAAAAAGAATCGGTGGCTCTAGGCCCTGCTGAAGCAGCTTTGAGATAGAACAAGTTATCCTAGAGGTCAGAGACTAGTGGGAACACAAGGCCAAAAGCCCGTGACCCAGCCTACCCTGTTCAGTTTCTCTTATTTCAACTGAATCTCTAACTTCACAGACTGGTCTCCACAGAGATGAAATACACAAAAATAAGAAGTAGAATATCATCCTGGAAGCAGAGGCCCAGGTATATGAACCACCTCCACGGAGAGCCTTTGTGTAGTTTAGGATCACTTCTTCCTGGCACCATGCTGTCTAGTCATATAAAATTGTAATTGAAACCATGTGGTGTGTGCAGGGGGGCTTATTACTGGCTCCTCCAGAGGAATCTCATGGCTGAGTCCTGTGGGGAGCCTCTGACAATCTTGGGGTCAAGACATCATTGCTTGAATATGAGAAATGACACACTAACTTGCCTCCTTAGGGGAAAGAAGCCTAGTTTAAACGTAATGTGCGCCATAAATACTTTGGTCCACCAAGCTCATGTTTATGATTTTATTGACATCCTCTGTAGAAGAGGAAATGCATTTTATGAATAGCTCAGTAACCCATTTTGTAACGTCTTTACATTAGCCATTTATAACCATGTTTAAAATAGTGACTTTTACAATAAAATCTAGGAGGCTCTATATTCTTGCAAACTATTACATTAACAACAGATATCAACACATTAAAGAGCCAGAATGGTGAAATACGATGTGATATTAATAGCAATATCCCACAGAGAGACATCCTTAGCTTTTGACTAATAAGTCATACCACCCAGGAAGGTATCTAATTTAGCACAGAGCGAAAGTTGTGAAACTAAACCACGTTAATACCAACCGAGAATGAGGGAAGAGTTGAGAACGTGCCATCTGACTTGAACTTGAGCCTCCCTTCTGAGCTAATTTCAGGCCCCCTTCGTACTTACTTCCTTTTTCTAATAGTTTTCTTCTTTCATTACTTCTTAAGAACAACCAACCTGGAAGAATCCAGGGACCTCAGAATGTAAGTACACACATATGGAAAAGTTAAAGAATAAGCTCATGGTTCTGATATTCTTACTTCTACATCCACCCAGAACAGAAATAGTTCTGAACATCAAATAATGACATACATTTTAGTGCAAGGAAAACAGCAGGAAATTACACAAAATCTTGCTCCCATGGGGCTGGTATTCTAGCAGAAGAGAGGTCACAGATAAATAAATAAATAAATAAATTCTGAAAATAATGAGCAATAAAAAAAAACATTGACTACTTGACCAATATGATTCTGCAACATGTACACTTAGAAAAATGAGAAATTAGATCCCATCAATGTATGATATATCAAAGTGCATAAATGCACTCTAGTATCATGTATAACTAAAACAAATTTTAAAAATTAAAAAAAAGAAAAAAAGAAAATCATGATCACATGTGTTGAGCGGAGCCTGGTAAAGTGAAGCTGACTTGTGGACTGTGCTCAGTGGCTGTCAAACCTGCCTCTGAGACACCAGGGAAGAGGGTTCTGGTCACAGGAGAAGGCAGGTACACAAGCTCTTGATCTCAACATGAGCCTGAATGTTGAGGAAATTACAGACAGTTTCAGATAATGGGCCAAAGGATGGGATACAGTATTTAAAGCCAGAGAAGTTGGTACCAGTCAAAACGTGAAGAGATAGGAGAGCCACATCAACCCGTTTCCACTTCACCCATCATTCACTCGCCAGCTCTGTGCCTTCTCCTACATTAAGGGAATGCATTTCTTCCTTTCATGACGAAATTCTGGTTCCTCCCTGTCTGCATTTGAAACTGGAAAGTGCCAAAGTACAAAATAATGCAATTATCTTTAAAAAGTAGTCAACCTGCCTACCTACCTACATATCTTCAGTGTATGTGCTCAGCCACAAATGTAACCAAGTTCAACTGTCATTACAACCCAGAGAGTAACCTTCACTCCTGCTAAGAGGCACTGTGTGTGCAGGGAGCCTGGAGCCACCACACCTGGGAGGCTGGGGGCCTCTCCGCCACCTTCACCTCCTGCTCACCATAAATCCTCATTATCACGTTGTCAGCACTGGAGTCTGTTAACCTCTTCAAAGCACAGCCGTCAGGTGGGCTCTGCTTATTTATTTCATTGTTGTCTAAAACACCAAACTATATTTTTCTTACCCCAAGGACTTGCATGAAGTACCTTAGGAAAAGCAGTAGACCAACTGTTTTCTTTAGCTTCTTATGTCTAAATTGGCCACGTCACAATTTTAGTTGGGAAATACATTTTGAAACTTTTTATTTTTCTACATCCAATTGTTTTGTCATCAACCCTTAAAAACACACAAATGCCTTATCACACAAATAATAGGACACAAATAAAATTCCCTTCTGGATTTAAAGAGAGACTACATTTAAAAAGAAGCATCTTCACAAGTGGTAGCTCTCATTTTCCTGTATATTTTTGCATCGTTCTCCCACTTAGAAGAGGCTAAGAACCACAAGAACTTGGTTTAGTAAATCTTTTTCTAATCATCCTTCGGCTACCATGAAAACTCACATCCAAGCTTACCACCATGCATTATAAAATGGTATTACTGAAATTAAGGAATTCTAGTTCCTATTTACTTGAGCATGTAAACTTTCTTGGATTGTTACCACAAAACTAGTTTCGTTGATAATAAATGCATTTAATTTTCATTCTAACATGGTATGTATTGCTCCCTGGTGCTATGTGTTGGCTGACAGCCTCAGCTTTTGCACATCCCTAATCAAATTTTATCTAACAAAAAGCTGAACTAAGCATATTTGTTTTCCTATTTATAGCAGCATGTGCTTACATAACATATGAGATAGCAAGACTTTTTTAAAAAACCGATCCAAATCTTAAAATGCATCCGTTATGTTTAGTTTAAATAAAAGCTATGTTCTCCCATTAAACAAGAATATTAAAAACAATTGGAGACAGACAGAAGCTTATTGCTTATTTTCCAACCAGTATAATCGCCGTGTTCAGCCACAATAAACTCGAACAGCAGGCGGAAATTTATTGCTCATGGGGAAAATTTTCTTCCACGAACCTCCCCATTTGCACAATTGCCCTGGCACTCACTCCCCTCTCATATGCATGGCGTCTTTGGTCACACTAGTAACAGTAATGAATTATTACAATGCAGCCAGTGGGGGTGGGGGGACACGCCATTGTGCTGCATATAAGCAGCGATTTTGCCATATCAATAATTCTGACTGCCACTGGGAACCACTGTAGCTGAAACAGATGTTTCATGTTGATAAGTAGGGACTGGGAAAGGAGGTTTTATCCCACTGTTCATTTTTCTCTATTTCCACTACCCATACCTGGCAGCGGCTCCTCCAGTACAGCTGTCTCTTGCAAGCCAATCTGTTCCATCCAGGCTCCTAGGTCTCATTTCATAAATCAAACTCAGCCCTGGACAAGCCCACGATCTCAGAGTACCCTTGTCGCTTTCCTCGGTGGAAACGCCTCTGTCACAATGAGAGACGCTGGGCCAATTGTGCTTAAATTAGTGCATTGTCACAATTCATTAAGATAGACAGCATGGGCAGGGGATCTTTTTTGGAATTCGACATTAACTGTTTAGTAGAGAGAGTCACATGCGTGGCATTTTGCACTAGGTATTCACCTTCAAATGAAGCATTTGGGAGAAAGCCCAGAATTTCCATGGGGAAGCAGTTCCTTATGATATGAGTGGCGTCAGGTGCTACCCTGCATGTTTGCAAAGTGCTCCTTGGTCCCTTGTACTGAAAATAAAACTTGCCCAGCTGAGTCTCAAGTAAGAGATGCTGGCTCAAGTCTGCACTATAACAACTCGGTAGTTGCACGAGGATCAAGAGGAATTGTTATTAATTTGGTGAGGGGGGAAGCAAAAACAAAAAAACACCAACAAAACATTTCAGGCCCACACTATTTTAATATACTTTAATGTAAAATAATTTAAATAGAATTTTAACTTGATTGACCAAGTATGTGCCAAGTAGTACTACTTTAGGACAGCTACAACTCCTTAAGTACTTATTTTGGGCCAAGGATTGTTTCAGGTTCTTAATGCATGTTGCTTAAATCAATCCACAGAATGACATTTATTTGGAAGGGCATATGCTCTCCTCATTTCAACTGAGTAGGAAACTGAGGTTCAGAGAGGTTCTGAGGGTTACCTAGAGATTCACAGTAGGCTTGAGACCTAGGTCACGCATCCCCATCTGCTTGTTACATCCAACCTCTAGTGAGCATCTCTGTGTGTGTGCAACTGTGTTTCAAAGATCAAGGTAGGGCGAGTACAAGCAGGAGGACTCCAGCCAAGTCACAAAAGTTAGCCATCAAAACGTATCCACTCCCTAAAAAAAGTTCAGGTGTTGACTGCATACTTTTTAAAACTTTTGCACATTTGAGGATAGTCATAATAAAATCTTAAGAAAAATTAAGCCCAGGACTGGAGTTTAGGCAAAGCATAAAGGGAAATCTAGGTGGGATTCTGGCCTTCTTGATACACTTTTGGTTAATAGTGATATATTGGTTTCAAGTCCTATATTCAGAGCAGTACAGGAAACTAACTCTCTGGAAGTGGCCCAGGATATCTGCCTAAATCTTTAAATGATAAACCTTTCAAACTGGATTGTGGAGTGATTGCATCAATGCCAAACACACAGAAAATGGGGCAATGGGCCACTATTTGTTTGGAGATTTCTTCTAAATTTAGAGGTAGCATCCAGGAGGGAATGCTGAAATAAACCAGTCAGAATATTTTTGTGTCTGATCTGAATGGATTGAGTCCATACATGAATAGCAAAGTACAAGGTCTTTCACTGTCTTCTCAACTTTCAGAGTCTAAGACAAAAAAAAAAAAAAAAAAAAAATTAACTAAAAGCAGATTTCATAAATATTTTAAACAATATAATGATAAAAATTTTTCATCTCAGTTCAAACCATTTTTATTTTTAAATCACTCTTCAGTATTTTTTGTCAACGAGTGATTGCATGAAAAGAAGTGGATTTTTCTGGAGTCCAGGGGCTGCCCTCTCCTTCTCCAGCTCAGCACAGGTCCAGCAGCTAAAGGCATCCACTAAACCCCAGGGAAGATTAAATGTGTCACCAAGGCATTATTATTTACAATGACACCATTTAGCCATGGCAATTAGCATGTACACAGCACTAAAAAGAAACCAGGCCAGACTGAACAGACCATGGTCAAGAGTCCTAAAATAAAATGGCTTCTCTCCATTTCTCTTTCTGCTCCATTGATGGTGTGCAGACCAGGATCAGTTTGGGCAGCGACACTGTGGACGAAGCAACATCCAGCGTGCACCCTTTGTCTCCCAGACCAGGCAAGCCACGGGTGATGGGTGAGAGAACCATGGGCTGCAAACTCCACAACTAGTTTAAGTCTTCCTTTGCCACACCCTGACTAGGGGATTTGGGGCTGTCACTCAACCTCTCAATTTTTTCATGTATAAGATGGGGATGGTCAGACTAATCCTGCAGAATAATTGGGTGAATACAATGCATGCACGAGAAACTTTCAGAACAACTTAATTCTTGGCTTCTGAGTTTGCATAGTTCTTCCCTGTCTCTGTCTTGGGTGGGATTTCTGGATGGCTTTGACACTGCTTACTTGTGTTTCATTTCCCCTTTTGAATGATATGCTCATTGAGGGCAGGCAACTTTACTCATCTTCAGTCTACTTGCCCAGAGAGAAAACGCGACCTGATGTGTAATATATAATAATATAATATTGACATAAGCTTGACACTTAACAAGTGTCTCTAGAATGAATGACTGGCTTATGTTTGTCTGTGAGGATGAAGACTCCAAAAAATGCATTTGCTAATACTGATAATCACTTATTTATACTTTAAATTAGGAAATGTGGGGACCTAAGATGCTTTTGACTACTACAACTATCAATACCAAGACTACAATTGCTACTTCAAGCAGGTAAAACTGATGAAGCACATACCACAGCACAGATGTTCCTAAGTGCTTTCCATTTAATAAAGCTTGATGATCACCCCAGCCCTCTGAGCAGCTACATTTGACCCATTTTTCCAAATGGGGATACTGGAGTTTAGATATTTTGGGTCTGTGATCATTGGGCTATCAATGAGCAAAATATGTACAGTTCAGTGCCTGTGCTGAGTTTAAGCACACTAGTTTCGTGGCTATTTCTCAGAAAAATATTTTTAGCTTAAGAATTTGCTTTAATATTTGCACAAATGTTTACTATAAATTTCCTGAGCTTCTTCCCAGTGCCAGGTATGGAAGCTACAGATTAGGCAAGACCCAGGGTTCCTATTCTGTACCCTGCTCAACATAAACTCTTACAACATGGCCTGTGCATAAAATTACTGGGAACAACATGAGAAGGATTACTGAAAATTTGAGGAGTACAACCATTTTTGGAAGAGAAATCCAGTTTTGTTTATTTAGGATCAGTACCCAGCTTCTGTAGGTTTTCTCTATTTTAGATAGTTAACTTCAGTAGTGTCTGATTTTTCTAAAGACATTTCAATAGTTTTATTTGCAAATTGAATTGTCCCCAAATGTTTGAATTATTTTGGTTCAGAGCTTATTTGCTATATATGAAAATAACCAATTAAATTTTTTTCTATAATGGAGCTAAGGACTGTGTGTGTATATGCACACACGTGTGTATGATCACGAGGCAGGTCTACTGGACACTGGGCATGTGGAAATATTATGCACCTTTTATGTCTCTTGAGCCCTGGATATGCAAAGATGTGCTCTTAAAATTTGAGGCTGGTAGTATTTTTTTGAATTAGTAGAGACTGTTTTACTTATCTACCACCACAATACTAGTCACTATGAGTTGAGAAAACATAAAGTATAATTATTAAACATTTATGTGCCAATGAATATGCTAATATTTTAACGCTATTTTAAGTAAGTCTTTTTGAACATAATGAATTAACTTACTAGGATAAAGAGACAGATGTTTTGAGTAATCATAAGACAGATTTCTTACCATTAAACATTACAAAAATTCATAAACCATAATTTAACTGTCTTTTTATTTTAAAAGTTAAAGAATTATAGTGTAAAATAAACTCATTTTTCCAAGTTAAAGAGAGATATTATCTCAATAATATATTAGAAAATATAGACAACAAAAGACCTAGTTTAAAATTAGGTTTTTCTGGCAAGCACAATATTTTTCAAAAGTACTTTATCCTATAATTCTCATCTCTTTTAGGACAAACAAAAATATTTTATAAACTAGGGATTTCATTATAAGCTTCTTGCATTCAAATCCATCTGCTAAGAGAATCATTAAAAGTTCTTTAAATATTTCAAATAAATAAAAATGCAGAATCCATGTATCTATTCATAAACCATTCATCAATCTTGGAAAAAACGAACTCCACTGCAGAGTGTGTGGATAGCTGACCAGAGATCAGGAACCCTTTCCTGTTTAGGACCTGACTAAAACTTTGAAGCCTTGCTTCAAATGGCCTTTACTGTAACTTCTCAATTCTGCCACGGTAGGCAAGCATAGATAATAATACACGAATGGGATTTTCTTGTTCTGATAAAACTTTATTTACAAAAGCAGGCTAGGGGAGGGATTTGGTACTTAGGCACTAATTTGTTAACTACTGCTAGAACAGCACGTCACTAAATAAATTCTCATGGAAGTCCACCATCATGGCACAGGGACTCACTTTCTCAGGTTTCAGGACTCATTATTTCAAAGGATAGAACAGATGGAGAAAATGTTGTGCTATTGAGATGTCCTCACCACTTGGAAGATTTTTACAGAATAATAAACCTTATCATCTCCTTCTTCTTGACACAAATGGCCAATTTTCAAAGGCCATCAATCAGTGTGACCTTTTATGCATTTGCAAACTTCCGTACACATGGAAGCTTCATTTTTAGCCCAGAAAGCATCATGTTTAACAACTCATTCCTGTATAAGCAAATTGAGCAGCTTCAAGGCAATGACACCTGAGTAATTGGGGCAGGGTTCCTATGTCTTCATAACTGACCCAGGCTAAGATGTACTGGGATGCTCACATAAGTGAGTAGCAGATCTTGGGGTGAGAGGTCTCACTGAACACATTATGCAATTTTTCTTTTAACCTGTGTAATAATTCCAAGACATAGGCAAATAATGTGCTTTTTGCAAAATGCTTGCAATCTCCTAAATCTTAAACACATTTAAAACTCTACAGTTAATTTATTATTTTATTAGATCAGTTAGCTTTCTCATTTTATAAATTTAACAAAAATGGAAGCAAAAAAATCTGGGCCAAAGGTTGTGATTTTATTTTTCTGATAAAATTGGCAAAAAAGTGTCCCAATTTTTCCATATGAACAATATCACACGTTAGTAAAATTGTGGTGGAATAAACATTTACTATGCTGCTGGTAGAAGCTTTAGTAATATAGCTACTTGAAAGGCAATTAGACAATATGTATAAAATTTAATTTCTATATTATAAAATACAGCAAATTTATTTCTAGTTTTCAAGCTTTGAGAGCTGCTCACACATGTATACAATGAAATTCATCACAGCATTTAGCGTAATAAGTGAATGTTCATTGTTATGAACATTAATGTTCATGTTAATTGAACATTCATCAACAGTAAATGGTTAAATAAAATATGATTCATGCATGTAATGAAATTCTATACACAGTTAAAAGTAATGAAACCAAGTTATGTATCAATGTGACACAACCAAATCTCAGAATCCATTATGGGATGACAAAAATCAAAGAATGATATGAATTTATAAAAACGAGTACCTGCAGGAGGTTGAAAAAAGACTTGGGCTTCTATACATAGATTTTTCAGAGTGAAGGGGATTGTCTAACTGTGCTCTAGTGTTTAAAAGCAATCTTTTTTTTTTTTTTTTTTCCATTTTCTTTTCTGGCATAACTAAATTTTTAAAGCAAAAATCCAAGGCTGAAGAGATTCAAGGACTCATGTCAGGTGAGTGGCAGAGAAGGCATCAGATTCTAGACAACACAGCAGGTGATGCTCCAACTGGGCCCTTCCCTGAAGCTGCTGCCTCCTTCCACGAGAAGCACACCGGCTCTCTTCCCCTGCCTTACCTAGCACTGCATGGGGTGCACAGGAACTCAACAACTGGTTGGAAGAAGAAAACAGTAAAAACACAAAAAAACCTGCTCATTGCAAAAATGCCTTCTCATGTCCTTCACCAGTACACCATTTTAAAGGGGGAGATAAGCACCCCCAACCCTGTTTCTACCCAGAGGAAGGGTAAGACCAGGTCACAGGGCTACACACTATTAGCAGCAGCCTGTTTACAGATCAAGTCAAGAACGAAATTACTTTTCAACTGATTTTCCTCATTAGAATAAGATAAAAGGGGATTTCTGGGGTTCTGTTGATATGCAAATCAAAACTACTCTAAGATTTCATTTCACTCCGGTCAGAATGGCAGCTATCAAGAACACAAACAACAATAAATGTTGGAGAGGATGTGGGGAAAAAGGCACACTCATACATTGCTGGTGGGACTGCAAAATGGTGCAACCCTTATGGAAAGCAGGATGGAGATTTCTTGGAAAACTGGGAATGGAACCACCCTATGACCCAGCCATCCCATTCCTGGGTCTATTCCCAAAGGACTTAAAAATAGCATATTACAGTGACACAGCCACTTCAATGTTTATAGCAACACAATTCACAATAGCTAGGTTGTGAAACCAACCTAGATGTCCCTCAGTAGATGAGTGGATAAAGAAAATGTGGTATATATACAAAAGGAATTTTACTCAGCAATAAAAGAGAATAAAATAATGGCATTTGCAGGTAAATGGATGAAATTGGAGAATATGATGCTAAGTGAAATTAGTCAATCTCAAAAATCCAAATACTGAATGTTTTCTCTGATATAAGGAGGCTAGTTCACAGTGTTATTGGATGGGAGTACATAGGAGGATTAGAGGAACACTAGAATGGTCAAAGGGAAGGGAGGGAGCAAGGGGGAAGGGAGGAGGGAAAAAAGAAAAAAAAAAAAGAAAAGGTGGTTGAATGAGATGGATATCATTATCCTAAATGCATGATTGAAGACCTGAATGGTACGAATATACTTTGTATACAGTTGTATGTAAAAAGATGCTATATATGTGCACTATGAATTGTAATACATACTACTATTATAAATTAAAAAAAGAAAAGCAGAAAAATAGCTGAATAAAACCAAATTACATTTCATGAAGCACATGCTGATAAAATATGCAAGCTATCTGATGAGTAATTTCCAAAACATTCATCAATAACATTATATAGTGATTTTATGTAAAAAGGAAGTGGCGAGGAAATCCAAAGAATAGAAAATTATCAGTTTTGGCTAATGTAGAGGCAGGTATCAGTCAGTAGTTAATGTTACATCTCCTTAGAATATCACCTTGTCTTTTCTAAAACTGGAATGAATATTACTTTTTAGCATATGGTCAACATTATGTCAAGAACTGCCTGTAGCGGGGCTTGGAACAAAGCTATTATCCAGGTAAATGCTAGATTAATACCTGGGAAACCCAAAGGGCAATTAACTCTCCATGAAGGAAAGAGTGCCTGTGAAGACTGCACGCCTGGGCGAGCATGCAAGTATTTTTCAAGCAGCTAGATCACGGTTACCTGCAGGAGTGGGGTGGGAAATGGAGGCTTCCTGGGTTATCAGCTTTCTGGGAAGCTGGGAAGGGGGTGAGCAAACAGAGGTTTGGAACATTCATTTGCTGGTCAGGAAGAGCTAGCTGGAGTCCTCTATATGACTAGGACTAATTACACATATCCAATTAGATTCAACAGAAAACGGTGCTGTTCTAATTGCCCCCAGATTGTTGACTTACTTGGGCTCATGGCTCAATATCTAAACATGCTGTTGGTCTCAAAACATCCAAAGAAGGAGGGGAAAACAAAGATGAGAAAGACAAAGAGACCCCAAATCACAGCAGAAGAGAAAAAGATGGAGGATGGTGGGTGGTAGGGGAAGAATAGTAGACCTAAGGGAAAAACATTAAGAGAGCTAAAAATGGTGGTCCGTGATGAATATATCACAGAGCATTTTTGTTGTGAGGGAGTTGAATAGCTATTGCAGTATTGGAAGGAAAACCTTCTAGATATGTCTCCATTCCCCAGGAATCACAGATATTAGACACGCATCCCTTTTGAACAGAAATGGTGAATATGTTTTCAAGTTCCCCCACAGGCTGCTGCCACACTCTTAAACAACATGGCAGTTGGTTCCTAAGCCTGGGTGAAGCTTCATATTCACTATGATTACAGGCATCTGGGAAGCTGATCCATAGGCCTAGAGATGGCAAACCACATGAACAATATTTGCCATCTTTCCATTAAAATTATTGTCCCAGGTCTACATTTTGCTTAGTACTGAAGCTTTTATCTCAGGAAACTCATTGTGTTATGGAAATTCTATTCAATAACAAAAATCATTTGTTTTCATTAAATTGTTCTAAGTAGGATGATCTCAATATATTATTTAAGAGACATAAAATTATGACCGTGTTATCTATAGTTATCTCATTAAAACAGGCTCTGGCTATAACGTACAAAGGGCTGGGTAGACAATTTTTAAATAATAACTATTTGCTGCAAATGAATTATGTCTGAAAACATCAGACTGTGGTAATTGGGGAAAGGTTAGAGCTACCATATACAATGGGGCATTTTTCCAGCCATAAGACATGGTTGAAGGTTTAAATGAAATTATATGATGCTTTTATACTATAATCTTATTTGAATTGGCAAAAAAAAAAAAAAAAAAAAAAACCAAAAACGCATTATAGAAACAGAGTCCTATCTTTTAAATGTGGCCTTGGTAATTATTTAGAATTTTGTATGTTTAAGAAAAAAAATATTTAACGCTTCATAACTATCAGATTCAGTGGTGAATCCATTAAAAAAAACCATTAAATTCTTGACTTACTCTAAAGAAAGTAGTAAAAGGATGGAGAAGGATGGTGTTATACATATTTCTACATATTATGAAGGTTCTGAAGGCCAATCAATTATGTGTTCCTGTATGATGTATTAATTCATGCATGGAGTCTAGGAAATTAGTGTGGCGATTTCCGTTTCCAGATGAAGAAACAAGCCTAGTAAGGCAGAGTACCCTTCCCAACACCAAGGAGAGACAAGATCCCATTCAAGATGTTTTCCCCACTGGATTTGGTGCCCTAAACAGGTGTTGAGCCAATGAATCACAGCTTAGGCAGCATCGTGTAGTCTTTCATTTCCTAGCCACCAAAGCTGGTCAAGCATCTCTACGAAGCAAACCATATCTTTTCCAAGTCTTCCACTCAGTTCAGACCCTGTGACTGTAGTTTCCAGTCACATTTGCAAAAATTTATCTGCCTACATTATTTCATTGAGAAGTCACTTGGCTCCTGCCCTCTCCAAATGAACTCACCTCATCTTCTCTGCCTCCCATGGAAAAACTCAGGGCTGACTCTCTCAGGTGGTAAGTGCATGAACACTTGCCTGGCTGCTCTCTCAGACTAGTGCCAAACATAATGATGCACTTTTCATCAAAGCCACAAAAAGTGTTCATTCAAGCTTTATTGGAAATGTTGACTGCAGAGCACACCCAGAAGGTCATCACTTGGTAAGCGGCAGTTTAGATGTGAAGCACCTATGGTGTATGAGCTTTTGAACCTGGATAAGAAGGGAGAGGCCAACAAAGAACCACCATCTGGGGATTCATGCAGGGGAGAGTATGTGTTTCATTTTGGTTGGAGTATTGATTTCCTGAGGGAACTCAAGTTGGAAGATGGGGTGAGAGCAGATTCTAGGGCTTAGATTACCAGGTAGTTATGAGTAAACTGTTTTGTGAAGTCACATGCTGTACTAGTCTGCAGAATATGAACAAGATTGGCAAGTGGTCATGTTATGTGCATGGGTGAACATGTCAGTATATCCTAGCATTATGAATGATTATAATGCACCAGTAAAATTAATTTAAAAGGGGAATGATTGGCAAATATTATTTAGGCAGATATTATGTCAAACAGAGGTCTTCTCTGTAGGAACTCCGAACATCAATGTAGGGAAGGCACTGAGCTTTTAGGACCTCCTGAGCTTCTCAATTATATTACACTTCCCACCCGTAAAACAGCTGGTAAAATGTAGACCGAGAAACTGCTCTGCTTGATGGTGAATGGTTTAAGAAAATAGACAGGTGATTCAATAAGGGAAGTACACAGAGAAAACTCATCTGCATAGGTATTCCTGGATGTGGGACCAAAACGTTGGTACTCAGCCACTAAGTACCTCTCTCCTCAGTAGCTTCTGCTACTGTTTCGCTTCGCTAATTTCTGGGCAAGGGGGGTAATTTGATCATGTACCATATTCAACTCAACCTGTAGTTTTCTATCTTGTTTTCCTCCACAAGATCAAAGAAACAGATCTCAAACTAACCATGTATCATCATCTTCCTATGTGACTAGATAGTGTCAATAAAACTAGATTATGGTACCACATTCTGATCTTCCAAACTCAGCTATTTGAAGTTTAGAATTCAAAGGACTTCTGAATTCAATGTCCTATCAAATACTTCTGGAGTCTTCATTATATTAAATCAGGATAAAACTCAGGGGTAAGACATATTGTGTCACAGATTTCTTAATAATTTAGGATAATGTTTAATAATTGTATAAAATTCAAAAGTTCAATAATTGAATTAAAATTAATTTTTGAGATTACTCCTGAAATATGAAATAATTACTTATTTAAAACAATTTGGCTTGGGTGTTTTGAGAATAAAGTGCTAATGAAAAAAATTTCCATCTTGTAGCTTAAAAATGTTTTCATGTATTATTAAATTGTTTGATTACCTTAATACATTAATATAATTTCAAATATGTTCCTATTTAATATCAGTTTATATTATTTTAGAATAGCTTAAAGGTAAGTGTTCATTGTATTAATTAAAACTTACTCAGATTAAAATTGTTTTAATAAAAAAATAAAGAAATTCCAAGGCAAAATAATTTAAAAGCAAGTTGTCACATGGATAACCTTGTATTTATAACACCTTTTTCAAAAAATACATTGCAGTTATCCATGCATGATTCAATAATTTGCACAAAATCACACTTGTTGCAAAATATCAATTTAAAGATTAGATAATTTTCATAACTGGTAATTAGAGTATGCAATTTTGATATTTACACAAATATATATAATTTTTAAAATTTTGTCAATATTCATATTATATTTTTACTTAAGGAGACAATGATAAATGTAAAAAATGAATATATAGAGTATATATTT
This sequence comes from Tamias sibiricus, assembly GCA_025594165.1. Lineage (NCBI taxonomy): Eukaryota > Metazoa > Chordata > Mammalia > Rodentia > Sciuridae > Tamias > Tamias sibiricus. Next base: position 13,123,339 of record CM046662.1, read on the forward strand.
ACCAGGCAGATACCAATAGTATAAATGTTACATTGCTCTATGTCCAGGTATTAATTGTGTCCAGAATTCAATTCAAAGGAAAAATAAATTTAGTAAAAATATTCCTGAAGTTGCTTCAACTTAGCTTAAAATTAGCAGCTCAAAACATGCAAAAGCATTACTTAAAATAAGAAAAAAAAATCCTTTAAAGGGTAATAGCACTAACAGTAGGAATCCAGAAATACAGCTGTCTGGCTGTCTACCTATATTGCCACCCTTCCCCATGTCTAAGCTCTGAAGTTTCACACATGTTGGGTTACTTTCCTCCTAACAGCATGGGACATGACATGTTGCACAGAAGCCACTGAGAACTTTTAGAATGTTGGTTGAAGTGTCTACATAAAGAAGACCTCACCCTTTCTGGAACATGGCCACAATAGTTCATTTGTATTCAAATTGACTTGAAACAACCAATGTCTTACAAATTCACTTTTTGGGCAAAGTATATGTGTGACCTGCCATTAGCAAGGTTTTTTTTTTTTTTTTTTTTTTTTTTTTTTTTTTTTTTTTTTTTAAGATGGGAAAAGGCAGAAATCATATGCATACTATTAAAAACATATTCAGTGTTTATTACCAAACTTTGATGAATACTTCACAAAGTGAAATGACAATACCATGCTTTCTGCTGGCAGGGCAAAAAGAAAGCAGAAGCTTAATAACCTAAATGTTATATTTTAAGAAACTCTAATAAATTCTCAGATTCCCCTTCAAACATCAAGGTATTAAATTTTGTTTATTTGTTTTATTGACAGTGACATGAGAATTCATCTCTGTCCAGAGGCTCTTAACCTGGGGAGAGATTGTGGGAGCTGTTGAGAATTATATTCCTTCTGACCACCTTGACATTTGCTGAATATAAAGTCTGACTTTTCTACCTCCTTTACAAATAGTTCTCAGCAGTGTGGACAAGATGAGAAAGAAAGGTAGCACTTAAAATTTAACTGGAATAGAAAGCAAAAAAAAAAAAAAAATGTTTTTCACTTATGAAAAGCAGCACCAATAATTATTCAATGAATTTGGAAATCAACTCCAGCAGAGAACTATATGAGATTCCTGCTGATATTGGTCATCTGGGAAATAATGATTTATTGCTGTTTGGTATATGCTTACTTATGTGAATACAATTTTCCACCGTGGAATCAAAATAAAATAAGTGTTCCAACTGCCTGCGAGGGTTCTTCAAAGAGACGAGAAGCAACAAATTGGGCACTAATGAGTGCGTTTAGCAAAGCTGATTCATTCCGTGACTGTGAAGTGTACAACAAGCAGGAGAAAAATATGCAGTGGGGTTACCTTAACCAGTTTTTTATTTTTCAAGTATGGAGAAGAATGATAAAGGCTATGTCTATGGAAATGATAATTTAGAGAGACATTAGGAACCATCGCTTTTCAATCTTTTGCTGTTTCATGCTGAAAACCTCAAATGCTAGTAATTCAGATTTAAATACGAGTTCATGTCAACGATGAGTTGTTTTATGAACATAAACCATTCAGTATGATTTCCCAAATTGGGAATCTCATAAAAATCCACAGTGGAAAATGAGTAATTGAACAGGGGTAAGAGTTATTTCCAGCGGAGGGCTGATTGCATTAGAGTTTAACTTCTGTATATTTTCTCTCCTCTTGGCCCTTATCTTCCTTGAGCATAGATATCTCCACTTAAAATTCCAGTTTATACAAAACAGCAAAACTTCCTTCTGTATAATGAAAAAAAAAAAAAAAAAAAAAAAAAAAACAACCCCAGAGTCATATTTAAAGTGGTAATGATTCTCACTATAAATACATATAGGATTAAAACTATTTTATTCTCAGGACATAGTAGTGAAAATATTTGCAGGCATTCTTTCTGAACAAAGACGGTCCTTTTTGAAGTAGTAAATCATAGGAAAAGTGAATTTATCTTGTTCCACCCAAACTGTGATAAATATGCACAGATATAGAAATTGATAAAGCTTTGTGGTTGTTCATAGGGATAGAAGCATGTAGGTGGTTGTACACAGATATTTCAAGACTGAACTCAACCTATTTTGTAGAAAACACTAGGAAGGAAGAAAATCACAGATGATAATAGCTCACAAGGCAACTACCTTAAATTTCCATCTGTTTAAACTTTTTCTGAATCTTGGGTTTAAGATGGAGTCTCATTTTTCTCAAGCAATTGTTATCACTATCTATAAATAATTTTTAATATTTTCTCCCTTGTTTTTCCTAGGACTTGAAGTACATTATGGTCCTGGGTTTAACATTTCAAATAAATTATTTTCTTGTCTTTTTTTGCCATTAACTTAAATATGGGAGAACCAGCTTTAACTATTTCATCATACTCTTCTGAAAAAAAAAAAAATCCTTATTTTTCACAAGCTGATATTAATCAAGCAATAAAATAAGGTGTATCATTTGTCTGCAAATGTAATGGCTTAGATAAAAAGAAATTAGTAATTGTCTTAATGATCTGCAATCTAAATGTTATACCCTATGAAAATTTCACAGTAATATTACAGCTAGGCTAACAATAAAGATTCGTAGTTCATTTGCTTTATATTTAAAGGTTTAAGTCCTTTCTTTACAAAAGGCTTTTAGGTTTGGGAGCCCTCAAAGAAAACAGAAGACAAATATGCTTGCTTTTTAATTATTTGGATTGAATTCCTATACCAGCCATTCAACCAGATATCTTGAATCATTAACAATTCTTGAATATTTGGGGTCCCCTGAAATGATTGGCTCCTACAGAAACAATGGAAATACAAAAGCGCCACAGATCATTTACTTGTGTTTGCTATTACGCGTAGCCTCAAAAATTGTGGACCAAATTATCTGCTAGGTGTTGCCTGGCTCTGAGATTTGTAGGCAAAATGAATGGTTTTGGATTTGAAGTACTTTTATTAAAAGGAACTTTTTGAGAGCTGTCATATTAGAGTTTAATGGATATGTTATTAATGGGGAAAATGTCCATTTTTGAAACCCCTGAAGCCCAAACCTGTTTGGGGATGCTGTTTGTTTGTTTTGATTTTTGCTGTGAGGACTGCCCCATGGGGCCACTTAACAGGCTGTACCACCTCCCATTCTCTCTAGTTATTCTACTTGTGATGGTGCTTCCAGCGGAGAACAGCTAAAATTAACAGACAATAAACCAGGCCCCCTGCCATCTTCGGAGACCCAAATGCCAGGAATCTCAGAGAAAATTGTCAAAAATTTCAGATATTAGAGGAAAGGAGGAGAGCACAAAATAAACTAATGCATGGTCCAGGCTGATAACCACGGGGGTATTCAAGTCAGACTTGAACGGAGACTCCTGTCAACTGAGTGCCTGTTAAGACAGATCAGTACAGGTTGAGCATTTTATTCAATTTCTACTGTGTACATTGTGATGATTCTAACCCATTTTACAGATAAGAAAACTGACATCAGGATTTAATCTTGGTCGATTTCTATAGTCATTACTAAATTAATTGTCTTTATATAAATTTTATTAGTTTTAAAATGTAAATTACACCATGTTGGTCCCTCTTAAGACTCCTCCAGTGGTTTCTCTTTGACTTAAAGTCAATACTCATAAATCACAGTTCTAGATCATTTTGCCTCTACCTGTCTTAGTTCTATAAGTCCTGATGGAGTTCCTCTTTCCTTGCGTGCACATGACATATTTTTTTTCCTCAGGACACTTGGGCATGTAATTTCTGGTTTCAACAAAGCTAACTCCTTTTTGTAATTTGCATGAAATAATGTGCCAGAGAGAAGGCTTCCTAGAAGTCCTCCATAGCATAGCTCACATATCATCATTTCCTGTTTTCTACTCTGCAGGCCTCTCTGGTGATTGTGTCTTATTTGCTCACTGGCTGCCCAGCTAGAACTAAATCCCAGGACTGTGGGTCTGCCTGCCTTACCCTGAGACTAAAGCACCAGTAGCGGCCCTGGTGTGGAGTGTGTGTGCTGTGGGGAATTTGGGATGGATTAACTTCATCCTTACAACAATCTCTGGAGAAACAGAGAGAGGTGAACTTACAAAGGAATTCTCATCGACTTAAACCACCACCGGGCTTGCTGCATGGAGAGGAACAATTAAAACAAACCCAGAGGCAAAATCAGGACCGCTTTTCTAGAAACTGACGCTAGACCCTCATCCCTGCCAGAATTTGTCTTAATGAGAGGCATTGATTTTGAAGGAGAAAATGGCGGATTGCAAAGCAGGTAAGACTAGGAGAAAGCTTTAAAAGATATTTGTATCACAGGATTTCCATTCAAAAATTCCATTTATAGATTTGCCAGGAGAGATGATCTATATGTGTATGAAAATACTTTGTGGAAATGCAGAATGTGATGGGCTTAACACGCAGAGGACATTACTCATGAAGATGGATTTTATTTTTAATAGTAGAATACCTTTTCAATGAACTACCACCGGCCTTAGGGAGTCCAAAAGAACAAAACATGAAAATCACCTTGTGCAAGGGCCTGACCACTGTTACGAAACAGAAGAAACATATTCCTCCCCATGCACTTAGCCCAGCTTCGACTGAACAATTACTCAAGGTGGATATCATTTATAAAGGAAACTAGGGATGAAGAAAAGGCTTTTCCTCCAATCATTCAGAGTTTCATACTAAAACAAGGCTACTGGATTTTGAGGTAAGATCAAATACATCCTTCAAGCTTTCAGCATGACACACTGGAAAAACATCCTGGGCTAAGTAATCGGTTTTCTCGTTTACAGAGACAGATGTAAAATTTCAAATTCTTTTTTCTCAAGTGCTGTCGAAGTGGTCAAATCTGGATGGGCACCTGACACACAAAACCAAAACCAAACCAAACCTCGCCATTGCATTAATGCACCTCAGGTAGGCAAATCAAATGAGAGCAACCAACTCTTCACGTGACTGACGATCAAAAGGTAATTTCGTGAAAAAAAAAAAAAAGAGGCAATAACATTTCTTAAGAATTTCAATAACTTGTCAACGTTTAGTTAAAAAAAAAAGAAAGACTGAATTAAAATGTGGTTGTGCCAGTCCAAAGGACAGAATTACAGAGGCATTAAGCCTTTCTGCTTTAGCAGCAGTTGGACTCTGTTGCCTACTAATTATTGCCATGAAGTCATAATAGTGAGAGTAATTACTTTTTAAAATAACTCATAATCTATTGGGGAGATAGCTTTATCTCTATTTCTATACCATTTGTCCTAAGAAGAACGTATTTACTTAAAATGGAGATTTTGAAAGACTTGCAAAAATTAAGAGCAAGAGAAAAAAAGAGGGGCACAAAGAAACTTCTGAAGTGGTGAATAAGAAAGAAAAAATGCAGTACAATTCTAGATGCTGAAATACCCACTCTCCTCCCCACAGCCTCGTCCTGTTCTCTTTCTTTCTTCCTCCCTCCCTCTCTTGCTCTCTCATCTTCTTTTTCTGTATTTTTTCTTTTTATTTTTCCTCCCTCTCTTCTATTTTCTTTTCTTTTCCTTCCTTTCTTTCTTTCTTTTTTTTTTTTTTTTTTTAAATAAAACTTTGCACATGAAGACACTCTGACTGAAGGACTCTCTCTCCCCTCTCAAATTTCTCAGGGTTCTGGCTGGAAAATGACAACAAGGACATATCTGTCTTTATGGTTTTTATTCAAGGATCTTGAAAGGATAAGCTATTTATGTGATTCATGGATCTTTTTGTAGTGAAAATAATCTTGGAGATGATCAACTCCTATCAAAATAAATGTACAGTTCCTTGAGTGCAACTTGTTGCTGGCTCTCTGAATTTTGAACAAACATTTGCTGAAAAACTCTAAACACAAGTCAATCTAGGTATGATGAGCAAATACATCTAAATATATGGACCACTGGCCCTGTTTTGGTAAAGATGACAAATCATTTGAGTTTAAACACCAAATTAGTAAAATGCAAAATGGATCCCGATTGTGCCAAAGCAGTTAAGCAGCAGCTGTGGAGTGAAAGCCATAGCAAAATGCTCAAATCTAGATATTTTCAAATACAGTATTTTCCAGACTATTTTCTAATATATTATTTTGAACAAAAGTGCATATATCTGAAGTGATTTGACAGTGTCATTTTTTATAGGGCATGGCTTATACAAAGTTCGAGAAAAAAGTATGGATTTGAAAGAATTTTTTTTTTTTTTTTTTTTAAGGTTGAGCTATTAGAATTTCAAAGAGGTTGACTGAAGTGAGACTCTGAGACTTGGCTTCTAGGGTCAGAACCAAGGGAGTGGTGTCCCTAAGTTTATTTTGAATCCCATTCTATCTCTAACAACAATGGGGAGGGTGCAGGAAGCAAGGATAAAGCTAGTGTCATCCAAGTGCAAAGGAGTTTTCAAAGTTTAAGGTGGAGGGGGAAGGGAGGACTGGCAGGCTCACCTCACCGTTACTCCAGGGTGTCCCTAGATTCCACATTATTGAAAGCAGAGTGTTAAAACTGGAAGTCCAATACAAAGAAATGGCCACAAAAATCTCCAGTTCCTGCAACTGATCTTTTAATGCATGGCAGAATTTCCAAAACATCACATTATCCTTAATAACAATAAAAATAATGCTAAAGATACTACTACTACAAATAAGAAAAGGTGACTGAGTACTCACGTCAGGCCCTGTGCTAACACCTTACCAGGGATGAACCCAAATTTCATGACAGCCTATGACATACGTATCATCACCACCACCACCACCACCACCATTGCAATCATTACAGTCACCATCACCATCATCACCATAACTGCCATCAACATTGATTTAAGGTTGAAGAAAATGAGAAACAGAGAGATTAATAAATTTCCCCATAGTCATAAAGTTATTGAACTGCAGAACTAAGGACTAATAGGACATAATATTTTACCTGGTATTTTTTCCGATTCCTATGTAAAATGTACACATTTTCAGATAATCTAACTATATCTAAGCGGAAAGAACTAAAAGCCATACTGATCATCAAAAGCTGTATGTGAAAGAGAGACAATACCACAGAGATTGCAGAATTCATTAGAACAGTGCCTGGCTTGTGGGAAGGACTCAGGGAGCAGTATTTGTTAACACTTACCTGCTGAAGCCACAGGCCAACCTAGGAGCTGACCGCTCTTTCCTGGTTACAGATGAGGGTGCCAAGAGGACAAGGTGCTTGTTGATACCCAAAATCTTGCCACCAAAAACCTGTTTTTCCAAAGACCAATTCATTCACCCTTTTTTTTTTTTGTTTTGATTTATCAAATTATTTCCTTTGATTGCCCAGCTTATTTTATCCATCACCAGAATTACAGTTTTATGATGCCCTCATCTGTCACTGGAGGAGTTAAGTGGTATTTAGAAATAAGTCATAGATACGTGGAACTCTCATATTTACATTTCCAACACTTAAAATAAATTTTTCAAACTGCAGAGCAGGTACTATAACCAAACATATAAAGCCATCCATATTCCACTTGGACATTAACATGGAATTGCAATGTGTGAAATCTTGTGAAAACTACATTTTATTGGCAAATATTTATTGCATTTCTGATACACTTACAATAAAACAGCATAATCCATCATTTTAACTAGATACAAATACATGATTTTTCTGTACATTATGATATTTCCTTTATGAAGCATTATAACTCCCAGAGCTGAGAATATGAGGCTAAAAAACCCAAAACATGCAAGAATAATATTTTCAATGATTTGGGAACCAATTAATATGCTAACAAGTGCACAAACCTCCCCACTCCAAGCTCAATAGATTTTTTTTTCAATATATAAAATGCCAATTTCACATAATCAAAACATGACTTTCACAAAACAAAACAAGGTGTAATTTCACATTTCTGGGGGGAATATTAAGAGCTTTTAAAAGATGTCTACTTTAATTGTATTGAGAAGTGAAGCATTCTTCAAAGACGGCTCTCCTTGTAATAACTATCTGGATAGAATTCTGATCACACCAATTAAAAATAAAAGTGATGAGATTGCAGCAAAATCATTACACTCCTTAAATATGGAGAGCATTTAGTATTATTATAAAACACAAGTCTGAGCAGAGAATCTCCTAAAGTGTCACAAGGTAGTTATTTTCTAACACTGAGAAACATGATTCATTCAGATTCTTAGAGAGCCTGCAATTTCTGTGTTGAAATGGTGGGGGCCCCAACAGAAGACATTTAAATTGTTTAAAATCTCTAGATATGATACAGGAAGGAAATGATTCTGCTGGGCAAAGGAGCAGAAAGAATACCTGGTGAATGTGATAGTTGTATGGATCCTTAAAGGATGCCAGGGAGTGTATTAGGTCCACAAATTCAAGGTCTTGTGAAATGAAAAAAAAAAAAAAAAATTAAGCAACATAGGAATAAGTGGATACACTGGCCACAGGCATGATTTTTTCTGCAGGGGTACAAGGATTTTTGCAAAGAAGTAGTTCCAATTTGACCATGTAAGCACATGAACAATCTGTACTTACGAGAGGATCTGGGCTACTATAAAAGAGACATGGGATTTGCAACAGCAAAGGACATGTACAGGGTTGACAGTATGTTTTCACCCTGGTAGATGGTCTCCAGTGGGAATGAAGGTGAAAATGTGTGTCCACATGAAAGTCATAACCCAGTTACCTGTGAATTTCACAACCCTAAAAATTGAACTTCACTTATGGCTGAGGGTGAACGAAAATGGTTCCTGAATTCCTAACACCAAACAGAACCCATTCTGGAGACGGATGAGCTTAGTACTGTCAGGGCGACTTTGAAAGAAGGCCTGGCCTGTCACGTTCCAAGGGATGGTTCAGCAGCAAAGGCGAACAGATGTTTAAGGACAGTTATGAAAAGAGGAATTATTTACTTTGCAATATTTCAAGGAGACATTTTTAAATCTAGGCACATCAATCCTTCAATGTCTGTTTCCCTAATTTGCATAAATACCATAATTGACAGCTTGTTAACAGTTCATTAAGAACACTAAAACCTTGTGATAAACAACAGCCTGCCGACAGCACAGTGGACAGAATATCTAGCCATGCATTTTATCCACCTCGGAAATCAACCTGCTTTACCAACAGTTAAGTCCAAAAGGTGGCTTTGCTAATCAATACGTTCATACAGACAAGCACTCAAACATGGCACTGTAAAGCTCTCATTAAGTTCTGATTAGCCATTAATTTGTGTCTTTCAGCTAGCTAACTTTGCTGAGTAAATGCACCCATGACCCCTAAAAATGCTAAAATAAATTTATTTCAGTAACTGCCAACGTGAGGGATACATCAAAAAAAAAAAAAAAAAAAAAAAAAAACTAAAAAGAGAACAGCAGATACTAACAATTTGTATTTCTTCTTCATTGCTAAAAGAAGGCATCCAGTTTCATGCATGGCTTTTTCTTCTTTTTGGTCTGAAATGGAAACTTGTCATGATTGCAGTTTGAAATATGCTGGAGAGAAGTCAGCGCAGCACAACTCAGAGAAATCTATTTGTGTTCTCCTAGTAAAAGTGTATCATAAAACTACGGGATGTTGTCTTTCTGTATCTTCTTTGGATGAAAGCCTAATTATAAGCTCATTTCAGTTGAACAATCTTTTTGGACTCCCTGCAGGGCATTTAGACTTTTTTTTTTTTTTTTTTTTTTTTTGGTACCAGGGATTGAACTCAGGGGCACTCGACCACTGAGCCACATCCCCAACCCTTTTTTGTATTTTATTAGAGACAGGGTCTCAATGAGTTGCTGAGTGCCTCGCCACGGCTGAGGCTGGCTTTGAACTCATGATCTGATCCTCCTGCCTCAGTTCTGCCATTGACATCAGGATGCCCGCATATTCCGGGGAGGGACTTAAACTTAGGTGTCAGATGCTCCATTTGACATTTCCCTTTTGGAAGGGAATTGCTATCAGTGGCATGCCTCCTGGTAACTTCCAGTTCTCCCCACCTGAGTTACCTTCTCACAGTACAGAGAAAAACAAACTCAACCCAGATCCATCCAAGAGAACACTCAGGAACAGGACACCTGATAAATTACTTTTAACAACCTTTTTGCAACATAAAGTATTAGGAGTTGAAAAATCTCTTGAAACTGTAGGAAAATATCTTTCTACCTATTAGATTTGGGCCCCTTAATCTCCTAATCTCACAGTTTAATTCATGGATATGTTGATTTGCTTGAATAAATAGATCTCCCAGGATGCCGATGGAGAAAATGAGAAATAATTATGTGGCTGCGGCTGCATGTTGTGGACTTCTGAAATATGTTAAACATTGTGAAATCATTAGCCGTAAATTTCCAGACGAGGATGTTTGATTTCATTTTCATCGGATGTAACCTATGTTCTACTTGTCGACGCACCAGCACCATGGTCACAGACAGCAAACAAATATGATGTCTACTCATTTAAAGCTTCAGGTATATCCTATTAATGGGGAAGGTGACACAGTGTGGTAAGGCATTTTGTGTACATTAGCACATGTAATATTCACATTACTTTTAGGCAGTATCTTTTCCTGTTATTTCTCTTTTGTAGATAAGGATTCTGCATTTCGTGGTGAGCTAAGAGTTCACAGAGCCAGTGGGAACAGAAGAGCTATCTCAGACCTATCAACCGCCAGCATCCACCTTTGCACCACTCCACTGAACTGCCCTTGAACGTATCTCCACGTCTTCCTGGATCTCCCCCTCTAGATGTCCCGTCGTGGGGGCCATCTGTTGAGTGGAAGCCTGACCTCTTTCCACACCTAACAGATGACACCCTAAGAGATGTCTTTCCAAGGCTTGTCTCATCTCTGATTAAAGAGTGCTTAATAGGCTCTTAATTTAAGATAGTTGATTGAGAGCAAGGTTAACATGGATACAGTAGAAATGTTAATTTTGATGTGACTACTCTGTCAGAACACTGCTTTGCAAAACAACCATTAACATTCAAATATAATTATCTTTATCACTATTGTCAGAAACAACACAGAATAGCATGGATCAGTGCCCTAAATCAGGCTAATGTTTCTTTTAAGATATTGACAATGCTGCTCCCTTTTCCCCTCCAAAATGGGTTTAATGAGAGGAAACTAAATTTTAGCGCAGACATTTTTTGTTGTTTAACTCTGAATTTAAAATAATTTTTGTAAGCTTCTCCCAGGTCTGCCTACACAGGCTCCTTTGATTTGAAGGTCTTCTCTTCTCTGGTTAGTTTACGCAAGTACTTCAAAGAAATGTGCCTATATTTTCTATGTCAGTTTTTAACTCATAGATTCTTCAGTCACTTCTTTATGCAATAAATATTTTGAGTGTATACAATCTATCAGGCTCAGTTCTAGTTAGGAAATGGAACAAAGATTCCTGCCACTCTGGGGTTTAAGTGTCAGATAGGAAAGACTTATTATGCAGAAGTTATGATATGTAAGTAAATAATATGATGTACAGTTCTACGCAATGGTACTAGGAAAAAAGACAAGGGGTATCATGGTAAATAAAGCTGGGTGGGAAGGGAGTTTCAATTTTATACAACAGTCAGGGTAGGCCTTATAGAGGCAGTGGCATCTGAGCTTGAAGGAGAAAGTATTATACATAATGATATCTGGGGGCAGAATATTCCAGGCAAAAAGAATAGTCAAAGCCAAATTCCTTAAGTTGACAATGGGCTTGTTCAAAGATAAGGAGTCTGGAGAGGCATGAGGGAGGACTGATAGGAAGTGAGACCCTAGAATTCCTGGGGTCCCCTGGCTGGATCCTAGGTTCATGATGACCATATGTCATCATACCTCTTACCAATAGATGTGGCCTTCACAGTACCCTGGACAGGACATCATTCAGCTGTGTGCAAGTTTCTCCCATTTGGTCTCAGAATGCTTGAACAATTTAGCCAACGTTATTTAAAAATCAGAGGATTTTTTTCAAATACTACTTTTCTGGATTAAGAAAATCATAAAATCTGATGTTCTACCACAAGGTCCCAAAAAGGTACCCAGAGGCAACAAGAAGCAGTCTGCCCTGTAGGACCTGGCTTGCCAGGCTGTGCAGTACTCCTAATTCGAGGTTCCTCACTCACCTTAGGTAATTGGCCACCAGGGACTTTGGTGACCCTCTACAGAGTACAAAACTCTTCACCTGTTTGTTTTTGTTTTGTTTTGTTTTGTTTTTTGTTTTACCCTTTTTTCTTTTACTATTATGCCTTCTCTTCTTCCAAAGTTCAATTGAATCCTAACCCTCTCCATGAATAAAGCCCATCTTTGAACTGTCTCGATCACACTCTCTTCTGTAAAACCTTACAAATACCTACTCTCATGCAACTTAGAAGTGAAACTTGATTTTTGGAAATCCCCTCTCCTCATATGCAACTTGTCTTTCAAGGTGACTTTAGCTCTAGTGAGGGCTAGGTTTCCCTCCTTGGGCCCTCTCAGCCTCTGAACACGGAGGTTTTTATTCTTAATTTACTGAAGGGAAGTTGTAAAACTCACCTGAAGCCACTGAGGAAAAGATGGGTCATTTCAGAATTGTAAGGCATGGCCGTGCTTTCACCTTCCATAATGTTAGGCAGGGGATATGTAGAAAATACATAATATAATATGAAAAAGGCCATCTCTGTTTCAGCCATTCGGACTGAGCAGGAATTTTCAGATGCAGAAGCAAAATAAGAAATGCTGCTGATGGAATCTAATCTTTGCAGATACCCAGCCATCAGCCAAATATTTAAACATTTTTATATTCATATATCCTTTCAAATGTAGATAACATTTTATTTTATAATAATAAAATGCACACATATTTATCCTTTTAAGTTTGGATTCATTAACATGCTTATCTACATCACTTGAATTACTTAACTTTCCCCCAAATGTTTTATTTCAGAATGTTTAAATTACCCTGAAGCAATTATTTTTAAGTGACATAAGTGTGTATCATAGAGAGATATGTGATGATGATTTACATTCATTATTAATATCAATGGTAGTATGGTTTCCCTACTCTCATCCCATCATCAGTAGCTTTGCCAGTTTTGCTTTTTCTACCCTTGGCTTTAAAAAAAAAAAAAAAAGGTGACAAAAATAACAACAATTTTCTCTCTCTCCTAGAAAACATACTTTTGGCACCTTCTTCTTTTTTTTTTTTTTTTGGTACCAGGGATCAAACTCAGGGGCACTCGACCACTGGGCTACATCCCCAGCCCTTTTTTGTATTTTATTAGAGACAGGGTCTCACTGAGTTGCTAAGTGCCTCACCATTGCTGAGGCTGGCTTTGAACAGAAATCCTCCTGCCTCAGCCTCCCAAGTGCTGGGATTACAGGCGTGTGTGCCACTACACCCAGCTACTTTTGACACTTTTTAAATGGAAACATTAAAACTATACCTACAATGTTATAAAAAGAAAATAAATGTTACAAAAAGCACCTTGGCATGTTTTATGGAATGTTTATAAAATAGAATCTTAGATTTTCCCTATGAAGCTCTCTGACTATCCAAATTCTGTGTTTTCCCTTGGCCAAATTATTACTTGTAATTTCCTCACTGTTCAGAATCTGGCTGGATTTTCAACACTCAGTTCTTCTCAAATTTCATGATAGAAAAAGATGGTGGAATGAAACCGACATTATTACTGTATGTATATATGTGAATACATGACCAATATGATTCTGCAACATGTACACTCAGAAAAATAATAATATCCCATCTATGTATGACATATCACAGTGCATAAATGCATTCTACTGTCACGTATAATTAGTATAACTAATTAAAAAATTAAAAAAATTCACGATAGAGAATGCCTTTTCCCCCACATCCTTGCCAGCATTTATTGTTGTTTGTTTTTTTGATAGCTGCCATTCTGACTGGAGTTAGATGAAATCTTAGAGTAGTTTTGATTTGCATTTCTCTAATTGCTAGAGATGTTGAACATTTTTCCAAATATTTGTTGATTGCTTGCATATCATCTTCTGAGAAGTGTCTATAGTTCCTTGGCCCCATTTATTGATTGGGTTATTTGTTTTTTTGGTGTTAAGTCTTTTGAGAGCTTTATAAATCCTTGAGGTTAGTGTTCTATCTGATGTGCTTGTGGTAAAGATTTGCTCCCATTCTGTAGGTTCTCTATTCACCTCACTGATTGTTTCTTTTGCTGAGAAGATTTTTAGTTTGAATCCATCCCATTTATTGATTCTTGGTTTTAGTTCCTACGCTATAGGGGTCTTATTGAGGAAGTTGGGACCTAAACCAACATGATGGAGATTTAGGCCTACTTTTTCTTCTATTAGGTGCAAGGTCTCCGGTGGTTTAATTCCTAGGTCCTTGATCTACTTTGAGTTAACTTTTGTGCATGGTGAGAGAAAGACAGTTAATTTCATTTTATTATGTGATAAGAGAACTAAAGGGACTCTATCTTGTTCTTCAGCAGCCATCTTAGGAGTTCCGAGAAAAGTTCTGTTTCTCAGAAATAATAGAATACGGAAAGTCCTGCCTGCGTACCCATTAATTGTTACCTAGCACAATACGCTTGACAGCATAAAAACAGCAATTCCTATACAATGTAAAATTGCTCTCTTTGGTTTCCATTTTTCCTGGGCAAATACCTTGTCAGAGATTGATTGTCTAGATGTTAGTAACCATTCTCTAACATGTACTCAACTAGGGTCATCATGACCCCATTCCCTTCTACTTGATCATTGCTATATCAACCTGGAAAGTCCCGTGGGAAATATTATTGTACCCATTGCTTTGTCTTGCTAACTGCCTAGATTCAGCTTCTATACTGTGGCTTGCTTGCATTGGCTGAAACCCTGCAATTGAATATTCCACCCTCTGTGATTTTGCTCTTTATAAACCCTTGAAAAATCACTGCCTGCACGCCATCTTGTCACACTGTGTGATGTGTGAGGATGGTGGCCGCTGATCAGCTTAATAAAGGCTTTTTATTGGCATTAGTGTGACGTGGCTTGGAGTTTTAATTGACATCTCATTGGATACAACATTTTTGGCACAACAATTACATGAGGATTTCCAATTGTAAAAATACTTTATATAAAACCAGCAACTTGAAAAATTGTGCTCTTTATATGTAATATGAAATGAAATGTACTCTGCAAACATCTACAATAAATTAGAATAAAAATAAATACATTAAAAAAAGAAAGAGTGGAACAGAAAAAAATTCACAATAGAAATTTTCTTATGGCTTATCAAATGAAAACATTAAAATAAGATACAGCAATAAAACCATTCTTACAAAGCTGCACAAGTAGTAGTAAGTTGGATGTTAACCTCCATCAGAGACGATGGGTGTCAAGCACGGTTCTGACGAAAGACTCCGATTCTGCCCAGTTCTACAAAGTAGCCTAATGGAATGGGCCCTTGGGTAGGAGGAAATGTGTAAGGCACACAGCAGGTGACAAGTTATTCGATGCAGATTAATGCAGCAAAAATGAATACACAAACAGCAAGCCAAAGATGGGGTCAGTTTCAGACAAAGGAGATGAGGGACGAGAATTACCAAATGAATACTGAATTCAAATTCACGTAAGGGTGGGATCCGCCCACCTCCAGCCCCTGCTGGTGTTCCGTGGGGCCACAAGTGAAGCCATATAGGTCTACATTTTGGTGGCAAGTTGTTTCACACTTATGTTTCATCGGCTATAAAAAGGAAGTCAAGCAGCTCAAACTAGATAATGTATGGAAAGCGCTTAGCACAGTGCCTGGCACAACATTTTAGAAATGACAATTATAATCAGCTAATTATGTGTGCTAGCGAAAGGGCAGGAGAGAGGAGAGGAATCGCTCATGCATTGTTCCGGGGGCTAAAATACCAATAAGCAAAAGGCCCCGTGCCCAGGGGGGCGACAAGAGCGGGTAGAATCAAGATTCAAGAGCCATCTGGTAGCTCAGTATATATAGGCTGTACTGGCGTGGGGCGAGGGGTAGCATGAAGACGGACTCGGGGGCGCGCTGCACGCAGGGCGCCGAGTGAAGAAAGGGGGCTGGATGGAGGATGTAGAAGCAGGAAGAAGGGGCCGTCCAAGAGACTCTGCTGAGAAGGAAGCAGCAGGTGTTGGGGATAAATTGGATACCCAGGGTGAAGGAGGAGAGTCGAAAATAACTAGTGGATAAGAGCTCTGGGGAGCTGGAAGAACACGGGTGACAAGGACAGCGAGGAGGAGTAGACAGACACCCGCATGTTACCCGCAACATGAAATGCCCGACTGCAGAGCTACTGACGGCGGGCATCTGGATTTCCAGTTCTGGGTAACTACTGTTAGGATCTTAGATCTTAGCTCCTCCCCGTTGTTCCTAAGACAAGATTGGCTTCTAGACTCATTGGGAAGCATTGACAATGACTTATAATCGGCGAAAACAATGACTATCATAAAGGAAGAAAAGAAAAACACAACTCTGTGCTTTGTGATCAAATGACAGTCCTTCTTGACTAACAGAAGATCAATTATCCACAGCACATTTCTATAACAGGTTAAAAGACAAAAAGCAGTCATTTTCTGCATGAATCTGGTTTGAAGTTAGAACATTAGTACCCAGGTTCATTGTACTGTGAATGTGACTGTAGCCCAGTAATCACAAAAAGAAAAAAAAAAAAATCAGTAAGGGAGTAATACTCATACAATAGTAGTATTGAGGTGGCTTCCCACTTACACATGTTTTGGTAATTTTGCAATAAATTTGGCCTAATGTGGTGTTTTGCCAGTATTTGCATTGCCAACCGCTGTCATCATCAGCCTTTTAGAGGTATATGACAGTCTGTTTATCTTGCAAATAGTTGCAAAGCAAAAAAAGTAATGATACATTTTAAGTTGCTTAAAAACTACTGGTAATTAGGCGGCCCACATGTACTTAAATCAAAACAACCCTAGCAATGTTTTCAGGACTGCTGTAAATGCAATACATAGATGAGAATTTACAGTGTTCCATAACCAGGGAAACCGTGATACCAGATTGCATTTGCTTTTATCTTACCCAAAGTAACATTATCTTCGGCAGCCATAAAGAAACGGGACTATCATATAAATCTATCTAAAGGAATTGGCACAGTTACAACAAAGGCATCCACACAAGATGCCTTATTTATTGAAAAGCATCCAAATTCCAGTGGCTAAGAAGGGACTTGATTTCTTCTTGAGTTAGACCCAGCACCCCCCAAGCCCCCCACCCCCACTTGCTCTTACACACATATCCCTCAAACTATGTCAAAAGCAGGAACAAATTTCCTAACCCAAACTGAAAAGTCCTTGGCTCTCCAAATGACTATAAATTGCATGGCTAAGTGCATATGGTCACAGGGCTGTCACAATTACTTCTCTTGACAATTCATCATAGCATACTAATTCTATAATATCATTACTGCGTCTCTTCTCACTGTACTGATCCAGCCAGCTAATTTAATCAACTAATAATAGATTCAGAAATGGATGCAAGGGGCCCTAGCACTTCAAATTATATTACTAGAGATGTACCGCGGTGCAGTGGATATAGTTCTCACTGTTCAAACTAACCTCCACAAGTTACCTGTTTCAAATAAGAGAGGGAAGGTTACCTCCAAACGTTTCAGTAGGAACATTATGAGCACAAAAAGTTCTTTTGAAATCAATACCAATTTTTGCTTAAAATATATTAACCATGTCAACAGGCAAAACCAAACTCTAAGTGCAGAGTTCATTGTGGATATTAATAAGACATGAAACTTAGAAATTTTCGTATTTGTGGGAGAAAAAGCAGAGTTCTATGATTAACTGCAAAGTGAGCCATTCAAAGATGGACAATTAATTTTATTAAATTTTAATCTTCTCTGCAAATGTCAATGGTAATTAGAAAACATTATTCTTTAACATCACAGTCCATCTTGCATGTCATAAAGAGTAATAAGTTAATTTATTATGAAGAAAACACAGCCTGAAAGCATAAGGCTAGAAAGTATACAGCAGGTAAAATAAACTCTATAGTGGGTGGGTATGACTTATATGAAGTTAAAACTCTAGTGTCTTTAAAAAAGAGTCACTTACTTAGAAACAGCCATGATTTCCTTTCAGGACCCGGCTACCGACTTACCTATATGAGATTGTAGTTGAAAGATGGCTGAGCAAATCCGCGTCGTGGAGTGGGCAGCTGACTCTGAATATATAAGTCAATAAGGCTTGCTTTTTGACTAGCAGGTGAAATAATTTATGTTGCTCATGGGGCCGTGAAACCTTCCTCACCTGTGCATGCTTGCTAGGGCAGACTTTCTAACTACCCTACAGTTGCTACCTCTTAAAATAGAACAGACTCTATTTAGTAAAATACAAACGGGCACTTTACTCAGATGGTAATTCCCATGTAAATTACAAAAATGTGAATACCTGAGCCTTCCTCTTACTTTCCACCAATGGAAAGGATAGCTCTTTCTCCTCCCTGGGGAACAATGTTCTCAGAGGCCCTGAGATGAGAACTCTTGGACTAGAAATGAGACTGCTGCTAACTTCATCCGCATAGGTTAAAGTGGTCTACCCCTTACTTCACATTTCAGTGACTATCGGTGTTCTTAAATTAGGAGACTTCAGATAAAATTATGCATTTCTATCTTTTATTACAAATCATAAGCCCTAGTATCATGACCCACCCAGACACAGAAAGTAGATACATGAAGCCGAAAAGTGGGAAGCACCCTGTCCCACTAACAGGGTACCCTGCATTTCCATGTATCACTGTCCATCATTGGCTGAGTGTTAGCTACTATTTTTTTTTTTTTTTTAAATCTCAGACAGAACCAAATCTACCCATCTTGTTACCTACATTTCCTGGATACCTGTATCTATCAAAAATTCTAAAATCTTCTTAAGTGAATGGATTTTTGTTTTCTAATTTAAAGGTTCTTCTAGTGTGCAGCCTTAAAAAAACCCCAAAAGCCAAATGTTCTCTCTGATCGGTGGATGCTGATCCATCGTGGGGGGAAGGGGTCATGGGAAAAATGAAGGAACTTTGGGCAAAAGGGAGGGAGAGGTGGGAGGTGAGGGAAGGGGGCATGAGGGTAGGAAGGATAGTTTAATGAGATTGACATCAGTACCCTAGGTACATGTATGACTGGGCATATGGTGCGATGCTACATCGTGTACAATCAGAGAAATGAAAAGTTGTGCTGTAATTGTGTACAATAAATCAAAATGCATTCTGCAGTCATATATACCTAATTAAAATAAATAAATAAATTTTTAAAAATTGTAAGATTATTATTTATTTTTAACAGACACTTTTGCATTTTTTGAATGCAATTTTACATGATCAGCTCATGGATTTAGAAATATCAACCTTAAAACTCAGTGTGGAATTGTATAACTAATTAAAACAAATAAATTTTTTTAAAAAAAATTGGAAAAACATACAGTAAAATGTATTTCTACACAAAGTCAATACCTAACTGGTATAGCTCTTTCCGCTGTTAAAAAAAAAAAAAAAAGTGAGAAAACTCTCATCACGATAATGCTTCTGTATAGTTATTTTGAGAAACAAGTGTAAATTCAGTAAAATGTCCATGCAATGTCACCCTTTGCTAAATGTGATTCAAATCATGTTTGCTTAGCCTAAATGCAAGGCATCTCCATGAGCCCTGTAATATAACAAAACAAATAATTTTCCTTTCATCAATATACAACAGCTTTGTTCATTATTGAGAAACGTTAGGTGGTAAAGTATTGAGTGCTATGCATTTTATGCTTAAATCAATGTACTGTCTTGCAGTTATGCCACCTAATGTGTTTTTAAGTCATCCGCTACAGAGATCAATGTGATTCTTATTTGATATTCAGTGTTAAGTTCAGCCTCATAAATTTAGAATTGCACTCTGTTATTTTGATGGTTATATATTAACCACGTACTGAAAGTTTTATGATTTTAGACTCAGCCTGGCTGTAAATCATACTGGTTCCATACGTAAGGCATAGGGTCTGGCTTGATTTTTATTGCTCTGCTCAGAAGGAAACGGATGGATGGCTGGATAGTTGAGGGAGGTAAACCTACAATGTGTTTGGATAAATACCTCGGGTATGTGAGCATTAAAGGCATGGTTCAGAAAATTCAAATTAGACAACTCATTGCAACCAGCCTTGTAGGCACGAATAATAGTGCATCAGCAAGGTGTCACAAATTGGCAATCTTTTACATTAGTGCCCTCGTGGCATAGGCCTTGACCTCATCAAAGTTCATCTGTGCTCACTCGGGGGTGAGTTAGTCTGACAAAGCAGACTACACCTGGAGAGAGGTCAAAAAATGTAACCTCAGAAAGAGAGGTAAAGGATTCCATCTCAGGACTCAACCAGAGATCTATATATTACTTCAGAGACTAAGAAAGTAAGGATGCATAATAACATCATTGCCTTCAAATAATAAACTGGGTTGTAACCCTGGAACAGACTAAGCCCTAAATGTAACAATTTATTTATACAGAGAATAGAACTGAATTAATAATGATCATCAGAAGCAGTTAAAACAACAACAACAAAAATTGCAGAATAAAGCCTTTTGAAAATCATGCAAAAATTAAATCCACTAATAAAAATGCCTTCTATATAAGTGGTATTCCTTAGTAAAATTACAGATATTAGGTGAGAGTGGATTTCTTTTTTCCATTAGAAGTGGTGAACCTTTTGGCAGGGTCTCAAATGCTCACGTTCTTTGAAGGTTCCAGTTTAGTACTTTTTTTTTTTTTTTTTTTTTTTTTTTTTTTACTATATTTTTATCATAAATGGAAGCCACTTTTTTTCTTCCAATGACATATTTTCAGACTCTGCACTCGTCCCCCGAAGTTAAACATGTAACATCTTAAACTACGACTGAACTGACAGACGTGACAACACATTTCAAAAGCAATTATGCTAGGCTGGGCCAAAAGTTTGATCAGTTTTGATTTAGCAGCATTTAACAGAAATGCAACAGCTACTGTTTTCTTCAAATCATTAAGATGTACAGATGGCCTAACTTTCCATTTCTTCAGGTATAGTATTATTTTGATTACTGATTCAAGGGAGAAATACAGCTTAAAAAAGTGTTCCATATTCTTTTAAGGACTTCTAAGATTCAGCAATAGATATGCTTGTGGGGACAAAAAAGAAACAAACAACAACAACAAAAAGACTTGTACACAAACTTAATGGGTAACAATTTTCCCCCAGTATATATATATATATATATATATATATATATATATATTTTTTTTTTTTTTTTTTTTTTTTTTTTTTTTTTCACTGAAACTGTGTCTGTGAAGTTGTTTGCATGGCTGTCTTTTCAATTAAAAAAAAAATTAGTACTGGGGATTGAACTCAGGGTGCTTTACCAATGAGCTACATCCCCAGTCCTTTTTATTTATTTATTTAATTTTAAATTTTGAGACAGGGTCCTGCTAAGTTGCTGAAGGTCTCAGATTTGCTGAGATTGGCCTGGAACTTGGCCTCCTCCTTCCTCAGCCTCCTGAGTTGCTAGGATTACAGGACCACTATGCCCATCTCTTTTCACATATTTTGGAGCAAAAACCAATGTTATTTGGTTCACAAGATTGATACTCTTCTTAACTACTGTTCCTCAAATTTGTAGCATGCATATTAAATCACCTGGAGAACTGTCACCACATGAAAGGTGGATTCTGTTATCTGATTCTGTAGTGGATTCTGAGAATTCATGTCTCTAACAAGTTCCCATCCAGAATCCCATCTTCTCTGCTGTTGCTCTGTGGACCACAGTTTATAAATCATTGTCAAAAACACTTCCCAGTTACTCTTGTTGCATCTCTCTTGGAGTCAGTTTCACAATGCACAATTTGGTTCAGGTAAAAGAGCTTTGTTGCTTCTAAAGTTCCCAGACCCAGAGAAGTTCACATGGCCTGTTTGAGTGAAGTCTCAATATAACTTCCAGGTGAACCATCAAATTTCACTACACTCAACTTGGTAGCCATACATTTAAGTACTAATCAAGCAGCCTAAAACCTTTCCATGGGCAGACACTGATAAAGTCTCTTATGAAAATACTCTCATTTAAGTCATGAACTTTTTTTCTGGCATTTACATTTTTATCTCTTGTCTTTTCCCATACATGCATACAATGGGATCAGGAGGAATTCAATCAAAACAGATGTATTAGATGTGAGTGTGATATTGTAGGTGGATATTTTAAACAGAGCACTCAATAAGAGAAAGATGAGTGAGTTAGTTACCTCCTGATTATTTCCAGCGCATTCTATACATTGAGCATTGTTCTTGCCAATATGGTCTGAGCTTTAATAGCATCACCTAGTAATCTGACATAGAGTTATTAATATTTTATAATTTAGAATTCTTCAAATCTCCTGGATTCCTATGGAAATATTTTAAGGTAAATCTTTCAGCTGTCTCCATGATCTCTCTCTCACATACAAAAACTGTAAATACTGTAGCTTTTGGAATCTGACAATTGAGACCATATTCTAGGTCTCATCTCTGTTTCTCCATTTCCTTCATTTAAAGACTCATTGTGCTACCAGAAGCTGATAAAAGTATAATAACACATACAAAAATCAAATGTAGTTTATTTTTTAAAATTGATTTAGCTTTGGGTCCTTTCTCCTACCCTCTTGTAAGGTCCAAGTAGCATCACCCAGATAAGCAAATGATGAACACAAAGGCAAAGTCCATGCTCTTCCATCTCAAAATAATTTTTTCATAAGTTAACCAAAAAGAGTTTCCCTTTTCATGCAAGTTATACTTTTAAAGAATTTATCCAGGAAATAGTATATTTAAAATAAAGAAAAGCATATCCAACCTAATTTTTGCATTTTGGATCATTTAGATGTGAATGGGATTTAGTTTATAAATTAGGTTTTCATTATATTACACACACGTATTTTGTATATGTTGCCTATTTTTATAGAACATTATTTGCTATACTAAATACAGTACACCAAAGTGTATCTTAAAATACATAAAATTAAAACAAAATAAGCCCTTTTGTTTAAGGACCCAGAAATGTTGTTCATTTCTTCCAAGTCCATGGTCAGTCTCTAACATGAAAAAAATGGCAGGAAAGTTGCATTCCTCTGAGGTATTCTTTCTGGAATAATTTTAGACCTGATTATGTATACCAAGGAGGCTGTCAGTTTATCTGATCTTCAAACACACTGTGAACTCTGTGGGGAGAATCTCTGGTAAATCAGACAGTTCACTTAAATGTATTTAATTTTTTTTCTGTGAAAGCTACATTCTCTATAACAATTTACTTCTTATTTGGAAGCTTGGTTAATTTTCAGAAATGAGTTCTGGAGAATGCAAATATGATTTAAAAAAACCATTGTAAAGAAGAGTTTTTATGTCTATACCACACGATGGAATAAATCAGTTCATTGAGCATATGGCTTATTAGGCTTAAATAGCTCTTTTCCAAGATGATTCTGAGCATCATATTTTGAAAGATAAGGTAGTGGGTTGTTGTTTTTGGATATTTGCCTTTATAAAGATAGGACCATCTGTCTTAACAAGTGAAAAGATTCAAATGCTTTGATTGCTATTTTCCTAATCAGGACAAATTCTAATAAATTTTAATATCCTGATTAATCAGATCTGACATTAAATCCTGGAGGTGTTTGCTGGTATCATACTGTAAGAATTTCATGTTGTCCAGAAATATTTCTACACAGTCTATGGTCAACATTTGGCACTTTTATTTTCTGAAGCTTAGAGAAATTTGTGCTAAAGCAATATAACTATATAAAAATGAAATTATGGAATACATACTTTGTTTAATCAATTAAATTAATATTAATTACAAAGCTCTGCCCCTGATTTTTTATTGATATTTTCCTATGACAATTTTTTTTTACTTTGAATATCTAACAAAAGCAGAAGGTTTTTCAAAACTACAAAAGAATTCCATTATGAAAACCCATCAGCAGTGGTAAAAATTCTGTTAAGGATTATGCACATAATGGGTATTTCCCTATTATTAACATGCTAAAAGATAGAAAAAGCTTACAAAACCCCCACTCAAATACAAACATTTGTTACCACAAATATGCTTATTGCACTTAAAATGTTTTCTCTGTTCAAAAAATATATTTTTTTAACAAATCAGAATATAGAATATTACCCATGAAATATCCTACTATGTATGCATATCATTGTCAATATTTTTGAGTGCATGCTTCCACAGAGGCTGCTTATTAAATTAACAATAGATACATTAGAATTTACCTAACTCATTAAAATCTCAAAGTTATTTTTAAAATTGTCCCTTCATGATATGAAAGTTTCTTATGCTGGTTTCATAACTTTTTGTAAGTCTACTTTCTGTTTTGCCTAGACATTCCCACATTTTCTTGATCACTAAAAGATCAGGGAAATAAACTCCTGTTTTTAACATATATTCCTTTTTACTATGCAAAATTTTTGTTCTTGCCATAGGAATAAACCTTTTAAAAATTATAATTGTTTAAGTTCTTGTTCTTATTGCCTGGTTGTTTTCAAACTATATCTCTGAGTTCCTAGGCAGGTAAACTTGAGTTCATTTTTGCAAATAGCATAGCCAATGAGCTATTTCTCAAATGACTAAGTAAAGTTGTTTTTCAGGTTCTACCCAATGAAGTTACTTTAGTACCTTAGGTGATAATACATCCTATAAAATGTTTACACACTTTCTTTTTTTTTTTTAATTGTATGTAACTGTATGTGAGGTTTGGGGAGAAATATACCGAAAGCATACAGGTCTAAAATACTATTTCTTGGCTGATACCTGATCCAAAAGTAAGTACTCTAACACACTCAATAAGCTCGCTATTATTAACTAAAGACTGCATTTCAAGTACATTATGGCATCACTTGAAGTAATAGCAACTGAAATGTACCTACTTAATGGAATCGATCTTTCATAAAGACTGCAGTAAAGTATTATCAGAAGTCACTTATTGAACTTTATTTCTCAATGATATAATAAAAAGTAGCACATCAGGAATAAAAATGCCATTTGTCACCTGAGTCTCTGGCACCTGAGAAATGTTATCAAGAAGTAGGGGGCATTCCTTGAGCCCCACAGTAGAAGTAAGGACTAATTACCTACTCATCTGGCCCAAAGATCCCAGATTCATTTGCGACCCACTCAGACGTTAAAGCAAGTCGCACATACACACAGTTCTGAGTTCTCAAGGAAGATCAGTGTTTATCAAGTCTTCCATGTAAAGTCCTTAACGCTTTTGGTTCCAAGCTGCCCCATACTATCGAGAGTGGAAAGGACGGGAGAGATTATATTTTGGCAGAGACCAATTTATTTTCTCTGTCATGTTCCTCCAGTTTGTCTCCAATATGTTTGGTTTTCATGGTAAATTTGCTAGATTTGATGTCTTCAAGAAAAACAACACCCACTATGGGTCACAATGGAATGAGGGGATGCAACGGAGTTTCCGTGTTTCCCCAGAAGGAGAATGACAGTTTGGGAAAGTGTGATTCATTGGATACATTTCTGAGTACTGGTGTGACTAGAATGGAAATACAACTCTTTTCACTTTTAGTCTCTCAATATTAAATGGAGATGGTTTTCCTCTCTGGGGAGAAGGTGCCTTGGCATGAAATGGAAAACAAATGACCTTTGGGCCAAGTCCTTCCAGCTGTGCTTTTGTTTGCCCTGGGAAAGAGTGTCTTTTGTTCAATTCAATTAAGCCAAATATTAAGAGACTTCATAATGTCAATATATGTGTACGGAAAGTCCCTGACTTGTGATGGTCTGACTTAGGATGTTTTGACTTTACGATGGGGTGAGAGCCATCTGGAACTGGACTTCCTATTTTGAATTTTGAACATTTTCTGTACTCGCAGCAGGCACACAGCACTGTCTTGGGAAGCTGGGCTGCAGCAGTGAGCTTCAGCTCCCAGCCAGCCACCCAATCACGAGGGAAAATAAGGGGTACTCCAGGGTACCCTGTGTTGCTAAGCTATGATATTCAGTAGGTTAAGTATACTGTTTTTAAATGAACTTTCTACTTAATGTTATTTCCAATTTAGGATGGGTTTATTAGGACGTAACCCCATGTTAAGTTGAAGAGCATCTGTGTTCCTTTCTGACCTTATTTGCAAAATCCAAACAAACATCTGGGGAAAGTATATGCTAATTTCAGGATGGCAATAACCAACCAGAGCAGACTACCTCTCCACGCACACGTGCTTGTGGTTTTGGTCTTCTCCATCCATCCCTTGCAAGGCACACACACATGCATCTGGATCTGCCCTATGCCGGGGTGCTTGTGCCCTCTATCTGGTTCCAACAGACACTTGAGTTTGAGATCACTGTTCGCAAGATTCCTATTTCTTCACCACCTGTACTAATAATCCAACACAATGACAAGGATCCTAGGGTAAAAAGGAACCCGAATGTCCCAGAACAAGGACAAAGCAGTGGTATATTTCAAATGCATATAGAATCAACCTATCCTCATTTCCTTTGTTTTCCTATTTGCATTCAGTGTTTTCTCAAATGAATTGCTGGTGTGTGTTTTCCTTGAGTGTTTAATTAACATTATAAACAAACACCTTATTTTTTATTAAATTATTAATCAAGAATTACATTTACCCTGGAATCTGGAAATGCATTATTCTGACCACTACCAAATATTCACATGTCTCAATGACCAGGCAATGAAACTAACACCCATGTGACATGTAGGCCAGCCTAAATAAGAAGCTAAAATAAGTAGGTATTTGGAAGCATATAAATCATTCCCCAGGGAGGTCAGAAGATGAGGAGAATGAAATCAAGAACTAGAAGTCAGAGCTCTAGATGCTAATCTTACTTCAGTACTTGCTAACTCCATGACCTTAGAGAAAATGTTTCTCTTTGATGATAGTTTCCTCATCTGTCAATGCTTTCTGTTCAGAGTATTTGGTGAGGGGAGAAAAACAAAACAAAAACAAACAAACAAAAAAAAAACTGTGCTCCTTGTAAATGAAGACATTTAATGAACCAGAAATGAAGTGATCATATTGATGGTAAATGTCTTAAAAATCCAACTGACAGCAAGGCTGGGGGTTCCTGCTGATACTTATTCACATTTTATATTTTAAGGGTTTGACCAGACCCTGAAATATTCAATCTACTTTTCTTTAGCATAGACAACTAAACATGCAATTGCAAAAAATAATTGAGCTCTTTTAACTGCATTGATAATACTTAATTCTATGAATATGCATGTGGAGAATAATGGAATTTCTACAGGGTGCCTAATGTCAGGCTGTAAAGAGGGAGAGGCTGATTCTGATTTGGAAATTAAAGCAAGCCCATCATTAAATATCCTGGATGAGAACTGACAAGGTGAATTACTGCAAACTCTAAGCAAACTTTACAAGTAAGTTTAATTAAACAAGAGTCTATTCGTCTTTTGCAAACTCATTTAGAAGAACTCATTTAGGTGTAGCATTTCTATGGAAAGATTTGGTTAGCCACTCTCTTTAATTCAATTACTAGAGAAACTTTAGGTATAGTCTCTGACTTCTCTAAGGGATCATGTTTTATTCCATGTATTCTTCTCTAGATGAAAATAACATGAAAAAAGTTTAAACAGCACATGATAAACAACACTTCCGGTCTAGAGATATAAAAGGCTTAGTTTAGTGGTTTATGAAATCCTGGATTACCTGGAGAATCAATCACATTATCTTTGCCTCAATAGATAATGCTATGAAATGGGAAGACTCAGGCCAGTTCCCCTTTTGGGATAGTTGCCGACATTGATTTGGTGTATTTGAATTGTACTATATCTCAGGCAGAGGTTTGTGGGGCTTACTTCCTGGGATTATAGGTTGAGGCTGAATTAGCAAAAGATAAACAGAAACAATTATTATGGAGCTTTGCTGAGAATCTTTTGCAGACCACACTGTCAATTCTAGGAGATGTCTCTGAAGCCTTTGCTTGCTTGATTTAAAATAGAGTGTGATAGTACAGTATTACCCAGATTACCTTTATGTATAATATATAACAATTCTATGGGGAGGCTCATATTATGTGACTATCTATTCAAGAAATGGAAAATGGTTCAACTGTTAACTCATTTAATCTTTACAGGGAGTCAAAGGGGCAACACCGCATGCCCATTTATATAAAAGGAGGAAACAACAGATTACAAAACTACACAACTTGACCAGAGTCCTGGGTGAATTAGCAGCAGACCCGAGGTTTTGCACTCAGGTGTAGGTGACTCCAAAGCAGGTGCTCTTTGTACCATACAATTCAGAAATCATACATGATGCCCAGGATCAAAAATCAGAGAGACAAGCCAAAAGGGAAACAACTCAAAAGTTCATCAACAGATGAACAGAAGGCTGGGGCTGCAGCTCAGTGGTAAAGTGCCTGCCTTGCAAATGTAAGGCACTGGGTTTGATCCTCAGCACCCCACAAAAATAAATAGATATTGTGTCCATCTACAACTAAAAACTAAGAAATGATTAAAAAAAAATAACCAGATAAGTGGAAAGTTAAACATGGTATGTCCACACAATGGAATTTTATTCCTTTTTTTATGAAGAAAAAATCGATTCTGTGACATTGATGAAGCTAATGTTAAGGGAAAGAAGCTAATCACAAAAAAAAAACACGTAGAGCATGATTCTACCTTAATGACGTGTCCAGAACAGGCAAATCCAGAGAGACAAAGTAGGTGAGTGGTTGCTATGAGGGGGCCAGAGTTGTTGGGGAAGAGTGAGAAATGACTGCAAAAGGGTTTCTTTTGGGGGTGATTAAAATGTTCTGAACCTGACTGATTGATGGTTGCACAGCCTTGTGAATATACCAGAAACCAGAGAAATGAATGTTTTAACTGAGTGAATTGTAAACTCTGTAAACAGTACCTCAATCATGCTGTTACAAATAATAAAGTCATAGAAGCAACTTAAAAAAGCATGAACAATTGCTAAAGGGCAGCAAGAAGGGACTGGAGATAACTAGCACACACTGGGGATCAGTACAGACCTTCCTGGTCAGCACCCTGGTTTCACCTGCATTGGGGAATGTGGTAAAAAAAAAAAAAAAAAAAAATAGAGTTACATGCAAGAACAAAAGTGATCTCCCTCCAAGGGAGTCACTGGTGGCCTCGCTGACAAAAATTGTTTAAAAGGGGATTCCTTCAAAGGTTTCTGGTCTCTTGAAGGGGCTATACCAGTGCTTTATCATCTCCACCAGCTTGAAGTCACCCTGCATAAGGCCAAGAGATGTCAATCATAATATCTGCCTTGAGGAATTCTGTGTATATTGAAATGATAGGATCTTCTGATCCTACCCTATGCTGATGAATTGTCAATCATTTTCCAAACCCCCAATCACCATCATTAGTCTCTTCTCAGGGAAATGCACCAAGAAATTCTCCAATTTCATGGGCTTTTTTTTTTTTTTTTTTAATCTACTTTAGTGCATCTCACACCACTAGAAGTCCCTTCTCTGCTACTCTTCCTTTCTGCCCATCCTTAGGTTTAATGCCTTTCTGTTGTCCTAAAGAGAAGAGGAGAGGCCCAGAAAGCACCTCTTCACAGTTACATTGGTTAGAAATTTAGGTGTCATTTTTTTCTTTTTCTTTTTTTTAATATTTTTTTTAGTTGTAGGTGGATACAATACCTTTATTTTATTTATGCGGTACTAAGGATCAAACCCAGTGCCTCACACATGCAAGACAAGTGCTCTATCACTGAGCCATATCCCCAGCCTAGGTGTCATTTTCTTCATGAAAGATAATTAAGTAAAGAGTGGAAAGAACTTATAATTCCTCACAATACCGTTGTTTTTAAACAGCGGGAAATTTGTTGATGAAGTTATTGAATTTCATGTTTTTAAGCATGCAGCTATTGTCATGCTTATCTCTTGAAAAGGAAAAAAAATCTTTTGATGATAAGGAAATTATTAAAAAAAAAAAAAGCACTGGTAGGATCATACTATAAAAACCTTGACCAAGTATGGAAGGAGGTTAGTATTTTGTCTGAACGAATTTCAAAGTCACCACCAACTTTCTGTGTTATTCCCTGGTGCAAGTTTGTACATTTTTATAATGCCTTCAGAATAATTTATCACATAGTAAAGATTTTAAAAAATCATTATCCTTTTGATCTAAAAATCCTTGTACTTCAACTTTAATAAGTTCTTTCTGAAGAAGTTGCCACGTATATTTTACTCCTCGGAGAAATCAACAGCAGAACATTCAAGCAAGGTTTTAGGATCTTCTAATCCCGTTTTTAAAAATTTCACATAAGTTTTTGTGTGTATGTGTGTGTCTCTCTACTGTGACACATGCTTTGGGGTGTAAAATGGGAAGACCTGTGAAATATAGGGACAAAATCTAAGGGTTTTTAGAATCGTTAGCAGGGATAGCTACACATCATAACGGTTTAAAGTTAGTTTAATATTTAGAAGTATTTCTTGCCGATGGCAAATACATTAGCATAGCATAAGTAAGCAATGAACAACATTGATTTATGTTTTTGTCTTCAGGCTACTTCAAACCGTCCTTATTTCACTACCAAAAATTGGGGGTGGCAGATATTTCAAGTTGGTTTGGCATCTCGAAACATCTTTAAGAAGTCAGTCACAAACCACCCAGTTGTACTAGTATTATTCCTCCCATATCGGGGATGTATTAAGAGAAAATCTTTATCAACCAAAATTTAAAAGCATCACCCATATGTGTACACAGGCTCACGCGTGCTCACACACACAGTTTCTAAGCTGATAAATCTTTGAGGAAAGAAACTAGAACAATAACCAAATCCATTCTCCCTTGTTCCTTGTAAAGGGTTTACTTCAAATCCACCGAAAGCTGCACAATTTGGAGTTTTTAGGCTTTCCTACGTATTATCTTTAAGCATATGTTCCTTTTATAAAGCTCTCGCAGGACTACAAAGCGAGACCAAAATCAACCCCAATGATCACACTGTAGCACTGCAA
The DNA here is from genome assembly GCA_025594165.1 of Tamias sibiricus. Taxonomy (NCBI): domain Eukaryota; kingdom Metazoa; phylum Chordata; class Mammalia; order Rodentia; family Sciuridae; genus Tamias; species Tamias sibiricus. The sequence goes on from CM046662.1 coordinate 13,154,206, forward strand.
CATCTATGCGCTGTCAGCGCAGGTGGCTTAGGCAGCAAGGTCGGGTCTCCAGCTCTGAAGAATGAATGCTCCTTGGACCTTCGTTAAGGTATTGAACAGTTTTTGTTTTAGAATCCCTTCTATTCTGAGAACAAAGGACATTAAAAATACTCAGAGGTACCTACTGAGTATTTGTAACACATTAGGAACTGTGTTGCTCCTTGGGTTTATCATGACATCCCCATCTGTAGGCACTCGAGTATAATTCCCTCCCATTATGGGATGGAGGAAGGAGAGAAGAACATGCCCTTTTCAGTGAGGATGAAGGACAAGAGACACAAGGGCTCATCCATCAGGCATGCCTGTCTCCCTAACTCTCAAAACACTAAATACATCCACACTTGACATATCCTTCCGCTCTGCCCTGTGTATATATTACTGAAAGCATTAAATCTTCATAGACACTTTACACTTTTCAGGTATAGGGTTGTATGCACGAAGCCATGTGTTGTGTACTTTAGGGACAGTTTCAGGGACTTTCTAGGAGTGATTGTCTCAGTCTGTGATTATAAGTTTATGTCTTGGTTGAGAATAAACCTAAGAAAGAGGCAATGCTAACATAAATGCCCCAGCTCCTGTGATCCCCAAGATAACCCGTTAGAATGGGTATTTTTATTCTCTTTTGTCCTTCTACTGGTGACAGAGTCATGGCAAGTTTAAGAGATTGGCTGGTTGCGTGGCTTTTAAATAGAAGAGATGGGATTCAAATACAGGTCTGTCTGAATCTAAAACCCAAGCTTTAACCGCTTCTCTTATTTTAAAAAATGGCACTGCCAATCTTGTCTTATTTTACAGGGATTATTAAAAAGCTGTTGGACTGTATGACATGTTCTATTAAAGAATCAAAAGAAAGAAGGGTAGGGCCATTAACTATGCATTTGCTGGCTGGGGAAGTAAAACAGCAGGTAGGGAAGCTTGCCTCTGGCATTTTGCTCTTCTCCACCTTGATTTCTCCTCTACAGCAAGGGAGGTGACAAAGACAGGCTGAAGCCACAACTGAAAACAATCCAAACCCACCACCACAGAAACTAATTTTGCCAGTGAGTTTTAAGCGATTTCTCAAAATTCAAACTACCAGTGTACTGTTAGGAGATTTCACTCCCACACCTACCCCTGCAAAGTCAGAATTTTTCTCAAAGTGGAAAAAAACATTTGTTATGTAGTTTTAAATGGATCACCAAAGCCCTTTTATCATCAAAATCTGGTGCAAATTCTGAGTAACTACATTAATAGAGGGCTATGGTTTTTTATCAAACTTCAGTTGTTAGAGCTTGCAGGGGGCTATATTTTTGAGTTAAGTGCTTCAACCTTTTATTCGGACTATTTTACATTCTGTCCTTTTAAAACATTAAAGACTTCTTGTTTTATAATAATCCTCAAATGCTTCATAAATTATGAGAATCTTACTGATTATTCACGATTCTCAGCAAACACAATTCCTAGAATCCTCATTTGAATAATTCCAAGCGTGTGCTCCTTTTCATGAGTACTGGATCAAGACCCTGTTCTGCAGCACAGTCCTCTTGGACAGAATATGATGAAAATTGTCACTTTGCGGCACTCCTTTGTGTTGAAAATATCCCAATATGCACAGCAAGCGCCGCTGCCCAGGAAACACAGGGCCTTTGCACATGCATCAGGTGCGGGTCCATCTCTGCCTTGATTCTCTCTATTCCCTCCTTTCCATGAGCCATCTTCATCAAGCATCTGCCACTGCTTCCTTCTGAAACGCTCCTTCAAACATTATCAACACCAGATCCAAAGCCCTCTCTTCATTCTTCATCCTAATTAAACATTTTGCAGCTTATGGCATGGTTGACCTGGATCTTCCTAAAAGTCCCTTCCTCCAGGAAAAGCACTGACTCACCCCCTTTGCTCAGAGTCCTCTTTACTGATCACCGTTCTGGCCTCACCTTGCCCATGCATTCTCCTCCTGACAGGTGGTGTTTATAGGATGCTGTCCCTGTGCCCCCTTTGACAAACATCTCACCTCCCAACAAGCCCCAGTGACAACCTAAAGGTGATGGCTTCCTCTCTTTCCCTCCCAGGTTCATACTCTTATTTCCATTAAAGCATTTCCAATTGCCTATTGGCCATTCTTATACCAAATTCCAAGGAAATCTATACTTAATATTTTCCAAAAGCAAACTTCCTATTTCCCTGCCAGGTTTTCTCCTCCTCCTTGCCTCTATCTGAAGTTTTTCACACTCAGTCATCTGATCTGCACTTCTTAGAATCACGCGGAATTCTCCACCTTCCTGTGAACATACCTGTCCACTCTGACCATTGCTAACCCCTAACAAGTTGCCTTCCAAACCTCTCCTCTTCAAATTCCTTCCCTCTCAGCTAGCTTCCCTGGTGAGACCATTATCATCCTTCCATTTCTTCTATCTGGTTCAGATTCTCCCAATGTAGATTTTTTTTTTCCCTAAATGTAAATTGAATCAAATCATTCCTTTGCTAATAACCTTCAATGGCTCCCACTTGCTTATGTGATAAATCCATGTGTTTTCATTAATTCTAAGCTTTCCAAAAGCTGGCCAGGGTAAATTTTCCAGTACCCTCATTACTCACCTCCCAATTTCTCTCCTGCTGTCCATCCCTTCTCCTCCTAAGGGGTGGTTCTTCATTCCCCATTCATCCCAGCCTGTTCGCAGCTCTGATTTCACAGTGTACTGTATCCTTGCCTAGCAAGTCACCTTTCCTCTCTCCTACCTGCAATCATCCTCTGCTAGCTGAAACCCTCGCCCATATACTAGCCTCTTTTGCAATCCTTCATTATGTAATAGTATTATTACATATTATTGTCCATGTTAGGCACTCTTGCAAACATTTTATTCATTTACTCTCCACAACAAATCCATGAGTAGTTGCTTTCATTTTACCAACGATAAAACTCAGACTCAGAGACAAGAGGTAATTTTCCATGTTCCCAAGTCTAAGAAGTGACAGAACGAAGCTCTACACCCAGACCATCTCATTGCAAAGAAACGTGCTTAATTACTCTGCTCTTCTATCTCCTGCCACCATGTAGGTCTCTTTCTTCCTGCTAGCATGTGAGTTACTTGAGGGCAAGGATTATGTGAAATTTATCTTTGTATTTCCAGTTCTCAGCATGTAGTAGATATTCAATAAATGTTTGATGACTTGTGTTCAGAATGACGGATGCTCCACCGTTCTCTTGGAGTTAATGGCGCTCTGCACCACAGACTACGGCGGGGCTTCCTGCATATTTTGATCCCACATCTCTCACTCTGCTCGTCCTGGCTCATTATTGGCTTTGATCCCTTTCACGGCTCCTTTTATCATAAACTCTGTGAGTCTGGGATGGTTGCATCTCTATATTTACCACATTAGCCTTCTTAATTAATATTTAACTCCCTTTCCTTGAAGAACAAAATGAAAGCAAAAAATGAAATCACCTTCTAGAATTCCCTTTTGATATACAAGGCAGACCTCCCGCTTGTGACAGGTTCCCAGAAAGAGGACAGCCATTGTAAGTGAAAATGATCTAATCCCCGTCGCCTTTCCCGTAGGATCAATGCAAGAGCAGAGATTTACATTTTCTGCCCAGCGACCTCATAGCCAAGGGTTACGAGGGAGACACAGAAATCATTTTTAATCACTTGCCTGTGATAAATCTGGAAATGTTAAAAGCAGGGCAAATTGATTAAATATGGCAACAAAGAAGATTATTTTAAAAAGGTGATATAAAAACTAATCAGTACTATGTATGGAGTGCTTACCACATACCAGGCATTTGGCCAAGAACTTGAAATATCTCATCTCATTTAAATATTGAAACCAAAAAAAAAAAAAAAAATGAGGGAGAAGTCTAACTCTTATCCCCACTTTCCAGATGAACGAACCACGATTTTGAGAGTTGAGTGCTAACTTGGCAAGGTCATGGCACTTACAACAGACAGAGGAAGACACTTGCCTGCCTGATTCTAAATTCTTACCCTTAACAGCCAAGTTACCTGCCTCTACTGTGTTCATATCGGGAATAATGATACTGACCCTAGAGAGAACAGGTCCGCTGTCCCCGCCACAGAGCTAGTTACCAGCACTGCTGGGACAAGAACCCAAGTCTCTAGTGGTTTTCTACTAAGCCCCCTGAGATATGCCCATTTCTATGTCATGCCCTCACAGTGCACGGAGCGAGTGTACTCTTGGAATTTTCTTCATGGGAACAAACTGGAAATTGAAAGAAGTTCATGGTCATGGACAGGCACAGTTTGCCTAGGGGAGAGAGGACAGAAATCTTGGGATTTTTACAAGTATGAAAGCCCATTAATAGATTGGAGAGAAGATGGCCCTGAGTCACATTATGGAGGCTGCTTTTGCTTGATTCAAATTTCAAGAAGCAAAACAAAGGTCCGTGAGATCGAGCTGTCATTCTGGTGTCTTCTGAGTACAGATACTGTCCCTAAACCAACCCTTTCAGGAGGAAACACTGCCTTGCACCTTATTATACAAGATGGAGCTTTCTTTAGAAGGTTCTTATAACTCTTCTTCATGCATCAGGTTAGGAACCTCCTCTAATGGAGAAGGAACAGTTTTGCATTAAGCCAGGGAACTGTGGGTGTAGCTTAGCGGTAGAGTGCTTGCCAGAGTCCCTGGATTCCATTTCCCATCTCCATCACCGTCAGCCGTATAAAACCACAGACAGATACACACTCGATGCTAAGTTTGCAACAAAACCCTTTCTTTCATGGGTTTCATGTATCGCTTTATAAAGCGGATTTCAGTTTTTCTTTTATTAGGTAGATACAGGTTTAGAATATTGCTATGGTGTGAATGTGCCCCTCAAAGTTCATGTATTGGAAACTTAATTACCAAAGCAACAGTGTTAATAGGTGTGGCCTAATAAGAGGTGATTAGCTTCCAATTAACATTATCATCATGGGAGAGGATTTGTTATAAAAGTGAGTCAGGACCCAGCTTCCTCTCTCACTCTCGTGTACACCCTCTTGCCCTTTATAAGAAATATATGTTTTTTTCTTTATACATTACCCTTTCTCTGGTATTCTGTTATAGCAGCAACAATAGCAAAAAAAAAAAAAAAGCAAATACATTTTGTGATTATATTGAGACAAATTTTGTAACATCAAATACATGAGGAACTAGGTCTCCTAATAAGTGTGGTTTTACCAAGTGAGTATTATCTTGTATTTTAGAGCTTGTCTTTGTATTTATCCGCCTTCTCTCTGTTCCTTCTACTTCCCACAAATAATGTGCTAGATTCTATAGAAACATAGATGAGCAAGATGTGGTCCCTAGCTTCAAAATTTCATATAGTGTAGTAGAAATGTGTTTTCTTGTTCCCCCATTTCCTTGGACAACCAGTTCTTTACACCGAAGGCTAACTCCATGGCTTCTCTAGCATCCCAACTTGACTAATACCTTAAACGAGGAAGAGAGATTAGGAATATTTCTGCAGGATCAACAGGATCTAGCATCCAGAGCCATTCCTTCACCAACCACCTTCCATCTTTACTGTGTCTAGTATTGCTCTGCATATTAGTAACTTAAAAATAAAAATCTCAATTGTGTTCCAAATGCCCATTTAGTGATCTTGTTCCAGTGGAAAGATAGATTTTCCTAAGGAAATTTCTTCCCCCAGAGTATGCTCAACTGGTGGCAGATTTTCCTCCCTGGGCTTTCATCCCTCTGAGACAGAAGACGTGAAAGAGACACAGTGATGCTTGTCACTGGTAGAACATGCTTGCTCAGTGCTTTGCATCTCTGCTTTGCATCTCTGGCCATCGGCTTCCATTTCCATGTTAACTCTCATTCTTGCTATCATTTACTGACACCCCATTGCAACCACTCCATCATTCTTCATTTCTACATAATTTCAACTTCTGGATCTCTGTCACTCTCTCTGTATATGTCACACTCTCTTCTGTCCACAGTCATGACTTGTTTGTTACAAATATAAGCAATTCTCATGAAGCCCTGACTCTCATTTCTTTGAATGGCTTTTACTACTCACACTATCTTCCACCCAGTCTCACCAACTCATAACCTCCTGATCATACCTCGTCACCGTGGAAAGTTGGAAGCCATTCTCCATCTCAACTTCTTCCTGTGCTTACCTCCCTAGCTCATGTCTCTCTGGTTGTACCCTGATCCCAACAGTTTTTGACAACCATTGGTTCCACCAGTCAATTGATTTCAAGATTCTATGATGTCCTCATTCTCATCCTTATCTGGCTTAACTTTAATGGTGAATCATTGTCATCATTGAACTTACTTCAGGGACTCACCCTTCTTCAGATTGTTGGTATATGATGCTGGTTTGACAGAACCATAGTCAGGAAATCAAATTCTACTTGCTTTGTGCCTGCACTTGTGCATATAACGTGACTGTACACACACACATGCACACAAACACCTGACCATGGAAAATAGCATCCTCATTCTCCTACATTTCTTTGCACTTCTCTCTCTAAATCTCAAACACCCACTCCATCCTTTCTCTCAGCTGATGACCAAAATTTCCACTTCACTGAGAAAAATAAGCAATCAGCAGAGAACTACCATGGGCTTGTACCACACCTGCTATAACCTATCCTCTCCCTTTCCATACATGCACTTCCTGTGCTCCTCTGCATGTAAAATAGACCTCATTCCTTTGTCTATCACCAGTCATTCTTTTCTTCTCTGTTAGATAATCCTCCATACCACACAAAAGTACAATTCTCTTATCAAAGATAGTCTCTTGACTTCCCTTCCTACATTTGCAGCAAAACTCATGTAGAGAGTTGCCTTTACTTGTGTCTGCAGATCTTGTTATTCCATTCTCAATTAATCCCACCACAATTAGGCTTTCTGCACATTCCACTCAAATTTTGATGGAAGTAACATTTTACATGGAGGATAATCCTTACCTCTACATGATAAAACAAAAGACGTAGGATTCATTTTTAAAAATTGTGTTAAGAACAGATAACATGTGATCTACCCTCTGTACTTAATGCACACAGTAGAGTATCGTTAATTGTAAGAACAATGTTCCATAGCAGATGTCTAGAACGTTTTTGTTGTACATGACAAAAAGTTTATATCCAGGGAACATCTCCCCAGTTCTGTTCCTTTTCCCCAAATTCTGGCAAATACCATTCAACTTTGTTTTACTTCTATGACTATTTTAGATACCATATATAAGTGGAATCATGTAAGTAGTACATGTCCTTCTGAGAGTGGCTTATTTCATTCAGAATATTCTCAAGGCCTAGCCACGTTATGGCTCAATAATACTCCATTATACGTATATACCACATTTTTAAATCTATTCTTCTATTGATGGGCATTTAAACTGTTTCCACACCTTGGCTATTATAAATAATGCTGCAATGTATCTTTCTCTTTGATTTTAAATCTGTTGAATAAATACCCAAAAGTGGGATTTTGAGATTTTATGAAAAAACATTTTTTTCACTATTGGAAATTGATTCCAGGAGCCTTCTACCCACTGAGCCACATCTATAATCCTTTTTTACTTTTTATTTTGAGATAGAGCCTTATGAAATTTCCCCAGCTGGCCTTGAACTTGAGATTTTCTTGGATCAGCATTCTCAGCCTCTGAGATTACAGGCATGCACCACCATACACAGTTCTCTTATGGTTGCACTGTTGCACATTCCCACCAACAATAGCATATAAGGGCTCTAATTCCTCCACATTATCACCAAAACTTATCTTTTTGCTTATTTGTTTAATAATGACCATCCTAACAGATATGTGAAATGGCATTGCATTGTGACTTTGTTTTGCATTTCCCCAATTGTCAGTGATGTTGAGCATATTTTCATATACTGGTTTGCTACTTGTGTGTCTTCTTTGGAGGAACATATTCTATAAGGTGAAGAATAAAGCAAAGATTCTACTTGCACCATTATTATTCAACATAGTCCTAGAAATCCAAGTAAAACAATTAGGCAAGAAAAGAGAATAGAAGACATCTAAATCAGAGAGGAGGAAATGAAATTATCTCTGTTTGCAGATGATATGATTTCAAATGCAAAAACCCCAAAGGCTCTACTAATAAAATCCTGTGAGAACAAATACATAAATTCAGTAAAGGCATAGGATACAAAATTGATATACAAAAATCAGTCATACTTCTATACACTAACAACAAACTATCTGAAAACAAATTGGAAAAAGCAATTCTATTCGCAAATATTCAGAAACAATAAGTTTAGTCAAGAAGGGAAAAGACTTGTACATTGAAAAACCACAAAAATTTGATAATAAAGAAGAAATGGAAAGACATCCTATGTTCATGGATCAGATGAAAATATTGTTAAAGGGTCCATATTACTCAAAGCAATCTACCTATTCAACACAATTCCTGTCAAAATCCTCATGACATTTCTTACGGAAATAGAAAAGACCCTAAGACCCATACAGAACCATAAAGGACCCTAAACAGATAAAATAGTCCTTGGAAAGAAAACCAATGTTAGAGTATCACACTTCCTGATTTTAAGATATATCACAAAGCTATGGTAACTAAGAGTATATCATTGTTAAACACGCGGACCAATTAAATTATATAGCGAGCTCAGAAATGAACAAATGTATATGGTTAACTGATCTTCAACATATATGAATACACAACAGAGAAAGGACATTCTTCAACAGCAAGTGGTGTCAGAAAATCTAGATATCCGTATGCAAATGATGAAACTAGACTCTTGTCTTATACCATGTACACAAACCCACTTAAAATGCATTAAAGACGTAAATATGGGCTGGGTTTGTGGCTCAGTGGTAGAGTGCTCACCTAGCATGTGTAAGGCCCTGGGTTCGATCCTCAGCACCATGTAAAAATAAATAAATAAAATAAAGGTATTGTGTCCAACTGCAACTAAAAAATAAATAAATGAATATTAAGAAAAAAAGACTTAAATACAAGACCTGAAACTGTGAAGATTCTATAAGAAAACACAGAGGAATTGAGGAAAAGATTGATTGATGACACTGGTCTTGACAATGAATTCTTTGATATAACACCAAAAGCACAGGGAGAGAGAGGGAGGGAGGGAAGGAGGAAGAGAGGGATGGGGAGAGGGAGAGAGAGGAGGAGAGAGGCAGAGAGAGAGAGAGAGAGAGAAAAGATGAAGAAGAAGGAGGAGGAGGAGGAGGAGGAGGAGAAAGGAGGAGGAGAGAAGAAAGAGAGAAAGATGGAAAAATTGATTATAATGATTATAAGCTATTGGATCATACAATTATGGAAGTTGGGAAGTCCTACAATTTGTCACCTATAAGCTGGAGACCCAGGAAAACTGGTGGTGTAGTTAAAAAACCTGAAATTCAGAAAGCTTGTAATAGATTTAAGTCTGAAAATACGAGAAACAGGAGCACTCAAAACAGGAAAAAATCAGTGTCCCAGCTCAAATGGTCAGAGTTAATTCAGCTTTCCTCCCTTGTTTTATTATATTCAGGTTCTTGGTGGATCTAAGGATGCCCACTCACGTGGCGTAGGGCCACCTACTCTACTCAGTCCACCAACTTACTGCTAATCTCTTCCAGAAACATCCTCACAGATACCTGGAAATAATGTTTAACCAGTTATGTAGGTGCCCTGTGGCCTAGCAAAGGTGACCCATAAAACTAGCCACCATCCTAGTTTACCAGTCACATGATAAAGCCCATCATATTCATGTGTTGCTGTGCCACTATTTCTTTCTAAATTAATTTATTTCTCTTTTTTTCCTATGACAATTAGGCTCATCCAGTTCTGTCTCCTTTGAAATAGCAAGAGTCAGAGAGAGGAAAACAAAACAAAACAAAAAAAAACAGAGAGACTTTGGGTGGAGAGATTATAGAGCCACATTTGAACCGAAATCCGTTAGGAACCCCAATGAAAATCACGTAAACAACAGTGAATAGACAACTACAATATGCACATCAATGTGTTTCCAGTCTCTTTTGTCTGTTCCTTCTCCTCTTCCCAACATTTAAGGATGACTCACAGTTTGCTCCTGATGTCTTCTTCTCCTTCTACCTTTCTCTTTTGGTGAGCTCCTCTACTTTCTTGGATGGACACACACACACACACACACCCCAATATTATGTTGCTGACTCTCAAGTGATAACTCCAGTCCAGATCTCTCTATTCCCAATAATTATACAAGTTTATGCACATTACCTTTCTCTTTGGTTGTCTCGTGTGCAAAATGAATAAGTCCCCAATTTCCATCTTCTCCATGCATTAACCATCTTGGTACTGAGGAATCCATCCAAATGCTAAAGTTAGAGATCCCTGACATTTCTTTTTCATCAGCTCCTACATTTAAACCATCATCCAGTTCTGTGTATTCTATCTCCAGGTTACATCTCAAAACATTTACTTCCCTACCCTGGTGAAGACTACACCATTACTCCTAATGGTGTAGAGGAGACGGAGAAATAAAATATTAAATAATTCGAAGGCATGGAAGTTCACATGCAGTTAAAAAGCTCAGAATAGTTTCAGAGGGGATTTGAAATCTTGGAGAATTCTTTCATGATGGCTGGGAATGTGATGGACAAGCTGGTGTAGGGAAAACCATGCAGAAAAAAGGAATAGGACAGAGACAAAGAGGACAAAGGGGTATTCTCTGGAAAAAAATAAGTAGCCCAGTTGGGTTGGAGCTGAAAATATATTTAGAGGAGAAGTGGGAGCAAGGGCTAAAAACATAAAATTGGACTATATTGTGGAAGGACTAAAATACCACAGTGGGACAGATTAAGTTGATTTGTATACTTCCTGCCTTCCCAATGTGCCTTGTTGTTCAGAGCCATAAATGTGTATCAGCGGAAATGGAAGACAACCTGTATTCTCTTAATTGTTCTGCATTTCACTGGGGTCTTTTCCATTCGGAGTATACAAAGGGATGCCCCAGAATATAGATATTTTTCTTCTCTTTTTTTGGTATAACATCAATTATTAAGCAACACTGTATATTAGCAGAGCCATATGCTTATTATAATAGTAATTGCTTCCACATGATTATTTTTCAGAGTATTTCCTTATGTACTGAGATATTTATCTTGCATGCAGAACTACCTATTTTGTAAAAATACCAATAGCAGGGATACCACTGTGTTTATGATTACTAACCTCATTGAATCAAAGGCACCATAGATGGAGGAAGTTTTAAGAATATTTAATACATCATTTACTCGATTCTATCTCCTCAAGGTGCCTTGCAGATTATCTTAGATGTGAATTTCCTTTCATCATGCAGAATGCAATTCTGTCCTTGCTTAGTTATAAATTAACAATCTGAAGTAAGTCCTGCATTCTGAACAACAGCTCAAATTCTCAATAACGAAAAAAAAAAAAAATCCCTACCTTAATCAGAACTAGCTTTTGTTCTTTGGTTAACATAACCATTTAAATGGCTTTCCAGTTAGTTAACTTCTCTACCCTACAGAAAATAAGTCACATGCTTTTGACAATGTGATCAAATCATTTTCACACCTATACATGAATGTTTTAAAACCTCTGTATAGATAACAGGGACCAACAAGACTTAAGTAGGAGTCACTGAAGGATGGTAAAAAGTTAACACACGACAAAATGACGAGTCATTCCAATATCTTTTTATAGGGAGAATTGCAAATCACAAATACACAGAAAACAAACACACAGAAATCTGTTCAACAACACCATATTAAAATAAATGAAAGCCATAGTGAAACTATTTTCATGTGTAACTTGGAAAATTGCTGATGTCAGTTTCCACGGACTCCTGAACACAGGCAGTTGGCACCCTCAATAGTTCTCAGCGCAAGAGTAGGACCAAATGCTCCTATGAGGAAAGTAGCTAGAAAGGGTCACCACTGCATACCACTGTGCGTGTTGTAAAACTTCTAAGAGTTACCCTAAGATGTGTATAGGGATTTAGCTCTACAGATTTTATTCATCATGCTGCTCTTTGCTGCATCTAAAATGAATTAATTGTATGATGAAAAATATATTATGCTGAAGGAGTACTATGGAACCCTTAGATACTGCAGAAAATATTTAATGCCATGGGAAAACATTAAAGTACATTTACTGACAAGGAAATAAGGCTATATAAGGGCTTTTAAACCATAATACTGACCCTGTGAAAATATTCATCTCTCTTTCTCTATCTCTAACATAGAAATTGAAAACGGTAAGGTATGTGTCAGAATATGAATGATGGTTATTCCTGGTGCCAAATTACAGGTGATTTTTATTCTTCACGTTTTTATGTATTTGTATAAAATATATATACATACCTATATACATGTATTTTAGATATTTTGCATGATCATAGGTAAGATATACATTTTGCACTATGTGTAGTGATGCATGATATATATTTGTATATATATTTATAAACACTTATATCTTTATAACTATCTTACTTTGGACATCATAAGGAATCAACAATAAAACATTGGCTTTTAAAAAAAATTTGTTAGTACTGAAGGAAAAAAAAAAAAAAAATCTGGCAGCATTAGGATTCTGTTTTATTCTGAGATTCCAGATGAGCTGAGATAACTTATGAAAGCAATGAACTGGAAATTTTATATCAAAATATATAAGATGTGGTAAATATATCTCCTTATTAAATAAAGAATACTGAAATTGCCAAAACGTAGAACCTATCCTAAAAAGTAAAGAAAGGAACAACAAAATACACTCCAAACATTCAAATGAGAGAATTAGAAATTGTAACAAAGATGAACTTAATGAAAAAGGAAAATAAATAAATAAATAATACAGACAAGTAGAAAGCTTGAAAGAAACATAAATAGATGCCTTTCAAGGCTGATTAAAAAAACATGAGAGATAAAAATATGAAAGATTAAGGATGAGAAGGGAGACGTAACTGTCGCTGCAGGAGCAATTAAACCCACTGCACGGGAACATGACTCACAGCAGTGAGGAACAGAAACCAAAATAATCTTCAGGAAAGTACTGCCAACCTGGAACACCGCGAGCTCACGTTCACCTACAACCACTCACCGCCCCTTTAAAAATGATATCATGACTGTTTTCCTTGTATATAGCAGTATTTGATGTCATTTTATTAATCATGTGGTTAAATAAAGGCGGCAGTAGTGTCCAGCTGTGTAACATGGTACTGAATATTCGCTGTGCGGGGTACCCCTGCACCACACAAGGGTGGGATTATGTTCCTGCTCCCATTTGCTTGCAATTTCAGCTTCAAATTAAGGCCTTTTGAATTTTAATATTTTAATGACCAATATCCAGTGCCTACTTGCTAAGCTGGGGTGAGTGTCTCTAACTCAGATGCCAAGACGCAGGTGCACTCATTGGCATTGAGGGGGTTCTGGGGTCCTTATATCTGGGTGATTGCTTCCCTTTGTGGTAACGCTGCTTCTAATTTGGGTACGTTGTGTGTGTGTGTGTGTGTGTGTGTGTGTGTGTGTGTGTGTGTGTTGTGTTTTAATCATCTGCTTCCTTCCTAAAACACATGGTCCCTGACCAAACCCTCTTTAAGAAGTTCTCTAATTCCTACTTGGTCAGACCTTAACTCCTTAGGATGCAATGCAAAATTCTTAGTTCCTGGCTGCTACACATTTAGTGATGCATTCCTGGTATTGTCCAAAAAAATAACTAAGTTCCCATTCATCAAAAGAGTCTGAAGTTTCTGGAAGGGTGCGTACCCTGAAAAATCATCACCTTCGCCCACCTCCCACTCTCTAACCGCCATGCCCACTGTCTTGTTACACCCCCATTAATACACTTCCACTCAACTGAGCCCTGACCCTCAGTTACAACCTGAATAAAATTGAATCTCTCCCCAACGCTCTGACTATGCGAGAGTGGTAATATATTTTGTGTTTATTTTCTTATTTTTTATTGAGAACAGACAAGAATTTATCTGTAAATGTACGGGGTGCTCTGTTTCTTCAACAGAGTATATATTTTTATCTATTTGTATATAAAGTAGAAGTCAACACACGAAACTGAGAGAAGAAAATAGGAATTGTCCCCCCAAAATAGGAAGAATTGTCAGCACAGATGGCCATGAACAATAAGACAATCCAATGAGTTGCCACAGGGTAATGGATAATCCAAATATTCCTAGGGAAGACAGAGGCTTAGAATTCATCCCCTATGAGACAAAGTATCTATATATCTATAGTCATTTACCATTCCATCAGACACCTATGCAGGCATAAAATTTTGGAACATTTCCAATGTTTTATACACTTTGTATAATCTGTCACATATATGTGTGTTTACATATAAAAATATATTACATGCTATCATACATACTCAAGTTGGAATTGTAAAGAATAAAAAATAAATATAGAAGTTCTCTTTTTACATCCTAGTGAATCATGATGCTCAAACCATATTTTGAAGACATAATTCTATTAATTTTAAATGAGTAGAATGAAATACTTAAGACATTAGTTCACTCTGAGGTCATCAGAATTTATTAGATCCAAGACAAGGAGAGAAAGTTCTAGAAGAAGAGATGGGTCTGTAAAGGGCAGAGGGATATAGATTATATCTTACTTGGTAAAGAAATCAAGTCAAATACTGTTTCTCTGATAGATTCAAATTGATCCAGGGCTCCCCAGAGGCAAGGATTCTCACGTGGAACTGGCGGAAAAAGTGAACCCTTTTGGGTAGACCTATGTGGATGGGACAGCATCATTGGTTATATGATTCTTAGTGTAAGATGACCCAAGGAGGTAAGCACAGGTCTCCTCTATCCTCCCTCCTCTGAAAATATATATATATATAAATATATATATATATATATATATATATATATATATATATATATACACAAACACACACACATACACACATGTATATATATATATGTAATATGTAATATGAATATGTAACAATGCATCCCACTATTATGTATAATTATGATACACCAACAAAGAATGTGCACGCACAAAACACAACACACACACACACACACCATTTTGACATTTTCATATATGCTTTACTTTATTATCTCCCTGGAATTTGGTCAACTTACATTTCTTGATGTCTGTCTTCCTCCATGACATCCCTTTTTCCAGCGTAACCTCTCCCATCATGCGCACAACACACACACACACACACACACACACACACACACACACAAAGGGATGCATATAAGATGGCTTTATACAATGCAGAACAATGAGCAACCACACCTGAAAAATTTTTAGATGTGAAATAAGAATATCCCATGTTAAAGAACCTCCTTATCTTAGATTGCTTCACATTTTTATCATTATTAAATAAAACAAAGCAGAGTTTTGCTGACTTAACTAAATATGCCTATTTAGCCCATATGTGCTATCTTCCAAGAACCAATTTTTTTAAATTCATTTCTAAGATCCTCTTGGATTGGTGGATACGTGACAGTTTATTCCTTACATAATATGCTCTAGAAAGAAACACTCCCCGTTCCTCTTCCAGTGCTCAGCTATCTCAGTTGAGTTCATAACCCTCACAAGTGGATGTATTGCTGCAGTACCGCTCTCTTCTACACCCTGCCCCCCAAGAATATCATACACCTCCACAAAGTTAACTCTGAACCTCTTCTTTTCCAAGAAACACTGGCTTGAAAATTTCAGCTCCATCACATCAGCAAACATGCTTGAATGTCAATCATCTCTTCTCTTTCACACACATCCCTAAGCTGGGAGGACGCTGCACTGTGAGACAGCATCACTTACTGACTTTGGTGTCCTGCATCACCATGGTAGAGCTTTTCTTAGCTTGGGCAACACTGACCCTGACCCTCACTTTTCCCAGCTTTGGTGTTATCAGCACAGTGCTGTATCCTTCTTTCTTGGGGGCTGGAGGTCTTTGCAGACCACTGTGTTTTCCTCTCCCAGCCTCGGTTTGTTGTCATTTCATTGTAACAGATTCTGTAAACACCTGCCACAGCCAGACTGAGCATAATTAGTACCAAGTCATTTTCTTCTTCTTGAAAAGGCTTCCTTCTGAAAAGCTCTGGGGTTTTCCTCAGTCAGCTGAAATAGCTCAGGTTTTTAAAAAGAGGTTTTCCTTCCACCTATTTCCTTAAAGTCTGCCTAGGTACTTACACAGTGAAATAGATGTGACCAAATGTGTTAAAGATTTCTGACCTTGATTTTTCAGTACTTCAGGGCATCCGCTTTGGAAGATGGGGATGACAAATCACTGTTTGTACCCCTCCCATACAGGTTCATGATGATATAATACTTTCTAAATTAAATTGATTTTCTTTTGATTTAATTTAATGGAAGGATTAAAATCTAAATTCATCAAAACTATTTTAGGAATTTGGGGTAGCAACATAAAACCCACTTTGCAGATGAGTGTAAGGCTCAAGACAGAAATAATGTCACCATTCCTAACACGTTCACTGAAGACAAAATTGCTGGATTCTGGGTATTCTGAACAATTTTTATTATTTCTGATTTGTTTCAAGTTTGTGCATAGGTCAAGGATGGTCACTTAAGAGCATACAGAGGCAGCTGGATGTCAAGCTGACAGAGCAGGCTGGAGGGAGGTGAAGGATTCCACCCAGGCATTCTGCCGCCATTGTCTGGAACCCAGACGTGTCCAGAGAGAACATGACCAGTACCACTGAGTTGTCATATGTTTCAAGAGAAGCCCCAAATAAAAATCTCTAACATGAAATCTTTTCTTTTTGGTACCAGGTATTGAACTCAGGGGCACTCAACCACTGGGCTACATACCTAGCCCTTTTTTGTATTTTATTTAGAGACAGGGTCTCTCTGAGTTGCTAAGTGCCTCACCATTGCTGAGACTGCCTTTGAACTTGAGATTCTCCTGCCTCAGCCTGCCAAGTGCTGGAGTTACAGGCATGCGCCACCGCGCCCCGCTATCTAATATGAAATCTTACATGTAAAAAATATTACTAATCTAAAAATTGTAAACACTGTCCTGACTAAATAAAATAAAACAACTCCAGCGGCTGATTTAGCCCTTGGACCATATTCATAACCTCTGTTACTGATAGCTGTCCCATGAACCTCTTCCCCCTAGGTGTGATGCCTTCAACATCACTCAAACTGAGAGTAGGAAAACCAGCAAAGGATAGTTTTCTAGGCCATTCTTTCAGTTAGCATTAGATAACAATAAAAATTAAATTTCTCGTGCGCATATACAACAACATATGATACATATAGTACCTACTTCTCTGCAATTTCTATCCTATTTACAAATCTATTACTTGAAATTTTTTCCTTTCTTGCTGTGTCCCAGTTTCAGAATGGCTAACTGAAATGCCTCCTTATGTCTCATATGATCTTCTCAGATCCTTTTAAGTTGGGTATTATTTTCTGGGCAGGTTCATCCTGATTCAGTTGTCTGTAGAAAATTTATACTATCTTAGCTTTAACTCATTTTATTTATGACCCTACTACTTGATTCATGGCATATCTCTCCCATCTCTGATATAAATTTAATTCCATCCTTGACAAACAACAACTGAGCCAAAAACAAGACCGAGCAAGAACCAAAAAAAAAAAAAAAAAAAAAATGGAGTTCTCTGACAGAAACGGCTTCCAATCATGAACTGACAGAAACATCTTGCCTCTTCCTCTCTCCCTGCCTTCGCTGCTCAACGAAAGTTAAAGCACTGCTATCAGGAACCCAGCAGCTTAAAACCAAATGATTATCCACCAAGCCCAATGTCTCCCCCAAGGCCTGCAGATTACACGTGTAATAATCAGGCTGCCCTTGCCAAAAGTAAGGCTTAGTGCTTCATTTTATTTATTGTATTTATTGAATGGAGCCATTGCTAGATAGCCCCTGGGAGCATTAACAAACATGAAAGAAACCACCAAAGGAAAGAAAGAAATATATAAATAACTAAAGACCATGCCACTAAAGTTTATAATCTGGAACGTGCAGTACTGAAATAAAGCACACGGACTCACCCTCTCCGAGTATTCTGTTCTACTTTAATGTAAACATTGCTTAATTTGCCAAAAACACTAAAACTTTTAGTCTCATTCAGGTCCATTTGCAAAACATCAATCCTTTCACTTCTTACTTGTGAATCCAGTCCCACGTCCATGGGAGAGTCTTAAATTTTGCCTCTGGCACTATATTTTTATCAGCTGTGTTTTAATACTGTGATAATTATATATTTCAGACTCCCGTTAATAAAATTCTAAAACAAGTTTCCTCTATAGTCTCTACTACCTGGATTTTTAGGGAACCAAAACACTCATTAAAATAAGAACATCCTTTTGTTCAGGAACAGAAAAGAATGAGGACCTGTGATGTTTTGTTCCATGTCCTTTATTTTTTCCAATCCATGATAACACACTTTGCACTGGTCTTTGTGTTACTCTTTCAAATATACAAGTAGATTTTTAAAAATGGCTTAAAAACACAATGTGAAATAATTGTTGCCAAAATGCCCTGAAAGTTTGTTCTATTTTATTGTTTTCTTTTATTTTATTTTTAAGGTATTGAAATAATAGTTTCTTTCAGTTACATGGAAATTATTTTCTATGATATTTGTCTGAAAAATTGCCCCATATCAACATGAATAATATAGTCATATATTAATGCATGCATTTTGTAGCTACTTCTTTTACTATTCTTACTCCTGACTTCTCATTTTTCATTTTTTTTTTTTTTTAATTTTAGTTTTGGTTCTATGGATTAGAGTGCTTAACCACTGAGCCACATCCCCAGCCCTTTTTATTTTTTATTTTTATTTAGAGACAGAACCTTACTAAGTTGCTGAGGCTGGCTCTCAACTGGCAATCCTTCCGTGTCAGTCTCTGAAGCCTCTGGGATTATAGGCATGCACCACTGTGCCTAGTTAATTTTTTTTTTAAAGCAAAATTCTGAGTCTTTGACTCTGTTTGCAGCTAAAAGTATGGTTTGTGGTCTGTTCTAGGCAATTTCTGTCATTTTTACATGTGATATAGAGGAGAAGAAAGCAGCGCATTACAAAGCACAAACTAGATTTACATGGATACAAGAATAATAGCATGGGGTAGAAACAGACACCCACCATCAGGTCTTGCATATGTTTACTAAGGGGTACTTGAATGCTGAAATTACTGGGAATCTTTTGGAAGAGAAAGGAGGGAGACTTGAGAAACTCAACTTCTATTGCAAAACTGAATTTACCTTGGTTGGCACTAACAAAGCACCTGGGTGTGCTGAAGCACCAAGGACACCAACACAGTACAGACCTCCACCAAGAGGACTCACAATCTAATAGAATCTGTGTTCCACGAACACACTTGACACAAATCCATTACGCGCTGACAACCAGATTGTGGCATAAGTGCATTTTGGGAAATGCAATGGAATTAACCCAACATTTATATTTTCAACCTCAAAATACATTATGAGAATTATGAAGTTCCCAACTGACCATAGATGAAAATGAATATTGCTCTTATTTACTTTGGGTGGAAATAGAGAGGATAGGGGAAGAATAAATTTCTTAAAGCTTTAACCACTACCAGATTGAGTTTTCTGTAACTTCTGTAATCCCAATGGCCAAGCTTCTTTTCTTTGTCTTTTTTCTTTCTACAGTTTCAAGAAAATAACTGAAACTAGGATTATGCTGAAAATTAAAAAAAAAAATAAAATAAACTCAAAGATATTTTTAAGTCCCCAAGGTAAAGGTATTGCCTGAGGAAGTCAAGAATAGCAGACTAGAGTTTTATAGTGTGTGCTCTTCGCATCTTAAAGGAGGCAATTAGTTATTCTTGTGAATTAGTGACTGCCCCATTTTCTCCATAATTCACGTGATACAAAGGGTCTCAAAGAGGACATTTAAATGGGATGTTTATTATTGGGAAAAAAAAAAAAAGCACACAATTCTAATTTAAAGTCCTGGAAAAGTCCTCTGTACAGATGCAATTGGATTTTACAGAGCAAAATCTTGGCCTACCTGTTCTTAACGCTCATTTTCATTTCTAGCCAAGCCATCCTTAGCTTCAAGATAGAGTTAAAGAACCTGAACTTGGAGAATTTTATCTATTTAAAGCAACCCAACTCAAGCAAGCACAACACTAATTTCCCAGCTACAGGTTAAGATGCAGAGGTTAAGAGGCAGAGCTAGGAGTGGTGATTAACATTGCAGCATCTATATTACAAAAACAAATAAGTAAATAAGTCATATTTGTGTGCACTATGACAGGACTGTCAAGTTACCTAGAAGATCATTTTTGTCACAGCAGCACACAGGAAGCCCAATCAACATTCATCTAGGAAAAAAAAAAAAAAAAAAAAAAAAAAAACTACTGGCAAAGTCAGGGATTTTCTTACATGATTTTGAAGGAGGGATAAATATTTTGCATTCTTGAAAAGATAGTTGGTTTCTGAGTTCTGTCTTCATTTGATTACTATGCTTGACAAAAATCATAATCATAGT
The DNA here is from genome assembly GCA_025594165.1 of Tamias sibiricus. Lineage (NCBI taxonomy): Eukaryota > Metazoa > Chordata > Mammalia > Rodentia > Sciuridae > Tamias > Tamias sibiricus. The sequence continues at coordinate 13,174,632 of CM046662.1, forward strand.
GTTTTTTTTGTTAATATTTGTTTCAGTTGTAGGTGGACACAATAACCTTTATTTTATTTTTATGTGTACCTCATATGGGCTAGGTGAGTACTTTACCATTGAGCCACAACCCCAGCCCACAATCATAGTTTTTTTAAGGAAGCTTTTAAATGAACACTGTGAAAAATATCATGATCTGCCAAACAAATAAACATAGAATCCCTTTATGACCATGTATCCTTAAAACCTAAGCCTGTGTTGAGGGCTTCTTCAAAGTATAGATTCTTGTGACTTCCCCTTCAAGAGAGGCATACCTAAAAGGTTATTGATTTGTTTCTGAAGGACACAGTGTTTATTATGGAGGAAGCCATCGCTGGGTACAAGTGTGAGAAATTAATGATGGCTTCGTAAGTGTCCACGCTCTGGTGTGGAACCAGTGGGGCAACTGTCAATCTATATGATAATACATTCCCAAACTTCATAAAATCAGCCATGTGAAAAAGCATTGATTTCTTTGTGAGCTAAACGGAATTTGTCAGAGAGAAAGAGCAAGAAGTTTACTGAAGTTTATACCCAGCCTGCAGAATTGCTTATATCTCACTTTTTATCTACTTAAAGAGTTTTTATGATGTGACATGTAAAATGTCTTATTTTATATCTGGCCAAAAAATGAGAACAGAACATGCATTAAATATATAATTTGCATATATGCAATATGGAAAAATTCTTAAAAAGAGGAAAGAAAAGACATTGTACCTGTATATTTAAAAATAAGTATCATCTACCCTGAACTTTGGCTTTTAAATACCTCTTTGCCAGATGCACTCATATACACAATTGTACATTTTTCTTTAGGCAATTCTGATTGCATTGTAACTAGCATTACAGGGAAAAAAATTCAAGAAGTTGAAGCTAAGGGTTTATTTCCCATCAAATGCAGGAATTGGCATAGACTCCCTCAAAGTAAAAATTGTTCGAATATGATGTTTCAAATAATACACTATAAAAGAAACTCTTATTGTTCTACCAAATATATGATTAATTCTACATTTCCCCCATAAATAACAGTTCTAGGAAAATTCAAGGCAAGAGTTTTTTTGGCTTCATTGGAAAGCTTTACTTACTGGTTGAATTTTTATTTATATTTATATAGCTATAGATAGATATAACTTAAAAGAAGAGACTCTATAAATACGTACAAAGAGCCCTATAGCCATGTTTTCCTGTATATAAGTGAAAATACAACTATGGGAGATTTACTAAAAATGCCTTATTTAAAATGTGCTGTAAATTTTTGGATTACACATGATTTTATTTATTGGGCAGTCAAATGGCCTCCTTTAGTATCTGACACATACTGAAGTTGAAAAAGGACATCCTTAAATGGATTCAATGTATGCTTTTATCGAAACTTCTAAAAGTAATTTCCTATCAAATAAATGAATAAATGAACATCTTAGAGTGTTCAATGTGCCAAGTGTCAGAATTTTGTTAAAATTCAAAAGGAGTCAAGTGCAGATTTTTCCTTGAGAGTACACCTTGATTAGCTACATGAACAGAGGCATAAGTAAGACTCAGCCCCTCATCCCACTGTAGAATAAATTATTTCAGAATTAAAGATAAATTTAAATGTGACGAAGTGGCATCTTTTTGAATCTATGTGACTTACCCAGGAAGTGATATATTTTCAACAGTTTTGAGATTAAATGGTATTTAGCTGTGTTTTTGCATTCACAAGAAGCTGTCTGCCTGTAAATTTCTTTTTCTTTTTTTTTTCAATGAAAGAAGACTCTTAAAGCTGCTCTAGCAGAAGTTTATAATATTTTATATAAACATTCTTAACTGATCTATTTGTAAACATTTTAATGGTAATTCTTTCCACAAATACGCCGTCTATTCATAACAAACTGCACAGCATTTGATGTTTTCTTCATAAATCAGCTGTACCTAATGCAATTTATCTTTTTAAAAAATGTATTTGACTAAACACAATTCTGAGTTGCTAGGAAATCTATAAATAAGCACCTTATCTCTTTAATGACTTGCTTAGGCTTCCCTATATTTACTGCTTAATGATCAGAAGAATTTAATTTTCAAAGTTTCATTAAAACCCACCTACAAAGCTGATGGACAGGCAACAGCGATTTGTGATAGAAGACGTGGGAAGACTTTAACCTACATAGGTACCAAGGGAAAAAGTAAATGTGGCAAAGAGTTTTCCAAAGACAAGCCTCTTCCTATTTGTCATTATTAAACTCCAGAGCATGAGAGCACCAGTTCTAAGTTTGATCTTCAATACGGATATGAGGCATTGCTGCCTGGAAATGAAAGTCTCAGATAAGGTAGGATTCTTAAGAGATCCTCATGAAAAAAAAATAACCCAGGTTGCCATTTACTGGGAAGGGGAAATCAATACAAAGACCTAGAAACTGGTCGAGAGAGGACATTCTCCAGGTACAGGTCATAGTTTATCAAGCTGCCTCTTTTGCCATGTAATTTACTTGCTAATAAGACTCACTGACTATACCTGAATATCATGTTATCATCAAAATGTGATTTGATAATTCTTTTCTCATTTCTTGTGTACTTGAGGGTTGCTGGCTTATTTCCCCCAGCTCAGACTGGGTAGACAAGGTCGATTTAAATAAAAATGAATGGTTTTGTTATGCCTCTTTATTAGAAGACAAAAATACATCCCAAGCCCCACGTCCTGCAGTGCCCAGAACATTCAAAGGTATTTACGAAGTGGACCTACCGTTCTCATCATCTGACTTATTTTCGTTGTCTGAATCAGTGAGAGTAAGGGCTGAGTTCTCACGACTGGACAAGCCGGAACTGCGCCTGGATTTTATCCCTCTCCCCCACAGTCTGATGGCATGTTCAGGAGACATCCCTCCCTCGGTGTCCGAGTCGGCGTCAGACCCTGTGCTCAGGGAGTAGCCCTGGTGAAGGATCCCCATGTCGGAACAGTAGCCACTTCGGTGCGGGGAGGGCTCACAGATCCCCAGTTCTGCAAGGGTGAAGTTAGTTCCTAGAGGGACAGCGACAGAGACAGGGATTACAATGTGTGTGATGCTCTAGAAAGTTAAATGCATTGTTACACCAAAAAAAAAAAAAAAAAAAAAAAAAAAAAGCAAATATTTAATTGGCCACTGTATGTGGAAACAGATCTTAGGCATATTTCAGGATATTGGGATACATTTGAAAAAAAAAAAAAGTAAAAAAATATAAATGTCAATCTTATGACGGAATACTCAGATTTCATTTCAAAGATTTTTAGGCATTTTGACACTGTCACCTAGGAAGCTCCATGTAGATAAATAAGCATTGTCCTTATCATAATGGCTATTATTATGTCAATCATTTTCTTGGGCATCTTTCAGTCATTTTTATATCTTAAAGAAATTTACAACCTTTTGAAGATACTATGTGAGTTATTTTTTAGATAAGAAACTGAGGACCAGAGAAGTTAAGTGACCAATTGAAGGTCACCCATTTAGATGGTGGTAAAACCTAAATCTAATCCATATGCAGTATGTGTGTGTGTGTGTGTGTGTGTGTGTGTGTGTGTGTGTGTGAGAGAGAGAGAGAGAGAGAGAGAGAGAGAGAGAGAGATAAAAACTTAACCTTCTAATAAATATGCTAAGAAGCCATTCTTAGCATTCCAATGGCTACAGGTTCATTTGTGGCAAGTCTGTTAACTTGGTGAGCCTGTTTTTTATATGTTAAATCTGGGTATTAATCCCTTAAATTCTTCTCTGGATCACAGTGCCCCTTGTGTGATAAAATATGCCAAGTGGTTCTTATTTTTAATGAATCTATGTGACATGTTACTGAAATCAGCCTCTGAAAGAGGAAGAATAGTCCTTTTGTTTTCAAATGGCATCAAATAACTTATCTTGGCTAACAAAACTTTAGACCACCAGTAAGCTTTCCCTGTGAAAAATGAATGTGTGTACCTGAGTATCAGGCACTGGGCCATATCCTTCATAGACTTGATCTCATTTAAACTTCAGAGTAGCCCAGGAACTGTTGCTATCACCACTCTACAAAGAGAGGTTGAATGAGTTGTATGAGGTCACACCTGGGCCAGGGGTGGATCCTGGATTCACCTCCATATCTGCTGACCCTGAGCTTTTTCTGTGGTGTCAAGCAGTCTCAATCAACAGCTAACCCAGCAACACATTTTCTGCACATTAAATGCCCTGTTTTGTTGTGTGCTTTACTATTCAGCAACATGAAAAGATATTTAAAGGTCTCGATGCAAATTAGATGGAATCATGAAGCCCCCTGTATTTGGTGACATGTAGAGTGGATTTCTTTAGTCTTTAACCAATTCGTGACAATGAAAAAGAAAGTAGTGGGGAAAAAATGCACTTCCATGCTGTGAGTGGAGAAAATCTTATAAATAACACCAAAGCTGGGAGTTGCCCCTCTCTCTCTCTCTGTGTGTGTGTGTGTGTGTGTGTGTGTGTGTGTGTGTGTGTATACACACACACATATTTAAATTAGGGCCATTTCTATCATTCACATCTCCAAACTTGAGACAGAACTCTAAGATAATTAATAATAATAATGATACTCTATGAAAAGCCATATACATAGCATTTTTTCAGCTTTTATTTTAAAAAGCACTATGCAACTGGTTATATAAATTTAGTGTGACTTTAATTTTAATAGGTGTGCTTTAATTCTAGGATTTTACACTTCTGTCTTCATTGCATGCTGATCTCCCTGTTATTTAATTGTGCAAGTGGAAGGAAGCCCATTTCCATTCACAACTGTCTCTGCAGGGAGAGACTTATTCACTGGAGAGCCAACCCGAGCAGACTCCTGTCGGCACAGGGCGCTCTCCCTCTACCTGTCTGCACAGTGCTCAGGGTTTCTGTTTATTCTCTGTGCATAGTTTATGAGGCTGGTTGAAATTCTCTGCCTGGCACACCTCTGTTCCTGTTTGCATTCTTGCTAATTGGGCATTGTCTCATAATTGTACACTAAAATTCATATTTCAGTCTCATCAGCTATAAAAGAGAAGGTACCAAGTTCACATATAAGTGCTATCACGAGGCCTTCTCTCTACTGTTGCTTTCCTCATTCTGGATTAGAAAAAAAGTTGTGTTGATTAGTATTAACATTCTCTCCTCCTCTCTTCAGAGTTCATGAAGTTTATTTCTTTAGTTCTCTTCCATAGATGAAAACATGCTTTTCATTGTATTCTTTAGGTAATAATTTTTAGCTATATAATTCTACATAAGAAGGAGTGGGTACTTGTTATGGCTGCTTTCCTTATAGTTTCTCCTAATCTCATTATCTAGCCCAAGTTTCAAAGACCTTCTGGGATAAAAAAAAAAAAAAAAAAAAAAAAAAAAAAAAAAAAAAAAAAAAGCAGTTATTTGAGGAAAGGTGCCTCTTTCAGAGCATGCCACGTGTCCCTGACCTGCGAACCTCTGGTAATGGGCAATTGTGGGCCTCAGCCATGGGAAACCATGGAATGAACAGGTGTCCCTTTGGTTTCCAAATTTATTCCTTGATAAAAAAATTCACCTGGTTATTTTTATGTTAAAACAAACTCGCAATCATCATGGATCAGGTAAAAACTAAAATGCAGAAATTTTAAAAGTTAGCCAAGAAAAAGTACATTCTAGATTCCAAGCCACAAATGAGCAACACTGTAAAGAAAACTGCAGGTCCTCCTGCCTCAAATTCACAGGGAGAAAGCAAATGAACAAGTTCAAATTCCCGTATAGAAGAATATTGTTTTTTTTTTTTTTTTCTAAAACTAAAATTGTTTCCTCAAAAAATTATCTTAGAAACTCATCTTCATCCTCCATTTTTCATCTTCGTTTTCAAACAAAACCATCTCTCCCCAATGCTGAATACCGCACCGCCCCCACCCCTGACAATCCCTCATTTTGTCATCTTTCTGTTTTCCACTGATAGAAAAATATAGGAAATCCTCCCCGCCTAATTTTGCAGAACCGACTCTGGACCAAGCCTCACTCAGGTTTGCAGGCTTCCCACAATGGAGCTGGTGAGCCACACACAGAGCATGGGGGGAAAAACTGGTCTATCGTTTATTAAATCATTCAACAAATATTTATTGTTCCTGGGGCTGTGCTAGGCATTGGGGATATAACCGTGAGCATTATAAAAATACAGTCTATGACATTTACAGTCAAATGGAGAAAGAGACATTAATCAAAGAATCACATAAACAAAGTGCAATCTATAAGGTAATAAATACAATATAGGATAAGGACATGGAACCATGAAAGGTCATCTAGGACCCAGCCTTTAATGCTTTCACTGCTGGCCCACCAGCTGTTCATCTAATATGGGGTGAAAACTTGGAGACACTGCAAGTTTGCTCCATTGGGAAGCTCTCCTGGCCCCTCAGTTCTGACCTTATCCAGATTTTCCAAACATTCTCCTATTTAAATTGATTTCAGACAACCGTATTTCAGGTAGTTCATCTAACAGCCCGAAACCCCATGTTACACACTTGAGCTCAGAATAGAAAAGACTGTGGGGGAAATTTTAATACTATGTCAACTTATTTTTTTTTTTCCACTTACTTTGCTCATTGATAGAAGACTGATTTTGCTCTAATTCATCTTGTGTAATTATGTCTTTATTAAACTCCAGGGCAGCTTTGAATGGAAGAGAGAGACCAGTCATTGTGTGATTCTCCAAGCTAATATTTCTAGTGGAAAGCAGTCAATACTTCATTCCTTCTTTACGTCTTGTAGAAAGATACATAGGAGGCACAGTATTTCAGTATTCATGGAACATGTTTACCCTCTACCTGCCGGCAACCTCCCTGACCCTGCTGATTAAAGTGGATGTAGAGGACTTGCCAAATTCATTTACTTTCAGGGGTATACTTTATGGATATTGCCAGTGAGTTGCCCAGTATGACCCCCTATCATGATGTAGAGGCCAATTCAATAATTCTATAGATGATGATCACACAAAACCTATGATAGTCACATCATGCAATTTTACTTAAGATGTTGGGAGAAAATGTTAATGCCTAAAAACTGTGAGGTGATCAAGACAGGGGAGCCCCAATCTTTACAAGTTACTCTCTTGATAATTCTCTTTGGCTTTAGGATGATTTTCCTCAATTATAACCTCAACATATAATCCAGGTCCTCTTCATGACATTTTTAGAGTGAAATTTAGCAAGAGATAACAAGTGTAGTCCTTTGACCCAGTAATTCTATTTGGGGACACAAGTCCAAGAAAGGATATGTGAGTGCCTTGTGATCTTGGTTTTATTTTCTAAGTTTTTACCAGCTTCTTACACTTTGAAATAACCTTTAACTAGGAGAAGCACATATGTAGCTAAGTCAGAATTATCACATCATGGTAATACCAGGGTATACAAATAGCGCTGAAAATGTCAGCTTTTGAGCAGATTTTCTACTACGAGGGCAAGAAGATAAAGGAAACTGTAGTAATGGGTGGAATATAATATAGGAAACTATTATCTGAAAAGGAATAGGAAACTATTATCCAAAAGTTGAAGAAGACATTCTACATGTAGACATAAAAGCTGTAGCAACACTCAGTCACTGAAGATCACTTTTAAAATTAACCCCCATCCACCTGTGTTCACTTACTAGTAGCATCAGCCACCATATCAATACCTATGTCACCAACTTCTTCTTCACAGCAGAGGAATATGGTGCCAATGTAGAATCAAATTGCAAGGCTTATAAAATGCAGATATTCATAAAGTCAACGAAATGATGGTAGAAAAACACCAGGACCACAGGCAAGGTGACAGAATCAAGATCTAACAAAACTAAGCCAATTCAACAAGAGAAAACAGAAATGATGTCATTGGATAATGATGAGGACTTCAAAAGATGACCTGACAAACTTGTTTCTGGAGGCAGATAAAACATCCCACTTGTCTCTACTCTTCCCACTAAGTAAAGTTAAAATCATTGGACATGACATATAAACTCCACTGAGATTCTGAGACGGGAACCGAGGAAGGCAGACCCAGCTGGTAAGGTCTGGGGCCTCAGGAACGACATGGAGAGTTTCCTGGGTTTTCCTTTTGCATCATGCATCCTGGACCTAGTGGTGGAAAAGACTGCAAATTGGAGACAACAGTGGGTGTAGATAAAATACACCCAATACGCTGCTGTAACCTGGGTCCCACTCCTACACCTCTTCAAACATACCAGGACAAAACTAAAAATAATGAAGTGAGGAGCCAGAACATTCATCCTTACCCAGTTGTCATGAGTCTCTCCTGATTGCTTCCAGTCTTGTCGGTGGCAGCCATGAGGGGATCCTGTCCTCCTATGCTCACCCCTTTCTCTCCCTGTGGGTGTCGGAGGAGGCTGAAGGTTCAATTTTACCTCTCTGGTTGGAAGAGGCCTCGTGGGCAATGTTAGCAAGCTCCTCTCTATCCCCCCAGGTATCTGCGGTGGCCTGGCCGGGAGGTTTAACCCAACCCCACCCAGGCAACCGGGAGACAGCCTTCCCCAGTCGCTCACTGGGCTGTCCTGGCAAAGCAGACCAGATCTGGGACTTGAACCTCCATCTGGCAGTCACATTGTGGAGTCCCACTTTTCCCATTGGCCCACTGAAACAGAAGACCTAAGATCTAGAGTGTCATAGCAGGGCACCTCCATGCATCAGCCTACAGTAAAAGTCTCAACTTGAATGAGGAACGATAATAATGTAAACGGAAGGTTCTTAAGAGCCTGTAGGAAAACTAGTGAATTCATCCAATAACTATTTTTTTTCTTTTTCTTTCTTTCTTTTTTTTTTTTTTTTTTTTTTAACCAGGGATTGAACTCAAGGGCCCTTGACCACTGGGCCACATCCCCAGCCCTTTTTGTATTTTATTAGAGACAGGGTCTCACTGAGTTGCCAAGTGCCTTGCCATTGCTGAGGCTGGCTTTGAACTTGAGATCCTCTTGCCTCAGCCTCCCAAGTGCTGGGATTACAGTTACAGGCATGCGCCACCATACCTGGCCTTTTTTTTTTTGCTAAAACTGACCCTCTATAATTATGCTGTAAAATGCAAGACTACAGCAAAAAATGGAACATTTTATAATCACACAATTTTGTGAAAAAAAAAAAAAAAAGTATTATGCCCCACTCCCAAATTGTTAATCTTTACCTTTTAAAAACATATTGCACAGATGGAATAGCATTAGGCATCAACTAAAATATATTTTTTGAATATCAGGTTTGGTTTTGGAAGATAAAGTTGCAATGAATTATTTTCACTATTTAATACAAATTATTGGTTGTTTGAAACATTAATTCCTTTCTTAGGGGAATTTTTTTTTCCAGGATCATTTATCCTAAGACAAAGAGAATCTCTTGTAAACAAACATGGGTCACTTTTCTTGAGTAAATGTTAGATTTTACATTTTAAAGCCAGGAATAAATGTGGACTATAAATTTTGCTAGAGAGTGTTTAAGAAAAAGGTACAAATCTTACACTGTAGTCCTTTTAATCACAGTAATTGAAGTAATTTGACCTGATGACTTTGCTTTTGTCAAATGGAATATTATCTAGAAAAATACAGCAATTATAGGTGATAAAATATAATTTTTATTTATGTTTGATTAATCAAAATGTATTGCCAAATTCTTACACTATATTTAATATGAATACCTTATATTTAAATGTGGAGCAACTGTAGATATGTATGAGCGATATAAAATAATCAGTCTTAAACAATTACCAACATTATCTAAAGCATTGTTTTCATACAAATATAAACAACTATGTATTTGTATATGCAGTGATCACAAGTTTGCAAGCTACTGAGGAAACTACTTATGAATTCTAATGTTTTATGCTCGTATATACTAAAATTCTTCACGTAAACTCTCTTAATGCTCTTCTAAAGTTCATCTGCTTTTACACATTCAAATATTTTCCCAAATGTTGACAAAACTGTTCAGCAAAAATCCCATAGCTTAAAACTACAGGGTGGGTATACACGCATTACTATTCATAAAAATTTAAGCCAAATATTTATGTTTTAAAAATATGTTTTAGGAATCACAATTTTCTTTTATATATAATACCTAAAATATTAATACTTTTACATTTCTGAATGTTTAGACTAATTGTTTTAATCTATATAAATGTCTGATGTGTCAAGACTTCTACAAGATCTGTTTAACTAGAAACATTCTGATGTAAGCAAACATACTTCAAATCACAGAATGACCAATATGGCTAGCAAAGCAGGAGAGTTTCTAGTGTCCCAGATTTTCACATAAACTGTGTAACTCTCAAAGAGAAAGGAATGGTGGCATTCTGCTTTGAGGTGGTGGCATTTTCCCATTCCAACCTGAGCAAAGCCCAAATTTGGAAAATCCAAAAGCAGCTACAACAAAAGGTCTTTCCAAACAATGGGCAGTTCACAAATAGAAATGAAATCAGGAACCATTACCTAGGGACTCGTTTCTGTTGTCAGAAATTCTGAGACTGAAAACATCAATCCCAGTATTAACAAGGATACCAATCAGTTAGTGTATACAAATGCTGCATTCAAGTGACCATACAAGGCACTGCCTTTGCAACTTTTATACTCAGAAGGAAGAAAAGGAGAGTTGTAAGTTAGAGGATCAGGCTAGCTGTCCCATGTTTCAGAATGACTACTGCATGAGCTGACATTTGCACAGGTTCTAAATGTTTTCATGTCAAGTTGTTCAAATAATTAGAACAGTCCTATAAAATAGTATGTATTTTGGTATATAATAATAGTGTAAACTAGGGTTAAGTCACCCATAATAGTTTTAAAATTAACTACTTCTGCTGAGTCTCCCTTTACACGTTTTTACAACACACATAAAATAGCACCTACCTTCATAGGGTCACAGAGAATGAGATCAAGCAAGTGAAAATTCCTACAACATTGCATGCTACAGAGCAACACAGAGGGCTACTCTGATGATCAGCACTTACAGGCAAAGGAAAGTGCTTTATTTCTTGATTATAAGATTACTGACCATTTCTGTTTTTCCTTTGAGTTGATTTGGATAGTTTGGGAACAATAAATTTCAGTAGGAGTGTGATCATTACATCTGTTTCAGAGGGGTTGGCACAAAGTTATCCATGTATTGTTGAGTTTTTAAAATTTCTTCTGGATTTATGGAATGATGTTTTTATTTTCATTCCTCATATTATTTATTGTGCCTTCTTTTTTTTCTTTTTACTAGAATGGTTTCACCAACAATGATTTTCTTTCTCTTTCAACAAAACAAAATTCTGCCTTTTTGATCCTACCTATGTCTGTATAATTTTTTTAGTTTCTCCATTTCTACCTTCATGTATATAAATTATCCTTTTTTTTAAAAAAAAATATTTATTTACTTTAGTTGTACACAATGCAATGCATTTATGTTTACGTGGTGCTGAGGATCGAACCCGGGCCGCGCACGTGCGAGGCAAGCGCTCTGCCGCTGAGCCACAACCCCAGCCCAAATTATCCCTTTCTTTAAGCTCATTCAGTTATTCTTTTCTCACCCTTAATATTTGACTTGTGTTCAACCATGCTTCATTTTTTTACTAATTGGGGAGGGGGCCCTGGGATTAAACCCAGCAATGGTTAAACACTGAGCCACATGCCCAACCCATTTTATTTATTTATTTTTTATTTTGAGACATGTCTTGCTAATTTCCTTCAGGTCTTATTCAGTTACTGAGGCTGGCTTTGAACTTGAAATCCTCCTGCCTTGGCCTCCTGAGTCCCTGGTGTCACAGGCATGCACTACTGCACCTGGCCATGCTTCCTTTTTAACGTGAGCATCTCAAGCTAAGTATTTCTACACACTGACATTAACATGACATTTATTTGACCTAACAAAAACTGAAAGATACGTGTTGAAATTTCCCAGTATGATGGGTATTTCTCCCTACAGTTTTATCAATGTTTGCTTTATGTGTATCTACACTATTTTTATAGCGACATATAGATTTGGCATTATTTTACCTTTACAATAGATTGAACCATTAAATCAATGAAAACTAATTCTTCCTGTAGTAAGGACTTTTGAGTCAAGATGTATTTTTGTAGTATTCTTGGGTTTTATAGGGAATTTTCATGTTTTGTTATTTCATTTAAAACAAATCTAATTTGTTTTAAATTTATCATACTATTATTGAATATTGGTGAGATCTATAACAATATCCATTCTTTCATTCCTGACCTGGGTATTTTGCATATTTTCTTTAATTCTAGATTATTCTTGTTGGGTTTATCAATTTTATCATTTTTTTTCCCCAACAGACTAGCTTTGACATGTTCCTTTCTAATTTTCTCCTTTTCCACTCACTTTGAGTTTTGTTCTTATATCCTTTTTGGGTTCCTGAGATGCCCATCCAGATCACTGATCTGAAAATAACTTTCATTTTTTAAATAAGTATGCAAACCTATAATTTTTCCTTCCTTATCTTTATCACACCAATTTGGGTATATGATCATTCATTTCCAAATATTTTCTAAATTCTCATGAAGTCATGTGTTTTCTGTCCTATGTGTTAGTTTTAAATGTGTGACTTTATATCTGAAACATCTAGAACTTGTTTAGATTTTGTACTTACTGATTTCTGACTGAAGTACACCGTGGACAGAGAATGAACAGTCTGGGGTTTCCATCTATAATTTATGGCGTTTTATATGTGAGCTATAGCATATACTGTGGAATGTTTTCTTGCAGACTCCTGTGATCCTGGAGTCCTTGTTTATAGTATGCTATAAATATCCATTAGGCCATGGCGGTTGACAATGTTGTTCAAATTCTCTGTTCCTCTTCGATATTTTTCTGGATGTTCTAATGGTGACAGATCTGCAAGTAAAATTTGCTTCTTCCTTCTTCTTTTTTTTTTTTTTTTTTTTTTTTGGTACCAGGGATTGAACTCGGGGACACTCGACCACTGGACCACATCCCCAACCCTTTTTAGTATTTTATTAGAGACAGGGTCTCACTGAGTTGCTAAGTGCCTTGCCATTGCTGAGGCTGGCTTTGAACCGAGATCCTCCTGCCTCAGCCTCCCAAGTGCTGGAATTACAGGTGTGTACCACCACAGGCTACTTCCTCCTTCTTCTTTTACTATTGTTATTGATTCTTCTTATTCTTCTCCACAAAGCCCATCTTTCTCTGTAAAACATTACTAGACACGTAGACAATTTTACATCTTCAGGATGAACAAAACCTCTTATCAATTTGAAATTCTTTTCTCCAATAATACTTGAAAGCTTGAATTCTATTTTGCATCACACAAAACAGTGAAGGCACCATTCTTCATTTAACATAAATGATAAACATGATAAATCCATCTCTATTTTGCTCACTTCCAAATTTCCTATGTTTTTATAATTCAAATATATATATATATATGTATATATATATATATATATATATATATATATATATAGCCAGCCTCCTGTAATTAGGACTTGCCATTTTTGTAACCTGACAACCTCTGACTTTTAATTAGCATGACAGTCCATTTGTATTTATTCCATGTGAGTATTGATATGGATAAACTTAAGTTTGTTATTTTGTTGTTTTTCCTGTTTGCTCCTTCCTACCACTCTCTCATCCCCATTTTGTTATGGTTTAATAAATTTTCTAAAATATCATTTAGTTGTCTGTAGGATTTCTACATATCTCCTCATATATTTTTTAAAGGATACTTTGGGGATTACAGTCTATTTAGAGTTCTAATCTTACTTAATATATCCTGCACCTCCAACTTGTACGGATTCATGATGTCTTAATTTTACAAAGCTGACCCATTGCCTCTTTAAATATTTACACACTTCCATATTTTCTATCCTCTCTACCAATTAAATAGATTTCATGTTATTTCCCTTTAATTTAGTTTAATGTCTTTGTGTTATCTTTTGCTGATATCTTATGACTATTTTTCCAGTTGGCTAATTCTCTCTTTAATTGTGCCTGAGCCCATATTTACTATAGACTGAACTGCTTTTTATTTTAATAAGTTGTATTTTATTCATTAGGTTCGTATAGCTTTGTAAGTGTTGCTCTTCAATTTTTCTATTACACATTGTTAGGTGATACCAGACATCTGAAAAAATTCTGTTGCTTTGAGAGTTTAAAGGTCAAAATGAATTGTTTATTAATGTTTTTTCATTCTTAATTATGAAGGTTTAATTTCTTATGTACTTGCTTATATTTAACTTGAGCTCACATTGGCTTATTTTTACTTTTGAAAATCACGAGGGCCTAAATTGAGGATTCTTGACTGTTGAAGACTATGTCTGCTTCTGTCCAAGGCCTGTCCCTCCCTCTCTTCACCTCCCATCTCTTGCCAGGTTTGCTGTCTTACTGTGGGAATCCCTTTCAGGTCTTTTTCTTGCTTTAAGCCCAAGGACCAGCGTCCCTTCTGCAGCCCTCACAGCAACCCCTTACTCTCAATGGAAGCCGACTACAGGCCTGTGATTCAGTGCTCAGATTTTTTACTTTTCCTCAGTTTTAGTTCTTATTCTATTTTCTTTTTTTATTTGGTGCATAAGGAGAGAAGCTACCAACATTAAATGAAACTCTGACAAAGGCAAATGACATTTGCATTCACGACACTCATCAAGGTCCCTGTTTCCATCATGCGCTTGATGTTTGGAAAACATTTTGACTTTCTCATCACTGAAGGATTATTCTAGATCTCAAGAGTTAATTAACTCATCTACAGTCTGACATCTAGTGAGATGGATGGATCACAGTCTATGATCAGGTGAATGTATGTGCAGCCGATAGCTGCTTCAGTCACTAATTAGACTCTGTACATCCACCACAAATATTCTGTGGAAAGTGTTAACGATATATTTTTGTTGTGAAACATTTCTTTTAAATCAACTGTTTTATCACCAATGGCTGTTAGATTTAGATACTTGTCTAAAACCATGTTAAGCATTAAGCCACCGAACTTATGGAAGATGGCAAGACCATCTTTTACTAGAGCCTGTTAGCATCCATTAAATAGGCAGAGGATAATTGAAACTGAGTCAAGAGTTTTCCTTTTCTTCCTTCCCCACCTTGCTTCCTGTGTTCCAAACACATGTCGTAGGTTACAAATACATGTAAAACCTTAATTACATTTAGCATCTGGCAGCTGTTGACTTACAGAGAGTTGTTGAGTCACACTAAGCCGAACTCAAAAAAAAGGAAATCAGGAATAGAAAGCAGAAGCTAGCTAAATGGTGGGGGGGAGTCTTATGTCATCACAGCTGAATATTACACCATCAGCACTGTTGTGTCCAAGGTGTGAGTGATGCTACAACTAATCCGTTTCTACAATGTCAGGAACTAATTCCAACTAAAGAACACCACTCCCAATGTGGGCAGAGTCCCAAACCACGCTACCTCCTAGTTGTTACTCTCCATTACCTGCTGATGGTTTAAGTGAACAGAGCAGCTCAGGAGGGTACCCCCCTATCTAGAAGCATCAATTCACGGCTTCTATAAAGAAAGGCCTTACACTATCCACTCAGAACTGTTGTAAAGCTAAATGTGCTGTGTAATTTTGTTTTTACATTGCTTATCAAGAAGTAAGTCCCTGAAAAAGTGACAAAAAAAAAAAAAAAAAATACCTAAAATGCTGGCCACCATTTGCCACAAAACAGCAGTGTCATGAGTGAACAATTATTGGAAATAACAGCCTTGGTCTTAATAGGAATAGATCTCAGATAACAAATGTCAAGTTACAAAAGAACAATAAGAAAATACAATGAGTGCTATATGTTATTTATAGACACATGTATAATAAAAGGGTAAATCTGGACTGGAGCATATACACCAAATTCTTAGTAGTAATTGTTTCTGCAGACAGAGGGAGAAGAAGGCAATTAGGGAGAAAAAAGAGGATTTGAAGCAAATTTGACTAAATATTAATACTTGTTAATTATAAGTGATGAGTTCTGCTCGCTCTCTTCTCTCTGCCTTCAAGTTTCTTTTTCAATTTAAAAATTAAAAAAATAAAATAAAATAAAATCCTTGGGTCTTCTATCTCTGCTCCAGACTTTAAAATACTTGTGATGTATTCCTCTATTATTTTCCATCCCTCAGCATTTTCATGTTCATATATTTGAGTCCCACTACACAGGAATACCTCCGTTTTCATGTCTTTTGATGTTTTAGCCAATCTGGAGTGATGTTATAAAGCCCAGGTACATGTAACACAATCGTTGTGACTGACATACTCCCAAGAATCCCATGTACTTTTCTCCCTCGGAAAGTGGTCATGTATCTGTGTGGTTAAGAATATGTTAGGAGCAAGTCAACCAGAATCTGAATTTCTACTCCACCACTAAATGGTCTGATCACTTAGGATTTAATGAACCCCCTACTCCCAATTGTCAATACTTCCAATTATTAAATAACTTTAACAATACCTATACTCACAAGGGTATAAAAATAAAAGGGATCTATGCCCCCAAACACTTTAACAGTGTGGTTAGAACATGGCAGGGGCCGAATAAAATGTTTTAGACAACAGTGCAAAGAAGGGGGTGTAGCTACAACAGTGACAGGGGCAGAAATGTCTAAGCCCTCATTCTCGTACTGAACGTTCATTCATAAGGTATGTTGTTATCTAACTCCCCCACATAGCAAATGAGGCATTCCATGAGTAGAAAGGCCACTGACTTCATGGAAGTAAACAGGTAATAAATAAAATATAAAATGTAAAAGAATACAACTCTAGGGCAAGTTAAATAAAGGTAAAGAGCCCTATGCCTCCATGTATGAATGACTTCATTGGACCCATATTTGTGAGTAAGTGGTAAGCCTTATTCTAAGAGATGAAGACGAATTAGCAAGCAAACCTGATCAAAACGTCTGGCCTTGCGGAGCTCCTATTTACGCTAGAGTAGATACACAATACAAAATGAACATAGTACAACCACAGGTATGTAGTATTTTACACACTGAGAGATGATGAATGGTGGCAGGCTGTTTGTGAGTATCCTGAGTAATCTGACCTGGAAGAGGTCACTGAGAAAGTGATGTTTAAGCAAATTGTGGGACTCAGTCTTCACAGTATATATCAATATGCAAGACCCAGAAAGAAACAGGTCTGGCATGTTCTAAAACCAGCAAGGAAAATACAGGTGCAGCCTTAGGAGAAGGCACTGGAATTCATGAGACAGCTGAGTCTTGTGGGGCTTTGGGGGTGATTTCAGAAAAACCTACGTGTGTGTGTGTGTATGTGTGTGTGTGTGTGTGTGTGTGTGTGTGTGTGTGTGTGTGTTTGCAATGCTGGGAATAGAACCTAGGGTCTCATGCATGCTAAGCAAGCACTCTACCACTGAGCCATATTCCCAGCCCCTAAAAATAATGGTTGAATTAGAACACTGAGTGACGTAGAAAGCTGCGGTATTGTTTCTGGTGAGATGGATAACATTATCCAATTTCAATTTTGAAAGCATTGCTCTATTGTCTTAGAATATTAGGGAATTGAAGGGGGTAAGGATAGAACCGAGGAGATCCTGTAAAACGAATTTGTAAACAATGATTACAGCCCATCTGGATGGAAGTGTTGGGACTGTGGGCAGTAGTAGGATTTGCTGATGCACATGGGGTATGGTAGAAAAAATGGAATCAGAAGCGACATTTTTGTACCAAAAACTTGAAGGAGGGAGTTGTCATCAGTGAGATGGGGAAAACTAAAAGAAAAACAGGTGTGATTGTGAAGTAGGAGTGGGGTGCTATGGGGGTGTGCAAAAGATTGGGATTCAAGACATACTGAGTTTGAATTGTGTCTTTGACATATAAGTAGAGATGCTGATCAGGTAGCTGAATATATTAGAGAAAGTGTGATATAAGAAAAAAAGGTTTTGGAATTAATGGCAGATATATACTGTTTAATGCTAAGGCACCAGCCCAAGATCACCAGTCTAGAATAATTATAGACTGAAAAGCATACAATGGACCCTGTGTACTTAGGTGCTCAGAATCATCTCCCGAGCACTGAACACTTTAAAGAATTTGGAGCAAAGAGGAAAAAGCAAAAAATAAAATATGAAAAGAGCCCCCAGATCGGTAGAAGGAAAGCCACAAGTTCATGGTAGAGCAGAATCTAAGTGAAGAAAGATTGCCAAAGAGGGGAATGTTTCAGTTGTCACTGATAGTTCATGAAGATGAGAACCAAGAATTGACCATCACTGGTGACCTGGGCAAGAGCCATCAGGTGTCCAGGTACATGTGATGATCTGACTGCATGGTGCTTGTGAGTAAATAGGGATAGGAATCCGATGCAAGCAGACAGACATATCTTCCAAGATTTACCTCAAAGAGTAGTGAAGCACTTGACCTTAACTGATGGAAGAAGAGGGTGGAATACTAGCAACACGTTTGTGTGCTGGGAGGAATGAAGAAAGGGTTCAACCAGGAGAGAGAGGTAGGGGAACTCCTGGAATAACCTTGAGCAGACCTGTGGGATTGCATCAGTGGGGGTTTCACCTGGGATGACTGTAGTGATTGCTCACTTAGAGTGATAGGCAAGAAGGCAGAGCATGTGGGTGCAGATGCCGGGAGTGTGCAGATGGTAGATGGAATGTGATAATTTGCTTCGGATGGAAGATACCAAGGAGTTCCTGGAGGTTTAGGAGACAGCAGAGGGGATGAAGTTATATCTACCAGAGTGACAGAATGCACAGCCCGGACGATTAATTTAGTATAGAGAAGAATTAGGGGCTATTTGAAATTTTTAAAATGTCAAACATTTCTGAGAAAATATTTATCATCGTATGCACAGAACATAACTCATCATTCAATAGGGCTGCCTTGACTCACATGGAAAACACTGAATTGTGGAGAATATACTAAGTTTAAAAAATAAGATGATATTTAATGCAATGTAGAAACATTATTTAAAAAAAAACAATGGCTCCTACATTAGAAGGAAATCATGAGCTTTCAGGGTCACGTGTTGTACAAAGACCACATTACTACTTAGGTGGACTTTACAACTCTAAATTCTAAATCCACTGTAACTAATAAGTGATATTCAATAAATTTCTGCTTTTCATTAGATAAGTGTACTAACTTCAAGGGGTCATTAAAACTCTGAAATTATTTTTTTTTTTAGATCCAGAAGTAAATGTATCAAAAACAAAAAGTTAGCGTCAACAGGGTTTTATCCCAGAGCCAGCCCATCCTCTGGTCTCAAGGTGCCCATAAAAAATCTTTAATTTCTTTTAAAATCAGAAAAACAATTATGTTATAGAGAATGTTTCATAGATAACAGTAATATATTTTCTTTATAGCAATTCAGTTGCAAAATATAATATTTATTTATTTATTTATTTATTTATTTATTTATTTATTTATGCAGTGCTGAGGGTGGAACCCATGGCCTTGCACATGCCAGGTGAGCACTCTACCACTGAGCTGCACCCTCATTTCTAAATTTAGACATTCTTAGGAGGAATGACAAGGGGAAAAGCGTCATGGGCCTCCATGGGTTCCAACAGTCCTGCTTCTTTCAGAAAATCCTTACATGTATAGAAGACCAAAAGCACGAGGAATTAAAACATCAACGTTCCCCGTGGATTTTTAAAAGAAATTTGGATTGTGTTTTCCAATATTGTTATTATCCTGCAGTGCAAAACTAACATTTCTGAGTCGGAAAACAAACAAAAAAACAAAAAAACCAAAGGCTCTGGCCACTTGGCTGCTTTAGCAGGTGCAGGAACAGAGCCTGTCTCACTGCCCACGTGTTCTGGCGAGGTTGCCCGGCACTAATATCATCCTGCCTCTTCTAATTAGTGGAACAACTGTTCAGGCATTACAGGCAACTTCTCTGGCCCTTCCACACTCTCCCAAAATATCTCCTAGAATCCAGTCACTCTAACATCTCCTACTATTTGGTATTCACAGAGAACATTCATCAAAGATATTTTTTTTCAAAACATACTGCCTTAGGACTCAACAGCATCCATGGAAAGTCGCAAAAATTACCTCCCCTGAGAAGCAGAGAAAGTGGGAGGATTCCCGGCTTCCCAGCAGCCACAAAGAAAAACTGTCAGAGTGGAGAACTGAGATGCCCCTGTCTGTCTGTCTCTCTGTCTGTCTCTTTCTTTCTCTTTCTCTCAAGTCAGGGATCTCTTCTGGTAGATCACTTATTTTCTAGAATGCCAACTTTCCCCAGCAAAACTGCTACATCTCTGGACTGACGGGCAATTAAATCCAATGTGACAATTGCTCTCTATTGAGATGTTTCTCTTTGCTGAGGTTTTCCAGGTGCTTATGGGCAACATTTGCACTACCTGGCATTCTATGAGACTCCATCTGAAAAGCAACATTTCCCTTATTAAGATAGCTGGGCTTTCAAAGGGGACAGTCGTTTTGTTTGTTTGCTGGTTGCACACAAACACACCACCAGGAAAATTGCTGTGTGCCTGGCCCCAGTCCGATATTCGTATGTCACAAGGGGTTAAGAGCCTCATTAATTCCTGTGCTCTCATTTCAGGTTGGTTAGGGATCAACAGCAGATTATTATTTCAAACACTGATTTCTTGCTTCAATTTCCTCTCTCTTAGAATTGGCTCCAAAGCACTTTCTCTTGTGTGCAGTGTGCTCCATCTCTATTCGGATAAGAAAATCAAAATGGTTCTTTCAGAAAACCTATCCATCAGCATTATCAGGAATACACCCCACAAAAGCTTGGGTTGACTTTCCTGCATATCTGGCAGGTTTTAGGCTCCTTTATATTTAAGTCCCCCCAAGAATAGCTGCCATTATACCGCACACACAGCCCCAAGGGCACCCACTGTTCATGTTTCAAACTGATTAGTTCAATTCGGTTCTACAACTAGACAAAAAGGTGTGCTAAGAATCAACTAGGGATACAGAGTTGGAGAAACTGTGTTCCTGCTTTCGAGATCTCACAGGCTAATCAGTAAGATAAAGACATAAATATACAGTTATAGTATAATTTCTTATTCCTGATAAGCTTATTTTCTTCTCTACCTACCTTGGCAGGACTGGGAGGGCAGATGTAGGAAGGAGTAACTATTTCTTTGTCCTTTAGAAAACCTCACTCTAGATGGAAAACATGCAACCTGCTTAACCCCCTGAATCTTCAGTTTCTTCTGAAAATAAAAGGATGATGTAAGAAGGATTGGCATCATTATTTACTCATTCAGCAAACAATTATGGCTTAATATTTACTGATTAGGCGCTATGTGTACAGACTGGGTTATCAATCCTTAACATGCACAATCTCATATAATCCTTAGAATAAAATTTTAAGAAAAGCATGGGGCCCCAAAGAGAGAAGGAAAATTCCTAAGGCCATATAACGAAGAAGTAGAGAAACCTTGTTTGAAACATATTCCTCTCTCTTTTTTACTACAAAGCCTGTAGATGCTCTCACAAGTCATGCTTTTTAAATGGGTTTAAGGACTTTCAATTTTCAACTTCTGTGATGGTCTAGTTCTCACAAGAGAGTAGGCACACAGCTGCTTCTCCCAATTCGAATCCTGGAAGGTACTGATAGGGTGCTAAAGGACTGGCCCTTTAAATAACCCATAGTAAAAAAGCAAAACAGCAATGGCTCATGGACTCCTTCACTTTGTTTTCTCCCGTGTGTTCGAGTCAATGAAATGATTTGTAGATTATCAAAGTGAATTAGGTTTATTTCTTTTTCTTTTCTTTTCTTTTCTTTTTTTTTTTTTTTTTTTTTTTCATGCTAGGGATAAAATAAAGGCCTTGCACATGCCAGATAAGCATTCAACCACTGAGCCACATCCAAGGACCTGGCTTGTTTTGTTAAATTGCTTTTTTTTTTTTTGCCATAAAAATGTAAGAAATGAATACAGACATATGAGATCCAATGTAAAGAAGTAGATATTTGAGTGTCCCTTGGTCAGAGAATGTAGTGGCTATCAGCCTTGACGTGATCCCCCTGCTGGCGAGAACCCCCAGTCAGATGCTTCTTGGCAATTCCCGCTTCTCTTACCCATTGTAAATCCTGGATGTAGAAGGGGCTCAACAAATGTGTGCTGAATAAATTAACTAAACAAAGATGTACAGGTGGATTAAAAACAGAGAACATGTCACCAAGAATATATGTCTGCTGCTTCTTTCATCTTCATCTTCTCCAACTTTTCCTTCCACATGCTGAATTCATCTTAAACTAGGCATGAGATCCTAATTCAGACAAAATATAAAAACAACCCTTATATCGTGGTTTCAATATCTTGGCAGTAGCCATCTTCCTGACTGTTCTGAGAATTCCATTTTCAAAAAATATTTAAAAAAGAGCCCACCTTATATAATTCACCACCATCATGTGTTCACAAAGCCCCAAAAGCCTTATGCCCGTGAGAAGTATATGCATATGTGTTTTTTATTTTTCTGCATGCGACTCGGTCTTATTTCAGACAAGAAATCATCTGCCCCCCACAACTTTTTGCACATCATAGGGCCAAGTTTCCTACGTTACACTAATTTCAAAATGTTCGGCACTATTTATCCCTTTTTTATAGTTCATATAAAGACATGGCTTCAAGACCTCGAATAACAAAAAGTTTATTTATGTATTTATTTTTGCATGGCAATGTGCAGATGAGCCAGTCTGCTCGGCAAGCGTTTCGCAGATTAGAAGCATGAGTATGGTTTCGGGCAAGCCTCCCTCATGTTTCTGCGCATTGGCTGATAAACACTTCAAAGTAAACCGCTCATAAATATGAAATGAAAAGCCAAGGAGTCGTTATGCGCCGCTTTGAGATACAAATCTCTTTATTCCCTTCTGAAGTGGGGTTTGATTGACATAATGAGTCATAGATCCTGTCCAGGGACACACTGCCTTTTCCCCTTTTTCTCTGGAGACAGGGAGACTTTAAAGAAATCCACTTCAGAACTTGGTGATAGACAGCTTACTTGAAAAAATAATAAAGTTGAATCCTATATTAAATAACTTATTATTTTGCGTTAATGCTGACTTTGACAACCATGTCATATGTCAAAGTTTGACTACACATCCTCACAAAGACATTATTAGTTACAAGTCTAAGAAGAAGATTGCCCAAAAAAAAAAAAAAAAGGGCCATCATTTCTCCTCTCATACGTATTGTTGCTATGTAGATCCTTTAGTAAGAGAAAAATTGCTGCAAAAATTAATTCCAAGCAAGAGCCCCAAATCCTGTAAGCTAAAAGGCTACAGGGAGTAACATGGGCAATGAGTGGATAATTATTGTGGAAAACTCATTTTATAAATAAATGTCTTGCAAAAGGGAAAGGATCACACAGCAGAACTTTCTATGCAAAATAGGTTGAAGAACAAAGAAAAGTAGAGATTCAGTGTGTCCCTACTCATTTTCGATAATTACTCATTTTTAATAATTATCTGCTTGCTGGGAAAAGATAAAAGTGTCATAGGGGTCACATAGTTTTCATGAGATTTTATTACAAATTCACATGTTTAAAAACAGCAAGGCACTTAACACAAAGGAGCCTGTTTAAAGGGCTATAAGGAGTAGTGTGGGCCTGTGGCAAAATGGAAGAGTTTTAAGTCCCTTTGTTCAAGAAAACAGGACTTACATTGCCAGATTGAGTAGTTTTTCTAAGAAAGCCTGGAATCTGCATTTTGTATGGCATTTGCCTATTTACAAATCAGGGCAAAAATAAAAGGTAATAAAATTGTTTAGGTCAAATTTGCTATGCCCTTGATCACCAAAGGTCTTTAGTCTCTGCCTTGGACTTTCTGCAGTGATTATTTAAATACACTTTTTGTTAAGAAATGAAAAAGGGGGGGAAAGAACAAAGACCTATAAATCAGAGAATGCCAAGAAAGGGAGGCCTAACATCATTGACACCGTGGTTTTGATCTTCTTCCCAGGCTCCAAACCCTTGCCCCAAGTCCTTCACCCATACCAGTTGTGCTTATCTATTTAAATAAATATAGTGAACTAGAAAACAGCTATTTAGGACAATTTTGAAGACAACCCATTAGGATCTCATTTAAAAGTGAGGAAACCGAGTTATTTACCCCACCCCACTCCAGTACCCAGTTGGTTTAAGACTTCATTGACTTTCAAGTTCAGAGCCCCTCTAATCCTCTAATTAGACTTACCCTGAGTGTCATAGAGAAACCACTGTGTCTACCAATATCAGTAGTTTCCCTTCCATGGCACACAACTGCCACTAAAAAACAGCAGCCAAGCTAGCAATTATTGTTTCCTGTCCCCATCATGCCTAGATGAGGACACATGTCTAGCTCTTGTCTATCAATGCAGGCAGAAGTGATGTTTGTCTTTTATAGTCCAGAAAGCCAAACAACAAATCAAACTCCACCAGGTTGTCTTTCCTTATGAAGCAGGAGTTACCAGCAATCTTGGCTCTAAAATGGTGATGTCAGTAGATGACAGAATCCTTGTTCCCTGAGTTACCAACTGGATGAGCAGCCCCCACGTTACTGATTTGAGATTTCTCAGGAATAAGAAGTTCACTTTGACTGTGATTGATGCTTTACACATATGTGTATTTTCTTGTTTCATCAAAAAATTTATCCAAAATAATGCAGTCAATACTGAATCATTTGAGGACATATTTTGTAGGAAAGGTATGCAACTATGTTGTCCAAAAGATGAAGACTTCTAGGCTACCATAAATATGCTAGTGCCATTAACTGCCACTTAGAACCACTCTGTGCCCAATAAGAAGGATCAGGGAACCTATGACTCACCAAAGGACATAAAAGGGGTCAGCAGAAAAAGCAGGGACTCAAACCAAATTTTAGCAGCTCCAAGAAAATTTTCATTGCCCCACTCTACCGTCTGTTCCACTGTCAGGACTTGGCAAACGAGTTATTATTAAAATTCTTACTAGTCCAACTTGATATAATTTACCATTATCCTGATTTGTCAGATGTCAGATCTCCAATTATTTATACTACAAATAAATAAAAGAACAACTCAAGAATAAAAGTATCCCCAAATAAATATTTTGACATAAAAGTAGCTGGTCAACATGTAATATTATATCATCTTTCAATATAAGCAATGTTATCTTATTAAAAGACAAATTTTTATGAGATGTTTTTATACATATGGTAGAAAAGGTGATGGCATAAGTTTTTAATATGAAAGAGAATAGCTATTGTAAATACTAGCATGAGGAAATTATCAGCCATCAAACGCTAATACAACACCAAAATTAAAAATAAATAGAAGCAATACACACACACACACACACACACACACACACACACACATGCTATATGTGTGGATATAGCATGCATTTATACATATGTGTAGTAAGAGCAAAGAGAATTGAGAAAAGAGAAATGCTATGTGTGTATATACCCATATTCATGTATGTACTTATATGTGTATATATGTTTAACACTCACACACACACACATGTATATATACATATACACACACAAGGATAACAGGAATGATCTTTGAGTAATCTCCAACTTCTATTAAGATCCACAACTGTTTTAATTTCACACTAGGAGGGATTGTGCAGCATGGTGCAAAGGGACTTTGGAATCAGACTAAACAAAGTTCAAATCCTGCAGCTTCTTAGCTCTGGGACCTTGGGTAAATTTCCTGGCCTCTCTGAATCTCAATTTTCTCATTTATAAAATAAGGATGATAGTGTCAACTATATTTAAAAATACAGACTATAACTCACATCTGGGGAAAGCCTAAAGGAGACCTATTAGGTGATGAGCATAAACCATTATAATGTGAAGATGGAATTAAAGCCCTTATTGCCTGGGGCTGGGGGTGGGAGAAAATGAACTTCATTTTGAGGTGAAGGGAAATGTGCTGAAATTGAATTACACTGATGGGTGTAAAACTAAGACATTTACTAATAATATTCCATTCAACTGTAAACTTGAAGTAGGAGTGTTCTATGATTTGAAAACTATACCTCAATAAAGCTGTTACAAAATAAATAGGGTGTATGGAGAGCATTTCTGTGTATGTGTTATGGTTTGGATGTGAGATGTCCCCCAAAAGCTCACGTGTGAGACAATGCAAGAAGATTCAGAGGAGAAATGATTGGGTTAGGAGAGTCTTAAGCTAATCAGTGGCTTAGTCCCTGGTGGAGTTAGCTGAGTGGTAACTGGAGGCAGGAGGGGTGTAGCTGGAGGAAGTGGTTAATTGGGGTCATGGCTATGGGGTATATATTTTGTATCTGGAGAGTGGAGTCTCTCTCTCTCTGCTTCCTGATCACCATGATGTGAGCTGCTTGCCTCTGCCCTCTCTCCCCCCATGATGTTCTGCCTCACCTCAAGCCCTGAGGAATGGAGCCAGCCATCTATGGACTAAGACCTCAGAAGCTGTGAGCCCTTAAATAAACTATTCCTCCTCTACAATTGTTCTGGTCAGAAATTGTAGTCACAGCAGCAAAATAGCAGACTAAAACAGTATATGAAAACTGCATTCATTAAAACAGAGCATGGTAATAGAGGTGACATTTAAAATGTACAGAACTACAAACAAACTGGTTCAAGTTCCTCTGCTCTGATATCACGAATGGACAGGAAGTGGGACATTGGAGGGTGCTGAGGGGGCAAACTATAATGGCGCCATGACTCCCATTTTGATTCCATCCCCAATTTTTGTGGCTAAAATATTCCTAGCATACTACTTACTCATTAACTTTGCTTTGACAATCATAAAGGCACAGGTCTCCAGGGATTACAACCCTCTCTGTTAGCCACCAGGGTAAAAAAGAATTGCCTTTCTAAGAATAAATCTATACCAGAATACTTTTCCATCTTGAGGTTTTTTAATCCTCTGGACTGAAAATAGTTTGATTAAACAGGCTGCACTGGGATCATGTATTCTCTCTTAGTCTAGGAAGAAAACAGCTGTCAGTCACATCACTGTCCTCCTCCCACGGTCCCTGGAGGACAACCTAAGCAAGCTGTCACTGGGATAAGCACTCCTCAGAGTACTGCCGGCTCCTCGTGGCCTGCAGCTGGAAACAGCCATTCTTCTCCCTCGCTCTATTAGCCCTTTGACTTCCTTTCTTCATGTGCAAATATAAATATAATGCTTAAGTGAATGATTACTACTGTCCCAAAAGAAATTTCAATTAAACACTTGGAATCCTTAGGAATGGTACCAAGGGGGATTCCCAAACAGAGCTGCAATTTGTTATGTATTATTAAGTCTGGCCTCGGATTGTAAATCTCCTGTTTTCTCTTTTAATGTGAGCTGGAACTTTCAAAGAACCACCTCTTATTTGATTTGAACAAACTCTAAGTAGGAGCAGTATAATGGAAATGTTCCTGAGCAGGAAGCTTTCTGGTCTGGTTTGAAGGGCAGATGGGAACTTTCCCTTGCTACCAGAGTTTTGGATGATAGCCCTTTCCTCTCTCCTCAAGGAGAAGGCAGAACATTAGGAAATGTGGTAGAGTTGCTCCTGTAGGTACAATTTTGTGCACAGGGTTTCGATCCATGAGAGTCCTGTGATATCACATACATGTAAACTAACAACCTGGATTCAGCCTTCATCAAAGGAAGCACTTTGTCTAACTTACTTCTGTGTTTGCAGTACCTAGAGCAATGCTGGGTATACCGATAGAAAGGTTTTCATAAATAAATATAAATGGACTGACAGAGAGAAGCAAGGAAGGATGTGAGGAAGGAAGGAAGGAAGATAAGTGATCATTTGAACTTGTCTTTGCACCCATTAGAATACCCATTGTACTCTCACCAGTGCAATTCTAGCACCCAGCACAGCACCTGGCACATTATGTATGACCTACTATGTGCTGGCACATAGTAGGTCATAAATTATTTAAACTCCATTTTCTTGGTAAGAAAAACTAAGTTGTTTCTGATGCCAATAAATATATTTGTATTTATTCGCAGGAAAGCTGCGGGAAGACAGTTTTTTGCACCTCTCTGTACCTCTTGCAAGCAGACACATGGACTGCCTTTAGGATAGAGTTTTTTGTCAAACACTTGCTCAGTAAAACAGCCTTGGAAAACAGAGATGGTGCCTTCTGCTATACAAAGAACAACTTTTATTACAGACTTTGATGATAAAGGCAACATCTCCCTCTGGAGCACAGGAGCAGGCATGCTCACCATGCGTTATAAAAGATTTCATCTCTCTAAGCTCAGGTTCTTCAGTGATTCACCCTAGTATACATGCAGGATGATTTGGCCTTTTTCATCTCCTTCTGTAGGAACTGGGTCTTGGGGAACCATCACAAATGCTAATGTTCTGACTACATTTATTACTCTGAGTAAAAACTTTGGTCTACTTCTGACATAAGAGAGTCTTGACTTCTGCCTGCATTCATGAAATCGTGGCAGATTCATTATTTTACAAGTCAAGAGAAATCTCAAAACCTTCACAGTTCTCGGCAGAAACCATGACACCAACTTATCATTGAATATTAGAATGAGGAATGAACTCAGAGACCCTCCATTTTGCCTATTTTCAAAATTATATCACTATCTCAAACTTTTATATATCAGAAAGTCTAAGAGAAAACATTCGCACATTTCAAACTAATTTCAGGGAAAAATCATATGTTTAGTAATGGAAATATGCAGACTAAGTACTATCACTCATTACTTTCCTACTCTCATCTGGAGTTAAAGCAACTCTTCGTATAAACATAAGCCATCTCATGCTGATAAGAAATTTGGGTTGATTTATATTGACCTATCACTGGTAACTTAAAATGAAAAAATTAGCCCCCATAGCTTAATAAAGGTGTTCTTTTTTTTCTGATCATTTAAAAAAATTATTTGGTTCAAGAAATTAAAAGAGAGTGGGATTTTTTCCCCATTAGTTCAAAGTTTTCTTTTAAAAGATAGGTGGGAAATTGTTCCCAAACAACTTCCTCAGGGTAACTTGCTACCAGCAGGTTTGACCAGGTCTTAAAACGAGGCTATGTCTTTCTGTCCTTGCCCTGACAAAAATCTCATAAAACAGTTCTATGGTTCGCATTTACTATTGTGTTATTTTGTGAGGATTTACTTAGGGACCACCTATTTGGTAAAATTCATATTATACTTACCTCTTACTGATTACTTGTTTTTCATTCTGTTTTATTCAGCTGAATTAAATGATCAGATTATATTCAGAAATAAGAAGAAAAAAGTTCCTTCTCAAAAACTGAAAACAAAAACTAAAAACAAAAATTCAGTGGGGTCAATGATTTACCAGGCAACAGTCCCTTCTAGGTTGAAATTCTATCAATCATCCTCTTTTGCTCTTTTGGTTTGTCCAAACATAGTTTTGAAAGAAATCAAGACTATTACTTCCTTTCCAGTACTGGGGCCTATCCCAATTACTTAAAATAGTGTTAATAAAAAATATTAATGCCATTAAAAATTCTTCGTTTCTACCCAAAGCAATGTCTGTGCTAATATCTGGTTCTAGGTATTCGTTTTCTCGGCAAAGAAGTTTCAAATCATCAGTAAATAATATAACACAATTGAAAAATGTGATTTAAATAAAGTCTTCTTTTTGACATCAATTTTCTTTCTTTTATTCCTATAAACTTATGGCCACCAAACCCAATACACTCAATGCATAAATGATATATGACCTAAGGTGAGTCCAAACACATCTTACACTACACTTGGGTCCCCACACCATGAAGTGCTAAGCATACACAGGCTCAGCTATGATCTGATGGACACATGCAGCCAGAAGGCCTGTAGAGAGGGAGGGCCTGTGGACACTGGCTTTCTCTAATGGCAGTGAAGTCAACACTTGCTGGATACCCTGCACCCTGCACCCTGACTGTCTCCTTGGCTTCCTGGACTTGCCTCCCCAAACTCCTTATGATGCTTGTTATTGAATAATTGATTCCAAAGCCACAAGAAACAATTCAGACCAGAGAAATGAGGAGCATGAAAGACTGGGTCTCCATGTCCTCATATTGTTCAGAAATACAAGCCAGGAGATGCTTATAGAGGCAGAGAGTGTCACTTCACCTCCAAAGGAAGCTGTGCTTTCTTTCATTTTGTTCTCGGTACCCTTGTTTCAGTGCATGGAATATTAGAACCACAGAAACCAGTGACTGGCTGATTTTGAAAACTCAAAATGGGTCTCCTTTACCCATCTTCCACCTATCTATAAAGGTGTCAAGAGGTGGCCCAAAGTTGCTTTTCCTGCTAGCTCCAGGTGTTAAGGAATGCTCTCTAAAGAGAGTGAAAAGCAGACCTGACATCTTAATATCCACCAGGTGTCAGGTATACCCTAGCCTCTGCAATGTCTTTGCCCCCAAAAAAGGCAAAGAGGGCAGTAATGTAACACTCAACTATGAGTCCAAAGTTTTGGCTGTTGGCTAGAAAGGATGAAAGCAACACAATCATATTAATGGCTTTCTTTAGGACACATTTATTTTCATTTTTGGTTTCAATGGAAGGGATATAATCTTGGTGACTCATCAAAAATAGCCTAGTTAGCTGTGCATTAGTTTTTCCCTTAAATAAGTTAATTTCTCCATAGTACATTTGGTTCCAAGCAGAGGTGGACTTCTTTTCAAAATTTCTTGGTGCTAGGATGTTAAACTCAAGTAAAAAAGAGCAAAAGTCATTCAGATAGTCATACCCTCAGCTTCTAAAATGTGTTATGTAGTTGAAGTTCCCTGTATTTGTAACTATATATTTAATACATAGGTACACTCTTGAAAGAGTTAAACATTTTCTAGTCTGGATGGGATTCCCCCATCTCAGGACACTTGAAGTCTAGGACTAGTTTGTTATTTAGATAAATAAATGAGAACAAATAAGTCATTCTATTCAAAATTAGGATCAGTCAGCTGGAGGAGAGTTTTTAAGATTCTTTCCCATTCTAAAATAAATACATATTCTGATACAAACAACGTTGTAATGCAACAAATAAAGTTACCCCAGTGAAACTGCCCAACTTATGCCCACTGCCTTCCAGTATAGCATAAGATTGCTGAAGTAGATCTGCTAAAAGGTAGACCATCATAACTTTGGATTTTACAACTAAATGAGGCTGGAAATCTAGCTCAGTGGTAGAGCACTTGTCTATCACGTGTGAGGCTATGGTTCTGTAATCACTACAAAAACAAAAGAAACAGAAAAAAGAAAGAAAGAAACCCAAATACAATTGTCTCAAAACAATGAATTTCATTACTGATGATCTCACCTTTTAAAAACATCATACACACATTTAGCTACCAATTCCATTTTGATTTCTGATATTTACCTCATACCTGGGTAGACAGAAGAAAGTTTTTTTTTTTTTCCAAAACAAGCATGGCTTTTTAGAAATAGTCTGGTTCCAGAGCTGCTAGTAGGTAAAGCAAAACATCTGGAAGCAAACCTAATGTTCACATGGATCATGAACTGGAAAGAAAATATATATATATATATATATATATTACTTCCCAATTTTGCGTGGAAGAAACATCAAGTTCTAAATGGCCAACCAATATTAAAGCTAAATCAAACAGAAAGTGGAAGATATCTCATCAAAACTGGCCCAAAAAGGAGCACATAATAGCAGCCAGATCTCGACTTTTAATACCATTCTTCAAAAATGGGAACCAAGGTCCCTGGGAAAATGGCTGATTCGAGGGCTCAGGAAACAGAAGATGAGCCTGTAGCATCTTATAGTGCTCCAAGAAAACTTCTCAACACAAACCAAAAACAAACAAACAAATAAAGAACAACAAAGAACAACACATTCCCAAGGCTGGGTGTATGTCAAAGAGGCACAGGAACCAAGTAAAGGTGGTTCAAGTGGCCAATGGTAGAACAACTTGAGAAAGGAGGTAATAAAGACGTCCTGGCTCAGAACCCAAAGCACAGAATACATCCATGTGAGTAAGTGAAATGGGGGATAGAACAACTTCCCCATGCAGGAGAATTTTCCAAATCACCTATGGACATCCTCTGTCCCAGTGGGAGACATAACATTCCCACTAAGGGCAATTTGCAAATAATGACTTTCTTTTAAAAATTACATTATGGAAAGAAAACGTAATCTTACAGTGAAGAAACCTGCTCAGTCAGATGATCAAGGTTGGTATCAACTGTAAAGTCCACGTGCCAGACCTGCCCTTGATGTGTTATGGGAATGGCATAATGTTATAAACGGAAAATGAGCAGCCTGGGGAGATAAACTGGAGAAACTATTTGGTGAAATATATATTTTACTTTTCATTTTTCCTCCCTGAAACATTAACCAGGAGAAAAATACCAGGCACACCTCCGTGTGGGCATTCTATAAAATACCTGAGTAGCCCTCCTCAAAACTGCCCATTTCATCAGAAAATGAAGCTTGGGAAACTTTCCACAAACAAGAGAAGCGTGAGGATGTTTGATGACTGAGTGTAATGTGGTACTCCAGATGGGATGCTGGAATGAAAAAAGGGTATAAGGGGGACACTGAGGCCAGGTGAATAAAATGAGTGTTGTTTAATTACAGTGTATCAATACTGGTTCCTTTACTGTGACAGATGCATCACAAATTGCAAGATAGAAATAATATGGAAAATTGGGTGTAGGATATACAGGAACTCTTTGTACAATCTTTGAAGTAATTCTGTACATTTAAGTCTAAACTTGTTCTAAAATAAAAAGCTTATTTTTAAAATTTGGCCCAAATGTCTTCAATAATCTCTCCACTCAGAGAGAGAGAGAGAGAAAAATAAATAATGGTAGAAAAGGGAAAATTATCAGCATTTGGAGAGATAAACTGGAGGAACTATTTGGAGAAATATACATTTTGCTTTTTCATTTCCAAACCAGAGTGAAACTGACCAAATAACATCTTAAATGTTACTGTGGCCCAGGTACCAGGCACCAGGCACAGGAATAATCTTTTGGTTTAGAATAAGACAACTACCTATAACTGTATGCTGTTATCATCAACAAATATATATATGTGTATATATATATATATATACATATATTATATATATATGGTCTACAAAATACATATATATATATCTACACACACATGGGTGTAGATATATATATTTTGTATACGCATATACAAAATTATATATACATATGTGTGTATATATAGTCTGTGTGTACATACATATATATATATATATATATATATTTATATATTTAAGTTTGAAAACATAGAAAAAATGCCTAAAACCTTATTTTAAGAAATAACACAGAGAAATGTGATTACTATTTTATGAAATTTTAAGACAAGGGTTTTTCTAAACATCTCAAAAAAAAGAAGCACTTCAGAACAGGTCATGATCTGCCTTCCCATGAATCTTTTTAACCACATAATAGGAGCCAAGTAACTGAAATGTTCCCAGGAAAAACAATGAAAAAGAAAAAATGAAAGCAAGCTTAAAAATGAGAAAAATAAAAAAAAGGCAGAGAAATTCAGTCTTTACCAAAATAGCTAGATAAATTCAATTTAAACAAGAAATATATAAGTAAATCTACCAACTCTAACTTTCTCACCAGATATCCTGATATTCTGAAGGAGAAAAACAAAGGAAAACTTTAAAATATCTTTCTGTGAAGGACAGGAAATAAAAAAGGATTTATCCACCAAATCAATATTTAATAGGTATTGGGCTAAAGAGAAAAGAAAAGAAAATACCTTTCCCTAATTTTAAAACATAAAACTGAGAGGAAACCATTAAACTAGAACAATCTACAGGTGAGCCTGCCGTGAACTGTTCTTAAAGAGAAAGCAGCACACCTACCAACAAGCCTGAAGTTAGAGGCAAGTGGAGCAGTAGAAAACTGGGGCCGGGGAAGCACCAGCAATGTCTGCAGGAATAGCTTCCCATTAAGAACTAGTGGTGTGTCCTGGGTTGTAGCTCAGAGTGTCTGCCTAGCATGTGTGAGGCACTGGGTTTGATCCTCAGCACCACATTAAAAAAAAAAAAAATATATATATATATATATATATATGTGTGTGTGTATATGCATATACATATACATATAAATATATACATATATATTTAAAGGACCAGTAGTGTGCCACAGAACAACTACCTCCATTCTACGAGCAGGGAGGGGAAGGCCAAGCGAAGGGCAAGGACAGGGGAGCAAGCTCCCATTTGCACTCCACTCTGGCTTGTCTTTTGAAAACCTTGTGAAATAAGTAAAAACAAACAAAAACCTAAAAAGGAATATTTTAGTTTGTAAATATTGACTCTCTTTTCTAACAAATTTCAGAGCACATTTTGTCAATATAATTAAAATGATTTATGCTATGATAGCACAAATCCATGTTTTTGACGAACCAAATAATTTTGACAGTGTGATTTCCAAGGTTGATTTTCAATTAAACTTGATCAAAAAATATTCTATGGTATAGACCAAAGTTTTTTCCCTCACACAATTCATAAGCTGAAGCCATAAACCCTCCTTAATCTATTAGAGACATTGAGGAAAATGATAATCACAAAATCGGATTCTGACAGCAGATTCTGGGTCCAAAGGAACTGGTACCCTTAGAATAAAAGGAAGAGACACCAGACCTATTTCTGCCACGAGAAGACACAGCAAGAAAATAACCATCTACAAGTCAGAAGAGAATTGTTACCAGAACCTGACCACGTTGGCATCTGATCTCAAACTTTTGGCATCTAGAACTATTATGAAACAAATCTATTGTATAAGTAACCAGTCTATAGCATTGTGTTAAGGAAGCCTGAGCTGATTAATACAGATTCTGTTCCAAGAAGTGGGGTTCTCCTGTAACAAATACCTAAACATGTGGAAGTAATGGATAGAGTCCAGAAGGCACATACTAGAAATATAGATATTAGGGAAAATTCTACTTTGGTCACATATGAAAATGCTGAAGAGGGAAGGAAAGGTGATCTTTGTTATAAAGTGGCAAAGAACTTGGGTGGCCCATGTTCCAGTGTTTTGTGAAAGTGGAACTTGGAGGCAATGAAATTGGGTATTTAGCTCAGCAGATTTCTGAGAAGTGTTGAAGGAATGTGTCTATGTCTGTTTTTGTTGCTTTAGCAAAATACCTGAGACTGGGTAATTTATGAAAAAGGTAAATTTACTTCTTGTAGTTCTGAATGCTGGAAAAGCCAAGATCAAGGTGCTGGCATTTGCTATCTGGTGAACCTGGAGGGGAGAAATGCTGTGTCTTCTCACAGTGGAAGGAAAATGGGACAAAAAAGGGATAACATGTCCCCTGATAAGCACTTTTATTACACCATTAATTCATTCATGAGGGTTATAGCCTTAAGAAGTAAACACCTCCCAAAGGCCCCACCTTTCAATGCTCTCTGATTAAAGATTATCTTCTCCAACACATAAAGTTTAGGAAACACATTCAGACCCTAGCAGAATGGCTTGGTTTCTCCTACCTGCTTACAGTCAATGAACAGGAGAATGATGAATTGAAGAATAAACGGTTATGCAAAATGGAATCAAAATTTGAAGATTTGGAGAATTTCCAGACTATCTATATTGGAAACAATGAAAAAGACTGTGGAGAAGAGAACAGGATGGGTGTGGCGGAACCACCATTTGGTAAAGAGAGCCTGGGCATGACTCATCTAGTTAATCAGCCATCTCAGCTAAGCCAGCGGTGGTATTATACCACCTGTACCACTGCCTGTCTGAAAGAAGAGAGGTGAGAAAGCAGGCCAGAGGGAAAGAGGGCTTTCAGACTTTTGGAATTCTACAGGACCAGACCACAAAGGTATTCTGCTACAAATGTGCAGGGTTCCTCAAGGAAATAGGAGAGTGACCCCAAATGAGATTCAGAGATCAGCAGGGCTGTCCCTCCCTCTGCAGGTACAGATCAGAAGGCTCTTTCCTCCTCAATTTCAAGGGTAGGATGCATTTCCAGTTCTGGAGGGCCAGGATAATCACATCCAGTGCCTAGGTTGGGGGGCAGAGAAGGTTGCCCTCCCAGAGATTCATGAGGGCAAGGCCCTCCCAGAGTGCCAAGGGCAAGGCCATCTCACAGAGCTGTGAGTGGGACAGTGTCACTCTAGTGGGCCTGGAGGCCAGGATATTCAGCCAAAGAGGATTAGCCTTGAGCCTTAAGATCTAATAGAATTTGCCTTGCTAGGTTTTGAACTTGCTTGTGACCTGTCAATCCTTCCTTCTTTGTGATTTCTCCCTATTTTATCCTATGCCTGTTCACCACTGTATTTTGGCAGCATGTAGCTTGTCTGGTTTCACGGGGTTATAGCTGGAAATAAATGTTGCTGGATGCATCACACCTGGAATGTAACCCGTATCTGGTTTACATACTGACATGAGACCTTGAGTTTTAGACTTCAGAGTTATTCCTGGAATGAGTTAAGGCTTTGAGGGCTGTTGGGATACAATGAATATATTTTACATGCAAAAAGTACATGGGGTTTTTGGGAGCCAGGGCTCAAATGCTATAGAATGAATTGTACTGTCCCCAATTTATATATTGAAGCCCTAACTCCCCCTGTGACCATGCGGGAGAGAGGAGATGATAATGTTAAATGAGGTCATGAGGGTGGAGCCCTGGTCTGAAATAGTGGTGCCCTTTTAACAAGACACAGAGAATGGGGCCATCTGTAAATCAGAACTTGAGAAACCTCACCAGAGTGGACCATGCTAGAAAATTGATCTCAGTCTTCTTGACTTCATAACTTAAAAAAAAAGAGAGAGAGAGAGAGAGAGAGAGAATCTTCGTGATTTAGGGCATCCAGTCTATGGCATTCTGTTACAGCAGCCTGAGATGACCAATACACAGTGAGTCAGTGTAATGCCCAAATAATTTGGATTCTCTTCCTTTAAGAGATACTGCAGGACTGTGCTTCCTTAACATCATTTAGTTTTTTTTGGGGGGGAGGTGGTAACCAGGAATTGAACTCAATCATTTCTTGTATTTCCTTTTTTAGAGACAGGAAACTCTCACTGAGTTGCTTAGCACCTCACAGTTGCTGAGGCTGGCTTTGAACTAGAGATCCTCCTGCCTCAGTCTCCTGAGCTGCTGGGATTAAAGGTGTGCACCACTGCACCCAGCTTCCTTAACATCTTTTCAAAGAGGAGGCAGCCACATGATGTACTTTGTGGAGTGAACTGTCAGCAAGGGTCACATTTGTCACTTTCTCCTTAATAAGAGAAAGCGCGAATCTCAATATGTTCTGTTTTCCTCGCCTTGTCTTGGTCAAGGTGGTGAAGCTCCCTCAATTTGAAAGTTGGAGTGAAGACAACAGGAGCAAAGTCCCTGGCTGAGCCACAGAGGACATGTAATATGAGTGAGAAGTAAATTTGTTATTTTAAGTCACTAAAATTTGCCACGGTTCAAGTCAACCTAGAAACCTATGTCCCATAGCAGGAAAAGAGACAAACAACAACAAAAAGAAAATAAGCAGAAACAAAGACAGCAATAAATTGACTAATGCTGTCCTCTAGCTCACTGTATAACCACAGTGGGCATACAGTATAGACACAGCAATCAGCAAAAAGTGTTTAACCTTTGTAATAATGTGGACATTTTAATTATGGGATTGCCCAAGTGTTTAGTAATCTAATGAGAAATCACAAATTTTCATTTTATGTTTTAAGATTTTATTATAGATATCTACCCAGATCCAAGATAGTTTTGGAATAGCCTTTTGATTTCCCCCAATCTTGTTGAAAGCTATTTGCTAAGTCTTTATTACTTACAAGGGTGAACAACAGAAAATTAATCTTACTTGATTTATAATAAAACACCCAGCACATATTAAGATTGGCATTTGAAGCTGGTCACATTCTGGTGCAAACCTGCTTTATGTTATACCACCCCCTGATGTCACCCCATGACTGACTTTGAGCCATGCACCTTTCTCTTGGAGGGCCACAATGAGCTTCCTCTGGTTTGCATTTTTCCCCTACCCCTTCCATTCACCATCTAGAGGATGTGCAAGACTCATTCCTATCATCAAATGCTCTGAGAAACCCTGGCTAACATGTCTAGGACTAGCCAGTTTCCTTTATTTTCCAAATCCCTGATGAATACCTTTATTATAGCACTTATTCCCCCTCATTATCATTTACCTCTAACATATCTGTTCATTGGATTTGGATTCTAAATGGAACACCCCCTTTCTTGTGTTATGTAGCTATAATATACTGTTGGACGACTAGGTGAAAATGTCAAATTATGAACGATTCTTGTCAGAAAATGTTAGATATTCAATAAAGGTGAGTAATTTTAGGTTCATAATGTTTAATTGTTTCTTACTTCTCAAGAGGAGACAAATTGTAACTGACTTGCTTTGTCTTTTCTTAGTGCTGCTTGGCTATTTCAGCACAGGGAGCGTTGGTGTACTCATATTCTTAGTTTGTTGGCCTCTGCTTTTCAACAGCTTATTAGAAAGAAAATGAGGAGTCTTGGAATTCCCCACAGTTCTTCTCAAGAGGAGACAAATTGTAAACTGACTTGCTTTGTCTTTTCTTAGCCATCAGCACAATAATACGTCTAACAACAAACTAGTTCATAATAATAAAGGGATTTCACAACTAATAAAAGATAAGAAGGAAGACCACAGTCAACCCCGAAAAATTCTAACTAACAACAGACAAAGCTTTAGTAACAGAAATAAAGAAACCTAACCTCAAGCACAGTACACACACCATGCCTCACGAGTTACAACGGTCAGTCAGGAACCCACCACGCTACAAATCATATACCAGGCCAAACAAATAAGAAAAACAAACGGAAAGTACAAATACCAAAATACTAAAAGATACACGATAAGGGAAAGACAAAATAAACGTTAGCAAAAACAATACAAAATAAAAGAATCAAGAATACAGTTAGTCTAAAACAAAAGCATAAAAAGAACACAGGGAGACAACAAACCTCAAAAACAAGAGATACAAACAATAGAAAAAAAAAAGAGAATAAGAGAAAAAGAAATAGGAAAACAAAAAAAGTAAGGAAGAAAGATCAATTAAATAGGAAAAGCTAAAAGAAAAAACAACTAAATAAGAGCACAACGGAGAAATAAATCTGAATAAAATAAGAAAGGAAACAATAGGAATAAATAAGGTTAAGATAAGAATAAGGAAAATCTAGCAAGAAAACGAAGGTTAGGAGTAATAACAAAAAAAACACGTAATATAGAGAGAACAGATAAAAAAACTAAGTAAGTACATATTATAAAAAGACACCATTAACATCATCAAACAAAACAGAAAGAAGAAATAAAATAACCAAAAAACACGAAAAAAAAAAAAAAAAAAATGATATATAAAAAAAGCTGAATAAGAATAATACAAAGAATAAACACAAGAAAGACCACAAAAAATAAGCAAAACTAATGCTGCTTGGCTATTTCAGCACAGGGAGCGTTGGTGTACTGGGGGGGCCATATTCTTAGTTTGTTGGCCTCTGCTTTTCAACAGCTTATTAGAAAGAAAATGAGGAGTCTTGGAATTCCCCACAGTTCCGTCTGCATTTCCCTTTGCAAACTTCTGAGATGTCATTTATATTCTTAGGTAATAGACAGGCCTTTCTTCAACTTTTGTTACAGCCAGCCTACTGTGCTTCTTCAGTCTGCATCCCTACCACTCCTGTGGACAAGTACAAAAGCAAGGGAAAAAAAGGCAAGGACCAGAGAGGTGCTAATCAAAGGCTCTGTCTGCCTGAGCTTAGCTCACACTCCAAACAGCGCTCCCAGGTAGGGCTCGTCCTGATCAGCTGGCTACAGCATGCGGCCAGTAGAAACAGAGGAGTTACCAATGGCCACATCCATCCCTTCTCCGGACCCCTACCCTGACACAGAAAGGAGAAACCAAAGGGCCAACATCAGATGAGACAGTGGATGCCTTGTTGAGCGTGTGCAAGAACTGCTTCCCGTGTCTTCTAGCTTGGGGAAGGAGAGGAATGGATTCAGAATTCTTCAGGAGACAGTGCAGTATGGAGGCTGGCATCAATCCAGCACCTACCAGCTCATATGATTTTAGGCAGTTCCTTGACCTGACAGGGCTTGGTTTCTTAATGGAGGAATCTAGGGCTCATCATTGTGTCTCTAACTGGGCTCAGCACAGGGCACCTTGCTCTTCCCATCTCACCTCCCTCAAGGGCTTATGTTTTTAGCCACTGAGCCTCTGAAAACAATGCAGCATAAGCACTTTTATTATTAACCAGTAGCATCTTAGTAGCAATTGACAACAGCTCCATCAGTTTCATTTGGGGGGATAATATGGTGGAAATAGCCAGGATGGAATTTGAAAGAGTAGAGGCTTGGCTGAAACTTTAAGTAATTGCATCATCGTGCACAAAGTTACGCTTTTAACTTCAGTTTTCTTATCTTTCAAATACAGTTTTTTAAAAGATGGATCTCATGGGCTGGGGTTGTTGCTCAGCGGTATATCACTTGCCTAGCACATGCCAGGTGCTGGGTTCGATCCTCAGCACCACATAAAAATAAATAAAATAAAGGTATTGTGTCTCACTACAACTAAAAAAAAAATAAAAAAAAAAATGGGTCTCATCTGTAGTGCTCATGTAGAATCTCTATGATCCACGAGGCTTCATTCTTCTATATGTAAAATGAGGTGGCAGTAGTGATGGAGGTGGGCAGGGTACGTCCATTCACAAAATGTGTGACCTATGATGACATGGAGCAGTAGTTGCTAAGTAATGAAGTTAGAATACTCATGCCCTGTTCAAAATATCCTAAGACACTCCAATCTGACAAATCAAATGAGCTACTTGTGGTGAAATTTGAATTGAATTTCTATCAACAACGGATTTCGTGAGCTTCTCCTGTTAGATTTGAAACCTCCAAGTCCTTCACAAATCCTGATTTCAAAAGACAAATATGGCTTTGATGACAACTACAAAATGCTTGCAAATCAGAGCCTCTATGTCCCTTTAAGGCACCAGCAGTTTGCCACTTCAAATAATACGACCTGAAAACCATTTAGTGTGTTGTAAGGCGAACCATTACTAACAAAATACAATGTGCCAAGACGTGCTAACACCAAGTTGACAGGCCTGAATGAAATTATAAGAACAGCAGATGAAAGGAGGAAAACAAGAAGAGGGAGAAAAGGGAAGGGAAGGGAAAGGAAAGGAAAGAAGGAAAGGAAAATGTATTCTTAAAAGAGAATTCTTGGTCTGGGGTTCAGTGGTAGAGTGTTTGCCTAGCATGTTTGAGGCACTGGGTTTGATCCTCAGAACCACATAAAACTGAATAAATAATTTTTTTTAAAAAAAGAGAATTCTTGGAATAGCAAATGCATTGTCTGCCTGGTTAAGTCTAAAACCGTCAGGTTCAATTATCAGAGAAAGGGGCAGGGCTCACACAGGTGGTACTCAGCAGTTTTATACCATTTGGTGCAGGTGGAAAGAGACTATTTTATTTTCAAAGGATCTGCTCTTTTAATATTAACATTGCAGGTGTATTTTAAGAAATTTTAAGACAGTTTCACTGTTTTCAATTATTGACATCGCAGGTATATTTTAAGAATTTTTAAGGGAGTTTCCCTGTTTTTCCATCAAATCCAGATGGTGATCACCGACCTGTGTAAGGTGTCTTTAAGCTCAAGCAAGAGCCTGGGACCAGTGCCAGGCTTTCTGAGCTGGGACACAGCTCTACGATTCTCTGGCACTCTGAACTTCGGCAAGCTACTTAACCTCTCTTCATCTCAATTTTCTCATTTCCAAAATTAGAATAGTGAAAATATTCTACACTAGCAGGCTTTGTTGGAACAATAAAGAAAACAATTCATAAAAACACTAAAATATCTGGCATACAGCAAACAATAAATATAAGATGCAATTATCAGTGCACTCTCATTTAAAGACTTCAAAACCTGATGTAGGCATGGTAACCTACACTACTGACTCAATGTTTTCATCATAATTCCATTGACACTCTCTTCTGCAATACTGTTGCCACGTAGAACCAAGCCCCCATAACCACTGTATTTGTGTGCCAAGAAGAAGTATTTTGAAA
Organism: Tamias sibiricus; assembly: GCA_025594165.1. Classification (NCBI taxonomy): domain Eukaryota; kingdom Metazoa; phylum Chordata; class Mammalia; order Rodentia; family Sciuridae; genus Tamias; species Tamias sibiricus. The sequence continues at coordinate 13,216,498 of CM046662.1, forward strand.
ACTGTCATAGATTTTCTAAGAGACTAATTTGATTCCTGCCTCCCTGTTTAGAGACTTAACCCTTAAAGACACACCTTCCTCCTTGCTCTGACTGATCCACAGCCCTCACCCTGGAACAAAGAGACGAGAAACATCCATACCATGAGCAGATTAGAAATCACCGTGACCCTCAACTGTGCCATCCCATCAGAAATACTGTCCCTTAGCTGTCATGCCATTTGTCTGTCCTCAAAAAAAAAATAAAAAATAAATAAAAAATAAAAATGCCCTGTCTTAACTGGTTCGAGGACATATAAGTTCCTTGAAGTTATTCCTGGGTTGAAAGACTTGGGGAAAATATCTCCTCCTCCCTAATCAGATTGTCTAGAATATTTACTTTTCTAATAACAATAACAATAATAATAACAGCTACGCTTTACATAACCTAGGTCTTGCTTTAAGAACTTTGTGTGCACTTTATCTCCATAAATAATCTCTGGAGCAGTGATATCATCGTTATTCCCGGATTCCACACAGGGAACCTGTAGCTAAGGTAAAGGGAATTGTTCAAGGGTCCCACAGCTAGAAAAGGGGTGAAACGAGAGTCTTGAAGCCAGGGGGTGGTTGCCTCACATTTTCTTTGATTTGTCTTAATAACTCATTATGAATTCGGTCTACTTCTCCTGTTCTTCTGGAAAGGCTTCCTCTAATTACTTTCCCTCTCTTCATCCATTTTACTTAATGCCCATATCACTGTTATAATATTTCTTTTATCTTTGTTAATGGTTTATGGATTCACTTTGAAATTCCCATTACATGCACTATTGTTTCTCAGGTTTAAATTCACATCCATTTTTAAAGCTCTTCCATTACCTTTTAAACAACTTCTTACCTGGTTTTGCTCTTCTATTTGCACCTAACTCTGAGAATCAGTTCACTGCCTCAATTTGGGACTCGCCATAATGCGTACATTGAGTCCCTTCTCTTCCTGGTTTCCTTGATAAGGGTGTTTCTATGGAATATCATTATTTTACTGTAATGTGTAGGACATGAAATATCCAAGAGTCAACAACCTTAAAAGATCACTCCTTAGCACTCAGAGGCTCAGTATTTCCATTTTCAATGTTGAGTTAATTGGGACTTCTGTGATTAGTGTTTGTGGACTCAGCCCAGGACCAGCAAATAAAATACCGCACAGGAGATTCCAGAAGTGTCACAGGTCACAGAATGAGTCTCAGAGGGGCAAAACTGGGGCCAAGTCAAGCACCCGGTGTCAAACAAAATGAATTCTCCTCTTCTGACCCATCCCAGCCATACAGAGGCTTCTGGTCCAGCTGTCATCAAGCTGCTCTCTGGGAACAAAGCCTGCTTCTGTTGAGGAGGGCGCAGCTCCCAGCAAAGAAACCCTTACCATGATCCAACCGCAGTTCAGAAGCGGGAAAAGCAAAGGAAGCAATTTTGCCAAAGAATAGCAAGAGCCGTCCATACAAATGTAGAACAAAAACACAGAAAGGCATAAAAGGTATTGATAATTAATTTAAAATACCGTAAGGAAACGGTAGCTAAAGAGGGGTGGGGGGGGAGATTGAGCCTCAACAAAGACAGACTGAGCTGCCGGGGCCACGGAAACGAGTGCCCTGACACTTTGGGCCGCAATTGCAACGCCCAAATTTTTTCCTGTAATTATGGTTCTACTTATCCCATCTTAGATTCATAGAAAAACTTGAGTGGATAGGGGATTATTTCATGCTGGGAATATAGAAATAAGTTTGAACAAATTGCCCATTTGTGATTATTTAAATAAAACATCATAATTGGAATATGTTGGTCGATAAAGGCAATTTTTTTTTTCTTCTCTCTCTTTTGTATAAGAACAATACACTAAATGCTATCTTGATTTTTTTACTGCATTTCTGTAAATACAGTATTTAATGCCAGGTGCCCCCTCAATTTTACATTGTGATGGGCTCCATCAGAGGAGGGGTAAATGCATTCGGCAGTGGTTTTCCGTGCCACTCGAGCTCTGACAAATCATTAACCACATTCTCTGCTTGGGTATTGTCCTCCGTGGTAATTATATGCAGCTTGACTCAGTGGTGCGCACGGTTAATGGGCCTCACTTTACCACGTCTGTTTCCTTGTAGTTCCCTTATAGAGTGACATTTGTCATCATTGTTATCCCAGACTCTTTGGAAATTGGTTGCACAAATGGAAGATGTTTCCCCTCTTCTCTCTTGCTCCTAACAAAGAGAAGGCTTGTTTTTGATCATCTGAAGATGACAGAACTTTCTGCATTGAAAATAAATGTTGCTTAGGTAGGATGAGGAGGTTGCGACCTCAGGACATTCACTTGAATGGGGCACTCTTGCTGCTAACCTGCTAACTGAAAGCCATGGTCTCATTGCCACAGGCACTATCCACCTACTTTTTTTTTTTTTTTTGGTAATAGAGATTGATGCCAGGGGTGCTTAACCACTGAGCCACATCCCCAGCCCTTTTTTATTTTTTATTTTGAGACAGAGTCTTGCTAAGTTGCTAAGACTGGTCTCAAACTCATGATACTGCTGCCCTAGTGTCCCAGGTCTTTGGGATTACAGGTGTGTACCACAATGCCTGTCTTCCAGCTATCTTTTGATCTTGAAAGAGCTGCTAGTTGGCTAAACTTTTTAATATATGATTTTGAAACAATTTTTTTTCATTTCAAGTGGCATGTAAGGTAGAAATAATTTATATTTTTATGATACCTTTCAGTAGACAATATGTGCATGATATGGTGTAAATTCCTATTGTGAGCAATGTTAAGTCTAAAATGCTAAGGAAGACTTAAAAAAATGAAGGATGATGCTTTCCCTCCATATTTTGGTGAAGGGGTAAGTTACAACTTTTGAGTGCTTGAATGAGAAATTCCATAAAGCGGCTGTGAATCCCGAATCTACAGCAAATGAGAGGAAATAGATATGATGGGAGGCTGGGAGAGAGCTAAGCTGCTGCTGATTCCTGTGCTCGGAGATTTAAATTATTTATTCTACAGCAGGAAGGAATTCAAGCCACTCTATTCAGCCACCATGTTAGGGCTTGGATCTCCCCATGGAAGCACTGGAGCCTTGCTTGAAGCTCTCTTTATGACAGAGAGGACACTCCCTCGCAAAGTAGCTCACCTTCTCACCATTTTGAAATTTCTTCCCTGTGTGGAGTTGGAACTGCAGAAGTACCACACTGCTATCCCCAGGGGGCAAGTAGATTGTGCCCAAGTGGTGAATAGCACTGGTCTCAGCCTGGATTCAAACCCACATCTCACCAATAACTTGGTGTCTTTTGGCAAGCAGAATACCTTCATAGCTCAGTTTCCTCAACTGTAAAACAAGAATACTTTTATGGGCATAAAACCTACCACTTATCAAGTACTCAATTAAGGTTGGCTGCTCTAATTTTGACAGCACTTTAGATATTTGCAGATAATTCTCTGGTGGCTTCTTCTCATGATACCTTTTGATACCATAATTTGACAGTGTTTAGAGAAGTTAAGTGACATGCTCAAGGTCACATGTCTAGTAAGTGACAGAAACATAGCAAGAACTGAGATTTTCTAAAAATACAGTGACTTTCCGATTATGAAAACTTTCAAAAAAAAAATGCAGATACATTATCCAGGACAATAACATAGGTTTTTTTTCCCCCTCTGAAGTAAATGGTATCAGAACATTCAGCTTGAATATTCAATAGTTGAGAAAACCAACTAATCCAAATGTTTTATGAGGAATTGGGAATATGGAAAAATAACAATATTGTTTTAAAGAAAAAGTAGTGCATTAGTGCCAAGAGTAATTATGACTATAAGTAACAACTCATGATTTCCATTTTCCACATTTCTTTTTTCTATTTAAAACTGGAAAGTCTGGACATGTATTATGCCCTCATAGCTGGGTTGATTCAATAGTTTCCTGATAGATTTTTCTTCTTAATCCCAGTGTGTAAACATTCATGTTTCTTCTTTTACACTACTCCAAGAATTATTAACATAGAACATATGTGTTCTTACTTTCTCCTTAAATACCTTCTAATGAACCCCAACTACCTACTGGACTGAGTTGAGTCCAAACTTCTTGGCAAGATAGTTGAGATTCTTCTGCATAGCTCCAACTGTGCATACCCACATTTTTTGCAAGGGATCAATAAAAGCAAAGTCCACATATTTTTATATGCTCAATAAACTTTTTACTTCTATTAAACAACATTTATTCTGAAATATATTACCTCCCTTCTTCTTCAACAATCATACTGTATTTATTTATTAAACCAACATGCACTGATATTAGCTTAGGCACTGTGGAATGGTAAGGAAAGAAATGAGATGCATTTCTTCATGCATTTACATTTTAGTGGGAAAACAAACAAAAATTAAACAAAATATATAATTTTGTTAGATACTGGTAATCACTGAGAAGAATAATAAAGCAGAAAGAGGGCAAAGTATGTTGAAAAGGAAGGTGGGTTTAAACATTTAGACAAGTGAATAGGGAAGGTGCTGTGGTTTGAATGTGTTCCCCCAAATTTCAAGTATTGGAAACTTATTCCCCACATTTTTAATGTCAATGGTATTTGTAGGTGGGGCCTTTGGGAGGTACATAGGATTAGATAAGGCTAAGGGGGTAGCACTCCATGATAGTATTAAGGGTTGTATAAGAAAAGGGGTAAAAACCTGAGCTTATATGCTTCTGCTTTTGCACCATGTATCCCCGTCCACCACGTTATGATGCAGCAAGTAGGTCCCCTCTAGGGGAAGCCGCCTCTGACTTGGACTTCCCAGCCTCCAGAACTGTGAGAAACTAATGTCTCTGTCATTTACCTGTCTCAGATACTCTGCGATAGCAACACACAAACTAGACTAAGACAGAAGACGTCACTGGGAACATGAAATGTGAGCCAAGAGCTAAAGAAAAGTGAAGACTGCTTCTGGGAGTGGAGTAGTCCAGCTAAGGCAAACACCACAAGGTGGAGAATGACTGTCCTGTCTGAATGCAGTGGGACACCCAGATAGTACAAGGAATGGGGCACTGGTGGGAAGCATTAAGAAATTTAACAAGATGGAACATTTAGGGGCTTTGCAGGGCTTCTTTGAGGATTTCAAATGATCAAATGACACAGGAGACCATTTGGAGAGTTCTGAACAGAGGAACAAGAAGACTGAGTTGTTTTTTTACAAGGTCACACTTCATACTGTGAAAAATTCAAGGTAACTCCAAATTTTAACTTAGACAACTTGAAGAAGAAAAACATCATTCTGCTAAATCCAGTGACTGTCTCTGCAAAATCACTGGATCCTTCCATATTTTTCTATCTGTACTCTCATCTTAGTCTAAAACACCATCATCTAAAAATCTAATTTCATACAATAACATCATAAACCTCATCTTTTGTTCCCATTCAATTATCCCCAGTCAATTCATTTTGCAAAAATTAGGATGATGTTTCAAACACATGAAGTCCTGAAATAGTGTTATGGTTTTGATGTGGTATCCCCCAAAAGCTCATGTGTGAGAAAATGCAAGAAGGTTCAGAGGAGAAATGATTGGGTTCTGAGAGTCTTAACTCCAATCAGTGATTTAATCCCCTGATAGGGATTAACTGAGTGGTAACTGAAGTAGTAAGGTGTGGCTGGAGAAGGTAGGAACTGGGGTGTGGCTTAGGGTATATATTTGTGAGTGGAGTCTCTCTCTGCTTCCAGATCATCACATGAGCTGTTTCCCTCTGCCACACTCTTCCAACATGATGTCCTGCCTCACCTTGAGCCCAGAGGCATAGAGCTGGCCTTCTATAGATTGAGACCTCTGAAAATTGTCAGCCCTCAAATAAACTTTTCCTCCTTTATGGTTGTTCTGGTTGGATCATTTAGTGACAGTAGTGAAAAAGCTGACTTAAACAAATGGTTTACCTATTGAATTTGAAAATAATTTAACTCTTTATGCCTGTAGTACCTTACCCCATTTCACTACTTCCCCCACTCTAATATCATCTCTTCAGCTTTATGACACATTCAAGAACTTCTTTCCATCTTTGTACCTTCGTATACTTGACATCTATCTAGAAGCCACCTCATCTCCTATTCTTTTGAAATGATCATGCCTTTACTTCTTTCTGGCCACAGCTTAAATGGTGGGTCCCCTGAGATCTGACTATGCCTTTTAAGGCCTATCACTCCCAATTATTCTATAATAGATGAACCCGTCATTCATCCATCCATTCATTCATTCAACTGATATTTATGAGTGGCTATGGGCCAGATGGGCACTCAATAAATACCAATAAATTAAATAAAGATGATGTTCTTTTCTGCTTTTATTTCAACTTGTAACTATATTTAATATTTGATTCCTTTCTTCCCAACTGGACTCAAAACTCCTTAAGAGCAAGAACCATGTGTGTTTTGTTCATTTTTATATCCTTTCTGATATGTGGCAGGCAATCAAAAAATATTTGTTAAATAAATGTTTAATGTTATCGCAATTTACTGGCTTTTCCTTTAGGCTTCCAATATAGAATTTCTTTCATTAAAATTTTATATCATAGGTAATTATAAATAGCTCTTTTCTCCAATAGCTTGTCGCTTACTTCAGACAGAAACTATTTCTTCATCATTATTGTGTCTTTTCAAAAGGTTTAGCTTGGTAGTATTTTAACTATAAATGCTTCTTGAATTAAAATGAGTATAACTTTGGAGTTTTCCTCAGCCTCTCAACTATAGGTACCTTAAGAGACTTGACTTTATTCCATTTTAAAGAGTGTATGTAGTTTTATGAAGATTCTTCACTAGTTTCAGAAAAAAAAAAAAAAAAGAAAAAAAAAAAAAAAAGTAGCCGGGCACGGTGGCGCATTTCTGTAATCCCAGCACTTGTGAGGCTGAGGCAGAAGGATCACAAGTTCAAACTAGCCTCAGCAATGGCGAGGCACTTAGCAACTCAGTGAGACCCTGTTTCTAAATAAAAATACAAAAAAGGGCTGGGGATGTGCCCCAGTGGTCAAGTGCGCCTGAGTTCAATCCCCAGTACCAAAAAAAAAAAAGTGGATGTGTTTTCATGCTTCAAACCCATCAACTTCTCAGTACATCACACAATGCCAAACAATGTCCACCAGAATCCCTCAGAACACTCACCAAACTATTTTGTAGCCACTTCCTTGTCTTATCCACCAAGTCTAGCCACACTGTCCTTTCTTTAGTCCTGAACCACCAGAGCCTATCCTCCTGACCCTCTTTACCTTGACGGCCACAACATAGACCTTTGCTCTTCCTTCAGAGTCCAATACAAATGCCACCTTCCCAGAGAGATCTTTCCAGAAAGCTTTGTGTAGAGAGTCCTTTCGTCATTCCTCTCCAGAGTTACTCTTTCTACAACATTTCTGTATTTTTTTTCTTAACAACAGACTTCTAAAATTTTCTTAATTATTCACAGATTCACCACTGTACTCCCTGCTATAAAATACAAGTTCAGTGCCACACATATTTTGATGTATTGTTCACTCCTATGATTTTGCGTGCTTAGAACAATGTCTGGGATAGAGAATGTGCATAATAAATATTTGTGGAGTTAATGAATTAATGCACACATAATTAAAACATGCCAGTGGCATATTTTGCAAATCACTGACCTGTGCATAGTTCTTTAACTGTGGATAAGCCAAAATGCACAAGCTACTATTAAGAGCCACTCTAAATTCTAACCTGCACATCATGAGAGTCCCCTTGTATGGACAGTTAAACAAGGAAGGAAGGAGATTTTTTAAAGGGAAGGACGATAGACAAATCTGGGCTGTGTTACTAGATTTATGGAATTGGGCTTTTCTCTTCCTTAGGTCTCTGGGAACTGGCATACACCCTGGCTCTTGGGAATCCCACACTAGATGCTTGTTGAATTGATCTGAAATTAGAACAACAACCTACACTAGGACATTTGCTGCTATAAACTCCAGCATCACTCACACTATATTTAAACCATATTTACTTATTTATAAGTATCATTTAAATAGATGAATATAAATTCTTGTCGGCTAATTTTCCATGATTTACTGAAATGCTCTATTTAAAAATGTCAAGTGGCCATTAGCAAGTAAACCTCTAAGAATTTATCTGCCATAATATTCCTACTTAAATATTGTCATTGCGTTATTTCATTTTATTGGTTTATTTCTTAAAGAAGAAAATCTCTCTGAAATTGCCGAAAGTTTTTAATAGCAATTCCTTCTCAATTTAAGGTGATTAAAACATACGGAGTGGAAACGGAAGGGGAATGCTCTATAGACTTAATGTCACAGTACCTAACTGCCAGTAGGGGCTGCTAGGATGTGGCTTGCGCTTAAGGGTGAAGGAAAAAAAAAAAAAAAAAAGATGGTAGAATGAGATGTATATCATTACCCTAAGTGCATGTATGAAGTCACAAATAGTGTGAATATACTTTGCATAGAACCAGAGATATGTAAAAAAATGTGCTCTATATGTGTAATATGAAATGTAATGCATTCTGCTGTCATTTATAACAACTTAGAATAAAAAATAAATTAAAAAAAAAAATTGAAAGGCACCATTTCTTGAAATCTGCTGCTCTGTACGAGGTTAAGCCAAGTTCAGCTCATGTGAGTTCTTCTCTGGACCCAGTAGGAGGTTGTCTGATACCTTAGTTCATCAAGTTCCCCTTATTTCCTAAGTGATGTTAGCTCAACTTCCTTAGCTCAGTGCCTGAATGCTGAACGCGCATATGATTACTATCTCAGGGCATTTCAGATAAAACTAAAACCACTTAGTCATATTTATTTATATATCTATTTCATATGTATTTAAATCTTGTCGCTGTTGTTGTTGTTCTATACAAATACATCGTGGTGCCGGGCATGGTGGCACACGCCAATAATCCCAGCACTTGGGACACTGAGACAGGAGGATCACAAGTTCAAAGCCAGCCTCAGCAATGGCGAGGCACTTAGCAACTCAGTGAGACCCCGTCTCTAATAAAATACAAAATAGGGCGGCGGGGGATGTGGCCCAGTGGTCGAGTGCCCCTGAGTTCAATCCCTAGTACAAAAAAAAAAAATGTTGTGGCACCAATAAACACTAATCACCCCTGAAAGAGGGACTTATTACCTGGGCCACTTTAGGTCTTTCTTATAGATGGCAAATAGAGAAGGATGGAATTCTGTACTCTTTCACATTCACAGTTCAGTTTCATGATCAAAATGGAGCTTTCCTTGGAGAGTCCCATGTCCAGAATTATTAGCTCAAGCTACATAGATTAAAATTTTTGGAAAAAAAATATGTGCCCTCCCTTGAAAGCAGATCTAATTGGCAATGAAGAACCATATGTTGTTTCTGAGGACTGCAAATTCTGAAATAGACAGGGATCATGTTTTGGCAGCAATACTATTTGCAAATTTTAAATATTAACAACAGTGTTTTTCTCCTAGTATGCCTTGCTTCTCCACAATGGACTGTGGATGTGAACTGCTGGTTAAAGCTATTATGGCCTCAGGTGGGGGCCAGCTATAATGGACTAGTCCTTGTGTTTAACAGTCACCTAATTTGTCTCTTCTCCACAATAACACATCAAGATAATATCATCTTCATTTCACCAATGAGAAACACAGGCAGATGACTAACTACTTAAGGTCACAATCCAATGAGGGACATAGCTAAGATGAATTCAAACTCGGATCTTTCAGACTGTACATTAGGTCAAAGTTCTCCAACTTGATCTTCCACCATAATAGTCAAGTGGGATTTTTAACACCCAGATCTCTGGATCCCAACTCAAGAGTTTCCTCTCAGTAGGGCTTGGGTAGGTACTGAACTACAGTTCTCTCAGGTTCACAGGTGATGTTCATGTAGCTCCTGGAAAACACCTTGAGAGCTACTGTCTTGCACTAAGCTTTTGGTTAGAATGCGAGTTCTGGGAGGAAAAACAAAACAACTAAATATTTTCTCCAGGAATATTAAGTATACTTTTAGGAAATTTGAAATATATCAACATAACCTTTATCAAAATTTTTATAGATGCTATTTCTGGCATTCCAGACAATTTGAGCTTTCTTTAGTCTTTTCTGAATTGTTTCAAAATTGTTTTAAAAACTGAGCACATATAATTTTTATTGTTACAAATAAAATCTGATTGTGGTTGGAAAAAAATAAAATAAAAAAATCTCACACACTTGCCTACCACACACGAGGCTCTGGGTCCAATCCTCAGCACCACATAAAAATAAATAAATAAAATAAAGGTATTGTGCCCTTTTACAACTAAAAAATATATATTAAAAAAAGCGGGGCTGGGGTTGTGGTTCAGTGGTAGAGCACTCGCCTAGCTTGTGTGAGGTGCAGGGTTCAATCCTCAGCACCACATAAAAGTAAATAAATCAAATAAAGGTATTGTTTCCACTTACAACTAAAAATATATATATATTAAAAAAAGCTCAGAAGACTTGCACTTACAGATGCTGTGATCTCTTTAAGGGATGGGCACATATATATGCATATATATATTCATATTACATATGCACACACATCATACAAGTGTACATACACCACACACACACACATCATCATCATCATCATCATCAGACAAAAATAGGGGCTTCCTTTTTTTGTTTTAACCTAAATTAGTTATGGAAATCTGAGTTCAAATTCTAAACCAGCTGCTACTACCCACTTGGCCATGACAAATATAATTCACTGACTTAAATCTGAGTTGCTTGATCCATACGTCTGTTTATTTATTTTAGTTTACTTGAATCTAATTTGCTAACAATGAACAATAATTAAAGGATTCCTGTTCCTAGATGGGGACCAGGTGCTGTGGAAAAAGATGCGGTGACATCCTCAATCTGCCCTATCATTATCCTTAAGCAGGGAAGGGCTCTGAGGGCTGGCTGATTCCCAGTCCAGGGGTCTTGGTCCTATTTTCTTCTGTGTTCGATATGCAGGACAGTGAGGCCCAGTTCCTAGCACCTCTGGGTCACAGCCTGGGCAGCCAACATTGCAGTGGGTGGCAAGGCTTCATCTCTGTTGTTCTTTGCCTTCACCCCACAGTCATATAACAGTTGCTCTTTGCTAGAAAGATAGTAACATGGACAAAGGTATCCATGAAGGATGAGAAAAGGCAGCAGACACCAGCACACTAGAGGTCCAAAGCTGAGGACCTGGCCTTCCTTCTCTTTCTTCCTCTGTTAAGGTCCTGTTTCTATGATTCAACCCCAGACTCTCCTGAGAGAGAGAGAGAGAGAGAGAGAGAGAGAGAGAGAGAGAGAGAGAGAGAGAGAGAGAGAGAGATTGGGAGAGGACAGAGTCTCCAGGTGCATTTAGAAGGCTGAGCTAGAATCCTATGCACCATAGCTAAAGGACTTGTAAAAGACCACATCACCTTAAGAGTTCAGACCAGCTCTTCCCACTGTAATAAAGTAGACCCTCCTTCAGGATTTCAAGGAGAAAAAAAAGACCAACCATCAGGCAATTTGTGATATGAGGGTCATTTAGATGAGAGCAGAACAAACAGAAGGGTGCTCAGTGGGGGAGTTAGAGACGCAGGGCCACTTGGTCAAAATGCCTCTGCTGCTGCATTGCATTTTTAAATGATATCATGTTACACAGTGATAGCACATGACCGTTTTGCTATTCCGTGAATTATAATGGCTAAAAGAAATACCCCGGTATTTATGAGATGGTTAGTGCATCTGTCTCTATGGCCTTGTGGCCCAAATCAAAGTGATCAGAGCTATTAAGATGATTTCCCTATTTGGCTGGGTTTTAAGGACTATAGTTTCGAAGTCAGTGGCAGATGACCTACTAATGGTGTTTAATGGTTCTCTCAACAAATTGTGAAGTACCTTGAATGACCCACTGGTTAAGTACATTAAAGGAAAACTCCAGTTTTAATCATTTCATCCTTGATTCCCTCCTGTTTTTCTTTTGGACAGCCATGTTTCTTTTTCACCTTCAAGGAAGAATGGGGAGGGGAGGAGAGGGAGAAGGGTGTCAGCTTTCTTCGGCAGTAGGTTGAGCATTTCCTGTGAGCCATCATATCTGAGTCTCACAACCCTACAGAAGAAGAAAATATTATCTATATTTTGCAAACCAGGAAAAGGTACAGGGAAGAGTATAACTGAGGTCACCCAGTCAGGGAGCCAGGCAGTGGGATTTGAAAGTGAACGAATGGAATCCAGAGTCCAAGTGTTTCTGTGATGTTCAGCAGAGAAAGAAATCCAGAGATTCTCCCTCCATGGTGCAGGTGGCTTAAACTGACAGAATGAGGCTCCAAGTCTTCTGGAGGCTGAGATGTGACACACAGTAGGTCCTTTACAGGTGCTCCTTTTTTTTTTTTCTCCCCAAACAAATATTTTTTTGGCATTTAATAATAAATAAGCCAGTCAGAGAGGTTCCAGCAGACACAAAAGGCAAGGTACCAAGGTAAGAGATTCTAGGAGGCCCAGGTAGACATTAAGGAAACAAAGAAACAAAAGCTGGAAGAGGAGGAGGAGGCCACACATGAGTAAGTGGAGCACCAGGAGGCCTGGACCCAGGAGTGACAGGCCCTCCCAGCCTCGGCTGCCCCTTCCCTCTCCTCTGCCTCCACATACCATTTCATCATGGCCCAGAAACCAGGGCCAGGCTGTTAGCTGAGGAACCAAAGTCAGAGAAGGTTAGAGCAGACAAAGTTCTGGCAAAAATGTTGCTCACCCCAGGAGCTAGTGATAAATCCTGCAAGAATATGTCTGCAGAAGGGGGGAAAAAAAAATGCCTCTACTACACATAAAATTAACTTCAAAATCCCTTCCAGGTGATCCCTGCCTGTCAGCCTCCAGACAGAAAAGGCAAAAGCAGACCTGGAAGAGGGAAGCTTCAAAAATGGCACCCGTCTCCTTTCCCATTCTGGACCACACGTCCCCTAAAGGCCCTATTTTTTTTTTTTCTTTTTTTTTTTGCCTTTACCTATTTTGATACATGGGTCAAATAAATGAGTTTGCCTTTTACTCTTAGATTAAAAGTTCTTCATTTCATGAATATTCTTCACAGGTAGAACTGCAAAATAATTTCCAGCAGAGACTATCAATGTTTTATTTAAATAAAAATTTTAAACTTACCAAGTAATTGTCTAGTCCCTTCTTGCTTGCAAGTGAGATCACTTGGAAATGCCAAATTTATATTAGAACTACTAAGTACTCAGCAACTACAGACTTTTTATCCAAGGAACCTAGATGGGAGAGCTAAGCAGGAAATCAACATTGCAGGTATGTCCTAGATGTTTTCCAATTCTTTTTGTTTTTGTAGGAAGAGACAACTCAAATATTAAAAAGGATATCTGAAAATGTGAAAAAAAAAAAGTTATTCCTATATGGTCAGGTCCTGAATGACCTGCTTCAGTGGTCATTAGAAAAGTAAAGAGGCAAGAATTTGAAATTTCCTTTAGGTCTAAATTTGTGGCATATGTAATAATCTACCTATTGAAGTCATTCCAGAAACAAGTCCATTTCTTCTTACAAGCCCTAAGCATATGTTGATATATTATTTTATGTTCTTCCTAGATCTATTTTATTATCTTATTTTTCAATGCATATTTTCTTCCCATTAGAGTATATACCTATTTTAAAATATTTTATTAAGCACCAATTATATGCCAGAAGATAAACATCGTTCTTGTTTTAGAGGTTGTAGTTCAGTAAAGCCCAAGATGGAGGGAATGGGGACTTGTATCATATATTATTTTGATTTTGATTCATAGGATAAAATGGGGCCAATAAAGATACTTATTTCCTAAGGTGTCTCTAAGTATCAAATTAGGTCACACAAGGTAAGTTCTTAGTTGATGGCCTGAAGTGTCACAAGTGTTCAACATGGATTAACTATCACTACACCTAGCAGACTGCCTGGCATACACTAGAGAGAGGCTGAATAAGTATTTGCAGAAATAATGGTCATTAAACCATAAATGACTATTGTGTTTAATGTGGTAGTGATCTGGCTTATTTCAATTGCCTCTATCCTGGGTACCAACTGGTTCCTTAGTTCCATTTCTTTAATAGATTCTAAGTAGGTTAGCACATGATGTGAGGCTACCCTTGAGTTGCTCCATTTTCAAAGTCTCAAAATCCAGTTAATCTTTAAGTCAATACATTTGAAGCCATGTGGCAGGGTAGACCTCACATCAAACTAGAGAAAACCTAGCATCCCAGAACCAATCTAGTAATGTCATTGGAATAGTTATTTCCTTGCCTTCCCTGATTTGTTCTTCCAACTTAAAATAGGAAAGGTTATTGTGATTCTGAATCATTTTCATAGTAAGATCTGAAAGGACGTTTAAAAAATGAAGATGAATAAATAAAGCTGCGTTTTAGTTTTCCCTGTATGGCTTTTGTAGGTCACTAACATGGTATGAGAAACACAACTACCATAATAATGATCATTGCTAACACTGACTGAGGACTTCTAAGTGCCAGGCAGCTGTAAAGTTATGTTAAGTGACAACATGAGCCAAAGTAAAGTAGTATTATCTCTAATTTAAACAAACAAAACTCCCCAGTCTTATAGAAATGTCTTAACATAACCAAAGTCATATAGCTTTAAAATAGAATTAGGATACTGGACACTTAACTACAGCATTCTGTATATACCCTAAATTCCACATATAGTCTGTAGACTTTCTCCAACAGTGAAAGAGATGAAATTCTGTCTTTCTCCACAAAAATGTATTTGGTCCTAAAGTCCTTTCAATGATGTTTTCTTTTTCTCAGTTGTAGTTGGACACAATACCTTTTATTTTATTTATATTTATTTATTTATATGTGGTGCTGAGGATTGAACCCAACACCTCGCACATGCTAGGCGGGTGCTCTATTGCTGAGCAACAACCCCAGCCCCATCAATCATGGGATTTTAGTGAAATCAAATTGTTGTTTTAAATTGGCCAATTATATATACATGGACAGACCATTTTAAACCTTTAAGTTTCCCATGCAATGAAGTGGCAATGGACTAGTTGCCTTTGCAAGACATACCCAATCATTCTGCTAAGAAAATATTATTCTATCTGATCTCTCACTGCTCTTCTTTCTCTCAATTTAGGGTAAGACAGCTCTATATGGACACTCTCAAAACATGCAATTTACAAATTTAAGAAAGAAACTACCTTCCTAAAACATCTCACATGGACAGATTATACTTGCTGGCCTTGAGTCACAAATCCCTGGACAAGCTGTGGAGATAGCAGGATGAGCATGAGATATTGCAAATGGCCAGGGACCTCATTCTCTAGCTGGTCAATGAACCTGTGTGTGGGGAAAGAAGCCAGATGCCTCTGGAAGTAGGTGCATGACCGCTAGGTGGAAACTCTCCTAGACTCAGTAGCGATCAGGAGAAGAGTCAGGCCCCATTGTGACTACAGACTCAGTGGAGGTCTGGCAGTAAACTTCTGTCTTGTATTTACTCTGACTTGAGTATCTGATATAGACACACGATATGAAGATCATTTCATCATTGAGTTGGTTATAATGTGCACTTATTCCCTTTTTTTCATGCTGTGGAAAAAAATGCATTTGTATGGAAATAAAAAAAAAAAAAAGAAAAAGAACAAACAATTTTATCTAGTCTGCAATTCCATAACATGCATTCAGTCTATCCAAGGCATTGTTGTACCCTAATAAATCTAATACCCCATCCTTTTCTCTTGCATAAAACACATTTAAATGACTCCTCCATTCTCAAATGGTTAATTTCAAGTGTTCCCAAGGTATTCTCCTCTGAGCCCCATTACCAACATATGATTGTCACTGCAACATGGCTTTACTGACACATTGGTGTTAAAAGGCAGTGACAGAGCCAACAGGAGCGAACCGAAGCCATTTATATATACGGTAGCACTGCCCTGACAATCCAAAGCAACACGCCATCTGCATTCTGTGTTGCTGCAACCTACTGAACTGTGGGCTTGCAATTTCAGCATTCAGAATGTCATGCCCGGCTCCACTTTAGGGAGCTCCCACTGCTGCTACTTTTGCTTCCTTGCTTTCAGAATTCTGATGCTGAAGTTAATGTATGAGGACATCCTTGTGTAGTGATGGAGACATGGCAGTAGGGCATGCTAGAACACCATATATTTTTATGCATTTATTTATTCAAGCTGTGTGGCCTTCCCCCCCGCCCTCTTCCCTTTGCAACTTATCAACTGGAGCCCTCAGACACTCACACCCACACAATGATCTCAGCAGGCAAGGAGGAAAAGCAAAAGCAAATGCACTTTAGGAAAAGAACAGGAAACCGACACTGAAATGGCCATTACCGGGCATTTCAATTTCACCTGTGGTTTCAGCTTCTGCTCCAAGTATATGCAATGAATGTGGCCTGATTACCTTAATTCAGTGATATTGGCAATAATCACAATGGCAGGCAGTGCCTAGGAGATTGCCCTTGACAGTAGAGTCGCAGAGATGGAGATAGAGAAAATTTCCGTGGAGCACAACACACAAAAGGAATAATAGAGAGATATTCAGGAATCCATTTCTTGGTAGAAGGGTAAATTGTAAAAAAGCTGAATCCTCTTAGTGATTAACTGTAGGTTTGATGAGCTGATCTGTTCCTGGTCCCTTCTATCATTATGATTCTCAATTCTATGGGAGGATAAAAGGAGAGCTAAGGTATATGATACCACAGAGAGAGTTTAGTGCTGATGTGACTTAGTGTGAAGAAAAGAAAGTTTTAGAAATTGAAAAAGAATTAAATATAAAAATAAAATCAATTGATTTCAAAGGCAAAACACCAAAGGCCATTCCTTGAACAGGAAGAATCAGGAGCCTACTGAAAGGACCCTTTCTAGCTACACCACCGAGTGCTCTCAGGAAGCAGATTGCCTGCCTTTGATGGCCAAGGGCATTTTAAGTTAGGGAAGTCCACTGGCTTAGGGGAATTGTAGGTGGGATGAAAGTCCAGACTTAATGATACTCCAAGGCATCGATGTGATTAAAAAAAAAAAAAAGGCTGCAAAATGACTGACAGATGATAAGAGAACTAAGACAGAAGATGTTAGTATGGGGGGGATGCTGAGGAAGGATGGGGTACCACCAACTGCATGCTATTTCTTCCCCCAACATTCTCCAAAAAAGTGTAATTTGCCATAAAAGTATACCTTTGCACAGAACACTTTACCTCTGGAATGTACAATATAAGCACCAACATTCTAGCTGACTTATTCCAGGGGTTTCTCCATTATGACATTTAGTAAATTCTTACTAGGCCTTAAAACTACAGAACAATATTAGTTGACATTCACTGACTCTGTTAATGGGATACCTGCCACAGAGTTTGCCAAAGTCAAAGCATACGGCCACACAAATGCACACACGTATGTGGGTATATGTAGCTATATGTATTCACAGATACACAATATGCAAATATATACTTACACCTAACTGAAAATAGCATACAGTGAACACCTAGAGTATATTTTTAATTCTGTCTTAGAAAGAAATAAAGAAATACTTAGATGTGACTGCAAGAAATGTTCTAGTCTAGCCCAATGTTACCTTCCATTTCATTGGTTGCCTTTAGTCTGCAGCCTTTGCTGCTGTCCTGGTCCCAACCAATGCATTTCCTTGTGTATCACTTTACACTAAGGTCATCATATACTTGCATCAGTTTGGATTTATCAACCAGAGATTGGGTCATTTCTCCATCTATGATGTTTCACAATTAATTCATCCATTCCTTCACCCAACAAACATTGGTAAAGTATCTATTACATGACAGGCATGGTTATATCAGGCCATAAGGATACATAAATGAGATCAAAGAAAAATAAAAAGATCTCTGCCCTTATGAAGCTTATATTCTGAAGAATAGAGATGAGTAAATAAAAAAGCAAATAAGCAAATGTTGGATCATGAAGCACAAAACACGATAAAGGGGCATAGGGAGTGAATCCCAAGGGAGTTGCAGAGAGCTTTTATGTTTTGTGAAGAATAGGCAGAGACAGGTAATATTAGAGTCCAGACTGGAAGGAAGTGAGGGAACAGGTCAGGCTAAGAGTGTTCCAGGCAGGGAACAGGGAATGCAAACAGACTTGGAGCAGCAGGCCCACAAAGCGGGTTTCTGCAACTCCAGCCGCAGTTGACCCTAGTGTTCTCTGTCAGCTGACAGAGAAGGGAACCTTAGGTTGCCTACCTTGATGTCTTCATTCTGTAGCATGCTTTCCCAGGGTTAGCTCCTCTGCTGAGGTTTGCATTCTTTCATTCAGCCATCTATTTTTCCCTGTTTTTGTCCTTTACAGTAGGTATAGGGACGGTTCAGCAGCTCCTAAACTACTGATATTTAGGGACAGGTTTCAAGTTCAGTACCACTTGAAAAGAAATTATTCTACTATGCGTGTTAACTCTATAACACATCTCTAAATACTTTATCTTCGTATATATTAAATATTATTCCTGGCAACAGAAGCCAATTCAATCCATGGGGGCCTTTGAGTGAAAGTTAATCTTAGTTCTCTGATTATCTCAAAAATCTGCTCAAAGAAAATTACAGCATCATATGTGGCCACCTTGCCTATTACTACTTGTCAAAGAATAAAATATAGAAAGCCAAATTAGTAGAGAAAAATGGTCATGTTATCTAATTATCTGTGAAATTCTTAGGGCAGGTTGATTAAAAATAAGTTAACAACCATATGGTACCATCTTACCTATTTATTTTGCAAATATTATAAAATAATGATGCAATTCAATGCTGTCCACCCTGCAGTTGAATTACAGCTGTCATTAAATTACTGATGATTGTGTTAAATTATAAAATGTCATTTGGTAGGCAGTGTGATAATGTTTAAAGAGCCACAAAAGTGTTCATCCTCTTTGATCCATTAATCCTGTTTCTAGAAACTCATTCCACATGTATATGGAATTGTTTACTAAATCTTATTTATCAGAGGAAAAAATGGAAGGAACATAATGACTCAACATCCTAAGAATGGTTAATAAAATTTTGCTCACTATTTTAATTAATAGTATTCAGTGATTAAAAAGGAAAACAGAGGGGATATGTAAGAATAGAGTATAATTGAAAAGAGCATAAGGAAGGTGTGACCATTCTATGTCAAGATGTATCCAGATGAATGAAAGGGGGAAATAAAAACTGCTGATTTGTTAGGAATAGGTAATATATGAATGTATGTTTTATCAATAAAATTCACATTATACATATAATATGAATTTATTTTATAAATTAAAATTATTACTATTGCCATGATGTTTCTACAATTAAAAAGTACAATTTTAATGTTTTAGGCAAGCTAGTTATTGACAAAATTTGTGGAACTCTCTGAAATGGTGATGTCCCAGTTTCTAAAAAATGTGTCATGGTGTCTTTAAGATGATATCTATCTCATCTTATGTAAAGATTCCAGGGATCCTAACTATATTAAATCACATATTAAACATATTTTCTCATTTCTCCAAATTCAAGATTTTAATTCTCTTTAATGCCCTATTTTAATTGGAATGTTGCTAAATCCGTTGACAGTCTTACCAACCATTTTAACAGCCTTTTAATTTGTCATCTAGAAAATTATAACTCTTCATTAACTTTGGGAGACACAGCATTGCAGTTTGTGATATATCATTCCTCATTTTATTAACAATCTACTTAATGAAATTCAGGCTTCGAGCAGATGATGGTGATAATGTAAGCACTTGCCCTGGATATTTTTTTTTTCTTTAACAAAATTAAGAATTTACTGATAAGCATAATAGGAGAACAAACATTCAATTCCTCAGGAGTGCAAGAAGCAAAAACCTAAAGAAAGAGATTTTTGAGTCCACAAATGTATAATTAATATCCATATGAATCTTTTTTTCAAAATGCCCCACACCACTTGCCAGGGTAAGGTGATACTGAGAGGCTACCTCAGTCATTCAATATTTATAAACATAACCCACTTGAATCAGAGATGGGGGATGACATAATCTGGTACAGAATCTTCATGAACATGAAAATGATACTCAGCACAGGAAGTAAAGTAGTGTAGAAAAGGATACTTTCTTTGGAGACATCTGGAGGTTCTTTGCTCCAAATGGGTTCCACTTACATTTGTACATTTTAAAACATAGTCACTGTTCTCACCAGATTTTGCATACTGTGGTATTAATTATGTGGAATCAACGATGACTATACATATTCAAAAACATGACCAAGCCCGTTGAAGGGCAGGAAATGAGTCTACATAGAAGCAGACTAGAATGAATGATCAGAGAGGGGGCTGAAAGAACATTTATGCCTCTCTTGGCTCATTTCAGGGGCAAAAACTGAAGCACAGACAGAGTAAGTGAGTTGCCAGGTCATTGAAACAAATTAGTGCCAGAGTGTTAATAATAAATATCAAAGACCACATAGCCATCTGGTCTACCATTAGTCTCCACCTGCCCTACATGTGAAATGTCAGAGTTTATCTTAAAAAGAAACTCTTGTATCATGATCTGAAACACACAGATGCCCAGACGAGGGGAAAAACATAAAGGAGAGAGAATTAAAAGTAAGGGTCAAGGAGTAAGTGGGTCAAGACTCCATGAGGACAAGCCTGTCCTCTTGCTTGACCTCCCTGGCCGGTGGCCTGTCTGGCAGCCATGTGCTGGCTGCCACTGAATGCTCTGAGAACATTGGGGTTTACACTATAGCAATTGGGCAGCCACACAAAACTAAAGAGACGGTTATGAAAGATAACCTCAGAGGGAAAGAGCAGCTTCTCACAAGTTCCTTTTTTTCTTCTTCTTTTGTTCAGGTTTATGTAGCAAATGTTGTAACACACTGAGATTAATTTTCACATAAGACCTATTTTTCCCATGGGAATCAGACATCATTTCATTTTTTTGTTCCTTTCTCATATCATGACACTGTCCTCCCTAGGGATGATTTGTTGTATAGGTGGAAAGCTTCCCACAGACACATATAAAATGAGACAGAAAAATCCTGCAAGCCCTGCCTTTATCTCTTGACGCCATTTCTGTCTGTTCTGGGTTTCTCTGTGCTTTGGACCACGGTGCAAGAATTCCTTTTAAGATAAACCCCAAGCAGTACTATACATCCAGGGCAAATGGAGACTAATGGTGGAGCAGATGGCTATATGGCCCGCAGTATTTGTTATTAATTGTTTTAATGGTCACCTGATTAAAACACATCACAACCAAACAGCAAAATCACTGAACCCCATGCATCAATTCTTTTAAAAATAGGATATATTTAATATCTTTATATATGTTAATGAACATAAAAATATACTTACTATTTCAATGTACTCAATGTGTAATATGTTATAGGTGATTTTTGTAGCAGGCATAAATAATGTGGATATTCGTGCACAGCAATATATGTATATAGTCAAGTGAAAAC
Source organism: Tamias sibiricus (assembly GCA_025594165.1). Taxonomy (NCBI): domain Eukaryota; kingdom Metazoa; phylum Chordata; class Mammalia; order Rodentia; family Sciuridae; genus Tamias; species Tamias sibiricus. The sequence goes on from CM046662.1 coordinate 13,237,871, forward strand.
AATTTGAAGTTATACACATGCTATTACTCCATACTTCTAAGAATTTAGTAAGTATACTACCATTAGCAAAAAAAAAAAAAAAAAAAAAAGACCAAAATAAAAAACCACAAGTTTGAGATGTAGTCATATGATCCTACATAATCGACCCCTTAGCTGGGATCCAGAGAAATATAACTTAAGAGGCCTGCATTCACACAATCTAAAATTGGTTTAACAAAATATCATTATAATTAAAAGATACAATCTAGAATGTGGTACAAAGGGATTATTACATATGTGGCTGAAAATTTAGCATATGATTTATAAGTAGAATTTAAATATTGTTTTAAAATGCATTTTAGATTTTGGATGTATAACTTAGACTTTTAGACCTTATAGCCTACTCTATTGATTCTTGTTTTTAGTTCCACATTAGCATAAGTCTGAAATACTGACAAATTTATTCTAAGGAAATGAGTGACATACACACAGATTTATGTAGAACCATTTTAAATATTATAACAAAAAAGTACAAAAACTAAAATTCCACTGGAGAAAAAAGATTAGATGTACAATATATTATGTTCCATTCATATAGCAATGCCACATAATTGTCATATTTCAGAAGCCTATCTTAAGAAACTGAAAGCATTCATGACAGTAAATACAAAGAGCAAGAAACCAAGTTAATATTACATATAATTCCAGTTTTAAAAATGCATTCCATACAACAAAACAGCTAAAAGGCTGGAAAATAAATATACTGAAATGATAATAGCAATTGCTATTGGGAGATAAAATAATAGGTTATTTTAATTTTCTTCTTTGTATATTTATTATTTCAAATTTTTTACAATGAATATAAATTGTTTTTATAACCGGGAAAGCAATTCAATGCAAGGAATTCAAACAAGTCTCTAAAGACTGATTCACCAAATTACCTGTGATCCCATCTAGGCCCTGCTCCTCCTCTTAATGACTTAAAGCTATGTGGTCATGTTCAAAAATCTAGTATCCCCCGAATCCTGAGTCAAGGCAAGCCTTAGTGATAACACTATTTTCCAAAACCAAATACAAAGACAAAGGAAGACTCTGAGTACTGAACATTGTATGTTAAATATTTATTGTAATTATTAACAACACAATTAATTCCATTTAAAGGATGCTTAATAAGATAAGAATAAAGTGGGTTTCAATGAAGTCCCTAGCTGTCTGAGGTTCATTCAGGTCCCAGCTTAACAATTATTTACATTTAGTATAAACTAATTTACTGTTATTATCATTTTTATTAACGTCATCAATTTCTCTGATTCACTTTCACACATTCAAGGGGAAATAGCAACACTAATTTTCCAGCCTATAATTTATATGTAACCACCAAGCCTGGTACATCTCTCCTATGAAATTAATTCTTTCTTATTTTAGTTGTTTCAGGTTCATTCCTGATCAAATGAAATGCAAAACTCTATTTTTTTTCCCCTAAAACACAAAACCTCCTATTTCAGAGTCACTGCATTTGCATCAAATGGAAGCTAATTAATGTGTTTATTAGGTTTCCTTTAACATAAAAACACTATACCCGAGAAGGAAAATGCTTCTTTTCCTTTTCTTCTTCTTCTTTTTTTTTTTAAGTGCCAGGTGATAGCGTCAATAAACACTAACACTTTATACTCTAAGGGGGACTCTCAACAAATATTTTTAAAGGCTCCTTTTGGCTCTGAATAAGGCAATATACCAGGACTGCCACAGGAGCATGAGCTGGGCTTTGAGAAGCCATAATCTGAATATGCTAAGAAAATGTAAGCAAAAAATTGCAAATAAAACTGCTTATATTCATGTAACTTGTTTGGCGACAGCCGTATAGCATAAGGAAAGCTGCTATAACTCATAACAGCATCTTGTAATAAAACAGCTCTATGCATCCCTCTCAAACTGCTCAGTGCTCAAATCTCATCAGATGGCTGAGTAAGCATTACACTTTGGGACAGTAAATCTGTTTCCAATATGGTCTACATTCACAGATACGCGCTTTAGTATTCATCCTGAGACACTTCCAGCTAAGTACTTATAAAGAAAGGGTAATCATATATTTAAATATCGGGATGCTATTTTTCCCGTCTATTTTAGTCATCTAGTTCACATGAGAGCAAACCTAAATGGATCTCAGGAAACCTTCAGCAAGATCAACCCTGACTCCCAGCACAGCATCTCTGCTACAAGAGTCTCCAGTAAGCCCTGATTTCCATGCCCACAGAATCGTGCTTCTGTCTGGCATGCAGTGTCTGTGTGTTCGGAGCACTGCATGCCTCTTCTTGCCTTTTTCCAAGAGCTCTGACCATACCTTCCCCGTTTCTGCATCCCCAGCTTCCAAACAACACCAGGCACAAAATTGGCCTGAGGTCAAGTGCATGTTGACAGAGTGATCCCCTGTCACTGGTTTGGATTTGAGGCTCAGAATCCTTTCCACAGCCCCAAGGTTGGTATGGGAGTGAGGATAGCACAAATGTCAGGTGAGATGTTTAAACTCTTTATAGACATTCACTTTCTGAGGGATCCATCTGGCTTAAGCTTTTCAAGAGATTGCTTCTCTTCTCGTGTCAACCCACAGGGATCAGAGAGAGGGATGAGAGCAGCCTTTGCTCTTTCCATTTTGCTCTGTGGTCCTACATCCCTACCAAGCTCACTTGCCTTGTATAGGAATACAAAACAGGAGACTTATCAGAGAAGATAAGGGATATTCTTTTAGAAAGGTTTTTGTGATGCTACTCTTTTGGACATTTTGATATTTTAGTTTTAATACCATTCCTCCATATGAGTATTTAATTGGGTAATTCAGAATTCCAGCCCATTCCAATGACACTGTCCTTCAATGGTACTGGTCTTAGGTGATTCTGAGCTCTGATAGAGCAGGAAGACCTTTCTACCTCTCAACCTTCCCCCACCATGGCTGTCCTTGGGCTGTCTTCAAGGTGGCCTCTCACATGCATTTTCCCAGGTTAGGAACTAGAGACAGGGAAACGCAGTGGGTCTTACGCCAAGCCTCACCATGTTGGACTGCATCTCTTGGATAGACAACATTATAGGTGGAAGCTGACACCATATTTACATGTTCTCTCGGATAGTTGGGCCACAAGCAGTGTTGCTTCACTGCCAAGTAGTAAGCAGGATGCAGAGTTAGAGGGTGCCTGTGTTGCTCAGTACTCCCAAAACAGTTCTAGTAGGGTGTTCAGTGCACGCAGGGAACTGTAGTATTGTTTGGCACCTAAAATGTCTCACAGCGTTGGGGGCTCCTGGGCCCAGTCTCCGGGTCAGGGACAGAACATCCCACGATCGATCCATGTCAACACCTGAAGGTTTCTGAATTCATGGGGATTTGCATATAAAGCTGCCAAATTTACCAAATAATTCATGCCCTTTGTTCATGGAAACAATTTAGTAGAGCAACAAAGGCACTTGGCAAAGAATTTTGTCATATGTAAACCCCACCCACAAAATAACACTTTATATTGGTACCAAGATAGTGATTATACCAAGAGGATTTTGTGGCTCAGAGACATTTGCCCAACATCATATGTATGGGTCACTCCCTGTTGGTGAGGCTTAGGTTTAGAGCTAGGTCTTTCTGGTCTAAATTCTGCCCTACTCTACTAACTTGAAGGAATTTAGAAAATCTAAGTTGCTGGAAAATCTGCATATGGGAATAAGTGAGCAGGAGCAGGAGGTGGAGCGACAAAGACCTGGGCTTTGCGAGCTGGAGCTCTGACCAGCTCTGACCCTGGCTCTTTCTTCACATGGGAAACAGCAGGAGAGAGACAGAGCTGGGGCCCACGAGGGAAGAGAGGTGAGGACGCAACAAGAAGTTGGCAGCCGCAGCAGGCAGAGAGTGGCCCACCCTGTCACTTAAGAAGGGCCTGGAGGTGAGAGGGGTCTCCTTTTGTTCAGAGAAGGGAAAAGGGCTAGCCAAAAAAAAAAAAAAAAAAAAAAAAAGACAAGGCCACGGCCACAGTTCCAAGTGGTTAAACAGTGCTTGGGAAGATGCTGAAGAGAAAGGCTCCAAGTCCCTTCTCCATCTCTTGCTTCTTCCTTTCCTACTCAGCTGGGTGGGGTTAGGACAATGAACTTGACCAGCAGGCCATGAAGCTGTGAATTCTTAGCTGGGGGGAGGGACTCAGGGTTTTGGGCTCTAAACCTGGGAATATGTCACCTTGGCCCCCCACTGGGTGAGCTCTCTGAGTCTTCCTCTCGTCTTTCAAAGAGGGTGTGAACTAGATGGTCCCTCGGGGGGGTCTGTCTGGTTCTGCTATTCTGCAGGCATGGCATTTTTGAGACAGTTTCCATACCCTCATCATCTATGGCATCCAGAGGAATCCCATCTGTCACATCAATGACACAGCATTTGTATCCCGCCCTTTATTTTTCTCCCGCTAAGGTGTTTTAATCCTGACAGTGTAATAGAATAAATCACAGCCATCAGAGATGGGAGTGACATTGGCCACACACATTAGAGATAAACAGTCGAAAATCACTCACCCGTGCCTTCCCCTTTGCCCACAGCCTCTGCAGTCTGACAACACCAAGCTTGAACTACGATTTCCATCTGGCTGCACAGATCTCAGCACCAAAATACCCTCTGCATTGTCGTCCCAGCTCTAATGATCCTCTGCCTGCCAGCAGCCGGCCTGGCCAGGCCATTCCCACACAGGGTTTTGACTTCTTTCCTCCAGCAAGTGTTGAGGGAAAGATGGTTGTTACATAGTCAATCAACAAACAATTTCTAGCAGCCACTATACTCAAATGGCTTGGGGTTGCCTCCTCTGCTTTCACCCCTTTTATGTACAAGATGCCTGCCTTGGTTGAGCAACTAACCTCCCTAAACCTTAAAAGTTACGATGATTATCATGCCCCGACCTTGTGTAGTGAAGCACATAGCAATTGTTCAATGAATTTAATCTACTCATATTATGGTTACAACTTTTGGGTCTCTGCATTCAGTAAGGGACGTGTTATGGTATTGAAGTACTGGGCAAATGAGGGACAGTGACAGAAAGCTCCAGAAAGAATTCTCAGAGAAATTGGCCTGGGTGCTAAATAAGCGATTTAAATTATTGATTTTTAAGATGAGCTCGGATCCACTGGTTTTGTATCCTCAACAGCTGGTGGCATCCTTACCTTTATCTGTAAGTACTACCTGGGGACACAGTGATAGCACCTACAAGCAGGGATGAGGACATTTGTGGATGACAGGATTTCTAATCTTTCTTTAAAAAAGAAAAAGATTCCATCCTCTTACAAAGCAAGAGATAGTTTTACGATAGAATTCAATCACTTTCAAAAGCCAAGGAATGAATCACTGTCCACTAAGTGGGACGGAGGACCAGAAGGTGGTCCTTAATGCACAACCAAGGCAAGGGAGGGAAGCCAGTGGAGATCTCGCTGTGTGAGATAAAGTACAAAAGGACCGGACTAGCTGGGTGCAGTGGCATACGCCCGTGACCCTAGCAGTTCAGGAGGCTGAAACAAGAGGATCGCAAGTTCAAGGCCAGCCTCAGCAAACGAGGCCCTGAGAAACTTAGCAAGACCGTGTGTCAAAATAAAAAATAAAAAGGCTGGGGATATGGCTTAGTGGTTAAGTGGCCTTGGGTTCAATGCCTGGTACCAAAAAAAAAAAAAAAAAAAAAAAAAAAAAAAAAAAAAAGACTAGAGAATTGTGTTCCATAGAACACCCATTATTCATATCTATAAATTTTACCGAATTCAGTACCACAGGGAGTGGCTTCAGGGCATGAAGGAACTCGGCCTGCAAAAACCTGCCAGACCACCTGAACCACCTCTCTGACTTCGGAAGCTGTTTCCTTGAGCAATCCCAGCAGCTTCCCACTGTTCTGGGACCCTGGTGAAGCCCTTTTGTATCTCTTTCCCACAGACAAGCCAGTGACTTCTTGACAACAAGCATGACCTAATATTGCTCTGTAGCCTAAAATCCTCAGCAAATTCCCTCCCTCCGTGTTCACTAAGCTGTGATTATCTATGATCTCTGTGCCCAACTTTTCAATTTTTACCACAGGTGATATTGAATTGATATACGTAAGGTGTGTTGAAGACTACCTGCCACTCAATGTAGTGATTGATCAAAAATGTTGTTTAAAAAAATTATAACAGCTGGGCACAGTGGTGCATGCCTGTAATCCCAGCAGCTTGGGAGGCTGAGGCAGGAGGATCGAGGGTTCAAAGCCAGCCTCAGCAAGAGTGAAACACTAAGCAACTCGGTGAGACCCTGTCTCTAAATAAAATACAAAATAGGGCTGGGGATGTGGCTCAGTGGTTGAGTGCCCCTGAGTTCAATCTCTAGTACCAAAAAAAAAAAAAAAGAAAGAAAGAAAACAAAAAAAATGTTCCTTCTGTTCATAATGTCCTTGACCCAGTACCTTTATAAAACATGCTACATCTCTATCATCAAGCATTGACTTTCTGAGTCTGTTAAGGACATAAAACGAGGAGCTCACAGGTCATGCTGCTACATAATGCTCTATGACTAATCACCCTCCTGAGATGTAAATTTAGGCTGAGCAAAGGTAAGTCATTGACACAGGTATTAATTTTGTCTTTTATGGTTGTGTGAGCAAGCTATTCCAGGTTCTGAAAAGGGTTAATAAAAAGACCTCATACAAGTGTCCTAAGTTCTGAGGCTGAAATTACACCATGTGTTTGTAGCATGCTTTTTGTTAACCACCCAGTAACTGAGCAAGAGAAATGCTCAGAGGGTCCAGAAAATAAAAAGGAAACAGGCTTTTGCTCAGGGTGCGGCTGAAAACACATTGCAACACGCAGTGCACAGGTAGGTCCTAGAAAGTTCTCGAAGCATCCAGGTGCCAGGAGCAGCTCTGGTGACAGAGATCATGCCTCACGCATGAGGGAGAGGAAGGTCTGGGCAAGTCAGGCTGGGTGAAAGGCCCTGCCTACCAATCTACCCTAGTGGAACAGAAACTAGACAGGCTATGGTCATCATTTGGAGTAGAGGAAAAAGAGATATGAGTGGGGTTCAGAGGGCAGCTTTGGCACTTGATACCATTCCTCAGATTCCAAAGCGTGATGGGAGTCCCCTGTTCAACAAATACTTATTAAATACCCCTGTGCCTGGCACCAGGGATGAAATTAAGAGAAATGGAAACATGAGCAAGACATGACCTTTGCCCTCAGGGAGCTGATAGGGTATGTTCAGAGCGTCCTCGGGAGCACTTTCTGAGCTCTGATGTGACGGCTTCAGAGAAGCAACAGCATCTGATTTTCTAGACACATGATTGGAAAACTCCCCCCCACCAAAGATAACCACAGCAGCACATCCAACCAGGCTACTCTACAACATGTTGCAACCTTTCTTTATCTCAAAAACCATGCTAAAGTGAAAAGTTTATAAAAAATTCTTTTGAAAACCCACCAACTAACCAACTACCCAAACAATAACAACAACAAAACAAAAACATGAAATTTCTTGTGTATGACAAAGTGAAACAGAAATTACAAACCTATAATTTAGTAACATATAGTAAGCACCAAGCAGTTGATCCAAGTCTGGCTCGGTGTCTTTTTTTTTCTTCAATCAACAAACCCTTCCCTATCTACAAACTCCTATCCAGGGAGCCTCAGAAACACATCTGCCTGGACAGACAGTCTTCTTTTGGTTACACAGAGACTTGTAAAACGAATTAGCTGCCAAACATCTTAACCCAATTTGCACTGAAAGCAGAGGCTAGACAAAGGCTTGGGAACAAGTAGTTTATTTGGGGAATGTGTCAAAGGAACAGGGGTGAGGGACAGATGCAGAAACAGGACAGGAGGGAATGCCAATTCAATGAGAAGTTGCAGAACTAGCCAATGCAAGTGCAGCCCATGGTCTTGCTACTGGGTTCTTGAGGGGGGCCCTGTCCTCTGCATCTCAGGATAAGGAAAGAAACATTTATAATAAACCTCTCACATCTGGCTTCTGAATTCATTGGTCAAGAGAACCCTCAGGATGTTAACTCCCTGCACTTCCAGGGCTGTTTGTTTCTGATTGTCCTGGTCTTCAAGGGCATTTGAGCACCTCATTATCAGACAAGTCCAGAGCCTGAATGTTGTGTAAAGCCTACTTCATCTGCTCTACAAGTGATCATTACAGAGACATTTAAATCTGGAGATTTTATCAACAAATGCAAACTGTTCAATTTTCTTGAGAAGTTGCAAGATCTAGGAAAGCTAGACTCGAATTCTACAGTGACATCCACCTGCGAGCCCTGAGAGGTACTGCCTAGACAAACACTCCAAACCACAAAGGTCTCCAACATGACACCCAGTTGAAAACCTGACCTGCTTCTTCCATCTATCTACTGGACTCTACTGCTATTGAAACCATTCCCCGACTTAAAGCACATTAACACAACAACGGAGATGGAGACCCAATTTTAACACCATCTTTCTCTGCTGACTTCACCTTTCTACATAAACACAACTGTGTTTCTTCCTATGGTAGGTCCAAATTCATCATTACTGTTTTGACTTTGAGGATGTTGGATCAATTAAGGTAATTAATTGATTGCATGTTACATCCCCAGCCAGGTGCTCAAATTAAATCTTCACTTATAATGTTTAACAGAAGGTAAGATGAGAAGCAGGGGTGCTACAGGAATCAGTCCATGTGCTGCTTCTCATTCAAGAGCAGAGAAGTGAACCAGGCAAAAAAGAAAAAAGAAAAAAAAAAAAAAAGACCTGCAACACTGTAACACATTGGGAATCAGTCCCTGGCCATTGCATTAGAACATACGGAATATGCACCTGGTTGGATTAAATGTTATCTAGTAAGCCAAACTCTCTAAGAATAAGAAGGTTCTACTAAAACCAAGTTTGTTGGCTTCTGAGGGAAAAGTGAGATTCTAAGTCTCTTTGCCAAGCATGATAGCCTCTCCTCCTAAAATGCCATCAGTTAACAAAACAGCTACATTCTCTCTAGTGTGTCCTTTCAGACAATGTCCTCAGCAATCTCCACTCAAATCCCCGGAAATATTTTATTTACATAAAAAGATATTTTTATTTTTTTTATTATTATTTTTCCTACTGATGTCTTGTCCCACCGTTTTCCCTGGGAGAGGGTGATTTAATTGGGGGTGGGGCTTGGGCTTCTTAAAACTCCCCGGGAGAGTCTAGCACATTGCCACTGGTCCAGACAGAGATGGCTTGGACTGTAGCCAGGTTCCCTGTCCTCTCACCGCTCAGCTAGGACGACTCAGCACTCTGCAGCAGGCTCCCTGCTGTTCCATCTCTGGGTTTGTGAAGCAGAAAGTGTTAACTGGGTCATCTCTGTGCAGAGATTTTGCAATGCATACAAATGGGGGTCAGAGTGCAAGAATTGAATAAAATGTCACTGTAAACTAAGGAGAATTTGAACCCACAGCTGCCAGGTGAACAGGGGTCTTTTTAAAGCTGATGCTGTCACCTGAATTTGCAGTCATTTTGAGAGGGATTTGTTTGCCCTATGGATATTTATCCTACAGTTGCCTGGATCTCTCTCTCTCTTTATTTTATTTTATTTTTTTATTTTTTGAGGACATAAAAAGTAACATTCCTCCTTTCTATCAGTGTTCCAGCTGCAGCAAATAGATCCAGAGAAACAAATTTAACCCACTGGAATTACTCTCTAAATAAATTCAACATTTTGGTTCAAAGTGCTACAAATAAATTCAGTGCTTTAATTCCCAGTACATGGAGCAGACCTCAACAGCACAAGGACACCCTGAGAAGCATGTATTACACAGTCAAGGTGGCAGTAGACATGGGGGAATTTAAAAGAAAGTGCTTCAAACTATTTTTAAAATAAAATGCATCCCACTGGGACAGCAATTGCCCAATGCCGACTATTCATAAATCAGGGGGAACAAAGAGCAGCTTCACATTTCGTGTCTCTGGCCAAAGAAAAAGATCTAGAAAAAGAAAGAGAATAACAGGTTCAGCTGAACACAACGTGGCCCAGCTGATTCTCTTTCTATTTTTTTTTCTCTCTCTCTTTTTCATTCTTGGAAAGATCTTTCTGTCTTGGAGATAATGCATTAAACATAATGCTCTTAGTAACTTTGGCAAAATATTCCAAATATTATAAAGGGCTGTTCAACATTATTAAATAAGTCTGTGTTGCACTTCTTTTTAATATCTTTGTGCACGCTCAGTATTTGCTCTGATTGCTCCCAGCAGAGATTTATTGCTAAAGTAGATCTGACTTGAGGTTGAGTGGAAAAGAAAGCAGTCAGTGCAGGAGGAATATTGAGTAACTTTGTGGTGTGAGAGAGTTTGGCTGCAGCAGCAGCAGCAGAGAGAGAGAGAGAGAGAGAGAGAGAGAGAGAGAGAGGAGAGCTTGTGAGATATGCATGCCAATTAAGGTGCTCAAGAAATGAACATGAATTCATTTCGGGGACACACCAGGCCCCTCCTCTTCATATGTCCCTAGGGATGCTTCTGGAATTGCCAGAGCTGAAAATTAAATTATAAACCTAAAACATGACATTGAAAATGTAATGTCTCCTTTGATAATATCGGCATGCTGATTCATCAGTGGGCGGGGCTGCCCACTCCTGGACCCAGACTGTGAAGCAGGGGGAGGCAGACATTGGCAATCCCTCTGTCTCTCAGTTTTCCTGGAGGTTTCCATCAGAACTATATCCTGTCTCTGACTGCACATGCACGCAAGACCCCTGACACATACAAGGGACCCTGCAGAGGTTCTTGTAACACGTGCCCCCAGCCTAGAAAGGCGAACAGTATTACTGCCTTGGGAAAGCACATGTTAATGCAATTCAGTGTGGGAGTGTGAAGCTATGTCACAGAGCAGCTGCAAGTTGGCCCTTCACAATGTGGGGGTTGGTATTGTCATGATGAACAGACAAGCCATCCATTTTTTTCTAAATGTAGTCATTTTCTAAGCTTTGTTTTACATTCTTCTCATTAGAAAACAAGCCATTACTAAAAACAAATTGTCTTGTAGTTGCATCCATGAGTCAAAGCACAAACCTGCAGAGCACTTTGGCTTCCTACTTACGGGAGTCTTTGAATCCAGTGCGAGGTATGCTGAGTCACTTATAAACAGAAAAATAACAACAATAACAGCCCAGTACAGACCCCAGGAAAGTAGATGCAGAGAGTTTCACCAAAAAGAAAGTTTGGCTGAACCTTGCAGGATGAATAATTTTGGAGTAGCAGAAAGGTATTCTACAGAGAAGGAATGGAGACAGGAAAAGCATGATACTTTTGCAATTATAATAGCCTTCAGGGGCCTGGCATATAAAACAAATGACTGACGAGAATTCATATAAGGAAACAGACAGAAATGGGACTTGGAACAAACTAGAATGTGGATAAATGTGCTCTTGGTTCAAATTTATAAATCAATCTGTGGGGCAAACAAAACATATGTAGGACCTTATATGACCTGTGTACATTAGTTTTGTGACCTCTGGTTTAGGGGACAAAAAGCAGGTCAACTTTTGTGGGATAAAAAATGAAACTATCATCACGTTTGGAATGAGAAGTCAAGTGTGGCCTGAGCAGCTTAATGTCTTCGCAAGATCTTCCTCTTCTTGTCCTCTGATGACCTGTGTCCTCCTGTCAGTTCCTTATTTCTTTTCCTGGCACACTTTTGCTAGATGATCACACCAAGCCCTAAGAAGTGATTAGCTATCAACTCCTGCATCTCTATCCAGCTCAGGTCTCTCCCTGGAACTTCAAATCTGTACAGCCTGTTAAACATCTGCAAAAACACCTGAGATTCACAAGGCCCACGTTGACACAGCCCATCTTAACCAGCCCAGCAGCACGTCCCCTGCTTCTGGCCTTGGTGACCAGCATGGACGTCAAGTCAGCTGTAACCAGAACTGCATCAATGTCCTTGGCTCTTCTTTCGTCCTTCCTGCAGCTTGTCCTGCCAATTGCAGAAGGTTCTGCCACAAAACCTCTTCAGCTTTCCCTGTAAAGTCATCAACTGGCTGGAATAAAAAGAGAGTCACTTGCACACTCACACTTATAGTCAATGCACACCCACTATGAGTTTCTGGCTTCTTTAGTGCATGACAGAGGATGCAGAATTGCATGTGTTGGATACAGAGAAGGAACAGGAGCAGCACCATCTTTTTCCTATTTTCTCTTTGCCCTGGATCCATGGGAGACGCTCTGTTGATGGTGCTGCTCTTTGCCTAGGCAGGGATCTAATGAGATGGAGAAAAAAAATACTCCAAATTCTTTGATAACACTACATTTTGATACATTTTTTAAGTCTGCCATTCTAGATGAACTTGAACGAACAATCTATGCACTTCTACTTAAGGGGTTATTTACAAGCATTGACCTTTCCAGTCACTTTAAGTAAACTCAGCATCAGAAAAGCCAATATTCTTTTTGCTGGGGAAGAAATCAGTCAATGCCCAAGAGTCCCAGAACAATATACTTGCTTCCACTTATACAGTGTCCTAAAACGTCAACAACCTCTGTTTCTCAACATTTCTCAAACCACCTCCACTATCCCAGTTCAGGCCACCAGTCTTGTTTGCTTAAAAGAAAGCCTCTTACCTTACCTCCTTGATCATGTGGTTTCCCTGTAACATCCCCCCAAAGCCAGAATTATCTTCCTGAGCTGCCTACCAACTCTAGCTCATCTGTCCCTGGGCCTTACTCCGCTAACCTGAACTTCTTTTAAGTTCTTGGAGCAATCAAGCAATCAAGCTCTGTCACCTGCATACCTTTTGCCTGAACACCCTTTGGCCTCTGATGGCCCACTTCCTGAATTGTATACAAGGATGTCACAATTTGGGGAAACCATCCCTGATGCATGATTCCAGATTAGATGTCTCTTCAAAACCATCCAATATTGTCCCTTTAATAGTATTTAACATATTATACCTAGTCACATATCTATTAGGTTTTGCCTCTTCAAAATTGCCAGTTTTTTTTTTTTTTTTTTTTTTTTTTTTTGATGTTTAGGGACCATGTTTGCTTCATCCACTGTTGTGTCCCAAAATTTATAGTGGCCTTATAAGCACTCCCCTCCCCATATTTTTTAATTAACTTGAAGGAAGTAGCAAAAACTGAACCCTGTTTTAGAAATTCAGAACTACTCATGATAAGCACAACATGTCAGGGAAGAGACTTAGGAAGAAAGGTGTTTTAAATGGAGGGGTAGTTGTATAGCATTGGAAAGTTGGAAGCTTCTCAAGGAATGAGAAACTTGGACACATGATAAACGAAGCAGGAAAAATAGGCAAGATTTTGTGAACACCAAGAGAAAGAATCAAGAAGAAAGAAGAGTCTTGGAAAATTTCCTAAAATATAAGTGTTGTGATACCATTTACCAACTTTGGGAAATAAAAATGAAAACATAATTTAAGGGAAAAAGCAATTAAGTCTGATGTTTAAATCCCTTAATAAGAAATATTCTGAGGGTCATTAGGAAAGTGCAAACAGAGCTTGGAAAGCCCATACAAGGGAGGTCTTAGTGTTGAGTGTCACTAGCATGACATGCACATGTCATCAGACCAGGTGGTGTTCTCTTCTGACTCCTCACAGCAGAATCCATTCCATTGGGTTTAGGAGGCACTTGCCCTCAGTTATCTCTAAACACAAGGTAGATGTCAGTTCAAGATATGGCCAGCTAAAGTCACAGAGTGACAGAGATATTCATCAGCATGCATCCCAGGGCTGGTCTGTGTGAATCTTCCTTGACAATGTTCTGCCGAAGATAGGGGATGAGGGACTTGGGGGGTGGGGGGAAGGCCTCTTTCCAACAATGTTCCCAAGGGAAGAGAAATAAGAGTGGCAATACCAGCCACAGAGATCAAACAGATCTCTCTGAAGACTGAAGCCAACAGACAGCAAGAAGAGGTGGTACACGGGAAGTTGGGTGTACGGCTAGATTCTCGAGAGATGTCAGTCCAAATATGTCGGGAATTTATAAAGGGGTTGAGGTTTTTAACCCTTGGTGACCCGGGGCGAGCCTTCTTTGTCCAGCAAAGTAGGCTAGAAGGGCATACCTCAACGAATGAGATGAGACTGGGAAGGTAAAGGTCACTGGTGTCCCCTCCTCCACCTTCAGAAGACACAGGGAATACCAGGGAGCCAGTCAGGTCAGTGCTGGAACTTGTTTATTGAAGAAGGCGGACAACGTTTATAGTGGACATGAACAAGTGAGCAAAGAGGTTTTAGAGACACATAAAAAACATGGGCAAATCCTATTGGCAGAGTCCCCCACCCTATCCTTAGGGGGGTTTCAGTTCCCAGGATACGTCAGAGGAACGCCCCTCTGTAACAGGTCAGGTCTGTAACAGGGCGCGGAAAGCAGCCAGAGAGTTAGAGTTCTTTACCCTTTAGGATGATGTGTTCTTAAGACCCCAACACAAATATGATCTTTTTACATCATTTGTATCTGAAGGGGCCTTGAGGGGCATAAACAGTGACCACTGGAGTCATGAGAATAAAACTATTCTAAAGAAAGTAGAGGACAGGATTAGGGGAGAGCTTCAGAGAATTACCACCAAAAAAAGAGCAGGAAACAGAAGATGAGTTTTTTTTTGTTGTTTTTTTTTTTAACATTTACTTATTTGCTTTTAGTTGTACAACATGAGTTTTTACGTGGTGCTGAGGATCAAACCCGGGCCATGCAGTGCTAGGTGAGTGCTCTACCGCTGAGCCACAACCCCAGCCCAGAAGACGAGTTTAAAAAAAAAAAAAAAAAAGCTAGATTCAATATTGAATGCAGAAATGACAGTAGATAATTATTTAAAGATTAACAACTGGGCAAGTAGGAAGACTTTTGCCTAATGGCTAAAGCTATTGAAAAAATATATTCCTAGAAGGGTAATGAATCTCAACACGGAAAATACAGATAAGATTGACTCTCAAAGTGGTGTGGTCTCCAAATCTCCACACATAGAATGATGAGACTAGATTAATTTTCATCCCAGGATTATATGGATTAAGTCCTCTCTTAATTAAACTCATTCCTAAAATATATATATTTATTTACCTGCCATTAAATTCACTTCTCTGAAAAATGTCTGCATCCAATGACACTATCTTGGAGAATTTCTTCCAACCATATTTTATTTATTTATTTTTTTACTCATAAAGTTTTCTGACTAGCAACTCTGTCACATAGTGTGTTAGCATCAGCTGACAGTTGCTAGATGGTATCTTTCATTCCTTTCTAAAAATAGGGAAATAATGTGTGAGTTATGTTCATCTTTGAAAGCAAAAGGTATGGTGCACAGGGAATCAGCCACACTCCATCAAGAAGCTAGGAGCACAATTCTGGGATGGCAGATGTCAGAAATTTTTCAATTCCTGGGAATCAAATCCAAGGGAAAAAACAGATTCAGTTGCACAGAATATCATGAGTGTCGGAGAGTAGGAGACCCCCATTCTTGCTGTCAATAAGATTAAAGTGACAATTATCACAAATATCAGCCCTAGATTGCATTCACAACTTATGAGAAGAAAAACAAGGCCCACTGCATGAAAAATGCACAATAGAAGGAAGTGAACCAAATAACAATAGGAGATGGGAACAAAATGAAAGTTAGGCAATGTTCTAACATTTGGTCCAGGTCACCCTGAGAGCTCACAGCACTTTAACTCTGGGGTTTGCATTTTTAACTCTTCCACCATATGCCTTCTAGGTGAAGAAATAAGGATTTAAGTTATCCAGCAAGAAGATTACAGATCATAGAGCATGGAAAGGTTACCGATTTTCCTTTTCTAAAGATTTTTCTTTTATTTTTTAAGCAACAAGACCACCAAAGATGAAAAGAAGTCCTTTCATGAGGAAAAGAAAATAAATTGAAGGCAATCTTCTCAAGATACATTTCACCCTTCCAAATATTAACCAGCATCTTCAACTTCACTAAAACCTGAAAGTTGTTCTTTGTAGGTAAATCTGGAGTTTTCAAAATAGAATCATTATAACCACAGTTTGGAGATAGGAAAAAAATGTAACTATTTTTAAGATGGTGATAGAAAGAAATGTTTATAGGCTTTCAAAAAGCTTCAACAATTACCATATGCATTAATGGAATTGATACAGTCAATATTTTATCCAGATTACCAGTGGTTCATGAGTTTTCAATTTATTAACATGGGTTAAAGGGCTGAGGTTATGGCTCAGTGGTAGAGCACTTGCCTAGCACATGCGAAGCACTGGGTTCGACCCTCAGCACCACATAAAAATAAAAAATAAAGGTATTGTGTCTATCTACAACTAAAAAAAAAAAATTAAAACATGGGTTAAAAATTTATGCTATACCGAATTACACAGAACAAAATTTATTTTATCCAAATTATTTTTAAGGTCCTAGGAGTGAGAATTAATTTATGAAGTGCCCTAATGAATCTGAGTTTAAAATATGTATGTGTGTGTTTATGTGTATTTATGTTTTATTTTTTTTTAAAGTGCTTCGAAGAGTTGGTGAAATTTATTGCTTTGCTAGAACTGATTGAGAGAAGCGATGCAAGCATACTTTGAAAAATCCAATCTTCTCCCAATTCTTTCTTCAACCTTCACCCAAACAGACAGTCTGAGGTACAGAGAAAGAATTCAATCTCGGCCCCCCTCTCAAGAGACTTGAACTACTAACTGGAAAGAAGGGCTTTTTGAGGAATGGGAAGCCTGGCTGAACTCTCTGGCCCACTGGGCCTCAGCTGGCACAGAAACCGACTGGTTCTGCTTACCTGAGCAATATCATTTAGATAGCAACACCTTTTTTTTGGTCAGTGTTCCAGGCCAAGAGGTCGTGCAAAAAGGTGATCACTCTGAGGGGGACAGAGAATCGACAGCCTGGCACTCGTTCCTAACCTAGGAACTTTTTCCTATAGTGGTGGTGGGTGGAAAAAAATGAAAAGTAGCACTGGCCTAGGGAGTTTGGGACAGCTGTGGTAAATGGATGGGAATGGATGTCATCATGATGGGAGTTGCTGGTATTGCCCATGATATGCTCATCAGTGTTAGTGACTGCAGTTCCTGCATTGCTGAAAGAGATTTAAAGCTGTTGATCCTTACAAGGCTTGAGAGTTGAGCTTCATAGAACCTCCTAAGCCTTTGACTGAGGCCATCCTGATTTGGTTTTGGCTTGTTTTCTCTCTCATTTAGGATGTGATCAAACACAATGGTATAAACCACAGCTCTTGACATCTGCTCTCTAGGTGGGAAATCGCTCTCCTCCTCCTCCTCCTATGTTTCTGGCCCTGGATGGTTTATCTAATCACACACACACATACATCTCAGTCTTCTAATTTGAAAAAAAATGGGAAGTAACAACTGCATCTAGATCAGGCCATTGTTGTGAGTTCATACAAGCAAAACACAGATTGGCACCTGACACTAAGAAAGTACTCCAACAAATGTTAGGATTCTGTTGTTATTGTCCTTGCTTGATACAACTAAAACCTATGTAGATGGAGCACACAATGCAGACCAGGGTCACAGTTACACAAATATGCCAAAGCAGAATTCATGTCTAATGTGAGGCAACCACACCACACGATAAGCCGTGTACATCACACACTAACTTCAGGGTCCAAAAGAACAAGCTGTACAATCTGCTGGGGAACTCAGCCTACCTTCATTATTCAAAGTGGCATCTATTTCACAGGTTGGACTGGGGCTCTGTCTGACCAGGTATCAGACCGCTGTTCACTTCTGTCAGGCGCATTAACTCTGGGACCACTAGGATACTATTCAGGGCAGGATTAGTCATTCACTAATTACTAATTACTCCAGCGGCCACAGGCCTAAGGTCAGCAATTCTCTCCCTTCACACCAGGAGAATCCAGTATAATAGAGGCCAGACAGGTAATTTGCATAGTCTCTACCTAAGAGAAGAGGTCAGTGTAGAAGAAGGCAGGGAAGGATTTGCGTTGCAAGCAAAGGAAGCAGGCACAATTTGATGGGAGCTTCTGTGAGCTCCTCCTGGGAGCCCCTGGTCCTTTCCCCCTGCTGGGTTGCAGCAGCTTTCTGGGTTACATACCTCAGCAGGCCACCGGGGAGCTGGACAAGGTCTGACTCTGGACCACACATCACTTTTACAGGTTGGCAATTCTTTTCTACTCTGAGCATCTGGAGAGCCAGCCAACTGTGTTTGCCAAACTTGCTTGTATGTGAGAAGTGTGTTTGTTTTATGATCAGTGTCTTGGGTTTTAAATAAGAATACTGCAGGAGATGATCCTGCTATGATCCTTGCTAATGTAACTCCAGGCTAATAAGTGCTGAGATGATCCTGCTCTTTGATTTCATGAATAAGAAAATAAAATGGGAAATGCATGACATTTAAAAAATTATTGTTATTACTGAGTGTAAAATTTATTTTAACCCTCTGTGTAAGTGGCTCAGTTTCAAGTTACATGTGCTGTTTGCCAGATTGTATCTCCTGTTCCTCCCCTCCTTAAATATGTGCTTATTTACTTCCTGCAGAGTTCAATTTTAGAGCCCATCAAAGTAGATCCACTCAGACTCTGACTACATTTTCATGCATAAATTCATAGATGTCTTTCAGAAGGAATTGC
The DNA here is from genome assembly GCA_025594165.1 of Tamias sibiricus. Lineage (NCBI taxonomy): Eukaryota > Metazoa > Chordata > Mammalia > Rodentia > Sciuridae > Tamias > Tamias sibiricus. The sequence continues at coordinate 13,256,411 of CM046662.1, forward strand.
ACTTGCATATGCAAATACTTTCGGATGCCTTTTCATTTCTACTTTTGGACTGCACAGTTTTTAATTCATGCAAACACATTACACAAACAAATATGGGCTCAATAACAACACGCTGCATGTGTGAATTGTTAATTGCAAAGCTATGAGTTTGATATGGCCAACCAGCCTCCATTATTATCAATGGAGGAGAACAAGATTAAATAGGAAGAATAAAGGTATGTTTGAAAATAAAATCCCAGCACTTGGTTTTGTTTTGTGTAAATATTAATAAGGGGAAAGATGATGGGCCTATCTGCCATTCAATAATAATCTGGAATCTACAGCTCGGTGATCTAGAAGTCAAAATGCACCTTTAATGAGGCCTAGGAAGAAGAGTGTACATTTCAGGACAGAAACAAAAATACAGGCAGCAACACCACAAACAACACAGAAGCTACAGTAGAAGATGAAAAGCTTTCCACCACATGGGACACGCATCACCTTTCAAAATACTGGAGTCTCCTCTCAATGATGCTTTGGAAATAACGGACATGTATCCTAATTTCTGCATATTGGAAATGTAAGTACTCTCCTCATTAATTATGCTGGGATTCTTCATTTTTCCCCCCATCAATTCCCACTACCTACTACTTGGGTCAGGTGAGAACTTAATGAAGTAAAGCACATGTTAGAGTGACTTGCAGATCAAATGTGTTTGATCTAGAGCAATTTTCAAGCAGCCTTTCTCCCTCTTTTCTAGTGGAGAGGGATCAGTCTGTGTTTCATTTTCATGAAGGTAACTCAGAAAATCAGAGTAAAGTTTAAATAAAAATTGTTCCCTGAAGGACCCACAATGGCAAGGAAAACATTATTTCTCTGTTGATTTTTTAAAAAATATTCTGTTAAATTCAAAAGCAGGAGCCAGGATGAAATGGGAGGATATGAGAACATGTTTTTGGAACAATATCTGGACTCTAGATTTATAAATCTTGGGCATAATGCTAATTAATAGTGGGCATATGTATATTTTCTATGGGGTAAAGAAAAGTAAAAGTAATTTAAGAATTTAAGGAAGCTAAGAAACCAGGAATGTGGTTCTGAGCCAAGACATCTCATTAGGAATCAAACTCATTATAACATTGATTGTAGAGGATGCAGAACAGGAAATAAAAAAATCAAAGGTGTAAAATGAATGATGTAATAACCTGGCAGAACATAAATTCATAGAGGTCTTCAGAAGGAATTGCACTTGCATATGCAAATACTTTCCGGTGCCTTTTCATTTTTAGGTGCCAGACCCGTGGTGCTGGCAGGCTGACCCTACCCTATGTATTCCCTGCAGTTTGAGGATTTACTTGTAATTCTACCGGGTGAATTATATGAACTGCACACAAGGCAAAGCTGGTACTCAAAGTGTAAGACACGGAGCAGTAAGTGAACCTCACCACTCTGCCTCCAGCCCCTGCTTTGCTTCAGTTTGCATGACAGTATATTTGCATGACCCTGGACAAATGATAACAGAATTCCTCATAGATAATGGACACCAAGGAAAGGCTAATTATTAGCACCTGGGAGATCAATATTCCTACAAAAGAAATCAAAGTGCTATAATACAATTAATACTTGGTGAAAGCAAAAGGAAAAAAAATCATATCATGGGACATACGTAGTAACATACATGTGCCACCTTGCTCTAAAACATGAAAGTACACTGTATAACTCACAGTTAACACCATATAACAGAAATTATATGCTATTATACAAGAGGTGTTCAGATGTCTTTTAACTGACATGCAACATTTATTCAAAGAGAATCTAATTGAAAAGGCCAATTCATGAAGCAGTAGCAACATGAGCTCTTGGAAGCTTGCAAGTGGGATTCCAAGAAGAGAGTTAAAAACACCATAGATCAGCTCATATTCCTCAGGCAGAAATTCAGTATCATCTTGAGTGCATCTTTTATGTAGCCAAGGATCTGCTGTATGTGACATCTGTCAAAATCTACCAGAACAGGTCTCTGAAGGTCAACACTGAATTGATAAGGAATTAAGTGTGCAGGACAAAAGATGCACCTCTTAGTTACCATGGGAGCTGGGCGTGGGAAAAGGAACTGTTCTACTAAACTAAGTCCTCGCAGGCTATTGGCTTGCCAGCGTGGGTACCCCATTTCCATTTGCCTCAGTCACCTGCCTGCTACAGGCCAAGTCAAGGATTGAGAAGGCTTGGAGCCCATCAGCAGGGCGGCGCTACCTACCTTGTCTAGGAAACTCATCGGACTCCCGGTGAACGAGGTCGGTGACTCTGTTTCCATAGTGCATCCTGCTGTCGTGGTCATAGGCCTTCAGAGTCTCACTGGAGCTGTAGGACTTCTGTGTGGGCACACGGCAGTCCTCGCTGTCCAGGGAGGAGCTCGTGTAGCGGCACTCTTTGCCACACCGTCCTCTGGTCAGAGAGCGGTGTCGCCGGTCCTTTACATCCATTATTCCAGAACACTGACGCGTTGAGCAAAGTTCAGGCCTGAGTCTTGGCACCTTTCACTTTCCCACCTAAAAACACCAAAGGAAAAACCTAAGATTGTGACTACAAGAAATGTTGCCTTCTGTCTGACTCAAGTTTGCAAAGGCAAGCTTGGTCAGCTGGGCACTAACTCTTGCAAAAGCTTAATGTCTACCTAAACAGTCAGTATAAATACAAGAACTTGATACAGTAAATTAATTTTCTTGCTGTTTAATAGATTTGGAGGGAAAAGCAATAGCAAGAAAACTCATCTTTTGATATTCTATATGTGTACAAATGACATAATTCTGTCATTCTAATGCAAGATCTTGCTATGAAGCAGTTCAAAATGAAATTGATTTTGTCCTTCTTTAATTACATCCCCCCACCGCCTTTTATTGTTACAGAAGGATCAGGAAGAAAGCAAATATAATACAGAAAGAAAGAATGAGAGACAGAAAGGAAGGAAGGAAAGGAAGGAGAAAGAAAAAAGCAAGAAAGCAAGCAAGAAAGCAAGAAAGTAAAGAAATGAAAAGAACAAGTATATCAGCAAATTTGAGCATGTTTCATAAATACGCTATTGACGCTCTGCAATGGTACCAAGCCATTTGACTAGCATAAAATTGCCTAGGTGGATCTGGAGAACAATAATAAAAGGCACTGTTGACATGCAAACAGGCTTCCTCTTATTTATTTAATGAGCCATCTGTAAACTCGCAGCCAGTGTTTCACTCCTTTGCAAATCTGCGTCTGGACACACCTGGTCACTTCTTCCTAGCCACAGGTGAATTAGAGACCTTGCTGACAAAATGTCTAACTGGCACAATCACTTGGTCATTAGCTAAAACCCACAGGATGCCCATCACTGCTAGCACACCCAGTTCAGAAAAGGGAAAATGAAGAGGACCCAGAAAACAATAGGTAAGCGGATGGGGAGGAACCTCTCTAACACATGCACTGGCAATCAGAGAGTGCCTCAGCCTGTCATATGCCACCCTCATCCTGGAATTGTATGCCAAACACCACTCAGAAAACACTAGCCTTCTGCTCAGCAAATAACTGCAAAAACGCCTAGGCGCCTCCAAGTTCCAAATGATAGGCTCTTATTGATTTCATTTGCCATGCAAAATAGCATGGACCATGAGGCCAGGGCCTGGACAGAATGGACAAATACAAATTTTAATTAAAATGGAAAATACAACCCAGAGCCAGGGTAATGATTTTTCTCTAAGCTACTGTTGCTCACTGCCTCCTCAATATGTCAGGAAATACTTGGGGAGCAGATCTGGACTTCTGAACTGCCCTGCCCTTCCTTGGCTATTTACCACTCACTCTGTAGCTGAATGTCTCTGTATACCAAAATGCTAGCCTGGGTGCACATCCACGTGGACAGCATTGACCCAGAGGTACCAGAAGCAAAGTTGCTGCTCTGTTGTCTCTTCACATCAAAGGATCTCCAGCATACTCCTAATTTGCACTATTAATACACTTTTTCAATTGCTGCCTGGAATTGTGAGAAAATATTTTTGACAATTGGCAATGAAAAAGAAGGTATACCTGCTGTGAACTCCCACCACCGTTGTGCTGCGACCATGGTCACTCGGAAAACTAAAGCAGTTTCCTGGAGTCTAGAGTTCCTGACTCAGCAATTTGAGAAATACTTTTCAGATTCACCAACCAAGACCCCAGGACCTACTTAGAGGACATAAATGGCACTGGGATGGAAGTTTTCATGGCCTTATAATAATTAGTGTCCTAATATTATTGCAATTTCTAGATTCTAGATGCCAAAATTCTTGGTCCTTAATTTCTGGCAAATGATTTCAGTATTTTGGAATCCATATCATGGGCTATTTGCAAGGTTGCCATTGAGAACTTAATGGGAGGCTAATTTTACCATGACCACAAACTAGACAACGCCCTTGTTAAAATTGCTTCTGGCCCTTCTAACTTGGTTTCTCAAATGATGGAAATAGGAAAATAATAGTATCTACTTCACAATGTTTTCATAAAAATTGAAACATTGTAGCAAATTTCTAATATGCTGTAAAACATCAAAGAGGCTTAAAATTATTTTTTCCTCTATGGTAATTGTTTTTCTTAGTTAAGTTAGTATAGACTTAAAAAGACAGAGGGAGAAGACCGTAAGTTTCCCACTCACAGTTCTAATAATGAAACTTAGCACATGAACTAGGCACTGAGAAAAGAAGCCCCTCAGCCTCCCTGAAAGAATATAAGACTGTTCACACCAATACTGAAGAGCCACAGTTGTTTCTTTAAGAGTTATGTGTTGGGGCTAGGGCTAGGGCTCAGCAGTAGCGTGCTCATCTCCATGTGTGAGGCCCTGGGTTCAATCCTTAGCACCACATAAATAAAATAAAAGTATTGTGTCCACCTACAAATAATAAAAAAAAGAGTTGTGTGTTATAAGTAGATTCTATAGTTTGCTTCTCTCTTGCTTCACTGTTAAGTTTTTTACTTTTAAATATGGTCTATGTTCCTGACTCTTGAAATCCTATCTCCTCTAATTTGCATGTGCTCAGCATAACAGGCTGATTTTCTACCTCTGTGTGTGTGTGCACATGCTCTTATTTTATTTTTTAAAAACCATGCTCAGGGATGCTCAGGGTAGGAGCCTAAAGGCTTATTATCTATTAATAAAGTACAAGAACTTTGGTATTTGGACATTTTGACATCTATGTTAGTTGCCCAGAGATTTTTCCCTGATAAAGTCCTCTTTCTTAGGCTCTGTTCATGTTGGCTAAGTTTGTCAGCACTGTCACCTCTGGATAAGTGATGGAAATTTATGTTTAATGAGATAAAAATTGACATGGAAATCTAATCTCTTAAGGAACAAAGCAGAGTTCATTGCCTGTTGGCAAATAGATATTTTGTATTGTGCCTGCCTGTTATTTAAAAATTGATGATCACCATTAGAAAAGACAAAAGAGGAGAATTTATATTATAATCTAGACCCCTATCTAACCTTTAAACATAGGCAATATAAAATTTTCTGTTTCTAAAACAACAGTATAGATATACTTTTTCATCTTTTTCCCATAGCATCCAGCTAAAAATCCTGAACATTCTATATAAAATAAAAATAAGAAGAGTCTTAAAAGTGGAAAGAAGAGGCAGACCAACTAGAAACCTGAAGATGAAAGGAATAATGTCATGGTGAGTTCCCTGGAGTTTTCTATTGCCTTAAATAGCTGAAGACAACCCAGAGATATCAATAGGCATAGACAACACACACCCCAACAAAATCTAGCCTTTTCTCGCCAAAGGCCTATGATGAGGTCTTCCTGATAAGAGGGAAAGCATTTAGACATCAACCGCCCTCCTCCAGTCAAACAATATGGAAGAAAATGCTGTCTCCATCTTCACCCTCATCAGCAAAGGCCAAGTGGGAAGCCCATAATTCCATGCTAATCAGGCTGCATAAGGTACTTCAACCTCAATCAGAAAGATTTTGCACAAGGCTGAGAAAAGAGCCAGGATTTTCATCACTTCCAGGAAACAATGAAGATCCCCTTCCCACAGGGAACCTGGTCATCCACTTCCAGAAAGAGACCCAACAAAGTGACACAGAAGGAGGTCTGGTGAAGAGTGAGGACTTACATGTCTCCCAGGGGTAGAATCCTCCTGTTCCTTGTGGAACAAAACGGATGTGGGATGCTGAGTAGGAGCAGTACCAAGGCTTCCTTCCCCTGACACCTGGGAGGCATCAGTGCAGGTCCAGTGAAGAAACCAAACTTGCATCCCTATAATCCCCACTCCCAGTGAGCAGCTAAAATGGAGCTTCTTGACTTCAGGGGTAGACAAAGGCTGAACAGAGAACCTGGCAGTGAGGAGAGAGCATCCCCCTTCCCTCAACAGAGCACTGCCAGAAGAAACCAGGTGAAGCAGAAAGTTTAAATAAGATACAGCATTGCATAGCATTCTATAGCCCACATGTCCATGTTTCAATCAAAAACCACGGTTATACAAAGAATCAGAAAGATTTAAACTGAATGAAGAAAGGCAATTCATATATGCCAACACTAAGATGTTAGAATGACCTTACTACATGTGTTAAAACAGCCATCATGAAATTGCTTCAACCAGCAATCAAGAACACACTTGAAACAAATCAAAAAAGTAAAAATTCTCATAAAATAGAGATGCTCGTTAAACAAACAGAAGATACAAAGAAACTCCGAACAGAAATTTTAGAACAGAAACATTCAATAACCAAAACAGAAAACAGTCAAATAGGGAGTCAGAGAAAAGAATGAAGAAAACTAAAAAAAAAATAGCCATAGAGACTACTCAATAAATATAACAAAAGAAAAATGAAAACTTAAAAGGTAAGAAGAAGAAAGGAAGAACAAAGCATTGACCTTTAGGGAGACAACAAAATGCTTAATAGTTATTTCATCTGAGTCTCAAGAGGAGAAAGAAGGCTGAAAATGTGCTAAAATAGTAGCTGAGTACATCTCAAATTTGTAAAAGTCATACCAGTACACATTCAAAAAGCTGAGTGAATCCCAAACTGTATAAACCCAATGCATCCATACCAAAAAAAAAAAAAAAAAAAAAAAAAAAAAATCAGAGTTAAACTTCTGAAAATTAAAGGAACATTTAAAAAACCTTAAAAGCTTGAAAAAGTTATATAGAAAAACATTTTGAATGAAAACAGTTTTCTCATCAGAAACCATGGAAGCCAAAATAATGACAAAAAATATTTTTCAAGTGCTAGAATTAAAGAACCTTCAATCTAGAATCCTATATCCAGGGAAAATATTCTTTTGGAATGAAGAACAACATCAAGAAAACTTTAGGTAGGGAAAACTATAAGAAGTTGTCACCAGTAAACCTAATTTAAAGAATGGCCAAATAGTACCCCAAACAGAAAGATCAAAACAAAAGAACAAATCTTGAAACATCAGAAAGGAAGAAAAGAACATGTAAATCAAAATTATGTATAAATGCAATAATCTTTCTCATTTTGAGTTTTCAAAATGGTTTCCGATGGTGGAAGAAAAATGATAACTCTCTAATGTGATTACAATTTTATGTAGAGAATATGCTCAAGAAATTATTATAAATGGTTCTGGTAAAAAGACATAAAGAGGGCTGGGATTGTGGCTCAGCGGTAGAGCGCTCGCCTAGCACGTGGGCGACCCGGGTTCGATCCTCAGCACCACGTACAAATAAAACTCATTGAATAAAAAAAAAAAAAAAAAAAAAAAAAAAAAAAAAAAAAAGACATAAAGAGAACTAAGGTTTCCATACTCCACTCCAGTTGATAAAATGATGAAAGCAGTAGGCTTGTGATAAGATATAAATGTATAATGTAATAGCTATAAAAACTACACAAAGAGGTGTACTCAAAATCACCCTAGATGTCAAAATAGATTTCTAAAAAAAATGTGTAAAAACAGGAAAGAAGAGGACTTAAAGAACACAAATAGAGAATAACCAAAAAGTAAAAATAAAATGGAAGACATAAGCCCTAAAATAGCAATAGTTACACCAAATGTAAATGGTCTCAGTATACTAATTAAAATACAAAGATCAAGAGGGTGAACTAAGACTCATGACCTGACCCTACATTATCAATTAGAAAGTCATTTTAAATACAACAATGTAAGCATGTTTGGAAGGGAAATTAAGGATGGGTCATATGTGAGAATTAAATGTCAATAAATTGTTTAAATATATAAAAAATATAGTAAAACTAAGGAAAATATATCATGGAAATATTAATCTAACAAAGTAGGAGTGACTGTATTATTATTAAAGTGGACTTCATAGGAAACACAATTACAAGAGACAGACAGGGGCATTCTATAGTCACAGAGGTGTCAATTTCAGAAGAAGACATAACAATTTTGAATATGTATGCATTCAAAAGACAGAGCTACAAAATACCTGAAAACCCATGTGGCAGAACTGAAAGGAAAGATAATCAAATTCACAAACATAACTGGAGGTTTCAACCTCTGAGTCCCCAAAATTAATGAAATAACTAGATGTAAAATTAGCAAGGATATAGCAGATCCAATACCATGATCATTCAACAGGGTCTAAGCAACTTTATAGAACTCCACTTCCAACAACAGCAGGTTACACAGCCTTCCAAAGTGTTCATAGGACATGTATCAAGGTAGATCATATCCTCGATTATAAAAAAAAAAAAAAAAACCTAAAAAATTCAACTTAACTGACATCACACAAAGTCTATTCTCTGATAATAAAGAAATCAAAACAGGATCAGTAACAGATAAGGAGAAAATCTCTAGATACTTGAAACTAAACAACACTTTTCTAAACAATCCCTGGGTGAAGGAAATAGTCTAAAGGGAAATCAACATATACACTTAAGTTAATGAAAATACAACAAACCAAAATTGTGGGGCACAGTCCAGGCAGTGATGAGAGGAAAATTCATAGAGCGTGAAAACAGGAAGTTCTCCAACAAATGATCTAAGCTCCTGTTTTAAGAATCAGGGAAAAAAGTAATAAGACAAAGATATACCCCCCCCAAAAAAAAAACATAAAGATAAGAGCCAAAAATCAATGAAAGTAAAAACAGAGAAACAATAGAGAAGCAATGAACAAACTTGTTCCTTTAAAAAGATCAATAAAAGTGACAAACCTCTAGCAAGATTGACAAAGAATAGAAGAAACAAATTACCAACATCAGTGACAAAGCAGGGATATTGCTACAGGGCCTCACAACATGAGCAGGAGAACCAGAGACAACTACTAACACACATAACTTTGAAAAACTAAGGTGAAACAGACTAATTCTCAAAAACAAAAACAAAACAAAAAACACCTAATTATAACAACTCACCCAAAGTGAAATAGATCACATGAATAATCTTATAGCTATTAATGATATCTAATTTGTAATTATACTACCCAAACAAAAATAAACGGGCCCATATGGTCTCACTGGAAAATTCTATCAAATGTTTAAGAAAGAATTAACATCAAATTTCTAGCATCTCTTGCAGAAAATTGAAAAGGAGGAAGTGCTTTTCAATTCATTTGTTAAGCTACTATAACCCTAATGCCAAAAATTGAGAAAGGCCGAGAAAGGAAGGAAAGAAAGCAAAAAAAGAAAACTAAAGATGAAACGCTCTCATGAATAATGGTGCACAAATCTTTACATTAGCAAACAGAATCCAATAAAACACGAAAAGAGGCATGCACTATGACCAAAACAGAGTTGTTCTGGAGATACAAGCCTGGTTCAGTATTTAAAAAACAAGGAATATAAAGCATCATATTAACAGGATAATAAATTCTAATCACAGGATAGTATCAATCAAGGCAGAGAAGATATTTGGCAAAAATTCACATCCATTCATGATAAAAACTGTCAGGAAAATAAGAGAAGAGGGAATTTCCTCAACTTGATAAAGAGCATCAACAAAAATCCTGTAGCTGACGTTCTAATTAATGGAGAAAAAACATGCTTCTCTCTAAGAATGACATCAAGGCAAGGATGTCTGCTCTCACCAGACCTATCGAACATGGCGGTGGGATTTCTAGAATGCAATAATTCAAGAAGTAAAGGACCTACATATCAGAAAAAGAGAAAATATTCCATTTACAAACAACATGATTACATCAGCACAGAACCTCAAGGAATCTATAAGAAAATCTCTAAAACTAGCATAAGTGAGTTTGCCAAAGTCATAAAAAATAAACATGCAAAAAGCAATTGCATATTAATATACTAGCAATGAACACATGGGCACTGGACATAAGAATATAATGTTATTTACAGTCTCTCCAAAGATGAAACAATTAGTCATAAATCTAGCAAAAATATGTACAGAAATTATTTGCTGAAAATTATACCACACTGATGAAAATATTAAAGAAGATCAAAATAAATGGAAAAATCATGATGGATTGGAAGGTACAACAGGTTAAATACCAATTTCTCCCAAATTGATCAGTAGATTGAATGAAATTCTTGTCATAAACAGGAAAAGCTTTCTGAGACCTAGAAAAGATTTTATTTAAAATTTATACAGAAAGGCAGAAAAACTAGAACAGCTAAAACAAAAAAAGAAGGAATTTTAAGACTTACAAAGCCACTTACTCAATACTATGGGATTGACAGAAGGATAGATACATAAACTAATGCAATAGAATAAAGAACACCCAGTAAGACCCATGCAAATAAGCTCAACTGATTTTTGATACAAGAGCAGAAGTAATTTAATGAGGATAACATTTTCAACAAAGGGTGCCCGAGCAACCAGACATCCGTAAGCCACAAGATAATGGATTTAGTTTGCCACTTTATATTTTAAAAATTCAAACTGGATCAGTGACTTCAAAATAAAACAAACATATTAGAAAAATTTAGTAAACAATATAAAATTTTTAGGAAAAGAGGGGAATATTCTAGACTTGACGCCAAATGCATAATGCATAAAAGGAAAAATTGATAGATTGAATCTCTTCCAAATTAAAAATTTTGCTCTGCAAAAGACCCTGTTGATAGGATGAAAAGGCATTCTACAGGCTGAGAGAGCATATGTGTAAGCCCCATATTTGAGAAAAGACACACACTGAGAACATGCAAATATCTCTCTAAACAGAACTGTAAAAATAAAACACAAACTATCCCATTAGAAAATTGGCAAAGGACACGAGGTAACATTACATAAATAGGACATGTAAGTGCAAATGAGCACATGAAAACACATTCTTCAGAGCCATGTGAGAAAAGCAAATTAATACCATGATGAGGTATTACTACAGACCTCTCAGAATGGATAAGCAAACAAGAAAGGGACAACACTAAGTGTTAGCAAGGATGGGGCAAAGCCAACACTCACATGTTGCGGGACCAAATGTGAAATGGAACAACCACTCTGAAAAACATCTGAGTGGTTTCTTAAAACACTAAATGTGGTCGCTGCGATACAACCCATTGACTACTCTCCTGGGTGTTTATGTAAGCAAAAGTGAAATGAAAATGTCTGTTCACACCAAGACCTTAGAGGAGTCTTTATAGCAGAATGTTCATTCATAACAACCCAGAACTGGACACGGCACAGATGTCCTTCATTAGGTGACTGGGTAAACAAGCTGTGGTGGCCCCATGCCTTGAAACCCTGCCCAGCAATAAAGGAATGCACTATGGACACACACAGTAACAGGAAGAAAAGGTTAACTACTGATGTTTGGCTCCATTTTACACAGCCTTCTTAAAAATGACAGGGGTGGACAACAGATTGGTGGCTGCTGATTTAGGAAGGGTATGAGAGTGTGAGGTAAAATCAGCGAGGCCCTGATCAGGCTCCTGAGGTGATGGGGATGCGGTGGATTTTGGCCATATCCATATCCACATCCTGGTTGAGATATGGTTACTGTGGTTCGCAAGATGTTTCTCTTGGTGGAAATTGATTAGCGGGCACATGGCATGGCTCTGCATTACGTGTTCTGACTGTAAATGACTCTATAATTACAGCAAATTTTAAAATTGTATTTCAAAAATATCATCCAACACAACATACCTAGTTCCAAAACCCATGATGAAAATAAACATTTATGGAAGATAATCCACAATTAAAATTGTAAACACTGTAATTAGCTTTTTAATTTAATTATCACAAATAAAATTAATTTTATTTATAAATAATTTTATTTTAAATAAATTTTATTTATAAATTATGAATTTCTAAATTAAATTATTAAATTTTAATATTATTTTAATATTATTTTTTAATATTTATAAATTATAAATTTATAAGTTAAATAAAATTAAATTATTAAATTTTAATATTATTTTTAATATTAATATAAATTTATAATTTATAAATAAAATTATTTATAATAAAATTATCTATAAATAAAATTAATTTTATTTAATTATCACAATTAAAATTATAAAAATTAAAAATGTAAACACTGGACATACATGCTCCACTTTAAAAAAATATCACCATTATATTGTCACTTCTTTGATGTCTAGCCAGTCTGTCTCATTTATTGGAATCCCCTGCTTGGCCAATGTTTTTTTGTGTGTGTGTGTGGCTTCTAATATAAAAAATAAAATACTGTGGCCACTGAAAAGCTCACAAAGAACCAGTTATAATACAAGAAACCAAATTTGCCAACATCTGCTTAGTTTTCATAAGGCAGTCTCTTAATTTTTAAAGAAAGATAATTTTGAAATAATAGAATATTAGTCTTACTCCTATGCTGGTTGCATAGGAATCCTTTAATAAATGCATTTATTGCTTACCATGGGTAAGCCTTCTCAGCATGGTCGTCCTTGAAAGTTAAGGTCAACAACGCATGTGGGGAAATGAAGTTTAGAGACTGCTTCTAAAAAGTAATTAAAATTGCCTCAAAGCAGTAGGAAAGATGGTAACCAAAATTATCAATCTTTTCCCCAAGCCTCCACCTTTTCCACCACTGACAAATGGCAATCACTGGACAGCAAGGCCTCTGCCAGCACGTACTGCTTCACTGGGGCTTTATTCTGTTACATTCCACATTTCCTCCCTTGAAGAGGGTTCACACTGCTTTTTTCATCAGTTGCCTAAGTGGGTTCCATCACTTTCACAGAAGAGACTACAGAGATCTTGCCTGCGAGCCTTTGTCTAATTAACTAATCCTATGAGCTGTAACACTGTTCACTATTAACTTTTCAGAATATCCTACTACTTAAGGGGGTTGACTTGTTAATCACTGACAGCCCATTGGAGATATGTGAGCGTGTGTGTCTGCTATCGTGGATGTGAATGTGTCTGCGGATGTGCTCAAGAAGGATGCATGGGTGGGTTGTGGGTGCCTCCAACAGACAGCTTGCTCTTGCTCTGTCACAGGGAATACTGCAGGTGGCTGTTTAAGCTTTCCTCACCCTCCTCATTGGTCTTTGATTACACTATGGGCACCGTTTCATTGTACTTGAATATTTGCATCTTATAAACAGATGACAGACAGACTTTTGGGAAGTGTGGCACCAGGAGAGTCAGCTACCTCCCAATGTCCATGTGCAGTAGCAATCTGTCAATTCTGAATGCAGATCAACGTGAGCACCTTTCTTCTCCATTCATGAATTATAATAAATCCTTGCAGAAGTTCGTCTAGAAGGAAGTGGGGAAAGTCAGTGCACATGAATCAAATATTCCTGTTTCCTAATTTGAGCTGGTGTCACATATATTTTAGAAATCCAGTAAAAAAAACTTTCATGATAGGAGTGTATTTGTAGTTAATTTATATATTTTTTAAAAAAGCTCAATCTGAATACTGTAGAAGATCTTTCTTCCTTCTGATAATGTGTTAATTGGATTGCCAACTTGTTTCTTAAATATTGCAGGTGCCATGTGTCTCTGTTTAAAAAAAAACGTAATGGATAAAACATGGCCCCTTTATCCATTACTCCCCTGCAAATCTTGCCTATTACTCAAAAACAGAAATGCTAAGATGGCCTTAGAGTGCATTCACAGATTCCTTTCTTGTGTACTAGAACATCTCCATGAGAGTGGCTTATTTTAAAATCCTTAAAGCACCAAATAAAATGTAATGCTGAACTGAACACTACATATAAGAGGGAGAAGCTGAGATAGGGGAGGGCTTGGAGTCCGCCTTTGCCTCCCTCCATCCCCAAGTAGGCTTCTTATGGATAGAGTACAAAGACTGGTTCTCTAATGTGGGCAGTGCCTTCTCTTAAAAAACACATAAGAACAATTCCGAATACAGATAAAATCCAAAATACTTAGCCACAGAATATCCCTGTGACCTCTGGGTGGACCTAAGAAAATCTGGTTTTAAAATCTACAAAAGTAGGAGATAGTGGCCTAATAATTTAATGCACTAGTAAATAAGAGGTCAAAGGCAATTTGCTTCCTGTTCCCCTGTGCCTTTATATTGATATGTCTGGGGATAAAAAGCCAACTCTGGTTAATGTCCAGAGCAAGAAAGGATAAGCAAATTCACAATTGTGTTTTGCTCTCCAGCTTCAGAGCTCCATGCGGCTGCTTTTAGAATCTGTTAGGGTCCCTGGAGCCATTTGCACAGGAAATGGGGAAAGCAGAGCCAGGATCTGCTGTCTATGAATTTTATAAATTGTGAAATGCAGGGACATTTCTACGTGTGCACGGTCCTAATCAACAAGAGCCACGAAGGAGCAGCATGCACCCTGCGAGGAGTCTCGCTATCTGGCATGATAGCACAAAAGTGTGTTTGGGTATATTTGTATTTGAATAGTAATGAAAAGGCAGAAGTCTACATCAGATTGGTATTTAGTCTAATTCCACGCCTTTTTTTTTTTCTCCCCCTTCTCCCGTCCAAACTGTTTAACATTCAAGAAAGTCAGCGTGGTTACACCTCCTGCGAAAATTTCAATATGAAATGTGGAAGTTTGCTGAAGCCTTTGCCTCCCCGGCTCCACCTTCGCGGCACGCTAGCCGCCTGCTCTCCTCCCCTTTCCTATGAGCCTCCTGAGATCCAGCTGAACAGATGGCTGTACCTTAGGCACTGGCTAAGTTACCGTAACCGGAAAGACAGTCCCTCCCCACTCCTCCTCCCTGCCATGCCTTACTCAGAGAGGCATCAGAGCAAGCCCAAAAGCCTGCAGCCTCAAAACCTAATGAAGGAAGGATGTGAACACCCTCTTCCCAGCCTTTGAGTATGCCCCTTTCTCTACAGAAGTCTGCAAGCAGCATCAGAGAGTCAGAGTGAACAGAGGGCCATGGCCCAGAGATTTCCAGGCAGAACATCAGTGTCACTGTCAAGTCAAGCTTCTGTTTCATGAACACCTATAAAGAGTCAGGCTCTCAGTCTGGCTCCTAAGGTAAGTTATCACTAATATTCTTTCTTGTATTTTAAGTGACTTCCTAAATTCACACACCTAAAAACTGTTCACACCAAGTTTGGAACTGACTACTAACTCCAAGACTTATCATACTGAGAAATGGACAATCTTAGAACATTATCTCAAGTTCCTTTTGGTCACTAGATTTGTGATTGTCCAAGAACTTATGTCCTCCAATATAACTAATATGACTCATGGAAGTCATGAGTCATATCCCAATCCTTATGTACCAATAAAGAAAACAGTTGACTCTCATATGCAAGAACCTCATATATCAGACATCATGGCAATGAAGGAGAAAATATCATGAGGAAGAGTAGACAAAAATTTGATAGGGGTAGGTCCCAGGTCTCACTCTGGAAAATGGAGATACTGTGCTGACTTTGAAGTCACTTAAGAATATCAATATGCCTTTGAACTGTATAAATCTCCTAATAATAGAGGTTTAAATAGTGATAAATTTCATCACTACTACCCTTATCACTTCCACCAAGCATTATCAATATCATATGGCCATGATACGGAGTAGCTATTACTTAGTGATCACAAAGCACTAGTTAAGTACAGGCATTCTAAACTACATCTCTTAGGTTGCAGCATATCTATGCTCTAAAGGGTTATTACTATCATACTTTCTTAAGAATGGAAACAGTTTTTAATAACCCCACGTAGTATTTAACGTTCACTTCATGATATAGTTCTACTATCCCTGAAAATATGAACCTGAGATGTTCTAGCAATATCACCCATTCATAGTCAAATCAGATATACTTTGCCTTGTCTTTTAATAGATCATATTAAGTTCATTATACAAATGGTGCAATATGTAGATAAGAAGAAAATGAAATGAAAAAGATCTGCTAACTCCCTACCTGTTCAGGAAAGTAGAGTATGATAAGTGGAAATTGTGTTGTTTACTGAACCCAAACAATTGCTGTGGAGATACAGCACTTGAAGAAGGAGTGTGGGTCTAAATTACCATGCATGGTTCATAGAGAATTAGGGCATAAGATATTGCATATGTATGTGAGGAAGAGTTAATATTTTCCATTATTTTACTATTATGAGAAAGCAGATAGCATTCCTTAAAGTCTTGCTTTAATGATGACATGGTACAAGAACTGATGTGCAAAATCCAGAAAGGGATGACAACAAGGAAATTATCTGCATTGTATCTGAGATGCTCTGTGAGAGCAGGAACCTTTCCTCTTGTCACTAAATATATCACCAGTATCTACTGGAGAACCCACCATTAAAGAGTCCCCAATAAAAGCTTTGTAAAAATATGTACGTGTTTATAAGAAGCATCTTAAGAAAATAATGGAAAAAATGCTTCAAGGGTCTCAGAGTCATTACTGTCTTTCTTGGTATTTAACTGCCCTGAACATATTATTCAGGTCCATTGTTAATTTGCAGGATTTACATAAGAACTTCTATAATAATTTCATGAAAAATTTCCTTCCTACCTCCTGCTCTGTCAAATAAATACAGTGTCAAGTGTTCTCTTTCAAGGTAGCCCTGCTTCCTTAATTAGGATGCAATACATGAATATTGGTAACTGCTTGGAAAATTTGAAGATAGTATTCTAAAAGTAGGAGCTGGTTTCTGATACAATGAAAAGTCAGAGTCAGTGTTCTGTTTATATGACATCTTTTTGTTTTAGAAGGTATGGGCTGAAACATAGCAATTACTGCATATAAAGTATCCTTTTCTACAAGGATCCAGCTGGTACTTTTTTTTGTTGTTGTTCATCATAGAGTTCAGTGCACTACCCAATTCTGCCATGATAGCACAAAAGCAGCCAAAGGCAATACTTAACTGAATGGATGTGTGTTTCAATAAAACTTTATTTTTAAAAAACAGGCAGCACATTGGATTTGATGCTCAGGCCAAAGTATGCCAACAGCTGCTATTATATAGATAGGGCACCATTAAAAGCGAAGTTTCAAACTCTCGCCAAATATTCATTTCATACTAAGCGTGCCTCACCAAGGATCTTAGAGAAGTTGAGGACTTGTTTACTGGAAAGTTTGTGATAAGGATGAATTAGCATAAACAAGATATTCATGGTGAATGAATATGGGGGCAATAACTAGAACAATGTAACTAGGGGAAATTGCTTGCATTCAGCAGGTTACTGATTTGAAACTGAGATATTTTCTTGGGCTGCAAGCCAAAGTTGTGCATCTCTCAAGAAGATATATTTATGTTTAAATGCTCATGTCACAATAGTTTGAAATTTGACCTTTCCGTATAATATGCATTTAGTTCTTGCCTCGCTGCTCCTACTAATTATTATTTTGCCAATTATTTTCTGGCATTGAGGTTTGTCACTGTATATGAGAAGCAGTGATGATGTATCAAATTGTTTCTTATCTTTCATAACCCATTCTTCTATTTTTCTATCTCTATGTCTTATTTTGTTCTCAAGAGAAAGAAAAAGATAAATGATTTACTAAATGACCAAAAATGTTGGCAGTTCAAGTTTTAAGATCTGGAAGAATATAAATACAGAAAAAGAAACTCATACCCTTTCTTACTGGAATGGGTATTTATCACACAGTAAGGAGAAAGAATTGGGGTAATAGCTAAAGAATTAACTTATATAAACCTGTATTAAAAGGACTCTTTGTAGCCCGTACTTGTATTATGACTTAGCTATAAATCAATAGGTGACATGAAAAAAAGAATATTAGAAAATGCATGGCCCAATAGAAAATTTTGTGCAAATTTAAAAATAACTCAATAACATCAATCTCGAAATTACGTACTTGCATCCTTGAATTTCCTAATGATCCCTCAAGGTAACGGCATTATATTTTTACAGCCATTAGCACTGCCATTCACCAGAATCATAATGCTGTAATCACTCAGAGGTTCAAGGAAATGAAAGTCTCTCACATTTGCCTACTACCCTCTGTTGTCTAATATAGTATCGAATGTTACAACAGTGTAAAACTCTTCCATACATGTGGATAAAAGCCTCTGTGGGAGACAGTTGTGATAAAATGCCTGAAATAGAGAGGTAGCTTCTGATTTTTGAGAGGGGAGTGTTCCCTCCCAAAGCAATTACCACCATCCCTCATGCTATGAAATGTTGTGTTCTGGTACAACCGGTGGAAAACGGAATCTGGCTTCCTCATTGCCTTTGATTATAAAAATGGAGGGCCACTCCTGGGGGCCAAGGAAGAATAAAGGCTCAAAGAAGTCATCAAAACCCTACTTTCAAAGGACATGTAGTCTTTAAATCCTGGAGATGGAAAAGAAAGCCAGGCCTCAGAAATGAATATTGGTCCTCTAAAGAAGTTGCTGGAAACCCTAAGCAATAAGGATTGTTGGGAACAAGGGCTAAAGACCCAAAGGACAAATGGAACTACAAACAAAAGAAGGGTACACACCAGAGTCAGGTGTCAGTCCGATTCTATCAAATGCCTTCCCAGATTCACCAGCGGGATAGCTTGCAATTCTCTATGGGGACTCAAATACGACTTCATAACACCATGGAAGCAGCAGGATTTTTAAAAGTAACAGATTGATTTGGCCGGCAGGACCGGTTGATGATACAGAGCTGAGGCAGAGGCTCCAGCTACATTGAGGGATAAACAAATAGAGCAACATGTTTTCTATAAAACATACTCAAAGGGACTGCTGGTGAGTTACATGGTCCCCACTCACGAAAAGAAATTCATTTACCAGCACACATTAAAATTTTATGATTTGGCATTCGTTTTCTTCCAAATTGTCCTTAACCCACAATAGGTACCCAGATACCAGAAACTTTTTATTTATATGTATGGATATGTTGCAATTGCTGAGCCTCACTAGGAATTTATTAATTATCTGATTAAACTACACAACAACATGATATTTAGATACTGCTCTCCCCATTTTACAGGTGTGGATTGGAAGAAACTTGGCTTAGCATTACATAAAACATTTTTTTTTAAAAAAATACACAAAAGTGGCAGAACCTAGATTTGAATCCAGATATCTGGTTTACAGTCCAGATTTCACCAACACATGAAATCTTTTTGTGTTTCATTTCCATGTGTTTGTCTATTTTTTAAACAGCATACCACATTGCTACAATTCAAAAAAGATGGGAAATTTCAAGAAAGCACTCTGTGTACAGCTAGCTCTCCTTATCTACATTTTGGAAAGTTACATTTTATCTTTAGTAAAAAGACACTTCAAAATAAAGTGAATGAATTTGCAACTCTTAATCAAGGTTAAATTCTATGACCTCTCTTTCTGTGTTAACCCCCTTTTTCTTATACCCAAGTGTTTTTATGTGATTTGAGAAAAATTAAATTTGAATTACAATTCATTCCAAGGGAATTTCGTACCTCTTCTTGAGATGATTAGTGACAATTTGCAATCTTACAATCATAATAAATGATTGCTGTAATAAAGAGACCCTGAAAGGAGAGGCTCGATCGGTTTAAGTAGGAAAGAAGAGGGACAATCCATAAATGGGATTTGACTTCACTCGGTCCCTGTGCTTGTTTACCTAATGAGCACTTGTACCTGCAAAGTAATAAGAACCGTGCTGAACGTGGCGAAGAGAAATGCTCGTAAGATGTGAACTCTGATCCAAGGATCTCACCCACTCCTCAGAAGCCAAAATGCATAGGTAATGTCAGTTCAATGCAGTACCAGTGTCAGGAGCAAGACTACTTGGCTACCATATTTCAAAAGTCTGATTGGAACAAGAGTGTGTACATGACCTCCATTAGTCCAGAGTATTTTCTTCAGGAATATGGAAGTATTTGGTGGGAAAGGAAAGGGTAATTGACATCGACTGTCTTCCTGCTGCTTGGAAAATGTGAGGTCAGAAGCCCCAATGTGAGGTCAGAAGCCCCAAACCATAAACAGATGCAGAAGAAGTCAGTTCGACAATGAGAGAATAAAGCAGCTGAACAGAGACAAGTGTTAAAAAAAAAAAAAAAAAGTACAAAAACGTACAATTCTCCAATCCCTAATTCTAGTACCTGCCAGAGGGCTTGCTAGAATTCTGCGCTTGGATTCACAGAAACATCCCTATGCCCTTAGAATAAATTTTTCATTTCAACTTAAACTAACTTGAGTTAGTTTCACATATTTGGAACCCAGAATGTTCAAGAAGCTATTACCTGAGTTTAAATAGAATTATTTGATATTATTTGATAACACTAAAACCGGTCCTACAACCCCTGATATCTCAGCACCCATCTTTCAAAACTCTTTCAAAAGGCAGATTTGCCCACCTTCTCTATTTTTATCCACAGACTTCCTGACTTTGTTAATGGGGAAGTTTTGTTAACTATTTTACTTCATGCTTAATTCATGTAAGCTGTTTTAGATAATAGAATCTTAGGCTCAAAGGCTATTTAATTCCTTTTCTATCTGACCCTGCACAAATCTTGGGCATCCAGATTTGTAGGTACAATTGAGTGATGCTATCAAGTCCATCTGCCAGTTTAATTGCTAGGCAAACATTGACACCATCGACACCATTAAATGCCCAAGGTGTGTAGGTTGCCAAAGAAATACTCTTCCGATATGAAAAGGTATATGACCTGTTGACGAAAGGATTGCACTCATATGGAGTAGGCAAAGACACACAGGAAGGATCCAGGTAAAAATCCTTGACTCAGTGTTTGCTTGGGTCAACCATTGGGCAGATTTTGTAGCACTGCTGTTCACCCTCTGGGACCCTGGGAGGGATTGTGTTCCTCTGCAGCTGTCAGGGCAGGGTTGGAGGATGTGAACCACACTTCACAGGATAACAGCCCAGACTTCAGGAACAAAACACATACTACTCAACGGTCTCATTTCCTAAACCACTCATGAATATATTTCCATATGTAGTAAGAGCCAAATTATTTCAAGTGTGCCCCATCTTGTCTACCACATCAGTTAGGGATGCGGGTGGAGGTGGGGGAGAATATGTCTCCCAGGTCTTGTAGCACCAGTTCCTGAGTTTACAATGTTCAGGCTAGTCTTCCAGCCAAATAGCAGTCTTTTGATTCCTTCTGCAATATAAATAACAATATCTAAAACAGGAACACTCAGCCTCTTCTATTTCATGCTGATCCTTCAGCAAAACCAACTGTCAGAAGAGCATGAGTCCTCTGCATAGAGGCATTGCACCTACTAGGAATTCTGTATCAACCTCATCCTGGTTACCACAGATGTGGTACTACCTAAGGGGGAAACAAAGTTGTTCTTTTTTTTTTTTTTTTCTTTTTCATGTTTTACTGAAAAAGGAGAATTGCTTAGCATTTCTGGAGACTTTATAAACTGAAAAAGCAAATACCAGAATGGTAAAGGCTGACACATGAAAGGGCACTTTAGAAATATTGAGAAATTGGAAATAAAGGACAGAGGAAAAACTTCATTTTAGCATATGGGAAATTGCCAGAACAGAGATTAAAATCCAAGTAGAATATATAAAGAATGATGGTTAGGTGAAATCCTTAGAATTTTACTTGGAGGCAAAAGCTCTTAATTCTCTGCCTCAGCCTGCTCAATTTTTCTCTGGGGTAATATTCCTGAGCTGGACCTCTGAATACACTCTCAGAATTTTGAATTTTAGCTTTGAACTACCTTTGCTATCTGTGAGCACAATTAAAGTGTCAGCAGAGCCCTTATGAATGGGATTAGTGCCTTATCAAAGAGGTAGGAGGGAGCTGGTTTTCCCCTTTCTATTAGGTGAGGGCAAGAAGAAGGCGGTACATACAAGGAATAGCACCCAAAGAGACGCTGAATCCTGCCCTGGACCTTGGCTTCCCGGCCTGTAGAACTGTGAGGATTAAATGTTGGTTGTTGATGAACCACCTATGTTGCCGCCTGAAGTGATGGCTGCTTGGAGCAACAAAGTCACGGGAATAAGTTTAGAGGCAGACTGGAAACAAACAGGCTCTTTATTCTGCCAGCTTCTCTCTCCGGCTCCAACAACACCCCTACATGCCGTCCACGCTCCTCCAACAACAACCACAAAATGGCCCCGAGGACGACTCACAATGCCCCCGGCCAAGTCTCGCGAGATCATGCAAATGGCGCCGACCCCATCCGTAATGTCCCGGGCCAAGTCTCACGAGACCATGGAAGGTGGTAATGCTTATGGCTCACAGCTAACCGCAATCTTAGCTATCTCCTTTATTAGGGCTCCTGCACACCTACTTTATGGTAATTTTGTTATAGCAGCTTGAATGAACTAAGACGGAAATAAACATGATTTGCTAAAATCGATCTAACTGAATTGTAAAAGAGGTGGGTTTAGACATGACACTCAGGGAAGCCCCAGCCTGGAACTGTACTCAGAAGGGACCCTGTAGCATGTTCCCATGTGTGTGTGAGCACTAGAAGACAAGGTCCCTGTGTCCCCTTTCTTCACCAGGACTGCTGAGTCTGTAGCAACCTTCAGGTCCTCATCTTATCCCTCCCTTCAGTACTAGTACACAGGTAGCTGTATCTGAAAGGGAAACAGTGTAGAGAATTGGCAATTACACGCTGTTACCATTTCCCCTGCTTTGCTGAGTTGCACTATCTTGGCATCTTGCAGACCCCTGTGTGGCTTCCTTGGTCAGCACACAAGCACACACACACACACACTGACATCATCTTTGTTGCAAGCATCTCACCTCTTAAGGAATTACATTAACACCTCACCTTGCCTTATTGCTTTGAATTCTCCCAACAATCCTACCCAAAGATACTTTTATTTTACATTTTAAAAAATCAAACTAAATATCTCACATCAACTTGGAATAAAAATTAAAAAAAACACATTGAACTTAACATCTCCATTTTAAAGATGAAGCACCTTGGATCACTGGCCAAAAGTCTAACAGCTTGCAAGTGGTGTAGCTTGGTTGAATCCAGCCCGACTCTAAACAGGAGCTGTTATACTATCTATTCCCCTGGAACACTCCAAGGAAATGGGGAACCCAGGGGACTGGGCTGTCTATTCAAGGGAGATATGATATGCATCCTTCAAATTAGAGCAATTATAGGGTAACATAAAAAAAAAGTAAGAATTTATTCAGGACAGGCTATATCCATACACATTCAAGGAAAGCACATCAAGGAAAAGATCCCTGTGGGGGAAGGTTAATCAAAGAGGCTTTTTGAAGGATATAAATATTGAAGCTTTAATATTTCAATTCATTATTGGTGACCTGTTTCTACCATGAAAGCAAGAAATGGTCCCCTTAATCTTCTGCCTAGGAAAATCAGGCACTCCCGCCTCCCTGCCTTGATTCATGTTGCTTTCTTCTCCTGGATAGGGTGACTAGGAGGATGAGGTTGGTGATGGCAATAGTGGTGACAACCACTGTGATAAAAACGACCCCATCGTGGAGGCTCACTTTGTATCAGAAACCATGTTGGGGGTTTTATGTGCATGATCTCATCGAATCCAAGATTCACAGTAACTGTTCTCCCAGTTTGGAAGTTGAGGCATTGGAGATTTAAAGAGGTTATATAATGAATTCAAACTCACACAAATAGTACTTAGCAAAGATGGGACCCAGATGTCAGTGCTGTGAGTTCTAGGTCTCTTGTTATTGCCACCACTGTCCTATCCTCCTTACCCGAGGCTGGGGCTCTTGAACTTTTGGCAAACATCAGAATCACCTGGGAAGCTTGCTGAAACCAGATCACTGTCGTAGTCCCAATTTCTCAGTCAATGTGTTAAGGGCAGGCAGAGCACAAGCACATACCTAATGCTGATGTTGCTGGTGCTGAGACCAGGCTTTGAGAACCACCGACCTATTAAAATCATCCCCCATTTTGGAACCTGTGAAATGGAATAATCCCAGTACCAAACTCATAGAGATCTTGTGAGGATTTAAAGACGTGCTACATGTACAGCTCTCAGGACTTGCATTCCAGGCAGAGTAAACCATTACCACCTCGTGGTACTTGCCATTATTTTGTTTTTATTGTTCGAGTCCAAGATCTAATTTTTTAAAAATGTTCTTGTGTGTTTTAATTAGTTATACATGACAGTAGAATACATTTATGCACTGTGATATATACACATAGGTGGGATATAATTTCTCATTTTTCAAAGTGTACATGTTGCAGAATCATATTGGTCATGTAATCACATATATACATACAGAAACAATGTCTGTTTCATTCCACTATCTTTCCCATCCCCACATCTGCTCTTTCCCCTCCCCTCACTTCCCTCTTCTAATCTAAAATAATGCTATTTTTCCCTAGTGCTCCACCCCCCTGCCTTATTGTGAATTAGCATCCACATATTAGGGAAAACATTCGGCCTTTGGTTTTAATAAGCAATCTAGCCAGAAAAAAAGTTTCCACATTCTAATATTACCTTTGCACTATCACATGTGTGATTATGTTCTACTCTATGTTAATTACAGCGTATCCATGTCTAACTTTCATGCTAAATCTTTAACAGGTCAAGGTAGAAAACATTCATTTAGAATGTTCTGCTGTTTTGAACAGTGCCTAGCACAGTGCTCTTAAAGCATGGATTACACTGTTTATTGATTAATAATGAAATGATTCAAAAGCAGAGAATAAAACTCGAAGAGATTTAAATTATACTATTAGATTCAATTTAGTAGAAGATTTAGTAAGATCCTTTAGGTCTCCTGATTCCGAGTCTAATGCCAACCCCCAGTTTGCTGCACCAACCTAGATATAGCCGTGGAAGAAGAGATAAACAGCAAATGTAATTACAGTGACATAATGGTTAAACTTTTATAGCTGAGGGGATCAGCAAATAGGATTTTAAAAATCAAATTAAAACTGTCATTCCACAACATTAAGTTTCCAGAATTTTCATTTTTTAATATTAATGATTTTTTCCTCCAAAAAGGAACAAACAATGCTAATTCTACTGCTACAATACTGTTAATGAAGAAATAAAGAATATTTTTATCATTGCATAATTAACACAGTACAGTTAAGCATGTTTTAATGATTCTGTATAATGGCCTCTCATAACTAGATGATACTTGTTAGTCATAGTGAAAAAAAAAAAAAAAAACACACTAGGAATCATTAATGAAGATGCACACACTGACCAGGATTCTATTTTATTCTTTTCTAAAAAAGTGTTTACAAGATCACTTGGTGTGTTTTGGCATTGGTTTACTCCTGAATCTGTAGGTGACCAGATGGTTAGTAAAATATTTTAACTGATTCGAGAAATGAAAGGCTAGGAAATAAATGGCTGAGAACACAACCCCTGCAGAGCAGAAGGCTTTCTTCTCTGTTTCCAAATGGAATTAACTGGTAAAGGTATTGGTGCATCGGACGTTGAAGGCAGGAAAATATTGTTATCTTTCATGTATAATACCTTATATTTCTAAAAGTAATGAGATTATTTATTGGAAGTTTCTCTTCACAACATCCCAGGGGCCAGAAAGATAGGAGGAGAGGGAAAAAAATTGAAGGAGACAATTAATTAAAGGTGGTAATAAACATGATCTTATAGCCACTTTTCCTTTTAATGTTGTTAGTAAGATTAGACAGATGTGTGGACTAGTAAGGTTCTATCTGCAAGTAACAGTGCCTCAGTGTCTCTATTCACTGAAGCAGGTGTTTATTCAGGTTTGCACTTCAGAGACAAGCCTCTCCATAGCCACATCTAGCTGGCAGATGTATTTATTTGATTCATGTATTTCTTCAATTTTAGTTAGTGCACAACATATGCAAATTAGGAAATTACATATAAAGTGTATATTTCTATCTGTTCTTCAGAAATCAGATCATCCAGCAACACTGAATGAATGACATAATCAACATAAGATAGATGAGAACAATCTTTTTTTCAGAAAAAACGATGCTTCTAGATCTCCAGTCAATATTCCCTGCTGCCAGACACTCAGTTCTCTTCCACCATTTACATCATCTGCTTGAATCCTGTTGATATTTACATTTTTTACCTTGATCTATTGTATCTCTAGCACAGTGGTTTCCAAAGTTGGGCCCTTGACTTGTGCATTCATTAAAAAACAGATTTTTTAAGGGGGGGGGGGCACCAGGGATTTAACCCAGGGGTGCTTAACCACTGAGCCACATATCTAGTCCTTTTTATTTTTGAAATTGAGTCAGGATCTTGCTTAGGGTCTCGCTAAGTTAGGAGGTTGGCTTTGAACGTGGGATCCTCCTGCCTCAGCCTCCCGAGCTGCTGGGATTAAAGGTGTCTGCCCAGCAGGAAAACAGATTCTCAGCCCCATCCCAGGCCTGTGGAATCCAAACCCCTGAACATGGGATCTGCACTCTATATTTAGAAAGCCTTCAGGAGATTCTGATGCACATTCAAGTTTGAGAACCATGTCTCTCCCACATTTTTCTTCCACACATGAGGCTTCAAGATGCTCTCTCTTCTTGACTTGCTTTCATTTTCTCAAACCTGTGAAGAATAACTAATAGAGGAGGCCAGAGTGAGAATTTTTTTTGACCTTGTGAACTGTTGCATAGTTTCTTACACACATGACACCAGGGACAAAGAGTGATTCTACGAGGTTAGCATTTCAACAGTCTGGAATATCAAGTCTCAACCAGGTTGATGCATATTTTGTAATAACAAGGTGGGTCAAGCATTCATGATAGAACTAAGGGAAGAAGAGAGAGGTTGTCTTTGACCTTGAATAAAGGATGCCATGGGATTCTAAATAAGAACGTTCAAGACAAAAACATTTTCTAGCTCTTCAACATCAATTTCTCTCATAGCATAAGTAGTGACAACATGAAAGTACAAACTTTGGAACCTATTCTTACTAAGCAGGTGTTTGTCACAGATCTTGCCTTTTGCCTTTCTTTGAATCTTTTCTAGAACCTTTCACCATTTTGACATATTTTAATTACTACAATTCTTTACATTGATATATACAAAATATATTTTATGCTGCTCCTAATATTTTTATAGCACATTGCTGGTCTATTTACCTTTAATACAGCCTGCAGAAGAGAGTGTATATTGATTGTGCACTCTTTGCTGATTTATTTTAACATACTTTTTGGATTTTCTTGGGTTAATTTTCTTATTTTTTTCTATGCTTAAGCTCCTTACTTTGTCTAGTTGTCTGGATTCTTTTTTTTTTTTTTCTTTTTCTTTTTGCATTGCCTCTATTAATTTGACATTTCAGTCCCAGAAACTATTAGATGCCTTTTATTATTTGGTCCTTTTCTTTCCAAATGATTTATTCCTCATCAATTCTAGTCCCAGCAAAACAAATTAGGATGCACCCAAATTTGGCTACATACATGCTCATTGCAGTATTGTTTGTAAAAAAAAACAAGTGTTTAGAAACAATGAGTGGTCCAGAAGCAGGGGACAGAGTCAATCAATTGTAGTACATCACACAGGGAAATGTTTTAGAAGCTTCAAAGGAATACACGTACCAATAACTGAATGTAGGCAGACAGACAGATAGACAGATGTGCATACACAGTGAAAAAAGCAAGTTATAAAACACTTATAGGATATGATCTTATTTTATGGTAGGGTAATAGGGAAAAGTTGTAATCTCTTTTTTTGCATATTCTATTTTATCTGTATAACCTAATTTATTGATACAGTGTTAAGCTCTTCCATCAAAAATCTTGATCTATAAGCCTGTCAGATAGAAAGATCCCATCTCAGCATGGTGATGCATGAGAAAAGAGCACAATTTAAACTCCCAGAGTACTGAAGAAAAATGTAGATATTTTCATTGAATTTTTTTCTAAGTATACAGAGAGATTAATGGAAAATTGTATCTCACAGTATCCAGCAAACCTCCTTATCTTTATCACAGCAAAACTTCCTAAAAGTTGTATTCCCCTTGACTTTTCCCAAATCTACTACCACAGAGTGGCTATGTACTTTCTCCTTCAAAGCCCAACTCTTCTCTCTTTATTAGTTTGTTTTTCAGTTTAATTTCTCACTCCCTTCCCAGCTGCTTATTCATTAAGTAAATCAACCTACAAAATTTATTCTCCTTCCATTTGCCCTGCTTGCATGTCTATATATTTTGATTGAAAAGCAACCACACAAAGACTTTCCTTCAAAGGATGACAGGAAGAGGCTGGGGAGAGAAGCTAAGCTGCACTGAGTTTTCAATATTTATGCTATGCTTTATTAATAATCTTTACATTATACCTTGAGGTTGATGCTATAGTTTAAGTCCCAATTAGATATGCTATAAACATCTATTAGCCTTATAATCAGTGCAGAAGGGCTGTTGCAGCTTCCTTTTCTCCACCAAGACATGTCCTTGTCATTTCTACCCTGGGCATCTTTGGTTTGGACCAGTTACATATGATAAAGCATGGCTGAGCCAATCTAATGCATTTTATTTGTCATGCGGGTACCAACTGGAGTGCTTCCACTTATTCCTCAAAGTTTTCACCTTACTTATTGTCAGGGATGCTAATCCTGAATGCCTGTTTTCACTTGTAGCCTGGGCTATGGGAATCCCAAAACTCCACAGACAATGTCAAGCTCATTTGCTTGCACGACATGCAATCCACATGGGCCAGTTCCAGAAAACATACCCAAAGGCACTTCATCACTTCCAGGGGGGGCACCACTTAGTGTAGGATCCCATCCAAAACCCCAAAACCAAAGCCAAAGCCAAAGGAATGCATAATGAATGGGAATAAAGAACATTTTACAAAACAGCAATCACAAGCCTCAGCAAGTTTCCCAAGACACTTTAGGAACCACAATTAAAAAACTTGTTTCCAAACATCTCTTTAATAATCCTGATGTCAAACAATTTAGGAAGAAAAAAAAATTATGGTAACTCCTGTCCCTATGATGTTGCCATGTAACTGATCAAGAGCAGGCAGAACAGGGAACTGAAAGTAAAGGCTAAATGACACCAAATCTCAACTCTGTAACGCATACACTGCAAAGCTACCATTTCATGTAAACCAATGGGGTGTTTTACATCTTATCCAAAACAGCATACAGTTCCTTGTTCTCTCAGAGATTTTATTTCTCAGACATGGGCAAATATGGAACAAATGTAGCTGTAAAAATCAGGGCCACAAAACTTTGAAATCTATGTTTTCCTACACAAGAAAGCATTTATGTTAATATGTTCCATAAAACGTAGAAAACCTAACAAGAAGAAAAAGAGGGCAGAAGTTTATAGTCAGCTTGTCATTCCTAATTAGCACCAAATCCTTTAACTATTTCATTCAGCTTTCAAAGGTAAGAGCTTTAAATGAGGAACACGCCTTCAAGAAAGAATCTGGCTTTTAGCAATCACCCTTCAGAATTAGGACCTTTTTAATGGTGTAATTTCTCACATCAAATAAAAGTCTTCATTACAATCATCAAAAGAAGAAGAAGAAGAAGAAGAAGAAGAAGAAGAAAGAAGAAGAAAGAAGAGTAGTAGTTATCCATTCTTCTGCCCTAACCATAAATTACAAAGAAATAAAGAATGCCATTGGAGATTCACAATTTGAAAGTGTCAATAAATCTTCTCAAATTTCTTTTCAGGACTGTTCATTTCTTTTATAATTTGACAAATTTCCAGAGCAAGTTTTTGACTGAAGGGCTCAAGACACCACAGAACTTTTAGTGATAACACATAATGAACTACAAGGAGTAAAGGAAAAGGAACTCGTAAGTACAAATGGTTTCTCTCTTATCACATGGAGGATAAAATCTAAACTCATTCATTGCCCAGACCCACAAGGAACTAACTGAACTGGCATCTCCCAAATCAGGCCCTCAGCCTTGTTTACTCCACTCCCAACACAAGGCTCTAATTTCTCCTCTTTGAACCACCCAAGAACTTTTCCTGCATCCCTTTTCCTGTAAGAGCCAGACCCCAGGGCTGCATCAGGCTGTCTCATTGCCTCTTCTCACCAGTCAGGTGTCAACTCATTTGCCCTCTGCACCAAAGGACACTCCCTGATCTCCTTTTCTAAATTCAATACTCATCCCTTCCTTCCCATCAAATATCCTTTTTTTATTACTTCTTAGCAGACATCTTTCTCCATAATAATCTCGTTCATTTTCTTTTCTGTTTATTGTCAAGATCTCTCTCATTTCTTTGTAATATAAGCTCATGAGAGGAAGAAGGTTACATTTGGAGTCCAGTAAATACCTGCAGACCGCAAGAAAGAAGTTGGAGAAATTGAAGGCAGGGGCTGGTTAAGCCGCTGACCCAGATAGAACGAACTCTACCTGGGAAGTGGGCTAGCGGGTGGAGGGAGGAGGTTGGCAGGAAGGTAGAATAGAGAGCTGGATTTCATCTCCACGTGAAGCACAGCAGGGAAGAGAGTGCTTTCTCCAGGCATTTAGCTCCAGACATGGCTCTGACACAGACACCTTTCTTCCTTGGCTTTGTTTGAAGACTTTGAATGCAGGAACCCCCAGGTAGGAGAGGTCTCAAGAAGGCAGCTGTTCCTGAAGCTGCCCTTTTTCTCTGTTCACCCTTCTCCCTGGTCCTGCGTACCTTAACTCTGATCCCTGAACACTCCTGAGGCATGGTTACCGAGCCTCTGGTCTGTAGGAGCTTAAGCCATTCTCTTGTTGAGCCTTGCCAAGGGGTAGAAAGCGATCTTCTCTTTTCCCTGGCATCAGACAAGCAACTTGTACTAAATATCTCAGTAAAAGGAAAACCAGAAGTAAAGGAATTTACAATTTTATCCTGAGTCGACTTGGCAGGCTAGCTTTGTATGCCTTAACTCTATTCAGGTTCCCTTCCTTTGTACCAATCCTACCTGAGGAAGGAAAACCGGTTCCTGTACAATCTTCAGAGATTAGCTTGCAACAAATGTAGGTGACTGTTCGCTGATGCAAGGACCATTGACAGAGCACCAACTATACACTAGATATTTTCCTAGATCCTGCAAGAGACTCAAAATTCAGGAGGGAAAGAACTGATTCTTAATATATTTAACATATTAATGAGTAAAGGAGAAAATATTATTGTCTTCATAGATATCAAAACACCATTTAAGAAAATTCAGCCTACATTCTTGGTTTGCAAAAATGATTTTTTGAGAAACAGTAATTCATAGCTATTCTAACAAGAAAAAATTAGGACTCCACTAAGAATTTAAGTTTTCTATCATTATTGTTGCCTTTAAGAATATTTGGTTCTAATGATAATTTGGAAAGTGGGTTTTTGTTTTTTTAGTTATTATTATTGTTTTCTCATTAAAACACTGAATCTGAGACTAAGAGGTTAGCATGCTTACCCAAATCCACAAGAGCTATGAAATGAAGAAAAGCAACCCACACCCATGGAAAGCGATGGTTACAAGCTGAAGAAGGTGATGTATTATTACACTTGGCTGAATGTCTTCTTGGAGAGCAACTGAATGTCAAGTCAAAGTCAAGCCACCACCTGAGCATGTGCACAAAGTTTTAGAAAAATGGAAATGCTACAGGTACTTGCATAGCATGGAATATCAGGTTAACTCCTCAAAAGTGACTGAAAGGCAAAAATCAGATTGTGTTCAGGGGGTCCAGGATCAAGGTTTGGTTGACCTAATCTAGTAGAGATTACTAGCTGGTGTCCCCAGTGTGCATCTAGATGGTTTCATGGGCTTCCAAGTAACTATGTAGCCAACATCCACCAATGACAAGGGAGAGGTGTTGTATACCATTTCCAGGAAAAACTGATACAAAAAACAAACAAACAAACAAACAAACAAACAAAAACCTCTCTGATAATTTCTATGGTTTGAATGTGTCTCAAAAGTCACATGCTGGAAACTAATCCCCAACTCAGCCATGTTGAGAAGTGGGACCTTTAGGAGGTGAGTAGGTTGTGAGGGCTCTGCCCTCAGAAATAGATGAGTGTGGCTATCAAGGGAGGTTAGTTTTCATGGGAGCAGATTCCTGATAGGAGGATGAATTCAGCCCTCAATCTTTATATACCTGCGCACACACGCTCCATGCATATGCCTGCCCTTCTCTTGCCCTTCTGCCTTCCACCATGGGAATCTGAGGCAGCAAAATCTCTAGCAGAAACCAATACCATGTTGTTGCACTTTCCAGTCTTTAGAACAGTAAGGAATTAAATTCTTTTTTTTTTTTTTTTTTTAATAAATGACCCTATCTGTGGTATTTTGTTAGAGCAACAGAAGATACACAAAGAAAAAAAACTGGTACTGAGAAGTGGGGTTGTTGCTGTAACAAACACCTGAAAGTATGGAAGCAGTTTTGGACATGAGTAATGGATAGAAGCTGAAAGAATTGGAGGAGACTAAAAGAAAAATCACATTGTCATGGCTGGCTTGTTAAGGGTGATTCTGCTGAGGGCCCTGAAGGGGAAAAAAAAATGCAGGAAAAGTATGGAACTTGGATATACTTAAGTCGTTATGATCAGAATGTTGGTAGAAATGTGGATGTAAATGCTATTCAGATGAGATAGCAGATGGAAATGAGGAACAAGCTATCAGGAACTAGAGCCAAGGCCACTCTTGTTACAAGGTGGCAAAGAATTTGGCTGAACTGTGTTCGTGTCAAGAGCTTTATGGAAGACAGGACCATGAAGGGCAATGAACTAAACGATCTGGCGGGAAAAATGTCTAAGCAAAATAT
The DNA here is from genome assembly GCA_025594165.1 of Tamias sibiricus. Taxonomy (NCBI): domain Eukaryota; kingdom Metazoa; phylum Chordata; class Mammalia; order Rodentia; family Sciuridae; genus Tamias; species Tamias sibiricus. The sequence continues at coordinate 13,289,251 of CM046662.1, forward strand.
TTTAGTTGCCATGTGGTTACCTTGAACTACATATTGTAAAATGTGAGATGTGAGAAACCAAAGAAGGAATTTATAATTGAAAGCAAAACAGAGTTCAAAGCTTTGATAAGTTCACTGCTTGTCCATGCAAAGAGTGAAAAGGCAGTTTTAGAAGAGCAAACCAAGAGTATAGCCAAGTGACACTTTGCAAAAGACATTACCATGGATATAAGGGAGCCAGGCACTCTTCATCACTGTTCATCAAAACAACAGAGGAAAGACCCCAAAGGCATTTCAGAGATCTTCAAGGATGCTCCTCCCATCACAGGCTCAGCATAGAATCTGAGGTCAAGACTTCCCGAGAGGCACCCACAAGACCTAAGCATTCGCCTCTCCATGCAGCCTTGGGACTCTGTCCTCTGAATTCTGGGGCAACACTCTTGGATGCCCGAGCTGTGGCTCAAGTAGAACCAGGTGTCTTCACCAGAGGGTAAAGACAGAAGACTTGGTGCCTTCTAAGTGGTGCTAACTTGGCAGATACATAGAGTGCACAAGATGTTGGGACAGGGCAGCGTTGTCCCAGATTTCAAAGGCGACCCAGGCAGTAACTTGCTGTAGGTACAGAGGAACCACCAAGACCCCACCAAAGCAAAGCCCAGTGAGCTATGGAATTGGGGCCACCTTCAAGGACCACGGAAATGTCGGCCCCAGGATACAACTGCAGTCTGGGAAAACTGCAGGTATGTGTATGCAAACAGGGAGAAACTCTGGGTAGAGTGAGCTCTGCAAGGCCCCAGGGTGGGGCTGCCCAAGACACTGGGGGACCAACCTCACACCAGTGTACCCAAGATGTGGACTACTCTCCAGCTTTGAGATTTAATATTGTTTTCCCTGATGGGTCTTGGTCTGACTTGGGACCCTTTCTTGCCTATTGCTCTCTTTTGGAATGGGGATGTTTGTCCTATGTGTCCCAGTATTGCATTCTGGAAGCACATGACTTGTTAATTTCACAGGCAGGAATGAATCATGCCTTGAATCTCACCTTATTCAGGACTTTGAACTTCTGAGATGGTCCTGGACTGAGTTAAAACATTAAGACTATTTTGGGACAGAATGAATGCATTTTGCATGTGAAAAGGAACACAGATTTGGCAGCCAGAGGTGGAATATGATATGAATCAAATGAATGTGATCCCTGAAGATCAGATGTTGGAAACTTGATTCCTAATTGAATAGTGTCAGGAAGTGGGACCTGCAAAAGGGGATTCCCTCAAGAAAAGATTAGTGTTGGCATCACAGGAGTGATGGGAATGAGCTTGTGATAAAACAATGAGTCTGGTTCCCTTTCTTTCTTTCAAAAAAACATGTTTTCTTGCCCTTCTGCCTTATGCAACAGGATGACACAGAAAGAAGTCCCTTGCCAGATGCTGCCATCTTGGTATTGGACTTCCTAGCCTCCAGAACAGTGAGAAATTAAGTTTCCTTCTTTAAAAATTACCCAGCCTCTGGCACTCTGTTGTAGCAACATAATGCAGATGAGGACAATGCTTCTCTGCACCTTCTTTCCCTGTACAACATGGAGGTGACCTTGGAAGACGCATGTTGACGATGGCAGAGTCTCTATCCGTCTGGGTCCTTCCTTCTCCAAATGACAGCGTGAGGAACGACTCGACTGCTATTCATCTACTACTTCTACTACTGAGAAGTAAATATTTTCTTCGAGCTGTTTTAGAATGGTGGTTAGCCTACATTAACAGCTACAGTCCATCATACTTATTGAACTATACAGAAGGCTAATATTTCCTCAAGCTTTGGGCCCAGCAATCTCCACTCCCTCAATATCTTTCTTTATCACCTTTGGCACTTCTATTCTGTAGCTTTCTTTGTTTCTGTAAAGTTTTCCCTAACCTCAGAGAAGATATTTCACAGCCCTCTAAAATTTTTTCTTCTGGGTTTCAGTAGCATAGAGCAAATTAACCTTGTGAACTCCCACTTGAGCAGGAGAACTCTATCATACGAGGCCCCCCAAAAACTCCTGACCTTGGCCCTGAATTCATTTCTCTACCTTATTTAGTGTTTTGGAGCAAGTTTTGCTGAGGACTTTTCTGTACTTCAAGCGTGGATGCTGCTTCATCTCTAATATTGCTAAATTGGGACTTGCCTGGGCACCTAATAGGAATTCAATAAATATTTAACCAATAGTATCTATTCTTCAGGGCTTTGGGAGGGCTGAGACAGAACTCCAGTGTTCTACTATGGAATATCAGGAAATTATGCTCAACGTAAGACTTACAAGCACATTTGCAAAAATTATACAAATGGCAAAGATGCTTTCAGTTCAAAGTCAATTGGACTTTTTAAATCAAGCTGAAAATCTCACAGAGGAATTTCAAAGGGTAACCAAGATATCTCCCATCTGTACTAAGGTGAGGTGGGCCTGGACACTTGACCATTTTTTGATACATCCATAGGAGACAAATTGTATAGTGTATTGCACAAATTGGCTTGTACGAAAACAATGTGTCTGTGTTTCTTCAAGAAAATGAAACAAAATATTTGTACTTTTCCCTCACAACTCCAAGTGAATGAAAGACAGAATAAGATGATAAAAATATTACACAAAAGCATTTATAAGCATTAGGCACTAGCATGCATTTGAATAGTTTTGACCCTCCATTATGACTGTTAAATTTTCGGCTTATGGATTTTGGTGCAGAAGGCTATTGTTTTGCTTTTATAGCTTTGTGTGTCATATGAAATCAGAGCACCCTCAGCCTAAAGCAACTACGCACCCGCAGCTGGTTCTCCTGCTAGCCTTTCTGTGCATGCAAAGCTGGACCCCGAAATCAACTTCTATAGCATGCTTCTCTGTTCTTTCCAGACGCCACCATCGCGTGAAATGTATTCAGAATATAAAGAGTCTAATCATTAGTACTTTTCCCATTCAGGGATTTAAAATATCTACAAGCTGAAGTTATGTCTACAGGGAATGGTCCTACTCTACTTCCATTTCTCATCGTTTATTCTTTCTTGAAAGAGAGAACCAATTTGCTTCAATATATCACCACTTCACCATAACACCCAAACCATCCAATCAACATGGCCTCTCCTGAGCAAACAAACTGGGAATGGGACCCGTGAAAAAATATGGTTGGCATTTAGTCCACTGCCAGCTTCTCTGAAGCAGCTTACTGACTCTATTCACTCAGCAGCGTTCTTAGATGCTACGATTTTTGTATGGAGATGCACAATACGACAATCAAATAATAGAGCAAAACAGTTTTTATAACATAACTGCATTTCAGCAGGCTTCATGCTTCTCTCTGTGAAGGGACTTACTATATTACAAGAGCCAAATGGCATGCAGTGGTGCCGTGTTTCAGTTCACAGAGCAAAAGTTGCAATGTGTGTCGATACTCCCATCAACAAACTCCACGTGTTTTGTATTATATATCAGTGTTGTGCAATAGAAGCATAATACAAGCCACCTATATAACGTCTGGGGGCTACATTAAAAGGCAGAATTAATTTTAATAGCATATTTTATTTAACCTAATATATGCAGGAAACAATAATTTCAACATGTAATCAATAAATATGTGTATAAATACATACATATATATATTTAATTTTGCATTTTATTCAGAGACAGGGTCTCACTGAGTTGCTTAGCACCTCGCTTTTGCAGAGGTTGGCTTTGAACTTGCCATCCTCCTGCCTCAGCCTCCCCAGCCACTGGGATTACAGGTGTGCACCACCATGCCCAGCTGTAATCAATACTTTGAATGGTACGAATATACATTGTATACAAACGGTGTTTTGTAAAAAGATGCTCTATATGTTTATTATGAATTATGCATACTACTATTATAAATACAACTTTGAATAAAAATAAATTTTAAAAAATTTATCAAAGAAAATGTTTTCCATTCTCTTTTTTTAATACTAATTCTTCAAAGCCTATTATGTATTTGACACTTACAGTGCATTCTCAATTTGGACTCCTGGATGTCACTGGTATTTCATGTGCCTAACAGCCCCATGTAACCAGTAGCTGTCATATGCACAGGGGGCTACGTTCAAGCCCCACACACTTTAGTTTATGTTTGAGTGAAAATTCACCATTCCCACTTACTCCTCCACTCAGCCCTTCTCACATTCAGAGCTCAGAATTCTTCGTTTAAATCTGATGGGGATGTTTCAGGCAGTCTTTGAGGGACAGGAGACAGAGAAAAGCCAAGGAAACATCCATCTCCTCCAAAGTGCAGTGAGTCCAAGCATCACTTGTCTAGAGAAGGCTGTCTCGATCCCTTCATTGGACCGGTTCCTTTGTCCTACACTGTCACAACACATACTCCTACTTCATAGTCTTTTTTTTTTTCTGGTTTATTTATGTATTATCTATCTAGTTTTCTTACGTGACTGCAAGATCTATGTAGGTAATGACGCCATCTGTCCTATTACTCATCGCAGCAGCCCTGAAGTCCCTCAGCACAGTCAGTGCTGTCCCAGAATCAGTGGGCAAACATACTTTTTATATAAAGGAGGACTGAGGAAAGTAAGGAAGAAGGAAGGGACAGAGGGAGGGAAGGAAAGGGAGGGAAGGAGAGGAAGGGAAGAAAAAAGGAAGGAGAAAGATGTGTTCCAATGGAAAGGGAATCAACTCCCTCAAAATATCGTTTATGTTCATTAGCTAAATGGCACAGCCAGCCACCATGATTTAGCACTGGGTACCTTGCTTGTGGGCTGCATCTTCTGAATTCTTCCAGGCTCCACCAAACAAGGTTCTCCCTACCTTGCATTTCATTTGCTCTTTCCTGGATTTACTTCAACAATGTCAGTTCTGAGTGTGACCCACAGATATGGTTCAGGGGCTATATATTTTACAGGGACTCCAGAAAATATTCTAAAACTCTTCTATCCAGTTTGTAATGTATCAGATGCATATAAAAACTGGCAGAGTTTTACTATTGTCATCTTGCCAAGGATTGACAGGTGACTATTAGCTGTCTACACCAAAGACTAATTACAGAGATATGCAGATATTTCCCTTATAGTTGGCTATTCATTCTAATGACTCAATTTGTGGATCGTCAGAATTTATTTTAGGGGCCAGTGTGTTTTTGTTTCATTTCATTTTTAATATTTTCAAGCATATATCATGTACACAATTTAGGGATTTTCAAATTTATGCTTCAGTCAAGAAATTTCAAATGTTTTATGATACATACTGGCTTTGGAATCTCTCTCCTCCAAAATCCATACTTTGCTCATTCTTTCATTTCTTTCATCAATCCATGAATTCAGTGAAGTCTGTGATGTTGAGACTCATTGGAGCCCCCCATGCCCACCCAACCCCAGCATCAATTTAGAGTTTATTGACAGATACTCGTGAAAAGGCACAGAAGCAAACAGGCCTCTTCCTTTAGAAAGGTCAGGTGTTTTCAAAGAGTGGTTCACATACCAGCAGCATGGACAACACTTGGGAACTTGCTTGAAACACCAATTCTCAGACCCTTCCCCAGACACATTAAATCAGAGAATCTGGGCACAGGACCAACCATCTGTGCTTTATAGAACTCTCCGAGGGGTTCTGATGCACAATGGAGTATAAAAACCATTGGTCTTGCCTGGCCTCTTGTCCTGAACCTGGGTAAAATACCATCAAAGCCACAGAAATGAATTAGCTCATTAAGAATTCAGATTTGGAAGCTCAAAATGGCACCATGATAGAGAAATATATTTAGAAAGCATATTCAAATCTTAGGATGATAATATATACACACATACACACATAATACATGTATATCTATTTGTATCTATCTAAAATTTACAAAGAATATCACAAGTATTATTTTAAAATCTTTTTACAGCAAAAATCCATCAAATTTCATTGTAAAGGGGAAAAGAAGTCACTGGTACTATTTAAAAACCAACAACATTTCTGAAGTGAAATTCCAAGTTGTCTTTCAGTTTTTGTTTACAGTATTTTTAGACCGCTCTCTGCTTGCTATGTTTTCTTTTAGACATACTGCCAACTTTTGTATCTGTCATCTGGTTTAGAAAATGAGGTTTCTCATCATTTTAAAGCATTTCACCATTTCAGTTGTCACACTAATGCTTGGTACATCTGGAAGTTCCTGTGATAGGATGGATTTAGAGCCTGCATTTAAAAGCGTATCAAATAATTACCAATATTTAATTTCATGTTCCTTCAGAAAAAAAAATCCATTAGAGGTTCTACAAGCTCTTCTTCCATGCCATCCCCTAAATTAAATTTCATATTAAAAAGACGAGATTCTAGGATTTCTCAGGCTTCAGGTTTGCAAATTTAAATTACAAAAAGCAGAAAGGAATGATATGGAATGAAGTGATTTATCCCAGGGGTTTGTTCTTTTTAACTAGAAGATAAACTGAGACTCACAGGGGGAGGGAGAGGAGGACAGAGCTGAGTCAGGTGGGCATCCTGCTCTTTCTTCGTTAGGCGATTCCATATTGCTTTGGGGTTTCTATTTCAAGCACTAATCATTTCTGTTTTTCTCCAACAAAATTGTGTCCTTGATGACTGGTGTGTTATTTTAACAAAACTCATTTGACACCCTTAAACTTGAATACGGTTTCTCCAAAAGGTTCAAAATATTAAGCAAAAATTTCCTCCCATTCCAAAACTACAACAGGACTCAAAGTTCACTAATATTACCTATAAAAGAATCCCATGGCGACCCGGGTTCGATCCTCAGCACCACGTACAAATAACACGCATTGAATAAAATGAATTGTGTACAACAAAAAACAAATAAATAAAAATATTAAAAAAAAAAAGAATCCCATGGTACAAAATGATTGGGATTGTAGCAAAGAGCATGGAGTCAGGAGGCTAATTGCTCAGGATGAATTCTGCTAGAGGACATGGAACAATTTCTTCAACTCTGTGTGTCTGAGCTTTCTCAAGGATTGAAAGTGCATGCACATTTATTTAGCTCTTAGGTTGTTTTTCAAGAGGGTCAAACAAGACAGTGCCTGTGAAGAGTCTAGAACGGTGCCTAATGCAGAATAACAAGTATTTATTGGCCTTATTTTACTGATAATGATTTAATAACTGGTTCATTTCAAAAATTATGTTGTGTTCTTTCTGATAGGAGCAAGCATTTTACTACTTTCTGTCCTGGTCTTTGCTAATTTTCTATAAACTTGTCACAAGGAAGGATGAAGGACAGATAAGTGGATGAGGGCCAGGAGATGTAGCAGGGAGCTTTCTTGGGAAGCTGAAAATAGGAAGGGTCCTCAAGATCGCCCGCCCCTTCCAGACCTCCAGGGCCCTCCACCTCCTCCTTCCCTCTGTACTTCACACCACCAAACCCAAACCACACCTCACATGCACACCCAAGTGCAGAAACATTCCCACAGCAGCCCCCTCACCTAATGATTGTGTCCCTTGGCTAACGGAGGAAGGGGGCCCAGTCATACTGCCTGGGGCACTTGTTTCAAAACGCAAATAATTTGAGGATATGATTATGCACTGAATTAACTAAGTCATTACAGCTTTTCTTTTTCTTTTTTCTGGCAATGGAACTCAGGGCCTCACCCATGCTAGGGAAGCATTCTGCTGCCGAGTGACACCCCCAGGGTCTTATTTTTCTTTTGAAATACGGAGACATTTTGACAAACATTTAATGCCATAATATATATATATATATATATATATATATATACGTATATATATATATATATATAAAAAACATTAAGTCTAACATAAATATTATAACATCAAGCAATATACAAAGTATATGTAAATATGTATTCCTTTGCATATTACATAGTTCATATTATATAAATGTGTATGTATGTATGTGTAATTTATAAAAAAATATAGGAATGATCATTGAAGAAAATATTTACATGAGTACATGGACACATCCATTCATTTACATGTATAGTAGTGCACATGTGCATGCGCAGACACACACACACACACACACACACACTTTCACAGCCACCACTCATGCTCACCAGGGCTCTGGAGGGCGCGGTAATGGTGATCCTCTCTTCTCCTGAGTCACAAAGTAACTAAGCAGTGGAAAGCAGCCCTTGCTCCTCTCTTGACCAAAAAAAGAAACTAGCATCTCTAGATGCAAAGGCTCAAGAACCTGTTCCATCCTTTTTTCACGTACTCTTTTCTCCTCTGCCAGGCAAGGGAAGTAACTCACCCACCTGGTGACAGTGGGGAGGAACAGAACAAGGGGGCCACGAGGGTGACAGCAATGCATGTGCTGCCCTGTGCCTGAGCTGAGTAGAAAGGTGTCGGGGGTCCCTCCATTCTAGGAAGCTGCCGTTTTGATCCCCATTATCATTTGTTTCCAGTTCCAATTAGGAAGAGAGTGGGGTTATTCTTTGGTCCTTTACATGTCCTTTGTAAAACCCAAATCACTAATTTGCTGCTGCCTAAACACATTGAGAATCTCCCCCCATCATTAAACACTTTCTTCTATTAAACTCTTTACAGTGATCATTCAGCATTTCTTTCGTACGATGTTCTATGATGTTCTATACCTTATTGAACCCATCTCCTATCACCAGATAGGATTCTGAAAAATTATTGAGTTGCAGAAAATCACACAGACATTCTTTGCATACTGGTCTATTCGTTTCCTGAAGAGGAATCCCTAAAACAAGACAGGCTGGGTCAACATGGTGTTCAAATTGTTATTTTTTTCTATATAGCACAATGCTGTCATCTAGGTTTGCACTGCTTTATGCCTCCCCAGAAGCAAACAAGAGCACCTGTTTCCTTGCACCCTTACCAGAATTAAGGAATGGAATTAAAATAATATGTCACATTTCACTTCCTGTGATTTTACACGCTTCAGGGAGTGGGAAAGAGCCACTGTGCCTCCTTTGTTTGGGAGGCATTGTTCCACTGCAGTTTGCCCAAGTGTGAAATGCCTGATTTCCTTAAGTCAAGTTACCTAATCTCTTGACATTACAAATATTAGCGTTTTAAAATCTGTTTTGAAATTAAGACAAAAGCAAACATCACTGCTAATGTACATTTGAAAGAGGAGGGGGAAAGAAACCATGGCAACCAGCAGAGGAACGAAAATGGCAACTAAGAATTAGACACCAGAATAGAACCAGCAATGGGCCAGATGAGGATGATAACTGGAACGGAGCTGATAGGAATTAGAAGGTGCTCTTTTACGGTTTGCCCTCCTCTTGGTCATCGCGAGAGGGATCCTGGAGGCAGCTTACCTATACTACACTTCTGCTCCTCATAAACTCCTTCAGTGTGCCACAGGCTGCCACACCACACACAAACACAGCTCGTTTAGGCCACAGGATGGCACTCTGGGTGCATATAAGGGATGAAGTGCCAGGCTCCCCCAGGAAAAAAAAAAAAAAAAAAAAAAAAAGCCGTCTGTCCCTTGGGAGGCTGTAGGAGACAGCACTCCAGCCTGCAGCAAAAGCCCAGCACCGGCACCATGGAGAAGACTAGTGCCTAACCTTTGATCTTCAGACCTTCTCTGTTTCTCTCCACACTTGTCAAATGCTGGTGAGGGTCTCCCAGGACAACCAGCCCCTTGGCCTCACTTCCTAGAGGGATGCACTTAGGGAGACCTAGAATATTCTGACCGCTTCACCGGGAGCACACACCTCCCGAGAAAAAATAACCTTGGGAAACGCAGCCACTTACCTGTTTTCAGATCACCTGGTGCCGGTGAAAAATTCCATGTTGTGGAAGGTTTTGAATCCCCCCAAATGCAGTGCTGTTTGTTTTTCTTTAACTATAATTAATATTTCATAGTGTGGGAATGACTTTAATATCTGTTCAATGGAGTGGTGTGTAAATCATACAGACACATGACTTTTTCCATATTTGGGCAATTGAGTTTGTCATTATTCATAGTTATTATCATGATTAGGATTTACTATTCAAATGTGATCTACTATTCAAAAGTAATAGTAAGCCTAAGTTTTAAATGTGGAGACCTCTGTCATAGCTTTAAAAGAAAACTGAAAGGGTGGCATAGGTCCTTGGCAGAGCAAGGTACCCTTAACTAACTCTCTAACCAACTATAAACAATAGTAAAACATATTTAAATTAAAATCACAAGAGTGATTCTTGCTGGCAGAAAGAAAGAGGAGAGAGTTCCCAGGCAAAGGCATAGGAGGGAGAGATGGAAAGAGACCAAGTAGGTACAAGGTGAACTCCTATCAAGGAATACAATAATTCAATATGCAAAGTGTGACAAAATAATAGAAAGGTAAAGTCCAAGGTGAGGCTTTCAGAACTGCCTGGGACACAGCAGGAAAGCCCTGAGCAGGGACATACTTCAGAAACGCAATCAGATATCAGTGCAGAAAACACCAGATTAGGAAGACTTTAGAGGAGGAGAGGAAAGACGGGAGCCTTGGAGATGGCTGGAGGAAATTGCAGCTGCCCAGACCAGGGGGAGATGTGGACTAGCAAGGTGGCCTTTGCATCTGAGATCCCAGGCTGAATGCAACCTCCAGTCCTTCTAGTTCATCCCTGAGGTTTCACTTTTCGTTCTCTGTAGCCTCCACCAGTCGGGTCTGTATTGCTTTTCCTGTTTCACCAGAATAAACAAGCTCAGTTCCTTTGCTCCTCAACGTACATGGTAAACCGTAGATGACCCCAGTCAGCCAGCATGCCCCCCCTCTTCACCACATACACACAGGTTAGCAATGATGGGCACCATCCACCAAGACAGAGGGAGGAGGTGTGTTCATGAGCCTCGGTCTTAAAATGTCTAGAAATTTTCCATTTCTTTACTACACTGTCTACTCAGCATTGATGGCCAACATCTTCACAGGCCCCTTCTTGCTGTTGGGATAATCCTGCCTCCTTTTCTTTAAGAATCTCCAAAGCTGTGAGATAGAAACTCCATTCCAAATCTAGAACCCACTATCTCTGCATCTTTTCTTCCTGCTCTTAACTGTAATGGGGGAAAAAAAAGTCCAAAATTTTTGCATGTGCACTGGAGCTGGGCACTGCTCCTTCTGAAAGGTTACTCATTTGCATTTTGGCCTCCTGTTCTATGATTGATATGCCCTACTCACATGAAAATATAATCAAGTATGTCTCATTTATTTAATCGTCAACATTTTAGTGAGTACTTATGGGGTATCAGCTGTTTTTCTATGAGTTAGGGATCTGTCAGTTGAAAACGAAACAAAACAAAACAAACAGACACCAATCCCTATCCTCACCGACAGTGAAAGTGAAAATTTGAGTTTTATCTCAAATAAATAGAAAAAAAAATAATTAAACTATGTCCTCCACTCCCATGACCAGACAGCGTTCTGCAGTGATTAGCTCTGTCTTTGTTCTACTTCGAAATCCAACTTCCTCAGTGAGGTGTGTACCCATTGTGTCTCTGTTTCCTCCTCTTGCAGTCATTTCTCAGACCACTCCAACCTTGCTCCTGTTCTCACCACCCCACAGGAACTGCTCCAGCTCAGGTGTCAGAAGACATCTGTGTAGCCCAGTGGAACAACTGCTCTCCAGTCCCGCCTCCTGCGACCCCTGGGCAGCACTGAATCATGGAGCACTCTCTGTTATACCACATCCCTGCCAGAGTCCTCTCCACACCTCTGTTAAACCCTGGGACTTGATTCTCACTGTGTGCAATGCTTCACTCTCTCTCTGCCTGTCTGCCTCCTACTCTTTAGGCTTTAGCTCAAGGGTCACTTCTTCAGAGAAGTTTTTCCTACCTAACTGATTAAATGTGGACTTCCTTTTTACCTCATCTTTGGTGGTACCCTGTTCTTTGTCTCCAGAGCACTTCCGAATGACTTGTAATCTTATGAGTATATAAAAAATGTGCTTGGTGTTTGTAAGGAATAAAATATTTTCTTAGAATTTTCTATACCAATTTTATTTTTGCGAATTTCTCTAGTAATGCTTTATGTCCGATTCTATAAATAGTGCCTGGTATATTGTAGAATCTCCATAAATAGCTGCATGAATGACTAGGTATTTTGGTCTTTGAGTATTATACTATGTCTAGGTATGAACGAGGATCAAAAGTAACACTTTGTCTTACAGAGTAGATAATGAGGAAAATGTCACTGAAATTCCTTCAGTGAAGGAAAAGTTGGGGAGTAGACTTGCTCTAAGAGGAAAGAAGGTGATCTATTTTGGGACCTGTTAGTTTTGAGCTGTCACTAGAACATTTAAAGAAAAGATGTGACAATTGTGGGGACATATTTTGATAGACCCCAGGGTTATCCTTTCTCAGAGACTCTACCCTTTCCCATTGTGTGAAAGTCCCACTTGGTGGCTTGACCTCAACTCAAGTAGAAGGATTTATGCTGCCCTCATTGTCCTCACTAGAGACCTTCTGGAAAACCCAGTTCTAAACCAGCTCGCACAGAGCATCACACTAGCAATAAGGATTGGCTTCGAAATAGGCATGAGGTCCAATTCAAGGCAAGGGAATGTGAAGAGGTTTCTTAAAAGATTTGGAAAAGACTCTTATTCTAAAAACAAAAGAAGCGATGTGGCCTCTATCCTGCTGCACAGTCCTGGCTGCTCCTCACTCGTGAGGTGACAAAGGAAAGCCAGGTGCAGGATAGAGCCAACGTATACAGAGAAAACCAGACAAGGTAGGTTCACCTAGGTCTCTAAGGTGTCTGTGTTGATGAACCCTGAAGTCCCTGGTTTTAGCTGGGATCTAAAATGTCCCTCAGAGGCTCATGTGTTGAAGCCTTGACCCCAATGCAGCCATGTGTCAGAGGTGGCACTTCTAGGAAGTGATTAGATCACAAAGGCTCCAATCTCATCAGTGGATTAATCCATTCATGGATTCATAATTTGAATGGACTCTTGGCAGATGGAGCCTAACTGAAGGGGGTATATACTTGTGGGCGTGCCCTTGGGGACTATATTTTCCTCCTGGCCCTTTTCTCTCTTTCTCCTTGCTTCATGGCTGCCAAGAGATGAGCATCTATATTCCACCATACCCTCTCTGCCATAATGCTCTGCCTCATCCCAGAGCCATAGAAATGGAGCCAGCCCACTATGGACTGACATTTCTGAAATCATGAACCAAAATAAATCTTTCTTCTTTTAAGTTGATTTTCTCAGGTATTTTGTAACAGTGATGAAAAGCTGACTAATACACCCCCAATTACTGTCCCAAGTCTGCAATGAGTTAGACAGCACAGAAGTGGAGGAAAGCTGAACAGGAGAGGCAGTGGGACAGCTAGCCAGTGGGACAGCTAGCCAGTGGGACAGGAAGGGATAGAAGGGAAGACACTGTCCTTGGTCATTCTTCATTTCCCTTTGACACAGATGGATTCACCTGTTGGATATTTTTACGAACCTCATGAGTACCCCAAATTCTAGAATTTGCTCTCCTAGATCTAGCATATGGACCATTCCGTGTCTACCCCATGCCCATATCTGGATTCAGCCCTTCTGCCCATTCTCCTAGATATTACGTCATTTAACAAATAATTACCAGATGGAGGGAGGCATTCAAAGGATCTTTGACAACTAAAAGGTAATCCAAATATAGGTTATTTCAGAAACAGGGAGAAATGGGCCCAGAGACTGACTGCAAGTTACCTAGGAACATTTACCTCTCATCCTGTGATATATCTGCTTTGGAGTTATAGCTATTGGATGATTACCTATGTGGGGTAGTCCATCCTCTGATTCTGTAACAGGTATCTGTGTCTCAGATGTTCCCCCAACTAGTTTCTTTTTATTTTTTATATTATAAGTGATAGCAGGTTCCATGGGGGAAAAAAAAAATCTCCCCACATTGTGGTTCATTGAGTTGAGCATCTTAAAAACTCACACCGAGTCATCAATCCTTATATATTGGGTACTGTGGTTGGCATTAGGTATTTGGAAGACAAAATAATGCCTTCCTTCCTTTCAAAGATCCCATGGCTCATTGAGACAGAAAGCCATGCCAAAAGTTCATGCAATAATGAAGGTGTGAACAGGTACTGTGGAGAGGAATCAAAGCTGGCCTCAGGGTGGAGGAGCTGACTGAGAAGAAGTCTGAGAAATAATTGGGAGTTGGTGAGGTGAGAGAGAAGAGCGTTGGTGGAGTGAACATCTATTGTTTTTGCCTGTGCAGTCACACTTCCTCTTGCCTCTGATAAGAGCAACTGAGATTTCTTGAGGAAGCCTAATGTTTTTCAACCTCTTGTTCCACAGGATTTACTCCAGCTCTGATGCAGGCTACACATCTGTCCCAGGTCTCACCCATTGGAGTTTCCCCTTGTCCTGGTCACAAGATTGGTTTCATGATGGTTGTAAAAATGTGTACCATGCTAAAGAGACTTGAATCTGGAACTTGTAATACTTGAGAAAGAGGCAGTATCCTTTTTTAATGGAATTACCAACAGATTATTGTGTGGAGAACTGGTAGTCATCTAGTGACCGGGAGGGACAGCCTATCTGAGAAAGGGAGCATTCCAGAGGAAAACAGAACTGAAGGTGTGATCAATACCTGATAACATAATTGCAGTATCTTCTGGGCATGGTGGCATACACCTGTAATCCCAGCGGCATGGGAGGCTGAGGCAGGAGGATCACGAGTTCAAAGCCAGCAATTTAGCAAGGCCCTAAGCAACTCAGTGAGACCCTGTCTCCAAATAAAATACAAAATAGGGTTCGGGATGTGGCTCAGTGGTCAAGTGCCCTTGAGTTCAATTCCTGGTACTCAATAATTATAATAATTACAGTATCTGAACCCAGCTCTACCTGGAGCTAGGATAAATTTTCCCCGAAGTTTCCAGTTGTGAGTGTCAAATTCTTCCCTTTTCATTAGAGCCAAATGGAGTGTTTCTATTGTCTTCATTGAGAGAACTGCCAACAGCAGGGGTGAATGGGCTTTGCATGTGAGAAAGATGGGAATTTCGGGAAGTCAAGGACAGAGTATTACAGGCTGAATTGTGTTCTTGGCCCAAACTCACATGTTGAAGTCCTTACCCTTAGGAATGCATATTTTCGTACCTAAGAATGTGAGTGTGTTTGGAAATAGGGTCTTTAAAAATGTAATTAGGAAAAATGATATAATTAAGGTAAGTGATTGTTCAATATGATGGGTTTCCTTACAAAAAAAAAAAAAAAAAAGAGGAGGTAAGGACACATACTCACAGAGAGGTAATCAAGTGTAAACACAAGGAGAACACAGCCATTTGCAAGCTAAGGAGAGACACCCTCAGAATCCTGATGATACCTTGATCTTTGATTTCTAGCCTCCAGAACTATGAGGAAACACAGCCATATGTTGACATCTATGAAGGATTTATTCCAGGACCCATAAGGATACCCAAATCCACAGATATCCAAGTCTCTTATATAAAATGGTATAGTATTTGCATATAATCTATGAATCTGTATATTTTAAATAACCTATGAATTATCTATGATATTTAATGCAACATAAATGTTATGAAGTATTGCTATACTATAGGAACAATAACAACAAAAACGTTTGTACATGTTCAGTAGAAACAGAATATTTTATGGACTTTTTTTTAGCTGCGGGTGGTTGACTCCCCCAGATATAGAACCCATGGACATGAAGGGCCAACTGAACATTCCTGTTGTTTACACCACACATTTGTGATACTTTGTTATGGTCACCCTAGCAAATTAAAATAGGCAGGTGCCCAGGAAGACTACTACGGAGAAAGAAAGAAGATCATCAAAACAGGTACTCTTAGAAGCAGTAATATTTTGAGAACTAGAGATACAGAAGAGGAATAGAGTATCTCCAAACAGATGCAAAAAGTGGAAGGCAGATGGATCACCTCACTGTAATTTCTTTTTATGTTTCATTCTCTGATCCATTATAGATAATTTCTCTGCCAATGACGGAAGACACATCATAGTGCTTGTTTTTAGATACTGTGACACCAGTCTTCGAATCCCTGTTGTTTTGAAATATATCAGAGGTCCACTTGTGCCCCAAACAATCAACCTTTCTGATAAGTTTGTGGAATAACCCTCATCTGCAGGAGCCCCACCATTGTGATATTCAGAGTCTGATGAGAGACCAATGTCCTCCAGATTATCACTTCAAGTTGGTTCTAAAAATGGGTTATTGTTGATTTCCACTTCAAAATGGCATATGGTTTTCTTTTGTATATGCATAGCCAAGTCCTGATGAGACAAAGACTTGTCCGGACTTAAAACAATGACAAAAATTCTCAACTGCTGAACCTTCAAAAAACTTCCCAGATTCAAAGCGACATTCTTCACTGTGACCAGAATGAAGTTCTTTGGCTCCAGGAGTGAGAGAGACAGAGAGCGAAAAAATGAAGGATGAGTCAAAAAGATACAGGAAGAGAAAGAAGGAACTTGTGTTTGAAAAAGAATTTTTTTAAAATTGGATTTGTTTGCCCTCAGTCTGAATGTGAGGACTCATTACCAAGTGAGTTCTTCCTGTTTCAACTGGATACACAAAGTCAGAAGCAGAGCTGGTGACTCAGGGGAGTCTGTCTTCTAGGCTATTTCTAACTCTCCACTTATTAAAGTTAGACCAATGCTATCTTCTCTATACTGAGTTCTATCAGAGATATTTTAAAGTGCTCTCTACCCACCTGATAGAAAGCATTTGGGCATTGTTGAGTGTTTTCATGGATTTTTACCTCACTCATAAAAACACTATTAGGTTCTTCTTTTTTCCTTTTCTGTCTTTTTTTTTTCCTTTTTCTTATTTATTTATGGCAAGATTTCACTTCCTGCTATAATTGTTTATAATTTCTAGATCACTCTCTAAATCATATCCTCCATACAGGGCTTACATACATTGAGAATTCTGTGGAATGAAACAGAAAAAAAAAGAAAGAAAGAAAGAAAGAAAAATATAGAAGTTAAGCTTCCTTCTTGTACTCACGGATGGATGCTAGCTTTCAATCTTGGCTGAGATATTTTCTGTTGAGTCACTACAAAAACAACTCCTTCTAAATGGCTTTTCTACTTAGAGGAAAAATGAAATCAAGTGCTTTTCTTATCATATTAAGTGAATACATTATATGTTAACAAGCATTTTCTTATTTTTATAATGGAAAAATTGTTAAGCAGAATTTCACTCTCCCTAATTGTAATAAAGCAGATTTGCTTTTAGACTGAAATATAATAAACTCTTTGCTAAATAGCAGTGAAACAAAGGTAGGCTGAAAATGATAAACCCCCTTTGTAAATGGATATAATTTTACAGACAGGTCAGGGCTTTTTGTATTCTCCAAAATATATATTTCTAAGAGTATTTTTTTTTGATAGCTTTAGATACTAACTATAAATAAAGACCAAAGGTGTGTGTGTGTGGGGGGTTACTTTTCTAAACCATTGTTAGACATACAATAATGATATGACATTCTATCTGAAAATGGTGTGAGTAAATATGCATGAGCCAGCTGCAGTTATACTGACCTTAGGGGACTATTTCTCTAGTTTCTACACCAACAGCAAGGTCAAGTCTTTGCATTCCATTTCCCCCATCAGACTTCCCCCTGGAGCCTGTTGTGATGATCTCCCCCCAAACTTGTGGAGTATTTATTGTTGCTGCCACTGATTTGGCACTTAGCATATGCTATCTAGCATTGTTAATTATCTTTTTTATGTACATGTCCTGTCTGTCCAAGGAGCCGACTCTCCTTGACTGTGAGGCAATGTCTTGGAGGCTGTGTGTCTCCAGCATATAGCAA
This sequence comes from Tamias sibiricus, assembly GCA_025594165.1. Taxonomy (NCBI): domain Eukaryota; kingdom Metazoa; phylum Chordata; class Mammalia; order Rodentia; family Sciuridae; genus Tamias; species Tamias sibiricus. The sequence goes on from CM046662.1 coordinate 13,306,927, forward strand.
ACTGCTTTGCAAGGCTTTGCATATGCTTCTGGATGATGGAAGAGATAATGAGATAAAGGAGCAGTATGGAGAAATTTACCCTGGGATACTGAGGCAGCTTGAAGATTCTCTGCTGTGATCTGCCAAAGAGCTTCATATATATAGCAGGACCTCAGCACACGTTTGAATAATTTTAAATGATTTCATTTTCAGTCAGAGTGAATAGATATTCATCTTTTATACTAATTCACTTTGTATTTTGAGTATATATTTTTGTCTTCTAGCAGGTTTGCTTATTCATTAAGCACGTTTGTTAGTGGTTCATCATTTTGATGTTTTATCAGCATTGTCATCAAATCTTTGCAAAATGAAGAGGCCAGGGGCCCACTCAAGATTGAAACTACCAAACTCTTCAAGAAGGAGAACAAATATTCTTAAAAAAATACCTCTTCTGACGATTCAGGTATGAAATTAGATTTGAAAATCATTAAAAATTCTACTCAAAGACTAGTATTACTACTATTATTAGCTAATGGATAGCCTTATTTTCCTTTCTCTAAATTTTTTATGAAATTCATGTATTATTTAAATCATACATAAAATATGGTATGCACATAGACAGAGGTTAAATGGCTATAATTTGTAGGTGTGTCTACATATCTACATATATTTTCACTTCCCACATCACTTTACATAAAGATTTAAGACAGATTTCAAAATGTGCTTAGAACAAAATAAGTAACTGAAGGGAGTGAAGGGGAAGGAAAAGAAGGATATAAAATTAATCATGATCAAAGGCACGAAGATAATCTTTGCCAACTAGGATGCATGCAGTCCTGTTCAGAACTTAAGATAGATAGCATTTATTAAGTCCATGTTTCCTAGAAGCCAGGGCAAAAAGGGAAACAGAGGTGTTATACTGTGTCCATACAATGAGAGTAATTCATTTTTCCAGACACTGACTGATCCCTATAAAGAAAACTATTAGCCATGATAGACAACAACATCCCCTGAGTTATTATGTTACATACAATAATGTATTTTATGCCACTATTCATTAAGAGTTCCATCCGTTTCAGCAGCTAGCTTGATGAAAAATCACAATTTTGTAATAGCAATTCTACAAGAATCCAAAATGGTACCATTATTCAGAAAAGAACGTTTTAGATAATGAATGTCCTCCTGATAATCTTCTATTGGTATGATTTCTTACCACTGTGTTTTGGATGAAGATTTGTAAGAAGTTTAATGGTACCTAAGCACAGACTGGCTTATCACTATTCTATATTGCTAACTCAAAGCAGATTCATTGACTTGACCATCATTTGCATGGAAAGATGATTCTGGTCTTTTCATTAAAAATAAAAATCCAAATTTTGACACATGCCTAAGATGCTGAAACCTCATGAAGAAGAATCCCCTCGGTCTGGCCAATTTTTTTTTTTTTTTTCTCAGAAAATAGTTTTTAGTCAGCTGTAACATCAGGATAAAGAGTATTAATTATGTAACACCAAACACCTCCAAATTGAGCTATGCATCAAATTTTTCCTTAAATATAAAATTTCAACAAATTTTTGAACAATGTTTAGTAACCTTATCAGCCTTCCAAATAGAAGTCCAGAGATGATGGTCTCCTTCAACATTCCTGTGATCACTAGTTCATATTGTCTATGTCTATCTTCCATAAGCACATTTCATCTGAGACATTAAACCCAAAGTACAGATTTTGATACACAGACGAGGAAAAAAAAGAGCAGAAGATTCCCATAGAGCTGAAGTTCTGCCTTCCCCACTCCCTCGTTGCATAGCTTTGAATATATCCTTCTTTCTTCACATGTGAAATCATTATTTTACTATATTTCACTGTATTGTATATAACATCGCTGCTAAAATTAAACATGAAACTAACACTAAACTTTTTTGGCAATGTTCGAATTGTTTACTAATCACAGGTATGTGGGTTTTTTAAGATTTTTTAGGACTACCAACATGGGGATTCAAGAGGAAAACTTGACCTCTTCAGAGCCAATGGAAAAGCTGGGCAGGGTGGCACACTCCTATAATCCCAGCAACTTGGGAAGCTGAGGCAGGAGGATGGCAAATTCCAGGCCAGCCTCAGTAATTTAGGGAGGCCCTCAGCAACTTAGTAATTTAGTGAGATCCTGTCTCAAAATAAAAAAATATAGGGCTGAGACTGTGGCTCAGTGGTGGAGCGCTTGCCTAGCATGGGTGAGGCACTGGGTTCAATCCTTAGTACCACATACAAAAACAAGCAAATAAAATAAAGGCATGCTGTCCATCTACAATTACAAAAAAAAAAAAAAAAAAATTAAAATTAAAATTAAAAAAAAATACAAAGGGCTGGAGATATAGCTCAGTGGTAAAGTGCTTCTGGATTCAATCCTTGGTACCCCAAAACAGCAACAAATAAACAACAACAACAACAACAACAACAAAAAAAAAAACAGCCACCTCCAGGCTCACACATAGAAGATAAGATCATGTTCTCCATTCACTTTTGGATGTAAGTGCCCTGGTGCCTGTTTCTCTAAGTCCCACCTTACTAGCTCAGTCCTTGGTACAAAGTTTAAAAAGCATCACCTTAGTATCCTAACTCCCAGACATTCTGGCATCTGCTGTTCTTTTCATTTGGAGTATCAAGCCACTTACTGCACTCTCCCCCTTCACTTTGAAGCTTGCTGGTAGCAGGGCTCACACCTGTCTCCCCACTCATTCCCACAAGTACACAGGAAGCCTCAGAAAGCCAGGGTCCATGTCCATCTAGATTAGGGCCCTGTCCCCAAACCCTTGTGAAGTCTGTGATAGGCTGTAGGTACTTAAAGCAGAGCTGAGGCTAGGTTTGTTTGTTCATGGATTAGTGTCATCCCAAGTTCTCATATGAAGAAACCAGGATTCCTGGAGTGATATACTTGCCTAAGGTGTAAAGGTAGCAAGTGGCAGAGCTGAGATTTGAACCAGGTCCTGTCTACCTCTCCTGCTCCTGCTCTCTATATTATGCAGGCCTTCATCAACAAGGGCGCCCCTTCTAGTTCAGTGCCTCCTGCATTATGCATCAACTATTATTCGCAATGTAATAACTCTAAAGTAAAATGAGCTATGTCCTCCATTTGGCTTATAAAATACAAAGTTTTAAAAAATATTTTATATTGCTCACTATATTCTTGCCCAGTTTTGAAATGTCCACACATTTGGTTGTTGGCTTCCTTATAGATGGCAAGGAAGAGGCTAAAACTACTGGCTGTAAGAATAATCGTGTCTATAAACCTCCAAAACCAAGTAAAACAAAACAAAACTCTGTGTTAAGGGAAACATTTATTCTCACACCAACCAAATTGGGAGGGTTTTTTTTTTTTTTTTTTTTTTCTTTTTCCCAAGAACTTTAAGGGGGAAAAAAAATGTCATCCTGGGTTTTTTTGCAACACTGACTATTTTTTTTCTTTTTCTTTTTTTATTTAATTTAATTTGTTGTACATGCTTTTAGAGTGCAATTCCTTTCATATTACACATAAAGAGCAGTTTTCCAAGTCATTGGTTTTACACAAAATATTTTCATACCATTTGAGTTTTCATACATGCACTTAGTATATTGATGTCCAACTCCTTCTGCCATTGTTTCTATCCCCTTGCCCCATTCCCTTCCCACCCCCACCCTTTTTTCTATTTAACATTCCTTCATTCCTCTCATCCCCTCTCCCTTGCCACTATAATTCAGTATCATCCTAGCAAAGGAATTAATTGACTTTTGGTTTTCTGGGATTGGCTGACTTCACTTAGCACTATTTTCTCCAACTCCATCCATTTACCTGCAAATGCCATAATTTTATTCTCTTTTAGTGCTGAGTAATGTTCCATTGTGTATATATACCAAAGTGTCCCTATCCTTTCAATCTATTGATGGGCATTGGGGTTGTTTCCACAATCTAGCTATTGTGCAGCACTGACTTTTGAAGAAACAAATGTTGGAGGCAGTCCCACATAGTTCAAAGACTTCTGAAAACATCTCTCTGACCCAAACCCTTGTATTTCAGAGGTCTCACCCATTTAGAGGGACAGTGTTTCCCCCCGCAGATGTTCAAATCATATCTCCTTTGTGTGGAAAAATAAGATTTCATGCACAATCAAGTTTATCTACCTCCAATCAATAAAAGCATTAAAACAGATATAAAAGAAATACAGTTAACCAATTTAAATATTATTGAAAGTCTTGTAGAACTACAGATATGCTGAATGTGAAATTTCCTACTTGAAAGGTGTGTTGAAAGCATTTCAGGCCCACTAGAATGCCTTCAAAGATGCGCAGCCACTTACGAAAACTATTCAGGTGTTCTCCCTAATCTGAAAGGGAGCGCTTTTTCATAGCATTAGTTTTATAATGAGCCTTTTCAGGCAAATTTCAAAGGGTGCATGGTTCACATACTTTAAACTAAATTCACTCATAATTTAGCATCCGACAAAAGCTAATGCTTAATTGTCTCTAAAGAGGCTATAGAAGGAAAACATTTTCCTTATTCACAAACATAGAGCTAAACAGTGGGACTCCCTCCCATTAGCACCCCTCCCTGATTTCCATAAGAACAATGGCGCTGTAAAGAGCTGGCCACAGAGAGACTGGGAACACATGCCAGGGTGGCTCCGGAGGCTGAAACCGCTGGCTTTGCACAATATGGCCTGTCACTCAGGGAGGGAACACACTCAGGAATAAGAGCTCCAACATGGAGGCTGATGGGGACTAAGGCTTATAACCTTTGCTAACGTGGGGTAGCCAACCGCTTGCCATTGGCTGAGGTCTTGAGATAAGTCCTTGCAATTTTTTCAGCCCCACCCAACTTCCTAAATGAAAGTGAGGAGGTTGTAATTTGACAGATGGTTTCAATTATCACAGTGGTTAATAGCACAGACACATTGGAAAAAGCCAAAGAAAGGCTTGGTTTGGTAATCTTTGCTCTGCTACTTTCTGTGGGATTCTGGACAAGCAAATTAAACTCTCTGTGCCTCAACTGGCCTACATGTAAAAGAGGGATGATAACAGTACACTCTTTCTAAGACGACAATGAGTACTAGAGTACACATAGATTGTGAACTGAGAACAGTATCTATGTTTTGTCTAAGGAAGTTTTATATATATATGTGTGTGTGTGTGTGTGTATGTACATATATATATACACATGTATATATATGTATGTATACACACATATATGATGTAAATATATATTTATATACATGATATGTATATAAAACAAGATATATGTCATACATGACATATATGTATAATACAAGTCATATACAACATGTATTATATATGCCATATTATATGATATATACATATGCCATATATATTATGTGTCCTTTATGACATATATCACACAACATATGTGATATGTCATGTATATCATATGATGTATGTACCTTAACTTGTATGTTTCTGTCATTATTATATTCTTCCAAATGTTATAGTCTGAGTGATTAGACCAGTAACAACTTATTTTCTCATTTTTCTTCACTTCTTTGTCTTTCTTCCATCTTTGAATTAGGGACACTCTTTGGTAAAATCTTCAGATGCTCTATTATGTTTTTTCATTCTGGAACTTTGCCAAGTGTTTAGGCACCAGTGCCATTTGTGGTGTGGGGACCTGGGGAGAGGAAATTCTCTTAGACTATTAGGGAAAGTGGCAGCTCCCTGGGAAGGTGGCATGGTAAAATACAATACCTTGAAGAAACGTTTTTGGAAACAGCAAAAACTTCCTGAACCTATCTAATAAGAATAAAATGTTCATATAAGCAAATGGGGAAAAAAAAACAATAAAAGAAAAAAAAAAATCCTACCCTTGTGAAGCTTTTAAAATCTCTAGTAATTTTCATAATTGTGACACTTGGCACAATTTGATAGTATCTTATATTGATTCTCAGATTTTAAGACAACAATCATTACATTATTATCTGCAGCCTAAGCAGTGCAGCGTAACCTCCTAATTAGGATAAAAAACAGAGCCAGGAGCGGCCCCAGCAAGTCACAACAAGTCAATATTTTTAATAAGGATTAATTTAAAAAAAACTCTACAAGGTTGTATTAGAGGCAGTTCTGGCATGTCTATTGATTAACAGTTGGCATTACATCTCATAAAGGGCTCATTATGTAAAGCATCAATCTAAGCGCGAGGCTCTCCCCCTCTTAAATACTATTGATTTGTTTTGATGTGTTTTTTTAAGCACAGTTTGGGAACTGAGAAGATTGAGACCTAAGCCCTGCAAAGGCATTGTCCATCACATTGAGGGACATCCAAGAGCAGGTGCAAAGAAGGTTAAGGTCTTCTTTTCCTCCTCACCGCCAGCCTCTCCCCAGCCTGGCAGAGGAAACCTGCATCCTCCCTGTCAATCTAAAGGGGTTCCTAATGGGCGTCATCAAACCCCAGCCCAGCCAGGCAGAGAGTTGCCCTGACCGTATTCCCCTGAGGGAGGATGCAGGTTTCCTCTGTTCTAACTCTACGTATGTGTGTTTCCCACTTGCCTTTCTTTCTTTTATATATTTATGCAAATAAACAACAATGCCATTTGGAAACCACCTCCATCGCCCTTCTGAGCACTGCAGAGGCAGGAATCTGCAGGGAGACAGCACAGGCGGCCACAGGTGCCTGCAGCTCATGAATATGCAGCGCTGACATTTGAAACTCTTCAGCACATTTCACAGCCCCTTTCTGCATTGACACCAATTCACTTCCAATCAGGGTTTTCAAATAAACAACGCTGGTTGGAAGCTGCCGCAAATACTTCCTGAAGCAATCTCAGTCCACGCTTCTTAAAAGATCGCAGACTGATCCCCTTAATAATATTTTAAATACTGAAGAGCCTCAATTCTTTTTTAATAATAATAAACAAAAGCCTGCGTGGTTGATGCTAGGTGGCAGTGCTGTGTAATTAAAAACTCCAAAGGATTCAGCTTGAATCTGTGACTCAGGCCACCTACTTTTCTACACATAATCATAAGGTATAATTATGAGTAAAAGACATTAGGAACTCTTGGTTCTTTCACAGAAACTCATTAAGAAGTCATGACAAAGTCTTTACCACTTGAAGGTCAGTATTTTTCAAAAAGAGACTAAAATTAAATAAATCTAAGTACATATGTTATGCATTTTTGAATGACTAAATAATAGCAATAATTTACTACAAAATACATATTTAGGTAAAACAAACTATTTTTTTCTATTATCTGTGAAATCATGCATATGCAACTTCAGGAAGTTTCTACCAGTAATTTTTTTAACAATGGAAAAATCTGGAATACCTGCTAAATACTTGCCATCCTATAGCAAGCCAGGAATCATTCAATAATAAATTTGTTCTACCTGTCTATGGAGACTCAGTATAGAGTAAATGAAGTGTTAGGCAAAGCAAAGATGCACACTTGATAGTCCTCACATCAAGGACTTTGTACTGTGAAAGAGGGACAATCTATGAAATAAGTATCACATTTGGAAGAAGGCACAGAGCAGTTGGGACAAAGGGACTCAATGGACCAGGACAACCCATCAGTGAAGAATAAAAAAAAAAAAAAAAACTTTGAGACTCCACTGTTCCTTTGTTTTCCTGGTGAAATCCCTTCTCCATAAAATACCTGAGGGAAAAAAATCCATGCAATGAGTTTATGTCTGAACCGAGTCCCTTCTCACAGGGCGGGTGGCAGCTACCCTGGACTGACATTTGTTTAGAGTTGGTACATTGAAATGTGACTGCTCTAGTTTTCTGGATGACACTGAGAATGTTACTGACATTGTGTCTTAGTCCCCATCGCTAAGCAAGCTAAGGCTGGACTTACCTTCTATGGTCTGGGGAGAACTAACTGGTATCACCTACTTTTTCTGTCAATAAAAAAAAATTCTAAAATTAGTTCGTGGTAACGATTGCACTTGTTTATAGATAAACAAACATCATTGTATCTCATTATTTCAATGGGCAAACTGTAAGATATATGATTTTTATATAAGTAAAGCTGTTAAAGAGACTGACAATAAGTCAACTGTGGTTTAGCTACCCACAGAATACTATGAAGTAATAAAAAGAGGTAAACATTGCTATATGAGGAAGAAAGTTCATACTCATAAAATGCTTTGGCTAAATATATTCATTCTGAAAATATTAGCCCATCTTTGTCTAATATTTGATCATAGGATGTAGGATATTGGGAAAATCACTTAGGACATTGAGAAAACCTTTTCAATATCCCACTTACTCCTGTTTGATGTGAGTCATTGGACTCCATCCCCTTTGATTTCTTTTGGTCCTTAGGTGATTCTAGATCCAGGGAGATGGTTTTTCCAAACTTTGCCTCCAATGATTCCCCTCCCTGTAGACTACACAGTATAGTTGCTACCTGTGAGCTTTCTGCTATTTTCAGTTGAAAGCTATTTTTCACCCAAAGATCCAGCTCTACTTCTGTGTAATTTATAAAGTCTGGACTGCTATTGAGCTATGGAAAAGGGAGGATATCATGCTGTAGAAGAACTTGCAGTAATTTTCAGTTCTAGTTGCATGTTAGAGTGACCAAGATCCCTTTTAGAAAACATGATTGCCCACACTTTACCCCACACCAATTAGTTCTGAATTTTTGGTGAATCCTAAGAAATGATGATTTTTCAAAAGCTTTTTAAATGATTTCCATGCATAATGAAGGTTATGAAGCACTGCTAAGGAAGTCAGAGCAGAGCCAAATCATGTGTATCTAGACTTATCTAGATAAATAGATTTATCAGGGAAGAGGAAGTACTATTGGTACTGTACCTTGAAATGGATGTGATGATGTAATGAGACCAAAAAAAAAAAATTTCTAGGAAAGGTAAAACCCTCTTTATGTTCCATATTATTTCATAAGAAGTAGCATTCCTGCAGAGAACTGTGAAAATAATCTATGACAGAAGCAGAAAGAAATGTATTCTGAAGGGATTGTAGGTAATCAAAATCCAGGCTAGGAGATTGGCAAGAGAAGGTACTTATGACTCAAGAAGAGAACGAGAGGAAAATATACTGCTGTGGCTACACCACAGTGCAATATGGGGAAAGTCCCCTGCTAAGACCCCTGTCCCTATGATTAGGTATATCTCTCTGCTGTTCTGTCTCATTCAGGGTATCCGTTCTACTCATTCAGTGAGACCCTCGGTCTGCTCCATAGGGCACTGTACATAATGCCAATCTGCAAACCAACCTCAGGCTCCATCATTGCTAATTCAATCAGAATATCAACACTACTTAATTGGAAGTCCCACACATGTTTTTCTTCTGTTGTTAGAGAAACGAAGACAGCTGGAACTTTCTGGTTACATATCCAAGTAGAATACCATGTCAGTGAAATTGATAGGTGAACAAGGAGCAAAGCTGGTTAAGAAAAGAAAGTCTTATATTAAGTGCCTCTGAATTACAAGAAATGAGAGAGCTTTCTGGATTATAATTTTCTTTAGCTCACAAAAGGGTTAGTGTGGCTCTGGATTAGAAAAAAAACTGACTGTATATTTTTCTTATGCTATAAACCCTTCCAGTGGTATTTTGCAAATAGCTAGTACCACTTAAGCAATGTTGATTTTTAAAGTGTCAGGAATTTGATGAGCTGACTGGTAGCTTTGAAATGGGTCACAGTAGGAGTATATACCATGAAAATTGGCAGATGCTATGAATCAGGGATCTTCCAATCCCAGAGTCAGTTGTTAAACATTTACTAGCACACCGCTGCTTCAGGCTACACATTTGCCCCTCTCTAAGACATGCCTTCTTTAGGGACTTCAACGCAACTGGCTCCCCCTAAGACTGTCACATAAATTTTTCCTATTTGTTGATCAATATTATGATCCTACATCTCTATACTGATATCTTTCAGTAGGATAGTGGGCCTACTATTCTACAATCCACTCTAATAATCATTGCAAAAATTGTCTGTGTTAGCCAACTGGGTACACGATTTTGTGCCAGTTTCAGTGATTTTCAAACTCTAATCCACAAGCAGGTAATTTTCATACAAACTGCAATTTCTGAAGACTTTACATATTTCAAAACTAACACAATTCAATGTCATTTTCCCATAGGAATATAGATCTGCAAACATTAGTATCATATATTTGTCTTATTTCTACTTTTAATTTTCTGGATGAAATTGCTAATATTTGGGGCTGGGGTTGTGGCTCAGTGGTAGAGCACTTGCCTAGCACATGTGAGGCACTGGGTTGGATCCTCAGCACCACATAAAAAAAAAAAATAAGCAAATAAAATAAAGGCATGCTGTCCATCTACAAATACAAAAAATATTTTTTAAAATTTTTTTCTAATATTTTATAGAGACCACTCACCTAAATTAATTATATAGAGTACATTGGTGGTGATCAGATCTTCATAAAACTATCCTCATCTGTAACTTCCTTATCAATGTTAGTAATTTTTAAAATTTTTTTGTTGTTGTTGATGGACCTCTAATTAATTAATTAATTTATGTATTTATACGTTGTGCTGAGGATCGAACCCAGTGCCTCACACATGCTAGGCAAGCGCTCTACCATTGAGCTACAATCCCAGCCCTCAATGTTAGGAATTTTAAGGAGCATTTTTGTTTTAAAGATAAGTGACAGCATTATTATTTAGTATAACCTGGAAAGTCTGTGCCTTATCCCTAATTCAAGTATTGAAACCTAATCACCCTGTGTGATAATGGTTTTAGGAGGTAGAACATTTGCCAGGTGATTAGGACAAGATGGCAGGGCTCCCCTGAATGGGAGTAGTGTGCTTATGGAGGAATGCCAGAGAGCTCCGTCCCCCTGCCTGCCTTGTGAGAGGGCAGCAAGATGACTGTCATCTATGCCCCTGCCCCAGGAAGCCAGCCCTTATCAAAGGCTTCTCCAAACCTTGAGAAAGAAAGTTTTATTGCTTATAAGCCCCCCAGCAGCTCAACTAAGACACCATTTAAGGATTATCTCGATAGCACATCTGCAGAATACAGAACAATAATGAATATTATAAGAACAGCAATAATTACCAATGTTCGTCTGTAAAACGATGATGTGATTTAACACAGAAAAACAGTAAATATGTGACAACCAAGCTAGCTTAGCTGCTGGTAAAGCCTATAAGTCTTCTGGTTTGCCAGCTTTGAAATTGAAAATCTCAACCGTAATTGTTTGTAATTTGGAGAAATCATATTCTTTCAAACTTTACATATAATAGACATCTCGTGTGTCTACATTGTGTGATTTCAAATTCATATAAAATGTGACATATAAGGCTCAAGACTAATCTGTGATACATGTTAAAGATGTGGATTCCTGGACTCTACTCCTAGGTACATGAGGAGCATTTTTGACAAGCAACCCAGACAACATCAGAAAATTCAGATATGGGTGGTGTACATGGTCCAATGATATATTGATCTAATTCCTGTACCTTTTGAACATCCAATCTAAAAAAATCCTCCAGTGAAAGTCTACAGTTTATATAAAATGAAGCACACTTATTTTATAACTTTGAGTTTACCTTTGTATAAACCAAATATCATGCAAATATATTTCATCATCCGGGAATGGTGCAGTAAGCCATGGCCCATCCATGAGCCAGGGCCAGCTACCACTTTGCACCTCATCGGTTTAAAAAGCTCTATGGGGACAGCCTTGTATCTGAAAGATTCATGCCACACCTCATTTTAATCATGGATACAATAACCCCCATCTCTTCAAAGTCATTTAGCTGTGAATTTTCAAGAATACATCAAGTAGATTTTCTATGGGCCCATCTGTGCGGCACATTTATTTTCTGTGACTGTTTTGCTGAGCACAATGAAAACCTTGACTACTAATGAACAGGGACCCAGAGAATGGCAGGACTGCTGCAGGATGCTGCTCTTGGTGAGAAAAGAATCCTTTTCACCTGAGGCTGCAGCCTCAGGTCCGTTGATCTGCAGGAACTGTTCAAGGAAAGCTTTTTAGTTGAGCTGTTTCTCTTCTCTCCCATCTACTCCACTTGAAGAATAATTTCTAATATGGTCTCTCTAGCTAAGAAGCCAAAATGCTAAAAGCAATCTTCTTTACTGTGTTCAAATGAACAGAACTTGGAATTCCAATGAGACATAAATGTCTGAAGCTATTAGAAAGAAGGGCTTTGCCTTGGAAACACTATAAATTTAGAAGTTAAGAAATTGAGCTTTGGGGACATAACTTCTATTATGCTTCAATTTTATCATCTGTAAAATGGGACTAATAATGAAATTTACCTTACAGGGTTGTTATTGGGAAAATAAAATGAAGCATGTGAAGTTCTTAGCAAAGTAAAGGCAAATGGCAAACATAAAATCTGTTACTAGGTCATACATATGATATAATACAGACAGCATAGTAATATGTAATATAGCCTCAGCTATCATTATAATTACAGAGAACAAAATCTATAACCTCAAAGCCACCAAGATTAGTCAGTCTACGCACAAAGCTGCCAATAATAAATTATTTTCTTGAAAGGTACTAAACATAAAGGGATAGTTCTTGCACCCCTTGAGGCTACAGTTTTTGGGATATGGGATGATTTATTAATTTAGCACTGGTATGAAAAAAAATAGTGCTTGTCAGGTTATCTTATTGATGAGCCTATAAGGAAAATCCATTTCTGAGCAAAGTACAGTTCGTTACAGGATTACAAATGAAAAATACATTTCTAAGGAAACTCATATTATGGGCTACTGTATCTGTTATGACCAAATGTATTGTATGCTTATCTCTAAGTCCACATGGATATTTCAATGATATACAATCATCAGATCAACTCTTGCAAAAATGTTTCTGATACTCTGTAGAACCTTCTCAAGTTTAACTCAATGTAGAATTTATAAACTATCAAAAATATTTTATCCCAGTGAATTAAATAGTATCATGAAACCTTAGTAGGTTGATGGTAGTTTCAAGTTGCACACAACAGCCACTGTGTTTTCCAGAAACACCTAAGAAATGGGTGTAACAATAACAGAATTGTGAGAAACCTACTGAAGAAGAAATAAATTGGGTGACAAAAAAATTTTAAAAAGATTGAAAATGGATACAAAGTCCTTTAATGCTTGGAAGTTCTCCTTGAACCCTTCCCAAGTCTCTTTCATAAGGTCATCTTGGATATTTGTGTGCCCATTACTTATGACAATTTACTTTGCTGTATCATTATTTACATATCAGGAGTGTTAGATGGTGAAGGGAAGGTAATATATTATCATTCCTGTCTCTGCTGTCACTGGATCCAACATTTTCTGTTCTGGTCCTGTGTCAACCACTATCAGCTATATTATCTTAGATAAGGTGCACCTGAAAGCCACAGTTTCCTAATGAATAAACAGAAATATTAGTAACGATATTAACTTGTCACATGAGTTAAATGAAATAATATATACCATGTGCTAAATAAATCTAGCTATCAGTTTTGTCTGTTGAAAGCTGAGCATCCTTAAACTTAAAATGTGAACTCCAAAATTTTCCAAAATCTGAAACATTTTGAGGGCTGTCATGATGTCACAAGTGGAAGACTCCACAACTGGCCTCATGTGACGGGTCGCATTCAAAATATACAAAATTATTAGCAATGTTCTACAAAATTACCTTCAGGCTATGTGCACAAGGTATATATGAAACATGAATGAACTTTGCATTAGACTTCAGTCCCATTTCTACGGTGTCTCATTTATATGCAAGTATTCCAAAATACATTTTAAAAATCTGGAATCTGAAACACTTTGTCCTAAGCATGTTGCATAAGGGATATAGAACCTTTATATTTATAACCCAGAGGTATTCACTAAATGGAATTTCATACGTGAAAATGCGGTTTCCTTAAAATGCCTAGAAGTTTACAACATGCCAGTTAAGCAACACACAAAGGAAAAAGTTAATACTCTATGGCTAAAAGCCATCTTAATTTAGAGGCCACCAAGGGTTGAGACATTAGATTCAGGGAAGAGAAGCATGTGTTTACCGAATCTTATTAGTGGCAGAATCCCTCACCTTTCTGTATGTGGTTTCCTTTGTGCAGTGTAATTTCCCCTGGACCCTGAGGCATGTGGGATTTCAAATTCTGGTACTTCAATAAAATTGGGTGTGTTATATGAGAAAAGAAAGTGATTTTTACAGAGATTGTATAAAAATTGTATAAAAATAAATCATTAGCTGCCTTAAATTAGAAACTTGAATCAGTCAACCGACCTAAGGTAAAGCAAAACAATATTAATAAAAATAGCTAACTCTTTGTCTCCCATATACTAGGGAAGCAAAGTGCTTCATATATATTCTCATTTATTCCCTATAACGTCACTATGAAATAGGTACTAGTATTATTTTAATTTCACATATTAGGGAAAGGAAACTCAAAGGACTTAAAAGACTTGCCCAAGATGCCCAGACAGTGTGGCTGTCTACCATGAACTGAGCCAAAACACACACTAGTGGTTCAGAAGAAAGGTGAGTCACCTGACCACAGATGCCTGATTTTCCCAGTTGCCCCCCCCCCCCCCCCCCCACCGAGGATGTTAGAGGCCAAAGTTAACTCTTCCCTCCTACCCAAGGCATCTCCAACCAAATAATCCGGGTCTCATTCTGACCAAGAATTTGAAAGTCAAAATGAAATGTCTTTTAAAATATAAAAGATAGGATGTTATGTTCCATTAAATTTTGCATGGTCTGATGTGCTCTTGAATATTAGGAGCGATATAGAAAATAAGAGCTCTCTCAGGACACAGATGTACCAAGCCATGGTCAAACACAAAGGTCCCCATTAACTCACATTAAGCTCCACTGTCTTAGAAAGAGGGTAATTGGTCAAGTAAAGATAAGCAAAATCCATGTAACTTTATATCCTCTTAAATAAAGGCCCTCAAAAGAGCTCCAACTCATGTCAATACACTGAAATAAACAGATTTGCAATCTAAACGCTCAGGCTATATATGCATTCTCTGTGCCTTAAGAAAACATTGATTATGTCCATGTGGTTCTAGTGTTCTTTGGTGCATGTCTGAATTATTTATTTTATACCACTTCTCACTTCTAAGTTAGCAGTTCGAATTTATGATACAATTCAATTGCTTTCTCCCCAGGATGTGGTATCTCAGAGAGAGTATTTTACTTTACGTTTCTAAAGGCAGAATCATGTACTATTAGCTTACAATGATTAAAATAGACATTAAGTCACGTCAGTTTCACTTACACAATCACATCTTTGCAAAGAATTAATGTTTACTTGTCATGAATATCACATACAACATAAAATGCCTGGGAAGAACTGAGAATTCGTGAATCAAGTCATCTTTCTTTCTCTCTGACTCTCTCCTTCTCTAACCCAATCCCTCCCTCTCCTACACGTGTACATTCATATGCACGCATGCACACACACACATACACAAACACACACACACACACACACACACACACACACACACACCTCTTTCCTGGAAATCATGCCTCTTACATAAGTTGATTACCTATTATAAAATGACATTAATTATTTCCTAAATGCAATGAAAAACTAAAAGAAGAATGTTCCTCAGTAATTACTTATGCAAATCTTCTACACTTTAGAAAGCAGCCTTATAAATACCATCTGATTATTGGAAGGAAATTAAAGTACAAGAAAGTTACGTGGCCAGTGTTGGAGAAGAGCAGGGAGCACAGAGAAGATTCTAAATGATTGTCAATCTCTTTGGAACAGTAATTCCTAACTCCAAGTCTGGCTGCAAACCGGTAGTTGGTTGACATGATTTGGCTTACAGAGATATTTTATATGGTTCATAGAGGATTTTTAAAACCGTTGTCAATATTTTTTAACTTTTTTTTTTTTCTTTTCTTGTAACAGAAGTAAAACCCAGATTTCCAGCTCACTTTAAAATCAGAAGATCTAGTACCACTAGACTTGTATCCCCTCAAGACAATACCTGGTGGAAGTCTGTAACTGCCTGTGCTTCCTCCTTGATTCCTGGGGCTTTTTCCATGCATTTATGCTGCCCCCACAGGCCTCTGAATTGAGCCCTCCAATGCCATGTGTAACAAAGCAAAGCCCCTAGAGAAGTTCCCCCAGTGTCCCACCAAGAAAGAATGGCATTCAGCCTGATCCCTAAGAGACAGAATTTTAGAACTGGAATAAGCCCTGTGATCCTTCAGACTCATGGTTTGTGATCAGGTGATGCAAGGTTCTGGGGAATCTTAAACTTTTCTTTGATTCTTCAATATTAAAATCTAATTACTAATGTATTAAGTATATTCATTTTCCTTTTCCAGGACAAAGTGTCTTGTTTAAAACTTTATAATGGTAGTGCTCTTCCTTACATATTTATATCTTTCTTTGAAACATTACTTAATTTATTTATTTGGTTAGTTTTAATTCATTGGGTGTGCTAACAATTATCTCAAGGCACAGTAACATTAGTCACAGTTGCTGCTAATCAAGTATTTCAACTATGTCTGCTTTGAAATAACGTGATTTTTACAGAAAGAACATGGAGGAAATTCATTTAGTGAGGAATAAATACAATTTGGTATTGAAATATTTCTCATCCTGGGTCCAACAGAGTTAAAAATAAAATATATCTTTGATTTTAGTGAAAGGGTTGGGAAGCACAAACCTCTTTTAATGTCTAATTTCACAGAAGAGAAAGCTGTAGCCTAAATAAAATGACTTACATAACAAGATTTCTCATTGGATAATGCTTGCTAAATTCTAAGATAGGTGTTTACTTGATGATATAGGATCTGCTTAAGGTGTCTCCTGGAATTTGGGCCATGCCTGATTCTTTCCACTTCCCTAGCAGTGGACTAGAAGCTCAGCTGAAGCTGGAGACCCACATGCCACAGCTCACATCCTATCCCCTACTCAGACTTTTCAAGTGATGGAAACAGGCAAAAATAATAAAATAAGGTGTCATCGTTACAGTGTAGAAGGGCACAGAAGACAGAATAAAAGAGAACACAAAAACAGAGAAGGTTCCAGAACGATGAAGAGTTCAGTGTTGAACTCTGTTGAACTCTTACTCTATGGTAAAGCCATAGGACACCAACATCAAGGTGAGGCCATGCATGGGTATCTGGGGAAGTAGGTTTGGTAGGCAGATTTTTGTTCCCCATTAACTTTTTACCCTGGTGTACTATCAGCAAATATGTTGGCAGAGGGACTTTTCCAGTGTAATGAAGACTACTAATCATTTGACCTTGACATAGGGAGATCATCCTGTGTTATCCTCCTATGTCTAATATGACTTATGAATTTCTTCTTGGTGGAGAGCAGAGGAGAAAGTCAAAGAAAAATGGGAGAAGATGAAGTTAAAGAGCTTGAAAGAAGAAAAAGGACTGAATACACCAATGTATTTTAAAAAATGGAATTTTTTAGTCCTACAACCATAAGGATGTAATCCAACACTTGGATGAACTTGGGCATAAATTCATCCTGAGTTCCAGAAAGAAGTACAGCTTTGCTGAGTCCTTGATTTCAGTCTCTAGAGATTCTACTCAAAGAGTCATGCTTAACTACACTGACCCATGAAAACTATAGTGGTTACAATAAGTAACCACTATTCTTCACCACTAAATTTCAGATAATTTGTTAAAGAGCAATAGAAAACTAATACAGCATCTTTGATAAGAAGTTGGGGAGGAAGAGAAACAAATTATATCCTACTCTAACATCTTGCAGTTCAATTTTTCAAAAGGAGGCTATATCTATAGATAAGTGTTATATATGTCAGTTGAGGATCAACATTTGACTTTAATATGGAGGCAGAGTTTGAACAGGGAGAAATGTTACTACAATCCAGGAAAGAAACACATTGAGTGGAGGGACTCCTCCAGGGCATTGTATGAGGTGCTTAGCATTATCATGTAATCATACCAAAGCAGTAGAACAAATGCGCCAATATCCCCATGGCATAGATGAGAAGGCTGTGGCTCCTACATTTGAGTGATAGGTCCAAGGCCAACAACTAGTTAGTGGAAAACCTAGGCTAAACTTTCTGATGAGGGCTTCTCTCTGATGGGAATTCTCCTATGGTTCATTTGTGGCAGATGCATGAGGACTTTCTCTGAAAAAAATGGCTTTCTGTGTCTATGTGGCAAAAATGGTCACTTCAGAGGATTTTCTTGGAACGACAGGTCTTGAGTTTTAGAAGAAATGACAGTTCTTGAGCTTTAGCAAATAGGACTGTAATCTTCCAGAGACTCAGATCTCCCTGGGGGATTACTCTATTTTTCTCTGATATAATGTGTCCAAACAAGGACACCAGTTCTCTCTGGCCTGGCATCAGAACATTCTACTCTTGTAGTAGGTAGAACCCAAGGCTAGAAACGTGGCCCCTCTAGATTCCAGAACTGAGACAGGCAACCCTGGATGGGATTCCACTAAGGAGGTCTATGCTTTTTGTCTAAGCTTTTCTAACTCCTGCTGTGGCAGGTGAGAGCCTTCTGGCATCTACTCAGGAAATCTGTGCCAGGATTCCATCTGGAAAGCCTAGCCCAGTTTCTCACCTCTGGTCCATCTTGCTCCGCTGTGGTTTCTCCACATTAATCTTCTCACTGATTTATCTCTTTTCATTCTGAACAGCTTGGATGCTATTGCTCCAATTACTTTCTTTGGGAAATTATTCTGTTGTCTAATTGACCCTACTATTAATTTTATTTTCTATTATCTAATTTATCCCACCCTCCTCTTTTCTTCCTCCCAGTTTCAGCTCATTACTCTTTATTTTCCTCAGTTTTTTTTTTTTTTTCCTTCTAAGGCCACATAATGATCTCTAAGAACAACATATATTTACAGAGGATATAATATCCACAGTAAAGATGGTGGAACACAAAATTTTATGTTGTCCACTCCTTGCTTCCATTATAATTATTAACCTCTACCCATTACTATTTAAAAGTGACACATCCTCTCTTCTTGGATGTTAGAATTTGGTGCATTTTTATAATGCAAATATTTTCTCTCTGCCCTTTTGTCTATTCACTCTCCCTACCTCACTTTACTTCTCTTCCTTTCCTCTGGCTTTTCTTTTTGTTATTTTTTGCTCCCCTTTGACCTTTACATCTTTCCCTCTTTATATAAGGTTTGATGATTTCATCTAGTCTATAGAAGCAACTTCTAAAAAATTGATAACACACACACACACACACACACACACACACACACATACACGTTAGAAACTATGGGTAAACATAAAGAAAAATAGAAAAATATCCATAAACATAAACACCAAAATAATGACCCTTAATATTTTGCCATAATCTAATCATCATAGTGTGATACAGTCTGACCCACTGGAGGATCCATCAGAATCAACCCATTTAGGCAGAGCCTCTCCTGTTTACTTTGCCTTCCTCTTGCCCTAGAGGCTATGAAAGAAAGTTACAGATTTCTGCAACAGTTTAAGGAAGGAACCTTCTTTTCAGTCTGGGAAGATGAAGACATTCTTCCGCCAAGTCATGGTCGTTAAGTTCTAGGGTCAAGGGAGAGTGTGGGTGTCAGTTCCAGAAGGATTGTGCAGGACAGGAATAGAAAAGGGTATCACAGAGGGAGATTGTGGTTTAAGAAAAAGAGATTGGACCTGCACCAGGGGAACCCACATTTGAAGAGCCCCAAGCAACCCCGTGTGCCTGGACAGAAAGGCTAGCAGAAGTTATGCAGAACTGAGAAAAGGAAGTTTTGCTTGCTATTGATTATAAGTGCCTTAAGTGGTATGTTTAGGAATGTAGGGAAATAGTGTCAGGCAGCAAAATGACATAATTCAGACCACTTTGGAAAATTATTCAAGAAGCCCTGGGAGGCTTATTGTATGGTGTTTTGAATTGGATTGCTGCAGATTCAGGTTGGTATAATGTCTGTGGCACTTGGTGTATTACCTATCATAACTATACTTCAGGTTTCTCATCTATGAAGTATGGATAATGATACTTACTACATAGATTTTGTTACGTTTTGGATATGAGGTTTCCCTGGAAAACTCACATGTGAGAAAATGTAAGAATGTTCAGAGTTGAAATGATTAGATAACAAGAGCCATACCTAATGAGTGAATTAATGTATCTGATGGAGTAATAATTTGCAAGGAGTACTGTACCAGGTGGTAACTGTAGGCAGGTAGGATGTGGCTGCAGGAAGTAGGTCACTAGGCGTGTGCCTTTGGGTATATATTTTTCCTGGTTTTTCTTCTCTTTCTTGGCTTCCCAACTGAGAGCTTTCCTCCACCACGCTCTTCTGCCACGATATTCTGCTTTATCTCAAGTCCAAAGCAACGGAGTCAGCTGACCATGGACTGAGACCTCTGAAACTCTGAGCCAAAATAACCTTTTCCTCCTAATTTGTTCTTGTCTGGTGTTTTTGTCACAGTGATGAAAAGCTGACCAACACAGACTTGTTGGTCAGCAGATCCTGGAAGCAGATCCTGAAAGGAGGAGTCATGTGCAAGAAATATATTAAAGAAGCTCTCCTAACACAGATCAAGGGCACATGGGAGAGGGGGAGGGAGCTGGTGGAATGAGAGCACAATCTCAGACAGAGGCCACGTAGATCAGATTCAACCTTGTCATACCAGGTGACTCTGGAGTGTAAATTACCGCTCAGACATGTCCTGATCTCTGGCAAGGGAACCCGAGTATTTGCACTTTGAGGATCCATGTGTATATGATAGAAAATCATGGAGTCATTAGCTAGAATATGCCTGTCAAGAGGTAGAGGTTTGAGGATGGACATGGGAGGGTAAATTCCATGGTGCACATTGTTATCCGAAAGAGGCAACCGGAGAGGGAAGAAGAGACATTGCTTTCTCTCCTAAGATCTAAACACAAATGCAAGGCTGGTTTTAGTGGGACAAGAAATACAAAAGTAACAATTACTAGTCATTTAAATCCCTTGTCCTGAAGAGAAGCAATCTTGGGGAAAGTCTGTTCTTTACTGAGCAAGGTGAGGGCGTGGGAGGCAAAGTCGATGTGTCCAGAAAGGGACAGTAGGTTGATATGATGTAGGGAGGGGCAGATCTTTGGGAACAAGCAGGGAAGAGACCAGGAGGTGTCATAAGGGATGCTAGAGAAAGATGCAGAGGAAGAACTGGAAAAGATTTGAGATTATCAAAGGCAACTGCAAGTACTATGAAGAGAGAGGAAACTTGGGAGAAATCTTTGAAAGAATTGTTCAGGGACTTTGGCCAGATGACATTTCTTCCCAGGAAAATCTACATTTTTAACTGTTGTCTTAGGAATGATCCATGTGGGTGTATACATTATAGGGAATTAGATCTATGTGGGACCAGGGGACCCTGCATTGTTCCCCCAACAACTACCTGCGTTGAATATGATATTATTAGAATTGTACAAGAATCCACTTCCCTGTAAGAAAATGCTAGGCAGCAGCTCTGGAAGTGTGGTCTCCCTGCAGGAGGAAGCAACCCAGAAGCAAGTGGGGATGGAGGCAGAGGACGCTGCATCTGAGCTCAATTATATCAGTCAGCCAATCAGTGATCCAAGACACTGTGTATTATTCATAGTAAATGTTAAAACAAAAAGGAAAATGGGGACTAATCATAAAAAAAGCTTAATCATGAAAACAGAGCACATGCGTCGCTAAACAAAGAGCCCTTGGAGCCAATCACAAGCTCAAAATGAGATGTACAGTACAGTTGTAAACTGGCTGCAGCATCAGGAAAAAACCCGAGTTAATCAGAAGGCATTCTTCCCATACAGTAAGCTGGTACCCATTACAATCCACTGTGCTAATGACCATCACTCAACGTGACAACATCGTAACTAAAATCACCATTTGTTCAAGTTAATTTCTTAAAGATCTGTGATTTTCCTCCATTACATTTAATATTTATGAATCCTAACTCACTGGAACTTCTCTATTTTCGGGTTATTACCATTCATTTTCAGGATGTAAAATGAAGGTCATTAGAGTTGGACTTTTCTTTTTCATTTACCCAGCACTACATCTTTAAAAGGCAATATAGTTCCAATCAAATGCTTGGCATACAATAACAGTTTTACCTTTACTTGAATATTATGCTACTTCGAACAAAATTCAGGTCCCATTAACTTGGTCTGCCACATATAAGCATTTCTCACTTTAAGCAATAGGTACTTTCCAACAAATCCAGCTGGAAAGAGGACTTTTTTAAAATTTATTTTTTATTCAAAGTTGTTGTATTTATAATAATAGTATGCATTATAATTCATAGTAAACATATAGAGCATCTTTTTACAAAACACTGTATACAATGTATATTCGTACCATTCAAACTTCAATCATGCATTTAGGATGATGACATCCATCTTATTCAACCACCTTTTCTTTTTTCCCCTCCATCCCCCCTTGCTTCCTTCCTTCCCCTCCCTCCTCTTTGACCTTTCTAGCATTCCTCTAATCCTCCTGTGTACCCAGACCCCACACCACTGTGAGTCAGCCTCCTTATATCAGAGAAAACATTCGATATTTGGATATTTTAGATTGACTAACTTCACTTGGCATTATATTCTCCAACTTCATCCATTTACCTGCAAATGCCATTATTTTATTTTCTTTTATTGCTGAGTAAAATTCCATTGTGTATATGTGCCTCATTTTCTTTATCCATTCATCTACTGAGGGACATCTAGGTTGGTTCCACAATCTAGCTATTGTGAATTGTGCTGCTATAAACATTGAAGTGGCTGTGTCACTGTAATATGCTGTTTTTAAGTCCTTTGGGAATAGACCCAGGAGTGGGATGGCTGGGTCATAGGGTGGTTCCATTCCCAGTTTTCCAAGAAATCTCCATACTGCCTTCCATAACGGTTGCACCATTTTGCAGTCCCACCAGCAACGTATGAATGTGCCTTTTTCCCCACATCCTCTCCAACATTTATTGTTGTTTGTGTGAAAGAGGACTTTTTGTAGGAAAATCCTGACTTCACTCTACCGTTTGTTGTAAGAGAGGAAAAAAAGAAGCATTCTAAGGAAATGGAAAACTATGGCAAGGAAGAAGCCAAGTCGAATGCGTGCTCTGTACAAGTTCTGTGTTCTCTTTCCCAGGAATTTCTTATGTGTTTGGGGATTCCTTTCGGATACAATACCTGTGATTCTTGGAACCCAGTACCTTTTTTACTTTTTCTGGGTACTCACACTATGTAAATGAAATTGGTTTGGTTTGCCAATGGGTTTTGTAATTAGCCAGATAAGAAAGTCTACTTTCACAAAGCTTTGGATTTTGAGAAGAACATGTATATCCTATGAAGGAAAGTATTCATAATAAAATCTCTACATCTTGGGCCATCACAGTCCCAGCCACCACACTTGGATGGCCCCTGTACACATTCCCACAACACGCCTCCTCTGCTTGACATCAGTGAAGACAGCACATCTAATGAGATACGTTTAGCAGAAAGGGTGATTAAATCTCCTCCAAGTGACTATATACTGGTAGAAGAGTTGTGTTTAGACCCTGGTTCTCTATTACTCCCACTCTTTTTCCAAATTTAGAGAACACTTTCCTCAGAGAGAAAATTCCAGAAAACCTTCTCTATCATTGGCCAGGACTCCCTCTGTATAGAGTCGGAGAGAGAGGAGGAGGTGGGGGGGGGGCAGGAGGAAATGTGGAGAGAGAGAGGGGAGGAAAGGGGGAGGGGGAAAGAGAGAGAGAGAGAAGAAAAACAGAAGTATCAAGTAATGCAATAAAATGATGACAAAAATAAGGGCTAACAGAAGCGAAAGGCTTGGTTCAGAATGAACCAAGGGATGGTCATGCTGGGAAAATGAGTTGAAAAGGCCCCACACTGGGAATAAATTCCCACCGTCACTGTGAGAAATACATGTGAAAGACAAAAAAACCTACCAAACTTAATGCCAGATTCAGTTGGGAATTAAACGCTCTGCCTTTGCAAAATTCACACAAAAGGGGAAAAATAGGGTGGGAATTTTTGTCTTTCTCTCTCTCTCTGAATTAGTGAAAAGACTCAACCTTTGTCTCTGGTTGGCTCCTCGTCCTCACAGGCAGTGGGTGGTGGGGACAAGGGAGCCTGAGGTACCCCAGCCTTGCAGAAAGAACCCCAGTATCAGTCCCAACAGGCCAGCAGCCCATGCCCACTTCTACTCAGTGTTGGTTCAAGGGAAAAGGAATTTATACTCCAATCCAATTACAATCTTTACATCACTGACAAAGGAGGGATGGGGCTATTTTTAGGGCTGCCCAAGAAAAGGCAAAATAAAACATTCTATCAGCTTTTGTAACACTACATAAATGAAGGCGGGGTGGAGGGGGCTGCCGGCCCTTCTTTCTAGGAGCTCAAATTATGACTTAAGGATTTCTTTGGCAGCCAGTTGGGAAATACAGCAAAGAGAGGTAAGGAACTCCTTTCTACCCTTCAATGAGCTTGTGTGAACTCAGCTTGACATGTCTGCAGCCCTCCTGGTCATAACCACCATGATCACCCCAGAGTAACTCTACTTCATTTTCCCCGCAGTTTCCCAGAAAATTATAAATAGACCAACCCATTGGAGTGGTATGTGGAGCTTTACAACTAAGACTGCGCGTGACTCATTGATACTTGCTTAAGATAAACCAGGTACTTTCCAAGTTGGACAAAGTCACTTTTGTCCTGAGATATACACTCCTCCCTCTGACCCAAATCTCAAAGATCCACTTGGTACTGCTGACATCGAGTATCACACTTCTGTCAGTAAGTCGCCCCAAAATTGCACTGTGTGTAATCTTAGATATCTCTGATTTTCTTTATTCCACCTCAGGGCCAGTTCACATATACTGGGACAACGGTGTTCCAGAGCAAAGCTTATTTCCATGAAGGGAGAAAATGTGAAATGAGGATAAGGACATTTCCTGGAAGATTCAGACAGGATAGTAGAAATAATAGCAAGCAGAGAAAATTACAGAGAGGAAGCCAGCTCTCAAGGCGACTGTACTCTTGAAAAGGGAAGAGTCATGCAGATGGAAGGCAGATTTGGTGAATAAGAGGAAATTGAGGAAGACAGAATGGAGAACCTTCGGTAGGCATTAGCCTCCAAGCCTCAGTGGACTGTGGGCACACCAGCAGTGCCCACAAAGTTGATCCTGAATTTGATTCTTCCTTCCAGGGAGAAGAAGAGATGCCACTCCAAGAAGGTATAAATTGAACCTCCAGCTAGCAGGCCGATTAGAGCAGAAACATATTACTCTCTGTGCAACTGAAAATATTCACACATCTTTATGTTCACAGTCCTTTAAACACAGAGCAACTCAATAAATTCTTATTTATGTGATGCCATCAGCGGTAGCAGTGCCGAGTTTTCTTCTTTTGTTTATAGGCAGAGGGGGATAAAATGCATGTGATCCCCCACCCCACCCCCCCTTTGGCATCAGCTAGCGACTGCCCTTCGAGTCTCAGAGTTAAGATGGGAATTGAAGGGTTTTGTCAGTTTTACTATATATCTTTTCATTCAAAAAGACTTCTAATCTTGAAACTGGTTCTTTGTTTTAAATCAGGCATCTATTGATTAATCATGAGACCGAGCATGGCTCACCAGGGGCTGAGGTGGGGCATACACTACGGAATTAGGACAGTTAAACACTGAAATCGATCCTCCCTTCTCCTGCCGCTGTTGCTGTAGCAAGCAGTTTCTCTAAGCTATTAATTTTATTATTAGCACACCTGGAGGCATTGCCTCCCTCAGGGAAAAGCAATTCAACTGTGTGTGCTACAAGACTAGTGGCAGATGATCAATGGCACAGCTGGATGGGACAGGGAGTGGCATCCCATCCCCACCGATTTGAAATCTAGGGGGTGATCTTTCTTGCAAAAGGAGGGACACAGAATGCAATGTTTCAGACCTGCTCCCTGCACTCTCCAGGCAAACTTTGCCTACCCAAAATCTGCCTTCATAAAGGCATGAGTTAAAAGAAACGTGGAAAGCAAGATTATAGATCTAACTTGGCCACTTCTCATCTTGTGGGTTCCTGTCTGCCATTTCCACAGTCTTGTCTATTTACACAAATACCCTGTCTATTTACCCTTTCCCTGGGGAGAGGGAGTTAGGGATCACCCCTAAATCAGCAGTCAATCAGCTGCTTCAGGCTTACCACTCCTTTCCAATGTGACAGGAATTGAGGAGTGACTGCACCTTTAGAGAATGCACATGCTCTGTAGTTTCCGAAATGCTTACTCAGTTCACAGCACCACTAATGCTAGGTCCCTGTGCAATTGAGATTGCATTCTCTGATGGACATGGTCTTCTGAGTTTCCATTATCTGGAGATATTCCATATAAGTTATTCCTTTTAGATCCCTTTCAATCTCTGTGTTCCCTTATTATTCATTTTTCCTCTTTCTGTGTCCCTCCTATTGCTCTCTTTTCATATGTGTGTGTGTGTGCGTGTGTATTTGTATATACACATGTATATACACATATATACATACATATATGTACACATATAAATAGAATGTCTACATGTATGTGTATATATACAATTATTGCTAAATAGATAAATACCTATATATGTATATTTCATACTCCAAGAAGAAACAAGTGCTTTTAAAAAATGTTTTATAACTGAGAACACGAAAATAGGACCCAGAATATGTCCAAGTTGAAGTCACTTTTTAAAAAAATATTTATTTATTTATTAGTTGTACACAATGCCTGTATTTATTTTTAATTTCTTTTTACTTGGTGCTGAGGATCGAACTTGGGCCACACACGCATTAGACCAGAGCTCTACCGCTGAGCCATGACCCCAGCCCGAAGTTACTGTTTTAAAGGTGCCTAGCCGATGGAGTTGAGGCTACTTGGTTCATGCTCAAGTGGAAACATATGTTCTCCTACTGTGCACAGTACTAACTTAGGTTCCCAGGAAGATCCAGATCACTGTCTACTCACTGTTCTTGCCCACGATGTGAAGTTCTGCTCTGGCTGGTTGACAGAGTTAAGTGCTGTTTGCAATGAAGAGTGAGGTTGAGCCCCAGGAGTCACTAAGCTGAGTTCTGCCAGTCCCAGGCAAAAATTTGAAAAAGGCTCTGAGCCCTTCTAACCTAGTTTCTGTGTTCTCCAAAGACTGACCCACATTCTTTTAACAAATGTTGATTGAAGTGACACTACCTACTAGGCTCTGCTCCAGGAACAAGTGATACGGATTAGGTTAGCTCCCTCACCTGACCTATCCCTATCAGAAATCCATGGGCACGCACTTGTGACCTCCAGCAAGCCATGCTGCTGAAGCAGCACAAGATTCAGAGTTGAGACAAGCATGGATTTGAGCCTTGGTTTGACTGCTAACTGTGCCACCCTGTTGGTTTCCTCTATCTGAGATTATTTACCTTGACTCTTACAAAGATCACTTGTGCAAATGGACCTAATAACATCAGAAAGATCACTTGTGAAAATGGTCCTAATATTGTCTCTCTCTAACAGAAAAATATAAAAAGAAGCAACTTTTCCAATCCTCGGTGTCTCTAGATGGGATCTTGCTGAACTCACTGTTGAACGTGACATTCAGGATCTCAGAACTAATCATCTCATGAGACACATAGTAAGACATACTATAAACACAAGAAGTGCTTGACTTACACACTTGCATATATTAGTCAAAACTGTACAGCTAGGATTTATGCATTTGTACATGTATACATTTTACATCACAAATAGTAGCTGAATAATAATTTGGTACAAGGGGTAGGAGACAGGGACATATGAAAAAGCAGAATGCTAATAACATCAGTTTGGTGATAATTACATGAGGTTTCATTATATTATTCGTTTTCAATATGTTTGACCTTTTCACAACAAAATATTTGAAGTGATAAAAAAAACTTTATCCAAATACAGGTGTGCACTCAGGCCAGGGAAAATGAAGAAGAAAATATAGAGTCCTTTATGAAATTAAATTTATTTTTTATTCAATTTAAAAAAATTTTTGAAAATTTAATGCTCTCTTATTTTTGGTATTAGAATTTCCATTCTTTTGCAAAGCAATAATAATAATATTAATGACAGTTATTATTTATTAAAAAACATCTTCAGCCTGATTGTAAAATAATTTATTGGAACACATCATTCATTTACATGTTTTCTAGAGTTGCTTTCATTCCACAAACGTGAGTTGCATCCTTGTGATGGAGACCGTATTATCCATAGCTCAAGTTATATGACCCTTAATGGGGTGACAACAAGTTTGCTGATGCTTGATCTACCTTTACTCCTGGGTCACAATATGTGCTCAATAAAAGTTTCTACCTTTTCTAAAAGACCAGTTCTCTCAGGTCCTTTGTAGGTGACTGAGTACTAATTGGACACATTAATTTAAGCTATTAATGGCTGATAATGGCTTAATATGTCACCACTCCCAGATAAGACACTAAAATCTTCCCTTAAAGTGCAAATGTTAGTACAAGGATACTGCTAATAAATCAAGTCTAGGAACCGAAATTGCAGGGCTCTTTTGTTGTGGTGGGGACTTTTCCCCGTCAAGGTCCTCTACTGCTTCCCCTGCCCATCCCACCAGCCAGCTTTGGGTGTTTATCCTCTTGTGTCATTGCAGGATGACTATGCACATATCATAAACTTTCATGGGATAGCCAGGATGCTCTCTAACATTAAACCCTTTGGGGACCATGTGACAGTAGAGCGTAGCAGTTAAGGATGTGGTATTTAGAAACTAACAGATTTCACTTCTTGCTCTTTTAGTAAGCATCTGTATGATTTAGAACCAAAAAAAGCTCAGTGTCCCTGTCCATTAAATGGAAATAAGAATGGCATCCATCTATTAGGAGTTTTGTGAGGATTAATGAGAAATTGCAAAGGAACTGCTTATCACAGCTAACATTTATGGAGCACTTACTATTTTTATGCCTTGTGTTGTAAATGTCAGTACCTCCTAGGGATAATGACACTTGCTAAATTGGGTTTGTCCAGGGACCAAAAGTTAGAGTGTGTGACCTTCAAGAACTGTACCCTGTCCCAATCCCTTTTTCCTTCTCACCCTCATTAATCCCCGACTCAAAACCCAATTTCAGAAGAAGGGGAACAGTTTTCATAAAATCACAGGTGCCTTGCATGGAAATCTCTTCCAAATGTATAATTCTGTAACTCTGCATGCTACCTTAATAGTCTACAGTTCCAGTAATAAAGATAGGTTAATTTTGCATTAGATGAGCTTTAATGCACATTCAGAAATCAGAAACTAGCTTATGTGTTCATTAGTGGAAATCTTGCCTAAAGTGGGTCACGTTAAAACCAGAGGAAATTCAGACACTGGGAAGAAAGGGGAATTCTCTTTCATGTGTCATCTTCCATTATTTACAATCAGTTGAATGGCTATGAAGCAAACGTGTGGGATCCGTTTTCTAATGCATCAGTGGCACACAGTGGTTTAAGACAGCATCAGGGAGGTAGCTTTTCCTGTGGTATTGACATCCTGTGCCTGACTTGAGCCAAGGGTGGTGGGAGACTACTGTGGTCTCATTCCCAGGGAGGGTAACATCAGTACAACCAAAGTAGGGCCAAGTTGTCCTTGGGAATGATTTAGCCTTCTCTGGTTAGGTCATGCAAAAAACCAGGGCTTGAAATGAGACAGAACTATGGCTCCTGGCTTTGCTAGTCATCTTGGCCAAAGTGCTTCATCTTTGAGAGTCTCAGTTTCCTCATCCAAAAGGATAAAAGCAATGATTGCTGGTACAAAGAACGGAGTCTGTAAAGCACAGGGCACAATGTATCACATTGGCTCTAAGTAAACTTATTATCTGTGAAGCTCCTTGAAGAGCACTTTGAACACAGGAAGCACTCAGTCGATGGTAGTTGTCATCATTATTGTCACCATCTTCACTGTCACTGTTGTCATCAAAGGCTGACCGACAAGATCAAAAATTATTTTTATAGACCTCATATTCTATAATGCCTCAAGTGGAAACAGTAATAGGCTCAAATGACAGTATGAGTTTCAAATTTAAACCGACACCTACCAATAGTTACACATTCTCTGCTTAAAGAGATTTGTATGTGCAAACAGAGAAACCATTTTCTATATGTTGAGAAGAATGCCCCCCTCCACTTCCCTCTGATATAAACTGTGTGGTAGAGAGATTCCCCAGGCTGTGTACAAAGGAAAGAATTCACAGGCCCCACTTAAAGCGAGCTGAAACACTTAAGAAAACAAAGACATCTTTCTCCTAAGTTTCCCTGGTGTACATGGGGAAAGAGATTCACACTTCCATTTAAAGTTGCAGGCATTGCACACCTACAGTGATTTCCCAGGAGCAAGATGCTGAAAATGTACCCCAAGGTGTCAGGAACAAATGTGTATAATGATGTCTGTCTTTCCTGACTACAACTGCAGCATAGGAGTTTTAATGGATTTAAAAGAAACAGGAACTGACACTAAAATGACACTTTTTGCGAACAAGATATATTGGATGTTTTCCACATTCCCTCCTCCTAACACCCGCCCCCATCAGTAGGATTTTTCCCTTGGAGAGAAAAGTGTTCAGTGTGTGTTTTCACACTGTGGTAGCAACACAGATTCAAATGCAGGTATTTGCCATTACCAAAACCAAACTTTTGCTGAGAAGGGTAAACAGATCCCATCCATGTCCTGAGACTTCTTTGCTTCCTCCCTGCTCACATGCATCGTAATGATGTCCTATGATGTTTTCCTTCCTTTCCTGAACCTTCCCCAATACCATACAGACACAAAGAGGAGGATCACCCACCACATTCATGAATAAGTTTCCATCTTTATATAACCCATGAGAGTCAGAACTCATTTTTCTCTATTGCATCTCAAAGGGTTAGAAAATTCCCAGCCACCGTGGACAAGATCAAAACCAACAGAAGAGAATTGGGCTCCACCTTCATTATCCCCATTCACCATAGGAAGAGAAACCAGTTCCTTTCAGGTACTTCAAGCAAATGCCAGGCTAGCCATCTGGAGAGGTGCTGTGTCTATGGTAGGCTGTGAGCACGTGGGAAATTCCCTCATCCTCTCCAGATCTCATCCTCTTCACACATATGGTAAGTTGAGACATGAGAATAGAAAATAAAGTTTTCATGTCTTTTACCAAACCCAGACCTCTGGTAGTTGTTCTGGAATTCATGGTGTTGATGGATTTCAGGGTGGTCATCTGAGATCTGCCCACTTTAAGTGTATGTTGGAAGCTATATATACCTGGATGGCCATCCCCATGAAAGAAGTAAATAAAGCATGCCAGAAATGATCAGAAATAGTTTTCAATGGACTGGTTAATTATAAAAAGAAATTTAGTTAAAATAAAATAAAAATTATTTAAAATAAAATAACATGTGTTATGCCTACATCTTCTGTGTGTGTGTGTGTGTGTATGTGTGTGTGTGTAAAATTACTAGGCATAACACTAACCTATTAGATTTTTCTTTGTGGTACTTTGTTCATATGGTCAGAAAATATTTTTTTGAATTGAAAATCAGAACTGGAATTTTTTTCTCCCAGATGTTAAGGATTAATAGTTTCTTCATTAATTTTTAAAATTTCTAGAATGTCTTTCCCTATCAGGTTTGATTATGTGTCCAAGTTTCTTTTTTTCCAGCAGATTAACCAATTGTCCCAACATTGTTTATTGGTATACTAATGTGCTCAAACATAAAACAAAAACAAAAATTAATCAGAAAAATATTTACCAGTCATACAACAAAAGAGAAGCGTGATGCAATTCATTTATACACAAATTTTTAAAAAGGTAGCATCCCATATTTTGCTAGTAGCAAGTTCATGAGGAAGTATTCCTGCTTCTAATAATAATATAAAAGGAACTCAGTTGTCCACTTGTAATAATTAGCATTTTCAAACAATGAACGCACCCAGGTTGGTATGAGTTGGTGAAATGAGCCCTCCTACTGTATCTGCTGCTGAGTCTAAAAAAGCATACAAAAGAGAAAGTCAATGGGTCTGTATCTATATTTATAGCATTTGACCTAGAACTTACTATGGATCCCTGATTCCTTCTTCCCCTGACACCATGTTCCTTGGAAAGCTGGGCTAAGGTAATAAGATGAAAAGAAAAATCAGCAGGTTAAATCTTCATAGATTGTATGGAGTATCTGGCTTACATCACACCATGAGAAGCAAGCAAACCACAGATTCCAGTCTGACTCAGTGAGCTAAAGACTAACAAAGATTTCAAATCTTCAAATACATAAGAACCTTAAAATTATTCTGCTACCAATCCAAATTCTCTCTCCAATACCTTTCCTATCACCCACGTATCAGAGAGGCACAGGAAATGGGAATGGGAGTTTGGAGAAGTACAGAGGTCAACACAAATAATGAAGCATAACTCCCAGTCTGCCCTGGTCCTGTTCTGAAAAGCATTTTCTCATTTCTGACAACTTTATGTCATACCTTAAAAACCCTAACTACAGAATTTTGTTAGTTAAATTGGGGAAGCCATCATTATCTTTATTTTATACTTATACCCTTGTCAAAGGAGGGCTAGCTATGACACTCCAAGGTAACTCTTCAAGACTGTAACCTTTCACCATTAAGACCTGAGGCATAACTAACTGTTCAATAGAGATACTCTAGTTCAAGTAGCCCAAAAGAAATAAAACAAAGGCTTCCCATTATGTAAATATAATCCATTCAAAGCCAGTCTTTTTGAAGAATTTAGATAGAAATTGAGTTCAGTGTGCCATATTAGAAGGTTTTTGAGATCTTCTTGAATGATTTCCTTTTCATTGAGAGTTTTACTGAAATATTTTTATGCCTCAAATTCTAATTCAATTAACTTATGCTAAACAAATAACCTAAATCATTAATGAAAAGTTATATCCCAAGTATCTAGTGGAGTATCATTTTTAGCAGAAAAAAAAAAAAAAAAAAAAAAGGGAACATACTTATGGTTCCCAAAAAAGGCCTGGTTATTAAAACTTTGGCATTTTGATATCTAACCATTCATAATACTACAAATTATCTGTGGTCTTGGGAATATGCAAATTATAACATTGGATTTGAAGAATTACCACAAATTCTAAAGTAATAAATTGAATCCCTAATTGTATTCTGTGACTTTGGAAACTGAACTCACAAATCTGATACCTGCAGATACTTTCTTGTCACCCTAGTTAACAAACATGAATGGAAAATTTTAAGACTCCTTCAGACCATGAGTGATTCTATAAACTACAGTAGTTTCACAACTAGCGTTCCAACTAAAATCATCAGTTTACATATTTATTTATTGTTGTCACCTCTTGATTATATTGTCACATCCATCTCAAACGGCAGCAAGTGGCCTTTGTTGTATGGGAATGTTCTGGAAGGGGACAATGATTCACACAAGGTTTTTATAGATGTGACTCTGTGCATCCATGAGTTAGAGGCTAGCACAACAGGTGATGAAATTAAAAAGGAAATAAATAATCCTCAACAGGACAAAAAGATCATGGATCACTGGGACTCTTGCAATCTACTCCACAAACACGTACAAAAATTGCACAAAATGAACAGAACCATCACAAGAAAACATACCAAATAACTTCTGCCTGTACAGTGAGCTTTCATGGATGATTTTTATCTTTTCATTTGTCTCTATCTTCCAAATTTCCCATCATGTATGATTTCTATGATCTGGAAAGCCACGCACAGGAGAAAAGCAATGTCTAGAGGAAGAATCAGCTCAGCTTCCCCCGTGTCTGAGATGCCCGCGGCTGGGCTACGCTATTTTCATCAGAAACCGTTGTTTCAGGCATACTGAACAGTTGCATTCCCTGTCAAAAATTAAAAACCTTGTCAAATTCTTTCCTTTGTGGCCTTATACACGGTTCATTGTCAAGAGTGAGCTGTATGGAAAAACAGACTAAGAAGGAAAAATAAATGGTCTCCCTTCTATATGGAGTGAAGGGCTTCCTATAATTTTAGCAGTCATTAAGATTTACTAATGAAGACTAGAGATAGAGTCTAAAAAAGGAAATATAAAGTTAAGTGGCTCATTTCGTGTTTTGAGAGGTAAAATATTAAGAGGAAAAAGACGTGCTGGCTCATCAATCACAAGCCACACGAAGCTGGAAAAGTAAGGCCGCGGTTCCTGCCGCACCACCCTAGCGAGACAACCTTCTAATAGGTGCGAGGCTATTGCAATCTCCGTCCCTATTTAATCACAGGGCCGTTTGAGCACTGACTGCCAATTATCCTGAATTATGTGTCATATAGCAGGTTTGTGATCTGGGCTATAGTGCATTAGGGACCCAGCAGAGACCACCATGTTGATTTGACAAGGTTCTTACAGCTGAGATGAATAAATTAATGCAACAGAATGACTCTGATGAAGGGAAGATTGGAGCCAAGCTCCCAGAGATGGAAGATTAGTGACTAATCAGCTCTAACACCTGGTTTCCATAACGCTCTAATAACAACTCCTCACGCTGCTGTAACAAAACACAACAGCCTCTGCCAGGGGGAGAAACACGAAAGAACCTCCCGGGTTACGGCTCAGGGTGTTTTATTCACGACAGGATGTATTTCACCTGTTTTTGGAAAATTAGTGCAGCGGCAATTCTTTCCCGGTTTTGTAATGGGGTGGAGGGCGGGAGACGGAGGTGAATTCAAAACAACAAAGTTCCCAGGAGAACCCATTGAATGAAAAGCTATTGCTGCTAACTTTTCAATTCCACTCGCTTCCAATGAAAAGATGAAGAGGAGGGGAGGGAGGTGAGAAAGGGGAGGTTACAACAGGTATTGCCAATGGGACTGTTCAGTCCCCCTAAATGGTGGCAGGTGACCCCACGCTCAGCCCTGGCCTCTTGTTTTTGGGCTCACAGCAGATGAAAGCAAACACTTCTTAGCCCCCAATCCTTACTATGTTGGTGACTCCAGAGAAGCTCTCAGGGTCCTAGCATCCAGCAGGTGAAGCCAAGGTACAAGATGGTCCAATTCCTCATCCAAATGCAAGCTAAGATCTTTAAATATGCCTGGCACTGCTGCCCTAGGAGGGTACCCTGTCTTTGGCAGTGCTCTGAAGATAAGCACTGTGGGCTGTTCTCTTCCCTCTGGCCATCACATCCTTCATGGACTAGTACACTGACATCTACCAGATCTGGGGCACCAAACATTATAACAGGTCTTTTTGTTTTGTTTTGTTTTTTGAATAGAGGACACCAGACTAACGCATATAATCACAGTTATCTTATATCCGACAAAAGTGCCAAAAATGCACATTGGAGAAAAGATAGCCTCTTCCACACATGGTGCTGGGAAAACTGGAAATCCATATGCAACAAAATGAAATGAAACCCCTATCTCTCACCATGCACAAATTCAACTCAAAGTGGATCAAGGACCTAGGAATTAGACTTCAGACCCTGCGCCTACTAGAAGAAAAAGTAGGCCCTAATCTCCAACATGTCAGATTAGGCCCCAACTTCCTTAATAAGACTCCTATAGCATAAGAATTAATATCAAGAATCAATAAATGGGATAGATTGAAACTACAGTAGGTCTTTCACTTCTGCTTACCAACGAAGAGACACTAAGGTGGTAAGGTAGTATCCCTGTGCTAACCTCGCCCCAGGATCCCAGACTGAGAAAACCCAACCTAGCAAGAGGTAAGCAGTTGAAGACCTGGCTGCCAAGGGGGGTGTGCTGCCCACCCCACCACAGCCAGTGACATCAGCATCATGGACTTGTGTAGTACTTTCTTAGCAGCCGACTTTATGCTTGCTTGTCCTGGAATTGTCAAACATGGTTTGTTGCCCTGGAATGAGACTGGGACTCAACATGTCAAGAAAACCAGGTCCTTCTCTGACAGTTTAGCCTGGATTCGCTGCTTCTCTTCTCCACTGCGGCTTCTATTCCCATAACTGGACTTTCTAGTCACAATCTGTTTAATTCTGTAACTTAATCCCTAGCAGGGGTTGGAACATCAATTTGGATTCCGTGTTTCTTTTTTATTCTGATTATTTCCCCACGTAGGGTGCTCTGTGATGGCCCACATTTGGCTCGTCAGCCTGTGAAGATCCAGCCTTTTTGCTGTGACTGACAGAGAAGCCAACTACATATTGTCCCAAGGGCTGTTTCCAAATTTGGGCTCCCAAAGGGAGACTCGCTAAATTCCTCCAAGCATGCTTTCATGCCGACCCATTTTTATAGGTTCATTTGTTCTTACACCTGCCTCTTTCTTTTCCTCACAAGCCTCACCCAAGGGGAGAGCAGAGAAGTGCAGAGCAACCATTTTTTTTTTTTATCTGCATCGCACTGGAAACCATTTCTTTCACCCTCTTTGCAGTTGTTCACCCCAAACTCCAATTTAAGCCTAGATGTCGGAGGTCAGAAGGACCTCTGCCAAGGGAGTGATGCAGGCAGTAAGCTTATGCAAGTTCACAGCTAATATTTCTTTTTTATTGTTTTGTTTTATTTTGTCTCTCAGTTGAAATATTTTAGTGAGTTTTGTTAAGCCGAGTAAAGATTCCTCTTCAAATAGACATTCAAAGTGAAATTCAAGGGGGAAAAAAGGTAAATCTTTAAAAGGGTTGATTGAACTTGTAATCATAAAAGTCACACTCTGGGCCATTTGCTGAATTTCACTCTGTTAAATGTTTTATCTTCTTACCCCAAATTATAAATGCCCTAAACCATAAAGTAGAAAAAGGCCAGACATCATTGGTGTTCTGAAAAGTTCCCCTGCCACAACCAAAGGGCCCTGCAGATATTCAGAGGAGGCAGTATAGGCTTGGTGGGAGCAGCAGGTAGCAGTTTTGTGTGTACAAAGCTTAGGGGAGAACACAGGTGTTCGGATGACAAAACCCTCCAATGTGCAGCGAGACTGGCTTTGTCTCCGGTTCCGTCAAAGATGTGCTGAAGGTTTCTGAGGGCCATGAAAGGAGCATGGAGGCGTACAGTTCCTCTGAAAACATGTCCTTTCTCTAAGAAACCATAGCCAGAAAATGATCTTCCAGGGGTGGAATGACAGTCTAGTATGCCCAGGGCCTTTGTGCAGTTCTATGTTGCACTTGATACAACACAGACGAGATGAGGATCTCATGGGAGATCTTGATGGCTAAGACAGTGACATCAGTGACATCTTGTGGGTCATAGATGAATCTAGTGACTGTAAAATTCTCAGTCCAGAATAATGCAAATATTTATACTTGCATAAAATGTGCATAGTTTCACAGCTTTTATTTAAGGATGACCATCACTGTAGGAGATAGATCAGTTAGCCAGGGATAGAGAAACACACACCACACACACACACACACACACACACACACACACACACACACACATACACACACTTTCTTCATGTTGATCATTTATAATATCACACCAATATGTTAAAATTCCCACATTAACTAGGTTCTTAGTTTCAAGATACAGGACTATACTACTGAGTTAGATGAGTTATTACAAGCAAACATAGGATCCCTCATTAAAATACCCTTCTCTCCTGAAAGCAACAGTCATGTAACATTGCAAAGAAGGTGCATTAGAGTTCTCCAGAGAAAGAAAACCAAGAGAAGACAGACAGACGGGTAGAGATAGGAAGAGATTTATTATAGGAATTGGCCCAAGTGATTATGAAGGTCAAGGTGTCCCACCATCTGCTGTCTGAAAGGTGGAGAACCAGGAAAGCCAGTGGTGGAATTCACTATGATTCAGTCTAGGTCTGAGTGCCTGGGAACTGGGGAGTGGTGCAGAGGGGCTTCCAGTATGAGTCCCAGAGTCCAAAGGCCTGAAATCAGGAGATCTGAGGGCTGAGGACAGGAAAAGATGAATGTCCTAGCTCAGGAAGAGAGATCAATGTCACCATTCCTCTATTCTTCCATCCTATATGGGCCCTCCCCAGGTCAGACGATGACCACCCACCACATTGGTGGACCTTTGGTGCTCAGCTTTCTGATTCAAAAGCGAATCTCTTTTGTGAAACATCCTCACAGGTCCACCCAGAAATAATGTTCTACCAACTCTCTGGGCCCTCAAATCCCAGTTGAACTGGCACATAAAATAAACCATGACAGAGGAGGCAAGGGAAGAAGAGAAGGTACACAGGTCAATATACTGCCTTACCCAATGTGCTACCAGAGTAAGACAAGCTCAGGCATTATTTCTGCTTATGATTGTCATATCTGACATTTCAATGACCAATGAAGGTAACAACTAAGACATGAGATGCCTTGGTAAATGTGTTTTCTATGGGCCCTAGAGCCAGAGCTCCAGTCCCTTCTCTATAAAATTACATTCAGTTTGGGAGAATTAAATGAGTTAAAGTATCTGTCAGAGAATTTCAAACTTTCAGGTACTATACAAATGTCACTCTTATTGTTTTTTTTATTTTGTTTGTTTTTTGTTTTGTTTTTTTTTTCCAGAGAGACTTTTTAATAATATGCAGATTGGCTAAAAACTCAGAAGGTCCTGGAATTCCTTTTGCTTGCTCCTACATTAACCTAATGACCCACAGGCAGATGTGCTTTGGCCTCTGTTTAGAGTGGTAATGAACCTCACACACAGTTATTTATCCCAAGAGAACTGACAAGGCAGCTGAAATTTGGACTGTAGCCATGTTAAACAGGGACTGACTACATCAGCTCTACCTTGCATGTTGCAAATTATGTTAAGTAGTGATCTCCAAGGTGAACAAGAAACTCTACCAAGTGGGGGTGAGAAAAGAGAAGATCTACTATTGACTATCATTTTTATCTTACTTTAAGAAAAATAATTATTTCAATTTCATAATATATCTGCCACCTTATTAAGTTACACATGTATTCCATTTATTTACAAAGATACATGTTGGAGAATCATAATACATGTTTTACTTCTGAGTGTGTATGTTCAAAACATTTTAAAGTGTAGAGATCCTTTTTTATGTGTAACATTGAGTCTCCTAAATGTGTTAGGTCTTCATTACTATAAGAAAACCAAGGCTAAAAAAGTTAAGAGTTTTCTGCTATATATTACCTAGTAGGATGAGAACAGAATTTCTGGTCTGAGTTTTAAGTCCTTCTATTCCTTTACAACAAAGGGTGTCCTTCTGAATTTGACTTAAGGTAGAAGTCACACAAAAGTAGCCTGAGAACTCTAAAATAGGCTAATGTTATATGAGGGAGAACAGATAGAAAGGAATCATAGAATGAGGGACTGTTGAGTAGGTCAGCTGAGCAAGCTTTACTGCCACTCCGGGTAGTAAAGTAGTAGTGCCCTCAAGAGGAGTTGTTAGAATACAGACTCATAGAGGTCAGCAATCACTTATCCAGACCACAGCAAACTGATCATGATCACTGCCATGGCCTTTTAAGTGCTTCAACATGACATTTAAATATGGTACCAATGAGATACTTCCTTCCACCCCCTCAATAAAAACAAAAGCGAAAATTATAACCATCACCATATTTATGTATTATTTATAAATGGCATTTTCTGTTTTTAATGCATTTCCTTACCTTAGCATAAGGTACTATATAAATGCTAACTACTGTTTGCATTAACAAGTCTAAGTCCAGCAGAAATATAGACCTCAGTTTCTTCAAGAAGCCATAAAAGGCTGAAAGGAAATTACCTATGGTGGGTTATAACAACATAAACTTTACCTCCTTGTCATCTGCTCAACTCCTTGCTTTCTGATTAAAAAAATATGTTGTCAGCTAAGAATTTATGAATTTTTGGATATATTAAAAATATGTTTCAACAAAAGAAATTAGTATAGTTCTTGAAAACTCCAGGTAACCTACTCTTGAGTGAATTTGTGTAAATAGATGGGCCCAAAATGGGTCTAAAAATAGCATTCTTTTAATATGCTGGTTTCAAAGGGATATGTGCTTTTGAGCAAAAAAAAAAAAAATATTGTCCTGTTTAGTAAATGAAAAAAAATAGCAAAAATCGTGTTAAAGTATAACACTAGATACATACTTTTAACAATGTACCATAATAGCTGTAGTAAATTAATTATATTATACATTAGTACATTTCCATTTCTGAAAACCATCTGAAACATGTCTTCAAATTCAGTAAATGGTCATTTTTCCTTTATAGTTCAGGTGGCCTGGATTGCTGAATTTGCAAGTTAGCTTACTTGGCTGTGAGCCACTTACATATAAAATACATATGTTATAGAATCAAAAAACCTGAGGGCTGGCAAGAAAAAAAAAACAATCTATGATCTTTAAAATAATCTCATTGATTTCTTATTTTCCACAAAAGGAAAACAAACCAAAACAAAACACAAAAACACAGCTATACTCATCAATAACAAGACACCTAAAATGGTGTTATTTATTCAGTAAATACTTACTAAGCACTGAACGTGGGCCTGGGTAGATGGTCATATTCAAAGATCATAATGTGTCCACATAATTACCAAAATCAAGGGAAATATCATATGTTTTGTTAAGTTGACAGGGAAGATGCTTAACAACATGTTACTAGGTATTTACTATGTAAATACAATATGTTGCTAAGAGGGCAACTTCATTGTAAACATCTGTTTTACTAACAAGTACTAAACCCACCGGATTTGCACACCAGGAAATTGAGGAGAGATGATTTCCTAAAAACCACATATCGAGTAAGTGGCAAAATCAGGACCAATATAAATATCAGTTACACGAAGCTGCATACATTATCAAAATAGCATCGTTTTCATGCTTGACCTTCCGTATCAGCACTTCTAATAATGCGTGTGAATGTGAGGTATAAAATGAGGGATGATTCACAGAAAATTATGGTGAGAAATAACATAATGGACCTTTAAATGCACCCTTGCCAAAATTGTATAAATAATGCTAGTTCTCCTTACTTGAATTGTGGGAAAGGAAGACAGAAATCAGACCTTCGGGAAATAAGCTGTTTTCAAAAGCAGAGGAAATGTGTTTTACTTAATCTTGAGTTTGAATATGACATTCATATACATTCATATTTGCAAATATTTTAAAATGTATTCATCTTAATAGGAGATGCACACATTTCTTGAGATCGCCTCAAAATTTTTTTGAACTCAAAATAGGATTAAGTTATTATGCTTAACTTAAACTTTGAACATTTCCTCATAAAAGGAACTAAGGAGGAAAAGAATCAGGATTACAAGAAATTTAAGAAGTTAGGGAGATTCTCTTCATTACCCCTCCAAAACAAGAAGTTACTTCTCTGAGAATTAATTTTAAAGTTGAACAGTCAAATAGAAAATTTGACCTTCTGGATTATTTTCCAATTTAGAAATTTCTAAACTCGCAAAAAAATAAAATAAAATAAAGACTATGAAAAGATCAGAAAATGTTTTATAAAGATTTCTAAAGTAATTTTTGAAGAAGAATTCATTTATCTAATCCCTCTTAGTCATAAAGTAATATAGTAGAAAATGGAAGAAAAAGTCAGAATGAAGCCCCAAATTAAAATAGAACAGGGATCAAAGTGTACTTTTAAAAAGCCACAAAATTATTTCATGACATTTGTTTAATGTTTAATAGATGCATTGAACTCTTGGAGCAACCTATTTGCAGAATAATTCCACATTCATCCAATTGGATTTAGAAAAACAAAAGATAAGACATTAACAGAACTTCCCCCTGGGAGTATTATTAAGTTCAAATCAAAATCATTACAATGTTGTTTTCCATTCAATACTCAAACTGCAAATCCTAAAATAATGTTTACCTGAAATGTTTTGCTGCTGTATTTAAAATCCAAAAACAAATGATACCTATAAACTAAATTTATTATAGATTATCAGTTTCATGGGTGAAACCTCAAATAAGATCTGCTACTTGCAAATCACTTTGCCTCTTTTGTAGAAATAAACAGGCATCTATCCACACATAGCACCTGGTCATGAAGAGTGAAGAACAGTGTTTTAATTTTAAATTCCTTTTAAAGAAAACTAAAAATCCAGAAAATGTAATTTCAAGATTCATAACAACTCAAAAATGGAAGCGCTGCATATAATTATATGTGCAGTTTTACAATGAAAAATTACTTCAACAGTTTTTCTACCACACCGCAGAAGCCAACATGCCTCATGATTTTTATTACATATAAAACTCATTATATGGAATTTTAATATTTCCATTAATACATTTATATGCAAAAGCAGGAACTCGTACAGATATTCTCTGTTTAATTTAACAAGACTTCTTTTACTCACGTTGAGCCAAAAGTATATTTAGAATTTTGTGCTTTGCCCAAGAGCATGCCCGTCATCCATGTAGGATATGTGTACAACAAAACACACACATTCATATATACACAAATGAGCTGCTCCCTAAAAAAAACAGAGAATCAAGAAAGAGTTTCAAAAGTCAAAACATAGCAGAGAGGCTTTTGAAAGTTCTCACTCCAAAGAGACGACAAATATTTAAGGTGACAGGTATGCTCGTTATCTTAATGTGATCATTACACATATACAAGTATTGAGATGCCACATGGTATCCCGTAAGTATGCACAATTCTTTCATCAATATATTTTTTAAAAATTTAAATGACAAAAAAAAGCAGACACGTGTCGCTTTAAAAGAATGAGTTAGGGATGGAAGGATGGAAGCAGGAAAGGAATGAAAATAAGCTATGACAGAAAAGAGAGAAGAGCAAGGGGTTGACACTATATTTGATTTTTACAACATGAATAGTCTCGTTTCAAAGACACTGAAGTCAAACAGAACATTTTTGCATTCATAGGTTCTAAAAGA
The DNA here is from genome assembly GCA_025594165.1 of Tamias sibiricus. Classification (NCBI taxonomy): domain Eukaryota; kingdom Metazoa; phylum Chordata; class Mammalia; order Rodentia; family Sciuridae; genus Tamias; species Tamias sibiricus. The sequence goes on from CM046662.1 coordinate 13,349,544, forward strand.
TTAATGTTGAACCCAAATTTTCTACAAAATCTTTTAGGAGAACTGTTGGTCACAGACAGGCAATTGTGATTTCTGGCCCATCTCTATGCTGATGGGCTTCAGAACTCTCCTTTTGTAATAAAGAAACACTAGGTTGGAGATTTCTTGGAAAACTGGGAATGGAACCACCCTATGACCCAGCCATCCCACTCCTGGGTCTATTCCCAAAGGACTTAAAAACAGCATATTACAGTGACACAGCCACATCGATGTTTATAGCAGCACAATTTACAATAGCTAGATTGTGGAACCAACCTAGATGTCCTTCAGTTGATGAATGGATAAAGAAAATGTGGTACATATACACAATGGAATTTTACTCAGCAATTAAAGAAAATAAAATAATGGCATTCGCAGGTAAATGGATAAAGTTGGAGAATATAATGCTAAGTGAAGTTAGTCAATCTCAAAAATCCAAATACCGAATGTTTTCTCTGACATAAGGAGGCTGATTCACAGTGGTGTTGGGTTGGGGTACATAGGAGGATTAGAGGAACACTAGAAAGGTCAAAGGGGAGGGAGGGGAAGGAAGGGAGCAAGGGAGGATGGAGGGGGAAAAAGAAAAGGTGGTTGAATAAGATGGATGTCATCATCCTAAATGCATGACTGAAGATTTGAATGGTACGAATATATATTGTATAAAAACAGTATTTTGTAAAAAGATGCTCTATATGTTTATTATGAATTACAATGCATACTACTATTATAAAAAAAAAAAATTAAAAAAAAAAAAGAAAAGAAACACTAGGGCAGGGCACAGTGGTGCACGCCTGTAATCCCAGCACTTGGGAGGCTGAGTCAGGAGGATCGTGAGTTCAAAGTCAGCCTCAGCAATGGCGAGGCACTTAGCAACTCAGTGAGACCCCGTCTCTAATAAAATACAAAGAAGGGCTGGGGATGTGGCCCAGTGGTCAAGTGCCCCTGAGTTCAATCCCTGGTACCAAAAAAAGAAAAGAAAAGAAACACTAGTGTTGAGAATCCAAATGCCTTGACAGCAAATCTCAATCAGCCTACAAGTAACTGGGGAGATCAGGCAGGGATGATTTCTTTTTCCGAGGGAAGAAGGGGAAGAAAAAAAAAAACACTGAAAAGGAGCGAAACAAGGATTTGTAAATAAACCATCTGAAAGGAGCTGGCGAAGAAGGGAAAGCCCAGATACAGAGAAAGCCCAGGTCAGAAGGCAGCAACGGGATCCAGCATTCTGTCAACTCTTTTTCCAGCTTGTTCAAATCCTGTCCATCTCTGAATACCCTTCACATCGGCTCTGTCTCCATTTCTGTCACTGTTCTCCCAACTGGGAAGAAAGATCACGTGCTCTGGGACATTCCAGCTCCAAGCCTGTGCTTGGGACACAGGATGACAGGCCTTCCTGGGTTGTGGGGGACTAAGTAACTTCCTGGGACTTGAAATTTTGATGCTAAAGCAGGGATAGCAGAAGACAAACCAGAGCAAGTTGTTACCCTCCCAGACCATGTCCTCAGTTCCCACCTGCCACAGAGACTTTCTTAACAAAGTCAGGGAGAGAAACGTACTAAAAATGAAAAGTTGTGCGTATAAAACCAGGAGCTCACGGGGCCCTCAGGAAGCAATGCCATCAATAAGCCTTATTTACTAAAGGGAAAAAAAGTACCTATAGTGTATAAATCCCATAGCCACTGTTAATCCTCTCTAGAAAAAAAATAAAATAAAAAAGAATGCAGCTGATAAATTACCTACTGAAAATGTAATGCTCAAAGCAGTAACCACAATGCAATAATTATTGGACTTGATTAAACATAAAAATAAATCTGTCTTTTACTTCTCTCTCATCCCATTAGTACATACAATGAAAGGAAAAGCCTTTTTAAAAGGTACCTCACGGCCATTTTTCCTCCTTAATTCTGCATTGTAACAAACAAAGGTAAAATCAAAAATCATGCAAGCGGTGAAGTATAAGCTTTTTCCCATTATCCTTGGAAGGACAGGGACAGTGCCAATTAAAGGCACTTTCCCATGCAGCTCTCAGCAAATGCTTCTGTATTTTTTAAACTCCCTGATAATGGAATGCCTTATTAAGAGGAACAGCATCACAAATATAACAGCTTATAAATCATCAATATTTCTGGGGAAATCAATCTATTTGTCTCAATTTAAAGGCACAGAACCTGTCCTAACCCCATTGACATAAATTATCTCCCCTGTTCACAAATCTGAAATGAAAGTGAGCATCCATTCTCTAAAAACATTTGCTAACGATGTTGTCTTTCTTCAGGTAACAAGAAAAAGTTGGATGGTTCGATGAAACATGTTCAAATTAAGATATTTCTGCTTCAAATGGAAGAATGTGGCCACATTTCATACCGATGTGTTCAAATCACAATGTGACTTTTTTCCTCTGTTGAGATACTTGACTTTGATTTTTATTTTTATCATATACGCTGTAAAATGCCAACACCACGCCATTCCTACAAAACACGCTTTCATCCTTTTTTTTTTTTTAAGTTCACGTTCAAGTTAGAAAGTAAGTCATATCTCCAGATCTCGTTTTGTAAAGGTTGTACACGCCACAGGCTTAACACAACAGTGGGAGAGAGTGTGGAAGGGATCGATAAAGCAGTATTACCCTTTGTGATGGCGAATCTCTGCAGGACACTGCCGGCTTAACTCCATCTTCTGGCTAACACTCCATCTTTACCCACTGGGAGAGAGTGCTAAGGCACAGCAACCGACCAAGAGCACCAGCCAGGATGAGATGCTTGTTCCTTCACCTCCTTCCCAGGCTGCCTTAACAGAGAAAACCTGGGAGCCCTGAGATAGAGCTTCCAATTCGAAAGACAAATGCACAAACACCCTGACCTGGGAGGGGCATTTCAGACAGGTGTGTGCATTGTCCAGGATGGTGTGCTTCAACAGGAGTCCTGGAAACACAGCCTTTCTTCAACCTCAACTTGTCACTTGTAATTTTAGAAAGCCAGCTAGAGTGGTCTTAAGGATGCAATACTGCGATGTAATGAACCTCTATTAATTGCCTCCTTCACTTGCCAAGTGGACTTAGGGAATCATATGTTAAATTTCCCTACAAATTAAATGTTTATGATTTTTCATTTGTTACTGGGAGTGTAAAATTGCAACTGTGTTTGTGAATGTGCTAAGGTCTGAGGACATGATCACACTGTTACCATTCTTGTTAACATGGAAAACCTGACACTGTACAGGCCCAAGAATCCAGGGCTTTGCATTTATAATAGTCAGGACAGTAAGGATCTGCCCTGGTTCTTTTTCTTTTCTTTCTTCTTCTTTTATCTGATCAGAGTACTGAGACCTTTATTTAATTAAATAGATCTCATTTTGTTATTCAGGCAAAATTAATAAGTAATACAATTTTTTTATGGGGCCCTATGACACTACAACTGATTTAAGTCCTTTTCTGTGTCCCTATTATCTTTCAGGCCACATTGCAACATTTGCTGACACAAATATGGGTAGCCACCAGCCCCTGGTTCTCTCTCACATCAAACACTCACACTTGAACTTGGGCCTTGACACCCATCCTATCCCCTAGGATAAGATGAAGCCACTTTGGATTAATTGATTGTACCTTGTAATATCTGACCCCAGATTTGTCATTATTTGACAAAACACTGACTGAAAACCTATTACACAATACAGTCAGAAACATAAGGAAAGATCTGTGAAGAACTATGATTCCTGCCTCTTTAAGAAAATTTAACTGCAAAGGATTGAAAACTAGCTGGAGGATGATGACTGGGATTTAGATAACTGGAGGGGCCCTTCCTTTCAGTCTTTTGCATTTTTGATGATGTTTCTTAGAGATATATGTTTAAATATAGGTATAATTACCTATTTCCTTACTGGTGAGTCCCCACTATTCTAACATTTTAGCACTTGCCTGTACACAGGCCTGAAAAGATGCAATATGACTTAACTACTGTCCATTAAGCAGAGACACCATCCAGTAGATCTTTTAGACTGTCAGATGGAAACAAGGAGGAAGAAAAACATTCCTACTCCATCTCCTAGAAAAATTTATTTCCCTGCTGTCTCAACTTCCCCTGGCTTGACCACACCTGGTTTTTATTTTTAAACTAAGAGCATCATGAATGTAATTAACGAATGAGCTAGGAACCATGGGTCATCACCCTCAGCAATGCTATGAACTTAGAAAAGCTTTAACAATGCAGTTTTTCTTTGCCATGTCCCAGATAACTTTCTTAGGTCAAGGTACCGAAGACCTCTGGAAGTAAGAAGGGGTATACTAAAAATACATCTTCTGCTCAGGTGCCCCCATCCAGATCAAAGCACTGGCAACACCCAGAGGTAGGGTTTTCATTTCTCTAACCTAATGGAGTTCTTTTGTTCCCTTATTTATTTATCTAATGACTTTTTTTTTATAGTTTTCAGAAAGAATAAAACTATGTGTAACACACTGTAACTGTAAGAATATTCTACCCTCAAGAGACATAAAATCTGGCCGAATAGAGAAAGCCTACATGTTATAATTGAGGACACTACTGAGAATACAGACATTGAAGTCCTACAAGTTTGATCTGGAATGGGTCCCTCCATGGTACTAGCAGCACAGAGTTAATTACTGGCCCTGAGCCACACTACACCTACCTTTCAAAGTTTGTAGAGGAATGAATGAAATCACAACTGCAAACACTCCAGACCACCTCCCCACAAAATACACATTTAGTTAATAACTATTTATTACATTAGTAATTGCACTACTTAAAGTTATTAAAATGCACAGTCTAGTGAAATAGAAAAATAAAATGGTATAAAGAAAAAGTTCAGAGAAGCTGGGGAGACAAGGGGGCCTAGCAAATGGGGACACTTCACCAAAGGTAAAGGGCTATGTTTAGTCACAAAGCATGCTTTGGGTAAAAAGAATGGCCCAAAGAAGTCTCAAAACAAAACAAAGCAAAAGGCATATTCAGAAATAACTGGGTGAGGTTAGAATGTCAAGTTCCTACAGAAAATATTCTAGAAGATCAGTTTGGAAAAGTAGGAGAAGCCTCATTAAAGGAATGTCAGGAGGGATCTCCTATTGATTTGAAGTATAAAGAGAATATCTGAATGTTCAGAGATTTGCCAGATCTTTACAACCTCCCAACACTGCATAAGAGTTTTGAATTGGGAAAGACCACAGAGTGGGAGGGAGAAGGACTTTGCTCATGGAGTTTAAAGAGAACGAGAGAACAAGCAAAAGAGATCCCATTTCAAGTCTGATGTCTAACAATGTGACAGAACGTTCTACAAGAGAGTAATCAAGGTTGGAAAGGAGGGAGTTGCTTGGAGATCACATATATTAACACAGCTCTGGTTAAATTTATTGCATGATTTCAAAACTTAACAAGCAAATTGTCTTACCACTGACTATATGAAGATAGGATTACTGTGGACAGAATCTTCCAAATAAGTATAACATCTGTGATGTAAACATATCTCAGGGTAGATTTAGAAATAGGCATACTATTTCTCAAATGACAAATAAATTTAAACAATGATTTAGGAAGACAAAAATGTTAAGTATGATATCTTGAATCAGTACCTTGTCACAATATCGGAGTTTTCACATTCACGGCAGCATCATCCACAATAGCCAAGATATACAAACAACCTGTGTCCACAGACAAATGAATGGATGAAGAAAAGTGCCATATATATGAAACGGGATATCGTTCACTTTAAGAAGATATACTGGAGCCGGGCGTGGTGGCGCACGCCTGTAATCCCAGCACTTTGGGAGGATGAGGCAGGAGGATCGCGAGTTCAAAGCCAGCCTCAGCAATGGCGAGGCACTTAGCAACTCAGTGAGACCCTGTCTCTAAATAAAATACAAAAAAGGTCTGGGGATGTGACCCAGTGGTCAAGTGCCCCTGAGTTCAATCCCCGGTACCACAAAAAAAAAAAAAATAAATAAATAAAAAAAGAAGATATACTGGCATTTGTGACAACATGGATGAATCTGGAGGACATCATGTTAAATAAAATAAGCCAGTCAAAGAAAAAATATATATAGACTTCAGGATGTCACTTATCCATGGATTCTTATAAAGGTTGAATGCATAGAAACAAGAGAAGAAAGGTAGTTACCAGGGGCAGAGAGTGGGAGAACATGGGAGAAGTAGATAAAAGAGTACAAGCTTGCAGTTATTTAAGATAAATAAGTCCAGGAACAGCATGGTGACTATAGTTGATATTATTGTGTTTTATATTAAAATATTGTGTTATGTACTAAAATTTTGTATAACATTGTGTTATATATTAAAAATGTGCAGAATGAGTAAATTTTTGGTATTCTCATAAAACATGTAACTGAGGAAAGTGGTAAATCTGTTAATTTCCCTGATTAAGTAATCACTGCATGTGTATGTATACAACACCATACTGTATACCTCAAATATATACAATAAAATAAAGTGGTTTTTATTTATTTATTTATTTATTTATTTTATTATTTTTTTTTTTGCACCAGGGATTGAACTCAGGGGCACTCGACCACTGGGCCACATCCCCAGCCTTTTTTTGTATTTTATTTAGAGACAGGGTCTCACTGAGTTGCTAAGTGCCTCGCCATTGCTGAGGCTGGCTTTGAACTCGCGATCCTCCTGCCTCTGCCTCCCAAAGTGCTGGGATTACAGGCATGTGCCACCGTGCCCGGCTAAAATAATGTTTTAAAAAAACAAAGCAACAAGGCATCTATGATACTTGCCCTAGGTACAGAATAAAATTTGGTCATCACATGTTAATTCTACCTACCTGCTATTAATTATCAGTATTTCTTCAAAGTATTTAACAAGGCTAATAGTGCCAAAACAGCACCATTGGGAATTGAAGGCTCTAGAAGGAGCCCCTCAGCAAGGGCCCGGGTAGTTAAATCCTCATGCTTACATACTGCATGAGAACAAACCCAAGCTGAAGGTGCATTAATCTCAACCAGTGTTTATTTGTGGATGTTTAGACATATTACATACAGGGTATGTTTCCATTATTATCGTTTTGAATGAAAACACGCAGAATTTCATTGTGAGAAAAACCAAGGAAATCATTTTCTCAGTTGCAGAACTGTAGTAACAAAGGAAAAAAACCCTCCCAAACTCAGTTTGTGTTACAACCTTGCATATTTAATCGTGTCTTGTTTCAAAGAAGTGGGAAAAGGAAATAAAAAAAAAAAACACAAATCTTTCCCTCAAATGTTATTAATAACACAATTTCTCTACATCATTTATGTATTTTACTTTTAAAAAAAATCACATACGGTTCATTTAGAAAGATTAAGATATGTCTAAAAGGAATTTCAGCAAAAAAGTGGTTAACATTCATCAAAGCCTTTCAAAACAAAATTGGATTCTACTTTATCTCAAAACTTTCCAATGCAATATTACTTTTTCTTACATACAGCTAGCAACTCACCTAAGGCACTATTTATCATTTGGACAACTTAAGTATACAAAACACACGCACACACACACACACACACACACTTACACACCACCTTGAGACAACCAGAAACTCTCTCTTGGGAAATTCAAAACTGTATTAAAATGATAAGTAGCAACTCTTCACTCTTCCTTCATTAACTTAGGCAGACAAGTGTGATGTACACACACCAAAAATATCAAGGTTCCAACATGCTCTTGGTCATAATAATCATCTTTGCTTCCTCCAGTCCACAAAGTTTGTTCATTTTTACAAAGACATTATAAGCTGTGATGGGGAAAGCAGTACCTAGAGAAGCCTTCCAATTATCCACACAGGTAGCCTAGCCCATCGGGGACCCCCAACAGGTATGGGTCAGGATTTAAGGATTCAAAATAATTATTGCAAAGGAAGCACTTGAATGAATAATTTCTCTTTGGTATTCTACCCGTCTACTGTAGGAAAGCAGAGAAAAAGGAAGCAGAAATTTGGAGTTAAAAATTGTTGAATTAACACAGTAAGTAAGGAAACTCAGGTTTGTTGATTGTTTTATGTAGATGGTGTAGCATTTCTTAAAAAAAAAAAAATTATGTCGCAAGGTAAATTCTAGCAGTCACACCTCTTGGCTACCTGTGACAGAACGGTGTTATGTGTACACCACCTGCATTAACATTCACACTTCAGAATTCTGGGCTTAATATCACAGCTGACAAGCCAAAAGGAAATCTTAGGGAGTTAGTGTGTGTATTTCAGGTGCCTTTTGTACACAGAGACTGGGAAAAGGAATGTGGTCAGGAGGTGACCTATATACACCTGTTGTGAGTTTTAGTCAAATTCAGGAATGAATCCAAATTAACTTATTGAGAGAGAAAATTGGGCAGGAGATAAAAAAAGACTTTCCTAGAGATTTTTCTTTGTTGTGTATGGGGGATTGAACTCAGGAGCACTCAACCAATGAGCCACATCCCAGCCCCTCTTTATTTATTATTTTGATACAAGGTCTTCCTAAGTTGCTTGGAGTCTCCTAAATTGCTGAGGAAGGCTTTGAAATTGTGATCCTCCTGCCTCAGCCTCCTGAGCCTCTGGGATTACAAGCATGTTCCACCACACCTGGCTAGAGATTTCTTTTTACAAATACCAACTATCAAAAACATGAAAGTGCAAAATATGCCCAGTTTCTGCCCTGAACCCTCACTATCCCACTGGGGAGGCAGATCTGATATTAAGACTAGTCAAGAGCTGGGGCTTTGAGGTCAAAAACTCTGGGAGCCATTCTTATTCTGCAAAGACCAATGAACAGTCCTGAGCAAAAAAGCAGCCTTCATGATGTCTCAATACCCAAACCTGAAGATGGAGAAACTGACACACCGACTTCAGAGAGCTTTCGAGGTTTAAACGAGGTCCCCTCTCCAGAGTTTCCGGAGTTTGGTAATCACCTGCTATATATTACGTAACTTCCCGAATACAAGGCACACATTTTCCAAATGTCTTTGGAAAAGAAGCTATCTTCCCTTTCAAATATTCGCATTACTGTATCTCCTGTAAATGTTCCAGGTTGAACATCCTGCTGGACATCCCAGTTTGGTCCACTGTTCTCATTTCTTGGATTGCTGGTTTGATTGGTGAGTGCCTCTGTCACACTGGATGTTCAATATTTTGAACAGCCCTTCCGCAGGGAGAACTCAAATGTGCTGATGGTGACTTTCACCAATGCCTGTTGAAGGCTATGGTGGTGGTGGGGGGTCAACCTCTTACAATGGAGGCAATGACATTTAATGCTTGTAGGAGCCCTAATTAAGGAGATAGCTAAGATTGCAGTTAGCTGTGAGCCATAAAGATGTTCAAACATTACCACCTTCCATGGTCTCGCGAGACTTGGCCCAGGACATTTGCAGACCCGGTCAGGGCCATTTTGTGGTGGTGGTGGTTGTAGGAGTGTGGATGGTGTTGGAGTTGTTGTTGGAGTCGGAGAGAGAAGCTAGCTGAATAAAGAGCCTGTTCGTTTCCAGTCTGCCTCTTAACTTATTCCTGCGGTGTCGTTGCTCCAAGCGGCAATCGCTTCAGGCAGCGACAAATGCTGATTTTTGTCATGGTCCCAGAGGGAATTAACTTCACATATATAAGTGAAAACAAGACTTTCTAAAGATTCCCTGCTTGTGCACATATGCTCACCTCCACTAGATCCTCTCTCTGCCTTTTAGCAGGCAGCTAGAAATTAGCTTTGACTCTACTTCCCCCATGGAATCATCCTGGATTCTGCCAACGGGAGGCAGTAGAAAGAGTTCGGGAGGTGAGGAAAGAGAAAGTTCAGTGGATCTCTCCCACCCTCCAGTCTTCATGGTCCCAGAGGTGGCTGTGTTCTTCCTCTGCCACCTTCCAGTGGGTGGCCCTGCTTTCAGGCTCTGGTAACACAGTTCCCCTTCCTGTCCTGAAGTCTTGGGGATAGACTGGCTGCCCCACCATTGCTTATCCTTGGGGGCTCCCCATTCCTGTTAGCTCCCCATTCCTCTTTTCATTGAGACCCTGTAGAATGTGCCATCTCCTTCCTGTGGGGCTTCTTCTGATACAATTATTTCAAAAGAAAGTAGTAGAGGGAGTGGTGATGCCTGGCGATCACACACAGGGGCAGGGCAGGTTGGGCTTCCCTGATCAAATGATAACTGAAGCTTACAGGAAGGGACGGAGCAGGTCGCACCAGTACCAGGGAGAGTGATTTTAGTGTTACAATAAGAGCCAGGGTCAAAGCCTTTTAGTTAGCACTCCCAAGGTGGGAAAAGAAGCTGGTGTGGCTGGGTCCAGGTCAAAAGGGCACTACTCATCCATAGTTAGAGGGCAGGATGGAAGACATTAGCCCGGAGGAGCTCACCTAGAATGCTAGAAAAAAGAGATACGGAGACCAAGAAAGGGCTTGCTGGAGAAAGGATGGACCAGCAGCCAGTAAAGATCTTGAGAGGAAGACAGTAGAGCAGGCGAGCACAACCAAGAGAGGATGGCATCCAAGAAGTCAAAGAACACAACGCTCTCAGGAAGAGAGCTACTTCAGTTCCTGGGATGGATCAAGGGCCGTGAGGACTGAGCACAGGTTACTGGATTTAGCCACTTGGTTCCTTGCTGACCTTGACAAAGGCCACCTGGATAGAGTGGTTGAAAAAAAAAGTCTAGCTGGGATGAGTTCCACAGAAAACCCAGGAGAGATTATGGATCAACTCCCTAGCGGGACAAATTAAACAAAATCAACAGACTTTTGAAAAAGCCTACCTAATGTTATGTCCATGGATTTTTGTGCTGGGACATAAATTTCCAGTGAGAATATCCTACTAAAATGTAAACAACCAGGGTCTCAACCCTGGTTCTGACAAGCCACAAACTGTTATATAAATATAAAAGGGTGTTAGCCAATATATTAAATATGTTAAGAAGTGTGTCATTATCTCAGTAAGTTTGTACATTCAATTTACTAAAAACAATTTTTTTTTTTATTTTTTCTAAGATTTACACACACACGTGCACACACACACACACACACACACACACACACACACACCATACCCAGCTAAGAAGTTATACAGGAAGTTGTATGCGGCATTTGAGATTTAAATCAAATCCTATTGTGAGACTGACCTGCAAACCAGTGAAGCTTCACTAGGTTAGAACAGGGGTAACAACCTGATTGTACATTTTTCCTCTAAGAGGGAATTGAAAAGAATCATATTTGTTAATCCTCCTACAAGGAATTCTATGGTATCTTTATCCCTTCTTAAAACCAGCACAGACTTTTCTCTAGGAAGAAGAAATCAGATTTCATGTAAATACTCCAACCAATGGATGTACTTTCTTCATGTCAACCAACAGGTATGTGAGCCCCATAATGGGTTGGTGGCCTGGGTTCTGGGAAGGGTTCAGGATGACGATACCTGAGATGTGCAGGTCAGTGGTGTCACACTGAATGTCTGCATGCTTTCTGCAGCATGGTGACAGATACCCTTAGTAAGCATCAGATAAATCACTTAGACAAGGCTACTTCTACGGAAGCACAACTGCACTTAACAAATACATACAGCAAGAAAGACTTTTATTTCATGGCATTAAGAAGAAGGAGAACCAAAAAAAGGGATTTATATTTTGGAAAAGTAATTTTTAAAATTATGATCAAGGGTATAATTTCCTCCAAGGAAATGTCAGCATGAGTGGGTGAAAGTTTGAATTAGCATAGCTGCTCTTGTGAGCAACAGGTGCTAATATTTAGTGAGTGCTTAATATGGTCTATGCATCTCTTCCTCAGAATGACACCCTAAAGAGAATACCAGAACCTTCCTCATTTTAAGAGAGGGAAGCACAGGATGATGGAGTTAATAGGTGTCTCAGGATAAGAGACCTCATGTATAGGTGATGCAGCTGGAGTGTGAATATAGGAAGTTGGACCCTTGTATCTGTAAAAAGATGATATCACTATAACACTAGCTTACAATTAATAGCTACTTACCATAAAGCAAAATCTGTACATGAATTTCATTTCTGTGTTTTCCTTTCCATAACTACTATGATCATTCATTTTCAATGATAAGAAAACTACAGCATAAAGACTTGAAATAGACCATCTTGGTGAACATTGTTGGCAAGGAAGGCAGGTTGCAATAGAAAGTCAGCTTTGCTGACTCTAGAGAAAGCACCATGTCCCACTGTAAGGACACTTCCATTCCAAAGTTTAACTGAATGTTATTCAAAAATAAAGTCGGGGAAATGAAACAAAAAATCTTATGAAAAATTTAATATTTATTTCTATTAAAACATTATTATTTTTAGTTGTAGATGGGCAAGTACCTTTATTTTGTTTACTTACTTTTATATGGTGCTAAGGATAGAACCCAGTGCCTCACACACTTGTAAGGCAAGTGCTGTACCCCTGAGCCACAACCCCAGCTCTAAAAAAATTACTTTTTTAATATACCAAAAATGACACAAGTAAGCAAGTGATTATTTGAATGGAAAATACAATTGAAGGGATAAAGACTTTGTTGGGATTTGTGGTATCACAAAAGTTTCATGATTGCATTGGACGTAAATGAAAAGGGTGAGCCAGGTGCAGTGGTACATGCCTATAATCCCAGCAGCTCTGGAGGATCATGAGTTCAAAGCCAGCCTCAGCTAAAATGAGGTGCAAAGCAAATCAATGAGATTCTGTCTCTAAATAAAACATAAAATAGGGCTGGGGATGTGGCTCAGTGGTTGAGTATCCCTGAGTTCAATTCCTGGTAACCTCCCCCTAAAAAAAATAAGTGACATTCTGAAGGATATGAGCAGAATATAGAGGAAGACATGTGGGTAATTTAGCTAAGACATCTGGTTAACCCAGAAAAGAGTGGATGCAGACTGGACCAGCTTGGAGACCCAGAATATCAGGCCCGGTTCAGAATACATTTAGTACATTACAGGATGTTTGACCTCAGGGCATGACATGATATAAACCAGTACTTGAAGATAAATTTGCTGTTCTAGATAAGTATCAACAATTCAAAGTTAGACACAGAAAGTAAATGAAGCTACAACTAACTCAAGGATGGTTGTAAGATATTTCAGAACACCTATGTGGCATCCGCCGTCGGCATGTTTATGCTCACGCTGAAAAACAGGCAGATTGATTTTCCCTGATTAAGACTGCTTCAGTCTGGTCTGATGGGTAAATACCCAAAGCAGCCACATGCTAGCTGCCCTCCCTCTGTAATTACGAGGATTTCACCCCCCACTCAATTCAAGGTGTGGGTTTCAATTTGTAAATCTTGACTTTTTCAGAGAAGGCACACGTATCAGTTGCTGGATCTTGGAATTCTGCTTCTTGGAAGATGGATGTTCATTCATTCATTCACTCAATTTACTGTGTCTTTCCTGAATATCGACCAAGTGCCGAGCCAGATGCTAGGCTTTGGGGATACAAAACTAAAATGTCACTCCATCTTTAAGGAGCTCACAATCTGCCAGGGAGGCAAAGAGATGCTGGCTCAAGGGCTGGGACAGGCCCCCACACCAGGTGTTACGTGATCGCACACCAGATATCCCTCATCCTACATCCCAGCAGGCACACCAGAGAAAAGAGTGTTTACTCTGAGGTGTGAAGAATAAGGAGCCATTCCCCAGGTGGTTGAAGAAGCAAGACACTCCTAAAAGTGCCTGAAGAATGTAGAAAGGCTCAGGACTCTGGGTAGCTGCCAGGAAGTGTGATCCAGAGATGAGCTGATGATGGGGCGGGGGAGGGGAGGGATCAGGAGGGATGAGAACCCCTGTGGGTCTGAACTTGGTTCAGTTTAGAAATAACCATCCAGGGAGATGTTGTGAGGACTGGACAAATGGGAACTTACCATGAGAAAATTCACATATATCTTTGAGGACTCATTACAGATCGTCTAATTTTATCTTGTGCAATTCTCTACAATCTCCTATATAAATGCAGACACCATGGTTTGTCAAAATTTAGAGGCAGAACTTGCCAATTCTAAAAAAAATAGAAATTAAAGAAGAAAAAAAAAAAAAAAAAAACTATGCCTTTGTATTTTCCCATGTCTAAGTCCCCAATTCAGCTTCAAGAAGCGCCACTATGCCTCTCAAGGTGTGAACTCTGACAACTTGTCGGCCAAACATTTTTCTAAGACGCTCATCAAGGTAGCCAAAGCTTTAAATCAAAGAATTAAGGAGGAATGTTTTATCTTGCTAATTATAGGCACTTCAGGCCAGAATCCAAAGCATAACCTGGCTTTGATTAATCTGAACCTCAGGATGTGTTTTTAAATACATTTCTATACTGATCTTCGGCCCTTGAAGACCAGTCAAGCCAGGCTTGAGATTCATGAGAAATATCCACATTCTGAACCTGATTCTCTGTGTGATATACCCCCTACCAAGAATGTGAAATTATAAGAAACACAATAGCATTATTGAGAACAGACAACTTGAGTATTAATCATCAACAATAAGTTTAATTAAATTAACACCAGATATTGAATGACTCCCTATACTTGCTTCTTCAATGCGTTATTTAAAGCACATTAGAATTTGGCTAAAAGTTTATACACAGATTCAATTTAAATAGCTTTTCGCATAGATGACCCAAATTAACTAGACAGATATTTGGAACTTAAAATTAACACTGAACTTCCCATCTATATATACCTTCCTTTACAGCTTAAAAACCACTCTCACAGTTACTTTTTCCTGACACCCTTAATAATCTGAGGCAGAAAGGACAAAGATTTCCACATCCATTCTTCTTGCACAGACACAGGTAATGGATGGCACCTTCCAAGGACAGGTTACACAACCTGCACACATGCAAGATGCATCAGTGACAGGAAACTGAGTTTCCAGGTGCTCACTCGCAGCTTCAATCAAAAGAACAAAGAAACAAGCATCTCTTTCCCCTCCACCTTCAAGTTTGTGTGTGTGGGTGTGCATATCCTTGTGTATCTGTGTGTAGAAAAATACTCTGTAAACATTCAGCCATTCTGACCCATGCGCACGGAATTGCAAGTGATAGTGAAAGCAGCAGTTATTTTGCTATTTGAACAGCCATTCAAAAAAAAAAAAAAAAAAAATGCTCCTCTTTCACTACCTAACTTGAATTCCACCTTGAGGTCACACGCCAGGCACACTAGTTACAATGCTCACTCTATGGAGGACAGAACTGAAGTGTGGAAATTTTATTCCGGATTTTGCAGTGAGCCAATGGCAACCGTCAGTCTAGAACTCAGGCAGCAAAATTCATGGTCCCATATCAGTACCATAACCTCAAGAAAGTTTCTCAATTCTCACAAATTATTAGAAGTTATTCCTCCCTTATTAGTCATTATTTACACCTCTTCACATGCATAACCACATCTGTGTTTTATTAGCAGAATAATTATTTGCACACCTTACTTGTCTCAATGTTATGGTTTGGATGTGAGGTGTTCCCCCGATAGCTCATGTGTGAGACAAGGCAAGAAGGTTCAGAGGAGAAATGATTGGGTTGTGAAAGTCTTAACCCAATAAGTGAATTAATCCCCTGATTGGGATTAACTGAGTGGTAACTGAAAGTGGGTAGGGTGTGTCTGGAGGAGGTGGGACTTGGGGCTTGGCTTTGGGGTACATATTTGTATCTGGCAAGTGGAGTCTCTCTTTTTCTGCTTCCTGATCATTACGTGAGCTGCTTCCCTCTGTCACACTTTCCCACCATGAGGTTTAGCCTTACCTCAAGCCCCAAGGAATGGAGCTGGACTTCTATGGACTAAGACCTCTGAAACTGTGAGCACTCACAAAACCTTTTCCTCTTCTACAATTGTGCTGATCAGGTCTTTCAGTCACAGTAGTGAAACACCTGACTAAATCGCTCACTGATAGCACAGTTACACTCCAAATGAGTTTTGGCTATTAAGTATTCACCAAGTCTGCCTTTAAGTTGACTTAAATTTGGCATTTATGTGTCATGGATGGGACAGTTCATGCTTATCAGCATCTCTGTGTAAGTCAGTCTTCTGTGACTATAAGAAGATACCTGAGATAATCAATTTATGAAGAGAAAAAGTTTGTCTTGGTTCATAGTTTTGAAGTTTCCAGTCCATGATAGATTGGTCCAACTGTTTTGGAACTAGGGTGAGATATATAGCAGGAGTGTATGCTGAAGCAGAACCACACATTTCATTAACCAGGGGACACAGGATGAGAGAAACAGATCAGCATTCCAATAGTCCCATTCAGAGGCACACCTCTGATGACCTCAGGACATTCCACTAGGCCCACTCCCCCAAAATTTCTACTACCTCCTAATGGTACCAAGTTGGGGACTGAGCTTTTAACATAGGGGCCTTTGGAGGACTTTAAAAAATACCAGCTATAGCAATTAGTGTCATCTCTTCTTCCTGGTCATTCAGCCACTTGCTCTGACTCCTGTGAATGTCAGTGATCAGGCAATGTAACATGTGTGGAAATGAGGCTATTTCCAAGCTGAAACCATTAAGGGCAACATTCTATTTATAATCCTCACTCCCATTTTGCAGCCATCCACTGAGCAGAGAAGACCCCAGGAACCCTGAGAGAGGTAGAGCCACAATATAGCAGGAGCTTGGGTAGCTGACAGACAGCTTCCTCCCTCCCTCCCATCTACCTGCACTTGAACTCTGTGCAACGTGAACAATAAAGTCATTATGTCAAGTCACTGAAATCTGGAGGTAATTCATCATGGCAACCAAGGCTAATACAACTCACTATTGTAAAATAGTAATATCTACAAAGGGGTATTATTCAATAGACTTTAAAAACAGCATACAATGTAAAGAGATTTTAATAAGTTATTTCATCTTGCTGATTCTGAGGACACCAGGTTTTTTGGAGGGATGGGACACAAACTCAATTTCAAACAAAAGCATAATCATGAATTTTCTAATCAACCAAATTTTCCTATCATGGAAATCTTTAGGTCATGAAAGATAAACTATATGAAGTGCACATTCGAATATGAAGCTGGTATCAAGATGTTCAGGACATACTAATAAGCAAGCATGGCTGGACAAATCTAATTTCAGTCGGTCCTGCTGAGTCATTAGAGATATCTATCTGTCCAAAATGAACATAATCCATTAGCATCAAAATAACAAAGTCCCCTAAATGCACAGGAATCTTGTTCTGTTCATGACTTTTATCAGCAAGACATGAGACTAATATTCATTTATCAAACAGTAAGGGCATTGTTTTGCACTCAAATAATTATCAGTTAATGAAGCTTAAAAAAAGATTCTCTCACATCTAGATTGAATTATTCTTTCTATGGTGCTTACCCTCATATTCCTAAATACTTAAAATGCTCCCATAGTAAATGAGGTCAGCTTATGTAAGCTCAAAAACAATAGGATATTTTAGCCTCAGAGCATAATAGCAAGAATATTAGAGAACATTCACACAATTCAGAAATTGAGTCTAAAATGCTATACTTGGCTCAGTGCCTTTATATCCACAGTGAAGCTATATCGTTAGATAATCTCTAATGGCCTTTTGCAATAAAACTTGAAGTCCAAAGCACCCCATTTGATAGAAGGAAAAGACTAAGGGTGTGAGAGGTGAAGTGGGCCACCCACAGCCACACAGGACACAGATCCTGGATGCTGAGGAAGAAGTCTGCAAAATCTCACTTTGGTGGCTGTGGTCTCTGTGTCTTTTGGTACCTGCCCTGTTCCATTGTCAAGTGAGACAACGAGCGTTCTTATTTAAAGCCGGGGTACTTGCATACCAAGACACACGGTGCTCTGATTTGGAAAACAGAGTTGGCTTTTCCTAGCACTCTTAACACAATCACGTTTGCTCACGAAAAGAGAAGGCGGGAGATAACCGATTGCAGAAAACCATGGAAAGTTCTCAGGGGTTGGAAGCTCAAGGAGGAGGACTGTGTTATGAGCATCCAGTTCACAGAGGATTCAGAGCTTGTACCTTTGTCTCATCTTTCTTTCCTTCCGAGTCTCAGGAGGACTTTGCCTTTGGAGGCTGTGTCTACTGCAACCTTCAAAATAGCTTTGTTTTGTCTTATTATAGATACAGTAAAATACTCCAGAGACAAGGGACTTGCTGGGAAGCAGCAGCCTGCTGGAATGAATGAAATAGCCAAATCTTCCCTATAATGCTGTAGTGGGAGCCTCAGGAGCAGAGCCTGTGGTTGTCCTAATCAGCTGTCCCCCTGGAAGAGCTGATTTAGAGCATCGGTCCAAGACTCTAGCAAAAGTGTTGAAACCCAGCAGAGCGGCCTGTGCCAGGTAGAATGCAGAAATCCAGGTAGTTGATAAAGGAAATCTCACTAATGCCTCTATCACAAAGATTCTCAAGATTTCTCTTTCCACAAGTTGAAGTTTGTTAAAATCTCGTTTCCAGTATGATTTCCCCATAGGGGACAAGAAAGCATCTTCATATTTAGAAGACATTTATCTGGTGATCTCACTGATAAAGGGCTACAGATTCTCACAGAACATGTGGGCAGCTCTGTCCTGGGACTCTGGTGCTGACCTGTGTTGGGTGGCGAGATGATGGCCTGGTCGCACTGAAGACCCATTCAGTTTGGAGGTGTGCTCAGTCAGCCTTGGAGGAGAACAGTCAAGTTAGTTACTCAGCCGTGCTAAAAATTCATGCTCATCGACAGGTTGTGATAAGCTGTGCACCAGTGAGAGCAGAACCCATTTTCTTCTCCCCTAGATCCACCTTTTCCTGAAATCCACTCTATTCTCATTATGAAGGGATTGGTGGCGAGTCTTAGGCTTTCAGAACTGAACTTTTCTTTATCTTGATTATTTTTCAAAAAATTAAGCCTGGCTTTCCTTGTGTCTTAGGGTTTCCTTCTCCTAGTTCCAGGGAAATATTTTTCATAGGGAACAAAACAGGCTTTGTAGAGTTATGAGAGATTCTAATTAAAATTCCAAATAGTGCTTTGGTTCATCCCCCCAGCTCCTGCAAGATTGACCATATGTGAAATCTGAATGTAGATTACAGTGTTTCAATTTAACAAGATTAAGGTGTGATTACATTGGTTATTTGGTAATTTCATACTTTCTCCGTTAAGGGAAGTCAGCATTTAAGATCTCGTTCAGTCATTTTTTAATAGAATACTGAAGGGGAAACAAGATGCTTACAGTTTTAAGTTATTAGCCACTTACTTTGCTTCAGTTTGTGTTTCTGAATCTGTTATTTCCTGAAATATATCCTTCCCATATCCTCTCCACAACAATCCGAATTACAGTCCTTTTAAAATTCTTTACTTTCTAATCTTATTTTCTTAAGATATTGCTCTCTACCCCATCTTTATAATGAAAAGAAAAAAAAAAAAAAAAAAAAGGGAATCAACTATGAAGTGTTTTAAAGATTCTCGGAGAGTTACACCGCCTTTGCTCTTAGAACATCGCATTTGCTGACTTCCTAGGAAGAGGCAGGAGTGGTGGAGAGATCCCTGCTCCAGCTTCTGCCTCAAGTTGTGGCCTCGCAAGGTATTATCTTCATAAAAAAAAAAAAAAAAAAAAAAAAAAAAAAAAAAAAGCAAATCATAGCCAAACACCAGTGGGGATTACTGTATAACCTCTTAGTTTCTTGGACAACTGCAATGTACAATTACATAAGAAAGTCTCTGGGATATACCGCAAAAAAAAAAAAAAAAGAGAAAAAGAAAAATGCTCAATTCTCTTTAAACAATTGCATGATAGTCACAATTTATTTGAATACAGACTACTTTTTATTCTTGGAATATCTATTCCATTTTTATTTTTATTTTTATTTTAGGACACAAATTATCAAGGAATACAATTTGGGAAAACAGCTGGGCACCGTGGCCCATGCCTGTAATCCCAGCACTTGGGAGGCTCAGGCAGAGGATCGCGAGTTCAAAGCCAGCCTCAGCAATGGCAAGGCACTTAACAACTCAGTGAAACCCTGTCTCTAATAAAATATAAAAAAAGGCTGGGAATATGGCCCAGTGGTCAAGTGCCCCTGAGTTCAATCCCTGATACAAAAAAAAAAAAAAAAAAGAAAAATAAAATTGGGAAAACAAATTGTTTTTGCCTAGGTTTTAAGGTATGTTTTCAAATTCCCAGCTTTATGCTTACTAACTCTGTGACTTTGGACAAGTCACTTCACCTCTCTGAACCACATTCCAATTTTGCACTTGAAGCAGTATTCACAGCATCCGTGGTGTTCCAGGCAGCACTGCTAGGCTATTCATAAAGAGCACCGCTGTGAACAAAATAGGCATCTGTCACCCTCAGGTAATTTAGGATCCAAAGAGATAGATGTTAAACAAAGACAAGTACAATTAGAGTGTTGATACATGGCTGAAAGGAAAGAAGAAAATGTAGGGGAGATAATTACAGGCAAAAGCCTCAGTAGATTGAGTGGGCAAGGAAGTTCTCTAAGCCACAAGTCCTAGGATATCAAAGAGAGCCATGATCCAGGTTACCCAAAACAGGGCAGCAAAGTGTTCCAGGAAGAGGAATAAACGGAAAGACCTCCAAAGTGGCTGTGCATGCTGAGTTTCCGTCACAGAGACAACACAAACCCTAAAGACCAGCAGGCTACATTGTCCTTGATCCTGAAGAAGAGCTTGTGACATGCGAGGAGCAGCAAAGGCCAGCTCAGCCAGAGCACGGGGACCAAGAAAGCCTGAGTGGCCAGGCGTGGTGGCGCACGCCTGTCATTCCAGCCCTTGGGAGGCTGAGGCAGGAGGATCGCGAGTTCAAAGCCAGCCTCAGCAATGGCGAGGCACTTAGCAACTCAGTGAGACCCTGTCTCTAATAAAATACAAAAAAAGGGCTGGAGATGTGGCCCAGTGGTTGAGTGCCCCTGAGTTCAATCCCCGTACCAAAAATAAGAGAAGAAAGCCTGAGTGGTGGGGACAAAGGGGACAATGGCCTGTCCGGTCCAGCAGGAAGCACAGGAGGAGCTGGGGTTCTACTCTGTGAAGTCTGCAGGCATAGTGTTGTCTGATTTGAGCTCATAAAGAAGCATGGTGGGGGAATGAGAACCTGGTCCTCATTTCCAAGACCGGTATCACTAGGAGACCAGTCGGAGGATTACTTCGGGGTGAGGCACTATTTCAGATTCTCATCTGTAAAATTAAGGTATTGCCTAGCAGCTCCTATTGGTACAGGAAAAAGTTAAAACTTGTAAAACAGAAAAGGTGCCAGAACAGAACTTCCGGCCCCCATCCCTCTCCTGAGACAGAGTCCAAGATTTTAGACACTCCCACACCCCTGAATTGATGCTCTCCCAGCCAGCTTTTGAAGTGAGAGCCTCTGGAGACTCTTTCAGTGTTGAAAGGACCACCTCTTGAGCCATTCCAAAGACAGTCCCCTCCCTGGGCTACCTGCCTTCACCATTGATGGAAGACAACACCCCAAGCCTCCTCATGGGCCCACCACTTACAGTGCTTGGATTCAAACGTTCTTGACTGTCCAAGCAGAACTGAAATGTGGGGTTGGGCAGAGGGTAGGAGAAGGGCTCTAAACTGGGTGAATCATCCCAAAGCCCCTTCTCGAAAGAGAATACCCGTGTGGACTGTTGGAACCCTTCACCTTTTTAAGAATTCAAAATGACAGCTTTAAAGGACATGACCCAATTTCTTTCCAAAATAAATTGCATGGAAAATAAAAAGGATACGGAGGAAATTGTGGATTACAAAAGACCGAGAAGGGTGCTGTGGACCGAATGTGTGTGTTCCCTCCCACCCCACAAAGTCACATGTCTAAGCTCTAATTCCCAGTGGAATGCTATTTGGAGACAGAGCCTTTGGGAAATAATTGGGTCATCAGGGGGAGCCCTCATAGTGGAATTAGCGCCCTAGAAAAAGACATCTGTGTGGTTTGCTTCTTTTCTCTCCCACCCCCCACCATGAGAGGATATAGCCTCCTCCTGTGGGCTGGGAGGAGGGGCCCCCAGGTGCCCCCAGATCTGCTGACACCTGGCTCTTGGGCCTCCCAGCAGCACCCTGAACGGTGGGAAACACGTGCCTCTTGTCTCAGCTCCACAGCCTGGCGTTCGACAGACAGACAGACAGCTCCACAGCCTGGCCTTCCGACAGACAGACAGCTCCACAGCCTGGCCTTCCGACAGACAGACAGCTCCACAGCCTGGCCTTCCGACAGACAGACAGCTCCACAGCCTGGCCTTCCGACAGACAGACAGCTCCACAGCCTGGCCTTCCGACAGACAGACAGCTCCACAGCCTGGCCTTCCGACAGACAGACAGCTCCATAGCCTGGTGTTCTGACAGACAGACAGCTCCACAGCCTGGTGTTCTGACAGACAGACAGCTCCACAGCCTGGTGTTCTGACAGACCGAGTAAGACCAACGCATGGACCCCACTGAGAGAATGGAAACCAGCATATGTGGAGCTACATCCTGGGCGAGCCAGAGGGCAAGGAAAACCTAAGATAAAATTTTTTAAAAGTGGCAGCTTTCCAGAGATTCCAGGGCTTGGGACGGGAAGGCACTACTGGATGGGAGCCATGAGGGGCAGGCAAGCTCTATTTTTGCCTTGTGAGGTAGTTACAAGGTTGTCCACCTGACAGTGACCTATTGTCATTGTCATCTATTTTTTTTTTAATTCAGTATTATTATGTATCTGTGATTCCTTTTTAAATAAAATGATTAAAACATGAAGAAGGAATTAAAAACCAACAAATATTAACGTCTTGATGTCAATCAAGACCATGACATGAATTTTTAGTTAAAGTAAAGAGAGAGAGAGAGAGAGAGAGAGAGAGAGAGAGAGAGAGAGAGAGAGAGGGAGAGAGAGAGAGAGAGAGAGAGAGAGAGAGAGAGAGAGAGAGAGAGAGAATAGCTTGGAGACCATAAAACAACTTGTGGCTCCTGTAGGAAAAAAATCCACCATGAGAAAAATGATAGTGTCACTCATTCTGCTAAATTTCTCTTTTCTTCCTGGTTATACATCAGAAGTGACCAGTTAAACTGTTATTTCATTACAGAGATCAATTAATTTACATGTTGCTTAGCTGCTCCCGTATCTCCAAGTTGTAAGGCAAAAGTATAAAACAAATGAGCAACAGGAAAGCATTCCTGTTGACAAAGTGTTAACATAGATTGTAAAAAAAGTCCACCTCCAAAACAATGGGACAATTTCTTTTTTAAGTCTTTTAAATTTTCTGAGTAGTAATTCTGCAATGTAGCTGCTGGCCTTTGACATGCAATAAGTAAGGTCCTCACCACCCACCCCCAACCTGTGGGAAGCCGATATATAAGTCTGAAAGCTCATACTGGCTCCCAAAGACCCCTCGTTTGTGGAAAACTCCCAGGTTCTTTTATCAGTTCATCTTTGGTTATTGGAGCAGAAATTCTTTTCATACCTCATGATCTAGCAATACTGTAGAAATTGGGCCATTTCGCATTTAAGTGTGCTGGTAACAAATGGAAATCATTAGCTGATAAGCAGGAAGCGGGCTTGTTCTAACTGAGGGGCTTATCCATAAACAAACCACCTTCATTTCACTTTGATTTACTCTCTCTCAGAACCATGTGGTGTTTTTTTGTCTTCAGCAAGGAAAGGCCTTTTGAAACCTCCACACTGAAGCACAATAGTGCCTTGGAAGGCCTGCTTTGTACCAGGTAAAAGGAACCACTGGGGCTACTGTATGAGATATTTTTCCTACTGTAACAGATTGCCAAATTATCACAGCATCAACGGCATGAGAGTCTACAAAACGGCTTTATTAACTCAGAATGCTGGGATATTATGAATCACACCTGCATGAAAACAAATGGCAAAGCTTGGTTCTTAAAAAGAGACATGGGCTTGCAGAAGTTGGAAATCCTGCAATATTCCTATATAAACCACGGGTCACGGTATATTACCACTTCTTCTCCTTGTCCATCAATTTTGAATCCCCTTCACATCTAACTTAATGAATGTGCAACTTAAATATTTCAGAAGCACCCAGTTGGTGTCAACTCTAGCCATTTGGACTCAAAATACTGGCGGCCCAGGCAATTTTTTAAATTGTCATTTTATTTTGGATAGGGGCTTGACAGGGCCAGGTGTGTAACCAGGAAAGCGTATTTTGCTCTCTTTGAGTGTCTCAGCATGGGAGAGCAACCTGGCTGGAGCCATTCCTTTGCATGCCAGTACCCACAATGCTCTTGTAGCCAACTGCCATTTGCCAGCAATGCAAGGGCCCAACCTCTGGCAGCACAGTCAAAGGCTTGGATGCCCTGTTAAGATCTGCTATCTGATTTGCAGATCAAGAAGACCTTGTTAGGAGGAAGATGACAAACACAACCCAAGAAAGCCCTGACAGCTTTCATAGAAAGATTTCATGGGCTCATTTCCATTGCAAATTAGCCACTGGTTGGGGCAACCATTTAGAAATAAATAAACGTCTTTTTTCTTTCCCCATCCTGTGTGGTTAAGGTGACAGAACTGTAATTCTTAGAAATCCCCTAGGCAATTCAACATGAATAAGGCCAAAGAGGAGGGGAAGGGAAGGACCTTTGCCAGATTTCATTTGTATAATGGCCATCAAAGAACCAAGCCAGAAGCTTACCTTGAGTATAGAAGCAACATTGTGCACATTACCAGAGCAGTGGAAAGCAGAGACAAGTGATAAATGATTTTTTTTTTTTTAAATCTCAGGTGTGTCCAAAATATATACATTATTTTCCTCTGCAAGCACCTCCTCCAGAAATTTATAAATAGATTGTCAGCAAAGTAATCAAGGCACGTGTTATTTTTCTTCCTTAGCAACTAGACAAAACCTGCTTGTCCCGTCACTTCGTTTGCCCACTAACAAGACATCTGAAAGTCATAAAATTAAAGTGCTTTGCTGTAGCAATCTGCAGACAGACTCAGGAGTGACACTGGAAGTGGTTACTGCAATGCAGAGCCTGAAGGAATCCTTTAGAAGAACAGAGAGGGTGTGAGGAGTCTGGCACCTCTCAAAGGTGATGCTGTTTCCCAGACAGGCTGCGTGACCTTACATTTGCTGCAAAGCCCCTGAGAGTTTCCTGGTGTGACACTCGGTTTTCTGAGTTTCTTCCTTTCCACTGGAGGAGTCAATGCAGAAAATGCAAATGAATGGCAAGGATGAAGGACTTACAGGGACATCCCTGAGTTAGCTGGAGTTCATTCCATTCTTTTGGTAAAACATTCTTAAATTTCCAGTACTTAGTTGGGGCAAACTTGCAGCTCCTAGTGCAGACCCCTGGCGTGGAATTTTGGAAAGCATTGCTGGAGAAGCTCCCTATTGTAGCTCCAGCTGTGGTCATAGGCTTCAAGTAGCAGTCCCCAAATCCTGTTGTTCATGGCCCTGAACCCAAGATGCTGAGCTGCTTCCCTTCAAAAAGGAGCTCCAGGGTCAAGGTGGAAAGGGCTACCCTGTCTTAGTGCACGTATCAGCACATTTAAAAGTTACAGGATTTCTTAAGTCACAGGGAAATAATGGTTTGACTTAGATTTTCAATATTATTTGACATTGGAATATTTTGGGGGGTGAAAGAGAGGAGACTAATTAATACCTTTTGGAAACAGGGTTCCATGGAACCCAGCTTGGAAAAACCCAGCATCTGCTAATTGCTCCATAAAACAGAATATTTCAATATGTCATATCAAGATTGGTTACAAAATAAGTGAATGTTTTGTTTCATCGTTTACAGATCCTCATGACAGAGCAAATTCTATGTACATTCTAGGGGACTCTTAATATTGGGTCCACAAAACTGACCCCTTACGTAACAAATTATCTATTTATCACTTCATCAACAATGTAACAGAAGAACACTACAAATGCTTACTATCAAGTTCGTTATAACATAGCTTTAGTATCAAGGTGTTTATGACATAATTAAGTTCAGCCAATCAGAAACTAAGAAAGAAATGTTACCAGCAATATGCATGACTCTGATAATTTATAAGGCAAATGGCATTGGGATAATTAATAAAATTAGCTTATATATACTATGTGCCCACCACACTTCTAATTAGTCTATATGCAGTAATTAATTTGTTCCTAAGAGAAAATATACAAATTAGTTTCTAATTTTCCCCCACTTTACAAATAAGTAATTCAGGATCTGAGAAATTATGTAAGTCACACAGGTCACAGAGCTAGAAAATGACCCAATGGAAAAGCAATAGTGCAGGACCAGTTGGAGCATGAGCACAAATTTGACTTCACAGGCATCTTAATCCTCTAGAAAAATCCTGAGGTTAGTGCTAGCGTCTTCTTTCTGGAAAACCTCATCTGACATGTACTGGCTCATCAGATTGAAGCATCTTTATTCATTATCAACTAAAACAATGCCCAACTGTGTTTGATTTTAATTTTTAAAAATCTGTATTTTTCAATAATGGGAATTTGAAATCCTGTGTGTTTTGATTCTCATTTCCCTCATTCACATACATTCTCACGCTCATGCCAAGTTTGCATAATTCAAAAAGACAACGGAGAGCTACTGTCAATTCTGCAAATACCTGTGTGGTTCAGGACCCGCCAGAAAATTATAAAAGTATAAATATTTTTAGCCCAAGGAGAATACTTCCAACTTCTAAAATACATGTTCCAAACTAAATCCATCATCGGTTAAATCACTTCAATAAATGTAAGTCTCATGCGCGAAAGAAAAGCCCTGTTTCTTAACACACTCACGAGGACAGATCCGTTTGTCATCTTTAGCATTTAGCTGTAGATCAATTGATTATTGGCAGGCTGCTTCTGGTCTGGACAATATAAACAGAAATATTCATCTCTCGGAAAAAAAAAAATCAGTGTTCAGTCTCATTTTGAGCACAAAGAGACCTTGCCCTTGTATTTCACCAAAATGAAAGCAGCTTTTATTGATTTCACGTTGGACTGAATTTGTTACAGTTTCTACAACAGCGGCAGAAACACAATTTGGAGGTATTATTAACTTAAAGACAAAAAACAGACTTAAAAATAGGAGAGACATGTATTAGAAAATGGTATGAGTTGCAGGCATATCTGCTAATTGCATTAATCCAGCCAAGTTTGTTTAAATTTTTTTATTAATAGGGTAAGGAGATTAAATATTTATTTAATTATGAAATCAATGCCAGAAAGAAAACCCTTTCATTCTTAAAGGCAAATTCATCCAGATTTTGATGCGTACTTATTTTTACAAAGCTTACTCAAAAAAAGGAATACACACACACACACACACACACACACACACACACCTGTGTGTGTACTCACTGTCATGTCTGGATCATTTAAAGTAATTACATTTCCAGAATAATCTAAGTCACTAAGTATTCCTAAGAGTAGACAGACTAATCGCTGGTAACCAGGATACATTATTTATTTCAAGGCATTTTTGGATGTACAAAATGCCAACTACATGTACCCTCACCCTGAACTCCTGGTAGGAGGGTTCCTTTGAGTTTAACACTGTACAACAGCTGGGAATTCGAAGACCTATATTAAAACTGCACTCTTGTTTTAGACCCATAACATTGAACATTGAGATTGAATTTTCAGCGAGAAATTCTTCCTGCTCTGAGCTTCCCCACAACTGTTGAAATAAAGTCTTTCAGGTGTCCAATCTCTGGGTGAATTCACAGGCTGATGTGAAGCATATATGTGTATGTGCACCTGAAATTTTTGTTATATCCTATGCTAAGTTCAGAGATGGTGCTCTCTAAGTTTTTACTTCCTCAGGTTGTGAAAAAACATCATCGTAAAACTTCTGTCCCATACCCTGTAAGTTTTCTCATAAGAAGTTAAGAAAATAAAGTGTGTGTTTGTTAAGCATGTAAAAGAAATCAGAACAGCTTGAAAGCAAGTAGAGTGCCTTGTTTATCCAATGTGATTATTTCCCTGACAAAAGGAATGGATGTGGTACAGAAGCACCGAGGCCAGTGGCTCACAATTGAGCCCTGCACACCACACTGCCTTAACTATTAGGCTTCTCAACGGAGCATGGGAGAAGCCAGAGAGTGTGCAATGCCTGGATGACCAGGTGTCTTTTTCCCTTTTACTCAGAGCTGCTGAATGTAAAGAGAGTCATGGGATTTATTAACCTCCCACAGAGTGGAAAAATGCATATTACCAAAGGGTTTAAGGTACATTCTTTTTAAAAAAATTTTTTTTTCCTTTTATTCTAAGTTGTTATATATGACAGCAGGATGCATTACAATTCATATTACACATATAGAGCATATTTTTACATATCTCTGGTTGTATACAAAGTATATTCACACCATTCGTGTCTTCATACATGCACTTAGGGTAATGATATCCATTTCATTCTACCATCTTCCTTTTTCTTTTCTTTTTTCTTTTTAACCCTTTTACACCCTCCTTTCCCCTCCCTCCCCATTGCCCTTTCTAGTGTTCCTCTAATCCTCCTATGCTCCCCGTCCCAACCCCACTATAAATCAGCCTCCTTATATCAGAGAGAACATTTGACATGTGGATTGTGTTGGGATTGGCTAACTTCACTTAGCACTGTATTTTCCAACGTAATCCGTTTACCCGTGAATGCTATCATTTTATTCTCTTTTATTGCTGACTAATATTCCATTGTGTATATATACCACATTTTCTTTATCCATTCATCTATTTTTAAAAGAAGAAAAAAAAATGTATGCTTGCTTTTTGGCTGTGAACATTTAGTCTTCCAACCTTGACTACCAAGTTGTGAACAAGGCCATTAGGTCATCTCTTTGTTTTTTTGTTCTGTTTTGTTTTGATTTAGTTTTGGTTTTGGTATCGGGGATTAACTTAAGGGGCACTAGACCACTGGGCCACATCCCCAGCCCTTTTTTGTATTTTATTTAGAAACAGGGTCTCACTGAGTTGCTAAGTGAGGCTGGCTTTGAACTTGAGATCCTCCTGCCTCAGCCTCCCAAGTGTTGGGATTACAGGCGTGCACCACTGCGCCCGGCAGGTCATCTCTTTGGAGAGTTGGGGATGTTCCTCCTCTGCTTCCCCAAGCCACTGTCACCAGTGAGAAAAGCAGCACCATGGTCAGCTCAGGATTCCATCTATTGGTATGCCCCACTGTACCCAATGGGTGCCTTATAGAAGGTTGGCATGTTCATATAAGTTCTTCAACTGAAAAAAAAAAAAAATGATGTTTAAGAAATGTCATGACTTTCCATTTTTAACTCATCTCCATTTGGCAGGGATGTCCAAGATCTCCTTTGTTGTTCTCTGTCCTCCCAGTCTGCTTTCTAGGAATAAAAGACTTGCCAAGACGGAATAATCCTTACTGGAGGACAGGTTCAATAAGGTAGACCTTATATCCACAGATCTAAGGAGGAAAGCCAGGAGACACTCCAAGGATATTTTTGTAGTTGTCTTGGCTCAATCACTGTATGTACCTCGAGTTACTCTAAAGTGAGCTTTAGGGAAGATCATCACCAATCTGTTAAGATTGTTG
Source organism: Tamias sibiricus (assembly GCA_025594165.1). Lineage (NCBI taxonomy): Eukaryota > Metazoa > Chordata > Mammalia > Rodentia > Sciuridae > Tamias > Tamias sibiricus. The sequence continues at coordinate 13,378,909 of CM046662.1, forward strand.
TGATGATCATATCAAATAATGTATTTAAATGGCCAAGTTCACCCAATCCTTTCCTTGAAAATGAAATTTTTAATCATAATATATTGGCTTATTACATTAAACCTAATTGTGCTCGCAACCGTCACCATGAATGAGCTTCTGTATTATCCAAGCTTCGGGTGGAAATCTTATGAGAGTTTTTACAGGATTAGCCTTGAAGTTGAACTATACAGCTTAGAATTTAAATTAAGCCTCCAATGAGTATGTGATCTTGGGCACATTGCTTGACTTCTATGTACCGTGGTTTCCTCAACTGCTTCCCTGGGTTGTTGGGGGAAGAGAGAACACCACATGAAGCCCTTAGAATCATGGACAGCACACTAAGCACCGTGTAAGTATTACCTATTAGGATGAAATCTTGAAGAAGTCCATCCACGAGCACTTTCAGTTCTAGAATAAGAACACTCTTTGTGTTTTAAAAACAAAATGATATACTAATTAAATTTACGTGGTCCTAAGCTTGAATATTCAACTCCTTATGTGGCAATGCTTCTTTTACTTCTCCCAGTGATGACTTCTTCTGGTCTATCAGAAGCATGTTTGTCATGATCCTAATAGAAGCACAAACCGAGATTTCCACAACAGTTCAGCAATTAAGGTAGCCATTCAAATACATGGGTATTTTATAATGATGGCTGCTGAAACAAAGAGGGTAATCGATGTGATTAAAAGTGAGAGGACATAGACTACATACACTGAAGTGGAGAGTGTCTTCCATTAAGATTCGTGTGCCTACTATAATTTTTTTAAAATCCTCTCTTTTCCTGTTTTCTTATTTAGAACTTATTCTCCAAAGGAGACTACCTGTTTTAATATAGTCATTAAAGTTTTCTTTGAGTGTTTCTCCCTGTACCTTTCTTTTTATCCATTTACCTTCCATCTATCCTTCCTCCATTCCTCCATTCCTTCCTTCTATAAAGTATGGGCAACAGCCCATTTTGCGCTATGCACTCTCTCAGGCATTGGTACAGCTGTGTACAAAGCAGGGTCTTCATCCTCAAGACACAAGTCTCGTGGAAGAAAACGACACACTATAAGTCATTGTATCATCCATGCAACTGCAAGAAAGAAAATCACAAAAGGGAGATGAGGATGGGGTATCTTCATATTATATCAATGTGAAGCTTTAGAGGGAGAGATAAGTCAGATTTTGTGAAAGATGAATGAATCAAGTTGAGCCTTCACAAATAAGTAGAATATACTTAGAAATACGAGAGCAATCACTGCGATCATGATAGGCAGGTTATCCTCATCCTCATCGAGGGAAAGCATGATAAAGAAGGTATGGGGAGGTCACAGACATGTGGCACAATGACAATCTGGTCTAGAGTATTGAAAGTAGAGAAAGGAATGCAGGGAGGTCAGAGCACAGAAGGAACTGTGGGCCAGATCATTCCTATCGATACTCTGAGCACATGTTTGGAGTTCTAGAAAACATGGAGCTTTTTAAAAAAAATTCTGCATAGTATGATGTAGAGGCAGGACTAACATCTAATATTTTTAATGTATGTCTTTTCCAGGTACAACCTAAGCCATTTTTCTAGCTAGGAAATTCACTTGAAAAATAATAATTGAAAAAGTAATTTTATTTATTATTTATTATCCAGAGTCATAGATTTAGGAGTGAACAGGACTGATCTCCAGAAGCTTGTGATCAGGCAGGAGAGATAGCAAAGAAACAGGATTTAACAACTGGGGATGAAAATATTCCTTTTTGTTTTAAAAGAATAAACTAGCTGTATTTTAATCTATAAAGAGACACTCACCAATTTAGCTTAGTATTTATCAGGGACTACCTAGGTAGGACCTTCTTCCTAAGTCTCTAGTAACAAGTTTTACTGAGATGATGTGCTCATTCACTCATTCAAGTCACATACATTTGTTGAGCACACACTGTGGCCCAGAAGAGTGAATAATCTGAGTCGTTTGAACTACATTAGCAGATAAAACAGACGCAGGAAAACTCTCTGCTCTCCTTTCCCCTTTTCATCCCTCTAAACACTAGGAGTAGGAAAATGATCTGTGACTGCTCTTTTACCACAAAAACTTCCTGAGTTTTTCTAAGAATGCACGGGAACATTGGAGAAATGTTGCACTAGAAAGAAAGAATCCCCGCAAGCTGGCCTTTGCGTGGATCTTTCTTAGTCAAAATCTGCAGCTGTTTACATTATTAAAAATGCTTCATTCATGGTATCCAAATTAAAATATAGATCAATATATCTATATGTACACACACACACACACACACACGCACACATACACACACACCTGGTGTTCTATATAAATGCTGGAAGGCCAATTGTATTTTTAAAGAAATACTAACCACCACAGGATCACCAATGGACATAGAAGTCATGTAACCCCCATAAGAAACGTAATGCCAACCACAAGTTACCTAATATTTCAAAGATATCAACATTGTGTAATGTTGCACGATAATTTTAAAGCAGACTGAATGTAGTCTTGCAATTTTCATAGAGGGGGAAAAAGTCTGCATGTTTTGTGATTTTTCTTTTTTGACACATTAATTGCTCTTCCATACACAAGGAGAACAAAAGCAGCAGCACGCCATATTTATTCAATGCAGGGTGAGCCACAGGGGTTATGGAACATTCTTTCTCCAACACTAGCCAAATTATCTCAGTGCCCAACTTGTAAGAGGCTGCAATAATACTCGATCATTTCAGAGTGCTGGTCGGGTTATGCATCATTTTAACAGCACGATGGCAGATTGTGATCATCTTCATGTTATAGGAATCTAGAGATAAGTGGCAGGCATGGTGAGTCATTTTCATACATCCTCATTCTGCATGGAAACCTTAAAGAGATAGTTGGAATTGTTCTCTTCTGACATGGAATACTCATGAACTCCAAGTAAGCAGGTGGGTCTGTACCCGTCGGGTCTGTGGTCAAGTTGGACATGGCTTTTGCTGTTGACCTTGAGAAAAAAGTCCAAGGGAGAGAGTGCACAGCCACTAAAATCGATGGTGTGCTAGCTAGCTATGAAACTAGAAGTTCCATCAGGGTAGGAACAATGTCAGTTGCATTTCCTGATGTATATGCAGCTTGCTACACAACACCAGAAACTTAGAGGTATTCAGTGAATCATGCCCCAATAAATGAGTCACAAATGAATGAACAATGTATATATTATAAATGTCCAATGTGTACTTTAGTCTTCGCTATACTTACATTCTCTGTCAATGTGAGAAGCTGGATGTTTGGCCACTAAAATACATCTTAAACCATAAGATTTTTCACGTGTCATCATAATATATTTGTATGCACGGAACACTAGTGCTTAACTACTTGAATAAAAAAGACATTCAGCATGTTTACGCCAATTCAACTGCCATCAACATCCGAATACCCACAAAAAACCATCATCAGAGATAATCAGTCCTTTTGGTAAAGGCACAAAGCAGTTTGGAAAAACTTAATTGAAAACTGGACACAACTGGATGATGATTGATGATGAATGTGATGGTGATGAATTAATTTATTTCTTAATGAGCAGGCTCAGATCCTTCATTTCCTCTTAGAGATTAGCATATTTAAATACAATATGTTATGTTTCTCTATAAGATCTAATCTTTTAAGCACCATGCCTGGTTCAAAGACTATTTTAATGAAAGAGAAAGGGACAGAAATAATTCTGTATACTACGAACACTGTGGAAACACAAGTTTAGGGAGAAGGTATGCCTGTCAATATACTCTTTATCTGTTACACTGAGACCTTGCTGAGCCAGCGTGTCAGAAAATTCATGTTTAAATGATCTATCACCGGTGACCAACTCCTCCATTCTCTGTAATGTCACATACGTACCATCTAGTATCCTAAAAGTAACACCCTATATTCCATATCCAATCATAATTGTTTCATTTCTCTCTTCGTCTCCTCCTAGTATGGAACCATTTTCCCCAAGAATTTAATTTCTTTAATTAGCTTCCTTTCTTTCCCGTGTTCTTCGGAGGTATCTTAAAAGCAGACATAAGGGATTTGATTTAAAATCAGTGTGACACAGGGTTAGTGAAGGATCTTGGGCACGAAGGTGCCGTGCCGAAGGAATGGCATTGAAGTCCATTTTGAGGCTGGAGGCACTCAAGCTGGACTCTGTTGATATTTATTCCTCTATCATCAGAATCGGTAAGCACAGATTCGAGTTGGATCGTTCTCCTCATTCAATTACATGCACTTTAACAGGGAGAGGCCAAGTCTTGCATTTCATTTCCACTCCCCAAAGTACTCGGTGAATTCCTTTGTCGATAGCAGACTAGGAACGCTCCCTAACTGTTAAGGACTAAACCTGAATTACACCGAGGCCACAGCAGCTGAAGTTATCAACAGATCTCCCGAATCTGGACAGAAAAGAATATTGAAATAGAACTTTCCCCATGGATCTCATCAACTCACCTGGGGCAGCAGGAGATCACCTGGGGCAAAATGAAGTACCTCTTAGTTAATGGAATTTTTGACCAACGGAAACTACCATTGCTTGCTCAGGATAGCAAGGCTTTTATTGTAATAATGGCATTCATAACAAGACAAGTTAGCCCATATTGTCGGCTCCATAAATAATTGGGTCCCAGAAGGACTGGCAGAGAGCTTTGGTGATATATAGCTACCAAGTACACTGACAAATTGTGATCAGACTGCCTTTGTTCCAAAAGCAGCCCGTCTCAATATAAACTCAGAATGGCAGGGGGATTGTGCTGCATAAAGCAGGCCGATAAATGAAGCTCCCATCTGTCACAGGGAGTTCCACCCCAGATCAGAGGTCACCGGATAATAATAATAATAATGAGAGCAATAATGTGAATCATGACATCATTGTCATAATAGGTGAACAGGCTGCAAAGAGTACAAGCGGTGCCCATTGTCCACTCGGACATGCTGAAGGGGGACTTGGACTGTCCTCCCAGAAGATGGTCAAACCAAAGCCAAATGGCTATTGTTCTCAGCAGGGGGCAGGGTCAGTCACGGGATTTCAGTCCTGTTGGCATTGTGTGACACAGACAGCTGTGCAATGGGAAGCATCTGTCAAAAATCACTGGTACACTTGACCTAGTAAGGGCAGGTGCAGTGAGAAAGTGGCCCAGGTTGCAATAGTATCAATAAGAAGAGAATGACCTCCTGTGCGCTGGTACTTCTTTAATTACGAAGTCCACTGAAGGAAGAAAAAATAAAACCTTAGATCTTCCTACTGACCAGTAACTTGGTGTTATGGTTTGGATGTGAGATATCCCCCGAAAGCTCCCGTGTTTATTCAGGAAGGGAAATGATTGAACCAGGACAACTGTAACTTAAGCAGCAGATTAATTCACTTAATGGATTAATAATTTGGAAAGACTATGGAGCTGGGTGGTAACTGTAGGCAGGTGGGGCATGTCTGGTCTCTGAGGGTATACCCTGTGGGGATATATCTTGTCCCCCTTTTCCTTTGTCTCTCTGTCTATTCTCTCTCTTCTGCATCCCTGCTGTTGTTCAGTGAACAGCTTTTCTCTGCTCTGCAATTTTGCCATGATAATTTGCCTCACCTTGGGCCCAGAATGATGAAGGAAGCATGGATTGGATTTCTGAAAACCTGAGCTCAAAGTCAGATCATTTGGTCACAGCAGCAGAAACCTAACACACGTGTTCTGACCAGAGTTGTGAAATGTTCTTGGAGGCTGGAGGAATTACATTTGTCAAACACCTGCTATGTGAAGTCTGTTGGTTTATATACATTATCTGTGAGGTTGGCAGTAATATCCCATTTTATGAGTAAGAAACTGTGAGGTTTAGTAACTTTCCCAAGGATATGGAACTAGCAACTGGCAAGATTGGAATTTATATCCAGATGTACTTCTCTGCAAAGTTCGTACCTGTGGTAGGCTAATAATGGTCTCCCAAAGATGTCCATCTCCAATCCTCAAGAATATGACTATGTTTCCTCACATGCTAAGAGACTTTGCAGATGTGAATAAATCAAGGATCTCGAAATAAAGATATTACTTAACTAGGAACAATCTCATAAGTGTGCTTAAGAGAGTGGGAGAGGGAGGTGTAATCAGAGTAAAGGAAGCGTTGAGGTGACAGGAACAGAGACTAGAGGGTGCCAGTAAGCCAAGGAATAGTAGAAGGTGGAGAGGTAAGGGAAGGATTCTCCTCTGGAGCCTGCAAAGGAAACAGCTCTGCAGACACTTTGATTTTAGTCCCATTAGACACATCTTAGACTTCTAACCTTCAGCACAGGATGAGACATAAATATATATGTGTTTTAATCCACTAAGGTTGTTACAGCAGACACCGGATACTAATGCATACCCCAAGACAAAGCTTCCTTAACCAATGACACAGCACACAGGCTGCCCTTGCATTGAGACAAAAGTCCTTCTGCCATCTTCATTTATTATTAGTGGGTGGGACACTGCGGCCTGATAAGCAACAGAGAAAAGAAACTTCTGCTCTTCTCAGTTTAGCTCCTTCAAACGTGGATAAAACTGAAGTCAAGAAAAGGGACCAGAACAAAGCACCTGGGTTTCCTTGGGCCACCCACTCGATGAAGTCACACAGCATCAGGCACATGCGCAGAGTGTTGAGGAGCCCACCACCACCTATAGCAGGGCGCATCACTCCCCAGATCCTTGACAGGGTAGGAGCACAATTCCAGGCCGCCAAGGAGTAAGGCACCTCCCTTGATCTTGCACACAAATGCAACAATCCGCTGCCACCACCCACCCGCGCACTCACTGCCACTTAAAATATGTTTTTTTTTTTTTTTTTCAAAATTAAAAATATTTAATGAGATGTTTACGTCACACCCATTTGGGGAAACTAAGCTCTTATTTTAAGTCTGAATAATACAGCTGCTTGGGTTTTAAAAAATCCCCTCATTTCAATGTGAATGCAGCACAGCTGCCTGGCTGAGTGGTGACAGAGGGGCCTCAACGCCATTGGTCCAAAGTTTGAATACGTAATGATGTCTCCTCAGCGATGGCTCTCTTTAAAAATAACGCAGCTTGCCCGCCTTTCATTGGTCCGCGGAGATGTCGGTCAACTGCATCTTCTATATAAGCTCGGCAAGGCGAAGCGAGTTGGAAATGCGAAGTGTTGAATATATATGTGGATATAATTAGCTCCTTTAAAAGCTCAGTGGTCATCCATCTTCACACAGCTTTGTAAGAATCGGCTTAGTTAGCATCAGCTGTGCACAAGTTACTCTTGCATGTACAAAGCTCCCATCATCTGACATTTTGTTCTAAAAACTATTTTCAAAATGTCAGCAAGTCTCCAGACTTCCACTCAGTGGTTAAGGCCTACTCAAAATCTGCTACTAGCAACCACTTCATGGTGGTTGTCCCCCCCACCCCCTTCAGTGAATATTCATACAGGAAATAGATCACTGCTAAGAATTTTTTTTTTTTTTTTTTTTTTTTTTTTTTTTGGTTACAACTCCACAATATATGAGACACCAATTTCCACTCCCAGGAAACATCGCACAAGACAAGATGGGACTGAATGAAGCAGTAATAAGTAAGCTGAAATACAGGCATTCCACCCGTCAGCAGGAACGTAGAGAAAACCTTTTAATGGTCCCCATTACAATTAATTGTATTTTCTGGGTAAAGGCAAACACAAGTTTCTAGGCAGAGATTATTGCTAAGCAAAGTATTTTATAGATATTGCCTCCATTGTATATATATCTGCGGTCACGGAAGCAAAGCTTCATTGGCAAATAAGGGTGAGTTTCCATGCCTATAAGCACAGAAAGGGTGCACAGATTTGGACTGCCCTGTTTTATAACTAGATACTAGCTGATGCCAACGGCAAAGTTTTCAATGACATCAAGTAAATGGATCACATGGGCAATCCTCATGGGGGCTGATTTCTAGACTTCTAATCACGTGATCATTAAAGCATACACTCTCTACTATAGAGAAAAAGCAGATATTTAGGCTACTGCAGACTCAATTTTTCCTCCGCTGCTTTAGGGATCTTAAAAAGTTCCTCACTCTTCCCCTATAGGACTTAATACAGTGTGGGCCACTCAGATTTGCTAGCTTAAAATTATGGATAAAAGATGAGAGCAGGCCAGCTGGAAAGTAGCAGGATATTGAATGAAGTAGAACAACAGCACTCAGATGGCAGGTGATGAGTCTTAATGACCTGGAAAGCACAAATATGGAAAAAGAAAAGCCATTATCTTAATGTAGAAATGAGGACTTACATGGATAGATCTAGGTCTTTGGGCAAGAGTGATAGGTTGGAGGTGCAGAGTCCTTTCCCTTAAAAGGTCCTAACAAGGTTGCAATGCAACTCCTAGGACAAACAAATTTTCCTAGCTTGGAAAGATCTTATGTAAGCACACATACCTATATTTGCATAGCAACATCCTTATGTGGTTGTTAGTGTTTTGTTTTAATTTTTAGTTGTAGATGGACACAATACCTTTATTCTATTTATTTATATTTTCTGTGGGGCTACAGATTGAAACCAGTGCCTCACATGTGTTAGGCAAGTGCTGTACCACTGAGCTACAACCCCAGCCTCAGGTTATCAGTGTTTTAAAACTAATTCTACTCATGGATTTTCAAAGTGGTAGTATGTAAGGAATTGTAGGCAATGTTAATACTGCTTCATATTCCCCCCAGAGTTTGCCACTTCATGAAGATATTTTAACTACTTGTCATTGATAATGATTACACACAAGTGACTACTCCTCATTAAAAACTTGGCACTAATACACAAATAATTATTGACACAATTAAGCTTTGACACTGTGCCCATCAAATTCCTTTTGTCCTCGCTATGTATCGGTCCCACATTATTCTTTTTTAAAAAGAGAAAATTATCTGTTTTAATCAGAGCTAAACTCTCTCAAGTTTGTTCACAGTATAAATACAAGGAAATGCTGAATTCCTAAAAATAGCCAGTGCTCTACCAGTATATTATTAGCATTCATAAAGGGGAAATGAGAAAGCAATGTTCAGACATTGAAGGACAGACATTTAATGCAATAAAAAAGAATAATTCTGCATGAGAGTCCCAAAATAAGAGAAGTCTGTCATTGCCAATGACTACAAATGAAATGTGGTGATGGTTATTTAAACAATCTATATGTCTACACCAGCATATAACTGAATATATTATCCACAACCTGTTTAATTTAATTTCCCAACTTCTTCGCATTGACAGAGTTATATGTTTGCTAATATAGTCAGTGCATAATTACCCTGGTCAGTATGAATATTTAACAAATGTGGTCAAAGAAGGGTAGCCATTTTTCTTTCTAAAATAAAAGGCGGTGAAAAAAATGTTAAAGCCCCGTGCAATCATTCCCATCAAGAAAGATAATACCATCTACTCTCTTCCAAATATAGTTTAGGCCACATCTGCTACAAGAGAGCTTGAAATATTATCATAGAAATGTTTGGGTAATTAGCAATTAATTTCCATTGACTAATATACAATAAAAATAGAGCTGCGTATGCATGAGGCAAATGACAGTGTATTCCCCACCCTGCTTCCCTCCTGATGACATTCGACACGGCTAAAATCTGGTGGATACAAATTCCAAAGGCAGTCTGAATCGACAGAAAAATTCACAGAACTGCATTACCCAGAAACAGAAGAGAGCAGGAAGCAGACAGAACAAATATCCCCATGTAAATAAGGAAGGAGCGACTGTGCTCAGTTCTGTACCCCAGCCCTGACCCAGTGTCCTCTACAGTATACCTGGCTTTAATGGTAAGCATGCAATAGAGCTTGCAGGACAGTCTGTCGTTAGTCTCCACCAAGCCTGGTTGATGTGCATTTTAACAGGAATTCCCCTTTCCTGTGTGTATACGTCTGTCTGTCTGCCTATCTATCTATCTTCCTCCCATTTGGTGTCATTCTGTCCTTCAGCCACCTGATTATTAAGGAATCAGAAAGCAGAGCCTGAACAGTGATTCTGATTGACAGTGGTCTCAGAACAGTTCTGTCACCGTGCACATATCACCCCCTACCCTACAAAGGAGTCCCCACAAAGGTATTTTTGATGACAATCCTTCTAAATAGCCTTAAATAAACCCAATTCAGCATTATATGAGTCTCAGGAGAAATCTGAGATTTTTATTAAGATGCAATAATTAGTCCCAGCTTCTAAGAACATAAAGAATTTCAAAGCTATGTAAGAAAACAATGACTGTGAGAGGCAGAAAGTAGCTGAGGAGGGAAGCAGCAGCCAGATGATAGCAGTCAGTATTTCAAAAGCCCAACTCAGCTCTGGAATCAGGATTGCGTTCCAATTAGAATTTTGCCACTTTTTAGCTGAGCAATTTTAGGCAAATGACTTGACCTCTATAAAAGAGACATCTCAGCATGTGCACACAAGATAGAGTAAAATCCTTTCCATGACGCTCAGGCTAAAACTATAGAAATACCTGTGTGAGTGCCTGCTATCTTCCTCTGCAGTCAGTAAGAATTACACCGAATCCAATGTCATAAAAGTTGGGAGTGGCACATCTGAAGTCATTAGAGCCCTTGCTATTGAACTTGGCTATCTTATTTACATTTTCCTAGTCCTGAAACTTTTTATTTTCATCTTTATATTTTCTGGTATATTTTCATTTTATCTATGGCATTAAATCTTTTGTGGATTATGAGTGTGATAAATTATATATATATATATATGTATATATATACACACATATATATATATATATATATATGAATGGTACAGAACATTATAATAAAATTGTCTGCATGAAAAAAAATAACCAATCATCAGTTGTTAATTGGCTTTGCTCAGAGAAAAGCATTTAGAATATTAAAATGGATGTGTCTCCTAACATTTACTTTATCTAGATCATTACAGGTAAACAAGGAAGGGCTGTCAAAGGTTTATGAATTTGTTTGAGGCTTGGAATTTTATGTTCTAAACTCTTCTTGACCTTTGGTTTCACGCCCAAAATGTGAATCTATGTGTTATACAATTTGAGTGGCTATGGATCAGAAAACAACAGATTTTCACACATGCAAAATGTGTTCCGTGGAGTCTTCTTTGTAAAATCTATGGAATAGGAAGATTACCTGTATTAATTCTTCTCACCTTCCCCTGTGGTTTAGTAGAGAAAATGTTGACACTTCAGTAGTAGAAGCGGGCTGCAAGAAGCAGACATGGGTAAAGGAAGATATAGAGGCAAGCTGGCTGTGGAGGTGCAGGTCTTGCTCTGCGCACTGACTCCCACCCCATACTGCTGTAGGTCACGGCAAGAATGAGACATGTCGACTCTACACCATCTCAGTCCCACCTGATACCACTATACTACCTCCCACAGGAAGCAGAGCAAAGTGGAGTGATGATAACCAGCCCTAATATGATTGGATCAACTAACAATGGTATTCAAATACAGCCACATAAAGCCTCACTCTCTTCCCAACAACCATGTATGATCCTGAACCAACTGTCACCATCATACCTTCTACAGGTGAAAAACTAAGGCTGAGAAGTTTAACACCTTGCCCCAGATCAGTGTCTAAGTGGCAAAGCATATTTAGAATCTGAGATATTCATCCTCTTACATTTCAAGATTCATGTAACCAATCATGCTGCCTTTTACAAAGTTAAAACATCTTGTTATGTCCAGAGAGTCACTGACTTCCCTCTCCTCTTCTCTATTTCTGGTTTGTTTCTGGGCCTCCTTAAGAAACGTTGTTCTGAGTCCATTCTTAATGTTCGTGAAAAGCTTTTCATTACATATTCAGTTGTCTATCTTGCTCTTAAACAAGGAAAGATGTGCCATCTCACCTACACCCTCTTTGATTCTTTTTAGGTAAACATTTGTTTGATTCTTTTTAGAAAAGAATCAAACACTTGTTTGATTGTTTTCTTTGAAAGCAAACATTAGAGATTTGAACAGACAGTAATGAGGCAGAAGCTTCTGTTGCTTCCAGTGTCTAACTTTCAAGCAACATTGGCTAAATCACTTCCTAATCTTACTCTTGAACCAGTTATGCCAGAATTGATAATATAAATATTTTAAACCATTAATAGAGATAGATTTTTATTTTCTTGACTCTTACCCTTAGAAAATGGATTAGATGAATTTTCTGGTCAGTTTGCTACCCCATCAAGAAAGCAATGGTATCAAATTTTGAAATGTGAAAATGGCTGATTGGTCTTTAATGAAAGATTCTAATTTATACCAGTTTCTTTGAAAACACATGACTAGTTTCTGTTAATAGCCTAAATGATCACAGTTCCACCAATTAAAGTTAACAAGCCAGTAGCCAGTACAGCTCACATCAAGAAACAAATATATATTATGCACAACTCTAAATCTGGGCTCAGCAAGGAAAAATGATGGAATTAATATGAACTGCAATTTCTCCTCATTTCCTCTACTGTTGATATATTCTCAACTCTATTAAGGTTGTTAGTAATAGTCATATAGAAAACTCTTGGCTCGAGCCCAAATCTCTGCCTGTATCAGGAATGGAATATGAGGGACACCTGGAGAAAGTCCTGAATATTTAGAACCTGTACATGTTTCATTTCTTCACTAGTATTTCTTGAAAACTAGAAAAAGCTTCATTCAACTTGCCCCCCCCCCCATAGGTTAATATTTTACATTTACCTTTTACTTAGGGCAAGCAATGCTAGACTCACAGGGATGATATAAGATTTCCTTTAAACACATTCATTTTTTTAAGTCCAGTTTTAATAAAAATACTAAGTGTTATTGAATCCAGGGGTAAGACATCAAAGTTAGTTAAGACAAAGAGGAGCTCAGAGTTACAGACTGGATTGCCCACTCTACAGATTCCTCTGTTGAAGCCCTAACTTATAAAATTGTATTTGGACATGGGCCTCTGGGAGGGTAATTAGGGCTATGTAAAGTCATGGTGCTAACATCCTCATGAACAGATTAATTGAGGTATGTGAGGATACAGCAAGAAAGAGGCCAGTTGTATGCCAGGAACCCATATTGCTTGTACTTCAATCTTGGATTTCCCAGGCTTCAGAACTGTGAGTGTCCTGGGGTTTCTGGGTTTGGCCTTCTCTGGCCGGCAGAGAAGGCTGGGGGAACACGCCTCAGCAGTGAGGCGGAATCGGGAAGAGGCAGAAGTTGACTGGTGGCCACGCTCAGCCCTCACAATGGAAGACAATGAGGCATATACCAGGGAGTCATGAGCTCGGTTTATTGAGGAAGTTGGACGGCCTTTATAGAAGACATGGGCCAATCAGCAGAAGGATCATAGGGGCACATAGGGAGCATGAGCAAATCACATTGGCGGAACCATTAGCCTATCCTAGTGGCAGTTTGACCTCTGTCATATGTCAGGGGAATATCCCTTTGGCTAGGCCAAGTTCCCATATGAGAAAGTGGGAGACAGCCAGAGAGTTTCTGTCTACTGGCGTGTTCTTAACGTCCCCAACATGAGTGCTACTGTGTTTTGTTGTAGCAGCTCAAATAGCCTAGAACACTCAGGAAAATATCCCTTTTACCCAGGAATAAAATAAACAATATGAGGCAGAGAGCTTCTGCCCACCATGAGATTGGGGTGAGCCTAAAACCGCATTGGAGCTTGGTCGAATGGAAGAAGAAAGGACATGCACTTAGCATGTCATCTTAGTCCTTCCTATTCTAATGATGCAACATGGAATAAAGAAGTACAGAAATGAAGATGACAGAGAGGTGGCGCAACATGTATTCTCATGAGTTCCATCCCAAAGGAGGGCATGGAGAGAAATCTGGATGAGTGTAAGCAACAGAGGACTAATAAGAGGGTGTGACAGTAGTTCGTCCTTGACATTATGAATGCTTGGTTCTCTCGTTATTGCTCCCAGTGCTGGAGCACAGCTAGCCTCCTTGCATGTCCATGACATCTCGTTCATTCTCTTGGCACCAATGCCTGGTATGGTCTTGCAACTGAAAAGCGGTGGGACTTCCAATCTTGAGGTCCCAAGATGGGGACTAAAGCACTGGTAGCAAATTGTTGACTAGTTCAGCCACTAAGGTTCAGACCACAATGAAGAGAAGCACAAGGGAAAAACTAATAGCTGAGTTTAATTGGAATGCAGATAAAAAGTAAATATAAAGAGTCAACATTTTTCTTTCTGCATTTTGTGTTTGACTAGTTCCAAGTTTATTAAACACAAAATGCAAAAAAAAAAAAAAAACCAGATAATATTTAAACAATAAAGATATTTAAAGGAAAATCACACTTTCTTAATACATAGAGGGCCTAGCAAAGTTGTGTATATTTGTTTAATATACTAATGAGTGGGGTGGGATATGAATTTGGTAGCTATTTTATTACCTGTCCCATTAAAAATGAAAGTCCTTATGTATTAAAATACTACTGAAATGAAATTCACTTCTTTATATTGCTCTTTCACTACTCTCAACAAGCCAGTATAAATAACCAAGATCACTGTATATTTCTGCAAGAACTGTCAAAATCCATGCCATTTATTCCTTCTAGGAAGAACCAAAAATATAGAAAGAGGTGGAAGAAAGAAAGGGAGGAAAGAAGAAAGTTCGATAATCTAGACAGAACAAAATTTTTGATTTATTGGCAAACACCTGCTCTCAGTGGTCCTACTTTTCTAAAGAATTCTGTTCATCATTTAGAATTGCTGGGCCTTTAAAGGTGATTTTTTGGTACAGAAATTATTTGATGAAATAAAATCATATCATTTTGCTGGTTGGAAAGTGTTTGCAAAACCAGGATGAGTTGTGACAGTCATAGAATGAGATTAATAAATAACAACAATAATAAAAACAGAGCTCTAAACCCCAGAAAACCAATTTTGAAACAATTACAGGCAACTATTATGGGCGCCTCTAAACAGTTTTAGCTATATTCCCTCCGCACAGCTCTGATGACAATAATGTGCATGTGTATGCAATTCGCTGCACACACTTGAAAATGCACTCTGCTGTATGTTGTATTAATGAATAAGGCGACCGGCTTAATATACCATCGTTAACAATGGAATTGTTCACAAGTGTGAGGCTACAGCAATGTTTCCTCTGTGACTTCCATTCAGGAGAGAAGTAATTTTTTGTGTGGGTGTTTTAAAATCATTACTGAGACTGCAGTGGCTATTCCAGTTATAGTATTATGCTTACATTCTAGCTACCCTAAGCCTAGAAGCAGGAGGGGAAAACATGTACTAAGATGCTAATTTCTTCAGCCAAGATGGAGATGGTTCTAGCCAACGAGATCTGTGTTTGTCCAATAAAACAGCAGGGAAAACGGGTCAGAGGAAGCTGAATAATGGTAGGTCTCTGACTTTTAAATAAAAGAAATATGCAAAATGAAACAGGCCAGGCTCAGGGTCTCATGCCACTTTGCCAGGCATTTGTAAACTATCCACTCGCTGAATGCAATCAACATTCATGACCAACCTCTCCTAAAAATAAAACGAGAACTGGGCTGTAACATGTGTATGTTGTAAAAATCCGCAGCTCAGAATGTGTGCTCTGAACAATCACTGAGTTAGAGAAGCCAATCACTTCCACTAATTTTTATCTTTTATCCTTTGAAAGTTTTATTGGATTTTATACACACATGCCAACAAAAATCAAAATTCATTATATAAAGTGATGTCACCAAGAAAATAGTTAGTGAAAAAGCTGTCCAATAGCTGGCTATTAATGAGTCTTTGACCAAATCAACTGACAGTTTTTTTTAAGTTTCATATTAAAATGTTTCTGCTGTTAAACCAATTATTTTTTTCCAAATCAATAACCATTTCTTCTCTTGACTTGCAACAGTCCCAGCTTTGCCGTTATTGCTTATTTTGAAACATGTTATTTAAAATAGCAAAGTTGTCACTGTATTTTGTTAAATAGCACCATTATGTTTGATAACCATTCTATGGATAAGTACTCAGCAAACCACATTTATGTGGAGGATCATGGCTTTCTTCCTTTGAGGTTTGTTTGTGAATACACGTTAGAGGCTTTGGAAGCTCTGATATGGATTTCAAAGTAGAATGAGTGAATGAATGAATGAATGAATGAATAAAAAAGAAAATTAAAAACTCTTAAAAACACCATTAGCTCAAATTTGGTGTTACATTTTACTAGTTTGTGGCCTTCAGAAAACTACTTAATTTTTGGCCTTCTATTTTTTTTTTCAATGAAAATAATAGTACATTTGCAGTGGAATACTAGGGAAATTAACTGACACATTCATATACTGAAATTATAGGGAGAAAGTTGGGTCTATGCAATATTGCAGAGATATGAAACTGAACTTCTGAAATCAAATCTAGCTGAAAGGATTTGACTGGCCAGCTAGTTCATTTGCTTCTTTGAATGTCTTTACACAAGACAGACACCCAGGCTCAAGTTTATCACAATCCCCAGCATTGCCTATAATTAACACCTACAGTCATTCACCCTTTCTGTCTGCCTGGATTCCACAAATATGTGCATCTGAACTTCTGCAGGCAAGGTCTGCTTGAGAGAATTGGGATGGAATACCACCCTATCCTGTCCTTTATTGGATTTTACAAACACATACCAAAAATCAAAATTCATTATAGAGAGTGGTGTCACTAAGATAATAGTGAAAAAGCAAAGAAAGAGGGGAGGGAGAATGGGGGCGGGGATGAAAGCCCAAAACAGAGTAGCAAGATGAAAAGAGAAGGAGGAAACCCTTCTTCCTTGGATGGTCATGTGATTGACCATGAGTTGTCATGTGACTGGACGGGCAAATATAAACTGGCAGAGACGGGAATGGCCGTGTCCTCTCTATAAACCAAATCCCAGTGCAGAGACCTCATTCTGAATGTCACTGACAGGTCTGGACAGGACTGTGTGTCATGGCTCCCTGGATCATCCTGAGGGCAGGAGATGAGCAAGATGACCTCCAACACTTCCTCATTTACTCTTTGTCTTAGCTACTGTGTTGAAGGCATTCACAGTCTTTCTTTCCTCCTCCCTCCCTCTGCCCACTGGTGAGCCTACTGGACTGACATTACGCTATGTGTCCCCCACTCCAGGCCACATGCCTCTCTAATGACTGTCTCTTCAAGTCTGTTCCCTTCCCCTCCTTGCTTCTCAATCTGCCAACATTGCCAAGTTCACACTGATGCTTTAATAAATGTGTTGTGTGACATGTGTGTCCTAGGGGAGCTCCCAGAATCTTTCCACTGAAGTTCCCCCAGCCAGAGAGGAGTGAACACATACCCCTGAGGGACCTGGGGGCTTAGCCCAAAGCAAGCCTGAAAGAGATTTAAAGGAATATGTTTTACTTTAAAAATTCATGTGAATTTCATATTCTGTTCCATAAATATCTCCATATTTGTGTTACTATTAAAATAATAGTTTCCCCCAACTTGCTGAGTAAAATTGATGTTCCTGGAAGATGTCACGTTAAGCCTGTGATATTCTGTGCATCTTGCTATTTACCCTTGTCCACTGCCCAGGGGATCACATACCTCATGCAGGTGGGGAGAGAATTTTTCTCCATTCCTGATTTTGCCTCTCCCAAGGGAAGAGTGATCTATTAGCATAACATGCCTGGTCATCCTTGATGCCTCTCTCCTTGCCTCCCAGAGGAAAGAAGAGAGACCTAATCTGCTTGGAAATTTTAAAAGGAAAAATTACTCTGTCATTGCTTGTCATAGCCCAGTGACTCTCTTCATTTCTGTGTCTGTCTTTCTCAAGCTTATCACAAAATACCCAAACCCTACTCTATTCCTCTGACTCCCAAGCCTTGAAAGAGTCTCTCCAAAATGCATACTTTTTGATAGAGGTATGAATAGAGTGAGCCTTCTGGGATACTGGAAAGTGGCTAAATGTACATTGTTACACAAAAGATGTATACATATCTATAAAATTTTATCTATGTGCAAAAGAATTCTGACTTTACAAGTTCTATATCACAAAAAAAAAAAAAAGAAAGAGAAAGAAAGAAAACAGCAGCAGGAACAACAACAACAACAAAAATAAAAATTACAATACACAGAAAGGGGTTTGAGACTTCCTCTACCTAAGGCATTCCATGGGGGTAGTTCTGTCTTCACCTATCAGAGTACAATTTGTCCATTTTCATTTTCTAATATCAGTTTTATTAGTAAAAATGGGGGGGGGTGTTATTGTGATCTCAAATTCCTCATCTTCTTTTTATTTCTCTATTGGTTGAGAGCTCTGAAATGCTATTGATTTGTGCTAGCTCTGCAATCTAGTAACTAGGATGAGGGATCCCTAAGGAAAGAGCTGGTTGGCCTGTAACCCTTCTTCATAGTAGAGGGTAGGAGAGATTGTGGCCTAGGAGTCCCAGTGGTATCTGAGACATATCCTCAAGTCAGAGCTGTAGGCTCCATTAAAGGGATTAGGATGCGGGCCCTCAATTAGAAGTGTCAATCTGCTCAGGTAGCAAATCTATCACCAAGTTCAAATGACAGGAAACAATTTGCCCAAGTCCTGGAATGTCCTAGGTCCTTCAATAAATGCCATTCTCTGCACCTTCTAGTCCCTGATTTGAGGCTCTGCATCCCTAAGGAAAATAAGTAATTAATGCATTCTATGGAAACTTTGTTTTCCAGAAAGAAATAAAAATGTGTGTAACACGGTAAGAGCATTTCCAGGTCTCCAACCCATCACAGAATGCTTTAACCTAATCATGATGAGAGATTGCAAAGCCAGGAAGCATTTTGTTGTATGCCATTTCCACATAAAATATTCAACAGAAATTTGGTGACAGCCTACAAAACTACACGCAGACGTGGTCAGAGTTCAAGTTATGCTTAATTACTGGCTGTCAGTTATCAAGTGAGAAGTTCGAAATGCTGCAGCTCATCAGCACACAAGCTAACCTATTCCATGGGAAGAAAACATTTTTTAAACAGCATTTAACATTTGCTACAAAGCCCAGGGAAGAAGGCAGAGGAAAAGAATCAATTAAAAGATCATTTCAAGTGACAAATCGAAGCGTCTGAGTAAATCAGAGGATGGGCTAGTATTTGGAATATGTGGGATCCTAAGGAGGGCAAAGGTGAAAACACCACAGACACTGGTGAGAATGTCCTGAGTCCCTGTCACTG
The DNA here is from genome assembly GCA_025594165.1 of Tamias sibiricus. Lineage (NCBI taxonomy): Eukaryota > Metazoa > Chordata > Mammalia > Rodentia > Sciuridae > Tamias > Tamias sibiricus. The sequence continues at coordinate 13,397,984 of CM046662.1, forward strand.
TCCAGACAGTGGTAGAGAGAGACAGTGCATTGCTGGGGACTACTGGGCCTGGGGGCAGACCCTCTTGGCTCACCCAGTGCTAGCAGGTACAAGCGGAACTTGTATGAAACAGGTACAAGGTACAAGTTGCCAGGCTTTAGGTTTTTACTTAAGATTGACAGCACAGATGTGGCAGCCAGCTTAACTCCCTGTCATGTAGAATCTTTAGAGAATGATCTAATCTTCGTGTGCCTCAGTTACCCCATCCGTAATTCAAGGATCCTCATAGAACCTTATGCATGCTGTTGTTTTGAAGATTGTAAGGCTCAACCAGTGGAAAGTACTTACATAACTGGGCCTGACACATAGTCTACACTCTGTGTGTTAGCTGCTATTATTTTTGTGCATCCAAACTGAGACACTTAGGAAATCTCCTCATTCACAATACCATCTGCAGTTTATAAAAGTACACACACTTGATCTAGATTTCTGTGTCTACATAAAACCATTAGAAATTTTAGTGTCATTATTTCCTTCGTGTTACTATTTGTACACTTAGCTCAAATCAGTAAATTATTGTTTGTACTCAAGACACTTAATTGAGTTTATGGTGTTACATCATTATGAGATAAATGTCTATAGTAACATGCACAAATACACTCAGATTTCAGGACTAGAGCCATGTTGGATTATCACCACCATGGGTCCTCCAGAGTAAGCCTCGTTGGTTTCCCTGCAAAAACATTGGATATAGGGAGCTTTACAAACAGACCCCAGTGCCAGGAATATACCTGATCCTGATATTATCTTAAGATGAACTGAGTGCATTCAGACCTGGATGAAGTCACTTTTGCCCTAACCAATGTACACAAAGCCTTAAGACCAAATTGTGGGGATCTACTTGGCCTTGCTGCCACCCAGGACCACACTTTGGTCAATACGTTTCCCAATAAATTGGACAGTATGCAGTCCTAGTTCTGTCTGCCTCTCTTTCTTCAGTTCCAGGGCACCAGAGAGCTCTTTCTCGTAAATGGGGAATAAGTTGTTCAAGAGCAACATGGAATTCTATGTACAATTATATTCGAAGGTCCTAAAGCCTTTCTTTAATTTTTCATGTTTCAACTAACTGTTTTTAGCTCAATTCCCCCAACTACTACAGAAATAAGGGGTATGTATGATTGGTCCTCAAGACTTTCAGCCTTGGTCACTACCTTTCATGAACTCTAATCCCGTTAAAACCTGCCCTGGATCATCTCCTTGGCATGAATTTCAGACAACATACAATCAAAGTCTTCTTCAGTTGTGATTAGTTTTTCTGCCCTAGCTATTTGCTAAATCTTTCATGGGTAGAGAAAAAAAAATGCATATCTTTTGCATTCATGACACAGTCTTAGCACATTAAACACTGACGGTTGCGAAGAACCATCTTTAGGACTCTATTTTCCTACACACTTTTGAGATTGTAAGCACAGCGTAAGCAATTTTGTAGGCATCATCTCATTTCATACCTGTAATAATTTATTTTTCTCACTTGACAGGGAAACCAAGGCTTTCAAAGCTTAAGAACAAGATCAGCGGAGAAGCTAGATTTCAAACACAGGTCATTTACAGTCCAGAGCCTGAGGATTAATAAATCGGTCAACTTAGAGACTTGCTTCCTCCATGATTCATCTTCCAAGAGGCCTCTCCTCCTTGATCACAAGCTGTAGCTTAGTTGGAGGTTTCATCATATCTTGCTTGGGCTATGGTTATTGCTTTCTAATTGTGTTCTCTGTCTTTCATATGGTCTATGAAAGAAGTAAGAATTGGAACTTGTGGAGATATTTTGGAAGAAACCTAGGGAAGGAGTGGACAGCTAGAAACACCAGCAATAAATTCAGTCAGTTTCCCAGACCAGCCTGACCTGGCCCCTAGCAAGCTCGCTTAGGAGTCACACACATTTCCCAAGAGTCTCCTAAGTTCCAGCCACTTTACTAGATTCCAGGGCACTGAGATAAATACGGCACAGTTACAGCCCTAAAAAACTCAAAGTCAAATGGAAGGGGGAAGAAATGAGTACCTAGGGGAAGGAGTGCCAATTCCAGCAAGTAGGGAAAGCCCTTGACTTAAAAAATACTAGCAAAGGGTCTCGAAGAACAGACCAGGGCCTATCAGAGGCACTAAATAACTGCATTTCTGAAGGAGGAAGCTATTCGTGCAAGGCCAGGGGATGGACAAAGGGCTAGAGTGTAAGTTTTGGTTGCTCATTTCTTTCAGCAGAGTTTATTTAGCAGCTATTTTGTGCCAGGCAGACTTCAGCATTACAGGGATGAATGTGACATGGCCACAGGAAGAGCACTGTGCAGGTGGGCAGACAGACACTCAGCCAATGAGCTGGACATTTACAATGCCAGGTGATTCCTGCTACAAAGTGAAGGATAGTCCTACAACCATAGGAATACAAAGCACAGAGCAGCTGATTCTGCCTTAAGCAATCAGCAGGAGTTTATGTGATGCATTATGAATCAGCCCTGGTATCAAATTTACAAGTGAGAAGGCAGAGTGCATTGTTTTAAAAAGGGTGAACTAACTGGACCCGTGGTTCTCAAAGTGTGATCCATGGACACGCAGCAACACCTGAGACCTTTCTGGAACCATAAACTTCTGAGCCCAACCCCACTCCTATTAAATCACAAGCTCTGGGTGTGAAATTCGGCAATCTGTGTTTCAAAAAGCCCTCAAGTTTAAGATGCTCCTGGGACAGAATATAAAGGAAGGGCAAGAGGTGGAAAGATAGTAGCAAAAAAATAACATTCCATAGTAGACTGGTGGAACTTTTGAGCCATACTCAGAAGTATTAGGTTTTTTAACCTGAGGATTTTTTTTTTTTTTCTTTTTTTTTCTTTTTTTTTTTTTTTTTTTTTTGGCACCAGAGATTGAACCCAGGGGCACTTAACCACAGAGCCACATCCCAAGCCCTTTTTATTTTATTTTATTTGAGACAGGGTCTCACTAAGTTACTTAGGACCTCTCTAAGTTGCTGAGGCTGGCTTTGAACTTTCAATCCTCCTGCCTCGGGCTGCCAAGTTACTGGGATTACAGGTATGTGCCACTGTGCCTGGCTACCTTTTTCTTTTTATGAAGAAAAGCCTTGTACTGAGCATTATTATTATTATTTTTTTTTTTGCCTAGGTGATTTCATTTGCTCCTCAAAGCAACTCACTGTAATGTAATCACACCATGCTTTTCTTATTGAACACACTAGGACTTGGCGGCGTGGGAAAGCTGCAGAGTTTTCCCCAGATTACATTTGTGCTCAACGTCAGATGATGGAAACTTTAGCATTCGCCGCTCTGCTCAAATGCGTTCTATGCAGAGAGAACCTGGGCCATGGGACATGGGGTGAGGCTACTGAGGTGCTAAGTAGCAGCTACTGAGGGTTTGAAGTAGATATGTGGTTCTGCTAATGCTTTAGGAAGTTCCCCAGGCAGTGTTAGAAAGACCTCCTGGACAGAACTAGTGTTTTGTTAACCAAGTCAATTGCTAAAGAGGTGCTTCCTGGAAGAATTTGGGATATGGCATTGCTTTGTGAACAAAAAAGTCCTAAAATGAAGATTTTAATGTGTTCGCACCATCTAGCATTCCTTAGCATTAATGTGAGTGAATTGAGCAGCTCTGAGACCAGAGGCTCATTAAAATAATTATTCATTAGTGGCTCTTTTTTTTCTTTTCTCTTTTTCTTTTTGCCCCTTTTTATCTTTTAAAGCTGTATTCTAAAATCAGGCTCTTCCTTTTCAAGACCATTACTTTTCAACCCATTTAAGATTTTCTTGCAGGGTCACGATGTTAATTTTAAGGCTATGTTTTAATGGCTTTCTAAAGGACACTCTGATTGTAGTAAAATAAATGCATCAAGTTGCTCTTGCAGGTGGAGATGGACTATTGACTCTTACTTAGAAGGGTATGAAGATTTCTGAACTACTAATTTGAAAATGTATGAATAACCTGTACATTTAAAGAAAGGGAAGAAAAATGGTGTTTTCACTAAAGCTATTTAGGGAAATTTTAGGAAAGTTGCATATAAACTGCTTTTTGAATCCCCAATAGACAATGGCTTTTAGTTATTTTAAAACACGCTAATTCTCACTGGTATCTTGTTTTTTCTTTTCTTAATGGACTATGTTTATTTATAGGAGGCACAAATTTAGGAAATATTTCTGCTTCTGTTAACCTAATCAAATCTTCTCAGTCTAAATCAAAATGATTCATGTTTCCTGGTCCAAGATATCTTTCTGGTGGCTTCACGTGGTGGCTTGGGGTAACTTTGGATACTAGCGCAGTTTTTAGGTAGGTGTGAGGCTGGCGTGATTCCAAATACGAAGAAATACCTAACAGCACTTTTATTTTTTCTGGCTGTATTAATATTATTTAACAACAGATGAAATGACATTGAGGGTACTTAAATGGAGAAAAGAGTCACAAAACAGTTGGCGTGGAAGAGTTAGCCACCAAAAAAACAGAAGTATGTAGAAACAAAGAGGAGGACATCCTAATAAGAGGAAGAATTTGGCACCTGGAGAAGAAAGATGTAGGACTAGTTAAGTGCCAACCAGGAGATACCACCTTGTGCTCAATGGCTGCCGCTCTTAATTATGCCCAATCATCTGCTAATATGCCCCTGTATCCATGTCCTTGTTGGCCTTATTTTCAGGGTTGCTCAAATTCTTATGTCCATGGTCATTGGAATTCACAGCCTCTCTCAATGTCAGTATGATATTTTGAAGGTTGCCTCCATTCCAATGAAATAGGGCACCTGGTACCTATGCTTTCAGTCATGAAAACTCTACAGACCTCTAAGGCAAAATGCAGGTCAGGTAAAGTAAAACTTCATGAGGTAGAACTTCCCTTTTGTGCACATCCTCTTAATTAGAAACATACTCCAGCCCAAGATATCCTCCTGTAGTGGCTGAGCCTGCTCTGTCACTTTGGAGCTCTGTAGCCTGAGGCAAGTGACTTCATCTTGCTCAATCAATGTGCCTACCACAGTGGGGTGAACAATTCCAACCTGAAGAGTTGTGAGAGGTAATGTAGGTATTGTGTGTAAAGGACACTGGGTTGTGCCTGGTAAAGGGTTGGTACCAAATCCTTGGTGTCTCCCAAAGGCACAAAGCAAGTAGCATTCAGAGTGTCACTGTCACCAAGGAGTATCTCCATACACATGCATGCATTCTTATTTGTGTAGATCATATGTGGCATTTTGAGTACTGAATTGGCTTAAGGGAAGTCACAGAAGATAGGGCTGCTAATTCCTAATGTGCACAGGGACAAACAACTGTACAAAACACTCCTACATAATCTCCTAATGCTCTATTCTAATTGAGCAGATTCAGCAGATTCAGTCTTCTGACACTCATATAGCATTAAAGGAGAAACTCAACAGGTCACAAGTGCTAAAAGAGTGGGGACTCTGCAATGCCTCTCTTTTTGTCTTTGAGCATCACCCTGAAACACACTCTTCCCAAATACCTTCTCTGATCTCTACCGACATGCCAGAACTTGGTAGCCGTTCTCACATGGTGACCCATGACAGCATCACTCAGAGGACACAGACTGTTGGATTCAAGCCCTGTTCTGATCTGATCCAAACAGACCTGCATTTCTAACAAATTCCTAAGTGATGTCATCATTGCCTTTCCAGGAAACACAGTGTGCGCTGTTCCAGAAGCTGTTCAGGTCCCTAGCTCCCCTGGGAAGAGACGCCATATATTCTTCAAAGCATCATCAGCGAGTTTTCCCCAAGCTCTGCCGCCTACAGCACAGTTCCATTGAAAACACTGCCAGTGATGAGTGGACGCTGCTGCTTCTCCTTTTTCATCTTCTTTTCCCACTTAATTATCTTGGATTCTACAAATAATACAAATAATAACAATAGAAATTGTATGTGTGGCTGGTAGAGAGACCAGCTGTCATTTATTGAACCCTGGCTACCATAGGCATCACCAAGGCCCCTGACATTGATAGCTTCCACTTGCATGGTGTCATGGGCTACTGCCTTACTGGAATTCTCATCTCCCTGGGGTGGGAGATGGAATCCTTGTGACCCTCTCAGAGTCTAGCACAGCACTCTCTCCATAACAGCTGTTTGGAAAGTTTTGCCAAAGTAAGGAGACAATGACATATAGGAAATTTAAAATGAAGCACTGACACTCACTCCTATAAAGATTTCTATAAGCCACACAAGAACAGTGTATGGATGGAAACCAGCCAGCAGAGATGTGGGTATTGAATGCCTATAATGGACAGGCTTATAAAGTCATATTTTATAGCAATGTTTACCTGCAGTCTAGGAGAGGAAGTAAGGCGAGCCCATAAATAATGATATCCCAAGATGGACATAAAATAAAACAATATGGACAAATTGCTGTGGGAGTCACAACTTAATATTAGGGAGATAGACCCAGGATGGTACATTGTGAAATCTCCTTTGGTCCTTATGAAAACTTTTATGGCTTTTGGTTTTATTTCTTGAAATCCTAGAATTTTGGAGATGAGAGATACAATGCAGAATTTTACCTACTATAAATGAGAAATTTGAAGTGCTGCCTAAAGTAAAGATGCTATAATCAAATGAAGAACTTTCTTAGAAAACTCACCTCACTGGACTGCCATTGAACATATTTGCATATGAACCTATACTTCAAGTAGCTTCCAATGGTCAGTGTTACATATGAAAGACCATAAAAACATGTTCATATAATTAGACTCTTTAAAAAATGCTTTTTCTAATTTGGGTTTTAAGTCAGATGAATTTGAAGTTATAGCCTCTTCAAATTTACTTTTTATGAATGGGAAATTCATTACTGTGTTAAAAGCTACCAGAGTGTGGTATAACTTGCTCTAGATGTAAATATGTTTCTTTTATCTTTCCTGCACTTTTGGCAGAATCATTTTCTTACAGAATGTACCTGTATATATCTTTATACAGAAAGCAGAATTTAAGATGCATGTATCTTCTTTTGAGGAAGAAAAAAGAATTATACTGGAAGAATATGAAATGCAATATTCTGGGAGCTTAGTTAGACAGATATATTTTGTAAGTGGAAAGCGAGGCATTCCTTTAGAGTGGTTTTCCAAACATCTCCCTCCCTGTGCTACACACCAGAAGATCCACTACAAAAGGATGTGAGGCTCCACTGGTTCTGGACAACTCCCTTACTAAGTTATATCACTGGGTTAGAAAAGAATTTTAAATAGGTTTTTAAGATTATATGTCATCTAGAAGCGGAAAGAACACTGGAACTGGACCAGCTCAGAGAATGTGAGAGCCAATACCAGACTATAAACAAAAGACATATTTTCTATGAAGTAGAGGAAAAAATGATTCTGTGGAGGATAATTATATTCTTCCTGTAGTTTGCTTCTTCTCTAGGTCTTATTTTGTACATCAATTTAAAGTTTGTGTATTTGTCTTATTGAGAAAACTTCCGGGTACTGCTCAGACCTTTGTGTATGTCCACATCAAAGACACCATTCAAATCCCATGAATACTTGAACGACATGGACCCACCTTTTAGGATGAGAGCTGGCCCTGAAATTATGCAAATCTTAATGATCTGTGGGGAAGAGCAAGTCCTTGACTTGCCCCCCCATGTGTGACTTTCACTCAGCTGCAAGGCTGACCTCTAAATCTGCTGGGCTCCCTAATCCTGCCATTAGTCATTCCTCTGAGTTAGGTACTAACCATCAAAGGTCACCATGAAAATGTACACTGGCTATGTAGAAGGGAGTGTGAACCATTAACATCCATTTACACATTCGCCTGGATTTATTAGGCTCATAAGTTGTCATTCATCTCACTCCAGAGCACAGCCTACAAGGAACAGGGTGCACAGAACAGGTAAGTCAGCTTGGGGAGGACAGGAAGGGGAGGGCGGGAGGAAGGAGAGGGTAGCACAGTTAATGGAATATATGCAAATATTCAATGGGGGCAGCCTGCAAATTGGCCACTGTAAACCCCAGAAAAAAAAAATATTTAGAAACAAATTGGCAAGCAAACTAAAATTCAACAGGCTCAGCACATGAATTTTGAAAGATTCACTTCTATTTATTCCTTGTAATTAGTGAGGTAAATACACAAATGGGGACCGAAAGACTCAAAAACTGAATATTCTTAGGCTGTTTTGCCACAGTTTGGATTTCAACCATGGATTTATTTCTAAATGAAGGTGTGTGGAATGATTCCATTAGGTTGAATGTGAGACTACAGGCAGAAATGTGAAATCAAGTAATTTAATCTCTGTGCCTCATTTTTATCCATCTTGGAAAGAAAAAAAAAAGGCAGCTATAGCTATTTCCTACCAATTCTCACAGGGTTGGTACAAGATTTAAATGAGCTTCACAATCTTTTTTGAGATTCTCTAGAAGCTGCTTGCAATATATCAAAGTATTTAAACTGTGTTCCCCATTGTATAAATTCAAAGTACTTGTCAGCACCCCATGAATGTTTTACTAAGGTCACTTGAAGGAAACACACTATTCCAGGTTTCTATTTTCCACTCTAATCTATATAGAGCAAAGTTTTTGATCCTATCAGCTGTTTGATCTTGGCAGTTATAATCAAGGAGTTTCCTATAAAAAGAAAGAAAGGACTATGTACTCATGGAGACTTTCAAAAGCGTTGCACTAGAACCTGGAGACTGAGGGTCTAGCCCCTCTCACTTTTCGACTGCCTGGGGCCACTGAGCAAGACCCTAAGACTCCCTTCCCTCTGAGATGGGGAAACATGATTTGGCCCCTGCCCAACTCTCCCCATCTTCCCAGGAACTACTGTTCCTCTCACTCCCGGTGCCCTGGCCCCGCAGGCCGTCTTTTCTGTTCCTCAAACACTCAAGCTACTTTTAGCTCTGGGGTCTTTGCACTTGGTATTCCTAAAGCCTGGTATATTCCTCTGTCAGATCTTGGCCTAGCTGGCTCTTCTCATTCAAGTCTAAGCTAAAAAAGTCCTCTTTTCTCAGGTAACTCTCCTTGCTGGCCACCCCAGGGCCATGTTTTATTTGTTGCCTACCACAATGCCCTGATTCTACTGCTTTCAAAATCTCCAGGGCTCTCGATAATCTCCTGCTTATTCAACGGAGTTGTTATCCATCCCCCACTGGAATATGGTTTCCCTGAAAGCAGGGGTCTTGTGGGTCTTATTAAAAGCCAAAAATCTAACACTAAAAACAAAATCACGTAAGAGGGAATCTGGATGTCATCCCTTTAGGCAAATATCACACAAGAAATGAACGGAGAGGGTTGGTACTAGGAGCAGGAGCAAGTGGCATGGTGATTTTAGTCAGCTTTTTTTAAAAATTTTATTTATTTATTTATTTATTTATTTATTTATTTATTTATTTTTTGCTGCTATGACCGAAAGACCTTACAAGAACAATTTTAGAGGAGAAAAACTATTTGGTGTTTTTTTGTTTTTGTTTGTTTTTTGGTACCAGGGATTAAACTCAGGGGCACTCAACCACTGGGCCACATCCCCAGTCCTTTTTGGTATTTTATTAGGGACAGGGTCTCACTGAGTTGCTAAGTGCCTCGCTGTTGCTGAGGCTGGCTTTGAACTCGCGATCCTCCTGCCTCAGCCTCCCAAGTGCTGGGAATACAGGCGTGCACCACGGCGCCCGGCTGGTGCTTACAGTTCTTAGAGGTCTCAGTGCATAGATGGCTGGCTCCATTGCTCTGGGCATAAGGTGAGGTAGAATATCATGGCAGAAGGGTAGTTGAAGAAAGCAGTTCAGGACATGGCCACTAGGAAGCAGAGGCAGCTGTGCTCACCAGGGTCAAAATCTAAACCCCAGTGACCCACCTACTCTATCCGTACCCTACCTACTTGTAGTTACTCTCCATTCATTTCCTATCTATTAATTAACTGACTGATTAGGTTCAGACCCTCATAACCCAATCATTTTACCTCTGAATATTCCAGGATTGTCTCACTCACGTCCTTTGGGGGGGACACCTCATATCTCAACCATAACACACGATTTTCTTTGCAGCCATCTCCTAACTGAATCTGTGACTTTCCTCAAGTTCATCAACACTGTGGGCTTGGACCCTTTGTTCTAGAAATGGATATCTGAGGCTTTTCCACCCTGCTGCACCCATAATGTGGGCATTTAGTTCTCGTCACTCTCTCCCTCCAAGCCAGATGGGCCTCAAGTTCTCTGTCAACACAGCACTCTAAGAAGCCACTGTTGAGAGTTTGTGGGTGGCATTAGAGATCAACTTTTCTGCTTTCACATCATTACATGACCTCTAATCATTTCAGGCTCTGGTCAGATATCTATGACTTAACATAAGGGTGAAAGAAAACCATAAATTAAAGACCCTTCTAGGGCTGGGGTTGTGGCTCAGCAGTAGAGTGCTCACCTGTCCTGTGCGATGCCCTGGGTTCGAACCTCAGCACCACATAAAAATAAATAAGTAAAATAAAGGTATTGTGTCCAACTACAACTAAAAAATAAATATATATATTTTTAAAAAGACCTTTCTACTCCTGTGTCTGCATCAAAAATAATACGTAAAAACTCTCTGAAGTCAAATGAAAAGTGCCAACAGATTGAGCTGGTGACCCAGACATAGAAAAAGGGCAGCAAGTAACAGTGCCAAGCTAAGTTCATAGGCTCACAAAATGGAATGAACGCCCAAAAAGACAACTCCTGATGACTCTTCTCCTATTTTTCTCCTCTTCTGACATTCTAGAAAGGCCATGTGAGACTTTTCAACATGGAGGAACAGTAATCTTCACGTCCAAGCTTCCCCCTCCCCCCCCCCCAGCCCACTATTCAAATCCCCTTTGGGAACTACAGGCTGTGGGGTTTTGCCAGAGTCTAGCTGTTAGGAACTTGTGCATTCATCTGACTCCTCCATCGCCGTCCTACGATATCCTCACACGCCCAGCCTCATCATTTCTCAGTGGGAGCTACTCCAATTTGGCCTCTTTTACCTTTTCTACTTTGGCCTTGTTCCAACTTTCCTCCATGCAGCAAAGAGGTACAGTTTGCAAACTAGGATCCCACCTCTCTGATCCTCTCATCCCCATGGAAAATCTGACCGTGGCTTCTTCTTCAAGGTCATGTTTATACTCTTCAGCCCACCCTGCAAAGTCCATCTGAATGAATCATACTGTGGCATTTCTACCCTGCTCACCCCCCTGTCTGCCCTTCTGCTCAGGTTCTCTGGCCTTCTTTGGGCAGAGACCTCTCTCCCATCCTATTGGTTTTGCTTTGCCTGTGAGACCTAACTGCTATCACTTCCCCTGAAGAGATTCTCTATCCAAGCCCATCCTCAGGCAGGGAATTTGGGACCCTTGATACGAACCTATCACCCTGTTCCTAAATCTATCACATCACTTGCTATGGGACTCGTACTTATTTGTTTTCCCTCTTCCACCAGAATTCTTAAAGAAAAGAAAGCTGGCTCGTACCTCTCTCTGCCTCCCCTGTGGCCAGCAGGGTGGCCACCACCAAGCAGGTTGCTGTGGTTTTAATGAGTCCCCTCCCAAGTTCAGATGTTGGGGCTCAGTGGCCAATATGGGATCATTCAGAGGTGACTTAAGAGGAAATTAGGTCACAAGGGTGTTCCCTCACATGGAAGAGGTAAAGGGCCTCTAAAGTGTCTACCACTTGTCTTTGGTTTCTGGACAGACAAGGACACAGATGTCTCCCCTCATCAGACAACAGAACCTACTACACCTTGACCCTGGTCTTCCCAGCCTCCAAAACTGTGAGAAATAAACCCCTACTCTTCTTATATTAACACATCCAAGGAGTTTTGTTATAGCACACAACACGGACAAAGCCACAGATGTTTAATAAGCAGAGACTGACAGTAAATATTTAAAATGTGACCAATTTCCTGCTTTGTCTGGGAACACTTTCTTTTCATTGTAATAAACCACCAACATGTAGCAGAGAGCTTACTACAAATTATAGTCTCAGTATGAATTTCAAATATGTGATTTATATTAAAATGCTTCTATCGATAGGGGGCAATTTTTTACATGTTTTCAAAGTACTATATTCTCTGTGTTTTAATTAGATATGATTACTCAATACTTTCATTTTACAGACGAGAAAACCGAGGAACAATGGAACCAAGTCACTTTCCCAGGGTGATGTAATTGTCAGGGAGTGGGGCAGGGTGGGGAGGTGACTAAGGTGGCTCCTGGGTAGGTACCTACATGCATCTACACAGCAATGGTGGCATCCCCTAATTATTGTGTTAGGTAGGACCAATTATTAGAAGCAGTCAACTCCCTTTCAGCACTTTCTACCTTCATAATCAAAAAGCCTTTCCTCTCATATAATGCTATCTACTCAAGTCCTTCTTCAGAATAAAGAGGCAAGGATGAGAACTCTCCAATAAAGGCTGGGAGAGGGCCAAGAAAGACACACAGGGCAGCTGCTCTCCTCCTTCCACTTCACTCGTGATCTGTTGGCACATAAGCCACACTGATGCTCATGGGAAAAATCACAGCCTTCAAGGTTATCTCCCAAGAAGCATCTCTCCTTCTTTATTAATATGCTTCAGATTGTTGCAACACTACAAAGCCAAAAATAAGTTTTCTTTGATCAATAAATTGTAGGCTGAGAAAGAAAACACTAATTTTCCATTTCTTTGAGACCTAGCACTAATATATAACTGAGCTTTCCAAAAGGGTTCTCAGGAGCCTGACATGGAATTACCTGAAATTACACCTGACTCTCGTGACTAGGCCGTTCTGTACGCTGCCACTTTACAGGGTATCTTCTGGAACTGGTGGTTTTTTGTTTTTTGGGTTTTTTTTTTTTTTTTAAATCTTTCTGTATAGGTATATTTTTCTATGTCAGTGCAAGCTGGATGAAGGAAACCTAATACATCCCCACATCAGTCCCTAAGAGGAAGATTGGTGAATGCCCTACCTGTACTGGGCTTCAAAACTTGCTCTTTTCAACTCTAAGAGGAACTTCATTTTTTATTCAATATAGACGGGAACAACAGTCCTTGCTTTTGCATGTGATAATATACACATAATATCAGATAATCTACAAAGTGGAAGAATGCTATGAATAGATATGAAGAGTCATGATGACATCACAGTCACTATACTGGAGCCACGCTGAATCACACAAGAGGCAACAACATTCTGGATCAAAGAAGCACTACTGAATACCAAAAACCTGAATGGACCCCTTAGTCCTTAGATTAGAGTTGGGCTGGTTTTCCCAAGGGTTTGGTGACTGACATAACCTCTCAGGGCATCTTTGGTAATCTAACCTATAATACAATGGTTGTCAACTGGTCGTGACTTTGTCCCCATGGGGATAGTTAGCAACTACCAGCACACTTTCAGAACTGGGGAGGGGCAAAGGATAGAGGGATTCTGCCGGCAGTCAGGGGTGCCACTGAACAACTATAAGCCATGAGATAGCCTCCCCGTACCCCACAACAAAAAAAAACTATCTGGCTCAAAGGAATAGCAGGGCCAATGCTCAGAAACCCACTCTAAGATAAGCAGGCAATAATTTCTAAAGAATCTATGATTATTGTGTTTTTAGCAGGTATGGTCCAAACACCTGATCCGTTCCTTTGCAATTTTCATGAGCACCAGGGAATGAAATTTTCATCCTGTCTTGCTTTCTGTTTTTATGTTTGGTATTCTTAATCCCTTTGAGGGAAGCCTAGAAGTAAGCCTAAAAAGAGCTAGAAGTTAACTGACCCAGTGACTCACTCAACACACGGTTATTGAGCGTTGCATGTTCCCACCACTCCGTGAGGCCCCAGGGACACCACCATGAACCACCAAAGCAGTGCTTAATGCCATTCCTGAGTTACAATCCACAGCATCTTCAAAATAAATTTCAAGAGTCAGTGGGTTAAACTTATCAGGCACCATGAAGTGCATATTGAATAATGGAAATGGATTCACCACCATGCATATTTACAACGGTTCTCAAATAAAACATTCTGGTGGTAAACCTTAAATTCTTAAAAGTTCAAAGACAAGATAGCCTGAACATTTGTTTCCATAGACACACATTGTGAAATTAATTACAATAAAGTCTTATAAAGTCAGACTAATTGAAAAGCCAAACAAGTGGAAAGAAGTTTTTGAATTATAAAACATCTAAAGGAAATAGCTTTGTGGTGTCTCACATTCCCAAAGCACTCACAACTAAATCTTTAAATCATGCCTAAAACGAGTATGACATACTTATTATTTTACCCACTTCACAGGTGAGGAAATTGAGGGTCTGAGATGTAATATCCTGGGCCCAGCTACCCAAAGTTTGCAGTGAAGGCCTGTGTTAATGAGTCCATACTAGTGGTTTTTAAATGCAGCACCAAAGTCCCAGTTCAAGAGATGGCCCTGTGGTGGTCACAGAAATGTGTCACTCAACTCTCCCACTCTAGGTGCAATCTCTTGATTCACCACCCATATATGCAGGGTCCTTGCTTCTCCTGAATGATGCCAGCCAGTGACAATGCATGCCCCTTCCTTTGGGCCATGGTATCACCCCCAACACAGAACTTTGCCTGGAGGACTGAGCAACCCACTGGCCCAAACTTTCTTGGAACCACGTTGTAGTCTAAGACTGCCTACTTAACCTGTCTTCCTTCCTCACCTTCTGTCACAGGTGACAAACCTATATTATGCTTGCCCTGCTGATATTTCCTTCAAGGGTCTTTTCCTCAATAAATCTTTTACATGTGACACCTCATGAAGGCATCTGCTTCTCAAAGACTTGTACTGACTTGGCCTTGTCTGCTCCAGGCCAAACTAAGCACTCTTAGATAGCTCACCATGTGGCTGGCTAATTGTCTAGAAATATCCACAAATGAATTCCAACATGGTAGATAGCAGCAAAGGAAGAAGCCAAGTGGATGGGGTGGCCTTGCTGAATGACAGCCTCCTTTCTCTTGGGAGACAACTCTAGTCCCCTCATGAGGGTGAGTCCCTGACCTCTGCATCTGCCATGAGTCTTCAACTCTTACAAGCTCTACTACCTCCAAACCAGGGCACAAATCTCTAGGGGACAAAGGACAACAAACCACAGCAGTGTGTATGCAGTATCATTCTAATGTCAAGAGCTGAGAACTGTGCCAATGTCCCTTGATCATTTCCTGGAGAGGCTAGTATTCAAACCTAGGTGGTCTGACCCTATAGAACCAAGTTCTCTCAGCTGTCCTTCTAGCTCGCCATAACCAACTTTACCAAAGGTAAGCATTACTGTTAAAGCCTATTTAAATTCATTCCCAAATTAAAATTCCTTTTTTTCCCCAATACCACTTATGCTATTTTTTTCCTCACTCTATAATTTATTTTCTATTTTTAAACTTATATTTAGATTCCCAAATAATACACGAATGTGTCCTCATTGTAACAGAATCAAACAATACAGAAGCAGAGATACTATTTATAACCAACTAACTACTGACCATAGCTTTTGAGGAGGTGAATTTCAATGAGTTTCCCCATCGGAATTATTATTTATTCCAAATGAGTCAAGTTTTGTGATATTTGAACCTACAATTTGAATCTTGGTGTTTAGCTAAGAATAAATAGGAGAGCCTCGAGGGACCATGGGTGCCCTAGATTCCAAGGAGAGAACCCAGGGGGAAATGTAGCTGTTATTATTTAGAATAAATAAACATAACTGCAATGAGGAACCAATCTTTTATGGGAGATAAAATGTCAATGTAGTTACTTTCAGTACTTTTTTTTTTTTTTTTTTTTTTTAATCTGAAGTGAAAGTTGTTCGCCTCTCTGAAATCATTTTGTAGACTCAGGAGTTAGACTCCCACCACCAGCCCAGGTAGCCTCACTTCTTCAGAGACTCCTTCCTGTGATCTCTCCTTTATTGTGCAAATTCGACTTTGGTCACCTGCACACTCTTCTTCAACAAAAGTTACTTATTTTTAAGCAGATGATCTTGGGTCTCAGCCTTAAGGTCTTCCTAGAGTTTAGCCCAGATGACTCTGTTATTTGCAAATCCAAGCTGACTCCTGTACCCCCTCTTGATGCTAATGCCCTTTACTTCTCATTCAGAGTTGCAGAATATCTTCCCTTGGCAAACAGAGAAGGCACGGACAAGGCAGCCTTCCCTTCTCTAGTGCCACATTTCAACTTGATCTTTTCACTCTCTCTGTCAAATTCAAATGTCACTCCACTATTCATGCGTATGGGGAGGATTCTAACATACACCTCTTTGGCTCCTTTCAAAACTGCTTCAATTTCTCTGAAGTCAAAGGCCTTTCCAACCCTTGGAAATTATCTCTGGAATCCATTAACATGACTTACTCAGTACACATTACATATGCCTTTGATGGTTCTCTTTGAAAAAAGAAACTAGTTTAAAAAAATGAAGAAAATAAAGTTTTTATATAAAAAAAGAAAAAAAAAAGATTTAGATGTGTAATTTTTTTCATGAGGAATTCTAACGAGTGTAAGACCTATAAATATGTGTTCTTTCCTTTCAGAGAGAAACTCTCATGGTTCATTTTAACTGATGTCTTCTCAGCAAACAATAGTGATTATTTTCCTGATAATACAAATGTAAGTTCAGCAAATTTAGCCCTCACAACTTAGCGAGGGAGTTTTGAATTCTGAGAATTGGCTAAATTAACTCCTGCCTTTTTGTTTTTTATCCAAAGAAATCAAAATCTAACTAGATCCACCATTTCCTCTGTAGAATTAAGCAATAATGTAAAACCATGTTATTGAAGACTAGTTATTGATATAAGAAATACTCAAAAGTGTTAAATGGGAAAAGCAAGGTCAGCTAGTGTATGTGTCTGTATTCATGCAATAGAAACTCGACCTTATCAATATGGATAAAAAGAGAAAGGAAAAGAGTTCAATAGAAAACAAAAAAATCAGGATGTTCTAGGAACTGACACAGCACTTGTGGTGGCTGGTTCTGGGAATGGGACGCCATGATGATTAAGGTTGAAATGTTTTGTTTGAGTCTAAAGAAGGCTATAGGTGATGGTCACCCCCCATCCACATTCCTGTGAGGAACAGAAGAAGACACCAGGCTGGTTCTAACGTATCCTTTGTATATGCTGATATTCCCAACCTTATTTGTGCTCCATAAAGTTCATTTTCTATCAGTTTTTTTTTTTTTTTTTTTTATTCTCACTGTCTTCGAACATATTGCTAGTCTTCTAGTACTAAGGCTATGACAATGGAGACGGGAAGTAGTCTCCTCTATTTTATAAATTTTCTATGTCTATGTATTGCTTTTTCAATTAAAATGTCATTAGGTAGATAAAAGATGACATGAATTTTGCACAAGGTTAGAGGAGGTTGACACATCCTATGTATCTAACTCCTTAAAAGGATGAAAAGGCCCTCAGGGCAATTCTAGAGGTAGACATGAAACAGGGGACCCTGCTCTGCCACAGTCTTCACATGTGACCCCTTCCCCTTCACAACTCACACAATTCTTTTCTCCAAAATAATTGGACTATTCCAATAAATTTGCCTCTTTGGTATTTCTCCATCCTCTGTTAATCTTTGAGGGTCCCTGGCTAATAACAGGACTCCAAAGCAATGGGTGCCTCCTCTGGGTCTCATTTTCCCTGGACTCCCACATTTGCCTGAAACTCTGCAATTTTTGTCAACTCATCTAATGCTGCTTCCAACTCTCCTTTATAGGCACCTATTTTAGATATGTTTTCGACACATAATTTAAAAGTATAGATGACTGTTTTCCCAAGAGTAGCATCTTTTTTTTTTTTTTTTTCTCTTTCTCTCTCTCCCCTCCCTTATTACAATGTGATAATTTGACTCTGCTGCATTTGGAAAGGGGCCGTTGTCATGTTCTATCTACTTGGCCCAGATGTCTTGATGCCACACCTCTACTCAAATTGCTCCATTCATACTATGAATTTTCCAATCTTCCCTTAGGAAAGCTCCCTGGAATTTCAGAAGAGCAGCATGATACCAGATTGTATGGATTGGAATATTTTCAATTCGTGAGATTCAACTGGCAATATTAAAGAATTAATTATAATGAAAATGCAAAGAAACAGAATCTTCAGTGAATTCCATCTGGGGACAGTCTTTTCTTAGGCCTTATATAATTTTTTTTGATCCAATTTAGTCTCCTATTTTCTCTTTTGTTCATGTGATGTGAAATATTGAATACTGTGAGATTTTGGACCTAAAAATTTGATACAGGCTATCATCAGATTTTAACTTGTACTCACAATAATGTATTATCCCCAAAGGTGTCTACATATATAACTTACATTCTAAATACACGAGACCATTTTTCCCCCAAGGGCCTGACATAAATCTCAATTACTCTGAGATGCTATTGCATACATATAAAAAGATTGAATATGACTCAATAGGAAAAAAAATACCAAAGACTTACACATCTTTTACTGAGTTAAAACAGCTATTAATGTAGGTGGGAAGAATCTATTTCCATTTAGCACAGAGAAGTGAGAAGCCGAAAGACTATGGCATTCATGCCCCGCCAAGCAAAATTCTTTGCTGTTTACCTGAATGATTTTTTAGGTACATTGGCTCATCTCTCATGTTTAGAAACAATGATGAAGTTGTTGCCAGGAAAACAGCTTCCGAGTGTCATATATGGATTAGCCTTCTCCTTGCCCTGCAAGTTCACTGTCAATCATTTTAATGTCCCAGCCTAACATATATTTCGCAGTGTGTATTTTTTGTGTCAACTCACAAGATGGCAGAATAAAGAAAAAAGTGACAAGGGAACTGATATCCAGGTCACATCAAGGCATGCAAACACATAGTCGGGTGAGCAAAGTAATCAATTTAATGCAGAAATAAGGTCATGCATTTTTACATTAGTAATTTGAACGAGGGAGATAAATAATAAAAGGGATTAACAAAAAGGGGGATGAGAATAGTCATAAAGGACATGTTGCAGATAGTTTAATTCAATTCTTTTATTGCACTAGTGTACTAAACAACAGCATAAAATCCTCATACCTCCTCTACTATAAACAGATATTTGAACATGAAAGTTCAATCAGAATGTCTGCTTTGTATGATTTCTATGACTTAAGAAAAGAAAGGAACAGAGCCAAAGTACTCAAATTTGCACTTGTTGTTTGGTGTGTACACTAGGTATACATTTTAGTAAAAACAACAATAAATGTGAATATGAAAAATAATGTACAGGCAAACTTTAGCCTAGGGAAAGGACTTAGATAATCCTCTACCATGGCAAACTGTTGTGGGCTGATTCTGGTTTCCAGAATATCACAGTCCCTTCCAAAATGTAGCACAGATCTTTAGAATAAGATAACTCTGTAGACTGTCACTTTAATTTCTTATTTTGCTTTTTAGATGAATTACTATGCCATATTTTTCTAATCATAATAATAATTATTGAACAAAAATTACACAGCTTCTCAGGTGCATTAATAGTCAGAACTGATATCATAGAGAGCTGGAACAATGTGCAATAATACTCTGCTTTTTGGGATTATCAAAGAACTATATGAACCATTCATTGATATTGTCCATAAATGGGGAGAGTATCATGTTGTAATACCAAAGGAAAGCAAAATATAAGGGGATGATTGTGAAGACATTTTTGCAAAGCATTTTAAATGTATATTTCACTTAAAACAGTTTCTGAAAATACAAGTTCAGCAATTTTTGTGGGTCCAAATTCTTTATTCACTGCGTCATTCCCAAAGATGCCTTTTAGAGGCGTTAACCAGAAAAGGGAGAGAATACTGAGAAAAATCTATGCTGGGGGAAAATAACCAATGGAAAGAAAAATGCATATTCTTTTTGCCACATTTTTGTCTTTTTCTAGCAATGAATGGAAATATAAATTTTCAAAGACAGAAAAATACATTCATGAGAAATGGCCATGCACAAAATTTTCATTATGTAGATATCCTCTATCCTTATATAAGCCTCTTAAGATGTTTTGATTTTAATCAACTAAAACAATATACTTTTAGCTTATGAGAACAGAGATTTAAACAGCAAAGATCTCAAATAAAAGAAAAAGAATTAAGGAATGTGCAAGACAAGTAAAGCTTATGAGTGGCAGATATAGAACTCAATTCTTCTTGAAACTTATTCTGAAAAGTTTTTTTTGCTCTGATGCACTTATTGTGCAATCAATTAACCATGCATTCTAGGAGTATATGTAAGTACTGAATGCCTACAACACACACACATCACATTACAACGAGACTAAATGAGTTTTAGCATTAAGAGAGAACCCAAAATGGGATGGACTCTTCAAACAATACTATGGATCCTCTCCAGATGGGAAGGCTTTGAATGAGACACCTACACGTCTCTCCTTTGTTCTATTTCCAACGAATGGAACTAGGCTATTTCTGCTAAAGGGACATGCTTCCAGCTATTTTTTTTTTTTTTATTGTCATCCCCCAATAAACAAAGTTGGAGACAATAAAGGTAAAGAAAAACGCTTTTACTTATACTCTATATCAATTCCAACATTTAAGGTTTGATGTTTATCACCCAATTCGGTGGTAGAAGATTTGACTTATAAAAAGACTAGCTAAAGGGCAAAGACTGAATAACAAAATACATACCCATCGGGGGCCCTCAGCCCCCTCACCCTGTAATCTACTTTGGCAGATGGTAGTTAATATTATGAGATGGACCCAAGAAATTGGTAGGAAACCCCTTAGAAATTTATTCTAATTGGGAGCTTAGACAATTTTTGACTTAAGCTGCTTTGAAAGCAAAACACATAAGACTTTTCCTAATTTCATGGCATGAGGTTCACCATATGGCCAATATAATTCTCTGCTCCTCTTCCAGCCAAATGATCTCTGTCTTCATTTCTATTCCCTAAAGATGGCACATGTGGACAAAGTTTGGTAAATGCTGGTACCCAAACTAAATCCTGAAAAATCAAATTTGTACATGTAATTCTCTTTATCATTAAGGCTAACATGGGAAATGAATTGCATTTAAAGGGTTTATAGGATTTGAACTCAGGCAAACCAATGTTCATAAGTAATTTTATATTTTTACTTGGTGCTCAGCTCTGTTCTTCTGTCTTCTTATAAAATATCAACTTATGGCTATATGTAAAATTATTCAATGCACACTAATACAGAAAAACAAGTAATAGTCTCAAGACTCTTTAAAGCTGAGTTGAAATTACTGTTTCTTGGTGAACATTTCATTACTCTGCACCCATTTTGTCAAATGAGAGCTGTTCAAGTTATAATTAGTTCTTGGGGGTTCTGTCCTCTTTACTTAAAAAAAAAAAAATTAAAAGCCTTTAAAAGTGTTCTATTTGCCCATAAGGTCTAGCTGTATTAAACAGACAGTGCCTTGCCATTTTCTAATATACAGTAAAAATACTATAAAGTTTTGCAATTAGTTAAAAAGTCAAAAACTCAGCAAGAAGTCCAGTTTTTCCTCTCAACTATTTGTTAATGAAGGTTTCAACGTTAATTGCCTTTTCATTAAAAATTCTTTAAAGCCCTTCTGTACAAAATCAAATTAGCTCCTAAGCTTTCAAACAATCTCCGTAATTCTGTTGTGGACTCCCTTGTTCATTATTTGGATTGGTGAGATTAAGGAGTGAGCATCTGCCTTTCAGATACTCTAAAAGACTGACTAAAAAATTTTTTTTGAGATATTATGGAGCTCCTTTATTCAATCCTTCTCTGAAAGAAGTCATATTAGGCAGAATCCCATTATCATGAGCACTGATTAATCAAAAGAAGAAGCCTCCATATCATAGAACCATGTCCATGCCCCCAAAGTCTTACTGATAGAAACACTGCTTTTGTTCCTCTGTTCCTACAAAAATGAAAGCCTACTAGGTGTGAGGCAGGAGTCACCTAATGTTCTTATTGTAGACAAGGGTTCACACCCAGTCTTAGATTCTCCTTGACCAGTCCTTGGGCCAGTTTCTGATGGAGATACAGACTTTTACTCTAAAAATTATAGTACACTTATTATAGTGTACTATATTACACAATTATACACAATTATAGTACACTTCATTGGCTTATAAATGGTACAATGTCAGGGGAGTATTTAGTGCAGTGTAAGGCCCTGCATTAAAAACCAAGAAAATCCTTGTATTCAAAATGTCTGGCCAACAAGTAGAAGAGTAATACAAAGAGGGTGAAGTGTCTTAAACTACAGCCAGAGGGGATGATGGAGGGGTTAAGAGCCAGAGATAGATAAGGGTGAGAAAAAGACAGAAATAAATATCCATTGGCTACCATGGGTGGGCCAAGTCCCCTGCTGGGTATTTTTGAACAATTTCACATTAAAAAAGAGGTCCAGATTTCCACCAGAGTCCTACAGAAGTTGCCACTGTCATCTGGATGCTTTGAAGATGAGTCAAAAATGTGAATTGAACATTTTCATACAGGTATGGTTTGTAAGTGTGGGCTCCAGAGAAAAACAAGGATTTGAATTCCTGTTGTTCATTGGACAATTAATTTTACCTGTCCAAGTCTCAGTTTTCTCACTGGGAAATACAAACAATAATAACCACTCCTCCAAATAGCTCCAAGTTTTTTGATTTACCTAAGATTTTCTAAGCAAACCTTTACCCTAAGCTAGGCATATTCTCAAAAGTTATTACCTAGTAAAAGTAAGAGAAACATGAGTTAGTCCTACTATTGGTTAAGTTTCATTTCAATTCCTTACTTTGAATATTAATTGAAATTCTTTGAAAGTTATTTCACTCATATATCATGGTAATGGCAAAAACAAAATAATAACACTTCAAATCTTTATTCCCTTCTCTAAGCTCTCTCTTTAACTCAGGATCTGTATTTACAACATACTTATTTGTTGATTCTGCAGTCACATTCCTTTACACTCAAAACCAAATACATCTGCTCCACTCATATCAGCCTGTTTCCTTCTTTTCTTTTCTTTACTCCTTGCATTTTCTATTTCACAATCTCCTATGCAACTTCGTGGTTATTTCCAATGTCTCCCATGCCGGTGTCCGCCACGACCACTCCCCACTTATAGTCAGTAAATGGGTTTGTAACTCTCCCCACCATCTTCACCTTTGTTGCTTCAGCCCAGAGCAGGATTTCACTGCCCTCATTGGATAACATGCATCTGGAGGCCCTTTCACATTACCAAAGTTCACTTTCAAAAATTTAATTGAGCCATGTCTGTTACCCGCTTCAAACATTTTTAGTAGCTGTACAGGACCTCTACAACTGAGGCAAATTTCTGTAGTTGATAAGGTACTTTGTGATTCCAGAGACATCTTTAGCTTCATTTCCCAACAAGCTAAGTCCTTCCTTCTGGTACAATACCCTCCAACCTGCCATCTACCTTTATCATTTACATGCCATTCTTGCCTTCTGATTTCCTCTGTATTCTTCAGAACATAGTTCAATGTTATCTTTCCCCTAGATAGTCCTCATCACCCAGTGGTAGAGATTGGTCCCTCCTTTGGGATCCACCACTATTTTACTCTCTGAATCTCCATTTGCTCTTCCATAAAATGGAAATAAATAATCTCTGTCCCGAAATGAGTTCAGTTGGCAAGCCAAATGAAACAATGTTTATTTAATACTGGAAAACTATAAATCAATATAGAAATAGTGCCAGGCGTGGAGCCAAAAGCTTTATAGACATTATCTCATTCAGTCATTAAATATTGAACAGATACCATGAGTGAGGAAGTGTGTTCTTGTTAAAAAAGAAAAAGAATCTTCTGGTCA
This sequence comes from Tamias sibiricus, assembly GCA_025594165.1. Classification (NCBI taxonomy): domain Eukaryota; kingdom Metazoa; phylum Chordata; class Mammalia; order Rodentia; family Sciuridae; genus Tamias; species Tamias sibiricus. The sequence continues at coordinate 13,421,675 of CM046662.1, forward strand.
CATAATTTTTCCTTTGTATAATACCTTACCATTCTTAAAGATCCTTGCGTACATATTGGACATTAGATGACTTTTGTCAAATTATGCTTTACCCTAACCTAACAATGCTGAATTATTTGACTTCAACCTGTCCACTGCAGAACACCGCAGCCTATCACCCAGAGATCTAAAAGCTTATGTTCAACTAGGTGTGCCATTGAGTCACATTTGAAGGGTTAAACTGTATTAATTAATTATGGAAGTGAAAATTCCTCAGGAGCCTGAGGCAAAGGACCAATTCACAGAGCAGGAGGAGAATGGAAAAAAAAGAACCTAATTAGGCATGTAATTAACTCTTTCAGTGATGCAGTGATAAATGGTACAAGAAAAGGGTTACAAATGTGTTCGAGAACAATCCAGGGTATTACTTAAATATTTTTAAGAATATTTAACCTGATTACACAACATACACATCAAAACATCACTTGGTAACTTATTCACTTGTATGGTTTTTATGTTTTTACATGTCAGTTTAAAAACAGTATATTTACTTAATTATTTTTAAAAATGAATATAACCTACAGGGAAATGAGACTTTGGTCTTTTAAGTAAAAATTATAGACTTGTCTAAAGCACATCAGCATGCTACAAAATTTTTGTGACCCTCCACATCTCAGTGTACTTTTTTCCAATTAAATATATTTTATCTATATACCTTGAAATACAGTGTCTGACAAAACACATTTTCTCCATTGTTTCTGATAGACAGCAAATCTAAAATAATTCAAAGGAAAAATGCGCCTTTTGAAGTAGCTTATTTCATTCTGGAGACTAAATGTGCTTGCAGAAAGGATTACATTTTGTTTGGCAATTTATTTTATTGACAAAACATATTTCATCACATATTCCATCACATTCAGTAGACAAATGCATGTTGTCAAATAACCTATTTCCTGCTTTTGATGAAAAACACATATTTTTCAAATTCCTTATTTTTTTTTTTTTAAATGTTAGAGTTCTACAGATAAGCTCCATTTGCTATAATTTGGCCAGAGGTGTCTAGATTTGGATGCTATCCAAGCTATATGACTTCTTCCTCCACTATAATGTAAATTAACCTCCTAGGGAATATTAATGTCCATCTTCACCCATAAAAACATCAAAATTCCGTTTACATTGTAATCACGATGATAGGATCCTATTGTCTAAACATAAAACTCAAATGGTTTCCATACACTCACCAGCTGCTCAAATGCAATTACCCTTTACGAGGTAATGCACATACAAAGTAAATATTTAATCTAACCTATTTGTATATCTGTTTAACGTTGGTAATTCAATTATTGTGTGTCCTTTCCATATTTGCCCTCATGCCTGATATATGTATTAAATTATAAATAAGTTCTTAGAGGTCAAGAAGTGGATCTGTGTAATTTGTTCCAGGGAGCACTCAGCACAGTGCTTCCTGAAGACAGGTGCTTAATAAATTCTTATTTGTGGCACAGTGGCAATGACCTTTCCCAGCCAAAAATCTCTTATTGCCAAAACACTGTGCCTTTTCTCAGGTCAACAGTTGTTAAACGCGCACTTGCCATGTGTTACGTACTATAAAGATTTCAAGGGATGCCAAGACTGATGACCACGGTCCCTGCCCTCAAGGGTTTCACAATCCAGTAAGTAGAATAGGTATGAAAAGAATTATGGTTTGATCCAGGTGATACGGAGTTTGCACTGTGTTCACCTACAGTACACAGGCAGAAGCGATGGGTCGGGAAAGCTAGGCGAGCTTGGTAAGCGACCTAAGTGGGGCTTTAGGACTGAACGTAGTTTTCAGTAGGAACAAAGGAGATGGGTCTACAGGCAGGGGGCAACACGTGCCACAATAAAGAAGCAGGAAATGAGTGATGTACGTGTTTGTGTGTGTGTGTGTGTGTGTGTGTGTGTGTGTGTGAATGTGAAGGTGTGTAAACTCCCTGTTTTGTCAATACTGCTTCAGTGTGCAGTGTGAGGGACATCTGAAGATGACATTGAAGAGCTTGGCAGTGCTCCTTGGGGACTTATTCCATGGAGCATGGAATATCTGTTGTAAGTCTTAGAAAAAACACTGATTATTCTAAATCATCGGATTCCTCGGCGTGCAGTAGTAAAAACGCAACAACAAATTAGAAGTCTGTTGGATTCCTCCAAGAACATGCAAACAAAGACAGTGGTGACCTGAGCCAGCAAAAGACAAAGACTTGTGGAGGTCAGTAGGATGTGACATCAGCAGAACTGTACCCAAGGGTTAAGAAGGAGAGTGACTTCTGTGCTTCTGCTCTCAGTGAAAGAAGAGCTTCAAGAAACCTCCTCAAAACCTATACTCACTTTTCCACTAATCTCAAGTTTAAGGCTGGTCCTTGGAGTCACTTACAACAAAATATTTTAAGTATAAAGGATTCTAGGAAATAGCCATGCTCCTTATTATTAGAACTAAAAATTACCCAGGTTAAAAAAATCTATTTAAAAAGCTAGTCTAACAAAGAGAAATAGCCATGGAGTGTGGCTCAAAGGTTCTGGTCCCAGGATGAGCTATTATCTGTCATGGCATCTTGAACAAGATATTTGACCTCTACGAGGCTCAGTAACATCCTGTCGACACAGGATAGTAACTTGGATTCCCTAACTCACAGAGCTTTAAAGTGTCCAATATCACAGATTCATGTCATCTAAAGACAACTGAAGAATCTTTCAGATATAAGGCAATATAACTGCAAATACTATCATTATTGTGTGATATTATATAAGATCAGCCAACTTCTGCAATACCTGTTTCCATGTTCTCTAATCTAACATGAATCCCACCTCATTTTCTTTTTCTGGTTACCAGCGCCCCCTTCCCCCCCTTCAGGTTTATATAATCTCTATCCAGTTGCTAGAATAAACTTAAACTGAACTATCAATCTAGCCTATTCCTCTTAGATTAAACATCCCAGAGTCTTATATCTCTTTAGGAACTCACCTAACACTACTACTACCCCCCTACAATCACTTCTTACTAGTTTTTTCTCCAAACATGCTGCCATGAATCTTTTTCCCACTTCTTTGTTCCCATGGTTACTTCCACACTACATACCTACCTCTCCTTCTATATTCTACTTATCTAAATCTTACACCTGACCAGGTTCAGTAAAAAACTTTATCTCCTCACAAAGCTCCATGAAGTATAAAGCCACCCTACTCTGCATTGGCGTAGTTTTTGAACTTGTACACCAGTACTAGACTAGCACTTACATACAACTCCTATCCAGGTAGTTAAGTACAAAGGTTTCTCATCCCAGGCCTCACTTACTATGTGATTTTATTATTACCCCTCCCAAAGCCTCAGTCTCATCATCTACCAAATGGGAAGAACAGTAATGACTAATTCAGGGTCCTTGTGCGGATTATAGAAGTATCAGGTCACATAATCTCGTACCCAGCAAACAACAAGTGGAAATTCTTATAGCAGATTATTGTTATCCAACATATTAGTAACGTGCCTTTTACTGATCTCTATTTCACTTAATACTCCATCTTTATGACAAGAGTGAATACCAAATGCATATAAATATGGTTATATGTAAAGCAGTCCACCTCAATGATATAAATTAATATTGGCTCCCACAAGACAAGATTAAGGGCAGGGCACAGACTGATGGATTGTCTCTGTCATGGTATCAGGAGCCACAGCTGGGAAGACTGGGAACTCTGGGTCACTTTTGCTGTGTCTTCACTGCCACTTGGATGGGGCATCTTAAAAGCTGGAGTTACAGCCCTATGCATGGCCTGTTCATGTGGCTTGGGGTCTCACAGCTGGGCTCCAAGAGGGTGATCCCTGAGAGGCAGAGTTTGGAGGGCAAGTATTCCTTCCATGTGGAAGCTACAGAACTTTCTGCAGAGTAGCCTCAGAAAGTCACACTGCCCACAGGTGAGACGCTAAGACAGGTCAAAGGGATGTAAACCAGATTCCACCTTTTAATGAGGGAATGGCAATGTCATAGCTGAGAACATGTGGGATGAGGGATACTGATGGCATCTTCTCTGGAAAACACAATTTCCCAGCAAGTGCCAGTGTAGGACCTTACCAAGTGTTCCTGATGCACCGGGATAGCTATCAGAACTGCTCAAAACAGGAGAACTCATTCCCAAAGAAGAAGGTTTCCACCTTAAAAGTTAATATATCTAGGATGGATGGCAATACCAAGGGGTGCAATGAAAATGAAACCAAAAGGTATAAAAAGAAAAAGGGGGGATTTGCGAGAAATAGAAAGTCCAGTGGTCCTTATCCAGAATATAGTATCCAGCCTTACTTGGACTCAATTATAGTCATTTTAATTATAGCCCTTCCCTTTGCCCACCCATAATTTTTCAATTAGTCAATCACCTAGATGGTAACCCCTGAGTCCTCCAATCAGGGTGAAGGGCAGCCCAGCGTAGGGATATGAGCAGGCCCATGTGGCTGGCCAGCCAGGTTCAGTAGCGCATCCTTCTGTCAGAAGTGAAAGTTTGCCTTACCCACCCTCTTTGGCACACCTGTTTGATTTCTTGTGGCACCTTGGTATTTCTGACAATTCTGGGGCCCATTTTAACTTCTTCCAGACTCAGTTTACTGTCATAAGTAAATAGCAGCAGAACCCTATGTGGAATATAGCTGGCATCCCTTAATAATTTCTGAATAATCAAATTATTTTTTATTATTTTCTTATGACTCTCCCCTGAACTAAAGGTTTCTTGATAGACTGCAGACCATTGCAGGAGCCCTGAATGGGGAGATGGCTGAGATTGCGGTTGGCTGCGGGCCATAGAGATATTTGGACATTGCCGCCTTCCGTGGTGTCACGGGACTTGGCCCAGGATCTTGTGAGACTTGAGCAGAGATCAAGTGGCAATCGCTTCAGACAGCAACAGACCCTCCTCCTTTCGCTTTCACAGTTGAACATTTGCCTCCTCTTTTTAACCAAGTAAGCAACATATCTTTCCTTCTTGCCATTGCCTTTGGGCTTTTGGTCTTTCCATACCAAATAAAGACCCCCAAACGACTGAAATTAAGGCTGATCAATTACAGTGCTGCTGATTATAGTGTGGAGCATGACATAAACCTTAATTCATTACTGCTAAAACAAGGACATTCAAAAATTCAGGCGAGGATAGAAGACCTCTGTGTTTTTGTTAAAGGTTCCATAAATTCTGGTTATTTTTATATTCCTACGACTATATATTTGAAAAATGATGCAAGTGATACCTAAACATACATCTCCAGAACTTCAGCATTACTTTTCTCAATATAAACTAATTTAAGATGAATAACTGCAATTACTGCCTTTTTAGTCCTTTCCTACTCATGTTGAATTTGTGTCACCTTGTAGTATTTAGATCGTGTTCTATTTGCTCTGATTCAGATTCTGAGTCATCAAAATGTTTGAAATAGGTCTGAAAATAACTTGAATTAATTCTCTGGATTGCTGTTCATAACAGATATACAAGAGAAGCAGATTATAATTTTAAAAAGAAAACTCAGTTTCTTGGGAGGGGGGGGAAAAAACCAAAGGAATAAGTGGCTTCCCAGGTACCAGGTATGTTGTGATAATGTAGCAGAAGGAAAAGGCGGTGGCAAGAAAGAAAGATGTTTTGCTTATACAGGAAAATGGGGAAAATGAATGTTTAAATAACAAAGCCAAACAAAGAGGGTCTTCAATCCATTTACCACAAACAATGTAGAAGTCCTCCCCACACGCAGGTGCAAGGAAACCCAGAGTGTTCTAGAAGGAAGAAGAACAATGGGATGCAAAGAACTCCAGGATTGGAGGCAGTCACAGCTAAGGTGGGGGGAACCAGTGACACAGGGCAGTGTCCCCCAGGTGACCACCATGGGTCTCCTGGAACAGCAGAAAAGGACCATGGCCTCCTCCGTTGCCCAGGTGCCACTGGCTCTGGGCAGCAGGAGTCATTCATACTGTGCCTTCCCCTTTCAAGTCCCTGCTGGATGACCAGAGGAAAAATACTCCTTCACCCAAGATGTGTAATCGCTGTAATTAAAGCCCTTTAATGGCCCAAACCCAGGCCACCTTTACACAGGGCAAGTCAAAGGGCGTGTTTTAAATTGCAGAACAGAGAGGCACGCAGGTGGAGGGGGAGCAGGGCGGCCTACGCAAGTTTCCACCACCGCCAATGGCCAGCTGAAGTCAGTAGGGGGCGCTGATGAGCGATGGACCTGGGCACGGAGGACTGGTCAACCAGCAGAAGCACAGGCGCACTTTGAGGTGGCTCCTATGGCTCAGACCATGGCCACGAGCCTTCCAGCGCTGGCGTGGGAGTCCCTTCCACAGGGTCACTGCAGGGTAGCCTGGACCACCTTTGCTGAAATTGATGGCTCAGTCCAGAAAACTGAAGGGGGTCAACATATTTACTTTTTTAAAAAAATTCCTTTTGGGAGAGTACTGTAGACATCCGAAATTTTTATGGTTCAAAAATAAGCAAAGTTTCTGTGGTTTTTCTACAAGTTTGTCACAGATCAGCTAGTATATAACTGTGAAGATTATGAGTGAGACTGTAAGAATGACTGCCAGTATAAAGACATCTACAATGAACACACAATGAGACATTTGAAAACGTCCAGCTCTGTGCCAACTGTGTCACTGGGATTATCTCACAAACGTTCACACACTGTCCTAAGGGATGCCATTTGACACAGGAGAAACTAAGAGGTTAGGTAAATGGCCAGCATCACACAGCCCATAAGGACCACCATCTAGGAAATGGATACTAAGTTTTCTTATGCTATTATTTCTGCTCCAGTGCACTGTTTAATACAAGTACTTAATAAGAATCATGTTGTTCAGGTTCCTCATCTCCTGTTCTTGACAGTTCTACAGTTCTGTGTTAATAAAATAAGAAACAAATATTTTTGGCCAAGAAATTTCCCACACAGATTGCAGAATATATCTGAGGTTATGGCTAGAGAACTTGCTACCGTGCAGATTCCAGAGCTCTGGCTCAGAACTAGGGATCTCACAGGATGGTGTGGGCTTAGAACTGTGCATAGTAGCAAGTTCCCCAGTCAGTGCTAGTGACAGGGACTATTCAATCATGGTGAGAGAAATATCGCTAGTCAGTCTGCTACATTGATACAAAAATTAAAAACAAAAAACAAAACAAAACAAAAAAAAAACCCTGCTTAGTTATGTTTGCAATCAATTTGTGCCACTTTGGTTCATATCTATGGATAGAATAACCTCCCCTGTCATGGAAACTGGGCCTTAGAAACTGTCCATTTTAGATAAAATGTCTCTAAAACTGATTGTCCCCTCCTTAAGGGACTCCCTTTTAATCAGGGTGTTTTCAAATTTTATGTTTTCATCTCACATAATGTCTCAGTTGGGTTCTAATATGCATTTAACATCTGCTAATCTCTTGTTTAATAAGAAAATAGGCAGAAACCACAGGAATGACAAACTCTGAGAAAGATGGGAACAGGCTGGAGTCACCAATAGAAGCAGGAGCCCGTGGTTGCACTGTCAGTGTGTGTGGCCCAAACTTGTACGCTCAGATCCCATATTTAACTGCTTTCTTGTAAATATTAGGCTGACAACAAGCTTAATGCTTACTGATCATTGGAAAGCAGCTTTCTTCTGTTATCAATACACAGTGGACAAACCCAGTTAGAGACAAAATGCAAAGGAATGACATGATTATAACCATTCTTTTCTGTCAATTCTTCACTTGTGTGACTTGCACTGAAATGTCACAGGGTCCAATCTATTAGATCAAATGCACTTTTTTTCCACATGTTATTTACTATTTATCATGATTCTTGTTAAGTACTTTAAAAATCATGCAATGGAGCATAAATAATAGCATAAGATAGCCTTATAGTTATTTCCCAGATGGTGGCCATATAAAGGTAGCATATTTCAGCATAATTCATTTGATTGGTATAGGATTCTGTGATAAAAATAATAAAAACCAGGAGAAAAACATCAATGTGATTTTTTTAATGCAAGTAACATGATTCGAATATTATTATCATTGCAACCACAATACCATGGAAAGTTAAATGAACAAAGAATAAAAGAGGCCAGTTAGAATAGCAAAAAATAGCAATTGTTATGATCTGTTTTTATTGAGCGCTTACTATGTACCAGGCCTCGTTCTATCCTTGTTACTTGAGAAACATGAAAAATAAAAATGCATATCACAAAGTATGGACTTTTAGAAAGGTGTTTCTCTTCTCCCATGAAATACCAAACACGGGACTTGGATTAGAAATCAATTTTTCTCTGCTTTAGCATAAATATGGAAATTGGTAATATTGTTGTCATGCTGCCAGAAAGCACTACCTAATTCACTGATGCTAGGTCTCGTTCTCATTGAAATGCAAATATCTGATTTTAAGCAATGCATCAAAATCCACAAAATCCTAACAGCCACCATTTTTTGTGTGCACTACCTGCGGGCAAGTGCCAAGAGATGATACATGGCTTCCGTCTCTGACTATCCCTATGCTGGTAATTACATTCCAGGAGCAAAGTGAGGCAGTAAGGACCGCACACCTTCATTATCCATTAACAGCATGCTACATTAACCTTTGACTATTTACAGTGATGCCAATTAAATATTTGTGATGGCAGCATCAATAAGGAAGAAAATCTTGGCCAAGGCCCCATGTGCCCTTGGTGCCTCTGCAATTCTTTGTAAATAACATCCTGAATTTTTAACACATCAACCCACACAGAATGCACTCGATCAAATCATCTTTAAAATAAGCAATTCCTGCTGATCCATTACTTCACGAGGCCACGGGGCAAGTGCAGGCAAACACCCACCATTGACAGGCCAGCACCGAGAGCAGTTGACTCTGGGAAAAGACATCAGTTAGCATTTAGATGGACGTCAAGGCAGCCAACAGTGACGCCTGACCCAGGCAGAAAGGCGCGCTGCATTCTCTGGGGTGTGCAAGCCTTCATGACTGCTGGCTGGATCGGGGACAGATTGACTCCCAAGATAAAGAGGAAAACCAACGAGTGGCCACTGTTTTCCCAAACCAAGAGTAAAATGGGTTTGGGCCAGATGGACACAAGGTTCACGAGAACATCCATTTAGGAACTAAAGGCTGCATTGAGACAGACTCTGCCTGCCTCGCTTCTCCATACGGTTATTCTTGCAATTTTCTCCAGATCCCTTCATATATCCATTCCCTTTACAGCAATACATTTCTCTTTACCCCTTCACCAGGGATTGCATAAGAGCACCTGATGTGGGAACAGCTGAGAAACATTTCCAGAGCTCAGAGGACAGGGACCAGTCTGCAATGGGCTTCAGAAGCGATGAAGCTGGGCTTATGAAGAGGTAGCCTGTGGAAAAGGCAGATTTTCAGATGCTGGTCAGACATCTAAGATAGACAAGAGAGAAGAGAAGAGAAGACACTACACGCTCACTGGGAAGCAACTTCAAGGACGCATGTACCTGGGAAAGTCTGGAGAGAGGGATCAGATCAGAAAACATGTGGCAAGGGACAGAGCGCGGCAGAATAAAACAGTGGCACTAAGATGCCAAAGAGAGGTGACGCTTCAGCAAGTCTTCACTAGTGACCCTTCAAAAAGTAAACCAGAAAAGAAAATTCCAAAAGTTGCTAAAAAGATTAGTTTTTAAGGGACTGGGGTTATAGCTCAGCAGTAGAGCGCCTGCCTAACGCATGTGAGGCACCGGGTTCCATCCTTAGCCCCACACAAAAATAAATAAATATATTTATTAAAAAAAGATTAGGTTTTAAATGTTCAGAACATGGGGGGAAGGAGAAAAGAACACAAAGTGATGGACATATTAATTCACTTGATGCTATTATTCCATAAAATATGCATGTATCAGAACATTATACCAAATGTCCTGTATATAAATATATGTATTTATATATGGTTTTATACATATAAATATGCATAACCATGTATTTACATATATGGTTATCTTTAAGTGAAAGCAGAGTAAAATTTAAAAGAAAAAGAAAAGAGCATAAGGGAACTTTCTTGGAATTGACATGTTGGCATCTGGTTTGGGGTCATGGTTACACAGTTGTATTCAACTGTCAGAACTCAAAGTGAACACGTATGATCTGTGGATTTTACTGCGCGAATTTTACTGATTAATTTTACTGTGTGAACACGGTCTCATTAAAAAAAATAAAATACAGACAACAAAAATCCAGGTAACCCCTGCTTTCAGTCACTCCAGGGTCTCCTTAGAACACATAAAATCAAAACCCCCAATTCTCCTCACAAGCACACCTCTCCAGCCTCACCTCAGCCTTCACCTGCTCCCCCTAGAGGCATGTTCTTCCTCCATGTTCCATGGACAGCCAGGCACTGTCCCCACTGTTAATGTAGATAAACTACCTTTTGTGACTGCCTAACCCTGTTGCACTAGAAATAAATCCCTCAGGGTCAGGGGACACATCTTCACCATCTTTGTTATCTCTGCTGTCCAGCTCAGTGCCTGACCCATAAAAGATACCCATGAAATGTTTGCTGAATTTATAAATGTGTTTAAACTTACATTTAACATACCTGCAGCTGGAAATTCCAAGACCGTTTCATTTTTTAGAGAAATTCATTGGCCCCTCAGAAACACACTAACTTATATAGGTTTACATTACAGGAAAGAAGGGCTACAAAAACTTTCTTCCCACCTGTCAATTAGATTTGGCTCCTGACTCAAAGGATTAAGAAAGTTACCAACAAGGAACTCTCACTGGGTCTTCTGTAGGTTGGGAAGCAGCAGCATAACATAATAATCAAACTATTTGAAAATGATAAACTTTGAAGAATGTTTTTCATTCACTTTCAGTAGACTGCATAAATATATTGAGATAATTAGTGACACATTTTAGACAACGGTAAGGGACCCAGCTTCCTGTTTTATTTCTTCCCTCAAAATTGCAAACAGCAAACCGACTACTGATTCATGCAACAACATGGGCATAACTCCTCACATATTCCCTCAAATGGTTTATACTGAATGACGGCATTCGTATAAAATTCTAGGAAATCTAAACTTATATACAGAAGTAACAAGAAGCAGAATATTGATTTCCAAGGAATTGGAGAAGGGACAGGGATGAATTACAAAGCCTGAGTAAGGTTTTATGGCAATGGAATTGATTATGGTGATGGTTTCACGGGAATAAACATGTTGAAACGTGCCAAATAGCATGCTTTAAGTATGTGGGCCTTATTGTCTATCAATTATACTGCAACAAAATTGTAACATGTAAAAATGAAATAAGAAGTCTCCCCTTGGCATAATTTTTTTTAAAGTTTAAATACGCTATCAAATTAGCATTTTAAAAAAATCTTTGTACATACACTGGTTTTTATTTTTGTGCATATACTGGTTTTAATTGTTGTGCATGCACTGGGTCCATGCCAACAGCTTGGTGGAATGAATCCCCTCCTTTTTGTTCCCTGTTCATTCTTCTCTTTTGTAAATCAGCTCAGACATCACCACTCCCGGCTCCTAGAAAGATGTCCGAGGATATTTCTCCTTGTTCCAAGTCAGCTAGCAATCGCTTGGATCTGTGCTCAAGATCCCATAGCATTTGATGTTAATGGGCTAGTCTCTTAAAGCCCAGAACTATGAAAAGCATCTTTTCATTCAAACCCCTCACCAAATACAGTGATAAAGTAGCTTGCATTCATCTACCTATGCAAACCTTCCTCTGCCCACTGCAGGAGCTGCCAGAGTCCACAAGCTCCTTCCTCTCCATAGCTGGCTGGTAAAATAAGGCACAGAGTCTAAGACCTGGACACCTGGCTCTTCCCATCCAGGGCTGTGATGGCTTGCAATGACACAAAGGTGAAGGGGGAGTTCAAAAGTTGAAGTATGTAGAAGTACTGAGAAGCTTTACTACCAGGGATATGCATTGTCCCCACCACCACGATCCTTTGGCACGGTTTAGGCGATGGCTTTTGTTGCCAAATCTCCTTCTGTTCTTGTCTCCTTTATCAACCTTGTTTTTTTGGCTTCCTGATGATTCTAGAAGCTACCTGACATTCTTCCAATACATTCCTTTTCTGCTCAGATTGCTTACAAATTAGAATCCTGGCGCACACAAAGACCACCTGGCACAAAATACAGGGTCTAGGGAGAAAGAATAAGTAAAGGAGGAGCAGGGGCCTAAGATATTTAGAACCTCCCCAAGAACACTGCTTCTATGGAATCCTGGGTTATAAAAACGAATCTGGATTCAGTGATTTCCTGAAGCCACAGAATGATGTTCAGGGACCCACTCGGAGTGCTCTGTCTCTTTGTGACAACAGTTTTTTTCCCCCAGGTGAACCCTGTTTCATAGAGAAATCACTGGAGTTACGTCAGGATTCTCCCTCATTTCTAACATAACACAATTAAGTTCTACCTGTGGAAAGACCAGGGCGGTGATGTGACAGTTACATTTTCAGAGATGCTGGAGACCTCAGTGAATTTTTGAATACAAAACATGGTTCAAAATAAGAAAAAAATCAAATTTAAGATTTCAAGTTGGAAAATCAAAGGGGCTTTTTTCATTCCTATCATCTGCATCCATAAATAGCATCTCCGTAAGAAAAAAGGTGTTTATCTTTCTTCACTGGGGAAATGCCAAAGTATTTCTTCAGTTAATTTTTCTAGTGAAGTGTTTGTCTATTTCCCATTGATTTGTCAGGGCTCATAATTTTAGGAGTGACTGTTATGCAATTGTTAAAAAGGTGGATTTTTGCCTTCGGACAGACATAGATCCAAATCTAATTTCACAACATCTTGTTTGCATGGCTTTGGGCAAGTGTTTGCTTTAAGTTTTGTTGTTGTTGTTTTGCCTGTATATTAAGCGGAGATAACAAGAGTCTCTGAATTGTAGGAGTTCAGAGAGATGATTCACAAAAAATACTTAGCATAATACCTGACAATATAAGATGTTTCCCATTCAATTCTAGCTGCAAATATTAGCTTTAAATAAGTTACATTAGTTGAAAAAAAATTTTTTTAATATTTTTATTTATTTGCTTTAGTTGTACACAAAGCATTTTATTCAATGCATTTTGTTTGTATGTGGTGCTGAGGATTGAACGTGGGTCACCCATGTGCTAGGTGAACGCTCTACCGCTGAGCCATAATCCCAGCCCCATGAAATTTTTGTTTTTTTAATTCATATTGACACTATAGCCTAAATCTACCAGTGATGTCAGAAAACTTTTTCTGGAAAGGGTGAAATAGGGATTAATTTTTAATTAATTAGTAATTAATGAAAGTAATATATCACATTTTGTGACCCAGACTATCTCTGCCACTGTTCTTCAACTCCCCTGTAGCCTGAGAGCAATCACAGACCATCTATACACCAATGGTCATGCTGTGCTTCAATAAAATCTCAGACATTCAAATTTTGACTTTATGTAATATTCACATCATGAAATATTTTTGTTCTTTTGATTTTTCACAAACATATTTTTTTTAAAAAAACAATCCTTAGTTCATGCATCATCCAGAAACAGGTGGCTGGTCACATGTGGCCCAAGGCCTGCAGTTTCCCAGCCTCTATCTGGAGAGGAGTCCTGTGTATGAATGTCCCTTGCTTGAGACACAAATTCATTTGGATTCCTCAACCAGATCCTGCTGTGAAATGACATGCTGGTAGACAATATGGTAAAACTTGATCAACAAAGCCAGCACGCCACTTTGAGATCCTCAGAGGATGTCACAAAGACCACATCAAGTGCCAAGATTTCCTTGACACTGCATTTTTTAAACTTTGGATAAAAAGTCACCACAGCTATTCAAGTCTATTTCTACTTGGTTGTTAGAAAAATTCTCTCCACTTTCATTCTATTAGAAGCATCTTGAAAGGAAATTAACAGTTTGTCACCTTAACAGTGTGAAATTATGCAGATGAAAACTGTAATTTTTAAAAGATAATGTCTCTTATTCATTTATATTCATAAGCATTTACTAGGAATATCTGTATTTAGAGGATTTTTAAAAGAAAAATGCTTCACAAATCATAAAAAATATCCCTACATTAAAAGGATTTGCTTAACTATGCCTGCAGTTTTCTTCCAAGATCTTATTTAACTCCCAACCAGCAATGCCTTCATGACTTATAATGCACCAAACTATAAATACCTACAGTTTGCCATAAAACAAATGTCATTGTGAGGTTAAAAGTGTGTTTTAGTTCCTCTGTTTCTTATCTGTAATCTATCACAACATGCTACAATAAAAGTAAAAAATCTAATTCAAATTGTACTAAAATTGATATGCATTTAGTGTCCCTTGTATTTCCTTGATAGTTATCCATACATATGTAAATTTTATAAACATCCTATGTTTGAAAGTAGATTCAGCATTTTTGATGCTTCTCATTTATAACCTCCATCCCCCCTCCCCCCTCCCCCAGCCACCTCCTTAAGAAACCTAAATAGGCTGATGAGGCCATACTGTAATGAACTATTCCACATCTGGTTATCAAAGCCATATTTCCTTATTAAAAAGAAATCACAAAAGCTGTTTCTATATGCTTGGTTTCTCCTTCTGTTATTATCCATTTAACAGTAGTTTCACATATAGCCAGGCATGTGCCAAACTAGGGCCAATAATGAAAAATACTGACTTAATATAATTTGCTTCCTTGGATTCTGGGAAAACAGAAAGCATTGAAAACTGTTTTGTTTATTAGTGAAGCTATTGTAGACGGTGATTGGGGTTTCATTATAAGGGGCCTGCAAACAGTTTTAGCACAAATGCCAATATACATTTTAGAATCCAGAGCAATTTTAAGTATTTTCATTCAAATGGTTTTGCAGAATCTACAACTCGAATAAGAAGCATATTGTGTTTTAACACCACCACCAGCTACTACACTATTTGTTGCATTGATCTCCATTGTGAGTGCTTCAAACCTTTCTACTTCCATGAAATGTAATGGGCAAACATATTCCCTGGAATCCTGAGGTATGATTAGTTACTAAGCAATCAGAAAAATCACAGCAAGGCATACTTCTGAAAGGAATTAGAAAGAGTAAAGATCACTTCTCTATTTGTGTTACATAGCGAACCACACAATACCTCATCGATGGTACTGTATATATTAGCTAACCACCATGGGCTAGCTAGAGTCTCATACATCAATGAAAAGATCTTTGTCAATTGCTGTATGCCTCATTATCTCACTAAGATTTCTTGGCAACAATTAACAGTTACCCAATTCATAGAAATTGCCTTTATTATTTTTGAAGCAGCTACTTTCTTTGGCTTTAATGACTAAGAGAATAGAGACAGATGTCTCTGTTGCTAGGGAGACTGAATTTAAAAAAAAAAAAAAAAAAAACCTTTGAAATGAAGTAAATAAGCAACTACCATCTTTTTTTTAAAGGAGAATTCTGTTAGTTTTGAATTAACTGTTTGTTTTAAAAACAAACCAGCAGTAGCTCCAATTTTTGCAGGAACTACACTAGAATAGTTTATTAATGTTCGCTGACAGTTATAAATCATTAAGAAAATAAAGAAAGTAAAGAAAAATAGGCCCACCTGTGCACTCAGTATCAATTGAGGCTATTTATCTGAAACCAGTACTTCTTTGTACTGGTACCTGAATTCAACAGGAATCACCTTTTTATAGGATCTGTCAGTCTCCACTCTGAAGATGAAGCAGCTCCGCCCTGAGCAGGAGTAGCGAAGCCTCCCAGGCAGACAAGCTTTGCCTGGGGAGTTCTTAGATCTGACGCCTTCTCCTCAGCCAGCTTCCCCCAACCTGCAGCCCCTGTCCAGGCCTCTCAACTCTGAAAAGCAAAGGAACTAGGCCAAATGCTGTTCAGCAGCTGGTCCTACCCTAAGTGGTTTTCCCCCTTGAAACTGCTCTTTCTGCCCATCCCTCCTCCTCCATCTTTAACTCCTGGTACTTGGTAATACGCCTAAGGCACGCCTGTTTCCATTCTCTTGGACATACACATCCTTTCCTGCACCAGCCCACCACCCCACTCCTAATCTCACTGGGCTTTTCAAACAATAACACTGTTACAGGAAAGAAAAAAAAAAAATAAAGTTGGAAATGAAACAAAATTATACGTAATAAAGCACAATTGCAATACACCCAAATTCTTTGAAAGACCTCCTAATCTCTTTTGGAATCTATACAAAATCACCGGAATATCTTCCTCATCCCATTCTAATTAAACCACTGCCAGGCATCAACATTCAATTTAAATATAAACCAAAAATTGAATAGGCATTTTTCTTGCTTACTTTGCTTAGATATTTGTACAGGATTTAAAAGCACAGCAAACTATTCTGTCTCTCTTTTGGTACATGTTATACGCCATCGTCATAATTTAAAATGACACATAGGATGTAAAACATGCAAAATAAATGTTCCTTCCTGTTCTTATTTATGAAAATGTTCAGAATTACAACTACAATTTTGCCTTCTGTGGCCTGGGGACCCGAGTACTATTCATAATATTCTTCTGTTGCTTAAAGTATATTTTGTGTTCCGAATGCTACAATGAACAATCTTACAAGAAAATTTCATTCAAAGTGTCTCGGTACTTTGATTACAATTTTAATTTACTGAGGTGAATTTGTATGGAAGATAGACAAGCATCAGAGTCACACTGGACAAAACTGGATCCATATAATTAGTGTGGCATTTTGGGTGAATGCGGTGACTTTGGGATCTGAGACTCTGGACTCAGATCCCAGGTCAACCATTTAAGTAGCGTGGGCTTCAACTGATTGCTTGACTTTCTCAAGTCTTGGTTTTTCTGATGATAGATAACTGTGGATATTAATCACCTCATACGTTTTCTGTGACGTAATGAATATAAATATTTGGTGTAATGCCATCAACGAAGGAACTATTCTATAAGTGACAGTGGTTATCATCACCATAATTGTTAGGTGCGTCTCTGTTTTCTGGGGGCATTCACTGAAATAAATAAATAAATAAATCTATAGCTTTCAAAGTGTTCATGGGAGTTAAGGCTCTGTAAGTTCTGCCTGCATCACTTAGAGGCATTGCACTAGATCCGACTGTGGCCTATTTCCTTATGCTCATTATCTCAGAAGACATCATTGACTTTACTCATCACACCCTGGTCATCGCAGCCAAGTGAACTAGCTCCTTCTACTCTGTGAATGGCTTACTTCAGTTTTTCTGAGACTGCACACACTCCAAAACCACTCCCCTGTATTTGAAATTGGCCCTGAACCTTACCCCACCTGTTCTTTTTCCTTTTTTTCTTTTTGGTACTGGGGATTGAACCCAATGGTACTTTACCACTGAGCCACATCCCCAACCCTTTTTTTGTATTTTATTTAGACACAGGGTCTCAGTGAGTTGCTTAGGGCCTCACTAAATTGCTGAGGCTGGCTTTGCACTCAAGATTCTCCTGCCTCAATTTCCTGAGTTGCTGGGATTACAGGCATGCGCCATAGCACACCTGATAAGAGTTCTTGGTGAACTCTAACTACCTCATACATTACAGCAGATATCCTTTGCTTTTTATGCCATATGCAGAACATCTATTTAATATGTGTCTATTGGGTACCTACTATGTGCAAGTTCCCACTCCAGTTAATAGAAACAGAAATACTAAACAAGTCAGAGAAAATTTGTACCCACTAGGTTACTACATTTTATTGGTAGAAGATTTTTTTTTTTTAACTAATAAAAGGAACTAGTTTAAGTTATACATTTGGAAAGAAAAAAATAGAACAATCTGATTTGAGAGTAACCAGAAAGAGTACCTAGCAGCAGGGAAGGCAGGGTCAAAGTTCTGGTTACCCTTGTTGTGCACTGCACAACTCCACAGGGTTCTGTTTACATAGATTCCAGTAAGTTGGCATGGGTGTTGAAAGCAAAATGGCAAGAAGGAGTGGCTATGTAAAGATCTGGTTAAAGGTGCTGTTATGAAGGGAGAAAGCGGAACAAAGACCATAAAAGTAGGAATGTTCTCTGTATGCCCAATGAGAAAGCACAGGGCTAGAGCAGCACATGCATGTGGGGCAGGTGCCTGAGATGAAGTGGGAAAGGTGAGCACCAAGATGGTACTCAGGCCTGGGTGCTTCATATTATCTGGTTACCTTCTGCAAAATATGGATGTGTGGCCTCCACACCCATGCCAATTAATCACAATGGCTGATGGCAAAGCCCACACACTGTGTGTATGCGTACGTGTGTTTGTGTGTGTTTTAACATTTCCCAGATGATACTGATGTGTAGCCAGTATTGAAAGCCACTGATAAGGTGCTTTAAAATTCTCAATTAGGAGTTACAATTACTATGCTATTTTTTTTTATTATTTAATTAATGTCCCCCAATGACTTTTGAGCATCTTGTATCTCCATTTGAAGTTTGCATTCCAGGCATTTTGATTGTTACACCTTTGCAAAACACCAACTCACAGAACCATGCCTGCAATAGGTGCACGATACAAGGCTCTGATTGTCTTCTGTATGCTTAAATCTGCTCGAGCGCATGAGAAACACACTCATGCTTCCAGGCATCTTCCCAATTACATTTAAAAAAAAAATAAACAAACAGGTGCGCACAAACACCAGCACTTAGCAGCTGGCTTCCATGCATTTCCTTAAAAAAAAAAGAAAGAAAGAAAAAGAAAAAGAGAAGACATTTGCTAGGTGTTCTCCAAAATATTTGCAAAAGAGGCAAATGAAGGTCCTTTCATTTTTTTTTTTTTTTTTTTTTTTTTTTTTTTGGTTTGAAGGTGAGTAACACCAGGACCTTCAGGAACAAGGACAAGATGACAAGGGCCAAGACTCCCTGGTGCCAACCAACATTCACCAAGTAACCATCTCCCCAGGATATATGACTTCTCTAAGAGGAAAAAGGAGCGTCATCAGTTTTGAAAGACAGAAATCAGAGGTACAGCACAAAGGACTAGCTGATGAAGGTCACACAGGAAGCAAGGGGAGAACATAAGCAAAGGACTGTGGCTTCTGAAATGACTGCTGGCACACACAGAACTCCAGAGTCGTTCCAGGACGGTTTGAGGGGGGTCTAGCTGTGACATCTGTCACCATAATGGCAGCCAGGGTTGGTTTCAATTCATTTCTGCTTCATATTCTCAGTTTATGAGAAGGCCCTTCCCAACTGGAATAGAATCATTCTTGGGTTGTGGGTGAGAGGAGCTGCCAGAAATGTGGAGAAGCTTCTCCTCAGGTCGTACGAGATGGGAAAGGAGTTCAGCTCCTGGTCGTTTATTCCTGAAATTCTCAAAGAGGGATACAAAAGGGACCGAGTCTGTGAGCACTCAGGACTGATGTCAGCAGCCTGTCTACTGGTGCCGCTCCGAACCGTGACCTGTAGGAATGACCCATCTTAAACCGAGTTCTAACAGCATAGCATGTTTATGTGTGGCTTTGATATTTGCTATTTACGACAGGCTTTTTGAAACTGCACCTGGGTTGAATCCCACATAGGCTACCTACCAGCTCTGTGGCCTATACAATCTACCAGAATGCAAACTCCATGAAGATGGGAGCATTTAATCAGGTTGTTTTTCGTGACATTTTTATGAAAATGCCTATCATGAACACATCAGCCTTCATTTGTGTGTCTTTAAAATGGGAGCGATCATAGCATCTACATCATAGATTCTTACAACCATTAAATGAAATAACGCATGCAAAGCACTTTGCATATCGCATTGTGAATAATAAACACTCAATACTGTTTAGAGGAACACTCAATACCAGTGTGAGTATAAACTTTTGTAGAGAAATATTAATGATAATAAGATAACCCCCTAATTGTCTATACATATTTTAACAATGGAAGTGCACTTTTTCAACCCACCTACCAATCATGTTCACTATCTGATACCAAACGCAGGCTGTGAACTTCCAACTAAGGACTGTATTTCTAATAACAGCAGGAAATTGTATCCAGATTTTTGATTCACCTATTTCAGCATCTTTGCTTGGAAAACTCCTCCCTTTTCATTTTGAGCTCTGTCTAGGAGAGAATAAAATCACCATGGTGACAACTGCCCCCTCTTCGGAGGATATTCAAATTTATGTTGAGCTTTTCTCAAATGCGGCTGTGTCTTGCCTTCAGATTGTCTCTTTAAGTCACTCCAAGGTCAGGGGAATTTCTTTATCACTTAAGGTCGCCTTCAAGGACACAAAAGAGCAATTTGGAGTTCCTTTTGGAGTTCTGGAATTGATAAATTAGATAATAAATAAATCTCCCATATTTGAGTCAGGCAAATGATTGACTAGGACCCTTGTGTTAAAGAAATGGTAGGTGATATGACTAATAGCCTCCGGCAGTAAAAATGTAGCTGCAATATTTTTTTTGTTCCTGCAGCATCTGATCAAGACATTCATCGAATGAGAGTCACTTTGTTCAGAAAGTCGCCAGACATCATGCCAGGTTGGGTTCTGAGACTGATACAACCGGGGAAAAAATTGGACTCTTTAGAGTAAACATAGGCTACTTTGAGTTATACTGTGAAATAATCGTGGCTTTAACTGCTCCATTCTGCTGTATAAGGAGATAGAAACTGAGAAAAGTCAAGTAAGGATGGTTGATTACTGGAACTTTTAGGGGGCAGGAAAGGATAGCATTGCTTCCCATGGACTGGTGAGGGGATTAACGATAAAGATGCATGTTTCTTTCTTAGCAGACCTCACCCATACTGTGGTCTCCACCTGCTAGCTCTTACTAAGTCCCACAATCAATTGTTGACATTTTCATTGTTATTGTTGAATATTCCTGTTTGGTCTAAAACATTTCTACCTCTTGGGAGAATTTTCAATCTGGTTTGTATAAAGGACTACAACAACTCCCCAAAACAATGCCACAACAAGAAATTTAGGGGTCTTTGGAAGCCAAGTCCTGAGTACTGTACCAATGTAGCTTCAAGGTCTGTCTAATACAGGCAGCAGGGATCTGGGTGACAAACCAGTCATCCCTCATTACTGCGCAGGAAAACCTGAGCGGGTATGGTGCTGAACCTCTGGTTACAGAGTATCTATAGACTTCCCTGCAAAAAGTGTCACTTCACCTAGCACATGCGCGGCCCTGGGTTCAATTCTCAACACCACATAAAAATAAATAAATAAAACAAGTGTATTGTGTCAAACTACAACTAAAAAATATTTTTTTTTTAATAAAAAAAGGTATCACTACCATTTCTGATACCTGAATTAGGCAGCACACCAAAAGCAGAATTATCAATGCCTAATTTCATATGTCCAAATCTCAATTGATGAGCTTCCCTGAGTGATTTATATAAAGAGAAAGCTGGAGGGTTAGACTAGAGCCCTCAGGGAAATTCTGAAGGACTCTCCCTTGATGTCCTTAACTTGGAAGGAACACACACATGCACACATAGTCTAGTACCTAAGTGCGTGTCCTATGAATCAGCCTGCTTAGCAACCTGTGAGAACAGCAATGTCACTGTGTGGAAGCATGATCCCTCTGCTCTTCCCCACCCTGATGACATGTTTTCCCACCTCACCCCGGGCAATCCATGACAAGTAAAACCAATCTGTTCCTTCAAGGAAACTCGGTGTAACATTTCCTGTCCCAAAGCCCTTCATAGTCTTCCCATGAGTGACATCCACGAGGGCTGTGAGCCTCTTGAATAGATTTAATATCTCAGTTTGTGCTGGGGACATTTCATGGGACAGTGGTGGGTCTCCAGAACACTTCGGCAATGACTCTGCTGACCCTGTTGAAGGACATGCATCTATTAAACAGAATTAATTTGCTTTTGCTCTCCTTGTCGATCCCATCAAAATTCTTAGATGCAGTCATACACAAATTTCAAATGAATATAGGGAAGACCTCTAGGTGGACAGAATGTTGACCAAGCACCTACCAGGGCCCAAGCCACTGCTTAGGCATGGGGGACCCAGTGATAAGCAAGTCAGACAGGACCGCCGTCCTCGCTGGGTCTAGACTCATGAAGTGCAACACCTGAACAAAATGGGCCAGTCCAAAAAGACTTCTTACTTGTATTTAAATCATAGAGAGAAGTGGCCATTGATTCCTCTTGCTGAATGTGGTTTGCAGGAATCTCACCCCAAAACACCTGCCTCATACATGCTAGACAAGCACTGTATCACCTAGCCACAACCCCAGGCCCCCCACTTTATCACTCTTTGTATTTGTTCTCAGAGGGCCACATCTTCACCACTCTGTGGTGAGACATGAATAGTGAGAGCTTTTCTAACCATACCTTCACTTTTTTTTTTTTTTTTTTTGTATGTAAACCTTCTATTCTGATCCCATTGGATATCCCCTGTATTTGGATTATATCATCTTTTGTTTTTATTAGCCCCATATAATGCATATTTCTCAAAGGCATTTCAAGTATTAACTTATAAGGGCTGTCACCTCATTTCATTGGCATTATTTATTATCATTTTCATCTCTTTTGGTGCATTTTAAGCATATTATTTTAAAAGTCATTTATTAAAACAGAAGGTGATTTTTTAACTTTTTCATTTAGTATGATTAGACATAACCATAAGAATAATTTTTTAAAGTTTTTAATTTCAAACTAAATAGAATTAGCTAATGAAAGTTCTGTCTAAACCTATCTTTTCTTAAAAAAAGACACTATTGCATTTAAGAAAGTTATTTAAATTATAGTACAATAGTTTCCCCTTACTTCAGGGTATATGTCCCAAGGCCTCCATTTAATACCTGCAACCTCAGATGATATAAACTTTCCATGTGTCTTTTCATATGTATACATATCAATAAGCCTAATTTATAAATTAGACACAATAAGAAATAGCAACTAAAAATAAAATAGAACAATTATGAAGAGTGATAAATTGGGGGCAATCTGATAATGAGTTTGGTACTAAGTGACTAACGGGCAGGTGGCATATACAGCATGGACACACTGGACAAAGAAATGACACGTTCCAGGAGGGACAGAGCGAGACAGTAGAAATCACCATCACAGTCAGAATGGTGTACAGTTTCAAACTCAGGAACTATTCATCTTTGGCATTTTCCATTTAATAGTTTTGGACCAGCGCTAACTATGGATAACTTAAACCATGGAAAGCAAAACCTGAGGTAGCGGACACTACTGTTGTCATACTCTACTTAAAGAAAAAGATGCATGAGAAGAAATTTAAAAATTCCTTCTCACAATCCCGCGTCCACGTCTCACTGTTCTAGTCATCACATAAAGGTCTCCCTGCACCACTGGTAACATGACTTTTGCTCTTTTGGTAACAATGCCATGCTAGGCAAGTCACTAGTTTGCAATCCTAGGCAAGCCACTTTTATACCCTCTTGCAGAAGAAACTGAAACTTTGAGAGGTAACAAGTAAATGACATTTACGCCTGTCACAAGGACTCACTGAGTAGGAGGAGGAAGAGAAGAGTGGAATTTGAATTCTCCTGCTGTCATTCATTAGCTGTGTGACCTTGGATGGACTATTTAATATCTCTGAGTCTTGCTTTCCTCATCTGCAAAATGAGATAGTATCAATTCCTGTCTAACACTGTGGTAAATGTTTTGAAGTGGCTTCAGTGAGAGTCTAGCAGCAGTTGGCTTGTAACAGGCCCTCAATGAGCAGTTGTTATTATTCTGCAGTGTGCTTATCAAATCCCTACCTATTATTTACTGCTCACTCCATGCCAGGCATTCTCTCTGATACTCTCCCTTTTGTGCTAGGCCCACAATGATACTGCATTGATAACTCTCTCCTCTGAATTTCACATCACTTATTTCATTTTTTTACAGAGCCAAACTGATCTCCCAATGTAATTGAACCTTTTAGAAAGCAAGAAAGACTTACAGACTTCTTTTGAAAAAGCACTCATTTAACATGTTATATACTCCTAAAAGACACAGGAGGAACACTCACACGATTAATTTTTTTTTTTAATTGATTCTTAAATGAAGGGAGAAGGGTTATGCCAGCATTCCTTGGGAAGGTGAATTCTGACCCAAGCAAAAGGAGAAAGGCAGATCGTCTTTGGTTTTCTGAAGAGATTTCCCCCTTCTTCTTGACTGTCCACAATACTCCACAGGAATACCATCTTCTTCTGCCAAGAGTCACTGACCCTCCTCAGAAAAACGAGGACATGCACATTTTCGGTAGGAATGAAATCACTCAACATCCCAGGTAAGCTGCTTTGTTTGACCAAAGATTGTCATATTTTGATACTAATTCAGTCATCTTTTTTTTTAATTTTCTAAAAACAGTAGCATCATAAAATTATGGTAGAAAGTTAGAAAAGGATAGGAGAAAAAAAAAAACATGAAAAACTGCAAATGATCCATTATTTTTCTTCTCAGAAATAAGCACTATTAGAAATACCTGGCATATCCTTCTCATCATTGGTTTTGAAGGTCCTTCTGGTGTCATTTTAAAATAAATATACTGGGATTAGGATATATTTTTAAAAAGTGTAAAGCTATTTTTTTAGACATACATATATATATGTTGTTTGAGAAAATATAATTTTCAGGGACACACCATACTTCAACCTTTGGAGGTGATTCGTTAGTCAAATCCTTATTAGTAAGCATTTAGTTTGTTTTCAAATTACTCATTCTTTAAATGATTGTTTGGGAAACATCCTTCTAGACATAACCTTATGTCTGATGTCTCTTAGAATAAAAGGTTAAATATATAATAACAGAGTCAAAAGTTATATGCCTTTTAAGATCCTCAGAATTTTTCACTACTATAAATGGTGATTGTTAATAGTGAACACTGCACCTTTACCACCCCCAAAGACAGCATTTTATTAAAAAAAAAAAAAAAAAAAACTTTGATAATTTGCCTGTGAGGCCAATACTAATAGTTTATACTTTATAGATTTTTTGAAAAGACACTACATAATCATCCAAAGAAAATACTAGCAATAGATATGCTCATTACAACTATTTTCTGTTCTTTGTTTTCTCTAAGTAGCAATACCATTTTCTTTTCAATTTAGACAATACAGATATCTCAAATGGCCACATTTCAACTTGAGCTTTGTTTAGCAAGAAGGGCAGAGATAAACTTGGTGAATTCATTTCAAATATGCTAAGGCATTTCAGAGAGAGACAGAGGTAGTCCTGACTATTTGTTCTTCCACATTGGTAAATTCACCCACAATTTAAAATATACTTGTCACCCCCCAAATCAAGACTTACAAAAGACAGCACTGAAAATTTTGATTCCAACATGCCTGTCCCAAGGCTAACTCCACCAGGGGACCCTCTTCCTTCTTTCAGTTTTCATACTGTAAACAAGTGTTCTTCTACGTGCCTACTGAATACCATTTTTTTTACATTTGCATGCTTTTGTTGGTGATTTTGCTGTTTGCGATGGGCCTCATGTGCAATGCTGAGTGCTGTCTAGCGTTCCAAAGCATCAGAAGACTGTGACATGCTTAGTGATGTGCTTATTGGGAAATTGCATGTGTGAGATGAGGTCTGCTCATGTCTGAGTACTGCTGGTGGCTGGCCATAAGTCCATTGTTGACAAATACACAGTCTACATCCAATGAGACATCTTAAAACAGAGACATAAAGGAAGGCTACATGCTGTTCTGCTCATTGGTTGGTGCAAATTTTGTCAACTTCTTGTTTCTAAACCCCATACCTCCACCCAATGAGATGGCTCAGGTCTCCCTAGTTCCACCTTTAGGGAGACTTTATTGAATGTGACTGCCATGAACAAGAATCAGTTATACTTACTTACTTTCTTGGTATGACTTTCATCTTATACTCTTACATTCTTTATGAATATGCCTACTCTGTAACCCATTTTCTATGGACTTGGTATGGTAGGCATGGATGTACACCTGTACACACACCTGCACATATACACACAGCAAATACTATCTCAAGCATATTAAGTATACTCTTTTGACTTATTTACAATGTATATCATATATGATAATATTTAATTTTGTTAAATTTACATTTTAGCAATATATTTTTATCATTTAGTATTTTGGTCAGATGAGACTCATTTTCCATTTTCTCAACGCCATGTTAAATTGCTTGGTTTTACCCAAATTTTGTTTTATCTATTCTATTTGTTCATTCTGATTCATATGATTTAATGATACAAAAACATGTCTCAAGGCTACTTTGCTTTTTTGTAACTATTTTTTTTCTCATGTGTGTATCTGGGGGAATGTGGTACTGGAGATTAAACGCAAGAACCCTCACTTGCTAGAAAAGTTCTCTACTGCTAAGCTACATACTCAGCTCTTTTTTTTTTTTTTTTTTTTGTACCTGGCAGTACATCCACTGATGCTTAACCACTAAGCCACATCCTCACTCCTTTTTATTTTGAGACAGGGTCTCACTAAGTTACCTAGGACCTTGATAAGTTGTTGAGGCTGGCTTTGAACCTGTAATCCTCCTGTCTCTGCCTCCCAAGCCGCTGCAATCACAGGTGTGGGCCACCATGCCTGGTCCCAGCTCTTTATTTTATTTTTGAGATTAAATCTCATTAATTTGTCCAGGCTGGCTTTGAGCTGGTGATCTTCCTTCCTTAGCACCACCACTCCACACCCGGAGCTGGGATTACAGGTGAGTGCCACCAGGTCCAGCTTTGTTAATGTTCCATAATAGTAACATGACCCATTCAAAGACATTCCTTCTCAATTTTACAAAAGAGCTAATTAATTTTTTTTTTGGTAGTGTTTAGAACTACTCTTCTTAGTTCATGTTACAAATGTTTCATTGATTTGTATACTCAGGATGTGCAAACCAAAATCTATGTCCCAATGATAGTTGGCAAACAGAGATAAATACACTATTCCCACTTCAGCATAACTGATGACCATGGTCATAGGAATTTAAAAACAGAATATATAACTTAAAAATACATACAATTAATTTACTATGCCATAACTTATCAGATGTACTTTGCAATAATATCTTCCCCTAGAATAATCCCCCCCCCTTTTTTTTTTTTTTTTTTTTTTTTTTTTTTGGTTAACAGGGATTGAACTCAGGGGCACTGGGCCACATCCCCAGCCCTTATTTTGTATTTTATTAGAGACAAGATCTCACTGAATTGCTAAGTGCCTCACCATTGCTGAGGCTGGCTTTGAACTCATGATCCTCCTGCCTCAGCCTCCCAAGTGCTGGGATTACAGGCGTGCGCCACTGTGCAAGGCCTAATAATCCCTTTTTTTAATTGTCCAAAGGATTCCTAGCAATGGATCAGTATCTACAATAACAGATTGAAAGACAATAGGTTTCTTCCTCATAATTGTTCAAGTATAAGCTTGTTACTTAACCTGTTGTGACCTTAGTTTTCAGAAATAAAGAACACTTGACCTTGATATTTAAACAAAATGATTTATGTTAGAAAGAAAAATGATTTAGAACATATTCCAAGGTATTTACTTAATAGTGGTTCCTTTCTCTTTTTTCCTCTTAATCATTGTTATGTTAAACTTCCACAGGCATAATGGATTACTTCTAATTCTATAATGTAAGTTCTTTTTTCATTCTTTAAATTATCCAAAAAAATATTTTGGGGAATATGCAATATTGTATGACTTCATGTGACAGAATGTGAAATATTTAAAGAAAACCTGTTGTGAATCTCACAATGTTAAGAAGCAACTCAAGAACATGCACTCATCTTAAAGGTTAGCTGTGAAGTATTAAAGGATGTTTCTATGCCGGCAACAAAAAAAAAAAAAAGGAAAAGGAAAAAGAGCTCAGTGTAATACTTCCAACATGGTGCTAATAATTCCAGTGCTTACACAGAAATGGATTTTATACTAGAGGGAAAAAAAAAATGTACAAATCTTATTCCTTAAAAAGAGACATGGTCACTCCTCAGCACACAGTGAGTATTACAAACCTTCTAAATGGGAAGGGGAGTGGGAATGTCAACTCATAATCTACAGATCAGGAGCTGAATCCACTTGTCACCCAGTGCACGTGACACTGCCAAAAACAGCCCTCAGACGGTTCTGTTGATTTTCCCCAAACTTCTTCCTGAAATAGGCTTTCATTTCAGTAACAGCAGAAATTGACAAGCACTGGTCCTATGTAGCATTTATTGGAGCTCTCCTTAATAGTATCTACTTTCCTTTGATTTTTTAATTGCCTTCCTTTTCCATCTTCGTATTTTAAATAGTGAAATTCACATTTTTGGCGAGGGGAAAATCCTTTCTCACATTCCATCCTCATCTGGCTGAAAGCAGGTATGACTAGGAATGCAAAGGTCGGAGCTTAAGTCTTGTGTTTTCTATGAATCCAGTCAGAAGAAGTCACATGTTCATGTTTAAGGTAGATCCCTGGCCAGAAAATCTGCATACCTTAGGTTACCGCCTCTTAAGAGCAAAGAGAATAGCATTTAAAACTTTAGGCATAAGCTTAAGTGAAAAGGAAACAGCCAGAGGTGGTCTGGGAAAGAAGTAAAAACCTGGGGAAACGCTAGCGTGTGTTTATACAGCCTCCTGTTGCCTGGCAAAGTCACTCTCATTTATTCTATTAGGGCTGCAAGTGACACTCTAAATGAACAGCAGAGGGCAGAAGCCTTGCAGAGCTGTGTTCAAAGTAGGTAGGTATTTCTTGAAAACAGGTTCAAAAGAATGTGAAAAATAATGCCAGACAGCATGAAGAACCTCTTCTATAAACTGAGAGTAGTTTTCTGCAAGCCAAGCCCTGCCTCACCGACTGGCTTGCTAGATAGCCCAGATTTAAAACATTTCTGGTTGCAATAGTAAATGATAAAAATACTACTCTAACTAAATGATGGCAACATGTAAAGAAAGCAATGAGGGAATGTCATGAGTCTGCAGACCTGCATGTCAAGCAAACCACTGTGAGATTTCTGGGGTTCACAGCAGGTTGCTCAACTTTGCAGCTTATGAGCCTGAAATTCCGACATTTGTTTCTATTATCATGCAAGTGCAAGTGCCCAGAATCCTGTCACCTGCTCTCTCTTCCTAGATCTGCAGGCTCTTCCTCGTCACCCATGCTATCCTCAGCTTACCTCCCTGACCACTGCATACAGAAAACAATCTTGCTACCATTTCTCAGAAAATTGAGTCAGAAGATTAAATTAGATAAGATTATGATGATGAGCAACAAAGAGAAAGGCAGGGGATGACTGCTGTATATGACTAGGTCACAAAGCCCTCTAGAAACCCTAGCAAAGACCTTGTCACACAGACACCATGCTTCCAGGTCCTGGCCCCAAAACAACAACCTCGCTTTCCCTAAGTCTGCAGTTTTCTGGTCTGTTGCTTGCTGAGAGAGGACAGATGGGTTAGCATAGGATATGTCAGAGTCTTAGGTCTGTTGTACCATACGCCCTCCTATTTCTTCCAAAATTGACAACTCTACATTTGTAATGGGTTTCCTAAGCACTTGGTTATGTTTCCTTAAGAACAAAAGCAAAGATAAACCCCAGCGTCTACCCTACAGAAAGTAGCTCTGGCAGATGCTTCCAGGGAAGGACAGCACCTGATGTCTCGAGTTAAACACCTTGAAGTCAAAGAGGACTTTCAACCAAGTCAGCCTTATTCAATCAACTTGAATGTCACCTACAGGACACTTGGAACAAATGTGCTTCAAAGAAAGTTAGGATATGCTGAGCATTGTTTATTAAATTGAATGCCATTCTTGTAATAAAAGCACACAAGATCCAAATGGAACTGTTACCACTCTAGTAGAAAATTCTCTCTGCCTGGGTCTCACATTCACAAAAATCTAAGTAGACAGCAAAAAAAAAAAAAAAAAAAAAAAAAAAAAAAAAAAAAAAAGTGTGGAAAATGTGATAGAAAGGTAAATTCCAAACAGATTGTTTGAACTTGAGTTTCTTCACCAGCAAAGTGGAGCTAGAATTGCTGAAAACATTCATTTATACCTGACTGTGTATCTAAGTACCAGGTAAGTACCTTACTGCATCATCTAATTTAATTGTCACTACTGTCTCCTGAGATTCCCATTTGGACATTATATAACGTGCTCAATGTTGGAAAGATAATAACAGATTTCAGTGTACTTTCCACACTAACCATCCCAACCATGCCAAATGCTGTTCTATAAACACCTCCTTCTTCAAGGTATTTACATCATTGCCCTTGTCCTTAAAGCCACCCTACTCAGCCACTTAAGACCTCCTCTTCACTCATAGTCTCATTTTCACAGAAAATCTTGTGCTAGCTATCAAACATAAAGAAGGGGAAAGAAAGGATTTATTTTGGATACATTTTTCCATGTATTTCTTTAATCACTGCAAGTCTTCAATATCACTTTGCACACCTTGTCCTTACCAGTAAGTCTGGATAATACTTGAAGGATTAAAACTTCGCATTAACCAATGTTTTTAGCTAAGTGAGACACCCCATCTCCAAGTTAGAATTGCAGAATACATTAAAGGTCTCTGTAGAATCCTTTAATTGTCCTGCCCCAAGGTGAACCATAATGGAAGGATTTCATGTCTAGGAAGATAAAAGCAAGATCTAAAAGAGGGCTAGGACTATAGCTCAGTGGTAGAGGACTTACCTCCTATGTTCAAGGTCCTTTATTTTAAATAAAAATAAAAGAATAAATAAATAAAAAGAAACAGACTAGAAAAACATGGAGGTAGGAGTTCCAACAAAAGAGACCTAGGAAAGGATTCTCCATAAGGGGCCAGAAGATGTATAAAATATTGAGAATATCAGTTCAGAGACAATTAAAGCAGAAAATATTTAACTAGGAGCATGAGAAAGTCTCATGGTTTCTTTTCACTTGTTATCTCATGGCCTGTATATATGAATAACATTAGAACACATCAAGAGAGCCAAGATTTTCATCCAAGGTCCTTACACTCTGCAGTGTGATGTGATGTGGTCCAGCTAACCACAACCATCATCACATCTTATTTCCTTGTGTCCAGATCAGATATGGAAAGTGGAGTGGGGGATGGGGTCAGAAGGAGGGACATATAGCTCCATCTAGGTAGAGAAGTGTCAGGTGCATAGCTGAAGAACAGCGAAGTCACTCAATTGGGTAAGAGGAAGAAAGATAATAGCAGATTCCAGAGAGCAGGAAAATATCAGTACAAATTACATTTTGTCCATAAGGAGGAGAAAAAAAAAATACAAAACAATTTTCCTGCACAGATCTGGAAAAGCTCAATTACAGGCCCAGTATGAAAGCACTTTGGTCAACAAGGTAAACACAACCTGAGGCAGAACAAAGCACAAAATTGTAGCTGGGATTCCACTCACCAAAAGGTTGGATCTTCAATGTACAATTCGGCTAGCTTTCTAGGCAGGCTCGACAGCAAAGCCAAGTGAGGAAGCAAGTCCCAGACTGCTTAGGCAGTAAAAAACTGGACACAACTGCCAAAATGAAGAAGAAAATTAGGTTAGAAGCAAATGAGCACAAAACAGCAAACAAAACAAACAGAAATAACACATACACTTTCAAAATGTAGGAATGTTGAAATCAGAAACTAAATGAACTCAATCACACAGCTTCGGTATCTTTCAGCAGAGGAATATAAATTCTGGTATAAAATATATTAATCAGTTCAGTTACTTTGATGCTGTCACACCAATACTATCAGGGTACAAAATGATCACCATAGTGTTATAGTTGATATGTGTGTTATTCCTCAAAGGTGATGCTGTGTATAATACCCTGAGATGTGTGCTGTTAGAATGGGGTAACAGTCAAGTACATTCCTAGTAATAGTCAGGTTTACGTTCAGGCTTCATATTTATGAAAGATTTATTTCATCTTTAAAGTTAGCTTGGCTCTGGGCCTGGTGGCACACACTTATATAATCCCAGCAATTTGGGAGGCTGAGGCAGGAGGATCACAAGTTTGAGGCTAGCTTCAGCAACTTAGCAAGTCCCTGTCTCAAAATTTTTAAAAGAAATGAGAAGAGCTAAGTGATGTAGCTTGATGAAACAACACCCCTGGGTTCCATTCCCAATACAAAAAAAAAAAAAAAAAAAAAGTTACAGTATGGTATACAAGTCTGCCACTATTTCAATGACTTTTATATTCCAATATTTGTTAGTGAATGCCATTATCGATAGTAGATAGGAGCATATTATTAAAAAGAAAGGTCTCAATGACCTCGAGTTACTCTGAAAAAATAACCTAAACTTTTATTTATCTAAACATGGGCATATACTTGAACCTGTTGCATGAAAAGATAGAATATACAAATCCACCAAAAGTACTTTGTACAGTTCCTGCCACCTATGTACTTCTTCAGTACAAGTTAGCTGTCGTTGTCACCATCACAGCCACCACTCCAATACCACACGTCTAAAATTTCATAAAGAAATTTTGAATTTGTCTTGTAATAAGTCCCTTTTTTGAAAAAAATGCAATCCCCTCCCCCCACACACAGCCTAAAAGAGGTCACATATTAAACGAGTCCTACACTAAGACTCGATGGAGTTCTAGGACCCCTCATCCTCTGGCAAGTGGAACTGGAACAACTGGTCAGTGGAAAGGTAGCCTCTTCAACACACCAGGGGGGTGGTGTTCATATTGAATGAAAAAGAAGGAATGACTTTTGAAGATAAATGGCTCTAGTTTCCCAGGTTAGCACAGGTCATTCCCATCTTGGGCATCTACGGTACAGTCTGCATGTAATACAAGGATTCCCTCCACGCTCAGCATTTCCCCAGGCTGGACATAAGATCCTCGGGAGAGCTTCAGAACTGCCAACTCAGCTGAGCCTGTCTCAAGCCCCACACACAGCCACGCTGCTGGCCACATTCCTAGACACACTCCGCATGAGGTCAATCAGTGCTTTTAGACCAGTGGCTATATTCTTCCTGACTACCCTGCCTTTGCAAAGACTCCCAACACTCTGCAATACAATTTTCGAGTGCTAACATGCTGGTCTTGCAAATAGAGAGCTTGCTACCATGCAGTGGAGAGTATGGAAGGCAGTTCTTCAGATTTGGGTTTGAACCGGGAGACTGTCACTCACAAGCACAACAC
Source organism: Tamias sibiricus (assembly GCA_025594165.1). Lineage (NCBI taxonomy): Eukaryota > Metazoa > Chordata > Mammalia > Rodentia > Sciuridae > Tamias > Tamias sibiricus. The sequence continues at coordinate 13,454,623 of CM046662.1, forward strand.
TGCCCAAGGTTCCTGAGACCCACCGAGACTCCGTTTTTTAATCTGTAAACTGGGACTAAAATACATTCCACACAAAATTGTGTAATATTGAAAGTCAAGGTTTCTGCTACACATGGGGACACAGCAAATGTTAATCGCAATGGTGGCCTTCCTGGTTAAGTCACCTTTCTTGTTATGGTAACTTGGGACAGTAGCTGTAAGTATACAGTTGTCTAATCAAGACTATGTATCTTTAAAAGACAGAGTGACAAGTCTAGGCAGAATTATAGACCTTGTATAAATGTGCTTTGTTTTTGTTTTGTTATTTTTTGAGTTTTCAAGTTGGCCATCAGAGCCCAGCAAAGCAGTATGGCTCTTTGATTCCTTCCTTAGAAACTCTGCAGTCTTTATCATTGTTATGTCACACAACTTTAGCACTTAATTATATCCTACCTCAGAATAATTAGGTGTCCTTATAATCATGTCTGTTTACTCATTTGTGAAGCTCTGATCCTTTAATCTCTCCTGAATATTAGTTTTTAATTCTATTAAGAGCCACAATTTAACAATTTTATTACTAAGTAACACTGCAAGAATATTTTCCAGAAGATTCACCAATAGGTGGAATCAGAAATTACTTTGATAATTAAGAGTAGTATAAAATCATAAAATTCCACCTGGAAGGAAGCACACAAGGTCATTTGCCTTCCCACAGCTCAGCTGTGCAGCCCTGGGCCCCTCTGCCCCTCAACTGAGACTGCCTCAGAGAGCCTGCGGTGGGGTCAGATGCTCCTCTCCGTGAATCAACAATTTGTTCTGAAAATAAGCTACAAATTCTCTGGAATAACAGGAGTCTATGTACTAAGACCACTGACCACTTTAGGCAATAGAGCAATGTTTCCTGCTTTGTTATTTTATCTGATATTAATTGTGAATTTAAAGGCCTGATGCTAGAATATAAAACAAAAATGGGCACAGCCAATGTGCATGGTCCACTGAGCATGGTGTGGTGATGAAATGAGCAAGCCCCAAGTTCAATGCCTGGTTGAACACTCAGCAGAAACCCTCCCTAGCCGTGTGATGCTAGACAAGTGATAATCCTCTGCATTCCTCAGACTCCTGGGGAAGAGAGATAATAACAGAATCTAACTCATGGGATTGCTTTAAAGATCATACAGATAATACATGCACAAAATGCCTGGCATAAAATTATTATTTGTTTATTATTATTAGAGAAATAGAATTATATAAAAATTCAATAATTTCTAAAGTTTTAAACACACCCCAACTTTTGTTATATGCATGATGACTATCCCTCAAACTTGTAACTGACAAAGATTAGTGTAATTCTCTCATCAAATACTCAGTAACAAATGGCACATTCTTTAAGATAATACATTTACTGAATTTTGTTATTAGGATTTATCTATGTTAAGTTCTGTCAGATAAACCTCATATATTAACTAAAATTAAGTGCCTTATTAATTAAATGATTATAAAATAATATAACTAAGTAAACCCCAAATTCATAGCTTTATTTTTCAAAAATACAAATTTCTTTTACATTTTACACACAGGATTTTATATAACTGCAACGTGATATGACTTAGATTTTTGAAATTATTTTTTGAATATTCTCTTGTAGTATCATTGTGAAGAAAATCTAAATGGTTCAGTTAAAAAGAGAGTGCAAGTCATTCAAAAGCACAAGTTAATGATAAACACTACTTACATCTGTTGAGAATCTTCCTAAACATCTCCATAAATAAACTCATCTGGTATAGATAAAAATTGTACATAAATGGGACAATATCATTCATTGATTTTTATTACAAAATATTTTTCCTAATAAAATGTTTCTAGATTGCTGATGGCAGTCAATGTGGATGCACTTAGAAGTCAATAAATTATTTTAACTTTCCATTTATTATTTCTAGGAAATTTGAAAAATTTAAATATCCTATTTAAAAGTTTTCTAAAAAAAGCAATTTGAAATAATTAAACATTATTTACTCCTGGGGAATAATTTAGGAATTCCTTGATTTTCATCTTTTAGATAGATTCTCTACACCAGATAGATTCTCTACACCATTAAAACATAAAAATCAGAAAAACGAAGCAAACCGCAGACTATATATGTTACACAAATGCCACAAATGCAAGTGATAAAGAAAAGCCTATAAAAAAACCACACAATAGGAATAAAACTTGCAAGATGTTGTTATCTTCATTCAAACTACCAGTTCCCCTAATGGAAATTAAGTTTATAGGCTTAAGAGAAATATTAACAATTTCCCCTTCAGATATGAAGAGAATAATATTACAATGTGAGGAATGGGAGATTAGCAAATGCAAATTAATTGACTTCTTTCGAATGAATAAAAATAAAGATTTCACAGACAGAAAAATATGAGCCTATCAGTTTCATTGCACACACAGAGGAAAATGAAATGGCAAGTTCAAATGAATGAATTTCATAATATTCAAGCCAGTTTGCATTCGACTATTCATATAACGGTTTAGGAACTTCAGCCTCATTCAAAAATGGAATGTTCTGAGTTGAAATTACAGATTTCTCTGTTACTTAATAAGGAAATTTTATCATGAGAAATTTGGACTTGCTGCAGCTTTATACCACAGAAAATTATTATTTGGTCTGGCCATACTAAAACTAGTCAATGAATATCATTCACTCATTTTTTTTCTTTCTTTTTTTTTTTTTTTTGGAGAAATACTTCATTGAGTGGTGATTGTGCACTAGATTCCATTCAAGCTCTGGGTCTATGCTGTGAAGTGTGCCAACCATCTGCCATATGTAACTATTGAAATGTGGCTAGTTTGCAATGATGTGCAGCGTAAGGGTGGAACACATACCTTGCTTCACAGATTCAGCATAAAAAGTGTAAAATATGTCAACAACATGTTTATTTTGGTTACACATTGAAAAGTATAGTTTGCTATATTAGGTCAAATGAAATATAGTAAGACAGTTTCACCAGTTTTCCTTTCACTATTTTTAATGTGCCTATTTAGATATTTTTCAGTAACATATGTCGCTTACCTGGTACTTCTATCAGACAGCCCTCCCCCAGACAATACTGGTGGTACACAAAGAACACAGGGCTGTGTATTCATGGAGTCTGCCTGCTTATGGCCAGATGCTAATGCTGTTTAAGGACCTGTGTCAGATGCTGAGGACTGAGCATTAAAGTATAAGACACGAGCCAACCCCTGAAACTTTGTCATGTAGTAGTATGCACCAAAGTCTCTAAAATGATGATGCTACTAAATATGGATAACTTAAAATTGAAAGCTGTTTCATGCAAAAATAATTTCTCCTCTAAAAATTATAGTTTTCTACATTGCAACTCACTTCCTATATCATTTGAAGCATGTGGCCAGTGAGCACTGCAGAATCCACCACTGGTCTTGTGGATGTGGTCCTCAGGCTCCAGGAAGAAAAGCAGATTTCACATTGCATTTGCTTTTAGTGGCAAATTTGTATAGTAGAGCAAGAGAATGGCCTCATTATAAATGCTGTTTGAGATGCACTCATATCCCCAAGCTAGCTAAGTTGGATCTTAGGAGGAGAGAATTAAGAGAATACATTTCAAAACATCCAGAAGCCCCTGAAGCCACCTTAAGGACCCGAAGGCCCACTGTGGTTCTGACAAATAGATTAGAGAACTATCAAATACATGTCAGAAATTAATGAGCATAGGATGAAATTTGGTGGCCCTGACCAACTTCACAAAGAAATGATGGCTATGCAAATAGTAGTGACAAGGTATGCTTAGGAAAGGTTTAAAATAGCAGGAGCCAGATTTTTAAATATGTTTTATTCTCTCCAAAATCACTTCTGTCCAAAGAAGACTTTTATGCTTGTCATATGGAATCTTGGAATCATGGAATTTTCACTTCTTAAGATAACATTTCAATTAATTTAATTCAGCCTCTTCTTCATCCAGAGATTTCCACAATAATCTGTCAAATGCTGGCATGCTTTTGCTTAGAATACATGGCTTCTATCATAAAGATGCACCAAACCAATCCAAACACAATCATATTTACGATATTCAAATGCAGGGTATGTGATTCAAAGCTTATGTTCAAAGCCTTGAGGAAAAGGAAAAAAAAAATCTACAGAAGTTTAAAAAAGATACTCCATGTAATACCAATTCATTAAGCAATTGTGAAAGGGTCAAATCCTATTTTGCTTAAGGGTTATCTGATACAGAAATTACCAGAGTTATATCAAATATGCACTCTCTTCCTGCTCATTTTCTGAGTGAATAAATATGAGACCAATTTTATACAGAATCACTTCAACTTGAATAATTGTGTATTGCATGCCTAGAATAATGTTTGTTTCAGAAGGATACATATAAAAAGGAATGCAAAAGAAAACATCAAATCAGTCACTAATTATAATTAATTCAAAGATAGTTGAGGTTCATTTACTTTTGCTAAAGTATATAAAATAGTACTCATATGGAAGCCTAAAGTGCAATCAATTGAGTACTAGATTTTATAAGGATCATTTTTATTTACTGAGTAACTTTAGGTCTCAAAATAACATTTTTGGTGACAAGTTAGAATAAACGATTTTGTAGGACTCATCAGAAACTGTGGACCTGTTGTTGTTATTTAATTTGAAAGAAGTATGTGGGTCCTTTTAAAAAAAAAAAAAAGTGAAATCATTAAGAAAAATAAACTGGCTGAAAGACATTGCTTGGGATTTGATTTGCTTTGGAACATTCTGGGACATGTGTTATTGAAATATATAAGGAGATTTATAAATTTATCATCATCTCTTTTTAAATGTGGACAGATGGGGAACTAACCAAAAGAAGAAGAATGCTTTTTCAATGATGTAAAGAGTCTGACCTTTGTGCATGGAAGCCCCAGCCTATTGCTTTGTTTTGTAAGACAGTAATTACCACACTTAACCTCTATTCACAGTAAACTATTTAAATGTTCATCCGATCCTGTCAAATATCACCCACAACATCCCTCAAAGAGTTCTATCTGTTCATCATATTAGTTCACTGATATGGAGACAAATGATCCCCCTCCCTGAATCCCCACATCCCACTTTCCTACCAGTTAGGGGAAATTTCTGGAGTGAAAGAGTGAAAAAGTGAACTGATCATCTAAAATTGTACATCAACAAACAATCACCCTTGGGGAGAACGTGGTGAGAAATACAGAATGACCACGAACAAAGAATGACCACTGCCTTCCACAGAAAGCTATACAACTACAAAAGAAAAACAAGGAAAAAAAAAAAAAAAAAAAAAGCACAAACTTCCACTTTGTAAGTAATTTGGATTTCAAACACATATACTGAGTAGTGCTAAAATATAATAAATTTTACTGAAAGCACTAAGTAGAGAATTTTTCACACCCACAAAACTAATAGAATCGAGGTAGTAGTCCAATTCATGCACAAAAACTTTTTGAAAGCACCTTTCAATTGGCTTCATCAGCATTCAGTTTGAAATGAGCAATTTACAAATAACCATAATTGATTTCTATCTGTGCCTCAACAGAAACTCCCAGTGGACTTTTATTTATTGACACATTATTAGCTATCACCATGTTTTATTTGTAGTTGGCAGGAAAAACATGAAATAGTATCTCTTTAAAAATTAACTCAATTCGTATTTCTCCCCCCATTCTAACCTCATACATACATTTGTTTGTGCATACACACACACACACACAAACACACACACATGCACACATTGTCTCTCCATACATATGCACACACCAACTAAATACAGGCCATAGTACTGGAAGGGATTTACTCTATGTTGAATATTTCAGAGGAATAGAGTGGAGAAGTGGGTAGAGAAATGTGGAAATGACATGTGTTTGCAATATTTTGAACATTCAAGATCCCATATACCAAATGTCATATAGATATAATTATACTTTGGGATTTTTTTTTAAAGTACAACCATTAAACAGATCATGCTGTTAGAATATTAAAATAAAAGGTTATGCTCTAAATTTTTAAATAAAAACCATGTGTATTTTAATCACATTGCTATCAGATCTAATGGCGTCAATAAAAATTAGGGAAACACATTCAAAATCAATTTCAGAGTTAAAAATTCTCATTGCGCAAGGTGCTAGAAGAAAAAAATGTGAATATTTTTTTTCCAAAAGGAGAAGTGAAAATGACCCAATTATTTACTGTGTTATTCTCACCAACATGAACTGTACCCTTTAAAGCATAAATTCTCCATTAGGAGTAAATTTAACCACACTTGAAACAAGAAATCAGCATGATTACTATATTAAAAAAAATTTCCAGAAAATCATTATATTAAGCAGCAAACAAATGCCTTCATCCCTTTCACTACCCTCCCTCTAATTAATTAACAGATTGGCACAGTCTAAGAACTAAATTTATTTTCAATTAAAATAAGAAGCCCATATGTCATGATAATTTTTTGTTACTATTTCTAATGCACAAAACAAAGGTTTGCTTTTAGCATTGAACATAGTAATCACAACAAATCCTTTAATTTTCAATAACTGTAAGGATACTTCAAGAGTTGTTCTCCTAGCAAGGTACTACCTCAATGGTTAATCCTATTAAGAACTGAGCCGTGTACTGCAACTAAATCCGCTGGGGAATTTAGGAATCAGAGGCTTATGCACACTCAGAAGGCAGCGACTTTTATAAAGGGCTCTATTATATGAGGGACAAAAGAATACCACTTGTGTACTTAAATATCATCTGCTTTTCCTTCCAAAATACTCCATTTTTAAGTAAAGATATGTGATTTCAATGTATTTAGAGTTTAGCTTTTGGCACAGCTCTCGTTTCTGGTAGAAGTGCCATCTGCGGGCCCCATGGCTCACTCGTAATGATATGCTTACAAGCTGCTTCGCTTTCTGCACAATGTACCCTTTCACTTTAACATACATTTTCCATAAATTTTTGAATAACAAATTGGGCTGTGGAAGTTTGTTGAAACGGGACAGGAGAAATGCCTGTAGGCTAGAAAATGACGACTTTGCTAAAGGATTTGGTGTCGGAGGAAAATATCCACTCCCCCTCCCCAGGCTCCCCCCAACCACGGCCCCCAGCCCACCTAGCCTGAGCTGTGATCCTTCAAAAGTGCAGAGGAACCTTCTCCTTTGCATAGGTTAGGTCTGTACATTAACTTGGGCAAAGAGCCCACAGGCCTGCCATCCATTACACCTGCTGGGTGACAAACAGACGAGAGTCACCAAGCAGCCTCCCAATGTTTGATCTCCTGATATCACCAGATGTCCTCCACTTACAGTCAAACACAACCACAGTCATTAATACAGCTCGCCCGGCTGGCATTTAATACTGGGAAAAAGTTGAATTCTAATCTAACTACCCAAAGCTATTGGTGTGTGAACTTGTAAGCTAGTAAATATGTTTCAATTTGTATAACTTTCTGTTTCAGCGAACTTATTTCATCATCATGATGGGAACTGGTACAGGCCGGCAGATTCCACATGTTTCAAGAAGGAAGACCTGTGTGGTGAAGCATTTGGCTTCTGAATTTTGAATTGAAGCAACAGAATTTACCTTCACTTTATCTGTTACATGCACAAACACAATAGAATTATCTGGACTGTGGGCATTAATTCAAATACACCACTTAACTGAAAGGTAAGTTAGCAAAAAACAAGTAAAGGGAAGGCTTAGAAAAATCTGGGTACCCCTCTACTGGCTTCCTCCCTGGTTCCAACAGTACTATTATGTTTACTGTGTCTACCCTGTCTGGCATTGGGCTCTTGGTATGCATGGTCTACAAGACACAGGTTTATCTCCGGAGAGTCAATGCCTGGCTCTAGTAACATTCATGTGATACCTAATCTTATGAGGCAGAAATGATTCTTATATAAGAAGTAAAGGATGCAAAAGAGACTTGAAATGCTTTCTAGAAACTTAGGACATTGGATATTTCTGGAAGCTTTGGACAGGAAAAAAAAAATCACTAGAACTACCACAAAAAATCTCAACATCTATGAGTCAGAGGGACTCTGATGTCTTCAAGAGAATAAGGTTGACTTTAAGCATTAAGGAGGAACCCAGAAGAATTGCAGCCCCTTCAGCAACCACCCAGGATTAACATTCTTTCTATTTAGATCTCCCTCCATCTAGCTTCCTCTCTAGATTGAATGGATTTTCTCTTCCAAGAGGTTTTCACTGATCAGCTCCAGGGGTCCCCAGTTACTTTTGCATGATAGTTCTATATGTTTCCTTGCATTTATTGCTCTGTGAAATTATTTCCTTCTTCTTTTTTAAACATCTCTTCTCTGTCTCCTTGTAACAGAGCTGAGGTCTTCCTGTCTTGCTCATCTGTTCCCAGGGCCCAGAGCACCACCGGGCAAGAAGCAATTATCTAAGAGATGACTGAATGAATAAATTAATGAATCAAGAATAGTTACATCAGTTGAGCATCCCTAATCTGAAAATCTGGTCTCCAAAATGCTCTGAAATTCAAGTTGTGTTATGATACTGTATGTGGAAAATTCCACAGTGTGAAACTTGGTTTCATTAACAAAATTATTTAAAATATTATGTAAAATATCCTTCAGGCTCTGCATACAAGATATCTATGTAACATAATGAATTTCATGTTTAGATTTGAGTCGATCCCCAAGCTCTCTCATATAATATGAATATACCAAAATCAAAATCAAAATTCAAAACACTCCTAGTCCCGAGCTTTTAAGGTAAGGGATTCTCAACCTGTACTTAGGATTCTTTGATTCCTTCCATTACCAGACATGGATTTTTTTTTTTTTCAATACATTTTCCTGAACATATAGGGTTAGTAAATTTTTACTTTGAAATCCTCCCTGATTCTTTATTGTTTCTCTTCGGCCCATCTGCTACATAGCTTTTGTCCACTGGGGAATTTTACACTTAAGCCCAAAGGAGTAGCAATTCACTTTTACCTAAATCCAATATGCTCTCAACCCACCTCTCACTAGAATTTTTAAAATGTGCACATTAGCCTTCGGATTGGACAGAAATTCAAATCATATTCAAATCTTATATTCCATACTAAAGAGCAGCCAAAAAAAAAAAAAAAAATACCTCAGAGAGAAAAATACTGGAGGAATTTCTCTTAGGTCAAGGCAGTAGAGGAGAAACTCAGACCATCAGCTCACAGAATATAAGGAATTAAACATTGAAATCACTGCTTTATGGCTTTTGGTAACTGTGGCACATATTAAATCAGGCTTAAAAATACTAAGTGCTATTAAGCCACTTTTATTTTAGCTTTTTCTCCAGCTGCTCAGCACATCTCTGCAACTTCATAGCACCTACTAATGGAAAGTGAGCTCAGATTCTATTGACAGTTTCATGACAAGCCATACTTCACCTTCCATTGTCCAGTCTTCTTAGCTGTTCATTATCTTGACTGCTGTGCCTACGAGATAATGATACACTCTGCTTCTACCCCTGACTGTAACACATTTTTGCTCCAGGGTTCCTTTTAATTGAAACACTCTCTGTGTTACTGTTTTTGGTGTAAATGTAAACACATTCAACACAAGAATTCAGTTCATATTTGCTTCACCAATAGGAAGTATCTAAAAAGTCACCTGCCTCTAGAAGACTGATTGACAGATCTTTTTGAGACAATATTTTTTTATTCTTTTCTTTCATTCCCTTTTGTTGCTTCTATGGATGTGCTAATCAATTGCCTCTGTGAGAAAAAAAAAAAAATATGATGGGCATCCTTACTATTTCTCTGAGTGTCCCAAACCCATTCAAAAAGTACTGAATCGTGTTTCACCAATCTTTGCACACAGAACTGACCAAAAATGTTCTTACTATAAGAAGGGGGTCTAATGAATTCTCTCTCTCTTAAAGAGTCTATCAGAAATTGCATTAAGTAGTCAGTCATCAACTTACTAGAATAGGATTGCCCTATTTCAGGTGCAGTGGTAGGTGAACATGGCCAAAACATTGCCCATGCTTAGCAGGTATTCTCAGAAACTGAGCTGTCTCATTGAAAAATGAATTCTTTTCACCAACAAATGTGTTTTTTTTTTTTAAATGTATGGACAATATATATTAGGACTTACTTGGGAAGTGGGAACTGGAGGGAAGAGAATTTACTCTTTCTTACAGGTAAACAGGCATTAACTGGGATCAATGCTCTGTGTATGTGCACACACATGAGTGTCGTGCTCAGGAAGATTAATCATTCACTTTTAGAAGTAAAATTTTCTTAAATATTAATTGATAAGAATCAGCTAGAAATAATTTAACATTTCAGATCACTGGGACCTCCCTTAGAGAGTCTAATTCAGAAAGTCTGGGCTAGGGTCCAGACATCTCAGTTTTAAACAAGCAACAACAGGTGATTTTACTACAGTGGGTCTATAACCACCATATCCCATATGGCTGCCATTTAGCATTAAAAGCATGGCTAGTCCACACTGAGGGTAAGACAATGTTGAAAACACACAGGATATAAAAGACTATATAAAAAAATAAAGACATAACATGCCGTTATAATCATTGTCATATTGGTTAAATGCTGAAATGATAAGATTTTAGATATTCTGGGTTTAATAAAATGCTTCTTAAAATTAATTACATATATTTCTTTTTATTTTTTAAACATGGCTACTAGAATACTCAGATTCATAGTTCTAATGCACCTCACATTCATGCTTCTAATGGACATTATATCTTTACATGAAATATTTTTTCTCTTGTGTAGCATTAGTTAGTGCCCATTCTATAACAAGGGCAGTAAATAATCCTTAACCTTGAGAGTGGGACCAAATATGTATGATCAAATTTGTAGTAAGATATGCTTACAGGCTTCCACAAATATCTAACAAAGATATATCCATTGATATATGCATATATCAAAAATTCCACATGAATACATTTTAAAAAATGAAGGGAAAACTTGAAACATAATCAACAATCCCAAAGCTTTCAATAGCATCAATTCCCAAGTGTGGCTGGTGCTCAACTTCAACTCTGTACTTGAGTGAGTTTGTAAAAGTATGGACATGGGTTATGCTCTTCACTACAGAGCAAGCTCTTTCATTCAGTGGAGGTCACCTACAGGAGAGTAAAAATACTCAGAATGGAAACTGGTAAGCAGAATCCAGTATAGTTTTAAGTAGTATAAGCTATACGATGATATCAACAGGCATACATTGGAATGTTTACCATGCTTGTAAACATTCTCTCTATTGGCCAATGTATTATGAATTCCAAAGAGCTGATGTAAATTGGAGCTTCCAACATCAATACATTAGGAATTACTTATACTCCTAAATTTTCCATTATTAGTTTACTACACTGGGGTTTCTACATTTATTTTCACACTACTCTATATGTTAATGATGGTGGGGGAATTCCAGTCTTGACATTCCCAACCCATAGGCTACACATTCATATTTAGATGATGAGATAAATCAGATGTCTACAAACTTTCTTAGTTCACAACATTCAGAATGACTGAGTGAAATTTTCAGGGTGCCTCTAGGGCAATAAAATTATCTAACCATTCCATTTATTAAACAGTGAGGTACAAACAATTTAATGCTAGTAATTTCAGAAGATGTTGCTGTCATTCCCTTGAATATTTAATATGTCTTACAGATCCCAAGTAAGTTTGTTAAACTCACCTAGTCTCCTCAAGGCCATGGTTGCGAAGAGCAAGGCTTGTTTTAAATGGTCAAGAAACCAAAGCAAAACTGAGTATTTTCTATAGGACAGAACACACCTAATGTCAATAGTTACTTAAAACTGCTTTTTAACACATTTTAATTATTGCGGTTTATAAAAGTCAGCATCTATTGCACCCTTGGTCAACTATCATAAAATCTGATATTTAGTATTGACTATGAGTTCATCAGCTAGTCAATCAACAAAGTATTTATCAAGTGCCTGTTATAGTTCCTAGTATCTACTCCAAAACAGCTTACCTTCTATGGTTCATTTACTGATATTTATTAATTTCATGTTTTCCACATTTTTTTAAGAGATACCAGCCACATAACTAAGGAAAGAGGAAGACCAGATTATTGGTTATTACTGTCATCTGAATTTGAATCTTTCTATTTCTTGTCCTCATACTGGTTTTTTTTTTTTTTTTTTTTTTTTTTTTTTTTTTTTTTTTTTTTTTTTGGTTGTTGTTGTTTTGTTTCGTTTTTACCCATGACTTAAACATTTGTAACAGCTGGGAAATTTTGCGATATTCTGAAAATAAGCAACATGTTGCTATCATTTTGAGACACAGACAGGTGTAGGAATCCAAACAACGTTGTACTTAATCAATGGTTAAACTTGATTTCTAACTTCCATTTCCTGGTCCAGCCTGTAAAGATCATAGAAGTTACTTCTCCATCCTAGCAAGAAGTAAAAAAGAAATAAAATATAAAAATTGAAAAAAAAAATAAGCAACAACTCTCCACAGATGTGTCGAAGAAGCAAGACCACAGGACAAACTGCTACCCCTACACTTTTAAAGACAGACATGCAAATACAGAGAATCACAACTTACTGAAGCAGAAGCCCACGGATCTCCGTGAAGTACTTCATGAACTTCTGGGCTCACTGTGCCCAGCACCAAGAGTTAAAAATGCATCATGACCCATCACAGGGGGTTCCCATACTTTTGTGAGTTTTACCCCGGTCTCTACCATTTCCTGAAAAGCAAGATTGCCTTGCATTTCTGACAGGAAACCATTTTGAACAACACCAGAACAGTCCGCTCTTCTTAATAAGGTCTGCCTTCAGGAGAAGCTATTTTACCAGAGCCTCACCTGTTAAGGATTTGTCAGCGCCTAATTAACCTTTGGGAGGAGAAATATCAACTCCAGCTCTAGACGTCCATATGTATGAAGGACAAGCACCAAATCTGCTCCCCACAGCTTCCCTTCCCATCATCATGTGCTGCCTGACAGGAGCAGCAGCCCTGAGAAGCCCTGCTACAGAGTCCAAGTTCAAAGGCACGATCAGGGGATGACAAAGCACCTCTCACCACACCTTACCACTACATTACTGAAAGACTATCTAGTGCGTCATGCCCACCTTTAAACAAAAATAGCATAAAAGGATAAAAAGGGACAAAGGCCACAGTTGGAAGAGAATGAACATGCATGAAAAATAAACCCAGATACCACAGAAATCTTAGAACGATTAGAACAGGAATTTTTAAAAAGTGTGATCAACAAACACAGAGACTTTATTGGAAAGGAAGACAGCACACAAAACAGATCAGCAGTGTAATCAGACAGAGAAACATTTGAAGAATCAATCAAAAGTAATGCAAGAGATCTCATACACTGTGTCAGAGACTAAGAATGCCATTGATGGCTCATTAAAATTGACACTGCTGAAGAAAGAATATCTGAGCTGGAGTTTATGACAATAGAAACTATCAAACATGAAAGGAAGTAAGAACAGAGACTGGGGTGAGGGGAGAACAGCATATCCAAGAATTGTGGAGCAAACTCACAGGCACAGGTGTAGGACATGTGTAAAGAGTGTACCAGGAGAGAAAGGACCAGAAGCAATAGCAAAGAATAGTAACAGAGAATTTCCCAAAATCAATGTCAGACACCAAACTACAGATCCAGGAAGCTTTGAGACCAAAAGCAAAAATGCAAATAAAAAAAAATAAATTAAAAGTACACCCATGTACATTCTAGTGAAACTTCAGAAAATTGAAAACAAATGAAAGATCCGGAGCTGAGGACATAGCTCAGTGTTAGAACACGTGCCTGGTATATGGGAGGCCTGGTGTTCAATTCCCAGCACTGCAAAAATTAAGTAAATAAGTAAATGCTATCAAAAGAAGCCAGATGTTTAAAAATAAAAGTTATGTACAAAAGGGCAATGATTTACACCCAATTTCTCCTCAGAAAGCCATGCAAGTAAAAACAGAGCAGATAACACATATAAAATTTTTGAGAGAAAAAAACCCAGATAACCCAGAGACCTGTATACCGTGATATCATCCTTCATAGGTAAAGAGAAATAGCTTATCAGGTAAACAAAAATTGTGGGACTTTGGTACCAGTACAACTAAACTGCCTTGAGAGAAATGTTGAATTCTTCAAAGAGAAGGAAATTAACTTAGGGCAGAAACCAAGGTGCACATAAAAAAAGGCAGAGGTCAGGGCATGAATACTTGAAGGCAAAACACAGTCTTCTACTCATTCCTTTTTTTTTTTTGGTTGTCAATGGACCTTTATTTTCTTTACTTATATGTGGTGCTGAGAATCAAACCCAGTACCTCACACATGCTAGGCGAGTGCTCTGCCACTGAGCCATAACCCCAGCCCTTCTGCTCATTCAAACATATAACAGTTTGTTCCAAATAATGATAGCAACAATGCATTCACTTAAATATGATTTATGTATATATACATACACATAAGAATATTTGTATTTAAAACCTGGGTGTATTTGGCAGTTACAGCACTCATGAAGCAGTGTCGTCTTATTTGCAAGTGAACTTGGATTAATAGTAAAAGTATATTTCAAATTCTAGGACAACCATTATGTAGGGGAAAAGAAGAAGTACAACTGATATGTAATAAGGAAAGGGAAATAAATCATATAAAATGATCAATTAAAGCCATAACATCATGGAAGTTCAAAATAGCCATGACTGATAAATTAGAGCAACAAGCAAAAAATAGAAAAATATGGTAGACAGTAATCTAATGTTATCAATAATCACTTTAAAACCTAAAGATCCAAATACATCAGTTAAAAAACAGAGATTGTCAGAGGGGATCAGCAATCCAGCAGGCAGAAAATCAGTAAGGACATGGTCGAACTCAACAGCACTGTCAATCAACTGAAGAGAAATGACATCTGTGAACCACTTCATCCAGCATTCTTCTCAAGTTCCATGGAAGTTCACCAAGGTAGACCACACTTTAGGCCACAAAACACAGCTTAGTGATAGAAATCAAACCACCTCTTCTCTCAGACCATAATAAAATTAAACTGCAAATCAGTAATGAAAAGATGATAAAAAATTCCAACATATTTCTGAATAACATATAGGTCAAAAGAAAAGAAATCTTGACAGAAACTTCAAAGTATTTTGAACTAAATGAAAATGAAAGTAAACTATTAAAATGTATAGTTCCAGTCAGAGCAGGGCTTAGAGAGAAATTTCTAAAGAATCGGGATGTTTATTTAGAAAAGAAGATTTAAAATCCATCACCTTAAGAAATTAGAGGATGAAGGGTATATAAATTCAATAGGTGCAAGTAAAAAAAATAATGAAAATTAGAGCAGAAAATTAAGAAATTGAAAACAGGATATCAAGAGAGAAAAATCAACAAAAATAAAAGTTCTTTGAAAATATCATTAAAATCAATATGCCTATAACCAGGATAACTAAGGAAAAAAGATAAAGGACACAAATTACTAACATCAGAAATGAAAGAAGGGACAGCATTATAGATAATATAGGCATTAAAAAGATTTTTTAAAGGTTACAAAAAACACAGCAGCTGAAAATTTGATAGCCTTGATGAAATGGACTATTTCATCAAAAGACTCAACCAACCCAAACTCATATAGGAAGAAAGAGACTATCTGAATAGGTTTATAGCTATTAAAGAAATGGAATCCATAACTAACAATGTGATCGCTAATGAATTCTACTGTACATTTAATGAAGACATTGTACCAGTTCTTAGCAATCTCTTCAAGAGGGGAGATGGAGAGGGCACACTTCTCAATCACTTTATATAACTAGCATTAATCCCAGTGCCCAAACCAAAGACCTAAAGTAAAGGCAACTGGGCTGGGGATGTAGCTCAGTGGTAGAGCCCTCACCTAGCATGCATGAGGTCGTGGGTCCAATACCCAGCATGGGGAAAAAAAAAATAAAAAGAAAACTGTAGACCAATATAAACACTGATGCAAAAATCCTCAATGAAATACTAGCAAATAAAATCCAGCAACAAGACACACACACAAATAAATTATATACCACAATCAAGTGAGATTTTCCCAGGGATGCAAGGCTAGTTTAGTATTTGAAAATCAATTCATATAATCTATCACAGGCTGAAATTGGGCTAAAACATAAAATGCTTTAAGGAAAAATAAAACTGACTCTCAAAATGAAGGGCCTGGAAAATATCCACGTTGACTCATGTAACCTTATAAAATGATGAGGTGGTAAACGTGCAGGATAAGTACCCTGTTGTGTAAAGTGATTGGAAAAATTGATCATTCCAACCAATTAGGAGTTATTAATGGCACTAGAGCATGGGCAGATTCTTTACACCTGATGTCTGGGGACTGTAAACAGTATAAACGGAAGCACTAAGTCCAATTTATTCAGAGGCAAGGGGGTGTGACCACTCCATTAGCACATATAAACACCTGCTTCAAAAGCACATCTGATCATTCCACAACAGTGACCAAGTGCCTACTATGGAGAGAACACCATTCAAATCTTCAGGGGGCAAGCAAGATGTAGACTCTTAACAAGACGTGACCAGGGTGTTAATAGAGTTAATATAATTTCATGTTATGTGGATAAGAATAAATTTTTTTCCAAGTCTCAGTGTAATAAGTGTCATCAAAGAAAGAGTCAAATGATGGAGTGAACAATTTTGTCTGGGGAAAAGGTGGCAAAGGGTCGCATCCTAAAAGATGGAAAAACCCACCAGGTTAGTTTCTTTAGGAGAGGAAGAATTCTCCTCGAAGAACAGCATGAAGCAGACACAGAAATTGAAGGACTTGTTCTGAAGACAGCCATTTGGCTGTAACATCAGGTATTTGAATTAAAGTTGGCAGAAGCCAGACTGAAGAATAGTACATGGCAGTTTAGACCAGAGTTAATCTAGAGTGGGGGAGGAGGAGTGCAGAAATTTTAAGCAATGGAAGATGACATGACTCTTATTGAGATTTTTGAAAAGATCTAATCAACTAGACTTTTGGTTGGATATAAGAAGAGGTAAAAAGGTGATTTAATGAAACCATCTTCCAGGGTGCCCAGGAAAATAAGATAAAGTTTACTTGGACAAGACTGTTAGGAAACTCATGTCTTAGCTTACAATGTAAATTTTGCATTGAGTCTATACTGTAGTAACATCAACATAGCTACAATTCTCAGAGGAGTGAATATTTCAAAACCTGGTTGTCCAGGAATGTATACACTAAGTCAACTTAAGTGAATCCTGAGAGTTGATTCTCTCTATATAAATGAAATATGGTTGAAGTAATTCATCGTTTTCTAACGTGTCTTTTAAAAGCAGCATAACTTGGTGGATCCTCTATTACAGTGCACTTTCAAAGGACCATTTAAAATAAAGCACCACCAAATCCTCTCTGTATGTGGAACAATGTTAAATTCCCGCTCTGCTTCAAGCATAATTAGGTACCCATAACACCATAAAAGTTTTATTAAATTACGGTGTTGGGAATGAAATGTAAATTTGTCTTCCAATATGATGTTGGCATTTCAACCTTTTTTTTTTTTTTCCAGCTTGAATATCATTAATAGTAAAAGTTCAGGGAATTAGTATAGCTGAAGTATTGGGCAGAATTGAAGGTGTCACGTAGAAATAAATGTTAGCACAATTAAATTTTTGAGGTATTCTCCATCTCTTCTATTCTTCCTGTTTTTAAAATAACTATTATTGATACCTTTATTATTATAAAATGAATGATCAGATTGGGTTAAAAACAAAATATCATTTTTCCGTTAGCTTTTTATTTGGCTTATGAAATATGGAAGACAACTGGCTTTACCTTTCTATTGGCTGTACTACAAAATGCCAAAATTTTAAGCATTATAAGCAAAATGTATCTACTCAAATTCAAAAGCATAAAGAAAAGGCTATAAAGGGAACAAATATTTTTCTTAATACCAGGAGAACAGAAAAATGTATTTACACTTCAAATGAACTGAAAAAAATAAAAACAAATATTGACATATTTGATTGTAATATGAAAAGGTCATGGGTAAAAACCAGGAAATTCAGCTACTTGTAAGGTATACTTGACTACTCCAAATTGAAAAAAAGAAAGAAACTAAACTAAAAAAAAAAATTTCAGCTGTAACTGAATAGGGAAATTTTTTTCATTTTTAAGAAAATGTTGACTTCAATTCAGATAATTCACCTTGCACCAATATAATAAGTCACCAATGCAAATATTTTCAGAAACAACATCTGTCTACAATATGTCCTGAGCAACCAAAAAATTTCCCACCTTCCCCCAAGCTTAGAGAGATCTGACCCAAGGAGACTATGAACAGTTTTCCATTGTGTTTCACATCAGAGTCTCCTGAGAAGCAAAGGACAGGACAACCCTATGCCACAATATCCTAAGCACTAACCTGGTGTCCTCATAGATGGAGTCTACACACCAAGGCTGTTTTGCTGCCCCCACCCCCAACCCACCACTTGCTCCAAACGATAAAATCACAGCCTCAAGGAAAATCACACCTTAAAAAAAAAATTGTTTGTCTTGGCTGTTCTCATAGAGAAGTTGAATTTTCCTGGAAAGTTAACATTCCTTGTCAGAAAGGAAATAAAAATAAATGTGGTACAGGCAAAAATGACATTTGAATCCAAACAAAAGTTTGCCTTTTGCTTTTTTTTTTTTTTTTTTATTTTCCCCGGATCATACAAACTGATGTGTTAAGAAAAACAGTCCCAATTTAGCTTTCCATAAGCCCTTCAAAGTAGTTCATACATATAGACTCTCACAGGAAGGTTCACTTGCAAACTCTTGTCAAAAGAGAACAAATACACCATGTGAAAATTGTGTATTGGTTAGGAAAAAAAGTGGATCAACACAGAGGCCACACAGGAAAAGTGCCAGTGGCTTATTTATTGAATGATTCAATGTTTTAGACAAGAGAAGATTGCAGCATGTCTCATGAGCTGAAACCACCTTCAGGCTGACAGACTTCCACCTACAAGACTTAAAAACATCAGTGGATGATACTAAGTTGCGGGTGCAATTAAAAGTGCCACTGCTAAACCTTGTACAATTGTGGTTCTAGTTTGCTTATTGCAGTTCTATTGGCCTGTCCACCTTGTGCTACACCAGAACTGGACAGATGAATTACCGTTCAAGGCCGGTGACATTAAACACTCCAAAATGAAGAACTTTGCACACAGATTATGGGAAGATTCTGTGGCATTCTAAGGGTTAATTCCAAGCAACACTACCTTTCTACTGGATTCCTGTAATGACCTCATAATATGGCTGTCTAGCAATAATCGAGCCTGGCTTTCAATCATTATCCACAGTTGAACTTCTCTTTCTCATGTTTAAAATCTTCAGTGATTCCTCATTGGCCACGGGATAAAATCTTCTACTGAAGGATGGTAAGGAATGCCACCCCAGAAATGTGGCTCTGGTTGGCCTGTGACTCCAATCTGAGGGCACTTTAGGAAAGGTAATTGTGGGAGGGGTTTTCTCTGAGCTCTCTTTATCTGACTAAGACAGATCCTTCAGAAGAAGCCACCTGTGAATCCTCTCCCTGAGCATCCCGTCAACCGGGAAAGATGAACTGTTGCCACAGGAGAGGATATGACTTCAGTACTATGCCCAGATAGACTCTGATGCACTATCACAATTTCTTTAGAGAGGTCCTTCAGGACTCCTCTAATTCCCAAGAGACTCATTATCTGCTCATCAAGACCACTTTTCTTCACTCTCCCACACATTGCTCCCAGCAGCACCCCAACACCCCTCAGATGCCCTAAGCCTCTATTTCCTGTACCTCACAATGCTGGAAAAGCTTCAACCATCTGACCTACCTCTGAGCTGCATATTTTGTGAGACTCCCCTGCGTACAGATGTAATTAAATATGGCTTCTCTCCTGTTAATCTGCCTGCTCTAAGTTTGTTTTGGTGGCTCAATTATCAAGTGCTGAGGGGATAGAAGGCATATTTTCATTTCCTATGACACCAGAAGGTAGAGCTGTGCTCGCTAGCACCATCTCTCCGCACACTCAAGTTCTAAATCCCAGCTGTGGTGGCTTCACATCTCCTATTTTGTACGGATCTCTGGACATTGACACACACTGGCCCCTTAGCAAGGAATGCTCTCCTCTTCCATTACTGCAAAATCCCTTGCGGCCCTCATTACTGGGTAACTTTAATTTACTCATTATATCTTGCACTAAGTTCTACTTTGACAAAATAGACTGAAGAAAATCGCTCAATTTTCTCCCACATTAGAAAGACGATTAGACCCTAAGGATGACCTAGTGCAGTATCAGGTACAGTACAGAGACTGAAAAAATAATACTTTTGAAGGAATAAACAACAACAACAACAAATTTCACTCAGCTTCTTATTTAAAATCAAACTGTCACCAAAGCACTCAGTATATTGAAATCCAAATTTGAGCAGACATGGCAAAATTAGGGGTAATTATCATCGTGCCCTGGGGCTTAATAAGCATTCAATAAATGTTAATAGCTACCATTATTGTTTATGTTATAAAAGAATTTTTGTTTTAGAAAATCTTTCACCACTACTGTTTCCTTTCCATTGCAAATGCAGGTAAAGATTTTTTTCTGCCTAATGACTTGTTAAAATGGAGTTTGATCTTTTTGCAGTTCTTTCAATCATGGCCTTGTTTAAAGTGAAGTAAACCCGGAAAGACAAGGGGACTCCCAGTTAATCGTCCACAATTATATCCTATTGCAATGAAAAAATAATTACCGTAAAAATAGGTCATTTGTAAGTCTCTGTGGAAACCAGGAAAAGTCAGGACAAGCAGCAGTGACAAATAACCCCAAATGGCCCACAGATGACTTCAGGAATCCTAGCCATGTGCACCTTTGTGACTCCTGTGTCATTTTAAATAAAAAAAAAAAAAAAAAAAATTTTAATAAAAGTGCCTCCAGGGCACTGAGTTGGCCTGTTTCTATGCATCTGTGTAACAAGCAAGGCACATGTGTAAGTATTACTCCTGGGTAAGCACTATTTACCAATAAATTACTATGTAGCTTATATTGTAAGGGTCTTGTGATAGGCCTATAGCTTAAAAGACTGAAACAACCATGCATTTATCTTGTCACTACAGGTACTTACAGTGTAATTACAAGGTCAACAGTTACTATGTAATTATGTAGTTTCAACATTGTGATTCTTAAACAACAAAAAAAGTACCCTGTTCTCCCTGTACCTGCTGAGAACCCCTATCTCTGTTCCACCATCCCTGCTTGCAAATGTTAAATAGTTGCAATGATATTTTTAAAGAAAAACTAATCAAGAGACCTTTATTGGAATAATAGCTGTCTTAGAATTATTATACATGACCTCAGAAACCAAGTTCAACACTTTCATTTTCTTTGGAGGATTTTAAGAAGTGCATTTTCTTATAGATTCAATAAATGTTAATAGCTACCATTATTGTTTATGTTATAAAAGAATTTTTGTTTTAGAAAATCTTTCACCACTACTGTTTCCTTTCCATTGCAAATGCAGGTAAAGATTTTTTTCTGCCTAATGACTTGTTAAAATGGAGTTTGATCTTTTTGCAGTTCTTTCAATCATGGCCTTGTTTAAAGTGAAGTAAACCCGGAAAGACAAGGGGACTCCCAGTTAATCGTCCACAATTATATCCTATTGCAATGAAAAATAATTACCGTAAAAATAGGTCATTTGTAAGTCTCTGTGGAAACCAGGAAAAGTCAGGACAAGCAGCAGTGACAAATAACCCCAAATGGCCCACAGATGACTTCAGGAATCCTAGCCATGTGCACCTTTGTGACTCCTGTGTCATTTTAATAAAAGTGCCTCCAGGGCACTGAGTTGGCCTGTTTCTATGCATCTGTGTAACAAGCAAGGCACATGTGTAAGTATTACTCCTGGGTAAGCACTATTTACCAATAAATTACTATGTAGCTTATATTGTAAGGGTCTTGTGATAGGCCTATAGCTTAAAAGACTGAAACAACCATGCATTTATCTTGTCACTACAGGTACTTACAGTGTAATTACAAGGTCAACAGTTACTATGTAATTATGTAGTTTCAACATTGTGATTCTTAAACAACAAAAAAAGTACCCTGTTCTCCCTGTACCTGCTGAGAACCCCTATCTCTGTTCCACCATCCCTGCTTGCAAATGTTAAATAGTTGCAATGATATTTTTAAAGAAAAACTAATCAAGAGACCTTTATTGGAATAATAGCTGTCTTAGAATTATTATACATGACCTCAGAAACCAAGTTCAACACTTTCATTTTCTTTGGAGGATTTTAAGAAGTGCATTTTCTTATAGTAGCATGCCTAATTTAGAAAGTAACTCAGATCTAAGAAGTAACATGAATAGGCCTTTTGCTTAGCAGAAGTAATTTTATAACAGCTCCTCCTTATACAGAGTAATGACAAGTCTTATGTTTTTAAAAGAGTGCATTCCCTGATTTAATGTCATCGGAATGAAATGATATTAAGTCATAAGTGACGGCACAGCCCCCAAAGTTTCATCCTTCTGTAATTCAGATTCAATAAATGTTAATAGCTACCATTTTTGTGGGTCTGCTTAATATTGGCATCACACAGCATATAATTTTGTGGTTGGTTGTGTGTCTCTGAGATGTGACTAATCTCTTACATATTTTTCTTCCAGTATATGGTGATTCTGAAATCATGAGTTTCATTAAAGCCTTATAAAACTCTTCAAAATCTCTCCCCTTTATTCAGAGAAGCAGAAGGACACTGCTTTGATAGTCAATATTTGAACAACTCATTCCAAATTTATTATACGTTACTATCATACAGAGAATAATAAAGAATTTTTTTAATTACTTTAGCTCATAAGAATGGGCTGATAGATATTCCATCAATGTTATGATTCCCTTGGATGGAGAAATGCTAAATGCTAACCCAAACAGATTTTAAAACCATAATTACTTGGTAAACAAGGGAATCATCGCCAAATAATTATTCATGAGTACAGATTAAATTCATCGAAATTTTTAAAAAATTTCTTATTGAATCCTTCTGTCTGTGGCAACTTCACCAGGCATAGAAATACCAAAGTGCCATTGCATCTTCAGTATGTTTTACACAAAAAGATCAAGCTGTATACAGGTCTTTTGCTATAAGGTCTTTCTTCTTTCTCTCTTCAGTGATAAAGCACAGATAAGTTACCCAACATGGGTGTGTGCTCATGATTTTAAAAAAGGTTTGAGTTCTCTGATGTAGTGGTCCTCTAAAAAATAGAACCCAGGTGATCATATAATACTATTAGTTCTCATATTTAGACAAAGACTTACTAGGATGACAATAACCTAAAAGAAATTCTAGTCTATACAGATAATTGGGAAGGTCCTCTTCCAAAGAGAATCTCATGATAGAAATCTCAAGAGAAAACCAAACAAGCTAGTCTCTTGTCACCCAATCAAACCAAGAAGCTCACTTAAATTGTTGCAGGATGTATCTTCTAATAACTGCTCACCATTTCTTATATTTGAAAAGTTTTTTTTTTCTTTTCAATATTTCTGACACTGATTTTACCTTTCTCTGTAATTCCCAGATTACGAATTAAGAACATAAAACCTCTAGAACACATCATACAATGAAAAAGTACAAGGTACAGATGAATATCTACATAGGCACTTTTACATTTAAAAATCAAAGTGATCATCTATACACCAAACAGAACAGAAAACCTGATAGAGAACCCAGATGAGAGGTAAAAATCAAAGGTGACATTAACCTTTGCTGTGATGTTTCAATATTATCTGCTAGAATAATATGCAGATATTAAGTATAGCATGAAAATTAAGAAACTACACAAAAGAATAAAATAAATTGTAATAAAGCAAACATACATAGAAACAATGCATTTCTGCATTAATTAGAATACAGTTTTCCACTTTTGTGGCAAAGGTCTAACAACATGGTTTGTTAGAAATCAAAGTGCAGATACAGGCAGGCTTCTTCAAGCCTTCTCTGTGTGGAGACACATGGAGAAAACTAGAAATGGGGACACTCACAGTGACCTTGTGGTTTCTGGAAGTAAGAAAAATGTATTATTAGTAGCGTACTGACCCATAAGGTCTGACCAATAAATGAGTCTCACTGTGTTTATCCCACACTTTAAGTAGGCATGCATTTCAATGACTGTTCCCATTCCATTTTTTTTTAAAATAATTTTCAGTAAGTAAGGAGCACTGTACCTTTAAGTTTTAAATATAAAAAATGACACTGATTAACCTTTAAAATGGTGCCATTTAATCAAAGCAAGTAGATCTTTAATGGGTTTTAAATGGACTAATAAATCACAAGCTTTTTTTAACATGGAAATAAACGAAATATTTGGGAAAAAATGCCTTTACCTATTGGAGTGTTTGTAAGTGTGAGTTTGGGCATGGGAAGAGGTCACAAGTACACACACAGCAATTCTCTACGTGGTTATGATAGGGAAGGTGACCAGTCCACCTTTTATTCCAGTGAGTTCTTAATTTCTTAACATTTTTACTATCCGAGCAAGATAGTAAATGGCAGTATCGGTATATTTTCAGGAAACTTGACAAATTTTGAGGCCAGGACTCAGAAACATAGTTGAGCGTCATGTTGAAGGCAATTGATCTTTCCCTCTAGGGGAAAGTGATCAGAGAAAATGAGTATGTTTTCCTCTCTCCACTCATCCCCCTGCCATTACTAATTCTCCTCAGGCACAAATGAAGAAGCAAGTAACCTTCAATCTCCTAAAGTACAGACTGGACTCCCTATGTTCAGAGCTTAGCGTTTGGGCAAATAACCCGTTACTGTGCCTGCCGACGTGGCGTTCTCTCTGCTTTCCAAGAACGAGCAGGTCTGTAGCATACCTGTGCCTGGCTCAGGGTTGCTGAATGCAAACCAGTTGAACTGCATAAAAATGATTGCTTGATAATGATAGACTAGCTGTGTTTTTCCCTGAGAATCACGTACTGACTTAGGCATATGAAAGGGAAACTTTCATGACAAACTGCTACTCAGCCCATCAGAGGGCTGGCCAAGGACAGTGACCCAGGAGGGCTACCAGTGTGAGGAAGGAGAAAGGAATGGAGGGAAGTGGTACCTACAGTGGGGACTTTTAAAGGTCAAGCACGGTACAGGAGTTAAAGAGCTCCTCAGGCAGCCTTTAGCAATAGCCTCCACTTTCAAGCACTTAGAATGTGCTACATACTAAACGGAGAATTCTGTAGGTACTACACTGTTTAATCCATGTGACTAAATTAGGGAGGAGCTTAATGTCAAAATTTTATAGATGAGGAAACTGAAGAACAGAAGGATTGCAAAATGTGTCCAAGGTCAAACCAGCTAATATATGAGATTTAGATTCTTAACGATGCAACCTTGGTCCCATCCCCCTCTCCCCTCTTCTGCACCAAACAAGTGGTCCATACTCCTCTGCTCTGCAGCCTACAGGCATGTGCTCTCCCTCTTACTCTCCAAAGGCAGTCTTTCCTCTGCACTGTTGATCACATGTCCTCCAGGAACTTTCTACTTTAATTCACCCTCCCCCTTTACTTCCAGGTCCAGTCCTTGCATTCTAGTGTCTTTTCCCCACATCAGTCCCTGCAAGCGCTCAAATCTACCACTTGTTCTCAAACCCGTTCTTTGAATCCAGCATTTCTCTGGACAGCATCTCTTTGCATGGAAAGAGTTGTCTATATTTTGCTGCACCTAACTCCTCTCTTGCCTCTGCAACAAGAGCTTGCCCTGCCATGCAGGAATGGTCTCTGTTGAAGTTATTTGCAATCTAGTAATGGGCACATCAAGTGGACACTCTTAAGCACTCATGTTGAGGCTTCTGCAGGAGTGGCTCTTTTTTGATAGATCACGGAAGTCCTAGTGGCACCCATCTTCCACCTATGTCTTTCTCTTCTGCCAATGCTCTAGGCACTCTCCGGATGCCCCTGATCTTTCATGGTCTTACACAACAATGTACACACTGATGTGATGATTCCTTGGGCAATAGTGCCAACCCAAAGTTCTCATATGGTCACCAGAACTCAGCATTCCATTGACTATTAACCCCAATGGCCACATGGACACACGCAATGAACTCAAACACGAGAGCATTCAGAACTGAGTCCATCAAGTCCTCACCATTCTGTGTCCCGAGGGAACTTTAGATTTGCATTCTACTCATATAAGTCAATACCCTGTATGCCTTATTTGATACTTTAATCTCCATTATAGAATTTATTTTCTCATCCTAAATAGCTCTCCAGCCAAATTCTGTCTATCAGACCACCTACCTCACTTGGCTGCATTTCAGAGCCTGCCACTCGCACTAGGCTGATGCAATGACCTGGTCTCTCCTGTCTGATGAGTCCTTAGAATAGTGTTCCTAGCACACAATGAAGATTATGCTTCATATCTGCCTAAACCCTTCGCTGAGTCTACTTTGCCAGTTCCCTTAGCCAGACTATGTAAAATTTGACCAACCCCTCCCTCTTCAGCCCTGTGTCCCACGGCTTCCCCCAGTGTTCTCAGGCACAGCTGAACATCCTGAGCTCTTATTTTCACATCTCTCAATATTTGCACGTTCAGCGGGTCCTCCCTCCCCCACACCTTGAATGCCCTTTGCTGCCAAGGAAATATCATTTTCATTGTGATATATTCATATATGGACATAGCATAAGTTGGTTAATTTCATTCCCCAATAATTTGCCTTTGACTCCCCGCCCCCACCGCAAAAAAAAAAAATAGGAGGGAGACCAGTAGAGTAGAGAAAGAGAAACTGGGGGAGGAAGGATAGGAAAGAAAGGGATTCTGGAGAATGAGATTAACCATATTATGTTATATGCATGCACAGATATGTCACAATGAATCTCACTCTTATAGTTTTAATGCACGAATAAAAATACATCATTATCGCTGGGCGTGGTGGCACATGCCTGTAATCCCAGCACTTGGGAGGCTGAGGCAGGAGGATCGCGAGTTCAAAGCTAGCCTCAGCAATGGCAAGGCACTTAACAACTCAGTGAGACCCTGTCTCTAAATAAAATACAAAAAAGGGCTGGGAATGCGGCCCAGTGGTCGATCTCCAGTACCAACAAAACAAAACAAAACAAAACAAAAAAAACATCATTTTCTCTATAACACCTCACATGGATAAGAATTATCTTCTCCCTGAAACAGTTTTCACCTCTCCTATATGACAGAAACACTCCCTTCCTTGACCATATTTGCAAACTGTGTGTAGTTTTTAGCCTTTATACCTTATACCATATTACAATCTTATGTTTATGCTAGTCTTTTTACCTCACTAGATTTGAAATCAAAAGCTATATTTTCAGGGC
Source organism: Tamias sibiricus (assembly GCA_025594165.1). NCBI lineage: Eukaryota > Metazoa > Chordata > Mammalia > Rodentia > Sciuridae > Tamias > Tamias sibiricus. Next base: position 13,481,901 of record CM046662.1, read on the forward strand.
TGGCTGTGTAGGCAAATGGTTAGACAAATTGCCTAGCATGAACAAAGCCATAAGTTCAATTCCCAGCACTGAGAAAACTGGCCAACCAATCAACAGTATCTTTTCAATCATTTTATTATTTTCAGTACCCACACAGTTGGTGCCTAATAAATGTTGAACTAAACTTGATAAGTTGATGGATAACTACCTTTAGTTAAACTCAAGCAACTAAAAGGGCAACCTCAATTATTTTGGAAATAATCACTATGACTTGGAAGCAATTTAGCCATTGAAAAAGTAAGATGTATTTTGGAGATTAATAAATTGAAAATCAGTAATGCATAGTTGCAGGGACTATAAGTATCTTCAGCCAACCAAATGTCCTTGGGCAAATCATTCATCTCTGTTTAGTTTATGCATCTCATCTTGAAAGTGAGGTAATCAAGGATTCTCTGAAATCTCCAAGCTTCAATGTTGATTTTTTATGAGTTCATAACTGACCACATCAAGCAGATATTCAAAGATGGGGATAAATCTGACAAAACAAGTGACCAATCAAATATAAAATTCTATTTGTTATAAACAACCGGAGCTATGTGCTAAGTAAAAAGGCATAACAAATCACTTCCAACATCTTTCCAAAATTATTTACATAGCTGAACCCTTTCATATTTAGCTCTAAAAAAAATCCCCACAAAACTGTCTTGGAAAATAGTCATTTGGCAAGGAAATGTACATCTTTATAGACACATCAAAGGCATCCCTCTATCTTTTCCCACACATTTTCAAATCTAGTACACAATCATATTATTTGTGGTTCTACATTTCCCTCCAAAATATCAAATTTGTCTTTGATTCCACAGATCCTGAATATTTATATACCTACCTTTCAAGTCGACATAGTTTATTGAAGAAAGAACATAGCTCAGTCGCGTCTATTAAATATTAAGTATTTTGCTGCAAAGGCAGACACAGGTACACAGCTGTGTGATCACAACCTCCAGAGATACAAACATGATGCTTTCCCCACCTATTTGGTTGCAAATGAGAAGGGGGGGGGGGAGAAAAAAGAAAAGCTATGCTGAAAGAAAAACTGGCTTAAATAACGTGGTGAGCAAGAATATGGTGTTAAAATGAAATGTTTGAAGTTGCATATTATTACATCCAAAGGAACACCACCATAATTCATAGTGATTAATGTTAATGTCAAAAATATTAAAGAAAGTAATAATGATTTGTATCTTCATGTAATGGGCTACCCTTTCTTTGATCTTTTATTCCCTTTGATCAATGAAATTAACGGGCAATAAATTTCAAACCAATAAAAAGGAATTCATCTTTGCCCAGTGCATTGGTCAGCCTGTGGGAATAACAGCCACTGGAGGTCAGAGAGACAAATGCTAAGGCTGGTGTTAAAAAGGGATCAGATAATTTTACGACCATTAATAATGTTTGTGGGGCTGCAAGCTCACACGCAGATAAGGGGAATCCAGTCATCCTCTGGGCTCAGACTAATTACCTTCTGGGTCACAGAAACACTGCTGGGCCAGCACACAGCATGGGTCACTAGTGCACCTTCAGAGGGGGCTCTGCTTCCATTTCAGTGGAGAACAAGGTCAGCCGCAGACCCTTAGAGGCTCTAAAAGCTGAAAATATTATGGCACTTACTCCTTCGTTTGAAATTTGTTTTAAACAGTCACTAAACCAGAGGGGGGAAAAAAGCCATTTTTTGCATGTGCTGAAATTAAAATGGATTCTTTCCTTCTGGATTGCTTTGGATACACAATTTAAATCTGTATTTTAAAGCTGAATTGTTCAAATTGTTTTAGTGTCCTTGCTTCCCAGACCCTGAGCACTCTAGCAGTTTGTCTATTAGGTAATTGGACACTCAGTAGGCAGGGTGCAGGTGAATTATTCTCACAGCTAGGAAAATCAGCATATGCATGACTCTCTAGCTCAAGTCCAGAGTGGCAGAAGCTATTTCAGGAACGCTGCTTCCCTAGGCCTTGGTGGTGGGTGTGGATTCCAGAGACCTTCAGTTAATGCTGGTTGCATAGGTTATGGCCTGTTGGGGATATCTTTCCTAGGAAAGGTATTCCTTAGGTATTATTTCCATCCCTCTATTGAGATATACATCTGCACTGATATTAATGATCAGTACCAGATACATGTTAAATATGCCCAGAGAATATACTCAGTAAATACTGTCTTGAATCAAGTTCAATGTCAATAGCTGAGGAAAACCCTGGTGTTTATGATTCACCACCTGCATGCATGGGGCCATTTGCTTATGGTGGTCCACTTCCTTTTAAGCAAGTGCCTGTTATGGGAAAGAGAGCATCTTATTGATTTGTAATAACCTAATGGTTACTGAAAACTGACCATTGCATTTGCTAAATCATTCCATTCACAGCTCCCAACAGCAGGACATCGCGATTCTCCTAATAGATTTAAAATAAACAGATACCATTTACTTTCATAAAACTGCAGGGGGGCAGCTCAGGTTGGCTTTGGCGTGAGAAAATTTATGATCATTAATAATCTGTCTCAAAGATTCAGTAAAGCTCAACGTACTTTTGGAGTTCTAACCACAGCGAAGCAAGATTAACAATTGTCAGTGGGGAAAATAAGAGTCATATAATGCTGAGCATTTATTAAAATATATTGCATAGAAAGCAATTTTTCCTCTTGTATGGTAGCTCATTAGACCTCAATATTTAAAGAATTGCTGGCAAAGAAGTATTTTCCAGAACCATATTTAGACCCCAGGATCACAAGATTTGACTAGATATTTAAAACATCAAATACCTCCTCTCTTAGATATCTGCCATTACATGTTTGCTCAAGAACTCTGGCATCTCACTTCTGTTCATCCAAGTCTTTTATTGGCTTCTGTGTTCCTGACCCTAATCTCTGAAGTTGATTGATGTTTACAATTTCACTTGAGGGCTAAAATTCACAAGGACATGCATCTCACCTGGGGACATCAGCTTCAGCCTGCAGCAATCTACTTACAGCTGTGTAAGCTACAAACCTCAACATAGATTATTTCCATGAAGGGAGCCAGCCGTGATGACGCACACCTGTAATCCCAGCACTCGGGAGGCTGAGGCAGGAGGATCGTGAGTTCAAAGCCAGCCTCAGCAATGGCGAGGCACTTAGCAACTCAGTGAGACCCTGTCTCTAATAAAATACAAAAAAAAAAAAAAGGGCTGGGGATGTGGCCCAGTGGTCAAGTGCCCTTGAGTTCAATCCCCGGTTCCAAAAAAAATGATTTCCATGAAGGCTACTCTTCTCTAGGAACCATTTCCCATCCCTGGTTTGGACAGGGGACAGGATTGGGATGGGAATATAAAGCACGATGACCATTGTCTAAAACTACAGGAATGCTTGAGATCACCAAAGATGAGTGGGTGCAAGAAAGAATGGAATGAGAGGTGAAGACAATGACTAGAGACAGCCCCCGAAAAGTTTTGCTATAAAGTAGATCACAGAATTCGTGTGTTAGCTAGATGAACATGTGCAATGAGGGTGGTTTTTTTTTTTTTTTGTTGTTGTTGTTGTCTTAACAACAGTAAAAATAATGGCATGTTTGAAAATAAGTGAATGAATCTTATAAGACCTATTTCTACTGCCAGACAGAAGGCTGTGTCTTTATTCTGACACATAGACTCCCATTGCAGATTCTAGAAGCAAAATATTATTAAAGTCTCAATTTGGGGACTAGACAGACCCACAAAGAGGCGAGCAAACTGTAGCCATGTCTTCAAACAGAATCCCCTTAGGATGTATGTTGGTGAGGAATTAATTGGGGAAATGAGCTCTTATGCTTTTATTTGTTCATTTATGGCAATATATACGTACACATACATAGAAAGCAATTTACCTACATACATACATACATATCCATATATTTATTGTGCAGAAAATTTATCTCAGAACCTTATACTTATCTTGGTTATTGATGTGCTTTGGAAAACTAAAAATCTCTAAAGTGAAATAAAATGCTGTAAATGTTGATGCAAGCCTTCACATATCTTAGGTGCACAGATGTTTTTGGCAGTATCCAATCAACATTTGATGCTGCCTGAATCTTCTATTTTTGTAATGGATATTGCTTTCATTTTGTTTTGTTTTGTTTTGTTTTGTTTCCACTTCTTAGCACAACCAGAAAGGAAACAGGATCCAGTCATGGAACCAAAGTATGGGAAGTAGCCATGTTGGTCTCAGAGGGACAGATACGTTACCACCAGTGCTGATTTTGTGAACATAGGTGCATGGCCTGCAGGTTGCAGTGTGAGTGACAGTGGTGTGGTAGTCTGAGGCTTCTGGTCAAGGAACCCGGTGGACCCCTCAAATCTCAGTACTGGCAAGGAAGCCTAAGATGATGAAATGAAAGACTCTTCCCAAAGCAGGGATTCATGCCCACCCCCGTCCCCTTGCATTTAGCCAGTCTCTGTTTGCAAATAACTGGAGACAGCAGCCTGATCTTCATGGGGATGCCCAGTTTCAGTACTGAAAACAGCTCTGAACACAATAAAGTTGTAATTTAGGCCGGGAGATAAAGCTGTAATTTAGGTTGGGAGATAGTCTCCCTGTCTGATGCTTCTGGGTTCATTCTATGAAGACATGCAGAACTGCAGAGTCTCTTTCACAACACAGAGATGGGCACCAAATTCTTCTTATCTTTTCTTTTACAGGATAAATAAGTTCCCTGCCTTTCTCACTCTTCCTCAGATAGAAAGGATCCCAGGTCCTCCATCATCCTATCACCTTCTTTTGATGTTTACATTTTCTACCAAATCTCTCTGCAGCTAGGTTCAGGCCTAATTCCTTCAGACCAGAGAGAGAGAAAAGCAGATGTCAAATAAAGGCTGAATATGGTAATAACAAGGAGATTCGGAGCTGTGTTTGAAAGAAAGTCTCAGCACTGTCTTCATTTTCCTGATCATCTTGTAAGGTAAAAGGGTAAATGCTGGGTTAAAAAAGTAGGACTGTATCAGGTATAAAGTGGAGAGAGCATAGTTTTGATTACCATCCTCATTCAAGCTCATTCTTGTGGGGACAGCTTTTTCTGCCTTCTGGGGACAATCTAGCATGTTTCCAGAAATTTTCTAATCTCCCAAATTAAAAAAAAAAAAAGCTTTAGGTGACTTTTTGTTAGCAAAAAATGTTCATATTTAATAATAAAACGTCCCGTTCATTCTGTTAACCAAAACTCTAAGGTTCATTGAAAGTTATGTCTTTAGATCTCTCCATCCTCAGCCCTGTTTTATGCCTAAAACCTAAAATCCATGGTCAAGGTGAAGGTCTTGGTCCTCTGTATTTGTGGACTGCTTTGTCTTTCTCTTCTTCCCCCAGTCCCAGCTCTGCTGCTTTGGGATTTGATCTTTCCAGGGTTGGAGCAGGAGGCAGAGGGTGGCTAAAGATACAGGGAGCTGCAGTGCCCACTTCCCTCACACTTGACCTTGGAGCCAGTCTTCAGTCATGAAAGAGGTTCTGGCTATTCAAGGACATCCTCCCACCCCCTTTGCTATGGTGAGGATGTCTTTAGATCGCTGAAGGGAAGCCAAGGTCTCTGTTGGCTTCTCTTGGGAACGTTTGTCAGTCTGGATTCCATAGACATCTCCAGTCTCCTTGTCCTGACCTTCCTGCCTGTGAGGTGGCCATCTTTCAGAATGATTCTCCCACAGAGGCCTCAGAGAGCGTATGACCTTTCCTTCCATAGAATCCCAACGCATAGGTCGCTCCCTTCACAGCCTCTGTCCTGGCTGCCTCTCTGGCCACGTGGCCACTTCTCATCTGCAGGAATGGGCTCAGAGGTACCTGGGCCCAGGAGACTGTGGGGACCTGGGCCTTGCACCTCTGAAGATGAACACGTTGGGCTAAGGCAAGAGGCCCACTCCCTGCTCTTCACCAGACCCTGTGACTCCTTTCCAGAATTTTACCTTCCATTTCTAGTTCATCTCTTCCTCTCCACCCTATCTTGTAGGAATGAGGAGGTACAAATATAAGAGCAACAAAACCAGTGTGGGGACCTTACACTGTCTGCCAAGGGGATGGAGAAGCTCTGGCTTTCTGGCTACTTGCCACATTACCACGCCCTGTTACAGGACCTAGGCTAAGCAGAGGGCGTGGCTGTGAGAACTGAAATCACCCCAAGTATAGGCCAATGGCTCCACCAATGGCATCCGCCCATGCTCCTTATGTGCCCCTATGATCTTTCTGCTGATTGGCCCATGTCCTCTATAAGACTGTCCAACTTCCTCAATAAACCGAGTTCTGGCATTCTACTGACTGGGCTCCCCGCCATGGCTCTGAGTCTTTTGAAGGCGGGGGAGGAGGCGTCGGCGGCCATCACTTTCCCAATCTAGTCTCATCGTTGAGGTAGGCCCCTCTGGCAGTCTTTTGCTAGACAGAAGAGGTCCATCCCCAGTACGGGGGAGAGGGGGGCTAAAGACCTCAACCCCTTCTAACTTCGCGACAAACCAGGTCACAGGCACCTCTCCTGGAAGTTTTGCTTGGTTGGTCTAGGACTCTGCAACGGAATAGAAGTAAATGGGACCTGAGGTGGGAAAGCAACAGAGAGAGTCCCAATAGCACTTCCTGTTATGGTCACACAGTAAAATAACCAGCAATGAGTTCATAACATGGTGTTATTATTTGGGTGATATATTTGGTCAAGTATCTGAATGAAGAGTTTAAAAACAGAAACTTCCAAATCACACAACCTAATGAAAATAACAGTAAGACATAGAAGTGGTTTACAGGACTTAAGATCAGTCAGGAACATTTTTCTACTGAACCAATCACATACGTGCTTTGAGAAATCAAGCTATCATAAGGTAACTTAAAGGTTAAAGAACAATTATATGAGGGTTTTACTTTTTATTTTTTAAGTATTTATTTATTTGCTTTAGTTGTACACAATGCAACGCATTTATGTTTACGTGGTGCTGAGGATCGAACCCGGGCCGCGCACACGCTAGTCGAGCGCTCAACCGCTGAGCCACAACCCAAGCCCGAGGGTTTTACTTTTGTATACAGTAGATAACTAGAATCTGTGAAGTAATTAGCTAAAGTCTTCCACAAATTCAATGCTACGTGCCTTCACCAAGATTGAAGGAATCAAAACACCTTTACATTGATTCATTATGAAATAAAATTTTTAAAATAGGAACTCAAGATTAAAAATTAAAGTTAAAAGATAGAAATAAATATTCACAAATAAATTCTGGTGTTCCCACACTAGGTTGAGATTGAGGGAAACTTTTTTTTTTTTTTTTTTTTTTAATATGGGATTGAAGATCCCAAAGTAAAATAAAATCTAAATGGCAAAGTCTATTCAGTGTGGGAGGGTCTGTCAAGTCTTACTTAGCATCTTCATTAATGATCTAGGCCAGAGCAATAAACAGCAAGTTAATTAAACCTACAGGTAGTATTAAATCAGTATGAGGGGCAAAGACTGGTGAGAGATGATAAAAAGCCTTTGGAGGTTAGCAGCAGAAACGGCAAATAAAAAAGAATTTGAGAAAGTGCATATATTTAACAGAAGAGGGCCCTTGGAAAACAGGACAGATAAAAGCAAATTCCACTGATTATGCAGACAATTAAATATATCCCAGTTCAGTGCCTTGGGAAAATAATCACCAACATCGCTCGACTATCCCACTCAAAGATATAAGATAATAATAGGCAAGGAGAGAAACCATTCATAAAAGGACTCCTCTTCTGGAGGGAAAAACTGTTTGCATCTAAATAGAATAGAGGAGGAATCCAAAATAAGGATGTTTCACTGGTATAATTTGAGAATCTATGAGGTAACTTACATAAAGAAGAAATTAATATCACCTATTTGAATGCGATAATTCTTTTATTGGCCTACAGAGTGGAAAAATTAAGATTCTGAAGGGTATAATTTATAAGCAAACTATCTTGAAATGCCGAGCAGTTATTCAAAACAATGCAAACGGCATATATGCACTCGTGCACACACACACATACACACACACAAACACATACACACAGAAACATAGTCTGACTAGTCCCCACGCAGCTAGCTGTTCATTTCATCTCTTTCTAGCTTAATGTGATGCAGCCACTGGCTTCCTTTCTGATCCTTAAAACAATCCTCTGGACTTGGCACAGCCTCAGGACCTTTGCACTTGCTTTCCTTCAGCCCATAACACTCCTCCCACATCTTTCCCAGGCTGGTGTCAGTCATAAGTCCCCTCCTCAAAGTGCTCTCTGGACCATCATATCTAAGGGTGACTTTCTTACCAAGACAGTATCTCATTCTTGCTGTGTTTAAACATGTTCATAGGACTTACAAGTAACTAAACCTTATTATTAATTTATTGTTGTTTACTTCAGTAATTTCAGTCTCCCCCTCCCCAATCCTGGAATATAAACTCCACGAGGGCAGGCTTCTTTGTTTCCTTTGCTATTATACCCTGAGTCCCCAAAAAATAGATCCTGGTATTTATTGATTCTCAATATGTCATCATTAAAAATAATAATAATACATATACATGTATGTAAATGTCTGCCTGTGTGCCTGTGTGTGAGAGAGAGAGATAACACAGCTCATAGGAGACTGTGAAGACACTACCAAGAATAAAAGAAAGTACACGGGTCTTAGAAAATGATGATGAATGACATCATTACCCAATCCTTGTGTCAAAGATTATGAACTTAAAATTTTAAATAAGCAGATGCATTAACACAAATTATTCAGAGTGGGTAAACTTACCAACTCTGTAATTACATATTTGGTCATGTTAGTCCTCAAAAAATAAAATTTTGAGGATCATTCATGAAACAGCATCAAATCAGTGTTTACTCACAAAAATCCATACAAAGCTAACACCGTGTGGTTATTTCCAGTTTTCTTTTTTTTCTTTTTCATTTTTTTTTGCAATAGAGTGGAAATAACGTGTACAGTCTAATGAAATATGCTGCAATTAGAGAACTACTATGCATAGTAATATCTCTGTTTGTATATGTTTCAAATAAAATAGAGTCTGTGGTGACATTCAGGAATGGAAAGAATGAAAAGCAAAATTAAATTGCTAATAGATTTCCAATTGCAGCTGGGTATCTGAACGCAAAGTCAGACTGTGAAAAAATAACTGTTGAGCTTGTCTTCTACCCATCTTAACACATGGTTATATGTGTGTAGGTTGAGTGGATGTTCATAAGAATGGATGCGTGGTCCACAAACCAAGAAATATTAAAGCACTTTCATTTGTAACAGAAAACCACCAACACAAAAGTTTTACCCTACTTCTGGGACAGTGTTCTCTTTTGGTAAGAAATGCCTGAAATCTTAGAAGAGGTTTCAGCTAAAAGTCATCATGAGTAGAGGACCCATTAAATGAAGCAGACTAAAGTAGCCAACCCTTGACCTTCAGCCTCAAAGAGACCCAGAAGTGATCAACACAGTTAAGCAGACTCTTGGGACATTCACTAGAGAGAGATAAGAATAATAATCCAAATCAATTTTCCTGAACCAGTTTAAAAAATTTCACAGGTATGTCTGTCTCTCTGTTAGCTGTCTTTTTTCCTTACTGTCAGAAACAGGAGTAGAATGGGTGGCTCTGACTTTAGGACATCAAACTATTACATCATTTAATGCCATCATCTGTAAGTCAAGTGATTGTGCAAGAGAATGCACCAAGCTTTACGGCAGGGTCATTAAGTTATGCAGCGAGAGTCATCAGCTGGCAAATGCGCGACCTGAGAAGTAAAAAGCCACATGGAAATACCCAACATCATTGTCCCTTTTTTTGACATAGGCAAGAACTACTCTACTTTTCCAAATAAAGTTCAGAGCTGATCTCTCTCACCTTTCAGCCACTTCCCTGGATGCATCAAGACCTGCCTTCCTTATGCAACTCTGACAGAAAGCATTTTATCAGAGTCTCAGATACAGGCAAATAACTACTTTCATGATTATGTTAAGGATTTAAGAAAATCGAGGTGCACCTGCAGTGAGAAAATCTTGGATATTTCCTTGCAGAATAGACATGAAAATGTTTCATCCAAAAGATTTCCCTCTTATTTCTTTAAATATTTGTTTTATTTCAAGTGGAAAAAAGTCGTAAAAATCTATGGGCCTTACCACATGATATAAGAATTTTATGTTGTAGTATCATCTATCATGTCTCAAAAATCGGAACACCAAAACTATCCCCCCAGAAACATATTGAGTTATAAATGTTGAATGACACTTTAGATGTTGGCAATGTGTCTACTTTTATTTGCTGAAAATAAAAATGCTTCCCCTAATGAGCATTAATGTTACCTGGAATAATATGTTCTAATTGCTTATGTTCAATGCTTACCTCTTTTCAAATGATGTCATTTTAAAAGCTTCATGGTCATCTCTTTTTGACATTAGGAACAAAAAGTCTATAATATATTTTCATATAAAAGACAAGAAGAGAATGCACAAACATCACTGTAAAATAAACTGAAACTGATAAGCTCGCTTTCCCTTTTTAAACTGCATCTTCATCCAAAGGATATACCAAGTGAAAATGCCAACAAATTGTTGAAAGGCCACTCATCAGTACAGAAGATTACAATCAGCTTGTCATAATTAACTTCATATATAAGAGAAATATAAGCAAAAGCACAATGCCCAAATCTGCAGCTTCAAGATGGAGTTCAGGGGGGTAAGAACTGAACTTGGGCCACACTGCTTTATCCTCACTGCCTCCTTTCTTAAATCCAGTCGATGACTCTCTGTACATCAGCAATGCTATGTATGAGCTTGGCTTTATTGGACTGAATCACATTATTTCATGAGGTCAAGATGTGAATTATATATGTGCCTCATCACAATACACTATTGCCTCTAACTTTAATGCTCTTTCTGCAGATATGAGGAACCTGCGTCCCATCCTTCTGATCTAACACTTGCCCACCCAGGGTGTGACACTTAGGAAAGTATTCTGGTATGTCTATATGCTTTCTACCTTTAACTTCTGTGCTTCACTAGAAATTCCTATTGCCCTGTCTCCATGAACCTACATTATGTTACTTCCATTAACTACACCCCAATTTTCAAGCTGGAAAAGGAATTCATTTAGGTGAGGGCTTTATCTCTGTGTGATTTTGTTCAACCAGAGAAGCAATAAAAATATAGAAGATGGCAAGAATAAAGGTACACGTATTCTTCAACAGAGTTATGAAGAAATATGTAAGAGGATCTGTAATATCATATGAGATCTACAGATATCAAATGGGAAAAGAAAAAGAAGACTGGATGTGGTAACCTTGGCCTCATTGCAGGTGGAACTGGCTTCTGTAGGCTGGAAGGAGAGCAGGGATAGAGAGGGAGAGGGATCCAATTCACCTTTTCCTTGAATGATTCATAAACACATAGATCAGAATAATTCTCTTGGCCAAGTATTTATTAGAAATCTCACCCTGTCTGTTTATAAACAATTTGAGGAGTCAGACACTACAATATTCATGGCCATGTTCAAGAAGCGACCTTCTGAGCTGACTTTATTATGGTCTATATAAATGCTAGCTAATAAAACACAAGGGGCCGGGCATGGTGGCGCATGCCTGTCATCCCAGCACTTGGGAGGCTGAGGCAGGACGATCGGATCGCGAGTTCAAAGCCAGCCTCAGCAATGGTGAGGCACTGAGCAACTCAGTGAGACCCTGTCTCTAATAAAATACAAAAAAGGACTGGGGATGTGGCCCAGTGGTGGAGTGCCCCTGAGTTCAATCCCCGGTACCAAAACAACAACAAACAAACAAAAAACACAAGGACATTTAGTTGATTTCCAAGATTTTACTTTCTAGGCTTCTTACCCCCTTCAAAAAACCCTCCCACTAGTGATCAAAACTGTTTTGTAACCCACCCTTGATGATACCAACACTCAAAAGCAAAAGGAGACCAAACATGTATCCCAAAGAAGCCCAAGGATCAGATCCAACCCTAACTCTGAGGACAGTAGAGCTTGTGCCATGAAGCACTTCTATTGTGGTTTATTTATTGTTCAATTACATGCATGCATTTTTTTTTGGTGGTTTTACCCTTAAGTATGTATTTTACAAAAAGCTCATGAAGTTCTTAAAATTAGCGATACCTGTAATCTTATAATATTCCCTAGGCTGTGGGTAAAATTGTACTTATTCACTTAAAATTAATATCCTTTTCTTGGTTCTCTGTGGAATTCTGACAAAACATTGAATTGAATGTTCACACACTTAGGTGTTTTAATCCAGCAATCATGGCTATCTATCTTCTAACCACGGCATAGCAAGATTAAAAAATGTCCTGCTGCTCCCAGCCTGAACCTATGAAATGAACCTGTGCGAAGGTCATTTTAGCAGGAAGAAGAACTGAACAATTCACAAAGCTTTAAGGAATTCAAAGTAGGCAACAGAATAAAGGAAAGCATTGGGGGGAAGGATCCTCGCCAGCCCTAACAAGCAATCCATTTGGTTCTTGTTGTACTGTTAATTATATGTATCCATGAAGCTGTTTTATTTCAGAATCAGCTACTGACTCAAGCTCTCGGATGACTGTGAGTTTTCTAACTTAAGTAATGTAATTTGAGGATCCAGGCTCTGGGTTGCAATTTCTCTAAAGTCTGGATATAGATACATTTTTAACATGAAACTTCCAACATTAAAAATTTCCATAGGTTTGTTAGAAATGACAGCTGGCCTCAATTGATTATTGAAATGAAAACCAAAGATTCCCTGCTCCTTCATGTTTCCATGAAGAGGCTCTCTTGGACCCCGTACCTAAGTGCTAACCTGCAGAATGATTCTTACACATTTTCCAGGGTTAGGTTTTCCCACATTTAAAGGGCAGCTTTTATGTACGTCCAAAAGCATTTCTGAAAATCAGTGCCTGGGAACACCTGGATCACTTCTAAAAGTTACAGGTTCCAGGTCCAATTCCAGTTCTACCAAATCAACCTGTTAGAGGCAGTGCCCAGGAAGCAGCATGGCTCCCAGCCCCCTTCATGATTCTGATGCAAAGCCTACAGGTGGTTAGTGACAGGACCAGATAACCTGGGCTTAAGGCCCTTTGGCTCTAACACTTGGTTACATCCCAATGAACCCTGCAGGAAGTGATCTCCTAAACAAGAGGACAGGGCGGGGAGTGGGAATGAGGGCAGGCATCTGTGGTCATTTCCCGAAGGATGGGATTGCCTGCTGCCTATTTCTACATCTCCTTCCCTGTGCTTCTCAGAACTCTCCCACCCCCTGCTGGTACAACCTAGCATTTCTCACTTCTTTGCGAGGTTCTTGTTACTATAGAGACAGAAGCCAGGACAAGCAGCCAGGAGGCAAACACAGAGCTGGCTCCTGAAAGTGGGGAAGAAAAGAGAAATGTCAGGAGATAGAGACAAGCACAGGGCGAGAACAGGAAGAGAGCAAGTCCACGCAGGACAGAGGCTGCCCTGGGCTCATGTCCAGGGGGTGTACGCAGGTGATAAAAAATAAAACTGGGAACAAGGAGAAGAGAGGTTGCTTTGGGGGTAATAGAGAACAGGGGTACATGTCCCATCCAAGGGACATGTACCAGCCAATTGCACTTAGAGTCTAGAACTGACATATCTTTTTTTTTTTTTTTTTAATTAAGAAAAGCCAAAAGTATGAGCTTTATCATATTTAAAAATTTTATTATCTAAGGATTGACAACTAATATATATATATATGTATATATATGTGTGTGTATGTATGTGTGTGTGTGTGTGTGTGTGTGTATATATATATATATATATATATATATATATACATATCTTTTTTATTTTAACTCCACTAACCAAATTTGCCTCCAGCCTGCATCTACTAAAGGAGGTGAGGCGATTGATTTTTGAGAAGGTGGCCAGGCAAGGAGGTAGAAGCCCCAGAAGAGAAACACTGATATTGAACAAGTGAAGAGGGATTGGTTTGCAGTTACTATTGAATACAGGACTAGAACATTGTTAAAGATCAGCTAGCATGTACTGTTGACCCCTGGATAATCACAGATTTAACTTGTTTGTTTTTGAGAAATCACTGGCTACTTTTGTCAAAATCCCAAATCGGAAGAACTTCCCTGAAGCTGTCTGCAAATTCACCATGGTACAGATCAACAGCACTTGAGGGGACTCCCAGGAATGAGTGGCGCAGGGGGACCCGGTCCAAAACCCACCATGCCCCTGCCTCCTGATTTTCACATGGGGAAACTTACAGGAGCCAAAGAAAAGGCAGGTTGATTTTCACCTGTGCAAGGGGGTTGCGAAAAGAGTAAACCACTTGCTGTGCGAGCAAGGGTTGTGGGGTGACGAAAGATCCTGGCCACGGTCCTTGGCACACATGTTCGACAAACCGCTACCTAGGAACATCTCAGTTACCCATGATGATAGCCCCACGAGGAGGAAGAATAAACGTCATTCTGGCTTTAGCAATGAGGAAACTGAGACTGAAGGAGCTAGACAAGCGCTCTGCCTCCTTGTCATTGTCATGGAAACAAAGCTGGGCTTGGGAGTCAGTACCCCCAGCCCACACTCTGATGGGCAAAGGTACAAGTGGAGCGGGGGTCGGGCACCCAAGGCCAAGGCCACGGAGGTGTTCAGCGCTCCCCTCCCACCCTGCCAAGATGCTTCAGAAGAAAAGCAAAATTCACTGTATCTGTTGACTCATCAGGGGACAAAGAGGATCATTTAAATCTTTGAGTTGTTCTTTATTACATTTTATGAAAAAGAAAATAGTGTGATTGCTATGGTTGTGTCCTTCAGAATGGGCAAAGGTCAAGGGTCTGTATTATAAGAGAGAGGATCAGAGAAGAAAGCAGTGTTCCAGCCCCGCTTTCTGCACTGGAAGGTACAGTGCAACAGGGGCGTATATTTCATTGGGAGCTCATCCTTCGATCGCAAATCCTGAGTACATAAGCCGTACAATAAAAGCTATTTGGCTGGCTTTGGTAAAAAGACTAAAACTAAGTACAACTCAGCTTTAACTGATCAAATTAGACTGATGAGCTACAATTTTTCATGTCCTGCCATTAAGAAGTTTCAATAATGGTTTTCAAATTTGCAGGGGTAACAAAGAAAACCCTAGTAAAACACAAACATAGATTCAATGAATTTTAAACCTGAAAGGGACCTTATAAAATAATTTATATACATACAACTCTATCATCTAATAAATAAAGAGATTTAGATCTAGAAAGAATATGAACATAGCCCTAAATCACATGGCTTCATTAGTGGCTGAGCTTAAATAGCTTGGGTAAGATACTAATGACCATCTCACTGATGAAACCAACTTAAGAGTCTTTTGTTACTTTAATAAGTGGACTCACTAATTTGAGGAACTTTTTCTAAGAAAAAAAGACATGAAAGAATATGAATAAATATTAGATACATATGAATATTATATGTGCATATAGTATTTGATAGATTTAATATGCTGTGTTTTTACATATTTATAAGAAAAATACTGAAAATCACTTACAAAGATTGGCAAAAGAAATTTAGAAAAAGAAATATTACTCAAGGGGATATATTTTTTCAAATGGTTTGGCAAAAAGTAAAACATGATAAAACATATTGATGGCAAAGTCATAAGTAAATCAATACAAAATTCACTGTTGTTACCTGTAGAAAGAAATTTCACAATATGCACCAAAATTTATAATATATATTCATTCGATTTGATTCATTCATTCCAACACAAGGGGCTCATTTTAAGAAAACATGTAGAGAGTTGTATAAAAATACATGACTAATAATGTTCATTTTAATATCTAGTAAAAATTATAAACAACTTAAATGTCATTGATAAAATTATTTATGGTATATCTATTTTATGACATTCTAATGCCACCATAAAAATTATATTACTCTTTACTCTTAAAAATGATGGAAAGATCCTATACCTGGGAGGGCAAAATAAAAGATGTTTACAATATAAATACATGATCTCATTTATGTCAAATTTTATATGGTACACACCAAAGTAGCAAAATGTATAATCTGTGCTTGTAAGATTTTTAATGATATTTGCTTTATTCCTTTTATGTTCTTGAATTACTTAAGTCAAACTGAAATGATCATGCATTATCATCAGGAAAAAGCATTAAGTATATTTTAAGTTTTACTTTATTTCTGAAGTATAAGTCTTCATCTGAACAAGAAGAAGAAGTGTTCACGAGACTTACACTGAGGGCATAATTTTTCCACAAAACCTCTATATTTCACATTCTCCAGAAAGCAAGTGAAATTGTCTTTATGTTCTAATATAATTTCAGATATAAAGTAAGTTCTAATAGATAATCATCTCTAGAGCTTTACTGGGTGTAAGGACATTTGAATTCAAATAGCAACTGCATAGCTATGCAGCTGGTTGAACTGGGACTCAGCCAGTGAACATTCCCTGAACCTCATTTCCTAAAGCTTTAAATGAGAAACTTGAACTTCATGACCCCAGAAAGCATTTTTACTTTAATAAAAAAGGTACTCCCCAAACTTGAAAATGCAAAATAATTCCTTACATAGGATAAAGCCATATTTCAAAGTTTTTCAGTGAGGTATAAGAATTTGAAATTCTTCTAAAAGTCCTTGCAGAGACCCTAAGAATGAAGCAACATAAACTCCTACCTCTGGGATCATAGTTATCTACAGAAGGTAAGTGATATCTGTTCTGTTGCTTAGTGTCTTTTATATAATCACGCATTATCACCAAAAGGTTGACTAATCTGAAAAAAAATCATCATTGGGCTCCATTTCAAGTAGCTCATTCACTATATTACTACCATTCTCCAAAAAGTCCTATTTAGAACTGATGAGAAAGTGACTTGTGCTTTAGGATTGAAGATCACTTAATATAGGGTTTTGGAAGATATATAAAACTTCCACACATTTCTAAGTCAGAAGTCACATTTCAGGACATTCATACATTTCACATCCAATATAGCATTTGAGCCCTGTCTCTAAGGCTCAATAGGCAGCTTTGGGGACCAGAAGAAAGTGAACTAATGTCTGTATGAAGTAGTGATGACAGGAATAACCAAATTGCTCATGTAAGACTGATGATAAACAGCATCTGACATTTAGTTTTAGAACCATGAAGACAAGAGGTCATGATGGAGACTGGGAACACCTGGAAAACAAGGGTGGGCGAAGGGGGTAGCTTCAACTCAACTCAGCAGATTATCATTATGTGGAAATGCAGACCTGTATAACTAAGGCTTCTTTTCATTTTCTGCAAGTCTAAGGTCTATGCAAATCTACGCTTTCTTAAGTGCTAGTAACAAACATTTTAACCCCATAGGGATCCATGCTGCATTTGGTCAAGTAAAATAGGCTTGTGGGTCAAGTTTGTCCTGTGGGCTACCTGTGTGCAAGCACTGACTCAGACAGAGAATATGCAAAATACATGCAAATCAGAGCCCAAAGTGAAATGTCTGAAAACATGTAACTGTATATCATCTTGTTTGTTGGGTGTTTTATGAACAAGATGGCAGAAGAAAAGAAAGGATAGGGACAAAGGAAATTTAAAAAGATAATCATAGCTAAAGATAAACAGACATGAATAACATATATGATCTTTTTTTAAAAAAATACAGATTGAAATGAGTTGAAGGATTAGGTATGGCTTAGGGTAGAAAAACATTTAACTAATCAAAAGCCTATTGTATAAAAGACATTATACTAGGGCCAGGCACCATGGCATCTACCTGTAATCCCAGTGGCTCAGGATAATGAGGCAGGAAGATGGCCAGTTCAAGGCCAGCCTGGGCAATCTAGTGAGACTGTCTCAAAATAAAAAAACTAAAAAGGTCTGGGGGGTATAACTTAAGGATAAAATATATCTGGGGTCAATGCCCAGTACCAAAAATAAATAAATAAATAAGCATTATACCAGGTACCCCTGTACTTGTCCTTTGTTCTCTGTCTTCACATTTAATGCTGATGACAATACAGGAAAAGTATTTTCTATTTTATGAATATAAAATACAGGAAACGTATTTTTCCTATTTTACGAATATAAAAACTAAGACTAGCAGACCTAGAAACTGACCTAGAAACTCACAACACAGAGTTAGGGATTAAAACAATTGATCTCTAACTACAAAACTCAACATTGTTGTTTTTTGTGTCCTTTTGCTTTTTAAACTGGAACTCCATGGTGTGATGCTGCAAAGTAGGTAGGATCTACCATCTAGAGCGGTACTTTCTAGTAGGCTACCTGTGAGCCACATGTTGGTATTGAGCACCTGAAATGTGGCCAATAAGATGAAGGAACTTAATATTCAATTTTATTTCACTAGTTTATAATCAAATTTTAAAACTGATGTTCAGTTTTTGCAAAATGTTTAAGTATGTGATGAACAGCTTGGATATGGGAGTCTCCTCTTTCTACTGTAAATGTTATAAGTTCCAAATATAAATCAAGTATTTCTGATGAACATTTAGCATTAGAATTGAGATATGCCCTAAGTCTGAAACACACACTAGATTCCAAAGACTTAGTATGAAAAAAATGATGTAAAATGTTTTTATAATTTTATGAGGATTTCATGTTGAAATGGTAAAATTTTAGACATTATTGTGTGAAGTGTGTTATTAAGATAACCTGTTTCATTTTACTTTTCTTATGCAGTCATTAGATTGCATGTAGCTCATATTATACTTGGATGGGTTTGCACAGGTCTGTCTAGCTCACTGTGTCTCCACATTGACTGTACCTTAGAATCAACAGGAAACTGAATATCAATGTCAAGACTCTGATGCAATCAGTTTATGGTGCACCTTGACTGCTTGGATTTGTAAAAGATGTCCCCAGTGATTCACATAGTGCAGCCAGGACTGAGAAGCCATACTGAAGATACTGAACTATAGTTTGCATGCAGTGGGAAGATGCTGAACAGTTTTGAAAGAGGAAACAACTGAAGGCAGTGATAAATCCAAGAAAGGTGGATCTCAGAGTCCTGGGTTGGAAGGGCTGTATGCATAGGTGCCATTCTCCAGTCCCACCTTCCCACCTCTCACTTCACCTTCACCTCTGACTCACTTGTATCCCAGTCATAGCACCTCTCTTTCAGCTCCCTGAACTGACTACGTTAGTTTCACCTTAGGATTTTGGGACTTGCTGTTGTCTCTCCCTGAGAACTCTTAGTGCAAATTTTATGTGGATGCCTCTATTCTGTTATCCTCATTTCCCTACCCAAACCCAACACCACAATAACAGATCAACTCTTCAGCCCTGACACTTGGTGCCTACACTCCCATCTCCATTGTATTTTCTTTATAACCTGTTCCATTGCCTGAAAACCTCTTCTTTACTTCTCTTAAGTTTCTCTCACTACCACATAAGAGAACACTGGTTCCCTACAATCCACTACTCTATCCCATGTCTAGCAAACAGGGGACCACAATAATTACTTAATGAATAAAAATGCATATGTAGTTCTCAATAATAAGCTACAACTATGCTGCTTTAATTTTTTTAATGGTTTACCAGAATTTTGAGATAATTTCCCCAAATCCTTCAAAAGACTAAATCCAGAAGAAATAATTAGAACATTGATTAACATTCACTTCTGGTAAATCTCTGTTCTCAAGGCTAATCTGATTGCTTGTTAGTTTGTTTGAAAAGCCTATTACCTCAGTTT
Source organism: Tamias sibiricus (assembly GCA_025594165.1). Classification (NCBI taxonomy): domain Eukaryota; kingdom Metazoa; phylum Chordata; class Mammalia; order Rodentia; family Sciuridae; genus Tamias; species Tamias sibiricus. Next base: position 13,501,522 of record CM046662.1, read on the forward strand.
GAAAGGTAGATCTATTAAAATTTATCTAAATGTGTTCTCCTTGAGTGAAATGCCAGATGTGTAAATTTGTTAAAAATTGCAATATATAAATATGTATTTATTTGCTAATGGCACTTCCCATCAGCAAGTCTTCTCAAATAATTTCCTTTTGCAAGTAAAGTGTTTGACCAGAGGACAAGTTACTATGCAAATTTTATTTTATGTCCTAACAGAAAGGTACACCTAGATCTAGATTTTACACTCATATTGATATGTGGCTCATTTACTCCCTGATAATAACTGGAAACTTTCACATTTTGATTTCTATTTTTTGGACATATAGATGCATTCTTATAGAACACATTGACTTGGGGGTGCATAAAACTGAAAAGATAACAGAAAGTGGTTTGGGAAAGAGATTATTTTAATTCATTGACTCTCTGATTCTTCTGCCATTCTGGACAATGGTATAAATATAAACAGCTACCCTTCAGGGATGCAGGGACCAAAGAATGACATTTTTATTAAATGCATTTTACCTTTGAAAATTATCTACACGTTTACACTCACACAGTGAGTTTATAGCATTAATATCACATCTGACTTCTGAGTCTCAAAAGATTTTCAAATAACTCTCTAATTGTTTGTGTCCACACAAACCAATAAAAGGATTATACTCATCCAGGCATATGGCTGTCTCATCTGTGACAGGTATAATGTAAGTAGTACTCTTCACATATTAAGCCAAGCATAATTCAACAAAGGACTAATTTCTAAGTTAATATCCTCCATTTCATTTTAACCACTGCAGAATGTCATGCATTAACACACTTCAAGCTAGTGAAGTTTAGTTTGCAAGAAAGTGCAGGAATTTCTGCTGTTCTCCTTAGATTGTATCTGACACTGAAGAACATCAGAATTATTATTCTTCATCTGTCAGTCAACAGAACCTTAGAAGCTAAAATTCTCAGAAGAGGTTTGGAGCATTTAAGAGGATCGGTGGGTAAGAAGTCCCAGAGGCCATCCTAGGACCCCGCCTATCTGAGGGAAACATTTCCATGGAGCTGGATAATTCTTCAGCAAAATATCCACAGATCCTATGTTCTGGTGTAGTCTTGTGCATTTAGTGCACATATGAACCTTTATTAAACACCTTCTACTAAATAATGAGCAAAATATGCTAAGATTCCAAATTATCCTGTAGTGAAGATCCAATGTCCTGGACTCTGGGAGAAAGTGACATATACCAATGAAAAAAGGCAAGGAAGAAAGACAATGACCAGGAAGGGACTGTAGGGGCTGAAGTGTACTTGCCCCTCAAGGAGGTAGACTCTATGTGTCAAGTTTATTATTGCCACCAAATATCAGTTTTATCAGATTTTTGCACTTATCAAAAGAAGATGAGAATTCATATTTCTATGTAAAATCTTCTACATTTTAGAGGTAGGCAACTCATATCTGATTTTATAAAGATATCATGTAAATTGTGTTGCCAGATTTAGCCAACAGAAAAATACAAAGATATGCAGTTAGATTTGAATTTCAGATAAACAATGAAAATATTTTAGTGTATGTCCCAGATATACCATGGAACCTACTTCCATGAAAAATTGTTGGTTATATTCTCTGAAATTCAAAAGTGACCCTGCCTCCTCTGATGCACCTGGAAATCACATACCTGGCTTTCGCATGTGAACTGCATTTGCAAGCTAGAGCCATCATTCTGACTGCATTTACTTTGAAAAAAAATTCTGCTCTGATGAGTTTCAATGCATTCTTCATGTGGGTATTCAATGTGATCCACTGCATCAAAGGCTAGTGTTCAAAGGCTGTATAGCGTTTTTTGCTTTTGGTTTTGTTTTAACAAGGACCAGTTAGCTCCCTTGAATTCAAGAACTTCCCCTTCTTCTTAGCTCATAGATCTGCACTGCTAAACTCAAGAACAAACAGAATGTGATACAAAAATCTTTGTCCTTGGGTTATAAACAAAAGTGAGTTTTCATGCCATAAGATGATTAGATAATTCAATCACAAAGACAAACATACAAAAATCAGTAACTAGTATCCATTTAGCATACAGTAAATACCATGTCTTCATCTGAGCACCAACACACACACACTTTCATTTCTGTGAACTGGTGCAACTATTATTTTCATTTTTCGGATGAGGTCTTAAGGCACAGAGAAGTCAAGTATCTTTCCTTGGTTCTCACGACTAGTTTGTAGTGGAACCCGAATTTTCACCCAGATATTCTGGTCCCAGAGCCTTTTTACCCTATTAAGTCTTTCAACAAAGAACTGAAAATCATTGACCAAGAATCTCGACAGCCATCACCATCAGTTTTACAGAAAACTGGGATTGAGAAATTTGATTAAGCTTTATATTAATGAGTAAAGATTTGGCAGCTATAAAAGAGCAACATGTGCTGTAAGTGGCACTGCCCTTTGTAGATGCATGGACCCCAAAATAAATGTTCTTTCAAGACAACATCTTTTTAAATACCTACAACAATAAGGTGAGAGTGTAGCCTCACAGTCAGAAGAATAACGTCCAACAGTGGCTTTATGAGTCATTCTATGAATTTTATGTTCTGTGCCTTCTACAAAGTAATGAGAAATTAAATTAACACAGTTCTTTATAGCATTTTAAATTTTTACCACAATTAATTTCCTGTCCTACTGTATTTTGGTTCTGTAGTAATCATTTGAGGATATTGAACTCAGATATATAATTCTTTCCCCTCAATCAAAGAAAGTCTGTTCTTTCTGATTTTTTTTTATAACAATCTACCTGTCTACCTTATTTCATGTGAAAAGTTATGGGGCATACTCTGCTTTCTCACTTTAAAGTGGGAAGAAGTTTAAGTCTCCACCTAAGGGTCCTCTCTATACCGTTAATATCTCTTTTCAGAAAATCTCTCTTTCTGCGATGAATAAGACATACAGCAGGAACAGGATCTCTTATTCATTATTACACCAACTTTCATGTCTTTCTGGGGTGCTTCCCTAAGAAACCAACCATGGGTAAACTTTAATAACAATAGACACACATGGGAGGTAATTCACTTTACTGCCAACTCAAACCAACAAAGACCGGCACCTCCAAAAGGAAGCCTCAATCCTTTGCTCAGATGGGCTCTCGTAACCCATCTGGTCCACACTCTTCATTTTACAGATAAGAAACTGAGGTCCAAAGAGCTGAGATAACTAGCATAACCTTTCACCTGACTTTGGAAAGGTTCCTTAAGGTTTCCTTGTCCTACCCAGTGGGGCAGAGTTACCTGTGGTCCTCAGATAGGGAACCCTGGAGCAGATCAAACGCACCCAGAGAACGCATATCTGCAAACCTTTCTTAAGCTGTTAAATGAGAGAAGAGGAAAAAGTATTTCCAAGTTTCTTCCTGGCATTCTTAAGACACTGTAACTTCCAAAATGATTTTTAGCAGCTTGAGCCGTCAAGCACATACGATGTTGACTTTTAAGTCCTTTGGTGCAGAGAGCAAAATTCTTCCTGACCTCCAAGCTGATGACCTACTCAGGAATGTGTTACACTCCAAAAGTGTTTGTGAGCAAAAATATCACTGGGAATAATTTTCCCATAGAAAATGTATTATGTACAGTGTCAGGACAAGACAGGCCTTAAGACAAAGAAATTTAATAGTGGGTATGTATTTCTGCTTTTAGAGCTCAGGGCTGGATCTATGAAAAGATCTAAGCAGGAAGATCTTATTGACAATCTCCCATACTTTATTCTTCTTCTGTCATTTCTTGTGTTTTTCCACAAATGCTACTTCCCATCCTCAAAGGACTAGAATTTGGTTAATCATTTACTTGCTTTTGGCCCAGAACAGATTTATCTCTCCCTTATATAGAAGGAAAGCATGCTTGCTAAATTAATTGATGCTAACTTGGAGGGCTTGTGAGGCCCCAGATCATCACAGAAATTGTGCATATCTTTAGAATCCATGAAATTTGTTTCCTGCATGTAAAAGTCCAAATGGCAACCCACTTTCCTTCACCTTCCCTCCATAACCAGTCCATTCTGACTGCTTACTCAGGGATCTATCCACACCAAATGGCTTAGCCCTCCTGTTCTTTTTGGTCCTTACCTACACCAGGGTCCCTTTTTAGAAGGCCCTTCCCTACCTGGAAATCCATGGAAATCCTGGAAATCCAATCATATGGAAACTCACTCTACCCCTCTAAATAGCAGAAAATGAAGCTGAGGAAATAAATGGGTGGACAAATGAATGAATCAGTTAAACAATATTCCTGCATCTCAATGTCTAGCTTGTGGAATGTAGGTAAGGCAAATCAAAGGGAAGGGAAGAATTAACAGTGTGGGAAGAGAACAGCAGGGTGAACTGAGAAGTCAGTGCAGGCCAGACTTCAGAAGGAACTTACTTTGGGCAAGACTTTTAAATCCTTTGTTTTCATGCAATCACATCAGATTACAAAACATTTTCACATGTCTTGTTTATTTTGATTTTAACAAGTTTCTGAGGCAGCCAGGGTAAGTATTACTTGTCCCATCCTCTATATAGGTGGGAAATGGCAGTGGTAAGAACAGAATTGCCTTTTTTTCAAGGTCAGAAGTCTCCCTGACCTCTGTCACCTGGCTGTCCTCTTTCAAAGTTCAGGTCATCTTTAAATTTTCTTTCAGTTTTGTTTACCTTAGACTCTCTGGGTATTTTTTTTTTCCCCTGAAATATTTCCATGGCAATGATGGTGAATGGAGATACAGAGATCAGGTTATTTTCCATCTTTTGCAAGCGGACTCATGAATGGTCAGTTATCAACCCGAATTTCTACAATCAAAATCTTCCTTTCTCATGACTTTCTGTTTTTAGAGGAAGTAAAGGGGCCACACTATGATCATAAGAAAATTAATTAATTTTCTTCAGTTGAAGATTCAAAGATGATGTCTTATTTGTATTCCATATATTTATAATCAGATTTATTTTTAAGGAAACAAGTAAGACAGCCTTTCAGCTCTGGAGCCCTTTGATAATTAGGGCTATCATTGTCTGAGGGGCAAGGGTCTGTTATGGGGTAACAGTGACCCATTGCAACAGACATGCATGCTGATTTATTTTACTTCTGGAGTAACAAGAATTGTACTATATTATTTCAGGGGGAATCAACTGCACAAGTTTTCTCATATACAGTATAGTTCTTTTAAGGTTCATGAAGATGATTGAATGGACTGTTATACCTTTAATCTACCTGCACATTTCATAGTTAAGAATATATTATGAAGAAGATTAAGAACCTTCAAGGGCTAGTCAATGTTCATTTCCATCAGTAATTTTTTTGAGGGGATGGATCCCTGGTAATCATATGGTGAAAATGTAAGGGTCTCTTCCTCAGTTTTCTTGGCCATTCCTCCTATATTTATTTCATGAATCTATTTAAATTGCCAACAGGCATGTACACCAGTTAATATGGCTATGCTACTTTAATGAGCAAGTGCCAACACAACCTGGGAGAAGAAGTTTCCAGAATGCAATGGCGTCACAGTGCAAGACAAGGCTCCTGTGTGTGTTCAACTTACAGGGAATACATTTTTAAAATTTCATACTGGGAACTATCTAATCTGAATGCTTAATAATTATGAATTTTAAAATCTCAAATCTATATTAAAGCAAGGATATAAATTCAACTAGTATGAAATTTTCTGACTAAAATGTATACTAAAATGATGCTAAGGTAGAGAACCAGAAGACTAGAAGTCACCAGTCTGAGGGGTTGGAAACCAGATCCCTTGGACGGGCACCTTTACTGTAGGTGAAGTTTTATGGAACACGGCTATACCATTTGTTCCTGTATCACCCATGGCTACCTACATGCTAACTGGCAGAGTTGTGTAAGTCCTTAATCATGACAAAAATGTTATGACCCTCTAAGCCTAAAGCAGCGAGTTCACTATTTGTATGCTTAGGGAAACTGAGGCAAGGAGGTCTGAGTTTCCATAGAAGACTTTTAAAGTTTTATTGAAAATACATTGCCTTAAATAAGCCCAGATACTCATCACAGGAGATATTATATATGCCTTGGCCTCTAAAATGAAAAAGACATGGATTGAAGATTAAGGATCACCACGAAGCAGTTTTAAGGCCTTAGGTAGGTTACCTAGCCCTCCAAGGTGGGTGATGATTTTTTTTTTTTTTTACCCACTATCCATTCACTTACTCCTTTTTTTTTTTTTTTTTTTTTTTTTTTTTTTTTTTAATCGTAACTGTGTTCAGTCATCTCCTCTGTGGGCCAAAAAATGCAGAGGGAGGCTGACCTCAGCTCTGCCTTCAGGAATGAGCTCTGACTTGTGCAAGCTCTCAGTCATTCCCTTTCCTCTTGCTAGTGATTGACTGGAGAACGGACACAAGTTCAGGAATGACTCATTGAGAGCTGGAGGTCCTTGGAGAACTCCCCTTTCTCCACAGACTAACAGGGAGCCAGCTTCCCTCCACAAACAGATACAATGTGAAAACAGTTTGCTCCAATTGTTCTTAGCAACCATTTTCTAACTGTATTCTAAGTTGGGACAATAGTTCCAGGTACAAGCTGACCTGGAAATCAGGATAAACTGAATAGAATGACAAAGAAAGTAAACTAGTATTTGTGTACTTGTGATTGCCTTATTTTGCTTTGCAAAATGCCCTGAAGTTCATCTAAGTTGCCGAACATTGCAGAATCTCTTCCTTTTTTAAGGTTGAATAATATTTCACTGAATGTATATAACACATTCTCCTTGTTCAATCAGAGAAGAACTAGCTTGAATTTATCATCCTTTTATTCAACTCAAAAGTCCAAGAGGAAAAACTAAACTATTGCTTGCTGATGTAAAGCACATTCATGTACTCATTTTTATGCTATTTGCATGATCAGGAATTCTTTTATTTATGCGCCTACTTCCTTTGTATTTTACTCAGAAACTGAACAGAATAGCATAAGAAATGGTATTTGTGGACAGAGTAACAGTGCATAATAAGTTTTCAGGAAGGGCCAAAGGGAAGAAGGTTTTCCTCCTTTAATACTCTGTGGCCTTCGACCCAGGGCAGAAAAGGGGAAAGAAAATTGATACAAGAGACACAGAAAAACAAATGGTTTTTGTATCATTACCGTTGGTGCTATGATGAGTCAACATCACAGCCAAGAGAAGCAGTGACAGATTATTCAAAGCAAAAAGAAAATAAAATTAATCTGTCCTTGTGGCTTAATGATTGATTTACCCGCTTGGAACCAAGCGCAATGCGTGTCTACATTTTCTTCAACCCAGTTATTGCCAAAGGGCAAGATCTCTAACAAACAACCAAAAAAACTACAACTTGTAAATACTCCAGAAACATCCTGTATCTTATGTAATAACAAGTTTTAAATCACAGGCATAATTTTTTTTTCTAGTTTACTGGATAAACAATTCGCTAATAAGATGCCCCTTTAGTGATGCTGGGAAGTCTCTGAATGCATAGTAAACATACCACAAAACATATTCTTAGGCTGTTAATGAAGTTCCATATGCTCTGTGGAGAAGTGCCTGTGTTTAAAACGTGAATTCCAGGTTGCAACCTCAGCCAAACACTGCATGCTAAAATTATCGTTCTGCAAAGAATTTTTACTGCCCCTAGTTAAATCTAAAAATGATCATAAACGTTCCCCTCTGCAAAGATATAACTAAAAAAGAATTACTGCGTTCTCTATATTTCCCTTGCACTTTAGAGGAGTGTAGAATTTTGGAGGAAAAAAAATCTTTTTTTTTTTTTTTAAGACCACTGAAACAATAAAAAAAATTGGATTCTCAGAATATAACAGGAAATCAAGAAGATAAATTGGTCATTCATTCTTACATGTACTCTTTAATTAAAAATGTTTATCGAGAGCCTAGAACGTACTAGAAAAACATTCAAACCATCTACAACACTATATAGACAGTAATGTGCACCCAAGAAGGCTTTCCGTTAAAGCTGGAGAAGGGGTTTGTATGATGGTTTATATAAATATTTTAGAACCTTTTAACAGACAGCCCAATCATAAAGCAAAGCTACAACAGTTTTTATGTACCCTTTTAAAAGGGGATTAATTTAGGTTGAGGCAGCAGACGCATTTATTTAGGGCAGAAGGTGAAAAGTCGCGTCTGGGATTGATGGTGTTAGGTTTCACCCTCGTCCTCAATGATAACTCTTAGACTCTGAGCAGCATCGAGTCTGGGGAGATCAGTGGGCGAGAGGGTGCTCGGTGTAATGAAAGGCCCAGGTTTAATTCCACTAATCGCTTGGTCAGGGCGACCGAATTAACCAGGCACATCTGTTCGCACTGGAGCACCTAGGCTGGGCTCTTCCTCTTTGTGCAACGAGGTTCTACGGATTATTACACAGTTTAGTCTATTTGTTCCATTTGCTCTTCCCTCCCTTCACCCCAGAGTGGTAAAATTCTGTGCTATCACCTTTGCTGGGTAAATCGCGATGAAATCCTTCAACAGGACTCCTTGATTGTGAAAGATCTTTTACAACATGGGTAGGGAAAGCAGAAAGAAAGAGCCAGAGAAAGAAAGAAGATGCACTTCTTTCTTGATGAATGCATCTAATGTGTGAGTGGGTTTTGAGTGTGTCTTTTCATTTCCTTCACTCTGAACTAAGAGAATATCACCAAAGACTCATCTGTGTAAAACGTAAAATCCCCCATGTTTTTATTTTTCTCTTTAGACACCATCATCAAATTCTAACTCAATGACCTCTCAAACTTTAGGTTCAAGTATATCTTCTTATAAAGCTCATGATCATTTGGGGAAAAATTACTCGTTTTTTTTTTTTTTTTTTTATAGACAGCAACAAACACCAATAATTGATCCCTGAGTCCTACTGTAATGCTTTCTTCTCACAAGATAAGATTCTCTGATGCTTTTTCCTCCTGCTTCATGTAGGCTGTAACAGGGTACCTGCTCTACTTCAGGTGACAGATATGGCACTGGTGACTCACAGCAGCAGGAACAGCAGCCTGCTGACCTTCCAAGGCTGCAGAAAAAGGTGCTCAAAATCCCATTTTTTATGATCCCACGTGTAATGCTATTGGAAGACTTTTTCCTCCACCAGTCACAAGAGTGTCTCCTATTAGCAGCCTAACCATTGAACACAAGCACCGAGTTGGATGCCAGTTTGCTCAAGTTATGCTCAGGTTATGCTACCACCTTTCTCCAGTCTCAGCTTGAACTTTGTAAATGTGGGTTGCCTTTCCTGAAAGAGGGCGTTCCTGTGCTCCTTAAACTCCATCGAGTCAGGATGCAGCCATACAACAAATGAGCAGTTCACACAGATGGAAAGGTAGGAAAGGGTATTCTAGAAGGCAGAGTCTGTGCATCTGTATTTTTTGATATGGGACAATGCTCAGGGTTGGAGATGTAGCTCAGTGGTAGAGCACTGTTTGCCTAGCATAGGTGAGGCTGGGTATCAGCATCGGGGTGGGGGGAAGACGCTACAGGATTATAGGTAGGGCCTATGTTGATTATTCATGGAAGAGACAAGGTCACTGAAATCCAGGATCAAGGACCTGGTTCAGGTCTAGATGAGTGGATGAGGATTGGGTAAGGCTGAAATCAGTATTTTGCCTGTTTAAGTTTCCCATTTCCACTTTAGACATCAAAGCAACCTTTATAAACTATAATTACCCCACCTGAATAAGTCATACCCCACCTGAATAAGACCTCGCAAAGGTCTCCTTGAACTTTGTGATCCAAACTCCTTACCTACGTTCCAGCCCCTGCCCCACGCTTGTATCTCACGTGGTCTCACTATGTCCCCTTCCTTCCTGTGTTGTAGACAAATCCACCTTCCTTCTGCTCCTCCAATGGGCCAGCTTTCCTTATCTAATTTACTAAAAGCAACTGCAAGCCTGTAAAATTACCTCCACTCAAATACAAAAAAATCACACACACACACACACACACACACGCCCTCTAATGGATCCAATTCCCACAGGTACATAACTGGGCAAAAGAGTCAGTCTGTGTGTGAAATAAAAACCCCCATAAATGTGTGGGAGGATTGAGCTCTGTCCTTTAAAGCACAGGTTTTTAAGAGGAGGATAAAGTTTCAGCCTTTATGTTTCCCCTTTGCCCTGGACCTTTGTGCAGTGCACATACTACACAATGATCCATTGCAACCCTGGAATCCTTCTTCCTGGAAAGCTCTTTTGTCAGAATTCCTACATCTGGTTCTTTCTCATCATTTGGATCTTGGGTTAGATGGTACTGCTTCAGAGTGTTCTCTCCTGACTTAAAAAAAAAAAAAAAAAATCCCAGCCCCATTACTCTCTATGAACACTATACTTTTATTATTTCTGCAGCATTGCTACTATTAGAAATTATCTTGTTTATGGTTGTTTAAATGTCTATTATTTGTTTCTTCCTCACTAGAATACAAACTCCAAGAGAGAAGAGATCTTGTCATTCTTGATCATTAGGATGTATCCAGAATTAATGGAATGCCAAGAGTGTTATAGGATCACCTGTTAAAATGGTGGGGCATGCAGGGACCAGGCTACAGGATAGAATCAGTGGACACATCCAGCAGCTAGAACAATAGCCTCTGGGAAGTCACTCTGCATGAGTGTGTTTGACCTGGGACATCCTGAGACTTCTCCAGAGTAAGCAATGTTCTGGAAGAGACCAGTAAAATCTCTTCAGGTTCAGCCAGCCAAAGTTTTCTTTTCCTCTGTATTTTGACTTTATGGTTTCTCCGAGAGGCTACAAGTCCACGAGGAGAAGAATCCACAGGGCTGTGGGGTTAGTGGTCAGAAGACAGAACTGAGCTGAAAGGGTCCCCTGGCCATCTGCCGACATGACTTAACACCCTGGCTAATTCACAACCCCAAGAACAACGCACTTTTACAAGCCAGTAGCCTTGATCTCCACAACAAAGACAGAAGGGATCTAATAACAAGTCATGTCCTGGGACATAAATCGGTACTACTGACATTAGTTTCTCCACAGGAAATGGAATCATGATGTATGTCACCTGCCAAATGGGTTCAAGAAGGAAGTCCACAGAGCTCCCAACTCCTAATGCATGGGACAAAGTGCCCACTGCCCTGAATGACTTCAAACTCTGCTGCTAACAGGGGTTTCCTGGAGGTTGGTTGCTAAGTGTTGGCATGACAGAACAAGAATGAGCCCTTCTTACCTCTGCCCTGCCAGACATTTAGGCACTGAACAAGGTCCTCATCCACAGCGGGGGCCCAAAGAACACCATCCCCCACAACTAATTGTACATTGTGTTCATTTTCAAAGTCACAGTTTGCACCACAAGGAAACTGCACTTATCCTTGCTCCTAAGATGTAAACCCAGATGTTTAGTCATTTGCATTGGGATTGTATACATTATGACCCACAGCTGGGCTCTTGAGGCTGTCTGTGTGTGACGAAGAAGGCAGGGTTTATTAGGTGGTCGTAATTGTACAAAAAGTTACCGAGGTCTAATAATTTATTACTTAGAAGCTCGTGGATTTTGCCATACTTTTCCTGGTCATGAGGGCTTTTGCTCAAGATGGATTTCCTTGTACAATGTGTCGGCTTGAATAACTGCAAGGACCAAAGCTTATCAAACTTCACCTTTCCAAAGAAGGTATGCTTTAGGATGTCCCAAACTCTAAATAAGGATTTATGAAATTTCACCTTATTTATGGATATAATTAGTCTCAGGATTACTTAATCTGCTTTCATTTTTTTTTTTTTTCACTTCACAACTATAAAGGATTGCTCTATCAAGTAATGCAGGTCCTCTTAGGAAGAAATAGAGCCATATTCATACAATGGGCAAAATGCCCTGCACATATGGCTGCCTCATGTCTGTGGGTCATTTGTCATGGAATCTCTCTAGTATCATCTGTCCAGAAAAGCTGTGGTCTTCACCATTGTCAAATTACACCACAGAAGTGCCAAATTAAAAGGAAGTCAGAAGAAATAGAGTCAAAGTCTTTGTTCCCAGGCAATATAGATACAGGACTCGTAGGGAAGGAATAGAAAACACTGTGGTAAAGTCTGTAACGGAAAAAAAAACCATGTGTTCTAATAAAACAGTAGAGTTGGCGGACCAGCCATGAAGTGTCAGAATAGCCAAGTCCATTTGGTATATGAATAGGATATCTTCCTTTGCCTTTTGAAATAATGAATTGTTTGCAAAGTGTCACAAGCTGTGTGTTTTCACGGAGCACTGTGGTCTTCCTTCACAGACCCAGAGGCTGTCCCTGGAAATGCCAGAGGGACAGCATCTCTGGGGGGAGGGAGTGACTTCCTGAAAGCAAGGGCTGCTTGGTGAGGTGATCCTGCAGTCCTGACACCACTTCCTGTCACACTCCCTACTTCCTAAGGTTCACGTCTGAACTGAACAACTAAGAACTACATCCTAAACCCAATAAAAAATCCAATTACATCTTGGGATAAATTCCAGTGATATCTTTAATACTAACTTACCCATTTAAGAAGTATAGTAGAGATCTCTATGAAAAATGCTCCTAATTCAGATACTTCTCTGGCTGATATTACCAGCAACCTAAAAACCAGGGTGATGGATGGAAAAAGTTAAAAATATTTCACTTTGTGGTTTCAACATTTCAGAAGGGCAATTGCAGGGAAGTAGATTTAAGCTTTAATTAGGAAACGTATATATCACAGGGTTGCTCCTTTCCTGTGATCAGGGGAAAAAATTTTTTTTATGTGCATGAGTTGAAATGCAGAGATCAATAAAAAGCAAGTTTGACAACCCCAAGGCCAAGGACGCTTTGAGGAATTTGGAGATTAAAAAGATTATCTCCATAAACCTGGGACCACGCCATGTAATTATTCTATCATTGGCGCTACAAACTAGATACAGAAATCCTTTGCTTAAATATTATTAATTCGACATTTTAACACTTTATTCCAAAGAGAAAATTGTGCTTCACTAAGGTCTGATAATTACACAGTCATTTATTTGTTTTAAACAGCAAGTACTTCTAAATTTCTAATTAAGAAACTGTAGGCAAGTGGCATAGTAATGCAGAAAAATGAATGAAGGGGTCAGGAAGGAAATAAAAGGTGAACAGCACAAAGGACCCAGATGTGCCAGAAAGAAGGTTTCCAATTTTTTTGTTTTAACCACAGGATAGAATGGAAAGGGTAAGGTGTATGTGTGTGTGTGTGTGTGTGTGTGTGTGTGTACCTGCGTGTGCATCGTATCTGTCAATCAATACAAACTATCAAGCCAGATAATTCAAGCCTAGTTTTAACTCTGGAGCTGGCACCTCTGTTGAAGAGTGTGCCTGAGTTGGTCCAGAAGGCACAGTGCAGCTGATCCCCTCACGTTTTCTGGTGGAAGCTCATTTTCTTACAAGTGCCTGATAACCACACACTTGGAGATCCAGGCCTCTGATGCATCTCCCCCCTTCACGTTCTGATGTGGAGCACGGAGCTGTAAGTGGGACAGCCCACAGGACTGATGCTAAAAGCTTTGTTGTGGGAATCCCTGAAGCATATTCCTATAAATAGGACTGTCTACATTCACTCAATGTGTGCACATTGACCCAAATAAGAATGATGCACAATTCACAAATGTGTACGTCAGTGCTCTGTGAACCAAATGGGCAGGAGGGTTCCCGAGCTGTAGAGGAGTTCTTAGAAACAGTCTCAGGATTTCAATCTGCCTAAATGATATTTGAGACAAAGTCTAAACAAATTACAATTGGAAAAAAGTAGTTGCAGCATGTATGCAGACACACTTAAGATATTGAAGTATAAACATATCCTGCAAACTGATATTTTAAAGACAGCCCACCCAATAGAAAAGTAAGTGAATGAAATAAACTACCAATTCACAAATACATTACATATGGCAAAACTAAACACAAGCAAATCCCACATATAAAGGATAACAGGACTACACTAGTAATAAAGAAAATGTAAACTATTTTTAAAAATGTTTTTGACTTATTAGATTAAGAAAATTAAAAAGAGGCCTGGGCTGTAGTTCAGTGGTGGACTGTATAGATAAGGTCCTAGGTTTGACCCCAGCAACAGCCCCACACCCACTGGAGAAAAAAAATGTGAAGGAAAGAAGAGAAAAAGAGAAGAAAAGAAAATTTAAAGATTGGTAATCCTGGTGCTCTTAAGATGTACATAAAGAGATAGATAAATCCATTCATTGATAAAGGTGTATAAATACTCTCACATTTTTAGGATCTTGTGCATTTAAAACCTATATCTACTCTTTTCACTCAGCCATCTCATGGTTGGGAAGGATCTATCCAAAGACAAAGATTAGCTGAACACATGCATGAGCATATGTACGCGTCTGAACATTGAAGGAAAAGCTACAAGAGTCCCAAACAGAAGAAAATGATGATATATAGGCGTGACTTTAAGTGCTGCAGAAACAGACCCCGAGATGGGACTCTTGTGAAAATGATTCATTCAGGAGCATTGCGTGGAACAACAGGCAGGGGAGGAAGAGAGGTCAATGTTCCATCTTAAGCAAGGAACACTGATTCCATCTCAAGCTAGGACAGGGACCTGGCTCAGTTTCACTGGCAATCTTTGGAGATGGCCTCAGCCACACTCAATGTTGTCTCGGATGGAGCCCTAAACCTGGCATTCCTTCACGTAAGGGTGTCCCTAAGAGAATGCAGAGCCAGCACTGGTAGCCCAGCTCAGGTCTTCCAAGCAAAGTACATGATGGCTGGGAGCAGTGAGCATACCACCATCCCTGGGCACACCAGTGGGAGGAAGAACCGCCGTGGCCTGTGGCACGAGGGTTCATTACACAGTATTACAAAGAATGAGTGGGACATGTACATGTAACTATGGGACTAACTGATGTAAGTGGAGCTGGGAGCATATTTGAGGGTAGCAAGAATGATAATCCAATTGGGGGAGTGGATGGGGAGGAGCAGCCTTATTTAATTATTTATGCATACAAAGCTTACAGGAAAGCACCAAATGATCAGCATCAATATGTCCATGTACAGTTTATCATAGAGTGCTGGGCAGGGGAAGGTGGATGGAGGGTGAACTAGAGAGAAACAGAGAGAAACAGGAACTTTTTCTTCCTATACTTTTATTGGGACTAGCCATGCATCATGCCATTCCTAAATTAAGGAATAGCCAATATGGCAAAAAATTAAATGTGCTTTATCAAAATTAATTTCATAAGCTTCTCTTCCTTATAGTGGAAAGACTCAGATTAAAATGCTTCCTCAGACTTAATAGGGTTGTCCTTTTAGCCATGAGCAGAAAATACCTTTGGGACATAGATCTGTATTTGCAATCCTGAAACTGAGACAAGCAGACAAAGTCATTCTGGGCAAAGGGGGAATAACACAACAAATGAACAAAAATATCTGTGTTAACGTCCTGCAAGAAACCTGTTCCAGTTATGAGCATCTCTATTATCCATCAAATTGCAAAGCATCAGAAGCAGGAGAATGGGTAAATGAATTAAAATGCATCAAACAGGGCTGGAGCTAGAGCTCAGTGGCAGAGTGCTTTGCTTAGCATACCCAAGGTACTGGGTTCGATCCTCAGCACCACATAAAAACAAACACGTCAAATAAAGGCATTCTGTCCTTTTACAACTTAAAAAAAAAATTCATCGAACAGAATTATGTGCTACACATATATAGTTACACTTTTGAAAATTTTATTGACTTAAAGAAACATGTTATAATGTGAGGTTTAAAAGTGAAATATGTATTTCTGCATAAATAAGTGAGTCTTATTGTATAAATTTAAAAATATGTACCTATGTTCCCATGTACCACATATGCACACATCTTTAAAAATGCACTTAGTTGAAGAAAGTATGTGGTTGCCTGAATCTTAATAGTGGTGAGGCCTTGGATGTGGGAATAGGGCAGATTTCTAAAAGTTTCTTCTTTGTATTTTTCTGTGTTGTTTTGCTCTCAAAGGATGCCCTGCTTTTAGTATTTGCATCAAGCACACCAAATTAAACGTTAAAACAACTTAACTTCCAAGGATAAAGACATGGTCCCAAATAAGCTCCTAGCCATTTACCAATTTTGAGAAATTAATTTTGGAGAATGGCATATGCATTCTCTTCTACTATTGAACTAACCAAATTGAACTCCTTACAGAGTATT
This sequence comes from Tamias sibiricus, assembly GCA_025594165.1. Taxonomy (NCBI): domain Eukaryota; kingdom Metazoa; phylum Chordata; class Mammalia; order Rodentia; family Sciuridae; genus Tamias; species Tamias sibiricus. The sequence continues at coordinate 13,517,619 of CM046662.1, forward strand.
TGGTATGTAATCATTCTTACTTTTTAGCAAAAATCACATTAAGTATGTATCTGTCTGAGCATCATGGCCACACCATAGAGTAACAAGGGATCTGAATTGACAGTGTCTGGGTTGACATTGTCTCTAAGAACAAAATTAGAGGAGGCCCAAAGCCACATGCCCTAAGGGGTGGGAAGGCTAGTGCAAGACCAAAGGTCTGTATCTGGATTCTCTGTGTCCTGTCCTCTCACAGTGAACTTAAAGACCGAGCAGCTAACACAACCCTGAGCATTCACTGTCAGCTAGTACATCAGTATGGACCAGAATGAATAGATTCACTTTTGAAAATCTGAGCACATCAGAAAATTAACACTGAGTTATAAATTCAGTAGAGTACACATTATTCCTAGAAAGAGATTATCTTCCCTGCGCCACTGGAAGTCACATTTTAAAAAGTCCAAGATGGTGGAAACAGAACAACATCCCATCATTATGGTTAAAAATCAACCGAGCCTCTAAAGAATGTTCTGTAGACTCACCATCAAAAGCTAGCGTTCCCTTGACTGACAGCCTAATGAAATGCATGTGTTTGTTACCCAGGTGGGGTGGCCAATCTTCTGCACACCTTTTAGACATTGCCTACCCTCAGCTGGTCCATCCCAACATTCAAGAAATCTCTCCATGAATTTACACGCACAGCATGCTGAAACAGTAAAAGACAGTAACAGAAGAAAGCCCTTGTTTGAATCCATACTCTATTGCTGTATTGCCTTGGAAACAGTGAGGCAGCAAAGAAACTCAGATTTTTAATGGAATAAAAAAAAAAAGAAAAAGTCCTTTCTAGAATTTTTTTTTTCTTATTTCCTGGTTTTATGTTTTTTTTAATAACTTACGTCATGGACATTTCATTGACCTTTTAAAATACCTTTATTTATGTATTTATCCTGAGTCAGTATTCCAATCATCTTAAAAAAAAAAAAAAAAAAAAAAAAGCTGGGAAGAAAGGTCAGTTCAAAGGTGAGCCCTAGGTGAAGAATACGATTAGACTCAATTATTTTTATTTCATTCTAAAGTACATCTGACAGGCTTCCTTCCCATGTTGCTCTTGCACAAGCCTGCCGCACATGAAGAACAGCTCTTCTTTGACATTCAATAACACAAGGCTCTTCTAGCCAGGGAACACTCTGCCTAAAACCCACCTAATTGCAAGCCCCAGTGACCATCCTATTATATATCTAATTTCATTTCACCATTAACAAACACACTCAGATCACAATAATAAGCCATACACTCATTCAGTGCTAATGACATTTACTATCTTTGGTTCTAAACACAAAACGTCTTTAAAAAGCAAAGCCAATGGATCTAGAAAATATACCATCAATTTATATAATATGCCATTTGCTACATTCTTTTAAACTATCCCCCCAGCACCTGAAATAAAATGTACCAGATTGCATAACACTGCCACAGATAAATAACTTTCATAAGTGACTTTTCTCTATACACTGTAAAATAATACTTTACCGAAGGGTAATTAATAGCTAGTTTAAAGCAAAGCAGACACAGTTTATACAAAATATGGCTTTGCAACAGATCAAAACTAGAAACTGAACTTTTATTGTGCCAAACTATAACCCAACTTCGGATTTTTCTAAACACACAAGGATTAGCACTTCCTTTGTCGGTAAAACCCAAAATCAAATGTTTTCTTGAAAAATACCTCAGTGACTAAGTTTTAAATCATCTTTCAATACATCAATCTTTTCTATCTTAATGGAAATGTGCAGTGTTGTGAATTACCCATTATGTTGAAAAATCCAGAAGTTGTTTTAATTGGTTTTGAATGAAAGCATTATTCTACATTTCTAATCATGTTTCTACCCCTAAGGCTAATATTAAAAATGAATTACAATTCCTGAGCAAAGGAATTGACTCAGAATCATAGCTTGGATTAACATTTTGTTACAGATAATCCACAAACTAGAGGATCCAAAAGCCCATAACTGAGAGTTGAGTATATTTTCTAAGTAAGAAGCTAAAATGCTCATTAGACACACTCCAAGTGAATAATGAACCATCTGAAAGGAGTACACGTGTTCCGCAAAGCATTTTACATTCTATTGTACAATGAGTTCCTCTTCCAAGATCATCAGTTTAAGTACTTAGTCACTAAATTTTATTATATTTCTAGAAATGAAACACATGCCGAGTTGCCAACCGTCTCTCCATGGAATTATACATACATTCGAATTGCTGTTACCATTTTAAGACCTAAGAAAGGTTCTTCCTTACTTATGGACAACAAATCCTGATTGTCAATGACAAATACGCCCCACGGTTTAAAACAAAACCAACTTCACTGTCTCAATAAATTCAGTTAATGCTACAGGACAGAAGCTTGTCACTTGTGCCATGAAGTGATTTTCAACTAAAACTTCAAATAATAATGCAGAAATAAAAACTGACCTGTTCAGTACCAATTAAGCAACTCTGACTGGAGCACCTGAACTCATTTGCATAATGGAATACCCTTCCCCCAATTATTCAAATTATAGTTTAAAAGGAAAAGAACACTCCAGAAGAGGTTTTTATTTGTAGGGACGTTTTAATGAGGTGATAGGTATCTTAATAAGTGTTCTTGGGTGAAGACACCTGGATTATGAAGCAGCAATTTTGCTGTATCCTATATTAATTCACAGCAAGATTTTATCACGTCTGTTTAATTTATTAGAGACTTGAAGTACTTGGTATCACTTGCATGGTTTCAAGTAAACCAATTTAAACAAAAGATGAAATAAATGGTAAGTCTTGAAGATTTGAGTTTTTCAGATATTTTTTCTTTTAGCTTAACAATAATTCACCACAAGTACAAATCAGGAAAATCTGCATGAAATTAACTTCAAAGCAGATTTGCAAATGAGTCCTAGAGCATTTTTATTAAAAAAAAAAAAAGTTACCAAACAAAAAGAATTTTAAATATACTAACTGTATTGATTTTTTTTTAAAGTATAGGAGAGACTTAAATTCCAGGGAGAAAATCTATATCCTTGCAAAATGACCTCTTAAGTGTTAACACTTCTCCTACCTGCAATAATAAAATGGCATTATTATTACTCATTGATTATTAATGAGTTTGTAATGCTTATAATTTATTTTATTCTAGAATTCTTTAATTTAAAAGTGGCTATAACTTTCCTCAAGATGAAACCACTAAATACAGTGTTAATTTTTCTATTTTAAAAAGTTAACATACACTTTAACATTGTGTGATTAGTTTCACGTAGGCAGTATAATGCATTTTATAGATATTTTTTCAAGTTATTTCATTTCTTCAGATGCCAATTTTTTTTCCCTTTATGGGGTTAAACTGAACATTCTTCTAAATTCTAAGTGATTTACAGCTCTGAAATCGCTATGCTTCTCCAGCGATATTTTTCTGAAAAAGATCATTTTTTCCTAGTTCTTTTTCATAGGAGCTACACGGTCTGTACAAAAATATCCCTTGTCATTTTACTATTACAAGAAGGGTAAAATATTATAGTGAATAATAGAATCAATTTGATATAAGTGCAAAAAGAATTTTTATATGATATGAATTAAATCAACTCAAGCAAGTAACTCTTTCCATAAGTGACTCACTGAATAAGTAAAGGCAGGACCAGCAGAAAGCAACATAAAATAAGCATTGGGAGACTCCAAAGAGATTTGTCTATATAACATAGCACTAAAAGGATGCTCCAGTTCCAGCTCTCAAAAGCTTGTACTATACACTTTGCATTATAAAACTATCATCGCCACTGATACAGTGATAGGACTTCCTTTGATCCAATGGGCTGTTCTCAGAGATAACATGGAAAGCAGTATCTGCAATATGATGTGACAGGAGACATCTTGCAGCTTGCTTTGGAAAAGCTTAAAATTTGATTAACTCTAATGGTCACTGACTGTAAAAAATAAGGACATCTAACTTGCTTTTGTTACCACTGTTAATTTCTTTTTATTTCATTTTGAGAATGTAGTGGTCAATGCTCTTTTCCTGCACTGAAGTATGAAGGTAGATGTTCATGCATCTCCTCAGACCTCCTCCAACTCCATAGGTCATTTCAACACTGGTGTGTAAAGAATCAAGATTCAAGATCAAGATTACTGCCTACGCACCTGAGGATGAGAACATGAAATATGAATTCCTAGAGAATTCTTTCCATGAACTCTCAGTAAGCCCTGGTAATTTTAGCATTAGGAGGTAATTTTCTTTCTATCATCAAACTTTAGTACTTCTCACCAAGGTTATCCAGGAGGGCAAGGAGGCCAAACTCTTCTCCACTGAAAACTTCCACTTGTCACATTAAAACTTCTGGGCCTCTGATCATCTCAGGAATGTTTAGAAGCGTGTTGTTTCTAGAGTTGGGAAGAACTTTAAAGTGGTTTTTTGCACTGGTCTATGGAAATGTAGATTTCCATCTCAAAACCTGTGCATCACAACAAACCAATCAATTCATTTATCAATCAACTAACCAAGAGCCAATTTATGGACTAAGTGAGCAAATGGTCATTTTGCAGGAGGCAAAATAGAAATTCTGGAAGTTAAAATAAAAACACACATTTTTAAAAAATACACAAAACTAGCAACTTAATTCTTTAGTAAGGTCTATTGGTCAGAGAGTTTTTACATGAGTCAGTTATGAAATGTTTTAAGCCACTTGGTCGAAGTTGGGAAGTGATTTTCTTTGAATAGAAGTAGGAGATCTAAAAACTCATCTGATACATCTAATCACAGATTTAACCATTCATTCATTCCAAAAATAAAGCTCTATGCAAGGCACTGGGATAAGAAAATGTGTGAAAGTATTGTTGTAGATTTTCCTATCAATTTTCTACACTTTATTAAGGGGTTCCTAATCAAGAAACCAGATCAGAATAAATATGATGTCCTCCCCAAACAAGTCTATATTATGAACGAAACATCTATTACTTTCTACACATAGAATTTTTATACTTTTTAGGCTTCACTTTTAAATAACAATTAGACAAGTAAGTTTAGGAGTTAGAGGCAACTTTTGCATTATAAAGTTCTACTTATAGATTTCTTTGAAACATGGTCTCAGTTCCAAACTCTTACAGGTGATTTATAACATAAAATCTTTTCCTGGATAACACAATTCCAGAAAGCAAACTAAAATGGAATTCCTGAATATGAATTGCAATACAAGGGAGACCTTTAACAATCCAACGAGGTGAGTGTGTGGTAGTAATTTCTCTTTTCATTTTGGTCTTCCCAAATCTTGTTTGGTTTTTTACCCAATTGTTTTGTCTAAATTAGGCATCCTTGTTCCAATTAGCTGCTCAACCCAGCTTAACCCTGACTTTTACTGACTGTGACCTTGCTACAATCTATGGATGGCTTTTTAATTGCCAATTCTGATGGATGCTTTCCAATCCAAATCTTACTTGCATCTTCACAGATTCTAACACCAACAACAGTCTCCTGCTACTTGAGACTCTTCGTTGTCCTAGTTTTACAGCATCCATCTCAAAGCATTAGTCCCTCTTGTTTTCAGTCTGTCCCCCCAAGCTCCCAGAGTCTCCTGTGCTGGAAATGCTCATACTTCCCCAAAACACCATCTCAAGTCCTGTTCTCTTCTGTTCTTTGAAGTTTGCCTTTACTGGTACTCTGTGGTCTGTAGGTCAGGTTCAACCTGGTGCTTGTTTTTTTTTTTTTCTTTTTCTTTCTTTATTTCATATATATATATATTATATTATATATATATATGTATATATATATATATATATATAAATGCAAAACACACACAGGAACCTATAAAAACAACCACAGGTTTTATCACTTTTATCACATCTCTTTTTTTTTTGTTGTTGTTGAACTCAGGGACATTCTAACACTGAGCTACATCTCCATCCCTTTTTATTCTTTATTTTGAGATAATGTCTTGCTAAGTTTCTCAGGATGACCTTGAACTTGTGATCTTCCTCCCTTAGCTTCCCGAGTTAGTGGGATTAGAGGTGCTCCACAACACACCTAGCTCACATTGTCTTTTAACCACTAAAAACTGCACTTTAGATAAGGGACAGCAACCTTTTCTGTAAAGAGTCAAATAGTATTTTAGGCATATTGACTATCCTAATTAATATTGCTGTTACATTGAAGTAACCATTAAAATCATCAATGGAATGTGAATGTCTGTGTCCAATCAAAAGAACTTTATGGACACAGACATTTTAATTTCATATAATTCTAAATTATCAAGAAATAGTAATCTTCTTTTGATTTTTCTCTCTAAACATTTGAAAATTTAAAAAAAAATTGTTTTGACCTATGGCCATATTAAAAAAAAAAAAAAAAAAAAAAAACAGGACCAGGTTGAACCTGCCCTATATACCAGAGTGCCAGTCCCTACTTTTAAACTATTTACATCAGTTCTTTTCCCAACTTCTAGGAAAATGTGATTCTTTTCAAAAATGCAAAGTAGTAAAAGTGAATTTTCTCATACCGAAATGATTATCACTATTACTCTCATTCCTATAAAGTAACTAGTATAGCAAATCTTTTCATTAATGCAAAGCAAATAATAAAAATAACAATTATTTAAAATAAGTTCATATTAACCATCTGATGGGCAAATTATTCAAGGACTCTATGAATCCAAATTCCTTTGCACACTTACTGTACAACACATGAATCTGTCTACAGGTCTTATTTGTGGGAATTGCCTCATTTATAAAAGAATTGAAAGTTTAATGATGAAATTACAGACTACTTCCATGAAACAAAGGCGATTCATTCAGTCCATCACAGTTCAAAGAAAAATCATATGGCTCATTCCTCCTTTGTTTCCTAAGGGAAAGAAATTTATGTTCATTTTGCTCCACATATACTTATCCAGCAAACACTATGTTGGGGCAAGACAATGTGAACAAATGCTACCTCTCCAGCATTTGTACAAGAATCGTCCATCTTTTTTGTGTCCTACAAATAAGTATCTGAAACAGTTAAATGAAAAAAAATATGTCATCATTATTTTGATAAACCTCAAAAAAAAAAAAAAATGCAACCATCTTCAGTCCAGGATCAATAGGACCCAGGGTTTTCAAGATCCAAAGTTCTCGAGGGAGTGCTACAAATTGACAGGACTGTCTCTTAGCGCTTGATTTGACATGAGATAGAGCAAAAGACACGCAAACCCCGGGGTGGAGAGCCTCATCTCAGACAGTTCCATATTGGCCAGACAAGCACCAGTGGCTCAAGAAGGTAACCTACATCGTCCACAAGTCAATTGCGAATTACTGTCTCTAAATTGGCTCCACAGCTGCGGTTCGCAGTTCCCAGAGTGCCCTCCAACTAACTGGTTGTGTGTGTGGGGGGGAATACAAGCCTGCTTTTCCTCACAATGCACACCTCTTGGCTATTTGCCATCCCAACTCAGGGAGGACATGCAGATTTAAAAAGGGACACTTCTGAAACTCTATCAGCAAAATGGCATATCAAGAGTTTGGCATAGGGGCTGCTGTCAGGCACTCAAGCACAGAACTTATTCCAGATTTGGAGACCCACAGAGTGGATCCACGAAATAAACTTGGCCTGCACAAGAGCCCAAAGCACTCAGCCCTAAACAAGCGAGGCTTGGGGAAGCAGTGCCAAACATTTTTCTTTTGTTTCTTTTCAAAGAAAGCGAGGGATCTTTAGAAGGGAAAAAGAGAGGACGCTAAGGCTATTGCCTACCCTATTAGTCCCTTTCTGGGTATTTGAAGGAAACTCACAATCTGGCGATAGACATGAGTTACAAAAACTGAAATTTGCTATCTTTCAGACAGCAGATACTCTGCTTTTATCTAATCAACAGCATGTAGCTGGAGAGTTAGGAGATCTGGAAGTGAATGATAAATTGAGATGAAAGCTGATATTTCGGGGTGCAGCAGTAACCAGGGCTTAATGTGATACAGCTGTGTATATATATCTCGCATATGCATGTACAGACACATACAAGTACATGCACAAGGAGGGGGAGTGGGGAAGACAAGAGTGGATATTGGGGAAAAAAGATCAGCTTTCACATGCAAATGCTACATAAATATACTCACACAGGGAATGAGAAGAGGACAAACTCATCATCTCTCACAGAAAAATGATTTGTATCCTTTTCCGTCCCTCCAAAGCATGCTCTCTTTAACCCTGGATTATTGTAATTCCTACCTTATGCTTTTCCAAAGGTATCCTTGTGAAATCGTATGGGTTATTTAATCTGCAGGTTAAATTCAATGTGTTCTCACCTGGTGCAAGTTTAAAACCCTGCCCCTGTTCTTACACTACTGGAGGCACAGGAAGTTCAGCAGGTTGACATTTACTTCCATGACTGAATCCTAAACCGAGATTAATAAAATGATTAATTTACTTTTCTTTTCTGTCCTCCCCCCCTCCTGTTTCCCCCATGAGTCATGGTTGGCCATCTACAAGAACAAAATATCTAACTGAAGAAAACTGTCTTCCAACGGCAGCATCTGTCTCCCTGGCAAGCTCTGCTGACAGTTGGGTCCTGGTTCTGGAGTTGTCCCTTCCAGGAGCTCTGTGGGGCTGAGCTATTAGTGGGCTCTCCTCCTCCTAGGTGCTGCTTCCTACTGATTCCTCCCAATGTGAAAGAGGGATTTGTATATATTTATCCTTCTGAGAATCTGCTATTGTGCAAATATCTCCAATTGAGACCCCCGTGGGAGGGCGCACATGACACAGGAGCACTTCCATTCGTTTTCTTGCAAAATATCCATAAAATAGCTTGGCAGTTCCCAAGGGTCTGCTTTCTGGGTATTATGTAAGCAGTTTCTCCTTCAGAAAGGGAAAGAGATGCTTCAAGACACAGAAATAAAAATGCCCACAGCTCTCTAGGGGAATTTCAAAATAGCAAGTTGCTTAAATACCAAGGAAAGCACCTGGTTCCTCTCCAAACCAAGAGATGGCCTGCAATAGTTTCAGAGATGGAGCAAGAATGGGGGAGGGGGAGGGGGAGGGGCAGGGTGACCATGAAGGACACTGGGGTAATCACGACACAGAATGAGTTGGTAACAGCCAAGCAACAACCCAGCAATATCTGTTGTTTTCGAAATTCTACTTAAAAGTACTTAGTTGAAGAAGTTGTATGTTTTGTTTTTGGAATAGTGCTAAGGTGGGGGTGAATTTTTGTAGGAATGATATTCCAGTAAGGCACATCTGTCTTGTTCTAATTCAGAGCCTAAAATACTTCTGTCAGGCTCTCTCTCCCTTTCCTTCTTAAGAATTTCTTTGCAAATCCACTTTTTTTCAAACAATGACTCAACCCTTAGACCCCCTGGAGGCTCCTGATTCTTAAAAGAATTAGAAAAGATCTCCCATTATTATTAGATTCCATTTTAGATTGAGAAGAAAGCAGAAGTAGGCAAGATAGGTACGCCTGCCTTTATGCGGCTTGAGAGACTTTTGAATTGTGCCTTATTCAAAAGGTGGAATCACAAGGCGCACCTTCAAACTAGGAAATAAAAAGTCTACTGGACCAATTATTCCTAACCCTCTCAATGAAAGTAAAAAGAATCCAAACTCCCCATAAGACCTAAAGGCATTTAAGAGAATCCAAGTAGCTCCACACATTTAATATTTTCTAAGAATAAACAGGGAAAAAAGATTAAGCCTTCAAAGATCTCACTTATGTAAGTCTGACAACAACATAAAATACACAGCGGAAGGATTACTCTCAACCAAAATTCGGAAGAGAGGCTTTTGTAGAAAACTGTTCCTCTGGCTAGATTCCCTTTGTTTACAATAAGAAGTAGAATTTGGACCCATTATATATTCCTTCTTATGGTCCCCCTTGTGCATTGAGGTTGTTAAAGTAGCATTGTAATTATCTTTTATCTATAGCATGATTTATTTAAAATATGAAATCCCTTTTACATTTTTAAAGTTGTAATAACTGAAGGCTCTCCTTAATAGTAAGGAAAAAAAATCACATTGGAATATGAAACAAATATATTTATTTCACCAGTCCTTTTCAGGGAAGTTCTGAGTGATTATCCAATAAAAACACAGCTTCACATTTTGTTTTAGACATTAAATTTTTTTTTTCAATTTCAAAGGTCATATTTAGAACTGCACCCACCGACTATCATCGACTATGAATATGAATAAGTTGGCGGCCAGGCCCAAAGCTGGTGTCTTTTCAAGTAGAAGAGACTTACTAATAGTTCCATTTGTTTTCCATTAAAAATCTACATTGTATTCACAGCAATCCACATGCCAGTATGTGAGCCTCCTTGGACAAAGCATTTGCTTTGTGTGTATCAGATGCAAAATTTACTTAAATTCCAGATAATTGCAATTGCATCTGCCAAGCTTTGTCACTGGCCTATATGAACATCTTCACAGTGTATACAAAGAGCAATTATCCAACAACCGAAGAAAAACGAAACAGTCATTTCTGCAAATTATAGCCAGCTCCTTTATCAAGGAGTAAGTTTGTGCTAAAAGAATACAACCCCAAAACACTTTTTTAAATAAAATGTATTCACTCACACCACATACATTATCTACACAGAACAAAAAAGGGAGCTTTTTCAACTGTTAAATTACTAGGTCTGAAACAAGGATAACTGCAATTTCAAATAAAATCATCTCGCAAAACATTAAAGTTTTTCCCCATGAAGAAAAAATCAACAACAACAAAAAGGCGAACACTCGATTTAATTTGATTGGATGTACTGGCGTATGTTCTTACTCTCTGTTCAGAACAAACTGCTTCAACAATAGTCACTTACCCTATTTACCATCCGTCTTTAGCCCCCTAATTTGAAATATAAGCTCACGGAATCAGGAACATGAAGGAAGGTCAACACAGGAAAGATTTGAAGAGGAAAAAAGAAAACTGGAGGAATTCAGTCCTAATTAAAACGCATTTGCTTTAAGCATTAAATATTCAATTCCAAACAAGTGTTAGGCACCCTGGTTGGGCTATTCATTCGGTCAATATTTCTCTTTCTCTCTCTTTCACTCTTTCCTTTTTTTCCCTCCTTTGCTCTCTCTTTTTTAACTTCATGCACAATGCCATTTCGACTGTCACAGTCAACACAGCCAGCCTTCCTTCAAAGCCCAATCCAATTTTCAGACTTTTACACCTCATGCCAACTAAACAACATCAACGATTCTCTTCAAGGACCTGATAGAGCAGATCTGTTCTTTTTAAACAAATTCTCAAAGCTATCCACAATGATCACAGGGGTGTCATTAGAATAGAGAGAAAACTCTGAAACTAAAAAATTTTTGTCACTTTTGACTTATGGGAAATCTATCAATTCAGTGGCCACTTACTTCCTCTTTCACCTTCATTTAAATATCTTCATTATCATTTTGTAAAATGTATTATGTTACTGGCCAAAGCTATTAGTCTGTGAAAAGCCATCTCCGTATTCCCCAAATTGGAGCACCATCATTATCATTAATATTTCATGGAACTGCATTAAATGAGACAATATTCAATATTTAACTATCTAATCCTACAGTAATTTATATTAGAAAATACCAACCATGTGAGAATTCAGCCAGTCAGATTATTTTATTGGATGAACCTTTGTCATTATTAATAACACTTCAGTATCTCATATTTTTTTCAGCACAGAATGTAACATCCAAGGACTGAAAGTGATTTTGTTTCTAATTAATTCTGAAAATCCTTGGGAGACAGTGATGGAAGGATAAATATATTAATTTAGAACTGAAGAATTAAAAGCTGAGTCTTCAGATGCGGAAGTTTTCCTAGAGATGTGGATTACTGTCGAGGGCCCACACCTAATTCGGTTTACTAATAATTTAGCATGAGGAAGACGAGTTTGAACCCCAGAGAGTCTAAACTATAGGAAAAAAAAATGTAGGTTTATTCATTTCCAGTAGGACAGTTACTCACATTGCCAAGTTGTAAAGATATTTATAAACTCCATCTGATCTATTATCCAGAGTCCCTATTGTCGATTTGTTTTGGGGCAGTTCCTAGGCCATGAGAGGGTCTCTTTACATACTTAAACAGATCTCCTTTACCTTCTTTCAGAGCATTTGCAAACTCTATTATACATAAACGAAGGTCCATAAACTCTGGGTAAATTGCATTTAACTTCAAAATGAGCAGAGTTGAAGTGATTTGGGGTGATAACAAAAAGAATTCTACAGATAAATGTATTTGAGCTTGGCATGTGCTAAAATCAAAAGCTTTGGGCTTCATATCTTTATAATCAGGAATGTCCTCCGATACATTTTAAGCAAGAGAGAGTCTCCTGGCTACTAACCTTTCAAATACACACTTGGAGGTGCTTAATATACATTTCCTTAGACCATCAGGTCACACCGTATACAGAGAATAATGGTAAATACTGCTAGGGATTTTGATACATATCTTTCATCAACTGCCCTTTCCCTTTTTTTTTTCTTTTTGTTTTGAAGGAATACCATCATTTATATCATATGGAATGTCAGTTTTTGTCTTTCAATATAGAATATGAAGGCATCAGACTCCATTGCCCAGACTTTTTAAGTAAAAAGAGTGTGGACATTACATTAAGTCAGGATGATGGACATGGCAGACTAGAACTTTGGAGAGCTAGAGCTACACAGAAGCACAGGGCACGTTTCCTCCAGGTGTGACACACAGCTACATTTTTGGGGTGATGCTGATGGTAGTGACAGTGGCTAGAGTGAGAAATGGGGGGACTCCCACTGGCACCTGCATTTAGGGACTGAAGCAAAAGATGGTTCCACATCTTCCACATCGTGCCTGTTGAGGCTGGGAGACTTCCAAACACAGTCCTTTGCCTTATAAGGGAAAACATGACCTGATCACCGAATAAAAAATAATTTATATTGTGCTTTTATTCTGTGTTGGTTAATTCTATGAAGTGTTGGAAAATAAATGAAGACATCCTGCAATACTGTGAAGTGCAAAAAAAGCATTCTCTTATCATCAATACTTCACATCCAGGAGGACCCGGCAGGCAGCTATAACCGATCTCATAAAACCTTAGAAATTCATGCACCCAACAGGAAAAGGGCCAAGTTCAACAATGAAGTGAGAAACACAACGACCAAGGCTCTCCCTACTTTTCTCAGCCATTGCTTCTCCAATTCAGATCGACAAGGATCAGAAGATGGAAAAGAAATGTTGATGGTTTGCCTATGACTTTCTGGAAATGAGGAATGCTCATCTTGAAACTCACAGGCAAAATCAGCATTAATCAAGAACCCAGCCAGTAATATCTAAAGTCAGCTGATGGCCAGAAGTGCAGGAACTATTATTACCCAGGGCTGTGGGAAGGGCCGGCACCTCTCAGAACTCTTCCTTTCTATCAAGTTGCAGAGCTATCCACCTCCTACTTTTCAGGAATGTTACCCTCCCCACAAAATGACTGATAAAAGATGAATTTAATGGTATAAGCAAGTTTTGAAAAATAAATCCAGGAATCTACATGTTCATCATGTGCTTTCAAGTTCGAGTAAAAACAAAACAAAACAAAAAAAAACCTCCCTTAGAAAACATATTCATCCATGGCATTTGGGGAATGCTTTAAAAGGTTTCTTCTCTTTCCAATTCCAATCATTTTGCAAAAACCCCCTTCTTTAAAAAAATAATAAATCATAAATTTATTCATTACTCATGAAAAATGTACATTGACAGCTTTGGGGTGTGTACTCATTTATCCTTTCACTGATTAAATTTACTCAGGCAATAGGCACATCCTAAAAACTGTCCAACAGCAGAATTTGTTCTTATTCTGAAACCCAGATGTTAGCAATGACCTGACTCCTCTTGGCAGGGATACACAGTTTAATCCTGCCCCTCTGGCTTTACCCTTTACTTAATACATGTCTTTATTAGATATCAGAATTTTTAAAAAATGAATAAAAGGAAAGAAAGCTGAGAAGCTAAAATTCTGACCTCGCCTACAGCTATGTTTTTCTCAAAGAAAATACATTTGGAGTTCCAGGGCAAAGCTATTAAACACATACACACACACACACCCCAAAACAAAACATTAAAAAAAATAATTTCCATGCTTCTATAATTAAAATATTATTTTATACATGCACAAACACACAATGATAGTTCTTTTGCCTATAGACTATAAGCTCCTAGAGCGGAGAAGAGTCATACACACACACACACACACACACACACACACACACACACACATATACCCCAAACCATGTGTGATTCTGTATACACCCCATGGGGGCTTAATAAACACTTATGAATTGACTGACAAGAGAAAAACCAAGAAATGACAACCTTCAGGGTAGCCGTAACACAATTTTAACTTGAAAATTGCCCAGGAATAGACTTCACAATCTATGGGAACATACACAAATCATATAAAAAGCACTGGTGCCCCTCATATACCCCGAGTGGCCTTAGGGAATAGCTTAGTGAAAAATCACTGTTGTAGGAAGGAGAGTTCAGGCTCTCTATCTATTTACTGTTTGGCTTCTGCAGTGAATCCAGCTGTGAGCAACATTCATTCTGTAATAAAAAGTTATTACAGAAAAACTTTTAAAATACAGATTAGAAGAAGTACAAAAATTTGCTCATCTTTAATATTTTCTTGCTAAGTCTACAATGCAGAACCATCTTTCCCTTTCAATTTTCTAGATTCCTGTTGCCATTTTAATTTTTCTGTAGCTAAAGCTAGCAAAAGTCTAATCTACAATGCTTAGTTTCTATGATAGTAACTTCTCCAAATAATTAGCAATAGATCTTAATTTAACCAGTGTTTTCTATAAATGAGGCATTAATTGTGCATTATAATTCTGAAAACATATTTTATTCAGTGTTTTCTAGAAGAGGCTGTCTTAATGTTTCAGGCGCAAAGTGGCTTGCTTTCTTCTCTGAAGTTCATATATACTTTCTATCCTGGGGGTCTGAATGGGACAGACTTGTATAATTCAGTGTTCCCTGGAACTGAAGAATTATATAAATAAGATAACACTTCTGTTAGCAATTTGGCCTTGCCACATCTCCTTTAAAGGCTGGTTGTTGCAGTTATTATCTATTTTGAAGAACAATTTCCAACCTGATGAATTTCCAAAAGTGTACCATTGGAGAAAGCAGAAAAAAACATACAGTAAACTGTGCTCAGGATTGGCCCCATCGCACTGAGCGGGGGTAAAACAAGAGGAGAAAACCTATTTTGGCTGTGGTCAGGAATTGTTTTAAATAAAACCACCCAAGATAAACGTCTGTGTACATCTTTTTACCATCAAAGGCCAAATGAGATTTAATTTAATTTCCTGCTTTAGCACGGCTGATGCCGTGTTTGCTCACTTGAGTTATCCACAAGGATCAATGAAACCGTACAAACACCAGCATGTGCACTACCTATCTCTCAAGACTACCCTGCCCATCCTGCCCTACTCTCCTATCACCTTTCTCCCACCTCACAGCTGATGGTGGACTTGCTCAATGGCTTCGTTGTATCATTTGAGTTGTTTTCCAACATGCACTTTTGAACATCTAAATCATTGTGTGTTTCAAAGAGTAGAGAGCACCTTACATTTCCTACAGCACACCAGTTGCTTAGGAAATTCTAATCACTCCCATATTTTCCAGATTTTTCTATCCAAGTCAAACACATTTATTTATTTGTTTTTGAGTGATGTGTTTCAGCTTTAGATCCTCACCTGGATAAAAATAAGAAAGAAAAACTTTGTTGTTGGTTCTCTCTCTCTCTCTCTCTCTCACTCACTCACATGTGCGTGCACGCACACACACACACACACACACACACACACACACTCCTGTTTCACGTACACACACAGACACACTCTCCTGTTTTCTTGGCAGCCTCCCATGGCCTGTGAGAACTGAAGATTGATCATTTCTCCACACTCATCCACGGCCCTCACTGTGGCCACGTGTAAAATTGCCAATGGATAATTAAGCAATAGACACATCCAATAAATATAATAAATAAATTTGATTTTTTCCCCTTAGTAATTGGTTTCATCTGACTGAGTCTGATTGTGTACGAGGATATATCAACAGGATTAGAGAGGAGAAAAATTAGATGCCAGGTCACACAAAGTATAGAGCCTTAGCTAGTGTGAAATGTTTTTGTAATAATTATGTTATTATGCTTAGGGTTAAAATATACAGAAGCAGTCTGTGCCTTTTCAAGAAGTTTCAGTGAGGTTAAAAATAAAACTGGTGGCATGATCATTACTGTAGCTGACTACAGAATACATTTTCCTCTCCTCAGCATCCTCCTCCCACTCATCCAGACTGCCCTTCCCTTGCACCTCTCTTACATCCAAACCAGCTGGGTCAACCTTGGCTTAAGCCTCCAGTTCCAGGGGTCGCGTGACACTAGGCTACATACACAGAAATGAGTTAGGCATACTAGAAGACAGAGAAGGAGGAGATATTTATATATGATCATTGCCTGAGCAAATCCTAAATTGATGCAAAATTAAATCACCTTTCTAACATATTCTAGACACATAGAAAAAGCTTCATCATATATTAAGAAAGAAAGGAAAAAGCATACATGTAGAGTTCCATTTACTTTCTTGGATAGCATTTTGGCATCAAATGACCCTTACCAGAGCACAATACCTGGTTGGTGTTAGATATTCAAAAACTTCTTATTAAAGCATTTAAATAAATAAATAAATACTGAAATAAACTTGCCTGTAGCTTTAGTTTGCTTATGTTTCTTCTAAGTAATTTCTACTGAAATGTGTAGTATATAACCACACACACACTCACATTTGAAATGATTTTAGAAAAAAAAAATTGTAGTGAAGATCAGAAAGTCTGTTGCAATGAATTCTCTATTAATGAATGTGATTTTAGCTCTATGAGCATTTACTGTTTGGATAGCCATAGGCACTGATATTACTCTCTTTTTAATGGTTTAGCTTCATTCTTAGAAATTATCTAGGAACCTAACTTGACTACTTACAACATTTACAATGAAATTTTGAAGTGGCTTTTGCAAAAACCATGCTACAAATGCAGCAAGCAGTTTGTACAATTTTCTGAAATGGTTGTTTTACATTATTTGATGTTTTTCAACCTCTGCCAGAATAATCTCTATTGAAAGGCATATATCTTTTATCTACATATGCCTGTATTCTTTTAATTGAAGTAGGAGACAGAGCAAAATGTGGTGTATCAGTTAAGCCCTAAGCAATAAAAAAAATTATAGTTTAACATAAGCTTTTCCTTAAAAGAATCTTCCATAGGATTGTTCTTCCTAAAAATTTAAAATCAGTATATTATCATTTTTTTATTTCATCTTTAACATATGAATTATATTCTCTAGTCATAGTCTTTGCTTCTAAGAGGTATATTAAAGATTGAGGAACCTACATAAATAAAATAAATGATTTATTTTTTTTAATTCATTTTTTAAATAAGTTCTTATTTTACAGGCCCATGCTCCTCTTCATATAACTCAAAAATAAAGGTAAATACTTTACATGGGTCAAATTAACAGAAATGGATAAAATGTCTAATACTTTTTTAAAACAAGTCTAAGCTTACATATAGCTAAATAATTTAGTCATCAGAGCAATTAAATAGACTGCCTTTTGGAAAGCTGAGCTCCAAACTTCTGTAGACCTGAATCATATTCCAGAAAACATAAATTAATGCCATGAGAAGAATAAGTGAGCTGAAAAACCTAACTATATATTTTATGTTTCAAAAACCTTTGGCAGAAATGAATGAGAGACAAGAAAGTTGTAACTGGGCAGAGTCCATAGGTCATCTAAGCAGGTGGGCAGGGGAGGCAAGCATCCTCTCCAAGAATTGCAGCTAAGTCCTGACAAATCTCAGCTTCAAGGAACCCACCTCTCTTCCCAAACAGGACAGTTCTGTTTCTGCAACACCCATCATAAGTATCCTGGCAGAAGCCATAAAGTGCTAAAAAGATGAGGGATGGTGTCAATCATTCCATCAGAACCAAAGATCAATTCATATTATTCAGGAGGAAAAAAAATCTTTTCTAGGAACACAGATTTTACTTTAACATATTAGCTGCATTATTTTGTTTCAATTTCTCTTTACTAAACTCGCAGAATTAAAACACCTGCTCTCTTTTCACACAGTACAGCCAGAAAGCACAGAACCATACTTTTTTCACTGATAATTCTTTTTGCCTACAAGACTCGTAATTCTACACCTTGGTGGACCAATGAAAGTGTTTCAGCAAATACGAAGGAACTTGATTTGCAAACTATTTCTCAAGATGCTTCTTCTTTTTTTTTTTTTTTTTTACCATTAAGAAGTGATAAGAAGGATACAATGTTTCAAGTTCAGATTCACATTGTACTGTCCAATATATTAAATAGACTGGGCAGCAACTACCATGGATTTTAGGAAAGACATTGAGTATCTCTTTAACTTTATGAAATCTTTTGGAAATATGAGCAGGACTAGATATATCACTCTCCTTTTGCATACTGTTAGCCCAAACAAAATAACTCTGTTAAGCAGTGGTTTGTCTTTGTTAGGTAGAAAACAACCTGAGATAATAAAGTATACACAGTAGTGAATAATGTGAATGTTCCCCTCATAAAGCAAAACAGAAGACAGAAAATACAAAGAACACTTTGATGAAGCTGTTATTTGCTCTGAACATAAAAGAATCATATAACATTACTGATGGTTTCACAAAATTTTAAGAGCGGTATTATCTAATTAGAAAAAGTATTTCATTTAGGTTCCCTTTCACTGAGAACATATCAAAAACAGCTCTCCTGTCTCTCCAAAATAGGTCTTGCAGTGCTAAGGGTTATAAATCTGTTGAATGTACAGGATGGAGGATTTTTACTTGTGAACACATCAGGGCTACTAGGAATCAGCAGTTCAAAGAATAAAACTGTTGCTTCACACAAAGTAATGACAGACAAAAACATAATGTTTTTCACACAGCCATATTCGAGGTGAGTGGCTCCACACTTAGTTTTACCTCTACAAATCTCACTTTCAGTGTAAGTTTTAGCTATCAGGTGGGGAGAGATAACAAGGCCCTTGGAAATGACCTTGACCATATTTCACCAAAAATCACTCCTCAAAATCAGCCTTCACAGAAAAGAACACAATAAAAAAGCTAGCCCATACAGGTTCTCCTTAAAAGCATCCATGTAGTTCAAAGTTCCTTGCAGTTACACAATGAAAAAGAGTAGCAATTAATTTTAAAAAACATTTGGTAGTTCTAGCATGATCAACACTTCATACATGCAGAAAAACCTCCATTCCTATCAAAATGAAGATAGGAACTCTAGCTACATAGGCAAAGTGACTGTCAAGTTCCATGATTCCCCAGACTCAGACACCTGTCTTTCTGCATAGCCTTCTTGCCCAGAAGTTCCCTTCTCCCCAGCAGGTTTGATGGCATGCTTTGCAAAAGCTGAAGAGCAACAGGAAGTCCAATTGGAAAGTAAGCTACCTAATTTACCAATAAGCCTATCAAGATGATGATATTATTTTGATACATTAGCCTGAAGTCAACATTAGGCACAAATGTTAAAATGAAATTAGTTAAGATTTAATACTAAACTTAAAAATCATCATCATCAACCCGCCAACAAACCAACAAGCCATAAACACAATATCACACAGAACCACGTAAGAGTAACACAATTCTGATTAGTTGAATAGTAATCTAGCCTGGCATTACATCTAAAACATAGATATAGTTAATATTTAAACACAAATTATCAGAGCTTTCTCTGAAGTTGCCAGGAGACAGAAGCAGAAAGAGGGGTGGGTACAAAACCAACCAACCTTAGTAGGAAAGACCACGTTCTTTACATTAATGTGCTCTTGATCTTCACGTCTAGTGAAGACACTGAAACTGAATCTAATCTTGAGGTTTCATAAATAAATTCATGCTTTGAATATGTTATATAAAAATTAGAAAGCTTGCCCCACAGGCCCAGCAAAATAAGTCCTTAGCCTGGTCAGTTATCTCTTCTGCTCATGTACTTGGAACATGCCGGAGGAATAATTCAGCTGCTCGGTATGGGGTATATTGCTTTCTGGTCTTGGTCCTAGAAAGAGAGAACCATGATGCTTTCGTGCCGTGGGTTCTTAGGATTAGAGTGTACTATATGAATTCATTTTTCTTTATTACCCACACAAATTTTTCACTTAAAAAAAAAAAAAAAAAACCTGTAACTATAATGAATGGAAGTTGGAATCACCACCCCCCCCCCAACTTGATCAAAATGGTCAATGTCAAAGTCCGTGAAAATATTTTTAAAATAGCAGTATTGCCATCTCAAAGGACTCAAGAATAAGCTGAGCTTTCATTCTAAAGAAAATGCCTTAGTTTGATCAGTAGACTACAAAAGGAGAAATAAGCTTTAGATCTCAGGGATCCTGTCCACAATTTTAGGAAAGGCTTTTGTCAACACGGGGCAGCCAGAACAGGTGAATTTGCATGGTTTTTTAAGGTAAGTTCTCTTTTGTATATAAGAGAGTCTGAGTAGTTGAATGAGTTTGTCCTGAACAGGCTGTATTGTCTCTCCCAGTTTTTCCAATACCAATTAAGTTTGCATTAAAACAAAGTTTAACAGTATTATTGCAAACCATGCTCTATACCTAGGTAACCTGCTACTCTGGGATACAGCTACCACATAGCAGAAGGAAGCTTCTTTTAATAACAATATTTTCCCTCTGTAAAACACATGTGCCTCAGAGTTACTGAGCTGGATATTCTCACCTGAGCTGAAACTCTAAGCTCCTCAAGATGACAACACATAAACTGAGACTGCAAACTGCAGGGTCTCCCTGCCTACACTTAAGCTGCCATATACAGTTCATTTTTCTATAGCTTAGCAGAATTTTACAACTCTAAACTCATCTCTTTCTAAGTTACTGATTTGCCTTTACTTACTGGCCCTTCAGTTATCCTACTGAACAGGAACTGAAAACTTAGGGGGGAGAAAAAGCAAAACGTATGAGACACGATAACTACCCAGAAATCTCCAAAGAACTTAAACAACAGGAATACATTAAAGAAGAATTGTATATTAATTTTTAAATAATATTTAAAACAGATTCTGGCAGCAAGAGTTACAGAGTAAGCTCTGTTTCTTTCTTTCTTTTTTATTTTTTTCTTAAGAAGAGTTAGTCCAATTTGCATGCATTATGCTGGCTATTTAAAATAATTTTATTTCTTGTGTATGGCAGAAATTGTCCTCCCCCTCCCCAATTGACAAAATGCCACTTCAAGTAAGATCTAAGAGAGGGCTGGTTGGAGGTTACTAATCGCCGTATGGCTCACAATTGTGAATAAAACAATACCAGCAATCTTCCTCTTTCTCCATAGCCCTAAATTTATTATTAAGTAAATTTAGCAATGGCTCAATCACTGGAGAACAGGACAGTAGATGATGCACTAAACCACTTATATGTTTATTATCTTTGCAAGCAACATGAATAGTGGTGTCTATTATTGCTTCCTGCAAATCTGCAGCAACGTGATGCAAAACAGCATTTTTAAGAAATTCTCTTTTGGAATGCAAATGATTCTTCCTGCAATTTTGAATATTTTAGCCAGCATGTACCATACAGTAGTTCTGGAATCACTGGCATCTGTCATGCTGTCAAAACTGAGTCAAAATGCATTGTAATCCTGGAAAACGATAACCTTAAACATCAATGCAATGTTAAAATGCATCCTAAAAAAAATCCCTATAATTGTGATGAACATTAGAGAGAAACCGGCAGTCTTTCTGCAGGGAAATAACAATCTACTCTACCGATCTTTCCCCTCCCCCCTGAAACTCATGCAACTAATGATGACCTCCCGAAGTGCCGAATTTTAATGTTCCAGCATTCATCTGAGGATGAAGAAAGAAAGAAAAAAAAAAAAAAAAACACATAGAAAACCATGAAACAAGTTGCAAACTGCACAAACGCAAGGAGAGGGAGAAAGAGAACTGCAGCTGATTCAGGAGCGATTGCAGAATGAGGAGCAACAGAAAGGAAACAAGGAATAAAGAAAAGGGAGAAAAAAAAGCCTTAAGCATTAAAGAGTAAGAAGTGAAAAACATTTACCAGCAGCTCGGTCAGTAGCTTCGCTCCCTGACACCATCTACATAGAGAGAGAACTTAGCCTAGAGTCTTCGGTCCCAGCTCGCTTTGGAGCAAAATTCCTTCACTTCGAGGGGGCAACACACACCCTCAAGAAAGAGAGAGAGGGAGAGAAGGGGGAAAAATAATCCCAATGACCAAGACAGGCTTCCCCCCCTCCCTCTTACCCGCCCCCCGGACTCCCCAAACGGTGCTCTCGCTTCTGCACAGTTGTGCTGGCTGTGCCGCTGAGCTGCTGCCGCCACTGCCGATGATGCCTCGGTGGCGGCTGCTGCTGCTTGCTGCTGCTGCTGCTGCTGCTGCTGCTGCTGCTGCTACTTCGGAAACGATTAGGAGGAGGACGCCCAAGCACGACCTGAGCCTGCGAACCACCCAGGACCAATGTGCAACCTGCTCTGGAATCAAACCCATAACACACGCACGCACACCCAGAGGCTCCTGCACGCGAGCCCTCGCGCGCACACACGCGCCCGCCCGCGCGCCGCACACACACACGCGCACACACATATGCACACACGCGCGCGCGCACACACATATAAACACACACACACATACACATACACATCCAGGGAGCGCCGCGCGCCGCCCGCCCGCCCGCCCGCACTGTCCCTGAATGGGGAGTGCGAGCCAATCCCCGGCCCCAAGCGCGCACACAGGCCCCGGCCGCCTGGGCTGGGTGGTGGCGCTGGGGCTGCAGCTGCTGGGGCTGCGGGGTACAGAGCTAGGGAGGGGCTCACGACTGTGAAAGAGGGGCTCTAGGGGCACGTGCACCCCTTTGTCTGCAGAGAAAACCCCAGTCGGGCGTTTCCAAGACCAGACACTGAGCGCGCAAACCCCGGACCTCCAGAGTTCAGTTCGGCTCTGGGGTCGTCCCGGGAAGGCTAGGTTCCCTGGAAGCACGCACCGAGGGTTCAGCTCTGCGAAACCCGATGCACCACGGTTGCACCCGGGCTCGGCAAACTGGGGAGCACCCGCAGCCGACGTGTCCTGCGGACGACCCAAGCCTGCCCCTGCTCGCGAGCATGCCCAGTGCTCGGCTGGACCCAGATTGCTCCTTCCAGGGTGAGGAATGCAAAGCGAGGCAGACACGGTAGAGCCCGGGGAAGGCAGAGATTTCAGACTCTTCAACAACTGCAGAACTGCCTCACCTAGACTGCCCGGTGGTAGCCTAAACCTGCACCCCTGGGCGCGGTAATAGGGAAGCTAGGCTTCCAGATCTCCCAGAGGAGTTGCTTTGCTTCCTTCCATAAAGGGAATTCCAAAACAACGCAATTTTCGGCCCAGGAAAGGCTGATTCAGTTGCAAGGTAATTGACAAAAAAATCCAGCAGGACCTGGCGGTTTTAACACCAGCAGCTAAACATATCTCTTGCTTACCATGTGCAGGTTCTGTGGTTATGTGATGTTCGTGAATTACTTGATTTTATCCTGTCCAAAGATTACATGATTAACCCTATAAACTGACACTTGAGAATACCATGCCAACTGCCAGGTGATTACACCCAATGCCTCCCTGATCTAAACCCAGGAATCTCTTAGCCCTTGGAGATAGAATGCAGTAGCTTGACAAGCCCCAGGCACTTACAGCAAGAGAAAGGTCTGGTGGATGTTTAGGGATAACATTTTCTGTCCCTCAAGCTGCAGGAGGCTGGTCTTCAGACCTTGAAAAACTGCATGCCTCAAAATTTGCCAGTGTCAAAATAGTAACACTACCACTTATCTCTTGACTACATATTCTGAGTTTTCTCCCAGTCTACACAGGAAGACTGAGATTGAGATGTGCTGTTACTTCCCAGAGAGGATAGGGCCTGAAGGAGGGTGTGGCTTGTCTCAATCCAAAGTCCATGCTATTTTTGCTAAAAATATGTATCTTCTTTAATTGCAACCTGAATAAAACTGTGATGTGATAAAGGCATAGCAGTTACTTTAATTTCATTCAACAAATGCATTGATTTTTCTACCAGCATTTGCTTCCTTCAAGGCACTGTCTTAGAGGTGACAGAAGATGACAGATACCATCCCTGTGTTCTTTGAGCTTATATTCTAGCAAGAAGGAGATCATATGCTTCTGATGCTAATGAGGAACATTTGTGGAGCACCAGTAGGAGAGCATTTCCCTCCCACTTTTATGGAGTTAGCTCCTATTTATCCCACATTCCCTTCCCAGCATCACTTCTTTGGGGAAGCCACCTGTGATCTCCCTGGCCTGGTCAAATCTTCCTTATCGTAGGCTTCCAAGGCATCATATAACTTTTAAAAATTTATTATATATTCATTCTTCCATTTGTGTTGTAATTTACCTAGTTTGTGTCTTCCAAACACACACAACCCTCAAGACTGTCAGCTATATGAAGGCAGGAACGTTTCTGTTTTTATATTCCACTTATCCTCTTGTACTTGACAAAAAAACTCACTCTCATTCTGTGTCTCACACACACACACACACACACACACACACACACATACACACAAATAGGAATAGTAGTTCTTTTGTAGGATCTGTTTTTATTCCCCTTTAACAGATAAATAAGATGTGGCTAAGAGGTTTTAAGCAGTTTGTGCAGAGCCACACATCTGGGTGCCTGGCAGAGAGGGGGTCCACCTCAGGTCTGTCTGAGGATGAAGTGCACAAGAATAACCTCCAGGTCATGCCACCCCACTCATGTTACCCAGTAGCTAATCAGACCAAATTAAAGGGCTTATAGGAAAGAAAGTGGACTCATACTGGGGTGTCATTTTGGGGATATACAGAGATAAACAACTCACCATAATAAGAAGTATGAAGACATGCAATAGGATTTTATAATTGACGTTTGAGCACCCACCTGGAACCTTGCTCAGATCTTTGCTCATTTTAACCTTACAAACAATTCAGAACAATTCATTTAGATAGGTGCTATTATCCCCAATTTATAGATAAGTAAACTGAGGTCACCAACAAGCCCAAACCCACTGGACATAAACTCCAGTATGTGTGTGTGTGTGTGTGTGTGTGTGTGTGTGTGTTTATATTCCATTTTATCCCATAGAATCTGGCAGACATTAAACTCACTCTCTGTCCCTCTTTCTGCCTTTCTTCATAACACACACACATATCCCTTGCCCAAGGTCTTACACCTAGTAAGTAGCAGAGCTGGGAACCTAGGCTGTCTGACTTCAGAGTTTCAAAGACATTGGGACTGGGGGACAGAGCTCAGAGTGGCACTTGCAGTCTTACTGTGCTGTGCTGTGGTATCTGGAGCTCTACCTGTGATGGTCCAAAGGAAGAATCCCCACAGTGCTTCTTCTCTCTCATTAGATCTTATGAGGAACTTGAGATTCAGAGACTTAAACTTGTTTTGCCAAGGACACAGCCAGTGTCATAATGCAGAACTGTGTTTTCTTAAGTGTAGGACTCTCTCACTGCAGACTGGTTCAGGAGGTCATGAGTGGCAGGGGGAGGTTCTGGCTTGAGGGAGCTGGGGGTCCTGACTCAGAGTGGAAATGCTGCAGGGAGCCAAGGAAGCCATGTGTACCCCCCTTCTCATCTGTTAGCATTCCTTGGGGTCCTCCTTTGTTCAGTTCCTTTTCCTTTACCTTCTCAGGCCTAACCCTGAACCCAGATCCTTGGTGCCCAGCAAGTTCTTAGCTTAGTGCCTAGTTTGCTGCGGCAACAGCAGTGACAACAAATCATGGGAAAATAAAAACTGCATTTTCTACAGGTTTGCCTCTGGCAGACCGCTAGGCATGCTCAGTGACAAGAGGAGGCTTTGATTACAAATAAGAAGCTTGATTAAATACTTTTCCATCTTGGAGTATTACTTTGTAAAGAGATTGGCATGTAGCCCTTTACTGGCACATACTTTGTACAGGAAAAGATAGCTGATGAGTCTTGGTTCTGTAACTTAAGGACAGAAATCTTATACGATATTTTATATGATAATCATATTGTGCAGGTTCCTAGCCTGCACAAATCAGGTCTGTAAGAATGTGATGCTTAGATATGGAAGAAATATCTCCATCCTTTGCATCTATCTCCCTGCTTTGTCCTCCCTGTAGGAACACACACAGAGCATCCACAAATTGTATCTTTTCTATTTACATACCTCACAGCTATGGACATATGCATCCAGGTACAAATACATACCAGCACATAACGGTGGATTTGTCTCCTGCAATTGTTTGGCTATTAGCTTGATTCTACACTGAAATATGAGAAAAGTGGGATTGCTAAGAACGCTTAAATAGTAGCCCCTCTTTCCTTCTTGTTCAGCATAAATATATTCCAAGAGTATGTTTCAAAAAGCAGAAAGGTCTCCTTGATTCTTGAAAACCCTTCCTGTGTATGTGAGGTTGATTTTTGTCCCAGCGCAGCAAACTCTTCCATTTGTGTTGTGAGTAACCCCTTAAGAAAGCCACAAAGGGTTAGGAAGTCTCCAAGGAAGACTTTACTAAAAACTTGAAGTGTTTGTTAGGTGGTAGTATACTGCGTCACCAGTATGTGGACTTTTAAGCCTTTGAAAAAATCACTTGACACTTTCTAGTGCTAAACGCCTTACTATAGATTGTTGCAGTTATTCCCCATAGCATCATTCTGAGGCAAGATCATTACAATCCCCATTATATAGAAGAGAATATAGAGGCTTTGGGAGAGCAAACCATTCTCAGTCAAGGCTCAGGAATAGTGAATAACCGAGCTGGGATGCAAGCCTAGGCCTGTCTGAGGCTACTTCTGCATGCTGCTGCCTCTGACCTCTAATCTCCCTTTGCACTTGGAGACAGCTAAGGGTGATGTCATGGCTTATTTGTATTTGGTGTGCCCAGCATTTTATATAGATTAACATCTCTCTTCACCAGAACTTAAACTCAGTTTGGACAGCCCATATATAGGACCATTTTTTTGGTTTATCTGGCAAATTAAAAAACTGATGTACATGCAGCTTGTTGGACAGGACTCATCAAACCAGTCACAGTGTCACTGTAGCAAAGGCTTCTCAGTCCCCACTGATGTGCCTTTATTCCTTTTGCCTCCTATGTCATTCATTCCTAAAACACATTTTTATCCATTTCCTAGAGTCCCTTACAGAGCATATATCTTAGCATATTCTCACTTTTATAAGAATGGGAAATTTAGGGGTTAAAAAAAAAAACCGAGTATTTTTAAATTAATGCATATCTCTATGTTTGTTTCCAACATCTTAAATATCCTTTAGAAGACTCACTAGATGCTGTGAATCTGTGCTTTTAAGAGAGGTCAGGGGGCTGGGATTGTGGCTCAGCGGTAGAGCGCTCGCCTAGCACGTGCGCGGCCCGGGTTTGATCCTCAGCACCACGTAAAGAATAAAGGCATTGTGTACAACCAAAACAAATAAATAAATAAAAAAAAAAAAAAAAAAGAGAGGTCAGGGACAACACTTCAAAACAATCCCAAACAACTAGACTGATTTGTGGTACCACTGCAGTTCACCCATAGTCATCTTATGGTTTAGATGTGAGGTGTCTCCCCCAAAGCAAGAAGACAATGAAAGAAGGCTTAGAGGCAAAATGGTTCCGTTACAAGACCCTTAACCCAATCAGTGCATTAATCCCCTGATAGGGATTAACTGAGTGGTAACTGGAGGCTGGTAGCAGGTGGGCATTGTGGGTATGCATTTGTGGTATATGTTTTAGCCTTGTTGAGCAGAGCTCTCTCTTTCTCTCTCTACTTCCTGCTACAAAGTTCCCAGCTGCTTTCCTCCAACATGATGTTCAGCCTCACCTCAAGTCCCAGGAATGGAACCAGCCTTTTATGGACTGAGACCTCTGAAACCATGAGCCCCAAATATACTTTCCTCCTTTAATTGTTCTTGTCAGGTCTTTGTGGTCACAGCATTGAAAAAGCTGACTAAAAACAGACCAGTATTTCCATCTTTGCATGGGGTTCCTTGTATAGGAAAAGATAGCTGATGAATCTTGGTTCTATAACTTAAGGATAGAAATCTTGTATGATATTTTATATGATAATCATTTATCTTTCCAGAAATCAGTCAGGTATAAGAAAAATGATGTCTAAGCAGCTCATACAAATGTAATAGTATCTGAATTTAAATTCTGAAAATCCCTCATACATTGGCTCAAAACCTTTGTATTTTAATTTTATGCAGTATTTTAACAAGTCTGCATTTACAAGCCCACAGCGAATTGGGAAACAAGAGGTAAACTGCCATTATTAGAAAATAAATAATAGCAAGAAAGAGAGACTGATAAAGAATAAAGAAGGTGAAAAAAATTAAATTTTCCACAAAATATTTGAAAGGCTTATATAATGTGCAGAAAAATTCTCCCATAACACAGTTCAATAGAACTTCTGGATCTTTTTGAATTATACTGCAGAATAGCAAATGACATTAATGATGTCAATTTTGAACCCATACTTCAATTGCTATTTAATGTTAGAAAAAGGAAGACTGGATTCCTCCATCTATTTCCCAGGCTTCCTATGTTGTGGCCTAGGAGTTGCAAGTATCTCTCCTCCCCTGAATGAATCTACTCCAATGCATGTTATCAGTAGGGATTGCATGGAGAAGGCTCTTAAGAGGGATTTTGTGGCCATTGTCAATGTGATTTGCATTGTTCTGAATGAAGTAACTGACTACTGCTGGTTGGGACCCAATATAGAGCTGGGAATGCCATGGATTTCCCAAACATAGGGCCAAGTTGCATCTCCTAAATTAGATCCTGTCTCTCCTTCCTTCACCTTGAACCCAGTAAAAGGCAATGATTCCCTACAACCAAACTTTTCTTTATGCATGTTTTCTCCCTCTTACTTTGCCTCCATCTATAACAACGCCCCCTCCTCATCATTTCCATGAACCAACACCTCAGTCAATATTCCATTCAGGTGTCACTTACTCCATAAAGTCTTCCCCAAACAGAAATCATCTCCTCTTCTGAAGGCACTTCCTTGTAAATGCTCGTCCTGTCTCCCTTACATTAGTTATTTATGTCCTCATCTTCTCTTCTCTGCTGGACCATAGACTCCCTGAATGTAGTAACCCCTCTGGCTCATCTTTGAATCCATCACTGTGATTCATACAAAGACTTGAACTGAATAAAGTCTGTGCTATAGGAATATATAAATAAATGAATGGCAAGTGCTCAATATCTGTTGAATTAATGAACACAAGATTATAATTACCACTCTCCTGCTATGTCACAAAGACATTAAATTATGTTTTGTGGGCTAGAGAATAGAGCTGATATCTTGGAGGCTCCATGAGAAGCTATACTCCAGGGACATTGAAGGCAGGCACTTCAGAAGTACTCGCGGGATTATAGAAGAGATAAAAACGTAGTTGGACACAATTGGTGACTTTGATACTTGAGACCCTACAGGAAATTTTTGTCTGGAATTTGTAGACATGTCAATAAAAAGCTGATAAATATAGTAGATTAGAGGCCCTTAAATGATATTTCAGTGCATTACCTGTCAACGGCATAATCCCAAAGGAACATTTTGTGTTTGGGGTGTGTATGTGGTGTGTGTGTGTGTGTGTGTGTGTGTGTGTGCGTGTGCGTTCACACTCATGCTTGCTGGAATGCACAGAGCTTATGGGTGTGCAGAAATCCCACAAGATCTGAAATGTCTCCCAAAAAAGTAACCGATGATTTCCTTAAGACCAAAGAGAAAAAGTTGCTGAATAAATAATACCTTTCAAGAGGCTTAATACATTGTAAGGAGCATTTTCACTGATTGGTAGAAATTCTTTTTGATTAATTAATTAGTTAATGTTTTCAAAGCACTTTCAAGATGAAAAACATTTCACAAGGCTCCACAGTTTTTATTTTTCCTGTGTACCTCAGTTTTCCACACCGCAAGGTATGCTTTTCTCTGGGGTTGCTGACCAAGCCACGTACCCTCACAGAGGCACAGAGAGAGTTGTGCTCAGAGATGGGTGGCCAATGAGCAGGGGATACAAAAAACAATCCTCTGAAAATATAAAGTTATATTTGAAACACAATCACACAAGCAATTGGAGAGGAGTACCATGCTGAAAACTAGTCATAGCCTCTACCAGAGAAATTTCATTTGCTCCCTAGAAAAGTATCTCATGAATCTTGCACAGAACCCGGATGCATATCTATTTGTTTAAGGAATAATGATGCCTAACTTTTATTAAGTTCTTACTCTATTCTGGGCATTGTTCTAGTACTTTGCATATATTGAATTTTCTCCTCAAAACAACTGTTTCAGGCACTATGATAAAATGCTTGCAGATAGGGAAGAGGGAGAGTAGAGAGGCCAGGAAACTCACCAAAGCCCTATGCAGCTTGTAAATGACACACCTCCCACTTGGCTGTGGGAAGAAGACCAGAGGGAAATGGGAATGAAAGAGGAAAGAGAGGAAAGAACGGAGGTGAACCAAAGAGTTCCACTTGGTTAGAAATTCTGACTACATCTCACCCCTACAATGCCCAAAGACATGAGAAGACAAACAAGTCAACAAATCCTGCTGGAAACTCTAATTTCTAAGATGCGTTAGCTTCCCTTCCAAAGTGGAGATCTTTACTTAATACAGCATCAGCTGATACTCTGCCCACAACCAGCCCCTAAAATCCTCATTACCATCCAATGCCCCGGCATCATGGTGAGAATGAAATCCTCCACCACACACCTCTGATTTCCTTCTAGCTAAAGCAATAGCACGTGACGTTTTCAAAATCTTCATGATGGAGTGAGGAGAGCAGTCCCTGTCCTCAGTTCTCATTACTGCACATTTATAAGATGGAGCAAAAAACTCTTTTCTCTCAGCTTTATCGTGACAATTATTTGTGAAAAGAGTTGGGGCTTAAAAAATGGTATCCCAATGCATGAGTATGTTGAACCAGGGGATGCTGGAAGGCCTCACAGCTGCCTCAGAGCCAAGGTCTCTCTTGCCATCTCCTACTCCACTGTCTCTCCCTCCTTGTTTTCTCATGATATGTGTCACTCAAACCAAAATTTCTCTTCCCCAAGTTGGGTCATAGAAACTAGAACCTTTTCCCCCAAAGAAAGTCATAAAACCAGAGCATGACTGTAACATTTCCCTGCCTTTTTGTGTAAGAGCTGGCCACAAAGAAGCTTTCTGATCTACCCTTGTCCAGAGGGTCCGTCTCCAAGTCCAAGAGGAAGGAACACTGCAGAGAGGCCAGGGAGAGTCTCAGCGCTCAGCCTACTGCTGTCAGATTGCATTCCTTTGGTTCAGCCACATTTCTGTGTGGCCGTCCTGGCTTCCTCAGATCTAAGTGTGAGGTGGATGTTTTTCTACAGTGGCTTTGGGTCTTCATTCTGAAGGCTCCCAGGTCACACAAAACTGGAAGTAAACCAATAGGTCATGCTTCTCTCTTGTGTAATGGGGTGTCAGCTGTGACCCTTGTGATTTGAAAAGAAAGGATTACCCCTTACCTCCCCAAGAAAGCAGCCAGCAATGCCAAGAATGTAACAGGTGCTTCACACATTGTAACAACTCTCTGCTCAGGAGGCTGAGGCAGAAGATCATAAATTGGAGACCAGGCCATCTCAAATAAATAAGAGAAAAATGTAAAGAGCTGGGGGTGTTGTTTAGTGGTAGAGATCCCCTAAGTTCAATTCCTAGTACCACCAAAAAATAAAAACAAACAAACAAACAAAAAGTCTCTGTTCTTCCTCTTCTTTTTTTTCTTCTCCCTCCCTGACAAACAAACATGGCAGGCCCTGAAATATAGGTCAACAAATTCCTAAGCAGTGGGTCCCTGAGTGCCAAAAATGTGGGTGAAGCAAACGAATGACATCGAAATTCACCACCGTGGGGTTCACCTGATGTCCCTGCCAGGTGTTAAAACCTCAGTGAAGCTGGGTGTGGTGGTGAATGCCTTTAATCCCAGCGGCTCCTGAGACTGAGGCAGGAGGCTGAGGCAGCAGGATTGTGAGTTCAAAGCCAGCCTCAGCAACAGTGAAGTGCTAAACAACTCAGTGAGGCCCTGTCTCTAAATAAATAAATAAATTTTAAAAAAATAATAAAAAAAAAAAAAAAAAAAAAACTCAGTGAAATGAACAAGACACAGAGTCTCTGAAATGGGTAAGCTGAGAAGCATCTCAGAGTGCTGAGAACAGGTGTCTAGTCCAAGGACGAACTGGAAAAGCCAGACAGGAGTACATAATTTATTGGCCTTTTTGGCTGCAGGGTTCTCATTAAAGCAGGTGTAATTAACTAAGCTCTTTTCAGGTATGAGAGAGAAAGATGCTAAAGACAGAGAATCAAGGAAGACAGCATATCCCACGTTGCGATTTGCATGGCCTCTGTAAGCCTCACTGTTTCTCATCAAAGAAATGGCTACTAACAAGAATCAGGACCACCGTGAGCAGGAACTGAGTTCACTCAAGAGAAAGACCCAGAAAAGAGCCAAAGCATGAGCAGTGGTTCTGGGAGCACGAGAGTCAATCTCTCCTGGAGAAAGACGGTGCTTGCAAGAGAGCAGCTGAAGGTGAGGTGGGCCGGAGGAGGGGGATGAAGGGGCAGAGGGCCGACAGCAGGATCAAGAGCCGTCTTCCTTTCGGCGTGCAGTTCTCTTCAGGAGCAGCAAAACTGTGGAGAAGCTGTTCTTGTTTGTATGCGTTTGGAGAGGTTCAAACCCAGGTGGCTGTGCGCCCCCACACACTCCACTTCCTGAGAGGCTCGCTGTACCTTGAGCTAGCTCAGAAGATATTGAATGGGCTGGAATTCGCTTTATTTTTCTTTCCTTTTTTTTTTTTTTTTTTTTTTTTTCCCTCCCAAAAGCCTTCAAACAGTTCTTGGCCATCAACAAACATCCACAGAGAGAAATAATATTTTAAGGGCAGGTGAGTGCTCTGCCCAGAAACCTGTAAGCACCTTGGAATGAAAGCACCAGACGCTACATAGTCCAGAACTTAAGTCTCTGGTAAGATACAATCTCTACTACTAGGCTCCCAAGACACTGGGAGGTGCCCTCTGATCATGTCAGAGTGACACTGAGGAGCAGAATATCTTCCATTGCAAAGTGACTTTTGAGAACTAAGGATTTGGGTCTGAGATTAAAAAGCCTGTGTCCTTTATGGCCAGGCCTGACTCCACACCACACCCCCTAAGCAGGAAGGCTTCAAAGATATTTTAATAGGAAAGGTTGCCAGATAATTGTCAAAGAGGATTTGTATTATCAGTGACCAAACTGTGAGCCTCAGGTCTTCTGGCCAGTGAAGTGTGAAGACAAGCCAGCTCCAAAGGCAATTTCCATGGAAAACAAAAGGAGCCCTTAGCTTGGCACAGGGACGCAGGCAGCATTTAACACCGCACAAAAGCAACAGGTCCTTAGAACAGACCAGGTTTGGGACACTCTACCATCATTCTTATCCTATGACAAATAGCAGAGGTGCAAGGCAAGGTAAGCAGGAAACAAATGTTAGGATATGTCACTACCCCGTTCTTACCCCAAGCACATACCAAATGGGCTCCAAACATTCATGCAGCATTCCAACACCCCAGGGCAAAACCATGGTCATTGGGGCAAAAAGAGAGAGAAGGAAAGTAGGGCAATAACGCATCTCAACTCACATCTCAATTTGAGACCAGATAGCAAGGATCATGTGACCATAACAAGACCTGGTTCTGGCCAAGAACTATTCCCTGCATGTTAATGCCGATGGTAGAAAATTGCAACAGATTGATTTAATAGCTTAGCAGGGTGAAAAGAGGAGGAAGTAAGAGACAACTGGAAGATTCTAGTTGAGACTGTTTTTTTCACTAAGTATTTCTGTATAAGTTACATTTTCTTCTAAGACAAAAATCCTATCTTCCTGCTTAGTTTTTTGGTTCTTGTTATTGTATAGATTTTATCATGTCACCCTTTGCTTAAATATATTTAATGGATCCCCCTCACCTTTATTAAGAGTTTCAAAGCCCACAAGAATCTTAAACATACAATTAAGTGTTCTCTTCTCCTGTTTCCCAACCATGGCCCCCACATTTTGATCACACAGAGTCACTGTCTTTTGAGAAACACATCATGCCCTGAGTCACAACGTATCTTACTTCTTCCTCTTTTATATCTCTTTCTTGTCCATTTTTGGGGAACTATTTTTTTCTTTCAAAACTTTGCTTGGGCTAGAGTTGTAGCTCAGTGGTAGAACACTTGCCTAGCACGGGTGAGGCACTGGGTTGGACCCTCAGCACCACATATAAATAAATAAATAAATAAATAAATAAAGATTAAATTCTTTAAAAGAGAGGAAGCTTTGCTTAACAGAATGATGTTATTTTGAAATCTCATACTCTTCCAAGAAGAATTCAGAATTCTCTTCTGTGTGCTTCTTTACCTTTTTTTAATTATGCTGAACAATTCTTCTACTACATTATTTTGGATATTTTGATGATTACCTTATTTCTCTCTCGTAAATAGCTAGAATGTTCAATTATTTGAGGGCTTGGTCCATGTCTTATTCATATGATGAATGCCTGCTGACAGAAAGCAACCCATTATCATTATCATTATTTTTCCCTTGGAGGAAAGGACTTGGATATTTATAGTTTGAGGGTGGGTTCACCTCACCTGTTCTCTTAACAATTATGACAGGGATCATGTGACCATAACTAAAGCACACACCACCACCTGGTGGCAACACACACAAATTGCAGTGCCAACATCAAGACCTGAGTAAACCTGGGAAAGTCTACCTGTAAAGTTGAACTAAAAAAGGGTGATAGCAGTAAGAGTTGCAAGTTTATAATCATGCTGGGAATATTATTCTTGTATTGAAGTTAGTAGAAAATCTGATAGATATGTGTAATGCAAAGTTTACTCACACATCTCGAGTGGTTGTAGTTTCTTGCATAAATTTTATAAATTTGATTTTTAAAATTCCATTCATAATTCTAAATATAAGCTTACATTTGTTTCTTAGCAAATGAATCTACTCTATGTAAAACAATGTATTAGACCATACATTATGAAAAGCTTCTCTCAGGTTAAAAGAATCATTTTAGATGAATGCATGTGTCCATCTCTTGACCAATAAAAATTTACATAAATTAACACATTTCTAAGCATTAAATGGCTGCTGTCTCTTCTAACGATGATCCTTAGGTACTGTAGTTGCTATTAATCTGAAAGGTTTCTCAAATAAAAATATATTATAAAATAAACATATTTATAATATAAAATAAAATATATTCAGTATATTCAGTATGGATTCAGGACTAAAAATGTTCAGTTGGTATAATATATAAATATATCACTTTCTAAGAATTAATAGCAATTCTTCTCAACTACAGAATTTTATCAAACCTAATACTCTCATCTATGATCACATGGGAAAATTTATGGTACAATTGTTATATTGTTGCAAGATAATCTTAAACTTCTTTCTTGCACCATTAGAATTCACTTCTTGTTCTTCTAGATAGTCTTACAATATATCTTATGGATGAAATAACAAAGCAGCTCAGCTACACTGGCTGCCACTCAGCATACCACCAAGCAGCCTGTATCTCTATTCAGATATACAATGTAACTCCAAAGTCAGGCTGCTGGAGGAGATAAGAATTCCTGAAAGTGAAACAATGTGCTTTGGAGATAAGAACTTACCTACTGAATTACACTCCAGCGAGTTTCACTCTTCCTACGTGGAGGCTCCGTTCGAACTGTCACTGGTCTGGCCTCTCCCTTCTCTAATGTACTCTGCAGATGGTCATCAGACTATCATCTAAACCATCGCTGCCCACATCACTTTTATCTGGTAAGTTTTAGACTCTCAAACTTCCACAAAACAGAATTCTACCTGCTTGTCATAACAATCGAGGTGCTGGATGAGCTGGCTTGCACTTTGTAGCATCTATCTCCACACAGAACTCTATCTCTTCCACCACCAGTGGGACATTTGCCAATCCCAGGTATTCCCGTGGTTATGCATGGTGATGCTTTTCCTCCTGTGCTAGTGCTTCTCATGCTCTGATGGACAAACAATTGCTTGAGGTTACAGATTTTGATTGAGGGGTCTGGGACAGAGTCTGAGATGCCACCTTTCTAACCCACTCAGGAGATGTCAATGTCGCTGGTCCCCAATTTGAGTATTGAGGATATACTTCAAGTCTCCACAGGCCCATTCACCTCCATCTTCATCCCTGCACATTTCTGACCTTTGAAATAGTGACTTATTTTTGAAAAATTAACTCTGAGACTCTCCACTTCCCAAGGTTTCCCCAGAACTTTCAGCTCATCGGTTTTTCAACTTGGCCACACATTATAATTTGTTAAAATCCAGCCACACAGTGCTCCCAGGTTGATGATGTCAGAGCTTCTAGATTTGGGATAAAGACGCTACTATTTTTTTTTTCTTTTTAACATTGAAGGTAATTACGAGCTACAGCCAAGTTCAAGAACCAATGATTTTAAGTGCAAGTTGATATTTTTTTTCAAAACCTGTTTTTACTAGTGTTTGCACTTGAATTTACTCTAAAATATTTTTGCTTCATCTGTTTCTCATTTATTCTACTAGCTTGCACACATTTTAAGGACAGGTTGTTTGCCATCTCTTGACAGACTGAGCATTTTAGCATTTGTTAATGTGTCCTGAGTCCCAATCCCACATCTGCCATGTTCTACCTGTCACACATAACCCAGGATTCTTTGGGCTCCTATTTAACACTATCCATGTCTCAGGTATCCATATATTGGAAATAATAATGGCAGCTGAAGCATAAGGCATACTTATTGATTAAGTGAGATAGAGCAAATAAAGAACAAAGTAAGTGCTGGCTCATGGTCTCCACTCAACAGATACTGGCCTTTATTATTAATTAGCCTTTTTTGTATGTCTCATATTGTATAACAGAGTAGTAAGCAGTCAATAATCATTTGCTGGATGAATAAGTCAATAAATGATGGAGAATAAATCATATTTAATTGCTCTACAATAAAACCAGAGCAGCCAGTCCTCTATTGCAAATTCAGTTAATGACTGATAACTATTTCCAATGCTCCCCGGTGTCTTCGTGGCCATTGGCCGAGTGAATTCAAAGCTGAGAAAAGGTGGATGGTCTCCTCATAATGGAAGAGATCATAATGACTGTGTCTCCAGAAACGTTTCTTAAAAAACATTTTCATTAGGATGTGCCCACTCAAACTCACTCAACATATTCACATAAATTGAAAAGTTTGCATTGATCACATTCTTTTCTGAAGGATGCCTTTAAAACCCAACCCATACCTCAGCAAGCAGGAAAATTGCATAATCCTGAAAATGTATGAATAGCTTTGCTTTAATGAACAGTGTCTCATCCTTGGTTAGACGGATATTGTCATGGCCATCGGGGGTGTAAACAACCTAGCTTTATAATCATTCTTGTGCCAACAGAGGATTTAATCACCATTGAACTGTAACGAAGGTAGGTGACTGAGGACGGCTAGACATAATACATAATGTGAAGGAACAGGTGAAGTCTGACTATTACCAGTGTGAATAGAGCCCTTTTGTTGGAATCCATCCTGGTGGAATGAATAGCCTCTGCTATGTTTATTGATTACACCCTAAGTATTGAGGTAGAGGTAGCTAGAGCTGCCCAGAAAAATACTCAGATGCCATTGTGCGCCTTTCATTTTGGCAAGGCCAGATAATCAGTCAGAAATTCACTTTTAAACTGTAAACAAAACGTTCGATATTCTTACATCCCCCAAGAATAAAATCAAGTGGAAAAAGGAATGTCTTAAGTCACTTGTATCTAAGCACTTTTCACTAATGCTCAGGCTGTCATCTGAGTCCACAGCATCATCGACCTTCGTCTGAGGAACTGCTCCCGGGGCCCCCTGCTCACCCTGCCCCCACTTTCTTCTTAAGCAATCAATAGAATTTCAAGAATTCTGTCTGATCATGGCACTGTCCCACTTAAAACCCTCCAATGACTTCCTATTGTACTTTGAATAAAATCCAGACTCCTTGGTGGTCTTACTAGACGTCAGATGGTGCAGCCTTCCCTAATCATTTGACCTCTTCCCATCCTATATGGATTATCCTGCCCAGGCTCCCTCCTGACCCTGGACACCAAGCTACCCACGTTTCCCTTTTGTAGATACCTGAGTTCTCTCTCTTTGGATTTTATTGATCATTTCCCTCCCTCTGTTTACCCCCAGATGCTCACTGTACCATTATTCTTTTTTTTTTCATAGAAATTAACACCATATTTAAGTATTTATCATTTTATTTGTTCACACAGAAGCCTGCTCAAGGGTTAGAGACCCTTGACCTCAGGAGCACTTGAACCACTAAAGCAGCTCAACGTGGATATTTTGCTTATATAAACAAAATAACTTAGCAACTTGTTTACCTTCATAAAAAAACTATTTGTGCACACAACATGCAGTATTATCAGTATTTTGACCTAAACCATAGGTCTCTTGCCTGCATTGAAAACAAAAATTCAGGAAAATTATTGATAAAATGATGGAATAGTACAGCATAGATACAAGTTGTTGGATATACGATTTGCAAGTAATTCTTTCATTTTGTGGGTGGTTTTTCACTTCCCTGATGGTGTCATTAAAATTATACTTTTTAAAAACTTTGATGATATATAATTTAATTTATATCTAAGGTACCATTACTACCTAATTCAGCAGATTTCAATGGTTTACCTCTATGTCTTCTTAATGATTTTATAGTTCCACTCTTCCCTTAAGTCCATTTTGAGTTAACTTTTGTGCATAGTGAGAGGTAGGGTCCAACTTCATTAACTTGGTGATATCTGGTTGTCCCAGCGCCATTTTTAAAGCAGGCCATTCTTTCCTTATTAAAACGTTTTTCCAACAAAGAGGCTTCATGGCTAGTTATCCTTCATCATTATACATAATGATATATCCAAATGGAATCATACACTATATGGTTTTTTTGTGAGAAGCTTCTTCTTCTTCTTCTTCTTCTTCTTCTTCTTCTTCTTCTTCTTCTTCTTCTCCTTCTTCTTTTTTAATTTGGTATAATGTTTCAAGGTTTATCTATGCTGTACTATTCACTAGTATTTAAATTTCCTTTTATTGCATGAGAATGTTCCATTGATTGGAAATGCTCCTTTTACTTATCCATTCTTCAGCTTATAGACATTTGCATTGTTTACACTCTTAGGCTGTTACAAATAAAGCTGTTATCAACATTCACATGAAAGTTTTTATGTGGATGCATGCTATTATTTATTTGGCAATATACCTAGGAGTGTCCTTGCTAGGTCACATGGTAAGTTGGTGTTTAAAGCTTTGAGGAAATGGAAAGCTTTTCTTAAGTGATTGCCCTATTTTAGATTTCCACCAACAATGTCTGGTGTTCCAAATTTTTCCACATTCTCACCAACATCTGTTGTTTTCTGCCTTTTTATTATGTCCATCTAGTGAGTGTGAGGTGGTATCTCCCTTGTAACTTTAATTTGCCTTTGCCTAATTAATAACGATGTTGGATAGTTTTTAATGTGTTTCCTGGCCATTTATACATATTCTTTGAAGAAATATTTATTCCAATCTTTCATTTCTTTGTTATTTAGTTTTTAGAGATTTTGAAAATATATCCTATATACAAGTTGTTGGATATAAGACTTACAAATAATTCTCTCATTTTGTGGGTGGTTTTTCATTTCCCTGATGGTGTCATTAAAATTACATTTTTAAAAAACTTTGATGATTTAATTTATATCTAAGGTACCATTACTACCTAATTCAGCAGATCACAATGGTTTACCTCTATGTTTTCTTAATGATTTTATAGTTCCACTCTTCCACTCTTCCCTTAGGTCCATTTTGAGCTAATTTTTGTGCATAGTGAGAGGTAGGGTCCAGCTTCATTATTTAACTTGGTGATATCTGGTTGTCCCAGTGCCATTTTTAAAGCAGGCCATTCTTTCCTTATTAAAACATTTTTTCCATCCATG
Organism: Tamias sibiricus; assembly: GCA_025594165.1. NCBI lineage: Eukaryota > Metazoa > Chordata > Mammalia > Rodentia > Sciuridae > Tamias > Tamias sibiricus. The sequence goes on from CM046662.1 coordinate 13,557,615, forward strand.
CTGAACACTAACTGACCGAAAATATAGGTGTGAATTTCTGGAATCTCAATTCTATTCCATAGACCTACATGTCTCTTCTCACGCCAGGACCACACTGTTTCGAGTACTTTCTATTTAAATTTAAAAATGTGGAAGTATGAGTTCTTCAACTTCATTCTTTTAAATAATCATTTTGGATATTCATTTAGTACCTGATATTTCCATCAGAATATTTGAATCAGGTTCTCAATTTCTGCAAATAATTAAGTAAATCAGCTCAGATATTGATAGGAATTGCTGTTGAATTTACATATTAGTTTGAGATACATTGTCATTTTAACAATATTAAATCTTTGGTTCATGGCCACTGGAAGTCTTTCATCTACTTAGTGCTTCTTTAATCCCTCTCAATATTATTTTGCAGGTTTCAGTGTACATATCTTACACTTTATTGGATATATTTATTCCTGTTCTATTTTTTATTCTGCTGGAAATGGAACTGTTTCCTTAATTTCATTTTTGTAAATATACCTTTATTAGTCAGCTTTCCATTACTCTAATAAGTGAGACATTCAACTGAAATAGGAGAAAGGATTATTTTGGCTCACATTTGGAGGTCTAAGCCCTTGGTTCGTTGGCCCTGTTGCTTTTTAAACAGTGGCAAGGTGAAGAGCCTGGGATGGAAAAATCTTTTCATTGCATGTCAGCTGGGAAACAAAAAGAGAGAGAAAGGATGGTCTTGGGTCCCAATCGCCTTTTTTTTTTTTTTAATATTTATTTATTTTCTTTTAGTTGTACACAATGCATTTGTTTATACGTGGTATTGAGGATCGAAACCGGGCCCTCCCAATCGCCTTTTGAGAGCTTGTCACTTGTGACCTAAACTTCCTCCCACTAGGTGCTGCACCTTAAAGGTTTCACGAAATCCTAATGGTGCCTGGGGTTGGGGCCAAGATCCAAAGTACAGCACTATCAAAAATTTAATAAACTACATGTAAATAATTTGGGCAATGGCCTTACAAGAATGACAGAAGTACGACACAAAACTCATTTTTGTGCAGACTTGTACAGCAATGGGGTGTCAGTCACTCTGAACCTGAACCATTGCGCTGCAGCTGCTATGTCAGACAAGCAAGCAACAACAACCACGGGCAGAGTCAAATTAGGAAAATTACTCTCATAGGCAATGAAATGCCAGAGGATGCTGAAAACATGGGGGTTCACTTTACTTCTCTCTTTATTTTAGGTAATATCCACCCCCACAAACATATTCCCATGTTAGGCTTAGACACGCAAAATCTTCTTTACAAGATTTCTGAATTGGAAAAGGAAAGGAATGTTTTAAAATTGGAACAATTTTTTTCTAAATTTTTTTTTAAATAAACTTAACCTTCAACGTATAAATCAAGATAGGCCTACAGCAGTGTATTGTGAAGCATGACGTTTTTTCTTATTGTGTTATGTGCAACAATGTTATTCATGGCAAGAGTTTTATTTAATGATATTGTTGCTCCAGTGATAGGCTTTATATATTCTCCTGACTGAGCAACTATTCCTTTTAAGCTTTAAAATAGAAAAACCAACTTTAAATTCCTGTTTTTTTAATTTAATTGGTAGTTTATCCTTAATACTTTTAAAATATGCAAATGAAAATACTGCTACAAATAGACATCTAGCAATGGCCCGCCTTCTCTGGTCATTACTTTATAGCCTTTCTCTATAAAATTATGGACGATGAGGCAGTGTGTTAGGAATATACAGCTGTGTTATTTCTTGAAACAGCTGGTGCCAACTTGTCAGGAGAAAAGCTCTCCTTTCCAAATATTGCAAGTCCTGTGTAAGTAGACATAATGTAAGCTATGTACCCACAGTTATTGATTCTGCTCATTGACAGCTGAGGTGTTTAATATATCCATCTCCTTTGTAATGCCATTTTAAAACTCTTTGAGGATTAGAAAGGAGATTTTCTCAAAGGGATTCTTCCGAGAGCAAAGGCCAACTAGCCCTGTAGTGGTGAGGGCTCCGGCAGAAACCCAAGTGAGAAACATAGGGCAGTCATGCTAGCAGATAAGTTCTAACCTGACAAAAATAATGATTTTTTTTAAAAAGCCCCAGAAGAATGTGCTTTGCTACTTTACATAATGCTATAATACATTAACTCATGTAATATGAGTGGTGAAAGTTTATTTATTCATTTATTTCTGCCGCAGGCAAACACCAGATAAATGCTTACAAGAGCAGGTTAGCAGGTGTTTTGACTACAGACATTAGTAAGCAGCTCCTTCATGTATAGTAACTGTTTAGCTGCTTGCTTAGTTCCAGTTCGATGTAAATTGTCAAAGCCTTTAGTGATTTGCAGAAAATAAATAAAATAAAAAAAAAGACCCAAGATTTTATACAGAAGTATTTAGATCAATAGCGGATCTGGTACCTTTGCGCTTGGGTAATCAGTTCATAATAGAGTGTGCCATATGTATTTTTAACATAACCTATACATCAAGAAATTCGTACTCGTTTTCACAATTCCTTTTAATTATTTACTTGTTTGGAAAAATATTCCAGGAGGGTGCTCACCTGCCAAACTGTACCCGGTGCTAATAAATTTTAGATACTTCCTCAGCAGTGTGCTTTTATCATTTTTGTGTGCTACACCTCCAGGCTACCAAGTGTGTCTATAGGTTTCCTTCCCTCCATGATCCATCGTCCTGTGTGCTTAGCAACTCACTGAACGGAGCTGATGCAAATGAGGCTTGAAATGTTAAACACAACTTGTAATATCAAAGGTTTTCATATCAAATAATTTTGTTCCTAGAGAATCCTAGGGAGATTAAGGATGCACATGGTGTCTAAAATGTCCACCAGTTACATGAAATATCCCAGCAGTGGATGGATAATTAGCAGCTCACACTAGGAATACAAAGAAAACACAGGCCGTTTATCCTGTTCCTGTAAACAGACTGAGGGAGTTTTTCTGGGAATTAGGTCCATATAAAACCTACTGAATACAGAACCAAAAATAACTGCAGACATCTGTCTGATAGAAGCTTTTATGATCGGGCCTTGAGGTAGTATTTTCCTTACAAGTACGGTTGCAACAATTTTCTAAGCCCAGCTGAGAAGCAAAATGTGGAAGGCTGAGCTTTCAAACTAGCCTCTGTCAACTTATCTCAAAACCCTGTGAAATAAGTTTTTCATAACTGTAATGCTAAACTGAGGTGCAGGATCTCTTTATATTGCGGTTCTGCACTCAGTGTGGAAAAATTCCTTATTTTGGGTACTGGGGGTGATAGTAAAGCTATGTCATCTAAATTGACTTTGAATAAAACGTTCCCATACCAAGTCATTGGGGTTTCCTCGTCTGGGAAAGTCAAACTGCAAGGACACACCTGAACTCTGCTGTCAATGGTGGTGCTGCAGGAGACAGACACGTGTACTGTCGTGACACAGGATCTGATGTCCATGCACCAGCATAGTGATCCTCACCTGGTGGAGATTTGGATCCACGGGGAACATGGGCAATGCTAAAGACATTTTTGGCTTTCAGTGGAAGATGGGGTAGGTGGGTGCTATTGGCACCTAATGGACATAAGTCAAGAATGTTGCTAAATGTCCTAAATACACAACAAAGAATTTTTCAGCCACCAACAATGGTAACAGTACTACTGAGTTTCAGGGAACCAGGTATAAGGTATTGAAGCAACCACTAGATGACTCAGAACGAGTGGGAATGTGGGACAGACTTGTCCAGATAATTACCTTAAATTCTCCACTTGACTCTCCATGGAGGGCTAGCCTGAGAATACAAATAAAGATGCTGCTGCTTCAGTTAATCAGTATAAACATCCAAAGGCTATGGAGGTTCCTTCTGAGTGCAGACAGAGATCAGCCAATCAATTGTATCTGGTTTTAATCCATCACGAGGGGCAATCTGTCCCAGAGGAACTGACATCAGGAGGTGGCATTTCCGAGGACTCACCTTACAGCAAGGGACGTGATGATTCATTGGTGTTACAACCTCATTCCTGCAAGGACCATTATTTCGTTAAGGTTTATAAAGCAGTCTGAAGATAGAAAATGCTATATAAATGCTAAGTATTGTTATTATTGTTATCATCTTTCTGAGGAACTGCTTCTCTGAGGGATGTTACAGTGCAAAAACAAACACGGAGACAAGGCTTCATATCCATGTGCAGTTTTGAGGACAGGCTACCGTAATGAGTAATTCACATTGTGCCATCTCCAATGTACTCCAAGTTAAAACAAATTAAATAAAGATTAATTAGACAGTATTTTATGCACTCCAAAAATGCAGTTGATTGATATTCTAAGTAAATACAGGTTAGCTACCAGACAAAGAATACAGAAAGGTTCCAGAATTTTAAAATTGAGACAGCATTTCCATGATATTAAACTTACAGGTGAAGCAGATAAAAATCCCTAAACCTGTTTTATTTTTTTCCCCCAATGGCCTCTTTTGGGGAGGTATTATATTTAAACCATAATATATTTTAACATTTCCCCCTTTCAAAATGAAGCTTGCCATTCTGCTGTTTTTATATTACTAAAATTTCTTTCTAATTTAATTGCTCAGAGAAGGGTTTTTTAACACACTCTTTGAAAAGAACAATAAATAAGCAAATAAAAGCCTTTTTAATAAGACCTAGTAAAATGCTAATTGTGGAGTTGTTGCCTAAAAAATAACAGCTGATGTACTTGTAAATTATTTTTTTACTTAATTTTGTGATGGCAGTTACTTTCTAAAATGGCAAGTTTTTCCAGGGATTTTTGATTCAGGTAGAAACTGAGAAACTGTCAATGGATGCAGTAGTCACATTTTGACTGTCACGCCTAAGGCGGTGTGAAAGATACAGATACAATATGGCACCACTAATGACTCAATCATTAGGAGAACACAGGCAGACAGGGTTTACACCTGCATGTGTATGCTGATGGTGTTTTTCTATTAGCCTGTTTCGTTTTTATTGCAATCTACAGGAAAACCAAGCTTATCAACTTAGCAAATTCCTGCCACTTTTTGCCCACACCTAGTCAAACTCTGCCCTCTCCCACATAACTACATAAGATATCTTTCACACTGTCAGACACAGGGAGATTTGAGTCAGGCATTTAGAACAGAAACAAATGAATTTCTAAAAGAAAAGAAAGAAAATGCCTTCTATGTAAATGCAAAGCTCACAGCATTCTTATATTCTGGCATTTACAATACAAGCTAAGTTTTCTACCCAGAGCCAAAATAAGATATGTCCCTGTGTTAAAAATTCGCCTTTTCCCATTTTCTGTGCTGGGTTACTCAACAGGCAGATGATATATTACTTTGGGCACTTGGTGTAATGGTAGAGTGTACCATGAAGAAAAAAGAAAGAAAAAGAGAGATTGAAGGAGAGTGGGCAATTCTGATGAGCTTATTTAGTGTTTTGTGATCAAAAGAACTGGCAAGTTATTTCAATCTCCACTTCTGTGCAAGTTTTGTGTTTCAGTTTAGTTTGGTCTTGTTTTGAATTATGTGATGCTGTTGCAATACAGTCATTTCCTAATTGGAATAACTAAGGTCTTATCTGCCCTTCCTCTCATGCCTCCACATTCACACTTGGCCAAGGGAAAATCACTGGGGAGAATGATCAAGGCAGAAAGGATTAGAAGCAGAATGAACAAAAATTCCTCAATATTTCCATGGTCCATTATTTCCTTTTTGTATGTCAGCAAACAATTAGACCTTTTCAGGAGTAGACCTCCATGTTGCCAAAGAGAAGACCCATGAAGGATTGTTTGGGACTACTCTGAACGTGTACGTTGTAGACCTGCAGCTGAAAACATCAAATGTCTGCTTGTATTCGATTTATTAATTTAGCTACACATGTTTATTCACGATTAGCTGTTTTTAAACACTTGATGTGGATCTGATACACACACTGCATCATTCACCTATTTGAAGTATAAATTCAACGATTTGTAGTATATGCAGAGAGTTTCAAAAGAAACCTTGAATCCTTTAGTAATTACCAACCTGTTCCTCCATCACCTCCTCAACTCCAGGCAACACTAATGCACTTCCTGCCTGTATAAACAGCCTTGTTCTATATATTTCATATCAATGGAATTACATAAATTGTGGTCTTTTGTGACCAGCTTTTTTGACTCAGCAAGATGTTTTCAGGTTCATCCACAGGATCATGTATCAATACTCCAATTACTTTTATGATCAAGTAATGTTCCATGCTATGGGCATACCACATGTTGATCATCCTTAGGTGATGGACATTTGGGTTACTTCCAACATTTTTGCTATTCTGTATGATGCCAACGACAATTCATTTATAGTTTTAGTTTGCATCTCTAGTATTGATTTAAGAATTTTTAACTCTAACATTTCCTGAAGCGACTCTTCTAAACTCTCCACAGTGACCTTTGTCATCAATCTTAACATCATCAATAAACTCACTTTTTGATTCAGGTAACTCTTTTCTTATGCATGATTTTTACTTTTCTTATAATTTCCTGGAGATGCAGAACTTTTGAAATCCATGTACAATGATCTCATTGAAATTTAACCTCCATCTTTAAGACATTTTCAATTACCTTTGAAAATATTGTTTGTTTGCTTATTGTATCAAACATGTGGAAAGTTCATATACATAATCTCCAACATGTACCCACCCACTCTATTGCTATTAAAAGAAACTCAAGGTTTGTTGACCATAGTATCCAACACTTATAAGTCTGCAATTAAACACAAGAATAATTACTAATTTTGCATAAAGTATTTTTGTCTCCTGTATTTACTTGGTTCCATCATTTGATTTCTGTAAGAATTAAATAGTTGCTTTGATTTAGATCATCTCTGAATGGTGTGTTTTTCCATTACTTTTGGCACCTGTTATTTCTCTGTTTGTGATACTCTGTCCCCAAGTATCCATGTGATTGGACCTCCCTAAATTGTCATTTTATGTCACAGAGATCATCATCATATCTTACATAGCAACCCTAATTGAAAATCCTGAAAATCCACTTGCTTCTGCTTTATTTTTCTCCTTAGCTTTTATGACCATCTAACATTTATTTATTTTCTTACTTAGTTTGGTTTAGTATATATGTATGCATGTATGTATGTATGTATTTATTTATTGGTATCGGGGATTGAACTCAGGGGCACTTGACCACAGGGCCACATCCCTAGCCCTTTTTTGTATTTTATTTAGACAGGGTCTCACTGAGTTGCTGAGTGCTTCACCATTGCTGAGGCTGGCTTTGAACTTGAGATCCTCCTGCCTCAGCCTCCCAAGTGCTGGGATTACAGGCATGCACCACTGCGCCCGACTGGTTTAGAATTTATATCTCCCGCTAGAGCAGGGATTGCTACATTAGTTCAGAGCCAAACTCAGAGCCTAGAACAGTGCATTGTACTTAATAGACATTCAACATTTGCTGAAATAGTAAAAGAGTTGTTGATGAAATTAGCCTACTGCTCAAAAATAAAATAACTGGAGCTCCCTTTTGTGTGGGAGGCTTTCTAACTAATCAAGTATGTTGATTCTTTCCTTAATAATGAATAATTTTTTTTGGGGGGGGGAGTACTCTTTATGATTCCATATATAGAATTCCATATAAATTATATATTCTATATAAATATATATGTATATTTACCATTACACTTATTTAAAATTTTATTGTCTCATTTTAACATTTACTGTTGAATACAATCTCATTTAAGCTTTTATTATTGAAGAATATCAACCTGCAGTGATCAAAATAAAAGCATAAAACTCAATAATTTATCACAAAGGGAACACCACCTCACCACCTCCTAGCACAGCATTCCAGCCTTACCTGTACCTTGGAAGACCCCTGTGATGTCTTTAAATCACAGAACCCCAGGTCTCTGTCCACAGCACTCACTCTCCAGACATTTTTTTTTTATATCACTTCCTTCCCTTCTTTAGGCTTTTTGCATCTAGCATTTATTAAACACTATGATTTTGCCTGTTTTCATTAATTAAATAATAAAGTCCATTCTTTTATATCTATCTAATTCCGTATAGCTACAGTTCAACTCTTTCCATTACTTTAATGCACTGTGTGAGTTTAGCAGAATTCATTTATCTATTATATGCTGATTAACATTTACGTTGCTTCTGGTTTAGAGTTATTATAAATAAAACTTGCAATGAATATTCCTGTGTTTTTATCTGTGTGCACTTGTTTATACATGTTTGTGATGAAAACCTGCATGTTAATCAATTGGGTTGCTTTGTTAGTTGGGATGTATTAGATTCAAATACTAGAAATTCTATGCAGTTCAAGCTAATAAATAACAATGAAATTTCTGGCTATATATATTTCCTACTTCACTTATACAAAGAGGGTGTGTCAACCCAATAGCAGCTTATGAGCATTCTGGTTGCTCCATATCCACACAAATATTTGGTAGTTTTATTTTCAGCCATTCAGCTGGACATGCAATAGTATAACACTGTGGTTTTAATGTACATAATCCTGATTACTAATGAGGCTGGGCATGTTGTAAGTATATTGATTTTTTTCTACTTTTTAAATTGTTGTATTCTAGTTGTACATACTGATGGGATTTGTTGTCATAAGTTGATATACCTATATTTAATAGGCATTTGGGAATCTTACAAATTGGCTATTCAAATGCCTGTCCATTTTTTTCCTATTGTGCTGTATCTCTTCTGATTGATGTGTAGGAGTTCTTTGCATATTTTGAATGCAAGGCCTCATGGTTTTTTAAAAAGCATTTTTAGTTGTAGGTAGACACAATACCTTTATTTCATTTATTTATTTTTAGGTGGTGCTGAGGATCGAACCCAGTGCCTTGCATGTGCTAGGCTACTGCTCTACCACTGAGCTATAACTCCAGCCCTCCCCCTGTGTTTTATGTGTATTGAAACTATATTCCCTCACTGCTGGCTTGAGTTTTCACATTATTTATCCTGTACTTTAATATATCAATGCTCTCAATGTAAATGAAGTTTAATTATATATTTTTTTTTTTTTATGTCAAGTGTATCCATGGATAAAAGTTTGCCTGTGCCACTCTTCATGTTCTAGAAACATTTTTTTAACTTTCATAATTTAAGCTAAAATTCACTTTAAATTAATTTTTGTGTGTGGTAAGAGATGGGACCACTTTTTCTATATACCAAATAGAGGCACCAACATTTAATAAAAGGACTATGTCTCATTCTGCAATACAACAGTGCTATAAATTAATACACCAGTAAGTCTATTCAAGAAGTTTTTACTTATTTTATTATTCACTTCACAATATCGTTGTCTTAATTATTATAAGTTTATAATGGTATTATGGTTTAGATATGAGGTGTCCCCCAAAACTTATGTCTGAGACAATGCAAGAATGTTCAGAGATGAAACGATCAGATTATGAAAGTTTTAACCTAATCAATGGATTAGTCCATTGATGGTTTGAGTGTTAATGGCAGGCAGGTAGGGTGTGACTAATGGTCTTAGGTCACTGGGGCAGGAGGGGGCTTGGGGCTCATATTTTGTCCCTGGTGACTAAAGCTCTCCTCTCTCTCTCTGCTTCCTGATAGTCATTTCCTGAGTTGCTTTCCTATGCCAACCCCTTCTGCCATTATGTTCTGCCCACATTGGACCCAGAGCTATGGAGTGAGTGGACCATGGACTGCACCTCTGCAACCATGAGCCAAAATAACTTCTTCTTTAAGTTGTTGTTTTCAGGCCTTTTTGTCACAACAATGCAAAGCTGATAAAAACAAATGCCTTGATAGCAAAATAAATCTTGCAACTTTCTTTTCTTTTTCAAAATTCACTTAGCCTTTGGCATATCCAGATGCATTTACCATCAACTTGTGAGTTATTCCTAGAAAAAGAAAATTACAAAAAAATTCTCTGCTCAATTTTTAGGTTCTCTCTATCTTCTCTCAGTAATATTTTATAGTATTATTTGTAGAGTTATGCATATCTTTCATAAGATAAAGCTGGTTTATTTTTCATAAATGGTGTTTCTAAAATACATATTTTCTAATTGCTTCATTAAGGCACTATAATTGATTTTATATATTGTCTTTTATTACCTCAAGTATTTATGTAGATTTTTGGACTCTTTTCATAGATAATTTGTTGTCTGCAAATAAACTTTTTATTCCTTTATTCCCAATCATTGCAGAGATCCTTTTGTTGTTGTTTCTCATGATGTTTATATATTTTTTCTTTTTCCTGTTAGTACATTGCACATTGATTTTCAAATTTATTAAGCAAACTTTGCATGTATGGTGTAAGCCTGCTCATGAAGCATTATCTATTTTATAGTGTGGGTTTTGAGTTGCTCATGATTTGTTTAGGATATTTTCATCTATGTTCATAGATGACAGTGGCCATTGATTTCCTTTTCCTCTAATAATCTTTTCAGATTTTTGGCATAAAGGTTACACTGGACTCTTGGAATACATGGTGAAGTAGTTGTTCCTGTCTCCAGGTTCTAAAAGAGTTTATATTGGATTGCCATCTTCGATGATGAAATGTTTGTTAGAATTTCCTGGGCCTGGCAATTTATTTTTGAAAAGGTTTTAATGTGAGATTTAATGTCTTTAGTCATTATAGGCACGCTTGGATTTTCTATTTCTTCTCAGGTCATTATTTGTAAATTCGTCTAATGTAAATACGTGTTTATTGAAATAAAGTTGTCATAATCTAACTTTTTAGTATCTATAGATACTTGTTATTGACCTCATTCCATTACTATTATTAGTTATTTGGTACTTTTTTCTTTTTCTTAAGTAAACAGAGATTTATCAATGTTATGAATCTTTTCAAAGGTCCAGATTTTAGCAGTTATGTCTATGTTTATTTTTTGATTCATTTAGCTTTGATCTTTTTTATTTTTCTATTTTTGTTTGATTTGTGGTAATTTCTAAATTCTGAAAAAGTTAATTTTCAGCATGTCTTCCTTTCTAATAAATACATCTAATGACATAAATTAACATCTAAGAGAGGTGCTGGCTGCCACCCAAACTTTATATAGCAATTCCATTATTATTCAGTTCCAAATATTTTAATTCCTTTGATTTCTTCTTTGATCCAATGGATCTTCTATTATAGTTTTTCTTAATTTTCATCTGTTATGTTTTGAATATGTCCCTCTAAAGTTCACATGTTGGAAACTTGACCCTCGATACAACAGGATCAGGAGGTCAGGTCTAACAGATGATTAAGCCAAGAGGACTGTGCCATCCTGAATGGGTTAATGTAGTTATTGCAGGAAAATGAGTTGGTTGCAAGAGCAGCCCCTGCTTTCTCTCTGTCTCATGCATGCTTGCTTGCCTTCCCATAATGTTACTATGCAGCATAAAGGTCTTCACCAGATGCAGTCCCTGGGTCCTACACTCCCCAATCTCCAGAATCATGAGTCAAATAAACTTTTATTGTTTAATTTACCAAATCCCTGTTATTCTATTATAACATCAGCAAACAGACTAAGAAAATATGCTATGTGAATATTTTCTGTTTTTTTTTTTTGTTTTTTTTTTTTTGTTTTTGTTTTTGTGGTAGTGCTGGGACTTAACCAGGGGCTCATGCATGCAAGATAAGGATTCTACCACTAAGCTACACCTGCAGTGCTATCATATTTTATAGCTAATTTCTTCATAGTCAAAGAGCACAATCTGCATGATTTTGATCCTTTGTTGAGACCTGCTTGATGACCTGGAAAATGCTCTATTTGTAAATGCACATCTATGTACATTGAATAAGCATTTTGCAGATTTATTGGGAGTGGCATAATACACAGACATGCTTAGTAGATTAAATTTGCTCATCATGTTATCTAAATTTTTAAAATTTTCTCATTGATTTTTTTTAATTTGAGAAAGTCTTTTATTTTTTATTTATTTTAAATTTTTTATTATTCTAATTTGTTATACACATTTGCAGACTACATTTCATTTCATATTACATATAAAGAACACAATTTTTCAAGTTGCTGGTTTTATATAAAGTATTTTTACAACAATTGTGTCTTCATACATGTATTTAGGGTAATCATGGATAACTCTGCCATTATTCCTATCCCCTTGCCTTCTCCCCTCCCTCCCCTCTCATTGATTTTTGCTTTATCAGTTTTTGAGAGAGAGGTATAAAATAGATATTTTTTTCTGCATAATATTCTGTCTGACCAGCATATTTTGAAGCTAAATTTTTAGTGCATACACAGAACTGTTACATCTTCCTGATGAGTTCAACCTATCATCAGTGTGAAGTGTCCCTCTTTACTAATTCTGCCTATATTGATGCTGTTGGAGATTGATGTTAATACGGTTACATAGCTCTGTTGTATCATACTTGCAAAATATATTAGTATTTATTTTTTAACTTTCAACCAGCTTCAATTATTATAATTTAGATGAATCTCTTCTAAAATCATCTACCCAACCCTGAGGATTTTTCTCTTCACCTTGAGCATTTTAATTGTTTCATATGTATTATTTGGGCTGAAATATATAATCATATCGTATGTTTTGTTCTAACATTTTTGTTTTTGTCTTTTCTTTTTCCTCCTTTTCATATAATTTTAAAGTTAACTTTTCATAATTTTAAAGCTACCTTTAAAAATATGAATAATTCTCAATATTTAACATTTAAATAACATAATTTATGTGGCTGTTTTATTATCCAAATACTATTGATTAAAATATTCATACGCTTTCTGCTATGCTGAGACAGGTCTGAAATCTCAGGGACTTGGGAGGTAAAGTTCCAGGCCAGCCTCAGCAACTTAGTAAGATTGAGCAACTTAGAAAGTTCTGCCTCAAAATAAAAAAATAAAAAGGATTGGAAATGCAACTCAATACTAAATTATCTTGGATTTAATTTCTAGTGCCAAACATAAATAAAGAAATATATAAAATATTCATACACTTACTTTTGCATGATTATGGAGTTGTAGTACAACATCACGAATTAAGGATCAAGAAAATTTGATTTCACTCAAAATACAGTCTAATATATTGTGTACATATTTTTTGTACTGTTTATACATTATTTTAAATACATTAATTTTCAATGTTAACTTATAAATGATGCTCAGCCTTTTTTCATGTGGTAGTATAATAATAGTGCAATTTTTTCATCAGAATAAAATCTGTGGCAAACATAAATTTGCAAATATTTTACCTAGACATTATATATTGCATCTTTGGTTTATAAAGTATAACAGTAATTGCTGGTTGCCTCATTCTTAATTTTATTCATTAATAATCTAATTTTAGTGTGTGTGTGTATTTAAACCCAATAGAGTATGACCTACTAACATCATTTTCTACAAACAACATCTTATTATTTAGCAGTATTTTATTGTTACTACATAGTTAAATTGCAATTTATTGTGTTTACTAACTTATTGCCCTCATTTCTTCTCACATTGTTATCCCTTATCTAGGATATTATTATTAGGCTTGAGGGACACCCTTTAAGATTTCCTTTGGCATAAGAATGCTAGTAACAAATTCCTTCTGTTTTAATTTGGCCGAAAACTCTCTATCGTTATTCTATAATCTCTCTTTTTTTTTTTTTTTTTTAACCAAGAATCGAACTCAGGGACATTCAACCACTGAGCCACATCCCCAGCCTTATTTTGTATTTTATTTAGAGAGAGTGTCTCACTAAGTTGCTTAGTGCCTTGCTTTTGCTGAGGCTGCCTTTGAACTCCAGATCCTCCTGTCTCAGCCTTGCAAGCTCCTGGTATTACAGGCATGCACCTCCACACCTGGCTATTCTACAATCTTGAAGGATATATTTTTTTGTGTGTAAAACTCTAGTTTGTTGGTGGTTTTCTCTTGCCACCGTGTAGTTTACTTTCTGGCTATACAATGACGTTGAGAAGTCAGATGTAAGTCTTAAATTTGCTTGTTGAAGACAATCTGTCTTTTTTCTGTGTTTGTGTTAAATGATTTTTATCTCTGTCTTTGGATTGCTATAGTTCATATTATATTCCCAGACATAGTCAAAGTTTTATATATTTTAGTTGTATTTCACAGAGAGTTTTATATTTGAGGCTTAACAGCTTTTATAAATATTGAAAAGTTCTCAGTCATTATCTCCTTTGATGCTAATTCTAAGTTCCTTATTCATATTATTGTTGAGACTCAAATAGCATGTATGTTTCAGACCTCCTCATTGCACTGTCTTCTATATTCTCTTGTGATTTTCCACATTTATTCTTGATATTTTCTCCTTATTCATCTTCCAGATATCTAAGCCTCTCTTTCTCTGTGTCTAATTTCCTGACAAGTTACCCACAGGGTACATCATTTTGGTTGTTCCATCATTTTCAGTTTTCACAACTAATCAAAAATTTTCCTTCTCCTATATCCATTTTTTACTTAATATTTTCCTTTTTTTCCATGAATATCATAAGCATGTCTACTTTTAAATATATATCCCATAAAGTCAATATCTACAGGATCAAGTGAGTCTGCTTTTACTCCTATTATTTGTATTGGTTCTTATTCATGATGAATGTTATTTATGCTGGCTTTTATTTGTTATCTTACAACTTTGTATGGATTTTTAGGCTTTTAAAATATGTATTGAACATGGAATTAAAAATAATGTAGAAATAACTTGAAGAGAAGGATGATGTTATTTTTCTTCTGAGACAAAAAATTTGCTTGCTAATGCCTGAGATTACAGTTAACTTATGATTCCTTAATTCAGTATAAAATTTGGATTAGCTTATAGCTGATCTGAAATCCTTGAGAACTTACCTAATTTTTAGTATTCTAAAGATTCATTCAGTCTTTCATAGTGACAAGCCTAAATGATTAAAGCTTAATGACTCTCCAACCGGCCTTATTTGGGGATGACCTGGACTTCATTTGCTGTATCTTAGGCCCATGACTTATTTCCAAGAGCTACTTAACCTTCAACCTTTCAATTGGTCTGCTCAGAAATCAGAAAACACTCCAGGGAAAGCAACATTAATTGTTCTCTGGGCCTTTGCCATCTTACAAACCATGGCCTGGTGATATTTGTTCTCCAACAGTTCAAATAGGCATTCATTAATTTTGTCAAGATTTTCTTAATTACTTCATTGAAAAGTTAGTCTGAATTAGTAGGTGTTTTATTACTAAAAGCTGAAGTTCTAATAGTATGTACAATAACATAAAATAATATATTTTTGTAAGAGTGTAAAACTTTGTATTACCTAGGTTATTAACTAAATATTTTAAACTTTAATTTTTAAATCAAAGAGGTTAAAAATAAATAATGGTGCATTTTGCTAAATGATCAATCAATGAGAAAGGGTAAAGAAAGTTTTACAGCATTAATATAACTAAAATTTGTGAAGAGGTGAACTAAAATTAATGCTCTCATAAACTAAAATTTATTAAAATATATGTTAAACTGGCTAAAAATACTCATATGTTCTTAGTTCCTGTTAGCCTGAGAGAAATATTAAAACAACAAAGCATTACAGAGGTCAATTTTTTTCTCTATTATTTCTTAGATTTGTAACCTTTTATAATTTATTTATCACCTGTGTCTGTGTAGCATTAGGATCATAATGATTCTACTTCATGGGGTTGTTATAAGGACTGAGTCAATACATTTAAAATATTGAAATTGTGAAGAAGGCAAAGTGCATATTGTGTTCACATCAACAATGCCATCATCATCATGGGTAACGGACAACTCTGAAAATTTCATATCGGCTCCAGAGAATCTAAGAAAGTCAAGAACCCTCAAAGGATGCTATTTTACATGATTATTATATAAAATGTACAGTGCCAGAAAAGATGGATAACAAAAATATCCTTCCAGCCATCCATTGTAATCTCTACAAACCTGGGTGAAATCACCCCTGTGCAACAAGGGAGTCCTGCCACAGCTCATGCCCCATGAAATCTGCTGGCTTCTAGGGATGCAATGCTCTGAACAGGATTTGGCTTGATCTTCCCTAGGTAGTTTCACAATGCACCATATCCCATGAAGAAAGTGGGAAACAATGCTTTAAATGTCTGTAGTCTGCCCCATAAACCCAATGTGTTCTATACTGTAGGACAGAAAGTTACATATATCATGAGTTAGTGAATCTGGCAAAATGAGGGGAAAAGTGACTTACAAGTGAATTATGGATAAAATCTGACTCAGAAATTGCATACTCCCTATAGAAAGACAAATCTAAACAGATTTCCCTTTCATACTGAGTAGCCTCCTTCTTGCCTAAATGAAAGCAGGCTGACTTCTCTCAGGAACTCGACATGTTACCCTCTAGTACAGGAGTGGGTTGGAGAATGTTTTCTGCAAAGGGACAGAGAGCAACTGTTAGAACTTTTCTGCTTTTCTGGGTCATAGGGTTCCTTTTTTTTTTTTTTTTTTTTAGCTTATTTATTTGTTTGTTCTAATTAGGTGTATATGACAGCAGAATGCATTTCGATTCAATATACACAAGTGGAGCACAACTTTTCATTTCTGTGGCCGTACGCAATGTAGCATTGCATCATATGTGCAGACATACATGTACCTAGGGTGATGATGTTCATCTCATTCCACCATCTTTCCTGCCTCCATGACCCATCCCCCACTCCCTTTTGCCCAATCAAAGTTCTTCCGTTTTTTCCCATGCCTTCCCCATTACAGATCAGCATCCACTTATCAGAGAGAACATTTGGCCTTTGGGTTTTGGGATTGGCTTATTTCGCTTAGCATGATATTCTCCAACTCCATTCATTTACCTGAAAAATGCCATAGTTTTATTCTCTTTTGATGCTGAGTAATATTCCATTGTGTATATATACCACAGTTTCTTTATCCATTCATCTATTGAAGGGCATCTAGGTTGCTTCTGCAATTTAGCTATTGTGAATTGAGCTGCTATAAACATTGATGTGGCTGCATCACTATAGTATACTGATTTTAAGTCCTTTGGGTATGGACCAAGGAGTGAGGTACTTGGGTCATGCCAACCAAGAATCTGGGTCCTGTGGTTTTAGTTGCAAGTACTCAATCCTGCCATTAAAGTTCAAAAGTGGCTACAGGCAATGAAATGGGCATGGCAGTGTTACAAAAACACTTTATTTACAAAACCAATTGGGTAGCTAGATTAGACCCCTGGGCCATAGTTTGCTGACTTCTGAAAAGTAACTTAAGGTTTAAGCTTTTCCAATACAACCAAGAACCTTTTTTTTTTTTTTTTTAACTTTAACACTGCTTTGATTTATAGCTATGACTTGGGAAAATGGGCATTTATTTAGCATGTATGAAATGATGCCTCTATTTCAGTCACTTCTACAAAGGGACTGCATTTGTTTCAGTTAACCATAGTCTGAAATCTTCATGTGCCTTTTTTTTGAAGGCTAGCACTGTGAGATATTTATTATTTATTTAAAGAATGCAATGCTGTGACAAAAGAATGTATGCATTATTCAAACTCGTAATAATTTTTTGTTAGTCTCAGGTATATAAAGATACCTTGAGTGTAAGTGCATTTGAAAAGAACTATTCCTCTCACATTTTTATGCAGACATCCTTGAGCTGTAACAAACAGTTTGCACATGTGATTCTTTGCAGAAATTTTTTCAACAGTTCTATGAAAAATTGTCTCCTATTTTAAAGATAATTGGAAAATGACCACCCTTCATATTGTAGTGACTATAGTTTGACATTATCAGGACTATAACATACTTTTTTAAGCAAGCAAACAAGAGGAAATGTATTACTTCTATTTTCTCTTTTTCCTTCATTCCTTTCTTTCTTTCATTTCTTTTCTTTTTTTCTTTTTTTTTTTTTTTTCCTTTTTGGTTGAGGAACCCAGAAATCTTAAAATAATTGATCTTTTCAGCTTTTGTTTTTGAGTGATATTTTTTTTCTCTCTCCCTCTTTCTTTCTTTTGTTTTTCCTTAAAAGAGATGGATTCATTGCATTTGACGATGCTAAGGTAGATATATTTTTTATTTAATAATAAGATGAATGGCTGAAGTCCAAAGGCCTAAGCATTATTAAAAAAAAAAAATTCACATTGCTATCCGTTCTGGAAAAAAAATAATTTTCTTCTTAACTTGTATTTACCTATCTTGTTGCAATAAAATGAAAATTAATTATTGGTGTTAGAAAAACACTTGGAAAATGGAAAAGCCTTATAAATGTCAGACATCATTAGATAAAGATATCCCTGTTGGGATGAATGATTCCTGCCAAATACTTTTAGAAAGAATATTGCCTTGCATTTAAAACCCTAATTTAATTTTCAGTAAAATGTTACTGCTTTTTTTGTTAAATAGATTGAGTAATCATAAAGTGTTTGATCAAATAAATGCTACCATGGATAGATTATTGTTACATTTTGGTTGGAAAATACACTAGATATTGATCTTAGTGATGTTTTATTTATATTAAAAATTATGTTGTTATCAGCCATTTGGACAGATGGAAAGTCATATACTTAACTATGGAATTTAACTACCTGTCCTTGTTTCCTTCATTTCCCCCATTCATTAAAGCACCATTTTTATTAGTAAATCCAAAAGCTCATTAGTTTTATGCTTGCTTACATCACTGGCTTTCCAAGGAGCCTTTTCCATGTCACCTACAGATTAGCCTTCAGGGTATACAGATCATTCTCCTCTTCCTGAGTCTTTACATAAAACGTGCTTTGACGTTAGCAATAGCAGAGCAGAATTTAATGATTTTCAAGTAAAAGGCTTGCTGGTAAATAAAACTGCCAATATAGCCTCAAATTTGTGAAGAGTGCAAACCAAACATTAATAGAATTAATGGCTAGTGGACCTGCTACCTTTCTTTTAGATAAATCCTGGCTCATATCTGTTTAAAGTACAGATGTCTTAATTGGTACGTTGCAACTAATTATGGTATTAATATGCAGACAGATAAAAACAGTGAACTTCACTGTTTTTAGTTTGGGTTTTGTGTTTGTTCAATCGTCTAAATAATCAGTGGCTAAAATTGAGAATACTTCTCCTCGCCCCTTAATAGAGATGGAGCATATAAATTGCTCCTTTGGAGATGGTAACATTCTATGGAACATTATTTTTTAAAATGGTGTCTTCACCCAGTTTTGAGATGCTAAGTAGAGGCTTGTCGGTTTCCTTTCTTAAATCCACATCCTCAGTTCCTTTCCCTTTATCAGGTTCTCACACTATGGGATACAAGACCCTGAGGGTAATCACCTTAGGGTCAGTAAGAACAAACAGGGTGTACCTTCTATACCCAAGGGCTGTAGGTATCTTCTAAGCTAACCAGCACTGAGCCTGCTTACTTAGGGTTCTTCCACTGAATCCATATTAAAGGCTGTCCCTCACAGTGCCCTCTCGTCCCCCTGCCTTGTGCTAGACCCTGAGGTTCCTGCGATGATCCTCCCCCACCAGGTGAGACCTGAACATTCTTTCTTGGAAATAGAAAAAAATAACTTCTTAGTAAATGTTTTATCAATCTGCTCTTTTCAGTGGAAGTCATTTCCTGATCTCTTAGTCTTACCCTACTTAAATTTATTTAAACAAGTTGGAATTACTTTGACTTGCTCTTTATTTATATTCTCTATCTCTCTCTCCTTCCATTCTTTGATACTTTTTACCTGCTCCCTTCCTCCTTTCTTTCCTTCCTGCTTACCTTCTTTCCTTCCTACCTTCCTTCTTTTGTTCCTTCTACCCACTCATCCACTGACCAAGTGTTAAGTAGCTACCTGTGCTCTCTGACTTGTCATTTGCACTTTATGGTGTTGATACTTGTTCCATTTTGAAACCTGGACCAGGGTATTGAGACGAACATTTTATCCTACTGGGGATGGATGTATTAGGCATTTTCACTGAATTGAGAATAGGGCATGGGCCTGGGTTTGTAGATCAGTGGTAGAGCCCTTGCCTAGCAATGTGAGGCACTGGGTTCGATCCTTAGCACCACATAAAAATAAATGAATAAAATAAAGGCATCGTGTCCATCTATTAAAAAAAAAAAAAAAAAGAATAGGCCATGTAGAAGGGATATTTGCAAGAAATAGTTCATCCAACTGTGGTGCTGAAGTGTTGTCCTGCTCATTGAAGTCACCTCCACCACCTGGAAGACCATTGCAGAGGAACTGCCTACTAGTTTCAGAGGGGCTTCCTGATATCTTCCTTGCTATTATGCCCCTGGCTTCCAGTCACTGTCCTGAGCTTTGATTTCATCTGGGTGTTAAAGAAGCCACGAACATGCAAAATGAAAAAAATGGTTCAGGTGCTACCATTGTAAAGGGAATTTAAATTCAGGGAGGTAGCATTCAACCTTTAATGCTGAACTCAAATGAGGAAGATATTTCCCAGTTCTACTACTATTTGTTCCACCAAAATGCCATAAACTGTACACTTCTCTCCCTTTGTTATGATCATAATTGTAAAATGTGTGCAATTTGTTCTAGTTATCTATATTGAAGAAATGATTTAAAATTGGAAATGGTGCATGTGGTAAAGATTTTCTCCAATGTTGGGCTCTCTCTTCACATTATTGATTATTACTTTTGCTGAGAAGAAGCTTTTTAGTTTAAATGCATCCCATTTCTTGATTCTTGATTTCACTTATGTTTTAGGGGTCTTGTTAAGGAAGTCAGATCCTAGGCCAACATGGTGAAGGTTTGGCCCTAGTTTTTCTCCTAGTAGGCACAGGGTCTCTGTTCCAGTGCCTAAGTCTTTGATGCACTTTGAGTTGAGTTTCCATGGAATATATTCAGCTTTAAAGAAGAATGAAATTATGACATTTGCCAGTAAATGGATGGAGTTGGAAAATATCACACTAAGCAAAATAAGCCAATCCCAAAAAAACAAAGGCTGAATGTTTTCTCTGATATGCAGATGCTAATTCACAATGGCGGGGGTGGGGGGGGCGGATCTAGGAAAGAATAGAGTTACTCTACATAGGTAGATGGCAGTAAAGGGAGGTGAAGTGAGGGGATATGGGGATAGGATGGATGGTAGAATGAAACAGATGATGTACCTATATGACCTCATGTACATATATGGCTACATGACTCATGTGATTCTACATCACATCAGTCATTTAGAAAATTCAGAAAAATGAGAAATTATACCCTATTTATATATGATATATCAAAGCACATAATGCATTCTACTGTCATGTATAATTAATTAAAACAAATACAAATTTTTTAAAAAATGGAAATAGTGCTGTGATCAAGGTTAGAGGTTCTGAATGCAAACTGATGCGTCACATTTGCTGGGTGGTCTTGAGAGAGTGCCTTCCATTCTCTGAGGGGAAGCATTTTCATTGGTTGAGGAGGCCTAGGAACCCCTCATTTACAGAGGGTCTCAATGATGATTGAAGAACACACTGTTGGTGGCTTCTCCCACAGCCGTCTGTACTCTTTCCTTCCTCATTTTGTTCACTCTCTTCCAATTTGTCCTGTTTTTCAGGGGGGTGAGACTTCCTCCAGCTTCAAGTGAAGAGCAGAGGTGGAGAAAGACCTCCGTGTGTGTAACTGGAACAAGTCTCCTTCCCTTTGCCAAGGGATTCTGGGTCTGACTTGAGCATGCAATGTAATTCCAGCTGACCAACTGTGAAGAGAAGTCAGCCTGGGATGTTAGGATTCCAGGGGAGATTTCCTTGTTCTTAAATAGGGAAAGAAGAAGTTGACATGGATTGTTTCTTTGCTTTCCTCTTGATTTCTGGAATTTCTGCAGTCATCTGGTGGGAAGAGCAAGTCTTGCTGAGACTATCAGAGCCTTGACACTATTAAGCAGGTGGATTATTCCTGCAACCACCTTCCCTCTGGGCTTCTTCTTGCAGGAGATAATAGCTCTTCTTGTTGTTTAAGCCAGATTTAATTGAGTTTCCTATTACTTGCAGCCAGATGCAAGGGATAATAAAGATAACGTAAGAGAACAAACGTAGGCGAAAGTTGCCCAGAACATAGTGGGAGTTCATTAAATCTATATTCAAAATCAACTTGAAATTTATAAGGGGATAAATTTAAATAGCCATTAAAATATTTTTAAAAATTCTACCACTCTAAGTAAAATGGGGTATGGTTTTCACCTACTTAATTAGGCAAGATTAAATAGATGATAATATTCAGTGTTACTAATAATGTAGGAAAATTGGACTTTGGTGTGTTACTGTGTGTATGTAAATGAACAGAAGTTTTTAAAAGAAATTAATCCCAGATATTCCTTTTTAATCGGTAACTTTATATGCACAAATGTTTAAAACAGATCTCCACTATAGCATTGTTTATAATACACAAAAACTAGAAACAACCAAACGTAATATAGGATTGTTTAAATGCATTAGCTATGCAAAATGTCAGTGCAGACAGTTTAATATTTAGAAGAATAATTTTAAAACTAAACTTATCTTTAGAGTTGTTTTAGATAACCAAAAAATAAGTGAAGATAGCAGAGCTCCCAGCCAGTTTCCCATGTCATTAACCCCTGGCATGAGTAGGGTACATCGGTTATAATTAATAAACCTACTCTGACAGATTGTTCTTAACTAAAGTCTGTGTGTTATTCAGGTGTCCTTAGTTTTTAGCTTTTACTTAACTTTTTCTTCTATTTCAAGATCTCTCTCAGGATATCACGTTTCGTCCTCTTGTCTCCCTGGATTCCTCATGGCTGTGACAGCTTCTCAGACTTTCCTTGTTTTTGATGACCTTGACGGGTTTAGGACACATCTTTAGGTATTTTGAAGACTGTCCTTTCAGTGGAATTTCTTAGGGAATAGACTGCTCCTGTGATGTGGGGAGGAGCTATAAAGCATCATGTGTATCAGGTCATGTCAATGATGACCTGCAGCGATTGACCTTGAAGTTGATTTCCTGGATGAAGTAGGGTTTTTTGGATTTTTTTTTTTTTTTTTTTACCATAAAATTGCTTCATCCTTTTCCATTCTATAGTCCTCCTAAGGAAGTCAGTCTGTGCAGATCACACCTAAAGACTGAGGCAACCTGTTCTAAGTCCTTGAGGGTAGAATATTCTTACTTAAGTTTTCTTTCCCACACTTATTTATTCAGTAATTTATTTATATAACAATGAAGCTATGGCATAATTTATATCTCAGATAATAAATTTTTTATGCTTTATTTTATTTTCCTGCTCAAATTGTTTCAACTTTGGCCATTTGATACTGTTTCTGTGGGCTCCTACGTTCCTTTAACATATCCAGTCTCTGCATTTGTTCCAATATTGTCCTTTCTCCTTGGCATTACAAGATGCTCTAAGTTCATCTTGTACATTTTCTTCCCTAGTTGTACACTCCCTCCTTTCTTCAAGCATCCCTGATTCTTTTCAGTGAAAAATGGTATTGAAACCAAGTTCTAGGCATCAGGTGTGCTTAGTGCCAATGAAAGCTCATTGCTTCTAGCCTGGGAGAGAAATGAAATAATTTTGAGCATTCTAATTAGAGTAACTACACATATTGGTGGATGCTTATCTGTTAAACCATCTGTAACTACTTTAAGGAGAATGTGGGTTCATACTGATGTCTCCAATTCTGATCCATTGCTCATCTCTCCCTTGCTCATCTGTAAACTCCCATTTCATCAGTGAGAATCCTGGTTTCCAACATCTGTCATCCATTTACTTATTTGATCCATTGCAGGATTTATGTATAGTACCTTCAGAATTGCTAACTTCTACTCCCGTGGGAATCAACTTTTATCAACTAGAGTATAGTGCTGGTGTGCTCTTTGTTTAGACTTTTATCTTCCAGACTATTTAGACTTTAAACTTACAGACTGGATTCAGTCACATTTTTTAAAATTTCTTTTTTATTTATAATAATTACAATTCATAGTGCACATATATAGCATCTTTTTACATACAACTGTTTGTATACAAAGTATATTCGTACCATTCAGGTCTTCAATCATGCATTTAGGAAAATGATATCTGTCTCATTCAACCACCTTTTTTTTTCTCCCCCTCCCTCCCCCCTTGTTCCCTCCCTTCCCCTCCCTTCCCTTTGACCATTGTAGTGTTCCTCTAATCCTCCTATGTACCCCCATCCAACAATACTGTGAACTAGCCTCCTTATATCAGAGAAAACATTCGGTATTTGGATTTTTGAGATTGACTAATTTCACTTAGCATTATGTCTTCCAACTTCACCCATTTACCTTCAAATGCCATTATGTCTTTTACTCCAGCCTTCAATGAGTGTGCTCCATGGATTTGTAGAACATTAAGGTTGCTGTATCATGTTTTTATTTCCATTTGGACTCCTCAGAACTCTTAAATGCTTTTTTAATACATGTATTGAAGTTTCGTTCTTTCACTGTAAAGTTCTCAGGTTTTGATATGTATACGCAGTAACAGAACCACAGTTTCATTACCCTGAACATTTCCTTGTATTTATCTTTTTAACCAAAACATGCTCTGAATTCCAGGCAGTCATAGACCTTTACACTGTTTTAATTTTGGCTTTTTCAGAATATTATAAAATTGGAATCATAAAATCTGTGGCCTTTTTGTATTATTTGTAGATTTTATAGACTGGCTCCTACATTTGGATCAATTAAGAATGTAAAAAAAATAAGTTTTTTTTTAAATTTTACTATCATTTATTCCTCTTCCAACACTCCTTTCTTTGACTGAATCTGAGTTTCTGACTTAAAACATTTTTTCTTCTATTTGAAAAACTCTGACACATTTTATAGAGCAGATCTCCTGGAGATGGAGCCCCACAATGTTCGTTGGTCTGAGAAAGTCTTTACTTCTCCTTTAGTTTTAAAGGATGGTTTTGCTGGATATAGAATTTTATGTTGGTGGTTTATTTCTTTCAAAATTTAAACATTTCATTTGATTTTTTTCTTCCTTCTATACCTCTGATGAAACATCTACTAGTTCCTACTCTTCTGAGGTGAGATATTTGTGTATCAATCCCTGACCCATGCATATTTTAAGACCTCCTCTTTATCTTTGGGTCTCTACAGTTTGAATATGATATGCCTAAAAGCAGATATTTGGGCATTAGTCCTGCTAGATGCTCCTGGAGTTTCCTGTATCCATGGTTTGATATTTTTATTAATTTTGGAAAATTTTTTACATTCTCAGTTGAAGTATCTCATGATCCAGGGTTCACTTTCATATCAATGCTCTAGAGATACTCCCTCATGTCCACCTATTTTTTCAACACCCATTTCCTCTGGTGCATTCTTTATTTTTAATCTGTCCCAGGTTTTCTATGCTTTCTTTCTTTTTTTTTTTTTTTTCCTCTTTTCATTTCAACTTGGTAAATTTCTATTCACCTATCTTTAAGCTTCCTGATTCTATCCTGGTCCATGACCACTCTGCTGACTTTCAAAGACACCCATCATTTCTGTTGCAGTTTTTTTCATTTCTAGCATTAAAAAAAAAAAAAAAAAAAAATCTTTCTTAGGCTCATCATTTCTTCCGTGACATTGACCATCTGTTCTTGCGTGTTGTCTACTTTGTCCATTAGAGCTCTTAACATATCGAATGCAATTATTTAGAATTCCCTGCTTGATCACTCCAAAATCTGTCATATCAGAATGTAGTTTCCATGTTCTTTGTTTAGATTATGTTTTCCTCGTCATTTATCATACTGTGTGATACTTTGTTTGGGACATGACATATGATACTCAAGGTAAACATTCAGAACTATACCCAGAGCATGGTCCATGATAAAGGCCTACACCACAGGGGGAAAGACTTTATTAGAACCTATTTTCTTGGGAAAAATAGCTTGCAGCAAGACCCTATGGGGGTAATGGGGAAATCAAAGAAATGCTTTGAGAACTGAGGTGAATAGGCCTTTACAGTTAGGTTTTGTATTAATCTGGCTAGCAGCTGGTCTCTGCTTCATGTTTGCTATAGCTATATGTGACAGATTTTTGAATTTCTCTAGAATACTTGGTTTTGACTCCAATACTATCTTTTTGGGTTTCCCTAAGGACTTATTCTTGGTGACCACAGTGGCACATGCCTGTAATCCCAGCAGCTCAGGAGACTAAGGCAGGAGGATTATGAGTTCAAAACCATCCTCAGCAACTTAGTGAGGCCCTAGCAACTTAGTGAGATCCTGTTACAAAATAAAAATAAAAAGGGCTGGGGAGGGGCCCAGTGGTTAAATGTCCCTGGTTTGACCCCTGGCACACACATGCACACGCACATATACACACACAGAAAAAGAATTTATTCTCAGATAAAATGTGTGTCTGGCAGTTTTTTTTCAGTCTTAATCTAGTATTATTATGCCAGAGATTTGTTCAAGTATTGGTAAATCACACAAGAAGCCAACCTTCTATAAATAATGATTAAATCTTAGTCTGTATGGGGCCCTGTATCCCTAAGTGGTGACTACATCAGAGTAATTCTGAGATTCTCCAGTCAGTCCCCCAAGAGCCTGAATTTGAAAAGTTCTCCTTCCTCATGTGGACTAAGTCCCAGGTAAAGCATTTCCCCTGCACAGTAGACTTCCATTATGGAGAAGCCCTGGGTATGTTTTACAAGGTTACTCTTTCCCTCGCCTGTCACAGCCAGGGGACATTTCCTGTTCCTCCATCTTTAGAACTTGGTAGTGTTCATGGGTGAAAAGCTCATCATCAATGTGTGGAGTTCCACACTCTCGAATTAGTGTATATTCAAGCTCAGTCACTTGTTATACTTGCCATTGTAGTTTTTCTACCTGTTTTCTCCTCTAGCAGCTTGGGACTCAGCACAGTATAGCACTCCCAATTCACTTTCCTCTCTAGATTTTGCAGTGATTGTTTGCCCTGAAACCTCAGTTATCTGAAGAATCCAAGAAAAGTCTACAACTTTTGGTTCATTCAAACTTTTTCTTCTTTTAAAGACAGCATTAATATGTTCTAAGATCTTTATTCATCTGAGCTGAAACTCAAAAATTAACATTCTAGTGACATATTTCTAAGGAAAATAGAAGCAGTTCTTGAAACATGATATAAAATATAAGCTATTTTCATTTACATATGTGTATATTTTAGGGTGGAGGGATGGAAGATCATTTTTATTTTCATCTAGTTCTTTCATTGTGACTGCTAAACATTTTAGCGTAAGCTAATCATTTTTAAAACATATTATTTTTATCATTTCAAGAAAAAATATTTCAGACATGAAGAATAAACACATAATTCTTCTTTTTAAGATATCCATTGTCTTTATAGCCTTTCTAACCAACTTTTATATTTTTTAGTTTATACACATGTATATAATAGTTGTGAGTCTAAGAATTTGTAAAAGTTGTATTTATTGTATTTTCTGCAGCTTTCATGTGAAAGTTGAAGCAATCTGTGACTCATGACCCAGGGTTCACTTTCATATCAATGCTCTAGAGATACTCCCTCATGTCCGCACAAAAACATGTTTTAAAATAATTTTTGTATTATATTGTCAGGACAAAAAAGAACTGGAAAACAAATGTAAGTTTGAGAGAAAAAATAAATTACTATTTTTATACAAATGAATATACCAGAAAAATTCAAACAAATGAATTATATATCCACGTCATCCACATACATAAATCTCAAATAATATTAAGTGACATAATTATGAAAATATAAATAAAGTTAACCTTCACTTTTTAACCATTGCTCTTAAAGTAAGAACTGTATCTCCTTTTAGTAATCAATAGGCCTCCTGAAATGCTTTTCTTTTGGCTATTTACATCACAATTTGCAATTCCAACATTTAAACCTATGATATTGTGCAACTCTTGGGTTTCACAAAATTTGTGCACATTTTAAGAATCATTTTCACTTGGTTTTTCCATCTGAACACTTCTCAAATTTATTCTAAACCACATAATCTTTAGGATGACAATCTACCTTCTTCTTTCTCCTTTAATTTTTCTTGTCAGTCTGAACTCTTGCTAAAAATGTACTTTCCCACTAATGATAAATTCGGCTTCCTTGTGTCTTTAACTTCTGCTGTTTCCTCATTCCATGAGATATTGGAGGATCTCAGCTTTCTCTTTTTTCTCACCTTGGTCTTGGGTTTAGCTATTCCATGGATGCCATCCTTAATACCATATATTTGTCATTTTCATTTTCTTTCTTCTTCTTAAAGTTCTGTTGATTTTTAACCCAGAGTAAGCCCTTCTGTTCATTTTCTGTATTGCTTGGCTACTGAGAAGTGATAGAGCAAGTTACAAAATCAGGTACAGCAGGAAACTCAGTCCTTTCCAGCACGAGGATGCTTGGTCAGTCATCCTACCATTTATGTTCATTTGTCTTCTTTCATACTTAGGGAGGTTTCACACCATCTCTGGTCTACTCATATTAACAAAATCCTTGATTGCCTTACTAGGTGAAAACAGTCTTCAAATTCCATTGCCTTGAACTTCACTGGGGATATTAAGTGTGTTCAAGTTTCTGTTTTTCTTCTCTTCTCTGTAACTCCAACCAGCATTTCCTTCCTCCCTCTTCTTGTGGAGGAAATATGACTCCCTCTTGTCAGAACTAACAGCTACCCGTGTGTGTCGGTTTTGACATCTTACACATGTCATTGAGATTCTATTCTTTTACCTTCTCTTTATGTTGTCTATTTCCCCCTTGTTAGAGCCCATTCTCTCCTGCTTCCACACATACTCAGATCTCAATTCTCCCAACAGAATTTTATATTTTCCTTGCTGATCCTGGAAACTATCATCCGATTCAATTCCTCTTTCATCTCTTTTTTATCCTTAATTGCTGAGATGCTATTTTAAAATATTCGAATTTACAATTTGGAATTGTGTCACAGAAAATAATATGAAAGGCTCTCACAACTGAGATTAAACAAATGTTGGCAATTATTATACTCACTTAAATATTTGCTAATAGATATTAATAAATCATAGCACAAAATCCCTACTGTCCAAATCTTCCCTTGTTCCCTCCCAAATGTTGTCACTCTCCTGAAGTAGGCATTGACATTTTCATATACTATTTGTATTTTCACATATTATATATGTATATATATATAAAACACAAATATTATTTTTCTATGTCTTTAAAGTATTCAAATAGGACTATTCACTGTATATCCTTCAATTTGTTTTCACTCCACATTTTGTTATTTTATGTAGTTCTGGTTTGTTAATTTTAACAGCTGTATGAAACAGCATTGTATGAATAAACCACGGTTTGTTTATATTAGTTCCTATTGAAATATTTAGATTGTTTTCCCTTTTTTTTTTTTTTAACTTTCATAAACAGTGCTGCCAACATCTCCTTTCCTGTGTAGGGAAAACTATCTGGGGAAGGCATCTAGAAGTGAGATCTGGGTTGTAGAACATGGTAATTTTACTTAGTATTACTACAATGAATGTCAAAATATTTGTTCAAATTTGCATTCAAACCAGAAGATCTATCACTGTTTGCTTCTACAAACCCTCACCAACACTTTGTGTTATCAGATTTAATTTGTTTTGCCAGCCAGATGAGAATAAATGTTATCTTGGTGTAGTTTTTCATTTTATTGATTATGACTAGGTTGAGCAGCTTTTCCTGTGTTTATTGTTCATCTGGATGTTCTGCTCAATGAATTTTCTGTTTATATCATTTGCCCACTTTCTAGTTTTCCTATTGATTTTCATTTATTATTTAATTCATTCATTTATTCAATGGGCGCTTACTGAGTATCCACTATGTCTAGGCACTCTGATGCTCAGACAGCATCAAGGAACACCACACTATCTGCCCTGGTGGAGCTTGTGTTCTTGCAGGGGAATAGTCAAGCAGAGAATATGAAAATCAAGTGAAGTATAGTGCATTTCCAGGTGATGTGCAACATGAAAAGAGAAAGAGCTCAGTAAAGCAGACGGTGCGAACTGCATCATAAAGTATTGTGGTCAGAGCATCCTCTGTGAGGCTGATTTGGTAGGCTTCAAAAGGTTAAGGGAGTTGGACAAATGGTTTATGGTGGCAAAATGTATTTCAAAAGGAAACAGCTAAGTCTGTTAGGTGGGAGCATACCTGTCCCATCTTCAGAACAGCAAGGATGGCCATAGATGGCTGAACGAGAGTTAAGGGAGGAATAAGTTGGATTCTGCAATTTGATCCGAATTAAGGTCTATAAGAACAGTGGGGTTCCTTCTTGAGACTAGAACGTGCTGTGGTTTGCACTTTAGCAGCATCTTCCAAAGGTCCATATGTGAAAGGGTTGGTCTCAAGGTGGTGGTATCAGGAGGTGCTATGGACCTTGAGGAGGTCCTTAGGCATTAGGTGTGGATCCTCAAAGGGAATCGTGGGACCCCAGTCTCTTCCCCTTTTTCTTTGCTTTCTCTCTTATGATGTGAGCACTG
Source organism: Tamias sibiricus (assembly GCA_025594165.1). Lineage (NCBI taxonomy): Eukaryota > Metazoa > Chordata > Mammalia > Rodentia > Sciuridae > Tamias > Tamias sibiricus. The sequence continues at coordinate 13,587,876 of CM046662.1, forward strand.
GGTTAGACATACATGTCTGCCATGATGTGTCACCTACCTTTGCCAAAGGCACAAACTAATGGTGCCCAATGATATTTTATTTTAATCTCCAAACTGTGAGTTAAATAAACTGCTTGTCTTTATTTGTCCCTTGGACCAGGTAGTTTGTTGTAATAACATGAGGCTGAATAATACAGACTAGAAGGTGTACATCTGGTTTGCTTCCTTCTCTGTCTTGGTTATCTTGAATAATGCTGTGCTAGGAGCACGTATATCTCTTGGAGATGCTGCTTTCACTTCCTTCGAATAGACACTCCTGAGTAGGGTTGCTATATCATGTGGTATTTTATTTTCAGTTTTTTGAGGAAATTCCATACTGTTTTTCCATAATGTCACTATCAATATAGTCTCCCAGTGACACTATACAAGTGGTTGTTTTTCTCTACATCCTCACCAATATTTTCATTTCTCCCCCATAGACGCCATTCTAATATCTCACTGTGGTTTGGATTTGCATTTCTCTGGTGATTAGTCAAGCTGGATGAAAATGTGACACATAATACAATAGAATGCTGTTCAACCTTGGGAAGGAGGCAATCATGTCATTATGATAACATGCATGAATCTGGAGGTCATTATGCTAAAGGAAGTAACCTAGACAGAGAAGGACAAATGCTACATCATACCATAAATATAATAATCTAGAAAAAAAAAGTCATAGAAGTGAGTATGGAATTGTGGTTGGTGGGAACTGTGGGAAGGAAAATGGGAAAGTATTAGTCAATGGGAACAAAGTCTAGATTATAGGAGATAAGTCATCCTAGACATCATAGACATCCTGACAGCATGGTGCATATACTTAACAATAATGCATCATATATGTAAAAATGTGCTTGGCTGGAAGATATTATATTAAATGCTCCTTTTACAAAATGGTAATATTAAATAAGACCATGAAAGGAAACTTTTGGAGGTGAGAATGTGTTCATGGCATAGATCTTAGTAATGGTTTCTTGGGTGTATACTTATTTCCAAATGCATCGAGTTGTGCACACTGTACAGCTCTTTATAGGTCAGAAAATAATTCCACTGAAAAAGTAAATGGAAGCAAGGACACCAATTAGGAGGTGGCTGCTGTAATACTGGAAAGAGATGATGGTGACTTAAGCATCAGGTAACCAAGTACATGATAAACAGTGGTCAGATTCTGGACTTATTTTGAAAGTAAATGTGAATAGAGGTTGAGTATGAAAGAAAAGGGGAGTCAAGAATTACTCTAGAATTGCATGCCTTAAGCCCCTGGAAGGATGGAGGTGCATCAACTTATGGGGAGGACTGGGGGCGGACCCAATTGAGGTACCTATTCTATTCATCAAAGGCATAGTTGGCATGAGCTGGAAAAAAAATCAGCAAGGGAATAAATTAGAGACAAAGGACTGGGCTCTGTGCTAGTTCAGTTTAAATACTTTGGGAGTCCTTAATATGATAGGGATTCTGATCCTTCAAGAATTATACAGGTTTTCAAAATTCTCTCACTTTGAGACTTCCCTTTTACTTTGTTTACAGTGTATTTTATGACCTATTTACACTTATAAGTAAATTTATGAATATTTTTGTTCATTTTATCATCTGAATTGTGGGAGATATATAATCTGTTTCATGAAATTTGTGGCATCTTTAGCTGCCTTTATTCCTAGATACTTCATAGGTTTAAATGGCATCTATTCTAAAATCACATTTTTAATTGTTTGTTGTTGGAACATAAGAACATTATCAGATTTATAGGTAACTGTTGGGTTCTAATAATTTATCATTAGATTCTCTTACAAATAAAGGATATACTGTCTCTCTTTTTCCATTCTCTATATACATTTTTAAATCTTTGCCCTGTTTAAGTTCTTTACATAATGAAGAATAGGAAAAAGAAAAAAAAAATCATTAACTTTTTTCTTGACTTTATAAATAATATTTCTAACTTTTTTTTAATTTTTTTTATTATTTATTTACTTATTCATCATGCACAAGTATAGTATTTCTAACTTTTATCATTAAAATATTTATTGCAAGATTTTTGGTAGATACTCTCATTAAAATTTTGTTTATAATTTCTGTATTTTTTTTCAAATTCAAGATTAGGTGTTTATTTTTATCAAATTATTTTATGTTGAGATAAATGTACTCCTTTAACCTGTTAACATACTTAATTTCATAAACATTTTTTCTAAGCCATCCATGAATTCTCAAGAGAACTCCGGTTACAAAGTATTTTCTACATATTGCTTTATTTCATCCAGGATTTTTTATATAAAGTTTTAACTGAGATAGGCTATACTTTCCTTTCTTTGCTTTGAGTATCAAGGTTAGACCACTTTTTAGCAATAGTTGCAGAATATTCAACTTTTCTTCTCCTCAACAATGTACAAATTTGAAGATTTTTGTCTGTGAAAGATATGGTTAAATTTACCTTTAAAATGGTCAGGGCCCACTGGGTTCACAGTCTTGGGTCTTACATTTTGTATGTGAACTGCACACCGCAGTAACTTCCGACTCCATTTGTTAGGGTGAGCTTTGGAAACTATAGACCACATGGCCCTCCAGTAGATCCCATGGCTTGTACTTCCTTGAGTGACCTGGTCCTGCTGTCTGCTGACCTCAGCCACTGCCATCCCTGTCTTTCTAGAATGTTTCAGGATCAACGACCTGGCTCTGTTCATTCAGGCTCAGCAAACTCCTCCCAGGGCCAGGGGCCTGCACTTGGCTGTGCCTCCTGCATTGGCTGCTCCTTCCAAATCTGAGACTGGCTGACCTCACCACACCCTTCATGTCTTAGTTCAAACATCAGCCTTCAAAAAGTTTACCTGATTTTTCCAGGTGAAACATCAGCTCCCCTCTTTCCTCTCCACCCATGAACATGGTATGGATTTTGTTTTACTAACAATTAGCAATATCTGAATTTTTAAGTTTTATCATTATTTGTTTTTGTTAGTTCATTGCTTATTTTCTCTCTCCTACAAAAATATAAGTTCAACGAAGGTAGGGGTTATTTCTCATTTCTTCATTAAAATATACCAAAGTCCTAGAATGGATTAACTACCTAGCACACGGACTCTCAAAAATGTTCACTGATTGACTAAATTAGTGAATGTCTGAAAACAAATCTTATACTGTAAAAATATTAAAGGCCATAAAATCCTAATTTGTAGTATCCTTATCAATCATTCTTTCAAGATGTATTTATTAATTGGCTGTTCTGTTTCAGACACTGCCTAGGACACTAACTGAACAGTGGTGGAAAAAAAATCAACTCCCTATTCACATTGAGCTTATTCGTGTTGAAAAACAGTGAATACAGAAACAGGCCAATGTGCCTTGGGGTATTCTGCTAAATCAGTTGTCCAAAAAATAGAAGCTCTGATTGGTAGCGTTTGCCAATTTCCACAGTGTAAATATTCTCGACATGGTTAATTTGTAGTTAAGTGTTTTAACAAGTGCCTGGTAAAATTTTTGAAAATTAGTCCTTGGCCCTCATGGACAGCCATCTGTGACAATGTTGGATAGTATTAAGCAGGATGGAAAAATATAAAGCAGGTGCCTGTGAAGAAATGTGTGGGGTGGGTGTGTGAGTTTACATAAACTGTTCAAGTAATTGCTAACGGAGAGTTAAAGGAACTTGGGGACTAATGTCATGGATATCTTGAAGAAGAGAATTTGAGATGGAAGGAAAAAATTATGCAAAGCCTAGAGGGGAGAATGCCTGGAAGAAGGAGGCAGGGTGCAGCTTGTAGCAGAGTGAATGGGTTGGGGGGTGAGGTGAGAGGAGATGAAAAAGCTTGACTCCCATTTCAAGGCTTTTCACTTCAATTCTGAATGAGCCTGGACATCTTTGGATTGGAGCAGAGGAATAACAAGATTAATAATATATAGTCACTCTAAAATATTAATAGCTATTGTCATGTTCTGCCTGAAAAATAAATAATTAACCTAACATATAGCATAGGAATCCTACACAGGTCATTATGAACTTAAGTGCAAAATCTTTTTATAAACTTGCAGTAGAAATTTTCCTTTGTGAATGTTAGTTACAGATGTGTGAGCAGTAAATGATTTTGTGAATAACTTAAAACACTTGTTTGCACTTTCACCAATAACATGTGCATCTGCAAACACATTTGCTTGGTAGTTCTCATTTGTACCTAGAGTGAATATCCAAATCCATTACATCATACTACAAATGTCCTTAGAGATTATTTTATGAGACCTATTTGGGTTTTTAAGAGGACATCCCTTTACAGGCTTAGTGACAGCATGAACGATATTCATAGACTTTTACAGAAAACTTATTTTTTAATGTTAGGACTAGTTTTAATATGAGTGACTTTTGTGCTAATAGCTTTTCAAAGTGCCACTTAACTGCATATTATGGCTAAAGAAGAATGTGGGTAACACTGCAAGAAGTAATTCTGAATTCTGTATCCATAAAACTCAAGCCTTGGTTTGTGAATTGCACTGATGAGGTCTATGTATAAGACAGTTAATACCCACTTGGCCTTCTTACAAATGCATACCCTGACAAGAAGAGGGCTGTATAAGAGAGTGCAGACGGTTCTGCATAAATCCCTGAAAAAGATCAGGGGGAAGAAAGGTAAAGCCATTGCCTCTTATTGAGTGAGCACTTACTATTTGCCCAGCACAATGCTGAGCACTTTGTTTATATTATATCCATAATTTCCATAGAGATGAGTACTATCTCTAGGTTAGCTGCAAAGAACTGACATGTCATGTAAAGTCAGGAGGCTAGAAGTGGTGGTGGTGGGAACTTACTCTGGGTATTCTCACCTGCTGAAGTTAGAGCACACGAAGTAATTGTACCGTATGTAAAATCAGTAAGTATTACCTCAAGGTTGTTTCCCCTTTCAAATCTGATAAATGATACCACAAGTCACTAGAGGTCATAACGGCAATGTCTACCCACCAGAACTTTAAATCTTGACCTATCATTCTCCCTACCATGAAAACCTTAAAGTTCCTATGTCAGCATTTCCCAAAAGATGTTCCATGGACTTCTCAATCCATAGCTGCGATATAGTGTCTATGGCCACATTAGAAAATGGGACAACAGAGTTGTATAGGTTGTTATTGTTGACGTTAACTTATTCTTTTTTATTTTTATTTTTTTGTTTAGGATCTCTTAGTTTTTTTTAAATATTTATTTATTTACTTTAGTTGTATACAGTGCAATGCATTTATGTTTACCTGGTGCTGAGGATCAAACCCGGGCCGCGCACGTGTGAGGGGAGCGCTCTGCTGCTGAGCCACAACCCCAGCCCTTTTTTTTCTTTCTTTCTTTCTTTCTTAGACTATTTAATAATATTCTTTGGGAATTGCTGAAAGGACAGAAATTTTGCTTTATTTCCTTAACATATTTGAATGAGGAACATTTTCTTCTAACATGGAATGAGTCTTTTTTGGGAAATCTCCCCCAACTCATCCTCAAGTTCAGGTTTACAATACACATACATAGATGCATTGTCTTTGTAGCAGAGAATGCCCATCCAAGAGTTTCGTGTGATTTCGGAACAAGATGAATCAGAAACACACACACACACACACACACACACACACACACACACACACACACGTTTGTTTCTGTTCGAAAGACTTGGGCGCTCCATTCAGCTTCTGACAGAGATGTGTAGATCTCACCAAAATCAAAGAACAAAATCGTATTCCTTGAAGATAATTCTTATCACATCCTGTGACACCACAGGAGTGCTTCCTTTGTAACCGGTAAGATATTGAACATCACCCCAAAACAAGCTTGCTTGATTGGAGTTCCTGCCAGGAGGCAAGATCTGGATCCTCCTGTGCTTCAGTGTGCACACCTAAGTGTGAGTGCATTTGTGTGAAAATACATGTGCCCTACAGACACCTCTGGGGAAACTGTGGTCGTATCCAAATGACATTTTTATTAGATTTTAGTCATCAAATCAGCCTGATTTCCCAGGAGATACATCAAATTGCTCCCCAGAACCAGAAAAATCAAGTGGGGTCCCTCTGAGTACTGAATACTTTGCCTCCCTGGTATTTTCCCTCTTCCTTTCTGTCATGGTTTGGAAATGATATCTCCACTAAAGCTCCTTTTAATACAGGAATATTCCAAGGTGATATGACTAGTTTGGGAAAGCTGTGAACCTAATCAGTCCATCCTAGTTTGAATGGTCTGACCAGGTGGCTGTAGGCAGGTAGGGTGTGGCTGCAGGAGGTAGGTCACTAGGGTTCCCCTGGAAGGTTTCATCTTCCCTATAGTCCACTCTCATTCCTGACCCCGCCATAAGCAGCTTTCCTCCGCTGGACCCTTCCCCCATGACATGCTACCTCACTTGTCCCCTAACAATGCAGTCAGCCATCTCTGAACTGAAACCTACCCGTGAGCCCCAAATGAACTTCCTCCTCTAAGTTGTTCTTGTCTGGTATTTTGTTCACAGCAATGAAAAGCTAGCTAAAACACCTTCAAATAAACTGTCCTTGGAGAAATAGATTAAAAAAAAAAAAAAACTTCAAAGCCATTATACAATAAACAAGGAAAGCATTGCTACATAGAGGAATGTGGGCTTCAATGTGGGTGAGGGCTGAATTCCATCATAGTTCCACATACTAACCTTGGCTGAGTAGTCCCCTTCATTAATTTTTATAATCATGCATTTATTTAGCAAACTGTTACTCATTGTCTTTTACACTTCTAGACTTTGCTCTTATCACAAGTTCACAATATAGAACAAGACAGACATAACTTTCTATGTCACTTTCTTCATCTATAAATTGGGAGTTTATTGAATGGGTAGTGAAAATTCAATAAAATTATGTGTATAAAGTATTCAGTACAGTCCCTGGCATCCAAGAGTAGTTAATAAATTATAAAACTAAAAATGACAATAATTCTTACTGATTTCTAGCAAGCTCAACCACACAGTTCACAAAATCAAGAATATTCTTTGCATAGAAGGGGAAAAGGAGCTGCTTGAATTGCACTTTTTATTTCTTTTAAATAGCTATAGTTTCCAAAGTACTCCTCAAAATCCAGATAATATGGTCTATTTTAAAGAAAAGGTGCCATCTTAACAGGGCATCATTTTAAGTCACATTATCTGTGAGTGCTCTAATTCATTTTGGTTTATCAGATTAGTTTACAAATTACCTGGCTGGTACCTGAGAGAGCGGGAAGTTGGAAAGTACATCTTATGAGAAGTGATAAGAAAGGATCTTAGGCCAAGGTGCTAACAGGGGGGCTACAGTAGTAGGAGACTCTCAAAGACAAAAGGGCAGAAGTTCTAAAAGAGAAGGGAGGAAGGAGTCAGATATTAAAACTGAAAAATGCATTCCCATAACTGGAAGAGCAATATTTTAAATATCTTTTATAGTTGTAGATGGACACAATACCTTTATTTTATTTACTTATTTTTATGCAGTGCTGAGTATCAAACCCAGCACCTCACACGTGCTAGGCAACACTCTACCACTGAGCTACAACCCCAACCCTGGAATACCAATTTTTATCACAGCCTACAGTGCCTCCATGAGGAAGCAGTTCCTGTCTGCTCACGTGCTCCCCGTGAACTCTCCTCCCTTGGCTTAGTATATTCAAATCACGCATGTCTTCTCCCAGCCATCAAACTCCATGTGCAACCCTGGTCTTAGATCCGGGTCTTGCAGTTTTTGCATTTGTCTGGTCTTACTGTTTGTAATGATGCTCCTTGACCTTTTTCTCATGGTGCCCCAGAGCTCTGGCCTCATTAGAGAAGTCTTCACTGACCAGCAACCACACTTACAATAGCCCCAGATATTTTCTAATGATAATTTTTATGACTATCATTACACCTGCTATCATCCAAGAATTTTCTTTATAATCTTAGTTTGTGTTTTCATTGTTGAACTTCACCCTAGTTTCTGGAATGCAAACTCCACACACACAAGGTGTTTGGCTGTCTGATGCACTGCTCTATCTCTAGTGCTGAGAGTTATGCCATCTAGGAGGCTCCAAGAGAAACACTGTTCAATGAATAAATGATTGAATACCCACATAAAGTCCTCCAAGGGGATGTGGAGAGATGGAGAAGAATAACTTCACCAAAGTGACAATTTTGCCTTGGGCCAAAGCTGAATGTAACATTAATAATGTTCATTGATATTTTCTGGACTAATTTTGACATCTCTGATGAAAGAATTGTTCCTTCATCCATGCAATTCTGGGAAATCAGTTACTATTCTAATCAATGTCTTGCTAATTTGGGCAGTGGCTATTTAAATCACTGTAAAGGTATGTTGGAGCATGTGTCACGGGAAGGATTTTTTACCTTTCTATTTCTATGGTTCATAAGAAAGAAATGAGTTTAAATTTATGTATGGGAAATTAATAATTATGTAGATATTTATTGTATATTACATACTATCAGAAAGAACAATAACAGCTCTTCTTTTAATGAGTGCTCAGCAAAATATCATTATCTTTATGCTCCTCTCAAAATAAATAGCCCAATAATTACTTACCTTACTTCATTTTCTTAGTGACAAATTTCATTACTTTAAGACATTTTTTTAAATTCCCCAAATTTCCATATTTGCTATCATATTATTTCTAAGAACGTCAAAACTCCTGCTAATCCACAAATAAAATGTTCAATGCCAGTGTGTCAAACATAGGTATTCACTCAGAGTTCAAATACATCTCTTGCTACAAACAGAGGGGCGATTACTGATGCAAGAAACGTATAGCTCCCTCAAGGCTTTTCAGAAATCTTGATTATTTAATCAGTGTTCTTGATTTGTAAGTCTAGGTAGTTGATGGCTCCCCCAATGTGTCACGTTGGACATTATCCAGATGGAGTGCCAGTTTTCATTTGAGATTAAAGAGGTAAAATCCAACAAGAAAGGCTTTCCCCCATCTCAGACTATAGTTCAACTTATATCACATGACAAATAAAACCTGGCAGCCTGCTCTGCCCATGATTTTCAAACAGAAACTTCATTGAACTGTCAGTTACCCAATGAGGTGATTAACTCTGATGTTGATTAAACTTTTATTCCATGTTTTTATTACGACCAAGGTTCTATTTTCTTTTCTCTTTTGGGGGGTCTAGTTCTTTCAATATAATTCTCACCTCCTGTCTAAGATTTCAGGATGCCATTTAGGTTTTGATATGTACACTTACTAGTGCTATTTTCAAGGAGTTTCTATTAGATGCTTGTGAAATTAATGAACGATGTGAATTACATAGAAGGGGCCCAAGTCGCATACGTTCCTTTCAGTTACCCTTGGGAGTACCACAGTGGCATTCAATCTGACTACTTAAAGATACGTCTCTCTGTGTTTTTGTTTTGTCATTTCATGTCACATATACAGAGCTTTAGTTTTTCGCATTTAGGGATGCTGACTAATACCACCAACATAATCATTGAGATTGACAGCCATTCTAAAGAATGGATGGAGTTACAAGGAAACTCAGATAGGAATTAGATGATAGCAAGCAGTCAGATAAAACTTTTCATTAGTGTCATACTAAGAAGCCCACGGCCTGAGATTCCAAGTGTAAGAGGGGTGGACTTCCTCACTTTGTATGTCCAGGTTAGAGAAAAGTCTCAGGTCAGAGAGGATCTCAGGTCAGAAGGTGCATTACATGAAGGGTATCGGCAAGCAATAGATGCACTTGAGCTTGATTAAAGGTGGAATTAGACTGTGCTTGGGAGCATCCTTTCTTTAGATGATTTATATTTTATTTTTTTTTATTTGAAGTTGTTGTATATGACAGCAGAATGTATTATAATTTGTAATACACATATAGAGCACATTTTTACGTATCTCTGGTTGTATACAAAGTATATTCATACCATTTGTGTCTTCATACATGCACTTAGGGTAATGATATCATCTCATTCTACCATCTATTTTTTTCTTGTTTTTTCCTTTATACCTCTTTACCCCTCCCTTCCTCTCCCTCCCCATTGACCTTTCTAGTGTTCCTCTAATCCTCCTATGCTTCCCGTCCCAACCCCACTGTGAATCAGCCTCCTTATATCAGAGAAAACATTCGGCATTTGGATTTTTGAGATTGGCTAACTTCACTTAGCATTATATTCTCCAATTTCATCCGTTTACCTGCAAATGCCATTATTTTATATCTTTAAATGCTTTAGATATACTTTTTTTTTTTTTTTTTTTTTTTAAAGATACTTCTCCTTTCTTAAGCTCCCATCCTAGGAAACTTCTTTCAATTTCCTTTAACAGATCTTCCCCTCTCTCACAAAAATTTCCCTTCTACTTAAAATAATCTCCCTTCCCCACTATCCTGTTGCTTTTCTCTTGATTTTTCAGCCAGTTGTCTACTCTACCAAGAAGACTTTGCAGACTACACCCATGCGCGTGTGACCTCCTAGGTTCGTGCGTATCTTGCAAACCAGGCACTACATGGGACCAGATGGATTTTTTTTTTTTTTTTAATCTCCCTGTACCTTCTCTTCAGTAGTCAGCACACCACCTTCCAACTGTTCAACAAATATTTGTTGAAAGAATAATTCATTGCTTATGGGTATGGGTGGTTATGGGCACCGGGTATAAGCAGGAAATTGATTGCAGGTTTTTGAAGAGTGAACATTATAGCAGTAGGAAAACTGATATCCTCAGGGGCAGGGTTAAGGGAACTGAAATTCTTGACAATGATATAGGATGAGGGTCTCACTCTCTAGTACTCCATTCAGCAGACCCTGGCATGCTGGTTAAGATATTAAGAAAGCAGCTAATAGTAATAATGCTTTCCAATCTCACTGCACTTCATACCCAAAGGATTTATTGAGCTTTATAAACACTGATTAATCATCCTTGCCCCAGTGAGGTGGGTAAGAGTTATTATGCTCATATTATAGAGAGGAAAACCGAGGCAGAGAGAGATTAAGTGGTTAACCCAAGGTCAGGCAGTGAGTCATGGAGAGCTGGCACTTAGACATGGAGTTTTAAACTCGCAGCTCTGTGCTAAGTCTATTAAGCACAGAACTGGAAGTTGGATGGCTTCCCTGGTCCTACTAGGAAGGATGAGCAGCTTCCTTTTTCTGTGCACTCCTATCCCCATTTGTACCACCATTGCCATTATCTTACCACATGCCAGGTGCTGTGCCCTGAATTTTTCATATATTAAGTCACTGAGTCCTAAAGGAAAAATCAAAAACTTGAAATAAGTTTTATTTTTTGCCATTTTTAAAGTGAGAAAAACTGAATCTCAGAAATATTAATGAATGGCTTATAGAAGGCCTGAGCTTCAGACCACCATGGTGATTCTTGGAAGTGCAAACCCACGTTTTTTTTAAATACCAGTGAACATGATAGTGCAAGATGGGGAAGATTGGGGTATGGGGAGGAAGCATAAATCCCAGAAGATGGCCAAGCAATGGATGTAACTGAGGGCCAATAAATGTTTGTGGGAAAATCATAAGCTAAAACTCCTCTCAAGATCCTCGGAAACTGAAGCTGGCTTCTAGCATTTGAAGATCTCAAGGTCACAGGGGATGAGTTGACATCAAGTTCATTGCTATGAATGCTGAATGTAGATTTACTGAGGGTGTCTGATTTCCTCCTATGAGGGGGAGTAGAGACACACTGGAGAGCTCCCAGACATCTACTCTCGTCACTTCCATCCCAGCAAAGCACCAGAATCTAGCTTTGTCTTTCCTCACTATTTGAGAATGAAAAGGTTAACAAACCAAGAAATTCATTGCAATTCTGCTTCAATGAGGGAAAAATCTAAGAACTACCTAAATATTCAATAAATGAATATTAATTCAAGAAATAGATATCTTACAACTTTGCAGCTATTAAACATCAGGCATTGAAAGGAATCTTTGAACATGTCGTAAGTACATGCAAAAAAAAAAAAACTCACAAGCTATGTAACCACAAATAAGTCTTGTTTTGTGAAATAAAATATATGCATCAACTCACAAAATTCTGTAAGAACGCTTGTTACCAGATACTAAACATGATTCTCTCTAGGAAGTAGGAATATGAGCATCTTTCTTTTGTTGGTCCATATTTTCGGCATCTTCTGAAATGATCATGTATTGTTCTTATAATGAGAACAACAAACATTAAATTTGAAAAAAAAAATTAAACCAGATGTGTCTTGGGAAAGAATGGGGTTTGAACCACTGGATTCATAAACCAGGCACCAGCTGCCACCTGAAAATCTCAGCTTTAGAATAAGCCACAGATTTCCAAACATACCCAAGCATGTATTCTCCCTCCCTCCTGATAGAAGAAATAAAATGAATCATTCTGTTCCCCTCTACCTTACCCTGACATAGCAAAGATGGAATGTGCACTATTTCCAAATCAAAATAGGCATAGTGCGGCAGGAAGCACTTCCAAATGATGAAATTAGATTAGAAGTTAAGACAAAATACGTTTAACTGGCTTTTAAAGAAATTTGGTGGAACATATTACTATAAACAGTACTTTTGGGCAGCCAAACAAACTTTGCCCAGAGAAAATCAATTTTACTCCCCAAACAATGAGAAAAATTACTTTAGATTCGACATTAAATATTGTCGTAAATATTTTTTTTAAGAAGCATTTCTATAACTCTGTGTAGAAATAGGAGTCAAAGGATGCCTTTGTTACCATGGCAACAGTCTCCCTTGGAAGAGCCAAGGATAAAGTAGCATACATTCCCCCTGCATACATTTGGCCAATCAATAAACAAAAGACTTAATCTGCATGCATCACATTAGGAAAGTGGTCAAGGTGTCCATGATTAGTAAAAGGGTGGGGGGAGGTGTTCAAGAATTCTGGGTTCAATCATTCCATTAATTTTCAACTTAGCATTTTTAACCCTTTCTGCATTAGAAGTCCATTAAGAAGATAAACCAGGATGAAAATGCTTAGAGATCCTTGAAAAATGGAAATATTTACTGCAAAATTTTAATGTATTAGTGTATATGGTCGTGATAAACTACAATTAGGAGTATAAAGAAAATGAGTGAAAAGCACATGACCTGAAGCCCTAGGAATAATGACAATAATAGCAGCTGTGATTTTACTATGGGCCCAACATGAGCTATGGGTTTAACATGGATTATTTGACTGAAATTTTCAAACTACCTCAAGATTTATTAGTATGACTTTTTATTTCCATTTCACAAATGCTGTGAGAACCATTATTATTCCCGTCTTACTGCTAGAGATTTAAGTATATACTGTTTGCTTTGAGTCTGAAGACTGCTGTCTTGGAATGTTGGAGCCAGAGTTAATCCCAAGCAGTGAGTTGTGAAGGCATGTCCTAACCATCCTGACATACTGACGGCTGGCTGTGCCAGTGATCAACAAGATGATTTGGTGAAAGCTCCTTTACTTCTGTGAGGACCAGGCTCCTCATGCGCAGATAGAAATTTTTGGAAGGTTACAAATAGATAATGGTACGCCACATGGAAACACATAAAAGGCTCTCAGTAAACATACCTCCCTTTTTCTCAAAAGTTTTAGGTTCTCAGATCTATCTCAAGGTATTATGAATATTAATAGCCCTTGACTTTTTCAGCATGAGAGAAAACTGAGAATTATTAGAATACAATAGTTCTCCCTTGGAAGCCTGAAGGCCCCCAGTAGAAGCCCGAAAACCTCAGAAAGTATCAAACCAAAAATATTCTACAAATACACATCTATGATAAAGTTTAATTTGTAAATTACACACAGCAAAATATTAAAAATAATGGCTAATAATAGGATAGTTATAACCATATACAATACTTACATGCAAACACTGTAGTACCTCAATAATTAATCCAATAACTGAGACGACTCAGTGACTAATGTGAAGGTAATATATATAGTTTGGATACACTGGACAAACAGATGATTCACAATTTAGGGAAGATGGAGAAGGATGGCACAAGAGTTCATCATGCTACTCAACACACAAAAACCTATGAAGTATTTACTCCTGGAACTTTTCATTTAATAATTTTGGTTCATGGTTGTCTGTGGGTAACTGAAACCCTGGAAAGCAAAACCGTGGATGAGCAGGGCCTACTATATTAAGATCTCATTTCCCTTTTTGGATGCAACTTTCTTTCTTTTCAGTACATGTCAAAATTATAAATAACTGCCAGGCGCGGTGGCACATTCCTGTAATCCCAGCACTTGGGAGTCTGAGGCAGGAGGATCGCGAGTTCAAAGCCAGCCTCAGCAATGGTGAGGCACTTAGCAACTCAGTGAGACCCTGTCTCTAATAAAATACAAAAAAAGGGCTGGGGATGAGGCCCAGTGGTCAAGTGCCCCTGAGTTCAATCCCCAGTACCAAAACAAAACAAAATTATAAATAACTAACTAACACATTCACACATGAGTTCTCTCTCTCTCTCTCTCTCTCTCTCTCTCTCTCTCTCTCTCATACACACACACAGACACGGGTTTCTTCTCTTATTTATTTATTTTTATCCCTTCATGATATGCCACAAGAAATATGGTGGCAGGTATGGCTACAGAAGGAAATTCAGTACACAAAACAGTCCTTTGAAAACTAGCTCCTTGGCTTTGAGAACTTCCCTGACACCACCTTTCTGGGACTCAATTACCTCTGTTGGAGCAAGAAAGAGGTAATTTCTTCCAAAGAATTTTATAGAAGTATCCACCATGAGGCGGTTGTTTCTGTGAACTGAGAGGCCCTGCTCATCTGAGCCATGTCTGATGCTCTTGCGCTGTAAGATTGGGAGTTCCAGCCCTGGCTATGGAGAATGAGCCATCTTTCCTCACTACCTACCACCTGCCTTCCAGGTACCCACAGGGTGATCCCTACACAGAGTTCCACAATTTGGTCCTGTGTTAAAAACTTGATATATATATATATATATATATATATATATATATATATATATATATTTTTTTTTTTTTTTTTTTTTTTTTTTTTTTTTAGGGTTTTAGTTGAATTTGTTCCTCAATCCTCTTATTACAAAAATTATCTCTCTGGGACAAAGACCTCAAAGTTGGGGGTAGGACATACATATTTCCTGATGTGGTCCAAATTTCCTCCAATATTAAAACACTGACAAGAGATCAATAAAAAGTAAAAATAAAGGGACGCTGTAAAGAATCAGTTATTTGGCAACAGGATTACAGAATCATTTCACTTTTCTAGACTTTAAGTGAATTTCTGTCACCTTTCCTTGGGTTCATTTTAAATTACTTCATGAAACATTTTCATTAGTAACATCTACTCAGAAAAAAAAAAAATATCTAGTATCTGTTTTTTTTTTACTTGATACATTTATTTATGTAAGATCATAAATACAGTTCTGAATTTCAACCCCTGAGTATCACATGGAGCTCATGTTGATGACATATACAGGGAATGTTTTCCTGAGAACGTCACACGTGAATACATGGGGCCCTCTTTCTCTGGTCATGTGGAGATCCGTGCTTTATAAAAAACACAACCCAAAGTTTCAATTGTCTGGTTTCTCAAGTGTCGGGCCCATTGTTGTCTCAAATACCAGCTGTAGTTTGAATTCACCTGGAAAGGTGGTTTAGCGAAATCCTTTCTTGTGTCAGAAAGAGGGGGCTGCTAGTCTCAGGACTAATTCCATGTTGGAACTGGGAATCCAAACATTCCTCTCCCCATCCTTCTAAAGCAGAATTTGCAAACTGCTGGCCCACGGTTACACCCAGAAGGGATTATATAGGCTGTAGTGGTGGCTGAGGAGTGTTTTACATTTGAATTAATTGCCAATGTTTAAAAATCATTAGATTTCACTGCTTCTCTCAAAAAATCTGGCAATGCGACCCACGTCCCCACATGGCGACCATCTGCTAGCGCTGAGTAGGGGCTGTTTTTTTTACTGACAGGGGCATGTGCTATCTAGTGCCCCAGTCTCCCCGACTCCTGAATGTTCACTCTTCAGTGAGGCTCAATGTCATTATCCCTACAGCATCTTACAGCCGGGCCACTTCTCCCATTTACTTCATATGGACTGATAAGTACTGAACAGTGGGTATGGCTTGGGCACCAGCCAGGAGGAATCATGCCAGGTCTCACTTTTGCCACCGAGGGTCAGGTTCGGGGCTTTCTGCTGTGAGTTTACCCTTTCCTTGCTAAACTGCAGACACAGTGCCAAAAGGGATCTTAGGAAACAGCCCAGGCTAGACTAGGGGAAGCCCTGGGAGTTGGAGGCAATGGCTATTTTCCATCTGATATGGAGGTAGGTGACTGTACCTGAAGCTGAATCAACCCCACCTTAGACTTTTTAAGTTGGGGACGCTAGTTCTAAAGTTAGGCTCCCTTTCTTGAGTTGGTATAAACTGATCATGCTAGAGAATACCAACCGCCTCCCCCAGCTGAAAACAATTCCAAACCCTTCTGCATTCAGTTTTTGCCAGGAATACAACTGCACCTTGGATTTTTAAAAAGCAATTTCCCAGAGAAAATGTTAAGTGGCATATGAATGAGTTCAAATAGAATTGGTTCTATGCACACACGCACACACAAAACAAACCATGCTTACTGAAAGAGAACATGAAGCAGCATAGACTTTGTATCTCCATCTTCCATTTGAGCATGTCAGAGTGCTTAATTCGTGAATTGCCACACTTGATTATGTTTTAATTTAAAATATTAGGCCACTATATATTATGACAGTGAATCACAGACTCCCAAGAAGCTTCATACACAGTCCATATGAGGATTTCTCAAATCCAGCAGCACTGATATTTTAGACCAGATCATTTTTGGCTGGTGGTGGGCAGGGACCATTCTATTCATTGCAAATTTTTGCAGCACCCTTGGTCTCTAACCTATAGATTCCAGAAACCAAGCCTACTTGTGACAATCAAAATTGCAGAAAATCTCTCTTAACTAAGAGCCACTGGTTTTATTTATCACAACATAAAGGTCTTGTGGATAACCATTTTGTAAAGGTCTTGTGGATAACAATCACAATGATGAATTATTTTATATTATTCCTATAATAGAGTGTTAGCAATTTGTGAATTTGCATGAACTCGTCCTTTAATTACCCTTTTCTTTGAAAAAAATGATAGTTTTAAATAGTCATTTGGAGTCTCCAAACTTATTTATGAATTTATTTATTGGTACTGGAGATTGAACCCAGTGGTGCCTAATCTCTGAGCCACATCCCAGGCTGTTTTTATGTTTTATTTTGAAACAGGGTCTCACTAAATTGCTTAGTGCCTTGCTAAATTGCTGAGACTGGCCTTGAACTCGCTATCCTCCTGTCTCAGCCTTCTGAGCCACTAGGATTCTAGGCATCCAAACTTCTTCTTCTTCTTCTTTTTTTTTTTTTTTTTTTTTTTTTTTTTTGAGGTGAGTAAAAGCCCACAGAGTTTTGTTTTACATTCCCAAATCTCATTACAATCCTAACTATTATATTTTTTGGGGAACATTTGGGATGATTTCAAGGTCTTTCCTTTAGAATACTTGCCATGACTGATTTTGACAACAAACACATGCTTAGTTACTAATTCAACTGCAAATACCAGAATATAAAGAAAAATCAGACTTAGAGAAGTTAAGTGTTTTCTTCACAGCCAAAGATTGTTCATAGATTTGATCTTTACAATTGTTTTTGATTTTTTCAGAGTTAACAGTCTTGTAAATTATTTGCAGAAGCAGCATATTCATTTTTCTTACTCCCTGCTCAAGATGTTTTACGAAATGCTACAAAAATTACTGCCCACAGAATTGAGAGAGAACATTACTAAATCCTGAATGTGCCTTTGAAACCAGGAAAGATGATTAAATTAAGTCCAGAATTGTTCTGATATTTAATACTAACATTCATTCGCCTGACTAGAGCTTTCCTGGCAGTACTTACTGTCTTCCTCTCTCTTGTCACCTGCCTTAATAAGCCCAGTGGAATCTGCCTTAGAAATGTTTTTTTTTCCCAACTCTACACTGACCCTCAGTGCTTCCATGGACTCACATATTCCTGTCCTTACCTACTGCATTTGCAGTAGAATGTTTTTTGTTCAACTTATCTACCATAGGATGCAATGATTATTGTGTGTAATCCCTACATCTGATTCCACAACTTGCCTAAAAACCTTCAATCACTTCCTATTGGTAATGAGACCAAGGCCTAATTGGATATGAATATGTATACTTCCCAACGGGGTCTCCAGAGCGTCTTTCCACCTTCAAATTCTCTCAGTTCCTACCATGTGCTAATTCTTAAACTCATGGGATACTCAGGAAAGAGCCCATTAGTCCTTTCCCATCTCTGTGCCCTTGACTTGTGACATCCCTGGATATGCTACCTAGAAACAGTCTATTACATCTTCTGATCCCACCCAGAGGCCCCCTTTTCTGTATTTTCTACCAGATCCTGGAAAATGTAGCCCTTCTTCCTAGCTGATCTATAACAAAATCTATAATAGATTCATCGACTTGAACATCTGTCTCTTCCAATGGACTGTGATTTCCTGTAAGACAGAGCACTGTGCTTGCTTTCTAATATGTGACTGTTTATTTGGTCAAGTGTCTTATCACAGAAATATAGTTTCATTTTTCAGTTATTAAATATTTCATTCTCTATGAAAAGGGTCTATCACCTGGAAAGTAGATGTTTGCTGAATAACTGCCTTATTTGAAAACTTGTAATTTACTTAAATAATTTCTTCAACAAATATTTGTTTGAAGAGTTTCTATGTTCTAGTTCCTAGTCTGGGTCATTTAAGGAAATAACATGTAGTTATAAGCATGCAAAATAAAAGTATCTATTATAAAGTCCACAGTGTTTATAAAAGGGGAGGGTTTCCTTGGAGACAAAATCAGAGAGGTTGCCTTTCAATTTGTTTGTTAAGAAAAATAGATCTAAGTTAAATTCTATTATATGAAATATATAACACAGTTATCACAGGGCCTAGCACTTGTACATAATTATGTGACTAAATTTAGTTATAATTAAATATCATTTGTGGACATTATTATCTATTTAAAGTAATATCTCAAGGTGAAAAAAAATTCAGATAAGGTGAGAAGACAAAACTCTGTAAACATCAAAATCTGTAAATTTTAATCAAAAGGGTTTCTTGACAGTTTAACTTATTTTAAGCTCTACAAATTTCTGTTGAGTCCAATTAAACCAGAAAAAATGAGGTGGTAAGATTAGTTATTTCATATATATATATATATGTATATATATATATGCACACACATATATTTATACATATATACACATACATATATGCATACATAAAGAATAAACATATATGCATACATAAAGAATAAATATATAAATATATATTTATGCAAATATATATTTTAATATAAGGAACATGTCATACTACCCCTAAAATTTAAAGATATCCACTTAAAACATAAAGAACCCTAAGAAATTAAGTTAGTTTTAAGTGATATATTCATACATGGTATATATAGCACCTTTCTATCGGTAAGAATACCTGACCCATTAGACAGCTGGTATCACTAAACGGGAATCTAAATCTGTCTGGCGCAAGCAAGGAGCACAGAATGCTCATCATTTTACAGTGTGGAACTAACAGGATATTGTCTCTTTTCTGAACTTGGGTCATATCATTTTGTGCCACATAATGATAGGTAAATTTGCTTAACAGTGACTATTCCTTTTATAACAAATCTTATTAATTCAAATAAATCAAATTTCCTATGGACAATTCAAGTTTATATTCTGGGTAGTTTTCTTGGATTTAAAAATCTGTGAAAACACATATTTGGTGATTATTTTGTTTAAAAATTTACTCACAACTGACAGATATGGAAGAGGGATACTGGCACTTACTCCTTTATTTGTTACCATTGAAATTGTGCTGCTCAATAAGGTATCCATTAGCCACTGTGGCTGTTGACATGAAATATGTTTCATCTGAACTGAAATGTGCAATCGAATCTTAAAAACAATGCAAATTATATAAAACAGGTCATGTATAAAACATACTAGATAATTTGGATACATTGTCTTAAATGAAATATTAAAATTGATTTCACCCATTTCTTTTTTTAACATGGCTATTAGAAAATATTAGATCACCTTACATTTCTCTTAGTGCTAGTTTTGATACTTTGTTCCTGGAATGATTTATATCTTTGTGTTTTTTTTTTTTTTTTTTTTTCTTTACAGTGTTAAATACTGTTGAAAGAGAATTAAGGGATCAGTTGCTCCAGTAACCAAAGTTTACACATCAGATCCAGAGACATCTTTCCCTAAGGTCATCTGGCTAACTGACTGAAGACAGAGCAGAACAGAGCACACAGCCATAGATATTCAGTCTTGAGCTAAGTTCCTGGTGAAGTAGCAGTCATCATTGAAGAGTTGTTGGAAGAAGTACATGTATTCAGTTTCCAAATTCATCTTTTTTACTAATTAATTAATTTTAATTAGGCATATATGACATCAGAATGCATTTTGATTCATTGTACACAATTGCAGCACAACTTTTCATTTCTCTGGTCGTACACAATGTTGTGTCACACTATATGTGCGGTCATACATGTAACTAGGGTAATGATGTCCATCTCATTCTACCACCTTTCCTGCCCCCATGCACCCTACCCACCCTCCCTCCCCCAAATTCATCTTTTTACCAGTAGATACCAACATGAAGCACCCATGTATAGAGGGAAAAAAGGCAAAGCTACTGTGTTCAATAATAATAGTAAGAAAGTTACCATGATTAGACTATCCAATAAATCCTAATATAGAGGCTTAAACAGTAAGAGAGATGACTGGTGAAATGAATCTGCTAAAAGATCCCTGACTGGCCCTTGGACATCAGTGACTTTGTTTACAAAGTAGGAAGAATGAGACTGTGTTGATGAATGGAAAATAAAACCTACATTTCTTTGGAAGGAGGCATCCGTCTTTTTCTATTTGTAAATGCTGACGAGCAGAGTTTAAGGAGGGCTAATGTCACCCATTCATCTTAATTAAAGAGTTAATTGCTCGTGTATCCTGATTTAGTTAGTGCAGCCTGGTAGCATGAGGAGCCCTTGCCTCTATGTATTTTATTGACCAGTGTAATGACATCATCAGTAAGTCTCAGGTTCTATTCACGCTTCAGCCCATGCTCATAACGTTAATAGCCTTGTACATGATAAAACTTTCAAGAGGAAAGGAGTCCTTGTGCCTGGCTCAGAATACAGAAAGGACAGTGGCGGATCTGCTAAATGTCTCACTTCAGCTGTCACTGAAGCAGTTCTTCAAAGTCTAGAAGCACGAAAAAATAGTATAAAGTAATTTTTAAATGCTGGTTTGTAGAAAATGTTTGCATGTGGGATTATGTGGTGGACTTTTATAATGACACATTGAATATTTGAAAGTTAGTGGTTTTCATTCAATATTACCAAACCATAAAGTCAGGTATGCATGTGTTATGGAGGGAATAAGAAACAACTGTTAGCATGATAAAAAAAAATCACTCTAGAGGTGGTGTTTGCTACCGACAATATCTTTAAAACATACACAAGCACTCAGAAGAAAAATTGAGATCAAATAATTAAGTCATGAATTAGAGCACAGGATTCCTGAAAACAGTTTTCCAAACCTTAAAACAGTTTTTTCTCAAAGTTCTCTACATTTCCCCAGGAATAATATGTTTGGATGAACAAAAAGGCTACAGTGAGTGCATATGTAACTAATTTTAGACTCACACCCACTCCTGATACATTCAAAAAATGGAAAAAAGGCAAAAATCAGAGAACAGCAGGGGAAAAGTACTATCTCCAGGGCATACAGAGCAAAAAAACACAGAAATGATGTTCAGAGTTAATGGGCCTTTTTGTGTCTTTTCTCACATGGCGCTACAAGCAGTCCTAGTTAAAGTTAATTAAAGTTAGTGCCCTGCTTCTGCAAACAAAACTGGCTCAAGAATCATCCGCAGTTTTTTTTTTTAGCTGTTGATTACGTATTATGTGCCAATTCTAGTCAAGGTAAGTATATTGTGGTTACAATAAGGAAAAGGTTCAAATACAGGAGGTTAGCAGATGGAAGTTAAAAAAAATATATATATATATACATATACATAAAATATATGTTAAATATATATACATAAATTTTATATATATATATATGTATATATACATAAACATAAAATATATATTAAATATATATATACATGTATATGTATATATATATCAGAGTCCTGTATAGTAGGTGTAGTGCTTTCTTGCTAGGCCAAGCCATCCCATAGCCCTTTGACTGTGGGCAAGTCACTTAATTTATCTGCCCTTCTGTTTGGTGACAATTATTGTACTTCTTTCATAGAGTTATTGTGAAGGCCAAGTTAGTGATGCTAACACTTTGAATGCCGCCTAGCAGGTGGCAAGCATTATATAGGTATGGACCATAATTATAAGCCTTATGAGTACTTCTGAGTGTGTGTGTGGTGCTGGGGATTAAAGCCAAGGTCCTGTACATGGTACATGCTAGGCCAGTGCTCTATCACTGAGTTAGACACCAGCCTACTGTGAGTAATTTTTGAGTCTACTGTTTAAAATGATGGTTCCCTGAAGTCTTTTGAATATAGAGTTTGGATTTTAGTCTTAACAATTTCATTTTTCCACTGTCTTCCTAAAGATTTTATTTTATGTATATATATATATATATATAATTTATATATATGTGTATATATGTGTATACATATATATATACACACATAAAATATATATATATTGTCATTTAGAATAAAAATATGTATCAACAGGCAGCATTGTGCTATAGTGAGCACACAGGACTCCACAGAGAAGCAAACTAAATTTATCCACTTTTCATCTCTTTGTAGCTTTGTGACCTTGAAAGATTGGCCTAACATTTCTAAGCTTTGGGTTTCTCTTCTATCAAATCAGAATAAAAATGAGATACCATGTAATGGTTATGAAGATTACAGAATATAACCATTGTAAATGCTAAAGTAGTATCTAGTACACAGTAACATAATGATAGCATTTTCTACTCATAATTATGCAGAGGAGCAAATGATATATTATAAAAAGATAAAAATATCAAGAAACATATATCACTGAATGTTGATAGTGAGATCAGGTAAGCTGAGGAGTCTCCTTTCTCTCTCTTTCCTTCTTGGTTCTCTCGTTGCTCATTTTTCTACCACGAATATGGGGAGGTGATGAAAATACTGGGAATCAAGTATTACCGTCCAGAGGAAGGGGACCCTATCTCCAGCTGTGGGTGAATAACTAAGTTACTAGAGAGATGGGATTTCTCTAGGTATAACTGGAGAGAGTTGGCTGGAAAAGGGGGTGGGGCAAAGTTTCCAAAGCATACACACTGTGTGTGGTAGAGAAACTGAGCAGGCCTAAGGCGCTGCCCCTGAGAGTCTGTGGAGGAATAGAAGAGGAGGCTGAAAAATTGATAAAGGATTAAAGAACTTGAAATGTGTTCTTTAGTTAGCGAATAGCCACTGAAGTGGGTGAGAAACAAGACTGTGGAGTCCCAAACAAAACAGTGCATGTATTTCAAAGTAGCACATGAGGCAAAAATCAGAAACAGGCAAAGTTAGTCATAAAAGTCCTTTAAATCTCTCATAATCTGTAGCATGGAGGTCATGCCACTCAAGAGATGGTTATATGCATAACCCTGAAGACTGAGCTGACTATACATTTGTATCTACAGAGTGGCCTAAGGAAGGAGCAAGGGAAATCCTGGAGTTAGATGTCCCAAAGTTTCCAAAGCACTTTATCTCTAAGAAGTTATGACAAATCACTACTGTTGGATGGGGGTTGAGGATGGTGTTTTTTTTTTTTTTGTGCCGAACTGCCAGCTTTGCGCCCTTTGACACTAAGATTAAAGCACTCACATTTGTATACATGCTAATAGGTTTATTTGCAATTTTGATTATAAAACGGACACTTGACCTCAAAGTGCCTACCAGAGACTTACTGGTATTAAAGCGTGTGGATCAACGTCAAACGTACACGGCAGATTTCTAGTTGAGGGTATAAAGTACAAGATGATTCGAATCAAGGTCAGAGATGGAATGGTAGAATCCACATTATCTGGGTGATTGGATAAAATTGGACTTAGGTTCTTGGGAAAACACAGGGACCATGGACATGTTACAGAACTCAGGATGGTTTTAGCTGATGAGAGGACAGAAGAGCCTGTGCTATTTGAACTTATGGAAATTGAGGCAGCCCCTTGTATTCCATTTCACTTATCCACACCTCTCAGGAGGGTGGTCAGGTCAGAAAAAAATAGTTTTGGATGTTGATCAAATTGCCTGGGAGGGCAAGTGCTTTGAAAGTTAGAATTCAACTTTCTTTCCAAGAAGCCTTTACTTATAAGAACGGGACCCTCCCTTTAGTCATGCTCTTAATTGGCTGATGTTAACTGAAATTATGGAGGATGACATTCTATAGAGGGATCATTGAAGGAATAGGGAATTGTGTCATATCTGCATCATTAAAAACTCTCTGAAGTTAAGTCAACTCTTGGTCCATTAGATTTCTTACATTGGGTCTTAGGTGTCTTTATTCCAAAAGGTTTGTTCATATTTTCCTGAATTATGATTTTCTTTGCTTTATGAAGAAATGATACAGAAATATTTTTAACATTTTTTATAGAGTTTGATCCTAAGAAAAAGACCTGCCTTACAGTTAGAGCTATCACATCTTCTCTTAAGTTGTTGTGGAATTAACTTTTCTTATTAGGATGAGTATATACTCAGATTATAATTATAAAATAATGGACACAAAACAGGAGGAAGAAGTGTTTCTAAACATGATCAGATGGGGTAAAGGACACGGCCACTTCCAGAAATAAATTTTAAAAAACCTAGCCATATTGACATTATATTAAGAAAAACAATAAAGATAACAGTTACAAATTATTGAGCAGCTATAATGAGTTAGCTCCTGAAATAAGACATTCATAAAATGGGTGTGGTGGTACACGCCTATAATCTCAGTGATTCAGGAGGCAGAGGTAGAAGCATCACAAATTCAAGGCCAACCTAGGCAACTTAGTGCGACCCTGTCTCACAATAAAAAAATGAAGTTGTCTGGAGATGTGGCTCAGTCATAGAATGTATGTCTGGCATGTGGTAGATTCTGGGTTCAATTCCCAGTATTGATTAATAATAATAATAACCACAACAATATAAAGATAAAATATTTATTGACAGTATTATGAGCTGAATTGTCTTCTTCCAAATTCACATGGCAAAGTCTTAACCCCCTGTATCTCAGAATATGACTGTATTTGGAAAGAGAGTGCTTTAAAAGCATAAGCTTAAATCAATTTAAGATGAACCTTAATCAATATAACTGTCCTTTCTAGGAGAGGTGATAAGGACACAGATACACAGGTAGAGGTATGATCATGTGGGACAGTGGAGCTATCAGCCACCTGACAGTCAAGGGAAGAGACTCTGGGCTCAAAAAGTGTAAGAAACAAGATTTCTGCTTTGTTTGTCTCTCAGTGTGGGGCACTTTGGTATGGTCCCTCTAGCAGACCAATAGTGACGGTATCACATTTAGTCCTCCAACTGTCTACAGCGCCAATACAGTCATCCCTTTGCCACAAAACAGAAAGAAAGAAAGAAATGTGAGCTTGAGGACATTAATTAATTTACCTGATGGCCACATCCTGGAGGAAGGTGAAATGGGGATTCAAAATCCCACGTATCTATCTCCAAAGCTGAACCCTGTCTACCACATGAAACTGGTGCCCCAGTTGTGGTCGTACCATCAAGTGAAATTAAACACAGACGACAAAGTGTCCACTGTATTCATTATACTTCTTAAAAATATTAATCAAAAGGTAGCAGTCAGTATGAAGTAATCATTCTGAAAAATATTTGCTGTTGGTTGCTGAAACCACTTGAATAGCACTGAGCTTTTGTAAATCTGAATCTTATTTTAGGATACAGTGACTTTTAAATTGAAGTACTTTTTTAAAAAAAATAAATAAATATAACTATGGACAGGCCTAGAAGAATGGAACATTGTCCAACATATCCACTTACTAATAAACATGTGCAGAGCGTGGAACAGAGCAGAGGACTATAATTCTTGGACTGCCCCTAGTAGCAAAGATTTCTGATAGCAACATGTATAAACTTGAAGAAAGCAACCTCCTGAAAAGCTGATTTGGGACAACAGGACAAACTTAAATATAGGTGGAGAAGAGGCCACGGAGAACTCTCATGACACAGAGGCCCAGAAACGAGGAGGAAAACAAAGAAAGATAAGCGAGAGAAAATGATCAAGAGACTTCAAAGCTAAAAAGGAAAGATGTTAATCTCATAATAAACATAACATGCAGAGGGAGGTAAAGAAAAGCCAGCAGAATCTCATCGCACTCAACTGAAGCGATTCAGTGGGGAGAAATACATTTTCTAAAGATTCAGAAGAAAAGGGATCAGAGAAATAAAGTGAAAGACAATTCAATAGAAAAATAAATGACAGAGCACGCAGGGAAATATGGTATTGACAAGAGAGATTGATTCTCCACATCAGAAGTAGAGAATTGGAGTGAGGGGAGATGGCTTCTAGTTTCCAAACATGAGTGCTTTCGGGGGGAGGGGTACAATTAAGGGAAAAAAAAATCAAATACAAATCAATTGAAAAATGAACATTATTAGAATCCTGACTCATTATGTGCGATGAGGGGAAAATGCTGTCACAATTAGGATTTAAGGTGGGCAGAAATGCATGAAGAGACCCCATTATGTTGTCAAAGAAATCCAACTATGGTCAATAAATACAGGTGTTTAGTACAGTCACATTTTGGTGATTGAAGGCAGTCAATGTCCTACAAAAGTCCCTTGAAAAAGAACAAAGTAGAGATATTTTCATTAGGCTTATTGTCACTTTTGCTAAAACTTCCTTTGGAGTCCTGGCAGGGGCACTCAGCTTCATCCAAATAAAATACAAAATAGGGCTAGGGATGTGACTCAGTGGTCGAGTACCCCTGAATTCAATCCCTGTTAACAACCCCGCCCCCAACCACCAAAACAAAATGCTTTGTAGATTGGAAGCCCACTCTCCTCTGCTGTTAGAGGAAACTGGGCGGGGCCACTTAGCCTCAGTTTTCTTTTTTTCTTTTTTTTTTTTTTTTTTGGTACCGGGGATTGAACTCAGGGGCACTCGACCACTGGGCCACATCCCCAGGCCTTTTTCGTATTTTATTAGAGACAGGGTCTCACTGAGTTGCTAAGTGCCTTGCCATTGCTGAGGCTGGCTTTGAACTTGTGATCCTCCTGCCTCAGCCTCCCAAAGTGCTGGGATTGCAGGCGTGCGCCACCGGGCCCGGCTCAGTTTTTATTATTTACTAAGCTGAAACAAGCATCAGCCCTGCCCACCTCACGGTGTTCTAAAAAGAATTTGATGTTTTTTCTGAATGGCTGAATCTATTTATTGCTTTGGGAAGGCATTCTAGTAAAATGGAAAAAGCATACATTTTGGAGTGAGACAAATCTAGACTGGAAACCAGTTCTCTGGTACTCTCTATCTGTGAAATCTAGAGAACTACTTAACACCCTGACCCTCAGCTTCTTCATCTATGAGTAGAACAATAGTATATTACACAAAGGTGGTAAGAGGATTAGATGAGCTAACATAATAGGCATTCATCAAAATGAATTATTTATCATGAATAAAAGTCATTATCTGTCACCTAGTAGGTACTCATTAAAGATGATTCCCCTTTTCCTTTATTTCCAATACAATTAAAACCACCATCATTCTCATTCTGTGGCAAAGGGTGACACATTGCTGTTTTCTGATGACTATATTGCTGATTATGTAGCTCATAAGTCTCATTCTATAGCTTTTGAAAAGCATTTGCTGTGAGTTCCACCAGTATACTTTCATATAAATTCCTTTTTTCCTTCCCCAAGTATTATTAAAACAGCCAGAGAAATAGTCTGTTGATAACAAGTACAAAGCATGATTTACAGAGTTAGAAACACAATGGTTCTTGCATCAAATAAACTAATTTTCTTCCATTCTCACCACTGTGCCATGCATGCATGCATTCATTAATTCATTCATTTATAGATAACTTTAAAAAGCCCACTGTGAACTTGGTACTCACCAACCACCATGGAGATAGTGTCCGGTCCTATGTCTTCCAATGCAACCTGCACACTAAAGATATCACATTTATACCCCAAGCCTCAAGTGCTCCCCTGGGCTCGGATGACTCCACCATATATTTGCAAGTAGAGTATCTTCGGTAGTTATCTAACAAGCATCTCAAATTTATCATGCTCAAAATGCAAGTTCAGACCTTTCCCACACGACATACCACTCTTCAGTCGATCTGTCAATGACACTGGAATCTTTCCAATTGTTCAGACCAAAACTTCAGGTTATTTTTGACTCATCTCTTATTCCCATGCTCCACTTCATACTCTATATAGTGAGCTTGGTCTTCAAAATATATCCAGAATCTCACTTCTTCTCCTCTACTCTCACTGCTACCTGACCCTATTTAAGATGTATGTAGTTGGGTTGGCCAAAATTATAATAATACTTTCCAAATATTCTCCCTGTGTCCACTCTTGACCACTTTAAATTGACTCAGCAATCAATGATCATGCAATAAAGTAAATCAAGCCAGTCATTCCTGTGTTCTAACTCTCCATTGACTTATGTTGCTCAGAGTAAAGTCCATGGTCTTGTATTACCCTAGGAGGACCCAGTTCCCCACTCTCCATTACGCTGCACTCATCTCAGCAGATCTCCCACTACTCTTCCTACTTTGCACTCCTATTCAGCTACACTGGCTTTCTTGTGACACTCAGGTGGAAATGCCAGGAGCATTTCCACCTCGTGTCTACAAACTGGCTGCTCCCCCTTCATGGAACACCCTTCCCATGACCCCTATACCACCTCCTTTGGGTCTTCATTCAAATGTGACTTTCTCTGTGAGAACTTCGCTGACCTTTTCCTACCTGGCCCCTTCCTGCTTTCTTACTTTCAATGGAGCTTTTTCTCCAACAATCTATAGAATCTCACATCATGTCTATACTTATCTTTTGTCTCCCTCTGCTAGAATGTCAGCTCTTCAAAGATTGGAGGGTTGTTTATATTTGTTAATTATTTCATTAGCATTTGGAATATATTTGGCACTCAATAAATAATTGTTGAATAAGTCCAATGAATGCATATGACTCTGGGAATCAAATAATGAATAAGATAAACAAAGTCCTAGCCATCATGGAGCTAAAATTGGGGAAGTGGGAGGTGAAGGCAGTGAACAAGTGGTTTTATTACAAGGATACCTGTCTCCAACTCTAATGGGGAAAGAAGGATTCAGGGAGGTAAATGAATTGGCAAGTTACTTAATTGCTCTGAATTTTAGTTTTCTCATCTGGAAACTGGAGATAATCAATCTTTCCCATAGCAAGACAGTATGAGTGAAATGAGATCAGGGACATAATACACTAGCCAGAACTGGCACCTTGAAGATGCATAAAATGTGTTCTGTTCCATTGCACCCTCCTTAAAATGCTGTGATTTTTTTTAATCTTCACCTAATCCTCTCCCTATCACTTTCCAATTTGCAGTCTCTATGTTTAAGAGTGAAGGCAATAAGAGCACTTGTTGTTGGCTACAACAAGTCCAAGTAATGAATCAAAATTCGCAGGATCCCTTGAAGAATTATTGCTTGGGAATTTGACCTGATGACCTGATTACTGAAAACTTACCAAAATGAATGCAAAGTGATCAAGGAGTTTACAAGGTGACTACCTCAAAAGATGCTATTGAAAGGTTACTAGAGTCCTCTCACCCCTTTGGAATTCTCAATTGCACTGAGCTTTAAAAAGCCCCTTCTGGGAACTCTCAGTGGAGGCCATGACCATCTCACTCAGAATTATTATTAGCTTTGCACCCAGATGATATCTACTATAGGAAGTCCAGGTGAGGTATGGTTATTGCTGATGCTGGAACTATTAAGTTGGATTCTCCCCCGCTTTCCATATATATATCCTTATGATAGATTAAAGCCTAGCTATACTCATTACCTGATGCAACAGGTGTTATTTGTACACACACACACACACACACACACATATACATATACACATATTTGTCAAACAATACTTGCATGGACCATATTTATCTATAATAACTGGATATAGTTATATAATAATATTGTATATAGTTATACAAAATACACAAATATAAGATGTCTTAATCAAGTATGTTCTTTTGTGTGAGCTTACATGCATACAATTATGAAATTCAGTGCTATTAGTAAATAAACACTACACAGATAGTGT
Source organism: Tamias sibiricus (assembly GCA_025594165.1). Taxonomy (NCBI): domain Eukaryota; kingdom Metazoa; phylum Chordata; class Mammalia; order Rodentia; family Sciuridae; genus Tamias; species Tamias sibiricus. The sequence goes on from CM046662.1 coordinate 13,618,132, forward strand.
AGTATATACAGCCTGTTTACAGTAAAAGCATGAATGTGCACCTTTAGTCACTCCATGAATATGTGCTTGAAATTGTTCATGATAAAAGGCTTAAAAATCCACCATGGCATGAATTCCCTTGGAAATATTTCAAAGAAAAATAACAAGAAGCATCAGCTAGTACTCCCTCCAAATGCTTTCTCACCAGCCACGTGATTCTCCAATTAGTCTTTACCCTTTAGGAGGCAATGTGGACCTGTTTCTGTTTCTTAACCACCTTTAATTTTACTTCAGTTTCAAAGAGAGCTATTGAGTTCTTTGATGAATGTGTCATAAATTGAGAATAGGAAACGCCTGTCTTCCAAGAAGCTGATCAAGTAAGGACATCACACACTAGCATCCACACCAGGTAAGATTAAAGACCAAAAGAAATGTGCATGATCATGAAGAATAAAAAGTGGGAACACAGTCAAAACTTAGTGAGGCATATGGTCAACATATTGATGCAATTTAATTAGGGAAATTTTTCATTTAATTATTTTCACATATACTTTAAAATATCCTATGAGCTAAAGCATTACACGGGGACCTCACAATTTAACTCTAGGAAGTTCTACACTTGAATTAAATGGAGGACCCTTTGAATTGATGGAAAAAAGAAAAGTAAGATCCCAGTCCCTCCTTCACCTGAAATATGATATACCCTGAAAGGCAGGAAAACCTCGTGTTCGACAGGTGGCAAAATCATTGAGTCAAATCCTACAGAACAGAGATCATTTGAGGTCTTTTTTCATTTCCAGAGTGGAGACTGCATGGCTAACTCTCCATTTGTGGATCTGTGAGGCTAATTCCTAGGAATTTTCTTTCTTTCACAAAAGCCAAATTGATATTAAGGGTCATTGTCTTCTGCAAAAAGTACTATATAGAAAAGAAAATCCATTAAGGTGAGGAAACAAACAGAATCTTGTGCTTGAGGGGGGAGAGAATAATTTATTTGTAGATGTGGGACAATGAGTTATTTGGTCCTTCTTCACAAATGAGATAACTGTCATATCCCATCATATCCCACTACCATGAATTATATATAACAACATTTGGTGAAATATGAAATTCTAAAAATATACCGAAATGCTGGAGTCTTCTTAATGGTTTATTATGATAGGTGTTCCTGGTTTTGAAATATCTTCTTTCATAGAAGACAAATGGGGGCGACATTATTTTAGAAAGTCCACATCTTTTAAAAAGATGGATTAAAAGCTCTTTGAGACAACTGTGCTGTTTTATCAGAAGAACAACATTTTCTTCCTAAATAGTCCTTAAGGGCATTGCATAGACTAATCGGGGGGATGCTTTGGTTTCCATTAAAAATTGAAGCCCAAGGAAATGGTGCATGGGAGATGTTAGGATAATTGTTTTTGTTGTGAACATAAACATGTGAATGAGGAGAGTAAAGAAAATGAGACTCAAATCAGTGGTCCTGTAGTTTTCACTTCCAAAAGACATGTCTTTTATGGTTTTTGTTTGGTTTGGTTTTCTGCAGTGAGAGGGAGAAACCCAGGGTCTCCTCATGCCAGGCAAGTGCTCTACCACTGAGCTCCACCCCAGCTCAACATACACATTCTTTAGTACTGTGTTGCTGTGCTTGAGACCAGGGCTTTGGAGTCAGAGAATACCAGACTTGAGTACCTTCTCTGTTCTGTAATAGCAAGTGACCTTGGTTAAGTTCATCAAATTCTCGAAGTATCTGTGTCTTCCCTGGTGAAATGGGAAGGTGAATTTTTACTTGTCTTAGTGGTCATAAAGACTGATTGAGATAATACATACAATGAGCTTTTCATAGTGATCTTGGTTTAGCAGGGTGAACAACTCTGCTATTTAGGGAATTATGTCACTTAGGACATAAGTCCATGTGCTCAGCTATCACATCCTTAAGGTCTACCCTCCTACCTTCTGTGTAACTGTGAGGAATGGACTCTGTCCCTCTGAAGGTCAGTTGGCAAATCTGAAAGTAGAGATAATACAAGAACCCATCTCTAAAACGGGGAAGGGTAAAGTGCTTACTCCAATGCCTGCACATAATTACAACATAAGCTAAAGGTGTCAGCCATGACTATAACCTAAAATAATAATACAATCAATATACACCTAATACAGTGTTCACAACTTCCAAGCTTTTTTTTTTTTCTTCCTATTCTAAGGGTCTTCTCATTTTTCTCCTTGTCTATTTTCATATCTCTGAAATGCCTCAGGGGAAAAACCCTAAATATATAGCAGATACACAAGGGCACTGTGGAACATGGGCACTGCACCTGTCAAAATGTCACTCATAATCACTTTTCTCTGCTCAAATGTGCACACCTGGGGAAGGCTGGAAACTCAGTCTCCTATATTATCCCCCATTACAGTTGGGTAGGGAACATCTGGCCAATTAATTTTTAGTAGTCTAGGAGGCTGGATCACCAATTACAGCATTCAAGGGTTCTTATTTTCATTAACTTCCCAGAGTTCCTGCACACCAGACTGACTTAGTTTGCTGCTGTGAGCTTGCATTGTAAACATTCTGGAGAAGAATACAAAGACCCACAGATCATACAAGGCAGGACTGTAATTGCATCTGATGTTCTCTTCAGATTTCTCCTATAAGTATCCCACATCTCTGTACATAAGCCAAGTTGGCCAAGTTGCAAATATAAACACTACAGACAAGATAGCAGTGTATTTCCACCAGAAAATATTTGGAATAACCATGAGGCCAGGTAACAGATTTTCAAAATATCCTCATGCATTCTTTTTCTTAATAAGAAAAAAAAAAAAAAAAATATATATATATATATATATATATATATATATATATTCAGGATATGTATTAGGAATCACCAAATTTTATTTGAGGTTGGGGGGGTCATTCATAAATAATCCTATTATTCTATTCCTATTATAACTCAAAATTCATTTTATATTGGAATAATATTAACTAAGAATCTCTCTTTGGGCCCTATCAGACCCACATTTGGAGGTAGGAGATGTTTATATGACTGGCTTCTCTTCTAGGACTCTGTGTTCTATGTAACTACCATTTGTCCAATAAATACAAGTCTCTGACAGTTCTATGGTGAACTCAGCAGGGTCCAGGCTATTATTTAAGGCTTTTTTAAGAATAAATATCAAATAATCTGAAAAGGCATCTTAAAGGGTGAAAGTGCAGCCATTTTTTTTTTTTTTTACGGTTGCTAGCATTGGGGAATCAAAAGAGAATTTTCTTTCTCAGAAATGCAGCCTTCCACTCTGGCTAATGGAGAATATGCACTTTGTGATGTGGCACAGAGCTTCAGCGTTCGGTTCTGTCCCTGTAAGAATACTGAAGCCGGCAGGGACTACCAGGGAAAGAGGGATCAGTGCAGCTTCTTAACAATATGTTTCTATATAGACACATATAGATTTGGTGGTAGATGTGTGTGTTTCTACACATGCAGAAACCTCAAGAGCAGGTCAGAAGTTGCATCAGCATCCAGAAGATGCTACCTGAGAAACTCTTTCTCCCCACCACAGATGGTATTGGAGAAGTGGCAGCAGCTTACCTCCTCTGCCTGTGGGTGAGCATATGAATCCAGCCAGACCAATCAGATCCTGTCCCTGAGACTCGGGATTTTGATCTAAATAAGAAGAGAAAGAAAAATGGCGAAGAGCTGAGGCCTTCTGACAGCAGACTCCTTGACGGATCCTCCCCTGGTTTCTGCTACCCATATTTCAAAGCTTCCCTAGTTCCCATCCACATGGGAGGCTGAATGGTTCAGCCATTCATTTGATGCCTTGAGATGGCCAACATACACTCCATTTACTCCTTCATTTTAACACTTTACATTAGTCAGCATTTCTCTGTATTAAGTGTAGCCAATGGCTTCTGATTGGTGATGCGTATACTTTCCCACACTTTCTACCACTTCCCACCTTGCAAAATTGGACATGGGATATACACAATCTCCTTCCCCAGGCTTAGCCAGTCTATTTACTTAGGATTTAACCTTTTTAAAAAATTGGTGAATGAAAAGCACTATTAGGGAAATTAATGAAACATTTCTTTAAGAGCAATAACAACATGTGTTTTACCTTATTTTTTTCCTTGACTAATAACTTTTTTTAAAAAATTAACTCTATTGATTTTGAAACACAAATTCTTTCTCAGCACTTGGACAGACTCTGACTATATGCAAATAGGTTCGTTTCTGTATCTGGATGTCGGTAGCAATGTTTTTTTCAAGTTTTAAATCATCCACATAGCATGTTAAATTATAGTGCCTCTCTTTCTTCTCTGACAGATTCCAACCTTTTGATTCTCTGCCTTCTTTCTTTGCTACAGTAAATTGATCCTTTAAAACATCCAGGTGCAAATGAATTAATGGTCTTTCTATTGTGAGTGGGAATGATGGAGTCCCTCCCGCTCCTCCACATTGAGGTCCTTTCCTCTTCTGAGAAACCCACATATCAATTAAACTCACCTGCTAATTAAAAGCTTGTTTGGAAAAATCCTTGCTAGTTAGAAGCAATGGAAAGTGTAAAGGTGTCTAAAAATAGAGGCTTTGAATGTCAATTACTTCCTTCCTCCTCAGTTCCTGGTTCCTTGGGTGGAATTTGCTGGTAAAGAGCTAGGGGAGGGAAATAAAAAGAAAAAAAGAAAAAAAAAGTAAGTATCTTTTTTCACCTATATTTCCCTGGGAGTATATCAATTGGTTCAGCAATTTCAGCTCTTTGTCAGCAACATCAGAATACCTAGTTTTTATTCATGAGTTGGAGCACCCTCTCTCACCCCTTACACAGCCACTCGGATTCTGGTATAAAGGCAGTGGAAGCCACAGTCCTATGACTGTCAACAATCCAGCCAGAGGTTTTGTGAGCTGGAATATCAGAAGAATGAAAGTGAATGTAGAATTGATGCTCTGTTCTCATTTTTAAAATGACATTGCCTGCTCTCAGATCTTCCACCACTACTCATTCCCATCTGCTTTTCCGGAGAAATGGGTCCTGAGGGCAGATTTACACCAATAGTGTGTTGTCGTCTCTTTTCTACTACAGACTTAAAAGCCACATTTCTCTAAAGCAACATGCTAACTATCAAACTATATAAAATAAAAGAAAATCATCAAACTAGGATTCAGGAGACTGGGAAAGTCACAAGTTGCAAACAAAGCCCCTTTTGAATGTTCCAGACAATGAGAACAAATTAAATTATAACCTGCCTTAGAAAATTATGGCTAATTCATTCATTCATTCATTCATTCATTCATTCACTCAGTAGATTTTTGGTTGTCACTGTCTGCAGCAATTGCCACTCGCAGCAATGATACCACGGGAGAAAATTTGGAGGCAGACTGGAAATGAAAAAGTTCTTTTATTCTTCTTTCTTCTAACTTCTCTCTCTGGCTCCAACAACCTCTCCAACTCCAACCACCCCCCTAACTAACCTCACCCGGTTAAATACATTTTGCCTTAACAAGGACAAGTGCTAACAGCTCGAGCTTACAGGTGCGTCACACAGTGTTCACGGGCATAAAAAGATTCTTAGATAAATGCATGAATATCAGGTGAAAATACTTGAACGCCTTTTATGGCTCTCAGCTAACCGCCATCTTAGCTATCCTCAATTAGGGCTCTTACATTTGGTAAGGGTCCACTATTGCATAGCTATTGATTTAGGAGGTGGAGTTGGAATTGTAATCGAGATCTAGTCTCAGTCAACTTGGAGTTTAGTACACAAGAATAGTTTGATATAAGAAATTGAATAGCACAAGTTGAATAGTTTGATAAAAGAAATGACACTAGTATGTTGTAGTGCTTGCAACAAGAGGGAAAAAGCAACTAACAGATTTGGGAGGTACAGCAAAGGTTTTTAGAAGTAAAGTTTAGATAAAGCCCAAAGGTTGGAACTAAATTGCCTAAGAGAAAGAAATAGGAAGAGAGAAAAGATGTTCTGATGTTCTTTTGTGGACACCATGAAAGACACCAGGCACATCTAGGAGACTGTCCCTAGTTCAGTTGACCTGGAGCACAAAGGGTAAAGAGAAAGCCAGAGAAAGAAACAAAGAAATGCAATGTAATTTTAAACTGTCTTCTGTAATAATTGACAATTAGATTTTTAAATAGGAAGTATAGATGGAAATAGGAAAAACAAAAGACTCTCCACTTTGTGACTTCCCGTATGATATGCAAAAACAAAAGAGGTCACATGACTATGCAAAGAAACTGTTTACCAAAAAATAGTAGGTTTAACTGACTTCACATAACTTAATCCAAAATAGATACATGCCATAGAGAATTAGATTCACAGGCTGAAGGTACACTGCATGACAGAATGAAGGTAAAATAGCGATTAATATGGCAAATCCCTATAAAAACATCTTGCTGTCTTGGGAAAAAGCTTCTCAATATGTTTATGTTTAAAAATAGGATGTGGCTTTTTTTTTTAAAGAGAAAATATATTTACACAATAGAACGCTGTGTATCTATGAGATCAAAATAACAGGGTGGTTTTGTTCCCATAAACTAAGAGTTGGTCAGACCTACTATGTGTAAGCATTTCTCTAGTTTTGAAGGCTATCAACGTGGATGAATAATGCTGATGCATCTTGACATGTATACTAGCAAGCACCATAAATTATTAAAAGAACCCTCAATCAGAGCTCAGCATGATGGCGTGTTGCCTTGATTCTGGAACATGTAAATGAGAGCAAGGGAATTTCTTCATCACAGCTCTGTCCTTGGTGTCTAATACAGTGGCTGGCACAATGACGGAATCAAATCCTGAGGGTATCTTCATGAGTGAAATGCATAAACCACATCTTATCAGCTGGTCCCTGGGTGTAGTTTCAATGTAAAGCTTCAGCTCAGGACCCTCTTACTATTCCTCCATATCTTGCTTCATCTGAGGCTTTCAGAAACTGTTCTAGCCATGGAATCTGAAGCTCTTGGATAAATTCTATAGCCCCAGATTAACCCTCCAACTTGCAAGTCACACTCCAATGATTTCTTATTGCACTTAAAACAAAATCTCAACTCTTTGCCAAGACCTGTTATCTATGACTACACCTCCTACTTCACCTCAACTGTCATCTCACATTCTCTATGCTCTAGGTACTTGACTTGCTTTCTGTTCATCAAACACACTAAACTAGTTTTCAAATTTTAGAGAGAATGTTCTTCCCCTAGGACTTTGCATGGCTCACTCTTTCTTATCAAAAAATTCTCAGATTGAGATGTGTACAGTGGCTCAAGTCTGTAATCCAGCAGCTCAGGAGGCTGAGATAGGAGGATCACAAGTTCAAAGCCAGCCTCAGCAATTTAGCTAGGCCCTAAGCAACTCAGTGAGACCCTGTGTCTAAATAATATACAAAAAGGATTGGGAATATGGTTCAGTAGTTAAGTGCCACTGAATTCAATCCCTGATTCCCACCCCCCCCCAAAAAAAAAAAAAAAAAAAAGAGAGAGAAAAAGAAAAGAAAAAAAAAATTTTTCTCAGTCTGAACATTATATCTTCCATGAAACTTTCTTTGACCACCTTGGCTGAAGTGGCCCATCAATATCATTCACTCATGTCAGTTTCCTGTCTGTTCCTCACAGCAGTTCTTATTATTTGAAATTTTCTTATTGTTTGTGTTTCAGCCCAACAAGACTGTGAGCTCCCTAAAGAAAGTGAAATTATATTGTGCATCATTAGAAGGGTGTACCTCTCCACAACAAGACTGTAAGCAGGTACACTGGGCATGTTCCACGGTGCCCTGTGAATGTGTTGTAAACTTAGGACTTGTTTTCTTCAAGCGTTTCAGAGGTTAAAAAAAAAATAGGTAATGAACAAAACCATAAGACCCCTAAAATAGAAAAATCTTGTAAGTTGTGAATATTATCTTATATAAACATTAATGGTTAATTATTTGAGTCTACACCTATGCTCTGTTACTTGTTATTGTCAACTCCTGTTTATAGATGTGTCTCCTTGTCGGTTTAAATTTGTACTTTCTTGATTACTAATGATGTTGAGCTTACTCTAAGCTTTTTTTTTTTTTTTTTTTTTTTTTTTTTTTTAGAAGTGTAGTGCTTAACTCTGTGTGTGTGTGTGACAGGCAGTGTGTGTTTTGTTTTGTTTGTTTTTGTTTTTTTGATGGTGCTGGGGATTGAACCCAGGGCCTTGTGCATGTGAGGCAAGCACTTTACCCACTGACCTCTATCTCCAGCCTGAGCATTTTGTTTTTCATCTATCTTTTGACCATTTATATGTCTTCATTTGAGAGATGTCTATTCAGCTCCTCTGCTTCAATTTTTCTTAGGTAATTATTTTTCTTGCTACTAAGTTATTTGTGTTTCTTATATATTTTGGATATCAACCCCTTTCAGATACAAAACTTATCCACATTTTCTCCCCTTCCAGGAGCTGTCTCTTTGCTGCTTCTTTTGCTGCACAGAGCTTTTTAGTTCAATGCAAACCTATCTATTTTTGTTTCTGTTGCTTACGCTTTGGGGTTCATATCCAAAAAATTATTGTCCAGGCTAATGTCAAAAAGTTTTTTCCTGTGTTTCATTCTTAGTGTTTTATAGTTGTAGGTCTTATGTTTCTAAGTCTTTAATCTATTTGGAGTTGGTTTTTGTATATGGTGTGAGATTCAGGCCCAATTTGATTTTTCTGCATGTAGACACCCCATTTTTTTCAAGACCATTTATTGAAAAGGCTATCTTTTCCCACTGGGTATTCTTGGCATCTTTGTCAAAGACCAATTTGCTATAAAAGTGTGGATTTAATTCTGGCTTCCCTATTCTGTTTCATTGGTCTACATTTGATTTTATGCCAGTACCATTTTGTTTGGATTCAATCTTAAGGAAAACCTGAAATATTACACCAAAACCTGTGAAAACTAATGATCAAATTCAGCACAGTCGAAGAACATGCAACCAACACACAGTCCCTCTTGTTTGCAGTCACTGGCATTTCTGTAACAATGAAGCACCCAAAAAAGAAATCAAGACAATAATATTATTTACAATAGCATTTAGGTCAGGAATAAATTTAATCAGATAGATTAAAGAGCCATACAATGCAAACTATGAGATACTGATGGAAGGAACTAAAAAATACACAAATAAGCAAAAAGACACCCTTCGGATTGGAAGAATTTATAGTATTAAAAGGTCCATAGTATCCAAAGCAATCTATAGAGTTAAAGCTATCTCTATAAATTATTCACACAACATTTTCACAAAGTATAAAAATAATAATAAAACCTGTCTAAAGTCACAAAGGGCCGTGAAAAACCAAAGAAATCTTGAGCAAATAGAAGAGGCCTGGAGGCATCACAAGATCTGTTTTAAAAATGTACTCTGAAGCCACAGTAATCAAAAGAGCATGGCACAGGCAGACATTATCTTAAGCTAAGAGAAACTACACATATTGACATCTACAGCAGGTAACTTAGGGCTGTAGCTACTTATTATACTTATCCAGCTTTCAGTGGTATACATATTAATTGTAAACCTTAAAGGCAAAAACAATCCATAAACTCTTTGTTTCCCTGCTCCAAAATAAAATAACTAATTTTATTTATTTATTTTTAATATATATATATATATGTGCATATATATATATATATATATATATATATATATATATTTAGTATTTATTTATACGTGCGTGATGCTGAAAATTGAACCCAGTGCCTCACACATGCCAGGCAAGTGCGCTACTGCTGAGCCCCAGCCCCAGCCCAAATAACTACTTTTAAAATGTGTTTGTTCTGAATAATCTTTTGACCTGGCAAATGATTCAATAGGAACAGGGCTATAAGGACAAGAACTTCCCTTATCATTTTCCCAAACACTTTAAACTTCAGACAGTTTCATTCATTGAGCATAAATTATCTTCACTCATACTGGCCATAAAGAAAAATATATCATGAAGAATGTCACTTTACAAGGTCCATAAATCACTCCTTTATTTATTTATTTTTAATAAGAATTAAAACCTAGATTACACCCCTGACTAGATCACTGCAAGACAACTTTGACACAGTAGAGGGAAATACATAGTCGTTTTTTGTCTAAATTGGGATCATGACCTAGGTAAACAGTACTCTTATGTGAACCAAAAGACATACCCAAGCCAGTTCTCCAAAGTTTACTCATACCAAATCTCAAGGAGTGCAATAAAGACCACAGGCCCTTACAAGTGGGACTCATGAGCACATTTTACATTGACCAGCTGTCTATATTTCATTTCCATAGAAAGGGTATAACTTAAGTTAGGGAGGTCCATACGGTATTAGTTAAAAAAAAAAAAAAAAAAAATGGATGTTAGAACCAGAAGCCTCTAGACTCATGACTCACCTCACTATCTATGAGTTCTGGGACCAATTTGTTACGTGTTTGTAAACCCCAGTGTCTTCATTTGTAAAGTACAGATAGTAATTCTGCAGTCATGAGCTTAAGTAGGAAAATGAACGTGGTTAGGTGAGTACCTGAAAGCTCAGGAAATGCTAGCTATTATTATTGTTGTCTTTTTTCTTTTTAGGAGAAAATTTAAAAATTAAAGTGACCTTATATAGTTCCTTAAGTGGAAATATTTTAATTGACCTTTGAACTTAAGATATCTAAAACCACACAATCAGTTGTATTTTCCTTTGTTAGTATTTTTCTCTAATTTTCAATTTTTGCTCCATGTCTCAGCTTTTATACCCCTCCCCCATTTCGTAGTGATCTCTCCATTCTTTTTGAAACAATAATAAAATCAGACTTTGTTTATTCTTTCCTATTTCAATGCACAGGGTATAACTCCAAAATTTCTCTTATTTTGCATGGGGTCCTCTGATTTCTCCAGTGTCTCTTACAAGCTTCCTAACATGGTTTGCATCTAATTAACAGATATTTAAGCAATTTTTGTTGATGTCACCATTCTTTCTTTATAGCAAATCTTAAGTTCATCTAAGTCTTATTCTTGAGTTTTAATTTGTGGGTGGTGGGAAATTATACTCCATACCTTAAAAAGCAATCAGCAAAGCAGATTGACGTGTAAACCTTGTGTATGATGCAGTTTTCACCTTGCCCTTCGTTCTACTCATTCATGTGGTATAGTTCTAAAAGGCCCAAGTCAGGATATGCGCTTCACAAGAGAATGCAAAACTGCTTTCATCCCCATCTAGGTTAATCATTTATTCTCTTTGAAAAACAGAATTCACCTTTCCCCCCCTCCTCTCAAGTAAGAATGTTTCACTTTTACAAAAATCTGTAAAGATTTCTTACCCTTGAAGTCTGTATATGGAAGAATAACCAGAACAGGTTTTTTTTTTGTTGTGGTTATTTGTACATATACAATACACTATTTTTTTAAATCCTCAACCAGCTGGAGCTCAAGAGATCTGAATTATGTGCTAACTACTCTGGTTAATTAGAGTGCTATTTAATTTCTGTAATTCACCCTGAGCCTGAATAGTGCAAAATCCATTTGACCTGTATCTTATACTCATCAACTTGCCACAAGTCTCAGACCTTTTTAATGATGAACTGCTCTGACTGGTAATCACCTTTGGGCCTCCTGTTCCTTCTCTTTACAAATTAAAAAGAAGTCTGCAAAAACATTCTGGTGCAGGGTGCACCGGCAACACGGTGAGGCCGTAGGAGTGGAAAACCATCAGCAGTCCTGAATACTGATGACTAAACAATGAAGTGAAGGCTCCTCCAACCATCCTCCACCTTTGTGGATTTTGCATTTAAAGAAGAAGATGAAAAGAAAAAAAAAAAAAAAAGATGAAGCATCAGTACTCTGGGCTATGGGGAAAGAGAAGGGGATGATCTAAAGGGGTACATGTGGCCAGGTCCTGCATGATGTGTCCTCTGGGAAGTGGTCCATGATCAGATGGAAGTTTTAAAAAATCCTTAGTATAGCTATAGAAGGAATTAAGGACGTCATTAGTAAAGAGTACAGATAGTTAAGTAAGTTTGCTTGATACATTGCAAGCAAGAAAGATAATGACTTTTATTTGGGATGGTGGTATTTGTCATTCAGTTAAATAATATTTTTGGTGTGCAGCTACTCTATATTAAGGCCACTGCAGATGTTGGGAATAGAGTGTTGAACACAAGTAACAAGAGTCCTGATCTAATAAAGCTTACTTTATAATTGGAGAGAGCTAGAAGGATGAATGAATGAATAAATAAATAATAGATGCAACTGGTCAGATTATTACAGGATGATATGATGCAGGGAGATGGGGACTTTACAAAAGAAGCGTCCTCTGAAGAAAGCACATTAAAACAAAGCACCAGCTGATAGGCATAAGACAGCCAGAAGAAATAAAGTAGGAATGAGTGTGATACAATAAGAAAAAGAAAGAAATTTGTGCAATGGGAGCCAAGTGGGAGAGAGGAGGATAAATGCTGATGAAGTCAGATAAATAGTACTTTTCAAGTCAGGCAGAATGTGGATATTAAGTAAAAATTCTTGTGGAAGCACATGGTACGGCCAGAAGTAGGATTTTAACTGGTGGCTGTTAAAATTAGGATTTCACCCAGGCTCTTGGGTGGCTGCTCTAGTGCAGGGACAATTAAACACATGGATAGAGCTGTTCATAATTATGTATTTGGCTCAAGTAAAGATGATGGGGCTAGGGTGGGAGCAGCAGAAATGGACAGTATGGTCAAGAGATGATGCTGACAGTCCTTATTGATCCATTCAACAAAGAAATTGAAAAAAAAAAAAAAAAAAAAAAAAAAAGATACACCAAGTGGATGTGGTTCTCCTTATGACCTGGGGAAACTCAGGCACGACCAGTTTGGGAGAGGAGAGCTGTGGTCACGATATTATTGTCAGGTTGCCTTTCACAACATCCATGAGGATATGTCAGACTGGAAGGCAGTGGAAGAGATATAAATGTGACACTTACTTGGAAAGAGGAAGTGTTCTAAGGCCCAAGCATTATAAATCCTGGGCCTTCCAAGGCCTGGGCATCCCAAGGCCCAGGCATTCCATTGCATGCTTTTGCCTCATAAACTCAATGTAACAGACCAAAAAACATAACCACTTCGAGTCGTTTCTGTGACTGTAACTTTTTTCTTGTTCTACTTCTTTTTCACATTGTTGCCAAGACTCACTTCCTAAGGGGATGTTGAATTCTCCCCTCAAAAATATTCAACTGCAAGTTGGTGCAACCATTATGGAAAGCAGTATGGAGATTCCTCAGGAAAACTTGGAATGGAACCACCATTTGACCCAGCTATCCCACTCCTTGGTTTATACCCAAAGGACTTAAAATCAGCATACTACAGTGACACAGCCACATCAATGTTTATAGCAGCTCAATTCACAATAGCCAAACTATAAATCAGCCTAGATGCTCTTCAAGAGATGATAAAGAAAATGTGCTATATATACACAATGGTATATTACTCAGCCTTAAAGAATAAAATTATGGTATTTGCAGGTAAATAGACAGAGCTGTAGAATATCATGCTAAGCAAAATAAGCCAATTCCCCCCCAAACCAAGGCTAAATGTTTTCTTCAATTCAAGGATGCTAATTCACAATGAGAGGGGCAGGGTAGGGAAAAATAGAGGTACTTTGGATTAGGCAGAGGGAGTGAAGGGAGGGGATGGGGTGTGATGGAGGAAGGATAGAATGAATCAGACATTATTATCCTATGTACATATATGATTACACGGCCTGTGTAACTCTACATCATATAGAAGCAGAAGAATGAGAAATTATACTCCATTTATGTATGATGTGTCGAAATGCATCATATTGTCATCTATAAGTTATTAAAACAAATTCTTGAAAAAGATAAGAAAAAAATATTCAACAGCCTTCCTTCACTCAGGAGTAAACTAGAAACCGCATCTACCAGTCAAAACTCACCTTTAACGCACCTGACTCTTTAAATGGTGTTGATTGTTTCTGCTGGTTTATCCTTTCTTTGGGTATTTCTACAGTACATTGCTTGTACCTGTACATACAAATTTTAAAATTCTACCTTGGGGTGTTTATATTTATAGTTTCTCTAATATAGTGCAAATGCCCAGAGGGGAATTACTAAAAATTTGGGCTGAAACAGTAATGGTAACAGAAAAAAAAAAAAAAAATCACCACAAAACCATAATAGCAGCAGAAGCTTCATACAAAAATAATCATTAATATGTGAAAGGTTACGGTGTCCCAGGTACAATGCTTAGCTCTTTCAGCAGATCATTTCATTTACTATTTCTCAAATCTTTGGGGGCAAGTACCACTGTTACTTTAATTTAACAGATGTGGAACCCGAGGGAGAGACAAAAGGCACATTTCCCCAGATTAAATGCCTCTCATACACAGAGCACACACAGGACAGGAACTTCACCTTCTCTTCCTGCAGTCTGTGTGGTATTTCCTACCATAGGAACAGTCACTGACTGGGAACCAGAGAAAATCATTTCAGAAAGACCAGAGGCCTTTAACTTCATTAGCATCAACTTCTGCTTAAGGTCTTCTTTGGCTTCCAAATCAATCGAGAATGGCCTATGTTGAACGTGTGTGCGAGCATGTGTGTGTGTGTGTGTGTGTGTGTGTGTGTGTGTGTACGTGTGTGTATATGAATATGTATGTGGGGTGCTGCCTTCTCTTTGCTCTGACCCCCATACATGTTTAATTGAGGTCTGCTCACAAGGATAGCTCACTTAATTACCATAATCCAACCTACCTGTGTGCCCAGGGTATGGGGTATAAGGCAGAAAGTGACAGCCTGAAACCAGACCACAAAATAAAAGGCACCATCGGACCCCTGGGTGAAAGGAGAGAGGACTTAGGGAGCCCTTGCCTGAAGGCCTCTCAGAACAGCACAGTATGAAAAGCTGCTGGGGTTTGCCAATTTCCTATTGCTCAATGAAAGGAGATTTCATTTCTAATTATGGGGGAGCTATTTTTGTCATATTCCCCTACAGGGTCATTGCTTCCAATCCTGCACTTATTAATTTGGGAAACATTTTGGAAAATAGTAGAGATTAAGACTGATGGGTGCTATTTTAAACTACACTCCAAAGAGAGAAGCTGAAATAAGCAAGTCAGGGCATCCTTTGGTAAGTTGACAGGTGGCGAAGTGTAGCAAAAAGGAATTAAGCTCCAGGCCCAAATTAAGTCTTATAAAGCATCCTGGCTTTACAACCATTGCTATAGCTGTGAAACCTGGTTCTGCTAGCAGGAGGATATTCAGTGTCCAGAGGAATTCCATTTCAATGGCTCTAAATTACAATACCAGTCACTGAAGGGCTGACATGGCTTGTCTGCTTTTTGTAAAAGCAGGTGAGTTTTGTCTTTCTCTTTGCCTGGTCTGGGTCTTTATCACCTTTTACCTGTGTTACAGCAGTCTCTGAACCAGCCTCTCTGATGGTCTTTCCAATATCTACTCCATTCTGCAAGATACGACCAAATGATTCCATCTAAAACATCACTTGCCCCATGCCATTCATGATTCTCCATTGCTTAGGAATCTGTACTGTCTCCCTTTGGTCCACGGAGCAAATGCCATACAATTCAATCTTGCATTGGACTCGCTCCTCTTTATGTCTCAACTCATAACTAAAGCCTCTGGATCCTGTTGTGTTCAGATTCATCCTGGTCACATAGATACACAGACTTAGCTTTACCTTTCACCTGTTCTTTCTTATCCATAATTCTTGTGTGCTCTTTTTAATATCTAGCACACAAGTCACCTCCTTAGTGAAACTCTTACCAATAATTCCATACTCTTATTTAAATATCTATTAATTCAATATCTGCATTCAGGGCAGCACAGATTACAGGCACCTAACACCCTTGATGTTTTGCCTAACGATCACACTCAATTTTTTTTCATGTACCTGTATTATCTCAACTGAACCATAGATGCCTTAAGGGAACACATGGAATTTTTGTATCTTATATTACCTACACTTTAGCACAGTGTTAGGCAAGCAGAAGATGTTTAGCATGTGTTTGCTGAATTAAGTAAAATGTCCCTGCATGATGGAATAGCAAGAGTAGCAGATTAGAAAACTGTAAAGCAGGTAATGGTCTTTATTTTACCTTTATGTACTGTGTGGTCTTAAGCAAATCTCTTAACTCCTCTGAGACCCAGTTTACAAATTTGTAGACTAAGAGTAACAATAGCATCTTCTCTAATTCTTATATAGGCTTAAATATGAAGAAGGAAAGAAACAAAGTACATAAAAACATTTTGCTTTTGAAAGAAATTTCTATTTTCATATATATTCCACAAACAGCAAGGAAAGGAACCTTCCTCCATGTTGGAGATATTTCTAATTTTTATTCTTTGTATGGAGGTACTGGGGATTGAACTTAGGGGCACTCGACCACTGAGCCACATCCCTAGCCCTATTTTGCATTTTATTTAAAGACAGGGTCTCACTGAGTCGTTTAGCAAGTTGCTTTTTGCTGAAGCAGGATTTGAACTCAAGAACCTCCTGTCTAAGCCTCCCGAGATGCTGATATTATGGGCATGAGCCACCACACTTGGCTGGAGATATTTTTGAAATAGATTTTAGCTAGGTTAATAGAGTGAACGAGGGTTAAAAAAAAATACTACAAATGATATAAGGCAAATTAAAATAAATTAATTAAAATAGAACAAAAGACTTATACACACATGTCCATAGCAACTTTCTTCATAAATAATAAATCATTGTATTCATAGTAACTTAAGAGTGGACACATACCAAACATGTATGGGTTAACAATGAGTTAACTAATAGGCAAAATGTGGTATATATTCAATTCATCCAATGTGATGCTATTGGGGACTTCAAAAGAAAGAAAAATGAAAAAGAATGAGTGACAAAAATGACTGTCCAATGTATTATGCTAAGCAAATGATACACAAAAGGTATGAATCACACATATCCTTTTAGATGCATCCCTGGAAAAGAATTTTAATCTCTTTTTTAGAGGGCATACCAGGGATTGAACTCAGGGGCACTTGACCACTTAGCCACATCCCCAGCCCTATTTTGCATTTTGTTTAGAGGCAGGGTCTCACTGAGTTGCTTAGCACCTCTCTTTTGCTGAGGTTGGCTTTAAACTCATGATCCTCCTGCCTCAGTTTCCCAAGTGACTGGGATTGCAGGTGTGTGCCAGTGTGCCCAGCCGAATTCTATTCTCTTCTGTCAGACAAGGAGAGCAGAAGCTGTCTGTTGCTGAATATGGATGGGATTGATGAGAATGAGGCGCAGAGAGACTTCTCTGAAGTGACTGAGATGTTCTGTACCTTGATTGTCATGGGTGTCTATGTTTTATATATAAATATACACGTGTGTATGTATATACACATACACACATATATGTCTTACTGTATGTAAATTTTAATTGTACTTTCAAGTTTCAAAAAATTCAAAACTGCATTTGAATTTCAAGTATGACTTCAATGTAATTCCTGCAGAGAAATAAAGGACAATCAATGTGAGTATTGGGTATGGCCTCATTTTAAAAACTCAGAATGAACAGATTTACTTCTCCTTTGAAGGATGATGGAGGTTATCAACAGGTAAGATTGCCATTTTGGCAATGAAGAGAGTAAAGCAAGATAGAATTGAACCAAGGGCTTTTGAGATCAAATGCATGTGCCCAAATCAGATGCATTACTGTTTTCTTACTGATGAATTAAAATCCTTTTACTTTCAAAATGAAAACCAAATTAGCAATATCTCACTGAAAGCAGTAGTATCTATTTTGGGCCAGATTTCAATAGTCCATAAAATGACCAGCCCCCACTCTGTAGAATCTACATTTCTAGGCTCTCAAAAAAATTCAGCAAAAGCTGACAACTGTACAGCTTCTGCATTCTCCAATTATCTCCTTTCAGAGCCAGAACACACAAACACTTTCTTGCATTTAATTAAGTATTGCAATTCCAGATTATCTTTGATTAATGAAGAGCGATATAGCGTATAGCTAGAATTATGTGATTATTTCACAATTGATCTTTAATTATTCCATCTGATAATAATTTCACTAATTTTTCATAATGTTCTCATCTAGCTTCTTATAAATGAGCTATAACAATTAATAATTTTCATTAATTTTCCTTGAAAATGATTTGAAGTTTTAGATGGAACTCTTAACCTTCAAAAACTGTTTTTTCCAATTTTAATTAAGGGATAAGCTGTACCATCATATGGAGTAGCTGCATGATTTCCCCAGTACAGCAAGCCCCATAAACACTTGCGTTTCCTTCCCTTTCTGATGAGTTTGGGTGTTGGGACTTGGGTGTACCTAACTCATCTGGCTCCCCCACTACATTCTTTGTAGTTGGGTTTCAGTTGGGTAATACTCCAATCAATGTCACCGTTTCCTCTGTGGCTGTAACCAACTTAGTAACCCCTCTTAACTAGGGCACAGTGTTAAGAAGATAAGTTCAGAGCTCTCATTGGGGGACAGGTTGAGTGGCAGAGATGAGCCACCTAGAGGGAGTGGGAGAGAGACAAGGGGAGGATCAATAGCAAAACCGTGGGGACTCCATCTCCAATCACACAGAGTGGAGGATTGCCAGGGAGGCTGAGCAGGTGCAGTTTGTGAGGCTACAGGAAAACCAGAAGCAATACCAGAGCCCAAAATGGAAGAGGTTCAAGAAGCAGCTTACCATGTACTAGATATGCCTAAGAATACTTAATACGCATAGTCCAATTTTACCCTCACAACATACCTTTGAAGAGCATATACTATCACCAACATATTAAAAATTGAGGAAAATAAAGCATATCAAGGTCATCTGGCTAATTAGGGGCAGAGCCAACCTTCACTTTAAGCTGTCTGATTTCAAATCTTTTTTTCATAAATACCACGCTACATGAAATCAAACCTACCTCATGTTCATCCTAACACCTGGTCCATAGTACATATTCAGTAAATGAAAAGTTCTATTGCTTATTTACTGGATATAAACCCATTAGGTCCTTAGCTGTCACCATTTTTCCATACAGATTGAAACTGTGCACGTATTCACATGGCCTAGGCAGGGGACAATAAGGTGACCCTGACACCACTTGATGACAGCATCATATCTTCTAGCAATTGGGACTTTGGGACACTGTTTGAACTGCTGGAGATCATGAAGGGACACAGCAGGACTAATGACTATCCATGAACTTACACCTTTGTGCTGAGAGTTTCATGCTAATTATATTTAGAGGGCATGACTTCGAAGTTTTTGAAAAGTACACTGTCATTAATTAATGTTTAGAAACTCATGTGTTGTTTCAGAACACGGCAATTTTCCACTTAAAATGAAAAATTGTATCATTTATTAAGGATGTCCACTGTGCCATTCAATATTCAAAGGATATCCTATAACATTGTGTATTAAGCATTATTGCCCCCATTTTATTTTTTTAAAAATATTTATTTATTTGCTTTTAGTTGTACACAATGTGTTTTTACGTGGTGCTGAGGATCGAACCCAGGCCGCACACGTGCTAGGCGAGCGCTCTACCGCTGAGCCACAACCTCAGCCCCTGTCCCCATTTTCTACTTGAGAAAATGGATGTAAAGAGTTTGAATATCTCACTAAAGGTAACAAAACTTGGAAACAGCAAAACCAGAAGGAAAACTAACCCCAGTATTGATTCTATACAAATTCTCCAGAGCAGAATATTTACTTGGAATGCAATATATTAGTTTATTGGCATTAAAAGTGATTGTACTTAACAGTATGCACTGAAGAAGTTAACATAACACTTCTTAAAATTGGTCATTGTTGAGGAACAGGAAACTTTCTAAAATCATTGCGTGCTTTTCATCCTTCTTAGACAGAATAGTAGACAACGGCTTACATTTGTTGGATAGCATAAGGCATCCATTATATTCATCAGTCAAGGCACTGTTTCACAGGTGTGAGACCCAGTGGGTTGCAGATGAAATGAATACACCCCCTGCACCAAGAATTTATTTTCTTGGAAAAAAAGAATCCTTTAGTATTAGCTGGTTTTATTTAGAACATTTGCAGTTTTCTCAAAAACAATGGGGAAAAGGTTGTTCACTTATCATACTCAGGAAAGGTGTAACAGCCAACTTTTCTACAAAATATATTAGGAAATAAAAACTCAAAATATCAAGCTCTCCAACAACTTCCTCCTCTTCTGGAAAATGACCTTGTTCTATGGCAGAGTCTTTCTCCTTTGTCTTGTCAAAGGAGAAAGGAGTCAGAGCACCATCTCGTGTGTCTGCCTTAGCAGCACTGGAGTCCAATCTATACCTATCCGTCTGTCTAAAACACGCACCACATGTCCACCCGAGGGAATAGAGCCCAGAGCATCCAACACTATGCCAAGACACTTTTACAGAGAGGTTAGTTCAAGCCCTGCTCAGTGTTATAACCAGACTTGACAACAGACCTCTGGAAGGTAAGTTTACAATTTTGATTATGGACTCTTAAATATTCAAAGAATCGAGGGTCCTAGAAACATAAACATTTGTCCTTTAAAGTTATAATGAACTGGAACATTCCTTTGATGGAATACCTCCATGTTCTGATTATAATCCTGGTGATATAGTGAGTCTGAATGCAAAGTAAGATTAATACCCACTAAGAAAGTTAAAAAAACAAAAAAAGTCCATGATACCACATTTGGCTCCTTGTGGTAAACTCTAATCTGGTGCAACTAGTTAGCTTTGGTGTCCTCAGATAATTGTGTCATTCTAAAAGAATCATTCACTGAATGTACCAAAAGATTAAAATGGGCCAGAGGAGTATTCTCAGTCTGTTAAGTCTTTGTTATATTAAAAAGCTGAGGGATAATGATACCTCCTTATTACTTCTTATTTGTATAGAAATCTAGGATGAATGGAAGAGTAACTTAGATTCAATTTGACTAGTTTAAAATAAAACATATGCATTTAATCAGCCACTTAAAGTTCAAGAGTCAGTCATATTCAGAAGTCCTTGCACTGAACTAACCATAAAATAGCTTTGTGGCTCTATGAGTTATTAATTGATGCCTTCTAGTTGTATTTAGCTTAATATCTTGTCTCATTTGAGAGCTCCACATTTAATAGGAATGCAGTGTACACCTAATTACCATTATTTACACAAATGTTCCATCCTCCTCTCCTCTCCCGCCTTTCTTCCTTCCTTCTCAACTCTTAACACTTTTTTTCCCCCTCTTTATTTCCTTCCTCTTTGCCAATCACATGCAGGCAGGTGCACTGCCAGAGTTTGTTCAAAGATAAAATTGGAATTAATTTCCTTAGAGGTGTACTGTAAGATTTTCTTTAAGTTTGGACTATACACCTGGGGATGGGTTTTTTAACTACAGCTTTGAAGTTATATGTTTTAGGTTATAATTGTGTAGTCTACTATAGCACCGTGGATCTTTCCATTGCAGTAGAATGAATGACTTCGTGTCATTCTCAATTAAGCCCTCCCATCATCTGTCCTGATTAGCACAAAGTGGAATTAGGTGAAAATGATGATTCATGTTCTCAGGGGCTAAGGTGGGAAGCAGGACCTGCCTGGTCCTTTCATTAAATGCCCCAACACCTGCTCCCACTGCAGATCTCTCCGGTGATGGATGTCCCTTTAATGTGGCATTCAGGCGTCCTGAGGGCTGTGGAGATTTAAGCAGCTTGTTAAAGACCTTTCCTCTCTTCTCTGTTCTTGTAGCTAGCATCAGTCTCCACACCTCTGCCTGGCAAGTCCCCTTGTCCCTCCATGACTGTGGCTGCTCCCCACAGGCTTTCTTTTCCTTTCTTCCTTAGCTTCTCCCTTCTCAGTCCTTCTGTACTTCTCCCATGATTCTCAAATTTTCAGCTGAGCAACTTCATTTTTACAGCATTTGAAGGGTGTTTCCTTTGAATCATGTGAGCCACAGCATTTTATTTCTAACATTTTCTATTTTAACCTCAGATCTCCTGGCTCACCCAATTGGGAAGCCACACCACACCCATAAAGGGCTCAGATTTGACTGAGATTAAATCTTCATTCTTCCCTTCTAGCAAGATGACCTAGGAAGAGCTGCTTATTGTCACTGAGACTCAGTATCTCCATCTGAGAAATGGAAATAGTAATACTGGCACCTAGCTCAGAGGCTTTTCATGATGATTGAATAAAATAGCATTCAGAACACTGACATGGTAAGCATTCAATCAATATTAAATAGTTTTAAATTATATTGCATGCTACTTAAGATTTATTTTCTTTTTCTTCAGTGAAATAAATTATTTTAAAAGATAGTCATTTACAGATTTTTATTTCCTGATGATGCTTGATTAGAACTACAGATACATAGGATGTCTTGTTTCACAATTATTTTTGACAGTTTGTGTTATTTTAAATCTTTAGTGGCCTCCAAAGAAGAATGCACACATGTGCATGCATGCACACAGTATACACACACATACACACACACACACACACACACACACACACACACACTGCCTGTTGACTCTCCAGCTGTGTAGATGCTACCCTGCTGATTGAAATTAGAATGAACACATACATCTGCAAAGTAGAATGGACACCTAAGCAGGTTAACATAAGAGAAAGAGGTTTGTTTAGATTGATATTTGGAAAAACAGAGAGCTTGAATTCATTTTTTAATCCCAATGCCATAAAAAATATTTCTGCAATATATAACCAGAGGAATTTGATAGCAACTTTTGTTCAGATTAGGTAAATGCTAATAAAAACATGCTTTCCTTCATATGTGCTAAAAATGAAGTAAGTGCAAAGTAACATCAAGAAAGAAATCAGCTTGTATGTTATTCCTTTAGAGTGACTTAAATGCCTGTCCTATACTACTGCCACACAAGTAGTGGGTTGCTGGTGCCAAGCACATGGCTGAAATGACAATTGCTTAAACTACAGAAATAAAAATAAAAAAACAGCTTCGTGTGAATATCCTAACACCTCAAGGTCACTTACCAAGCAGAACCAGCTGGTAAAACACTGGAGAGACAAACAGAGCCGTATCTTCTTGACACTGCTGACCCTCTGAGGAGAGACATACTAACACTTTCAAAGACAAATTTTTCTTCTGCTTCTGGATATATGCAAAATTTCAGGAAAGTTAGGAATAATTTGTTGATTAGGATAACTTGTCTACCAGAATAATTTTCTGGAACTATGCATTAGAATAAGTTTTGGATCAGAATAACCCATTCCAAGATGCCCCATAAACACTACAAACTGGAATCACTGGCCTCGTGCAGTTTAGGAACATTTCTGGGTGTTTCAAATGCATACCTCTTTTAAGAGTTGCTTGTTCAATCACATAAAGTTTTACAGATGGGTAAATAAGTACTTAAAAAGTTAATAACAAGAGGAAGAGAATAAAAGTTCTTTGACCATTTATAGAATACTTGGAGAGTCAAAGTAGAATACTGATAAAGACCATGAGTTCAAATCCCACTGAAACTAATTACTCCCCTTGTAGCCTTGGGAAAGTTAACCTTTTTTCTGCCTCTCCTCACTTGACAGGGTGTTGTTAATTTTACTGGCACACAAGGTTATTATGAGAATTAGCTGAGTTAAGACATCCCAAGTAGAAAAAGCAGAGCATAGCGAAGAGCAAAAAGGAAATATGTAATAGAGGAATATATTAGATGACACCCTTTGCTAAGACTCTGCTATGATTTGGGTAAGTGTCCCCTAAAGATCCTTCTTTGAAAAGCCTGGTGGCTGGCTGATAGTACTACTGGAGGTAGTGGAACCTTTAAGAGGTGGAGTCTAGTGGGAGGAAGTTAGGTCATTGGGGGTGTGGCCTTGAAGGGGAGGTTGTAACCTCAGCCCCTTCATCTCCCTCTTCCACTTTCTGGCTACTGTGAGGTAAGCAGACTTTTGCCACCACCTGTTCCCTGACGTGATAAACTGTCTCACCCAGCCCTAAAAGCAGCAGGCCAACTGATTATTGTCTGAAACCTCCAAAACTATGAGCCAACATCTCCTTCCAGGTTGTTTATTTCAAGTATTTTGTTCAAATAATAGACAGCTAACTAATACAATTCTTAGATTTTATATTATTTAATCTACACATCATCTCTGAATAACTCCAGGGTGTCTCCATTTTATAAATGGACAGATTCAGAAATATTCAATAACATAACCAGATTCCTACCACCAGGGAACAATGGTGCAGAGTTTCAGACCCATTGTTGAATAACTCTATAACTCTCCAAAGCCATGTCACAATCGTCACTTCTCTCTTTGACCGGTGAAAAGTGCATTTGGTTTTGAATCTTCTGGGCCACTAAAGAAATTAAAGGAACTTTAAAAGTTAGAGAGCAACTTCTCTCCCCTGTGAACTAGAATGATCTATTTTATACTTGTGCATCCTATTTTTAAAGTGATAATGCTAAAATGAGTGTGTCTAAAAGGACTGCACTCTCTTGGGCACATAGAAATGTTCCTGGCATGAAGTGCATGTGTAATTGTTTGGGGGAAGAGGAGGAGAAGAAAAAAAAGTTACAAGTGTAATATAACTGTTGCCATCTGCCTTTAGGTGAAATTTTGTAAGGTTATTTTGAGCTTCCATTGGACTCTGGTTTCTGTATGCTCTGAGAAAACCACCACACCACCTGCCACGCATCCACACCAGGAGTGACCTGGTGGCTGGTGGCTGGTGAAGCTTCATGCAGAACATTGCATAACAGCTACTTGACTGGAACTCCATCCTTGTACCTCTCTCTGTGCTCTCAAAAATTCCAAAGGACAATAGGTCTCATAAGCATCAAAGACAAGTAGTGCATGAATTTCTTAAATTCAAACTGGAGTCCAAAGGGAGGTTTCATCCAGTAGAAACAAGCCGCCCATGCAAACCATCTGCAGAATAACCACATGACAGACCCAGTGGTGATTTCATAGTTGCCAATAAAATAAGCTTAGAAGCCTCCCAAGGAGACAAATGCTTCTGAAAAATATCTTCTACTGCTTAGCATATGGGGCTGTGAATGCTGCCCAAACCAAAGGATGAAGCAAGGAAGGACAGAGCTCTAGCAGAAAAATATTTTTCCTTGCTTTCGTTATAATAAAGAGTTGCTTTTCTTTTCCTATTCATATCTGACTCTTCAGAGAGTCAGAGTTCCCAGAAAAATGCTCAGTCTTTCTGACTAGTGCTTGGGTGGAATACCATCCTCTCCAGGGCTCAGGGGCAACTGGGTTTATCAGGAAGGTGCAGGGATCATCTTAAATTTTAGTACCTGGCATTTTCTCTTCCTGAAGCAGAAAGGAGAAGGCTAATAGCAGAGTTGGCAGATTTTTTTTTTTTTTTTTTTTTTGGAAGTCTTTTTCCATTCTCTCCACTCTGTAACTTGGTACCACAGCAGCGTTTCCCCTCTACTTGCATGGCTGTAGGACTGTGAAACCAGAAGGTCTAGTCTGCAGGGCAGAGCAGCATCATGCATCACCCTGCTGTGCACCCTGTGGCTGGTGGGGTGGGGGAACTCACAAGCTTGGAAGGGCATCTGACTGGAACTTCCTTGGCCAGAGGCACTGAGAGGAAGGGACGTCTCCCTGGCAGAAAAGCACCAATGTCATCATATTCTTCCCCTTCTTCCAGGCTCCACCCTTTAGCATTTTCCTCTCCCTCAGAAGAAAAATTTTAAAAGATTGCATACAATATTTGAGCAAGAATGGCAAAGGGGAGGAATAAAGAAATGCACTTCTTCTTAATACCTGAAAGACAAGTGACCAGAAGTAGAAAATCTGTTTGAATGTCTAGAGCCAAACCTGCTGAATGCTCCCCAACAAATCACAATTAACTCCAGTGAATAAAGCAGGCACTGTTTGTGGAATAATCAGAACCTGTATGAAATACTCAAAAAGCAAACCCAAATTCTTCACATAGAGAAAGACATTTTATTTTGCTGTGATGTCAGAGATTTGCTTAAAATTTCAACAAATAAGCTGATGTTAATGATAAAAGCTGCACATGCCATCTGAAGCAGAAGGAGCCACCAAAATTTGAACAATGATATTGCAATAAACATGCAGGAGGACAGAGTGCATTACAATCCCCAGTGAGTAAAGAATATTTCTTCTCATGGAGCTCTTTTCATTAGGATCAGGATCAGAGTAGGGTCTAGGACTGGGAACAGTGTATACTGAGTCTGCTCAATTGACGAGCTCAGTCAAAAGGCAGATGCTCAAGGTGATAGAGGGTCTTTTGTAGAGGAGCAGTACACAGAGAAGCAGATCTCACCATTCCTGCCTTTACAGGTGATCTATCTGGTGCCGATGACAAGACTTAAAAATGTGAGACAATTAGAGAAAGAAATAAGATTACACACACATAGGTGCAAACTTCTATGAGACAAAAGTGTCATTTGTATTAAAAGTGAAGGAAAAATCAATGGGGACTACCATTCCTAGGGAAAACCCTGTAAAGGTGAAACTCAAGTGGAATCTGGAAATTCTGACAGCATTTCAATGAAGAAAAGTTAGGGCAAAGATTTTTCAGATAAGAGAAAGCTCACAAGCAAAGACATTTAAGTGGAAATGAGGAAGGTGTGAGCAGGATAAGTAAAACTGGCAGGAGAAGATAAGCATGCAGCTCACAGAAAGGAGAGCTTTGAAAATTACGATAGACCAGTTGGTCAGATGGTCTAAATAAAGCTGTGTAATATGGACTTAAGTCCACCAGACGCTCTTTGAAGTCATTTAATAACATTAATATGTGTGCAAGACTCTGGGCCTAATGCTATAGCACTGTAAAAAATATAATATTAATATTAATAATATTACTAAGATATTTTTAATTTTGAGTAATTCTTAAGGAATAGATATTCTCAGCAGTTTGTATAAACTATTTCATCATTCTCATTTTGTGATACTGTGTGGACAGCAAATGAAACAATTACTAGTATAAAGAGAGATTACACAGAACTAGAGAAAAAATCTTTGTCAGCCACAATTCCCACAAAGAATTAATATTCAGAATATACAAAGAACACAAAAAACTTGATGCCCCCACAAAAAACCAAATCCAAACGATAAATAGTTCAAACAAATGAACTAAACAGACACTTTTAAAAAGAAGAAATGCAAATGGCCACAAATACATGAAAAAGTGTTGAAGATTTTTAGTAATCAGAGGAATGCAAATCAAAACTACACAGATATTTTATCTCATTCCAGTTTGAAAGGGCAGTCATCGGGAATACAAATAAAAATAA
Organism: Tamias sibiricus; assembly: GCA_025594165.1. NCBI lineage: Eukaryota > Metazoa > Chordata > Mammalia > Rodentia > Sciuridae > Tamias > Tamias sibiricus. The sequence goes on from CM046662.1 coordinate 13,645,268, forward strand.
TAATAAATGCCAGCAAGGATGTGGGGGAAAAGGAACATTCATATGCAGTTGGGATTATAAATTAGTACAACCACTATGGAAATCAGTATGGAGGTTCCTCAAAAAACTAGGCATGGAATCATCATATGACACAGCCATACCACTCCTCGGTACTTATTCTAAATAATTAAAGTCAGTATACTATAGCAATACATGTATACACCCATATTTTATAGCAGCACAATTCACATTAGGCAAATTATGGAAACAGCCTAGGTGTCTGTGAACAGATGAATGGATAAAGAAAATGTGGTATGTAAATACAATTAATTTTTCCTTAACAATAAAGAGGAACGAAATCTGAAGAAAAATGGGTAAAATTCAAGTGCGTTATAATAAGTGAAATAAGCCAGACTCAGAAAGCCAAGGCTTATATATTTTCTGTCATATGTGAAAACTAGAGAGAAAAAAAGGATAAAATAAAAGGGGGTGGTCAGGATCTCAGAAAAAAATAGAAGGGAGTCCAGTGAAACAGAGGAAGAGGACTATGGGGAGGGAGGAGGAGAGGGAAAGGAAGGTACCAGGGAATGAAACTGACCAAATTAGGCTATGTGTATGTATAGATGTGTAACAATGAAGCCTACTATTCTTTATGTACAATTATAATATACCAACAAAAATACTTTTATAAAAGAAGATATAGTGTTAAAATTTGAAAGAATTTCAGAGAAAATTCCCCAGGTCCATACATTTGGATTTGAATCAGAGCTGTCTATTCTTAGACTTCAGTTCCTTAATCTCACGTTATAGACTTTTTAAAATTAAAACACATTTTATTTAAATTATTTAAAATGTGCTAATATATGTAATAAATTTTGATAAGTTGTATTTTTAATTTTTACTTTTATTCTTTTTCAGATGCATGGTATTTAATAGTGTTTTAAATGTTTTTACTAGCTCATTATAATAGTACACAATATTGGGGTTTATTTTGGCATAATTATACATGCATGGAATATAATGTGCTCCATTTCAGTCTTCAGTATTTCCTCTTTCCCTCCCCTCCTCTGTCCCCCTGGTCCTCTTTCTCTGCTATTCTAGTCTCTCTTCTATTTTCCTGAGATTCTGACCACCTCCTTTTTTCTTCCCCCCTTTTTTTTACTAACCTTTGGGAAGAGCATGGGTGATGAAATCTAGCCTTTTCCATAGTAGCAGTCATTAATAAGTGATTGTTAGATGTCATTTCTCTTGGATTACATATGAGAAATGTTTAGTTGATTTCCAGAACAGTCATAATTCTGGAGCCCTATTAGACCACAATAACATGATGTTTTTGTAATAACTCATCAAACGTCACATGCTCTTGTAGGTGGAATTCATTCTTTCTGTATTCTCTCTCTCTCTCTCTCTCTCTCTCTCTCACCCACACACACACACACACACACATGTGCACACACAATTAAAGTAAGATCCAGAGAAGCTAGAAAGCTACATCCAGGGTCATACATATAGCAGAACAATGATTAACACCCAAATCCACCTCTCCTAAACCAGGGGTCAGCAAGCCACTGCCTATAACCCAAATCTGGCTCACATCTGGTTATCATATGGCCATGAACTAAGACATGTTTACATTTTATAAATTCTCAAAAAAAAAAAAAAAAAACTTACAGGCTGTTTCATGACACACAAACATTACTTGATTTCCAGTTGCCTTGTGCATAAAGAAAGGCTGTTGGAACACCATGTGTTTAGGGGGTTGCCTGTAGCTGCTTTCATACTGTAGCAGCACAGCGGAGGAGTTGCAACAGAGATCATCTAGAGCACAAAGTCCAAAATACTTACTACCTGGCTCTGAACAGATAAAGTTTTCCCACCTTGTGTTAAATCATAATCTTTCTTTCCTTTATGCTGGTCTTTTACCATGTTCTGCTCTTCTTAAAACACACAAGACTGACACAGTTAATAAAGGACATCAGTGGGTGTATAGGACATCACAAAAAGTGAAGGACATTTGCCCTTCACTTTTAATTTGATGTTTTTAATAACTGGCACATAGAAGGCTATTTATTGCCTGCTAAGTTGTAGACCTGAAATGTTAATGCAGAATGACAGAGGAAAATATATGTGCTATATGGACTATTTTAGGAAGAATTTTCTGGAAAAAAAGAAATAGAGTGGATCAGAGATAAGAAGGCCACTTGGATAATCAGGTGTTGAAATCTTAAGCTGCTGGGATGTTTGTGAAATGATAGTTACATCCCTAATCTGAGTCATACCACCAACTGCTTATCTAGGACGATATATGGGGGAAAAATCAAAATAAGAGGCCTGATGTATTTTAAGTGGTCATTATCCCAGATCTGCCCATTTGCCTACCCAGCTTTTAAGCACTGGCCACTTGCAGAGATATTTTTAACACCCTGACAGGGCAGCTTTTCAGCTATCCACATTAACCTAGATAACCTGAGACCTATTCTCTGAAATCCCTCACCTTCATGTGCGACCCTTTTGTGATAAACTGGACTCAAAACTATGCTCTACAGAATTCTTTATTCAAGTAATTTATGCCTTGGACTTTGGAGACAACCTCTGCCAAGATTTCAGTCATGAGCAATGTGCAAAGATTGGATGTGTTTATCTGTTGTGTGTCCACAGTAGCTCACCGTCCAAAGATTAAGGCAAAGGCTGGACCTTGTGTGCATCTCACTGCCACATGCAGAGCAAAAGTGCAAGGTTTTGACACCTACTCTACTAATTACCAACTACCAATTATGAAGTGTCTGACTCTAACTCAGGTCTTTTACAGGTAGAAAATCCCAATGACAGTCTGCTTCAAGAAAAAATATTGCTGCCTGGTGTTGAAGTATCTGATCCTGAAAAAAATCTTTTCTTTTCCTTTCTTTATTTTTGAGCTAATATGTCACATTGTCGAGGTTGTGTCAACCAGAAAGATGATATGTCAAGGTGACAATAAGTTACTAAGGTAAAACTAAATGTGTTCTCCCCTAAACTGTAGGTTGCTTCCCCTCCTTTTAAAAATAAACTGCCTAACGCAGACAAAAATAAATAAATAAATAAATACATCAGGGCATTATCAGTTGTCCACATTGGAGAACCACTATCTAAAACAGAACACACCAAAAGCTTTTAAGGTGCTGTGTGATGATGCTTTTTCATTAGTGTTAGATAATTATCCTCTGGGAGTCTTGGACTATAGTCTTCTTTTATTTTTATTTTTTTCTGAGCTAGAGAAAGCCAAAGGATAGGCCCCACACCCAACCCCCACTTTCTGGCCCTAAGTGAAGTTTTTCTGGTGTCAGCTCCTGCCCTGGCTTCTTTGTGGGCTTGAGAACCTCAATATTCTTCCACATCAGGCTATCTTTTCATTTTGAGATTCCTATTGAGCAGAGTCAAAAGAGCAACCTTCACAACATTGACAGGAAGAAGTGAAGGGGATTTGAGAAGAAAGGGACTGTGGGGTCTTACATTTATGTGAAAAGGGCTAGGGATGAAATGCTAGGCATGGTCAAACAAATGCCCTATAGCAGGACTTCTTCATCTGGCCCACTTCTCCAGGGCTCAGATACAATGGGACTGGGTCATCAACTATACATATATTTATACACAGTTTGAATGAGTTATAGTTTCATTATGTAAGTAGGAACATTTTTCCAATACATAGACATTCTGTGATGAATGAAACAATTTCACTTAAAGAAGATAGTTGATTCATAATGATTTTTTGCCTTTATGTATTTTTTTAAATAAGTAGTAAGAAAGTACACTGTCAGCATTTGGAACTCTGAGACTGATTTTGATATTTAAAAGGGGTATGCACACTCAAAAACTTAGAGGTCCATGTGTTAAGACTTTAAAAAACACATCTAAAAGATCATAGGAAAAAAATATATATATATATATATCATTGTGTGGTTATTGATACAGAGAGCTGTGGAATTTGTTTTCTAAACTAGTTAGTTTTTATAGTGGATTATTAAACAGATGGTTTTAGAAAAGAGATGATCATTGTCAACCAGCATAAATTTACTATAAACAAATCATGACAAACAAATCTAATTCTCTTTGACAAAAAGTGCTACTAAATGGATTGGCCAGTAAAGCATTGTAGAGATTCTATATCTGGATTTCAATAAAACAGATGACAAACATTCCCATGATATTCTGGTCACCAAGAGGGAAATGCAGACTAGATAATTGTGTGATATATCAGCTGGGGTATTTTTGGCAAATGACAGAAACCTAATGCCAATTGGCTGAGGCAGAAGAGCTCTTACTATGATTAATATCACAGAAAACTCTAGACATGGCTTTGACTCTAGAACAGACTCAAGACATGGAATGGGATTCCGCCCCTCCCTGTCTCTGTCTCCATTTTGTTCCCTGTCCCTTCCACACTTGCTAGACCCTCTGCACATTGTGGCTTGTTGTTATTCTGTTTTCATATCTTCACAGCTTTCGTTCAAATAAGAGTCTTTCTCCCTGAAAATTCTACACAGGTCATAAATTTAATCTCAATAGACTGAATTATATGTGCCGATCTTTTAGCGAGGGAATGGTAATATTCTTATTAACCATATTTGGTCATATGAGCATGGGAACCAGGGTAGACTCAGTCCTAAAAATCAAACATAGAACAAATGCAGAAGAATATTTCCTCAAGGAAGACATTGCCAAAGGATGAAGAAACAAACGTCTACCTCAGCTTGTTAGGTACGAGGAGATTTTATATATGGATCATCATTATATCAACCTGGAGAAATCTTTGATACACATCTCTGGATTCAACCTTTGGTTTGATACTTTACTAACATCTCTGAAGTCATGTTTCTCATACGTTCAGTTGGTACAAGAGTTTACTAAATTTCGAATGGCTTTTAATGTCAAATACTGTAACTATTCTATTATGCAAAACATGTCTATCTTGACATGTTAGACTCTTGGATGAACACCAAGATGATGGGATTTTACATGCACAAGTATAAGGTTCTGTGTAGATGTTCAAAAATCAGTTATATTAACAGAGAGTATGGGGCCTTGGCATGACAGTAGTTTATTTAAAAAAAAAAAAAATAAACCCCAGAAGTTTGAGTTAATCACAGGTAAATTCAAAAGTTACTGCTATGATAATTTTTAGGCAGTATTATTAAACAGGTAGTATTAGGGTAAAGGCCAGTGATAGCTTCTGTTTTCTGTGCAGATCTAGTCAGATCCACAATTTTATATAGTATTCTGGGTGCTCTATTTTAGCTTTGGGTGATCTTTTTTCACACAAAACACAATTACCAATTATGCACTTGTTTCGTTTCATGTTTACCTGGCCCCCTCATGAATATAAATTTCTTGAGGCCAGAATACTGTGAGAATGTGTGTGTGTGTGTGTGTGTGTGTGTGTGTGTGTGTGTGTGTATTGTGATTGGATCACTTCATAGCTGCATCAATTTAAACATGTTATTTAGGGGGAAAATCAAAAAAAACTTGAAAATGCCCTATGAAAGATCAAGAAGATGAAATGTAATTTGGGTACTCATGATTTCATGAGAAGAAGAGAAGAAAGAATTATCATGTTTTGCTTGAAGAAGAAGGATATTGAAACAACATGATGTCTATATTTATGGTTATGAAAGGCCTATATGTGAGCAACCAGTACTAAGGGAGTAGTGCCCTCTTTTTCTTAAACTATTCTAAGTGAGCTTAAATGAACATGTCTTAAGGATGTCATACAGAGAGTCTGGATGAGAGAGAGATCATAAGCTTGTATGATTCCTTGCAATTTTGACAGAACAAGGAATTCTAAGCCCACAAATATTTCCAAGCTCCTGGGAACCTCACTTAGTGTCTTGTCCAGTCACGTAAAAATTAGTACCATCCATGGGAGACAAAGTTGTACTGAGCCATAAAAAAGTGACAATCCCATATCTCACTGTGCCATATTGGTATTTCAAGGTGGGTTTAACTGCAATGAAAGTCTTTCTATTTGTGAATGCATAGAAGTAAAGCAATTGCCACTTCAACCCAAGTAGGCCTCAATACAGCACACATAAGTCAAGTTCCTCCTTCCTTCTTTGTCATCTTTCCCCCTCTTTTCAGGAATACAGTTATAAAAACACCTTTTGAAACAAGTGAGCCATTGTCTGGCATTCGAAGATCTTTGTGTATCTGTATATTTTGGGAATATATATGGAACAAAGTATTTATTTATAAAATGAGTTTTTTTATATTTGCATATGGATTGCAGTATATATATAAATGCATACATTAATGCAAATGTTGAATTATATTACAAGCCGAAATTAGGCTTATCATGTTGTTTATATTCTAAAGGAAATGACTGGTCTGTCACTCATTCCCCTCTCTCATTTGAAGTCTACACCTCTTCTTTAAACATCTAGATTACATCTTTCCTACTCAAGTTCCTCTGTATCTAAGGCTTTTTCCAAATTTTATTTACAGATATTTATTTGACTGTTTAAATCCAGTTTTCTAGCTGGGCGCAGTGGCACATCCCTCTAATCCCAGCACTTGGGAGGCTAAGGCAGGAGAATCGCGAGTTCGAAGCTAGCTTCAGCAATGACGAGGCACTTAGCAACTCAGTGAGACCCTGTCTCTAATAAAATACAAAAAAGGGCTGGGGATGTGGCCCAATGGTTGAGTGCCCATGAGTTCAATCCCCGGTACCAATAAATAAATAAATAAATAAATAAATAAATAAATCCAGTTTCTTGGTTCCAGTATTGTGTGCCCTACACTGTGCTATAAATGTTGTAACTCAGGGTAGAAATTTCAGTTTGACTCCAAGGAACATGAGATGCTATGGCATGGTCCCCCTGGGTAATTGCAGCATGAGCCCACACAATCCTGGGCACATAGTGGTTGTTTAAAAATTAAAATCAAAGCTGAGTTTTTTTGTGTGTGTGTGTGTGGGGGGGGGAATCCTTTTTCTTGGTTGTGTCCATCGTTTCTTCCAATGTATCTATGAAAACCCCTGGGGCTGTAAGTCAGTGCTTAGATTCCTTAAAAAGTGTTTTTACAAAGGAATTCATCTATAATCAAAGCAGCAATAATGAGTCAACCTGGGAAACATGATAATTTCTCATAAGGGTTAAATTGTTTCAAATCAGAAGTCAAAATTATATTTATACTAATGACAACCTTAAAAATGTAACACAGCATTCAATTTTTGCATAAAAATTACACATTTTAAATACCAAAAGCTTGATGTGAATTTTACACTCTGTTTATGTTAAACCAAAAAAAGTGAACTTAAAAGTAATCATGTAAATTGAATGATAATAAGAGTTCTTTTATATTTTTAGACTACTTCAAATGAATAATTTAAAAGGCATCAAGCAAAATATTTTATTAACATAAAGTTAATGGTATATTTTTATAGTACCTGATTTTCAAAAATTTGCACTAAGACATTATCATAATCAGCTCATGTCAGTTGCGTGCCATTTTACATACAGTATTTTTGAATAAAGTTAATGCACTCATTGGCACAGAAGCTCAGCTTAAATCTTATTCCTGAACTATCACTGCCGGCCTTATTAAAATACTTCCAATTTGCCAACTTCTACGTAAATCTGAAGCAAAGATGCCTTTACTCTGAAATGTAATTTCTATCAGTAGTGTTTCTGACTGTATAACAAGGTCACTTGAAAAAGAATTGAATCGTTTCTGTTAAAACAGGAGGGAAATCTCAAGAATCGGCAGGTTATGTACCATGAAATGGGGAAGGCAGCATGTTTTTTTACTCAGAAATTACATCATGGTACAAATAAAACTTTATGGCAGTGTCTGTGCTGTACATTAGATATTTATTTCTTTCCCATTAATGTGCCATTTCTCAACATGTTGGCTTGGATTGTAATACAAATCTGTAAGTTATATGTGCTAAAGAAAACTAGCCTGTTTTCAAATATGAATTTCATTTATAATTGTTATGGTGTAGATATGAGGTGTTCCCTAAAAGCTCAAGTGTGAGGCAATGCAAGAAATTTTAAAGATGAAATGATTGGGTTCTGAAAGTCTTAACCTAATTAGTACATTAATCCCCTAATAGAGATTAACTGAGTGATAACCTTGGGCTGGTAGGGTGTGATTGGAGGAGGGGATCACTGGGGGACATGTCTTTGGAATATATATTTTGTCCTTATTGAGCAGAGCTCTCTCTCTGCTTCTGGATATCATGTCCTGATCTGCTTTCCTCTGCTACATCCTTCCACCATGATGTTCTGCCTTACCATGGGCCCAGAGCAATGGAATCGGCCATCTGAGACTTCTGAAACTGTGTGCCCCAAATAAACTTTTCCACTAAAATTGTTCTCATCAGGTCTTTTGGTCAAAGCAGTGAAAAAGCTAATTAAAACAATAAAATCATTCTATCGCAGATTGTACTTGTGATGTAAAATCAGGCAATTATTTAGTCATTTTTCTTTTCCATATTAAAAATAATGGAATAAGTAGCCTTGATACTACCAACTGTTCTGCCCTCTTAATTGATATCTGACATATAATACTATAATTTTACTAATCTTACAGTAAGGGATAGAAGATATTTAACTTACAAAGTTGGTTTGAAATATGACTGAGGACATAAGCCCCTTCTTTTAAAATTAATTAGTTATGTGAGTTTTAACATCAAACAAAATTTTTCCTCTGTATGTCTCATTGCAGATTCCATGACACAGGGACCTTCAACAGGACAAGCATCAGGTCGAGTTTTTTGAGTACAGGGGAGGAGGAGACTGTCCTACTCAAGCATTCTAAACACCCTTACATTCAACTGGTACCTGATTTATTTTTATATAAATTTTCCCTTTTTGTTTTGTCTTCTATCCGGAATACCACAACAAGAGTCATTCTATACTTGATTTTCCACAGTAAGTCTCAGCAGTGTTTTGTACTTAAATCAAAGGCCCAAAATAGCCCTTTAGAAGCATTTAAATAAAGAAATGTATGAGGAAAAAGGACATAGATATATATATATATATACACACATATATATATACACACATATATATATATACACATATATATATACACACACACATATATATATACACATGATTTTATATATATGCACACACACACATATATATGTGTATATATATATTCATTGCTCCTGAGAATTTCTTTAAACTTCCATTGGTTGTCCATGAACAAAGAACATTTTTTTCTGTTTCTCTTGATGTCTTAAACTCTCTGTTTTCTTAGCATCTAGGTTTTTTTTTTTTCCCCCTCCGGTGTATGTGTTTTAGTCTAATAGTGCTTTTGAGTGCCCAGGTACCGCTGTGATAAGTGCCACAGAAATACTTATGTAGAAAGATAGATTACTCTGAACTGGCTTTCATTCTCCTTTTTTTCCAAACAAAACTTCCAATGATAGAAAAAAAAAATACCACTGGCTTATAAAAATCAATAGTGTTTTTGTCTGCATAAAGAGTATGGGATTATGTCAAAGGAGTGATATAATCAATATTTGATTCCTAGAAGATGGAGCCTTCTCGTTAAAAGAAAAACAGTGGAAAAAATGTCTCAGAAGCATTGTATGTCTGAGAAATTCACCCACAAAGCATGTAAATTATCAGGCTTTTTTTTTTTTCTTCTTCCAGCTTTCCTGCTAAATTTACAAGAAATTAAAAAGTGAATAAATTACTCTAGGACCATAAAATTAAAATAAAGAAAGCAGTAAACTAAGTACTGTATCATAACCAGTGGACTGAAGACTCAGAGCTCCAGAAACAAACTTGGCATGTTTAATTACCCTTATCAAAGGACCAAGAACTTTGATAATATACTATGTAAAATTGCTGCAACATTTGAGAATAGTCTGAATTAAAAATTCCAATTGATAGTGCCTCAAAATAAAATCTAAAAAGATGATGAGGGTGAATATGGTGTCCCTGGAGATTTCCTTCAGCACTTCAGTGTGTTTATAATCACCCAGTAAACATTTGAAGCCCCAATGTGTTCAAATGATTAATTTAAAAAAGAAACAAAGCAAGAGGAATTTGGTATGTGCAGGCCAATGGCCTACTTCAAAGATTCCATGAGAAGAGAACACTTTGTGATGGAAATTCTTTTCCTCCAGGGTTTCCCATTGCCACTCGGTATTCAAGATGCTTACCCATATTTTGTGTTGCATAGTGCAGTCTTCTCTAGAGAAGCCAAGACAATTTAAAAAAAAAAAAAAAGAAAAGAAAAGAAAAGAAAAAGAGAAGGAAAAAAAAAAAAGAAGATGATAGAAATCATTACATAGTCAGCTTCATGGACCACATCACCTTGGGGAACAAACAGGATATCAATGCCATAGCAATGCACATGGTGCTAAGTTGCTTTGCATAATGTTGTAGGCTTTGAAACCAAAAAGGAGCATTCCAATTAATTTTGAGTTCTGTTTGGCTCATTTCTGTCAATTTCAAACTATTTATGAAACTTAAAAGCCAGTTTTTACTAGAACCATTTCTAGTCTTCCTGGTTGGATTTAAACTTGACCCTGTATCCAAAAGCTTACCTACCAAACTTTCTGGGTATGGTGTTTTATCACTGCTGAATGCATCCGATTCAGACCTCATTATTACCGGATTTCTGGGCTAGACTGTGAACCTGCAGTAGCTGGGGTCTTCTCTCCCTGCAAGCCTGTCATTCTAGTGCTCACTGGTTATTTTCATGACTGTTGAATTCTAGATGACCCCTTCTTTCTAAAATTCATAGTGCTCCCTCTTTCACCTCAGAATTCCAGTTATCTTCTCTGGGAATTTGCTCCAGTCTCAGCCTACCTAGGCATGCTTCATTGTCTGGGCTGGACAGCTCTTTGCAAGCCTTCCATTCAGCACATACCACATGATAGTCTCAATTGTCTTCTTTTCTCCATGTATTCAGCATGCTTTTTTCTATGGTTTTGTGACCCAAATATTTAGAAGAACTTTTGGCATAAAAATAGATGTTTGACAAATGTTTGTTGCTAGCCTTTGTATCTTCCACAGTGCCTTATACAATGCTTTGTCCTGAACAGATATTGAGTAACATGGGATAATCATCAATGTACCATCTCAGTCATGGAATTAACATGACAGAATAAACATCTCTGAATGTCTATCCAGTTTATAACAACCTCCCTTTCCTTTACATCATTTAAGATCTTTCCTTGGTTATGTTAGATCCAGATCAAGACATCTGCCCCAAGCTGGAAAACTGAGAATTTCTGTCCCCCCAAAATAATGTTTGAGAGTGGGGAGATGGAAAATTTTCACCTTGGTTGACTGATCTCATGTAACCTAGAGTTGTGTCTAGAAACAAATCTGTCAATCCTACTCACTGAAGATACTATGGGGAACTGGTCTGGAAAGAGATTTTCAGAGGATTAGAAAGAAAATGTGAAGAGAAAAACATCTACACAGTCTTCCTACTATTTGTTCTGGATGTGTTTTAGACGACTGTATACACTGCTCTCCTTAGGTTTTGTAAGATATTCCTATATTCTTATAATAAACTCTCTCTGCTCTGTTTTACCTAGCTCAATTTGGTTTGTTACTTATGACAAAAAGCTTCCTGATTGTTTGGGGAGAAAAATATGTTTTTAGGTATATACAGTGTCTTAGGAAAGATGATAAAAAAATCTCTGTTATTTATCTCTATTAGTCGGCTATTGCTGCTATAACCAATTACCATAAACATAGTGTCTTAAAGCAACAGATTTTTATCTTACAGTTCTGGAGGTCAAAATGTAATATGGGTTTAATGGGCTAAAATCATGGTATCAATAGGGCAGCATTTCATTCTGGAGATTCAAAGGGAAAACTTATTCCTCATCTCCTAGAGGTTGCCCATGTTCCTTGACCCATGGTATCCTTCTTTCACCTTCAAACACAGTAATAATGGATTAAATCCTTCTCATTCTGCATTACTTTGACTTCACCTTCTTACATTTTTAAGGACTATGTGATTATATTGGACCCTCCCAGATAACCCTGGATAATAATCTCATCTCAAAGTCCTCACCTTAAACACATCTGCAGAGTCCCTTTCATGACATAAAGCAACATATTCACAAGTTTTGGGCATTAGGATGAAAACATCTTTGAAAAGATTGGATGGGTATCACTCTACCTACTGTACTACCTCTTAACCCAAAAGCAGAATTTTTATCACTTGTTTTGTTTTATATTCCAACTTCCAACCCAACCCCCAAGTATCCTCCCAAATCAGCCAGAATGTAGCTTCCATAAAAATGCAATTTTCCTGTCTTGTTTATTATTTTTCCCTGGTATGTACAACAAAACCTGATACAGTACAAGCATTGAATCAACATCTGACAGAAAATGAATTTAGTCTGTACGCCCTAAGACCTAGTACTTCTTTTCATCTTTTATTAGGAAAGATTTTAAGCACAAACACATCAGTATACTATTTCTAGTACTTAAAGCCTAACCTGTTGAAGGCTTATTAGATTAGTCAAGCCTTGGTTTGAACCCTTTCACCAAGGAATCACAATTTCTTTGCATGAGCTAGAAAATGAACTACACCCAGCATGGTTACCACAGGCTAAACATTGTTCTAAGCACTTTCCATGAGTGTTCTTTCACTTTATGAAAGGATAGGGATGTCTCCAGGGTGAGATCTTAGACTTCCCACAGGAAATATGATGTGAGCATGTCCTTTGGCCCACTCTGCAATAGCAAGAAAAACGTGTGATTCCAAAGATGTTCATGTCCTAATCCCCAAAGATGTCCTTGTCCATATCCTTGGGCACTGTAAATATGTTACGTTACATGGCAAAAGAGAATTAAGGTTGCAGGTGAATTTAGGTGGTTAATCAGATCTTTCAATAAAGAAATTGTCCTGGATCATCCAAGTGAGCCCAAAGTAATCAAAATGGTCCATAAAATAAGAGGGAGAAGAAAGAGCCAGAGGAAGAAATGACCATAAAAAAATTCTCAGGGAAGTAAACCCTTGTCGGCTTTGAACATGGAGGAAGGGGCCATGAGCCAAGGAATGTGTGCAGCCTATAGAACATGAACAAGGGCCCCCTAAAAGCCCCTAGATGAAGCAACAGCTTAGCATCCCCCCGAGCTCATCCCAGTGAGACCCATGCTGGGAATTCTGACAACACACAAAATAAATGTGTTGCTTTAATCTACTAGGTTTGTGGCAATTTGTTAGGTTAACAAATGGGCAACTACTACTGTTTCTCATTATCCATTGGGCACTTCATGACAGTATCCTTCTTTTTAAAATTAACCCCCATTTTTCTGATTTTAAGTGAATCCAAACTTCCTCTAATATAATTCTCTTTGGAACAATCACTCTAGACAGCCCTTCTCTCGTTTCTGTTCCTGCATGTGATACTGCATCATGGTCCCCATTAATCTTCCCTCCAATTAAAACTTTATTACCTCTCCAACACCTCGACCTCACAATCTCTCAAAAATCCTGCCATAAAGTAGCCCGAATTACTTTCTCTTTTAGGAACCAACACCAAGGTCCGAATTTGGAGTCAGGACCCTACTTAAGATGTAGTGTAAGGGTTCGTGGGGACAGGATACTAATTACAGAAAAGCTATGCTACCCTCAAGTCCCCCACTCAATGGGTTTCAGGCCTAGTCACACCAACTGCTTAAAAAATGAGATAGAATGGCTCTTTTCTAAAAATCCCTTATTCATTATTCTTACAATATCAGCTTTTGTCCCCTACATCTTCCTTATTTTCCTCAACCTTCTGTTTTCCTCTTTTCCACCATTACTTTCTGCCTCCTTCCAGTGCAGGTTTGGGTGCTGACCACATGGGAGGCAAAAGACAATTATTTTTGTGTGTTCACTGAGGTTTCAGGACCACGGACAGTAGCACCTCAAGCCCTGTGTCCACAGGGTTCCTATCTTGAAGATGTTTAATTTTGAGATTCACTTCCATATTTTACCTCTTTTCTTTATTCTTCCTTTCTTCATGCTGCTCCCCAAAGAAATCCTGGTTTCAATTCCCTAAAACTGATCAATTATTTTAAGACATTTACAAGCATCACAGATTGTCAACCCCTTAATATTTTGACTCATTTTCTGTATTCTTCTTTTCTGCAATTTTTCACTGTTTTGTCCTTAAACAAAAATAGTGAATATTTGTGAACTTCAAATTCAGGCTACCCAGCCCCAGTTGGATTTCACCTATGAATCATTAATATCATTCAATAATATATGTGCAATTAAAAATGGTCAAATTATATTAAGGTGTGATGTAAGTAATATTTTATTGCAAATAATATTTCCAGTCAAGTTTTAGAAATATTTTCACCATTCTCAAATTAACAAACACATACTTGCATTGAATAAATTTTTTTTTATTGCATCCGTCCAGTGATCACAAGAAAGGAATTATTTTTCTTCTTATTTCTTTAGAATTTTTCTGTTGCTTTATCTGTCCACTTTTCCTCTCATCTCAGTGGATTTTCAACAGCCTCAACTTCAATAAGACCTACCCACATCTTTGATTTTGAAATTCTAAATCTTATCTGAAATATCAGTTTCTAATTATCCTTCATATTCATCCTAACCACTTGACTATGTTCTTTCTTTTTGCCTTCAAATGTATTCATATTTTCCTTTCATAAATGACTCGGCCCTTGATGCTTGCAGTACTTACTGAGCTATCAGTGAACTTTAAAAAATGGGAATAATTTACATTCTCTGCCTTCACTTTTTTAAACTGCATGTAAGAGGGGTTTAGCCCTCATTGTTCTAAGGAAAATCTCAAAGTTCATGAAATCATTTTATTTTGTTTTGCTGTGGTTTGATTTTTGTACCAGGGATTGAACCTAGGGTTGCTTAACCACTGAGCCACATCCCCAGCGTGTTTTACATTTTATTTTGAGACAGGTTTTTTCTTAGTTGCTGAGGCTGGCTTTGAACTTGTGATCCTCCTGCCTCAGCCTCCTGAGCTGCTGGGATTAAAGCAAACACCACCATGACCAGCTCTTGAAAACTCTAATTAACCAAATTAATGGCTGCTCCTCCTCCACGTCCTCCTGAGGTTGCCACTTCCACCATGACCTTCACTGTGCCTCCACTCCGCAGTGCCACTCCCTCTTCTTCTGCCTCTCCACTCCTTGTGGACCACTCGCAGCTGAGGTGACTCTACACTCTTGCCTTCCATTCCTGCAATGCCTTAATGGAGAGTTTTCTATTCCTGTCACTTGTCTCTATTTGATTACACCCATTTTTATTCAGAAAACTTGACTTTACTATTAATTTCATATTCTCTTTTTTCAGTATGCTTTTAAGTTTCTGTATTTTCCCAGTGCATAGTTCAAAGTTCACATTTGACTTTTGTTTGCTCTATTAGATCTTTTTTATTTTATCCCCTAAGCATTTCTTATGCACCTCCTCTCCTTTTAATATATTATCATATTGGGTGGAGTAGCTCTGTCAAAAACGTGTTCAGGGATCAAGAGTCTTGTACAGATGTTCTGTGTGTGTGTGTGTGTGTGTGTGTGTGTGTGTGTGTGCGTGCGCGCACAGAGACAGTGGGCATGGAGTTTGGCGATTAAATATGCATGGTCAACATTTATACTATGTTATTTCCTTGGAGATTTACTGTGCATATTATCACATTAAATGCTCTGGAAAGCTCTTCAGTTAATAAACCTGTTTAACTCAGTTTAATCCAATGTTCCCAAACTGATCTGACCTCATAAACTTTTTGCTCATCATTTTTTAATAAAATCCTGTTGAACACTCAGGGAAATGTCATCATAACATAACAGGCATTTTCTTTGGAGTCTGACAAACCTGTTTGAATCTTGATTTTGCTATTTATTAGCTCCGTGGGCAGCTACTTAGCCTCTTTGAGCTTCTACTTCTTCAGCAATAACAACAACTACCTTGAAGCCATCTTTTGAGGTTTAGAGGGAGTGCAAATAAAGTACTTCACATGTTTTTAGTGCACAATAAGTACACCATAAATGTTAATATCATCACTGTCATTATCATTGTTGCATTATAATTATTTATGTATGTATCTTACACAGGCTACATTACAGAATATTTTGAAGCCTTCATGACTCATATTCCTGGCAGTGTCTTATATACTGTTTTACTCCATAAATTCTAGGTTAGATGCATGCTTTCTATGTTAAAGGGATATGATACAGGGAAAGAAAAAAGTTTTCAAATGATTCCCTGTTACATCATGTTACATAATGAACCAATCCAACTTGAAGAGGTGACAGTTTTCTGCAAATAATTTAAAACTTAGCACGTTTTATTGTCTAAACTTGTCTACATTTTAAATTATATCTAAACACTATGAATTTTTTTTTGGTGGAATAATTCCCATAGTTAATAGATGGTTTATAAACACTGTGGAAAACAAATAGGAAATTAAAATGTATTATTTTCATCATTAACAGCTGTTTTCAAAATAGTTACTGGGATGAGTTCATTTCCCTCGCCTTCATTGTATGCTACTGTGTTCTGTGTTCTTGTTAAATCAGTATGTATCCTTGGCCACAGAGTGATGCAGTTCCCAATGTGCCTTCCAATACCACTTAATACATCAAGAAGATGACACACAATTGTCTTGGCAGTGCAGTGATGCACGGATCCCCATTGCAGAGGTTCTAGAACATCTTTGGTGTTCATGTTGATTTGGCAGCTAGACCATGTGTGGTTTAACTACTGAGGATATAAATTAAAGCTAGTAAAACAGTAGCACATTTTAGGTAGCAAAAGAATGAATTCATATCAGAAGTAAGAAACAATATATTAAACTCTACAAGTAAGATCAAATAAACCATAATTTACTTCACATAACTGATAGTAAAGTCTGAAACCAAATGGTCACATTGACTCGGAAAAAATGGCCGAACCAGTTTTTCTGAAGATAATTGGAATCATAATTTGTACTAGTGGTAGGTCATTTTCCAATTGTGCTTGTAAGGAAGTCTCTAGTTTTTATTTTTATTTTTTTGTACTGAATTGAGTGGTGGGCACAGGCTGAGTTACACATAACCTCTCGCCCAAATGGTGGACAACCAACCTGCCCTTCCTGAACTAACTTCACCAACAGCCTCAGCTCAAGGAAGCTACTGACTGTGTCAAAGCAAGATGACTCATAAAACAGGCCCCGCGTTTGCTTTCTTCTACATAGAATACTTTTTCTTTGAGGCATTATAGTGCTTTAGAGAAAAACCTGAGATGTACGTTCAAATTTGGTTTTGACATTAATAGTTTCTAATCTTCAGCAAATGACTTACGTCTTATGTGATTCAGATTCCTGTCCTATGAAACCGGTGAGTACTACATATTTCATAGGGAGATTTTGAGGATTAGGTGTGTTAGTGTGCATAATACATTTAGAGCAATGTCTGCATTGGATGTCACCTTCAGTGTCTAGTTCTGTCACCGTCACTATCACCTTCACTGCAGGACTTGATCCAAACTTTCCTGCTCGAAAAGGTCTGCACTGATTATTTTCTCCTGAGCACTTAGTCACTATTTAAAATTATTATATTACTTTCAATTTTATCTTCTCCTTTCATGGAGCATGGTCTTATTGCTGGGTTTAAAGTTATACCTCCAGTGCCAAATGGAAATCTTTGTATATCGAAGGTGCTACATAAGTGCCAATGAAGTGTTCCCACAATATGGTTTGGTTTTAATGACTCTAATAGTTATACAAGTAGAAATGGTTTCTGCCAAGATTTGCTCTAAAGAGTATGTAGATATGGTTCTCTTGTGAGAAGAGAAGTCAGTGTACATCACCATCCAGATGTGATGAACTGGACCCCAAGAAATCCAAGCTTTTGAGTCATAGAAGCTTCTCCCTAGAACTCAGACAATATATTCTCATTTAATTAAGTTGATCTGATTGGGTTTCTATTCTTTTCAAAATGCATAAATAACACAATTTTAAGTTCTTTATTTCAGATGTCTATTTCTACTAAGTCTGAATTATTGTACGCTGAGATAAAATAAAATAAAATACATGCTATGTTCTATTCACCCAAACATGAAAGTTAATTTAGAAAATTGGAAATTGGCAACCAGTATGAGTAAGCAATGGAAAAGGAAAGAGGAGTCAATAATTTTCCATGGTCTCGTGGGGCCTCTATATTTGTTGGTTAATTAAAATGACCTGAAGTGTTGAACTTTCTTTCTCTGGGGGATATTTAAAAATCCCTGTGCTTCCCAGGGGAATGGCCATATTGTTTGACTCTGATTTTTTGACAGGAAAATAAGGACACAAGCAACCCAATTAGTGAAACTGGATTCAGAAATTTAAAAATCTTAGAGTGGACCTGGCCTCTCACCAACTTCATTGTAAAGGTGAAGAAAATGAGACCTAGAGAAAAAACAACAACAACAAAAACAAACAAACAAAAAAACACTTTTTGTTCAAGTTTACATACATTAAGTTTTGGTCCTTTTTCCTTCAACAAACTGTGACTTTATTCTCACTACAGGATGAAAATGTGGGCTTATGGTAAAATTTATCTCAAAGTCATTAATCTATAATGTTATACCTGTTGACAAAAACAATAACCAGCAATAGTAGTTTTGATCAGTAGGTGGTCATTTAATCATTTCTTATACTGGTCAATTAATTCTTTGCACATATTAACCACAGGGGACCCTATGAAGTTATCACAGTTTTACCATTTTACAGATGGAGAAAGAGAGGCTTAGAGGGGGTGTCTGCCACTGGTCAATAATCTCATAGATTACTGAATCAGTGTCTGTCTTTCCACCTGATTTCAAAGCCCATACCTTTTATTAAAAAAAACATATTTTTAAAAATATTTAGTCTATCCCCACAGGAGTAAATTCTGTTCTCTGTTTTCTTTTTTTGTATGACTTAAAGTTAAGTGTGGATTTTGCATTTTTAAATAGCTAAAAAATAGAACATTTCATGATATATGAAAATTATATGTACTGTAAATTTCAGTGTCCATGAACAACATCTTATTGGAATACAGCCGCATGCATACATCATATATGTATGTTGTTGGCTGCTTTCTTGTCCCATAGCAGCATTGAGTGGTTATTGTAGTGACCATGCTGTCTGCAAAGCCTAAACTATTTACTACCTGCCCTTTTGTGGAAGACTTCACAGTCCCCTATTCTTAATCATGAGGCTATATTGCCTCCCAAAGTTGTTAAAAATAAAACAATAAAATAAGTGAAATGGAAAACAGAAGCTCCACAAGGAAGACAAATACACATCTCTCCAAGACAGGGACATGCCACTTATGAATAGAGATAATAACTAAAAACATTGATCTGGTGGAAGGAAAGAAACCCTTTCCTCTATTCTAGTGGAGATAATACTGTTGTCCTTAAATAGGTCATTGAAGTCACTCGTGATAGGAAATGGTTTCCTACACAAGCTTTCTAACAGGAAAAACAAACAACACAGAAAACACACCTCACTTACAATTCACAGCAGTAATCCACAAGGTATGCTCAGATAAAAGGGATCCCTGAGATTACCTGACACCCATTTATGCATCTCTGAGATCAAAACTGCTTTAACAGTGTTACTAAAACTTTACTAGTATTTTTTTTTTTATCTGTAATTCAGCCCAAGTGTACAATAGACTTTTCTAGAGGCTGCCTGACAAGTGATACCATCAGAAACTGAATGCAGAGCCGAAAACAAGAGTCCAGCTCTTATACTGAGCAAGGTACTAAAGAGAACTGCAAATGTGTACAACAATGGCACTCTTCACTGACTTCTTTTGTTCTTTTAGAGAAACACAATTTTTTATCCTTAAAAATTATGCCATTTATACCAACATGTAATGGTTTATTATTTTACTACATTAATAGATACTTCTGTTTAAGTGTCTCGGTTTTAATTTGTAATGGGGTACAATAACATAATATCTGATTTAACTCAGATACACAAAAGTTCTTCACATGCTGAAACTCACCTTAAGGCTGGTATAGTTTAGATGTTAGGTGTCTTCCAAAAGCCCATGTGTGAAAAGATGTAAGAAGGTTTAGTGGTGAAGTGATTGGATTATGAGAGTCTTAATCCCATCAGTAAATCAATACCCTGATAAGGATTAACTGAGTAGTAACTGAAGGTGGATAGGAAGTGGCTGGAGAAGGTGGGTCATTGGGAGCATACCTTTGGGGTATATATTTTGTCTTTGTTTAGCTGAGCTCTCTGATTCCTGTGCCATGTTCCCAGCTGCTTTCCTCCAGACCACACTTCTGCCATGATTCTGTCCTACCTCAGGTTGTAAGGAATGGCGTCTATTATCTATGGACTGAGACCTCGGAAACATTGAGTCTCAAAAGAAACTTTTCCTCCTCTAAAATTGTTTTTATCGGGTCTTTTATTTATAGCAATCCAAAAAGTTACTAAAACAAGCTGAAAACTTTCAAAGACTTATCTGATCCAAATTTGCTGTGCCCTTTAGTGTTCAAGCCTGGTCAGACCACATATATGATGCCTTTCTAATTACTCTTTACTATTGTGCTAGGAATTTCCAAGCCTCAATCCATATCAAATTACCTGGAAACTAATCAAGTTCATTTCCCTATATCTCAAACTCTATAGGAGTTGAAGCCCAAGTTTCTGTACATTATTCTCAGATGATTCTGGTGCAACTCACCTTAGGTCAGTGCTTACACAACACTGCTAGAAAGTAAGGTAATGGCTTTGGTTATGGGTGGTACCTGTTCCCTCACAAATTCATACATTGATGTCCTAACTACCTGCTTCCTCAGACTATCACTGTATTTGGAGACATGGTCTTGACAGAATTAGCTGAATTAAAATAACATCATCAAGGTGGGCCTAATCCAATACAACTGGTATCCTTACAAGACTTACACACAGAGGGAAGACCATGTGAAGACAGGGAAAAAGTGGCCATCTACAAAGCAAGGAGAGAAATCTCCAAAGGAACCAACCCTTCCATTACCCTGATGTCAGACTTGTAGTCTCCAAACCTGTGAGAAACCATCTTGTGAGTTTGAAAGCACCAGGTACATGCTGTTTTGTTGTGGCAGCCCTAGCAAAGGAAATGCAAACTCCTCAGAACCCTTATGCTTTTCATCTATACTCTGTTTGCATGGAAGTTTTCACAACCTTTCTTATCTTGCTAGTTTATTTTTTTTTTTTTTTTTTTTTTTTTTCATCACCCTCATTATAACATAAGATGATGCAGACTCAGTTTCATGCATCATGCTGTTCCTGGTTCCTAGCTTAGCACCAGTACATGATAGACCTCGAAGTGAATGTTAACATTTACACACTTACGTATTCAATTACTTTGGTGTTCCTGGTATCCATGTCTTTTTTATTTAAGGAGATCCTAAATTTCTCAGTTGGAGAGATTGTAGCTTCTCCTTCTGTCTTCCCCTTATAAACTTTGTAGGACACGATTTTCAAAAGAAAACAGCAAGGTGAGTGAGTTGATAGATGGTTGGAAAGGTAACTTCAGAGTATCTATCTCATGACCCAATGATCAGAGAGAAAATGAATGAATGTTTACTATGTTTACTAGAAGCACTTTGGTCTGGGTGAATTTGAAAATATATGAAATTTATCTCAATGGATCAGTGAATGACTGGTCAGTAAGACTGGATTGCGGGACATATTTAGTGCTTGGTTTTGTTTGAATGCTGACTGATGAGGTTTGTGTATGTCTGTGCTGCTCTGGAGATCCAGGAAGACCCCTGCAGTGAAAAGAAGATCATCTGTACCTTATCCAGAAAGAAAATGTGTCACTTAGGACCTGAAGTATCATGTTGGAGGCAATCCATGGTAGGGAGATGCTTACTGTTTTGACATAGGACCTGTACATCCTCTAAGACTCGGGGAGGCAAGAGCATGTCTATTGACAATGTCTTTGGCCTGCAATGCTGGTGGTGATGTTTACAGCTCTATATCCTCAAAGAGGTCCATGAATGTAAGTCACTGACAAGAAAGTGGTGGCACAAAAGGTAAAGAAAAAGAGTG
Organism: Tamias sibiricus; assembly: GCA_025594165.1. NCBI lineage: Eukaryota > Metazoa > Chordata > Mammalia > Rodentia > Sciuridae > Tamias > Tamias sibiricus. The sequence goes on from CM046662.1 coordinate 13,667,238, forward strand.
TCTTTCTACCTGATGGACAGGTTCATGAAGTCATATATGGCACAATGGAGGACTCTCATACATGACAGAGAGAGATATGATTTTTTAAAGAATATTTTCCCTCTAGATAGGGGCCCTGCATTAGCAAATAAAGTTATAAATGCAGGAAATGTGAATTATTAATAAGAATATTTCTACTGCTTCTGGAGTCTTGGAGACAGTTTGCTTCTTGCAATTTACCTGATATAACCTTTACACGAAACCTCTAGGGGCAGTATAATTATATCATTTCCATGTTTGTAAAATGGAACTCAGAACTAATTAGCTGAGCAAGTTATTTATGCTCTCTATTCCATGTTTGCAAAATGGGGATAATAATATCAATACTAGTATTCCTGTAATAAGAGCATGCATATCATAAAGTTGTTGTGAGGGTTAAATGTTTACATGGGAAAAATCTCTTCAATCGTTCCTGTCACAAAATAAGAGTACAGTAAGAGTTGTTTTTATTATCTCAATCAAATGAGAAGAAAATTGCACAGTCAGGATTCAAAACTCTAATCTACATGACACCAAAGATGGTTCTAAGCTCTCTGATATACTGCCAGAAACAATAACTTCTCCTGCTCCTCCTCTTCCTCTAACCCTCACCCCTGCTTCTTCTTCTTTTGATATTCACTTCTATCAGACTTTGTAGAGGACTAAGATCATTTATTGCTAAGCAATGTTTGGCTAACTGACAACAAGCATTTTCACTCATTTCATTCATTTATTCACCCCTCCCCCCATATGCAAGAACATTGCCATAATTCTGCTAGGCACTAAGCTGCCGAAATAAGTAAGTTGCAATTATTATTGTGGAACACAGCTAGTGTTTAGAAAACTCTCTTTACCATATGCATGAAAGCAGCAGGGGCCCCCTCCCTTGTCCTCTATATCTTCTTTATATCTAATGGAAAGCAACACCTGACAAGACGATTTTCAGGTAATCTCTAGCTTCAATGCAATAAATGTGTAGGTACTGAACTTGAAAGCTTGTGACATTTGACAGAATATCAATGGAATTGTTATGCACAGCTACAGTTTGGACTATATAAAATTACATCACAGCAGATGAATGGCACCGTTTCAACAGCTATGAAATGATAACCTTGTTGGCTATGTTTAAGTTTGTGAGACACAGGAAACTACAAAATGCCCCATGGAACCACTTAGAAATGCAGGCAAGTCACACTTGCAATTGCATGGATGTGACTTCTCTTGAAACAGGGTTAAAATAGAACAGTAAGGAAATGGAATAAAATGGGAAGTTGCAATCGCTTCTCAAATTGTTAGCTGTGCATGATAATCACTTTGTTCCTGCTTTGTTAATTTTATTGTTTCTGCTTTATATAAATCATTACTGTACAGGGAACCCCTTAAACATTGTCTGATCACGAATCTTTAAGGTAGTGTAGGGAGATTGTGAACATCTGTAGATGGATTGAGTTCCTTTAACTATTCTTTTTAAGACAGCTAAACCAAAACCATTAGATCTTCCTCCCAAATCTCTGAAGTGCATCCTATTAACAAATATCATTCCTGAAAACTCTTCAGATTTTGGAAGGTTAAGTATCCTCGACTAATCCTAATTCTATTTGCTGCCACAAGCTATCATGTACAGACATTAGTTCTTGCTTTCAACAGCATCAAACCAATAATCCTTGTTTCTGGAAATGTATGCAAGAAGGCCAACTGTCCCAACTTCAAGGTTTCTGCTATACACTCTGTGAAAAAGGCAGAGCTTACCAAGCATAACTGGCTGGAGGATCACTCCAGAACACTAACGCCTATGGTAATCACGGAAGTCTGGAGGCAGTCTGCCTTGAAACTAGGGAACACAGGCCCTGGACCTCTGCCTTAGACCAAAGCGCTCCCTGTCCACATGAAGCTGGGTGTGTCTATTCACATGAGCATCTGTGTGCTTCTGCTCATCAGGTGCTTGATGAGTCAAATGGAAGCAGAGTGGATCATCCACGATAAACTCATTTGGAAAGGGCCTGGAAAGATTTTTTAGATAAATATTAGGGAGGGAGAATATACTCTTTGCACTGGGCTATCACAGCCCCCCAAAAGGGGGGAATCCTTCTTTTTTTTCTTTGAAAAGTAATATTTTAAAACATGAAGAATTATGGTAGGAAAGATTGAATAACTTCAAATGGGCAAGCTGAAAGGGCACAAGACAATGTTTCAGGATTTTCTCTTGTAGGTGAATTTTTATTAAATGCATAACTTTTTTTGTGTGTGCGAAGAGACAGGGAGGATTAAATCCAAAGGTTATTTTTTATGAAAATAGAGCCAAATTGTGTCACAGGAGATGATAAATTCTGGTCATTAATGACTGTACATATAGGATTTAAAAATTCAAGGTACTGAGAATTTTGCAAAAGGCAAAGTCTCCTAATAAAATATTGATTTTAAGAAAGCAAAAATTGTGTCATTCCAGGTTGCTGTTAGACTAGAGATCTCCAATGAGTCTCTCACAATAGCACTTACTTAGTGTGATTTATGATTGGGTTTTCTTGTCTGTATTTGGGGGGGTGGTTGGTGTTTTATGTTTTTTGTTTGTTTGTTTTTTTTTTTTTTTTTTGGTTGGTTGGTTGGTTGGTTGGATTTCCTTTAGGAGCTTAGGTATCTCTCTCTACCTCTGGCTTATGGGTATTCCTGCCTGTGCTTCATGGGCCTTGGAGAGACTTTATTTATTTATTTATTTTATGGCTAAATACTCAGCAGTAAATCTCAGATGTAAAGTATGAAGAGGTGTGAATTCACCAGTTGCTGCAGCTTACCTCATCAAGAAATTGCTCAATGCACAGGAGACAGAAAGAGAAGGCTCCTGATTGGCAATATCGGCTCCCAAACTTGATGATGTTCAGCTTTTTAATTTTTTTCAAAGTGATGGATATACATTCAGGGTTTCCTTTGCTTTTATTTGTGGCTTCTGAATTGTGAATTGCCTCTTCATATTCTTTGCTCATTTTTAACTAGATTTCTTTTCCTAGTTGATTCTCAATAATATGTATATTATGTCCCATGACTGTGAGAACTATTAATACTAAATGCAAATAATACAAATTAATGTTGTTAAGCCAAATATATGAATAACAAATAGAAATACAGAAAGCCAAACCTTTCTCATCAAATTCAGATAGAACATCAATAAAACTAGTTGGATATTTTAACAGGAGATTGGAAATGTGCTCCTGTAAAGGTCCAGGTGGTACACATTTTCAGCTTTGCAGGGCATAAGATCTCCATTGAGCCAGGTGTGGTGGTACACACCTGTAATCCCAGTGACTCAGTTGGCAGAAGCAGGAGTATTGTGAGTTCAACGCCAGCCCCAGCAACTTAGAAAGGCCCTCAACAACTTAGTGATACCCTGTGTCTAAATAAAACATAAAAAGGACTGGGCATGTGGCTCAGTGGTTAAGCACCCCTGAGTACAATCCCTGGTACCAAAAAAAAAAAAAAAAAAAAAAATCTCCATTGAGAACACTCAATTATAATATAATGTGAAAGCAGTCAGAAAGCACTCATACTCAGTACAGCGAGGAAGGGACTGGCTGTCATTCGCAAGAATAATAAGTGAGCCACATTTGGTCTATGGACTATATTGTTTGCCAACACCTGATTTACACAATAAGTTTTTGTTTTGCTTTGTTTAATTTAAAGTGAATTATGTACCGGTGTAGTTCAATTCCATGTTCAACTTTTCTTACAGAGTTACACAGAATATCTTGATTTATACTATTTTAATTGAATTGTCAGCACTCATTTCACATACATTTTATTTTGCAGCATACGTGGAACTCATCCAGCCATATATTCCTTCCATTTGTCTGGTAGTAACCATGTGTTCATATTGTTACAATTAAAACTTAATGTTCCTTTTTATTACTATTTTTATATATTTCTCCCAAAGTAAAATATCAATATATTTAATCCATACACAAATATTCACACAATTTAAAGGTCATGACTATTGACTACAAGGTTAATATTTTCACTTTCTATGAGGCAATATTGTGATGTTTATTATAGCCCTATTTTTTCCTCCAATTACTTGTGATTATTTAGTTGTATCACATACTGCACTGCACTTGCTTAGTATTTCTGAGACACAGATTATCTTTGTATTTAAGGCCCCAAAGTTTACTAAAAATCTAATTGTAAACTCTAAATAATATTTTCCATATATTGGTGATTAACATGTAAAACTATTTATCAATTATTATTTTTCATTTTATATTTTGGGAATTTTTATTTTTCTTGCAATTTTAAATTATAAGGCAATACAAACTATTATCAAGCTTCTGAATAAAATTTTTAAAAATTCACATTTTCCCTTAATATTTAAAATTTAAGTCACTTGTTTATGTCCCTCTTACTAGAGTACAAATCCTTGGGACCAAGAGGGTTAACTGACAAGAAATTAGCAAGTCTTTCATAAGAATTGGAAATAATTGACTAAAATAAGCCATTTTCATTATGTTCATGTACTAAATGATTCTAAAAAACATAAATCAAGAAAAAAATGTTCTGTTCTTAAGTAGAAATAAACTTTGAGACTGTCCAATAGGGTAAAAGTGAATGTATACATAATTACTACATACTGAAACAGGAAACACACAATGTCTGTTTACTGACCTTTCTCTTCACTGCAAATATGAATAGTTCTTTAATTTGCCTATATCATTAAAAAAATAATTTAATGCCCTCAACCCAATGAACATTAGCTCTCCGTGCCAACCATTAAAACAAAGGTGCTAATGGACAGGGCATCTGGGACATCCCACTTCAAACCTAAATATTTCTATACGAAAAAAAAAAAAAAAAAAACACAATCTACTCACTTAAAACCTGACAGCTGTGCATCTGCCTCAAATCCACACTTCATCAGCTCACTTCTACTGCCCACGTTCATAGGTTTCAGAGCATGCACACTTTGTGTCAAGGCTGCTTCCATGACATGGAGATCAAAGAGTGCCCTACGCTCTGCGAATTAGACCTATTTTACTTAAAAGCAGAGGAGGACTACTTCAGCTCCACTTTCCCCCCGGAAAATGATAACAACACAGGAAAAGATCCATTTTTAAGGATATTCTGTCCTCTCCACCAGAAAGGTAGAAGTCCCTGCTAAATGAAATGAAGTCGTGTCTGTTCTAGACTAGACACGGTCTCTTCCAATCTTTCTGTATCTGTGACAAAGCATAACAGATTGGGATTTTTATATTGGTATTTAGACAGAGTGGTGTTATTTGTGAACAAAGTGACTCCTACCAAGTAATTTTACAACTATAAAAATAACCCAAAAAATATCCACACCTTTAGCTTTACCCAACACTCTTTCATCCAGCTCCTCTTTCCTCTAGAACAGAGTTGAGATGCATTTTTGTAAAATCCCAGGTAGTTAGGCTACACTGTTCATAGAGCACAACACTCAGCCTCTTGTGCCTATAGGAAAAAAGCAGTCCTGGACTAAGTGTGACTGTAACAAGAAAACTTTGTTTATGGACGTGCAAGTTTGAATCTCTTATCAGTTTTTGTGCATGAAATGTTTCTTTGTTCTGCTTTTCAAACATCAAAAATATAAAAAAATATATATTTTTTTGCTTATTGGCTGTGCAAAATACAGGGGACAGGCCAGGTTTGGCCCTGGGGATCTAGTTTGCTGAACTCTACTCAAGAACCCACACTTCGTGCATCCTACAGTCGTATGCCTTTGTTTTGGCCATGGCTGGTGCCAAGCTCTGTTTTCATCCTGAAGATGATAAATAACCTCTCTGCTTCCCCACCTCCGGCTGGCTACTATGGCAGGAGGAGCCTAGTAGATCCTGTTCCATGGACTCATCATCTTTCCCGCCCTCAATTCTCTACGATGGCAAAAAGGGCTACTCAATCACTGCCAGGAAATCCAAAATTTGGAGGGAAAAAGCTGGCTTCCAAGCAATATCTCCAGGAAAAAAAAAAAAAAAAAAAAGGAAAGAAAGAAAGAGTGTTCCCTCTATGGTGCTTTCTGTTCCTTTGATTTAAAACATCTCCTGCCACAGTAGAGTGGCAATACTTCAAACAGAGCCAGCTGGGTGCTGGACGCTTTCATATCTAACCCCGTGCAGTCCACTTCATGTAGGTTATACCAGCAAGATAGGCTCCTACACAGCAGAAGATAGGAAAGCTGACCCAAAATGACAGAGGATGGCAACTCTCGCCTGGAGGGGATCTCTACAAAAATCATAATATGATCTATAAGGATGAGCGTTACCATTAGGATATGATTAATTCCACGCACAACAACACGTAAGGGAAAATATGTGAAGAGTTATGTGATACCGAGGGACTGATAATCATATGAGGACTAACATGCAGATCTCAGGCACTGACATTCATATAAATGAATTGACTCTCACCAGAAACATACAATAAAGGTTTCTTTTTCTTCCCCGCCCCATACAACTTCTCTATAGGATTGGAAGCATGTGTCTTTTTGAGCAAAAATGGCAGAATTAGCTAAACTATTAGATGCTAGGTACACTCCTCTTTGAAATGAGGAAAAGCTTTAGACATTAAATATTAAATTTTTATCAAAATATTTTCTTGAATTGCATACTAAATGATAGTCTTATTGTCATGTATGCCCTTGAAGAATTGTTTATCTTTCAAACTATCACACATCTAAACTGCAATGTTTTCTTTTTTCTTTCTTCATAAGTTATTTATGGGATAGACACAGGGAGATCCTCTGAGGTTACTTCTATTTTCTTCTTTGGCAATTTTTGCACCTTTTTCTGAGGAACTAAAGGTGTTTTGTTTTTTTCCTCCTTTAGAAAGAGTTTATAGCAAGTGACATGTTTTGCATTGTTTGATATTTGCATATCCAACTAAATTTGCACATCCCCAACATTTTAAAAGCTGTGCTAACACTACAAACAGAGGTTTGGTTGATAGAAGATGCGTATGATACACATCAGTTGTTTGGGCTCGTTTGCAACCAACTTTAGTACTTCAGGCAATAGCTCTTGATCATCATGCCTCGGGATTAACCTATGCAGCCCTTTCTGTCTTTGCCAACTCTGGGGATACTGGGGAAATGGAATGTGTAATTTAGGATTAAGCTTCTTAATGAATTTCTTTACTATGTTCATTCTGCTTGATACAGGGATAGACATGTGGCCAAAGTTGTCCAATGAGAGATAATTTCAGAACATTTGTGACTATCATTAGAAAACAGACTCTCCTATTTCCTCTGGGTGAGATTATGCTAGGATCTGCTAGTCACCATCTCTATAATCAAGGGGGAACCTATCTGGAAATGGAACCAAACCATGAAGGAGAGTGAGAACAACATATCAGAGGAAAGCAGACCTTTTGAATAAATTTCCAGTATATTCTATTTATCTGTTAAATTGGAGTTTTTGCCTGCATGGAATAATTATTACCAACATGCTTCATACCTGTGACCTTTGCTTATGATCTTATCTTCATCTACATAAAACCTGACCGGGTAAGAGTCATAGATAGTAATTTAAGGATACAGAGAGAAAAACGAGTCTCAAAAACTATTGGGATGCAGAACTAAGAACTGGGAGGAACCCAGCCCCGGTCCTTACACACACGCCCTTGCCTACAGCTTAGTGATTGGCTGATGATTCACATCAGAACTGCAAAATAACCACAAAAAGCATGGAGGAAGAACTCCTTTAGGAAGCATATGCATTAAAGACTCTGGTGACTCAGAAATGACCCTAGCCTCATTACAATAGTAAGATGCACATCCCTAGGTAGAGATTTAAGATGTTAATGAGACATGCAAAATTATATAGGAATGTATAAAGCAACATGATTAAGACATGCCGACGTAATACTCAAGGAAAACTGCTGTGAAATTGAGTCACCCTGCCCTGACTCCACCTCTAATTCAGCCCCCTAGCTTGGCTTGGTCCTTTTGTAAATGCTAAAACCCTAGACCAAGATGAGGTGACTCACACTCTGAAATCACCTACACTCCCTTTCTCCATTTCTTTCCCCTTTACAATAAATCTCTTTTTCTGTTGCTCATACTTGATGCATCCTTAAATTATTTTTTGCAACACAACCAAAACCTGAAAAGCCCCAGTAGAGGCTTCTTCTGCTTTTGCATACCTCCTCAGACCCGCATGGAATGACACTTTCAGGTGAGGAACATGCTGAAAGCCAGTGTCAGGGAGAGCAGAGCCTGGCAGATAGGAAAGTCGAGAGAGAGGCTCTCACAAGCTGGAACATGGGTTCAGAAGTCTAAATGGGGCTTGATGAAGGTCTGGCCTTAGGGGAGAGTGCAGACTGACTGCATCCCTCTAGGCCAAGGGGGAAATCCAGGACATTGCCTGAGGTTACATGGCAATACAGACTGGAAAAAACAGACACAGAGGAGTCCTGTCTGTTTCCTTTGTGACCTTCTAGGGATTTTCTTGTGGTTAACAAGTACCTATGGTGCACCTAGTGATGGTCTAAATTGTTTTAGGGACATTGGAGTTACATCCAAAATGAGTCTTCATGTTCCAAAACTGTATCATGTCTTTCCTTCAGGTGATATTCAAAGGGCACTAACTGGAGAATTATTTCAATTTTCATTCTGTGAATAACCATGTATCCTGACCCAGCTTCATAGTTTACAGGGCATTTGGAGTTTCTTAACAGTTGCTAAGTTATGAGTTTTCTATTATTCAATTAGTTCCCACTGACTCCCGGAAGCCAGAGTTCAGAGCTGATAGCATGATCAAATTCACGAGATATTTATATTTATTCATCACAGCACATGCTTTAAGATGACATTAATTAGAGTAAACTATCTGAATCTCACTGTGTTCTGATTAGAGATACCACAGCAATACAGACTGTGCCACAAGGGTGGCGTTATCTATGGCAGGACAACGTCCTAAGCACTCAGAGGTAGCAGTGGAGGGCTCCTGGAGAAAAGCATGAAAAAATTGATGACTTTTTCTTCCTTCTGAGGCTCAGAGGGGGGTCATCCTCCTTCTTATTAATATTAACTTCATTGGCCCAATGTGGTGCTTAGTGAGAACTCAGTGTCCAAGTGCATGAAAATGATGGCCTATAATCACTACTGTCTAAGCTGGTTTAACTTTCATATGAGCTCTCCTAGAATTATTAATAATGGGAAGATTTTTTTCCTAAAAAATGTTTGAAGTGTTCTGATGTAGAATCTATATTAACTAATAATAACACAGAAAGTTGCTGCATCTTTAAACTTTTCATATAAATGTACAAAGTATGTAGTTATGAATTAGCAAAGGCCCATGCATTAGAGGATTTGTTTCCCAAAGGCCCATCCACTAGAAAATTTGTCCTCAGCTGGGTGTTATTGCAATGGGGTGGGAAGTGTTCTGGTCATTGGGGGGTGTCTTTAAAGGGGACTGTGGGACCCAAGTCCCTGCTTCTTCTTCTCTTTCACATTCATGAGGGTGAATGGCTTTGCCACATGCTGTAGCCATGAGACCCTACCTCACCTAAAGCAATAGGCCCAACCAATTGTTCACTGAAGCCTCCAAAACTATGACTCACATTAAATCTTTTTCTCTTTTTAAGCTGATTATTTCTGATATGTTACAGTAACAGAAAGCTAATAGATATGACTTTCTTTGTTTTTAACAGAGCAGATGTTAACATTTTTAATTATTCCTATCATTATTTTATTTTAAAGGTGAAGAAATAAAAGCTGAGAGGGTTTAAGCAACTTGCCAAAATTTAAAGAGGAAGTGGTAGGTCTAAGAATTACCAAAACAAATTGATTTGCATGTCCAAACTGTTGGTGTCTAAAATGAGCAGCTGTGTAAGCCCCAGTTGGAATATCTGTAACTCTTGTCCCCGGTTCCTCTACGTTGAACAGTCCCAACAGCTGCTAGATTGGAATCTCAGTGAGGGCAGGGGCTATTTCTTTGTCATCCTTTTTTTAAAAAAAATTTTTTTTTTTTACTCTTTTCTGACACAGAGTAGGGTACTGTAGGGAAAGGAATATAGTCCTATGTTGTCTAACAACATGGATATGCTTTGAGAAATGTGTTGTTCGGCCATTTGGTCATGTTGTGAATATCATAGTGTGTACTCACACAAAGTACACACCTATGGACGCCCTAGCTGGTACACACCTAGGCTGTCCGATATTTGGTCCATCATGACCAAACAGTCGTTGTACAGTGCATGACTATACCAGCAGAAAGAGAGTTGCCACTATATGGCAAAAATGTTACCTCACTCATTCTTTGTAACTACCTCCTAGTATAGATGCTAGTATTTCCATGAAAAATCTGATCATCAAAGAGGCCAGTATCCTTGCCCATAGCTACAAAGCCAGTATGTGGCCAAGATGAATGGAACCCAGAACAGTACCACTTTGCCTATTTGTTAGAATTTAATTGGACAGGAATATCAATGTTTATAGCAGTTCAATTAACAATAGCTAAACCAACCTAGATGCCCTTCAATAGATGAATGGGTAAAGAAGCTGTGGTATATATACACAATGGAATATTACTCAGCATTAAAGAAGAATAAAAGTATGGCATTTGTGGGTAAATGGATGGAGTTGGAGAATATCACGCTAAATGAAGTAAGACAATCCCCCCCAAAAATCCAAAGGCCAAATATTCTCTCTGATAAGTGGATGCTGATCCATAATGGTGTGTGGGGGGCATGTAGGAACTGTGTTTGGGCAAATGGGGGAATGGGAGGGGGGCATGGGAGCAGGCAAGATGATGGAATGAGATGGACATTATTACCCTAGGTACATGTATGACTGCACATATAGTGCAATGCTACATCATGTACAACCAGAGAAATGAAAAGTTGTGCTGCAGTTGTGTACAATGAATCACAATGCATTCTGCTGTCATATATACCTAATTAGAATAAATAAATTAATTAAAAAAATAATTTGCTTGGGCAGGATAAACACAGACATGATACACATATATAAAAATGTGCTTGTTTATTTATACTGCATCATGCTTCATATGTAATACTAGTAGGAGCTGAAATTAGACTAGGAATCTGGAGAATGCCTTATACTCTTCCTACTATTCCAAATATCTTTACTTGAAGTATCAAAAACTATCCAAGGAAGCTATCACTGCCTGGGATCTTTAAAATGGGGTCTTTTCGGGTCTTTAAAAACTCAAAACTAATATGATTTGTTTGATATGCAAAAAAAAACAGTTGAATAAGGATGAGTCAACTGAAATGAGAGAAGACAGAGAGGATAGCTGAAGTGAGCCAGCTCTAAATCATACACCATGATCAAGCCTATTCTTGTTTTACCAAAAATTAAATGATGAAATAAATGGTAGCATTTGGTTGGCTAGATGTACGGTGGTGAGTCATTATAATAAAAGAGAAATGACAAGGATCTAGCATGACACTCTGGATATTTGACGCATGTTTTCCTATCTTCACTGTTCTGTGAGATCAGCAGTAGTGTGAGAATCATACCGAGAGGAAGCTGAGGGTCTTTAGGCGTAACCTGACCAATCTGGTGATGCTCATAAAGGAAAGAGCAGGTGACTGAAGCCAGGTGGGTTTGTGTGAAGTCCACTTCTTTGTCCTCACTCTTCACTCTGTAGATCATTTCCACAGAGAAGACAAAAAAGGCTTCTTCCTTCCTCTCAGAAAAACAAAAGATAACCCAAGCAAGAAGCCATAGAAGTTATGGTCAGAGTCTAACTAAACTATCTGACAGGAGAAAAGGACAAAGGAAGTACAAAAAGAACAATGTCCACTGATAAAAATATTATTAAAAACAATAATAATCTTTTCAAAAGGATAATTTCTTAAGCTAAAACAGATACTTTCATGATATGAGGAGATTAGGGAAGAGAAGATGAATGAAATTTCTTCTATTATCTAGAAAATAGAAAATTTATAGGAAAATAGATTATAGGGATATAAGCAACTAAATACTATTAAACCAATTAATATTAATAAATTAACTAAAAATAGTAAATGAAAAATGAATAACATCAAAGCAAGCAAAATACATCACAGTGCTCTGAAATTCATATGTAAATAAAGCCTTCTGAAACAGCTGAAAACAGGACTCAGAAAGTTAAAGAGCCAGACCTTAAATTGTCTAGAAGTGTATAATAGTCTTATGATGAAAGTAGTAACACTTATTGAGCACTTTCTGTATACCTAAGTGCTTCCTATGTGTTAATTCATTTAACTGTCACCAAAACCCAAAGGAGGAGGTTGCTACTTCTCCCAGCTGCACAGCGGGGAGAATTGGTCAGGGTGAGGGTCAGGAAGGGACAGCGCTGTGATTGAACCCCATGATATATGTGCTTTCATGGCAATGCAGTATGCTGTGTAATCTTCACATACACAATAGATCTGATGTTTCAGATATATTCATAGTGAACTTTAAAATTGTGAGGCATCCTAGCTTTGGACCATTGCTTGGCTCTGATTACCCCCACGTCAAAACACTCTCCCTTTTTCTGCTGTTATATATTGGGTTTCTTTACACATGGAAAACTTTATAGCAGCAGAAATTGTTTCTCAGAAAAGTCTGAATATGAATGGAATAGGTAATTCTTAGAGGTGCTCACTCATATGAAAGGTGCTTTACAACTTCACAAAACTCTGCCATAGCAGCACAATAGAAAATGCATTTTCATTTAAAATGCTAAGTCTTTGATCTATGATCTAAATCACATTAATTCAAACTCTGCCAATTTGAAATTCATTGACTTATAGAATTTTAGAGATGAGCAAATTAGGAGGATAAGTAGAAGTTCACTGGGGATATTTATCCTCCTTAGGAAAACACATTTGAGGTACTTAAAAAAAATACCAGAAATCTTCTAGCTGTTTACAAACAGTATGCCAATTGAAAATGATTTTTACATCATTTTGTAAAGGAGTCTAGTGGCACCTCTTCTCAATGTATTTGTATCTTGTGTGTACCCAAGAATAATAAACACAATTTATCATTAGTACACTTTAGCTGAAGACTTTTTATCTCCACAGATTTGTCTTAAACTGGTGAGTCTGAGATATATTTTAAATAATTTAAAATAAGAAGCTTAATTATAATCAAAGCACACAGACCATAATAGCCTTCCAAAGCAGTGGCAAGTGTTACCAAATACATTAGTCCTGAATAATCACAGAGATCCTCTGACTTAAGACAATGTTTCACACTGTCTTTCTGCAACAAATAAATAGTATTATGTTAGCTTTCCATCACTGGGACAAAATACCTGAGGCAATCAACTTAAAAAGAAGGAAAAGTTATTTTGGCTCACAGTTTCAGAAATCTCTGGCTCTGTTACTGTGGGCCTGTGGCAAGGCAGACATCATGGGAGGGAGCACCTAGGAGAAAAAGAGACCAGGGACAGGGTCCCAAATCCACTTCAAGGGCACCCCCCCATGACCTCACTTCCTTCCAGGATGCCTCACCTCTTACAGCCCTACCATTTCCCAAAGGGCCACGGGATGGTGACCAACCCTTTCACATGTGATACTTTGAGGGAATTTAAGATCTAAGTCATAACCACTGAGGTAGGCACAGTGGTGAATGTCTGTTATCCCAGTGATTGAAGAGGCTGAAGTAGGATTCTAAGTTTGAGGCCTATCAGGGCAACTCAACAAGACCCTGAGATTGGTATATAACTCAGTGGTAGAACACCACTCATTTCAGCCCCCAGAAATAAAATTTTAAAAAAATTTAAAAATGTATCTTGTGTCATATGAAATCAGGGAAATGTGACATTAAAAGAAGCTAAACAATGTTCTTTATTCTGGGAGGCCTTATAAGGCCTAATATGTTACTGTGTGTGTTATAAATCTTCAATAAGCAGGTTTTTTAGGCAGTGTTTCTCAAATTTAGATGTTTTGGGGGGGCACATCTGTTATTATAATCTGAAATTGTTTTCCACAAAGCATTGTTGGAAAGGAACTCTTCCACATGGATCATGGCCAAAGACATAATCCCGTCTTTTTTACAGTTTTATTTTTATTTTCACTCCTCTCAACTTCCTGAAGAAGTTGGTACTTTCCCAACAAATCATTTGGTTGAAGTAATTCCATCCCCACATATCCGATATGAAGCGTGCCATTGGCCCTCACTGATTTTTCAAGAAAAGATAATTAATTTCACCTTTATTCAGGCTTAGAGACCCATTGGGATTTCTCATTCTAGACTCTACAGTCTGTAGCTACCTCTAGATTAAGATTTTGAGGCAAAATTATTTCAACTATCATATTGCCTGCCTACAAGCCCCTCCACAATAGAGACTATTCATCCTCAGTCCCAACTATCTGCTTGTGTAAATGCCGGTTCCAGCAGAGCCCTTTTGGAATTTTCAGTCATTAAAGCATTCATTCATGCCCACAGTCTGCCAATGTTGAATTCGACAGACACAGTCACACTCAAGGGTGCCATCCTTGGATGGAGGGAAACAGTTAAAAGAAACATTCAAAAAAAATTTTTTTTTAAAGGATCCAATGTTAGAGGCAGAATGGATGGAGAAGAAGAGGCATTGAACTCAGTTTAAGTGATTCTGCTAGGCTTCTCTGTGAGATTGCCCTCCCAATTAGACCATAAGATGAGCTCCTGAGTGGGTATTTCTTGGTCAGCTCAAAGCTGTGTACTCTAGAGAGCAAGGAACACCAGAATGGGAGTTTATAGGCATAGGACAGGAAATAACATAAGCAGAGATATAGATGGGTTGGCTCTGTGTGAGGAGTTGAAAGACATTTCATAGATACTGCTTAGATCAGGAAGATGATGGAAGAAAGCCATGTCTGGAGATGTAAAGAGGGAAAGATATGGGGTCAAACTCTGTCATTACTACTTCCCTATTCTCCACCCCAAACATCAAGCACATCACAATTATTGTGCTCGTCCTTCTTCCAATTTTCCTTCCCAGCAACATTTTAGCTATGTTCTCTCTTTCTAAGACCCAGGCAAAAACCAGCACTCTCAGTGCTTTTGCATTTCACTTCCTCGCATAAGAATTCTATCCTCCCACCCATGAGTACATCCTTGGCAATTTGAGCATAGACACTCAAATAGGAACCTCGGTTTCCTCCTTCCAACCAACCTACCAGGGCTGAGGACATGGGTTGCTCTGCACCATCTTTGCAGATGATAGGGAAACGCACCCCAAAGCAGCCATGAATATTCTAAACAAAATGATTCAGAATAAAGGAAGGGCTGGCATATTTGGGAAAATTTCATATCCACAAACAGCCATTTTAAGATCATCTCAAGAT
Organism: Tamias sibiricus; assembly: GCA_025594165.1. Lineage (NCBI taxonomy): Eukaryota > Metazoa > Chordata > Mammalia > Rodentia > Sciuridae > Tamias > Tamias sibiricus. The sequence goes on from CM046662.1 coordinate 13,682,523, forward strand.
TCTAGGAATTTATGCAAAGAATAAAATAGGTGCACAGAAATGTTCATTAACAAATATCCTGCTTATGATAGGCAAAAAGATGGAAATACTTTCAAGGGCCTTGGAAGAGGAATCAGTACTTTAAAAAGAAATGATGGTTTATACACACAAATGAGTACCATACAGCCATTACAATAATGAGTTTGATTTAATATGTGGAGACAAAATGATGTTATTTTACATATTAAATGGCATAAGGAGGTTGCAAATAAACAGGTGTGGTATGATCTCAGTTAAGGCAAATTTTATAAATACCTAATCATAGATCAAAAAGATCATAATGGCTAATTCATGGTAGGATACTTTCAGGTGATTGTTGGTTTCTCCTCTGTATTCTATTGTATTCTTTGATTTATTTTAAATAATTTGAATAGTTTTAGGTAAAAAAGTAAAGAGCCTTGTTCAGTTTTGATTTTAAATAAGAAAAATCCATTATCAGTGGACAGAATAGTCTGAGATACTGTGGGTCTATGGCTCTGTAGACAAGCAATTCTTGAACCTTCTTTAGGTTGGATATGTGAAATAGCTCCTTGGTGTGTCACCTCTGCAGACAAGATACCAAATTCTGGGATGTGGGTTCTGCACCATGCTAGGCAGGGGACCTTTTTTAGATCTTGGACATGAAGTCAGTCCTCTATTAGACTATTGGTTTGGCATGTCCACAGAGACTTAAAGTCTTCCACAAGATATCTGAGTTCTAGGATTTGGAAACATTGGACATACCTGGAGATGAGCCTACAGATTTTTACTTCTACTCTATATAGTGAGGGGATATGCTTTTCCCCTCAGGAAACCAGAGTTTAGGTTTCATAACAATTCAGTTACAAGTGCTTTCATAATGTTTTCTCATACGGATGGCAGGATTTTGCCCATCAAAGAGAGATTCAAGGAAACAGTCCTAAAAAAAAAAAAAAAAAAAAAAAAAAAGAAAAAAGAAAAGAAAAACCTAAATACCTAAATATAACCCTTTATCTTGTCATTTACATCTCACCCATTTATATCTGACTGACAGACTTGGTCTATGTGCTTAATTTTCTTCTCTGAGACAACATCCTCCAAAAATACCCATGATCTCCATCGCCTTTAAAAACCAGCTCTCAAGTTTTCTCAGTCAGAAACCCTACCTCCATGGTCCCCGCCTTGGCTCAGTGTGTTTGTCCCCCATAAATTGTATCACCTCTGCATGTCTGTGGTCTGAGCCACTAATTCACACGCCCTGTTAATGCTGCTGTGTGCGAGTTCCACATCTCCTCCATTTCTTGGACCCTGGGTTCTGCAACAATTACACATGCACAGAGCCATCCTCTGCTTTCAGATATGACACTTCTCTCTGCACTCCCCTGAGACCCAGCAGTGACTGTCATGGGCTTAGGTGTGCCCCTCTCCATGCACAAAGAATTTATATGTTGAAACTCCTAATACATCAGAACCATGTTGTACTTAAAGAAAGGGTGTTTAAAGATGTAATTAATTTAAAAATGAGAATGTGAGTGTGGCTCCTAATCCAATACAAAATAGTGTCTTTATAAGCAGAGGAAATTTGGATACAAAAGATGGCAGAAGTGCATTAGTGCAGAGAAAAGGCCCTCTGGAGATAACCCAAGAAGGCGTCTATTTGTAGGCCAAGGAGAAGTTTCAGAGGAAATCATGCCTGCCTCCACCTTGGACTTTCAAACTCCAAAACTGCGAGAGAATAAATTTCTATTGTGCAAGAACACTCAGTTTCTACTCATTTATTATGGCAGACGTACCACACTAATTCAATGATCTAAATCCCACTCCTCCATTAACACTGACTGTTAAACTATAAGGAGGGTATTAGCTATTCATTGTTGTGACCAAAATAAATAAATGACATAAACAATTTAGAGAAGGGACAGTTCATGGTTCTAGAGTTTGAATCCATGGTCTGCAAAGTCTGCTGCTCTGGGCCTAACATGAGGCCAAACATCATGGTGGAGAAGAGGTAATTCATTATCAGTAGCCAGGAGTCAGAGAGAATGAGAGAAGGAAAAGGGTCACAGGGGAGATGAACCCGTCCAGGGAATACCTCCAGTGACCTTCCTCTTCCAGTCAACTCACCTGCCCACAGTTACCATCCAGTCAGTCCATTTGAACTGGGATGGACTGATCAGGTTATAGCTCTCACAAACCATTCACTTCACCTCCTGAATGTTCCTGCATATTAACACTGAAGCTTTGGGGGACACTTTATATCCAAACTACAACAGGGAAAATAGGTAATATCTTCAAATGAGTTAATGCATATTTCTTTATTAAGCAATCTATTTTGATTCCTATAGATCAGGAAAATTTTTGCCCCTTGGTGTTCTTCATAAGTTAAAAAGAAGTCATTCCCGAATTAACGATGGAACTATTAATTTTGTTCTGATGAAAGTAATTAAAACAAGGCAGAACACTCTTGATCACAGAAGTCCTTCATGAAATATTTAGAAAACTTTGGACAGTGGAACAAAAGAATAGATTCTTAATAATGTCTCATATAGTTATTTTGGGCCAAATTTAATTGTGTGATAGATGAGTTTATTCAACAAATTTAAAAGCACCAAAGCCCTTATTCTAATCCTACAGCTGGAATTGTTTCTTGTTGCTTCAGAGGGTATCTCAGCAATGGGACAAGGGCCATGGGCAAGGCACGTGCCTCTCAGAATGTCTGGAGTCTCTGGGCTATCTAGCCTAAAGACTTACAACTGTTTGTTTAATAATTGGAAATGCTCAAATTTTGATTAAAGAGTTGTAAATAGTTTGATAAGATCTGGTGTGCTGTAGAAAAAATCTTTTGATGGGAATAATAAGCTCATGCAAACTTTTGACATACTTCTAATCCTTGGTATTTAGAAATAGACATCTCAAAAGAATAAAGATATTATCTAGACCACTTTGGCAAGCAAAGATTTTTCAAGTTCACAAAAACATGAGCCATCAAAGAAAATTTTGGTAAATTAGAATCAAATAAAATTAAGAATTTCTGTTTATCAAGGTACTATAACAAGAAAGAAAAGGCAAACCATCGACTCACAGAAGGTATTCTCAATTCTACCTAAAATATAAAGAAGCATATCCATAAGGAAAAAAAGAAAAAACAATATACAACCAGTTTTTTAATATAAGCAACAGACTTGAGCCATATTTTAGAAAGAAGAGAAAGAGAATAACAAGGGAATATCTAAATAGTCAATGAGAATATGAAAGTGTTAACCATTATTGGATTTAAGAAAAAGCCAGTCAAAAGCACAACTGGGTACCAATATACTCCTCTCTTTACCAGCAGGAGATATAGATGGTAAACTTTTTTTTAAAAAAATAGCGAGTTTGATGGAAACATTTTTTATCTTCATTAGTGGTGGTTACACGAGCATATGTATCTTACTATATGTATGACATACCACAACACAACCTCTGTGTGTTGCATATATATACATACATATATATATATATATATATATATATATACACACACACACATATATATCCATATTTGTACACACACATGCATATATAACTTTTACACTCCACAAAACAACTCTCATCAATGTCCCTCTTTACCATCATTTATAATATCAGTCATTAAAACTTTATTACGATATTCTAGAGTTGGGTAGTAGTGGATTTTCTATTTAAATTTCTATATGATGTACCTTTTGTCTATAACTAGATTATAAAGTGCTTGAAGGAAAGAAAAGTTCTATATTTCTGCTTGAAGGAGCCCCAATTAGGAAGGGCTATTGTGGCTAGCTGGAAGCCATAAGTTCCACCTGATATGTATGTGATGCACCTGTAAATGCACGTGAGGCACCCGCAAAGCTAAAGGTATATAACCGGGTGAAAGCGGTCGGAGTCAGGAGAACGGAGAATTCATTCAGTCAGTCGTGCAGTCGCTCGGTCGGTCAGAAGAAGAGTTCGGGTTGGAGAAGAAAAGAATCAGAGCGGCCAGAACGTAGGCAGAGCAGTTACAGAAGAGAAACCAGATAGAAGAAGTAATAGCTGGTCAGAGTTAGGCCGAGGCTCCCGAGGAAGAAAGAAGAAAGAAGCTCTAAAAAATAATCTTTCTCTAAGCTAAGCTCTCTCTATCTTTCTTTCTCTCTAAGCTATCTTTCTTTCTCTCTAAGCTAAGAAGACAAAAAGAAAAGCTCTCTCTAATCTTTCTAAAAATCTTTCTTTCCCTCTCTAAGCTCTCTCTAAGAAAGTAGAAGTGAAAGTAGTAATAGCTTTACTCTGCCTCCGAGTTTTTCTCCCGCGGCGCTGTGGCTGGCCATGACAGGCAGCTTACATCTGCTGTTTGGGAGCACTTACTTTATGCTAGGCACTGTAATGCTGACTGCTGAAAAAAAATTTTTTTTTTCATTTTTAACCACTTAGGAAGTAGGTACCACCATCACATGTTTACAGATGAGCCCTTGTCAACTTATTAGTCAGTGGAGAAGCAAGGTTACAGTCTGGGGTTCTCTGTTTGCAAGGCAGTACTTTTCAGCACTATTCTGCTATGCTGTGCTAAGCTCTGCTGCATATCATCTAAACTGGACTGGGCTCTGCTGTATGATACATTGTGCAGAGGGTTCAGCCACACTGGGCTACCCACCATCACTGTTCAAACCACCTCTGATTTTCCTCTAGTTCTCTGTATTATGACCAGTTTGAGCTGAAAGGGTGGAGTAGGCCAGCTTGCCTCTGGCTCCCTCCTGTCTCTCCTTCAATCTCACCTCTTCTAGATTTTCATCCCACCCATCCATCCACCCCATCCAACTTCTCTGTGGTGACAACTGCTGTGAGGGCATGGTAAGGGCCTGTTTTCCAGGGGATTTGGATTTGAATAGGTTACTCTTCCACTTGAGGCCCCAGCACTAGACTACCAATGATCAATTAGATAACAATTATTCTGTTTGGACACTGACAGGCAATAACTACAGAACAAACAACCCAAATCAACAAATAGATAAGTCATTGAGGCAATATGTACAAACACTTCCATTTTTTTTTTTTTTTTTTTTTTTTTTTTTTTGACAAATCAGAATTGGAAACATTGGGTTCACATTCTTGAATGTAATATTGGGCCAGAATTGTGTAGAGGCAGTCTGCTGGATGTATTGGGGGTCTCCCAGATGCCACAATCCCCACTACTCCCTGTCGTGTCCCTGGCACAAAACAATAGTCAGTTGTTCTTCAGCTGTGATTGAGCTTTAGATTCACTAAATAAAGAAATAATTCTTAGTGACAAAATTATCTATCTGAAGTGAGAAAATAAGGAAAACCAAGGAAACTTAATTTTCTAACACCAAATGACATCAAATGTGCTGAGACAACAGGTATGTAGCCCAGCATTAGAACCTCACGGCAGACTTTATATACAAAGACAGGAGGTAGAAATATTCATTTCAGCTAGCATTCATTCCTTCATTAATGCGGCCTTCACATACTTACTGAATCGCTACCATGTTTCAGGTACTGTATTAAGCACCAGAAATGATGATAACGATGATGATCATGATGGTAGTGGTGGTGGTGGAGATGATAATAATAATTCACATTTATGGAAGGCCAGGTATTATTCTAAGAATCCTCTCATTTAATCTTCACAACAACCCTATGCAATGGATTCCATTATTATCTTCATTTCACAGATGAGAAAACAGGAGTTCAGAGAAGCAAAATAATGTGCCCAAGGTCTGCTAAAAAGTAATCTGACTGGGTTATGAAGACAGCAGCCTACCTGCAGAGTACAGCAGCCAGGCCATTGAAGCACAGCCTCTGAGGTCACAGGCACACAGGGGCGGGGCCTTGGTGCCCTGGGGCTTTGTAAAGAGTTCCTTTCCAGGATCTTATACAGAGGCCTTGGGGGCTGGGGTTGTGGCTCAGTGGTAAAGCACTCGCCTAGCACGTGCGCAGCCCGGGTTCGATCCTCAGCACCACATACAAATAAACGCATTGTGTACAACTAAAGCAAATAAACAAATATTTTAAAAAAAAAGGCCTTGGATGGAATAAGACTTCCTGCCTGACCATGTTTTAAAATTTTGTTTGTTCTCTGAATTTCTTCCATGTTTGTTTAAAGTTTTAATCTGGATCATTTACCAAATCCCTCGTTTTCCTTTATTTTAATTAATTTCTTTTTAGATCAGTCACCGCTACAACCCTTCTTCTAACTGAGGCTGAATGTATAAATCCCAATAAACAAATGTAAACAAACAAACAAAAAGAACCCCCACTAATCCTCCCTGGCAATTCCTGTGTTTTATCTAATGAGCCCTAATGTATCAGGATAAACAACCATTGCAAACTATTTGGTCTGAATTTAGAGAATCAATTTTTTTTTTCTTTCTTCCTTTCTTTCTTTTTTTTTGTTTAACGCATTTGGATGATTTTCTTTACATCAGTCAGTGCAGGTCAAATAAGCTTCAACTACAAACTCTAGGATCTTGTCCTTTTGCTTTATCTTTTAAACCATCATAAGAACAGACTCTTTAGGAAAGTTCTATGTGCTTTATCAGACCACTTCACTCCCCCCGGATACGTCAAGGTCAAGCACCCATTCTAGGTAGTGTAGAACCCAAAGAAAAATTGGTAGAGTCTGAAAATTAACACCATCACTAGATCACACACTGAATCACCCCCTTTCTCTTTCTTTTCTACCATTTAAAACCTGGCCAACTAGTGAAATGATTTTGTGGGCTCCAACAGTCTTCTCTAGTAGTAGTTTTCTTATCTTAACCCTTTATGCTCCATCATCCTATATACACATCTATTTAAAAAAAACTTAAATTAAGCAATAGATATATCACTTGTGATCACTGTAAATTACATATTGTGTTTTTAGAGTTCTACTCTTTTAAGAAAAGTTATAGGTGAAATGTTTGAATATATATCTATATATCTTATGTAGATATATGAATATAATATATAAGAATCTAGATCTAGATTATGATTTCCAGACTATTTAAATATACCTGTGTAACTTTCATTAAAATAGTCACAGAATTAAAAGCTTGGCATTTAATGGGTTAAAAAGAAAATTATTTAAGGAATTACATTAACACTCCATTTTACATGGAAAAAAAGATTGCTGTTTCCTGCTAAATGGAGTTATTTATGATTTCCAAAAATATAAGAGGAATGGGAATAGGAAGAGATTGTGTTTTACTAGCCTTCCTCAGCAGCTGCGAACAATGGAAACTGGGTGTAGTTACAGGTGCTAAAGGAACCACAGTTCACCCAAGACCCATGCAGCTCCCAAAGATGAAGTCTGTAGTCCACATAGCAATAGGATTTTCCTACACAGTTATCTTCCCATATGAATCTTGATCTAGCAGACTGCTGCTTTCCAGCTCAGCACTCCTCTCCCTCAGGGGATCACTATTTACAAAGGAAGGTTACACATCTCTGGTTTGTATATTTTATATGTTGCTGCACACTTTCTGCATTTAGTTCAAGTTTTTCTTCTTCTTCACCTATGTGACCATTTTTCCTGTTTCTGCTCTTTGATACCCCTACATACTGTTAAAAAGCCTCCAACATTGCATTCAACTCTTGTATTCATCTGAAACATCTTTACTGAGCACTTGTTATGGACCAGATTCTTTTCCACGATGGGACTACATTGATCAGCAAAGCTCCTTTTCGTGTGTCAGCAATGGGTAAAGTATTAAAAAACAAACACAAGTAGCTTTACGTAAAAATAAACACCATGAAGAAAATAAAGAGGCCGATGTGACAGAGAACAACTGAAGAAAGGTGTTACTTCACACTGGGTGACAAAGAAAGGCCGCTCTGGGAACACAGAATGTGGAAACTTGGTCCTTTCCCAACTTTCCTTGAAAAACACACATCCTGCTCAGTTTCCTTGAGAGGTGGCTCATTTTCTCACTCAGAGGTATTAGAAGTTGGTCTTGGAATTCTATTTCCTTTTATTGTCACTTCATAATTATCTCTCATTCCATTTTTGAAAATTTTTATTCTGATTTGTAATATATGACAGCAGAATGCATTACAATTAATATTACACATATAGAGCACAAATTTCCATATCTCTGGTTGTATACATACCATTCATGTCTTCATACACGTACTTAGGGTAATGATATACATCTCATTCTTTTATGCCAATAATTCTGGTTCTTTATGAAGCCCACATGATTTAACTTTTTTTTTTTTTTTTTTTTTTTTCCATTTGGGCTAACTTTTCCCCACTTCCATGGTATTTCTCCTAAATTCTTTGACATTTTTTTTTTAATTCCCGAAATTACAGATTCCCTATTGGGCACTCCATCTTTCAGCCTCCCTTTTGATGGATATAACATTCAAAAAGATGAAGTAAACAACAAACCGTATGTCACTCTTTGGATGTGCCTCTACTCTAATGGCCTTCAGCTCTACTCTAGTTGGGCAGCCTATTTGCCCAACCACATCTGAACTTCACTGATACTCTGACAGTAGCCTTGAACTTCTGCTCTTGATGTACAAACTCCCATCAGTCCACTTCACAGGAACCCCAACTCTTCATTCAGATCTAGAGTCATTCATCTCCAAACCTACTTTACTCTTCTCATTCACGCGTGTGTGCTGACTCTGTGGGCAAATCCAAGTTCAAACTCCACACCTAGAGCTTCAGGGCATCAGGGAAAGTTACTTCACTTGAAGTTAAATGGGTTATTGTTATTCCTTTCTACCTACACTGTTTTTTTTTTTTTTTTTTTTCCTTGTAAGCCTTTAAATATGACCATCTATAGTGAAAACATTTTGCAGATTATTATCACTGGGTAAAAATACTATATTTGTTTTTCTCTAATTTACACATTACTGGATTTTATGAGAACATTCTCATAACTGTATTGATAGCTTGTAGTTCATATTGATGTTATCATGTCTCACAATTGTTATTCATCAAATCTTCCCCTCATTGCTAATTAACTACCTGCCCCACTTATTAGAGTCCCTTTTTTCTCTTGTATTAACCACAAAAAATCCTCAAATGCCCTCATTCAGTTTCAATAAATGATCTAATATTCCATTTTACTAATGTACCAGGATGTTAAATTCAGCTCTTCCTGTTATCTTGAATTTTCTCCATAGGTCCTTGGCTGAAAATAATGCTGTAGATGCCAAATCCTCCCCCACTGTAAAGAGAGATGCAAAACTAGCTACAAAGGACTTGCAAAGGAATGGCTCACAGCTAATTCTGCTACATAGGCCCATCACTAATACTTGAACACATAAGAGGTGGGGGTTTAAGAGGCCATAAGGAAATTTCACTGAGAAGCATAGTTGAAATATTGTACTATCCTAGCCTTATTTCTCATTTTATACAAATGAAAACTTTTCCAGAAGGACCCCAAGGTTACCTTAGTAGGTATTCTCTGACTTAGGGAATCTGAAGTTTGGCATGATTCTTGCTGGGAATAGTTCAAAGGCAAAGCCTGGAGTCTGTGTTGACCTGCATTGCAAATGAGAGGAGTGAGAAGAGGCTGCATCTAGAAGAAACGGTTCCTCCATACCTTGGTGGAGAAGACAGACTTGTCCTGAGACATTACACAGCTCTCAATGCACAGCATTGTCCTGGAAATACCTTAGAACTTCATAGCAGGATGAGGAGACTCTACTTGGGACTCCATCTTTCAGCTTCCCCTTTGATGGATACAACATTGAAAAAGATGATGTAAACAATAAACTGAAAGTCAACTCTTGTATTCATTTGAAACATCTTTACTGACCATGGGGAAGCTGAACAATGGAGTGCCAAGAGGGCATGGACCACCAGAAAACCAGAGGACAAGGATGGAACTGAGAGCAGCTGGCCAGGCTCTTATCCTTCCTCATATTGTAGAAGCTGTGGTCAGTGCTGGTCAGTGAGAGAACCTTTGAGAAACTTTACCAGAGATTTTCAAGAGAGACAAAGCTCAAAATTGCATATCTATCTCAAGAGGGCAAGGGCAGCAAATGAAAATTATCCCAGTCCCATCCATGAGGTAACTTTGTTCTTGATCTACTCTCTACCTAATGATATCCTTAAGGAGTAAAAAAAAAAAAAAAAAAAAAAAGTATAGGGAGTGGGAGATGAGGTGAATAAAGGAAAGAGAAAAATAAATCCATGCATCCTTATCCTACTGCACGTTTGTAAATCTAAAGTAAGCCGAGCTGAGGGAGGAGAGACAATCCCAAAGGGAACTGCATTTGAGATTAAATATTGGTTGAGAGTATTCAATTACTAAAATAAATCTCATCTCAGGAAGTAAGGAGATCAAAAACATGATGGCACCTGGCTGAGATCTCATCTAAATAAGGAAAGAATAGAGGGAGGCATCCAGTTTAAAGAGCAGCAAGAGAAAGTAGAAAGTTACGACGCTAGTTTGCACCTGTGAAGACCATTCAGGAAAACAGATAACACTAAGAACAATGTAGAGCTTTTCAACATCTCTCTCACTTGCCTTAAAATTTTATATTTGCTCAATCGTCCTATCCTTATGTTCTTATAACTCATAAGCAAAATCCCCTCTCCAGTACGATAATGATTGTCATCAACATCCTCCTCTTTGTTCTCATTCATCTGCTGATTGATTTTTCTTTTGAAATTGATCTTCTCATTTTCATGACACTGCACTTCTTTTATTACCTATTGTGATAATTTCTTAGTTTTCTTTGTACTTTTTTGTTGTTGTTGTTGTTGTTCTGCCCATTTTTTATGCTTTTCTGTATTTTCTTTTGTCCATTTCTCAATGGGTATGTAAGGCTTCATATAGCACCACTTTTCTGATAGCTTCTGTAACTACATTTCAGCCTTATGGTTTTGCCTAAGTCCAAGATCAAGGGTTTCAAAGGTCTGTCAGACAACACCATATCCAGAAGACTTTTCTCCCTCTTTGTGTTTAATTTAATCCTATCCATCTTTTAAGAGCAGCTCAAACATCCTACTATGTGAATTCTTCCCTGAGAGCAAAGAACACACTTCTTTGTACATTCCTTGTAATGCACAAAACAACAGTTTTTCTTTGATTCTCCCATATACTAGATCTCTAAAGGTTGCTAGGGTATCTTAATAATTTTGTACCTTCCAGTGTACCTAGCACAATATTTTTATAGGAACATACTTTTTCTTTGATACCTTGAACTGAAATAAAGCTTCTGGATAGAAAAACTTAAGATGATTCCTTTAAAGACAATCTATTTATTTATCTATTCTATTTATTTATTTAAATTTGAAAACATGAAGATACAACTAGAACATACAGAAAAGTAAATGTAGAACCTGGAGCAACCCAATTGTTCTTTCTATATATTCTTATTTGTTTTCTTAAATATCAATTTTTGGAGTATTTTTCATTTCCTCAAGGAAATTGGAAACTTGTTGACAGCTTTTACCTACTCAGGAAACAAAATTGAATAAAAAAGAAACTTGAGTCTCAATATTCATAGAAGAGTCATTCTAAATTCAGTTAAGGTAAAGAGCTAATAAGAATAACCTATACCTAAAAATGCATAAATATATGTAAGATATATTTATGTAAGATATAAAAAAATATACATAAATAATTTATATAAATCTATGAAAGATATAGAAATATTACATATATACACATAAATGCCTGCATTTTGACACATATAGGTTGTACTTGCTTTATGAAATTGATTTTTGAATGTTCATAGTTATGTCCCCTCACAAGTTATTAATTATAAAGAAAAAATATACCTACAATCTTTCATATTGCAAAAATGAGCATGGTCAACGGCATATACTCTCCTGAGTTCTGATTCCTGATTCTCGGTTGCTTCCATGACAACCATGTCATTTCACTGCCAGAATATCTTATAAACAGTTAAGATGAATGGAAATATATGCATGCTCTCCTGCAATTAATTGTTAAGAAAGAAAAGAGAGAAAAAACTGAAGTTTTTCATTTGGTGAGCTCTATTCTACATGGATAAAACGAGTTTCCTAACTATGTCCTCACCCCATGGATAACATCAGATGTGGTGCTTTTTCTTGCTTAGAGACTGACCATAATCATTTTCTTCTACTTGTTTCACAAAAGGCTTTTTTTTTTTTTAGAAAAGGGGGAGTTTATTAAGGGAAGGGGAGAAAGGGGGAAGGGGGAAAGGGAGAAAGGGAAAAAGGGGAACGGGGAAGGGGAGAGCTGGTGAGAAGATGAAGGTGAAAAGAGACAAAAGAATTTTTTTTGCTTCTTCCAATAGAATATGAACATTCTTATCCCTAGCCTTGCATTTCTGTTGCCTTGAGTTTTTCTTGTGCTCCAGATGCTGGTATTCATTTCCATGTATATGATCACCTTTAATCTTTACAAACATTATTTTCAAGTTGATGAAACTGAGGAGCCTATCAGTTAAGCAATTAATTCACATGTAGTCAGAAAAGATGGGCCTGAAATCTAATGGCTGTGACTGTTGCTTACACTCTCCTTTATTCCTCTTAAAGAGTTGATCATATTGTTACCTACTGTGATGAATTCTATTACTGTTCTCAATTCATTACCCTTCTCAGTATTCATGCCTTTTTCTATGGGTCTTTTTAGTACCTTAACTAATGGCAGAGTTTATTTTGTCACCCCATTAATTTGAGCTGACCATACATAATCTTTTTCCAGTGGGATATAGGAAAAATGGCATCCAAACCTTAGTCTTAAAGGGTCATCAGAGGCTTGAGGCTTGTGCTTCAACCTCTTATGTGTCTGCATCACTGTGAGAATGGCACAAAAATAGCAGTCTCTGCCTATCATGTTAAATCAAGGAAGATGAGTCCCATTTGGAGCAGATCTTGGTATAACTTACTGCTTTATACAAAGCCAAGTAGAGAGCAGGCTTGGTCGGACAGTGCCTGCACAGGCAACACAGACAAGATTAAGTTATTATATTGGGCCCCTGAGTTTTGGAGGGTTTTACAATTTTTTTTTTAAATTTAATAATATATATCATATATATGCATTGTATTATATATCATATATATACATATATATTACTGTGGAAATAGCCAACTGAGAACTTCATGATAATACTTTGTATTCTTATCTAATTTCTTCTAACAGATTACATATTCTACAGTTGTTCCGAAATCTTGCATTTTTTTTTTGAGCCTTAATAATAGCTAATACAATGTGTAAGTTGGCACAGGGTATGAGTGCTCAAATATTGTTGCATGAATAAATGTGTATTTTCTTTTCTATTTATTTCCCAGAGAGAGCTAGTATGTAAGGCTTGGTGCTCTTGCAATAAAAATATATGAATCTCATGTAAGCAAAGATTCTGTATGATAAAATGATTCACACTGTGTTATCTGCTCGTGATATCTGTCCCTGGAGGATGCTGATGTGTTCCTACTTAAAATGGCAATTTTTCAAGAAGTGAACTGTTTCAAAATGCTACCATATCTCCTTAGAAAGTCAGCGTGGTACCGTGATAAGAACTCAGCTTTTGGTGCTATATGCCCAGTTTTGTTACTTATTAGGAATGCCAACCTGGATCCAATCTCTGAACTTTTCTGAGCCCCAATTTTTCGAATGTAAAGCAGGAATAATAATATCATTCCTCTCATGAAGCTTATGCAGATTAGGATAACTGGCACAGAAAAATGACTTATCTTTAATTAAAAACTACTATTTATTAAGGAACCAGTACAATATATCCATAACACATTTGTAATGATATTAACTGGCATTGCATAACATATAATGTTTACATGAACTTGACAAAAAGATGTGGGTGTTATTTAGTCCATAAGAGTAAATGAGGCAATTTGTCGAATATACCCCAAGATTCCTTAATACGCCTCCCTTCAAGAGGTTGAGCATAAACCCCTTCCTCTTGGGTATAGGCTATACACAATGAGTTAGTCCTAATAAACAAAATATGGCAAAAGTGATGGGATGTCACTTCATTTTAGGTTATAAAAAGGCTGCAACTTCAATCCACATGGTATATGCCACTGTCAGAGTCTAGGTCTACCCACTTTGATCATTTGTTCCAGGGAAGTCAACTACCATGATGAGCATCTCGTGACAAGGAACAGGCCTCCAACCAAGAGCCATGAAGAAAGGAAGTTTGCTAACTACTGTAAGACTGAACTTGGAAGTGGATTCTTCAACCCACTCATACCTTGAAGTGACTGTAGCCTCAGCGAATAATGGACTGAAACTTCATAATTTCTAAGAAAGTTCTTTCAAGTACTGCCTTTGTTCTTCTTGCTGCTCACAGTAAGATATATGGGAAGAAAAAAAGCAATCTAACAGGGAGACTTCTCAGCTTAAAGGAATTTGATGGTTTTGAAAATTCTCAGAACATTTTATAGAGAAAATAATTCTAAAATTAAGCCAAAAGCATGGAAAGGGTGCTTTGTCATGAAATCTAGTCTAAAAATTATGTCAAGGGTGTGACTCTAAAATTATTTTGTAAGACCTCAGAAAGAGTTCTGGTGGGGCCTCAGAGATCCTTTTATAGAGAAAAAAGATCCATTAAAGATATCAATTCTGTGTCTTAAAGACCAACTCAACCAAATATTAGCAGTGCTGGTAATCGTAATGGCATTGTCCCTTCATAGCTTTAGTGGAATCCTAAAGTAGAAAAGGTTTGAAGCAAATTGGGGATGTGGCTATTGTCTAATAGAGTAGTACCTAATAAGATATACAGAAGACCAAGAAGAGCTTTAGAACAATAATATATGTAGTGATGTTGACAGCTTGAATTCAAAAGAACAGAGACAATACAAAATGAAAAATTTCTTGGGACCACAAAAATTCTATTGTCAGAATATAGGCTGAGGAAACTGCTCACCATCATACACACACACACACTTACATTATATTATATATCGAGGGCAGATAACACATGCCTTTAGATTCAGAGGTAGGGATAAACTCTACTCAACAGGCTCTACCTGATAAGATTCTGGACTTTCAGCTGAGGCTACAGTGGGATGAGAATTTGGTCACCTTGAGAGGGGTGTATATTTGCAAATAGAATGAATGTAAATTGTGAATCTAAGGAAGACTTAGTAGCTTAACAAATATATCCACAAATTCTTTGATACTGATCTCTTTAAGAGGTAGAGTTGACCTTTGCTCTCTTTGGATGTCACCTTAATGGGCTCCTTAGGAATCAATAGCTTGTCTTAGATAAATAATGTCAAGCAAGAATGGTGGTTCTCCCTTATGAAGTTCATAAAACGTCTGTGGATTCTGTATGGGGCACTTTTTTCTTGTTCTTGGGAAGCCACTCTTTTCTTCTCAGAGCATGCATTCTAGGGAAAGCCAGCTGAATGAAGATAGGCCCTTGATGAAGAAAAGTATCCTCAGTCAGCCTGGCACTGAAGCCTTCCAAAAGCCACATGAGTGGGCAGGAAGCAAGTCTTCCAGCCTCAGCAGAGTCCCCAGATGACTACAGCTGTGGTGGATAGGAACTTCATGAGAGTACTCTGAACTACAATCACACAATTAAACTACTTCAGATTCTTGACCTTTAGGAACTACATAAGATAATATAAACTGTCACGTATTAGTACACTTTGTCATGTATGCATCAATAGGTGTTATGGTTTAGATCTGGAACGTCCCTCCAAAAGCTTCTGTGCTAAAAGCATGGTTCCCAATGCAGCAAAGTTTAGAGGTGGGGCTTTGAGGAAATGATTCAATCACGAGAGCTCTGACTTCATTAATCCATTGGATGGATTAATCCATTGATGTTTGAATGGACTACTCTGTGGTGAGACTTAGTTGAAGGAAGTATGTCACTGCCTTTTAAAGATTTATCTTCACTCCGGTCCCCACTTTCTTCTCTCTCTGCTTCCCAGCTGCAGGAGCTGAGCAGATTTCCACCACCATGCCATCCACCATGTTGTTCTACTTTCTTACATCCCAGAATAATGAAACTGGCTGGCCATGGATAGAATTTTCTGAAACTGGGAGTCAAAATAAATCTTTCCTCATCGAAGTTTTTGTCAGGTATTTTGATCACATCAACACAAAATTAACACTATGGATAACAACTATAAGGGAATACTATCCAAATTCCTGTGTAAATAAATCTTATTATCTTCATTGTATAGGTAAGAAGGTTGAAATATTTTTTTTAAAAAAGTTAGGTGATTTTACCAAAGTATACAGCTAATAGGTGGTAGGATAAAGATTTGAGTTCACATCTACATGTCTTAAGGGTGAAAAAAGTACATTTCATATAAATAAAAATCAAAATATAACAAAGCCACATCTTTGATAAAAATAATGTTTGGACTGGCAAAGAAAGTCCAAAATGACATACACAACTACCATCTGCTTTAGAAATAACAGAGGTGTTGGACAGGCAGAGGAATGTGCAAAAGATGCTTAAATCTCTATACCACAGGGGCCAGGACATCTGGTAAAGAAGAGGTGAGCCATTCCTTCCCCATCCCAGCTTTCCCAATTATGTTAATTGTAACAGAACTTGGCTTCCTGGCAATGCAGAGCTAGTGAGGCATTTGACACACTGTAGAATTTAAGTTCAAAAGTAAAATTGTTTAATGAATGCACACCCTACTCCTTATTCATTATGCAAAGTCGGGTTGTAGAGTTTTTCAATATGTACTCTAATTCCCTTTAAGAAACGTGATTCCACATTCTTCATATTAGTGCAGGGGAAAAAAAAAAAAAGATAGTCTGCTGGAACAGGCTTTGGGGTCAGTTAGAAATTCTGTGCTCTGTTTTTAAAAGGAAGATATAATCCTTTTTTCTCAGCCATTGTGTTTTATTATGTTGAGGGTTGATGGCTATAAAACACAGCACCTCCCCTTCAACTTTTCCATATAACTTGATTAGACAGGAATAATCTCTTATGCTTTCATGCACAAATTTAGGAGTGACCCAGAACAAACGAGTTTCCTTCATCACCATAGCAACCAGGACTATGGAAAAATGCCACTCACTGGGCTATGCAAGTCAGAATTCATTCCTTTGATGTTAATTAACAAATTGCTTTCAGAAAATCAATGAATGTCCCTGCTCCTCTCTAAATGTTTGTGATATATTTTTTAGTACTTCCTAAAGTGATGTGGTAGAAGAATGATGGAAGAAGCTGAATGAAAGAGAGCCCTACCTTCTCCTAGTTAGTTAGACACAGAGGTGACCAGGAATGGGAGGGTGAGATTGGAAGAGAGAATTCATTTGGGCCTCTTATGCTCAGAGATTCAAACCTGGATGCATGTTTTCTTACTGAGTTTCTTCTGTTGGAAATTGATGGCTGCTTCCTTCCCAGAGAAAGAAATATAGAAAAACTAACCAAAAGGACCATCACCAAGCAAGGTTTTGGTAGAAACCTATATTTAGACATGTCTATTCTAATCTGCTCCTAGGACTGTCAATTTCTTCTTGGGTGATTTAATTATTTTTTTTTTTCTTTGCCAAAAGTCTGTAAAATGTGCCCACCCTTTCAGTCAGATGGGAAGGGTACACTCCAAGATGTGAACACAGGTGAATATACATGAGAGTCTTCATACTGATCTTAATAATACATTTTTAAAGATAGAAACATTATAAGCAACACTGTAGGATTAAAGTAAGCTAAATGTGCTTTCAGAGAAATTAAACAGGGTTTGTAATATTTCAAGTGAGAGGGAAAAAAAAAGGCAGGTGAATGATCAGAGCCTCGGGATGATGCATTTTAAAACAATTTGAAGATTCCAAGTAAGTTTTAGAAACTCGGCAAAGGAATAAATAGACTTCCCTTGAAGGGTTTTCTATTTTCTGTATGTGTCTTAATGTTTGCTGCTGTTTTTCTGTGTGGGGACAAAGTGACTTGAACAGAAATATATGAAAGACTCAGTTGTCTGTAATAGGTGTGTGTCTATCTTCTTTACTAGATGACAAAAGTTTATTCAAAGAGATATATCACTGGCCCCCAAAAGTCACTCCATTCTATTCACTGTAATGTGATGTGGGAGAACAATTCAAAAAAAAGTATACTTTGAATTGGCTTAATTAAGTTATTGATAAAAGGATTAAAACCTGACATTTTCGAGCATACTGAGTCTTAGAGAAAAACTCATTATTAAAAACCTTTATCTATTTATAAGTAACAAAAATAATTTCTAGATAAAATGATGTAAGGGTCAGGAAAAAAATGTATAAATGTGGTCAGAATATCTTTTCAGGTCCAGGATTAAAACTAGAAAATTTTATCAAATAAAATTTATGAAGAGCAATCATTTTCATTATTTTTGACCAGCAGAACAATTTTGCTCAAAGACATTCAGCAAGAAAAGTCAATATACAAAAGTAATTGAAACACAGTTTATCAACTGAAGTGCTGGAGAAGCCAACCCAAGCCCACCCACTTTTCAGTAAGAGCACTGTTCTGAAACCCACTGTGGTAGACAGTGCTGGCCACCGTTCCTTACGCCCCTGCCACTGTCCTTTCTTGCCTTCCTCTCATCAGAGGTCAGCGCTTGGTTAGGGACAGCAAGACTATTGCAACAATGGCATCATGCTGTGCCATATTGGTCAAGGAAAGTAGCCACTTTGCAACTCAGTTTCCTTGGCTCTACAATGACAAAACAAGAGAACAGACTATATTTCTATAAGGCCCCAGGAATCTCACCTCTTGGTATTCACACTCTGTGTGTATTGCTCTCCCTTTGAGGGTGGGCTGGACCTTTTAATTTATTTCAAATAAATAGAACAAAATAAAAGTGATCATTTTTTTTTTCCTTTTTACAATCTTTCATGATTTATTCTTCACTTAAAAATACTGTTAGAATTTGATGCATACAATAAGCAAGGGCTATGACCCACACACATATACACATATATATGCATTATCAGTAAGAAAAGTGATTGTATGGTATTTCTGAGACTACAGCAAGACTGTAAAGCACCTCCTTCCCCTCTATATATCTCTTTCTCTATGTTTCTTTCTCTTTCTTTTTTTTCTCTATTGGAAGGAATCTTCTAAACTCTCAACAGTTCCACCTGGCAAAGAACTGATCTCTCCAACTAACAGTCAGCAAGAACCTGAGTCTTGCCAATGGCAATGTGAGTGAGCCATAAGGGAATCTTCCTCCCCCCAAGCCTTGAGATTCTTGAAGTCCTGGTCAACTCTGCAGTGTTCTGCTCAGACTGCAAAGGAGAAGATTGCCTAAGTCCTCCGTCGCCTTGACAGAAAACTCAGATAGCAAATGCTTGTTGCATTAAGTTATGAAGCTTTGGAGTGATACATTACACATCAACAGAAAACCACACATAATAAATAATGTTTCCTTTTACTTCTGAGGTTCTTTTCTTTTAACAGATGTTTCACATTCATTTAAAACTGTTTATAAATACACAGAAAAGCTGGATAGTTTAAAGAAAAAAAATATGCTGATTTGAAGTATTTAAACACCTCTCGGACACCCAGGTTTCCTCCTAGTTTCATTACTCTTCCTCTTTAGATGCCAGAATAGAGAGACATACCTGCCTTGGAATGATAGAAACTCCTGCTCTTCTTTGACCTTTACAGTATCTATTATGGAAAAAGTGACAGCCCATAGTATGGATCCCAGTGCCATATCTTCTGTTGGGAAGTTGCATTGATCTTTGAAGACAAATGCATTCTTCCTTTACTAAAATCATTAGCCCAGAAGTCATTTAAGAGTTAAAGTAAAGCTGTTCAGAAAATGTTTTGCCAGATTAACTATTTGTCTTAAAGATAATCCTTTTTCACACTCCTACCTGTGCAGTTTAAGCTCAGATCTGGGCCCAACAGCCATCATAGATCTGGATCTTTGTGACTTATTAGTCGGAATGAATTCTAAACCTGTGCTTTATTTTGTATAGAAATGATTGCTAAGAAATCATATTTTATTTTATTCTCTAACAATTTACCCAACCCCAAATGGTTTAGATTTCTCGGAAAAAAGAAAAGAAAAAAAAAAGCACTGCTTTCTCTATCATCACGAAGCAAGAAGATAGATATCAAAGATATTTATAAAATAAAAAATAAATGTTGCATAAAATAGTATAATTGGGACTGAGGTTGTGGCTCACTGGTAGAGTGCTCGCCTAGTACATGAGAGGCCCTGGATTGGATTCTCAGAGCCACATAAAAATAAATAAGTAAAACAAAAGTATTGTGTTCAACTACAACTAAAAAAATAATAGTAAGATATAGTAGAATTGTTACATTTCATATTTCTTAGCCCCAATCACTACTTTATTGCCCTAAGAGGCATTTGCTTATCATTTATTGAATGAAATAACATTCTAATATAAAACACGGTAGAATGTTCCGTCTTTTAGAATTTTTAGTCTTACCCTTAGGTGCAAAGAAAGCATAACTGTTTCCACTAAAATTTTTCTAAATACCAATCTTAGATGGAAAAAGAAGTTCTAACGTACAAAACAACTTCAGTACATGAGATAGAAATCTTCTTAAAGATCACGTATGAAAATGATCAATGCCAAATTCTTTACAAAAAAAAGTTTTCTTCCATAGTGTCCCAAACTGTTTCTCTGACCACTTCTTTCTGGGGTCATACCTCACTCTCCATGTCCATTTAATATTAGTATTCATATTTGGCAAAGAAAGAAACCGTCTGTGTGCAGCTGCAAGTGCCCATTCAAAGCTAGTTGTGTTGGTGCCATTGTGTCTGCATTGGGTGTGCATGCATGGAGAACTTGAAGACAAAGTTAGGGCAGCCTGCAGATAGGTGTGATCAGGGGGAAAACTGAATGGTAAAAGAGAGTTACGAAGAGTCTTGACATTGTATGATGGTGTCAGGAGAAACAGACGTTCAAAATTAGCATGTGATTATGCTGACAATCAACCGGGGTAACCTAGCACCTATTTTTGATTAGAGATTAGATGGTGGAATTGGCTGACTCGAGATGAATTATGAAGTTGTGCCTGAGTGTCACCACAGATGAGCAAAGCTAACAAGAATTTTCCTTTTGCAGTATATTAGGAAGGCCTAATATTTCTGAAGCTGAAAAATAAACCCTAATATACTACCTAGCATAGCTTCTTTACCTTTGACAATCTGTTTTCTTATAGGAAGAAGCATTAAATTTTCCAAGAGTAGACACTTAATGAAACAACACATCTTAATTCCACATATAAGACAGGATTTAGAAGATCACTATTTAATTCTCCTCACTTTGTTGGGGAGGGGTTTTCTCAAGATAATTCTTAAACAGTAAGCTGCAGTAATAGTTGTTTACAAGTTACTTATCTTACTCACGTATGAAACCAAATATTAAAATGTGTCCTCAAACAGCAGTTCCCAGTGCCTGCTATACATTAGCCACCTGGGAAGGTTTTTCAAAAGAGGGATTCCTCAGACCAGATTGAGCGAGAAACTCCAGGGGTGGGAGCCAGAAATATATATTTCTAAAAGTTAAATAATGCATTAAAATACATATCTGCATATCTTGAGGGAAGAAAGAGGGAATTCAGAGTTTGTTGCTTTGCTCCTATCAGGGAAAATGCAGCCCTCCATTTCTGCCACCCTAAAGCCAGTGACAGGTTCTTTTCTAGACCATGTCTCCATCCCATAATACCCCCCTCTCTGTCCTGTCCTCACTGTCTGGGCATTATGATGTTCCAGAGCTTATACCTCCTTCTGAACACTGAAGAGACTGGTGCCGCTGGGCATTTGAGCAAGATGTGATCTGGGGTACTGAGCCTTTGCAGGATTTTTCTCCCAGGAAAATTTCCCTTCTCCTCCACCAATACCTTAGAGGAAGGGCTGTTAACAAAGGGGAATGGAACCCGCTTACCAAGCTTATGTAAGATCCCTCTGTTACTTGCATCAACTTAGCTTTCTCTGAGTGCTCTTAGATGAGCCCAGTGGCCTGAAGAAAAGACAAAACAAAAGATTCTTGTAAGGGGCTTTCAGCCAACGTGCTTGTTGAGAGGCAATTCTCTTTCTGCGTGTTTTACATCAGATTTTGCTGCAGAACGCCTTTTTCAAAGATGTCTGTGTAGCCACTGCCTCAGAAGACAGAGATCCTGTCTCCCACTGGTGTACAGAGCGGATTTATTTCCTGATCAGGATAATAAAGGTAATATCTCCCTCCAGGCAAAGTTGGGAGGGTTCAACTCCTTCACTTGGGGGTATTCTAAGCCTCTGATCTCTCAGGTGTGATTCGAACCCACCATGTGTGCCCCATCCACCTGGGTCACTCCACATGGCCCCTGTGTGACCTGGGGCTCAGGAACAGCAATGGAATGTGGGCCTCATGCTTGCTACTGGGCTGTGGGTAGTGAATAGCAATGTTACTTTTTGCTCAGCCAGGTGTCTGGTATGATGGAGCCCACCAAACAGGCACAGGCTAAGTTACTAATATAAGAGGGTGACCTTACAGTTCTTGAGAGTGCTTATCAAGTTTCTGGACTCCAGTACTGGACACTGTGTCACTGAGTTTCAGTTCTGCTACTTACCTATTTTTTCTTTTTTTTTGTGTGTGTGTGTGTGTGTGTGTGTGTGTGTGTGTGTGTGTGTGAGAGAGAGAGAGAGAGAGAGAGAGAGAGAGAGGAGAAATGAGAGGAATTGAACCCAGGAGTGCTCTATCACTGCATTACATGCTCAGTCCTTTTCATTTTTACTTTGAATCAGGGTCTCACAAAGTTGCATACTCTGGACTCTAGCTTGTGATCCTCCTAGCTCAGCCTCCCAAGCCACTGAGATTACAGTGTCACTTATTCTTGTTATGGGACTTAGGACACCACACACTAACTAGGTCTTTTCTAACAATGGGACTGACTAGTTATGTCACTTACTCACCCTGGGAACTTGGCAGTAACAATAGCAATAAACAACAATAATAGTAACTTTAATTACATGGTAACAAATAAAACAAATATTTGATGATGGCATTCTAGACTCTGTGTAAAGCATGTATACAATGTAGCGCCCTCAATTACAATTACCACATAAAACAGGACTACCAACTGCTATCACAATTTGATCTTTCCCCAAGATTATGAAGACCAAAACAGAATCATGGTTAGTACAGCACATTTGGAGGTGCAAACCTAAATCCTGAAGGAAATCACTTTCTTCCCTTTATTCACCTGAATCTCATGCAGAGCCCTGCTATGTATTCCTGCCTTTGCCCATGTTGTCCATCTAGAAACCTTTTGCTATCTTCTTTCACAGATATCTCTTCATCCTTGATGACTTAGCTCAGAGGAGCACTGAAAGGAGAAGAGATTTTTCCCTGTGTAAGCACATTTGCTTCTTGACCTACAGTAAGGTTTCTTTTGACTTCTTTGTGGGGAAAAACATGAACCCTTGTTTCTAAGCCCATTTCTCATTTATGTTCATGGGTGTCAGGGTGCTAACTTTTGTGAAAAGAGGAAAAGTGTTACTGTGTCCTCATCTTCATCTCTAAGGCTTTCTGTGGATCTAGCCACATGCAATTCCACACAGGTGTATCTTCTGCACACGGCGAGCTATTGAGGAGAGCTCAGCCCCAAGCAGAAGAGGAGGTAGCAGTCCGGCTCCCCTGACCCAGATGGGGAGAGTGATGGCATTTGGGAAGGTGCAGGAGAAACCACATTAGTGTCCAGTCCTGGCCACATTCTCTGAATCAGTGCACTGAAATGAAGATGGTCATTTTATAACTCTCACTCCTACAGTTATCATTTTAGTCAGCTTTTTTTTTTTTTTTTTTTTTTTTTTCCTTCTGTGATTAAAAAACCTGACAAGAATGATTTTAGAGGTGGAAAGGTATATTTGGGGATCATGGTTTCAGAGGTCTCCATCCACAGAGGCCCAGGTCCATTCCTTGGGATTTGAGGTGAGGCAGAACGTCATGGCAGGAGACTGTGGTGGAGGAGAGCGGCTCACAGAATGGTCAAGAAGCAGACCAAGAGTCTCCACTTGTCAGACACAAAACATATACCCCAAAGCCACGCCCCCAATGCCCACCTCCTCCAGCCACACCCTACCCCCTTCAGTTACCCCTCAGTTAATCCCATCAAGGGATTAAGTCACTCATTGGGTTAAGGCTCTCATGACCCAATCTTTCCACCTTTGAGTATTCTTGCATCGTCTCCCATGTGAGCTTTTGGGGAACACCTCCTATCTAAACCATCACACTTATTTTTCTATCAGCGTGAAAGCCAAAGTGAAGAAAGAAGTAAAAAATCCGCTCTATTTGAAACATTCACCCTCCTTCTCCCTACCCTTTCAGCAATTCTCCTAGAGAGCTCTTTGGACTTTCATTTTCCTGCTTAGTTGTCTATGTTCTCTTGCTGTTTGGGTATAGCCTATTGGTGTCCATATTCTTGCTAACTAGTTGTGCCTGGTAGATAGCACATTCAGTATTATATAATAAGCATGTACTAGGTGCTCAATAAATGAAAGAAGAATCTTAAATTGGAAAGATTCTCTTTATCACCACCTTAGTTTGTCATTTTAGCCCTAGCATAAACACATGTACCTCGTTATAAGGTATAATATTGATAGGTCACAGCAAGGGTGTCCCATTTCACAATGGGACTCAGTGTTTTCCATGCTCCACTTCCACATATCAAAGTGATCAGTAGGCTGTTTATGAATATCAGTCACTGGCTTCTAAGCCATGCCAGAATATTTTTAAAAATAAGAACCAATTTTTCACCATTGGTATTTCATCTTATGGAACCAAAAGATTTCTCAGTCATAAAGAGAAGACAAAGAAGAAACCATTTTTATCTCTATAAGAGCATCATTACCCAACAAACATGAAGAGATAGATAGAAAAAGAAGAGCACACATCAAGGTGCTCCTGACACTTTATGTTGGCTGTATATCTGCTCTTCCGGTTTCTTCCTTCTGAGACTGCTGCTACACCCTTGTACGTGTTACTGAAAATATGAAATTGAGCTCTCATGCTCAGAGCTTAGCACTGAGCAGTTAGTTGTCCTTGAACCTGGAAGAGTAACCTGATCCCTATTCCAAAATATACCTCGACATTAGTAGTCTCAATTTTTAGCTACTATGTACTGAGTGTTGCCACGTACTGGGTATTTTATGAATAATGTCCTATTTAATTCAAACAACCACCATGTGAGGAATGTAATATCTCCATTTTACACACTGGAAATGGAGTTTTGCTAACTTCCCCAAGTTAATTTATTCAGTAAAGGGATCAGGATGAAAACACATGCTTCTTTCTGACCTCCAAAACCATGCACGATTTTGTCTCTCCTGGGTTTATGTCTGGAGTGTTTCCACATGTAGTTTGGGGGCATTCCATGATGGTAAATGCCTTGAATTGATTAGATAAGAAACCACTTCCCAAATTCAACATCAGTGACTTGTTCTAAGTTTTGCTCTACTCTTTGCTGGGTTGGGATGTCCCCAACCCAGCAAAAGCTTTGTGTTCAGCATGGTGCTATTGGAAGGTGATGGAACCCTTTAAAAGGTGAGGCTAATGGGAGGGTTTCAGGTCAATGGGAGCATGCCCTGCTCCCTCCAAGAGGAGTCTGGGACATAGGACTCTCTTTTACACCAGGCTGTGAGGGGAATGGGCTTCCTCTACCACATACCCTAGGTCATAACGTGCTCCCTTCCCACAGGCTCAAAGGGTATGGGGATCGAAAGCTCTGAAACTATGAGGCAAAATAAATGTTTCTTCCTCATTGGTTAGCTCAGATACTTTGTCACTATGATGGATATCTGTCTAACACAGTGAACCATAGAAGGGACATTACATAAAATAGTAATTAAGTGTACAGGTTCTGTGATTCCAATGCCCTGTAACAGAGGGACTTAATAGCAAATAACTTCATCTCAGGAAACCAGAAATTGTTTCAGCCATTAAAATGAGAAAAAGAACACTATTCCCCATCTAGATTTTATGTGACTATTACAGACGATGAAAGGTTTACAAGAATAACTGAATTCATTATATTATTAACAGGGCCTAAAAATTAAACTTCAGGATTTTTTTTGTTTGTTTAATTTTTTTTTTTTTTTTTTTTTTTTTTTTTTTTTTTTTTTGGCAAACAGCAGTGTGCCACGGATTGAACTCAGGGACTCTCGACCACTGAGCCCCATCCCCAGCCCTAGTTTGTATTTTATTTAGAGACAGTTTCTCCCTGAGTTGCTTAGCCCCTCGCTTTTGCTGAGGCTGGCTTTGAACTTGTGATCCTTCTGGCTCAGCCTCTGGAGCCGCTGGGGGACTTCAGGTTTTAATGAAGAATTATTTTCTAGTTCTAGTCGTTTCTGCATCAACTCTGCTATGAATTCATGTGCTTTCATAATATCGCTTCCAGTCAGAATTTGGTGGGCTTTAGAGTTTTAAAAAGAAGCAAGGGCTTTCTAAAAATATATGTAGATGGACACTTCCCTCAAACCTCCTCTGCTGTCCTGACTCCTATGTGGAGGTACAGAGACATTGCAATGTCCCAGCTCCTGATTTCTCTAACAGTGACACTGAAATAATCCTCTGGATTCTAGAGACTGTAACTCAGTTCTAGCATTGCAATTTGGAGAACGAACAGCTGCTAATCCTGTTGATCAGCTGATGTCGATGGTTGGAAGAGGCCTATAGAAAGGGAGAAAAATCTTTCTTTTTTAAGGGCTTGGGGAGAGAAAAAAAAATATCATGACACATGGAGACTAGCACACTTGTTATTCCACCAGATTTCTTCACACCTGCATGCATATAACACATCATTTTAAAAATTCACTAACAACATTTGAAATTGAATTCATTTTAACTTGGAGAAAAAAAAAAAATACCAAGAAAACTGCTAGTTACCAGTGGCCAAAAAGGAAGACTCTTCCATACAAGGAACAATTTCTGGAGTTCTGTGAAAAGCTAATTTTGTTCTTCTTCTTCTTTTATTTATATTGCAGATATTTTACAAGTTCCATAAGACTCCATCCCACACAAGACAGTGAATCTAGGCGGCAGAGAAGACTGAATTTCCTCAGCATTTCACAGTTACCGAAACACCTGTGCTAAATAGCTCTCTGTGTATCAGCTGTGAAAACTCACTGTTCAATAGCCCTCCAAATTTCTCATTTATTCCCCATGGTGGGGGATCCTGGGGGCCTCACAATGGGTTATTATTAAATGCTTGCAAGGGTAGTGACTAAAGCAAGAGCTTCATAATGAATTTTAAAAAGAAAAAAAAAAAAAAAAAAAGGAACCGGCAAATTTCACCTACACTCCTTATAGACATTCCCTTCTACCTCTTCTGAGACACAGCCTTATCTGGAAATTAATTAAGCAGAAAGTAGATGGGCACAAATACCATAACATTCTGAAGCTTAATTAGCAAATGCTTTTTAACTTCACAACAGGTCTTAGCCTTGTTGGTTACTTTGTTTCTTAAAAGAGGAGAAAGCCAAGCGGTATTATTCTTTGCTTCTTTTCAGAGAGGAAACAAGCGTGGAAATTTAAAAATAGATCAAGGGACGCTCAGAGGGCAGCTCCCTAGCAACCCGGGCTGCATTGCTGGGATGGTAACATGAGTGGTCTGCGTTCTGCCAGGTCTATTGGCAGACCACTCCCCCGTCAGCAGAGGCAAGGAGGGAAGGAAGACAGGAACAGATGAAGCTAGGGAGGGGACACA
Organism: Tamias sibiricus; assembly: GCA_025594165.1. Lineage (NCBI taxonomy): Eukaryota > Metazoa > Chordata > Mammalia > Rodentia > Sciuridae > Tamias > Tamias sibiricus. The sequence goes on from CM046662.1 coordinate 13,710,099, forward strand.
CAGGTGCCAGGACCAGACACTCTCCTGCGAGCCCCTTCCGTCGGATCCCGGGGAAACCCAAAGACTGTGCTCAGCAAGTTTGTCCTTTGCCATCGCTGCTGGGGCTGTCAGCTATTCCCCTGGCAGCAGAGCAGGAAGGCTGGAGGTGGGGAGCGCTCTTGGTCATCAAAGACCCAGCGCAGAGAAATGATTTCCAAAATATTTGCTGTCTAATAGTTAAAAAAAAAAAAAAAAAAAAAAAAAAAAAAAAAAAAAAAAAGAAAAAAGAAAGAAAAAGAAAAAGAAAAAAAGAAAAGAGAAAAAAGAAAAGAAAATCACAGTTCTGCCTTTTTCTTTATTAGCTAACAAAGGAGAAAATGAAAAGAAGGAATGTTTATTGATAGTCTTTGTGCCTGATGCCGTGAAGCTTGTTTTTGAGGCTCTGATGTGAAGAAAAGGAAAAAAAAAGAAAAAGAAATCCTGCATGTCATATCGCTGCAGAGTACAGACACCCTGCTGCGCACTGTGAAAATATCATAGGGAAATATGACATCAAATTGTCGGCCTACAATGATACCATTTCTTATTAAAATCAAAAGCAGAAAGGTATAGAGACTAACAACACATTTCCTTTTCTCACTCAGTCTTCAAACAAGGGAAGCTACCTGTATACTCAAGATGTTAAAACATGTCCATGTGTCAAAGTGGAATAATTAAGTATTTGATGCCAGCCCATTAACCAGATGTGCCCTTGCCGCCCCCAGCACCTTTGTTTTGGTGTGAGGAGGGGCTTGCTTGTCCAAAACGCCTTTTGAAGGAAAATGCCAAGAAAATTGCTTTTATTGAAAATGCCTTTCCTTCCCCCTGGTTTTGGCCCACCCTCGCCCCCTTCATGGACAGCAATCTCAAATGGCCAGCCGTTCACTGCCGCTTGCAGAGAGAAATCTTTTTCTTTTCTTTGTACAATTAAGAAATCGTGAAAGATGCAATAATACAACAGTAAAAGGAGATGATAAAATGAACTTTCATGTCGCTATTACTCAGGTTCTGAAATAAAACTCAACAATTCCTACTGAGGGGCATGTTTTCACCCCCACCCCCTCACACACTCCCTTTTCCACAGATTTCGAGGTAACCATTACCCTGAGTTATGTGCATACCATTCCCAAGCTTCTCTTTATACCTTCACCATGGATGTGTCTGTCTCTAAACACTCTATTATATTGTTTTCATGTTTCTGCAATTTTTACAAGTGGTATACTGTGGAACTTGCCTTTTTAAAATTTCGTAATCTTTTTTTTTTTTTTTAAATCAAAATTGCATTTTTGAGATGTTAGTACATTGTTAGTCCATGTTAGTACATTAGTTTTCATTTTGTATTCTGTCGACTTGAAGAAATAGAACACAATTTAATTATATACACTTTTCAACTAAGTCCCAGTTTCCATTTTTGGTACAATTATAAGCAATGCCAGTGTTATCATTCTTATTCATGTAAAAGACAAATTCTTACCTGCTTGAGACAAATACGTCCTACATATATGTTCTCACCTCCTCACATATTTGAAAACAACCTATGAAGTTGCCACTTAAAAAAAAAAAAAATTAAAACTTATTGTACCCTTTTTAGGCACTACCACCATGATCTATGTTTTACATAGTATATTTCTCACTGTCATAGTCTGAAGATTAGGTAAATTCTAGTAATACTTTTTAATGTGATAATCTGAAAATAAGATTAAAATAGGCAATTTTATTTTCATTGTATAGAAAGGAAATTGGGGTTGGGCTGGGGCTGTAGCTCGGTGGTAGAGTGCCTGCCTTGCACATACATGTGAGGCACTGGGTTCGATCCTCAGTACCATGTAAAAATAAATAAATAATTATGTTTTTTTAAAAAAAGAAAGGAAACTGGGGTTCATAGAATTTAATTCCCTTACAACTCAAGAGTAGTCTTGACCTTCAAATACAGATGTGGCTATCCCCAAATGCTGTTTCTTGTACCACCACCATCTACTGAGCCCAGTGGACAGAAAACTCACTCCACGGGCCTCTCACCTTTTAAAAATTGAGCACTGTTCCTGAGAAAAATTTGTTGAACATGAGCCCAACAAATTTTTATTTAAATGCACATGCTAAACACTTAACACTATGGTGATTAATTCACATGAATTAATTTTTGAAACTAAAACAAATTTAAAAGGATGAGGTAAACACAAAATGTGATTTTCTTTTATTCAGCTCATTAATGGCGCAAAACACCATGCTCTAAGACATATTATCCATAGTTATTATTTCCTGTATTGCTGTTTATTTTTCAGAAAAGTAGTACAATTGGCCAAAGGGAGCTTTTATTGCTTTTGAGGCTGATCAGAAGCTTAAGGATGAGAAAATTATTATATTTAGATATAATAAAAACAAAGGCACCTATTGTGCATTAATTCATTCAGTACTTATTCTGTGTCTTGTTCCCTCAGGTAAAGAATATCCTCATCATCGTCATCATCATCATCACTAATATATATTTTTAGTGGAGGCAAAATCATTGACTTCTACTTTGTGTTACAGTGCTTCACAGTCTAGTTACAAGTTGAGTTTTCTGATTTTTTGTTTCTTAACCAAGGGTTCTTAATCTGATTATCATTGACAAAAGGAAATCTCACAGATTATTGACCATGCTTACTAGATCAGAATATTTAGTTTTCAATATCATCTGCAAAATTATGTAAAGGTATTTTTCTTTTTCTTTCTTTTTTTTTTTTTTTTTTTTTTTTTGCTTAACTGCATCTCATAAATTTCTGTCATTCAGCTATTTTTGCAAATTACTAATACTGGGTTATATTATAATATTTGTAAAAAGTTAATCCAAAACCTGATTTAGAATTATTATTTAGAAAATTTTAAGAGAGGTTTGAAAGCACCATTTGAAAACTTAAGTGTTCAGGCATGAGTTTCGGTTTTTTAACATGATAAACACTGTTTTCAGAAACAAAAGTGCCCATCAATGTAAATTTTTCTAAACATCCTATTTCAAAAATGTGTTTGCTGAGCAAGAGGTCTTAAAAATATGTACTTCTTTCACACTCAGTGTGAAAATAGCACTTTTATTTCAGAGACAATGTTTCAGTATGAGTTTTTGAAATTGTGTATCTTCTGGATAGCACACAAATAACTTCATTGAGTGCAAGAACTCTTCTAAGGGGCTGGGGCTGGGGCTCAGTGGCAGAGTGCTTGCCTCGCATGTTAAGGCACTGGGTTCAATTCTCAGCACTGCATATAAATGAATAAAACAAAGGTCCATCGACAACTTAAAAAAAAATTGAAAAACAAAAAAAAAAAAGAATGCTTCTTAAGAATTTTGCCAAGAGAAAAATCTAATAATCTCTATGAAGAACAAAATTCTTCATAATCAATTCTCATTTCATTATATAGTATATGAAGTCTCCTCTGTATTTTAAGACTCTTGCTTTTGTCAAGTTAGCTATATTGCTGATAATATGTATTAATGCATGTATTTCTCATTTGCTCCTGAATGATGTGTTGAACGAACTGTACACCTGGGGTTTTTTCCATACCTTCATCCTGGACTCCTTCCTTCTTCCATTCACAAAACTCCATCATCTATAATTCCGTTTACCAGAGGAAACCCACATGCTTCCAAAGAGTGTAGTTTGTACTAAAGGAACTATACCACAGTGAAAATATAATTTCTTGGCAACATCTTTCCTTTAGTGTATAAGAATGTAAAAGTTCTTTCTGAATACATTATTAAAGTTTGGAAAATATCAGAAGTTGGGACAAATTAGTACACCTGTCATTTATTAAACTATACATATAATTCCATATGTCATAATTCACAAAGCCAGTCATTTATTCAAATTTTTGTCTCTGTTTTTTATGCATCATTTTATACTATTAATTGACAAATGTATTCTTTCTATCTTATTTTAGCTACTCTTGCAATAGTAGGAAGAACACATTTTTTATTTCTTACTATTACAAAACCCTCAAAATAGCATTTTCATTTAATTGTTAAGTGTAATAAAATTTTGTAAGGTGCTGAATGAGCACCATAATATCCCTGAAACAATATCCCTGAAACAACTCTGGGGTTTGCCTTCAAGTTCTGCATGGTTAATTTTTAAATGTCTCACTAATTCTGATGGCTTCATTCTACCAACATTAGCTAATATCTCAAGGTACAAAACTGACTTCATGCAAAGAGGATCCTTGACAATTGTAAATATAAATCTTTATATCAGATGTTCTTCGCAAATTACATTTGTGGGCACAGACTCTCCCATCAGCCAAATCTGATGAGATAAATTGTGTGTGTGTGTGTGTGTGTGTGTGTGTGTTTTTTTTTTTTTTTTTTTTTTTTTTAATCTGGCATTTAGTTTTTGAGGATTTTATCCTACCACTAGAAGCGTTAGTTCAATTTTCAATTGTTGATTTGTGCTTCGTTATTAGTATATTATCATCTCCAATCTGTAGGGGTTTCTTTTGCTTTTGCAAGAATCTCTGAAGCCTATTTGCCCACTTTTGTTATTTTAATTAAAACTTGGTAATATATTCTCAAATTTATTTGACCAACATGTAATTGCAAAATACTCGATATGTTAAATGTAGACATCAGAGTGTGGGGCTCTGTTAACTCAAGTTCATGAAGACTTCCCATCCTTCCCCAAAGAAAGCTCAACTCATTCTCTATAGAAAATGTTACTAGATTTTATACTCTATATTTATATAAATAGTAAATTTGTCTTCCAGTAGTTTTTTACAAGTAATTTGGGGTATTTGAGGCTGTCTTTACATATTGATGATATAAAATTCTATATCTAGTTTAAGTAAGGGCTCAAAACCTGGATGAAGGTCATGCTCACATTCAACAAATGCTTAATTAGTATTTACCACATAACAGTCATAATACTACTCATTAGGAAAATTCTGAGGCATAAAATAAAAATGGATCCATTTTTATGGAATTTAGCAACTTTGCAGTGTAAAGGATAAATAAATCAAACTTCAACATACATATAGTTTTCAGGCCAGTGTCCTAAAGCATTTTTTTTTCTTCTGCTTATATTATTTTTTAATTTTTTAAGTGTTTTCAGAATTTTATATGTTACTGCTAAATATTTTTTTATTATTACTATTATTATCATTACTATTACTGCCCAGAAAGAAGCACATGCAACAAAAGCAAGAACTGACCAATGAGGTTACATCAAAGTAAAATGCTCTGCACAGCAACAGAAAAAAATCAACAGATCTAAGAAGCAAGCTACAAGTTGGAAGAAAATATTTGCAAATTACACACCTGACAAGAGATTAATCTCCAGAATTTACAGGGAATTCAAACGTCAGCCAAAAAAAAAAAAAAAAAAAAAAAAGAAAATCCACAGATAATCCAACTAAAAATGGGTAAGGCTCTGAGTAGTCATTCTTCAAAAGAAGACATGCAAATGACAAACATCTATTTAAAAAACTGCTTGACTAAGTATCAGGATTCAAAAATAACTAATTATCAGGAAAACAAAAAATCATAACCACAAGGAGATATCACGTTCCTTGGCTAAAATATCATTACCCTAAAAGCATGTTTGAAGACATGAATAGTGTGAATATACTTTGTAAATAAACAGTGATATGTAAAAAGGTGCTCTAAACATGTATTATGAATTGTAATGCATGCTACTGTTATATATACAACAACTTTGAATAAATAATTTTTTTTAAAAAGTGAAAAAAAATGACAGGGAAGATGTAAGGAGAACTCTAACACACTGTTGGTGGAATTGCATATTCAAACAGATGTTAAGGGAAACAGTATGGATGTTCCTCAAAAAATGAAAAACAGAGCTATCATATTATCCAGCAATTCTGTTATGTGGTACATGACCAAAAGAAATGAAATCAGTCTATCAAGGAGGTACTTGCACTCCATGTTTATCATAGCACTGTTCAGAGTAGCCAGGATGTGTAATTCATGCAAATGCCCATGATTAGAGAAAGGCATAAAGAAAATGTAGTGCATGTATACAATGGAATGTTATGCAGCCATGAAAGGGATGAAATCCTGTCATTGGTAACAATGTAGATAAACCAGGTGGATATCTTATTAAGTGAAAGAAGCCAGGCACAGAAAGACAAACACCACATGACCTCTCTCACACGTGGAATCTAAAAAGCTTATCTAATAGCAATTGAAAATAGAATAGTGGTTACCAGAGTCCAGAGAGAATAGGGAGTGGGAAGAAGAGGCTGGCCAATGAGTTCAGCTTTACAATTACATAACAGGAAGTAAGTTTTATTGTTCTAGGGCACAGTAAGTGCATATAGCCAAAACTAATGCGTTGTATATATCAAACTAGCTGTGAGAGGGGTTTTGAATGTACTCACCATAAAGAAATGATAAAAGTTTAAGGTGATAGATATACTAATTACCCAGATTTATTCATTAGCTAATATACAGATGAGTCAAAACATCACATTGTTTCTTATAAGTATGTACAATTATTATGCATTAATCAAAAATTTTTAAAAATACACATTATTTATGGTGATTAGTATTTGCTATGGTTTTAAAGTGTCCACTGAGAGGAACAGGACTCCAATAATAGGTGACACAGCCAGTACCAGTCTCTCTAAGGACTCAACCTTGGGGGTGGTGAGGCACTAGAACAAGGGAACATTCAGGGGCCAAGGGCAGAATCCAGTGAGGATAGCAAGGGTCACCGCTGTGAAGGCAGCACAGACTCTCCTGTGGCTCCATGAAAGTCAGAAAGGAGGGAAAACCTGGGTGCCATGATACAAATCCTCTTTCAGGACAAGTCTGCAAATATCTAAATCCTACGCCGTAGCTTTGGTGCAGGATAAAGGAACTCTCATAGGTTGTAAAATTGGGTAGAGATGAAAAGAACACATAAAAAAGTTAAAGTCAAAGGTTAATAGCACTAGCTGTTTCCTATTTATTCACAAGAGGCTGGTTAAGTCACTGGCCTTGATGTCAGACATATGTGGATTTAATGTCAGACATATGTGGATTTAAAACCCAGCTCAGACACCAGACTCCTGAACTACCCTGAGAAATGCCTTTCACCTCTCTGACAGTCAGTTGGTGCATCTGTAAGCTAGGAATAAAAGCAGCAACACCCACATAGGTTACGTGGCAAATGTGTGACTAGTGAATGTATGTACTGTGCTTATCCTGGCACTTATGGAGACTGGGTGAACTTTCGCGGTTGGTATTATTATTTTCACAAATAACACATGTTTTTTTGTCACTTGGAAACCTGAGTGATTGCAAACCTCTAAGTGAAGATACCCATTCTTTCAGTATTAATCTGATTTTGCAGGTAAGAAGATAGTGTCTAACATACCGAGTCAACCTCTTTGGAAGTAGTTGCCATCTCCGAAGAAAAAGTACAAAGTGACTGGGGTTTAAAAAAAAAAAAAAATCACCCACAGATACTATTGAGTTTCTTAAAGAACTGTGTTCCTGAGCTGCTAATATATGAATAAATGGTTAATTGAATTTCTCTTTCATATAGTCATGCTGCATACCCCTGGTCTTCTCCGGCTTTATAAATGACATTGCTAATAACCATGCATTTCAAGGACAACAAGAAGGCATGGGATTGCAGAAGCCAGGGGTGGCCCTGACCCAGATTGTTTTTTCCCTGAAAGCCACCATGCCTAGAATTCTACCATATTCCAGCGTTCCCATTTTTCACCATCTATGAGAGATGTAATAAGAGTTTTCAGCTAAAACCTTAATAAGAGATCACTTATCATGCTGTGGGCTTGGAAAAAGACAACATGACCTTATAAAAGTAGGAAAGAAAAGCAGAGAGGTACCACAAAAGGCAAGTTGAGTTATAGAGGAACATATTTCCAGTCGTGCCCATGTTTCTATTTGAGAAAAAATAAGAAGACTACCAGTAATACCTGATGTCCTGTACCCTTAAAACCTTTGGCATTAGTTTCTTCTTGAGAAGAAAACTTATCTAAATCATATAATAAAATGGACCATGGTTCCCCGAGGCCCACAGTCATTGTGCATTCCCTGGGATAGAACGACTGAATTTTTTAATTAGATATGCCTTTCTGTAGAACACTTCCAATGATAAAGAGCCTCTATTTTGATGAACACTATCCTATTTTTCCTTAAAAACAAAGCAAAAGAGGTGGATAATGTTTTAAACATTTGTTTAAAAGTAATATTGGTCAGTTTAGCACAGAAATGATGATTCATAATTACATAGTACAGTGCACTGTTCAAAATCCTTACTACTCAGCTATGAAGTTTCACTGGAGACCCATTGCAGGATTAAAGAAGAGACAAACTGTTGAGAGCTTGATCCAGTGCCCCAACACCCAGCATTCAAAATAACTCTCATTTCCAAAATCCACCAACGCATAATTGTAGCCTTTCTCATTGGGAGGAATGGTAAAGATGAATTAGGGGCACTAACATTGTGAATTTCAGGAATGGAGTTAAGTATTTCAAAAGTTCCAAAGGAGCCTGATCCTATTGTTACCAATAATTTTAGATTGAGCAAACTGACTGTAGCACCATATAAGATGCAATAGGCAATTTCTACCCTGTCTCTCACACTGCAAACAACTATACAACCTGGAAAGAGCACATGCACTAACTGAGAAACTCTTAAATGTAGTAGTAGTACCCTTGAAGCCAATTGGGGAAGAATCCAAGAGTTCAGACTACCAGTGAACTGGCTATGAAGGCATCATTCTCATTTATTTATTTATTATTTTTCTGGCTTCCCTCAAGCTGATCCCAATGTAATCTGAAACTCAAAAATGGGCCTTGAAAATAGATAGAGACAGCCCCTTCTCATTTTGGCCAAGGCATGAGAAAGGAATTCCCAACAGTCAGAGACAAGAATAAAGATCTCCATCTTTAGCCGGGTGCGGTGGCGCACGCCTGTAATCCCAGCACTTTGGGAGGCTGAGGCAGGAGGATCGCGAGTTCAAAGCCAGCCTCAGCAATGGCAAGGCACTTAGCAACTCAGTGAGACCCTGTCTCTAAATAAAATACAAAAAAAAAAAAAAAGGGCTGGGGATGTGACCCAGTGGTCGAGTGCCCCTGAGTTCGATCCCCGGTAACCACAAAAAAAAAAAAAAAAAAAAAAAAAAAAAGATCTCCATCTTTTCTTCTTTCACTATTTTCCCATTTCTAATACTCTAGCCCCTGACCAATGCTCTAGTGGCAGCAGTAATGATAAAAATGGAGCCAAAAATCTTGAGGGAGGAGCACCTTCCTGTCTTTTGTGGTGCTATTTTCCCAAGAGGGTGGGGGAGAATCACTACCCCTGCCTTTCTGTCCCCGTGCAACGTGGTGCTGCTTACAGTCATAGTGACAGAAGTGCACAGCACAACAGGGCTTCCAAAGTGCCAGCAGTCTGGATGGAGAACTAGAAAGGGGTCCTCCAAGAAATGGAAAGTTCTGGAAGATTATGAGTTCTTTATAAACTGCTTGACCCTCCTCTTAACTGTGCACACATGGATCTGATTCTAAAAAGTAGGCTATTTAGATAGTTGAACAAATAGACCATTTCCTGAGTCCCATGGTAGTCACCACATATCATATAGGTGACACAAATATAAATATCCCTGCAAAGTGTTTGAACACTGAAGTAGCCATGAAAGCAAGGTCCCTGGAGAGGTTGGTTGTAACTGGAAGCTTGAACCTAACTCACTCACAGATATGTTTTCCAGAGGACTTAATAAGATGCGAATGCCCAGTGCTTAATCCAACATTGTCAGATATACAAAGAACCAGGAAAATCTCTACTTCCCTAGGAAAAGATCATTAAGAAGCCCAGACATGCTAGAATTATTGGATAAAGCACTGAAAGCATAAAAATGCTTCAAAAGGCAATTGCAAACACACTGGAAACAAGTGGAAAATAGAAAGTATCAAAGGGAAAGGATGAAACAAAGAAGAATTAACGGGAATAATGAAAAATGCGCTCAATGAAATTCAAATCTACCCAATGGCAGAATGCAGTTGAAGAGTAAACAGTAAAATTTAAAATAGAACAATAGAAATTATCAATCTCAAACACAAAGAGAAAAATGTTTGAGATAAGTGAGCAGTCTCTGTGGGAAAATAGCTGTAAAGCTATTATGATCTCAAACAAAGAGGGGAAAGATTGGAGTATTAAAATTTTGGGAAGTAATAATAGCTAAAAAAATTCCATTATTTGGTGAAAGAATTCAATAAGCCCAGGCCCACAAATATCATATTTAACTGCTGAAAAGTAGACAAAGAAAAAAGGTTTAGAAAAATAATATGTTCCCTGTAGAAAAACAATGTATAACTCACTTGTATGACTTAACTTTTGTGACTTACTTAATAATATGTCCCTGTAGAAAAACAATGTATGACTGCAGATTTCTTTGCAGAAACCATGAAGGCCAGAAGGAAGTTTAAAACCCCTCTAACAGTGAGAGAATTTGATGTCTGGTAAACGTATCCTTGAGAAGTGAAGAGCAAAATAGAACAAAAATAATTGAAATAAAAAAATGAATTTGGATGAAGGAAAACTCAAGTAAGTCAGTGCCAACAAATCTGCACTGAAATTAAACTAATGCACTCAGAAGGGAAAACAACTTGTTTTTGGTCACTTGCTGATTCTCTAACCCTGTCTCCAAGTTACTTTTCAACTGGTCTATAACAAAAGTGTATAAAAATTAATTAGAGCTCAGTAAACACTAATTTGATTTGTCTGTTATAGTGATGAACAACAGTATTTTCCTTAAGTGGAAAATTTTTATCTCATTTCATGACTTCAGCCCTTTCTTCTCACATGGAAAGTATAAAATTAATGGTCTTTTCTTTTCCATATATTTTTCAGGTTAGGTCTGTTATTAAAATAGCAACAGCAACAAAAAATTTAGAGGAGAGTTTCTGACTAAGTACCATCCGAAAAGACCTAACTATGTTTTAGGAAATACAAGCAAAACAGGACCTTGGGGGAATGGTTTTTTTCTCTTTGTCAAAAGCAAACCAGGCTTATCACAGTAGTTAAAAAAAAAAAAAAAAAAAAAAAAAAAAAAAAAAAAAGTTAGATTACCCCACTCCAAATCCTACCAGAGTTTCCAAGTCCTATCATCTCTCAGAGATCAGATAATCCAGAGAATCTACTTTGAGGTACATCAAAAGTAATTTTGTTGTGATACTGCAAGTCTCAAAGACTTGCATTTACTTGAGGGTCTTTAGCCATGTTTTGGGTAGAGATGAAAAAAAAAAAAAAAAAAAAAAAACACAACTGAGGAAAGAAACAGGACCTTAGGGGAATGATTTTTCTCTTTGTCAAAAGCAAACCAGGCTTATAGTAGTAGTTAAAAAAAAAAGTTAGATTACCCCACTCCAAATCCTACCAGAGTTTCCAAGTCCCATCATCTCTCAGAGATCAGACAATCCAGAGAATCTACTTTGAGGTACGTCAAAAGTAATCTTGTTGGGATACTGCAAGTCTCAAGGACTGTACATTTACTTGAGGGTCTTCAGCCATGTTTTGGGTAGAGATGAAAAAAAAAAAAAAAAAAAAAAACTGAGGAAAGAGAGAGCTAGATTCATCTTCATAACATGTTGAAGTTTTAGATATCTTCCCAAAGTTTAACGTACACAAATTGGTCCTCTGCTAAACTAACATTTAACTGAAGTTCCCAAACAAAAGAACACTTCAGCCAAGAGTCTCCTTGATACATCCTCCTCTCTGTTGGATAACTGGTTCTTTTTAAAACATGCTCAGTCTGAAAATATGCTATTTTTCTGGATTCACTTATAGTCTGCTTAAGAATTGCTTCTCTATCTGCTTTTATTCGGTGTTTTAGTGGAAAAGGAAGAGCTGCCTAACTCAGTAGATCAATAGGTAGCAGGATAAACCAATGTATTCATTACAATGCTGAAATCTTATTTCCTGTTAGTCGGCATGACTCTCTTGTGCTTTCAGTTGGCTGTGAGAACATTTTATAGCTGATCTTCCTCTGAAATATTTTCCTCATTGAGGATTTTGCGTTGATGGAGATAGAAGGAAATGAGCATTTTCCAAAAGCTCTGGAGCTGTAATGTCTGTTCTCAGCCCTATAAGAGGCTCATGGTCTCCTTGCATATTAACAACAGGCAAATGTCTCCTTGCATATTAAGTGCTTGATCAAGACCCTCTGTTTCAGCAAAGTCTTCTCGGCTAGATGAGGCAATAAGAAATGAAAACCTGAGTAATATTGAGATTTTATTGCTTTCTAGCAAAACTGAAGAGTTGGCTCTTTTACTCTAGAAAGGTTTATAATAATCAAGACCTTTCAGAGTGATGTAAAACTATGTATTATAATTCTGCTGATGGGAAGCTGCTTTCTGCTTTTCTCTACAAGCAGCATGAAAAAATGGGCTGCCCTCTCAATGACTTTTCAGGGAGGGGACCCCAAAAGGAAAGTTGAGTAGAGCCCAGGCCATTCTGAGCAGGAATCCAGGAGGTAGACTGCTGGTGCAGATCTGCCTATGATTTCCCATAGCCATAATGTCTTTTTAACCATATTCTCAGATCAAGGTGGAAACTGCAAACATATTAATGCCCTCCAGTCAAATACTTTCCAAGATAACAGATGGCCAATACCACTAAGCAACCTTGACCTTGCAGTCACCTGCCCTGTCAATTGGACTCAAGATCTCTTCTTTGGGGTAAACATTGTCTCCTTTGTGACACTGCATGTCCAACCATCCTTGCAGGTTCCATAAAACACATAGTCCATGCAGCAAATATGAGCATAGCATTTTCCCTCATGTGAACTGAAATACTGGCATGCTACATAAATCCCCCGAAGCCTTTAACTGCTTCCACATAAGGACTGGACAGAAAAGAGAACACCGCTGAGCTGGAATCAACAGTTATATTCAACATCTGAAATCAAAAAGCTCTGGGTTGGGGCTGATAGAACACTTGAGTGTCATGCACTGCACAAACATGTGCCCGTCTAAATCACAGGAAATAGCCATTGTCTATAGATTAAATGTATGTTATTAACCAATGTGCTCAAATGGATCCATTAGGTGTGAAAATCCTACAGATATTTCAAAGAGCATTTACCATTGTGTGGCAAAGGAGAGCACTCTCCCCAATGTTAAAACTCCACAAGCACAAATGCTGACATAAAGAAGATATCTAAATAGATGCATGGATGCTGACAGGCAGAGAGAGCCCAACCATAAAGCCCTATTAAGAGGTCATCAGGGACCTGGATGACTGTCTGCAATCGGAAGACATTCTTCCTGAAATGGGCTCTACACCTGTATGCAGGAGGGTGTTCAATAGGCTAGGAGACAGCATCAAATCATTCACACACTTAGAAGCAAGAGGCCAGTTTTCCAGTGTCTGCTCTGGGCTTTCCCCTAATTTTACATTGTGGGAAGTAATTTATCATAATAAGCAAGAATTTAGGCTTTTGATCTAACAGGAGCCTAAGCCCTGACATTGACTCTGAGTACAGTACATTATTTATACCCTTTGCCTCAGTTTCTCGATCAGTTACATGGGGATGGTAACATTTTTAGCAAGGTACTCTGGTCATTTATAATGCAATGCAGTATGTTAAGCTTTTAGCACAATGCTTGGTATTAAGACTCATTAAATGTTAGTTATTATTAATAAATGTTCATCATTACTATTAATAGTTTAGTATGCTTGGGGAAATGACTTATGCTTTCTGAGTCTATTTCCTCTTTGGCAAAAGAGATATTGGAATAGCTTATTATGACAAAAATATGTCCAGCTTTAGCATTCCACAGTTCTGCAATTCTGATTTGTTGTTGGTAAATACAGATATCTCCTGCAGACATGTAATAGGAAACTTATGTATTTGAGGGCAGAAATGGTTAAGCTAGCATTTTATTTCTAAGGAATCCAAGGAATTCCTTCATTAAATCTGTGCCACAATCTTGTAACCCATTAACAAATGAAGAAACTGAAGCCCATAGAAGATGAGGACCTTGCATAGTTATGCAGCCACCAGGACTGAAAAACTGAGGTGTAGCAGTGACAGGATTGAGAACAAAGGTTAGCAACACACGTTCTTCTCAAGAGCAAACTTACCAAGCCCTCTGGCAGAGTGAGCCACCATGACAGTCCTGTCAGCTGGGCAGAGAAGTTGCCCAGGCTGGTTCTGAGATGCCCCAAACCCAGACTCCATAGCCAAGGGGAAAGGCAGGAGAAGGGAGGGCAGATTAATTTATTTAGCATAAATAATATATTCCTTAATTATCTGCCACATGATTAAGTAATTCTGATGTAAATAATTGAAATCAAGGGGAAGGGAGCGCATCAAGTGTGTGTAGCACTGTTTTGTAAAAAAAAAAAATGTATTTGTGGAGGATATCAATGTAAATGAGATCAGGTGCATTCGGGGGTGGTGGGTCCATAGAGCAAGAGGTTAATTTAGATTTCAAATAAAGACTGGGGGATTATGTATTTCTCAACACTGATATTAAGTGCTCCCAAGTACAGGCATGGTGTTGGACTCTGCATAAAATGACAAATAACCTGAGTTCCACATTCAGAGCAATTCACAGTCTAATGATGAAGACAGTTGCGTAACCCACTCTACAATATACACAATGTGCATATAACTATGTTATTTGTATATGCATGTGCTTCCAATATAACAATTTGTTCTCTAGGAGAACAGAGGGAAAAGTACCTAATTCCCAGGAAGGTTAATTGATGAAAGATTCCAGCTGTGTTTCATAACAAACAGGAGTAGAGCTAATCATCTTGGGGATCAGGTTGGAAGGAGGTTTGCCAAAGTACCTTTGAAGTAGGTACTATTTCTAATTCACATTGGAAGGAACAATTCCCTTCTTCTTAGGAATTCAACTTAGCTCACTTTCTATTGCTACGGTAGAATGAGTATAATTGCTCCAAATAACTTTTTTTTTCTTTTTCTTTTTCTTCTTCTTTTTTTTTTTTTAGAAATATAGCATCTTTTAATGTATACATTTAGATTTAAATCAATTTAATTATAGTCATTGTTTGGATAAGGAATCTTAAAGTTACAATGTTAAGGACGTTCACACTTAATTTTTTAATTTTGTTCTTTTAGTAAATGTTTCTTGAATAAATTCTATGTACGTTTTTACCACTATGAGCTGAAGAACTATAAAAGTTTAAAAACAAAAACCATGATACCTCATTCTTTACCTGATATCCAACAGAAGTTTTTTTTTTTTTTAATTATTTATTTACTTATTCATAATGCACAAGTATAGTATCTTTTTACATACAACTGCTTGTATACAAAGTATATAAGTACCATTCAGATCTTCAATCATGCATTTAGGATAATGATATCCATCTCATTCAACCACCAATTTTTTTTTCCTTCCCCCCTCCCCCCTTGCTCCCTCCTTTCCCCTCCCTTTCCGTTGACCATTCTAGTGTTCCTCTGATCCTATGTACCCCCTTCCAACAACACTGTGAACTAGCCTCCTTATATCAGAGAAAACATTCGGTATTTGGATTTTTGAGATTGACTAATTTCACTTAGCATTATATTCTCCAACTTCATCCATTTACCTGCAAATGCCATTATTTTATTCTCTCTTATTGCTGAGTAAAATTCCATTTTGTATATATACCACATTTTCTTTATCCACTCATCTACTGAGGGACATCTAGGTTGGTTCCACAACCTACCTATTGTGAATTGTGCTGCTATAACTCTTTAAGGAAAAACTCAATGATGCAGCCCACCAAGCCAAAGTCAAGTTCAAGTTGGAAAGGTGGAAAGCGTTGTTAGGAGTGCTAGGCTTTGGAGTCAAAGTTCCTGTGCTCTCATCCTATCTCCATTTTTCAGTAACTAGGAAGCTCATGTTTGGCAGGTCTGTTCTGCTTCTCTGAATTCAAGTCTCCTCATCAATGAAAGGAAGGTAACCATGATATTTATTTATTTATTGGTACCAGGGTTTGAACTCAGGGGCCCTTGACCACTGAGAATATCCCCAGCCCTATTTTGTATTTTATTTAGAGACAGGGTCTCACTGAATTGCTTAGCACCTGGCTTTTGCTGAAGCTGGCTTTGAACTCTCGATCTGATCCTCCTGCCTCAGCCTCCTTAGCCACTGGGATTACAGGCATGCACCATGACCCCCAGCTGTGATACTTATGATGTCTACTTTATAAGAGTCTGAGAAAGAACAAAGGATCTACAATGCCTAGCCATTATTACTATCAGCATGACGATTGATTACAATTTCTAAGAAAAGTAAATGAGGTTCAGGACATCTGAGATTCTGAGAAAAATCAGCAATCTTTCTGAGACTGAAATAAACAATGTTGGACATTGAGAGAAATCCCTATACACCATACCACACATACAGTATCATACATATAAAACATTGTCTAATCCATAAACCTTACAGAATTGGGAATTTATTTTAAATTATGAAACATATTAAATGCCAATTGTTAAAAACAAAGACTTCACAAGTTTATCTACTTACTCTTTTTTTTTTTTTTAATTCAGGATAAGATATTTACCAGAATCACTAATTTTTATCATCTGACAAACAGGCTTGTGTTATCTTTCTAACTTGTTAAGGAATCCCAGAGGTACATTCTGAAAAAAAAAAAAAATTACAATAAAAAACAAAAAGCGTGGGTATCACAGTAAGGTATGGTATATTAAAATCACAGCAACAGCCCTTGCCCTAATGTTCTTCATAAAAAGCTGTTTATTTTTTTTTTTCCATTAAGCTCTTTTTCTCTTCACTTGTTTTTGTTTTGGTAAAATACATATGACAAAATTTTCCATCTGAGTTATTTTTAAATGTACAGTTCAGTAGTATTAAATACATTCATAATGTTATGCAACCCTCGCCACTATCCAACCCCAGAACTTTTTTCATCTTGCAAAACTGAAACTGCTGCTCATTAAATTCCCACTTTCCACTCCCGGCTCTCAGCCTTTGGCAACCCATATTTCTGTCTCCATGATAATGACTGCTCTAAGTGCCTCATGTAAGTGGGATCAGACCGGGTTTGTCTTTTTGCAATTGGCTTACTTCATTTAATGGAACGTCCTCCAGGGCCATCCCCGGTGTGGCTGGGTCTGAATTTCTGTTCCTTTAACGCTAAGGTCCCAAGGGATGTGTATTCCATATTTTTCTTATCTATTTACCCATGAAGGAATACAAGTGGCTCCCACATTTCAGTGATTGTGTTTGATGTCACTCTGCCTGCTAAGCTCTTTTTTAACTATCTTTATAAAAGATCTTATTTATATAACCTCCTTGGGTTTTTCAACAAGGTTTCCCTTCTCCTCTGAATCAGACTCAGGCAGTGGTTCGAATCCATCGCTCTCTTTGGTACACAAAGTCCCTCTACCTGTGGGTACATTAGAATCCAGAGCATTGGCGAGTTTTGTCTCTGTGCTTTGCCCATTCGCTGGATTAGTCAAGCTATCCTACTCACTCATCAATTTCACCACACTTATCTTCCTCCATGTATCTGAATCTCAAATTTAATGACTTAAAAAGGATACTGGCATCACTGAGGATGAAGATCCCACTGGAAAGCATACAACCCCATCTCCAGAAAACATTGACATGTTGGGATCATAATGTTTCCCAAAGAATAACTGATTATAAAATGGAAAATTATAAAATGCACACTCTAGCAATTTGAAGTGTCTCATGCCCCATTTGGCATGAATGTCAATTAGGCTTTGGTTACAAGTAACAGAAATTAATTCTGGCTTACTCAAGCTAATTAAAATAAATAAGTAAACAAATAAGTGACTCGGAATAGAAGAAAAACTAGAACAACACGGCCTCTGAGAAGATGGTAACCAGGCTGCTGTATCAAAATCACAGGACACAGAGGACAGTGTCTTCATGGTGCTACTCTTGTGATGAATGCCAGCCAACCATTTCCTGTCTTCCCATCATTCATGAAAGATTCAAATGCCCAAGGGATAGTCCGGCTGGCCTGTTTGGGGTCATGGGCCTACCCTTTGTTCAGAGGAGAGCAGGGTGTCTTGAGTGAATATCACACAAAGATTATACATGTTGGGCAAAGTGTAATTTTTCAAAGGAAATTTAAAATGCTGTTACCAAAAGAAGGGGGAATGGATGCTGGGCAGGCAAAAACAACAGATGTCCACTGCAGCAGGTCTATGTGGTGTATTTTTGATGAGCCAAAAGACGAGAAATCATGCAAAAGACACACACAGCAACACACACACACACACACACACACAATTTTTGTGCTGATTCCTACGCTAAGTCCACCTCAGATTTGACTCACTTTTTTTCCCTTCTTTGGTTCTCTTCTTACTTAAAAAAAAAAAAAAAAAAAAAAAAAAAAAAAAAAAAATTCTTTCCTTCTAGAATTGTTTTCTTTTTGCCCAGTTTTTCCACCATATTTTTGCTAGAACTAAGGTATTTTCAATAATGTTAGCTGAGAACACAATCATTTCCAATTCCTCTTATCGAATAAATATCAAACAGTGCCAGAGATAGAAGTCCTATGCATGTTTATGATAAAAATTGTCTAAATTACTTTGCATTATTTTTAGTTGGGGGGAAATGGGAGTATTTCTGTTTGGCGATGAGCTACTTTTATTGTCATATTCCACCCTGAAGACATATCATATATCTTTGCTCTAATGAAGTGTTTTCTAGAAAGTAGATATAGTTCTCTGTTTCTAATCTTTAGATGACACAGATTGCTATGGTAACCTTGGGTTTCTTGATTTATAACTCTCTTCCTTTGTGAGAGAAGTAATTTCAGTTTAATTTACTAATGGGTTTTTACTCAATGTACAATAACAAATAAGTCTGACCACACCCATTTTTATTAAAAATCTGTAATTGGGATTTTGCAAATGCCAAGGTTGTTTCAGAAAGACCCCGCAATGTGATATACAGTTTAAAGAGAAGAGAAAATGTGAATAAAATAACATATCAAAGTCAAAGTAGGGTAGCAACTTCAACAGCAATTTCTTTTTAAAAAAATTGCATTTATCTTCGAAGATCAAAAGATAAGCTTGGAATAGTAATCAGAATACAAAAACAAAATCACAAAAATCAAACTCCCAAATTCATGAAGCATTGTGCTCAAGAATGCATGTATTTATTTATTCTTTGTTGTGAAAAGTCCTGGAACACAGATTTAAATAGACAGAGCCAAATGGTATTTTGACACATAACATCAGGGCTAAATGTGCCCCAGTTTACTTCAGTTCCTGCTCCATTTATACTGGATTCAATGTTGGATCCAAACAACTACAGAAAATTTTAACTTGAAACAAAGTGAAATGTCCTAACAAATCTAGTTCTCTGTCAAATGGCTCTGTGTTTATCCCCTTTGTAAAATCAACAAGAAGGTTTAGTGGAACGGGAATTGGACCAAGAAAGCCTTTAGTTTCTATGGCCAGCTCTATTATCTGGGTGCTGTGTGTCCTTGGGCAAACCATGAAACCATTCTGAATTGTCTCTTTAGAGACATCGTTCAGTCCACATCAGATTTTTTTTTTTTTTCAGATTAAATGGGACAAGGGTACTAAACACTTGTGACAATAATAGAGTCGTACTCAAATGTACTCTAACGAACAGGGCCAAATCATGACGTTAGCTTTCTAAGCAGGAGGGTGGGGCTCCAGGTCCCTCTCTGAGCCTTGTGACTCTCCTCACCTTTCCCAATGGTCACAGAGGGAACAAGAAAGGTCAAAGGGCAAAAGTTCTCCAATAGGAGCACAGTGAAGACTTGGTACAATGGATAGCACCAATCAAAAGCACGTTCTACCCAGGGAGATGTAATAATTGATCTGGAGCCATGTGATTTATATTGGGAAGGTTATATCATTAATGTTTACTTCCTTTTATGGCTGTCAGATTGAACGAAAACAGGATGTGTTTCCATTCTGACAAGAACAATTAAGCCTATATTTTGTATAGTTACCTAGGTCTTAGATAAAAACTATTCTTTCCTCCCAAACTTTGGACTTGAAATTTCTAGATATCTATAACAAAAATACTTCCCCTAACAAGGTCACAGCCCTCGGTGAGTGTGAACTTGTAGTATGTCCTAATTTTCAATTCGTAATAGTTTCTTCAAATTCTATAAAGAGGATTTCATTTTTTTCTGATTTTACAATGCATTCTTAAAGTTGAAAATTTGGAAAATATAACAAAAAAGTAAAAATTCCCTCTCATTTGGCTTCTTCAAATACAATCACTAGCTACACTATGTGGATCTTCTTCTTTGGAGAATGCACATGTGTGTAGGTATGGTAGATGTGTGCTGCATAGATTGTGATTTTCTCTTAACATGATTTTAACTGTATCTGCCAGGCCTGCGACTTTTCACAGAAAACATGAGCTATAAGCTCCATGAAATTCCATGCTATGATTCTGCCAAATTTTTTTTATCTACCCCAAATTCTGTGATTAAAAAAAAAAAAAAAAATTATTCCAGAAATAAAATCTCAGTTTTAAAAATTTAAGCAAAACAGAAGTTTAAAGAGAAATAATGCAGCTTCTACTATAACACTGAAATTTTATTACACGTCATTCTTCTCTGCTTTCTAGTAACCCATTCTAGGACATGTTTCTCTGAATCCTGACGGACTTTTTGTTTGTGCGCACATGATTATGTCTGTATTTTGGGTACTGCAGAACTACAGTATCAGTATGTAGAACCTCAGGTCTCATTTCAGACTTATTAATTTAGAATCTATAGTTTCTCAGGATATCCATACATTTGCTCACATCCTAAAACTGGTGACATGGTGTGGGTCAGGAAGGGGCAGGCCACAGCTCTCAGGCTTGTGGGCCAAATACTGCCAGCTGCCTATTTTGTATGGCATGCCCACTAAGGATTGTTTTTACATTTTTAAATGTTGGAAAACAAAAGGAGTATTAATATTTAGTGACACATGAAAATTCTATGAAAATCAAAGTTCAGTGTCCATGATAAAGTTTTAATGGAACATAGCCATGCCTATTTGCTTATGTATTATCTATGGCTGCTCTAATGCGGCAAATGCAGAGCTGAGTAGCACTGCAGAGATCCTGTGGCCTGCAGAGCCTTAAATATTTACTATCTGGCCATTTCCAGAAGTTTGCCAATCCTTGGTCTAACTAGCAGAGAATCTAGGACAGTGAACACATCATTTCTATAATATATAAATGTATGATAAAAGGAACTAAAATATAAACCAGCCAACTCTTTCTTCATGCATAGTATATTTAATCATAAAAATGCTTACCAAATATGACTTATTTGCTGATACTTGCCCTGTTTATTTTTTTCCTTCCAACCTATTGTCTGTCTCTCCACATTGGAATGTAGCTTCCAAAAGGTAAAAAGACCATTCTGGTTTCTGAAGGCACACAATGCCGAAAATAAATAGCCCGAGATGATGAGCTAATTTAAGAAAAATAAATGTCAAATATTTTCTGCTTGAGATGAGCTTGTCGCTCTGCTTGTTCTTGAAAGAAATGTAAGGGACCAGTTAAAGAAGAAGTACCAGTGGGCAATCCTTTGTTTATGTTAAGAAACAAAATTGTTTCTGGTTGGTACTTTAGAAAACTCAGTTTAGAAATGTTACAAAAACATGCTGTACTTACACAGACTTTGACCATCAGAGCTGTAATTTCAAAGCATTTGGTATAACAACTTCAGTTCCTGTGCTATAGTCTGTAAATTCGAAAAGGTGGATGATAATGACACAGATCACAAAGGGTCATTTAACTGCTAATTATGAAAATATGAAATTGACTCAAAGAGCTCCTTTTTTTTTTTTTCTTTCACAATAATGCTTCTGGTTTGTGTCAGCTACTTTAGAAGGTACTTCAGTGATAAATTCAGAAGTACAAATCAGGGAACACCTTGAGTTCTAGTAATGGGTCTTCTAAGAGGTGGGAACAAAGGTAAATAGAAGTATTTACCTAAAGCAAAAAAGAACCTTATACCTAGCTTGGCTGATGTGATTTAGGAGGACTATGAGACATGATTTTAAGGACAATCAGTATGATAAAGAAAAATGAACAGAAATAAATAACTATGAAGAGGGTATTGGTGATTCCTGAGAATGAGCATGAGGGTTTATGGGAGTGGGATTTTAGGAGTATGGATTTTTCTATCATTTCTAGCTGATGCCAGCATCTCAATTTGTTACAAATGAGCAAAGGGTTTCCAGACCAGATTGTTTTTTATTTTATGGTGCTGGGAATTGAACTGAGGGCCTTTCATAGGCTAAGCAAACACCCTACCACTGAGCCACATTCCCAGCCTGCAGGTACTGTTTTATTGATGCAAAGAAACATCCAGCCAAGAATTCTCTGGTTTGTTCATTTGGATATCCCTGTGAATGAACTCATTTGAATTTGGCAGCTTGTAAGAGTTTATTAATCCAACGTTTTGATTTGCACATTGTTTTGGATTTGTAAGGTACTGATATTAGTGTTTTGTTCTGTTGTGCCTGAAGAAACTGTTTGTGGACAGGAGAGAAGGTTCAGGTTGACTTTGCTGATAAGTCATGGGGCTTTGTGGTGGATTCAGTACTGCATGGTTCAAGAATCTGGTTTATCTTGGCCCAAGGTATTTTCTGTGAGCAGCAATTATAGAAGGGGACCAAAACACGTTCTGATCGACCTCTCTTTACTGCTCGCAGAAAGTTGGTTAAAAAATGACCTACTTTTTTAAATATAGAAAACTTACTGAATGTTCTTCTTCTTCTTCTTATTATTATTATTATTATTTGATACTGGGAATTGAACTCAGGGGCACTCAACCACTGAGCCACATCCCCAGCCATTTTTTTGTATTTTATTTAGAGACAGGGTCTCACTGAGTTGCTAAGTGCCTCGCCATTGCTGAGGCTCGCTTTGAACTCCCAATCCTCCTGCCTCAGCCTCCCAGGTGCTGGGATTACAGGTGTGCACCACTGCACCTAGCATGTTCTTATTAATTTTAGTATTTCACCTGCTGGTTGGTAATATAAACTACACATAATAAAATCCTTTGTTCTGAATCTTTAAGGTTTTTAGTATATTCTATCGCACTGGCCAAGTCCTCCCATGTTATGTTAAATGAGAAGTTAGGCATGTTTCTCTTGTTTCAGTTCTAAGGAGCAAGCATTGAAAGCTTTACATTAAGTAAACTATATGTTGTACTAATGCAAAAGTTCTAGCAGGATAAGGACATTTTCTAGAAGTCCTTGTATTCTGTGTTTCTTAAAACATCAGAGGTGCGGACCCCTATGAAATGCTTTTTGTGTCTCAAGTGAGAAAATCATCTGATTTTGGATTGGAGCCTTTATAATGGGATAATAGCTATTTAAACACACAGTTACATCATGACATCAGCAGTGTCCTAAGGGCTGCAGGCTACACTGTGAATACTGGGAGGCAGTGTGTAAGGCACATGGGGCTTGATCTGGGAAAGCTATAGAAGGAAAGATCATTGGGATTAAAATTTTCTACAAGACGAGGCATGGAAACAATTCTTTCCATCATCCCTACAGCTTAATTGCAAAATGGGTAGGATCAGATTGATCCACCCTTCCACCCTCCTGCAGCTGGAAGTAGAAAGGCGGTGTGGTGCAGAGGTCAGCAGTGTTGGCTTTTCAATGAGAAGGATCTACTCTGGAACCCCAGCCACACCCCTGAAAAGCTGTGGGTCTCTGCAAGTCATTTAGCACTTCTATGTTTCAGTCTGTCCATAAATATGTAACAGGGGTTGTTGTGAGGAATCGATTAAGGGAGACGATGCCTGTGGAGTGACGGGCGCAGGATCTGGCACACAGTAGAAATGGGACACAATATCGCCATATTAACTGTCCAGAGTTGGTTCATTTCCAGTGTGGTCCCCAGACTGGCAGGATTGGCAGCATCTCCTGGGAACTTGTTAGAAATGAAAATCCACAGGTTCTACACCAGACACACAAAGTCAGAACCTCGGGGAAAAGGGACCAGCTATTTGTGTCTAACAGGTCCTTCAAACGATTGTGGCGCTACATTTGAGAACTATTGGATTTGACAGTGTGGGTCTTTTTTCCTGTAGGAACAATCTGATGTTGACGTTCTTGAATTTCTCCGTAACAATTTATTAATGTTTTAGATACTTTGTCAGCTACAATTTATTCAGAATTACAATATTTACATTTCTAAGTAAAAGAAGTGTATACATTTATTTTCTCCTATATTTAGAAACAACATCGTATTTAGTCACATAAATTAAGTTGGGTGATTTTGGGACTTTTTTTATTTGGGATAAAAAATACTGTGAAGTGGGCAGGGGATATATCTCAGTTGGCAGAGTGCTTGCCTTGCATGCACAAGGCCCTGGATTCAATCCCCAGCACCACAAAAAAAAAAAAAAAAAAAAAAAAAAAAAAAAAAAAGAAAAGAAAAAGAAATACCGTGAAGTGACAGTTATTTCCTACTAGCTGCCTACAACTTATCTCTAAAGTCATATGGGAAGAATGTTTTATGGAAAGAGGTCTATGATTACCATTCCAAATTTAAATATGATATTTCTTGGTTCATTTACTTTTCATCAATTTTTATATTTTAGCTATTTCTGATAATTTTTACATTTTATTCATGATTTTTTACAAGTTAGAGTTGTTCATAATAATCTAAATTTTAAAAATCTTTGTTTTGACTCCAAGCATTTCTCCTCTTCATAATGTTTGTAGATTGTCTACAAAATCTCCCTCATCCCTTCTCCTAAGGTGGTCTGGCCAAAAGTCTGAAAATATTTCTTCTTTTTTTGGTACCAGGGATTGAACTTAGGGGCACTTAACCACTGAGCCACATCCTCATCCCTTTTTTGTGTATTTTATTTAGAGATAGGGTCTCAGTTGCTTAGGGTCTCCCTCAGTTGCTCAGCGCCTCGCTATTGCTGAGGCTGGCTTTGAACTTGCGATCCTCCAGCCTCAACCTCTGGAGCCATTGGGATTACAGGAGTGCATCATTATGCCAGGATGAAAATATTTCTAAGGAACAAATTTTTCCTTTTTTTGTTTTTGTTTTTTCCATCTTATGGTATTATTTTTATCTAGTGCTCTTGTCTTCAAGTACAAAATGCCCCTTGTTGGGTCCCTTATAGTACTTAATGTCTGTGGGCAGGTTAGATTCCTTAGTGGCTGCTCCTCTATGGCAGGACAGTGCTCAGAACAGATTCTTCTATACTACCCCATACGTGGTAAGGAGAAAGTGGCCTCCCATGGAGCCAAGAGCCAATAAGAGAAGAAGAAAGGGTGTTCCCATCTCCACCATCATCTTGTCAAGAAGCATATCAAGACCACAGCCCTGAGAGTGAGTCTATCCTCCGGGAAGCTGGACTGAATCCCTGATTGTGCTCTTTTCACACAGAAACGGTGAGTATAGATTCATCAATAAAAGGAGACACACATTCCAGGGCTTGCAAGACATGCTGATGTGGGTGATGGCTCCTTACAGGAGATGTCTGTGATCATATCCTGTTCAGCTGCAGGGAAGGGGCTATGGTCAGTGGAAAGGGGTGTTCAGATGCAGTCTCTTCTGGGAGAAAAAAAAGGGCTATGAGCTGAATCTAGCTGGCTTTTTACTAGGTTACCCAAAGGAAGATCTTGAACAAATCTATTTACCAGTACACCATGTTTTATTTGCATTACATTTTGCCAGCAAGAGTTCTATCCCATTTTGGTTTGGGCTCATATTTTCCTGGTCTATATTTTCTATCTATCTTTTTAAAAAAATATTTATGAATATTTTTTGTGGTAAGTTTATCTTTTTGCAAATAGCATTTGTTGAGTCATTTCTGCTATTGTTAAAAATGCAGTCTGAGATTCTTTATATTTCTCATGATCATGTCAAATATTGTTTAGAAGGACATTTCTGTGGCTGTTTTATATTTTTCATTTTCTATTCTTTTTTTTTTTGGCTTTTTTTATATTTTTATTCATCATTTCTAGTATCTTTTTACTTCTCAAAGTATATAAGTACCATATCTCTCCATATTCTCCTATCTTGCTTTCTACTATAAAAATATGATCAACTTTTTCTTCAGATATGAAAATTATGTTACACATCTGTAGTCACATTTTCTGTCTTAAGATCAAAGCTAATATATCTATTCCTTCTTAATAATTTCTTAAATGTATCAATATATGTTCTCCTTCATTTCTCTATATTTTTAGTTCTAGAGTGTTCTCTGTTGTTATGAACATACTTTTTCTCCTTGTGCACTCAAGTTTGTTGACAAGATAACATTAACCTGATTAAGTTTTTTTGATTTTTTTCTCCTTCTCACATCACTTGCAGAATCAGTCTTCCTGAAATCCTTTCCTGTTGTCTGAGAGTACTTTTCAAGTGTATCTCTAGTGTGTGTCTTTGTGTGGGAAAATTCTAGGGCCTGCATGTCTCAGAGTGCTTTACGTTAAGTCCTCACACTTAGAGGATGACTTTGCTAGACAGGCACCTTTAGGTTATTTTCTTTCACAGGTCTAGAAACTTTACTTCAACCTCTTGAATCCACTGTTGAAAGGGGCACTGTCAATCATTCTCACTTCTTTGTAGGTGGTTTGTCATTTCTCTCTGAAAGTTTTATTTTTACCTTTTTTGGCTCTTCCATTTCAGTGCTATGTGACATAGTCCTTTTTTCCTTGCCCTATCTTTCCCAGTTTGAGCCCCTCTAATTTGACAACTTTCAACATATTTTTTTGTAACTCTAGAAAAATTATCTTAACTATTTTCTTAGATATCTACCATTTTCTGTTTTTATTTTCTCCCTTCCTCTTTCTGAGGCTTCTAATACTAAGATGTTAATATTTCTATTGCTTCACATCTGTGTCCACTAAGGTTTTTTTTTTTTATTTTCCAAATCTGTCTTTTCTTGCTGCTTTCTGCCAGTGCTCACCAGTCAGATTTTCTACTCTTTATCTCTTTGGTTCTTACTGTTCATTCTAACTACAGGGCTCCTTATTTCCATCATTTTTTTTTTTTTTTATGGCAGTTTCAAATTGTTGCTTTTTATGATTTCTTGCTCTTTCTTCATGTTTCTTCATCTCCTTTTTCAAACGAAGAAGGATAAAATGTCTTTGTCTGTTTGTATAATCTTCAAGTTGATTTAAGTTCTTTTCTCCGTGTCCCTACTATTCAGCATCAGCGGGTATTTGTGGTTGCTTAAATGCCTTTTCTTGGTCTGTAGCTGTGTCTAGTATTTTAACCCATGGATTCATGCCCTGAGTTCTTGTTACTCTGCCCGGAATTTGTACTAGGAGGAATGAAAGCCCTGGTTGGAGAGCCCCAGGTGAAGGTGATGAGTGAGAAGGGACAAAGGTACCGAACATGGATCTCCAGAAACAATAAAAAGATGGCTCAGAACTTCTATTTATTTGCAGTCCACCAGGCAACTTTTCTTGGAGTTCTTTTCACCTTTCAAGGCTAATGAGGCAGCACTGCTGAGAGGAGGTGGGGCTCCAGGTCCTAATCCTTCATAGCAAGGGGTTGTAGGAATGGAGTCCTGAATGGCTGAGCAAGGCTGGCCAGCCTGCATAGTTTTATCCACTCACACCAATGTGGCTGCCGCGTAGCACCACTTCACAACCCTCTTCTTTTCCAATACTGCAGACCTAAAGATTTGCATCCAACTTCCATAATAAAATCACAGGCGCAGAGCATCCTGCAACCTGGGCTCTCCCTCACAGCTGCTTCCTATTGTTCTGCATACCTTACATATCACACACCCCAAACTTACAATAGGCAACAGCAGAGCTTAGGTTCCTCAGACAAATATCACCCTCCAGTTTTCATTTTTCAATCTTCAAATCCATGGTTCTCTCCCGGGTTTGACAAGGGTAGGGTCCACTTCGGAAGGGGAATGGGCACCCCAGTCCAGTCTGTCATTGCAATAGCACCTCTTAGGTAACATTCCAGGCTGTGTTCTACCTACAGCCCAAGTCCCTGTCAATAACTAACTTCTGTCTCCCAAGCCATGTCAAACAGGTGGAATAAATGTCTCCCGAGTCTCCTACTAAAAGCTCTTATTTCATTCCCTCAGTTATTCTTCCAACAAATATTACCAGGCATTAAGGTCTGCAGGCGCTTTCACAAGTGCCAGGGGCACAAGATGAATTGAAGCATGACACAGATTTTGAAGCATTTAGCTAACCAGTGTCAAAGGACTTTGGGGGAACGCACAATAAAATTCCTCCGAAACAGCCATATTACTTATCTGAATTATGGCAACGATTAGAATGTATTCTCTCCCATCCCACATAACTCAAAAAGATTATTTTTAATGAGCTATTATTTCATTTCCCAAGCTTTATTTCTCATTGTTTAATTCTTTTAAAATAGCATTTCACATTATTGAGGGGAGGGTTAGTTCATCTGCTGATTGCTATACCTTCTGGGATCCCTTCTGTTCCCTACGGCTGAGGCAAAACCCAAATTTACTAATGAACTGCCAAAAATTTCATCTCACAAATTCCTACTCATATGCCATTACTGTAAAGGCTTTGTAGTTATTACAGTGATGAGTTTATAGCCTGGAAACTAGGACAGTGCTGTTTCAACTAATTCATTACCTACTCTTTACACATTTTAAAAGGAAAATTGTGTGTGTGTGTGTGTGTGTGTGTGCGTGTGTGTGTGTGGTGTGTGTGTGTGTGTGTGTGTGTAAGAGAGAGACATAGAGACCCAGAGAGGCAGAGTTGTGTTTTCTCGTTTGGCAACAGACTCCATTCTGTAAGGCAAAAAGGGTTAATTACATCGTGATCTCATCTTTGCTCTTTGGACTCACCTTTGGTGAATCCTCAGCCTTAATTCATGGGTCCTTAATTCATTTTGTAATCCATTCAGTAGGAGCTAATTGAGTGCTTTTTATGTGGTGGGCATCTGAAGGTGCTGAATATACACCTATTGTGGTGGTTTTGTAGTGGATCAACTTAGTGGGGCTGACATCCATTTCCCAGGAATACCTTCCCTTGGCATCTCTGGGTACATGGATGGATGGAAGTAACACAACACCCAGGAATCCCTTCCCTTGATGTCTCTGGGGACACCTGGCTTCAGGATGGAAATGACAGAGCAGCCACATTGGGGCTCATGTACTTAATGATCTGCTACCTTCCCCACCCACTCATGGGCCCCCCTTCCTCTGGATCCTCCTCGAGGTTCTTTGCCTCACAGGCTAGGGATATGAACCTAGCTCCAGGAAAAGGGACCCTGGTTTCTGTAGGACATCCACATCCCCAATGTCAGAGGAAACATGAAGGACCACGGGGTCATCCCCATGAGGTTTGGACTTGTGCTGCCAGCCAGAGTGACAGGACACTTCTAATCAGGTATCTTGCAGAGAACGGCTCAGAAAAATTATGGGGCAGAGACTTTGTTCCAATCCACACAGGTCCTGTGGGATCCCATTTTCCCTCCTTCATAATCACACCCTTGCTTTAGGGTGCTACTGTCTCGGGGAATAACAACTCTCCTTTAGAACACTTCTCTCAGGCTATAAATCTGTGCTTCATCCATAGAGAGAAAATCTGAAGCAATATACAAGACATGTTTGTCTAAAACATAACATTATTTGATTCTATGATCAGAATTTAACATTCATAAGTTATTAAATATATGTTTAATGCTGTCATGGAGGTATAATCAATTTTAGGAGTGTTTAATCTATTTCACATTATTGAAAGTAATCTTGCTATCTTTCTCTCCTCCAAAGCTTTACTGTCACTCAAAAAGAAATCCCTTCTCTTAACTCACTAAGTGAACCCTGGTGACACAGTCCGTGATGTAGGTGTTACCTTGTGCTCCCTCACAACACATCAGTTGCCAGATCATTTAAAATAGATTTCTTCTTTCTCTTCAATCTATCCCTTCTTCACTGTTTTCTCTCAATTCTCTTTACTACTGGCCTAGTTAACGACCACATCACTACCTGCCTGGACTATTGCAATTGTTTTAACTTTTCTCCCTACAGCCTTTCTATTTTAATTTCATCTTCCACTCTGTCCCAGGAGAACTTGCATGCCAATATGGCTATGGAAGTATCCAGTTAAGACAGCTGAAGGGCTTCTAAAGCACAGAGGATCTATGTATTTCCATTTTAATAAAATTTGCATGTAAAACATGCTTGGTCTTCTTTAGGACTAGAGGATGCAACTCCATTTCTCAGCATGAAGATGAGGACTTCACGGAACCATGGACTTGCTCTAACTCTTCGCACATTCTCGTCCATTCTCTGAAAACTGCCTTTTCTCCAGGATACTTTTCCATCCCACTTTGCCTTTTCACTTGCTGTTCTACTTCTCAGAATACCTTGTCTTCCCTTAACAGATTTCTGGCATCTTCTCATTTCACATATTACTGTCTAAAGCCTCCTGCAATGCCCCAGCATACAGCCCTGGCCTTGCCCAGGGCTTCCTCTGGACTCAGTACCTTTAGAACAAGATACGTGCCACCGGATATATTTATTTTCACACCTGTTTTTGAAATAATCTATAAAACCTTCAGAGCGATAAACTGTCTTTTTAATTTTTTGGATTCTCCAACTTATCAGAGATAGTTGAAATACATTGGATAAATTAGCAAAAAAAAAAAAAATAGTTATGTTTTGCTTCCACAAAAA
Source organism: Tamias sibiricus (assembly GCA_025594165.1). Taxonomy (NCBI): domain Eukaryota; kingdom Metazoa; phylum Chordata; class Mammalia; order Rodentia; family Sciuridae; genus Tamias; species Tamias sibiricus. The sequence goes on from CM046662.1 coordinate 13,740,731, forward strand.
CTCAAAGCAGAGTTTATAACAATAGGAAATGATCTATGTTACCAAAAGGCTTAGCTTTGTCCCAAACTCTCATGACAAACTCAACAAAAATAAAGCCTCTTTTCCTCACCAGACCCCCCTTTCTTGGGATGGTACTTAGCACTCTGCCATTGAACCTGTAGCATTTACTTTGCAGATCTCAATTGCTCTACACCCCAGCCCCAAGCAGGTAATCAAATTATTTTTTTCAGAGAGAAGTTCCACAAAATAAAATAATCTCATAGTCCTTCAGTAATACCTTAGTGCTCTTATAGAGTTGTGACCTGCTCATGAAGCCTGCTCCATAACCTGACTCTTGCTCTGATATTGTCCTAAAATTTTTAAAACAGATTGCCATCAAAAGCATCCTACTACTTGTTCAAGAACTCTGAGGAACCAAACAAGATTTCTAGGACTTCTAGGGAGGCCTCTGATGTGGCAAATTACACTGAGCAAATCTTTCCACTGGATTTGATTCAGTGGCAACAGTATTGACTGTGTGGTGCTTAACTGCGACAAGGCTGTAACTGTGGCAGAGGACATGCATTTTCATTTGTCCCTAAGCCACTGTTATGGTTTAGATATGAGATGTACCCCAAAAGCTCATGGGATGGGCCAATGCAAGAACATTCAGAGGTGAAAAGGTTAGATCATGAGAGCTTTAATCTAATCAATGGATTAATCCACTGAATGGATTAACCGAGTGGTAACTACATGCAGGTAGGGTATGGCAGGAAGATATAGGACACTGGGGATGTGACTTTGGGGTTCCTATTCTGTTGCTGGTGTGTGGAGAAATCACTCTGCTTTCTAGTTGCCATGTTCTGAGCAGCTGCCCTCTGCCACAACCTTCCATCATAACGTTCTGCTTCACCTTGGGTCCAGAGCTATGAGCAGGCTAACCACGGACTGAACCCCTGAAACTGTGAGCCAAAATAAACAATGCTTCCTCTAAGTTGTTCTTGTCAAATCTTTTGGTCACAGCAACTAAAAAAGCTGATTAAAACAGTATTTCTCAAGTAGTTGATCTGGGACCAACTGCATCTGAATCAACAGAGATACTTGTGAAAATACTCTTTTCTAGGCTCCACCGACAAGATCCTTTATTAGTCGTTCTAGCAATGGGACTCAGGAATCCTGGTTGACACCCCCCCCCCCCCCCCACACACACACACATACACTTGAAAGCAACAGACGTGAACATGACTGAATAGCTAAATGCCAACTGGACCTACATTCCACGTGGTGTCCTTCACTTATCACTGGCACCCAGTGGTTGTCCTCCACCCACTCAGTGTCCACTTCCCTGTGGGCTCCCACAAGAGACACCCAAGCCTCCATTTCCAACACTCCCTATTTCTTCAGTTAACAAATCCTGTGTATCTCCACCACTGCAAGGACAAAGACACTTTGGATAATTGTTTCAATGTTCACACTAGATTGTAAAGGATAAAATGTTTAATTGGCTTATTTAATTGTTTCTAAACCTTTGATTTATAAAATTAGAAGAATGTGAGGGCCAAACAGTAGAAAAAGAGAAAAGACTAGCTTTACAAGAACAAAGAAAACAACCTGAATGTGATGGGTGGGAGGGACATTCATAGCCTGTTCGGCTGCTTTTTCTCACTGCCATTAAAAAATAGGCTGTTCTTTGAAGTCATCCTGAAAACTACTATATATTCAGGATGTAAATTAACAGTAAGCTATCTATTAAAAGACTTATGATTTTGTCACTTGCCAGAATATTTCCATAATATATATTTTAGAGAAGTTATGTATTTCAGATTCTTAAGAGGGCAAAATGAATTCATTACTTTCATTAAAATAATCTGTGTGTTATCTTTCAGGTGATGTTGACATCTAAGTAACATTTATTACAATATGAGAATTCTGTAAAAAAGATTTTACAATAAGAACTGCAGATGTTAGCTGGAAAAAAAATCTTCCAACTTTCTTTTGAGTCTAATAACAGGCCCATTATTATTAAAAATAGTCATCTAAACTTATTAGAAGCATAAAAATGACACAAGTACCAGACATCTTCCTGGTGTGGAGATAAAATTATTATATAAAAGACATAAAGAGCCAAGAGTGCGAGTATCTAAAAATCACTTCATTTATTTTAGGCTCTGTCTGTAGGGCCACTGCAATGGAGCACTTTACAGTTAAAGAGCGTAAGTATGAGAGATTGGAAAATAATCTGAGTAGTTGATATTCTGTCTCTTTTTCCTACAAAAATGAATGGCTCTGAATGAACCTCATACTTGCATAACCTCTCTGCTTCTTTTGACTCTTTGGACCAATAACTCCATGAGGGTAAGACCCATTTCTTTATTTCTTTGGCATTAGTTTTGCCTTGCTTAGTCTGGGACTTGCATCTTTAGTGGAATAACTGACAGATGTACCAAGTGTTATAGAATTAGGCAATCAACAGGCAATACCCTAAGAAATTCAAGTGTTTCCAAATCTCCACTAATTATCTGAGTATTTCCATTTTAATGCCTTTTTATGCTAATTCTCTAAGTAGAGAATTATTAGTCAATTTATGAATTAGGATCTTCGTTACAGGTCTAAAATGAACATTATTAACTTACTAGCTTAAGTGCCTGTTTTCATAGCAATTGTCATTATGTAAAAATTTTGTATAAAAGTGGCCCTTCTAATACATCATTTAATAATAAGCACATCGGCTGCTAGCCTGTGTGTGAGCTTCTTCTAAGGGAAGAGTGGCTTCAATGAATGAAGGAGTCTTCTGTACAAAGAAACAAATGATAACAAATGTAAAAAGAAGGGTACCATGACCTCATTCTAATTAATGACTTTGACAATCATTACTTGCTGTCGAGAGGCATTAGTCAAGGTTGGTCTTTAGCCCAGGCATTTACCACTCAATATCATACGGCCAAAGTGAAGAACTTCTCCATGTCAATTACTTAATACAATAAACTCTCAAGTCACTTTGAAATAGTTAAACAAATCTATACATTGATAGCTGCTGGCATCTTTTTATGCTGCATTGAACTGACTTGAAGTTTTTGCAGTATGAACTTCTGTGCAGATATGTCTGAGATCTCGAAATTGGGAAATTCTCAAAGGAATTGAGGACTCTGTTGTTCTGCAGAAATGCTAGGTATTCCTATCAAAACACTGAAAAACGGAAGTGTATTTCCAGTGCCCCAAATTAAGGATGCTTTTTAAACTTTCCATTTCATTAAATTGCATGGCTGGATAGGAAAGTCATGCTAAAATATTGTGATTAACACAAAGGAAGCTTAACAGACAGTGCTATTATAGGTGAAAGACTGCTAATTGCCATCTTCCCAATAACTTATTGATTTTAATCAAATCTTCCTAGAGCAGCATGCCAACGGCAAATGGATAACTAGATAGAGGGAAAACACAACAATGGAAGGGAGTAATATGGAAGAAATTATTCATGTTTGATTTGTATAAAATTGAACAAATATTCCTGATCAGCATTTCTACAAATATAGATTCGTCGGGAAGGTGCTATCTAAATTGCTTCTCTCACAGTGTATTGAAAATTACCATAACTGTTAGCATTTTTAATTATTTTGATCTGCTGAAAATAGATTAAACTGAATGGGAAATTGGCTTATTAAGGCTTATATATCTGAGTTAATATGAAATGTTCTCAGCCACTGTGTCTTGAGAATCCTTTAGTCTAAAAGGCACTTGCTATCTCTGGTGGAGTCTGGGTGGAGGATCAGGGTGAGGTTTAAGCCTCAAAAGGAGGTTCAGTCCCATTACTTAAGCAAAACTCACCACATCTAGTAATGGGAATATTTCATAAATGAGCAACTGGTCTGTTGGATAGACAGAACAGAATTTTTGTAGGGGAGAAAAAAAAAAAAATCTTGCTAGACTAAACTTAACACTTAAAAAAATATGGAGAACCCTTGAAATCCATCTTGTATTACAAGAGCAGTTTCTCAGTGTGAGATTCAATATAGTGTGAAACACTGAAGAGCTCACACTCTGGTCATTCACTGATGATGAAAAAGAAGTACAAGGTTGAGTTTCAATTGCTGGCTCTAGGCAGGCCCTGTGGTACCCACCGAATATGTTTGTTTTTTGGGAATGTCTTATTCATCAAATTGCAACTCTGGACCCAAGGCAGATCTTAAATATGAGCATGATTATACTTTCTGGGAAAGACTATTTAGTTTGACTATAAATCAAATCAATAGCACAAATATTTCAGTTGCAAAATCATCTCTTCAGTATCTACATAGAATTAATGTTGTAATGCTTAGAGCAGGGTATGTCTGCATAAACAGCGTTGATATTGTGGAGCTAGATCCTTCTTTGCTGTTGGGGTCTGTCCTGCATATTTTAGGGTGTTTAGCAGCATTGCTGGCCTCCCCCCATACACATTTATGACAACCCAAATCATCTCCAGACATTGCTAAATATCCCATGGCGGTTAGAATCTCCCCTGATTGAAAATCGTTGCCCTAGTACAGGGGATGCCTTAGTTCTCTTGATAATGATGCACCTCAAATAATTATCTGGAAAATTTACATTTCAGTCTAACAGGGAACAACAAAATAATGAAATCTGCATTATGATTCTGAAGTCTGAGAAGTTGCTCTTTGAATATACTGCATCCACAAAAATACCTCTATCTAGGTCAGCATTTGAAATTCATGAGATCAATTGACTACATGAAACAGGTAGTAAAAAATAATCACAGTGGTCGTTTGAAAAGGCAAGTAAGTCTCAAGATTATATGGTGCTGCCTTCTGTTTAAGGGTCTAGGAAACTACAGCCTAATCCAACAATGGCAAATGGTTGGTAAATAGTTGCCAACTCCAGCTGACTGGTAGTGGCTGATGGAAGTCTTGCATTGAGGAAGATTCTGATTTGCAACCAGGCCCAGCAGGAAAGCTGGCTGTGATGGATTAGCCATGTCTACCTTGGACAAGACAAAGGGAAGTCATGGGCTGTATTTCACACAGTGACCCATTCTTTCTTAGTCATTTCAACTGATTTGTTCTCCAGATTATTTTAGGTACCTGTTGAGACTGTGGTATGATGTTTTTGTGTTGAGTCAATAAATATGTAGAAAAAGAAAATGCAACAAAGTCATTTTCAAATATTAACTAAGCATCTTTCTCTAGACATTATTTTAGCTCTTTGAACATGCTACTCAGTTAAATAAATAAAGTAGTGCTTTGTATCAAAATGTTAGTGTTCCAGTCCTCTGGCTTCCAATGCAAAAGAAACAAGCCACTTTTATGTGAAAAACAAAAACTGTCAAAATACCTTGACTTCCCATGACTGTATAATTTTCTTTAAAAAATATGTACAAATATTTCCATTCAGTGTCACCTAGTATTCTTAGTCCCTGAGGTTCTGAGGATCAACAGGCTAATTCAGCCTGCCATCTAGACTGTGGGGTTCAGTAAGAAATAAAGCTTTGCCTCAGTTTCTGCACATATAAAGAGAATCAGTACAATCTCTTCTGAAATAGAAGTTCCAATCTCCCTCACCACTCAAGTGCCTGTAAGACAAGCAAGCCTAGAAAAGTTCAATCCAAATTTGCATTTTAGCAGGAATCTTACAAATGACATGTGAATAATTGAAATCACCCATGTTGAATCCTCAAAAGCTAAAGTTCTTCTGTAGATAAGGTTGACATAAAACATGTTGATTTACTTTCTTTGTTTCAGGACTGATTTAATTTCTCTGATAAAAGAGTAAAATAAAGACTGAGACAAAGTGACTGTAGTATAGTTAAATGTGCTGTTCTCTTTCAAGGCTAGGAAACGTATTCCGGTGCAGCGATCAGGATTTGTGGATTGTGGTTTTCAGATCGTCATAGATAAATTAACTCAGAGAGGATTAAAGCCTTGGGAATTGGCTGGCATGTTGATATGAAAAGACAAGAACAGCCTCTTTTGAACTTCACCTCCCAGATTAGGAGGCCGAGTTTTCTAAAGAAAATGCCACAGCTCAACCAGAAGTGTGATTGACCAGTTTAAGGGTGGTGTTGTTATCACTTCAAGATTGACTAGATGCAGAGGCTATCCATGCAAACCAGTCACCGAACAGTCAGAAGGTCACCGTTTGAATGGCTTTTACCTACTTTGACCCGTTTTCCGAGAAACGTTTTTTCCAGCTTCTCCTTATTGTATCCAGGCTACTTTCCATTTAAACTTTCAAGGCTCAGGGCCATGCACAGATCAAGTTCACCTATGCAAGTTCAAGGTACTTTGGAAATATCTTTCATCATCCCCGTGTTAATTTGACATCTGTGGCAGCTTCAACTGAAGAGTGTATTTTAGAGAGAAAGCAATGTCCTTTACACTTAGTGGGAACAGCATTAGAAATAAGGAATGATTTCCTTTAATCAGAGCATTTGTGGCATGGTGTTTGGGTATTGACAAAACAGAGTTGGGGTTTAATCCCAATAAAAAAGAGAGAGTGCTACAGACAACCAACCAAACAGGTTCCCTGGTGGAAGAACTAGTGGGATAGAATGGGCTTCTCTGCAATTCCAAGGAGAAAATAAATCTGAAATAAAGTCAAGGACAGAGACCAAGGGGATTGCAAAAGTGTATTTAGTTGTATGTTGCAATTGAGCTACTAATGTTGGGTAAATGAAGGAGTAAAACAAATTACACAATTCGTTATCAGCTCGAAAGATGTGGAGAGAAAAGACTCCCATTTGAAAGAACACTTTGGGGCTTTTCCTTCCACAAGAAACATGTTTCATGTCATCCAGACACTAAGTAGATTTCTTTCACAAAAAACTGTTACATTATCTGGGTAAACATGTCAATCAAAGACTACAACTAGCAATTTACAGCAATGATGCTAGATTTAACATCTAGAGAGCAAGATTCCAGTGGGAAATAGTGTTTTTATTTACTTCTTTGTTACTAGAACATTTCTTTTAAAAAGGTTTTTATATAAGAGCTTTGAAAAGAGAGTATTTATGTTATAACCAAAACAAATCTTTAAAACTTTGAGGTCTTTTTATTGGATTGCTTTCTCCTTCAATTTAAGAGGTATTTTCTCCAAAACACTATTTACAAAATTTTGAAGTGTATCTCAGAACAAACACTTTTTCTTATAATGAAGCTTTGGGAGAATGGTGATACGGTACACTATTCTCCTTGCATGTTAAGGTTTAATCATTACTTATTAATTTTCTTATTTTCATGAGATTTTCTCAAACTTAATATTCTATTAAGGTAGCATCTGTTAGAGGAATTATCTTAGTTTTTTAAAGCAAATTTTAGCTGATTACCATGAATCTACATAATTAGAATTAGGTCTAATTATGTAGTGTAAATACATGTAATATATTTATAACATATAATGACATAATTATGATTCACAATAATGTTGAAAAACTCCTCCTTAAAATTAGTAAGAAAAATATGCTGCACAGTCCCTCTACAATTTATTAGCAATTTTACAATGTATGTTTTTCTGTTGCTTCTAAAATGGAACTTCACAAGAAAATATAATTAAAAACAAATATATTTTGAAGTTATTACCCCAAAAGAATACAGCCAAACCTTCATTACATTTCAAAACTATAAATATTTTGCAACCTCTTTAAGAATATAACTTAGAATACTAATCCTAATAAGCACACATTTCTAATGCACTACAAACCTGATGTGGAATATCTACAGTATCTAGCAAAAACTAATGCAAAACAGTTATCACTCTATTTCACAAGTTATTTATCAAAATGAAACAAAACAGAATAATGATGAATTTTACCCCATATGCTGTCTGGAAAAACACTGGGCTATGCAGTTGTATTTTGTACCCTATATAATGTACAATATACATTTTTAAAATATAGAACACAATCATTTAATTCTCAAAATTGAATCACACTGGGCTATGCAGCTGTATTTTATACCCTATATAATGTACAATATACATTTTAAAAATATAGAACACAATCATTTAATTCTCAAAATTGAATCATGTATTTGATGTACTGTAACACATCAATTCATGCTTTCTTTTCTGTAAAGGATCTTGGTAAATATTTCATGTTCAGAAGATCTTGTGGTCTCTGTCACAACTATTCAAGTCTGTGGCTAGAGATCTAAAGCAGTCGTAGACAATATTTAACTAGACTGATATGACTTTGTTCCAATAAAACTTTATCAACAAACAAGTTGCTATTGAATTTGGCCTGGTGTGGACATAGCTTTTTGAGCCCTGCACTGTACCATGATGGTTGAAAGAACAGGTTCTAGACTCTGACTGCTCTATTTTTTTAAATATTTTTACCATTGAAAAAATCAGAGTTCAGCAAACTTATTTCGCTCATTTGTAAAATGATGGCAATAACCATTACTATGTATAAGGTGGTTCAGAGGACAAAAATGAAATAATTTATACATAGCACTTATTCCTTTGTTGGGCAAACAAATAGGCATTCATAGATAGAAAGCAGGTATATGCAAAATACTTGGTATTTACCGTTAATTTTCAGATTTTGATAGCACAATTTTACACATCAAAATTTGAAAATCATTTACGTAGTTGTGAAGTAAAAATAACCCTTCTAGTAAATTATTTTTTTTAATTAGTAAACTTCATTTTTCCTAATAAGTTTGACCTTATACATAAGGTATAAACTACATATGTATACTAAATATAACATTATTAGTATTATTATATTGCTGCTACTATTGTTGTTATGATGCAGTATTGGTGATTGAAGCCAGGTTTCCATGTGTTAGGCAAAAGCTCTACCACTGAGTTACAAATCACCCCAGCACAAATAATATATACTTAGATCACATATTTTTATATGTAACAAAGAAAACATATCATATGCAAAAGACATGATTTTATATTCATACATATTCAAATACCAAATAATTGTTTGGTGCCTAATATATATAGTCATCATGCTAGGCAATGAGCTTTCTTACTTTTTTTTTTAAGTAAAAGATGCAGGGAGCAGACAATTAAAATTCAGCATGATAAATTATTCTAATAGAGTGCATATATTATATTTTAAATAATTTTTTTAGGGGGGGAATAGCTTAAGAAACTCTTCTAATAGAGTGCACATGTTATATTTTCTAAAAGGACTTTTAGAAAATTCTTATTTGCATATCACTCTATATTTCTTAAAGGATTTTCATGAATATATATTTGCTTCGCCACTAAAAATATGAGTGTTTTAAGGATAAGGTCTGTATTTATATATATATTTTATTTCCTATCATGCTTCTCATGTTTTTATGCACATTCTTTTTGTCAAGTATTCATCTTTTAATAAATTAATTTTTCTATTAAGTGGGCAAGATAGTCACAATTAATTCATCAAACTTTTCATCAGATCATAAATTTAACATCTCAGGTGCTCTTCTTAGGATAAGTGAGAAGGTGTCTTATAATTTAAAAATGCAGCTCTTGCTTGTTCTCTGTCTTCCCTCAAAGTTGTGAGGAATAACTGCATGATATTGGGGTAAAATAAGCTTATTAAAAAAATGGATCAGAGTTCACAAAATCCCAAAGAACTCTAACAAAATGCTCCATTATCTGGAGTAGAGGTTGCAGTGGAGGGATGTTATCTTGAGTGTCAAGAGAATTGGGTTCGAAGACCAACTACAGAAAATTGTTCTTAGTTAAGAATGGACAAGTCAATCAACCTGAGTCTCTTCTCATCTATAAAATTGGTGAGCTTCATGGAGTCTCAAAACAGCAGGATCTATCAGACAGCAGAATTCCCCACTTCCCCCAAGATTCTGATATGTTTGCCACAGGGGTTGGTGCAGAGAGAGGCAGAAAGCTTGATTTGGTGTCCTGGGGTTCAGAGAGGCCCTCTTGTGGGCCCCTGTTAACAGTGGCCCATATGCCTTGCATGGGTCTTAGACAAAAAAGAAGGGACCCATTCCCCAGATCCCATTCAGTTGTGCAGTGGATCCAAGTCCAATGTCTTTCCTGACCATACTTCCCAGGAACTCTTTCTCCTATGCTTCCTCTGGGCCCCTTTCTTTCCATCTTGCATTTTCAGACCTGGATTTAGAGTCTTTTCATGTATCCAAAGCTATTCCAGTTTTAAGTCAGGCTGTAGCTGCCTCATGCAGCTTCCTAGACAGAAACTTGTACAACCCTTTATCTTCTCAGCAAATTTTTCCTGCCTTTATCCTGTTGTCTCATAGTCCTGCTGGGGTACATCCTGATCCAAGAAGCCATTTCTACCAAGTCTTACCTAACACAGACAGTCCAACATATATTGTCACAGCAGCCCTCACATTTTAAACATGAGTAAAAATCAAGGGGAGAATTTAGATATTTACTGTTGGGGAAGACACGTGGGAAGAATTTTTAAAAGAAGTAGGCTCATTAGCTATTGAACACTTTGAAATTCCTCTAGGAGAAAATATTTTATATTTGAGATACTAACCTTGGTACTTGGTGAAGATGTTGCTTCTATTTTCCTTTTTGGGGGGGTACCCCAGTCCTCGGACCATGCCACTCAGGGCATGTCCTGCAGACCAGCAGTGACAATTGGAAATGCGCAATCACAGACCTCTTCTCAGACCTACTGAGCCAGAATCTGCATTTGCACAATATCCCCTGGTGATGATTCTCAAAATCATTCAAGTTTAAAGACAGTGACACACCAGAAAGGCAAAAGCCCCCTAATGCTTGGATCTGTGTGCTGGGAATACTGATTGCTTGTACAAAGGAGGGTTGAGGTAGATCATGTCTAACCCCCAAAGGAATGAATTTCATGGATGAATACTTAATCTCTCCAGTCAACACTTAGCCCCTTGGGCTTTGGGAGAATTCTGTATTATCTACAAACAACTTGGGATGATGGAAAATACCAAGAGATACCTCCAGTTTGTAACCTGCACCTGGCTTCTATTTTCAGCTAACTTCACCTCCTTGACCACCTCCTTGCCTTTGCCCACATGCTACTGCTCACTGTGGGGATTTTAGCCACTCTGGGGGAAAACCTTCAGAGGAGTATCTTTCCATCTTTTCCATCTCAAACTACCACCTCATCCCTAGGGCCTTATTTAGTGCAGTTCACATACTTGGTAATGAAGAAATAGTTGTTAAACTCATAATAAAGAATCTGTAGAGACAGGTCTACTTTGAAAGAGGTTTCTTTAACCCATAGGAAACAGACAAAGGAAAGACAGGCACCCCACTGGCAGAGAGCAGGGCACTATGGTCTTCTACCTTGTTTTTGTAAATAACATTTAATTGGCACTTGGTCATGTGAATTTGTAGACATAGTGTCTAACATTGCTTTTGTGCTATAGCAGTACAGCTGAGTAGCTGTGACAGAGACCAGGTGGCCCACAGATACTTAATTAAATACCTGGTCATTTACAGAACAAGCTGCCCATGTCTGCCATGGCGCTTGCGCCCGAGTCCTCAAAGCCACTCTACGCTTGACTGTATCTGGTACCACTGTTCACCTCCTTGGGCTTGTTAACTCTGAAAGAACAACTTCACTTGTACAAGGCCAGGATTTAACTGAGGATTGCAAAAGTCCTTTCAAGAGATGCAAAAGTAACAAATGGTGAGTGTCCTTCCTGGCCCAGGCCCATCTTTGTAGGACATTTAAGACAATATTTGAATAGCACCAAAGTGTAACCTATACCTTGATGACCAAAACACGGTCTCCTCCTGCATCTTCATTTCCACTATAATTGAGTAAACTCTGGAAAAGAATCCATGCATCATGTTTCGTGAACCTGAAGCCCCCTGTCTGGCCTTTCCCTGCTCTGCCTTCCCACATGAGCCCACAGGTCTTCCATACCCCCAGAGGGAAGGGAAAATTCTGCAAGGTGTTCTTTCAACCTCTGATTAAATCAGACTTCTGTACTCTGAGCTGTCATTCTGAGTGCCTTATGTATCTCACCAAGCAAAACCTCCCCATATCTGATAGATTAGATCTTTGTACCCTAAACAAAACTGAAAATCAGTTCACATTTTAATACCTTTGTCTGCACCATCCCAAATGTGACCTCATTTATCAGTCAGGGTTCAATCAGGAAAGTGCATCTGTAAATATCTAATATTTAATAAAATGTTTTAGTAGCATTTTGTCTTATATTTATTACTGAACTATCATTATTACACTTACTACTATTATTCTTTTGCCTTGAATAGATGGCTACTGAGAACTGAGAAATTTCTACTATGTCATCTCCCAGATAAAAGTTTTCAGCACAAAAGACATCGGCTATTTTTCAATTGGTTGGAGACGGTAAACCAAGATGGTGCCAAACTCACTCCCTCTACCTGAACTCCCTGCCTTTCTTTTAAGGGAACTGGGATAAGGATCATGATTGCTGGTCTCATAAATAAATCTCCTACTCTAAGAGGATGTATAACTAGAATAATTTGGCCAGAGTTAGTTCTTGGCCAGAGTCAGTTCTTGGCTTTTGCCTGCCCAAATCTGAAACCCCCAGAAGATATTCTAAGTGGTAACTTTAGGTCTTGAAAATCATTTATTTTTCTGTGTCAAGGATTGGCTAAAAAAAAAAAAAAAAAGAAAGGCCATTACATGGATATACATTTAAATTGACACTGCCAGTGATGGTTATATAACTCTTTACGAATCACTTTGATTATTTTAAATGTATATGGACAAATCAAATATAAAGATGGCGGTGGACCTGAACCCAGCTATTTTCTATTGCCTATCCACATGAGCCAATTTGTGTTTGTTAGATTTATAAGTGAGGTACAGGCATCATTCTTACACATTCAATAATAGGTCAGAAAGAAAACAAGTGTCAGAGAAAATTCAACACCGCACACATGTATTAATAGCATACAGGTACCACACTGTCACCCAGCCCAGTGCCAGGCCTCTACCCTCAGGAATTCGACAAGAGAGTCTCTCCTATGCTGCATGGTTGAGGTGGGTGCTTTCAGAAGCATTTGTCTAACCACAGTTAGAAGACCCAATTAATTGGCAGTCTAATAACCAGGAATAGAGTCGAATGTTTTCTTTCAATTCTTATTTTTCAGAAAGACCAGTAAGTATCTCTATAATATTTTACCAGTGTACCTATTCTGAACATCACATATTTCCCAATGACATTTTGTTTGTTGCCTGCTACTTAACATGCCTGTAGTATGGTTTGTAAAGGTATCAGAAGCTCCTGTAGCAGCTGCCTCTTCACAGTGGCCTTATGTGTGCAATGGGTATACCTGATTAAGACAGCTCTGCACCACAAGGTACTTGTGGTACAGGAACACAAGCACACATAGCACACCATCTGTAACAGAAGTAATTTCAATGCTAGTTACAAATTAGACAACATTTCTGATGTTTTTATCAGACAACCATGCCAGATTTGATATCAATTTGTTTGTTCAAAAGAAACATACTCTGGATTTAAGGGCTATACAACACTGGGGTTATACAAGTGCAGGGGACTATAACAGTAGAGATGTTCAACAGTAAAGTCGCACTGCTCAAAGGGTGTCAGCTGGACAGGCAGCATCAGCCTCTTGGTGTGTTGGGATTTTACTAGAAATGCAGAATTTCAGGGTCGACCCTAGACCTTCTGAATTAGAGGTGAAGCTTACAAAGCTGCCCTGACCCTGTATGCCTGGGGATACTTCAGATGCATGGCCTAGGAGGGTAAAGGTCTTTAAATGATAAAGTGTCTTAAAGTTATCAGGGGTGATGGGAATGGGAACTTACATATTTCTCAGCCTTCTTTTCTTAGGTTACAAAAAAAAAAAAAACATGCCAGAGTCTTCATTTAACTAGCAGGTGGCTGTTCTGCATGTGCTCTCTAACTGTCTTTGAGAAAACACTAGCTGATTGGAGGGTAGTAAAAGCATCTGGGGGAAGGGGTGGTGGGAAGGGCATATGAGTCCGTGCTGAAAGGAGAGAATCTTGAATTGGAAGCTGCTGTGCCTCGTGTTGTTGGCATCGAATCCCTTCCTTTTTGGGTTTGAATGGAAAAGATAGCCCATCTAATTGCTGCCCCAGCTTACAAGGGTCACAGACTTGAATATCTAGTACTGCACGAGGTCTTTTTTCATAGCTAATGCATATCAAATAATTTAGACCATTTCTGTGTCTGATGAAATGGGTTTTCAACAGAAGCAGGAGGTCTAAACATTGGTCATTACCGAGTGCTAATCACAGAGTATTAAGAGACTTATTTACTATTTTTAAGCATCTCATTCACTTCACATTTTTCTAAAGCACAAAAGCTTTACGTTTGTGAGAGGAGAGAATGGTAAAGCTGCACATTCTAACACGGCCTGTGAGTCGTCCGCAGAGCCTAACCTGAATTGTATCCCTATTTTTAAATAGATAAACCTAAAAGATAATGATAAGCCCAAGAGCAGCTTTCTATTACCATGACTGAGTTCCTGTCTTCCAATTCTATCTCTGGTCTTAGTTTTTTGAGCCAAGTTAACAAGGAAAAGGTTTTCAGGTAACCTAGATTGCTGTTCTTATAAGTGCTTGTTATAGCTGTAGTGAAATAAAAAGAAGTACCGGGTGGGAGGAACGCATTATCACCCATAAAAATGAGCAAGAAAGGAATCATTTTAGGGCTGCCTGTTGGATAAGAAGTGAAAAGACCCATCAGAAGTGCAGTTCTGGAAATTTGCTAATTTTCAGGCCATCACACAGAGAAGAAATTCTCACTCCAAGACAAGGCTGGTTGGAGGTTGTTGCCTTGGTGACCCTGCATCTTAAGTAGTCGTTGAAAAGAATCTTGGGCCCTTGGTTCAGCAATTCCTTTACAAAGAATTTATCCTGCAAAAATACACAGATGAGCATCCAAAGATGTAACTGTAAGGGTGTTCACTGCAGCTTTATTTTCAATGGTGAATAACTGGAAACCACACCAATGTATAGCAGAGATCGAGTGGATAAATTAAAAAATGGGCACACAGTAGAATACTATACAGCTATTATAAAGAAAGAAATCTAGATTATTAACATGAACGCCTACCCAAATATTAAGCTAAAAAGCCAATCTCTGAATAGTATTTATAGACCCTGATTTATAAAAGTGGTTGTGCATTAAAAGGAAGTTAAATCTCAAAGAATATACAATAAAATACTGCTACCTCTAAGTAAGGTAAAGTTGAGGAAATGTTCATACTTAAATTCATATTGTTATGGTTTGAATGTGAGATGTCCGCCAACAGCTCACAGATGAGATAATGCAAGAAGGTTCAGAGAAGAAATGATTGGGGTGTGAGATTCTTAACCCAATCAGTGATTAATCCCCATGGGATTAACTGGGAGGTAACTGGAGGCAGGTGGGATGTGGCTGGAGGAAGTGGTTAATTGGGGGGCATGGCTTTGGGTATATATTTTGTATCTGGAGAGTGGAGTCTCTCTTTCTGCTTCCTGATCACACTGATGTGAACTGCTTCCCTCTGCGACCCTCTTCCGCCTCACCTCAAGCCCTGAGGAATGGAGCCTTCTATGATCTAAGACCTCTGAAACCATGAGCCCTCAAATAAAGTTTTCCTTCTCTAAAATTGTTCTGGTCAGATCCTTTAGTCATAGCAGTGAAAAAGCTGATTAAAACACACATACTTTGTTTTTTGTTTAAATTTATTTGATAAATGTAGTATCTTAACATGGGAAAACATATTTATTAAAGGTTCCTGAGAGATTACCAGTCTTAATCTATTACTTCTTTTATTTCTTTTCATTTAATTTAATTATTATTATTATTATTTTTTTTTACAAATCGGCTTTTTACAGTCCAGGGATTGACCGGCCTGAAATGTACAAGTGAGTTAAGTTTTCAGGAAGCCCTAGAAATAGCCAAGGCCCACTAGAAACTTCAAAAAGAGCAATAGCTTGCCTGGCTGTCTCTGAGTCTCTCCTGGCAAAGACTTCCATTGCCTCCGGTGTTGTACTAGAGAGCTGGAGGAAGCAGGGAGAGCGGTATCAACAGATAAGAAAGCTCAGCCAGACATAGAAGGGGGAAGCTATGCTGTGAACATTTCCTTCAAATTAATAATCTGGCAGCTAATTTTTGAACTAACTCTAATTTGCACGTGGCACCTTCTGTCAAAGCTGTCAACATGAGTTGCTTTCATTTCACACTGGCTCACTAGCTGGAGGGGCTGGCACCAGTCCAGGTGCTCACCCTGCTAGCACAGGCTGCCATTAACTTGGGCTCCTTGGCTGAAACCCTTGGGTAATTTCATGAGCAAATGCAGGTGGCTATTTATAAGTGAGATTTCTGTTCAAAGGGGTGAACATCCACTCTACCTCCACCCCTGTACTCTTCATCCAATAGATACCCAAAGCTCCAAATAGTGCAGAAGAGTCCCTGGTTTTATGGGGACTAGGGGTGTCTCTAGAAGTTAGGGCATCTAGGTTTTCATAATTCTAGACCATCAGCTGCATGGTATTTGGAGCAAACTTTTGAAACAGGCATCTCACTCCACTTGCCTATGAAATGTCAGTAAATGCATTTGCTTAGCCTCCCTTTTACACATTAGATGAAATATTGGGTTTTCAGATATGGTTTCTGTCTTTGCATGTTGAGACTTTATATGCCAACACTTAAATCCCAACCACCTTTTGCAGGGCATGACTCATACATCTTTCCACAACCTCCCAACCAATAATCATCTCTGTCTTCTTTCTGTGCTGATTGAAACTGCTATTTTCTTGATCATTAGGGAGGCCAGATCTTCAATTCTTTCCTTTTCTTTTTTCTTTCTTTCATTTTTTCTTTTTCTTTCTTTCTTTCTTTTTTTCTTTTTTTTTTTTTTTGTGTGTGTGATGAAATGAGATATGTTCTCAAGACTTTTAGAAAAGGTTTTTTCCTGATCATAAAAAGAGATGCTTTAAGAGAAACGTGCTCCTTGTAACTCACCTTGTCAACTGCAAATGCTGCCTGACTGCCCAGAAGTCTTGCAAGAGGAGAAAAGAACTGGGAGAAAGAGAAGTTGTGACCATTTCACCATTGTCCGTGGGCTGTGGAATCTTACAAATGTGGCAAAATTCTCTAATTGTCTTCCAAGACTATGTATTTGGATGGGTCACCAGTCACAGTTTTGTTGAAATTTACTCATCCACAGTTTGCCTTTCTACGTTGCATACATAAGCATACTACAGCAAAAATATTTCCTGATTTGAGAAATCCTGAAGAGTTCAGGACTCTAGAACCAAGATTCATAGGTGACTCTAGAAATCTGATGAATAAATTACACTATAGGTATAAGGGAACCTAAAAGCTAGTTAGTTGTGTTTCTCAATATGCATTCGGTTACATACATATACTCTTAGATATATTATTATATTTTAAACAAATTAAAATAGGTATATTTGGAAAAGATAGATTAAACAAAGTTTAACAGGTCATTTGTTTTTACTTGTTTGTTATTGTTGCTGGTTTTATTGGTTATTTGTAGAAATCTCAGAGTTTTAAAGATGTCCATATACACTGCACTTAACCAGTAAAGGGATAATAGTTGTTTTATAATTATTCTCTAGTTAGTCAGCTTTTGGTCCTCCAGTGACTAATTCTTTCGGCCATGCTCCACCTGCCTACAGTTAACACTCAAGAATCCATTCAAAATGTTAATATGTCAAATGAATTAGACCACTGATTAGGTTAAAAGCTCTTGAAATCTAATCATTTCACCTGTGAACCTTCCTGCATTTTCTAACACATGAGCTTATTTAGGAACACCTCATACCCAAACCATTAATGTTCTGCCTCTGACTCCCCAAAGCTCATGTGTATCTCACAATGCAAAATGTATTTAGTTCATTTTCAAGTATGCTTAAGAATTTCAGTGCTGTCCAAAAATCCATGTCCAAAGTTTTATCTGAGACTCAGGGCAAACTCTTGGTTATAAGCCCCTGCAAAAATCAAAACTAAGTTATGTATATGTATATTGTATCCAATATACAATGGGATAGAGTAAACATTTCTACTATATAATTTTTTTTTTTGGGGGGGGGGTACCGGGGATTGCACTCAGGGGCACTTGACCACTGGGCCACATCCCCAGTCCTTTTTTTTTTATTTTGTATTTTATTAGAGATAGGGTCTCACTGAGTTGCTCAGGGCCTCGCCATTGCTGAGGCTGGCTTTGAACTCACGATCCTCCTGCCTCAGCCTCCCAAGTGCTGGGATGACAGGCGTGCGCCACCGCGCCCTGCTCAACATTTCTACTCTAAAAGGGAGGAACAGGGCCATGGAAACAAGGTACGGGACCAAAATAAGACTGAAACCCATCCAGGCAAACAGTAGTTTCTGCAATTCCCACATCTAGCATCGGGGGCACATAATTGTGTGTCATGAAACCCCATCAGGCTTGGGTAGCCCTGCCCCTATGGCCTTGTTGATTGCAGCCTACATGGCCGCACTCTAGGCTGGATCTGTTTGTAGTCACCACCTTTCCTGTGAAGATGTGCCACAGGACAGGCATCTTTTATTCCTGGGGGTCTCCTTTCCAGTCTCAGCTTCCTTCTCATAGCTTTATGCTCATTGTCTTTTCAGAGGTGGCACACAACGATTCCCACTTTGCCATACATTGCCTGACCTCCCAGGCCTGACCTCTGATATATTTGTGGAAGTCTACTTAATCCCCTAACTCCAACTTCCTGCATTTCTGCAGAACCAGCACCGTGTTGATGAATGGGGATTGACACTGAGGTCTGCCACTAGCTTGAGCAGTAGCCTGACCCCTTGGCCCATCACTGTGGCAGCCCCTGAATGCCTGGGCCTCTGAATATGATGAAACAAATCCTGGAGAAACAAAACAACGTACTAGGCCCTCTGTTTGAGTGGTATGCCCCTAGGATCTCTTAAGTGAGTTTTTATTTTTAAATTAATTTTTTAATTTGTTTTAATTAGTTATACATGACAGTAGAATGCATTTATGCACTATGATATATCATACATAGATGGGATATGATTTCTCATTTTTCAAAGTGTACATGTTGCAAAATCATATTGGTCAGTAATAATGTCTGTTTCATTCCACTATCTTTCCCATCCCTACATCCCCTCCCTCCCCTCCCTTCACTTACCTCTACCTAGTCTTATTTTCCCCTAGTGTCCCCCCCCCACACCCCGCCTTATTGTGAATTAGCATCCACATATTAGAGAAAACATTCGGCCTTTGGTTTTGTGGGATTGGCTTATTTTGCTTAGTATGATATTCTCCAACTCCAACCATTTACTGGCAAATGCCCTAATTTTAAATGAGTTGTAACTTTTCCACCCTTGAGTATGATGGGGTGTGATCTTGCTTATTCCTGAGATGCCCTCAAGCATCTTTCCTACAGCCTCTGTGCAAAATACTTAACTTCTCTTTCTCTATATCTTTCTCACTCTCTCTCTCTCTCTCATTTATTTATTTACTTGATACCAGGAATTGAACCCAGGGGAACTTGACCACTGAGCCAAATTCCAGCCACTTATATTTTGAGACAGGGTCAAAGTTGCTTAGGGCCTCACTAAGTTGCTAAGGCTGGCCTTGAAGTTGTGATCCTCATGCTTCAGCCTTCCTAGCTGCTGATATTCCAGGCTTGTGCCTGCACCCAGCTTAACTTCTCTTTAGTAGTGGTACTGTGTTTACCAACCACAACTTTCTTGGCCCCAATTTACACACACTTTTCTGGACAAACTGCAAGTTTTAAAAATTCTTCATCAGTGCTTTCTGCTTCTGATTACCACAATGAACTTGGCTAATACTCATGCTAATTCCTGAATGCTGTGCTGCCTTGTAATTTCTTCTGCCAGATCAGACCATCACCTTGAAATTCAGTCTCACACAAAGTCTCAGGACGTTGGAAAGATGCAGACAAGTTCTTTGCCAGAATGTAACATGAATGGTCTCTAATCCAACTCCCAATATAATGCCCATTTCTGTTTGAAACTTCATAAGCACAATCTTTACTGTTTGCTGTACTCGCAATATTCTGATCTTCTGAGATCACACCAGAACAGCCTATTAAGCTCTTATTAATACATTCTTAGGCTTCTCCAGTCTGAATCCTCAATCTTTTCCAAACTCCTGCAAACAGTTCCAAAGTCTTCTGAACACATGGTCAGGTATATTCACAGCAACGACTACATTTACAACCCTGGTACCAATTTCTGTTTCTCTGCTTTTTGTCACTATGACAAAAATACTCAAAATGAACAATTTAAAGGAGGAAAAATTTGTTTTGGCTCACAGTTTCAGAGGTTTATTCTGTGATCATCCAACTCTATTGCTCTGGGAACAAGGTAAGCCCTATCCATAGTGAAAGGGCTTAGCAAAAGAAAGATACTCAGTTCTTGATAGCAAGGAAGCAGAGAGAGAAAGAAGTGCCGCCAGGGACAAGACATAAATTCCCCAAGGCCATCCACCTAGTATCTTATGTCCTCTATCCACACTCCACCTACCTGCAGTTACTACTCAGTAATCCATTCAAAGTGTTAATCCATCAAATGGAGTTGCTGGATGATTAGGTTACAGCTCTCATAATCTAATCACTTTATCTCTGAATATTCCTGTATTGTCTATCACATGAGCTTTTGGAGGAGTGCCTTATATGCAAACCATAACATTTTTATTTGATCATTATATTTAACTCGAGCATGTTATAGTTTTACTGTTAATCTTTTAAGAAAAACAAACAAAAAAACCTAAAATACAAGACACAAAAAAGTCCCATAAATTTGTTAACCACTATTTCTTTGATGTATAGAAGACAAAATTTGTCCTACTCAGAAATATTTTTGGGCAAATGTGATGAGTAGATAACCACTTAATTCTATTTGTTCTTTCCTTGGAGTGTCATACCATAAGCCTCAAAAGGACTGATCTTTTGAAAATATAGGGCAAAAAATCAAGACTATGATCATCAGTATTAGCTTCAAAACAAATCTCAACCATTCGTTCAACAAATACTTGCTACCATGTGTCCCATGGCATTACAGGTATGTGGAATGGAACATTACCCCTGCTTTCACAGAACTTAACAGATCATGAACTGGAACCTCTCAAACCGTAAGCCCAAACTAACCTCTTTTTGTTATAAATTAATTGTCTCATCCATTTGTTTAGTGACAGCAGGTATCACTAACATTCCTGAGTAATACAATCAATTCTCTCTCTCTGAGGTAAAGAATGGATAGATTTACAAGCAACCTCTACATAAATTTAAAGGTTCCTAAATTCATGTAATCTCACGTAACACACGCCACTGCCTGCATAGGTCCCACCTTTGCCTCATTATATTGTCCCAGGGGATTATGACTTCCTCTTATTGCAAATTTTGTTGGGGAAAATAAACAGTCTTTGTCTCTGACCAAGAAGTTTCCTGGTTCTTCCAACCCTTCACATTTAGTAATCATGCATGCAAGATATAATTTCGCCCACTTTATACTAGGTGGTCAGAAAAGATCTGGCCAAAGATGTGATACACCATCTCTTCAGCTGTATTATGCTCAGGTTGCGAGAAAAATCCAGACAAGGTTGGTTTCTTCCTTATCCGTCGTGTTGTGGCAATGTAATGCTAAAAGAATGTGGGTCCGGGGATTTTTATGTTTCATATTTCTATATCTCCAGTGCTTAGAACAGTGCCTGATACAAAGCAAGTACTCATTGCATTTTTACTGAATAAATGAATGATCAGTACAGAGAGCCTTCCTTCACTTTCCTTCAATACACGGCACTACCACAGACTGAGTAAATCTCAGAAGAAAGAGAATAAATATTCCTTATGGATGATGGTAATGGGTTTTAGAAGAAAAACTGCCTTACTGCCTTTGGGTAAGAAAAAAAAGAAATATTCTTAATACCTAGGTTATGAGTCTGTATTAAAAAATAATTTCCTGGGGATGCTTGGTTTCATTTGGACCCGTCATACCAAATATAGTAAGTGAATTATGCTAAAAAAATAAGTTCCAAACCAAATAAATGTACATATACCTGCAGGCATTCCAATTGGATTTTTTAAAACTCAAAAAGTAATTATGCCATTATCTATTACTGAACCCAGTGAGCTGTGAAGAGATAGTGGAATTCATGTCTACTATTACTGAGTCATTTTTTCTCGCTAAGAACTAATATGTCAGAAAAGTAGCCAAGAATAAAAAAACATTAGAAATATTGAGATTAATAGCTATTATGGTCATATAGCAGAAATAGCGAAACAGATAAATTGATAATAAGTAAAAATCTACACCAACTGTCACTTTTGTGCTCAGATTCTAAAAATTACTCTAACATATATTAGTATACTTATGAATCACATTTTGTTTGAATGTGTTAAATACATGCTGGCTACTAGCAGGATTGGTGCAACATGAGATTGAAAGGAAATAATAACTTTTACTGGACTCAAAGGTGCGGATGCTGTGACTGTTTTGTAAGGTTTCTGGTCAGGAAAAAGTATTTAAAAACTCTATTAATTTTGCAGAGATAAAACAATTCCATTCAATTCATTTTTCATAGTTCCGTTTGATTTCTTTGTGGATTTTAGGAGGAGGGTGAAGGTTTTTTGCATTCCTTCAAGCACTCAGGGGCCATGGCAACAAAATAATAGTTTCTAGTTACTGAGCAATGCTTTATGCAAAGAGCTCTGCTAAGAGTTTCTTCAGTCCCGCCAGCAGCTCCGGTCAGATAGATGCTACAACATGCCCATTTTCCAAAAGTGGGATTCAAGGCTGAAAGAGATCAAAAAACTTGCCCAATATTGTGAAACTGGAATTAGAAAGTTCAGGATTCAAATCTAACCAGCCACACCCCATACTCATCTTAACTACTGCACTACTGAAGGAAAAGCCTCTTGTGCAAGCCCCAAGGAGGGTGTCGGCCCCAGTGACTCTAGGAGGCTGGAACTGTCCACAGTTCCTTTAGACCAGGCCTCTCAGCCTCCATGTCAGAAAGCCTGAAGGCAACACAGGCAGGGCTCAGAACTGTTATGATCTGCTCAGGAGTCAATCTGCCCTCATATTCTGATCTCATTTGCTTCCTTCTTTCTGTCCTATCCCTATATCTTTTGATTCTTGCTCTGGAGAACCATATTTGAGAGACTTGGGGGAAAAAAATGAGCTTTTCTTCAAAGCACTCTTTGGGGGGGGGTCTTTGTTTATGTTTCAATGTCTCTGAAAACTGAGTCACTTTTGTGTACTAGAAATTTAGTAAAATATCTAAGTAATTTTCAAGAATATGCCTGCCACTTAGAAAAGTTGAAATATTATTAATGCTGTTCAGTTTAGCTTGGATCCCCTTTTCTTATCTTCTTTGTCTTTGAATCCCAAATCAACACTTTCATCACTCAGACCATGGATCTTTCTCTACCTGGACACTGTTCACACCTGCTACAGTATTTCCCCAAGGTATCTTCCTTTCAGAGAATCCTTCCCCTCATTATTTTTATAGTCCATTTAGCTTTTGGCCTAAACTCAGATCCTAATTCTTCTGTGATAAATTCCTCTGACCATCTTCATTCAGAGAGATCATTCTTTTCTCTCAACCCTGAAATAATACTGATAAACCATTATATGAATAGCATTGGATTGCATAAATTATGGGTATGAAAATCTCCTCAGTAGAGGAGAAAATAGAAATGATCATGAAGGAATGTCTGACAGAGCTGACCCTGGATCATGTTTGAACCAACCCCAAATCATCCTCATCTAATACATCAACATCAACAGAAATTGAGAGGAAAAGTGGGAGTTAGTTAGCTAAAATATTTAACCCATGCACTTAATATTTAAGTATATGCCAATGCAACCAAACATAAAATTGATATTTAGATTAATGTTTTCCCAAATTATTTCATCCTAGCTAGTACAAATCATAGCATAATGAAGATATCTAAGAAACCTTTCAGGAAAAAAAAAATAAAAAAGAACTGCTTAACAATTTAACCAAGACTTTCCAAATTCAATTTTATCATGGAACACCTCCTTCACAGAAAACTTAAGAGCAAGCAGAACAGAGTTCAGGAAAATCTGGTTTAACATGATACGTACACCCATAAATTACTCCCAAGAAGTAGATTATGAGGAAATCAGCAGCTAAATAAAATTTCTACTTTATTTATGAATCTCGTGTTTAAAAATGGAAGCTGAAGGGTAAAGTCACTGCTCTTAATAGTCAGGGGATAGGTCAAGATTCGAGTGACGTACAATGAATGCTTCCCCAATCTAAATTCAATGTCCTAATCTTTGAAGTTGGAATAAAATTTCTGGAAAACTTGTGTTTTCAATGAGCATTTGACCCATGCTACAGTTTGATTGTCCTTCAATTCCATTATGAGCAGTGGGATTGGGAGGTGCTGTGGAACTCATGGGAGGTGGGGCTCATGGGAGAGCCTGAGGTCACTGGGTACACAACTTTGGAAGGTAGTTCTCCCAAGAGGGTTGGTATAAAATCCTGAGTCTAGCTACACCTAATCCTCTCTGCCCCTTGTTTGAGGCTTAACCATTTGCTCCACACACTCTTCCACCATTGCCATCTGCCATTTTGTGATGTAGCTGGGAATTAGCTGATGTCAGTATCATGTCCTTGAGTCTCCAAATCTATGAACTAAATAAAACTTTTCTGTCTTTGTGTTAGTTAACTCAGGTATTTTGTTGTAGTAACAGAATGCTGGCTAATACAGCCACCAAGAAAACTCAGAAGAAAGTCAAATGATTGCATATTTTGAAATAGCTGTACAATCATTTGACTCTCTTCTGAGTAGAAGTTATCAAGTATTTAGGGTATTGCAGAGCTGAGAGATAAATAGTGTACAGGGCCTTAGCCAAAAAACTGCCCACTCAGGGGATTTTTGAGGAGAAGTTAGTTGTTAATTCTTTCATTTCGTTTATAATACCTATAGCACAAGGTACTGTAGATTTGTTTGCAAGGGGTTAAAACTCAGTAGCTGTCTTAGTTAGCTTTGTGCTTCTATAATAGAATACCAAAGAATGGGTTATTTATAAAAACAAAATAATTTATTTCTTAAAGTGCAGGAATCTGGGAGGTCCAGGATCAAGGTGCCAACAGGTTTGACTGGCAAGGGCTGCTTCTGATGGAGGGAGAGACACACTGCCTCATGTGGTGGAAGGTGGGAGTGCAAGTAGACTGAAAGCTGTGTGAAGCTTCCTTTATAAAGTCCTCAATCTCATTCACAAGTAGGAAGCCCTCATGTCTGAGTCATCTCTTAAAAAGCTTCATCCATTAACGCTATCATATTAGCAATATTGGAATTTTGAAGGTGCATGTTTAAACCATAGCAATAACTGTTGGCTGCATGATTTGCATAGAAGGAGTAGCTTACAGTATTTTCCTAAAGCAGTATAGTAGTGAAAAACTTAGCTTGTGAGTCAGATGAACTAAGGATAAAATCCCAGCTCTGTTTTACACTGCTCTGTGAACTTGGACTAATCATTTCACCTCCAAGTAGCATTAGCATTTTAAAGGTGGTTGTAAGATTTAACTGAGACAGTATTTGTAACAGCTTAATAAAAGTAGAATTTCGATTGCTGCATCTACAACTTTCAGTACTACTATTTCTTTAAACTGCTCTGCTGAAGGGAATAATTTATTAAACCCAGCAGTTATTGCTAATCTGCTAGGTGCCAGGGCTGTGCTAAATTTGAGCAATACAGCAATGAACGAGATGTAGTTGTTACACTTAAGAGCTCAGGGTCCTGTGATAAAGGCAGACACGTAAACCCCCAAATTAAAATACACTCTGACAAGTGCCCTAAGTGAGGTTTGCCTGATATATTGTGGAAACACAGAGCAAGGGAAATCAGCAATGGTGGGATCAGTTCAATGCTCAAAGAAAATAAAGCACTGGAACTAAATCTTCAAGGTAAGTAGGCATTAACCAGTTGAGCCAAGCTAGAGACTGTGGAGTGAGGTGAGGAAAAGAGTCTTTCATGCTGGCCCAGAGAGCTCAAGAGTATGTGTCTAATCAAGTTATTCTTAAGATGTCAATTGAGAGAAATATTCTCATACATTAATAAAGTTGGGCCTCATTTATTGCACCGTGGAGTTAATCCTATATTGTGTGGGCAGAGGGGAATACTGGATTGTGTATTTCCAGTCTGAAGAGTGACAATCAGATTTGGACACATGGAAGGGCCAACGATAGGGAAGGGAGAGCTAGTAGCCAACCTTTGAAATAGTTAAGGTCACAAAGCCCCTCTTTGTTCACTGCAGACCCTAGCCATGCACTTTGCTCTTGGTGAAGTAATCCAGACTTGGGACTATGAATTGGCTTTTATGGTCATGGCTTTCTGTAGAGAATGAAGGGCAGTTGTTAATACCACAGGAAACACAGGAGAAGAAATTAATACAGTCCATCCTTTTCTGTTATATATTCTCTACAAAGAAATGAAATTCCCCTACTCCCATCCTGCCCAGGAAAGCCTCAATTTGGATTACTGAAAGTTTTGTTCTCATATTCCTATAAGAAAAAGAAGAGCGTATTTTTCCTATTTTTTTTCCTTTTGCTTTATTTTTTAAGTCTAATCTTTAAAAGGGAAATATAGATTTGGATTATGTTTAAAAGAGATGAATCCTTGGTCTGGGGTTGTGGCTCAGCAGTAGAGGCCCGTACAAGGCCCTGGGTTTGATCCTCAGCACCACATAAAAATAAATAAATGAATAAAACAAAGGTATTGTGTCCAACTACAACTAAAACATAAATATTAAAAAGAAAGATGGATCCTGGTTTATGGAGAGCAGTCCAATACCAGGCAGCTTGTGCATTGTTTCCAGAGTGACCAGTCCTGTGCTCAGGTGCAGTAGATGCACAGGTACTGAAAAAGAATCCCTCCAAACTTGGTATCCTCAACAAAGAACTCTGGGCTAAATGGGGCACGTAGAAATGGCTGAGCTTACTTACCTCTTTAGGACAGCGCGGTGGAAGTCAGGAGTGTGAGAGCTTCAGCAATCACCACTGCAGAGTAAAGAACCAAAGCCCCTCCCAAGGTTCAGAGCTTTAAATAAAATCCCCACCCACCAATGCTGCATTGTAGTTCTTACCAATCCCTGGTGAAGACGGAGGCAATGGAAAGGGAAAGAGAAGCCAATTGTAATTGACATAACGAATGCCTAAAGGTTACAGAATCTTGTTATGGGTCAGTCCGAATTAGCAGGTTATAGATTCTATTTATGGAAGACTAGTATTAAGTTGGATGCCACATGGCCTTGATGATGTTGCAAAGGACTCACAGCACACACCTACACAATTGCAGATAGACTATTTAGGCAGGACCTTTTCTTTGAAATCCATGATCAAAGCTGACTTGATTTGGTCATGGTTTTCAGCTGCTGTTGCTCTTTCTAACTGTAAATTACTGTTAATCAACATTGATGTAGTCTGTTGTAGGTTGATTCTTTAACTTGAACATATACAGCTCCATATTTACATTAGCAATATTTTTGTCCTGTGATGGTTTGATAACCAGAATTATACCCAATTCATGTTTGCTACTTGAAAAACTGTATTGCCAGGGCTTATTTGTTGCCTTGGATTAATTGTTCATCAACAAATTTATTTGCCATTGAAAAGGACCCTGTGTGGCCAAGGCACAGAAGAGAGGTATTGCCTAATCTCAAAATGGACTATGGTCTAGAAAGTTTGAGAATGACTAGTGCAAATGCTAAGTGAGGAGGGCTGAAAGCAAAGCAGAAATCTTTTGGAAGAGGTGGTATATTTCATCATCACCCGGGGCCTGCAAGCTGTCAGCAATTATATTAACCTCACAGGTTAACTTGCAGCCTAGGCAGAAATAAAGAATGTAGGGAAGAACAGCACGAGATGCTCACTATCACTCATTTAGCTTCCCAACCTTTTTTGTGTCTGGATTTAATGGATAAAAGCCTTTCCCATTTGCACCCTGCTTCACACTATGCAGTCCCTTGGATTGCAACCAATATGCCAGGTAATGTCCCTTTTTAGTTCCCATCCAAAAAAAAAAAAAAAAAAAAAAAAAATCTAAACATGTTTCTCTGGCCAATAATAATAATTTGTAGGTCAGAAATACCTGAAACTAAAACACAAAAAAATCACATTATAAATATAGTAGATACTAAGTATATTATTACATGCTTAGGGAAGTTGATCCAGAGAGATGCATATCAAATGATATGAATAATTCTGGCAAGGAGATTATTGGAAATTTTCATTTCCTAGTTTATATATTTTTAACAAATTCTGATTTTAAAAATAGAGAACATGCATTGCTTTATAATCAGGGGTTGTCACAGAGTGTCTTTCCAGTGTTGTTTTAGGACATAGGTATGATCTTAATTTCTCCAAGTTGAACAATCAAAAGGAAGGAGATTAAACTTGATTCTCTGTGTAGTAGACTGTGCTTATTCACAAATCACCTTAATACTTTACTGTAATTTAATATATCTACTACCATTTGCACAATTGTGTACCTAATACTTTAGCCTCATTCCAAGCAATAAAATCTAGGAGCTCACATGTTTGGCACTCTGGATGTACTAAAGTAAAAACCTGTTCTATCAGGTACCCATGACACTGTCTTATACACTCTCACCTGGGAGCTACAGCTTTGAAACTTGGAATGTGCTATCTCCAAATTCCTTTCAATTCCCAAATCAAATCCCCAATCAGGGAAAAACAAAAACAAAAACAAACAAACAAACAAAAACAAAGAAAACAGAAACACGGCCTGCTCTGGTGCTGCTTCTTGCTGTATAATTGTCTATTTTCTGGATTCTCCAGGTAGTGTTATTAAGGGACTGACCGTTTTCCAGTCTATTTTCCTAACTAATCAATAGTGAAAAGCATCGAACAGCATATTTTGATTAAGGCCTAGAGAGTAAATATTTTCAATTTTGGAGGCTATGTACTTTCTCTGTTCTTTCTCCACTCTTTCTTTCTCATCCTCTTCCTCTTCCTCATTTCTCTTTCTCCTCCTTTTTTCTCTTCTTCCTCTTTCAAAACTTCTTAAAGTGTTAATTAAAAAAAAAGAAGAAAGAAAGAAAGAAAAAAGAAAAACTCATAAGAGCTCATGGACTCAATTTGACCCACGGCCTTCCCTGCTAAATCCTGAAGCAGTAGGGGCTTCTCCAGCAGAGCTTGTAAAACTATGGTAGTTTATTCATACTACTATTTTGCGGGCACGCAATATAAATATTTGTTGGTTTGATTTGCAGATAAATTGGTATTATAAGTTTATTTTCTTCGCTTGGTTGACAGCCTAGTGAGAGCTTGGGTGGTGCAGACTGGCTAACATTTTGATGGCTTGGATTTCTAGGGATTTTAAATTTCTAGTTCATTTCCGGTCCCCCTCCTCCCAGTGTGACAGATTTCTCAAAACTCTTTGTGGCTCACTGCTGCCATTGGTGCCTGGATCTTCAGAAGGCCTTCAGAGGTCCAGTGGGAAATGGAGGAGACACACCTTTGGCTTTTAAAATGCATTTGAGTGTTAAGGATTTCGATTTCACATTCATCCCTGCTAATGAGGGGGGAAGTGAAGCTTCCCTTTTAGTCACCTTTCCTCTTCTAAAAAAAGCGTCAGGATTTCACCTTTAAGGGAAGCTCTGGGCTCAGCGCTTCATCCCACATCAAAACCCACCCCTGGGATTTCTACCTTCAAACAAGTGAAACAAATGCGTTCAGCAGGGGGGCTTGCTGTCAAAGGGGAGGGAACTCATCCAGATATCAGAACTATTCAGATAGGGTTGCCTACTTAGTTAGAGAAAATCAGTGGCTGATAGAGAACGCTTTCAGTGGGGGACCACTTAACACTCCATCGCACAAGCTTCCAATCTCTTTAGAGCCAGGGAGGAAAAAAAGCCCCTCCACATTAGGTAAGTGGAGAAAGTGTGCAACAGATGACACAGCCTCAGCACGGGGCAGCCCAGATATTTTGATTACCTTTATTTTAATGTCCCCCTATTAATGGGCACTTTTCCATCTATGAACCACATTTCCTATAGAAATTCCGGGAGTAGCAGCTCCCTTCTCTCTCAATATTTCCCATTTTAACATTTACCTAAAAGAAAAGATGGATAATGATAGATACTTCGAGTTAAAAGGAAAACAGAAAAGAAAAAAAAAAAAGGAAAGAAAGAAAGAAAAAAGTAGTTCCATTAGCAACTTTGGTAAGAAATTGCTGCACATTGTTCCTCTGACAAGTAATTTTTCCCAGCATGTGTGCATCTTAAAAGTATTGCAAAACAATATCTTAAAATGAACTGATTAGTATGCATGCTCTGTGGTCACATTTAAGTTCTATTTATAAAATCTATTCTGTTCCAGGCTCAGACAAACAAAACTGAAATGCAGCTGTGTAACACATTGATAATTTTCATTAGTTCTAAAAGCCTCAATAGAATTTGCAATTTTATTCATTACATCTAAATAATCCTGGAAAACCCATTGTGAAGGTGACCTTTCACTTTTCCCCCCCTGGCCTTTGTGTGACTTGGCTGTGTGTGTGTGTGTGTGTGTGTGTGTGTGTGTGTGTGAAATTTGAAAGGGCTGGGCAAGGGAAAGATTTCTGCAGGAGTGAAGAACAAACCAGAAAAAATGGAAAATGAGCCATAAGGAATTAAAATCCCCACATAGATTCTGAAAGCCATTTTAACTGGGGGCATCCTGCCATTGTTCCCCAGATGTGTAGAAGCCCAGATTTCTGAAATCACTGTGTGATAACTATGGGCAAATGTGGATTGTATTCTAATGCACAGGGAGGCGGTTTGCTGTTTTGATCTGAAGAGTTGAGGATTTTCCCAGAGAGTGAGCCAAAGGACAGGCCCATGAGAAATAAATAGTGCTTCTTCTTTCAACTTGAACTTGTTCTTGAAAAGTGAAACAGTGCCAACTTTGGAGATATCTTTTCTTACTGTGAGCATTTTATGTGTATGAATTTAAAAAAAAAAAAAATTAAAAACACGTACTTCCCAGAGTGCTGGCAGCCAGCCATAAAACCACAAAGAAGTCTTTAGAAAATTAAGATAACAAAAATAAAATAAGAGGCATAATATGAAAGGTGAAAAATAAAGACAAACACTTGCAATTTAGCGGCTACTGAGATGGTGCTTCAACATTGACCAGGCAATTAAAATGATAAAACCTGTGTGTACAAAATGTGAGGCACCTGTCTCAGATAAATACATATGCCTGGACATCAACACTCACACTCAAGCGTTTATCTGATAATTGCTAATTTGGGACTAAAGATAATGACAGTTATGAATTACCCATTATGTACAAGTGCCACCTTGCACAGTCCATCTTCCTGGTTACTACTAGCCAGGGCCTCAGAAGGGATAATGTTATCTCAGTGTCTCTGAAGATGTCAGATTTTTTTTTAAAAAAAGGTGGTAGTGATTGTTGGAGACAAGGTGAAATTCTGCGAAATATCCAGGTAGGCAAAGCTAAGGTGGCTTTTATAATGTCCCAAACTTTTAATTTGAAAACAACTTTTAATCTCGTAGAGGAGGCAGCATGGAGTTCACCTGTGCTAGTGGAACAATACGAGTTTTTTTTCTTTTTTCTTTCTTTCTTTTTTGGGGGATGTCCTGTAGAATTTGTGTTCTGGGGAAATATATTTGGAGCAATGTTGCTTTATAGGAATAATTGCTTTACCAACCATTGACAGTAATAAGGTTCAGATAGGGCAAAGAACATTGTGGAATGATTCATTTTGAGTGAGGGAGGGAAAAGGTCCAATCATGGAGCTCCGTGCAGGCAGGTGAGGCTTCCATGAAAGAGATCTCAGCTGCTAGAGAACTTAGACACAAAATAGGAGAAAGAGGGACAAGTTTGGGAAACCTGCTACTCAGTGAAATCTACAATTTGCCCAATTTTAATTTTAATCTTTTTTTTTTTTTTTTTTTTTTTTTGAGTACCAGGGATTGAACTCAGGGGCATTAGACCACTAAGCCATATCCCTAGTCTTAAGTTGTATTTTATTTAGAGACAGGATCTCACTGAGTTGCTTAGCACCTCGCTATTGCTGAAGCTGGCTTTGAACTCACGATCCTCCTGCCTCAGGCTCCCCTGCTGCTGGGATTACAGGTGTGTGCCATGGCGCCCAGCCCAATTTTAAACTTTTGACACTACAATTTGAAACAGAGATTTGCTAATAAACTGAAAAGTTTCTAGAAGATTATTTGTCAAATTGTAGCCTTCCCATTATTGCATTCGAAGTTTACTAAAAATGTAATTAATCCTGTGAAATCCCACCTCATTTCAAAACCACTATGTCCAGTGATTCTCAGCAGACAGACATCCTACAGTGTTCCAAGATTCTTAGCTAACAGGATGATACCAGAGGAATTCTATGTCAAGAGATCTTTCATCAGTATCTGAGGGGGTGGATAGAACATTTAGAAGAAAAAAAAAGTATGCCCTTGTGCTTTTGTATGGATAGCTATAGAATTCAGTCACAAGAATGAAAGTGCATGGACACACTTGCATGTCGTTGGCAGAGAAGAGAGGTATTTCAACTCTTCAGCTCACGAAGATTCATAGGCTCATGAATTTCATGCTGTGAAACCTCTTTTTTGAATGTAGCTAGGACAACAGCCACATTTACAAATGTTATAAAACAATTAAGGCCTGGGAGTCCCTGGAACATTAACATTATGGTAAGGCTGTGTTTGGGGATTTTACCAGAGTCAATTGCAGGCAACCAAGACTATAGGTCTACATTTATGTGACAGGTATCTCTAGTAATGGCTGCTAACTGAGCTCATGGAGCTATTAGAGTTTGGTCACTGCTAGCATTTTGATGGCTGTTCCTCAGAGATCCACATGTAATGTCTGGGCCCTAGGCAGGTGGTATTGAGGTGGACCTCAAGAGACAGGGCCCCTTGGGAAGTCCTGAGGTTATTGGACGTGTGTCTACCAGGGGAACTGTGGCAACCCAGCTGGTCCTCCCTCTCTGCTTCCTGACTTGTGATGTGAGCATTCTGCTCTGAGGTAAGCTTACAGCCACTGCATTTTGGAGTCCTCATATAAGGCCTAACCAATGGGACCACCTGATCATGGACAGGAACCTCCAGAACCAGGAACTTCATAAACCTTTCTCTCAGTTGAATGCCTCAGGTATTCCATTATAGTAACAACAAGCTGACTCATAACAGCCACTTTTTCTAAAAAAATCAATTATATATTTTCAACCAATCACATTGTACATATAAATGTTGAAATAAGTTAATTTTCCAACCAAATTTTTAAATATTGTGAATCATCACAGTACTTAAAACTATTCAGAGTGGGTTATAAATTATGTTGCTGTCAACATGTGCTGGCTCCATTTGGACCAGTAAAGAGAAATTTCTAGTCTCCTTTGTCAACATTAGGTGACTTAAGCTGTTGTTTATAAAGAATCTGGACTTGTGAATGATCTGGCAGACTACTGTGCCATTATTTTAGCATCCACTCTTATTGTAACTTTGATTCTGTTCTAATAATGTCAAGGAAGTGCTCATTTTCTAGCACTACTTCTACTACTCCAGGTGAAAAATAGTAAATTTGGAAGGAGTTTAGGCTTTAATGACTACTATGAAGGCCAAAATACTACCAAGATACCTAGTGCTATCAATCAAAGACAGGGTGCTCTGCAAATTATTAGAGATGATGAAGAGAAACAAAACAACAACCACTAAATATCTGTAATCTAGTTACACTACAAATTTGCAAAATTATCTTCTATAACAAGGTAAATTAAATGGAAAAAAGAATAGTGATGACCTGGCCACAGACTCAACCTCCAAGCTACAAACTATTTCAGATTTAAGCACCATGGGAATTCACTGCAATTACTTTCTGTTTGTTACAATGGCAAAATTAATCTTGAATTATGTCAGTTTTGAATTAATGAGACCTTATTTAAGTATACCTTTGGCATAAAATGAGACTCCTTTGCACCCACATTTCATGTGTCCTGAAAGGCATGTTTTACCACACCAGCTCAACAAAGCTGTACTTGAGTGCTATGCTGTACAACGAGAAAACAATTCCAACAGCTGACATCTATTGCTTATCATGTGCTAAGCATATGTTAGGAGTTTGCACATACTCTCAATGGTTCCCACCCACTATTCATTGATGTCATGCTGGCATTGTGCATTTTTCACAGTGAGTCATCTGAGGTTTACAAGGTTGATGTACCTTCCCAATATCCAACGCTTATCCAAACTTAGGTTTTACACATCCAAAGGGCCCACTTTTAATCACACACTATGTTAAGGCGGAGTTAAAACATGACTACCTGAGAGTTTGTCTCTTGCCTTTGTTTTTTGAACTTGCCTTGATTCAACAGAGCTTGTTTTTGATGTGTTTATAATGCTAAGAAAAATTGTAAATTACCGTGCACACTGTTATTTCTTTAATTCCATAAGAGGAAGATAATAAGGATAATGAGGATTGTTCCTTGGTAATTCCAGTGTAATATTTTTGTGTGTGGTATTCAAAGCACATGGTATGCAATTAGAGATAATGTGGATAGCTCCTTGTTTTCCGGGCGTGTGCCATCCACTGGGCACTTGCGGAGAGTGCTTGATGCGTGTGCCATGGGAATCGATGTGGACGGTTCATTTGCCTCTCATGTTGGAGAGCCCTTATGGTTTTGGCAGGGGCACAGTTCCTCAGATGACTTGTAATGGAGATGTATAAGGAGGAGTCTCTATTATATTTTAAATATAGTCTTTTGCTTCTGACAGTATTTCCTCCTTTTCTTGGACTTCTTCCCTATACTTAAAATTGCCATAGTAATCAGGAAAGTGACTCTTGGAGCTGTGGCTGACTAGCTTTCTGTATTTATTCCTTTGCTATGACTTTCATCATAACTTTTCAGAAGGCACATCAAGAGAGCCAATCTCCCTGCCAAGGTTTTTAAGCTCTGCAGAAGCAGATGTCCAGCCGTGTAATTTCTGCCCAAGTATCACTGATATATTATTGAGGAAACATCAAATCAGATGAGTACTGGAAAAACTAAAGCCTATTCCCACAGCCTCTCTGCCTGATCGGTTCTACTGAAGTCAGATTTATTTCTAGTCCTTCATATTCCTCAAATTTGTTCTTGTGTTATGGAAAAAAAAAATCTTCTTTATTCATGTGTGCTATTTGGTGTTGCTTTGTAGTTTTATGTTCTGTTTTTATTTCAACTCTTTCATTTGCCCTTTTGTCTTGTCTTGCCCAAGTCACCGAGGATTGCCAGTCTGCACCAAAGCAACCTGACATACATGCCTTCCATGTTTTTCTCCAGAGCTAAACTTTTAGTTACTGATTACCTTACCCCCCCCCCAAAAAAAATTAGTCTCATAATATATGTGCTTCTGAAGCTTGCTTGAGTGGCTCATGTGTTTTTGTTAGTTATTATGAAATATCTCTCACCTCCATAGTTTTTTAGTCCAAATTTAGATTCCTGGGCTAGTTGGATGCTGATGTCAATGTTTCATAAAGCAGAATTTACTTATGATGTTAAATTGGCTATTTTAGAGCACCCTCAACTAATAATGACCAAGTAAGAAGGAAAAGATGAAACTGATCATGTATGTGATCATAAAACACAGATAATTCAATAGTTGAGTCCTTCAATTTCCATTCATTTAGTACCTACCATGTGTGTAGTACTTCTCTGCAGCATCTGCTTTTATGGGCCTTACTTTCTAATAGTTCTGAAGAGAGGTGATCATAAACAAATAAAAAATCAGATAGTGTCAGAGAGTAATGCGTGCACCCACAAAAATCAAAACAGAACAATGGCATAGAGATTGCATGGGAAATTCACAGGAGATGACATCTGAACCAAGATTTGAGTGATGAAAACCATCAGTCACAGAAAGGTCTAGACTCGAGGAAGGGCATTAGAGACAGAGAAAACTTCAAGGGCCTGGGGCGGGAAGGAGCTGAGAGCATGTATGGAACCAACAGAGGCCAGAATGAAAGGAACATAATAGAAGAGGGGGGACTAGTGTGATAAAACTGTGGAGATGTGCAGAAGCCAGGCAAGTTACCAGAAAAATAGCTCAGAGACTGAAGGTTGTTAAAATCTGTCAAGATAGTTCAAAATGCTAGCAGGGAAAGGTGTGGGAGTGGGTGTGAGTGCTCACCTTTCTGGAGGAGGCAATAAGGGAGATGGACTTTGAAAGACAGGCAGGATTTGGACAGGGGGAATACTGCAAGGGGAGTGGGGGGAAGGGCACAACAACAGGGGGAGCAGTCTGTGCAGGGAATTAGATGGATTTGTATGCAGCACTCTGCGATGCCAGGGGCACATGGTAACCGTGTGAACAAGGACTGGGGAATACAGGCTTGAAAGGAAACTGAGTGCTGGAATATGAAACTCACTGAATAGCACCTGAACCATGGAAGGTGTGGGGGTTAGGAACATGATATCATCAGAGGTAGGATTTCAGATTTCTCTGACTTTGACTGCTGGGTTGGAGTGAGTTAGGAAGACTGGTGCAAAAAGGCTAGTTTAAGCTCTTCAAACATTAAACAGAGTGGATTGAAATCTTAATGAAGATGCTACTGGAAAGAATGTAAAAAAAAATACATGGCTGAAAAATATCCTGACCTTAGATCTGACATAGGATTTAATTTTTTATCATGCTTATAAGACAGGTTGAGTCTCTCTAATGTACCTCTAGGGACAGGGAAACATTGTGGAAGCCAGCTATGTGGTTGTACAACTCCATTTATTAGTGAAGTCCTTTCTCAGGTAGAACTGGAATCTGCTTCCCTATAGTTTCTACCTACACCTGGTTTTGCCTTATGCAATAAAAGCAGATGATAAAGCTTTCTTCTCCTGCAGGTCAACCTTTAAGGTACTTGAAACTAGCTAACATTTTTTAATCTTCCGTCATATCTATTAATTCCCTTTCCACTTCTTCAACCATTTATCCTACATATAAATATATGATGTACATTTTATTCTATGTATAAATGTGAACACTATATTACATTCTAACAAATAATTACATGTACTCAATTTTTACACGTTCTTAACACTGGGAAAATATATTTGTTTTTCCTGGAGACTTTTTGCTTTTTTTAGAAAAACTTATCTTTTCAAACTTCCTTCTGTATCAATGCTGGCCACTAATTATACAAATGGGCAACAAGAACATGGGAATGCTCTATTCTATACAACTTTATTCTAGGCCAGGATTCCTGTGGACTAAGAATTGAGAATAGCTTTTACATTTTTAAATGGTTGAAAAACATCAAAAGAAGAATAATATTTCAACATACATAAAAACTTTATGAAAATCTAATTTCAGCATACAAAAGTAAAGCTTTACAGGAATGTACTCATTCATTTCTTTATTGCCCAGAGCTCCTTTTATATTACAATATTGTGGCAAAACTCACAAGGCCTGCAACACCTAAAATATTTACTATGTGACCCTTTAGAGCAAAAGTTGGCTGACCTGGACTCTGAGAGCCATGTGTGTGGCCTGTGAGTGGCAGTTTCTGCCTTACCTGGGGGAGAACTGCAGAATCTCAGCCCCCCCCCCCCCAGGACCTACTGAATAAGAACCTACATTTTAACTAAGCCTTGGGGGATGTGCATGTCTGTTAAAGTCAAGGAAGCAAGGCTGGAGCACACTGCTCAACTTGGCATGTCTCAAAGTCACCCCAAGAGTTGGTTAGGATACCCTCTCTCCGATACCCTGGGAAAAGCAGGCCAGGTGGGGCCTCAGCAGCTGCATTTCCATCAAAGACCCAGGAGATGCCGATGCTGCAATTTCCTGAGCACATTTTGGAAGATGTGTGGGACTCTTCCACCTTTAAGCCTTCCTCCTTTGCAAGCTTTGCACTGACCATTCCAGACATAACAAACTCTTTCTCCCCTCCTCAAACTCACACTGCAAACTGGGCTCCCTTTACATGTAGGGTAGATAATAGCATTTGGCATTAGTAGATATCTCAAGTGAAAAGGACTCTCTGTCTTACTAACTGAATGGCCTCTTGCTATTTCCCCGAACATGCCAAGCACATTTCCACCTCGGAACTTTTGCATTTTATTTCCTCTGCTTGGAAGGCAGTTAGGTCATTCAGGTCTCCCCTTAAATATGCCCTCTTCAGCAATGCATCCTCTGAGTGTGCTCTCTAAAACTGCTTCTTTCCCCCACCACATCACTCTTCCTTCACCTCACTTTCTTTTTCTCCATTGCACTCAACAGCATTTTACATTATGTATTTATTCATTCCTCCTTTCTCCAACTGGGCTATAAACTCTGTGAGAGTCAGAACTTTGTCCTCATTTATTCTCTTTTAACTGAGTACCTACTATGTGCTGCATATTATTCCATGATTAATGGACACATGGTTGTATCCAGGAAAATGCTAGGCACTAAATCAAAACATGATGAATAAATGAATAAATTCCTTTTTAATTCACTCAGGGCAGAGATTGCAGCTAATATTTTATAAATTTATATCTCCACTGTTGTTGTTAAGCACAGCAAGTATACACCACTGTTGAAAGCCCACATTCTTGAGTATCATGGAGTAGGCACTCACAATCAACATGATTTTCATTCTCATTGTAATCGTAGGGAAACAGATCTAAAGCAGGTGTATCACTGAAAAAGTGTGTAAATCCAAGTAGTCTAACTTTGGAACCTGAAATAATAAACATCACATAATTTTCCTTCTCAAAGGCAACTTGTAGATTGGCAGGTTGGTGTGGCAACTGAACCATGCCACTAGATTTACTTTTGTCATTTTAAGTGTCCAGTCACTACCGTGTACATCATGCCACAAAAGACTGAAGGTAATTTTAAAAATGATGCCCACAAATTATATGATGTATGGAAAAGGGAAATAAAGAATTAGGCACAGGCAAAGAATAGCTAAGAAATAGCAGGTAAGGTATTATTCTGTTTTGTCACAAACCTGCCAATCTATCCACTGATTTCTTTTTTTGAGGACGGAGAAGATGTGATGACTATTATTTCAGGATCTTCAGGCAGAGTGCCTGGATTTGCACACGTTTAATCTTTTTAAGAAATAACACACACAGCATAACGCTCTTTAGGCCTATCCATGTTGCTGCAAATGGCAGTGTCTCTTATTTTTTTAATTTATGTTTTCTACAGTCTTTCAATTTATTTTTATTGGTGCATCATAATTAAACATAATAGTGGGATTCAATATGCTATATCCATACATATACATAACTTGTTAATCCTCCTTCCTCTTACCCTCCTTATACCTTCCCCTCCTCCCTCACCTGAGCTACTTGGACATCTAATGATGTCCCTATTATTATGATGATGATGATTATTATCATTACTATTATAATTTGCCAAGTTCATTATCATTATATACTGTATGGAGATATATGTACAATATCTCTTTTTTAAGAAGGAAAATTAGTTTTAATTTTCAATAATCATATTTTCTTAATATAAGTCATAAGTAGGGCTCTCACTACAAATTTCCTTCATTTATTTGTCATGATAAGTTATTGTGACATATGCAACTTTTTTTTCAGACTTTTTTTGTTGTTGTTGTTTTAAAGAAGTTTATGGTTATACACAGTAGTTGGGTTCACCCAACAAACTCATACATGCCTGGAAATAGATTTCAGTTTATGACCCTCCCAACTTTTTCCCCTTCCTTTTCCCTCTCTCCTCTTTTCCCTCTTCCATTCTCCTTCATTTACTCTACTGGACTTTCTTTCATTAATCTCTTCACTTGTACTTGATTGGTTCTTTATAAAATCTTATCCTTCCCTCTCCCTTTCCTTTATTTTTCTCTAGCTTCTGTATATGGGATAGAATATTCAAACTTTGAGTTTCTAAATTTGGCTGATTTAATATACTATGATATTTTCCATTACCATCCATTTACCAGCAAATGCCATTATTTCATTCTTTTTAATGGTTGATTAGAACTGCATTTTGTGCTTTGTGTGTGTGTGTGTGTGTGTGTGCGCGCGCGCATGTGCCACAATCAGTATCTTCATTATTAAAGGTATTCCACTAAATGGAAAAGAGAGATTCAGAAAGAAAAATACTGCATGATCTCACTAATACATGGAATCTTAAAAAGAAAATTGAATACCCAGAAACAGAGAGAACAGAGAGCAGTATAAAGAGTTAGGACTTTAGGGCTATAGGATATAGCCCTATGCTTTTTGTTGCAAGCCACTGAGTTTCTGATACTTTGTTTCAGGAAAGAAAAAATACAAGAGGCAAATCTATTTTAGGGAGTGAATTATGCATATTTGATATCTGGTGGATTCCTACAAAAAGAAGAATTTTCTGAGTTGGAAGAAGACAGGCAACACCCTGATGGGATAATTTCCTAACAGACACGGACATATAAGAAAACTCTCCTAAGGAGTGGCACCACAAATGAGTGGCCTGTGCAACCACAGGGAGCCTGGGTGCTTGGTCTAGTCTTCTGTGGACACCATGAAAGGGCCTGGGCATTTTGATTTCACACAGTGTCCTCCCAGCTCTATAGCCCATCCTGGCTCCAGTCATAGCAGCAGTATGGCACTAGCACAGGAACTGACAAATAGGCTGACAGAATGATATACAGTGCCTAAAGGTCTATGACAGATTGTATTTCAGATCATTGGAAAAATGATGGACATTTCCATAACTGTTGCAGAGACAATTGGAAATCCATATGGAAAAAAAAAAAAAGAAAGAATTTGGAACCCAAATTCATACTAAAGGACAAAATCAATTCCAGGGACATTAAAATACCTACACAGGAAAGAAAAAAAATATATATATATATATTTAGATATATATATATAGATAGATAGATAGATAGATAGATAGATAGATAGATAGATAACATTTAGAAGACAATATCTAAGAAAATGCTCGTGTTCTCAGGAGTAGAGAAGATGCTCTAAACAAGATGTCAAAATCGGAAACCAAAAAAGGTTAAGTCTGATCAGTTTACCAATTTTAAAGTTAAGCACAGATATCTTATTTTAGTTCTTCTCCGTCTTTGGGGGACCTGAGTTTCTTTTTCATTTGTTTGTTTGTTTTGTTTTTTAACTTTATTTATTTATTTTTATGTGGCACTGAGGATCGAACCCAGTGCCTCACACGTGGTAGGCAAGCGCTCTACCACTGAGCCACAAACCCAGCCCAGGGACCTGAGATTTTGACTGTGCCCATGAATGTGAGAAGGCCCTGCACTGGGCCTCACATGACAGCACTTGGGCCCATAGCTGAGCTTTCCAGCAGGTCCTCCCTCTTGATCCTTCTCTTCTTCCTGCAGCTCTTGCCTGTGTGCCTGAAAGAAGTGGAGCCAGGAAGGGTAGTCCCTGTCCCAGGGTGGCCTTTGGACTGACTTCCAGGCTCTGGGTTATCCACAGGCCAAGTCAATCAACTCAGTAAATAGACCAATGGACCCAGGGTAATGGGATCCGCGTTTCTCACTATTGGAGAATGGAGTTGTGAACGTGGAGTGAGGAAGACTAGAATAAACTCTGTGGTGTTTGATTGGCTTTTGAGAGTATCAGTATACACTCATGGCTTCTAATGTATCTGTTTAGATGCAGAAACATCTAGATATGTCTGCTCAAACATACACACATTGACTTGTATTTCTTACCTGTGCTTGTGCAGAGGACCCAGACACAATGACTTCTAATAGCAGCAAGCCTGCTAAGTTCTCAGATCTTGGTTTCTACCCACTTAACTCAGATTATTTAGAGAAAGAGCTGCCATGAGAGGGAAAAAGAGATGAACCTACTGTAGTGGCACCCCTTCCTTCACAGAAAATCTTAACTAAGCTTCTCAAGAAATCTTCACCATGGCTGATTTTAGGACTGTCAGCAAAAGAGTCTCTACAAAAAAGTTCAATGTAGGTAAACTTCCTATTTTCCTTTTGCTCTATTATTTGGCTACTGGCCTGGAATAAATCAGCATCCAGGTGCTGGACACGCCTTTACTTGTTTTTCAGAAACACGTATCCAGTAGAGTAGTTGGTAGAAGTGTTTGCAAATGCAAAATGTGATAATAAAAAGAAATTCCTTAACAAGGCCTCTGGCCTTGAGCTGGAGCCTCACAGAGATGTTTATATTTCTTAAGATAAGACAAGTTATCAGTTGGGCTCCATGGAAGCAGCTGGCAGGGGAAGGAATGAAAGGGGAAAAGAAGCTCTCCCCTTCTCAGGTGTTGTCCTTGAAGGGTTAACTTGCCCAGAACAGTGAAAGAAAAAAAGCTGCTTTTATGTGAACTTCTGTAAACTGTAAACTTCTGAGCCCCTCCCCTTACATGCTGGGTATAAAATTCTAAAACTACCTGAACTCGGGGTTCAGGGGATACAGCAAGAGCTGTACCCTCTGAACCTGGCTGCAGCCAAATAAAACTGTTCCCTGCTATCTTCAGTGCCTTGCCTCATCTGTTCCTACAACACTATAAAAACTAGTTCAGTAAGAAAAAACAGAAAGTACCCACAGAATAAGAAAAGGCACATGTCAAAAGTTATAGAAGACACTTTGAAAGATCTGTTGGCCTCATCTTGGATAATATGACCATGAAAAAAAATAATGATAGTAAGAGAATGTAAGCATTGGAGTCAAATAAGAATCTACAAGAACATACTGGTATAAGTAAACAGATTAATTAAATAATTAAATGAAGGCGGGCGGGGGGCGGGGCAGGGAACTCTACCTTATGACAGAATGCCAACTAGGTGGAATTAGAAAATCACCATTTGGCAAGCATCACAGTCACAATTGAATCAGATAGGAACCATTGATGAATGCTAAGCATGGTCTGTTAATGAGCAACTGGGCATAATTACATGATGTGTGTGTGTGCGCGCACGCGTGTGCGCATGCTTATGTGTGTGTGTATGTGTGTGTGTGTGTGTGTGTGTGTATTTCAAAGGGTCACCTCATAAGAGTAATATCCATTTAAGTAAATCATCCTAATTAATTTTAGATGGAGGTTCTCGCCATTTACCATCCAAACCAAGTAATAAAATTTAACATCCCTAAATGTTTCATTTAACAGGAATGGAACTGTTGACTGCCTTCTGATCTGATGCAATAATATCACAGCATGACTTCTGTGGAATTCTTATCGAAAAGCTTGAATCAGAAGAAAATGTAAGATATTAAACTAGGGCACAGTCTCCAAATTAAATGGCCTGCACACTTTAAGAACGTCCAGGTATGAAGAAAAGAAAAGATAATTATTAGGACAAGTGGCAAAGTGAAAAGTGACCTTTTCCCTCTGGCACACCCTTGGCAATGTAACCATTTGGGGCTTCTTTTCAGAATGAGTCCCAGACTGAAAATGTAGGACAGATCCTGAAGCCACTCATGAAACACATGTCAAAGGAGTGAAGTAAACCTGTATTGGTGCAGGAAACTCACTGCTGTTAATATCATTGAATTATATCTGCAGCATCTTCTGACAAGTATGCACATCTACAAAACCTAAGAGTTCTGTTATCAATAAGTCTCCTAGAGAAACTGGCAAATGTGATTCAGGATGTATTTTTTGTAATGCTTTAGCAGCACTACTCATAAAAAGAAAAACAAACAAACAAACAAA
Organism: Tamias sibiricus; assembly: GCA_025594165.1. Lineage (NCBI taxonomy): Eukaryota > Metazoa > Chordata > Mammalia > Rodentia > Sciuridae > Tamias > Tamias sibiricus. Next base: position 13,784,246 of record CM046662.1, read on the forward strand.
AAATGGGAGGGGCAGTGGAAGAACTCATATCTTCATCACAAGTAAAATCAATAATTAAGTTGTATTATATTCACACAATAGGATAAATGACCTACAGCTGCACATATCAACAATTCAGTCTCAAAGATGATATAATATTCAGTCAAAAATTAAGACAAAGAAGAAAACACAGTGTGTGGCCCATATACTTTTGGGTAGGGAGTCCCAAGGATTGAACCCAGGGGTGCTTAAACACGGAGCCACATTCCCAGCCGTCCCCTACTTTTTTGTTTTTAGATAAGGTGTCACTAAATTGCTTAGGGCCTCACTAAGTTGCTGAGGCTGGCTTTGAATTTGTGATCCTCCTGCCTCAGCCTCCCAAACCACTGAGATTATAGACATGTACCATTATTCCTGTCCCATATACTTTTTAAAGTAAAATTAATAACATATTTTTTAGGAAAGTACACATGCAGATTACAAATAGATTACAAATAAAAGCTAATACAAAGATTACAAATAAAAGCTAATAAATAACTAACTGAAAATGCAGGCTTGTTGTTAGTAGGGGAAACAGGGAGAAGAAAGAAGTGAGTTCAAGAAAGCACATAAAGGTGTTTCAGATGGGATAATGTCCAGTTTCTTAGTCTTGTAATAGGTATGGGATGATCAAACGATTTTGTCCTTTAAATACACATACATTTTCATGTAAAAATTCAAGTATATCATAACCTACAAGGAAAAATGTGGGGAAAAATCATACTGTAGTAACAAAGTACCACAGTATATGTACCACAGTATATGAACCCCAATATTTCCTTCTTACTGTTTTTTAAACTTCATCTTCTATCAAATTAGTTCATGTTCTGTCAATTTAGACATTTGGTCCCTTGTAATTTTCCCCAGCATTTCAAATGAATAGTGCACATTTCGAGAAATTTGTATTATTCCCAGTGACTTAATTTCAGAGAAAATTTGCTCTGTGTGTGTGTGTGTGTATTTGTGTGTGTGTGTGTGTGTGTGTGCGCGCGTATGTGTTGACTTAAGGTTTACAGTTTTGAAAAAAATCCTTTTTGTTGTTTTAAATAGTAGAGCCAGCCTGAAAATAAAGGGTAGCAATTCAAGTAGTGGATGAGGCTGCTGTATTCACTGACCAGACCCTTCTCATAATGCAGTGAGGATGTACACCGATGGGAAGAGCTTTAGAAGCCTGACAGCAAATCACATGCAACTCACATATTCCTTCACCTAAAATCCACAGGGCACTTGCAGGTAGCAAAGGTAAAAACAACAAGAGTGAAAAAGGTATAAAGACATCATCGCATGCGGCTAGCTTGCATTGCCGGGATCATCTTGGAATGAATGAGCAACATTTTCACATGTCCAGATATACTTGATTATTTTCAAAATGGCAAACCCAAATAAATACAAGGCAGTTGATTGAAAGATAAGTTGGTGAGGACGACTGAAGGAAAATGCATTTGCTTTCTACTTTGGAGTTTGTGATGGAGTCCTATTGCCTAGGAAGAATCTGGAGAGCCGACCCTCCAGAGAGCTTTGAAAGTGAGAGTCACAACAGGTTCGTCAACAGCCTCAGAGAATAATGCTGTTATAAGAAGCATCCCAGCATCCAGATAGATAGATGATAAAATAAGGGAAACACATGCTCAGCACACTGGGATAGAATATAAATAACCCGTTACAAAACAACTAGAAAAAGGCTGGTAATATTTGCTAAGAATGATGTCTTAAGATCTCTGGTCAAGCACATGCTTAAAATGAGAGCTGCTCAGGTCAACATGTTGGTTGGTGGCTTGATTAGACTGTAATTCCGATAATAAATAGCAATTCTGACTTGGGAAGGAAATGCCGCCAGGAATTGAAAGGGCTAAAAAGTGGTCTTCGAATGATCTCTCCATCCATCCATTTATCCAAATTTATGTACATCCATCCATCTGCCAGTTCATTCATTCATTCAATTATCCATTTATTAAACATTATCTCAGGATAGATATGGAACCAACCTTGTGTTAAACTGGAAATTCGAAAATCTAGCAGTGATTTGATGCAGTTCCTGCCTTCAAAGAGTTCATAATGTAGGATGGTATTTTTCAACCTCAGCCCTGTTGATATTATGGGATGGATCATTCTTGGTTATGAGGGGTTGTCCCCATTGGAGGATGTCCCCAGCATCCCTGACCTCACTGGATGACCACAGTCCCCAATGTCTGCCACACACACATGCAATCATAATATTCACATAGGCATTGTCAAAAGTCCCTGGGTGGGGGACATCACTCCTGGTTGAGAACCACTAGTTTAGCAGAAGAAGCAAACTGTTCACAAATATTTCTTCATCTAAGATATTCTGTGATTAAGAAACATCAGGGCTGGGAATGTGGCTGAGTGGTCGAGTGATTTCCTGGCACCTCAGTCTCTAGTGGAAGGCACTGTAGCCAGAAGACATTTTCCAGTTCTTTATAAATTTTCTGAGTAAATACCACAAAATTTCAGAAAGTTACTACCTAATCCTTTTAGTAACTTGCCTGATAGCTGACTTTGGAGCTCACAGTCCACAAATAAGGTAGATACCTATACAAATAGTTATGAAGTCCAATGTTAAGCGCTTTGGTGATGAGAAACAAAAGCTGTCAGAGTCTCTGAAGAAAGGGTGGCCATCTTTGGAGATCTGGAAGGCTTTTATAAAAACATGATATTTGAGTTGGCCTTAAATAAGGACAAGGAAAAGTACACTGTTTGGAAAAGAGACAAATAATAGGTGGAGCAGTGAAAGAACTGGGAACCAGGTCAGTACTGTGACAAGAATTCAAACACTGTTTGTTTATTTATTTAGGCACTGGGTGTTGAACCCAGAGGCACTTAACCACTGAGCAACATCCCTAGCCCTTTTTATTTTGAGACAGGTTCTCACTAAACTGTTCAGGACCTCCCAATGTTGCTGTGGCTGGCTTTGAACTTGTGATCCTCCTGTCTCATCCTCCCAAGAATCTAGGAGTATGCCACCATGCTCAGCTCAAACACCCTTTTAACAGACAGGAGTAGCTCAGTTTAACAGACATTACTAAGTAGCAAACAGCAATGGTGAAGAACAGACTCCTCCTCCTCCTTAACACACAACACACATACATATGTCCGCTTTCCCCCTCCTTATGGAAAAACAAACAATACCAACCAACGGTGCCCTTTTCTCAAATAAGCTGTATCACTCTACTAGGTCTTCCTACATAGCCTGGAGACCTTGATGTTGAGTCAGCACCCTGAGCAGCAGTTTTGACACATATTTTGAAAGACTCTTTGTCTGCTCAAAAGACAGGATGATAGACGGAACTTCGATTCAATTCTTCTCTGCTGTATTTTTATCTGGAGCACACTACCTGTGCTACAAAAATGATAGCACTGATAACAAGGAGGGGACATGGCTCCCATTACCAGAGCAAATGGCATGAGCTGGGGGATCTGTGAAAAGTTGCTGATACTCACCATGCAAACAGCGTTGAGAAAATGAATGACACCATTATGTCCACACAGCACCACTTGTGACACATTTATTTCTACCAAAGTTGCCTTCCTCTTATTACACAAGAACAATTGGAAGCCACAGCTTATGTACAGAAGGGACTAATTAACAGCCATTCAGCACATCACACTGCATGTCACACAAGCAAAGAAAGCCTCCCGGAGCTGTGGATCATGTTCCCAGCAGAAGCCCGGGGCGCTTGGGCATCCTGGTGGCCTTGCCCTTCCTGCGTCTCTTCGCCCAGGCTCTGCAGGATGCTCTCAGCCCCCGGAGGTTTGCAGAACCACTCTCTGTGGAATCTCAAAAGTATTTGCCTGCTAAGAAAACTGAAGGACAAGAAAGCAACAGACCTGGTCTTTTAAAATGCATAACTCTGAGAGAGGAAAAAAAAAAAAAGAAAGAATGGAGTTGCCACTAAAGGCCAAGGACTCAAGGTTAGCGCCATCCTTGACTATGCTGACTCTATTAGAGAGGAACACAGTTCTGTGATGGGAAGAAACATCCACGGGGTACGGATTGCTCTAGCCCTTGTTCCACGAGCCCGGCTGAGAATCGCAGGAGGAGCACAATCTTATGTTTATTCATCACTGGCAGATGCTAATACATTTCTGGATCGACATTTGGCAGAAATATGAATAAACACAGAGAATTCACAATCAGATATCAGAGCTAGAAAGCTGAATACTACTGATGGATTGATTATGTTTTTGAGCTATTTAGATAATTGGACATACTAAGTACAGAGCTTTCTGCAATGATAATGGACCTGTCCCGTTGTGGTCTATTTAACAAACACTTGGACTATTTTTTTTTTAAAGCTTGTTTACATTCCTGTACATCCTGGCTTTATTGATATTCTGTCCTTTGAATTACAGTGTCACCCTAGCAACGCTCCCAAGAAAGTTGAGGAGGGCATTATCATTGTTAACCCATGTTTTCAAAGGGAACGAGAGCAAACCCTTCCGGATGAATTGGGAGCTGATTTTTCTTATCATATTATCCCCAAATATGAACACCTATTTGACTGTTAGTCAGAGATGGGGTGGCAGGAAAAGAGGCGGCCATATCCCTGTCTCTAAATGAATGTGCCTGTGTGAATTTGTGACTGCAGATTCTTCTGCCTGACATGTTCTTCCCCAAATCTTTCCATGCCTCGTTTCCTGTCACTCATGTCTCAGCTCAAATGTCCCTCCAAAAGTTGCCAGTTTTCTCAAGTTGCTCTTCAGAAACTATGCCTTATTTGAATTTCCCCATAATACTTCCTATCTGAACTATTATTTCTTTATTGTTTTTTCTCCTCCATATTATGTAAACTTAGTGACACCAAAGACCAGGATGTCCCCAGAGTCTAATCCTCTGCCTGGGAAGTGGTTGGTATATACCAATGATATAGAGGGCACATACTGTTTTAGGACCCCATACTCTTCACCAGCATGGATACATGGCTGTAGCTTATGCTATTCAAGTTGGGTCCAGGCATCTGACTCTCTGGGTGATTTTCATTCTATTTGCATTGTGGCATCGGGCACTTTAAGCAGTAGGCTTGCATTCAGCCACATTATTTGCACAGTCCATTTCTTTACAGAAATGAATGCCTGCCTCTGAGTGTATTTTTATGGTGCCCATGAAAAAAATTCTCTAGCTTTTCCAACTTTCTAAGAAGATCTCTCTGCTGACCACTTGAGTACATCTTGCTTAAGAAAAAAGCATTAGAATTGGTAACCAAGCTTCTTCAAGTGTAATGCGACCTGTGGAGAAGGTTGTTTATTTTCAGATGAAATGTACCTGTAGATTCATGTGTGTTCAGTCTTAACTACAGAAAACATTTTCTTTGAAATATAATTCAGGTAAAACGTGATTTTTCTTTTCACTAAAAATGCTGTCCAGATATCCCCTTATGTGGGTTTTGTATAAAGAATAGATAAAATGCTTGATTGGAGATACATAAATAGCATTTTACTTAAAGTTATCTGCAATCTTTACAAAAGTGATGAGTCTTGTTTAATTATCAGCTAATCATAGGTAGTTTTCTCTCTTGGGTTACTGGACTAACAGTAGAATTCAAATTCTGGATGACTTTCCTATAATACATAAGTGGCTTTATAAGCTTGATAATGATTTACACTTTTTATTTATTTGTGAGGTTCTAAATAATGAGAATGGTGAAATTATTCAGTCTTGTTCTTTGATTTATTTATAACATTTATTGGGTCTTTGATCTCATGAAACTTTTAGGAGACTCCTCTGAAGTAGTGTCATCATTAGCAATGTCTTTTCCTAGTAGGGACATAAAGGGGGGTCCCTGGGTATTGGTTCCATTTTAAAATTTTGCCTGTGGGCATTTCCAGAATTCAGTTTACTTTTCAATTTGACATACTAAAATAAAATAATGGAAAAAGGTAGAACACTGTTAGTGTGGTTGAAACAATCTGATGAGTTCCCTGACTTACTTGTTTTTGTTTATAAGTAATCAATTTATGGAAATCAGTGCAAGTTTTAAAGTCACTGAGTAACAATTGCTTAACCTCCGTGCTCTTGAGAACTCCATCCTGATGCCAGGAATTGGGTCAATCTTTGTTGCCCTGTTAAGAGATGAATCAGAATTTTGATCTCTCTCTTTTGTTCTCAGTAGAGGGGTGGGGGGGAAAGAAAGTAAAATATTCCCAGTGGTTACAGAAAAAAAACTTGGAAGCTGACCCTGTGGAAGAGGTGGAGCTAGTAGGTTGCCTTGGAAATGATAAGCAGTAGCCAGCTTATCTTTAGCATGTGCTTCATAGTGTAATCATGGGAAAGGATTAAGACAGAGTTGACTAGAAGTTGGAGGAGGGGGTAGGTGGGAGCCACAGGGAGTGTGGAAGTTTTAAAATAGTGTCTGCATAGAGAACAAGCAGTTTTTCCTTGGATTGTATGTTTATTTGAAGGGGGTTGTTCTAAAGCTTCTCTGAGGTGTGGTTTGATGGATCTTGCTGGAAGACATTTATGCTAAAGCCCTGAGCAGTCACAGGGAAAACATCAATTTAATCACATGCAAAATAGGGGTAATCAATAGATCTACCTCCCAATGTTAACCATACGATGAAATGACATAAGATGTGTAAAATACCTAATATGTCACCAGGCACAGATGATAACTTGCTATTATTACCTGAATGATCACCATGTCATGAAAGACCCAACTGTAACCCACACACTGATGCTCACGATGACTGACGTTCACCTGATCAATTAAATTAGCCCTCCTTCACAAGAGAATGTATTAGATCACTATTTGTGCTTGGATAAAATGCCCCCATTTTAAAGGAAAATTGAATCAGCTGAAGAAATTATGGATTTGTTCTTAATTATTTTACTTAAAAACATGTTTTATTCCCAGGAGATAGAAACAACAACAATAAAAAGTCAACAAAGGAAAAAAAAAAAAAAAAAAAAAAAAAAAAAACAACATCATAAGCCACACACCACAGATTCCTAAATGACAATATCTGAGTTCAACTGTGAGAAGTTATTCTGACTTATTTCTTTCAATCAATTTATATTTTCTCTTTCCCCTAAACATCTGAACTTTACATTGGGCTTACATATGAATCAATAGAAGATGAATGGAATATTAGTTTCATCTCTTCACCAAACTTTCTCATTTAACAGTGTTTTCAAAGAATCATTTCTAAAATTACATTTTAAAGGTAATTTTCCCACTTGTATTATGTTTTTGAAGTTCATTGTTCTTGGGAGGTGAAAGATTCCAAATGCTATAAAGCAAAATGTCACACTGCAAGTTGTAGGCAAGGGTAATAAACTTGACTTTTCCTTGTAGTGCATTTCAATTAGGTACTCTGGTACCTGGGGCATAAGGATTACTGCATTTCCTTTTGCCAATGAATCATGTGCACGTGAGTATGAGCTCATAATACAAATAAATACAAAAGTGTGGTCTTCAAGGAACAAAATTATATGGACTCATTTTTTTTTAAACTTAAATTCTGGCATTCTTGTGGAAAATCAAAATATTTAATTTCCTGATGGAATTCATTCCTCTATCCTCATCAAAAATTAAATTTGTTTTATTCTGTTGTAAATACAGGCAAGAAACAAGAAACATAATGTGAAGTGCTGGTATTAGCAAAGCCATCAGCTGTCACAAAGAAATGTTGATATAAATAAATGGTAGTTTATTAGTAATATTTACTTACTTAGTGACAAGATTGCTTTCAGCCCAAAATATTTCTAATTGCCAAAGGGCAGAGTAATCCATTAGCATGAAATCAGGTCATGAGAAAAAATCTGTGGGGCCTACAAAACTTCCCAGTGGAGTGATCATTTAATGACACTCAGTGATACTCTGGACAAAGAATGTGAATTCACTGATTAAAAACAGAACTGTGCAGAAACTAACTTGCAAAGTACAAAAGTCAACGAGAAAAGCAGCTTTAATAGAAAATGAAAAAAGTTTCATTTTATAATTTACATGAGGGATTAATAATAAAAAAAAAAATCTCTCTCCAAAGATGAGACAGCTGATGTAATTTTGCATCTCAGGATTATAAGATAAAATACACAATGAAAATTCATCAAAAAATTTGCTTACATAAGATGATTCCCAATCATGTAATATTTTTCAATCTATATAATTGTAGCATCAGAAATACAAAGCTTACAAGTCTGGAATATTAAAATTATGAAAGATTCAGGAGTCTCCTGTATACTTGGCAAATGAATTATAGAAGTACCTCTAAAGTTGAAGGAATTTTAGCAAATGTCCTTTATGGTGTGCAAATGAAATGCTAATTCATTTCACTGTTCCAACCCAATGACAAAAACCACCCCCTGTTCATATAGAGAGGGGACAAAATTCCCCACGATTTGTTCTTCCCTTCAGATATGATATAGATAGTCTTATCCAATTTTTCATACCTCCATCTAGAAGTCAGAGAAATTGACTCATGATAAATTTAATGAGTTAAATATATATACCAATTTCTCACTTTTCAAAGCACTTTTATCATTCAATACAATTTTATTTCATCTTTAAAAAAGTCTTGTGAAATAGCTGGCATTAACATTAGCAGCACCATTTACATAACTGAGAAAAAATGAACTACATAGACCATAGCGACTTCTCCAAGGCCATGACTGGCAAGAGCCAGAATTGTTCACATGCAGGTTTTTCTGTTGCCTTTGAACACAAGAAACATACACACACACGTGACTTTCTGATCTAAGCTCTTCCTTGATTTTTCTCAGCCTCCAGTTGGAATGTGGTTGCACAGATATACAAGAGCATTTGAAAATGCTTGATTTTTATACTAAATTAATTTCTTTTTTTGTAAAACTTTCAATGAATATTGTATGAACCTGAGGCGAAGATGCAGAATCAGTTTTAAGATTATTTTGCATAACATATTTGCACAATGTAAGTAATACTACCCAGAAGGGAAAAGAGGGTTTGATAACATGTTGTGCTACCTTCAGGATTTCAGCTTCTGCCTGTGCTTGGTGTCTTGTAAAACCAGCAAGTCCATCTTTTACAATTTAAATTCCTCATATACATTAACAGAGGGAACGATGAATTCTAGTTTGAAAAAGGTACAGTGGGTTTCATAAGCCACTTCTGAACCATTCCTTAACTGCCTATTTAAGAAAAGATGTGATTGAAGAAAGAAATGATAAATTTAAAATTGAATAGCCAGAGAATACTTAGATACTTAGGTGATACTGAGTAGAAATAATTTTTAAAAAATATGAAAGTGTCAACTGAATTAACCAAGAGATTTTAAGTATTTTTTAAGTAAGAGAAAAATTATCTTGGCAATTTTTGGCATCTAGAGGAAAACTACTAATCTTGGATAGATTACACCTTTCTTATGCAAAAGAATAGAGCTAAAGGAATTGTATAGGAGGTAGGTTTTCCTGTTTGAGCTAAGCCATCACCCATTATTCCTTTCTTCTGCCTAGGAAAGATATGCTCATGACTTGGATGTCTCTATTTTCATTAATACCAGGAGGAGAGGTAGAGGACTCTGAATAACCATATCCCCCAGGTTAATGATTTATCTGAGTCATCATAATGAATGCTTACAAAATATTTGCTTTCTCCTCTCCTGTTCTGATTTTTAAATTGAAATACATAAGTATAAATATATAATGTATATTTGTATGTGTGTATGTGTGTATGTATATATGTTATGTATGTATATATATATATATATATATATATCTGTGTGTGTGTATATATATATCTCTTTATATATAAAGATATATATATATATATATCCCAGTTGTTTCTATGCTGGTAGTTAGTTATTGATTACCTGTGTGGGCTACAGAAACAGCTTCTCCAATCTTCGTAACCTCTTGGGCGCATTTTAAAGGATTAAATTAAAAGAGCTATTGTGTACAGTGTCAGTGGCACACGATGGAAGCCCAATACCTGGGGCTATTATTAGTACTGTGTGTGTGTGTGTGTGTGTGTGTGTGTGTGTGTGTGTGTGTATTTATTTATTTATTTATTTATTTTTTTACCCAGGGCCTCGGGTATGCTAGGTCATCCCTTTCATCCTTTTACTTTTAATTTTCTTTTCCTCAGTTACCATTACCACTGTTTGTTGACTAAGTTCTCCATGTCTTATTTTTCCTTTATCCTGGCCCACACTCATTACTACTAAATATGTGATGGATGGACATTCCTACATTCCACCCATAAACTAAATGTTCCCAAAGGTTCTTAAACAGGGTGGATGAAAATTTTCAACTCAAGAGTAGAGACTATATTATTAATGCTGAATGGTGTAAATTCTTCCCAGACCTTAGCATTTGCTCCCTCATGCAGATCTGGTCTTCAAATGATTCCAGGTCTCATCAGCATGGTCTGGAACACTCTTTAAAATCAGCCCACGCCTTACACTAGATGGTCTAGGGGAATCTCAGCTTCTAATTCCCTTTCAGCACATTTCACACCATTGAGTGAAACCTAAGCCTGTACTCAATTGTGTACAAAATAGACTTAAGAAGTGATTACTTCATTTTATGCACTTGTTCAATTACTATCCTCTCTGGACAGTCAGGGGTACAGTTCTCTGAACTAAAAATGGCAGTGTTTTTATTTCCCACTATTTTAGAAACCTGGTCAACCATTATGTTGGATTGCATTGATTCTCCTTCAGAAGAAAAATTCTCATTCTTCACCTGCTTGGTAGTTTGGACTCACAGTCAATGATCATGTCAATGGTTAGTATTATCCTTTGATTGGGGAGGTGGTGAGCAGGGGACTCTCCGTCTTCTCTTAACTCCTCTCAGCACATATTCTGGGGAGAGTGACCTTAGCATTGCTATTAGCTGAAAGAGTACTTGGAATAATGTCCATTCCTGGAAGTTTGGAAGTTTGGTTGAACACATAAAAATTATTATTCAGTACTAATAATAGCCCCAGGTATTGGGCTTCCATCGTGTGCCACTGACACTGTACACAATAGCTCTTTTAATTTAATCCTTTAAAATGCGCCCAAGAGGGAACATTACGAAGATTGGAGAAGCTGTTTCTGTAGCCCACACAGGTAATCAATAACTAACTACCAGCATAGAAACAACTGGGATTAGAACCTGTGTCTAAATTATTCCTGACCTGTGCTTCCCACTACTTCACCACTGTCCCCACAGCAGTTACTTCTGCAGATAAAACAAACAAACAAACAAACAAAACCCACACACAGCTGATTTAGTAAACAGTGATGAGTATTACTGTTATTATATCCCCACACATCCGAATATTTTTAACAGCTTTACAGTGTAAAGCCTTGGGATCAGGGAAAGACAGCTGTCAGAAGGACTGCAAGGAACTGTGTAGCTGAGGGCAGGTGTTAGGTGCTGGGTGATGGGCAGGAGGTACAGTACTGAAGGTTCATAATGACAAACTTTCCAGGCATGTCATGGGCACTCACCTGGTGTCTGGCGTCACTATGAGTGCTTTCTACAATTAACTAATCAATTAATCTTACAATTAATTTCTAGTAAAAACATATGAGATGCCTATCCATCCTTCCCTGAGGACACCCTGAGCACATCCTCTGATCCAAGCACTTCTCCAAGTGTCAGGGCTCAGAAGTAAAGAGACCGCAAAAGGGCTTTGCTTGCCTTCCAGGTGTAGGAGACAGGAAACAGGTGGATGAATAAGTCGGTAAGAATTTTTAAGAGAGTGACACTGGCTCTAAGAGAAATTTTAAAAAGGTGACGTGCCAAGAGCAGCTATGAGGAAACTATTTGGAAGAATGATCTGGAAAAAGATGTTTTCATGTCACCATCTTACCTGGAATCAGAAAGTTCTAAGATGCCAGCCACGGGAAGAAGAGTGTGGGCGGCTCAGGCCCAAAGCCCTGTGCAGAGGATGAATTTGGAAAGTAGGTCAGTCAGTGCAGGTGAAGCTGGGAGAGAGGGCCACCAGGGTTGGTTCCTTCTTAGCCTTACAGACCTGGATAGGGACACCTAGGGTTTATGAAGAGGAGTAAATGGGAAATCATCCAGGAATCCTGTGCAGCTGAGGGACATGACCTAATCTACCATTTCAGAAGAGCTCTCTGGCTCTCTTGACAGGCACGGTGCTGAGGAACAGGGTGGGGTAGGGGAATGGCAGAAATGGCAGCTGGGAGAGGAGGTCAAAGGCACACATTCCCATGAGACCTCGATGACTTGTTTCAGGGCAAAGCCTTGAAGGGAGGTACTGTCAATATTGACACTTTACAGAGGAGGAAATTAGCTCAAAGCCTCTTAGCTCTGCAGCTAGGGCACAGTGATCAGAGACGCATCAGTCCGACTCCAGAACCCCAATTCTTACCTGCTGTCTTCTCTATAAGGAGCAGAGAGAAAGTCACTTCTGCTTCTTAGATTCCCTTTTTGGTTGAGAACCCTATCAAATCACACAGATGATGGTGCAGCCACGGCAGGAGTCTTGGCATCTACTAGGTCCATGTGATCGATGCTAGAATTAGTACTGGCATCCTGTTTCCATTATTGGTTAGTGACTAAACCTAAACCAATTTCAATTGCACAGAGATGGTGTCTGATGTATTCCCCTTCCCTAGAAGCTTCCCTTTATAAAAGACGAGGTGTGGCCTGATCTTTGAAGTCAGCATGCGTTCTTTTTCTTTTGTTCTATCAACAATCCGGATAACCAGAAAGCAGGGTACTGCTTACCTATCATCAGCACAATCTTAGAGCAAGGTGAATAAAGCCCACTCTGAAAGTCTGAAGTGCGTAGAAAAAAAAAAAAAAAAAAATGAACTGAATCTGAAAGAACTACCGCCCGCCACATGACCCAGCTGTCATTATTCACACTGATGAAGGCGGATAACCTCCAGACCCATATCCTTCACTCCCTGGGCAGTGGTCCTTCAATTTCCCCCCTCCAGGTCTTCTGGGTCACACTCTCTTAAACCCAGGGATCTGGAGCCAGCGGTGTGAGCCACTGACCTCTATGGTTCTCTTACCCAATCCCTCTATCATTCCTCCAAACAAACGCTTCTTTTCTGAAAACACAGCACTTACTCAAAGCCTCCAAGAAACAGTTAATGCTGGTGGTTAATTCCCCTTTCCTACATACTCACTTCAAAGACACGCGCCCTTAGTGGGCTCTGTAGTTTATTATCTCTTCTTTTTGAAGCTAGCAAAGTTTAGTTTGCTTTAAGATAATAGTTCTCTGTCTTGAATATTAATGAAGAAGCTCCAGTTTGAAACACGTTAGGGTAAGTATTATAGAAAGCAATCAACTATGTATAATATCCCTAATTCTATCCCAAAACATTGTTTGGACCAGGAAGCATTTATTGAGTGCCTCCTGTGTGCTAATATATCTGTGACATATATGAAATGAGTAACAATACCTGTTGTAATTTTTAAAACATCTCCTTTATAATTAGGAATTGAGTAATACATTTTAATCGGCAATTAAATACGTTATGTAGTAAGTGCTAAATGAAGGTGGAAGCAATTGCCGAAGCCATCAGAGAGATCTTTTGTTAGAGCTGAGATCACCTTGGGACTGTTCAGGAGAGTGAGGTACAGGCAGGCCCTGCTAAATGCTTTCTGGATCCAAAATCCCCCTTTTCTATTTAGAAACTAATCTCAGATAGAGGTGCTACTTCCCTTAAAGCTAGGTCGCGTAACTACGTTTTGCTCTCTGAGAACTCTAGCATGCAACTTCTAGATCAAGTGTTAAAAATAAATTATTTTCCCTCTGCCACCTCTTTTCTCCATCCAAAAGGCTGAAATGTGGACATGGTACTAATCAAGTGGCCCAACTAAGCCGAAAAGAGAGAAGGGGTGGTGGAGTTGTCACAAGGGAGTAAACTAGGTCCCTGAATGAATGATGTTGCTGAACAGCAACTTCCTGAACTACCGGTTTCCACATGGCTATAGGACATAAATAAAACTGCTATGATGTTAGTGCTGTGGCATTTGTGAACCTCTGTTTCATGGAGACTTAAACAATAAAGGGACGCAGGGAGGAGGCTCTCAGCTAATCCTCACTGCTTTACATTTGGGTAAGAGGAAGGGGTAAGCAGGGTGATTTGATGCCAGAATTCAGCATTACTCAGGACAAGGTATAAATTCAACAAAAGCTATTAAATAAGGCAAAGGAGGTGGTTGGGGATACCCATGGACTTTTATTTTTGAAAGAAGAGACAACAAGAGAGTAAATAGCGAAGAGGAGGAAGAAAAGCAAGATGAGGGGTAGAGGCAGCATGGGAGATTTATTTAGAATACCACTGTGTGCAACTTCTTTTGTTTATAATCAGAGTTTACACTGGGGGATCCATCAGATAATGGACCCAACAGTGAATGATAAACCAATTCTTACCTTGTAGCTCTGTAAGGTAACTGCTATCATCAGTCTTTCTTCTATGTAGCATGTTTAAGTTTGGGGTAAAAGGAATTTTCTACAAGCAAAAGCATCTCATTCTGGCTTGGTTTGAACATTTGAGCAGCAGGATAATAGTTCAGATCTCAGGGGAATTGCCGGGGAGATGAGCTTGCAAAGAGATTTAGATGTTAGAAAAGGGACGTGGGCATCTATAAAAAATGAGAATCTCTAGAACAGTTTCCTGGTTAAAGACTGGCAGAATCAGAGCAATTTCTTAGAGTGGTTTATTAATCTGACAAATCTTTATTGAAGTTTTACTTCATGGCAAGCATGTTGAGATTAATCTGATTGTGGTCATACAGAATGGATAGAAACTTCTTCCAGTGAAATCGTCCTCATGCCAAAGGAGAGTAAGTGGGCATGATCTATGAATTGTGAGACCCTGGGAGTTGGAAAATGAAAATTAAAAACGAATGTTTAAATGTCTGTTGTAAGCTAAAAATACTGTTTTCAAAAACTTTTAATTGAATACAACTGATACTCCAAAAAGATATGGTGTGCATTTACAGTGGCTACAAATCGCACTCATCAAAATACCTTGAATAAAATGGGTACACCACTGATCCCCTGCCTTCTCGTTATAGCAGTTGTCACAGTTGGTCACTTGGGGTAAGAGGTATTTAGAAGGCGGAAGGGGTTGACGTGCTTCCTCAAAATCCAAATCTACCCAGAACCTCAGAGGGTGGTCTTTGTATGTGAAACAGGATCACTGCAGTTCTAACTAGTTACAATGAAGCCATGCTGGATGAAGATGGGAGCCTGGCCCTGGACCCACAGGCTTTCAGACTTTCAGACTTTCAGCCTCCAGAACCCACAAGGGCACACATTCCTCTTGCTTTATGCCACCCAGTTCAAAGCACCTTGGACCAGCAGCCCTGGGAAACCAATAGAGGTGGGTGCAAAGAGGGATTTACCTGGATGTTGCTGCCTGAAGCGATTGCCGGGAGAAAATTCGGAGGCAGGATGAAAATGAAAAAAATGTCTTTTATTCTTCTTCTCTCTCCGGCTCCAGTAACCTCTCCAACTCCAACCACAAACTCCAACTACAAACTCCTTCCAACAAACTCCTCCCAACAAACCTCTTCTTCCAACCAACCAACACTAACTAACCTCACCCGGTTATATACATTTTGCCTTAACAAGGACAAGTGCTTACAGCTCGAGCTTACAGGTGCTTCACACAGTGTTCGCGGGCATACAAATATTCTTTGAATAATGTATGAATATCAGGTGGAACTTGAACATCTTTTATGGCTCTTAGCTAACTGCAATCTTAGCTATCTCCTTGATTAGAGCTCCTTCATTTCCCCCTTTTGTTTTAAAAGAGGGGAATAGTCTAGGACGTCCATGTGCAGCCAACATTCTTACCCGTCACCTGGATACTTGCAAGAAACATTATAGTCCTTCACTAACTGTGTCAGAGGCATGAGACTGAGGGCTTTGACACAGTAGCAGAAATAGATACAGAGGGGTTAGCTATAAGTGACACCAGGCCTATTTTTAATTAAACAAAATACAAAAATGATTGCATTCATGGAAATAAGAGAGAAACAAAACTTTAATGAACAAGGACCAGGCTGGAGAATTCTGAGTTTAGAATGACAAAGTCACTTTAAAGGTTTGGGGTCTTCATCTCTGGAAAAGAATTTAGATAAAAAGTTTTTGTAGAACAGGGGTGACCAGCTCATTCTAAACTTTGAGGTTCATGTGTAACCTTGAGAGGTATAGTCTTTGTCAGTTATTTTAGCTTCATTTAAAATTGACCTTAAAGATCAAAGCAGTGTTAGTCAGTCTTCTGTTATTGTAACAAAATACACGAAATAATGAAATTATAAAGAGGAAAGGTTTATTTTGACTCACAGTTTGGGAGGTTTTAGTTCATGACTGATTGGCTCCACTGCTTTGGACCTGTTGTGGCACGTCAAGGGGAGGAAGCCCATTCATCTCATGGCCATTTGTGACACAGAGAAGAAGATACCAGGGTCCTGAAATCCCTTCAGAACCCCCCCCCCTCTAATGGCCTAAAGGTGACCCCTAGACCTATCTCCTAAAGCTCCATCACCTCCTAATAGTGCCACCTGGAGACTCAGCCTTTCACACATAGGCCGTTGGGGGACAATCTAGGTCCCAGCGATAGCAATGGTCTTTCAGAGGTCTCAGGCAGACATCATTTTTAAAGTACACAATTATATGTAAAGAAACATCAAAATAATATTTTTAAAGGTAGTGGTAGATTTTAATATTGAATAAACTTATGTAAATTTGTACAACTTCACTTGAAGATAACCTCACACTTGTAAATGTGAAGCTTTAAAGAGAGTTAGCTCCTGGTTAAATTAATCCTGGCTCCGGGTCCACCATCCTGTCCCACCACCAGGGCCATCTGTCCTTGCGTGCTGAGGACTTATCTCCCTAAGTAAGTCGCAGGTCAGAATTGGGATGCTGGATCTCCTACACTCACTGCTGCTCTGATTTTGACCACACTCCAAATGAGAATGGATTAGAAATAGGGGGAAGCTTAGCTTCTATCTACCTGCTTAGAAGCAGCTTCTTTCTCACAGTCCCCTCAGAGGACTGGCATTTCAGTGAACAGTTAGAGGTCAATCCACAGTGACCTTAAATAAGGATATTAGGTTGATTTGTTTTGTTTTGTTTTGTTTTTTTTAGTGGCTCAAATTGATCAAACACCAAAAATTCGTTTGGGTGCCAAAAAGTGACAGCAGTATTTTCCCAGGATGAAAATGTACTCTTTGCCAACAGTCTAATGGAAACCTGCATTAGCAGATAAAGTCCTAATCATCTCAATTCTAGGATGGCTGTTTTTTGTCAAAGATAAATTCCTGAATAAACAGAGTTCAGTAGTGTCCTCACAACCAGTCTATTCGTCGGAGGAAACCAATCACGAGAGATCATTCAGGAAAGTTGGCAGAGTCTGGCTAAGCAAGCTCCAGGCCTCTGACTACCTGCAAAGTGAATCATTTGTCATCCCGGGCGGGAGCCAACGCTCTATTCAGGGCAAGGGTCAATGGTGACACTGTGGGATGGAGGCCCACTCTTATGACCATGGGCACTCTCTGCCTGGCCCATGAATAAAAAGACACAGCTATGTCAGCATTCTGTTCTCCTGACCTTCGTGAGCACAGCTGTCCCAGCAGGGGGAAAAAAAAAAAAAACAGCAGGGGGGGGGGTTGGGGGGGTGAGTAGAAAAGGGAAAATTAAAATGTTTAAAACGATATTATAGCTCGTTGGTGACCTTTACGAAAAAAATTAGACTTTAGAATCTTAGACTGGAATGTGTACGACCACGTCTGACAGCTGCAAAGTTATGGATTCATTCATTTATTTACATTTCTGAGCGGGTTTCTACCAAAATCTAAAACAACAAGCAGACCCTTGCATGTTTCTTGCTGGCTGGGAGCCAAAGGAAATTCGGAATTTTGATCGGTTTTAACTATTGGCAGAAATTCGCCTTGAACTTCAGAGTGTTCCCCCTCCTCTATAAGCTATTTGCAGGGTTTGTCAGAGTCAGTTCTATTAATGAGGCAATACAAAGCTCTGCAGACCCAACCTTATGCAACGGTGTTTTTATTTCCCTTACACTTCCATGTTAGTTGGTTTGCTGAGTGAATACAGCCCGACAAGCAAATGTTTGAAGCCACTGGTGTTATCACCAGCATACTTCAAGAAAGTCTGTGTTAGAAATGACAGCAAGTGTCAATATATTCCAACTACCTAGAGCATTCAAATTTAAAAACCAAAATATGATTGTTGTTAGAGCAGTGAGCCGAATCCTGAAGACAAACTGCTGTTATGTATGGGACGAAATGGTTTTATTGCCCCTAAGAAAAGGAGCCTGTAGGTTTTCTAGGTGTCTTCATCCCTGACAACAAACAAACAAGGAAACGAACAAATCCACCCAGGATTTTATAGCAATTAAATATTCCTTCTGCTCTGATCAAAATGATCTTTCTACTTGGTGAAGGGGAAAATATATACATAGTTTATTCTTTGACATCTTTGGGTAATCAATGTTCAGCTCATGCTGCTGCTTACTTCAATTCTTAAACATCTTATTATCTCTCTTTACTCACAAAAATGTATTTTGTATTTCATTGGGTTCCTGATATTTTTAAACAGCCATTTAATTTCTACTTTTGAATAAATATATACATTGGTACATCACAAACAAATCTATTTAAACTCTAGGCTTAAATTTGGGGTAAAGGCAATTTTAGGATGATATTTTTGAATGATATACTGACAGCACATAGAAAATATCATTAAAGGTCACTCAGAATTAATATGGAGATTACCGAGTGTCAGAAGTTATTTTGCAGGAGCTGCAGAGTATGTTTGCAATCTGATTTTGTGGACTATCTGTTACAAATGAGAAAAAACCTCAGTGGTTTTTGCAGAATCCCATTTTCTTAATAGGAAATTGATGAATGACAGCATCTGGCAGGAAGAAAAAAGCATATGGTCTAACTAACTGTTTCTATAGAGGTTAAAAACAGCTTTGGAATTTCTCTGGTTGCAGTTATGATTGACAGACCATCAAATAAATCATTCACTTTTCTTTCCCCTTCCAACAGTCCTACTATTGACAAAGACACAAGGGGGAAATCAGTGGTGTGGTGCATGAGAAATTAGACATGCAATGCCCATTAACATAAATGGATTTTTTTGCACCTAATTCCCTACACACCATGCAAAAATCTACCCGCAGGACATGGAGTATGCGTGTTTTCTTGTTCTTTCTATTTATAATTTTTAATTATTAATTTCATATATAATTGGTTTCTTTAGAGAATGAAATGCCTAGTAGGTTATCTTAAAACACTGTTTTGGAGTCTTGGGGCTTGATACTGCAAAGAGATGGGCTGATACTGAAAGATGTTATGGTATGTAATACAAACAATGAAAATTAGGCTGAGAGGTCTTGAATGAAGTTAGGCTAATTAAACAATTCTCAGTGTTTAAATTCTTGCTCCTTTCTCCAGGGTATACTGCCAATCATCTTATCTTGGGGGATTGCTCTAGTTTGCCCTCACCTCCAGGCTCAATTAATAAATGTAACCCTCCATCAACTTATCAAATATTTTCACTACAAAAAAGAAAACTGTTTTGGTGTTTTCAAATCACTTTATTTCTCTTTATCTCTTTTGGCTTTTCAAAGTCAGTTTAAATCCTTCTAAGTGCTAAATGGCAGTAGCTTGTCTAGTTTCATCACTCCATGTTCTAGAATCTCCCTTTCCTCCTTTGTCCAGTTTCAATCCAGGCTTTGTTTGCACACCTCCAATGATCAGACACTTAGCATCTCATAAAGCAGCTTTGTCTGTCAATAGACAATTCTACTATGGTGGCTGACCTCCAGGATAGCCCCAGTGACCCTCTCTACCTGGTGTTTATGTTCTTCCGCAGAAGATTCCACCCCCTGACTTCAATAGTGCTTATCAATGTAATCAAGGGGCTATTGAAGAATGGTGATGTGTGGCGGCTGAGACTGTGTCAGAAAAACCATGAGAATTCCTGACTGCTCTCTCTTGGATCACAAGTTCTTAGGGAAGTCAGCATCTTTGTGTGAGGACTCTCCAACAACCCTGTGAAAAGGGAGTCACATATGAAGAGACAATGAAGTCTCCCCAGCAACCAGCAGCTGCATACCAGCCATGTCAGGTGGACATTTTGGAAATGGACCAGCCTGCCCTGGACAAGTCCACAGATGACTACAACCTTGGCCAACAACTTTTCTGCAGCTTTGTGATAAACATCAAGCTAGAACCACTCAACTAAGATGCAAATGAATCCTTGAGCCCTATGTACAACATGATAATAAATGTGTGTTGTTTTTCTCAGGCTGCTCAGCTGGGGTTAATGTTTTTATGTAGAATATTTTATATATAATATGTAAATGGCTATATATAGATTTCGTGAAAGTCTTTTATGTTATTTTTATATATAATATGTAAATTTTGTATCTTTTATATATAATATAATATAGTCTTTTATATATAATATGTAAATGGCTAAATATAGATTTCATGAAAGTCTTTTATGTTATTTTTAGCAGGACCATTGAAGACGTGGAGAAATAAATGAAATCCCCTTTTAAAATGATAGAAAATTCCAGATGATAGATAGCAAATCTTTCTGTTTCTCATTTTCTTTAGGTAAAAGGTTCTGACTCCTTTCAGTAGTTTGGTTCTCTGCCCTGTGTTCTCACTTTACCTCTTCTCTCTGGGTCGAGTCTTCAGCCATTTTTATAGTGATGTCCCCAAGGAGTATGCCCACATTTCTAATGACCTCTATCATTTTTCCCTGAATGTCTAAAACCACCTCTAACTCACAAGATGAGAATTAAATTGCTTGGTCATCATTTTTTATCCAAATTTGGTTTCTAAAATATTTCATCTATCTTGCCTAAGTACACTGGCAACCATTACAAATTTCCCATATTGCAAGCCCAATATATTTCATGCTCCTCCTTGTAATGCAGAATTGTGAACACATCTGTTCATTGTTTGAGATTCCTTTGGATCTCTCTATTGCCTCTGGGACACAATGATTGTAAACTTCTGAGCATGACTGTCAAAGTCTCTGTAATCTGCTCAGGGTTAACATATTTTACCCTCTTCTATAACTCCTTTGGTCATGTTGAATAATCACTGGATGATTCATATTTTAGGGCCTTTGCACATGTGCCTCTTATTTTTGTGAATGTCTTTTTCTCATGCTGACTTCCTACCCCTAGAGCTCTTACACTTCCCACAAAAGGTAACTTAATGACTCCTTGGGACTTCCCCTTCAAGTAAAGCTTCCCATGCTTCCCTTTCCTCTGCATCATTTCCTCTGTATGGCTCTATGGAGTTCTTACCATGTTTTATACAGTGTTGTGTTTGACTGCTATATACTCTATCCATCTGACTTTTTAGAAAGTGTGTGTCTTATGCATACTTAGATTTATTCAATTACACAGCTATTAAGAAGCACTTACAGAGTACTTTTTCCACAGCATGCAAGGAACAATTGGTATGTGCTGGGGATACAGAAGGTAACAAGGTAAAGAAGATCCCTCTCCTGGACAAGCTTATACCCTAGTGCAAGACACATGGCAGAAAATCATGCTTGTAAATACACAAGTCAGTTGAACGGTGAAGATCCTCTGCCAAGAAAACAGAACATAACAATGATTAGGACACACACATGATGGTGTAGGTGGAGTGTGGTCCTTTTATATATCATGATCATGGAAAGGTTCTTCGGATGCTGCTTGAACAGCAACTGGAAGGTAAGGAGAGGAACAAACTTGGGATACCTACAGCAAGAGAATCCCAAGTAGAAAGAAGAAATATAAAGACACTCAACATTCTATGGGAATTGGAGGAGCCCTATATAGCTGTAGGAAAAGGGAGAGGAGGAGGAAAAGCCCTAGATCAGGGAGCCATAAGAGGTGGGATCCTGGAAGGTCCTGAAGCCATTGGAAGGGCTTTGATGTTTAAGCTTTGTATATTGCAAAAGCTAAAGGGAGGATTTGGAAAGAGATGTGTTGGAAACAGCCTGGAGTCTTCTTCTCTTAGAACCTTGATAGATTTCCAGGGTAACTTACCATCATACGTGTTCATTCATATTAGATAAATAACCATCAATTATTAAGACCATGGGACCAACCTAAACACCATTCTCAGATTGTATTTTGTTGGTTTATGTTTTTTTTTTTTTTAATTGCCGTATTTAGAACTGGACATGATGCCTAAGTTTAATCTGATGAGTTGAAGGAAGACAGATGTATACTCCATGATATTTCAATCAAAGAATCTCAAAGATTATTATTTTTTTTCTTTTATGGCAGGAAAAAAAAAGATATTATTTACTCTTCATATTACAGTTAACATATACTCCTCCTCTGTAGTCCTACACTTGGGCAATTGTGAGGGAAGAGACGTAATCCAAGAATCCAAGGAGAAGTGATTGTATGTACCTTTGTCAAATTTATCTCATCAGATAATATAATCAGATAATAATGATATACAATGTTCTATTTCAGTTCAACAAACACCTAATGAGCATCTCAGATGAGTCAGTTATTCTCTGTGTGTGTCAGATAACTTAAACATGGTATACTACATCCTTGTCTGAGAGGGCTTCCTAGGCATGCTTTATTTTTATTTTATTTCTAATTTTTTAAATCAACTTTTGAATTGCTGGAAAGCAAGCAGTTAACTGACTACAATTTACATGGTAGTTTCATGTTTTTTAGATATTATATGTTGCATTGAAGCCAGTTAACATTTTCTTCCTGAGCTACAAGGAACCTAGAATGGTGTTATGGAACCTGTTTATTCCCTGCCCAAGTCTCTTCTCTTTACCAGGTTCCTTCACAGGCAGTCAGGTTATGCATTTATTCTCCAAAGCCAGTTCCTATACATCTTACAGAAAATATCTGAGAACTCCATATCCCATGCTCTCTTTTCAACCACACTTTGTTTCAACCAAAGACTAACTGGTCCAGGGGTACAGAACGATTCCCTTTCCCCAACAGCTCAGAGTGAGATCTGTATGGTCTACAAAGTCCCTTATGGGGTTCTGCTGAAGTACTCCAAGGGCCTTTGCTGGATATCTTACCTGCACTTGACCTTCTTTGTTTACCTCTCCTTGTTATAATTACCTATTTCTGCTTCTAAGAATATGTTCCAAGCTGATGTGCATATGGCAGAAATACATACCTTTCTCTCCTTTTCCCCTGTGTCCCAATGATGATTTTGTGCACATTTATAATACAACACTCCATCTGGTAAATACTCATTCCTCTATCTAGTCTTCAGGAATCCTGGAGGGAATTCATTCTATCTGTCATTGTACTTTTTCTAAGAAAGAAGTTGGTTTAATCTGATATTATAAACTCTTAGCAGAGCACTGATGAGCCTGTGTTATGCTAACAACTTTCTCTAAGTGCTCAAAGGGTTTTTCTAGAACTTTGGGCCTCATGCCTAGTGATATGTAGCTACTATGAAGAAGCTCTTTTCCACCTATGAAAGCCAGAATCATATTTTTTCCACTGGCCTTGAACTTTGTAGATTGTTCTTTCTCTAACACCTGTATTCTCTTTAAGATTTGACTAATGACAAACTCTCAGAGCATCAGTAGATGTGAACCCTAGCTGCAGTTCTGTAACACCCAAAGTGAGTACACTTAGACTAGGAAATAACTTCCTTGCATCCCAGTTTTATTATGTGAAAAATGAAAGACTGGACCAGATGACCACATACCCATGACTAAGTACATAGTGTAAAGAACCACAGTCGAAGTCAGTGAACAATTGTTCAGATATAATTGTTATTATATATTCTTAACCTAGATCTAAATATGTTTGAGACTAGGCAGACCTGAAAGCTACAGTTATAAATAATGAACAACAGAGACATATTCATAACAGGCAGAACAAAACTGTAAATACAGTTTGATTATAATTATACAATATTGGTTAATCACATAGAGTTAAAAAGGATATGAAGCTCTGAAAATAGATGGTTAGAATAGTAGGACAGTGAGTCATATTTTTACTTTTAATGTTTCAGTGTGGTTCTTAAAATTTTTATCACAAATAATATGTTAATGGCATCTTTTCTTTTTGTAAAAAAGAAAATTAAATATTTTTCTTCAACTGGCAAGTCTTACTCCTCTGGGTAAAAGGTAACTGACAACAAGCTAAAGAAATAAAGATTTCAGACCCTAAACACAGACTTTTCAAAATATTTTAGAAAAAGTCATTAAACACACAAAAAAATACAGTGCACAGCTGTAGAAATAAAATGAACCCTGAGGAGGGGAAAGATATAATTTCCAGAGTGAACACATTATAATATTCAAAATGTCTAGTTTTCAAAAAAGTGGGACTAATTCACAGAGGAAATTGATAAAACCTGTCTCTAAGAAAGCCCAGAAATTAGATTTTATAAGCAAATATTTTAAATCAACTGTGATAAGTATACTCAATCAGATAAAGAAAACCATGGACAGAAAGAAGAATAGAAACAAACCATGAGAATGACATACAAACAAGGAGAGGATGCCAATTAGAAACCAAAGAGGAGCTAAAATGTATTACATGGAACCAAACAGTAATTATGGGTCTGAAAGGAACCAAGACAACATGTTACTGGCATAAAAATGGAAACACAGACCAAAGGAGCAGAATAGGGAAGCCAGAAGTAAACCCTTGCATGTATGGACAACTGATTCTCAATAAAGTTGACAAAGACACACTGGAGAAAGGACAGCATGATGGTGGAAAAACTGGATAGCCATATGTATAAGATTGAAATGTGCCCCCTACCTCTTACTCTCTGAAAAAAAAAAAAAAAATCACTCAAAATTGATCAAAAACCGAAATGAAGGACCTGAAACTCTTGTATTACTATGGGTAAACAACGCAAGATATTGGTATAGGCAGTAATGTGTTTGACAAAACACCAAAAGAAGAAGAAGAAAAAGTAAAAGACAAATGGCATTATGTCAAACTAAAAATGTTTCTCCATAGCAACAGAGATAATCATCAGAGTGAAAAGACAATACATGCCATAAAATGGGAGAAAATATTTTAGTACAACTCGTGTGACAAAAGATAAGCTATTTGGAGCTAGTAGTGAGAAAAGTATGGAGGTTCCTCATTCAACTAAAAACAGATCTAGCACATGATCCAGATATCCCATTGCTGGGTTAATATTAAAAAAAATAAAATCAGTGTATAAAAGAGATTAACTGCATACCCACATTTATTGCAGCAGTATTTACAGTAGCAGAGATATGACATTAGGGGCCAATCAACAGATAAGCAAATAAGGAAAACATGACATATATAAAGAAGGGAATATTTATTTAGCAATGAAGAAAACAAATGAGTTCCTGTCATTTGTACCAGATTGGAGGAACTGGAAGACATTATGTTAAGTGAAATAAGCCAGATTCAGACAGAAAAGTTACACACACACTCTCTCATATGTGGAAGCTAAAAAACTCAACCTGAATGTAGAACAGTGATTACTAGAGTCTAGGATATGTGTGTGTGTGTGTGTGTGTGTGTGTGTGTGTGTGTGTGCAGAGAGAGAGAGAGAGATGGGGTTATGCAAAGAGAGGTTGGATTTACTTAGTACACATTGTATGCATGTGTTGAAATATTACACCAACCATGATAACATATATGAGTAACACATGCCCTGCAAAGGTAAACTAAAATATTAAAAAATAATACTTTAATAAAAAGAAATTTAGAGCTAAAATTCATACTAACTAAACTGAAAATTTAACTTGAGAATTTTAATAGCAGATTTGACCAGTGAGAGTCTGTGAAGATGAAGGAAGATCAACTAAAGTTATTATCTTACAAACAGAAAAATAAGTGAACAGAGTCTAAGGGACTAGTGAGACACCATTACACATACATATTCATAATGTGAATTCCATAAGGAAAAAGAAAGATAAATGGACTATGTTATGAAATTATGTTGAGAAACTACTCAAATTTGATTAAAAAAAACCAAGAATCTAAATGTTTTAAAACCTCAATGAACTCCAAGAAGAACAAATGCTAAAGATATATATCCAAACACATTGTACATAATCAAATTGTCAAAAAACAAAGATAAATAATCTTCAAAGCAGTAAAGAAGTGAATCATCGTGTGCAAAGAATCCTCAACAAGATTAACAGTGCATTTTTCCCCTGAAACCACTAAGATCAAAAGGAAATGGAAAGATGTTTCTAAAATTATTTTAAAAAAATCTTCAGCTGAGAATTTTATACCCAGAAGAACTATCTTTCATAAAATGAGAGAGAAATTAATACATTTTAAGCTGAGGAACAAAAAAAAAACTAAAATCCAAGGGAGTATCATTACTAGTAGACTTGCCCTGCATGAAACACTAAAGAGATTTCTTCACACTGAAATGAGAGGATATTAAGCAGTCTCATGAATCCATACAAATAAAAAACCTAAAATTCTGGAAACATGACTAGATTAGATAATCATGAATATATCTTACATGTTTCTAAAAGTATTCCCCAAGTTTAAGTCTATGAACACTGTGGTGGAGAGATTTCAGTTCATTTTACTATTTATATGAGTTTACCATGAAAGGTACAAACTTCTACATTTCATAATTATTAGGTATTATTCTACTGTTTATTACCATGGATATACTTGCATTAGAATAAACTGGATAAATAGAAGAGCATCCTCCATAGGAGATGGCTAAAAACATTAAGGTGAACCTGATATAAGCATTGCAAATGTACACTTTCTTAAAAAGAATAAAACACACAAGAGAAGAATGTCATCCCTAAATTTATGTTTTATTTTATAGCTTCTCTATTTGTGTAATAGAACCTTTCTATTTTCAAAATCATAAAAAATATTATTCTGACATTTCACTTAGTTAAGTTCCTGCTTTTGTATTTTTATGTTTAGATTTATTACTCTGTGAGGAGAGAAGCTTTTCATGATACAACTGAGCAAACTTTTTTTTCCATATTATAGCTGCTTAGCCACCGCTATTTATTGAAAGTTTGCTATTCTTTCTTCCTGCAAGTTGAAATAGTTTAAAATGCTAACTGGAACATATTTTAATTTTCATATTATACAGATTTATTTCTGAACATTTTGCCATTGTTATCTATGGATCTGTTTACAGGTTGAGCCTGCACTATTTTAATTATTATCACTTCCATAGTATGTTTTACTCTCTTTTCTGACAAGCTTCACCATGTTCTTTTAAAATTGCTTTCTATTCTTAAATATTTCTAGGTTTGAGAAATTTTAAAATCATCTTGTCAAATTCTATTAAAGTATCTCTACAGTTGGGATACTGATTGGGGGTCCCATCCAATTTATAGATCCCTATTAATATTGAGTCTTGATGTCCAAGAACATAATGAGGTCTCTTCAGTTATTTAAAGTGCAGTAGTGACAAGTGAAACTTCTGTCCCTTCTTTTCTGCATAATTTTGGGCAATTTATTTAACCATTTGGTGGGATAAGGATTCAATAATTTAATACATAGAAAGCTTTTAGAAAAATGCCTGGCACAGAGTAAATACCTTATGAAACTACTAACTTTTTTTTTCTTTTACACTAAATTTATGTAATGTTTGTTTATAGAAAATAAAATAGAAGAATAAGTGAGTAACTAATTTTCTTTTTTCTCCACTAATCACCTATATGTCCATTTAGGAACAGTGCAGGTTGGTTCTTATTTTCTAGCCTTTACTTGTATGTTATGTATAAGCAACAAGTATGCTCAAGTATCCACTCAGCCTGGTTTTGAGTTAGGCCTGCTATGGGTCTAAGTACCTTCCTAATAATACCTACCCACAATATTTTTATAAGAATTAAAATTAACACAACATATTAATTATATTTATTAAGCATCTAGCATGTATCAGACACTTTAGACATTCTACCTATTATCCCAACAACTGGCAGTGTGCTTATATTTCAATGGAAGGAACAGGTATAGAAAGGCCAAGTGACAATCTTTAGGTTATAAAGTGCACCAGGACTCTCAGATACTATGCTGTACAAGTTTTCATTTTTCCACTGAAAGCCAATGGCCAAAAGAGGAGTTTAACAATTTATAAATCTGTTTTATAATTTTTAAATTTGTATTTATGTATTTATTTGTTGGTTATTGTTATATTCTTATGG
Source organism: Tamias sibiricus (assembly GCA_025594165.1). Classification (NCBI taxonomy): domain Eukaryota; kingdom Metazoa; phylum Chordata; class Mammalia; order Rodentia; family Sciuridae; genus Tamias; species Tamias sibiricus. Next base: position 13,812,370 of record CM046662.1, read on the forward strand.
CTACCAGGGGTATGACCTTGACCCTAAAGGAAATTAATATATATCAAACAATAAAATGGAATGAAGAAGGGGAGACCCTGCTTTGTCTCTGCTGTGTGCATGCACACCAGATTACTTCATCTTTTTGGCTCATTTCATGGCTAAAAAACCGGGAACTGGGTAGATGGTCAGGGTAGATTATTCCTAAGTCAGTGGGATCATAAACATATGGTCTCTGTCTCCAAGATACATTTGTAGGTATTGCCAGTAGACTCCAGTATTTTCAGTCTATGACAGAATCCATTAACAAGTTGGAAAAACTCAATTGGAAAAAAAAATCCAACTCTATAATATAGGTCCATTACAGAGTTGGATATTTTTAGTTTCTTGTTGCCATAGTAGCTATACATGAAAGCAAGGACATAAAGGAGATGCTAGGATTGTGGTCATCCCTAAACTAAGGCTGCATTACTCTTAGGATTACAGCAACTTGCACGATTGCTAGTCTGAAGAGTGATCTTAGAGTTAGAACTTTGTTGAAAGTAAAGCAACATATTTTATCATGCTGACCTCTAACCATTGCAATTTATTATTCATCAAAAACTCTCCATATTGACCCAGGTGGTGATAATGGTTGAAACTGCATCATTTATATAGGTAAGAAAAGCTATGGGTACTCAATACCAACTAGAGAATCAGAGAAAAACTCACTCAATGATCTGAATATTGCAGGGACAAGAGCTTCAGATGTATGGCTAAGGTTTTACCATTTTATGTGGATATTTGCACACCACATAGGCACACATTAGGTAAGTCCTCAGCACAGAGTCATTTCCAATATTTTCTCCCAACATTTAAAGATAAAATGACTTGAGTTGGTGAAGTACTAGGGGAGGGGTCATTGGAACAGAATTACAAGACAGAAGAAAGTTTTCTCTTCTTTGGTCTTTGAGACCCAGAAATGGCAAAAAGCTAAATCCAAATATTTCAACCTACATATGATTCTTGAAATCTTGTTCAATTCTAACTTGGATAACAGTCAATTGTACCAAAGCCTGTTTATACGACACATTAAAATTTGAGAAATATAAAGAGCTGAAATTGCTGAGATGAATCTTGACTAAAATATTTTAAATATTAAAAACAATTTAAATATTTACATATTTTAAAAGAAGAAGAAATCATCCCAGATGGATTTTTTTAAGAGATCCTATTAAGATATACTTTTTACAAAATTAGGGTAATCACTCTGAAAGTATTTGTGGCCTGAACAATGCAGATAGTTGAACACTAATGGAGCTTTTCTATGAGTAAACTTTGAATTTCTGACAAATAAATCAAAGCTTCAGGAAATATATACCCTTCTTTTTTTTATGTAAGCATCTGGATCTTTTGTTTGAAATAATACTATCTTTTTAAAGGATAAGGGAATATGACCAGTGTATTATACCTTTCATGTTTAAATACCAGAGGCAAATTCCAAAGTTTTTCTTTAGTCTATGAGATTAGGCATTTGTAAAAACTACATATATATCCTAGGTAACTATAAGCTGAATCAACCAGAATGGGATGCCCTGTTGCAGATAGTGTCCTTTGTCACTGTTCAATCAAGTTATTAATTTATAATGTTTTAAGTATGTTCTATCCCTTTCTTAATATACCTGCAGTTTATTTCTCACTTCATGCACTGGGCATGAAGTCCAGAAAGCCCCAAACAAGACAAATCTTAAATATTTTCCCTCAAAGGAGATTTCTAGATCAGAGCCCACACCAGCACTGAGGGTTTCAAGATTAATTTTGCAAATATCCCTTAGTTTTCATTATTCTAAGTTAGGGTTCATGTATTACACAATTCTCTAAAAATGCTTACTTGCAATTTGAGGGTTTTTTTTGTTTTTGTTTGGTTATTTGTTTTTTAGGATTCCAAAGTGTCCTCCAACCGAACTGTTTGAGCAGAGTGTGCCAGTGTAACTAGCTAACTCCCTTTGCATACTTCAAAACTCAAGGACTAATGAAGAGAAAACTACCTTCTGTCTTGCAATTATGTTCCAATGACCCCTCCCCTAGTACTTCATCAACCCAAGTCATTTTGTCTTTAAATGCTGAAAGAAAATATTGGAAATGACTGTGCTGAGGACTTACCTAATCAACCAGCACTCACCAATACTTTTTAAAGTTTCATGCAAATTATAGACACTGTCTTCATTTTCCTATATGGGCCTTCAAAAGTACATAAGGCACGTTGATGGTTAGATTTATCTTTGTTTCAAAATGAGAGAAAATACCAACCTCCTAAGCTGTTGAGAAAATTAGAGGATATCATCTAGGTGCAGCATTTAGCATCCGGACCATAGCAATAAATGTTCATTCTTATTTCCAGAAATGTTAGGGAAAAATCTTAATCCTGTCAAGAGTTGATCTGTACTTTGGACTTAATATCCCTTCACAAATCAGGTTTGAATCACATGCCTAATGTGTGAATGTGGTATCCTGGGCTGTAGGTACAGTAGCTCATCCATATATAGTTCTGCCCTATGCCCATCACAAAGGAGCTATATGCAGCCTTGGATAAAATATGCTCTTGAAATGTTTCTTTCTTTTTCTATTTTCAGGGAATTCTTAAAATAGTGTCTAAGAACATCCAGGCATGTAGAGGACATGGAGGCTTGCTGAATCACATCTCAGTTTACCTTCTCAGGTATAGCAGCCTAGCCTCTACCCAGGACTACAGGGAGGAGCTTAGACAATCTACCATCTTTGGCATACCTTTGGTTTAAGAATGGGAGGGTTACTCAAGCCTGGGTAATAGAAAGAGAATTCCCTGGCCATTGGGGTGGTTTCAAGGATAAGCAATGACCAACTGAACACCAGCCATGTAAATAGCTTTGTTTGATCCTATGATTAAGAGAATCACTTCCTCTCTTGAGGGGCAAAAAATGACACATCATGAAACTTTGTTCCTCTTGACTTCTCTTCTTTGACAAAGCTCATTTTTGGAAAGCTAATACTGTGGAAGGTAGAGCAGAAGCATAGAGAGAAACTGCAACAAACTTTAATTTTAGTTGTTATATTGCTATATTACTGAATTAACCTTGACCTGTAGAGTACAAAACCAATATGTTTCTTTATTCTTTTACTACTTGGAGCATTCTTTTAGCTGCAGTCAAAAGTTTGTGAACTCATATGTGCACCGGTCAGTTTTAACGTGTGCAAATGGAAAGGTCAAGATCAAAATAAAGGGTCAAAGTTTACAATGGCATTAGTCACACACACACACACACACACACACACACACACACACACACTTAAATTTAAAAAAAATCCTAAACCTGGATCATTGGTGCATTGAATCCAAAGGTCAGAGCAAACTAATGTTTACTATTTTGTAGTCCTCTGTAGTTTAATTAAGTCTGCTTTAAACAACTAAAGGTTTAAGGGAGGATATTCATTAGAGCAACTGTGGTAATTGCCCAAATGCAAGGATGTAACTTAACCTGAACTTCTATTGTCTTTCATTCATGTAATCATGCTGTGTTCTAGTTGCTCATGGGAATTATTAAAAAAGAAGAAGAAAAGAAAAAGAATAATTACATCCTAGCATGAATCTCATCAACTCAGTGTTGCTATAGATCTCTCCACACATTCAATACATAGTGCCAGAAGTTAAAACAATAACAAAGCATTTTAAAATGTGCATATGATTCTTGAATCCTATCTCTATTTGTCCAAAATGGATGTATAATATGATAGAGTTATTCATGAAAGGGAGTCTCAGTCACAGCAACCATAGATTAAGTAAGTTTTTAATCAAATAGTTAAAGCAGAAGATCAAGATCTGAACTCCATTGTGAGCCTTCACTGAGGCAAGTTCCAAGCTGATTGCTGAAGCCACGCTCTCTTTCTTGCTTTTTGCCTAAGATGTTTAAGCAGAGCAAGGAAAAAAAAAAAAATCAATGTCTTTTCAACTTCTCATATTCTCTTCCCTCAGAGAATTTATTATCTGGACCCTCTTTTGAAAATCCAACTCAAAGTTATAAAGAAAGGATTAGTAAATGAAAAATTTAGTATATAATTAAATCTTGCATGCAGGAAGGAGAAATGAAGAAGATGCACATTTTAGACTTTAAATATAAGTTTTGGTGATATATCACAAAAAATAAGTTTCAGAAAAAAATTCCATTGATGCTCCCAAATCACTAGTTAGTCAGTAACAGGGTTTTTTTTTTTTTTTTTTTTTACTTTTTTTTCCCTCTGCTTGTGACAGGAATGGTCTGATTTTGTTTTGAATAATTCTGATTGCAAAGAAGCCTTTTGATTCATTCAGTGTCTTTGGAAAGATGCCACTTAATGAGGGTCAAAGTACCATAAGGGAAAACAGAGGCAGATCCAGTCAGAAAACAGATGCCAATCATACAATGCATCGAGTTTCATATGCACAGATTTGAAACTGAACTGAATTGGGGTCTCTCAAAACTAAATGTGTAGAAATCATTTCCTTCCAATAAAAGCCCAAGGTCTGCTATGCTACTTTTAATGATGGTGTCCAAGATGTTGTGGATTCACTGGACACCTCTAACTAGACTTCCCCACATGCAGAAATTACTCAGCAACCACAGCATCAGATCTTCATGCCTAAGTGCCCATTTTCTTCAGGGATATTTCATTTCTCTAAGAACTAATTCTTAGGGGAACAGCTTTTGAATTTAGCATGAAAGAAATGAGAAAGAATGGGAAATCACCGTACCGGTGAGACAGGAGAGAAGAGGGTATTCTCAAAATAGACGGAAACGTCTTAAACCAGGGTATAATATTTGGAAAACAAACCTTCAATGCTTACCACAATCTTTAAAAAGGAGTCAGGGGGAATTAATAATCTTACATTTATGAAAGTATTTTACAGAAAGAAGTCAGTAAAGTTTTCAAACACATGTATATTTCTATTCAACAGAATAGTATATACCAGGGAAGACCAATCACCTATTGCTATGTGAATGAACAAGGAAAAATGTTGGGCATACAGCAGAGAAAGAAGGCATAAAATAATATATAAAAATATGATATAGGGGCTAGGGTTGTGGCTCAATAGTAGAGTGCTTACCTTGCACACATAAGGCACTGGGTTTGATCCTCAGCATCACATAAAATAAATAAATAAGTAAAACAAAGGTATTGTGTCCCATGTTCAACTAAAAAACAATTTAAAAATATTATATACATTACATAGGTGATTCATATTTTGTAAAATTCATGATCAAACAAAAGCAAGAAAATGAGTATTTTAGGGACAACTAGGAAAAATCATAAATGAAAGTGAAGACTTTTTTTCCAAAATTGAGGATAGTCTTTAAACCTTAGGAAAAGTAGGGGCACTCACCAGGAAAAGAGCTACATAATTAAAACGTGAGATGCTAATGTGGGGCAAACTGAATTTCTTGAGGCTTTGATTCCTCTTCTATAATGAAACCACTGCTCTGATGTGAAATATGCACTAAGTAAAATAGTTTTGAAATTTGCCTTGTCTTAAAAACCTAGGAAAATGATAGTCTTTCTTTTAAAACCTGCATTTTAAAAATACTCTTCATAAGGAAAGTTTGGATTAGGGCTACAAAAAATTAGCTCTTTCTGAACATGTTTATTTTGTTGGAGTGTTATAGGATACCAAGGGGTTAAGTAGAATTATTGTTTTGTTATAAGTAAGCCTATCTATCCATCCACCCATCCATAATGGCATAATAAACAGGAGTTCTCTTTCTAAATCATTTTTAAGGACACTCAGTGGAAATGGGTTTGTCTTTATTGTTCTTTACTGTAGATATAAATGGTATAGGCAGATTTAAACCTAAAATATGCTTATTTTTATTAGTATCCTGTCTTATGTGACTAGATGGAATCAAAGCAGAAAAAATTTGGAACAAGATTGAGATTGGGACTCAATGCTCTATATTTAAAAAAAAAGAAATGATAATGAAATGGAAATTTCCAGGACAGGAAAATTAGTTTAAAATAGTCTTAGAAAAAATATAAAAAGAATATGAAATGGTAAATTAGAATAGAAATAAAACATAGGGAGAAAAAAATTTGATTCTAAGATGTAAGTGGGAAATTAAAGTGCAGAAAAGTGAAGTTGTAACTAGTAAGTAGGAAGTTAAGTATAATTCCATAGAAGTGTTGAATTATAATTGTGGTAAGTAGAGTGGCGTTTCAACTCATATCAGGAACAAAGAAAGAAGGAGGTGAAAGAGGCGACAAAACTCATAGAATAGTGAAAATGTCCATGTAGTTTTGGAATGGCATAAGATGAAAAGCTGAAAATAGAACAGGGATAGATAAAGGAAAGTAAATAATGACAAAAAGAAAAGGGACTTGAGAAGAGGCACAACTTCAGTGTAGCATGAAATTGAAACATGGCAAAAGGATAATATGAAATTCTGAAAAGGCAAATGACAAAAGTGTGAAGCCCCCCAAATGGTTAAAAAACAAGGCAAAGATGAAAAGATTCTGGGTGATTCTGAAGAATTAACAATGCATCGTTATCGGCTGAAACATAAATGAGAACAAACCATTGAACTCTATAAAGAAAATGAATAATGAGAAGCTTCAGGAAGATTTTTTTTTTTTTTTTTTTTTTTTTTTTAACGCTGAATAAGGTGAGATAAACATCTCACTCAAATACCAAAACGAAGCACATGGAAGCAAACGCTTGCTTTAATGGTAGGTCAAAGAGCAATGGAGAAATTGCAGAAATGCTTTTTGAAAAGATAAAAGGCCAACAGAGAGCTGGAAGGAACCAGGGGAAAAAACAGACCAAGAGAAGGAACTGCCGGGGCAGCTTTTGCAAGCATTTATCTGCTTTCTGAAGTCAGTTGCTATGAGATGTCAGTGCAAAGAATGTGACTCGATTGGAAGCATTGTAAAACGTGATTTAAAAGTTTAAGGGTGTTATTTCACATGAGCAATAAACAAAAATCAGAGCATTACATGCTGTTTCCTCAGATCTGTGGGATGTGCCATCTACATTTATCCATTTAGAATCCTCACTCTGAAACTCTACATGTAGGGATTGCCGAAATATTACTATATAGCACAAATTGGGACAAGTAGAAATCTTAAAAGGATTTTAAAGAAGGACTTTAAAATCCCCTGTATTTTCATAACTCTATTATAAGAGAAATGCTGTACATTAGTTTTATAATAAGAGAGGCTGGTAATGGGAAAGGGGAGCTGAGACAGGCCTGCATTTCTAAATAACCTGGTAGTACATCATTTTTCAGTGAGTAGTGAGGAATTTGGAGGGATCATCAATGCCCTGAGGTCACTACTTTTGCTTAAAGTGGTGCTAAAACTCATCTTTAATTTCATAAGCTTTGAACAAAGCTCTCTCTTTCTACAGATCTATAGAATGTTGGTATCTACATTCTCAGTTTAGAATCTACTTACTGAAATTCTCCATGTAGGGATTGCTGAAATATTATCCTGTAGCACAATTTGGGACAAATAGAAATCTTAAAAGGATTTTAAAGTGGGCCTTTAACTCCTGTATTGTTATAATTCTATTGTAAGAGGACATAGGAATATGAAATATTTGAGATATGAAATCACATGCAATAAATATCCTTCAATGGATGAAGGGTGGAGTCAGATTCCATTTTCATCACCATTTAATTGTTATTTTCCATTTCTGTGAGGCCATTCAGGTACCATGAACATGGGACAAAGCTGGTCTAGATCCCCAGTGGCCTGACTTTGAGTCCTTGCCTCGTTTTGCTTTAAGCTGCATAAGCCAGCAATGACTATGAAAAGATTCCCCTGAGCTCTCAGTTCAGACACCCGTATGTACCAGGAAACAAGCTTTCAGGAACACGTGGCTCTAACAACTCACTTTGAAGCACTGTCATGTAACTTTAATGTGACCCTTGCAAAAATCATGTAAGATATGTAGAGAGGATCCTATTCTCATCATCTTAATATTTCCAAAAAGGAAACAGTTCAGGAAGGCAAGAAAGCTACCCAAGTTAATAAAGTCATGACAGTAAAGATTAAGACATGATTTTTTTTCTCCAGTACTTCCATATGCACTCACCCCAAATAATGGAGTCCCAGCATTCACCCATCACTATCTCCAAAAGCAGTGTGTTTTAACACTTCAGTCCAAGGCATTTAATTTGCAATATTGTGAAAGAATATAGAATTGCCCTAAGTAGGTATTTGATTTAAATAAGCATTACTAAAGATTTCATTGATGTTTCTGGAATTCTATGATTTTCCTTCCTTGATGGAAAAGCTAAGATACCAGTGGACATTATTACTGGACACTGGCTGCCTGTGGTCTCTCCACACAGCATCAGTCTTTCCTCCTGACTTTGCCTTCTAAGTTCTCACTCAACATGCTTCACATTTGGCACATATCACCATGCTCTTGAAGGCAATTTTCTTATAGCACAAAGGATTTCTGAAAATGTTACAGTATAATCTAACAACTTTACACACTGTTTAAGAAATACAGAAAAGGGCAACTTGTTCTCATTTGCTTCTCAAATGCCAAACCCATATACAGTAATATAGTTTTATGGAGTGTAGGTTTTTTTATTTTTTTCTTGGTATTAGACATTACATTACTTTTCAGTGGCATAAATTGAAAACAAAATCACATTACCTGACAAATTTTCAGCAATTTGCTAGTACTAAATGTTACTGAGTCCATTAGTACTTGTATATTGAGTTTGTTTTATATAAGTTTTTTTTTCCCTCCCCTCTATCTACTAGAAGAAGTGGGATACAAAAATGAAAGGAAAACTAACTTAATCAGTTAACACAGAATGGAGCTTCCAATATAAAAAGGAAAGGCTTGCTCTATGTTATAAATTTTATAAAAATCTCATAGAACATAGCTAGGAACAGATTCCCAAATTATCTCTCTGAACATTCAGAGGATTTCTATAGAACTAAATGATCACAAAGGGGTTTTGGAGACTTCCCTAAGATAAAAATTCTATATTAGTATTTCCCCTTAATTTGAATGCAGGCTTTACTTTCAGATGATGGACTGTACTAAGAAATTATTAAGGATGGTTGTAGGTCAACAACCTGTGTACTCCAACAGAATAGTGGTATTGTTAACTGAATAGGTTAACAACGTGTTTGGATTAGGGCAGGGAAAGGAAGGTGATGTTTTAAGATTCAAATTATAAGTCATGCAACTAGAATGTAGACAAAATGAGAAATGTGCACCCTGGCTTTCCTTGGGGCTTTGCTTGTGACTGATAACTGGCAAGATAAAGTAGAGCAGACTCTCAATACCAATCATGTGTGGAAGAATGAATAGAGGGCCCTGTCGGGACTTCCAAAATGGCGAATTCCAATGGGCACCTAAAGAAAGGAAAGAACTAAGGCATTTTATCCCTTCTTTGTTCTAACACTAGGAAGCATTTTTAGGAATAGTTCACTTGAATCTTACAGTGATCTTCTGACATTATCTGGAGAAGGAAACTGCTCTGATGCTGATATTCTGGCAACCATTTTCATTATAAGGAAATCAAATTGCTTAACCCTGTGCTATTGACCAAAGCCAACATTATTTACTAGTCTTTGAGAGAGAAAACTAGATATCTTATGCAGGAGTTATGAACAACGTTTCACAAAAGTGATCCACTGTGTATTCTGATTTGGTTATATAGGAAACATAATGCTAAAAAAATGGGAGAAAACAATTTAGGTAAATGTTATGTTAATATGAACCACAGGCATCTTCAAGAGCACATTTTCTTTGCATTGGAAGGGGGATTAGCCGTTGTTTTCTTTATTCTAACACTATAACACTTGCAAAAGCACTTTCCTTAAATACTATTGATTATATAAATGCAAAAAAGGATGTTAATTTTGGACCAAGTTCCCCCTCCCCCCAGGAGAAAATGATACTTTTATCTATGTATGATTAATCAGTAGGCAGGTGAATTAGATATCAACATGGTTCCATCTAATGCTCCATGAATAGGTACTAAGACACTTCAATATTTTAATAGTCTAACAAAATACTTGGCTTATGACAGTTGTCTATCAGAAGCCAAACACACACAATTAACAAATTCTTCCTGACATGGAATCTACAAATTAATCTAGATGTTCAATAAATCAGTTCCTTCAAAGATTCAAAGTGTGATTTTTCAGTTGTTTTAAGCACCAATATCTGTATATTTTCTTTTCAATAATGTTAAATGAGATAAATTGTAGTATTTTGTATCTTTACTCTTTGCTCTCAAAAAATCACTTTCTTCACTTCAGAGAGAGAAATTTCTGATTAAAAAAAAAAAAATCCCATTTATTATTCCCAAACTGGTTGAGGAATTCTGTAGGCAAGAAGCTAAACACCACAGCAAATTCTCAGAAAATTCTGCCACATGTGGCCAAGGGAAAACCTTGGCTCATAGGTTGGGGCAAAGTTTTCTTTCTAACAAGGTTATCGTGGACATGGCTAAGTAGGTCAAGTTAGAGAAGTATAAATGTTAGCGTGTTTTAAGATTGCCTTGTTAAGGCCAAAGGGTCACACCAACTATTGAGGATGAGAGGAAGGATTTTTTCCCCCCCTTGAATGGAAAGGATTTCCTACCATCAGTCATCTTGGGAAAAGTGCTAATCCACAAACTGAAACCGAGAAAAGATTTCAGACATCAAACAGTGGTAGGAGGAAATTCAGCTGGCTAAGACGGGGTCTGGAGTATCCCCGTGATTTGGAAAACATTGCTGGTCATGGAAAGACTAGTCAGCAAGGGCTCTGCAAATTTGTGTTTAAATGCCTGTGTAGTACTTAAAAGGACTGAGCACCTAATCAGAGCAAAGACGGGAAAGAGCAGAGCTATATCCCTTGGGCCCAGGAGGGTTAGGGTTAGGGTTGGCTCCTTCCGGGGCAGTTGTGTCCAGGAAAGCAAATCTCTGAACAAGAGGGCCAGGGACCTAGCAGCAAGATGGCAGGCTGAGAGGAACTCTGTGCAGGAACTTGTGAGCACTTGGTGCACATTTACTCTATAAAACATTTAGTTCTAGCTAAGATTTGAGATAGGGATTGGAGGTGGCAGGAGTGGCCAGGAATTAGACTAAAAAACACTCATACAGCAATTTCTAGTCTGTAAAAATGGAAACATGGTGTTATTTCACAGCTAAAGCCAAAGGTTTTTATGTAAAAATTTGAGTCCAGATTCTTTGACCCCACAAGGAAGGCTACTCTATCTTGCTTACTTGCGTAGCTCCATAGGTTAGTGCCACCCAAACTGTGGTTGGTCTACAGGTGGACAGTATCTGTCTGTATCACCGGGAAGCTTGTCAGAACATACATCCTGGGGACAGGCCCAACCTGTTGAACTGGAGGACCCAAGGAACCCACATTTCAACAAGCTCCTAGACCATTCTTGTGCGCATTGAAGTATGAGATGCAATTCCTGAGATGGCACATTTGTGGTGGTGAAAAGCAAGACCTTTGTAGCCAGACTGCCTACCTTGAATCCTGGCTCCACCACTTACGAGCTGTGGACCTTGGCCAAATTAACTCACCTCTCTGTACCCCAGTTCATTTGTAAGAACAGAACATACTTAGTACCAATCTCAGTGTTATCATGAAAGTCACTCTGAGGGTTAAGAAATAAATAAAATTGTTTCTGTGAAGTGTTCAAACTAGAAACTGGCACATTGGAAGCATGTGTAAGCATTGCATAGCTACTTAAAGAAGTAAGTTACCCATTTCCAAACAGCCCGCTCTTGTTGCCTTATTAGCCTACAGTTCCTTTTCATTAGAGAGACAGCACTATTGTGTCTACCTTTCCTTTGTTATGACTAAAGAAACTTGTAGCCATAACAAATACCCTCTGTATTAGATACTCTTGCCCTTTGTGGAGGGGGGGTATGATTTTGAGTCCTGATTTTGAAACTCTGGGATAACTATCTATATATTTATCTATGTATGTGTGCATGTATCTAATCAACCTATCTATCTATCTCCATCTATCATCTATCCACCAAACTCCCTACGTACCTCCCCATACACATATGGGTATTTTATTAATGAGACTGTAATTTTATATACATTTTTTGAGGAGTAGACTATTTTTACAACCTTGGAATAGATTTCTGATAGTACATAGAGCCTGAAGAGCAAAAGGTAACCACTACACAAGTCAAATTTTTGCTTTACATGTACACTGTGGTATCTTTCTGTCATTTCCATTGGTTGTCTATTCTTGTTCATGGGATGAACAGTCTATTCATGGTCTGTGGGGAAAATGAAGTGCTAATGAATGCCCTACCTGTACAGAAGTCTTTATTTTAAATTTGCAGTTCAAAATTGTACCACTGCACACACTTGTGTCAAGCCATTACTTCTAGGAAGTTCCATGAAAATGCTAGTATGTCGTCTACTCGTTGACAACAACATTATAGTTAATAAGTATTGGGTTAAATAAAAGACTGATCCCCTAGCACAGAATTAAGATTCTAAAGGACTTAACAAAGGGCACCTGACCAGGGTGCCATGTACATCAACCTTGGGCAAGGGTATAGGGAAATTTCCTTAGGTATGCTGCGGTATTCAGATAGGTGCCTACTGGGTGCTTGTGGTCCTAGATAAAGTGCCTACTGACAATATTTCCCTGGACAAAACACTTCCTTTCCTTCAATATCTTTCCTGAAATCCTTCAACCTCCCTTTCAGGTTCAGTACTACTTAAAAGAAAGCAGGTGGGGGAACCTCTCTCTTCTCTTTGCTTTTATATTCATATGACAAGGCCTTTGCCAGCACCTGTGGAATAGCTATTGTTATTGGGACCACTGCTTTAATACAATTATGGATTTCAACCCACTCTTTATAGTTTCCCAGGGGAGTTAAATATGGTTCAAGAATATTAAGTGGCTCCAAAAAAGCAAGATGAATTGTGTAAAAAGAACCATAGTTTCAAGAAAAAAAAATGCACACCTAAAAATATTTCTGAAAGTGCAGCCTTCATTGATTTTTAAGTAGCTTTATTTCTTCTTCAAAAATGCTGGGGAAAAAGTCAATTGGTTTTCTCTGTTTTATTTTACTTTGCAAAATAATGCTGATTTGAGAAAAGTCATCACAATCGCCTAAAGTTCTATGAAATAATGATGTGGTGTGGCTTCTAGCTAATGGTCCCAGTATATTTGTAAATCAGAAGATTTATTCTGGAAGTTGTTACATAAATATCAGCAGGGTAGATTTCTTTCATTTATTTTGCATAATTACATTCGAAATGGATAGTTCTAGCACTCTAAAGCCAATACAAGCGCCTGCAGGAGAATGTCTTTTTATATTCATAGAAACATCAGCATATTGCAGAGACATGTCTTGGTAGGTCAAAAATTATTCTGGATATCTACTTACCATCACAAATGAGAATTAGGGAAAACAGAATCCTTCATTGAAAGAAAAGGAAATGATCCCTGAGTAAGAAAGAGTGTCCTCCAAATGTTCAAAGTTCACATTTCTTTTTGTATTTATTGTCCATTCACAAAAGAAATAGAAGACCGATTCTGTGGAAGATGTTTACACAAGACAATTAAAGATGAAAAATATGAGCAATCAATAGCCCTCAAATAATGTTTAAAGATTGCTTTGAGTTTTTCATCAAGCTCTACCCCTTTAGCTCTGTATAATATGTAGACCCCTCATGATCTGACCCAGCAATCCCTCCTGCAACTGATTCACAGAAATATAAATACTGTCAACCCATCAGACAAAACTCAATTCTAAGTCAACCAATAAGCCTACTCTAGCCTAAGTTAGGTTTTCCTTAAACTTTTCCTGAACTATGAAATCAAGTTTCAGTACCCTCCTTTGGCTTTATAAATCTGATTCCATTTGTAACAATGAATTCATATATCCAAGTCTCCACATAAGGACCGTCAACTTTTTTCTTGGTGTTCTTTGGAAGATCACAAAGCACAGAATTTAATTAAGGTAGTTTATGAAAATAAAGCATCACATTTCTCTAAAATCCTATTTATTTCATCTTAATTAACGCTGAGTTCCATTTTTTTTCCAACAAAAGTGAATTGGAGGAGTGGAAAGCTTGTTTTTGCTTTGACATCAGTATTTGGCATGTGATCTGCTGATGACAGAGTTTGTGCTGTTTCTAAAATTGTGTTTATCCCTTCTAGATTGAAAATAAGAACTTGTTTTTATTCAATTTGCCAATTAAATTTTCCATAACGTCTTATAGATTTGTTTTCAATTCTTAGGCTGAAATTTATTTACCACCAAAGTAAACTATATCTAGGCACCATAGATCTAGGTTTCTCAAAGAGCAGTGATAAATGTTTGGGAAAATGTGAATATTGTCCTACTGCTTCATTCTAAGTATATATCTTACATTTAGAACATGAAAAGTTAGACTTTTAATAAAAATTTACCATTAACTAAAAATCAGTGAGAAAATGTATGTTTGTTTTCAATGGTAAAAAAAAAAAAATGATTATAAAAATACTTGTAACAAAGACTTTTAGAGTTTGGACCTGCAATCCAATCTTTCCTTTAATTTCTTCTCCCCTTGTTAGATTCCGTACAGATAGGCCACACCTCCCAGGTAGTTTAACCAGGCCACACCTCCCAGGTACCTTAAGACAAGACACACCTCCCAAGCACCTTAAGCTGGCCCAAGCAGCTGGCCTTACTAAGCCAATTGGGACACACGGGTACCCCTTTTGAGCCCCAGCAGCCTATGGAATTGGGGGTCTCTCTGGGGGGATCCCTCTGACCACTGGTTCACTATTTAAGCCTTCTCCAGACTGAAACTTGACCCTTTTTTTTTTTTTTTTTTCTTTTCCTTGCCCCTTCTGTCTCCTTTCCTCCCCTCCCTCTGGTTTTCCTCATTCCCTTCCCCATCCATGTGTCCCTCAGTCCCCACTGGCCATTAGGAGCCTGTTAATAAACCGCTCTTCTACAGGATGGTCCCAGCGTGTGTTCCTTTGCCCTTCACCCTTTAGAGCATTTTAGCCTGAAATCTTTTGGGTTGGGGGGACCTATGCATACAATATATTGTGCTAATACAACAGTGTAGATGCAGAAATCCAAGGAAGTTTCTTCAAAGCAAAGATGTGGTGTATACCTTAGTTATTGCTGAGTACAAATTGTTGGCTTCTTATTACAAAGTGAAATAGATCCTCCTAAACCTGCCTCTAAAAGTTTTCATTTAATTGAATTTACTGGTGTTTGTGAATTCCCTGGCATCCCAGGGTGATGTCTGTACCTTAGTTGGTATAAAGTATGTTAAGTTTTTTTTTTTTTTTTCCTTTTAAGCTTATTCAAATGAGAGGGCGGAGATTATTTTATATCACTGACTAGAAGTGTGAGTATGCTTAATCATTTGTGGACTATTTTTATTTTTCCTGAATGAATTAGAAGTGGTAGTCTGCTTTCTAGTACCCTGAATAAATAGCAACATAAATACCACAATGGTAGCTGCATATGATTGACTTTTGCTTCAAAATTCTACTGTCATAACAAGTTTCCCCTAAGATGATTGGAAAGTATGCACAAATTGGGTTTCAAAAAAACATTTTGAATTAATAATCCAGATATCTAATTTTCTTTTGAGTAGCACAGGTGACTTCACTTTAAGAGAGGACACCATTCATGTCTTTTGTTCTGCTTTCAGTTAAATAAAAATGTTTATCATATTTCAGAACTTGAAAAATAAGTTGAAACTGACTATCACATTGGGAAACATACACACATACACACACACACACACACACACACACACAAACACACACACAAACAAGACAGTTTCAGAATATTTCCTAGTAGGGATTCAGCTTTAGTGAAATTCTTCTCTACTGAAATTTGGATAGAATACTATAACCAATTGATCTATTCAGAAAGGAAAAGTAGTAACGTTAATATTTTAGGTAACTTCCTTTTAACTCAGTCCCAATATAACCAATTCTTCAAGGGGAGTAGGTTTTAACATACACAGGCTGTTTCCTAAATTTTCCATTCTAATTCTGCAGCTCAAAGATTTGTGAATCTCTCATCACCTTCCAACAAAAGATCTTTCTGCTGATTTCACAGCTATCCCCTCCTAAGTAGCACTGGAATGTGTGCAGATCAGGTGGAAGAACTAAAGCTGAATATGTCCTCATTAAGAGGAGATGATCTATTTACTCACCTCTGCCATTACTAGCAAAATCTGAGGTTTAATAGGCAGACTATTGATTTATTTCACTTGGTACCAATGGGAAGCATTATGGCAACGTGTCCAAAAAAGTACAACATTCTCATCTTCCTCAGATTATTATCTGTATTACTACAGGTAATACACTGAAAGACAGAAAATGGGTGTCTTCTCATCTCTTTCTATTTCCTGTAGTCATGTTCAGTAATCAGAGTAACAGATGCAAATAAAGACCTGGTCCCTGTGGGTGTTGTCCACACAGTCATTAAGATAATTTAGTGATACTAATACAAAGTCTTCCTGGGTAACAACCCTAGAAGAATATGCAGGAATATCACACATTCATTTGGGCATATTTTGTCTATGCCATGGTTAGTAATGACTTGTTCTCTACCATCCACCTGTAAAGAGGTATGGACTTGGTTTCTCTCAAACATTCAAAGGACAAGTCAGGAAACTCCAATTCTATTGTATTACTCTGTTCATTCTGTTCCTACAGGCTTCCTTCCTTGAACATTCACAATATAATTTTATCTAATTCTGACAATTTCCCCTGACAGTTACAAATATGAAGAGGGCTGTACGAGAAATTCACTTACTATAGCTCAACTGGAGAGAACTGTGTACAATATTAGCTTTCAATACAAGATGGGATGTAAGTAGTATTTACTACACATCATTGGCACAAAAATCTATGAAGATAAATATTCTCATTTGGTCTCTTAAGACGCTGACATGGAAGATTCATACATCTGTTTACAGTAGGTTAATTGTATATAATTATGGATTCATAATGGGTAGTTATTATTTAAACTGCCAATTTAGTTGAGTATTTCTAAATTAGTAATTGACAATTTACCCTTATCTATTTATTATTGATAATAATAAACAACTAAAACTTATAGTGGATTATGTTGTGCATTTTGACCATATCACAAGTAAATATTTTCATTCCAGTTCTGAAAGATCAAAGCAGCAGCAAGTGTTTATTATTATTGCTAGTATCATCATCATCATCATTTTACATATATCAAATAAACTGAAATTCAAGACACAATTATTTGGGGAAGGCAATCTGGCAATTATGACCACTGCTGAACTGTATACATCTACGTCCTCTAAAAGTCTAATTCATGGAATTATTCAGTAGAAATTTCTATACAGTGTTGTGAAGATATGTATACAAGGATATATGGCAAAGTATGAATTGTAGAAAAGAAAAATTAGAGACATGCTGTGTCATTGAAAAGGATATTTTGAAATAAATTGACTAAACAATGCTAAGTGGGGATGTGGAAATACAGGCATAGAGGTATTTAACACTTTTAAATTTATGCACATATATTTCTGCCTTATTCAAAAATAATGTCAGGTAAAATCAGATATGTGTACAAAAAATAATATTGTGTTCAATGTAACCCTAAATTCTATCAGTTTAAGCCCACATGTTTAAAGCAAGCTATTAATAAAAGTAAAGCATTCCATAAAAATATTAAAAATGAATTTTCTGGTTTATTTTAATATAACTATTCTCTAAATCTTCTGTACTCCCTCAGTGAAATATAGCCAGTTTTCTACCAGACTTTCACCTCCTGGTGAAAGAGATGATGTTTTTGTTCTTCCAGTTCTCTTCAAGTACCTAAAAGAGTGATGTTATACTCCTTAGACATCTCATGAATGAATTATCTGTGAGGTTAGAACACAAGCCATGCAGCTCCAAGCATCAGCAGGGCACCATGTCAAACAGCACTAAAGCTCTGACTTGGATTACCAAAATGTGTGCTGTTCTTTTCAAGAAGCAACCTCACCCAAGTCACCAAATCCTGTGCTTCTGCTCTGTCCTCTAAAGTCTATCTGGATAATGAGATCTCCCTTGTTAAGGGCACCTTCACAGAGACCTCTTAGGAGCACACTCCCAGCCCTCCTAGGAACAGGAAGCACAGCACGAGATGGTATGCTATGATGCCCTGAGAGTAAACGTCTTTTAGCATTTAAAAATCATCCCTAGGTAACGTCTACTTCTAGCCAAGATGGAATAATAGAAACCAGATTTACCATTCCTCTAGAAATATCCAATAAATAAACAGCATGTATGAAAGAATGGTTTTTAAGGTCTTGGCTAGCTGATAATGAAGGACTGTAATTCCTGAAAGTATGATGAACTGGACAACTGCCCAAATTTACTGCTTTCAGAAAGTTTCCCAACTGTATTCTAAAGGGACAAAACACAAGTAAAACCCAAATGTATCCCTGAGTTATGGAGACTGGATAGCACAGGGAGACTAAGGAATAAAGAATTGGCAAGTTAGAGCACTGTGGAGAAGAGAACTAACCAGAAACAAACAAACAAACAAAAAAACCCATGAATCTGGAGCAGGTGCCCCTAAAGTGTTTGGCAGAGCACTGATCCATGTGTAAATGCTAAAGGGCTAGCTGGGCAAGAAAAAAAAAAAAAAAAAAAAAAAAAAAAAAAACGGACTAAAAGATTAGAGGAAACAATACCCAGTGCTCACTCAGGGATGGAAAAGTGCCTGTTCTCACCAGGTAGTAAGGGGGGGGGGAAATAAATTAAAACTCATGGGGAATTAGGTAGTACTCAAGAGTTCACTTCTATATTGAAGGATAACTAGCCATAGATGAACAAAAACATAATTTTGTTAGTTTGCATAACAAATCTTTTTGTAAAAGATATGAAAGGACCAAATAGTTCTTATAGGCATCTCAGAACAAAGCTCAAGCATATGTATAGGGAAAAAAAATTCAGCAGCTGACATGACATAGTTCTAATATTTGACATCCAATAAAAAATTAGTAGGCTTCTCAAAAGTAAAAAAAAAAAAAAAAAAAAAAAAAGTGACCCATGATGAGAAAAACCAGCCAATTGCAACTGCTCCAAAATTGCACAGATATTAATTGACAGAACATGAAATTAAAAATAGTTTTTATGAGTGGCAGAGCATCCCTGGGTTCAATCCCCAATTCTAAAAGAAAAATAGTTTTTTTTTTTTTTTAATCTATTTTATGCTCAAAAAACGTAAATAGATACATGAAGACAAGGAACAAAAGAAGACCTACATCAAAATTTGAGAGTGAAAACTACAATGTCTGAAATCTAAAACTATAGTAAATTGTACTGATAACAAATTGAATGTTAATGAAGAAATTATTAGTGAACTTCAAATGGAGCAATAAAAACTACAAGAAAACTGCATGGAATAAAACTACTTTTGAAAGGTGAACAATAAATTTGAGAATTCGTGATGAATTTGAATAGACTAAAATAGGTGTAATTGGAGTACAAGATAAAGGGCAGAAAAATATTTGAAGAAATAATCATAAAAAAAAAATCTTAATGTGATGAAAACCATAATCCCATAGATCCAAGAACCTGAATCAATTCCAAATATAAGAAATACTCAAACAATTATACCAAAGCACATCACAAAAATGATAAATTTCTAACATTCAGTGGTAAAGAGAAATTCTGAAAGTCATATACAAATAAAGACAACTGAAGTAAAAAGACAAGGTAGATTGCACATTTCTTTTTGGAAACAACACAAGTAAGAAGAGAGTGAAGCAATATCTCCAAAACACTGAAAAAAAATCAACCTAGAATTCTATACCCAGCAAATATATGCTCCCCAAGCACAAACATGAAATGCAGACTTAATTTTAAACTATCAATATTGTAATAGTTAGTTTAAAATAGTTGAAAACCCGCATCACAGAAACATTAAAGGAAAGCAATATCAGAAGGAAATATGGATCTACATGGAGAATTAAAGAGCATTTAAAATACCTTATACAGGGGAGAGGGGTCTGGGTGTAGGAAGGATAGTAGAATGAATCAGACATTATTGCCCAAGGTACACAAAAATTATATGACCAGAAGAATAAGAAATATATATATATATATATATATATATATATATATATATGCATATATTGAAAAAACAGAATAAGAAATTATACTCCATTATATGTGATGTATCAAAGTGCATTCTACTGTCATGTATAACTCATTAAAACAAATTTAAAATTAAAAAAAAATCTTATGCAATAAAATCCAACATTCTATTATACATGAGGAAAGTGTGGTTTAGAGTGGTTCAGCAATTTACTCAATATCAGACCACTAAGAGACGGCAGAGATGCTATTAAAACTCAGAGGGCTTGTCCAAACATAGAAGCTGTAGGATAGAATGGCCAATGGATGATGTGAAACATGCTTCAAGGTGCCTTCTTTAGGAAAACGTTGAAGAGAATGGCTTTCTATACTGTTATCCTTTAAAATGACCATTTCTTGGGTTCTAACTGCAGTGGTGGAGATGAATGTCCAAATCACTCTGTGAAAGTATAGATAACTTAGTCTTTCCCTTAGTCTTCTGAGGTTTGCCTGACCAATCACATTTGATTCATTTGCTTAGTATTTCTTCAAGTGTCTATATAAGAAGATGTGCATTTTACCTACAAATGCAAAGACCCACTTTATAACTAAAAAATATCTAGCATAGTGTTGAACGCACGTATGCTAGTTAGTGAATGTATTCTAGAAGTTTGTTAACTAGTAGTGTGTAGTTAGTAGTGTGTATATATTCAGATTCTTTTCTCTTAGTTTATCTCCTGGAACATAACTAACATTCTATATGTATTCATTAAGGACACAGCAAATTAATAATACAAAGCTAGTGGAATTGAATTCCTACAAAAATAGTTTGCTATCTTTCTCAGTGGATTCAATAGTTTAGGCAATAAAGCTCCATGCTTTTCCTTATTCTTCCAAGAGTCATAAAATGCTCAATGGTTTTCCTTATTCTTCCAAGATTCATTTCTTCCACCCCACTTTCTTTTCTTTGAATAGATTATAAATAACAGTTTTGCTACTTGAACAACTTGAACAAGGAGTCTGATAGTCAGCTGCCCCTCATACTGTGGTTCTATTACAGTTTGACCCCTTGTGGTATATTGACAAACTGTTTTTCAGAATTACTCAAAGAATCATGCTTCAATTTTAGATGATTTTCAACTAAATTATGAGTACAGATGATATTTATTATGTATCATACATCTGATAATATTTCAAATTTCCCAAGCCATTTTGGAAGACAGGATGATACACCATTTGAAAGAACAGCAGTTCAAGAAGGAAGCAAGTAAGGGACATAAATTCAAATGTCTTTTCATTTGGTTTTAATTTATTCTAAGCATTCCATCAGCAAAAATTTTGGTTAATTCTGGAAAAGGAGGTAGTTCACTGATACCTTTATTTTTCCCAGCGTGAAATGTGAAGGATACTAGCATTAGGATAATTGAAAATGCTTCTTAAAAGTGTAGAACTCAGAGTTTCTCTCCCAATCTCTCCCCACTCCCCAATGGATCAAAGTACCTCTGATTAGGGACTAAGAATTTACGTATTAAATAAGTTCCTAAATACTTCTTAACATTTTTGAAGATTTTAGAATCCCTGATTACCTAAAACTTACATATGAGGGTGGCTTCCTATTATCATAAGCAACAGAAAATTCAACATCTGTTGGTCATAATATTAAAATGACAGGGGTTGTTCTTGTGGCTGCAGAAGGAGGTAATGGGAATAGATCCTGGTTCCTGGCCATGTCTCAGTCTCCTCACACTAAACTGATTCTCTTTGTAGTCAGACTGGAAACAAACAAGTTGGTTGCATCTTGTCCAAGAGTGTTCATGCTCTCCCACTGAGAGGAATGGTTAACAAAATGCTCCAGCCAGAACTCACTGAGTTTTCAGGACCAGCATTGAATGACCTGCCTAGCCCTGCAATGAGAGATGGATTTATTCACATCAAGTAGACATGATGGAGAGAGAGGTCCTCCAGACAGATATAGTGAGACACTGACAAGAGAAATGGGTATGTGATGACTAGGGAAACATGCATGTACATATATTCATGTACATATGTGTAAATATGTGTGTCTGGGTGTGCATGCACATATACCTACGGAGAGAGATGAAAACCAAATGATGCAAGAGTGCAAATTTCTACTACAGTCAATGTAGAGAGTTCTATGATGACTTTTTTCATAAAGAAAAGATTGGGTTCACTTTTCATAGTGTCTACTCTTTTGGAGGTCAAGGATGATTTTAGCATGAGAATTATCATGGGAATTAGCTGGAAACTATGAAGCAATGGATGTGTCCCAATTTTAACTGAAGACCTTTTCTTTCAGAAGAAAATAGGTTCCTCTGGGAATAGACTATTTTGGGGTTTTCAATGAACCCCGTAGTGTTAAACAAAATAGGAAAGAAGAAGCTAGGTAAAAAAAATTGATAAACCTAAAATGAAAGAAAAGTGGGAAAATAGAAATCGAATACACTGGCGTAGAGGAGATGCATCATCATAGTAATTTATTCTCTACAATCTAATTATGATTCCCAACTGTTTTCCTGCCAATATCAATACAATGCTTTCTTGGAAACTGAAAAATTATTTTGCAAACTGAACCAAAGCAGTAATAGACCATTTTGAAAAAGAAGGGCTGTGGAATTAGTTTACCTAATCTCGATTGTTCCAGCTACCAGAGTATTTTGGATTCTTCAGCTGGCCTCCAAGAGACCTCTGATCCAAATTTCATTTGTGTTCAAATATTCTGTGGCCTTACCCTTTTGGAATATATGCCCCTTTTCCCCTTTGTCAATTACATTTAACTAGTTCAAACCAGCAACTTCACACAGGAAGCAATTCAGTCTTACATTGAAAAACAGGTAGAACATGAACACAATGCGGTTAATTTTCAACAGCTCATTTATGTTTATTGATTTGCAATTTCAATTGTGTAAATGAATAACAGTGTATCACTGAAAGAGTTTTGTTCTCCACAGAGACACTTCTGGGAATCTCCTCAAAATTTGGATTGCTATTTATTTAATCCATGTCACTTGTATTTGAGATCTATTTGGCTGATGTACTGAGGTTTTAGAAGTGAGTGAGGCCCAAATCCTGGCCTTAGGGAGTTTAGCTAGGTTGGTGGGACAATGAGAAACTAAGTATGTCATAACTGCATGCTGGAGGTGTACATGGGACGTGGTAGGACAACCATGCTTTGACAGGTCTCATGTGCTGCTTTGGGAGGGTACCCTTCATAGGCACAAAAGGAGGAATTAGAAATTAAATTATTTTGACAGGGTAAAGCATTTGACTCATAGAAAACAGCATGCAAATGGCCTGGAGCAGGATTAAGTTAGATATACTCAGGTGATCCTCCATATTCTGAGCCTGTGTTTCCCAAAATGTTAGGAAAAAAATGAGCTATGAGAGGGAAACAGTGTCCAGATGACACAGTCCTTGACTACCAGGTTGAATTTTCTTGAGATGGAGATGGAAATCAGTGACGATAATGACAACATTTTTGAGCAGTTACTATGCAATATGCATTTTTGCATCAATTAATCTTTTCAATTTTATTATGAGGGAAACTGAGACACAGAGGCTCAATAATATTGTCTCACAACCCTCAGTCAGTAAGTACTCTGTTGTGTGGAACCATTGTATGACTTCAGGAGACTGTACCTGAATTGTACCAATGTACTATGAAGGAATGCTTATATTTTAAGTAGAAATATACTTAATGTAATTTCAGGAAGCATGAATTCAGAAGAAGAAAAGACTGGAGACTAGAATACTGTATGAACAGAGACTGGAGATGGCATAGAATTAGATGGAGGAGGTTGTTTGCAACTTATATGGCCCAGAAGGGATGAATTCTATAAGTATGCGACCAAACTAATTTGGGACAGCAATGATTTTAGCATGAATCCCCAGGGTTATAGCTTTAGGAATCAGAAGGAAGTACTGATATGAAAGAGATTTCCTTTTACAATTCAGAAAATATAGAAGGAGAAACAACATCTGAGAGGGGACTTTTATGAGTTTAGTTCTTGAAACAGTGAATATCCTGGAAGTGAGACTTGCCATATATTTTTAATGAATGCTTCTGCTTCTCTTAAGTGAAAGTTTATCACAGTGAAGAATGAGTGAGAATCTTCCTTTCATCTATCTCCTTCCAATTCAAGGTGTAACCGAAGTCCATTAAAACCCCACCTAAGTTCCCACACCTGATCTTTTCTCAACTGGCTTATCACAGAAAGATATTCTCACCTCTCTCCTTGAAGGAGGAATGAATCATACTCAGTGGGAAAACAGGAGCACAAGGAATCTTCCAATGTAGGGTTCCTCTTCTCCCTGGGTCTGCACTCCAATAACCCACTTCCCCTGACATGCATTTACAGATATAAGAAGACTTCCTCTGAGCCCTAGTTTGAAAGCCCAGATTATTGACTTAAAGAAGTTCTTATGGGGGGGGGTATGTATTCTATTTCAAAAATGCAGCAATCCATGTTTCTTTTACAAGACTTTTCCCACTTCTTCTATCTTAAGCAAAGTAACTTCCTTCAAGTTTATTTATCTTAAGTCCTGACAAAGTTTTGAGGTTAATATGTAACTCCTGATGACAGTTGTTGTCTTTGCTACAGTGTCTGTCCTTACATAGTACTTCATTTTCAGTACACTTCTAAAACTCAAATATGGTCAAGCTTTTCTCTACGATTTAATAATCTTGGATGGTGCCACAGTGCTATAAAATAAAGCTTGAAATTCTTACGTATGGCAACAAGATGCTTCATACATTGGCCCTCTTGTACCTTTCTAGTTACTTCTCCAAATTCTGTACTGAGAAGAAGTGCCACCCTCTTCCTCATGTCTTGGAGTTTGCTAAGTTGCTCCCTCTGTTGGAATTTCTTGTGCAGACAGTACACAAACATTTATTCCATAGCTAATAAAGCCCAATTTAAATGTTAATTGGCATTTCTCTCTGAAGTCTTTCTTTTTTGGAGGGATAGGAGGGTTACTGAGGATTGAACTCAAGGACATGGACCACTGAGCCACATCCCCATCCCTATTTTGTATTTTATTTGGAGACAGGGTCTCAGTGAGTGACTTAGTGCTTCATCATTGCTGAGGCTGGCTTTGAAGTTGAGATCTTCCTGTTTCAGTCTCCCAAGCTGCACCTAGCTCTGAATTCTTTATCCCCTTTAGCAGCACAAAGTGCCTTATATCCCAGCATCATTTTGGCATCCATCTCATATTAGAATATCTATATCTATATTAGTACTATAACTCTTCTCTCACTCTATTAACCCTTAGGTTTTCCCAAGCTTGCATTCTCAGAGGGTGTCTTAGAATTATTTGCTAAAATGGTTTGAGTTTGTGTTTTCATTTCAATAATAATCTAAAACAATAAGTTTAAGGATGTTGTGAATCATCTGGTGGAGCATTTACAAGTACTATGGCACTAGTTAAAGGCTGCCTTGCTTTACATTTTTAATCATGTTGGAGATGAGTCATACTCTTCCCTGTTGTGTGTTAATGAGAAAAGAACAGGGACACATTTCTCCCAAGCATAGACCCAACACACACTCACAATGCCACATAAAGAAAACTTCATGTATTTCAAGGAAACAAAAATAGTGGGAGAACAGTTATATGTAAGTTTTTGTTTGTTTATAGTTGTCCTAAAGTTAAATACTATTTGCTATTACTGTTTGATTGATGAATATTTGCATAACCACAAAAACAAATTGCTGTCATACTTTTAAAAGATTTTCTTTTTCATTTAAAATGAGTTTTAGGACACTCAAGTTTGAGAAACAACACATTCTTGTGATTTTCTTTGCTACTGTGTTGGGAAAAGTGATATAAATAAGAGAGAACCCGTTCTGTTTATTAAAATATTCTTGCATATAACACAATCCTGGAAACAAAATAAGGACTCAATAACTAGTATAATACAGATATTTGTTTTCAAATTGCAGTAATGATATGTAATTTTCTATCTTAATCATTTTTAAGTACATAGCTTGGTAATGTTGGTTTATTTGCATTGTTGTCAAACACATCGCCATAACATTTTCCCCTTACAGAACTGAATCTGTATAACCATTTAATAACTTTTTACTTCCTCTGCACCCCAAGCCCTACCTACCACCATTCTATTTTGTTTCTGTGAATTCTACTACTTTAGACTGCTTCGATGAGTGAAATAATGCAATATTTGTACTTGTGTGACTGGCTTATTTCACTTGTCTTAATGTCCTCAAGAGTCATCCATCTTGCACAAGTGACATTGGACCCTGTGTTTATCAACCAACCTACCAACAGATATTTAGATTGTTTCCACTTTGGGGCTCTATTGTACAATGCTACCATGACATTAATGTGCAAGTATCTTTTCAAGATCCTGTTTCCAATTATTTTTTTAATGTTTATTTTTTAGTTGTAGTTGGACACAACACCTTTATTTCATTTATTTATTTTTATGTGGTGCTGAGGATTGAACCCAGAGCCGGGCATGTGCTAGGTGAGCGATCTCCCACTGAATCACAACCCATGTCATATCCCCATGTTGGGGACCAAGAGTGCCACATTCCATCTTCCTTACTGATTCTTGTACTTCTGCTTTTAGAGGCAGTATCTGATCCTTCTCAAAAATATTAACATGCATTTATATTTCCCATTTAAGTGATTATTAATAGAGGAAGAATTCTGGTGTGTAATTTTGCCTTTGAACTTATTTTGTTACACATCGCTATCTTAAGACAGGAGGAGCTGGGCACAGTGGTGCACACCTATAATCGCAGAGGCTTGGGAGGCTGAGTTAGGAGAATCGCAAATTCAAAGCCAGCCGCAGCAAAAGTGAGGTTCTTAGAAGCTCAGTGAAACCCTGTCTCTAAATAAAAAACAAAACAGGGCTGGGGAGGTGTCTCAGTGGTTGAGTGCTCCTGAGTTCAATCACCAGTACCAAACAAACAAACAAAAAAGACAGGCTGAGATTCTTCAACACTCATTGCACATTTTCAAATATTCTATAAATGAAGGCCACTTAACTGCAAATTGTTTTCATAGTACGAAATTTTGATGAACTACACAGAATTAATAGAATTGATATGCTATGATATAGACATTAACCATGCATTGATGTCAAATTTATTTGTTTTTCATGTTTTTGAGACAGTACTTTTTCTTTTTTCTTTTTCTTTTTTCCTTTGTCTCAGGCAGTTTTGAGTCACTAGATAATGAGGTCATTGGCCCAAAGCACCTGCCTATAGTACTTTATGGACAACACATAACTGAAGATTAACTATAGCTCCTCTAAATCTATGTAAAACTACTCACCACATTTTATTATAGTATGGAAGGAAATAAATGGGCTTACAGAGGGCCCTTCTTGTGCCTAGAGTATTACCTTGAGTAGAAATAGTTTAAAGATAAAATAAATGTTGGAGGCCAGGAAAACTTTCTCAATTTTTAAAAAGTTGTAACCATCAATCAAATTAGGAAACCCAGAGTACAGAAAAGAAAAAAGTGGGAAATTCATTGTGGCTAAATGTTTCAGAACAAGGCATTCCAGTGTGGGGTGGTTTCAGACAACTTCTTGCTCAATTAACACAAAGATCCCTCCTTTGTTCACTTTTCTGGTCTCTAATCCCCAAGTTTCATGACTCATTCTTCGGGGACCAAAAAAGAAGTCTCTATCTCATATCAAGAGAAAAGTGGAAATATTGCACTCTGGGATCTCAGTTAAATATATGTCTTCAAAAAACACTTAATATTCAGAACAACCTGCTACATGGAAGACTTGTTTAAAGCCTCATAAAAACATAACCTGACTTCTGCATTTTGAAAGAACAGTCATCCGATAGTTATTGCTGAACTGCTACTTGCAGCTGTTCTCAATAGATAACTGGGGGGCTTGTGGATAAACCAAACAGACTTTCAATGGGAATCCTTTAAAAACATACAGTGAGCAATCACGCCAAAATATTAATTTGCACTCAAGCACTTGATACCACAAGACACTCCAATTATCTTTTACCTTTTAAGCCAGAAGAATTTCCAGGCTTTAAACTAGTCTCTGAAGAGATTTAATTCAATATTACTTACCCAAAAGCAGCTAGCAGGCTCTGTTTTTGACCTTCAGGTCAATGAGAGTGACCCAATTGAGACCCAATCAAATCTAAATATGTCCCCCCTGAAGAACTATTCACAAGGTTAATTGTATCTTGGTTCTACTTGCTGAATAGGAATCAATTAAAGAGAATAGCAAAAGAAGCATGAACAGCTACATCAGCTACGTAGAAGAGAGTCAAATTAGGAAACAGTGTCCCTTTGCTTCCCATCCACAAAGATCTCTACTAAGAAGGAAATAAACCCACAACAGAGACGATGTTGGGCTTTCCGTCATCATTGTAATCAATACCTATTTTACTCTTGCATCAAATCATGTTATTTGTGAATCCACAGAGGCCAACACAGATACCTGCAACTATTTAGTTATTGTTTGTAACAGCAAAGTTCCCTTAAACTTGAATGCTATTGAGGTGTATGGTGTATGAACTCATAGGTTTCTAATTGTACGGGAGGAAAATTCTCGGAGGCAATACCAAATCATTCAGATTTTGTAACAACACGGTACTTAGAGAAAGGGGTGGGAAAGGAAGGTTATAGTGAGAAGGTACTGCTTAACGGAGCGCTGACTGTATGTATTAACTTTCAAGGCTCTGATTCTTCTGACCGACCGAGTTCTATGTGGGCATTGAAAAAAAATTATATCAAAAGAGTCCAATTTATAAAGGAAAATAATAGGAAGAAGAAGAAGAAGTGCTTCTTATAAGAAATACAAAAGGGTTGTAGTATCTAAATTGTTAACACTATGCTCAGTTATAGAATATAGTAATACAAAAGAAAGGGAAACTATTCTTTAACGTCTTATATATAAGGACAATAATACCCATTTGAGGGCTCTCTATCACCAAGCATTACTCTAATCTAAGAGTTTTATCAACATTGTTTTGTTCTTCAGCACAATCTATGAGGAAACTGAGGCTGGAGAACTCAACTTCTTCAATCAGGGTCACAAAGAAAGGAAATTGAGGATGATAGAACCGAAAACCTTGCAGGTGATTCTTGATGGTGAAGTGCACTCTCTATAGGTATGAAAGCTTAGAATAAAGTCATAATGGTTAAGGAACAGGCAATTACTGAGGCCTCTTGGAGGGTGAGGGTGGAGAGACTGGAACACAGGGAACAGTTAAGGCCTGAGTCAACTGAAGGCCATTGCAGGCTTACCAATGGAGCCCAGATCTTTAGGGAGCTGATAAGTGTTGATTATCCAGTTTCCAGTATTAGCAGTTCTTGGATTATTCTGAACAAAACAAATGTGACATTTCACCAAGTCGCCTGGGAAGATTGATAAGATTGGAGGCTTTGGGCACAAATCTTTGTTTCCTACATATGGCCACAAAAAATGAAGTGGAATTCTTTCTTCTAAAAAATGTACCATCAGTGTTATTTTAGGGTTAAAAAGTGTATTCACTTATTCTATCCTAAGAGTCCCTCTTTACTTGTGTAGTTATCAATTCATCTATTCATTTTTCCATGTATCCGTCCATCCATTTGCCAGTCTTTCTTGGATCTGAGCTCTGTATTCAGGCCCTAAACGTGAGCATGGTTTGTATGTATTCATTGATAGGATACTAATAAACCTAGGCTTGCTGGTTGTAAGTCTCATTTTGACAATTTTCTAATTTTGAAACAGCTTCCACCCTAAATCCTTTTCTTTAGGTTCAATGTCTAGTTCCCTCTTAAAGTGTCAATTCCATGTCAATCCAATCATTTACTTAGAAAGACCAGGAGTAGTTTTATCCATTTCTTTCACTAATAGATTGTCCTCTCCTCCCTCCTAAGTCCCCTTTCCTGCACCTCCCCAAAACTCATTGTGTTTGGCTTAAATGAGGCCAGAACATCTGACCTTCTCTTCAGTGGCACCTCTAAAGTTGATTGCTTCACAGTAGCTCTACTGCTTTCCCCATTCAACAGCTACTAGTCACAGAGTGTTAAGCTACAACTTGAACTACTGGGATCAACATTTGAAACAGCATTAGCTATCAAAGGAAGACAATCATTTACCAGGGCTCAGGGGAAAGAATGGCTTTCAGTATAATTCTTCCCTTAAAGAAGCATGACTAAAACACTCAAGAGGTGTGACAAGGAGACATAGGGCACCTTAGATTGTCAATAGCAGTGGTATGCTACCATCAGTGACTATTATGGGAAGGCATGACCAAAAGATACAGTATCAAGTGTTGAAGGCTGAAGTAGAGTCTTTATCATAGAGTCTCTCAAACTCTGAGGACAAAACTAAAATTACAATAATTTCCTTTATGGTTTCACAAGCCACATTTTTGCTTTCTTAATTCTCCAGCAAGATCTAGTGAGTTCTATGAGGAGACTCACGGTGTTTTCCTAAATGGTTCACAGTAATAACATAGGTGAAATTCACTTAAAGGTTTAACTGGGTAAGGATGCCTCAAATGTGGTACTGCTCACAATGTATCTGTATTAGTACCTCTTTTGATGGCATACTGCTATGGCAAGTGAGAAAGATGGAGCTTACAGCTTTTGGCTCCAAAGAACATTTTAATGCATTTGCTCTACCTGGAATAGATGCCCTTCTTATCACAGAATTGTTCTTACTAAGTAACAAGTATACATGGCTGTGTCTGAGGCTCAGCACACAATCCATGACCTCTATCTTCTTAAGCATGATTATTTGGCTCTTCAAAAAAGTCCCTGATTTATTGTCTCTTCTATGAAATCTGTGCTTGCAGGAAGTAGTAAGCATCAAACAGCTGTTAATAATTCACCCTTTGAAACATTTTCCCAGAAACTGGTCACCAGCTGAGATAAGGAACTTTCCCAGTCGGATCTTAACTAAGTCTAATCTGGCTTCCCATTTTTCACAGTTTTCTTAAACATGCCTGAATTAAAATGGGCCACACACAGCTGGAAAGATGGTACATTGCTGCTTCATTTCTTAAGTAAAGGAGCATGAAATACTCCACAGATGCAGTCTTATTCCCACAAAGTACACGTCCAACTCTTGACAAAGTTCATGAGACACGTGTCTTTGATGGTGAATGTGTTTCTCTTTCACTACTACGTGGCCCCAGACCATAGAGAGAACTTTGACTTTCTGCATAAGCCAGGCTGTAGATAATTTTCCAAAGGAGAAACATAAGTTGACTTCCATTTTTAATACAACCTTTCAATTTGGGGAAAGGGAGCCTCTCTCCTTTCTCCTACTAAAATCCTAACTTAAAACTACCATCATCTATGCTGTGACCACTCCCTACTTCTACTTCTGCGTCTTTCATAGACATTGATTTCCACCCATCATTTTAAAAATTATATATAGAACACACAAAATATTTGTAAATACATACTGTATACCAACACATAGATCCTAAAGTTAATATTGATATTGATTTTTAAAATTTGCAAATTAGATCAATGGCACCATTCTCCCAGTGAAAACATTCTCATTGCATTA
Source organism: Tamias sibiricus (assembly GCA_025594165.1). Taxonomy (NCBI): domain Eukaryota; kingdom Metazoa; phylum Chordata; class Mammalia; order Rodentia; family Sciuridae; genus Tamias; species Tamias sibiricus. The sequence goes on from CM046662.1 coordinate 13,843,942, forward strand.
TGAATAACACCCAAATTCTTTGCTGCGATCTACCATGCTCACTTGATTTGGTTTCTAGCTACCATACAATGTCATTTCTAACTTTTCCTTACTGATATCCAGGCACATTGCCATTCTCAGATTCTTCAAATACACAATGTCTGCCCTGACCCATGACTTTTATTTTGGCTTTTCTGAGACCTTCCCATGACCTGTGTCCTCAGAGACCCTTTACCTGACCTTCCCATCAGAAATACATCTTCTGCCCTCAATCACACTCTAACATAATACCATACTTGACTGCACTAAGAAAACATACTGCTCTCTGAAATTGTCTTATATGTTTTTGGGTTTATTTTCTTTGTATTTCTTTCACTGAAATACAAGCTCTGGGAGAATCAGATCTTGCCTGTTTTTAAATATATCTAAATCTCAGTAACATAAGCCGGACCTAGTTTACAGTAGTAGAATTATTACATGTTAAATGAGTTCACAAATATCATGACTCTACAGCTAGGCAGGATGTATTGTTTTAGAGGAAACACAATCAAAACAGTAACCCCCTAAGATCTAGAACACCAGTCAACCAGGTGATAACTCTCCAGCAGCTCAGGGGGCATTTCTTAGGCAAGAGCAAAGATGCACCTGTATGCAAAGAGGACTCATAAATGTGGCCACTATACACATAGATGCAGTGGATCTTTATCTAAAATACTTATCAGCAGTGCAAAGGGAAGAGCTACACAGAGAAAGGATAGCTCTTGGTATTTCTCTATGGCCTGAACTAAAAAAAAAAATATGATATATTCAAAGATGCTGTATTGGTAACATTGCATTTTCTGTAAAATCTTTCTAACCTATTGCAATTATTTTGAATATATGCTTTTAGGTTCAATTTGACATTTCTTCCAAATATTTTGGAGGATGTTTTTTTTCTTCTTCATAACCTTCTTCCTAGCACCATGGAGAGCTTCAGGATAAAAAGAGAACTGTGGTGATTTTCCTACTAATTAGTTGCTCTTATTAAAAAGAGCAAGATAATTGATTTTAGGATGCACTACCCCTTATTAAGACCTAATTAAGCTGTATATCAAAGACTAATTAAATGGCATTATTCCATCTCACTGATGAGTCTTGATGCTTGGTGAATAGATTTGGGTGGTAGATGAATACTCTTGGAATAGATTTCACAGCCAGACAGATAAATATAGACGAAGAAGCTGAGTAAAGGGAATTTTCGATTATCTAAACCTAACACACTTATTGGTATTTCTTCAGCCTGACAGTTTGAAATGCACAAAATGAAACATTTAAATACAAACTCAGCACTGTGGTAGGATGGGGAACAGCGAAAGAGCACGGCTGGAAAACAAAATTTAAATATGCCATTAATCCTTGTAGTGAAAAGGTGGGCTGGGGAATTGCAGGTATTTATTTATTTATTTACTCTATTGATGAGTCAAGCTACTCAGCCTTGATGAGCCTTGCATAAGAGCTCAATTATACCATCACGGATGTCTGAAATCCTAACATCACTTTAAATGTTGTCCATCACCCTCTTTGCTCCGTTGTTCTTGGGAATGCAGTGGATCAGGGGAAGGAAACAGGGAAGTGGAAAGAGACATTATCATGGTGAGGATCTGAATACACTACAAACCCAGATATTGATGGAAAAATAGTCCAAACAAATAAAATAACCCTTAAAAAATATTTGGAGAATAAGAGGCATGAAATAAGACAAATGTTTTTTTCAGAATTTGATCTTATATTAGAAGTGAATATTTTCAACAGCAAATCAATCTGCGATAAGTCAATATTTCTATTTAACAGAGAAGATCATATGCCAGTGTTTCAAGCATTATGTAAATTTAGTCTCTGCTTCAACCCCATCAAGCTGACCTTGGACTGCCAAGTCTGTGTCTTCAAGGCAGTGTCATTGTGACAACAGAAACTCAACATTCCATTTAATCTATGAGGTCACAACCCCTTGGATTATAATGGGTAATCTCTCAAATTCTTTGGCCCCCTGTAATGCAAAAGCTTTTGAATAAATCACAAGATATTTGCAGAAAGTAATGATTTCACTATACAGCTAGGCTATATTTGATTGTCTTTAATAGTTACCTTCACTGGCAGCATAATAATTTGCAAACAATAACATCAGTCATATGTCACTTTTGCACTCATTACTGGCCAAGGTATAACCCCCAGAACCAATAATCTATACTACTGAACATCTAAATTAAATGTCACTGGGTACTAAGTGCAGGTTATTCATTTGAAACTGAACTTTTGCAACTCTAACATGTATTTTGAATTATCTGAAGGACGTCTACCCTTGAACTCTTCCTGCATTAATACACAGAGAAGTGCAAGAGCTGCAACATCTCTAAGAAAAGCTATATGTACACATAGGGAACTGAAATCTCTATTACAGGAAAATGAGTAAACAATTTATTTTTAGCTATCTTTACAGAATTCAGGGGCAGGAGATAAAGGGTTTGACTCAAGTTTCTCAAGGTTGTCAACCTAGGAATTCTGCTATAGTTAATAGGTTTATCACATTTAGATTGCCTTCGACATGGAGTTTCTACTTTCTTTTTCATTTCATGTGAAATTATGGATTTTAACATAATTTTGGATAATTATATGCTGCATATGATTGCTGAAAAACAATCAATTAGTAAGAACTGTAATTCTTTCTTTTGTTTTGCATTCTGTGCTTGTTTTCCCTAATAGAGGTGGAATATGAAGAAAGAGTGAAGATAGGGGGTTTAATTAATCTCTTGGGCTTTCTGTCTCAATGGGAGCAAACCTTCCATGAATCCAAATTATGAATCCATAAATCCATGATCTGCAATGTTAATAAAATAGAAATGAAGACAAATTTATTATGTTCTTTGAGATCCTTAAAAGAAAAATACTATTGATGTGATGGGAGAAATGTCACTGTATCATGGAAGACAAAGACTCTGATAGAAATTTTAAGGCAATAAGGAAATAAATGGTACTTTGTGATAATCGAGGGTGGTCAGTCCTCTGACAATTGGTTCACAAATATTAAACTGACCATATCCTCACCTAACTGCCCACAAAATTACTTTTGAGTGTTAGTTAACCTTGAATCTGAGCTCATTTGGAGACAGAAAGTCTCAAGGAAAGAAGGAAAAATGTTTATCTGCACATAATGCCTCAATGTCAAAGACAGAGCAGGCTTTTTCCAAAGATGACACTGAGCACAATAGGGGAAGAAATCAAATGCATTAAAATTTTAACCTAAACTTTGAAGTGCAATGGAATTCTAGCTCATTAAGAATGGAGCGTGTATCACAATAAAATTGGCTGATCAAAATATGCTTTGGTTTAAGGAAACTGACATTAATTTTTGAGCAATCTGCATGTACAAATAACAATCAAAGTATAATGTGTATGATCTCCTCATGGCCACTGGCTTCTGCTTGGTGGCAGTGACAGATGAGAGCCGGATTTGTGCTTGATTTAGGGTTTTTTCACAGCTTGTTTCAAACCAATTGCCAGCTCGGAAAATGCAATGACTCTTAGGCCTTATTGATAATAACTTGAGTGGGTCATTGCCCCCATCTCCGAGACTTGAAGTGACTTGAGGTAAGTAACAGAACTATACAAAATGAAAGACATATTTGAAATGTACTTTTTCTATTTTAGTTGCTGGGCAGAGTGAATTTATTTCTTTAAAGTGTACAAGAAACATTCTAGACATTGGCTTCCTTATAAATTCTTCTTTAATCTTTCCTTTCCTTTGTAATTACTTGTCTTATTTATTCTATTATTGAATTATATGCTTACATTTTGGAAAACTGGAAGGAAAATATGGTCCTTTATCAGGTAACAGTAATGCTGATGAGTAATAAAACCTCACTAAATTATGAAGACTTAACTTTGTTTTCTCTTTAAAATTACCTGTTTTTTTTTTTTTTTTTTTTTTTTTTTTTCTGTTTTCTAGCTGGAATTCTAGTGACCATTTATTTAAGGTACATATGGTAACTTTCATAATTACTAATAACTTCAACAAGGGAATTATCTTTGCTGTTGAATGCAAAGGCTTGCATACAGGTTCAGTAATCATTAATTGAATGAATGAATGAATGTAAAAATTGCTGTAAGTAATAATGAATATTGGAAAATTAATTTGTAAAGCTGGTTAACATTGTCTTAAGTTGCAGCAGACATTTCCTTACTTATAACTAAGAACATGAGAAGCATTGTAAGTTTATCCTTGATTGAGCCCAGTGATTTTCAAATGTTTTTAAAATATTAATCATAGTTGAAAAGGTATTTTGCATTGTGATTCACTCCTTACATAGAGACATTCATATATAAATTCATGGCCTGAACAATTACAGATACATGTTATTCCAACAAAAGTTTCAGGAACAGTACTTACCCTTGCGGCAGACTTCTAAAATGACTTCCACTGAGTCATTCCCTGTTCAATCTCTGGGGCAACAACTATGGAGATGATATGATATGATGGTACCCTGGATTAGTTTGTATTATGTGAAAATGAGAAGGGAGTCTTCAAATGTGATTAATGTCCCTAGACCCTAACCACTTGAACTTAAATTAATCAAAAGGAGGTCTAGAAAGACAAGACTGGAAGAAGTGGCAGACTCCTGTTGGCCTTGAAAAAAGTGGATACCTCCAATTCCACAAGGAAATAAATTTGACCCCCAAACACATGAGCTGGGAGGAGGACTCAAAGACTAAGATAAGAAGTAAGACCCAGCTCAAGTCAACATCTTAATTGCATCACTGTAAGATCCTGAGTAGAGGACCCAAGTGACCTGTGTCCCAAGACCTGACCCACAGAAGTTGCGAGACATTAAATCATACTAAAGCCGCTAACTTCATAATCATTTGTTACACAGCAGTAGAAAACTAGTACAATCAACTTTCATTTTTCTGTTTTTAAAATGCTGGTCACAATCAACAATATTGACAGTATGTCAAACAACTGACATTTCAGAAATCACAGTTATATCTTAAAGTCATCTTTCCAATGGTGCCAAAATATGTATTGACAGAATTTCATTCTCCTGAGTTGAAGTAATTTATGTTCAGAAACTCTCTTAAAGGTTAGAAGCCATTATCATCCATTCATATCATCTGTTATCAATTTGTTTATTCATTTTCTAAAGATTACTTGCAAACCAACTATCTACCAGGTATTGTACTAGACATGGATAGCATTGATGAGTAAAATAAATATGAATTCCCATCCCTTAGAACTTTAAGTGTGAGGGTTTGAGAAAGACAAAAAAATGTAAATCTAATGATAATTATTCAATTAATTACTAAAAACTATTTCAACTATTGAACAGGTTTTTTTTTTTTTAAATTTTATCAGTTAATCATGGTAGAAATAAATACAAAGATTATGTATCCCATATTTTATTGGGAAAATATAATTTGAAAAACAAATAAGTACTCTATGATAAGTATGTATTTAGTATTACCAGAGCAAAAGACAGTAGAGAGTGATGGTGTTAGTAGGATTTCCACTGCTATGATAAAATATCTGAGATAATCCACTTTTCAAAAAAGGAAAGATTTACTTTGACTCCCAGTTTCAGAGGTTTCAGTTCATGGTTGCCTTGTCCATAGGTTTAGGTCTATGCCAGGCAGAATGGTAGGGAACATGAGCTAAAAGCTCATGGCTACAGGGAAGCAAAGATGGTAGAGAGGGAGAAAGTGGTTGAGGTCCTCATATACCCCAATGCCTACTTCCTCCAAACAGACCCATCTCTTAAAATTTACACCACTGTTAGCTGAGGAAGAAATCTTCAACATATGAGCTTGGGAAGCACATTTAAGATCCAAGCATTAACAGTGATTGAAACCCAGGGAGGGTTTCTGAGAACAGCTGACATTTTATGTGGAACCTCTGGGTGCAAGGGATCAGCAAACTATTTCAGGTATGAAAGAAAACTTTCCAGGAAACTCGTGATCCTTTTCTAGAAGATGTTGCTAAGCAATATGGTCTCTGGGGATATGATAATTACCATAAACTTTTTGTTTTTAAAGCGGGAGGGACTTAAAATCATAGCCTTGGAAAATAAATTCAATTATGTGAAACTGGCTGGCCCTACAAAGCACTAACAGAATATAGGTTATTTACTAGTCAGTTAAGTTCTGCATGGGTAGAAGTAGGAAGAGATTGAGAATTAGTCCTGATGTTTTTGGTTATTTTCTAAGATAGGACTAAAGTGGAAAACTTTAGGTTGCCAAATGGAAGGAAATGACAGTAAACACCTGGTTAGAAAAAGTTTGAATTAAGCCTTCTGCATTTTTCAGGAAGATTGGCCTAAATCAGCCCTTGAAAATCAACTTTATAACACATGCTGCTCCAGAGCCTAGTTTGTATGGTTCCATTACTGTTAAAACAACAAAACTCTTCCCCTGGGCTCTGCTCTTTTGACATAGCAAATGGTGGTAAGGAAAGAGTAACTCCAGAAAAAAGACAGAAATAAGTATCACACAGTTTATGCAATTGACTTATAAGAGTCTGTTTCTTGGGTCCCTCCTCGTTTTAATAAAGTTTTTTTGATTGCTTTTCTAACCTATGGAAGGTTAGAAGCACCACATTGCACCTGTGAAGCAGTGCCTGCTGTCATTTGTCAAAGGCTTTCCACTTCCTCTCTAAGAAAAAATAAAGGATCTGATGGAGAAAAAGGAATTAGCTTTATCTGTGGTCCAGGACAAAAAAAAAAAAAAAAAAGTTCTTAAAAAAAAAAAATCAATGTCTCTTCCGGCATGAACTTAGTGATTTATTTTCAGTATATTGGAAAATATTAACCAGTTGCTTCGCATTAAAATCCATATTCAGGGCACCAATATGCTGGTGGTCCTGTGCTATTTCACAGCAGAAAAAACAGGATCCTTTGAAGAATTTTATAATCATTATCCACATCCCAAAACCATAGTATTTAGTGTTTTAATGAGCTTTTATATAAGATTCAATAGTGTTTAGAAAATTTTCTATTTCTAGGTGATTACTTCCTTTCTTAAAAAGGGAATTTTTTTAAGTAGATAGAAGAGTATCAATTCAGAAAATATCACTGTGTAAATAATTCACATCTTAAAGAAAACACTGTTAAAAGCTTCACAGAGGCTGCTGTTTCTCCTGTGCAGACCAAAGGTGATTCTAAATAAAGAAGAGTGCTAGATACTTATTCGTTCCGAGTATGATGATTGCTAACATCCAAACACGTTAGAAAGCATGGACAGCTGAATTAGACCTCTCACATCCCAATGTGCAGAATTTTGACCTATACCAAGAGATGCGTAGCTAAGCCTGAAATTGTCTTTTATAATAAATTCTCAGTTACTCATGGCCTCAGGATCATGATTCATTTGGTTTTTTGGTAGATTTTCACTATTAAGAAATGCAAATATTGACTATGAAAAAATGAAAGCATTAATAAATATCATTTAAATTTGCACAGTGTTCTGGTCGTATGAAATTAATCATTCAGATCATCTCTCTCTATTTCTTATTATTTTCATAATAAATGTTAAAACTCTCATATTTTATTCAGAATCCAAATAAATGTAGACTATATAAAAAATGGTCAGAGGACCATATTTTCAAAAGAAGTCTTTAAACAGAAGGTTATAGACCAAGGCTAAAACACAATACAGCTGTATCCAAAGGTATGATTATAACTCATTGTGAAGCTATTGTATACTTGTTTTAATGAAAGAAAAATGTGAAGACTTTAACTCCTAATAGATGTTTTATATGTCTTAATCATTTAAATTACATATTACATTTATTCCTTCACTGAAAATTTACTAAGCACTCAGAGCTTTGTTTAAATATATATAACTAAACATAATTTTTGATAAGTAAGGTGTTTAGTGGTACCCATGATAAAGGTAAGCCTCTTTCCAAAAGAAAGTCTATAATCTATCTTTATTTTATGTTTATACCAAAGGGCACTTTGTGGATTTATTACAATGTTGAGGATCAAAGAGAACCGATTACTTATTTCACTTTGTGATTGCTTTGATGTACTCTTTTGCTCTTCAATATTTCTGAAAAATGTAATTTTTTTCCCCTTTGGAAAATTTATTTTGGGGAAGTTGGCAGAAATTGTGTCCCATGCTCCTGAATCACACTTACAGATCAACTCTACACTAGGCATCTGCTACTCAGAGCTTCTAGGTAACTATGCTATGTGTCTTTGTGCAGTGATTAAACTTCTCTGCTTCTCAACTGTGAATGAGAAGTGAAGATTCTTTTACTTCAGGTTGTTGTTTGGAAAATTAAAATGAAATAATATTTGTACCACATAGGATCTGGCACATGGTAAGTACTGTATAAATACTGTTCATTATTAGTGGTAGTTTTTGATAAAGCATGGTATATTTTCTCAAGTAGTTGATAATTACAAAGGAAATCTGGCATGTATACAGTGGAATAGCACCATTTATACTTTTAATTAAAATGAATCCAAACATATACCAAAAGAGAAAGACATATCATATCTTTAAAAATGATCCACCACTTTCCCTTCCACCTTAAATTAGATTGTAGTCTCTACTCTCTCACAAAGGAAAGTCACATTGGAAATAGAAAAGAGTAACAAGAGAGAAGTTAATTTTGACTGTGAGACTACCAAAGATCTTTGTCTAGGTGACTTACATTCATTCCCTTTGTCATGTGACTTCTCATTCTTTATTACAGAGACAGAAGACGATTTTTTTTTTTTTTTTTCACTCGTAACAATGGTACCACTGTGGGATTTTCTCTGGTCAAGAGACTGAGGCAGAAATGGCAGCATGATAGTTCTAAGCCCAAACCCTAAGAGACCCCTTTGTTTCTTCTGTCCTCTTGAGGTTCTGCTATCTCATGAGTAGATCTTGCTTAGGCTTCTGGTCTTTGGAGAAGAATAAGTGACATATGTAGTAGTCGCAGTAGCTGAAACAGCCCATCTTAGCACAGAACAGCCAATGTTGTGTCAGCCAGAAGAGTTCTGTGCCAATTAAATGTTTAACATTACTGCCACTAAGGTATGTGACTGACTTTCAGATGCAGTGTAGAAGATGTAACCATAAAAATGGTCCTAACTTGTTACAGTATTAAAATTAACTTTTATGTTTAAGAAGAAACTTAATTTCATCCAATCACTGACTTTAACCATACTGCTTAAAGCCTCCTTTCCATTATTCTGTTATATAACAGACATCTTGAACAAACTCTGTAATTGTTCTCTTCAGTCATATTTTTAAAAATAGACCAACGACAGAATAGTGTGGTACTGGCATATAGATCAACGGAAGAGAATAGGGATGTTAGAAATAAACTCACATATATGTTCAAATGATTTTCAACAAGTATGCCAAGACTGCTCCATAGGAAAAGGTCTGTCTTTTCAACAAATGGTGTGGGAAAACTGGAAAGCCACCTACAAAGAATGAAGTTGGACTTTCAATTTATACCATATATAAAAATTAGCTTGAAATAGGTGAAAAACCTTAATGTAAGAGCTAAAAACTGTAGAATTTTTAGAAGAAAAGAGGGAGAGACTCATGACATTGGATTTGGCAATAATTTCTTCTATATGACATAAAAAGCATAGGTAATGAAAGAAAAAAATGGATACATTGGACTTCATCAAAATTAAGTTATTTTGTCCATCAAAGAATATTTCCAACAGAGGAATAAAGCAACCCACAGAATGGGGAAAAAACATTGACAAAGCATGTATAAGGGACTAATATTCAGATTATATAAAGGATTCTTAAAACTCATCAGCAACAACAAAAATTTTTAAAAACATTGAAACTGTTTGAATAGACATTTCTCAAAAGAAGATACAGGAATGACCAAAAGAAAACAAGAAAAGATGTTCAACATCACTAAGCATTTGGAAAGTGCAAATCCAAACCACAGTGAGAGACCACAATACACTCATGAGGGTGGCAGGCAGGCAGGTAGGCAGGAAGGAAGGAAGGAAGGAAGGAAGGAAGGAAGGAAGGAAGGAAGGAAGGGAGACATATCATGTTGAGGAGGATGTGGAAAAATCAAAACCCTTGGGCATTGCTGGTGGCAATGTAAAACACTGCAGCCACTGTGTAAAATGCTATGATGATTCTTTAAAAATTGAACATAAGAATTGTTACATAATCCAGTAATTCCATTTTGCAGTATTTGAGAGTAGGAAATCAATAGATAATGATGCTTACAGTAACATTATTCACAATATCCCAAACAGAAATGATCCAAGTAGCCATTAACAGATGAGAAGTTGAACAAAACATGACACAGACACACCAGGAAATACGATTCATCCCTTAAAAGGAAGGAAATTCTGACCCATGCTGTGGCATGGAAGAAGCTTAAGGACCATTTGCTAAGTGAAATTAATCAGTCACAAAGGGTCAAATACATTCTACATACATGAAGCAATCAGAGTAGTCACAATCCTAAAGAGAAAGTAGATGGTGGTTGCTAAGGACTAGGGTAATGGCCCTTGAGACTTAATGGGTATGAAGTGTTAGTGTGAGAAGATGAAAAAATTCTGAAGATATAGGCGGCAATGGTTGGATAATGATGTGAGTGTACTTACTGCTACTGAGTTAACTGCATGCATAAATAGATAAATTCCACGTTACATAGGAATGTTTGTTGGCTTTTTATCACATTTAACAAATATCCGAGAAAAATAACAACTATAAGAAAAGGTTTATTTAGGGAGGTTTAGTCCATGGTTAATCAGAGGTTTCAAGCCATGGTTGGCTGGACCCTTTGATCTGGGCCTGAAGTGAGGCAGAACAGTATAGCTGAAAGGTGTGGCAAAGGAAAGTTGCTCAGCCCAGAAAACAGAGAAGGAGAGAGAGAAAATGGCATCCCTGCAAGGCATGTCCCCAGTGACCTACTGCCTCCAACCATGACTCACCTGCTTACAATTTCCACTTCCTCTCAGGAGTACATTCAACTTTCACTGGATTAATCCACTGATTAGGTCAGAGTTCGTTTCCCAAAAGCCCCACCTCTGTAACACAGGAGCTTTGGGGGGAACATTCCAGATCTAAACTGCAAAAAACATATTTTTTACTTAATACACTTCTCTCTGCCACTAAGCAAATCTCAAAACTTGCACCCTAAATAGGGGACTGGCGAGATGAAGAAAGCAGGGGGTTTGTTGTTGTTGCACAATTGCTTTTATCTCCTGTCTCCTCCTATCCTATCTAATTCTAGGCTTCTGAGGTTTAAGTCTACAAGAAAGGGTGAGGGCAATATCAGGGCTTACTTAATGGAATGATTCAGTCATTCTATGTAGTTTATTCTATTTCCTGTCTCCTCTGGCTGGGTCTGGCCTGACTGCTGTTGGTGGCCTCTGCTGATAAGTGGATTCCATGCATGGCATGCCGTCCCCAGATCTCCATCACTAACTTGTCTCTGCTCTCTGCAGCCCTGTGGCAAGACTGGTGATTCTGTAACTCAGCAAGTATCTAGAAAGCGAGATGCAGCTCCCACGGAAGGGTGCCCATGATGTATCTTAAAGTACTTCAGTATATATGCTAGGATGTGAAGGTCTTTGTACTGAAAAAGTCACTTTACACTTTATCTAGTCTAATCAGAAATGCACAGTCCAACTACATTCTGAAGGTTTCAGTAAAAGATTGATGTCTAAATTAAAGATTTTACATATGCTTAAGTCTTCCCTTTGGGGGTTATTAACTAGGATAAGGTATATGAAAATATTTTTTTTTTATTTGTGGAAAGAGCGAAGTTTAGAATTTGAGGGGGGCTAAGTGATCAGTCCTTGAGTAAACAGGGTAAAACAGCAAATCCGACCTCCCTCACATCCTACAACACTTGGGGAAATATCTTTGGTTCATCGCAGGCTGCAATCACTGCTGTCCACCTTTCGAGCCCCATGTCATAAAGTTAATGCAGGATTCTGCTACCTGAAAAAATCAGAAAAAACACTTGCTCCTGCCATCAGAATGCTGCTGCAAACTTTCTTGCCCCACTTGTGAGTGACAGTGAGAATTCCCTGAGCTTATAGAGAGTATTCAATACTTTTTCAGGGTCTCCTTGCTAATAAATGTTTGCTTGAGTTGAAAAATTTGTTTCAGACACATAATAGGTGTTCAGTAAGGCTTGTGAAAAAAATAAACTGCATAGAAACCTTAATGACCAACTACTTCTCACTGGCAAAGTAAGAAGTGAAGCCTGACTAGGAACTGAGCAATTGGGAAAATTTATTTATAAAGTGGAAATTTAATACAAAGGGAAAACTGGAAATGGAAAGCCAGCTAAATGCATAAGTAGGTAGATAAGGAAATGGTTTCATTGGTGTTGTGTCTGTTCATAATGGTTAAAAGGCTCATCTGACATTCTCTTTACATTCTTATCCACTTCTTAGAGTTGGGAATAATGCACCTTCTTTTAGCTCCTTCCAGGGGACACCAAGTCAAGTGTCTGCCTTGAGCCCAATTACACTCTCTTCCAAATAGGAGCCCTGCTATACTTCTGCAGTCATAGAATCTCAGAGGAACAGCAGCTGCAAAAGCAGCTGTAATGCTGAATAGAACCTAAGTAAATAGCCTAGAAGGCCAGTGAACAATGAATTACAATAAACCAACTATAATTAGTAATAAAAGCCTTAAAATAACTGTACTCATGAGATAGTATTGGTCATATCCTTGCTGTGTTCTGGAAATAATAGAATCATTTTTTCACCCAATGTAACTACAATGGTAATTAAAAGCTGATTTAGGATCAAAGGCAACCTCAAGGTTATAAATATAAGTAGCTGGCTCTGAAAGTACAAGTAGCTTGCTCATATCTACATATTCACTTATGAAAAGTGTGAAGGGGCTTTTGGAGTCCACTTCAAATTTAAAAAGAAATTATCTGAGCAAAATTAGCTAAGTGAAATAAATCACTCGATCTATACGAAAGTATTTTTTATCCCTAAAATATCTTAGAGGAGGAAGACATAAGTCAGCATAAGGGGGAAAAAAGGCTATTTATAATGTGCTTTCTATCAGAATAGGGAAAGTTTTAATTGCGAATTTCCATGCTATAACTTGCAAAGTAAGTTTGTAGTGAATAATGCAAGCCAAAGTATTTAGATGATACTTCCAACAATTTCTAGCAACAAATAGAAACTTCCCATCCCTTACCAAATTTCAACTGTTGCTATGTGGTACAAATATCTATCCAACATAATAATTTTCTCCCTGTTTCATATTCATTTATCATTGTAGATTAAAAACTGTTTACTTTACATCATTTCTAGCTAAAACCAAAACTAAGAAATCAGACTGTATCAAAATCATGATAGCAATGTTTAAAAATTATATCTGGTATTACATCTGGTGCTTTGGGGTGAGATAACATGACATGGACAGGGAGTCTCCCAGGGAAACCACAGCATGATCTCAGTTGGGGCTGGGAATAGGGAGCAAAACAAAGACAGATTTCTCTTCGGGGAGTTTCCAGTTCAGCTGGAGAGACAGATGCCAATCAATGAACAACATGGTACCTGTGCAGTGGCAATAATGTGAAATTGCTATGAAGGGGAAGTCCAGAGAGTGGTGGAGATCCACGGAGAAAGACCTGAAACAAAGACCCTTAGCTAAAAGATGAAAGATGGTGCCAAGCCAATGGAGCCATGCGGAGGAGGTGGAAAGGGAAATGGTATGTGAGAGTGAGAGAGAGCAAAGTGATTTTTGTCTGTATAAAAAAAAAAAAAAAAAAAAAAAAAAAAAAAAAAAACTTCTTTGGCTAAAGTGGCATGGCATGTAAGAGGCTTTTTAAAAGCCCCAAGAAAGGCATTCTGAACATGTATCTGTTTTGTTGTGTCAGTAGGCAGGAATGACATGTCTATGACATGAAATTTTCTTCTTCTCTCTTCCAGGCTGTGGGCATCCTTTTATGAGTAGAGAAAGCCCCAGAAGCTTCCTATCCATAGCATCAAAGGAACTCTTCTAGCAGAGCAGCCACAGATCTGTTAACCCTTCCACAGGGGGAAAGGACCAAGTGTCTCTTCATCTGTACTTCCCTAGGGGTCTACATTCCTTCACATGATAGGTCTTCAATTAACACAGAGCAACCCAGAGCATAAAAGAAGATCACAAGTATAGCAAGGCTATGATTCATTCATTCATTTAAAGAGACATTATTGAGCACCTACCCATGGCCAAATCTTCTTCTGATCCTTAGGAATAGTCATGATCAAGACAGAAAAAAATCATTCCTCTCATGAAGTTTACACAGGAGCAGGATCCAAAGAGGACATAATGAAGTTATTATGTTAATAAACAAAAATAAAAAATTTGTGACAAATGCTATTTACGAAGGTCGTAAATGGAGTAACGACAGAATAGCATGGTAGTCAAGAAAGTCACCTTTAATTAGGAAGTATCTGGGCTGAGATGTAAACGCCAGAGGAGAAAAATCCACATTGGGAAACAGGTGAAGGACAGCCAGAGGCAAATCTCAGGTTAAGGAAGGTCTGGATTATTCTAGGACGGGAAAGGACTTCACTACTCAGGCTGGCTTGAGAGTGGTAAGCAGGCAAGGGAGGATGTGCCCGTGAGCTGAAGATCATGCAGGGCTGCCCACTCCAAGGGGAAGAGTTCCATTTTTTTTCCAGAGATCAACAGAGAGTGAAAACAATGGGTGTTAAGCCAGTGAGTAAATGGTACTCTTGGTTATATGGATTACAAATACTTTTCTGAAGGTTTAGTGCATACCTGGATTTCTGAGGGACAGAATGGCAGCAGGAAGATACACTTGATGCGGACAATCACATAGATTGTAAGTCAACAAAGCATCTTTCTGTCTTTACTACCAGGGACAGCAGGATAAAGTAGTACAAATATATCAGCATACTAAGGTGAACATGAAATGGTGGACAGAAAACAATCATGGCATGATATTATCTAATAGGAACAAAATAAATAATGAATTGGAGAATACATAAATGAATGTATTATTGTTGTTATTTATTTATTCGGGTTCCAGGGATTGAAACAGGCGCACTTAGCCACTGAGCGATATCCCCAACCCTTTTTACTTTTTCTATTTTCAGACAGGGTCTCACTCAGTTGTTTAGAGCTTCGCTCATTTGCTGAGGCTAGCTTTGAACTTACGATCCCCCTGCCTCTCCTCCTGAGTTGCTAGGATTACAGGCCTGTGCCACCGCCCCTAGCTTCAGACAACTATTTTAACATTATGGGATCATACTGTTTTGAATTTTTCTATTATTGCCATAAAATTATTATGCTTCAGATTAATTTTTTCTTAAGTGCCAAAGGAAGCCCTTCTAATGATATTCTGACTGATGTCAAGGAAAGCTCTGCTCTAATTTATTCCAGGAGTGACATTTTGTGCTCATTTCTCTTCTTCATGAAGGAGCACCTTCTCCTTGATGCTCATCACTGGATTATTCATGGTTATGATTTGATCCGGATCCCTGGGTTTTAACCTTGGCCTTTTGACCTACCCCATTTCTCATCTGAGCTTGCACTGTCTTTGGCTTCTTGATGTAAGCTTTTCTCATTAGCAGGCACTAATGAGGGCTCCAGATAACATAGAAAGAAGATCTTCCCACCTCTTTATTTCTTGAAATTTATTTGTGGCCAGGCCTGCCTGACTTCCAACCCAAAGAAAAGCAGGATCAAAATATATTTACAGACCTGTCAGCAGAGAAACAAAAGATTCTACTTAGGATTACATCTTACCAACTGGGTAAGGCTGCACAACATTTGATTCCAACTTTCTTACTGTCTCCTCCATAGAGTACTAGAACAACATACATATGTGACATTTTTGGAGTATATATTGTATTTCAGATACTGCAATGTGTTTTCCACATTTTCTGATTTAATCTTTATAGCAAAGTCACCAGATGGGTTCTATTTTTATTCCCATTTTACAGGTTGGGAGACTATAATTTGAAGATGTTGTACAGCTTGCCAAGATTATACAAGGAGAAAAATGGTAAAGTCAGGATTCATCTCAGGCCTGGATAGTTTCAAAACCCACACCTTTAACTACTAGCTAGAGTGTCTTCTAAAAAAGTGGAACACTTCTTCCTCATTGCTATATCCTGCACTTTATTCTTATACCTAAAAGAGACCCAATGTGTGTCACAAAAAGAAAATAGGATGCTTTAAATTAGAAGGCTTCATGTATGAATTGAAAACTAAAATGTCATTGTAGCAACCTATCTTGACAAAAAGCTTTTAAATATCAGCAACAACATTCATTCTCTCCACAGATTCCTTTGGTATTGACATGGTATCAAACATCAGCAACCATTTCAATTCTGACACCCATTCTTAAGACTTGTCTCAAACCTAAGCCATACGTTAGTACAGTCTGTGGAACTTTAGGGTCCTGGCTAACTTTTTTCACTCCTGAGTGAATCCCCTTTCCTTCTGTTTCAAAACAGGAGGAACAACATATATTTTCTAAATGAGTTGTTGTAAAATTTGCAGAATATTGAAAATTCTGCTTCAAGGCTAGACAACCTGGTTTCTTTAATAATTCAAAACTTCTGTCTTCCTAGGTGGGCTTCAAGACTGTAGCGAAAACTCAGGTAGCATGAGGCTGCCTTCTCCAGGAAGGGAGCACTGCTTAGCATACCCATCAGAGCGCCTTCCTCTTTGTCTCCAATAGATCAATAATCCTGAGGCAGCCAAAGTATCTATTCAACAGAGGGCTCCATTTCAGAACTCACTCATGAATTGTCTTCAAACACAACAGCCAATACCTGCAACCCTTCTATTTCTCACGTTCTATAACCATATGCACCTAATACCCAAAGTTACTGTAAACATTTTACATTAGAGCGATTTCTTTGGGATTATATTTCAGTAAGTAAAATGCTCTTTGGGAACTATTTAATTTTTCTTCAGCTTGTTCTTTTTTCCTGCCCATCCACCCCTGCCCCCCCCAAATCCCACAGACTTGTCATTTTTAAAGTTGAAGTATCAGAATTATCATAAAGTTTATTCTCTGTAGGCATCAATGCACAAAGGCAAAATGAAAGGATGGAACTGGAAAACCAAACCAAACTAAAACAAAACAATATTTAAAAAAAAAAAAATACCCACACATTAAGACTGTAAATCTGTAGAAAACACACTTACACACAGCAACCTATTTTGTATTAAAAGCAAAAAGAATAATGACAAAAGGCCATCAAGACACCATAAAAATATAGAAACATTTTATGTCACAGGTTGAAAGGTTAGACATTTCCTAGTGTTTGCTAGAAATGAAACCTAGTGATAATAAAAATTGATAAATTCCTTTTAGTGTAGGATTCTTTACAGTTTTCCAAGTGTTCTAATGTATTTTCTCATTGCCTTCTTAAAACTTCTGAACAAATTGAACGCAATGTGCAATTTGCCTTGGTACTATGTTATGTTTCCTTTTTATGGAGAAAAACTGTAAATAAAGGTTAGATATATGCAAAAAACAAAGAAAGAAAGAAAGAAGGAAACCACTTACTAAACAAGGAAAAGGCATCCATGAAGATGGCAGAGACAGTTGAATTTTGAAGAAGCACATAATTAACTATGGCTTGGAACTACTCCAAAATCTCATTCACCAACTGGCTAACACTTAGGCTAAAACATGCTGGGTGCCAGGAAGAACTCTCAAGGTGAAAGCCACCAGCTCTGAGACAATCAGCCTCATTAGAAAACAGAGGGTCTGCCTTCAAAATGGACTTTCTTCCTTCAATGCAATGTATGCACAAAAGGAAAGGGGATATCATTCAATTACTCCAATAGCCAATCCAGGGCGATTGCTTATGGTGAGTTCAAAGAAAAAGACCACACTGGTAACAAAAGTAAACAGGTAAATGAGAAACTTGATGGAGTCATGGGTGGTAGATTTGACACCAGGACTATTTATGAATAGCAATATAATTTTTCTTTGGTTTTCTGCTATAGTTCATTCAATCAAACAACTTTCCTCAAGCAAGTCCATGTCAGTTATAGGGGGTTATAAAATGAATATGAGAATGAGACACCAGCTTTATCAGCAAGCAGCTCCTGGCTTAGACATGAAATTGGAGACTAAGGAAAGTCATGATTTGTTTTGAACTGACAGTGCACTAAAGGATCCAGGTAACTAACCTAAACCAGATGAAGGAAGGAGCAGCTGTTTGTTTTTGGATGAATACATTCTTTTTTTTCCCCATGAATGTGAGCATCCAGAAAGGTTAGAATCCTGCCTAAGGACAAGATAAGTACCAGAGGAGGCGACGGTTGATTTGCATATTTGCTCTAACAAGAAGTCAGAGGTGCTTTGATTGGGTGCACACAGTAGCGACTCTTGAGGTTTATGATGCACATGCTGTCATTTCTGGGGATTACCTGCAGAAGCGCTTCAACTGAGGGCAACTCTCCAAACACCACACAGAGCCGTCTGGACGTCTCCGTTGAATCTGGAAGACAGGAAAAGCACCGGGTAAAGCTATCAGCTTATGACACAAAGGTAGCGCTGAGCATAAGTGATAGGAAATATCCACACTGAAAAGATCTGCCCACAAGAACACAGAGAATGCCAAGGACAGAGGTGGATTAGTGGTTTATCTCAGAAGTGACAGGTTTCTGCATTTCAGAAGCATCATGCTGGAGTGGGTGACGGAAAAGCTTTGTGAGAATAAACCAAGATCCCCATTCACTGGAAAACCTTGGCTTTCTTTTTTGATCTAAACCCAGTTTGGAAATCCGAGATTAACCCGATAGAGCCAGTTTTTCTTCAGTCACAGTCTTTGCTTCCATGAGGATTGAGTAGATTTGGAAATGCAGAGCTTGTCACTATATCCATCAACAAGCATAATATGGAAGTCTAGATTAAATGGTTTGGAAAAGCAAACCCAAAGAAACCACCTTCTGTTTTGAATAGTTTTGCCTTCCTCCACCTTCCCACAAAGTCACACTGTTATTTATGTGTGTCTCTGTGGGGAAGATGCATTTGCTTCATTTCATCTTTTACAGAGAGAGAACCAGAAGTCATTGTTTGCCTTAGGTTTGGACATATTCAAATCAGTACAAAGGAATGGAATGGACAAATATCACCAAAATGCAAAATAAGGCACCCTGTACTCTGAAAAGCATGTCTTTCTCTTGGTTCCACCTTCATGAGGATCCTGGAGAATTTACAACACACAACAACACACTGACTTTAGTGTTGGCAGCAGGAATTTAAAACAACAGGAGAATGACAACTGGGCCCTCTCCAAACAGACATCAAAACAAAGGTGACAAGGTAATATCTAGGAATATGCATGAGCATAAAGAAAAAAAAATTGCCATGGTCCTTCATTGCTTTGGGACTCTAAGTTTGAACATTGCTTTGGGACTCTAAGTTTGATGAAAACTGTCCATTGTGATAAATGAAAAAGACCTACTTAGCAAAATTTCATGTTGAAGCACTAAAATGTTTTTCATTCTACCTGCATGAGTTTCTGGAACTATTATCGCAAGATAAATGCAGTAGAAACATAAAGGCAGATGTTTTAGCCTCTGTCTCCAAGGAAATTGTACTGTTAATTTTTAATAATTATCAGCTCTAGAGAACCTTGATTCTTGGACCTAATTTTTCAAGAAAGGACCTAAAACTCTGCATGGAATTCTGTTTTGATGGGCATGATGGTTTCTTTTGCCTCTGAAAGGAAAATAACAATAATTAACACTTAAAAGTTTCTACAGATTAGACTATTTTTTTTTCCTTTTCTTAAGAAATACCATCAGGATTTTTGTAAACAAAACCTAATTAATATAACTAGTTTTGTTATAATTATCATCCTCTTAGGACAAATTTTGTTCTTTTGATGCACAATCTGCACAGAATTTCCTAAGTCATGGCTATGAAGAAAATTAGTGGTCACCATAGTTTATTAAACAGCCCTGTAAAGAAATACCAACCCCATTAGAATGACAGCTTTCATTTACCTGAAGATATTAAAACCCTGTCGATGTGATTTCCATCAAGAAGGTTTTCACCGAAATAATAAAAAATGAATGAAGGAAATCAAATGTAGTCATCTAGTTAAATATTCATTTTCTAATCTTTAGGGAGCTGTTTATTATACTTCCAACACCTGGCCTTTACCAGAACGTTGTCTGATTTTAAACTTTTATCGTGCTACAGCAAATTCCAAGAGGGTTACCAGTTAAGCCCTATTATAGAAGCCAGAGTAACAAAGCATCCTTCCTCTGAGTCTAGGAATGATTGAACAAACTTTTGATTCTAGGAGAAACATCACTGGGCCAGAGAGAGACAAGAGAAGCTCCAATGATGTGAAATTTAAGGAGACACATTTACAGGTGTTTTCCCTGCACCTGCATCAGGTGCAAAAAAAAGGCATCTTTCAATTTTGCAATCCAGACACCTCATGTAAATCACCCCGGTCCTGGCCCTCAGTTCTCTGGCACTTGTGGTAATGGTATTTAATTTCAAAGTTTTTCTTGGTGAACATGGTTTAACAAAAATAAAAATAAAAAATATTTTCACATCAGGTGCTGTGGTGCACATCTGTAATCCTAGCCATTCAAGAGGCTGAGACAGGAGGATGGCAAGTTCAAGGTCAGTCTCAGCACTTTAGTGAGACCCTGTCTCAAACAAAATAAAAAGGGCTCAGTAATAAAGTTCCCCTTGTTTTAATTCCCAGTACTAAAAACGACATACATATGTCTATATTTTTTCATGTGTTTGATAGAATTATAAGACTGTATGTTTGTCACAATCACAACTTAAATAAGACTGTGCATTTTGACTTTTTAAGATAAAGTCAATGCAAATTCCTCAGATAGATAGAAGAGGTAAGAAATAAGGTGAAATGAGGTGTGTTAAATATATCCCTAAGGTATCCTTAGGTATTCCCTGATCTCATCCAACCCAAGCCTAGGAGAAAGATCATGGCCAGTGGGAAATTACAGAATTATGTTGGCAAAGAAACAAATGGGATGTGGAAGAAAAAAATATAAAGACATGCATAAAGACTGGAATCAGGAAGGAACATGACTTAATGACACAAAACAATCTAAATACCTACATTACACAAACTAGGATTTTAGTTCATCATTCAAATCAAATCTGAGTCCTGTCATCTTAGAGGATTTTTTTTTTTTTTTTTTTTTTTTTTTTTTTTTGTACTGGGGATTGAACTCAGGGGCACTTGACCACTAGACCACATGCCCAACCCTTTTTTGTATTTTATTAGAGACAGGGTCTCACTGAGTTGCTAAGTGCCTCGCCATTGCTGAGGCTGGCTTTGAACTCGTGATCCTCCTGCCTCAGCCTCCCAAGTGCTGGGATTATAGGCATGCGACACCGCGCCCGGCTTTAGAGGATCTTTTCAAGCAAGTTAGAACCTGTAAAGCTTGGGTTTGTCATATATTATGTAAGAATAATACAAAGAACATATCAAACAAAATTATGGTAGCAACAGCTGTCTTACAGTAATGCCCATGTGCCAGGTACTTTGAAAAAGCATTATCTCAGTATTTTGACCATAGTCCTGGGGTGATATGTGTTGTTCCTATTTTAATTAAAGGGAAAATTCTGATAATAAAATAGTAATTAAGTATATGTATCATATTTATATGCATATATATATATATATATATATATATATATAACTGAATGCAGTACATTATCACACAAACATATACACGTGATAGCATACTGCATTAAATTAAACATCTAAAGCACTTAGCAAGTCGTCCAGCTGTGGAAACTCAAGGGAGAGTGGCTATCATTAAGGTAAATTATAAATGCTCTTTTAATATAAGTGAAAGTTTTACAAATTTCTTGTTTGGATCATCTTCACTTACAGTTTATCTTTTTCCAGACACCATTTAATTGATGTACAGAGAAGAAACATGTGAGTCAATTAGCATCATCACCAATCTTCCTAAAAGGCATAACTAGGTTTTGGACTTTGGAAGTCCCCATGAATTCATTAGTACTTGTGCAAACAGAATGTCATCCAGGTGCTTGGAACAAGAGAGTGGAGGATGGGGAAATCAAGAGGCTCTGGCTTTTTCATAACAATACAATGAATGAAATGCTAAGGTGCTTCCTGAGGTGGGGCCTGTCCTAGTGACAACAGAGGCTCCCACTCCTGCCCCTTGCAAACCTGGACTGTAGGGCAGACTCTGGGAAGCAGACTTACGAGTTAAGATGTACACTCAGAGGGCCTGAGCAAGACAGACCTCTTTGCTGGTACCAACAAATTCCTCAGGGGTTTGTGAGATGACAAATAGAAACAAAGTTCCCCCTAACTTGGGCCCAGACACTGTTAGTATTTGCACAACACAGATATCTCAGCCTATGGGTAATTTTTTTTTCTATTGTAGGAGTTTCAGATTTCAACTGAGGGTACAGCTAAATTCTGCTCAGGAATGTTCTTCCTCCACTTTTCTCCATTTAGCTTTGCTAACTAAACAGAGAATGATGACTCTTCCATGCATGGGAAGTTTGTAGTGGGAAGGTATGATTTCTATACATCGAAACAAGGAACATTGAGATGTTAAAACACGTGTGTGAATGCACCCACCAACACGCACGTATGCATGTATACGCACACACACAGGTGACATTATTTGAAACAGGAAACATTAATGCTGAGCAATTTCAATGTGCCCTCTCCTTCCGGTAATAGGTTGGAGCAAATCCATCACCATTTACAGGGCTGTCTCCTATCATGAAGTAGGACATCAAGGGAACCTGGTTGATTACAAATTATATATCTATTTTCTTCATTAGCAATCTATTCAGAAAACATACAACATGGCTAAGGCTTAAGTACCAGAGCAATATATGATTTTCTTGTTCCCATTACAGGATATTAGCATTAGAAAACTTATTAGAAAACTCAAAAGGTACAGTCCAGATTAAACATCCCAGTGGACAATGAGTGAGTCAGGTATGCCTCACAAGGAAGCAGATCTCCTGAACGGAACTTCTAGTTCCTCCTCGAGTGGAAGCTGCTGTCATTTACTGTTCTGTATAATCAGAATGCACAGAGGCAAGGCTTTTGGGTGAAAAGCACCTATTATACCTGAACCTCAGCAAGGACAGCGGAGATGCCAGGTGGCGGTGAATCCTAAGACACCATGCAACTGGAGAATCAGATTCAAAGGGGAAAGTTCTCATGAAATCCCAGGTCTCCTGACTTAGAGGGTCTTGTGGAGGAAGGATTACTGATATAAACAAATTGGTAGCAGGAATGTCAGCCAGCAGGATGTGTCTAGGTTCCAAGTCACAGATCATCTCACCTGGGAGAGGAATAGGAGTGGCAAGATTTGGGATGTATTTCCGATACTGCATCAGTCTCCTTTAGAAATTGCTAAAGAATTAGGTGTTTTATAATAAACATAACTACCTTTGTAGTCTAAAATCCCGTCAACTCAATTGCATTACCCTGATTCTAGTTTCTTTATAACTTCTATCAAATACGAAAATACATTGCGTATTTGCTAATTTTGTGTCTCTCTCACCAGAATGAAATGTCTTAGACAAGAAGAGTCTGGGGTTTCTACACTTACATTTCTAGCACCATTGGACAGTGTTTGGCACTGTTAAACAAGAAGCAAAATGTACAAATGATGTAGTGATAATTTTAAGATGCTTTGCCATACTTCAGTAAAAAGTTTACTAAAATGTATGCTACAAAGCATGTGTTAGTAAATATATATTTTAAAACATTACATATAAAAGGCATATTTAATTCATGCACATGGATTTAATAGTAATAAAATGAGTACCCATCTGGCTATGGCTATCCTAAGAAATAGAGTATTGCTGTTATCTACAGAGTTCTCTTCTGCAAAGTAAGGTACAGCCCATAAAGAATCCTTGATCCCTTAGTCTTTCCTTTCCTTACTTTTTTCTAGATCAGCTAAATTGATAAAAAGGGAAGCAGTATTAGGCAATACAACATACAGGCTGAAGTTTTGGCCCCAATTTTTCTGATCATGTGCCCCACCCAAAAATCTTTTTATAATATATATTTATCACATAAATAGTTGATTCATAATTACATGCATTTATTATCATTCAATATATTTTATACATTATACAGTCTATATACAGAAGAAGGTGAAATTAAAATATTTCATAAGTTATACTTACATAATTTTTAACTGTACAGACTTGTTCTTTTTAAAGACATTATAGTTACATTATTAGCACCATATTCTATTAAGTACAAACATGCTAATAATAAGGAGGGAAATATGTTGTCACCCAAAATTAGGGAGGTACATCTCTGATTTCAGGCATTTTAAAATACATGTCTTGTAACCAATAAAATACAGTAAAAAAATTTAAGGGAAAAATACATTGAATATAGTTCACTGCTATTAAAAATTGTATTTTCAAATGCAACAGTATGAAACTATAACACAGCATTTTAACTGTTCATTTAAAACTTTATTTAATATTTCTAATTTTGGTTTCATGACTACCATAGCAATGAAACACACACCATATATATCTAAATGATAGATAGATAGATCCAAATAAAAGAAATGAAACATTGGATCATTTCTCAATAACAAAGATTTTTAATTAAAACCCACCAATTATGTAAAAGATTTTGCTGCTATACTTGAAAATTCTCAGGAATTTTTAAAACTGTTTGAGTGAATTTCAAATGCACTGACATTTCATATTCAATGATTCTCCAAGCTACGAGTATGTGTGTGTCTATGGGTTTGATGGTTCATTTTTTAAAATTTATTTTTATTCTAATTTGTTATACATGCTTGCAGAATGCAATTCATTTCATATTACATATAAAGCTCACAAATTTTCAAGTCACTAGTTTTACATAAAGTATTTTCACAACAATTGTGTCTTCATACATGTACTTAGGGTAATGATGTCTAACTCATTCTACCATTTTCCTATTCCCTTGCCCTCTCCAGTCCCTCCCAGCCCTCTTTGTTCTATTTAAAGTTTCTTCATTCCTCTCATCCCCTCCTCCCTTGCCTTTATAAGTCAGCATTTTCATAACAAAGAGATAACTGGACCTTTGGTTTTTTGGGATTGGCTAACTTCACTTATCATTATTTTCTCCAGCTCTGATGGTTCATTTTTTTATAGCAACAAATAAAAGGAGACATATAGGAAAAAGAGCATGAGAAGGAAGAAAAGGAGGAGAAAAACCAGGGAAAGGGGCAAGAGGAAGAAGGAAAACAGGGTAAAGGAAGTGAGAGAGCAGGAAGGAAGGAGAGAGGAGGAAATGGTGGATTAAGGCAGGAAAAGGAAGCTGGGTGTGGAGGTGCAGGACTGTACTCCGAGGGGCTTGGGAGGCTATGGCAAGAGGATCTCAAGTTTAAGGCCAGCCTGAGGGACATAAAAGGCCCTAAGCAATTTAAAAAGACTCTGTCTCAAAATAAAAGATAGAAAGGGTTGGGATGTGGCTCAGTGGTTAAGCACTCCTGGGTTCAACGCCCATTACCAAAAGAAAAAACAGATAAAGGAGAAGAAAACATATTCTGAGGACAATGTTAAAACACTTAACTTCCTGAAAGAGCACAATATGTAATTTTAATTTTTTTTCCATCTTAATTAACGATTTTCCCTTATAAAAGTAAAATTCCTGGAAAATTCCAAAAGTTCCCTCTCTTCTCCCCTGTTTCTTTGTTCCCATTGTCTTTCCTCTTACATACCTGCCCCTCCTCTTTCTTTTCCTGGTGACTGGAAAAAGTTGTTTCTTAAATATTACATATTATGAATTTTCTTCTACAAACTCTTGAGTTTTTTTTTTTTTTCGAAATTAACATATGGAGGGTTAATTAGGCAAAAGAATAATATGATGAAGTATTATTGTCATGTATATTATTACAGACCAAAAGAGACAACCAATTTTCAAATCATTTACTCAGTTTTGGTGCTAATATCATAAATTGCTGCTTAATAAAAAGTAATTTTGACAATAAATAATACATTCATAGTTCAATGCTGTTATCCTTGCAGCACATTCATCATCCCGTTGTTCTGTTGTTGTGTTTTGTTTTTTGATTTCTCAAAGTATTAAAATATTGCCAACAAGAACTATTTGTAAATATGTGACCTTCCTCATTTTTCCCCAATGGAGTGATATAAAGACAAGAACCCAAATAATCTAAACAATATTTAACACCTTTAGTATCTGTTGGAAAGCAAAAATGAAGACGAATGTTCTGCTAGATAACTCATTCAATGTTTATCTTGATGACTAGAAAACAAGCAACCACACAACCATTGAAGTGAATTACAATAAAATATACGTTTTTCAGAGAGAGGAGCACAAAATCAGTTTTCATTTGGCATGCTAAGTATGCTATATTTGAACAGAATGTTACATATTCATTTCATTCATCATTTAAAGGCAGATAATCAGGAAGTCATTACGTGGCCTGCATTGGGCAGCTATTCGATTAGCGCATAATTGAGCACTCTGTAATTCAGCCAAAGCTGACAGGCTGGGAATGCATAATATCCATCTTAAGTATTTTAAATGTGGGGGAAATGATGGGGCAAATGGTGTCTGCTGGTCAACATTGACCACGAGAATAAGGAGGCCATCCAAAATGTAGAAAAACTGTGTTTATTTACATTGCCTTCCTTTTATAAATGGTCTTGTTCATGTAATTTTGCACTTCATAGCCTTCTACAAAGTTGGTAACTCACGTGGGAAGTCATAGTCTCTGGCAGAAGAAGATTTTATGGGACACTTTGTGTCTTGCTGACTTCCTTCTATGGAATGCCACACTGACCACAGACTCTGACAAGAAGGTGATAACTAAAGGCAAAAACCCGGTTTTCTCTAGAAGTTCGAGGGATGATCTCAGGTTGGAAGGCAGAGTGCAAAAGTGGAAAATGGCTGTGTTTGCATCTGAAATGTCCCACAAAGTCCATATCTATATAAAGTCCATATCCTATACAAAGTCAAGGTCAACTTTCAATAAGAATGGAAATCTATCAGATTCAGAAATAAAAAGTATATGGCTAGAGAACTTAATTTATTATTTTATTTTCATTGTATTAGTAGCTATATTGGTGCTCTTTGGAGGAAGGTAGAGGATTTTATCATTGGTACTTGTGTATATTTTCTAGGCTGGCTTAGAATAACAGAAATCAATTCTCTCCTAGTTCTGAAGGCCACACGTGTGAACTCAAGGTTTCTCTGCAGGGTTAGCTCTTCTTAGAAGCTCTTCCTGAGGGCTCTCAGGGAGAATCTGTCTTATGTCTTTCTTTCCCTGCTTCTTAAAAACACCAGTTGTCCTCAGTCTTTCTTGATTCTATACTCCCAACTCTAGCCTTGGCCTCCATCTTCACCTCTTTACCTACCTTAGTATCTCATCTTAACTAACTGTATCTGCCACAGCCCTGTTTCCACATCAGGTCACATTCTCAGGTAGAAAGGGTTTAAACTATGGCAAACTTTTTGGGAGAACACAAATTGATCCGTACAACATTGTTTTGAATTGCTAAGACATGATAATAAAAAGCAGACTGATTTCAGTTGGTTGTACTACTTTATAAGTTCCCTATAACAAAGGTACTCCCTCACTGCCTACACCTAGGGAAGGTCAGGCCCATAGTCCACTCATGATACCCATTGCCTTGACTTGGTCAAAAGTCACAGACAATGTATGAGAAAGGGAGGGTAAATAATCTACATACTTATGGTCCTGGAAATAAAATCAGCCCAGGACAGGGTGACAGCAGTCTCAAACAAAAGGAGAGGAAGCCCTCCCTGCCTTCACAAAATGATTCCTTCTTCATGTTAAAAGGCAATTAAAAGGTATAAGGCTTTCAAATAAACAATAAAAAAAAATATGGCTGTGAGGAGCCACAAATTCTGGTGACCTGCTTCTTATGGTAGAGATGGGATACAGTTTGGGAGGAATGTGAGTTGGAAGCAAAGCATGAAATCACACAAGGAAAATGGAAATTGCTGTGCCTAGAAGCTTGAGAAACATTTGGCCACTATTTCTTCATGTTCTTTCCTCACTGTTCAGTTCCTATAGTGAAAAGTTCCATGGCATAATCTCTGTAGTATATCATTGTTTTAGTCAGCTTCTACAAGAACATTTTCTTTAGAGGAAATGTTTTAGAGGAGGAAAAAATGTTTTGGTGCTCATGGTTTTAGAGATATCAGTCCATAGATAGCCAACTCCATTACTCTGGGCCCAATGTGAGGCAGAACATCATGGTAGAAAAGCACGGTGTTAGGAAAGCAGCTAAGGACATTGCAACAGGAAGTCAGGAAGCAGAGAAAGCTCTGCTCACCAGAGAAAGAATAGAAACCTCAAAGTTATGTCCCTAGTGACCTATTTCCTCTGGCTGCACCCTACATTTACCACCTAGTTAATACCTATCATTAGTTAATCCAACGATTAAATTACAACACACAAAATCAAATCATTTCACCTCTGAACATTCTTGCATTGTCTCACACATGAACTTTTGGGATGTACCTCATATTTAAACCATGACAATTACATAAGAGTTTGGGAGGATAGTTAAATGGAAATATCAAGCCAGACAGTAAGAAATCAATAGCAGATTCCAAAGTAAGATGATAAATAAAGGCAAGTATTTTCCAAAATACACTTTTGTGCATCTATGAGATCAGTTGTATTAGGTCAAAGGATCTGAAAGCATGAGAAGTATTTCTGACTTGAGTTTTTAGAGAGTGGTTAGTCTTTGATGAGTCCCACTTAGGTCAATGAGAAAAACCTGGTGAAGTGACTCTCATGTCAAGATTAGTGAAGAGATGCTTCAGTAAGACCATTTCAGGGAACTTGATAGGAGCCCCTACCATCCCATGCGTGGGGATCATGAGGACTGGGGCTTTACTTGCTCATGAGAAACATAAATGTTCAGCCAGACACCGTGGTGCACACCTGTAACCCCTGCTACTTGAGAGGCTAAGTTAGGCAGGAGGACCCTGTTCAAAGCCAAGTTCAAAGCCAGCCTCTGCAAGTTAGCCAGACCCTGTATCAAAATAAATAAAGGAGATAAAAAGGAAAGCTAAAGGCTGAGAAATGGAAATGGATGGCGCTACGTGATGGGTCAAACAGATGATGGCACAGAACAGCCCTTAGTCTGTTGGAATAAAGGAAGAGTGATCTGTCCTGTTGCTCACATAGACGACCCCTATGTGTGAACGAACAGGCATGCTGAGCTGAACAAAACTGACCAGGGGCCATCAGGAGAGGAACAGTTGCTCAATCAATAGAAGCTGTAGGAGTCACAAGGTCCTGAAGCTGAGAAAGAGGGCAGGTTGAATTTCTAGCATCAAGAGAGTATTTCTAGCAACAAGTGACCTTTAGGTTAGAGAGGTAAGTGATGGTGTAGGTGAGGTTTTCTATGAAGAGCCCACAAGAACAGCTCATAAGAGAAAGGGACATTATTAAATTTCTGCCAGAACCAAGGAATATGAAGTCATTCAAATATTCATCAGTAAAATAAGAATTTTCTTGCCTTTATCTTCCTTCCTTCTCAATCTCCATCCTAAGACTCCTTAAGAAAGGTCTTGCCATCCAAATGACTCAACTTGGAGTAGGAGAGAGAAGATTTCACTTTGATCAAATGAAACAATTTTGTTATTGTAATAGGATGCACCTTCTAATTACTGAATGAAGAATGTGTTTGGTGACTTTAAGAGACTACAGCGTGTTTTATTGACCAAGAATAAGCAGAAAAGTCATGGTGTCATGGTGCCTACTTAAGTTTTCATAGAGACCTAGGGAAGAAGTAAACCCATTGAGCAAATCTAAATGAAAACTGAGATCCTAGGTTGCTATGATTATATCCTATGAATCCAGTGAACTAATTACCTTCCCATCTGTATGCCTTTAAGTCACCTTTCTTACTTGACCTTGTGTACAGGAGATGCTGAGGACTGAAGGTTGGTGGAGCTCCTCCCCATACTTTCATAATCTGGAGGTGGCTGCTAGTAACCAAGGCAGCTCTAGAAGGTAGACTTGATGGGGGGGAGGGCTCGCTTCTATCTTTTGATTCTTCTACTCTTTCTTTCCTTTTTTTTTTTTTTTTTTTTGGTGGTGATGCTGGGGATTGAACCCAGAGCCTTGTGCCTGTGAAGCAAGCACTCTACTAACTGAGCTATAGCCCAAGTATCCTACTCTTTAACATCAATAGCAATAACTTGGTAGATGAAGATGCTTACGAAGGGCATGGTCAGGATTTGGGTAATCTTTGCTCAGTATCTAAAACAACAGGAAAGTAATGGTATTTGCCTAGATTGTTCTTTGTATCCTAGAAACAGTCTTGCATGATCAAGATGCCTTCTGCATAACGTTCTCTTACTTCCTTGTTATACTAAGTTCACGATGGACATTGCATCAGAAAGCATGTTTTAGCCATCAGACTTTTTTTCTTAGAGTTTTACAAACTATTTTATGATGAAGACACATAACAGAAATAATACCTTACTTTTACCTCTTATTTGTTACATAAGATCTATACACTGCGGTCTTTTTGTGAATGCATTTTGGTTCTGGGACAAAGACACCCTGAGATAAAGTGCCATAATAAAGGCCAAGAAAATACCACTTTAAGAAATCTAGAATGCTCTCTGCTTAACTAGGGATACAATAAATCAATATGACAAAGACCACAATGAAGTTATAGCTTTGGATATTTGTTTTAGGAGGTGGGTAGTATGGGTTGAATTTATCCTCCCAAAATGATATGTTGAAGTCCTATCTCCCCAGCACTTCAGAATGTGACTTTATTTGGATGTAGGGTCTATCCAGGGGCAATCAAATCGAAGTTAGACCATGAAAGACAGCCTAATCCAATAGAACAGATGTCCTAAAAATGGGGCAGGGACAGGAATGCAAAAGTAAACAATTGAATATTCTCTCTGAGAAGGTCAGCAATGGGGGTGATACACTTAAAGAGATGTCCAGGATGATGGGCAAAGACCAGCGGCTAGTGGAGCAAGGAAGGATTGTCCACTAGAACCATCAGAGAGAACTTGTCCCTGCTGACACCTTCATTTCACATTCCAGTTTCCACATCCCCAAGGGAGCAAATGTCTATCACTGAAAGCCACTTGGTTTTTGCTGCTCTGTTAACATTCTTCTGAACAAACTAATTTAGTGCGCTACTGAGGTGATTGGGGAGACTGAATTGAAGGGGAGTGTTTAGAAAAAAAAAAATCTTAATAATCTTGGGGGAAAAAGTCACCTTATATAAATTTAGTGGAAGATTATTATTTTTTTTTTTTTGAGTAAGGTCCAAGGGAAGAATACCATGTGTTCACTAACATATCCTAAGATTTCATGTACAACATGAGTTTCTTTCTGCACAATATTATCTAAGGGCTTTGAAGTATCATTGCTACTACTGTGGAATTTGGTGAAAGACCAAATGTTGAATGATGATAACACACTAATGTTTCATACATCTACTATGAAATAGCACCTATTTTGTACTCTATTATTATTACTTCTTTTGGTATACATTTGCCTTCCCAAACTATATACTTCCAGGGCCGGAGATTATGCTCTATAGAGTTCCTACAATTCTCTAGAAAAGAAGAAGTTTCCTTGCACACAGTAGGCACCTAATTAAATTCAGAGTTATGTGAGAACATTAGATTGATACAACATTAGATTTTGGGGCCACACACATTTAAATTCTCTCTAGGAAGCTACATACTCTCTATTACAGTAGACAAGCTTGGTGCTATTTTTTTTTAATCCATTGCATTTTAATTAGTTTTGATTAACAGTGCAAAGAGCTAAAGGAAAACAGGATCCATTTCTTTCTTTCTTTTTTTTTTTTTTTAAGTCAATATGCAAGGGGATTTACATTCACTAGTCTAACTCTTTCACATATCACCAGCAGAATTGGGCCCCAAGCAATTTATTCATTTGCAGCCATAATAAATGACTCAGGGGATTGAAATGGTGAAAGAGTCTGTCATTTGAAGATTTGTAGTGATTGGCTACAATAGGAAAATGAATTCCACAAAGCCAACTAGAGGATGTATAATGAATTCATTGCTTCAGTTACCACAAAAACGAAATACCAAAAGGTTTATTTCCCACACATAAAACAAAACTCACTGGTAATATCATGTGGAAAGCAAAAATGCTGGGACAAGTAAATTCAGCAAGTTATCCATGCATAGGCTGTTCAAGCATCTGGGAAAGCTAGACACAGTTCATACAACTTATAAAGACTCCTTGTTACTCTGGATGTTTTTTTTTTTTTTTTTTTTCTATCGCTTTCTTCATACGTACCCTTTGGTACAATCCTTTCAATCCCTAGTTCTAGAAGTCTAGAAACTGTTTAAACGTTTCCTTACCAGTATGGGTTTCTTGTTAGGATCTACCAACATGCAGTTTCAGCTGGAGATTCAAAGACCAAAGCAAGGACTCTGGCTCACTTTCTATCTCTGCTAGCAACAACAGAAGCAGTGAGCAAAGGAGTGTGGCCACAGGCGACAGCATAAGTGAGGTGTCCGGCAACATCATGGTGCACAGACACCCTAAGTACCAATGGTGAGACTCCAGAAGCTGACTCAGCAGTA
Source organism: Tamias sibiricus (assembly GCA_025594165.1). Lineage (NCBI taxonomy): Eukaryota > Metazoa > Chordata > Mammalia > Rodentia > Sciuridae > Tamias > Tamias sibiricus. The sequence continues at coordinate 13,876,518 of CM046662.1, forward strand.
TCTCCTGTACATTAGCAGCAATGGCAGGCTCCAGGACGCCACCCATGATGGAGCAGCTCCTGGAATGTCAGCTAGTGGCAATCTACCTCTTTCCTCCTCTATCCCTTTATTCTGCTCCTCTGCATGTCTCTTCTGCAAACATCAGCCCATTGGTTAACAAGGAATAGAAGAACTCATAAAATTGGAATGAGGATCTCTGAGTAGATAGAAATTAATATGAAAGCTTTGAAACTCCAAATCCTTCTGAGGCTCCTCTACCAGAGGAAGCAGTCCTTATTCCCCAAGGAAGAGAACATCAGCCTTCCCTCGATTGATTTAAGAACCTATGAAGACCTTGACTGACCAAAGCAGTTACTTTGCAAGAAGATGCCAATCCCTTTCATGGCATGTCCTCAACCCAACTCATTCCCTTAATACCCATGAACAGAGTCAGGTCCCTGCAGGTCCAGTAGTATAAGTGCAAAGTTTAACCTAGAAGAAAAAGGTTTATATACTGAACGAATTATAACAATCACAGAATTTATATTGGTAGAACCCTGGGAAGTATGTGTAGAGAAGTACTCTAAGGTTGTTATAAACAAATAAATCTGAAATTCATTATGTAATCCATTTGAGTTCATAGAGTAGATTCAATGTGTTAGGCTGATTAGTGGCAAGTAACTCAAACGGTTGGTTTGGTTGGGATTGAAATAGTCATAGATATTTAATACATTTGTGAAGGCAAAAATTCCCTGAACTTTTTTTTGTACCAGGGATTGAACCAGGGGCACTTAACTACTAAGCAACATCCCCATCCCTTTTTATTTTTTTATTTTGAGACAGGGTCTCACAAATTTGCTTAGAGCCTCACTAAGTTGCTGAGGCTGGTTTTTGAACTTGTGGTCCTCCTGCCTCAGCCTCACAAACCACTGGAATTATAGGCATGAGTCATTATGCCCAGATGGAATAATTTTTAGGAAGGAATCCAAAGATGGAAAAGATAGGCATGCTGTGGTATGTTCATCACCTACCACCCATCTTCCCCAAAACGTCCAGACTATTCTTCATTCAGCAAGACATTAAGAAGGTCTGCATGACATAAAAATCAGAATTCTGAAAAACATTCTGACAGTTGAAGGAGATTTTTTTTGGGAAATGACATCCCTGAAAGGGGTTTCCTTATGTTAGTGGGGATAATAAAGTGGAGTAAATCTGATGGCAAGGAGGATGACCCAAAGCCATGTATCTGAAACTAGAGGAAGTGGATCTGTGACCATCTTCTTCCCTCAGTGATGGAATTGAAAGTAAAGTGATTGTGGAAAGGGACCCAGCTTTGCAGGTAGGGCAGAAAATGAACAACACATCTGGACATCTGCCCATCTAGATGGAGGTCTGCACATCTGGATGTCCATCAGCTCACCTGAATATCTTTCTTTTCCCTTTTGATTTCAACTGGCAAGATGAAATGCCCAAAATTACATCAGGCAGCATAATCATTTCCTTGCTGGACATTATTTAAATATTTTTAGTTGTAGATGGACACAATACCTTTATTTGGTTTAGTTTTTTTTATGTGGTGCTGGGGATAGAACCCATCGCCTCACTCGGGCAAGGCAAGCATTCTACCACTGAGCCACAGTCCCAGCCCCTGGATATTATTTTTAACCCTGGCATATTTATTAACAAGGAAATATGGGAAAATATTTAAAAGAATAAAATCATGGTATTAATATATTCGTGTTAAAGAAACCAGATTTGGTTCTTCATTTACAACATATGCAAGATTTTGACCTAATAATGTAACTAGATAGTCTTATAATTCTAGTTTAAAATATCAGATTGGAGAATTAATTTATGAGTGCATTCTGGGCTGAAATGTCACCATTCAATTGTGGAACATAAAACACAAAGAAAACCATATTTGTAAACATATAAGCATTTCTTAACTTCTTGCTAAGGCTCATACTATTGAAGTAATTAAAAAGAAATCAAACATTAAATTTAAACACGTAATTTAAAAGTTGAAGTTGTTTAATTAACTAAATGTGTAAATAGGATAAAACACTAATCAAAGCCTTCCTTAAAGGTGATCGCTAAAATTTGTTATACCTATAAGAATAATAACTTTTATGAGCTGAATTGAAAAAGTGAAGGAAGAACTAGGTTTCTTAATGTGTTGTTAGTTTATTGAATATTAATTCACATAATGGCAACTCCTGTAAAATTATTTTTATATTACAAATCTGCAGAATAGATTTTAAAAAGACATTTTTAGGACTAAATGTATAAAGATTAGTATTTTTCGTATAATGAAGTCCTTAAACACAAGCCAAATACCCCAACTTGGGCTTCCCTAGACAATAAAGAGAAACTTAGCTGTGTTTAAATCACATAAACATGATAGATAATAAATTTGTATGCTATCTGGCATTTTCAAAGTTAATTTTGACCATAACCACTCCCCATGTTAAAGTAACTCTACTTAAAGAGAATTCAGAATATTCACTTATATAATTTCAGTCTTGAAAAGAATCTCAGAACTTATCCATTCCCATCCCTTCATTCATTCAAAGATGAAGAAATGGAACCTCAGAGATGAAATACCTACAGGCACAGAGGCGATTCACAAAAGAATGGAGACAGAGAGCAATTCCCAGGGTACCATGCCAGTGTCATCTCTAATTCATAGTGCTTAACCCATCAACTCTTTCAACACTTGACCCCGGAGCCAGGTCATCATTTCAACCTCCAATTTAGAAGGGGAGCCAGGAAATTAAAGCCACATTATGCAGTAATATAATCATTATGAGAACCAACCCAGCCTAGATCCTGGAGCTCTGTGCTTTCACAAGGCCCTCTTGCTTTCATTTTTCAACCTGGCACCTTCTCTTGCCACTAAGTATTCACTTGGAGTTCTTTTAAAAGGAAAGTTTCACACGCTTCCTATGGCCTCTACTCTCCCATAGAAGGAGTGACATTTGAGAATTCTGACAGTAAGACATCTCTGACTTCAATCACAGAGTGCGAAAATGAATATTTTCCACATGCAACTTTGAAGGTTGGTGCTCTTTTAACATAGCCTTTCAGTTTTACTTGAGATTGACTGCAGGGGAATCGGATGGTAGTTGAAGCAGCACAACAGAGGATGTTTGATAATCAGTGCCCAGTGTAAAAGGAAGGCTGACGAGGCCTCTGTTGCACCCAGGCAAGGCAAAGCCCATGGCTCAGAGAGAGATAATTGATCCAAAGAAATTTCGTGTGTCCTCAGATGCTTTCTGCAGCAATTTGTGTGTGATCAAAATCTGCTCTCTAGCTAGTGTTGACATTGCTTCCACACGTTTTTCTCAATTTCCCATTGACTGGGGAATTTCGTATCATATTTGTTGTGTACATATAAAAGTTATTATTCATACAGGTATAACAAATTTTAGCAATCAACTTTAAGAAAGCCTTAAAGTGTGTGTATATATATATATATATATATATATATGTGTGTACATATATATATACACACACATACACACATATACACACACACATATATATACATACATATATATATACATATGTTCATATACACACACATTCTAATACATAATCTATATGGTTATATATAATATATAATAATACAGCTTAAGATAGAAACAGGAGATTATTAAAAAAAAAGAAACAAAGAAAATAAAAAAGTGATAGTTGGATGTGTCTTCCTATCTAAAGTGGAAGAAGAAATCAACTCTGGACAAATGCTCACTACTGCATGACAGTTTGCAAGATGGAAACTACGATAGTTAGATTTTGAAGACCTTAACCCCTTGAGGTTGCATTTTATTTCTACATCCTGTAAACTCCACAGTGCATCCATAGTTTTGTTTTAACTAGCCTCTCATCTGTTAATTATACCCATGTAGTTACTCTTTGGGTGATATTCACTCACTTTTGCAGCTTCATTTGCGATCATTTCACTTTGACCTGAAGGGTTTTCTAACATGTCTTGATAGTGAAGGTTTCTGTAGAAAAAGTACTCATCTCTCATCTGTCTGAAAATGTCTCATTTCACCTTCATTTTTGAAGGACAATTTTACTGAATATGGGATTCTTAGTTGACTGACTATAGGATTCTGTTCTTCCTCCCTTCTGGCCTTTGGTGATATTGTCTGTCCCCTTATTTCCACTTCTGCGAGTAAGCTACCCTCTGTCACTTCTGTCCATGCTCTGTTTATGAGATATATCTCTCCTCCACTGGCTCATTATAGATGATTTAAAAAAGATTTCTTTATCTTTTATTTTTAATGGTTTAGCTAAGACGTGTCTAGGTGTATTTATCTGCCTTGGGAATTCTCTATAATGGTGTCTTTATGGAGATGTCTTTAACTAAATTGTAGAAAAATTTCTCCCATAATCTCCTGGAAATTTTCTTGTGTCTACACTTATGAGATTCCAATTCCATGTATATTAGACCATTTGATGATTTTCTAATGTGTCTATATCAGGTGAATTGTACTTCACAAAAATTCTTTTGTTGAAGTTATAACTTCTAGTACCTCAGAAGGTAGGTGCATTTGAAGATGAATTCTTTAAAGAGATACTTATTAAAATGAGGTTTTTATGGTGATCCCTAATTCAATGTTACTGGTTTCTTATTAGAAAAGGAATTCTGAAGGTAGACATGTACAGAGGAAGACAAGATGAAAACAAGAGAACCAAGTGGCCATCTATTAACCAAAGACAGAGTCCTCAGAAGAAACCAACTCTGGTAATTCCTGGAGCTCACACTACAACCTCCAGACAGTGTATTTCTGCAGAGTAAGCCAACCAGTCTGTGGTACCTTCTTATGGTAGTCCTAGCAAACTAATATACTGTCTCTATGTCTTTTCAGTTTTACATAATTTATATTAATCTCCCTTCATGTTCACTGAATCTTTTTTTTTTCTCTGTACAGTCTTCTTGCATGAGTACATCAAAAGATCTTCATTTCTTATATTCTCTTCTCATTTCTACCATTTCAATTTTTTTCTTCATTATACCTATGTTCTGCTGCTGAAATTCCCCGGTTATTATTATGTGTTCACTTTGTCCACTAAATCATTTCACATATTGAAATCTTATATTTTAGTAATGGTAAAATCCTTGTGTAATAAGTCCAATATCTGGCATATTTCTGGGTCTGCTTCTATTGACTGTTCCCTCTTTTGACAACATTGCAAGCCTATTTCCTTTCTTCTTTACCTGTCTCATCATTTTTAATTTGCTATTCACTGTGTATACATGGAGAATAGAGAATACCATAATTGATATTTTTCCCAGAACTGTCAATACTATTTGTGTTAGGTCACAGTTTGGGGTTTGAATCCATCTAAATTTAGTTGAATTGAGCCTAGGCTTTTAATAGATTTCGGTCCATTCTCAAATGTTTTGAGGTTCAAGAGGTTTTCTTTTTCTTTCTTTTGTTTTAATCCCATACTCAATTTTCTGCTCTCTTCTCCTGCTTCCTACGATAAGCCTTTGTATGACTTTTGCAATACCCTTGATAAAGACCTAGGGTACCTCAGTGAGTTTTCTCTCCATTCAGTTATCCATGTCTGGTCTTGGGAACCACTGGATCACACTTCGTAAGAATCCAGAGGTCCTATGAAATTTCTTCTCTAATCTCATGCCTTGTCCAAACTTTGAAATAGTCACTTTTCATGCTCCAGGAAGACCTATATCACGTCCATGGCTTTCAGTTGTGAGCACTTTTATCTTGGGCATGATTTGTTACTGTTTGGATTCTAGTTCATTCCAGTTTATATATATATATCTCCTGGACTCTCTGAAGGGCTTCTAAAAATCCTATGATTTTGAAGCTAATCTGGATAAAACATCAATGTTAGTGCAAGCATGGTCATAACTTGAATGTTTTTTTAACCGAAAGTGAGAATCTATTTTCTCTATTAATTGGTAAGATATTATGTGGTACTGGGGAACAGAACTTACTGTGTTTGGAGGGAATAATGTATACAGTAGCACTAACTTGCCAAATATGCAGCGTGTATGGAGAATGCCAAATAGCCCAGTTTGGCTCCAGTATTTTATCCATGCAGGTGGATTGTAGAAATGAGGAGATGGTGTTGTAGATGTCTGTGGATTTTGACAGCACACTATTCCATTCCTCATTCTGATAAATATCCTCTGCTTCTATTTGGGTAACCACCTCTCACCTAATCCAATTATTTTATTTTAAAAAGTTGGTAACACAGAACTAGTCATAGAAACTCAGCCTAGATAACTACCATACCGCATCTCTCAGTTATGATACTCATGCCTGACTGGTTGGTGCTGTTCACTGGGTTTAATAAACTGAAGAAAAGAACACCAATTTCTCTCTCTCTCTGTTGATGAAGTCTATCTGGAACAGAACACCAGCACAGGGGACCCCCATGGCCCTCTTTCCTTATTTTGAGAAGGTTTTTTTTTTGTTTGTTTGTTTTTTGCTTAAAGGAGTTTAACTGGGCTATGTCATCTTTTTTATTCAATGTTGTTGTATATATAACAGTAGCACGCTTTACAATTCATAATACATATAATAAGCACCTTTTTACCTATCACTATCATTTGTAGGCTAATTCCTCTTCCTTTTTTCTGTAATAAAATGTTTAGAGTTCAGTTACTCTGCTGTAACCATCAAAACGGCTCATGATATAAGTTCCAGAGACTTTTTTTTCAACTTAGTATTTCTAAAACCAAAGCAAAAATAGTCACATAAAGAGATTTTATAGTAGTGAACCACTTCTGAATTATGCTCAAAGTTCAGATGAGAAAATTCTGACATGAAAGATTAAAATGATATCATGTGGTTATACAAATAGTGCCAGGGTACTAAACTTGTATTTTACAACTTGCTGATTTGGGGCTGGGAATGCAACCTAGGGGCAGAGCACTTGCTTTCCACATGTGAGGCCCTGGGTTCAATTCTCAGCACTGAAACACACAACAAACAAATTTTCTGATTAGGCAATTCTGCTTTCTTTTATCATATAAAACATACATATTCGGAAGAAAATTATCTACTTTATTCTCCCATTAACTATGGAATTCCAATGTCACACTGTTTTTTCATCTCTATTTATACAACACTAAAATACACCAAAAGTTAGGATATCAATAGTGACTTTATCATTTAATTTCTAACAGAAGATTTCATTAGCTTGACGTGACTAGAAGATGGTTCTATTATTAAGTTATCATGTGCCTTTACTTATTTCATTTCTTCCTTCACATACATACATATACTTCCTGAAAAGAAAATGTTTCCTATAACTAGAAACTCAGGATACATGGCCAGTTGTAAAGTGAATTATACTCCATTGTGGAAAAAACATTATGTAAATATATCAATATTATTATAAAACAAAAAGATACTTCATAGTAGTCACAAATTAAAATTAAATTGTCTCCTTTAAATTCTTTTATTTAACAAATGTCTTTTGGGGCCCAGGGTTGTGGCTCAGTGGTAGAGCACTTGCTTAGTATGCATCCCTAATACCACATTAAAAAAAAAAAAAAAAAAAAAAGAAAAAGAAAAAGAAAAAAGAAAACCAAATAAAATAAAGGTATTGTGTCCATCTACAACTAAACAAAAATTAGAAAAATAAATAAATAATGTCTTTTTGATCACCAAGGCCATGAAGACAACAGCCATGTCCCATTTGCTCTACAATTGTCTCCACATCCCTACTTCAGTGCTGGTTTATATAATTGACATTCAGTAAGTATTTGGGAGGTGAACGCATGAATGAGAGACACCACTCAATTTTCTCAATTTAAAAATAGAGCGAGATTTCTTCTAGCTGAGATGATTAGGAAGGCTTTCTGTAGCAGACAGCATTTCACCTGGGCCTGCAAGGCTGGTCAGGATTTGAATGAGATTGGGTTTGAGGCAGGGGAGCCGCATAAGCAAGAACACACAAGTGCCGCAATACGCAGCACATATGAAGAATGTCAAGTAGCTGCATTTCCTTGAAGTGTTTGATATATGAAGGAGAGTTGTGGAAAATGAGGTTGGAAAGGAGGTTTGGGACCAGAGGGCCTTTTATTTCAATCTAAGAAGTTTTACTTTTATTTTGTAGACAATGGGGAGTCAGTGAAGGATAGTGCCCTGGAGAATGAACAGAGCGAGGGTACAGGATGATTAATCTGGGAGAAGTCTGCAGACTGGATTAGAATGTGGAGAGACTGGAGGTAAGGAGACAAGTTCCCTATAAATTGCAGGTGAATAACAATGAAATCTGAAAACAGCAGAGGTAAAGGAGAAGGAATGGAGATACTGTGACATATGGTAATTTTCTTTCTACTAACAATTATTATAACCACAACAGTCATTTACTATTGCAGGCACAGTGTGAGGACACTAGAGCAACATTTTATTTTTTTCCTAAGTAATCCTATAAAGTATTTCATATCATCCCCCATTTGCATTTGAGAAACACAAGGCACACAGGTAATACCTAGCAACTGGCTGAGCCATATTCGAACCCCCAAAATGTAACCCTTTAATCCAAATTAATTGCAACTCTAAGTTATGCAAAAGTTGAAATCTCAAGGCCTGAGTGATTCTTTACATGTGGGGTAAACAGAAACAGGGGTTCCTCCTATTTTACCTAGGAGGATTCTAAACTTATAACAATAAAAAAATTGATATTTATATTTAAGATACATTGAGTCATGATGCCTCTGGAGTATCTAGATGGAGTATTCTAGTAAGTGACTTAAAATATAAGACAAACCCCCAATTGCAGTCTGGAAATGGAGATTTAGGAACTGTCATACAGAAGAAATATCTGAAATCATACTATTGCCAAGATCAAGAGTAAAGAAAATAGAAGCAGGGATTCAGGAGCCAACTCGATGTGAATGACTACAAAGAAAAAGGAAGCGGAGGACAGGACAATGGAGGAGTCACAACAACAGATGACGTCATGGGTTTATTGGTGTCCCACAGAAAATTGGTGGAAATCCTAATCCCAATACCTTACAATGTAACTTGGTGTGGAAGTAGAGATTTCACAGTTCTAACTAGGTTAAAATGAGGTAATTAGGGTGGGCTCCAATCCAGTATGACTGACTGATGTTGTCATGAGAAAGTGAACATTAGTGCACAGAGAGGGAAGGAGATCTAGAGACACACCGAGAGCAAGCAGCCATGTGACAGACGTGAGGAGTCCTCCAGGCAAAGAATTCCAATGATTTCCAGCAAGTACCCAAAGCTGGAAGAGGAAGGAAAGGTTGTCCCCCAGAGCCATTAGAGAAAGCATGGCATTGCCAACACCTCTAACCTTTAGAGCTGAGAGACAATTAATTTCTCTTATTTTACGCTACCCAAGTTTGAGACTTTGTTTTGACAAAAGTACACAGAAGACAAAGTGATTCTATTTGAGAACATATATAAGACCCCCAACACACACACACACACACACACACACACACACACACACACACACACAGAGCCAGACTGAAAGGGTAAGATTGGTCAAAAGTACTGAAAGCTAGAATGATATAGTTGAGTATAAAGACTAAACAGATTCTATTTTATTTGATGATAATTAGATGCTGATTAGTGATCACTGAGGGATCAATTTCAGTATAATGGTGTGGGAAGAAGTACATTTCAAACAAATTCCTACAGATACCAAGTAGTTAACAGAAGTATGTGAAACACAGGATTGTAAAATAAGATGATGATGAATTGAAATCTGCATGCCCATGAATTCATTCTTTTTTTTTTTTTTTTTTTTTTAATTACTAGGATGGCCAAGAAAATCACATCTGTAGTCCATATACACACTGTTTGTATCGGTGACTATTCTATCACTAGTCCCCTAAATCTGATTATAAAGTAGTGTAAAATGGTTAAATTAGTATAAAATATATGCAAACTCTAAATTATGATTTCTGACCTATTTTCATGCACCTGTGTCAATTTCATTGAAATATCTGCAGAATTGAACACTTGGAAGAAATGGGTTAAGAATATTGTAAAGTATCTGTTAGTTAAAGCTGTGTAAGTTGAAGGACTAGTGTTTTATGACTAAATTATTAGTAATTTTGATTAAAATGTGTAAGTAGTAAACTATTTCACTAATTCTTCTCTTTTATTATTTTCTGAATTCTACTCATTTAGGATATATTCAAGTTCTCAAGGCTAAAATTGAGATTACTGATTTTACACTTTTTTCTTATCTAATATAGATCTTTGAAGTTCTACACTTCCTTTGCATACAACTTAGTTTTCTGTTGTGCATATTTTGATATGTTAGATGATTTTAATTATCATTCCATTAAAATGTCTTCTGATTTCTGCTTTTACTTTGATCCCCAAGATGTTTAAAAATAAAGGAGTCAATTTTCAAACATCCAGGGATTCATTTGTTGTGGTTATCTTATTTTCACTGAGTTCTAAATGTAAATGTGTTATAGTCAGAGAATGTTCTTTATAAATTTTTCATTTATTTTTAAATCTTTTCAAACATTTTTATTACACAGAATGTTTTCAATCGTGGTCAGTCTTCAGTTGAGGTCTATCTTTTAAAAATAAAATGTATTCTGCACTGAGTTCCATGATCAATTAACATACATCAGGTCCAGTGGTTACTAGTGCTTACTTCTTGTATATCTTCACTCGTTTTTCTTTTCTTTCCTATCATGTAATGAGAAGGTGATGCTTGAAACTCTGACTCTGCAGATTTTTCTGTTTCTCCTGTTGTCTATCATTCTGCCTCTTCCGTTTTCTTTCTGATTTATTGAATGCATTTACATTAAGGACTGCTTTGTCCTTTTAATGAGCTTTTTAATTATTAGTGAGTAAACCCCTTTATCTCTTATAATATTCTATGTTTTGAAAGGCACTTTGTAGAGTAATAATTTACCTGTGCCAGATTTCTTATGGTTTGCATAGCATAATTTTTCCATCACTTGACTTTCAATCTTTCAATATATTTGTATTTAAATGCATGGATTTTAAACAGCATATAGTTGAGTTTTGCTTTTTATCTTTCTGATAATCTTTCCCTTCAACTTACTTCATTTACCATTTCTGAAAAGGGTGTGATAAAGGCAATGGGAGCATTTTTAAAAGAAGCAGTTCTGATGTATGTGAACAAGGTAACTTCATTGGAATAAATATAACTGAAGGAGATAATAGTGATATATTAATAAGTTAATTTAAATGGACCATGTTTCTTTACACATGTGGCCTCTGCTTAATATATAGAGTATTGAAAGTGCTTTGCTTTGTCTTTTTCATAACTGTTATGGTTTTATTTATTAACTGTGGTGCTGGGATGGAACCCAGGGCCTTTTACACACTAGGCAAGTGCTCCACCAATATATACCCCCAATCCATTCATCATATCTACTTATACCTTCTTTTCTTCTTGTCTCTTAGAACTTTCCACCTTATGCTGAAGATCCCCTGGTACTTCCTATTACACTTTAGACTACATCTACGTTTCTAGAGATCAGATGGTAGATCAGAGCCAAGGAAAGTCAAATAATTCATATTTTTATTCTATTAATTTTGGAAAGGTTGCTTTTTGCCAGCTTATTCACTTCTCATGTGAACAATTAAAATGAGAGAGAGAGAGAGAGAGAGAGAGAGAGAGAGAGAGAGAAAACAATAAATATTTTTTAAAATAACAATCTCTGTGGAGTCTCATTATATCTGGCTTCTGTGAGATAAATCTGATTATGGATTTGACAGATGTAAATTAATATGGTAGTGCCAATGTACTCATTTAATGACATATTTTTCTTTTAAGTTTTTGCCACTCTAAACAGTAAATGACTAACTGTTCTGCTATTCTACTATGCACAGAAGTAGGCCATGATATTTGAGTTACTTGCTATATTTTCTGCAATGGAAATCTAACAGTTATTCAGTAATTGGAGAACATAACAGGAAATGGAAAAAAAACCCAAAGAATCAATAAATATGGTGGCTCAATTGATATTTGTTAACTATTTCCTGCCCATACTCAATGGATCATGTCCTTACATTTACTGCCAAAAAACGAAGAAAATCTAAATACTCTGGCAATAATTTTAATGTATTTACCATTACAATACAGTCTATAACTTTTACCTTATGAAATTTTCTCTTTTCTTGTTAGTATGTCGGTGAGCTTTTTCATGCTTGGCTGGATAATGCATGTGTCCCGATTTGCTTCTCTATAACTAGTCTCTTCCTGATGAAATTAATCTTAAATAATTTTACAAGATGGTTTTTCTTAGGCCAAACTTCAATGGTATTGGCAACTTTCCATTTTTTCAATTAGCCAAGGATGCTTTAAATATTTTTATCATGTCCACATTCAGATCTGTGGCCGTGGGGATCCAGAACAAATCAACAGCAGAATTCTGGCTGAGAATTCTTCCAGGATTTGTCTTCTTTTGGTTCATTTCTAACCATATCTTTTGATCATGTAGTAGTGAAATTTAGACAATAGTTCCTATCTCAGGTTCATCATCACTTTTCCCATTTGACTTTGAAAAGTTCAACATTTGTTTCTCAACTTTGGGTAAATTCTCCCTGTAGCCGGTCCCCCAACACATAAAATAGTACAGAGACCTTGTTTTTATGCTACCACTAAAAAAATGTAAAAAGGCTCTTGATGTCTGAGCAGAAATTTGAACTTCATTATGAATATAAATCCGGTTATGACTAATGCTAAAGTCAAGGGACTAGAATTCAGTCTAAAGGACACGATAATTTCTTTTATTTTTAAACCTTAAGTGTATTAGCTGTACAGACTGTATGTGTGTATAGAGGGCAGGTTATAAATGACAAATACAGCTCCAAGAGAGTCAGGTGTGGAAGATTATTTGTTGCTTCACTTATCTGGAAGTCCATTTAAAGCTGGCTTTGGGCCTGGTTATATTCAGAACTCAATGTATTATGATAAGTCTCCTTTCTTATCTCTTCTCTCTCTCTCTCTCTCTCTCTCTCTCACTCACACACACACACACACACACACACACACACACACACACACACATATGTATATAACAGTGATCCTATTCTTGGCCCCAGGGATAAATCCTAATATGACTAGGTTGAATACTGCAACTCCATCCCTTTTGGTAAAGAAGGGCTTAGGGATGGTGTATGAACTGGTCTGGACGATGAGACGTACAATTTCATCATGAAAGCATGGGAACAGGTCCTCAAAAAAAAAAAAAAATGTTCTACTACTAAGAAAGGGAAAAAGAAGATCACTTCTCCCTGTCCCCTTACCACATTGCCATGTCTCCAGGTGATTCTTAGCAAAAGGGAGTCATCTCCTAATTACTTGAGCATGATGCCATTGCAGAAGGCACACAAGTCATGAAAATCATAGTAAAGCAGAGCTCAGAGTCCAAGGAAATATACCTGTAGTCAACACTGCCTCTTCCCACCCATATATTTAAGATACAAAGACCTTTATTGGTTAAGCCAGTTTTAGTGGAGATTTTCTTTTCTTGACAAAAGTATCTTGATACAACTATGATACTTTTGGTGTATAGATAGTTAGGTCTTGCTCAATTAATTATGTGTTGTGCATAAATATATGAGTATGAAAATTCAAAAATCATCAAGCTCATAAAACACTGAATTAAGGGGTAAGAAGGTATCCTGCAAATATTATGCAAAAATACCAGGTTCAAGTTATTATTCGGTATTTTTCTACAAGGAGTGAGACTACACTGAAAGAAGTATGTTTCAGTATAAATCAAAAGGGAAAATAATCATTTTTAAAATTCAAATTCTCTCCTGGGGACTAATAGATAAACTATACCCTTAAGATTCATAATATCTCATTGGAAGAAAGTCAAATAATTAAAATATAGTTTACACTGGGTTTAAAATAAAACATATTGAATGAAATAATGAAAAAAATTTAAAGACTCTGAATAAGAACAAATTCAACCTTAAAATCTCAAACATTCACATACTTTGTGGCTCATCTCACCTTACTGGTAGTGTGCTAGAGTCTGAAGAGAGGGCCATTAGGAAGACAGAAAAAAGAGAGAGAGAGAAGGAAATTAAGTGAAAAGAAAGGAGAGAACACAAATGAGCTTAATTTCTAAAGTGTGAAAAGTGTTAAATACCTCATCAATTATATTTGACACAATTAGTGGGCTTAATAGTGGCAGGAAGACCTACAGAGTGTGTGTGTGTGTGTGTGTGTGTGTGTGTGTGTGTGTGTGTTCCTCTCCATAAGAGCCAGAATTCCCCAGAGACTCAGACCCAAACTTAACTTTCCTGAAGTTCACTAAATAGAGAAACCTCCTACAGTGATCTGTTCACTTGACAAAGGGAAAATCAGGAGCTGTGACCAAAACTCTGGTAGTATTCAGCATCAGGACCCTAATCTCCTGCTTTAGTGGCTTGCAAAGTTTGGACAGACTATGATGTTTCCCTGTTGATGCCATCCCTGTCCCCTCCCTTCTTCCCTTTTTGAATGGCAGGCGCTGTCTCAAAATGTCAAGACTCTGTGTATAATTATGTCATTCAGTCTCTACACAAATTGGGTGATTGCCCAATTAGGAAAAACCTTAGGTTTCAGCAGTTTGTTCCTTAATCTTTCACTGATGGTTCTGGCTATATAAACACAGAGAGCTCTCTTTCCAAAACCGGACAGCATCTCATGGCCATTCTCTTCTCAAGTCTATCTCTTCTGAAACCTGAAATCTTTTTGGACCCTGTTTTCTTGGGGGCTTCTAAAGATTAGCAGACCATTATCATAACAGGACACTGATTTAATCATTAGATGATACCAATTTTCCCTATTAAAATTTTCAGCCACTCTTTTTCTTTGCTTTCAATAATGGCTGTTTCATTGTTTCTTCTCTTGTTATTTCAAGACTATTATTGAGAGTATATATTAGTAATAATAAAGTAAATAAATTTTGTTCTAAATAAAAGAATGGTGGAGAAAAAGAAAGCATGCAATGAATATGTGAGTCAGTAAACAAAAGGGTAAAGACAGCCAATTTTCACATCTGGGGAATTAGAACCAATGACATATCCACATGGGTGACTAAAGCAATTTTGTTTTGGATGATGTAGATCCAATTCTTCAATTGGACAAACTAATGTTTGACACATCCGTCACATTAGTCATCTAAAGAAGGAAAACACAGTAGTGTTATTTGTTTAAGTAGATTACAAAAAAAAAAATTAAGTTGTATTTAGTACAATAGGTCATTGGAGATTGAAATATGCTATCTTGATTTGAAAGAGGGAAATATATGTGGAAAATTCTGCCCATTTGTTCTGAAACTTTCCCTTTATAACCAACAGAACTGATTCATTCATTTCTAGGGATAGGTTCCATGATTACAATAAGATTGGTTCTGTAAAATGTATTCCAGAGAAAACCAAAGGAGAATAATGTTAGATAAAAAAAAAAAAAAATAAGTAAAACTCCCATAAACTCAAATCACTCCCTGCCTCTGAAATAAAAGAGGAACAACAGCAAATTTACATATAAACCAGGACTAGCACTTTAAGATGTCTACACTGCTATTCTTGAATGGTATTCATTAGTTCCCTAGAGAGGAAGCAGGAAGCCTCATTAAAGAAATTTAGCAATCCATTTTTATTTCTTCTATTGGCTTTTTAGCTATACCCCTGTGTTCTACTTGTTAGTGTCGCTCTAGAGAGTACAGGTAAGTATCCTCAACTTTTCAATTTACTATATATTATACCACTCATGTGTAGAATAAGAACCTTACAATTATGTCATGTCATGTCTAATATTGTTGTGATATATTTTATATCTGCATAGAAGCCAAAAAAATTTCTATTGTTTCACTCTAACAATAACCAATTCTCTTTTATGCACATTCTAAAATAAGGAGAAAAGGCTATATTTACCCATATATTTATTACTTCACACTTAGTTCCTAAGTATAAATCACTTTCTTTCAATCTAAATGGTGTTTTTTAAAATTTGTTCTTTTTAGATATACATGATAGTAGAGTGTATTCTGACACATATTATACAGTTAAGGAGTATAACTAATTCTAATTAGGATCCCATCCATGTGGTTGTACATGATGTGGAGTTATACTTGTTGTGTATTCATTCATATATGAACATAGGAAAGTTATGTCTGATTCATTCTACTGTCTTTCCTATCCCCAACCCCAACCCTTCCCTTCATTTGCCTTCGTTAAACCAATGAATTTCTACTCTTCCCTCCCCTGCTCCCACCTTATTGTCTATTAGCATCCACATACCAGACAGAGCATGTATCCTTTGGGTTTTGGAAACTGGCTTATTTCACTTAGCATGGTAGTCCTCAGTTCCATCCAATAAGTGGCGTTTTAACATTTCTTATGGAGAAGCTTGATGGCGATAACTAATTTTAATGTTTGCTTATTTCACAATATCTTTATTCTGTGATGGCAGAATAAAGGATCATTTGAGAAGACAGAGAATCAACTATGGAAGCACTTCTAAAGGCCATTCCATTGTCTTCTGGCTGGCTTTTATCCCTGTGTATATTGTTGTTTCTTCACCACTGGTTTTCATTAATTTGGCTACGAATTACACAGTGAGTTTTCTTTGCCTTCATCCTAGTTTGTATTTTCTGTATTTATGGCATCTTGGATTACTATGTCTATCAGATTTGGGGAGAGGAGAACTGTAAATGCCTGAGTTTCACTCTTCTTATCCTCTGGTGCTTCAATTCCACAGATGTAATGCTGCTTCAAGTTATCTCAGAGGTTCACTGGGGTGCTATTCATCTCTTCTTCCTGGCCTTTCCTGTTCTGTACTTCATCTTGAACAGTTTCTATTGCCCTGTCTTTGAATTACTAATGTCTTCTGCAGTATCCAAACCCCTGAAAAGCCTACCCAGGTTGGCTAGGTACACTGGGTGCTTCACAGTAATCCTATAATCCCAGCTACTCCAGAGGCTGATGCTGAGGATCTCAAGATCAAGGCCAGCCTGGGCAACATAGCAAGACCCCAACTCAAAGTAGAAATAAAAAGAGATGGTGTGTACCTCAGTGGTAGAGCTCCGATAAATCAAATCCTCCTTCACACACACACGCACATGCGTGCACGCACAAGCGCGCGCGCACACACACACACACACCTACCCAGTGCATTTTTATTTTAGAGAGTTTTATTTTCCTATTTTTAAATTGGATTCCTTTTTAAAATAATAATGCTCTTTACCCATCCGCTCAGACTGCTTTATTCAGTCCATCATTATTTTTTAAACTTCTGACCTATTTGTAAAACTATTCTAAAGTTCTTGTTTGGCAATTCCAACATTTCTGATATTACTGAATCCATTTTTATTGATAGGTCTTTCCTTCTCAACCCTCTCGTCTGCTCCTTCCACTCCTGAATCATCTCTCCTTGCATTTTTGTATGTCTAAAAATTCCTTATCAATGGTACACAATTTAATGATATATTATTGAGTCTGAATTGATGATCCTTTACTAGGGATTGAACTCAGGGGCACTTGACCACTGATCCACATCCCCAGTCCTTTCTTTGTATTTTATTTAGAGATGTTATGGTCTGAATTAATCAATACAACTAATAAGTTATACATTAAAAATATGGATTAATAATAGTATAGCCATGGTGTAGTGTGGAAACTGACTCTCCACAGAAAGCTGGGGCACTGAGACTCAGCCAGAGGTGTCCTTGTTCAGGGTGAGTACACTCCTATGTTCTTGTTGAGTAAATCTGAAAACACTTGCTTTATATACTTAGTCCATTTTTAAATAAATTCTTATGATGAGGGCTAATCCAAAACTATGATTAAGTGAAAATCCATTAAAATATTTCAATGAATTGTTTGCCTTATAACCAGATCAAGTCAGTGTAGAAATAGAAATTACACCTAAGGATAACATGCCCAGTGTGCATTTCCCAAGTGCGTCCCTGTAAACAGTACTCCAATGTGAAATAAATTTGTGAAATTCTACATAGTTGCTGTGGCCTGGATATGTGTTCCCCAAAGGCCAGTGTAGTAAAGGCTTGGTCCTTTTTGCCATGGAGGACTAGTGCCCGTGGAGGCATGCCTTTGATTCCAAGGCATTATGAAGTGACTTGTGGCACCACGAGCTCTGTGCCAAAATGTGCTGCCTTGCCACAGACCCCAAAGCAAGAGAACCCAGGATCATGGACTGGAACCTCTGAAGTTATGAGCAAAATGACTAAATGACTTGTCTTCCTTGGAAGACCTTCCTTCCTGGTATTTGCTACAATAATGGAAAGCTGCCTAATACAGTACCGTAGGCCTCTTTCCAAGATCCGTGATTCACCAGAGCATATGGAACCAGCCAAGAAATCTTCATGTGAGCACAGTCAGGGTTTTCTTTCTTTCTTTTTTTTTTTTTTTTAATCTCACTTTCCATAATTTACTTTATCAAGGATCCCTCTTTGTTTCCCTCATTACCTTTTTGAAGTTTGGAAATATATATATATATATATATATATATATATATATATATATATATATATATATATATATATATCTTTTAAAATAGATACATGATAGATAGATAGATAGATAGGGCATATCAATAGTATAATAGAAAGCAACATTTTCTCTAACTTCTGAGCACATGAAATGTGGCAGAGTTTAAATTTCATAGAATAATTTACTGGTAGTAGAGAGATTGCCTTGACTCTGAGAGGGAAAGACTCTGGTGGAGACCACTCAGGTCAAAACTGAGGTGCAGGCATTGAATGAGAAAGGATATACACCGCAGCACGTTTGTGCACACTCTCAGTCCTCTCCCCAACCCATTTATTATCCCATCCCTGGATTCCCAGTAGTCGCATGTCAATCAAACTCTCCTGCTTTCAGCTCCTGGGTGGAGTAGCTGGAAACATGACTCTTATTTTCATGCTCAGGCTTTTTTTTTTTTTCTTCTCCTTCTTCTTCTTCTTTTTATTTTCTTTTAAACTGACAGTATTGATGGATAAGCTCTGTAAAATCCCAAATCAAAAAGTCTTCAAGAGTAAATTTTCAGGCACATTTAAGAATACAAAAAGGGACATTTTCTTTTTTTTTTTTTTTTTTTTTTTTGTGGTGGGTCTGATGCTATGGTTTGAAGATCCCCTCCTCAGTTCATGATGAAATTTAATTGTGGTTGGGAAAATGGGACTTTAAGAGGTGATGGGTCATGAAGGTTCTGCCCTTAGAAATAGATTAATGCCATTATCGTGAGAGTAGTTTCGTTATTTTAGCAATTCAGTCTTTTCCTCTCCCACACATCTTGTGCACTCTCTTACCTCTGAGTTCTTCCACCATCTTGTGTACTGGTAACACCCTTGCCAAGTGAGACCCTTTGAACTTAGATTTTTCAGCTTCTGATCCATTAGCTACATACATTTCTGTTTATAGTAAATTACCTAATCTATGATATTTTGTTATAGCAGCAGAACATGAACCTAGGCAACTCTAAAACATTGCTCAAATAATATCACATATTGAACTGATTATTTTACATGACATTACCAAAAAGGAATGGGGGAGAGAAGGAACTTAGATAATGTGTACTAGAACACAATTGGATAGGAAGAGAAATTTATAGTGTTATACAGTAAATCAGGTGATATAGATCACCATAACCTATTAAATATTTTATGAAGGCCAAGATGGGAAGAAATGAAGACTTCAAACATAAAGAAATGAAAAGAGATGGAAACACTAAGTACGCTAATTTTACTAGTACACAATATATACATGTATTAAAAAGCTACACTGGCAATCAGCAAGAATACAAGCAACAATAAATGTTGGTGAGAATGTGGGGAAAATGTACACTCAAGCATTGCTGGTGGGACTGCAAATATGTGTAACTGTTATGGAAAACAGTATGGAGAGTCCTCAGAAAACTTGGAATGGAACCACCATTTGACCCAGCTATCCCACTCCTTGGTTTATACCCAAAGAACTTAAAATGAACATACTACACCAACAAAGCCACATCAATGTTTGTAGCAGCTCAATTCACAATAGTCAAACTATGGAACAAACCTAGATGCCCTTCAACAGATGAAAGGATAAAGGAAACATGGTATATATACACAATGGAATATTACTCAACCTTGAAGGAGAATAAAATCATGGCATTTGCAGGTAAATGAATGGACATGGAAAGTATTATGCTAAGCAAAAAGAGCCAATCCCCCCAAAAAAACAAAGGCCAAATGTTTTCTCTGATATGTGGATGCTAATTCACAATAAAGGGGTGGGGTAAGGAAAAATAGAGGTAGGGATAAGGCAGAGGGGAGTGGAGGGAAGGGTTAAAGGGGTAAGAAGGATGGTAGAATGAATTGGACATTATTACCCTACACAGACATATGATTACATGGCTGGCATGATTCTATATCATGTACAACCAGGAGAATGAAAAATTATATTCCATTTATGTATGATATGTCAAAATGCAGTCTATTGTCATGTATAACTAATTAGGACAAATAAAAAAACTCACTGTACCCCCAAAACGTGTTAAATTATTATTAATTTTAAAAGTTAAAAACAAATTCTGATTGTGATCTATACAGCATAAATTTCTAAACCAATGGAAAACATTAAAACATTTTCTGCAAAATTGAAACAAGTGTTAATAGACAATTACTAATGGATCTATCCTACTTCAGCACATCTTGGAGAATGCCTTTGTTTTAGACTCTCTTTTCAAGGCTATTTGTACAGAAGACCACGCTGAAATGAAGGAAGATAATTTATCCTGTAGCAAAAGGAATCTTGGAAAACAGAAACAGTATTTCCTTTTGGAGCAAAGAATAGGCATGCATACATTCTATTATAAAACATTTGGGGTCCCTAGGTCCAGGGTTGCTTTTTCTAACATAACCCATATGCTGTGATCTCCTGGCATCACTCAGTGAGATTTGTATCTTGAGTTAGTGGCACAAATCATGCTTATACTCTGCTGCTATTGCTATGACAAATGAAAGTATTTTTCTCTGATCCAGGGAGTCTATGTGTTCTTCCAGATTGCATAGAGACTAAGATTACATTTCTTGACAGTAGGCAGGTAAATTTCTGGAATAATTGGGGTTTAATCTAGTTTAGAGTCAGAAAGGTAGAGTCATGAAACTGGGATATTTTATTCATAATATTAAATTACCTCCTTGCAATATATGGAGTTTTCTAATTAAAAGAAATATTCAAGATATTTATTTTGGTATGTTTTCTGTTTACTTCCTAGCCAACAATAGATTGAGTGAGAGGCAGTGAAATGGATGCTATATTTAAACCTACACCCTTTTGAAAACATATTTCAAGAACATTCTGTTTCTATAAAGTAAAAGAAAAATGTAACCTTCTTGCTATGATATTAGTTATAAAAATAAAAATTAGTGCACCTTTCAAATTAGTACTTAATTTTTTAAAAAAAGAAATAAAATAGTCAATGAACTTCATATTCACATTTCTCTAGAGATTTTAATATATCACCTCTAAAATATTTTCCAATATATTTGGAAACAAAAAGGAAAAGAAAATACTTATCTACCCTGGTTTTATAAACTACAAGCTCAAAAGTTTCCTGTGACAATTTGCAATGTACTTAATTAATTAGTGAACTCATTTAAACAGTGCCCTTGGAGACAATATTTCCTTATTTTTTACTTTACCTAAAAGGTCTCAGGACATTTAACCAATATATAGTACAGTCATACTTATAGTAAAAGAGAAGAAGGCAGTTTTAATCCTAGAAATGGGAATATCTCACAGACCCATTTGTGTTTCTTCACCATAAGGTAGATTTAATTCTGTTGCAAATAAAAACAATATGTAAGACACCAACTCTCCAATTATTCTCAATGATCCTTGGGCTATCAGGTCAATCCCTTACACCTGAAGTTATCAATGACTCTTTGTTCCAGTTAAATGAGATCCAAATGTATTACACTTTTATTTCAAGATGTAAGTTCAGATTAGCACTTCAAATAGAAACACTAAAGCAAAAAATTGAATTAGAAATTTTAATTTGGGTTCTCTAAAGAAGGGATTGACATGATAGCCCAATGATCATTGAGAATAATTGGACAGATAGTAGAATGAAATAGACATTATTACTGTATGTATATATGTGACTACATGACCAATATGATTCTGCAACATGTACACTCCGAAAAATGAGAAATTATATCCCATCTATGTAGGATATATCAAAGTGCATAAATGCATTCTACTGTCATGTATAACTAGTTAAAACAAATAAAATTAAAAATAAAAAAGAAATTTTAATTTCAAAAAATCATATTTTCCCTGATTTTCTTATATATAATTGAAGCACAGAGTGTGGCAGGGATTTCCCCACAGCTTCTATAGCTTTATAAGGATTGGGGCACGATGGAAACATCCCAAATAGTGAAACAATATTCCATAAGCCTCGTTGAGACACAGAAAATTAATTCCTGTATATTTCTTTCTTGTTTGTGTCTTCCAAAAGGCTCAATTATTATATGAGTTTTAAAGAGTTGGGAAGGAGATTGGGTTTTTAAATTATTTTATAATCAGAAGTCCAATGTGTTCTATTTAAGGGAATAAACGGAGAAGCTGTAATTTAAGTCAGATTTGTGAGTGCTCCAATGTGAAGCTTTATTGGATTTTCAATTATAATTAACAGAATAATAACTAAAGATGTAAACAGAAACAGAAATGACTGTACTATCAAACACCTGCTTCATAATTATTTGAACAACAAAATGTTTTTGAGTCTCCCACTTATTCATAATCCTTGCATGTTTTTGTAAAATTCCTGTCTATGTATCAATCTGCTTAATTATTTTACAGCTCTCCATGAGACAAAAACAACTTGAAAAAAATAATCTGATCCAGGTGACAAACTATGAGTAATAAATATGTTACTGGGAGGTCAGTTTACCCAAGTATAACAGAAAGACTAAGCAAATGTAAAAATATCTGGAAGTCCCTGGGAATTAACCCCATCATCAGAGGGTATTGCAATGACCCCAAGATGTCATTTTAGGATTTGGATTCAATGGATTCATAGTAGTCCTGTAACTGAAAGGTAAGAATGATTTTAGCACTATCTTTAGTGCTATTACTGAATAAAAGCAGGCATCTGCCACTGTGCCATAAAGAAGGCTATGTACAATTTTCATTTGGCATCCTAACAATCTTATATTTGGTTTTAGCAGTACATTTTCATTTCATTCATCATTTAAAGACAGATAATCAGAAAGTCATTACATTGGCCGACACCAGACCCTTCGCTCGATTGTATCGTAATTGAGCACTGCAGAGCGTGTGCCAGATCTAATGGATAATGAATATATTATGTCAGTAGAACCGCCTCAGTGAAGCTCCTGGGGAATAGACAGAGGGGGTGGTGGGGGTGACATATAGGGTCACAGATGTTGCGCTGATTTACTGATGGAATGATTGTGTAATTAGGTAATCAATGGCAGAGACCGTGCTGTTGTGGATATCTCACTCTGAAAACAGAAAGAGCGTATGATGGACAAGTCAGCAAGTAACCAACATGGTTTAGAAAGACCAGGCTCCTCTTGGGATGGAGCCCAGCGGATTGCTGTTAACCACTACAGTGTGCACGTCTCCCAATAGGAAGATTAAGATGTAGACAGGAACCTAGTACTGTTATGATGAGAATCTGCAGCACAGCTCTCTTATATAATGTTTTCCTCATTGCCTGGTCAAGGGCTTTTTTTTTTTTTTTTTTTCCCTATAAGAATAATAAAATCAATGTAGAAGTACATAGATCCTCA
This sequence comes from Tamias sibiricus, assembly GCA_025594165.1. NCBI lineage: Eukaryota > Metazoa > Chordata > Mammalia > Rodentia > Sciuridae > Tamias > Tamias sibiricus. The sequence goes on from CM046662.1 coordinate 13,900,279, forward strand.
CATTTCATAAAGGTCTTTTTAAATAATTATTTTTAAGTGACAAAGTACATTCAAAATTTGTCAAGCTGAAGAAATTGTTAAACATACAATAATGATAAATATGGAGATTGTATAATGTTGATGAAATAGCAATATTTTTAAAAATTATTGAATTACTTGAAGTGTTAGGCATTTTTATTTACATGATTATTTATTAAAACTAACTCTAGTAGATAGGAATTGTTATTTTCATTATAGATATTTAAACACTCAAGCATTCATTAATCTCATAAATTTCCAAGAACACAATGTAAGTATATGACCAAATCAGCACCCCAAAAATGATTGTATGAGACACTACTTATCATCATGTGACTTCATTATCTTCTTAACCTGACTGAAGTCCACTGACAAATTGTTTGTATCTCATTTTCTCATGTAAAGCCTGTTTTTGACACTGTCCTTTATGAAAGATATGCAAGAGCTCATGCAATATTACACACTTTAAAGAAAAAAACCAATCTGCCTGTTACGTTTAAGGACACAAAATATTAGTAGTATGCCAAAGATACAGATCTTCTGGCAATTGCCATTATTTCCAATGTGGTAGGTGATTTGATTTTTTAAAATTGCTTAATTTAACATGCAGTACATTTTATTGTTATACTATGAATTAAAACTCAATGTTGTCCATTAGTTTACATAGACCCCAATTACATTCTATTTCTCATAGGTTAGAATTATGACATCTAATCAATTGACCTAGGCAATGATTAATGTATTTGTGCCAATTTAGATATACTATGATTTTGGTGATACCAAACAAGAAGACAGGCTTTCACACAATGGTGACTATTGTCAATTTCAAAGGATCTCAATCTTGTGCTATTTTCAAAAATGTGTATGTTGACAGATGATAAAGCATTTTGTTCATAAGAGATTGACAGCCAATAAAATTAGTAAACATATAATACCAAGTTATCAAGAAGTGATCTAGAAATTGGAGTTACCAAACAATTCAAAATTCCTAAAATGAATATATATGTATATATATAAAATTAATATATATGTATATATATAATTCCTAAAATTAATATATATGCATATATATGTATATATATATATGCATTTATGTATAATTAGATAAAATGATGGTTGTTTTTACTTGGTAAATAAAGTTAATATAAAATTGTCAAATGAAAATTTTCAGAACCCAAGTATGAAATATCTAGCACTGAATTACATATAGAAGAAGACATGATAGTAAACTGAAGTATCGATCAACAGAAAATACCCATATTGAAACACATGAGGAAAACCAAAGGTGATTAAAGAATAAAGAAAAATATCTAAGACATGTGTAAAAGCCTATTCTATACGTAAAAGGAGAAGTGAGTATATTAGTTATCTATTGCTATTGTGCAGCAAATTACTGTAATAGTGGTTTAATAAAGAATTATTTATTATCTCGCAATCTCTGTGAATCAGAAATCTAGGCAATGATTAGCTAAGTGCCTTTATTCAAGCTATCTAATTCATTTTCAGTCACCCTGACAGCTTGGTCTGCAGTCTTATCTGAAAACTTGACTGGAGAAGGATTTGCTTCAATTCACTTACATGGCTCTTGGCAGGACGCCATTCCATTTCTCATGGGCCTTTGGCCTACAAGATTCTGTTCTTTTCTGATTATTGGCTGGAAGACTTGCTCAGTTCCTTGCCACCTGGGCCTCTGAATAGAACAACTCATATCATGACAACTTCTTTAAGAAACACATGAGACGGGGAGAAGTAGAAAGAGAGAGTGAGTGTACACGCACTGAGAGAGAGAGAGAGAGAGAGAGAGAGTGTTAGTTCAATGGCAAAGTCATAAAGTGTAATCTAATGTGAAGGGACCAGCCTTGATCATTGCCTTATTCTTATCATTATAAGTAAGTCACTATGAACTACCCGCAAAGACTGAAAATTATATAAGATTATGTGTCCCAGTGGGAAGTATCAATGGGAATCACCTTCCTGCCCACTGTAGGTAGAATGAGGCACAAGAAGTATTTGAAGAAACACCATCATTTTCATAGGAACATGCCTCTCAGATCTCTGACTGTATGGTGCAAAACTAGCCTACAGCACCTATGAAAGAGGTGACCGGTTGGTGTCAAGGCCACAGTTTCTATAGCCTACTCCCAATTACTATGTCCAGCATAAATAATAAGACAGTTGTACTTCAGGAGGAGAAAAATCTCCTCTGTGTGACTTTGACTAAAGGGTAGCCTATAGTCTTGGCATAGTTTCACTACTTTGCTGCTGTTATCATGCTATCATCCACATATCCAATCCCCTTTCCTTCTCCTTGTTCTTTGTACTCACTGTTAGACATAAATTGCATTGTGATAACTCTTCTGCCTTTGTCTGGATCCTTACCATTTTAACTTCCAGAAGTTTTTCCTAATACTCCCCCCACCTCATAAAATCCTGTCTTGGTCTGCTTACTAGACAATGTGGAATTATAGATACTGGCTAATATTTCTTTCTAAAATTGAAGACATACATAAAGCCACAGAATGAAGACACTCAGTAAACTCCAAACAGAACAAAAGAAAAATTCTGAAATCTAACACATAAAAATACTTAAAGTAATCATGGTCTCTGTGTGTGTGTGGTGGTGGGGAATGGGTGGGATCTATTGCATCCAAAGTAAAATAAACCTTATAGGAAACATTTCTAGACAAACAATAAAAGCTAGATGGCAACGAAAACTAGACTACTTACAAGTGATAAAGGAATTTATCTGCCAAAGTGAATGCTCTATGCCAAACAAGAAGAATTCTTCAATAATTGTAAGAAGACTATTACACATGCAGAAATGAGAATTTGTCACCAAAACAATTTTATATATATATATGTATATATATATTCTAGCATAAGGATCATGATCCCCAAAAGAAACAAGGCTAATAAAAATAAGGAACATTGGTAAAGAAGATATGTACATGGTTAAATCTGAATTTGTATTATCTTTTTTGTGTGTGTATGTGTGATATTGTGGGCCAAATCTAGAGCTTTGTACATGCCAGGCAAGCATTCTATCACTTGGATACATGTCCAGCTCTTTCTTTTTCTTTCTTTTCTCATCTAAGAAAAGTCTAAGTTGCTGAGGTTGGAATTGCACTTGTGACCATCCTGCCTCAGCCTCCCAAGGAGTTGGGATTATAGGTGTATGCTACCTGGATAAGTTAACGTTCTTGAAACTAGTTTTTGTAGGTTTAAAATATTTATAGAATTCAAACAACATGACTAAAATAACACAAATGAAATGGAGATTTGAATAAAGTATAATGGTCTAAAAATAAAGTCTTAAGGGTACTACTTGAAAGAGAATGATAATTCAAGAATGTGTTTCTTTTATAATTTCTAGGATTAAGAGAAATATACACTCATTCTAAAAAAAGTTGTGATGGGAGGGAAAAAGTTGGAAAAAATAGAAAACAAACAGTAAAATAGTAGATTTAAATCCAAATATATTGGTAATTATGCTAATATAAATGAGCATAATAGATGAGTTAAAAAGTCAGATTGTCATATGGAGAAAACATAACTAATTGGTCTTGGGTATTTGATACACCTAATAAATGTACATAGATTGAATAAGTTAAGGACACAGACTATTGGCTGTAGATCTATCATGAACTGTAGTGGAAAACAGTTATATATATGGCATGCCTAGGAAAGCTGCAAATGTTACCAGCTGCACCTATTGTGTTCTGGGTCAGAAGACAACATCAACTTATTGTGGCAGTAAGAGACTCTCTGTACTAGTAGAGTAAGCAACACTCTGTACTCGTAGAGTATAGTAACACATCCATACAGTCATGGAAACAGTATGTATACACTCCTGCAATGTGATTTGTAAAGCAATTGCGAGAAAATATAAATGGTACCCGAGACTTTACTAAAATATGTCTAGTTCTAGATGAAAATCACATAGGAGACAGCTTGATGTGTAAGAAGAAAAACACTACACTCTGATAATCCTAAGGAGAACCTTGCAAAGGCAGAATGTAAAAATTGAGAACTAATTGGTGAAGATAAAAGAATTGATATTCTCTATGCTGGTTATTTCAGAAATTATCAGGGGACTGTTTGAAGGTTGTGAAGATCCAATTTATTCTAGATTGAGAAAAATAACTAATTTCCTCTCCTTCATAGTCATTATCCCCTTTATTATAATTTTTGCATAAAAAATAACCTTCCCCTTTCACTTCCTTAAACCTCACCTCTGTTTTGAAGGTAAGGTTGAAGGTATTTTCTAATTCGACTCCAGCCTGGGAGACAAGTAATTTTCTTGCAATAAATTAGAGGTATTCTAGCATATTGCTAACCTTCATATTAATCACAGTCTATATTTGTCCAGATTCTTCATTGCAAGCCTTTGAGCTTCCTCTTTTTAATTCTGAAATATCAAAGGATCTTTTTCATTGATTCAAAATGTTATTTTTATTTCTCAGCATTTATGATACCTATGCTATGTAATTGGGAATCTTCTTATAAATTGGTAACAATCCAGTCGTTCTGATATAACATGTCCTGATAGTCCTAGACACCTATACTGAGATCTCTACTTCTTCTAATATAATATTTTGGTTCTACTGAAAGAACACTGCCTAAAGGCAGTTGTAGCCCCTCATTCTTTTATATAATATTTACCTGTGAATGTGGCAAAGATAAAATATCTACCCTGCCCAGAAACAAAGTGATTTCTAGAGCAGAAAATGAAATAATTTAAGTTTCTAAATGTTTAGAACACCTGAAATATACTAAAACAATGTTACCAGGTGATAAAGACCAGAGAAACATGATGTTTTAAATCTTCAGTTTACAAGGGCAAATAGCTTTTATTATATAGAACCTATGTTCAACTAATCCTCTCCTCATTTTTTTCATTTTCTAAACAGCTTTGCCCCTGGTATCCAAACTGACTATACATTCTATACAAATGTGTGATAGAGGTGATTTTTAATGGGATTTTCATTGCAAGGAAAGAGTGACATCCCAGTTTCAGAGCGCCAAGCATTATTCTCTGGATGAACTGTCATTTCATTCATATCAGTCAAAGAACTACTTTCTTTTCCCTGTACAGCAAAACTCTGCATTCTCATAATTTGAAAACTAAAACATTGCCAACAACAAAAGGCCTTTGACAACTTTATTGTCTGTCATAAATCAATCTGGCAAGATCAAGTGACAAAATATGAAATGTCAAACCTATACTTCTGTCTGTTAAAATGATAGTATTCTCTGTATAGTTAATGCACATGTTTATTTTTTTCTAACCCACCAACAAGCAATATTTCTGCATGCTTGATGGGGAAAAAGTCACACTGTACAAATGAGGCAAAAAAACATAAATTAAAACATATGACATTGCCTTTTTTAAAAAGAATAAAGCTAAGATATTTTTCAATAATACCAATATGTAGAATAATCACACTAAGCAATAAATCTAAATATCACAAGTGTATTATGAGACATTGAATAAGGCTGACCTATATGAAATTTTCATTTTTTAAAGTCAAAATAACCAAATGCAAGCATTTCAAATGATTCATCATAATTATCAGTGTAATCTCATTAACAGTAAGAGTTTTCCTATGGTATACATTGGGTGAATGCTTTGTAGAATCTAATTTTTAACTGCTGAACTTATATAGGCTGAATTATGTAAACACAATGGTGTCTAGAATGTATTCATGGTCATTCTTAAGAGTATAGAGAGAGAACAGCCAGCCTCACTCCATCTAAATTGCTTAAGACAGGAAAAGGACCAAAGAGATACACTCCATCATACTGTTATTAAAATGAGGAAAAGTGGGAAAAATGTGGGTAAGCATATAAAAAGATCTTTTCTCACATTAGTGTGGAGTCAAAGAACAAGTCTATCTATTCACTTGTCTGAAGCTTTAGTATTTTTGTAGGAAAGAATCATTGCCCTTTGCTCTGGCCTTGAATTAGGTGGCCATCCACCATGTTGTTTACTGCTGTCTTTTCCTCTTTAGCACATCCTACCTTTGACAAATAATATCCTGTCTTTCTTTACTTGCTTTCTGCCTATTATTACCTCTGCACAGTTGGGCCTGTAAAGGAAGGACTGTATTGTGTTCACTACTATCTCCCCAAAATTTGTGTTTGGCATGCACTCAACACATAAATCATTTTGAAAGGATGAATGAGTGAATGAGTTAATTCAATGACAAAGTGGAAAAGAGAATTAACAAGTGGAAAATATACAATGTGATGGTTAAAAAGCACATATCTATAGGCAATCACAATAACTATAAATGGAACTTAAATTAACAGCTAAAATACAGAGATTATCAAAAGGAACTAAAACACATACACATGAACTCTATGTAGCATCCTGATTATGTAGGCTCAATAGAATGTGAAAATATTGATTATAGAAAAGTAAGTAAATATTTAATATATAAATAATATCCAAAATAAATTCTGTATCTATTTTAACATCAAAGCAATAAACTATAAAGGTAAAAACAATAGAAATAAAGAATATTTCTGTCTGATGATAAAAAGTCAATTCATTAGAAAGTAAAACAATTCCAAATTATATGGATCTAATAAAACGGACTCAAAACACACACACACACACATATAAAATTTGAAAAATCTACAATCATACTTAGAAATATTAACACATTTCTATCATTAATTTCTTTATCAGACAGAACAAAAATAAAGAAAGCCAAAGATCTAATAAAGATGTAATATTTCAGCAGCCTATTTACCCAGCTAAATTAAATGAGTATATGACCAAATATTGTCAAAAATTATACAATAGATGTTCATCATATGTGAAATCTGCATTTAGAAAAACATACACATTTGAAGATATAAAACATACCTTAGCTCATTTAGAAGCACCAACATTACAAGATCACATTCAATAATCAGCTGAAATCAAGGTATGAGAGAGAAAACTAAATCCTCAAAATAATTTTGGAATCTCAACACATTACACTAAATACCTCACTGGTAGCGTGAGAAATCAAAACAGAATAATGATGTACTTAGAAATGCACAATGGTGCCAATGATCACAGGATGAAGCCAGGGAGATATAAGAGAAATTTAGAGGCTTACTGTTGACATCAAGGAAGAAGAAAGGGTGAAAATGATAATCCAAACACTTAGCCAACTCCAGAAACCAGGAAATAAACCAAAGGACAAATCCAAAGCCAAAGGAAAGACCAATAAATGAATAAATAAATATTATAAAAGGCAGACTAGAAATAACCAACTAACCTAAAAGTTGGTTTGTCACAAAGAAAATAAATTCATGGCCAGTCATGCTGGTAAGATAAAAGGGAAAAGTAAATATTATTAGAAAATACAGAGAATATAGGAGACATTTTTAAAAATAGCAACAGAATATTTTAGGAAACAAATAAGAAGCAGGTTTCTTTATAGTAAATTAATTTGCCAAAAGTAATCAAGGGAATGGGACACATTAAAAGACCTTTACTAAAGGGGCCTCATTAGTCTATTAAAAATATTCCCAGGAAACACACCAAAGCCCAGACAATAGTTCTAATACTCCAGGAAAAGTGAATAACAGGAGCACACATTCTTGGAGGGTATGACAAAGCTTTCTCAGTCTGTCAACTATCCAATGAATGGATACAGTTTAGCATAATTTTTAAAGGCAAGATAGAAAAAGATGAAGTACAGGACAATCATAACTTTTCAGATATGAAATAAGATTTTTAAAAAGTGTTATTATAATCCATCAATATAATAATTATTATTTTATTGATAATCAAATTGGGTATTTTCTAGGTATGCATCAAACAACAAAATATCAGGTTATACAATATTAATATATTTCACCATATTAATTGATATAATTAGAAAACAAATATGACACAAATACTAAATGTATTTTGACAGAATTTAATAGCAATTTGCAATTTAAATAAGAATCAGGAAAATCTAGGTATAGGAAAAAAAATATGAGCCTGATTGAGTGTTATCACCTAAAAAACAAAAACATGCTACATTGAAATTTATATCCATCATTCCCAAATAATCTGTTGCACATGTACTAAAAATCTTATTAAAGTAAAAAGAAAGATAGAGATAGGAATTTTACATAATTTTTAATGTAAGATATAAAACTAACATTATTCACAGTACTAAGATTTTCTATAGCCCAAAACTAAAAGCTTTAACAGTTAAAAAAATGAAATTTAATAAGAGTCCAATGAAGCTACTGGATAAGACCAATATATAAAAATTATATGTTGTTATACAGCAGCAATAAAATGGTGATACAAAAGAAAAATACAATTTATAATGGCCACAAAAAACATAAGGTGCTTGTAATTAAAGCTCTTCAAAGTTTACATATTAATGGAGAAAATTTTGAAACATTCAAAAAAGAAATATACATTAATGAAAAGGAATACAATGTCCAAAGATGGGAAATGCAACAATACAGACATAAAATTATCTCCAAATTTCTATGTAAATGCTATGAAATTCAAACCGAATTCCCTAACAGTGGTACTAAATATTCTATCAGGGAACAAAAAGCCCAGGATAGAGAAGACACCTCTGAAAAATAAGAATGGGGAAGAATGATGTTAAGATAATTGAAACAACTTACTGATCAAGACTTTTGGACCACAGCAGTGGTGAGGCAGTAGATAAAGGGATGAATTAATGGTAACAACATAAATCTCTAATAGCACTGAGTACCAGATCTTACTGTGAGGATGGAAGTGTTCTACATCAGTGCCGTGGACATGGGGTACTTATGAGTGACATGGATAGTGAGCATGTGCACTGTTGCTAGAATCACCAAGAAGCAACAACAACAACAACAAACAAGGCAAACTGTTCTTTCTGATATGCAGATGCTAACCCACAGTAAGGGGAGGGGGCGAAGAATAGAAGTTCATCAGACTATACAAACTGGAATGAAGGAAAGGGAGAGGGGATGGGAATAGGAAAGACAATAGAATAAATCAGACGTAACTTTCCTGTGTTCATATGTGAATACATGACCAGTGAAACTCCACATCATGTACAACTGCAAGAATGGGATCTTAATTACAATGTTATAGCCCACAAATATATAATATATCAAAATACACTCTACTGTCATGTACACCTAAAAATAACAAGTAAAAAAAGAAACTGAATTTCTATTTTTCTAAATTACAATTAAATTTAAATGTAAATAGCTGCAGCGGCTATGACACTCTCACATTAGTTCCTCTAGAAGCATCCGTATGTGGAAATTATATTTAACAGAGGTGAGTGCAGATAAACAGGGTGGGTTAACCTTATGGAAAGACATGGTTCCCAGTTCAAAATGTACCCACTCCAAAATTGCAAATGGAATAATTTTTTAAAATACAAAAATTAAAAACTTAATTATGTTTACAAAAAAAAATTACAAGAGTAACTTTTCTGTTCCCCCACAGTAGAAAATGCTTTCCAAAACAAGACATCAAAAGGAAAACCATGAAGAATTTAATTTTAAATCTTGTGGGTATCAAATATAGCCATAAGCAAAATGAAAAATATAAACTCTAGAGATGGAGATGGTGTTTGTAATGTATTTAACTAATAATGGTTTTGTGTCCCAAGCAGATAAAGAGTTGAAAAACTCATTAAAACATTAAAAACCCCAAGCAATGAGGAAAGATTATTTAGAGAGGCAGCTCACAGAAGTGTCCATATGAAGCATGGATAAATATGTGAGAAGAGGAGAAACTCACTGGCTTCAGGAAATACAGGAAAGCAAACTGAGACTTCCTACCTGCTGTAGCCGTCTGAAGTGATGGCCGCTTGGAGCAGCAAAGCCGTGGGAATAAGTTTAGAGGCAGACTGGAAACAAACAGGATCTTTATTCTGTCAGTTTCTCTCTCTGGCTCTAACAACTCTAACACGTACCACACACCAGCAAACAACCAACAACCAAAATGACCCCGACCTGCTCCGCGCTCAGCCCAAGTCTCTCGAGATCCCGGCCAAGTCTCGCGAGACCACGGAAGGCGGCAATGTCCAAAACTCCATGGCCCGAAGTCAACCGCAATCATAGCCATCTCCCCAAACAGGGCTCCTGCAACCCGCCAAATAGACAAACCTGAAAATAACTGACAATCCCAAGAACTTGTGATGAGGTTCATCAGTAAGAATTCTTATACAAAACTTGGAGGAAAGTCAACTGGTGTAACCACTTTGGAGGGAAATAACAGCAAATCTAGTCAAGTAGAAAGTGCATATAATTTGTCCCCCAGATATTTCATTACAAACAGTCTAAAAAATATGTTTACAGGTGTAGATGATACAAGCACTGACTACAATAGTGAAAAAGTAGAACCATCAAAAGGTCTACAATAGAATGAAGTGTGACTATTCTTAGAATGACATATTATACAGCCACAAAAGAAAAAAAAAAAAAAAAAAAAAAAAAAAACTTTAGCCTCATGGATTATCATTGCTGAATCCTAAAACTGTGCTAAGAAAACAGTCCCGCAGATGAAGAATATCTATGATTTCAATGTCTAAGATTTAATTTTGTTGAGGTGTGTGGGGGGGTGTGTTATGAGATTTTGTTAAAAGTATGGTGATACCTTGTGGAATGATGAAAACAGACTTCAAGGGTAGTTACTACTTCTCAGAAGAGAGATGGATGCAGTTAGATAGTGTTAAACTACACATACATATACAAAATAATACTGGTCTGAAATTGATATGATGATATAATTTCTGAATGTTTATCTTTTTCTTTTTAATTCGAAATTTATACTAATCCATCCTTTTTTACAGATCATTTGTTCCCAAGTGCATGCCAGAAAGACTAGAACGCTATTCATCTCCAGGATATATTTTCATTTAATTTGACAACAAACCAATAGAAGGAAGGAAGGAAGATAGGAGGGAAGGAGGGAAGAAGAGAGCAAGGAAAGAAGGCAATCATGGAAACAGAAATCAGGGAAACAGAAAGAAAGGGTCCAAAGATAGTAGGGATAGAAGAAGGGAGAGAAAATAATTTATATTCCACAGTCTCCATCTATTACTTTATTACTAAGATTAATTCTGTATTTCAGATCTAAGCATTCAATATTTTTATTGGCTAAACATTTACAGTTTTAGATTGATAACTATATGTCTGATAATCTGTCTCATCTTAATTTACTGTCTGAACAAGTATCTACATTTTTAAAATATAAAGTTTGACATGAAGATTCGATCCAACATCTCTGAATGCACTCCATGAATCCAAAAGGTCAAAGATAAAGTCTAATTTGGTGAGTGGAAAACCAGATATAGACAAGACATCTTTAAAATATCTCTCTCCATCCCTTACAGTGGAAGAAAATTAAAAAAAAAAAAAAATAAAAAACAACCATGCCTCCAATTGCTGCATTACATTCTTAATTTCAGTATTACATGGCCGTCTAAAAGCATTTCACAGGTGTTTGCTGGAACTCATTAGACTATTTGGAACTCCTTCATGCTCCCTAAAAGGCAATTAAAATGTGTCTGCAAATTACCTCATGTGGGCCAAAGCACAGCTGCCTCTTCCCCCAGTTACTACACAGTGTTTCCAAACACCAGAAAACTGCTTGGAAACCATCAGTTTGCAAAGGCAAAAAAGGGCCTTTGGGTGGCTTCCTTTCTTCTCATCCCCAGATAGGCCGATTCACTTGGGGTCTGCTGCCAAAACACAAAACCAGGCTGTTGAGGGATAGAAGTGGCTGATTACAAAGACAGCTTTAAGGGTCTATGGATACAATAAAGACTTAAATGATCCAAAAAACTGGTAGATTCTGCTCTGAAGTCTTTCTCATCTACAGTAAGCAACACAGAAACGTGCATATTTTTAATGGTAGAGCTCTGGCTTTCGCAGGCTGCTAATCTCATGGTGTTTAGGTATTATCTGCTCATTCTGCAAATAGCAAGCTCATCATGAGCACACATTACTAAGATATATTCTACATATATAATCTAATATTAAGAAAAAGGCCTTCCTTTATTCCTGGAGATTTTGCTCATGAAAGCATAAAGGATATTGCTGAGTGGGCATGAACACCTTCATGACACTCCTGTGCATTAACTACTTAATTCCACTGTGCTGACCACAACCTCAAGGCTGAGGCCCAGAGGGGACACAGCCTTCGAGTCAGCTGGGACCTGGTAACAGTGAGATTCAAACAAACGCATTCCAAATCACAAGAATTTAGTCAAACATGATTCTGGGTAATAAAATAAATCTCTAATAATTTGATTAAGTTCAAAGTTAATTTTAGTCAACTTGTTAATTAGAATTATTACACATAACTTAAAAGGCTTCCATTGATTTTACTTTGTAGACTAGATTTTTAAAAGAATTTCTGTTATATCATAATATATCATGTATTATGAAATGGTGAACTAGAAACGAAAACAAAACTGCTATTTATTTTTCTAAAATCTTTGTCATAAGTATGTGTAATTATATTAGTGTCTAAATGTTGAATTGTACCAAACCAAATTCTTTCAATATTCAAAAAAAAAAAAAAAAAATTCTCTAAAGCAGAGATCAACCTACAAACTGGAACTGGTAGTTTTGCAGCAATAAGATTTGCACATTCAAATAAAGAGGTGTTTAGAATGAAGGAAAGAAAGGGAGTTACAGTTAAGTAGATTCTTTAAAAAATGATTATGAAAAAATATAACATTTTCCCAGATAGCATGCAAGGCATAGATTTCCAATAACTTCATGGAATGCTTATAGGAATAACTAAATGATGACTGCAAGATATTTTGTAATTACAAACTGCTAAATAATAAAAGTTGGCTAATTATCTTATAAAAATACACGGATGGTTATTGGAAAGGGAAGACTGAAATGACACTGATGGGTTTAATATCGAAATTAGTGGTTATCTTAACTGCTTTACTTTTGGCCAATTAAAGTGATGAATGAAATTTTAAAGCAAATGCATTAGGACTTTGGTATGCCTTCATGTGCATGACAAAATTCCACATGACAGAAATACAGGTGGGTAAAAACAGCTTGCTATAGCACAAAGCATGAAAAACATTCCTTGTGGTTTGGGTGTGAAGTGTCGCTCAAAAGCTCCTGTTAATGCAGGTATATGAGATGAAATGACTGTATTACGGGAGCTGTGACCGACTCAGTCCATCGTAATTTGTAAGGACTGATTGGGTGGCAACTGTGGGCAGGTGGGGCGTGGCCAGAGGGAGTGGGTCTCCGGAGGCATGGCCTGGAAGGATTCTTCTTCCTTGTGGCCCCTCCCCTTCCCGCTCTCAACTGCTTCCTGTCTCCACAGAAGAACATAAGCTCCTTGAAGAAAGGAATTTGGTTTATTTCCCCACTACAGTCTTAGGACAGGCACTAATAATATATTTTAGGGAGGAAATCAGGATATTACATAAATACTTCCCTAACAACTCGTGGCACCAATTGTTTAAGATGATCACATTAGGAGGTCAAGCTTTGTCCTTTAGCAAGTCTGCAAATTCAGTCTTCTCTGTGGGGCCATAATTAATCAGAATCAAGTGGAAATGACTCACATTAACCAAAATGGCAAGATGTTGATGTATCAATGAGCATGTTGAAGGTTGAGAATGCTAGGTAGAGCCTAATCACATTAAGATTGCATTTGGATACATAAGTCCAGGGATCAGACTTGGCACAGGATAGAATATTGGAGTCATGAGTAAAAGATGACCTTTAAAGCCATATTGACCTCTTATATGGTTTCTAAATATTTTATATTAGTTTCTCTCCCTAACTTCATTTTTAATCAGGCTCTGGCCACATTGTCTTGTTTTATGGATTGCTTCCTTTTGTCATTTTAGATATTCTAAATTTGTCACATGTGTATCTCTACATGTAATTCCTTCCTTCCCTACCCTACCTTCCTTCCCCGCCTCCCAGCATTCATCAGGCAATCAAATTCCATTTGCAGTCTCTTCCTCATCATAACACATATTCTTTGTTTATTTCTTTATTTGTTGATTTGCCTTCTCAACAGCTCACCTAATCTGCAGGGATGAGAGTACAGGAGTTTGGGAGATTTGACTGTCCTGTTAAATTCTGAAAATATTTAGTTCCAAAGGCAAATAGAACATTTGTAGAATGACTACATCAACATTGCTTTACCATTTGCATATTTTCTGAAATCAGGATAACAACATAGGCTTGCAAGGAGAACTGAATCAATGTAGGTAAAACATCTGGAACATAGGTTTTCAGTAAGTGACAAGCATATTATTAGCATTGAATATTAATCAATTCACATTTTTCAGATAATCTGATGAATTGTAGCAAAAAAGATTTAGGTAAAGCGTTTTTCTAAAGCCTCATCTGAAATCTGCCACAGAGGCCTAAAATAAACATTGTGTTTTAAGCATACAGAAAAACCTCCCTTTTGAGCTTTTCCTTTTAACTGGTGTTTTGTAAAATATATTCATCATTTTGAAATATTGATTAATTGCTCCGATTCCTTAACTTCCTAATTTAGTGTTTTGAAAAATGGTTTCCATTTTTGGCATTTATTTTGTAATATTTTATCTTCAACTGAACTTTACTTAGGTTGTCGTCAGAAGTTTTATGTGATGGAGTTAGCAAGTAAAGTCAATATTTGTCAGCACCAGTATGTACTACTTAGAAGCCCACTCTCCAGCATCACTTCAGCAATCCATAACTGAAGATGGATGGTGCCCATGTCTGCTGTATTACCACACTCGGGCAAGCGTGGTGGGCTTTAATAGAAGAAATATACACATTTAATGCCTTAAACCCACACTAAAGTAAACATCCCCAGAAAGGGAGATTGGTGTTCTTTGGCATGTTATCCAGGACTGGTACAAAGGAAACTACCTGCAATTCTCTGCTTTTCACTCTGGATGAAATTTAAATTGATCCCTGGTCAGACATTGTGTCACATCTGATGACACATATGAACACCAGAGTTCCAAGACCCAAGATCTAAATTTACCTGCAATCCATTCAGGACTTAAAGGTAGTTTCTTAGAGGAATGTTTATGCTTAGACTCTTATCACCTAATCCCCACCAGTTCTTTTGCTACTAATAATATAAATACTGTCCCCTCCCCAAAATTTTGTGGGTCTCTCCCCTGCCTTTGTCAGCTTAGTCTTGGTGAACGCAGGAACCCTGACAAGAACTAGTTTTTGTAAGGCCATGTCATAACGACTGTGTCCTCAGATTTCCAATTGTGAAATTTGGTTTTATACTGAGAACTGTATGCCACGTTTTAAATTACTTTGGGAATATTGAAACGTACATTTTGGACACAAACCTTCCTGGATGGATGTCTTAGTAAAATGTATAAAAATTTCTGACCATTAAAATGGTTGACTCAGATGTAAAAACAATCTTCACCCATTAAGGCTAGTTGCTTATGTTTATATCCCCATGGAAATATTTTTGAAGACATTCATTAATGAACCTATTCCTTTCCCTCGTTTGAAATCCACTTTCTTTAGCCTGTGGCTGTGTCATTGTGGGTAGTTGAGCTCATGCAGGAAAGAAACACCACTAACAAAGAAAAGGTTATTAAAGCCGGGCGCGGTGGCGCACGCCTGTAATCCCAGCACTTTGGGAGGCTGAGGCAGGAGGATCGCGAGTTCAAAGCCAGCCTCAGCAATGGCGAGGCACTTAGCAACTCAGTGAGACCCTGTCTCTAATAAAATACAAAAAAGGGCTGGGGATGTGGCCCAGTGGTCTAGTGCCGCTGAGTTCAATCCCCGGTACCAAAAAAAAAAAAAAAAAAAGAAAGAAAGAAAAGGTTATTAAGAATTATTTGTTGCATTGATTTACACAGTAATGTGGCTATCCCACAGGCAGAATGCCAAGTAATGGTGGCTGGATCACAGGCTACATAGCAAGGAAACTAATGGGTAAATAGCCATTACAGTTTGGATATGAGGTGTCCCCCAAAGGCTCATGTGAGACAATGCAAGAAACTTCACAGTTGAAATGGTCCTGTTATAAGAGCCTTAACCTAATCAGTGCATTAATCTACTTACATGGAATAATCATGGTAACTGAAAGGATGGTGAGTCCGGAGGAAGTGGACATTGGGGGAGTACCTTTAGGGTATCTATTTTGTCCCTCTCCTGAAGTCTCTCCTTCATGATGGCCATGTCCCAAGTCACTTTCTTACACTTCACTCTTCCGCCATGATATCTTACCTCACCTCTAGCCCTGAGGAATGCAGTCAGCCATCTATGGACTGAGACCTCTGAAACTGTGGTGCCCCCAAATAAACTTTTTCCTCCTCTGAAATTGCTTATCACATGGTGTCAGTTGACTAAAACAACATGCATACATTTTCAGGGTAGGGGGTGCGGGGACTAGAAGTTAACATATTCACAAACTAAGTAGCAATCTCTCATTGGACCTGTACCATTTTTACACAGGGTGGAACATGTGCCTAAGATTGTCTGAGTTCTCCCCCGGGTATTTATTTGTTTGTTTTCAGCATGTAAGTACATTTAAGTAAAGATCTTGGTTATTTGGGGCAACCAGTTATGTCAGATCTACCTGAACGTGATGTTTTGAACATGGAACATGGATGTAGTTGGAAGGTCCCAAGGCCATTTATCTTAAGTACAAAGCATGCAGTTTCTTTTTTCTTTTCTTTCAATACTCACTATCTGGAACTTAACTCTATACTCTTGCCTCAGATCAAATGCCTAAAGGCATCAGCATCACTTCTGAAGAGTTTAAAATAAATTGAGTTCCAACACCCATTCCAATCCTGTAAAATCTGAATCTCTGAAGTAAAAGTCTAGGAAATAGGTATTTAAAAATCTAAGCAGACTACAACAGAAACTTCCCACATGAAAAAGAAATAAAGGGTACTATATGATTTTTATACACTCACCAGGATGGCTAACAAAGGGAAATGTTAGAAAAATGCCTGGTGTTCTCAAGGAATGGGGGGGAAAGAGACCAGTTAGGGGGACATTTGATGGAACCACTCTGGAAAAATGTTGAACTGCCTGCAAAGCTGATCCCATATACATCCTGTAACCCAGAATTCTGCTCCTGGGTCCATGACTCAACCTAAATGTGTACATGTTTACATAAAGACATGTCCATAGTTGCATTCTTCATAATCATGTAATGGGAAAGTACTAAAGTATCCATTCATACTCACCTACAGACAAATAAATTGTGGCATATTAAGCCAAAAAGAGTGAGCATGCTTCAGTGAAAATCAGAGAACATCTCTATCAACAGCATGAATGAATGAAACATAATGCTGGGTCATATCGTTGATGATGCCAATACGTTAACTTTGCAAAAATTAATCAAGCTGTACACTGATGATTTGTATTTTTTTCTGTGCACATGTGAAACTTCCAAAAGAAATGAAAAAAGAGGGAAATTTTTCCATGTAATTTTGCTGATGGACCAAATTACTTTTCTAACTTTATTTTTATTTATTTTTTTCCTAGGTTGACCCTTAACTGTTCCAGCCTATCTTCCATTGTTGAGTGCAAACCTACTCAGGCCAGAGATTTTGTGAGATATAGGGGTAGGTGTTTTAGTCAGCCTTTTCACTAAAGGATCTGACCAGCAGAACTGTAGGGGAGGAAAAGTTTACTTGTGAGCTCATGGTTTCAGAGGTCTTAGTCCAGAGAAGGCTAGCTCCATTCCTAGGGGCTCAAAATGAGCCAGAACATCAAGGCAGAAGAGTGTGGCAGAGGGAAGCAGCTCACATCACAGTGATCATGAAGTACAGAGAGAGACTCCAGCTCCAGATATAAAATATATACATCATAGCCACACCCCCCAATTAACCACTTCCTCCAGCCACACCCTACTGTCTCTAATTACCACTCAGTTAATCCCATCAGGGATCAATTCACTGATTGAATTAAGACTCTCACACTCCAATTATTTCTTCTCCAAAGCTTCTTGCATTGTCTTACAAGTGAGCTTTTTGGGGACCCCTCATATCTAAACCATAATAACAGTAGGGATATGGGTGATTGTTGATACAACTCTTATTTTAAAAATTTGCCATAATTCAATTTGAGAACAATCATTACCCAACTTTCTCAAACTTTAGTGTAAATAATAGCCTTGGGTTGACTTCCACAAATCTGCAGTTATAAACACTTAAAATAATTCTGATGCAGGTAATCTAGATATAGGTCCCACTTTCAGAAAAACAGACTTAGTGTGAAGAAAGAATCAACAATATGGATCATCCAGGCATTGTGACCCAGAGGCATGACACACTTGTCACTGGAAGGCAATCCTTGGCATCTCTGAAATCCCATTACATGTGGCTTTCTATGTAAATGTGAGTCAGCATCTTTCTTCAGTTGTCTTACAACAATGTCTCTGCAGCTTATATTTCAAAAATCAAGTGATAAAAACTGGAAAGTTTCTAACAAATTAGAAAGAATCCCTTTAGATAAAATGCAGAATTATATTAACAATGCAGAGCAAGTTTCTTATGTGTCAAGCACTCTTTGTAAGTGTGGCACACAGATCATGTATAATATGTGGTTCCTCCACCTATGAATTCACCAGGGAACTCTTTAGGGCCATTTTATTTCAGTTTTAACTATTTACTTGTTGCAATTGAGGTCTAACAATCACATGTCACCTTCCCATGTGCTCAGGCCTATTTTAATTTCTTTCCAGTCAGAGTTACTCAGAGAACTCAAGAAAATAAACTATAATTGATATTAGACTATAGCAAATTGAGAGAAAGACATATCATGAAGCTATATGTGAATACACACACCCTTGCACTTAATTGTTCCTTATTTTAGTAGATCTGTGCAATTACTTGTCTTTATGTGCACACACAGTTGTTTACAAAATCCAGATAAAGAGGCGCACAGTCTATAGGCACAGAAATCAGTAGTGACCTACTCCGCTTCACAAAGGACTTCCTGCTACATTTTGGAAATTTTCTTCTTCCCCTTTGATCCTTACCTCTTTCGTGCCTGATCCCCTTAATTTAAAAAACTGCACAAATTAATTGTAGAAGCTTGGAAAATAATAATAATGATGATGATGATAATAATAATAATAGTAAGCACAGAGAAGAAGGAAAATCATTAGTTATATAACCACTCATAGAGAATTGTATGAATGTTTTTCCTTGATTTCTCTTAATCTTTTGTAGACACACTTTTGTACACACATGCATGTACATATATCATATCCTCTATAACTATAGTTATAACAATATGTATTTTATAATAATAACTAATTATGCCATGCATACTATCCTGTGACCTAATTTTCATATAACCATATATAAATGAATAATTTATAAGCTCAATTTCAAATTAGCAGCATTTTTACATCAGCTTAAACTGCCTACTGTCTTTGCTCCAAATGAGACCATTGTCCTGTGCACTGAACCCACATTTCAGAGAGAAAGCAAGAGCTGAGAGTGAAGGAAAGAAGAAGGAAAAAAGGGAGGAAGGAAACAGAGAAAGGAGAGAAGGAAGAGAGGGTGGGAATAAGGGTAATCCACGTGAATTCTAAAAATTTTACTAAAATTTAGTAATCTTCAAAAATAGCTCCTCTGACTAATTCCGATTTTTGAAATCATTTTCTTACATTGTGTAGCAATGCTTTCATACTATGCCTTTTATATAGCATAATTCATTGATCTTCAAGGAGAACTAAATAAAAGAGAGAAACATCCTTTTGTTTTCTCCACAAGTACAAACAGAAAAATTAGATATTGAAGAGTCAAGGAAAAAATTCCAAGAAGATTGCAGATCTCAAAGTACAAAGCCTCCTCTGTCTTAGTCACAAAAAATACTGGGTGTGAAGAATACCTCTGTTAACCTATTTGAACTCTACTTTGCATAAGTAGAAGATCATCTGACAGTCCATGCATATTCAAAATTGGAAAAACTGTTAATTGAGAATGAGTACTGACAATATCTAAATTTCCAAACTGAATATTCAGGTGATTTGGCCAGTTTTTACAAGAATTTTTATTCATTCTATGGTTTAAGAACATTTGTCACAATTGATCACACATTCCTAGTTAAATGCAGATATTTTGATAGTTAAATAATGCATATGATGTTTTATTCCAAAAAATAATTTATAGATAACTTTTGATGTTTAGAACAAAAAGAAATGTTTCAAAACAAATTAATTTTAGAGATTTTTACCTAAATTCATTTACAAAGGAGGAATATGGAAAAGGAATGCAAACAAAACAGTTTGCAAAAACACTGAAACTTAAACAGTTAATGACTTGGTTAAAAAAACATATTAATATAAAATATGAATTTGAGAAACTACTTTGATAATTTTTCTATGAATTTGGATTAACAAAAAAACAAATATAAGAGTAGAGATGTTTATGATTTAAATAATTACAAAAAAGGTGAAATTGATCTGAAAAGTATACTTAGTTTTACTGGACTAGAGTTATGCATTTGTGTATTTTTGTATTCATATATATAAAGCCTGTGCCACATAAGATACAGAAAGTAAAGAACCATGAAAAAGTGGAAATGGGCTACCCACTTGTTTGTCCATAAGTTTATCTTACTCCATTCATGTTCAAATTGGTTTTCTTAGAAAAACAAAAATAACGAATTCATTTTTTGAAACTTCTGAGTGTTCTAGCCTTTATGGTGAATATATATGTATTTCCAGTTTGGAAGAATGGAACATTATTGACTGTACTTTTAAAATCTAAACATTCATTATTGAATGTATGTGTGTGTGAAAAAACAATTAATTATTAAGATTGGTACACTGTTTCCGTGTGTTTCTTAGTCCTACCAACCTTCCAAAAACACATGCACATTTAATACCATCAGGAGCTTCCCCAAAGCATATTTTAGTTCCTAAGCAAAGGCAGCCCACTTGACATCAATGCACCTGGCAAATATAATGGGAAACTAATCAGGCAAAATGGGCATATGATGATAAGTGATTGGATTTTTCTTGTGTTTTAAATATATAGTGGAGAGATATATATATTTTTTTTATTCAATGAAAATAGAAGAAGATGCCAGGGGATGAAGTAAGTCACAAACAGCAGCAACTATGAAGAGAGATGAATAGGATTCAGGAAAAAAATCACTCAGGAAAAAGGCAGAAAGAGAAGAGAAGGGGAAACCTCATGCAGAATGGAAAGCAAATGAGTTTGATGGCTTTAATTAGATGTAAAGGAAACAGTGGGAGGAAAAGGAAAACTTCAATAGTGCAAGCATAAGACTGTCTCAGAAGGTGACAGAACTTAATCCTATCAACATCTCATTTGCATAGCCATAGTAAAAAATAACAATGGTATTTTTGTGACCAAAAATATATGCAAAGCAGTCATTGTGATAGTTCAGTAGCTATTTTTGAAATGGAAATTTCCTTACAATTTGAAACAGCTCCTTCTTCAAAACACCAAGAGGCATCAGCCTCTACTTTGGACTACAGAGTGTTTTTTCAATGTGATATGCTGGATTTAACCAAAGTATTTCCTTCAGAGGCAAAATTTACCCCAGCCTATAAGAAACTGATGGATTTTTTTCTATGTGTTACAAATATCTGAAAGAACTAATTGGAAAAAAAGTGCATCAGTTTAATAAAGTGATACAGCTGTCAGTTTGCTCCTCACTGCAAGGAAAAAAAAAAAAAAAAGGAAAACCTTGCAAGGTCTGGGTTGGTGGGGGAACACCTAAAATTATATCTCAAGTGGAAAAGTGAAATAATTTTACCATTGTTCCAAAAGAAGAAATCTCTCCTTGTTTATTAGTTGTGACTCCTTCACTGATATCTGTATAAACTCATATTTCTGCCACTGATTGTGTGCTTCTATTCAGCACTAACATTTTAATAAGAAAAAATGTTAAATATCAAAGTAATAGATGAGCATTCCTCTAAAAGCCAATTTCATTAAATACCATCGGTATTAATCTTTCTAAATCTTAATTACAGCCTTTTGACATATTACCCCCCATTTGACCTTTTCCGCTCAATTCCAGTAAAGAACTGTAGGACAGACAGGGATACCAACCCACGTAAACCTACAGGAATGCATCATTTTAATGCTACTGAGCAAATGGGGATGGTGACCCGAATTATATTTCATTCAGGAGTCAAAAGGACCTCATTTTTCTAAGCAATCAACCAAGTTCTGACTTCCTATTTCAGGATTAAGACATCCCAAAAGAGAGGACCAGAAGTCTGAGCAGATAAAGTTCTAAAAACAAGACCTTAAGGAAAAAGAAAAAAAATCTATTGCTGAGGAAATAAAACTTCCTGAGCTAGATATGTGCCACAAAACATAAAAACAATTAGTCATGGCAGCCTGTAAGCAGACAACCTGGAGTTCAGGTGCACATCATAGGGGCTGGAGGTTCTAAGATTAAAAAAGTAGCCAGGTGCAGTGGCTCACATCTGTAATCCCGGCACTTGGGAGGCTGAGGCAGGAGGATCAGGAGTTCAAAGCCAGCCTCAGCAATGGCGAGGCACTTAGCAACTCAGTGAGACCCCTGAGTTCAATCCCTGGTACCAAAAAAAAAAAAAAAAAGTAATGATTCTGCTAGTAAGTAACATTTGTACCAATCAATAGCTCAAAAACATCCTTATTTTGATAGATTCATTGAATAGGCACATGCAAAATCTTTGAGGAAAGGGGGCTTAAAAAACTTTCACCGAGGACTGTACAGAGAGTCTCCCTATGTCTAGCACCAAAAATTTTATTGGCAATCTGTTTAGTGCACTTAACTTTTCCCATTTTTCTTGATGTCTTTTTCTCTTTTGTGTCTTGCATACATCAGTACAGTGTATTTCTTTTTCTCTCTTAAATCTTTGACTTTCCCCATGCTTTTGTCTCTGTTTTTATTTGATTTTTCCTATTACTTCATTTTTTTATTTATGTCCTTTTGTTACAAGGCTGGAGCATTTAGGGAAACTGAACCAGCACAAAGACCCTCCCTTCAAACCCCGATTCTTGTAATCAAGTCAGAAGATTTCAAACAGATTGCTAAAAGTAGTGGGCATGAGTTTATTGAAGGGATGGGAAAAAGAAGCAGACACACACGTTGGAGAGAGTGGGTTCTCTCAGAGAGAAGAGGGACCTAGCGTCTCCTTTATGCCAGTTTTATTGGGGATCCCAAAGAAGTTTCCAGAGAGTCTTGCCCAGTTCCTTACATTGGCTTTTGACTGACAGCAGGATATCACTGCCATGACAATTCTAGGCCACCTTGGCCCAAGGTGACTGGCTCTAATTGGATTCTTAACCACAAATTCTTACAGATTTTAGGTTTAGGGGATATTATTCTCATCTGTCTGAGTTCTGGAATCTGGTCTCTGAAAAGGACCACAAAAGTCTCTCCCTCCAGGGTGACATGGGTTCCTCTTACTGACATCATTTAAGGCCTGCATTTCTGCAGATAGCAGGTAATTTGCTGAGGAATGTGACACAGCCTGTCCACTTAGGCCAGGCAAGGTTGCAGGTAATCTGCTTCTTGGATAAGAAAGCATGTGGGGGTCAGCACAGTGGGCCCATTCTATAGAATTATTCCCTTAACCTTGTGTTCCCACCACTCACAGCTGCCTGTTCCCTATCACTTTCGTTTATTGATATGTCTTGTCTTTCATTTTTCTTCCCCAGCAGTAAATTGATTGGAACATTGTGGGCACAGAGAAGGGACAATAGTTAAAGACATAAAGAATTTTTACTTGATGTTACCCTGTGTATTGCTCCTAAAATAAAGCTTTAAGATTTCCATATCAGCTGGACCATGTGGAATAATAAATTACCACTAATGTAAATATTATTATAGTTTCACAATTTCAGAGCACATCAGTGAAAATCAACAACAAAAACCTGTGGTGCACAGAATCTAGACTACCTTAGAGGAGGTCTGTGTTTACAGATGTACAAAACTGAGCCACTGGGATACTTGAAAGATGCTCATGATAGCACCTTTTAAATAAAGGTGTGATTAATGGTTCTCTTGTTGTCTTATGGGAAACAGGCAAAGAAGATTTGCCAAGAAAGTGAGTAGAAATCCAAAGCCACTAGAATTTGAAACTTACAGGTGCTTCTGCCAACCTGCACCAAGGTAACCAAAGACTTCAGTGTTCTACTGGAGAAGTGTCTCCACTTGCCAATAGCACATCTGTCTTTAACTCTGAACCACTATAACCTTAGAAACTGACAAGGTAAGAAATAAAGGTGGAATGAGCCAATAGTAGCTTACTGTCTGCTCTCTGTACCTATAAAAACACTTTTACCCCCAATGTTAAAACACATCCAACTCTCAAAGTGCTGCCATTATAGAATCATTTGTTCCACTTCTTCTAACTTCCCATTCTCTCTCTTTTGAAAGAAGATACTCTGCAGAGGACACATTAAGTGTCATTAACTTGAGTACATAATTTTAGCATGACTACTAAATCTACAAGTTATTGTTTATTGAGGCTGATTTTGCACTAGACATATAGAGTGCTAAAACTTTACAAATATCATCTCCATTAATTTCACAATAACTCTAAGGAGGGGAAGAATTTTACAATTAACCTTTATACCATCTATGTGGTGAGGCTTATACAACATATATTAATCTCCATCCAACAGTTACTTAAGGAGAGAGCCAAAATACAAGCCCAGGTCTGCAGAGCCCCACAGTACATGCTGCACACTAAACACAACACTCTACTGATGTTGCTGTTATTTTAGGTTGATTTATTTTTGGCCTGAGGACCTTGTGCCCATGAAACATTTATTTGGGGGTCACTGAACTGCTGAGCTGTTTGGCACATCTGGTTGACATTTAGGGAATTATGAAGGGAGGTCATTTCAGAAGGGATTATTTTCAGAGGAGAAGAATGTTGAAGAAGCAAGTACAACCTGAAATCGCATTTCAGAAAATTCCCTGAAATCCACCGGGATGAAAAACACAGGAGGCAATTTTCCACGTGCACATGTAGTCCTGATTCTTCTTGTTAGGTCTGACATGGTGCACTATTTCCATAATGCGTCTTAATAAGGTAATTTTCTTGGAAAAAAAATAAATGGGGCTGCATGCATGACTCATTCAACTTTATTTCCATGGGAATTCAGTGGTTTGGTGCACTGAGAAGAGAGATGTTACCTTTCTACAGCAAGGCTCTTAACTCGAAGTTTCACTGCTGACCTTTAACATATACTTTTATAAGTTCACTTAAAGCCACAGTGTGGAGAAAACAACCTTACTGCTCTTCAGTTCTCAAGGGTTTATGTGCTCATGTTGCGCTAGTCATGTCATGTTAGGCATTATAACCAAGAGGATCTTAGGTGACATCATAATGAGTTACAAGGAGGAAATGACAGGTAGATTGCAAAGAATCTGGCACCTTGAAATCAAAAAAATGACTCTCATGAAGATGCCTTCCCCTTACCTCATGATGCTAAGGCCAAGCTGCTCTGATTTCATTCTAAGCATGTTTCCTGGGCATCTGGAGGATACTTTATTAAACACAGGGAATCTATAAGGATGAACTCAAAATGATCCTTGCCCTCTGAGGGCTGATGATCACGTGAGGAGGAAAGCCCTGCACACAAAGTGGCAGAGTAATTATCACATAGTGCATCAAAGCATGGGTTTGGATTGTGGAGGAGCTGGAGTTAGCATCCCTGTACTCACTGTGAGATATTAAATCAAGGTTTTACTCTGTTTAAGTTTCAGCTTCCTTGTCTGGAAGACAGCAATGATAATATAACTTGGTTGTTTTGACAATGACTGAACACAAGCTCTGGTTCATCATAATCGCTCTGTAAACTTGTGCTAATGCTTTTAGAAATAACATCAGTAATAATATAAGAAGGTGGTTTGCATTAACTAGATTAAATGAAGGCATTGCAAATTGCTGTGCATGTAAAGAAGAGTCTCTCTTAATTAGATTGGTGGAGTCTTTATGGATTAGAAGGTAGCACTGAAAATAGGTCTAACAGAGAGGCAAGGTTTGAATAGAAATAAGTAACATGCATGATGGAAATGTAAGAGGGGTGGAAACAAAGTCATAGGGACAAAGAATTTGTCCACAAAAAAATGAAGAGTTGGTCTGAGCAGGTCATGGGAATATGAATAAGGCTACAAACTTAGTAACTGACCAGAGGGTGGAAAAACATCTACTAAATTATTTTCCTAAAATAGCTGGTGTTCCTGAAGAAGTATTTCTGCAATTTTATAAAAATAGATCATGGGGTCAATTGGGGAAAGGTGGGATTTAACAAAGTTAATAGATTTTTTAATTACAGGACTTTCCATGGATTTTGAGAAGCCATGTGTATGGGACTGAGGCTGAGTATGCATGGACTTTCATAAACAATGGGAAAGTTTTCATTAGAGCAGTGGAAATCATTTGGTTTCATAGGCACCAAACTTATTGATAAATATGCAACTTGTAGGTATGTAAAATGAAATGATTTGGCTTTTATTTTTTAGCATGTTGTTGATTTCAACCCTGATCAAGTCCCCCTTTCTGGTTCCTTATCTGGGACACATTCTGAAACATTCTGTATAAATTTCGAAATTACTATTTTGGGTAGTTCAAAGTTCTACCCTCCAATCTGAATCAAAGTTCAATGTCCACTCCTCCTTCCTGAAGGTTCAAATGCTTTCAGTGGTTTAGGATGAGAGGAACAAGAGAGAAGAAAAGTCAACTTTTTTCTTGACTCCTAAGACTGAAGCCCCATCATTTTATTGGCCAGTTCTGACATCAGCACTTCTGTGTGGCTGGCATCCCTAACCCAACTCTCAAAAGTACTTGCATATATATTCCTCACCCCTGTAAATGGAAGATGCCCCATTTACATGATCCCTTGACCTGGAAGCTTCAGCAATGAGCCATTTCATCCTCCCCTCCCTCTTCCACCAGGAGAGTCTCTGTAGCCCTCCAGGATGGGGAACCGACCTGCTACTTCTTTGGTGCCTATTTGACCAACTGGACTCTCACAGTCTTTCTCAGTTTGCAGGCTGGCTGTTCAACAGCTCCTTACCTGAAATGGGTTTCCATTCTCTCCCTTCCACTCAGAGTGTTCTGGACACAGATCAGCAGGCAAACTGCCTAAGGAGGGTTCTTTAAGTGTAATTTACCTAGAGTCGCCATTTCCTTCCCTCCAACGCAAATCTATTTGGCCTTTCAGGGATGAAACTTCCTGATCTAGAGAGCCTGTGATCTGGATTCTCTTCTCCTTCTGTTTTGTCCATTTTCTACACTCACTAAGCGTAAGAAAGAGGCTGATCACAGAGGTGACCATTGACAGCAGAACAAATTATGCTTGGCTAAGTAAGCCTGGGTTTTCTGTCTCTAAAGTTTTGAGGCTTCTCTTCAGCCCTTTTTTCATATATGAAATGTACAGATCTTTGGTTTCCATTCAGATTTCTTCCTGAACCAAAACTTCCAAATCAGTGAAAGAGTTCTAGGCAACATTTAGTTACCAAAGCTGAAATCTTAAATTCAATTTTTTCTTTTTTCTTTTTGTTACCAGGTATTGAACTCAGGGGCACTGGAACACTGAGCCACATTCTCAGCTCTATTTTGTATTTTATTTAGAGACAGGGTCTCACTGAGTTGTTTAGTGCCTTGCTTTTGCTGAGGCTGGCTTTGGACTCATGATTCTCCTGTCTCAGACTCCCGAGCTGCTGGGATTACAGGGTGTGCCACTGCACTCAGCTTACATTTGATTATATGCACATGCACAAACATGTGTATACCAGAACACATATGTCTACCTGGAAAGGAGGCACAGTGAGCTGTGATAGATGTATGGTGTAAGAAACAAACTTTTGTTATTACAAGCCATTAAGATATTCGAGTTCTTGTCTTACCAAGCATAACTTAGCCCATCATGACTGATGAAGATGTTCAGGGCTTCAGAAGAAAAATAGAGAAGAAGGGAGACCTACAGTGGGGAAGGGGAGGTTTTAGTAGAGAAATCAGAGGCACTTTCATTGAGGTATCATTTTGATCTAAGACCCAAAAAAAAATGCAAAGAAAGAAGCATATTTAGATGTTAGACGGTGGTGATTTGCATTTTCCCCTAGTCTCCTGTTTGTCCATCATGAGACTCAGCTGAGCTCTTGACCTTAGTTGCCATGAGATACATTTGTGGCCTTCCAACAATTTCCCTTTTTATGCTTCATTTAATTTGAATGAATTTTATTTCTAGAAGCATAGCCTGGCCTATCCTTTTATTTACTGCAAATGAAGAAGGGTGATGAAGAGAAAAGAACATAGGACTCTGGATATTCCAGTATCTGCCATAATGCTATCGTGTGTGTGTGTGTGTGTGTGTGTGTGTGTGTGTGTGTGTGTGTGAATATATTATGCACCTTACATGGGTGACTGAGCAAACATGTTAGGGCTGAACCTGCAATGGAAGTCTTCTGCCTTCTGTGATTTACAGTCATCTAAATGTGAAAACCTATTTACCAAAAACAAACAAAAATTTTTAACTAAGAGAAGCAACATCTTCAACTGCAGGAAAGTAACACTGTGAACAAAGATTCAGATATTTTGTCTTAATGTGAAATGACCATTAAAAGCCAAGGGTCTCTTTTCATAATGTATTCGTCCTCAATGGGCAGCTGTGTGGAAGAACAGCTTGTTTAATGCAAGCAGAGTGTGAGGCACTCTGCAAACACTCAATCAATAATTGTGGAGTGAATGCTGAAAGCCTATTTTTCTGCTCCTACTGGTAGACAAGTGTACTTGTTTTTATTTTGTTTCCTGTTTATATGCTAGTTGTTTTTTCCTGCCCAACATCCATTTCCCTCTTTAAGAAGATCGTGCATATTTTCTAAGGGAATTTCCCCAGAGCCTCTGCAGGTGGTAGCTTGGGTTGTGACAACCATGGCTCTGACCTCCCCAGGTCAGGTCATGCAGGACCCAAGACCAGGAAGGCTACATCTCTAGGACTTCCGAATTCTAAATGGCATAAAAGACAAGGGGAGCGTTGTTGGGCTGATGCCTTTCTGGGCTGTTGCTCCATTCGCTCTGTGGTAACAATCCATTCAGTCCTGTTTTCTAGATTCTGCAGAGTGTCCTTCCTGTCTTTTTCACTGTCCAGTTGGTTGGCACTTTCCAGCTCCTTTTTGCTACCCTGGAGTTATCAACTAGGTAAAATAAAACTATTGGCTAAAACAGAATAAAAACCCAACCAAAACAAAAAGTGGCCCTTTTTATGTGTTGGTCTCAATTTTCTGGCAACAAAAGAAGCTGAACAGGTAGGTACACATGTGAAGAACTGAACTGTCCTGGAGATGGTGGCAACTGTGATGCCACCCATTCAGGCCAGAGTACTACCTGCACTTCCCTCACCCAGGGTCCTTTCAGCCTGTTACTCTCAGCCTTCTCAAGACTGCAGAACTGTTCTTTCCCCCCAGGAGACCTGGGGTTTGCTACCCTTTCCCACTAGTGCTTCTCCATTAGCTTCTCTTACCCAGTGCCTATATCTCATCCTCCACGCAGACATGATCAATAAACTAATCCAAGGAAATACTGGTCCTCAATGTGTTAACACACCGTGGGGTTCTCTATGATTAGAGGGTTACAGAATCATATTGGGAAGCTGATACACCTGTGCCAAGATCCTGTGCCAGCTCAGACTGTCTTGCACAGGCAGTCCTTTATAATGGACAAAGCCCTGCTCATCTGCTGTTCTGTTTCCCAACCATGAGAATGAGAAATGGACCCGTTTATAAAATGAAGGACAGATGGCTATATTTGAAATCTTCTCTGCATTTCCAGCTCTCTTTTCAATAAAGATAGTAGAAAGAGACCACATTGCTTTAAGTTAGAGATGGAGAAAAACATGTTCATTTATAACTTCAGCAAGTTCCTAGAGCTCTCAGTCCCATACCTGTACCCCTGTGATAGGCATTACAAGCATACAATCAGAGCAGCTTATGATTTAAGCAGCCTTAAAATCTCCTACTTCAAATTCCCACATCTGCATTCTACAGTTGCTCTATGAAATGGTCAGTATAAAAATCTCCCCTCCTCTCTTTGCTGCTGTACAGAGGTGGAGATCACACATCTATAGCAAGCTGCTCATTCTACCTTTATATGGACCTGTTTTTTTAATATTCTAGTTTAAGTTATAATTCATCCTTTTACATTTTTACTCAGTAATATGGTATCTATTCTCTAAAGGAACAAATAACTCTCCATGCTATTTCAACATATTTTACGCCAAACTCTCACAAAGTCTACTAGATTCACTTGAAAGCCTAAATAGTAAGTTGCTAATAGCCCAAATAAACTAATTAGGAATTGCAATTTAATTACACATTAATTACCCACCATTTTCTTTTTAATTAGTGTCACTTAAGGTGAACTGTGACTACAAATTTGTTTCTATTGATTGTGATGGTAATAAAGCCCAACTTAGAGTAATACCTTTTTCTTTTTTCTTTTTTTAACATTGTTCAATGGATTAGTGTAGTTTTACATTCCTTGTCTCGTTTCCTGGGGTATTGTACCAAGTGGATTAGAACTTCAAATGCTACAAAGATACAAAAGTGCTTTATTGAAAACAACCAAGACACGGGTAATTATCACCCAGGTTTTTCAATGTGTTTTTTTTTTTTTTTTTTTTTTCATGTTTAGGTGGAGCTTTGAGCAATGAGTTTCTTTTTGAAAGAGAGAATAAAAAATATTTTCAGTGGGTATGTAATACTTTTTCAATGTCTCATCTATTGGTTTTCTTTGGATGTTTAAAACCTCAGTATGACTTAAATTTTATGAAATGGGGGTCACTGACATATATAAAATGTACAACAAATATATATACTGAATATCCTGTAGACTGAAACACATAATTGTCTAATAAAAAGGTTATCCACTGTGTTAAGTCCATCACTGGCAGAAAATTTCTATTACTTCTAAGAGAACAGATTTGGCTGTATCTTCAAAGAGCTCAAATTTTATGTTGACTGGAATTTATCCATGGGTATTACTATGTTCTATTACCAGCTTATGGTATCTAATTTATAAAGTCAATTTACATGCAAAGCTTTTTTGTATTCTTTGTACGACTTAAATTCATTACAATACATTTTATTTTCTTTGTGAAATCACTTCCTGACTCCCAGCTATTCAACACATAACTTTTAAAACAAAAGAAACTAATTTAAATGGTTTTTCCAATAAACCAATTCTAATTTAGCAACTGAGTCCATAAAACCTAAAAAGAGGACTTTTCTTGTAGAATAGGTTCACAGGCTGGGAAAAATCATTATTTTAAAACCACTATCAGTGCATTATAATATTTTCTGATATGGTTAATAACTATCGCCAAACCTATCCAAAAGGGACCAGAGGGATAATAAGACAAAGGGAACTGACATAATACTTTTAAAGAGGAAGGAAGGTCATGAACTTTGTTGTATTTAGAAGAATGTCTCATTCTGAGCTCGGGTACCAGTTTAGAGGAGTGGTTTTATGTGTAATGGAAGATGTATGTATATGGCCTCTTGCCTCTTGCCCCCACACCCAGTGACCCCATCACCCACACTGTGGCTGGCATAATGACCTGTCTCACCTCATTCTTCTTGCCAGTGTCCTTTCTGAATTAATGCTTAGTTATTTTACTTGCACAGGTGTAAACCTGAAAAAAAGCATCCTCATATTATACTTCAACAGGGCAGGATTAATTACCATTTAAAGCCATCTATTTTTAAGAAAGAATTTGATTAAATATACTTGAAAACAAAACCCTAATGAGGATAACTTTCAGAGGGCCCAGTAACTAATGCTGTTCAAGGTCTGGTTTCCATCAACACGAACTAATGATATTCTTGGAAAGAAAATAGTGTGCAGAAGAACACAGGGTATGGTGACTCTGTAGCCAGTTTGAACAAGTATAATTATCCAAAACCTAAACGATGCTTTCTTCCTGCTATAGTGAATTATAGATAATCCCAAGTACAATGTATTTGACTATCCTTTGCCACCAATTAATCTGAGGAAGAAGAATCATACCATTTCAATAAGTATGTGATATAAATATATTCACTGAAAAGTCCCATTTTGCCTACAGTAACATAACAAAATTGTTTAAAAAAAAATTGACTTCTTGGGGCTGGGTTGTGGCTCCGTGGTAGTGCACTTGCCTAGCATGCATGAGGAACTGGGTTCAATTCTCAGTACCACATACAAATACATAAAATAAAGGTCCATCAACAACTAAAAATATTTTTTAAAAATTGACTTCCTGGTAGAAGTTTCTAGGTCTCTTAAATAAGGTTTCAGATATTAATTAGATGGTCTGAAACTGAGATCTTTACTGCAGTCAAAACTGCTAAATGTGTATTGAATTTAAATTAGAAAAACATATTTTGCATCTATTTCACAATTTTTTTTTCCTAAGAACAATATTAATGAAAAACTATCTACTTGAGAACAAATTTCCAGAAATTTCTTATTCAGGAACAATAATATTATTGAAATTTGATATACTATTTGGTGTTTGGTGTCCTGAAACTCATTACAAACTCAAAACAATGCTTAAAACCAAATATTATTAGTAAATAAAGTCCTTGGGTACGTTATGTTTTTATTTTGGAAATTACTCTTAGAACTCATGCTAAAGAACGATGTTTTCCAGCAATTGTCTTTTTAAGAAACAATTAAATTTTTAAAAAGAATGTAAGACAAACTTGTATTGATTGATTTGGCAAGTTCACAAAGGTGAGAAGGACAGAGAAAGTTCGCAATTGAAAAATTTCTTTAAAGTGTCCCAAATATCAGAACAAAGATGTATTGAGTTTTGAACCCTGAATAAACAGTAGCCATGGGAAGAATTTGTTGTCATTTCTTCTGTTTCTTTTGTTTCATGATTTGGAATCTAAAATGAGTCAGGTATACAGTATGGTTTCTCACTGAACCATTCACACAACACACCTCCGGAACAGGAAAACAGCTCTGCTGTCCCTTTCAGATGATTTGATATGCTGGGTTTAGACCTTAGCAAAATGAAATGGATATGAAACTGAATAAAACCAAAATTAATTAGAAACTTGACTCAGACGGATGGAGAAACACGCATGAGGCTTTCTGAATCCTGAAAAGTATCCTTTCATGGACTACATGTTGGCAAGGGATGATTGGGGTCATTTTAGAAACTACAGCTCTCTAAGGGCCCATGATTAAAATCTTCTCAAATACTGCCTTTGTTTAGAAACACAGAGTGTTCTGTAGTCATAAAGAAATGAAGGCTAAATACACTTGTAACTTGGTACAAAGTTAGGAAACAAGTAATTCTTTGCTTTTATATTGTACAAGAAAACATCTTTTACTGGTGTTGAGTAACATTGAATTAACAAGATAGAGAGAGTTGTCAGTAGTCACAGCGCAAGGAAACACATCAGGAATTTATTAGATTTAGATTTATCAGTGCATAGAAATTCATGATGTTTAACTTAAAGGCAAAAAGAGCAGAACACTTTGAATAATAGCTTGAAGTGGATGATTAGCTAAGGGGATGCAACATTTAATAGCCAAAATAAATTACTATAATTATTTTATTACCTATGCTAACTGATTCCATTGTTTTTATTGAAATAACAGCTCCCTCAGGAAGGGAACGGTGTTTCAATGAATCTCTGCTATAGGCTTGTGCATTTTCCTGCAGCAATCAAAAACAATGAAAAATAGCCTTCATTGATAATACTTTTAATGTCTACATTCTGGCACTTGGAGAAAATATCTCATCCAACTGCAAACACCTGGAAATACCTGGAAGTTTCTGGAGAGGAGGGAAAGCCTACTAAAGACATGTCTCAATTTTCAGTTCTTTGGCCCCCATGTTTGCATCTTTTATTAGTTCATGCCTTCACCTTATAAGTCTTTTTTATCCCCCACTACATTCTCTAGGACAGACATTTTTGAGATTCTAATATGGCTACCTTCTAGAAAAAAAAAATCATACACACATGCCTGAATGCTTATGCATAAGTTTCTCAAAGGTGTAAGAAGGAGGTTGACTGAGTCAATTTCAGAGGGTATGTGAAACATAGAATGAAACTATTGCACAGCCGGGCGCGGTGGCGCACGCCTGTAATCCCAGCACTTTGGGAGGCTGAGGCAGGAGGATCGCGAGTTCAAAGCCAGCCTCAGCAATGGTGAGGCACTTAGCAACTCAGTGAGACCCTGTCTCTAATAAAATACAAAAAAGGGCTGGGGATGTGACCCAGTGGTCTAGTGCCCCTGAGTTCAATCCCCGGTACCACACACACACACACACACACACACACACACACACACAAATACTATAGCACATTCCTAGAAAGTAAATTTTTACTTGAAATTTATTTTGAAAAAAAAGTGTATATTATGTATACATTATGAAGTACATAAACATTTCTATATGGAAAAAAGGGACTTCGGAGGAAATTACCAAATTGAAGAGACCATGTATCTCTATCTCTTCCTGTCTGAGCCCCCATTCTATCTTTTTTGCCATTCTCCTCTGCCTTTAGGGGCATTTTATGAGAGAAACTGATAAATACTGCTGAACTTCTTTAGTTTTTCCACTGTCCTTCATTCTCAGTTGAGGAGATAAGAGATCATCTGCCATTAGAGGGTGTGGGTCCACAGAAACAAAACATGTAATCAAAGATAGGAGAATTAATTGATTTAGGAGAATTGGAAGGGTAGTTATACAGCAAGACTTTTAATTCAAGTTTGAAGGATTTCTGCCTCTCTTTTCTTTCTTTCCTTTTTTAAAAATCAACATAGGTTCATTGTGTACATGTTCCAATTTAAATATCATGATTTTATATGAATATTTGCTTTGATTTGGTTTACAAAATATTTCAAGATCGAGATATTTAGAATAGTTTCTTCCAAGCATTTCCAAAATCTGCTAGCTCAGCATTTACTCATTTACACATGTATCCATTTATCAAGTAAACATTTACAGAGCCCCTTTCTGATGTGGACATCATGCTGGGTGTGGGAGGTGCACAGTTCACACAATGACTTTTTGTAAGGAACTCCAAAGTCCAGATAAATAACTAGCAATGCCATTACCAAGTTCTTTTATGAGTCATATACAAAGTAAGGAGAGGAGGGGGAGAGGTAACAAGAATGGAAGAGGCGTGTGGGTGCCAAGTGAGGAGATGAACTGAGAAGGAAGGGAGAAATCCACAGACATGTCCTCTTGCTCCTTAAAGCAAGGACAATGTGTCAGACTAAGGACATACATATTTATTTTAATATTAGTGATTATTGCATAAGTGAGATACTTAGGCTACTTACTCTAAATGCATTTGCCAACTGTATCTGTAGGGTTCCTTGAAGGAAAGTAGGAAGCATTACAGACATAAAGACCTGATTCAGGCAAGGCTTCCCACCCAGTGGCCAACTGATCTACCATACATCCAAAAATCATTGTATCAAACAATAACATTAGTAAGCTGTTTTTAAGTCCTTTGGGAATTCACCAAGGAGTGGGATAGCTGGGTCAAATGGTGGTTCCATTCCAAGTTTTCCTAGGAATCTCCATACTGCTTTCCAGATTGGCTTCTTCACCAATTTGCGGTTCCACCAGCAATGTAAGAGCTTGCCTTTTTCCCCACATCATTTCCAGCATTTATTGTTGTTTGTTTTTTTGATAGCTGCCATTCTGACTGGAATAAGATGAAATCTTTGAGTAGTTTTGATTTGCATTTCTCTAATTGCTAGAGATGTTGAACATTTTTTCATATATTTGTTGATTGTTTGCATAATATCTTCTGAGAAGTGTCAGTTTAGTTCTTTGGCCCATTTATTAATTGGGTCTTTTTTTTTTTTTTTTTTCTGTTAAGGCTTTTGAGAGCTTTATAAATCCTTGAGGTTAGTGTTCTATCAGATGTGCTTGTGGTAAAGATTTGCTCCCATTCTGTAGGTTCTCTATTCACCTCGCTGAGAAGAAGCTTTTTAGTTTGAATGTTTATAGCAGCACAATTCACAATAGCTACATTGTGGAACCAACACCAATGCCCATCAGCAGATGAATGGATAGAGAGACTTTGGTATATATACACAATGGAACGCTACTCAGCACTAAAAGATAATAAAATCATGGCATTTGCAGGTAAATAGATGGAGTTGGAGAAAATAATCCCAAAAAATGAAAGGTCAAATGATCTCTTTGATATGAAGATACTAACTTATAAAGGCAAGAGAGAGGGAATGAGAGGAATGAAAGAACTTTAAATAGAACAAAGAGGGGGAGGGGAGGAGGTAAGGGGATAGGAATAATAACAGACTGAGTTATCCATGATTACCCTAAATACATGTATGAACACACACACACACACACACACACACACACACACACACACACACAAACCCAATAACATTAGTCCATAACACCTTAAAAAAAAAGACTTTTCTTGTAGAATAGATTCCCAGGATGGGAAAAATCATTATTTTAAAACCACTATCAGTACATTCTAATATTTTATGGTATGGTTAATAACTATCACCAAACTTATCCAAAGAAAATAGAGGGAAATAAGACAAAGAAATCTGACATAATATTTTTAAAGAGGAAGGAAGGCCATGAATTTAGTTGTATTTAGAAGAAAGTCTCACTCTGAGCTCTGGTCCCACCTTAGAGAAGTGGTTGGCTATGTTGGCTATGTTAACTGCAGCATGGATATGTTATATAATGAAAAAGAGCCTCACAAGTCACTATATTGACCTCAAGGGACCTGGGTCATAGTATGGTTGTGGAAAACACTTGAAACTTTCAAATGGTATTGCTTTATATGAAATAATACCCCAATTTCTTTTCATGCATCTTCTTTTAACACACACATGACACACACACAAATACAACCACACATAATGATCATCAGTAGAGCCTTCAACCTCTCCATTCAAAGTATGTTTGTATTACTCTATTTCATACTCTATGTCCTTACCACCAATATTTCCATTTATTATCTTTTTTACTTACTTGGTTTTTGTTTGTTTTGTTTTGTTTTGTTTTGTTTCTCTGGATCTAACTTAGGGGTGCTTTACCACTAAGCCACATATTTAGCCCTTTTTAATTTTTTTTATTTAGAGAGAGGATCTCAATAAGTTACTGGGACTGGCCTTGAACTTGAGATTCTCCTGCCTCATTCTCCTGAGTCACTGGGAATACAGATGTGCACCATATGGCTGCCGGTCTTACTTGATTTTATGACTCCTGCACTAAGTTTTGAACTTTGTATCCACACAACAATCTAAAAATTCCATCCTTGTGCCCAGATCCATATCTGATGTTTGTTAAATCAATGGCAGTCAATGGGTGGATGGACACATGAACAGAACTGATAAGTAGGAGAGCTAAGAGCTCAAGTGTTCCAAATGACACAAGTCTGTGCATCATTTAAAATAATGAAACAAAACAGGGAGTGCCACACTCCCAGACTCATTCTACGAGGCCAATATCATCCTGATTCCAAAACCAGACAGAGATAAATCAAAGAAAGAAAACTTTAGACCAATATCTCTAATGAATATAGATGCAAAAATTCTAAATAAAATTCTGGCAAATCGAATACAAAAACACATCAAAAAGATAGTACACCATGATCAAGTGGGCTTCATTCCAGGAATTCAAGGTTTGTTAGATATGAGAAAATCAATAAATGCAATATATCACATCAATAGGCTCAAAGATAAAAATCATATGATCATCTCAATAGATGCAGATAAAGCATTTGACAAAATACAACATCCCTTCATGTTCAAAATGCTAGAAAAAATAGGGATAACAGGAACATACCTCAACATCATAAAGGCCATCTTTGCTAAGCCCCAGGACAACATCATCCTAAATGGAGAAAAATTGAAAGCATTCCCTCTAAAAACTGGAACAAGACAGGGATGCCCTCTTTCACCACTCCTATTTAACATAGTTCTTGAAGCCTTAGCCAGAGCAATTAGACAGATAAAAGAAATTAAAGGGATACGGATAGGAAAAGAAGAACTCAAATTATCACTATTTGCAGATGATATGATTCTATACATAGAAGATCCAAAAAATTCCACCAGAAGTCTTCTAAATTTAATAAATAAATTCAGCAAAGTAGCTGGATATAAAATCAATACCCACAAATCAAAGGCATTTCTGTACATCAGTGACAAATCCTCAGAAAGAGAAACTAGGAAATCCACCCCATTTACTATAGCCTCAAAAAAAAAAAAAAAAAAATTGGGGAATCAATTTAACAAAACAAGTGGAAGACTTCTACAATGAAAACTACAACATGCTAAATAAGGAAATTAATGAAGATCTTAGAAGATGGAAAGATCTACCTTGTTTATGGATAGGTAGAACTAATATTGTCAAAATGACCATCCTCCCAAAAGCACTATACAGATTCAATGCAATACCAATCAAAATCCCAATATCATTCCTCACAGAAAAAGCAATCATGAAATTCATCTGGAAAAATAAGAGACGCAGAATAGCCAAAGCAATTCTTGGCAGGAAGAATGAAGCTGGTGGCATTACTATTTCAGACCTTAAATTGTACTACAAAGCAATAGTAACAAAAACAGCATGGTATTGGCATCAAAATAGACCAGTTGACCAATAGTACAGAATAGAAGACTCAGAGACGAACCCACACACCTACAGTTATCGTATATTAGACAAAGGTGCCAAAAATGTTCACTGGAGAAAAGACAGCCTCTTCAACAAATGGTATTGGGAAAACTGGAAATCCTCATGTAATAAAATGAAATTAAATCTCTTTCTCTCACCATGCACAAAACTTTACTCAAAGTGGATCAAGGACCTAGGAATTAAACCAGAGACCTTGCACCTAATAGAAGAAAAAGTAGGCCCAAATCTCCATCATGTTGGTTTAGGCCCCAACTTCCTCAATAAGACCCCTATAGCCCAAGAACTAAAACAAAGAATCAATAAATTGGATGGATTCAAACTAAAAAGCTTCTTCTCAGCAAAAGAAACAATCAGTGAGGTGAATAGAGAACCTACAGAATGGGAGCAAATCTTTACTACAAGCACATCAGATAGAACACTAACCTCAAGGACTTATAAAGCTCTCAAAAGCCTTAAGACCATAAAAACAAATACTCCAATCGATAAATGGGCTAAGGAACTAAACAGACACTTCTCAGATGATGATATGCAAACAATCAACAGATATATGAAAAAATGTTCAACATCTCTAGCAATTAGAGAAATACAAATCAAAACTATTCTAAGATTTCATCTTATTCCAGTAAGAATGGCAGCTATCAAAAAAAAAAAAAAAAAAAAACAATAAATGCTGGCGAGGGTGTGGAGAAAAAGGCACACTCCTACATTGCTGGTGGGACTGCAAATTGGTGAAGCCAATCTGGAAAGCAGTATGGAGATTCCTAGGAAAACTTGGAATGGAACCACCATTTGACCCAGCTATCCCACTCCTTGGTGTATTCCCAAAGGACTTAAAAACAGCTTACTACAGGGACACAGCCACATCAATGTTTTTAGCAGCACAATCCACAATAGCTAGACTGTGGAACCAACCCTGATGCCCATCAGTGGATGAATGGATAGGGAAACTTTGGCATATATACACAATGGAACACTACTCAACACTAAAAAATAATAAAAACATGGCATTTGCAAGTAAATGGATAGAGTTGGAGAAAATAATGCTAAGTGAAGTTAGCCAATCCCAAAAAACCAAAGGTCAAATGATCTCTTTGATATGAAGATACTAACTTATAAAGGCAAGGGAGTGGGGATGAGAGGAATGAAAAAACTTTAAATAGAATAAAGGGGGGAGGGGGCAAGGGGATAGGAATAATAACAGACTGAGTTATTCATGACTACCCGAAATACATGTATGAAGACACAAGTGTTGTAAAAATACCTTATATAAAACCAGCAACTTGAGAAATTGTGCTCTTTATATGTAATATGAAATAAAATGTACTCTGTAAACATGTATAAAAAGTTAAAATAAAAAATATGTATAAAAAAACTAACAAACAAAAAAATCAACATTTTCCTGATTAAACAAACAAACAAACAGGGAGTGCCTTCTATTCTCACCAGTAAAACAGTAAGTTTGTGAATTTGAGCTTTTTTAGTTAATAATTTTTTCTAAGGCCCTTTTAGACTTCTGTGCTTACTCATTTTCAGGAACTGCATTGAAATAGTTTGGAATGTCTTTGTATTGGGATATTTTGACACCTTTTTTTTCTCTAGAATATGTAATGTCTGTTTCATTGCCCTGTCCATCAGATTTCCTCATGCTAGATGCAACTGCAACGATGCTCAAATAAATACTCATGGTACTAAAGAACACAGGCTTGCAAAGGATGAAAGCGTTCAGAGTCAAGGCCAGAAAGGCCGGTTACTTCTCCCATTTTCACCAATAAGGCTGTTTCCTCACACTCTCTCAAAGAAAACAGATGTTGATTAACTTGGGAGAAGACATAACTAGAAAGACTCTCAGAAATAAGAATTGCTTTTTGTTTCTTGTATCCCCTTGTTGATTTTTAGAGTGGGACTGGTCTTTTCTAATGGTCACATCATTCAATATGCTAAATGTTTATTACTTCAAAACCCCAGAGTATTAGAACTACTAAAATGAAAAGTGTTGCGATAGCATCAAGGTAAAACAGCGAGTTTTAACTCGTAGTAGCCAGATGTAAGTTAAGATTTCTATAAAACAAACACTCCATAAAACAGAAACAACATGAACTTAGGGTTTTTAAGTTTAAAGAAAAAGATATATGTGTAAAGTGAAGCACAAAGGTATCTTGTGGAAATTGTACTTCTAAGTTTTTTTTTTTTTTTTTTCCCTTAATATAAGGGGGTGTTTACGTAGTTAGAAATTATGACTGAGACATAATGCATGCACATAATGCTTACCTGAGAATTTATTTTCTGCAGTTTAGTTCTCTAAGGTCCATAGTGGTCCAAAAGTATTAGATGAAAAATTCCATAAATAAAGAATTAATAAATTCTAAATTGCATAATATTCTTAATAACATGGAGAAATCTTGTACTGGCCCAGTCTGTTCTTTCCAACCATCTCAGGATATTAAATATACCTTTGTGCATATGATACCCTCCTATTAGGCACTTAGTTGACTGTTAGTTATCAGATGGACTATCCTGGTATCTCAGTGCTTGTGTTCAAATAATTCTTATTTTATTTAAAAATGGCTCTAAAATGCAAGAGTAATGATGCTGGAAATTTTATCAAAGTATACTTTTATAAACATTCAATTATATTCTGAGTTGACATTTATTTCTTACTGTATCTAATATGTGAAATTTTATTATAGATGTGTATAGAACAAAACATAGTACTTCATGAATAGAGTTCAGCACTATGCACAGTTCCAGGATTCCATGGGGGGTTTTCCTTGAATTTTTGCTTCTCAGATGTACTTACAAATTCTAATGAAATGCTGCCATTTGTTACAAATCTAACTAGGAGCATTTTACATATATTGTTCATTTTAATTCCAAAGGCAACAGTATTTTATGGAAAAGATGATCAAAACTCAGAAACATTAAGTGAGACTAAAAAAAAAAAAAAAAAAAAAAAAAAAAAGATGCTAAGGGGACTTAACCCCAACTCTAACCAATTAGAAGATATGTTTTCTTCCCTGTACAATTATGCTCTTTCCTTTTGGGGCTTTGGTAGAGGTCGCAATACCACAGCCTGCACTCATTCTAATTCTGAGGAAGACGAGGTGAAGTGAATCAATAAATCATAATTGCTGTCAATTATGCTACTCATCCAAGGGGATCCTCAATGGAACACAAAAATCAGGCACTGACTGAAGGAGGCAGGCTTTCACTGTGTGTGCATCTATCAGTGAAAGGTGACAAGACAGACTGTGGTAGTGATATTCAAGTATTGAGAATGGACTAAATTCTTAGACCTCCAGAATGAGGTACCTTAAAACACCATAAAGACTTACTGCTACAAAAGAGAGTCAGATAGAAATCTAGAAAGAAGAGAAGGAAAGTCCTATAAGAAACAGTCTCAGATAAAAACTATTACCCGTATTTTATACCATGCTAAACTAAGGCAGAGAGAAGTGAACCCGAACGGAATATATTATTTAGTAGAAGAATTAGAATTCATAAGCAGCTTTACCTACCTTCAAAATCTGAGTGTTTTTCATTTTGCTTATCTGCTATTTTTTGTTTCTATAGCTTATTATGTTCAAATAGTCAATATGCCATCCTTTTTTTAAAAAATATTTATTTATTTACTTTAGTTGTACACAATGCAATGCATTTATGTTTACGTGGTGCTGAGGATCGAACCCGGACCGCGCACGTGCGAGGCGAGTGCTCTGCCACTGATCCACAACACCAGCCCCTCAATATGCCATCCTTAAATCAGTATTTTACTCTTTAAATGGGAAAATTAGAAAAGAGAGTAAATATTGAAAAATAACTTCCTGAAGGCAGTGTTTTTCTAATGCAGCACTACAGACATTTTAGTGCAGATATGTTTTTTTGTTTGTTTGTTTGCTTTTTTTTGCTTGTAGGATTATCCTAGGTGCTAACATCCATGACTTCTGACAGATAATGCCCATCGCACTGCAGTCCCAGTTGAAAGTTACTACCAAAGTCTCTAGATATTGCCAAATGTCCTTGGGAGACTCCTCTCCCCACTGAAAGACTCAGTGCTCCATGGAAGTACAGGGGTAAAGCTCTCGCCTAGATAAGACTCACAGATTGTAGCCAGGCTTTAGTCATTTGCAACCTCTGGCATCTTCAAAAATTCTCAAAGTTATTTAAGGTTCTAAGACCATAGCTATAAAAATTGAGAGCCTAATGATAGTTTTACTTATTTAATGTCATAACTAGAAGGCCCCCAAATAAATGTGAGGCTTAATATAAAAGTATTTGGGACATAAATAGTGTTATCCAATATGAAGGAACATTATTATTATTTTCTTGTGGAATGATGTAAAGGTAAAAGGAAAATAAAAATCAGAGAACAGAAGTCATTTTAAGGAATATGTTTGTTTCCTGAAAATTAGCTCTAACAGCTAAGGAGATTGCTTCCTTAAATCTCCATGCGAGAAAATCAGGTAACTGGAATGGAGTTTTTAACCCTAAGAGTTGTTAATCTCCATGCAATAAGAAAGAGAAATAAGGGTCCAACCCACATCCATACACAGGTTGGAATCGTTAAACAAACACTGGTCTCAATTAGTTAATTTTTAATTTCAGATCTGTCAAGCATCCACTTAGTGACCATGAACTAGTCATTTGGTCTTCTGAATACTGTTTTCTTTATCTGTTCAGTGGAAAGCAAACGTAATTAATTAACTTGCAAGCTACTTGGAAGTACGTGGAGAGACAAATATGTGAAATATAAGTGGTAAGACCCAGGAATTTGAAATGCAACCCCAAACCAAGGCCTTCACCAATTCTGTCTTTCAACAGACAAAACCACAGGTCCTTCAGAAATAGTTGTCTGAAACAGTGAAGCATTTCTATTGTTTTTATTTTTTTTTTCCACAACTC
Organism: Tamias sibiricus; assembly: GCA_025594165.1. NCBI lineage: Eukaryota > Metazoa > Chordata > Mammalia > Rodentia > Sciuridae > Tamias > Tamias sibiricus. The sequence continues at coordinate 13,943,826 of CM046662.1, forward strand.
TAAATTACATAATGTGCTCCACATGGGAATCAAGAGACTAGATTTAAAGAAAAAGGGATAGATTGACTGCCTTCAAAAATAAGGAGCACATGTCAAACAAAACTCTGTTCATACAAACCACATTCCAAATTATCTAAAATCCCCAAATTATCTAAAATTTCAATCACAAACATTTTATTCTCACTTCTCTATAATCTTCATGAAGCAATAAGTCACAAAACAGAGGAAATATCTTTATCCAATCCCTTCTTGATTGAGTTGTAATAACAATTCTAAATGTTAGTCTTTTTTTTTTTTTTTTTTTTTATGTTCTGCAAGCACAAGCAGATTGTCAATATCGGGGAGCATGCTCCTTAAAGTTAGCAGAGGGAGAAGAACACCTGTAACAATCAGAACTATGATAAAACTGTCAAAAGGTACATAAAATTAATTATACCCATTTTGGAATATATATCATTTTTACTACACTGTGACAATGGAAATTATGTTTTCAATAATATTTGAAAGAGAAAAAGACTAGAAGTATTTAACTGACACTTCAATAATGATATCTTTATACCTAGAAAGATAGGTTGCTTTTCTACATTTCAGAACTGTCTTTCCTGATGATATTTTCAATGGTGCAGCTTATGTCATCCTCTTCTTCAGCCACCCCTAGGTTTAGCCAAAGTTGGTGGGAGCTTGTCCTTGCAAATGAATGATCAAATATCCCTTCAAGCAAAGAATGGTTCTGCTTTTTACTCTTTTCTGAAGTCTTGCATTTCTAATGGCTCTGTATGCTTGTCTTTTATTTTTACTTTCCCCTTCCATAATTCTACCACCTCCGTGGTCATTTTGGTTCAGGATTCTGGAGGTGTTTAACATATGGCTTTTATGGGCCCAATTTAAGAGAATAAAAACAGCTACACACTTTTAACATAATTGTTCAGGACCATGGACAGCAAGCCGTAGTTGTCCTGTCTTGGACTGGGCATAGTTTGTCAATTACAACAATAAGCCCACCAGTAAGATTCTGCAGGATCCATACTCAAAATCAGTAGTTATCAATTTGACCTAGACTATATTCCTTCTTTACTTGCTAGTGGTGGTTGTTTACATGGTTCTAAGGTAGGATTTAAGACTTTCAAATATATGATAAAAAGCTCTTGTAGTGAAAATCACAAAGCACAGGTGAGGTGTAGTCTTGGCCAGTGAAAACTTCACAGCACCCTAGACAAGAGTCAAAAGCCTTAAATGAAACCCTGAACTTCAAATGCATGAGTAGAGATGATATATGTTTTCTGAATTATAATGTGATAGTAATGCTTACTTTAATTATGTTGCTGTATGGTGGGTTAGAAATCTGTTTGTGCTTCCTTTACATTTGTAGTAGTGTGCAATAAATCTTTACTTGAATTCAGAAACTAAGAAACAAAGTGTGCCAGTCATATTGGTTCTCTCCTGCAGGTTGTGGATTCAGCAATACTTCTGACAGATTTCTCCCGTATCTGGAGAGCCTTCAATATAATCTTCTAAATGTTTATTGAAGGTTAGTACACACATTTTTCCTTTTCATTGTAGAAAGGATAAAACCTGTACAACAATTGTGTTTTACAACAGCCCCTTCTTGGTGTCAGAAAACCAAAGTTGTAATTTAAGATTGATAGCTATAAAAAAAAAAGAATGGAAGTTCAGGATTTTTCAAGTTTAAGACAAACACTTTGCACATGCACCAGTTAAACCTCCAGCACTTACAATCCTGTGAAGTAAATTCAGGCCCTCGGGCTTGATGGGATAAGCACTACAGGTACTTTATAACTGCAAGTGAAATCATCAATTTAACACATTTGATACATGTGCTGTTCAGTTTTTGAAAAGTAAAAGGAAAGCTGAAGGAAATGAACATGGCATAAGACTAAATGCTAAGCACTTTGAAAATGCACATCTAGAAAGGAAACATAATTTATCTTGCAGTTACATGAGTATTCTAGAGGCCTCTCTGCAAAGTCAGCAAAGGTGCCATGCATTGGCAATAAGCCCAGAGGGAGGTGAGGTCACTGACCAGCTTGTAGGAGGGAGACCTTGCATTTTTGCAAAGATTTTGATCAGGAATATGAAGCTGGTATTTCCTACCTCGACTAAATTCTGACATGTGGAGGATTAGAATATTGTATAAGCATAACTTTGTGCCCTCTGAAAAGCTGGCTAATGCCTTATTCTCCAGGTGAGGACAACATGTCCAGCTTAGTTGGTCTCAAGAGCAAAAGCACAGCATACTTAATGCATAGCAGCAAGAGAAATCATCAAGAATCAATCCTAGCTAAGAATTTTACTTTGAACATCAGCAAATGAGTGTGATAAACATGTCATTTATAGTAAGAAAAAAATTTTAAAAAACAATCAACTATAGCCTCAAATAATTAAGAGCAGTATCCCCAAAATGTAAATATCAGTCAAAAATTTTTTTAGCTTTATCTATTAATATGTACCATGGGTCAAAGTCTATGCAAGGTATTTGGGGTCTTAAATGAAGATAGTCCTTGCCCATCATGTATGTTTTGTTCTAAAAGGAAAAATAAAGCAATTTTATGATATTATACATAATATTATGAAAATGTCTACATTTTTAGAAGCATCATAAAGAATGGACTGCTGAATATCTCTTGCACTTAACCCCCATTGAAGCAGCCCCAATCAGGGAAATGGCTATTGCGGCTAGCTGGAAGCCATAAGTTCCACCTGATCATAATCAAATGCACGTGACACACCCGCAAAGCTAAAGGTATATAACTGGGTGAAAGCGGTCAGAAGAGGGATTCATTCAGTCAGTCGTTCAGTCGCTCAGTCGGTCGGAAGAAGAGTTTGGGTTAGAGAGTCAGAGCGGCCAGAACGTAGTCAGAAGAAGAAATAAGAGTCAGAGTGTAAGGAGAGAAGTAGTTGTTGCTGGTCAGAGTCAGGACGAGGCTGCCTGCCAAAGAAGAAAGAAGAAAGAAGAAAGAAGAAGCTCTCTCTCTATCTCTCTATTTCTCTCTCTCTAAGCTCTCTCTAAGAAAGTAAAAAGTAAAAGTAAAAGAAAGTGAAGAAGAAAGCAGAAAGAAGAAAGGAGCTCTCTCTCTCTCTCTCTCTCTCTCTCTCTCTCTCTCTAAGCTCTCTCTAAGAAATTAAAAGTAAAAGAAGGTAAAGTAAAGAAGTAAAGTAAAGAAGTAAAGAGTCAGTAGTCAGAAGAAGTAAAGAGTCAGTAGTCAGAAGAAGTAAAGAGTCAGAGAGGTTGCTGAAAGAGCCAGTGTTAGAGTTTTGAGAGATTGCTAAAGCTGAAGAATAAAAAACCTTCTTTCATCTTCATTCTGCCTCCGAGTTTTTCTCCCGCGGCGTTGTTGTTCCAAGTCAGGAAGCAACACCCCATAGGATAAGAAACAGTGTTAAAAGCAAAAAGCTATAAAGGAAAAAGCCATGGAAAGTAAGATTATGTGGAGACAGAGGAAATAAAAAGAGTACAGAATACATATGAAAAGAGGAGCTGGATGAAAAGCATGTCTTGGGATATGGCAGTGAAACAATGAAATTGTGATGTGATTGTGAGAAACCTTTAACAGAAGGGGAACATTCTGTTTGGTGTTGACCACCCAACTCAAGCTTGGGAGGTTAGTGGGCATCTGTTGGATACGTACAAGGCTAACAGCAATTGAACCAGTGTGTTAATTAGCTTTTCTGTTGCTGTGACCAAAACACCAGATGAGAACAATGTAGAGGAGGAAGTTTATTTGGGGCTCATGGTTTCAGAGGTTTCACTCCACATACAGCTGACTTCTTTGTTCTGGGCCCAAGAAGACGCAGAACATCATGGAGGAAGGGAACAAGGAAGAAGGCAACTGGCTACCAGGAAGCAGAGACAATGCTTCCCTCCACAGGGACAAAATATAGACCTCAAAGTTACATCCCCAGCAACACACCTCCTCCAGCCACACTCACCTACCTACACCTACCACATAGTTAAATCCATTCAAGGGGAGTAATGCACTGACTATATTAAGGTCCTCATGACCCACTCAGTTCAATTCTGAAATTTCTTGCATTTTCTCACTCATGAGCTTTTGGGAGACATGCACCTCATATTCAAACCCTAACAACCAGTTATGGAGGTTATGTGTATGATAGTAAGAGATAAGAGTCTGAACTGAAGGCCTGGCATTGGATAACAGAGATGGACAGGATGAGAGAGACATTAATGAGATAGAGTGAACAATCGTAACTGTAGTAGTCAATATTAAACAGAAAGATCAAAATTCATCTCCTCCACAACCATTGGAGTAATCATGGTGGTGAATGACAATTTTAAGTTGCACCATGTAAAGGATTAGCTCTCCAAATAATTGTAGGGATTAATAAGAACAACCACCATATATATTCATGTAGATACGGGCAGAAGAAGAAACTCTTAAAACTGCACCTGGTTTCTACAAACACTGAACAGAAATTCAGGAAACGTTATTCCAAAAATTCTAATTACACACACCCAACATAATTGCATATGAATAGACACCAAAACCTGTGTGCTGGAATGTTCTCTGAACCTATTCACAATTAGCTTAAAATAAAACTATCTAAAAGTTAGCCATCATTACCCTAAGTACATGTATGAAGACGTAATTGTTATAAAAATGCTTTATATAAAACCAGCAATTTGAAAAATTTGTGCTCTTTATATGTAATATGAAATGAATTGCACTCTGCAAACATGTATAACAAATTAGAATAAATTTTTTTAAAAAAAAAAAAAAAACAATTTCTGATTGGTAAAGTTGATAAGTACAATGTGCCATATTCCCACAATGGAATACCAAGCACCAATTTGAGTAAGCAAATTATAACCTACAGAAAAAAACACAGATTATTCTCCTAAATAAAAGAGGAATGAAATGCTAAATAAAAAAAAATGTCAAGGACAAAAGAGTATATATCGTATAATTTTACTGATAAAAAGTAGACAAAACTTATGGCATAAGAAGCTGGCGTAGCTATTAATTTTGAAGGAGACAGTGGCCAGGAGACATGCAGAACTGTGGGGTTCTGGCAGTGTTTCATGACCTCTATGGGTTTGCGTGCATGTGATCCATTTGACAAAATACATCCAGCTGCCCCCTTATGACATTTATGGGATGCACTTTTCTGTATTTGTATTATAGTTTAAGAAAAGGTTTAAAAATGATACTTAGTAAAGATTAGAAGAAAAGATTATGGACAGGAAATGAGTTATTGCTGAGTAAATGCAAATCTGCCTCTCAGAGAGGCCAATTACACTGAGCTACAGGAAACATCATATACACCAAGACAGGGAAACAAATTAGCCTCTCCTGGGGTTAATCGTATCACTAGTTTTAAGTGATTTCTCAACAATATATTCTTTAGAATTTATAGCCACCTGCATGCTTTCAGGAGTTGATCCTTCCACAAACTACATCAAACAATTGGTCTACTAGTTGTTTTCTTGTGTATGAATAATCATCCCAAGGTCTTGTGTGGGCTGAAAATGAAAACACTTAAGTGGTCATGGATTAGAACAATATTCTACTTCGTGCTCTGGAAAGGAAGGCTTGTGGTCAAATCATAAGAAGAATGAAACTGCCCTGGAGCAGACCCCCACCCCCACCCCACTGCACATTAAAATATCAGTTAGAGCTGCTACCTTGTTTTAACACCCACATTTATTTACTTTCAAGGCCAGCTTCACAGAAAAAAAAAGAAAAAGAGAAAAAGAATGAAAGCCTGTATTCATTGTCTAATTATCAATTTCACATACCCTTAGAAACAGACAATGGCTCAAACATGTCTATGACTCAAAATATTATTGTAAGATTAAGATCTGGAACAATAAAAAAAATTTCCAATCACTGTTAATGGGCTCATAGAACAGAAAAAAAAATGATGATGATATAAAGCTAGCATTTTTCCTAAGTCTTAACTATTTGATGGACAGATTTATTATTAGAAACCTGAAATGATTTAGATAAATGGAGAGGAAAAAGAAAAATCTCCCATAGAACAAGGTGGGCCAAGAACTAGCTTCGGAACCTTGGCAGCCAGCCGAGAACACCTCCATAAGGGGATGGTGCAACTTTAATCTTTATTATGGAGTGATTGCAAGTGGACTGATTCTGAACACCATCTGCTCTCAATGAAGCATTTGAGTTACAGGCTGCTCACTCTGATATGCCCTTCACCTTTGCTCTCCAATCCTACCCACAGTCTCATTAGGAAAGGTTGAGTTTCATTAAGTGGAAAAGTTTATTATAATTAATATTCTTTATAAGAGCCATTTATTTCTAACAAATAACAGGGTGAACAGCTGAGGTTCTAAATATTATTATCTATCAGAGTTCTCTAGGCAGAGGGAGGGGAAACTTTCAGTTGAGAGCCCATATAAATCGTTCAATGTCAGGTACTACATCAACTCTTGACTCTCTTAGGTTGCAATACAGATATTCAATGTAGAAGTCCTCTATAGACATGGAAATAGGTGACCTGACTTTAGTATGAAACTTCAATAAGTTGCATATTCTGGTATTTAATATTATGCCAACTTACACTAAACAAAGTGCTATGAATTTCATTTGCTTTACATGTCCTACTAAATATAGCACCTCGAGCTACCTAGGTGAGTGACAACCTAGAATAAACCAAAAACGCTGTGTAAGACACATATGACCATACATGCACATGGCTGTCTTGCAATCTAGGGGACTGTAGTGAAATTGAACAGTGTACCCTCAGGATGCCTATCTGAGTCCTAATTCCCAGTACTTGTGAATGTGACCTTGCTTTAAAATAATGTCAGTGCAGACATAATTAAGGATTTCAAAGTATGAACACCCCTGAATATAGAAGCATCCTCCACCCAAATGACTGCTGCTCTAATAAGGGAGCGTCTAGACACATAGACACAGCCAGGAAAGCCATTTAAAATGGAGGCAGAGATTGGAGTCATGCATTTCTATGTCAAGGAATTCCAGGACCACTGGAAGTGTTCAGAAGCTAGGAGAGAGGCATGAGATGGATTCTCCCTCGGAGCACTGAGACGAAATCATCCTTACCACCACCAAGATTTTGGAATTCTCACCTTTGGATATGTGAAAGAATACAGTAGTATTCTCCCCTTTTCTATAGTTCTACTTTCTGCAGTTTCAGTCAAGTGTGGTTTGAAAATTAAAAAATGGAATAATGCAAAAATTAAAAATATTTATAAGTCCTAAATTCTGGGCTAAAACAAATGATGAAATCTGTGCTCTCATACTCAATCCCATCCAGGATACAAATGATCACCTTATCCACTGTATCCGCACTGTATACACTACCTGCCCATTTGTCAGTATTTGAGCAGATTGACAATCATGGTACCAAAGTTCTTGAATTCAAGCCATTATTTTGTGTAATAATGTCCCCAAAGCACAAAACCAATGATGCTAGCAATTCCAATTATTAAAAAAAACTGTAAATTATATCCAATAAGTAAAAAATGTGAAATTTCTCAAATTAAGGCAAGAGAAAAGCTCTTTATGCTGGCAGTGTTAATATCTATGGCAAGAATGAATATTCTATCCACAGAATTATGAAGAAGAAAAAATAAATGCTGTCACACTTCAAATTGTAAAATTTTGTTCCTCCAATTGCTTAATGAAGATAGAAAACTCATTAAACCTGTCGTAGGAAGACATGAACAGAAAGGGGGTTCTGAAAGACGACACTGTGTTGCACCAGAAAGCATTGAGGCCAACTATGCAAACAGCACAGCAAAGGACTCTTGAAACAATGACACCAAGCCATTTACTTTAAGCAGGGAATGTTGTACAGATTTGGGAGTCTTTATATATAAGGCTGGCTACTATTTGCAGTTTCAGGCATCCTCTGGGGGTCTATGAACATCTCTCACAGATAAAGAAGGACTACTATACCCTTCTGGTCTCTTTAAGTCTCCTGGTTTGTGGGAATATGTTATAGCAATCCTAGGCAACTACAGTGATAATTACTGTCAATTTGTATTTTCTGGTAATTTTTTTGTGAGCTTAGGAAAAAGAGATTTCACTGGTATTCAAAAGAATTGGTCTGTTTAGGCAGTTAAAGCTAAATGTATTTGCCCTCCTCACTTGCATTTCACATTGTTGTATTGTTTTATTGTTTTTTGTTTGTTTGTTTGTTTTTGCCAACTTACCCTTTCCTTTCCTATGCTAAGATATGTCAGAGTGAATGCTTAAAAACCTAAGAAATGGCTGGGCATGGTGGCGCACACCTGTAATCCCAGGCTGCTCGGGAGGCTGAGACAGGAGGGTCACAAGTTCAAAGCCAGCCTCAGCAATGGCGAGGCACTAAGCAACTCAGTGAGACCCTGTCTCTAAAGAAAATACAAAAGAGGGCTGGGGATATGGCTCAGTGGCTGAGCGCCCCTGGGTTCAATCCCTGGTAACCAGAAAGAAAAAAAAAAAAAAAAAGAAAAGAAGAAAAAAAATCTGTAAAAAATGTTTTTGGACCATATTTCAGATAATGTGAAAAATTAAAAGATTTAAGAAACTTTTTTGGAGTTCTTTTAGCAGATTCTTCAGAGAACCCATGAACAACTCATGTGTCAAGATGAAAATACACTTCATATAAACCAACCCCCAACCCTCCCCCCCCCCCAAAAAAAAAAAGTCCACTAGGGTTATTGATGTTATTCTTTGGATAAGTTAGCACTGTTCCTTACTTAATTATGGAAATATAAAACATTTCCCCCAAAGACAATGTACATTTACACATGAAATCAGCCTGCCATAGTATTTTCCTGATCATTGTCACCAGAGTGTCTGGTGACTTACCTCAGGCGAGCTCCTATCACCCAAAAAACATATGTTACCATTTCCCAGAACTTTTATTCCTGGGGCCTCTCTGAAAGGAAACCACTAAATTACTGTCAAAATGCATACTTATGGTTTAGCATAACTCAATTATCCTGACAGCACTTTAAAAAAAAAAAAAAAAAAAAAACATTTACCCTTTACTACTTCAAGATTTATTATTCTGTCCCTTAAATAAAACTGTGGAGCAAATAAAAAACAATTTATTTCTAATTTGCAAAGGCAGTAACAACCAACCTTGCCCTCTAAAAATGAGATTATGAAGGATAATGTTCTAAGAATCTCTTTGTCATCAAACAGAATTTTTAAGCAGAGATATCTTTTAAGATTGAAGCACTTGTCTTTCAAGACTATTCCTTATCTTGTGAAGTTGTCCTTGTGACAGATGCACAATGACAAAATATTAGAGCATCAGGGTTGACAGGAGATAGCTTGGGGAAACAGAAAAGATGTCAATGTTAACAAATATTTTAAAGTTTTCTTTTCTCTAACTCAAATGGTATACACATAGAGACAAATGACCAAAAAGCCTTTTAAAATAAAAATAGGTATATAGAAATTAGAGCCATAATTTGGACATGAGCCATATTTCACTGGAATGAGACAAAATGTTCATTAAGAAAAAAAAACACTTCATTGCTTCTCAAGGAAGTTAAATGCATTTGATACATATTGAGCATTCATAAGTCATATATGAAGCCACACGACCAAGATTTCAAAAAATACTTTGCATTTCTTTTCACTGTTTGAAGACATGTTTCTTTTCTGTCTTTTTCATTTCTTACCTGTGAATTGTAGGAATGAGAGGCAATGAATTCTATATTTCTTTCCCAGACCCGCCATAACAAATTACTGTAAATATGGTGGATTAAAAAAAACAGAGATTTATTCTTATACTTCCAAAGGCTAGAAGTCCAACATCCAGGGGTCAGGAGTCCCTGCTCCCTATGAAGACTCTGGGAGGACTCTTCCACTGACTCGTATGAGCTGCTGGTGAAACCTCACCATCCTTTCTGCTTTTTGGTTTGTAGGTGCCCCACTTCAATCTCTTGCTCTATTGTCTTCTCTGTGCACTAACTCCTGTGCCTCTCTATTGTTCTATGTTCTTATGAGGACACTAGTCATTGGATTTAAGACCCTGCTGTATCCAGTAGGACTTTATCATAACTAATTATAATGACAAAGGTCCCATTTTCAGAAAAGGTCATGTTTTGAGGTTGCAGGTGGCTATGACTTGGAGGGAGACAATATTAATTCCACTACAATCTCCAGTGCCACAATACTTAAGTAACTCTTCTTAATTTTTATTTTCTCCCTAACAAAAGCAGGGTAAAAAGGAGCCACAGTACTCCTTGATTCTTTATGAACCCTTATGCAAGGGTGGAAAAAATTAAATAACTATTTGATCTCAGTATTTGCTGTGCAGCGAGAAGGACTAGCAGCACCATACTGGCACTGTTTGACCCAGATAGTAAGAAACTGGCACATGGCAAATGACAGATTGACTCCAACATTCCAATGTACTTTGAAAGTACATTTCCAATGTACTTCTCTGCTACAGAGAAGAGGACTGCCCTTGGAAACAGGAGAAAACCAAATCCAAATCTATCATTAGTACTTAAAACATTAAGTCACTAACTTTCTGCTGCTAAAATGCCAATCGCTCTTACAACTAACCAGAACCATCTGGAAACTAGTTATGTTTTCTTCTTCAGTTTCAATTCATTATTGTCTTTCAGAATAATTGATAAATAATTGATAACCCCAAAGAGACTTGATAGTATTCTGTCTTTTTTGCAGGGTCACAAATATGTAGTCCTTTCCAGCAACGTTCTATTTCTGACCTTTTGACTCTGTGGTCCAAATAGTGTTCTCCCTAGAGTTATTCCATGTGAATTTCATCACCTACAGAAATATAATGGTTTTAAAGAGCTAATAGTCCTCTACACACTTTACATATATTGCCTCCCTTGATGGAAAGGAGCCTCTGAATTTGGGACTTTAACTCTTCCCACTTTGAGGTTGAGAAAATTGAATTTTAAAAGACTGATTATACTCTCCATAGTCAGAAACCTAGTGAATGAGGATTTCAGATGCAACTCTTTTTTAAAAAAAAATCTTTATTTGTTTCAATTAGTTATATATGACAGTAGAATGCATTTATGCACTTTGATATATCATACATAATGGGGTATATAATTTCTTATGTTTCTGATTGTACATGTTGTAGAATCACATCAGTCGTGTAGTCATGTATGTACACAAGGTAATAATGTCTGTTTCATTCTACTATCCTTCCTATCCCAGAATCCCTTCCCCTCCCTTCAATCCCCTCTACCTAATCTAAAGTAACTCTATTCTTCCCTAGCACCCCCCACCCATTGTGAATTAGCATCAGCATGTCAGAGAAAACATTAAGGCCTTTGGTTTTTTGGGATTGGCTTATTTCATTTAGCATGATATTCTCCAGTTCCATCCATTTACTGGCAAATGCCATAATTTCATTCTTCTATAAGGCTGAGTAATATTCCATCACGTGCACGCGTGTGTGTATGTGTGTGTGTGTGTGTGAGACATTTTCTTTATCCATTCATCTATTAGAGGACACCTAGGTTGATTCCATAGTTTAGCTATTGTGAATTGAGCTGCTATAACATTGGCATGGTGGTATCATTGTAGTAATGCTGGAGTGGGAGTCCAGGTACTCTACCATCGTGCTCCATTCAATCTGCTATCTATCTCTCTGTCTATCAATCTATCGATTTATCTATCTTTGCTACTGGAGATTGAACGCAGGGGCACTTAACCACTGAGCTACATCCCCAGCCCTTTTTTAAATTATTATTTTTTTTTTGAGACAGCGTCTCACTAAGTTGCTCAGGGCCTCACTAAATTACTGAGGCTGGCTTTGAACTTTTGATCCTCCTGTTTTAGCTTCCTGAGCACTTGGGATCCATTTTGTACTCTTTTCAGCCTCAGATTTACATCAAAGTTGCTTAGAATCCCAGGAACTTTCCTTATCTTAAAATCTGCTGGGAGGGGGGGTGGCGAGGGGATTTCTGTCCTTACACTTACACTTCTGAATCCTTAGCCATTAGGCTAGATTTATTCTCCTTTTAAAGGAGATATCCTTTGCTACCTATCTTCCAGGACCCTGGTATTAGAAATTTCTAAATCACCAATCTCCAAAGACTTTCAAGCACCCAGGTTATTTTACTGCAATCTAAATGAAAAATTCAGAAGTACATTTATGTTCTTTTATGATTTTGTTACTCTCCTCAACATGGGGAAATAAGAGTAGTAACAAACATGGGGAAATTACAATGTTTCATGAAAACTTATCTTCTTTTCCTGAATTTTTCTTTGTGGAAACCTTAAATATCTAAAGATCATTTAATTTTAAGCATTGTTTGGATCCAATTCCCAGGACTGCAATGGTCAGAGCCTAAATTGTTCGGAATAGAGTTAAATCTATCTCAGTTTAATTTTTTTTCTTCTTATTTTTCTTTCTTGGAGGGTTTGATCATTAAAATCTGTGGAATGCTCAAAACCAGGCTGACCCTGCTTTAGGATCTCCAGAGCAAGCCTTGGGTTCTCTCCACCATCTGATGCACTTGAACCTGAGAGAAGCGCACAGTCGACTTGTTTGCTCTGGCTTCAGGGAAGCCACGGGTCAGCTCTCCTCCTGTCAGGACCTCAGGAGCTGTCCACAGTTGAGTCAGCTCTGGCCTTAGGCTTGCTTTATCTACCTTTCCAAGCTTCACCTCTGCAACTCTGCTCTCTTGAGGTTCAACACTCAACTACTAAAATGCCTGCTTTTACTTTTTCCTGCTTAATAGTTTCTGTAGACAAAGAAGAGCCCGGGGGAGGCTGGTGGCCCCAAACCAAAGAAATATCAGTCCCTTGCAAATGCACTTAAAGAGAAATCCATCTTTGTGACAGCATATTTATTTCCAGTACATTGTTTCCTGAAATGTGATCAGCACAAAAGCAGCTACCATATTTTACTGGATGCATGGATAAATATGAGAAAAAAATTAAATTGTGCAGTCTTAATAATATATAGCACAAAATGGGGAAAAACTCCACAACTAGTCCATCATACCTGTGTATAGTTATTATTTCTTAGGATGAAGAAAACTTAATGGGGTGAGTAGACTTTCAGTCAATTTTAAGGAGAGAAAAATGCTAAATCATAACCCAAGCAGCACCTAGCAATGGCCAAACATGAGATGCTACTGTGTGAATAGCAAGAGTTGAAAAGTTTTGTCTTAAAAGATCAAAAAAAAATTTCTAGTAATAAACACATAAATTTAGATTTTGGAGTGAGATAAGAAACCAGCTGATCACCTTGTGCAAAATTACTTTAATTCCTATGTGCTTCCTCAGTTTCTTAATTCAAAAAGATAAAGGCATTTCTTAATGTGCAGATACAAGTACTTCAAAGAAGGACAATATGATAAGGTTCAGTATGTAGGTAGTTAATAAATTTGAGTTCCCATTCTTCCCCATACACCCACCTGCTAAAACAACAAACAGTATGCTGTTTTTATACATGGGCTCAGATCTACAAAGGTATTCCTCTTCTTACTCCTGCTTTTTCTTTCTCTCCACAGATGACCTTATTAGACCTTGAAAACAGGATTCATTCCCAGAAGATTTGCAAATTCATTTTATCAACAAAAGAACTCACAAACTTCAAACACTCTTTAAATTAATTCTATGATTGTATTTTAAGATAGATATTGAACACTGTTAATTTTCCAATGGCTATTTAAAAGCTGGATCATGAGAGATTACCTTCTTAAAGAAATAAAAAAAAAAAAAAAAAAAAAAAAACAAACAAACATGTTGCCTATTCCAGAAAAAAAAAAAAAAAAAAAAAAAAACAAAAAAACTAACAGTGAAAATAAAGCAATGTTCCAGTAACATGGAGTAACTCTTGAGCAATTTTCCGATATTAATCAGGGATACATTTTTGTAAGAAATGTAATTTAGAGTCTCTAAAATTTAAATATATTTGTGAACTCTCTGTATAAGTAAAAATTATTTTTATGGGGACATGAAATTATTTAGCTTAAAATTATAAAGTAATTGACTGAAGAAGCAATAATTTTAATAGAAAGATATGTGTGTATTTTCAATGATTCCCTCCATGAAGCATGTGAATTTCTTGATCTTTTTCTTTAAATTTTTATATTTAGCCAAAGGATTATTTGTGAAACACTTCTAAAAGTAAACAAAGTTAGCTGTTTCCTGTTTTTTTTTTATTTGATATATGATCAATAATTATATAGATAATTATCTGCATACTCTGTTTAATCACAGACATTAGGAAAAAGAAGTTCATTTTATGTTTCTGACATTTTTTCAATATATATTTCTGATAGGATATTTATCTAATAAAACTAAAAAAAAAAAAGAAGACTTTCAGGCACTATAAATACTCAGGCGATGGTCACAAAGGAGCTTAGAGAAGTTTCTCCTGGAGGCAATAACTTGCTCCTTCTGGGACTTTTGAGTTGACAAACTTTTAGCAATTCTATGTGGAAGGAACTACCTTCAGGGCAAATGTGTGCTTCTGGGCCTCCTCAGTGGAAGGAGACTGGACTCTTCTACCTTTAGGAAGAATGCATCACAGTATCCGTATGGACTAACTTAGCAAATTTACCTCTTTATAACGTCAACCCACAGAGAATGAACTCAAAATCTCTTTTCTCTTAAAAAGGAGTTGTATCTTAAAAATATTTAGAAACATATTACTTGACAAAAGGAAATCTAGCAAGAATTCCAGTTAACCACAGGATAAAGCTCAGTGCCTAAATTCTGAATTTCCGCAATCCTTATCAGACCATGGCAATGAGCAGTGAGAGTAAAGGAAATCATCACAGTCAATAACATGGCAAACCAACATACTGTGAACCAAACTGGGTATGGAGTACCCCAAATCCAGTAGAGAGATGTGCAAGTGGATCTAAGATGGAATATCATATCATAGCATTGTTTTCATATACTCAGAATATAAAATTCTGAAATTACTTAATAGTAGAACTCATGATGCTTCATTTATAGAATGTCTCTATTTATCTATGTAACTCTATTCCTATTTGTCAATCAATATATAAATAATCATCTCTATGTGGATGTGTGGATCAATAGATACTTTAGACCCAAGCCAACTTAAAATTAAAGGGACAACATTGGCTTATTTCCCACCAGAGAGAACATAGGAAAATTTTTAAAAAGTACCTTCACTATTATTTAATATTTTAATATTAATATCTTTATTAAAATATTAAAAACATATTTAATATTTTAATGAAGATATTGTTAATGTGGTCAGATTAAAAAAAACAATTAGAGTCATAATATGAGAAATAAAAAAATAAAATTACATCCACATATAGGTGGTTAAACAATATACCTGAAAAATCCAAAAGAACTGATTTGAAAATACTATGTTGAGCTGGGCGTGGTGGCGCATCCCTGTAATGCCAGTGGCTTGGTGGGGCTGAAACAAGAGGATTGGGAGTTCAAAGCCAGCCTCAGCAAAAGCAGGCAGTAAGCAACTGAGTGAGACCCTGTCTCTTAATAAAATACAAAGTAGGGCTGGAGATTTGGCTCAGTGGTTGAGTGCCCCTGAGTTCAATCTCTGATCCCACACACCCCCCCAAATAAAGTATTATGGTGAATGAGAAGTTAGTAAAACAGCAGGATATGTGATTAACATAAAATATGAATGTGCTTCATGTATATTCAAAACCCAATTTCCAGTAGCAAATTTAAAGACTATATAACTATGAATAAAGTTGATAAAAATGAACAAAATGTAAATAAAAGTTTTGAATTTCCAGAAAGACCAAAAGTAGGATTGGACAAACGGAAGGCCAGACTACAATCTCAGATGTGCTAAATCAATATTATAAAAATGAAAATTGCCCCCTTATTAAAATACAATATAGTCACAAGAAATGATTTATTATCTGAAGTTAGACAAGTTAACTATGATGTTCTTGTTTAAAAAATATATCAAACATGAATGATTAGAAGAAAAGAATAAAAACCAATAAATCAGAGTCAAGATCAACTCATCAGAAATTGACACATATTAGAAATGCTCAATGATTTTTTTTTTTTTTTTTAGTGTAGGCAATTGTACGTCAATAGTGAGATAGCAATACGACAAAATAGAGAAGCCCAGAATCAACCCCAATACATAAGGAAATATAAGCTTTCAGTGATATCTGAAATCACTGGAAAAATTAAAAATTTTAAATCAATAATAGTAGGACAAATGACAGTCATTTACGAAAGGATAAATCATGCGTAGCTATTACACTCTACACCAGAGTAATACAAAATAGATTATAGATTAGAAAGTACTACTTGAAAACAGATGATATACATTAAAACCAAGGAGTGTGAACAGGCATTTTAGAATTCCAAATCCAAAAGCAACAAAAGATATTGCAGATATAATAAATATTAAAAGAAATGAATCATAAATAAATTTCAAACAATAATGTAAACTATATTGTAGGTAAACGTTTTCTCCTCCTAGCACAGGAAAAGTTCTCAACCATTACAATAAAAATGTCAAAAATCCTAATTTAAAAAAATTAAAGGACAAACACTTGAAGAAGTTTCCATGAATAGGTAAGCAAAAGATCCTTCAGCCTATGGAAAAATTCTTCATCTCATTCATAGTGAGACAGTACAAATTGAACTATAAGCAGATGCTACTTTTCATCTGTTAAATGGACAAAACTCTTAAGTTTCAGGATATGTTTTGCTGACAATTTTATGGACAAACAAGCCCTCTATCATACTGCTGGGTTTGCCTACAAAATGGCATCACTTCTATGATGAGGCTGTGGCAATGTCAGAGAAAGCTGATCATGTATCAACCCCTTGACTCAGCATTTCCACTATGAAGATTTAATTTAAGAAAGGAGGAAAACCATTCAGGTATGAAATACCAATGCCATCATTATTCATAGCAGAATTATTTGAAACAGCAAAAGGTTGGAAGTGATCCAAAGCCTTGGTGTTAGGGGACTGCTTTGTCTAATGATGGTACTTCCTCTGAAGACTGTGTTACACAGCTATGAAAAGGAATGGAGATCAGAATTTATGTACTGATAGGAAATTGTATCGAGGACATAGTAAATGGAAAAAGAGGCATGTATTTGCATATTACTAAAAAAAATGGAAAAGGCACCAAAAAAAAATTCTTTACTTATAAATAGTACAGAAAATAGAATGAACGCAAGATGGATTTGTAAATAATTTAAAATATTTCTGTCTTTTAAACCATGAAAATCATTTATTTATTGAAGCATCATTAAATCAAGAAAAAAAAAAAAAACTAAAGTTAAAATAAGGTAAAACTAATTAAAATTCTGTATATGATATTCTGGGACAAAACAACTACAAATGTCCTAAATGTCACTTATTGTTTTATTTTTAGTAGCATTGTTGATACAATTATTCAATGTCTGACAAATCAATTAAGCATATAGGGTAATATTGTTAGGAACCAAGTATTTCAATGTAAGAGAAAAAAGAACCATATATAAAAAAAATTTAAAAAGAAATTTTATAATGCTACTTTTGTACTGGGACTATCATATACAGTTAATGTATATTTTTCACTATCTAGCTATCTGTATACACACACTCCATCTATATTTCTATTTGTCTTCCACTATGATAACAACCTAGTCAAAACCATCACATCTAAAATTACTGTTTAACAAGCCTCTCTGACTAAGAGAACTAGATTTCTAGAGAAAAGGAATGATCATCAGGTCTAAAGCAGAAAAAGAAAAAGAGCTTAGACTATCATTTGTGAGAAGCAAGTGTGAACTAATGAGAATTTAGACAAAGAACACAGAGGTCAGCTAGCCAAATGTGAAACAACTTTGCCATTAAAAAAAAAAAAAACAACGACCATTTTAACTCACTTAAAAATGAGTAAAGAAAAATATGTGAGTCTTAGTAATCCTTTTTACATTATGCCAATATAGCATCCATTCAATAAATCCCATGCTAATACCAAGGGAAAATAAAGGGGCGTGTGTGCATATTTTAATATTTATACAAACAAGCACCCAAATACCAATACATAAATGCCCAATTGCAAGACCAATATCTGATGGTCCCTAACCTTACCAAATGATCCACTGGCCATCCCTAGTTGGGAGTGACAAGTTGACATTTTGTGCTTTCTGATCTGATACATACAAAGACAACTACATTATCTAGTTAGCATTCTTAAAAAGCTAAATTGAATATACACTCTTTTAGCTCTTTCAGTTTATATAAAATACAAAAGACACAGGGATAACAGCCCCTGTGAGACAATCAGGTAAATCCAGAATATGGAACATTCTACAGGACAACAAGTCAGGTTTCTCCAAAGAATTAATGTCATAGGACAAAAAAAAAAAAAAAAAAATCATAGGTTTAAAAAAATAATAAACCAAGAGAACCAAACAAGACACCTGAATGCAGAATGACTCCTTATTATGGAGAAAAAAAAATATAGAAGTTATTAAGGGAGGGACAAATAAATTCCTTTACAGTTTAGATATTAGATATTACAATTTTCCTTCAATAGAGAATTAATTCCAGAACTCACCCCCCATGGTGGACTCCAAAACCCATAGATGCTAAAGTCCCTCATATAAGATGGTATAGGATCTGCACAAAGTATATGTTTAAGTATCCTTCCATACATTTACATAATTTCTAAATCACTTATAAGTAGCTGTTAGAGTGTATCATTTAGGGAATAATAGTAAAACAAAAAAAGTATCTGTACATGGTCACAACAGATACAATTTTAACATTTTCAATTCAAGGTTTGTTGAATCTGTGGATATAGAACCCAAGGATATGAATCACTAATTACATCAGGAAATATTACTGGATTTTATAACTGTGATAAGCATTATTGTCATGCAGAAGAATCCTCTAATTGTTAGAAGTACATGCCGATTTTTAGAGGAAATGTGGCATGCTGTCTGAAAGTTGCTTTCAAATGATAAAATAAACGTAAAGATAAAAGAATATCGGAAAATATTCACTTTTATATGCTAGATATGCATTTCCAGTGTACCCTCCCTTTAAGTTCTCAGCCTGTGTTAATTTTTTTATACCAAAAAGTTGTGATACGTCTCTGGCAGAGCTTGGTATCCTTTCAACAGGTGGTATAAAAATTGTCCATTTACATGGTTAATATTCCATGCCACTTCCTTTTAAACAGACCTCAAAAGAAGTACAACCTTGACTATTTTTTAATTTACTGTTGCTTTGTTAGGTCTTCCTTTTCAAGAGATGACTTTCTCTCCTAACACCCTAATGGGACAACAAAAAAAAAAAAAAAAAAAAAAAACCTCCTAAATGTCGTCATCATTGCTAAATTTCTAAGTCATGGAACAGCTTGTACATTCAAGGCAGGAAGTGACAGAGGGCTCATGAGACCAGACTGAGACCTGTTATTTCAGGAGTCAACCTGTCTTTCTGTCTTGCATGCACTGAAGGATTTGGGGGTTTAGAATAACTCAAAGGAAGGGTAAAGCAACAGCTCAGCCTCAGAGAAAGCTCACCAGCCATAGAATAATAAATACCCTGCATCCTGGTTGCAATACACTGGCTCCCAAGGCTTTATTGCTCTAGTTAGTGTTGAAATTCCCAGAGATATCTGGGCCCGCCACTGGCTCTGTGCTGTGCAGCTTACCCTTCTTCACTGACAACCATACTGTGGACTTTGGGGGAGAAACAGTCCCCCTGAAAATAAAATCAAAACAATTTCAAAGAGAAAATATCTTTGATATGGTAGAATCTCAGAGGTCATTCATCAATAGTTTTCAAATTAGCTTACATCTACACACCATGGAAATGTTGAAAAATCTATGCATTTTTAATTAGAGTTTTTATTAATAAACTTTATTTTTTTAGAGCAATTTAAGGTTCACAGCAAAATCGAGTAGGAGATATTGTAAGTTCCCATACATTCACTGTCCCCAACAGGCCCAACCTCCCCAGCTAACAGCCTCTCACACCACATGGTCTATTGGCTGCAGTCAATGAGCTTACTGGACATGACCCCCTATATATGGCCCAATGACACTTGAGAAAACAGCAGAAGCAAGGAAAGCACTTTTACCTTTTCCTCCCTCTTCTTTTACAGAGCAGGTCATGAAAACCAAGAAGGTCTGTCTCTGACTTCCTCTCTCCTTTATCCCCTGAAGACCCTAATGAAACAGGGTCTGAACAGTCTTTGCTAAGTTTGCTTCAAATTATCATAGATTGGACTCTTTTTTCTTTAGTTAAACTGATATAACTATCTTTAAAACACATATTTCCCTGTTTCTTTGGATCTTCATTTCCAAAGGTCCTGTGTCATGGAAAACTCATATTAAATATATTTGAGTGCTTTTCTGTTGCTAATCTATCTTTAGTTATAGGGGTTTTAATAAAAAACCCAGTCACGGATGAGGGAAAGGTATTGGATTTCTTTCCTACACTGGAATGACACACCAGTCCTCAAAGTCCATAGTTTATAGTAAGGTTCGCTCTTGCTGTTGTATATGCCAAGGGCTTTGACAAATGTATCCACCTTTATTATCGTGCAGAACAGTTTTACTGCCTGGAAGATACTCCGTACTACACTATACTTATTCCTCCCTACCTCTTCTCTAGCCCCTGGCAACAACCAATCTCTTTACTGACTCTGTAGTTTTATCTTTTCCAAAATGCCGTCCAGGGAAATCGTTCAGCGTGTAGCCTTTGCGAATGGCTCCTTTTACTTAGTAATATGCATTTAAGTTTGGTCATGCACATTTTGAAATGGACATCTAAAATTTTTCAACACAAGTTGTTTCACAGTATACAACTCCAAGGGTACTGAAAAAGCCAACATTTAAAATTAAAACTTATATTAAAAGATAATTTTCAAAAATAAATAAAAGCATGATTTTCATACAGCTGTAAATATGAGCACATATAGTGCAAATGTTAGTTAACTGGTTAAAGAGAAAACTTAGGTTTGAAAGAGAATTCAGTGAATAGATACTGAATGTTGAAATGAGGGTACAAATGGAGATCACTTTGGGTTCTATCCGCTGGATAGATTCATTATCATATCTGTAGATGAAAATTATTTTAGAGAGTTCTTATTCATGTATCATTTAAAGAGTTGCAAAATAGACAACATATACTTTTCCTTATACATCATTCTTTTATATGTACCCAAAGGAATACAAATTCCCTAGTAATTTCACACAACTTTTCATATTTATATACATATATACACATATATATGAACACACATATATATACACATATACATGCACATATATAAATATACACACAATCAATATTATTTAAAATCTTATTTTCATTTAAAACTACCTTGTCTTTTTATATATTTTTATCTTGTAATATTTTACTATTTTTTTCATTTTTACCATTTTCTCTCATATATATGTATATATATATACATATACATACACATATATATGTATATATGTACTCTTAATTTTTTTTGTAGGGTTATAGGCTCTAAAGGTTAACAAATTTAAAGTAATTCAGTTAGCACAATCATCATCATTAATATGTAATTGATCAAAAGATACACATACACATGAATTCTGAAAAACAGTGATAATAAAATTTCACTAAATATCCATTTCTCAAGCAGATGGGCTGTGGGGGTGTCATTTTTTTTCCTCAACATCAAATACAGATGTATTTGGAAAGGTCCTTTGTTTGTTACCCAAGGGTTTTTGTTTCCATCTGAACAATACAAGAAGAAGCTTTAGGATGTGGGTTGGATCAATGCCCATAGTTCTTCTGAAAATTTGGGATAATATTATCATGACACAGGATGATGATAAGAGGGCTGTTGTGTGAATGGATTTTAGGAAGAGTTTAAGAAAAAGACAAGGATTTGGGACTCAAATCCCTTTAAACTGTTCACTCTCTTGGGTCTTTTGCAAAACCATAATGTAGACTCAGGAATTCGTGTACCCAGACTGAAGACTATTGTCCTAAACCACCCAAAGGTAATTTGGTCAGAGGTGCTCTCCTTCTTTTACATTTCTCCCTGTAATCTCTTTTCATAATGCAGTTATTTATAATTCAAAAGCTTCACTATCAAGAAAATTTTGGAGTTATACCCATATGTAAGTAAGTAGACTATAGCATTTTCATAGACTGACCAAGTTTTCATAATTTCACTTTATTTCAAATCTACCTGAATTGTTACCTGTGGCCAGGGAAACATTGTTCTTTAAATAATTGCTACGTTAACAAGAGGTATATTGATTGCACCCATAGGCATTTTATGGAGATATATCATTTTGTCCTTGTTCATCATCTTAATGTGAATTTTATAGGTTAGGGTACTAAGCGTGGTTTAGCAAATTGTATTCTTTGTTCAAGGTCACAAAACTAGCTATATGTGATTCAGTGTATATACCACAGCAATGGCTGTGCTTCTAATCTTTGCACCTTTCCATTACAATCACTTGATTTGAAGTTAAAACTTAATTCTTTTGTGTTTTAGGGATTCTACTATTCCCTGTATTATACTCAATATTTATTTACCTTGAGTTTGAATGAATCAATTTTATAGTGTATTTTTCAAATTCCTTACCTCCAAAATACTTGATTTGGAAAAGCTGAATCTAAGATTCCCTTCCAGCACTAGAGCTTTACAATTCTACAACCTTTGTTTTTTGTCTTTTTTTTTTTCTACAGCTTATTGGAAACGTTTCACATAAAACAATTATTAGAACAACAAAACCAATCTGCCAATCTTTTTCCTTCTGGCTGGCAAAAACAGCTTCTCCAAACGAAATCCAGTTATAATTTTATTCTGTCTCTTACTTCCTGCCCCTCCTATCTCCTCCCAACTTTGTCTTGTTATAAGCTGCTTCTTTATTTTTTATTTTTTGTTTTTTCTACGATTCCTGCCCCTTTACTGGTCACTGATTTGCAAAGAGTCAAGAAGGCCTGCCAACCAATTATTTTGAAAGTCAGCTTTAATACTTGTTAACCTTTTCAGCCAAGGAAAGAAGGCTCATACCATTAGGGAAGGCATTGGCTCTTCACAGAAGCTATTTCCTTATGAAATTATTTTAAAAGAGAGAAGAGTCCTCCAAAATAGTTCCCTCACTATTCTGCCCAGGTCACTGAGATATCCGCTATTGGAGTTTTCCCTTAACATGGAGGTGCTGAGGTCCTGGTGGTATCCTTCCTTGCACTGACAGTGAACAGAAGTGAGGGAGCAGGAGGTGAGGGAAAGCTGAGTAAACCACAATCACTTATGCAGTCATTTAAATTATCTTACTTAAATAACCACTTCATAAGATCCTGGAGACCCTGTGGGAACAGGGCAAGGGCCTGGTAAATTCTGAGTGTTGATATGGGAGTGTAGAGAGAGCAAGCTGAAGTGAGATACAGAATCACTCCTGGGAGGCTGGGAACAGCCTGAGGGCATTCTGGTGAAATGACAAATGGAACTGGGAACTCTGCCTACTTCACAATTTTGCCCAAGGCCAGCCTATCTATGGAGGTCATCTTCTTCAACCCCAGACCTGCAGACTTGATTGCATGGAAATCGCATAGGACTGTTGGGTTCCTACCAGTCCCGAAATACCTCAGAGTGAAGGAGATCCAATAACCTTGGCCCAGGGAAAATTTATCACAAACTGTTTACTCTACATTTTTGAAAACATAAATACCCACAGCTCGGCAATAATGATAACTCTTTATAAACTACACCACAGCAATGCGCAGAGATGATCCGGGCACTGCACAAGCAATAAAAACACAATACACTTGCTTCCTTGCAAATTAAGCTGTGAAGATCTGCCTCAAACCTTCCAGAGAGATTTTTCAATGAAAGGGGAAGTGTCTGCATATTCAGTCCTGCAGTACACTAACAGCACCAAGATTTCTAATTACAAGACCTGTTCTTACTAAAATAACCCTCAGGCACACACATCTGCAGCATAAAACTCCTACTGATAACTGGATTTCAGCTTTTAGAAGGGCAAGTCCTCAGAAGAGGCATTGAGTGACAGATAAGGGTTTGAAAAACATTGCACAGGAGAGGTACCTCAGTCTAAGCATCTCTGGATGTTCTAATGGTGGCTGTATCAGAATACATAAGTGCTCAGTCAGAAACATTGCATGAGAAACTGAAGTGGAGAAGGATTATAATTTATTATGTCCACCATCTCATCTTCCTAAGGTGTATAAACTATGCATAGAAGGCAGAACACAGCGCAAAAATACATTATCCAGAAACCTGGTTTGGTGCTAGGGGTGAAGGTAGAGCTCAGTGGTAGAGCACTTGCCTAGCTTGTGTGAAGCCCTGGGTTCAATACCCAGCACTGCAGAAAAGAAAAAAATGAAGTAAAGAAAAATATGCGTCTTCCTGCCCTTAACAGTGTTTGCTGGCCAGGGCTCACCTGCCAGCAGTCTTGTTTATTAGAGTCTGCTTTATTCCTGCATGAGGGGCAAAAACGTTAACATGGATGGCAAGATACTAAATTTAAAATATGCATCGGCATGCAGAATTAAAGCAGAGATGCAAGTCCTCATTGCTCTATTCACCTAAGGAGGAAAATATTAGCACACAGCTTTAATTGGCTTTTTTCTATGATCAATTCTTAAAAGCAAATCATGCAACTCTAAAATATCACCATAGGAAGTCAGCTTAGATGCATATAGCATTAGAAATCCTTTTATTTGCTTTTATGTTAAAGAGGAGAATATAGATCCCTTAGTTTTTATTTGTCAGCTCTTTTCTCTTTTCACACATGCGAGTCAATCATTTTGAGGTGATTCCTTTTTAAACCTAATCCCACATTCATATGGCAAGCCTTAATGAGTCCACTAGGAGTAAACAAATTAGTCTCCACGATGTATTATGCATTAATTAATCAAACTAATAGTATTGTATAATGTGCAATAGATGAAAATTAGTTCTAAGTACAATACTCACATATAAGAAGAGAACGAGAGAGGGAAAAAAATAGGGAGTCATAAAGAAAAATCAGCTCCTACAAATATAAGTTAAATAGCTCAGCTCCTCTTCCCTGTGTCTCATGCCATTCAATGGCAAAGAACATGTTCAAAGATGGCTTTCACAGTTGAGAGATCTATGTGGCATAGAAACTGAGAGAAGGAAGACAGCAGCTGTGACCAACAACTCTAGATCCAATAACTGGTTTGCCACCTGCTTTTGTACCGCTCAGGAGCAGTTAATTCTTTTGTGCATTTTTAAATGGTTGAAAAAAAAATCAAAAGAATAACATTCCAGGACACAGGAAAATTAGAGAAAATTCAAATATCAATGTCAAGGAAAGAGGTGGTACTGGAACAGTCACACACATTTGTAATGTGTTGTCTATGGATGCTTTTACACTGCTGCTGCCAGCGGAGAAAATGAGACAGAGACCTTCCGGTAGGCAAAACCAAAACTATTTGTTCTCTGGATTTTCACAGACAAAGTTTTCCAATCCTAGAGAGAGATGAGTTCTCTGCAACATAGCACATGAACATATATGATGCAGGAATACCATTTAAAATTTGGAGGGGAAAGTGATGCTGTCTTATGATTCACTAGAAAAAAACATTACTTCTTGCTCTTCCTGCCAAATTCTTCAGTATAATTATGAGGGAAAAAAAGCCAGACAAACCCAAATGAAGGAAGGAAAAACAAATGTTCTCAGCTGTACTTTTCAGAAGAGATAAGGTAAGGAAAGATAAAGACAGACTGAAAACTGTATTGGAGAAGACAGTTGAGAAGATAATCAAGTTCGGTGTTTGACACTAGATTTGTATGTAAAACCAGACCTTTTTTTTTTTTTTTTTGTTTGGGGCAGTCATGAAGGATGATATGGTGAAATTTAAATAATTTTGGAGATTAAACAAAGGTATGATATTAAAGTTAGTGTTTTCTTTTCTTTTCTTTCTTTCTTTCTCCCTTTCTTTCTCTTTTTTTTTTTTTTTTTTTTTTTTTTTGTACCAGGGATTGAACCCAGAGGCACTTAGTAACTGAGCTACAACCCCAGACCATTTTTGTATTTTATTTAAAGATAGGGTCTTACTGAGTTGCTTAGGACCTTGCTAAGTTGATGAGGCTGGCTTTGAACTTGCAAACCTCCTGCCTCAGACTCCTGAGTCACTGGGATTATAGACATGACACACTGCACCTGACTAGTTTTCTATTTTTGATCATTATAATGTAGTTTTCAAAGAGGATGTTGTTGCCTTTAATGGAAAACATAGAAGTACATGAAAATAAAGTTTTAAGTGTGCTACTTGGTCTTAAATGTTTCAGGAAAAAAAAGATATATGTGTGGGCATGAATGCAATATTTATGCATGTAAATTTATGCATGTGAGTACACATCTATACATATATGTATACGTATATGTATATGATGGGAAAATGCAAATTTGGCAAAATGATGGGGAATCTGGGCAGAAGATAGAACAGTATGTACAATTCTTAAGACTTTGCTGTAAATCTTAAATATCCTAAAGTTAAAATCTAAAAAAGAAACAAAGGAAAAAAAAAAGGATGAGAGCACTTCAAATGGTCCCTTCATCCTTATTAATGCAAGCCACACACCACTAGTCCTGTAGTTCCTCTTGATCCTCAGTACCTGAGCTCTGAGTAGTGCCTTGGTGTGGTGGTTCTGTTCTATATTGAAGTAGCCCAACTGGAACTCCCTTTCCCAAATGTACTTTTCTGGGTGGTTCAGAGTCAGTGATGGACACAGGCAATTCACAGAGGGTTTGCAAGGTTGAAGGGGAGCAGCAAACATTATTTTTTCCCTCATAGTCAGCACAAGATGCAGCATTAGGTCAGCTCACGGTGTTTTCAGTGATATGATAGCTCACCTTGCTAGTGTGGGACAAAGAGATACTCCAGCTCCTACCACACCCCTTCCTTTGGCATCATGACTTCTTGGCCAATGTGGTGCAAAATTTGGAGGTGCATTCTAGGTACCAACTGTTCTTGAGGTTATTCTAGCAGCAGCTGTGGGTGGTGAGAGAAGGACATAGACCTCATTTCTCCTTGCTCTCACCCACACTCAGCTCTCCTCACGGCTGTCACCACTGGCTACGAAAGTCACGTAGGGTCTGAATCTTGTTTCCAGATCCCTTACTCTATGTTACTTATAGTGGCTCTGTTACACTGATCAATCTCTGACTCTGTGGTCTCCTAAAGTAGTACAAAGCTTGCTTAGCAAGCACTTGACCTCTTCCCCTCAATTCAAGTCTCACATCATCGCCTTACCTTAGCAAGCATGCCATTATCACAGAGTCCCAGGAACGTGCACTGAGAACCACATAATAGCAAACATAAGTAAAATCACCATTTGTTGAGTGTCTACTACAGGGAAAGATTCCATGGCACACATCATCTTTAAAACTCATCAACACTCCACAAGCTAGTTCCTTCTCTATTCTTACAGTTGAGAACCTGGGGAATCAGAGAAGTCAAGCCATATGGCCAACATCTTCCAGCTGAATGATGGTGAAACCAGAATCAATTCTGCTCAAGTGTCAGGTGATTTTTCGCTGTGCTAAGTTGTCACCTTGAAAAAAAAGAAGGCACCTCCTCACCTTACAGAGGCTACTTTGTGACTGCCCAGTAGTTTATTAAATCCTAACATTTCATTCTTGCTTACACATCATAGTGTTATTATGTATTTGAAGACATGCTTTGCTGGGAATATGTTACCGTCTTAAGGCAGTCCTGATGTCCTCAAAACCAAAAATACTGCTGATAGGCACAGTAAGAAAATCCAAATCCCTCCACTGAAGAGCTCTTTAGTTAGTCTTGGCACATAGAGAGTTTTACTTAATTTTCTTAATCTTTGAAATATTTTACCCTACTGCAAAAAAATAATAACTCTAATTCAACACTTTTTGTTTGATGCACTTCCACATCTATGATTTTATTTAAGGTTTATAATAATGAGGCTAGGAAATCTTTATGGCTCATTTTATTAATGCTTGTTTTACAGAGGCAGAGATTAAATCCAAAAGAACACATGAATCATCTTGAGTAAAATCTGTTCTTTTTATCTATCTGTTTTCATCCTCCTTTAATCTTATAAGAACACTCAGATTTTGCTAGAAGTCTCCCATCCCCACACAATTTCAACTTCTTATAGTTGGTCTGAGACTGGTTGCAACCATCAACACTAAACATGTTATCCAGGCCTAGGAAGCCACCACATACTGTCCTCCTGATCAGGGGTGTTCTTATAAGATTAAAGGAGGAAGAAAACAGGTAGATAAAAAGAATAGATTTTACTTAAGATGATTCATGTGTTCTTCTGGATTTATGCTGGGCATGATGGTGCACATCTATAATTCCAGCAGCACAGGAAGCTGAGGCAGGAGGATTCCAAGTTCAAAGCCAGCTTCAGGAATAGCTTGGCACTAAGCAACTCAGTGAGACCCTGTCTCTAAATAAAATACAAAATAGGTCTGGGGATGTGGCTCACTGGTTGAGTGCCACTGAGTTCAATCCCCAGTACCAAAAAAAAAAAAAAAAAAAAAGAAAGAAAGAAAGAAAGAAAAAAGCAGCCATTTATCATTTATTTGGGGCTATTTTAGAAGGAAGACTATAAAGGAAACATCTTCTTTCCCAGCACTTTCCCAGAATGTCAGCCTAGGGTTGCATAGGTCAACACAGAAGTAAGCTAAGTCAAGAGAGAGTATCATGCTACTTGAGCCCCAGGACCCAACTCTATCAAAACAACTAACTCGGAATTTCTCCAATACATTTAAAATACAAGTTAAGCATCCTTAAACCTGAAAATCCAAATTCTAAAATGTTTCAAGAACCAAAAATGTTTGTATGTTGACATCATGCCACAGGCAGAAAATTCCACACCTAACCTCACCTGATGGGTTGCAGTAAAAATTCAAGCACACTAAAAACACCGCATAAAATTACCTTCAAGCCATGTGTATAAGAAATACAAATGAATTTCGTGTTCAGACTTGGGTCCCACCTCTGAAATACTATGTATACACAAATATTCCAAAATCTGAAATACTTCTGGTTCCAAATATTTTGGATAAAGTATACTCTAACTGTATATTCCATATTTTCCATCTCTCTCTTCCTCACCCCTCTCTCTTTATCATGTCATAACTCTCTTGTCTTCCTCCCCTCTCCCTCAAGCTTTCTCTTCCTCCCTCCCTCCCTCCTGCCCCCTCTCACATCCCTCCTTCCATTTCTTCCTCTCTTCTGTCCTATAACTAGGTTTTGCAGCCAAGAAGATATAAGTAATTCACCCAAATTTATAAGACTTAGCTACAGAATCTGGAATTCATGATACTTGGAATATTTCTTTACTAGGAAAAGACCTCCTTAGTAAATGGCAGTTTCTGCCTTGGTTGGGATCTACTTTCAACTAACCTCTCATTTCTACTTTTCTTCTCTAGAGACTTTGTTTCACTTGACTATCCATTGAAGAAATTAATGCTTGTAGGACCTGACATTTTTCTCAGCTGCATAATTGCATATGCAGGATAAA
The DNA here is from genome assembly GCA_025594165.1 of Tamias sibiricus. Classification (NCBI taxonomy): domain Eukaryota; kingdom Metazoa; phylum Chordata; class Mammalia; order Rodentia; family Sciuridae; genus Tamias; species Tamias sibiricus. Next base: position 13,973,277 of record CM046662.1, read on the forward strand.
GGATACCAATAAGGCAAGATTGATTTGAGTGCTCTATTTCTGTTGAAGAAATCCACTTGGTTTATGCTATAATCAAAGTCTAGAGATTGAAATAACACTAGTCATCAAAGTCTCCCTTAATCAATTATTTTTATTAAGTTTAGGGAAGATTTATAAATGAAAACAAGCATTTCTGAATTAGTTCAGTATGTTGTATTCTTTTTTCTTTTTCCTATTCTTTTATACTAGAGACTGATAAATCCTGTACAGGACTATAGCAGAAGTTACTATATTATACTGAAAGAGAAATGAGAACACTTTGGCCTGAGTGATGAAGTAGCATACAATATAAAATTTATAGCAAAATAAAAGCGATATTGTATTATACCATAAAACCATCAATTGGATTATCATTGAATAAATAGTTCACTGTTTACTTGCACATAGTGATTTGTTGAATGAGCAGGATATGCAGATGGCAATTACAAAACAACTTCACTGGTGATCTTATCCAAGTTGAAAGTAGTATAGTGGTTACCAGAGGCTAGAGAAGGTAGGCGGTTGGAAGGGATGGGGCATTTGGTCATTAGGAAGGTGCTACGTTACAGTTAGATAGGAGAAATAAGTGCTGGCATTCTACTACACAGTAGCATGACTACAGGTAACAATAATGTACTGTGGATTCAAAAAAGCCAAAAGTAAACATTTTTAATGTTTTCACTGCAAAGAAATGATAAGCGTTGAAAATGACTAGAACTTTTTACAATATATACATGTACTGAAAAAAAAAAATTACAAGATACCTCAAAAATATGCAAAATGTCATGTCAATTTAAAAGAAGCAAACAACTTTCTTGCCCCACCCCTTGCTTTTGCAAATTCTCTTTATGTAACCACTTCTTCCTCCATAGCTGGAAGGAATCTTGGGAAGATTCTCACAGCTTAGCCCATTAGCCTTACCTAATAAAGCATACTTCAGCCAACCTAAGGCAAGAAAATCATCTCCTTTTAGTAATTACCTTGTCCATCATGCTGTGCTGATCAAGAATGCAGAAGGTCATTCAACATTAAAAGTCCCTCCCAAGGGTCCCTCCTGGACCTGCTCAGGGCTTCTTCTGGCTGACTCTTGAAATAGAAAAGTGCATGTGTTTGGCTTCTTTGTTTTTCTACCTTGTCTTCTGGTCTTTTTCTCTCATTCCCTAGGCTTCCTGTGGCTCATTCATGGTAGAAACAAGACAGAGGAGAGGAAGCTAGCAGAAAAGGTTATTCTGGGCTGACCTTGTGTAATAGAGAGTTAACTTGGTTTAAAGATGGCAGATGTTCAAAGGTGGTTCTGTGGGTCACATGTGTTCCTGTTCACTCCTGGTAGATGCCCTTGATACTCCTCTTAATTGGTGGCATCTTTCCTTCAGCTAGCTGTCTACCATTCCTCCTTAGTTCTCTACCTCACTGATTCCTCCAGCCTCTGCTGCAGAGGTCACTTGCCCTGGGCAGATGCTCTCAAGGAAAGGAGGTATAAGCCAGAATTCCCAATGTGGGATGGAATGTAGTTATCATTCTCCTGTCTTTAGAAAGATAATGTGTGGTGGCCTCCACATGCATCACTGTTCTCTGGTACCAGCATACATTTCAAGCAGCTTCTGCTGTAGCCTTCTCTGCAGGAGTTCATCAGACATCAGTTCACCACATCCACTCAACCCCAGGAGATTCATCTTTAGGATCTCCATGAGGTCTTGTTGCAGCCTGTCTAACTAGGTATTAGGGGAAGAAGAAACTATCAGTACCCCCTCCGTCATGAGTAAGTTTTTCAAGAAATCTTTTGGTTTCCAACCTGCAGCCCAGACAAATTCAAACTTCTTGTAACATTAATGAAACTACTTTTGAGCCACTTCTTTGCAGGTCCTGCTTGTATGGTCTAGCTTCTCCTTTTGGGATTTAGATAATTGGTACCTACTTTCTCAGAGCTTGGCAAAATTAGAGTCACATTAAGTAGCCCACTGATGTGAATCTCTTCCACTCAAAGTAGTTTTACCAAATACCATAGCATTTTCTCATTTAAAAACATCATATCCTATAGTTAAACCAATCCATAGTCATTATGCATGCAGCATTTAGGAATAACTAAGTAATTTTTTTACCCTCCTTGTATATATTTAATGTTTAGATTTAAATTTCAATCAACTAATCTGTTTTCCAGATACATGCTGAGTAAAATCACGTAGCTCTGAAAGAACAAATGAACTAACCAGTTGGAGAATGTAAGGAAATTTCCCAGAGGAACAGTTCCCATGAAATAGTTGCCTCCCAGCATGGAGGCCCTCTGCTTCTAACCCCAGGAGAACAGATCCTGAAAAGGCTGTGTATGCATGTGTGTATGTGTGTGTGGGTATGTGTGCGTGTGTGCGTGTGCTCTTCCTTGACTGAATGCAAACTGAAAAGTTTGCTGAGATTTTTGTCTCAGGAATAAATAAATCTAAGGGGACTCCCAGTTGCTGGATCAGAAAGAAAGTCAACACACTTGGCTACAACAGTACAGAGGTTCTCAACCAGGGGTAACTTGTCCTCTAAGTGATCTTCCTCAATATTGGAATATTTTTCATTGTCACAAACTGGAGAGAGTGGATAGAGGTGAGGGATATTGCTAAATGTGCTGCAGTATACAACAGCCCACAAGGAATCCTCTGATCCCAAATGTCCATAGTGTAGAGGCTGGAAATCTTACTGTACATGAGGAAGAATATCACAAATATGAAGACAGGGTGCCAGGCGCGGTGGCGCACGCCTGTAATCCCAGCACTTTGGGAGGCTGAGGCAGGAGGATCGCAAGTTCAAAGCCAGCCTCAGCAATGGCGAGGCACTTAGCAACTTAGTGAGACCCTGTCTCTAAATAAAATACAAAAAAGGGCTGGGGATGTGGCCCAGTGGTCGAGTGCCCCTGAGTTCAATCCCTGGTACCCAAAAAAAAAAAAAAAAAAAAAAATGAAGACAGGGTGATGGATGTAGAAACTATGATATTTTTCAATAAAAACTTTTAATTACCTGCCTTTACTTGTTCTACTAGAAAAGAACTTCACAGAGTGTGTGCTTATCTCTTGGTAAATAGAAAGCAAACATCAAGGAATCAGGAACTCCCTGTAACTGACCGAATCATGTTTCTACCCTGACACAGAGATCTTCACAAAGTTTGATGACATATTCTTCAAAAGAATTTTCAAAAAATCACCTAGATTGTCACACATTTTTAAAAAGTTGTCTATATTTTGAGTTATAATTTTGTGAAAAATTGGAAATGATGTATTCTCCTATAGTGAGGTAGATTATATATGTACATTAAATACACAATTAAAAAAAAAAGTTTATGGCTTCACATTTAATTCATTCAATCTAGAGAAAGTGTCCACTGAACAAGTTAATGGACAAGGATTACACTCCATATCAAACTGGTTCTTTACCTCAAATGTCAAATCAATGAAAAGAAAGTCTGACTTTAGCTTTTAATTTAAAAAATTGATAACATGAAACTTTGTGACAAGTTTTTCACTTATTTAAGTCAAACTGAAAAAGAGAAAAGGGAAATAGTTGCCAATGGAATGTAAGCTTGGGTAAAAATTGTTTTCTTTGGCTCATTGATATGTTCTCTGAACAGCAAGCACATTGTAGGTGTTTTATAAGCATTTAGTCAACACTAGATTAAAAAAAAGATGATAGATAAGTAAATAGATAGACAATGAATTTGTAGCCAGGATGGAATAAAATGCCTCATTACCTGAATCTCTACATGGTCATATTACCCCTTGAGGTCTTTTCAACCTGAGGCAAGGTATCATAATGAGATTTTCACAGTCTGCGTTTACTTGTCTTAGGACACAGAGAGAGCTGAGTACTGTGCACAGGGAGCTGGTGGAAGCAATGGAAGAACAGAAATGGGCTCTCAAGACACAGTTTTAGAATAGTTAAGGAAATGAAGTGTTTTTTTTTAAATTATTTATTTACTTATTCATAATGCACAAGTATATCATCTTTTTACATACAACTGCTTGTATACAAAGTATATAAGTACCATTCAGATCTTTAATCATGCATTTAGGATAGTGATATCCATCTCATTCAACCACCATTTTTCCCCTCCCCCCCCCGCTCCCTCTCTTACCCTCCCTTTCCTTTGACCATTCTAGTGTTGCTCTAATCCTATGTACCCCCATTCAATCATACTGTGAACTAACCTCCTTATATCAGAGAAAACATTCAGTATTTGGATTTTTGAGATTGACTAATTTCACTTAGCATTATATTCTCCAACTTCATCCATTTACCTGCAAATGCCATTATTTTATTCTCTCTTATTGCTGAGTAAAATTCCATTTTGTATATATACCACATTTTCTTTATCTACTCATCTAATGAGGGACATCTAGGTTGGTTCCACAACCTAGCTATTATGAATTGTGCTGCTATAAACATTGAAGTGGCTGTGTCACTGTAATATGCTGTTTTTAAGTCTTTTGGGAACAGACCCAGGAGTGGGATGGCTGGGTCATAGGGTGGTTCCACTCCCATTTTCCCAAGAAATCTCCATACTGCTTTCCATAGTGGTTGCACCATTTTGCAGTCCCACCAGCAATGTATGAGTGTGCCTTTTTCCCAACATCCTCTCCAACATTTATTGTTGTTTGTGTTCTTGATAGCTGCTATTCTGACTGGAGTGAAATGAAATCTTAGAGTAGTTTTTTATTTGCATTTCTCTAATTGCCAGAGAGGTTGAGCATTTTTTCATGTATTTGTTGATTGATTGTATATCTTCTTCTGAGAAGTATCTTTTCAGTTCCTTAGCCCATTTATTGATTGGGTTATTTGCTTTTTTGGTGTAAAGTTTTTTGAGTTCTTTATGTAGTCTAGAAATTAGTGCTCTATCTGATGTGCATGTATTAAATATTTGTTCCCAATTAGTTGGCTCTCTACCTCACTGATTGTTTCTTTTGCTGAGAAGAAGCTTTTTAGCTTAAATCTATCCCATTCATTAATTCTTGGTAATAGTTCTTGCGCTACAGGATTCTTATTAAGGAACTTGGGGCCTAATCCGACATGTTGGAAGTTGGAGCTTACTTTTTCTTCTATTAGGCGTATTGTCTCTGGTCTAATTCCTAGATCCTTGATCCACTTTGAATTGAATTTTGTGCATGGTGAGAGATAAGGGTTTAATTTCATTTTGTTGCATATGGATTTCCAGTTTTCCCAGCACCATTTGTTGTAGAGGCTATACTTTCTCCACTGTACATTTTTGGCGCCTTTGTCTAATATAAGATAACTGAAATTATATGTATTAGTCTCTGTGTCCTCAATTCTGCACCATTGGTCCACCCGTCTGTTTTGGTGCCAATACCATGCTGTTTTTGTTACTATTGCTCTATAGTATAATTTAAAGTCTGGTATGGTGATGCCTCCTGCTTCACTTTTCTTGCTCAGGATTGCTTTGGCTATTCTGGGTCTCTTATTTTTCCAGATGAATTTCCTGACTGCTTTTTCTATTTCTTTGAAAAATGACATTGGAATTTTGATTGGAATTGCATTAAATCTGTATAATGCCTTTGGTAGTATGGACATTTTGACAATATTGACTCTACCTATCCAAGAGCAAGGTAGGTCTTTCCATGTTCTGAGTTCTTCTATGATTTCTTTCTTTAGTGTTCTATAATTTTCTTTATAGAGGTCTTTCACTTCTTTTGTTAAGTTGATTCCCAGGTTTTTTTTTTTTTTTTTATGTTATTGTAAATGGGGTCGTTTTCAGGAAATGAAGTGTTTTAAAGCTATCATGTCCCTGTAACCTCTGGCCAATCTTTTTGTGTCCACAGGTTGAAGACCAGCACATTAAAGATTGGGGAATGGTATGTTAATGAGGAATGCAAAGAAAGTGAGGAGCCTGAAGAGGAATAAGGAGCATGGAAGCCTGTGAAGTCAGTCTTTCCCTATCTCTGACTCAACATATACACTTCTTTGTCCAGGCTGAGCATTGTTTCCAACAGCGCCTGCCTATCCTATTTCTTTATCTTCCCCCTTTGGAGAGTGTGAAGTTCCTCCTGCTGTAGCACGTGAGAAAAATGAGCAGACCAACTACCCATTATCAGCTGCTAGGAGGACTCCCACTAGGGAACTGAGGTTGACTCCTGAAGCTGGGACTGTTTTGGCCTTCTCCATGTGAGAATATTACACCATCCAGAGCTTAACTCAGTTGGGTTCTCCTTGGTGGCTGTGATACCAAAAAGCACCTGCAGAAACACTTGGGCTTCTGATAACAGGTAATCAGGTTAGTGGTACAGCAGTATCAAAGTGACCCTTTGTATCATTTTACATAGTTTATTTTTCCTCCTAGAAGTTCTTTTCTTGACATTCTATTAAATATTTACTTGCTTATCTCTTCTCTACCATTAAGCAATATGAAAGTGGACATTTTTTTCAGTTTTGTCAATTTTTTTTTTCATTTTGTCAGTTTTCTTCACAACTATTTATCACCAGGATCTGAGATAGTGTCAAGCACACAGAAGGTGCTCAATCAACATTTATGAAGCAAATGTTGTTGAAGAGGCTATCTTGGATATAGTCATGGAACAGACTTAAGATATTGAAACGGGTCTCATCCTAGCCAGTCTGTGACCTAGAAGTTGAATAACCACCTTGGAGTTTGAATTTTTTCACCATCTTTGTAAGGATATGGAAGGTGATGATCACTGAGCTCTCTTCACTTGTATCTTCTGTTTCCACACATGGATGGTTAACTGAAAGGGTCACAGTTGTGTGCATGCATGTGTGTGTGTGTGTGTATGTGTGTGTGTGTGTGGTATGTGTGTGTTGTGTTTTAGAAAGGAAGAAATTCAAAGCAGTAGTGAATATGTACTTTTAAAATGAGCAAAGTATTACAGAAAGAAGGGACAAAAGCCTGAATGCAAAAAGTGGTGAGCGTAGGTGTATTAGTAGGAGTTCTCTAGAGGAACGGAACCAACAGGATATGTATGTGAAATGTTACCAAAGAGGACTTCTCAGGGAAGCCTACAGGAGTGGAAGCTCATGAGCCCCCTGACAGCCCTTACTTAGCACAGGGGAGAGACAGAGGAACCAGTAGCTGCTCGATTCAAGAAGCTGGAGCTTCAGAACAAGAAGAACCCCTGCTGCAGTCCCACTCTGAGACTCAAGTCCTGGAACTCCCAGGAGAATCAGTCACCAGAGTCCATATTGGAATAGTGAAGGAGATGGAGTTTCGTGTCTTCAGGGGATGATGACAGAAGCAATCCATGCACCGCTCAAGAAAAATCGAGCTTGCATCTGCCTCCTAGACTTCCTTTTTTCCTACCTTTTGTTTTATCTGGGAGAGTTTCCCACATTCAGGGTGGCGCTGCTTTGTCTGGTGTTCCACATGCCAACCATGTCTGAGAACACTCTCATAGAAACACCCAGAAGTCTCTTGATTATAGGAATCTCCTAATCTGATCAAGTTGACAATCCAGGTTAATCATCACAGTGTGACTGTCTTCATTGGGTAAAAGAGTGAAGTCTTGCCACAAGCAAGCATAAAATAAGAAGTAGCAATGATAAAAGGCTTTATAAGAGCTGATGATTCTATGGAACAGGAATGCATAAGAGTTTCAAATTTAATAGCTTTTATAGTGCTTTAATTAATGTTAGTTTTGATATATGATTATCTTGCAATCATAACAATAGTAAAAAGAGTTAGGTCAAGAAGTTTTGTTTTGGAACACAAATAAGTAATTTCTAACATTATTGTTATTGGGGCTAGATAAACTGCATTTTGAAAAGTATCATCAAATATAAAAGCACATTTGTTTGAACTCACTTTAAACATTTACAAGTAATAGCTGCCATAAACTAATCTGTGTGGGAAAGATAGCTCTTAAGAATAACAATAATCAATAATCAAATGACTCCAGAATCTATTGTAATCCCAGCACTTATCTGGATACCAAATGCCAGACATTAAAACTAACAAAGCTAAATATAGGTGAATATACTTCAGTAATACATAAGCATTATTTCTCCAGCTTTTAGCAAGTCCATGACAGATACCCTATTAGTTTGGCCCATGAGTGGGTCGAGAAACTGAGGCTTAGCTAAGGTTAGTAACTCTCCAAAGTCATTTTGAAGTCAAGTTCATTTAAAGCTCTTGAGTGACACCTTGTATTCGATGCTGCATCCAAACATTTAACCAAATTTACTACAATTTGTCACATGCTTTGCTGTCTAGACATGGCAAGTTTCCTCTGAGAAGATCTTATTTGAGGTGCCAAAAACCTAGAAGGTTTTAAGCCAGGCAAACTCTTTGATTGAAGGTAAATTACAACCATTGTTTGCCTGTTCACTTTTACTCTTAATGTACATTTGTGCTAGAGTGCACAGATGAAAGCACTGTCAGTCACAGGTATACTTAAAAAAATCAATCCGAAAGCAAAAAGGAGTTTGAAAAAGATTCTACAGTGGTAACACAAGCTAGCCCCCAACATCTATTTTCTATTCAATTGCTTTTCCAAAGTTTGAAAGCTGCTTGTTAACTGTATGTTTTCTTAATCTAAGATTTTAAGGCGTTTGTTATTTCTAAGTAACATGATGGAGTTGAATGCTTTCTTTTACTGAGATGTCAGGAGGAAAAATGTATTTTTTTTTGAGATGTCAGTAGGAAATAATCAACATAATTAATCATTATGACATCAACTCATATTCAGATATTATCATTATGCTTTTTAATTGTGCTAACAATTTATTAAAAAAAAAGGACACACAAAGGCATTTTTGTACATCAGTGACAAAGCCTCTGAAAGGGAAATGATGAAAACTACCCCATTTACAATAGCATCAAAAAAAATAAAATACCTGGAAATCAACTTAACGAAAGAGGTGAAAGAGCTCTATAAGGAAAATTATAGAACACTAAAGAAAGAAATCATAGAAGAACTCAGAAGATGGAAAGACCTACCTTGCTCTTGGATAGGTAGAATCAATATTGTCAAAATGTCCATACTACCAAAAACATTATACAGATTTAATGCAATTCCAATCAAAATCCCAATGTCATTCTTCAAAGAAATAGAAAAAGCAGTCATGAAATTCATCTGGAGAAATAAGAGACCCAGAATAGCCAAAGCAATCCTGAGCAAGAAAAGTGAAGCAGGGGGCATCACCATACCGGACTTTAAATTATACTATAGAGCAATAGTAACAAAAACAGCATGGTATTGGCACCAAAACAGACTGGTGGACCAATGGTACAGAATTGAGGACACAGAGACTAATACATATAATTTCAGCTATCTTATATTAGACAAAGGTGCCAAAAATGTACAGTGGAGAAAGGATAGCCTCTTCAATAAATGGTGCTGGGAAAACTGGAAATCCATATGCAACAAAATGAAATTAAACCCTTGTCTCTCACCATGCACAAAATTCAATTCAAAGTGGATCAAGGACCTAGGAATTAGACCAGAGACAATACACCTAATAGAAGAAAAAGTAAGCTCCAATTTCCAACATGTCGGATTAGGCCCCAAGTTCCTTAATAAGAATCCTGTAGCACAAGAACTATTACCAAGAATTAATGAATGGGATAGATTTAAACTGAAAAGCTTCTTCTCAGCAAAAGAAACAATCAGTGAGGTGAATAGAGAGCCAACTAATTGGGAACAAATATTTAATACATGCACATCAGATAGAGCACTAATTTCTAGAATGTATATAGAACTAAAAAAAACTTAACACCAAAAAAGCAAATAACCCAATCAATAAATGGGCTAAGGAATTGAAAAGACACTTCTCAGAAGAAGATACACGATTAATCAACAAATACATGAAAAAAATGCTCAACATCACTGGCAATTAGAGAAATGCAAATCAAAACTACTCTAAGATTTCATTTCACTCCAGTCAGAATGGCAGCTATCAAGAACACAAACAACAATAAATGTTGGAGAGGATGTGGGGAAAAAGGCACACTCATACATTGCTGGTGGGACTGCAAAATGGTGCAACCGCTATGGAAAGCAGTATGGAGATTTCTTGGGAAAATGGGAATGGAACCACCCTATGACCCAGCCATCCCACTCCTGGGTCTATTCCCAAAAGACTTAAAAACAGCATATTACAGTGACACAGCCACTTCAATGTTTATAGCAGCACAATTCACAATAGCTAGGTTATGGAACCAACCTAGATGCCCCTCAGTAGATGAGTGGATAAAGAAAATATGGTATATATACAAAATGGAATTTTACTCAGCAATAAGAGAGAATAAAATAATGGCATTTGCAGGTAAATGGATGAAGTTGGAGAATATAATGCTAAGTGAAATTAGTCAATCTCAAAAATCCAAGTACCGAATGTTTTCTCTGATATAAGGAGGCTGGTTCACAGAGTTGTTGGAAGGGGATACATAGGATCAGAGGAACACTAGAATGGTCAACGGAAAGGGAGGGGAGGGAGGGAGTAAGGGGGGGGGTTGGAAAAAAAAATTGGTGATTGAATGAGATGGATATCATTATCCTAAATGCATGATTGAAGATCTGAATGGTACTTATATACTTTGTATACAAGCAGTTGTATGTAAAAAGATACTATACTTGTGCATGATGAATAAGTAAATAAATAATAAAAAAATTAAAAAAAAAATAAAAATAAAAAATAAAAAAAAAAAAGGACACATACAGACTTAACTGTGACAGAATTTTAATAAGGTTTTACTTATGATTGCTGAATGCCATCTTTTCTGTTCCATAGTTTTATCTTCCTTTCCTTAACATGAAGGAGAGTTTTCATCTAGATACTCTTCTTTTGGTGTTTAATATAAAAGTGAAACACCATGAAAGTGTTATATGGGAGAAAACAAATACAGGTGTTTTCTACAGAATTTTAACAGAATACTGGGCTTCTCTTGCATACAAACTTAATAAACACCGAGACTCATGTGGCTGAATTTCTATATGGAACAAAGAATCCACCAGACACATCACTAAACAGAAACCTATACTTTCATTTGTGTCTCAGAGAACACTGAAGCATCCCAGCAGTATTTTCATGAACAATCCCTATAATTTCTAATTCTTTCTTACCCTATGCTGGTTTTAAAGTTCTTTAAAGTATAAAATTTCAAACCATCTTCTCTCATCCCTATCTGCTGGTATGTTTTTTTGTTTTCCCCTCCTCTCTTTTCCCATTTTTTGTAGAGAGACTCAATCTTTCCAGATTCATCTTTCTTCTCTTTCTTCCCCCACACCTTCTTCAGATTTTTTTTTTTTATCACAAAAGATACTGGAGTCATGCTGGAAAACACTTTGTTTTGGGTGAGGGCAGAGGAGAAATCAAGAGTAGAGGGAAAGACAACTAGCAATCAGCAATAATACATCCTATTACACTGTAGCTCTGATAGGGGCACAGCATCCCTAACTTCCCTTAATAAGTTACTGTGGGTCCTGTAGCAGCAATTAGTTCCCAGCTTCCAAATTCTTCCAAACTTCCCTGATGCAGCCTCACCATGTCCCCTCAGAAACACCAAGAACACCTGGGAATCCTGCTCCTTAAAAATACAATGACTCTCAACTCTAAAGGTCCTTAATGAAATATCGCCAGGTGGGCAATACACCTTCTCCCATGCCTGAAACCTCAGTTCCACAAGAGCCCTGCTTGAGATCATCCCAGTTCTGGTAACCCTACAGAACTGGGGTCTTCTGAGAAACTGAGGAAATGTAAAGACTCCCCCTTTCATACTTCGATTTTTGTGATCCCATCAGAAAGATTTTAGACATGTCACTCAGAGTCACAGGAATGAGTTTATGGAAGGGAAAGCGGACACTCTCAAGATAAAGAATGCATCACCTCAGAGGAGAGGGACAACATGCTTCTTCCACACTCCAGTTTTATTGGGGATCCCAAGGAAGTTTCCAGAGAGTCCTACCCAGGTCCACCTCTTGAGATTTGACTGACATCAGGCTGACTCACTGCCATGGCAACTCTAGTCACCAGGGCCTGTGCTGAACGGTTCTAACTGGATTCTTAACAATACATTTTTACAAATTTTATGGTTAGGAGGAATTATCCTTGTCTCCTTGAATTTCAGAATCTGGTTTAAAGTCTCCTGGGTTCCTCCCATCGACATTACTTTGAGCCTGAATTTCTTCTGCATATAAAAGGTCATTTGCTGAGGAATGTGACATATCCTGTCCACTTAGGTCAGTCAGGGCTGTAGGTAAATTGCTTCTTTGAAAGAAAAGCATGTGGGGGTTAGCACAGTGGGCCCCTTTTCTGAAATTTTTCTCTTAACCTTGTTTTCCTAGCATCCTCACATGTCTGTTCTCTAATGTTTTATTCCTCTCGCTCAAGAGGCAGTAGCCACCTACTGCTATTACTGTCTTTAGATTGCCTCAGTGATCCTTTTATGTCAGTTTTGTCCTCCAACACCTGCATGACCTATTCCTTACATTTAACTCTTTCTATAGAAATATGTAGCATGGTTTCTGATTTCCCTATTAGAGCTGGACTGACACATGGCTAGAAGATGCTAAAAGTGTCAATCACTTGACTACATTATTGCTAGATAAATCTTCAAGCTCCATAAGTTGAGGAGAAATATTTCCTGTATGGGCTGATTTGTAATTGACACCAGAACCTTGGAATTTACTGTTATAAATATAGTTGCTCGATCCTGAGTCCAGATGAAGGTCACTGTTATTATTAGGTGAAAAATCTTAATTTACTACATATTTCTACATTTCAAATGTTTTTTTAAAAAAAATAGCATTGTACTGTTGTTTATAAAATAATTACATATTCTTGAACTATGTAAAATTTTGTGCAAAAACTTTATAACCTGTCTATAGGTTTCTATTACTGAGTCCCAGTAGTTCCTGAGAGAGAAATTTAGGGTGTATGGCTTCTTCCACATTTCAATATCTCATTGGAGAATCAATATATTTGAGGCCCTCCAGAAATTTACTTATGAAGTCTGTGGCAGGTAAAACTATATTGCTTTGCCCTTTGCCTCCGGGAAAATAAATACCGTATGGCAAATGCCTCTCCTTTCACAGGTGCTTTGCTAATATACTTACCACTTTGTGTTTGAATGAAGTTTTATTATGTATAAAGCACCTTTGTATCTACCATCATACATAATTCATACCCAAACCTGTAAATCAGATATTTCTTCCATTTTTTTTTTTTTTCTGTAGAGAATCTAAGACTCAGAAGGGTTCAAGAATTTACCCAAGACTCTAGACTAAGAGAGAGAACCTGACATCACACTTACTTCTCACAACTTTTCCATTTAGGTAAAATTTTGTTTTGTTCTACTTTTTGCTAAATTGATGTGTTCACAAGAATGATGTTGTTTAATGTGAAGTTTTATAAAGACCCAACAGTGCTGAAAATCTCCAAAATTAACAACAACCAAGAAACATTACCTCATTTAACATGTGGCTTATTTATTAAAAAAAAAAAAAAAAAAACTGCAAAAAAGAGGAAGTTGATCAGAGACAGGGCTCTAAGAAACCAAATGGGAGAGATAATTACCTTCAGGGATATTTTATTATTAAAAGGTCTAATGAGAGGTTCTATGAGAGTAGATTAAAATATCAGGAAGCCTGCCACTAGTGACTTAGTAATTTGAAAGATCATTTATCATTTTCAACCAGGACATGTAATTCCTTTTACACTGATTTTTAAAAATACTTTAAAAATTCTTTTAAAATTTTTTGATTGGTAAACAGACAAATGACTCTTCATTTTCTTTAGAGAGAATAAATGTGCATTTGATAATTACTGTGGCTATATCTGTGCCTTTGAATTTTAAGATACATCCTTACAATTCATTTTTGCATAAATTTACTGAATATTTACTTAGTAAATCTTGATGAAAAGTAAAAACAAAAAAGATATAGTTTTGACCTATTTACAAATACTTACATTTCTATATTCTTATGGATATGCACATACACTATTAGAAAAGCAGCCAATAACTTCCTACTCAAAATCTATTTTCCACTGTGTTCTTTTTAGAGGGTGCATATATTGTCAGAAACAGCAATATACCTGACTAATAATTATATTTCCAACTTTCCTATACAGAAAGAGTTGGCCAATAATCTGTAAAAAATAACCATTTGTGCATCATACTGAAATGAATAAGAACGCTTACTTAGGTAACAAGTTTTTACAATTTTACATATCCACTTTTGTCCCTCTTTCATACAGAATCATTGACATGGATGCAGGTATGATGACTGGCAATCCAATACCTATATGTGTAAATGAGGCAAAATCAAAGGACCTGGGTCTATTCAAAACAAAACAAAAAACCCTAGTGGTCAGACACAAGTATCACGGGTCCTTTCAAGGGTCTGCTATGTATCGCTGACTGCCAGTCTATGAAATTTTTGCTGCTATGGGTAAGAGAAATAAATACAGCAATTTTTCATCTTTCACTGGTAGCCACACACACTATTCTCTAATCAACACACCAAAGTTTCTAGTACTTGGGAGTTCCCTTATACATTTCTGGCAGGAATATATGCTTGAATATAGCGTTAAAGATAAATAAGCATAAAACTTCCCAAGTCTAGTAACAATTATACAATTTGACTTAGCAATTTCACATCTAAGAATATTTCTGAAGAAAGTAACTGAAATTGAGTAAGATATGCACTTATAGTGTTTTCAGACCAATTTTGCATATATATATATATATATATATATATATTAGACTATTTGCTTATATATATATTAGACCAACTTAATTCTCAAACACATTAAAAGATTATATTAAATCAAATGCCACTAGGAAGCATTTGTGTAATACTATGACATGTAACAATATTTACGACATGTTAGATTCTTTTAAAGTGGTATCTTGAATTTAATTAAAATACAAGATGTACATCATGATGCTGATAATGCTAATAAATAAAAATACTGCACAGGTGTATGAAATTTATCTGTATAGACATATGCCCTTGTGTTGATAGTTGCTTCTATGCAGCTCAGTACTGAGTAATTTATATCAATGCTTATCTATGTTTAAAAGAAATTAACAATAAATATAAGCATTTAGTTACCTATGCAAGATACTCCAAAGGTTGTGCATGCTTATTCTGTCCATCACCATCTCCCTTCCTTTGGATGGTGACTTACACATTTCAAGATCTTGGTTGTCCTGCTATCTTGAATCTCTGAAGGACTATAGGGCACAGGGACACATTTCCCCCCTGACCATGAACAAATGTGTAATCTGATTAAGAAACAAATATTTGCTGTTCTCTAACACTGAGATTTTGGAGTTGTTTGCACTGTAGGATAACCTCTACTATTCTGATTATTTATAGTATATTTAGCCATATGGACTACATTTCTTTCAAATTTTAAATTATTACACACCCTTGAGCTCATGGATGACATGTGACCCCATTATATTTCTGTAAAATAAGCTTATTTTGAAAAAAAAAATATTTATGTGTATGTATTCATTATAGGAAATGTAAGCAATATCCAAAACCATGTATACACACACACACACACACACACACACACACACACTTTTGAAAAATGAGGAAACTGAATTCCACAACTCAGAAAAAGTTTTCACTACTTTTAAGTAAATCCAATTCCAGTCATCTTTTCACATATCTGTACAAATAGAAAGGCAAAGAGAAATATATAGATACCAATATAAAGAAAGAAATGTATAGGTACAAACAACTTTTGAAAGTGTTGTCACAGAAAGCATTGCACATCAGGTTACTTGAATATACAACTAAGAAAGTAATATTAAAATAAAATTTAATTCAAAAAGTTGATCATTAGGGAAATCAGCTTTATACCAGAGATTCAAGTTGCCTATTGTATGTATTCTACATATTTGATATGAAAGTGTTGTTAATGTTTAGATATGTTAATGCTATAAATGGTTACACTAAACCAAAAGGATTTTATATTTTAGAATTACATACTCAAATTCTTGGTAGCTAAATTATATCATGTCTGCTGTTATTCAACCTAATCTGAAGCAAGGTGTACGTGAAGAAGTATATGGGTACTTGACATGGATCCATGATTTGAGCGCAGTTTCATGGACATAGGTGGGTTCATTATAGCAGCCTATATACAATAGCTTTCTATACTACAATAATGAATCTGCTGAAAAAGAAATCAGGAAAATAATTCCATTCACAATAGTCTAAATAATATTTTTTAAAAATACCTTAAAAATCTAGGCAAGGAGGTAAAAGACCCGTACAATGAAAAGTATGAAACACTAAAGAAATACATTGAAGAACACTCTAGAACATGAAAAGACTTTCTATACTCATGGATATGCAGAATTAATATTGTTAAAATGGCCATATTACCAAAGGCAATCAATCTATACAACATGATTTCCTTCAAAACACCAATGATGTTCTTTGTACATTTCAAAAAAAAAAAAAAATGCTAAAATTTGTAGGGGAGAATAGTAGACCCAGAGTAGCCACAGCAATTTTAAGCAAAAAAGCAATGCTGCACATGAAATTATTATACAGAACCACAGACACAAAAACTGCCTGGTGCTGGCATAAAAACATATTCATAGACCAATGGAACAGAATAAAAAAACACATACAAACTCACTCAGATACAGTCATCTGTTCCTTGAAAGATGTGCAAATAAATACACTGGAGTGCAGGGTGCAGTGACACATGCCTATGATTCCAGTGGCTCTGGAGGCTAAAGCAGGAGCATCACGATTCAAAGCCAGCCTCAGCAAATTAGCAAGGTCCTAAAGCAACTTAGCAAGACCCTGTCTCTAAATAAAATATAACAAAGGGCTTGGGATATGGCTCATGGGTTAAGCACCACTGAGTTTAATACTAAACAAACAAACAAACAAAGAACAGCAAAACTGGAGTAAAAAGCAGCCTTTTGAAGAAACTGTGTTGGGAAGACTGGTATCCATATATAGAAAAGTAAAACTAGATCTTGCATAAAAGCCAACTTAAAATAAATCAAAGACCAAAATTAGATCAGAAATTTTGGTATCGCCAGAAGAAAACATAGGGACAATACTCCAATTTATAGGTACAGTTAACAAAGTCCTCAATAGGACTCTAAAAGCTCAGGAAATAACAGCAATAATTAAGACATGCATGCAAACTTAAAAACTTCTGCATAGCAAAGGAAACAATTAAGAATGTGAAGAGAAAATCTACAGAATGGCAGAATATCTTAACTAGCTTCTTTTTTAACAGAGGATTAACATTCAGAATACATATGGAAGTAAAAAAAAGACTCACCAACAAAAAGTAAATAACCTAACCAATAAATGGGAAAATGAACTAAATAGACATTTCTCAAAAGAAGAAATACAAATAATCAACAAAAATATGGAAAAAGGTTCAACATCTTTAAAACTCAGTGTAATGCAAAGCAAAATTACATAGGATTTGATTTCACTCCAGTTAGAATGACAATCATCAAGAATAAAAATAGTTACAAATGCTGGCACGATGTTGGAGAAGAAGGAACACCAAAAAAACTGCTGGTGGGGTTAAAAAAATAGTACAACCATTATGGAAATGAGTATAAAGACTTCTCAAAGGACTAGGATTGGAACAATCATAAGACACAGCTACATCACTCCAAGGTATTTATTCAAGAGAGTTAAAGTCAACCTATTTTATTGATACATGCATATCTATGTTTATAGTAGTGCCATTCACAATAACCAAACTATGGTGTCAGCCGACATGTCCATTCACAGATGAATGGATAGGTAGTATATGTAGAGAATCAAGTTTTACAGAGACAAAAAAGTATAAAATATCATTTTCAGGAAAATAGAACTTGAGATCATTATGTTAAACACAATAAACCAAATTCAGAAAGTCAAAAACAGGGGAGATTTCATAAAAATAAAAGGATACTCATATAATAGAAGAAGGAGACCAAGGGAGGGAGGATGAAAAGAAAAGGGGAGGTATTGGGGAATTGAATTGGTCAAATTATATTGTTACATGCATATATGAATAATTAATAACAAACCTCACTATTATACATAATTATAATGTACCAATAAAACCCCATATCCCTACAAAAAAAATTTGCCTGTATACTTTTATGTATGTTTGCAATTCTCCATAAACTTCCAATTAAAATTAAAAAAAAGATCTGGAGGTGGTAGCACATACCTGTAGTCTCAGCTACTCGACAGGCTCACACAGGAGGCTCTGGTGAGCCTATGAGTTTGAGGCCAGCCTGGGCACCACAGTGAGATCCCCATCTCAAAAAAAAAAAAAAAAAAAAAAAAAAAAAAAAAAGAAAAGAAAAGAAAAGGAGAGATTCTAGTTTGGGAAATGTAAATTCATTTTAAACAAACTCAGTACCCAAAGAATGAGTCTCTTTTGAACAAATAGGCAGCCTGCAATGTAAGGTAAAGTCATTGAGAGAGTGGACACATGTCCATTAGGAATTGATTTGACAGAGCCAAAACCAAGGTGACTTGTGACTGCAGCTCTCCAAGTTTCCAGAAGCAAGTGGTAATACTCCAAACCCAATTATCCTGCCTTCTGTTCTGCTGGCTGACCACTGGATTGATGGTAGAGCAAAGGTAACAAAATTAAGCAAAACAGGGATTTCATGTAAAGGATTTCTCTCTGCCTTTGTGATAAGGTGTATTATCATCATTATAAAAGGTTTTAACTAAGTGAAGCATTTTATATTACCTGTAAAATACATTTTAAAGTGCTAACCTTGAAAAGAATAACCCTGATTAATTATAGTTCCCAATAATTAATTCACTCTTTTAAAATTTTTATCCAATTATAATTCTTCATCCTAGCTGGTTTCCACTGGTAATCACTCATGTTCTGTAAGAATAAGATACTCAGAAATGGACCCAATTTGGCAACCTGAATATAGCAGCGCTAATTATAAAAATAAACTGTATAGAATGTCAAAAATAATTTGACAGATTTTTTTCCCTGGGACAACTTAAGGAATTAATAGGTTCACTCAAATGTATTCCTTTTAAAGTTGTGCATAGATACTCTAATTTCTGTATGTAAATCTCAGAAACTACTAAGAGATAAACTCTGAAATTACCAGTTCTTTTGTTTGATATCCCAAATAATAAACTTTAAAACAAAACGCTGTACCACCCACACAAAGGACTAAAAGAAATTAACAACAATGAATAGGAATAAAGGGGGAAAATAAGAAACATCATCAGTGGGGAAGAGTCATCTATTTTTCAAGCACTGCAGGTAGAAGTGTTCTTATATAAATACTCAGGATCAAACTTTACCTTTCAGGTTTATTTTCTGAATAATGAGAATAATCCCACATGGAATAAAGAGAAAGAAGCAACCTAACCCACCATACCAGAATAGACAAATTGTTGTTAGGGTAGTAGATACAAGAAATTCTTTGAAAAAAAAAAATGCGTTTTTCTCCATAGTGAAAACTCTGAACTCAAGCTGAGCAGGCTTTCATTAAGAAATGCAATATAGGGCTTGCTTTAGAAGACTAGTAATTGTGTTTGACATTCCTTGTTACATAGTTGGCCAGAAGTGTCATCCATTAGAGGAAAGAGGTGGATGGCCTGGGGCTTATGTTAGGAATCAAAAAGCTGAATGAATCCCTTACAGTGGCCAGAGCCTATCCAGGATGCTTTCCTATAGAATGACCAGGTGCTTCACCAAGAGGTTGGAAGTGCAGGCTGACTCATATCAGAGGAACTGACCCAGAATCTAGTACCAGACACAGTTCCTGAAAGTCAGTGATGGAAGGTATCTATAAACTAACCAGTTCTCAAAGGGGGAACCACTTTTTTTTTTTTTTTTTTTTTTTTTTTTTTAGCAAATCATTTTACATGAGGATGAAATGATGCAAAGTGATTAAAAATTTAGAAACACCATAAATGGTACCAATCAAAGTGATTGATTAAAACTCTTTTGAGAAATGAGAGAGAGGAGTCAATTCCAAGGAAACCGAGTAGTTTTAGCACCTGGTAGACTTTTTAAAACCCTTCCTTACTTCTTCAGTAATTATTCCTTTGAAAAGTACCATCTGTGTTTTTAGGGGTTAGGAGTGAAATAGGTGAAGCTATACCTATTAAGAAAAATGTGGGACTGAATTGTCCTTGGAGGACAAGTGTGATACTCCAATTTGGTAACTGAAATGGACTCCTTTGGAAAAATTTGTCAGTAAAAGCATAAAATGAGGGATGAACCAGGCATAGTGGCACAAGCCTGTAATCCCAGTGACTTGGGTGGCTGAGGCAGGAGGTCCACAAGTTTAAGGACAACAGCCTCAGCAAACTAGCAATTAGCAAGGCCCCGAGCAACTTAGCAAGACCTTGTCTCAAAATATTATAAAATAAAATAAATAAAAAGGGCTGGGGATATGGCTCAGTGGTAAAGTGTCTCTGGGTTCAATCCCCAGTGCAAATTATTTTTAGAAAAAAGAGGGAAATGAAAGCTATTAGTGGCTTTCTAACAAGGATATTCCTCTCACCAAATGCCAAATGATGCTTCCAATAGGGAGAGAAGACTGATTTCTAAGTACATCATTCTCTGTTCATCTCACCCTAAGTCTGAGGAATCTGACATTCTATTTTCCAAGTTGGGCTACATAGGAGAAAAGAAGAATCTAGATTTAGAGAAATAGTATATTAAAATACAAGGATCTCTCATCTCAAGGACTGGAGCAAGAAAATCATATTACCCTATCTATTTGAAGTTTAAGTTATGTGGAAATGGTGACTATGCAGCCACCCATACCAATTACACAGATATTCATATGCTATTATATGCTTACACATACCAAAATATTACAACATTAGGGAGGGATGTGTATATATAATTTTCTTACTAACAAAAACATGATATGGGCATCATTTATCTTCTATTTGTAGCTGAAAGACTCCATTCCTGGTGTCTCACACTTTGCTGAATCTCACAACTCTATCCTTGGATATTCTTGCCCCCTGGACTTTCCACACAACATAGGAACTAACTCTTAATTGAACTATTGGATAAAAATACTGGCATTCTCTTATGTCCACTTAGAAGATGCTTTTGAATAAGGAATCAACTTCTCATTCATGAATTTGGTAAACTACCCAGTAAATCTATTTTTCTGTTCTGACCAGTCTTCACTCAGGCCTTTGAAACTGCAACTCAGATGTGGAAGAACTTTCTAACTGCACCATACAACACACATGGAACGGTCCAACACAGTGAAATCGGTGATAGGAGATGGACTCAGAAAGTAAATAGGAAATCTTAGCATGGAGTTTCTCCTTTGCTCTGTTGGGAGACTGGATGTTGTACTTAAGCCAGTGTTTGGATGCAGGTAATTTAAGTCACAAACAGCAACTATCAGAGTGGAAAGGTCTACTGGCTGAATTACTAGTCGAAAGCAGTCTTTATGGAAAACATACTCAAAATCCTTAACACAATATTGATGGACACAGGACGAACCACCACCCAGCAGGCATCCAATCCATTTCACTAATTCCCTTGGTCAAAAGAAGAGACACTAACCCAGAGTGGAGCCTATCAGCAGAGCCAAGGTGAACCAAGCCAGCTGTACACACTGGCACAGCCATAAATCCATCCTAATTGGTACTCATTCAGAGAAATAAAACAACACTTTGAAAAGTTCCATTTTTTTATTAAAGAACAGCAGACATTATAAGATACTTTATTTCCTAAAATTAATATTATGTGAAATTACTTAAACTTCATGTTATTGATAAAAAAATAATAAATATGAGTTAATAAGGGAATACTCAGCATGGGGTAGGCTTCCCACCAGTTACATCAACACATTATTTAACGAAATTAGAGTTAACTCTCACACAAACTCTAAATTAAGTGTAATCATCCATGTTTAATAAATAAACTGACAGCTCAGGGAAGAGAGGGACACATTCAGTTTCCCAGAGTAGATAACCTCAGACACAGAATGAGTTGGTTGGACAAATCCTCCTTCACATCAACAGGTACAGAGAAGGAAGATGACACCCACCATGTCAGCTTTGGTCCTTATAGCTTCAGGAGATAATTTAGGACCAAAATATTGAAAGTTAATCCATGTTTTCTGATGAGCCAACTATCACCTTTCATTTCTGAATACCTAGGAATCACACCAAATAATCATAAGGCCTAGGAATAAACATGTAAAGAGAAAAGACCATCGTTTTAATGTTTATTCATTCCTCTATGTATTTAGAAAATGTACCCAGCCTTGGCCGGGCGCGGTGGCGAATGCCTGTAATCACAGCACTTGGGAGGCTGAGGCAGGAGGATGACAAGTTCAAAGCCAGCCTCAGCAATGGAAAGGCACTTAGCAATTCAGTGAGACTCTGTCTCTAATAAAATACAAAAAATGGGCTGGGGATGTGCCCCAGTGGTTGAGTGCTCCTGAGTTTAATCCCTGGTACAAAAAAAAAAAAAAAAAAAAAGAAAAGAAAAGAAACAGAAAATGTACCCAACCTTGTAAAGCACAGTACTCTTCAGACAGCTTCTTCTCTATGTGAGGACCTGGCCATCCTATTTTCCTTTCTATGAGAATAAGATATACTCACTTAAAAATCAACTTTGACTTTGTTCATCTGAAGTGAATTATGGCAATCTTATATTGAGATTTCTAAGAGGGAAATCAGCCCAACAGTGAAGGAAATTGAAAGAATCAATTTTGTATGAAGGAGAAATAGACAATTAGTCAATTAACTCTTTAATAGATTGACAGAAGGCAGCTAATTGATCACTCAACAGTTTTCATTCTAACCAAGGGACTACTACTGTTTCAGAATACAGGAAAAAGAGTTTCATTATTTGAAGGAACTTAAAGATAAATCATTTCTAAAAAATCACTGGTTTAAATTTATGAAGATTACATACATATATAAATAAGATATTATATATGTAAGAAATTATATATATGTATATATATGTGTGTGTGTAAGACATGATATATATTTGTAAGACATTACATACACACAAAATACAAAGATATTCTGTTTTGAGAGCTTCTAAGTAGTATGCAAGACTCTAATCCTTGCCAGGAGCTTGAAGTAAGAGCCCAAAGCTTATAGAACTGAAGTTTCCATCATAGAATGACCCTAAGCACGGCATGGAGTAGAGTATTGCTTTGTGTTGGAGGTGCATGAATGGAGGTTTTCTTTATTTTTAAAAAAGCAGATTGATCCTAGAGAAAAATTCTTTTGTTATTTATTGTATGAAAAGTCTTTAAAAATGATGTTTCCAAGCTTGAATAGGGCTGGGGAATTTGTTTGTGCAATGGTTCATTGGTGCAATTTGGTGCTGGTTGTCAGCAGGAGGTCTCAGTTCCCCATTATATGTTATTTGAGTGTCTTCAGTAGAGTGTATTTACTTCCTCAAAGCAGGTAATCCAAGAGAGGAAAGAGAACCTTGTTCTGGAAGTCACAAGCCATCATTTCTGTAATATCCAAGGAGTCACTGAGGCTACTGTATTCAATAAGAAAGCAGACTACATAGAGGTGTGAATACCAGAACGCCAACTCATTGGGGTGCCATAGAGGAGGCTCCATAGAATACAGGAAAAAGCAAAAGCATTTATTTATCGGATATAAGAAAGAATGAAAAAAATCAAGCATGAAACTGGAGAGTCTGGCTTTTGACAGTATCATCGCCTTTGCTTAGAAGAGTTTTGCATTTGCACTTTCCTGCTGAGTATTTGTTAACATGTATACATGACAACTACTATTTCTCCAGGGAAAGTCACTGGCAGGCCTTGTTAGATCACAGTGAGGTTGTTAATTTGTACCATCTCTTGGAAAAGGGAAGGAAGAGCATCCAAGGGACAGTTATAAGTCCAACTATTTCAACAGATTAATGGAACTAGAATATGTGTATCTCTAAGGCACATTAAAGTTGTAGGAATTGAGAATTGGCTCATAGGTCATTGAGAACAAAGTTATGTGGTAAGAGAACTCCTTGATTTTCTTGAAACCAAGGTTCCTTATCCTTGGTGTTACTGACATTTGGGACTGCATAATTTTGTTTTTGTTGTTACTGAGGGGCTCTCCTGTGTTTTGTAGAACAGTATCCCTTGTCTCTACCTTCTAGATTTCATTAGCACCTTCCTCCTACCATGACAAGCAAACGTGACCCTGAATTATAAAATGTCCCTATGATGGAAAAGGGTGGAGTGATGGAGGAGAGTAAAAATCACCTCTGGTCAAGAATCACAGCTCTATAATCCTCAGCTACACACACACACACACAAAAAAAAAAAAAAAAAAAAAGAAAGAAAAAAAAAGAAAGAAAGAAAGACAGAAAGAAAAGAAAAATAATCTCAGCTCTAAACAATTTTGTCTAGATTTTCTTTTTAAACTTTTGGTTAGAGTTTTACCAAATAAACATTTGGCTATGGTGAAACTTTGTACTTAACCCACATTCTCAAAAGTCAGTACTTGTTTAAAAAAAAGAAAAGTAATTTTCTCTAATTCAGTTGCAAATACAGGGCAAGAAACTCACTGAGATGAAAATGAAAACAAAATTTTATGTGAGGCCAGACTTCAAAAATTGAATGCCTGCTATCTATGCCTTCTAATATTGTTGACTATTTGGATCACAAAAGACATTTTCTGATTGCCTTTACTATTGAACTGAAGTAAACATGAAATTGCAGGATAAGACAGAATAGACATCCCATACCTAAAGAACTTTTTCTTGAAATAGGGTTTATGGAATAGTTACGAGAACATACAAGTGTCTCTTATAAAAATGTCATTAAAGAATAACCCAAGTCTTACTGTTCTTTCCATGAAAGTCCCATGTTCATTCTAAGTCAAGTTGACATGCTTGCTGCTTTACTGAAATTTCAAAAACCTGTAAGGATATCTCACTGCTCTTATTTGTAGAAGGCATAACAGTGATATTCTTTTCTACAATAGTGAGTCAGGCAGATTCGACAATAGCTGGTTGATTTCTTCCAAAATGTATAGCACAAAGGTTATTTTGAACCATTATTTTGTACGAAGTATAGAATGACTTCAAGGATGGCAGATCAAGGAGCTCTATGGATTTTCTCCAAAGTAAAATAGTCATAACTAGTGAAAACCATTAAAAATAGCAACAACTGAAAAAAAAAAATAGCAACAACTGCAGCATGGAATCTTCAAATCTGTCTAACAGTATATGACAAATGATAAAATATCTAATTAAATATCTACTCTGTCTTGCTAAAAAGCAAGTGTCTGTGTCATTTGAGCCAATTATTCTACTCCCACCCAAGCCCTACTCAAGGTAGTCACAGCCAAGAACACAGAACATCCTTTACTTTCTGCTCCCAGTTTAGGACTAAGGTTTCCCTGTGGGAGAATTATGTCATGTCACTAGCAATTTTCATCCTCCCCAGCTCTGTGTTGCGGAAATTGTACTTCAATCAATAGCAGCTCAAAAGCACACCATCTAGTTACCATTTATAGGAGAGATATTCTACTTAAAAAATTGCAGATTGGGAATACTGGGGCACAAGGTACCCATGGGACAGCTCACTAGCAGAGTAGAGATGCTATGGCAGGAGCAGTTAGCAGAAAAGACCATTGACTACTGTTCCTAATGCTTGGGTTTAACTCTTCAAGAAAAAATGATTCCTGTCCCCCCTCCCCCACCAAAACTCCAGAAACCAACAAGAATATGTAATTGATTTTACCTGTACAAGGCATAACAAAAAAATATTAATTCCACCGCTATAGGACAATGGTATTGAGATTTTGCCTGCAGAGAGAGTAGGCTATAAAACCAGACAGCTTCAAAGCATTCACCAGGGAAATTTACTTTATTTGGAAAAGTATCTGGGGAAGTTCCAATGTAAAAACATCCTTAAAACTAGAGAAGAGTTTGGTGGTAGGCATTTAGTAGGAGGCTGGTAACTCCATGATAGTAACAAGCTAAATTGCAAATGAAGCTTACAGGGAGAACTAAGAACAGGCTTCTAAGAAGAGTCCTCCTAGGGTTAAAATTAGCCTCAAAGACTGACCCAAAGATTGTGATCTCCTTTAATTGGATTAGACACTGAAACAATTTGTGTCATGAGGGAGCCTTGAGAACACTACAACAATCAGTTGGCAATTAATGGAGGTTCACAGCTGGATGTGATGTCAACAAAATCAGAAAGCTTAATAGAGAAATCAGGGGAAGAATCAGTGAAAAAGAGTCCTGGTCAAAGCTACACCATCCTAGAGATGCCAAGACTGCACTCCAAGAAGTGTCATCAGGATGCATGCCCAAGGGGAAATATGCTTTACAAAAATATTTTGGCCAAGTCACTAAGCAAATTACAAAAATAAACAACAAATACAAGACTCTGAAGGTGAGATCAGTATGTCATGTTTTCTACAGTATATTTTCTAAATTATATAGTTTTCAATAAAATATTACTATAAATACAAAGAAATGGGAAAGTGAGATTTATATCTGTAATAAAAATATGAAAATTGTGAACTGTAGAAATGACATTAATTTGCCTCAGATTATGGACTTGTAACCATGGAAAACCAGCCTTAAAGAGGTTAAGGAAGGTAGAATAGCAATCCTTCTTTAATGGAAAGTATGGATAAAGTTATAGAAATTCTAAAAAAAGGAACCAAACGGAATTGTGGAATCTTAAACTACAAAAAATGAAATGAAATTATCACTAGCAAGTCTCAATGCTATATATGAGCTGTCAGAAAAAAGGATCAGTAAATTGGAAGATAAAGATTATGCAACTTGAAGATCAAAGAGGAAAAAAAGTTTAGAAAAATGAACAGAACATCAGTGAATTTTAAAGCACTATTAAACACACCAACTATGTTTAAAAAGAGTACCAAAACTAGATGAAATGTACACAGGGGCAGGGAAAAGGCTAAAAAAATAATAGCTGAACACTTCCCAAATTTAAAAAGACAGTTACCACATATTCACACATCCAAGAAGCTCCCAAAATTCCAAATAGCATAAATTTTAAGGGATTTATACTAAGACATATCATAATAAAAATGATCAAAATGAAACACAAAGAGCAAATTTTTTTATCTCCAAAAAGAAAATGACTCTTATATAAGGAAATCTGAGTAAGATTAACAGTCAACTTCCCACCAGAGGCAATGAAAACCAAAAGGCAGTGAGACGACACATTCAAAGCACTGAAAGAGAAGAATGGTCAATCAAGTGTTATATAGTCAGAAAATGTTTTTTGTTTTTTTAAATAAAAGCAAAATAAAGATACTCTCTGAAAAAAAAAAAAAAACAGAGAATTTGTGAACAGCAAATCTGATTCACAGTAAGTACTAAAAGAATTTCTTTAGACTGAAAGGAAATTCAGGCATTACTCAGGCAGTAACGTAAGTCTCCACAATAGCTATAAAGGCTATCATGTAATTATAAAAATACAGTTTAAATTCATACTTCTTTTCTTTCCTTCTTAACACATTAAAGGGTATTTTTATAAAAGAATATGCAAATAATTGCATTTGGAGTGTTAAAAGATAGATTTATAAAGTGTTTGACAATAACAGGAGGAGGAAGGTGGAAACAAAGCCATATTGAAGGCAGGAAATGACACCAGATGAATACTTCAGTCCATGGTAACAAAGGAAGAGAGCTAGATATGCTGAATAGGAAAATAAATATAGCAGACTCTGTTGATATTAAATTGATCTCTTTACTTCTCAGTGCATCTATAAGAGACATATAATTATATGAAGTAAAAATGACAATAATGTGCTATAGCTGTTGCAATATATATATAATATGTATGTAATAATATCAAAATGGGATGAGAGGCTATGTGGAAGTAGCAGTTCTATATCTCACTAGAATTAATGGTACAAATCCAAAGTAGATTCTCATAAGTTATGATGTATCTGAGTATGTTATCCATAGTGTACTTTCAAAGATAAAAATAAGTTGGGGGAAAAAAGGGAATATGCAAACAGTACCAAGAAGAATGGTGTAATGGCTGCAATCATATCAGTCAAAATAAACCTTAAAATAAAACTTTAAAGTTATAGAGATAAAGGAGGGAATTGTATTATGGTAAATGGACCAGTTAAACAGAATAATATTATAATTATAAACATCTACTCACCTAAATACTAAAGCACACTGAATCCTGCAGAATCCAAAACTACATGAAACAAAACATGAGAGAACTGAAGGGAGAAATAGGGAATTCAGCAATAATAGCTGGATACTTGGATACCCCATTTTCATAAAGGTTAGAATAACTGGGAAGAACATAACAAGGGAGCAGAGGCTTGAGCAACACTGAAAACC
Source organism: Tamias sibiricus (assembly GCA_025594165.1). Taxonomy (NCBI): domain Eukaryota; kingdom Metazoa; phylum Chordata; class Mammalia; order Rodentia; family Sciuridae; genus Tamias; species Tamias sibiricus. Next base: position 14,001,582 of record CM046662.1, read on the forward strand.
AGCTAGACATACAAATATCTACAGAACACTCTACCAACTAGAGCAGAGTAAATATTCTCCCAAGCACACATGAAATTTTTTCTGGGATACACCATATGCTCCACGATAAAACAAGCCTCACTATATTTAAAATAATTCAAGCCCAGCATGGTGATACACATCTGTAATCCCAGCACTTGGGAATCTGAGGTAGGAGGATCACTTGGGCAACTTAGTGAGACTCCATCTCAAAACAAAAACAAAAACCAATCAAATAACTTAAATAATTCAACGTATGTTTCCAACTATATGCAATGAAACAAGAAATAAATAACAGGAATAAGATTGGAAAATTCACAAATATGTTGAAATTGAACACCACAAACCAACAGAGACAATGGGTCAAAACTAAAAAAAATAAAAAGGAAGTTAGAAAATACTCTGGGATGAACTAAAATGACACAAAATACCAAAAAACTTGCAGAATGCAGCAACAGAAGTATTTAGAGTGAAATGCACAGCTATGAACACCTATATTCATAAAAGAAGAAAGATATCAAGGCAACACCCTACCTTCTACCTTAAGGCATTGGAAAATGGCAAGTATACTACATGTAAAGCAAGAAGACAGCTGAGTAAATGAAGATTTAAGTGTAAAGAATGAAATTGGAAACAAAAATAGGGAAAAAAAATCAAACAAGACAAATTTATTTTATTTTTTTAGTTGTAGATAGACACAATACTTTTATTTTATTTATTTATTTTATGTGGTGCTGATGATTGAACCCAGTGCATCACAAGTGCCAGGCAAGTGCTCTACCATTTAGCTACAACACCAGCCCAAAACTTTTTTCTTTAAAGTTCAACAAATCAAAACACTTTTAACTACACTCTAAAAACCAAAAACAAGAACAAAACAAAACAACAACAACATCAACAAAAATAACAAGCAAGAAAAAGAATGCTGAAATTAATGAAATCAAGAATAAAAGGATGGATATCACTACTGAACTTTCAGAAATAAAAAAGGATCATAATGTAGCTAACCTAGAAGAATGTACACCTTCCTATAGAAAGATGAAAACCACTGAAATTGAGCTGCACTGAAGGTAGGAAATCCAAATAAACCAATTAAAGTAAAGACATTATTTTAGCAATTAAAGATTTCCACAAAATAAAAAATCAAGACCTAAATGGCTTTGCTGGTAAATTCGACCAAACACTTAGAAGAAGTTTGACACCAGGTTTTATAAACCTCTACAAAACAGGACAAGTAACACTCCCAAGCTCATTCTATGAGACCACTATTATTTTCACCAAAATGATCCAGACATTACAAGAAAATCTATAGACTAGTATCATGAGAATATAGATTCAAAACTCTTCAACAAAATACTAGCAAAGTTAATCTAACAACATATAAAATAATTATACAACATGATATGATCAAGTGAGATTAGTCCATGAACTTAAAGGTGGTCTGGTTTCTGAAGATCAATGAATACAACTTAATACACCAATAAAATAAATTATATAAAATACATGACAATCAAAATAAATTCAAAAAAGCATTTGACAAAATCCTATACACTTTCATAATAAAAATAATAGCTACACATTCAGATTCCTCAACTTGACAAAAGTAAATTACTAAATGTTTCCACAGCTAGCATCACACTTAATGATCAAAGACTTAATACTTACCCCAATGTTAGGAACAAGACAAGCATGTCCACTTGGATTACTTCTTCTTTTTTTAAATTTATTTATTTACTTTAGTTGTACACAATTCAATGCATTTATGTTTAAGTGGTGCTGAGGATTGAACCCCAGGCTGCACACTTGCGAGGCAAGCGCTCTGCCGCTGAGCCACAACCCCTGCCCACTTGGATTACTTCTATGTAAACTATACTGATGTGTTCTAGCCAGGGCAATTAGGCAAAAAAAAAAAAAAAAAAAAAAAAAAAAAAAAAAGAAAGAAAAGAAAAGAAAGAAAAAATAAACTGCACTTAGATTGGAATTGGAGAATTACAGCCATGTTTGCAAATGATATCATTTTGAATATAAAAAAAATCTAAGAAATCTTTAAAAATTGTTAGAACTAGTAATGAGTTTGGCAGGGTACATTACACATTATGAATGCATGAATACCATTTCATTTTTATGCAATAGCAATGAACAATCAGAATGCAAAGTTTATGCAATTCCATTTGCAGCAGCATCAAAAATAATAAAGTGACTAAGAATAAATTTAACTAAATAAGTAAAAAGTATAATATAACATGTAAAGAAATCAAGGAATGCATATGTATATGTGTATATAAGTATATTAAAACATTAAAGGACATCCCATGTTTGTGACTGCGAAAATGAAATATTTTAACAAGGCAAGACTCTTCAAAGTGATCTACATTGTCAGTACAATCTGTATAAAAACCTCAGATGGTATTGCCTATGGATACTGTGAGACTGATCTTAGAATTCTTATTGAAATATAAGTGACCAAGAGCAGTCAGAACAATACTGAAAAAGAGCAACATAGGAGGCTTCACATTTCATAAATTTAAAACTTAGTATAAAGGTAAAGGGATCAAGATAATGTAATATTGTAGTTAGAACCGACAAATATAGATCAATGGGATAGAATTGCGAATCCAGAAAAAAGTGGCAAAACAATGTGGCATATCAAAAAATGGATTATTTCCAGTAAAAAGGTATACAATATGAATGCTATTATCAGGATCAACCTTAAAGATATTATTTTTTTTCAGCATCTGCTTATAGAGAAAACATTTGGCTTTGGTTTTTTGGGATTGGCTTATTTCACTTAGCATGATATCCATAGTGGGGCAGGGGGATAGGGAAGAATGAAGGAACTTTGATTTGTGTAGAGGAGAGTGAGGGGAGGGATGGGGTTGTGGGGATGGGAAGGATAGTAGAATGAGACAGACATTATTACCCTATATACATATATGATTACACTACTGGAGTGACTCTGAACCATGTATAGCCAGAGGAATGAGAAGTTGTGCCCCATTTGTGTGCAATATGTGAAAATACATTCTATTATAAAATAAATTAATTAATTTAAAAAAATCACAAAACTCTCCACATCGTATGCTTCCACTTAGGGGAAATGTCCAAACAAACTCATATTCATGGTCAATTTTCACCAAGAAAGTGCAATGTTTTTTTCAAATGATGATGTTACAATTGTATATTCACATGCAAAAATGCATTCATTGGGACCTTTCATACTATAAACAGAGAGTTAACTAAAAATGGATCAAAGACCTGAATGTAATTCCTAAAACTTTCTTAGAACATAATATAGGAATATAGTTTTATTATCTTGGGTTGGAAAAAATGTCTAGATATGATACTAAAACCAGAGCCACAAAATTAAAAACAGATAAATTATATTTAATCAAAACTAAACTCCTGTGTTTCAAAGGATATCATGAAGAAATTGAAGACAACTTACAAAATGGGAAATAAATATTTTCAAATCATGTATCTGATAAGATACTTGATAAAAGATTATACAAATAATTTTATACCTTAATAATGTAAAAAATTTAAAAATGGGCAAAGTAATTGAGTAAACATTTATCCAAGAGAATATATATTTAATATATATATATATTTAATATATAATATAATATAATATATTTAATTAATTTATTTAATTATTTAATTAATTAATATAAATGATAAGTAAGAATGTGAAAATTGTTTTCTATGTCATTATGCACTAGAGAATGGCAAACTAAACCACAAGGAAGTAAAAGATCCCACCCGCTAGGATGACTGTAATAAAATACAGGGGTAAATAAAGAGTGTTGGTGAGGACGTGGATACATTGATATTTTCAGATTGCTAGTGAGAAAAATACAGTGAAATTGGAAATCAGTCTGGCAGTTCAAGAGGATGAACATAGAGTAACATTGGAATCCAGCAACCCCACTCCTGGGTGTACACACAGTGAACTCAAAATACATATCCACACAAAAATCATGGGCAGAGACCTGCATAGTGGCATTATGTATTACAGACAAAGAGCAAAAACAGCCCTAATGCCCACCAACTGAGGTACAGATGAAAAAATGTGGTATATCATAAAACGGATTATTATTTCCAGTAAAAAGGTATATAGTATAAATGCTAGTACAAGGATCAACCTTGAAAACATTAAGTGTAAAAAGCTAGTCACAAAACTCTCCACATCATATGTTTCCATTATAAGAAATGTCCAGATCAGGCAAATTTTTTTTTTTTTTTTTTTTTTTTTTTTTGGTACCGGGAATTGAAGTCAGGGGCACTCGACCACTGGGCCACATCCCCAGCCCTTTTTTGTATTTTATTAGAGACAGGGTCTCACTGAGTAGCTAAGTGCCTCACCATTGCTAAGGCTGGCTTTGAACTCGCGATCCTCCTGACTCAGCCTCCCAAGTGCTAGGATTACAGGCGTGCGCCACCATGCCTGGCTTCAGATCCAGCAAATGTATAGAGACAAAATTTGACTGGCTGTGGAGAGGTGGGAAGGTAAATAGAAAAAATGGGAAGTCAATGACAATTGGCACAGAGTTTCTTTTGGAGATGATAAATGTTCTAAAATTGATTGTGGTTATAGTTACACAAATCAATGTATTTGTATAAAATCCACAGAGTTGTTTTTAAACTTTTACATTAGTATTCACACTATATGAGTGGATTTATGGTGTGTGAATTACCTTTCAACAAAGCTGATAAAAAGGGTAGAAAATATTTAACTAAAACTCTTTGTTTTATACATACATAATGGAAAGTAACTCCAGCGAATAAATTGCACTAATGTAGTCAGGTGTATCATTTTCAAAACTGCCAGGTAACATCACTGAACTTAGAATCAACAACAACAACCATGCTGTCTACATTTTCTTGAATCTGGCTTTGTGCCTGATACTGTTAGAAGTATTTGCTATTCTTCTTCATTTTTATTATTGTTTATTTTTGTAGCAACACTATTTGGTAGACAATGTTATTACCTTTATTCTCAGATGAGAAATTTGAGGCAGACATTGGTTAACAGCTTGGCCCCTTTCACAGATAAAAGTTTGAAAAGGCTGGATTGAGCTTTTTAAACATTTTCATCCACTAATTTTTTATTAAGGAATATAACATTGGTGTTTGTGAGGATGAAGAAATTCTGCTTGTATGCAGAAAGCATCCTGTTAGTTTTCTTCCTCTTGATTAATCTTAAGTATACACTAATGATTTATTACAATCTAGCAAAGGGGCACTGAGGCTGAACCAATGTACTTTCTCTTATACTTCCCTTCTAGGATGTGCATATCCAGAGAGCATAGACAATTTCTTACATGTGGCTCATTTCTCAACTCCTTTAATTGCTATTTTAAGAGTGGGTATTTGATAGAAATGCGAGGGATGAATTAAGCCTGAAATTTCACAATGAGTATTTTTCATTTGATGACATTTGTTTGATAGTCTAATTTTCTTCACTTTTACCACTTTGAGCAGAATATTGTAACTCCACAGGCCATGGCAACACACGGACTTATGGTTCTGATTCTTCTTTGGGGCAGAATCTGTATGTTGAAATTAGTCGTGTCTATGCAGTACATAAGGCATGTCTGAGTTAATTCCTGCTAAATAGCAAAGTGTCAAAATTGCTGACATGACAAGATTTCAAGAAGAATCTTAGGTTTTAGTATTCTTAAATCTTAACATTTTGCTGACAGGAGCATATTTTGTCTTTCTCAGAAATTAAATATTTTATTACAGAATTTCTAAAATAAACATTCTAATCACAATTCTATTCTCTTTGTAGCACAAGACTGATCACATATTGTATACAAAAACTGAGATTACCTTCTTTTAAAGAATGTCAGAATGTGATTTCTCATCCTTGAAGTTTAAATAATATCAATTTTTCATGCAAAATATCTTCAAATTGTAAAATAAACCATTCCTGTTTGTCTTGTAGTCATTGCTTAAAATGCTTTATTTAAAATTGAAAATGTTTTTAGTATCACTATTTTAAAGTAAGTAATAGGACTAGGGTCCCCGAAGCTGAAGAGTGGAGGACATACCTACCAGAACCATACACACACACACACATACACACACACACACAGTGTGTGTGTGTGTGTATGTGTGTGTGTGTGTGTATATATTACAATATGTATATATTACAAATAAAAGTAAAATGTTATAGGGCTGTACTTGCCAAATCTGTATGTCTTGGGACCTCTTTTTCTGAACTATCTTTTCAAGGATGTTGAGCAGAATAACCTCATAAGAAAGAGATTGTACTCTTTCTGGGGCAAAGGGCAGAATTTTCCTGAACAATATAAAAAACAATGTATACTCCTGGCACAAAGATTGGGTAGGTTAGCTACAGAGGGGATTCCTATAGCTGCTTCTCAGCATGGTACAGACCTACTGTGTGCATAACATCTGCCTGGGTCCCTTTTCCCATCACTCCAGGAGGCTTTGGGAACAGTAGTAACCAACGCAAACAGAAAGTTCTGCTGCCTCTGGTGCTGTGAATAATGAAGTCCTGTGACCCTGACCCCAAGACTCATGACTCTGTGAGCATTTATGAAACTGAGGTAAGTTACCTTGCTACTTTGAAAATAGGGTAAAATCTCAGCCCCTTCTTGGTTCTCGACAGACACAAGATTCTAAACATAGACTCACACAATGTGGATAGTTAACATAATATGCAAATATTGATAAAAATACATTGCCAAATCAACATACCTAACTTCCATGATAATTATAATGATAGATCCATATGATTTAATGCACATTCTGGGCTCGGTCACTATTTTACATGTTCGTTTATAAATCATGGGGTTTTCTGGTATGCTTTCCATTTCTTTATAAACTATTTAATATTAGCATATTAAAAACTATAGTTTAAAAGTACACGCTCAGATTTTATGACAGAAAAGAAAAAATAAGCACACAGAAAAACAGTGTGATAGGCACAGATGATTTATCAATGGTATCTTGCCAAATTTGTTGGCCTCCCTATTGTCAAATTCAAAGCTCTTTTTTTCTGTTGGCTAAAAAGCAAGAGCAACACACTTTCATCATTAGCTTAAACCCAATTCCAATAGATGCTGCAGTCCTTTTCTTAATTTTTTTTAAGTTATTGATAGACCTTTATTTCATTTGTTTATTTTTATCTGGTGTTGAGAATCGAACCCAGTACCTCACACATGCCAGGCAAGTGTACTACCACTGAGCCACAATCTCAGCCCAATGCTGCAGTCTTAATAAAATCACTGACTTTGCCACGGGGGGATCAGGCATATTTTCTAATCAAATTTGATTGTGCTATGGTAATGAGAAGCTCTGTAGATTTTGTTTTTCCTTTTTGTTCATCTTTTTAGTTTAGATAGAACAAAATGAGATGCAAGGTCAATTCCTCCCAGTGTTTTGCATGACCAACAAGCAGTGTCCACTATAACACTTGTTCACTGAAGGGAAGAATGTCACATATTTAAAATGCCTGCTACTGCCACGTACTACTATTCAACTACCAAAAAAAAAAAAAAAAAAAAAAAATGGCTTGGGTTTTCAGATTCAGATGGTGAGTCCACCTGATATCACAAGGGTAATTAGCACTGAAAAAGCTGTTTGAGAAAATGTACATGGGAAACTCTGGCCAATTCTATTCAAGGTCATCTAACTAATTTGAAACATTGGTTCAAGTCAAGTTCATGGGATGTCATTCCTGAAGGTCCTGACACTAATGAAATTTAGTACTAAAGAGTCAGTGTTGATAAAATAGCAAACCTTCCCTGGATGAGATCTCAGTAAGAAGTGGGGACAAGACCCTACCTCTAAGGGCTCAAGAGCTGAAATTGACAGGACCGCAGGAAACACATAAAGAAGTGTACTGCAAAAGCAAATGACTCCCACCATCTGCTCGGCTTGTTTCTGCTCTCCTTCTGCCAGGAGCCTTTTGAGAAGACACGGAGCCATGCCGATGCCCTCCATCTCGTGCTATCTCCCCTTCCCGTCCGCGGTGCCCTCTCCTATGCTCAATGATATTGCTGTGACTTTGCCCTTCTCTACTGAAATGTACAAGATAAAAGAAAGGGAGGAGTAGGGGCTTCACTAACCCACAAAAATGTTGAGGATGAGGCTAGAAAGAGATGCTGACCCAGTTTACTCTTAAGGGAACCAAATTGGAGGGGGAGGATTCAACAAGGTCTAAAATCTAACACCACCTAGAAACTCATTTATTATTCAGTAAATATTTACTAAATTCTTGATGTGTGCCAGATACTGTGGTTGGCTCTGAAGACAAGATGAAAAAGAGGAATGGGGGAGAAAAGGATCCATCCTTGACTTTACGAAGCTTATCATATAGAGGAGACAGAAAAATAAATACAGGAAATAATTGTTAATGATTGCCCCTAGCATCTAAGCAACAATCTCAAAGGTTAGATAAAGAAAAACCCAGTGAGAGGTAACCACAGTTGATAATGTGGTTACATAAGACTCCAACTGGGCAGGGACATTTAAAATAAGTCTTGTATGCTGGAGAAGAAGCCCAGTACAGATTCATTTAAGGTAAGACTCAGGAAGGGCTAACTTGGAAGGGTCACCCGCAGAAAGAGAAGACATGCAGGAGGGAAAGAAAGTTAAGTCTTTTCCTGAAGCTCAGAGAATCATGGGAAAGAGAAGCAGGAGAGATCAGCAACAGAGAGGCAGGCATAACCCTGAGTCCCAGGGTTATGGCGGTAAGTTTTGATTTTATTCTAAGTTCTTAAAGAAGCATCACCATATTTAAACAACGATAACATAATCGAGCATACTTTTAAGATGATCAGTCTGATTGCTCTATCTAGAGCAGACTGGCGGTGGGGCATGTAAATGACAAAGCAGATGACAAGTAGTAGTGGCAGGATTTAAAGAAAAGTTAAAATAGTGATCAGTACAAACAAGGCAGTTAAGAACAAAAAACCCAGAAGCGTTCAGAGCGCAGCCTGCGGCAGTGCCACAGTGCCCACAGCCTGGGAGCCAGGCCAGTTTGAATGGGGATGTGTTTCCTTTACAACGTGCTCAGCAGTCCCGTGGGGAGCACTGGCTACTTAGTCTGCCTTGTCTGCACGGACCTGAATTCCTGAGTCAGATTTTCATATTTATATTTCTTGACAAATATTTGCCCACTTCTAAACCGGAAACTTTGAATACGGGTGGCAGATCCGGGTCCAGGCTGGGATGGCCGCTTCTGGGTTCCGATGATGATGCTATCGCACGCAGGTCAAGTACGCTGGAAGGATATTGCGGCTCTCACACCACCTCGCCCGAGAGCTGCGCGCCTTTCCTTCAGATAACAAGTGCCGGCCTCTTGTTCAACGAGACCGACCGCAGCATTACAAATGGCACCCGTTTAAATGCCTTGTACAACATTGCAGGGGGAAAACTACAGATTTTTCAGGGCTGAGAAGCAGCACTGTGTATGGGCTCATTATTAAAAAGGAAGGCTATGTTTCACAAAATATGGCCTTGTGGGCTAAAGCTGTCTTTCTTTGTTCCTTGGAACAGCAGAATGTGGCTTTACATCTCAGGCCAATTATCCTCCACCGTTTTTCAGAAACTGACAAAACCTATAAAATGAGCGATGATAGGATGACAGCACACCATTCTGCAGTTTAGTTTGTACCCTGCAAATTTGCATCTGATTTGGGTTGTTTCTCTCCTAGAGGTGAAAAAAAAAAAAAAAAAAAAAAAAAAAAAATCTGACTATGTAGACAAAAGATTTCCTAATATAAGAACAGCATACAAAACAAGCAGCCACTAATTCCACCTGTCTCTCATCTCTTTACTGGACGGTCCTCCTTAAGAAAGGTTCTCTTCTATCCACACCCAACATTAATTTTTTTTTTTTTTTTTTTTTTTTTTTTTTTTTTCCCCCTAAGATAACAGGATTAGCCGGGAGCAAATCTGTACATTCTGCTACACTTAAAGAGAGGCTTCTCTCCAGCCTGGGTTTGAAGGATGTAACCTTAGTTTTCACTGAGAACTGCTGGAGCTTGACGTGCAAAACAAACCATCAGGGCATGTGGAGTGATTTCATACAGGCTTGCTCTCACAGGAGAGGAGCAGAGAATCAGAGACAGAAATTAATCGTGACTCTCCATCAACCAGGCACTGTGTTCCCTTCAGGTTAATGCTTGCTCTGGCCCCCAGAAGCCCCAGGAAGCCCAGAGACACTATCCTACAGGCTCCTGTCGGCAGCACTCCCCACGGGGAAGACAATACAGGAAGTACAGTTTAAAAATCAAAATGGGACTGAATAAAGGATATGAACATTTTCTGATATACTTTTTTTTTTTTTTCATTTCCACAACACACATGAAATTCACTTAGAATATCCCCATAATAAAAAGAGAAATGATCAGAGGGATGTAGAATAGAGACTGCTGCAAACTGATTTTCAGATGCCTAGTAATGCTCTCCAAGAGAAAACATTGTGTCAAATGTGAATTAAATTTGAACAACAGCCTTTCAAATGCAAATCCTTTGGAAGAGATGTCATTGATATACAACCTCTAAAAACCTTTCAAAGGAAATAAAATGGATAAATGTGATAATTAAGATCTCTATTTATAGGAAAATGATCAGATCACATTTGTTCTGAAATGTTTCTGTACCTGCAACATGGAGGGCAGATATAGAAAGTAAGGATCGATTTTGAAATTTGCGGGTTGGAGGTGAAAATGGAATGATAGCTTGTCTGACAGAGGTGAGGATGTTCCTCTGGTATGCTAAGACCCATTATTATGCACCCATAATTGCCAGGGCCTCCACTGACCTCTATTCACTCTTACATTCTGAATTCCAGCCCCCTGCAACACCCTCCTCTTCTACATGTAAGGTGTCAGCTGCTCTGCTCTCTGCACCAGAGTCCTGCTAAAAAGTATTATTTAGGAGAAGCTGACTAGACTCCTCCAGGGTGTAAGAAGGAAATTTCTTTTATTTTGAGTTTATTGTAGACACAGAGCTCTATGCCAAAGGTCTATTGGGAGCATCTCAGGACATCATTTACAAACCCACAAGGAAGGCAGGGTTGGGCAGCAAACAAGAAAATGTGGTCCTTTCTGAATCCTCAGCTGATTCTAAAACAAAGGAGGGGGACAGTCTGATGCTGGGGTGGCTCTTTATAGGTGTCACCATCTGAGGTATGTAGGAGGGGCAGGGGTGCAGGATTTTGCATACCTCAGTCTGCCATTCGTAGGTAACAACTGCCCCTGAAATGTTGTTCTTGGATGGAGAGGGATCTCTAAGGTCAAGGGTAATTCCCAGTGAAACTTGCAGCTATGCGACCTTAGCAGGTACACAGAACCAGCAGCTGGGGCATAGGAGAGAGATCCCAGGTGGAGTACAACATTGTCTGGTTTAGTTGTATATAAGATGGAATTTGAGCAAATGTCATCCCTCAGGATTCCCCCTTACCAGTTTGACATATTACTTCTTTTGTATTAATAAATTATCCTCCCTGAAAGGCCTTTACCTTAGAAGCAAAAACACATGAAGTTTTTCCCTAAAATTTATATCAGACTATGAATTTTTTTTTTTATCATATCCATTTCAACGACAAGGTGAAATTCAATAATTATGATGAAACTATTATGGGTGAATAAGGAGAACAGCCGGACATGGTGAAAGAAATCATTAGTGGAGAAGCCCTGGGTGGTCATCCTAGAGGAGAAGGACACCAGGCCTGGGAAAGAGCCTCATGTCAATCATGAGAAGAGGATGCTGAGCAGAGGAGAAACTCTGGCTTCTCAGATCTGCCCTTGGCCAGTGCTATAGAAAGAATGGAAAGCCGGTACAGGTTTGTAATGGAAGTAGACCGACTTTCCTTTTCTAACTGGGGTTTTTTAGCATCACTCTTTCCAAGTTTCTACAGTAGTGAAAAAGCCTGGAAACATACAAAAGATCAAAAGTATGGTGTGGGGGGACCATGTCACTACATGAAATCGCGATTGTTCTGGGATTCTATGGTTTCTTTCTAATTTCTACCAACCTTCACTCTGTAAGCCCTTCTTGTTTTTCATTTTCTGACTAGACCTATTTTTTAATGCTATCTTCACCATTTATGTTGCTAGTCTTGTTTGCTGTGGGTGAATAGTAACTAATATTGGGGGGGGGGATGCCTTGTAGAGGCTACGTGGCATTTTCTTTGTCAACTGGTGGAACTTGTCTATTTAGCTGATGGCCATTTTTCTGGCGACATTTGTGACTGAATTGGCCAAACATTCCGTGGACCGTTGTGCTCTTGTGAGATTTCCTTTAGCAGGTTCTTTACATTCGGGAGGTTCAGAGGGTTTACGAAACCATCTGAACTCTTAGGATTTTTATTTGAACCAAAACCCAAACTTTGAACCTTTTATGGTTTTGCACATCACAAGTATATATGTCTCCTGCCTTGATATTATTCCCACTGGTCCCCTCCTGACTCTTTGTCCCTTGAATAAAACTGAACAGTTAGTTGGAGATCAAAACTCGATCCAAGGGTCATCTCCGATTGACGACCTTCTCTCTACAACAACCACTTTAATTAAAGAGCATGTCTATAGCAACCACTTTTCCATGGGCCCTTGGATGTATCCTCAAGACAGATTTTGCTGTTATACAGCTGCTGCATCCCCTTGCTCTGAAGAGTAGCAAGTCCCAGCAGATCACAGATCTTAACCCCATGACAGGCCAACCTATTTATGCTGGCTGCTAATAATGACTTATGTTTATAATGGCACTATTCATCCCAGAAGCTCGCTCGCAGCACTCCACTGACCACATACGTGCTCTTTATTCGGGCATGTGTCTATATACACCCACATATCGCAACTGCACAAAGGCCTTGAATGCTGTGGCTTTAATCAGCCCTGTCTTCCTTTTGCTTTACTCCAGGGCCTGATCTTTGGGATTAGGGGAACCAGTGCACCCTCCTCTTTATCACTGGGGGGAAAAACAGAATCGAACAATTGGGAGTCCAGCTTCCTATTCACTGTGCTGCTTATTAGGGTCTGTGTACATCAGCCGTGATGCTGCAAAGCAACTTGAGAAAGACCTTGTGCAATACATATTTAATAGTGGGAACTCTCCTCCCATTTTATCTCTTCCCCTTCTCTCCTTCCATTTAATGAACCAATTATTCTGACAAGGAGGAGAAAGCTCCTTTCCCGGCTCCCTCTCACTTTGAGCCTTTATTCCCTGCTTCTCTAAAGTGCTGCCTAATTTGGCATAAGACCCTATTGTAGGTTATTTTTACATTCACCATGAATTGTGTAAAATTGTTTCAGCACTTTGGAAATTTTTCTTTTAAAGCAAAAGATATTATTTTATCCCCATGTGAATGACAGATACGATGTGATGGTAAGAAGATGTCCAAACTTGCATGCACTCAATTGCATTCATTTTATTTAACAATATTACAGTTTGTTTTCTAGAACAGATCAAACACAAAGGAAAAACACATAGACTACATATTAATGGATCTCCACTTCTGTTTTTGTTAGAATGCTTAAAACACAGCTACTCTAGTTTTCCCATTGAAGATCTCCTAGCTATTCATTATTCATGATGAAGCACAATAGAATTTTATTAATTTGCACATTTACTTTATTTACATGCACAAAAATGTGCAGCAGAATTACTATGGATAACCAAATGCTATGAGGCTAAAAATGGAAGCAGTTTTCATACTAATACTACTAATATTTATCTTAAGGCATTTGTTTGTTCACTACTGGGATGATATCTATCCTCCATGGTGCAATATAAATGAGATGATCCTATTTTTCATATTTATTTTAAAGTTGTTTGGTTTATTTTTATGAATAAACAGATCTGAGTGAAACTGTTGAAACATTCTTAAAGAGAAGACCTGAGACTAGTTCAATTTTTAATCAATATTGAGTGTCAGGCACTCTGATAGATCAGAGTTTTAAGGAGATGAACAAGAAACATCATCTGCCCTTGGGAAACTTTTGGACCCATGGAGAAAAGACCTTCCGAACACACAAACGTTGTTAAGACACTTGCTCTTTCTGTAGTATCCTCATTCTTTTTTTGGTAACAATGCACAGATTGTCTTCCAAGGATTCACTGGCTCTTCCAATGTCCATGCATGTAGTTTGGGAGGAGATGACTCTACACCCTTGTGCAAACATCAGCATGTGTCCTGGCCAATAGGTCACAGAATAGAATGGCCCTGAGAATGAGCAAACATCCTAATAACCAATCAGCACTTCCCATGTTTTTTTTTTTTTTTTTTTTTTTTTTTTTTTTTTTTTTTTTCCTAGAGCTGCCAAGTCTGTTAGGCTGATGTAATATAAAGCTGAAATTCTTAGTGCTCACCTTTGGAAAGTAAACCACCATGGGGAAAAAAGAGTTAAGAGTTGGAGAGAAACCTAAAAAAAATAACTCTTGAACATGTCATTCTAGACATAACTAAAGTCAGAAATTCTATGAGTTTTTCTAGTTAGGGAAGCCAACATCAAACAAAACACGTGTATGCATAAAATTATGTGGAGATGTTCACAAGTTGTATTTGATATAGTTTGGATTGGTACCCATGAAATGCAAACAAAAATCCAAGTACATGAGCCCAAAGAGAAGGGAGTAACATTTTTCTGGAAGAGGTTTTAGCTGAAATGATCATAACTCACGAAAAGCACAATTGGAGATGTTTGGTTCATTTATGTCTAGAGGTCAGAGTTTTAAAAAATTCACAGAACCAATTTTCCCATGAACTCACATTTAAACAAAAGATTGTAGATTTTTTTTTGAAAATATGTATATTTCTGTTCTCTCACCTTCTTCTTATTCTCTGAGTTCTTCCTCACAAAGTAACCTTCTTCATAAGTAAGAGCTTGGTGAGCCCAGAGCTACTAAATTACCTTTAATAGGAATAAGAAAAAACTGTTTGAATTCATTCTGTGGCTCCGGCAGCCAGAACTGATAGCCTATCCAAGAAAGTAAGTAAAACTTTGCTCTGTAAAGTAATTGTGCCAATTGACTATATTTAAATGTCAAGATAATAAAATATGTTGTGAATTAAGGCTTCAGGGCAGCATATGGACTCAATGACATTTCATGATCCCTTCTATTTCTATGATCCTATGAGTCTATCAGGCTGTCTTCTTTCTCCCTGATATTTTCACCTAATTTAACTACTAAGTTTTGAATTTAGGTAAGCCATTCATTCTCTACATTGGAGGGTGCCTGTTACTTTCACATTGTAGAGTCTTTTCCTGTTGTGTTGCATAGGCTGTTCTATCTTTTCAGAAATATGAGGAGTAAAATTGCAAGGTATACAGTCAGTCCTCCATGTGGATCTCTCACATATTCTGCTGTGTATCTTCTTGACTCCATCTTGCTACATAGTGGCCAATTCTAAGCACTGGTGTCCAGTGTGAGAAGACTTGGCCCTGAGCTCACATTGGTATTCACATCATTCAAGGGCTTCTCTGAATGCAAAGTCTGGAGCCTGTGGGAATTGTCTCAGTGTCTTGTGGAATCAGAAAACACAAAGGAGACAGATGCTTGTAGACAAAAGCACCCATCTTCTTATCCCAGGTTAATAATTCTGGGAGGCATTTCACAAGGCTCCGTACAAAGCCAGAAATTCTGACTTCATGGACGTGAACCTCTGTGGTCAATTTGACAATCACCCTAGTGCTCTTTTTTGTTGTTATTTTTTTGTTTGTTTGGTTCTTTTGTGTTCTTCCAACTCATCCATTACCTCTCAGTTCTTTCACATAATTTCTGGCATATAAGTATGTTTTTAATATTGTTTTATTAGTTGTCAATGGACCTTCATTTAATTTATTTATATGCAGTGCTGAGAATCGAACCCAGTGCCTCACACATGCTAGGCAAGTATTCTAACACTGAGCCACAACCCTAGCCCCACATATAAACTTTTGCCTTGTTTTCTGCCATGGAAGGCAGAGAAAACATAGGCTAAAGAGTATTACTATATATTTTTTCTTTAGAAAACATACCAATGTCTTCATGTCCTGATGTCCAGTTTATAAATTACAGCATTCTTATAACTACTCTGTCTTCCTGTGGTCAATAAAAACTAAACAAAAGGAAAAAATGGAAGAGAAATATGTGTATCTGAAGCACTATTTGAAAAGCAAGAAGACCCCCACAATTTTAAAACTGTTTATTGGCATTGTAGACATGGTTCAAACTAAAAGCCCTACAAGAATTATTCTCAACACTCTATCCTAGTGAAATTCATTTCACAAAGAACTTGAAATCCATAGAATCTGAGAAGCTATATCCATAATATTTAGCACTTGCATAACTCTTTGAATGATGACTTTCATCTCTCTTTAAACTCCTCCAGTGACCTGGTGATTATTGGTAGGTTCTCCAATGTAAGAATATGGAAGAACACATAAGAGAGCATCATTTACTGAAATAACTTTCCTGAGAGAGAAATTGACTTTTGAGTTCATACAGAAGATCATATTTTAAACATGATATCAAGGGTTCTATTGCTAGCATGCCTAAGTTTGCCACTCTGCTTTAACTCTTACTAGCTATTTAACCCTGGACAAAATACTTAACTTTTGAAAGTCTCAAGTTTCTCTTCTGACAAATGGTTATAGCAAACCCTACTTCACTGTCATCTGGAGTGCTTTAAATGAGAATATTTGGGGAAAGCATTTAAACTGTCTGACACATAGTAGGCATGAAATAAGTGTGAGGCATTTTCCAATCCAGAAGATGGGGATCAACATTACCATCTAAAAAATAATAAAGTGATATTTTTGCAAATAGGATAGAAAAAAAAAAAAGAACTAAGGCAAAGATATGATAAAATTTTATAATGCAACTGAATATCTACAAATTTAGAAAGGTGATATCTATGTAAATTTGATCTACTCCAAATACTGATGGCTATTAACTGATTCTAATTTTTAACTAGTCCAGTTAAGCATTTTATTGCATATATATACATACATATGTGTGTATATATATTGATTATATTATGTGTGTTGGTGTGTGTGTACTACATATATACAGCAAAACTAGGGTAAAATACATACATGCAGACAAATACATATTTATATGTATTTTACCCTAGATTACCTGTTTTATAAAATCTATACACACACATTGTATACATATTTACCCTGGATTCCTTATGTTACCACATGTACTTTTCTTTGCCTAATTTTTCAAACATTTTATAGAGATAGACATGTATCTCCTATTAGACAGCATAACAAATTGGTTTAAAAATTAAACTAATAGAAATAAAATCAAAGCAAAGTCAGAAGAGGAAAAAGGAATAGAACTTAAGTAACAGTGGACAAAAGCCTGGACTGATAGTTATAGAAAATTCAACAGCTATTCTATAACCTACCTTTAGTAATATGTGTTGCTTTTATAGGTCACTTAATTTCTGCAGATTCTATTTTCTCTAGATTAAATCTAGTTAAAACAGAGGAGATGGGCTTGATAATCTCTAAGGACCTTTCCAATTCTAAAATGTCACCTTTCTATAATTTTAAGTTTCCTTTTTTTCAGGACAGATCAAATATAAATAAGCTGGTAAACTTTTCTTTGCACACAAGTGTGATTATGCAGCAAAATCATTTGTTGCTGACCTTGATCTTGACATAAATAAAAATTCCACCACGGAAATCATAGGAAATCAGGAGGAGTCCAATTCACTACGATGCATGCTGTGTTTCTTTTGAAAAAAGACACATGACATTTGGTTGGGGTTTTCTGAAGCTGTAATAACATCACAATCTGTGGTAGAACTTCACTAATGAGGCTTAGGGGTTGAAAAAGGAGGAAAGAAACAAGACAGAAACAATTTGTAATTAGCACATCAATTATTTGTATGTAAGTTCGTGCTCCTGAAGTACTTTATGAAGCTTAAAAATGAATATTCCCTTAAATGCTCCAAGTATTTCATTGCTTTCTGATTTATACTTTTCATTCATGCTAATATCAGAAGAGAAAGATTACTGTTTAAAGATAAATTTTCCTTCAAACCTTTTTCAAATTTTCTTCTGATTTTATAGGCATCTAAATAAATGATTTGGGCAATAATCCTAAAATATTATTCAATATGTGTATAACATAACAGAGCAAAACTGAGAGAAAGATTCTTATGCTTGCCCAAAGATGGACACTATTTTTTTTCACAAAAAAGAAAAAAAAAATCTTTGCAATAAAATGAAGATTGGTAATAAAATACAAGGTGGTTTTTCTCAACACCAAGATTTTTTTTTTTTTTTTTGCCACTCTGGATGGAAACATTATTCAACAGGCTTAGACAGCTTCCCTATGAATCTCTGGGTCAGATTTCTAATTATAACCTGTCTGGTTTTATCTACAGTAACTTTAGAAAAGTTGGTAAAGTATCTTTGAAGATAATAACTGCAAATGAACTTGGAGGTTACAGAGGGAATATAAGCTACCTAATGTTTAATTAAGTTGACAAATCAAAATCATCAATCAGTGGAAATCATAGGAAATCTTTCTAAACTCTTACCCCCAGATGATAATTTATAGTATCATAATGAGGGCAAGAATTCATGAACAGTTATGTGACCAATTTGATGATTTGGGAGTAATGATGCTATAGTTGGTTATATTATGATAGCATAGAATTTTTTAAAATAATTTTAACATAAAGCATCAGTACTTTTTATGTTGGACAAGGTAAAGAAGTTGTAATATGAGAATATTTCATATTACCTCTATCAAACCCCACAATTGGAACTCCAACTACAGCATATCATTATACAAGTGGAAATGCTTTTCAATGAAGCTGTTTCAATTTCATAACATGTCATAACTCACAATCAGCATTTCTTTAATAAAATGGAAATAATCACCTCAAAGCTATGGGTACTTCATGCAGAACCCAAAAATAGAATTTGCATTAAACCAAAAATTGGTCCACGCTTCACCACACAGTAATTTGACCTAAAGATAACATTCCTATTTCCATAGTTACAAGATGTGAGCTTCAGACAATGAAAACATTTAAGAAGCACAAAGCAGAGGAGATTCTGCAATAGAAAAATGTCTCCATCAAGCTCCAGTTTAACTAAATATGGAAATCCACGTGCTTAGCAGCATTAGTGTAGACTCTCACCAAATGGACTGTGACAATGGCAAGGGTAAATAGAAAAAAAATCTTGAAAATCAATGTGTCTGATTTCACTTGGTGTTTATTGCTTGCTAAGTAACTGGTGGTCTTAGTAAAGTTACGAGATAGACACTTATAAATGGATCCCCATACGTGGAGGTCTGGTAGGGTATTTCTTTCACTCCTGGCTCATGGACTAGCACTGCATGGAGAATGTACTTGAGCATAGGAGTAGAACAGAATGACTTTGCTAGTGGAGGGTAAAGAATGTTGCACGTTAAGTAGACAATTGAATAGATGCTGCCTTTACGTTTCACCAAGGAAGTGGATTCTGAAGGGTTGAGTGGAAAACATGAAGAAAGAAATCAAGGAAGGTTCAATGAGCTGAGTGCTTTTAGCAGCACTGGTATGTGATAGAGTTAGCTTTTATTTACTATTCAGAGTATTTAAATCAAGTTCTCAACCATGGCTTCTTTGACTTGACTATGCAACCAAGCACAGAACATTCTGTCCATAAAAATCAAAAAGAGAGCCATATCATCTGAAAATAACTCCTTGTCAACTGAGCCTCCCTCTGCTGCCCAGTAATGAGAGAGCCTGACATCATCTGACACTTCACACTCATAAAGAAATTTCAAACATTTCATGCAAGAGATTCACAGATCAATTCCCATCTCCATGAGACCATTGGAGTGAGACAGAAAAGCCATTTTGAATGGGCCCAACAGAGCAAAACACAACAAAAGGTTTTCCCACCTGTACTTCAGTTGGTTCCTAATGAAGGAGGTTTGATGATTAGTGCTAACATTGAGGATGGGGGTTCTGACATGGCACAGTCACCTGATTTACTTTAACACACTTAGTTTTGCAACACAGATAAACACTGTATTACAGCTGTTCTTAATTACAAAAAATGACTCGTTCCTATAAATGCCAGTGCCATGCTATATATGACTGAATATATTCCACCAAATTCTTTATCCAAAATTCAGCTTACAGTGTTTCCTCTGGTGTGGAAAATTTAATTTATTGCCACTTATTTTAGGGGAAGTTTATCAATATATTAGGAAAATAAAGCCATATTCTTCATTTTTGAAATTTTGTAACAACATTCTTTGTTTTATTTTGTAGGCCATATAGTCCTATAAGCAAATAAAATACTTGAAGGGAAATTTAGTGTCCTGGAACATTATTGGGGAAATGCTTTTTAAAGAGTTCTTTTGATAGAAAACATTACTAGAACTTTCCCAAATGAGTTGTAGAACTGATTAATAAGCTTAATAATTATAATCAAATTGTTTCAAGGTAATATTTTGAATAGTTCATTGGTTGCAATGTTTGAATATTCAATTATTTTGAGTTTAATAAGTTATAAGAGAGTATTTCTCACTGAATAATCCATTAACCACACATGTTAAGACTGCTGGTTGTAAGTCTATGCAAACAGGGATGAAAACCATGCTTATGTAATGAGAATTGTATTGGTGTATGTTTTAGCTAGGTGAAATACTAAAATTATTCTCCAATTTCTAGATGCAGCATATATCGTTAAGGAAGAAAGATTCTATCAACATTCAAAAGTAGCACTTGATGCAAAGAGGGGGCCATTTTGCTTCAATTAGAACCTTAAATAAATCCTTTCATGATCACTACAGGTATTCATTTCTTCACAGGAGTGCTCTACCGCTGAATTCACACATACATATCCACCTGGACAGTGACTCGTATATCCTGGAGACAGGTGTCCACTTAGACGCCTCAGGACCTCCAGGGCCACCATCTGTACTCTGCATTCTGTCCTCCCAAAGCCCCTCAGGGACTTGATTCAGTGTGTTGTAGCTGTCTTATTTGTGTGAGGAATATTACTTAATGATCAAACTTTTGGTTATTTTGGTATAAGGTAGTAACTATGGGCAAGTATTCAGAAGATTAAGGTATCTAGGTCTGAATCCTGCTTCTGAAAATGTCTTTCTACACAAGCCTCTGTGGCACTGAAGCTTGAGTTTCTGAAAAGGAGACACCAAGTAGGAGCAGTGCTCATCCGAAGCAATGTTTAGCTTGACTAAGGGAAGCTATTACATTAGCTTTCAAGGTGGTCACGTCAGTAGACAGGCAAACCACCACTGCATAAAATACCCATTGTCCTGGATTTTAGACAACTCTTTACTTTGCATTGACTGACAATGGACAGTATCAGAGTTTTAATATAATGCAAATAATATGACTAAACATCAATTTTAGATTTTTAAGAATCATTTGTACTCCTTTGATTCTTTCCTTTATTGTCCTACTGTCCCCATTTTTTCTATTTGGTTGCTTCTCCTCATCTTATTGAATCATTTGAGTTGTTTATATATTGGATAATCTACTTAAAATTCTAGAAGATTGGTTTCCTTTAATTAAAGCCAAAATAATATCAGGATTTGATTTTGTTTACATGAAGAATACATGGGTTAATAGATTTAGAGTGCTTAAGACAGTGTGTGTGGGACAGATGAAAAAGCTAATTTATATTATTACTAAACATATGCTAGTTATAATTAGTTCTATTTTGTGAGGCATACTAGGTAAGAAAATAGTAGCTAAAATAAAGATTTATGGACATTCTTATATGGCAATTTCATCTTTCTGTGTAGGATATAAAAAGTCACAAGAAATATCACTCCCACTCAAACAATATGTTTAGACTAAATAATCGACACAATTAGTATTCATTTAAGTTCATGATAAAGCAAAAGTCCCAAAGACATTAATAAAATAATAAATTAAAAATAAATGTTTTTGAGAAAGACTGGAGACAACCAGGACAGCTGAATGAGTTGCTTTCTGGGGCAATGGTGCCATATGTAAGTAGCTTCCTACTGTTTCAGGGTGCAAGAGGAACCTAGGAAACTTTTCAGAAAAATCCCATCTGCACCCGGCACTTGGAAGTAGTGGGCTACACTGGGGAAGGGTAGGAGAGCTGAGAATGTCCATCTAGCTGCCAGCCTCCCGAGGAACAGGCTCACCTGATGATATAGACTTAGGAATCAGGCAACCTCGTGGACACTCTACCCCTATCCACTGAATGAACATGAAGCAGTGGCCAGTCACAGCTGTGGAGCTGGAGGTGGAAGAAAAAAAATAAGAAAAGATAATTTTGAGGCACAGACATATGGAGAAGTCTGACATCAAAGTAGGAAGCAAGACAGCCCAGAGAAATCCTACAGTAGGTCTGGGTCTCACTGTCTGCAATGCCCTAGCCCACTACATAGAGGAGAGGCAACAATCTAGACATTCAGATTCTGTGCCAAATAATTTTGGTTATGGTCAAATCAACCTAACTAAATCCAGAAAAAAAGCCCAGACTCATTTCAAATATAGATTAGACATAAATTCATGCAATATAAACACTAATGGTCAGACAGAAGAGGGAAAGCCTAAATATTATTTACCTTATTTTTTATGTTAGACCTTCAGAGAAAAATTATAAGACATATAAAGAAGCAAGAACACGTGAGCCTCCAACAAAAGAGGAAATTGTCAATAGGATTTGATAAGATGTAGCCCAGATATTGAAATTTTTAGAGGGCTTCTTTAAAGTAAGTGTGATGAATATGTGAAAGTATAACAGAAAAGGTTCACAACATGCATGAATGGATAGGGAATTCAGCAGAGCGGAGAGAAACTATAAATTAGATCTAAATAACAATGCTAGAAATGAAAGAGGAAATTGATCATGATAAAACAAAATTTCTTTGATGGGTTTATTAGCAGTCAAAACTAAGCATTGATTAGTATCAGCAAATGTGAAGGCGGGATGAATAAAAACAAACAAAAATACAAAAGACCAGCAGAAGAGACTGCACAGGGTCTGAAGGACACTATAATAGGGTATAACATGTGTGCAATTCCTGTGGTAGACAGATAAAGGCAGGAAAGCAGGATGGAAGAAATTTTCGGAAAGATGACTATGGCTTTCTCTGATAGTTTTGAAAGAAATCATATCCCAGAATGAAGAGGTTCAATCAAATACCAATAAGATAAATAAAAAGAAATCCAAGTGTACCATAGTAAAATTGCTAAACACTATCATGAATAGAAAATCCTGAAAGCAACTGAAAAAAAAAAAAAAAAAAGCAACACATAGGAAAATGAGGAGACTGGTGCTGCTTCTCATCACAAACAAACAAACAAATAAATCTTTAAAGAGAAAGAGAGTGCAAATACAGTATCCCCTACCCACCAAAAATGTATTTCAAAGATGAAGAAATATAAAGGTGTTTTAGCCAGACAAATTACAGAATAATGTGTCTCCAACAGGCCTATCCTTTAAGAAGTTGTTATAAAATATAACAACATCAACAAAAACATTTTCCAGTCTTAAGGGATATAATATCGGATCATGAGACAGGAACGCAATTAGCAGAAATGAATCAAGAACAATAGGAATTACATAATAAATATAAAGAAACTTTTCTCTACAAAGATAGTAGGCTAGTAGGCTAGACAGGCAGGAACAGGTAGCCAGCTAACAGATCGCGAGTTCAAAGCCAGAGCAATGGCAGGCACTTAGCAATTTTGAATCTCTTAAAATAAAAACACATGAGTGCCCCTGAGTTCAATCCCCGGTACCAAAAAAAAAAAAAAAAAAAAAAACACATGGATCATTTAAAGGTAAATATAATGTAATACAATATTTACATCATATGTTAAATTCTGAAAACCAAAGCAAAAAAAAGGGAGGGGTGTGATAAGTAAAAGGATACTATTGTGATTAATCAATGGCAAATTGGTAAATATTTTGAAGTTAGACTGAATAATAAAGACCTACATTCAACAAAAATAATACACAGATGATGATTTAAAAATCAGTAGAATGTGGGGTGTGGTGGCACAGAGCCATACTCCAGCTACTGGGATGCTGAAGAAGGAGGACCACAAGTTTGAGACCAGTCTGGGAAACTTAGTAAGACCATACCTCAAACTGAGATAAAAATTGCTTGGGTGATAGAGCACTTTATTAGTACGTGTGAAATCCTGGATTCCATCCCTAGAACCATACACACACACACAACAAAAAAAAAAAAAAAAAAAAAAAAAAAAAAAAAAAAAGGGATAATAAATGGGATAGTTTAATAATAATACAAAATTCATTCATAAAATAAGCTAAGAACAAAGGGACATAGGGATAAAAAGCCAACAGAACAAAGAAAAATCAAACATTAAGATACAGGCTGAACCCCAATGTGAATGGATTAAAACCTTAAATTAAAAGACAGGTATTATCAGGCTAGATGAAGAAGCAAGTCCTAACTACATGTATTTAAAGGAAATGAGATTTAAGTATACAGATACAGATAATGCTGAAACTAAAAGAAAGGGAAAAAGTTACATCTTGCAAATTTATTTAAAAAACCGTTGTGGCTACATTAAAAATTCAACTTCAGGAAGAAGAGAGTTACCAGATAAGCAGAAGCATTTCAAATCATGAGCGTGACATCACCAAGAAGACCGAAAACCCTAAGTAGAAGCAACAGAGAATCTTGAATGTGTGTGTGTCAAATGCCACCACTTCCAAACACAAGCAGCACATATGTATGACACTGAAGGATGGTCAAGGAAAACCTACTTCGGATTTCAAAACAACACTACTTTCTCTCTAAATGAAGAATCAAAAGATAAAAATAGCAGGAATACAATTTGAACAACATCATTACATTATCCTTTTCCCTATCATCAATAGCACCTGCATCCTCTCGGTTACACACACAAGATAGACTATATACTGGGCCATAAAACAAATCTTAGTATCTATTGAAGGAGCACAAACCTACAGAATTAATTTGCTGATAGCAACAGTACTAAATGAGAGACTTATGATAAAAAGTTATTCTAGAATATTTTAGGAATAATTCACAAATTAAAGAGTATACTTTGAAATAATCCATGGGTCAAAGAAGAAATCCCAAAGCATAGTTTTAAACAAAAATTAAACTAACTGACAATAAAATACCAAATAACAAAAGCCATTTCATGGAGGTACAGCAGTACTTAGAGGCAAATTTATAAAATAGATTAACAGAGAAAAAAGATATCAAAATTTAGTTCTTTCAAACATTTAATGAAATTGATAATACCTAGCATATTGATCAGAAAAAAGGAGAAAACACAAATTGTCCATATCAGGAATTTTTAAAAAATGATATCATGTATGTTCTACAGATATCAAAATGAATATTTATTTAAGTCGATTAATCTGATGACCTAATAAAATGTAAGAGTTTCTCATAAAACATAACTTGCCACAACTGAAACAAGAGGTGGAAAACCAAAATATTTCTACTCAATAGAAGTATCTTTTGTTTTTAAAAATCCAACAAATTCAAGATATAACCCACTTAAAATCTAAAATGATCATACAATCGTGTAAGCTAACCACTGGGGAGTTTGCAAAACCTAGGTTTGGCAAAAGAGAACTTTCAAAACTAAAGCAACTATGGACGATACCTATCTGTATGTCTAGCCATCCAACTCCCTCTGTGTGTGTGTGTGTGTGTGTGTGTGTGTGTGTGTGTGTGTGTTTATATTACAGATCTATAGAGGAAAAGAAGGAGAAACAACTGACATTTTTTTTCCAGTATGTGCAGCCTGTCAGTCACTAGGGCACAAATTTTGCTTAGGAGGATTCGTAATTTCTACAAGGAAATAAGTTCTTTCCTAGTTTTCTTAAAACTTGAGGTCTTGTCAGTCTAACTTCTCCTAATATGGAAAGAACAAGGAGTTATGGGGCTATGTGTTGAATTTCCTAGTACCTGCCCCTCTCTGTGCTCAAAGAGGTCCAAAAATTTAGATTAACATCTCAGAGCTATCTATCATGAGGAAGGGGGATTTAGCTATAGGTCCATGTATGTAATTCAAAATGGATGTTCATCTTAATGTAGTCATAAAAGCTCATGTGGTAACCAAGAGTAAAACATCAAGGACTGTCTTATAGTCTAGCTTAGGTAATATACAGAGTGAGCTAGTGATTGGGTATTTCATTTGAATTATTGCAATAAATAGATAACAAGCACATCAAGAACTATACAGTTTACACAGGGAGTGAAGCATTAAATTCTGAAGAAAAAAGAATTACAGTGAAAATTAAATCAACTCTCTCTGTGTGTGTGTGTGTGTGTGTGTGTGTGTGTGTGTTTGTGTGTGTGTGTGTTGTTTGATATTTCTGTAAGGAAATAAGTTCTTTCCTAGTTTTCTTAAAAAACCGTATACATTGCTATGTATAAATAAAGCTCTCAGAGACTAAATTTTCTCATCTATACAACTTCAATACTTTATGATTAAAAGCTCAGAACCCCTGAAAATTTTGTTGTGTTTCTATTTGGGAAATTATGATTTTAAATTGTCACTGAATAAATAGAATAACCACGATGACAATAAGATTTAAATTCATAATAATCAGTAAGTGCAAGGTCTTATTTGGTTAAAGAATTATTATAGGATATAGAAACTTAGATTCATCCATTTACAAATACTTCCCGAATTGCCACCACGTATGTGTATATAATAATGTTAATAATAATAACAACAATAATAATGACAATGAAAATAGCTAATGCATTTATAAATTAGTATGTGCCATTCACTGGTATAATCTTTTATGTGTATTAATTAATTTATCATCAAAAATATTACCACTTTCAGGGATACTCAGTATGCCATTTTACAGATGAGAAAACAGAGCCTCAGAAAATTAGGCAGCTTCCTCAAAATTACATTCTAAGTGGCAGAGATGAAAATCAAATCAGCCTGTCTGGTTCAATGGTATATTCACTCAATTACAATACTCTACAAGACATTCACTTCCTGTGTAAAAGAAGCTTTAATAATGATATAAAAATGCAAATAAAATATTAAAAATATAATAAAACGTATGATTTATTATAATGAAATAAATTATAAAATTAAATTTATTAAAATTAATAAGTTATAGTAAAATAAAAATAAAAGCAGACATAAGCAGTGCACATTTATTAAACTGATTGGGTATCTCTTGCATAAAGCTAAAGAAGGCTATTGAAGGCTACACTGTTACAAGTGGCACCATGAAGGAGAAGATCTTCTAGTTGACCCTAGCAAACAGTAGACCTGGACAGACAGTCAAGATTCTGAAGAGCTAAAGTTCAGATATTTATGAGACATTAACTTCTATTCATCTTGCTGTAGCTTGCTGAATATTCAGACAATATTAGTCAGGTTCAGAATCATTCAGCTTCAGAATGTGCAAGCGAATTAAAGCACATCTCTGAGAATGAAAGGTTAGAAAAGTACAACTTCATATGTTCTTATTTTCTTTCTTTCTTTCTTTTTTTTTTTTTGTAATATGGAGTATTTCTCCCTATGTAACTTAATAACAAATTTAAAAAGGAGAAAGGGATGGGGTTGGGGCAAGGACCAGAGGAGAAAGGGGGAGAAAAAATGTGCAATCATGAACTGAAATTGATTTCCATGCATGTCTGAGTTTGTCAAGATAAACTCAACCACTGTGTAAAAACCATAAAGGTCCAATAAAAAAGATAAATAATTTGAAGAAACAGTAGTTGAACTAGAATTTCATAGTAATGCATGTCTAGACTCAAAACATCTTGACATTCAAATGTTGGGATTCAAAAATTGCTTGTGGCTTCCATTATATAATGGAATAATTTATTTTCCCTTAAATAATTCCATGAAAATAGAGTGTTCATCACTTCAAGGATACCCAGTTTTCACTCACTAATGATAAATTTGGCTAACTGGTACAAGGTAAGAAAAACGAAGGGCCTCCACCTTTCTTCTCTACAGAAAATAACTGTCCTTACCTCAAATATATAATATCTGCACATCTTTTTCCTTCAGTGTCCAATGCAAATAGTATATGAGAAGCCTACCTATTTATTAACCATACTTTAATGATTGATTCTTGCAGACAACTTTTCTTTGGCTCACACAGACATGGGAACATAAGTGTCCTGGGCTTAGTGCCAGGCCTTCTACTATACTGTAAAGAATGAACTAGTTAATCACTGTGAAAGCACATTATACCCTCAGAGGTCTATACCACTGATTGTTAACCCCTCGGGCATGAGTTCCCTTACAACAATGATGAAAAACAGGTGTTATTTACATCAGAAACATGGACACAAGAACATATGGCCAACATAAGCATCCACAGAACTTTGTATGTAAATTCAGTGGACTTTTGGGCCCCTCAAAATAATCAGGGTTTCCAAAGAGCCTAATTTAAGAACTTTTGGACCACAATGATATAAGGAATTCTAATTGTGATTTATATTGAAGAATCTTCTGACAAGCAAACTCAGGTTATAACTCTTACCCTTCCTCTTCTTTCTTAGGTATCTGATTATGTGCCAATTTGATTTTCCATTTTTATCATTCTTTTAATTCAAATTTTATGGTTTTTAAGATTATTGCATCTAAACTCCCAAATTTAATTTTAGATTGTCAATATTTAATGTCAATATTTGTTTTATATCTTGCTATATAAACTTCCTGAAGTGGATAAGACTTTTTAAAAATCATCATCATCATCATCATCATCATCATCAACACCATGTCATCTGCAAGCATTTTAAAATAAATATCTGAACTTAGATCTGTCATTAGTTGATTTAACAATGCAATAATTTACACTTTGTTTTCCATTCTTGCCTATTACTATATGCCTGGATAATACTTCTTTTTGGTAATTATCACAATAAAACTTGGGTGTCAGAATGTGCACAAAAAACATCTTTGTTTCTCTTTGTGTTTTTCTTTACAAACTCTACAGGTCCCTGTTCTGATATGCTGCTTTTCTTCCCAATAACTGATTTCTTAAAGCATTATTGGACTCAGACACATGTAACATTGATGGAATAAGTGTTTTGATAGCTTTCTCAAATGGAATTTGGGAGATTCACTAAAAATTTCAGTAAACATTTGTACATTACAACATTTATTATATTCCAGTTTAAAATGAACAAGCTACCTCGATTGGTTTTTGGCAAAGATTCCTTTCATAAACCTCTTTCCCTGTGTTTCTTATGACATTCTCATATTATTTGCAACTTAGGGTTAAGAATTTATAATAGCATTATACACCATTATGACTGCTGGCTAAGCATGCTGATATAGAATAAATTTGTTATAGCATCACAAATAGCTGTCCCAACGTGCAGATGATTTAAAAATCTAAACTAAAAATAAAAGTTTTTATTAAACCCTTGAGATGAAGAAAAGCAGGGAAAGATCCTTCCAAAATTGAGGTCTAATTTATATCAGTAACTATGAAAAGTCTGTTGTATAGTTTTCTGCGTACCTCAAATAGTATACATGTGTTTAATAAATATTAGAAAGGAGTATGGAAAAACTAATGGTGAGGTACTAAGAACAAGATATGGTCTGGCTGGGTTATAGCTTGATGGTAGAGCACTTGCCTCTCATGCAAAAACCCTGAGTTCAATCAACAACACTGCAAAAGAAAAAAAGAGAGAGAGAGAGAAGGAAAAAAATGACAGGGCTTGACAAGGGGGTTGGGGCAGACATTTATAGTATATGAAACATAGTCTTACATTTTCTGAATTTGTTGCAACAGCAAGAATAACATTTGCATTTAGAAAAATCTGATAACTTCTACAACTAAGGAAGGAGTTATTCATTCTACACCATAGCTACCTATTTCAAGTATACAAAGGAATGAAAGATTGCAAAATATATTTTAACTCTCAATACAATGCTTCCTCTTTGTACACAAGAATGAGCAGCATGCCTTGCCATCATGAGATCATGAAATGAATAATATGCTTAATGGAGAACAGCGAGACACCTTTAAGCCACAGGAGAGTCATGTGTTCTAGCTTGCCAACTACGCAGACTTGTCAACAGTATTTTCAAGGATGGCACCGACTGTACATGTTCAAGTTATAGATCAGATGCAATTAAAGGAATTCAAATTAGCTCATAAAGACACAAAAGAAACTTGAGAATTTCCCATAAGATTTTAAATTCAGGAATTGTAGTTGCTCTGACATTATTGTGTCATTTTAAGGCTTTTCCCCCCAATGAATTCTAGAAATATGTTAACATTTAAATACCTGTAGTATCAAAGAGAATAAACAAAAGTCAAATAAATGCTGTATGCTACCATTAAAAAAAATAAAACCCGATAAAATATTTACTGATTAGTATTATTACTTTTTGATCTATTAAACTAAATCATTTTAAATAGTTTGATCAGTGATGGCATACAATCGATTTTTCTGGGTTATTGAGAATAGATTGGCTGGTAGATATCTTTGAACAACTGAAATCCCCAAATATCTGTCCAACATTAAAAATGATGCACATGTCATTCAGACAAATGTAACCAGCCCTTGGGGAAGAACAAATCTTGGCTCTTGTTGCAATGCTGAGAAACTGGACTATGCTATGTCCAAGTCATGAGCCTTTTGGCAGTGGCAATTTAACAAAAAAAATTTAAAAATTGGCTTAGGAAAATAATACCAGTTCTTTTCCATAGACAAATTCATGAACCAAATTAAGATTCAGATTATTCCCTTCCTTTGAAAATGCTATCTACCTACCTATCTATTTAACCCTGTATTTTTAAATCCTAAAATAATCTAGCAAACCCTTCATGTGAGCTGCCAGAATTATTCAGAACCCCTGTTTCCAAATACCCAGTCTCTTAAGATTACAAAGCTTCAGGTCGAAAACTGTCATGTATTTTGAATACACTCCAGGAGAAATATCTCTCGGCCAATGCACAAATCTGATATTGATAAACAGCCACAGTTGTGGTGTGGCAGGGGGAATTTGAGCAGGGGAATATTGAACCCAACTACAGGTTTGTGACTGTGTTGGCTAGTCAAGAACATCAAAGACATCCTCGACATTTTGCCAAAATCCAGGAAGGAAATGTTCAAAACATCTCAGAAAAATTGTTTTACTCCACCTCATTAATGGTAACAGAAAGACTAAGGATTGGCTGTAACTCTTGGACAGAGTCAAACTGAGACTGGTCCATTCCTTTGGGCAAGGATGAATTTTGGATGAACTCTGTGTGCACTCAGGGATCACAAACATTGGAGTTGCTCCTAATTACCTTAAGTTTGTTTGCTCATATAATTTAATGTTCTTTTACCTTGAAAAGAGTTGAAATACTCAATTTAGTGATCATTCACTGCTAACAGTATTTTTTGGGGAGGGTAACATATAATCCTGTTATAGATAATGTAGCTAATATGTAACATGTAGCAGCCATAGATAAGCTGTAAACTTTCAACCCTTTGTCCTGGCTGTAAAATGTCAGTTGGACCCATTTTGGTGCTTTTTATTACTGCATCAAAACCATGCTGTGAATTTGTAGCTGCCATAAATGCTTAATGTAAGAGCTCATTGTGCAATAAAGTGTCAGAACACTGTTTTTAAACACGTTTTTAAAGCAACATTTTACAGCTTACATTTTTTTCCCACTGCGTACTATAAAAAGTACAGATTTTCAATGTCACATTCATAAGGAGTGCATAATCGTTCCTGGGAAAGCCAAGTGGAGAGAGAATTAAACAATTTCTCTCTAACCTTTTTATCAACCCTGATTTCTCTCCCCTCTTTGGATAGGCCACTGCTGCCTACCTCAAAGGAGAAAGCAGGAACCTTGGATGAACATGGTGGATTCAGCAATTTATTTGGGTGCTTCGATGCTTTGGTTCATTTAAACTTTAAACACTAAGCTGAGCAGGACAAAAAAGAAAGACACAGATCTGTTTCATTTCAAATTATTTTGCATGTTATAAAATAACTTGATTACATATTTGCTGCCCCAAATATCCACACTCTTTTTTTAACTGAAAGAATATTTCTCTTTCAACCTTGTTGGAGTTGGAATTTGATCTTCGTGTGAAAGGTCCCTTCTTAGTATCTTACCAACATTCTTAGACTCTCATAATTAAAAGAATTACCTGATTTCATTTTGTGGTTGCTTGATTGTCAAAGTGATGGTGAGTATACCTTGGGATTTGTTCTGCCTTACTTTTCAATATATTTTCCTGTTTCTGCAATAACTGGCAGTCCTTGTAGCCAAATCTTTCTGGTAGTAAAACTGAGATTCTAACGGGCCAAATTTCTGCTGTGAACTTCTACCCCTCTTTGTTCTTAAACTGGAATATGTTACAGGCTTTATACTCTAAACTTCTGTATTCATCTGCCACTGACAGTGTTCTATCACCACCTCTACAACTGGGTTATATCTACTTCTCAAGGAATGGAATCAAGGAATGGCTCCTTTAGTTAACTTTGCACTATCTCTGCAGACTGTTGCATAGCTCCCTGTAGAACTTTGGAGGAGAAAACACCCTTCTCATGGAACCCTTCTCTCTTTGCCTGAAAACAATGATACAGGATTCTTGAAGCTCAGGAGAAGAGGTTTGTCTGCTATTTCTCACAATTATGTCCCCAGGGACATGGCATGAGGCTGAGCACATAGTAGGCACTCAGTAAATCTCTGCTGAATATGTGAATGAACACATGTGAATAAATGGACTTTAAAATTTATTCTAATAGTAATTTTAAAAAAAAGAAGAAATTTAAGATTTGTGAGTTTTCACATTAGTATTAGCCATGTAGCAATTAGAGGCAAATTTGTCTCAGGGTCAAATTTAAAAGTAATCCTCAAAATAAACTGGACATTTAAGTCAAGAAAAATGACTTAAATTCAGAGTTTAGCAAGATGTTTCTCTGGCTTGAGTCTTTTTCATTTCCCCCCTGAACTCAAACATAAGTCTCCTTTTTTCCCTAACTCAAAAACACAGAATCAAGCAGTCATAAAATAGATAAGAGTCTTTTGCAGAGTGGACTGAGCAACCAATTAACTTCTTTGACTGTGAACCTAACTAAACTAATTCACATATTACAGCATAATGACTTTCACAGGAGAGCGTCCTTTGAAGCTACAGCCACCAAGAAAAGCGACATGAACTTCTGAGCTACCCTTGGTAAACATGGAAATAAGTTGGTGATTCATTCTTATTCAGAGGAAAGCATTTGATTTTTTTTAAAGCCCAGTGAGTGATGCCAACTATAAAATGCCAAAGAGATTAAAAGGAAAAGCAGACATACAGGAGAAGCCTTTTAAAAAGTTACTTTTACATTCCAACCATTTTTTTTCTTTTTTTAAAAAAAAAAATTTTGGCCACATGGCATGTATCTGTTTAATATTCATGAAGTTGGCAAAAATGTTTTTTCTTCTACTCACTAGTGACAACCTAAGCATTTGGAATGCACAGCATTTTCTGCATTCTAAGGTATGATGATTTATTACTCATTTAATTTTTTAGAATGTTTTCTAACCATGGAGATTGAAGCTTTATTTAACCCCAATACCCCTAGCCATCCTGATCCTTGCCTGGAGTTTTTCATTTATATTTTGCTGTAACAATGATACCAATGAAAGTCATATTATATTATAGAGGAAAAAAGAAAGAACAGAATATTTAATCTTTCATCAGCTGCTGTAGCTATAGCTTCCATTGGTTTTTTATCCAGCTTCTATCAAACGCAGAGGATGAGAAAGGAAGTATTTAACTGGGATATTATTTTTTTTAATTTTTTTTAAATTTAAAATTGTCCTGCAGGTTTATGATATAAGATAATAAATCTTATCTCAGAAATGAAACCTGGATTTGCTTTTGCTCCTTTTAAGCTAGTTGTTACTCTCTAATTTTATGCCCTTTGCATGATACATTGAAATTTCTAAATCACTTTTATTTGAAGCATCTTTGAGTTGATTAATTGCTCAACCTGTGAAATTCTGGTCAGAGAGCTAAGGTATTAAAAATGATCCCCAAAAGAATATTACCTTTAGAAAATTAAATCTTGCAAACCTTCCCATCTGACGCACTGAGAGCATAGAATTCAATGAAAAGAGGGAGAACAGCTTGACAACAATGTTATAAAATCCTGTTTTCTATTTGGTCATAAAGGTAAGGTACAGTACAGTATGTAAGCATCTTACTTGAAGGCTCAGCAAAATAAGGGGAAAAGACAAAAAGAGGTGCATAGTGTTGAACAGAAGGAAGTGTCTCAGGGCCAAATCCTGGGGAGAGCTAGGGAGTAGATCCTGATAGCTCAAGCCTGATTATTATCAGTACAGCATGGTGTTCACCCAGCAAGTGCTAAGGGTGCTCAGGGATTAGTCCATTCTGCACAAATAGCACTAAATAAACAATAAAGAAGCTATCCTGTAGTAAATTATTGTTAAATAAAATCACAGGGGGCTGGGGATAAAGCTCATTTGGTAGAGTGCTTGCCTCACATGCACAAGGCCCTGGGTTCAATTCCCCAGCACTACAATAAATAAAAAAATAAATAAATAAATAAATTTAATGAAATAATAGTAAGTTTGGACTGAGCGCCTGGGCCAGAATCAATAGACCAAACAAAATGTCTCTCCTGTGACGTCCTGTGTCACCAAGCAAAACCATGTTCTTGATCTCAATTGAGAAATCAGGAACATGAGGGACACTAGCTAAATTCTCACACTAGTCAGTTTTAGCCAGCATGGTAAGGAAGTCCCCTGTGCTTTAACCTTTACAAGAAAAAAAAAAAAAAAAAACTATGAGTCAAGTAACTGGTCATCTTTCTATGGGATTGTTCTGTTTTCTTCAAAACTTTATATCTATAAAAATGAATTTCATCTGTTCAACTCATTGGGACTGTTACCTGATTCCAGCATCACAAGTAAAAAAGTCAATTAGAATCTTTAAAATAAATATGTTTAATTTTCCTTAATACTATCCAATGCCTAATGTGTATAATATTTCAAATGATCACAAAACCTCTGTCCCTATTTCTTTTTCATTTGATGAGGCTCATAAATTATTACTTTCCTTGACAACCCCACCCCCCAAACATAAAAGACAATTTAAAAGAGATTCTTCTTTTTTTATGCCTTCATTCATTTATTTTTATATAGTGCTAAGGGTGGAACCCAGTGCATCACTCATGCTAGGCGAATGCTCTATCACTAAGTTACAACCCTACCCCACAAGTCAATTTTTTTTGCAGGGATGGGTACTGGGGATTGAACTCAGAGGCATTTGAACAATGAGACACATTCCCAGCCCTATTTTGTGTTTTATTTAGTGACAGGGTCTCACTGAGTTGCTTAGTGCCTTGCTTTTGCTGAGGCTGGCTTTGAACTTACAATCCCCCTCCCTCAGCCTTCCAAGTCACTGAGATTACAGGTGTGTATTAGGGTTCTCTAAGGAACAGAATCAACAGGAAGTATAATTATAAAAGGGACTTATTAAGTTGGCTTATGTGACCAAAAGCTGGATAGTCCACAGTGGCCATCTGCAGGCTGGAGAGCTGAAAGAACCAGTAGCTGTGCAGTCACAGAGGCTTAGAGATCCCAGAATTAGAAGGATCAGTGGAGCTACCCTAGTCTGAGACCAAAGGCTTCTGGAGAATCCCCTTTGGAAGAGTGAAGAAGAAAGACAGTCTGATACACTCAGACAATCGGTTCCAAAAGAATTGAGATTGCATCTGCTGCTGTTTCCTTATTCTTCCAACTTGTGTTCCATCCAAGCCATCATCCTATTGGTCAGTGCTGCCCATACTTAGGGAGGGTCTCCATTTCAGTTGGCTATTTTAACATGTCAATCATTCCTAGACACACCCTCATCAACACACTCGTAAGCCTCTTAATCATTGGCATCTCTTAATCCAATCAAGTTGACAATTCAAATTAACCATTCCAAGGAGTGTGCAAACTGCCCAACAAGTCAATTTTTTTTAACAAAAACTTTACTAGAAGCCTTAACCATGATTAAAAGAAGACATATTATTTTTACATATTGATTTTCCAGGTCTCTGTTTTAAGAAGGAAAGCCAAATACTAAGACTGGTAGTTGGTAGAGGTGAAATGAGAGTTCAACTATTTATTTTATTTTACTTATACAACAAATATTGTAAAACACTCGGTGCTGACCTAAGTACCAAAAGTAAAGCAGGAACAAAACAAATATTCTAGACAATGAATAATTAAAGCAAAAATACAGTATGGATCAGGTAGGTCTAAGAGAAATAAAGGTTAGGTGAGGAGATATGAAGTATAGTTGCCTTATTTGTGGAGAAAGTTTCAAAATTTTTAATGAAGGGAGAAAG
The DNA here is from genome assembly GCA_025594165.1 of Tamias sibiricus. NCBI lineage: Eukaryota > Metazoa > Chordata > Mammalia > Rodentia > Sciuridae > Tamias > Tamias sibiricus. The sequence continues at coordinate 14,037,907 of CM046662.1, forward strand.
AAGCTACAGAACTATTCCACCAGGAAGTGGAAATAATGAAGGAGGGATGTGTGGCTTCATCCCTATTACAGAATGGTCACCTCCAACAATGAAAGATGTGCTACCCTTGTATATTGCTGTTCTAATTTGAGGTCTCTGATATGGGGAAAAACATGCACTTGCCTTAATTGTCATTGGAGTAATAAAAGAGGCAATGTTGAAAACAATCTAAATTTCCATCAACACAGGAGTGTTTAAACAAATTGCAATTCCATTTGTCCACCCTACAAAACCCGAAGCACTTAAACACATAGGGACATCTATATGCACTGACCTGAATATCTCTGAAAATACTGCTTTGTGAAAAGATGCAATACAGAAAAATGCCCAGAAGTCAATTTTATTCATGGTAAGCTTTTACAAAAACACATTCTCTATCTCCTCTCCATGTATAATTCAGACAAAGTTCTGGATATTTATAAATTTGATAGAAATGATCATCTCCATGGAGAGGACTATGTTGGGGAATAAGGGGGACATTTGCTTTTTTAAGTTTCTTGAAATTTAAAATGTAGTACAAAAATCTGCATATTAATTTTCATTAAAAATATGAAAAAATGACGCTGTCTGAAAATAGGTAACCAGTGAACTTCTTTGTGTTGGACTGCTCAATTTAAGACAAAGGCTATTTTTTTTTTTTTTTTTTTTTTTTTTTTTTTTTGGTGCCAGGGATTGAACTCAGGGGCACTCGACCACTGGGCCACATCCCCAGCCCTTTTTTGTATTTTATTAGAGACAGGGTCTCACTGAGTTGCTAAGTGCCTCGCCATTGCTGAGGCTGGGTTTGAACTCGTGATTCTCCTGTCTCAGCCTCCCAAAGTGCTAGGATAACAGGCGTGCGCCACCGCGCCCGGCTAGGACAAAGGCTATTTTAAAAATATGTACTACTATTGGGGCTGGGGTTGTGGCTCAGCGGCAGAGCGCTCGCCTCGCATGTGCGTGGCCCAGGTTCGATCCTCAGCACCACGTAAACATAAATCATTACAATTTGTGTACAACTAAAGTAAATAAATAAATATTTTTAAAAAATATGTACTATTGAATATTGTTACCTAAATAGGGGTGATTAAGCAACTAGGAATATAATACCTTTAACTTGAAAGAGATTGACACTTTGGGAGGTAATGAACAATTGCATAGACTATCTTTTAGTATTTAAAGTGCACTTTACACATTTGATCAAAAAATATATGTTTTTAAATATCTAAAGAGGGCCATACATCTTTATCTACCTCTAGAAGACTATTAACTGCTGGTATTACAACCTACTGGCATTTCTGTATAGAGCAAAACAGAAATAAACAACAGGGGGAAAAACAGTTAAATCATGCAAAACAAATACAGGATTGGTTTAAACCTTTTGGCTGATACCCTCCCACTTAATATGAAAAGCCGTTATAATTAGTATGCTAGTGGATTTAAACCTTCATCATCATAATAGAAATTTTATTTTATAAAAGAAATTAAAAACGATAAACTGCTCAACTGAACCAAACATTCAATGAATTCTTAAAATCTGGTTAGAATTTAGCCATTTTTTGGAGCTCTAGAAATCTCCATCTGCCAAATAGTACCCGATCTCATAAACGACTGCACCCATATGAATTTACATGTATGATGTGTAAGACTGAACAAGTTGTTATTTTTTCAATGTCAATTTTTGGTTGCACTTCTGTGTCCCAATATCTCTTCACAGTAAATAAAGTTGGTTTGGATTAAATATCTTAGAAGGGATAGATGCTTAGAGAACATAAACTAAATGAATGATGAGAACCTTTATGGAGCAACATATAAATAACTTCTCTGAAGCATTTGGTCTTATTATTCTATTAGTGCACTGTGGTTTTGCTCAGATTTGATTTGCTTTCAGCCAATCAGCACTCTCCAGCTCAATATTCCAATCAGCTATTAATTCGGCCGGCATTATGACAGTTTAAAACCAGCTTTAGAGCTTAATGTGCTAGTGTTTCAGTACCATGCATCAGTAATAGCTGGTGACCTCATCCTCAGATGGACCTGCTCAAGTGAGTTGCTACATTGCTAATACACCAATCAGGTGGTTATGCTCTTAATTAAGTGAGGCAGATCCTCCCTGTGGAGCTGGGATCAATTAGATCAGGCTGTCTTTGACAACTGCAACCACTCATTTTTCCCCCCATTGGAGGCTGATTGAGAGTCGGATTGTAAGGGAGGATAAAACTCTAGCTTCAGGAATTTCAAAGAAATGAGCTGTTCTTTATGCTGTGACTTCTAAATTCCATTTATAGTTTGGTGGTGTGTGTGTGTGTGTGTTTGTGTGTGTGTGTGTGCATGTATATATGGATATGTCTTTTTTAGAGAAAAAACAAAACATGGGTGATGGGACTCTCTAAGAATGCATGTCATGCTTTTGGCTTCTACTGCACATGTGATGTGACAAAGCAGATGGTTCTGGAGCACCATTCTGTGATGTGACATTTCAGAGGTCCACAACTGCAATCCATGGATCATGACAAGATGTGTGCATAGGAGGGTCGTGTATAAGGAAGTTATAAGAACCATACTGATATCTAAAGATATAAGAGCTGTGGCTTATATATGATAGATGTCAACATTTTGCCACGTGTTGGAAATACACAAGAAGTGGAGATGTGGAGAAAGAGAGAAGAAGGGAAGGAGTATAAGGAAGAGCAAAGAACAAATGCAAAAAAGAAAGAGAGAGAGAAAGAAAAGCACCAACAGCCAAGGTCTTCACCTGCTGCTCCTCCTTTTGCTCTGTTTCTTCTCTTCCCTGTCTCCTGAGCTTGACTTGCAGGGTCATCTGGATGAGAGGAAAATCACCTGAGAAATTAAGGCACCAGTTTCCTTATTCATCATAGTGACAGACAGAATTGACCATGGCTTTTGTTGATTGGCTTGTTTGGCAAGATTTCCCCGGGGTCAATTTCATCTTGGTATTTACAATTAAACCTCATGTACAATAGAAAAGAGAAATTGCAAGGGGGCATGTAGATAGATTTATCACCATATTATTTTTGTACTTTTGAAAATTATTTGAAAATGATGCTCTCCAAAATGATAGATAAGAGAATGTAGTGTATACCTTGGAAATGCATCAGAAAAATGAAAGGAAAAAACAATTATGTATACAGATGGAGCTACATAGAGCTTTATAAGTCACACTGTACTCTAACACTTTTTGTACCAAGGGGCATAGAAAACTCAGGAAAGATCTATCTTTTGATGCCTAAATCTCATGTCAGCTCTGGCGGGATATTTTGCGTCCTGGCTGGACTGAAGTTGAGCTATGTACAAGTGACATGGATTTTACAAAATTTCACAAAAAGAAAAACAGGAAGCTGCCATTTCTAGTGTCATCACAGACACAGAGTCCACACAGGAAAGTGGCACGAACAAGGCGACATAAATTCAATTTTGCCTTTGCCATTCATCATGTTGGAATATCCAGGGAAGTGCTGTGCTTTCTTTACAAAGGCATTTCTCAATGTTGACATGGTCTCTTTAACATTGACTTTGAAAACATTTTAAAAAGCCACATTCCTTCCCTCTTCTCCACATTATAAAAGATTCTATAAATATGATATGCAGAAATAAACTCATTGGCTATTCAATATCCTGTCCAGCTCACGATCTATCATCTCTCAGGAATGATACCCTGATTGGCTGAGGTTTTTTGATGCAATCGAAACTGCAGCCTCCACTACTGAAAATTATTTGATAAATGTGTGTTTTCCCATTTTGCTTAAAAGGAACTTATTATGTGGGCAGCTGCCTTTTGAATGATATTAATGCCAAAGTGAAGCTCTATATTACAAAGTAAAATGAGGCCAGCTTTTCATATTAGTCTGAAGAGTATTGTAATGCAGCAGAAGGTGTGACCTTTGACTTCAGCAGGAAAACTGATTTATACAATAAAATGCAAAGAGACGGCTTTTAAAAATGCTAACACACTCTTTTTTTCCTTGTGAGAAAAACCAGAGAAGAATAATACATGTAGTTAAAATATGAAAAGTACCCTAAGGAAAAATACCCTTCAAAGGGTCATCCTGGTAAATGCTTACACTTTCCTTAAAGTTGGGTGAAAAGGCCAAATCCCAAATCCACAGGTGGGAAATGCATATTCCATCAAGGATCCTGGACCAGGACCTATGTCAATTATTTAGTGTGCCAGAGAAATCCAGGCAAATGGAGCAAGTAAAATGGGATCAGAGCATCTGATGATCCTGTGACCTTGCTCAAAACATCTGACATGCTTACATGCTCCTCCGGTTTAGGATGCATAGTAGCATGAAGAGAATTTTCCTGATAATCCAAAGAGAATTTTATTATGCACAGAGGTAAAAAATAGGAACTCAGTTGGGAAAGGGGAAAGGCTTATTGTTCTGTATGTCAAGTTTTGCTTTGTACTGGTCTAGCACTCCATCAAAATTTCATGTCTGATTGCCAAATTATATGTGGAATGATCAGGTTCTGTGAAGACATCCAAAGATAATGGGCTGCTGCCTGAACCTGGTTTATGTTTTCACCATGCTATATAGAGAACCGGGTAGTTGACATTTGTCACGTGCAGCTTTGGTGGCACTAAACAGGACTGCATTACCCTTGTTAGAATGAGCTGAAACTCCAAAAATCTCACTGAGAAATAAAGAGAAAATAGAAAGAGAGTTTTAATATTCCAAACTAAAATACATAGTGACGATAATGGATTTTAAAAATGTATTCAAGTCAATTTAAATATCACATTCTCTTAAATATACAATACAGCTCTCACATATCCGATATTGAGACTCTCTAAATTGAAGAAAAAAGTGGATAAAATGAGAGCCACTTGAATTTGCATTGCTTATCAAACAGAGTGAGATAAGCACTATTGCTTTCAAAATTTTACAGTAGAAAAATGTTTATTCCTATTTTTAGAATTGGTTTTCTTAAGACTAGCCACCAATGATTCCAAATACTATTCTCTCCATCTGCTCTGTACACAAGATACAGAGGAAAGAGAAAGACAAGGGTCATATCCTGAAGCTGTGAAAGGCTGTGTTAAAGTATTTTATGAAACCATGGATGTAGAATGTACAGGAGAAGACCCTGGAGTGGCATCTCTGCTTCCTGCTTTACAATGCTTCAAGTGTTACCAGCAACCTACTCTTTATGTAATTTTACAACTCTGAGTTTTCCACAATTCCTAATAATTACCACCACCAGTTGCCAAAGTCCAGATCACCCAAACGTGGGTTGCTGTCTAGTTCCAACACATTCTGCCTTGTCCCTGAGTGCAATCTCATGTCCTCCAATTCAGAGGAAGTGTGAGGAAAAGGGGGCTACAAAAACTTTCTCTGCCAAATGTCCATTTTCTCTTGGTGCAGTTCAGAATTGTTGAGAAGTGCTTAATAATAGAAACTGTCTAGTGAGCCCAATTCTAACATATGGCCTATTGTACCCTTACTCAGTCCCTGGGCTTTGAGTGAAATTTCTGTCCTCACTAGGCATCCATGGTCCCAAAAAGATGATTATTAAAAAAAGAAAGTGCATGTAAAATGTTAATACTTAGTAATGACTAACTTTACAGAATACAGCTATATTTCCTTACGTAAGTTACAGTTTATACTGCATGACATTTCCTGCATCTGGCTGCATCAGGAGGTCCTGGTGCCATTCCAGAAGGCCAAAATGAATATTTAAAAAAATAATTTAATTTACATTTTTGAATAAAATATTTTTCCTCCATCCTCTTCTGCTCTAGAGTGATGAGGGTCTCAAGTTCTTTGAAACATGCCAGAACTCAAGCCACCAACTTTGGCTCTGACTCAGAGCCTCTGTTGGTTTCCATTTCTCATATTTTTATCTCAAATGTGCATCCCTACCGAGCTTGAAGAGTTTGGGACTGTCCTTAGACATTCAAATGCAGCTCTGTGTTTTGAGAAAACACTTGTCACCCCTGAGGGAGTAAAATCCAACACATACTTGCTTCGCTGATTTTTTTTGGTTTGTTTGCTTATTTGGTTTTGAATTTTGGAATTTGTCTTTTGACATTCCCCAAGCTCTTCAATTTGAATTGAATTATTATCTCTTGCTACATAGATTTCTGTGATAGTTTTATTTATCATATTCTTCTAATAGGGCACAGGGTCCTAGTAATATAAAACAACATATTTAAGTAACTGCACACAAACTTTGTGATTAACAAGTCATTAAGGGGAAAAAAAAAAGTCCTTTCCATTTGAAGTTGAAGCAACCCAATACATTGAATAATGCTCTGTGAAAACAAATTAAGGAAATAATCCTAAATGCAATATCTACCAAGAATAAAGATAAAATAGGGTCAAATTTAAGAAAAGAGTTCAAACATCTTTACAATAAAAACTGTAAAACACTTATGAAAGAAACTGAAATCATAAATAATTGGAAAGCTCTCCTTTGTTTATAGAGTAGAAGAATTAAGGTTAAATTATCCATACTTCAGATTCAATGAAATCCTTATCAAAATACCAATGACATTCTTCATTGAAATACAAAATAGACAGTTGCTCCTAATAGTGTAAGTGGGCTCCTTTTTTCCAACACCAACATTTGTTTGTATTCTTGATGGCTGCCATTCTAACTGGAAGTTCTTCTAAGGACTAGGCAAGGAACCACCACACAACCCAGCTGTACCACCCCTCAGTATTTATCCTTAAGAGCTGGAGTCAGCATACAACAGCAATTCACGCATAGCCATGTTGATAGCAGCCCAATTCACAATAGCCAAACTGTTGATAGATGAAAGTATAAAGAAAAGATGGTATACATTCACAATGGCGTTTTATTTAGTCATAAAGAAGAATGGACCTATATCACTTTCAGGACAATGGAGGAAACTTGAGAATATTATGTTGAGCAAAAAATGTCAAACTCAGGAAGCCAAAGGTCATATATTTTCTCTCATATGTGGAAGCTATAGAGGAGAAAGAAAAAGAAAGGTAGGTGGTGGGAGATTTCATGAACATCAAATGGAGAGCAGAGGAAAAGGACTATGGAGGAGAAGGGGAAGGAGAGGGGAACTACTGGGGCATGATATTGGCCAAATTATATTGCTATATTATGTGCATGTGCAAATATGCAATAACAAATTCTACCATTATACACAACTATAATGCACCAAGAAAAATATGGAAAAATAAAATAAAACTAAAAGAAAATAACAAAAAAATAATCCTAAAGCTTTTATGGAACCACAAAAGACCCAATACAGCTAAAATAATTTTGAACAAAAAGACAAAAGCTGAAGGCATTATATATCACCTGATTTCAAAATACATTACAAAGCGGTAGTCATTAAAACAACATGGTAATGTCAAAAAGCAGATGCGTGGACCAATGGAACAGAATAGACAGCCCCAACACAAATCCACACATTCACAACCTGCTGATTTTCAACAGTTCCTGCTTCCCCCAAGTGTGGTTTGAGTCGATGCAATGCCGTGATTTATAATGCTCACCCAGGTGTGGACCTCACCTGCCTGCTAAAATGCCCTCCACACAGAGTCCTAACACAGGTTTCTCCATATGGCAGCTTTACTGAGGCATTGAGAAGAAAGGCAGATGGGTTTGCAATTTAGCAAAGTGGCGACAGACCACCACTTTTTCAACACATCTTTGGATGAATATCTCAGCCACGTCCTTTTCCTACCTTGCCTTTCCTTGGGCATTTAGACAGAAGAGCAGCGTCGCCTGTGCTTTGCTAATTTGTCCTTCACTAACAAATTCCTGGAGAGGTCTTGACCACTACTTTACATGACTTCTTAAGGAACTTTTTAGTTGCAATTTGCTAAGAGGAATCCTGGTGCACGTCAAAAGTCGTCCCCACAGTTCTAGATACAATTCCTCCTCTCCACCTTTGAATTGCCCTATTGAAGCAGCCACAGAAAATGCCAGTCACTGACAATGGCTGTGCGTCTTCATTTGCCTTGCTTTCTTCTTCTCTCTCTCTAGGGAAGACTGAACAGAAGCTATGAGGCTGTCCACATGAAAACAAGGCAATGTCATGGACCCCTTCACCTAGTCCTTGTGGATGTGCTTGTGCTTCTGTGTTTTGTCCCCGGGAATACCTCTAAGCTCCCAAAGTATCCAGAATTTCTTCGTTTTCTACATCATTTTCTTTGTCGTGAGTAGGACTGCTACCTTATTTTGGTCACATCATTTGAATCTAGGGGACATAAGCACTGGCATAACTGATGTATTCTACCACACTCATTTTTTTTTTTTTTTTTTAAGAAAAGTTGTGAAGCTATTTTGTTTTGGTTGTTTGAAACTATGGTCTTGCTAAATAGAATCCCATTTGATGACTGTTGACTCACAATACCATCTCTGAGATTATTTATCTTCACTTGTGCTTGAATGACCACTGGCAAGAGCTTCCAGATTTTTCTTCAGGACCTCGGACTTCTGTCTTTCCTGGAAAGTGGCTAAGCTTCTGTAATTAAACTTTAAAGGCGCCAGGGAGTTCATTGTTGCAAAAAATAAAAAAAAATAAAATAAAATTGAGAGGGGAAGCATGTTTTCACAACATGAAAGTCACATGGGCTCAGTGCCATAGGATATACTCCTTTAGGCAAGGTTTGCCCCCTTGCTTACTATCTGTGCTTTCTTTGAAATGTGGGAAATTCTTCTTTCTTTGTTTTCTCAAGATTCTTACATGAAACATCGTAATTCAAATGAGGAAGAGGAGAAAAACCTAATTTTAGAATCTCCTCCTGGCAGATGAATGGATAAAGAAAATGTGGTATATACACACAATGGAGTATTACTCAGCAATAAGAGAGAATAAAATCATGGCATTTGCAGGAAAATGGATGGAGTTAGAGAATATAATGCTAAGTGAAGTTAGCCAATCCCAAAAAGCCAAATGCCAAATGTTTTCTCTGATATAAGGAGGCCAATTCACAGTCAGGTTGGGATGGGGAGCATAGGAGGATTAGAGGAATACTAGAATGGCCAATGGGAGGGAGGGGAAGGGAGGGGGCAAAAGGGTGAAGGGAAAAAAAAAAGATGGTAGAATGAGATGGATATCATTACCCTAAGTGCATGTATGAAGTCACAAATGGTGTGAATATACTTTGCATACAACCAGAGATTTATATGAAATGTAATGCATTCTGCTGTCATTTATAACATCTTAAAAAATAATTTAAAAAAAAAAGAATCTCCTCCTGGCTTATTTGCCACTGTTTCCTGCTACATTCTGCATTCTTGTCCCCATAAGGGGACACCTAATCACCAGGTGATGGAATGAAGTGGGGGTCTTTCGGTAGGTGGTTAGACATGAGGGTGGAGCCCTCACACATGATGTGAGTACCCTCACTAAAGAGATCGTAGGGAACAATCTGTCCCCTTAAAATACCTACAGACAGAATGAAAAGAAGACCTGTATGAACCCAGGAAACAAACCTGACCAGACACAGAATCTGTCAATGCCTTCATTTTGGACTTCCAGCATGCAGAAGTATGACAAATAAACATCTACATCTGTTGTTTTTAAACCACGTGGTCTGAAGTGCTTTGTTACAGTGGCCTGAAAGCACCAAGACATACTTAAGTTTCTTTCTTCTCTCTTAGAAAAATGGATGTACCCAAACGCAACAATATGTTACAAAACAGTCATAGAGCAAGGAAAAGCAGGGAGAAATTTTAAGATTATCATTTATTACAGGACAATGTCCTGTGTTTCATGAGAGGGTCCCATGGTTGCTCTGTTTCTGATCGTGTCCTAATTTTGAACCAGTGTAGCCGTGGATCTCTTTCTAATTTAACAGCTATAGGGTCATACTTCATTTCAGCGATAACATGCTTCCCCCCTCACTTATTTTAGAAATCTTGGAACCAAAGAAAAGAGAGAAAGAGTTTGCCTAAAGCTACACAGCAAGTTGGAGGCAGCAGTGTGACCACGCAAGACCTACATCTTGCTGTCACAGATTCTGCCTCCTAAATAGTCCTGATCAGATCCTACACGCTCTGTGACTGTCTCTTTAAGCCAGACCCCATTAACAATGCCCACTCTTATCACCCTTGGGAATACAAATGCCCCAGCCTTTCTCTCTGAACTGAATATCTGATGTTTTTTTTTTTTTTTTTTCCACACAAGTATATCACACATAGTATTGTCCATAATAAATCTCATGCTGTCCCTCTTTGACCCTGCATTTGTCATTGTTCAGGTGACTTTAATCATTTTTGGCAGTGAGTCATATAAGCAAGCTCCCCCTATATTGCAAGCAGCTTTAAGCTTCATCAACATGGTTAAAGCCACACCATCCCCCAAATGTAAATGGAATTAATTTTTTTCAAGGGTGGGAGGAGGGGTGAAGTTTCTCTTTGATATTTTGCTTATCCATTAGGATGTTTTTCCTCCTAATAGGTAGACTGCAAGTGAAAGCACTTTCTTGCTTCTTTTTAAGACTTGCTCTGATCTGGAAATCCATTTTTGGTAGGTGAGGAGGGGGTTGGAGTCAGCAGCCCCCTCCGTACATTTCAAGACACCAACAATCCAAGGGATGCAGCTTCAGGCTGAACCTTGAGCACTGTTTTTGAAAGACACTTACATGGCAAAACTCACATGTGGATAAAGGCCCATGGTTGTTGAGGGCACTGACTGATTTTAGCATCTGTGGCTGTTAACTTCCTCGGTAGTGAAGAAATCACAAGCTGCGTATTACCAAGGCTTCACCAGGGATTGGCGAACACAGTGCTCACGACTGCACACTCACCCATTAGCTCTCTCCTTCCCATCAAACAATATGCCACTGCACTGTTAGAAGAGTGTGAGGCTCTGAAATTTCACAATTCTCTGGCTTCCAAATGTTGAGAAGGTCTTGTTAACATATTACATCCGAGTGCTGTACCCGAGTGGGGCAGAGTAGGGGATACAACGCATCTTGGTTAGCTTCAACCAAGCTAATGAACTGGGTGACTTTGGCAAGGAACTTGCTTCCTCAGTACAAATGAGAAGAGAGATAAACCACTGTCAGACATAACAGTGCTCCTAGAGAGTGCTTTGAGCCAAATGAGATGATATTTGCAAAGCATGTAGCATGGTATCTAAAACATAGTAGTGATATTGTTCTCTTTTTATGCCAGTTCGGCCAACAGTAATGTCCTACTTCCCCATGGCAATCTGAAATCACCCAGAATCTATCTGCATCTCAGGACACTCTGCTTACATTAGGAACACTCTGAAGAACCAAAGCAAGCACATAGTAGGAGTTCAAGCTGCTTGCAATAGGATTGTAAACCCATATTCATTAAGAGCTCCCCTTTTGCCAACCACATTCTCACCATTTGTGTTGCATCAGAGAATAAAATAGGACACGCTGCTTTTCATTGTTGAATTTAACTTTTAACATGGGTGAGATTAGTAACAAATATGAATTAAAATCCCAGATTATATGACAGGATAAAATAAATTATAAGAGTCCAGGAAGGGAGAAATAGTGGCATTAAGAAATGATAATAACAAATTCCAAGCCTGAATGCCACGCTGCTCATCTTCCAACTGGTCCTATGGAACCATTCAGCAGGGTTGAAAGGAGAATAAATAATCGACTGCAAATATCTTTATTTTTCATTTTCAACTGTTTTGCAATTCTTTAGTTATAAAATTGTATAGAGTAATTATAACATTTAGGAATAGGTATAGAAATATTTTGCTATGTGCAAACTGGGGAATATCAAGCCTAGCACGTAGGGAGCATTGGATAGATGAATGGATGGATGGCTTGGTTTGTGTATGTATGTATCTATATATGTATGTATGTATGGATGGGTAGGTGGATGGGTGGATGGCTTGGTCGGTGTATGTATGTATGTATGTATGTATGTATGGGTGGATGGGTGTATAGGTGGGTCAACAAAAGGATGAATGGGTAGATGGATAGGTGGGTAGGTGGATGGATGAAAGAATGGATATCACAGCCTTGCTGGGGAGAGCAACTCATCTGTTTAATCACAGTCCATTAGGGGAAAGGCCTTCCTAATGCTCTGGAATCAACACATGTAGGAATAATACAGCCAGGTAGGTGATGTGTACACAGTGGATAGACCTCAGAATCACACATAGGTCCAACAAACAAACCATAAACTATTACTTTCTATTTGTCTTTGACACACATTCTCTGTCTTCTAAGGGTGAAGAGTTTTCCCTTCTGCTTGTGTGTTTTACGGGTTCTGGTTCCAGTCTTCATTTTGTGATCACATAATGTTAAAAATGTCTAAAAGTCTGTCATTAGATAAAATTCACAGAGTTAACTGTGTTTCTAAAACTAATGAAGAGCAGGAGGAACTTTACAACTTTCCATCTACAGTAACCCTCTCCTGAGAAGCGTCCCTGACTATCAGAATCTTTCTCAACAAAGAATTATTAAGAGGAAATAGGGTATAACAAACACATGATCTACATCAACAGAAGAAAAGCTACATCACAATTCTTCTGAATTTTGAATGTGTCTTCCATGCCAGAGGACATTCTTCATGGCTGACATTTAATTTTTGTATACGGCATTTTTCTTTCTTCCAAAGAAAATGGAAGACAGTCCTTTGCCCAATCACCTTTTTCCAGGTATAGAGTGATCTTTGTTAATTTTCTCGGAACGAATGAGATTGTCCTCCTAGAAGATTCACAAGCTTAACAATATGTCATTACAGTACCACATTTTCCTCTTAAGGAAGACAATAGTTAAAACATGACTTAATTGTCTCTTCATACTTCCTGCTTAGAAACAACTCTCAACTAAACTTCTTTATGGTAGACACGAAAGTCATTCAAACACGTCACTTGTGAAGAAGGTTGAATAGCAACTTGTTAAAAGATATCTTTCTATTCTTCATCAAGCACCCACTGGCATATAATATTGCAATAGGTATTATTATAGGAACAAATAAGTATTTGTAATTCTATATCACATATTTCTTCTTCCACTAGAAAGCCTCCTGATTCCTGAAGGCAGAATTTTTATGCACTCATTTGGTCAATGAAGGAGAACTCCAGTTATGTTCTACTTATTTTCAACCATTTAAAATACATAGTGTCAAACAAGTATACAGTAGCAATGTTTGTTTCAATAGTTTCAGCCTTTTACTAGGGGGTATAATGGTAGGGACAAAATCATCTATCTATTTTTGGATTTCTTTATAAGGGTAAGGCATTTGAGTATAGGAAACTTCAGAGATGACAGCAATAAACCAAATGGATGAAAAAGATTACAGAAAGAAATAAATTAATGTTGAAAAAGAGGTATATCTGTTTAATAGAACTGTTCCTCTTTGTTCTTTGAGTCTTTCAGCTGAGGGGCATAGGCATCACCAGGTCCAATGAACATCTTGAATGGATGAGTTTACCTAGAATTGCTAGTAAAATTGGCATCATGCAAGAAGCTTTCCCAGGAACTAAGGCTGAAATTTGCAGTATCAGACTCTTTTAAAAGACTTCAGTTATTTAGGTTGAAAATATTTCTGAATGTATTCCAGTATTCCATGATTTCTTATAGGAGAGACTGCATATAATGGGACATTTTATTGATGAATTTGGATCAATATTACAAATGTTACACTTGTATTACAATTAGTGTTGTATTATTACATTGGTATTACAAAGACTAATTAATTAATTCCTGCCCAATTGAGGTACCCTGAGTTACTGATTAATCCACAGTGTATTTAATGAAGATTGCCCCTTCACTAGCTCATACTACCAAAAATTTTCTTTTGTGCTTTTATCATAAATATATATTTGGTCTTTTTTTTTTTTTTTTTTTTTTTCACCATCAGCTAGTACACCACATGTCTGTTTACTCTAATTGCATATTTTTCTACTGATAATTAATAACTAACAATTAGAACTTACTAATTCTTTACAGTTTCATGAAACACTTTTTTATGCTTTTTCACATATAATTACATAAATCTCAGGAGAAAAAGAAACAATCATATACATTAAGTGACCTCCTCAGGTAGCTCTTATTTTCTAATCCAGGGGTGAAATAGGATCAAATTTTGAGTTATCAGAAGAAAAACTTAGTATGAATATAAGTAATGGACTGCTGAGAGTTAGAAAATGTACAACCATGGACTTTACCATATTCTTCTCCATGAATGCACTGGGGTATATTATGATGATCTTCAATAATTAGAACCAAGTACTTTACAGACACCTCCATTTGCTGAGAGATAGCATTATGCATTCTAAAGTAATAAGTCCAAAAACAATTGCAGCATGCAGGGAAGCCATCACCAGAAGATAATCCTGGGAAGCCCTGTAATGTCATATATTATCACGATTAGGCAAAATTAGAAACTTCATGTAATCAAGTGGAAATTGACAATTTACTTCTTAGCATAGACAAGCAGCAAACAGATTCACAGAGAAGGAACAGGAAAGTTTATTTGATGCCTAAAATGAGGACATCTTGCAGAAAGGGAAACAGGAGATTATGCAAATTGGGGCACCAGGCTTAGGATTCAAACTCTCTCTCATCAAGATGGTGGCTCTCAAACTCCCATAGGCATGATTAGGGAAAAATCAGAAATACATGTATTAGCTGAATGTAGATTATCCTTCACTTTGTTCATATCTTTAGAACTTTGGATGCTAAGCTAAGTTAAAGTCCAGTCTTTCTCATGTAAATCAGATATGAAACCTCTTTATCTATAAAACATTAGGTAATTAAAGCCTGTATTGAGGTTCTCATTTCTAATTCCAGCCAATATTTAACCCATTATTTTTCATCAAAACCCTATAATAGCCAAATCCCTCATCTCTCCTTATTCCTCTAATTTCCTGCTATACAGAATCAGATAGATTTTTTTCCTGCTTATGGAACTATACTTCAACCTTCACTATTAAGGCTTTTCTTGCCAACTGAACAGGCTAATTTTCTTCCTTTAGCCCCTCCTAGTACCACACTAGTTCAAGAGTCCTTGTACCCAGTCTTTCTCAGTCTCTTTGCTATTATCAATCTTATGCAGAGACTCATGATGAATTATCCATAGCTCAAAGCCATTTGCTTCACCCTGGGTATGCTCTGCCTGGTGGACAGAAGAGCTGTATACCATTGTTTACCAATAACCTATAATCTCTACTGTTATGTTCATATTTTCTCTAAACATCCCCATTTCTATTAACAAAAGCAGATTCCACATGTCTTTCCAAATTACACCTTCAGGGAAGCAAGAATCCAAAGAAACACACTACCATGATTCTCTTTCCTCAATCTCTTTGTATTTATAACTAGCCCAGTTTTAGAGATTAGGTTCTACCTTATTATTTAATTCCCCTATAAAATGGAGAGCTATGGTTTTCTCTGTTGGCTTTGTTTTCCCCAGTCCCATCCATGTGACTGCCACAAGTCTTCCAAATTCCATAGTGTGTTGTTACTTCTCTACCAAAAAGGTCTACCATTAGAAATCCAATTAATCACAAACTCCTCAGTCTGTCATTCATGGTTCTTTGTACCCTAGGTTTAAACCACCTCTGAATGTATATTTTCAATTATTCCACCACAAGAGGAAACAACCACATGCTAATAATAAGATTTTTTTTTGGCATGTGTTCTCAACTTTTGTACCTTATTCTTGTTTTCTGCCTGAGATACCAACTCACAGGTATGCCTTGTGAATGTGATCTCATTTTGCAAATATCCTTCCTCCAGCTTGTATGACATCTATCTACTTTGAACTGTCCCAGAACATAGCCAAGAGCCTTATACATAGGTCTTCAATAAATATTTATTAAATTCAACTGAATTAAATAGATAGTCATTCACAGAATCACAATAAAAAGTTAAACATACACTGGTCTTTGTTTTTCTTTTCCTTCTGCTGCAATACAACATCAGCTTTGTAATTGGACTTTTTTAGTATTCTTCCTCTCCACCTCTACCCCTATATTTTTAATGCTGCAAAAGCATCAACTCAAAGAAGTTTCAAAGACACATGGGAACATCTGCTCTCAGAAGCCACTTGAAAAATAAGTATGCCACAGAATGGAGAAAACATCTGTGCAATGTTCAAGAGATTATTAGCAGTGCTGTAGGAAAGAAGCAGAGAAACACACACACACACCAAAATCAGGACATGAGTCTTAGCAAGAGACAATGGAGCATCCAGTGAGATACCAGAGAAATACTTTATTTTCCCTTGACTTTGTTATTCAGTATGTCTCAGAGAAGACAGAACCACAAGTTTGTCCATCTGTTTGTATTCCTGCATAAAAAAATATTCACAACTGTAACTTTCTCAGTAGTACAAAAATATATGTAATAAAATGCCAACATTTTACCTCTAGTGATGCACATAATATCATAATTTATTATATATAGACTCAAGGTAACTGCTTATTACTGCCTATTATTTTAAAAAAATCCAAGTTAGCACTAGAAGACTTGTGTTCTGCTCTCAGATTTGCAACTAGAATTAGTTACTTTAAAAGTATTTTAATTTTCACTTATTTCATTAGATTTTTCTAAATTTAAAGTAATGCCCTAGAATAAAACTTAAATGAAGCAGTAAGCCTGCAACTGTGTTTCCTAAAAGGTGAAGATGTGACAGTAATTATCTAATTCACTTCCAAATTTACAAATAGTGTATAGAAAAAAAAAAAAAAAGCTCATAATTCAAAGAAATCTGTGGAAAATGACCACAGCTGGACAGCAAAAGTCTTATCCAGGCCTTATGCTGAAAGACCCTCAGGCGACTGTCACCTCTCTCACAAAACTCTGACATATGAGTAGGACTTAGTTAACTCTTCCTCACTTTAATTCAGAATTAAAAGGGGGCACCTTATTATGTTTTTTGTTTTTGTTTTTGTTTGTTTGAAATGCATTATCTTAGAGAAGAGATAGATACAAAGAAGCTTCCTGTCCTGATATGAAAACAAGTCCCACCAGGAAGGATACATTTTACCTGTGTCTCCCTGAAGGGCAAAACTAGGGCCAGTGGTTACATGGGAGACAAAGTGAGAAAGTACTAATTCATTACAATGAAGAATGTTTAAAGGTCAACATGAAGAATGGTCTGGAAATTAATATGACTTCCTCGTAATAGAGAGAATGCTGATCTTTGAAGGTGTTAATTCAGAGGCGGGGGAATAGATGACAGGGACAGTCCAGAGACGATCCCAGTACTAAATTTGTACTAATTGCTTCTTTATTAAAGACAAGTTCTCCATTTACTCCTTTAGAGTCAAAAGTAATGATAGCAAATAAATTAATATAATTAATAACTTCTTCCCTAGGGAAGGAAAGCAGCAGCCCTTGGAATGGTGTGTCCATAAGCATTCCACAGGCAGAGTTGGTGGACAAGTTGAGGGATGATGATAAGTCCCCTAACCCTTCCTGCTTTGCTTTGTGAAATAGACAGGGCTGCAATATATACCTCGTCAGTGGTTTGGCTAATATGTAATATGAGCTGATAAAATCAGTGATTTTCCTTCTAACTGTCAAGAGCTGAGGGAGGTCACACATATTCATTCTCAATTGGACACCAAAGATTTGAATGATGTTAAACAGGTCTGGTGAGTGTGTTTCTCATTTTAGGAGTTGATGACTTAAGACATTCTCTATTATCCATATTAAATACTACGACTCTCTGATTCTAAATCTGCCTTCTTCCTACGGCCCAGGATGAAGCTGTTTTCAGAAAATGGCTAGCACATATGTTCTTAATTCAATCTTACCCCACCCCAAAGCCCATTATGAGGAAAAATGGCTTGGGATAGGAGAAGTGAACCTTGAGAATTCTCCAAGAAAGAGGAAATCTTAGCAGAATTTCCATATTTATGTATTTTCACTGTTTTTACTCCAATCCCTCACAGACCCTGAAATAGGGCCCCGGAGACCCTAAGGCTATATGTTCAGAATGACTATGTATGTTTCACTTCATCTCAGGTCCTGGGAAGAAAAATATTCTTCCTACACAGCTGGGCACCAAGGGATAATGAAACTATTTTCCTATAGCCTCCTGATGGGTCAGCCTTCTCCTGAAAATACTCTTCCTACAGCGTAAAACATAAATCTCTATGTATGCGAAATGCTTTGAGCTTTTTAAAAAGGAAAACCCAGGATAAATTTCAGCTATTATTATTATTATTATCTCTCACTCATTCAATATAATCTGTCACATTATATTCCCTTCAGGCCCAGGGAACCTCTTTTCTAAATGCTGGTTCATAAAAAATTCACATATCATAAAAAATTCTGTGTGCCTGGAAATTCAGTGAACCCCATCTTTTATGGGAAATCTGTTCTTTCTGATCACTAAAAAAATCTATTTTCTCTTCGATGTTTGCATTTCTATCAGTAGACTGTTCTATCAAAAACAATCCAAGATACAGAAAAAGGGTTAGTGGAATAGAAATAAGTCATACTACACGATCTGTTTCTATAAACCAACCTTGCGTTTCAAGATTTCTTTCAGAGGCATTAATTTTTCCATATTCTCTTTACAGATCTGAAATTGGTCTTTTTAAAAAAAAGGTATGAATCTTTTCAAGAGGTGCCATTTAAAGGCTGAGAGCATCAAATTCGAAAATGAGGAATCCTTGCAAGGACTCCATAATGCCTCAGTTTCAATTCATTGTGAAGACTGAAATGAATTGTGTGTGATTCTTTCAAAGTGGTACTTATTAGTATATTGGAAAGGAATAGAAATTGCAAAATGAATGAGCATCTTTTCAGTATGTAAGTCAGTTCCTGGGAATTAGATGCTTAGGGACACCTGCTTATCAAAATGGCATTTCTAACCTCAGCATTGCATGAAACTAGAAAATAGCTGATACTTGTGACTCTATTTTAACTAAGAAGAGAGAGTACTTGAGTACTATCCAACCTAAAACTACAGATTTCTTCATTATTTCTTCAGTACAGATAGACAGTCAGCTTCACTAGTCATGGCTTTTGGAACTTAAGTGTGGGTTCAACCAAGATTTCCAAATATTTCATGGTTACATCACTGCATCCAAAGCACCTTTCTAGAACTGGATCCATAGGGAAAAATAAGACATATTCCCTAGTGATCTGAAATTCACAGATTTGGGAACAAGTACAGGCATATCAAATATGCAATCCAGATGTCAGCTGTCCCCACATGCTGTGTCCAATTTTATCCTGTTTCAAATTCCATGCACTACTAACATTCTCTTGCTATTCATTAGAAAGAGATTTTGATACCAAAAGCATCAGTGAAGTCCACACGTCTTTGCTTAGAACTAGATGTGGAAATAAAGGAGTAGTTTAAAATGGGCAAATGATGTGATTAGACACACCTCAAAAGAAGAAATGCAAATCACCAGCAAACATATGAAAATGCTTAATGCAATTAGCCATTAGGAAATTTAAATCAAAATCACAATGAGACATCATCTCATCTCAGTTAGAGTGACTATGATAAAAAAAAAAAAAATAATGAAAACAAAAAGTAGCAAATGCTGGTGAGGATGTGGAGAAAAGAAACTTTTTTACAGTGTTGCTAGGAATGTGAATTAGTAATTAGTACAGGCATTACAGAGAACAGTATGGTGATTACTTAAAATTCTGAAGCTAGATCTATCACATGTTCCAAATATCCTACTTCTGGGTATATATCCAAAGGAAATGAAGTGACCATATCAAAGAGATATGCATATCCATGTTTATTGTAGCACTATTCACCACAGTTAAGATATGGAATCATCCCAAATGCCCATTCACATATGAATGGATAAAGAAAGTGTGGTATACATACACAACAAAGGACTTGTCCTCCATAATGAAGAATGGAATTGTCATTGGCAGCAAAATAGATGGAAATGGAGGACACTACGTAAACTGAAATAAGCCAGACACAGAAAGAGAAGCATTTCATTTTTTTCTTTCATGTGTGAAAACCAAATTCTGAAATTAGAAGAAAGATGACTAGAGATTGGGAAGGAAGTGTGTTGTGGAGTGGGAAAAGGAGTTTGGATTTGATCAGAGCATGCGGTAGGCATGTGTGGAAATGCTATGTGAAACCCCAGTTAATAAGTATAATAAATAGATGCTAATAAAATGAATTAATAAACTACACTAAAATATGTTTCATCTTTTAGCACATCCAGGAAGTGTCATATTCACTATCTGAATTGCTTCAAAAACTATTCCCAGTTAAGGTCATATTTCCTAGAAACCAATTCATACTGTACTACCATGCATACACACAAAGAATGGCTTTGTATGTTCAGTCAAAATTCTGGCTTATACCTTTTAATTTGTCAATCATGCTATTCTTCGAGTTTTCAAATTTATAGTATTTTAAATCAATGCCAAAAATTAAATGATAACTCTTCAGATCTTCACTGAAGTCAAAACCTCCGCTTCTTTATAAGAATAGGTATAAAACTGCTGATGGTTAATTTCTACCTTCAGTTTTCTTCTTTCAGTAGATAATACATATGTACAATAATACCTAATATTCAACACATTTTTCTCCCTAATACACTCGCCATAACCAATTCTTAACTTTTAATATTTTTAAATGATATATCATCTCAATTTATTACCCATTAATATTCTCATTTCTGATCTGTCTTACATGTTTGGCCATTTTACTATCACATTTCAAAAGCTTTCCTAGTCAGCCAATAATTTTAAATCACTACCACTGTGTTCTTTGTAAAAAGTATCCTTATTCTTAGCTAAATATTGGCTACATGTTGTTCTTGTAGGAAACCATAGATAGAAATGTTCTATATCAAAAAAATGTCTTACTTAATTCTTATTCACTTTTGTTGTTTATTGAACCTTATAATTTATGCGAAAGATATGTATATGTGTCTAAGTCATATTTTGTGCCATTTGGATTGAGAATATAAATATGATTTTCAGGCAAACCTAATCTTAAATATTGCTACATATAATAGGAATAATCATATATTTTTTCTTTAAAATTAAGACATAAAATCTAATACCTTACATTTCTTTATCAACTTGATATAAATTTGGTGTAAAATTAAATACCTAACTTTAATGCTGTTTTCAGCCAATGGAAACTGTAATTAGTAATTTGAATTAAATTATGTTTTTAGTAGAAAACATTACTATGCTGTCAGAAAAATGTAGTGACTATGTTCTAAAACTAGAAATATGAAATAACTGGGTGTGATAACTACAGTATAACCCCGGTTTACTTCATGTCTCTTGTTCAATATGATGACTCTGTGAATATAATTTTCTATTTTTTAAAGGACACAATGGAGACACTACCACTCCTTTTGCACTGTATACTTGGAGTGAATATTCCTGTTCGTTCTTCTCATTACATTTATAAATACTTAAATCTTTACTTATTAAGACATATGAAGATGCAGATATTTATCTGAATGGTTCACCTTCTGCAATTGACAAGAATTATTTTTCTTGTTCATATTTCATGATTTGATAAGAATTTAAATATGCATTAAGCAAAGAATATATAATACCTTTTTTATGAATTCGTGGATCATGTTTGACAGAAGTCTATTTACTTTCAGTTTCAAGATTTTAAAAATTTAAGTTACCTCTTTGAAGATTTGCTATTTCTTTGATTTTCTGCTTTTTTTCTTTTCTGAGTTTGTCACATATTTTTATTTCTGTCATAATCTTTTGACTTGTACACAGTGTTAATTATACAAAGAGAGCATAGAGTTTAATATTTACAAAGCCTGAATTTGATTTTTATGAAAACCTAAAGGAAATATGTGCAAAACTGGAAACAACCTTTGTGTTTTCAAAACTATTTTATTCCAAAACGATTATTTACTAAAATTTTTAAAATGAAATGCTATCATGTCATTTAAGTAAACTGAAAAATTATTTTATATTTTCAAACTTTTAAAAATAGATTTGAGAAAAATTAATTCTAGACTTATTGTTTAGAAGATTTCCGTTGAACTTTATAATTTGTGTATATTTACACTATATATACATATATATATACATATATATATATATATACATATATATATAAATTTGAGAAGATTCTCAAACTCTTGGCATTGTCAAAATTCTTCAGCTTCCATGTATGACTATGGTGAATAACAGGCCAGTTCATGAGCACCTGCAGAGCCATTAACTAGAGCAGAAACAGAGTAAGAAATGGCAGTCTAAGAAATCCTGGAAAATAATATTTCATCATTCGAGAACTTATTTGATTTATGCTGTAAGACAGAAAGTTCCCAGTGCATTAATATGTCTTTTTTTTTTTTTTTTTTTTTTTTTTTTTTTTTGTACCAGGTCACTCAACCACTGAGCCACATCCCCAGCCTTATTTTGTATTTTTTTAGAGACAGGGTCTCACTGAGTTGCATAGCCTCATGGTTGCTGAGGCTGGCTTTGAACTCATGATTCTCCTGTCTCAGCCTCCTGAGCTGCTGGGAAAACAGACGTGTGCCACTGCGCCTTTGCTCATTAATATGTCTTTTATGTATTTGCTTCCCCACTCAAAACCTCTCTGGATTCTGAAGCAGTCTCCATTTTCAATATCATCTGTAATACAGCCAACAACCCCTCAGAGCATCTGCAGAGCTGCCTTTTATTCAAGACATCAACAAGAGATAGGAAGAAGCACTTCTCTGGCCCCTGACTCTATATGGAGGGTGACAGAGCAACCCTGGACCAGAGTCAAATGCCAGACCTGAGAGTAAAGGCCTTTTGTCCTTTTAATAAACTTACATCTTGGTGTGTTGGTGACAAGCAAAACCCTCTAAAATATAGAAACAAGGCACAGACTCTGCCTGCCTTGTTCTTTACCTAAGTATTTAACTGCTAGAGGACAAGGGTAGGAAAGAAAATAATGGTTCTTTATGCCATCCTACTTTTTAAAAACCATATGAATACGTAACCAATTCAATGCATGACTAATGTTGGGTTTTTCTAAAAGTACCCTAATACAACAATCATCTCCAAATACTGTAATGGTACATGATCACAGTGAACATGGAGAGGGATGCAGGGAAGTCACACAGGAGAGGAAAGGACGCCAACAAAGTATACATGAACAAGCAGCTACCCTGGGCCCTGGGGCATAATCCCATGGCAAATTCCAGTCCCCTGTATGCCCTCACAGTTGGACTGCAGCATACAGAGTGATCTCTCAGGCCAAGGATAGCACATTCAGTGGGCACTCTCCAAAGTGGGAGATTGTGGGAAGGGGGGACATGGGCAACTTACTTTCCCTTCAATTAGAAAAATAAAGTGGGCAGGGGTGGTGCATACCTGTGATACCAGAGACTAGGGAGGCTGCATGGAAAGACCTTGTTTTGAAATTTGACGAAATTAAAAAGGGCTGGGGATGTATTTCAGTGGTAGAAGGTCCCTGGGTTTAATCTCAAGGACAGAGCAACAACAACAAAAATAGAAAAAGAAAGATATTTGCATATTGCCAAGTTAAAAAAAAAGTCAGATTCTCCCTTATTCTCAAGGTCACCTGAGGGAGGTGCAGGTTGCTGTGGAGAAGGAATATGTACTAATGCTGCCAAATATGAGCACCTCATAGATCCATGCAGTTCCGCTGGGACAACTCTTATATTCTTTTTTATAATATATAAACAGAATTAATCATTGTATAATAACACTGGTGGTCTTGCCTACTATTAATGGCCACATTTATAAGTTCAGCTGCATCTTTGCAGTATTTTTTCCCAACATCCTCCAAGGGCCTTTATAAACACTTTGTATACATTTGCTTACAAAATCCTTTAAAACCAAATCAATTCTTTTATCTTTCCCATGCCTCAAGCCAGGAAAAACCCACAAATCTCTGATATTATACAGAAGTACACCTATTCTCCATGGACATAGCAGCCTCATTTTATCTCTCCCCCTACCCCACCTTACCTCCCTCTCTCTTTAAAGAAAAAAATAAATGAATTGCCTTTAAAGAACTTTTTAAAAATTTAATCTTTTGCCTTTCTTTTCATGTCATCAAAAGTACCCCCATTCAAAAAATTGCTTATAGTTTAAAAAGGACCAATCTTTTAAAGAATAGAAAATCCTCATTTTAAGAGACTGGACCTGATAGTGTGCCAAAAAAAAAAAAAAAATATATTAAAATGCATGCAGCAAATTAATTCTTATCAGTGGTGAAAGAAAGACCTTTAATCCTATTTAGAATAAAGTACTTGTAATAAATAACCTCTAATAGGATATTTGCTTGAGCCATTTCTTCTATTTCAGATAGGATCCAAATATTTTTCTTTTATTTTTGAAGCATTATGTCTAATGCAAGAAATATCTGCTTGTAAAAACTTAAGCTATAAAGTTTCACAATATCAATTCTATTTTTTAAAAATGAACATGATCAAAGAAATCATGTGAAAAACGCAAACATCATTGAAGGTGGCAATGATTACTATATATGTAAGCACAGATATAAGTTACATGCATTTTCTTGTTGATGAAAATTGCTCATATAAAATTATATGCATTTATGTGAAAATAACTAGCTGGTTTTATTTTAATACACTCCCTTAATATCTCTGCCCTGCTTTTAAAAGAAGAATCAGAGAGTCTGCAAATTCTAAGCATTTAGCACCAGACAAAAATAATCTTATTGTCTCCTCACAACACAGAACATTTTCATTAGGAATTTAATTTACTCAGTGTCTTGATTTCTGTGCCAGTTAAGTAGAAGAGTTTGTGTTGTGTTTGTATGAGAAATTTCTCCTTTGCAGTAAGATATTACTTTAAAAGGAGGAAATGTCGTGTGGGATAGGCAACATGCTGTTTTCCCCCAAGTGTCTACAAACACAGACTTCAATATAATTAAGGGAAAAAAATAAAAAACAAAACATGCTCAAATACAGAATTGCCACAGATGAGAAATTCACAAATACAAAGGTATCTGTTAATTTGTAGAAAAATCCTTGTTCCTTCCAGACACAGCACATAATTTAGAAACAAATTTGATTTCCATGCGAACTGGACTTTGTAGTTTCCCTTTCCTGACAGTGTCCTTATCTTTGTGATTATTCTTCCATCTACCACAGAAAACCTCTGTGGCACGCCACAGGGTGGCTATGCAGGGAGTTATACCTAGGAGCAGGAACTGAGGAGCACAGAAGAAATGCTTATAAGACAATTAGATACTGCAGTATAATTGTTTCCAAGTCTAAGATTTCTTTCAGCTCTTCTTTCTTTCTTCCTTCCTTCCTTCCCTCCTTCCTTTCTTCTTGCTTTCTTTCTTTATATAAAACATTGGATAATGTGTAAAAATCTGTATTATATAGGACACATTTAAAAAAGACATCCCTAGCTCATCCTAAGCTCTCAGTACTAACAAAGATGGAAAAACTCAGAAAGCATAGTCAGGAATGATGCTAAGTGTCCATAAATCAAATCACCAGGATTACAATGAAAAAACTAAGAAATACATAGTTCCTTGGAAGACTACTGATATTCAGCAGAAAATAAACTATAGCAAAGCCACAGTTGTGAGTTCCCTACTTGATCCAAGTAGAGTTTTTCAAGGAGTTCTTCTTTTAAAAGCATGGTGGAGATATTAAGGGAGTATATTAAAATAAAACCAGCTAGTTATTTTCACATAAATGCATATAATTTTATATGAGGAATTTTCATCACCAAGAAAATTCATGTAACTTTGTATTTAGAGTTAGGAAAGCTTTCTGTAAGGTGCAAATACAAAGTCCTCTGTTGAATTGAGATGTTTCCCAATTCCTCCCGAGAAGTATGCGCTTGCTGATAAAAGGTAATGCTTAATGTTAATATTAAACACTTCAACACAGTGATATATAAATCCTGTTTTATTCTCTTCCTCTTTCTGAATGCTGGCATTATTGAAAATGCCTTTGAGTTAGTTACACTGGTTTGCTAGATGTCCAGATTTAGGGTGAAAACATTTAGGTTATATCTCCCAAGGCAAAGTGAGATGAAGAGCTAAAAATAATCCATGTACTCTGGATATTTTAGGTCAAAAGGAAACACTTTCTGCCTGGGTGGCTGAGCTCTTATAAACCCAGGGCTCCCAAGTCTCCACCTGCATCATCTCAATTATATACATAATTACTCTCATTACCCAACTTTGTTAAAATGACCTTAATATACACTTAGATACCTTGTAATATATTCTAAATCCCTTTGGATATAAGTAGATCCAATTTACATGCATCTAATGCTTGGTTTGGGGGAAATAAGACATTTACAATATCAAAACCCATTTAACAAACAAACAAAACAAAACAAAACAAAATCCAGGTTAAAAAAATCACCCCAAATAACTAAAATATTTGGGCTTTCCAAATGTATCTATTGATGAAAACTCAATGAATATTTAAATATTGATATTAAGCTGATTGAAAAATAGTCATCAAGCATGATTTAAACATTCCTACTACTGAGAAACTGGTCCTCAAATGTTTATCAAGATAGTACTGTTCAAAAAGTTTCAATTAGATTAAAGAAGAACACAAACAAATATGGGTACTTAATTTATTAATAGCTTGATTGTTACTAGGATTTTGAAAATGTGGGCTCTGTGGCAGGGAGACATGCACACACAGTTCTAATTAACACCAATCACAAACGCTAATGGTAGAACCTACTGCTTAAGTAAATGAACATCCTTACCCCTGCTGCTTTGAAGAGTCTGATAGGCATGCACTTTATTGACAAAGTAAGCTAATTTACAGAGTGATTGTCCAAGAGGGAACTGCTGTTTATTTGCAGAGTTTTTCCCATTGAACTCTCAGGGCAAACATTGCACTTAAATTGTTAATTAAAATATCAACAGATAAAAATGTAAACATTGGGTTTTCTTCAGCGTAGAGTGACATATACTCATTCAGAAAGAAATCCAGATAACCCCCCCCATCATTGATTTCTGAGGAACAAGAGTCAGTTCTATGAAAAGGTTAGGTGGCTCAGCTTTCTTTTGTTGTACCCCAAAGAAGAAGAAAATGAATTAGGATAAAAACAAAAAACACTGACTCAGCTCATCCCCAGAGTAGCCAGAAACTAAAGAGGTTGAACTTTCTTTAGTGCCTTCTTCAGTGATATCCTCTGTAGTTACCAGATGTGAACATGCTAAACTTGAAGACCATAAGAATATAGTGGAAGTAGGCAGCTGGTGATGTGTTTTCTTACTAAACCATAGAGGTTAGGAAAAATGAGGCCCAGTGTCCACCTAGCTCCAAAGGAACACATGACTCAAACTTGAAACAAAAATATTATGTCTTTACTGAAAATCAATAAGTTAATTCCATAAATCAAGACTGTATTACTTTGAAATACTGAAACCAGTGGACAAATGAACTACTATTTGATGAGTTTGGTCTGGTTTCTTTCTAAGGTACTATATCTACCCCATCTCCTTAGGCTACATACTCAAAAAAGAGATTCTTACTTGGTTC
Source organism: Tamias sibiricus (assembly GCA_025594165.1). Lineage (NCBI taxonomy): Eukaryota > Metazoa > Chordata > Mammalia > Rodentia > Sciuridae > Tamias > Tamias sibiricus. Next base: position 14,065,328 of record CM046662.1, read on the forward strand.
ATTTCTTAGAGTTGCTACTCTGAATCAAGACTTGCTACTCTGAATTAAGTCTTTGGTTGGTTTGGAAATGCAAAAAGGAAACATGTCCTCAAGTACTGAAACACCAAGTGCTATTATTGAAATTAATTTCTCCAGCACTCATTTTCCTAGTCAGGTGGGTCCTGAAGCAATACCATGCTACTTCATGAGATGAAGGTAGAGACAAAGATAGCAGGATTGCAGGAGATCTTCTCCTCTGCCTCTTCCAGAACAGCAGATTTTAACTACATCTCCTCTATCCAAAAGCCAAGAAAAGCTACACAGCTTTCAAAGAAGAGGTTGGGAATTGAGAAGTGAGAGAAGTAAGGGAACTGAGCAAGGAAAAATGGTGAGGGAGGTAGGAGCAGTGAAGAGCATAGAAGGTGAAGTTCAAGGTCTAGTAAATTTCAAATTTCCTGTTAGCTGTATATTTCATACTCCATATTTTCACAAGACTATTTTAAATGGCAGAATTACTTAGAGAATCATGTGAATATGTGAGCATGTGAGTGGGTGCACACATGCACGGATAGAGAGTGTGAGAATTTGAGCTAATGAATTTTCTGAGTACCTGCATGCTCCTTATCACCATGGGAAAAAGGAAAGACAAAGTAAAGTGACAAGTAATGGAATGCTGGGTATTCCCCACTTCCCCACAGTAGATACGGAAGTACTAAGACAAGTACTCAATCAACTAATGCAAACAAAGTAACTTATCTGATGCTTTTCAGCATACTTCAGGAGCCAGCTGATGCACCGTGTTAAGATTTTCTCATTCAAACAACAATAAATGTTGGAGAGGATGTGGAGAAAAAGGCACGCTCATACATTGTTGGTGGGACTGCAAAATGGTGCAGCCAGTATGGAAAGCAGTATGGAGATACCTTGGAAAACTTGGAATGGAACCACCTTATGACCCAGCTATCCCACTCCTTGGTCTTTACCCAAAAGACATGAAAACAGCATACTACAGGGACACAGCCACATCAATGTTTATAGCAGCACAATTCACAATAGCTAAACTGTGGAACCAACCTAGATGCCCTTCAGTAGATGAATGGATAAAGAAAATGTGGTATATACACACAATGGAATATTACTCAGCAATAAGACAGAATAAAATCATGGCATTTGTAGGAAAATGGATGGAGTTAGAGAATATAATGCTAAGTGAAGTTAGCCAATCCCAAAAAGCCAAATGCCAAATGTTTTCTCTGATATAAGGAGGCCAATTCACAGTCGGGTTGGGATGGGGAGCATAGGAGGATTAGAGGAATACCAGAATGGCCAGTGGAGAGGGAGGGGAAGAGAGGGGGCAAAAGGGTGAAGAAAAAAAAAAAAAAAGATGGTAGAATGAGATGGATATCATTACCCTAAGTGCATGTATGAAGTCACTAATGGTGTGAATATACTTTGCATACAACCAGAGATTTGTAAAAAAAGTGCTCTATATGTGTAATATGAAATGTAATGCATTCTGCTATCATTTATATCATCTTAGAATAAAAAATAATTTAAAAAATAAAATATAATAAAAAGAAAAAAAAAGAATGCATGTGGGGTTCAAATCTCATCTGTGGCTTGGGAAAGTTACTTAATCTCTTAGTGCCTCAGTTTTCCTCACTGGTAAAATGGAAATAACATCGTCTACCCTAGAGGTGGTCGCAAGAATTAAATGAGTTGCTCTGTGTTATGTAGTTAGAAAGCTGCCTGGGAAATGGAAAGAGACCCATGTTATGTAAAAGTGTGTTGAATAAAAGGGAAGTAATTCTGATACCACCCTCCCCCAAAAAAAAAGATTTTCTCATTCATTAAATGCCAGCTTCAACAAATTAGAATTATCATGAAGAAGGAATAAAACAAAGAACATCAGCATCCAGTGACACCATGGTGATTATCTGCTTGAAACTTTCAATCCAGTGACATCCAAAAAAGCAGCACATCACAAATGTGAGGTGCATATGTAATTTTAAATTGCTATTAGTACCATTTAAAAGGTTTTTAAAAGGTAAATTCATCCTAATAATATATATGGCATATATTTACTCCAAATTAAAAAAAAAAAAACACTTTTGCTAAAATGTAATTAATACAAAAATTACTTAGATCACATATAAATATGCCTATATGTATATACATATATACGTGTGTATATATACTAACTAGTTCTGTTTTGTATTTTACACTTAACAACATGTTGCAGTTTGGGTTTAGTCATATTTCAAGTGCTTATCTATTACCATATTGGACCGTGGAAAATGCCTTGAGTTAGTACTCTGCACATATATTAAAACTATAATTCACTAATTTTTCTGAAAAATTTACTAAGAAAAACTAGGGTCACTACAGATACTCCACTAACATGAGGACTTCATCAAGGGCAAAACTAGTCCCTAAAACCTTGGGAGTATTGCCACTTGCCCAGGACTGCTGGGTGGCTCTAAGTTTGAAGGAACACATTAAGCAATCAGAAAATAGTGCCAGGTTTGTCCTGAACTAGAAGTATTCTAGAAAGAAGTGTTGATTCATAAAGAGGAGCTCATAATCAATGGTGGCTGAAACTCAAGTCCCTTCATAATAAAAAATCTTTTAGTTTACTACTAGTAGTTGGAAACATTGTTACTTGCTTTTTATGATAACTGAAGTGAAAATACATAATGTCCTTTTTCTCTGTGGGCTCTCATAAGTCTCTCCCTGTTCTGCAATGCTAGCATCTACTGCATTGCTCTGTAATTATCCAGTTGAATACTTAATTTCCTCATGAGGCTGATGAGCACAAGGGGCTATGCCATTTTCTCTGTGTGTATTTATTTATTTATTTAATCTATCTGCAGTTCCAATCACTAGGGCTGACACAAGGTAGGTACTCAATAAATGTCAAATAAATAATTGACTACTTGAAAGGATTTGTATTTTTTAAATGTCAGGATGAAAAATTAATACCAAACATTGTTTTATAACATTTTTCTTATTAAAATGTAACAAACTCTCATTGATGAAAACATGGATTATTAAAAAAATTATATGTAACCCCAATATTATTGCAACTATTTTTAAACCTTATTATTTTATCCCTTAAGATTTTCCCCCCTGTGTAGGCAAGAAACACATATACAATTTTCATGACAAAATTTCAGGTCATATCATATGTAATTTTTCTATAGGCTACATTTTAAACTAACTCTATTGGGAAATACTTTCTGTTTCTCACATATTGTCCGAATGCATTGATTAAAAAGTATACTTTTGCTGTAAAAATTCTTAAACAAAATTTTCAAAATGAAGAGAAATAGAATGAATACAACTGCACTCAACATACAAGTTTAACAATATCAATAGTTCTCCATTCTTGTTTGACTGAGTCCCCATAATTATATTTTTTGAATACTGATTTTAATAATGGCATTCTATTAAATTCCTTGAATGAATTATTAAAGTATTCATCTACTTTTGGACAGGTAGGATATTTTCCTTTCTGATGTTTTAAATAATATGGAAATAAACAATATTACTGCTAAATTTTTGTTCATGTCAACATTTTTTTTTCCGACTTGCTGGTTTAATATAAAGTATTTTTACAACAATTGTGTCTTCATACATGTATTTAGGGTAATGATGGTTAACTCAGTCTGCTATTATTCCTATCCCCTTGCCCTCCCCCCTCCCCCCTCTTTGTTCTATTTAAAGCTCTTTCATTCCTCTCATTCCCTCTCTCTTGCCTTTATAAGTTAGGATCTTCATATCAAAGAGATCATTCGACCTTTGGTTTTGGGGGATTGACTAACTTTACTTAGCATTATTTTCTCAAACTCCATCCATTTACTTGCAAATGCCATGATTTTATTCTCTTTTAGTGCTGAGTAGTGTTCCATTGTATATATATACCAAAGTTTCCTTATCCGTTCATCTGCTAATGGGCATCAGGGTTGGTTCCACAATCTAGCTACTGTGAATTGTGCTGCTATAAACATTGATGTGGCTGTGTCCCTGCAGTAAGCTGTTTTTAAGTCATTTGGGAATAGGCCAAGGAGTGGGATAGCTGGATCAAATCTCCATACTACTTTCCAGATTGGCTTCACTAATTTGCAGTTCCACCAGCAATGTAAGAGTGTGCCTTTTTCCCCATATCTTCGCCAGCACTCATTGTTTTGTTTTGTTGTTTGTTTGTTTGTTTGTTTGTTTTGATAGCTGCCAGTCTGACTGGAGTAAGATGAAATCTAAGAGTTGTTTTGATTTGCATTTCTTTAATTGCTAGAGATGTTGAACATTTTTTCATATATTTGTTGATTGTTTCTATGTCATCTTCTGAGAAGTGCCTGTTTAGCTCCTTGGCCCATTTATTGATTGGGTTATTTTTTATTTATTTTATTTTTTTGGTGTTAAGGCTTTTGAGAGCTTTATAAATCCTTGAGGTTAGTGTTCTATCTGATGTGCTTGTGGTAAAGATTTGCTCCCATTCTCTATTCACTTCACTGATTGTTTCTTTTGCTGAGAAGAAGCTTTTTAGTTTGAATCCATCCCATTTATTGATTCTTGTATTTAGTTCTTGCACTATAGGGATCTTATTGAGGAAGTTGGAGCCTAAACCAACATGATGGAGATTTGGGCCTACTTTTTCTTCTATTAGGTGCAAGGTCTCTCGTTTAATTTCTAGGTCCTTGATCTACTTTGAGTTACTTTTGTGCATGGTGAGAGAAAGAGATTTAATTTCATTTTATTACATGAAGATTTCCAGTTTTCCCAACACCATTTGTTGAAGAGGCTGTCTTTTCTCCAGTGAACACTTTTGGCACCTTTGTCTAATATAAGATAACTGTAGGTGTGTGGGTTCATCTCTGAGTCTTCTATTCTGTACTATTGGTCAACTGGTCTACTTTGATGCCAATACCATGCTGTTTTTGTTACTATTGCTTTGTAGTACAATTTAAGGTCTGGAATAGTAATGCCACCCACTTCATTCTTCTTGCTAAGAATCACTTTGGCTATTCTGGGTCTCTTATTTTTCCAGATACATTTCATGATTGCTTTTTCTATTTCTATGAGGAATGATATTGGGATTTTGATTGGTATTGCATTGAATTTATATAGTGCTTTTGGAATGATGGTCATTTTGACAATATTAGATCTACCTATCCATGAACAAGGTAGATCTTTCCATTTTCTAAGATCTTCATTAATTTCTTTCTTTAGTGTGCTGTGTAGTTTTCACTGTAGAGGTCTTTCACTTCTTTTGTTGATTCCCAAATATTTCTTTTCTTTTTTTTTTTTTTTTTTTTTTTTTTTTGAGGCTATAGTAAATTGGGTGGATTTCCTAGCTTCTCTTTCTGAGGATTTGTCACTGATGTACAGAAATGCCTTTGATTTATGGGTATTGATTTTATATCCAGCTATGTTGCTGAATTCATTTATTATATTTAGAAGATTTCTGGTGGAATTTTTTGGATCGTCTATGTATAGAGTCATATTGTCTGCAAATAGTGATAATTTTAGTTCTTCTTTTCATATCCATATCCCTTTAATTTACTTCGTCTAATTGCTCTGGCTAGGGCTTCAAGAACTATGTTAAATAGGAGTGGTGAAAGAGGGCATCCCTGTCTTGTTCCAGTTTTTAGAGGGAATGCTTTCAATTTTTCTCCATTTAGGATGATGTTGTCCTGGGGCTTAGCAAAGATGGCCTTTATAATGTTGAGGTATGCTCCTGTTATCCCAATTTTTTTCTAGCATTTTGAACATGAAGGGATGTTGTATTTTGTCAAATGCTTTCTCTGCATCTATTAAGATGATCATGTGATTTTTCTCTTTGAGCCTGTTGATGTGATAAATTACATTTATTGATTTCCTTATATTGAACCAACCTTGCATCCCTGGAATGAAGCCCACTTGATCATGATGCACTATCTTCTTGATGTGTTTTTGTATTGATTTTCCAGAATTTTATTGAGAATTTTTGCATCCATATTCATCAGAGATATCGGTCTGAAGTTTTCTTTCTTTGATTTGTCTCTGTCTGGTTTTGGAAACAGGGTGATATTGCCCTCATAGAATGAGTCTAGGAATGTTCCCTCTTTTTCTATTTCATGAAATAGTTGGAGAAGTATTGGTGTTAGTTCTTCTTTAAAGGTCTTGTAGAACTCAGCTGTGTATCCATCTGGTCCTGGGCTTTTCTTGGTTGGTAAGTTTTTTATGGCATCCTCTATTTCTTTGCTTGAAACTGACCTATTTAAATTGTGTATATCATCTTGATTTAGTTTGGGCATATCATAGGTCTCTAGAAATTTGTTGATGCATTCATTATTTTCTATTTTATTGGAGTATAAACTTTCAAAATAATTTCTAATTATCTTCTGTATTTCTGTAGTGTCCATCGTGATATTTCCTTTTTCATCGTAGATATTGGTAATTTGTGTTTTCTCTTTTCTTTTCTTTGTTAGCATAGCTAAAGGTCTATCAATTTTATTTATTTTTTCAAAGAACCAACTTTTCGTTCTGTCAACTTTTTCAATTGTTTTTTAGTTTCAATTTCATTAATTTCAGCTCTGATTTTAATTATTTCCTGTCTTCTACTTCTTTTGGGGTTGATTTGTTTTTCTAGACCTTTGAGATGTAATGTTAGTTCATTTATTTGTTGACTTTTTCTTTTTTGAAGGAATGAGCTCCATGCAATGAACTTTCCTCTTAGTACTGCCTTTAGGGTGTCCCAGAGATTTCGGTATGTTGTATCGTTGTTCTCATTTACCTCTAAGAATTTCTTAATCTCCTTCTTGATGTCTTCTGCAACCCATTGATCATTCAATAACATATTATTTAGTCTCCAGTTGTTAGTGTAGCTTTTCTTTCTTTTTTTATCATTGATTTCTAATTTCATTCCATTATGATGTGACAGAATGCAAGGTAGTATCCCTACTTTTTTACATTTGCTTAGAGTTGCTTTATGGCATAATACGTGGTTTATTTTAGAGAAGGATCCATGTGCTGCTGAGAAGAAAGTGTATTGGCTCATTGATTGATGATATACTCTATATATGTCAGTTAAGTCTAAGTTATTAATTGTATTACTGAGTTCTATAGTTTCTTTGTTTAACTTTTGCATAAACACAAGATTTGATTTATTGATTTGTTAGACAGAAGGTATACTCAAAACATAGTATTAGTATTAGTATTTCTTTCTGTCTCTGATAAATTCTTAACCCTGAAACTTATAGATGAATGTGCTGGGAAAATTATTCTTTGGCTAATTACTGTCAAATAGCCATCTCAAAGGATTATATCCATTTATAACCAATTTGTTAATTTTGTTACCAAATTGATTATTTTATTATTACTATAGTTTATATTTTATTCTTCGTATTTTCCCAAGTTTAAGAAATATTCATAGGCATTTTGAAAATTACAAATTTATATGTATTGATCATTTACCTATTTCCATATTTGTCTATTGCTTCATGATTTATAAGTCTTATTTATATATAAAGGATGGTAATATCTTGTAATGTAACTTACAAACATCTTCATTTCTTTTTTTATTTGACATTAATTTTGTCATATAAGAACTAAACTTTTATACAATTATGTCTATCCACAAATTCCTGATGGTTACATTAAAGCAAATTTTCTCCATTTAAATATTATATACATACTTATAATGGACTATATTTTTTCAGAAAGGTTTATTATTTTTAGCTTGCATATCTTTATTTACTCTTGAAATTATTTTGGTGTAAGGCACAAGTTGAGCTATAAATGCATTATTTTTGTAGTCACGAGCAAATGGTCTTAGTATGCTGAGGCAACTGTTTGTCATATATTAAATGCTGATATATCAGAGTTCATTACTATATATTACCATTACTATTATTATAATTGTGGTGGGTTTTATAATTTTATGTTATTATATCTGGCTAGATGATTTCTCATCCATTTGTCCCTTTAAGATATAGTTTGCTAACATTTTACTTTTAACGCATAGGTAATATCCAAAATTATCTTCACTGATTTCACTATAGCTGTTTTCACAGACCTATGCTATTTGGAGGAGTAGATTGCTTCCTCTGCATCTCTCTCACTCCCTTATATAAAATTGAGAACCAGATGATCCACTTTTGCCAAGAACTTGACACTCTTTCCAGTGGGTCCAGGGCCATTCACTCCTGGGCCATCCTTTGTGGCCCCAGATGCCTCCTGGTATTGTTTTCCCAGGTTTGACCTCTCAGTTAGCTGACAATACAATGCTAATTTGTGTGTTTGCTAGTACAGTAACCAAATAGTTGAGGAAACAGATACTATCTCAATAACCTACTTGCATCTTTGAAACAGGCATCTTGTAGCGACTGGTAATTCAACCCGATTTTCTTGAAATTTCAATCATTTACATATGAATCCCATATTCTTCGGCACTTCCACACAGCTCAACATTAATTGCCTAATAATTTTAATTACATTTTTAAAAACTGTAAATGCTTACTTTATCTTAATGTGTATTAGATAATGGGTTTGGCTTATTATTACATTTTTTTAGAATGTATTATAAAACAAATATGTAACTGTTAAAATTAAAATTGTTCCTCAACCACAAAAGTCATCTTAGATGCCATGGGACATGCATGAATCCATTTGAGATATTCTGTCTTAATTCAAAGGCTCATGCCAGTTGTCCACAAACTTACCTGCCTGTTTTATCCCCTGAGAATCTTTAAAATATGTCCCACTCTGTGTGAGTCTTCAGGTCTACAAGATCATAGTGCATGAGAGGAAGACAAAGTTATCCACACTGTTGGAGCTCACTGGTCTTGTCAAGCTGGCCATGTTTAGGAAGCAAGGTGTGTGCTTTTTAAATCACTGGCCTCTTCAGCTGTGGATGGTCACTCTGTTGGGAATTTTCTACCCCCATGTGATCAGTATGGAATGAAATCTGTACTGTGCCAAAATGCGAATGTTTTCCAGCTTTATGATCTTAAGTTAAATTCTCTGATCCTCAGTTTCTTCACCAATAAAATGAACATAATGGACCTTTACCTTATTGCAGTCTTGCTCAAAGCTGCTTTGACATTTGCCTATCCCTGATTTACCTAGAGATGTTTGTTAAGGTACAGAGTGCTTTTCCTCTTCACCCCTCTTCATCTACTGTCCCTGATTCTCTGGGGGAGGGACCCAGGAACATGTATACTTACTGAATTTCCGAAGTGAGTACTATTTAAAATTTGAGTTATCCTGAGTCCTAAGGAGTTGAAGGATATGAAGTCTGTACAAGCACATTAGAGATTGACATAAGCCCTGTTGAAATGGGCTGTGATTAGAAAACCACAAATGCAACGCAACATTCCTTCAGTCCTTTCTTAGTCTATTTATGTTCTCAACCATTCTCTGATGTCCTATTCTGTATTGAAATGCATAACCACTCTCTTGGGTGAGAAAGGACTAAAGAGGGGACATCACTTAATTTCCTGGCTGGCAACAGTGGTGTTCTTTGGTACCAATACACCTCATGCTGGCCTGTCTTTTCAGAAGGGGGCTCCTGTTCTTCCCAACCATTGCTTTTTTTGCAAGTGAGGGTGGACCTCTTCTAAATAAGGTGGTTTCATCTTATAAAGGACTCGGGAAATCTGACTGAGGAGTTTGCCCATCCTGCTGGGAAACCCAGGCCTGGATGAGAAGCCCTTGCTTGATTTCACAGTTAGGTGCAGATGCAAAAGGATTTGTTTTTGTCCTATACTTTATTAATCATTTTGTCATGGACGAAACCATAGCAGCGATTAATCACACACGTAATCTACAATAGCTCTTCTGTTGGACTCCTAGTCCTCGTATAAATTATCATGTCAAGGATTAATCCATTTTATTTGCCTTAATCCTCTGTTTTCATTCTCTCTCTCTATCCCCCCAATTGCACCCTGTTTACTCAGCTTTTGTGTAGAAGGGTTCCAATTGTCTGTTTGACAACTGGAATCTGAATGATTAATAACACTGACGGAAATGTGACCAAGGGTTCAACAAACCATGAATAAAAACATTGAGCCCAAGGTCAGAACAGGTTACCTTTAAGTTTTGTCCAAAAAAAGAAAAAAAAAAAAAAAAAAAAGAAAAGAAAAGAATGGAAGTGAGGGAGAAAGGGAGAAAAGCAGTTTCTTCAGGCATTACTGCCTTTTCCCTGAGGATAATCAGAATAAAGCTTGTCTGGCCATTTCCCCCCAAACAGACGCCTTCTGTTATTAGACTTGCTGCGTAGGCCACCCAGCCTGGTGGAACGGCCCATTTCAGCAATTTCCAATCACAGTTAAATGCTGATGCCTCCAGGGCTTTCAGTACTGCAAACAAAGTGAGCTGGCAAGTCGCAGAAGCTCCCCTAAAGTGTGCTACAGGATCGTCAATTTCACATGATGGCTATTAAGAGGGCATAAATTGTAGTCGGAACATCTTACAATCAACACTCCTCCGGGGGCTTTCCGGTCAGGGCTGAGAGCTCACCCATCTCTGACCAATATGCAGAAGTATACTGGGGGATTGATTAATCAGGGGCAGGGCAGTTCAGTTTTTTTTTGAAACTTTTATGCATCTGATAGAGTAGTGTGTTTAATGTGAATGGTAGACTCATACGTTTCAGGAGGAATATTTTAAACAGCAGGACCAGAGCAAAGCCACATGCTAAAAAACGGTCAATAAATATCAATTAATGATGAGACCTCTCAGAGGGCGGCTCCAGTAAGTGGGGAAATGAAATTTGGCAACTGTGTTGGCAAACCAGATACCACTGAGCATAAAATAAACATGTAATACTATTTAAAAAGCTGCTCATTATGTGAGGAATAGTACACTTTTATTACATTAGAAGGCTCTTTTTGGCCCAATATAAAGTTAATAAAATATCAAGTTCATGAGACATGGCTTTGTGGCAAATGCCAGGGGTACCATAGTGAAGAAAACACAGGTAGCATCAGCCCTAAAGAAGCCCATATTTATAAGACAAGCTAATAGCAATAATAATTAATTCTTCTGGCTCATGGAAAAGTCATCCTATATGTCACTTTTATATTTACCAGGACCCACTTGAACAGTAAGTCTTTCAAACCCCAACCTTTACACAGCACTATAGAGCAAATCACCTCACCTAGCATAGAAACTAAGTACCTACTGCTCTGGTGATAGAAAACCAGAGGTATTTTGAGCTAAATAGCTAAAAAGTTGGCAGAGTGAAATAAAATCCAGTATATTTTGTAATCAAAATAGGCCAAGGGAAAATTTAAACAAGAGAAAAATTAAAGATACAATGAATAAAGTATTCTAGGCAAAAACAACCTTTACTTTGGATTCATTGAATTACAAACACATTTCTGAGATGTTAATAATGACAAGATGGTACTTTTATTTTGTTAAATATAATTTTCAACATCCACATTCAAGTTCATGGAAATACTTTCAGCGATAATTACTAAACATGCCAAGTGCATTTATAAAAGATGGCATATATGTTGATAGTAGCAAATGTCTATATTTGGGATGTTTTATATAAACATAGACATTCGGTAATTATCACAGTTGCTGCTCATTTCAATGAGGGGAGACAGCACAAATACAAGACCAATCATTCCATTTGTAAAGCAGAGAGTATGCTTTTTGGATCACAATTGAAGCCCACCATGTGAATTCACAGTAGGCTCTATTTCTTAAACAACTACAGCAAGGAAGTATGAAAGCAAACACATACATGCAAAGACTCACAATCAGAGCTATCTGAAAACACTGTATCGAAGGAGAGTACAATTTAAACACATACTTTATGGATTTATGTGTCATACAGGCATTTGTTAATGAACTAAACTATTGAAGTCCATCCTGCTCTCCATACTGGAGAGAGTGAGTTGTTTACAAACTCTGCCTCTGACCAAACTAACTTTCATTTGACTGCCTGGCAAGAGGACAGTAGTGGATAGAAGGAAAAGGCTTCAATCACTCCAAAAATCTGTGTACCGTAGTCAGTAATTCAACAACAATAATAATTATCAGTTCTATCACAAATGCAAGGACACATCACATGAAAGGCATTCATAGCAACTCCCTTTATTTCCCTCCAGAAATCTTATTAGATGTATTAGATGCTGATACATACAATAAACATGAGATACTATTTAAAAAGCTGCTTATTATGTGAGGAATAGTACGATTTTATTACATTAGAGGCTTGAGTTTTATAGTTAATCCTGTGAACTCTCAGTACCAGGATGGACATTATCTGCCACAAAGAGAGACTTCTCTGACTATACTTTCCACGGATTTTTCTGTGTTCCCTGTTTTCTTTTCTTGGATGGTATCTTCATTTCCATATGCATTTTCTTCCATGGATTATCTTTGCTAAGCTATATAAGGCCCCCGGAGTAATTGTGTCCCAATGACCTCCTAAAATACTTCTAAGAATGGGCAAGAAAAAACTAAATGTAGTTGTCATAGGCTACAATAAGAGAAGAATAACATATTAAATAATTAGCAAGCTTCAGAGGATACCCTGAGATTCGGTACTGAACTGTGTAATACCAACCATTAGTACTGTAGGGTTTTTAGAAAACAGGAAGAACAGTGAGATATGTAAAGAAAATATGGTGGTCTTGGTGGCTCTTCATTCACTGATAGTGGGAAAGCCCGACTAGACTCCAGATCTAAGTGTACACTTTGAGGAGCCACTGCAAGGTTATGGGCAAGACACAAATAATGTTGAATTTCTATGGGGACATAAAGGTAAGGTTTTTCCCTCTGCATTTCCTAATTTCAGTACCTATCTGTTCGTGTACATCCAATAAAATTATGTATGCTTTCCATATCATTCCTATCTCAAATGTGATATATAAGGCATTCAGTTAGCTTACTCCAAATGAAAATGATTCACACATTGTAATGAAACCTTTGCCATTATCCATTCCACATGTCCATATTAACAGCTGATAAATTCTGACTGTGTTTTTGTGTGGTTAATTACTGTATCAAAATGCACAGTATCATAAGGACAAATTTCTTAGCAAATCTGTGAAAGGAATACATAAGTACTCAGCATCTGTCATCCAGTTGGAAATTTCCAAAAGCCACGGGGTCTAAGCAAATGCTTTTATGAATGAATTACAGATTATATTTATTAAATAAGAGGAGTGAAATCTTGATGGGCTTTTTGGGGGGATGGGCGGGGAGAGGATGCTGGAGGACAAACCCAGGGCCTTGTGCATGCGAGGCAAGCTGAGCTATGTCCCCAGCCCCTGATGGATTTTAAAGTGTTGAAGATTTCTCAGTAACTGTTTATGATGTGATTTACTTTTTTTTTTTTTTTTTTTTTTTTTTGACACTCTTGCATGAGTACTTTCATTTTTGGAGAGGGACAGAACATTTTCTGTTATTTGAGAGTTCAAATCATATAGGTAGAGCCAAGTTCCTAAATAGCATATATGTCTTATTGTAAATCCCCAGCTTCAAAACCAAGAGATGATAGGACAGGTTCTAACACTGCACGGAAGAGCCAGGGTACAGAGTCCAGACCAGGAAAGTTGTAGCACTTGTTGTTTCATACTGGGTGGACTTCTCAATCAAAATGCTGTCAATATCTGAGTGCTTCCTGCATGTATCATATGGTCTAGTAGGCACCATGGCACTGTCTTTCACACCATTAACACCAATGGCTTTTCAGCAGCAGAGTATCTGGACAGTTGCCCTGAGAATGCATTGAACAGACAACTGTTTTCAGCAAGTGATCACTTTCCGTCTTCAGGAATGGAAGCCACCAGGCAAGCAGCTTGAAAGTGGTTACTAGACTATGATCCCGTGAGTTTATAGTAGTCTCTGTGATCAGCATGTTAGGGGTTGGGATGGAGTGGTGAGACGGACATCAGGATTAAAAGCATCGACCTTTTCATTCATCACCACCAATCTGTTTTTGTTTGTTTCAATCGAGAGATTCAATTAAATTTTCATTGAAAACAAAAACAAATAAAACCCCAAAGAAAGAGTGAGTGACACTCTTTCTCAAAACAAGCAAAGAAACAAAGACAAAAAGGGCATTTTTAAGAGACAATTGTTAGGGCAACAAAACTACTCCCTGTGACACGATAATGGCAGATACAGACCATTCTGTATTTGTCTAAATCCACAGAATGTACACCACCAAGAGGAACACTAATGTTAATTATGGAACTGGGTGATAACAGTGTGTCAGGGTAAGTTGCTCAGTGCTAACAAATGTACCACTGTGGTGGGAATGTTGATAACAGGGGAAGCTCTGCTTGTGTGGGAGCAGGGGTGAGTGGGAAATCTTCACACCTTCTGCTCAACTTTGCCATGAACCTAGAACTGCTCTAAAAAATCAAGTCTATTCAAAGAGAAAAAAAAATAATAAAGTCAGATTTGTGAAACCACTGATCTAGTCTGAGGAAAGAAATAATCCCAGACAGGATGAATGTCTTGCAAGCTTGCAAGTGTCATAAATGGTGCCTGGAATTGTGATTCAAATACAGTAAATATTTAAAATGAGTTTCCCAAGATTGTGACTTGAACATTGTTTCGAGACACAATCACATTTTACAAGATGGTACAAGTAATGATGTTTTGCTTGTGTGAAATGTTTCTACATGTTTCTAAATCTTATAAAATATGCACAGAGGCGTGGAGACTCCTGGTCTGGGGTTTCCTTACTGCACTTCATTGCTATGGAAGCAGGCCAGCCTTGAGGCTAAAACCAAGCTTTGAAGAGACTCTAATTAAATTACAAATATATTATATAAAATAAAACATTAATTGCATGACAAATATTAGCATGTGTGCAGTTGATAATATAATAGAGCAAGGGTGAGGGTTGGGACAATGGTAACGGACAGTTATGAAAGGAGAGAGTGGAAGAGGTCAGGAATGAGTTTAGATAACTGAATGTACCCAGAAGATGCTAGGGACATATAGTCTGCACATGTGGGACTTCCCTTGTAACTAGTGGAAGAAAAAAAACATCAAATTGTCCTAGACTTATAATTAAGCAAGTGCTTTTCAACTAAATAACAGTTGTGGGTTTAGTAATTAAATGCCCTTATTATTATATAAGGGAAAGTTTCAGTCAAATATAGCATATATAAACAAGAGCCCTTTTTAGGGAATGGAAAAGTTGAATTTGAAAAAGAGAATGACAAGACTTTTTTAATGGGCATTTTATTCCTTTCCTTGCCACATACCAGAGTCAGGTACTAGCTAAAGCAAATCAACATTGAAGACAAGTAATGGATAATTATTTATTATATACATATTTTTAAACTCTTAGAGATGTTATTAAGTTATTACACCTTAATTTCATGGACCAGTTTGTTCTGACTTGCTACAGCTTAAAGCTAATGCATTTTATTATTGGAAAATGGTGAGTTTCCTGGGATTCTGATTCTAAAGTTGTTTCAGGACACAATCACATTTTACAAGGTAGAGATAAAAATGTTATTTGTTGTGTGAAATGTTTCTGGAACTCACATAAAACATGCATAAAGGAAAGCAGACCATGTCCATCTGTTATTCTTGTGATTAAAGTTAGTAGCATTGAATTTAATAAACACTTTCTAGGGGACATATGATAGTGCTTTGAGCTTGAGCTGGGGTATTTTAGGAAGAACGAACACACAGAAATGTAAGGAACAGAAATATACTCACATACCATGAGTGCCATGGAAGAGACGGTTGGGACTGACAGAAGGAGATTCCCACACCTCCCCTATCTCCTGTAATGAGCAGCCCCAGGAGGAAAGGCCTCAAACTGAGTTTTTAATAATGAGAACCATAGATTCTGGCAGATAGGGATAAAGAGTTGGTCCTGGGCATGAAAATTCCCATGAGCAAATTCAAATGACTTCATGATGAGTAAAGGCAGGCAAAGCTTGCAATTTAGCCTCACTATAATTGAAAGCCAAGGTCTGGTGGGGGTGAGTGATTAGGGGGAAGGGAGCTTCATTCTGCATTCTTGGAGCAACAGGGGAAATGTACCCAAATACTTAAATGTGATCAGCACAACAGTTTCTTGCAACTAGTAGATGACTTTGGCACCTGCAGAAACATGTAGGTGGGGGTACAGAGGTGCTATATAATTAGGACATTATGGAAAGATCGACTTTTCCCCCCAAATTAGCATAGCTTTCTTGATTACTTGAGAAGCTATGTAGAAACCAACTTTCTGGTCTGGTATTAATGGGAAGTGTAACCCAGACCTAGTTCTGGGCAAAGAGAATCCTGGGACTTTCAGAAAAATGCCATCAAGCTCCTTTTTCAAGTCCCTGCATCATTGAACCCTGCTGACCTCTCCAGACTCACTTTCAATTGCTTTACTTCTTTTTGTAGATGTGGCTTGAGGTTTGACGCTTCCTGGAAGTTGTTTATCATTGCTCCTCAATTCCTACAGGGCTTTGTTCTTCCTTTCTATTCCCATGATAACATGTCGACATTTCCATCATTGCATTTTCTGCATTAACTTCACATTATACATTAATGCAGCAGCTATTACACTAGACTATCTTGCTTATTGTTCCTAGCACAAGGTTTTCATACATTTAATAGTCAACATATAATTGGCATGGTCCATGAATAGGTTTCAGTATTTTAGGCAAATTACCCATGTGTGATCATAATGCCCCATCTAGTGAATTATTTATCTAACTTTCAGTCTGATGTTTTAGGGATCATTTTAGATCCACATATTTTATTCAGCTTCACCTCAACCCCAAAGGAATGGAGCTAACCCTCTATGGACTGAAACCTCTGAAACTGTGAGCGCTCAAACAAACTTGTCCTCTTCTACAGTTGTTCTGGTTGGGTCCTTCAGTAACAGAAGCAAAAGAGCTCACTAAAACATAGGGTTAAATATACAAAATTATTTAATTATATGATATTTCCCTATTTTGTATTCAGATAAGTGATCCTTAGAAAGATTTAGAAATAATAAATTTTAAAGGTATATGTTGGGTCCCTCTGTTATTTACCAAGTGATTTTTCTGGAGAATGCCTCTAGACCCCCACATAGACAGTTATTTAGGGAACTGTAAGGTTAGAGTTGGAGCTTATATCCTAACTACAGTAGATCATTAAATGTGGGCACCTAACCAGAGATGGAATGGTGAATGATTCTCTTCCTAGGAATTCTGGAACTAAAACAGAGATGGTTTTCAATCTTTTACTGGGAAACCTAGAACATTTATACAGATTACTGGCAACCAGGTTTTCCTTCCCAAGAACCTGGGAATCATCCAAATTCATTTATAGAAACAAAGAAAAGACTCCTCTGACCAATAGAAAGAAGAGACAAGATATGGGGGAAAGAATTCTAACTATGCTTTAGTTTGTTGTTTTGGGCAATCCTTCACACTCTGCCACATTTCTGTTATAGGGTTTCATGAGTCACCTAAATATCTTTACAATCAATCTATACTTTTGCTTATATCACTCTGAGTCAAATCTCTTTAAGTTGCAACAAGGATCAAAGCTATTATAAAATACAAGACAAGGTCAAAGTTTCTCCTCAAATCATTCATTTCAATTATTTTTCAGATACATGACACATTTTCTTAAAATATTTCAGTTGGGTAACTGCAAACTTAATTCTAGCAACTAATTAGTGAAAAAGCAAGGTCTGTGAAAAACAACCGTTCCTACACTGCATGTGCAAAGAAGGAAATTAGAGGCAATTTAGAATTGTAGAAGCATAGAATGAGTGAAGTCAGACCCTTAAATGTAATGTTCACTCTTTCTTGGTCCTAAAACTCATTTAATATATTAGACCCTCCCAGTGGCAACTAACATCTAAAGGAAGCAAAAATACTGTTCTCAATTAAGTACAAACCTATTTGGAAATTTTGGTCAAATTTTATGTTTTCATAATTTGCCTAGGATTTTTCTATCATGTCTTCATTTTGTTTGGATGATGATTAGAGACTTCCGTAAAGTCTAATTCCAGTAATAATCATTACTCTCTGCCACTGGAGAGTGCTTCCCTCCTCAATGCACCTCACAAACATTTCTTGATTAAACCTTCCAACAATTCTTGGAAGGAAATTGGGTGATATTTTCCGTGACTGCTTGGTCTCTGAGGAGAGCATCTACTGGGATAAACCAATTATGAGAATAGTAAGTATATCTATCAGCAAAAGGGTGGAAATCACCACATCCTGAAAGTCTGATGGCTGTACTCATTGAACAGGAAGTACAGCCAAATAAGCATTTAGCTAATTCCCTAATGAAGGTCTGGCTGTGATTATAAGTTGATAACAACAAAGTCACGCAAGTGGATCCAGTAACTTTTAAGAAAATAATTGTTTGTGATTAAGCATTCAAACTTTTTTAAAAATTTCATTAAGACATTAATTTATAAAACTTTTCTTTAAGTTGGCACCAGCTGCCAATTAAACATATATAAATTGAGAGAAAGAAGATGGGGACAAAGAAAGAATTATCAGTCACATTCTATTTATTTGTTGATGAATACATGTCAGTCCATGATGGATAAGGACTAATATAAGATTTGTTACCTGAGAGTGATGACACATTAGTATTATATTATTCATTTATATTATATTGTTGCTCACTATTATCTTCCTTTATCTAGCTGGATGTCATATATGTAAAGACAAATTGCAGTGTGACATAAATCTTGCATTCTATGCAATCAGGTAATAATTATTTCAGAAATATTTGTAAGTATTTACACAAACTATACATATAATGTCAAGGATAACTTAATAGCATCATCATTTAATGAATGAGAAGACTGAGCCAAACTACTAGCTCATCTAATTAATTGTTTAAAGCAGTTTTTGAACAATCTGAAACTTTTCAAGCTTTGGATTAGGTTAAGGGAATGCCATATTAAGCAAAAACAAATACCTAATAAAAATAAATGGATCTTTCATATACTAAGACAGAGGAAAATGAATTACCCTGTGCTTTTTCAGATACATTAAAATTACAATTGCTGAGAAAAAACAGTGATTAGAGACTAAGAGCTCACTGCAGGGATGATATTTTTCAGTTGTTGTATTTCAGATATTTAAGGCTAGAGTAAGTAAATATGAATATTTGGAAGAAATGCTTTAATGAGTTAGAAGAGCAGAGTCCCTCTCTCCTTGTCTGTACTGCAACAGTGAGAACGTGACCGGTCTTCAGAGGTCTCCACCTGTTTCAGGATACATCCTAACAGCGTGGAGGGCTGTAAGCTGCATACGCTAGCTGGTTGAAGGCTCATGTGAAGTCTCTGACAGCTCTGGCTAAGTAGAACCTTCTGGGTCAGTGTTCAGAAGATGTTGTTTGACCCCTGTTTTAGGAGTGATGGGCAAACTCCACCGCTGAATCATCTGTTGTTTATTTAAATACTCACATTTGTTTGTCACATGAAAATGTACATTACTAATAGCAAACCTTGTTATTTGGATTTGGTTTGTCCCCCAGAGGTTCATGTGCTGGAGACGTCTCCAGTGTGATGGTAGGTGGTGGGATCTTTAAGACATGGTGCCGGGGGCTGGGGTCGTGGCAGCGGCAGAGTAGCTCGCCTCGCACGTGCGCGGCCCGGGTTCGATCCTCAGCACCACGTAAACATAAATGCATTGCATTATGTACAACTAAAGTAAATAAATAAATATTAAAAAAAAAAAAAAAGGCATGGTGCCCAGGGATGTCCTCTTTTGGAAGGGATCAATGCTTTCTCTCAGAGTGGGTCAGGTGCACTAAGATGGGTTAGTTCCTAAGAGCATTATGAAGAGTAAACTTGGTCCCTCCCAAGTCACAGGGCTCTCAGGTTACCATATGACCTCTTTCTTTCTTCCAAATGTGCACCTTGCCACTCTTCCATAGGCTCCCACCACTGTGACACCATTTGCCACGAGGCCAAGCATATCACCTGAGCTCATGCCAAAGGGATGCCATTTCTAGAGCTGAGCAGAGGTTGGTGACGTGCTCTTGAACTTCAAGAACTGTGAATTAATCAACCTATTTTCTTTATGAAGCACTAGTCCTCATGTGTTTTGTTAAGAGTGACACAAAACAGACTAAGACAAAAGCTCAGCATTCAGGCACATAAATTTATATTAGGCTATATTTTAGACAGAATAAATAAAAATAATATTTTAAGAAGTACATTTCAAGAAACATTGGAGCAGCAGTGATAGTGGTATACTGGCAATGAGTCCTTGAGGGCACTTTGTATCATATTCTACAAAGGCCCAAGGTAGTGATATCCTAGAAAATGTACCATTTGCAACCATTTATCTGAGCTGGATTAGATAGTGTTCTAAAGACAAATTTCTGTAGCATCATCTAACTTTTTCCCTCACTAATTCACTTAATGATAGATGTATGTTTGATTGATTTGTTTTATTATTTATGAATGCAAACATAATCTACTCAGTCCCTGCTAGAATATGTCCAGCACTGTATTAAGTATTGAGGAAAAAATACAAACATAATATATCCACATTATTTGCTCACAGTGTAGCAGATACCCAACAGATAACAAAGGAAGCACAATAATACTAATGTACTGGGATTATTAATAGCAGTTCATAAAAAGGGAAGTAGTTATAAAAGAGTCACTATGTGCCTGAAAATGAGTTTAATGAATGAATCTCATGCTTCTCAAGAAAAGTGTTTTGTAAATGCATGTTTGGGTTTTTTTTGTTTTGTTTTGTTTTGTTTTGTTTTAGTGTGAAGAAATGTATTCAAAGACTTTGATAACTAATAGGTATTAAAAATCATAGTCTCTGGGAATTAAAAAAAAAAAAAAAAAGCATCTAAAGTTCTCTCTGACACCTTGGACAAGTATCTTTCTCTCTCCAAATCTTGGATTGTCTGTATTTAAAATGAAGATAATAATAACTGCCTCATTGATGTTCCTGGAGTTTTAGATTAAGAGTGACTGTAACTGCTCATCTCTTTGCACCATGTGAAGCTGAAATTCAATACATGGTCACTATTACTTTCAACAACTGCTGCAGCTAAGAAAAATATTTACACAGGTCCTGGGTTTTTTCCTGACAATAGTCTGAGGCACAGAACACATTGAGTTCCCTTGATTTCTAATCCTATTTGGAGGGTAGAACATAGACATTCAAAACATCTTGTGAAAAGCAATACAAATAATTTTGTTCCAAGTTGCCAGCTAGAGATGGTTGAAGAAGGACAAATAAAGCTCACTTTTAAGAGAAGAATGGGACTATACATGTGAAATTTCCCATGTTTTATTCAAGACTCCCCATTACTAAACAAAAACACACCCCCAAAATCCTCATCATTATTCAAATTCTAATAAAATTTTACAATTGAGACTTTTATCCAAGTTTAAAATAAATTCTACTGATGTAACTCTAGAGGATAATTTGATCTCTGAATGAAGGAGTCAAAATAAAGATTACATAGTGTTACTGTTTGGGGGGGGGGTACTGAGGAATGAAATTAAGGGCACTCAGACACTGAGCCCACATTCCCAGCCCTATTTGTATTTTATTTAGAGACAGGGTCTCACTGAGTTGTTTAGCACCTCATTTTTTCCAAGGCTGGCTTTGAACTCGAGATCCTCCTGCCTCAGCCTCCCGAGCCACTGGGATTACAGGGATGTGCCACCACGCCCAGCTTAAATCGTATTTGGAGAGGACAGTAAAAGTATAGCTCAGCTGTTATGAAAGTTTGTAATGGGAGTAACCAGGAAAGAGAGTTATCTTTGTCTACAACTGGTGTTGTTCGGACATGTGCTTTCAATCCATCCCCCTGACTCCCCTAGGGTGATGAGGTGATGCAATGCCATCTATGCCATCCCTCTGGGATTTTATTCATTCATTCCGGGATGCAAAACTGAATCATTCAGGACGTATCAATCTCTATCCCAGAGCTTTATTTTGAAAGTTTAGGAAAGTTAAGCAGACATGATAGTATTCTTATGTCTCAACTAAACTATAGCCCATGTTCTAATGTTTAGAAGAAATGGTGACTAGGTTTAACCACTCAGTATATTGTCTAGTCCATTTGCTACTTGGCAGTCAGGGAAAGAAAAATTGTGAATTTTAGCCCTTGAAATCCAATCACACCATTTGGGGATTGGTAATAATGAATTGCTTACATAATATATCCAATCAGTGATAAAGAGAGGGAACATGATTGTCTGTGATCATTATAAATCACAAAATGTATAATTTGTATGCTGAGGCATGATGATAGCTTAAGAAATATGTGTGTAGTGGGTTGGGGTTCATTCTTCTAGGAGACTGTTGGTAGGGAGCAATGGAGCATTTTTTATCTAAATTGTTAAGAAAAACAGGGAGACTTAACAGTAGAAGGAGATAACCATTAACTTTAAACTTGGTTTCACAGAGGACCACATGGCTCCTGAATCCTGCAGTACAGTGTGCAGGTAGGTCAGGCACTAGGAGAATTAGGTGGGAAGTGCTATTCAATGGGACCCAAGGTAGCTCTTTTCAAGGTTGTTCTTCCAGGAATACACACTGAGCTGACATCAGGATTGCTTTACTCCACCCCTGGAGGGATCAACTTCTATAGCAACAAAGAAAACTATCAGTGCATTTGTTTAGTTCTCACCATTGGTCAAAACCCATGGAAAATAAATTATGCAAATAATGATGGTGGTGAAGATGATAATTATAATAATGATGAGGACAACAGAAGATGACAAAAGTGGAAAGAAAAACAGAGGGTAAGAAGAGAAAAATTATGAGCAAGGGAGAAAAAGAAAAGAAAAAAAGAAGCAGGAAAGAATCCAATTAATTCAAAACCAGATTTGGCATTTCACCTATGTTAGCTCGCTGATTTCTCACATCTCAAAAATGTAGCTATCAGTCCTCCCATTTTGTAGATGAGGAGTTATGTTCAGAGAGATGAAGAGACTCTCCCAAGTTGTGCTGGACATATCTGCTTTTTCTTATGCTCCAAATGAACTGCCCCATTCACCCGACCCTGAACACAAGCATTCCAATTTTACACTGGTGAACACTTAGGATCCACTCTTACTTGCTTAATTTGGGGTGTGGAGGAGAGGAAAGGACACAGATAGAGGATCCAATACTTGCATTCCATCCCCGGCCTTCAGTAACTGGTTCAGTCAGGGCATATCAATCAGGCTTGAGACTTGAGTTCAAACTGTTTTTGGCTAAGAGAACTTGTTTTCCTATTTAGTTGGAGGATTAACTCATTTAGGATTGGAAATGCTGGTCTCCAATATTGCCAAATAGAACTGAGCCTGAGACAGGAGAGCTAACACATGTATAGAGACTTAGGTCTTGATGACACTGTCTAAACCTTGAAGCTAGCTGTATTTGACACTTGCATTATTTTGGAATTTATAGCTACATGAGAAATGATTTTTCTTCTCTTTCTCTCTCCAACTCTCTCTAAATATATTTAGTATCTTATATATTGTACTTAAACCTGTATTTTTCTCTTACTGGCAACAGAAAAAATTCCTAAAATCAACTAAAGATCTGAAGGCAAAGAAGATATTCAAACAGGATTCCCTGACTCCACAGCTTTTATTTGTTAAAAAAATAAATAAATAAAATAAAGAAAAATAATTCTGTACAACCTCCCAGTGCAGGGGAGAATTTCTAACACAAAGAGTATGACTTAGCAAGAAGGTTAATCCTGGTTTTGTTTCGTCTTGTTATGGTACCTATTTTTCCTTCATTTGCAAAATCAGGAAAATAAATTTACAAATTACTGTGAGTATTTTTGTAAGTATACAGATAATACATGAATAATGATTTGAATAATTATTGGCACATGACAAACAGTTTGTGCTAGTGATTATTATTATTTATGTTTTTTAAAGTCCATTATGCCAGAGGAAATATTTTCATAATTTTTTTTTTTCAGTTTTACATGATAAGAATCATTAGATTATTATTCACCTGGGTGCTCAGTTTTACCAGTTCTTGTCAAATCTGACAAAAGAGACAAAAACTGGGACTAAAATCAAATAATTTACACCTTACATTTCTGTGTAAATGTTCCCTGGACAATTCTTTTAAGAAAACATTTTTCAAAACGTCAGCTCACAAAATGGATTTTGATACATATATAGGGTCAAGTAAGCCACCAACAAGTGACAGAAGATTTGGGTCGGTTTCACAATTGTGAGGGCTTGTTTGGGTGAACAGACATGGCTGATAAACATTCCTGCTCTGTTGGTCATGCAAAAACGGAGTTTTTGTTTAGAAGCAAGGTGTGTACAAACGGAAAATGGAATTTCAGTTATTTCAAGAGTAAAAGCAAAACCAGGTAAATAGAAAGGCAGACTCCTTAGGAAAAAAAAAAAAAAAAAAAAAAAAAAAAAAAAGACGAGTTTTAACAGTTATGCCAAGCACACAAAATTAATCTAATTTCAGTTGTTCACAGGCAGAATCAAGGTGAAGGGTATGAACTACAAGCTCCTAGTAACTCCCACTGGATGGGGGCCATGATGTGTCAAAAGGTCCATGTAAATTCAAAACTTAAGCCCTAGAGGTGTACTCAGAAACATTCTGGCAATATTTTTCAAGTCTTCCCTTGAATATCGCTGACATTCTACCAGGGGAAGTGAGTGCAAAAAAGCTCACTTAATATCTCCCCAAAGCCACAGGTGCAGGCTGATTTCTAGAGCCAGCCTCCGGAGACAAGGAAACATTATATTACAACGGATGTCATTAGACGTACAGAAGGTAGCATAAAATGCCTAATTTATTCACAAAGTGACATTTTATTTAGTGCAAATAGGCAATTTGGGCATTTACCAGAGGCACTTGCAGTAATAAAGGGGTGTTACTAAAATAGGTTGGAACACCTGACATTGTTGTCTTTATAACACAAGTTGCTGTTCTTTGGCTGTGCAGAATTTAACTGTAAAATAGAAGATGTCTGCTATTCAGGGCTCTTCCTAATGAAACATGCTCCTCCTTCATCCAAAACTACCCAATATCTCCCCTAGCCTTACCTCCCTTAGCCATAAGCTTTAGAGGTCAAGTAACTGTTAGTATTTTATTATTCTGCATCGTGTTTCTGGAGTGATTTTTGCATAGGAGTATTTTTTTTTAAGATCTGCATTAATTTACTACTACAGTCAAAGGTTAACTACCATAGTGAATATTTTGCTTAGTTGAACACAGGGTCACTGTGTACTCTTGCTGCTCTGACAATTTATAGCTGTTTATGGTATCAGGCAATATGGCTTGAGAGTAGGGTCATCCTTAAACATTAATGATTTCATCTCTAACATTAAATAACTACTATATAATCTTAGGGTGGGAATTTCACATTCATTTGTGTGTTTTTTTTAAATGCCTAAGCATATTACTGAAGATACACAAAGCATACAAGAATCAAATGATATATTTTGACAAGTGGCTGTCAAGTACATAGCTTATCCAAATGTAACCAAGTCTATTTCTTGTTGAAATTGTGAGGGAAATAAAACTAGTTTTATCTGCCTTTCTCTTTCCAAACATGGACCTGATTCCCAAATTAGTCCCAATATGTAGTGTCAACTTCGGGTGTAGTCTTTGAAAAGGAAATGAATATCCATCCATCTATGAATGTCAAAGGCCCATGAGAGTCTCTCGTACCTAACATTCTCAGGACAGTATGAGGATCATGATGATGATGATGAGGAAGAAGATGACGATGACAAAGCTACAGAAAAAAATTATTCTCTACCCAGTTCTGGAAACATTTTATTTTAGCAAACTAATCTTGAGCATTTAAATACCTTTCAGAACTGAAAGAAAATCTCTAATTGTGGATTTCAGATGCTGAAAGGGAGAGGCATTTGAGGTAGAATATTTTGGTGCATTCCTTTTATTACATCTTGGACCAACGCCTGCTGCTAAAGCTAGACTTGAATGATATCTAACTTGAAAATAAAACTAAAACCTTACCTCCCATGACTATGCAAACTACTCACATCGCATGTCTTCATGCTGGGAGAAATAATGATTCTTCAGAAAGAGGCTTCAAATGGTTGTAAAATATAAGCTCCATAATTAGGAAGCTGGGAGAGAAATCCACCAAGCATTTCATTATTGTGACTGCTGGTGTATTTTGTTACAACTGTGGCGGATGGCTTCAGGGGCCAACATGGCTCTCCACGCAAGCTTTTCAGGACACACCCCTCCTTCTAAATAGCACATGGTTGAAGCTCTCATGCAGGTTTTCTGAATACCACCTCTGAATGTGGAACAGAACCATTCAAAGAAAGTTTGAGGCGCTTCTCCACTGGATTTTTGAGCTGTTTAGTATAATAGAGCCATCTGCCAAAGGTGAGGGCCTACTTTCCAATGAAAAGGAAACCTACAAATGATGGCCGACCAGGAGCTGTGTTCAGTAAGCAGCCTGAGCAGGAGCGGTCCGCCCAAGATGCCAACTCCTGTCATCTCCTTTCTCCTGAGTCAGCAGGGACCAGAATGCACAGGGCCGCTCCATATGCCTATTATCAAAGAGCACAGATTTGTTGATGCTACTTCCTACCGGCTCATAAGAAAAGAACTCTCAATGAGAGGGACAGGCAAAGTACATTTTGAAGCTCTCTTTCCTAGAGGACTTCAGATATCCCGGCATTGTGAATACATTCTGAGGCCCTAAGGAACAAACAATGGTCTCTGTTGGATTAACTTAGGATGGCAACCACAAAGAAAAAAAAAAAAACTAACAACTAAATCACAGGCTCTACCTAAACCTATGATTAAAATGAGCTGTTGCTCGTTTATTAGCTGTGACAAACAAAGACAACTCCCTGAAAGAGATGATAACCTTAACTAAAACAGAATTTTTTTTCAGTCTTCTTCTGAAAGTATATGATTTCTGCTATTGCTCTCTGTCTCTCCTGGAAGCACATGTTTCAGACACTTTCTTGTAGTCTTCTACAACCACCAGTTTAATCACCAATTGGCAATGCATTAGTGACCACAGGCAGAATTATGAAATAATTCCACCATTGTTCTGTTGAAACACTGGCACTTTAGGGAATAAAATGGTGTCATTTGAGGAAGAATAGCAGTTATAACAGTGAACTTAATAGTCAAATAAAGTGGGATGCTCTCCTGGAATACATTTACTCATTGAATCTTGCCTCTTCCCACTCCTCAGAAAAATCTGCTGAAAACACATTAGGAATCTGTAGCAATAAAACTCATTCCTTTGTGATATCACTCAGTGCTGATGATAGACTATTATGTGGTAATTTTATTGGACACAGAATCTAATATGATTAGATATACTTTCAAGTTTTTTTGTGATGATAATTAGGATTATGATTGTGGCCAATCTCAATGGTATCCACTAAAGTTATGCAGTAAGAAATTTTAGCACTGTTTAAAGCCATCCATAGCATTTATTACTGGGTGAGGACAGATTTACCAGCTTGTACTCCTTGGCAGAAGATTTCAACAATTTTGAATTCAATAAATGCTGCTAGCAATAGCAAATACTGGTGTGTGTGTGTGTGTGTGTGTGTGTGTGTGTGTGTGTATGCATGCATACATGTATTCCCTCACTGAGTTATAAAACCATAATTCTTTGCATTAATGGTAAGGTATTAGAACCTTAGTAATATATCCATTGCTATGACACCCCACAATGGGAGTCTTATATGTGAGCAAAAAAAATGTTGAATAAAGATTAGCCTTGCTTTAAGCAGCATTACAAACATCTGATTCTGCATTTATTTTTCAATTGTTCATAGTTCCTCTTTTATTCCTTACTCTGCATGA
Organism: Tamias sibiricus; assembly: GCA_025594165.1. NCBI lineage: Eukaryota > Metazoa > Chordata > Mammalia > Rodentia > Sciuridae > Tamias > Tamias sibiricus. The sequence goes on from CM046662.1 coordinate 14,093,062, forward strand.
GACTTCTATTTGACCCTAGATTGCTCATTATTACAAGAAACACAACATAAAAGCCTACCTTTCTGGATTCTAATATCTACCAGTAAAGCCCTAGAGTTTTACAGAAATAGATACAGATATTGATTTCTCTCCATAAAGATCATAGGGAATTCGTGACTTCTTGGCCACTTTTAATTAGCATACAGCCTGCTTTGTTGAGTGAAATCCTTGTCTCTGCATCTTTAAGAGGAAATTACTGCAACTAAACTAGAAAGGTAATAATACAGATAAAAATTTCTTTTCTCAAAATATATGCTCTTAAACTCTTGATGCTGAAGTTGGGCAGCAAAATGCTTTTCATTTTTTCCCATAGTGGTGTATTTAGTTTCTCTGTACATTTAAACCATGTCTACAATTGATTGAATGGTTCAAAGCAATACAATGTTATTATAAAGCTTTTGCAAGGTTGTGATAATGTTTGTTCTGCCCCTGTACATTACTTGTCACTGTGGAAAATATACCAGTATAAACACTGAGATCTCAGCAAAGTGGAGAGGTTGTTTCCAAAGGTGGCTGGCACAAAGAAAAATTTCACACTGAATTTGAAACGATGAGGTCTCATTCTTGATAAGGAGCCTCTGTATTTTATGGTAGCACAACACACAGCAAAGGAAGTTACTTGCCACTTTTATTTGTTCCTTACATATCGAAAAAGTATCATCTCTGAGAAGTTGCTAAGAATCTCCCTCTTCTGCAATAAATTAAAGCAGACACCGTTCTCTCATGCTGATGACCTTATCTCTTTCAGCAATTGAATGCAGGCTCTGGTGTTAGTTGGACAGCATAGTGTTTTCCAAAGCTGGATGGCAAGATTGATTTCTATTGGTAATAACATTTGTAACACAGAGCATGTAGAACATTCTAGACTTCCCTGGATTTTTATTGTATCACAGAGAAAAACTTTGTTTGGTGCTGAATATCTTTAAGACCGTTCATCACTCCAAATCTCTTGGCTTAACAAAGAAATAAGCCTTATTGAGGCTCAAAGTTTTAATTTTTTAATTTATAATGGATAGCTATATCTGATTAGAATTTAATAAGACTATTTTGCTTTGCTTATTGAGGGCAAGTCTATATAAGGTTATCTTCTATTCACATCCGCTGATACAGTTTAGAATAAAAGTTTCTTTTTATAATGAATACTAAAGTGAGTCAATGTAAGAATACCCTTTAAATATTATAGAGCAGGTAGTGGGACATTTGATATGGAACCTTTCTGGGGTTGAAGGTAGTGGACCTTAGCCATGCTTAATGGCAAAAGCGTGGTACATCAATGCTTACCATTTGGAAAAGACAATGCAGAGAGAGGCAAGGGTTTAAATGCCAAAAGGGGGGGAGTAAGGGGGGAGGGAGGGGGAGAAAAGGAAAAAAAAAGAAAGAAAAGGTGGTTGAATGAGACGGATATCATTTTCCTAAATGCATGATTGAAGACCTGAATTGTATGAATATACTTTGTATACAAACAGTTGTATGTGAGTTGTACACATTAAAAATTATTAAAAAAAAAGAAACCTTCCCTTTCTCTATTGTAATGTTGAACTTGGACAGAGACTGACTGTTTTCTCTGAGTTTTTAGAAGCAAACTGAAGCCCATCCGGGAGACTTTATGGCATGCAGAGGTGAGAAGGTTTAGCTAAGCTGAAAACTCAGATACCATAGAGAGGTGCTCTGTGAATTTGATGTGCATATCTCTTGGGGGATTTTTGTAATATGCAGATTCTCATTCTTCAAGTCTGGGAGGATACCTGGTGTTCTGCATATCTAACAAATTCTCTGGAACGGTCCCTGCAGCTAGTCCAGAGTAGCAAGGATGAGAGAAAGGTCAAACATTTGAATTTCTGATAATTCTTATTACAAAGCAAGTGAGAAAGGATCCTTGGAAACAGCACATGGGAGATGTGTTACCTTGCTTGGTAACTATTACCTGGACTCTGCCAGCTAGACCCTCCTATTATAATTCAATGGAAGACTGTTACATTGCAATGGAAGGGGGGTGCCCATTCCTGAAGAAACAGACTGCTGAGACAGGAGGCAGAGCAGGGTGAATGTCATGAAGATACACATTCATATGGAAATGTCCAGACCTGAGGGCCGGAACATGCTGGAGAGCATATGGGTTAGGACAAACGAAGAGCGCACAAGTGCTATCATTAGGAGAGTACACTGGAACACATGGAGGAAATGTATGGCGTGTTAGTAGACACAGATTGCAAAAGCAGTGCAGGGAAAAGACAGAGTAGTGCTGGGGATTTCAACTCTCCAGACATCTGCCGGAAGTCCCATTTGGATAACAGCAGAATGTCTAACGGGTCCTTGACTTGCTATGCTCACAGCTTCATCTCCCAGAGGAGAAAATTTCCTGGGGGAACTGCCATCCTATACTCATTTTTGGCCAACCAGGAAGAATTAGTTGGCATTTCCACAGTGCTAAGTAATTTAGGAGTAAGACATCCTATCATTTTAGAGATCATGAGAGGGTGGGAGGGAGAAGATGGTTACAAGATATTATAATGTATTCAACTGGATTCCAAACAATTTAGAAATGTTTGACAAGAGATCTTTGGAAGGGAAATTACATTAGCTTTTAAAAATCAACTTTTGGCTGAACAATACCAAAAAAATCTAAAGGAGATGGAAAGTGGGCGGGACCTAGAAACCACTGTGAATACCCAGGCAGCACTTTGCTATCCAGAGATAGGCTTGCCTCCCCTGAGAAGCTAGGAAGTCCCCCCTCCCATATCTCCTTGAGGAGGAACTGAACATGGTGGGCAGGGCTGGGTGTCCTCAGTTTGCCATCAGTGGTCCAGCTGCACTAAACTAGTTCCTTACATCTGGAGTGCTGTAGTCTCTTCACCTCTGAAGCTTCTACTGGCCTGTATCTTTTCTGGAAATGGCTTTGCTCATTGAACAGCTTAATACCAACTCATCCTGTGAGCTTCTTCATAACAAAATGTTCCGGTAGGTCGGTTTGCCAAGGCAGCTCAAATTTCTCCATAATCACAGTTCTTGAATTTTTTAGGTCATCTATTCCGATGAGTATTGACTCCCTGGCCTAATCTATTCTGTTCCATTGTTCTCTTTTCATCTAACCAATGTCCTACCATAGGCCAAGCACTCAATACTTACTGTTTCAAGAGTGGAGGAGACTAAGTGAACATGACTCTAAAGTTCTTAGGATCAAGGCCTCTATCTTATTATCTTTCCCACAAACTTGGGCTTTAACAATGCCCATTGAACATGGAACATGTATGGTTTTATTTTTGAGTAGACTATTTATCTCAGACCTTCAACATCCCTTTTCAATTCCATGCCTTACATTTACTTATTCATCAGATGTAAGAAATAAAGAAAGCAGGTGGACGTATCAGTTTATTCCATACCTCTCCCTCCCTTTATCAAACGTATGAGGTCATTAAGTGAAATACTAAAAAGTGAAAATTAAAATGGCATAATCATGCCCCTATAGATAATTAGATAATAGATAATTTCTATTAATGGAACTGAAATCTAGAAATGAAATGAAAACTCAAAGTCCTAACTGGGACTGATATCTCCCAATGCCTGCAGGACTTTGGACACTAGAACAGAATGAAAATGCAATAAATATGCACATGGAAATGTATTAAGGGTCAGAATGTCCCTAAACTATATGGAGACTCAACAGAGGTTTATCTTACTCCTTGAGATACACCTTGTCTGTGTGGGAAAGAAAACATTACTAAAAAAATTCCTGCCAAAAAAAAAAAAAAAAGTATCTGAAGCTAAATTTAAAAAGGTGAAAACAGGCACAGTCTCTAAGCCTAACCTGGACCAGGGTGTCTTTGACTTTGTGACTAGATACAAATACTAGAGGACCGGAAAACCATCCACAGCTATAAGACAGTAAGAAGTTGGTTCTGGCCCACGAGGCTCAAGAAACTTTTCAGTTCACCCAATGCTAAAAAGGTTTGAGGAAAAGTTTCAACTGAAGACAAAAGAAGAAGCCCAATTCCAAAACTGATTAGGAATTTTAACAATGTGCAAGATTGTAAAACCAACAACCAGGTGAGTAATTACTCTAATATAAATGGAAATGATGAAACAATCTGTAAACAAAAAAAAGATTTAAAAAAAAAACACTTTAAACTGAATATGTTTAGGATATTCCAAAGATAATGAAGAAATGAGGCCCGAAATATAGAATAGAAATTATTTAAGAAATCATGTAACAAGGAAATAAAACAGGTGGGAATTTTAAAAAGAACCAATTAGTATTTCTGAAATGAAAAACACAGTCATCGATTTAAAAACAGAAACAAAAACATCAATGTTGTGGGGGAGCTAAAAAGACAGACAGGTGATTAGATGACAAAGTGGTGGTGTGGTTGTGGAGATAAGCAGATGGCATGACAAACGCAAGTCTGCTTTCAGAGAAAAGGGGGTCGGCAAAGTAGAAGGGGTCCAACTGAATCTTGAGGGGGGAAGAGGGATAGATGTTAGCATGCAAAGAGAGAATTTATACTTGAGACAGGAAAGATGAGGCAAGAAACACTGTGCAGAGGAACAGCAAGCAGTCAGCTGTCACTGGAACAAGAACAGAAACAGAGAGCATGACAAGCTGAGCTGCAGAAGGTCCCTACCATGAAAGACCCTAGGTAGTTTGTCTGGAATATCAGGTTTTATTCTTTGGTGGACAGTGCAGTCACAGGAGGGTTTAACATGAGGACTAGCGTGGTCAGCTCTATTTCTGAGATAGGTCACTTCTCATGGCTGGGTGGAGAACAGATTGAAAGAGGAAATGAGACAGAAGGTTCCTCTAGTAGGCCAGTTAAGAAACGATCATACAAAGAAACATTTTCTAATTCACCTTCTCACTTTAGGCCTTCAGCCTTAACCCTGGCATAAAGGAGGTGATTAAACCATGTCTGAAGAACCGATACTGTGCAGCCTGAAATCAAATGGCTTCCAAAGCAAAGATGAAATCATACTTTGTCCAAGATCCAGAGTCAGCAGTGTGTCTAAAGACAGACCAGCAGGAATTCTGATCAACATTAAACCCTTTGCATGGTGTTTAGAAAGATAGCTGGATAAGACCTAGCTCTAAATGATTCATTTTAATCTCATAGTCCTGGAGATACACTGCCCACTGGCTGAGGGCTGGAATGGTGTTTGTCATGACAGGATCTGAGCTGTGTCCAGAATTTCTGTGTGATTGGACAGATCTCATGCCAAAGGATCAGAGAAGCATTTCATTCTCATTACAACACAAGTGTGAGGAAATTAGTGGGAGGAAAACACATTTCATTTAGAGGGTGGGGAGAAAACCTACAGAGAGATAAATAAGCACAGTGATACCAACACCCAACACATACAGCCCATGTTACTGCCTGTGTAATTACAAAGGGTTTCTTACTGATCCTAACTGTTGACACACAACAAATGTAAAATATTAGCAATAATAATTACACTGTGCATATGCGTAATGTCTATCAATAAGGCTATGACTCTTAAATTCCCTTAAGCTTCTTTCCATTAGAAGCAGTGAATTAAATATATATATTCAAACAAATTAAATGCTGCTAAGAGCTTTTCTAATTTGTAAACACTTGCATAAACATGAGCTTTATCAAATGCTTAATTAATCTGAAATGCCAACTTAAAAAGTGAAGTAATGAACAATAAGCATATTACCACCTTAGGATGCTATTCCATCTGGGTGCATTTTATAAGAAGTTTAAAGATATGTTTCTACATAAACCAGCTAAAGTTGTGAGAAATGAATCAGCTCTCAGGGATTAAGAATAGTTGGGGATTGATCAAGGATGGTTAGCTTTCTGAATAAACTATTTAATGAAAAAGAAGATTTCATAGACTCTTAATGAGGAAGCCACTTTCTGTCAATGAAAGTGAAGTCTAAGATTCATGCATTTGCATTTTTATTTATTGCAATACAGTCAACTACTTTGCTGTAATTTTAGCAGCAGACATAATTAATTTGCAGGACTTTAAATATGGTAGTTTAAACTTAGGGGCTTATATTAATCCTTATTTTTACCTTAGCAAAAATTCCATTTGAATGTTCTTCTCTAATTAGTGATTTTTTTTTTTTTTTTAGAAAATTTCAATATAGTTTTTAATGTGTGGTCCATAAAAGGTAAGAGTAGCTTTTGACAAATTTATTCCTCGGTTTATCTCAGTGTAGTATGGTAGGCATTCAAAAACACCCAAATGAACTACCATGCAGATGAATGACTATATATATATAGGGATTACTCCACAGATTTAAATAAAGGTAAGATCTCCTACTTAACCTTTGTTTTTTAAATGTATGTAAAAAAAATTGATAAAACATCAAATAGTATTTGAGAAACATCCTGTATTACATAGGTTGTGAAGATGTCGCTAACACAATGCAAAGATCTAATGTATATAAAGTTAGAAGACACCTAGGAAACATCTACTCTAAACCTACACATTTTATAGACTGTGAAACTGACACAGAGAGATGGATCCAATGATTCAAAGATACTACGATTAATGACAGAGAGGGACAAGAAACCCCCAAGTCCCCAGTGCTAAGCCATTGGTTGTCCTTTCCACAGCCTGCAGTGAGTTACAGTGCCCAGCCTCCTGGAAGCACTGTCCTATCTTGAGGCAGAGAGCCCCCTTCTAGTGCTGTCTTCAGCCCTAATGCTCCTTCTTCAGAGCACTGAGCAGAGACGGCTCTTTCAGGCCCACAGATGAGAATGCTGGTCAGGAATCAGAGCCTTGGGGAAATGGAGGCAGATAACATCTATCACCTCCCCTTTATCTCATGGCCTGCCACTCTATTATAGAAGGAAATTAAGTTGGTCCAGCATGATTCACTCTTCACAAAACATTGTTTGCTACTCAGAACTCTTCTCCTCTCTAGGGAACTGTGACACAATTTTTAAATATAATTTCTTCTGGTGTCTTCTTGGTCATTCCTAACCTGACCAAAATGTAGCTGGATGCTTTTCTGAATAACTACTTTTTCAAGGCTCTTGTTTTGAGGCTTCCTCTGATTTTCATTTTGTCAATTAGTTGGAGGGTATTCTGGAAATCTGAGTACCAATCTCCGAGCATTGTCACATCATCAGACCCTGCTGATGTTAATATGCAATGATTTCTAAAGCCTCCTCTACTATTTCCTTCTTGGGCTTCTTTTTTTTTTTTTTTTTTTTTTTTTTTTAATCTTATCTTTTTTGTGTATGTGTGGTACCGGGGACTGAACTCAGGGGCACTGGACCACTGCGCCACATCCCCAGCCCTTTTTTGTATCTTATTAGAGACAGGGTCTCACTGAGTTGCTAAGTGCCTCACCATTGCTGAGGCTTGCATTGAATTGCTGATCCTCCTGCCTCAGCCTCCCAAGTGCTGGGATTACAGATGTGGGAGACACCACACCTGGCTCTTTAATCTTATCTTGACTTTCCAGAAAGCACTCCTGAGTATCTTTGCAGTTAAACTTATCCTTAAAGTAGAAAGTACAATAAAAAAAACAATGAAGCTTCTGACTTTCTCATTGTGTTTTTTAAACCCATTTGTCATTATCTTTCTCTCACTTCCTACCTAAACTTAACATTTTTCTTCTTTCTGAGATCTCGTTTGCTTTTCTTTTTTTTTTCACTCTGTGGGTGCAAATTCTCTTTCACCCCCGTATTGAGCTCTTCCTCTTTGCATGGCTGTTCACTTAAGGGACTTTCAGGGAGGAGTCAGACTTTATTCCTGCACAATCACTCATCCTACAATTGTCACCCATCACTGAGTAGATGTGCTGTCATGGAGTTTATGTCCTAGTGGGGGATACAGGCAAATGCAGGACAGCTATAAACAGATGTCTGATTAGATGTGTCCAGCTCAAGGATTATTGATGCCATCATGGAAACCAAGTCCTCCTCATCCTTGAATACTTTCAGAGTACCCTTTTTGGATTTTCTCTACCCTTGTGGACTGCTCCCTCCTCTATGAGCCCCCATACCTGGGAACTGGTCTTTGGGACCTAGAGACAAGTGTTGATTCATCTCTACATATAGCAAGAATAAAAGAGCAAAAAGCAACATTTAGGGAACTTATTGCTTTCACCCTTTTCTTCTGATAACCCAAAATATAATCTGAAGAGTTTTCTTCTTTCAGGTACATCTTGAATCAGAGAGCTCAAGAATTCCTGCAGAGCTCTTGATTGGGGAAAAAAAAAAAAAAAAAAAAAAAACAGTTAGCACAGTGTACTTAAAATTCAGTACTAGTGAAAGTCTGGGTTGAATAATTCTGTTCTTTTTTAGCCTGTAGGCCAAATGAAGAATGTACATTTTTTTCCTTTTCTTTCTTTCTTTTCTTTTTCTTTTTTCTTTTTTGATGCTAGGTATATAACCCAGGGCCTTTCACATGCTAGGCAAGCTCTCTTGCACCAAGCTACACCCCCAACCCCATCACAGTTTTTTTGGTTTTGTTCTTATTTCCTCAACAGACAGATTTATTGAGGTATAATTGACATATTTTAGAAAATTACACATGTTTAAATATTTGATGAGCTTTCATGCTGTGAAACCATCATCCTAATAAAGGAAATCAGCATGTCCATCACCTCCTGTCCTTTGGTTTTGTTTATTTGTTTTTATCATGGTAGCAACACTTTGCATGGAATCTATGTCCTTAACAAAATTTTAAGTGTGAAATATAACATTGTTAACTCCTAACACAACATTATACCACAGAGCTGCAGAACTTCTTCATCTTGAGGGATTGAAACCTTAAACCTATTGAAAGGTAGCAACTCTCCATTTCCCTCTGGCCCCAGGCTTGCACAATCGCAACTCTGCTCTCTGCCACTGTGAGATGGACTATTTTAGAGGCTTCAGATAAACGAAATCATGCAATATTCGTCTTCTTATAATGAGCTTATTTCACTTCACCTGACACCTACCATCTTCATCTATGTTATCACATAAGAATAAACTTTTTTAAGGACAAATGATATCCCACTGATTGCCTATGCTCTATCCTCTTCATCTGTTCATCTACTAGAAGACATTTAGGATATTTCTGTATCTTGCCTATTGTGACTGATGGTGTAATCAACCTAGAAGTGTAGAAAACTCCATGGGATCTTTATTCTTCTGGAAATACACCCAGAAGTGGATTTTCTGGATCAAATATTTCTGTTTCTGCTTCTTTGAGGAAAAAGAAAATAGATTACTACCTTCTGTACATTCCTACCAATAGTATACAGACATTCTAATTTCTTCAATCCTCACTCAGAGGTTTGCTCCTCCTTCTTTTATGGAAGTCCTCTTAACAGATATGACATAGTATCTCATAGGAAAGAGAATTGTTTTTGTGTAGCAGACTGGACTGACACTCAGACCAACATCATCTTTTTTCTCTCATTAGACAAAAAACAGTGATCACAGAATCAGAACCTCAAACCAGATTACTCTGAGATCAAGATAAAATGAGATAAAGCAGGACCATTTATAATGTTGTCTAAGCACAGACAAAAGCAGAGTCACACTGCATCTGCAATAGACTAAACACGTCCTCTTTTGCTCACAAGGGATCTGGGTTCTACCATGTCGATTGCACATCTGCCCTCTTATTGGTCTCCCCTTCCTGCTAGGTACGATTTATTGAGTGACACATCACAATTGCACCCACCCTCTGACAGCATCCAATTGATAGCAAATCCTGGCTTCTTTAGACCTTCTGTGAATCGCTCAGCCAAATCATAGATTGGTCTTTCTTAGATCCTCTCATAGACATACACAGGTTTCCCTTGTTGTAATAAGCGTTAACATCACTTGTTTGATTTTGGCCATGCTTCTGGTGTTTGGGGGTGGTCTTTGATAGTAGCAATGTGTACCTCAACTGCTAGATGCCATTAGTACCTCAACTCCAATATGATGATCAGAACACACACCCACATATTGCCAAATGACCAATGGGGAGCAATACCTCTCCTGCTTGAGAACCATTAAGGTAAATGGCCTGGGTCTTAAAAGTGAAGTCAGCCTCACTATTACATATCCATAAATACAATCGTTTAAATGTTTGATCTAGAGTATACTCCTGTTCTTCTGAAACTCTCATACTTTTTTCTATTTTTCCTATTTACTTCCTCTTATTTCTTCACCACAAATTCATAAAATGACCCTTTTAAGCTCTTGGTCTTGTTGGAATTCTCTGTGTGGCATTTGAAGAAATTTCGATATAGCGTTCAGTAAATATCACATGTAAAAGGGAAAGAAGTAAATATGTAGCTTCTTTTTTTTTTTTTTTTTTTCATAAAATCTGTTTTGCACAGATTTCAAGCCCTCCAGGTACTCTAGTATTCTATAGTTGTTGTCTTATTTATACTCATTGGATGATCTCAAAAATCAGGGAGGTTTCCAGATACTGCTGTGAGAAGTTAGCTTTGTGTTTTTTAATTGTTTGTACACAGGCCCATGGGCCTTGGGGCAATGGGTTCATTTAAGCACATAGAAATAAAACATAAATAACCACACAGCCCCGAGTTCATCTGTGATAGTCCATAGAACAGCAGTGCCGTCTCCTGCTTCCACCTGCGTACTGTTAGAAAAACACAAATTGCATTCAATATCAAGGGTGTTTATGATATTCTACCACAATGGAATAAATTGCATTTATTCATGTGGACACTGGTCCTTATCACCTTCAATCTCCTTTCTATACTGTGATTTCTTGTATTATCAAGGTTATTTTATTGTAAGTAAAGGAAATTCACCTTGGCTAGGTTAAGAAAAACAGAATTCATTGGAAAGAAGTAGTAAAAGAAAAAAGAATAAGGCAAAGAAACTACACGGTACAACTAGGGTCAGTAACTTTTGAGAATCTTTGTCACAGGGACTCTCTGATCTTCTCTTTCAGGTTCTACCACTGAAATTAATGTGCTCAGGTCTTCTTAGCATTTGGATCATTTAGTGCAGATACACATTTGTAGAATAAAGCACAATTGGTCTCACTAGGTTATGTGACAGCTCTTAGACTATGAAGGACAGGACATCATGTTTAAAGTCCCTATGAGGCTACATTCATTAGGTTCATTAGAAGAGAGTTCATTATCGTGGTCAGCAGAATATTGGTTTTCCAATGATACCCATGCCCTGCTCTCTGGAATCTGTGAATGCATAAGGTTCCATGGGAAAGGGGAATGAAATCTGCAAGTCAGTGGACTACAAAATACAGAGAAGATCTTGGAGTGTCTCCATTGTCCCAGGATAATCTGATGCATCCAAAAGAGTGGGAGAAAGTAGCCAGGTGAGGCACACCTGGAATCCCAACTGCTGTAGATGCAGAGGCAGGAAGACTACAAGTTCCTGGCCAGCATGGGCAATTTAACAAGATCCTGAAAGGACAACATGTTGATCAATGGTAGAATACTTGCCTAGCCTGTGTGAAGCCCTGAGTTCAATCCCAAGTATGAAAAAAAAAAAAAAAAAAAAGAGGAAGGAAGAAAGTGGTAGAAAGGAGTGTCAGCCAGGGCCATGAACCAATGGACAGGGTAGCAAATACAAATTAGAAAGGGCAAGGAAGCAAATTTTCCCCCTTGAGCTTCTGGAATAAATGCACTTTTGCCAACACCAGGATCATAGTTCAGTGAGGCTCATTTTGACTTCTGACCTGCTGAACTAAAACACAATAAATCCATACTGTGTGAGCCACTAAATGTGTAGTGATTTGCTAAATCAGCAACAGGAAATGGTTGAAATTTGTTACAAGAAAACACATCATTAACATTTATAATAAATTTGTGGCAATTAAATACACAGTCAAAGTCACAGCCAAAGTGTCTGTAGGCTCATTCCACAAAAATAAAAGAAATAAACAAAACTTCTGATTTGGTAATATGCTGTTTTATTCTTAAATTATTTTCTACTCAGAAGTTGTAAAGATGACAGAAAAATTTACTGCTGCCTAGGATTCATGTTAATAGTCAATCACAGTAAAGAAAATCACCCATCATCCGAAAATAAAGGACTCAGTGAAGGACAATTATTCCTATTCTAATTATTCTAAATTATTCCTTAAAATTTCTTAATTCTTCAGTTTTCTTCAGAATTAAACCAGTCAAACCCTTACTTTGCACAGAGTGAATCTAAATGATATCGAAGTTGCCTTGCACTGGAATCTCTTCATCTTCTGCTCTTGGATTAGAACCATTCTTTAATCTGCAATGTCTCAAAAATTCAGGGACTAAAACACATATATTGTCTAACAGATTCTCTGTGTAATAGTTAATTTCATGTATCAGTATAATTGGACATTGCTCTGCAGGTTTATCTGAAGGTGTTTTAAAGTGAGTTTAATATTTACCAGTGACTTTTGAGGCTGAGGTAGTGGAATCTCAAGTTTGAGGTCAGCCTCAGCAACATAGCAAGGCACTATGCAACTTAGTAAAATCTTGTCTCAAAAAAGAAAGAAAGAAAGAAAAAATTGTGGGGATGCAAATCAGTGGTAAAACAATTCTAGGCTAAATCCTCAGTGGAAAAAAAAAATGAGTTTAACATTTAATCTGAAAGACAACTAAGCCAGATTGCTCTCTGTTATGTGAGTGGACCTTGTCCAATTAGGTAAAGATGTGAAGAGAACAAAAGACTGAATACTCCCTCAAATAAAGGGGACTGCCTCTTGCCTTGTTTTCCTCAAGCTGAGCTGGGACATCATATTTTTCCTGCCTTTGGATTCCAACTGAAATATTAGCTATCCTGGGTCTACAGTTTACTGACTTCAGTTCTAGGGATTTGTCAGTCTCCATAATCACGAGTCAATTCCTTATTGTATATCTATCTGTTCATCCATCCCTCTATTCCTTCACATGGGTACCCTATCAATTCTGTCTTTCTGCAGAACCCTAAATAATGCATGCAAATGAAGAAAAGAATGTTCTATGATCACTGAAAATTATATTAGACACATCTGCTTAAAGAAGAAAGATCTGGCGTGATTGTGCACACCTGTAATCCCAGCTACTTGGGAGGCTGAGGCAGGAGGATTGCAAATTCAAAGTCAGCCTCAACAATGGGAAGGCACTTAGCAACTCAGTGAGACTCTGTCTCTAAACAAAATACAAAAAAAGGGCTGGGGATGTGGCCCAGTGGTCGAGTGTGCCTGAGTTCGATCCAGGTACAAAAAATAAAATAGAAAAAGAAGAAAGAAAAATGCAACTACCACCACCCTCCAGGTTTGCACAAGTGCTAAGTGTTAATTGTAATATAACAAAGCAAGCGCAGAAACAGAAGTCTGAAAACTGCTCCTGATCTCCACAAACATAAGCTCTCTCTCTTTCTCTCTCTCTGCACACACACACAAGGAGTCATTTCAGTTGGCAATGAACTATCTATGTGATGGCATTTCCATAGGATTATATCACTTATCAGCATCATGTCCAGCCTAGTTTGTGTACACACATTCAATAATGTTCTCATCACCATGAAATTGCCAAGTGACACATTTCTCAGAATGCACTGTCATCCTTGAGTGACATATAACTGTCTATATTCTGAATATATATGAACATACATATATTTTTTGTTACTGCTGCATGTATTATTCCATTATATTATTATTCCATTATATATTATTCTATTAGGAATACATATACATGCATTATATGTATCTATATTATTCCACTAGGAATACATGTTTCTGGAGTGTGTATATGTGTATGTGTACATGTTTATACTCCTTTATCTCCAGCTGTTATTATTAATGATATACTTGGACTATGCTTCATTTCAATAAACATGCCTACACATCATTTTCACTGACCTTATACCAGATGCCTATTTGTTAGCATTTCAGTTGTTTCTGATTTTTTTATGTAATGGACAACACTGACAGACATCCTCGTACGTATCAGGATAAATTCTTTGGGATAGGATTCCTGGGTGAAAATATTGTTCATTCAAAACGTCAAACTGTACTTTGCTTTTGGAGCCATTAGCTTGTCATCATTAAGTGACTGGTAAATGATGAAACAAGCTATTAACTCTTGGTAATGACTTTTTTGAAAGGAAAAGAAATGATGAAACACCAAAGGACATGTTGTCCAGGATTATTGCTGCTTATCTTGGAAGAAAAAATGTAAGGAGACCTGTAAGGAAACAGAGAAAGATCTGAAAACCAGCTCTACTATGGCCAGCGTGTGGTCACCTGTCATGGGAAAGGTGTCCAGAGAATGGCTGGGTGTGCCTGGCTTTCACAAAAGCCAGCTTCAAATCCCTTTTCCTGGCTAATTCTGCTTCTTTCTTTCTCAGTCCCTTCAGATATCATATATCATGTGTTGGAAAGAAACGTTAGCCAATTTCTGAAAGAGGAGAGGCATTTAAAATCAAATCACCAATATTTTATTGTTGTTGTTGTTTTCATTAATTTTGAGCATTTAAAATACCTCAGTGAGAATATATCTTTAGAGTCACTAGAATGCATTTAATGGATTAAGAATGCATACGGGTATATATACATATATATGATATGTATATCTTTATACAGGAGTATTTTTTTAGTTCCTCAACGGGGAAATCCAAAGACATTTAATCTATATTCTCTATTTTTCACATGAATAAATTTGCCAATCTCTAGCAAGTGCCAAATGCAAATTTATTATAATTTTAAATTAGCTCTATAATGGGCTCAGTGACAAAACATATGATTTAATATTCTTCATTATGGTATTGTTTATGTTCTATTGGAAAGTTCCTTTATTACTATTTAACCACATTAAATTTCCCTGAGGAGTCTGATTATCCATTAATGGTTTAGATAGATGTGTCGCCCTGGACTGTCAGAAGAACCAAGTTGAATCTGTGACAGAGACCAGCAATGTTGGAGGAGGAGGGGAAGCGATGTCCCTTCTGAGTAATTTAATTCACAGAGCACCCTGGGGGTAGGGGGAGGGAAGGAGTAGGGGGACATAGATAATCTTCAACTTAACCACAAATCACCCTTTACTTTGGAGCAAAAGGTTGAATGATTCTTAAGATTTTCTTCTTCTCCAGGCTGTATGAAGGCAAGACACACATACTTCAAGTTCTTTGTTTTCACTGCAAAGAACGCCAGTCCTCAGACCCCAACTTTCTGTCCAGAGTCTTACCAAACTTTGTCCCCATTAATAAGGAAGAGAAGTTCCAAATATAAAACACAGTAAAGTCATGGAGATTAATATCAAACCATTACAGAGACACTGTAAAAAGTCATTTCTAAACTTGAAGTGGAAATTTATTTAGATTTTGAGATATTTTATTTGGCTTAGCTTAAAAAAAATAGGAGCAAAGGAAGTTTCCCCTTTTAAATCATTCATTTCTGGAAATAAACATTCAATAATTCTTCTCGAGTAGAATACATTCCCTTGGCTTTATCCTCTTTACTTCATTATTTTTCAACATAATTCAAACAGCATTTTTATCAGCTTGGAAGCTAGGTCAGAAATCTAAGCCCTGGAGACTCCTGCCAATATATCACTACAGATTTCCTATTCATGCTCCAGCTATCCAAGAGAAACAAAAAGCGCTTACACAACATCACATCTTCATTCTGACATTCATTGAACATATATTTCATGGGTACCTGCAAGGTGTGGAGTCCTTGAAGGACAATAACTGTACCACATTTCTCTTCTGAGAGAAAGAACACACATCTTGGTAAGGTACCTTCCTCCCCATCAGCCTTTCCTGGTCCTCCAATCCTCTATCTATGATTCAAATTCCCTCCTCCATTATCCCTCTTTGTGTGAAATATTCTTACCAGTCAGCTCTCCCACAGTTAATTCCATAACTCATCCACCTTTCTGTTAAGGAACATTTCTTTGATCCTTAATCCTATATAAGATTTCTTTCTTATGTGCTTTTTTCTGGCAATTGCAACTACATAAGCATTTAAATGATTATTTTATTGACATCTGTCTAGTTTACCCTCTACTTATAGTTTTCATGAAAGAACCACCTTTCTTTTGCAATTATTTTATTTCTGGATCCAAGTATGGGTCTAGAAAGCAACACATATGCTAAAGAGAATATGTACAACGTAGTCAACAAACTAAAAATGTATGCAGAAGCCATGGAATGTACAATGCTCCCAGAGGCAAGGTTTGTAACAACTTACCAAAAAGCAAAACAGAACAAAGAAAAATGACAGTCTAACCGGATGAGAGATGAATGATGAGTGATGTAAATGATTTAGGCTATGAGATTTCAGCCAATGACAGGAGGACAGTGGAGTCTTTCGATATGTAGAGGATTTGGAAAGGTGATCATAATAATAATTAAAAAAAAACCACTCAGGATTATTTCCAGAATGGTACAAAACTCCATCTCTGTATTCGCAAGTAAGCATTAATGCAGAGAGTTGCAGGAAGCCAGAGGTCACTTAATGATGGGTGGTGACAGGATAGAAATGAGAATAAAGAGCTTGGACAGTCTGCCAAGTGGTGCAAGTCAAGAAGGTGAAGAGGAATGAGTTTGAGAAGTTTATTTGGAGAAATCAGTGGTACAAATCAAAATTGTACACATACACGTTGTAGTTAGAGGGCAATTAAATAAAAATAAAAATGACTGAATTTTCCCCTTAATATGATGGTTATTTTCCCTTCAATATACTACAACACATATATGTCATAATGTTGAACACTAAACATGAACAACTGTACATTTGTGTAAGTGCCATTTTACTTTAGCTTCACAAAAACAATGAAGAGGGATTATCTTCCCCCAGAAATTCAAGAAACTGCCTGAGTCATTATCAGTGAGGCCTAAATTAGGACACAGACCCCAACTTTCTGTCCAGAGTTCCATGTATGGCTCAGTAAGCTTTATCTTACTCCTCTATCTCTTGTAGTATCTGATTTATTATAATATAATATTATCCCCATGTAAGTATATTGCTACTCCCATGCCAAATAATAATAATAAGTAGCTTGCTTCAATAGGATTCGCCTTTGAAAAAAATTTTAAGTAAGCAAAGTTTGCTTTAT
Source organism: Tamias sibiricus (assembly GCA_025594165.1). Lineage (NCBI taxonomy): Eukaryota > Metazoa > Chordata > Mammalia > Rodentia > Sciuridae > Tamias > Tamias sibiricus. The sequence goes on from CM046662.1 coordinate 14,110,085, forward strand.
GCTATATTAATGCAATTGTTCCAACTATTTCTCTCACTTGGTATTGCCTTAGGATCAGTAACTGTTCATGGAAGCACCTCAATCCTAAATACTCTTTTCATGAACTCACTAAAAATATGGACCATGAATGTACTGTTACAAATGTGGTTAGAGAAGAAGAGGAAGTCTCTGCAAGTGTTCATTCACAAAACCTCCCTTGGGGCTGGGGCTTATCTCAGTGGTACAGTGCTTGCCTAGCATATATAAGGCCCTCAGCATCACAAAATCAAAACAAAACAAACAACAAAACTGTTGTCTGTTTCGGACAAGGTTAAGGGCTAATTAAATTTGGACCACAATGTTGAAGCTTACTACTCAGCCTTTTCAAAAAACTGCCTTTTAACATTACCTTTGAATAATTTCATCCAACAAGTTTTAATATTTACAGGTATTGATAATTTCATATTAAAACAGGTGAAAATATTGCTGCTTTCATTAACACAATGGCCTTTCCCATCAGCTGAGAAAAATAAAAATGCATGGGAAAAACCAATTCTGATTGAGAAATCCTTTTAAAAATCTGCTGTCCTGACCCAATGGAATGATTAACAGATTAGTTTTAGACACTAATTTAGGTAAATAGGGATGAATAGATGGATGGATGAGAGAAATCTTAGACTCCCTTAAAAATCAAACCACAGAGACAAGCACTTACTCCCCCCAGGTACAAAGATAAAGTTATACCTGGCTTGAGTGAGTCCAAGGTATTAGTCCTCAGACAGTTTAATCAAGAATTCACTGGACACAAGTTATTTGCTTGGTCTTAGGCCTGGGGTAGCCTTGAATAGCCTCCTTGAATTTGGATGATCAAAGGAGAAAATAGAGATTGATGAGTCCTTCCCAGAAGCAGTTGGTTTAATCGCAGGGTGGTTGTGTTTCCTGGTGCCACCTGGACGTGAAGTGTCCCACACTGAGTGCCAATGAAAAATGGCCTTTTCATTTCGCATAGGATTCTCTCCTGATCCTTAATGCCTTCCATAATTAAGGAGTAACTACCAAGGCGTGGGGCATTGCTATGGGATTAATGGCCAGCTGGGAGAGTTGATGGCCCGGAGCTGAGTGGAGACTCATTAACCTCAGCTGGTCGTTAATTCCTTAGGAGCTGCCTGGGGTTGAGGCAGGGAGGGGGGAGCAGCTCACGTGATTGTATTCCCAAGAAAAAAAAAAAAAAAAAAAAGTAAACTTTTCAGTGTAGGGAAGTGCAGTGTGCCTCGCTTGGTTACAAAGAATGCGGTCTCTGGCATTTCCGTGGCATGGTGTTGCCAGGCCTCCCATCTGGTGGGGTCTTTTTTTTTTTTTTTTTTTTTTTTTTTGTCATGGGTGCTGGTGTTGGAGAAAGCAGAGACAATGACATGTGCCCTGAAGAGCCTGGAAGATGCTACATGATGACGTTAGAAAGGATACAATTCAGGCCACCCTTTCGGCCTCACGGCCCTCGTATGAGCAATCATGCCACTGCCAGTGATATTAAATCTTGTACCAGCCTTGCCTCCCTCCCCTTGGATGATTCTATTATGAAAATGCAGAGGATATTTTTAAATGCCACATGCTCTGAAGGAGGATGGAAATAGGCCATCTTTTACGTGCCGAGCAGAGTGTATGCTGAAATAGCCAACATGGAAAGCAACTGGACGCTTACTATGGGAATTTCCAGCCTGGGAGTCCTGTGATACAGAATTATACTCTGTCCTATTGTCTCTAGAGTAAACCCTGCATTGTAGAGGAAGATATGATGGGCAAGGGTGCTCACAGCAACCTTGTTTGTAATAGAAAACAAACAAACAACAACAACAAAACCACTAATCACATATTTTTATTAGTAGGAGAATGACCATATTAGCTAGATTATAGCATGTCCATATTTCAGAAAATCAGAGAGCAATTAAAAGAACGAACTAAATTCACCACATAAATGGAAAGTTCTATAAAACACCCTAAATAAAAAAAAAAAAAAATGAAAGGGTGATGCATATCCTATGATATAATTGAAGTGAAAACAAAGCAATGTTACATAGTAGCATTGGTACTTGGTGCATGTAAGTGTGTAGAAAATGGTCTGTAAAAAATAAAACACATAGTTACACATGATGGTACAGAAAACATGCACACACTCCAAACTGAGAACCCAGGGTCACTGTACGATCGCTCTGCCATCCAGCTACCTCCCCAGTCTTGTCCCTATTTTAAACTGATTACCCCCAAATTGCATTCTCATTCAATGCTTTGTTTTTTAAAATTGATGGTAACATGAGAAAACAATATAATTAGTACAAATTAGAATAAAAGAGAAGTCAGACTTTGTAGGACTTTTGTGCTTGGGGAGTCATTGGATAGACAGGAGGTTGAGAGATTATAGTTTGGGGCCCACTTCACAGGAAGAAGCAGAAGACTATTCCCCTCCAGCTGCCTAAGGACCCCTGGAGCCCTTTGCCCTGGGAATAGGCAGGAGAAAGTCTCATATGCAAATACTGCTTGCAAAGGATGGAGGAAAGCTGCTGTAGCAAGATCTACCCTCAGCAAGAGTTCATCTAGGAGGGAAGGTGAAGGCCCCTAGGTGTGTGGTGGGAGAGGTGACCAGTGATAATGGAGGACGAGGCCCTGGATGTGTTGTGGTACTCTCAAAGTCCTGGTTTTCCAGGTGCAGATGAACAGTAAAAACTGGTGTGTTTTCCACATCAGTGTCTGTCTCCAGGACCGAGGTATCCTTTTAAAACACGCTTGAGGTCATTTGTGATTAGAAATATCAGGAACCTAAAGTTCACAGAGCTAAAATCACTCTGGTGTATTATCCCAGCTATGCCAGTTATTAGCTATTTAATTGTGGGCAAATTATTTTAATTCTCTGAGCCTCAAATTTCTCAACTGTAAACATAGGAGACTGATAATACTTGATTCACAGCTGTAAGGATTAAATAAGATAATTCATGTAAAGGTGTTGACTCATGAGGTCTTACTAAATGAAAACCATTATTATTTTTATGATGAATCCTATTATTATCACAACTAATTACCATTGAAAATTATAACTGGTTTCTAAAAGTGACTATACCATCAATCTAAAAGGTCACCCAGGTAAATTAAGTTACTCTTTGGGACTATCTTTATTGCTAAATTAAGAATAAACCTAGACAACGTATAAAGACATTAGGAAAAAAATAGTGTAAATATCAGAGTTTCTTTTTTCCATGGCATTATCACTTTAGACCAATACATATGAATTCATGTGACAGGCAGTAATGTGAGAGGTGGAGAGGTGGAGTATTATTTGATTTTTATTACTCTTTCCCGACTTCAGTGAAGCCTCATTCAATGTCAGACTGATAATTTCTATTCCCATGATAATGGAGGCATCCATAGGTGAGCATAAGCTAAGGCAAAAAGCTGACTTTTTACTTTTCTGCCTAGCAAAGATGATAGGTACAATCCACTTTGTGAATTGGTAGAATGTTGTCCAATCCCTACATAAGGAATGGGGGTTACAAAAGCAGTCATTGTACTATAACATGGCCCATAATACTACTGCACAGCTTTCTTCCTTAAGAGGAACTAGATTTGGACTGTATATCATGAACAATGGCTCTCAAAGAATAGTCCCAGGACTAGCAGAATCTACACTACTTTTTATTCTTAGAAATACAAATTGTGGGACCCCCATCACAGACCTACCAAAGCATAAACTCTTGAGAGGAGACACTGCAACTCCTTTAAAATTTAGAGCCTGGAGGTGACTTTGATGCATGCTAAATTTTGATGGCTAATGTCAAATTGGCAATTACACAAAATCAAAGTTTTTTTCCTAAGGGGAGGAGGAGAATCAATCTCAACTTGATGAGGTTTGGGGACCTCAGGGATTAAGTACTATTAGTACTTAATAGTACACGTGTACATGAGTTTTATTTATTTTGTTACAAACATATATCCATTGTACAAATTAATGGGTTTTCCTGTGATATTTCCATACAGTGTAAATGGACATATAAAAGGTGAGAGACATTCTTTTTTTGTAACTCTATTCATTTGATACCTGAAAGGGAAAAAAAAAAAAAAAAAAAAAGCCACCATTATCACATTCACCTTTTAAAACTCTATATAAAGTACAGGAAAACAGGTACATTTGAGTCTTTCTGTTAGTCTTCTTTCTATCACTGTGACAAAACTTCTAAGAAAATAAACTTAAGAGGAGGAAAGATTTATTTTGGCTCACTGTTTCTGAGGTATCATCCCATTGTTACTTGACCCTGTTTCTTTGGGCCAGCTGTGGCCTGGGACAAGCAGAATCTACACTACCTTTTATTCTTAGAAATACAAATACTTTGTACCTCAAAGTAGCAAGTCAGTGAACAGAAAGAGAGGAAGGGGCAGGGCTTCAGGGCACGCCCTGACACCCTAACTTCCTCCCACTAGACTCCACCCCTAACGGTTCCACCACCCCTCGGATGCACCACAGGATGCCAATGGAAGCTTTAACACAGGTGTCTCTGGGATCTCTGGGAGAACTTCAGGTATAAGCTGTACTATTCTTCCTGGATTTTAAGTTCTAGCTCATGTTTTCTAAGTCACCAAGCCTAGACTACATGTCAAAGCAGCTGAAGTGTAAACTCTTCACACTGAAGGACACCACTCTCTGAAATACTTGTTAATGAAGACTTCTCTCCATTCACCTTTGAGACCTTGGTGGAGTCTCTCCTCCACCAACCTCAGAGCATGGAAGGTGTAAAACCAAATAGGGAGGGCTTGTCCAGGCCCAGGGAAATAGCCATTTCAAGAGCCCTTCTAAGCCTATTTAAAACACTGCTTCAAAGGAGTTCCCGTCACAATTATTACAGCTCATTTGCCTGCAAATGTGCTCTCTGTTGTTAATCAGTCAATCATTAACCTCAGCAGCATCATCCGCACCAGGCATTTCCAAGAGGTGAACAAAAACAGGCGGATGGTCAGAGCTGCTTAATCTGAAAGGGGCCATTTACCTTCCAAGGTAAATCCTCAGAACAAAGATTTCATCTCAGGCACTCAGCACTGTCTCCTGGGTGTTTCCTTGGGTCTTTAATTTAGGTTCGTGCCCACAGTTTCCTCTGATTGCCAAGAAAATGGTCTCACAGACCAGATAACACACTGGGAAAAAAATCGGAAGATTAGGACAGAGATGGAATTCAGGCAAAGGCCCACAGTTAAGGGGTGTGAAAGAGCCATCGCTCTTGCCTTCCTCACTACCAGAAAACCCAAGCCTCCAAAAAATAAGCCAGGAGAGCCCGAAGGGGGAGTGGGGATTAATTATCCAGAGAATAAACGCTAATGTCTTTTGACTGACATTTTTCTCCTAAAAGCAGTCATTTAGAAATTCTTGGGTGCTGGGCCTACAGTTCCTCCTCACACCAGTTCTCCCTTGGGCCCTGTGTATTCTCCATGTACCATTTTTTCCCAGGTTCCTGTTTCATGAAATAGGCAAAGGACCTTAAAAGACAGTGCATGAAATAGGGAATGCCCCTCAGAAAGCTGTGAGCACCCTCAGACCGTATGCAAAATTTGTATCAAGGTGAGTTTTTCTGAGGAGAAATCCATCGCTTCTATTGAATTCCTGATCAAAGAATCACTAGAAAAACTATTACCACATTCTATTTTGAATGAGTAATATGTCAAGTGTAATTGCATTTACTTTTGTATCCAGTTCATTCGATCACTCAGAATGGACACTATTTAGAGGTCAAGCACAGTCATGTATCAGAAATTTCAGTAGGTTCAATCTAATAAATATGGCTCTTCTTCATATACAGTTATCAGAGTTTCATGATACACATACGCTACGCCATGCCCAGAAACGCCACAGTATTAAGCATCCACCTATTGATTCTGTGCTGACCAGGGGAGATCCTTTGTTTTCTATAATCTGGTCTTGAAGGCATCAGGGTACCTTACATTTAAAGACATCAGAGTAATACATCTTCAAATAATAAACAGGTCTCATCCTCCTAAGAATGTGCCTGGATTAGCTTCTAAACATTTAAAGACGTCGTTTCCATACAAATCCTCCTTTTAAAAATCAGAACCCCACGGACAGACCTGAAATCCCCCTGGTAGCCAACACAGCTGCTTACTGACGAGCCAATCTTCTGCAAGGGCAGACTCCCTGCCCCATCCCCTCCTCTTGCATGGTCCCTACTTCTGTTATGGCAATTTACATACATGAAGCTATCCGTTTAGTTAATTAGGCTTTAAAACTGCTATTTCAATAGGGATGATTTTTTCCCTCTGATAAAGCGCATCACAAATAAATTATTGCTGTTGTCATAGATTGCCTAGCTGCTACTTTGCTAGAATGCTTCAAAGTGTAACTTTGCTGTGAAAAGACTCTTAGGGAATATGTCTATGAGGATGATTTTGAAAGGGAAACTTCAACACCAAGTATTAGAAAAAGAGAAAAATATTGTGAGTCAGAACCCTACCTGTGATAGGTGGCAATTGCCAGAATTTAAAGAAGTAAGAGACCCCTCTGGATAAAAATGGTAGTGATCAAAATATACCTTTAATTTTTGGTTCTCAATATTTCCAGTTCTCATTATTTCTAAAAGCTGGAGTGTAGAAAATGCATTGAGTATCTGTGAATTCTGAGAAATACAAATAAAGGAAAATACCACAAATAATCACTGGAATCAGTGGAAGATACTAACATCTTTAATGGTCTTATGGAAGACTTATATAGTGTGCTTTCAGTTGATAAATGATGAATTGAACATGAGAACAAAATGTTTCCAGGTAAGATTTCAGAATAAATAAACCATTCCTTTTTCATGGACCTAACAGATCAAAACCTTAAATGTGAGACCAGAAACCAAAAAACAAACAAACAACAAAAAAAAACATTCCAGGAGAAAACAAAAGGGAAAAGCTTCAGGACACTGGAATGGACAGGGATTTATTTATTTATTTTTTGGACAAGACCCCAAATGCCCAGGAAACAAAAGCAAACATGTACAGAAAGGATTACATGAAAGTCCCGTTCTTAAACCCAAGCATCTGACCGAGAATGCCTTGCCACACAGAGCAGTTCTGGGAAGACCCTTGGGGTGGAGAGCAATGAACTTGCATGGGCAGGATTAAAGGGGGCCTCAGTTTTGTTCCCAGGTGTGTGCAGCAGACCCACATTTGGAGATCCAGTGCTTTTTATTTGTTTTTAGCCCAATAATGTACAGTTAACACGGTGCCTGAGATTAATGATGAATGAATCAGTCTCCTTAAGAGTTGAATTTTTAAAATTCGATTTCTTTTTAAGACAGTGGATAATTTAATGTGAAAGAATAAAAATGTAACTGTTAACTCATTTGTCTTTTCAGGGGGCCACTCTGACACAGGTACAATCGGGGGAATTCACATACATATTCTGTAATGGCATACTCCAGTCCTGATGAAGACTTAAAGTTTGTCATCAAAAGACCGGCCATGGATCCCGTCTACAAAGCAGAGTCTGATAAACACCTTCCATTGCCACCAGGAAGGCAGCAGTGGTAATCTTTAAAAAATAAATAAATAAATTCTAAAAAAGCTCAGGATGACTTGATAAGGATAAGGCACTTTTAAATGAGAAAGCCCTTCCTGGGAAAAGAGACTAAAACACCACACAGTTCCCATCAAATTAAAATGCTAATAGAGAGGGTGGCAGGCTGCTGTATCTTAGATCAAGTCTTAGTTTTCTTTGGTTTTACTTTCTGTCAGGGTTATTCTATCATAATGTATCAGGAAAAGCATTGCACTCACATCAAATCAAATCGTTAATGGAAAGGGTAGCAGCCTAAAGTACTCTTGATCAACTGCTAATTTTGTTTTATTCTTCTTCCTCTTACAGCTATTCTCTGAAATGAATAACTCTGCATTCAAAAGAGGTTTTCGAGAGAAGCTGGGCACTAAAACAGATTAAGATGAACTGAAGACACAGAAAACCATTATGTTCACAGAATAAACAGTTTTAGTCGTCTAATGTTATAATAAATGTATTTGGCTGTGATGTGCTGCTCTCACCACTGAAAGGTCTCCTGTTAAATATGCACATGTCCCCACGCTGGGCCACTGATAGGGGCAGGACAGTCAGGGGTGACAATCCCACCATCCATGTTGAATTTGTTATTCCAAGTGGCTGACAACTGCTATAAACATGCCTCCTCCGTTCCAAACAGAGAGGAAGTGAATTTAGTATTGCTGAGAAGTGTCAGATTTACCGCTTTAAGGATCAAAGTAATCAATTTATTCGGGAGGATCAGAAAACGAGCACAAGAGGTAGATGCTGCCCCATCAGCAGCCCCGCCTTTGATGGCCAAAGCCCTGGGTAACAACGGTTTGTCAGCTTCTTGCCATACTCAATCCTAGGGGATCTGAGCTAAGACCGAAAATTCAGAGCCCTTGCTGCCCTATTGGAAAATGAGGGGGATGTGTCCCCAGCAGGGATGTGCTGGGGACAATCAATTGCCATCCTGGTGTTCATTTGCTCTTTCAAATACAAAAACACTCCTTTCTAAACACAGAATACAGGAAAACAAGACCAACAACAAGGAAATGCTTTTTGATAAGCTGCTGACAATGTGGATTTGGGTGGTGTTTTATTTACTTTGGAGACTGGCTTTGCAGATAATAAGATATTTTGTTGGTGACTGTGTGATGTGTCAGACATTTATCTTCAGAGAAAAGTCTGAGAAAACAGACAATGGGAAGAAAAAGACCTGGGAACTATTGTTAACACTCCCCACCTAATGAAGAAACCACAGCCTATGAACCCAGCGCACAGCAGCAACACAGAAGTCATTGGAATTTATTGTTCTTGGGTTTTACAGACAAATGCAAGACCTCAAAACAAACTTTATGAATAATCTCTCTCCTTCACAGGTGCCTAGAAAATTATCCTTTCATGCCTCTATTTCTTCAATTACTTCGGCCTTAGTTACATTAATGAACCATTCTTGCTAAGAACTTTGTATTGAGGATGTGGCTCAGTGGTTGAGTGCCCCTGAGTTCAATCACCATACCAAAAAAAAAAAAAAAAAAAAAAAAAAGAATTTTGTATTGAGTGGTGATATTATTCCTTTCCAGTTCAGCCACGCTCTGACATCTACATGGTTATAAGGTTTCCAAAATAATCACAGTATTTGCAGGGTCCTGTCTGAATCAAATCAGCTTCCTATGAGTCCAAAATAATTACCTCCAAAATAGTCCCTATTTTCCAATAATGTCAATGAACAAACAGAACAAAATAAAAACCATCTGCTTCAACGTAGTGATTGAGTCTCATAGGTAAAAACAATTCAGTTGAAACCAAACAACAAAAACCCCTTAAAGATAAATATGCTGTATTTTTTTTATTCCCAAAGAAGTTGAAATTATAGAAATTGCAAATAATGAAAATTATCAGAGTAAATGCTTGATGCCTGAAGCTGACATAATAACTGGAATACATTATTCACAATTTGGGTATGGATATAGAACATGCATAGGGCCAAAGTAGAATTTTAAAGTATGGACTTTCTGATGGGAAAACTAATGATCTATTAAGTTCTCAAGTGCGGGAATCCACAATTACAATGATAGGTAATGCTGCTGCTAAGTGCTGTGTGGTTCTGGCCAGAAAGATTTCTGGGGGGAGAGAGATTGGTACCATTTCAGGAAGAGACACAGACCTCTGTCAATACTGAAGTCCATTCTCCCCAGTCAGCTCTAGTCTCTCCTCCTCCCTGCAATCTGGCTCCTCGTGGGTTTGTTCTCTAGAATCTCCTGAAGCCCTCACTCTTTCCCTAGTAAAAGCTTGTCAGCTGCTATGTAGGAGATGGCCTCCAGAACCTGGATTAAGCTTTGCCATCAGTGGGCCTCTTTCATCACCCCACCCTCAAGGAATGAGGCCACAGGGAGTTGCTTTATTTCTGCAGTGTTTTCCTGATCTATTAAATCCATTTCTCCATATATGCCGTATATGTATTTATCTATCTATGTAAATTTTCAATGAAGGACAGACTGACTCTCCGATTTTTAGGGTTCATGTATAAAATAAACCTAAACTACTTCCATCCAAAGACTTTTTTTTTTTTTTTTTTTTTTTTTATGGTAGAGAACGCTGCATTTGAACTATAGGTTTTGATCAATTTTACATTACCCCCTTACCAGGTCTCTAATGTCTATTTCAATGGATATTTTAACACTGTAAGTTTTACAGCAGCTCTTAACGGTTAATGAAGACTTTCCCAGTACTATTTCTCCTCTGACACCTGAATTCCAAACTGAGATTTAAATATATAGTAATTATGAGTGATATCACAGACGAATATTAGATTAGAGCACCGGGCATATAAGATATTACAAATTCCTTTGTTAATGCTAAATTCCCTACCAAGGGAGGCTCAAAAAGGCATCAGTAGATACGAAAAATAGAGTTTCTTTTTCTTTTCTTTCTTTTTTTTTTTTTTTTTAAGCTCAGTGGATTTCTCATAGACTTTCTTTAGAGGAAAACCTAAAGAGAATATGTCAGCATCAAATAAAATTGCTACTTTGTGTCCTATGGATTTAGATTATCTAGCACTGTGGCTTTAGAAAATTTGAATATTTTTAAGGAAAGATATTCAGTAGAAAATAACTTTTGATAGGTAAATAATACCAAACTTTAATCATTCTAGTGTTTCAATTTAAAAACAAGTTCAGGGATAACTCTATTTTGTTCACTAAGGAAAAAGAGTCATTTTAAATACAAAGCATACAGGAAGCCTTTCATCTGCAGGCTTAGATTGGCTAGGCAGTACACAGGACGCATAGCTGACTAAAATTTTTTTAAAGGCTCACAGGAGAACCTGCCTGATAGAATACAAGTGAAGCAGTTAAAATACATCGACTTTGCCCAAAGCATTCATCCCGGTCTCATGGGGATGCAGAGATGAACATGATGGAGTCTCTGCCCTCAGGAAACAGAATATTATGATTAAAAACAACAACACAAACAAACGCTAGCTCTCAGTTCAACAAGGTCAGTTAAGGAAAACATCACTGATTGTCAGAATTATCCTTGAAACTTCTTTACATCTTGAGGACCTGGGCTTTGGGTAAAAAAAAAAACAAAAGAAAAGAAAAGAAAGAAAAGCAAATAATTAATGACAGTACTTTGATTTTGTTTTGCCCTTAGGTTTGCATATCCCTGAGTCTATTTTGAAATGGAAGGAAAGAAAGATGAGATGAATAGATGGAGAGGAGAAAAGGAGAGGGCTGAGAAGGGAAGGACTAAGGAGATGTGTCACTCTTTTCATTGTCTTCTTGCAAGAAGGTGAAGTTTGAATTTCCTAAGTGAGGACAAGGTGCACCTCTGTGGTGGGTCTAAGGACGGATTGGGGATGGCCCTTAGCCACGTTGGGTGGCATGAACCAAGGGTCGCCTACGTACTTGCATACATGAAGAGAAATCCCCTGAGAAGGTAACTGATGTTTCTACTGGCTGGTTGGTCCAGGCTCTATCTCTGCTTCCAGAGGTTAAAGGGGGTACTAATTGTTTCTTTCTTCTGGATCTTTGCCCCTACCAATTCCTGCCTCCATGCCTTACCTTCCGACATGGTTGATTTATCACCAAATAGAGATACTTTTTGGATGCTTTGGCCAAAATATTTTACCACTATTACCATTCAACAGACTACACAATTTCTGAGGATATCATTAACCCAGCCTTCAATGCATAGAACATGCAGAGAAAGTGAAATAGCAAATGTATTTGTAAGACCTCTATTCCCCTACACAGTAATGGCTTAACACTTTGGCATTAATTCCATTTGTCAAGCTGTAAGATAAATACATGCACATCAGACACTTTCCCAGCATTTATTCAAAGGGCAGACAGTGAAGACCACTATTTAAATGGGAAATGTGTTCATTTGTTTTTGAAAACAAAGCAGAGCTTCACAATTCACAATGTCAATCCTTTTAAAGAGACAGAATAATTTTCAGAACAACATAACTGCTGGCTAGGCTTAATCTGCCTGTAAGAATAACAATAACAGTGCTAAAAATTCTGAAATCCAAAAGCAAGGTAAAAATATCATGTTGTCTGATGATCACAAGTTAAAAGTCAAAATTTCTGAGGCCCTTGCCAATAACATTTGTATTTAGGACTGCTGGGTAGCTGCATTAGGAGCTTCATCTAATTCGATTCCATAGTTTCTAACCTTGGGCAAACTGCATTAAGCCTTCTATCCAGTGAAGCTTTTTACATGCAATGATATTCACACATGGATAAATTATCACATCTTGAAAGAGATTTCCAGATTTCTCCTTATGTCTCTTGCCTAAATTGGTCTCTATTTATATTGCAATGCCAGGTTGACTCTTCTTTAAAATGATTATGAGTTTATTTTCCCTCAGCTTTCCAAGTAGTCTAAAGCATTAAGTTCTAATGTGCGGCCTCATTCTAGTATTTTCCTTTGAACTATCTGTTACTTTTTTTTTATATAAAGTATTAATAAAAGTGGTCAAAAAGTACAAACTTTTTGAAACACCATGCCTAGATATACTTTTCTGTGTACAGAAATGTATGCATTTTACCAGGAAAGATTTATAGTATCATTTCTATTGTTAACAAGATGCAGGGCTGGGGTTGTACCTCGGTGGTAAAGCACTTGCCTAGCATGTATGAGGCACTGGGTTCAATTCTCAGCACCACATATAAATAAAATAAAGGTACATTGACAACTAAAAAGATATATTAAAAAAAAAAAGATGCATGTGCTATAGGAAATGGTCAGGAAAAAATAATATCCAGTCCAGTTCTGTGGTAGTTCTATGGTCATCTTTCCAACCTATACTAGTGATACTGCTAAACACTCATCTTATTGCTCCTCTGAAATCTCCAGATCATTCTCCATGTTATTTAGAGGAAACTAACTCCAGAGTTCTAACAGTGACCAGGCACCCTCTTTATCTCGTCTGTTTGCACATCCTGTTCCTTCAGTCTGGAAAGTTCTTCCACCACTTGTTTCTTCACTTCCTTCCAGTCTCTCCTTCTCTACCATCATCTCTTTCCCAAGAATCCCTGTCCATCAGCCTCGTCCTGCTTCACCACCACCATTTCACTGCCCTTGGATTATTCAGCTCTGTTCTCTGGTGCTCTTCCACCTCCCAGATAAAGGATAACTATTTACTGTCTCAGGTGATTTCTCACCTCCCAGAACAGTGTCTGACATAGAACAGGCATTCAATAAATGCTTGCTAGATAATCTTTAAAACGAATGAACAGCCCTTCTCTAATGAAAAATAAAATAACAATACAAGGAAGCTAAAACCTAGGGAAGCTAAGTGCTTTTACCCAGTTATCATTTAAATGGAATCTGGACCAGAATGAAGTTGGAGGTGTCAGAGAAAAAAAAAAAAAAAAATAGAGTAGCACTGGTTCTGGGCACTTAAAGTGGAATCTGAAGTCCACTGTTAATCAGATCTCAGACACATCCCAGGCTGAACCTTGAACATACCCATCTCCTCTAATTCTTAGTTGACTTTTTTAGACACTGATAAGCTCTGCTGACCCTCTATACAAGGACTCCTTTTCCCACACCACCCAAAGACTGAGACTGTACCCAATCCTTTTCTTACAAGATGGGTCAACTTCTGCCAGCACCAATTGTAATTCCAGACTAAGGAGTGATGTAATTTCCAACCTCTTTCAGGCTTAAAGATATGACTATGCCCACATTTTGTAACACCTTGGAGCAAGATTAATTTTCAAGACTGCTTGAATATGTGTTTTCCTAGATTGTGATCCTAACAAACCTCCAGATTAATATAATGTTCTTTGTTTTGGATGAAGTCAATTTAATTCTCCATGGATAGAGGTAATTACGATATTCTAGTTAGTTTTCTTTCTATCACATCATACCTTTGAAATAGTTAATGCTAAACTACAGAAGAGAAAAGAGGAATGATTGCAACAAATGGTATTCTAACTTTTTCTTTTTAAAAAAAAAAAAAAAACAGGTAATGGATGCTATCTTGTCTCACAAAAATGGGGCTCTAAATCTGTAGTGACTCAGAATAAAGAGGCATGTTTGTAAGTTGCCAATTGAAACATACCATAAGTTACCTGTTTAGGGCACTTTCTAAATTTATGTTTCCCTTCATGTTCCCTGCAATAATATAAGGACTAGAAGATCCAGGATTCTAATTTGTTAAACTCTCTTCTCCTTTAATATACAACTGTACACATTCCACATCGTGTATTCTTAATAAATATCTAATGGAGTAAGTGGAAGTCCATGTTGCTTGCAAGTCAGGCACTCTACTTAGCAATACATCTTCCTTATCTTTCCAAAAATCCATCAGGAGACTCCTGCTACTATTTCCATTATATGAGTAAGAAACTCAAATGTAGCTCAGAGTTTGAAAACTGTGGTTTTTGGAACTTCAAAACATACCATTCCTACCCATACCAGTTTCATCTTCCATGTGTCTAATCCTGTGGTTAGGTAAGAAAATATCCCCATTTACTCTCTACAGTTGTGAAAGGATTAATTTACTCATATTTTCTCATGAGACAAGAGCAACAGTTGTGTTGGTAAGGGATACAGGTGTCCTCTTACATGGTTACAAGCCAGAAAATAATCTGATGATGAGATTTCCTATCTTGGTGCCTGAGGGTCAACAATCAGCCTGCTCTGCATTCTGCATTTAAATGCTGGTAGTCTAAAGAGATTACACCCTAAGCAATATTGTTACACAACTAAAACAACTAAAAAAAAAAAATAAACTGTCAGGGCTAAACCAATCTAATATATTTAAAGCATTATGCTGTCAGCTCTAAATCAGAATTTATTTCTAGCGTCGCAATACAAAATCAATATTGGAACAAACATCTAAATTGAAAGCTAGAGGTTCCCAAGCCTATCCACTCTGTATGGAATTTTCATTTAAATCTATGTTCCATATTTATATCAGCTACGTTTCTCAAATGGAACTTTCAAATTCATAATTATCTATATCATGCAGGAAAAACAATGGTCAATAGACTTAAATTCTCGGACTGTTTTAACAACTGAAAGCAAAACAATGATAAAATATACGATCCAATGAACATAGTTTTTTTTAAGTCCAATTATTAGTATCTGTGAATCTTGCCTATGCTTCTAGAGAGAGTATAAAAGCATGTTTTATGTGACAATAACACTAATGGTATTATCTACTTTCCTTTAATCTCTGAAGGACTGCAAATTTTATTAAATGTAGTATTTTATACCTTAATTTGCAGACATATGTGTGCATATCTTAAGCACCTTATGTGACTGGGTCATATTTGTGTCTCTCATATACCATGTTTCATGCAGAGTAGGTATCTAGTAAGCATTTTATAATTAAAGAAAGCATGCAGGAAATACCTAATATGAAAATTTAAAATGTGTGGACTTGCAGTGCAACTATGTAAGTTATATGATTGTTGCTGGATGCTGGTCAATTTCTCTAAAGACTTCAAGATTTTCACTGGCTTCTGACAATAAACCAAATGAGATTCAGTAAGATAGCCAAACCTCCCAATCTCCCTGAAAACAGCTTAAAGGGACAACCATGTCCTAGTCCACTGAAGCTAAGCCACCCATGTAGTTTTTCAGAATGTAAGAATTTGGACTGCTTGCATTATAGTGACCTGGAGTGTTTATTGAAAAAAAGGGATTCCTGCACTCCAAATCTGCTCAATCAGAGTTTTTTTCAAACAAGCAAAAGTCTCCAAAATGAGTGAAGGTCTTATGACAACAGGACATCACACTTGTAGCTACTTTTTTTTTTTTTTTTTTTGAACATGTAAGGTAGTGATGAGCCAGGTGCACACGAATTTCACACCAAGTCCATCTTTCTGCTTGCTATTTTTGTGCAGAGCATAAATTAATAACCATGTGTGATGGCTGTGAGCTTCCTGATAGGACAAAGCATGGTACAGCGGTCACTTTCCAAAGCAAGGGACCTACCTGAAGACTCACTGTGCTAACTGAGCCCTCAAACTTAAAAGCAGCCTTTTTTTCCCCCCACGGGATTTCCAGGGAAAGGAAAACAGTGTATTTCACATATGTAAAAGTATTTCCTGGTGGAAAGGTTATTAAATACCACAGTAGGTAGATAATAATGCCAAAATGTCTTGGATGGGGTAAATGTCCTCTTTACCAAAAGTCAGACTAGGGAGCATGAGACAGGATCATGTCCCAGATTCCCCGTAGCCACGGGAGTTCACAATTTTATTACCTAAGGATGCAAAAATATTTTGGCACATGCTGGGTTTAGGCAATTCCATGATAGACTAAATGGACTTTAAGATGCAGAGACCCTTTTAAAATCCTACTCTATGAACATTTAATATTTGCGATTATTTGAGATGAAAGCATAATACCTGATTGTCACAGCTTCATGAGAGACTCTCTTACTTGCCTAATTATGGCAAGCAAGGCTGTCAATAGCAAAACATTTTCAAGACATTAACTGTGCACAATAAGAGCTCCTGTTCAAGCCTGAAAATCCTTGAAAGTGTTTCTAATATTTTGCAACACTGAGTGGCCAGCCACTCATTTTCATATTTACAGACAAAATGATATTTGGATAAAGCAAAGGTCAGACCTAGAAAGAACACAACAAGGCAGAATGACATTCTAAATTTCCAGGTTGTAGCTCTTAAGTTGGCAACCAATGTGTGATGAGACAAAAATAGAGAGAAATAAATTTTACTGCACTCTCTCCTTGTTAAGTACCTTCCAAAACCTCATTTCCAAGATGACTTTAAAAGCATTGAGAAATCCTTCTAAGAAAGCCACACCTCCGTGCAAAATTTTTACTCTAATAATGTTTGTTTCTTTTGGAACATGAACATGTCCTTGTGCTTTAGTTAATCCCACCCTTAGGCACAGGTCTTTTCTGTAGTGTATATTGATGATCTGTAATTATACATCCTTGTTATAAGAATGTGATTGCCATTCTTGCTATTAATGAGAAACATGACAAAGGAATAGGGAAGATCACCCTGACTCTCTACACACGAAGTGCAATTCTCAACCAGTTGAGCATCAGAATACAGAGGGATGCATTCCAAATATATAGTGTGTAAAAAAAGACAGAAAAAGAAAAGTAGTGAAACTCGAGTTGCCGAGTCATGCTCTTGCAGTTTTTCATTTGGTAGGTCGGGACTGTTTTTAATTTTTTTTATAGTACTCCATGGGAATTCCAACCAGCTCAATTTAGGAATCCTTGGTACAATTGATGACTCCCACATTATGAATGCAGGACTTCTGAAGGTCTTCTTTATATATAACATTGCTTTACCAACCTATCCATCAAGGATGGAGTTCTATTAATAGAAAATTATAAGCTTTTATCCTATAGTTAGAAATGCAAATGCTATTAGAAGAAGAGTTATTGATTAACATAATTCATGATGATCAGTGTCAACATTTACAAAGGTCTAGTTGATCCAGTAGACTGTGAAGGCATACAGAGGAATGAGGAGAGCTCTGTCAGACCAGCAAATAGCAGAGCAACAGGAAGTAGTTTATAACCCCTGCTCAACTCCACAATCAGAAAGTTGGGTTTGCATCACATTGTTATTATCACTGTTAAGCTGCATGACGTTGAATAATTTACTTGACCTCTCTGAGTCTCATCTGTAGATCAGGATAGTACATAATAATTTATATGTTAGGAATATTATAATATCCCTCTGTTATGGTTTAGATTTAAAATATTCCACAGGCTTATGTAAAAAAGTCGGTCTCCAGTGCAACAGTGTTCAAAGGTGGGGGCTTGGGGAAATGACTGGATCATGAAGACTCTAATGTCATAATTCATTAATCCAAGGAAGGATAAATAATTTGAATGCACTACCAGAAAGTAGTGCAAAGAATAGGAGGTGGGATCTTGTTGAAGGAAGTGGATCTTTGGGGGCATGCCCTTTGGAACTATACCTGACCCCTTCTTGCTCTCTTTCCTGATCATCATAAATTGAGGAGGTCTGCTTTGCCACATCCATCTGCCATGATATTTGGCCTCGCCAAAGGCCCAGAAACAATGGAGCCCACTTACCATTGGACCCTAACCTTGGAAAACATAATCCAAAAGTAATCTTTTTTTTTTTGTTTGTGGTACTGAGGATTGAACTCAGGGGCACTCGACCACTGGGTCACATCCCCAGCCCTTTTTTGTATTTTATTTAGAGACAGGGTCTCACTGAGTTGCTAAGTGCCTCGCCATTGCTGAGGCTGGCTTTGAACTCGCGATCCTCCTGCCTCAGCCTCCCAAAGTGCTGAGATTACAGGCATGCGCCACTACACCCGGCCAAAAGTAGTCTTTTAAGTTACTTTTTATAGGTGTTTTGTTACAGCAATGGAGAGCTGACCATCATATCCTCATAGTACTTCATTGAGGAATGCATACATATATAACCTCCTGGGAACAGTTCCTGGGTCACATGCTCAATAAAAATTATCAAGTCTTAATTGTGTTAACTTGCAATTGAGTTGGATAGTCCCTAAACTGACTAAGTGTTGCAGTTCCCTATGGAGTTTTGATAAATTACTAATGGCCTAGCCTATTCTCAAGAAATTCTGTAATTCTGAGTAGACATGAGAATCTGCATTGTGGAAGATTTGCAGGTGATTCCACCATACAGCCAGTTCAGTGAAGTGAGAGATGGAAAACACAGGTGAAGAGAAACAGACCGGACGCTGGAAAAAGAAGACCAAGAGTCTGAGACACTTAGGATGAGGTTTGAAGGGCCATAGTCCTTCCCTTCTAATAGCTTAAGTCCAAGTTCAGAAAACAAGTAGGCATCTAGAATTCATGTTTGGTTAAGGACAACAAATACCTATTTCAAATATAACATTTTAAAATAGGAGTGTTCCAATGCTTTCCTCAATTTTAAATATTACTGTCTATAGAAATATTATCTATAGAAAAGATTTAAATATAAATTATTTTATTATTTCAGTATTTGCCTTCTCTATTTATTGCCAGTTAATTAATTTTCCTGATGAGGATCTTAGCCACACAATAATGCCTTTCCATTCATGCACTGGTTCAAGTACTTTGTGGCTGCTTGTTTACTAAGGTGCTAGGCACTACAAGGATGAAGGGAGCAGGAGAGGCACTGAGCTCACATTCTCTTCTCAGGGGAAAGCATGTAATAATACCATGACACAAAGCTCGTGGGTTGTAAATGGTGCTCCAGCCATTGCGTGGAAGGCAGTACAGGCAGAGGTATTTAATCTGACCCCTAAAGAAGGAGCTTGTCCAAGAAAGAAAATGCTTGTGAAAAAAGTAAAGGAAATTTGTGCAGCTGGAGGGAAGGGGAAGCAGGGTGTGATGGTTGTCCCAGAAGAGCCCAAAGAAGTCAATCAATCAGATATTTTAATCATGTGACAAAATGGACCTGTGGCTGTATTTTTAAAGCCCACTCTGGGCTTACATGTGGAGAATAGATTTGAGGAAACAGTGTGCAGAAAGACTGGCAGATGGGCTCTAAATGAATGACGGACAGACATTATGGTGGTTTGGGTTGGAGAAGCTGCAGATGGCACAGGAAAAGCCCATCATCAAAGAGGGAGGAAATGGCAAATGGTTTTCCATATGCACAGCAGAGGTGGACATAGAGCCTGTTGGCTGGTTGTGCAGGAGTGGGTAAAAGGTGGTTTGGATATTGAGTAGTCTAATGGGTAGTGTGCACTAAGCAATGTAAGCTTAGATTTAAGCTTAAGGTACTCAGAGCAAAGTGGAGAGGATGAACAGTCTAATCGAGGCACTAATACATTAGTTCATATCTGTAAAACACATTTGATTCTTAAGTGATATTTATATGTGCATAATGCTAAATGTTCTGCTATTCTGTAAGCCTTCTCTCTTCTAGCCTAACCTGTCCTTGATGCTTACTTCCAAAAGACAATCAATACTTGTGCTTAACCTATTTTCTCATGGGGTAGGAGATTTTCTTCCTCCCAGTTCTATAATATGTTGTCATGGCTTTAGCCATGACTTTTGAATTGCAGATATTTTCTAAAAAGTCCCCACTTTGGAAAATAAGGATGTGCCCTTTTTAATGCTCTCTCTCTCTCCACACCACACACACACACACACACACACACACACACACACACATATACACACATACACACCCAACCAGTATAAGAATGTTATACTGGATTTTTATTTTTTTTATATTACATTTCTCATGCAAATACTAATCACAATGGAACTGTATTGCATGATGTGCTTTCTTCATGCAGTATTCTGTCTTAATTGAAAGAATTATCTCATTTTTCACATGCCCTGCTTCCTCTGTACCTATCATTGTTTGAGACCCAAATATTATAGCAATCCATAACTTCATTTCCTTCTTGCGTGGCTGTGGCCTGGTTGCTGTTCAATTAACTTTCTGGTATCTCCCTTCAATACCATTTTCAAAATTCCCATTGGCTCTGTTTCTCTATCCTGATGAATACCCTGTCTGGATAGATCAAGGTTTTTAGCAGTTTGGGGATGTCAGATTAAGACCCTGTGTGTTCAAATATGTGTACATTCATCTTGTTACTACTGATACTCCTGATAATTAGGAATTCCACATTGAGAACAATTTTCCCCTAGTTTTGTACTTTTTCTGATTCACTAAATCAATCACATTCAACTTTCTAGTTTTCCAAAACACAATTAAAAGAAAACTGGGTATTATGATTTGTTTTTTCTTTTTTATTTGGCAGAGCTGGGTATCAAATTCAGGATCTCACACATGCTACACAAGCTTTCTACCACCGAACTGCCTTCCAAGCTCTGTATTGTGCTTTCCATGTGGTTTGCAGACTACTAGCTCCTCTAATAAATAAGCCCTCAAAACTTGGTGGCATTATGCATACAGCAATGTGAGTTTCTAGCATGAATTCCAACTGCTGACGTGTTTGTTGTTTACTCGCGTAGAGAAGTTCTGCTCATGTAGCTCCCAGGACCTAGGAGCTATCTTGAGTATGTGAATGGGTGTTAACTTCCAACTAGCAGATGGAAAAGGAGACAGAGCTTAGGATGGAGAAGAGATTTTTTAGCATCAAGCCTAAGCGGCATATGCCACTTGCAACCACATTTTATTTGCCAGAACTCAGTCAAACGGCCACAGCTAATATCAAGACAGGCTACCAATTATAATCTAGTTGTGAGCTATGCATAAATACAAACTTTTGTAGCTGGTACTGTAGTATTGAAAAAGGTCTAATTTTCCCAGTCATTATAATTTGACAGAATTGGCTTTGGGGTTACATCATCGTAGCATTATAGTAAATTAGGTAATATTCCATCAAATTAAAGACATGCACCTGGCTGTGACTTTGAAAGAGAATTATAACCTCTATTGCATTCTTTGCCACAGTGCTCAATTTATCAGATTTATACAGTAAAAGTAAATTCTCCAAATTACCTTAACATCTCTGGCAATAATTATGACGATTGTAACAGTACAGTCATAGATGATATTTATTTTATTCTATATCAGAATCTGATACTATGCTGAACTTTTTATGGGCCTTTCCTACTGTGATCTGTGTAACGAAACATGAGGCTGATAATTATTTTATCCCCATTTCATGGATGAATCACAGAGAGACTGAGAATTTGATTATACAGTTAGAATACATTGGTTTTTACCCTTGATCTTTGTCAATCAAAAAGATAATGGTCTTCCCATGATGCTGTGATTTCTGTCCTAAGACTCAGAAAAATGCCCCAAGTATGATGTGTTTTTCTGATTCTCCATCATTAATATGCTTTTTCTGGCTTCACTGAAATTTTGGGTTTGAGTTATAAGATGCCAGAGAATAGGTTCAGTATTGCTGAATCTTTCCTTTTACAAAAATCTTGGATATTTGCTCTTTATGGCCAAACTGCTAAAATTCACAAGTGGCATAAATAATTTGACAATAGCAAACCCGTTGTGTTTAATGCATGTTCAGTGCTATAATTCAGTCTCAAAAATTGTCCTCCCGGTAAAGCTGCCAAGCTGAAACAATGACGGGTTTTAGCTGCAAAGTGAAGTTTTCCGGAATTATAATATTCCTTTTGACCTCTGGGATGACTAAATGCTATTTAATTTCTTTCCTTTATTCACTGAAAAAGAAAAAGACTTCGAAACATGCTGGAGCAAGGTAACATTGCCTTTCAAAAACCAGAGCCAGACATTAATACTCCAGGGGTAGGGGAGAGCGCTTTCAATTTGGTGGTGCAATACTTTATTTACTGTAATGCTACAAATGTCCTTCCTCCTCGTTGGTATTGCAAGATGTAACATTGGAGTTGATTATTTAAAATTATAGTGACTGGAACAATTAGACTCTTTCTTCTACAGCAGTGCACCAAAAAATTTAACAGAGGCTGAAATGGAACTAGTTTATAACTGGCTCAAGGTAGCTATACAAAAGCAGCATGACGGCTCCTTTTTCAAGAGCTTTAGCTTTTAGGTACCTTTACTGCTAATTACTTTAGGTGAGAAACACTATAGCTGTCAAACTTCACAATCAACTCTGGCTTTGAACCTGCTCAAATAGAAATGCTTGAGTAGTTAGATTTTGTTTCTTTCACTTGCCATTTCATAGAAATGCTAAATGCAAACAAAGAATTGGAGTCAGAGTCACTCTGTTCAATCCCTTCTCCTGGCTGGGTCAACAGCATTTGATACAATGGGAAGGTTTTAAACTTCCTCACTACATATGCATAGCCCAAGCATGATCAATACTGAAAGGCATCTCCAACGGGGGCTATTTTACATCCCATTTTCCTAAAGAGTTGGTATAATAAAATTCACGAGCAGAAAAATCTAGAAAGGAGTTAGTGACAAAGAGGGAATGTCACTCAGAGACACTGGTTCTAAAAACAAATGATACCAGCATGCCTGTAATCCCAGCACTTTGGGAGGCTGAGGCAGGAGGATTGTGAGTTCAAAGCCAGCCTCAGCAATGGCGAGGCACTTAACAACTCAGTGAGACCCTGTCTCTAATAAAATACAGAAAAAGGGCTGGGGATGTGACCCAGTGGACGAGTGCCTCTGAGTTCAATCCCCGGTACCCAAAAAAAAAAAAAAAAAAAAAGATACCAGAAGCTGACGAATAAGGGTTCAAAACCCCATGCCCCTATCATCAGCAGCGCAGCCAACCCCAGGTGAGACAGAAGCCAGAGCTATCTCCAGCACCCTCCTAGGCTGGTCGCCCCTTTTCTCCCACCACCTTCCTAGTTATTTCTTACACCTGCACTCAATACTCCAAAGTCTATTCTGAAATCTTGTTAAGCTCAGCGATGATACAATAATAATGTGTTACTTCACGCTTAAGAGGAGAGTTTGCATTTTCATCAGGGACCAGTCTGTGTGAAGAAAAACATTGGAATTTCATACTCAACCAAAGGGAAGCATGTAATAAGTCTCCTATTCCTCCTGTGGGTAAAATAAATGCATGTGTCTGATGCAATTTAGAGTCCAGGGAATTAAGACTGGAAAATTACCTAAGCTCATATTTCCCTTTTAAAATTCGATATATGAAACAGCTCCATCAACTTAGCAATGCTGAGGGTCCTTGTTAAACAAGAACAGGTACAGGAAGGCATACAGGTTCTAGAACAGAATCACAGGTGGCACATTTAGACAAGGCCTTCCAAGCACTCTTAGGAGTAGCATAGTAGTTAAGAGGGTCAACCTACCTGGTTCCCATGCTCAGCCCAACCATTTATTATGGACACATTATTTAGGAGGTCTGTACTACATTTTCCTAGCCTGTGAAGAAGGGATGCTCATGGGATCTTTCTCATCAGATATCTAGGAAGATTAAGCTGCTTAATTGTGAAGCACTCTGAGTAGTGTCCAGCACTTCAAAGGTGTTTGCTAAATAAGAACTATATATACCCAACTTTGAAAAACTCCAAAGCTTATGATAATGCCTTTGAAAACATTGCCACCATATCAGATAGTCTGTCTAAAAGATGATATTTGTAAGTAAGGCATAACATGAAATGCATTTGGTTATTGTTCCTTGTTACCCTCAGAGAGCTTTAAAATATCCTTTGAATTTCCTGAGTGGCACAAGCGTCTTGTCCCTCATGGTGAGCCCCTCTCATAACACCTTAAATTCTGCTAATGAGATGATTACATGGGACTTCAAGTAGTCCTAGGTTGGGCCAGTCACCAGAAAGACCAACTTCCTATGGGTACTTTCAGTCCCAGCTACCACCCTCTGCGAAGGGCTAGGCAGGTTGGAGGTGAAGCTCTATAAAAGCCCTGGGCAAGGTTTAGGGGGCTTCTGGAACAGATGTTAGTGCTAGGAGCACAGCACCCAGAGGACATGAAGCTCTGCCCACCTACCTGGCACCTAACCCAATCATCTCTTCACCTGGCTGTTCATCTGTATCCATGGTAACATCCTTTAAAACAAACCAGTAAATGTATTTCCCCAAGTTTTGTGCCCTTCTATCAATTAATCTAGCCCAAAGAGGATGTTGTGGGGACCTTGGTTTGTAGCCAATGGGTTAGAAGCAAGGTGATAACCTCCTATGTGCAAATGGGATTAAGTTGGGGTGATCTTGTGGGACAGAGTCCTCAACCTATGGGAACTGATATTACCTCCAGGTAGAGAGCATCAGAATGATATTGAATTATAAGATACACAAAGGAAAGACCACCACACATTTGCATGGTAAGTTTAAGAGTATAGGAGGAGAAAGGTTTGTTTTCTCTTACAGTAAATATGTCATCTCAATTCAATCAACACATTATTTAGAAGAAATACTGCACTATATATAATCAGGTAGAAGTTACTGCAAATGTGAACAATGAATACACTAAGAGGAGGAAAAAGTATAGTCTTGAGATAGGGATGAGACCCTTATCTTGTACAGAAATCACTTTATCAAAGAATTTATTGGCTTAGAAATATTTGCAAACATTTTATATAGTACAGGAATTTGTAAAAATATGGAGAAGGCAGCAGAATAAAATAAATACTCCAGTATCCAAAGAAGCTAGGTCCAGAATGTGTACGTATGAAAAGTAGGATTTCTGAATCAATTGTCCAACGAATGTCTTGCATCATGCGCAAACATGGTTGAAAATATGTGTATAAGTCATCTATGGAAACCTTATGCAATGAAATGAAAAAGAGAGGAGTTTGATTTTCTTTGAAGTGTTTTCTTATACCAAGAGATAAAAGCAGACATCTATTTTCTTTGATGTGTTTATCCTAAATTTTGCATTTGATTTTCATATCCGCATTATAGAAAATTTTCTTTTCAATGCACTAGACCATATTCATCTTTTCAGAGCAAGAAAGAGTTTATAGGAATGGCAAGTCCCCAGAGACATCTCTACAATGAAGAGCAGATTTCTCTTGTGGGGTTTGGGAGCTTCACTTTTACTTGTCTAAGTTTCAATCCATTATGCAAACGAATGTAGCCACCTTAAACCAAATGTTCTGCACTTCAATACTTTGCATGCTGTTTACATCTTGGAAGAGAAAAGAGAAGGGTGTTAAACCTCAGATAAGCAAGGCACACAACTATGAACCACAATGATATCATTCAATGCCATGTTTATACCTAGTTAGAAATAAGTGAACATCTGCTGATTAAAAAATAGAACTGTAATAGTGGCCAGCAGGGAATAAAACACTTTATTGAGCTTTGTTATGTAGATGGAAATGTGCTTTGTAGAAAGTGCTTTATTTGCAAATAAAACAACTAATTGCTGGAGCTTGAAATACATGCGCAAAGTAGATTTTGAACTAATTTTGAGAAAGTATTTGTTTTAATGTGGGTTTCAGCTAATGCTTCTGTCTTCCCCCAAATCTCTACTGATCACTTGCACATGTTTCTTTCCAATTATTAGCTGGACGGCACACATGGCTTCCAAGAAAATCCCGTTTTACTGACATCCGAGCCAGTTTTATTGTTTTTTTCCTCAATTTCTTCTAAAATATCTTTGATCTATTTTATTCATTTATTGATACATTCAAACAACTAACACATGATGTATTTGATGGGATACCTGACCCTCCAATTTTTTTTTTTTTTTTTTAACTATTTCAATGGCTTTTTGAAGCAAATCTTGGGACATATTATGAACAAAATTGCTAATGTTTTATCTTCATTCTCATTTGCCACCTCTTCCCTTTGCCCTGGAAACTGAATTCTTAGGTCACCCAGGTCTTCCTAAATTTTAGTGCCAAACTGAACCTTTGAGGCTTTATCCTCCTAGGGCTCTGGGCAGACCTGAAGAGTTCAACTGGGCTCTTCTGAATGGGATAGATTTAAACTAAAAAGCTTCTTCTCAGCAAAAGAAACAATCAGTGAAGTGAATAGAGAGCCAACTAATTGGGAACAAATATTTAATACATGCACATCAGACAGAGCACTAATTTCTAGAATGTATAAAGAACTAAAAAAACTTAACACCAAAAAAGCAAATAACCCAATCAATAAATGGGCTAAGGAATTGAAAAGACACTTCTCAGAAGAAGATACACATTTAATCAACAAATACATGAAAAAATGCTCAACATCGCTGGCAATTAGAGAAATGCAAATCAAAACTACTCTAAGATTTCATTTCACTCCAGTCAGAATGGCAACTATCAAGACACAAACAACAATAAATGTTGGAGAGGATGTGGGGAAAAAGACACACTCATACATTGCTGGTGGGACTGCAAAATGGTGCAACCGCTATGGAAAGCAGTATGGAGATTTCTTGGGAAAATGGGAATGGAACCACCCTATGACCCAGCCATCCCACTCCTGGGTCTATTCCCAAAAGACTTAAAAACAGCATATTACAGTGACACAGCCACTTCAATGTTTATAGCAGCACAATTCACAATAGGTAGGTTGTGGAACCAACCTAGATGTCCCTCATTAGATGAGTGGATAAAGAAAATGTGGTATATATACAAAATGGAATTTTACTCAGCAATAAGAGAGAATAAAATAATGGCATTTGCAGGTAAATGGATGAAGTTGGAGAATATAGTGCTAAGTGAAATTAGTCAATCTCAAAAATCCAAATACCGAATGTTTTCTCTGATATAAGGAGGCTAGTTCCCAGTGTTGTTGGAAGGGGGTACACAGGATCAGAGGAACACTAGAATGGTCAACAGAAAGGGAGGTGAAGGGAGGGAGTAAGGGGGGAGGGAGGGGGGGAGGAAAAAAAAATTGGTGGTTGAATGAGATGGATATCATTATCCTAAATGCATGATTGAAGATCTGAATGGTACTTATATACTTTGTATACAAGCAGTTGTATGTAAAAAGATACTATACTTGTGCATGATGAATAAGTAAATAAATAATTTTAAAAAATTAACAGAAAATGTAAAAAAAAAAAAAAAAAAAAAAACTTCCTCCAAAAGCACCTGCTTCTCTGAACGTGCTGGAGCCCTCCTCTGCATTTCTAAGTGTTGCTTCTCCAGCTCTCATTTGTTCTCCTGCTTCACAAAGAGGGATCCAGAAGGCTCCGTTCTCTGATGGCTGTTTTTAGCAAAGGCTTAGGATCTCCGACCTTCCCGGCCTCTCATTCCCCAGCTCTGTCACTCTAGTGGTCTTCCTGTGCACCTCCAACCTCTGACTTCCACCCTGTTTGCCAAGCCAAAGCCATTTTAGTGTCTGAGTTCTAGTATCTTTGGTTTCAATTGGAAATAGGGAGTTTTTCGTTTTCAAAACAACTCCTAAAACCCAAAAGAGGGCAGCAGTGTTGGTTGACTAAAATGAAAGGACACCAGGAGAGGGAAGGCTGTGGCAGTGTGCTTGTCTACCTGGGAAGTCATGCTGTCATTCTCAAGGGGGAAGGGAGGGGGGGTGTTGTACAATGCACACCCAGCTATGCAGGGTAGTCAGTTCTGTTGTAAAAGGTGTGTAGCGGGGTAGGGGTAGGACTGCATATTAATCAGTATACTTATCTCTAGCAATTGGAAAAATGCAAATTAAAACTGTACTCAGATTTCATCTCCCTCCAGTCAGAATGGCAATTATCCAGAATACCAGTAACAATAAATGTTGGTGAGGATTTGGGGAAAAAGGTACACTCATACATTGCAAATGTATACTCATACATTGCAAATTTGTGCAATTCTGGAAGGCAGAATGGAGATTCCTCAGAAAACTTGGAATGGAATCACCATTTGACCCAGTTGTCCCACTCCTTGGAATATATCCAGAGGATTTAAAATCAGCATACTACAATGACGAAGCCACACCAATGTTCACAGCAGCATGACTCACATCAGCCAAGATGTGGAGGCAACCTAGGTGCCCTTTAGCAGAAGAATGGATAAAGAAAATATATATTCACATATATTCACAGTGGAGTTAACAAGGAAGAAAAATGACTTTATGACATTTTCCAGTAAATGGATGGAACTGGAGATTATCACGCCAAGTGAAACAAACCAGTCCCCCAAAATCAAAGTTTGAATATTGTCTCTGATATGCAGAAACTGATCTAAAATAAGGGGCAGGTTATAAAAGTAATAGAAGAAAGCTCAGTGGAGTAAACAAAAGAGAATGAAGCAGGTAGGGATAGGATAGGGAAAGACGGTAAAAGGAATCAGACCTAACTTTCCTGTTTACATATATGAATATACGATATGATACTGCATTTTACCATCCTGTAAATCCACAAGAAACTAATTAAAAAAAAAAAAAAAAAAAAAAAAAAAAACTATAAGTAAATAGCAGAAAGATCAGTAGAGAAGAGGGAAGGGAACCAGGAAAGGAATAATGGGAAGATTTGGGACTGAATTAGAAAAAAAAAAAAAATTATTCCTTGCTTTTATAATTATATTATAGTATATTTTATTGTCATGTGAAATCTAAAAGAACAAATCACTTTTTTTTTTTTTTTTTTAATTTGCATGCCTAGTTTACGTTGGGCTGTTTTATTATTAAGGTAGTCTTTGTTTTTAGGAAGTGTATATTCCGGAAGGAATCTTCTGCTAGGAAGAGACAGACAGTGGCCTATGACAACATACTGATTAACAGTCTATTAAATAATTTCAAAAAGAATCTGATCTGGGCTATGAATCATATGGAAACAAAACAAAACAGGGAGATGAGAGAACAGAGAAGGCTAAGGAGAGAGGATAACTAGATCCTTAGGAAAGCTTCCTTAGGGACTTGAAATGATCGAGAACAAGATGCGAGGAGAGATCTGGAGAGATGGATAGGAAAGCAAGAAGCAGGCCCTGAGGTATGGAAGAGGGGAGCGAAGGAGATGATGAGTGGAAGAAACACAGGAGCAGCTGCAGCCACATTATAGGCCCTTTGGAAGGGGCTGAGAGCTTCTCCTCCAGGGCTTCTTCACAGCCACTGGAGGGCTCCGAAGCAGAGAAGCAGAGTTGTACCATTTGATCTGCACCTGAAGAGTTTGCTCTGAACTGAAGCTTGGAGAGTAGATCACAGGGGAGGAAGAAGGGCAGGGAGACCCTCAGGAGGCTGGAGTGGGGCTTCCAGAAAGAGACAGGCACTGGACCAAGGGGAGTGAGCAGGGCTAGAAGCAGCATTATTTGGTTTTATTTTAGCCATTCTTTTGTAAACTAAATCATAGATACACAACATCAGGCAAAAACAACTGTAGAGTTTCATAAGTTCTTAGAAGGTGACGCCCTTATAATCATACCCAGAATAAGAACTAGAACTTGACTGGCCACTCCAGAAACCTTCCACATGCACTATATTAGTCAACCTTTTTGCATCCTCCAAAATAAGCCAGGTATGGTTAAAAGGACCTGGAGACTGAGGCAGGAGGATCTTGAGTTCAAAGCAAGCCTTAGCAATTTAGCAAGGCCCTAAGCAGCTTAGTGAAACCCTGTCTCAAAATGAAAAGTAAAAAGGGCTGGGGGTGGGGCTCAGTGGTTAAGCACCCCTGTGTTCAATTCCTGGTACCCAAAAATAAAATAAACAAACAAACAAATAAAACAAGCAGTCATACTTCTGTCCTTTTGTGTTTGCATCTCTTGTGATTATTATGAACAATTATACCATCTAGTGCATCCCTGAATTTGTCAGGTCAGATTCATTTGCGTCTTAAAGTTGATGTTCTTTTAAGTCTCTTTTAATCTATAGCTTGTGTTTTTTTGTCCTCTCTTTTCCTGAAAATTGTAACTAGACCCAGAAACTTTACCTTATTTGGATTTAATCCTGCAGAAAGATTATTGGTGTTATTGGACTCTTCTTAGGAGGTACATTACCTCTGATTGTCTCTCCTTTTGTGATACTAGTAGCTAAATTAATTAAGAGGTTAGAAAAGGGTGATATTTTAATTTTTTTTATTTCTCACAAAAACAGTCCTATAAAGAGACACTTTTCCCCATTTAGTATGTATTTAGACAATAGTACAAATCATATAGGAAAATTGAGCTAAATGTTTGATATTTTTTACTACTTTGGGTGCTAACAATTTTTCTCTATCACCTTCTAAAGATAATAGTCTTTTTTAATATGATGATTGTTTAGTCACTTTAAAAAGAAGTTTGGCAACATTTTACAAAGTTAAATATATTATGATCCAGCAATCCCACTCCTAGGTATTTGCCAAGGAGAGATTAAAATATAATTAATAATGAAATCTGTGAGTGGACACTGCAGTGGAGTTACTCACAGTCACTTAAACAAAAAAACGATACAAATAATCTAGAAATGGTGATCAGCTAAGCAACATGTGGCATATCCACAAAATGTAATTCAGCATTAACAAGGAAGAAGTGGTTGACACATACCTTAACAATTGTAATTAGACCCCAAGAACAATTCAAAGCAAGTGTGCTATGGGAAACAGTCCAGATGTAAAGTGCTACCTAGCAGATGATTCTGCTCACATGACCCTCGATGAAAGGCCTGGCAGGGCAAAGAGTGCCATCTCAAGCAAATCTGTTGGCTGTCTAGACTATGGTAGTACTTATATGACTCCACATATCTGTCACCTGTCAGAACACACCGATGTGGAGGCCAGAGATGTGATGTTTCCTCCACGCAAATCTAAAATAAATAAATATGGAGGTTTAAAAAGAATGGCGACACAGGGTTCAGTAATCCTCTTTGGGGTGGACAGTGTATGCACAGGGAATATTCTCTGCCTTTTCCTCTCCTTCTGGAGTAAGAAAGCAGTGGAGTTAGTTGATCAGAAAAATATTTCACACCCAAGGATTTAAATTACATTAGTTGGATTTTCGTCTACTTCAATTATTACTCCAATGTAGTTAATATGGATCCGTCTTTGGGCAAGGATTCTTCAGTGTATCTACGGTGACAATGTCCTGATGTCATCTTTGATGCCTTCCTTGGTATCTGATATCACAAAAGACCCCTGGCTTAGCTAATATATTTCCTGCCCCAGATCTAAAACGAACCCTATGAGAAACCCTGGCTTATTTTACTGGGCAATGATATTTCAAGTTTCTAATGCATGTACTCATCTTTCGAGATCGATGATTCCTCATCACCTAATATTATTGTAAATATTGTCCACATATATGGGGTTTACTCTATTGTCTTTATTTTTTTCTTATGTGGATGGCTCATGAGATTAAAAACCTCCCCTAACCCTGATGCCTCTGTGGTTGCAAAATCCTGAGATGATAACTTTTTTTTTTTTTAAACTCATGATATATTTTGTAATTAAGGAATTGCTGAGCAATTGAATGTGGGGTGCAGAGGGAAAGAAAGAATCCAGACTGACAAGTAGGTTTCTGATCTAAGTAACTAAATGAATGCACATGTATATTTTTTTCTTCCAGGGAAAGCTGGGCGAGGAGCAGGTTAGGGCAGAGAGGCATATGAAGACGAGTTCAGTTCCCTTATTTAGATATGTTGAATTGGAACATCCTGTTCAACATACAGGTAGATTCTTGATTTAGTGGGTCTAAAGCTTAGGGAAAAGTTGAAGTCTAGATATGTAGATTTGGAAAGTCATAAACACAACGAGGATATTTAAAGGAATGAAAACATATGAAAGTGTATGCAAAGAGAAGACAGAGACACAGGCTAGCACTTTGAGGGACTCACAAAGGACTAGAGGAAAGGCCAGGAGCT
The DNA here is from genome assembly GCA_025594165.1 of Tamias sibiricus. NCBI lineage: Eukaryota > Metazoa > Chordata > Mammalia > Rodentia > Sciuridae > Tamias > Tamias sibiricus. Next base: position 14,142,175 of record CM046662.1, read on the forward strand.
GGAGAAAGAGCTGCAGGTGACCCAGAGGCAAGGCTGCCTGTCAACAGTCGTGCTAGGCACAGGGACAAAGTTTGCTGCACAATTTCAGGATCATTATTCCCAGTAGACAATAAGGTTAGGATTTTGATTGTTCAAGAGATTCTCATTCCTTGATTTTTAAAGATATTCTCAAATCTCCTAACTGAGCATATATATACCTTCGTGCTAAGATATTCTATCTTAGTGATGCCTTGAGGTTTGTCTTCCATACTGCCTCCTGACTAAAAGTCTCCTACTTTCTGGAGCCTACTCTCTAAAGTTCAAATATGCTTCATCAGTCTTTTTTTTTTTTTTTTTTTTTTTTTTTTGGTACCAGGGATTGAACTCAGGGGCACTCAACCACTGAGCCATATCCCCAGTCTTTTTTTTAATTTTGTATTGTATTTAGAGACCCAGTCTCACTGAGTTGCATAGTGCTTCGCCATTATTTCTGAGGCTGGCTTTGAACTCATGATCCTCCTGCCTCAGCCTCCCAAGTTCCGGGATTACAGATGTGTGCCACTGCCACCAGCTTCTTCATCGGTCTTAAAGGCTATTGATGATTGAAACCAAATCTGCCTTCCAGTGGCTCCCACCCCCCACTGTCCGCTTCAGATGAGAACAGCTCACAGGGGCAGCTGCACTGCCCTCTTCCGTCTTCTGTAGATGCCTCATTCTACACCCTCCATGGACTTGCACTGATGTGGTTCTGTGCCCTGGATCCACTCTCCCTACCTTCAGTCCACAACTTTCACATGTCCAAACCTGACTACATGCTAAAGTTACTTAGTGGAGCGGCCACTAAAAGGTCCAGCCACTGAGTTTCTTGGTTTGATGAATATTCTGTGTTCAGTGCCCTGCCTCAAGTTAGGGAGTTAGGACAGAGGAGACTCTTAATACTCCAAGAAGAGATCTCATGCAAGAGTTCTATAAGAAAACTACTTTTTTTTTTTTTTTTAATTTAAATCTAACAGGGCCTTAACCATCAACTATTAACAAAGGAAAAGCAAGCCTGTCAGGGACAGGTAAAACATGAAGCCCAGGAAGGCTGGGTTCCAGGCCCACTTAGTGGCTCAAGTCCTCTCAAAGTCCCTGTCCTTGCTTTCATACTTATAATACTATGTTTTATTCATTTTTATAAGAATATACCCAGAAATTATATAAGCCTGAAGACTCATAAAATATACCTCATTGTTTATTATTTATTACAGTGTAAAATCAATAACTAAGAACTGAAATATGGAATTGGTAATTGGTCAGTTACCCTAAATCATGTTCAAGTGACTTACTTTTTTTCTGCTCTAGTTTGCAAGTCTGTAAAAAAAAAAAAAAAAAAAAAAAAAAAAAAAAAAAAAGTCATAATGCCACCTCCATCCCAGACTTCTGGTGAGACTCAAACAAGAGCATTCAACTATTCAACCAATATTTATCAAGCACCTATTGTGTACCATGGTCAGAGATGATTCTTGGGAGCTCCTCATGAATAAAAAGAGATGTGGTCCATCCTGGTGCTCTGCTGCTAGTTTTGAGTGAGACAAATATTAACAACAGCATCACCCAGATAAGTGACATATATGGATATATATATATATATATATATATATATATATATATATAAAAGTATTTAATAAGCTCTAAGTATTTATATATATATATATATAAAAGTATTTAATAAGCTCTAAGGTAATAACTGCAGTGCCACAAACATGATACTAAAAACATTTGCAATGTGTATGTTCCTTCAACCGATCTGTGCTTTTAATCATCACTTTATCCATAGATGTTTCCTTTGTGGAAGGAAAAGAAAAAAAAAAAAAAAAGTAACAACTGTTCAAGCTATCCCAAACACATAATTAATTGGTACCAGCAAGTCAATTAAATAATGGATAATGGGAAATTGAATGGCCATGGGGACCAATATTCAAAGTACCTGGTCAGCACATTATTTCTCAAGAGAAAATTTCCTACTTAAATAAAGATCAGGAATTTGCTTAGTGAATATGGAAAGTGACAAAAAGCAGAGAAGCTAGCCCCTTATAAGCTAGCAGCAGCAGGCTAGGGAAGTTCACGTCCTCCCGAGCAGAGCACAGGTTGTATCCACCTGGATCCCGCCACCCTCCTCCCCAGTGTATCACCTCCACCAATGACACTCCAAAACAGTCCAGTTCTAAGAGTATTTATGACAGGGCAGTTAAAAATGTGAAGGCTGGAGTCATACGGATGGAGTGATGGACATCTCCGCACCTCAGCATCCTCCCCCCACACTGAGCAAATCTGCAAAACACCACGGAGGACAGTGTTGAAGCAGGGACGCAGCCTTACTTCTGGAGTAAGAAAAAATTATATGAGATTCTCTGCACTAATGTGCAGTGCTGGGGGAACTCAGGAGAATCATTTCATTTCTCTTTGCATCTGTTTCTTCTCTGTAGACTGTAGGTAGTGACAGTTCCTTTCAATCAGAAAGACATGAGGATTCAATAAGAGGATGCATGTAGGACCAGAGTCCCTGGCTCATAGTAAGTGTGCAATAGAACTCCACCACCACTATGGAGATAGCTAGTACTAGTACTATCATCACTAACTCCACTACTTCAGAGTATTTTAGGGAATGTCACTGGTTATCTGATGGGCTCAGCAAGGAGGGTCTGATTCTCCTGGACTTGGATCTTTCCAAGTGACATAGGCCTGGGCAATTGACCTAATTGTTATCAGACCATATTCTTCAACTTGTAGGAAGACTAGTGCTCAGTTCTTGCCTTATGCCAATTTGGACTCACACCCTGGAGGTGCCTGATGGAGGAATGCCGATGAGACCTACTTGGGGGTCCTGTAAAGCCCAAGACCCTGAGCTCAGCTGATGTGAAGGTGAGGGTTTCCTCTGCACAGCCCCCTCCCGCACCCTTGCAGACCATCTTTCACCAGAATCACTGCTCCTCTGACTTTCATCCAGATGTTGGTTATTGGAAAAATGCAAATTGCTTCTGTTGTACAAACCTACTTCTGGTAGAATGACAGGGCTATAGTTTTGGATGCAGTTAGCTCCCCAAAGTTCATATCCTGGAGACTTGGTCCTCCATGTAGTGATGCTGAGAAGTGGTGAGGTCTATAATAGGTGGGGCCTAGTGCAAGGCAGTAATCACTGGGAGAATGGACGGATGCTAGTCTCACTGACTGAGTGGGTCATTCTCATGAGAATAATTTGTTATAAAAGAGCAAGCCTGACCCTTGAATTGTTCTCTGTCTCCCAGTCTCCTCATGTGATCCCTTCTAGACATGTTCCTGAAATTGTGGTATCATTTGCCACGAGGGTCTCACTGGAGCTGAGGAGAGGACAGCACCATGCTCTTCAATCTCCAAAAGTGTGCATTCAATAAACCTCTTTTCTTTATAAAGTAACCAACCACAGGTATTTTGTTACAGGAAAGAAGAAAGATTAATACACACAGAAACATGTCCTTTCCCCTCAAGAAAATGGTCAAAAGAAGGAGAAAAGAAGTCAAGGCTTCTCAGGTTAATGTATAAAGTCTAAGAGAAATTGCTGAAAAGAAGAGAAAAATTCCCAAAAGAGCAAGAACTGCAAGGAATACCAAGAACTGTAAGGAAAGAAAGCAGAAGTATGAATGGAAAAAAATATATACCTTATATATATTTTTTTCTAACTAAGGTAATCAGGAGGCAATGTCAATTTTATTCCATATTAATAATAGGAGATAGTTGTTTGATATGGCAACAACTACTTAATGCCTTGCAGAATCTCGAATGTACACCATCTATCTCTTCTGACAAGGGGATTACTCCAATCTCTGTGTTGGGGTATAGAAAAAGAACACAAAAAGCTGTTTTCTATGAACTAGGCTTTTTTTTTTTTTTAAACTTTCCTTGATAAATCTTCTGCATTTTAGTTCTTTCTGTTCCAATTAAAGTAGTTGCCTGAGTTCAGTTTGTGGATATAATAACTAGGATTTCTTTCAGAGCTCCATTCCTAATTAAAAGCAGCACTTACAGAGAAAAGGTTTCACATACTGTGTATTACCTTATTCAACCCAAGCAAATTGCTTCCCTATGTAAACTTCTGAATAGTTTCATTTCTTCAAACACTGAATGCCATTCTAATGTAGATTTTTGCATTCATTTGGAGGAAAGAAAATGGAGTATAGTCTAAGTGGAATTACTATTTCTAAAATTAATTCTTGATTTTATAAATTGATATAAACACACATGTATTTATAAATGTCTGTGTATATTACTCTCGCCATACACCCAGACAATTCTGACCGTTGTGATTATTCATAAATGTATGCAGACAGATTTTCCTCTTTGATATTTTTCTTCCTGAGGAAAAGAACATTAGAATTGGTGAAGAAATAGGCTACCAAGGTAACAGCACACACCGGAGCAGCTGGTACCTGGTGATTCACACACGCTAATCCTAAGAAAACTCTAGGATCTATCATTTTCCTCCCATTTCACAGGTGAGAAAGTTGAGGTACAATGAGGCTAAGTAACTCACAGAGGGTCATGAGACGGTGAGGAAAGGCAGGATTCAAATCCAGGTGCTGCAGTTCACGGTATCCTCTTTTTAACTCTTTTTCTTCTCAGCTCCAAAAACTTGTCTTCAGAAGCCGACAGATCTGGGCTCAGAATCGGACTTTACCTGTTCCTGGCTGTTTCAGTGGGGCCAGGGTCTTGGCTTTCTGCTCCCACGGTTTTCTTCATCAGATAACAGAGGCAATCTGGCCCAGCAATGGGTCTAACAGGAAGGTCAAATTCAACTTGACCTCTGTGAACGACTCTTCTTCATTCCTCTCCTGACTCAGTTTGGCCCCCGAGATTTAATTAAAGTCCAGTCATAATTAGCCTCTCTCCTCCTCCTCTGTGCAGGCGCAGGCTGGCTGGTGGCTCCTGGTGGCCATGCAGCAGGAGGCCATGCAGGCCCTTTCAGCAGTCAGACTAGCTTCTGTGCGTCACATCAGGCTCAACCGGCTCATCCATCTTACACCTGCCTGAGGTCATCCCAGCTAGAATTTCTCATCAATTTGTTTCAAAAACTAAGCATGGCTTTTAATGGATCTAATCATATTTGTTTTATTTTCTGCAAGAAAAGATACACTGGCACAGAAGTTTTATTATTGGAGGAGATTCTGCAGCTGTGTCTAACTGGGAGTCGGCAGCATTGGACACCAGCCCAGACTGCTGTTCAGAGATGATCCCAAGGTGCCCTTTGATTCTGGAGGTGGGAAAAAGTCACTCCACAATCGTCCCTGCATGTCTGAATCTTGGCATTCCTCTGCAGCCTTCTTAATGCAGAGCGTCTGGTGATAGTGGATGCCAGAGACTTTTTAAGAACTATGTTTGCCTCTTTGATCTCCAGAACACTTTCTAAGACTTTAACAGGCTCAAAGGGGCATCTAGAAACCAGCATTTGTGGCAATTCTTCATATAAGCCATCAATCGAGTGAGCAGATTATACAGATCCAGCCAATATATTGTCAGTGCTTGGTTAAAAACAGAGTTGGGGTTTTGGTGATGAAATTAAATCAAATAGCATTGAAGAGAAAATATGGAATATCTTTCTACCGCCTCCCCAATATCACCTAAGTAGAAAGCTTCATGAGCAATAGGTATTTAAAAGAAATGTGTTATTAGGGAGGAAAGCAATTAGGCATGGCTCCAAAACCAAAAAATCACATGAGCAAAAATGCAGAGTTAATTAAATCAATTTGAGAAAAGCAAAGATAGAAATGTAAGCCTAATGTTTTCATGTAACAGTCTCTAGACAGAAGATTTCTGAAGGATCACAAAAATTAGATTAGATGGCGTCAAAAACATATTATCCAACATCTACCCCATCTCTTGGCTCATGGTGAATCAAGAATGTCCCCAGCATCTAACCTGAATATAACAATTGCACTGTTAAGGTTAGTTATCTGTTAGCTCATATTAACTTGCATTCAACTTTCTTCCACACACCTGAAAACAAGCAAAAATCTTGCACAGGGTCTCATCAAATTAAAAAAAATGAGTTTCAATTCAGAAAAATCAACACTTTTTCTTGCTATCCATGAACACCCTTTGATACTTATGGACAATGAATTTGCTCTTGTACAAGTCAGCTAGCAGTGAATATTTGCAGCAAACCCTGAGCAAGTGCCTTAAACTAGCTTCAATAGGATCCTCTTTTGTGTTTGTGCAAAAAATATTTGTGTAATCATTCGAATGCTTTATTGCATTTGGCCTGTATATGCTTATAAAACTGATATGTCATGTAAATTTGGTACCATTGAGAGAAAGATGACAGTTATTACTTTGCACCACAAGAAGAGATACTTTGAGCAGATCAGCCCTGTGTTTGTGACAGGAAAGAACAGAGAAAAAAGTAAAAGTTCATTTATTAAATATTGAGGGGGTGTCATCATGGAGTATTTTAAAGGTGAATTATAATTAAGCATTATAAAACTTAATTCTCAAGGTACAGCTCTCCTTTACAACTTATGAATCTATCGTTAGACTTTCACAAGTTGAGGTTTAGACTCATTTTCAGGGGAGTCATCATGAATACCCATGGCTGGCAGACAGCACTAGTCCACAACATCCTTCCTGATTTTTGAGCCTCTCTTCCAAAATTCAGCTGCATACAGCCCGCTTATCCATCTGTGTATCCTGAGCCAGGCTTGCCAGAGGGTTAGTCACATGCTAGTAGGATTTTGGGGGGGTGGATTTTTCTGCTTAAAAATACATTTCAAAGTCTCATTGTTGCTTGAATGCACTTAGGTTTTCCTGACTGATTTGAGTGTCACTTTTAACTGATACTCATTCCTTGATTTCTGGTGTCCTCATTAAATAATTTCTTGCCTCTATCTAGCAAGGCTTGGAGATTTGCAAACTTTTTTTTTTGTTGTTGTTGTTATGGGGCCAAGCAACAAATGCATTCACTTTTGCAGGACGCAAGGTCTCTATTGCAAATCCCGAAAGCTAGCGTGAAGATAGCCAGGGACAAGATAGAACTGAGCACTGTGGCTATGCTCCAATAAAGCTTTATTTACAGAATGGGAAGCTGGCGGGGTGGGATGTGGCCCGCAGGGTGTCGTTCGTGGACCCCTGCTAACAGCAATGCTTTCTCTATCTTGCTTTCTCTCTTGTGCGCTGATTGATTTTTGAGACTACATTCTGTCAAGGTCTAGTCTTTCTTGAGCCCTAGATGTTCCAACCTCTTATACGTGCTTCTGCTGGTTATAAAATTGCAATGTCCTGTGCCGGGCTTATAGCGAATAAGAAAAATGTGTCTCAGAGGGAGCAAGATGAAATCCTTCAATAAATTTAATAACAACAGCACCAACATCAGCAGCAACTCTCTATTGGGCACTATGTGCCTTACAATTTGCTAAGTGGTCTTATGCCATTTAACCAGCTGAATATTCTTCCAAAATAGATGTTATTAGAACCCCAGTTTATAGGTCAGATATCTGAGGACTTCTAAAGTTACAGTTAGAAATGTAATCAGCAGCAGGATGAAATTCCATGGCTGCCTCATTCCAGGGGCTCTGGGAGAACTGAAATCCAGTTTTCCATGGCTCTGTGGCTATGTGTAGCCTTTATGCACCATGATTCCATTAGGATTAGCACATTAAATTGTACATAAGATGGCTTCAGTGTAGCTTTTTATTTGATTCTTAGAGCAATCCACCTGTGGACAGCATGAAAAAACTCCTGACCTTTCCTTTGAGATGAAGAAACAGAAATTCTGAGTAGTTGAGCACATTGCTTGTGGCCAAAGAGCCCATGAATATTGGAGCCAGAATAGGAAACAAGGTCTGTCCACTTCGGATCCATGATTTCTCCAACCACACCCTACTAGATTGTCAGCCGGCCCTGACTGATATTCTCAGTTTCAGTTTAAATTTTCTTTTCCTTGTTACCCAAGCAAGGCACAAGCAGGAACAATCACCAGGCTATGGTTAAGAAGTATCAGAAGTCCTCCTCCCTGGCATCCAAACTTACCAACACATTCTTAGTGATGCCTGCCCCTTCCACTACAGACAGAGAGTGTGTAGATTTGAGTCTGCAAATGAAAAAGTTAGGAGCTCCCTTGAGTAGGCCCTGAGGAAGAACAGCCACAGCACCTAGGATCTGGGAATGGGAAGCTGGTGGGCCCCTCGTCACTGAGAACACAAGAGACACACAGCACAACTCAGCCTTTAATATTAAGCAAAATATGAGGCTCCTAGAGCAATATATTGTCATCTGATTAAATGCCCTTGTGGACATAGAGTTGGAACTTGTCTGAAAGAAAGAAGGTGGCACGAGACGACGCATATTAAGCACTTCCTAATATCTACTAGATTTGGTTATCAGTTCTAATAACTACCACCGGACTCTCCCATTTAAATATGAAAAAAAAAAATGGAGCTTTATTTCTTTATTAATAATATCATAATTATTCTCTGGTATCTTCAAATTCATTATGTTTGATGGAACTTTTACACAGTCAAGGACATCTCCTTGCCTTTTGCATTTTTAATTTTCTCAGCACATAAAAGTCTAGCGGAAAATGGGCCTTAATCCGCGGTGAGCATCTCCAGATGTCCTGCGGAGGGACATCCAGGCCTTTCTCACTATATGATCATATTTACTCATTATGCCTATTTTCATCAATAAATATTGATTTTTTTTATTTAGTTTTTTTTTTTTTTAAGTAAGGTGAGGTCTTTCAATAAAATTTATGCTAGTTGAATCCGCATGCTTTTAAGCTACTTTTTATTTCCCTTTAAAACTCAGGTTTCAGAGTAACAAAGCAGAGACGGTTCCTAAGAAGCTGTACTCAGCACATTCCAGTCTAAAGGATGTATAATTAATAAAATTTACACACACCATTTTAAGAGGTGATCAGTCTTATTCTCTCTGATGGGAGCCGGAGAGAGCAGATTTGACTAAGAGATCAGTTTAAGTGTTTGAATAATTTATTTTTTAAAAAATATTAAAAATAATACAGATGATTTGTTTGTTACTGTAGATACAATATCAGACCGCTTCCAACTCTTGGTGGCGATGAATCTATAGGCTGTTTAAGTCCATTGATATTATCAAATGATGTCAGATTTAATTAGTAAAAAGCAGATTTTACAAACAATGACCTTGGATCAGGGAGAATGAAAAAAAAAAAAAAAAACACAACTCTGGAGATAAGGAGATAACATTTGATGGATGGAACATTATTCTATTTGAGAAAACGAAAAATGGTAAAGCATTTAGAAATTGAATTCATGACCTGCAAAACAAGATCAAATTAAAAACTGTCAGACTGGTATAAAATCCCTGAATGTGTGAAGGCAGGAGAACATTCTAGTTCTGAAATGTAAATGAGGGTAGTTAGAAATGTCTGAACTGAAATCCAGTTCCTTTATTGCAAAAAAAAAGAAAAAAAAGGGGCTGAAAGGAGAGAGAACCAAGCTTATATGTACAATGCTTCTGAACGGAGGTTAACACTGGAAGTAAGATCAGGCGTTCACAGTGGCATAAACCAGACTGATTATACATTTAGGAGGCAAATGATTTTCTATCTGTTATATGTAAAAAGAAAGGAAATTCCTGTAAGAAACTATATGTCACTTTAACTTGTTTTATAAGGTACAGTACAAACGATTACATGCTTTAAGCATGGTCTTGTATGTGGCAAATAATCAGTAATTACTTACTGAAGAAATGTACAGTTATTAAAATACATTTGAAAATAAGCAGAAATAAGGTTCATGTATTTGCAATGAATTTCTTAGAACAAACTTGTTGTTATATTTTGATGTTTGAGAGAAAAATAGTGCTGATAATTCTGTGGATTTTTATACTTATAGGAAATCCTACTATAATTTCCCTGAGCTATAATTTACCTCTGTGCACTCTGATGATAATAAAGAAGTAGGATTATTAAAAATATCATAAAGAAATCCTAAGGATATAAACCACAAGTAAGAGGGCAAGTGATCTTAATTTGCTAATCCTAGAGAGAGATGAACATAAAATAAATAGATTCTTCACACTGGTGAATTTTCAAAGATGTGCAAAACGAGATTGAATATTGAGCTAATATTAGTCAGATAGTAATGACAACAGTGCACTATGTTTTAAAAATGCAGTATTTTAAAATGGCACATTTCATAATTCATCAGAGATCAGGTAGATATTAAACCATTGGGTGAACGAGGAAACTGAGCATTAGCAAATTTCATTCAGTCAGTCATTTGACTAATATTTACTGAACATTGACTATTCGTTAGGGTCTCTGCCAGAAGCTGTGTATGTAAGATGAAGGTCTGCTTACATGGGGCTCACAGCACAGAATGAAACAGGCACTAGTGAAATAATCTTTCACCATTTGTATAATTGTGAAAAAGGAGAATTAAAAAGAATGAATCTCTTACAATTTTTTTTTTTTCATTGAATGGAAAGCTAATCCAATTTGCAGAACAGAAAAGACCTCCTTGATAAAGGAATGGTGGTACTGATACATGGAGTACAAGTCATGCTAAAAAGGTAAAGGACAGAGGAGGGTGTACCACAGGGAAAGCATGTGCAAAGGCCCTGTGGTGGATGTGAAGGGGGGTAGAAAGTTTCTATTCATCCATCACAATCTACATCAGATGCTACCTCTTCTGTCAGTTTTGCCATGCTGCTCAGGCAAATATATTTTATTGCCAATCCTCAAAGAATTAGGGTCATGTTACTATAGCTCTTTTCAACTTCTGGTTTAGTTATTATTTGAATTAAATAATTATTTTATTTTATTTTAAATAATTATTTTAATTAAGTGCAGCTAACCAGCTGCACTTCTTAGATGCTTGCAGAGCAGAGCAAAATGTGACATAGATAGGAATTTAAAAAAATATGAGAAATCTGAGTGCTTATACAAATGAATCCAGGAACCACCTAATAGCTTAACTTCCTTTCTGATGTCAAGTGAGTAAATATCAAAACTATCTTTCCCTAAAAATTTTAAAAATAGCATTTAACAAGAAAGTTTTTTTTTTTTTTTTTTTTGGCCTTGAGTATTGAATCCAGGGAAAACACGTTATCATTGAGTTATATATTATTTTGTTTTCTTTTGTTACAGGACCTCACTGAGTTGGTGAGGCTGGCCTTGAACTTGTGATCCTCCTAACTCAGCCTCCTGAGTCACTGGGATTACAGGTGTGCACCAACAGTGCCCAGTGCAAGAATGCTTTCTAAGCAAATTAAAAACACATTTTAGAGGGCAGCATATAATGTGGTAAATTGTTCTGAGGAAATAACCAAAGCGAATGGAATTTTGGCAATGATTGTTACATACCACCTGAGAGGCAAAAACAAATCTGTCTTGAAATCTTGAGAAGTATCTTTAAATACAAATTCAATGTAATTTAAAATTTAAATATCATTTTCAAAATGTAAGAACAGGGTTATTGTCCCATTCTTCAAGACTGAGATTAATTTAAGATGTTACAGCAGGGCCTGAAAAACATGTTTACTTATCTTCCTTATTAATAATTTACTAAGAAAATGTGATGGATCTTTCTTTCTCTCCTAGACATTGCTGTTTTTTTTTTTTTTTTTCTTTCCTTTCACTCCTTGATAACAAGACAATTTATACCCAAAGTAGTAGAGGAAAATGTCTCGGGAGAATGGAACACAGCTATCCTCTGTCTGTCCATGGAGGCTGTGTTGATATTGATTTTGGAGAGTGTGGAGAAGTTGCATGTTTTTTTGATAACTACTGCTGCCTCTTTCATTTTAGTTTTAGTAAACAAGTCAATACCTCACCATTTAGATAGCTGCCCCAAAAAGTTATCTTAGGGGGAAAAATGGAGTCTGAGCTTCTGAAAATAGTCTGAGGATATTATGAGCTTGCCTGAGTTGAGATACTTAGGAGGAAATCCAACTCTTTGAATAGAAATTAATCGAATTTGCAGGGCAGAGAAGGCCTCCTTGATAAGGGAATGGTGGTGCTGATACAGAAGTATTAATCATACTAATAAGGTAAAGGACGGAAGAGAGTGTATCGAAGGAGAAAGCATGTGCAAAGGCCCTGTGCTGGGTGTTCACATAAGAGCTAGTGGATTCCAGACAGCACTGGGAATGCCATTATCTTCCTGGTATAGCCCCAGCTCAATATAGGGTAACATCACTTGGGGGACAAATAATGTGTGTCTGCACTTGCATGTGCACACATGTACTACGTGTGTGTGCATGTGTGCACACGTGTCTGAGAAATTGAATTCAGTTCTATGAGACAGTTTGGTAAAACAACACTTTGAATGTTCTCTTGCTGCCCATTACCCATCACTTACAAATAAAATCTAACCAGAATGTTGTCAACCACTAGGAATCATGACTGGGATCATGAGGCAACTACGGGTCTTGTCTTTGATTGGCAGTTACCAGTCAAGAAACAATAATGGACCAAATGAACAGAACATCATAAACCATCCACAAGCATCACTACACCCTTCCCTGGGCCAATTTTTATTTTTTGCCAGCTAATTTTTGATGACTAAGTCAGAGTATTTAGACAATGGTTATATTTTGCACATTATCCTTACTCACTTTGCAATACAAATCTTTAAAATTCACATAGGTGAAATGAAAACACTGGGTAAAAAAAAAAAAAAAAAAAAAAAAAAAAAAAAAAAAAAAAAAAAACATGTAAACAAAACACATGCCCAATACACTAAAAGTGTACTCCCGATGGAGGAAACTGGGAATTCCCAGGGTCAATCACGACTATTAGAGCAGCAAAAAGCACTACTATACTAAATAATAGAGTTACAGTAAAAGAAGCTTAGTCAAAAGGCAGGTTTTATGGGCTGATATAATTTGGAAATTACAGCACAGCTTCAGCCCCAATCCTGCTTCTTGCTCTTTGCTCACCCTGCTTCTTCCTGGGTGGCTAAATTCTATTGCATCTCTGTATAATATGGCAGCCAGCTGGGTACTGTGATTGGCTGCCATCGCTAAAGATAAGTGATCGATTCCACCAACACATAAATACTCTATGACTTCCATGAGACGGATTGGCTATCCTTTTGTTTATGACCCATATTCAAATACATTTATTCCATAAATGTGATAATGCTAAACATATTGTTCTACTCTCTGCTTTCCATCCTTAACTATCATTCATACTAGTACATAAACGTCAAGCCTATCTTTTTCTTAATGACTTTGTAACATGAATTCAAAATATGTGTTCGAATCGGCCACTTACTGGCTGCACCACGTTAGGTAGTATTTTACACCTCTACAGCTCAGCTAGCACCTTTGTCTAAAGAATGAGGATAATTATGGTACCTATATTATTAGGTTGCAGAGAAAATTAAGTGCTTCCTGTGTTGCTGACAACTAGTAAGAGCTCAAAAAAAGTGATATATCATTAATGATATTATTTGGATTGCTTGTATTACTATTGATGTTATCAGTTCTACATGAACATACAGTTTAGTTTTTCATCAACATAAACAACACCACAGTAGATATTTCTATATTTACTTTTGTGCTTATATCTTTTTTAGGATTGGATATTAGGAGTTGAAATAATAGATAAGGTCCACAAACGGAAAAGGTGGAGACATATAGGAAGATATAGCTCCCGGAAGCTTCTATCAATTCACATCCACAGCTAAGAACGATTCCTCCGACTGTTCAAGGCATTAAATGTTTAGAAGATTATCAGTGAACCTGGTCTGAATTCTGCCCCTGATTTCAAAATGAATATTTTTTATGGCCTGTTTAGCTATAATGTTACAAATATTTAAAACACCAATAAAAAGAAAGTAAAATGGTGTTTGGGGACCATAAAAAAAGAGTTTTCCAACTGTGAACCCTACTGCTGTTGATTAAGAGGGCGTCTGGGGAAGAGTTAGATAATACTTCTGGGGTGAGCGGCCTTCGCTGCTAAGTAGAAAATTCAGGAAAAAAGCCAAGTATGTTCAATTTCCCACAATGCATCACTTCAACCATCTGTGAGAATGATAATGTTCTCTTTAAAGGAGAAACAATTACAGGAAAAGGGGATTTGGGGGGATAATTCAATACATATTTCTTATTTTTCAATCAGCTCTTTCATTTATTTCTGTACACAATGCAATGCATTTATGTTTACGTTGTGAGGATCGAACCCGGGCCGCACACGTACAAGGCGAGCGCTCTGCCGCTGAGCCACAACCCCAGCCCCAGCTCTTTGTTAATGGTTGCTATGACACATAAAAAATAACTAATTAGTGTTTGAGATACTAATGCTGAACAAAATAAAGATTCATGATCCAAAATGATGTTCCCAGTTATAACTAAGTTGTAACTGTCCTGTGCATGTGATAATGCTATAACGCCCCCACCCTCATCTTGTCCACTGATGCCCCCCCCCCCCCGCCCCAGACAGCTAAACAAAGTCCTATCATCAACCGATCTGTACACTAAAATATTGTAACTTAGAAGATAGAATAAAATCAAAGGATAATAACATAGCTGGGCGTGATGGCACATGCTTGTAATCTCAGTGGCTCGGGAGGCTGAGGCAGGAGGATCGTGAGGTCAATGCTAGCTTCAGCATCAGTGAGGTGCTAAGAAACTCAGTGAGACCCTGTCTCTAAATAAAATATAGACTAGGGCTGGGGATGTGGCTCAGTGGGTGAGTGCCACTGAGTTCAATCCCTGGTATCCCCTCCCAAAAATAATAATACTAAGTAGGATGACTTCTAAAATATTTGTTAAGGGGGTTATTGCTTTTTTTTTTTATTTTTTTATTTCCCCACTAATAAATATTCGTTCAATTTCTCTGATGCTCCTCCCCCCACATATCTCTATAACTATTGAATATCTAGACCTGGTGATTTATCTATGTGGAACCATCTCCGACTTTAGGGAAGTAGAATCATTTCCTAAAAAGCTGCTTCTCTCACAGAAAGAGTTGACAACACAAAGAACAATACCATGAATTACAGGATCGAGTGAACGCGTGCTCCAATTGTGCATTAAAATTCATCTTTGTGATGGTGTTACAAACAACATTCTTGGAAAAAAAAATCACAAGACACTTCAAATTATGTGAAACATTTGGTTTGCAAGGACAAGTTTTTTGATTTTTTTTTTTTTAAACTCCCCTGTAAAATTTCCTAGAAACACAATTTACGTCCTAACATGCTTAAGGGCGAGGGTTGTCTCAGGCAACAGCAGCTTTTGTTCAGCATTTCTGGCTTTGGATGGATTCATGGACCATTTGCAATCAGTGTTGAAATGCAGGCTCCAGTGAAAACTGTGAGAAGCTGAGAAATGTCGCATGCATAATTCATGGTCCTCTCGCCGTTGCTGGATGTATGTATGTGTGGGGATTCAGGGTTACGCTGCTGCCTAGTTCACGGAGAGTATGAGCATGGATGTGTTCAACACTCTCTTACTCATGTTTAAAAAACCAAATCCCAAGCACACTCACGTAAAAGAAGAATTTTCTAGAAGGTATTATTCATCATTTAACTCTTGCAACTCCCTCCCATTACCGATAGATCCCTAAATTATGTGGTTTCCAAGAACTGCTCCTTGACTAGCCCAGTTTCCCTTCTTTACTTTTCAGCTACAATGGCCTAAAACCATCCCTAGAGCAATCTGAGCTGCTTCCTAACTCAAGACCCTTTTGGACCCTGCTGTTTTTTCTATCTGTGGGAAACCGCCGGCTCCCTCCATGATGGCCTCAGTGCTTGGGTGTCCTTTGGCCACAGACCTCCATCAATGCCTGAACATGGGGCCCTCTAGGGCAGCTGCCTCTCTCAACAAGTCTAGAAGAATGAACATTCTGTCATTTTGCAACCTGTTATAGAAAGGGCACCCTATCACCACTACTCTATTAATTAGAAGCAAGCCACTGATTCTAGACTGCATTCAAAGGAAGAGGAGTAAAAATGAACATGAATATCAGTAAGAAGGAATCACGGGGGCCCCAGGTCTGCCTTCAGCCAAGAACCCAGACCAACAATAGAGCTGCAACCTGCCCAGAAACCCTGAGCCTAGGGCACCCCAGCAAGACTGCCTGGATTTAGAACCTGCAAAACCTGGAGTAATAGGTTTATACTGCTTCAAGCCAAAAACAGCTTTGAAGGACTTTGTTATGCAGCCATTGGTAACTGTTACATCACCTAAATTGAGTGTGCTCTGGGTCTTCGCACTTCAGAAATTTTCCCTTTCTTAGTTTCAAAGTTACTTCTTTACAACGTCTTTCTCTCTTCCTCCCATGTAAAGTAGACTCCCTTGCCATCCTGCCTTCCCTTTAAATATTTCATTATCAGATTACTAAATGGTAAAGTTTTCCATTTGCTTCTAGTAAGTTTTAAACTTGAGGAGGTCTCTAACTTTTCTTCTTCATAGAGCCTATCACAGTGCCTGGTACTGAGAGCCTAGTAAGTACACAAGGAATGGATTGTTAAGATTGACTGTATTTAGCCAGGCATGGTTGAGCACACCTGTAATCCCAGTGATGCAGGAGATTGAGGCAGGAGAATCACCAGTTCAAAGCCAGCCTCAGCCACTTAGAGAGGCTCTAATCAACTTCTAGAGACCCTGTCTCAAAGCATAAAAAGGTCTGAGGATGTAGCTTTACTGGTAAAGCACCCCCTGTGTTGTTAAATCCCTAGTACCAAAAAAAAAAAAAAAAAAAAAAAAAAAAAAAAAAGCAGATTGATTGTAATTAATATGAAGCTTGAAAGATCAAATTGCAACTCCCCAAGGCTCTATAAAATCAAAATTATATTCATTCCAGAATAGTTCCATTTTTGAGGTATTTTATCATTATTATTGATAGCATATTCACGTTATAATGACAAAATGGAATAAAATAGGTCTTAGATATGTGAACTTCATTAAACATCCATTTCAAAGTTGTTCTAAATGACTCTGTGACTACTGAGGATGATAGGGCTAACTGCACCTGGTAGATGACAGTCATCTTTCGTAGATTCATAAAATAAACAAGGTAGAAAACAAGCTGGTTCCCTGTTTCTTAAAGTTTCACATGTCTCCAACTGTAGGTTCTCCAAAGAATGCTACTACTGATTAGAATATAAGACACTGATATGCATAACATTCCCTATTATCATTTAGCTATTATCATTTAGAAAGCCAAAAACTTATCGAAGCCACCAAATGGTAAATTTTGATATATGAGCAAACATGCACAATTTCAAGTGAGTTAGAGTTACAGATTTGTGCATCTATAAACCGAGGAGTGGTGTTAAGATGGAAGAATTTTAATCTCCTAAAACATTTTGAAATATAACATCATAAAGTGCCACTTTCTCCTTCCATTTATGACAATATCCTCAGCTAATACTAAAGTAAGCTATAGTTTTTATAACTTATTTAAATTGATTTGAAGAAAGACTTGAGTGATAAAAATAAACCAAGAAGATTCATGATGAAATTCCTTTGAAAACTATACTAGAATAACTGAAGTCACCTTTAATTATTAGATGTATTTCACATGTGATGAAGTGGCCTTAAATGATAAAGCAAACTCTGGAGGATAGGGCTGAGACACTTAACAAGAAAATTAAATCTATGGTTGAGTCAGGCAGATTTGTTCCCTTATCCTTGCTTTGCCTCTTGTGTACTGTGTGATTTTAGGAAATCAATAAATGTCCTTTATTTTATCAGTAAAATGAGAGAAACAGCCAGTTGTGGTGGTGCATGCTTGTAATCCCAGCAGCTCCGGAGGCTGAGGCAGGAGGATCATGAGTTCAAAGTCAGCCTCAGCAATGGAGAGGCACTAAGCAACTCAGTGAGACCCTGTCTCTAAATAAAATGCAAAATAAGAAAATAAGACTGGTGATGTGGCTCAGTGGTTGAATGCCCCTGATTTTAATCCCTGGTTCCAAAAAAAAAAAAAAAAAAAAGAGACAACAGAGAAAGAGATGAGTCCCTCTTTCATATTACATGACACACTATTCAGCACTTTGGACAATAGGTTTAATAGAACAGTAGATGAGTGGATTAAGAAAATGTGGTAAAAGCACAAAATAAAAGAAAATATTAGTTTTAAAAAAGTTGGAAGACATAATGCTAAGTGAAGTTAGTCAGACAGGCTAGTCCATAGAGTTGGATGGGAGGGTACATACAAGGACTAGAAGAACACTAGAATGGTCAAAGGGAAGGGAGAGTAAGGGAGGGAGCAAGGGGGGAGGGAGAGGGAGAAAAGGAAAAAGAAAAGAAAAGGTGTTTTGAGATGGATATCATTTGCCTAAATCACCTGGATTGTACTATACTCCAAGCAATATGTAAAAAAATGCTAAATAAAAAAAAAAAAAAAAAAAAAAATAGACAGGAGTCATTTTTACTTATCACCTCTTCAAAATATGGAAAATTTTCATATCATATCTCTCTCAATGGTAAATAAAAATGATCATACTAGCTTGAAGAGAAAGGGTTTATTGTTTCCAGTGACAGATAAAGGAAAACATTTGGAATGCCTGAGACATTTCCACATATACAAATCACAAAGGTCTTTCTGCTCTGTCTCAGTAATAAGAAAAATGCCTACATGTAGCATTACTGGGATGTTCATGGTGACTACTTAGGGAGATATTAGAAAACCAGCCCATAGTGCTAATATTTCTTTACACTTACTCCTACTTCCTCACTATCTTAGGGAGTAAACATACCCGAGTCAGCAGAGCATTCTGGTCTTTCTCCGTAGATAATACACATGATACCAAGGTAACCTCAAATTTTTAATCACCTGGAGATGTGATTTTAGATTTGATATAGATTGGTGACTACAGATTTGGTTATTTCAATACTCATATCTACCAATGTTAGAATTTGTATGAAAATGTTATCCTTGATCTGTTCTGCACTAAAACCATGTCAGGATTTCTTCTCCTTCCCTTCTAGAGCTATCTGCATGGACCAACCGTCTGTCATTTAGAGTTGTGTGTCAATGTTAGATTATAAGGCATCTTGACTTGAAATTGTCCTTGTTTTCAATAGAATACATGACAAAAGCTTTATTAGATTGCACCCAAAGTCCAGGCTCTTTTCCAAATTACCTAGTACCAATGTCCCAGTTCCTCAACCTTTTATTTAGGCTTAATGGCTATTGGAACTATTCAACTGAACACATCTTGCATTCTTACAGCTATGTGCTTTAGTATAAACTGCCCCATCTGGAATGTCACCCCACAAATTTGCCATTACCTTCTACCTTTAAGTTTCAGTTGAATTCTCAAAAGGTCCATGGAGTCCCCACTCACTTAATCCTTACCTATCTTCCATGTTTAGAAAGAATTAATAGCTACTTTTCTGTGCACCTGTGTTTTATCACCAAGAGCACTATTTTCAGTTGCTGGTGTCTGAGTTCTATGTTGTTCACTATTTTAATCTCTGTGCCAAAAATCCTATAATAACACATTCATCTGTTTTATATCAGAGGTAGGACATGGTTGGAGAAAGTGTGTGTACTACCTGTTATAGTGAACTGAAACAAATTTCATTATTGTGGTTGGGTGATCTTGAGAGACTTCCCCCAAAGCCACCGCACAGACTTACATAGAGTAGCAATGAAAATATTAATGAAAGGATGAATGATTAACTTTGGTTCTTTTGGGAAAGCAAAGCAGAGGGATGAAGATAAGCTCCTGCCTTGACTTCCTTCAAAGACTGGTATACATGGACAGATGTATGTCTTCCTTGAGAAGAAATAGGAATATGATCATCACTGGACACTTAGGATGAAGATCCCTGCAATTCTTCCTGCTTTTATAATCATATTTTAAATAAGACCTAGCAACATCAGCAACCCAAACACAGGGACAACTGTAAATTTCTGAATGCAGGCTTTTTTATTGGCCAAACTGTAGAGAGACAAATTTGTTGGAGTTGATTTGATGCAGTTTCCTTTTAAACCATTATAGGAGCTTTGTAAGTTTTCTTAAAATGTGGAGATATTTTTCACTCTACACTTACAAAAAACATAAAAATAGCAGAAAGTCAATGTACATAATGCCAAACCACTAAAATGCCATGAAAGGAGAAAACTTCAGAAACAAACACCCTATTTTAAGGCATAGATCCCTTGAGAATGAGAGTTTCTCCATTTGAGTGGTTGATTTCTACTATATGCACCAATTTGAAGGGCAGGGCAAAATTTAGGGAAAAAGTGGTGATGGCCAGATAGACACAGCCAAGAGTGATGGTAAGTATGCACGTGTGTGTCTCAGTCCCTTCACGCTGATGTAACAAAATGCCACAAAGTGGGTGGCAAATCGGAAAACAAAAAGAGAGAAATTTTTCATGGAGGCCAAGCAGTCCAAAAAAAAAAGGGTTCCAGTATGGCCATCTCTAATGCATTACCTTTGCCAGTTTGCAAAGCACTAAGTTCTCCCTGTGTCCTCATGGGGAAGAAGGGAAGTAGGATCTCTCTTGAGCCATGTTTATAAGGGGACCAATTCCATTTCTAAGGGCTCTACCTTCTTGACTCTATCACCTCCCAAAGGGATCAAGTCAAAACATCACCTCGGGGATTAGGTTTTCAACATAGAAATTTGGTGAGGACAGACATTGAATCCACTGCAGCACATTAGTGCTGATGCTCCTGTGAAATGTATATACACATGCATGCAGAGAGGGAGAAAGTGTTTATTACACGATGTGTACTCAGATTCCACACACCTATATTTTTCTTAGCCAAGGGTTGCTCCTGGTAAATGTATAAACTTTTTAAAAAAATTTAAAAATTCTATCAAGGGTGAAAAAGGACTATTTTCTGGCACAGACAAAAATATTATTATTCAGGAAGAATCACCTTGGAGTAATCGACAAAAGACAGCACTCATAGTAAATGTACAAAAATCAAGAATTGACCGTGCTGGGTGAGAAGGCTTTTGTGTGTAACAAATACTTACTTTAAAACACCCATTCTGCAAACTCATGGTTCTTAAACGCAACCATGCTAATGAAGAAAAATGGCCAAACTAGAAACAAACAAATGAGTGAGTCTTGTAGAGCTCACCAATAAAACTACCATTGGATTGGAAGAACAAGAAACTTTGAAGAAAAGGCAGTTGGAATGTCAAACTTACTAACTTATCAAATACCAAGACTCTTGTAAATAGGCAAATCTAATGACAGTGACAATGTGTGGCATGGCCGAGCTTAGCTCTGCCCCTTTTTTCTAGTTCTTAATAACCTTCCCTACATCTGACTATGCATTAGTAACTACACGTAAGGAATAGTTAGTGTTCTTCCAATGGTCAACTCTGAGTAAATTCCTGTTGGTGTTTTTTGCTGATTAGAATGCACAAAAATTGTAGCTGCTCTTATTTCTGACTTTGTTCAGCTGATCTTGGTATGTTAACAAGGCCTGAACTCACCATCCTCCTGCCTCAGTCTCCTGAGTATCTGGGATTAGGATTACTGATATGTACAGTGTTGGGATTGATGCTTTATTTTTTTAAACCAATTTTATAATGTTGTAATGTGGTTTTGATTTATCATTTCTTATTCATCATTGATAAGGCAAAAAGATAAATGAGATATACATGTGTGTGTGTGTTGTGTATGTGTGTGTGTGTGTGTGTGTGTGTGTGTGTGTGTGTGTGTATTTGGAATTGGGGATTAAACTCAGGCATACTTGACCACTGTGTCACATCCTCAGCCCTGTTTTCTATTTTATTTAGAGACAGGGTCTCACTGAGTTTCTTAGCACCTCACCATGGCTGAGGCTGGCTTCGAAATCACAATCCTCCTGTCTGGGCCTCCTGAGATGCTGGGATAAGATGAATACTGATGAAGAGGTCAACTTTACTCTATCCAAAACTGTGACCTTCATAGAATGAATCATTTCCCTTAGGAGAAGCAACTGTCCCTCCCCCTTAGGAAAAACAGTTCCTTGTGTAACACTGAGATGTTTCTAAAAGTTGTACAGTTACAAAAGAGTGGTGACCATGACTGATTTCCTACATACTGAACTAGCCAAGAGCAGATGAAGGCTAAAGCAGGATTCCCTTCCTCTCAACTATGGGTAAGTCAGAGGAGATACACACCCCATTGTTCTATGCATTTGGCCTGACATCATTTTTTTGTTTCTTTCATATCAAGAACAGGAAGACTCTGCTCACTGAAAAAAAATAATGTCTTAGAGTACACATTATAGTCACTGCTCTGCCTTAAGGAGCACAGTGAGGACCCAACTCTGCCCGTCCTCTTGCCCCTCAAGAAAGTCTCTGCTCATGCTTGACAGAAGCAATTATTAGCAATGACTTCCACTGAAGACCTTTTTGTTATCATAATTTAGAACTGATGTAGGGTACATGAGTGTCTACAGAAAAAAGAACAACAAAACTTCCCGAAGATTTCCTTTCAAATGGCCTGATTCTTTGTGCTATCTGTAATTAAAGTCTTTGTAAAGAATACAACTTCAGTTACTCTCTCAGGGTGAAAGTGAGTCGTTCAGTAAAATAGGAACGCCAACCTCAAAAGTGATTGCCAACAACTTGACAAATGAATTGTTTATCAAAAACATGATAGTACATGCCTATAATCCCATCCACTTACGAGGCTGAGGCAGGAGGATTGTAAACTCAAGCCCCACCTGGGCAATTTAGAGAGACCCTGCCTGAAAATAAAATTTAAAAAAAGGGTTGAGAGTGTAGCTTAGGGTCAGAGCACTTACCTGGCATGTTTGAGGCTCTGGTTTCAATCCCCAGCAACAACAACAACAAAAAAAAAGTGAATAAGTACATAAATAATATAACATAAATAATGAATGCAAAATTTAAAAAGAGAGTGGGAGATAGAGTAACATGTGAAGGACAAATGGGCACAGTTATGGTTGGCATATTTCTGTCTCCCCAAACTTTGTATGTGGAAATCCTAACCCCCAAGATTAGGAGAGATGGAGCCTTTGGGAAGAGATTGGGTCATAAGGGCAGGGGTCTCATTAGTATGGCCTCGCTCTCCTACCATGTGTGGACAGAATAAAAAGGCACCACATATAAGGAAGAGAACTCTCACTCAATCTGGTAGTTCTTTGATATTGGACTTCCCACCCTCTAGAACTATGAGAAATAAACCTCTTATTTATAAGCTTCCCAGTTTCTGGTATTTTTTTTATAGCCACCCAATCCACAAAGACAGGCATCAGTAGACATGGCAGTGTTCTCTTGAATGTGAACTCAAACACTGTTTAGATATAACCTCTCAGACTATATTATCACGCTACCAACAGTTCTTTGTACACGCTCTTATTCTGCCTTCTTTTTCTAAAGACACTCTCTCTCCTTGTTGATAGGATTAGGATGAACCAGGAGTAAAGTGTCTTGTATACCAATGCTTATCAATCTATAATGTGCACGGGGGTCACCTGGGGCATTTGTTAAAAGGCAGATTCTGATTCACAAGTCTGGATAATGGTTCTGCACTTCTAACAAGCTCCTAGGTGGAACTGATGGTGCTTGTCCCTGGACCACACCCTGAGTACCATGTTTCCATTTGCCTTTGTGTAGGTGAGATGCAACTGTGTTCCACCAAACAGAAAACGACTACCCCTGCCACTCCCTGTAAGTGAAGTTCATGAAACACAGGTTAACTTCAGTTACTCTGATTCACACAACTCTTAGAAGAAATAAGCAGCAATTGAATTAAATTAACACAACTTTTGTATTTCTAGTTTGATGACCTGAAGCAAAAAAAAAAAAAAAATAATTCTATATAGGTATACTATTGTTATTAATACAGAGGAACAAAATTAATGCATATCTTACAAAAGTTTGGGAAGATTAAATGAGATATGGTGGTGAAGTCACTTGCACATAGAAACTATTGTTGAATAGACATTATTCATTTACTGCTGGTATTATTAGCCCTATTATTAATCATCGCTATCTTGCTATCATCAAAATAGAATATTAAAGATCTCAAGAGGAATGAAATCCATTGTATTCATTATACAGGTGAGGAAATTGCAGCCCCAGGATTGGAAGTGACAGGTCTATGATCACATAACAGATCAATAGCAGAACCAAGAGGTAAATCTGATGTTTTTGAACACAGTAATTAACTCAGTCATTCATTCACATAGAATCTGAGTGTCATCTATCTGTCAATTGCTATGCCATGAACAGAAAATGAGAAGAGAAGACACTGTCTTCAAGGAGCATCCAGGGATTATTTTCCAGAGTCATTTAAATAATTATACACAAATTGCATTAATAACAACAAAAACACTATCATGGAGAAACCATAAATACAAATTCAAGATTTCAGAGAAAACTAAGAGAAACAGGGAGGTGTGATAGATGGGCTTGGGCCGATGGACCCCCACCCCCACCCCTGCACCACCCCCATCATCCCCAAGCAACCTTGTTTCATTTTTCCTGGGCAGGAGCCAATGGGCTTAAAAGTCACTCTGTTCCCCAGGCAAAGAGCCAATAGGCTTAAAGTTCACTCTGTTCCCCGGGCAAAGAGCCAATAGTTTTAAAGGTCGCTCTGGTATACCCCCCACCAGAAATCCCTACTTAAGCTCCCGCATGTCTGGAGCTCACACTCAACAACTCTTCCCTTCTGAGAGGAGGCAGCCACTGCTCCTACCTTAGATGACCCACCCTCTAGCCCAACAGTAGTGGCTCCAGTCGACAGCTCCAGACCCACTGCCTCCAGCCCAATGGCAGCCATCCCAGCCGACAGCTCCAGAGACCACAGACCACACGTCCAGGCACCCACCTCCTGTCCAGAGCTTGTCCCCGACTCCTCTCTCTCCACACCTCTTCTACCTCCAACCAGCCATAAAGGCTGGTGAATAAATCTCTTGGCTGCACGGTTGTCTCCAGTGTGATTTTTGCCCTTCAAGATGAAGTTGCTTTAGGCAAACAGACCAGCCAGTGGGAAGGCAACAGCCAGGGTGTAATGTGGGCTGGAGACAGACATGCTGCAGGTGCCCTAGTGAAAAGACTGATGTCCACACACAAGTGGATCAGTCATCTGAAGGCAGAAATACTGAGCTGGCAACTAAAGACCAAGTCCCTGGGCAAGCTTTGTTTGCCATGTACAATGGTTTAAAATTTTTGAACTCACTGTCAACATTTAACAGTTGTAACATTTTCACAAATTCTAAACTTTTTAGCTTCCCTGGGAAATGGAGATCACAGCGTGTTGGGCATGGTGTCCACACAGCACAGCTCAGAACCAGGTGGTGGCTGTCCTCATGGGAGGGGCTTGTCTGCTTTCCAGACTCCACCTCCTGACGATCTATACCTGAGTCTCTAGGCCTTTGATATTCAGGGACACCACAGCTCATAGATTAGAAATGTCCTACTTTTTACATTCAAGAGCACTGAGTTGTTTTAGTACTTATGTTTTTTTTTGTTTTTTTTTTTCCCTCCAGTGGATGATTTGCCAAACTGAAAGATTTTTCAGATACTATTTACATTTGGCACATCAACCACTGATACCAAGAACTTTAATTTTGAACTTGAGGACATCTGCAAGTTATTGATTAGAGTCCAAGAAGCCAAAGTCACCTGTATACAGGTGGATGCAAGTCAGCTTTCATTATCCATGGCAAACAGCATGATGAAGTATTATCATCAAACCACCATCATAACAAAAAAATAAATTTTAAAATAAAGTATTCAAATCAGGTCAATTGTTGATGCACATTAATATTCAAATCTTTACAGAAAACACACACACACACAAAAAGCAAACAGAAAATAAACCCATGAGCAGGGTGCAGTGGTACATACCTGTAATCCCAGTGGCTTAGGAGGCTGAGTCAGGAGGATTGCAAGTTCAAAGCCAGCCTCAGCAATTACAAGGCCCTAAGCAATTCAGTGAGACCCTGTCTCTTAAAAAAATACAAAATAGGGCTAAGGATGTGGCTCACTGGTCGAGTGCCCTTGAGTTCAATCCCTGGTACCAAAACACTTTGTTTTAAAAGTTAAAAAATATAAACCCATGAATAAAACCCATACTTAATAATAGGCACACAGAGATAGGTTCCAAATGTATACTGATATGGCAAATATAGCTTTATAAATAGATAGTTCTATATACTAATTGTTGAAATATATTTTGAGAATGGTTAAACCCAAAGTCCTTCAAATATTTATGCAACTATCCAAATCTTGAATGCAACCTCCACAACCACTTCATTTTCATGAAATCATCAAATTCCACTAAGACATGTAAAACCAGAAGGGAGATTTTACTGGTGTCATTTATTTGAATGTATGAAGTGTATGTATTTATTCATTGGTATTTTGGAAGAGATGAAGCCATTGGCATGATTTTTGAAGGTAACTGCACACTCATTCAAATCAGATTTTTAGAGAAATAATGTGAAAATGTATCGATGGGATTATTTCATATATTTTCTGGCATGGTAAAACCAAAGACAATATTTAGGGAACAGTATAAGAGGTTTTTGAAACCAAGTCATGGAGAACTGTGAGCACTCTTTTGTGTATTTGGTTTTGCTTTCTTGATGGGGGGATAAGTGTTCCAACACTTACCATTAGTTCCATATATATTTTAAAGGTCCTTTACCTTCTGATATTTTGTGGATTAGATTTTAGTATGTGATTGTCATGGAAAAAGAGTTCAAACTCAAAGAAGCAGGGTGCATTACGTGAGAGTACACAGACTTAAGTCATAATTTACAAAGTGTAAAATTATGCATTTAACTATACTATTTAAAGATTCTTAGTAATCTTCTGAGTTTTGCAACCATTGCTGTGACCCAATTTTATAATACTTTTGTCACTCCAGTAGGATACTCCAGCCTGATTATAGTTTGTCTCCATTCCCTGCTGAGGCCAGGCCACCACTGATCTTTTGTAAGTTCCACTGATTTGCTTCTTCTGGCCATTTCATATCAATTGACACGTGCAACATAGCCCTTTGTGTCTGATTTCTTTCCGGTAGCATGACATTTTTGAGGTTTATTCATTTGGTATCACATATCACCATTTTGCTTTTTTTATGGTATAAATACACCATATATTATTTATGTATTCACTAGTCTAAGCATCTAATTTTTCATTTAATTCACATTAATTAAACAAATATTCTGTTGGTTCCTCATAAGATGCTCTAGATGTAGGAAATGACAGTCTTAATATTTCTCTGTCTTTAGGGAAGCATGTGAAACACACATTCTTATTACATTTTACCTCTAAGTTGGCCTGGCCCTAGTAACTTCACACTATATAAACTAACAAATCTAACTAGTTACTAATTAACCAAGCATAGTATAATTGAATTGTGACCCCAATTTCATTAAAATTTATAGCACAGAAATAATGATTTTTTTTTTTTTTTTTTTTTTTAAAGACACTGTCATACAGGCAGGGCCACCAGCATGAGCCGTGGGATGAGATTTAGGGAAAGAATTACAAATGTGAAAATCCATTAATAAAAAGAGCATGCTTAAAGATATATTCTATTTTCCTAGCAGAGGTCAGAAGGAGCTGTTTTGTTCAGCAAAGCTTTAATGCTTCATGAACACACAGAAAGCTAATCCCCTGCTAGTTAAAAATGCCAAGTTCATGCAATGGCAGAAAGAAATGTTATACCGCTTACGGATTTGTGAAGAGCAAATACAAATAAATAAAAAAACAAATAAAAAATAAATAAATAAATAAATAAAAAAACCCAAGAGAAAATATTACAAAACATGTTGCTCTATATGCTAACAGACTTTGGAAGAAGTTTCATTCTGTTTATAATCAAAATGCCGATATTGGCTGACATATATTCACAATGTGTAAACAGAGAAGAGAGAAGCAAGAGAAGGTGGAGAAGATTAAGCAGAGTATTGTATAATTTATGAACCACTGGAAAATGATAGGGTGTAACAGAAAACAACTGAGACTCATTATATGTGCGCTACATGGAAAATAGAAACCATCCAAGTAGCACTCAAATATATTTTCATCGTAAGCCCTATGTACTTAATTTGTAATTAAGTATTTCCTCATGACCGTGTGTTTTATTAATTGAAAATGAGAAAATAAAACATTTTCTACACATTCTGCTCTTTCTCTATATTCTTATTTCTTTCAGCACAAAGGACACCCTGGAAAAAGGAAGTTGATGGCAAATTCTCCGTATTTCCTTGATGTGACTGTCAATGAAGTTTCACCTCAGTGGTTTTATTTTCTCTGGACTAAGTCTAAGTTCTTAACATTTGTAAGTAGTAAAATCTCTGCTTCATTAAACAAAGTCCTAGGAATACAACAAATCTCTGTACCATAGGTCAGGGCCAGTACTTCTGTCATGACACTCTCTGCTGAATTGCTGGAGAGAGAAATGGAGTCTTGTGAATGGGAAATAATAGCATCATTTCATGAACTGGGAAATATTTTATTTCTTTTAGCAGTTATTTTGCTTTGAGACAAGAGTTTCAATACTCAAGTTCTAAAGATACAGAAAACCATTCGTGTTAGGGGAGAAGTAATTCAATTACCTAGAAAGGTCCTTTTTAATTTTGACTATATTTATTTCAGATTCCTTTGAGCATAGCAAATGTTACTATGGGTTGCTAGATTTCATTGAACCACTCTAGAGTGTCTTGGTATTAAAATGTCTTAGTACATTTCTCAAAATGGTCCAGCAAGACTTGGGAAATGAGCTCCTAGAAGTGATAATATGTGTACTCTTCCTAGAAGCTATTTCTTCACTAAAGATACTTCAGAATTAAGTAATTCAACTAGTCATTCCACAAACATGTACTGAAAACTTACTGTGTTAGGTACCAGGCATTATGATACATACAGGGATGGATAGGAATAAAAGAGAAAACAACACCCCTCATTAAGATCACAGTCTAGGGGAAATACAGCCAGCATGGTATGGATAAAATGTTAAAGCATGAAAAGTTGTAAGAAAAAGAAGAAAATATAAAATGTTGGGGTAACTACATGCCCTTCAACAGATGAATGGATAAAGAAAATGTGGTATATATACATAGTGGAGCATTACTTGGCCATAAAGAAGAATGAAATTATGGAATTTGCTTGTAAATGGATGGAATTGGAGAAATCATGCTTAGTGAAATAAGCCAATCCCCAAAAACCAAAGGCCAAACATTCTCTCTGATATTGTGGATGCTAATACACAATAAGGTGGGGGATGAGTAGGGAAGAATAGAATTTCATTGGATTAGACAAAGGGGAGTGACAGGTAGGAAGGGGATGAGAATAGGAAAGACAGTGGAATGATTTGGATATCACTTTTCTATGTTTATATATGAATGCATGGCTACTATAAATGCTGCATCATGTTCAACCACAAGAATGGGATCCTATTTAGAATAAGTTATATTCCATGTATGTACACTATGTAAAAATACATTCTACTGTCATATAATATCTAAAAAGAACAAATAAACAAATTTTAAAAACCACATTGAAAAAAA
Source organism: Tamias sibiricus (assembly GCA_025594165.1). Taxonomy (NCBI): domain Eukaryota; kingdom Metazoa; phylum Chordata; class Mammalia; order Rodentia; family Sciuridae; genus Tamias; species Tamias sibiricus. Next base: position 14,171,612 of record CM046662.1, read on the forward strand.
AATAAAATGTTGGGGTAAGATTAAACATTATGGACAGGTTCTAGTCAGAGAATAAGGGAGTTAGCCCTAAAAGTATCTGATGGATACCATTAAATCAAAACCACCATGTAAAGAAATGCTTTGAAGCAGAAATTCCAAAAAGAAATTCAAACTATATCCATAACCTGGCCACATCTCACAATCTACCTTTCTACCCTCCTGGTTCAGCCACTGCCATATTGTAAAGCAGCAGACCGCTAGATCCCTCAACTCAGTGTGAAGGTCACCTTGTTGTCCAGAGGGCATGGAAGAAGCACAGAGATGATGAGATCAGACCCACACAGAGGGAGAAAGGCTTGATGGGATCATAATCAACAGGTGAGGATGAAACAAGGCCCTCAGTTTGTTCACTGAGATACACGACTTTGTAGGGGATATTTGAAGCCCTAAGAATAGATGGTTTATTTGGGGAATAAGTTTAGAAAGAAAAGGACAGTGGTCCCGGGACTCTTCCTTGGTACACTCCAATATGTAGATATCAGAGAGATAGGAAAGCAGTAAAAAATGACAAGGGACTATGAAAAATGTGAAGCCGAGCCAGGCAAGTGTGGAGCACTGGAATCTGCAAAGAGACAACCCTAGAGGCTCCATCTCTAGTTCTGACTCAGAGCTCATCTTCCCACCCCAGGGGGCTGAGTCCAGGAACACAGGGCCTGCCACCTACCCTTTTTCCTCCAAGCCAGTTTGGGTTCCGTTTTTGAACTCTTCCTCATTGTCCAAATTCAATCAAGTAACTGTCCTTTCTAAATGAGTCTTGAAGTGTTTCTCACATCACCTCTCTTTTCTTTATTTTTCTATTGTCATTCCAGTTCAGGATTCCCATCGAGGTTCAGGATAATCAAAGAGCTCCCCTACCTCACCAGGGCCTAAATCCCTTGAGATTCTTATCCTATAAATTCGTCTTCCATATGATGATCAGAGTGATCTCTCTAAAGAATAAATCTAACACAGGAGAAACCCTTCAAACACTTCTCACTGCTTTCAAGATGAAGTCTAAACTCAAATTCCTTCGCAGTCTGTATTCTTCCCTCTTCTTCAGCCTCATCATTTCCCTTACTGATCCCACAAACTCCAGCCATTTAACTCATCTTTCATTCCTTGTAAGTATCAGTTCCAGCCTCAAGACTGTGCATAAACTAGTCCCCTGGTATGGAATCCCCTCTCCCTTGCTTCAACTCACCTACTTCTATTCAGATTTTAGATCTCAATTTAAGTATTATTTCCCCCAGGAATCCATGGCACCCGCACTCCATATCTGAGAATTTGGAGTCTCTTCTTGGCTTCTTATTTTGGCAATGTTCAAACTGATTTTTCACCATTTATTAATTCATTTGCAGCCTCAGTATGCTAACAACAAATAATGTCTTTCTAGTTCATTACATTTACTGTATTTCCTAAACCAGTGACACAAACATTACATGTGTTCAATAATTAGGAATAAAGGAGTAGATGACATCTTACTTGGTCTATGCCCTCAGCTGGGTATCAGAACTTCTAATCTCTTGAAAAGTTCTCTTCTCCTTGGCTTTACCTGAGTGCTTCCCAGTCCTAAAGATGTATATCCCAAAGACACCCAGAAACCTACTCCCACTAGGCGCCAAGTACCTCTCATGACAGACGGGCATCTCATCTCCACAGGCATGCTGCTGTGATTCCCCCATGAGCAGGCAATGGCACAGGTGTTTTGCAACTGCCACAGGACCAGAGAGCTTTGTGTGCCCAGCTAAAAGGTCCAAAACTCTCACTCTACCATTCTGGGTTACAGGTTTCTGTAAGAGACCTGAGTCCTGAGTAAAATTACCTTCACCCTGTGTGTCATGGTTCCTTCTGGTTCTATCTAAAGCCTCTTCTTAATGTGGTTCGTATTTTGTTCTTAGGACCCAAGCTGTGGAACAAACTTCATACCTGTCTCTTGTTTCTATTCCTTTTGCTGTTCAAAGGCTCTAGATACTTGGAAATTAAATCTTCTACCCATGAGTTTCTGGTTAGACCCAACAATCCCCACTTTACGGGGACTAAACAGGATCCTGCAGATAAAAGGTGGAGCTCAGGGTTAGACAACAAAAGCATCCCTGAATAAGTGTTAGTTTTATTATTAAAACACATTTAGATGCAAAGTATTGTAAAGATACAAACACTGATCATACTCCTGTTGCCGAGGAAGGTCCCTCCCAGCACTCTGCTTCGCCCATACCAGGTTCAGAAATGCTTCTCCCAAGTCCTGCAGCCACTAACTAGTCCTCACGTACTTTCTTTTCTCGTGTTTCCCATAGCTCCTTAGGCTAGAAGCCCTATTGGTTTCTACACTTGTTTTGCCATTTTAAAATAAATCAATACAAAATCTTGTTGGTAGATGTATGAGAAAACATTTAGCATTCTTCTATTTTATTTTCATTATTTCTTTTCTTATATATTGAACCAAGTAAAATTGTATATTTTTGCCATTTTATATCCGTTTCCCCTCTTCCCATGGCACACAATGTGGAGAAGCATATTGAGAGCTTAACTAGTAATTAGGGCTACCTTATCATATGTATTAAAAATATTATTTGTGTGTGTGTGTGTGTGTGTGTGTGTGTGTGTGTGTGTGTGTAACTGGGCTTCTCTCATGCTAAGCAAGGGCTGTAACTCTGAACCACACCCCTAGCCAACGAAGTGTGATTTTTAACTAGTGTTTGGGGTTGTATATCTCTTCTTTTATAAAGGTTCCTCTACCTCTGTGAAGATTTGATTATTTAACTTCCTTCAAGAAAAATCTTTCTAAATATTTTCCTGATAGCTTTTAGGCAATAGAATCTTTGCTTTTCAAAGTTATTTTCTCATCTGCAATACCATATAGTCAATGACTTTGTGTATATACAGATTGATGGTTTCCTCCCATAAATTGACTCCTTGCTTTTTAAACTGTACTGTAAATAACTCAAAAAGAAGTAATCTTCTTCTGTTTTTTTTTTTTTTTTTTTAATTTGGATACCAATATAAACTCTAGCAGAGTGCTAAGAACAGAGTATGTGGCTAATGTCTTTTTTGCTGATGGAAAAATTGAGCAATATAAAAAAATTCAAGGATCAATATGCAATTAAACATTATCATCCTTATTAAGCAAAGTATTACATTATTAAAAAACTACAGAACCTCTTCAGTACATGGTTGACTTCTCATACTTGCATGCAATCACTTTTCTTAAAATATTTATCATGGTATGCAAGTTAAAAAAATATAATTCCCAAATCTCTTCATGAGCAAATATAATTTGCAGAGAACTAGCTTGCTCATTATCATCATATTTCTTATTAGATACACTTTCTGATCATTAAAAAAAAATTATCTTAGCTGTCCTGTTCAAAAATTTCCTAATCAATCTGACTTTCTTCAGTGGAAATTTTGACTACTATAAAATTCATAATAAATAGATTATTTAAACTCAGGCCTAATGAATAAGTTGTGGTAGAGTAGTAGCTTCTGAAGGCCATTTTATTTTTACCCCAATTTTCTAACATTATTAATTTGGAGGTAGAAGGTAAGTTCCTGATTCGTTCTAAAATGTTTCTGGAGTTGGCAGAATGGTCTTCCAGTGAGGAACCTCCAGGGTCTCAATCTTACTGTGGGTATCAAGAGCCCACTGAAGTACTGGCTTAAAGCTTTGAACATAATATTTATTTCCACAGCGTGTCTTTAAACTCCACTTCAACTCTAATGCTATATAATGCAAAGTCTCAACCATAGGCTATCTCACTGATATCACAGCCTCTAAATTTGCATATTTCCATTTGATTGGCTGTCACAGAAAACTTGAAGGAGGAGTCTCTTTCCAGTTCAGCCTCTAGTTTCTCCCCAAACCTGGGCACTGACTAGGAGATATTTGTTGCTCATTTATTTATGGGACAACCTTTGTTCTTCTTACTTTTCCACGACAAAATTGCTTGTGGTTACTGATTTTGACCTTTACTGATTATTCACGCCATTTGCATTTCAGGGTGATAAGGAATTGCTTGTTCTTCCAGGGTCTGTGACTATTTTGAGATCTCTTATAGTAAGCGAGCTTTTGTGCACAAGATTTTCTGAATAGAGAAGACAGGCATGATATATGGCAGTCCATCTATTTTCTTGGATGCTTCCATATGCCCGCCTGGATTAATGAGCAACAAGATAATGGGCTGCAATGTAGGAAAAAATATGAAGTACTATTAAGATGCTATTTCAAGAAGCACAAAACATAAACTATGTGTCCATTGTGTGCACACATGAACATATGCATAGGTTTGTTCATTGTTTCCATTTTTAACATGTACTTTAATTACTTAATTCATCTCCTATCTCAGGATATGGGCCAGAGACAAATCTCATTTTCTGATGCTCTAATATCACACTGTTTACTAGTGTGATGATTTTGGATCTTATTTCTAGAAAGCCTGAGAAGAATATTGCTAGAGAATTGCTGTTTGTCAGGGTTCTAAGTGTTCAAATGCTTCCCTGATTGACTATGTCAGTGACACGTAAAATTTGACCAGACTTGTACAGTCACACCAATGACAAAAGGCATTTACACAGAAATTCTGATGCTGCTACCCTGTCATGAGAGCTACCACTCGTGTTAGCAAATCTACTGCCTTCGATATGGAAAATTCCTGCTAGCCCAGCTTTGGGGTTTTGCCACTTATGTAGCCCTGCTGTTAAACTTTAGCCTCATGGGCACTGCACATTTTTGAGTAAAGGGGCTGCAACAGATATGACTTAGGATATGCATGTCAATATTAAATGGGTAGGCCAGTGGGCACTTGTATGCTTCCAAACGTGTTTATATTTATTTAATGGAACCTAGAAACTTTTGTATGCTTTTAGAATTCAGTCTTCAAATTGGATGGTATTTATGAAGAGTAAATGGCAGCTGTTGCCACACCTGACCCCATGACACTGTAATGTGAAGTGTCATATCTCCAGGAGGCCCAGCTCTTTTCTATGCTGCTGCTAAAAGATTCCTCTTTCAGTCTCCAATTCTTCCGTTCCTGACTTCATTGTGTTTTTTTATGCTTCTGCAGTTGGAGTATTTCCAAAGCTTTACATAGGAAGATACCTTTGATATGTATGTTCCCACTCTGTTTTTTCATACCATGAGAAAGTTTCCCCATTTCATCCGCTAGGTGGTTTTGGGTATTACTTCAAGAAACATGAGGATACTTCAGGAAGTGGAGGACAGTTGAGAGGAAACTCTTGGCTTTGGACTCTCAGAATCCTAGACCTCAGGAGACTGAGATGCAATGCAGAGCAGAAATAACACAGTCAGGATGCACCACCGAGGTAGAGTGAAAAGAGGGGAAGAGGAGGATACTAAGAGTAAATGGATATAGATTCCAGGGAAAAGGGATCGACTGTGGATTGAACAAGTATCCCCCAAAGGCCCCTGTGTTAAAGGCCTAGTCCTCACCAAGGCTCTGTTGGGGAGTGGTGGGATATTTAAAGGTGGAGTCCTGCAGGAAGCCTTTAGGTCATTGGACACTGTGCCCTTGAAGGGAATGAAACACTCTTTCTTCTGCTCCTGGGCCACTGATTTGAGTGGTTCTGCTCTGGGAGGTGCTCCCCGTCACTTCCATCTGTCACTCACACCAGAAGACTTAAAGCCATGGGTCTGCCTGATCATGGACCTGAACTTCCAAAACTCTGAACCAAAGTAAACCTTTTATTATTATGAGTTGATTATCTTGGATATTTGTTACTACCATGCGCCTTCAGCTGTGGAGTAAGCCCTACGCAAATAGTTTGGGAGACCCGAAATCAAAAGATACCTGTGTTTTGCTTCCCAGGTAGACAACGAGGAGGACTGACATAGAATACCGAGACACAGGGAGACTTTGAGGTGCACTGCCCTCCACTGTCTGGTGTGATGAAGAGACCCACAGTGACACCACTGAGATCCCTTGGGGGTGAACCACTAGCTGACTCAGACTGGACAGCAATGCAGGGATGAGGCAGTGACACACTTACAACAGTCCTCAGAGGAGGACGACCCTGCCGACAGCATTGGCAAGTCTACCACCATCACACGTGAGCCTGTGCCACCCCAAAGATCTATGCTGGCTCCTGGGAACTTGTACCTGCACCACGAGGGAAAGTGGACAAAAAACAGAGTCCACTGAGTTCAAATTCAAGTGAGAGTTCAGATTAAAAATTAAGTGAGGCTCTTGAGAAATAAACAATGTTATGTTGTCTACCCATTTAGGGAGTTTAACTTTACAAATCAGCTGAGTGTTTTAGTGTTTTTATTTGTGTGTGTGTGTGTGTGTGTGTGTGTGTGTGTATGCATGTGCACGCACTAGGGATCAAACAGGGCCTCACAATGTTCTTCCACTGAGCTACATCCCCAGCCTGAGAATGCATTTTTTTTTAAAAATTACATTTCTGTAGAATATACAGAGTACCATTTAGATGACATATATATACACACATGGGAAATGACATGGAGAAGGGAACAAATACAAAAATAAGTTGTTGGTCACATGCCATGGGTAATGCAGTCCACTAAATGTTGACCACTATTTAGTATTCTTATGAATGCTGCATAATAAATAATAATGTCCCCATTTTACAGAACAGAGAATCAAGACACAGGGAGGCCAAAACACTCCTCAGAGTGATAATTAAGTGACAGAATCAAGATTTACCTCTCTGCTCTGCTCATATCTACTCAGAGACCCTCAAGTTCTCTTTTATTTCCCACTTGACAAAGACAGGTTAATTGGAATAGCCAGATAATGGAAAGATATTAAAAAGCACATACACACTAGATTTTTCTCCTGAATCATGAAGAAAACTGCCCACATTTTCCACTTATCTTTAACTTTAAATGTGGACATAAAAGATATTGATATTTAACTTAAAATATTTCTCCATTATCATACTAAACATGAATTAAATGTATCATTGATCTTGCCTTTGGAAAGTGGACCACAAATTTTTGATTCTAAACATGTTAATAGGATCAAATGATGGGCAGAAGAGTTCAAAAACTTAAAATAAAAGCAACTACAGAGAAGGTTCCCAACATATATATTAATTATTAAGTAGTATGTTATGAAAGAGTTTAAATAGACTTTAAAGCACAGAAGAGGAATGTGGAACTTAGAATGTCATGTTTTGGATTTTATTTTGCTGGTGCTTTTTAAATCATAGACTCTTATAATGAATATATATCTGGTCATTTGCACAAAGAAGACATACATTTTTTTCCCCTAAGCTGATAAATTCTAGTTAACAATTAATAAAATAACTGATAATACTGAAGGAACTGGAAATCTTAAAAATCACTGACACTTTGAAAATCTTGTTTACCAGAATTAGTGTTAGATCTAATGGAAACAAATTTGTTATTTACATAATCCAGAGGTGGCGGATAACAACATGCAATTGTGAGTCAAGTAAGAAAAATTGTTACTTTAATCCAAAACATTCTACAAATCAATCAACACAACAAATTATCAGTGTGATAATATATTCAACACATTTGACATTTACATTAATTGGAGGTAATGAAGAAAATATTTTTTGTTGTTTGTTGGATGAAGTTAAATGGGCTGGAAATGCATATGAATAAAACATCATTATTCCTCTCACCGTACACCTGTTCAAATTTCTATTGACAATTTGATATTTTTATTAGGGCCCAAATGGAAAGACGACAAGCACAAATGACAATTTTTTTTTACACTCAGAGGATAAAAGTAAACAAGCACTCTTTTTTTTTTTTTTTTTTTTTTTTTTTTTTTTGCCCAGCTCTCTTAAACCCCAGCACTATGACAAGTGCTTAACTAGCCCCCAAACACTGCCACTTAGTCATGACTTCTGGTTTTATAAATTATTTACAGTTTGCTAGGTATGAGGCTGGTGGAAAATGCCTTTCTTAGCTGCTTGATTGACAATATAATTATACTGTGTTTTTGTTTTAAGCACTGTTATGCAGAATTGTAATGCCATAAAAAGTAAATAGGAATTTTATGAGCTTTTAACTTTGACAAGGTCATGCTGAAGCGTACCAAAGAGATGTCATGAAAAGCCATAGCCATTATTAGCGTGTCCTATAAGTGCCATTGCACCTCGAAGCTCAAAGCTCTCCGTTTGGATTAAAGCATGTATTCACCACCATCTACCTCCATAGAGGAAGTGAGGCGGTTGATGACTCATGAAAGAAGCACTCACATTTAGTCTTTTAAAGTTCCGTCTCTCCCCATTAATTGAAGTCTGGTTAACAGGTTGAGCTTTATAAATATAACAAAATGAGACACACAAAGCATAGGCATTGTCTTAGGTTTGCTTTTTTTTTTTTTTAATATTTATTTATTTACTTTAGTTGTACACAATGCAATGCATTTATGTTTACATGGTGCTGAGGATCGAACCCGGGCCGCACAGGTGCAAGGCGAGCGCTCTGCCTCTGAGCCACAACTTTTTGATCGGATCTTCTTATATCTGAGAGGACCTAGTCTCTTCTTTTCCCATTTGCTCATTTTTTATGTTTTTCTAATTGTCAAGCATGCTGAGGTGCTGGAGGTGCTGGTGGCAGCGGTCTTGAATACCATCAGTGGATGTTATAATGTGAGTGTCCCCAGGGCTGTGGCTATGAGCCTGGAGGTCTCACATGATGCCTCAAATTTGCTTCAGAATACATGCCTACTCTTTTAAAAACTGCAGTGGGATCTTTAAAATAAATAGAACAGATGGGGTTTTAAGGTCTTTCCCAAAAGGCCCATATACCATGCCAAAATCACTTTATCTGACTTGGCAGGAAGCAAGTGTTACCTCAACCCAGTTGGGATTTGAACCTGTGTTTCTAGCTGATCACAAATCCAAAAGTTGTTCTTCATGTACAATGGGGCCTGGAGGTTAGCTTGGATATAATCTCTCCTTTTTATAAAATTATCTACTTTTTTTCCTAGTGTACTTCTCAGCTATTTTGGCTTTATCTAGCTTTAATCTCCTAACGATGTCTCAAATCTTTGGAATCAGCTTCCTGTTCACGGCACCCACAAGATGAATACATTAATATTTGTTTTATGCATCTTGTGCCCGCATTGGTACTGTGACAACATATTTTTTTCATTTCCTACAAGTCATTTTTTTCTTTGTGCTCAGCCTCCATGACTGCTGTAAGAAAATGAGAAAGGAGAACTGTGCAACGATGGTGGCATTGGCAAGGCACAAATGTCACTTCAGACTTTCTTGTCAACCTGTATTCCAAGTGCTGCCCATCTTGGCTGAGAATGAGTGATTGCTCAGTGGTGATTCTTTTGATCCATCATTTAGGAATAAATTGGCCTGAATAATGACCTATTCCATCTTTTCCCCTTCAGAATATATATTACAATATGCCTAGAAAAATACTACTTCAACTCAGTTGTAATTCACGACCACCATAAATGCAATGCAGAAGTCTTGAAATCTTGGGTCCCTTAAAAGTGAGACATGGCTCTGAGTCAGAGGCAAGTTTCTGACAATTGTCTGGGTCCATCTGATTTCAAAATTTTGCTAGAAGTCAAAGTGTGTAGCAATTTCAATAGATATACTGTAGTCAGTTGCTATATGTCGTGTATGGGAGACGGAATGTTACTCTTGCATTATTTCTGTTCCAAAATGGATGTAGTGGTAAAAGACAATCTAATCATGTGATTACTTGTGAAGCTAAATTTTCTTTTTCTCACACACTTTATGGATTGATTTAAGGTCTTCTTTCTGTCTGCACTATAAACAGGGGAGATGACTTGCTATCTTCTCCCATATGATACTGGTAGAAGTTTTCAAATCTCATCTGCTATTACCAATTTGTCTTGGAGGATGTTTACAAAGAAGTCTTTCAGATATGATGGCAATCCCTTGCCCCCAAGATAAAAGATTTCCTAGTTTTGTGGTTGTATCTGCTCCAGGAGCTGTGGAGGTATCCATTCTTAGACATTCCCTTAGGTACCAGAAGAGGTTTCAAGCTCCTGCTTCATATAAAACTGGGTGTGTGTATCTGAGGATGTTTTTATATATACATGTATATGTGAGTATGAGTAGACACATACATACCATATGTATCTTGTAGTTATATATATGTGTGTGTACATATAAATGTATATATATTTCAAATTGACCACTATATAATTGTGATTAAGGCACTATTAAAATTTATTTTAACAGGAAATAATTTCTAAATAATTATTTTAAATATATCTTTAGTATAAAAATGTGTTAAAATGATCTTGATTTTCAAGGAGAGGGACAGATCTATAATATTAGTCCTCATTCTTCCTTGCACGAAAGGTGAAGGTTTGCCTATAGAACAGTACATCTATCTTTATGATACTTAAATTATCTAATTTCTACCTATTGAATGCATGTATAAATGAAAACCATGCCAGAGTTTTATACACAAATAGCTTAAGCACATATAAAATGTGGACAACTTTGTACTAGTTCATAACTATACAGTTGTAATATTTTTTCTGTTGTCAGAAACATAGATCAGTTTTTTCTGCTTGTTCTTTTTTTAGAGGGGGTACTGAGGATTTAACCCAGGAGCACTTGACCACTAAACTACATTCCCAGCCCTTTTTAATTTTTATTTTAATACAGGGTTTCACTAATTTGCTTAGGTCCTCACTAAGTTTCTGAGGTGGGCCTTGAGCTTGTAATTGTCCTGTCTCCGCCTCCCAAGCCTCTGGCATTACAGGTGCGGGCCAATACACACAGCCTGCATGTCTTTTTAATCATTACATATAAACTCTTTTTGTTGAGGAAATTATTAACTGGTTTACTGCTTTAGTCTTCATTTAAATGTTACAAAGATTACGGAAAAATGAGCCCAAAGTCACTTTTTACATGACTGAAGTACTGATTTTCCGTAGGCTGGGCTGTATCTCCAAGTCCTCCTGCGTTTCCTTGTCAAGGGGTTTTGACTAATTCAAAGTTGTTTACAAAAAATAAAAATAAAAAAAAAGAAAGAAACTATAATTGGATATATTACAATGTCATTGAAGAACTCTTAAAAGTCCAGTGCATTCCACATATCTTTTGTATGTGAACACTTTTTCTCCAGTCAACTGTGTGATAGCTTGAATATCCTCACTTGAAGAACACCTTAGCTTAATTGACATATATTTATTGAACACCTCCTTTGCTAGCTCTTTACATGAATACAACAGAGAAAAAATATGTCTAATGCCTTCCTTATGAAGTTGTAGAATCAGACCACAAACTGCAACGCGTGTTCCAATCTTCTAATGAAGATCTTATAATCCAATCTTCTAATTCAGTATGTTGAATAAATCCTCATGGGTTACAGTAAGGTTAGCAGAGAGTTGTCCAAACTTCTATGCATCTCAGAATCACTTGCCACACTTGGAGATATACAGGACATCTCCTTCAGCGATCAGAGACAAATCCTAGGTATGTGTGTTTTTAGCAAACATGCCAAGTAATTCTTTTATACAACAAAATTCAGAAGCTACTAGTCGCAAATTAAATCTTAATTTTATTTCTCTTCTTCTTTGAACACCAGAAATATTCTGGAGTCCAATATATTCTCTAAACATTAAGTTTATTACCGAACTTACTGGAATTATAGAAAGGATGGCAAACACAGCCTAAAACTATTGTTGGGACTATATCTGATTTTGTGCTTATTATAATCTCTTTTTGTCACCCAGTGTTGTTATTAACTCTACTGACCCCTCCTTTAACTTTCAGAAGCTGTATCAGTAAGGTTTTTTAATTTTTTTTTTAGTTGTCATTGGACATAATGCCTTTATTTTTATTTATTAATTTATTTTTATGTTGTGCTGAGGATCAAACCCAGTGTCTCACCTGCACAAGGCAAGCACTCTACCACTGAGTCACAACTCCAGTATCAGTAAGGTTTTAAAAGGAATTTATTAAATTGTATACCCTAGAAGTAATATAATGGCAATAACAATTTCACCTATGGCTCAACCAAAACGTCCATATCATCTTTGGATTTTGTGTTCTTCCATGAAAAAACTCTTATATTCATAATGGCTCTCTCTTATGATCAGCAGTGAATGTTCTGATTTCACAGATTGTATTCTTTTTTTTTTTAATATTTATTTATTTATTTTAGTTGTACACAATGCAATGCATCTATGTTTACCTGGTGCTGAGGATCGAAACCGGGCCGTGCACGTGCGAGGCGAGCGCTCTGCCGCTGAGCCACAACCCCAGCCCTCAGAGATTGTATTCTTAAACAACAACTTGTAAAAAAAATGCAGACTTTTTTCATTTCCCAAATTGACTAAAATTTCTCTACTTCACTCTGAGAAGACAAGCTTAGATGACATGGCCATTATAGAACCAAAGTCTGAACAAGGGGTGTGGAACTCTGCTGATCAGCGGAGACCAGTCAGGGTTTACCTGGAGTCCAAGTCAGCCTCATGCTGAATACAGCAGTATGGGAGGTGATTTGGGCCACAATCCCAAAGTCAAATATGGAAGAAAATAATATGAGTTAGAAACTTAGATCATTTCCCTGAGCAAAGAATATAGTATTATCTCTAACTCTTGCTGAGATGTTTCCATTCTTTCTTTGGGATAATTTTCCTCAAATTGCATAAATCCAGAAGAAAAGTATCATTAACTGGAAAAGAAAACAAATATGATGTTCCAATTCTTCTATATCTCAGAAGCTGTGGGCCATTTAATTTCATGAAGTGTCAGGGAAGTAGGTAGTAAATGCTATTACATTTACTTACAGGGCACATACACAATCACGGTCTACTTGTCTTATAACCCAGAGTGCAGGTAACAATGTTATTAATTTTGTAAAAGTGAGCATGAGGTGCATAGGAAAGCATGGAGCTTAATGTGGGCTACATATTAACACAAGATGTGATGCCAACTAAAAGGAAAGGATAGTGAGACCCCAGTTGCCAGTGGTTGAGGGAGGACAAACTGCACAGAGGTGAATCATTCGAAGTTCAAGAGCAGCATGTCAGGAGCAATCAGTGAATCTCACTTCACTGCCATTGGCTTCTGCCGGAAAAGAACAATGGGTAGTCTCTGGAGTGCTTTAGGTAGGAAAATGCAGGTAACATCATGTTTCAGCTTGCTGTGGCCAGGAGTACTATGAAAATTGCTCAGAGGATGGGAGAAAACATTGTACTTAAATTCTTCTTAAGAAAAGGACAAACAAAACAAAGTGCCATAAGGAAGAGATTCCAGGGTTTTACTTGAGCTAGAAACTCCTATAAGCACAATGGGTAAGGACTTGGGTTTTCAAGTTGGTTCTGGCATTAAACCTGAATTTCTTCTGTATATAGTAGGAGAAATCATAGAGTTTACCCCTGAGCATTGCTATGAGACACAAAAGAGGAAATTTCATGTCACCGTATTTCCTCAGATCATATATAGGAAAACCATATCTATTTTAATTTTATGACTGTTACTCCCACTTACAGCTAATGTATCACATATACTACCAAAAGCAGTGAGGTGATGCATATGTTAATCAGCTTGATTGGATCTTCCTCTAATGTGGACATTGATCAAAGCATCGCATTGTACCCCATAATTAGTCACGATTATGATCTGTCAATTCAAAGTACATTTCTAATAATATGGTATGGAGCACAAGCTGATTTGAAAGGGTGGGCCTCTAAAGCACCTTTTTTACCTGCAACCCCAACCCTTCATCTCCATCAGGTTTTGAAAATTTCATTTGTGTCTATACATGGATGATAGATACATTGGATTACTGCCTGCCTCTCCTCAGAGAAAACTCAGCACCTCTGCAACAAGGCAGGGACAGTAAATTCATGAATCATCACATTTACACTGTGGCTGTGGGTAGAATGTATGCTCCACTAATGCGGGACAGGTCCTTGCAAGCCCTGTCCTCAGTTGGCATTTTGATAATATGGGTGCACATTAGCCAGATCTTCCAGTTATTCAAGGCCAACTAAAGATGATTTTTTAATGTAGAAGATCCTCATTAAAATAACTATATAAGCAAAGTGAAGATGTACAAGCCAATGGTGGTCTGTGGTTCCACTTCCCTCTATCTCTCCTTTGGGACCCACCCAATAGTAAAATTAAGAGTTTTCTACTGAGGTTCTTCTATGCAGCATGTACCTCATAATTCCTACTGGTGTTTGTGATGCACTTTTCATCCTAAGGCTCAACCTGCTCCTATTGACCTGTGATCCTTCAGTCATTAGAACGGTTACATCTTTTGCTATCTTTCCATTTTATGACTTCTCGCTGCTGGCTGAGAAAAGCAGTGGTGAACTTGAACACTTCTAGAAACACAATATTCAATGCTAGTATTTCAAGTCTACTGGCTATAAGAGGCAGAGACTGCACCACGGGATAGGGTATACCTCACCTTCGAGGACAGTGACAAATTAATTCTTCCACTCAGAACAATTTGAAAATACAAAAGAGTACAGTTAATAACGATGCCAGATGAATTGGTAAAGAAAAGGGTTGCCCCCAGCAAACTTGAATTCATGATCATCCTTAGAAGTACTGACAGGGTTTAACAATTGCTCAAATAGTATTTTTAAGAACTTTTGACTTGCAAAGAGAAGCCAAAAATGCTCATTTGGTGGTATACATTCTATTAAAAAATAATTGTTAATAATTTGATTTTTAATACTGATTTAAAACAAACAAAAATACACTGTATCTTGTCTTTTCTCTAGTTTGCAACCTTAATGCTTGACTTTATAATTGTATCTTGTTCTTTGTCCTAGCATGTGTTCCTAATCACTTGTTCTCTTTGTCCCCTGTTTGTTTTAGGTGCCAAAATCTGACACAGGTGCCTGTAAGCATGACTTCTACTAATCCCGTTCCTTAAACCTCCTGTTTGGAGACTGGCCTAACTCCACCATTTCCAAGTTCACCTTCTACTGTCCACTTCTGAGTCCTGCAACAGCAATTCTTCACCTTGCCTGTTCTAAATCAGGTGCCTCTGTCTCACCTCTGCAGTCCTGATCACAACTTCTCATTGCCAAAGATAGCTGCTGAGAAAGAAGTCCTTTACAACCAGTATTTCTATTTTATCACAGCAAGTTACCTTTGTCAAATTTACTAAATATAAGACTATTGGCAAACATAAAATAATTACAGTCCTATATCAGTAAACACACAACGGGTGCACAATTTCATAAATAAATATGGCCCTCATAAAGCTACTGCAAATCTCAAAACTGAGTATAAAAATGTACTGGCAATGGTAAATATAAGATTAGTGAAATTTTCATAATTGCACTATTTTGTTAGGAAATTAAGGAATTTTCAAAGTGAATCTCTCTAAATGTTACATTTAATACATGCATACTCCAAAAAAAAAAAAAAAAAAAAAAAAAAAAAACCACCCTCAGCAAATGAATAAATGCATCAGTGAAAGCAATACATCTTCCAGAGTTAAAATTGTGCTTATATGATGTACAGTGATTTTACTTGCATGTACATATTTAATAGGTGTATAATCTTCTAGTTTGAATGAGAGTCATCATATATGCAGGCTCCAAGAATTGGCAAAGAAAATAAACATTAAATTGAGTTTAAATGTTCTTCAAAATTGATTATAGCAAATTACCCAAACTAAAGCTATATTTAGAAGTAAACCTAGGAAATCTTGTTTTGGCAGACGATATAGGTCTCCTGACTAAGGGTGTACAAATTCATCCCCAAGGGCTGACAAGAGTGCTTCTGAGCCGCCGAGCAGAGCCGCACAGACTCTTCAAGTCACAGGCTCAGTCAAAGCTTTACACCAATAAATTTTGCATGTTGATCCAAGAGCTCAGTTTCAAGTTGTAAGAGTTCTCACATTACAAAACCAATAGACACAGTCTCATGACTGCTTGAACATAACTGGACACAATGAAATCCTTCTCTTGGTCGCTATAAGTATCTAAAACTCAGAGTCTGACTTTTCTTTACATAACTTACCTTCCCCCTGTATCTTCATAGAGAGTCGATATTTCCCTTGGAGTCAAGTTGTTTTGTCTGTTAGGTCAAGTTCGGTTTTCTAGTGGTCTTCAGCGTGTGTTCAGCACTCTTTATGATTCAAATGTACCTAGATTCTGTGCTATGCTTTTATTTTTGTACCAGCGTCTCAATTTTTTTTTTAATAGTATAGATGCAACCTGTCCACAGGCAGTATTCTAGGTTCTAAAAATACAGAAGGAAAGGTAACTGGTACCAACCCTTAAGCCATCATGTCCTGGCAAGTCCAGCTATCTAAAATCAATCACAAGTTCATAAGGACATAAGTACTAGTTGTTCCTCACCAACAGCAGAAGTTACAAGACCTTAGGCTTGCTAACTGATGACAATGTGGGTCTGCTTTTTCTATGCACTGATCATTGCATGATGGTATCTGTTCACTTCATGGATATACATTATTCAGAAATAAGGAAACTGAGGATTACCAAACTATTCATTAATAAGTATGAGATCAGTACTTAAGTCCTTGATACTTGGATGCTACGAAACTTGCAGAATGGATCAGTTAAATGTACCTGAGAAGATTAAGATGATTTCATAGAACATAATTTTCCATTTATGTTCTAATATGTATTAAGTACTTATTATAAGCCAGGTGCCATGCTAGCCTCTAGAAGCACACATATAAATAAGACATAGTACCTCCCTTTAAATGGAGATGATCTTATTTAAAGAGAGAGAGAGAGAGAGAGAGATTGCCAGAGATATAGAATAAGGGACAACAGAGCATTGGGCACCTGGGTGGGTGGGTGAGGAGTGGCTTCTCAAGGAAAAGACAAGTCCTACTGTGAGCTGAGGAATAAGTTGGAGCTGACAGATGGCCAGAGTGAATCTCATTTGTGGCCTGGCATGTGACAAGGTGGGGAGGTCTGAAAAGTCACTGCATGTGCTGGTACATTGAAGGTGAATCTTCCGTGGAAATGGGGATGGTTTCTTGGGTCTAGGCAGGCAGGGCAAGACTAAAGTAGCCTTTGAATACAAAGTGTAATGTGCTATCATTCCCAGTCCTTCCCATTAAGGACCATAAATCTTTAGTTTATGTGGTATATAGAGCCACTGAGACACTAATCTCTTGGGATAAAATAAGCAGAAGTGCAAGTTAAAAATAGTGCAGTGGTGCCAAGAATGAGCAGGATTTTCCTAAGAATCATGGTGGAGAACAGCATTGCAGACAAAGCAGGGAGAAAGTACAATGGAAAGACACTGTATGGTGTGTTGAGGGAGAAATGCACAAGACAGCATGAGAAAGGCAGGGACTCAAACAAGAACCTTGATAAAAGCATGTGTTCAGGGACCCTCAATTCCGTGCATAGAAACGTTTTGTTCTACAAGAGATGGCCAGAGGATAACATGATCATATCTGGTTCTGAGAAAGATAAATCTAGTAGAAAATCAAGAGAAGTGATTGTCGGCAGACAGCCCAGGGAGTAGGTTTTGTGATGGTCCAGATGTGAGGGGAAAAAGAGCTCGAAATGAAGCCGCAAGTGAAATGGAAAGAGGATGGAGAATTTAAAAGACTTCTATGTGGAAACAGCATGACTTAGTGCAGAGAGGGACGTGCACGGCGAGGGACAGGGCAGAGTTAAAGACTTTTAAATTTAGATCATGTGTCCTTGTCATAAATTGTCTTGTGTAATAACATTTGTAAGGCGTAGATGATCCCTATCCTCAAATAGTCTGTATAAAAGTTCCCTGTTCAAATTAAGGGTGGATCAAATTGTAGCTCAGCAAGACCTAAAGGCAGCCAACAAAGGGGAGTGACCACGGGTTGTTCATGGCACTAGTCAAGAAGCAGAGAAGGCCATGTCCTGAATTTCTAGGCATGAAAAATAAGCTATCTGGGAAATAAAGAAATGAGAATTCAGGGATCTTATCTCAGGTATAGGGGGTTCTAAAGTCTCATAATTGCCTCTTGAACTAGTTAAAATTGTAGCCCTGGAGTAAAGTATCAAAACAAACACAAGAACGGAGAGAAAAGACAGGTGAGGGTTGGAGTTTGACAGTCTAAAGGAAGATGATAAACCCAGCTACTGGTGAGGGGAGTCAGGAGCAAAAGAGGCACCACTGATTTATCAGCAAGCTGATGAAATATTACCATGGCTCCTTGTCTACCAGGAGTAAGTCCAGTCCTAGGGTCTGCAGAGGGCTAAGCCCATAGGTCTAACTCTGACCTCGCAAGGGCCAGAGGAGGCAGAACTGTAAGCAAGGCATTGGGTAACTGGACATTCTGGGGGAGAAGGAAGGAGTAGCTATGTTTTGGTGCCAAGTGCTGTAGTAACTGGTAATACCACCAAAGCATTGATATTATTATTCCAGTTTTACACAGATGGGAAACTAATACTCCTAGTGATAACTGGTCTCAAGTCACAGAGCTTAATAGGTGGATAAGCTGAGTCTGTTCTGTTCAATTTCAAAGCCAAAACAAATTCTGGCATCCTGCGCTCATTCCCTGGAGTAGTCCAGGAGGCCCACTTCAGAATGCTTCACAAGCACGCGCGTGTGCACACACACACACACACACACACACACACACACGGCCATTCCTGGCAAGAAATATTCTAAATATCTCCTCAATCAAAGAAGTGGCTCTGTTTCTCAGTCTGAGGAGAAATTAGACAGATATTCTCCCTGGAAAAGGAAAAAGGTGGAAGACACCAGGTCCTGCTGACTTCCTTTTGTCCCTGGGAACCTCAGCTCCTGCGTTCCCCACACTCTTTCACGCCTGCAGTCTTCTCAGTGAAGCAGACTCTGCCAGACATTTCTTTCCCTGCTGCCTTGGGTCCCCCCAACTTGCTGACTTCATCTTCTTCTTGCTTGCAACTGGAGGAGCAATTACAGAACAGGCTTGGACTCATCGAGACCAAACAAGGGGCAAAAGGGGCACTTGAGTGACAGCCTTCCATTTTGGTAGAAAGGATATTTGTGACCTAATCAATAAGTCATGTAGAGTCATTAGATGAGGGGTGTGGATTCCCTTGTCACCTCACTCTCAGGGCTGTGCAATGCTTCTGAAACCTGTCTTCTGGAACTCTGGTCAAGATGGTGCTGTCAGTGTCAAAAGCTGAGTGGTGTGAGGGGGGGTGGTACCAAGCATCCACAAAAGAGGCTGGAGGCTGGGTTTCTCAGTTGATTTTACAACATCTGTGCTGCAAGGGATAGCACTGATTTAAGATAAATGAATCGGCTTCTTCTAGTAGGAAGCAATCATTCAGTTTTTACTAAACCATAAACAAATATTAAATTTGGTCAACTACTAAGAATTACACTAAAGCCTCTAGCAGCCAGGCTTTATCTACCCATGTTTTTGTTTTGGTACTAGGGATTGCATGTTGGTACTCAGCGGTGCTTAACCACTGAGCCACATCCTCAGTCCTTTTTATTTTAGTTTTGTAAATTTTTGAGACAGAGTCTTGCTATGCTTAGGACCTCACTAAATTGTTGAGGCTGGCTTTGAACTTACTATCCTCCTGCCTTGGCCTCCCCAGCCACTGGGATTACAGGCATGTGCCACCCTGTTCCACATATATTCACTCTTGAAAAAGACTGTGCTTATCCTTTTCTTCTTTACTACTTCAAACCTGGTAGACAATTAATAATATTTTTCTGATGAATTCATAGGGACTCTTCATCTCTTACTAAGAGGCTTTGTGTTTCTTATATTCCTGAAGTATTTTATTTTTGACAATTGTGCTTTCTTATCCTTGGGTTGTATGTGACATGATTTAATAAACATCTTAATGCAGCTTTTAGATAAGCTATAAACTATCTCATAAAAAAGATAAGCTTCAATTTCTAAGCCAGGGACTGACTGGAACTTGACTGTGAAGGAGGCTAAGTCTCCAAGAGCCCCGTGTTCAGAGCCCAGCTGAGGCGCTGTACAAATTCTGAGATGGCTTCTGATCAGGAGGAGACATTCATTTCCACACGGAAATAACAGAATTTCCATCGTATTATTTCGCCCCCGACAAAGTCCAAAGATTAAAATTAAAAAAAAAAAATATCTGTATGTTCTTGGAATCGATTTCAAAATACAATGTGTACTTAAGGATAAAATCACACAGTTGATGTTTTCAACTTTTAAGAATCAGCCTACATGCCCTGGAATGTCACAGATAGGCAGCATCCTCCAAGTCCATGTTCAGAATCTTTACGGGGTGAGATACCATGCCGATTGCTGGAGACTAGGGAGATGTGCTGGAGATGCAAGGTGTACCCACTGAATCAAATCTCTCCACAGAGGGTACACAGCAAGGGGGGAAAGGGGTCACTGACACACTCGAAGATCGTAACCACACACTAAAAGGGAATCAATGAAAACCTAACAAACCAACGAGGTATTTTACCTTCTTTTCACCATTAATTCTAAATCCCCTACAACTAAGATCATGTTCTTAACTCTTGATACTTAATAACATTCCCATTTATAGCTTAATTGAATGTAGGAAGTAAAACAGCAGGTAGGAAGAGGTCCACAAGTCCTGAGCAGCAAGGGGCAGGGATATGTGACATGAAGAAATGGAAGACTGGGTTTTAGCGAGTACCAAACCCTCTATAAATATCCTCAAGTACATAGTTAACAGGTTAACCCTGGAGTAGAGAAACAAAGCCAAGATAAAATACTGCTGGAAAAAAGACAGGCACACATGCAGGCATAGGAGGTGTCTGAACTGAAATAAAACCATGAACTTCATCCAGCTGCAAACAGATATTTATTTATTTTTCTTCCCCCAGAATGTGGACTTACTGGTTGTGCTAATATGACTTCATCTCACATGAAAGGAGGGGACTGTGCTCATTTCCTGCCTGTTGGGACTGTGGGGACATACCTGCATTTTGAAGTCCAGCAGTTTGGGAAGGAAAGTCTGGTCCTCTTACTTCCCAGGCCTCTGACCACAGAAAGCCCACTAGGCCATTCTGAGCTCATGTGCTGTCATCTGTAAAATGATAATGCTAATCTCCTCATAAGATGTACTCATGAATTTTAGGACCTTGATTGGCAGATAGCTGGTGAAAGGAAGGGATGACAAAGAAGGGTGGTGATTGGGTCACTGGAACAGAGGACTGCTAACCTGATTTTGGATAATGATTAATATCTCATATTGGAATTTATTTCAGTTTCTGCAGAACTTCTACAGATTGCACATACAGTTTGGCATGATTCCTTTAGAGAGACTGAAAGGAGGCTGCGTTAAAGGATCCTGGAACTACTGAGGAAACATCCTTGGTGCAGCTATCAGTTTACACCAGTTTTCATTACTTCTAGTTTCTTTTTTTTTTCTGGCCGTTTTCCCAAGTATTGACCCTCACTTCACACCTCTACCCTTGCTTAGAATCCCTCCCAAACCATCCCATTGACCAAAGGCCTAACTTTAGAGGCTTCATGATTCTCAGACATTCTGGGTTTAATCCCACCCAATTTTAGACCACAATCTCAAGAGGGTGCTGCTGTGGTCCTCAGGAGGTCCTAATCTGAAGATGTGTTTCCTTTGGCTATGCAATAATGTCTAAATACAGATCTCTCTAAAATGTTTAGTTTGGTATGAAAATAAAAGAAAAAAAAAATCTAACCCAAGAGTCCCTTCAGTTCCTCTGACTAAAGCTCAACAGGAGTGGAGAAGATGCCAGTGACTAGAACCTCCTCCTTCCACCCCATTCCTAGGACCATGACAGATGAGATAGACAGCTTCACAGAGCCAGGATGAATCTGGGAAAAGTGCCAGCCTCAGTTTCTGAATTTTCTAATCTTTGCAGAAATTTGTTCATCCCAAGCAGTAGGATCAAATTTAGCCTAAGGAGATGATAGGAGAGACTGTAGGGCTCTGGATTCTTTCTTTCCTCCTACATCTCTAGACACTTCCCATACTATCCTTTCCCTTCTTCTGTATACTTTGAGTTCTGACTATAAAGCTTAGAAATGGTGTGACTATCTTGCCACCAGCTTGAAGAGAGAACCCTACAGAAAGGAAGGCATTGCCAGAAGAATTTCAAAGAGACAGAGAAAGCCTTAAGAGAGCAAATCAATCCAGACTCACATGACCTCTGCACTTGGTTGCTCTTATATGAGCCATTAATTAGTTCCTTCACTTCCTCTGTCAATCACTTAATGGGGTGGTTCAGACTATCCTTGAATAGCCAATGAAGAGTAAGCCAATTTGTATCACGTGCTGCTCCACAGCACCTTCTCGGGGTACATGTGCCTTGTCCTGCTTTAATCCTCTGAACACTTGTGTTTGTGTCCCTTGCTATACACATACACCGAAATAATTCCTGACCAGGAAAATATCAGCCTTGGTGTATTTTAGAATCAGAGTAAAATATGGTAACTGGTGACTTGCCCTCCTTTTAAAAGAGGAGTGACAGAAGGGACTCTCCCAGGAAATGTCACCTACTTTTCTATTTATGGATAAGGTTTCTGCCCAGGGGATAATATAAAATCGTACTTCAGGAAGAATGTTCTGCAATCACTGCTTAGGTATAAATCCTGTTCCTTCAGCTTGTCATCTGCTTAACTTTCAGTGAGTGACAATTTTTTTTTAAAAACGTTAATATTCTTATATGAGATATTGGGATAATAACTTTACTATACTTGTTGGGCATTTGTAAGAAGAAAATGAGATAATATTTTTGAAAAGGATTTACCAGATGCCCTAATACATACAAAATATTCAACATGTTTGTTTTAAAAAATAGAAAATGACATACTGAAAACATGGCAATCATTTGAATGGTTTGCAATCAACATATCTCAACTATGAAACAGCTCTTTAAGAATCAATTCAAATGATAGCATATGTGACAAAAAGATAGTTAATGCAGGTTGTATTTTTCTTTACTGAGATTTTTTTGTTTTAGTCTAGCATCTTTGATCAACGTTCTAGAAGTTAACTTTTCATAGAAATAAAATTCTGCTTTTATATATCCTCAATCTTGGGCCAGGGTTTGTACTTATTTATTTATTTGATGCTGTGTGAAGAGACATTTATGATCTTCCTATGCCATTTATCAGAATATACCTTTAAGAATTTCATTCAAGGGCTGCAATTGTGGCTCAGTGGTAGAGTGTTTGCCTCACATGTGTGAGGCACTGGGTTTGATTCTCAGCACCACATATAAATAAATGAGTAAAATAAAGGTCCACCAACAACTAAAAAGAAAAAAAGAAAAAAAAAAAGAATTTTATTTGAGAATGCATACCTTGGACAGCTCCTGCATGAATTCCCCAAAGGGTTGCATCCCAAATTAGGGGGAAGTCTATTATCTATTATCTATCTATCTATCTATCTATCTATCTATCTATCTATCTATCTATCTATTTATTTAGATAGCTTCTTGCTCTGCTGCCCAGGATGGCCTCAAAATTGCAATCCTCCTGGCTTAGTCCCCCAGATACCAAGAACTAAAGGCACATGCCACCATGACCTGCTCTACATTTCAGTTATTATAGACAGACACTGAACCAACTCCTTCTGAGGAAAATATCTGACTTGGTGTTAGACTATAAATGGAGAGCTAAAGAGAGAGAGAGAGAGAGAGAGAGAGAGAGAGAGAGAGAGAGAGGAAGGAATAAAAAGAAAAGAAACATAAATAACTGCATACATGTAGGATTTTGATTCAAGTTATCAAAAAGAATGGTATTCTACCCCAAAGGCAGAAAATAAATTGGTAGAATCCACTAATCCACTGAACTTTGTTGGTGGAATCATTCAATAGCTTAGCTCAGGGAATTTTGCATACTTTTACTTAACAAAACCTTTTCAGTCATTAAATTAATGTACACACTTTGAGCAGAATATAAATTAAATTAACCTTTTTAGACACTGCTACATTTGTTCTCAAGGTTTTAACTAAGAAAAGGTATGGCTTGAGTCAAACAGAAAAAGAACCATTTTAGGTTCCTATCTTTTGTTTGTAACTGGGATGCATTCATTTGAGTAGATTCAGTCTAGATTAAAATGAGTGTTAGAGATCTAAGAATGCTAATTTGAGCTCCAGTTCTGCCGAATAACATAACAATTCCTCTGGCTCCTCAAAGAGCTGTTTTCTTTTATGTAAATAAATATAAAATACATGCCTATATTTTTCAATTTTTTTTTCTGGTAAAATACAAACAAGAAAAAAGTTCCTATGTTAACCACTTTTAGTATGGGAGTCAATGGCAACAATCGCCACCATTTGTCTACAAAATTCCTTCAGTGTTGCAAAACTGAAACTGTACAGCCATATACAATACCTCCAACTCCTGCCCCTCACCAGTCTCATAGCCACGATTCTCTTTCTGTCTGTAGGACTTTGACTCTTCTTAGTAACTCATATAAGTGGAATCATAGAGTAATTTTCTTCTTCTGACTCATTTCATATACCATAATATCCTCAATGATCGTCTGTGTTACAGCAAATGTCACAATTTCCTTCTCTTTTAAGACTCAGTAATTGTCCCTAGTATGGACGCAATACATTTGATTTCTCTATTCATCAACGGGTGGACACACATTGCATCCACATTTTACCCATTGTGAACAATGTTGATATCAACATGGATATATGAATAACCCAAGACTCTGCTTTTAATCCTTTGGGGTCTACACTCAAAAGTGAAATTGGTGGGACACTCAGCAATTCTATTTTTAATTTTCTTGAGGAACTGACATAGTGTTTTCCACAGACTATCTGATTTTATACTCCCCTAACAGAGTGCCTGAGTTTCAGATTCTCCACGCCTTCTCTAATACTTCTCATTTTCACAGTGTGTATTAACAGTAGACATCATAACAGATGTGAAGTGATTTTTCATTAGAGTGTTCATTTTCATTTCCCTAATAATGAATGAGGCTGAGCATATTTTCATGTGTTTTTGCCTATCTGTGTATTTTCTTTGGAAAAAATGGTCATGCAAGCCCTTCATCCATTCATACGCTTTTTATCATTGTTATTGACTTTTAGAAGTTCTTTGAAAATTCTGGTTACTAGTCCCTCATCAGATAAAAGATTTGTAAATATTTTTTTCCCATTTTATAGGTCACCTTTTCACTCTGCTGTGTGGGTTGATGAACAATAGTTTTAACTTTCAGGAATTCTATTTTGTCTATTTGTTGTTGCCTCTGCTGTTGTTGTTATATCTATTAAAGCATTAAAATCCAATATAATGTGGAGTTTCCCCTGTTATTTCTTTGAAGAGATTTATATTTTTGTGTCCTATATTTAGGCTATGGATCTACCTGAGCTAATTTTTTTATATGGCATTAGGGAAACATCCAACTTCATTCTTCTGAATGTGGACTTACTGTTTTCCCAGCACCACTTGTGGAAAAGACGGTCATTCCTCCCACTGAATGGACTTAATTCCAGTGGCAAAAATCATAGGATATGACTGAGACCGTTTATTTCTGGTTCTCCATTCTATTCCATTTTTCTATATGTCTATCTTAATGCCAGTATCATACTATTCTGATTTCTGTAGCCTTGTAGCAAATTTTCAAATCTGGAAGCATAAGTCCTTTGGCTGTTTTTCTTTACCAAGAATATTTAGCTATTTGGGGTCCTCTGAGATTCCAAGTAAATTTTAGGGCTTTTTTTTCTATTTATGCAAAAAAAAAAGTGATTTTTATAGAGATTGCTTTAATCTGTATATTCCTTGAATAACATCTGAACAAATATAACTATTTCAATCTATAGATATGGGATGTGTTTTCATTTATGCCTTTTAAAATTTCTTTCAGCAATGCATTGGTTCTTATATACAAATCCTTCAAATCCTTGGATAAGTTTTAAATATTTTAATCTTTTTGATGCTATTACAAATGGAATTCATTTCCTAATTTCCTTTTTGAATTTTTAGCATATTAGAGATGCAACTGATACTTGCATGTTGATTTGTACTCTTCAAGTTTAATACTATTGTTTGAATGTTTACCATTTCAAAATTTGTGCTGAAATTCAATGAAAATGTAATAGTAATGAGAATAAGTATCTTAAAGAGCAGAATAGGTCATGGGGTATCCATCTTCACGAATGGATTAAAGCTATTATAGTGGTTAGGTATGTCAGGAGTGATTTAGCTATAGAGAAGGGAGTGAGACCTCTTTTTCTCCCTCTCTTTCAAGTGTTCTTTCACCAAGTGATGCCTTCCATCCTGTCATCACGCAGCAAGAAGGTCTTCATTTAGTGTATTCGCTCCAGGTTGGACTTGCCAGTCTCTAGAACTATGAGAGAAATATGTTTCTAGAGTTTATAATTCATTCTGTCCACATTGCTGTGTTGTACTGGCAGAAAATGCACTATTTGTTAATTTTTTAATTAGTTCTAATAGTTGTTTTGTGAAATCTTTAGGGTTTCATACATATAAGAGCATATCGGAGAACAGAGATAATTTTACTTTTTCCTTTTCTAATTTGGACAGCTTATTTTTGCCTCGTATAATTGTTCTGGATAGTACTTCTAGTATTATGTTGACTAGAAGTGGTTTAAGTGAACACCCTTCCCTTATCTCTGATCTTAGAGGAAAAGCTTTCAGCTTTTCCTGATTGAGTACGATGCTTGCTATGCAGTTTCCATATAGGGCTTTTAAAAAAAAAAAAAAAGGTTTCCTATCCTGTAGTTTGAAAATAAATTCAACTTATCGAGGTATATGAAATTTTTATAAACATTGGTGTAAAAATCCTTGAACCAATATTCATAAAGCACATTATGCTCTACTTTTTTTTTTTTTTTTTTTTTTTTTTTTTTTGTATCTTTGGCTTTGGAATCTGGGCAATACTGGCCTTATGCAATGAGTTTGGGTTGTTCCCTCCTCTTCAATGTTCTTGGAAATTTTTGAGAAGTACTTTATGTTTGGTATAACCTGTGAGTTCTAAGATATTTGTGATTACTAAGTCAATGTCCCAAAAAGTTACAGATCTATTCATTTTTCAATAAGTGTATCCATGTGTTGGTGGTTTTAGTATTTCTAAGATCCTATCAACTTTACCTAGGTCACCCCCCATTGTCATATCACTAGTCACAGTTCTTACAATTTTTTGTATTTCTGGAGAAATGGTAGTAATATTCTATTGTATTCCTGAGTTTATTGTATTCTATTGTATTCCTGACAATCTAATGGATTGTCAACTATATTCATATTTACATAGACCCAATATTTAAAAAATTGGATTTCCTCTGGTATTTTCCAGTTGTCTATTGAGTTTATCTCTTTTGTTTCCTCATTGCTTCTAGTTTTTGGTTCAGGTCTTCTTTATTTTTTTAATCTAAGTTATAAAGATAGGTTGTTGATTTTAGATCTTTCTTATTTTGCAAAGTGACCATTTACTAGCTATAAATTTTCCCTTTGCACTGTTTTGTTATTTCCCTATTTTTTAATATGTTGTTTTGTGTTTTCATTCAACTTCACATATTTTATAATTCCCCTTGTTATTTTTCTTTGATCCATAATTTTGTTTAGGATCATGCTTTTTAATCTCACAAATTAAGGTGTTTCAGTATTCTTTCTGTTAACACATTTCTAACTCCATCCCACTGGGGAGGAAGAGACAGTACCTTATACTATATCTATTTTCTTAAATTCTATTGAGTCTTAATCTGTGGTCAAATGTGAGGGTATCTTGGAAATTTCCCATGTGCACTTGAGAAGACAGTATGTGTGTATACGCTGTTTCATCAGAGTAGTGTGTGTGTGCACATGCACACGCGTGTTCATGAGTTTGATCAAGTGGCTTATTACATTCTTCAAGTCCCCTGTTTCCTTCTTTATTTTCTGTTTGGATATTCTTTGGAATATAGACAATGGGAGTAATGAAGTCTCCTATTATTGTAGAACTCTCTACTTCTATCATTTCTTCAATTTTGTTTCATTTATTTTGATAGTCTTCTATTAGGAATGCAAGTATAATTGTTATGTCTTTCTGTTGTATTTAAATTTTATTAATTTACAACAGTGCTCCTTGATTCTTGTAATCACTTTTGATTTAAGGTCTAGTTTGTTTGATATTAGTATAGTCACTCCTGATCTCTTTTGGTTACTATTTGAGTCAAATGCTGTTTTCTCTATCATTTCAGTTTCATTCTATATGTGTGGCTGAATCTAAAGTGAATCTCTCCTAGACAGCATATATTTGGATCACTTTAAAAAACCTATTCTTCCAAACTGTCTTTTGATTGGAGAGTTTAATCCATTCACATTTAAAGTAATTACTGAAGAGGAGAGACTTCTGTTATTTTGCTACATTTTTCTTACATGCCTTATAACTTTTTTGTCCCTCATTTCCTACATTACTGTCTTCTTTTGTGTATGGATGATGTTCTTTGTAGTGAGATATTTAAATTCCCTTCTCATTTTCTTTTGTGTATATTCTTTAGCTACTGTCAT
This sequence comes from Tamias sibiricus, assembly GCA_025594165.1. Classification (NCBI taxonomy): domain Eukaryota; kingdom Metazoa; phylum Chordata; class Mammalia; order Rodentia; family Sciuridae; genus Tamias; species Tamias sibiricus. The sequence continues at coordinate 14,200,002 of CM046662.1, forward strand.
TGTGGTTACCATGGGGATTTCATTTAACATCCAAAAGTTGTAACACTCTAGCTTGAATTTATAAGAGCTTAACTTAAACAACATATAAAAAACTCTGGTCTTTTAATAACTCTGTCTCCACTCTTTTCAGTTGTGGGTGTCACATAATTACATCTTTATACGCTTTGTCCAAAAACATATATTAAGTATTTTTAAAAATATATCGGTTCCCTTAAATTATATAGAAAACAAAACATGGAGTCAAAAACCAAGGTATTACAGTGTTAGCTTTTAGTGCAATCCTTTTAAAAAAATCATAGATTTTCAGTCACATAGAAAAACAAAGGTGATTTAGACAGCATTGCTAAATCATGCTAGTTTTACAATTGCGTATGGATTTTCTTTTACTGAGATCTTTATTTCTTCCTAAGGCTTCAAGTTACTATCTAGTGTCCTTTCATTGCAACTGGCAGGACTTCCATGGCATTTCTTTCAGGGCAGGGTCTAGTGGTAAAAATGTCCCCCAGCTCTTTTTAATGTAGAAATGTGTTAATTTCTTTCTCACTTTTAAAGAACAGTTTTGCAGGATATAGAATTTTTCATTCACAGTCTTTTATTTTCATTTTTTTTTAGCACTTGAAATATATTTGATGAGAAATCTGTTGATAATCTTGTTGACTATCTCTTGTACATGAGTATATTTTTTATTATTATTATTATTATTATTATTAATTACTGTTTTCAAAACCCTTTCTTCATGTTTAGGTTTCTATAATTTGATTATCAAGTGTGGTTAATCTGTGGGTTCATACTGCTTGGGTTTGGTAGTGTTATCAATGTTATTATTCTTCTTATTCATCAAATTTTGGAAATGTCAGAGACTAATTCTTCAAAGAGTTTCTTAACTTGTTTTTCTCTTTTCCTTCAGGGATTTCCAGAAAGTGTGATCATGTGATGATGCCCCATGGGTCACTTGGAACCTGTTTTTTTCTTTTTCTTTGTCAGACGTGGCATCTTCCATGGTCCTATTTCCAAATTCACTGATTCTTTCTTGTGTCTGCTCACTCAAATTGACTTTGAATTAGTTTATATAATCTTCATTTTTTTTTTGTATTTCTCAGCTTCAGAGAATTTATTTATCTTTCATTTCCAGGTTTTCTCTCCCTTTGTTAATAGTTCCATTTTTCTTATACATCATTTTTCTCATGTTTCTTCATGTCTTCCTTGACCATGTTTAAGTCAGTGGTTTTAATTCTTTGTCTAATAGACCCACCCTCACATCATTTTCAGTAGTTTCTGTTGGTTTCTTTCTTTCCTTTTTATCAGTAATAACTTCCTGTGCCTTTTTATGTCTTATTTTTCTTGTAAACTGGACATTTTAAACTAATAATGTGATAATTGGAAGATAGATTCTTCCCTTTCTCTCATGTTTGCTGTTCTTTTAATTTTCATTTAATTTACTGTGATTTTGTTTGAGGCTTTCTATGTGTTGAACATCAGTTTGAGATGTGAACTCAAGTTCTTCTTGGGCAGTTACTAAACCTGTGCCTTTTCTAATGCATGGAGTTACTTCCTCATTTTTCCATGTATAAAATTGATTTTGAATATCAAATCTTGAAAATCTGCCTTCTAAAATAGGTAAAAAGTCATGGGACCTTTAAATTCTCTAAAACCCATTTCTTTCAGTGGCCAAGTAGATTGCAATGATCTCTGCACTTCTTTGAACAGAAGCAGTAATTGATAGTCAGCGCACAGGTTTCTAGAACATGGAACATCAGCTCTTGTTTGCCCATCCTGACCCCAGCAAGCTATGTGTAAGCTGACAGGGGGTTATGGGTACTTGGGTAGTTGTGACTGTGCTAAGAGCTGTAATTGACTAACATTAACTTGAATTCATTATTCAAGACTTTTCCTGGAAGTTGCATGCCTTCAATAGATTCCAGAGTTCCAAAACATTTATATCAGATAGATTTTGCCAAGGTAAATGTGTAGGTGGGAGACAGATTGTTGGTTTTTCCTATTTTGCCATCTTCCCATAGTCCTTCTATCCATGCTGTCTTAACTACCAAATAAAATAACTTAGTAGTGACATATTGTATTTTGAATAATTAAGAAAATTTAAAAATGTGAATTATTATGTACAAAAATTCTAACCATTAATAATTCATTACTTCCTCTATAGTACACAGTCACTTTTTACTGAGGTATGCTTTACACAGAGTGAATGCACAGATCTTAAGAATATGATTCAGCAGCATGTTTATAGCAGCTCAATTCACAATAGCTAGGCTATGGAACCAACCTAGTTTACCTCAATAAATGAAGGGATAAAGAAAATGTGGCATATATACTCAATGGAATATTACTCAGCTTTAAAGAAGAGTGAAATTATGGCATTTGCCAGTAAATGGTTGGAGTTGGAGAATATCATGCTAAGCAAAATAAGCCAATCCCACCAAAACCAAAGCCAAATGTTTTCTTTACTATGCAGATGCTAATTCACAATAAGGCAGGAGGCACAAGGAAAAAATAGCATTACCTTAGATTAGGTAGAGGGAAGTGATTGGAGAGGAAGGAGGGGGTTGGGGGATGGGAAAGATAGTGGAATGAAACAAGCATTATTACTGCATGTATATAAGTGACTACATAACCAATATGATTCTGCAACATGTATACTTAGAAAAATGAGAAATTATACCCCATCTATGTATGATATATCACAGTGCATAAATGCATCTACTGTTACATAGAACTAATTAAAACAAATTAAACATGTTTAAAAAAGAATACAGTTAATTTTAAACAAACATTTACACTCAGTAAGCTACTCACCTATCAAGATAGATAGTATTGCCCACATCCAGAAAGGTCTACTATGCCCCTGCACAGGGAGTTCCCTTCCTTCACTCAAAGCAACCACTCTTTAGATTTCCATCACCACTGAATTGCTTGCTTGTTCTCAGCACCATAGAACTGGATGAACAGAATACACAGCCCACCCCGTCTGGATTCTTTTCCTCAATATGATATCTTTTATTTTAACGCAGTGCTATAGCTTGTATCTTAAATGTCCCCAAAGGACCATGTGGTGTAGGGTTGGTCCCTGTCTCTGTTGCTATTGGAGGAGGTAGAACCGTTAGGAGGCAGGGACCAATGCTAAGAAGTTAGGTCTGGGCATGACTTGGAAGGGACCGAAGCCCCTTCCTGTTTCTTTTACTTTCCTGTCTTTGAGCTGAGGTCTTCTTCACCATGCACTCCTGCCATGATGGTCCGTCTCAGGTCCAAAGCGACAGGAACAGTGATAATGGACTCAAGCCTTCTGGAACCATTTGAAACTGTGAACCAAGTTGAGCTGCTGTTTATCTCAATCATTTTGTCACGGCGGTGCATGTAGTTTTTCCTTTTTATACCCAAGCAGTACTCCACTTTGCACATGTACTATATTTCATTCATCCTATTCTTGTTATACAAGATAGAGGGGCTGTTTCCGGGTAAGAACTCTTCTGAATAAAGCTGCTATGAATATTCTTCCTCAAGGCTTTTGTGGACATGTGTTTTCATTTCTCTTGAATGAATACCTGTAAGCATGGTGCAACTTGAATCTAATTTGAACATAGACCCAAAGAGTGCTTTGCTCAAGGGCCGTGGCTATTTCAATATTCAGGCTGTAGGAATTCATACATTATTTTCTAAGAATCTTCACCCTGTATTGATGATGGCCTCTTCTGCCAAAGGGGGACTTATCCTGCCAAAGAACATCAGTATAAGCTTTACCAAGTTACTGCTTTCCTTTCTCTGAGCTCCACATGCCTGCAAACAATATGAAAGAGCCAGAAGTCACGCCCAGCACATTGTATGGATAACAGACTTGAGCAGAGCATAGAGTTGATTAAAATGTTTCTTTGGGCAAGGGTGCAAATATGTGTGTTTTGTGTCTGTGTATAATTTCCCCTTTATTTATTCCTAATGGTTCTGAAATTTAATGGATTAATGGAAATTAAAATAAGAGAACCAATTTGATGCTCTTACATGAATACCATTATTAGATTTCAGTCTATAAAACACAATACCAGAAATTACCCATGATTAAAAAAAAAAAAAAAAAAAAAAAAAAAAAACAGTACCAGTATTCTTATTCCTATTTTGGTTTAGAAAATAGAAAAAAAAAAAAAAAATTCAAGCAGACTTTCTGTTTGATTGTTTTATTTAGAAACCTTTGGGACAGGCTCTAGAGTCACTCATTAGCAATCCTGAAAACTGTGCCCCCTCAGCCTCACTCTCCATGCCAGGAGATTGACAGGATAGCGCTGAAGCTGAGGAACCGTTAGGAGGCAGGGACATTATTTTATGAGGACATTATTTTCGTTTCCAGCACTGTTCATGTTAAACACTAAACTAATGTAAAATGTCAGATATTACTTCCACAATTTTTTTTTCCACTCCACAGGATGAAGCATCATCATTCTATGCATGAACATATTCATAGGTGATATGACTTCATTGCTAAAGTTTCTAACTAAATTGGGCTTGGTATTCTTGGTTGTAGTTTTGCTATGAGTGAACAGTAGAAGAACAACATGTGACACCTGTTGTCAGGGAGGGAGGGCTTCCTCATTGTGAAGTCAGTGCTGTCTTTGTTCTAGGCAATGTTTATGCAACCCAAGGAGTGTTTTAGTAAATGTTCACACTAAGCCAGGAGAGCAACATGGGAGATGATGATAATGAACTCATGACATCATTGGTTAAACACAGGAGTGGAGAAAAAAAAAGACAAAGGTCCAATTGCTCACTATATCAAAAGACTCTTCTGTAAGGAGATAACCTATGAATCAACCTGCCCCCCACCAATGGTTACAGGCAGAATATAAAATAGCACTCTTGCCCTTGAGGAGTTAGAAACTGGTCTGACAATAGGAAACCAGAATCTAACTTTCAAGCAGTGTCTGTCAACAAATGTCAATTTCCCTCCGTGCAGAATAGAAAGGGATAAAGAGGTAGAGAAAGGGCTTGCATCTTTCATTTAATTAGTAAGAAAGAACTTTGATCTTTCTTCAACTGACCTTCATGTTTAATGTGCACTTACAGTTGATGTGAATCTATTAGTAAACAAGTCTTTCCATTGCTAAATGAATCAGTTTACTCTCCATGCTGCATGTAATGACAAACAATGTTCATTCTTCTGGCAGAGGAAGGAATGATTTCAACACAAAATACTACCATAACTAAGTTTATATAGGCATTTAAGACAACTATGCTACCTACATTTACTACATATTCATAGTTTGGGAAAAAATTACCCTTTGGAAATACACAAGATAATCAAGCATTGGATAATTCAATTTCGTTTTCTAACTTTTTTTTTTTTTTTTTTTTTTTAATGTGTAAATTAACATTAAGACCAGATTCAACTTTGTTTCTTTGGTCTCTGCACTTTATAGTCCAAGATGGGGCTACGTGATATTCACAGCTATGGTTTAGTCCCACGAAATACCTGAGCTGGTCTTGACTGAAACAGGATCCCAGGCAAAACCAACAGGTAGGGATCAATCCAAATTCCAACCCTTATGACAGTGACTCAAGCTGTCACTTAACTTCTTTTCAGAAAAATCACATCTAAAACAAAGCCTTTACAAAAAACCTGACCCTTGTTTGCTTCCATTAATTTCTTACTGCTATATCCCACTTTAACAAAATAGTCTTTCTGGAAACTTGGAAGGGTAACAAAAAAAACCTGGGCTCAGACTCTGTTCCTGCCACCAGAAGTATATAGCCTTGACATTACAGTTTGAGACAGAAGAGCTATTTGGCTTGTGGTTTTGTCCAATTTTCAGGAATTCTGTAAACTTGTTAAACTCAGCCATCTTTAAAAATTAAACTCTGTAAAATTGCAATGAAATTAATCATATGAGAAACAAAGGTAATAAATCCTCAAAGCTCAACACTTCTGTTTTATTTTCTGAGCACAGCCAGGACAATGTTCTACAAAGTTACCACAAATTCTGGAGTTCAGAAATCTGATGTCAACTTGTTTCTGTGCTCTCTCTAAAGGCTCAGGAGAAGAGACATTCCTTGATTTTTCTAAGTTCTGTTGTTTGCAGGTAATCCTCGGCACCCCGGGCTCATTCAATGATTATTAGAAAGCTTTGAAATAGGCTGTGGTGTGACTTGTGAGCAATCCTGAAAACTGTTCCTCCTTAGGCTTGCTTCCATGTCAGGAGATGGACAGTGTAGTTTTGAGGCTAAGGACATTATTTTAGTTTCTGGCCTTTCTCGTATAAAACTCAAAACTAACTTGAAATGTCAGATAATAGTTACACCCCTTTTTCCACTCCATGAGATGAAGCAGCATCACTGCGTGCATCAACATATTCACAGGTGATATGACTTCACCTCTAAAGCTTATGACTAAATTGGACTTAGTGTCCACAGTTGTAGACAGAGGGAAGGAAGGGGACCTGAGGAAGATGAACCCTTCCAATGACCTACTCCTCTAGCCATGTCCAACCTGCCTACAGTGACCACGTCCATGACGCCATTCAAACTAGAATGGACTGCTTAGGTTAGGGGCACTCATAAGCCAATAATTCCACATCTGAATATTTCAGCATTAACACAGGAGTTTTGTGAGCACACTTTATATCCAAACCATAATAGTATGTAATGGAGAAAATGTTAATAATGCACACAAATTTCAAAGCTTGTAACATCTATAGCTGTGATGTTATCAACAGTACAAACAAAATCGAAGAAATATTTTGGTATGTAAAAAAAATCAAATAACTTCTTAGTTATTTAATTTAGCAAATAAGTTAGCTTTATTTTTTTTTTACCCATTAATGCAAGTAAAAATCAGAATCCACGTCTATCAGAACCATGACTCTAATTGATCAATTGCAACCCTATTGGTTGCAATGACTGTTGGCCACAGATGCTAGAGTTTGATGAATATCAAGAAGACATTCAGGAATTCAATTGGCCAGGTGGAATTTACAATAGGAAGAATTGCATATTTTATTATTATTTGTTTCTTGAGGCCCACACAATATAATATTCATACAAAACTTATGTATGCATATGTATGCATATTCTTTCTGAAGATTTGGTTGTTAAACATTTGTCAGGACATTGCTGCCCAAACATTTACCTACAGGTTTATAAATATTTCTGAAAATAGGAGTATATATATTGAAACAAGCTCTGATAGGATGGTGATATAAATCAAAAACATAAAAAGAACGTAGAGTAGCAAACATTTTTACCACTTCTTAAGATTGACCAGAACTATACCTCCAAGACATTTCACCAGCATTAATGTATGTGATGAAGCAACTAACCCAAAAGAAAGCTCTGACAAGTAAACCTGTATCAGTGTTATCACCATGATAAAATTTCAAACTTGCAGCTCTCTCTGATCTCTCTTTGCAAATTTATGTAAAATACAAAATCTAAGAGAAGTGACAAAGTTGCAAGGACCACCTGAGTCACACCTGAATGTCTGACATCATTGACACATGACAACTTGCACCTGTCTTGCTATCTTCATGATGAACAACCAGCCTGTGACACTGGGCTCTAGTTCTTAGCTGATTTTCACTGGGTATTGACTGATTTATATGTTGAGCTGAAGCTTTCTTTTTTTCATCTGCAAAATAAAAGGTATAAGTGTACCTGTGCTCTATAAATATTAGGTAATTAAAAGAAGTAGAACACATGAAGCACTCCTCACTTAATGAGCACCCTGTAAATGCATGCTGCAGCCATCACCCCCTCAATCCCTGATAGTAATAATATAATTCTTAATTTCTCCAGAAATTTTCTTAGAATGTAGGAAGTCTGTGTCAGTCTCCGTAACTGGATATAAATGACATCTCTAAAACAAAATATAAGTAATTCGATTGTTGTGCTTTTTTTTTTTTTTTTTTTTTTTTTTTTTTTTTTTCCTGGCTGGTCTTTGTAGTGTTATGGCCTAAAATACTTCATGGAGAAATTGTATCGGTCTCAGATGATTCCAGCCATGCACGCAAGCACCTATTCTGTCTCATGTCAGTAGATAGAAATGCATGTTGAATTCCATCTAATGGAGATCACTGCATGTAAAATCGAGCCATCAGCAAAGAAGTGGTTATGGCATGATCATTTTTACATTGTGTGACATGTTCCTGTAGTACTGTCAACAAACATAAACTTTCATCTCCACAAAGAGAGTTTCTGTAAACTGTATGTCACACTAATGCTTTTATTTTGCATGGTTCTTTTCCCCAGAGAAATTTCTTTTACCTTTATTTCTTTACCACAATTGTAATTCATTTGTGACAGACATGCTGACAAATCTATTCAGCTTCTTTATGTTATTGTACAGTCATTGATTACTTCAACATATTTTAGTTCTGTCTTTTTCCTTTTTAAAATAAATAATGTTCCTGTCGCCTGCACAGATACTTTTGAATATGTATTCAGGTTCAAGGGAGGCACATGCCCCATGCACTAGGCTTGCCATGATTAATTTAAATTTGGTAGCTTGACTTTGGATAGATAGCAGATTTAAATCTTTTCCTCATCACCAAAAATGTCCTTTAGAATTTAAAATTTATCAGCATCAGTGTAATGTGGTTTTAAAGACCAATGTAGCCTATCTGTCTCTACATAATAACTGAGAATAATATTGAGACACCAGTAGAGTTTCAATTTAAATATTATGTCAGATTAGACCAATCTTAAAATGGGAAGGAGGATCTGACATCATACTACATGGTTGAATAATGTACTATCTACACTATTCTCTTTATACAAAACCTTTATTATTTTCATCCTAAAGAAACTACATACCATGTTCCTTGAGGCCACATTACAGTTGAGCATTCATCTCGATTTCTGGTTAATTTATGAGTATCCTCCTTACTGTCACTTGACTCCCTGTGGGCATTCATATACTAACCTATCAGAGCTTAGCTTCCTTTTCTGCTTGATGGGGCTCATGAGTAGAGAGACAGATATATTAAGCATGACCTTCAACTTGCAACAATGGGTCTGTCTCTTGCTATCAGTTTTGAGGGCAAGCTTCTTGCTAACCTAAGACCACACAGTTTTGGGGCATGTAACTTGTACAAAACTGGTATTTGTTGAGTGACAAAGTTCATGCAGTCTGACAAAGATGCTGGTTTTCACTCTTCTTTCTTACAGTGTATCGTGATAATTCAGAGACTGTTCTTGAGATCCACTTGACTTTTTCTTCACTAAGCATGTGCACTCTTGCTTTTACCTTGTTTTCTGATAGTGTTTTTTTTTTTTTTTTTTTTTTTTTTGTGTGTGTGTGTGTGTGCTCAAGTAAGAACTATTACATGATACACTCCAGAATATTTCATCCATAGGCAACTATTTTTAAAATAAAAAAAAAAATAAACCTTTTATTTAGGACCTCACTTCACTAAGACTTTAAAATATGTTATATAGCTCAGTGCATGTCAAAAAGACATTAGTAAAATTTTTAAATTGCCTTTGTTTTATGCACATATTTAAGCCAGGTTTGATGGAAATAAGCAAAAAACCAAATGTGAATTTTATAGAAAGACTCACAAGTGAAATTTTTAAAATTTCCCTGATTTGACCCTCCTTCCTCTGCTAGTTTTAAATTGATGATTATTTGTCATCTACTGTGAACTTGATATCAACTTGTAAGAAAAGTGATGGGCTATTACCTTTATAATTTTAAGACCCTGAAAGATGGTCATGTTTTCATGATTCGAAAATAAAATAGTTTATTGATCTCAACTATTCTGAGATGTTTTTGATTGTCACGTCTTGACAATTTGTTGATACACTCCTTCTTTTCTATGCATTAGAAATCTTAGTTCAAAACAAGAAAATATCACATGAGAAAGCAATGAGCCATAATGGCCAATTGTGCTAATGCCCTTTTGTGACTAAAGAAATACGGATCTATAACACATCCTAACTTCTAGCATGAACCTTACTTATTTCTAGGACTAACACTGTATTTTCATTTTTCATATGTGGCAAAATGGGAACAAAATATCACAAATATCTTTTCATTGTTCTGTTTTACCTTTCAATTCTGACTTCCTTTGAATAACAATGATTAACTAAGATGATAAAAATATTGCAAAACAGGTTTCTTATCCTATTTGGGCCTGAATTCCGCAAAGTTGTACATTATTTACCAAATCAAGACATAGGTAACCCTTCACAATAGTGTAAGACAGTATCATATTTGTTAGTCGTTAATGTCCTATAACTCTACGGTAACTAATGGAGATTCACTTCTCGGAAACTGAGTGGGGAAGAATTCCTGTAGTGTGCACCGTTTCCAGACAATGTTCTCTTAATTTTTTAATGCAACAATTATTGTGATTTATAATGGCATTGAAGTTTCTCTGTAATCTTTCTCAGGATATGTTTGTTGTTATTAGTGAAATTCTGAACGCCTTGGAAGGGATGTTACATGAAACTCTTTAATAATGAAACACTTTTCTGAAAAAAAGGTGCAACCCTCAGTTTTTTTAAATAGATCAGATGTATGCCTACAATTTTTAAAGAGCTTCCTATATCCAAAAACACTATCTTGCAGAAGTGTTAAATTTGAAGATAGATTTTTATCACTTGCCTTAAGAAGAAATACAAGGGGCCTATATATTTTAATAAAATTATTATGTACCATTTCCTACATTGGAGAATTCATATTTGTGTGTCTTATGTGATTTAAAGACATGGGTAAATTGTTCAAGTTCTTCCTTTTATAACTAAAAGAAGATTAAAACATTCTTCTAATTAATAAATTCTAATTAGGTAGATCATTTGGAAATGTGTTTTCTATAACCACCATACTAGCTGGACTTAACAATGACTAGGAGCTCTGTGGCCAAAAGCAGTGATATTTTATTAATAGAAAAAATAAGTTTGAACTACATTGGCGATCCTGCATTACAAAATCTTTTAAATAGAAAATGTAGCAGAAGGACAATCTCTGTTGGACTCTGTCTATAGGGTATATTATCCAAGATATTGGAAGGCGCTTCCTCTGAATATGTCTCTGTTTTGTAGCAAGCATCCTGAGAGTACTGGATTAGCAAGGCTCCAGCATATGAATTATATATGCCTCTTGATAGTGTATCAGGACAATTATTGTAAGACAGAATTTCAATAAATCCATCTTCTTACTTTTCTCCAAATTCCTCAAAAATAGGTTTCAGTTATAGTAAAATTTTAAACATTGTTTTCCACGGATTCAAAAGTTAAAGAGAAAAAAAAATCTAGTGCAAAGAAGTACATTTAGCCAAGTTCAAATAGTGTAGGATTAAATCTTTATTTGTATTTCTTTTTAATAGGTACATGAGGTCAAAAAAGTTTGACCAGACATTAGAGTTTGTCACTCATTAATAAATTATCTATGCCTACAAAATAAGTTTACAATAACCTGAAAGTCAACAATGAGGATGAGGAGACTACTGAATTACTTGTAATATAATTTAAAAAGTACAGAGATCAATCCAGATGGTTGCATTGGGCATGGAGTTACCCGAATTAAAAGGGTGTCAATAAATCTGTAAATTAATCAATCAATCCATAGTATCAACTATTAGAAAACCTCTCAGACTCTTAAATTTACATATATTCTGTTCCAAGACAGTGTAAACAGGGCAAAGTCTTATAGATTATAAATGTTTCATGCTAGAAATATCAGACATTGTAATAACTGGAAATAATTTCTAATTTGAAAAAGTCAGCCATGTATTCATTTATTCCAGCTCAGTATAAAACAACAGCACCCTTCCTCTATCCACACTCCAACAAAATGCCAAGTTAGCAAAGCAAAATACTTCTATAGGAGATGACAATTACCTCAGAATGTAAGACAGAAAAATACCAGTGTTTATCTGCAAATTATGTTTGTTTCTTTAGAATGGAATGAACATTAACCAAGGACTTTTGAAAATAATGATGAAAGGAATGGGGAGGGAAGAAGAAAAGAAGGCATGTATCAACATGAGCTACGGCGAACATTACAAGCTCCCAAGGTTTTGTTACTGCTAGTCAATTTTCTGGGAGATTTGTAGGTTTACAGGAGGATCTCTATTTCTACTTGCTAATTTGTGAGGATACATAAAAAATAGCCTATATATATGTGTGTATATATATATGTGTGTATATATATACATATATATATATATATAAAGATATTTTACAATGATATTTAATTCAGAAGCTGTGTTAAACCTTTAGGAAACCATCATTCCCGAAAAGTATCATTTAAATGTCCTTATGCATTAGGATGTCAATTTTCAGGTTTGTCACACTAATTTCTAACACTAAAATGTCCCTTAAAAATCTCTTTCTCTTCACTCTGTCCCCCAAAGTTTCTGAATTAAGATTGCATGCACAGCTACTGTTTACATCAGGTTAATTGCTTGTGGTGGCTATGTCTCATTTTGGCATTCCATGCTACATAATTTATAATATACTACTTAATTTATAATCTGGCTGGATTGTTTTGTTGTATAGGGAGATGCAAATGGAACATATTTCATTATCTTAGCTCCTAGCTGAATACTGTGGAGATTGAAGTGGGTCTAAATGGGCAAGCCTCCCATCATGTGAGGTTTGAAAAAGACAGAGCCCACATGCTTTTAGCTAGATCAGACAAAAGATTCTGCCAAAATTCACCAATATAAAGTGCCTTGTCTATGCACAGATATCTTCGTATACAGAGTCTGCTTCAACTCTTGGAAAAACTGGACAGTTTTAGACTTAAGAGATTAAGAACTTCAATCATTGCTTCAAAGACAGAATAAGAAACTCTATCTTTAAAATGTCACAAGCTAAAATATTTAGGTCTAGCATCCATTTCTGTAACTCCTGAGGCTTCAAAAATTTTTTCTTGAATAATATTCTCTTAAGATTTACATCTTCCTCAGATGTCCTGTGATTTTCCTCTCCACAGACACCACAGGCAGAAAAGAGCCACTGGTGGCTTCCGGCATGTGGTCATGACCTGTTGCATGCCTGGTTTGCCTTACAGCATAAACTCAGTTCCTCCCTCTGCGGGACCCTTCATCAAATGTTATTGTTAGATGTGAAGCATCCCCCCAACACTTATGTGGAAAACAATGCTAAAAGGTTCTGAGGTGAAATGACTGGATAGTGAGCGTTGGAACATAATTAGTGATTTAATTCCCTGATAGGGATTAAGTGGGTAGTAACTGTAGGTAGGTAGGGTGTGGCTGGAGGAGGTAGGTCACAAGGGGTGTGCTTTTGGAGTATTTTTATATATATATATATATATATATATATATATATATATATATATATATATATATATATATATATATATATTTGGTACTGGGGATTGAACCCAGGGGCATTTGACCACTGGTCCACATCCCCAGCCCTTTTTTGTATTTTATTTAGAGACAGGGTCTCACTGAGTTGCTAAGTGCTTCGCCATTGCTGATTTTGAATTTGTGATCCTCCTGCCTCAGCCTCCCAAGTGCTGGGATTACAGGCATATGCCACCACGCCTGGCTTGGAGTTTATATTTTGTCCCTGATGAACCAAGCTCTCCCTCTCCTTCCTGATTGCTATGTCCTGAGCTGCTTTTCTCCTCCACATCCTTCTGCCAGGATGTTCTGCCTCACCTTGGGGCCCAGAGCAATGGAGCTGGCCATCTATGGATTGAGACCTTTGAAACAATAAGTGCCAAATAAATTTATGCCCCATTAATGGCTCTTATCAGGTCTTTGGGTCCCAGAGATGAAAATGCTGATGAAAACAGCAGAGGTTCAAAGCTTTTTGCAAATCTCATCACATGTGATGCTGGTCACTCACCTACATACTGTACGTGTGTAACTGGTAGCTTAGAAAAGGGAGGCTATGGACTTTGGAATTGATGTGATAAAGAGAAAAAAATACATATATCCTCTTAGAAACTGCTTCCAGCAGTCATTATAGAATGAGCTCATGGAGCTAAAGGGCAACAAAAAAGTAACAGCAGAATAACATTGTTTGGAAACAGATGAGACTCTCCAGGGCTGATGGCAAGAAAAGGCAAGACATATTTACCTGGGCAAAAAGGGTCCAAAGAGAAAAGCATGTGTCTGTGTTTCTTTTGCAGAAGAAAAGTCAGACAAGGGAAGAAAAGGGGAAACAGGGAGTCTCAGAAAGAGAAATAGAGGACAGGTGAAACTTCTGTGGTTCAGGGGACAAGGGAGAATCTCTTGCTGGTAGCAATAAAGCTTTGAAAAAACTCTAAAGTCTAATAACAAATAATACTTCTTGAGATGAAGTCCCTAATATGCTATCATGGCTGTAATGATGACCATTTTTATAAGTGGGCTGATTTGTGAATGTTCATAAAAGAGACAAGTTTCATGTCTGTATTGCCATGGTAAAAGTCAGACACTTCATGAAGACACATCGTGAAAACCTAGATTGCATCAGGGATTTTCAGAAATCTCACCGAAAACTGGTATTTCACAGATTAGGGAATTGAGGTTGGATCACATCAATGTTTTCTGGAATGCAGGGGACAGCTGGTATCTGAAAGAGTCCCATCTGGCATCTGTATGATGTGTACAACTCACTGCCCCAGGAGTTTATGTAGATGAGTGAAAGAGGCAAGAAGAAGATATTAAAGATGATGGGCACTGGGGAACCTGGGGACTCCCACCATTTCCAAAGACGTCTCCTGCTCCCTTAGTTTCATAGCATTGGAACCATCTGAAAAGGTGTGCTTAATGTTGTTAGAATTACTATTTATTCCTAGAAAATCTCCAAGTCTAGTATTTATGTAAAAATTCTCTCCAATATAAAAAGGTCTATGGGCCAGATTGATATGGGGCCTACCAGTTTACAAAACCTGCCATCTATATTAGTTGAAGAAAAACCTGCCATCTATATTAGTTGAAGATTTTTTTCTTTTTTTTTTTTTTTTAATTGTTTTTGGCACTGGGGATTTTACCCAGGGATTCTTAACCACTGACCCATGCCCTAGTCCTTTCTAATTTATTTATTTCTTTATTTTGAAACAAGGTCTTGCTAAGTTTCTCAGGACCATGCTAAGTTGCTGAGGCTGTCTTTGAACTTGCAATACTCCTGCCTCAGCATCATGAGCCACAGTTGAAGTTATATTGTTGTATAAAACCAATGAAAATGGTATCTAAGTCAGTTCTGAAAATGCAAAATATTTCAGTTTCCCCCTGTTCAGGTGTGGTCTCATTCAACAGTCCAACACTGAGGTCCATTTAACACATCCCTATTTCACATATGGCAAAACTTGACAATCTCAGAGACTACATTCTCTGCATTATGAGTAGAGCTCTTTTCTCCTCAAGGACACAAAGCAGTCATCTTCTAGAGTAGGTTCCCATGAATTGCTTCCTGATATTCCAAATACACCCTTCTGGGTTAACTTCCACTCTGCGGTCACAACTTGTAATAAAAGAGCACTGGAAAGAGAGATCTCCCCTGATTTCTCACCTGCACATCTAAAACTTACAGTACTCCGAAGGATAGAGAAGAAATTGGAGGAGGTATAGTACAGCTGAATTTCTGTATTTGGTTAGCACTATAGGGAGACTAATCATGATATTCACCCACCATCTTCATATCTATTAACAATCCTCATTATAATGAACACAATGTAATAGAAAAAAGCATCATTAATTTCATTCATTCTCTATTAGCTGGTGACATGAAACAGCAAAAAGTTCAGACCCACTTTTGTAATAATGTAGAGATCCTTAGAAAAACATTATTTTTAATTAAGAAATATTTCAAAAATGCAGAAAAACAGAAATATTGCTATACCAGATACCCTGCCCCCACCAGTGAGATGTAACACATACTACCATATTGCCACCCTCGTTCTCTCTTTCTTCAAACAGATTTTTTAAAGAAAAGCCCAAAATGTAAAAGTTCTTGTGTAACTAAATTTTTTCAAAGCTAAAAATGGTTCCATGTTTTGGTTCAGAATTTTAGATTTTGTATAATTGCTATTGTCCCAATCCTTCAGGGCTCTCATAAGTAGTGAAATGGCAAGATTCAATAAGGCATGAACTGTGATAAACAAATATTTAACACTATTTTGAACTTCATTGGAATTTAAACTTTCTGCTGTAGATAATGTTTATATCCCCCCTCCTCAGAGTCATTTGGTGAAAGCTAATCCCCAAGGTGATGATGGTACTGGAAGCAGAGCCTTGCCCTTGAGTGGGGATGGGACATGATTAATTTGGTTATGAGGACAGAGCTCTCAGGAAAGGGATTATTACCCTTATAAACAACAATCCTAAAACACTTTTTGTCCCATCAGCTCCATGCAAAGACCCAGCCAGGGGAAGCACCCTCTGTGAAGAGGAAAGACCTCCACAGATGTAGTATCTGCTAGCACCTTGGATTGGACTTGGCAGCCTCCAGAATGGTGAGGAACACTTCTCTTGCTGCTACATTACCCAGTTTCTGATATTTTGTGAGAGCGTCCTGAACAGACTTACTTACTGCACAAATGTAAATTCTACCCAAGCAGGAAAAATTAGCTTACTACAGAAACATGCTTTCTTTCATTTCCCTCCTCCTTCTCTACTTTGCTTCCTTTAATTCTTTGGTCCTTCTTTTCCTCTTTCTCTCTCTCTCTTATTTCTGCCCCCTTTCTCTCTTTTTCCCCCCTCTCTTTTCTCTCCCTTTCCTTTTAAGAGAGTTCTTTGTTATTTGTATTATTCATAAAAAAAGTTAGATATTTTGACTTTGTTGTTTTTTATAATCAGAAACTTCCTGAAACACTTCGTCCTGATGCTATTTGCAGATGGTGAGTGTGAAAGTCTTCGCACACTCAAAAGAGAGGTGCACCATGGAAGTGCAAGTCATCAGTGAGAATACCATGCCTTCTCATTTCACATGATTGGCTATTACACAAATATTTCTTTGTTTCCCAAATTTGAACACATTTAAACTTCACAGAAAAGCAGTAACTAGGCAATACTAAAACTAGAGACACGCATTGTATCAACTGCAAAGTAGGATCTTTCCCACTTCAACTTAAATGTGGGTCACATTCACATGCCTAGCTGCTACTACCCTGTGATTTTAAGTAATACCTTTGCCATAATGGATTTAAAATAATAACAACTACATAGAGAAGTGAGGCTCACAATTATGAAACAGGAATTCACCCAAAGAATCTCTCTCTGGCCACTTCAGCTGTGATCCACTTAAATAGTATGGGACAGCGTGGTAGTTCATGTGCAGAAAACACAGGTTTCAAAATGTCAGGGACAAGGGGTATATTTCTGTCCAGTGCAGCTAAAGCAAGCATTCCATTTCCCCCTGGAAGATGCGATGTGCCTTATTTATCTGAGACACAAGCCCTCAAGAATTCTTGAATAAGTTTCACACAATATATTCCAAACACTTCAAAAGTAAGAGATGAATTCAATACAACTCACCCTGACCTCCTTTCTGGTACCTCCTGTTTTCATTCACTCATCATTTCTAAAGAGAAAAAAGGCAAAAAGCAGTTATATAATTTAATCCAGTTATGTAATTTAATCCAGAATATGATGCAAATTAGCTGCTGAATGGCAGCTTTGCTTTTTTTTTCTCTCTTAATCTCTGACAAGTTGTTGAAAATTGTTCTAATGTTTGCTATCATTAACCATCCACTTTACCAGTTGTAGACCAAAGTAGACCAGGACACATCTGTTCAGGAAACCTAGATTGCTCCCTTTTTCTTCAGAACCCATCTGTCTTTAGATTTTGAGTTAAATGTAGTATTTGGATCTATATTTCATTTTGGAATTTAAAAAAAAAAAAAAAAAAAAAAAAACTCTTTGACTACCCTGGGAAGGAGAACAGGCAAATCAATTTTCTCTTTCCTATGATTTTTCTTAGGTCAGTCCTCCCCTCCTCCATTTACTCTTTTTCCTTAATTGTCTCATCTCTAAATGTGTCTACCTTAATTTAGAAGAAACAATCAGGCAGCCAGATTCAATATGTACTACACAAAATGGATACTGGGGATTTCACACATCGAACATATATTCTCATTTTGCAAAACGAAGGGAAGGGGAGGGGTGTAAAGGAGAAAGAGCTCAGAGAGTTCTCAGATCACAGAGAGTTAATTTTAACAATCTGGGCATGTGTGTCTGAGAAATGTATTCTATTTGTCTGACATACTTTTCAAAAGTTATAAATCAGGAAAAAAATTGTCTGATACCTAACGCAGTTTCATAGAACTCTGAAAAATAAGTAAAGATTGCAGCTTGTTAACAACTGGAGGCTCACCATTTTTCTAATTGCAATTTTATTTAAGTCAGAGCTGAGCACCCTCATGAGGTTCCCGCTGCTATTAGAATAGCAGGTTAATGCTGGCAAAAACACCTAACTCTTCAGACATGGAGCAAAACAGACAATAAAACAGCGGTAAAACAAGTGGCCACATCCACTTCCTTCTATCTGAGCTGACAGGGAAAATGATGTATGCTGTACCCACAAATGTGCTCACGACAAGAATGCATTTATATGAAATACTGGATCCTGGGGCAATTAGACTTTTCATTTATAGCAGCTTGTTACCAGTGTGGTACCAACAATCCTTAGTAATTAAAGGTGTCATTTCATCCCCAGACCTTTGGTGAGGAAAGTGAGAATTCACCTCCCGTTTCTTGGGAATTTCAGTTTTCTAATTATTTTGAAATGGAGGGTGAGCAGCTTAGTCACCCTCCCACCCAGTGTGACACAGGTCGACTGTCTTGAAAACAGCTTCTGGAAACCAGGCATCTCCTCTACCCCTCGTGGTAATGTGCTTTCATTTTTACATCCCTTGCCATCCTGGCCAGCGATCTTTAAAGGGAACCTAACTAAACCTTTAGCAGGTGTAGTTTTATGTTGACATGAGAAGCCCTATGCAACAAGGACAAAAATATCGATTGATGAGTTTCAAACAGATTTCTAATACTCCCAGTCTTTCAGTACTTATATTTCATTGCTGAGGCTGGCTTTGAACTTGCGATCTTCCTGCCTCAGCCTCCCAAGTGCTGGGATTACAGGCATGCGCCACTGTGCCCTGCCTTCAGTACTTATATTTCATAAACAGAGGTATAGTTTGTTTCCGATGAAGCTGAATTGCTCAGCTCAGGAGATCCTCAGGGTAAACTGGGTGGGGAAACTGGGTGGGAAAATATTTTAAATTTCAACTAAAAACAATAAATTAATAATTATCCTTTCAGGATTATTGCACATTGCTAATAAATTGTGAATCCAAGGGACCCAGAGGTTAATAAAAGATCTGCTGGGTAGCTCCAGTGACCACTGAGGAAGCCATCAATCTGTCCACAGGTGTCATGGTACAATGCAATTCCTCTCTCCTTCCTTCTTGTTCCTTTTTCTTTCTAGGCTCAGTGTGACTGGTTGCCAAATGATTTCCACCCGAAAACTGACCAGCGTGGAGACCTTTCTAGGCTTGCTACAGAACTGCTGTAGAGTGCCCATCTGGTGAAACAACTTTTTTGAGCCTAATCATGAAGATTTATTTTTTTCAATCAGCCACATAATCAAAGGAGTGCTTAATATCTTAAGCTGTCATTGTGGAGAGACAAAGCAGCATTCTACAAAAGAATCATCACTAAAGCAATGGAGGTCCATCTGCCTAATTATCCAGTGAGGAAGATCGCCTTTAGTAAGCGCAATACGAACATTGTTTTGGGTTCTTCAAAGTTGCTGTATTCCCACCATCTTCCCTTGAAACTAATGAAAGGGAAGACACAATAATAGCACGTTATAGTGGATGGCATGAAGTAAGGGCTCCAGGCAAGCTTTGTGTTCCCTCCTGTGAAAAGTATCACCATTTATTATCACTCATTAAAATTTAATTTTATATGGCATCTTTAAAAGGTCATTTTTTAAATTGGAATCTTGTAGGCAACATTACTGACTGGTTAACTACTGTGAAAAAACAAATCTTCATAGATTTATTGTTTTAAGCTATTATTAAGGAGGCACCTTATAAAAACAAAACAAAATATTTTCCTCCTCTAAAGTGAGATTGCTCGCCTTTCCAAGTAATTTAATTTGCACAATAGTGTTGGTTGATTTTTGTACTAGATGCACCTTGAAAACCTAATTAGAAGTGGAAAATCATTAGCATGCAAAGGGTTTAAACCTATAGCTTAACTATGACAAGTTAAACCAAGACTAAGATGGTGAAATACAAATAACACTATGATAAAAAGTGGGGAAGCTAAGCTTGTGTTTTCTCTTTGCATTTACTGCAATCAAACTGTACTTCTCTTCTACAGAATCTTATTTTATTATAGACCATGATTGCACTGACTTCTGATCTAAAATAGTTTCATGTCGCTGTACAGTTGTAATAAATATTAATGCTTATAATATCAATATAAAATAATCCCTTTATTCTCCAAAAGGAACAGGGGGAAAATTTTGCACCAAGAATTTCAGGCACTTTATATATATTTTATTATTTAACCCTATTAGAACACACTGGGGTGTGGAGCTGGTTTTTGAATCAAGGAAACTAATGTTTAGGGAAAATGACTGACAGCTTATCAACCCAAATCTCCCTGACTACAGAAGAATTTCTACAGCCTGGACTCATTCCTATAGAAATTGTGTCCACCTGCACGACAGTTTTCTGCAAGAAGAGAATATCATTTTTCACTTTGGAGGGCATATAGTCTCTGTAGCAATCACTCTGTTGTGACTTTTTAGCACAAAAGCAGTTGGAGATGAAATGCAACTGTGTGAAGATAAATTTTACTTCCAAAAGTGGACAAGAGGCCATATTTAGTCAAAAAGCCACAGTTTGTCCTGGAGTAGAGAATAAGCCATGTGAATCATAAAACTTATTTGTACAATATTGCATAACCCAATGCCTGAGAAGGTGATGATTAAGCCATGGTGATATTGAACATGACACTAACTAATACCTAGATGGGTGTGTGTTATATGCTAGACACTTTTCACAGAATAACGCATTTACTCCTCATAATATCTCTGTTAGTTACTATTTTTATTCATTGTGGGAGATAAGGGAATTGAGGTATGAATAATTAATTTGTCAAGATAACCCAGCAAGTAAGTGGGGGGGGTTGAGGATTTAAATTATAAAAGTGCATAATACACAGTAGGATCTCAATAAATAATGGATTAATTAAATGAATGACTGAATGAATCAGTATAGTCAGCCCTAAATATTTTAAAACAGAATTATATCTCTTGGTCATTAAAAAAGT
Organism: Tamias sibiricus; assembly: GCA_025594165.1. Lineage (NCBI taxonomy): Eukaryota > Metazoa > Chordata > Mammalia > Rodentia > Sciuridae > Tamias > Tamias sibiricus. Next base: position 14,221,241 of record CM046662.1, read on the forward strand.
ATCTCTCTTCCAAATCATCCAGGTTTACATAGCTCAAGGCAAATTTAAAAAGAAAAAAAAAAGTGGGGGAGGAGTCAAATGAAGGAAAACATTAATCTGGTATTGAACATATATGCCTCCATGTGAATTAATTAAATTGGTTTTCTTTTTTTGATACTGGGGATTGAACCCAGGGGCACTCAACCACCGAGCCACATCTTCAGCCCTATTTTGTATTTCTTCCTTTCTTTTTTTTTTTTTTTTTTTTTTTTTAAGAGACATGGTCTCACTGAGTTGCTTAGTGCCTCAGCAATGCTTTGAACCCAGGATCCTCCTGTCTCAGCGTCCTGAGCTGCTGGGATTACAGGCTTGTGCCACCACATCCAGCTTAAATGGGTTTTCTCATCTGTTAAATACTTCATTTTGGATAAGTAAGGTTTACTTGGCAAGCCCATGTTCATCAAGAAGGAACACAAAAGGGAGAAAGACAGGAGAGTAAAAAGGGAAGATGGGAATTAAGGGGAATAAGATGCAATAAGAAATAAAAGTAAAGCTTTTTACTCAACAGGCATTTACCAAACATTTAACATCTATTAGGTACTGAGATATGTTCTGCCCATATATTGATTTACAAAAGAAAGAAAACCTATCATGGCTGAACCATTCATAAGGCTTACAGTATATAAGGAGACAACATAAAATAAACATCATATAAAAGTGGGATTACAAATCACTGTAAGTGCCCCAAAGAAACAGATAAATGCTCTGAGGGTATACCAGTGGAATTTAATTTAGATTGAGGGTTGGAGAAGGTCTCCTTGAAGATAGGATATTTAAATTGAGAATGGCAGGTGAATAGGAATTATCAGGATGAAGAGCAGAGAGAACAGCATTTTAAGCAGATGACTAAGGGCAGAAGAAAATGTCCAGAGATAAAAAAGAATCTGAAGGATTTAAAAAATGTCATTATGGTGCATTGCCCTGCATTGGGAGAAGATGAGGGAAGAATGGCACAGATTCATAATGGCCAGGTGGGACACTTCAGCTGGATTTAGTAATCACATTAAGATTTGCACAGGTTGTTTTATTTTGTTTTCCCAGATTTTCTTTCAAGTTTGATGAGAAGATAATAAAATGGTCTAAGCAAAAATAATAAAATACATACATATGTGTGTGTGTGTGTGTGTGTGTGTGTGTGTGTGTGTGTGTGTGTATACAAGTACAGTCATATATGAATGGCAGCCAGCTGGCTGAGTTTGAGGGTAAAACCATGAAGTAGCTAAAGAGGGCAAGTGTAAAGACAGATTAAGAGGATATTATGATAGTCCAGAAGAGAGATGATCATGTGTAAGACTGAGGGATGAGTGGGGAAGCTGGGGTTGACTAGATAGTTTAGAGATGAATATCAGGATGCACTTGTGGATTAGATACAAAAAGTGATAGAGAAAAAATGTTAGGTATTAGTAGAGTGAAAAGTGGAAATTCAAGAGTAAGAATGTGAACACTTTAAGTATCAGATACCTGAAAGACCATAAGGTAGAGTTGTCAAGGATACAGGTTATCTACAAGCCTATATCTCAGAAGAAAGGTATGAATGAGTGATAGGAAATGGCAAATAGTATTATTTGGATGACAATGAATCATGGTTGTGGAAGACTTTTGGACAAAGAGGTGAAAACAGAGGAATAAGAATGACTGGGAAGATGGTTAATGGGTACAGATGTGTCATTGAATAGGGGCAAACTTAACAATCGATATTCTACAGCACAGAAGGTTAACTAAGGTTGGCAACAATTAATTGAAATTTTCAAAATAGACATTAGGGAAGATATTGAATCTTACAAACCCAAAGACATAATATGTATCTGAGATGATATATATTTCAATTACCCTCATCTGATCATTACATATTGGGTATCATAGAAATGACTCACTATCCCATAAGGGTGCACACTTACTCTAGATCTATTGAAAACAATACAAATATATTAAAATTAGAGAATAGGGTGACTGTATAAAGCTATAAAGAAAAATAAAAGGGAAGTGTGTAAATACAACAAGAATATAAGGTTTAAGGAAAAGCAAGCAAGCAATACTATTCAGTTGGGTTATTATGGACAAGAAGAAAATCTGAAATACAAATAACCAATCACTTATATTACAGATTCTCTGGGAGGCCTGGAAGTTGGTCCCATGTAAGAATGTAAGTGGGGTACGAATTGCACACTCTCACTTTCTCCCCTATTTATGGGTGCAGTCAATTAAGCTTAGCATCATTACACAGTGGTAGCAGAGCTGTTGCAGTCTCCATCCTGTGGGGCTGTCAGCACATAGAGTCATTTTCCAACTGTCAGGGCAAACGATTCAGTCTCTGGATAGTGATTACACTCCTTGGAATGTTTGTGTGGAAACTCTTTCTATCCAGAGGAGGAACTATTACAATGAGCACTATCAGTGAATGATGCACTGCTTCCTTTTGCATTCTTAATGCAATTGTAACTAAGCTACCAGATAAATCAGCAGAGCATAAACATTCCATAGGAATTATTTTCTTGAATTAAAATTTATTGTGAGGGTCCAGGTCTATACATCTGTATGCTCTCTCATTTTACTTAATCTTATGAAGCCCTCCAATTTACCTTTTATTATTTTATTAAAAAAAATTTGAACATACTTATATCAGGGATAAGAAAATGAAATAAGGCAGCCATGCCCCAACTTTCATAGAGCTTAAGTTCTAGTGATGTAGACACACTTTGTTTTTATTTTATAGTATCCTTTGAAGTTCACAGTTATTTGGCACTCACAGAAAGCTTGAGGGGAAGGAGGAGTAAGTATTCAATCTTACTTTAAAGGTCAAATACAATGAATATGAGAAGAGAAAACTGAAAAGCATGTCACAGCACAGTGGTTCTCAAATTGTGGCCTCTGAAACAGCTTTGACTGTATATTTGTTAACAATGCAAAAACTCTAGCCTCATTCCAGAACTTGAAAATTAAAAATTTGAGGACAAAGTTCAATAATCTCTATCAAGACCTTTAGCTGACTATGGCACATATATAAGTTTGGGAGATTCTCATGGAAAAGAAAGAAATTGAAGTGAATACTGCATATTGGGTAATAAGAGGTTGGGGAAAAAATAGCAAACGCTTTGGCTTCAGTTCTATGAAAATCAATTTTATTTATTTATTTATTTATTTTTTGCTATAAATACATAAATAAACAACTGGGGTCATGAACTTCAATGTCCATAGGTATGAAGCAGGCACCATCAATGAACAAAGATGGTCAGCAGAAGAGAAAACCGTGGCTTAAGTATGCTGAGAAGAGAAAGCAACACGTTGAGAGACAGGAGTAGTAGGAACTATAGCAAACTTGGAACAATGAAACAGTCCAGGAAAAATTCCCCAGAAAACACTCAAATCTGAATTTGAATATATGTATAAAATTTTTCAATTATTAAACATGAGCAAACATTACAGTCTAAGGATATTATAGGTGTGCAAAAAATAAACTAGATAAGGAAGAAGAGAAAAACAGATGTTGAGACTGGGATTTGCAGGCCACCCTGGTGGGAAAGAGATGGTGATCTTTGGCTGTGGATTTGAGGTGCACTTTTGGAAAGCAATATGCATTTGAGTAAACATAAATTTTCCAGTAGGAAGGGATCCATTAGAAAGATGTCAAGTGGTGACACCATGATAGACCTCTGCCATGATGATCTTCATTAAGGCCACACAGGGGGCATGAATGGAATCATGCTTCTCAGTGCCAATTAAGATTCCTCCAAAATGCAATAGATTTTAATTCGCAATATTCTTACCTATTCCTGCTATCCAATGAACAGAACTGGCCAAGCAAGGCCAGATCTGGAAGTCTGGTTAAAAGATAGGTCTCACAGTTTTAGCCAGGCAAAATGTTGCATCTCAAAATGACAGAACATCAAAAACAATGTATGAATGAAATGTGTGTGTTACAGAAGATTAAAATGTGAGGCAGAGGTGCCTATTCTAAGTATAAGCAAGGAGATAGTATTTACCAGGAAGGCAAAATTAACAAACAAAATGCCACAATATAATTTAGGGTGAAATTTGCTGCCATTTAAAGATATATTGCATGGTAATTTTGTTCTTGGGCCACAGAAGTTAGCAATAACCAGAAAGTCAACAGAAGTACAAGGGTCACTTTCATGTTTCTTTGGAGCATCAACCAAAACAATTGGAAATAAATGACAGCTATAGCTCTCTATTTCTATTATTCTTAATGGTAATATTATAGAACGTAGAATGCAGGAGAAAAGGTGAAAACTTTTTAAAAATTTCTCAGTAATTGAGAAGTCATGCCTTAAAAGGGAATTTAGGAAATCTCCACTCTCATTTTTTCCTTAAAAAATATAAATAACTAGAGGAGAGGAACTAAAAGGCTCTAAACACAAAGTTATGATAAGGAGATAGAAACATGAATTACCCTGATTCAACTGGTTTCCATTGCAAGCATGTATATATTACACCATACCCCAAAAATGCATACAATGAAATAATTCATTAAAAATACCTTTTTTTAACAACGTGAAGGAATTTACTCTTTTCCACCACGTTCTCCTCAGGTTATACAACAACATGGGGTTCAATCAAAGCCAAATCAGCAGATTTATAAATATTGTTTATTGGCAGATAGTTGAGATGCAACTAATTGTATCAATTATAAAAACTTTTCATATCATTGCAAATTGACCAAAATGAAGTTGGAAATAACAGCATTAAAACAAACAACAACAACAACAACAACAACAAAAAAAAACTGTCTTCTTACTACTATAAGAAGAAAAAACTCAAAAGAAAATTTCAGTTCAGGTTGTTGTATGCTATTGATCCATTTGATAACCTTATCTAGGGCATGGACCAGGGAGACTGCTCCAAGTGAAATACAGTAATTGCCCCCTGGCAGTGTTTTAAATCACACCAGGACCCCTAGTCACCCACCAGAGAACAACAGGGTACGGTGACCCAAGACTTTGCCCAGGCTTATTGCTTTTGACTCAGTCTCCTCCTTTTATCAGTACAGACATTACCTTATCTTTCATTATGATTTTTCGATTTTACCACAGTGTGAAAGCGATATTCATTAAGCAAAATATGTATTTCCAATGTTTATTTAATTTTGGTATTTTCCTGGGCTAGCAAGATGACAGGACACGGGATGCTCTTTCATGATGCTAGACAGTGGCACTGAGCCACAGCTCACCATCAGCCTTGCATTCAGAAGGGGATACTACCCACACCCACGAGGCACTGGGTTGCTAAGAAATCACAGTCAGCAGTTATGTGTACACAATGCATTTCCAATTTAGGATTTTTTTTTATTTGGAATAGGTTTATTGGGATATAAGCCCTATTATATGTAGAGCACCATGTACTTGGAAGATTTCTGCCTACTTTTCAAGATCCATCAAAAGTGATAGATCTTGCACCTTTCTGAACAACTGTAGGCAGAGCTAATTCCTTTATGCTATTTCCACAGTGCCCTGTTTCCAAATGTCTGATGTGGTATTTTGCTTATTATTTTATAAACTATTTACATGACCATCTTCTATTTTAGACTGACTTTCTCAACTTTACCTCATATTCTAATCCCCAGCATGTCTCCAAATACCTGGCATGCAAAATATTCACTGGACATAGATTTGAATGAATGATGAACAGATAAGTGAAAGAAAGAACTAGATAAGGAGGGCAGGCTGCATTTCATTAGGCCAAGGTCAAAGATTAACCTTGACAACTACATGAATGATTTAGTCAGGATTTAGTAATTTGCAGCTGAGTTTAGTAATTCCTGGGTCAATCTAAAGATCTATATCTACTCCAACATATTGAAATTTCTGTGAGTTTATGTACATAAAGATAAGCAGAGAAAAGAAGTGTGTAAATTATGTCTGCATGATACTAGAAAAGCAGTCAACAGAGGATTCCTTCTGGCACCAGTATGACTCCATGGGTCTTTGTAGTCATGAACAGAATTTTCAGGAAAGTACTACAGCTTAGATCCTATAGTTTCCAGTACTTGGATATGCATCTGATTTCCACTACAAATAGAACACATATAATGTATTCTTGACCTGAGAAGCAGGAAGAGTCATTTGAGAATGTGGTCTTATTCACATTCATTGCTTTTTACAAATTTAATTTTATTTTTGTAATAATTTTACCTTTGGACAAGAGTGGGGCACTGAGGAACATTTTCTCTTGTGATATACTTGGTATACCTTGTTTTTAATACATGCTCTAAAATTGTATTTTAAAGATCATACCTATTGTCTCTTCTATGAAAGATACTATAAAGAGTACTCTGTCAAGACAATGTTCATGTTTTCACTCCATATGTGGATATACATATGTATACACACATTTATATAGTAAATGCCTGAGCCACTAGAAAATGACACACAATTGGAACAAAAGGAGTGAGAAATTGCAGGTCTATGTCATTTCATATGAGCGAAAATAAAGAAAATTGCTTGAAAAACACAGGAATGTTGCAGAGAAAGGTTCAGCAATTGCAATAGGATTGCTACTTCATGAGGCATTTTTTCCTTATTATTTTTACCTTTAAGTAGAATATGCTGTGTTCTGTTTATGTATGAGTTTATGTCCCCACTTTGCTCTCTGATCCACATTTAAACCTAGCAATTGTCTCTGTCTTCGGAGCTCTTAGGCTGTCAAGAGGCGGTGAGACTTACCCATCCACGTACCTACAGAGGAACACAGAACCAATCCACGATTGGTGCATTTCTGATTCTCAACAACTGAAATACTAGAGTAATTATTTCCACATTTTTATGCATCAATCATGCCATAGGCTTAAGAAACTTAATGAAAGGAACACATACCCAAACTCTCCTACTGTGAAACAAAAATAAAATTAAAAGGAATTTTTTATCTATTTTAACTTCATAGATTCACAACCTTCTCATTTTGCCATATGCATCTTTAAGCGTTTACTTGTCAGGCTTGGTCACATTTACCTCATATATCATTTTCTATATTCAGATTCTCTCTAGTGCTTCCTCTAATGACAAGTCCAGTCTTCTGTTGGGACACAATTATGCTCATGTGGCTAATTTCTTAATTTCCCTGCCCCTACCCTCTCTCTTTATTGCAAAGTATCACTTGAGTCTAAATGAGAAATTTTTTTGTTGTTTTTAAGCCTTCAACTGTCCTGCTGCTCAATTTCCAGCTGAAGTTATAATCTTCTGTTTGGGATACCACAGTTGATTACTGCAGAAATGACTGTAATACTCATTATCCCCCATTTGTGGGAAGAGTGGAAGGAGGCTGTGATTAAATAAAAATCGCCTTGCATTTTGCTTCGAACTCCTACCACATTACTTTAAGGACTTAATCAAAATTTTGCTGTTGGTGTTTCTCAAGTTTCTCTCTCTTACTTGCTTGGTCAGTACGAATAATGGTAAATTGAATTATTAATTTCATTATTTACTGCTGTAAGAACTTACAGCCTTTTCCTGGTAACTCTGCAGTCCTTCCCATTGCCAACTGACTATACATTTTCACCTTGAGATGGGGCTGAGTCATGTGATTTGCTGTGACCAATGGACTTGAAATGTGCATGTGTGAGTGTGTGTGTGTGTGTGTGTGTGTGTGTACGTGTGTACTTCTCTCTTGTATATGTGCGATCTTCCTAAAAACAACCTGTCTTATCCAATGCTCTGGCCCCAGCATATTTGAACTCAGTGCACACCCTGGACCAAGTCCATGCTTACTCACATACAAGTAAGGAGAATAAATGGTTGTTTTTAAATCAAAGAGTTCTAGGGCCATTTATTGTGTTGCAGTAGCTGACGAATACAATTTACCTGCTTTTATGACTTTGAAGAAAAAAAAAAAAATCATTAACTTCAGTTAATTGTCAATTAACATTTATGGAATATTCATTGTGGAGCTACAAAATACATATGTAAGTGGTGGACATTGCTCTGGAAATTTCTTATGGGAGGGTTTACCACTTGTATAATTCATTATTTTAATCACTTTATAGAAAGCTCACCCTGTGTCAGACACTGTGTTCTAGCACAGAGGACCAAAGATCAAGCCTGAGCTCTCCCAGGAAAAGGAAGATTTGAGAGCAAAGCAGACTTGAGCAGAATTGCACACTGCAACTAAGAATGACAACTAATAAATCCTATACTATACACCTTATCAATTCTAACCTATTAAAATAATATACCTTCATGACTATATGACCACTGAGACCCCCCCCCAACAGTTTTAGAAATTTTACTCTTATGTTGACATTTGTTTCAATCTCGCTGGGGACAACTTTGTAAATTCACTGTTGGTGGTTATAATTAAGAAGGAAGAATTTGTACAACTTCCTTGGTAAATTAACATAGACAACAGATTAATATAATTCCATTCAAATTATATACAGTGGTCTGCTGTTAATACCTCTGCCATTTGCAAATGAAAAATATAAAATTTAACTAGATTTCTAGAACTCATTCCACCTAGCACATTTCAGATCTCCACTCAGTACCCATGAAAAGGCACTTAAACTAATTCTGTTGCCAGATTAACCACCGCATCTCACATTCATCTAATATATACATGCAGAAAAACCCACAATCAGCTTGTTATTCAAGTTTATCATGAAGGAGTAAAGTACAATACATAGCCTGAAGTGGACATGTGCCAGCGACCAAGGAATGGCTACTTCTCTGCAGCTGCCTAAGGGATGGTGAGTGAGGCCTAAGAGAACCTGCCAATGTGGGGAGTAGGCTGATTATCAGTCAGCTTAAGATATTTTCCCCTCTACAAATGGGCAATTGGCTGATGACAATGTTCATAACACCACATCACACACACACTCACAAGTCAATAAGGAAAAACATACCTTTATAAAAAAAGAATAAATGGATATTAAGAGGTGATTTACGGGAAAGGGATACAAAAATATGACTTTATTGCCAGTTAACTAGAAAAAAAATTAAATAATATTAAAATATTTTACATTCTTTTCTGATTAAATTTTTCTAAAGTATATGACGACAAGAGCTCAACACAGAGAAGAGGTTCTGTGAGATATAGGTAATTTTCTTTTTCTTCTTCTTCTTCTTCTTCTTTTTTTTTTTTTGTAAAGGATCTTAGAGGGAGCTTGAACTTCTCAATCAAATTTTAAATTGCATTCATCCCTTAGCTTAAATATTCTACTTGCCATTGTCTGTGTCAGAAAAATAATTGTAGAAGGGCATAAGACCCATGTCCAAGGATGCCACGGCATTCTTGCTTTTAGAGAGAAAAGTGGAACTTGACCACATCCCCATCAGTGTAGGAATGACTAAAAGGAATCGGTTTCAGTAATGTTGTGTGACCCTCGGCAGAAATCTCTGAAAAATGAGGTATGATTTCCTTTAGGGAAGTAGTGATGTCCCTCATATCATTAGGCCAAAAAAGTAGATTTTTCAAACAATATGTGAGGTATGATGTTCTTTTTGTTTGTTTGTTTTGTTTCAAACAAGAGACATGCATTTTCTTTGGAAGATCAAAATCCAGTCCAAGATGTCATCAAGGTTGCTTCTTGTGAATCTTTTATCTTTTGGTGCCATTTGTTTCAGAATTGCACACATGGAGTCCATAATTGTACACGAAAAGGCATATATAAAAATGTGTAGAAAATGTTCTTAAAGCATACACACAAAACAATGATTATTCATGAGAAGTCTGATACTTAAGGGGGACTTTTGCTGGATTAGTCCTTAATATTTTAATGTTTTAGCAAAATTTTCTTATAGTTTGTGGTGTGATTGAAAATAACTCAAGAGGACTCTCATTTCTAAGCCAGATGGGGTAACAAAGACTGGATTTGCAATCCCTGCCGAAAGAGTCAAAAGAATTGACAAAATACATAAAGTAATTTTAAGCTACTGGCTTTCAGGTTTTTAGTTAGTAGTTTCCGACAGGTGGAAAACCAATGGTGAGCTTAGGACTACCCACACTGATTGCCTTGAAAAAGTTCCCAAGAGCACCAGGAGAGGAAATTCAAGCAAACCTGAAGGGAGGCCCTGAAGGGACAGACAGGATTGAAACTCTGGGAGAGTCAAGAACAGCACTAGAATTTGCGGGACAGAGTATCAGGGAGTAAAGGCCTTTACACAAAGAGAACCCAAGAGGTCTGCCAAGAGTTCCTGTTGAGTATTAGCTGGGAACTGAGCAGCAAATGCATGTGAGGAAACTCCCTGAGGCTGGAAAAGGACTACCAGGAGAGAGTCACCACCATGGCCTTGAGGAGTACCCTTCCATGATTCATGGAGAGGAAGAGAAGACCAAACAAGGTTTCTCCACAAGAGCATAGACTAGTCACCAGAATGCTGAGTGATGCTCTGACCAATTAAGCAATCCTCATGCCAAAATCCTTAAGGACCTTTAGGGGATTAAAAAAATAACTGTATCCCAGAACAAAGCCTGATAAACTGCACAGGAATACAAGCAGAGTTAGTACCAACAAGGCCAATGTTATATCTATCTTCCAAACAAAAATTGCTGAAAAAAAGAAAGAAATATAAAATGATGAAAGTATAAAAATATAAGTTTTTTTTTTTTTTCATATTGCCCATGAAAAGGAGTTATATTAATGAACTGAAGTGACCTCAAACTGACTTAGATATTACATTTTGCATACAAGGATTCTGAAAAAGTAGTGAAGATTATGTTTCATGCGTTAAAAAAAAAAGGTGGAGACATGGAAGATATTAAAAAAATGGACAACTTAAATCTTAGATGTGAAAACTATAACACATAATGGAAAATATTCACTGGATGAGCTCCATGTCAGTGTATGCATTAAATAGAAATGGAGAAGAACTTGACAGCACAGTGATAAAACTAAAATGAAATGGGGAAGAAGAGAAACTTACTTTAAAAATCATGAAGAACATAAGGAACCTGCCAGACAACTGCGAGTGTCCTGATATATGCAAACAGGAACTGGAGGAAAAACGAATTTGAGGGCTGGGGCTGTAGCTCAGGGGTAGAACACTTGCCTCACATGTATGAGGCCCTGGGTTTGATCCTCAAACACATAAAAAAATAAAAATAAACATATAATGAATAAATAAATAAATAAAAATAGAGACATTGTGTCCATCTGCAACTAAAAAAAACAAAACAAAACATAGAATAAACCATATTTGAAATATAATGACCCTAGTTTGTCCAAACTGTAAATCCTAAGGTCCACAATGCATAATTAACCACCATACCATGAGCAGTAAGAAGAAAAATATAGCAAGGTGCATCATAATCAAATTACTAAAATCAGTAATTTAAAAAAAAAATCTTAAAACCTTAGCATACATAGAGAGGAACACAGACAAGGAAGATAGCACATTTCCTGCTGGAAGAAAAATGTATCCAAAAGATAATGGAACAATATTTTTCAAGTACTATCAAAAAATAATAATCACAATAATCTGGGATTCTACATCCAGTGAAAATACCATTTGAGATGAAAGCCAAAACGAAGATGTTTTCAGATACTAATATTGAAATAATTTATTTTTGGTGCATATAAAATGTAAGCAAAATTAACAGAGTTGTGGTTAAGAGAATAAAGGAAATAAATTTAAATGATAAAATATACTCAACTAATCCAATAACAGACAGAAAAAAAAATAAAAACACAAAGTAGATAGCACAAGTAAAAAGTAAGTAGAGAATAAATACAAGATGGTGGAATAGAGGAGGTAGCTTTCCTGGCTGCTTCATGGAGTGAAACACACAAAGCAGATATGAAGCTTCTCAGAAAGGTGGGTAAAGAAAACAAGTGGGGAGACTATACTGGAATTTGAAACTGGACATTCAAAGCAGATCCGAGACTCAGGAGTTTGGATATAATAAAAAAAGGAAAAAATCCCCAGCGGCACAGCCACTGCCACAGCCACAGCCAGGGCTGGAAGCACCAGCCAGAATGGTCCCTCCATGAATATAGTGGAGGGACAAGGGAATTAAAGGAACAAACATTTTGGGGAGGCCCAAGGCATGTCTGGAGGGTCTAGAAATCAAGAACATTGTCCTGCAAACCTGAAATCTGTGCTGTACAATACAAGGTATGGAGAAAGAAGCTGCCATCCCTTCAGGTGGTGTATGGAGAGATAAGGAAGGAATAATTTTGCAGCCACTGCACAGGGGCTGGCAGCTGAGGGGGTTTATTCCTGGAAAACCCAAGTTTGGCCCAAAATATGGGCCTAGGAAACACACACTGCAGGACATATTGTGTGCTTAAGTAGCCAGGAGAAAATCAAACATGGAGAGAGGTCTACACAGGGGACAACTGGTCATGGAAACCCACCAAACTCTACCCTTTCCCTCCAGTCTTACTGCATGTAGAAACTGCTGAGAAAGATGCATCTAGCTGGAAACTTGGAAGGGTGGGGGCAGGAGAGATTGTTTAGAGAATGAACTTGAGAATAGGAAACATGGGGTCTGAAGGTGACTAAGAACTGGGTTCTCCACCACAGGAGGGGAACCCAGGGGAGATTCCTGGGGTAGAGTCTTCCTGCATGGACCAGCAAGTACTGGGCACTGGGGATATGCTAATTTAAAATCTCTACACCAATTTGCATTCAGCAAAGATACTGGAGCCTGCCTGAGCCTAAACTCTGCCTTCAGGAATTCTCACTCCAGCAATGCAGGGCAGGAGCTTTCTGCTCTGGATGACCCCACCTAAAACATCTAAGAGAAATGGAAAATCTTTTGAACTCCAATGGAAAGAATTCTTTAATTTTCATCAAGATCATTTTTTTTTGTTGTTTTTTTCCTCTGTTGAAGTGTGACCTTAACGATACATGGACACATATTCAGATTTTTTCTTTTTTTTGTCATTTCTAGCATTTTTGAACTGAGTTATTTTTCATGGATTAGTCTTGTTGTTGTTGTTGTGAATTAGTATACTTGATTAGTATATTTTTGTTTATATTCTTTTATTTTTATTTTTAAATTTTTTACTTTATATATATTTTATATATTTTTTCTCCTACCTTTTCCCCTTGATTCTCTCTTTTTCTGCTAACAGCCAATCTCTATTGTTCTCTCTTTCATTCTTCCTTTAATTATTTACTTCTTCTTCTCTCCTTCTCCCTCATAATCTCCACATCCTATATCACTTATGTTCTCTCCCTATCCACCATTTGAAATTATAAACCCTTTTGCAAACTTGCTGTTATATCATTTCTGTTTATAGTGATAATTAACATTGTAGATGTCATAGTAGGAACTATTTGTTTTAATGCTGTATATTGTTTGCATTGGTTGTTGTTATTATTAATCTTCCCCTAAACAGTGAGATACTGGAAACTTTCAAGGACACTCTAAGTCAACAGGGTCAAAACTCTACTACCTTAGATCCATACTGTCAGATGAGTAGTTACACAAACAACATGAAAGAGCAATCAACAAATTGCCCCAAACACACTAAGATACTTCAATAACAGAATCCATTGACACCAGAGTGGAAGAAATGTCAAAGGAGTTTAGAATGTACATAGCTAAACTGATCTGTGAAGTAAGGGATTGTATAAGAAATAAAACAGAGAGAAAATAAAGGATGTGAAAGATCACTTCAATAAAGAGGTAGAGATTCTAAAAAAGAAAAAAAAAAAAAGCAGAAATTCTTGAAATGAAGAAAACAATAAACCAAATTAAAAATTCAATAGAAAACATCACCCACAGATTAGACCTCTTTGAAGACAGAAACTCAGGCAATGAAGACAAAATATGTAGTCTTGAAAATAGAGTTGACCACAGTGAAAAGATATTAAGAAACCATGAACAGAACATACAAGAACTATGGGATAAGTTGAATAGACCAAATTTAAGAGTTGCTGGGAGAGATGAAGGCACAGAGATACAAACCAAAGGAATGCACAATCTTTTCAGTGACATAATATCAGAAAATTTACCAAACCTAAAGAATGAAATACAAAGTCAAATACAAGAGGCTCAGAGGACCCCAAATGTACAGAATTACAACAGACCCACATGAAGGCACATTGTAATGAAAATGCCTAACATATAGAATGAGAATTTTAAAGTCTGTGAGAGGAAAAATATCAGATTACATATAGGGAGAAACCAATTTGGATCTCACCTGATTTTTCAACCCAGACCATCAAAGCTAAGAGGTCCTGGAATAACATATACCAAGCTCTGAATGAAAATGGATGCCAACTAAGAATCCTATATCCGGCAAAATTAAGCTTTAGATTTGAAAATGATAAACAAAGTTAAAAGAATTTACAACTAGAAAGCCTATGCTACAGAATATTCTCAAAAATATATTCGATGAAAACGAAATGAAAAAAAAAAAAAAAAACAGCAAATGGAAAAACTAAGAGAATAGTCAATCAAAAGAAGACTATTTAAAATTAAAAACAAGAAATAAACTGAAATGACTGGGAATACAAAATATATCTCAATAATAGCCTTGAACATTAATGGCCTAAACTCATCAAAAGACACAGTGGAAGACTGGATTGAAAAACAAGAGCCAGGAAGACTGGATTGAAAAACAAGAGCCAACAATATGCTGTCTCCAAGAAACTGATTTCATAGGAAAAGACATCCACAGACTGAAGGTAACTTGATGGGAAAAAAACATATCGCTCACATGAGTTACGTAAAAAAGCAGGGGTTTCTGTCCTCATAACAGATATGATGGATTTTAGCCAAAGTTAATCAAAAAGGACAAATAAAGTCATTTCATATTGCTTAAAGGAATTATACATTAGCAAGACATAAAAACCATAAATATTTATTCCCCCCAACATGGAACACCCACATATATCAAGTTCACCCTTTTCAATTTCAAGAATCAAATAGGCCACAACACAATAATACTGGGTAACATGCCTCTCTCACCAATGGATAGATTCCCCAAACAAAAACTAAATAAAGAATCTATAGAAGTAAAAAAAATACAATCTGTAATTTAGACTTAACAGACATATATAGAATATTTCATCCATCAATGACTGAATACAATTTCTTCTCAGAAGCACACAGATCCTTCTCTAATATAGACCATGTGTATACATATGATGACATACAATTGTAATATTACCTTTATATATTTTTAGCATCTGTAGGGTTATTTTGATAGCTCCCTTCCCATTGACATTAGTTTTTGTGTTCTTGCTTTTTTCTTGATTAAAACTGTTTACTTTTTATCAAATTTTAACAGTATTATTTCTCCTCTATTTCACATATTTCTGTTCCTACTCTTATTTTTTCCTTCCTATTATGTAATTAGAAAAACAATCAACATTTTTTTCCAAGTTCCTTCTGACACAAATACTTTAAGTGATAAATGTTCATCTGAGTACTGTTTCATCCCAGAGATCCTGATATTTTAAGATTCCATTATAACTTAGTTCAAAAACTTTTTATTTACTTTTCTTGTGCTTTCCTCCTTGACCTCTGAGATATTTATAAGCGTGCATTTCATTTTGAAATAGTTGACACGTGGGTGTGGGATTCTATATATCTTAAGGTGATTGATTTCTAATGTAATAAATCATGCAGGGAACACAGTCTGCATGATTTCAAATTAAAAATAAAGTAACGGAAATGCTTTTTTTAAATAGATTGTATTGGTTACATATATGTCAGAACTGATCAAAGTCCAAAGTTCTATATGTATATTTTATTGTACTTCAATTTTACCTCAATAAAGCTTGGAATAAAGAGTAAACAGACTGAAGATAGGCTTAAACCTAACCCCTTTGACCATCTCAATGAATACATATATTATAAAATGGTTTAATTTCCCAAGTAGAAGCATGAGAGTGTAAGGCAGGATTGAAAACAACAGAAAGACCCACCTATATGCCACATACAAGGAAAGCCCTTTATATCTAAAGATACGGTTCCAGAAATACACAAAACTGAAGACTAAGGATGGTAAAGTTGCACATTGTTAACACTGGTCTGAAGAAAGATGGAAAGGCTGGTATGTTATAGTTTAGAGCAAAGAATATCACTGGTAATGAAATGGGTTATTTCTTGAAATGATGAAGTGTCAGTCAACACTTTGTTTTGAATTTCTTACATACTAACAATAAAACTTCAAAACGTGAAAAAAAAAAAAGAATAGTACAGTAAAGGAAGAAAAAGAAGAAACTACTTATACAAACTTTGATTATAATCAAATATTTCAGTATTGCTTTCTCCATCTTCAGTAAAATAAGTCAGAAAAAATAGTATTGACATAAAAATTTGAAAACACTAGCAATTAACAAAACATTTTGGAATACTCCATGCAATTATAGTGGAATACACATTTTCTTTTCAAGTGCACATGGAATATTTGTCAAGATAAATTATATGCTGGATCATGAAAATAAGGCTATTAAATTTAAAACTATTTGAATAATATGAATAATTTTCTAATGCTCTAAAGAAACTAAAGAAAAGTAACAGATATTTCAGATTATATATATATATATATATATGTATATATATATATATATAAAGTTGAAAATTGAAAATATTTTGGTTTAAATAAAAATGAAAGCAAATTAACTTAGGGTTACAAATCATAACAATAAATACATCTTAAAAAATGAGTGGAGCAGGGCGCGGTGGCGCACACCTGTAATCCCAGCACTTTGGGAGGCTGAGGCAGGAGGATCACGAGTTCAAAGCCAGCCTGAGCAATGGCAAGGCACTTAGCAACTCAGTGAGACCCTGTCTCTAAATAAAATACAAAAAAGGTCTGGGGATGTGGCCCAGTGGTCGAGTGCCCCTGAGTTCAATCCCCGGTACCAAAAAAAAAAAAAAAAAAAAACAAAAAAGAGAGTGGACTTAGTCAGCAATGGCGAGGCATTTAGCAACTCAGTGAGACCCTGTCTCTAATAAAAATACAAAAAAAGGGCTGGGGATGTGGCTCAGTGGTCGAGTGCCCCTGAGTTCAATCCCTGGTACCAAAAAAAAAAAAAAAAAAAAAAAAAAAAAAGTGGTCTTAAATAAATGACTTCAACTTCTACTTTAAGAAATTAGGAAAAGAAGAAAAAATTAAGCTCAAATGGAGCAGAAATATAACAAATAAATATATCAAGAATAAAACATAAAAGCAAAACCAATGGAATGGAAAACAGTAATACAGGAGTTCAGTGATGAAACCAGAAGATGGTTCTTTTATATGATTAATAAACTTGATAAACCACTAAAAGACTTGTCAGAATAAAAAGAAAGACTTAATATACCAATAATAACTGAAACAGTTGACAACAATACACATTCCCAGTGTTAAAGAATAATAAGGAAATATGCCAAAAAATTTGAAAATTTTGATGAACAGGATAAATTGCTTGAAAGATACAAAGTATCAGGGTTCCTTAAGAAAAAGTAGATAACCCACTTTGTCTCCACCATCAAATAGCTTCACTGATTAATTATGAAATAATTTCAGGAAAAGAATAACAAATTATACATGAACTCTTCTAGAAAATTATGAAGGAGAAAATATTTACAAACTCACTTTTTAGGCAGTCATTATTTTTGTGCCCAAACAAACAAATATTAGCAGCAGCATTAATAACCATAAACGAGAAAATGCTAAATACAACTTTAGAAAATCAGAACAAAATTCTTATTGAAAGGATATATGTCATGACCAAGTAGGATTTACCTGATGAATGTTTGCTTTAACAGTTATGTCAATCAATGTGATTCAGATTATTAAGTGAAAAGAATGAAACCATATGAACATCTCAGTAGATGCATCAAAAATGTACTAAAAGTGTATTCCTAATAACAATGCATAGCAAATTAGAACTACTACAATATTTCATCTTGAAAAATATATCTATGAAAAACCTATGGTTCATGGCATTTGCAGGTAAATGGATGGAGTTGGAGAAAATAATGCTAAGTGAAGTTAGCCAATCCCCAAAAAACAAAGGTTGAATGATCTCTTTGTTATGAAGTTACTAACTTATAAAGGCAAGAGAGTGGGGATGAGAAGAATGAAAGAACTTTAAATAGAACAAAGAGCAAGGAGGGAGGGGAGGGGACAAGGTGATAGGAATAATGGTAGAATGAGTTAGCCATCATTATCCTAAGTACATGTATGAAGACACAATTGTTGTAAAAATACTTTATATAAAACCAGAAACTTGAAAAATTGTGTTTTTATATGTAATATGAAATGAATTGCACTCTGCAAACATGTACAACAAATTAGAATAAAAAATTTTTTAAAAGATATTTAAAAAATGATGATAATGATGAAAAACTGCTCTCTGCCTATGGGACAAAATAAGAATGTTATTCACTCCTTTTCCATTAAGTATTAATTATTGTTAAGACATTGATTCTTCTTAAATCCATTCATAGAGTTCATAATACCCTGTCAAATAATGTATCACCAAGGTTGTCCTATAAAATCTCAAGAACTCATTTTAAAATTCCTAGGAAAGGCAAAAGGCCTACAATAACTAAAACCAAATTTGAAAAGAAGGAAAAAACTGAAGGGCTAGCAATCCATAATTTTAAAATTATAAAACTTCAGAACAGAGACAAAATGCAATCAGCATTAAAAAGGTATATAAATGATGTCCATCAAACTCTTCAGAAATAGAATTGCTTGTTAAGAAAGGAGGTAGCCGGGCATGGTGGAGCACGCCTGTAATCCCAGCACTTGGGAGGCTGAGGCAGGAGGATCACAAGTTCAAAGCCAGCCTCAGCCATGGCGAGGCACTTAGCAACTCAGTGAGACCCTGTCTCTAAAATAAAAATACAAAAAAGGGCTGGGGATGTGACCCAGTGGTCGAGTGCCCCTGAGTTCAATCCCCGGTACCACAAGAAAAAAAAAAAAAAAAAGAAAGGAGGTAAAACAATTTAGTACTGAAAGAAAGTCTCCAACAGTGATTCTGCATCCTATGGACAACCTATATGCAAAAATGAACTTCCAATTCATAGCTCACACTATACATAAAAACTAATTCCAAAAGCACTACAGACATAAATGTAAAACCTAAAATTAGAAAACTGTAGCAAAAACATAAAATAAAATAAACTTTATGGAGATTGTTATTTCCCAATTTTTGTGGCTTTGGCAAGTATCTCTTGGATATGTTCTCAAAAACGTGATTCATAAAATGATACATAAATTATACTTCAACAGTTACAAACAAATACTTCCCCTCAAGAGACACTGCTAGAGGAATGCAAAGACAAATTTCATCCTGAGACAAAATATTTGCCAAGTGTATGTTTGATAAGTGATTTATAACAAAGATATATAAAAAAATTTTAAAACAATAATAAAAAAAGCCTAATAATAGTGAAAAAAAGATTTGCACAGACATCACAATAAGGAAAATAAATGAGCTGATAGGCATTTAAGTATATGTTTAATGTAATTATTCATTATTCATAAAGGAAATGCATATTCAAATGACAATGAGAAAACTACAAAGCTATTAGAATGTCTAAAAGGAGCACAGACATTCCATAACAAGTGTTTATACGGATTTACAGGAAATATAATAGGCAAAATTCAAAATATGAAAAAGGATGCAGTAAGGAAGAATACAGAACCATAAAGAAATGAAACATGGAAGGCAATGTACTGTATTGTGGAAATCTTTCCAAAAGAGTGGATAAGATACAAACCACCCTTTTCCTTTTAAATATCTATATCATGTCCTATTTAGTGCTATTCTAAAATTTAATTCCTCTTCAACTGGGATGACTATGATAAACACTTTGATGGGGAACATCTTTATAGATAGGCCTTTGCAATTCAGAGTTTGTTTGTCTGTTATAAAGTTCTAGGTGGTAGTATATGTTCTCCATCAGTCAAGAGGTGCATAGAAACAGCAAAGTGTGTCCATAGTACTTTCCTTACTTTGGAAACCACTCAGGTTCCTTCCAAGTATGAACTAATCCAAAAACCTATTTGACCTGCATTGGTGACATAAATGTTTGGGATTGTATTATGGCCACATTTCCTGTAAACCTCATAAGGGCTGTATTAGGAGACAATTTCTCGGCCTCTACATACTATGCTTTTTTTAATACAAAAAGTACCTTCAACAACAGGTACTTTCAGACTGAGGATAGTGAGGTAAGAAGACAACAATGACAAAATAAGCCACCACCAAATATACACAGATATTATCATTTATTCTGGGCTTACACTTTCAGTGGTAGACTGCATACTAAGTACTTTGTGTTATCTAATTTTGCCCTTGAGGTAGTAAAGGCGGTATATATTAGGGGCTGTGCTTCATACACAATTAAATCTACCTGAAAGTTGTTTAGCTGGTAGGGGAAAAGGTCAAAGGTTCAATCACATCTTTCTAACAAAAAAAGCTGCAATCTTAACCATTACTTTCCTGCTGTATTTAACCTAAGTTATCATCTGGAATTTCACTGTCCAAAAAAGTAAGGAATACATTATGTAAAGGATAGCATATTTACATGATGAAACATTCTATACACATTTAAAACATATATTTATAACTCATTAATTCAAGTAAAAGCAAGCTGTAAAACATAATCATCCAAATTTTGTTCAAAGCTCAGTGTGTAGGAGGGAACAGAGACAAATATATATTGCTCCAAATCATTTGTTTCCTTAATTTTATTCCTCCTGGGCATTTTGAAAGATGCTATCTCAAAATTTATTTTGATTCTTATGAACATATTGGTAGGTCCCCTTCTTTACTGCAGGAAACTTGGAGGCCATGAGTTCAAAAAATTTGTCTAGAAAATGTTGGAGATTATAATAGACTGAAATATTGGGTGACTATTGTAAACAACTCCTACCAACCTGCATTTAGAATATGATGCAAATTTGGGCCTAACTTTTGTTATGTTAAGCCCCTGAAATTTGAGGATTTGTTACTGCAGCATAACCCCGCCTGCCTAATACTTTTTTCCTATGCTTGAAAGTACACACACATGCATGTACACACTCACATAAACAGCCCAGGAAAACATGCAGAGAATAATAGTTTTCTTTTCTAAATTCTGCCATTTAAATTTTTTCTCTAAAATTATTTTCTTCCTGGCTGTTTCCTCTCTTGGAGGTAACCTACTTTACATCAGGACATACTTCCTTCTCACTAAATAGCAGCATTTATATATATACATATACATACACACATATGTGTATATACATGTGAATAAATAATTACCTAGGAAGTGTATGTGTATGTCCATACTATATATATATATACATACACATGTATATATTATATATGTTTATATCATATATCATATAATGCATGTTATACATATATATACTTTATATATTAATACATATTACACATAAACCCATATATGTACATAAATATCATTGGTCAGTCTCCTTTATTGCAGGAACTTGGATGCCAAGTGTATGTACATATATATATATATATATGTATAGGTATATATGTAAATATATATATGTATACATGAATACATATATATGCTTCCTAGATATTAAAATTTAAAAAAAATGTCTAGGTACATGTTGTACTGACTAATGAGAATCAATCCATTCATTTGGAAACGTTGCTATACTACTTTTTGTGAAATTTTCAGATGTATTTCTCTTTCTCAGATTCACATAGCTTTCACAGCTCATCTATCCTATTTTTTCAGGTCATCTTAATATATACTAATAATTCACAGCTACCTTCTTGGAGCAATTTATTTTTTCCCTTAAATCTTATACTACTTTAGCATCTCCTTCAAATGTTCCAGAATTCAAATGATGTATTTCAAATTTTGGTCAAAGACAAAGACAGCATTGTTTTATTGGTAGTAACTCCATATAGAAGTATTTTATAGACCTTTACTTTATTTATAAGTGGTGCTGAGAATCGAACCCAGTGCCTCACACATGCCAGACAAGTGCACTACCACTGAGCCCCAGCCCCAAGCCCCACAAAGAAGTATTTTAAATAAATGAATCTGCCTTATAGGTTTTAGCATTTCATAGACCCAAGTATATCTGTGACTCCTAAAATATTCATGACTTATGCCCATGAACATAGAAATCTTGATTTAATTCTCATATTATATTAAGCAAGTGTCATATATTGACCATGTAATCATCAAGGAACAAATGAAAGGGAGAAAGTCATTGCTGATAAGGAGAAGCTCGATACTGTATCAAACTGGTCTCTGAGAGATTTTAAGAATCACGCATTGATCACCAATACCTGACTCAGTAAGTTGATCAGTAGTATTTCCCAGAAAAAAATAACCCTTAAATACATTTTCTGGCTGAACCAGTGAATAGCTGTTTCAATTGTTGTTTCCATTTCTTAGTGTGCACATGTGTTCTTGTGTATATGTACAAAGTGACACGATTAGAAAAGGAGGAGGACGAAAATAAATAGAGAATGAAAGATAGGGAAAGTTCATAAACAATCAGCTCAAGAAGTCTATTTTTCCACCTGTTTTTTTTTTTTTTCCTCATGATCAAAGACTCCACAAACCTCTAAACCTTGCATGATTCCAGACTCCACCAAAAGAAACACTGGGTGAAAAAACAATGGTTTCTTGTATCATTTGGTTATTAGGAGATTTAGGGATAATAATACTTCCTCAACAACTCAAGCAGCATCAGAAACCATTTATTACTGTATTATCATGAGAACAATAAAAAAGCATTTGACAATGTTCTTTAGAACGCCATACTACTGAATTTGCAAATTACCATAGCATTTCATAATTAGCAAATGCAACATGTCTTAAGGAAATATTTAGTAATCATCTCTGATAAATGGACTATGTCATGGCTCAGGGAAAGAGGTGCTTGGTGTTGAGGAGTGCTTAGTAAATTTTAAGTATAAGGTTCCAATCATTGAGTATATATTCCTTATTTCAAAGTGGGCATTTGTCCTCCTTCTTTTAACTTATTTCCATAGTTCTACAAAATTGAAAATCAGTACAAAATATGTGGCAATCTTACATCCTCTATTTCCAGGATCCCATGGTCATTTTAGGTAAAGTTTCACCCTGAGTTAAAAAAAAAAAAAAAAAAAAAAAAAAAAAAAAAAAACTTGATTAGCTCTGTTCCATACTTTCTCCATTCTTAATCTATGTCACCCCACACCAGGTAGCCATGCACATGAAGGGAGCCCCAAAATGGAATGCAAGAAATGACAAGACAGAAACAAAATGTCTTTTAAGATGTAGTTTGCAAACTCTTCTTTGTTTGCTGCCTCCTGTCTGTCTTTAAATAATGCACAAATCAACTTCAGTACCATAGAAATAATCAACACAGGATCAAAACCTGGAGTTTCTAGTAGAGCACAAATCAAAAGCTGTAGGAATCCAACAGCTGGAGCCTGTCTCATTATTTCCCTGCTCTTTGATGTGCCTTTCAGCCAAATATCTTAGAGAATTACTTGCAGATATGTCTATCCACAAATTCTACATTGCTTACATATTATAGTTTCCAACAGAGATAAATACTGTAACTGAGTTCTCATTTTCAAAATAGAGCCCCCCTCTTTTTTCATCTTCTATTATGCACACAATCTTGTAAATGGCAGAACTGAAAATCAGCTGCATCTAATAAGAGAATCAAGTTCGTTATTGACTCTGAGATGCTAGTTTCCATTAGATCATCCATCATAGCTTTATTATGTGATCAACTGCCTAATTAATTTTGTACTGGGGTATTTAGACAGAACACTGAATGTTTCAGTGGGGTTTTGCTATAATCCTGCACCTGCGGCCTCAGAGATTTAGATATCCTCCTATCATAAGTTTGTACTGTGCCTATAATCACTTCTGCTTCACTAGGATTCCAGCAATTCAGTCCAGTGAAATTCAGCAATATTAATTTCAGAAACACCAGAACATTTGCATCTGTGGTTATGTTTCTTTGGACTTTAATCAGATCAAAGTCACTGCAAGATATTAAGAGCGCTAGATACAATATTTTGTTCAGACAGTTTTAGTGGTTAAATCAGACACTGTTTTGATTTTCTGTGCTTATCTGTTAATATGAACAGATGCAATCATGCCATTGTATAATGACTCTTGATTGCCAGCAATATTTGATTTTGCAACCATTCGGTAGTGATAATTAAAGATAACGGGATATCCTATACAGTAATAATTAAAGATAGCTTTGTGGGCTTTATCACATGAATAAATGCCAAGGAGGAAGAATTGGTTCTCTAGAGTTCATTATGCAATGCATATTTTTAGAAGAGCAAGTTTGAAAAGTCTCAAAAAGAGATATTTAGGTGCAACAGGCTTAGTTAGCTAAATCTGAGCTCATTTTGAAATTTTCACCTATCTTAATTGCCACATGTTGAGGTTTTGTTCTTCCTTTATTCAGGAAAATACCAGCAAGAGTGTACTGCTTAGAAGATGGAAACATAGAGGAGTCAAATAATATGGAATTGTACATTGTGATTTAAATAAGCATTCATAACTGTATGTGTATATATGTGTGTGTGTGTATGTATATATATATGTGTGTGTGAATATACATATATGTACATACATATACATATCCATGCATGTATATATGTATATATGGAGAGAGAGAAAAAGAGAGAGAGAGAGATTTCAATCTATTTTCAATTGGAGAAAAGGAACTAAAAGCCTATGATACGTGGCCTTTATCTACTCTGGAAAGCAGGTGACACTTCAGGATACAGATCATCTCCTCGCAGGATGTGCCTCTTCCCTGGACAGAAGCTGAAGCAAAATATTTCATTGATTCTTTTTGTAAATTAATGACAACAGTGGCTTGTCACAAAACATAGTCCTGAAAGGGAAGCCACCAATGGGCTTGGCTGATGACACCTGCCTCTAGCAGTACATGGTTTACAAAGGAAGGGGTGGCTGTTGAAAGGACGGGACACCCAACTCTTTAAATTATTTGCAAATTTACCTTTACATGAAATTCAGATCTAACTGTATGTCCTATATCTTTCAAGTCTGCCAACCCTATATATACATCTGTAGAGGGCAACACCAGGCTTCTGGGAACCTTCTATGTTTTTCTAAGTGGTACTTGGTGGGATAGAGCAAAGGTTGAAATAAATGAAGAAGGAAGCTTTGTGAAGAGCAAAGGAAGGCTGAAGGGCTAGGAGTGAGCCACCCAAGAGTAGCTGGATATGTCCCAGCAGGGGAATAACATCTCCTCCATCCCATTCTGCACTTTCTTTCCTCCTTCCTTTTGTCCTTCAACACTTGACAAGAGAGCTCTTGAGGACGACACTGTTGGAGGAAAGAAAGCAATGGGTGGATGATCACGTTAAGTGGCTTTGATCAAGAGTCTATTGTACTGATCAGAAAAGAAAGTTTATAGTTTTTATCAGCTTCTTAAGTGTATAGATATTAAGCAAAGGTGTCCTGTTAGACCACAACGTTACCAATTTGGAACAGTTTGTAGATTTTGCAGTCTTCGCTTGACAAAATAGTTTTTCCTCTTAAGGACAAAATAATTTTCCTTGGCATCTGTAGGGGATTAATTCAGGAACCCACTGCAGATGCTAAAGTCTGCAGATCCTCAAGTCCCTTATATAAAATGGCACAGCATGGGTACAATCTGCAGTCTATATACATCCTTCTGTGGGCTTCACATCAACTCTAGGTCCCTTATAACAGTAAGTGCTATGCAAATGGTTGTTGTACTATATTGATTAGGAAAGAAATGGTAAGAAATAAGTTTGCAATGTGTTCATTGAAGATACTGAGTTTTTTTTTTTTTTTTTTCTGAATATATTCTATCTGCAGTTGGCTGAATTGATTTAGAAGTCATGTATGGAGTGAGTGAACCAAATCTTGGTATGTGTTGTCAAGTTTTCTGAGCATACAAACTAAATGCCACAGAAAGATACAGAGGACAAGAAGGCACGATATTCTCCTGTGAAAATGTATGGGTCAAGGCTGGAGGTTCCCACTCTCAAATCTTTCTGCCAAGAATGTAAATGTAAATGAGTGGTGGTGAAGAGCCTGGGTCTAAGTACCAAAATAATCAGGCTTCCGGGTATGAACTACATGACCTTGAAGAAATTACGTTCCCATTTCAAGCTAGAGTTTCCAACTCTATAAAGTAGGAATACAAACAGAACTAATGTGGAGGCTTAGAATGAGCAGCAGATGATTCAATACACTCAGTTCCTGGCACAGAGCAACCATGTAATTAAAATGCCCCCTTTCTGTATAGCTATAAAGTACCAATTATAAGTAAACAGAAGTCTACTGTAGTAGAGGAAGGGGTACATGGAGAAGGAAGATAGCAGGGAAACAAGTACCAGAATGTGAAACAGAATAAATTACATTCCATGCATGTATGATTGTGTATGATTAAGTCAAAATGAACTCCACTATTTTGTATAACATTAATGCACTCAAAAGCACTAAAAATAGCCATCCTCTTATAAATTATATCTGATTATTTTTAGCAGACTCAAGCTTTAAAGTATAGTTTTTAGAGAGTGAATTTGTAAAGATTTGGACAAATATGTTTATTCTTCACGAAGGAGAAAAGTTCACAAGAGTAGGCATGAGAAAGTCAAAAGGACAACATTCAAGAAACACTTTACCTAGTTAAGCTTTTCAGCATAAGAAATAATGTTCTCAATAGAATTTATTTTATGAATATTAGCATTTTGATAGGACAAGTTTATGATATAAGAAATCTAGGGTTTTCAACAAAACTTTTTCACAGATTACAGAAGAGTCAGCAATGCTGTAACACTTGATGATGCAAATACAGTTCATTGCAATTGGCAGACTAGGGAATAATTTGGGTGTGATTTAAATAATATTTAGTTATCCTTAATTTAATCTCAGCAAAATGCTAGTTGAACACAGAGAAGTGCACCTTCAACTGACCCAAGCTGCAAGGAAATATACAAAACTCACAGCTTCCCAACGTCTATCTGTGGGATAGACTCCCGGCCCTTGGTCTAGCAGCTGTGAACAGTTCAAATACATTAGGAAAACTTATGTATGTACAAGCCTTCAGCAAAACCTGAATAGGTTTGGGGTGTTTCACTGTGGCCGAGCTAGGTGAGAGAAATCACTTCCTTAAGCTGTCAGCTAGTGCAAAGCTGATGGACAAAGTTGGGCAGAGAAGGGGTCTGCGCTTTTGCAGACGATGGCACAAAGTGATTGGACAACTTGCAATCACCAGGCAAACTTGCTGTTGCCGGGGAGAAATTAGGGGGTCTGGGTGTCTGTGCACCGTGGCATCAAGTGATTGGATTCTATGCTAAACATGTAAACATTGATTGGCTAATAATGATATATAACCACTTGGCATTTCCATAATACACTGAGTTTGCAAGCTGCTCACCCACTGCCTTGCCTCACCAATTCCCGGAGTCTGAGTTCTTGACTGGTCATTCCCTTTGCGTGTGGTTCGCATGCTGAGTCCATAGCCTACTTACTCCAGCGTTGAGTGGGACCCACACCAACCTGCAACATCTATCAGCTACCGAAGTCCACTGCACCTTTTATTAGGGTCCTCACCTAGGCTCATTTAGAGCTATAGCTTTCCTTCTAGCAGCTGTAACTTCCCTTGCACCAATTCAGAACCACAAGCTGCAGAACTCAGTTCTACAGGCAAACTTAGGACTTTTTAAGATAAAGTCCCATGCCTTTTTGCATATGGATATACTTCTTAACCATTTTATATGCATAGAAATGTGCTACCATTATACTTGATTCTCTATGATGATAATTATAAATTAACATCAAAAATAAAACTTTTGTTCTCTTAACCTCACTTTTTCACATAAGCTCCTGGTGCTTGTTGGGTGTTTTGGCAGAGCAAATAAAATTTTGTAAATTCCTATGCTGCATTACAGGAAAACTCTCTCAATAATGAAGTTACATATGTCTTAGTTAACTAAGTTTATGTTACAGATTACTAATCCTCTTTTGTTTCTGGTCTGTCTGCAGCATTAACGTTTAATTCACTGTCCAGGATATAACTCAGACACTTATTTATTTAAGATTAGAGGATGGAAGGGCAGAATAGGTTAGTATTAATTATTTTCTTGTTAATAGTCTTGCACCTCATCCTTAGTAATTAGCTGAATCTTGCCTAATGAACAGTAGCTTACTATCTAAAAGTCTCGATAAATAAGAATATGAGTCAAATATATGTTCAGTATTAATAACCAATAGACCCACAGTTAGCAATTGCACTCACATTTCTTACTGTAATAATTTTATAATTTAATAACAATTTAACAATTTGCCAACCCATTTCAGTTTCAAAGCATATTTTCCCCCTACCACCTAATCACACAGATACTGACTTCACTTGCAGGCCAAAAGCACTCCTATCTTGGTGCTCTCACACACGGATGTTGAGCGGGCGCACGCTATTAAGCAGATGCTGCCATTTTCCATGTGGCATTCAAATGCCTGTCACCAAATTCCACACAGCACGATTAATTTTGATCGGGGTTCAGGATCCAGGCTAGCCAACATTGCAGTTAGTCCACTAGTATTCCATGTACTAAGAAGGAAAAATAATTTAAAAACACTTGCATGGGGAGCTTCATCCTGTTTAAGAGGGGATGTGTGCCATCTATCCAAAAAAAGTCAATTAAAGCATTGTTTTTTTTTCTTTTTTCTTTATGCTGAAGGCTGTATATTAAAGGGTGCCTGTTTATAAAAACTATATATGGGTATGTATGTATGTGTGTGTATGTATATATACCTATGCTTTCCTGTTATTATTACTCGTGGGTGCTGGTGATGCCTGAATATATTTTCCTACAAAAAGGTGTAGATGGAAAATAGTATTTCAGGTATCCTACTCTTCACGTTTGTCCCATGCCTTAGGAAGAGATTGGTTTCTTCAAGAAAAATAGCACTAGATGCATTTGTGCTGACAGTGTGCTAATACTTTTTATTCCAATTTACACATACAGGGCAGAACAATTTTATGGCTCCACGCGTGCCCTATTGGGGTGACAGTGTAAGCCTTGATTAGCTCATCAGAGATCAAACTCTTTAGCAAGCGAGCGACAGACATGGCTTTGTATCTAGGAAGTAGGTCAGGTTTATCACCTACATCAATCCTTTTCTATAGAAGGGCAGAGACAGAAAGGGGAAGAGAGAGCATTTCAGTGCAGAAACGACTCGACAGACACAATACAAAAATAAGTCTCATCCTTCAAAATATCCCTCATTTAAAAAAAAAGAAAAAAACCCTCAGCATTACACCTCAAAGTAGGGACCATGCAAACTGTAGATTTTGTGGGATTATGCTTATTGTCCTCTTAGGACAATCTTTGATGACATGTGGTAGGGAATGATGAATACCATTTCTATGTTAATAGAGACATGATAACTAAGTTAAGACCAGTGAAAATTTGGCTTTAATTTTTCAGATTTAAAACTGATACATTTGGCAGTTGCACAACGAACCCATTATAGTAATATTTCAACCAAAGTCATTCTATGAAGTTCCCATGGATTTTGTGTTTGTCTAAAATTCTCAGAAGAGCATTTCTGTTGGGTTGTCAGTCCTACATTGTCTCTCTTGCCCTCTTAGCCTTTTGTTTTCCACTGCTGTTGAAAAAAACATTAATTTAGTACCCCAAATCAAGAAAAAATAAATTTAAAAAACATGCACTATCTTTTAGTTTTTATAAGTATATTTACACCAATTTGGGAGAAAAGAGCATGACAATCCAGTCTCTATGTCTCTTTCAGGTTAATAAGTAATAGAGGAAATAAAGAAAATAGTTATTTTCTCATTAATATTAGAATTTAACTCTATATACAAATTTTAACCTGGCCACAAAACCCTCTATTCATCTCTTGGTCTCCTTTTGTATGTAATTTATGATGAATCACTGAAAGTCCATCAAAAGTGCCCCAGATTAAAATGCTTAACATCTCTATATGCTAATTATTAGAGTTTTCAAGAACTCAAATAAAAAACGGAGCCAGAAACGAGCTCCACGGAGAGTCTTATTTCTTAATTAAAACATATGAATCCTAAGTACGCTTTCTTGGCCAATCATGTCATCTCTAAGGATATACCATAAAAATCAGAATGCACCCATATATTCCAATTAATGTTTCCATCTTGGCTGGCTGACTTAGTGGATTCGGAGAGCCAGAATATTCTAACAACTTCACATAGACAGCATGAAGGCTGGGCCCATACTTTAACATGGCACTCTTTCCAAATGTAGGGCATGTGCATTTAATACAAAAATGGCAGGTATCGTTTGAATGTAACACTATAAAAAGCTTTAAAAATGCCACTGCAAATTAATGCTTCTAGTTTCCAGAATATCATGCACTTCTTTTTAGGAGAGAGGGTGGTGTAAGTCACCCCATTTTTGCAAACCAATGTGTGTTTTGTCCCAGCCAAATGAATGCACCAAAGTCAGGAATGTGAGAGGCTATCTGTGAAAAACAAGAACACACCCCACTACACATGAATCAGAAGACATTTTCAAGTGCCAAATAAAGTTATTTGTTTATTTGGCTGGGCAATATTTCTGAAATAAATTAATAAATTCATATGAGTCAATCAAAATCTCTCCATATTTCATCCATCTATTCCACATAAACAATTGAAATTCACCATATGTCATGGCACAGTTGCCAGATTATGATCTTAGTTAGGTGTCATTCTTCTAGACAAATAGCAGGCAGTCAGGGAAAAAGGAATTAGTAAAGAAATTCTGGGATTGGGGTACATTTTGGCCCAGAGAAATATCTTTCAAGATAATATATGTTCTTAATTTAAGTTTGTCTTTCTCTGACTACTTAATTGGTTTCTAAGGCAATTGACAAATTCCTTTCCACTGGCACAGCTGCCTGGTGTTTATGTCCCTTTGGTTACTATCAGATACTGAAATAGAGTTTCATTTAGCCACCTCCCCATGTCAAGTACATGTAACTATACATACAACTCTTTGGATTCAGCTTTCCAGAACCCAGCAACTGATTATTTCATTTTCTCATTTGCACATACTAGTTTGCTTTATTTCTAGGCCAATAACTACATGGAAAATGGATAATTTTTAATTGTAATAGCAGAATCCCTTGAAGCAGAATCACATAAGGAGTTTTAAAGAAATGCTCAGTACTAGACTGCAACACTTCCCTAGTAGACCAAATACTTGGGTCATAAATCTATAATATTAACAATTTTCTCAGTTGATTCTTATGTCCACTAATGTTTGGAGATGAGTGCTTTCAATAACTTCGCAGCTCAATAAAACCTCCACTGTAGGTTAATAAGCAAAACCCAAATGAAGAGAA
Organism: Tamias sibiricus; assembly: GCA_025594165.1. Taxonomy (NCBI): domain Eukaryota; kingdom Metazoa; phylum Chordata; class Mammalia; order Rodentia; family Sciuridae; genus Tamias; species Tamias sibiricus. Next base: position 14,252,510 of record CM046662.1, read on the forward strand.
TAAAGTATCATTCTATTTGTTAGTCACACTTTGGTGGAAGCCAGAGAAAAATACTGGCTAAATGAGGTTTTGGAATTATGCCTGGCTTTTATTAATTCCTGTCATTTTCCCCCTACTATCATGAAACATAAAAATGTGATCATCTGAACTTTGGATCCGTTATATAAACGGAATTTTGAATCCATTTGTGGAAAACTATCTCATAAACTAGTGAAACAGAGACACTTTTTATGCATTTCTGCATTCATTTGTTCATTTATTCTTATATCAAACACCTATTAATTGCCACATATTCTGTGCAATAATTTATTATTTAAAATCTGGGCCTCAGAGGACAAATAAGAGTGATCTCCCCCTTGAGAAAGAAAAACACATGACCAACAATTTGGAAAATAAACACAAGTAGAATCCACCATAGTTGAGTCGGTGTGATAGGAGGACAGGGAGGTAATGATGTATCTATACAGACCTTGTGGAAAACAAAGAAAAGGGACCAATGAAGTCTCTATGGCATGTATTGACTTTATTTAGGCAAAGACTTTATTATGAGCCAAAGTACAAAGGTATGGAGGTAGGGGTGCCTGCAGGAAATGAGTTAGCATCGTTTACTTCTAAGGCAGGGATTCATGCCAGACCACAAGGGTGGGAGAAGCAGTTCTGCAGCACATTCTGTTTGCGTGCCTGAGATGGGCTTAGGACCCGTGCTCACAGGAGAGTCAGCATTAAGCTGTTAAGAACAATGATTAGGCTTCAACTAAAAGCATACTCTGGCAGCAGAAGTAATATGAGCTAAATGCAAAGAGCAGTAGAAGGTCCAAGATCACTAGAATAATGTGGTGCCACAGCATTGGAGTTCATGATGCACAGAGTGGGAGGTGGCATCGTCTGGTTGGAAGACTAGATTAAGGCGTGGTTATAAAAATCTGAAAATTAGAAACGAAGTGTAGATGTTATTTCAAATGGAACAGAAAAGAAAGATTATATCTATGACTGAATGAAATGTAATATTTAATGAGGGGAATGGTATGAACAGGAGTCTCTTTTAAAATCATAAGTAGAGTAGCAGTCAGTTTGGATGCTGTATAGTAAGCATTCCCCCCATTCCCCTTCCATTATTATCCTAACAGATGAATTAATTGCACACATTCATATTTGGAATACTATGCTGCACCTGATATGTTTGAGTCATACCTTCCCAAAATAACAGAAGAAACTCACAAGTAAAATGTGAATGGAAGTGGTCAGGCACGATAAAACACAAACCATATGTTTTTGTTTGTACAAAATTAAAAGAAGAGCCATGATTAGATGGTAAGGTCATCATGCATCCAAAGGACTGATTAGAACAAATTTCAGGACCATGGTCCCTTTGGAGATGAGGTAGAACTCGGGACAGGGAGAAGATAGAAAGGGAACCAGGAAGCAGTTTATGATTCACTTATTGAAATGCAGTATTCACTTATTGAAATCATTAGTCATGATGTTGGTTTTGTGATAATTCACTTAGTTATTACTTTTTATTTTTTAATTTTTTCTGTGTGCTATATCTGATGCACAAATTTTCATAAATACCCAAATGACTTAAAATCAGCATACTACAGTGACACAGCCACTTCAATGTTTATAGCAGCTCAATTCACAATAGCTAGACTATGGAACCAACCTAGGTGTCCCTCAATAGATGAATGGATAAAGAAAATATGGTATATATACTCAATGGAATATTAATCAGTTTTAAAGAAGGGTGAAATTAGGGCATTTGCCAGTAAATGGTTGGAGTTGGAGAATATCATGCTAAGCAAAATAAGCCAATCCCATAAAACCAAAGGCCCAATGTTTTCTCTAATATGTGGATGTCAATTTGCAATGAGGCAGGAGGCTGCCCACTAGGGAAAAATAGCATTAGATTAGGTAGAGGGAAGTGAAGGGAGGGGAGGGAGGGGATGTGGGGATGGGGAAGATAGTGGAATGAAACAGACATTATTATTGTATGTATATATGTGACTGCATGACCAATATGATTCTGCAACATGTACACTTTGAAAAATGAGAAATTATATCCCATCTATGTATGATACATCACAGTGCATAAATACATTCTCTGTCATGAAAAAAAAAGATGTATGGGCAAATTAAATGAGGATGTAATAGAAAAAAAAAAACTGAATATAGGGTAGTTTCCTTTCAACATTTCAACACTGTAAAGTTAAAATTATTTCAATTAAATAAAAATAAATTTACCTTTGATTATTAGACAATCACCAAATTAAATTGTAAATATGTTCTTATGGAACTGTTGAAGTTTTGTTGTCGATATTGTCTTGTCGTCATTAGAATTGCTTTTACTAAATAATTTTCTTTGCCGAAAATAACATTTTCACATAATAATGAGTCAGGGCCAGTCATTGTCCATCTTTGTGTTCTCTCTGGTTAAAATTTAAATATGCAAGAAAGGGAGTCTTACTGGTGCAGCTTAGGTCACATGGCCACTCTCTGAATTCAATAAGGTGAGTTATCTCTAGTGACAGTCCCACCAAAATGTCAGAAAAGTGAAGGTGAGAAAAGAAAGTAGTTCTCCATAGGGAAATAAAAATCAAAGAGGTCTTTCCAGAAAGGGGTAGAAAGAGTCAAAGGCAAAAATAATAGTTGTCCCCAAAGTAAGCTCACCCAAAGCAATGAACAATTCTTCTTTACCATTACCCATTTCCCAAAATATTCCCAATTTAGAATTGACAACAAGCAAAGCCACATAGCTTATACTGTTAGAAGTCTTCCTGTTACTAAAACACTCACAGCCTATGCATGCAATATAGTCCTATTACCAGTAAGGTAATTAAAAAATGAATGCCAAATTGGGCTGGTTTTGTGGCTCAGTGGTTGAGCACTCGCCTAGCACATGCACAGCCCTGAGTTTGTTCCTCAGCACCACGTAAAAATATATAAATAAAATAAAGGTATTGTGTCCAACTACAAGTAAAAAATAAATCTTAAAACAAAATGAATGCCAAAGTGATAACTTCACACTCTACTAAAGATGTTACCTTTTAAAAATCCTAAAAGAGATAGGGAAGCAATCTTTAACTTTTCAACATAACAATATAAGGGAGATTCTCTTTAGGTAATGACTTTCTGATTGTTACATTTAAATTTTGACCAAAAATACTTAGTTAATCCATTCACATGTTGCTTTGGTGGATGAGAATCTCACATCAATCACTGCTGCCTTGCTCAGCCCCTTCTGCTTTCATTGTGCTTTGGACTCAATCCTATGTGCAGTCCACAGAACTCCAGATGGGTCTGGGAACTAAGCCATGAGCCTCGCTCACTATCCCAACATGATTTTATGGCCTTATGTTGGAGCATCATACAGCCCTATAGAGCCTAGATGACATTTTTTAGTCACAATAATAATGACATAGGGGACCGTCTTCATAACCCTTCCATTTGGGAGAAAACAATTTTCTACTTATTTTCTTAAAACATAGGGGCTGAGTGGCTACAGCAGCTTCTGCAATGGACATTCCACACTAATGAGCAGTAGCCTATGGTGACCTATTCAGAATGGAAGGCTCACAGTGTGACACTCGGTTTAAGTGGGCTAAATGATTGGACATCAGTCACAGGAGTTTAAAGGTCTAAAGAGATGGCAAAATATTATTAATTCAATATCTCTTTAATGCTAAAAAGTATGGCCATAGGGACCCTTTGACAATTGCTTGAGCTATCAGAATACCTAATTGGAGATTAATCTCTAATAACCTCTTAATATCATTCAGAAGTTTAAATGAAGCCCAAACAAGAAAGAAATTGTCAGTTCAATAGTGTCATTTACAGCTAATGCTATGGAAAACTATTTAATTCATTATAGAGGCAGAGGGGCCCATTTCAATTTTTGCCCTATTTCTATCTGGTCAATTAACTATAGTGCCAGCTAAACACTAAAATCAGAAAATGGGAACTCCTGTGCCCAGAATTAAATTCCTCAAGGCTTTTCTGAGCTGATGCTTGAGGTTTCAGGCCCAAGGGCTGCTCACCCTACACCTTGGGCTAGGTTGGGCCCTCTTTTACCGAAATTATTAGAGATGAGTTGTGCTTTCTTTAAACACTCACTTATGTACATGCATATACATGCACACACACACAGATACACATACAAAAATTACATAGGGACAGGTCATTTATCAGGTTCACTAATGTATCCCTGCACCTGGAAAAGTGCCTCATTCAGTAAGTAGATATGCTTTTACTTGTTTAAATAAAAAAAAAGAAAAAAAGAAAGAATCAATGGATGAATATACACCGAGGAATGGTTTTAAAATCATGTAAGAATGTCAAGTATTTTCTTTGCCCTATGAATATAATTAATCTATTAGTACATAGCTGTAGAAGAAAGAAAGAATGTTTTATATGACTCTGCCATTTCTTTTGCCCTTGGAGAAGATATATCTTTGGGTCCTGAGGTTCCAGCACAGCGATTGTTTTCAACGTGGGATCCCAGATCTAGCTCAGGAAACCCATGCAAAAGGACAAAAGTCACCAGACTCTGGCTTCCTTCATATTTGTTCCACAGATTCATTTAACTGGCAGGCTGCCCTATCTTATCTTCATTTATTCTGTGGAATACTCTTCACGGTTTTTGGAGAAAGAGTCCCTAGGCAAGGATTGGTTATGGTCACACAGCAGGGAAGGGTCAGGTTCATAGGACATCACCCATTTTTTAAATATGAGACTGCTGAGTTCTCTGACACCTCACTTTTCCCTTCCCTGTATACCCCATGTCTGGACATATCCTATCCCTTGGCTGGTACAGAAAATCCTAACCCTGCACATCTCTAGCCCATGAGGGGTGCATTCCCAGTCTTCTTCCCTGAGCTCTAGGAAGGCTCAGTGCCCTCCTTCTGATGCTGTTAAGCCAGTCTGGACCCACTCCACTCCTTCCGCTGTCCCCAAGAGTCCCTTGTGTTAGCTACAAACTTTCTTCCAAATTCCCTAATTCTTGAAATCATAGCTATTACCTGTGAGATGATTTGACCTTTCTCAATGGTGTAACCACATATTAGCTAAACTGACAAAAATTATTTTCACTATTACAGTGTTTTGTACCTCAAAATAGTTCAAGTACATTTGTGATAAGAGTTTCTCCCTTGAAGGTCCTTGTCAAAATGCACATTTGACTCCTGATGGTATATTGGTTGGCTTCACAGAGAGGTATTCTAATGGGAACACTTTCATTTTAACAATTTTCCAGCTGTATTGAGGTATGACAACTAAATTTGCATAAACTTAAGGTGCACCATGTGATGGTTTGATAGACCGTTAATATGATAATATTATGAAATGATTACTACAATTAAGTTAGTTAACACATCCATCACCTCACATGTTTACCCTTTGAGTGTGTGTGTGCTGAAAGCATTTAAGGCCTACTCTTTTGGCAAATGTTTGTTTCAACTACACAATACATTATTGTTAACCATAGTCATTTTATTCTGGGTTTCTATGAGTCTGACTTTTTTAGATGCCACATACAAGTGAAATTACGCAGTGTCTGTCTTTCTTTATTTGACTTAACTCACCTAATATAATGCCTCCAGTACTACCCATGTTGTTGCAAATGGCTGAATTCCCTTCTTTTTATGGCTGAATGATATTCTGTGACATGCTGTGTGTGGATGTGTGTGTGTGTGTGTGTGTGTGTGTGTGTTTGTGTGTGAGTACATAATAAAGATTCAACGTAAAATGTACTATTCTATGACATATGTATACATTGTTATTTATATAATTCTATATATACACATATGTAGAATACATTTTCATTGTCCATTCATTGCTTCCAACAACAAAGTGTTAACACAACACATAGGTTTAAAAGACCCATGGGAAGCCCCTGGCTGTATGGAGAGACCATGTCAAAGAGGAAGCGCACTACCAAAATAGGAGAGAAGAGTCAGAGGGTTCTTCCTCCATTTAATATTTTTCCCAGCCACCCTTCAGTAGAACGATGATGTAGGGTCTTGTGTTAAAAGGATTTGCAAAGGCACAATTTGTTATTCACATGCTCACTGCATAATTTCATCCTCCTTTCTTTTCTTTCCTTCTTTCTGTTATGAGTTCTTAATTTCCAAGTACTGTTTAGTGTTCGTAGTTAGGAATAATAAAGTAACCACATAAGAGAGCCACAAACGTGAAGAACTGGCCAAGGAGCTATTTGATCTTTGGGCATCAACAAATTTCTTCACTTGTCTGAATGCTCATGAGGTCACTATTGCCCCAAATAGGAACTGTCATAGTAGGACAAGAAAAACAACCAAAAATGATGTCCAATATGTTGTTTATAAATATAAAAGAAAAAAAAAAGGTCAAAATCTGCACAGAATTAAGACAAACTTATGAAGAATATTTTGCAAAACAACTGTTTTAAGGGCAATCCCTCAGAGATGCAGGATGATTTAAACTAGACCAGAACTGAGCCCCACCCATACACTGCACATAATAGCATCTAAAACTTGGGTATCAACAATATCTTTTGGGAAACTAAACTGTGTTTTAACAAATTAGCTTCAGGGCATGAGGGGCACCCACAGTTTTCTCAATATAACAAAAGAGGGTGCAGTGATACTGAGAGCTGGCAGACGTGGAGGAATCTCAGAAGTGATATGAAGAGGTCAAACAGGAAGACCCCAAGCCCCTGTGGATAGAAAGTGGTTCTGAACAAGAAAGCCAGAGCAAAGGCCACCTGTGTTCATGAAATCAAATGCACCCAGAGGGAATATGGCAACAGTGGGGTGGGAACAGAAAATGCTGGATTAACTGCATTTAACCCTAACATAAGGGAGTTCACATGAGGCCAACTGAGACTATGTTTGGTCACTATAAAGGATGCAAGCTCAAGATAGAAACAAAGTTAAATTATGCAAAACAGAAATTACATCTTTCCCTGCACCTCTGAGCTAGCAGCTAAGAAATATCAACTTCAATATCTCCAATTAATATATCTACATTAGAATCTAGGTTGTTAACTTTGTTTTAGAGAACTCTTTCAACCAAAAATGTACTGCAATATCACTGACTATTTTACTAAATAATATTCAGAAAGCAAAAGGAACAAGTCACCAAGGACAAACCATGTCCTCTGGTAGATTCTGCATAAATGATTTCAGTTAGTTTCCTTTCATCAAGATTTTCACCAATTAATTCATAAATATTAGCATTTCATTAACTGCACCAATATTAACATTTCATGTCAGTGGGGATTTTTAAGCAAATTTCTAATTACATTCAAAAAGTAAAACAAGGAAAAGGTTTTCTAATAATTCTGGCATTAGCAGGCACTAGAATTAGTTTTGTCTTGAGTACACATAAATTCTAGTATGAAAATCTGTTGCTCTGAGTTTTAATGATCAATTTTATGGGTATATTATGAATAACACATACCAAGTGTCATTAATTGTCTAATGAATTTCCATGCAAAGGATAAATTTAAAGAGCAATTCATGCATCTTCTGTATCTTTTGTTTTAATCATAACAAAATCAATCCTAGGAAAGTAAAATATTTTGTGTGGTAACTTACCAAGAATTAAAGTGAATATCTAGTACAGTTAAAGGATATTTTAATTCTGATCATTTTTTTTTCAAAGAAAAAAATGTGACCACTCTGCCACATCCACAGCCCTTTTTTGTATTTTATTTAGAGACCGGGTGTTACTAAGTTACTGAGTGCCTCACCATTGCTGAGGCTGGCTTTGAATTCGCGATCCTCCTGCCTCAGCCTCCCTAGTGCTGGGATTACAGGCATGTGCCACTGCGCCAGGCTCATTCTTTTTTTTTTTTTTTTGTTATTTATTTATTTATTCATAATGCGCAAGTATATCATCTTTTTACATACAACTGCTTGTATACAAAGTATATAAGTACCACTCAGATCTTTAATCATGCATTTAGGATAGTGATATCCATCTCATTCTTAATTTTAGTAATAGTCCAGTCATTTCCACTGCTTTGAGATTTGCTCACTCTTCATAGAACTAAACTCTATGATAACTTAAAATTATTCGATTTGTTTTATGTACAAACTGTTCCCACACTACCAAATGCCTGTAGTAACTAAATTACTTAATTTATTTAATGATCTCTTTTATAGAAACTCTTAGCGTCGAATGAGGTAGGAATCTTATAAAACAATGGCTTGGGTGTTTCAGTTGATATAATTCATTTTGCTTGCTTTATCTCTTCTCCAAATCATTTTAATTTTCATGGGGATTCTCAAATAAGGAAAATGTTAGTGACAAATAACAACAGAAAGGTAATTTTTGAATGATCTGTTTTTGACCTAAATTCTGATTAATCTTATGATCATCAAGTTTTCCTTTCATTTGGGGATGATCTTCCTGAAATGCTTAAATCACTCAGGAGAAAATAATTAACGTTTTGTTTCTGTTGAAACTCTTAGCATGATTTTACGTATGAAATCCTCTTTCCTAAAGCAATACTAGATATTTATTTAGGCATTCATCATTCTGAGTTGTTCCTGCCTTTTTTCTGGGGTCCATGCTATACCATTTCCTTTCTCTTTCTTTCTTTTCTTTTTTTTTTTTTTTTTTTTTTTTTTTTTTTGGTACCCAGGATTGAACTCAGGGGCTCTCGACCAACTGGGCCACATCCCCAGCCATTTTTTGTATTTTATTAGAGACAGGGTCTCAGTGAGTGAGTTGCTAAGTGCCTCGCCATTGCTGAGGCTGGCTTTGAACTCGCGATCCTCCTGCCTCAGCCTCCCAAGCGCTGGGATTACAGGCGTGCGCCACAGCGCCCAGCTTCCATTTCTTAATTCTTAATATCTCTTTGGAGAAAAAAAAAATCACTCTTAACAACCTTTCTCCGGACCCTTTAATCTAAACTGGAAAACTCCACTCTAATCTTTGATGGCATCCCGCTCTTCATCTTCCTGGCATACTTTAAATTACCTTTATGTACATCTGTGTGTATTTATTCCATCAACTCCCACTTCTCAGACTACACTAAATCCAAGTAGACATAGACCACGTCTTCTCTGGTTCTTAGATGGTTCACTTTTGGTCAATGAGAAGTGCTTGGCACATGGTTGGAACTCAGTGAATATATAGAGAATGAATAAACGAGGTGTTGCCTGCACGATGTCGTGATTTAGTATATTTCAAAGATCTAGCACAGCATCATTAAAAGCATAACGTAATGGTGAATGGTGAATATTCATAGTGCTGTGCCTGAGTTTCCAGAATAAAGTTCAATTATATTCTGCACATTCTGTTTAAGAAAACATGACATACAGAAAAGACCAAAAATAATTGTCATAATTTTTTTTTTGAATCAGTTATGAGGCAGACCCCACTTAGGGGAAATGCATACATATTATAGAGATTTAATTTACGTAACCAGACCCATATGTATTTTGCACTATTAAAGTCCTTTCTCCCTCTCTTAAAAATCCAAATGTTGACCCAAGGAGATGCAGTTAACAGTGATACATCTGGTGAAGCTCTTTCTTAGCTTTAAATTTTTGCAGCAGCTTATGGGACTAGAGAGGAGATAAAAAAAAAATTTAGAAACATTAGTAAAAAAACCTATAGCCTGGTCAAATGCTGCAAACCTAATGCTTCTCACAATTTCAATTAATTATTCCAGATTTCTCATGAACGATGAGGAAAAGATGCCAAATGTGGAAACCCATGCAGCGACTGCCTCCTCTGGATGGGTGTGTTATGAAAAGTCAGCAACTGCCATTCTGATTGACTGAGAGCAACAGAAAACCCCTGAGGCCTTCTGGTTCAGTTGGGATTGTAATGATAGACTAGCAAGATAAAAGCCTGCCAGAACATTAGCTTCAACTGTATGACAATGCCCTCCCCAAGAAGATAAGATGCTGTGTGGATGAATATAGATTGAAAATGTGGATCCTGTCAGCAGCGCTGATTTCACTCAGAAAGCCTATACACTGGGAGGGTGCTGGGTCTGCTCAGGGTTAGGGCTCCAGCAATGTGTGAAAAATTCGTTTTCTCAGCTGGAAATGCTCATGTGTCTAGATGTACTGAGTGGTAAGTCGGGGACCCATGCTAATGCTGAGTCTGAGAGAGAGGGGTGTGGATGTCTGCCCCTATTAGGAGAGAGTGGGTAGTTCTTGGCCTAATCCTAAGGCAGGAGGGAGGATCAGCATGTTCCTCAAAGCTAAAATTTCTTCCTAGGATTCTTGAAACCCTGACTTTTCAAGTGCACTCCGACACCCTGTACTAATACATTTTCCTCCCCTGCATAGGGCAGGCACAGTTCTCATCATTTCTCTTTCTCTGACTGATTCTGTCTTTCTGATTCTACAGAGGAAAAAAAAAAAAAAAGTACCCACCAGAGGTGTAGAAGGGATGGATTTCCTTCTTTCTATGCTAGTCCTCCAAATGGAGAAAAAAATGCACAAATTTTTACCCTACCATGCAATAGTGACTTTTGAATTAGATGGTATTAATTAGTATTTCTCTAGCTGGAAGGTACTCAGGAAGTCACTATAACTCTGGAAACATCATACAGTAGCTATATGGATTTAATCAGGTAATGAAAGTAAAGTGAGGCCCATGGAAGCTCCCTGTCAATATCAACCAATTGCATGGCCATTACCAAAACACAGGGAGAACACCTCCACCCTCTTTTAGTTAGGCGTGTTGATACATTATTCTATGCACGTAGCAGGGGAGCAGGCTGAATTGGGACAATTAACAAGCCAAGTTTTACAATTTATTGTAGTTTTACAGAAAGGAGCCAGTGGTGACTTAAAAGTTTGCCTGAAATTCCTTTCTCCAGTGGAATGCATGAATGAGGATCTTCACCTTGGGGAAAACAGTCAGGAAAAGTCCTTTTTCTGACATAACTATGAAGAGGTTACGACACTTTGGATGAGAATAAAATATTTTCCCTAAAATTAACCTGTCATTGCACTCAGTACCCATGGAATATAATTCAATTCTAGCAAAATGGTAATGATTTTTAGAATTTCTATGATATAAACACACCTTTTTGCATTTTCTGACTCCAGTAGAATGATGTACTTTTTTTTTTTTTTTTTTTTTTTTTTTTTTTTTTTTTTTTTTTTTTTTTTTGTGATCAGGCACAGCTCAATAGAAACACTAGTTTTATTTTCAGGTTTTGTTGATATACATCTGTGTGATGGCTTAAAAACTCCATAGTATCCTGACATCATATAACAAGTCTAAGTATCATCTCTATAGAGCATTTTATGTTTTTCTCTCTATAAATCGCTGAACTGGTTACATGTAGGAAAAGTTGTCTGAATTTTGAACTTTAAGATTATTTGGGATGTAAGATCTAAGTAATCATCTTTCTTCTAGAGAGTAAGTATATGCTCTCCTCATTTATTTACCCTACAATATTTCCTTCAATTTTTTAAAATTTTCTTTCTATACCAACTCAGTCTGGGCTCTCTAGGCCTTAGAGAATGAGTATTATAATATCACTTCATCTAAATTGTTTTTTTTTTTAATTTAAAAAAGTATTTAGCCACTTACTTTACTGAAGAAAAAAAATATTTGACTTTTCCTCTCCATTAACTGAGATGTTGAAATTAAAGAAAAGAAAGATAACAAGTTTGTTTTGAACATATTGTGTTTATATACCTACTTAAATATCAGCCATCTGGAGACGCTCAGCACACTAAGATGTAAATCTGGACTACAGGAGAATGGTATGGGATGAATATATAAAAACTATCATCACAAGAGTCAGTAGACACCATAGATATGAATTGCAACCTGGCTTCTTAAGCTTGAGTGTTTGTAAGAAATCACCCGAGACTCAGGTTAAAATCCAGACCTGACATCACATTAGATCTGGTGTGGTGATGCTACAATTCTGAGGAGCTCACAGGTGACACTGATGCTACTGGATGGGAGATGCCATGCTAAGTGACTTGCTCTTAGATCACCCAGAGAGCAAAAGTGTACTGGAAAGAACAGACAGCCAGGAGGTCTTGGATGACACCCCAAGAAATGACTCAAAAAATAACCACAGAAAAAAATTAATATGGACAAATCAGAATAAAAATTTCACCAACAAGAAAAATAGCAACAGTTAAAAGAAGCAATTTTCAAGGAGAAATAAGTGGTCAATGAGGGGCAAATGATGTGAAAAATCAAACCACAGAAAGAAAAAAAAATGAAATGTCCATATATCTAATAAGCAAATATCATTTGTTATTTATATACCTACTGGTCCTGTTGAGATATGTATATTGTTAATATTCTTCTCCCACTCTGTGGCTTACCTATTAATGAACAGAGGTTTTTAAATCTTATGGAACCTAACACCTCAATATTTCATTACATAGATAGTGTTTTCTCAGTCCAATCTAAGAAATTCCTCCATAATGCATTATGAAATATTTTTGTTTTCTTCTAAAAGTTGTATAGTTTTGTTATGTTTTATACTTCTGAAAATATCCCATTTTGAACTAATTTCTGTATATGTATGAGGTGCAAGAATTTCCTATAATTGCAAAGAAAAAAAAATTAATATCTCAATGAAAGTGGGCAAAATACTTCAATGATCATTTTACAAAAGGGCAATAAAATAGAGACTAAGTGTGCAATGCCCCTAGTCATTAAAAAGTGCAAATGAAAAGCACACCATTGGAGAGGGGGTGTAGCTCAGAGGTGAAGATTTGCTTAATATGTGCAAAGCTCTGAGTTCTATACTCAGCACTGCGAAATTACAAAACAAATGCAAAACAACAATCACAAAGTCACATTCACACAATGCCAAGTACCCACGAGAATGGTACAAATTTTTAAAAACTGAAAACATCAAATGTTGGCAGGAATATTGAATAACAAGAACTTTTATACATTATGAAAATACATGATGGTGTACCACACACAAATATGGTCTAAAAGTTTCTTACAGAACTGAATATACATCAAGCCCATGATTCAGCATTTCCATTCCTACTTATTTGCTCAAGATCAATGACAGCATGTTCTAAAGAGACTGATGAGAAGCACCTGTGGCAGGTTTACTCCTAACAGCTGCACCCTGTGAACACTGCATGTGCCCTGACACAAGAGAACCAGGATAGAATGAAACGTTTTCCTACAATGGGAGCACCTCGTAGTAAAAATGAATGAACTATTACTGCACAGAATGTGGATTAAAATTAAAACTACTGCATTGAGCAAAAGATGCCAGATGCAGAAGAAAACATACCTGTGATCCCATTTGCTTGGGGTTCTCCAGTGGGAAAACTTACTCCATGATGAAAGAAACCATAACACCCCACCCACCTCCCCAGAAGCAACCATGGCTCTGATTTCCTTTGGCACAAAAAGGCAAAGGGAAGAAAGAAGAAGTGGTCTGGATTGATGTACACGTGCAGACTTGAGCGTTACCAAGTGCACACCTCTTCAGAGCCACTTAAGATCTGTGTTTCTTTATTGTAATTTACCATCTATATATAGGAAAAGTAACAAGCCAAAAGGAATCACTGATTCTATTTGGTGTTGGTGGTTCAGTGGGGTGGTAGACCGGAACTTTGTTTTAAAGACTTAAAGAAGGTCTTTCAAAATAGAAAATATGGACCATAATTTTGAGGCCCTGAAGGGAGTGAGGCTCTGTGGCTGTCTGAAGAAAAACATGTTACTTTGTTCCTGCTGAAATAATTTAGGAAAGGCCTGATAAAAATTTAACAATAATAATAATTAGTAAGAGGAACATAAAATAAGTTAGATCAAGAAAGACCAAAAAGCCGGGCCCGGTGGCACACACGCCTGTAATCCCAGCACTTTGGGAGGCTGAGGCAGGAGGATCGCGAGTTCAAAGCCAGCCTCAGCAATGGTGAGGCACGTAGCAACTCAGTGAGACCCTGTCTCCAAATAAAATACAAAAAAGGGCTGGGGATGTGGCCCAGTGGTCGAGTGCCCCTGAATTCAATCCCGGGTGCCACAAAAAAAAAAAAAAAAAAAGAAAAAGAAAAAGAAAGACCAAAAACTCATATTCATAGAGGTGGTTGTCAATGATATAAAGTCATCCTTAGGCCTTAGACTTGAATCCATATCATTTTTAAAAAAATGCTTTGGATCCTTAATTTTTGTTTATAGATTTTTTTGTTTGTTTCTCCTGTGCTTGCTTTTTATTTTTAATTTTTTTCCCTCTGATGACTCCAGCAAGAATTATTTTAGTTTAAAGCCACTTGCATATTTGCTTAAAATCATTTTAGGAGTTTTAGAAAAGCTTGAGTAAATATATCACTTAACAAAATTTATTGCATTGTCCATATTTATTTATTTATTTGTTTGTTTTGTGAAACACATGTTATGCGATGAGAAGATATGAGGAAAAACTGTTGTTAAGGCCCAGGGAATACATTTATCCTGGAAGCTCTAACACAACCAGAAAGGAGGTCACCTAAGTGTCCTTGGACTTTTAGGTTCATGTTGTCCCACGAGTGGTCTCAGTTTCGGGGGCTTTGTCATGAGAATTCTGACAGCACAGTTTTCTGTGGCAGCTGGTTTTCACATCTATCTGAAGCAACAGGTGAGCTAGAGCCTATCAAATTTTAAAGTAAAATGTTACCTAAAAGAACTCACACTTCACTTTATGAAAGTTCCTGAGATTAAGCAAGAAGGTGGAGAGCAAGACTGGAGTCGCCTGCACAGTCAGAAGTGTCCCTGAGGCTGAGTACCTGAGGAAAGTGAATAAACTTCAAGCTCCTCCTGTCGCTGTGATCTACTTGGGTGTGACCAGCTGGACCCCAGGTCAGGCCAGGGGCCTCATGCAATGAAGAAAAGGCAGCCAAAGGCCATCATTGCTGATGTTCTTCTGAGTCTCACATTTTCATCTATTATCTTTAATCATTTGTCTGTTCTTGAATTCTACAGTATCCTTTGGGGGAATGAGAAGATTGACAGTTTCCTTCTCTTTTCTCCAATGTTCTATCTAGATTTTCTAGAGTAGATTTATCATACTTGACACAAATGATACCACCTTCTTCACCCTAATTCAATCATTGACATGGTAGAGTTGGGTAGATATGAACCCTGTAGGGAAATACCACATGGTTTTCACAGGCACCAAAGAGATCAGGTGCCCTGAACTTTCTGAAAATACAGAAGCATTCCTTGAAGAAACTTGTCCTTGAGAATGGGAACCTGCAGTTCAAGGAGAAACTTACAACACAGGCGTGAAAGTTGAAGCTAGACCACTGAACCGAACCTCAAACTACTCATCTAGGAATGGGTTCAAAAAGGTAATGATGCCTAGCTCAGAAGGCTGCTGGGAGGAATGAATAAGATAACCTAGGTACTCAGAGGGAATTTCACCTGTATATGTATGTGTATGTAAAAGGCAATTACAGATAAACAGATTGTGAAAGAAAGATGAGTAGAGTAGAGGAGGGAAAAAAGGGGAATGGAGAGAAGAACTAAAGAAAAGGGAATGGGATTGAAATCAAATGCCTTGTATGTATATTTTTGTCAAAAGGAACACAAACACTATATATAATTACAATGCTCTAATAAAAAAAAAAAAAAAAAAAGGTATTTGGGGGAATAGGACCTTGCCATAGTAGATGCTCAACAAAGGACACATTACTACTAGAGTGCACATAAATGACTTTTTGCCTCCAGTAGTTGCTTTACCTTCCTTAGATGTTGTGTACACACACACACAAAAAAAAAAAAAAAAAAAAAACACTGAATTTATAGATAAGTTTTGAAATGTTTTGAATGCACATACTCATGACTCCTTACCATACAATTTCAGCTGAACTGCCCTAGTTCTTCTTCCTTAGCCAACCTGGACTTCATTTACCACACACACACCTGCTAACATTTCTATATGGCTCTAGGAATATTTCAAATTCCGTAGCATAGAACACAATCTAGGATCCTTGTCTACTCTCCACTGAGGCTTTAAAACCCATCTCATTTTCCTTTAATGCAAGAAAGTAACTCTCTTCTATTAAACAACCTGGTTTCTATTTCCTCTTATAATGTGGCTACATTAGTTATTTCAGGAGCTTCCTTGTTCTCTTCTCAGTACATGGAAGGCCTGTCCTGGAATCTTTAATTACTGATCATACCATCCTCCTAATCTTCTTTCCTCCTTGGTCTATTCACCAAAGGCTGATTTGTGTCTTCTGTCAAAGTCCCTACAGATGAAACAGCTTCTCAATTAATGTACATCCGCCCCTCCCCCCACCCACTGATTTATTAAAAAAAAAAAAAAAAACACCCTCCCATTTTGCAAAGAATGCCACTTGGAAAGGTTGTTAATCACCACGTGCTTGTTCTGAGTTGTATTGTTCTGCGTTGTATCATGCTGCTCTACTGCAAGCTCGCAGGGCAAAGCCTTTTGTCTGCCATGCTCTGACTATTGTTCAGTGCAGTGCATGCTGATGGCACTATTGAAAAAACAAACAATGGCTTTTCCACTTTTTTTCCCATTTTAATTGTCAAATGCGATGGTATAAAAGCACAATTCACACAAGAAGTTGAGTACACAGCCTCTGAAATTGCTAAAATAAGCCATGTGAGCATTAGAGGTTAAGTTGATCTTTTGAAAGTATAACTTAACTTTCATCCATTTGTCATTTATTTTCTCTAAAAACTGCCTGGAAGTAAACCATGTGCATCTGAGTTCAAATTTCCTTAGCTCATTTGACTGGGGGTGGGGAGACTATCTGGGCGGGGTGTAGAATCTGTTCCCCAAATATTCTTGGCACTCCTAGATTTACAGGGATTATAAACAAAGTCTGTTGAAGGATTTTCACAAACTGGCATTGTAAACATCCCATTCCCTAGTAAAGGCTATGGTTAGTACCATGGACAGCGGTCAAGTGCTCTACCATTTTTTTTTTTTTTTTTTTTTTTAATTGTGAGTGTGTATAAGTGGTTTTGTGGGGTTTTTGTTTGTTTTTTGTGTGGGTTTTTTTTTTTTTTTTTTTTTTGGTGAGGAATCGATTTTTTAAAAATGAGAAAAATGAGAAGTAATCTTGTGCGAAAGCACAATTTGCCTTTCTAGGAAACTCATACATGGCAAGTGCAGCAGTTCGTCACCTGCCAAGTATTCTAACGGCTTCTGCCTGACATTAGTTTCTATAACACAGCTCAGCTGGGATTGTTTCAGTGCATCTTTGGATTCAATATCTTACTAAACAGAGTGTTGATTGAATGGTCAAAGCTCTGGGTGGACTCTAAGAAACACCAATATTACACATGACAGACATATAAATACCATAAATATAAAAGCAATTTCCAAGAAAACTGACTTATAAATGGGTCCACCACATAGGTATAAATATAAGATCTGAAAGTTCCATATGTAGACAATTTAAAAATAAGTTAAATATTTTGGAGTTTTTATACAGATTTATATGATAACTACTCGTTTATATTTGAAGACATAATGATAGAATACAAGGTTTTCTGTGACTTCTGTACCCTAAGAATCACTGAGGATATTTGACAAAAAATCAAATTCTCAGACTCCATTTTAAATCTATTAACATAGATCTTCTAAGGATAATCTTATATATTTGTATTTTTTAAACAATTCTGTTAATTCTCATAGATCAGGTGACAAGTTCTGGAGAGGGAAAACAGAATTGGCAACATCAAGCACTGCATTCTCTTTTTTAAAAAATTTCTTTTTGTAGTTGTAGAATGCCTTTATTTTATTTGTTTATTTTTATGCATTGCTAAGGATCTAACCCAGTGCCTGATATGTTCTAGGCAAGTGCCCTGCCACTGAGCTACAGCAATAGCCCAAGCCCTGAGTTCTTCTTTGGATATTGCTAAACACCTTCCTGTGGACTTGGACCAGCTCTTTTAGCATTTCAAATCTCCATTTACTCAAGATAGAAAAAGAATGGTCTAGATTGGGCATTCTCTATGGTACTTTTCTACTTCACAATTCATTCTATGATTTCAATTAAGAAGAGCTGGTTTGTATTGTTTTCTGACTCATCTTTACATATCTCAGAGATTAAATGAGCTTGCTAAGAAGTAAGCACGTTTGCTTTGTTGTTTCTCTAGGTACATGTAACTCAGGAAATTTCCCCACTGCATGTCAATGCATTAACACTGATGTAGAAACAGACTTCTTTGAGAAACTTGGGTTGTCTGGGTGTTTGGAAGGGAAAAGTAATAAGTAAGAATGTTTGATACAAAGATTAAATTATATCTTACAAGACTCTTTCAACATCTATTCATGATATGGCGACAGGCCCTTGGAGAGTCAAATAAATTATTCTAAGATTCTTTCATAAGATAATGCAGGCTAATTTGAAGAAGTAAACAGTAATTGCAGTATTAAACAATTCAAACCACCTTTACAACTATTCTGGTCCTCCCCATGCTGACAGATTTGATGTTAAGTCCTTTTCCCTCATCTTTTACAAAGCATTTTACATAATCCAGCATTACCTATTTTACATATGTGGCATTTTGCTTAGCATTAAAGTAGTTTATTTGGAGAAGATCCTTAACAGACTATTCTAGGGAACAGCCTGCTACCCTCTTCATGTAGCAGCAAAAGATGCAGGGATGGTTGTTTAAATGTGGCTTCTTTTAACAGCTTGTTGAGCTAGGGAGCCGAGCAAGAGTGTAAACATTATTAAAATAGTCTATAGTGCCAAATGCAAGGAAGCAAACGCCAAAAATTCTCCAAAAGTAGCACAGAATTCACAGAGAGTGCATACTCCAGTGTTTACACCCCTGCTTTATGAGGACTTACCAAGGTTCATGCACCAGCCACGTGGTCTAATCTGTAAGCTCCTGACGCACACCTCTTCCCAATGACTCTGCAGGGAATACAACAGGTGTTTCCAGTCAAATCATCCAGTATAACAGTCAGTAAAGACCCAGGTGGGCCTCATAACCCACAAATTCGCTTTAAGATTTTCTTTTAATTGTCTCTCTTGCTTTTCTGTTCTTTGGGAGACACACACGCGTACACATACACACACACACACACACACACACATCTGTTATTACAAAACCAGTTCTCTCCTATTGCTTAACTGACCTCAGCAGTGTCCTTAACCTGACAACAAAGATTTAAAGTAAAAATGAGTGCAATGGATACATTTTTTGGCTTCCACAAAAGGAATATAAACAAAAGGATTTCTGAATATGCCCAGAACTTTAAGTGTAATCACCCTTGCCCTTTGTAAAACACTAGCTTCTCAACACGTGTGCATGAATAGAGTTCAAATGCAGAGCTGAGACAATAGCTAAGTCCTTGGGATTCTCTTTTGAATACTGTGTACAAGAGTGTGGCAAGAAGCTCAGATGCGGTTTCTGCTAGGCATGAATTTTAATCTATACCCTATGGTCTCCTGAAGGTCTGAAGGTTTTGTACAGATGAGGCAAAAATTTACTCGTGCCCTGAAAAAAGGTGATGTGATCCGCTGTTTTCCTTGGCAACAGGCTATGTATGTGGTCCCTCCAAGGAGGCTAACCCTGCCTAACAGCTGGTGAATCTTGCGTTACTTGAATTGGTTTTCTCATAGTTAATCCAGTCCCAGGCATTAATTGACAGTGGCTGGATGTGACAGAGCTATTTTGGTTTTTGCATTTTCACTATAGAATCCAAAAGATAAAAGAAAATTCCTGAGGTTGCAGGTTACAAGTTAGGATAGCTCATTATAAAATCTCCATTGGGATTTAGGAAACCTTGTTCTCTGCAATTTTTTTGGTACCACTACCTCATTTTTAAGACTAAAGTCATGGCTATTCTAATTTGCTACATGCTTATCAATCATATCCTACTGTCAATTGTGGAAATCCTGTTCTCTAGTGAAAATTCCTTAACTAGATTTTAAATTTCTAGAAAAGCTTAAAAGCTAAGTTAGAGCTAATGTATCTCTGGACACGTAGGAAACCTATGTTAAATGAATAAATAAATAATGCAAAGGTGAATAATGCTAATGACAAATGTTAAGTGTCTATTATGGTCCAGGCCTTATATTCCATATTTTACTTGCCTTACTTAATTTAATCCTCAAAACAATCCTGTAAGTTAAACATTTTTCTACAAAAAATAAAAGAATAATTTGCTCAAAATTCTACAATAAATACACTGAATGCTAATAAGTAAGTACACTGAATTTTTGTAGACAGCCATTGAACTTATACCCGAGACTCATATAATGTACAGGTGAAAATATGCTAGTCATAGATGTTAACATTTTGTAGGATGTTAAGTAAATGAGCGAGATACAGAGCAACAGATGTTATACAATACATGTATGTATGCATATGTACACACAAATATACACATATTTAAATCTTTAAGCTTCTTTACACATACACCTTTTCATGGAAGCATAATAGAAGTACAATTTTCCACCTGCTATTGAAATTATAGGTGATTCATTATATTCTTTTTTCTTTTTCTTTTTCAAATTTGTACATGTATTAATTGTCCAATAGTTTAAAGACATTTAACAAATTAGATCTTCAAGATCAGCAACTAGTGCACAGTAGTCTTGGAAGGACTTCATGAAGGAAGACAAGTAAACCAACATAAATACCCCCATTACATTAAGGCAAATGGAAAAGTTGGATAAAGACAGAGAGGAAAAATTTTCAGGCAAAGTCAGAGGCAAAAAGACAATAGGCTATGTTCCAAAACCAAGCATAAATTCCCTATGCCATATAGATGCCAGTAAATTAAGAAAGAAAGAAAGAGAGAGGGGGGTAGGGGAGGGGAGGAGAAAGAAAGGAAAGGAGGGAGGGTATATATAATCAGATGTCTCTATGTCACAATTTTCAGAATAAGTATGTTCAACCTTTCCCACACCATTCCCACAAAAAAAAAGGCTGAAAATACATGAAGCCACAATTTAAAACTAAGATTTGATTCATTTTCAAAACAGATGTCAATCATTCCAGTTAAGGTCTACCATTTATATCCTGCTCCCTTTTCACCCCTTCCATGGAACAAAGGTTCTAATAAATTAAATAGCAATCAAATCATACAAGGGCTTGAAAGTTGTTCACACTTGGGTATAAAATCCTGACTCTTACAAGACTTGCTTAACAGAACTACCAACTTGTCAGTGATGTGATAAGAAATCCATGGGCCATTGTATGTTAAATGAATAAATAAATAATGCAAAGGTGAATAATGCTAATGACAAATGTTAAGTGTCTATTATGGTCCAGGACTGAATACATGCAGGGTAGAAGCATAGCATCAAGGCAGCCATTAACAATGGTACCCAGTATTTCTGGAGATTACTGAGCAAGGTAGTCATCAACACAAAAGTTTGGTAGGCACTTGAAAGGCTTTTTGGAGGAGAATATTTTCTTCTTCACAATGCCATATGATCTATAACCTACAGTTTCTACCATGGTCATTTTGCTGGCATAATTGGCAACAGCTTTGATTAGATACAGTAGACTTATTTAAGGGAATAGAAAAGAAAAAAAGAACTAAATATTTACGAACAAACTGGTAATTCCCTAGGCACTGTGTTAGGAACTTCATACATATTTCTGTATTTAAGATGTCAGAAAACACTTGCATGGTTTCTGCTTTTAATCTTATTTCAAAGGCAAGAAAAAAGAGGCTCCCAAACAGTACCTAATTTGCTCACAGCTATTTGGTTAAAACAGAAATATTGAAATTCCAACCATATTTGTGGGATTCAGAGTCCCATCGTCTTTGCACGAGGAGTCATGCTTTGTTGGGAAGATGGAGGATTTACATTATGGAATAGTCTGAGCACAGCAAACTTGAGCCCAGGACTCACCAACCATCTTCTTACACTTGGCCAGATCACTTAATTCTATGTAGGTCCATCAAAAATTAAGAGATGATTAAATTCTGACTGTGTTTTGGAACCACTTTTTTTTTTTTTTTAATCTGTGAAGTCTATCAACTAAAGTCACCGACAATAAACAATTTATACGAAGAATTAAGAACTGCATAGTCCTTAAGTATGTGTCAGGAGTTCTTCTAAGCACTTTTTACATATATTGTGTTTGTGTATATATATATATATATATATATATATATATATACACATATATGTATGAACATATATAAAATGCATGCATGTGCATATATAAAACATATATAACATACGTATTATATGTTTTTGTATATATTATTCCATATGGTATGTGTGTGTATTTATTTATTTTTCAGGATATACATATCAGGAATACATAGATCCTAAATATACACACATATGTGTGTGTTCATATATTTATATATTTTTCCCAGTAGTTTACATATTAAAAGAGCAAGGTACAGATGTTAAATAACATACCTAAGGTCACATACATGGCAAAACTGGTTCCTTAACACTATGCAACCCATCAGATCTTTGAATCAAGTTGTGAGAAAAAACAAAGCGGAAAATAGACATTTCAATGTAAAGTATTTAAGCTCCAGTGACTGGAGGTTAACAACCTTTTGTAGGCAAAAATTGTGAGGTTACTCAATAACTACAGTTTTAAAAAAAAAAAAAAAAAACACATACAGAAGGAAAAGGGGCTTAATGGCAAGCAAGCAACTACCTTGAGTTCCATATGATCCAAGGACAAGTTGAGGTATTCCATATATGCAGTAGATAGAAATTTAACTCAGTCTGAGTCAAATATTCTTGGCCATAGATTAATTCTGTGTTGTCAGCTAGCCTAGGAACAGATTCAGCATCTTCCAGTAACAGGACTAAGATTTTCTGGGTGCCCATATTTCCAGTTCTCAAAGACATGTCTCTCCAGTCGTGGTCCCCAGATCAGCAGCAGCAGTGTCACCTAGAGACTTGTTATAAATTCAGACTCTCAGGCCATGGCTGTGACCAGCTGAATGAGACATTATGGAGGGACTGACCTAGCAATTTGTCTTTCATAAGCTCCCATGTGAAGCCTAATACATGCTAAAGCTTGTGAACCACTGCTTGAAAGAACATGGAATGGATACATCTAATCTGGATCTGACTTTTGAAGTGGGCTTTTTAATCAAATGTGGCCACTCTGAATATTGCCTGCCTCTAAAGAAAATAGATGAGTTAACCAGGCACAGACATGATTTGCGGAATCTTAAGGGAAATATTGAAATTAAAACCTGTGAGACTGGATCCCCATGTTCCCATGCTTTGGAACACAGCCAACCCAGGAAGACAAAAGGGACCAAGATGGGAAAAACTGGGACATCTTCTAGTAATAACTTCTGCATCTCTGAGTTCTGTGCAACACAAACCATGAGCTAGCAGGTGTTCATTGATTCTTGCTACTTCCTCTACCCAGAATGTCCTTCCCTCCTCTTTAGCATCCTCAGGTATAATTAACGATGACTTCATCCATACCCTGGCTTTTTCTCATACTACATGTAGTTCTTTCCACCTCTTTCATAATCATTAATAATTTTTAAATTTCCTTATGCTCTCCCCATCCTGTCAGAAAGGATCTCCCCAAATGTAGGAGAATGAAAGTGCTGCTTAGTTTTTCATTTGTGTACCTATTACTCAGAATCACTGTAGATGCTTAAATGTTTGTTGAAAAAATAAAATTTCCTACATGCCCATAGGATTATTGGAAGAATCAAAGAAGAATAAGAAAATATTTCATAAAATAGGAAGCTCTATACAAATATGAGCCATATTTATAATTATTAATTTCTTCTTTTGTAGGCTCATCTTTTCCACAAATCTATCATCATGAAGAAAGACTAGGAAATAAGACTGGTAAACCTTGTAGATCCATGCCAAGTTAATCACAAAAATGGTTTAAATGTATAGCTGCTCTCTGTATGAAATCAGCACACAAACACAAGGAAGAATGATTGCTGTGAAAGGAATATAAAGAACAACTGGATGTATTCCATATATGAACTAGATAGAGATTTGACTCAGTATGAGCAATTAGGTGCAAAAATAGCTCAAGGGAGCAACTGGGATGAAGATGCAAGTAAAGGAGTAGCATATGTTAAGGCCCTGTGGCAGAGGTAGGGAGGATGGTATAAAGTATGCAGGGCTAGGTTAGAGATTGGCTTTTATTCTCAGAGTGAAGCAAGCAGAACAATGGTATGACAATACTGCTGTTTTCAAAGACCACACTAAATCTTGCAGCTTGTACACAGTTGGCTCAGACCCCACCCTGGTATTTTGTTGTTTTTATTACTTCTAAATCGTTAGGTTGAATATGCGATAAATTTTGTGACCTTCAAAAAAGTTGTGCTCATTTTACTTTACCTAGTTTTACCTGAACTATGAAATTTTATAAATGCTTTTACATCTGGGAGAGATTTCTGTCATCTTTGTGTTGTGAAAAGTTTGAATTTAATAGATTCTAATTACCATCACTTACAGAAGCACCTCACACAGGATTAAACTGTGCACATGGAAAATTAATATACACATGTCCAATTCTGCATATATTAGACATGTTTACTGATTTCAAATTTTTATACTTAAAACAAAATTAGTCTCCTCCAGACAAATTAACACTTATGAAATTATTTTTTAAATAACTGTGTCAAATTTTACACACAAAACCCTACAGAAACAAGCATTCTTTTTCATTCTTGAAATTAAAAATTATAAAACATGGATGCTTCCAGCCATTTCTATTACTCAACATCTAATTAAAGCAGCATTGCAATAAAATATAGAAATCCCTGAGAAAGTTTGAGATACAGTATACAAAATCTCATGGTACCATCAATAATATGCATTGACTACATAAGTCCTTAGTTGTTTATAGACAAGTAAGAAATACTTGTTTAATGTTTGTTTTTCTTTCCAGATTTTACATATTTTGTTAACTTCACATTCTTTAAAAAAAGGTTTTAATTTGGATGTCTGCAGATGTTTGACACTTCCCCACCTAAATCACAGATCTGACACTCCCACATTATCTTCATGTATCTCCACTGCCACTTTAGCAATACATGATTGCTATTGTCAGCTACAATTACCACCCACGGCAGGGTTTGCTTAAGCTGATTAGTGAGAGAAGGTATATATGTTTCAGTAGCTTTGAGACATAGCAAACTATGTATGTCTTTCATCATGTGATATTTACTTTGTATTCTACTTCAAGGAAGGAAAAGAAGCCAAAGATAAAATGAACCAGGAGACAGTGTATAAGATCTGGATTCTCCATCAGCACAAGAGAAGAAGTAAGATGGGACTTTCAAGCAAAAGGAAGAGCATATAGGTAAAGGCCCTATGCCACAGGTGTCTGGTATAATGATAGGTAAGGAGAAATGCAGAGTTGCCACAGTGCATTGGGATATGCCAGAGAGTTCACTGGATATACCCCCATTCAACTCTACCCAGTGTGCTATAGGTGTGGGGGGGGTTCCCAAGATCAGCACCACTGACAATTCTTTGATATTAGCATCATCCTTGTTCTTCATGGATAATAATTCCCAGCTGTGATGAGCAGTAATGTCTGTGGAGGCAAAGTTACCCCTGCTTGAGAACCACTGCTCTAGACTCAACCTGTTTAGAGTGAAGATTCTTCCCTGCTTCTCATTTTCCTCTGCAAGCTAATGATACCTCCTGAACATTTTCCAGCTGTGCCAGTGCTATTGTTTGCTAGCTAATAGGTTCAGAATGGGCTCTGATCTACCAGCTCTGCCTCCTGGACTTTATTCTATCCCTCCCTGAAACTGGCTTATTTAGTAAGAATACTAACAATAAAAGAACAAATACAATGAGTAACAGGCACTATTATAAAATATTTATAAAAGTTGTAATATGCCAGGTTTTGTTTATATGCAAATTGTATATACCGATCTTGTATAATCTTCATGAAATATATGAGGTAGACAATATTATCTTAATTTATTAATAACTTGACATTTAGAAAAGTTAAGCAAGACTATGCTTAAGAAAAACAAATACAAAATTCTGATGTCCTTTGCAAAACCCTTGAGGATCACCATTGCCTTCTCTAAATCTGTCCCCCACCATCTAGAACAACTACACTTTCTTTCAGTTCCTCACAACAATAAGCCAGCGTAGGGAAACCCACACATGGAGTCCTAGTCTAGAGGGAGTGGGTCCCTGAATTTCACACCTCAAAATGTGGCTATTTGCTCTCTTGTCTCAACCGGAAATGGTCCTACTAGCATGCCTTCTCAAACCCTATGTCCTCAAGCCCTAAGTCCCTCCCATTGGAGACCTGATGTGCCTGGTATTTATTCTGTGCTCTGGATTATTTCCTCTACTTGTTTCTGCCCTCTCTGAACAAAGGTGCTTCTTAGTCCATTGCTACTTTCCCAGTACACATAATAATGCTGGGCTCACAGTTACCACTGCTTATGTTATTGCCTGACCCAGTGAATGAATGCATCACAAATTGATATTCCCAAAGCCCTTAGGTCCAAAGGAGTAGAATGGGGCCTCTCAGGAGGTCTTTCTGAGTTTCATCTCCTAGGCCTATAAGACCATACCTAACCAGAAAGTTTGTATCCTATTGGTTTTATTTTGAACCCTTCCCAGCGGTAATCTATGACCTTCCATGAAGGTAACTTCAGACTTATGGCAACCACAGGATCAGAGGTCAGAAAGAGCAAATGAGCAACACTATTATGTGTGATTCCATCGCACACACCCCTGAAAAGAGGAAGCAGACTATTAAATTGAAAAATCAAAATAGGATGACTTTAATAAAAATCACAACCAACAATGACCCACGTTTCAAATCCTGTACTAGATCTTATCAGTTCACATGGTAATGAGTTTAATACTGTGGTGGAGTTTAAAATGCCAAGCATCACCCTCTGTGACTGTTAACAAATGGAGTTCCACCATGTGTGAAAATTCCATGATGATACAATCTGTGCCTCCCGATATATTTCAGCAGAGAGCTAGCGCTATGGATAAGGCTCTCCCGACCAGTCTTCGGATTTCATTGAACTTCATTATGATCGGTTGACCTCCTCAAATCCAATCATGGGCAGAAGCTCAATGCTCTACAAGTGAGTGAACAGGTCTGTTTACAATATCCAAAATGCCTCATGAAATACGTTTAATTATGCATAGGTTAACAGCTGTTTGCTTAGTGTACTGTATATAGGATGAAATATTCAAGACAGAAATAATATACAACCTATTGGAAAAGAATATTAAGGACAGCTACTGTGTAAACATCCACTTTGCAGCTGGATGCCAAATGTCAACATTCCAAATATATGAGCAACTGCATTTCCTTATCTTTCCTACTGCTTGTGGTTTTGTAATTAGTCCGCTGGGCAATGGCAATATTACAAAAAGGCTATTAATCTAAATTCATGATTTAATTCTACACTGAAAAAAAATTACCCTCTTAGCTGGTGGCTAAAGCTTAAATTCTGGAACTCAACTTAAAAACAAATCAACAGATAATTTAAAGTAAAACGAATTCAAGATCAACCAGCTACTACCTTTAAGAACAACAGAGCATGTCTGGGAGGGTGGTTCTTCTAACCTTTCCCTTTGAAGAATCCTAAGTAGCAAATAATATTGTGGCAGTGAAATGACTCTATTTCTTCCTAACATACAGTGATGACTTGCACCGTTATAATTGGATTATATATTATCTCGCATAATGCTTTGTGCACTGGTCCCTCAAGTTATTCGTGCTGCCTGCTGCTGTTTAGATCTCCTTTGAGAGCAAAGTTGTGCATCATATTTTTTATAATTAAGTATATATTTATATGCATAAGTGATAAAATATTTTTATGAAGAAATGCCTTTTTAAAATTAATTTCCCTAGCCAACTCTCTATTGTCTGTGGATGAAAGGAAAGTTTCCACACCCTCTGTCAACTTAGCTTTGGGTTTTGTCACTTTCACATTTCAACAAGAAGTCACTTAGATACAAAAGATAATGGTGTTGAAACATGTACAAGCAGGACAGCGAAGCTAACTGAGAAAAAAAATACCTTAATGTTATTGATGATTTACTGTGTGACAATCACTGGGGAAGGCTCTTTAAAAATACTGTCTCATGTAATTATTTTGAAGGTCCCATCAGATAGAAATGAGAGTAATCTCAATTTCATTTTCCTAGAAACTCACTAAACTCAAGTAATATGTCTGTGATAATCAGCTAGGTATTGGAAAAAATCAACATTTAAATATGTATCTCATACATTTCCAAACCTATGCTCTTATAGTATATAACCTTAGATCATATAGTCAACAAATATTTATTAAATATCTAACATTTGCATCAGGTGCTTTGTTAAATTAGAGATCTAAAGAGTTCAAAGTGAAAAAGGGAACATAAATTTATAAGCCCATAATTACAATAGATGAAAAATGAAAATTAAGAGTAAACAATAATACAGATGAACTAAGGAAGATGTATTATTTTATAAAAATATTCAATATGCTATGTTCATTAAAATAGGATTTTACTATTTTTAAATACAGAGAAGGAAAACAAATGGCCCAGGATGGCATCAACCAGATGTTGTCGATATTAGAAATTATCAGCACTACGAAGAAGTACTTCTTGTAACATGAAAAACCCTTCACTCTGATCATAAAACTCTGTCCATAGCTATTTTGCTAGAAACTTCCTATGTGTGTGCACACATGTATACACTTGCACATAACTAGTTAATCATTCTATAGATATTTTTGCAACTTTCATTTTTAAATTACCATACCTTGTAGGAATTTGTAAGTTAATGCATCACATTTAACAGATGAATAGTCTTCTACTGGACACAGATAGCAGGATGGAATTAACAAAATCAACTGATAAACTTAAATTGTTTCCAGTATATTCTATCAAAAAACACTACACTGCTGGGTGTGGTGGATCATGCCTGTAACCCCAGCAGTTTGGGAGGCTGAAGGAGGAAGATTACAAGTTCAAAGCTAGCCTTAGCAACTCAGTGAAGCCCCTCAGCAACTTAGCAAGAAACTGTCTCAAAATAAAATATAAAGGGCTGGGGATGTGGCTTAGTGGTTAAGTGCCTGTGGGTTCAATCCTCAGTATCAAAAAAAAAAAAAAAAAAAAAAAAAAAAAGAAAACATACTATATTAAAATCCTGTCAGAATATATATGCATGCACGTATATAAATATGAACTTTTTGGACATATTGACAATTTGTGGTTAGATCAAATATTAACTTATAACCAATTTTGTATGCTATTAAGTAGAATCCTTAATCTTTATGTAAATAACACAATCATAACAATTGAGATAGATTTAAGTTTTTTTTTTAAAAAAATCCAGCTTAGAAATCAGTCCAAATGGATAATATTCCACTGAATGACAATCGAAGTTACTTAAATCCACTATGTAGAAAAAATATCTTTTTATTATATTTAAGCTATGTAAAGTAACTCTCAAAATGGAATTGTGGATGTCAAAATGTTTTGTGGTATGTTTTGGCTTTCTTTTAAACTGAGGCATTGCATAGAAACCCAGCAGGCCTGCCTGGTCTTTTCAACAGGGCTTGTTTTTCATTTACTTTTCAAAGTCAGATTTTATCCATCAATCTCTAGTTTTTCTTGAACATCATTACTTTTTGATTAGACAAACTTTTGCAAAAAAGCAGATGATGTAAAGTGACAGCTAATAATAATTGAGTCTTTACTGGATGTCAAGCATAGCTATAAACAAGTAATCACAGGTATTAATTCATTTAACCCTCACACGATGCACTTTGAAATGGAATTTGTATCCAGAATGAACACAATCCCTCTGCTGAACACATACTGTGATTTTTGCTTTGCTTTTGAGATGTTGAGGATCACATCCAAGGCCTTGTGTGCACTATCTACACATAGAGTGCTTGTCATTGACCACAATACTATAGATGAAATATGTGTGTTCTCTCTCTCTCTCTCTCTCTCTCTCTCTCTCTCTCTCTCTCTCTCTCAATCCTTTCCTACTTTTGAGATTCATCTATTTATCTGGATGGACTTCATTATCCAGGAAGCCAAACTTATAAATTACTTTTAACTAAAAAAAAAAAAAAAAACAAAAACACATATATATTAATTTATCTGAAGCTAACCATAAAATAAAAAACACCTATTTTTGCTGAGATTGACAGAAAATGTCAAATATATGGAAATTATTTTTAGTTGATGCATATTAATTACACAGAATACTGGGTGCCACCTTTATACACAGATACTAGAAGTAACTTTTTTAAACATTAAAATAACACCTCTGTTCTTTAACTGTATTATTTTAGGTGTTCAGTGGTCCCAGGAAATAAGTCAACACATTAATGTTAACATATGACATCTCATAATAACTTTAGACTCTACTTGTGTTTGGTTCTTAGTTTAGCTTGTTTCAGATAATACCAATGGGTCTGAAGTCTGAGGACAGTCTCCATTGAGACAACAAGCTTTTCACGTTTGAGACAATAGACAGACAAATATCTTCTTCTACTTGATGCTCAAAGGAGCACCTAACACAGAAACCATAGCATTCTTACTTTAGAAAGCACCTTTAGGGAAAAATGATGTTAGCACAAATTTTAAATATGTTGATTAATAATAATATGGCACTCATCAATGAGTGATTAACAACAATACCTAATCTTACTGCACTGTTGCTATGAGCTAGGCTTTGTCCTCAGACCTTTATAGATACCATTCCATCCATTCTTCAGAGAGACACTATGAGGTAGGTCTACTTTCCAGGGATGTAAACTGAGGCATCACAAGGTTAAGTTGTTTGGCTATGCTAACACAGTCAGGATGTTAGCCTGGACATCGCTTAGTAGCTCAGGAATACTAAGGAGACTCAAGGATGTGAATGAGAAAGAGAGATCTAATGGGCATTCAGTCAATTACACTCCCCTGAGAAACTTTGCAGAGAAGATTATTCATATATTTATGTCACTTAAATTTCTCTTATTTGGAAAATTTAAAATTTTCTTTGTTTAAGTTAAAATAGAACTTGGGGAAAAATATCTAACTTTAAAAATAAAAAGAGAGTATCTTCACGGTGCCAAACACACCAAGTGACTTTACCTGCCCTCCTCCTGTCTGCGACGCCTCTGTTCTAGAAGACTGGCTCCCACTCACCTTCTATTTTTTCCTCTCTCTCACTCTTGCCTTTGTAGAATATTTTGATAGCCTGTGTCTTTCTTACCTATTTTGTCTATCCCTCTGTTCCTGTTAGGATCTGGAGTGTCCCCTATATGCTCATATATTGATGGCTTGGTCCCAGCTGGTGGCACAACTTTGGGAGGGGGGGCCCTCACTAGACTAAGCAGTCACTGGAGATGTGTCCTTGAAGGTGACATTGAGATCCAGGCCCCTGCCTCTCTCTTGCTTCTTGGCTGCTGTGAGGTGAGCATTTTGGTCTGCCACACCTCCCTGTCAATAATGTTCACCTCACCGCAATTCCAGAAATAATAGGTCTACACGGACCCTGGACTTCACCTCTGAAACTGTGAAACAAAAGAAATCTTTTTGCCTTTAAGTCATTTTATCTCAGGTATTTTGTCACAATGACAGAAAGCTGACAAACATACCCTCCAAAATGTATCTTCACAATTTTTTTTTTTAGCTTTTGATAATAGAGGTGAAATTCACATAATATAAAATTAGCAATCTTGAAGTAAATAATTTCAGTGGCATTCACAATACCGTACAACCGCCACCTCCATCTAGTTCCAAAATACTTTCTTCACTTCAAAAGGAAATTCTGTACCTATTGAGCAGATCATCATCTTTCCTTCTTCCCGAGAATCCCTGGCAATCCCAATTCACGTTCTCTTTGGGTTTACCTACGCTGAACATATCATATAGAAGGACTCATAGAATACGGAACACATTGTATGTGGCTTCATAGTGTAACATTTTAGACATTCATTCAAGATGCAGTATATATCAGCATTTCATTCCTTTCCATAGCAAAACAATCTCCCACCATATGTCTATCTGTTCATCCCCTAATGAACAGTTGAAGTATTTGCACCTTTTGGCTACTGTGAATAGGGCTATTGTGATCACACGTGTACATAGATTAACTTGAATACAGATTTTCAGTTCTTTGGGCACATACCTAGGAGTGGGATTGTTGGGTGCTATGGTCTGAATGCTTGTGTACCCTGTCCCCCACCCCCAAATTCACCTGTTGAAACCTAATCCTAATACCTTGCTACATCATTAGAGGTGGGTCATAAGGTAACATCTCTCGTAAATGGGATTAGGGTCCTTATCAAAGTTGCCCTAGGGAGGCAGTTTGGGCCTTCCACTATGTGATGACACAAAATGCTATCTATGAGAAAGCAGGACTAGACATCATATCTGGCAGCTCCTGGATACGGAATATTCCAGCTCCCAAAGAGTAAGAAAAGACCTGAGGTATTTACTAACCACTCCATTTCTTGACATTTTGTTATGGGAGTTCAAATGGACTAAGACACTTCTTAAACCTGTTTTCAAATACATAGTCAAGTCACTCACACCACTCAGTGTTAAGTGCTCTCAGCTACAGCTGACATCTAGGGACAACTGAATCTATTTCCTGGCCCCACTAATTCATGCTTCACTTTTTCCTCAGCTTGCTCTATTTTGGTTTCTGCTTCTACTCTGGACAAAACTGCATCTCACTAGACTCTCTGAGAATTTCCAGTTTTCTCTTCTGCTGCCATTTTTAGCATTATATCTAGTGATCTTAATTAACAAAACATTTTGTGGTGTGTTTCTGGAACAGAAGTTTCTTAATGGCAACTTTTATTTGCTACTTCAAATGTAGGTATCTCTGATTTTATGCTCAACTCTCCAATACAGTTTTCTAATGAAGTTACTTCATCAGGGTGTTCCATGACATAGAGCTGGTCAGTTACTTCTGTAAGTAAAGATAGAGAATTTGTTCTATAAAAGACAATTGAAGAGACAGCAGTTATTCTAAGGGAAAGATGATAACAATGTATGAAAATTGCTGTCCTTATTCATAGCCACACTGTGGCAGTAAGGTTGATGGGGAAGACACATAAAAATTTATTTAAATTCAAGTTCTCTAAAATGAAAATTTTGAAAACATTGATTTTATTCTTACTTTCAAAATTAGTGAGTACTATCTGAAATCAGCTGTGGATTTATAAGATCTGGTGGTAATATTTGTCTTTAGTATATGTCTTGATTGGATTCCATTTGTCTGCCTTCAAATATATAATGTAAGCTGGGCGCAGTGGCGCACGCCTGTAATTCCAGCACTTTGGGAGGCTGAGGCAGGAGGATCATGAGTTCAAAGCCAGCCTCAGCAATGGCGAGGCACTTAGCAACTCAGTGAGACCCTGTCTCTAAATAAAATACAAAAAAGGGCTGGGGATGTGACCCAGTGGTCGAGTGCCCCTGAGTTCAATCCCCGGTACCACACACACACACACACACACACACACACACACACAAAAAAAAAAAAAAAAATATATATATATATATATATACATATATATATATATATAATGTAGATCTCAACATTTAAGAAGGACTTTTTTTTTTTTTTTTTTTTTTTTTTTTTTTTTTTTTGGTAAATTCAGGATGCCTGGTTTCTCTTAAAAACTCCAATGTTACGTCTCTTTGGTCTTTATTCTCACCTGAGAACGATGATGTAGGACAGGGTCCAAGCATTAGTTTATCACAGATGCCACCTGTATCTGTGTAACACACATGATCACATAGCTATGTTATCTGTGTGAGACTGTGAATTTGCAACTCACATGCTATAGGGACATCAAGAAAGCTCTAGCAGTAGTGGTAAGTGGCTGTAGCTAATTTCCTATGTATGGACTATGCTTCTTTTTTTTTTGGGTGGGGGTAGGAATTAAACTCAAGGGTACTCAATTACTGAGCCACATCCCCAGCCTTATTTTGTATTGTATTTAGAGAAATGCACTCACTGAGTTGCTGAGCACCTCACTTTTGCTGAGGCTGGCTTTGAATTTGCAATCCTCCTGCCTCAGCCTCCTGACCTGCCGGTTTACAAGCATGCACCCTGTGCAGGCCCAAATCAACTGTGCCTATGTCATTGAGAAACCCCAAAGAGCAAGTGCCTGAATTGTAATAGAGTCTTAGTTTGGAGCAGCTAACAATCCTGAATGGTGAGAGAGAGATGTCCTTCTCATCTTCTTCCCTCCCCAAGAAACAATGAAAATTTTGCAAGAACAAGGTAACTAATATACCACAGGCCTCCAGGTTAGCTCCTAACTGTGAGGAACTGTTGGTTTCCTGCAGGGGACACTACATTGGCTGGGACAAAAGCAATAAGAGCAGACAATAGAGATAATAGGAAGATTTGTTAGATATTTTAGTTTTCATATTACTTGTTTTCCTATTGCAGCCAGGAATGCTGGCTACTCAGAGTATAACTCTTGGAGCTCTTAATAATTTTATGATGGAAGAATCCCAAAGCAGACAGAATGATATTTTCAGGATTGTAAGGTAGGTACTATAACTGATAATCTGAATTTTTAAAAAGAAAAATGTTATCTTGTTTTTACACCCTCAAAATATGAAACAAAGTAAACTAGTTATATGATGAAAACATTAAAAATTTAAGTAGAAGCATTTATAAGTTTCGATTAATATTTAAACTGCTTGCCAAAAGTTTTTACATCCCGTACTGGAAGTATATTCAGAAGCACCCCTGGGGCGTCCATTTGAAGGTGATATGACCATATTTATAGCAAAATGCAAGGTGATTTGCAGGCCAGGATCTAACTTCTCAGTAATGCAGTATTGAGGTATTCAGAGGTCATGCCTTGTGGAATTATATTTCCCTCAATGTATATATGTGGGCACAGGAATTAATGCCGGTTTCTGTTTGTTCATGCACATATACACATACACAAGGGTGTATGCATACCTAATTTATGGAGTTGCTGCAGGAGCCATGAAATGAATCACTATTGGAGTCAAAAGGAGCGTCCCAGGCATTTTTAAATGAGTGACACCTCACTCCTATCTGTTGCCCTTAATGAAAACACTGTCAGAACAATACAGATGGTGCTTACAAGATCAGGGAACGTGCCAAGACTGAACTTTCCTGATTATGTCTAAGATTTCATATCAAGGATTCTTATAACACAGGGAATGGAGATTAATTTGGCTAATCATTAGAGGCTAAGCTTAATGGTTTTAGTATATGATCCTCTTCTTTCTCCTCAAACATTATTTATTCATATGAGACGGAAAATGTTTTTAAACAACACACTCTAAAAAGACAAATTTCCCCACAAATTTACCAGGAAAGGAATTGAATATATTCATAATTTTGTTGATGAGAAAATTAATTATGAATTATGCGCCTCTTTTTAGGTATCTAACCATTGGGCAATATACATGCAACTTCTAAAACCTTTAACTGATATTTTCCACAGAAAGAACTTCTGATTAACTACTAATTTCACTAATGTTAAATGAATACAAAGACAAGAAGATTCAGACACCTGGCCATCAAGGGTGTTTAAAAATACCTCTTGCAAAATAAATCTCAGTTCCTCACTATGGTGTAGAGGGCACTGTTGCTCGTGGGCCCTGCTGTGCTATGAGTTCTGACTGTATCTACCCCTCTCTGCCAAGACTTAAACCTTGTCATTTCTTATCTGATAGCCATTGTTCATGCTCTTCTTCTTAAAAGTCACCCTAAGATCACATTTGTGTATGTGTATATGGGGGTTGGAATATGCTATTCAAATATTACTTCTGAAAAGCCTTTATTTTTCTTCCTTTTATTTCTTAAACCGTTCATAAATGCAAGGTTCAACAAAACAAAAGAAGTTGATGTAATATTTCTGAGTTACACAGCCTCTAGAGTGTCCCACAAATCCTCACTTCTTGGTATTCCTTCCTTTCTCATGGCCTGGACCATCTAGCATTGCATTTGTAGTAAGTAGTGTACAGAAAAATGTACCGGGAAGCTACCTGCGTTCAGAACACACAAGATGGTACAGTTTTCATTATTTGCTCGTCCTTCTGCTCACTGACTGAGGAAACCGGCTGCCATTGCTGCTCTCTACCTATTAGGAGGCACAAATGGAAGGAAAGAGACATGGGCCTCCAGCCAACAGCCAGTAGAACCTGAGGCCTGTCATTAATCACCTAAGTGAACATGGAGGCCCATCCTCTGAAGACTTGAAGTGAGCGCAGCCTCAACAGACACCTCAACAGCCTGTAGAAGAAAGACCCAGAGCCAGTAGCTCCCAGCCAGGCTGTCAAGGTCCCCAGCCTACAGCAACCATGAGGGCAAACCTGGTTATAGCTTAAGTTTCTAGGTTTGTTAAGCAGAAATAATTAACTAATAGAATTCCTAGCAGAAATAGATAACTTACCATTGCTTCTAATTAGAGGGAGTGTGTGTGGTTGTGTGCGTGTGTGTAACTAGGAAATAATATATATATATATATATATATATATATATATATATATATATATACATATAAATATATATTTAATATATTATATATAATATAAATACATATATATTTGGTGTTAAATGACAATAGTGAAAGATAAGATGGTGACAATAAATTATCTTTTTATAAGCTTACATTTAGCAAAGTAAGTCTATTGGAGCCCCATAGGATTTTTAAAAATAGCTTTCAATTAATGAAATACAAAAGTTTAGCAATGAGTTCTAAACACTTCGATGTCATTTGCATTATTCTAGTATCACTACTTTGTGTGGAATACTATAAGTATTTATTTACATCTGCTTTCTCTAAATAAACAGAATTTCAAAATTGTGGGGACTGTGGTATTCATGTTCAGGAGCACGGTGTCAGAGAATGTAAATTCCAGAGCTGTGTGCTGAATAAGTGAATAAAACACTAATAACAATGAATGTGTCAGTTTTTCACCTGAAACATCCTGGCATTATAAAGTATATTGTTGTAATGTAAAAATCATAGACAGAACAAATTTACAAATATACATTCAATAATTGCTAATATTTGGTCTCTTTTAATTTCTTTTAAATTAAAAAAAAAATTGTTTTGCAGTGCTGAGGATAGAACCCATAGTCTTGCACATGCCAGGAAAGTATTCTCCCTCTGAGTTAGAATCCCAGTCCTCATCTCTTTTTCCTAGAAAATCTAGTTAATCAGAATTCCCCTCCTCTTTTCCAAATAAGACAGGTATTGTATGTCTGCATTATGTATAAAATACTGTTGAACAATGATTCAGATGTGAAGTTTTCCATTCCAATTTTCTCATCATTAAAGTACAGCACATGTAAGTTACTTATCTGTATACTGGGGTACTTATAATGATAATTATGGGTGTAACAGCAATCAAAATTCCTAAAATAGGAAATTCTTAGATTTGTGCAGACCAAGGCAGATACTGACTCTGGAAACACAGGCACATGTAATTAATTTTCAGGGATGAGTCACAGAAAATCATATTTTCAGAGTAACTAAGAACTATGATGTTAAAATAATATGAAAAAGACAATAGAGAAGATAGGACTGGCTGTGTGTCTGTTTAGCTTCTTAGCAAGGATATGAGCCCTAGAGTCACTGGCAAGGCAATAGAATCAAGCTAATTGTCGTCATATCTTCACTGACAGAGGACAGTGACTGGACAGAGGATTGCCAATGGGGACCTTGTGCAATACTGTACCACAAACAAATAGGCATCTTGTCTCCACCAAGTCTAAAGCACGCTGTATTACAATCTCTTGAGTATATGGCACTAAGAGCTTTAAGAGACCTTACTGCATTGAAACTGAATGTGACAATGGGAAATTTTCAACTGAAAAATGTATATACGGTTTCTCTTCACAAGTAGAGAGAGATGCTGTTGTAGAAAACAAAGTACTGTGAGGACATCACAACGTGAATTCTCCATTCTTTTTTGCCTTATCATTGCCAAAATGGGTAAATGATTATGCTACCCTATGTGATCAATGAGTGAGCAAAAAATGTTCTACTGTATTGTGGAAAGTATATCTGACATGACCCCTTGTGTTTATGACCTTGGGTAGTGAACACTGGGCCATGTGCCTGCCTTGCTTTTAGCCAACAGAATGCAATTTGACAGGATGTCACTTCCAAGATGTTAATCTGTAAAAGACTGACTCCTGCTCTGTCCATGCCCTTTTGCCCTCTGGTTCCCTCACTTGCCTATGCTGATGAAGCCAGTTGCCATGAGGAGAGATGTAGGTTCAGAAAGCAGATACCGGCTCACAGCCATCAAGGACCCTGGCCCCAAGTCTGACTTTCCTTGAGTAAATGAATGCAGACAATAATCACACAAGTGAGACTGAAATAGGGTTCTTACCCAGTCGAGCCTTCAGATGACATCAAAGCCACTGCTGACATTTTGACAGCATCCTTTGAGAGATCCTAAAACAGAAGGCCCAGCTAAGCCCTGCCAGTGAACCACACCTACAGAAACAGTAAGATAAGCATTTCTGTTCCAAGCCACTGAGTCTTAGGGTGATTGGTTATATGGAAACAGCACCCACTTCTTTTCTTTCAATGCAATACAGGGCTGGGCCATTAGTGCTAAGGAGATTTGCTTTGGTGCATTAGGAAGCAAACATTTCTTTTCCATGATGGAATTTTTCTAACAAATACTAAATTTTCCTAGAATGTTACGAATAGTCATGAATGGACAGAGAAAATGTTGAACCTTAACTTTATTATGGAGTCTGAGATTCACAAAAATAATTGATAAAAGGAAGTGGGGAATGCATTAGATTTTGATAAATCATGTCAAATAACCATGAGACAGAAGGAACTCAAAGATTACTGATAAAGAGAAACATGACTTGGATTGATATTTGAGCATACAGAACTGAAAGGGAAATAAAGAGGGCATGGATTGGTTCCAGTGATGAACCATAGAAAGACATCATGGGAGCAGCTGGTTGATACCAGGTCTTCCTGGCATAATTGGGAAAGGCACAACATTTATGGGGACTTGGAATATATGTATGTATATATTCTTGAGCCACCTGTATGTTGTGACTTCTTGATTTTTTAACACATATTTAATTATTTTCTGAAATCGTGGTACATACTGGTTTTAGTTAGCTTCATATAACAAAAGCAAGTCCAGGTCTACTTAAATAAAAGTTGATTGACTGGAAATGGGTAAAGTAGTACTGAGGCGTCTATATCCCCTCTATTCATGTTGGAATTTAATTGTCATTGAAGAGTATTAAGAGGTGAAGGTTTTAAGAGATGACAAGTTCAGGAACCTGCCCTCATGAGTAGAGTAATGCCATTGTCTCCAAAGTGGGACATCATTCAGATAAAATGGATGAGTTTGGCCTGATTTTCTCCTCTGTGCTGAGTGTGTTTGCTTGACCTCTTGCCATATCAAGATACAAAATAAAGACCCTTGGAAGATGCCCAAACCATGCTCTTACACTTACCAACCTTCAAAACCATGAGTCAAACTCCTCTTTTTTGTAATTTACCCAGTTTGTGATATTTCATTACAGCATCAGGAAACAGACTAGGATAAAGAGCTTGTAGATTTTCCAATAGAAATTGGAACTCAAGGACTTGAGAAAAACAGACAATGAGATAGTCAAAGAGGACCTACACAGGTAGCAACTATATTTTTCTTTTTCAGGTAGCAGCTGAATTTACCTTTCTCATTCTACTCCATGTTTAAATTTTCTTGGGAGGAAGACTGATTGGATGCTGGGGGCCAGCCCCAGTCAGGGGGTACAACGCCAGCGCTCAGCGAAGTACGGAGGCAGAGAAGCAGCGATGATTTTAATTTGCCTCTGAAACTACTGCTGTGGTCAGTGGATGCCAGAGTTGGTTTGGCACAGAGAAATCCAGTGGACTACCTTTGGGAAAATGGTTCAGTCCTCCTGAAGTACATGCACTTAGATGAAAAGATTGGTTATCTATAGGGAAATATGGGCGCTGTTAAAAAAAAAAAAAAAAAAAAAGAAAGAAAGAAAGAAAGAAAGAAGAAAGGAAGGTGTAGATTTGCTACACAAGTTAAAACAGCATGCGTCTACTACAGAAGCTTCTTTGCAATCAGTAGAGCTGTCTTAGGATCAAAGTAATATAATTCCTTTAACTGTCATGACTTTTAACAGGCTTGATGCATATACTGACTGATGCCTTAAAGGTACCATCTGACACTTGATACACATTAGATGACAGGGAGAGAAGAAATTGCTTCTCCAGTGAAGGTATGCTCCACAGCTTCATGTCTTCTTTGTGCTTCAGAAAAAAGCTTCAAATGGTCCTTCAGAGCAGGCCACCCCAGGGCAGAACTATAAAATTCATTCCATCTTCCTCACCCATAAAACAAGAGAAGTTCTATGATACTATCAATTTATATACGACTGTAAGTAGTTGGCCAACTCCGTAGATGGTATTTTGTTTTGAATTAAAAAAAAGAAGCCTCTTTCTTAGCCCATTTATAGGTGAAGAAAAGAAGACATACTTCAACTAAATGGCTCATGCAAATGCATACAATATATGATGGTTGAAATCAGAGTCAAAATTTGCCCCACCCTGTCAAGAACTCACAGGACTCCAGTTGATGTCCTGTCTGCAATACCTCATCACTAGTTGATGGTATGTAATCACGTTTTCAGTTCACATGAAGCTGAGGGCATAAATACTATAGTGGATTACCAAATCATAATCCAGAGGAGACACATCAGACTAGAACAATGAGTCATGAATTCAATCAGACTAAATATCAGGTTCTATTCAAAGGTGTATTGGGTTATAGGGGTAGGATGAAATATCACTGAACAGCAACTGTTAGAAAGATATACGTTTTAATGGAAAATTATAAATAGGAAACAAAAATGTGACTTAATCATCAATAGCACAAATCTGCTCTTGGAATGCATGAAGATAACTTATGTTGAGATTCCTTCCTTTATCAAGTTCACCAAGCTAGGTTTATTAATGTACCATTTATTTCTGCAGACCTGGTAACCCCTGAATGCCTTTCTAAACTGATACAGACAAAAAGGAAATTACTATCTTAAGAAAATCTTAAAAATCCCAGTGGTTGCTTTCATATTCTCCAGCTCCCACATAGTTACCACTTACAGAGAACACCTGTTTTCTCAAACCTCAGGGAAATCAAAGTTGCCCCTCCCTCTTGTAGAAAATTTGAAGACTGCCTGCTATGGTCTTGAGTCATTTCCTTCATCCTGAAATTGCCTGACTCTGATGTACAAGTATAAACCTCCATCCATGACATTGGACAGCATCTGTCCATGTGCCTTAGCTCCACTCTCTAGAGGAGGGACAGTGCCTGTCCTAAGAGGAATGGAGCAAGGGGCTTTTGTCTTCTGAGATTTAAAGTTACAACCCAGTTCAAATAGTTATTCTGAGTAAACCTTAAACAGTATCACTAAAATTGACAGCTAGATGTCACATAAGTTAGTTTGTAGAGACAGAAAAAGACAAAGACAATGAATAAGGTATGCAGAAGAAATACAAAAAAGATACAGAGAAAAATGAATGAACACACTCTCCAGTTTTCTTACAGCTCTATACGTTCTTGTTCTAGTTGCTATTTGAATCTTGGCTACACTTCTAAACTGCACTTCCATCAGACACTTCTGAATTTTTATAATTTCTATAATATAAATTCCTTGTTTGGCTTAAGCAAAACACATAGCAACACATACCAACCACCCAAAATCTTGCAGGAACTTCACAAATCCTGCAGACCCAAAATACCAGCCAAAGCCCCTCATTCATAAGTCACTCCTACTCTGATTTTGTAGCTTCTTCCCACTTTTGACTAACTTGAATCCACAAATGGTTACAGCCAATACTAGTGAAGACTCAGTAGCACTGGCAACATATCCATGTTTAGACAAGGACTTAAGATGATGACTCAAAACAGTGTCACATTAAGAGCTGCACAGAACACTTGGGACTGTAGACTTGGAGAAGAGATAACGAGGAAAGGTAAATTATCTGTCTGCGGATTATGTAATAAAATGTTTAACTTACTCTTTTATGTGTAATGATTTTTTCCTTAATGCAAAACCATTAAAATTAAATGGGTTCTTCTGAAAGCCACCAAGTTACCTGACATTGGAGGTGTTCCAACAAAATCGAGATACCCTCTTTACAAAGGGTTTGTTGGAAAAAATATTGAAGGATCAAATCCAATGGTGATTGTATGACTTCTAATCTTTCTCCCATCTACAAAGTTGTTCAAAGATGCATCCATTTCTCTTAACATCTGCGGGATACACTGCAAAAAGGTGATACTAGTATCTATGTGACAAACAACAATGTATACAAAATTTGACAGTGTAGTACCAGTCAAAACTTTCTGATGGACAAGCATTATAAAAACATGCAAGGAAATAATATTTACCAACTATGACCTGGTCCTCAAACAAAGGAGAAAGCCCTTTACAATGACATTTAAAGGTAGGCTTCTGTTTAAGATCATCTATGTGAAAAACAGAAGTAAAAGTCACCTGGAATGCAGGTGTAGGCTTGATAACATCTCATCTGAGTGGTGTCTTCCACAGGAGTCACCAAGCCTGGGATACTCTGGTCTCTTCCCTCTAGAAAGCGTGACCATCACATGGCTGTTATTTGGCCAAGGTCACAAATCAAGTTCATTAGAAATGTAAAATTTTTAAAGTGCCTTGTTCTTCCTTTCCAAAACAATTTCCTGTATGATCCAGACATCCTTTAATAGCTTTTTAATAAATTCATAATTCAGTCACAATGATTAGGGCACTTTACAACAACAAGATTGGATCAACTAAAACAGAAACCATTGCTAAATCTCCTTCAGCTAGATGTTTCTATAAGCAAAGTACCCTTCTATACCAGATGGGCCCTAGTGACAGTCTGGAGGGTGACCATCCCACATTCCCACAAATCCTTTCCTCTGAGCATATTATATACAAAGAAGCACATCTCCTTTATCTTCTTTCCTTTGTTTTAACATTAATTGTGTATAGTGGGCTCAGCAGTGGCTCCCTGAAACATATGTTCAAGTCCTAATCCCTGGAAACTTTTGAGTATAACCTTGTATGGCAAAGCAGTAAGTATTTTAGATGGCAAATCTATAATTAAAAATCCTAAGAGAGGTGATTATCCTGGATTACCCATGTAGACATGACAGACCATCACAGGTATCTGTATAAAAGGAGGCAGAGGCAGATCACACTGATGTTACAGAAAAGAAGGTGGCAGCAGAGACTGGAGGAACTAAAAGGCTGGAGACTGGAATCACCCAGCCTCTGGTCACCCTGGTTTCTAATTTGTCGTTCAGGAAGAGTTAACCTATTCCTATTCTCCACTGTCTTGCATTAGGAAGAAAACACTTCTAAATCAATATTCTATTTTTTTATAGATTCTTTGCACAAAGAGGTACAACATTTTTTCTGTAAAGATATAAGAAGTTACTCATCTTCATTCATGATGAGAGAAGTGTCATTAAAACTACCTCCTAAGATACCATTTCCAAAACATTGGCAAAATATTCAAAAGCCTGACTCTCCACTGGGCTGTGGACAAACTGTTCTCACTGACACTGTTGGTGGAAATGCAAAATCACCACAACCCTTATAGGAAGGAATTTGAAACTATTTAAACCTCTGTGTGTTTACCATCCTTTCCAGCAGTCAGTCCTGGGAACTTACCTGGAAAGTACACCTCAAAAAGTATGAAAATATATGAAATATTTGTACAAGGTCATTATTGATCCAATATTGATATATTTCTATATGTAAGTATTTGAAGTTACTTAAATCTTCAAGCATAGGAGACTAGTTAAATGCAATGGAGTAATGTGCTGATCTAAAAATGAACAGGAAGGACTCTATGAATAGGACATAGCATTAAGTAGAAGAAAAAGTCTAAAAAAATATATGCTGTAGAATATGTTGCATAAGGAAGAATAGAAAGTAAGTAAATATGTACACACCTGCTTACTATTTCCAAAAAAATGCAATATCAAAGATATACACCAGGAAAAAAAAAATGAGGCTAACCCAATGAGGTGAGGTGGGAGCAAGGGGCTGGTAGAGTCACAGGAAAGAGTGACACTTCCCAGAGGGTACCTTCATGTGTAGTACTGAATTAGAAGTGTGTTATCATCCCACATATTCAAAATATCCACATTAAGTCAGTAAGAATGGAAAGGGAAAATACTGCAAGCAAATAGAATGAATGAACTTAAACATATTTAAAATGAACACCACAGCTACACCTATGAGAGACAAAAGAGAGAGTCACTCTAAGTGCTTAAAAAGAAAGCACTTAGGTGGTGCACTCCTATAATCACAGTGGCTAGGGAGGCTGAGGAAGGAGGATAGAAAGTTCTAAGCCAGCCTCAGCAACAATGGGCTAAGCAACCAGTGAGACCCTATCTCTAAATAAAATACAAAATAGGGTTGGGGATGTGACTCAGTGATCCAGTGCCCCTGTGTTCCATTCCCTGTACTCCCTCCACCATAAAAAAAAGCATTTAGGGGTGGTCATGGTGGCATACACCTGTAATCTCAGCCTCTGGGGAGGCTGAGACAGAAAGATTACCAATTTAAAACCAGCCTCAGCAATTTAGTAAGGCCCAAAGCAACTCAGTAAGACCCTGTTTCAAAGTAAAATATAAAAAGGGCTGGAGTGGGGTGCAGTGGCACATGCCTGTAATCCCAGCACTTGGGAGGCTGAGGCAGGAGGATCGCGAATTCAAAGCCAGCCTCAGCAAT
This sequence comes from Tamias sibiricus, assembly GCA_025594165.1. Lineage (NCBI taxonomy): Eukaryota > Metazoa > Chordata > Mammalia > Rodentia > Sciuridae > Tamias > Tamias sibiricus. The sequence goes on from CM046662.1 coordinate 14,297,162, forward strand.
GGCGAGGCACTTAGCAACTCAGTGAGACCCTGTCTCTAATAAATACAAAAAAAAAAAAAAAATACAGAAAAAGGGCTGGGGATGTGCCCAAGTGGTCCAGTGCCCCTGAGTTCAATCCCCAGTACCAAAAGAAAAGGGGGGGTGGGCGCTGGAGTTGTGGCTCAGAGCTCCTGGGTTCAATCCCTGGTACCAGATAGAGAGAGAGAGAGAGAGAGAGAGAGAGAGAGAGAGTGCAAAAAGGGTCGAACCCTCAGTCTTGAAAAGAAAGAATAACAGGCTGTGAGGACAGAAGCTCTAGCAAATCCTAAACTCTTTTATTAGTTTTGTTTTTTTATAATGGTATGAAGAGGGAAATTATGAAACTATTTCAAATGCATTAGAGGATCGAGCCAATGAGTAAACATGTTTCTGAGTTGGGAGCCATCGGATTTCAACTGTGAAAGAAGAGACACATTAATTAATGGTTTCTAAAATATGTGTAAGTATATGTGTGCTTATAGGCAAATGAAAACAAGCACATTGGTATGTGTATGCAAGTGTTTGTATGTATGTTAATACGTCTGCATATGTACATGTGTACAGAAGCACCATAAAGCAACTCTCCCCAACAGCCATGAGCTGATTCCCAGGTAGACTGTGATCTCTACTCCCTGCTCAAAGAAGTTGTGACTCCCTGAAGTGAGTCCGTGAATGGAGCAATAGAAACACAAGGTAAGCCAGGAAGTAAGAAAGTGCTCAAACAATGGTGTATTACCAAGAGGGAGAGATCAAGCCGCATAGGTTTCCACTGCCAAGATCGTAACTTGAATTAAAAGCTATTAAAAAACAGAAACAGATGTGTCCATATTGAGAAGAAAAACACAGGTAGACAGATAAATACAGAAGAACACACAAAGAATAAAAACAGAACACTGTGGGTTGAGTGGTAGTGTTTAGAGATTGCTGGGATTTAAAAAAAAATAATAATAAAATAAAAATCAGCCAGTTGACATTCATTACATTTTCACAGCTATGCAATCATCATGCACGTGAATCTCCAAAACTTTCTTTTGTACCTAACAGAGACTCCATACCCATTAAACACTTGTGCCTCATTTCCCTGTCTTTGAAGTCCTGGTAAACAATGCTTAACTTTCTTTCTCTGAATTTGACTACTTTGGCTATCTCATATAAATGGAATCATATGATATTTGTCCATTTATGTCTGGCTTATTTCATTGAACATATCTTCAGATTCATCTATGATATAGCATGAATCTTGCTTATTCCTTTTTAAGACTGAATAACATTTCATCATGTATATAGACAATGTTTTGTTAATGGATATTTGAATTGTTCCTATCTTTTGGCTATTGTCAATAATGCTGCTGTGAATAAGGTATACAAATATCTGTCAAATCTCTTTTTTAACACACCCAGAATGAAAATTGTTGAATCAAAAAAAAAAAAAAAAAAATCAGCCAGTTGAAAGTTAGAGAAGGAAACAATCATCCCTGGATTCTGAACTCAGCAAGAAATTTTAATAGGAAATAGGATATTTGCAAGGTATTCAAGTGACTCTTACTACCTAAGTAATAGTAGCAAGAGACAGAAAAATGAAACTCAGTAATTATACAAAGGAGAGGAGATAACTGAGGGAACACCTTGACCAGGTGTTAAAATCAACACTAACAATGAGGGACAGGTGGACATCACATAGCATGGTTCCGGATGTTCAACTCTGAGAAAAACAAAATGTCTTCTAGATAGCATGCTAGTGAGAATGCGTAACCACAATCTAGTAATGGCAAAATAAAACAAAATGATAAATATTCCGTCTTTTAAAAATGAAGTACTTTCCAAACTCATCAATGTCATTAAAATAAAAGAAAAACTATAAAAAGGCTTCAGATTAAAAGAGGCTCAAGAGACATGACAACTAAATGGAATAGCTGCCTTTAAACTGGATCCTTTACTGGTATGGACAAAACCTCCATAAAGGACTTTATCAGATCAAGTGAATAAATTCAATATGAATGACGATTTTTAAAAAGGTATGGTTCAGGGGCTGGGGTGGTGGCTCAGCGGTAGAGGGCTCGCCTAGCACGTGTGCAGCCCGGGTTCCATCCCTAGCACCACGTAAAAAAATAAAGGCATTGTGTACAACTAATGCAAATAAATGTTTAAAAAAAAAAGTATGGTTCTGATGATATTTTATGAAGCTGACAACTTTAATGCGTGTTATAGTTCAGATATGAGACAATACAAGAATATTCAGAGGTTGAATGATTATGAAAGCCTTAACCTAATCAGTGAGTTAATACCGATAAGGATTAACTGGGTAATGAGCTACCATAGGCAGGTAGGTTATGGCTGGAAGAGGTAAGTTACCAGGAATTATGCATTTAGGGTTTATGTTTTATGAGTGGGAAGGAGCTCTCTCCCTCCATCTCTGTCTCTTTCTCTCTCTGCTTCCTGACTCTCATGTTCTGAGCTCTCTATAGACTGAGCAACCTCTGAAACTATGAGTGCCATATATACCTACATAGAGATATGTAGACACATATGGACAAAAGAGGAAAATGATGGGAGAAAAGGTGTGTGTATGATAAAAAGAGAGAAAGAGAACATAAATGATAAAGCAGATGATTGATAACAAGCAAATCTAGATGATACTTGAGTTTATAAATCCACTTTGTACAACTTTTGTAACATTTTATAAGTTCTAAATTATACCATAATAAAAAGAAAGTAAAAAATATAAAGATATTCCAAAGCAAAAAAAAAAAAACTCTTTGAATTTTATGTTTCATTTCTGGGGATTGAACCCAAGGGTTCACAGAGCTATATCCTCAGCATGTATCATTATTATTTATTTTGAGAAAGGGTCTCACTGAATTACCCAGGCTGGCCTGGAACTTGCTATCATCGTGTCTCAGCCTCCGGAGTCTCTGGGGTTGCAGGCATGCAGCATCAAGCCAGGCTAAAATCTCTTTCAATCTTGAAGCTGTGCAGTTCCCAAATTAAAGTTGTTTGTATTTATTTAAAACATCATATAATAAAAGATAAACCTCACCAATGTCCCTACCCCACCCACAAACAAAGATAACACGCCAAGCCTCAAAGAGCTTACATCCTAATTGATGTACTGAAAAATGTCTTTTAGGAAAAAATTTAAAAAGATAAAAAAGAAGTTAGTAACTTTTTATCTCAAATAAATGCTAAATGAAGGGTATACTTGGTAGTTACTATAGGCTTATTATCTAATTCAAATTCTACTTTTTATCACTTATTCTTTTTTCTACAATTTGATGAAAAATGATTACTACTCTTGGTTAAATAAGCTCACTTCTTGAAGAACACTGTAGAGATATAGTGCTTCCCCCTCTTTAGAGGAGGGACTGTAGTTCCTGAAATTTGTCTGTCTTGCTCCCATTAGTCTCTTTTCCCAAGAGCACACATGCTGATCACCTGTCATTTATGCAGATCTGAAAATGAACAAAAGATGTTGTAACACCACCTTCCATTTCTTAGTGCTAACATTCCTGTTATAGGCTTCAAATTTGGGGTTCAGGTGATTAGAATTTTTTCCTATCAAACTTCATGGTCTTCTCATCCATATTAAATTAAGTTTATTTTTCAGTTTAGCCAGCAATTATGTGATGAGAGCTAGTGAAATTTCATTTGCCTACCAGTTATTTATCATGTGGTTTTGTTAAACTTGTCAATAAACAGTTTTCTGAATTCCCCTTCCACAGGCACATTGAATACCCATCTGTCAAGGTAAAAATTAGACCTCCGAAATCACATAAAAAATGATTGTGTTACTCTCCTCTATTTATGAAAGAAATATTTTTAAAAAGTATTTTCTGGTTTTGTTTGCAAAATAGCTTTTCTTCATTTGAATACTACAAAAAAATGACAGTATCGTTAAAGAACCTGGTTCACAAAAAAAAAAAAAAAAAAACATACCTGATATTAGGAAAGAAACCCATCACCTATTTTAGCAGCACCCATGTCTAATTTAAAATATGTATAAGTTCTTTCCATTCTTACCACATCAAGGTTGTAAGTTCAAACATCAACACAATCATTTGACAATAGTTTAAATGTGTGTCAGGAAAATGTGTAATATTCTTATGTGTGGGTATGTCATGAGTTTACAAGAACACTGTTTTTTGTTTCTGTTGGTGGAAATTTCAGAATATTGTAGAATTTTTCAGTCTTTATGAATTCATTTTTCTCCCTCCTTTCCTCATAGGGACAGTGTGTGAGTAATAATTCTTCACTAACAATCCATTATGCCTCAAAGAAAAACAGGAAATCTGAGGTTCTACTCCTATCTTTGTGCCTCTGCTTCTGTTTGCCATGCCCCATTTACTCCTCCTTTTAACTATACCATCTTTGTCCACTTTTTTATTGTAGTAGTAAACATGGACATTAAAGTGTGCTCTTACTCATTCATCCATCAATTTATTCATTAATGCATGCATGCAATTTATTTATTCATTTCTTCAAGTTCCAGACACAATCAAAGGTTAACAGAAAATCACAAAAAGAAGTGTGTTTGTTTGTTTTTGAAGTACCCTACCTGAGTCTCCCAATTAGAAGCAGCATCTGCTTTTTGATTTCAGGTTTCTAGCCAGCCAGGATAATCTGTTTCAAATGTACAAAGGGATGAACTGCAAAGAACACTTAAATATGTTCACTGCTAATGAATTATTTGCATGCTGGGACAGTCCATAAAAAAAGGAATGAGAATTAAACAACAGACTAATTTTCAGCACCCTCATATTTTCCAATTCAGGTGTGCTCACTGGCTGAAAGGGGCTCCAAATGGATCCATCAGTATTATGTGACCAGTTAGCATTTGCTATCTAGGAGAGATTTTCACTGTCAAGTCTAATGAGTGATTACTAATGGCAGGTAGTTCCTGGCAACAGCTGGCAGCATTTATCTAGAATAAGAAAGGTATAAATGAGTTCTATGACAACCTGTTCTGGCTGCCAAGAAAGATAAAGGGGGAAGCAGAAGGATAAGTCCCCCTGAAGTTGGGAAGAGAAACGTGACTGAAGCTGGTTTAAAGGTTGCACAAGGCACGTATCTTTCACACACTCGCCATGGGCCACCCAAAAGTGGTAGATATTCTGATCAATTTGGAGAGCATCCTATTTCCAGGTTCAATATGAAACCTCTCTTGAAAGTTTCTAGAATATCCTATTAGAGACAATTGTCACTGCAGAGTTCACAGTCGCATTTCACAACTGAGCCTTTTAAATTTTTTACTTAAAGAACCAAGATCAGCAACTTTTAAAGGCTTGAAAATTGCAAGCACACTACAGCAAATTGTGTCTACTATGGCCTCTTAATTTGATTTCTTCAAAGGAGTGCCATCTCCTTAAGACAGCTTCCTATTCATACTTGCTTCCCAAAGACCCCAGCGTCCTATCAATTTGATTGATGTTTCCTGCATCTATCATTAGTGGATTATTCTACTGTCAATCACTGCCCTACCTTTAATAGTAACTTATAAACCAATTGCTATAGTAATCAAATGGACCAACTATAGTCTTTCAAAAATTACTTCTGAGCTTTATTTCTTTCTTTTTTTTTTTTTTTTTTTTTGGTACCAGGGATTGAACTCAGGGGCACTCGACCACTGGGTCGCATCCCCAGCCCTTTTTTGTATTTTATTAGAGACAGGGTCTCACTGAGTTGCTAAGTGCCTCGCCATTGCTGAGGCTGGCTTTGAACTCGCGATCCTCCTGCCTCAGCCTCCCAAAGTGCTGGGATTACAGGCGTGCGCCACCGCGCCCGGCTTATTTATTTCTTTTGTGTAGAGTTCTTATATTTAGTTTCCTACTGTAGCTGTGTATTTCTGACACTGAAGAAACACAGGAGATTGTTCTAAGACCCAGTCACTGTCGTGACTTATTGGATGTTAACGATAATGTTTCTTTATATAATGCTCCACCATGAAGCTTATGTTTTTTGTCTGAAAACAAGGAGAACACGGTGCAATGGTTAATTTTATGTCAGACTGACTAGGCCAAATGATACTCAGACATTGCTCACACATCATTGTGGGTGTCTCTGAGAATTCTGCAGGATGATTAGCATTTGAATTGCTATGTCAAATTAATGCAGATGGCCCACCCTAGTATGAGTGGGCCCCTTCCAATCAGCTGAAGGCCTAAGTGGAACAGGAAGCTGGCCTTCCTGTGAGAAAGGTCCTCCTGCCTGACAGCTTTCTGACTGGCAAATTGTCCTCTTAGGCATTCCGAATCTCAAGGAGTCTCCAATCCCCAAGCCTTTGGGTTAGAACTATCCCACTGACTCAGCCAGTTCTCCAGTGTGCCAACTGCAGAGCTTGGGACCTGTCAGTCTCCATAGTCACCTGAGCCCATCTCTGTGTATGAGCCAGGGTCATACAGATTACCACTCCCACCCACATATTGGGACAGATACACAAGAATGTATCTGAATCTACATGGATATCTCCCTTTGGCTGCTCTTTCTGTACTAAGCCTCGTTACACATGACAACTTCCAAGAATAAGTGAATTTTGTGAAAATGTTCACACTGACTCTCTAAATGTCCATGTATATACATACACTAATTCTTAAATAAATCACAAAATTTGCCATGTAGCTAGTGCTTAGTGAGTATTTGCTAAATGAATGAATAAGCTATTAATTATGTTAATCATTTATATTGTAGCTAATACTGTGGATAAATGGTGTCAAAGAAACATTCAAGAAAATATATAATGTTTTTATTAATTATTTATATAAGAAAGTCTTGTATTCAAGTTGGTGAGGAAGTGATATGTTTTCCTGAAACTGAAGAAGTAATTTTGAGTTGTCTTCAAAATTTTATTTTTTTTTCCTAATATATATTCACAAAATCTGTACATTAACAGAGATTGTGATTTTAAGCAAAACAAACATGCAAGATCTCCATATCTTTATATAGAAAAAAGAAAACATTAAAGATTTGTCAGTGTCTTCCAATTCAGTAATGAGAAACTCAGTCAATTTAAAACCTAGTGATCACACTATTGGAAGAAAGAAGGGAGAAAACTTAAAGAGAAACTAAATTTATTAATAATTATGCATCTTTTTAGATGTCTATTCTATTGGTAGCCTCAGCTCATTTTGAATATTGACCCAAAACTGATATATTAAATATTCTGTATCTGTTTTGCAAATTGAAAAGTGATAAATAGAATGCGGAATTACGTGTTCATTATGCACAGAATTGTTAAATTATTTATTAATGATTTCAAATTCATTTCTGTATTTAACTGTGCAGTTTTTTTTTTTTTTTTTTTTTTACTTTGGATTTTTAACCCCTACAGCTCAATCTTATTATTTCTATGTACTAGATGCTAGCTAGTACCATCTCTTAATAAAATAAATTACCAAGTTAAAAAAGATTATCAGATTATTTCCTTCAAGTTTTAAGCAATCTGATGGATTTCTAACTTATCTCTCTCTCTCTCTCTCTCTCTCTCTCTCTTAAATAGGATCTTAAGTGGGCTGGGGTTGTGGCTCAGTGGTAGAGTGCTTGCCTAGTATGTGTGAGGCACTGAGTTTTATCCTCAGCACCCCACAGAAAAATAAATAAATAAAATAATTATGTCCTTCTACAATTTAAAATATTTTTAAAAGATTGTCATACTTCTATTGAGTGAAATTTTATAATTAATATTTCCATTGCAAAATGACTTCACTAAAAATGATGTGTATTTTAATGAACTCATTAATTATGTTTACCTCAGTTCCCTTTATTTTTTCGCTTTTTTATAAAAGTATGATACCAAGGGAAGAAAGAAAGGGTTACCAAAGGAGGAAGTTTAGTGGAAGAAAGGAAAAAAAAGGAGATTTGAATATGTGCTGTCTGCAAAGCTTTCTCTGTGTGTGCTGTATATGTGTGCACCTTTCTCTCTCTCTCTCTCTCTCTCTCTCTCTTTCTCTCTCTCTCTCTCTCCCCTACTCCTGACAAAATAATTAGGGAAAGATGATTCTGTAAAAAAAATTAACAACACTTTCTTATGCTACTAACTCACTTATATTAAAAAGGTTAGCTTGCTGTAATTTAGTAAGTTAACTGTGACAAAATTACAACAGAGTAAAATACTCACAAAATACTTAAAGGCAATGTTATGACACCATAATGGGGAAAAACAATAAATTCTTCAACAGAAAAATGGGTACAAGAAATTCCCAAAAGAGATTTAAATGACATATAAAATAAGTAGTAAATGTAATAAATCATAAGGAATACTTATGAACATAAACAATGAGATACTGTTAAAAACTGCTGCACCAATGGGATTGAGGTCATCCTTTCTGGTGTATAACCTGGCAGTAACTATCAAATACTGTAAAAATGTAAATCATTTAGGCCTTGCAACAAATGAGTCTAAAGGCTTAAAAAATAAAGCAGAGTTAAGCATAAGGATATCATTTTTGGTAAAAATGCCCAAATATTATTTTAATAGCAAAATAGACACAACTTTAAAAGGCCCAAACAGTATGATACTTTAAAAATTAAAAAAAAAAAAAAAAAATCACTAACAACTTTATAGTAGAAGAAGTTATCAGCATAGGAGTTTACATAGCATATTTTTAAAATAAACAAACCTTTAAAATATATAATCTATTATCTTTAACATTGCAATCTGATATTTATATACACACATTTGTGTATCCAAATAAACAGCTAGAAATGGTCTAGCAGATAAAGTTGACAATTATAAAATTAAGAGTGTTATTCTTCCCAGCACTTTGGGAGGCTGAGGCAGGAGGATGACGAGTTCAAAGCCAGCCTCAGCAATGGCAAGGCACTTAGTAACTCAGTGAGACCCTGTCTCTAATAAAATACAAAAAAAGGGCTGGGGATGTGGCCCAGTGGACGAGTGCCCCTGAGTTCAATCCCCGGTACCACAAAAAAAAAAAAAAAAAAAAAAAAAAAAGAGCGTTATTCTTCTTCATAACATTTTCAGGGTATTCCTCATTGGAATCTCTTAATTATCCAGAAAAATCTTAATTTGAGGAAAAAGGTTTAGTGTAGAGAATTTTTAACATTCTTTAGTTTTTAATATGTTAGAGTAGAAAGTGTTCCTTTTTGTGTAATAGAATATTTCACATTTTGCGGTATATAACTAAGTGGGCATTTGAGTATCTTTAGGATTTTACAAGTAATTTAGCTATGTTATTTCTCCATTACCCTTTCAAAACCAGATCAAGTGATAATTGGTTACTAATAATACCGTCTGACTTTACTATATGGGATAAACTGAGAAAAAGTGCTTAGGAGAGCTAGTACAGTCGATGCCATTTTTAAAATCACTTAACTGATTTAACTTCAGATAATGATTACCTATAAGATAAAAGCTTCTAAGAGAAGCTAAGGAGATACAGTGTTTTAACATCTTCATCCCAGGAGATCTTAATATGCTAAGAAATGAAAAAAAAAAAAAATGAAGCTTTGGGGCTGCATTTTTTTTTTCTTAAAATCATTGAGATAGCATCTTTAGACTGGTTCGTCTCACAAAATAAGGATGCTATCTAAATGGTAGTTCAAAAAGACTGTCTTACTTATACTAGGAAACTGTCAAACAGGAATGAACATCCTAGGAGAAAAAAGAAAACTTGGAAAGTATTATAGCATGGAACCAATCGGTGACAAATTTCTCTTCATACTTCCTTCTAATTAGTATACTTTCTTTAGTAGTTAAGAGAATGTATTTGCAACATTGGTGCTCTCCCCCCACTCCAAACCACTATTTATTACTGAAGAAAACTCATGAATAGTCACAAACAGGACAAAAAGTAAAATCTTGGGAGATTGAAAGCACTTGTTTATTGCTATGTTGAGTTTTTTTTCAAGAATCACATGGGGTGTAAATCTAAAATATGATCAATTTGCTTTCCATATGTGATTTAAGTTGCTATATAGTTATTTTTGTTTTAAGGTTACATAATTTAAACTTTCATCACATGTCATGAAGCAGCTGCCAAAGAGCACAGGCTTACACACATAATCAACCTCAAGAGTTTTAGAATATGGAAACATAAAAATAAATGTCCCCCTGTCAGCTAATCTATATCTCTGCTCTTTAAAGAGCAATAGACAAGAAATCTAGGAAACATATAGCCCCAACAAGACAACTTTATAGAGAAATACAATTCTTCTACATAATCTTATGTTACCCATTTTCCTATTCCATTACAAACAGAAAATGATTTTATGTTAAATTTTTAATTTGTTTTAATTAATTATATATGACAGTAGAATGCACTTTGATACATCATGTATAATTTCTCATTCTTCCGGTTGTATGTGACGTAGAATCACACCAGTCATATAGTTATATATATACATAGGGTAATAACATCTGATTCATTCTACTATAATTCCTACACCCATTTCAATGGAATAATATCAGAAAATTTCCCAAACCTAAAGAATGAAATGGAAAAATCAAGTACAAGAGTTTTACAGAACCCCAAATGTAAAAAATTACAACAGACCCACACTAAGACACATTATAATGAGAATGACTAACCCACAGAATATAGATAATATCTTAAAAGCTGTGAGAGAAAAAAAAAATCAAATTACGTATGGGGGAAACCAATTCAGATATCAACTGATTTCTCAACCCAGACAGGCAAAGCTTTTTTTTTTTTAAGCAACAATGAAGAATACACAGGAAAGGCTGAAAACTGTTGATTTTTCCCCTCTTATAGGACAGGGCCCAACTGCTATAGTCCTAAAGACAAATGGCGGTGTCTTGCATGTAAGGAACACTTCACCAGAAGTAGAAAGGTCAGGGCCTTCTTGAGTCCTTCTTTCTTCTCCAAGGCAGGCCATAAACAGTAAAGCCTATCTCTACCAATTCCAGCCATAAAACCTAGAAATATTACTCTCACCTCCTGTCTTCTAGTGTAAGGTGACCATAAGGAAATTCTGTGACCTACCATGTCTGATGGTTGATCATAATACCTCATCCCAGAAAACAAACGTCTTGTCCTATACCCACAGTATAGTTTAAATGCATGTCTCCCAAAGGCATTTGAAGGCTTGATTCCCATCCCTTGGCATTACGGGCAGGAGGTGAGGCTAGTCCAAGAAAGTCAGATTGCCTGGGGTGTGCGCTCTTGGAGGAATCTTAAGACCCTAGACTCTCTTCATCCTTTCTCTCTCTCTCTCTCTCTCTCTCTCTCTCTCTCTCTCTCTCTCTCTCCTTCCCAGGAAGCATGAGGAAGTGAGCATCATGTTTTACCAGATATGGGATGTGCTATACACCACAGGCAATAGGGACAAGCAATTGTGGACCCGAATCACTGAAGCCATGAACCTTAGAAGTGTATTTATCTCAGGCATTTTGTTACAATAACACAAAACCAATACACATGACCTGGGAGGCCAAGAAGAATATAAATAGGATTTGCCCAGTTTTGCCTCTATGACTATTGGGTTACACCATTGGATCCAGCCTTATTTCTGCATGATCGTCCATTCTTCATCAAATCTATGCATAAACAGACAGCTTTCCTTGGGTTTTGAGGCCTTCATTTTTAGAGGTGTGTAGAATTTAGATTAAGTAAATTAGTTATGCTTTTCTCCTAATTATCAGTCTTCATCAGTTTGTATTTCAGACCTAGCCAGGAACCATAGGAGGGTTGAGGAAACTTCCCCTTCCCAGCTACCTGACCTTTCCAATGCTCTAACTCTTTAGTTCCCTTCAGGAACAGAAAAGGTCTCAAGAAGTTAAGGACACTGAGAAGAAGGGATGGGGAAACATTTAAAAATTATTTCAAAGTATTTACTTTAAAGATTCTCAGGAAATCCCCTGCCTGTCCAGGTGCCCCCTGGTTCTGCTCTTGAGCTACTTTTTGCTTTTCAAGAGCTGTTTAGGAGCAAGTCCTCACTTGCCACGGGGCACTCCTCCTGTTGACAATTCTGACCTTTATTAATTCAGGTCTGGTCAATCTCTACCACTGATCTGTCAATGCTGACACCCTGTCACACTCTGATTTTGCAGAGAGAATCCTCAAAGAGTTCACAGGCCTTCACACGGGTTGACTTGATACCAGAGAGAAAATAATAATACTAAAGCATTCAGGACCAACCTCATTCCCTTTCTATATTTATACATAGGCTAAATTGAAGTTGCACTGAGGATTACTCATGTGTCCCCAAGAGTTCTCAAGATGAATACCAGACATACTATGGGAATAGTTATACTATTCATATGCTTATATAAATTGGTTTTCATGAGTAAATTTCCTGGTTTGCCCTTTTCGGCTGAAATATGTCCCTTGTTGCAGGAAAATGCAATAAAGCAATGCAGTGTGTTTTTTAATCTGTGGAAAGTTGAAAAGGTTACATGCTGTGTGTGAGTTTTCTATTCTCAGAATATACATACACATTCCATGAAACAAAACAACTACCAAAAAAATCAGCATAATTTAACAGATCCCTGTGTCTCTGTTATCCCTACACTGTAGTTTTCTGGCACAGAATGCGTAAAAGTAAGTTTGCAGAGAAACAGCAGGTTTTTTTTTTTTTTTTTTTTTTTTAAATTTCAATTGGCAATCATGACCTTAAGTCTTTTCTATACAGAGAAACTAAAAATGAGAGGTGTACACCCTTTGAGATTAAGTTATTACACTTCAGCTTTCAGGCTCAGTGCTGTTTAACCAATAAAGTAAAGTGTAACTTGCTGACATTTACTTAAAATGGGTATTTTGCTTTACCATTTCACCACCCAATAAGCTACAATGTGCTTATTACAAACAGGCACCTTTCACCCTTCACCTCTAGGGTGAGTGTCAATTATTTTATAGTAATGCTAATGCTCAATTTGAATAACTAATTTTAGTCACCTCCCTTAAAAGTAAGTAGGTTTGGCTTATTTCTTTAGTATCTATAAATAATTTAAGATACACAGAACAATTTAAGATAACATTTACACAGAAAATGTTGAGACAGGGAACATAAAGTTTTTCTCTTTATAGGGAAAACTGGATTTCAATGGGATTACACCACCAAATTTGAGAAGTGGAAAGAAATGTAAAGAAATTCTCTAGTTCAACAAATAAAAGCATCAGAGAAACCACAAAAACTGTATAGCTTACACAGCAGCCCAGAGGCAGGTCCAAAGTCTGAGGGTCTAGAGCCTCCTTCTGTACTTTCTAGGCCAATGTTTGGGAAATTAGACTACTTCGCACCTTTAGTCCTTCCTATTGAAGTCTGAGCCAAGAGAATTGTAAGTTCAAGGCCAGCCTGTGCAACTTTAGACCCTGTCTCAAAATAATAAGTAAGGGATGGGGATGTAGCTCAGTGATATAGCATCCCTGGCTAGGATCCCTGGTACCAGGGGGACCCCCACTCCCCCGCAAAAAAACTTAAATTATTTATAGATACTAAAGAAATAAGCCAAACCTACTACATTTCAAGTATGCTAGTGCAATTTTAAAATATAGTTCCTATAGGGCTGGGTCATGGCTCAGTAGTAGAGTGCTTGCCTAGCATGCATGAGGGTGGGCTCAATTCCCAGCACCACATTAAAAAAAAAAAAAAAAAAAAAAAAAAAAAAAAAAAAAAAAAAAAATGAAGGTTTTGTGTCCATTTACAACGAAAATTAAAAAAAAAAAATTCCTACAATCGTCTTTGAAGTTGAAATTAAAGGCTTCAAACTTGAAAGTTGTGTGATGGAGAAAGAAAATGGTCATTTTTACAATTTCCTCCCCTCCCACTCTACAGAAACCAGAGCACAGGGCAGGTGAGTGAAAGCTGAGAGCAGATGTGCTGATGAAGGCCAGCCAGGTGCCAGGTGCCAGGTGCCAGGTGCCACACTAACTTACATCCTTTCTTACTCCCTGCTTCCCTGACCCAGGCAAAAGTTACACAGATATGACCGGCCAATAAGAAAAAGAGGCCAAGTATATAAATTCTAATTCCAAGAGAGAAACAATTTTTGCAAATGCAATCTGTCTTTAGAAACAGATAAATGTATATAAATTATGAGAATCTTACAGTAGGGATTTTGAAGTTTTTAAAATTATATTTGTTATATGGAGGCCTGAAGACCAAGTATCACACTGCATTTTGGTGACAATTTGTGTATGAAAACAGGTATCTGAGAATACACATGCTACCTTTCATGGAAGGAAAATGGGCATTTTGTAATATCCTTTGAAGTTAATAAAAATTACCTATCTGGTACAGTATATTTGCTTTTTCTCTTGAAGGACAGCCTTACCTTCCTCCAGTACCTCTTCAAGGGAACACACTGCCCTAAAATTACCAACATAAATTGTATGTCTGCACACATGTGTATATGCTTCAGAGTGATAAAATAAAAGTTTAAGTGCCTGCAGAATGGGGAGAGAAAAGAAAGAGCACAGAAATCCTTTCCTGAGCCTTAGAGATTTACTGATGGGGATTAGAATACCAAGCACACATCACATCAGGAACTGAATCCATCACAGTGAACAGTTTTCCAGAATCTCAAAATATCTTTCAAGGTTTGAGAAATATCAGAGTGACTAGTTTTGCCTTTTGATCTGCCCATTCTCATGAACTTACAAAACTTATGACCACTCTATTTGCATTAGTTTTCAACTGCTGGACTTGATAGTTTTCTTTCAGCAAAACACTGCTTTGGTTTAGCTGAGCCTGTATTTACTGATTTACAAATCTATTCTGTACTCAAATAAAACTGTCCTTGCTTTTCTTTTTTTTTTTTTTTTTTTTTTGCCTCAGTTATAGTTTTCTGACTTACAGGGCTAGAGTTATTATAAGAATAGAACAGAGAAAAATGGAAAGAAAGACATCTATTTATGTATTCTCCATTTTTTAAGAGTGCTATACCTATAAGCATGTATATGTGCAACATGTATATATACTTGCCATATATACGTATGTGTATATATATCTTTATATATACACACACATATATAAACTATTAATCCTAAGTCATTATATTTGTACAAAAAATAATCTTCATAGCATGTATGACAGCCTATTTCTTATAAGAATATCAAAGGCAATCAATAATTTATTTTACATTTTACTTAAATTAATTTGAACTAAATACTTATTCAAGTGCTGACCAACTGATTTTCTGATTTTCTAGATTGGTCAAACATTTCATTATGCATGTAAGTATGCAAAATCAGATGCAGGAGATTTTCCTGATCAATCCCTGCTCTCACCTTTACTACCGGAAGGCTTAGCTAAGTAGTGCATTTGAACAAATTCTTGTTGTTTCAAGCAACATTAAAAGTCTGTACTTTGATGTGTTGTAGAGAGGGTTTTGTTTGAAGTTTATTTTTAATGCAGATATGATACACCATAGCATATAATACAGAGCGTGATTGTGCCAGGGAATATCACTTAAATGCATCCATTCTCTCAAAAATTATTTTCCAGTTAAGGATTGCAGCTTATGTCTGTTTTAAGAATCAGCTCATATACGGCCCCCAAGGTGTTTTCTAAAGAAGTCCTTCTTTGTGTTTCATTATGACTAGCACAACATGATTTACCTACATTTGTGAAATATTCCTGCTAGCAACTCACAATGCATAGTCACATGTGTAAGATGCTTGGAGGATCTAGAATAAGAAATCCTCACCTGTCTCTGCATACTTTTCCTTAATCTTATTACAATCTAGAACCTTTTCACTTTCATTAGAGCTAGAATATCATGAAAAGCATTTTGGAAAACTCTTCCCTGGCACAACACGACATTAAATAAACACTCAAGCCTTTGTGGCAAACAACTGTACCCTTTGAGACAGTCACACTCCAAAATAGATTTTCCCTTTTTATGACTATACCATGCTAGATTTTTGAGTTAAGAAAAGCATCAAAATCAATAATTAAGAATATAGAAGCTGATGACATTTCTTCAAAGTCTGTGATTCCCTGCTTTTATTTAAGCTCTGAGGGATTTCTCTCTATTGTTGAACCATAACAAAAACCAAGGAAACCAGAAATAAACCAAATCCATATACCTGTTTCATCTTCTCTCACAATTATTCATTATCATTTAATTATTGTGTGCAATGGGGTAAGAAGCAAAAATTTTCTTTAAGTAATTCATGAAAGCTGTCCATATATCATCAAAGTCATCAGCTCTGCCCTCTGTTCTGTACTGTGCCCTTTAGCATGCAGCTGAACATGACATTAATAATAATGTCTAATTAATGGATACCTATCCATTTTGCTGAAGAAATTTGTATGGCACATTTCCAGAGTCATAGGAGTGCCCTTACAGAACACTGGAAACTCATCTCAGAATTTCAGTACCAAAGTCAAAGATGTTTGCAGCAGCAGCAGACTGCTCTCAGGTGGAATTTCATGTACAGAATTTCTTATCAAAGTAGCAACAGGGTGGAATTGTCTGGAGCACATGTGCAAATAAACGGAAGGAAAGTTCCTCCTCTCTGACTTCTCAGAAGTCATTAACAATATTTGATTCTGCATTAAATAAACGCTACTCTCAAACTTTTCACCCAGTTTTCTCCACACATCCTCAAGGTGGGATAATCAGGTGTTAATATTAATATGGTTCCTTGGGGGAGATAAGGAAAATAATGAAGTCATGCAGAGGTGATGGATCCTGCTGAAGAGATGAAGAAATTTACAAAATGAGGTGTGCATCTCTTTCATCTCAAAACCTGCAGTGTGGACCATCCAGCTTAAGCAAAGACCAGGGGTGGGAAGGGTGGGATTGCCTCTCCCCCACCCTTTCTTCCTTCCTTCAAAATGTGTTCTATTCTTTTTACAAAATAAACAGAAAAATAAATTAGATTTTAATTAACTTTAAACAAAAAAAAAAAAAAAAAGTCCAGCTTTTAAAAATATTTAAGGTTCAATTTTATACTCTGTTTTGTGAAGTTTAGTTAATTGGGCTTTTTAAAGTGCTACTGTTTCATGCTTTAATACTGTATTTTAAGGACAGTTTCTCTTGATATAGATGTGTCTCATTTAGCTCAAATAGTTAGGGATATAGGGATCTATGAGGTATGTATAGAGCAGGGTACTATCACTATATTTTAATAGTTGGCACAATGATATGTAGATATGTAATGCAACTTGCATAAATGGACATAACTTTTTAAAAAGATGATATTGAGAGAAGTATCTTTCTCTAAACTGAAAATGTAGGTATATGTATTTAACGGATAAAGCATATGTATATTGCAGAATTCTCCAGTGTGCACAGTTATTAGCAATCATGTATTCAAACACACATTGGAAGAATCTTTAAATTGCTATGAGTAAATTGGACCCCAAAATATTCTTGGACTGGCAACTCAGCTGGTTAATGGCACAGATTTACATAAACCAGGAGGTTTCTTGACTTCCCATATGTAATTGACCTTTATACACAAACCTTTTTTGCTTCTGGACAACTGAGAGCCAACTATGTAAACTATGAATCCCTATTTTTCAAAATGTAATTTCTACATACGACACAAACAAAAAAGAAAATCACAATATGACAGACAGCACAGATGCTATTGGGAGAAGAATGAGAATCATTATTCTCAAATTTATTAACTACATACTGAGTATATTTCTTCTATAAATAAGGGTCCTAAACACCCTAGCAGGGAGGTTCCTGGGGTTAAATAAGAAAACTGACCCAACAATTTTTGTATCCCTGGGCTACAGACAGATCCGATGTCTACAGGCTATTCAGCAGGAATTTTAAGATGATAGTGTACCTGTCTGAGTCAACAATGTTCACTTCTAGATGCAATTACTAAACATCATACAAGGCAAAATATTCTGACAGCTCCTTTAAAACAAATACACCCCTGACATCGCCCCCTTTTGTCAGGTTCATAATGGATATGGGGGGAAAGCTGCCAGCTTAACATGATCCTTCTGATTTACTAGATTTGATACAACCAAGAGCAGAGAACTACTGAGCAGTGAGGGCCAGTGTTTCAAGAGTCCTGGTGGCCACTGACTGTGGAATTTCTGAAACCTTTATGGATGCCAACTCCGGTGGGGGTGGGGAGAGGGAGAGTGACAGTAACTAGCAGCTAAAGTGGTTTCCAACTCTCAAGTGTCAAAAACTTCAATACTGCCTTTCCTTAGGCAGAATGTTCCTTTGTTCTTCAAAAGCCACCTAACTGAGCCTTTTAGTTATGCAAATGTAAAGCAAATACTCTCTTTAGAAATGGAGATGTGGTTCTCTAAAGATCGAAAAACTGTTTCCTGAGTGAGGATGTAAAATGTGTCTATTTGGGTACTTTTAAAGAGAAAATGCCTTCCCAAAGAGATGGTTCCCCTCAAGCAAGCCCCAGTGACTGTGGACGTAAAGATGGACAGAAACTTTTTTCATACGACACTCTGCAATTCTGTGCCCAATTTCAAATACTTTACGACCGGGAAATTGAGAGTGACCCAGAGTTACTTTCTATCTCTATGCAAAATCCAGCTCCATTCTTGGACAAATTATCTTTATTATCATGTTATTATATGTTATCATGTTATTCTATTTATTATCTTGTTATATTGTCTGAATTATTTTTGTAATTTTCAGAACTGTATTTTTTTCATTTCTCAGTACTTTGGATTCTGTTTTCACATCTTTCTGCCTTTTTCCTTTTTTCTTTCTTTCTTTTTTGCTACCAAGAGATTGAACCCAGGGGCACTTAACCACTGAGCCACATTCCCAGCCCTTCTTTACATTTTATTTAGACACAGGATCTTGATGAATTGCTTAGAAGCTCACTAAGTTGCTGAGGTGGGCTTTAACTCAAGATATTCCTGCTTCAGAATCCTGAGACCCTGGGATCACAGGCATGCACCACTGAGCCCAATTCTGCGCTCGCTCTCTCTCTCTCTCTCTCTCTCTCTCTCTCTCTCTCTCTTTGGTGGGGGTGAGGGGGGTGGGGGTGGGGGGGTGGGGGCGGAGAAGGCCACAAACCATCATTTTTATTTGAATCTAATATTAATGTTTCACTAATGAGTCTAAAACACTGTTTATATTTATTACTTAGCTAAACTTATAAAATAATAATCTTTAAGTAGTGATAAAATTATGTATCTCCCCAAAGTACTTAATTTTTTTAAATTAAGTTTATCTATTCTCAAACAAAATAGAAAGGTTGAAAGGTTTTTCTGGTTCTCCATTTTGGTGATCCCAGTGAGAATTTTATGTGCCTTACCTGACTAGGATATCTGAAGTCCTGAGAGAACTATTTTTTTCTGATGACTTACACATGTGATGCTCATTTCTTGGCTCATTTGGGAATATCTGAATGGAAGTTCATATTTGTATCTCATCTGTGGAAAGTTTTGAGTACTTAAACTGATATATATATATATATATATATATATATATATATATATACGTATATACACACACATATACATATACATATTTTTAGATATTGTCATCCATGCATTCATTCTATGATCTGAACAGACTTGGTCTACTACAGTCCCATTCTGATTTCTTCCTGAAAGTCTAAGATGCAGAAGGAGGAGGCTTCATGTCCACCTAGAGGGGACTGATTTATTTGTTCACAATTCATAGATTTTGTTTCAGTTTATTGTTTCTCTCCTGTTCCTTTTTTGTTGTTGTTGTTTGGAAATTTTGCTCATGTCCTTGATCCCAGCAACATGATAATGATGTTATTCTATGAAGTTCTTCTACAGTACCTTAGGTGGGCTGCTCAGAACATCTTCTTTGCCATATTGCTAGAACAAGTCCTAGTTATTTTATTTTTCTCATTGGTAAATAATTACCTAGACTCCCTTCTGGTTAGACGTGAACATATTAACCTAGAGCCAATGATAAGCAAGGAGAATTGACACTAGCAGCTTCTGGATGACTTCCTTCAAGACTAGTGTTGAACCTGGTCTTGTTTCCCACCTAGTTTTGCTGTAGGAAAAAAGCCAACAAGGAGAGGGCCAGTTGGCCATGTGGCCAGGGAAGGCACTTAAGAAGAGCAAAACCTATGGCCCAGCCTACATCCATAAATACCTAGTGGAGTAGAGCCCCTTACCTGGCCTGAAAGTCACATGGAAAAGAAAAGTCCAATTTCCTCCCTTGGTTGAATCTCCATTGCTTGAATCTCTGCACTCAGTGACCTCCTAGAGTAACCAACCTATCACACACTTCATTTTCAGGGGTAACAGGGCTAGACACTCTGAAAACTCCAAGGCAAGAAAAACACCCAGTTTCGCAGATTCTCTCACCTTTGAAGTGAAGATGGCAATTGAAATTAAAATAAATAAACTAGTACCTAGGGGAAGAAAAAAGAGCACAGAGGGAAGGGGGACACAAAGAGTTTAAATGTGACAGAAAACTAAAAAAAAAAAAAGTCTATCTTATCTTATGCCAGGGGGGGGAGGAAAGTTGTAATTACCCAGTAAGATAAAAGCTGTTGAATTTGTAGCAATGGAAATATTAAGACAAATTAAATACCAAGCTTATCTCTGCTCTGTGCTATCAATATTTTATACTAAACATCTGTTCCTTCTATCTCATCTCAGAAACGCTTCTACACTTTATCAGCGCAAGCACAGCTTTTCAAAGCAAATTAAGCTAAACCGTTTTCACTTAATCACCAATTGATCACAACATGCAGAATGCCACATATTGATCTCTAAGAGCCCCATTTCTCCCAATTCAGAAAAGCATATTGGAGGAAGCACTTGATTTGCAATCAGAGCCAACTGGTGAGCCTGACACTTCTGACACCTCCTAAGGAGGAAGTATTTTAGTGATTAAAAGGATGACACAACGTGTATTTTCAATAAGAGGTGAAAAATAGGCAATTTCCAGCTTTCAGTTCACAGAGTCATAGAGCTACAAGAGAGCTGGGAGCGTTTCCAAGATTCAAGAAGACCTGTGGGGGGGGATGGTGGGGACACGGTGGGCATTTGGTGGTATTTAGGTCGTTATGGCATTAACATCAGGCACATTTGAGAAATGAGCAACAGCACAGAAGAAATCCTGCTTCAAATGTGAGCAACAGCCATTCCTGCAAACTGGGGGTGGGAGGACTTGTGAAGATACCTTGTCAATCCACAACCTAGTCCAGGAGCTTGATATTTAAATGCCGTGGGCAGGGAAGGCAAATGAATGAGTAAGCAAATTGTGTCTGTGGAGAAGGGATAGAGGCTGGTCAAAGCCAGATGATTGCTCTTGCCTGCTACACAAGTGGTTCCATTGCTACACCTGCTTACTTTTCAAGACATACTTAAAAAAAAAAAAAAAAATAAATAAAGCGGTATATGCACATTCTCATAGGGTTTTTGTTGTTAGTTTGGTTTTGCTTTTCCTTTGTTTCTTCAGATGCATGGCCCAAAGAAATCAGATTTTGGGACCAAACTTGGCCTCTAACAATTTGAAAACCCCTGACCTACTCCCAAGCACTTAATATAGGAAAAAAAAAAAAAAAAAGGACTTGGTATGATAATGAAGAAGTCTGAGAGTTGGTGCTAGATTCCACATTTTCAGACCAGGGTCAACAACGGCCCTGTTTGCCTCTGGCTGCCCTGGATTTAGCACCACAAGCCCAGGAAACCTCTCAGAGATGGGCAAACTGGAATAGCTGGTCCCTTATTGTTGACCCTTATGTCAGCGGTTTGTCTTTCACTGGACTCCACTTTTCTTTCGCTCTTATAAAAATGAGTTTAATGAGCTCTCTTCCTCAACATTATGTGAGGACAGGTTGGCCCAGGACTCTGATGGCTGCTAATTATATCTGCTGTGGCATTGCTCACAAGCCAACAATAAATGTGGACCAACAGTCAGAGGGGTTGAACCACTGTACCTGGTGTATAAGTTCAGTTTGTGTGACTTTTCTGCAGTCACTTCCTTAAGAAATTCATATATCAAGAAACAGTTTTCTAGTTCCTGAGAGGTTTAACCTGTCTGAAACATACCCTGAAAGAAAATCAAACTTTGGCTTAATCTGTTTTGCGCATAGGTTGTATTGTCCCATAAAATGCTTATCATGTAGCAAGTTGGTGTGACAGCAAACTTCAGAAGTTATATAAATTCCAGGGGACTGGGGATAGAGCCTAATTGGTTGAGTACTTGCCTAGCATTCACAAGGCCCTTGGTTTAATCCCCAGCACCACCAAAAAGAAAAAGAAAAAAAAAAAAAAAAGTTATACAAATTCCAGACATTTCTAGAACATAGACAGGGAAAGAGAGAGAAAGAGAGGAGGGAGGGAACAACCCTTTGGAACTGCGAGGTTATAGATCTATTACTCATTTTACTCCAAGACCCAGGGAATCTATCTGTGCTCCAGAGTTCCAACCAACTTCAAAGAGAGACTTGTGATCACAGACACCTGATGAAATAATGGAACAAGAATAAAATTGGCCCTGTGTGAATTAGATTGCAAAGGCAGGAACCCAGCTTCATTTACCCAAGAAGGTACTGTTTAAATGAAAACCTTTCTATGCCCTCAGAAGTTTTCTAAACATCCAGATTTGGGGGTAATGACTATCCCAGAGAAACTAACAAAGAAATTATGGTGGGATAAGACAAAAGTGAGTAGTTTCTCCTTCCCTCTTTTTAAGTGGTTGCCCTTACATACGCACTTTTTTTGTTTCTTTTTCCAGAGCCAGCATAGAAGTGACAATTAGAGGGTGATTTTTTTTTTTTTTTTTCTTTTGGCCCTGAAGGGATCTAGCGAGAAACTTTAGTATTTTTCTCTTTGTAAAATAAAGCCTGCCTTTGAAGCCAGGATCTCTGAAATGAGGCATTGCAAATGTCCTTTGATGAATCAGTCTGTGTGAAGGAGAACGGAAGAAGGAGAGGGAGCAGCAGATTGATTGCAGCTAATGTACCTCTCCTGCCGTGCCCTTTTAATCTTCCTTGAATGGCCGTGGATAATCAAGAGGTCAATCATGAATCCATCAAGGGACCCTTGTCTCAGGACAGTTTCCAAATTGTAGAAGCTCTCACTCAAATAAGTCATTTAAAGCAGTTAGTCAGAGTAGGGTGAGTATGGGACTTGGGGGCACCAGAAAACAGCAACTTCAGGAACTGTCAGCCAAACCAGAGAGCGAAAAATTTCAGGGGGGAAGACGGTGGCTGGATGCAAGGAAATGACTTTACCCTGAACTTCGTTGACTCATAAACAAATAAAGGGAAACCTCACATTTTGCAAAATGGAGGCAGGCATCCAAGATATTCTGGGTAAAAAGAAGAAAAAGAACCAGAAGAAGACAAGAACAGAAAACTCAATTGCCGTTAAGCAACCTCTGAGTTACAAGTTGTAACCTCTGTCAGCTGACACTCTGGTGGCAGTTCTGCAAGTTGTGCTAAATGTCCCCTCAGGGATTTCATGCCTCTGGGGGCCCTCTGTCTAAAAGAAAGAGAGAGAAAAATGATTTTAGGGGCTGGGAGAGAATTGCTTACATTAGGAAGCCATGATACCTCTGAAGTTAGCTGGGGGTAGGGCTGCCAGCTCGCTGCCCTCAGTAGAGGCACTTGGCAGCTGCAATCCTGCTAGCCCAGAAGAAATAGCCTCTTCCTTTCCTCTCCGAACATCTCCGACTTCAGATGGCAGCCCCTTTTAAATTTTGGATGAGGTGTCAAATGAAATTTGACAGCTAACTGATAGGTTCAAATTCTCACAGGGCAGTCTATCCCCGAGGACACGAAGAAACTAATTCACTGGCAGCCCGGCAAATTTTCAGCGATCCCTATCATTCCACATTCAGTTTGATGTGCAACCAGCTGCTTCTCCTGGTGGAACACAGCACCCCTCATTAGATGGGCCCTTCTGTGACAAAGGGCACTGATTTTGGAATGTCATTCCTCCAAAGTTCTCTCATGTTCCAAAATTTATGTATTTACTGGCAAAATTGAAAATTGCCTCTGTTAATGAAATCACTGACCCCCAGAGGGATTGGTGGAAAACTTTATTTTGGATGTCACTTAAGTGTCATCTCATGAATAGTATCTCAATCAAGTTTGTCTTAGTAATTTAAAATTGTATAGAGCAGAAGTGATATTTACACATCTAACCCTATGTCCTGTAGCTTTCCTTTATGAAGGCATTCATATCTTCCAATCTGTAGGATTGACATTGTTCCAATGCCCAAATCAAGTGAAACGTTAAGCAAGAAACATTAAAACATATTTCTTTACAAGCCCTTTTCAAATATGATGGGAGGCATTCCTACAGAGTGGTTTGAGTCCAAATTAAGACTTAGCTCACCCTTTCTAAACCTGTAGCAGTTGAAAAATGACTAAATTATATGGAACTCCTTTTTGTGATCTGTAAGAGAAGGATAATGGCACAGTAGTCCCTTCTTCTCTGTGGTATTACTTTGTGTGGTTTCAGTTACCTATGGTCAACTGTGGTGGTAAAATATTAAATGGAAAATTTTAGAATTAATCTACTTATAAGTCTTAAATTGCATATCATTCTTGAGCCAACCAGCCTCAGCCTGCCTGAGATATGAATCATCCCTTTGTCCAGCAAATCCACACTATATACACTACCCTCCCATTAGTCATTTAGTAGCCTCTCAGTTATCAGGTCATCTGCACAGTTACCACAGGAGTTCAGTTTAAGGAATCATTATTTTACTTAATAGTGGACCCAAAGACCAATAGGCTAGCAATTTGGACGATCAAAGAGATGCCTTAAAGTACTTTATTTAAATATTTTTACAAATCATCATAAGTTAAAAAAGGGCCAGTACAGTGTAATAGAAACTTTTGTGAGAAATGCTACATTCACATCACTTTTATTACATAATATACAATAACTGCTCCATTTTGGTGTTAGATATTGTTGTTAATATGTTACTGCACATTATTTATGAACTAAGCTTCATTGTAGGTATATACGTGTAGAAAATAACATATACATAGGTTGGGTCCTCTGCAGTTTCAGGAATCTACTATGAGTCTTGGAACATATCCCATGATGCTAATGTAAGCTAGCATGGTACGTAATGCATATGTGTCCAGAGGGTTGAATCAAATAATGTCTGACACAAGGCAAGGACAAAGAAATAGTAGCTTATGGGAAATAAGTATTGGTCTAATAATAGCCTGTGAATCTGCACAATAAAACTTGTACTTGATAACAAGTTCTTCAAATGTGTCCTGAGAAGCAGTGTTTCAATACCGAACAGGTGTGTTTCACCCCTGACCCTCAGTTCCAACTTAATTCTCTGCCATTGTTTTCAAGGGTATCAAGGACTGTAATCCAGAGTTCATTGTCCAACTTCCCACCCACATTCAAAAGCTGAACTTGTGCTTTGGTTCCTATTTCTAAAACCCATTTTTTTTTTAAGTCTGTCTGTACAAAATGGTTGTGCTGGATGGGCAGTGTCACCCTCCTGGAACAGAGAAGGTAGATCTAGTAATGTGTTTGCCATCCGATTATACAGTGAAAAGTGTAAAACTAGGAGAACTGAAGCTCTGTTTGACTGTTAAATAGACAATAGTTCTTTCTGTGTTATAACGTTCTCAATTATGAAAAAAGTAAGTAGAGTATATTACTTCAAAGATCCCTTTCACCTGGACAATCCACAAGGTGGGTCAAAGGAACTCTGGACCACTGTGAGGTTTCAAAAAAAAAGTCAATTAAATGCAGGGGAAATCTTAGACAAAAGAGTGAAAACAAGAAGAAGTCAAGATCCTATAACCTTAGAAAGTAGGACACAGTAATACTAACAAAAGTAAATATTTCTCAGTTTACTAAATGATCAACAATATAAATAACTGGATTTACAATCCAAGAAGTAAACCTATCCATCTCCTGTCTGATAATGTCTTACACCCTTGGGGAACATCAGTGAACTAATTACATACAACTTTGAGGAATTCATATTAAAGATTGGAAAAGAGTAGATATATAATAAAGTATGTCATATTTTAAAAGGTGACTAATTCATTAAAAATAGAGTAGATAAGGAACAGCTTAGGTAGAGGGACAGAGAAAACTGGTCGGGAGAAAGCTAACAGGTTGGTCAGGACAGGTCATTTTGGAGAACACGTTTAAGTAAACCCTAGGAAGTAGAAGAGGTGATTTACCACAGAGCTATGTGGGTGAGAACACTCCAAGCAGAGGGAGCAACCATGGCAGAAGCTTTCAGGTGGGAGTACGCCTACTACTGGATCAAGGTGTGAGGAAGATCAGAAACTGAAGTGGCCACTCATGCTGTTACCAGAAGGGAAGTTCATGAGTGAAATCACCAAAGATCTCAGCTTGTTAAGTGGGGGAACTTACAGACTTGAATTTTAATGGTCTTCCTCTGACAACAGTGTGAGTCAGGGTAGACCACAGACAAACAGAAGCAAACCTACCAACTAGGAGACTTCTGCCATCATTTAGGGGACATGTTTGATGCTTGGGTCTAGAAATGGCATTGCAGCCTTGAGTTGGCCAAGAATGGCTAGATTCCATTTTTAGGAATGGACAGGAAACATTCCAAAGAATTGTATGTAAGTGTGATTAAAGAGTGAGTGAGTGAATGGGGTTAAAAGCTCTTTAGGAGTACAGGAAGATCAGAGGTTCAGAGAAGGGCATGTGGACAGGCATTGTTCAGGATACATGGACATACGGTAAGACAGTGGGCAACTGGTGACGTGAATTTGGAATTCAAAAGCAATACTCATTTTGCATATATCAATGTGGTATTTGTCATCTAGCAATGGCATTTCGATGCTTCCAATTAGATGAGATCATGAAGAATGAACCGTTAAAGCAGGAAAGAAATTGACCATGACTCACGTGAGTCTTAAGAGGCTAAGGAAACAAGAACATTCTAGCAAAGGAGACAGTGAATATCAGCAAGACAGGAAAATCCATGGGAGTCATTTTGAGGTCATCACAATGGGTGAGATCATGAGGAGTGGAAAAAGGTTCTGAAAAAAGACCCATGTAAGCCTTGACAAGGGTAGTGTTGGTGGAGTGGAGTGGTGTGGTGGAGTTCTCACTGTTGTGACATTTAAGAGAGAATGTGGGGATACAAACTAGAGAATGTGGGCATAGGCAGAGTCTTAGAGTTTTGTTCGAATGAGAAGCAAAAACCATGAAGCACATCTGACAAAACTGTATTATCAAACTAAGGTTTGCTGACCTTTCAATATAGAAGAAAGAATGCAGTTGACATGTTAAAGAGAATGATCTAGAAGTAGGAAGATCATGCTGGAGGGATATCCCTGAGAACACTAGAATTAGAGGACCTGTCATATAAGATAGGGAGTGGTTTTAATAAGGCTTGTTAATAGCTGGCAGGACAGAAATAAGGGGGTACAAATGCTAGCAGTTAGGGTGATGTGGGTGGAATGTATGGAGATTTTCCTGGTGGGATTCATTTTCTCAAAGAGGTAAGGAGCAGCATTGTTTACTGGGAATGATATGGACAAGGAATGTTTGAAGATTTAAGAGAAAACTATGCAATTGTTAAGTAGAAAAATGGAAGAATGAAAAGTTAAGTATGAATTTTGGCACCATTGTAGTCTCAACTGAGGTTTGGGTTCATGAAACGGAAATGAGTCCAGTCTGAATGGTTGTATGTTTTCCTCTACCACACTTAAGGTTCACAGGTTCCCATGGGGAAGAGGCAAAGGGAGAGTTTTTACAGGTTTGTGAGTTTGCTAATTCAGTGTTATGAAGCAAGAGAGAAGTGGAAATCAAACTACTAACAAGGAAATGATTATAATAATTAACCATCAAATTAATATTTATAAGGAAGAAAATAAAAACACTAAATGAGTCGTGCGAAAGTTGATAAGATCTAATGATTGTAGGTGCTAAAGGTGTTCAGGTAAGTAGAATCCTAGAGGGAAGGAGCAAACATTATTGAAGATGGGAAGCAGAGATGGGGTACGTACAACTGATATTGAAGGGCTGCAGTTATTTTGCATTGATTAGATCTGATTGGACATACTCTCCAGGCCTGACCTTGAGTGTGAGTGACTCAAGGAGAGTTGAGATAAGCTTCCCCAAAGAGCTTATATAAAAAAATAGGCATCTATGTTATTAGATGTCATTAAGAATTAAAAAAGGCACAGTGCTGAAAAGACCGACAGTGAAATATGTTGTAGAGTTCTCTAGAAGACAAAGGAAATGACTGCTGACAGCACCAAAAGGGGCCCTGGAAACGGGAATGGGTAGCTTGAATTTCAAAGCTGGGATTTCTAGAAAAGTGTGAGAAAAATTAGCCTGAGAATAGTCCTACGAACAAGGAAGACCTCTGTATCTTGGGTGATGCTTAGAATAGTGGTCAGGTGGGCAAAAATCCACCTACTAGGAAAAGTTGTGCCTTATGAGGGAACAGGTAATCCAAGAAGGTAAAGGACCATCTAAGGTCATAGAGGTGGGGGTGGTGTTTGGTGGAATTTTCACATCACAGCCTGAATTTCGTATGTTCTTGGGCAATGCTCCTGGCTTGTTACTTCTCTTTATATTTACTCTTATTTCACTGAGGAATTAATTTTACTCATAATAAATTTCAACAGGAAAGCAATATAGTCAGATCGTACCATGAATGATTACCATCCTCAACTCTCAGTTACACCCAAAGAAAACCCAACAAACCTCAGGTAAAGTAGTTGCACCATTTAAAGTGGGTCTTGTGTCTTTGGATAGATGAGAAAATAATGCAAGGGAAGGTGTCCTTGTTGCTAGAATAAGCGACTCTATACACTGTTATTTTCAAGTTTGATCAATCATTTCCAACTCATTTCCTATTTTTCCTTTTAGAAAACCTATCCCACCAAGAATTTCAATAGCAGTGCATAAAATAATTTGGGCAGCTGACAGGCAATTCAATTTCCTGGCAGATTTTTAGATAATCAGACACCCAGGAGAAACTTGTAAATTTGTTTTATCCATGGTCAATTTGCTATGGCACATTTTTCTCTACTAGCTCAACTCAACTTTTTGCTCAACAGAGAAGCAGAGCATCATTATGTAGCAGCCACAACCAGCTTAGGTGGTTAACCAGGCACAGTCCATCATTTGTGCAAATAAGTCCTATCCTTGCCTCCTGCGTTCCTCCAGCAATTGTGCACATGTCTTTGTTCTTGCCTTAGAAAGCTCACCGCACCCTCATGGCTCAGATACTCAGGGTAATAGAGCTAATTCCTGTGATTCTCCATGCCTCTTGGAGCCAGTGGACTTTAAGTCGATTACTAGAAGATTAAGAGACCAGCTGCTCCATGGGCCAAGTGCTGGAGGGCTCAAGTGCAACCACATGTAAGTACTCTTATTCTATAAGCACACATGGCTGAATAGAGAGCAAGGAATGAGTTTATTTACTACTAAAGATATTCAAGCTCCGCCCACGAGGAGGAAGATATCCAAACTCTGTCAATGAACTTGACCTCTTCTTTTGTCCAGGAGTAGCACTAGAGGCCTTAATACTTGTGATAGGAGATATCAGAAGGGGCTACAGTTAAAGCCAGCTTTCTTTCTACAAGTGGTCAAGGCCACATGTGGACTTGAAGAAAAGGAGCCAACCTTCATGTTTTGAAAGAGACAATGCCCAAGGAAACACCTGCAGGGCCAGTGACCCCAACACAGAAAAGCCTCCAAAAGTTAGTGGTTTGGGGAGAGTTTTTAAGAGGACAAAGGGAGAGAAATGCCTAAGCCAAGGCCACAGTTACAGATCTCCAGTGGGGGAATCTCCAAGGAAACCAGAGCTGAACCTCACCAGCAGAAAGGAAAAAACAAAACGATTGTCCTTTGAACATCTGCCTCACCCAGAGGCATCAATGCCAGGTTACAACTCTGCCACCTGTCAAGTGGATCTTCCTAATTTGAATGCTTGGGCCTTGTCAATGTTGAGAGGAATGTTTTTCAGCTGTTGTTACCATGGAGAAGTGAAAACTCATTGTGGAATTTTCTGATTCAAAAAAGAAAATCTGACTCTTTTGTTTAATAGATGTTTGTACTTCTAAAGAATATAATTTAATAATGGTTATTAATTGCATAACAAATTAAATATCATGCTGGGCCATATATAGCCCAGGGAGCAATATTTCATACATTGGCACCAGCTACAAGACAGTTGTCAAGACTTTTACACAATACCTCAGCTGTGTTCTTCATTAGCAATATTTACTGTGGTGGATGACTTTTTGTTTGTTTCTTTCTTTCTTAAATCTTTTCCACTTTGTAAAGGGAGAAAATGGTACTTTGGTACCCTCTGTCTTTTTCTGATGTAGTTTTTGTGTTTTGAATATTGAACTTCTTTTTAAATTTTATTTTTAGCAAATTTGTATATATATTGATGGAGTATACTGCCATATTTTGATTTGTGTGCAAATTGTGAAATGATTAGATAAAGTTAATTAACATCCATCACCTAAATATATCTTTTAGGCCTTTTGTTTGTTTGTTTGTTTGTTTGTTACCTGGATTGAACACATGGGCACTTAACCACTGAGCCACATTCCCCAGCCTTTTTTTTATTTTTTATTTTGAGACAGGGTCTCACTAAATTGCTCAGGGCCTCACTAAGTTTCTGAGGCTGGCTTTGAACTTATGATCCTCAGGCTCCTGAGCCTCTGGGATTACAAACTTGCACCACTGAAGACCTGGCATCTCTTTAGGTCTTTATTCAGTCAATTCCTCACTCACAACTTCCCAGATTAGGTCATACCCATTCTACAATGTAGATATCAGCAAGTGATTTTCAGTTGTGTCTGCATTTTATTCTTCATATCTACTTATCTATGTGGTTTTATATGTCAGTAACATTATTTTTCCTCAGTGCCTATTTCCATCATGGTATGTGTATCTGAATGTCTCCCAAAACCCATGGGTTGCAGGATTGGCCACCAATGTGGCAGTGTTCCATGATGGGCCTTTGGGAAGTGACTAAACTATGAAGGCTCTGATTGTCATCAATTGATAAATCACTGATAGATTTGTACAATAGAAGACAGAAGAATAGGCAAAAGAAACATGAGGGACAAGAATGGCCAAGATGTGCAGTCCAATTTCACATGGATTTGAAGTCCAGATGTAAAAGTCACTTTTACACATCTTGATCATAAACAATACTGTTAATTATGAGATCTTATCCACAGATACACCAATGTAATACCATGTTCACAAAGCAGAACACAACCAAAACAAAGAAGAAAATATCCCCAAACCCTAATCACGGTCAATATATCAGTCAATAATATCCCTAATGTTAATGGTGAACATACCGAAAAATAAATAAATAAATAACTCCAGCCTGTTGAAGGTCTGAATGTCCAGAAATAACACCCCTTTCCTGATAATGGTGAACACACACTGTCACCAACACAGAGGTGAAATCAAAACACCCTCTTAGACCATGTCCCTGTACTACTGATCTTCCATATATAATCATGCCTCGCTAAGTTGTGACTGGTAAGTTTTCCAAGGCCCCCACTTTACTTTATCTCCTGGTGTGTTTTTGCTTTCTTTTTCTTAATAAATTCAATCTGTGCCTCACTTTGACCCATCCTCAGATTCTTATTTGTGGTGCTGTCAAGGACACTCAAGGCCTAAGTTGAGGTTCACCTCCCTTTTGGGGGACCTCATCCTGGTGGCATTTCTATAACTTAATGAGCTATCGCAAGGTGCTGGGAAATTTAGTAAGTGGGACTTAGGTGAGCATCTCTCTTGCACCACACCCTTCTGCTTTATCACATGCCTAAAAGCCATAGGGACAAGTGACCATGGACTAAAACCTTGACCCAAAACAAATCTTTTCTTTTTTTAAGTGACTTTTCTCAGGTATTTTCTCACAGTGATATAGCAAAACCTCATTAACACACATTCTATCTTGATTTTGTTTTTCTTTTCAATGATCAAAATAACAACATTTCAAAAAACATTTAAATAGAAAGAATAAACATTTTTTTTTTTTTTTTTAAATATCACAATCACGATGGTCCTCATAAGGATGGTTTTGGTCATTATAATAATTTTGGATTGTAAATTTTCACTTTCCCTCTGACTCCCTCCTTTCCACTTTCAGATTAAAAAACAAATGTTAAAAGCCCTATTAGAAAAGAAAAGAAAGTTTCTATTGCCTTTTCTCTATCCCTTTCTCTTTTAACACCTCAGATGTAAGAGCTGGAACTCTGATTTTGAACCCAGCATAGGAATATGATCTGAGGCTTGCAAAAGAAATACAGCTTCAAAACTTTCCCTAGACTTTTAAATGTAGACAGTTCTTTTGAATAAGGAAACTTCTTATTTGAATATACTTGGGTCAGTATTAAGGTTGAGCCAGGACTGGAGAGGCTGAAATAAAGGAGAGAAAAATTTGCTCTGCATAATAATGAACAAGGAATTTCCCACTTTCCCCTGGAAGTTCCTTTAGGAGAATGGTGTCAGAAGAGAAGGCTTGGGATTCAAAGAAGCAAGAGGCTAAACACTGGCTTGGATGGGTAGGGTGGGTAGGTACTGAATAACAAGGACATTGCAGACTGGGGACTGCCATAACAGAACCAGCCACCCAAAAGTACCCTGAGAAGGTCATGAGAATGTCACTTCAAGAGCAGTGACATCTGATACACAATTTTAAGTTGTTCCCCACTATATCCTGTAATTACTTTCCTAAGAGTTACAGATATCAGTACTGTCTCCTAATGCTGCTCCAGAGAATGATAAACAGGAGTCTTCCTGCTTACTTAGACCCAAGAATATCAGAGTGAGCCCCATCCACATGCAGGGACAGTGAGCCAGCTGGAGAAGCTAAGGATCCTGAGGATCAGGAGACTGAGCCAAGGGTGATGTGTTTTCATCAAGAGACGGACCACCACAACAGCCAAACATTTTATTCAGCTTTGATGAAATATAGCCAGGTAATTTCTGACTGTAGGTCCCTGACTTCCCCTTCCTTGGAGTATTTACTTCACAGAACAACTTTCGATTGGAAATTCTTTCTCTTCACCCCTCTGAGAGGTAGATCTTCTTTCTGCCTCTTGCAAAGTTTATAGTTCCAGAATGAGAACTTAAGAAGGCTCAAGACAATGAATCTATTTCTTTAAAATGTAAATATCAGGCAAAACAGAGCACATTTCCTACTCTCTATGGAAGGGCAGTAGCCTCACTTATTAAGTGCCAATTAGGGAACAGATGGCTTAATTCTACCTACCACCACTGCCACATCCTCTTCTCCATTTTTTTTTTTTTTTTTTAACCCATCAGATCACTCAAGCATTTAAACTCTTCTGCTTTTGGTTTCAGTCGAGTTGTGTGCAATCTCTTGCACACAAGAGAAGAGTCTTCCTTGCTGTTCCTAACAATCATTCAGTGCAATTTTTTCTTGCCTTTTCCCATCCTAGAAATTGTAGAAAAACAGATCTTTGGACCTAGCAGAGCTGTGTGTTATGGCAAACCCCACCTGGCAGTGTCTATTCAGCAACTACTCATTTTTTTTTCCTCAAACCACCCCCAGGATTTCACTTTTCATAAGTGGTCATCCCTACTCTTTGTGGGAACTGTCAATCAAATGGCATGTACCCTTCCCCATTTCCTGCAAGCATGGCTGGAGGACCTAGGGTAAACTAGACCTATACACCTCTCAGAGGTATTTGTATCTTTAATCAACTTGCTCATAAAATAAAATAAGTGAAATGAATCCATCCCTATGTTAGGAGCTTGAATAGACTATCCATTATTCTCTACTCATTAGGGTCCAGGAGGTCTTTGACTCCAATTCTGTTATGAGCCAAAATTCTTGAGCTGTTTGGTTTGTTGAGCAACTCTCCAATCTGTCCTCATCATCTCATTTTTCCCTACCTTAGGCATTACACATGTTTTGCTACTTGTTTAAAAATGCATAAGTGAGCCAGGTGTTATAGTGCACGCCTATAATCCCAGTGGCTCAGGAAGCTGAGGCAGGAGGATCTCAAGTTCAAAGCCACCCTCAGCTAATTGGCAAGGTAACTCAGTGAGAACTTGTCTCTAAATAAAATATTTTTAAAAAGGGGTGTGGATGGGGCTGGGTGGTAGAGTGCTTGCCTAGCATGTGTGAGGACTGGGTTCAATCCTTAGCACCACATAAAAATAAATAAACTATTGTGTTCATATACAACTTAAAATATGAAAAAAAAATTAAAAAAGGGCTAGGATGTAGCTCAGTGCTCAAGCGCCCCTGTTCAATCTGGGTACCAAAATAGATAGATACATAGATAGATAGATAGATAGATAATCATAACTGATAAGTGTAAGATGTTAACTTAATTAAATTCTATATGCATAATTAAGAAGAGGGAATTCCTGGAAGTGCTTTTCATCTTACCCTAGGCTCCCCTTACTTTTTTTTTCTTTTTTCCCCTTTTTCCTCAACCAATTATCTATGTACCTGTTGGTTAGTATATACAAATTTTAATTATATTTTGAAGACATTTTCTTGATTCAGTTATACTCTCCTTATCTTTTTATTTTAATTTTCAATTTTTTTTCTATTTTTCTTAACACAAATCCCAAACAACAGATTTTCCCATCCGTGACACACAGAAATGTGAGCATCCAATTGTGTGAGTGCTGTTGCCTGTAATTTCAAGGACCCAAAGGACAGGGAGTCCCAAGAGTGCCCCAGGGTATTTACTGGCTGACCCTATGATTAATGTCCTTGCTGCAAATGCCAAAGACCAAGCTTAGCTTCCTTTGGGCTGTCACAGGTTATGAAGGGCATTTTCATTCCCTTCTCTCTCTTAGGATATTTTCCACCTCATATGCAAATAATGGAATGCAAGACTTCACCATTCTGTATTCTTAGATTGATATCCAAATGCAAGGATCAAAACTTTCATATATGGACATATGTAAGTGTGAGAAAAGAAGGGCATGGATGTGTTTTCAAATCTGTCTCTGCATTAGAAAGAGGATAGAGTAATACACAAAAGACAAAAAAAAAAGAGAGAAAGAAAGAAAGAAAGACTTGAAGTTAGTCAGATGTGGGTTAGCATCCTGGTTTTAAAGTTCAAAGCTCCTTGGCTTTCCCGTCTATAACTGTACTCTTGTTTTGATGCTGGTGTGTTTCCTCAGCTTCTTCCACTATAACAAAGAGACTTCTATTTCAGGTTTTCACAAAATTATGTAAACAGAGCTCTCTGATGCCTAACACATTAAATAAATAGAAGTGATAATGACATTGATTAATTATTGCCGCTTTTATTTTTCTTAGAGAGCAATCCCTAACCACAGTAGACTAGACTGGTGAGGGAGAAAACAAATCCATTATGGGTAAATATCAGGGCATCTCACATAATCAGTTACAACAAAAGAAAATGCATTTGCAAAGGTAAGGGGCAAAGTTCTTGTAATAAAACCAGTACCACAATTGATAGCCAAAGAGCTATTACAGTTGGGAACCTGTTGGGAAAACACAGAAACTTGCAGGGCCCCAAAACCTTTTGTTTCTCTAAATGTGGAGAGAGATTCACTGCCAGATGGGGTTTGGTAAGTGCTTACAACTCCAATATAAATAGATAAAATGACTTAAAATCAGTAAACACAATCTAGATATAAATACTACAAACCTCATCTTTTATGTCACTTAAATAATTAAAAAGCACCTCATTGAATAATGAAGTTATTTAAGGAGACACATCAGAAAAGCATTCAGGCGGCAGATCTAACTGCTTTTGCCTCGAGTGACAGGTTCCCAGCAGTGGGTTGTATTATGCCTTCATAAAATGTGTTCTGTCATTTTTTTTCGAGTGCTGTTATTTTTGGTGGATAGTAGGAGAAACTATCTGTGGTATATGAAAGCTCTGGATGAAAATAAGGGTGAATGCCTCCTGGAGCAGGCAAAGCCCTCCTACAAGTTGATGCCAAGCCTGTCCACATCAGAGGAATGACAGTGTGTCATGCATGAGCAACTACACATGCAGGGTTCTGAATGCCGTAGCACTGCGGGTTTTGTCTCATCATGTGCACTTTAACAGAAATTGCAAGTGGATGAATGGTATGATATAGAGTAAGATTTCAGCCTTTGGTTAGCATTTTTTAAACAACGTTTTAATAGGTCCTTTCTAAAGGAAATTGCATGGTGAAGTAAATTTGAAAACACCAGGTGAACCAATCTCAGCAGAGCTGATCCTATTTCCTACCTGGCCTGTCCACTTGCCAGGGGCAGAGTTCCTGGGGATGATGAACTGCATCCCCTTCCTTTTTTGTAGTAGGCAGGGGCTAATGTTGCTCTACATTTCCCAGGCTTCCTTGCAATTAGCTGCGGCCATGTGACCAATTTCTTCCCAGTGGCAAGATAGTCCATGGGATATATGTTAGTTAATGTCCTGACTCCTGAAATTTCTATAAGTTTTCACATTTGCTCCTGACTTCCTGAAAATAGACTCGAGTTATCCAAAGAATCACCTTGTGAAAATGGTAAAACCGCCATCATCAGGGTCCAAGAATGATTTCATAGAGCAGAAGTGTAACTTTATCATAGGCACTGAGCTTCTGGACAATGTTTACAGCTAAATACCATTGTTCACATCAACAAGGGGACAACAGAGACACAGCTTTTCTTGGGTTGTGTGTAACTTGATTATCAATTATGGAAATAAAGTTCAAAGAAAACGGTTTGATATAAATATCATAATGTGACCTGCATTTACTTTCATGGTGAAAACACAGAATTGTAATATATAACGTCCTTCAATATTTCTATTGGCATTTGCAAGACAGTGTTCTTGGTAGCCATGGATAAACTCAGACACCACCCCTTCATGGATCAAGTTATCTTTCAGGACTTTATCCAGTGAACTGCATTGTCCTGGAGGTGTGTAACCCAGGGGAAGCTGCCCTGCAGAATCCCTCAGTAGTGGTGAAGGTAGGGCAAGTGCAGTCAGGATTCCATCTACCCAAGGTAACTTTCTTGAACCCTGAGGAACCAGTTCACAATGAGTCCTTGCTGCCTATCTATAGGTAAAAAATACACTTCGTCTAACTTTTTTGTGAGTTTGTTCTGTCTTACCACCTTCAGGAAACTGGTGAAACTGTAGCTCCAGAGTCAAGAGGCACTGGGAGTCCTCTTCCTGGTGGTCAGTAAGAAGACCTTTGTCAGCCTCTGTGGAAGTCCTCAACAAACCTGCTCCACCGCTTGACACGTCTGACTTGTTATTGCTACTATTTATTGCCAAAAGGTGGACTTAATGTTAGGTTCACAGTAAACTCAAACCTTCTGAAGAACCACAAATGCAACCAGCATTTATGTAAAAACCTGACAAATACTGTAATCCCAACACCCATCAATGGTTCTAGGGCTCGAAATATAAATTAGCAAGCAATAAATTTATTAATTCATAGTCATCTCTTGGACAAGATTTTTTAACTGCTCAAAAAGAATATACAGCAATAACTCTGAGTATTAAAGTTCTGTAAGAGAAGTGAAGTACATAAAAAGTTTTCCATCATGTGCCTCACTGTTGAGTGCCTACCGAGATCAGTGGTATCCTGCCCTTTGATATAAAAATCTACAGAGGAGCAGGTGAATATATGTATTACATAAATTAAAGAGCTCTGAGGTGGATCACCTCATAGCACACAAAACATTGTTCTCTTATGGACAGAAAGAGAGGATTAGTTCCTTACTCTAAGAAAGTATATGCAGATATGGTGGTTAGGTTTGGCAAATAACTTTCATATTCAGTGCCAAATTGAAGAGATTCATAGTGGCCAATAAGTTAATAAAGATTATAAGGCTTACTAATAAGCTCAGTAGGAAATACGGCCAGGACTGGTTAGTGAGGTTGTTAAAAGTCCTAGAGCCAAGATTGATAGTATGTCAGGGATCCACTATTCCTGTAAAAAGTCAGCTATATTCTCCTGGAGGTAAAGTAGCTGTCATTAAGTGGCATACTTACTGTAGTATCTAGTCATGTAAGATTTAAATCTACTTTTTTTCTGACAGTCTGCCAAAACATTGCTTTTGAAACATATGGAAGATGTGGGTTACCAGCTTTATACAGATCATAAGAAAGTATCTTGGCATATCAAATGATATCAGTTGCTTTTTCCTTTCCTTTATTTACATGGCCATTTTCTCTTTCAGGTCACAATCATTCTTTGTCATAGGGAAAAAAGGAGGCAGGCATAGAAGGACAACAAAAAGATATATAAGTCAATAATGAGATGTGGGCTTCCAAAAGTAGACTTTGAGATTTCTACCAGGGAAAACACTTGTGAACAATTATTTTAACTTTTAGGCACAAAGGTATTGTTTTGGGGAGGGAGATGAAGGTAGTTGGGGGCAGTTCTGAAGAGTCAAGAGAAAAACTCTAAATGAGTGAATAGTTATGAGGGTAGAAAACAGAGGGGGCATGGGAAGTTGTGTACAGTTACCTAGGCTTGGAAACACCACAGTGGAGCTGTCTTTGAGGCACTGCCCGGGCTCTGCCTGAGCTGGAAACCCTCCACAGTCACTCAGGTGGCTACAGAGAAATCCATCCAATGCCCTGAGTGACTCTTCACCATTCAAGAGACCTGCCATCTTGTCTGTGCCAGGAGGTAAGCTATTCTCCTTTCCATATGCCTGTGTTTGGAGGATTCTTCTCTGCCAGCTGTTTGTACTTTGTCCTATTTTCCTCCTGGGGAGTAATCCTGCCTGCTTCTTTTGTAGCCCTTCTGTCTGGGTTAACACTGCAAAATTTTCAAGAATCTTTCCTCCAACCTGTTTAGCGTGAGTGACTTAGACTCATTCTAGACTGATAAGTATGAATAAAGGTAAATGGTGCACAGACCCCTGCCTAAAACCTCCCCAGTGGAGGTGATGCAGGCAAAATGTAGGAAAACATGAAATATAGGAGAAGCTCTGAGCACTACATTTACAAAGAGAAGCACGTGGAGATGCCTGGTGGGCTATTCCTGAGTCAACTACTCTTTGTCAATGATTATTAATTGAACATGCATGATGTATCAAGTTGTATCATTCTGGATACACTGCAGCAAAATGAAGAAAAGATAACCTATCAATGACTCTCACCATTAAATCCCTTGGAAGGAACAGAGTTTAAGAACTGTACTTTCAAATATAAATGAAAATGCAGCAAGTCCTTAAGATCATCTGCTAAAGTTATGATATCTCATTAAAAATATGAAAATCATAGCTATACAGATTGGAGAAAAAAAATAATGTGATTCCCAGAGTGCCTAATTGCTCTACCAACAAATCAGGGTTTCCTTTCCCTCTGTTTTTGAAATTACTCAAGCAAAAGACCATTAACAGCCTGATGATCCTGCAAAACATGTTTACCTCAGGAAAATCGTTGGGCAATATGGAAACCACAGGAGTGGATTAGGCTGCCCACTCAAACGCTCTATGTTGTCTTCAATTTAAGGTATGATGAATCAGAGCTGAAAAATGGGACCCCCACACCTGTTTCTATAAGAAAGTCAAGTATCAAAAAAAAAAAAAAGTCTATGAAAATTATCTCTTTTATTTCTTATTAATAACATGACACTATTGCAAATTTTGGAAGTTGTGGTCCCCATGACCTCCCAAAGGTCATTTGTAAATACATCTTCTATGAGCTATGAGCCTTCACCATCCACAGAATAAAGCTGATCCATTGACAGTAATGAGACAAATATGTATTAGCTTCATGCCTCAGAAACTGTAATGCCCCTAGTGAATCCTTGACATTTACTGTGTGCAATTTCCCCTGGTATAAAATGCAGCTTAAAAAGCAACCAGAACACAAGAAGAACACACTGGCAATGTCTGTGTAGACCAGAAGCAGAGTCCCTGAAACGATGCTATAACCTGTTCCTGGAGCACCAATTAGGTGTGTGAATAAAACAGCAGCAGACACTTGGAAGAGATGCTTAATTACAAAATCCTGCTTTTACAAAATATTCTTTTTATTTCAATTGCGACTTCATTTTTTTTTCAGTTGCAGTTGGACACAATATCTTTATTTTATTTATTTATTGTTATGTGGTGCTGAGGATCGAACCTAGCACCTTGCAAGTGCTAGGTGAGCACTCTACTGCTGAGCCACAACCCCAGCCCCATCATTTTTTTTTTTTTAATTCTAGCTTTTAGAGATGTGAGTTGTTCACACCTAAGAGGGTTTTATAACTTATATCATATCTCTTCTCCACATGTAGAATAAAATCTTAACTCTTTCAGAATTCTCTGATCTTACTACTATCCACCTATCCAAGTTGACTTCAAGTTATTTTCCCAACTCTGTTCCTTCCCTTGCTATACTCCAGTCTTCTCAACCTTTGTCTCTAACGTGCTCAGCCCAGCTGGGTCCCAGGATTTGGCCTCTGAAGATTCTTCTGTGTTGTTGTATTCCATCAGCAGCTACAGAGTTGGATCCATTTCCTTCATCCACAAATAGCTCAGATTTCTCCTACTAAGAAATAGTTTCCTAAACCATTCAACTATTTCAGCTATTGTCACTTACTTTTTATCACATTGCCCTTTTCCATGTTCTTTCTATTTTGCTTCCTTGTACTCCAACAGAACAAGACTTCCAGAGAGTGACAGTCCTTGTCTGACTTTAGGTGGAGCAGAAATAAGAAGACCCGATCATGGCATATTTGTAGAATAGTCTACAAATCCACTGAACATGACGTACACTTGTAAATGCATTGAAAACTGGCCTCAAGATCTTGATGCCAGCCGGGCACAGTGGCACACACCTGCAATCCCCGTGCCTTACAGACTGAGGCAGGAGGATCACAAGTTCCTGGAGAGCCTTGCCAACTTGGCAAAACCCTTGTTCAAAGAGAAATAAAGAGGTCTGAGAATGTAACCCTGAGTGAGAGTTCAACCTACACTATCTCAACAAAATAAAATAAAATTTGCTAACAGATCATAGACTCCATGAAAAAAAAAAAACAACAACAACATAAAACAATGTTACCTAGTCCAACCACACTATTCTAAAATTGAAAAGGTAGAATGGAAGTTTGCAGCCTAGACCCAATTTCTGGCTCCCAGTTCAAGCTTCATGATATCAAAATTTATTATGAATATTTAACATTAAATAGACTGTAGAAAATATACATGTTTTACCTAAATTTATCAAGATGTTTTTAAATTAGATATGTCATTTCTTTTATAATTTCACAGGAAAGTCTTTTATCTTTTTCTGGGGAAATTATACATTTAGTTCCTTGTTTGTTTTGTTTTTTAATACTTAGCTATAAAAATTTCCCAGAGCATTAGTACTCATATTTAAGATTCTCCTGATCATCTCCATTCTCCTTTTCAAAAGCCCATGTGCAAAATTGACCAATTCTTTCACATTCTCATATCTTGCTGCTTATATAGCACCATGGTACTCAAAGCAGGGAATGAGAGATGTGGACATGAGAAGTTTCCCAATAAGCTGAGATGAGAAGAACAAGGCCCAGGCAAGGGTAACATTGACAACATGAATCGCAGAGATGTTAAAAAAAAATCATCACAAAATGTGAAGACACATTTTCTGAATCACTGCCCTGTCAGGAACTTTGGTAGAACTTTCCAATGTCTCTGTCTCCCTGAAAAGTGAGGATTATTATTTCTTGGGATTATTATTTTTGGTCCATATTTTATGAGCCAAAGCTGTGAGGATTAATGAGATGAGGAGACTTGTCCAAAGTCACACAACTCACCAACACAAAAAAACATAATTAGGGGCTCTGACACTAAAAAACCATAATTTCATTCTTTTTCTCCTTGTGTCCAAAAGCCTGGAACACTGAGAAGTAGATGGGTTTAGTGTGTGGACTGTACACACCCAACCCTGTTCAGTCAGATCCAATGTCTTTCTAATGTGAGGTATAATGAGTGCAGGCTGATTTCAGTGCATGCAGTTGCTTTAGGAGAACTATATCAACTAGGCATCCACACAGCTCTAACTGATGTGTGTCCTTCATTCAAGACAAGATATTAATTAATTAGAAATAAGTTTTAGGGCTGGGGTTGTGGCTCAGCGGTAGAGCGCTCACCTAGCAAGTGCCCGGGGTTCTAATCCTCAGCACCACATAAAAGCAGAGTGTGTACAACTAAAAGCAAATAAATAAATATTTTTTAAAAAGAAATAAGTTTTAAAGGGTAAATGAGGATCATGTAGCCAAAGAGAAAGAAGAAATAATTATAAGATGGAGAGTGGCAGGCATAATAAAGTAAGTCTTTAGTGATAAAAGGTTTTGGACAGGAATTTATATTAGTTCTATGTGTGTTATAAGGATGGAGAGATGAGGCAGGCAAAAGTGGTCCTGAAGAAATGTGATATGTTCAAGGATGATCAGTAACTTCAGAGCAGAGGTTATGGTAGAGTGTCACCATGATGCTTCAGGGATCCTTCCAAATGAATGGTGCTCACACCTGCCAATTGTTCATTTTTACCAAAAATCACCCTGACAAGCACCTTAGAGGGGAATCCAAAAGGAACAAGCCATGTTTTGCTGGCACTGATTTTCCAGATATTATGTTACATAACTTCACATTGCATCTCACACTATGTATTTTCAAGATAGTTGTTGTTTACATTTTACAGATTTGGAGAAAAGGCTCAGAATGGAAATTTTTTGTCTAAGATGAGGCAGCTCATGTAGTGTGCAGGTCACTTCTTGTTGTTTGTTTGTTACCGAGCGCTGGCTGTTTTTTTCTTCTGGTAACAGTACCCATGTATCTTCAGTGCACCACCTTCTTGAAAGCATTAGTCTATTATTCTACCCTAGGCTTAGGGTGTGTACAAACAAGTATATTTCTCTGGCCACAGCAATACTTCTATAAAGAATCATGACCTTGGCCAAGACAAATTTAAAATCTAAGTGGGGCTTTGGCCTGGAAGGAGTAAGCTCTTTTCTGCTTAAAATAGAGCTATGAGGATCTAAGTCTGATACCACTGGAAGTTAACATGAAAGAAGGCCCACGTCCAAATACACAGAAGAGCAGAACACAAAAAGAATGAGAACAAAGTCCTTAGAACTTATGAAGCCCCTAGGTATCTAAAATCATAAACCTTTCCTTAAGTCTTTTAGTTTTATTTGCCAATAAATTCACTCATTTGCTTCAGTCAAGTTGATGAAGGCTTTCTGTTACTCATGACCCAAAGAGTCCAATTCAGTGGTACTTAGAAGCATTTGGAGGCAGTGGTGGTTGCTGTAGAATGTGAGCATCCTACAGGCATGTGATAAACCAGGATAAGAAGTTTTTAATGTCCTATGAAGTTGTAGGATAATTCTACAGATGAGAAAAAGTATTCTCCAATGCCAATATTGTCTCTTAGAGAAGCACTAAGTTGCTGAAGTAAGTCATTTGAAAAATCTTGCAAGTAGCAGCATGAGAGAAAAACACACACACATACGTATAATGTATATAAAATATGTAATATGTACAATACATTATATATGAAATATGTAATATGATATATGTCGGGACCTTACACTGCTTTCTGGCTGCTTGCTACATTACCACACCCTGTTACAGGACCTAGGCTAAGCAGGGGGCGTGGCTGTGAGAACTGAAACCACCCCAAAGATAGGCCAATGGCTCCGCCAATGGCATCCGCCCATGATCCTTATATGTCCCTATGATCTTTCTGTTGATTGGCCCATGTCCTATATAAGACTGTCCAACTTCCTCAATAAACCGAGTTTTTGGCATTGCTTTCTACCAAAACTCCCCGGGTGTGGCGTGGTGTCCGCCAATCAGGCGGGGGTAAGACACTCGGCGACTTTTGCCCGTTAAGCCTATCTTCGCCACGTAAGCTACTTTAACTCTTTCTGCTGGCAGAAGGAGCCTCCTTTTGGGGCCCAAAAAGGGGGGTAGCTTTAGACCTCGGCCCCATTAAGAAGTAACGCAGCAATCCCGACAGATATGTATGTATATATATAGATATATACATACACACACATACACTTTTATGAAAATTTGAGGAGATAAGGAGTCAGGTAATATCTCAGGGACCTTTACATATGGCATTTGGGGAATACAACTGTAAAAGCTCTGCTCTGAGACTATGTAAAAGCTATGCATTTTTGTGGTAATGAGAAACCATGGAAGGTATTGGAACAGTGGGTAATGTGGTAAGAAGCAGCGTTATAGGGAGTTCATTTTGAAAAGTACATTGGATACATTACAAAGCAGAAAGGAAGGAGGCACATATTTGACTATGCTCAAGACTTTCTATAACCTTTCTTCATAGTAGAAGGGGTATGCGTATATTCTTGGTGTTTGCCGTTCTTCTCCCAGTACATAATGATTAATATATATTAAGAACACAATAAGAAATCAGTGTCTTTGGTTTAAAATGCATTTGCATGTTTATAAAAAAAGTGTGTATGTGTGTTTGTGTGCATGCGTGTGCAATTGTTCATGTGTAAAAGAGACAGCTAAAGTTAAAATAAAGACTAGGATCAAAAACAGAAAAATAAACAGTGCTGTCTTCTCTTGATGTGTTTCTAGTTCCCTTGTGAGTGACAGCCATGTTCCCTGCATAGACAAGACCATTGTTACTTGATTAGAAGTACAAAACGGTGAAATGACTGAATATAAATTGGGAAGCTTCACACATCAGACATTAATCCATGTTTGAACTTAAAAAGAATGTAATATATACAAATCATGTATATGGAGGCAAAACAATATAGTTAGTAAACATGCATTTATAAAATATGTATTTTAGCTTCTGCCAATAGAGAATATAAATCACTTGTTTAGTTTTCCCTAGTTAGGAAAGAAACATAACACAAAATTGCTCATTTTTACCAACTTGGGGGGGGTCATATTTTTCAGACATTGCTCCATGGTATACAATTTGCTTGGAATAATCAGGATTTTTTCCATCAGAGTGTGTTAATCATCAGCAAAGTACATAGTATATAACTGAATATACACTAGAACTGGCATATGACATTTTGCCTTGTGTCTGGAAATGTTAATTATTGAAGTTGTAAATACTAACCAAAATAATTAACGAATCGTACTGATCACTGTTATGGACT
Organism: Tamias sibiricus; assembly: GCA_025594165.1. Taxonomy (NCBI): domain Eukaryota; kingdom Metazoa; phylum Chordata; class Mammalia; order Rodentia; family Sciuridae; genus Tamias; species Tamias sibiricus. Next base: position 14,342,081 of record CM046662.1, read on the forward strand.
TAACATATGTGTCTTCCTCAGGTTCTACAATTCTCATGTTAAAGCTCTAACCCATAGTACATCCATATTTGGAGAAGTCACCTCTAAGGAAATAGTGAAGCTGAAATGAGGTCATTAGAGGGGCTCTGAAATGAAAGGAATAGTATTCTTATAAGTAGAGACCAGAGAGCCAGCTCACACCTTCTCTCCCTCTCTTTTTACACACACAGAGGAAAGTCTGTGTGCCACAAGTCTGTACAAAGTGGCCAGGAAGAGAGCCCTCCCCAAAAGTCAAATCTTGGCACCTGGGTCAAGACTTCTAGCCCAGTTTATGGTATTTTGCTATGGCAGCTCAACCAGACCCATGCAATCTCTTGACACAAAAATAGAGGCAAGTTAAAAAAGGGTGACAGACGAAGACCAGAGAAATAGAGTGATTTCTATGGTCAGTTCTTAAAATGCACAGGGAGATAAATTATTCATTCTGGAATCAAGAAAATATGGGACAAAGAAAGAATTATTACAAATGTTGAACACAAAGTAAGAAAATAATACTTTCTAGAGAAGAATTAATTTCCTATGGACTTACTGTCTCTAATAAGAATGCATAACAGTTATCATATAATATCTTGTAACAAGGATTTCTCTTTACATTATTATTTTTCTCCCACTAGTTTCCAATCTCTTTGGAACCAATAACTCTATTTGTGTCTGCATTTATATCCACAACTGCATCTATAACTAATAAAGGCTTGATGACAGTCCCTAGTTTTCATTTCATGAATATATATTGATTGATTCATAGATTTAAAAGATAGCATATCAAATCATATTTTTATTATCCATTCTCTTGCCTATATACCTACAAGACTACAAATTTCTTGCAAGCAGGGACTGTGGTTTTTTTCAACTTGTACTAGATATTCAATAAACAGTCACTGAGGATAAATATATAACATAATGAATCAAAGGAGAACAGGAAGCTGTGAGGCAAGAAGAGACTTCTTTCTTGAATGGAAAACTATTGTGACAATGTCTCTGATGTGGGAAGCCATTGTCACTGGACACTTCACTTGAGAGGCTTGGAGAATGCCCAAAACTTAAAAATATGCTGGAAGAGACTGAAATTCAAGATTCTGTAATGAGTAGGCTTTGACTATAACTGTTTTAGTATACTGTAGAACTACTTATATTCAGGACAAGAGAAATCAACATCGAAAACCTAGGAAAGGAATCTATTTTCTATATCATCATTCAGTCCACATATATAGACAAAGAAACTCACTGTCTTTATTTTGAAGCATTTATAAAACATAAATTATCTCTTTAATTTATTTAAAACTAACTTTCAATGCTAAAGGGAAGGTTGTTATCTCAGGAGTCTGTAAAGGTTCTGACAAACACTCTTCCCTTTTCAATTGTCCAGCATACTGAATGAAAGGCCTCTGTCCATCTCTAAGCATCTGCTGTATGAATATGCTTTGATCAGAGTGTACCAAAAAGAAAAACATAGCTAATAGCCTTCTGTGCTGCAGTACCAGCTAGAGACAATAGTGTCCACAGAACAGTGAGGCACTGCAGACCCTACATCACCAGTGCCTTACAAAAATTTCAAGGTCAAATATACTTGGCATTGAATTTAGGTTTGAATGGAAGTAACTCCTCTGCCCTGAGCAGCAGCTTTGTAGAGTAATTAGGAAGCTCTGGAATAAAAATTTCATTTTACAAAGCCCTAGACTTAGTTATACAACATCATATCTACATAAGTAGTGAACAAATTACTTTAAAGGGAAAAAAAAAAGAGTATAAAGAGCTGATTAAATGAGAGAGAGAGGCTGGTGGGGTGGGGGTGGGGGAGTAAGTGAAAAAGGGGGAAAAAGAGGAAAAGAGAAAAAAAAAAAATCAGGATTCTATTAGAATATGCCAAAGGTCAAATTATGTTTAATAACCTCTCTAATTTTATGAGGTATAAATATGATGATAGTCATGTCATGACATCATTTAGCCCTGGAATTGAAGGAGTGCTTGGTCATTTAGATAATGGAGCTGGGGATGGTAATAGGATGAAACGTATAGTGCAGGGTGACAGGTTAGTTCTTTTAGGATCATAGGCTCCTTCCTGGTGCTGCATAAAAGGGATTATTACATTGGCTTTCAGAAGTATCTTGACATTTCCATTAAAATCACAATTTTGACAGGTTTATGTATTCAGCCCCTTTCATTTGCATGGGATTGAAACTTGACATTAGAAATCCTCAGACCAAACGCCTTTTAAACATTTCACACACTTGCATATTTATGTGCTTACACAGCAAATGCAACATATATAGTATATATCAATTTTTAATAGTTCCTACACTTTATTATTTTTACTGAATTTCTCATTACTCTGTTATATATTAATCTACAAAAAAAGTTTCTACAGAGTTTGAATAAGTTTCATGGTCTCTATGAAAAGTTATATTTTTGGTAGATTTCAAGATATATGCTTAAAAAGTTAAGCATTCCAGGCTCTTAGTACAATTTGTGTGTGTGTGTGTGTGTGTGTGTGTGTGTGTGATGTCACTTATATCATTTTCATGTGTTATTAAAATTTTTTCATACCATTTGGGTTTTATTTTTCAAGGGCTATGCATTTTATTTAAAGTCATCAAATTTCATTTATTTAAAGGCCCCTGCACCAGCTTATCATCACTTACCATGTCAAACTGAGCTTTTTTACAGGGTTCTATGGCTTCTCTACTTGGAGAGTTTTCAGAGGGCCAGCAACGTTGACATCTCTTGGGAGTGTGTTAGAAATTCAAAATTTCAGGCCCCATTTGAGATATGCTAAATCAGAGTTTGCATTCTAATAGAATGACTAGATAATTCCTATGCATATTGAAGTTTGAAAAACCACGATCTAAACAATACATAAGACTAAAACACAATGGTAAAAAACTTCAAAAAATACTCCAGAAAATTTTCTTTTAAAATTATCAGGAATATTTAGGAATAATTAATTACCATCACTCTCTGAGTTTTACTAGTCCTGATGTCACATGCAAATTTCACATATCCTTGTTAGGTAAACATGTCACTTGTACTGCCATTAAAACCCTTTATGTCAGACATTGGCATACTAGCCTTTGAGTCAAAAGAGGCTCAGAGCCTGTTTTTATATTGTCTCTTATTTCTTGTTGAAATTTTTAAAAAGTCCAAATATTCTTGAATGGCTAAGGAGAAAATCATGTAAAGAGACACACGAAAATTCAGTGGAGGACTGGTGGTGTGGCATAGTTTAGAGCACTTGTCTAGCATGCATGAAAACCTGGGTTTAATCCCAGGACCACCAAACAAACAAACAAACAAAATGAAAGAAAAGCAAATGAGGGATTCAACGAAATTTGAATTTTACGATACAAAGTTTTAAACTACTTACTTATTTTCTACAGCTAAAGTAGCTTACTTCAGTAATTATAAAACAAAACATGCATCCTACAAAGATGAGGACATTTATTTTTCTCTTCTTTTACCAAAAAAAAAAAAAAAAAAAAAAAAAAAAAAGGAAAAACCATGCTTTAATGCTTTAATACAGATTTTAATATATGTGAAATATGATAATACTGTTAAGTATAAAGCCATTTTGTTAAATAAAACTATTCAATGTACTTTAAAATTTGGACAACTTGGGTTAATATAGGCATAGTGACAAAAATTGTAATTTGTTCAATATCAGTAAATGAGCTTTCTAATCATCCATGAACATCTAAAACCTTATCATATTGTTAGATTCAGAGACTAATAGATGCCTTAGTCTGTTGTATGCTGACATAAGAGAATCACTGAGACTGGGTGATTTATAATAGACAGAAGGCAAGGTGGTGGTATCTGGGGAGGACCTTCTTGCTGTGCCCTCAGATGATAGAAAGGAGGGAGAAGAGAAAGCAAGAGCAGGTGCGACTCAGCCTTTTTACCACCACCAATCCCATCACAAGGGTGGAAGCCTCCTGGCCTGATTACATTTTAAGGGTATCACCTCTTAAAATACAATGACAATTGAATTTCATCAAGACATCCCAAACAAATCTTTATGTAAGGACTTTAGAATGATGTCAAATCTTATGGGCACAACTTGGGAGGGTCATATGCTGGAAAACCTTGTGAAAGCAAAATTAGCTTTATATTTATTACACTTTCTCCACCTCTGTGTTATTATTTATCAGGTTATAGCTCCTGTGGACATTTCTTAGAACTTCTGACATTTCCAGCATGGAGCCGTCCCTTTGACACCTCCAGTGGACATCCCCAAGTAGCCGCTTCAAAAGAGGTTTGCCTGGAGGTACCAAATACTTCCCAAGACATGGGAGTGAGACGAGAAAAGATAGGATGAGTAACAAATATCTACCAGAAAGCTCCTGAATTCTACTCTAAAGAAGAGAAGGAACATGAGCAACTCAGGCAGCCATACTTAAAATATGGTAGCAGAGAAGATGCCAGCGGCAGTCAGGACAGGAAATGGAAAAGACAGAAGAATACTGCCACAACTTGTGACTTAGGAAAAGGGAAAAAGGCTTCAGAATCCATGAGGGCATTATCATGTATAGCAGAAGATGGTGATTGCCATGCATAATGATGACAGGGAGCTATGGTGAGAAGAGAACCGATACTCAGTAATGACTCAAATAATAATAATAATAATAATAATAATAATTAATAATGATTAATAATAATATAATATGTAATAATATAAAATATAATAGTATAAAATGTGAGTTTGACATTTCAGAAAATTTTCTATCAAAACACTTATTTGAGAATTTTGCTGAAGAGAGCTATTTTAGTTATCTAGAATGCCTGAATATGTAACCCTCCTTGACAGGAATGCTGGGTAGGCAAGAAACCACTGTTCTGAAACAATGGCTAGAAATGGCATGCCTGGATTCCTTCCTATCAGCAGGATCAGCAGTCAAGCAAGAGAGGCATTCTCACACTGGAGAAGCAAAAGTACCCAATGAGATGTGTAAACAAGTGGTGTACCAAACGAGCTTTTTTTTTTGCTTTATTTGCATTCAATTTCCAAATTAATTATTTTTCACCACTAATCTGTATAAGAATTGCAACCCAAACCAGAAAAAGCAAGTGTAAAGCAACAAGACCAATTACAAAAGGTTAATTGTGTCTTTTTAAATGAGAAACTTGCCCAGACCAAGCTACCTAGTCACCTATGGAGTCTTTAGATAGGTCTTCAATAATGCATCATGCAAGCCTCACATTTACTCAAATAAATTGGTTTGAAAATGGGTAAAAGTGTACATTCCATCCCTTGCCTCTGAGCATGAAATACATTGTATCGCATTCTAGCAATGAGCATCATTTTAGCATTCAGCTAGTGCTTCCTTCATGGGCTGTAACTTGGCTCATTCATCAGCCTGAAATGGGCTAATTTAAAATAGCCTAAGAAAGAAAAGGGGGAAAAAGCTAATTGTCTGCAAAGAGGTGTTAAGAATGAAATAAAAATATAGAAAATTAGTAGTTGAAGAGGTACCATTTTCAGCTGTTGCAGCCTGCAGTCTGAGGATGCGTACCAGTAATTTGTGAAGATGGTGTGGCCACTGAATTGCTGTACTGTGAGTGATAACTCCAATACCAGCTTTGACTTGAGTGGATTAGGTGCTAAGTGGGTTTAACAAAATTACCCAGAGCATTACATCATATGCCTCCTACTTGTGACAGAAGCTACTATTCCCGTGGGACTCTGCTGCAAATGAAGTGGTCACAACTATGACGGGGAGAAAGGTTACAGGAGCAATAAGAAGAAAGGGGCTCCTCATCAATAGCCATGCATTTTGGCAAACTGAAAGGTATTTTGCTGAAATCCAAAATGCCTGGCTTAAAATTTTAATGTATTCATATATCTAGCTTATTGAAGATTCAGCAAGATTATTCCTCCAACTTGCTACTTGTGTACTCAATTTGAGGAAAATCTGAGTTCCACAAACATCAGGGAGAGATAAAAGCCAATAGACATGACTCTTTCCTTCCTTGGCTTCTCTCCTTCCCAACCTTCCCTCACGCTCCCTCCCTTTCCTCTTCACTCCCTCCCTTCTTCCTTCTAGGGAGGTTAGGGATGGACAATGCACTGAGGATAGGGTGTAGTTAAAAACCACCAGCCCTCCAACATCACAGCTGGGCAATTATGGAACAGAACTAGAAGGAAACAGCAGTGGCCAGTCTGCAAAGTCCTGCCTGAAGAGTATGTGACTATTTTTATCAGCCACTGATCCCATATTTGATTGTATAACTGAAAAAGGCATAAAGCTGAATAAATACAAAACTAGTCAGATTGGGGCTATTTTTCTCTTAACAAGATATCAAGGATAATTTCCATAGAGAAGTAAAAACGGTAAAAAATAATATATTTGAAATCTCTCTTAGACAAATGTGACACAAAGTTACTTGAAAAGTCACATCATCTCATCCTACCTAACCTCCCCAAACAAGTACCACTTGAATTTGAAATTCTTTGGTATTTTACTAAGGAATCCTTTTCTATGGTACAACCCAGCCAACTGTATTCTAATTAAGGGAATTTGGTCCTCAGGGACCAATCCTGTACCACAGTGTGATACTAGACTTGGCTTCTATCACCTTGAAAAAGTGCCAGAAAACAAAGCTACTGCTTTGCATTTTCTTTACCTAAAAACAGGAAAAATACTAGAACAAGTAGAATGCCCAGTAGAAAAGGGAGTGCTTCTAAAAAAAAAGTTTCCCCTGAAGGCTATTGAATGGTCATTTCCATAGCCATCAGAGAAGCCTAGTCTTTGTCCCAGAGCCCACAGAGTAGCAGATTGGATGGGCCAGCAGTGACCATGGAGAGTGGGTTTAACAAGCCCTTCATGCTGGTGCAGGCCTGAGGGACAGTGAGCAGGGCTGGGGCAAGCTGTGGTGTGCTGACCTGTTGCACCCCAGCAGCCCAGCCTGGGACTGGTGCTGATGCCTGCTCCACACAGCACCACAGCCCAGAACTCCCAAGCCTCTACAATCCAATGACCATTCAATCTCTCCCTTCCCAAGGAGTAGTGGGCAAATGGATCTTGGGAAGACCCCAATGGATACTGCAGAGCTAACCATTAGCATGGGCACTTTTCCAAACTCTGATTAGCATAAATTTGAACCAACAGTATGAACCAAGTGCAATCAATATAAACCCCTAGACTAGCACATCAGAGTTGCAACCCCTGTCAGGTCCCCCTGTAGTCCTGTGAGAACTCTTTTCGCTTCCCACATGAATAAATACTCTTGTATTCTCTCTTTCATCTGTGGATTTCATTATTCAAATTTGTGAGATAAGAACCCAGAGAGAATAAATTGGTGGTAATCTTCTGGGGTCTGCAGCAACACTGGAAGGCATAGCCTGTCATACGAGCATACGAGCTGGGACACACTGCTCAGTGGTAGTAGAGAAGAATCTGGCTTTGCTAGCTGTGGCCTTCAAGAGCTGATGCTAGCAGGCACCCCCTGCCTTGATTAGCTAACACTAAAACAGGCTTAGACCCTGTGCTCCTATGGAAGCAGAAAATACCTGCACCCCAGCAGCCCACTTATTTGGTAAATGTGTTTCACCAATAAAACTACAATGTATCCTTCAGCCAATGTCCCCCTGGTATATTTTGTTGGTGGTCCCCTTAAGAATGTTCAGAAATGCAGATAATAAATCCTTTGGGGGTTTCACTTCACCGGTCACCTAGTTCTCATCCATTTTCATGACTTCCTTGATTTTCATAACTGGTAAATTTGTCAGCACTTAATAGACCTATCAAGCCAACACACATAAAAATAAGGACAGTTCCCATTTAATAGAGCCTCCAAGTTGACTTATGATATTACTATGCTTTGAGCCTGAGATACCTTTGACTTTTTTTTTTTTTTCCTGTTTAATCTTTTCATTTAGCGCTGGTCTCATCAAAAAATATTGTTCCCCCTCTGAGAATGAAAACTAAAGAATGGTAGTTTAAACACTCAATTTGAAGGCGGAACAGAAATCAAATCTTATTTGATTAATGTTATGGTTTGGATGTGTGGTGAACCCTAAAAGCTCACTTGTGAGGCAATGCAAGATGGTTCAGAGGAGAAATGATTGGGTCGTGAGAATCTTAACCCAATCAGTGAATTAATCCCTGGTGGGATTAACTGAGTGGTAACTGAAGTGGTAGGTGTGGCTGGAGGAGGTGGAAATTGGAGCGTGGCTTTGGTATATATTTGTATCTGGCGAGTGGAGTCTTTCTTTCTGCTTTCTGATCACCGTGATGTGAGCTGCTTCCCTCTACCTCACCTGGAGCCCTGAGGAATGGAGCCAGCCTTCTATGGACTAAGACCTTCAAAACCATGATCCTTCAAATAAACCTTTCCTCCTTTATAGTTGTTCTAATTGGATCCTTTTAGTCAGAGCAGCAAAGAAAGCTGACTGAAACAATTAACTATTTTTTTTTTCCTCTGTGAGCCCTGAAAAAGTATGAGTAACAGAACAAATATCTCTTCTCTACCAATCAATAATGATTAGGATGGATTCAATCACAAGATGAACCTGATGAACATTTGAAGACAAAAAAACAAACTTTCTTCACATTTTACCTATATATAATGTGTGAAATTTCTCAGATTAGACAAACACACATAACTCAGGGCACATTTTCACTGTGCGCAAGAGAAAATGATGAAACTTTGGTACCCATTTTAGCCACTGTCTTGACAATACTGATTTTGATCTAACATATGAGTTTACCATTTGTGAAATTATTTGAGTGATTACAGTTTCTCCTTTTAAAGTGAAAATGGAGAAAGAACTACTAAAATAAACTTACTTGCCATAAAAATGTGGCAATATCTGTGAGAGAGCAGAGAAAGGTCAAAATGTTTTAAGGTATGCTAGTTCAGGACGGGAGGTGAGCTAAGGGCAGAAACAGGGACACAGGCTTATAAAGAAGTATTAAATATTTAGAGGGAATTTAGATTATTAACTTAGTGGGTTATTTTTAAGTTGGAGCTTCAATTTCAATTAAGGAAAAACTTGAATTTTATTTTCAATGCAAAAAAAAAAAAAAAAAAAAAAAAAAAAAAAAGAACCCCTGTCTCCCATAACTACTACCTTGCCTTTATATTTCATGTGCATGAGTGTATGTGTGCCTGGGAGAAGGGAGTATAGGCAACAGTGAGAGAAAATGTCATAACTAATGGAAGAAAAAATGATTATTAGTTGGAATTCCTCAACACTGTGTCAGGAACATGCCCCAGAATAGCTTCAGGTTGATAGGGAATACTTAACTTGCCAGTGGTTTAACTGTTGCTGACAGAAATTCCCTAGGGCAAGGCAAGAGATGAGCAGCCTCAGGAGCAGACAGAACACAGTTCTGGACAAATGCACAGGCCCTTGAGTGTAGAAACTCCCCAGATGCATCTGTGTATGTCCCCAAGCCTGTACCAGATCCCCACCGAACGGGATCACCTAACAGCACAGACATCCAAGTCTCTCCTCCTTTTACTGACAAGAGAAGGATTCTTGAAGGATTCCTGACATTGGGATCTTCACCAGACAGACCTCTCTGAATTTGGTGGCCTTGCTTTTTAACATGCCTGCTGAAGCCGCAGCTCCTGGTTTGATCCCTGCAAGCTCTCTATCACTTACAAAATGAAAATGGAATGACATTTCCCTTATTTTATTTTTCTTTATAAAAAGCAATAAACACTTTTAGCAATGATCAGGATGGTGTTTTCTGGTAGTTTGTGGCAAACCCCATATGGTCACACATTAGAGGCCAAATTTAGTTTTATTTAACCACTTTTCTATTTTCTTGGGTGGATAATGATAGGTTTTGAATCCCTCAGTTTTCTGCTTCTCTTTGATACATCTCTGTATCAGAATAAGAGACTTTATCCAATATTATTGATAAATAATCTTACAACATTTTAGACTGATTTTATGGAATTTATTTCAGGGACCTCAGAAACATTGAAAATAGTCACATAGTTAATCCAGTGAACTCATGGCTACTAACATTTGCCTGATAGTACTAGCATAGGTAAAAGAATAAATATTCAGTTAAGGACATTCTCAATAGTGAAGCAAAAAGAGAAGGATCTGTCATTAAGACAGATTTAATATGATAGCTCAACAAGGTAGCAGCTCAAAACAGAAAAAAGATAAATTCTCTTACCTAGTTGAAAAAAATTCCTTTTATGTTATAATGGAAACACAGTAAATGGAAACATAGTAAATGGATTTAATTTTCTTAACACAATATTTGTGCTGTATTTTTGAGAGGCAAAAATCTAGCCAAAGGGGAGGTGGCTGAATCATATCCTTTAGCCCATTTTGTCCACACCTTATGTGGAACATGTATTAAAACTAAAATCTATCATATGTATCATTAGAATATTAATTAGTATAAATTGATGTAATAATAAATATGATCTCTATATTTTCCAACCTATTTTAATGCACCTGTGGCAGCTTTGTGTTAAAATAGTTGCAAAATTGAAGCCGGGTGCGGTGGCGCACGCCTGTAATCCCAGCACTTTGGGAGGCTGAGGCAGGAGGATCGCGAGTTCAAAGCCAGCCTCAGCAATGGCGAGGCACTTAGCAACTCAGTGAGACCCTGTCTCTAAATAAAATACAAAAAAGGGCTGGGGATGTGACCCAGTGGTGGAGTGCCCCTGAGTTCAATCCCCAGTACCAAAAAAAAAAAAAAAAAAAAAAAAAAATTGTTGCAAAATTGAAAGCTTGGGTCTTCATGGGCTAGGGAAACTGGAGTCAGGTTTCCGGGGTCCACATTCTTGCTCCAGCCCTCCTCACATCTGCCACCTTGGCAAACCACCTCCTCTCTCATTTCTCAGTTCTCATGGGCTCCGTGTTGGAGCACAGTGCTGTGTGTTTTGTTTGTGACCAGGGATATTGTGAGGAATAAGTGATAGGACACATGTGAAGACAGTTCAACGTGTGACTGGCACAAGGTATACCTATGAACGTTAGCTCTGTGATGGTGTTTTCACTGGAACAGTTGTTTTCCCCGGAGACTTTGTGTTTGTTAAAGTCCTCACTGAGATCTCTGGTTAAATATAAGCTTAGGAAACAATTAGTGAAAGAACACAGGAACAATATATTGACTGGAAATCCTCTGAGATATTTTAATTTTCCACGAACACATCACAAACTTGGAGAGGGAAAGAAAATATGCAGGGTTTTCCAATTCTGTTTGGATCTCTTTGTAATGTAGACTTACATGCAAGCAGAATACACTTTGAGAGTGACCACATGTTTTTATCTGCACCCAGCCAGTTCGATACACCAAAGCGAGTTACTTATTCCTTTATGACTGTTTCCGGGTGCTATCAGTCAAGGTCATTTCCAAAACCATAGGCTTTGATCTTACTTCCCATTAATACAGAAAAATTAACTTTTTTTCCATGGTTGCAGAATGAATTCTGAAGACTTTAAAATGGCTTTTAATGACTTGATATTCTACTGTTAACCTTTACTTACCCTACCTTTTCTCCCTACAAGCATCCCGATGTCTCTGTGACACACCAGGTATCCACAGGCTCTCACTCCATTTCCTAAGTCTGTAATGGATCCGAACCTGACAAAACCTCTAAAGAAATAGCTCATAGGTCCATGTTTCTACAAAGCTCTCCAAGAACCATTTCCAACTAAGATAGACCTTCTTGACTTCTTAACAGTTTTTTCATAGCATAACAACAGGAATGTATTAAAGAGTATTATTTGTATAAATTGTACATAAGCATATTTCTCTTTTAAGTTCAGATAAGAATTGGAATGTATCTTATCTTCCTTTTTATTTTCAGTCTCTAAAATGATGTCTAGCCCCTACTAGTTGCTCAGAAAATTGGTTTTGATAAACTAGGAACACTGGAAAAAATATCAAAGCAGAGGTGCTGCTGTTCTAGGGTAGAAGTAGTGTCTCCATATATGGGAGAATGATAGCTACTATTATTGTTCAACTAAAGCATCTTCCTGAAGGCAGGTGTCTACAGGTGTGCTTGCCTGGTAGTGAATCTAAGTCAATCAAATTATGTCAGTTCCTTCTAAATCCAAAATATATTTCTTCTTTCCTTATCAGCAATAGAATTTGGACAATCACAGGTTACTTGAAGCATGAAGGTGCTCTTTGTTTAGGTCTATCAGAAACAGGTGAATGCAATCTATATGTGATCATTTCATAACCAGTTTATCATGTAACAAATACTATTTATGAAGGTACCCTCAAATTGTAGGGAAAATGTACTATTCAATTCAAAGCAAGAAGTTATTTTTCTCATTACAGTAAACATAAGTCTTACCTAATAAATGTTGCAAAACAGAACAAAGTAGATATATTTTCTATTTTTTTTAAACAGCAACTAGATTTAAACTGTTTTCAAATTGATGGGGCCTTTTGGTGCTTCCAGCACAATCAGGGAGGATATAAAGACAGTTAAGTGGAGGAGAAAAATGAATTCTAACACTCCAGTTAGATACTGAATGGAACACTGGAATGAATGCTAGAATTTGGCATTTTAAAGACAGAAGTTTGAGTTCAAACCCTTAATATTTGACTTTGCCTGCATTCAAAGTCTTTCTCAAAACAAAAATCGAAACAGACTGTTAACAATCAGGTATGTCTGGGAACTTTGGTAAATGAAGACAATTCAGCTAGGGAAGGAAAAAGGAGAAGCCAGTGTTAGCAGCCTTGTGTATGTACAAAGACTCATCTGTTCACTTATTGATTCCAACATTCTTCAGTTTAAAAAACAAGCCAGGTTGAGGGACTGATGTCATGAAGCTCTTGTAAAGATAAAATTGTTCCTCGGATCATTTATGGCAGTGCTCCTCAACGTTTCTCATGACAAAGGAGATAGAGCCATCGTTGTGATGGGCACCTGGGATGAACTGATGCCACTTCCTGGGATGGAGGAAGTAAGCCTCTGCTATGGTTAAAAATGCTGATCTGAGTTAATCAATAAGTAATATGTTATAGGTTATCGATTAATGAAATAGTACAGATAATAAAATATAAGTTAAATTACAGATAAGTGTAAGCCAATAGGACAATTGTTAAGTATAAGGAATAACTGTATATTATATATACAGTATATATAATAACACTATTATATATATCTGATATTATATTATCTGCATATATATGTATATACAAATAATATATATATATATATATATATATACACACTCGTACAATAACAAGTAGGTAAAGCCATATTGACTCCATATTTATGGTTCCCATGTGAAAATTGTTACATAAGTTTCTTCTAATGTAAAAAAATTGTTTTTCTGTACTTTGTACCCTGCAAATGTACTTGGACCCAGAATGTACACCCACAACAGTGCTTGAACCTGGGATGTGGTTGTTTCTTGCTCTGCTAACTGCTTTTTCAGCTCTGTATTCTGCTTGCTTGCAACTCAAAAAATTCCATAAGATGTAGTTTTCCTCCTTAAATAGTCCAGCCATGAACAATTAGCTGCTGTTCTCCCAGAGAGTGATTCAGTCTCTGTGGGGAGCAGTCCCTGGTCAGGTAATAAAGCTCTCTAATTTGTTTTAAATTCGGACTTTGAGTGTTTTCTGGGCAGTCTCCCTATAACACCTCACAGTTTTCCTTCCCATGTCTCCATTCTGCCACTGCCTCCCGCCATGATGACTTTCTGTCTGGATCCAGCCTGAGCCTCTGTGCTTTCTGCCTGGACCCATTCCCCCCCACCCCCAAATTCACTCTGACTTGTTCCACCCTTATTAATGCCTTTGTTAGAATATCACGTCCTCAGAATACCCTCTCCAAAACAGATCACTTCATCTCAGTATTCTTTATGGGAATGTTTTTCAAATATCTAATGTGAAACTTGAGTTGCCTGACCTTATACATTTACTTACTTATTTCACTTTACTTATATACTCCAACCATAATGTAACCATAATAATAAAGACTTTTGTCTTTCTTATTCATCTTTTTCCCCCCCAGTAGTTAGCAGAGTAAGAAAGAAAGTATTTAATTGATTGAGAGTATGAAAGAGTACCTATTCCTTGGATCCCAGTGTTTTCTGTATTTTTTTTGTGGGAACAGTTGTACAATGTTCTGTTGGTATCTTATTCATACAAAGGCACATGTGCACCTGTGCCAGAAAATTACTTGAGAGACTAACTGTTGTATATATTTCCACAAATTGTTTTCAGTTGAGATAGAACATGTAAAGCCCTATGGAAGGTATCCCTAAATCACAGAGGGCAAAAGAAAGCAAATCAACAATTCTAATACTCAAAATGACAAAGTTGTGGAATACAAAAAAAAAAAAAATCTGGAATAATATCCTGTGAGCAAATATGTTACCTCCCATATCCACCCACACCAGACTTCAGAACTGGATAAAAATCACTTACACTGAAGCAGGAGACACTTACAATGTGATGCTGGGGAAGGTCAATTATGACAAAAACAACAGATAATTTGGGGCACAGAGAACATAAGAGCACTTATTTATCTTCCCTCAAGGATGCTCCAAGGAAGAGCAATGCCCTAGTATTCCCTCACACCCTTGCATGCTACAAGAGAAGAGTAGATTTAGGGATGTGGCTAATCCAAGTAGGTATTATCAGAAGCAGCTCTACTCCAATGTTTATGGCCACAGATCCAGCATAACGCAAATGCCCCAAAACCTTCATATCTTTGTACACAATTGTTAGTATGTCAAACATTTTTCTGCTGCACATGCATGCATGCCTTTGTATGAATAAGAAAAGCAACAAATGTGTAGAGAAGGCTTCTGAACCTGAAAGGCCCTCTCGGTCAGTGTAATTCATATGACCCTGAACCTGGAGGCCAATGAGCAAACCTGGATGCCACTGAAGATGCTCACAGGCATCTCTGCACTGGCCTGGGTGTTAGCACCCAGAGATCTGTGTGGCCAATTGTGGTGCTACATCAAAGGGGAGGAGGAGGACTTTCCTTAAAATTTTGAGATCATGCTGATTTTACAAAGTTTAGTCTCAATTATCTCAGGGAAAATATGCTAAAGAATAGGCACTTTTAGTTCTAGATTTTATTGGATGAATTTTCTAATATATGAGACTTATAAACTCCTGAGAATAATCCAAAGCAGGCTGGAACCAGAGATTGACTCTTGGAAAAAAGTGAACCATGTAACATCCAATTATATGGGTTTTTATTTCTTGAAGGCCATCCTCACTGTACAATGTACAAGGCTAGTAAAACTCAGGTAGACTACTGTAGGATTTAATAGCTTGGGTGTTTGAGGAAGGGTCTTGGAGCTATCATAAAGGCCAGATATTGAAAGAGATGAAATCCCAAGATACCCAGAAGAAGGAACTCCATATCTGAGTTTTAAACTTCTGTCAAATATGTGATGGGCCTCTGAAATGCATATTGATAGAGATAATCGACAAAGTCCTAAAAAGTCAAGAGCTAGAAGGCCAGGAACTCAGAGCAGGTATTTTAGCTGCTTCACCAAAGAAAAGACAGAGGTCAGACTCTATATAGGTAGAAAAATTGTAAAACCATATAGGAATTTACATTAAAACTAATTAAAACAAATTAAAAGGGAAAAAAAAAAACCCACAAAGGGTCTGGCACTTTAAAAATAAAGACACAGCTTGCATGCTGAGGAAAAGAATTGTATATTCAGTATTGTAAACATGAAGTATGCTGTATGAAATATTCAAAGACAGGAGTTTTACAATAGATAATGACAGTTATTTCACAATGATACACAAAAGTAAATGTGTCAGGGAAAAAAAAAAAGCAATCATAAATACAGATGCAGTAATACCAGATTTTCAAAACACTTGAAGCAAACCCATATAGAATGAAAGATAGGAACAGACAAATCCATAACTTAATTGAGAATTGTAACTCTCTTCTCTCAAAATGAATGCTTGATAAAATGAATGCATATAATCTGAAAGTATACAGAAAAATGCAGAACTTTATGAAGGAGTTTGAAGTAGTTATGATTTATAGAAACTTACACCCAAAATTCTAGAAAACAGATTATCTTGAAGTATGCATTCAGTGTTTGCAAAGGTATATCATAGATCAAATATCAATACATTTCAAAACATTTTCTTACCTTAAGAAAATAAATTTGTAAATGCATAATGTTAAGATACATAGAATTTTTTTTCAAAGTTTGGAAAACAGTCCACATTTCCAAGCATATGTAGGTTTAAAAAATTAATAAAATATCACCAATATTTTGGCCAGGCATGGTGGAACACACTTGTAATCTCAATGATTCAAGAGGCTGAAAAAGGAGGATTACAAGTTCACAAGTTTAAAGGCAGCCTCATCAACTCAGAGAGTATCACAGCAACTTAGTGAGACCCTGATTTTAAATGAAAAGAAACAAAAGAAAAAAAAAAAGTACTTTGTAGGAAAAATACACACACACACACACACACACACACACACACACACACATACAAGATTTGTTATATACAGTTAGAGTATTGCTTAGGGGAATAGTTATAGCTTTATGTTTTTGTAATATTTAAGAGATTTTAAAAATATATGAACTTGGGCTGGGGTTATGGCTCAGCGGTAGAGCACTGGCCTAGCATGTGCGCGGCCAGGTTCGATCCTCAGCACCACGTAAAAATAAATGCATTGTGTACAACTAAAGCAAATAAATAAATATTTTTTTAAAAAAATATATATATATGAAATCACTTTTCCTCTTAACAAGGGGAGGATTTAAATTCAAGTAGTTAGAGAGAATAATATATCTAAAAGAAATGTCAACAAAGTAGAAAATAGACAAAATAATCAAAATCAAATAAGAGTTCTTTGAAAAGTATATACAATAATAATCTTTCTACAAATGTGCTCAAGTGAAAAAAAAAAATAAAACGAAACATACCAGAATACAAAATTTTTAAAAAATTAACTGCATTAGGATTTAGATATGAAAAAGAGTATATTATAATTTTGTGCCAATAAATTAGACAATATAGATGAAATGAAGCCTTTTTGAAAAACTCAACTTACCAAAATTGACAAGAAAAATGAGAATTCTTAAAAAGTCTCAAAGATCCTATACTCACTAAATAAAATGAATTTGTAATGAAAACAAAAATATCCCCCCACCAAAAAAAAGCGTTGACTATTATTTGATTATGGACGTACCAAATATTTGAATAAGAAAAAATGGTCATCTTAAATAAATGAATTTTGCTTAGCCATGATAGCATGATTACAAAGGTGTTACATGTAAACAAAATTAGAGACCAAAGTCACCCATGAGCATATAGACACATATTTCCTCAAAAATTTTAGTACATGGAATCCAACATTCCATAAAAACATAATATGTTATTACCAAATGGAGTTTATCCCAGGTATGTAAATTGTTTAACATGGAAATTTACTTCAACATATAAAGAGTGGAAGAAATTCCACCTAAAATGAAGAAGGTAACAAGGATTCTATTCTGCTCATGTCTATTTAGCACTGAGGTTTTAACCATTGCAAGAAGGCAAGAAAGGCAATAAAAACAAAAGTATTAGAAGTGGGAAATAAAATTCAGATTAATCAGAGCAATGTAATTACTTTGGTGGAAAATCCAAAGGAATTCTCCCAAACAATACATCTGATAAGAAACAAATTTGGCATGCTTAGAAAGATCAATAAAAAAAAATTATTAGTAGTTCTACATACCACCAGTGAATAAATATCATTCATAGGGCTGGGGTTGTGGCTTAGCGGTAGAGCACTCGCCTAGCATGTGTGCGGCCCAGGTTCGATCCTCAGCACCACATACAAATAAACCCATTGTGTACAACTAAAGCAAATAAATAAATATTTTTAAAAAATATCATTCATAATGTCAAACAACCTATATTGGCTGAAAACATTTAACCCAAGTATGCATTACATGACTCTGCAAAATAAAACACATTGATATGAGAAATTTTTAAGGCCTGGATGAATGGCTAGATACATGTTTTCCTAGATTAAAAAATAGCATTACTAATTTTTGTCACAGTTATTATAAATTCAATGTAACTACATTTGAATTCCTAATTTTTATTTTTTGTGTGAAAAATTGACCATCTTATTTGAAAATTTAAAAAACATTGTTGTTGTAGATGGACACAATATCTTTATTTTATTTATTTATATTTATGTGGTGTTGAGAATCAAACTCAGTGCCTCACACACATGCTACGCAAGCACCCTACCACTGAGCTACAACCCCAGCCCCTTATTTATTTTATGCAGAAGTTAAAATGATATGTAAGAGTCAAAACTATTGAAAACAGGGTTGAGTCCTTGCCATAAAGATACAGTAGTCAAGATGATAGCATTCAGATAGGGATGGAAACATTAATTCAAGAAATCAAGACTAGTTAGAACCAACCTAGGTGCCCTTTGATAGATGAATGAAGAAAATGTGGTATGTGTATACACACACACACACACACACACACACACACATGCATACACATAATAGAGTATTACTTAGCCATAAAGAAGAAGGACTTCATGATATTTGCCAGCAAAGAGATGGATCAGGAGACTATCATGTTATGTGAAGTAAGCCAGTCTCCCAAAAGCAAAGGTTCAATGTTTTCTCTGATATGTGGAAGCTAACACACAATAATGGTGGGGGTGGGGGGATGAGGGGTAGAATAGAATTTCAGTAAATTAGACAATGGGGAATGGAGGGAAGAGAGGAGGGATAGGAAAAGGAAAGATAGTGGAATGAATCTGACATTATTTCCTATGTGCATATATGAAAACAACACAGTGAATCCCACCATCATATACATCCATAATAATAGGATTCTGACTAGAATAAGATATACTCCATGCTTGTATAATCATATTAAAATGAATTCTGCTGTCATGTATAAGTAAGAGGAACCAATAAAATAAAAACCAAAGAAATCAAGCCTAGACCCTCACTGATTATTATATGGTCAATTAATTGTTGATAAAATCATGAATATAATTTAGTGGGGTGAAGCACACTTTTATACTAATCATACTGAAAAGAATAGATAAATATACCAAGTGAAATGAACCTCAAATTCACTTTATATCCCAGAAGCAAATTAACCATTAGCTGACAGACCAAAATGTAAAATTTTAAATGATCAAGCTCAGAGGAAACTAAGTAACTTAGAAAACTACATTGCTTTTATGTGTTGTGGAATCGCAGCAATTCATTAGATCTGACACAAAAAAAGCTTGAATATAAAAAAAATAAATAAATGTACTGAAAGTAAAAGCAGTTGCTCACTAGAAGTCATCAAAACTAAGAAATGAAATAGCAATCAAAAGAAATTTTGAGAGTGAAATGAATTGGACATAACTTTCCTATGTTCATAAATGAACACACCACCACTGAAACTCCACATCATGTAAAACCACAAGACTGGGATCCTGATTAGAATAAGTTATACTCCATGCATGTACAGAATGTCCAAATACATTCTACTGTCACGTGTATCTAAAAAGAACAAAAGAAAATTAAGGATTAAATATCTGTAATACTTATATATGAGAAAGGACTCATATCTAGATTTCACAAAAATCTTCCACATATCAACAACAAAGAAAGCCACAATTAAGACAATGGAAAAAATTTTCAAACAGACCCTGTACATAAAAAGATATGCTATGTATTGAAGCCAATAAACCCAATAAAACCATTCAATGGGGTCCAGCATTATCAACCATCAGAGTCAGACAAACTAATATATTTCCATTTCAATGACTAAGTGAAGAAGACTGATATCAAAAATCTTTGTAAGGGTTATGTTTCAAATGGTACCATCAGACTTTACCAGTCAGAATGTTAAATGTCACAACTATTTTGAAAACTGTTTTTGCAATTCCTTCTAAAAATAAAAAATATATCAACCTTATAGTAACACAGTTATTTCACTCTTAGAATTTTAAACCACCCTTTTCTACTCACCCCTGCACAATGGAAACTTATGTCCACAAAGAGACCTGAATATAAATGCTCATAGCCTGGTCCCAAACAAAAAGCAATACAAAGCTTATCTGAGGAGAATAGATAAATCATGATATATTCATAAAATAGTATTTGAGAAAAAAATCCTAGCAATGCACCCACAATACTATAAATTTCTAGAACATGTTAAGTGACAGAGGTAGACACAAGTGCTATATATATTTTCATGAAGTTTCAGAAGAAAGTTGATAGCAGGACAGAAATCAGATGAGTAGATATGGGGTATAGGACCTGGATTACAAGCAGCAATAAGGAACTTTCTGGATAATGGAAATATTCTAGACCTTGATTGGGATGACTATCTCATAAAAGTGAGAATTTATTAATGCTTATCTGATTATACTTCTAAGATCTCTGAATTTCAACTTAGGTAAGTTTCTCTCAATATAATCAGAATAGCAAATATCAAGAATACAAGCAATGGGCTGGGGATGTAGCTCAGTTGGTAGAGTGCTTGACTTGCATGCATAAGGCCCTAGGTTCAATCCTCAGAACCACCAAAAAAAAAAAAAAGCAACAACAAAAGTTGGTGAGGATGTGGGGGAAAAGGTACATTCATACACTGTTAGTGGGACTGCAAATTGGTGTAACCACAAAGAAAGCAGTATGGAGATTTCTCAGAGTACTCAGAATGGATCTACCATTTGACCCAGTTATTCCACTCCTCGAATTATACCCAAAGGATTTAAAATCAGCATATTACAGTCACTCAACCACATCAATATTTATAACAGCTTAATACACAATAGCAAAACTATGAAACCAACCTAGGTGTGCTTCAAAAGATGAATGGATAAAGAAAATGTGGCACATATACACAATGGAATATTACTCAGCCATAAAAAGAAAGAAATTATGGCATTTGCCAGTAAATGGATGGGTGGAATTGGAGAATATGATGATAAGTGAAATAAACCAGTCCCCCAAAAACCAAAGGCAGCGTGTTTTCTCTGATATGCAGGTGATAATTTCACAATAAGGGTGGTGGTTGGGGATTAGGAAAGAAGAGAATAACATTGGACTAGGAAAAGGGTAATGAAGGGAAGGGAGAGAGAATGGGAATATGAAAGATTGTAGAATGAATCAGATATTACTATTATATGTGCATATATGATTACACGACCGAAGTAATTCTATGTCATATACAACCAGAAGAATGAGAAGTTATGTATAATAAGACAAAAATACATTCCACCATCATGTATAACTAATAAGAACAAATTTTCAAAAATCTACCATGGTGTGGAATGGGTGGTGAGAGAAAATCACGTATATTCACAGAAAAAAAAATTAGTTATTTTGACAACTAACTACACTCTATGCACACGTGCATAAGCACACATTTTTATAATTACTGCATTATCAAAATAATCATGTTTAAACAGGAGAGAGGAAAACAGGGTACTGATAAATTTCTGAGATTTGTAAAAATCCATGTTTTTATTCTTTAATTTTTTCTTGTCAATAATTTTTAAAAAATTTTTCTACATTCTATCAAATTCTTCTTATTTTATAACCAATGTTTTAAAATACAGAGGGCTGTAAGTGAACAGCATTTATGTCTACTTCATTTTCCATCTTCTTTGCCAACCTCTTTACCAGTTGATATTTAACATTTAAAATTCAAAAGAAAGCATATTTTTTTTACTATATTTCCAAAAACAGGATGGAGAACTACTTTTACTTAAAAATATGTTTAAAAAAAAGTTAATCTTTAAATTAAAGACATTATATTTAGAATTTCTTCTTTGGAAAACTTTATACCATTAGCAATTTTACTTAAGAATATTAACAAAATTGGATTAGGAACCAGATCCGTGTTCCCCCAAGAGTGTTACGGTAACAATGGTTTCAAATTTTTTATTTTGCCAACATGAGTTTTCCTAAGTACACATAATAATAATGACCTAACTTTAAGCTACAAGCAAACAAGTGATCCTAACAATATGGATACTCTTTTCCTCTAAGACTCTGCAAAGCAGGGATATGCATTTTCCTGCTGGGTGGATATTTCCAAACTGTCTTAGAACCTCGTACCCTATAAGAAAATACCACGTAGTTTCATGGCACTAAAGATGTATCGCAATTTCTTACTCAGTGGAGAACACAAGAAATGAATGCCAAGATCATTAAAAATTCCCTGTTTTCAACCCAAGAAAACAGTGGTGAATAAGAGAACCAAGATAGTCTCTGTCCTCCTACTTCATAGCTCCTGGGATGACCAAGCCATGCTTGCTTTTCGTGTCATACTTTTTAATATCTCGACAAGCTGCAAAGGTGACAGGAGGTGTCACTATGGGGCCATGTGGATGACTTGAATGAGTGAAAGTGTCTGCATGTAATAACAGAGCAGTGCTGAGGAGGTGACTTGGGGACCTCTGTGGGGACAGCAGCCAGCCAGCCGGTCCAGCGGAACTTCAACTCTTTTCTAATAGGATATTCACAACTTTAGGGAAAACCTATAATTTGTAAATGAATGATTCAAAACTTTTAGATGGTATGCAAGGCAAAGACAGCCCATTTGCCAACCCAGACTTATCAGCGGTATATTATTTACAGCTTATGAATCAAAACTATACATTGTACCTCACTTGCGGTGCATTAAGGGTGGGATTCTTAACAGTCTCTTTTGAACAACAAGGATGACAGCAGCACAGGGATACCAAAAGGTTTGTCACACAACTAATGACTTAGGTCTTCTGCTTTAATCTTCTGATTTCCAAAGCAGGGTCCTTTCCCTTAAATTATCCAAATAGGCAGGTATTCTTGTACAAGTACTGACAAAAAAATCCCCCAAAACAAAACAAACAAAAACTGAACAACAACAATAACAAAAAAAAAAATAACCAAATCAGGGACAAAAGACAGCTCAAGGACAACTTTGTCCCCTTTGGGTGCTGCTATGGTTTGGTATGGTTTGCATGTGCACCAAGCATCGACAAGATTGGAGAATTGGTTCTCAGAGATGGTACTTGGAAATCCTATGGAACCCTTAAGAGGAGAAGCCTTATGGGAGGTCCTTGGGTCACTTGGGGCTCTGTCCCTAAAAAAATATTAAAATATTTCTCAATTGGCCCTTGAGTTTTGGAGAGAGTGTTGTTATCAATGGAGGACCTGGTTCTACCATCCTCTCGGCTTACAGCTTCAAAATGTGCCTCTTGCTCCTTCCTATATTTGCTTCTACCATGAAGTGAGGTCATCTGCAGCCCACAGCAGAGGTTCAACCAACCAAGATGAGGGTGAGCCCAATCTTCTACTTCAAACTCCTCCAACCATGAGCCCTATAAACATCTTTTCTTCGTAAGTGGCCTGACTCAGGTATTTCATGATACTAATGAAAAACTGACTAATACAGGCTCCATCTACCTCTAGTCATTTAGTGTCATGATTGCTGTCACTTATTTGTCCTGCCTCAGGCTCCATGGTTCAGAAATCAAAATGGTAAGCAAAGCTGCACTAAGAGATAAGGCATATATGATTATTGGACATAGTTTGCATTTTTAAATAGAATACCAAAAGAAGTTAAATACCAGGAAAAATGTGTTCTTCGCACAGTTTACTACTATCGACTTTCGCTGTAAAGATAAGCAGCCAGGCATGGTGGTGCATGCCTGTGATTCCAGTGACTGGGAGGCTGAGGAAGGAGGTTGAGAAGTTTGAAGGCAGCTTCAGAAACTCAGCAAGATCCTATCTCAAAAGAAAAAAAAAAAAAAAAAAAAAAAGGAGAGAGAGAGAGAGAGATCTGGAGATGTGGGGATGTAGTTCAATGGTAAACTGTGCCTGGGTTCAGTCCCTAATAACACACATACACACTTAGTTAAATACTTACAAATTTTCTACTTAGCTGTGATTTTTAGATTATAATTTCAGGAAATTTTCAGTGAAATTCAATACAGTCATTAGGAAACATCACTATTTGCTTCCTTTTGTAATTTGTAGCTATATATGGGTCACTAGATGTGAGGGTCTTCTTCCAACACATATGCCAAAATAACTAACCATATGTGATTATGGTTGTTCAGTGAAGCACATCTGTCTTCCTGTGCAATATAATAAACAGACTTAAAATCAATCAAATGACCTCCCTTTTCAAAAGCTTTTAACAGAAGTATCACAAGGTGGAGATATGTATTAAGATAATTGGTGAATTTTCACATCAACAGACCCAGATACATTCTCACCAGAATTTCTCCATTTATACAAATGCAATCCAAAACAAATGTGAATAGCATTCCAGGCATTGCTTAAAAATGAGAATGGAAAGACTTCAACATACTATCTGATAGTCTCTCTCTCTTTCTCTCTCTCTCTCTATCTTTGAAAATATATTTTTTGTTTAAGCAAAAATTATAAATGTGATAGAGAACAAGATTGGGGATGGGGAATGGTCCAGGGAATGACATTATTTCACTTCCATAAAGAATGATGCAACATGTCAATATCTGTGTTTTCAGCAATTTATTCACCTACAGAAGCCATAATTGCTGCATTAATTATTATCTGAAGCTGACATTCTTGGCTTGATGAAAACACACAGCCACCAAGGACAAGCTTTCTTTTCTTCTACCAAAGGATCTGGAGGAAAACAAAGCCTTTCTACCAAGGAGAAATGTGACTTAGACCAACAACAACCACAGAAGCAATCATTTGTCTATAATAAAATACAAATATTGTCAACATAGAGGAGGAATAATTCTCTTCTGTAGCTCTTTGAAATTCTCAACCTTAGCAGGGATTAGACCCATCAAAATAGAAACAAACTTAAGTAATCAATACCTTGCAAAAAGAAAACATCTGTTGAGGTTCCAAATTCACAATGCATTTGAAATTATTCATTTAAATCAATCACAACAATAAAGATGTCTCAGGTAAAGCATATACCATTAAAATGACATTGCCTTATTGTCAAAGGGCATTTTGAAAAGCATGTACTTGGAAAATATTCTACCTTCACAAATGGCTAATCATGGAATAATCTAGGTTGGAGTGAATGATATTTTATACTCTTTCTCTCGGATTTCTCAATTTTTAATTTAATGTTGGAAAACCACCTGTTTTCAACATTGTTCCCTTGGAGCATAATGTAAGTCAGAAATAACCCAAATTATTGGGAGTCAATTAGAAATTACATATCAGTCACCCACAATCTTCCTGATACTTTGCTAGGTACTAAGAGATGTTGACACATAAAATGTGCATGTTTCCTTAAGTAGTTGCAAACAAGTTGTTAAAAAAAAAAAAAAAAAAGGATAGAACATGCCACATGGAAATAAACAGCTGGATTTGAATGATGCCAGAAATTTGTAGCACAGGATGTGCCAATTGCCAAACAAACTGATGGACTTCATCACCCTCCACAGTTCTCAACGTTTGCTTTTGTACTCTAGCCTTTGGCGATGGCTGTAGCTTTACTGAGGGGAAAAGAGATCTGAAGGCATTTGTGTGGACAGTAGATTAACAGGACTGCCTGGAGAATAAAGGCAAGTTGATTTTCTCCTCAATATTTTTCATGGATTATTGTTTAAATGTGGAGGCTGGGGCTTGTTTTCTACTGGATGCTGTTGAAAATATTTTGTGAAACATTTCGTTGACTTTTCCTTGAAAGAAAAGCTTAATAGAAAGTAGACATTAGAAGAATTAAAAAAAAAAAAAAAAACTTGAAGTCTTTAAAATCATACATTAAAATGATGGAATGTTTAGAGAAAATGGGACATTGAGGACTTCTCAAAATATAACTAGAGTGGTAAAAGACAAAACAGTCATCAAAGTCATTCACATACTTTTATTTTTTAAAAATATATGCTGCAGCCAGGAGCCGTGGTGTGCACCTGTAATCCCAGAGGCTCAGGAGGCTGAGGCAGGAAGATCTGAGTTCAAAGCCAACCCCAGCAAAAGCAAGGTGCTTAGTAACTCAATGAGACCTGATCTCTAAATATAATATAAAATAGGGGTAAGGAGGTGGTTCAGTGGCAGTCAGTGCCCCTGTCTTCAATCCCTATTATACCCTACACATACACCAACAACAACAACAAAAAAAAAAAGTATGCTGCATTTCTAAAATGTAAAGAAGTGCTATCAAATAAAGGAATTTACTTTAAAAAAATATAGGCAATTAGATGAAAGGGGGCATAGTGAAGGGTTGGAACTGCTAATTATGATGATACAGTAAAAATACACAAATGTTGGGCAAAGGGTATAACAGTAACTTCTGATATAGACACTGTGGCCAAACTAAGCTTGGAGGAAGCCTGGGCATCCTGGACAGGATTCCATTCCTCTGCTTCTTGCACCACTTAGCTTTGCTAGTACACGTGGCATTCAGCTGCTATCACTTGGTGGTAAAAAATCAGTTATTTTTTTGGAAACTGTGACTTCCATATTAAGATGACAGCATACCACAATTACCAACCATTTATGGGATAATTTACATTATGGAATCACACTGTAGCAGATCAAACATCAAAGTTCTTATATCATTGATTACCTTTGTATTATCAGAGAAAAATGTTCTTTCTCTAACAACCCTAAGACATTAAAATTCACAAAATTGTCTGCAAAGATTAAACACACTGAAATAAATACTCATGATACACCATGGTTAATGTTAGTACTGAGATATAAAAAATAAATAAATAAAACTTCTGGATGCCTGAACATAATGTCCTCTTTTTGGCTTCAGTGCTTGGGCTCATGATGCCTTTGTCAAGCTAAAAATTCTTTTCTGTATCGCACATATTTAAGGTGCACCCATGTGATGATTTGATGCATGTGTGCACCCTCTCAGACCAGCAGAAGACATCTTTCTCTGTGAAACTCACCTCAATTACTAATAGGAAGATTACGTATATCTGTGCCCAAATTCTATACCTTGGACAGAATGCTTCTGATATGTGTTTAAATGAGAACAGGTAAAAAATAAACCAAATTCATATTTTGTTCACCAAAATTAGTACTGGTATGTAGTACTTATTAGTGCATAAAAATAAATGTTCAAGATATATCTATTTTGGGGCTGGGGTTGTGGCTCAATGGTATAGAGTGCTTGCCTAGCACATGTAAGCACTGGGTTCAATTCTCAGCACCATATAACAATTAATAAATACAATAAATGCATTGTGTTCATCTATAACTAAAAACATTATATATGTATATATACATACACACACATATATATAATATCTATTTAATAAAAAATGGATGCACATATCTCTACCCAGGACATTTGGGGATGGAATGAAAAATGTAAATAAATGTACTGCTGCTCTGCAAAATGAATTCAGAGGTGGCAGGACATATAAATGATTATTATAGAGAGTGAGGTCTGTAAAAGCAAAACCACAGTGATAGTTGTTTAGAAATATCACTTGGATGGATCATAGTTAAAATTTTGAGGGCCAAAATATCAGCAAAATAAATTTTAATTGTTAATTGCCAGGACTCTAGGGCAATAGAAAATTGTTTTTCAACAAACCAATTTTATAGCCAGATTTGTGGTATTCCTTCTAAACCTTCAGCTTGCAACTCAGTTTTCTATTTTTTTTCTGGAAATTCTTGAGACAGATTTATTTGAATATTGTAAGTAATCAGCAAGAGACTTTTTTGTTGCTTGCAACTAAAAAGATTGAATAAGGTATAAGAATGTGTGTTCTTAGCAGTGTAATTATTTAAACAGTGAACATTTATTTTACCGACATTAATTCATAGCATTTAGATAATTTAACCCAAAAGTATCATCCATTAGTTTCCCCAACATATGAAAATTTAAGAGCACAAATTAAGTGACTGGCTCACAAATGGTAGTCATTTCAGTGCAATCTCTATAATTAACTTTTATGGAAAATATGAAAACCAAGGATCAACACACTAGTTTGAACTGTCTTCTGATAACTGTAATGAGAAAAATGGGGGTGCCTCTAATTATAGAACACAAAATGCCACAAAGAAAATTATGCTCTTTCTCCCTGGACTGCTCTTTCTGTCTCACTTTGCAAAGCCTATCTCAGTAGTCTTTCCAAATATACCAAAGATATCATCATTTCTGAGATGCTTTGTTAAGATACATTAAAGCTCAGTTTTAAAACATCCCTTTTGGTATCTGATGATCCATATATACCTGCACTGAAAACTACTTATCTTAGCACTTGCAACATTATATACCCCAACTAAACCATTAGATAAGAGTCAAGATTTATTCACCTTTATACTTAAGTACTTCTCAGAGTTCTGAACACTGTAGTAGTTCAATATATTTTGAGAAAAGGACAATGAAAGAATAAAATCAATCTTTTGAAAGCCAGAATGAAAAAACTGGAAAATCAAACTGGCATTGTAATACAAACACAAGTTAAACTTAATTCAATCATGTAAACAAACAAACAAACAAATAAATAAATATCATGTGAATGACAGTATACACCGAAATATTCTAGTGGCAAAATTAAGGTAGTTCCCCCCAAAAAATTCTACGATAGAGAGCAGAAGTAAGAGTTTGGAACAGATAGTACGAGGGGAATTGCCAAATATTGGGGTTTAGGGAAAATGAGAGGAAACTGTTCATGGCATTTAAAACCAGCCTGTCCAAGTTCATCAAGCAATAACCTTGGCCATGGATGTGCACACTTAAGGGGTCTGACAATGGAACAAAGCTGCCCTATAAATTCCCTTCATCTGCAAGATGAGAAATCAGACACCAGGAATTTCACCCACATCCATACTCTTGCAGGGAATCTAAGAAGGGAATTTCATTTGGAATCAGGCAACTAAAGGTGAGCTTTCCATTGCAAAGAACAAAAAAATCTCTTGAAGTCACTCAGTGCAATTTTGCTTTTGCTTGTTATTGGGCTTTTATTTTTGTTCTTGGTCCTGACTATTTGTCAACCAGAGGAACAATGACTGTTAGGGAGGGCTGGCATGGCTAACAGCTTTTCCACATTCCTAGACTGGTATTCCAATTTAGTATAGGGGTGAGTGACATAGATCTGTGCTAGCTCCCTGCTGCGATGGCCTACAGTCATGTGGCCATGGACAGATTACCCTTCAATATTCATCTTTTAATCTATAAAACGGGTATAAGTTGAAGCTTTCAGCCACTATCACTCCTTTCTCTTCTCTTTCAACTCTTCTTTTTGCCATTGCCATTAAAAGGATACTTTGAGTGACATTCATTATAAGAGCATCCTTCATACATCTTTTGCACACCCTCCTGCCCCAGTCAGAACTGTGATCACTCCCACCACAGATCTAATTGCCTGTAAAACCTCAGGTAATCTTCATAAAATATATCAGCAAAAGGTTATATTCTAAGGGCCTACAGCACATGGCTTAGGTTAGGCTTGGTCAGAAGAGAAGTGTCTCACACAAATTTGTACAAGTTTCCCTTCTTCACGCCAACATAGCTCCAGGTGGGAGACGGTGGGCTGGTCTACAGCTCCTACTTGCTCCTGCAACCAAACATAGCAGCCCAGCCTTTTGTTATCACTCCTGGATTCAAAACTTCAGGGGCAACAAGTACTTTGGAATTTAATACTTTTAAGATTTCATGAAGGTCTTTTGGTACATATGTGTGCATTAATATCCTGGAGGTGTCAGGGGTGGCATCCCATAAACAAACACATCAGTATGTCTGCTGCAAAGTATGAAATGTCACAAAATGAGGGATTACAAGACCTGTAAGTAGCCTCATATCAGCTCTAGATTTGCCTCTAAATGTGAACTCAGGTTAAGTTCTGCTTGTACAAAATGATACTTACCTCCTGTAATTAACATGTAAGCTGTTTGAGAGCAAGATTTGCCTTTATTCCACCTTGTATGCCACATAATGCACAGTTGATGTGCCACAGATTGAATTGAATATGCACATGCACTCCACACACATACACATCCATGAACACAGACATTAAGATGAGAAACATTATCAAAATATGAGGTAGACACCTGAAGATCAATTATCTGACTACCAACTGAGCCCAAACATTCCTATCTCATTTCTGCCCTTGGCCTTGGCTCCCTGGGAAGTAGGCAGGTAGCTTAGGCAATGGAATCTGCGTTTGTTACTTTACCTAGTGGAAACTCACGTGCTAGGGCTATTTGTTCTGCTTCCACTGTCCTAATGAATAACATGAGACTTTCAGGGATTTGTCATTGAATGACAGACATTGGAGTGTTCCACTCAGGATTTTTCTTCTTTTCTAATGTTTATATCGGTGCATATAAATGTGAACAAAGGATTCTTATTTCAGGCAAACTGAATAAATCTAGTTAACCCAGACTTAATTTACATGTGTTGATATTTAACCTTTATTACATGAAATCCACGTTCTGCAAGAAAGAGTGTGATGGGAGAACTGATGGTTTTCGTTCGGGAGGGAGCACCCTGTTTCAGTATCTGTAAATCACATTCATCTCCAATCACTCCTCTCTGCTGACCTAGCAAAATGCCCCTTCTTGTTAATCTTTGAAGATGAACCATTACCATAAACAAGAGCAGCTGTTTTCAGAAGTAGAAACTTCTACATAGTGATAACAATCAGAAGCCGTGGTATCTAGGTAACAGTAAACCCTTACATGCTTATTGTCATTCATTTGCACGAAACACAAATAGTGATATGTAGCCATGAAGCTCAACTTGCAAGCCCATTTCATCAGAGTGTTTGCTTATTCCAAACAAGTTTCAAATTCAGGAACAATTAGTAGTAAAAGTAAAGTAATATGTATGCATAATTAATAGAGACATTCACTTAGGGTAAGATTATGCTGAAGAGCAAATTTTAAAGATATCAGCTACTCAATAAACACCATTTAAGGAAACTTCCTGAAGTTTTGCTTTATTGTATAAGACTAAGACTATGGATCAATAAATGAAAATATGTTACATACCAGGCTCTAGAATCAATAACAAACTGCTTAGTAGAAAAGCTCTCTGAGAGTATGTTTGCTTTTGTCAGAGTTCCTTTGACAGTAGAGACTGACCCAACACTTTGGGTTCAGCTGGAGTGGGTGTTAGTGAGCAAGGTCCCCTGGTGGGCTAATGGTACTCAAGCCCATTGGAAACTCTGAGATGCATCTCAAGTACACAGACATCCCATCAAAGGAGAACAAGCCAGGCCACTTCTCCACTGATCTGTTTGCTCTGCTGGTTGAAGAACATCAGTATTGCATGTACTCCCTTGTGTTTGTGCTATATCCACACTTGAGTTGATCAAAAGGCCAAAGAAAACCCTGACAAATAGCTCAAGACTATTGGTCATTTAAAATATTCTTTGGAATATGTTAATAGTATTTGTGAAGCATAGACTCACAGTGTCTTCCCACCCACTAGCATATTGGTTATTTCCTTCTGTCATTGCAACTGTTACTTTTTGACAATGAAATGACTACTGTGTTTTAGATATACACACAAGCACACACATGCATACACATACATGCATCGAATCCCTGTGAATTTATGCTTATGTTTTCTGATGCTTCTGAAGCACAGAGGAATTTTCTCTCTTAATACTTTAAATGAAAACAGGAAGTTTTTAGCTGATCCCACAAAGAGGGCTCATTCACCTCTTTGTAGCTGCAATGACCTGGTTGCGATCACAAGACTGACCACTGAAAGACCTCTGTAGCCACACTTCACCCATGACCCAGGATGAAGTTGTAAAATAAAAATAAAGGTATCTTCCTAGCAAAGGCTAAGGGTCCAACAAAATAAAGAATATTAAGGAGACAATGGAAGATGGATTTGTTTGACCATCAGTTTGACTGATGCTTGGCATGGAAAAAGAGAGAGCGCTCATCTTTGGCAAGTAATTTCCTATGATGGGGAGCTACTGAATGATTTAAAGGACATCAGTGTCACGATTAGATGTTCCATTTCAGAAAGATCCCTCTGGTTAGCTTAACAAGAATGTACTAGGGTCATGTGAGGCTAAAGGCGGGGCAATAGGAGAAAGGGCTGGCGTGGAAATCCAGCAGGAAGACTGAAGACTGGGTACCAGCAGTGGGAGAACGGAGAGGAAAGATTTTAGAACTATTAAAGCAACATAATAGAAAAACATGGCACCTGCCTGGAGGTTATGAACACCAGAAAAATATCCTCTCAGATGCTTCTTGGCTTGAACTTGAGTTGCTGGTAGATGGTAGAACTGCAAAGCAGGCATTCAAATCTATCTGTTCAGACTTCCAATCTGGTGCACAATCTATAAAAGTTAAGTCTCACTGTCCAATTCTCAAAACAAACAAATAAAATAAAAGGAACTCTCAAACACAAGAAATGCATGGAATTTCTTCTTGAAAAAAAAAAATCACTTATTTTCTTTATGCTTTCTGATTTTCAAACACTCAAGGAGACTCCCGGGTAGGTTTCTTCTAATTACCCTAATTCACTTGATATTTGGATGGAGTAATATGCTTACCTTTATTTCCTTGTAATGGATTTACTTGTCTAGCCAGCCAATAAAAGCAGCACGGGGACACTCTATATTTTCACAGTATTATATTACAGAACTGACAATAATAACAGCAATAATTATCCACTTTCAAGATGGAGAAGTACCTTTGACCTCCATTTGATCCCCCCCGGTCTATCTAAGTCTGATTCAGCATTGATTTCTTTCCCAAGGAAGTTGCTATAATCATGTTACGGCTGATTTATCACAATATACTTACTGGCTAGTGATTTCTCATCTTGAACTCGCTTCCTTCATTTTTTTCCCCCTCCACTGAAAGACATATTGAAATGTGCTGTTGTTTCAAGGCAATGCAAATTTTCAATGATTTAATCAGTGTTTCAGTGGGTGGTGTGAAGTGACTTGTGGTCTTCAAGAACCATCCTCATTGCACTATGTATGCTGGCAGGGCAAATAGCGAAGAAGATTGGTAAGGCATTCTGTAGGAAATCCAATTTACATTGGAATTGCGGCAATAAGGAAGAGACATAGATTCTGAAATCACTAGGTTGAGGTTCTTCAAGTTTCCATGAAGTACTTCTTTGGAGAAAATTTCTTTGATTGGAGAAAAATTTATCTTTCTGAATTTCAGAAACTTTGCTTATCAATTATGTCTAGTTAAGCCCATTCTATACTTATAAAATTTATGCACAATAATCTTAAGCATATCTAAAACTTGTGGTATTAAATAAAATGGAAAACTCCTTGCTGTAATTTAGTGTGGAGTTCAATGTCATTGGTAAAGATTTATTCATCATTCAGGAGTGTCCAAGATGATACTTCAGGTGGACTTTAAAAAGACAGGTGAAATGTATGAATTTAAAATGCTTGTAAAGATTCCTAGTACCAAACTTTACTTTAGGTGGTAATATTGAGTATCAGAGAAATTAAATAATACAAGCAAGGCTTCCAAAGTTTATTAATCTCTGATTTAGGTGATTTATAGTCTTGTAACTATTCCAACCCTTACAATTTCTCATTCATATAATTAGTTGTTGAAACACTGTTGTCAACAAGGAAATTGATCAGGAGAAGTCAGATGATGGTGTGCAAATGGCTACCAAATCTTGCTGATTTAAAACATTTTTATTTTTCATTAATACTTCATATTAACATCTGTTGTGGTTTGCTGAGAGCTCTGCTTGGATAATTGTCACTCTTGGACCCAAGCTAAGAAAATGGGTCACTATTTGAATCTTCTGCCTGTCACTGTGAGCATCAATGAGAGAGAAGACAATGCATGCTCATGTTGTAAACTTTGCCTGCAAGGGACAAGCCACTTTTTGTTTTATTTCATTGGTCAAACAAGTCACAAGTCCACACATAAATCCAGTGGAGAAAGTAAAGTTAAATCCAACCATGTGCACAGAAATTGTCACATGTGTGGGAGAATGTAAGTAATGAGTAACATAGCATATTTATCATGGAGAACAGAGTTTAAGTTTTTTCCCTATAACTTGTAATTTAGGAAATATTCTGCTTAGTCAGGTTTATTCTCTTAGAATTTATCCCAGAATCTCTATATGAGTCAACCTTTCATGCACAAGATGATGTATAGTTCTGAAAATTTAGAAGGATTGACATCTAAGGTAGACTTTGCAAACCAATGGTTTGCTGACCAGATTCATCCATATGAAGGATTACATAGTAGAGTGTGGAACCAACCCCGATGCCCATCAGCAGATGAATGGATAGGGAAACTTTTTTATATGTACACAATGGAACACTACTCAGCACTAAAAGAGAATAAAATCATGGCATTTGCAGGTAAATGGAGTTGGAGAAAATAATGCTAAGTGAAGTTAGCTGATCCCAAAAAACCAAAGGTCGAATGATCTCTTTGATATAAAGATACTAACTTATAAAGGCAAGAGAGAGGGAATGAAAGAGCTTTAACTAGAACAAAGAGGGGGGAGGGAGGAGAGGGGGCAAGGGGGTAGGAATAATGGCAGACTGAGTTATCCATGATTACCCTAAATACATGTATGAAGACACAATTGTTGTAAAAATACTTTATATTAAACCAGCAACTTGAAAAATTGTGCTCTTTATATGTAATATGAAATGAAATATACTCTGCAAACGTATATAACAAATTAGAATAATAAAAAATTAAAAAAATAAAGGATTACATAGTATTTGTCAAAAATATTAAATCAGCTGCTGATGGTTTTTTAAATGGAGATTTTACATATAAAATCTGCTTTTTTTTATTTTTCTTAAAAAATCTTAGATGTGGTTCAAACTGACAATCACTTCTCCCTGGCAAATGCTAGTTAAACTAACACTGTCCTGTGTTTCTGGATCAAGAGCTTTCTAGCTTGTCACAGTCCTTACAATTCTCTGTTTTATGACATCTCGATCATGCCACTTATTTAACGTTAGTTGCTTGTCAGAAGCTGCTGCCTGTGTTCCAAAACATTCCCTCCTCTTTGTGCTGAAAGCTAGCTTATATTTCTCTGCTTTCTTTGCACTTGCACTATAAGGCTCTATCCTGTCCAGTGGAATGTGAGGGGAGTGATGTGAACCACTTCTAGAACTGGGCAATAACACACCTTCAAATTCTTCTATGCCTGAGATGCCACTATAACTATTCTGGATGGTTGTAATGGGGAAATGTCAGTTGTGTTAAGCCACTGAACGTGGAGAACTACTTGTTAAAACAGCATGTAGTTAGCCTACACAGACTAATATGAGTCCTGCAGGCATTGGAGTCTGTGCTCACAATGACATATTTAAGTAGATTCTTGGATAGAAACTTCCTAACAATATTCAGACACCAAATAACAACTTCCTTCAGCTGAAAGAGTCAGGAGTGAGCAGAGGGAAAAATAAAAGAGGCAACATAGATAAATGGCAATACCCACCTGGATGGTTTGAGAAGCACTGGTTGAAATAGTTTAGCTTTATTTCAGAAGAAGAGGAGGAGAAAATGTTCAGTTCTAGAGGGAAGAGAATGTCAGGCTTAGAGAACTGAGAGTACACTGTGGACAAAGAATCAGTGAATGCTTTGGGAATAAGGTTGTATGATTATTCATGTTCTGGGAGCCAGTAGTTTAATAGCACTGAATACTAAAATAGGTATCTGGATTTAGCAGAACAGATAGGAAGTACTATAGGCATATAATAGAGTTGTGGTGGTTTGGAAGTGAGGTGTCCCCCAAAAGCTCATGTGTGAGACAATGCAAAGAGCTTTAGAGGAGAAACCATTGGGTTTTGAGAGCTTTAACTCAATAAGTAAATCAATCCTATGATGGGATTAATTGAGTGGGAACTGAGGGTGGATAGGGTGTGGCTGGAGAAGGTGGGTCATTGGGACTGTGCCTTTGGGATATATATTTTGTATCTGGTGAGGAGAGTCTCTCTCTGCTTCCTAGTCATCATGTGAGCCACTTCCCTCTGCCACACATTTCTGCTATGATGTCCTGCCTCACCCCAAGACCCAAAGAATGGAGCCAGCTGTCTGAGATCTCTGAAACCATGAGCCCCCAAATAAACATTTTCTCCTTTACAGTTGTTCTGGTCAGATCTTGTAGTCACAGCAATGAAAAAGCTGGCTAAAACAAGAGTATAAGAGCTACTATGTACCAAGGGCTTAGTAAGTCCTGGGCCCAAGACAAATAATTTTTTTCATCATTTTTAGTAACAAAATTAACACTATGAAATATCCTTCTACACCCACACACAACACACACACACACACAAAAGAAACTTTAAAATGCCAATTAACTTAGTCAAGATTTGAATGATAAAACTAGAATTTGAACTCAGATACTATTCTTCAAAGTTTATGCTATTTAACTACTACATCATATTGTATAATACAGTGTGAACTTAGGTAGTGTTGATAACATGTTTAGCAATCTCATTAGCATTTGTCATTAATTCATACTTTGTTGGGATGCTTCTAACTACAAAGCACTATGCCTGGAACATCAGAGACTATTCTCAAATACTGAAACATCTAGAGTTCAGGGCTGAGAACTTTTGAATCAGAGTCAGTTGAGGCTGTGGGCAGACCACAGTCTCAGGGGACAACAGCACTGAGTCCTCTTGCACAAAAGGAAATGGTGATGGTGAGTCTTTAGAAATGCCCTGGATGACACAGGCCTTCCAGTATTTGCATTGGCCTGGGTCTCTGGTTAGCCAACGGAATATAGCAGAAAAGAAACCCTTTTTGTACTCATCTAGACTTCAAGAAGACTAGAAACTTCTGTTCTTCCTATTTGGAAAGCTTCTTTTGGGGAGCATCACACTACTGCTTAAGCTTGTTGATGCTTTTGCAAATTCTATATAGAGAGGGGATTTCTTCAGACTGCACAGTCAGGAAGGAGCTCAGCCCTTCCAGAACCTCAGTCAAGCCACCTTCTTCTTAATTTTCCACCATCTACCATCTAAGTGCAACGACATGGAAATACCCAAGTAAAACCAGGAGAAGAACTGACTGGTCCCTAGAAACCTAGAATGTTTAGAGATAACAATTGGCGGTTGTTTCAGCATTTATATATCAAGGGTCTTTGTTATGCATCATTTGCTAACTGAAAAGGTGATAGTTTGAGATTGTAGAATATTGACAGAAGAGTAAAAGGGATTTCATCACACCATAGGAATAACCTAGCTAAAATATCACCACCACTACCACCAACAAATTATCAGCCAAGTTGCATTCAAGCCTTTGGTTGCCACAGAACATTCTTACTGCATTGCGTGTTATTCTGTGAATTCAGAAACAAGAAGAATACACCATGGAACACTTGAAACAAGAACATCATATCCTTCCAATTATAGCAACATGCATTGGCTCCTGGTCCAATGCGTTCAGCCCATAAGGAGGGTTAAAAATTGTTCCCCCAAACCAATGCGATAAAAAAAAACTTCACTGATTTATGCATTTCATCTACTCTAATTATCATCCTAGTTAGAAATGGCATCCCTTCACGTATAATGAAATAGTCTGTTCAGACAGCTGTCCGGTTACTTCAGAGCCCAGTCATCCATCATCTAAATCTGGAGAGTGCAGCCTGTGTTATTAACCCATTACTTAGAGGCTACCTGGGTGTGTGACTTCCAACTGTAATTGGTGGTCGGAGGACATCCCTGCTTTGGATTTTCATTTCTAAAATTAAAGAACTCTTCATAGACTACCAGGGAGTCACCATGTTGCAGGTGTGGCAAATCTTTCCCCAGAGTTGCCATGCAAGACGCCTCTAGGGAGCAAACTCAATAGAGAAAGAGAAGTGCCTGACTTCAGGCTGCTTGAAGCAAAGGTTGTATAAATATTGGCTCATCAGTCACATGAAGATATTCCGTTTTCTGCACTAGAACTGGCAAGGGTTTTATGAGAGTGAAGTGTTCCTATACATACTGTATCAAGCTTTTTATAATCATAATATTTGGAACGTCTGTGGTGCTCTCCCCCTTAAAAGTACTTTAACAAACATTAGCTATAATTGTAAAGAGCTTTAGGATCCTTAGGGATGAAAAGTATTGTATAAATGTGCCATGTAACCAGGACTATTACTTCTGTACATTGCTGCATAAATTATCAGAAAATGAGTAAATGGATTTCAGTCTCATGCTCTTGAATGTTAATTGGGAAGAAAAATCTTCTTTCACCAGTTTGAAGATGACATTTATATCACAGTCTATTTGCTTTAGCAGGTATTCACTCTTTGTTAATCTTGACAGATTATAACCCCAGGTGAGCTCTGTGTCTGGAAGTCTTTGTGTGTATCTTGACACAAGGTTTAGTGTCAATTCCGATGTTCAGTCTGCTGTGAAGTCATTCTGCAGTATCTCTGGCCTTGCTATATATCACTCTTGTACATGTATCTAGATTCTGCTGAAGCAGAGAATCTAATCCAAGAGGTTATTACTCCACTGAGCAGCCATAATGCCAGGCGAGTCTTGTTATTGTTTGGTGATGGATTCCAATAAAGAAATTTAAGATGCTATATAAACAATTTTTAATAGTATATTCTACGTTTTTTTTTTTTTATGGGGAGATGAGTTTATTAACAGTTTCCTTTTATTTTTTCCTTGATGATAGACCCAGCACACATTATTGATTTCTGAAGTTTAATTCTCATTGTGGGAAGTTTAACTGTCAAGTAATGACACTCAGTATTTTTGGTTTTCTTTAGCTTTTATCCATACATAAGAAGAAATCATGTAAGCTCCAGTCCTGGCTGTTATAAAGTGATTCTTGAAATTTTCTGAAATAAATGTGAATATCCTTGCCCTTGAATTCTAGTATCCAGAACACTAAAACAATCAATCCTTCTATAACGCCTTTCTACTCCATTCTTTCTTTTTCAGACTGAAGAGTAGTCATGTTTAACCCAGTACTGGACCTTCTAAAACATCTCATGTGCTTCTATCATAGGTCAGGCAATTCATTTCTATTTCTTTTATAACTGGGGTAAGAATCTTCTCACCACTGAAAGCTTGGGGCTGAAACATTTCTCTTGAACCATCATGGGCTGTTGCAATCTGACCTACTTCAGAGTCAGTCTGGCTTTCGGGGTTTTCCTGTTGAAGGAGCAAAGCAGAACTGGGACCAAAGAACAGGCAGAGCAGTAGCAATTTCAGCTGCTTCAAGGCAATGGTGCTAGGGAAATTGCTGTCACATGTTGATGTGGACTTTGAGCTGCTACAGCTTCTAATTTATAAAGGGAGGCCAGAGATATGGGATTTTTAAATAGCAACAATTAGTACAGTTCAAAACAGCAGCACTGCACAAACACTTCTATGGACAAGATTTGGTCTAAGAAGTCCACGTAGCCATGGCTTACCTTCCTTCCCTAACACCTAATTTGACACAGAGTGCCTCCACTATGCTACAGCATAGATATTCTTGTTTCTCTTTGCTTGAGATTTTTTTTCTTCCTGACTCCCCTTGCTGGCTCTGCCTGTATCCAGAGATTCACAACCTTGGCACTCTTCCTCTTGGATTGCACTCCTGCAGGCTCACCCCAAGCTGGTGGTGACAGGTCCCCCACAGCTACCACTTTTGTTTAGGCAAGTAGCACTTTGTGCTTGAGCTATGATGACTGTCCTCAAACCACTTGCTTTGTCTCTAGTTTCTCTGTACTTTAATATAACCTTCCCACAAGTGACAGACTAATCTTTCCCATAGTGGCTTTCATTGTATCACTATCTTGCTCAAAAGCCTTTAATTGCTTCACATTTCATAGAGGAAGAGGTTTAAAATCTCACATTAATAAATTGTAGTCCATCACAAGGGCTTACCATGGCCCAATCACACCACTAAGCGCTTTACATCCATTATCTCATTTAATTATCACACTGAGGTAGATATTATTATCCTTATTCTATGGATGAAGAAACTGAGGCTAATCTCCCATTGACCTCATTTTATATAATAAAAAAAAATCATCCAACAATGGCCTAGAATCATATATTTAAAAAAAAGAAAAAGGGAAGGAAAAAAAAAAAAAAAAAAACACTTAGTTCCTATCCCAGCTCTGCAAATACTGGCTAGATACCTTTTAGAAAGTCACTTCAAATGTCAAGCCTCTTCTTCATCATGTAGAGAATAAAAATAACATTACTATCCCTCAAGGTTGTTCAGGATAAAATGAAATGACTTAAGTATAATACTCTACTAACATAGGTTTATAGTATTAGCTTCATTTATAGGAGAAGTGGACACCAAAGGTAAATTCTAGTTTTCTATCATAAAAATTAGAGAAGGACAGTTAGGTTTATTGGGGAGAGGTGACTGAGCTTGGTTTTGGCCATGTTAATATTTGGAATACTTCAGCTGACATGTAAGAGGTCTAGGCAAGGAGTCAAACTGAGATAGAGGTGTAGCCTTCAGGTGAAAGAGAGCTAGGCTAGCGATGGAAAACTCCTTATACATGTATGTTTATTTAATGTCATGCGACAGGATAAGATCATGGGGAGAATTGGGGAAATAGAAGAAAATGTTGACTAGGAGTCCTGAGGACAAATTTTAGAGCCAGAGAAGGAAGAGCTAGAAAAGGTGACAGAAAGACAGGGATCCATAAAAGCAGGAGCTCTGTCAGTGAAGTGTGGGACCATGGAGCACACTGTTTGCAATGATTCTAGAAGCTTCTGAGGGGCCAGGTAAAGAGAGGATTGGGAAGGGGCCTTTGGAGGAGGTGGCCTGGAAGCTTCTGGAGATCATAGACAAATACTGAGGAGCAGAGAGAGAATACTTTGTCCAGTCAGTC
This sequence comes from Tamias sibiricus, assembly GCA_025594165.1. Lineage (NCBI taxonomy): Eukaryota > Metazoa > Chordata > Mammalia > Rodentia > Sciuridae > Tamias > Tamias sibiricus. Next base: position 14,382,757 of record CM046662.1, read on the forward strand.
TCTCACCCATAAGTGAACCTATCTTCCCAGTGCTCTGTCCCTTTAACATGCCATTCGACACCTCAGATTGACAATGGTGGAAAATTACAGCATTCCTGATCTATATTAAAAGTCCAAGAAAGGGTTAGAGAATTGGAGGAGTGTTTGCACGTTGACTAGCGGATGGGGGAGTGGGCGCTAACAGGACCCGTGGTGTGAGCTGCAAAATCAAGGGGCATCTTTGCCAGAGGATGACTTGGTTTTGGTTTCCTAAACTTTTCATAACTGTTACAATATGCCTTATTTCATGCCAGTGTTGAAAACAGCCTTTATCTTAGAAATCAAACAAGGGAGACAAAGCCGCCTTAAAAGTTTTGACTCCTCAAGGAAAAGGGCTAATCAGCAAATCAGCATTTTCCTTTCCCTAGACAGCAGATATGCTGATTTGATTTCTAAATGCCAGGGGTACCATTGAAATGCTGATGAAATCAATGCAGCGCCCCTGCCTAGGGGCATCCTCCAGCCCAGAGGGAGAAGAGGTGGGAGACTGGCCAGCCCATAGGTCTCCCTGCTCCCTCCTTTTGAAAGCCTCACTGGTACTGTTACCCTTTATTTATTCTTCTATTCTAGAGTCTCTGTTGTGTATCTTGGACCTTTCAAGTGCCAGGGACACATTAGCCAACCAGAAAGGAAAATATTCAACCCTCATGCTGTTTGCATTCTAGTAGGATGTAGATTAAGAAATTATTTCCAGGAAGAAAAAAAAAATCACAAACAACCCAAATTGCAAGTAATCCTTTCCCCACTATCCCTCCTGAGCCCATCAATACCAGTTTATTTTCAGATGATCTAGTTGATTACCCAGTCAGAATGTGGGACCAGTGGAAATGGGAACAGGGAAGAAATAAATGGGATTTTTTAAAAGATTGGAAAAAATAAAACCAAAAGATTAGATCATTACTAATTAAGGGCAGTTAAAAACATTGCAAGTTTGCTATTGCTAGGTTATGGTGGTGGGAAGTTTGAGGCAAATCCACCAACGACATCCCAATTTTACCAGTAGTTTATAAAGCTGAAATATATTCAAAACACCACATTCCTTTCCCTTAATGTCAGCACAGACTCAGAGGGTCCAAGATTTACTGGACTTGAGGGACAAATAAGAAAGTGCTGGTAAAAAATCTAGACCAGTTAAGGAAATAAGGTTCCTACCTTTACAAATATTCCACACTGAACTGATCAGGTATTCTAGAGACCAATGGAAACCATCCAACAAAACCAGTCCTTTTATATTAGTAAGCTCCTAGTATATTTTCAAATTCTGTTTCCTTCCAGATTTGCATGTCAAGAAAGTGATTTATGAAATGACTAATGCTATGAAGACTTTAACCCAGTCTGGCAAACAAGAAAGCTAATTAGTGACAATAATTTACTTCTGGTTGGAAATTCATAATTTGCTGGGTCATAACCTATAATTAATATATTTTCTGTGTTTCTTTCTTTAAGATAATTGATGGCGCATATTGAGCATTGCTTTAGGAAAACTTGTGTCTTAAATGCAATTAAAATTAAACCACAATCTTGGGTAAGTAAATTATGCTAGGCATTTCAAATCAAAGAATCTTTAAATTAGTGTCTTGTAATAATAGCAGAATTATTATAGGTCTTATATGTCTTATTTAAAATCATACTGAATAAACATAACCTTACTGGGGGAAAAACACGTTGTTTCTGAAATGACATTAAAATATATAATCATGACACACCTCACTGCTAGAGAGAAAATATTTCCTGAGTTATCGATTAGTGTAGTAAACTGAAGTTCTTAAAACTGTTATGGATTTTCTTGTTGTATTGAGAAAATTCTGGAACTAATTGGAGATCAAAAATTAACACAACAAAAATATTTGTTCTTACCATCCAGAACTTATAAACATATTTTTATATTTATCTCACATTTTTATTAAAAAATAAAATACTATTTAGATAAAGTCACATGGACCTCGCAGAGGAAAATACTAATGTGAACTAGTGTTTTGAGTCTATTTTTATAATTTACATATATTTACATACGATCAGTGCTTTCTGCATGTATTTGGTAAAGTTTAATATAAATAGTATTCTAGTGCATATATTATTCTACAGTTTGTTTTATAAATAAAGATCATAACTTTAAAATTTATCTATAAATGTATTGTATATAGTCTATTCCAATTAACTAATCTACTTACATAAAAAACATTTTAATATCCACTAAGCAACTGACGGACATTTTTATTTTGGTATTTCTTGAAATGTTGCCATAAATATCTCTTGTGAACTGATGTAACTGTATCTTTATCAGATATACAGCATGGTTAAATAACACTTTCAATTTAACTGATAATGGCAAATTGCTTTACAAAATTGCTACTGTAATTCATCCTGCCACAAGCAGAACTTGAGGGTTAGCAGTTACAGCCAAACTTAATGTTGTCAGACATTAACATGCCTATCTGTTTTTATATTTTACCTTATTCATTTTATTTTTGTGGATGCTTTCTATATCCATGACTATGAGTAAATCTCAATACTGCTTCCTAAATTAATATGTGGTTTGTGTTTCTTTTTCCTTTCTTGCCTGGTCATAACACTTTGTCCAATTTTTTTCCCTTCTATCTTATAGAATCATTAGCTTTCCAAAGAATTTTACAAAGAAAAGGATGTCTCTGGTAATTGAGAGTGAATACAATTTATAAGAAGTAAAGTTACAGTCTTTCATTTAACCTCACATGCCTCCCATTCTGCCCAGATTCTCTTTAAAAATGCCCAGGAAGGAGGCTTCTTGCTCCAAGTTGCCTGATATTTGCCAAAGTCCTCAAAATAATTTCATTTAGAAGCCAGGGGCTCTGCACAGGAATTGTCCTGTCACTTACAAGCATGCCCACACCAACACTGACATTGCTTCTAGCAGGCTGTTTTAGGAGGCCGCAACTGAGTGGAATCTGGCATGTGTCAAAGTGATGGGTAGGAAGAGATTCAGTGCTCTTAAATAACATCATTACTTTGTAAGAACTGAACCTTCAACAAGAGTTTCCTGCAATCTGATCTTTACCAATAAATCTCTCACTAATCTCCACATGGTCTTTTCATGACTGTTGCACAGATGTAATTAAAGGAAAATTTGAGGACATGTTTTTTACAAAACAATGACCTTGAAATCTATTTATATGTTTTTCCATGAATATTCGATTCCTATGAACTGACTTAATTCCTTACGCATCTGTTTTTTGTGTATCTACACATACATGTGAGGGTAGATATACAGACACCTACACAACAGGACTCTGAGGACCCAGCTAACGACTCAATGAATCTCTAATACTTGCATCCAAATTTGTTTCAATTGCCCAAATGAATCACTCTTTACATAACCTATCTGGAAATATTCTTTTAGGTAAGAATTGTCAATATGATTAGAATTTAATATTTATATAACCTCAGCAATGCACAAAGTACTGTAGAATTGATGAATGTAGAGCAAAGTTGTAACTTGCATATATATAATTTTTTTTAAATCTAAAGATAATATTTTCCAACCTCTGTCTAGTGCATTTTCAGGCAGTGGGGAAAATCGCTATTGAGGCTGCTTTCTAAACATGCCAAAGTTTAGTTTGCAGGCATATATTTAGAGAGTAATGATACAGGTTGCAAGACTAGAAGAAGAATAAAATGGGGTGAGAAAAAAACTGAGGAGAGTTAGTACCACTGCCTTCCATGTGTAGGAGAGATCATATCCAACAGCGGGGAATGACAACAGAGTTTTGAATAAGTTTGTATCATAAAAACAAATTCAGAAAACTTCTGATGGGGGGGGGGCACTTCTTTTCTAATTTTCAAATTTTTTGGTTCAATAAATGAATTGCTTTAGGGAAATAATAATTATGCATATGTTAAAATCCTGAAACAAATCATTTGAAAATGCTTTCAGATTTACATCTTTGGGCAAATTGATGATGTTAGCTTTCATGTTTGTTTTCCCATAGGGATGAAGTTTGGTCTTGGTCATTCTGTGCAGGGAATGAGGGAAAATGAAAAGGGAAAGAACACAGGTGGAAGAAGAGTTGATCACCAAGGGACAGACTAAACCTATCTGAGGAAAATCCAAGACAGGCTTTATACTCTTCCTCCTTTCAAAAATATTTTATTATATTTTCATCCTCCCAACATCTGTATGAAGCATATTAGGAACTAAAAAAGTATGATCAAAGGGAAAACATCCCCAAATTTGTACCACTGAGATGGGACCTGCATATTGTGAGTCTTCCTCCCCTGTTCTCAGTAAGCACACATGTAGGGGCACACTGTTTCCTAAGGGGATTTTTAAAGTCCATCTTCTGTGATTTGCTGTTTTTCTATAACTATAGCTACACACACTCATGTGCATATATGACACAATACACAGTCAACACATTTAGATTTGTGTCATGCTATGAAAGGATATTGGATTTCACTGTAGGTTGTCCTGTTATCCCATTATTATTTGAATTTTACCACTGGCTTTTATGAACAATGTTTTAATATGTACATTTATATGTTTTTAAAAATAATTTTTGTTTTATTTTTCTAGTACCTATATAGTTTTGCCTCTGAAAAGATTTTAGTCTAATTGATTTTTAAAAAGCATCCCTGAATAAATAAGCCAGAAATAAAATGTATTCCAACAGAGACTTAAAAACTTCAGTCTATGTGAATTCTACTTGTGTGGGCACAGATATAAACAGTTATCCAAGACCACATATTTTAATTTAACATAGATAGTGCCAGTTTGATAACATGACTATATCTTGGGAAGTTTGCATCTGAAAACACTCCTGGAAATGCGTATTGGATATTGTTACCCAATAGAGGAGATCTTCAAAATGTAAAGTGACAGGAGAGATTTTAGCATCATTACATCCAAATTACATAGGAAGCTGTGAACTACACTGGCTGACCTTTGGTTTTGGTTATTAAAGAATGTGAGGCTAGACATCCACTTCTAGAGTCCATTTGTGAATCTAAGATCTGACTAAGTATTCATTTATTGGTCTTAGAGTTATTTGAATGTCTGATGAATATTGAAAGTGTTTAAGTTTTTGATTTTTTCATAAGACATATCTCATTTGTATCCTTAATTGTCAATGAAGAAATTCACACAAAGTATGGTAATGAAAATGGGATATGCCTCCAATCTTAGAGTATAGTTATATTCTATGAGAGTGTGTTCTATGATTCACAGAGAATTAACAGGAATGTACTTTACTAAGTAGGAAGCGACTAGACGCAAAGGAGTATTATGAAATAACAACACTCAACGAGCAGACCTTGGTGCACTACGTCAGTGTCATTTGATGGACCATAAAAATCAGCAGAATTACACTCTAAGTTCTGTCTCTTGGGCTATATTTTCTCTCTTCTGTATTCAAACGTTTAAAATTTGGAAAAGTAGCTGAACCTCAGTTTCCTCTTCTGCACAACTTCCTGTCTAGTCAATCTCAGCGTCAAGAATCAGATGCATTGTGTATAACAAGGTTCTCATTAACTCACATACTAACGTGACCTGTTCTCATCCTACAACTCACGATTCAGTGGGAAAAACAATGCTGTCTTTCACATTAAAATCCTACTAAATGGTTGGAAAGATGACACCTATAACCTGGAATCAGAATATCAGAGTCTTATGCCGAAGGCTGCGTGAGGTTCTTGCTTTTGAAAGAAATCTCTCAGCCTGTCAGACAGTCATTTGCGAGTAGGTAATTTTATTGAGTGCTCTCTCTGCCAGGATATTGAATTCCCTCACCCATCTCAAAAACCTTCTGTTATCTTTGACTGCTACCTCTCCTTTGTGTTCTATGCCTATCAGTTATGAAACAGCATGGGGCAGCCTCCAGTACTCCTGACTTCACCATTCTGGACCCATGAGCTCAGCTGTATTTCATTTCCTGTCCTTGATATCCATGAGATTGCTAATTCTTTCGTTATAGAAACGTATCACTACAGCCTGTTTTGAGATGCTTTGATCTTTACCACAAAAAGTGGCCATAACTGGAACATCTTTGAGATTCTTGTCTATATATATGGCCTGAATTATAAGGAAACTACATAATTTGCTTTGATACCCCCAAACCCCTATGTTGTCACTCATGTATTACCATTTCATTGTCACCTGCTAAAATTCCAGTTCTTGCTGAAAAGTCCAGTCTGTACAACATTACTCAAAAGAAAACTTGTCTCAGTGCATCCGTCCAACTGTGAGATTCTGCATTAATTTATGTTGTTTGTGTTTTTTCCTGATATGCCCCAGGCATTGCCCTTTGACATCCATTACTGTCCCCAGGTCATCCCTTACCCTCACATAGACAGATCATCACATCCTGCGAACAGGGAACATCTCCTACTGATTTTTAAGACCTGCATGTGTATAGTATGGATCTTGGCTGTAAGAACAGGTATTTGTGAAAGAAATGCATGCATGAACAAGTGGAAGATAGAGTACTACCTAAAAAATCAGATAATCCTTTCTAGAAAAAAAAAAAAATCTTAGAATACCGAAAACGTGCCACCAGAAAAATCTTAGAATGAACTCATCCACATGCACGTGCTACTGCTTTCAGAAGTCCTGTTTTTTTAAATACATTTTTTACGTCTTCTTTTGTCTGCTCTTTGTACTGTTCTGGTGGGCCTTGTGCCATGTGGGAAGCACCTTGGGACATGAGCAGACAGCAGGGCCCGACCATGGACTCGACACTAATTTAATTTTAAAAACACATTAGTATCATCTACATTCTGCTTTTGGGCAACGTTTCAATAGGGAGGCTTAAAAACCTCCAGCAATTCACTGATGAGACAAATATCAATGAAAAATTGATAAGTAGCTGTGATACAGCCAGTTGGAGCAACAAGAAGAACAAAGAAAGAAATTTCAAAAGTACCAGATAAGTGAATCCGGATCATATAAGATGGCCAACATTATCATCATTCATCATTCCCAGTTGAATTTTCACAGTAGGTGATACTGTTCAGTTGAAGAAACCAATTTATCTATTCATTTCAACTCAATTATTCATAAATTCTGTCACACTAAGGAGACACATGAGAGCCAGTGGATGATGAAATCTAGAAGTTAAGATTATACGAAAATTTATGCTACTGAGTTGGAAGGGACTTCAGAAGGTCATTTATTCCCTCAATTTCCTTCCCACATAAAGTCTCTTTTACAAAAATTTTGGCAAGCCATTGCTAACCCCCAGATAGTCAAATGACTAGGCACATTTTGTTACTCAAATTTCTTCTCAGCTATCATCTAAGGATTTCTGTGATCGAGATGTCTAAATCAGAGCTACTTCTGAATAATTTAATGTAATATTTTCCTCTTTTATTTTCTTCAAAGCACTTATTACTGTACAATATCATCTCTTTCATTTATTACTTTGTTTTTTGTTTATCTATGCCCAACAGAAGATAAGAGAAGGACCCTGTTTAGAGAGTTCACCAATGTATTCAAATCATCTGTAACAGTTTCAGGCACACAAAACTAAATTCCAATTAATATGTGCCATATGCTATTGAATAAAACTAAGACATCTACCTAGAAACCATAATCATTATCTGCCAGTGCAGCCTGCTGTATTTCTAGAGGCAGGTTTTAGAGCTGCAATCTCTCACCCTAGGATTTGTTCAGTTATATCTAGTTTGGGCTGCTGTAACAAAGTTACTCTAACTTAATCATTTTAATATTAGGTTGAAAACTCCACCTTGAGTGGAAGAACAAGTTACTGAGCTTTAATTCTGTCACTCCCACTACTAGGCACCAAAACTACAAAGATGAAAAAAAAAAAATGATTTGGTCTCTATCATTGGAAACCTCTCTGTACTGCTGGGCAGTCGTTTCTATCAGGTCACCTTTCTCTTGGTTTTGCGAGCGCGTCTGTCGCCCATGTCATACAGAATTTAAATGGTGAACACCTTTCTCAAGGAAGATGAGAAGACACATTTTTATCCCAAATTGTGCAATTTTCATATGTGAATTATCAATGGCAAATCAAATCCCCTGCCTTATACCTCCAAATCACCTTGCAAAAATTCTTTTTCACAATTTGGAAATATAATACTGCTAACTATTGTTAGACACACTCTTACCCACATGACTTTAATTCAGTGATATGAAATATATCAGAATTGCATTTACATCCTCTCTCTATTTGGCTCCTGACTGTCTCCTTGTAATAAACTCCACTGGGAGAAGATGAATTTATTTCTGGGTTATAGCATTTCCAAAGACATGATATGGAGACCTTGATAGCTTACTAAGTGATAAAATTTTCTATAGGCAATGTACATAAATAAAATGATTTGTTTTAACTTACAGTCATTATAGGCACTGCCTGTTGTATTTCTCTCTGTAGCCAAATTAAATAGATGTTTTTATTCTGGCAGAAATCTCACCCCCCCCCCCTTTTGCTTTTGTCTCTCTGTGAGAGGGATGAGACCTCCTCTGTCAACTCAGAAGCTCTTACTGTCACTAGGCAGAAAGAAAGCACCTCACCGTGTATGAGGACTATCGTCTGCCAATAGATTTGGCTGTCAACCACCCAAAAGCACTGTCACTCAGTGTCAAAGCACTAACAACAAAGCAATTATCCACATGAAAAAAAGAAAGAGAATCAGAAGACCCGAGTTATGTAGATAAAACAGAACCAGTGAAAAATGCAACAAGCGCCTTTGAAAACTAAAGTGTGTTTTTCTCCTTCCCTCCCCTCCCCACATTCTGCCATATCATCCATCAGGTCTTCTCAATTGTTTTTAAAGTTTTGCAAGCATTTCCAAATTTTTTTTTTATAAAATAGCAACAAAGTAAGTGGGTTCCTTACAGCATGCATTCTCTTCTATCGATGATTCTACTTCATTTTTAGGAAAATAACACATTCAGAATCAATTAACATTCAGATAAATCTGACTTCATTTATGAAAGCCACCAAGCAGCAGCCCCAGAAAGGAAATTGATTACATAGTGGATTTTTTTTTCAAATATATCAGGTATTTTAATACTTCAAGGGTTTATTTAGTAGAACCATTAAACCAAACATGTTCCATTCTTCAGGTGATAGATTAATTTCTAAAACCATTTCAAAAATACACAGAATTATTTGCTTTGTTATAGGAAAATATTATGCAAAGAAAACAATAGACTGAAAAGATATATATGAGCATGTTAATGGAGATTACTTCTATGTGTTTAGAATTATGGGTATCTGTTTGTTTTGTCTTGTATTTTTTACAAGTATCTATAAAAACCTATATCCGTTTATACCCAGAAACAAAGGTTATTTTTGTAAAAGCTTATTTTTAGCCCCTGGTATCATGTAGGAATGTATAACTCCAGAACTTTTCTTCACACACAAATATCTATATTTACCTATATTTTATTTGTTCACTCAAATAATTAATGTTTGACACAGTGTTTTAAGCTTGTTCCAAGCTCTGCACACAGATGTGAATAAAAGTGGGGACAAAAATCTGTCTTTCTGGAGCATACCTAGGATAGAAAAACATAAATAAGAATATATTTATAATGATACATATGACAGAGGAAATAAAAAGAGAATAGGAACAGAGCAAAGGTTCTACAAGAAAACCAGAAAACAAATAACAAACTACACTACTATTTATTATTACTTTGAATATAAACGGATTAGATTTTCTAACCAAAAGACACTGAGTAACAAATTTTTTTGTATCCTCCAGGACACACATAAACTGTGAGTAAGGGGATCCGAAAAGATTCCATGCAATCCAAATCCAGAGAGCAGGGTTAACTATACTTATATCTGGTATAGGATAAATTCTTGAAAGTACAGATTAGAATTGAAAGCAGGAAAACAATAAGTAATAAATTTACTTCATAAATTTAGTTTTATGAAGTAAAATGGATCAAAAATACTGAAATTAAATAAATTTTAACCTGCAAGCTCCTACTCTGCCCTTGCAGGAATGAGTCAGGAATCCAAATTAAAGTTTGTATCCGCATATCATAGAACTGGAGTGGCTGCTAAAAAAATTGAATGTTGTCCCAGGTTATGTAGTTCTTCATTTACAAAAAAAAAAAAAAAAAAAAAAAAAAAAAAAATCCTTACATTCATTCAACCAATATTTATTAAGCACTTAAGATTTGCTAAAAAGAGTGCTAAGCTCTAGGGATTCTGTGTTGAAAGATCCAATTTTGGCTATGTTACAGATAAGAAATTACCAAAAAACATAGATAGAAGTGAGCCAATAAAAAGAACACTCCTGACTAGGGTGGCGTGCTACTGGAGCCCTGTTCCTAGACCTATGCTTTGTTGTCCCTCGTCTTTGGCAAGTCTGTCCCTTCCTCTGGAGCAACACTCCTTTCTTTATAAAATGAACAGATAAGCTAATACAACCACCTTAATTTCCATTTGGGTCTAAAAAGTTTCCTAAATTTGATTTAACTGAAGCCCTCAGAGAATTGTTAGCCTTTTATATGGCTATTAGATGTAAATACAGTAAAAATATTGCCACTCCAAAATACGCTGCCATGACAGGTTGATTATTTTGCATTAAAGGCTTTGAAAAGCAACAGGTGAGACATCACCCTTAGCTCTGTGCTACTGCTGGAAAGCCCAAGATGAAACTTCCACTTAGAAGAAGCCCTACTTAGAGCAGGAGAATAGAACACTTGTCACCAAGAATGGGAAGGTGAGGCCGAGAGAATTTTCTACAAAGCTTATTAGTGTAACACTCATCTCCTAGCCTCTTTACATAATTTACTTTTTCACTACTTATTACTCTTTGTCCAACTCAGAATGTTAAGTGTTCAACACTGAATGCATTTTTTGGGTCTTTATTTCCTTCTTAGGGCTCTCATGTCACATAAAATTTGTATTAAGTAATTTTACATGCTTTCCCCCTCTATATCTGTCTTATGTCAGATTAATACCCAGGCTCAGCTGAAAAACCCTAAGTGTCAGTCTGTTTCCTGTTACTATAACAGAATGACACAGACTGAGTGCTTCATGAAGAACGGAAGTTAATCTGCTGGGGTTTTAGAGGCCAGGAATTCCCAGATCAAAGTGAAGACACAGTTGATGCCTCTTCACACGGCAGAAGGCCGAGGATCAAAATGGAAATGAACTTCCTATAGCCCTTTCACAAGGGTACTTGAGAGAGGAACTCTCTTGACTAAGAAACTTCTTAAAGCACTAATTTAATACCATCAGAAACCCTGAGTTTTGTAGGAGACCCTTGCAAACCACATAAAAGAATGAAGGTAAAATTTTGCTTGCTTTACCAAGGTGTCTGTCTGTCAATCTGGACATGTTTGTTTATCTCCTGGGTACTTATATTTTTTTCAGCTGAACTATATCAAAAATATCAAACTATAATTTTAGCAGAATTATATATTGCCAAGAATCTTAATTTTGGTCCTCTGAGATAAATTACATATAATTTTATAAATTTTTGAATATCATGAGAACATAAGACTGAAAGATACGGAAGAACATTTTGCTTTTGGAAGATTAACAAGATTAGATTTTTAATAGAAGACCAATTGTTATTAACCATTAGTGTATTTGACTATTATACATCTTTTTTCAAAATGTAATCTGAATACATTATACATTTATGACAAAAGTCTGAATTATATGTGAAATTGAAAAGTAGCCTGTACAGTGGTTTAATTACTATTATGATTTGGATATGAGGGGTCTCCCCAAAGGTCCTGGGTTAATGCAGGAATATTAGGAGGTGAAATGATTGGATTATGAAGGCTGTAACCTATTTGGTCCACCCAAGCTTGCACAGACTGGCAGGGTGGTAACTATGGAGAGGCGGAGCATGGCTAGAGGAGGAAGGTGTTGGGGATACTCTGGAAGGGCGCACCTTTTCTGTCTCTGCTTCCTGGATGTCATGAGTGGATCATCTTCCCTCTGCCACAGCCTTCTGCATGATGTCCTGCCTTACCTGGGGCCCACAGCAATGAAGTCAGCTGTCTATGTACTGAGACCTCTGGAACCATGAACCGAAATAAACTTTTCTTCTTCTAAATAGCTCTTGTCAGGTATTCTGGTCAGAGCCACAAAAAGCTGACTAACACAATGACTAAAACTATAGGAAGAAATGCATCCTGTAACGTGGAGATGTAATACACTGAATGACGTTAGCTTTGCTTTTTCTTCCACATTTCCCTGGTCTTTATGAATAGATTTGGTTCGGGGGCTCTGCTTTGGAGAAAAACACATGTTCTGTCTTGCAATACAAAAACAAACGAAAGAACACCCCCAAAACAACAACAACTACACAACAAAAACAAAGAGTAGAATGAGATAAGGATGTGATACAATGTGTGACCAAGGCCAGTATCATCCAACAAATTTCCCCTTGGGGAACTCCATACTCACTTTGTTAGACTTGTAGATAGTAACTCAGAGTCAATGAATTTTTCTTTCTTTTCCAGAGCAACATTGAACCCCAAGCAAGAAGTTTGAATCTAATCTTTCAAGGGGAATTATAACTCTAAGTCAGTTTTCCAAGTAAGAGGGAAAGGCCAGGGAAGCAGCTGCGATTTCCCAGGTGCATCAGGCTGAAATCACCATGTTAGGCTGAGTGACCTCAGGACCCGCAGACCATTGTGTGTCATGTCCCATCACAAGCAGGTATATTTTATTCATCCTTGGTTTCCCATCACTCAGCACAAAGATGACACATGGTTTAATATTTGCCGCATATTTGTCACCCTGAAATTAATCAAACGGAAGCTATAAATAAGAACACCCTGGTTTTGGTACAATTTCCCTGACCATACTATTTAAATGGAAGACCTTAATCTTGGTTCCCACCTTTAAAGTTGTATTAGTCTAGATATTTACTGGGAACGGTATGTTAAATTAGCATCCCAAATGATGAAATGTTCATCTCTATTTTGTGTAATTCAAATGAAATGGATACGCACATATATGCCTACTTACATTTTATAAATTGGAAACTTGGTATCATAAGGTATAAATTTCTTTGAATATATTTTATGTGGTGATGCAAATATATAATAAATCAATTCTATTTCAAATTGCGGAAATTGACATGTTGGGGTTATTCCAAACTTTATAAAAGTTGCTTGCTATTTACTGAACTATTGATGATAATAATGCTGCTGATAGCAAATGCTCTTATAGACTTATGAGCTCCTGTTAAGAAACCCCACATCATGTATCACCACAAGAATAGGATCCTAATTAGAATAACGTATACTCCATGTTTGTATAATCAATCAAAATATGCTCCACTGTCATGTATATCTAAAAAGAATTTTAAAAAGAAAGCTTTGAATATCTTAATCCCTTTCATTTCAATAGTAATCCTATGAAGCTATCTGTCTTCCCATTTTACCAAGGAGAAAACTAAGTTTAAGCAACCTGCCTTGATAAAACAGGTAAGGCAAAGGTAAAATTTGATCTGATGCATTCCACATTGAATCATGGACTCTCAAACATTAGACTAATGATGGTAAAATTAATAACATAAAAGAAGCATGAAACTGCCAAAATATATTAATCACTGATCAGTTGCCAAAAATTTGGCTTTAGCTTACAGATGACAATTTGGTTATCAGAGAATAGGTAATAGGACTTAGAAATGTTTTGTTGGGATTGCAACAGATAACAGCATTTCCTGGTGACAAAACTTTAAATCACATAGTTCCTTAAGAAATTTAAGGGAAGAGTCATTAATTATAGACAAAATGACCACGCCAACTTATTTTTGAAGCAACAAATATTAAGGGTATTTCTTTCTGCATATATTCATGCTGAATGATCAGCTTCACAAAGTGCCAATTTCAATTCACATGGTAATTATTAACAATTTTACTGAGCTCTATGCCATTTGATTCTCTTTTAAATAGAATTCTACTCTTGCAGGATATTTTTCAACATCATCATCATCCAGGATTTATCAAATGTGTTAAGTGACTGCAGGTCTAAGCTACTCTTGGAACCAGAAATGAAGCATGTCACTGTTTACAAATTAAGCTTAGAACTTCTACACTGAGTGTTTTTAGTAAGAGCAACACTGAGAATATAGAAAACTCATGTGGTTTTCTTACACATACAAAGAGGAGGACTGGTGATGATGTAGTTCAGACAGAGAGCTCTTGCACCTGGGTAAATTGAATAAGGAGGAAAAGTTACCCAACTGTTCATCTGTTAGTGAGTAGAGCTTGAAATACAAAGTGAGGTATGTGAACAGAGGGCCAAAAAAAAAAAAAAAAAAAAAACAACACTTGGATTGTCAAAAGAAAATCTCATGTGTACACTCTGATAGGGAATGCAGAGGAAGCCCTGCACTTCAGGAGCATCTTGGGTAGAACAGAGTCAGTTTTTGAATGACACCTGGTGGTTTTACAACAGTTCTAAAGGGGTCCAGAATCTGTAATTTACATAAATGTTATCTTGACATGAGTTCCTGAAACCTCTTATCTGCCTAAAAGCAGACCCTCCAAAAGACCTAAACAAGAACTCCACTCTTGTGAGTCCCTCCCTAGGGAGTCACACTGATCATGCCACAGAAGCCAGCACCACATGCAAAAGACCCAGTCACAAGTACCTTCTGGGCATTCACCTAAGGGTTCATTTATTTTCCTTTAAGTGCACCTTCTTGACCCCTTCTGGGTAGTCTTTTCCATTCCCTTCATCAACTAAGATTTTACATCAGTCCCAAATTCTTACAGTTCTTTGTGAATCCCTGGTGTGGGTGTGTGTGTGTGTGTGTGTGTGTGTGTGATTAAAATCTATTTTTTCTCTTATTAACCTTTGTGTGTTTAACTCACAGGTCCTCATTCTCAGAGCTTGAAAGGGTAGAATAACAGTGCTTCATCCTTGACAGTTTTTCTTCTTGCCCTTGATTAAAATGGGCCAGACTGACAGGTGAGTGACTGACAGGAAAAGGGGCATGGCCTTTTCCTTTGCTGTTTTACACTGCTTGTACCTTTCTGTCCTATTGGAACTTTTGTAGATCTGATTTTATTTTAAAGCAGTATTTCTGAATGTGGGAGGGTTTTGTTTGTGTTAATGTTTGGTTTTATTATCATTTATTCATTTGTGTGTTGTTCTTCCTCTCATCTCCTGCACCTCTGAATCCAAAAGCTGGAAATATAAAGGAAGTCTAAAACTGTGTCATGTTTAGTGCATATGAATGGGTTTCTTAGAGTCTTTGCCAATTTGGGCATCTCCCAACTTGGAAAGTCTCCCAGATGGGTGCACTTAAAAAAGTTATGTCATTCTCCAAGTCGTTGTTGACAAATGTTTCTGTGGATGCTAATAGACGTAAATGCTATTTTTTATTTAGACTAAGTATAGAAGTGGAGCGTTTAAACAGCACATTAGGAATTCTTATCAGTCAGGAGTGGAAAAGGGAGAAAGACAGGAAGATTACAACTGCATAGAGCGATTAATTCATGTGTGGGCTATGCCAAGATGCAAGTTTCTGAAGGATTCCAGCCAAAGTTCAGAAGTTTGTATGGGGAGGAGGGATGAACTCTAAGGTCTGAATTTGTTAAATAAAAGAAAAATGTACCCTAATTATGTTAATGAGTCCTATTATGTAGAGTACAGGTTAGGATTTATGGGGACAAGAAAGAAATCTGTGGGTTTGCTCATCTGATTCTTCACAAAGTATAACCACAATATCCAGTCCTCAGTGGGTAGCAGATAAGAAAGGCAAGAAACAGACTCATTCTCACCTGAACTGAGTGGAGTTTTTTGCAGATACACACAGCAGTAAGAGAATAGTCCCAGGTCACTGCATGACCCTGAATCTAAGAGGAGAAATAATTCCATTTCATATAACAGGGTGTTTTCCCATTTTTCTGTCTTCATTCAAACAAATAGAAAAAAGAAATGGGAAACATGGAAAAATTACATGAGTTCAAGGAGAAAGCCAAAGAACATAATTTCTAAAACATAGTAATCCCTTTGGAAGTTCAAGGTTAGGAGAGTCTCAAATTGATCCCAAAATAAGACATGTATTAGTATTTAATATGATATTCTCCTGTCCCTGTGCCAGTCAGACATTTGGTCCCTAGCATGACATTAATGAGACTGTGAGCTCCTTGAGACGGACACTGTATCTGGTTTATGTCTTCATGCCCCATGGGAAATGTCACAGTGACTAATACTTAGAAGGTGCTTAACATATATTTCCAGAGGAAAAAACACATAAACAATTATCCCCATGTTTATCTCAAGCAAGGATTCACTTCCATTCAAAACCATTCACTTGCCACCACAGAGCTTTAGAAGTCTTTAGACTATCAATAAATAAATATGCACAAATACAAGCCATCACTATGTTAGCAAGATTAAATACTGAACCAAGTATTTCCACAATGACACATTCTTGTGTTTGGACACATCCGCCTTTTCATAACTAGTTGGGGAAAAGAAAAAAACAAAACAAAACAAAATAAAAAAAAACGCACCATACTAGTTTTGTTAAATTTTTTTTTCAGGACACCAGAATTTTTCTTTTTTTATTTTATATTTTCCCTGAGGCAGAGGGGAACAGTAGGAAAGCTTTGGCAATCACAAAAACACACTATTGCTTTGCTTCAGGTTAAATCACTTACCCTGCTGTGAAGCAATTAGAATCCATTTCGCTATTGAGCACAGCTAGGTGCTTAATAAAAGGGTCACAGGGAGGCATGCAGAAAGATGATCACTCAGTTCTGCAAGTGGCAGGAACCGCCAGCCAACAGTGCAAAATGGTCACCACCCTGACTGGACAAGTGAGTCCAGTTCCTGAATCCCCATGGCCCATCCTGGAAAGACTTCAGAGCACTGAAATTTATAGCCTGTAAAAGTAAGGCAAGTGATTGCATGCATTTTTTTTTAAACTCTATTTTATTAAATATGATAGAGACTGTTTCCAGAGTGTGTGTGTGTTTTTTAACATGCATGATAAATCTCTCACTTTTCTTGTTTATTGGCAAATGATCAAAGTCAAAAACAATTTATCATCTTCTGGGGCCACTCGTATATAAAACGAAGCCTGCTGTTACACACTGTGCTTTAAATCAAAACTACACATCTAAGACACGCACTCTTAGCAACATCCACACACTCAGAGGAGAGCAAAGGCAAACATAACAATGTCTTCCAGAGACAAGGCAGACCCACCATCAGCCAAACAACATGTTCTTTCTCATGTTTACCTGTGCTGTCCTTCCTAAAGAAGGAACAGGAAGCAGCTCTCCCAACTTAGGATGAAGCCATCCCTCTTGCATTTGGAGCCTACTTCCTTTACTATTTTATTGTAGCTTTTTCTTGAGGTTACTCAAAACACACAGCCCTGAATAATTATGTAAAAGTGTAGCATACACATAGCATTTTTTTTCCTAAAGAGAGATTTTATATGTATGCAAGAGTTGAAAATAAATGCAGAGTTATTGTTACTTTTACAAAAGTTATTGTTATTTTTACAAAAGTGAACTGTTCAATATGAAAGGTCACCCAAATGGAAGGATTCACGTGTAAGTAATTTAAAAAAAAAAAAGATGAATGTGTTAAGTAGCAAAAAACATTAGTAGACCTTTAGTTAGTTAAGAAAATATTTTAATTCTAACCACCATGAACACAAATTTCTAAAGCCCTCTACGATGCCAAAGACCGATGAAATTCCTACTTAGGTCAGAGATGCTCTGTGGCACCTTAATTTTATAAAGCAAAAGCAATTCACATTTCCTATGCATACTTTGACCATGACAATGGCTGGTTGAGGGTTATTTTGAGTCCCTGTGGCTACTGCCCATTTAGTTCCAGTGGAGAAAGATAATGACTCCCTGGCATAGCAATTTATCATACTACTGCTAGGTCTACATTCCATATTCAGTCCCTACACATTAAACTAATCCACAAGGAAGTCAAAGAGAGCCAGTACAACTTGAAAACCAATCGACACCTTTATCAGTTGTTGTTGATCCCTGTAAAAAATATTTCCTTATTGCTTTATATTATCTGAGAGTCTTTCTTACTATGCAAATCAAGGGGTAGGTGCTCTGCCTCATTCAGGCCCCAGAGAATGTCTTTTCCCGTCCATGGGTTAGGACATGCAATCAAACTGAAAACCTTCAATGAAGGTCCTTTGAGAATGGCAAAGCAAGCTAACAGTGAGTTTATTGTATCTATATTGTGAGCATCACTCAAGAAGTTGAAAATATTTGTCTAATATTAACACAAGAGATTCAAGCAGTTTTATTTCCAAAAAATTGGTGGGATTTGTTCTCAGGAATCCATGTTCTTTGATATGCCTTTGTAACTCATGGCACGTCCTTTTTACAGTGACCAAAAAGGGTCAGGTAAAGCAGAAGCCATGACTAAATCTGCTTTCCGAGATGACGACAATGAATTTGGTTTCATCAACTCTCTGAACAAAGGGACGCAATTATTGCAATGAGTTGCATTGCTTAAATCTCTACAGATATGGTTGGGGCAGCAGCCACTTTACCAAATCCAATCTTTTTGCAAAGCCAGAAGTCAAGAGATTTATCTTTGCCAATGCTGGTGATTACAAAGGGTAATTCATCAATGCCATTTAGTGGCTAGTGAATGAATAGATCAGACCTATCTGGAAGCTGGCTTTTAATGTTAAAAGGGGAATTCACCTAGACGGATAATCTATTTCTCAAAAAGGAATTGACTTTAAAAAGTCTATTTGATTGCACCCTCATTCATTTATTATTTGTATTTGGAAGTGCCCTACCTTGCTAGTTTCCCAAGCCCTTAATTCCTCTCTGCTGGTTCTCTGACCTCTGAGAACATTCAACCGCTGGAAACATTTTCATGGTCTTCTGGAAACCAAAGCAGACATAAAATGGAAAGGAGAGAAAACTAATTTTTAGGCCACTGCTACTTCAGTAGGCCACCCTGAAGAATTTTCAAACGAAAAGATAACTCACAGCTTGCTTAGAAATGGAGTAAGACAGATCTGCAATCCTTATTTATATAATAATTTATTCTGCTACTGGTATCATCAAGTGACTTTAAAGCATCAGATCTGGCCAAAGAATGATCTGTTCTGCTCAATTACAATTACTAATAAATGTTGGTTATTATAAAGTTAAAATTGAAATTGCTTTTTTTTTCCCTCTGAAAAATACATAAAACTACTCATCTGCACATTCATGGAAATGCACGTATTAGGATCCTTCACAGAAAATATGGTTCAGATTCAATTTCCTCAACTATCTTTCAGATACTTTCTAAAATACATTTTTAGTTGTAGATGGACACAATAAAAGTAATTTATTTCTATGTGATACTGAGGATCAAACCCAGTGCCTCACACATGCTAGACAAGTGCTCTACCACTGAGCTACAAACCCAGCCCCTCTTTGTTTTTTTAAAGTCTCAAGATGACTGATTACATGACATCCAAACCACTCTGATTAAGGTCAATTCCTTTATTATTTGATTAATTTAGCATGCTCTTACATATTTCTATGTAGAGTCTATCTTCTATGTGCCCTTCTTCACATTCCTTTCTCTGATTCAACCAATTTGCCATCTCTATCTAAAAAGGATGTTTCCATGGGATTATAATTGATTCACACAGTGACTTGCTCTCATGCACTCTTTTACTGTGGGGATATTTGTTTTCTCATGAAATCAATCTCATTATTCAGACATAATTTTAAAACTGGTTTGACTCTTCAGTGGCACTTGAGGAGTTAACTTGGGCAGATGTCAGTCTGCCAATAGTTACTCATCTATAAGGTACTCAAATTGTACCAAGTTATATAAGTCACTAGGTGCACCACTGTGGTCCCCTGACATTTTGTGAATTCTGGCTTTCTTGATGGAGGAAGTAGAATACAGATTCATCTTCCCATGCATGCTCCATGTCTTCTCATGAACCATTTAAATGCAGGCAACAACCAGCATTTTAGAAACTCAAAAGGTCTAACTGGTCTCACATCTCATCTGGTTCTAATACTGTGGATTTAATAAATACATCACTCTGGGAAAGTGGCATGGAGACTTTTCACCATCATCTCAGTCTTCTTGCTTCCCCATCAGGTGGCTTCAGCACATAGTGTTGTAGGCCACTCATTCAGCCATGCCCTCGCACACCCATGCTATACGTAGCAAGTGTTATCATACATGAGATCATCATCCTCATGGAATTCTACTGAACAACAAGTACAAATAATCAAGCCATCATATACATGATCAATATCTTCAGTTTCTATCTGCTTCATATGCATTTCCAGTTTTCCCACCACCATCTGTTGAAGAAGCTTTTTTTTCCAATGTATGTTTATGGAAACTTTGTGTAGTATGAGATAACTGCACATATGTGAGTTTGTCTTTGTGTCTTCTTCTATTCTGTCCCACTGGTCTTCAATTCTGTTTTTTTTTTTTTTTTTTTTTTTTTTCCAATACCTTCCTTTTTTTGTTACTATGTCTCTGTAGCCTAATTTAAGCTCTGGTATTTTGATGCCTCCTGCATTACTTTTCTGGTTAAGGATTGCTTTGGCAATTCTGGGCCTCTTATTTTTCCAAATAAATTTCATGACTGATTTTTCTATTTCTATGAAAAATGTGTTGGAATTTTAATAGGAATTGCATTAAATCTGTATAGCACTTTTGGTAATATGGCCATTTTGACAGTACTAATTCTGCGTATCCAAGAACATGGGAGGTCTTTCCATTTTTTGTGTTCTTCAATTTCTTTCTCTAGTGTTCTGTAGTTTTCATTGTAGAAGTCTTTTGCCTCTTTTTTTTTTTTTTTTTTTTTTTTTAGATTGATTCTGAAGTATTTCATTTTATTTTTTGAGGTTATTGTAAATAGAATAGTTTTCCTGATCCGTCTTTGAACTCCTATATTTACCCAGCACAAAACTCAACTTGAAGTGGAAAACAGACTTTGATTAATCAGATCAGAGACCCTATGTCTACTACAGAAAAAAAAAAAAAAAAAAAAAAAAAGCAGACCCAACTCCCAACTCTCTCATATCAGCTCAGGAATAGACTTCCTCAACAAGAACCCTAAACCCTAAGAAGTAAAATCAAAAATCAATAAATGAGTTGGCATCAAATTAAAAAACTTCTTCACAGCAAAGGAAACAATCAGGAACATGATCAGGGCCTACAGAATGGGAGAAAATCTTTACCAGCTGCACCTCAGATAGAGTATTCATCTCCAGATTTTTGAGTTCCAAAAAACTCAAAAGAACTGAACCAAAAATAAAATAAAATAACCCAATCAATAAATGGGCAAATGAAGTGAACAAGTATTTCACAAATACAAATGGTGAAAACTATATGAAGAAATGTTCAACATGTCTAGCAATTGGAGAAATGCAAATTAAAACTATGCTGAAATTCTATCTCACTCCAGTCAGAATGGCAATTATCAAGAATAGAAGCAACAATAGAAGCAACAATAAATGTTGGTGAGGATGACGGGGGGAAAGTGTTCACTTGTAAGTTGCTGGGGGTACTGCAAATTGATGCAATCACTCTGCAACCACAGTATTGATATTCCTAGAAAAGTTGGATTGGAACCTCCATTTGACCCACTTATCCACTCTTTGGCTTACCCCCCAGACTTGAAATCAGAATACTACAGTAATGCAACCACATCAATGTTTATACCAGCTCAATTCACAATAGCCAAGCTATGGAACCAACCTAGGTGCCCTGTAACATAAGAATGGATAAAGAAAATGTGGCATATATGCATAATGGAATATTACTAAGCTGTAAAGAAGAATGGAATTATGGCATTTGGAGGAAAATGGACCGAACTGGAGAATATCATGCTAAGTGAAATAAGCCACCCCACCCAACAGAAAAAACAAAGGTTGAATGTTCTCTCTGATATGTGGATGTTAACCCATAACAAGGGAAATTAGGGAGGGGAAGTACAGAAGTTCATTGGATTAGACAAAGGGAAATGAAGGGAACAACACATCTCACCGGTATATGCAACTGTAATGCATCAATAAAAACATATGGAGGAAAAAGTGCTTGCTGAGAAGGAGTGTCCTGAGGAAGTGAGGTGGGGATGTCCAGGGGAGTCCTAGGAGAAATTGTCCTATTCTATTTAATTGAAGATATCCCCTCCCTACCTTGTGTCATTCAATTCACTGTATCACATTAGCAGGCAAGTTCCTTTCCAAACTGTTTACCTCTGCCAATTCTGATTGACAGAACTAATGAGATTAACAAGCTACTACTGAGTAGAGTGCGAACTCCAGGACTTAATAATTCAATGTGCACGATTTGTCCCAGGTGTCCTGAAAATCATTTCTTTAGGAGTCAGGACTCCAAATCAACTGAACATACCTTTCTGTAGTCTGAGAAAGCACTGCTTATGCAAATGACATACACATAGATGAGACATTAGACCAAGACCTACAAAACCCTGCTGTTTCAGAGGCCAGGAGAAAAGGAGCTGAATGTGAGAGATGATCAGGACTAAGGTGATTGTGGAGAAATTTAAAACAATGGATGCTTCCTACAAGCATTAGATATCAGAGTTTCAGGGGGAAAAAATTCATATGGCTATGTGGCCATGCTGTGGTCAGATCTTCTGATTTGGTCATAAGTTGCTGGAACTGTGGATATGGACAGAATTCACTAGATACTTTTTGAGGTTGGAGAGTGACAGAAAATATTTCAGGTCAAATACCAAACAATTTTGGGCCTCCATTACCCTGGTGGATTCTGGTTTACAAGCTTTGATTTCATCATGGGCTCAGATGATGCTTGAGACATAAACAAGACCATCTTCCTGTATGGTATATGGTATGCACAGCTGCTAAAGCTATTATTTCTTTCTTGCATGATGGTAGTTTAAGCCTGGTTTCAGAAATCCATAAAAGTTACACATCTAGCTGTGTGCTCTGGCACAGGGATTATCAAGTCTCTGGGAGTGTCAAATTCCTCCTACCGTGCTAATAAGTTTACATCAACTCCAGTAACAGCAAAATGACACTTAGCTCTCTAAGACAAAGTCAGAGGTTGATGCCACAAAGATGAATTTTTAATCCTTAATATCTTATTGGTAATACCTAGTATTACATGAATGAACACCAGTCTACTACCTGTTGACACTCATTCATCCAACAAAAGCACAGCAGGGGACAGAAGTAGTTTGCGTCCTATTCTATTTAATGGAACAAAATCATTTCAGTTTAAACAGAAAAAGGAAAAAAAAAAAAAAAAAAAAGGCTACAAGGAGAAAGCAGCAGTTGAACCACTCTGATTTCCATTTTCAATCAATAACTAGCCCCTGGTGTCTATTACATTAACCCTCTGGAGAGAGATTGGTCACATGTAATTGGAGGAAGGTTGCTAGGAGGCAGGGTCGGCTGCCCTGGATGGGATTCCTTCACTTTCCCTGGGTGGCAGTGCTATTTCTGGTTGAACTCCATGAGTTTCTCTGGGCTCTGAACTCTCGTGAATGCTCGTAAATATTATAGCCCAAGACAGCCGTAAACAGTTCATGGGGAAAAATCTGTTACAGGTGTGTCAGTAATGGTAGGTACCCCATTATTATCACTCACTAGTCCAGAGACCATGGATGCCTTTTTGTCACATGCTAATTTGTCTGGTAACCATGAAATAATAACCATCACACCACATACAGAAAGGGATGGGAATGCATGTGTCTCCAGGCTTGAGGTCCGTTTTTGTTGTTGTTGTTGTTGTTGCTGTTTGTTTATTTGTGCATGCTAGTTGTTATTTTAATAGGAAAAATTTCATGTCTGATCTACACCTGGCTGCTATCCAAGAATTAAATATAGCAATTTGTTACAGTAATATTCCTCCAGAGTCCTTCAGTGAGAGCACAAACTATTTATTTTAAGTTATGCTTAAAGGTGTATTTCATTTTTAAGTCTCGTCTCTGGCACACGACGTATTCTAAGAAGCTCCTATGCTCTCTAGAAGCACAAGCAATTTACCTCAATAGGTTTTTTTCCCAGCCTGGCACATTTCCCTGGCTGGTGTTTACCATTTGAATAATCACATCTGAATTTGGTTTGCGATAGTTTTATCTGGGGAAAAAAAACCTGATTGCACATAGAGAAGGAATATTACTCCTCCTCCCCCGCTACGGCATCGAGACTCTATTACTCCTTTGTGTCAGGGAGAAAATGTCACAATACAATTTCAAAATAAATAATTTCATTTGTTCTTTAAATGCACATCAATTTTACTAAATTGCTCTTAATTTCTAACCAGATGTTTAAAATACTCTTTTAAGCAGTGTTTGCAGTTTCTATTCTTTCCCTGTTTCCTATGCTGTCATGTTTTTAAGAGTTTGCTGTAACGTACACACTGAGTGCATATGTGGTGCAGATTCAGGTTTTTAGTACTCGGAATTGTGTTGAGTTTCCTAAGGTGGCTGTGACAAATGATCACAAATTAGGTGGCTGTAAACAATGGAATTCTTTTTTTTTTTTTTATTTTTTTTTTTTTTTTTATTCTTTTTTTTTTTTTTTTTTTTTTTTTTTCATGGTTCTATAGATTAGAAGTCAGAATTCCAGGTGCTGGCAGGCCCTCTCTCCTACTGAAGCCTCCAGGGAGAATCCCTGCTGGCTTCTCAACTTCTGTTAGCTCCTGGTGTACTCTGGAGGCAAAATCCAGTTTCTGCCTCTGTTTACATATGACCTTCTCTCCTCTGTGTCTCAAGTCCTTCTCTGCATTCTGCTTACACGTACACCACTCATTGGACTTATGGTCTAACTTAAAATCCATAGGGTCCCACCTTGAGATCTTTATGTGAATTACGTCTACAAAGAGCATAATTCTAAGTAATTATCTCATTCTCAGATTCCAGGCCAACATATCTTTAGGAGGCCAATGATTAAACCACTAAGGTATGGTGTAGATTTGTTTTTAACTGCTCCATAGTTATCTTTTGTATTCTGGTATAATTTTTTCCTTCCCCTTAAAATATTTTTTGTCTCATAGGATTTGCAAATCAACTTTAGCAAATAAGTGTACCAATCATTTTCTCAAAAACTTGTAGTTACATTTTGCAGAGGGAAAATATTTTCACTTAGAGAAAAATATGAATATATGTTTTTTACAATTATTGTTTATTGTGTCCAATATGTATTATTAAATTGTTATTATCTTCTACAATAATGTTTAAGAATGTATCTAGTAGGACTAGGATAACCAAATTATTGAGTGTTTTTCAAGTTGCATACTGTAATACAATGAAATATCAAACTCTTGAAGAATATTTGTTGATACTGGAAATGTGAGGAACTTTCAATAAAGAATAGAGACCACATATTTTATTTGCTGGGGTACTGCAACAGTTTATTTCTTTATTTTTTTTAAATGTTATTGTAGTTTAGTCTGTTTTCAGATATTTCTATGATAAGCAGATCATATAACTGATAAAAAAAATCATTCTTTAAAATCTTATGCATTTGAGGTAATCAGGATTCCAAAGCCCTTAATTTATATACTGGAGTTGGTTTTCTTTTCTTGGTTTTACTATCATGTGTCTCCACTGATTTAAAAAGATAAAGTGACAGCCTGCATTTGCAGAGCCTTTACTGTGCCCCTGATCATTCACAGTGTTCATTCATGGGAAGCTTGTGATGTTCCTGCAGAGCCACATACAAGGAACTACCCTTGAGGAACTTGCTATAGATTACAGAAGACAGTCGAGCTAAATCAATAGTTGAAGTAGTGTGCTAAGTGGGAGGGTAGATGTATGCCCAAAGTTCTAAGGGGCATGGATGGAGGGCACATAACACAGACAGCAGAATCAGCAAGTTTCCAAGATAGGGAGTCAGCAGGATAAAATGCTGAAGTGAAGTACTTCAGCAAGAAGGAAGGAGAACACCACTGCAAACAGAAGAAGCAAGTTCAAAGGCCTGAAGGCCCTGAGGTTTTAATGTAGTCAAGGAGGGTTTTGAGAACAATGGAAGACAAGGTAAAGGACAGAACAGGTATATGTAAAGCTTACTTGGAAATCCCTGGAGAACCAACAAAACTTAAAAATGGCAAGTATAGGCCTCTTGGATTTTTAACAAAATCCCTCTGCTAAGAAGGTGAACAGAGAGGAATTCTGCAGCTCAGATATCCACTAAGAGGCTAAGATAATACGCAGGTACAAGATGATGCTGAGCACTGAGGTAACAGCAAGGATACCTGAGGAATGTCCACAAACTTGAAATGCCCTTGGAAGGAGGCTTTGATGCTACATTGGCTATAAAGGATTTGGAACAGGGAATCATAACATTTGGGACATTATCTTTAGCTTCGGCAATTGTTCTCGTGAGGGAGTCCTTCAGAGAGATAAGAATATGAAACTGAGCAGTTTTGTTGAACAGGGTGACAAATTACAGAGGTAGAAATGCTTCTGTGTGAGGACTGGAGGTAAAGAACAAGTGAGCAAGGCTAAAAATGAATACATCAAAAGAAAAAGTGGGAAGCACTAGGAAAACGATGGCCAGAGTTTTTCAAGGAGAAAATGGTTAAGAAAGCAAAAAAAGTATATTGATTTGTAAACCACACTTACTGCAATGTACAAAAATGTTTTCACATATTTGAGAGGCTTAGGTACTGGTCATGATGATCAGGGATTTGGTTTGCATTCTGTTAGGACAAAAAGCAGTGAAGTAAACCTGGTAAAGTATGAGTAGTTAAATGTGGATGATGTATTTGTAGAGTTATGCTATTCTAATTTATTCATGTTTGAAAATAAACAATAACAATTAAATTTAAAAAATTACATCATGTTCCTCTGCCCTATGCCACATTCGTATTTAACCATCCTAGCATCAAAGCCTGCCTTCTAAGACATCTCAAGTCCATCACTTGTTTCAGTATTTCTGAGGTGACCTCAGTTCAAGATACTATCTCTTACCTACTGGATTATTTTAATGGGCTCAAAGTAGATGGCCTGTAGGCCACTATGCCCATCCATTCTCTCTCTACTTGTCAGAAAAATCCTGTTCAACATCCAAGTTTCCCTGTAGAGCATCAGCTCTATTTTGGAAACTGTGATTCATATGCAAACAATCAATTTTGCAAGGTAAATTTCCTTAACTTTCTCTGATAGAAACAGAGTCTGACCCTAACGGACTATAGTTTGCTTAAATGTTTAAAAATATTGGAAACATGTGCAAGAGCAAACATCTCTACCTTAATTACAATTTGACTCAACAGAAGACAGGGATTCAAGAGGGACAAGTTTGTGACAGGATAGGCATTGCTATCTGTGTGTCAGATGACACTTGCTATCAAACCTGATGGGTTTAGAGAAACCAGGTCCTATCAACAAATGTTTAAAAAATATGGCATTTTGTCCCTTCCACATTGAATAGCATCTTTTTGCAGCCTCAAACCTCAAAACAGCCAAGCATCAGTTTGGCATAAGAATATGTAAATGGTTCTCTGCTTTTGAGCATAAAGATATACAAAGACACATAGAGAGACAAGATTTCTCCTTTTGCACTGCTTTGTGGCAGATTGCCAAAACTCACAGAGGCATGTTATCACACTGACAGGAAGCATTGTGTCACTGAGGAAAGATACTGGTTTTAGGCATTGTATAGAATAATTGTGGTGTCGGTATTCCAGTTGATAAAAGAGCAGAAATTTTAGCATTACATCAATAAGCAGTATAATTAAGGTAATAGGTAGCACGCCATCTAATCAAGTTACTTTCTATAATACCACTGTGGGTTAACTTACTTTAACATTCTCAGAATACTAATTACTATTACTTTCAGAATTTTATAATATGCAATATATTTAACAATTTAACGTAGCCAGATAATTACTAGTTTGCTAATAAATAAAAATAGTTATTATTCAGGAAACGTACTGTAGCTTGCTTCCAAAGTATTCTCCAGTAGTTGGCTACCACTCTGATTAGAAGGCACAGGCAGTCTCCTAGTTAAGATGCCCTGTTACTCAGACCTAAGTTTGTGTAAATTTATCTTTATCACAGATAGAAATGTAAGTTTAAAAAAATAAGATTTTTTTACATAGGAAACAGCATAAAAAAAAAACTTCATCAAATAAGAGTAACTTCATTAGAGTTGGCTTATCTGTATTTGTAAAATGATCAAGGATTGATTTCCTGGACAATATTATTTTAAAACAACTTCATTAGAGTTGGCTGATTCCCACTTACCAAAAAAAAAAAAAAAAAAAAATAGGCTGCTGACTTCAGAGCATTTAATTAAAAAAATCTTAGGTAATGACTGCTCAAAATTCAAGACTATCTCCTGACTCTTGACATCTTCTCATTCTTTTACTTCTCCCTCTTTCTGATACTTTCAAACACTGACAATTTAGCCAAGGTCCGTGGTGCTTTATAACAAGGACCATCTATTGTCTAGTTTCCAGTAATACTTTTTGGACTTCCATGCAAGATCTCAGAAAGGCCTTAACCATCCATGTTTCTACCAACAATCTCTGAGTGATTATTTATATATTCTCTAAGAAGATAAAAGCCTTCTCTCCATTGGTCCAATTTAACTTCTGTGCCTTTACCCATCTTTAAAAACCTCATCACAGCATATAAGTTTTTTCTACAATGCCCCTCAAAATACTTCGAGCCTCTGCCCATTACAAAGTTTCAAAGCAACTCCCACAGTTTTAGGTATTTGTTATAGCAGCATCCATCTTCTAGGTACCAATTTCTGACTCTGCTTTGACTGCCACAACACAAAAAGAGAACAGGAGCAACTGTATAGTCCAGTTGGACCAAAGCACACACACAGAACATTCCACCTAAAAACAGAACAATATACATTTTTATTAGGTGTACATTCTCCTAGATAGACCATATGTCCATGTTAGGCCACAGAATGAGTCTTAATAAATATAATTAAAACATACAAAATAAATTTTCTTATCACAAGGGAATGCAGCCAGAAATTAACAAGGAAAACAGGTAAATCTGCAAATATGTGGATTAAACAACATACTCTTAACCAAAGGATAAAAGAAGAAATCACACGTGAAATTCAAAAATGTCTTCAGAAAAAAGAAAATGAACACAGGGTGCATGCGCGTGCACACACACACATGCAACTTATGAAAGTTGTAAGAGCAGAACTGAGAGGGAAATTTATAGTTGAGAATGTTTACATTAGAAAAGCAGCAGTTTGTATGTATAGCTGAATCAATTAAAAAAAAGAGAGCAAACCAAATTCAAATGTGCCGAAGGAAAGAAATGATAAAGATTATAGCAGGAATGAATAAAAGAGCATGGAAAATATTGAAAAAAAGTCAACAAAATCAATAGTTGGTTCTTTGAAAAGATCAAACTGAAAAACTCTAAATTAGATTGACTATGGGGAAAAAAACCTAAGTAAATGAAACCCAGAACAAATGAGAAGATATTACTAAATGATTATGTAGAAGTAAAACAGGGTTATAAGTAATTTGTAAAAGTGTATACCCACAAATTCAGTAACCTAATTAAAATGTATGACCTGCTAGAAACACACAAATTACTAAGAACAAAACACGTTACAGAAAATTCAAAAAAATTCTACCAAATCTAATAGACATTTAGTCAATAATAAAAATCTTCTTCACAAAGAGAAGCCCAGGACCAGAGAGATTCACAGGTGAATTCTATAAAGGATCTAAGAATTACAAGCAACCCTTCTGAAGCTCTTGGAACAACTGAAGAGAAGGCAATGTTTCCCAATTCCTCTAGTGAGGGAAACATTACCCTGATATCGAACTAGACAATGCTACCAGGAACAGCAAAACAAAACATAAAATCAAGTAACTGAAAAGAGCAATATATCTAATGTATATCAATGTAATAATTCTCAAGTAAACACTAGCCAATTAAATTGAACTACATATTAAAGTGAATATACATTGTAACCATATTGGATTTATTGTTGAAATGTAAAACTGCTTCAGCATATAAAAATCAATACAATAGGGCTGGGGCTGTAGCACAGCAATAGAGTGCTTGCCTAGCATGCATGAGGCACTGGGTTCGATCCTCAGCACCACATAAAAATAAAAAACACGGGGCTGGGATTGTGGCTCAGTGGGAGAGAGCTTGCCTGGCACATGTGTGGCCCAGGTTTGATTCTCAGCACCACGTAAGAATAAAGGCATTGTGTACAACTAAAACAGATAAATAAATATTTTTTTAAAACATAAAAGTAAAAAACACAATAACTGCATTCTGCCCATCTACAACTACAAAAATATTTTTAAAATCAATACAATATACCACATTAACAGAAGGAAAAAGGGGAAAAGTGCATGATAACATCAATTCATTAAAAAAAAAACAAGCTTTTGATAAAATTTAACACATTTTCACCATCAAAACATTGAGCAAACTAGAAATCGAAAAACAAAAAAAATCTCAATTTAATAAAGAACATACATAAAAATCCCACAGAGAACATGGGGAACTTGAGTTTTCGCTTTTTTAAAAAGGTTTCTGGGCTGGGGTTGTGGCTCAGTGGTAGAGCGCTTGCATACCACATGTGAGGCACTGGGTTCAATTCTCAGCATCACATAAAAATAAATAAATAAAATAAAGGTATTGTGTCCATCTACAACTAAAAATATTTTTAAAAACTGTTTCTATTATTAATCTAGTTTAGGGTTTGCCAATTATGTAGATATTCTCAAAGAGCCAACTCTTGGTTTTATATTTTTCTGTTTTTGCAAAAGAGTAAAAGCTTTTTCTTTAAGATATGGGATAATAAAATAAAGATCACTTTCAACATTTCTGTTTTCTATAATCCTAGATGTTTTAGCTAGAGAAATTAGACAAGAAAAATAAATAAAATTCACCTAAAGGTAAAGAAGCAAAAAAGAAGCAAAATTATTCTAGATAACATTGTATGTTGGAAATTCTAAAGATTCCATAAAAAATCTGTTGTAATAAACACATTTTGCAAACATATAAGGATAAAACTTCAACATATAAAATGCAAAAGATAAAATTAATGCACAAAAAGCCACTGGATTTATTTTTCTTTTTTTTTTTGTGTGTGTGGGGGGGTGGGAATTGAACCCAAAGGCTCTTAACCCCTAAGCCACATCCTCTGACCTTTATAAAATATTTAGAGACAAGTTCACACTGAGTTGCTTAGAGCCTTGCTAATTGCTGAGGGTGGCTTTGAAATCTCAATCCTCCTGCCTCAGCCTCCCAAGCGGCTGGAATTACAGGCATGTGCCACCGTGCACAGTGTCACTGAATTTCTACAACATATAAAAGGACAATCTAAGCAGGCAACAGAAACAGTATGAGAAGGAAGTCAGGAAACGATTCGATTTACAAGAGTATCAAAATATGTAAGATACTTGGGAACGAGCTTAACTATAAAGTCTTTTATATAGAAAACTACAAAATGTTTAAGCATATTAAACAAGAAGAATAGAAAGACATCTGTGTTCATGGATTGAAAAACTGAGCATGTTAAACTGTCGATACTACCCAAGGGTATCTACAGATTCCATAAAATCTTTGTCAAAACTCCAAAGCCATCTTCTTACAGAAAAAAAAAAAAAAAAAAAAAAAAAAAAAAAAGAACATAAAATTCCTATGGACCCCTGAATAAATGAAACAGATTTCAAAAAGAAAAAAGTGGGCAATCTCATACATCTTGATTTCAAAACTTACTACCAAGTACAATAATTAAAATAGTAAGGCATCAGTACAAAGACAGAAGTATCAACCAAAAGAAGAAAACCAAGAGCTCAGAAATAAACCCTTATATAAATGATCTAATGACTTCTAATAAGGACACCGATGGGAGAAATAACAGCTCTTTTAACAAATAGGGCTGGAAAAATGGGATAGTTTTGCATGAAGAATATTGAAATTAGACCCTCAACATATGCCATTTCCAAATTTAACCAAGGATGGATCACAGGCTTAAATCTAAGAGGTAAAATCATCAAAGTCTTTGAAAACTTAGGACCGAGATTTATGCCATTGGATTTGGTAAAATTTTCCTGGACATGATGCCGAAAGCACAGGCAAATAACCTCAAAATATAACTATTATAAACTTTTGTGAACTGAAGAAAACTATAAAGAGAGTGGCCTATTATAAACTTTTGTGAATTGAAGGAAACTATGAAGAGAGTATGGGAAAATGCATTTGCAAGTTAAAACTCCACCAGGGCAGTTCTATATCCATTATGTAGGTCTGGGTAGTCACCAAAGCCTATTGGAGGAAGATGAAATGGATAAAACACCTCATATGCCTAGTCCTCTGCAGAGATTTACATAATTCAAGACAAGTTTGGGAATTACCATGGAGTACCTAAAAAGCTAAGTGTCTTGATCTAAAACATATGTTGAGGTCTTAATGACCTCAGAATCTAAGTATATTTTAACATAGGTCTTCACAGAGATAATCAAGTTAGGGTGAGGTCCCTTAGGTAAGACCCAACCCTCTATGACTTGAGTCCTTATGGGAAGAGGAAATTCCACACAGACACACCCACAGGAAGACTGTGGGAAGACATGGAGAGAAGATGGCCATATATAAATAAAGAAAAGAGGGCTCAAAAGAAATGGGGCTTCCAACACCTTGATCTTGGACTTACAGTGTCCAGAACTGACACAGAAAATTTCTATAGCTTAAGCAGCTCAGTCCGTGGTACTTTGTTATAGCAGGTCTGCCAAACTGATACACTAAGCTATAAAAAAAATCAAGAAAATGAATAAAACATGGTGCAGAAAAGGAGGATAAACCTGGGAGAATGGGGATGATGGTGAGGTTGGCTGTCTGTGTGAGACAGTGGTGCACTTGAGGTGAACTATTCATCCCACTGAGAGGGAGCGAACTGACAGTGCTTTCAACTGAAAGTTTTAGAATAACCTCATTATCGAGAATGGCGTAAACACTAAAAATCAATTGAAAGAATTGAAAACAGTTGTTTTCAGGAGATGAAACAGGGTAGAGGTAGGGGCTCTATTACTCGGTTGTTCTGGATATTAAATATCTGCCACAAGATCATGCTTAACTCTTGTGGTGCCACTGGGAATTGGTAGAACCTTTATGAGGCAGGGCCTAGGAGGAGGAAGTTAGGCCACTGGGGAATGCTCTTAAAGGGCATATCAGCACAGTGACCCCTTCCTCTGTTTTCTGCTCCCCAGCTGTGAGGAGATGAGACGTTTCACTCTACCATATCCTGCCCTCCATGAGTTTGTCTCATCACATGCCCCGAAGCAACAGAGTCAGTTGACAATGCATTGAAACTTTTGCAATTGTAACCCCGAGAAAGCCTTTTCTCCTTGTAACTTGTTTGTCTTGGGTATTTTGTCATTGCAACAGAAAGTTGACTACCACAGTATCTATCTACTAATGTTCTTGTGGAACGACTA
The DNA here is from genome assembly GCA_025594165.1 of Tamias sibiricus. NCBI lineage: Eukaryota > Metazoa > Chordata > Mammalia > Rodentia > Sciuridae > Tamias > Tamias sibiricus. The sequence goes on from CM046662.1 coordinate 14,416,143, forward strand.
CTTTAACCACACTGAAATATGACAGTTACACATATAAAAACATAAACTATATGATACATAATATTTACTGGGTCATTTGCTATGTGCTATAGCAAACATGGCAGGGGAACTTAGTTGTCTCTCATGGGTTGTACAGCTTAATAAAGTCAAGACCAGAACTCAGTCTATATATTCTAAATGATACCCTCTGAACTGAAATTTTCAGAACCATGCAAGGGCAAGCTTGGTTCTATGGTAATATCTATGGAAGAGCTGACAAGACTATGCCCAAAGTATTAGGGACTATTTTACTTAACCACTGCTTCTCCCACATAGGTTGGAAGAGAGAACCAATAATTTTCAAATGAGAAGCTTGAAGAGTATTCAAGTCTTAGGCTGAGTTTAAATGAAAATTTTAGGCTACTATGAGGCAATTAATTAATTTTAGTGCAAAGGATAAAAATAATAAGTATGCACACCTTAAGCACATACTGAAATTTTATGAAATGCAAATTATGATACTTCTGGACTGAACAGGAATACTTGAGGATAGCATCACATCACTGTAGGAAGAGCTGTTGTTTTCAATGTGGTGCACCCAATATGTATCAAATCAGTGAGTAGTTTACTGGACTTTCTATTAGTTGCAACATAAAAAAAATACTAAAAACTGAGATTTTATTTTCATTTCTGTATATGATTATGTGCATATGACAAATAGAAAATTATACCAAATACAGATAATAGGGAGTTATCATAAAGCAACCCTGAAACTATATCTCTTGTCTCTATTTTCAAGTTTTAACCGCTCAGCTGAAAAAGGCAACAAGTAGCTGTAGTTGTCAGCAATCTGGAGCTCTCGGGGGAGTTTGGCCCAAGGCCAGGTTTACATTTCATACCCTGTCCACACTCCATTCCCTTAGCACAAATATAAGAGCGGCCTAATGAATCCACAGCCTGACAATTCTGCAGGATTCTAACCTTACTTTTCTCACTCACTAGGATTTCTCCTTTGCCTCCTGTATCCATGATAGCCAAATATTCATTTAATTTATTTATATCTTGCATGTGCTTAATTTTGATTGTTTTCAGTCCAAGTAACTTAATACTAATGGAGAACTTAGGATGGACCAGTTGCTAGAGGAAGTTGCTATGGGTCAGGCGCCATGTCAAGACCTAAGGAAACAGTGATTATGAATACAAATCACACAAGCACATTAGAGCTATGGAGGAGGAGTGTGCGACCTGAGAATACCACATCACATAAAGCACTGGGGCAGAGGTGCTGGATAAACGTCATGGGCAAGAGTGCAGTAAAATGTTGACGTGAAGGTTGTCACACAGCTAAACACTCTGCTCTAGTTTGGACTTCCTCCTGTAGCTTGGAAGTTTTCAACAATTAAACACACAGGAGAACCTCATTTGTGAGGTGTCACATTGTTTCTTGTTTTTTTTTTTTTTTTTTTTTTTTTTTTTTTTACTTTTCAATAACTTAGAGAAGAGTCACTGTCTGCCTTCTCATGTCATTCATATCCAGTTACCTTCTCAGCAATAAAAAGCTGATATTTCAGCTGCTATACTGAACACTATAAATGAAGCTATGCAACTCATACTCAATATCATCAACTGCATGCCAAAGTAGAATTTGCTAGATTTTCCTCTGCCCCCACGTTTCTGACCTGTTCTGACAGAGGCAAATGTTCTCATTTGAGAAACCTGACTTTTTCACTTCCAGTGGTGTTAGGTGTTCTAATCACAGTACCACACCACCCTGCCTTGATGCTCACAGAGGGGTGAGGGTTTGTGCTTTTTCCAATCATGCTAAGCCATTCCTCAGTCACAGTGATTGGCACAGGAATCACTGTACCAGAACTGAATCCAATAGGAAATGTCCCGAGGACCCGGATGCTTTACAAAGGGAGAGACTGAGGACAAGCTCTGAGAGCCTGTGGAAGAGATCAAATGTTGGTGTGGGGAGGTGGAAACATAAAAAGAGAACAGGGAAGAGAGAGTGTGAGACTATAAAGGCAGTAATCACACCTGAAAAGTGCCAGGATCATTCTGTACTTGAACATCCAAGCTATGGTTATCAATAATTTCTTTTCTTTATGATAATTTTCCTTTATAATATGTGGACATGTAAGTGTGTGTGTACTCTAGGCAATATTTGTCCATTTGTAGGAAGAAAAATGTTAGATGTCAAGGATATAAAATTGATAGTAATAAGAAACGGAATCAGGAAAGACTACAGATGAAAAAAAAATACAAAATAAAAAGAATACAACAAAGACCAGGGAAATTTTTACTATGATCCAGATGACAATTTCATTACTAGCATTATTAATTATGGGAGAACTCTGTGTGTCTGTGTGTGTGGTACTGGGATTGAATCCAGCAGTGCTCTACCAATGAGATTTTTTACCAGCCCTTTTTTACATTTTATTTTGAGGCAGGATCTTGCCAAGTTTGAGTCTGAGTTGAATTTGTGATCTTCCTGTCAATCTCCCACCTATGTGCCACCCTGCTTGGTTGAGAAGTAACTATAATTTATGAAGTATATACAATATATACATTGAGATAAAATTCTTATGCAATATCTCATTTAATCCTTGTATAATCCTTTAATCTATGTGCAGTATGCATATTTTCACTTATTAGTTGAGATTTAGCACTGCTGCTATTTTCAGTTATTGGAGTGCTAACTATTTATTGTGGGGCATTTACCATATGCAAACTCTACTAAATTTCTCCATGCATTATTTCCTTTCTATAACATCTCTGTAAGTGAAGTATCATTACTTTTCACTTAACAGTTGAGGTTAAGGGTCATGACCAAGCTCATGCAAATAGTAAATTCAGGATTATCATTTTTGTCCTTCTCTCCCCAGTACCTGTGATCTAAACTGCCACTTATCATATTTCCCAGATTTTGAGGACTATAACTAAGGCAATAAAATTGAGATTCTGTAAAGGACAATACTTGCAGGATTGGCCACAAATAAAGGTTGAAAGAAAATTCAAATTTTTGAATTAAGGGCATATTATAGTACAATTAACAAAACACAGAAAACTCGGTCAAGTAGATCTTTATATATTCTATAAGCATATTATCTAGTGTATTCTTTAAGTGCATAAAATATATTCTCTTGATGTCTTCTGTGAGGTATCCATCTTATGATGAGACAAAAATATTAGCATTTATTATTAGGCTTTCTCTTATAAGCAGGATTGGAATCTACACAAAAATAATGGAGAACAACATAAGCCTAAATAATGGAACCAATCTATAGGCAGGTTATGTATAGGCGTGTAGGCTATGGAAATCACTTTCCAAAACTGGTCAGTACTTAAAAGCGAGCTCCTTGTAATTCTATCCTCTGCCAATTGCTCCTTCTTTCTTCCCCTCTCCCTTAGCACTCACCTTGTTTGCACCAGTTCCTCCCCAATTCTTGTCTCTTAGACAATGAACTGAACTGTTCATTTTTTGAAAATTAACATATTTTACAATAGGTTTTTTAAAAAATCTCTCAAATTAATTTCTGCAAAATATCTTGAAAATTATCCTCTTTTGCATTTTCAAAGTGAGTCCCTCTCAACCTAATACTTATACCCATGAACTATGCACTTCACCTGTCTGAAGTCACCACAAAGACAGAGTTATTAATAGGTGATTCATACAGATGTCAAAGGTAAATTACCAAAGTAACCTCTACCAAAAAAAAAAAAAAAAAAAAAAAAAAAAAAGTGTTCCTAAGAAAAAACTTCCATGTTTATCCGTAGAAATTCAAAGTACAAATGCTTGAGAGTTTTATAATAGCTGTTTGATCTCTACCAAAAGCCACCAATGATTCAAAATGACAAAGGCACATGCTTCTGGGACCCTATGAGGTTATTACTGCAAATCAAAGTACAAACCCATAAATGGTTAACCAAATAAGAATCTAAAAGATTCAGGTGTGTGTTCAGCATTGGAAGCATAGCAAATCACATGTGTCAGAAGCCTAAATCAAAAACAGGTAACCCTCAACTCCTCAAAGTACAAAGAGACATAGAGACCTTCTGGGTAGTGTTTTTTTTTTTTTTTTTTTTTTTTTTTTTTTTTTGGTAATGTTAGGGATGAAACCCAGAACCCAGGACCTCACAAGTATTAGGCAAAGGCTCTTCCCTTGAGTCCTCTGAAATAAATCCCCACAAGAGTAGTGATTCCTAAGCAGTCATCTTTATTTTTATGTGATAACGAGTTGCATGCAAAAAATAAAACCAAAAACCAAAACCCAAAACAACAAAAAGTCTAGCTCTATTTTCATGCAAAAAATCAAAACACCATCACCACCACCAAAACACAAAAACAAAAACAAACAACAACAACAACAAAAAAAAACTTCTAGCACAAACCAAATGCTGTAAAAAGGTATGGCTTAGGTACTTGGCATTTTGAAAAATTTCCCATGTGATTCTGAAGTGTCTGTCAAAAACGCTGGCTCTTAGAACAGAAATTGCCATTCTCCCTGAGCCTGCGAGATGTAGCATACCAACAAAGATCCCCTGGTGAGGCAATCCCACACTCCAGCTTGGGCATCATCATCATTGTTTAAAAAATCTTTACATTGGAAACAGTTTCACATTGCTCAGCCCTTGCTGCAGCTGGCAGTGGATAGAAAACGCCAGGGAACTGGTGAGTGCAGTGTTTTCACACTCTGGACAAGTTGCTGATGAGGTTTATCTCAGCCCCTACACTCGGAGAGAGTACTTAGTGTTCAAAAGACTTGTGAATGGGATCCATGAAGCAATCCACATGCAAAATACAACTGTGAAGAAAAATGGCATTTTTCACACTTTCAAATGAATTCGCTTCTGAATGTCATAGGAACCTAAACCAAATTTTCTGCTATTCCTCTCCCTCATGGCCACAAATGTGGCTGATGTGGAAATATGACCGGTAAACAGATGCTGCCTTCTCTATTCTTTCTTATAATTCATAGTCACATGTATTTTATTGTTACTGTCAATTTTTAGCAAATTGTACATTTCTAACAGAAATTTAAAATTCCCCACTATATATTAGTAAATCGTTATCAATGCTAGCAGTAATTAAGTTACTGATATGTCTAAGTTATTCAATTCTTTTAAATTTCTCTCCCCCCCACCCACATTTGGAATTAATTCAAATATCCTCATAGTTCAAAAAGTTGCAATATTTTTTAAGGGACAGTTAACATACAAATTGTTATATTCCATGCTGTTATATTCAAAAGGTTCTATCAAATGAAAGAACAGTAGATACAATTCAATGGCAACATCTTTCCAGACACCTATTATAATTAAACTCATGAATTCCCTAATCTATCGTGAATTCTTAAATTATTCTTGTCACTACACATTAATGTAATTATAATATCTATAAGTATGTCAGAACACTGGATATATATAATATATATGCAAATTCATGTAATTATTATATATCTATCTTTTGTCTTTTATCTTATCTCCAAAATTAGAGTCTCAATTAGTTATCATTGTCAAGTTTTGAATTGTACCACTATACAAAATATTGGCAAAATTTTTATGAGTATTCAGTAGACTAAATTAGTTGCATGGAAATCTAATATACATGTAATAATAAATAAATAAATGTTTTAGTAAATGTGGAAAGGGCTGAACACTTAAATTTCACCTCTCCCCAGCATATGCTGCTAGGAAGCTTTTCAAAGCAGAATGAGTTTCAATGATGGACCACACCCAAAATACTTTTATGGTATTTACTTACTACTCCACTAAATGTGAATCCATTTATTACCTAATATGCTTTCAAATCTTGATCTGAAATTCAACATCGTCCATAAGTTAGGTCAAATGTAGGAAGGGTAATGTTTCTTTTTACCTATCTGATCATAGTGTATTCAGAATAATGAAGGTATATCCAGGAACAGTGGAAAAAAAAAAAAAAAAAAAACAAGATTCTGTATACAAGTTGAGTGTCCTTCATTCAAAATGCCTGTGGCTAGAAGAGTTTCTGGTCTTTGAATTTGGGGGTATTTACACATATATGTGAGATATTTGGGGGATGAGCTGCAACGGTAAAGATGAAGTTGAGTTAGGTTTCATATACACCATCTACAAATAATCTGAAGGTAATTTTGTACAATACTTTCAGTGCCTCTGCATTTGACGGCAACCTATAATGTGAGGTCAGATGTGGAATATTCCACTCAGGTCACCATGGCAACAAACAGTTTTGGCTTTTGGGGCATTTGGATTTTATATTTTGGGATCAGGGACGCTCAACCTGTATCATGGAAGCCCTCTCTGCATTTCATTTTATTTTTTAATGGGGATGACTACCATATTATAGGATGAAATTCCTGTGGCAAGGTTTAGAAAAATGATTATAACTTTGGAGGTTATTGATATTTTGTGATAATTTCTTTGTATGATGGAAATTTGTTCTGGGCATTGCATGACTTCTAAGGTAAGGTGAATGTCAAGACGATACACAGATAGCTCAAGATTTCATTAACCAACTTATCTCCTTTGCTGTATTATTAATATAACTACCTAAGGGCCTGTAGGAATTAATAGAACATATTAATGTTACCTAAAAAGCCAAAGAGAGGCATTGAAGGATTTGGAGGATAGACCCATACTGATTGATTGACAAGGACTTAGTTCTGAGTTCTATTACAAATATGGTTGATTATTTTGTTAATGTTTGAATTTTCTTATTATCATCTTTTCTTTTAAAAATTAACATTTAAAAATCCCCAGCTAAATGGAATCGATTGTTATTAGAAATGGATGTTATTTTTTTGTATTATTGTAAGATATTTGATCACACAAAAGCAAGCTCTTGCTTCTTAGTAACTATTTAAATCTCACAATTAAGTATTAATGTATTTATCTTACTTTTTCAATAATTGTGAGACTAGAAATGTGATTGAATTTAAAACATTCAAATGAAATGGTCATTTATCATTAATATAATGTCTTTTTCAGAGAGTGTATCATAATAAGAGTTGGGTAGAGTATTTGAAGGTAGAATTCTTAAATACTTAATTGAAAAGGGGAGCAAAAAGGCAAATTTCAATAATGTCACAATTTTGGCTGGGGATTTCCTATAAGAGTTGATGTTAACATTATAGTAAAATGGAGTGTATGGCAAAATAGAGAAGAGATATCAAAATGATGGCTGAATCAAAGGATTGGAAAAAAACCCATAAATCTTATGGATATCTGTCATCTAAGATAAAATGAAATCAAAATAAAGAGACAAAATGTTTGTTTTTCAATTACCAAATAACTATATTCTAAAAATCCTTTCATATCAAAATTGCTAAAAGAAGTCTTTTAAAAAATGAAGCAGATCCCAGACAATTGAATGACAAAAGTTAAAAAAATTAATGTATATTATTGATTCAAATAAACATTGATTTCACAAAAAATTAATTCAATAGAATGGTACCTACAAAGAAACTTTGTTTCTCATAATCCAATGGGTCATGTAATTATCAAAATTCATCTTGGCAAGGTGATTTTTGTCAATGGAATATATTTTATGATCAACATTTAAATTTATTTTAAAAGTACCACAAGTAATAAGTTTTACTTATTTTCTTATTAAGTGTCTTGGAAAGTGTCCTAAAGATACATGTCCACTTTTTAACCCCCATTACCTATGAAAATGACCCTTGGAAATAGGTTCTTTGCAGATATAATTAAGACCTGCAAATGAGATCAACTTGGATTTGGGGAAGGCCTAAAACCTAATCCCTGGGATTACAGAGAGAGAATGGTTTGAGACACAAGCAGATTTGTGAGAAAGACCAGCTCAGAGTTTTGGTTCACTTCCATTCTCTTGGTAATCGAATGAAAATTAGGAAGTTTTTTTCCATTCTCTCATGCACACACATTTGACAAGTACCTGAATGGAAACAACTACACAAAGAGGGTATCTTAAAGTTTATTTCCCAATTTGCAAGTTAAAAAACCAAGTAGATAAGTTGTCAGAATCAATGAACATGACTGTTAAGGTCCTTGATTATAAGACCCAGTGTACACACATGTACGTATCAATTACTTTCATCTATACCACAATGTGCAGTAGAAAAAGAAATCAAAAAAATTTAAATATTGTCAGTCATATCCTAAGGCATAACAGATTTTTTAAAGGTTTTGAGTAATATTAAACAAAAATTAAATAAAAGGAATTTCATGGATTTGAAAAAAAATCTCCGAGTTGAAAAAAATTGCAATTAAACCAGTTTGATTGTATAAGTAACCCAATGCCAATCACAATCCCAACATGTGCACTAATGAGAAAGAGAGGAGATAAATGATTTTTCAAAGTAATTCTAAAATTTTTATGGAAATACAAAGAGTCAATAACAGATAAGATAGCCTTTGGGGAGATAAGAGAGAGAGAGAACCACAGCTCTACTCTATTATTTGGAGGACAATTTGATATAGTGTCCACTATAACTCTACTGTGCTGAGAATAGATGTTCTCCTATCATTACTCTTCAGTCTTACAACTGATGGAAGGCCAGGAACACTTGCCATTGCTAGCATCTTTCTGTGTCTTTCCCCACCTGAAGGCCTTGGTTCTTAGACCTAAGGTTCCTCCAAAGCCTGATGTCATATCGGGTACCTAAGTCTCCTCCCACATTCCCCTGGAGAAGCTTTCTGTCCTGCTTATTGTGTTAAAGAGGAAGTAGAAATGTTGGGGTGTGAAGAATACTAGGGTTCTAATACTACATCTATTCTAAATATACATGGGACAGGAGCGCAGGAGGGACAGGCTCTGTTCTCATTTGGACTGATGTTAAAGCCCCGAGTTGGAAGCCAAGGGTGTGAAGTGGCCTCTTCCTACTTCCCATCAATGGTGAGTTTATGAGGCGAAGCCTCATTATTGCTTCTTCAGTTGGATTCTCCAGCATTACATTTAATGCAATTCCTTCTGGGAACTGATTAAAAAGATTTTATAAACACTTTGGACTTTTCATCTTTAACCTTACTTTCATGAATGCTAACTTACCACTTCTGAAATTCTATTTCATATCTTCTCATTGAAACGGTTCTGGACTTCAGTTTTGCCAAGTGCCATCAAATCGGGCTCAGTATAGGCCTTTGGATTGCCTCACATCTGACTCCTCTCCAAGAAGGGGAATAAGCACAATTTAAATGTAACTAATAGATTATGTAGCAGGGAACAAATGCTAAGTTGAAAAGATGAGCTGTATTGACTTTAAAAAAAATGTGTGCATTGTCCTTTTGATCTATTTTTTTATTATCACACATGTGCAACAAATAGATACTTCAATAAAGCAAAGGTGAGATAAGGAAAGGTGCCCACATCTACAGGATGTCTGACTGGGCTCCTGTGGTCTGAGGAAGTTGTGAGATCAGGTGTAAGTCCATCTCTGCTGCTAATTAGCCACATGATCCTGGGCTTGCAGCACACCTTTAAAAATAACCAACCTCCAGATGTAAGGCAAACAGACTTGTTTTGGGAGCTCTGAATAAGAGGTATGGAATGATTTTAGAAAGCAGGTAGCAAAAACATTGTTATTAATTATGAACGTAATCATACTTAAAATTTCTGAACATAAAAGCATACTGTCAATTGTTCCACAGGTAAATCATCAAATACACATAAGAATCAGCCTAAATAATTAGTGCATATAATTGGCTTTTCTGTCCAGCATCTGATAACACCCTTTCTCCTAACAACTGTCGATAATCTTCCACAGGACAATCCACTTTCCCCAAGGGCTTCCCTTAGAGCTGACTTCATGTCAGATTTCTGTCTTAGCTGTATAACTTGTTTAGTGAATGAGCTTGTGGCTAAATTACAGACAAGGCAACACAACATAGGATAGGATTCTAAGCCAATGCTCTTCCTTTTTTCCCAAATACATGTGAGCCTGAAAGAATATTATCCCAGAATCCACTGGGATCTCTTAAGGCCAGGGAGGAAAGTGAAGCTTACTCAGAGGAAGCATGGATGGATTATTGGATACAACATAAATTCTGAAGTTGTGCCTATAAAAATTGAAAACAAGATCTAAAGTAACTTATGAGAATCTGAAATAGAGGAATGTCAAATAAATTTTCTGAATGCCAACAGTGTAAAATGAACATTATCTCTCTACACTTATACATAGATACCTTTAGATATGTAGACATCTATATATTAGAAGATCCAGCAATTAAACACAGAACTATCATTTGAATTCCCAACCCTGTTTCCAATTCTGAACCTAGATGTGTGAAATTTACTGCTCAACATATATGTGTACATACTCAGTATTAAAGCTCAGCTTTATTGTGATGACAGAATTGAAACAATGTTTCCCACTTAGGAAATAATCATCCATGAGAAGAATCCTAAAAAATAAATGGGATGAGAAAACGTATATTTTAGTAAATGGATTCCTTTCACTTAAATAAATGCAATGTCCACTCCTATGGTATTTAAACAAAACTGCACATACTAATTTAAAGAACATAAGACTGGAGAAATGATCTAAAATACTGAAAATACTTTTGCAATTGTTATGTATAAACAGGTAAACCTGAAAGTATTTTTAGTGAGCACTCTACATATAAACTGATCTTCATCATAATTCTATTTGTGGAAGTTGAGCAAACTGCCAGTCTTGCACGTGGTGGCTGGGTTCCTGGGGTGATACCTCTCTGTGAATCTGTTCACTCTCTCCTGGCTGAAGCATAATTGGTTGGGAGTAAGAATGTCATCTAACTCACTGCAACTTTTTGCATGACAGCTTGTTGAGTCTCAGTAACACTGTGAAGAAATAGAGAACAACCTTATCAATGGAGCCACTGGCTGAATACATTATTTCATGGATGTCTAAGCTTGCTCTCACTGAAAAATCCAAATGTACAGGCAATGGCAGGAAGAGTCCAAAATGAACTGTAAGATCCACAGCCTTCTCTGTCCAAACTAACCACCAGCCTCAGGTAAAAAGTTCCAGCTTCCAGGGTTTCAACACTTACTTCTCAGAGAGCAAGGTTGCAACTGTCAGGCCTATTGCAGGCTGTTCTCAGAGCTGGAAGTCAATAATCTGAAGAGAGGTTTATATTTTAGATATTGTGTGTCAATTGTTTCTGTCAACATTGTTATTTGCCAAGGAAATCTGTCAGGTAGGTATGATAATGTGACAGCTCTGAGCATCCTCTCATGTATCAAAAAAGCATGTGGGGACCAAATGATGAGATCAGGCCTCTCAGAGAACACGGAAGAAAACAAACAAGGAAATTCTACTGCCTGTGGGATTTAGTTTTCTTTCCACAATAAGAGCACCATCAATATTATTCAATTATTCAAAGGAGAGTAACAAGTTCCAAGAAAGGCAGGCCTTGTGTGACCAAATGGCTGCCATCCCTCATTCTAGTTGAAAATAGATGTTTTTTCTAATTTCCGAGTGTGTAAAAGTGAGTGTTGATAAGAAAAACCATAATGATGCTTTTGCAGCATATTAAAAAAAAAGAAACATGGAGAAATGAAGAATGCTGGCGGCTGGCCTCCAGGAAGGGGTACAACACCAGCGCTCAAGTGAAGTACGAAGGCAGAGGATCAGCGATGAATTTATAATTAGTAGCATAGGAAGCGGCTCTTATAAGAGGAGTTTGTTTTGGCTTCGTTACGCTATCTGTAAGGCAAACTGTTTTAAGAGCAGGATTTAAAATATCTTTAAGTAAATTTTATAAGGGAAAGGTTATCTATTGAGGCCCTTTTTGGCCCGTGATGATCATAATAAAGTTTTACTTTTCCTTTCAGCTTTATCCACTTATCTAAACTTAAAGTTCCTTCTTCAGGAAACCGAGAAAAACACTCTTGGATAATAAATTGTCTCAGCTGCTTAGAAGTAATAGTGGCACCTCTCTTATTAAACATCTGTTTAACAATAAAGAATCTTCTTTCTTAAGACTTCTTTATGGCATATGACTTCTCAATAGTTCTGTGATTTTCTTACTCATCCTCACTCAGCTTATCTCTACTGAGAAGTCCGCGGCACTTCAGGTAAGAAGCTTGTCCTCTGCCTAAATCTCTTTAAAAATACTTTAAAGGTAAGTGAACTTACCGGTCATGCCCCACATTTTGGGCGTCAATTGCGGGAGGCCGGCCCCCAGCCGAAGAACATCTATAAAAGCCACTGTCAAGTAGGGATGCATAGTAACACTGTGATAAAACTCACCATACGAAGAGAGATGCTAACTTTCTCACTTTCGAGAAATCTGGAAGAGGAAATTATAAAATTGGCACATTGGACTTTCATCTTTTATTCTATCATAGTCACACCACACGAACCATGATCCCAGGGCTACCTCTTCGCATGAGCCATCTGAGCTCAGATGAAAGGTCAAGTGAAGACAACTTCATTTTGTTTTTCAGAGAAGAAAATGTTTTTCCAGCAACTGAAAAAACTTCATTTACATTTCATGGGTCACAACATGGGCATCCTGGATGGGAAGAGAGGCTGGAAAGTCAGAATCAACAACTGAATGGTCTTGCCTGGTGTGTCCTCCTCACGACAATCCATGGCATTGGGCAAATCACTGGACTGAGCAACATCCTGACTTTGAGTAAAAGTGAAAGGCAGAACCGCAACTGAGTGGGCACTGGCAGTATCTGAAAGCTGCCCAGGAACTCTCAGAATTCTCCTTGCCATGTGCCATAGTATTTCACACATTCCTGCCAGTCTAATCCTGAAACTGGCCTTAACTCTCAACTGGATAACCAAGATGGCGAGACAGAACATGTGCCTAATTTCTTAACTAATTCACACTGTGTATTTTGAGTTTTTGATACAATACTGCTCTGGGTTGAATGGTGGCTCCCAAATGGTATGCCCATGTTATAATTCCTAGAAGCTGGATTTTGCTGTGTTTTGCAGTAGTCTTGAGGAAATAAATAGGGACCTCAAGATGAAGAGAGCATTCCAGATGTCTAGGTGAGCCATAAGTCTAATGATAAATGTCTCAGGAGAGGCACACAGAGAAAATATGTCAGAAAAAAAGCACAGGCAATGTGACCTCAGGGTCAGAGACTGGGAAAATGCACCCATAATCCAAGACATGTGTGGAGGCACCCGAAGCTGGAGCTGACAAGGAAGCAAACCACCCCTGCAACCTTCAGGGAAAGCACAGAGTTGCTAACGTCTTGACTTTAGACTTCTGGATTGCCAAAATCAGGAGGAATATATTCCTGTGATTTTTAAGGTGCCAAGTTTATGGTACTTTGGTACAGCAGCCTATGGTAATTAATATTGATATGAAAGATTTTTGTTGGAGTGCAGGTGAGACTCGCGTACTGAGTTTGTACAGTATTGCAAGCTTGTCTCTTTCACTTTTTAAAATATCTTATCTATATTTTGTCAGGTTTTCTAGTTCACAGTCATGCCATTTTCCAATGGAAAGACATTAATTCTTTATTTTCAATCTTCAAAAGTTTTATTTCCTTTTCTCATGTTATTTGTTTATTTATTTTTTTTGGCCAGGGGATTGCAAGAAATCGCACAGGGCCTCAATAACAAGGGCATTAATGACACTGCCTGTCCCTGTCTTGTTGCTGATATTGACAGGAACTACTGTAACACTTTTCTAGTCCACTGCAACAGATTCACACTGAGGCCTCTGGCAGGCACACCTTACACCAAAGAAAAATCCTTTGGTTGCATGGATTCTAAATTCTTACTGTTAGTTATATATTGTTTTCTTTAATTTATTATGATGAAAATTTACAACTACATTTTTATACTATTATTTGGTCATCCTTATATTTTTTTCCTAATAAAGTCAGCTATTTCATACTTTCTTCGAAGGACCATGTCAAGTCTGTTAACACCTTATAAAGGACTTTTTTTAGAAATATTTTTTGTCAGGTAAGATTAGACTGGCTTACAATTTTTTTTTTTTCTTGCCTTTTCTCCCTTTCTTCCTACCTTCCTCTGTTCCCTTGTCTTTTTTTTAATATATCAATATTTGAGTTCAATTTAAATAATCTTCTTTAGAGTCTAGAAAACTTGTCAGCAATTATGTGGTTCTGACAGTTTTATGCTGGGATTCTTTTGTCTTCTCACATACTTAGAGACTGCTTTCATTCAATTTTGATAATATATGTTGTGTAAAATTTTAAGAGTACAAATCAGTCAACACCAGTTTTTTTTTCTGTTTTTATCTTTAAACTCTGTTCTATATAAAATTATTTATTCAGTTTATGTGTAAAAATATTTAGTTATTTTTTAAATTAGCCAAGTAATGGTTTATATTATATTTATTATCCCTTAAATAAGTTTTAACTTGATGATCCTCACTATTATGTTTATTTTTCTTTCATTTGTTATTTTCTTACCTTTATTATTACTTGGCAGCTACTTGAAGTATATATATTATTTCATTCATAACTTTTACTTTGCTTATCAGCTTTTATACTTTCTCCTTTATCTAACTAAATCTCCCAAAGACTATAAATCTCCTTCAATCACTGAATTTTCTATATCACAGTTTTGGTGTGCAGTATTTATGTCATGCTGTTCTAAAAACTTACACATTTTTTTTTCAATCTATGAGCTATTAGGCAGCTTTTGTTGGTTTACATATGTTTGCCTGCTGACTGATTAGCATGTGGAAAAAGTTTACTAAATACCCAGTTTATGAGGTTTGTCAGTATTGTCCATAGTTACACCACTGCCTTCTGGGTAGTCTGTTAGATGCATATTAGTTTATAATTCCTTTATGGTCATAAGAAATTACACATTTTGCCATATATAATGAAATTCTCATGTCTCAGTCAGGAAGTTTCCAGAACTCTATCCCTCTCCATGTGACAATGGACAGTCTATGTCAACCCTTTTCTAATAATAACTCATAAGAGCTGCTGAGCAGGAAATCAGATTGCCCATACAAACTACTTAACATTATTAGTTTACAACAAAATAGAAACCACGTAGACACTTGCAATAATGATGAAGCAGCCCTGCGTGTCCTATGAAGAATGAGAGACCCTTCTGAACTCTCCTGAGTTCATGTGGGTAATGTGTGTTTGAAAAGCACCAAATAGTGGGACTTTTGTTGCTGCTACTATCCATTCTATTAGTCCATCTTCCAACTGGTTCATCTAGTCCATTATGTTCCTTAAATATTGATTTATTTTGTCTTATTCTACAATATCTGTTCTTTTTCTTTTTCTTTCTTCTTCTTTTTTTTTTTTTTTTTAATAAAAGCTTCTTCCCCTATCCTTGCTTTTGAGAAAACTTCATAATTTTTGAGGGGCTACTGGGGATTGAACACAGGAGCACTTGACCACTGAGTCACATCCCTAGCCCTATTTTGCATTTTATATAAAGACAGGGTCTCGCTGACTTGCTTAGCAGCTTGCTTTTGCTGAGGTTAGCTGTGAACTCAGAATCCTCCTGCTTCAGCCTCCCGAAAAGCCACTGAGATTATAAGTGTGTGACACCACACCCAGCCGTAATTTTATTTTTCTGGTTTGTATTTACATATTCTATTTCTACTATTTTAGTAATTATTTGGAATTTCGCTTTTCTCCTTAGTTTAAAATTTACAAAATTTTGCATGTTAACATTTAACTGTTAAACATTAGAGTACCTGAGTATGTTATCTCTTAGTGCTATTTTTTTTTTTTATTCTTTAACAGCTTGCTGCCACTGATTAGAGATAATCATTTATATTGATAAAGCCAAGCTTCTTTCTGGTATATGTTCATTTACAAACTTATCTGTATTGTGATCAGTATTCTTTCTTGCATTTCAGACTTTTCCCAAGGATTATTTTTCATCTTCATGAAGTTTAAACTTCTATAACTACTTTAATGTGTCATGGGGTTACATTTCTGTGTTTATCTCAAAATATCTTTATCAGCTCTTTGTTCTTGAAACTCAATTTTTAAAAATCCCTGGGTGTATTGCTAATCCCTCATCATTTTAAATATATGATTCCACGGCCTCTCTAGTTTTTATATATGCATTTTTTAAAGATCTGTGCTTTTTTTTTTATAGTTTGGCCTATTTAGTTTTATTCTGGATGTTTAAAAAATTCACTATTTTTATGTCTTATAGGTTTTGTTTTCTTAATTCTGGCTGGTATTCATCATGCTTACTCCGAGACCTGAAAGATTCTCAGATGCTATCTCTTCTAATAGAGTCTTTGTTCTTTTTCTCCCCTCTATTCATAGGACTCTGATGAGGTTCCTCTAAGACTTTTATTCTATCATTTATATTTTCATACCTTCCAAATTTTCCTTTTTTTTTTTTTTTTTTTTCCTCCCTGGATAGATTCTGGGAAATCTCATCAGATCTCTCCTTTATTTTTCTAAAATCCAGTTCAACTCTATCCAATCTGTTGTCTACCCCATTTACTTGTGTGTGTGTGTGTTTTTTTGTTTCAATGCTTTTAGTATTCATTCTTAAATGTGGCATTTTATTCATTTTTCCAATATCCACAACTTCATTTTCTGATGATCTTTATTCTTCTCTCATTGTGAGAGTCTATTGCTTTCATTTCAAAAAGCATTATATATAAAGGTATTTTGTATTTTCTGTTTTTTTTTTTCCATTATCCTAATTACTTTTAGAGAGAATATTGTGGTTTAATTATATCTGTTAATAACCATACACAGAAATTGTTCCTTTGTGTATTTATTGGTGTTAGGTTGTGGTCTTATATTTGACTTTGAGAGGAACTGTGGGGGTCCAAAAAGGAAAGCTCTCTTCCAGCCACATTTTACATTACTTGACTGGAGAAGCCAAAGCCTACCATTATCTTGGTGGCCCCTGAGTACATCTGTCCCATGGATCCATCTAATGATCCCATATTGTTATAGGATACTTAACTTCCTAAAATCAGCCCTGCAGCTTCCCTTACATTAATCCTATCATGGGGTCATTTATATTTCTTGGTTGCATGGGTGCTGAGAAGAAGGCCCATTGAGTTTTCTAATTTCTTGTGCAAGTACAGTGACACATTGATGACCTATGTTCTCACCTTCAACCTCAGCTAAGATCTAGTTGTCCTGTTATGAGGTACTTCTATCATTTAGCCTGCTGTATTTGGAAACAACCATAGTGCTACTTTTCTACTATTATTTCACTTAACGAGAGAAGAAATTTTATTTGATATTCCACGGCTCTAAACTAGCAATGTAATTTGACTAGTACATTTTCTACGCCCACATTTTAATATGTATAAAAAGTTTATATCCCTGAAGTGCAATATTATGACATTATGCACTATGTTATGACAGATCTATTTTCTTAGAATGAAATGAGAAAAGAAAGAATATGGCACTCTCAGAACTTGGGACTCAAACTCATATCATTGCAAGGACAAAACAGGTCATGTCAATTGGGGAAATGGGTGCAGTATACAGCTGTCAGGGTATGTCTTCTGCATTGCAGAGGAGCCAGAGCACCATTCCATTTAAGTATTGCATTTTCTGAGCATCATTTATTTTTTAAAGTCTTTCTTTAAGACATACTTGATTTATGATTTTGTTTTAATAAGTTAAACTATTGATATGCATTAAAAGTTCATTTCATTTGTTCAAAAAACACTTAATTGATCAATGAAAGCTAGAAATTTTATTTAGACTACAGTCTAACAGTATTTACCTATAATTTAAACTTTAGAACTTTGAGGATTCTTAGAAATTATCTCTGTAATATATACATTTCACATACCTATAGCCCTAACATAATGCTTAGATATGTTGATATAATTACAAGTGCTATTTCCATTTAGAGTAAATATTCTTTCTAGTATAGGAGAATACTCACACCTAATTCTCCCCTCTCAGAGTTCTAGGATTTACACTAATAAACTAAGTGTCCTTTAAAATAACTGCATAAAATCACTAACTGTTGCCGCCTGAAGCGCTTGGAGCAACGGAGCCTCGGGAAGAAGTTCAGAGGCAAACTGGAGACGAACAGCTTTTTATTCTGATAACTTTTCTCTCTGGTTCTAACAACGACTAACACACGCCACACACACCACCAAAATGGCCCTGACCCGATCAGCAATTTCGGCCAAGTCACTCGAGATCCCGGGACAAATCCCGTGAGACTACGGAAGGCGACAATGCCCAAATCTCCACGGCTCATAGTCAACCGCAATTCAAGTCATCTGCCCCAAACAGTTTGGCTCAAAAGTATTAGATCATGCCGGGCGCGGTGGCGCAACTGTAACACTACAATATCAAAGCCTCAAAATCTTGCAACTCAGTAGGTCTCTAAATTTGTCTGCATCAAAAGTATTAGATCATGATGTGTACAGAATGATAGTATGTAACTTTGTAAATCAATAATACTACTGGGATATCACATGCTCCTGACTGACAAGTCTACAGGGAATGAGTTTCATTACTAATGACCCTCTGGAGACATCATAATTTGTTTATAGCAGCTAGTTTCATGTCATGTTTTTTATTAGATACGAAGACTAAGACTTCTGTTAAGGTACATCTAAATCCTCCACTGAAATATAAAGTACATACCCAGTCATACTCCTCTGTGTACATTGATCTCTATGAATTACAATTTGTCTTTAATGAGACTTGAATGGAATCCTTTCAAAATTGCTTAATTGAATATTCATTAATTTAACAAGACATTTGCTTAGCAATAGGTAAGATACACTACTAGAGTGACTAGTGAGAATTCAGAGGGACAGATCTACATGTTACAGTTTTAAGATTTAGTTTTTATGTGAAGAGATTGTGTGTCTTGACTAAGTCATATTAACAAAATAGGGTTTTAAGGTTCTTGTATAGGATGGAGATAATTAAGATATTTATTCCTTTGTGACTTAAGCCATGCCTCAAATATAGAAAGCAATAAAAAAATTAGTAACCATGATCAAAAATCACTAATGTATTTTTTCTCATTTAATTTTATTATTATAATACCATGGGGTGGGTATCATTATTAACTCATTTTAGAGACAAAGAAAGTGAAAAACAGAGAAATTAGGTAATTTTCCAATTGTCCCACTAATATGTAGCAGAGGTGAGTTTAAACCTTGCCTAATCTCAAAGCCCATACCTTCTTTAATATTATGGCCCCAGTAACAAAAACCTGATGTGTAAGATAATATTTAAATGCCAAATGTCTCTGATAAGTTATGAATGACATCAAAAAGGGAACATGTCAATAAACAAGAGCTTCAAAGAGGAGATGAGATTTCCTTCAAAGCAAAACAATAACATATTTGATTTAATAATAAGAGAAAAAAAGTGCCTTGAATCCTATGTGGTTAACATGACTTGGTCAGGACAGAAAACTGCAAAGCAGAAAATATGATACGTCAGGTGGCATTTTGAACAAATGACCTTAACAGTCCTGCCAGTTTGGGAGATGCCATGCTCTTACGGAACCTCAACTCTCCCTATCCAGAAGTGGACTTTGTTTCTTTTCTTCTGGAAACACACTGTCCCTTTGTGATTGCTTTAAGGAATTAAATCAAAGGACAAGTAACACTGTGAGAAGCTTTTCTGTCATATACTCATTCCATGGAGTGCTTAGGATTCCAGAGAAACAGAACCAGCAGAATGCATAGAGACAGAAAGGGAAGATTTAAGGATCAACCCCATGAGTGTTGGCAAGTGTGAAGTCAGGAGTCTGAAGACCCAGGGAAGAGTGCCTATCCTCATGCTGAGTTCCCAGGAGCTGCAGAAACAGAATTCCTCGTTCCAGTTACCTCAGTCAAAGAGGTCCACCCATGTTAAGGAGTGTACCAATTTTAATATGAATCACATTTTAAAAATACCCAGCAACATCTAGACCAGTGTTTGAAGAAATAGGTGGGAACCGTAGCCTAGCCAAGTTGACATGCTAAAAACACCATCACATCTGAGTTGAACTAAATGTTAACAGTCACTTATGATGAAAATCAACAAGGGACTTAAAGCAATGACAGAATTTGGCAGAATCCAAAGTGCCAATTCTCTTTGGTCATCAGGGCTTCAGATTTAGTTACGTATTGCTTAACAGTAGTAATATGTTCTGAGAAATGTGTTGTAAGGTGAATTTGTCACTGCATGAGCCTCATAAAATGTATTTTCAGAGAGTCAGATGGGCCAGGTATGGTGGCATACCCCTATAATCCCAGTGATTGCAGAGGCTGAGGCAGGAAGACTCCAAGTTACAGGTTAGTGTCAGCAATTTAGTGAGACGCCCCTGTAACTTAGGGAGACCTTGACCCAAAATAATAAATAAAAAGGAATGAGGATGTAGCTCAGTGGTAGAGCACCCCAGGTTTGACCCCAAGTACCTCAAACACACAAAGAACCTAGATGGTATGGGTCAGTTGCTCAGTGGAGACTGAGACAATCAAGAGACTCTAAGTAAATACAAAATATATGAAGCTGATGACTATGTAACACAGCACATTGTTTTACAGTCAACTCTTTTTTCAAATAAGTAGAAGTACCCTCTAAAATAATGATAAATAGTGAATATATAAACCAAATGCAGTTATTTCTTATCATTAGCAAGTATTATATGCTCAACACAATTGTATGTTGCACTTTTTTAGAAAAGTAGATTTCTTCACACCAGCATCACCACAAACATGTGAGCAATGAATTGAGCTAGAGAGTCACCATGGCTACTAGGACAAGAAGTGAAAAGCATTTTCAATTTCATTATGATCTTGTACCACCATTGCCATGTATGTGGGTCTACCGCTGATCAGACCATCTTTGAAATGACTCTATTTCATTTTTACCCACTTTCAAAAACTCACAACCTAAGAATACTGCCACACTTTAAAGATAATTAAGACAGTAAATTTGATGAATAAAAAGTCTGTTCAACAACAAAAAAAAAGTCAATAAAATGAAGACACTGATCCCATATCCTCAGGTTTCCAAGGAAATGTTCTATTACTTATTTGGTAGGTTGATGTATCTTCTAATTTTTTTTTTTTTTTTAAATGGGATCTCACTATGCTGCCCCGGCTGGCCTCAAATCATGGACTCAGTGTTCCTCCTGCCTTAGCCTTCCCAAGTTGCTGGGACTCAGGAACCACTGTGACCTGCAGTTACCTTTGGATGTTAGGAAAATCAATGACTAAAAGGAGAGCTGTGAAAGATATAGTGAAGCCTTGGAGAAGTTTCTTCGGAGAGTCATGATGAAAACAGACTCTGAGCCACAGACCTGACTTTGCCTTATAATAAGCTGTGTGGACTTGGGCAAGTAACTTCACTTCTCTGTGCATAGCAGTTCCCACGTACAGAAGGAAGTGATTGGCATCCTTACCACACTGGGTTGCTGTAAGGATTAAAACTAGATTATGCAAATGAGAAGTTTGGCCCAGTACCTGGAACAAAGTTAGTGTTCAATAAATCTATAACACTAATAAGAAAAAGAAAATTAATAATTGCATGGAGCTGTGGAGAGTATTATGCTGTCTTAGAAAGTTATGGAGTTCAGAAGTCTTTATGAGAACTTGATGAATATACCAAGGATAATACAGGTTTCTATTGTATTATTCTTTGGAAATTATTATGGAGCACCAGATACTATTCTAGATCCCAGGCATTTATTGATATGGCTAACAAACAGTTAAAGAAGATAGCTTTCATGTGCTTACAATCTAGTGGGCAAATATAATGTAAGTATATAAATGCATATTGCAGTAAGTGCTTTGCAAAAACTAGCAGGGAGAAGCAGGATCCCATCAGGACAGGGTGGGACAGCAATAATACAGAAGCAGGCAAAGACCTTGCCACATGCTACCTCATAGGTTATGATTAAGACTACAATCTTACAGTAAGCAAGAATGGGACAATGACACCACCTGATTTATAATTTGATTCTTTGATTCTTGTGTATAAAGGGAGTTTCCAGGGGCACAAGACATCAGGAAAAAAAAACAAAGAAGGAAGTCGTGTAAAACAGGACCTATATGCATGCTGGTGGAGATAAAGAGCAATGGACTTATTTGAGGAATGTCTCTAAGCTGTCAATCATAGGAGTGCAGATAGATAGGATATGGGGCATGGGGAGGAGCACCTAGGACCACAGAAGCCAATGAAGAATAATATGATTTTCTCTAAAAGCCCTTGAGAAATACTTGTGCCTCAAAGTGACATTAGTAAGAGTGAGGGGAAAACTATCCTTCTTTCTGGGTGGTCTGGTAATCAAAAGGCTTTGGATTTATGCCAATTGTGAGTTTAAGGGATTGGCCATATAGCATCACAAAGCCTGCTGACCTCTTGCACACATAGAAAATCTTTGCACTACTAAAGTAGAACTTTTGGTTTCTTAACATCTGTTTGGTACATAAGTTCAGAGGGGTAAAGTAGAAGACGGAGATATTAAAGAGGCTCAGGATGCATTAGGGTCCTCACTCTCCTAACACACTACCACAAATGGAGTGGCTCAAAATAAAGCCATTTATTCTCTCAGGCTGGGATGTAGTTTGCCTAGTATGTACAAGGTCTTGGGTTGAAAAACAAAAAGTTTTTCATTTTCTCAGCTCTGGATGCTAGAAGTCAGACATCAAAGTGTCAGGATCACTTGGCTAGTGCCAAATCCTCTAGAGGGGAATTTTATTTTATTTCTTTATTTTTTTGCCTCTCCCAAGTTCTGGTGGCTTCTGGGATTCACTGGCTTGTGCCATCTGAATCTCTGCTTCTGTCTTCACGTGGCCTTCTCCTGTGTCTCAAACCCCTTTTTCTGCCTCTTAAGAGCAGTTACTGGATGGAGGGCCTGCCCTTATACCCAGGATGCTGTCAATCAGAAATTTTTAATTATATCTGCAAGGACTCTATCTAAATAAAATCACCTTCAGAGATTCTGAAGGTCAGAACTTGGAAGTGTGATTTTGGGAGACAATATTCAATGCGCTTCCTGGGTCAAACCACAGGAATTCTGAATTAAATGTACAGGTAGAAGAAGAAGGAGGCATCTGAAAGGAGACTAAGGTGTTGCTTCCACAAAGGAAAAGAAACAGGGAGTCGGGGGGCCTGGATGTCAGAGTGGAGCCGTGTTTTGTTATGAACAGCAAGTAAAAAAAAAAAATCCATTCCAAACAGAGACTGAGTGCTTTCTAAGTACACAAGTACTACTGCTGTTTTTTGGTGCTGTTCAATGAAAAGACCCTAGTTTTCTAATAATGCATTTTAACCACCAATGAGAATTACTCTGGTGGAATGTTCTTGCCCTTTCGTTATCTGGTGATTCACCAAAAAATTAGAAAAAATGGTCAAACCAAAGACAATTTATATTATCTTAAAAAAAGGGGGGGGGGACTTAATTGAAAGTCCACTATATGATACTCTTAATATTTTAGCTTGCTTAAATTTATTACATACCATTTTTCAAGTAGATCAAATAATGCCTCCATCTATCAGGAGAAAATGGTGTGATAAATAGAATGGGGCCAATGGGGCCAAGGAAGAATGATTCGAGAAATCACTATTTAAATTGTTCTTCTAAAATGTTTCTAGCATATAAAATTATGTAATTATAATGATGTGTAAAATGTAAACTACAATAGAAAAACAAATATAATATAGACTAATATTACAAAACTAATACTATTGCATATATATGCATGTAGAATGAATAGATATATGTGTGGTGTGTGTGTGTGTGTACATATATATGAATATGACTTTTGTCACCTATTGGGGTCATTCCAAATCTCTCTTTATAAGTAGAATTTGAAACTCATTTTGTATTGTTGAAAGTTTTAGGAAAATCTCAAAAGCTTAGGGAGATGAGATTTCAAAATATTAAAATACTTTTACTCAATGTCTTAAATGATACAAGAACTCCCTTGAACTAATGCCATTTCTAACACCTTCAGCATGTTACTACTAACATGCACTAATTTATCAGCTTGCCTTAGAGTGACGTGTAGAACTTGGACAAAGCCAACAAAAGGGGCTTCCTAACCCAGCAGATAAGGGAACTGGATGCACTATGACCACAAATACTCCTTCCATAGTAAACTGTATTGGCCTAAATTGACCTTAGAAGTGTCCAAGGATATATAAAAATGCTCCCCAAAAAGGCATATTTAATAGGACAGTTTGGCTGTGTGGGAAACTAGGAATTTTATACTTTTAATTATAAATATATATTGAGATGCAAAGGTGGTAATCTCCATCATTTCTGGGTTATGTATCTTTGACATATTAATTATATAGAAAGATATAGCAAATATTTTATTATTTATTTAAAAATGAACAAATACCTAAAATATAATTTTTAAAGCTTTAGATGAAAGACCAAAATTCTCAGAAGTTCTAGCATTATCATGCCTAGGCTACATTCACACCACTTTGGAGAAAAGTTGCCTTAGGGCATTATAGAAATGATGCATCTATCATAGTGATTAAGTTCTGAAGAGTAGTGCCAAGCTGCTTAATATGGCTAGGATGTATTTCTACATTAGAATGAGGTTCCTTCATATTATATAGAGATACAAGCCCTTAGAGGATGACCAAATTGGCCCCAGTTTGGGATTTACTCAGTTTATCACTGCATGTCCCAAACATATTTTCTAAACCAGAAGCAGGCTGTGTTAGCTTCCCATGGCTGTGACAAAATGCCTGAGAAAATCAACTTAAAGGAGGAAAGACTGGCTGATAGTTTCAGAGAGTTCAGTCTATAGTTGTTTGGCCCCATCACTTTGGGCTTGGGGTGAGGCAGAACATCATGACTGAGAGCACATTTTGGAGCAAAAATGACCACCTATTGGTGGCCTGAAAGCAGAGAGAGAGAAAACAGACAAGATATACCTTTCAATGGCAGGCCCCCAGTAACCCACTTTCTTCAACGAGGCCCCACCTCCCAGTTTCTACACCTCCCAATAGTCCATTCATGTTTGAACCCTGCCGTGGATTAATCCATTGCTGTGACTGGAGCACTCATGAGCCAATCACATTCCCAAAGCTCCTCCTCTGAACACAGCTGCATCAGGATTACCTTTGGTATATGAGCTTTCCAGTGACATTCCAGATCCAGATTCCATACACAGGCAGACCAAGAGAGCTGATCAGCAATCACATACTACTCTAACACATTGCACTTAGACTACTCATAATATCTCTAGGGCAGTTTCCTTATAAATACAACCTGTAAATTTTATATTCATTAAATATACAATATTGGAAAAAAATGAGAAATTGCAAGAGCAAATGAAATCCTTGCTATTGGATATGTGTTGCTTCAGACCAACAACATCAATAGCAACTTGGAGCTTGATAGAAATGCATGGTCTCGGGCCCAGCCCAGAATTACTGGACCAGAATCCACATTTTTAAAAAATATCCTCTGGCTATCTCCATGCCCATCAATGTTTGGGAAGGACTGCTATAGAATTACAAATGTGCAGCTCTCACTGATTTCTACACTGATCTTAATTCTGGTAATACATCAACACCACCTGTGAAGCTTTTATGAGCTTTTGTACCTGGTCACACCTCAGGATATTCCAGCTTTAGAGAGCCATCTTTGTGTTTTAAGAATGTCATATTTCTGATTTATATTACAAGGTGAGATTTCCCAATTTAGAACAAACACATGTTTATTGCTGTTTTACTTGATCACCTTCTTAGATTTCTCTACCATGGGTATAACTGCAGTTCCCTGCTTGGATTTTTGGCACTTGTTCTTATGCTAAAGTGTGTGTAAGGATTACCTAAAAGATTTGAACTGTCAGCTCTGGCCTCTACCTTCAGAGTTAACTGGTTCATAAAATCAAATTTGTACTTCTAGTAAGTTCCCAAGTGATATTGATACTACTGGTCCAGGGACCATACTTTGAGAACCATGGATACAGGGACCTGGCTCTGATGTAAGAGGATCTAGGAATGAATTATAACATTCCCTCCTAGGAGCTTTGTGGTCTTGGTAGAGTTACCTCACTTTTCCTTCTTGTGTTCTGGAATCACTAACATGGGGATAAACCTGGATCTTACAGGAATAGAGAGATGATTTGTGTAAAGCATATGTTTGTCTTTGAAAATAAACAAGGGGAGATGTCGTTCCCCTTTTCAGTTTCAAAATTAAGGAATATTGAGCAGTTCATATACATTTTGGACACAAAATAAGCTCATTCCTCAGGATGCTAGACTCCCAATATGCTATTCGTAAGAGAATTCAAAGACTGATTAAGAATAAAAAACAAAAAATAAATGTAGATTTCTCCTCTTTCTTGCAGTTACAAAACTCATTAGTTTAATAAAGCCTCCAAGAATTCCTGTAGTACAGAAACCTGTTCAGCTTAATATTTTTCATATATAAATTCCTAGAATTTAATGTTATTTGGAATGTGATTGGGATAAAATTGACTTAGACTATTCACTATATTTTACAAGAAAATGCTGCACTTCTTTGTACATTGATTTATCAACTCTAGAAAAATACTCCTACAAATTATTCAGTATTTCGCTGGAAAAGCTGTGTACTATCTAATAAGCAATCTTATGAGAATGGATGAAAGAATGTCACACAATTGAAGGGGGGTTAAGAACAATGAACAGGAGACAATGTACCATTTGTGTACACAAGACTAAGTGAAAAATGTTCTAACCTGGTCTCTTGTGAAGTCCAGATAATGGTGCAATAACTCATTGCCTGAAGTTTGATGAAGCACATGCATGCACACACATGCAAAATCCTATTTCCAAGACCCTATAGCTAGAATGCATTACAAACATATCTCCAATTTATTGTAATGATTGATTTTTATTAGATTTCAAATAATCACGGTGTTTAAAAGGATCTTAGAGATAACTTATTATTTAATATGTAACATTATTCATTTAATCTACCATATTGTTCACTTCTAAGATAAACCGGCTTGCATGGGTGGCTTCAAATCCATCTAAAAGGTGGTGGTTCACCATTCCTCAAAGGAACCTTGACATATATGTCAAACTTGACTCAGGTATATAGCCATTGAATTGACACCTTTAATGGGATGTCTAATAGGATCTCTTTTTTGAATTTTCTAAATTTGAAAGCTTGGTTCTTTTTAACCCTGCCTTTTCCTATACTTCCTCAAATCCATTTCCCTTACTGTCTTTTCAAACTAAGTAAATGCCAACTCTATCCAACTACTTCCTTCTGACATCTGATATTCAAATCATTCCTAAGTGTGTCCAATCCCCCTTTCAGTATACCAAGAATCCAGCCCCATCCATCCAGTCTCATTACTGTTACCTGGTAGAAACCATAAATAACTATTGCCTAAACATGCTAGCATACATGTATTTTCAAACAAGTCTTTCTGCCTTCCATCTTAGTCACCCAACAATCTGGTCTCAGAGAAGCTAGAGTGATTTCCATAAAATGCACATCTGAACGTGAATGCCCTTGCTCTCAAGCAACTTAAAACCATCTATCTCACTCTGAGTAAAACCAAGAGCACTTGTTATGGCCTCCAAGGGATTGGGAACTCTGGACTCCACCTCTGACTGCACATTCCACATCTTCCTTGTCCTTTACTCTAAAATCACTTCTACCCAACCTTAACCCCCACTGCCGTTAACATTGCATGACATGTAAGTTTAGTTCATTCTTGGCAATTTTCTCCCACTGGAATGCATGCTGCACACCATTTTCTTGCTGCTCCATCCCTAGGATGTAGAGCAGATCTTAGCACCAAATGGGCATGGGTATGTTTACAGAACAAATGAAATAACTCTTTTTCCCCAGCCTCTAGCTCAAACGCTTACCTAGATGTCATTGTCCACCAAATCTTTCCCCAGCCTCTAGCTCAAACGCTTACCTAGATGTCATTGTCCACCAAATCTTCCATCCTTTGCTTTAATGACCTTCCCAAATTATTCCTCCCAGGACTCATTCCCTTGGAGATCTCAATGCCAAGAGTTCCAGGTATTATCAGCTTCTATCTAAAATTTTCTCTTTTTAACGTCTATCTAACGTGTTCTCTTTGAAGCTGGAAGAGGATTGTGCTTCCTTCTGTTCCATTTTTGGTGGGCATGTGAGAAGTGAAGGAGGCCAGGAGGGTGCCATTGATGGACCTCCTTCATCCTCATTTTAATTCCATAGGGAACTCTTGGTATTTTGTTCACCTTTGAGCCCAAGGATGTGGTTAAACAGTGATTAGGACAGGGAAAAACAAAAAAGAAACCCCACATGAGCAACAACAAAACTGCACGTTCCTATCATAAAACACCATTATGTTAATATAACTATATTGCAATCACTGGGATTAGAGCAGCTCCCATATTTATTGACTTCAACTCCCCTTAACTTGGAGCCTTGCAAAAGGTGCCTGGTTTAAAATCTTGATGTATGATTAAAGAGGAGGGAAACTGTATGAGCTGAAGCTAAAAATAGGCAAGTCTTGTTTTATTCTGACATTTCAGCCAGCAGTTCCAGCCCTCTACTGGGAAAACAAGTATCAAACAGGAGGACAGTGGCTCTGTTCCTTGTTTATAATCTACAGGGACCTGCTGACGGTTGGAAACACTTGAACAATTTAAAGAGCCCGACCTCTATGCTCTAAAAGCATTTCAGTGAATATGTAAAAGTCTCCGTGAGGACTCCAGTGTTTGGAAACATAATGGCAAAATTTTGATTGAGGCCTAGTATTGATTAACCTCTTTAAAGTTCTGGCAGTGACATTTCTGCCATTAAACAGTTTGCCCATGCACTTAATACTAGGAAAACTGAACACCAGAGGTCAAGGGCTTCTAAGAAATGGCCCCCCTTTTTTTTTTTTTTTTCATATTGCCCCTAAGGAGAATGCAATCTCTCCAATATTCATTCTAGCCACTATCAAAAGTGCATGCTTGGGTTTGGAAGCAAGAGGGGACTCCCAGAATGAACCCTGGAAGAAGACAAGACATGAAAATTCTTACTTTTTTCCCCTCTTCTTTGGCCTGCTACTTCATAAATCATTGGAGTGCTCAGTGATTTCTTATCTGTATAATGTGAAAGATTAAGTCTCGGCCCTGTTTCTCAAAGATATTTGCTAAGAACGAATAAAGTTGGAGTCGCCTCCTGGCTTAAGATAGTCCGAAATGGACATTTTGACTGTGATCTTGGCATAAAGGGAGATTTATTCCCACATCTTGTCATCCCCAGCTCAAAACTGGTATCACCTGAAGTCCACTCCTACCTACGTAAAGATAAAAAGGGGCCAATCCACCAGCCTTGTGGTAGAAGCAGTGATAACAGAGCATAAAGGAGTGGGGGATTGTTCCAGCAATCTTCCTTGAATCACCTATCTTATTAAGAAGTGACTTTTGCAAGTTGCTATCAGTATTCCCACTTTATATTTGAAGCAATTGAAATGCAAAAGAGTCAAACCCTCTGCCCAAATTTATAATCTAATTAAGTAGTAGAAATAGAAGAGTATCATTGAAGTGGTGCTATTCTGACTTTAGCTTTCAGCCTGTCTCCGTGTAACTTATTCCTCACAGTCTGGGGCCTTGCATTTAATTTTCTTCCCTTTTGGTACCTCCATCTTCAGACATATATGAGGCGAGATGATTGCAAATCAATGTCCACATCTTAATAAACTTTGGCCAGAAGTAGTCCAAGTCTCAAGGTTAGAAATCTAATTTTCAAATGTGCATATCCCCTCTCTTTATTTTGCTGGTTGCAATTCAATAAGTTTTCAGCCCTAAACTCAGACAAAATTCTTAAATGATTCAAGAACTGAACTCTGTCAGTGAACTCAAAAGGAACAACAGTCCTGGAACAAAATTGTAGAATACCTTGGGGGGAAGGTAGGCACTGAGAGGAGGGGGCAGAGGAAAAGGCCTCTGGGGATGGTGATCATGGTCCTTTGTTAATGAAGATGTTTTCTCCTGGTTGTGTTTGCTTTGTGAGAAGTTTGCCATTTGTGGACATTTCTGCTTATATGTCATGCACCAATAAATGTTTTTTTTTTTTTTAAATGTATATAATATTGTCTCCCCAAATTTAAGATCTGAGATGAAAGCATTCCAGGAATACACCTTTTCTTCAAACTAGTGCAGTCTCTGTGTAAGGAATACTAATTGTAGTCCATCTATCTACATTTGGCAAACCACATTTTTTGTGTCTTTTGACTTGAGGCAGTCAGCTCTTTTAAATAGACTTAAAAAGAACAGAATGTTCACTCCAAATGATCTTCCCTGGACAAGACAAAATATGAGCATCATTTTACCATAGACAGCACCTGAAACAGTATTTTCTCCCCTGTGTTTGCAAAGGTTAGAAATTTTCACTTTGCCCTAGAGGGATAAATTCACTGGCTGCTAATCAGGATGGCTTCTGTGTGATATGGACATCTGTCTAAGAGGAAATATATAAAGAATGCCATGTCTTTGACACCTAGGAGGCAATGGGACAGGCCTTAGATCCTAATGATTTCTGTCAGAGCCAACCTACCACAAATAGACGGCAAGACATGACTTCAAGTTGAAAGGTTCCATCTTCTGTCCCTAATCCCTAAGTTATCTGTCCCTTCTCCTTGTGACAAATATGATCTTTTACTCTTTACCGATGTGAGACAGAACATGTGGTCTATTCATTTAAATCTGAAGAGATCCAGGTAGGCAAGGATTGAGAAGTTCCTTTAGATACACTGAAGCTAAAGGGATTGACAATACACCATGAACATTTTTTTTTTTGGTCCACACCATAGAAAATAGGAAGCTCATAGAAAGAAAGAAAAGTATCAAGAAAAAAAAATACTGTTAAAACCAGAGAATGTTTATAAGAAATTCCCAAATCTAGAGATCATTTAGTTTTCTGGAATACATGAATATTTAATAAACTGGTAAAACTAGGGTTTCTGTTCTTAAATATGTGTCTAAAATGTTTTATGTCATCTGTTGGCAAATTATTTTAACATTCACTTTTCACCTGATATATCTTCCTGCTCATACAATTCATTTCAGAGGCATAACTTGTTTTCTTTGCTAAGATTTCATTTCCTCCCATCTCAGAATTTGATGAAATCTATTTCTTAGTTCCTCGTCTCCCAGTGAAAGCTGACAACAAGTATCAGACCAAATGTAACTGTCCCATATGAAGTAATTCATTTCTGTCAAAGATTAGACATTATTTTTTCCTTGACATAAGATGACTGATATTGTTCTGTTAGGTCCCAGAGGTGCAACTTAACCACTTAAGAACTAAAACTCATTTTAAGAAATGTATTCCATTCACAGGATTAGGTTTTGATTTATGGGGCAAGAAGGAAGGTACACGTCAGGAAACAGGATAAGAATAGAAGTTAAAAAAAAAATAAGTTAAAATTTATACTAACTTAGGCCAGTGAAGTTAAAGGGAAATTCTGGTCTTGAAAGAGATTTCAGTTATTTGTCCCATCTGTATTTATGACTGATAAAGAAATGGCTCTTCTTGCAGGGTGCATTTGGTATCTCCAGCAACAAGGTGGTAGATCTCGGTCCAGCCCATCTAAGTGGTAGAAAAAACACAGTGGCGTCTCCATGATGCACTTCATTCTCCCAAGGGTATGTTCAAAGAGAGGAGACCCAAGAAATTCGAAAAGCCCTGTGTGCTTCTTTTAAATTTTTTATAGCATTTTAAGAGGCTTTTCCTGAAAGGTAATATCATTCTTTAAAACCTCAAGTTGATTTTTCTCAGAGGGAAAGCCCATTTTATAGAATTGGGAAAAGGAGCTTTAGCAGATTTCTCTCTTGTCCACACCTCTACCCTGACCGCGAGAGCTCATTTTGTTCTGATTTATAGTTTAGACTTTCTTCTAATACTTCATTGGCATAAAAAATCCAATGGTTGAAAGGAAACAAGTGAGCAGGCATATGAATAAAAGCAGCAAAAATACAAAACATAGCTGAATAGCTACTGCACCATGCCCCCACTCTGATTCCTTCTGAAAGTGGGTAGAATAGCCATAAGGTGAAAATGACTTTCTTTCCATGGTGACTATCAAGCACTGATGCATCCTTCAGTGCTCTGAGTATTAGTTCTCTCAGAGGAGAACAATACAATATAACCTTTCTGCTCATTCTTGTAAGAATGGATTTGCAGATTTGAATTAGGAGGTCGTGTTGAAAAATTCAGAAGTGGTATACAGTGGGAAAGTCTTTCTAATGTTATCCTAGGCAGCTTACTGCTGACTCTTAGCCATAGAATTCAGCATTTCCCATAAATGGTAGCAAAGGATAGGGATTGTTCTAGAATGGTCACTTTGTTATTGCGGCCACTTGTAGTACAGTGTGGATACATAGAGCCATTTCCTGATTGCTGGTTTAAATGTGAGTAGATCACTTAAAAGAACAAGGAAGGAATAATCAAATTGGGGACCTTAAAGTAAGATGTTGCACTAGGTACCTGTGTACATTACTTCACCTAATCCTCAAAATAATTTAAAAGTTCCTAAGTTTCTTCTAGAAAGCTGATGCTCTTAGGAACCCATTGGAAAGGAACTCAAGGCTTGTACCTGAACACCACCACAAATCTGATTTCTAACTCCCAAATAAACACAGTGACAACAGCACATCCACTGCTCTTCTGTGCTCTACAGTGGAAATCTGTCACAGAAAAACCTCTACCACTTACCAACACCTAGCAACACCAGAGAAGAGGGTCCAGTGGGAAGCAGGACCACACACAGGTATTCCATTTCTTATTCATTCAAGAAGTAAAGAGTAGCTATTATGTATCAGGCATTGTTCTTTGTGTCTAAGAAAGAGCAATGAACATGAGAGAGAAAAGCTTTGCTGTTTTTTAGTTTATATCTTTTTACAGAAGATCTATAAGAAGCAAGCTCATCACCAAAGAAAATACTGGAATCTTAGCACTGTTAATTAGATTTGTGTATGTGAAGGGCCATGTATTTCAAATGCATTTAGATGATCAAGGGCATATTTCAGAAGGTTGATATTTATTTTTGTTTGGTTCAAAACTATGCACATAACATTTCTATGCAGACTGTATATGGCTGACATTAAATCTGTGTCAACTGTTATCCTCAGGACATATAGCTTCCTGTCTTCAGAAATCTCTTTTCCATTACAACTTACCATCTTCTTTGTGCTGATCATATCTTTTTTTTTTTTTTTTTTTTTTACTTCTTATAGTTAAATACTCATCTAATCATTTTGCTACATATCTTTAAGAAATAATTCTAAGTAAACCTTGAAATTGCTAATGTATCAACAAACTTTAAAACTCTAGTATATATTTTTGAGAAAATAAATTAAAAACAGCCATACAACTTCTTTATAAAGTCCAGATTTGAACTAATTCCCATGAAGTAAGATTGCACAATATCCTTGGGATAATATATTTATTGGTGTGGGTAAAAGTCAGCCTCTTATTAGCTTTTGTGGTCCCTGTATAATGTAATGTGAGTTCAGACATTGGATCTACTTATTTATCCTTATCTCTTCACCCCCGTTAACTAATTCACTGCCATTTAAGTTGAACTTAGCTCCCTCGTCTCCCTGCACATGCATGACTTGACATTTACACTCATTAAATTTAATATTCCACCCCTGAACCCTTCAGCAAAGCACTTCCTACAAAACAAGGAGATTCTGTATGTTGGCATTGTGGAAACTTCATTTGTTGGATTTTCAACTATAAACTGGACAGCATTTATTTAAACAATGTTTTTTTTTTTTTTTTCCCCCACTGCCTACTATAAAGACTAGTCACCTGAACTTCAATCTTCAACTACAGGGAGCTCTTTTGTTTTAGATGTAGAGAAAAATTCATTACAAGTCCTAAAATTGCAGTGAACCACATGTTTTATAAGTTTATAATATTATACACAATTCAAATTTACAAAAAGCCACAGAAGAAAAATGGGAAAGTTTTGCTTTCTAAATTCAGTTAATTTTAAAAGTAATGACTAACATGATTTATTTCCCATGAATCTATGTTGAGCTCTATCTAATAATATATACTGTACAATAATTTTGAAGATTTATCATTGAGGTTTCTGTGTATTATTTAATAAAAGTTGTGGTTACAATACATTTTCATGTGCAATTACAGAATGTATAATTTTCAAAAATCATTGAAATACGGGTTATACTTAGTTTTTCCGTTTTGCAGTACTGTTTGCCATAAGAAAGCCTCACAAACCATAAAAATGAATGTTGTTCTTTTTGGTGATTTATGAGATGAGAGATTGTACTGCCTGGGTATTTTAACTCTTTATCCAACACATTAAAAATCAATCTTGGGGCTGGGGATATAGCTCAGTTGGTAGAGTGCTTGCCTTGCATGCACAAGGCCCTGGGTTCAATCCCCAGCACCACCAAAAAAAAAAAAAAAGAAAAAAAATCAATCTTAATCCTTTTCAGCTAATTGAGATCTTACCCTCATTCTTCCTAAAAACATAGGCATATGTTTGTATTTTATTGATGGGAAAATAAGAGAAGTTGAGGATTTTAAGGTCAAAACATAAGTTTTACTTTTAGTAAAGTCATTTTTATTCCAAGTCTGGTCCTATCCTGTGCATGTACGATAGTTTCATGCCAAATTGAATAGTGCACACTATTAGTAATATGTATTCCATCAATTCCCTTTGAATACATTATATACACTCACCGAATTTTATTTTACAATGCTCTTAATGCTGGAGAAGTTTATTGTCCCTTAGAGGTTTTTCATGGAGCCATGGTTTACTAACAATTAGCTTTAAAAATCTGCCACACATAAAAATATTTATGCTTAGTTTACATATACTCCCCTGGAGATAGAGAGATAAAACTGAACATGCTCCCCCCCTGAGATAGCTCTGCAGAACAGAACCATCTGAACGTTGATGGTTTTTCTCTGGCATGTTCAGGAGGCAAAAACGTGTCCTTTTATTCCAGCTGCACTTGCACTTGCTGATTTACCTCTAGCTTTGCTCCTCCTCATTCATATGCACACCCACACTCACACCCACACTCTGCTGAAGACTGTCAGGAGGACAATATTTACAGCAATCGGGAACCAGCATAGCTCATTTTAAAATATTTCCCCAGTTCTGTTTGCAAAGTTAGTCATATGTTGGCTCAAGCAAATAAAAGTATTTTTTTGATAGCATCACCTGAAAATAATGCTTGATACCAGAAACAATGATAAATTAAAAATACAGACAAACTTCAAGCAGAACCTCATTCATTAAAATGAATCCTGTTGCTCTATACTAGGCATAGAATATTTTATAGCAATTACTTGCCACAACTTTTAAAATGTACAGCATAAATATATTTCAACTTTCAATCTATGTCCTTTCATGGATAGACTTTAGCAGGATTTTTTCCTTTGTTTTTCAAAATGTTTGTTGTTCATTATGTATTATGTAAGTGAGTAGACAAATTAAGCACACTACATGTTAAAATAATAGGTAATTACAGAGCCCCTAATATTCAAATATCACTGTCACCATTTGGGACAAGTTGTTTTCTTTACAAATATGAATGGAAAAGATTTTTTTTCTTTGTACCATGACTAAAAGAAAAACAAAATGTTGGAGGAAAAATGTAACATCAGTCCAAATTCTAGTACTTGCTAAAATAAGATTCTGATTGTAACAACCCAGTAGTGACAGGCAATATGGTAGAGAGATTCGATATGTAGATATATCATCTGAATTGTGGGTCTGGATCTTTCCAGCACTGGTTGTGTGATCTGAGAATAGTCCCAATATGTTTTCTTTTACATGAAAGGCCATGATACTAAGGAATATCACACATTAAATGTTTAATTTGTAGAATAAAGAATATAGTATGAAAAACTATGGACGACACCTTGAAGAAATGTCAGGCATGGTCTTAAGGAATGTACATCGCTCTAATGACTATGCTTCTAGGGCTTCACCATGGAGCAGAGATATTCAGGGAAGTGATTACTATATTTCTGAAGTTAGACCTATCAAGATTTGAGAAATCACCTGTTAAGATTTCATTTAAATAGTATAAGGGTTTTTGCAACTCTGTATTTCAAGGTCCAATTTGACAAGTATACTTAAAAGGGCTTTACGAGCCAACAACAATTTCTAAGCTCTTCTGTGATTCCCAGGGCCATTTGGGGGGCAGAGTGTGAAGATACTTATTGGAACATGAATCTACAAAGAAAGGCAGGTGATACACTTTTGATGATCTTGAATTCTGCCCTGGGGATTTAACATTGTTTGATTCTGAAAGTAACAGCAACCTTCCCTCTCCCCCAACTGGACAATTACTCAAAGACACCTAACTTTTTAAATATCTATATTTTGCCCATAAGG
Organism: Tamias sibiricus; assembly: GCA_025594165.1. Taxonomy (NCBI): domain Eukaryota; kingdom Metazoa; phylum Chordata; class Mammalia; order Rodentia; family Sciuridae; genus Tamias; species Tamias sibiricus. The sequence goes on from CM046662.1 coordinate 14,452,353, forward strand.
ACTGTCACTTACAGAGTGATAAGACCACCATCTATAGGAGTAGTTAAGTGCAAAATGATAGACAGCCTGAATTTCAACAGCTGTAAACATCGGGAGGACATTTGGATGAACGACAATCTTTATGATGACCCCAGTGACTGCTGCCTTCCTGTACTCATGCTCCTGTGAAATTCTTTCCCTTTCAGTGTGGACTGAAATTCCCGACTCCCTTCTACAAAAAAGTACAGTAAATATCATGGAATGATACTGCCAAGATTAAATTATAAAAAAGACAACTATAAAGAATTAAAAAAAAACTTAACACCAAAAAAAAACAAATAACCCAATCAATAAATGGGCTAAGGAATTGAAAAGACACTTCTCAGAAGAAGATACATGATTAATCAACAAATACATGAAAAAATGCTCAACATCGCTGGCAATTAGAGAAATGCAAATCAAAACTACTCTAAGATTTCATTTCACTCCAGTCAGAATGGCAGCTATCAAGAACACAAACAACAATAAATGTTGGAGAGGAGTTGGGGGAAAAGGCACACTCATACATTGCTGGTGGGACTGCAAAATGGTACAACTGTTATGGAAAGCAGTATGGAGATTTCTTGGGAAAATGGGAATGGAACCACCCTATGACCCAGCCATCCCACTCCTGGGTCTATTCCCAAAGGACTTAAAAACAGCATACTACAGTGACACAGCCACTTCAATGTTTATAGCAGCACAATTCACAATAGCTAGGTTGTGGAACCAACCTAGATGTCCCTCAGTAGATGAGTGGATAAAGAAAATGTGGTATATATACACAATGGAATTTTACTCAGCAATAAAAGAGAATAAAATAATGGCATTTCCTGGTAAATGGATGAAGATGGAGAATATAATGCTAAGTAAAATCAGTCAATCTCAAAAATCCAAATCCTCTGATATAAGGAGGCTGGTTCACAGTATTGTTGGGTCGGGGTACATAGGAGGATTAGAGGAACACTATAATGGTCAAAGGGAAGGGAGAGGAAGAGAGGGAGCAAGGGGAGATGGAGGGGAAAAAAAGAAAAAGTGGTTGAATAAGACAGATATCATTATTCTAAATGCATGATTAAAGACTTGAATTCTACAAATATACTTTGTATACAAACTGTTTTGTGTAAAAAGATGCTCTGTATGTGCAGTATGAATTGTAATACATGCTACTAGTATAAATTTTAAAAAATTAAAAAAATAAAAAAATAAAATTAAATTAAAAAAAAAAAGACAACTGTGTCTTCTTCATTGGCCTTTCTTGCTCTTAGAATCTTTGTCCTAAGGGAAGCCAGTTCCACTCAACGCACTAGCCCTGTGGAGAGGCCCATGTGTGTGGCAAGGGAATAAAACCTGCCAAGGACCCCATCTGTGTGCTTGGAGGCAGAGTTCCCCACTCCCAGTCAGACCTTCAGATGAGCCAGCAGCCCTGGCTGACAGCTTACATGGAAAGTTCTGAGAGACTGTAAGCTGAAGAATTGGCATTCTAGGATTCTTTTTTAAAGGAAACTGTAAGATTGTAAGAGGTTATTATTTAAAACCATATTTTGAGATAAGGTACTATGCAGAAACACGATTAATACAGGAAGAATGTTAAAGCTAAAGTCATAATGATAATACTAAAAGCAGCTTTTATTTCCTGATTTCTACTCTACTGCACATACCAAACTAAACGAAAGAAAAACAATATATAAAAACACCAGAAGTTAGATGAATAAAAATACTATAAATAAAGGAGAAACCAATGATAATACAACAATCAAAGGAAGAGAGGATGTAAGGGTAAAAACACATTAGGGAAAAGAAAATGGAGTAGATAAAGAGATAGCAATAAATGAGAAAAAAATTATTTAAGTATGTTGGGTAAGAAATTAATTTAAACATTAGCAAAAGCAGAGTGGATTTATTTTATCATGGAAAAGCACTTTAAAATATACAATTTATAAATATATAATCATAAAATATTTTTATAATTTATAAAACTAAAAAATCAAGAAGAGGTTCTTTAAAAAGACTTCAAGAGTTAAATTGTTCTTTATTTGTTATATTCTACAGGAAAAATGTTACCAAATTTTTGTAAAAATATTTTTTGTTGTTGTAGATAGACGCAATACCTTTATTTTATTTATTTTTTTATGTGGTGCTGAGGATGGAATCCAGTGTCTCATACATACTAGGCAAGCACTCTACCACTGAACTACAGCCCCAGCTCCAGAATGTTACCAGCTTTTAACATTTTTAGATTTTTACCTTTCTTGTAGCTCTACTTTTATTACCATGACTTGAAAGACTAAATCTGTTAGCAGAGTATTTGTTATTTTACAAGCCATGGGGAGTAGAGAAGATAGCCAACATCTATTAAACACTTACTACACAAAAGGATGTACTTTGGCTGTTTTAAATACTGCCTCATTAATTTCTCACTTGGATGAGCCACAAGCTTGATATATTATCCCCATTGTCAAGATAGGAAAACCAAAACTCAAGAGATTTTCAGTAATATGCCCGAGGCCTCACAGTATATGTCAAGTCTAATGAAAATCTTCGCCTGTGAGTCCAAACTCTCCTTCTTCTAACCCATTACGTCAACTTATTAGACAACTAAGATGATTTATTCTCCAAGTTGTGTTGGAGTAGCTAAGTGCTATAAAATGTGAGGTTATTACTGTTGTCACCTATCTTTCCTAGAGTTCCTGATAAACTTTAAATCATTTTAAGGTAACTTTCTTCTTATTGAATCACATTTTCACCCAAGCAAAGTCTCCATTCCTTTGGACTAGCTTCAAGAATTACTCTGCTTTAGGCAAACCAATACAATTCTTCAAAATCTATTTAGCACAGTTTCCTAAGAAGGTAACAATAACCGTAGAGAGCACATCCTGTTTCTTCATTAAGTGAGACCAGATGCAATGACTCAGAGGTGGTAAACCACACATACTACAGGAGTTCCAGATATTTGCACTGATCTCCCATATTGCCATGAAAGAAGAAACCATTCTTTAAATTTCAAAGTTACCACTAAATAGGTACAGCTTACTAACAAACACCTCCTACTTACTAAGTTGCACATTCTGTGTTCCAAACTCCCTGTATGCTGACCAAACCACAAGGGTTCCTCACCTCTACCTTCGTTAAGCTCAGGCACATTCTGGGCAATTTCTGTCTAATTGCTCTTCCTCTCCTGATTACTGTCAGCTGGTGGTATTCCTTTGCTGAAATGGAATATCAAACAGCACAATATACCTTATTTTCTTGCATAATCACTTTCTGCCCACTAGAATCAAGAACACAACATGCTAAATTACTATGATTGTTGGAATATCATTTGGGATGTATAGGCTAAAAGAAATGCTGGGTTTGGAGGACTACTACTGTCTAAATTGCATTTTTTTGCATTTCCTCTTTTTGTTTTAGTGCATAACTATGTGACTGAGTGGAAGAACAGCAGTTATATCCAACTCTTTGCTAGTTGTAGAAAATAATGACCATGCCAGGAGTCTGGGACTGATGATCATCTCTCATCTGCTTTTCTTAGACTAATGTAACAGTAGTATAGAACGCTTTAGGGAAAGTGGACTGATTTATTTCATGGAATCACTATAGAAGAGGTTCTCCAACTCAAGAGAAACATCAGTATCATGGTTTTTAAAAACTTATTTTATGATGATGATAAATATATTGTTCATTTCAAATAAAACTTCCTTTTGAAAGTAACTATGGGAGCTATTGGGAACAGCCAGTATGATGGGGTTTGACAAAATTATTGCATGTTGATTTTTATTGCCATTCATTCATTCAAGCTAATAGTTCAGCACTGTTCTAGGTTGTTGGGAAAGATCAGTGAACAACAAAGAGACACTCATTCTTGGTATCCAAGCAGGTAGTAATAACAGACAACAAATGATACATAGAATATATATGCAAAGCATATGATTGGAAAGTAATGAGTTCTATAACAGAGACAAACCTGAAAATTATCAGAATGAGGAGGCTTGGGAGTGAGGGGCAAGGCAAGACAGTTTGCTCTATTAAACCAGGTCATCAGGGTAGGTCTCAATGAAATTGTTCGATACAAACAAAATCAGAGGGGATAAATAATACCTGAAGAAAAGCTAGAAAATCTGGTATGTTTGAGGAATACCTAGAAGAACCATGAGGAGGGATGTGAGTGGGATGTTTAGAAAGGGTTAGGACCATGTGCATCAGTGGTAGGATTTGACTTTCACTGTGAATGGAGTAGATAGCTCTCATATTTTTGAGCAGAGAAGTAATGTTATTCTAATTTCTACCACTAGTAATACATTATGTGAAGAGTTTTCCACGGAGGTAACTTATGGGAAGAAAAGGATTGTGGATTTAAATCTAAAAGCAGTGGCAAAAATATAGGCAAAGAGTAGGATGTGGCTTCAGGAAGAATGAAGGACTATATCAACACATCAACACAAGAGACAAGGCTCAGACCTCAAGAAAATCAGAAGGCAGGCTAGCAGACATGTTATTCCTAGGGTCAACATCTCCACCATGTACAGAGACTAGGTCTACAAAAGAGTGTGCCGAGCAAGCACTGTAACAATTAGCCCAAGTCTGCCATATGTCTGGAGGCTGCCATTACTCTCCTCCTGCTAGCTACCTCCTTGAAGAAATCAAAGTCCAGTGTGGCCAGAGATGCAGGTGTATTTCACAAGAAACAGAGAATCTAGAATGAATGGACAATTAGAAAACTTTCACATGCTGGCTGAAGACTAATCCATGCATGGTTTAGGGAAAATACTTCTGGACATAGCCTTCCAACTTTGAGTTGGTCCTGGTTGCAAACTAGTAGTTTCCGGTTGTGAAAGTGTGTATAAAGGTGAGGTAGCTGAAGTGATATTTTTGCCATTCTGGGGACTGACTGATCTGCTTAGCTCCATCAAGAGCTCTCACTTTCAAGAAGATGTGACCCAGAAGCAATGCTCAAGGCCTTTGCTACCTCACATTCCCATTGTTCTCACAGTATTTTTCTAAGGGTATACTAATTCTTGTCGAAAGAAAAACCATAGAATGATTTGTCATTTCCTGGGAACATGAATATCAGGCAGGCTGTCAGCCATTTGTAAATGCTTCTGCCCGGGGTAGAATGGATATACACAAAGTACGGTGTGTGTTTGTGTGTGTGTGTTACTTGTAATTCCTGTTTTTTTTCTTTCAGCCTCATTTCTTTTTATTCTCCTTCTCACACTCCAAAATAGCCAGGGAGAAGTTCTTTAATGTTTCTGATAGGTCTTTGATTTTTATGCTCTTTCCCTCTCTCTCTCCTTATGCACTCTTCTGTTCTGTTTTCATAACTTGGCACATTTGTTTACTCAGTATTTCCTCTATCAGAACATTTCTAGCACCTGTCCTCATTTGGTGAACTTCCACTCCTCTTTCAATCCTGCCTTCATTGGAATTTCCAGCTTGCTTCCCAGCATTCTGAGGCCACTAAACTACTGCTCCATTTTATTCATCTTACTTACTGTCATTTCCTGGTTCTTCTGTGTTCCACATTACCAGGTAACGTCCATCAGATCTAATGCTTTATCTATTTTTTACTTCTTGTTCATAATTTCAGCCTGACCTCATGATACAGTGTCTGGACATAGTCACTGTCAAATTAATATTCAATAATATTGTTATTGCATACATTGTCTAGGTGCAATTTGAAATGATTTGTTTTTGAGATTTATAAAGAGAATCTACCTGATTAAGAAAGCTATCTAATTTGGAAGTAAAAATCACAGATCAAATAATTTATGTATTTTATTCCTTTTGGGGAATACACATCACCCTGTCTTATTATTTCCATGTGTTCTTCCATGGAAGTTTTCATCACATAATTACAAATCCCCTAAGTATAAAATGTTACATAGTGTAAAAGGATATGATGGCAGAGAGTTGTTAAATGCTTTCGAAATAATGAAATAATTTAATTAAAACATTATGGATCTTAAAATTGTGTTTGCTATTTGTACCTCAGTGCTTTAAATTCAAGAGCAGATTTTGTGTTGCTATTTTAATTCTGTTAAAGCTTTCTTTAAGGTACTTTCTTCACTCAGGCAATCCTATGCATTAAATTTCAAAGAAACCTGAGACATCCCAGATTGGCAGATATTTACACTTGGATCATAACATATACATCAAAAGGAAGATTGAGTGGCTAACGTGAAGGCCAACTGGAATATAAGCAATATGTGTGTTTCAGGTTGCATTTTTACCACTATGTAATTTTTTCAAGGATGGAAGACATTTTCAGAAATTATTCATTCTTCTGCTAGGGTTTCATCTGCTAGCTAACATCACATTGTATTGTGTATGTGTTATTTAAGCACTAAAAACCAAAAGAACAGTTATTTCACTCCTCCAGAGTCAACATTTGCTTAAGAAAATCATATCCATAATTCTTCTGGAAAAAAAAAAAAATCCCCCTAATTAAGTTACTATTCTTTCAGTTAGAGATTTGAAACAAGTTAGCTTCATTTAACCATAGGAGAAAAAGAAATAAATTGAGAAGGGGAAATCTATGTATGAAAGCCCAAGCTTACATTGACTCCTTTAAAAATCATTAAAGGAACTATAATAAATTGCATCCTTTGAAATGGAAATTGCAAAACTTCCAGATTCACTTCTTAGGAACTTTTTTTATTTTTTCTTATGGATGATATGTTCTCAACATGGTTTCTTCTAGACCACACTTCCTTTGCTTTTACCTCCAGGTTTAATCCCAATCAAAGCTAGCAAGTCCCATCCCTGTGGGGCACTAAAGAGAATTGTTTCACATTGTTACTGGGAGGATTTGTGACTTTAATTATTTTTGCAATTATTTGCTACAATTCAACTGCGATTTTATTCTATAATCACAGTTTTACTTCCTGATCAATTATTTGATGCCTCTTCAAAACAACTCAGCTAATCTAACTTTGGGCCTTATACATTATGTTGTTTCATAAGTGCTCATAGTTTGGTTTCTTGTTGAAATACTTCAGAAAAGCAATAATCCTTCCCATGGGACATCCATAGTGTTACAACTTTTCTGTACCAATTTAATTAGCACAATTATCAGAAGGAAACTTCTGATGTGATGTCTCAGCTCATTTTATGTGTCCAACCAACAAATCTACTCTTGCATGACTACTTAAATATGAATCCAGATCATAATTAATTAATGGGCAAACCACTCACTTCTTCAGAGAAACACGTGTAAGTTAGTTATTTTTATGTTTGTCTCTTGAAAAGAACTTTATTCTGAATATTTCCCTTTATTAAAAATGTGTGCATGTATGAAGTCACAAATGGTGTGAATATACTTGGTATACAACCAGAGATATGTAAAAATGTGCTCTACAAGTATAATATGAAATACAATACATTCTGCTGTCATTTCTAACAACTTAAAATAAAAAATAAAATTAAAAAATGTCCATAGTATGTTTTATGACTCTTTCCTTTTTGACTAATTAACCCATTAGTCAAATTAACCCATTTGTCATATCCATCCTAATAAATGTACACTTTCAGGGAAGAGTTTAAAAATTCAAAGTAACCTGTTTTAAAAAGAGTAAAGATTTTATACAAGTTCCAAATTATTTTTAATACACAACGATTCCTATTTCAGCTTATCAATGTGACAATTCAGATTTGCTATTAGCCAACATTTATTTTGTCATCTCACATAAACTGATATTTTCAAAGGGTCCTATAAAATACCTGCTGCTAGTTATAGAAAAAGTGTAATATAATTTGGTCAGGACCAATAACCCAGATGCAAAAACACATCTGATTAGACAATTCAATAATTTAACTTGAGACTCCCAGACTACTGGCTTTATGTTAATCTATTATACTGTTGTATATAAGTTGAGTAAAATGAGTAGCTTGGATACATTTTGGTTTACTGAGAGTCTTGGCTTCCCATTGCTCTGTAACAAATTACCATGAACTTGGCTGATTAAAGTGTCATGAATGTTTTACTGGACATTTGGTGAAACATCCAAAATAGGTCCTACTTGAATAAAATCAAAGCATCAGTATGACTGTATTCCTTTATGAAGGATTCAAGGAAGCATATATTTTCATGGGTTCTAGAAGGCCATCCACACATCCTGGCTCACAATTCCTTTCTTCCATCTTTAGAGCCGGCAATGGCTGGTTGTCTTTCTCAGAGTAGGTCACTGACCCTCCTACCTTCCTCTGTACTGGTAAAGACTCTTATGACTACATTGGGTCAACCTGAATAATACAGAATGATTTTCACTTTAAAAGGTGAGCTGATTGGGAATCAGTTTGTTTTGCAGTCTCAGGCCTATTTTGCTATATAATATCAGCTATCCACAGGTTCTGGGGTTAGAAGGTGGGTGTCTTTGGGAGGGCATTTTTCTGCCCACTACACTGGGGTCACTCTTACGTCTTAAATGGAAGCTTCATAAACTTCCAAGCATTATCTTCCCAGAAAATCAGGATGAAAGTTCAACCTTGGAGCATTTCAGAGGTCTGTTGCAGCTCCTTCTAGTTCACATTCTGATTATTTTCATTACATTCCAGATAAAAGCTGAAAAGAATGCTCAAAACTTTTTATAAATCTTTAAAATTGTACTGCAATTTTTACAGATGATTTCATGTTTATACTTTTTAAAATGTCCTGTCAAAATTCTACCAAACACTGCATTTAGAAGCTGTTTCCTACTGACTTTATCATGTTGCATGTGGAAACCTGTCTCAATCCAAGCAAGAGGCAAATGTAAATGTAAACACCTAGTGCTTAATGGGGAGACACATTAAGAGAAATGTGTTGGTAGGCAATTTCATTGTTGTGTAAACATCAGGAAATATACTTCCACAATCCTAGATAGTACAGCCCACTCTACATAGGCTAGATGTTATGCACCATCATGCATGTGGTCCACCAAAATACTTTTATATGCTGTATGACCATGATAAGAAAAAAAAAAAAATTAAATCAGAGTAATGGTGAAATTAAAGTAGGGACAGAATCCATACAGTTTAACTTTTATCATTAATGTACCTTCATAACTGAAGTCTCACAGTGATTCTTTAGCACTAGACAATAATAAAGATGAGAACTAAGAATGTACTACAGCCCACAAGAAATAGGTTTGCCAATTTAAATTGCTTTTTATTTTTATTTTTATTTTTTTTGGTCATTTCTGATGAATCTACCCATCCTTTTATCTAGTCCCCCTTCTATGAAAAAAAAAAAAAACTCTTTATCTATATATTCATAATTTTATTCACCTATTTATCATATATTTATAGAACGTCTTAGGCTTAATTTAGGAATATCAAAGTAAGACTATTAGAAACATTTTTAAACATGGCTATGGTCATATGCAACAACCAATGACCTCTCCCCTGAGGTCCTGGCAGAATAGTTATGTGGTCATAAATCCACGTCCTCATCTTACTGAGCATAAGTCTGGTTTACATGCCTGTCCCTATAGGAGCTAAACACTCCATGACTGTACCAGTCAATCAAATGACCAAGCACACCTTTTCTATGTGTTTTCCTTCGTTATTTCTTTCCCTTTTATCTTTTCACAATTGGGATCAACTCACAAAGTAATATTCTGGAGAGAAAAGTAACATATGGAAAAGCATGGGTCCTTGGATCACTCATTAAAGAAGAGTGGCTCAGTTCTTCAAGTTAAAGATGCCAGTACTAGCCAGGCACGATGGTGCACTCCTGTAATTCCAGCGGCTTGGGAGGCTGAGACCAGAGGATCGCGAGTTCAAAGCCAGCCTCAGCAATGGCAAGGCACTAAGAAATTCAGTGAGACCCTGTCTCTAATAAAATACAAAATAGGACTGGGTATGTGCCTCAGTGGTCGGGTGGCCCTGAGTTCAATACCTGGTAACCACCCCCAAAAAAGATGCCAGCACTAGAAAGTTACTTGAGACACAAATAAACTTTTTTTTTTTTTTTTTTTTTTTTTTTTGTGGTACCAGGGATTGAACTCAGGGGCACTCGACCACTGGGCCACATCCCTGGCCCTTTTTGTATTTTTATTTAGAGACAGGGTCTCACTGAGTTGCTAAGTGCCTCGCCATTGCTGAGGCTGGCTTTGAACTCGCGATCCTCCTGCCTCAGCCTCCCAAAGTGCTGGGATTACAGGCATGCGCCACCGCGCCCGGCTACAAATAAACTTTTATTGTAGCAAGCCATTGTGATCTGGGGATTATAACCAGTGGTGTAATTGAACAAATGCAAGAACAATAAGATTAATGAAAAAAATTACTTTAAACAGTATGTTCAGATTACATAAGGAATAATTATGGATTTAGGGATACATAAAGAATGGAAACTACATCAGTCAGGATCTACATAGATATCATTAAGGGTAAAACAGAATAGTTACCATAGAGAGATAATTGAGACAGCTTAATATGAGTAGATTCCAAAAATAAAAAAAACAAAAGCACTTTCTAGAGGGAATAAACTCATCCCAAGGTATAATCCCACAGATTTTGCATCAAGCAACATCAGTGCCTGTTGGAGTGACTGGTCTTAAAATTCATGGAACAAATATAAAGCATATGCTCACGAATATAAGGCAAACAGACTGTGTTAACAAAGACATTTGGAGAATATTATATACAGAATAAATTATGTATTAGGGGAGTTCCTGCAAAGGTCTGGACCAGTCATATCCAATTTATCCCACAAACTGTTAACATGGAAGGTAAAAGGGAATGAAGATAAAGATATTTCAAAACCTGAAGGTGAAAAGCAGGAATAGAAGTGCTTCCATGTAGTAGATAAAAATCCTGCCTAAACATTTCTCTGATAATTTAAAGAACATATGGGGTAGTTGCCTCCATGAAGGAAAATTTACAGCAGAGCTATGGGAGGAGCCAGAAGTAGAATTGAAGAAATGAAAAATGAACCGGTAGACCCCATAGAAGAAATCAAGAGATACAACCAAGTGTAGGCACTGTGGGAAACACAGCAAGGGATATAGTGGATGGAATGTAGAAGAGCAACCAATATGAATGGACAAAAAATAAAGCTAAAGATATTGAGAGACTTAAAATAATAGCAAATGGTATATAGAATATTTTTTAATCGGCCTCCCCATAGAAGTCATATAAATATTTGAACATAAAAAATTCATGAAGATATAATTGAAGGACATGTTCCTAAATACATACCACATGCTAGTAAAAGTTGACTCACAGTGATCTATCTGGGACGCACTCCACTGAAATTCTCAATGAGAGTGCAAACAGACACACACGCACACACATACACACACCCCTCTCTAAAAACTTCAGATGATCCTAACATTTTATATAGGAATATTGAAAAGCAGAGGTCCATAGAAAAGATTAGATAAAATGAAAGGCAATAGAGTAATACCTATTAATGTTTAAAGAAAAAGAAACATGACCTAAGAACTATTTATCCAATCATAGCATCTCCCATGTAAATTATCTACAAAAAGATACTTTTGAATATAGAAGAACTCAGGATATATTTTACCATGAGTCCTACCATAGAAAAACAAAACCTTTCTTTCGTGACCTGCATGTATTATTTTCTTTATTTCTTTTTGTTTATTAATTTTTGAGAAATAGTCCAGCTATATTGCCCAGGCTGCTCTTGAACTTGAGATCCTCCTACCTCAGCCTCTGGAGTACCTGGGACTATAAGTGTATACCAACACACTGAGCTAAAGAAAAGTATTAGATGAATTTACTCAAAAAGAGATTGGATAAATCCCTACCCCCCCCCAAAAAAAAAAGGATTAGTGGTATTAGACATTTTTTATGTGAGGTATTAAGACTAAAATGGATGCATGGATGATAGTGACTGTTCACAACTCAATTCATGTCCACTAACAAGACAGAAATATTATGACTAACTTATAATTAGAACAAATTTTATGGTTTAGATAAGTGGTGGCCCCGTAAGTTCATGTGTAAGACAAGGCAAGAATGTTCAAGGGGTAAATGATTAGATTGTGAGCAGTGTGACCTAATCACTGAATTGATCCACTGATGTGGATAAACTGGGTGGTAACTACAGGCACGCAGAACGTGGCTGGAGGAAGTAAGCCTCTGGAGGCATGACTTTGGAGTTTATATTTTGTCCTTGGTGAGCAAAGCTAGCATGTTCCTGCTCACATGTTCTCCTTCTCTCTCTGCCCTCTGGTTGCCATGTCCTGGAGTGGTACTCTCTGCCATGCTCTTCCACTACAATGTGCTGCCTCATCCGTGGCCCAGAACTATAGAGTTGGTCAACCATGAACTGAACCTCTGAAGGAAATTTTAAGGAGGATAGAAACAAAGTGGACATGCAGAATTATATCAGAGAAACAAAATCAGACAATCTGGATCACATTCTTTATATATTAGTCTCTGTGTCCTCAATTCTGTACCATTGGTCCACCAGTCTGTTTTGGTGCCAATACCATGCTGTTTTTGTTACTATTGCTCTATAGTATAATTTAAAGTCTGGTATGGTGATGATGCCACCTGCTTCACTTTTCTTGCTCAGGATTGCTTTGGCTATTCTGGATCTCTTATTTTTCCAGATGGATTTCATGACTGCTTTTTCTATTTCTTTGAAGAATGACATTGGGATTTTGATTGGAATTGCATTAAATCTATATAATGCTTTTGGTAGTATGGACATTTTGACAATATTAATTCTACCTATCCAAGAGCAAGGTAGGTCTTTCCATCTTCTGAGTTCTTCTATGATTTCTTTCTTTAGTGTTCTATAATTTTCATTATAGAGATCTTTCACCTCTTTTAGTGTGTGCAAACAAATTAATTATTATTGTACAAAACAAAGGGTGTTTTTAATACTAAAGTATGTAACATAAAGCAGCCAAAACATTCACAAATCATAAATTATTGAAACTATAAAGAGAAATTGACCAGCATTGGTAACTAATGATAATCCAGAGGATACAAATGAACTTCTACAATGGCACTCATAGAATATTTCAATAGAAAACAAGAATCAACCTTGTATTAGGAAAGAAAACTGCATTGGCACTAAAATACAGTAAGTACAGAAAAGTTTGTCTGATCTCAAGGGAATAAACTAGAATTTTAATAACCAGCTAGAAACAAGAGATCATTCTCTCTGTAATGAAAAAAAGACTTCCATTTCAAATTCATAGTAAGAAAAACTAGTAATGTTTGGGATTTCCAGAAAACAAGGATAATATAAATACTATTAACCTAAAGAAATTCTACCAGGAAACTACATTACCTTGCATGACAAAATTTTAAGAGAATGAAAAAAATCAACTAAAATAATTGACTAAAACTTTAAAAAAGATTAACACCACAAGCCAAAAGACAAAAACCTATAAATTACAAGCAAGAGGAAAAAAATAAATTAACAAGCTTGTTAGTTATGGTGAAAATATAAAATAGCTAAGTTCCTAAGAGGAATATTAAAATATCTGTAATTGTATTACAAAGAACATAAACAAGGGCTGGGGTTGTGGCTCAGTGGTAGAGCACTCGCCTAGCACATGCACGGCCCAGGTTCGATCCTCAGCACCACGTAAAAATAAAACGCATTGTGTACAACAAAGAACATAAACAGGGAATAAAAATAGGAGGAAAATAAATATATTATGATAAAATTGGGGAGTAGTAATCACAAAAAGAAAGCACAAGAAATACCTCCTTATCTTTTGGAAAAAAAAGCCCATAATTTTCTATGATACAAATATACCAAAATAGATGTCAGAGGAGAAAAAAAGAAAGAAACTGTTAGTAAAAAAAAATTTCCACTGATGATAAACAGGTATCCCCCTACCCCCCACTGCAACATTATGAACTATATTAATATAAGCCTTCAAATTAATGATGTGGGAAGAAAAATCATTTGATTATGTCCATACATACTGAACATCAGTCAGAAGTTTTCAAAACAATCACTAAAATATTCTATAAGGTTAGATTAATCTACAGTTCTGCAATATGAAAGAATCATTTATCTTAGTTCAAAGCCACAGGTACCACTAATGGAAAAATTCTTAAGCAGCAAGAGTTCAAACCACACTATCATTGTTATTTTCTTAGAGATTCTAGAAAAGATGATTAAAGCCAGATTTTTAAAAAGAAGAAAAATAAGATAAAGGTAAAACTCTCATTGTTTATGTATAATATCTAGGTATACTTAAAATTGCCAGAAGCAAGTCGAATATGGTTACCAAAAAAAAATATATATATATGCATATATATATATATATATATATATATATAGCCAATGTAAAAAAAAAATAAGAAAATTAACCTTACATTAATGAGCCACAAAATGGAAGTTGGAAAGTAGTATAAACACCTACATAAGATAAAAATTTTAAAAAAATATAACAATAAGCAATGACAAGTACGTAGGAAAAAAACAAAATATATCTGCAGATCTTGGTTGAACTGTAATTTCAAATACTAATAAGGATTACAGAAGATGTGAAATGATAAAATGATACATTGAGTTAAGTTACCAAAAACAACATAGAAGAAAGGGTAACTCAACATGCTAATATGTGGCTTTATTAACTGATCTTGATCTTAATGAAGATATAAAGTTTTAAAAAACTATACAAAGTGATTTCAAGTATGCATGGAAAAGTGAATGAATGTAGAGCCAGAAAACTTTTTAAAAAACAAAAAAGTAAAATGAGAGGAAGCAGACACTATAAGACTCTAATAATTAATGATTTACTCAACCACTAATAGATAATCAGGTAAAAGAGATAATCCAGAATATGAAAAGGAAATCCATTGTAGAAATTAGTATAGAATAAAGAAGCAATTCAAGTAGTAAGGAAAAGATAGACTATAATCAATGATCTTGTCACAAGGAGGTAAAAAATTATCATTATCTAGACAAGTGACAATAAGCTTAATAGAAGAAAAAGTAAGTTCTAATCTCCAACATGTCAGATTAGGCCCCAAGTTCCTTAATAAGACTCCTGTAGCACAAGAATTAATATAAAGAATCAATAAATGGGATAGATTCAAACTAAAAAGCTTCTTCTCACCAAAAGAAACAATCAGTGAGGTGAATAGAGAACCAACTAATTGGGAACAAATTTTTACCACATTGCACATCAGATAGAGCACTAATCTCTAGATATAAAGAACTCAAAAATCTTTACTCCAAAAAAACAAATAACCCAATCCATAAATGGGCCAAGGAACTGAACAGACACTTCTCAGAAGAAGATATACAATCAATCAACAAATACATGAAAAAAATGTTCAACATCTCTGGCAATTAGAGAAATGCAAATCAAAACTATTCTAAGATTTCATTTGACTCCAGTCAGAATGGCAGTTATTAAGAACACAAACAATAATAAATGTTGGAGAAGATGTGGGGGAAAAGGCATACTCATACATTGCTGGTGGGACTGCAAAATGGTACAGCCATTATGGAAAGCAATATGGAGATTCCTTGGAAAACTGGGAATGGATCACCTTATGACCCAGCCATCCCACTCCTGAGTCTATTCTTTAAGTCCCAAAGGACTTAAAAGCAGCATACTACAGGGACACAGCGACATCAATGTTTATAGCAGCTCAATTCACAATAGCTAGGTCGTGGAACCAACCTAGATGCCCCTCAGTAGATGAGTGGATAAAGAAAATGTGGTATATATATACACAATGGAATATTACTCAGCAATTAAAGACAATAAAATAATGGCATTCACAGGTAAATGGATGAAGTTGGAGAATATAATCCTAAATGAAGTTAGCCAATCTCAAAAATCTAAATGCCAAATGTTTTCACTGATATAAGTAGGCTGATTTACAGTGGGGTTGGGTTGGGGAACATAGGAGAATTAGAGGAACATTATAAAGGTCAATGGGGAGGGAGAGTAAGAGAGGGAGCAAGGGGGTATCAAGGGGGAAATAAAAAGAAGATGGTAGAATGAGATGGATATCAGTATCCTAAATGCATAATTAAAGACATGAATAGTATGAATATACTTTGTATTCAAACAGTGTTATGTAAAAAGATGCTCTATATATGTACTATGAGTTGTAATGCATGCTATGTTACATATACAACAACTTTGAATTAAAAAAAAAAAAAAAAGGTAAATGGCTAACTACAGAAAACATGCCAAGATTTTAACAAAAGGGATACTGCTTCTTATGTGTGTAAGTATATAGGTAATTGGTGAACTGAGCATTAATAAGCCAATAGAAAAAAAAAAAACAGAAATGAGATCTGTGAATATTCACTTTACAAAAAAAGTAAAAGATTTTAAACATTTGCAAAGATAACCAACCTTAGTAATCTTAATAAAATTATGATTTGGAACTATGCCAAAGTACTATTTTTCACCTATCATATTAGTTAAAAGTGAAAGTTCATTAATGAGTTCTCTGGGGAAGGTGTGAAGGGGAACTAATACCTTCACAGACAGCTTGTGGAACTATAAGCTAATGAAAAAAATCTGCATATAGTAACTCAGCAAACATAATCAGTATACTAAGTACCAACATTTTAACCTAACCATTGCACTATTAATAAGATATTTTACAGATACACATGTGCCAGATGGTCTGTATGCATGGCTATTCATTGTGGTAATCACAAGAGATTGGAAACAAATAATTACCAATCCTTGTAAAAATGTTTTTAACAAATGTCTATCTAATAAAATGCAAGGTAAAGGAAAGTATACATGGTCTCCCATCTTTTGAGTAGTAAAGAAGGCAAGGTAAAGAATCTGTATTTATAATCATTTGTGCAACAAAACGTTACTGTGTAATGATCTACAATAAATCTGAAAGAGTGTGTTTCAGTGGGCTGAGGAAAGAGGAAAGCTGAAAATTAAAAAAAAAAAAAAAAAAAAAGAGTAAGGAGATGTTTGATTTTTACCATTCAATGACATTGTGTATGTTTCATTTATTTTGAATGAAATAAAATTAATATTTATCCAGGAACTGGATGAGAATAAACTTGAAAAAAAAAAAAAAAAAACTAAAACTAAATACACTATTTCTCTCATCACTTAATCGGGACTGCATTTCCCAATCTTCCTAATGAAAGAGACAGATGATTCTTTTTTAACACCGAAGTGAAAGGGAAATAATAGAAAATCTAGAAGCCGATTCATAGTGGATTAGGGAAGGGGAGCAAGGGAGGAATAAACGAACTCTAGGCAGGGCAAAGGGGTGGGAGGGGATGGGTGGGGCAGGGAGTTAGAAGTGATGGTGGAATGAGATGGACATCATTATCCAAGTGCATGTATGAAGACATAAATGGAGTGAATATACTTTTTATACAACCAGAGATATGAAAATTTGTGCCATATATGTGTAATATGAATTGTCTTGCATTCAGATGTCATATATAACAAAATAGAATTAAAAAAAAATAAAGAAAAACCTAAAACCAAACACTAAATTAAAAAACAATCACCAAATTCAGATTTGGTTATCCCAGGTGCACATAAATATGCATTGGTAATTTACAAAGAATACTATAATCCTCCACATTTGTTTTCTTTGGGAGATTAGAGCATTTTTACTTTCTTTAGTCCAGGAAGAAAATATCTCCTTCTACAGGGAAAGGACAACAGATTTGGTCTGCAGTTCAAACTTTATTTTGAAGCTATGTTTTTTTGTTCAGCTTGACAATAAGCAAGCAGTCTTCTTTTTCTTTGTCATCATCAATCTTGTCTGTGATACACTGTATTTTAAGAACATGAAGGCAAGCTACACAGGAAGAGAAATGTAATGTAAGTCAACCTGCCATTCACTGCACTAATCCTCTGAACATCTCAACTGTCAAGCGACAGATACCTAGTTGCTCATGTGCAGCAGATAAAAAAAAAATTCGTGGGACAACAAGAAAAAAGTGTCCAGAGGAAATTTAGATGCACATGTCTTAATATAGTTTTCTATCTCAAATGCTAAAATGAATGTTAAAATATTTTGATATTATACCATGTGAATATATAATATAGATATTATATCCAGTCACTCCACTAAGTATTTTATATTGTATCATTGAAACTTCACAGTAGCCATGCAAGGTAGATATTGTTATCTCTATTTTGCAATTGGGAAAATAGATGTTCAAAGAGGATAAGAAACTTGCCCAAGGTCAAACAGATTGGAGCTGAGATTCAAATCCAAGCTCTCTTTGATTTCAAAGTCCATACTCCTAAACTTCTTGTATCTCCCATGCGTGGGATCACATCAGAATGACTTTTATCTTTACTCTCTAAATCACAACAAACTATTTTAAGCAGTTAAGTAGACAGATGAACTGGAAAGTGTTCAATGAAAGCAGCAATGCTTAATACCTCTGGATATACAATTTTAATTGAAATTAGTTGAATGTTACAGTCTTCACTTATTGGTTGTCACAATTAATACTAAAATCAAGAAAGACACAAAGATACCCACATATTACTGCTGCATATGTTTTCTTTTGACACACAAAATCAATTTCACCCATAGTTCAGGCAAAAACAAATTATTTAAAAAGATTTAGACCAGTAATGGCCGAAACTTCTCTCTGAAGGCAATTCCATTATTGGAGTTAAAATAATGCAGATCAGCGTTTTGCATAATTGTTAATCCTAGTCATCTCTCTTAGAAGTTTGTGTCCACTACAGATGCTTATTCTGCTACAAGAAAACACATTTTGAAAAAACTATTGCAAAAATATTTTATAAAGAACTCTCTCTCAGTCTCTACTTTGTTGCAAAGCATAAGGGCCTTATTTTCCTGTGCCTTCCTTTCAAAATTATTTACAGCCCTGAATTCAAAAGGAAGTAAATGCTGTTAGCTGGATTTTATGCAGAGATATCCAAGAAGAATTCTCACTTAGTGGTTGGTTATTTTTAGAGGAAAAAGCATCTGTATCTTTTTCCCTGTGAAATGAATCATCATTTGGTTTGGGTTCTGACATGGCCCTGAACTGTGGGCATTAATGTGGAATTCTATGGTCTATATAAACAAACAAACAAGAAAAATGAAGGCTAATGGCTTTTTAAAGGACACACAGTCAAGTCTAGAGACAGTTTTTGTGACCTAGGAGTCTGTACACATTAATGGGTACCCGCCTGCCTGCTCTGCCTTTACCTTGGGACCCTATTCACATCTTTTCTCCATCAGTGATGCAGTCACACAGCCATACAGACCTCCATGTGGCAATGCCATTCTTGTCTCAAGGGCTCAATACACATTAGCTACACTTCCATCTTGGAACACTGTTCATAAATGCTTTCCATCGTTGGTTCATGATTCCTTCAGCCAGGTCTCTGCTAGAAGGTTACTTCTTCAGATATTCTACCATGATCACCCAACCAATTTGTAACCCCCATGCCAGCCAAACCCATTCTTTATTATATCACTTTGTTTTAATATCTTCATCATGCATTTAGAAAACTTTAATGTTCATATGATTTTTATTAATATTTCATTTTTCCATTAAAATGAAAATTCTTTGCTTGTATATTACTAGATTCCCAGCCCTTGGAATAGTTGTTAGCACAAAAGGGGTGTACAGTAGGTGTTGATTATATCAGCATCTTTTTAAAAAATTTTACTGGTTAAAATATGGGCTACTGAAAAGAAAATTGGAATGAAAGGAAAACCAGTGGTCCCCAAGAAATCACACAGATGTTACAATTACACACACAAAATATGTATGGCACTAAAGAAAGCTTCTGACTCGTCCATTGCCATAGTTCCTTTCCTGTCTCCTTTCTACTAAAGTCTACTATGTCATGTAGCAGGGAAAGCAGGTCCTGTGTGCTTCTGCACTCTTGGGCTGTGACACTTTTAATGGTCTCAGAATCTTTATTTATAAATGAGCCTTTATAACTCCAAATGCACTGATTTTACAAGAAAGAGAAAAACTACCTTATGATACTTAAACATCTTGGTGAATATATACATTCATACATTCTTTTTTAGAGGAGAAAATAGGTTGGCATATCTGAGATAAAAAGTTAAGACGGCAGCACATATTTTAAGTTGAATTTCTATTAAAAAATACTTGCAACATCAAAGCTTGTGTAGTCTATTTTTTGCACATGCTCTCAAAAACCCTAGAGCCATAGACATGTTTTTAATGACTCAAAAAGTAGAAACTGCCAATTTATTTTTCCTCAAATAATTAAATCTTTAATTAATTTCACATATAGTTAGTAATAAGCATCATCCTAGTTTTGAACTTTCAAGTATCCCTCAGTTTGCTTTTAGCATGCTTCTGTGCTTGCTGGAGCTACTTAAGTCTCATGATCAGTTTGAGAATAGCTCTCAAACTTTCACTTCTTAAAAAAAAATGAAACACATTCCAAATGATATGAGGGAACTGTTGAGTCAAGAGATACAAATTATATGAAACCATAAAGTGGCATAATTGAGCAAAGCAATTTTGGTGAGAAACTAAAAAGGAGGGGAAATCATGTAAATGTGATTATTTCTAATTAGAAACAATGAGTAACCAAATCAAATTATACAATGAGGATTTGATTTAGATCCCTGGAGGAAAGCAACACATGCATTTGCATTCATCTCCAGCTTTTCCTTTCCCCTCATTGCTTCTCCATGCTTTCTTAGACCCTTAATTGTAACTAAGATGGTTGTTAGCACAGATCCTTAGAGCAATTCTGATGATGTAGTCTCCTGATTGATGTTCTTTCAACATATTACTCACATGCTAAGGTGCTGTACTGGGTACTCCAAGGTGACATGGAAAGGACTGAAACCTCTGCTAAGTTCACTGTCTACATTCCTCACATAGACCAGAGACTTAAGATACATATTCTGAGCTCTACAAGTTGGTTTCTAAATTTGAAGCTTTGTAACCTTGTATAAGTTATTTAATTACTAATATATTTAGCAGATGTATGTGTGGGCAAAGTAGAGACAAAATGTAAGAAAATCCTACTGAGAAGATTTTTTTCAGCTAGGGGCTTAAAGGAAAGGAAGATTATGTACTAAGGGATTCTACAAAAAAATAAAAAGCAGTAAAATAAACAATAGGGTGCAACTCAATGATCTTGTCTATATCAATTAAAAGAACAGATTATTTGAAATGCAACTTGCATCTCAGCAGTGCATAGCTCTTTAGTGTTTTCAACTTTAACAAATGGAGCACGTCAGTTTTTTTTCAGGATCCTCTCCTTTCGTGTTGCTGTTCTCCTTAGTTCTCTTTTCAGACTTGCCTCCTCACTGTTCTTTCAGTACAACACAGATTCTGGTTTCTGAGTGTCTGTACTCTATAGTACCTCCAGCTTGAAGAGTCATACTCCCAGTTGGCTTTCCCAAACACCATAAGCATTCTCTATCTTCTAATCCGCTGTTTTGCTATACAAAATTATGGTTCCCCGCCATTAGACCAGGTATTCAGTTACCTAATTGTCTGCTGACTTATCTTCTGTCCTATAAGCTGTATGGCATTGGATGTACTATTTTATTGATGGCTGCATCCCCAGTGCCACATCTTAGGCTGAACCCAGTTCATGTATGTTGGATGAATATGAACCCTGGACTCTTAGCATGTTCAGTGCTTACTGCCCCTTATGTCACCCATCTTGGCCAAAAAAAGAAAACAGACATAGTCTCTGCCTTCAAAACGCAGGGTGAATGCAGGGTGCTGTAATCAGACCTCATCACATCTAACAGGACATCCTGATGGTGCCAGAATGTCCATCAGAGCAAATCTTCTGACCTAGTGGCTGCCTGTAAAGACAGCTTTGTGAACTGTCTCCCAAATAGCGTGAATCAAGTACAAGCCCATATTGCAAACGTGTGATAATATGAAGATCTTGAAGTGACCTTCAAATATTGACAGGATGATCATCAAAGTTTTATTGCATCAAGTTTCTCATTGGCTAAATGATTTTCTTCTTGATCCTGAAATTACAATTTACAAGGTACATGCTGGCAGTAGAGCAGACTAATAATTTTCAGTGATTAATAATATTCTATAACTCTTAATTGATCAAATATCTCTTGATTAATAAGGATAGATATTGCTTTATAGAGAACAGGTTTTTTGGAAACTCAAAATGTTCTATAGTTTTTAAAGCTTCTGAAATATTTTTAATGTTTCAACACTCCAGTTCATTTCTCCCACACACTCATTTTTTTTTTTTAATTTCTCCAAACAATATTCATGTGACTTCAGTTTAGAAAGCACTGCTCTGGAGAGTATGCCCCAGGAAGACAAGGGACTGCTTATCTATTGCTTTAGAACCCATGCCTGGGTTCTAAGAGAGGGAACAAACTTCATTCCTTTTCCCATGAGCAAGAGCACACATGAAGCAGTTTGAGAGTGATGGAGAAAACGGCATGTGAGTAATAACTTGCTGTAGGCCTGCTCTAGCAGCACGTCTTGAGCCATTTTTCCAAGTCTTGGGACTGGCATTCTGGGGCCAAATGGAAAGCATTTGATGCCCAGTAGGAGGCGAAGTAAGATGGATTTGTAGTACAGACAATGACTTCCATAAAATTCCTTCATGATAGCACAAGTTTGTCTAGATTCAGTTGGTAACATGCATGGATTAAAGTACCAGATCAGCTAATGATTTATACAATTAGTGCTGAAAGAAGATATGGGTTTGCTTTATGATTCTTGTATGCTACCCAGGCTCAGTGTTGAGAAAGATGGTTCTAACTGCACTAGATTTCACCCATAAGGTAAGAAAAACGGTAATGAAATTATCTCTTTCTTCTAGTTTTCTACTCATAAAAAACAAAGAAGTTGATTAAATCCATTACCAGTTACTTATTAATTACATAAACTTAGGAGACTATGTTACTCTTATACTTTTTACAATAGCTTCAGAGATTAACAATAGAGCTTTTAATCTAAGTCAAACAGAAAGGTTTGTAAGAGTGGTCACAATAACAGCATCTTCCATTTATTAAGCATTTACTGTGTACTAGGAACCAGTTGAATTTGTTTACATTTTGCACTAATTACTGTTTCAAACAAAAATAACCCTCTCTCTTCCAAAGATGAGAAATCTAAGATCCAGAAAAATGAACTTGACCCACAAGTGGCAGAGAGTTGGTGTCTATACAGGTGTTTGGGGTCCTGAAGTCTAGGCCCCTGTGGGTGATGATATACAATGTATAAATAGGTTACTGAGAACAGAAGAGACACTGGCTTGCTAGGCAGGGGGGTTTCAGGAAGAGCCTCATGGTATAGGTTCTTCATAGACAGCTCCATATTCCACTCTCCCAGGTGACGCATGTGGACCAAGTGAAGTTTATAGATGCTGAACAGCAAACAGCACGCATTTCCTTTGCCTCAGCATGCTTTCAAGCCTTAGAGTAGCAACATAGGTGTGGAACCTATTTTTTCACTGATTCAAGTAAAAAAAAAATCCTGAGATGTGCTGAGCTTCTCTTGTCTTTCATACCCCATGAAATTCATCATTCAAATCTGATGCTGCCACCATAAAAGAAAAAATAAAAAGACATACACTTCAAGCACTTCCAGAAGCTTCCACTGTTTCCATCCAGGTCTAATCTGCTGTTACCACTCCCCTAGTTATTAAAATAGTGCTCTAGGTGCTTGTCGTATTTCCATCCGGCTTCCAGTCATAGCTACTCTCAACACACCAGTTTAAGTGAAATTCCATAGGGATTCAGGAACATTGGAGACACAGGTTGTCATTTTGTATGCAAGCGAAGTCCTTGCATGGTTTTGAGATCATAAGGAGCAGACAGGTTAGGCCCTTGGCTTGCTTTGAACATATCCCACTTCAAAGCCTCATCATGGGCTGCCCTCCCTTCTTGGAATTCTTCAAGTAGGAGCAAGACTTGATTTCTCATTTCCTTAGTTATTTACTCAAGTATCTCTTCCTCTGTGGCCTACCTAACTATGGAATTTAAAATTAAACCCTCCCTTCACCCATTGTAATCCTTTTTTGTTTGTTTGTTTGTTTGTTTTATGTCACTTGTTGTCTATCACATGCTATATGTTGTTTATCTGATTGAATCTGTATCTTTATGCACTAGAACATTAACCCTACGAAAGTAAGTATACTTGTCTGGTTCTCTGCTATATCCACATCCACGCCACTTACAAGAGGGTCTAATGGAGTGCAAGGACTATTGATGAATATTTTTTTTTCAACAGGGAATAAACTGCTCTAACACAAAATACAAGCCAATAAACCTATTTGTAGAAGAATTTATCTAGAGCTTAGATTTTATTTTTTTTTT
Source organism: Tamias sibiricus (assembly GCA_025594165.1). Lineage (NCBI taxonomy): Eukaryota > Metazoa > Chordata > Mammalia > Rodentia > Sciuridae > Tamias > Tamias sibiricus. Next base: position 14,476,590 of record CM046662.1, read on the forward strand.
AAAAAATAAAAATGAATAGATACATAGCTTTAAGAGTGCTTCATTTATCTTTCACAGGTAGGGGATTATTGTGTACTTGCCAGATGCCAAATTACAAGTGCCACACTTGTATCATATGGCAATATATAAACCCTGTGGCTTTTAGTGTATGCCCTTGTCTCCTAGAGACTCAATGAAGAGAAAATGCAAACAGCACAAGGTGAATGGCATAGCACCAAACAGCTTTAAATTAGCATAATAAATTATTAGAAGTAACTGCCTCAACCAGCAAGTTACAGAGAGCACAGGAGTGACAGGACTGTGAACCAGAAAATGCTTAAATTTCCTTTTGAAGAAAAAGACTAAATAGGTCTTAAGTATGCACAATAGAAATGAACTATTTTTGTGGTCAATTTTTGGCCTTTTTATAAATTGATTGCAAGTATTAATACAGAATGATTTGTTTTATAATACCAATTCCAATAGACATAAAAATGTGACTCAATCAATTTCATATATACACTGAAAAAAACCTCTCACATAAATGCAAGCAAATTGGCTTGATCCATATACATGCTCAAAAATGTGTGCATTCGTATATGACCATCATCCTGTTACATTATATATGTCTTCACACACATTTATACACATATATGCACTGATAAATACGTATATAATGCAAGTTAAGTAATTATATGACCGGTTTGCAAGATTTTCATGTGGTAAAGTTTTATTAACAACCCCCACTGCAAATATATCACCCACAAGAAGTCCTACTCTGCCCAATCCCCAAAAGTTGGCCCATCTTAGACTCTAGAGATATATTTCAGACAGAATTATATTCAATAAGAAAAAAACAAAACAAACAAACAACAACAACAAAACCAAACAAACAAAGAGGTAATGGACTAAGGACTCCGCTAGGATGAATATAGGCTAAATTCCAAACAATGCACTGAATAAGAGTGATGAGAAATTTTGAAATCTTTTTTATTGATGACTGGCTGTAAGATTTAACATCTTCACTCTGAATACTTTCCTAAACAATTTAGGAATACCCCAGATCACCAACAAGAGTATACAATTTACTGAGCTAAGCTTATAAACTTGGAACAGGGTGGTATAATTGTTAAAAAAACACGAGGTGGTCATCAAACCAGATTTCTAGTCTTAGATTATTGCCAAATTGCTTCCCAATCCTTCAAAAGTCATAGAATGATTCAACTCTCAGAATTGGACCAAGTGTTAGAACTTTCTTTCAAAATGGAAGTCCATTGCATTATTCCCAGTCCTCCCAGCTTCTTCAAATACATAAAAATCCTGGATAAACTATTTTTAAAATTAAGTACATTGTCAACCTTGGAAACAATTGGAATTGTCTAGAATCCAGATACAAACAGGAATGTCACAGGTTACTTGAAGCTGTGCAGCTTGCCCCAGAGAAAATCCTTAAACTTCCAAAGCCGCTGGATTTTGGAGGTTATAGTTCTCTTTGCATTGGGTTTAGAGTTGCTTCATGTTGGCATCTATTGTGTGGCCTTATTTATGCCTTTTATGGTCAGATTTAACTTTTTTATACAAGGGACTCCTTTAAAATTATGAAAAGCACTTCTCTTATCTCACCCAACTGCTACATTTTCTTTAAAATTTTCAATGTCAACTTATCTTCTATTTTTCACTATTCCCCATGAGAGGAGGTTCTAAACTTGGTCACTGTCTTATGCTTTTTGCATGTGGTAAAGTGCTTCTCAGGTCCAAGGTTCCTAAGTAGAAACCAGATTTTCAGGTGTGGAGTGAATACTTTAGGGCAAAGGAGAAAACTAGCCTCTTCTAGGCCCTGGAAATGGTACTGTCATTAATTAAAGCAAAAAACTGCACATGGTTCATAGCTCTGTTGATTTGCTATCTCTTTACTAATTTTTAACAACAATCTGTTTTTTTTCACACATTATTTACTACATATCTGATAGAAAGCAACATTTTAAAGACACATACATATTCACATGTTGACTTTGGCAAAAGGCTCTGTAACTCTGATGATTTATTCATGTGATTCCTTTCTTCTTTTTCTTTCTTTCTTTCTTTCTTTTTTTTTGGGGGGGAGGGGTCTTATTTGTTAAAATGTGGATAAGATTACATGTAAAGTTTAAGTTACTTAATTTAGGCATAAGACCTACCAGGATGTCAGTCCCTGCAAAGAAATTTCTTGTTTGGTTAGGTTTTGAACAATTAAAATTTTATTCTAGTTCTTTCTTGACCATAATTTAAGACACATTTCAATGAAAATATAACACATTAGACAATGTTTGCTATTTTCAGCAGTATCAATCATTTTTGGTATTTGATGTCTTTCCATAATATTCCAAACACTTTCTAAAATAGCTATAGAAACACTAACCTACATCATCGGGGGAAAAAAAAAAAACAAAAACAAAAACAAAAACAAAACCTGGTGAGTGACTAAGAGAACTGTGACATTTTACCAAGCACTGTTCTAGGACTATGATCACTCAACTATCCTTAATCTACTTAATCCCTGTGCTAGCTTTTCATTGCTGTGACCAAAACATCTGACGCAAACAATTTAGAGAAGGAAAAGTTTACTTTGGCTCGTGGTTTCAGAGCTCTCCGTTCTTGATTGGCCAACTCCATTAGTACAGCCCTAGGTAAAGCAGAACATCATGGTGGAATGGTGTGGCAGAGGAAGTCTGCTCAGGTCCAGGCAGTCAGAAAGCTGGGGTGGGGATGCCCAGGGAGAAGAGAAACCCTTCCAGGGAAGCCCCCAGTGACCTACTTCCTATAAGTCTCACCTCTCAATCGTCCAGTTAGCCATCACTGGTTTAATCCATCCAAGAGGTGAACACCCTCTTGACCTGATCATGCCTGTAAATCCTGCCTCTGAACCTTGCTGCATCAATGACCATGCTGTCAACACATGAGCCTTTTGTGGGACATTCTGGATCCAAACTCTAACAATCCCTGTATCAGACTGCCTCAGGGATGTGATGCCTTTTTTAAATATGAGAAAATGCATTTTCTTATTTATGGAAGAAAGAGGGAAAGTTAATGAAACTACAATTAAGAACGGAGTCTAAACAATATTACTGGATTTCTATTTCAGATATGCTATGTATTTTTACCTCTATTACCTTAAACAAATGATCACCATGAGGCGTATTCTCATATTCTGTAATGAGGGAGTGATAGTACCTCTACATCATAGTTTTCATAGGGATTATAAAATCATGAAAAGTGATTGGCATGGCACCTGGCACATATTAATCCTTTCAAATAAACTATTGAAATTCTAGCAGTTCTTTCTAATCCCATCAGTTTCTTCAGCATCATTTTATTTTATTTTATATTTAAATTTTGATGTTATAAAAAATCTTTGTCAAGGGGTTGGGGTTGTGGCTCAGTGGTGGAGCGCTCACCTAGCATGTACATGGCATGGGTTCGATCCTCAGCACCATGTAAAAATAAAGGCATCGTGTACAACTAAAACAAATAAAATAAATATTAAAAAAAATCTTTGCCAATCCTCATACACAAATGAAAAACAATTATTTGGGACACCTGGCAAACAAAAGACGTTGGCATGTTCGTATTCTACATAGACACAGTGTGTACTTTGTTTTCTTTCTTGATCATGTATGTGTTTTCTTTCTTGATCATGTATGTGGTCTGTCATGGAATAAGCAGATCAAACTTTTCATATATTGATTTCTGTTCATTTCTTATCTCAATATTTGGAAGGAGAGTATCACTTCCTGTGAATTGATTCTACCATTTTGCTCTGAAACATCAAGATATTTGTACATGTAGAGTACTTAAAAAAAAAAAAATCTCAGTGCCACCAAATGAAGTCTTATTACTTTCACGAAATCAAGTGTCAGAGTCAGGAGGGCTAAAAGTGATTCCATGTTGAAGAGAGAAAATAGAAACTGTTCTTTGTTTTGGGCCACCTGTATGAGAAGACAGAGTCACACAAGGAGCCACTGTTGCTGTAAAACTCAGGGTTAACGTTACTGGGGCAACAGACTCACAGAATTGCATTTAAAAATTCAGCAACATCTAAAACTTGAACTGTAGATTTTAGAAATTCCTTTCCCTACAGTTTGTGCTGAATACAACTGAGGAAATGAGCTCAAAAGAAGAAAAGGTATCACCTACTTATAAAGAGAAATGAAAACTGTTTTCAGCTGTCATAAAATTTCTGTCAGATACAGAGACCATAATTAACCTGATATATGTACATAAGAATTGTTATAAAAGGTGTGATTACACTGTGAATGAATTATGTTGTTTCACAAGTCATGAAAACATCAAAATTAAATTTATAACTCCACATACATTATTCAGCACTGTATGATTTATTATCTAGTATTTATAAAATTTATACCTAAGAGTCAAGCAAAAAATGATATTTTCCTGTTTCATAAAAATTCATCTCTTTAACATATAAAAAAACTGTTTGGCACCTAAGAAAATGAAAGGAAACAGAAACAGGAGAACAAATGCAGTCTCTTTTTCAGTGTGGAGTGTTTCCATAAGCTACATTTTATAGCAAGGAAAACAAAAGAGGTTCTTGATAAGGTTCTTCATCATTAATCTCCATCTACTGCCCATGCGTAATCTATATGAACAGCAACGGGTTGATGGGATTTGTGGAAGTATCAGGTCACTTTTCTCAAGGAAATAACTTTTCAGTATACGTGTGTGTCTTAATCTCCGCAATATAATTTTTTTTATTAATTCTTACAATTGTTTTATGACTTTCACTGGCAAAAATATTTAATTTAAAATTTTCAATATCTACAAATGAGGTGTTCAGCAAAAGGAATTCACAATAGAAGAGGAAGGATTTCATCTGGATTTGTATGACATAGACAAATTCTTGGATGCATTCTCTGTTCAGGAGGCAATGTGGTTCCTTTGTAACATAAGTGAGATGATGCCCTGAATTTAAAAGCTCCCCCTGACCACCTATTCAATAATATTCAAACTTGCACAGGGTTTACAAGGCCCTTGGTGACCTTACTTCTAAATTCTCTTAATTACATTTTATCCCACTTTTCCTGTACTCATTGGTCTTCTTTGGCTCTTGGAACAGACCATGACCTCTTATTTATTTATTTTTTTCCTTCCTGTCTTCTCACATTCTGTTTTTTCTGCCCAATCCTGGTATGGCCCACTCCTGACCTGCCTGACTCATTACTTTACCTTCAGGATTCACATTAAACGCAACTTGCTCCACATGTCTTTCCCTGATGTGGCACACATTATTTGTACTCAACAATTTGTATTCTTAGCTTCTTTGCAGGCATTCAAGAAATACTTCCTAGCCTCCTTGTGGTTACGCAGTACATGTAACTCATTCTGGCCAATGACGTGTGAGTAGATTAACAAATGTGCCTTCCATGCTGTAGTACTGAAAACTACCCACCATTCATCTGTCTTTATTTGTGGCAGTGAACCTGTTGAGAATGTAGAGCCAGAGGACCTCAGTGGATCTTGTAATCACCACACCAAAAGACAGATACACTAGACAGATACAGAGGGTTGGTGACACCAGAGCAGATTATGAGTGGAGATGAATAAACTTTTATTGGATTAAGCCAAGGAGATTTGGGATTACCAGATTTTCTGTTATAACCATAGCCTGATCACAACTTTCAAATTAAATCCACTAAAATGTTTGCTTTAATGGCACCTACCACAATTGTTAATACTAAATGTGTGTTCATTATGTCATGTCTGTGATAAGGAATCCTCTAGATCAGGAATTTATTCACTTTTGGAAGAGACACAAAGTAAATATTTTAGGTTCTAAGACCCCAAGGTCTCCATGGGAACTACTCAGCTCTCCCATTCCACCATAAAAACTGCCTCATACAACATGTACATGAATTAGTGTTGTAATAAACTTGTGTTACAATAAAACTTTACTTACAAAAACCAGGTAATAGGATAGAGACCTTTGGTTCATGTTCTCTAAAGCTCCACAGGAACATTTTCAGTTTTGAATATATAATTTCCTCATAGCAGAGTGTCAGGCATGTGGCAATCAATAAACTCTGCTAAAAAGTAAAAAACAAAAATGAATGAATCAGCTAATCACTGCTAGATAAGGGCAGTAGAAATTTCTCTCATGTAGCTTGATGAAATGCACAACTGGGTGGGACTATTTAGATATATATATAATTTATAGACTCTTCTAAATCAAGATTCTAGGACCTCAGGCTGTATGCCCTAGAATTGCTTTAGCCACTTGTCTACATCCATTTTTTATATGACTCTATAATTCCTTTAGTCCAAATACACATGCAAAAACAAAATAATTGTACAGAATAGAAGAGCATAGGAGAAAATAGACCCTGAGTTACACAACACATTTAATCCCTCTCTAAAATTTTACTATATATTATTAAAGAACCAAAATTCTAAAAATGTGTAAAACACATATTCTCTTATAAAATTTATTTTCTCCCCTACTGTCTTTTGTTGTTATTGAAGGTACTGTTGTTAACCTCAACCATGCTACTGAGCTCATACTAACTATGCCTAATAGATTACATGTGAAATGAATATGTACTTTCATTATATATGTACTATGTCTGAGTTGTACAGAGAAAATTCACATGCAGGAGTTCATTTAAACCCTACAGAAATCTCTAATGGGAAGAATAACCTTGTTTCAAACAAGGAAATGGAGACTTGCAGATATGAAGAGATTATCTCCACTGTCTGGTGAACTTTGTAGCTAAGATTTGAACCTCACTCTGAAATTTCAACATTATAATGTCATAGTACTTCACTTAACTTGATTTAATAAAAAATGTTGATAATGATGTGGAAAAACCAAGAAGTACTTTTTTAAGCAAAAAAAAAAAAAAAAAAAAAAAAAAAAAAATCCTAATACTCTTGTCACCAAGGTGAGGACCTAGGAGACTCTTTGTAGGAGGCTTGATCAGCTATTATTTTCTTTTCTGATATGTTAATCACAACTTTACTAGGTCAATCAGCTGTTCTCATTAGATTTGGTACCTATACAATATAAGCATGAGTGACTGGGGAATTTCTAAACATTGAACTACTTCTATTATTCAATTGAATCAAATAGAGAGAAACATAGAAGGACAAATTTAATTATCAGAAGTTCTGAAGGGAAATGGATATTAGTCATTCCAACTCAATGTTTATTAATGTACAAAGACTGCATGAAAGCATTGAAAGAAGAGATTGGAGGATTAAAATTTTTGTCAAAGTCCAGCTTTTTATTTTTCTAAGCATTTGTGAGAATAGATATTCAGAACGCAGTTGACTGCTAATGGAAAAAGTGCTAGCCATTCCAGCTCCTCCTCAATTTGGGGGAATAAAAGGTCGTAACCATTTTCTAGATATAATTCACTCTGAATAAATCTGCTTATAATTAGTAATAATAGACAATAGTCTTTTTCAAAATTATATGTCATTCTTAATCCTTCCCTATTTTAAAAGGTTTGAAAGTTCATAGTGTTGGGATTGTGCAGAACAAAGACCTTAACACTATTCAAATATCTCCTAAGATTTAGTTTACAGAAACTTTGCTCACTGTGGTATCCTACTTAAAAATTTAAGGGACAATTATTAAAAAACCAGGCAAGTAAATGTTTCAAGGATATGGGTTCTAAAATAATAAATTTCAGCTGTTAGTGCACAAAGTCACTGTAGTCTGTGTTTCAGAATACTTTGCGTTAGGAAAAAAAAAAAAAAACTTAATGCCCATTATTGATTGTGCTATACATATAATACATGTATGCATAGGTGTGTGTTTTCTACAAAAGAAAAGGAAGCTAACCACTAGCAAATAAAATATTCAGAGAAAAATATCACATGGTGCACAAAGAAATAAACAAGAATGTATAAAATCATTGCAACTCTCCATCTGGAAGGAATTCATGATCATCTGTTGAGATTCTCTCATTTGATAGGTAATGCTTGGAGAGACTAGAGATAAGCAGCAAGGTCACTGTCAAGAATAAGGAAAAACAATCAGGCCCAACTGGGTTTAATTCTGAACCTAGATTTACTTGGACAAACTCTTTAAACTTCTCTGTGCACATCTCTAATAAAGGGGAAGGCAGTCTTTTATAAGTTTTTTCAGTATTGAATATTAGGTGTCTTATTCATGGAGACAAGTAAATCTTGGAAAAACACCTACCACAGGACCCAGGATCCAGAATTTCCACCACAGCATGTCATTATCACAGCCAATAACCACAATAGAATTTAGAAGAAGGCTGATTGCCTAACTCCTGGTTTAGAGCTGTTCAGATACATCTTATATGAGATGAGATGTTATGCAGTAATAGAACTGAAATAGAGCTGAAGACAGTCCTTTAAGAATAGGTGGGACTGCAAAAGAAGACCACTGCTCTTCCAGCTGGTGGGAAGAACCAAAATCAAGACCAAAGAATCATGGTACATGGTATATAAGACTATGTTTACTGCCTGACTGCAAAGTTGTCAACTACTGATTAGTAAAAAGAAAAGTGTGTTTCATTGATAACTGCAGTTTTCAGGTATGTTTTGATATAATGCAGAACAGATAACAAAACATTGTCTTAGACTCTGAGTTAATGGAATAATATGGTATCAATCTAAGATCATTCTATGTGCAATGATATAGTTATAACATGGCATAACAAGGCTAAGAAAACTATCATGCCTTTGAGATAAAAGGGTTGTAAAGGCACATAAAAAGAATGCTGCCTTACTTTCTGGATATTTGTATCACCTAGATGGTTAGGGATACAAATAAGAAAATTACCCGACACTTTTTGGTTTTTTTTTTTTTTTTTTTGAGATCTTTCTTCAAGAAAAAACTAGTCTGTGACCTAAAAGTTAATGCCTATATTTCATATTTTTTCAGTTGCATGAATGAAACCTCAAGTTATAGGAAAAGTAGAAAAAAAAAAAAAAAAAAAAAAAACTTCAAATCAGGTTCAAAGATAAACCAGCCTTCATGCCCTTTTGAGAGCAATCTGCCCATGGAGGATTATTGGACATCTTGGTCAGGACTGAATTTGAACCAGGTTCCAAGGATGAAAGCCCACAGACTAATCTGCTGAGCTACCAAGCCCACTGCTGTGCAGGTTTATAGAAATCCTATTAACTGAGAGATTGAAGGAAAGGAAGATAAGATAGCAAGGTGTTAGAAATCAAGCTTCAGTAGTTTTAACAGAAAAGGTACTTTTGAACCATGCTATTGTATCCAGATAAGAATTAAACACCACACACATACTAAATGTGTGTGTGCATGTGTGTGGGTAACTGTATATGTACACACATGCACATGAAAATCATATGCTTTCAAAGCATCTATTTCATGTTCACTGAGGACATATGAAAAATGTCAACGTGTTTCACATGGAAATATATATAACATAGGACTGGTTTCATGCAGAAACACATTTTCTTTCTTAAGTTCTTCTAAGCACACGATGGTGAATAGAACCAAACCTCTCTTCTATCTTGTGCTCCAACTCATATTCAACAGTGTCAGAATCGACTACAATAATGAATCTTAATTCTGTCATTCAGTAACATTTATTTTTCCTGTGCTTTTGAGAATACATGCCACAAATACTGTCTGCTGGTAATTATCACCGTACAACTGGAATGTACCGAGAGAGCTACTTTAATTGCCAATCATAAAATCTCAGTTTAGATTTGCAAAGAAAGGTAAGCACATAACATCATCACACAGAGAATTCACTGTACCTTTTAGGAAATGGATGGGACACAGTGAAGAAGTTATAGAACCACACTGGGGTTTTATTTTCTTATTGAAAAAAATGAAGATCTTGGGTTTTATTTACTACCTATAGCATCCTTTGTTGCTCTAGAGAGTCTAATATTCTGTAATATTACTTGTACATGAGAAAAAAATTAACAATTGCCAAAAAAAAAAAAAAAAAAAAAAAAAAAAAGAGGGAAGATCTCTCAAGAGCACAGAAAGAACACAGAAGCCAACTGTCAGAGAAATCTGTAACGAGAGGGACAATTCTGGGGCTGAGGGAGGGAGGTGCTGAGAAAATGACTGGATGTTTGAGTTTTTCTCATCTGATCTCTACCTCATAAAATCAGATATTTGATTCCCTTCTAGCATTAAAATGCACTGATTTTATTGTATCTCCACACTATTAGGATGTAAACACTGCTCTATATGAAAAGGTAAAACTCTGGTTAGTGGATGGTACTGACACTACACCACTTCTGAACACTGGTTTCTTTACCTTTTAGCAAACATGAACTGGCACCTACTTCTCACATAAGGTGTGTCACAGGTGCTGGCACTAAAGGGTGTGAATGTGCTTTTCTCTTCCATAAGACACATAAATGATAAGGAGAGGCAAAATACTCATTGCAGTTTAAGCTGATTATTAACAAATGCCATACAAATATCAAGGTGATGACACTTTTTATAAACTTCATTTATTTTTTTAATATTTATTTATTTGCTTTAGTTGTACACAATGAAGCACATTTTATGTTTATGTGGTGCTGAGGATCAAACCCCGGCTGTGCACGGGCTAGGCGAGCGCTCCACCACTGAGCCACAACCCCAGCCCAACTTCATTTAATTTATAAGAGAACTATTCCATGCAGGAGCATGAAACATCCTGGAAGAAGAATGACGTTAATTCTGTATATGGAGTGTTCCAATGTTGCACCAGTGATGCTGAATTTAAGAATTTAAGCAGAAGTTTTCTGATTTTATTTCTGATCTCCCAATTCTGATTGACTCTTCAATTTTCAGTTGCATAGGCCTCACAACTATTCTATATTGCCAGTTTTTAGCTTTTCACTCTTGTCTCGGGACAATCCATGTCATCTTATGGCTTACAAAATTTTTCTTTCTTTTTTTTTAATTTTTATGTTTTACTAAAGAAAATTTATATTGTATACTGGGAATTTCTTCATTTTAATTTTTATTTATTATTTACATGGAAAAATTATAATTGTGGGGTATAGAGTGAAATCTTAATACATATGTATATATCCAAATCAGCAATTAGCATAAGCTGCACCTCAAAAATTTTTATTGCTATGGTGAGAACATTAAGATTCCTTTCTGCTGGTCCTCTTGGAATGCATAGAACATCATTAACAGCTATAACCCCCCCCCCAATGTGTAATATCCTTAGAACATAGTTTTCCTATCAATGTCTATTATTCCCTCAGAATCTCACTTCTCTGCTTCCTGCAAGTAACCAGGATTTTACTCTTTGCTACCCTATGATACCAAAATTTTTAAATTTTACACACAAGAACCTGCAGTGTTTGTTATTCCATGTTTAGCTTATTTCACCTTATTTAATGTTCTATAGGTTATTATTCTGTTTGTGCAAGTGACAGAATTGACATTTTTTTAGACATGTGATTTTCATTTATTTTACCCATTCAGTTTCTTAATTGTTTCATTTAAATCAGGAAAAGAAGAAAAACTCTTAGGTTTGATAAAATTCATCTTCTCTTGAAAAAAAAAATAACAGAACTTTTTTAGGATAAATGCAGCTAACTAGGTCCTCCCAATCTTAAGGCAATTTTATTTTGTATTTTGACATTAAAATAAACATGTAGCAGAAAGATTTTCAGTTACCATAAAGATTCTTACCAACAGTATGATTTGGGAGTATTATTGTTGTAAGTAAACTGATCCCATAGTTTTGTGGGGTTTTTTAATTATTTATTTATTTATTTATTTTTGGTACTAGGTTTGAATCCAGAGGGGCTTAACTACTGAGCCACATTCCCAGGGCTTTTTTTGTTTGTTTGTTTTCTGAACTGATGGGATTCAGGCATACACCTCCAAACCCAGCTTGATTTTATAAGTTTTTTAAGCAAACAATAATAGTAATCCAAAATAAGTTAAAGAATAGAAAAACTTTTACAAATTTCATTTCTAAGCTGCAGGCCAAATTGAAGTGTGGCAAACACCATCAATATACCCTGAATCCTTATTGTTACCTTAAATGTGTAATAAAAGTGAGTCTTTGTGTACTGTTGTTGAGCTTATTATATTATTTTCTGTGTATCTGCACACTTAAATACTGCTAATCCGATTTTTGTGGTCTTGACAAAGTACCTTAGAAAAGCAACTTAAAGGAATAAACATTAAATCTGGCTCATGTTTGAGGTTTCAGCTGATGCTCAGCTGGCTCCCTTGTTCTAGGCCTGAGTTGAGGTAGCAAGGAAGCAGAGAAAAAGAGACAGAGGAAGGTTCTAGGGACCAATCTTAGCTTGCCTCCATTGACATAATTCCTCCCACTAGGGTTCACCCTGTACGAGCCCTTTATCTATTAACTCATCCATGGATTAATCTAGTGAGGACATATTAGTTTCTCCATGATCCAATCACTTCCCCAGAATCCCACCTCTGAGGTTTGCTAACTTTGGAACAAAGCTTTCAACACACGGACACTTGGAGGAAATTTCAGATGTAAATAATAACATGCACCAAGAATTAGAAACAAAAAGTGGGACATAAACCCATCTCAGTCTATTATAAGTGACCAAGCTATCACAAAGATTATATTTTGTGCACCACAATTATAAGCATATACTATATGTATAGTCTTTCTTCCACTGGGTACCTATGGTCAGTTGAATACAGAAGAGAACACTCAATTAAGAAAGCAGACTTAACCATGCACAGTATGAATACTCTGTTTTAAACTTTAATTTGTATCTACATCTAAGGGCTCCACAAGAGGAATAGCTATTACAAATATTCATGTCCTCGTTATCAAAGTGGAGAGTCCATCATTGATTTTAGTCAACATATCCAGCCAGATTCATACAGTTTGTTCTTGAATCTTAAACCTAGAGCTGTGGCTGTGAATCCAATCAGAGCCAACTTTCTTCAAGTTCATGCTCACAGCAAGTAACACACATGGCACTTTCTATCTTAGGGCTTCTGAGCTATCACTCAAGCGTGCTCCTGAGTTAGCATCTTGAGCCTTTCTTGTTATACAAGAGGGATTCTCCTTCACAGATCCCTGACTTCTTTTAACATCTTATTTTCAAGAGCAGCATTTCAAATTTGAAGAAAAATGCTATTCACACATTCATAAGTATTGTCATTGGAGGAGAGTTCTCTGCCTTTTTTCACCAATAGCCTCAAAGTACTACCTTTAAAGATACCTAGGAATTAAGGGGCTAGGATAGAAACCTCTGGCTTATCAGATAATTTAAATTATTGCAAAAATAATACTTTTTGAGTTTTTAAATCATGCATTTAGAAAGATATGGATGTAACTTAACCTGCTCAATAGCAAATCTGCATAATAGAGGTAAAATTGCTAATAGACCCTTTTTAATGTTTCCACACCAAAACAATGTTTCTCAAACTGTGTGTCATAGAACAGTATCCCTATCAGAAGATTCTCTGAAATTAAAAAAATTAAAACATTTCTTCAGTCAAATATAAATATAAAAGAAAACATACAATAGTCTTTTCTCCAAGATTTCTAATGCACATATAAAAGGCGCTCTCAAATTATGAAGAAACACACCTGTGTTTAATTTCATATTTTCCAAATCATTTAAGCATGTGAGCCTTTTCTCCTACTATGAATTCTCTAATGCCTCCCACAACACAACTGTGCAATTAGAATTTTAGGCAAGAACCAGAAAAAAATACTTGCTGGGAAGAGAAGGAAGTTGTCATTTTATCATTCTGGTTCTCCAAAAATTTTCCTATTCAGTGGGAAATGCTATCTACCTCTGTGCTAAGTCATCTTCATATTATTACTTTTTCCCCCCTTATTTTTAGTTGTAGATGGACACAATACTTTTATCTTGTTTATTTACTTTTACATGGTACTGAGAATTGAACCCAGTGCCTCAGATGTGCTAGGTAAGCGCTCTACCACTGAGTCACAACCCTAGCCCCTTCATATCATTTCTTTTCAAATCTCTTCTCAACTCCTAAACTGGTCCAGTCCTGATCTGATGCTCAAGACAAAATCAACTCTCAAGAAGGCATGAACGTCTTTTATCGGGTGCTTATTTACCTTTCTTGTTTATTCTCCAGGTATCTTCTACTATGGACCTTAATCCACTGATCTATTTGTCACCAATGGAACACAAAATGTCCTTTGGGCCTGCCATTTTTTTCTGCACAGATGTCTCTTTCACTCCATTTTCCACTAGTGGAAGTGTACTCATTATTCTAGATATAACTGAAAACCATACTTGTATCAAGACTTACTTTTTTCACTTCCTCCCTTCTCTCCCACTACAATCGAACACTTCCTCAGACTCACCTTTGTAGAGGACTTTCAGAAGAGTATCAAAAGGATCTATCTGAATACGTCTTTGCAAGTAAATTTAATCCAGAGTGCTACAAACCAGAGAAGTAGTTCTTTCTTGGTGAGGAGTTATGGACAGGAAGGGGGAATGAAGGAACCTTCTGGAAATGCTCTGTTTCTTTACAGGTTGTGGTTACACATATGGGTGCACAGGCCACAATTTATCCAGTTGTAAATCTAAGGATTTTTATACTGGTTGTAATTAAACTTTTCCTTGATGAATCACTATAGTTAGGAATATCAATTAGAATTGTATGTTAAAATTTCACAAACCTTTAAAGACTTAACCTAATCTTTGTAAACATGCAGTTCATGGATAGAAATGAGGAAATGAGAGGTTGTGTGAGCTTGGGTTGGGAAAAAAGTTATACCTTTCTTTTACTTATGTCTAAAAGTTTTGTATTCCTTCAACTATGAATGTAGGCAACCAACAATAATGTAACTGTACGGACTTCTGTATTACCAAAAGACAGTGCAGATACTTTATATCACATTACAATTCTTGCAAACACTGGAAATGTCATTTAAGTTCATCATTATTTCAAAATTTTGGTCTTCATCAGACCCACCAGTAGATCTTTCTTACTGTTAACAAAGTTATGTTTACTGTTAATAAAAAAAATAATTTAAAAAATATAACATGCCATTCTGCTAGTTTCTGAATGACGTAAAGGGAGAAATTTTTATTCAGTTTTTAATTCCCTTAGTGTATCAAAGTGCCAAGCACGACGAATGAATGGGACATACAAATTCCTTGAAGAATGAGTGAATGAATGAATCTGTGAATGAAGGCATAGGCAATCCCTTTTTGTGGGTACACCCTTAGCTTATCGAGAGAGGCACACATTTCCGGTAGAGAAGACTACTTAACCGAGGATAGTCTGAGCAATCGTCAGATATAAATGACAGGATGTGGATACCAGTTTTGAAGATGAGAAGAGAATATGCAAAATGATTAAAAATTCTGAGTAGAACTTTGGAGTTTGGCAGTGTTTCATTAACACAGTTCACTGAACAGCTCAGCAAATACCTGCTCCCCATATGTCTTCTATTTTCTCTTATATTTGAGACACTTCCCTAAAGGGTACTAGACAATGAGTACATCCCTGAAGAACAATAAATATAAAAAAAAATTGACTCAAATATTATTGCTTAACATTAAGTGCCAGCTGTACATAACTTAAAACCAGCATGAGTTCATTGCCCTTGAGAATCCTAAACTTAAAACTCAAAGTGACAATGTTAGAAGAGACAGAAAGCAAAAGGAAAATACTATCAGGCACTATATTAATGAATAGTTAGTATGAACTCATTGAAATCCATACGAACTGCTACTTAGAGTCAGGAACCAGAGTAGGTGCTAGGAAACAAAAAATGATATATGGAAAATAGGATCCTTCCTTTCAAGTAACTTACAGACTAACAAAAGAGAAATAGCTTTTATTTATGCTGCTCCTGAGATAAATATTTTATGCATTTATTTCTCATGTTAGATGGATGAGACAGATATCATCACCATCCTTATATCATAAATGAGGAAATGCTCATTTTAACCAAAGCTACTTAACTCCAAAATGTGGGTGGGCCTCATTCAATCAGTTGAAGGACAGCAGAAACACACACTAGAATTTCTTGTAGAAGGCAGGATTCTCCCTTATGACTGTAAAACCAAAGACCTGCCTGAGTTTTCAGGCTGCTGGTTTGCCCTGTGAAAACTGGACTGAAGACTTCCCATCAATTCTCAACTGAATTTCCACACTAATTCTATTTTATTTCTGTATCCCCCAAATCTCCTACATTTTGGGAATAAAAAGGTGAATCAAAATCCTTCTCTTCGAGGTCACTCTGATAATAAAAGTTGCCATGATTTCCCCACCTCAATTTGTCAACTTCTGAAGAGCAGGAGTGGAGTCCTGACCCTAGGTGTTTCTTCCTGACCATAGAGTGCTCCTCTGGGGACCCAGTGGGACTTCACTATCAATTGACTACTGTGACAGTAGTTAACCTACAATTCTTTTCCTGTCCTTCAGCAGCAGGAAATGGAGGAGTATTTATTTACTGTATAAGAAACACCCAGCCACATTAAATTCTATGTATGTCAAGGTGGTCAGTGCATAGCACGCCTCATTCACATTCTACCAAGCTCATTAGCTGCCCATCTAGTGGAACAGTCCAAACCCCACCCACATTCCTGGAAATCTGCCTTCTTGTTTCATATCCTTAAATCTCAGGGCTCTTGAGTTTTATTTCCTGTTACTTGTACCAGTATAGAGAAAGACACCAGTACCCAGAGTCCCCTTCCTGCAGGTGGCACCAACACTCAGCTGTCCCTGACACTTCAGCGTTCCACACAAAACCTGTTGGAGGCTGGAACTTTGCCTACAGCAGTTCCCAGCTGCCACTCTTCCTTCCCTGTTCTACTTCCTCACCTCCCTGACTGATTTCCACTAGAAATACCTCCTCACTAAAGCATTTGTACATCAAAGTTTAGCTCAGATCCTGCATTAAGAAAATCAACTGCACAGATTTCAGAAAAGGTTAGGAGAATGGAGGTCGGGATTCTCCATATAGACAGAACCAATGGGAGATATATGCACACGCACAGGGTTTGGCAAGTCCTAAATCTGGACATTCAGTTAAGAGTGGATGCTGCAGTCTCAAGCCCAAAACTCACAGGGTAAACTGTGAAAGTGGAAACTAAGGGAGCTTTCAAGGAACATTATTTCTACTCTGGGAAATATTCATCTGTGATCTTAAGGTCTTCAACGGATGGAATAAGGCCCACTCACATTATAGAGGCAATGTGCTTCGTTTAAAGTCACATGATTATAAATATTCTATTACACCTAAAAATGTCTTCATAGCAACCTCTAGATTAATGTTTGCCCCAACAATTGGGCACCAAAGCCTGGTCAAGTTAACACATGAAAGATCAACCATCACAAGGAGGGAAGTTGGAAATGGCAGAACCCGGTGCAGAGGTGTAGGTGGCCATCTGTACAGGAGCCATGAGACCACTAGAGTTGACTTCAGTCTGCACTTTCTGCTGCATGGAGGATGGTCCTAGGAGCGCCTGCCAATGGGTGATGCAGGGAGCACTACTGTTCTTATGCCTTGTCCTCGCTGAGGAAGTAAGCTGGCCCACTAATAGATGCATGAGTCCAGACAGAAGACGCAGGACCCAATTGCTAATGATATTAAGAGATCCAGGGAATAAGCCACAGTGCACACTTTCATGATAGCACATGCCACTCCTTCATTGCACAATTATCAGTTATACATAAATTTGGGTCATTGTTTGATTGACAACCAAATAGAAAGTAATTTCTGCAAGTAGAGGGCTGATTCTATTTTATCACTGTATGCATAAACCTAGTGGCATGCCTGATACAAGGGATGTTTACTGAGTAATGCCAATGACATTGCTATAAATGTAATATTACCATGTATACTTTAATTACATATTAAATGTATTTTATGCATAATATACATAAAATTATATCACTAATGTGTAGATATCAATTATTTTTAATAGAATGACTACAACATACATACTAACATATATACACACAAATACTCAATTTATTAGTTTGATGGATGAATGATGACAAAACTTGAGAGATATGCTGAGGAAACGTGTTTTATATGTGAAACTTCTTCTGTTTTGATGTACAAGATCTTCCTTTCATAAGTAAAATGCTTTTCACTGGATCCTACAATGAGATTCTCCTTCTGTTCTTCCTACAAAACATGAGGTAATGCTCAGCCCGAGAAATAATCTTTGCTGGAAAATATGTCAATATCAGTTGACTATTGCTAGCTCCAAACAGAAAAAACACAAAGATAAGACAATCAGACAAGGGGACCTGAGCAGCCGAAAATAATTGGACCCTCTAAATCATACCACTCTCAAGAGGAATGACTAGCGCGCATTGCTGCTTCTCAGGACCACGCTGTGCTTCCCTTGGAATCACTACAGAAGCATTTTATTGCTCATTAAATATTTTTTAATGTGAACCCGCTCTTGGCATTTCTATTTTACAGTTTTTCTCACAAACCTTCCCGTGTTGCCTACCTCCTTCCCCACCATGCGTAATTTAAAAGAAATTATGTAAGCTTATTTCTCCAATGAAGAAAGCCTAATGCACAAACACACAAAGGATATGACCAGTGTAGCTCAAGGAGCAAATGAATCTGGCAGTTTTAAGCTCATTCCCGATAAAAATGGGCCCCACAAATCACTATAAAAAATGTGTTTTGTACCTCAAGAGCCATAATTGTCACACATTTACAATTCATAACCAGTGACTGCAGGGTGCTTACTCTAGTTAATCCTCCACAGAATAGTGGGTATTGATGCTGTGGAGAAGGGGCACAACAAAATCCTCTGTCACTTGAAATGCTCTTCTGGGGAGCCTCCCACAGCAATAAAATTCTGAAATGGAGCAAGGGGAAGCTTGAATGTGTGCCTTCCCCTAAACTGTAAGTGATAAAAGAGGTGAAGGGTTGACAGGCCCCAGCACCTTGCCTCGCGCAGCTTACCCTTTGCTTACTGGCTCCATAAAGGTAAAGATAAAACATGCATCTCAGCAGCCACAAAAGTCACCTGCCCAGCTCTCATCCTACCCACGTGGACCTGAAGACATCACCTGCAAATGTGTGAATTCTGAGAAGCTTCTGCATCTCCCCTCGTTTGGTGCACGTACGTCTGGGTTGCAGTAAACAATCAGATTTTGTTAATGACATTTAATGAACATTTTAAATAAAATTTATTTCGGTAAGTCTGGATGCTTTTGTGACTACTGCTTTAAAATGATTTCTCAATCTCAAGACTGATATTTGCTTACAACACACTATTATCAACGAGGTGACCAAGCTTCACATTCCATTGCTGGAAATTATTTATTGAACAATGGAAATGCTGTACCATCTGACCAGAAACTCATTTTACCCAACCCCAACCCCTGACAAACACTATTCTATTCTTTCTTCTTATGAATTTCATGTTCTGAGATTCCCCATATAAATGACATAACTCAGTCCCAAAGCAGGTTGTCCATCCCTGGTACTCAGTTCCAAGGTCCACGTGCTCAAGGCTTACTTCAGAGAAGTACAGCAGAGAACATGATGAAGCTTCACAAGGTGGTAGTTAAGTACCTGGAGCAGGCCATGAAAAAGACCGAGTGACCCCGTCCCCTTCTTTTTTGTCTCGTTTCCCATCCATGAGGTGCGTGGCTCTCCCCACACACTCCACACTACCGCCACCCACTCCCCCATCAGAGAGTGAAAAGCACTGGGCCAACTGATCTTGTACCGGAACCTCCAAAATCACCAGCCAAAGATAAACCTTATCTCCGTAAGTTCATTATCTCGGGTATCTGGTACAGTGGTGGAAAGATGACTATCACAGAAAATTTGTAGCCAAAGTGTGGTCTTAGTTGTTATTATATACCTAATGATATGGAGAAAACTTTGAAAGTGGTGTTCAGGAAGAATTAGGAAACATAAGAAGAAATGTGCTACAGAAAACCTAGACTGCTTTAAGCAAAACTTAAGAGGCAGTTTTTGTGGGGGCTCCAAAGACTAGCATACCGATAGAAACGTGGATAGCAAAGACTATGCCAATGAGGTTTTGGATGAGAATGAGGACACCATTGCAAATTAGGCTCCAGTCCATACTTGCTACACCCTGGCAAAATGTGGATACATTTTGTCCATGCTGAGACTTCATGGGATGCCAGGTTTACAGGTGATAAACTAGTTTATCTGGTGGAGGAAACTTCAAGGCAGCAAAACATTCAGGCTGCAATATGTGTATTACTAAATGCTCATAACCAAATTCACGCTGAGAATTGGAGCAATGTGGGGAAAAGCAGAAAGATTTGAAAAATTTGTGGGCTGGCCAAAAAAATTTTTAAAAAAGACTATCTTTTAGGTTCAGGCAAGGAGGATGGTTTATTAGCGTTTCTAAAATGAACCAAGTGCTTTGCACTTGGACAACAGAATGGATGCCTCAAGGTTATCTCGAAATATGCAAGGCCATCTCACCCATCAAAGCCTCAAACTTGTACAAATGCAAATTTTTCAAAGACTTTCATTTTGAAAAGAGAATCCTGGGGCACCCTACTCACCCAAAGCACCAACGGAATCATTTCCCCATGTTCAGCCAGCAAGGCACTCAGAGCTGCTGCTACTATGATTCAAGCCAGCCCAGGTACAGCCGGTGCTGGCACTAGACAGTAGTGTTGTCCATGTGAAACTGCTCTTGGGGGTATGCAAAATTCAAAACTTATGGGGTGATGGAGGCTTCTACACAGATTTAGGTAGAAAGCCAGGCACATCTTGCGTAGCTGAAGTTCCCTAAGCAGCCCCTGATAGAGCCATGCATAGAGCTACAAGGGTGAAGCCATAACTGCAGTGAAGACCCCAGCAGTATGGAGAAGTTAGCAATGAGCAACATTCATTAGGGATAGCTACAGGGAGCAAGCAAACCAGACTGAGAGGGTGATCACACCAGCTGCAATAAGAAAAGCTGTAGGAACAGTGTTTCCAGAACCTTTGGAGACTTTTGAGGACAAATCAAATATGTATTGCATTATGGGATGAACATGACTTTCAGAGGCCAATGATATTTTGGATTTTATGTGTCCCTCAAAGGTCATGTGATAAAGTCCTGCTCCATAGGATGGTGCTACTTTGTAAGGATTGTAGGATCCTAGATCTTCCTTTTGTTGTTTTTATTTCAGCCATGGGTAGAATGTTTTGTTCCACCATCTACCCCCTGCAGTGGCCATTCATCACCCAGCCAGAGGTTTAAAAGAAATGGGCCAATGCATGGACTGGAATGATCCAAACTGTACATGAAACTAAACCTTATATCTTTGTAAGTTGGTTATGTGCAGTGTTTACTATAGAGAAGGAAAGCTTATTACCACATCTGGGGTCTAGAGCACATGGCCACCAACACACAGTTGACTCTTTGGAATCACAGGCTTGCCTTCTGCTAAGTTAGGGTTGTTTCTGATGGGTTGTTTGTCTTGGTCTCAAATGTTAGCTTGATTTATATTTTTATAAACAAGAACATTAACAAAAAATTTTAAAAGTTTAATAACTATCTATCTCCCTCCAACCTAAACATCTGCAATGCAAGGGAGCTGCTCAGACTGATCAGAAAATGAGTGAAATGCACTGAGTGACCCTCAATTGACCCCAACCATCTGTTTTTCTGCACCCTGAGAACAGTTTCTAGTCATAACTCAGTCATTTAAACCTAGGCACCTAAGTATGAAAAAAAAAATGGTAAGACATCTCTAATTTTATTAGCCTTTACATAGAACACCACCCTCACATCTTTTTCCCTTTTTTCTCCCAGGGATTTTCCATCACCCCCTCCTCACATCACCTATTCTTACATTTCTTTACATAAATTCACCATAGTTTGTGATACAAGGTATTGAGCCCTTGCACCTCCTAGGTTTGCAATTTTAAGCATACAAGCTCAAGAAGAAGAATCAAAATAAATTTTTAATCTATATTACAATAAATGCAAGCATCAAAAGATACTTCTAGACTTGTGTGACTGCTGGCATTTGTAAGAACAGACAATCTTGGAATTGGAAGAAGAAAAAAAATGTACTGAGTGTATCAATTGAAGCATGCTGGAAGAGAGAGAAATAACCAATGATTACGGTGTTACAAAGCTCTTTGCATCTTTTGGAAAGTATTTTTTCTAGGACCTGGTTAACTGGATGCTTGTTTCATGACATCAGTGCTTCTCTGCTATATAAGTATATATTGTTTATTTTTAATTACAGAAAAATCTACACCTGTTATGAAAACTGTAACCTTGAGAACAAAGAACTCCTGAGTTGTTCTATCCAGTTTCCCTGCCTCCTCAAACCTGAGGTAATGGTTATTCTGAATCTTATACTGATTCCTCTTACAGGGGACCATGTGTGTGCACAGAATCCCACTGCTTAAAATCACATTGTTTCATATTAGTTGTTTTCCAACTTTTATAAAAGTGCATGTTATTTACGCTTCTTAAAGTTGTTTTAATTTCTTCATACGATTCTAGGATTTATAGACTTACTGAAAACAGTTTCTTTTATTACTATAAAGTATATTATTGTTGCACGTATTCATGCTTTCACAAACACTTAATTCATTAAGTCAGGTATAACAATTAAAAGGCAGTGTAATATATTTTCAAAGATTCAGCCCCTTTGAGAAGAACTCTGTGAAGCTGTAGTAGGCACAGGACTTCTGCTGTGCTCTGAGACACTACTTTGCTGAGTAGTGAACTTTCTGGAGCTCACACCTAATATCAGTGTTGCCAGTCCTCCAAGACCAGTACTCTTCGGAGGAGTACCATGACCCCTTCGTCTACATCTTACCCTTGTGTAGGACATGTTATACATTCCCATGGACATATATGCCTGATTAAATAAATTAGGGGAGGGAGGGTGTAAAGTTGTCTAACTTTTGAACAACAGTTCTGTTGGATGTAACATATATCTTTCATTTTCATAGTATTTACCTGGTTTGACAGCTATTCCTTGCCCAGTGGGCAAATGAGGAAATAAAATTCTACAGAGGCCCCACACCCTCCCATCTACACTAATTTTTTTTTAAAGGTATAATCATTCTAGCTTGTAGGAAAAACAAAGGCATACAGAGGTAAGAGTTTCTTTGCTGAGACATGTTATTCTACCCTCATCCTGACATCTTAGCCTCTCTGAGCCTGAAGAATTACATGGATGTATCACTCTTATTCTGCTTTATGGTTTGGATATGAGGCGAGCCCCCAAAGCTCTTGTATTAATGCAGGAATGTTCATAGACAAAATGAGTATGAGAAAAGCAACAGACTCAGTGGATTAATCCATTTGATGGATTCATAATTTGAAAGGTCTACTGTAGCTGGAAGAAATAGGTTACAGGGGACATGCCCTGGGGGATTAGGTTCTTGACCCTGACTCCTCTGTGTTCCCTCTGTCTCTCCTTTTCCCCCCATCTCTGTCTCTATTTCCTGTCTGTCATAACTGAGTAGTTTTCCTCCACCACACCCTCCTGCCATGATGTTCTGCCTCACCTAAGGCCCAGAGCAATGAAATCAGCTGATGATAGACTGAAACTCCAAAACAGTGAGCCCCACATGAAAATTTTCTCCAGAGGTTTTTTTTTTTTTTTTTCTTTTTGAAGCTGTTGTATATGTGACAGTAGCATGCATTACAATTCATAATACACATATAGATCACCTTTTTACATAACACTGTTTGTGTGCAAAGTATCCAGAATTGTTCTTAACAGGAATTTTGTTCATGGCATTTAAAAGCTGGCTAACATACTCTAGAAGCTACCATGTTGGGGAACTTTTCAAGTTTATTTGCTGGTTAGTAACACACAGTAGACTCTTTAATAAAAACAACAACAGATATTCACGATATACAGGAGTATATACCCAGGATCATGGCATTTTATAAACACTATTTTGTGCACCAACCATAGTTTATTCAGTAATATCTCATGTATTATGCACAATTATGCAATGGCTATTATTATTATTATTATTATTATCATTTCATACATGATGAAATTTTCCCCAGCCTCCTATGAGCTTTCAGAGTCATCCTTCCACCATACCATCATAGTCATTGAGAGTCAGCCACCTTTAACAGCCTTTTTATTCTTCTCTACAATTTATCACCATTTATTATCTGTTGACTTTGTGCTGGCGATTTTCAACTTCATTACCTTTATATAAAATGGAGATAATTCCTACAAGGATTTATTTGAATTGACATAAAATTTTACCAAAGAAAAACTTTTTAAAGATATGTGGAATATTTATGTGAAAATTAAAACCATTTACTGACATACTTGTTCAAATATACAATAATCAAGGCTGAGAGAGTTTACCCATGAGAGGAGGACCAGATTGAGAAGAAATATGAAGATTTCACTTTTTATTGTAAACACTTTCAAAATATTTTTTAGTTGTGGATGGATACAATGCCTTTATTTATTTTTATGGGGTGCTGAGGATAGAACCCAGTGCTTCACATGATAGGCAAGTGCTCTACCACTGAGCTACAACTGCATTCCATGATAAATACTTTTAAATTTACTTATAATATAAGCAGTTTTCTTTTCATTAAGTTAAACACAATACAACAAATGGAGTTCTGCCAAAGGTTCCCAAGTAATTTAGCAACATAACAATGATTTCAAAAAGTAACAAGCAAATGGACTTTTCTCAGTATGTTTTCAATCCCAAATCCTAACACCTCACCCAAATTTAGAATAGCATTTATCAAAAAAAAAAAAAAAAGAAGAAGAAGAAGAGCAAAATGGAAAATATAAACATGATATCAGAAAATGAAAATTTAGGAATCTCTAAAAGAGAAAGAATCAGGAATCTCAGTATTATGAACATTCACAAGACTGGGATCCTAATTAGAATAAGATAAGATTTCATGCTTGTATAAATATATCAAAATAGATTCTACTGTCACGTGTAACTAAAAAGAATAAAAATTAAAAAAAAAAAAAAACTTTAAAAAGCAAAAAGAGAGAGTCAGAAAGAGAAGACCTACTCACATCTACAACAAAATGACCAGGGACATGTATGGCCACATTACACAAAGGAAAAGATCACAACAGGTGAAATGAGTGCAGAGGAGACCTTGGCTTGTGAGTGAACAGTGTGGAAGCCAACCACTAAGCAAATCCAAGGCAGACCTATCACAGAGCTATCATGGTATGTTTAGCATCAGCACCTGTTCCAAACAAAAGTGTTAGACTTGGCAAAGTATGCCCCCAGTTGAAAACCATGAGCAATAACACTGGAGTAGAAGAGGCAAATTGGTACCAAATAATGAATTGAGGAGGGACAGGGATCTCATACAGAGCCTCAAACACCAACAAAACTTTATTGCATCTCACAGCTCAGAAAATGCAAGTGTGCTAAAAAACAGAAATGAAAAGGAAATTCACGATGACCAAACATCTGAGAAAAACCAACAACATGAATAGGACACGTGCAAATCTACGAAAAGGAAGATTTATACAAAAACTTTTTAAATTGTTGTATGTATGATTAATTGGAGGGATTTTAAGAAGAGATTTTTACATCATTAAAAACAGGAAAATAGTACCTCATTTGTTAGCACTTATCCTCAACTTGGGCTTGCCAAACACATAAGGGAGATTAAAAAACAAATTTGTTTTTGTGGGTCTTTCCTATTCTGTATGTGAGAAGCAGGGCTATAGCAAAAAAAAAAAAAAAAAAAAAAAAAAAAAAAAAAAAACTGGACTGTGAAGATGCAAGCCCTATTCTTCTAGAAGATAATCAATGCTTGTCCCACTGCAATAGGATGAATTCTTCTGAGATACACAGACACAAAGCAAGTCCTAGACTTTTCTCTTTAAATAGCTTTCTTCACTCTGCACAAGGTTATATACCCTTTGGCTTAGCCAAAGGTACTGTACCAGCAACTCCATCATTCTACATCTTTGTAATCTAGACACTATCTCATTCAAATAGTCCAGGGTCTCCCTGAAAAGGCTCATATGTACACCCTTGTCTCCACTGAAGTCACTCAGTGAAGGATTCATACTACCATGAATGTGGCTGGCACTTGAGGGAGCAAGAAAGGGAAAGAGAACTAATCATAGAGAACAAATGATAAATGCGAAAAGAAATAAAGGTAGAAAAAGGAACAGTTTATTTGAGTGTAGTTATTTTAATAGTTGTAATTATGATGGACCAAGAGAGAGAACAGTGGGAAGTTAGTTCCGCCTCTAGAAAAAAAAGTGATTTTTGATGCTTCCCTCACAGTGATAGCTCCAAGAAGGTAGGAAAAGGTTTAGGGTTGAACCAAAAAAAAAAAAAAAAAAAAAAAAAAAAAAAAAAAAACTAAATACAGGCAGGTGATTGATTGGGTGAAGAGGTTAAAGAGAAATACATCTCTTTCACTCCACAACCTTGTGCTAATTGCAACTCAGAGGGGTGAAGACAAGGACTGGCAATTTATTTTCAGTTCTTAAAATTTGCTCAACACCCACAACTCACATGAATATTTCAATCACCCCCAATTTTGAAATGGGAGATCCAATGAAATTTAGCATTTTTAAAACTTTTAAAGGGAAATTGTTCTCTTCTAGGTGGGATTTAGATTTTTCCTGAATTCCTGTGTCTGGAACAACTCCCAAATGAAGTTTAAGAAGTCAGTGATAACTCCATTAGTTATGTGGGAAGTTGATTGACTTAATTAATGAAATTACTACTGAAGTCTAAATTTGAAAGAGGTTACCAATTACTTGACAGGTGATTTGAATTACTACATTTGCAAGTCCTAATAGGAACAGGAATTCTTAGGAAAAAAAAAAAAAAAAAAAAAGAAGTACCAGGAGAATCATTTGGAAGTCAGGGCTTAAATTGTTAAATAGAAATGATGTAAAGTGGAAAAAAAAAATGGTATCAGAAATCTCAACCACTCTGTTTCCTTCCGGGATATTACTCAGTTCTAAATTTCAGTCATAAGCAGCTTCCTTCTGGTCCATCTACACTATTTTCCATGTTCAAGGCCCCTAGATCTCCATAAACCACAGTGCTCTCACCTTGAACTTCATCTCTTCTCTATTGGCACACTCACTACCTTGGCATACGTACTCAGTTTCACAGAATTAAGCAATCTGTGCAATAATATTTTCTATATTTATAATTTTATCATGAGTGTTTCCTAAACCTCAAAACCACATGCCTAAGTATTCACTTGATAGATTCCTATGAAATTTAATTAACTTCTCTAAGGTACTATATTCCAAATTCAGCTTCTGTTTTCCCTGCTCCTCCTACAATACCCTCCACCTCAGCAGACCATGATGACAAGTTCCAGTTGCTTAGGCCAACAACCCAGAAGGTGGTCTTGTTTTCTCTTCCCACATCTCACAGGCAGTCCTTAGCAAAGCTCTATCCCATTGTTCCACACACTCTCAGCTCTCCTTTTCTTAATTTCACAGCTTTTCCATTGGTCTTCTCTTTGTACAATTACCCTCCCTACATCTACTCTTCTTTCCTCTAATTTCAGCTCAGCAGCCAGAGTTATCCTCTTAACACATAAATAATTTTATTCAATTTATTTTTCATAGCCCTTGTGTATGTTGTATGTTCACTTTGAGAAAAACTAAATTCTTTACAACAGCCCTGAAAACTCAAATACTCCAGCTCTGTATTCTCTCTCTAACCTCATTTTCTACCAATTCCCCACAGGCCACTTTCCTGTTCCTGAATCAGGGCATTACCAATGCTGCCTCCTTCCTGAAATTTTTCTCCCCCACATTTCCTGCAGGTCGGGCTCCCTTTCCTTCTAGTCATTGCTCAAAGTGATGCTTTCCTTTTTCTTCCTATGACAGATTGTAATTTCTGCACCCTAGCTTTCTGTTTGTCTTCCCCACTTTATTATTTTCTACAATAATTATCACCATTTGAAAGCCTAGATTTGATAATGAGTAAATGTAACCAATTTGAGTCATTCATTCTCAGATTCAAATGAGGGTTTTCATAAGACTCAGGGTCACAAGCCTCAGTCACTTACATATGACTAGGTTCAAAACATGCAAATGCTTCTGTGGGGATTAAATGTAACACAATTGTATGCTGTTTGAATAGTGCCATATCAACCACAACTCCCTTCATCCCCCTCATCACATTACAGAAAAACGTGTAAACTATTTTAAATCAGTAATATTTTCATTCTCATTACGGCAGTGATATTTCAGTACAAGGACTGCCACCAAATTCCGAGAGTGATTACCCCAGGAATGATTGCTAAATGAAGAGTTTAATTGTGATTTCCTTGAGGACAGCAATCTGTTGAATAACTTTAATCTGGACTCCAATTTATCAATATTTGTAGAATGTAATATATTAATGATATGAGACTCTGGGCGTGAGGATTTTTCCCTCCTTCTCTGGTTCTACTTTATTCATTTTGGGGTCATGAGCAAAAGGTCCAAAGGGTCCTTAATGAAGGGGAGGCATACCAAGTGGCCTTCAGATGCTCTGCTTACACAAGCTAAATGGCTTTGGCTAAGGAAAAACGTCAGTGAGTACGTAATGCAGTTGCCATGGGAAGACTTGGAAGAACACTCAGAAACAGGAACAGCTTGACCTCTTTACCTAAGCTCCACTAAGATAAGCAGAAGAGATGGAGCTCATTAAATATGTATTAAATGGGAAAATGGCATGCAAAAATCATGTTCCTCCTGGGAATGTTCCAAGGGTTGTCCTAAAAAAAATATCAGAAGAGTTGCAATAATAACAGCTTTACATTTGGGTAGGAGCTATAAATACTTTCCTATTCTGAAATCCGAAGTGATGTTCAGACACTAATTCAGTTTGCTCATCTCAGAAATGAGAGGTGGACTTGATGGTCACATGACTCAAGGATGGGGATATGCTGGTCTTAAAACTCCTTAATATCAAATTGTACAAATTCCCTTTATCCTCCAATGCCATGTTTACACCCTTCAGACATTACACATAGATAACCCCAGACATTTGCAAATTCAGCAATGTTATCTTATTGTAGCCCTCCGACTCCCTACTTAATAAAACTTTCCAGGCCTGAGGTTGCTGTGAAGTTACTCCCAAGACTTTGCTCTTCTTCTGGTAATTTAATCTTCTTTGCTCTTCTTCATAATTCAATTTTGTCAACCTTTTCTTCAGGGGAATTTAAAATTTACTACCATAACTACTTAATAGGCTGCTTCTTGTGATAAGGGGATAAGAAATTTACTTTTGGGGACATGTGCTGACTCCCTCTTGGGTACCATTTAGTCTGCTTACTGCTGACCGCAGGATTCTGTAACTTCAAAATGTTAATGGTTTCTAAAATATGAAGAATTCTTAACTTCTCATTGTAGATTTACCTACCAACTATATCAAGATGGCTGGGGTGTTATAGGTGTTACTCATGTCTTTCTTCTAAACAAATGCAAATTTCAACTTTTGAAATGATCAATTTTCTCACATAAGTGTTGCTTAAAAAGTAGTAAAATGAATATAGTTTGTAACTATGTATATAATGGTTACTTAATATTCAATTACAATTTGCACACTATTAACATATACTATGGGTATTCAGCATATATGTACATAAGTTACGAAATTACAACTAGATTCCATCAGGACTCCCATATAATAGATCTCTTTTGCTAAGCACATATACATGGCCAGACATGGCACTAATTGATAGAACAAACAAAGAAATGTATTGAGTACTCTATGAAACTAAATAAATTAGGATATTTGACATTTAACATGTTCTATGACAATAAAACTTCTTATTGGTATGAAAAAGAAAGGAGACTTTGGGGTCTTAGAAAAAGAAAAGAGATTTGGTGGCAGACATTCATGTGAGATAGGGGAGGACATTTTAGAATTAGAAATATTTTGGACAAAATAAGACAAAAATTGCAATTAAATTTTAGATGATTAGTGTTAATGGTAAGCTACATTAGTTGCTGTAATAAACTATGAATTGCTCCCTAGTGTTGCATATATTTCTTCTTCAGATTATGATCTAGGATACATCCCCATGGAATTCCTTCTTTGCAATCCTTAAGGGACCTATATGCATTCCCTGTGGTTACCACACCTGGCCCTGACCAAGAACTTGGGAATCTTTCATTGGATTCTTCATATTTAACAAGTTTATCTCATAAACAAATAAATGAGATTACACAGGCGATTGAGAGTTTCAAGGTGCTGGCATTTTCCCCATTGTTCAGAAGCCTGAACTCAGTATGTTACTTCACTGGTATAGAAGGAAAGCAGTAGGTGCAATGCTGAGGCCTTGAGGAGAACTCATGAGAATAGCATTCTCTGCCATTGTGCACCTGTGGAGATTAGTCACTAGGAAAAAAAAAAAAAAAAAACCCAAAAGAGTGGGCTCTAGTCAAATCAAAGAAAGACTGAGAATTTCTTCTGTAGGGTAGAGGAGAAATGACCACTGAGTAAGAGTCAACAAACTATCAAATCTGCTTGGCTCAATTATACCAAATTATTCCTTCTTGCTTTAGGGAACATAGATAAAAGAGAAGAGCCAAGCTATTTTTAGACCATCATGATGTGCATATACACTATTATAATTTGCATGTCTAAGGTAAGACTGTCATTAGATAAAAGGCATTGAAATATAAGGTGCACTGATGTGCAACCTTGGTATTTGGATTCCAAGGTGATTTATTTTCATAGGGTTTGGGTGACATTGTAAATGAGTACAAATTGGTGATGGGATATACAGTGCAGAGGACTGCAACTCTCCTGAAAGTGGATTCAATAATCATGTCATTTTAAATGCTCTATTAATTGCAAGATTCAGTTTAAAGAGGGGAAGCTTCACTTACTTGTGAGGTGCTATTCATCTGTCAACAATTTTATATCCGTTTAGCTGCTTCTATTTGACATAAAAGGATTTCTGGATAATAATATGACATAGATTGTGTAGCAGGATGAGACCAATTCAACCCTCTCACACAAAGGATTGAACCAACTGCAAGACTTCTCCAGAGGGGAGGGATAAAAGGAAAGAAGAGTGAGCTCAACCAGAAGAGCAATTAAAAGATAAAATTTATTGTATTTGCTACAGTTTTCTGGGTCTCTCTTGTCTTCAATATAAAAGCAAAGATTGTCTAGTTTGTAACTAGTTTATTGAATGGGCCAGACTTCTTAGTGTGCAAGAAGAAAATAGCTTGATTTTCAATTCCACCACATGATTTTCAATAATGCTCTATTAGGATTCTTTAGAAATACGGAAGCAATCAGTGTGTGTGTGTGTGTGTGTGTGTGTGTGTGTGTGTGTGTGTGTTCAAGTGAAAAATCTGCACAGTGGGTCAATAGGCTGGTGACCTGAGAATAACAATTATACAGTTCAAACCCTGATGCCATCAGGCTGGAGAGGGAAGGGATGACATAGGAGCGTAGGTCTAAAGACCGCACAAGTCCCTAAAGCTTGGGGAAGGCCAGTCTTTATGTATTATCCATTAAACTGGTTGGGTGACGGCGATTCCACCAATCCAGATGTTAGTTTCATTGAAAAACAGTCTCGCAAAAACATCCAAAGTAATGTCTGACCACATACCTAAGCAGGGTGGTGTCACTGAGGTGACACATAAAATTAACCATCACATTTCCATTTGTTAGTCTTTGGAATAATTGATAGACTACATTCATTTTCAGTTCAAGGACATTGTGATGTTCAGACAATTAAAACAACAACAAGAACAAAAACACAGCCTCAAATTCCATTTCCCATTACTTTCCCTTCACCTGTATCTGATAACTGTCTTGGGACCCAGAGAAAGGAAGGGAGCTTATCATAGGCTGCCTTTTATTTTCTTTCTTTCATACACTTCTCCTGGGATTACCTTTCCACCCATCTCCCACATTCACTATAAGCTCATGCACTTCTCAGGAAGTCCCGCCTAATTTATAGAACCCATATTTATAGCCAGGCTGTGGTGTCTCACCACTTACATTCCTCAGCTTTGCAATCTTAGCCTGCAATTTGCAATATCAGCCTAGTTATTTCAAATGAAGTTACATACATTGCCAGTTACAGTTATACACACAACTGCTCATGAGCTTATGCAGGCACCCAGGCACATGCACAGAAGTTTCTGGAAGGAATACATAGGAGATTCAACCTAAGTCTTCCATGGATTTCTAAATGATGCATAAATAATTTCCAGAAGAATGAGAGTGATACTTTGGAAGTGAATCCATGCCACTGGTAATGTCCCTGCTTGGATCAAACCCAATTACAGCACTGATTCACAGCAGCCAAAAACTATTGGACACTATGTATCTCATAAAATTTATTTTAATGCAAAGACCTGGCCATCCCATCATGTCATATTTCTATAACACATCTCACATAATTCTATAATGTTACATCACCACTTCTATATGAATGGAATCATGAATTAAAACTAGAAACAATATCATGAATCATGCTATGGATAGTAATCCTGAAGAACAGTTAAGTATGCATATTTAGAAGGATATAAATATTTTATACATCTTAGTATTTTGTAATATGTTAAGTACAGTAGAATAGATTGTTACCAGGGGTCACAGGCATGGTCAGGCTCAGGATGACCCCCTGTTCCACTCCCACCTACCCTTTCCTGCAGTGTTCCTCTAATTTACACTTTTACCACCAGTATTCTCCTCACGGGGGAAGATTTGCTTTCTCAAACATAAGTGTCCTTGGGGACATCTGCATTATTGTTTTATGCTTAAATTTGTTAATATGTCATTTACTAGATACTGTATAAATTTAAGTTGTGCCAAAAAATTAGAAAACCCACATCCCATCACTCAGATACAACTCATTAACTTTATATTAAATAAAAATTATTACAGTCATAAAGTAGATGTTGGGACAAAAAGCTACCATCGCAAAATGAAATAATCATCACCTATTTCTTAGGTTTTACCCCTACAGATGAGTACATCCAAAAGGAAATGTTCAGGTTAGTTTAGCACTTTTTTTTCTAATTTATTTATTTTTTATTCTAAGTTGTTAGAAATGACAGCAGAATGCATTACATTTCATATCATACTTATAGAGCACATTTTTACATATCTCTGGTTGTATACAAAGTATATTCACACCATTCGTGACTTCATACATGCACTTAGGGTAATGATATCCATCTCATTCTACCATCTTTTTAGGTTAGCACTTTGGAAGAGTAATTCTGAAGCTGATCACTTATCATCCATGTATGATCTATCCAGAGCCCTTCAATTCTCTCAGTGCCCCACATTCCTTATCTGTAATTTGGGGGTGAGACTATGATCTATTACATGTAATTTCAATGAGACATGTTCTTAATGTTGGAAATAAACTGAACATTTGTGAAATAAGTCATTATTATATATTTTTCTAGTAAAACAACTTTCATGTCATTCTAGAAAAATGGGAATACTGAAGTGTAATTATCCTTTTAAAATTTACAAAAATTATGTAGACATTAAACATATTGTTATGGGCTTCGTGTTTTTTCATTTATCATACCTTGGAAAGTGATCCACATTAGAGGATAGAAATCCACCTTTATCTTTAGCATGGACGCAAGCATTCTATTACATAGAAATATGAACCATATTTGTTTAGACCATCTCTCAGTGATGTACACTTAAATTCCTTCCAGGTTTCCATATTATGAACAATGTTTCAGTTAAAATAACTGTAGAAATAATTTCACATACTTTGGGAAGTATTTCCATGAGGTAAATCTTAGTTGTGTAACTATGAAGTCAAAGGATAGTCTCAGATTTTTAGAGGTTAAAAAGTCTTACACAATTATCACACACCATTACATTTCTTAAAAGTGCATGGCAATATGGCAATGTATTGCTCACATTAAAGAAAAGATAAAATTCTACCAAAGGAACCAGAGAAGGAAAATAAACAGAACCTAACTTATTTCTTGATAGAAAGTTTCATATTATCCAGAATTAGCATTTCCCTACAAGTGTTCACATTCTTTTAATTTAAAAACTGCCCCAAATGTGGGAATTATAACAATAAGACATCAGAATGCATTTCGTGTTTTAAAAAACAGGGGAGTCAGGCTTTTCCAGAAATATGGTATTTTTTTTTTTTTAACAAAAGGAAAAAATATCAAGAAGGAAATGTAAGTGCCATGTAAGGAAGGGAAACCTTCCAAGAATTAAAAAGCAGAAAGAGTTTATAATACTTAAAACAGCAGATTGGTTAGTAGAGGGGGGGAATAAAACCAAAACCCCCAAAACAGAAGGGAAACAATTTCACAGTAGGTGAGTAAAGGTATTGGAACTAAATATATGTATGAGTAATTAAAAAACAATAAGCATAGCATTGCAAAATGATGGAAAGATTGAATTAGACAAAAACAATTGCTACTGTTGTAAATACTAAATATTTGGAATGCAATGAAACTGAATCACGAAGTTGATTATTGCATGAAAATTATCTTAGGCACACCAACTTTGAATAAGAAAAACAGAAATCATAAAACACTGAAGAAAATATATCCAGATCTATTTATATCAAAGCAGGGAAGGATGATAAAAGGTAGAAGTTGTGTACAGTTTAGAACCACAGTAAAAACTCTGATAAACTAGTATGTACCAATACAAAAGGAATGCAATAAACTAGCATTTCATGTGAGAGTAGGGAGATCATTGCTTAATCCAAGAGTCTGCAGTTCTAATTCTGAAATCCTGATTGGGTAGAGGAAACATTCATTCATGCTGAAGACAGCACAAGGCCAGCAGGAAAGTGGTGACTTTCTGGCTGTGTCCTATCACCACACATTTCTGAAATTGGTATATAATGTGAGTGACTGAACTGCCACACCTTCCCTCCCAGGAACCCAGAAAAGATACCATATATATATATGTATATATATATATACATATATATATATATATGTATATATATATATACATATATATGTACATATATATATACATACATATGTGATATATATATATACACACATATATATTAGTGCTCTCTTGAGCTATTTTTATTCCTTTGTGTTTGAACAATTAATAAAATATTTAAACATATGAATTCATATCCCATAATGTAAATGCAGACTTAGAAAACTCATCCCACAATCTCAAAATTATAAATTTAACACATACGGAAAAGAAAAAGAAATCAGAACAATTTAAAATCTGCTACTGTAGGCATAGTATTTTTTTATTGATTAATTTTATTTTTCACACAAATGGAGCACACCTTTTCATTTCTCTGGTAATACATAATGTGGAGTCACACCATTTGTGCAAACATACCAATACATAGGAGTAATAATGTCCATCTCATTCCACCACCTCCCCCCAATACATCCCTTCCTATCCTCTCCCTCCCCTCTGCTCAATCCAAAGTTTCTCCATTCCTGTTCAATCCATTCACATTCAGAAACTACCGAACTTAAATAATTTAACACATTCCATGTAGGATTGTGACCATTTTCAAATCTTTATTTAACTTGCTTCAGAGACACATGATATAAACAAATACTATTTTCTTTTCTTTTTCTTTTCTTTTTTTTTTTTTTTTTTGGAGGGAGGGTAGGGGGAAAACAGCTTCATTCCAGCAGAACTTTAATACAGAGGTACTCTGTGGCAAAAGCATTCGTAGAAGGTCATTTGTAGATCTAACCCTTTGTCTGAGAGTTTAGTCTTAAATATTTCAGTTGTTTAAGAGATGATTATACATACCAAACTGAGGGTAAACCATTCCTCCTTCAGATCCTACTGAAGAAATTTGACTGAAGTAAACAAGACATATTTTAGGAAAAGAAAATCAACATGTTTCTTCTAAAACGAGAAAGGGGAGATCAGAAATAAACGTTCTTTAGATTAAATCTTTAAGCTTTAGCCTTATTTTTTTTTATTATTTTATATCCACTTTATGAAGACCCTGTAGGAGTCTAAAGCCTGAATCAGCTTTTATGAAATGGAATGTATCAAACTGAGACACTCTCAGTGGGCAGATCATTTGAAGCTGGTGCAGCCAGAGGAGACACTGGTCTTTTTAGAAACGTTTGCATTTTAGAAAACTGTCTTTTCCTACCTGAACACCAATAAATTGTGAAGTCTTCAAAACTCATATCTGACAGAGGAAAAGAAAAAGCCGTTGTGTATTTTCGAGGTCTTTCTTTTGTATGTGGGCTGGGGAGGGGGAGGGCTAAGTGTATATGAAAAAAAAGCCCGGGACCATTAAAAAGAAAGACTCCCGTTCTCAAACCAAATATGTAACAAAGTCTAAAGAGGAATGATGCTCTGTGGTGAAAGAATAGGGAATGTTGCCATTCTGGGTTAATTTTGCAAAGTGTATTAGTTAAAATGGCTTGTGTGTGTCAGTTACTGATGGTTTACACGTTTATTTTATTTTATTTTTTTAAAGGGAAAGAAACAAAAGGAAATCCACAGGCTAGGATCAGGAGAAGTCAAAAGCCATGGACAGCAAGCATCCTTACACTTAGCCAATGCTTATCAAGTGCTGGCCCAATCCCAAAGTCCCTTGTATATGTGTAGAATCCAAACCAAAACCCTAGTAGGCTGGCATTACTGCAATCCCCACCCTATCGAGAAGCCAAAGGCACAGAGAAATTGAGGAAGCAGCCCAAGTTCACTGGGAAGCAGCACAAGTTCATTATCAGTAAGTGGCAGAACCAGAACTCAAAACCAACCAGGATCTTTGAACCCTGAACAACACTAAAGTCCCTCCGTTTTGTGACTGCAACTCCTAGTGATATATTTATTCTTATTACTGGGTACTTGTTGCTTTAAAACTATTTTAGTTAGTTTTAGGGAGACCTGGAAAGTACCCAGTGACCTTTGAACAATCTAATTGGGGGTTCTTTCAAAGTCCCTTTCAGATTTTTCAGTATATCTATATTTCTGTAAGAGTATATTTCTACTTTTAAAACTTACATTTTACTTTGTAGGCACAGTCTGGAAATGTTTAACCCCGTCACCTTCTTTTGGGACTTTAATAAGAGAGTGCATTTGCATATCACTTAGTGTCTTTAGTACCATCCATGACAGCCCACCTTTTCCATTTCATATTGCCACATATGGTAACACTGAGCTTATTGCTTGGCTGCAGGTTGAAAACATTATCAAGCCAGGAAAAATAAAAGCAAAAGAAATGCCAGACTCCTTAAACCACATCCTTGGCAGGAATGTGCTTTTATTCACTCCTATGTCGACAAGAGTGCCTAAAACTATAACGGTTTTCTGTCTAACTTTTAAAAATAATTAGTCCAGGGAGGATACTTAGCTGTGTGGTCGAATGTTGGCTGTGTTTTACAGCAGAGCATTTTATGGTTTAAGTATTATGATTGCTTTAGTGTGGCTCTGTCAAATGACCTTGCTTTTTTACATCTTGAACAATACTAGTAGTTTGTGCTTCTTAGCGATGTGCTAAATGCTATGCCCTAGAGCGTGGGAAATTGTTGTTTAGGAATATTTTTATTTGTAATGTGCATTTTCTCTTGCCATTTTCTTCCTTTTTCTTTTCTTTTTTCTTTTTTCTTCTACCCTGCAGCTTTCTTTATCATCCTATTCCCAGCCCTAACCCAACTCATGGAATAGACTTCAAAAAAGAAATCTAACCAGATGCCTAGTTCTACCACTTAACAACTATGTGATGTTGGGCAAGTTCCTTAACCTTTTGGAGCCTCCATTTTTGCTGTCCAGTCTGCATAATTTTGTTATTTTCTCAGTCCTAGCTACATAGTATTTTTCCTTTTAACTTATTGAAGGTATGATCCATGATAGAACTTACTTGATATTTGTATATTTTTGTCTTTTTTAACATCAGTAAATTCAGTTGGTAAGTGCCATAAAATTAAAATAAAGTAACACAAAGGGGTAATTCCAGTGTGCAGGGGGGTTTATTTTAGTTGAGGTAATCCCTCTGGAAATGCCTTTGAAGAGATGATATTTGAAGAGAGCTCTAAATACAAAGAAGCGCAGAGGAAGAACAGCTATGGGGAAAGCAGCAGACCATCTTCTCAACCTCAGGAACATGGACATTTGGAATGCACACTTCTGTGCATGAGGCTGCTGACATGTCACAAGACACTGGCAACACTCCCGGTCTCTACCTCCTACATGCCAGTAACATCCTCCTACTGAGGATAATCATAAATTTCTCCAGATATTGCCCAAAGTAGGCAAAGTCACACCCATGGATAAGAGTGGTCTAGAAAGAGAAGAGTACGTGCAAAGCCCTGGATGCCATAATCTTGGCATGTTCCAAAGGAGGCAAGGCAGCTAAAGAGTTGCAGAGCCCTTTGGGAAATGTGGACAGAATCCCATATCTGTAGTTTAGTGGGTCATGGGAGAGGTTGCTTTTATTCCCATTTGAAGGAAGAAATCCCTGTTTTGAGCAGAAAGTGACTGTATGACTACCTAATTTCCCCTCCATTCTTTTATGCTTTCCTCCTCCTTTCTTTTCTTCTCACTCTTTTCTATGGGTCGATCTAGCTGTCAGTGCTGTAGAGTTCAGCAACTGAAATACGATCCTACACTATAATTGTAATATACCTTTCACTCTGTACTTCTAACTAATCTAAATTTCTTCTGTTTGAATATATCTTTTACCTGCTGATTAAAAAATCATCTTTATATTAAGCTTTTCTGTTGGAAACTATTGATTCCCAACCTTGCCTACACAATACAATTGCTTGGAAAACATGAATAAATTATCAATGCCAGGAGTCTGACCCCAGGGAGTTTAGTATAATTAGTTAATACTGTGGCCTCCACGTCAGCTTTATTTATTTATTTATTTATTTTTTAAGCTCTTCAGGTGATTACAGTGTATAGCTGAGGTGAAGAGCCATTGGGTTAATCCTCACAACACAGGGTCTACAACATTATAAGTGCTCAATAAAAGTATAACAAATAAACCAAGATCTGTTTTCTGACATTTCCATGAGGAATGCTGGCACCTAGCTTATATTTTTGTAAATTCTCTTCCTCCAACGGGAAAAAGTATATAAAAACAGAAGGAAAGCCATAAAGAAATATGTTAATGTTGCTTTCTCAATGATGCCTCAAATAATTTTTTTTTAACAATAGGTGGATCTTTAGTGAGTATACACTCCCTCTCTGCCACATTGTGTCTGTATATAGGGAAAACCGGTTCCTCATGGAAAAATTTCCTTCACAGAAGCAAAGAAAAGGTGGTGTATGTATGTAAATGGTTTGCTCTCTATGAAACTTCAGACGAAGGTGTTGGCTGGCTTTCTGTTACTATAGTGGCACTGCATCATTTTAACAGTAAGACTATTACATAAGTCTATTACTTTTTCATAATTGAATAGAAACTGACAATAGTACAAAATAATAAGACTATTAACAAGATTGAGAACTGATTCTTCAGAACTGCCCATAGTTTTCCCAAGAGCAGGACAGAATTCAGTACAGATGTAGCCAACTGTCATTGGAATGTGCAACAGCAGTTGAACTTGAACTAGCCATTGGTATTCTGATTTAGGTGTAATGCATAATAGGTTAAGTCTTCTCCATTACCCCTCCAAGTCTCTGTTCATGCTCAGGATAAAAATATTTGTAGAATAATATCCAATATGTATCAGCAGATTTGAGAAAAAAAGGCACAAGTGGTTGATTATGTATGATATCTCACTTTTATTTAATTAACTTTACTTCCATTAATGAGAGTCGAAGGATACACATAAAATTATACATACGATAATGTTTATACATAAAATGATTAACAGTAATTACTTTTGGGTTGTGCATTCTGGTGAAATCAAGATTATTTTTACTTGAATATATTTTATTTACATGTATGCATTATTTTTATTTTTATAATCACAGATAAAAATAAAATCCCACTGTCACAAGCTCACAAATAATGTGTCCTTTTGCAGCACAGTGGCACATAAGAAATTCTAATATACTTGTTTGTCAGAATGTATCCCTCTATTCTGACGAAATGTAATATGCAAAAAGGCAAAACAAACAAAAAAAACAAGTGCACACATTCTTATTCCCAGTGTGCGTCTCAAGAAAGTGCTCAGCTACCATTGCTTCAGCTAAAAGCACCAAGTCAGAACTAAAAAAAAAAAAAAAAAAAAAAAAAAAAAAAATCTGAGGTTGGAAGGAAGCAATCTTTTGCAAATGTCTACTTTTAAAAGCCTATTCTTACCATCTCAGTGTTAAAGGAATTGTCCTGTGGCAATTAGGTTTGTCTTTTATCCCAAGGAAGTAACCAGACTGCTAACCTGGTAAGCCCTGTAGCACATAGTATTTCTTTTCATTTGTTTTCTGAAATGTATGTTAATGTGAGAGCATGTCATCATTTAGCCTTCGCCATTTTCTTTTAACATGTCCTCAGAAAAAGAAAGATTGTGACTATGAATCCTTTAAAAAAAAAGTTCCATGCTTTCAAGCTCACGAATTTGACCGTAATTTTGGCAATAAAAAGAAATGGAAAATGCCATCTATAATAACATTATTATTAATGTCATAGGATTTCTATGCCATTTCCTCTGCTAGTCGTGAATCTAGCTAATTGCTTATTCATACTTCCATCACTGCCTTTCTGATTACCTCTGCTAATTTTGATATTTCTTCATATTTTTGTTTCATATATCCTTCACTTATTTCTCCTTCTCTTACTGAATGTTTCCTGTAAAGCAATTTTTCACTATCACATATTAATTCTCTACAGGTACTGTTTGTAAGAATTAACAATTGATTTTGATGCCAGTGATCTATGGAACACAATGAAACATATATATATAAAATAAATATTTCCTTAGAATGCTGGTTATAATTATATCAAGATATTTCTTGGTTTAACCAAATTGTCATTTCCACTATGACAAGAATTTTATCTTGATGTTTACATTTCATTTTTTAGTGCCTGGCAACGTCTTTCAATCCCATTAAATGAATTTGCCTCGCTGGTGATCTATTTATGTTGTAAACATACTAAGAAAATAGTTTCCTATTATCCAACAGACGAGAGACCCCCACAAGGGAAGAGTGTTGGGAACCTTGTGGTGGAATAGGAAGGATGCAGACCCTGAGGGTCAAGCCCTCAACCAGTTACAAGGTATTTGGTAGAGCACCTGCCTCTCCGGTACATCCACATGTAACACAGATACTACCACCTGGTCTGACTCATTGCCTGAGGTAGAGTGTCATGGTTTCCTGAAGTTTCTTCCTATTCCTGGATATCCGTTTCTGCAGATTCCTTTTGGTAGTAGGAATGCATCCTGCTCCTTATGTGCAATTGGCAGTTGGGTTTAATCTTCATCCTGCCTGTATGTAGTAACAGAGTATTTTCTCCCTGAAATAGGCAGGGTACCAAAAATGTAGTCTAATAAATCTGTAGGCAAGATGCCATTGAACTAAAGAATTCCTTAATGATCTTAATCAAGAGAGCTTATCTGTGATGCTCACTGAACTTTAATGTAAAACCCATAATTAGAAGCTGAGGATTGGAGAACGTGTCCATCAGGATGAAGCCCGAAGCCAACAGGCCCAGATTGGCAGTCGCCTACATTCTACTTTGAACTTGTCACTCAGTAGATAGTTTGACTTGGTCCAGAATTGGGCAGAAAAAGACTGGTCATAGAGCTATGCTGTCCCAATGTCTGACATTTCACTAGAAATGTCAATTAACTTATTATGAATGATATGAAGTCATATGTGCACCGTATGTGCCTACATTGGAAACAAGGTATATGTATTATCTCTAATCTCCAACAACCAGCCCTTCTTGGATATTAAATGTGTTTCACACTTAGAGAAGCTAAGACTCAAGATGAAGCATACGACACAAAATTCTGCAGCTGGTCCAGAAATGGAGTTGAAGTCAAACCCTCGTCTGCCTCATTCTCAGGATCATTTGCATTCCCTTTCTTCACTCTGACTTTGGTGAGATATCACAGAAAAATAAATGGTTTCTATGCTTTATACATGGTATTTTCTATATTACTTTGTCATGTTTTAAAATGCCAATCTCTTAGATGTTTGTAGTATTTTCTTTGCAGCTGAATTTGCATGTTCCATTTTCTTTATCATCATGATATGAAATGTATAGAATAGATATTTTCTTTCTAAATATGAAAAAAAAAATTGTCTTGAAGAAACCATAGCATTGGTTTAAAATCACAGAACTGTAAGTGGCAGAATAATATGGCTTTAGTTTTGTTGTACTATATAACAAGGTGCCCAATTATAGTGACTTAAACTATTTCTTTTCCTGGAGTTAGGAAGTCTGAGCCAGAGCAGCTAGCTTTTGGGTTTGGATTCCAAAGTCTGAAACCAAGATGTCAGCTAGACTGTATTCTTTTCTTCAAATTCTGGCAAAGAATCTGGTTCAAAGTGCATTTGGCCAAATTCAGTTACTCCTGGGTATAGGAAAGAGGCATGGTACCCTGTGGTTGCAGAACTAATCCGCCATTTCCCTACTGACTGCCATCTCACGGTTTCTCCCAGCTCCCGTAGGCCACCTATGCTTCTTGCTGTGTGGTCCTCTCCATGTCTAAGCCAGCAACTGAGGATACCCATCAGATCCTTCTTGTACTTCCAGTATGTGACCACTTCTAACCCTAATGCCCAGACCTAGATTCCAATGGTCTGTGAGTAGGCAAGGCCCTTGAATAATCTATTCCTCTTAAAACCAACTGCAGGATATCCTATAACCTAATCATGGGAATAAAATCCATCCTATTCATAGTTACCAGGATGGCTCACTTGGAGTGGGGAACCTAGGAATTGTCTTAACATTCTATCACTATTAAGTACTTTCAGTATCCAAGTCTTACTGGTAAAGTCATCTTGGGATTGAGTCATCCACTAACATGGTGAGAAATTTATACTTCTCTGGGCTATTGCCATCAGGGCTGGTCATGCTCCCTACTTTGGCCAGTGTACATGAGCTGAACTAATCTATCACCAATTCTTAGCCAAAGTTGTGAAATCCCGGTATGCATTACTAGAGTTATTTCCCACCATTACAAAGTCAGCATGACCCAAGTAAGGGTTGCACTTTGAGTATGGACCCTAAAATTAACAAGAGTCATGAAGAGTCATGGAAAATCTGTAGAACATCTCATGAGCAAGAAATCGCATTGTTTTGTAAGATAACTGATGATTATTTGCTATCTTACCATAACCTCACTTTAAAAGGTAGCTTATATAGAAACCAGTAAGTAAATATGATGTACTGCAGTAAATAATAAATACATAAATAAACATGCAGCATTGGCTGTGCAGACAGAAAGCAGGTGGCAAGGAAACAATAAATATTGGAAACTGTAAAAATGATGACTCATTCATGTAACAGTGAAATCAAAAGAAAATCGACTCACAGGAGTAAATCACTGATATATTTCTGAGGTCTCAGTTTTCTCATATATAGAATAGCACACTATCCTTGTTTTAATACCTAGGTTATACAGTCATCTTAAATAATTACTGTATAGTTCTATTTTTTCGTTTCTTAAAATACAAGTTTTTCTAATGTAAAACACAATTTTTCTAAAGCATAATTAATTCAGGAATAATATCAATAATACTAAATGATTTCTAGGCCTTTATTATTATATGACTGACTTTTTACTGATCAAATGAGAGTGCCTGCTCATATTTAATTTTCAAAACTATCTTCCAAGGATATAGAAAAGGGAAATAAAATTCAGATAGCTTCCTCATACCTACAATTTGGTTTGGATTTCAGCTCACAAGATTTTACTCCAAAAACCAAATATTAATTCAAATTTTAATTCATATTTTATTCCCTCCTATCTCTACTATCACAGATTTTAAATAAAGAAGAATTCTCAAAGCCACCTTTAAAAATGAGGTTAATTTTATGCATCCATGATCTGGGTAAACAATGCTTTAAAATTAAAAAAGGAAAAAAGTAAAGATTAAAAAAGTAATAATTGTTCATAGCAATACTCACGGGTAAGAGCTATGATGAGGTTTTGCAGAGAGGCCTAACCCACAACATTGTAGGATTTTTCAAGACATGTCCCCTTTTTCCTTTCTGAAATATTTCCCTAAACTCTCAAATTCATCACTCAAATCAGGCATTTCTCATATTTAAGTTCCTGCTATTTTTTTCTGCCACAAATAGTCTCCTGTCTATGAATCTCTCTTAAAATTTGAAGAATCCCTTGGCATTTGTATCTAAAGCTGCCTCCTTCTAAATTTCTAAATGTGGCTCACTTTGTTTTGAGTGCCCATAGCATTTGTAGCTGAACTCACATTGTTAGATTGTAGCTTAAGTCACATTGTTAAGTGAAAAAGGAGGTGTGTTTTGGAAGCAAACATGGCCAATCCCCTGCCTTTCCCCTCGTTATGTGATGCCCTTATTGGGTGGCTAATTCTTTGAGGTAATTTTGAGCCTCTAAGGTTATCCCAGAGTCCCATGGTCAGAATTTCAATTTAGCTCAACCCCTACACCTTATTCATAATCTTGATTGTGAAATGCTTGTGCTGTCCTTTTCTTCATGTGTTGTTCCACTAGATTCTAAACCCAGAGTCCTCCTCTGAATTTGACTCCTTCTTGCTCCTTAGCATGATCTCACTGGGCATCACCACTAGCACACTGCTTGATCTAGTGATTGTGCTTTCCTTGGTGGCAGTTACCATAAACTCCAAAAAACGAATA
The DNA here is from genome assembly GCA_025594165.1 of Tamias sibiricus. NCBI lineage: Eukaryota > Metazoa > Chordata > Mammalia > Rodentia > Sciuridae > Tamias > Tamias sibiricus. The sequence goes on from CM046662.1 coordinate 14,521,176, forward strand.
AATGGGAAATTGTAGAAATAATCCATCAGTTTTAAATGATGTGCCATTCATATAGTGGTGGGGTGAAACCTCAAGCCATCCTACTCTGCCCATACCCAAGATATGAAGCATTCCATCATCCAGCTTATCTGCACTGTATATACTACCTGCTCATTGCTATCTCAATTACCAGCTCAACTGTCACAGTATTGCACTGTCATAGTCAAGTAAACCTTATCTCGCTTAGTAATGGCCCTCAAAGTTCAAGAGTAGTGATGACGGCAAACTGGGATGTGCCAAAGTGAAACCATAAAGTACTTTTAGTGAAAAAGAGAATGTAAACTGTACTCACAAATGTGAGCACATTCATACAACTTCATTAAAATATGTTCTTATAATTATTCTATTTATTAGTTAATGATGTTAATCTCTTACTTGCCCACTTTATATATTAAGCTTTATCATAGGTTTGGGCCACTCACTGGTTTCAGGCATCACTCTCCTAATACATCCCCTGCAGATAAGGGGGACCACTGTAATAATTTCACTCATTCTTCCTCAGATTTCCCTCCAAGTGGTGGCACTTGGCCAACACACACCATCTGGAATGGAAACTTGGTCAAGATAATGATCTCTGTTGAGTCTGTTTCCTCAATAATGAAATGTGTAAAATTCCTTGTAGAGTGATTTTGAGGATTCCATAAGATAAATGCATGCCAAACTCTAAGCTCAGTGTGCTTTGCACATAATGGGAACTTATTAAACATAAGCTGTTTTCTTCTGTGCTCTAACTCCAGCCTGTATTAAATTTGCTTCATATAATCCTTGCCACCTGTGTCTTGCCTCTCCCACAAAATGACTTGAAGTAACTTGAAAGTAGGCCCCAGGTCATATTAATCTCAAGACCTGCTACAGGGCTTACACTGGCATTTTTTACTATGGAATTAAATATATTGGTTCAGGTCCACCATAAGCTTAGTACCATAGTAGGGTATGAGAAAAATATAAGGACTGGCTTATGCTATTTTAAGAGAGTGTGAGAAAACCTAAGGCCTGGTTTCTACTACTGACAAATCCATGGTGACTGCAGACTAACACAAATCAAGTCAAAATGACTAGTTTAAGGAAACAAGGCTAAAGATCCTTGTTGAAATACAGATGAAGGGTGTGGCTGTCCAGGAAAGTAATGTGATAATAATGACCTAAATGGTGGCACAGCTCAGTGATACTGCACCTGCTTTAAATGTATGAGATCCTGGCTTCAATCTCTAGCAATTCTCCCCCACCCCATGCACACACAAAGACCAAGACAAACTTAAAAACTTAACAAATATTTGTCAGAACAGACAAACAATTCTGACACACATTTATGCAAAAATTATGGCATGGTGGTTTCATTTGTCTTGTGTTAACTGGAAGAACTAGGACTACTTCAGACAAAGCTGGATCCAGAGTCTCAATCTTATCTGAGAGAATCTAAGAGATTCTCTTTTGTGCTTCTGTGACTGTTCCTGAGTGATACATGATCAGAAAGGACATTCCCAAGGCAGGAAATATGGGTGTAGCATCGGCTACCTTACTGGGAAGAAATGGTCTTTACGATGTAGCCATTGTCTTGGGCGGGAACACTTAGCAAGTTGAGTTACGAGCACATCTCTAAAACACTGATGTTTGTCAGAGGGAAGAGGCACTCTGAGGCCTTCTGCTGTGTCTGGGGCTGACACCTAACAGGCGGCTAAGAGTGATGTGAACACAACAGTCTGTTTGGGATAGGGTGTCAGGGAAGTTGGAAAACACAAAACCAGGGATTCCACTGTGCAGGGACCCTGCCATATCTTGAAGAATAGACAATAATGAGGATGGAGTGCTTTAGTTGGAGGACACCAAATAAAGGGACAGGGAAAGAAAAGAGTGACTTGACGTAATTATGAAAACATAAAGAGCTGGGCTCAATAGAGGCCAAACTCAGTGTAACTAGGTTAAAATACCTGAAGAGTTGGAGATAGTATAGTTGGAGTTCTTAACCAACTTTTACCTAACTATGGACCATTAGTCCTTGGCCAAGATATTTAACTACTGAGAGCCTCAGTTTCTTTGTCTGTCAAATGGGGTAATGGGTATGTCATATAGGCATTCTGATAGGATATCAGATCACATATCTAAAGGTCCTGGTGGAATTTCTGGAAAGAAATAAGACCATCCTTAGTTTTGAAAAAAAAATTGAGTGACAGGGTGATAATGATTAATATCAGAGGAGTTTATTTTGAGAAAAAGTAGGCACTGAAGAGCAGTCACTAGGGGAGAAATCACTCCAACCCTCTCCAAGTTGCTGTTACCGACAAACTAGATTCTCCTGCTCTACTGGCACCAAACCACCCTGAGAGGAAGTTACCTGAATGTCTTACCCTTGGGGGGCAACAGAATTTGAGAGGTTGGAAAAGCAAAGAATGATCCTCAACTCACAATTTGTTTTTCCTCCTAGTAACTTCAGCTGACTGATTTGATAGCAGAGGAGGAACCGGCATGTTGTTGAGAGACTCCTATTCCCCCTGCCTCCGCAGATCATATATGTTCATTGAGATGAAAACTATTTTAAGCTCATCTTGCATGTGTGCCCCCAAATTCTCTCTCCTGTGTGAATCTGTATGCAATTCGGTTTTATCAAATCATTACTAGGGCCGGAGCTTTACCTCTTAATGCTCAAAGTCTAATTTTCTTGTTTTGCTTTCATTTTTAATAGTTTTCTTCTTGATCCCTGTTAAAATACTGTTTTAAACTACCTGGACCAGTTCTCCATGATACTCCTTTCTATATCCTATAGTGAACAAATTCATGAGACTCTTCATGTAATTTACACTTTGAAAAAAAAAATGTAGGTGACATTTAAAAACAATATGAGTCACTGAATTATCAGTGGTCCATTTTCAACAGAATGAGATATAAGGAAAAGAGCATAAGTCTTCATATGACTTTGGTTCCCAGCCTCCATTTAAATTCTAATGTCCCTGTTTTCCTTAATTTCTAGAACACACATAATTCTGGAACTATTTTACCCTGTGTTCTCTTCATGTAGGAAAAAAAAAAAAAAAAAAAGTGCCAAAGTTGGAATACACTGAAGGCATCTATCACACGGATTAATCCACATCCCAAGACCCTAACAGCAGCATTGTTTAGAATTCTACTTCATCTTTATAGTATGGGATTTGTCTTCTTCAGGAATCTTAGAAGCATCATTGCATTCAACAGCCCATTATTTAAATTATATTCACTACAACTGGCTCAAACTCCATTTAGGAGGAAGAAGGTCAACATTTTTTAATTATTAGTAAAATTGTTGAATTTTCCCCTAATAATATATGCAGGTTTAATTTAAATCTCATAAACATGAAGTTCACTAAGTCAGACACCCCAAATGCAAACCCAGATCATGTTCATTTCAGTAGGTCACAAAATCTCATTTTGGTAGACACATATCATCTGCAATAATGCCTTGATTAAAGTGACCTCAAAGGGGCAAACGTGCATTTGGGCTTTGGAAATGAGCTTATCATTGCCTCTGAAGAAGTGAAGCAATCAAGACTTTTTATCACTTCTTCTCCCTCTTATCCTTCTTTAAAGGAGAAATTGTGGTAGTAGATATTCATGGTCAAAGAGAAACGGTAGGAAAGAAAGTTCACCAGAAGAAAGTATTTTCTAGTCAAATTTCCCTTTACCTAAATATCAAGACTAAGACCATGAAGCTTAAAAATATTTTAAGTAATATTAAGTATATATTAAGTAATATTTTGAAACACTTATGCATAGTACCTCATTTAAATTTTATCATGAAGGTAGAAGATAGATCAGTGTAGAAAACCCAGACGCCAAGCCAGGCACAGTAGGGCACGCCTGTAATCCTAGCATTTGGGAGGCTGAGGCAGGAGGATCATGAGTTCAAAGCCAGCCTCAGTAATGGCAAGGCACTTAGCAACTCATTGAGACCCTTTTTCTAAATAAAATACAAAAAAGGGCTGGGGATGTGGCCCAGTGGTCGAGTGCCCCGGAGTTCCATCCCTGGTACCAAAAAACAAAACAAAACAAAACAAAATTAAAAAAAAAAAAAAAGAAAAAAAAAAAGAAAACCCAGACACCAAGAACAAGTTATGTTTGTTCAACTTGCAGGTTTCTTGACTTCCACTTGTCATGAAAGACAATGTCTACCAAGTATTACATACATGATGTTAGGGTCGTGGATTTCCCACATTGCTAATATCACCTGTTTGCCTAATAGACATTGGCAGACCAGGAAGTCTCTGAAAAAATGTTTAAAAAATCATTAATTGTGGTATAAAGCACATGGAACATAAAATCTGATCATCATTGTTGCCAATACCAAGAGACACAGACGAATACCTGGCTTTGCAAATCCTGCTTTACCAGAATGTACATAGCATGAGGGTGATGAAGACTTTCTATAAGGTGCCTGGCAAAGAGTGTGATTGATGACTATTTGCTTATGCTTCCAAAGGTGCTTATAGCTGTAGCCTCAAAGCCCATCACCTCAGGCAGTACACATTCCCCTTCCTACCTTAGATTCTTCACCCGGCACATTGAAATGTAACTCTGTCACTTTCTATGACAATATGCAAAATATTACACATCAAATCACAAGATGGAAGTGAGATTAATTATGAATGAGAACTGGTGAAGGACAACAACCCCAGAAGTGACAACCCGGGTGACATTTTAAACAGACTCGTTGATTACCATGCTTCATGTAGAAGAGGTGGCAGCATATACCACTTGTGAGCCCTTAACACGGTGATACTTAAATAACCAGCTTTGAAAGACTAACAATAGATTTTTAGCTCCACTCCTGTAACAGCATAACAATGTCACACACACACAAGCAATAATAAGCTGAGGACCCCATTGAAATATTTGCATCTTAGATATCTCCTAAAAAGCTATGTGGGCACAAAAGATGCCACTACTGCTCCAACACTCGATCCTTTGATGTTCCCTCATCTTTACATCATAGAAGGAGCTCAAAGGGTTAATTAAAATTTAATGATATCGGCAGTACTTTGAAAAAGTTATGAACTTGGGTGAGATCAATCACTTTCTTGGACTGCCTGACTTCAAAGGAGACATTATGCAAAAGGAGAGAGGGGGAAGCTGCTCCCATTCTGAACTGAATTCATAAGCAAGGATTTTCTCATTAGTGGTCTGTACATGGAGGAGATTCCAAGTTCAAACTGAAAAGAGGTGAGATGCCAAAAAGTGGTTAATCTGCACGTTAAGCCTTTGATGCTGATCACATCTGTGTGTGAATGAACACGTTACCAGAAGCAATGTAAAACTGAAAGACCCCAGATCAGGAAATTTGGGATTAAGGAGGATAAACAAGTTTTTTTTTTTTTTTTTTTTTTCTTTGTCTCAGCTTTTGGAATCACATTTTGTTTGCCTGAATTCTGCAAAAGGGAAAAGGAAAACAAAACCAAACTAATTAACTGGTTTGCTTATTTTCAGTGACATTCTATAGAATGACATTTAAAATTACTAATTTAAACATCTGTCAAATGTAAACTTTTGGCTGTCTCCTAGGTAATAATAATACCACAGGTAGAGAAAAGACCTAAGTTTCCTACCTATGATTTAACTCTTTCTTTGAAATTCATTTATGTGTAAGAATAAAGGATTTTTTTTTCCAATGAAAGAAAAATATTGTTTTCAGATACATGATCATGTTTTTTTGTGGTCATAGTTTGTGGTAAGTATGGTCAGCCTGACTTCAGGTATATAAACACAGGAGAAAGCTGGCTTTGAAACATTAGGAATTGTCACTAGACACCAGGAACACCTCAGACCTAGTTCTGAGCAGACAAAATTCAACACACTGTTCCTGTTTAGTGACACCATGCCTTAAACAAATGGGCAGTAAAGATTTGGGGAGCATTAAAAAGGAAAAAAATAGCAACATTGTATATATTTGGAAGGAGATTTTATGGGACTATCTGCCCATGAAGACTTCTAAAACAAACTAGTTGCATAATATTCGCATCTGCCACAATGTAAATGGAAAAATAAAATCACAAACTTGTTCAATTAAGCAAAATAGGAAACCATTGGGAGGCTGACACAGAAGGATCCCAAGTTCAAAGCCAGCCTCAGCAATGGCGAGGCACTTAGCAACTCAGTGAGACCCTGTCTCTAATAAAATACAAAAAAAGGGCTGGAGATGTGGCCCAGTGGTCGAGTGCCCCTCAGTTCAATCCACAGTACCAAAAAAAAAAAAAAAAAAAAAAAAAATGAAAACATGTTGGATTTCCCCCAATTTTGTTCAATTAAACAAAACAGGAAAATAGATTTCCTTCAAAATACACACACACACACACACACACACACACACACACACACACACATTGACTTCATGTGTCTCTTCTACTATAGATGAATACAAATTTCATGATCTCATAAACTTACATGGCCTGGTGGATTCTGCTGGAAAAGTCATGGCATGAACATGAGTCAGCTCAAGAGAGGGGTTGGCATACTATCTGTACTTACGCATCAAATTATCTTAGTCTTATGAAACTATTTATTCTGCTTGCAAACTGTAGAATCTTCTTTGGACTCTTACAGATTCAGTAATTAATAGCAGCCAATCGGCCACTCTAATTATCTAAATGAACAAATTTGCAATTACATCCAATATTAGGAATCTTGGTTCCCTTTTTATTTGTTTTGATCTTAAGCAAGGACAGAATGTCCATTGGTGAGTCCAAGGGTAGAAGCTGGGGTAAGGTATTCCAACGAGGAAAGGGTTCTGCAGGGGGCTACCCCCAACAACATGTCAGATGAGGACACTTGCAGGTGAGTGGAAAACAGGGCAGTCAAGTCTTCTACACTCTATGAATATCATATCATCACCCATAAAACACATCTGGTGACAAGATCAACCAGGTGCCATCTATTAAACCATCAGAACAACATTTGACTTTTGTGAATTAAATACAGTGCTTGTGGGATATACAAACTTGGATGTTCTCTGTAATTTCAGAAACTAAACAAATCTTTCCCACTCACAACTTTCGTTCATCCATACCCATTGGCCGGGTTTATGAGAAGTACAGTAAATATTATTTCAAATAAAATGTCCCTTTTTCACAATCTCGAAAGTACTTTTTTTTTTTTAAATTCATTTAGTACTACACTGTTTTTTGTTGCCACTTGTGGTTTTAAGTAAACACACACACATACACTATATATATATATATATATATATATATATATATCCTTTAGTCCTTCTCTGCACATTCACAAGCATGTTTGAGTGCCTAGTATCTTAATATCATCCAATTTATTTTCTTTGATTTGCAAGTAAATGATGAGATAGGCAAAAGGCACTAAGAAACAAACACTGAAGATAAAAATAGACGGCAGGATTGATAGGGTCAGGAGTGGGAGGTGATGAACTATACAGGTTAGGGTTTGTATGTGGTGGATACAGTGGTGTATAGCCAGAAGGCAATGTTTAAGTAAAGATCAGAAGGCAGTCAAAGAGAAAGCCAAAGGAACGTTCAAGGGCAAGGGCACTCCAGGACCAAACAGCCATACAAAGACCTGAAAGAGAAGATGGCTGACATGTAGAAATTGTAGCAGCAGCTGGAGCAGCAGAGGAGCACTTGGTATCAATTTATATTTTGATGTACCTTGAGCAGGGCTATTTGGAATTGGTCTTTTTAGTTTCCCTTTTTAAAATCTTGTCTTCCCATCCATCTTAGAATTTTCTTGTCTCTTTACCTTATTCCATTTTTCTTGCATTTTCTTCTAACACTTATCTCACATATAGTGTTAAGTTTGAGAATTCTTTCTAAATCTGTAGATTTCTGTTAAAAAAAAAATCAAAGTATCAACATAGAACAATGCCAACAAACAAATAATTCTAGCAGGAAACTTTGCTAATGATAACAGCCCACTCATCCTACATACACATTTACCAATCCTTGAGGGGCTGATAAATATTTATTAAGCATGCATTGCCAAGCCACACTGAACTCTCGGAGTTGGTGGTTCATTTCAAATTCCTTTTTGCTGGTATTGTTTTCGCGTTGGAAATTATGAAGTTGTCACACGCAGTGCCATCAGATTTGCTGGCCAGGGGTGGGGGATTTAAAAAAAAAAAAACATTATTCCTACCATTTTAGGTTTGCACACTGTAGCTTCTTTCCTGGAATCAGCTACCCGCCTCTTGAACAGGAGGTAGACAGACCCTCTAACTCCTGTACTTTGACAAGTAGAGTACTTGAATAATGATTTTACTTCTCACTCAGAATAAATTATCTGGTCGCTTTTGAAGCAACTTTGTTAATATTACTTTGTACTGCATATTTCATGAAAAAAAAAAATAGGCAAGACACTTCAGTACTGACCATTTATGATTCCCTACCAATTTCACAGTATGGCACTGTCCTCATTTGCATAGAAGACTTTTCCTATCATTAAGAAAACAATATTTTGATTGTAAGTTTTTGAGTTGAAAAAGAAAACCCCACTAAGCTCATTTCACTGGGAATCATCAAAATGCACAGGTGACAACTAATATTTCCCATTTTATTGAAATCTGTACTTTGAATCTACTTTTGGAATTGAGGCCTCATCCTGACACCCACCATCAAGGGTACCTATAAAGATGACTAGATTTCACAATATAGATGCAGGTCGTAAATGAAAGATACTGCAAGTATGCAGCTACTGGTGGCCAAGGGAGATTCCTGAAGGTGATCATCAGTAGAAGTCTTGTGATTGAAGCCTAGAGCTTGCAAAGTCAAGCCAGAGATGGTGAGAGTGTAATCAGAAGGAGAGATCAATCAGGGGAGACAGATGAAATGAGGTGCAAAAGACATCCTACTAAAAAGAAACGAGGGCTTTAAATTTATATCAGGCTCAATGAGCAAAGGAAAAATAGAGAGGAGGGGAGTACAAACCGTCAGGAAGGCAGTAAAAAGGGGAAAAAGAGAGAGAGCTTTAAAAGGTAGAAAGGAAGAGGAAAGCCAGACCCAGTCAGCATACCCGGTCACCTAAGACATACAAAAGGACAGGATTAATGAAAGTACATATATATCAAAACAGGCAGGTAGTGTTTCACAGAGGTTAAGTGGGTTCAAACTATCTGGAATGAGGTCCTGTGTGTCTTTGTTACCAGCAGAGGCGCCAGGGTCAACACTGAGCTTTGAAACCCTCTGTTTCCTCATCTGCAAAATTAGACAGAGTGCATATGGCTCCCCAGGGTTTTGTCAGGATTCATGATACAATGTTTGTACTATATTTATTATGGTACTTAGAACACAGAAAAAAATCCTACATTATTCTTATTTCAAGACTACAAAACATTTCAAGAAGTTCATGCTATTATTTCCTTAATTCCATGTTTTTCTCCATAAATCACTGCATTCACATACCTTCCATGGTTTCATTTTAGTATTGACGACAGAAACTGATAGATTCTTCATGCTCTCTCTTGGCGTAATTAGACATACGTAAACCCTAAAGGAAAGTTGGTTTCTTATTCTCCCAAGTTTCATATCCCATCCCCACTACATGGTGCCAACCTCATCTCTGAAGCTAACAATATCATGGGGAAAATCAAGTTGCGCAGTGTGACAGATGGGTATATGACAGTGACGTCTATGGGGCGCTGATCTAGAGAAGACCTTGGCCGTTGAGTGAGTGTCACATTAAACACCATGATGAGTGCACTGGACGGTATGGGAGAGTGGAGGGACCTGAAATGCACATGGTTCTTCTGGTCCACAGACCTAGCGCTGCCACACGCCCACATACCCCAGCCACTTCTCTCTGCACTAGTTTTGATCCCACTACCACGAAGGAGTTCACACGGGGCAGATTCCGTCAGGCCTCCTGCACTGTTCTTGTTCCCCGCCAGGCATTCTTGGAAGAATAGTTTTCCCAAGTGTACAGTGACATTGGAACCACTCTGGTGAAGGCCCAGATCTGACCGTATTGACCTAGACATCCTGCACATTACTCTCTGGGTTAACAATAACCTTAGTGTCCTCTTTGTCCTCGGTCTACTTGCTTTCTATGCCCTTGTTATCTTCGGAGTAGGTGTCCCCCAAAGGCCTATGGTTATAGGCTTGGTCCCAGCCCATGGCACTTTGGGGAGGTGGTGGAATCTTCAAGGGCTGGGGCCCACATGAAGGCCTTCTGATCAACAAGGGTGTGTCCTCAAAGGGAGACATGAGAGTGCCAACCCCTTCCTCTCTCCCATCCTGGCTATAGGCAACTGACCTTTCCCACCATGCACTCCAAGCCCTGATTTGCTGTCTTACCGAAGGCCCAAAACCTGAAGGGCAATTGATCACAGACTAGAGTCGTGACCCGAATTAAACCTTTTCTTTTGTAAATGGATTTACCTTGGATATTGCACACAATATGGGAAAGCTGACTACTAGATCACCCTGCTCATACTGGCTTTTTCTCACTTTCCAGATGGCATTAGCCATCCTCCCCTCCTGGGCCCCACCCGCTGTGCCAGACTCCTCTTTATCCATTTAGGTGTTGGCTGATCTTCTCCACCTTCCTGCCACTTTTTCAAGTTGACACTCATTTTTCAGAATTCAGTTCAGTTTGACCCCAGAAAATCTTTCATTATTCCATTCCTGCCATCCTATTCCCTAATAATTCAAAAAACCCCTTTTACCACTTCTTCCTTAATCCCTTGTCTTCTCAATTGTAGCACTAAAATGTCAGATGTTCTCCGTCACTTTTCCTTGGACTTTTCTATGCATATACTACATCAATTTAAGTACCCATAATATATTTATCCTTAAAATTGTTTTTTTTAAACATCTCTCAGAGTTTAAATTCCATGGAACTAGGATTTTAATTTCTTATCATTAGATCCCAGCCCCTACTGCATCAAGACCAAATGTGTTGTATATAACAATAATAGGTATTAAGTTCCACAATCATATTTGACTTAATGCATTTGATCTGCCCCCAACCAGATGAGGTAGGGAATATGTACAGGTGTTGTAACCAGGTAAGGGAGGTTAGGTGCATTCTCAAAGTCATACGTGTAGGAGGTAACAAAGCTGAACTTAGTTTCTGCTTACAAATTTCAAGTTCTAGTCTCAACAACATGCTACTCTTTATGCTTCAGTTGCTTCAACTTTGATTCCACAACTACCCTAGTGAACATTCTTATTTTTTGGTGCTATAGATTGAACCTAGAGTCTTCTGTGTGCTAAACATGTGATATACCACTGAGCTACACATGCAGCCCCTTGAACTGATGTTTTATTCCCCTGTAGGACCTCCTTCTGTTGCTTTTGGTGCTAAATTTCATTGGCCTCAGGTGCCATTTAATGTAATATTGAATGAAGGAAAACAGGAATGCAATCACCCACTAATGAACTCAGCACTGTGTCTCTCTCCTATCCCATTTACAAAGGTTTCAAGTTCCAGGACTATCAAAATCCAAAGCCAACATGACACAGAGCGTCTACCACCCTTAGATTCCTTCCTGAGTTATCTCTAGATGGTGTCAGTGCGCTCGCAGGTTAACTCTCCACAATATTTATTTTCTTCTTTCTGTCCAAGTAAATGTACTAAATGCAATATTTGTGTGCAAGTTGAACACGTTAAAGTTGTTTGTAATGAGGAAGAGGATGAGGCCAGTTTTTTGGTTGGCTGATTGCTTTTCCTTGGATACATCTGTTTCATGAAGTTCCCCAGAGGATACTGAAGAAGCACAGTTTCAGGCTCTCCGACTTTCTAAAATGTGGTCCCTGTAGCATGTTGCTCCTCACCCCAGGAGGAATGCAGGAGCAGCACGTTCATCTTCATCAACAGATGCATGTGTATTTCCCTCAGCACATGGGATGCTGGGTACCACCTTCTGATTTGCCTGTGCAATGAAAAACACTGACTCCTGTATATAGTAATTAAGCACAAAATGCCCAATTTAGATATCAGTGCTGATCCTTTGATGTCCTTAATGGATACTACCAAGGAAAGGCCGAATAGTAAGACTAGAGAATGAATATGTATATCCAGATTATGTTTAAATGATATATAATCACTTGTTAACCTTTATATCCCTTTCAGAATAAGTGTTAAAAGAAGAAGGCCAAGACGAATAAGCTGTCTTATGCCCTTTTCCTCCTTATGGTCTCATAGTTCTACACCCTTCCTTCCCATTTAAAAAAAATACAATTCTAATATTCTTACAGTATTTTTTTTACACTCTAGTTCACATAGTACTCACATACATTTTAAGTGTATGATTCCATTGCTGTTGTTTAAAAAGGTGTTTAAAGAAAAGAATAAAATCCTACTGTGCTTTGTTTATCACATTTGACAGTGGAGATGATGAAACCTGACCCCAAACCATTACCATCCCTCTCCAAGCCTAGAAATGGTCATTACAGAGGAAATTCTACATGTGGTCACAGTATTTCAGAGATAAATCAGAAGAGCCTGCAGGGACGAGTTCAAGGGAAGGGACAGAGCCCTACCCACTCAGACAGGAATTACTGAAAAAATAAAATAAAATCGTGGTGTTCAGTTCAAGAATTAATAATCCTCCCCAGTCTCTGTGGTTTAAGTTGCAAAATCAGAGATCCTGTCGATCTTGACAATTCACCGAAGGGAAAGAAGCCCAGTTAACTGGCTAACCCGCCATTGTAGAGGGTAGTTTCTTCAGTCTCATGGTGTACAGTGCTTGTATTCATCACGTAGCAGGCTGACTCATTTTCTTAAGTATTATGACAGGCTTGGGTTTGAAATATTCCCCCTTAGTTCAAACATTCTGTGCCTCTTTGAAGAGGACACTGAATGTCAAGAAGTGAATCTATAGACTAAAATATCAGGGTGACAAGTTAATTAAGTAGCCATTTATTCTTGCTATATGCTCCACTCTGTGATAGAAATGCAAGTCTAAATCATGACCCCAAAAGGCACCATGCCTGACCTTAAAGAATGCACAAGCAGTCAGGGATGCTTGCTTTAAGTAGCCATCAGGGTAGATATAAAATTGCTACTGTGATTAGGGCAATAATGGGATAGTACAGGCAACACAAAGGCCTATAATTTGATCTTATTCTAGAGCATCAGGATTGGTGCAGAGGCACTGTCAATTGAAGTAAAGTAACAGAACATATTTTGGTAATATGATATAAAACAATTGAGAAATATTTGTCTTCACTGTCACATTTCCAAATGATTTCAATAGTTTTTATATAGGGTAAATTGAAGCTTTTGTTTCAATATTATAGTAAAATAAACCATAAGCGTAAGAGCTTAGTGTTCACAGTGGCATATTTTTACAAAATAATCATCTATCTCCATGTTCTTGCAGAAGATAACTATACAAATACTGTATTTTCATGAAGATCTTTATTATAGTGTCTGATGTATAACCAATATTTTCTTTTCATTAGCAGTAAGTGCTTTTTATTATATTGAATGAGAATACCGTTAACATAAACTAAATGGTAAGAATAAATTTGGTTCCTATTGAATAAATACCTTGAAATAAAAATCTTTCTGCAACAGGTAATATATGTGCCCAATAACATGTTCTCAGGTACTAATAATTACACTTCAAAAAAAAATCTTGGAAATTAATAGAACATGCATGTGTTCCTGATAGACACAGACTGTGCTGACTGTGTAAGTGTGTTAAATGTGGATATATTAACAAGAAAGGTAATTCATCATGAGAATGGTTCTGTAGCTTGAAAGAAACTGGATATTTGGATAAATGATGTATAATATGCTTGATAAAATCCAAATAAGATGACCTATCACACGTAAAATATTTTAATTATTCTAAAAGTAAAAAATTGATGATTATGTATTAAACATTTTCAAGTAGTAAAATATTTGTAACATTATATGTGGCAAGTTCTGAAAACCTCAGGAATGTGGACAAAATAAGTCACCACAGCAACTCATTAGTAGCAGGATACATGTTACTAGAAATCTTGCTTTTTCTTTCAAAGCATATTAATATATGCTGCAAAATTCAAAGTCCTAAATTTATCAAATATGCTGTATTATATTCTCCTTTTTCCCTAACTTTAATATAGAGAAGTAAGGCTTGAAGACACAGATCATATTAATGAAACAACCTTTAAACTAAGGAAGAACCAAAAATCTGTTACATCTTATTCAATTCAGCTAGTATAGAATTCTTAAGAAAAAGAAGGTGCAAGTTATGAGAAATCCTTAACACTGAGGTAGGCCAGGGAGGAGGGCAATTGTTAGAAAACCTCTTATTCTAAGTGAATGATGAGTTACCTTGAACTTCTTGCACCCTTGCCTTCTCCTGAAGAGTCTGTGGTGCCTACATTTGTCAGGCTACTCCTAAACATGCCTGCATATCTTGTCTGCTGGGTTTTTCTGCACAGATTACTTGTTCTCCAAAGTTATCACTGCACACTGCTGTCCTATACTTCAGTTTTCTTTTAAGAAGGAAAAGGTGTAATTATAAGTTAGAGGTATTAAAATTAGGAGCCCCAGTTGATTCAGAGTCTGACAGTCCTGTGTGTGGGGTGGGGGGGGCTTATTACTCTGTACTGACATCACTTCCTGGCATTAAGTTACCTCTCTAGCACTCTCAATGGTCCCCCAGTGAATCAACCATATTAATGCATCTTCCCTGACATATACTGGACTTCTCAGGGCTGGCATTTTCTTTGCAGAGATCCTCACTGCGAAATAGAAAACATGGCCACAGGGCTAAGTGCAAAGACCCAGTAGTCATGAGACTCAGGTACCTGAACCCCACTTCATATTTTTATTCTGGATGTAAAAAGTTAAACAGTACATTGCCTGTTCCGCTTAAGTGACTTACCTGTCTAAATGGCTAAACAAGTAAAGAATTTAAGTTGGTCATCCAGAGATCTTAACTGTCTTTGCTGCCCTTAAAATATCCTACATATCTTTATACCTATCAGTCAGAACTCAAGGAAGTGGGGGCTGGGGTTGTGGCTCAGAGGTCGCTTGCCTAGTTTGTGTGTGGCCTGGGTTCGATCCTCAACACCACATAAAAATAAACACATTGTGTACAACTAAAGCAAATAAATAAATATTTAAAAAAAAAAAAGAAATCAAGGAAATGGCCATCATCCACAAAGCATCTCTATCTAGCTTGTAAAACTGGAGGAGAAATGTGGGATTTTTTTTTCTTTTTTTTTTTGCACAAAAAATCCTAATTCTCATCCTGGTTCTACTACTCAATGACTTTGGGTGTGAGATAGGGGTAAATGATTTTAAGTTGATAAGCTGGTGTAAAGGTAAGATATGGATATTCATCATCTAAATTTGAACCACTGTTTTTTTTTTTTTTTTTTTTTTCTCTCTCTCACATAAGCATCCATAATAGGCAGGTGGTTTCTGCTTCAAAAAGATCACCAGAGCCCCTGGCTTATGGAATGGCTCTGATGTCACTCTCAACATATGGCTTTTTTAAATGCTTTGGTCCTCACTCTTTCCAGTCATTAGAAAAAAAAAAAAAAATTTAAAAAGCTTAGTAATTACAGACAAGAATGTTTAAGACGATATTTTTATAATCATGAGCGGTTTATGACAAAGTACTCAAGTATTAGCTACCATTAATACTACTAAATAACATTTTTTATAGTTACCTAAATTATTGGACGATTTATAAAATACATTCAGAATGTCAGCCCGAACTGTGGGCCATGTAATACAAAATTTTTTGGATACCCTTAAACTTGGCTCATGATTGATAATGGATAATGTAATGCTATTGATGAGGTTCACAGATTATGATGGTGAACATGATTGAACTCAATGTTTTCTGTGCTGGTATGCAGGATATTTCCAAGTCCTTTGATATTTCTGGTATCACTTTTTTTGTTTGTTTGTTTTGTCTTGTACCAGGGATTGAACTGAGGGGCACTCAACCACTGAGCCACATCCCCATTCCTACTTTATATTTTATTTAGAGACAGGATCTCAATGAGTTGCTTAGTACATTGCTTTTGCTGAGGCTGGCTTTGAACCCATGATCCTCTTGCTGAGGCTGGCTTTGAACCCATGATACTCCTGTCTCAGCCTCCTGACCTGCTGGCATTATAGGCATTTACCACCACACCCAGCTTATTATCACTTTTAATGGAGTCCGTACATCAGGTTTCCAGGGAAAAGACAGGAAGCTCACTGGGAAGTACTCTCCTGGGAAGATAAAATGGGAAACAGTCTCAATAATGACTTCAGCAGATTTCATTGCCAACACTAGATCTGGGATGGCCAAGAGAACACAAAATGAAAGGAATAAACAAGTATCTATCCAGTTACCAGCCGCCACACGTGGATTCTCTAGAAGGAACCATGGACTAGGGGATTCGAATAGTTTACACTCAGGTCAAATTTGAGAGTCGGACTTGTGAGACATGAGTCATCTAGGAAAAGGTTGTGTCTGCCCTAAAGAGAAAAACTCAGTAGCACACTAGAGTATACACCACAAACTCACTCTGTAATAACAAAAGAAAAAGAAAAACAACATATCACCCACCAAGACAGAACTCGAACCCACACTTGTCACACTATGAAGACACTGGATGGTAGTTAGTGCTTATGTTTCCCTGGGCTGACCTGTGCCTAGCCTGTTATGTCACTGAGCCTGGCTTTCATCTCCCTCACTTGGCTCCTTCACTACTGCTAATTCAGCCTGTGGTAGAGACATGGCTCTTCTTTCATTCACCATCAAATAACACAGTTTTCATAGGTAGTGGAATTTCTGCAGTGTGTAGGGCCATTAGAACACCAGTTTATAAAATTTCAAATGCATTCTTGTGCAGCAATGTCTGTATAAAGAGCCTCATTGCTTTGGGGTATCCTTCTTTGCATATCTTCCTTTGTATGCTTCTACCTTCCTAGTATACATTCTTTCTTATTCCAGGATCCTCCATTGCATATATTCTCCATAGGAAATAAACATTTCATTTTATCATGCACATCAACATTGTAGTCTTACTTCCCTCCATCCTTCCAGTTTGGAAGTTGGCCAGGAGCCCTTCCCTTGTAAAACTGCAGACGTTGAAAGTGTCTTCCAAACAATCATCCTCTTGAAGATAAATACTGCCTTTGTCTGAAACCACAGTGTATTTTGGTTTTATAAAGCTACTTTTCTGGATCATTATAATCTTTCTCAGGATCGTTTAATAATCATTGATAAGTTCATTCCATGTCAATCTTGGTACTAAGAACTCTACATTCATAAATTTCTGTCATCCCCACAAAAACACTCCAACAGGGGTTATCGCCACCTCTGAAATTTTCTTCCCTGTTTGTTTCTGGGATGGATTGAGCACACCAAAATCTACGTAAGTGGGATTTAGAATATGTGTCAATGAAATCTACTCTCTTTCACACTGTGAAGTTCACTGTGGAACAAGGCATCCCCACGTACCTTAGATGTTGTCACTGATCTTTTGACAAACTCTGTGGACCAGGACTGACTATACAGTTCCCCCAAATCTCCTTCACCTTCTCTGTGTCCCCAGCCAACAGCAGGTATTGGCTAGGTCCTATTCTTACTTACATAGATTACTTTAGGTATAAGGTCTGATTCCTAGGAGGCCCTTCTTCCTTCTCATTGGGGGGGGGGGGTGTGTCTGTGTATCTAACCACTCCTTACATGAAGAGAGCTGAAATTAGAAGAAGAAACAGAGGTTCTGAGAAGGTAGGAAGCAGTCCTTGGTCACTCAGCAGATTAGTGTTTGGAGCTAGGATTGAGTCTTACCTGAATGACGCCTAAATGTGTGCTCATAAGAGTGATATCTTACAGGATTGCCATGAAAACAGAGTTCACCCTGGTAGAACACTAAACCCATATTATAGACATTATAGACATTATATGAAAATTTGCTATTCTTATTAGTTTTCTGACTCCAACGACTGTCCTCTTGGCCACTAAACTATATTCCATCCTTGTCAGTAACAAGACACAGGATAGAAAATAACTGTCTCACTTTGGTTCTATTCCAGCCTTCTCCAAAGAGTAAACATCCAATTTCCAGAATTCTCAGGAGACAACGGTCAGCCAGAGCCATGGAAGGAAATGAGTAACAAACAAGACCACCTGAGAGATTTAGAAATGAGATGGAAAGGGACCAAAATTAACCTCAAGGTGGGCACATGGTAATGCAGATGTCTTTCTTCAAGTTCAACAACAAATACAAGTGTTCATTTTAAGTTAGGCATAGAATTAGAGATCGAGAGAACCCGGGGCCACCTACACAACTTGAAGGC
Organism: Tamias sibiricus; assembly: GCA_025594165.1. Lineage (NCBI taxonomy): Eukaryota > Metazoa > Chordata > Mammalia > Rodentia > Sciuridae > Tamias > Tamias sibiricus. The sequence continues at coordinate 14,539,446 of CM046662.1, forward strand.
TTTAAAATGAATGTCTTATAATCAAGTTCACTGGGATACATACCACTGGGACTGTACTCTGAGTTTATTTGGCACCAGCATCAGTAGTGCATTCTGTTTAACATTTTCCTTGAGGCATAACATATATGAGTGTGGGTTTTAACTAATCTTAAATGCACAGTTCAGTGGATATTTAGAGAGTCACTAGAGTCAAGATTCAACATTGATTCGTTTAGTATTTAAGTAGAAGCATTAGAGCTTTCCATTCCCTGTTCTTCTGTTTTCCTACATTTTTTTTTTTTTTTTTCTGCTTATGATAGAACAGTCCTTCTTTCTGTTGGGCACGAATGTCCTCTTCCCGCTAGCCATCATTGTCCCCAGAGAAACTGCTGTATGCTTCCAGATTACCAAATATTGAGGTTTGGGCAGTTTCAGTAACTTGCCCAGACTTAAAAATCTTTAGCGTTAAGATAAATACACATTTCACCTGGCTCCAAAATCTCTGATCATAAGCACTAAGCAAAATTGCCAGGAAAAGAAAAGTTAGAAAAAGAAATTGTCGATGTCACCAGCAGGAAGAAATGCACAGAAAGGAGGAACAGTCGTCCTTACGATGAATTAAGTGAAGAGTTAGCATTGAGCACTAATCCTCAAAAATTCTAATGGCAAGCAGCTGGATGTGCTGAAGAAAAGCCAGTATCCTGTGCTGGGGAACCCTTTCATTTCTGGGATAGGGCTGCATTCAAAGACATACAGATCTAACTTACAGGCCATTTGCAAAAATTCTTTTTAAAATTAACATAATCTGCTAGTAAAGCAAATTACATTTTCAACTATCCTGCAGAAACTGAAAGATCCTAATTTTTAAAAAGCAGGGATCATATATACACAAAATGCTACTTTATCTGAGTATCAAATAAATATAGCATATTTAAAATATTTCTAATACAATTGATATTTCTTCATTGCATGTATTATATTGCTTTACTGGAATGAACATGGATATATTCTTGGTAAGGCTTTCATGATCTCATTTTTCTTGATTTCTTTTGTTCCTCAAGAATGAACGATAGACTCTCTAATGATAGTTTTTTTAGAACTATAACTACTTCTTGTGTTTCAGACCAAAACACAGAATTTCATTTCTAAAGGTATATTTTTAAGAAGTACAGGGAAATGAAAATAGCCTTTTTAGACACATGGTATTGTTAAGGCATAGATAATTTATATATTTAGAAATACATCTTTGTATGGAATGTTCCTTCTGTTAAGAACATGCTCACTCCAGTTAAGTATACAGCAAGATAACTTCTCCCAGTTCAGCTGTCAAAGTTACCAGATGCCCAAGCTCTGCAACTCTGTGATCATCACCATGTGTAAATTTTTAAAATATTTTTTAGTTGTAGATGGACACAATACCTTTATTTTCTTTACATGGTGCTGAGGATCAAACCCAGGGCCTCATACATGCTAGGCAAGCAGGCAAGCGCTCTACCCCTGAGCCACAACCCCAGCCCCACCATGTGTAATTTTAACATGTAAGTTGTGCATTTAATTAATGATTTATTGATGGTTTTTAGATGGTGTACCTTACATTTCTATGGAAATCTGTTACAACCACCAACACTCTGCAGTGTTTAGCATCTGTAGTGAAGAAACCATGGGAACCGACCGAACAGTAGAGTTTAGAGGTTTTTGTTCAAAGTAGATATGATGAAAAACACTAAATAAACGTAGGTATTTTATTCAAGTTTTCCTCCAATCTGTCACCAACTGAGAGGCAAATGCCTATCAGACCTGGTAATTAGAGATCATTAGACTCACATCTGTATCTGGCGGTTGCACAGGGGTAAATGTGGTGGCAGGAGCCAGCTGTTGGGGGTGGGAGGAGATCAACCCAGCTGCTGGCAGTGGGAATCTGAAACAAGGGGCAGCAGGAAAGTGACAAACAGAATGAGCAGGGAACTGGAGATCAAGAGGGAAGAGCAATGCTGCGAAACTACATGGATTTTCAGGGCCTTTCACTGAAAGACCAAGCTGATTTTTGACAAATCCCATTGTTCACAGTACCCCAAGGTGATTTTTTTTTTTTAAGAATGTAAAAAAGAAAAAAAAAAAAAAAATCTCTTGGGAAAGAGTAGAGGTGCTCAACTTCACCTGTGTGTGAATATATGTTGCAGCTGCAGCCAGAGACGGAGAAAAAGGTAATCATAGCTGATTCTTCCACCTAAAACCCCAGATAATTTTCTATTTTTCTTTATGTGAATTTATATAGGTACAACTATTTATTTCAAAGATGGCAAAATGCCCCAAATGATTAATCACTGTTTCCAAGAAATGCACAGAGAAACTTTTCATGAAGTGTCCAAGAAAAAGCTGTGATGGACAAGACATTCTTGGTGTCCACAGGAAGAGCTTGGAAATTCTATATTGCCAAAATGTAGTAGCAGATAACTAAGTTGCCTAGAGCGATTTTGACTCTTCACTGTAGGGCAGAGGATCAAGAGAATGGTTTCAGGAAAGCACAGATGACCTCTCTAGGAGTATATAAAGGAGATCGAGGAAGGAATTTAACTTGTTAACAAATAAATTTAATAACATTATGTTCTACTTAAAACCATGGGTTGTGCGGTAGGTAGCTGATGATATGGCCCCTAACAATCCCATTTCCTGGAGTTCATTGCCTGGTCAATCCCCTCTCTTGAAAGTAGGCTGAGTGGGCTGGGGTTAGCCACAGTGGCTTAGTGGTAGAGTGCTCACCTAGCACAGGTGAAGCACTGGGTTTGAGCCTCAGCATCACATAAAAATAAATAAACAAAATAAAGACATTGTGTCCACCTACAACTAAAAAAAAAGAATAAATTAAAAAAAAAAAAGAAAGTAGGCTGAGCCTTTTGGCAATATGACAAAAGCAGGCAAACCTTGTTGGATTTGATTACCAAATAGGCAACACACTCACACAGTACCTCTCCCTACCTTCTTTTCCAATGCTTTATGGAAGGTTGGAGGAGACTACCTGTGCAAGAACTGAGGATGACCACCTCTGGTTAGGACAGAGGGAAAATAGGCCCCCCAGTCCCATCAAAAAATGAATCCTGTCAGCATGCTGTGCAGGAAATTGCATGGGTTTTGCTCAGTTCAACTTTCAGTTGTCTATGTAAACTTCACTGACACATTTATTGCTGCTTTGGGAGGTATTTTGCAGTAAGGACTAAGTTTGTCCCACAGAAAGTATAAGGTGATAAACATCCATTATTTAAACAATTAAGTTATAAAGTAATTTGCTATATAGCAACAGGAAACAGAATTTGATCAGAAACCAAATTTTCAATATTCCCCCCAAATCCTTGCCAAATGGTCTCAGGGAAATGTTCACCAATCTCTCTTTTGGGATCAACATGGCAAAGATTTGAAAATCAGGGTTGGAGCAAAGTCTAATCATTCATTCTGTGCCACCAAAGAGAATATTCTAAACTAACTACTGATTTGTTATATCATTGCATAAATCCCTTCGTTCCTCTTCTTTCTAGACTCTCTTGGTAATTTCATTTAGTCATAAAGCTTTCAATTTCATTTATATGTCAAGAACTTCCAAATTTATATTTTCAACTTAGACTTCATTCCAAAAATCAAACTACATATTCTACTAGCTACTTGACATTACCACTCGAATGCTGATAGGACCTGTCAATCACAGCTGATCCCTTCAGCTTGGTACTTCTTTCTAAGGGTGGCTTTCACTATTTGTGGTCTATTCTAGCTCCATGTCAATTTTAGGATTGTTTTTCTATTTCTGTGAAAAATGCCATTGTAGTCTATAGAGGATTACACTCAATCTATAGATTATTTTGGGAAGAATGGGCATTTTTGCAATATTAATTCTTCCAGTCCGTGAACATGGGATATCTTGGCATTTACTTGTCCCTGTGACAATTTATTTTATCAATGGCTTACAGTTTTTAATATATAGATCTTTTTACCTCCTTGAGTAATTCATTATTACTAAGTCTTTTATTAATTTTGTTGAGAATGTAAATGGGATTTTTTTCTGATGCTTTGTTAGTTAAAAAAAAGTGATTTTTATTAATATGCAGAAACTTTACTGAATTAATTAGTTCTACCAAGATTTCAAAAGCAGTCTTTAGAGTCATATTTATATGTATGTGTGTACATACACACACACACACACACAAAAAACACACAGACACAAATAAAATCATGTATATAGACATGTGTGAGTGTATATAGGAGCACATCAATTTAACTTTGGCCTTTGTAATGTGGATACTTTTATTTTTCTTGTTCTCACATTCAAGCCCAGCTTGCTACGCTTATCATTCATGTTATAATTTTGGCAACTCCATCATTCCAGTTACTCCAAACCAACACCTCCAAGTCATTTTCAACTCAGCAAGAAAACATGTTTCCTGTGCCTTCAAATATATCCAGAACCCATACCTTCCCACCACCACTGCTGAGCCACCACAATTTCTCACTTCATTATTTCAATAAGCTCCTGATTGACTCAGTGCTTACGCTGCTCCCTTTACCTACCAGTGCTAGGAACATCTCATTCCCATATCAAAAGCATCCATTTGGGGCAAAGGAACTGAACAGCCATTTCACAGAAGAAATACAAATGCTCAGCAAATATATGAAAAAATGTTCAACATCTCTAGAAATTATAAAAATGCAAATTAAACCACACTGAGGCCAGGCATGGTAGCATACACCTGTAATCCCAGCAGCTCAGCAGGCTGAGGCAGGAGGATGACAAGTTCAAAGCCAGCCTCAGCAACTTATCGAGGATCTCAGCAACTCAGTGAGACCCTGACTGTAAATTTAAATATATATATATAAAAATGGCTGAGGATGTGGGTCAGTGGTTGAGTGCTGCTGGGTTCAAACTCTAGTATCAAAAAAAAAAAAATGCAGATTCCATCTCACTCCAGTTACAATGGCAATTATCAAGAATACAAGTAACAATAAATGTTGGTGAGAGTGTAGGGGGAAAGGTTCACTCACACATTGCTGATGGGACTGCAAATTGGTGCAACCACTCTGGAAAGCAGTATTGATATCCCTAGAAAACTTGGAATGGAACCACCATTTGACCCAGCTATCCCATTCCTCAGTTTATATACCAAAAAACTTAAAATCAGCATACTACAGTGAAGCAGCCACATCAATGTTTTTATCAGCTCAATTCACAATAGCCAAACTATGGAACCAACATAGGTGCCCTTCAACAGATAAATGGATGAAGAAACTGTGGTATATATACACAATAGAATATTACTCAGCTATAAAAAAGAATGACTATAAATTTTGCTGGTAAATGGATAGATCTGCAGACTATCATGGTAAATAAAATAAGCCAATACCAAAAAAATCAAAGTCTGAATGTTCTGATATGTGGATGCTAATACACAATAAGGAGGAGTATGAAGAGAAGAATAAAAGTTCATCAGATTAAACAAAAAGGAATGAAGGGAAGGGAGGGGGATAGGAATAGGAAAGACAGTAGAATGAACTGGATATAGCTTTTCTACATTCATATCTGAATATATGACCAGTGAAACTCCACATTATGTACAACCAAAAGAATGGAAAATTACATTCCATGTATGTATGAAATGTCAAAATATACTCTACTCTTATGTGTATCTATATAGAATTTTTAAACAAAATAATTACTGTACCATGTACTTAAAACTCATCAACATGTTATATTTTAAATGTTCTCATCACAAAAATAAACATGTGAGGTGATATAAAAAAAATAGAAACAAAAATGCATCCACTTCCTTCAGAACAAGAGACAAAATATCTTGCGCAGTCTGCAAGGCCCAATGAGATCAACATTCCTGTTGCCTTTTTGACATAATGTATCACTACTCTTCCACACCTGTTCTTCTTAGCTTCATCAGGCCCCTTTTCTTTCCTCTATAGGCCCAGTCATGCCTGCTACTCAATAAAGCACCTTGGAAACTTCCTCAAATGCTATGTCTGAAAAAGCTGACTCTGACTATTGTCTTTAAAACTATCAACTCTCTCCACCCAAGGAACTGTCTCTTTCCCTACACTATTATTTTACATTTTTAAAATCATGTAGGACCACCTAACCTACCACAAATGTTACTTATTTTTTTCCTTAGTTGTTATCTATTTTTCTTCCTTAATTTCAAGCTACAAAATCAGCAGTGTTTGTTTTGTTCACTGATTTATATTTTGTTCATTTTCTAAAAAAGTATCTAGAACAGATGAAATTCTTAGTTATTATTTTGGAATGAAAGAAAGAAAAAAACCTAAAGTAATGCCTCCTTATCATAGACCATGAACCTTATCATAGACCATGACTGAGAATATTATTTCTCAGTCGTCTGCTCACATCATACATTCTCCTCTTTCCTTTCTTCATCTCTGATTTCTCTACCTGCTTCTCTCAGCCCATCCTGCCTCTCACACTCCACAGCTCTGCTCACTGGTTGAGGCATGCATCAGACAGAGCAGAGATGCTGACTCCCAGAGAAAGACTCTCCTGACACCCCTCAACACTCCTATTCCCAACTCCACTAACTGTGACACTTACCTGAAACTCCACAAGACCCTTTGATTGATCTCCATGATGCAATAATTGGACAACTCTTAATCCACTTTGAATATGGCAGGAACTCAGCTAAAAGTTTCAAGGGGAAGGTTTTATGTAATTAGTACAAAATGTATGCTAAAATGGTATAGTAGAGTGTCCAGTGCGTGCTTCAGTCAAATCATCTCCTGTCCACATGCATTTCTTTCTTTCATTTTTTTTTTTTTTTTTCTTTTCTTTTTTGGTACCAGGGATTGAACTCAGGGGCACTTGACCACTGAGCCACATCCCCAGCCCTATTTTGTATTTTATTTCGACACAGGGTTTCAATGAGTTGCTTAGTGCCTCACCTTTGCTGAGGCTGGTTTTGAACTTCTATCCTCCTGCCTCAGCCTCCTGAGCCACCACATGCATTTCTGTACGTTGCATCTCACCTCCTTAATGTGAATTCATGGTCAACAAATTTCACTCCTGAATGCTCCTTATCAGTCATCCTTCAGGTTACTGGGGCCTTTGAGCAACCATGGGAGTGTCAGATGTTCTTGAAGATTTCTTTCCTCCCAAGGAAACCCCTACTCAATGACTATGGCTTAGACATCAACAGACACTGATATAATTTAACTGAGATGGAGACAATTCCTGGGATTGACATGAACTCCTAGAAGGGTTGAGCTGAAGCAACCTTTTGCCAGACTTAATTTATGATTTCATACTAGCTGTCTTGTTCTTATTTTTTTCACCTAATACTAGGCTCCTACTGAGTATGGAGTAGATTTTCAACAAATGTACACTCACTGGTAGGCTTTTACTTTAGACTTAGAATTGCTTTGCATGAAAATATTTCACTACTTCAGCTAAACATCAAGGGATAATTAATCAAATAACAGATAAAGTATGAATTTAATTTTGACTGGTGTTAAAAAATTTCATAGATTGACCTATAAAATACATCATGTTTACAAGAAATGAAGCATAGTATATTCTGGAAATGAAGAATTAAAACTCCCTGTCATAAAACTTTCTGTGTTCCCAACTTCAGAATTCTCCAGTGGATTAAAAAATTTCAGGTATGCAACCACACAGAGTAAATAGTTGCCTTAACCAATCTGTCTTCAGTGTCTTCTATATGCAAATGTAGTACAGGTTGACTGTCCCTTATTTAAAATGCTTGGGACACAGTGTGCTTTAGATTTCAGATTATTTTCAGATTTTACACTATCTGTATATAAATAATGGGATATCTTGTGAAGGGGTCCCAAATCCAAACATAAAATGGATTTAGGTTTTACATCCAACATGTATATAATCTGAAGATAGTTTTAGGCAATATTTTTAATAATTTTGTACATGGAACAAAATTTAACGCTGTGAAATTCATGACCACTTATGATGTCATGTCAGCTTTCAAAAAGTTTCAGATTTCAGAGCATTTCAGATTTTTGGATGACAGATGCCCAACCTTCAGTTTTGAGGATGAGTTCTTTATAGATATAATCTCAATGACTCCTTGTAAATATCCTAATTTCTATAGAGTAGCAATATCCCCACACCACACATAGGAAAGCCAAAGCAGAAAGTATGTGATTAATTTGGCCACACTCACAGAAATAGTATACTATAAGCTGGTCCTAGAAGAGGATGGTGAGGAACTTTTGTAAGCCACCTTCCAGGGTTGCTCTTCCTGTTCTCCATTGATACCTAGTGGGTCCTTAAACCCCTTCTTTCTTCTTCACCTCTATCCCAGTTGCAGGAACTGAGGAGGTACACAGGATAAAGGTAATCATTGTCTAAGAGACAAACACTTTAAACAATTGGAAAAAAATATGAGACAACTAATGTGCTTTAATGCAAACGATATGATTATTTAACTGATTTATCATATCAGTGACAGGCAAAGAGTCCAAGGGCATGGTTTATAATGTTAGTATCAGGAATGCAGGTAGAATTTCAACCCTTTATAAATACACTAAATAACCCATGATAAGAATGATTCACATGATGATGTCTCATTGTGAATGGACATTAGTTTAATTTTCATTTAATGTTTCAAAAATATATCTTTCTTTACTACAAGGAATGTTCTTTATATGGATATGCCCTTTTAATAGAAATACACATATTTTAATTTAAAATGAAATATACCTATCAAAAATAGAGCTTCATCATCTATGATTCATGTTGGATTAGGAGATCTAATAGGATAAGGAGTAAATAGGTTGGTTAAAATCCTTTCAAAATAATGCCATTGTCCTAGATTACAATGATAGTTCTTATATCTGGCAGTTTATTCCTAAATCCTTTGCTTAATGGCAATACCTTTCATGTTTGCCTAAGGAAAATGTTAAAATATTAATAAACCAGTAACCTATTCCTTGACAGTGACTCACTTGTTTGAACTTTCAGTTCAATCACATACCAAAAAAAAAAAAAAAAAAAAAAAAAAAAAAAACCTTAAGATTTAATATAAATACTGAAATGGAAGTAGACCTGAGATGAGAAATCTCTAGACATACTTTTTCAGTCAGTAGTGACAACTCCAAGTATGGAAAAAATAAAGGTAGTTCTTGTGAAAATTACATAGAAAAACTTAACAAAGATGAGAAAATCACTTTAAAATCTTCAATGGGCTTCAATTTGTAGTCTTCTGTAATCATCATACATTTAAAATTAGTTCCTTTTAATCAAAAAAGAATATAAAGCACCTTTCAGAACATTTCATTACAGAAATAATATATATTGCTATCTGAGAAGAACATATGTAAAACATTCAGGGCTTTCTCTGCAAGACCACTATGGAGTAAGCATTATTCAAGAGAAAAGTTAACACTCTGCTGAAGGTACACAAGGGTAAAACAGAAGACCATTCTTATTGGCCCATGCAATTATATAAATGTGATGTCTTTTATATAATTTATTCAACATAGTAAATTAAATAATTTAAACAATCTACTGATTGATATTTAACTATTGCACTTAAATTTGTAATTTATGAAACTTCTGGGCAATTTAGATAACTTTTTTCTGCGTGTTGTCGTCTGTTGTCTGAGCAATTCCTACGTCGCTATTTTCCTGAACAAAAGGTTGTAATTATTTATAAGCAAACATAAACTGCTATGACAGAGAAGCAAATGAAAGATTGATAGAAACATTGCTGAGCACACATCTTCACACAGCTACAGCCAGGGGAAAACAGATGGACCTCAATTACCTAGCTACTTAAAGAACAATTGCTTTACTTGGATTCATCTTTAATATTGCTTTATTTCTAGACCGCATTTGGCATTTGCACATGTCATTTGTGTTTTAATACCAAGCTGTTAATTTGCTAAATCAACTTGCTTCTGCATGCGGATTATCTCCTGTATCTTAATATCCCTTTTAAAAACCTTCTGCTTCTATTGCATGATCTCAATATGCATTATCTTCCTCCCAATTTTTTTGTGATGGCTTGGTTTTTGGTCTTCCTACTATCTCACTGTGAAACTTAAAATTCACATTCAAATTGCTAATCATGTCATCCTCTGCTTAGAGATTTTGGTGACTTTCCACTGCTTAAGCAAAATTTAAGAAGTCTGTAGCATAGCACTCATGTCTCTTAAGTATATGGCTTTATCCTCCTAATTGTGTATTTTAATGCTCCCTACCTGTGCAATTTTTCACCAGTACAGTCTTAACAACGCTTTTTAAATTAATGCTGCAATGAGGGAGTATTTCAATAAATTGTGAGAAAGTCATTCTATGAAGTACTATTGAAACTGTCAAGAAAAAAAGAGCATTAAATATGGATGCTGTTCTGTGTGTACTCCTTAAATTTTCTAAGCTTTAGAAAATATGTTTTAGAATTTTAAACTCAATTTTCTCGTTAGTAAAATGGAAAAAAATATGTGCTTAAATTCTATGTTTATATAAGATGTATGATAAAAATATATTCTAACATGCATGAAACATATGTAAAAATGGAATAGGCTGAACACTAAATAAATGTTAGATCTCATGCTCATTAAGATGACAGCAAGAATGGTAGGTGATGGTGACAAGTGAAAGATAATATTAAAACAAGGAACTATCAGAATAATATTTAATATAATACCAGGTTTGATAAACACAGATGACCTGAATATTTTATTTTGTAAAGTATTAAGCATGCATGTGACCTAGTACAATGTATACATAGTATGTATATTAATAGGTTTATTAATAGCAGTTAATGAAGTTGTGTACATGTATACACAACCATGTATCTAGGTCTGTTTTTATATGTTTCTGCGTTTGTGTAAGCCTATCATTTTACATGTGGATGTATATCTTAGAACTTTAATTTTTTTTTTTTTTTTTTTTTTTTTTTTTTTTTTTTTTTTTTTTTACTGTATATACACGTGTATCCAAAACAAAGCATGTAACATGAATAATGTCTGCTCAAGCCAGGGTCTGGCCCAATAGCACCAGTGTGGACATGTATGTTCTAGTAAGTAGAGGCAAGGCTGAGGAATGGAACACAGATATTAGGTATTGTCTATTTTAATGGAAGGAGAATTTGAAGTTCGAATTCAGACAAGTTAATTGCTTTTTGTCTTTTTATCAATATTTTCCACAAGAAAATAAATTCAGTGTCTCTACAATTATTTATAGTGTCTAGCATGTAATCTGAAATTATATGACACATGAAGAAAAAAAATTGACAGATCATTAAGAGAAAAACAAGACAGATTCTCCTGAAAATGGCAGAAATCCTGGAAGTAATAGTAACTTTTAGTCAGTTTTTAAATTCTGCTGAATGAAAGTATGTTGACAGCAAATCCAAAGGTGGATAGTAACACGAAAATAAGAATTCAAAATAAAAAGGAGAAAAGGCAGGAATTTTAGTTTTAAAGTTGAAATATTTTTCTTTCAATGTACTTCATGTGACTAATAAAAGATTAAAGTTAACAGAACACTGAGAGCTTGTGTATGTGGTAACCAATCAACAGAAAAATTTATCATTGAGTCATAAGAGCAAAGTCTCAGAAATCTGTGAAGCAATATTACAATGCATAAAACTTGGAATCTCAGAAAAGGGGGCAAAAGTAAGCAAAAAATATATTTGAAAAAAAAAAAAGATCTAAATTTCCCCAGTTTTTGTCAGAGAAATGAATTTATAGATTCAAGAAGAAGAAGAAAAAGAAAAAAGAACAGTTAATATCAAACAAAATGCCTGAAGAACATCTCTCTCTGGCCCCAAAGTGATATTAGTCCAGAATAATCAAAGTACTGAAAGGAAAAACAAATAAATCTTGAAATCAACCACAGTAAAATTAAACACTACATAAAGGAGAGAAATGAATTGAATTTGGCTAACATCACATTAGAGTCTGGGGAAGATAAAAAATAATCAAATAAGATTCATAAGGTATTGAAATAACGAGGCAAGAATTTTATACGGAATGATTATGTGTTTTAAAAATAAAATCAAAATAATATGATAAAGTTGAACTAACATCTCTCTGGCATACTTACCTTCCAAGAAACAAAGCCGTAGAAGGTTTTACAGATTTGAGCAAACTTTTTTTTAATCTTTTTTTTTTTTTTTTTTTAGTTGTAGATGGACACAATATCTTTGTTTTGTTTATTTATTTATTTTTATGTCGAGCTGGGATCGAACCCAGTGCCTCATGCATGCTTTCAAGCGCTCTACCACCGAGTCACAACACCAGCCCTTGGGCAAATTTTTATTAAACAAATTCTTGAAACTTCAGCAAAAAAAAAAAAAAAAAAAAAAAAAAAAAAGCTTAATAAATCACAGGTAGATGGGTCAATTTAAAGAAAAAAAGAGGATAGTATTTATTCCATTAAATTTCATTATAATAAATACTGTCTCTTAAAGTAATGAATTTAATACTAATGGTTTAGGATGTTTATATCCATGTCGTATATGAAATTATATAATACATATTCGAAAAACAGAGTAAACTTTCCTTCAAGTAATAGGAAATACTCAAATTTGCTGAATAAAAGCGTTTTCAGTGTATCAAATTTTAAATGTTCTGGTACAATATTCAAGTTATATCGACTAAAATGTCAAGGAAGTATATTGCAATCTTTAAAACAGTTCTAAAAGATGAATGGAAAGATAAACAGATAAAAATTAAAATAAAGTTTAAAACATATATTTTGTGAATTCAAATGAATATAGCTATAAAAAGAACAAAGAAACAAGAAAAGATAATTAACAATTCTTAACTTGTGTTAAGAATTAACACAAGTTGTAAGTTAGCACACATTCTCGGCTACAGAAAACATAAGGTAACATCATAAGCTAATGGGACAAACACTGCAATTGAAGGTCAAAAACATGCTATCAACTTAAGAGAAACCTTACCTATGTGAATACATCGATAAGTTCAGCCTTACTACATGGAAATAAGTAATGTGCAGGTCATAAGCATTAAGAAGGACTCACTATAGAGCCTCACCAACAGCACCATATGAAAGCGTCCATACATGCTTAAAGTGCTCCAAGCACTTTAAGGTATTGAAATAACGAGCAAGAATTTTATATGGAATGATTATGTGTTTTAAAAATAAAATCAAAATAATATGATAAAGTTGAACTAACATCTCCTGGCATACTTACCTTCCAAGAAACAAAGCCGTAGAAGGTTTTACAGATTTGAGCAAACTTTTTTTTAATCTTTTTTTTTTTTTTTTTAGTTGTAGATGGACACAATATCTTTGTTTTGTTTATTTATTTATTTTTATGTCGAGCTGGGATCGAACCCAGTGCCTCATGCATGCTTTCAAGCGCTCTACCACCGAGTCACAACACCAGCCCTTGGGCAAATTTTTATTAAACAAATTCTTGAAACTTCAGCAAAAAAAAAAAAAAAAAAAAAAAAAAAAAAAGCTTAATAAATCACAGGTAGATGGGTCAATTTAAAGAAAAAAAGAGGATAGTATTTATTCCATTAAATTTCATTATAATAAATACTGTCTCTTAAAGTAATGAATTTAATACTAATGGTTTAGGATGTTTATATCCATGTCGTATATGAAATTATATAATACATATTCGAAAAACAGAGTAAACTTTCCTTCAAGTAATAGGAAATACTCAAATTTGCTGAATAAAAGCGTTTTCAGTGTATCAAATTTTAAATGTTCTGGTACAATATTCAAGTTATATCGACTAAAATGTCAAGGAAGTATATTGCAATCTTTAAAACAGTTCTAAAAGATGAATGGAAAGATAAACAGATAAAAATTAAAATAAAGTTTAAAACATATATTTTGTGAATTCAAATGAATATAGCTATAAAAAGAACAAAGAAACAAGAAAAGATAATTAACAATTCTTAACTTGTGTTAAGAATTAACACAAGTTGTAAGTTAGCACACATTCTCGGCTACAGAAAACATAAGGTAACATCATAAGCTAATGGGACAAACACTGCAATTGAAGGTCAAAAACATGCTATCAACTTAAGAGAAACCTTACCTATGTGAATACATCGATAAGTTCAGCCTTACTACATGGAAATAAGTAATGTGCAGGTCATAAGCATTAAGAAGGACTCACTATAGAGCCTCACCAACAGCACCATATGAAAGCGTCCATACATGCTTAAAGTGCTCCAAGCACTTTAAGGTATTGAAATAATGAAGCAAGAATTTTATATGGAATGATTATGTGTTTTAAAAGTAAAATCAAAATAATATGATAAAGTTGAACTAACATCTCCCTGGCATACTTGCCTTCCAAGAAACAAAGCCGTAGAAGGTTTTACAGATTTGAGGGCATGACCAGAGATATAGAAGGACATTTTACAATGACAAGTAATTCTTAAGGATTTCCTAACCATGCAAATTTGTATTTGACTTGCTATAGAACTTCCACATGCATACATGAAAAAAACTGGCAACACTAAATGGATAAAATCTATAACCATGATGATAAAACTAATTTCCATCTTTCAAAAATTAATAGAGGAATTAGACACAAATCCAGAGAGGTACAGAAAATTTGAATAATGCTATCAAGCTACTTAACATAATAAACATTCATAGAACACTTTACCCATAATTATTAAAATACACATTCCTTTAAACTGAACAGGAAACAATTAATACAAACCATTTTTTGGGATATGGAAAATCAAATACCAAATGTTCTTTAGCAAAATATAATTAAAAATAAATAATAAAGAATTGTAAAAAGGAAACCTACACATGGAAATTAAAAAGCATGTTTTTAAATAAAGCATTGATCGAATAATATGTCACATGAACAATTAGAAAATGTATATAAGTAAATGGTAATTGTCAAATACAAAAATATGTGGAATACATCTACAGCAGTATTTAGAAAGTAGGATAACATTAACTCCTACTATTAGAAAAACAATAATGTCTAAATCAATATCCTAAGATTAACCTTTAAGACAGTAAGAATAATGTTGGAGCCAACATGGTGGCATGTCCCTGTAATCCTAATGACTCAGAAGGCTGAGATAAGAGGATCTCAAGTTCAAGGCCAGCTTCAACAATTTAGGGAAACAATTTAGCAAGACCTTCAGCAACTGAGTGAGACCCTGGCTCAAAATGAAAGAATTAAATAGGACTAGGGGTATAGTAGCTCAATTGTAAAGTATCTCAGGATTCAGTCCCTGACCAAAAAAATAATAACTATAATAGAAAGCATATAATAGGCAGAAAAAAATAGAAATAAATGAAGTTAGATATAGTAAATAATAAATAATTTATATATGTTAAGTTGGCTCATTGAGAAGATAAATTTGAGAAATGCTTAGCAAGAATGGGAAGAAAGAACATCAACTACAACATCATAAATGAAGGAAAGCTAAAACACAAACAGTAGTATGAAAAATTTTATGTTAGCAAATTTGACTACTTATGTAAAGGGCACAAATTCTTTAAAAATACAAGTTATTAAAACAAAAAAGTATGGAAAATGAAATTTGCATGCCCTATACCTACTGAATAAATGTACTTTGATTGAAAACTTTGTACAAAGGAAAGTCCAAGTCTAGGCAATTTAATACTAAATGTATAAAAATGTAATGGGAAAGTTTTAATTACAAGGCTAATACAAACTCTATCAAAAAACTAAGCAAACAAGATTTCTAAATGGACGCCTTGAGGACAGTCTAACCCAAATATCAAAACTTAACAGAGTTTTAAGGCAAAGAGCATTAGATACTAACTTACAAACAAAATATTATCAAATTAAATACAGCAATATGTAATATGTATGATAGATACATATTTTCATTTGGGATTAACCCCAAGAGTGTATGGTTAATTAAACATTTAAAAATTAATCAGGGTAATTAAGCAGAGTAACACCATAATTGAGCAAACTGTAGGAACATTTCAATACATGCAAAAACTACTAGAAATATTCGATGAAATTAATGATTTGAAAAACATGCACAAACTATGGAAATAGGTAAACTTCTATAGTGTGTTAAACAGAATATTAAAAAAAAAATCTAATTTATAGGTTTAATGGTTAAATATTTAAAGTTTTCCCTTTAGAGAAAAAGCAAATAAAGATGCCAATTCTCACATTTCTATTCCACTTTACACTGAAAAGTTATAGACATTATCATATGACAATAGAATTCAGCAAGAGAAAGTAAAACTGCCTCAATATGCACAAGCACTGTTTCTGTAAAAAATATTAAGAAATCTACAACATCCTTTTCAGAGCTAATAAGAGAAGTTACTAAAGTCACAGTATATAAATTTAGTACAATAAATTGAAATTTCATGTTTTAGTACCAAACCATTAGAAACAAAAAGTATTTTACTTATGGTGATATCAGAAAACAAAGTGTTTAGGAATAAGTTTAACAAATATATGCAAAACTTCTACAGCAGAAAGTACACCATTGGTGAGAAGTAATTGAAAATAATCTCATTAAGAGACTCAGAAACCACAATAATGGATTAGAAGATTTAATACTAAGATTTCACTTCCTCCTAAATTATTTTATGGATTCCAATACATTTGATGATCGTGCCAGCAAGGTTTTTGTTGTTGTTTTTGTTTGTTTGTTTGTTTGTTTGATTTTTAAAGAAATTGACTAAGTGGTTCAGAAATTTAAGTAACTAAATTGTCTAGGGCAATACTGTAAATTAAATACAGGAGATGATTCTAGGATGGTGGAGCAACAGGATCAGCCAGAATCTGTAGGTCTACTTCCTCAGCAGTGGCACACCCAGAATTGGTTTGACATGATTGTTTTGGAACTCTGTAGTCTACTGAGAGTTTGCAATATCAAAGGGAGTGTCTGGGCAGTAACTTGTTAATTTCAGTCAATCCCAGCTCTTAGCACAGGAGCAGCTTCCCATCACCCAACCTTATTCTCATGATAGGTAGAAGTGCAAGAGTTCCTAGAGCAGGTGCAGGAGATGGTGGGAAAACAGCAATGCCTCTGAGGCTGTGCTCAGAACAAGGAGGCCACTACCATCATGGCTGTACCTCCCCATCACTGCCATCCCTACCCTCAGCAGGAAGGGATTTCCAGGGGATGTCAAAGCAGTACTTCCCACCCTCCCTTCACTTATCTCCTTTGTTCCAGTTTAAGCAGCAGATATGGAAGGGTAGATCACTAAAAAGCAACCTTAACATGTGGAGGAAATAAAAAAAAAACCCATGACAAATACAGAGAACATAGAGGTCAGAAAAGATATGAGAAGATGGGAAGTTCATGGCTCAGACTCACCATTGGCACATAGTCTGCAGTAACAACAACAATAACTATTTATGAAGGAGCCCCAATTAGGGAGATGGCTATTGCCATCAGCTGGAAGCCATAAGTTCCACCTGATATGTATGTGATGCACCTGTAAATGCACATGAGGCACCTGCAAAGCTAAAGGTATATAACCGGGTGAAAGCAGCCGGAGTCAGGAGAAGAATGAATTCATTCAGTCAGTCATGCAGTCGCTTGGTCGGAAGAAGAGTTCGGGTCGGAGAAGAAGAAAAGAATCAGAGCGGCCAGAATGTAGGCAGAGCAGTTACAGAAGAGAAACCAGATAGAAGAAGTAATTGCCGGTCAGAGTCAGGCAGAGGCTCCCGAGGAAGAAAGAAGAAGAAGAAAGAAGAAAGAAGCTCTAAAAGCTAAGCTCTCTCTCTCTCTAAAGAAGAAATCTCTCTCTTTCAAACTCTCTCTCTCTTTCTCTTTAAGCTCTAAGAAGAAGAAAAAGCTATCTCTAATCTTTCTCTCTAAGCTCTTTCTAAGAAGAAGAAAAATATTTCTTTCTCTCTCTAAGCTCTCTCTAAGAAAGTAGAAGTAAAAGTAGTAATAGCTTTACTCTGCCTCCAAGAGTTTTCCTCCCGTGGCGTTTGTGGCTGGCCACTACAGGCAGCTTACATATTTAAAAAGACAACAACAACAACAAAAAACCATCCCTGGGGAAGAAAGAGAACAAGACTTCCAATTACACCATTATTAAATTTAAATATTGAGAATTCAAAAGAAAACCTAAAAGATATACAAAGGAAAAGATAAGGCCAATTAAAAAAATATAAATTATTCCTAAAAATGACTTTATGGTACATTTGTTAGACAGTTTTTTTTTTTGTTGTTGTTTTGTTTTGTTTTTTAATGTCAGGAAAGCTACAGAGAGACATGGAAATAAACTGAAATGAAAATTATTACAAAATCAAAGACAGATTTGACCAAGCAGACAAAAAGAATCAAAGACTTTGACAACAGGACAGTGAAGTCTTAGAAATGGGAGAAAAACAGATTGAAGAAAATTAAGAATAGCCATACGAGACATGTTTGGACTTATCAAGAATGACTAGCATTAAAATTGTGGTAGTTCCAAGAGAAAAAAATCAGTAAAGGGAAAAAATTCTGAATTAATAATAAAAATTCTTCAGATATGATGAAACTAGAAAAAAAAAAAAAAAACTGAGATGCTCAGTAGATGGAAAGTAAGATACACAGAGAGATGCAAACCAAGACACATTAAAAGCAAACTACTGAAAGTCAAGACAGAATTTGGAAATTTGAGATACATCTCATTACATATAATGGATTCTCAAAAAGATAACAACAGATTTGTCATCAGAACTTCAGAGGCCAAAAGGCAGTAGCTGATACATTCAAAATACTAGAAGGAAAAAAAAAAATATGTTGGCAAAAAATCCTATCTGTGACAAAAATGTCACTCAGAAGTGAAAAAGAAATTAAGACAGTCCCAGACAAACAATTTGGAGGCAGATTGTTTCCACTAGACCCGACAAAAAATGCTGACGGGAGTCATACAGGTTGAATGGACTCTATATGGTAAATTTAATCCAAATGAAGAAGTATGTATTTCACTACCGGTAAATACATAAGCAATTACAAAACCAGTATTTTCCAATGATGTTTAATTCCATTTTTTGTTTGTTTCTACACGATTTAAGAGGCAAACACATCTAACACAAAACAATGATTAATCTACAAGCCAGCATTATAAGTTTTAGCTCCCTGATTTGTTTTCTATACAATTTAAGTTAGTAATACATTAAATACATTATTGGTCTATGCTTTTGGACACATAATAAAGATATAATTTTTGACATGAACAGATAAAAGGGGTGTGGAAAGAACAGAAGAGTGTTTTATGTGTGTGTGTGTGTGTGTGTGTGTGTGTGTGTGTGTGTGTGTATTTTTTTTTTTTTGAAGTTACACTGGTATAAATCTAAATTACAGTGTCTTAACTTTAGGATGTTGTGTGTACTTCTTATGTACTTATGTTGTGTGTACTTCTTAACTTTAGGATGTTGTGTGTACTTCTTATGTACTTATGTTGTGTGTACTTCCCATGGTAACCAAAGACAAAATAGCAACAGCATATAGTAAAAAGAAAACAAGAAAGGAATACACATATTTCAGATCAAAACATTAACAAAAGACTACAGTAGGGCATGAAATAAGGTACAACAATGCCTATGAGGAATATAAAAACAAGTAGCACCAAGACAGAAGTCCCTCTCAATCAGTATATTAAATGTCATAGGATTAAACTCTTATCAAGAAACAGAGAATAGAAGAATGAATTTAGAAACAGGTTTGCCTATATGCTCAGTCTACATAGAGATTCAGTTTAGATCGAAAGACACAAACAGGTTGGAAATGAAATGATGGAAAATGGTATTTCATACAAATAGTGACCTGAAGAGAATAAGTGTGACTGTATATCAGACAAAACCATTTTAAAGTTAAAAAAATAGTTACAAAGCTACAGGGACCTTGTATATGCATAAAATTGTCAAGCCAGGCAATTAAACAAATAAACATCGATATACCTAACAGACCATCACAATTTCACAATTTAACATGCTAAACTTGACAGAATCAAAGAAAAATGAGAAATTACTCTCAATAATGCTCAGAAACAAACTGACACATAACTAGTAAAAACTGGAGGATTTGAAGAACATAACAGCCCAACCAGCTTTAATAAACATATAGAATTCTCTTCTTCAAAGTAGCTGTATACACATTCAAATCAAGTTCACATGGGACATTTCCCAAGACATATCATGTTAGGCCAAAAATTAGGTTTAAATTCGCATAAAAGGTACAATAAAACATATCTTCAGAAATAGAAGGACCTTTGAAAATTTACAAGTGTGTGGAAATTTAAAACATGCTATTAAATAACCAAGACATCAAAGAAAGGCCTATAGGAAACTATAAAATATTTAGCAATGAATGAAAGATGAAAAGACAATAAAAATCTATGGATAAAGAAAATGCTGTACTTAAGGAGAAATCCACAGCTATAAATGTATATACTAAGCAAAGACTATAAGAAACAGATCAACAATCTAACTACACAAATCAAAGAAGTAGAAGAAGCAAAAATATTAAACCCAAAGCTAACAGAAGGAATAAAATAATAAGGACTATAGTAGAAATCAATGGCATAGAAAACAGAAAAAAAAATAAAGAAAATCTTCAAAACACATATTCAGTTTTGTGAAAAAAACAAAAAATACACACACCTATATTATAAAATAAAATATAATAAAATAAAGGTGTGGGGGAAAATTTAAATTATTAAAATGGAAAGAAAAGTAAGGCTTTTCTACCAAATTTATAGAAATAAAAAGAATTATAAGATTACTACTGCAAATTGTATGCCACCAAATTAGATAACCTATATGAATCAGATGGATTCCTAGAAACACCACACCATGACTGGATTAAGAAATAGGAAGTTGGAATAGATTTACAACTGAAATGGAGATTGGATTAATAAACAAAGCAATTGAAGAAAATCGCTAGAACTGATTAACAAATTAATTCTAACACCAAAAGACTACCATCAATATTTCTCAAAACTAAAATACTGAGAGAAAACTCCCTAATTCATTCTATGAAGCCAGAATTGTCCTGATATAAAAATGAGACACAAGAATACACAATAGAAAACTAAATGTCAATATGCCTTATAAACACAGATGCAGAGATTCTCAAAAACAAAACAAAAAAAATCAAGCCAAACCCAGGACCCACAGAAAGGATTTCACATCATGACAAAGTAGCATTTATTCCTAAAATACCAGAATGGTTCAATATTTGAGAACAGATCTAATTTATGGTATCAACATAAAAATGGAGGAAAAAATACAACATCTTGAGTGATGCAGAAAAATAATTTGACAAAATTCAACATCCCTTCATAAACCATTTAAATATGGATGAGAAGACCATTATCTCTCCATTTAAAAACAAACAAAAAAAGCTTTATACAAGTCAGACCCCTGGAGTCCCAGGGGATTGGGAGGCTTAGGCAGGAGGATTACAAATTCAAAGCCAGCCTCAGCAAGGGCAAGGCACTAAGCAACTCAGTGAGAGCCTGTCTCTTAATAAAATACAAAATAGGGCTGGGGATATGGCTCATGGGTTGAGAGTCCTTTAGTTCAATCCCCAGTACCCCTAAAAAAGAAAAATTAAAAAAAAGCTATATGAAAGAACGAAAGATCCTCAGTGAACAACATACTCAATGGTCAAAGCTTTATAGTTTTTTTTGTTTGTTTTGTTTTGTTTTGTTTTTTTTTTTTTTTTTTTTTTTTTTTGGTAAATTAGGAATAAGAAAGATGTCTGCATTTATTGTTTCTAATCAACATAGCATTAGAAGTCCTAGCTATAGCAATTAGGCAAGAAAAATTTACAAAATGTATTTAAATTATAAAGAAAGCAGCCAGAGTGGAAACCTCGGGATTGGAATAGGCTTTCTCTGAACTATCACTCAAATTCCTGGGGCCCAGGTCTGACCTGGCCCCACTTCAACTCAGTAGAAGAACATCATCAGATAAGCCAGACTTCTAGGAAGAAAACTCCCAAGGCTCTGTTCCAGGGAAAGGCTCTTCTACAGGATGGTACCCCAGGTCTCAATTAAAATGCAAAGATCATTCAGAAATTACCCCCTGGGCTTTACAATAATCCAGTCAATCTTTGTAACTACTTCTTCTTGAGTGCAGATTTCCTATGTCCATATTTATTGCAGATCTACCAACTGTCCTTGTTCTTAATAAGCATGTTCATCTAGTCAGAATCTCAGTCAGTTCTGATGTTCTGTATAAGTCTAACTACTGGTTCCACCATCAATCAATTAATGAAATGTTATCTGGTTTTAAAAGACTGGTTTCATGTGCTTTATATGTATCAAAGTGTATCTGCCTGTGTGGCTTAGCATTTTAAATGTGTGGCACACAAGCATTTTGTTACTGCTTTGTTCCTGGAACAGTGACTCTGTGTACAAACATTTTAATGTGATTTTATTGTTTCACAAAAAGATGTTTGTAAAACTTTAAAAAAAAAATAAAAGAAAGAAAGGTAGCAGATGATGTTATATGTAGAAAACTCTGAAGATTCCACAAGTAAACAATTAGAAATAGACAAATACACGAAAATAACAGTATACAAGCTCAACATATGAAAATCTATGGCACTACTATACACTAACATGGATAGCTCCAAAACTATTTAGAAAATAATTCTGTTTATAATAGTATCAGAAAGAATAAAATATTTAGGGGATGAGGTTGTAGCTCAGTGGTAGAGCACTTGCCTCACACATGTGAGGCCCTGGGTTTGATCTTCAGCACCACACAAAAATAAACAAATAAAAATAAAGATGTTGTGTCCATCTAAAACTATAAAAAAAAAATTAAAAAACAAAGAAATTAAAGGACATTCAATGTTCACAGATTGTAAGAGTTAATATTGTTGAGATAGCAATACTACCCAACAAAAATATAAAGTTTCTAAGTAATCCTGATCAAAACCTAGCAATGCTTTTACAGAAACAGGAAAAAAACTATCACAAAATTTCTATGGAATCCCTAGTGATCCTGAATAGCTAGAACAATTTTGTAAAAACTGAAATAGCTGGAAGACTCTTGTTCAAAACTTAACTACACTGACTCAGGAGGCTAAGGCAGGAGGATGACAAGTTCAAAGACAACCACATCAATTTAGCAAGGCACTAAGCAATTGATCGATACCCTCTCTCAAAGTAAACAATAAAAAGGGCTATAGATGTAGCTCAGGGGTTTAGCACCCCTGCTTTTAACCTGTAGTATAAACAGAAAAAAGTAAGACCTTAACTACAAAATTATAGTAATCAAAACAGTATGCACTAGCATAAAGAAATACAGATTATTGGAGTAGAACAGAGTCTAGATTCATACTCTTAAATATGGTCAAATAATTTCTAACAAGTGTGTCAAGACCATTCAACGGGGGAAAAGTTTTTGCAACAAACAATGCAAAAAACACTGAAGAGTCATGTGTAAGAAATGAATTTGAACTCTTACTTAACACTGCATGCAAACTTTAGCTCAAAATGGATCCATGACCTATGTGTAAGAGCTAAAACTTTGCCAGGCATGGTGGCACTCGTCTGTAATCCCAGTGGCTCCAGAGGCTGAGACAGGAGGATCACAAGTTCAAAGCCAGCCTCAGCAACTTAGTGAGGCTGTATGGAACTTAGTGAGAACCTGTCTCAAAAAAAAAAAAAGGCCTGGAGTAGTGGTACAGTGCCTCTTGGTACAGTGCCTCTTGGTTAAATTTCCAGAAGCCCCCCGATCATACAACAAATGGTCCTGAAACTTTAATAGTTTTGGAAGAACATAGTGTAAAATTTTCACAACAGATTCTTGGCATGATTTCTTAGATATGGTATCAAATGCATAGACAACAGAAAACATAAATGACAAATTCACCTTTAAAAAATTAAACATTTTTCTGCATCAAAAGTTGTTCCTCACCAAGTAAAAAAGTAACCAACAGTGAGAAAAAGTATTTCCGAATGGCATATCTAAGAAGAAAGTTATATATATGGTGCTCTTAAAATCCAACAAAAAAATCAAACACCCCAATGAAGACATGGACAAAACCTTAGACACTTTTCCAAAGAATATATAGAAATCACCAAGAAACACATGAGGAGATTGTCAATATCACTTACCCCTAGTCAGGTTAAGGTAAGCCCAAGCAAAGAAATAGTACCTTAAACCCATGAGCATACCTACTGTGAAGAAAACACAAAGATAACATGTATTGGCCAGGATTTATTCATGTTGAATATTTTTCAAAAAGCAGCATTATTCAAAAATAGAGAAAATGTGAAAGCAACCTAAGTTTCCCTTGAAGAATGAATGGATAAACAACAGGTGTGACACATATACAGGGCCTTATCATTCAGTTTGGGGAAGGAAGGAAATTTGAGCATGACCTACAACAAGGATGAACCTGGAGGACATCAGGCTAAGTGAAATAAACTTGTCATAGAACAGCTGCCTTCACTTATATGCAAGTCTTAGAGCAAGTGAATCCAGGGACAGAAAGAGAGTAGCAGTCACCAGAGACTGGAGGTAGGGGATGAGGTACTTTGATCTACTGAGTATGGAGTTTTTTGTTTGTTTGTTTTAATATTTTATTTATTTGCTTTA
Organism: Tamias sibiricus; assembly: GCA_025594165.1. Classification (NCBI taxonomy): domain Eukaryota; kingdom Metazoa; phylum Chordata; class Mammalia; order Rodentia; family Sciuridae; genus Tamias; species Tamias sibiricus. The sequence goes on from CM046662.1 coordinate 14,563,979, forward strand.
GTTGTACACAATCCGTTTTTACATGATGCTGAGGATTGAACTCGGGCTGCGCACATGCTAGGCAAGTGCTCTACCGCTGAGCCACAACCCCAGCCCCTGAGTATGGAGTTTTTATTGGGAAAAATGAAAATGCTCTACAGATGATGGTGGTGGCAGTTGTACAACATATTGAATATTTAACAAATTCTACATTTAAAAGTGGTTAACATAGTAAGTTTTTATGTGAATTTCACAATAAAAAATTGATTAAAAAATTACAGTGTAGAAAAACTTGAGAATTTCTGCCTATAAGTCTTACTACAAAGTTTTAATAACAATCCAAGGTCAATAAAGTAGTAGAAAGAGCCCCCTGGGGTATAATTTTGATTCCTGCCAAAGAGCATAGAGAAACCCAATACAAGAATGGAAATCCACAACATACTGAGCGGATATTCGTGTCATGGAAATCCTGAAACATATTCTTCATGAAAATGAACTTGCATTTAGTAATAAGCTTAATGCAAAATATAAAAATGGAATGTATAAAGTTAATGTATTTTTTTATTGGAAATCCGCTCTCTTTCCATTTGGTCTTGGGGGACCTGCCTTCCTGTCATTCGTGGTACCATCCTGAAGCAGCAGGCTTTGACCCTGACAATCCTTGAGAACACTCCTCCCTGCTGCCACGTGGATCCATTCATGAACAGCACATGGATGACTGCCTATCATCTTACCCTCCTGCTCACTGTCTTTTGAGCTCTTGATTTTGTAGAATTGTAAAGATCCATGTATTCGTTTGTCTTTAAACACCCGTCAAATTGAAATAAGAAACAAAATAAACATAAAAGGCACTCTTGAGGTCACTACCTCCAACTATGTGAAAATCATCTCTATACTTAGCCTTCCCAGTAAATACATATTTTCTTAAACTCTTCCGGACGGTGTGTTCTGCCTTGTATGTGTAAGTATACTGGTTTATATAAATAAGAAGAGAATAGCAGTCAAAGTAAAATAGTATGAAATAAAATATTTTGTGCAGGTACTGTACATGTAAGTATACGAAGATAAAAAGAAGAGAACCAAGAAGTTTAAATAAGCCTGGGCAGGAAGATTACAGCCTATTTCAGAGAGGCTCATTCTATCAGGTTATGAACATTCACGCTATGGCTCCAAGAATGGCAAAGCCAGATTTAACTGTGCTAGTCAGAAGAATTTCACCTCATAGAAGAGATATGAATAAAGAGCAGCCTGGAAATGGGGGAGAGAGGAGTCACTAGGAAGGTATAGAAGTGATTAAGGACATTTTGGAAAGGGAATGACAGTGGAGGGTAAAATGAGTGATTACTACCCACACGCCCCCAAAGAAAAAAATCAGGGAAGACCCATCACCATTTTGAGATTTCTAATTTGATAGGTATAGTGGATGGATGAGATATTATCCAAACTAAAAAACTCATATGTGCCTGGAAAATAGTAAACCATAAATATTCATTGTATTTCCTCTTTTTCTCTTCTTGCTTCTTTACCAACCTTTACCTTAGTTATGATTATTGTCATCATTTTACAATAGAATGCAAAAGTGACTTTTGAAAATTGAGATGCATTTCACATAAGGTGAAATTTACCTTTTCAGGTAATCACAAATCTGTGGTTTCATTATGTTTACCAAAGAGTGGAACCATCTTCACATATGCCTGCAGAACATTTCCATCACTTCTGAAGAATATACACACCTAATAGCAGTCTCATTTCCAAGCCTCACTCAACCCCTAGCAACTATTAATTTACTTTCTCCTTCTATGGATATGTCTGTTCTGGAAATTTCTTCAAAATATAATTACATAATAGGCAACCTCTCTTGTTTGGCTTCTTTCACTTTGTGGATGCTTATTCTCTACTGAATGGATATAGTGTATTCTGTTTCTCCATTCATGAGTTAAATGGCATACACACAAAGAAAGTAACAGATTTTAGCAAGGATGTGCACAAATTGACTCTCAACCATTGCTAGTGGCAATGTAAAACATGGTACCTACTTCAGAGAAGAGTTTGGCAGTTTCTCAAAAAGTTACATAGAGCATCTCCATATGACCCAGTAGATTCACTCCTGGGAAAATGTTAGAAATGACTGAAAACATGCCCACACAAAAACCTGCAGCTGAGTGTGCATACAGAACTATTAATAAAAGCCAAAAGTCAGAACAACCCAAGGTACATTCATTAGTTGGCTTCTGGGATCTAATATAAATTTAGGAAGGGCTATCCATTTTCTTTTAGCTTTGAAATTTTTATTTTATTTATTTATTTATTATTATTTTTTTTTTTTTTTGCTTTGCTGGCAACTAAACCTAGGCCTTGCACATGGTAGGCAAGGGCTCTATCACTGGACTACACCCTCAGCTCCTTTACCAACATAATTTCTCTAAAGAAAGGCAAATATAATTTGCATATCATAGAACAACAGAAACAATATAGGATGAAGAGAGCAAGACACATTCTGGCGTATTGACTTAGGGGATGAATGAGAAGAAGGTGGAAGAGGACATTCACTGCAGTGCTGTTGCTTGTAATACAATGCAATTTTACTTGGCACCTTTTAAAGTGACTTAATGATATCCTGCATTGCCTTCCATGATGTTAGTTTCCACCTTAAAATGGGGACAACAGTTAGTATCTGTTTCAGAGGTTTTGATGACATGGTATATGCAAATTGCTTAGCGGGCATTATCATAATCATTTTAGTATTATCATTTTTAATATCATGGTCTTTATATGTATGGTATTCAAACAAAAGACATGCCTCAAAGAATCTCACTAAGGAGTGTGATTGCAGATATTTCTGGTATCTTTATATTGGCCATGACCTTTTGCAATTCAGAACATCAAACCAGTTCTTATATTCCATGGTATTTTCTGACAGCTGTTTCCAGAAGAGAATAAAATATAATGCTGAGGAAGGATGTAGGAAGAGTACAAGTCTCCCCGAGGCAAACAAAATTAAATCCTGTGCACGCTGCCAGGTGGCCCAGCAATGCTCCATCCCAGGATGCTCTAATTATCCACAAGGTGGAATGCTTATTAGGACCTTCTTGAAAAGAAACTCTTGTCAACATCAGTAGGGTTACATGTGAACAAGGACTCTTGGACATCTCTCATTCCTGGCACTGCTATTGAATTGGAAACTTTAAGAATTTCAGAAAGATGTGTGTTCTTAGTGCCACTTACAAACTTGCATTTTAGAGCTTTTGTGCAGAGATAATAGAAATAGAAAACAAGTGAAAAATGACATTTATAGGACCCAAAGATTTTTTTTTTTTCTTTTTCAAATATAGTTTGATTTAGTTCCAGGAAATGTTTCCTTTGTAGCCTGAGTTGAAAGGAATCACCTCTCTTTCAAGACCACATGCAAGAAAGTAAATTATCATGAAAAGTGTCACTATAGTAAGCATATGACATAAGAGAGAAAGAAAATAGAAATAAACTAAGTTGGCATGTGCAAGCCTAATCACAGAATTAACACGTGTAACTATCACATTTCTAGACACATCTCCTAACTGTAAGGGCAAAACATTTATCATTCATATGTTACATAAATTTAGGCTGATCCTATTATGATGGCCCAACTCATTCTGGTGTACATGAAAAATCCAATGTTTATATTTAATCCTCCCAGGACAAAGCTGGAAGAGTCCATTGCTCTTGATTTATTACCTAGGTCAGACATTATATATCATTTTATAAAATTGCATGACTCCAAATTTCAGACTGAAATTCTCTAATAATATTTTAAAATTCAAATGCATAAACTTCAAGTATTTTAGACAATTTTATTAGGTTTATAGCAATTGGAAACCAATGGCTAAGAAAACCATTAAATAATAAAAGGTACATAGCTCATAAATAAAAGGCACATAGTTCAGTATAGTTGCTGTGGATGAATGGACAAAACCAAGACTTCTACCACTGCTAGTGTTCACCCTCCTAACTGACGGAAGTGTTTTTCTAATGAATCCCTCCATGAGTTTGTCTCTCCCCACTACCATCCATTTTCCATACTATTTTCAAAGAGTTTAAATTTTGATATAAACACTGTAATGTTAATGGATTCTAATTTCCTGGGGAATAATGACCCAAATTTTAATGTGGCCTACAGATACCCAGCAAGATCTGTCCTGTTCTTTCCTCAACAGTCTCATTTCAAATGACCTCCTTAATCTTACTTTTGGAGCTCTGGCCATAGTGAATTTCCTTTCTATACCTCTACTCCTGAAATTATTTTCATACTTCAAAATCTTTGTGCACTTTCTTCCTTTTGCCTGGAATCCTCTCCACCTCTCTCACCAACAACACTTGGTTAATAAGATGAGAATCTCATTCAGTTTTCTGCTTCAAGTACCACTTATGGAAATTGTCTCTGACCTACAGGACCAGATGTGGTCCTCTTACAATATAATCCCATGTTATCCTATACTTCTTCATACCACTTACACCAATTACAAATAACAGTTTGAAAAGCGATTCAATATATATTCTGCTGGGTTGAAAACTCCAAGGAAGCAAGATGTTGTGAGCCAAGGAGGATTTACCAAGAAGCTGATAAAACTTGAGTTTCAAGGTTCTTATTTGCACAAGTCTAAGCAACTTCAGGGAGAAGTATTTATATGGTCCTATGTTCTTAAAATCTGAATAAGACATTCTAGCCAAAATTAAATAAGACAACTGTCTCTCTTCATTCTGATTTCTGGCCTCGCATCCTTATGGGGCAAAGCACTGAAGTACTCAAGGACATTGTGGGAGTGCAGGCAAGAAGAATGCCTATGGAAGACTCACCTAGGTGGCACTTATTTATATACTTTGCTGTCATGTCTGGGAAAGTCAAGTCATTCCTAACTGTCCCAGTGAAGGAAGGGTTTCTCCCCACCCCTCCTAGGGTGCTGTGTCACTGTCACTATCACTTTAGCACAGGGCTAGAGGTTATAGCTGAGGGGATCCTGTACCACAGGCTTCAGCTCCTATGGTATGTAGATGTTGGTGAAGAAGCAGGGCTTGCAAAGAGAAATGCCAGGAAACCAGCATGCAGAAACCTATTCCACTGCTTGTGTCTTAAATAGGCAAGTTTTCCTCACATTTGAGAACACCCTTAGTATTTCTGACGTCCTCGATGAGTTGTGCTCCTAAATCAAAATTTCAAAACTCCTACTTATATGCAAAGACACAAGGCATTTAGTCAATTTAAAAAGTTATAAGCACTAAACTAAAACAAAACATGAAATCTTTTTGATTTTGCAACATATTTTTATAAGTAGTTTTCATATTTTTAACTTTATCACTAACTTGTAATTTCTTCCCTCCTTCTACACACTTCTTTGATAAAGAAGTTTTGTAGAGCTGAAAGATTATATAGTTTATAAAACTTTAAGTTAGATTTTAAGGTTTTATAAACTATATAATCTTTAAGCTCTACAAAATTTCTTTTCTCTATTCATGTTGCTTTTATAGAGCTCCATTTTCAAGAACAGAATGTAATGCCAGTCAATGTTAGACAATAAACAATGATCAGATAAAGGAATGATAATTACGATTCATACATTAAAAAATTATTTTGTGGTCTTTGGCTTTCTGTGGGTTTGAGAAAACTTATTTGAGAATGAGAAACACATTAATGCTTACACACCATGGCTTTGTTAACTATCACATACACTTAAACACTATAAAACCCTGGTTAGAGATGGGTTGCTTTTTTAATATATATTGTACTTCATCATCATTTTTCATCTTAATTACTTTCCCCCATTCTTTTTATTTATTTATTTTTTGTGGATGCATATGACCCTTTTGGAAAAACATAGGTTATAAATTTATTTTTGACTCCATAATACCTGTTTTGCTGTGCTTTTCAGGTCTGCTTATTGATTGGGTTAAAAAAATGGAAAGTGATCTGAGCAGATAACTATATATTCTCCTTGATGAACTTGTAACAAATAGAAAATCTGCAGCATTAGTCAAAACAATATTTTAGCATATTACATCAACCAGCATTTATTCTGCTTTAAAGATAAAGTGAACACTAATAATTACAGTGAACCAAACACACAGAAAAAAAAAAAAAAAAAAGAGTGATTAAGGGCATTTTTAAGTATTTATTTAACAACTTCTCTTTTACAAAAGAGAAAAATTCATACTCAAGTGATTTGTTTTGGGTCAGAGCTGACAAATGTCAGAAATTTGATGAGAATTCAGATTTTGCCATCTATATAATTGGATTCTGGTCATCCTGAGACATCACAAGCCCCAAGGAAGCTACATTTTTGTATTTTTGTTTTTAAAGGGATTGAAGACAGTAGTGCTTAACCACTGACTCACATCCCTTGCCAATTTTTTATTTTGAGACAGATCACTAAGGTCCTTAGGGCCTTGCTAATGTGCTAAGAATGGCCTTGAACTTGTGATCTCCTGCCTCAGCCCCCTGAGCCACTGGTATTTCAGGTGTGCACCACCATGTCTAGCTATTTTTTTTTTTTTTTTTAAAATAAGAGTTGGAGTTGTGGCTTAGTGGTAAGAGCAATTTCCTAACATGTATGAGGCCTGGGGTTTGAGTCTCAGCACCACATATAAATAAATGAATAAAGTAAATGTCTATCAACATCTTAAAAATATTATATATATATGCATATATATATGAGTTGATTCTTTTTATTTCAACAAAATTACTTGATTATAGATATTTATGGATAAAATATCAATTTTTGTCCCTCATAAACAATCTTGGAATTGTTATAAGCAGTCTCTTGGACAAAGATCAAGTGTCCTATAGAAGTACAGCCTCCCAGAGTAAAAATTCATAGAAATAAATTCAACAGCAAAAGTATAGAAATTTATTTTCCTTCACATTTAATATTACATATTTAATAATATCTGTAATAAATATGCTGTAAAGAACATGCTTCATTACAAAATTATGCTTGCTTGTACATAAAGTATTTTAAAAGACCCTGAGTAGCCAAAGTTGTGAGACTACTATATTGGTAATCATATCAAACTTAGTGATGTGACAGTTATCTGCTTTGTGAGTATTGTTTGCCTTAATTAGACTCTACAGGAAAACAGTCTACAGAAAAAATAAAAACCTACATGTGTATCTTTCTAAAGAGCATAATCAGGACTCATTATTATTTTCATCTTCTAAGTATTAAAAAATAATTAGCTGTATAGTTTTGTGGACTCATTCCAAACATGGACCTATTTTTTCTTTTAATTTTTTTTAGTTGTCCATAGACCTTTATTTTATTTATTTATATGTGGTGCTGAGAATCAAACTCAGGGCTCCACACATGCTAGGCAAGCACTCTACCACTGAAACATAACCCCAGCCCAACATATTATTTTTGAAACCATAAAGAATGTGGGCATTTCTAAAGTTCCAGTTTTCACAGGAGATACAGTTTCAATTAAAAAAAAATTGATTCACAGACAAATGACATTCACAGAATACTTAATAAAAAGACAAAGCAGAATATCCACATTGTTGCATTCATGATCACTCTTTTCTTGATTGAAAAATGGTTCTTGGATAACCAAACAATTTACTGCATCAAGAATCTCTGTACCCAGGTTTCTTGCTGGATGTTCACTTCTAAGCTGAATGTGATTGCCATGTCTTTCACTATCCCTGCCTCCCAAATTCCTGGAGATCCTCACTGTAGAGGGATTGTCTTGTCTGTACACTTTTGTTGGTGATTTTTACTAATCTAGTCTATTGTCAGAGAATTTATAGGAAACACTGACCAAGGGGGAATATTTTGAGTCCTGCATTCAAGAACACCACCACCAACAAAAATCTGCTGTAGATCTTGAACTTACTGCACTGACTCTACACTGATATGTACACAAATACCACCCACTAAATGAACTGTGAGCATTTCCATCCTTTGAATTTGCAAATTATTGAGTAATCTGTATATCCAACTTTCTATAATTATAGTATTCATCTTTTGAACTTTTCACTTTTGTAGCAATTTTTTTTCTAGAAATTCTTCATATATTTAATATGATGCTATCTAGAGTTTTGAGTTCAGAAAACATGGCTCCTCTCAGATTGCAGAAATGAAGATACTACTCTGAGATCAAAGCCAGTCTGTTCAGCAAAGAAAGTGAGAAGACAGCAACCTGGGTAAATCTGAGAGCTAACAGATGGCTCCTTTTTTACATGATATTCTCATTCCTGAACTCTGCATCTTTAATAGTGATTTTCTTCACCAACCTAAGGTGGAGAAACAATTGGAAATAGAAAACCTCTGAGGCTTTTCTCTAGAAATCTCTTCAGCAGCAGGTGAGGTGAACCCTGAGAAAGCCTAGGCAAGGGAACAATTATTTCTTTAAAACTCCTGTAAAATGTACAGGATTGACAAATGATGACGCTGGAAAAGAGAACAAAATTACTAAAACAGGAGACAAAAGACAGATAGTTTATTTGGCTTGTTTCGCAAGTCATGTTTCTTCTCCATCTCCAAGTGTAGGAAGATCAAAGAAAGGAAAGCAAGCTCTGGAGTGATGATAGTAGGGAGAAGAGGAGCTACCATAAATGAATTGTACCTGCATAAGAACTACACTTGAAACACTGCCTAGATCAAGATGATGAAGGTAGCAGATATTAACAAAGAAGCACAAAAGATCTTACAGCAACCCAAAGATCAAAAGTGTGTTTCTCTGACTTTTAGAAGTAGTTCATGCATATTCATGTTCTTTTAAGTCTTCTAAATGAGTAAGTAACATTCAGTTTTATAGCAATTACTGGATTCCAATATTTATAGGAAACTGTCCACCATGAATACATAATTATTCTATTATGTCCACTCTAATGAATAGAAAAAACTATTTATTCATTTACCATGACACAACACAAAAATCTTATTTTCTTCCTTGCCATGCAGAAATGAACTCAAACACTTGGTGAGGAAATATGTGGGTAGAATTTCTATTTTAGAGAAATTATATCTGTATGAGAGTAATACACAGGATTTGGATGGATATGTGCAGAAATGTGTTATTTACTTCAGTAATAACAAAAATAGATTTCACCTGAAGTAGAAGGCCTTCTTAACATACCTTGATGGAAGTGACACATTATTCTCACAAGCTTCACTCTGACAAACTGGATGTCCCTGATAATGTTTGCTTATGCCTTTTTAAGTGCAATTTTGCATTTGTCATTGTTTATTCTTGATGACGCAGTGGGACACATTATTCATACAGAAGTCCCCCCTTGTCTGTGGTTTTTCTTTCTGCCACAATGCAAAAATATTCAACAGAAAACTCCAGGAATAATCCATTTCATGCTGTTATGAATACTGAGATAAAATCTCACACAGTCCCAACCAGTCCTGTTCTGTGCTGCCAGGGACGTGTGACTTGACTCCTTTGTCCAGAGCAACTACTACCCGCCCACCCATGTGCTGCTCACAGCCAGCGTGGACTTCACAGTGGGTGCTGGATGTTACAGCATTTGGGTTCCAGTCCACTTATTTCATTTTACAAAGGTCCTCAAGTGCCAGGATAATGATGTTGGCAATTCAGGGATAGCAAAGGGAAACCATGGAGTGCTTCAAGGGAAAGGGCAAGCGTGCCAGAATTAAAAAAAACTAAGCACCACATGTGGAAGTTGCTAAGATCTTCGTCAAGAACCAATTTTGTATCCGTGAAATTGTGAAGGAGGAGAAGAAAGACATTCATAATACTCTAGATATTGTACATAGAACAGCAAAAATTACAGTCACAATATGTGATACCTGCCTCACCAAGACTGAAGATGCTTTAAACCAATGGTGGAAACCATGAAAACATGTCTCATTGATGATTATCACAGTGTTCCAAGGCTTCAGTTTCAATGGCTACCAATGTCACACATTCAAGCAACACTTAGTAGTCAGGTTTGTGCACTTCACAAAGGCATGCTCTTTGTTATAAGATAGGAAAGTGTAGATGCACCTAATAAAATTACTTTCTGCCAGAATAACTACTTGAAATGTCTACATCATACCAATTAACAAATAATTTATGAATTTTTTTATCTACTATGCATTTCTTTAATTAGGAAATATTAACACTCTGAAATTTTAATTTTTTTAAACATCTTTATCATCTCATTGGTATCATCTTTTATTAAGAGGGTACAGTGACTTACAAGACCAGATTTCAAGTAAGGTTCTGATGTTTTTTGGGTAATTTTGGATCTTAAAGATTTTGGGCAAATAATTTTGTGTTAGATGCTCTCTTTTTCCCACTCTCTTGTCTTAAATATCTTATAATCCATGATAGTAGTTTGAAGAAAACACTGAAAATAAGCAATATTCCTGGAATTGTGTGGTAGGTCCGGAATAAGAACTAGTTTTCCATTTTTCCAAAGTCAGAACAAAATGTGTTGAATTCCTCAGGGAAGAAAAGAACTGCATAAAAGCAAGGGCTATTATATCTTTAATCATATAATTTACCTTATAAATGTAAGCACACACATACTCACCATCCTATGGGAATGAACCAGAACAAGTACACTGGGGAATTTTGTTTCATTTCAGAAGAAAAGTAGAATATTTCTAGGTATTAAAATTATTCACTGCAGAAATAAAACGCCTCCAAATAAGACTAGTGCTGTATGTAGTCCTCACATGCAGCTCTGGAGGAAGTATTTCAACTGTACATATTCTTCGATAAATAGTACAGAGTTTGCTGATTGTTTCAAATATTGTAATGTTTGCAAATGGACACTTTTTAAAAAACTGAATGAAATCAATTTGTACAATGTCCCTTAAACTAAAAAATGCATGGCTATGAAATTATTTATTTTAGGGTCTTCTAACTAAACATGTATGTAGATAAACTCAACCCCTTTGCTTTTAATACTTTTTTTCCTTTTCATTTAAATGCCACAGAGCTACATTGGATATCAATGATAACCACATACTCAAATATTGTTAAGTTTCATAAAATAGGGAAAGTCATGCTCCCTCTTGTTTATCTAATATGAACATGTACCATCTTGCTGATGAAAGTAAATACAATGTAACATTCAGTCATGTTTTATAATATGTGATTAACATATCGGTGATACTTGTGATTCACTACATTTTTTATTCTTACAAATAATGTCTTTGAAAAGTAAAAAATGAAGTCTGTGGAATGTTTTAAATAATGTAGCCATATGTTTTGTACTGTCTATGAGTTAAGAATAAAGTAAATATTAGGATTAGTAATGGTACTTAAAACTTGTTGTGGACTCATTTTGTACTAGGGCTTGGGCTAAGACCTTTACCTGTATAATAGCTTTTAACCTTTACAACAATACTATCAATTATGCACTATTATTTAGAAAAACTATGTTGCAATAAAATATCAAGTAGATTGGGCAACTTACCTAAGGTCACATGGATTTTAACCAAGAGAGCTGTGATGAAAATCTGAATCTGACTTCAAACACTATGGCCTTAATATACTTTACTTTAGTTAGCCATGCATGAAAATTAAGCATTTTAATTGCCTACTAAGTATTCAGAACCACACTGAGAGCTATAGTAAGTAGAGAAAAGTAATAGGTCATAGTTATTGCTCTTTAATTATTATACATACTTTTTAAAATAGTTTAAGGATATATGATTAAGTTTAAAACTAAGTGATAATTATTATGGGATTGTTCAAAAATAGTACAGGAATCATAGTAGGTTACTAAATGGGAGAAGATATATAATTATATTACAAGTGACCACAGAGAAGATTCAAGTTCAAAGTGTATTAGCAGTGTATTTCAAGGAGCAAAAAAACTGTAAATGCCACATACTTCCCTCATTTCGATGCTGGTAATCATCTTAACACAGACCGCATTTAAATGACTGAAAGCTTTCCTACTCAGCTAATGGAATAAACATACCTCTACTCAACACTCATTCTTCTGAAGTTCAAGTGCTAGAGTATCTGTTCTACCATCCATGCCCAGGCTGCACACAAGGCTACACATAGGAAAGACCATGTGGGCCTGTCTAGCATCTACAGCTCTTTGTAAGGTGCTGTGCTCTTCATTTTATGTTTTTGAACTCACCTTGGGGCGTCAGGGTATTTAGCAATGGAATTCCCCAGGGTTCATAGGTAGAAGTTCTCAATAATAGAAGATCTTAGGGGGGTGGGGGGAAACCTAGCTGCAGGGTGGGAAATCTGTGGCCCAGTAAGTTCAGACCACTTAGTTCATTTGCTTGGGAGTGTAACAGCATAATGGTCTTAAGACTGATAAAATAAAATGTTAAAAGAAGGAGTGTCAAAGCTGAACTATGAGATATATGAAGTTGACAAAGAAGCCTTTAAATAAATATCAGAAGGTTTTCCCCCTCCCCGTCAGAAAAGTCCTGTTCTAAAGTTTAGGTAGAATTTTAAAGATGTCTGCTAAAGTTTCTCTGCTCTAGTTACTAGGACTTCAAATACTTAGAAATGTAAGGTCTATTATTCTTTTACATGCCAAAGGGGATTCTGAAGATACACTCAAGGCTGGTAATGGAAAGACTATGATTTAATAAAAGGCAGGTTATCACTTCATCATATAAACTTCTTGACAACATGAAGCTTTTTTTCTGCCTGGTAGAGAAAGAGAAAGTAAGATTTAAAGCAAGAGAGGAATTAACATGCTGTGGCTAAACTGAAATTGGACAGGTTCTCATGAAAAGAACTGGGGAACAGCCACTATAAACAAGGAGTAGCCACCAGACCACAGGTAAAGAGAAATCAGAGACTAAGTTTTACAACAAAAGAAAGTGGATTTCATACATACATATATGTGTGTGTGTGTGTGTGTGTGTGTGTGTGTGTGTGTGATGTTGATATATATATATATATATATATATATATATATATATATATATATATATATATATATGCAGAATTTTCCCCAGAGATTACACCTGGTTCTTCCCTTCATTTTTGCTGTTAGCAGAGATTCCAGAGAATCCAGGCTAGAATCCTGAGGGGGACTGTGAGCAAATAAGCAGGTGTTGTTTTAAGCCAATAATTTTTATGTGACAAGAAGTGTCATGGTCCAAACTTCTTTAAGACAATTTTTTAAAAAATGATAAAATGGGTTTAGACTAGCTAGCCAGAAAACTAAAATTGTACTAATTAAGAGGATGTGACCATGCTGTTAAATGGAATCAAAGAGTTTCTACAAAGTGACCCATTGATATTTTGAATTTATTTCATATTTCAGGTAGCACCATACATCACTGGGGAAGGGAAGATGTATTTCAATAAATAATAAAGTAGTTCTTCTTTATGTTAAATTGTATTTAAACTTATGCACATAGAAAAACCCACTTCAAAAACTATGTTAAAATTACAAAAATCAATACTATGTAACTTTACAAAAATTATAGAATATGTTTACAACCTCAGAGAAGAAGAAAAATTCTCTAATAAAGCCTATACCATAAAAATAAATATACATCAAGCATGTTAAAACTACAACAAAACAAAAGCAGATACAAGCACAATGCCCTTTGTTCCTCCTTTTTTCTTAAAAATATAAGAACCACAAAAGTTGCAATGTGTTTGTAAAACTGTATGGAAAAGCTACTAGTAGGCCTGGCCTCCAGGGCCCAGAGTGGCAGATCCCTGCTGCTGCACGCATGGCCAGACCTGGGGAAGGGCCTCCTCCACTCCTAGGAGGAGTGCGACCTGCCCAGCTGCGACCAGAGCAAGAGGTAGGCACCCACCCGCCCGGAAGGAGAGACCCAGCCGCCAGTTTGCATGGCCACCAGTGCCCAGAGTAGCATCTCCCTGCTGCTGTACACAGGGCCCAGCCTGAGGATAAGCCCCTTCCACTATTCCACTGTGCCATTCTGCAACTGACCAAAAGAGCAGCCTTGACTCCACTAACAGGACTGCTGAGTGGACATGACCCAGGTCAATTGGCTTAAACTGGAAGAGAAAAAAGAAAGGCTTCCAAGGGTCCATTTTGTTTGAGACTTGTTCTTGGGTTCAACGTTTTTGTTTTTGTTTGTTTGTTTTGTTGTTTCTTGGGGGGGGTTTTTTTTGTTTTTGCTTTGATTGACAATGTGTTTGGTTCGGCTCCTTTTTTCTTTCCTTCTTTTCTTCTTCTCACATTTGTATTTTTTCTTCTTCCTTCATCTTCCCTAGTTACACCCTGCCATTGCATACTCAACAGAGGCAAAAACAAGTTATATGCAGAAATTGGGATTTTTAGAATGGGTACAATTGAAATATATAGCAAAGTGGTATTATATATAGTTTATTCTCTATTTTCTAGACTCACTCTCTCTCTCCTCTCTCTACACTAATTTCTACTCCTTGGTCATTTTTTTTCTTCTTTTTTTCTTTTCCATCTTTCTTTATTTCTTCTCTCAACCACTGCATAAGATAGGTTTATATATAAATTGGTCTTTCCACCTAATCATTCACTCCATTATCTTTCCTCTCTCTAAACATATCACCTCTGTGTCCATTACTTGAACCCCATCAGAAGCGTACAGAGTAAATTGGAAACAATATCTGGGTTAACTAAATCTGTACATTGTGATCAAACTGGGATTTTCTGAATAGAAAGTGTTTGATTTTAAAGTGTAAAGGAAATATAAGGGGATCTGATAGCATTGTACTACAGGAGCAACGTAAGGTTTTAAGGCAAAATCAAAATAGTCAAGGTCCTACAGTGCAGGAAGAATAGACGCACAAGCAATATAAAGAAACAAGGGAAGAAAGTGACACAAACAAATCAATATACCTCCTCAGTAGATTCCATGGCATGCACAGTTGGTGAAATGCCAGAGATGGAATTTAGAAATTACATATTCCAAATGTTTGCAGAACTTAAGAATGAACTAAAAAATGAGATGAGGGAGCAAATACAGGTGGCGAAAGATCATTTTGACAAAGAACTCCACAAACAAATACAGGAAGTAAAAGATTACTTCAATAGGGAGATAGAGGCTCTAAAGAGAAACCAAACAGAAATTCCGGAAAGGAAAGAAGCAATAAACCAAAATAAAAACTCAACTCATTCGAAAGTATCACCTACAGAGTAGATCACTTGGAAGAAAGAACCTCAGACAATAAAGACAAAATATATAACCTAGAGAAAAATCTAGATTACACAGCAAAAATGGTAAGAAACCAAGAACAGAACATTCAAGACTTATGGGACAACATAAAAAGACCAAACTTAAGAGTGATTGGGGTAGAGGAGGGGGCAGAGTTTCAAGCCAAAGGAATGAGTAATTTATTTAATGAAATAATTACAGAAAATTTTCCAAACTTGAGGAATGAATGGGAAAACCAAGTTCAAGAGGCTTACCGAACACCAAATGTACAAAATCACAACAGATCCACACCAAGACACATTATAATGAAAATGCCTAATATACTGAGCAAGGAGAGAATATTAAAAGCCACAAGAGAAAGGAAGCAGATTACATAAAGGGGAGAAACCAATCAGACTATGTTCAGATTTTTCTACCCAGAACTTAAAAGCAAGAAGATCCTGGAATAGCATATTTCAAGCTCTGAAAGAAAAGGGATGTCAACCAAGAATCTTATATCCAGCAAAACTGAGCTTTAGATTCGAAGATGAAATAAAAACCTTCCACGACAAGCAAAAGTTAAAAGATTTTGCATCTCGAAAGCCAGCACTTGTGAACATCCTGGGCAAAATTTTTCATGAAGAAGAAGAGAAAAATAACAATGAAAATAAACAAAGGGAGATATTAAACTAAGGGAAATACCAACCAGAAGAGAAACCAAATCAAGCTAAAGATCATAAGACAAATAAAAATGGATAAGAATTAAAATCACATCTCAATAATAACCCTGAATGTTAATGGCCTAAATTCGCCATTCAAAAGACACAGATTATCTGAATGGATTAAAAGAAATGACCCAACAATTTGCTGTCTCCAAGAAACACACCTCATAGAAAAAGACATCAATAGACTGAAGGTGAAAGGCTGGGAAAAATCTTAACACTCACAAGGCCTGCGGAAGCAAGCGGGGTTTCCATTCTCATTTCAAATAAGGTAAACTTCAAACCAAAGCTAAATAAAAGGGACAAAGATGGATATTTCTTACTACTTAAGGGAACCATTCATCAACAGGATATAACAATCATAAATCTATATGCCCCAAATAATGGAGCACCTACATTCATCAAACAAACTCTTCTCAAGTTCAAGAGTAAAATTGACCACAACACAGTTATTCTAGGGGATTTCAACACACCTCTCTCACCAATGGATAGATCATCCAAACAAAAGATAAACAAAGAAATCTTAGGCCTCCTTAAAACAATTAATAACTTAGACCTAACGGACATATATAGAATATTTCATCCCTCAGTAAACGAATACACTTTTTTCTCAGAAGTACATGTCTCCTTCTCCAAAATAGACCATATATTATGTCACAAGGCAACTCTCAGCAAATATAAAAACATAGAGATACTACCCTGCATTCTATCAGACCATAAAGGGATGAAATTTGAAATCAACGATAAAGCAAGGAATAAGAAAAACTACTCCAACAACTGGAAGCTAAACAACATGCTACTGAATGAACAAGGGGTTGAAGAAGACATCAAAGAGGAGATTAAAAAATTCCTAGAGGTAAATGAGAACAAAGATACATCGTATAGAAATCTCTGGGACGGACACTATGAAGGCAGTAGTAAGAGGAAAATTCATTGCTCTGAGTTCATTCCTTAAAAGGAAAAAAAAAACCAACAAATAAATGACTTAACATCACACCTCAAAGCACTAGATAAAGAAGAACAGATCAACACCAAGAGTAGCAGAAGACAGGAAATAATTAAAATCAGAGCAGAAATTAATGAAATTGAGACTAAGGAAACAATTCAAAGAATTGACAAAACCAAAAGTTGGTTCTTTGAAAAAATAAACAAAATTGACAGACCCTTAGCGATGCTAACGAAAAGAAGAAGAGAAAAAACTCAAATTACTAACATTCGTGATGAAAAAGGGAATATCACAACAAACACATCAGATATACAGAAGATAATTAGAAATTACTTTGAAAACTTGTACTCTAATAAAATAGAAAATACTAAATGCATTGACATATTTCTAGAGTCATATGATTTTACCTAAACTGGATCTGGAGGCTATACACAATTTAAACAGATCAATTACAAGTGAAGAAATAGAAGATGTCATCAAAAAGCTACCAACAAGGAAAAGTCCAGGACCTGATGGGTTTACAGCCAAGTTCTACAAGACTTTCAAAGAAGAATTAATACCAATGCTCTTCAAACTATTTCAAGAAATAGAAAAAGAGGGAGCTCTTCCAGACTCTTTCTATGAGGCCAATATTACATTAATTCCAAAGCCAGGCAAAGATGCATCCAAAAAAGAAAACTTCAGGCCAATATCTTTAATGAACATAGATGGAAACATCCTCAACAAAATTCTGGCAAATAAGATAAAAAAAACATATCAAAAAGATAGTGCATCATGATCAAGTGGGGTTTATTCCAGGGATGCAAGGCTGGTTCAACATTCGGAAATCAATAAACATAATACATCACATCAATAGACTTAAAGATAAAAATCATATGACTATCTCAATAGATGCAGAAAAAGCATTTGACAAAATACAGCACCCCTTTATGTTCAAAACACTGGAAAAACTAGGAATATCAGGAACATATCTCAACATTATAAAAGCTATTTATGCAAGGCCCAGAGCTAACATTATCTTAAATGGAGAAAAATTGAAAGCAATCCCTCTAAAAACTGGAAAAAGACAGGGATGCCCCCTTTCACCACTGCTATTTAACAGAGTACTGGAAACTCTGGCCAGAGCAATTAGACAGATGAACGAAATTAAAGGGATCCAGATAGGAAAAGAAGAGGTCAAATTAACACTATTTGCTGATGACATGATAATATACCTAGAAGACGCAAAAACCTCTACCAGAAAACTTTTACAACTAGTAAATGTATCTGGCAATGTAGCAGGATACAAAATCAATACCCATAAGTCAAAGGCATTTTTGTACATCAGTGACAAAACCTCTGAAAGGGAAATGTTGAAAACTACCCCATTTACAATAGCATTAAAAAAATAAAATAAAATACCTGGGAATCAACAAAAGAGGTAAAAGAGCTCTATAAGGTAAATTATAGAACACTAAAGAAAGAAATCTTAGAAGAACTCAGAAGATGGAAAGACCTACCTTGCTCTTGGATAGGTAGAATCAATATTGTCAAAATGTCCATACTACCAAAAGCATTATACAGATTTAATGCAATTCCAATCAAAATCCCAATGTCATTCTTCAAAGAAATAGAAAAAGCAGTCATGAAATTCATCTGGAAAAATAAGATACCCAGAATAGCCAAAGCAATTCTGAGCAAGAAAAGTGAAGCAGGGGCATCACCATACCAGACTTTAAATTATACTATAGAGCAATAGTAACAAAAACAGCATGGTATTGGCACCAAAACAGACTGGTGGACCAATGGTACAGAATTGAGGACACAGAGACTAATACATATAATTTCAGCTATCTTGTATTAGACAAAGGCGCCAAAAATGTACAGTGGAAAAAGGATAGCCTCTTCAACAAATGGTGCTGGGAAAACTGGAAATCCATATGCAACAAAATGAAATTAAACCCTTGTCTCTCACCATGCACAAAACTCAATTCAAAGTGGATCAAGGACCTAGGAATTCGACCAGAGACAATACGCCTAATAGAAGAAAAAGTAAGCTCCAATTTCCAACATGTCGGATTAGGCCCCAAGTTCCTTAATAAGAATCCTGTAGCACAAGAACTATTACCAAGAATTAATGAATGGGATAGATTTAAACTAAAAAGCTTCTTCTCAGCAAAAGAAACAATCAGTGAGGTGAATAGAGAGCCAACTAATTGGGAACAAATATTTAATACATGCACATCAGATAGAGCACTAATTTCTAGAATATATAAAGAACTCAAAAAACTTAACATCAGAAAAGCAAATAACCCAATCAATAAATGGGCTAAGGAATTGAAAAGACACTTCTCAGAAGAAGATACACAATTAATCAACAAATACATGAAAAAATGCTCAACATTGCTGGCAACTAGAGAAATGCAAATCAAAACTAAGATTTCATCTCACTCCAGTCAGAATGGCAGCTATCAAGAACACAAACAACATAAATGTTGGAGAGGATGTGGGGAAAAAGGCACACTCATACATTGCTGGTGGGACTGCAAAATGGTGCAACCACTATGGAAAGCAGTATGGAGATTTCTTGGGAAAATGGGAATGGAACCACCCTATGACCCAGCCATCCCACTCCTGGGTCTATTCCCAAAGGACTTAAACACAGCATATTACAGTGACACAGCCACTTCAATGTTTATAGCAGCACAATTCACAATAGCTAGGTTGTGGGACCAACCTAGATGTCCCTCAGTAGATGAGTGGATAAAGAAAATGTGGTATATATACAAAATGGAATTTTACTCAGCAATAAGAGAGAATAAAATAATGGCATTTGCAGGTAAATGGATGAAGTTGGAGAATATAATGCTAAGTGAAATTAGTCAATCTCAAAAATCCAAATACCGAATGTTTTCTCTGATATAAGGAAGCTAGTTCACAGTGCTGTTGGATGGGGGTACACAGGATTAGAGGAACACTAGAATGGTTAAAGGAAAGGGAGGGGAACAGAGGGAGCAAGAGGGGGAGGGGGGGGAAAGGAAAAAAAAATTGGTGGTTGAATGAGATGGATATCATTATCCTAAATGCATGACTGAAGATCTGAATGGTACTTATATACTTTGTATACAAGCAGTTGTATGTAAAAAGATACTATATTTGTGCATTATGAATAAGTAAATAAAATTAAAGTAAAAAAAAAAAACTGCTAGTAATATAAATTTTAAATTTCAGTAAGAAAAAGTAAACCAAGCAAATATATATTTTGAAGAACGGAAAGTGATGAAGAAATATTTTGTATAAGAGATTAGATAAATGGAAAACAAGTATTCCTCAACTGCAATGAAGGATATGCAAATTAAGGTGGAAACAATGTACACTGTTTTACCCATTAGACTGTTGAAGACTTAAGAACTATGACAACTACCAAGTACTGGTCAGGTGGCATGTCAACCTAACTCTGATACATATACTGCAGATGAGAATAAACATTGGTATCAGCACTTTGAGATAGGACCATATATCACTGGGGAAGGGAAGGTGTATTCAATAAATAATAAAGTAATTCTTCTTTATCTATGTTAAATTGTATCTAAACTTATGCATATAGAAAAACCCACTTCAATTAATATGTTTAAATGATGAGGAAAAAATTAGCTATTATTTTGAAAAGTTAACGATAGCCCAACAAATGTATCATTAATACACACCAAGGCTCTTTTCACAACTGCCCCCCTGTGCACCTTACTTTGCTAGGTTCACTTTCTTCTTCAAAAACACCAGACATAAATGCTTCCCCCTCTACTTCTGCTCTTGTTGTTCTCCATCTCTCCTTTGCTCTTATTTTCCCTTCTTTATTTTTCTCTATGCCTAAATCCTAACTGCCAATTAACAGCTTATTCATAAGAGAAGCAAGCATTCATTTATTCCACTAAGATCTATCGAGTAGTTTAGAATTTATCACAGTGAGCTAGGTAAGCAAGCCCCCTCCTCCGCCTTGCCTGTTTTCCAGAATTTGACTAGATGCTTGGTATGTAGACAGATAACAGACCAGCAGATTCAGATGGTGCTGAAGAAAGTAGAAGAATGAACTAATTCATCTGAGAAATTATGCTAGTGGGTATGTGTAGCAAATACAGAATAGCACATCTGGAATAGCTCACATTTGACACATTTCATCAACCAGTTTGTAGCCAGGTTCCTTACTATACCACTAACAGGGTTAAATGAACACCAACAGAACAAATGTGTGTAGCTGTCAGTGGCAGTATCTCTCTTCTACATTGCTAAGCCTCTAGGGTTTGCAGGTGAGTTTGGGCTGGACACCCAATGCCTTCTCCAACACTCTCTTACTGCACAGATTTGGAGAGTTCCTTTGGCTTCCCCTGGAATGACTGGTTTGAAAGACATGAACTTTTTTGGTAACAATCTCTGACATTGCAAGGAATTGTGAATCTTCAGGCAGATTTCAGATTGAGGTTGGGCATCAGCAAATTTTCATCAGTGTAAATAAGCAAAGAGAACACATTTTTTTTCATGTTATCTAATAGGAACCTCACAAATGCTTAAAAATAATTGAGGTTTTTCTTAGTAACATCCATCTTTGTGAAGTAATGCTCTGAAATTCTGATCACTTTTATGGAGAATATTTTCACATTTTGAACCAGTAGTATGCTTTCAATGAGATTTTCAAGATGTCATTCATTAGTGGGAAAGCTGCTTTTTGGAAAGTCTGTTCTCATTTGCTTACATTCAGGTGTGTGTGAGGCTTGTGTGTGAAGCTACTTGTGTCTCTTTCCCCACTAAGAAAAAAAGAGCTTCACCTTTAAAAATACTGACTGTGTTGGAAAGCAAGACACAACAAAATACAAACCACCAACAAAAAGAGGCAGACTTTTATGTTTTTATTTTTCATCCTCTTATACTGAGGTTGAACTACTTTCATATTCTATTATTCCTCTGTAGTTGATATACTTGGAAATCTATGTATCACTCTTAACCATCAAAATAAACAAACGCCATGGAACTTTTAAGATTCTTTAACTTTTGTTCATTGGAAAAGTATTTTCCATGTTTGTTATCATTTAATTTTATTTTTTGATATGTGAACATTTGTAAGTTTTAATTCAAATATATGAATTTTTTCTTGATGACTGCTTCTATTGTGTTCATGCATAAAGTTTGGGAACAAAGTTTATTTATGCTTAGAAGTCCAGAGATCACAAAAAGTAATTATCTACATTGTCATTTCATTGTTAAGAGATTTTAGCTTTACATGTTCTCTAAATTGACTTTCCATTAATCTATGATTTCAGCTTCTATTTCCCTTTCAATTTTATTTTGCTATATAATGTGAATGAGGATCTACAATCCACTCCCTAGTACAGCCAATATTTTCAACCTCCTCTATTGAATATTACTTCTACAAATGCTTTATTTTATTTTCTCAATTTTATAGATATTAAATTTATAGGTATGCACAAAGGTGTGTTTGTGTTTTTGTATTTATTCTATTTTTTCAGCTATTATTGTATAAATTACCTAATATATTACACATTTATATTTCAATATTCATAATATATTTCAGCATATTTAAAATATGTATCAAAATATGTATTTTAGACTGCTTAGAGCCAACTAAATAATATTTCTCTTTTATGCCATATTGGTATGTTTTGAACGGTGGTTTGAAGAATGCTAGAAAGTAAGATAACTTGGTCTTTTTAGTGATTTTCTCAAATGCATTATCTATTTATCATCACTAACTATAAGCATATGAAAATAATTATTTTTGACATTTTAAAAAATATCGTTAGCCAGGTGTGGTGGTGCACACTTGTAATCCCAGCACTTGGGAGGCTGAGGCAGGAGGATCACGATTTCAAAGCCAGCCTCAGCAATGGCAAGGCACTTAGCAACTCAGTGAGACCCTGTTTCTAATAAAATACATAAGAAGGCTGGGGATGTGGCCCAGTGGTTGAGTGCCCCTGAGTTCAATCCCCAGTACCAAAATAAATAAATAAATAAATAAATAAATAAATAAATAAATAATACATATATATGTGTAATATATATGTATATATATTTGTCATTATAAAATTATATGTTGCCCTAAAAATAAACCTTTCTTCTGCAGTGAAGGTATCACTACATTGAACTTTACTGTTCTTTTAACTTAAATTATTTGACTTTTGAGTGTAAAGTATGCCCCAAAGCAGGTCACTTGAAACTAGTGATAAGTCAACTAGTGTCCTGGCTTTCTTCTCCAGGATGCTTTTAAATGACAAATCGGTCACACTCCAATATTTGCCCAATATGATGATTATCTGAAGTTACTAAGGGGACAATGCAGAGAATTAAATAACATGAGACCACCGTAACAGAAGAAAAGCAGCTGTTTCACATTCAGACCATTCCTTGTACTTCAGAACTACACAGGCCTCAATGAAAGGAAGGGGAAAAGATTTAGAGAAAGGAGCCAACTACCTGTTACATAGATGTTTTGTTCTAACAAGGAACACTGCATTTAAGCATAATTCTGTTGCTTTGTGCAAAACCGAGACTGTAACATTTGTAAGGGTGTCTTTGTATTGTTTCTAATCTATAATTGAATAGATTTGTTCCACCAGAAAAAACATTTGCTGAATGTCACAGAAAAGGTTTTGAAAAGTATAAGTGTCAGCGAGATCACCTTGGAACACAGCCCTGGAGCTAGACAGCACCTGTATGCTGAATGCAGACCCACCCACACAATGGGTGGTGTTGCAGATAGCCAACCTCTCAGTCACAGTTGAATTTTTCCCACACGTTTTCCTGTTCTGGGGGGCTCCAAACTGGTCTTCAAAATTCTTCCTAGTATTCTGCACAAGCAAGGGGCGTTAATCACACCAATCTGCACGCCCATTTCTCCAAAATGGGTGCTTGTGATGCACTCCTTGAATAACTTATATTCCTGACCTTTCTGATCAATAAGATGAATGATAAAGGCAAAGGCTTTTGGTTTACATCTTCATAGAAATCCCCCTCTCTTCTGAGTAGTTAAAATAAATAATTCCTTTAGTGTTATCCATTGCCTCCTGCAAGCAGTGTTTGTGTGTGGGAGCAAGATGAGCAGCATCATCTTACCTTTGATGTTTGGTCTTGTTTGGGGGCTGCTCTTTTGACAAGCTTTCAAAAGCCCCCTACGATGAATGTCGAATTAAGTACCCTTATGAATATGCATGAGCATCAACCTCCTATCCTCATTTTGGTGGCTACTCACTGTGCTGGGTTGCCCTGGAAGCCATTCCAAATGGTTTTGATTTTGCGTTTGAGATTCTTAATGGTGGTAATTATCTGCTGCAGCCATGCAGTACCAAATATGACGCGTGTTAGAGATACTTTAAAAAATAATAATAAAAATGACTAAAGATGCTAATTCCCACATTTTAGTTCCTACAGGGCAATTAGCCTCTAGTAATGATGTTTATATTTATATGCAAATGTTTCAGGAAAAATGAATCTTAACAGAGACTTCATATCAATACTATCGGGAGAGGAGAACATTCCATCTGTCTGTAGAAAATGCCTGCCATTAGCTCTACATGTAGCCTATTTCTGTAATAGAAACTATTTAATCTTAAGTAATTCATTCTTCATTTTGTGTTATTTTCCCTTCCTTCTGTTCTTTTATTAAGACTCTTAACTAATGTACAGTATGCGCGGCTCTTCAGGGCTCACACATAGGTGCCTTGCCACATTTTCTTCAGAGTGTCATCTGCTCTTTGAATGATTACCTAATATCCTCACCATTTCTCATTTTGGAGTAATAATTGAGGAACCAAAGTAGGGTTCTCAGGGGGCACTTACTGGTTAATACCCTCTGTTCTAGGGATTGCAGCAACATGCAAAAACAGAACTGTAATGAAGAAGGCAAGTCTCACAAAACAGCTGTAGCTTTTGATTAGCTTCAGGCTAATAAAAGAAGGGGGGCAAAGAGAAAAAAGAAAAAAAAAAACAATGTTCTCATACATGCAAGATGACAGAAGCTTCAAGATATTTTGTGAGCTCTGGTTCAGATGTGGTGGGGAGCAGGCGTAGTCTACAATCAACCTGGTATTGCAATGTTTTAGAGTCTAAGACAATCTCCAGACATAGGTCAACAATTCTTTCTGTATTCGTTTTGTTTTGCAAGACATTTTAAACTAATGGGCAATCCCGCTGCTTAGCTGGTGTCACCGAAAAGACTGCTTATCTCAGATATGTTCTTTTGCAGAGGAATGGAGTACACAACTATTATTTCATTTAAAAGTTGTTACTGGTTACACATTTCAGAGACCAGCAAAGAATCGTTCTCTTTAGCTACGAGAAATAGAGAATTGCAAAGTCCCTGATTACAGAAAACAAAATTGTTATCTCAATATGGAGCGATATGCCTCTATCCAATACTGTGAAAGCATTTACAATTTCAAATTCTATTTAGGATAATGAGAAAACAGAAAAAGAAATGAAAAAGCAGCATAGTAGAACTACTGTGTCACATTTACACTAGCTCTACAGTAAAAATCCTTTAAGAATGGAAACATGTATTAAGAGTGTAGAACTGGCAAATCTACTATACTTAACCAAATACAGGTGCATGGTAATGACCTACAGCTTTCTATAGTAGAAGACTTACCCCATGATGTCTGTATATACTTGTTTCCCCCCTTAACCTAGAACAAACAGGGAAGGAAGCCATCCCAAAATGTCTAAATAAGAACCAAAACTCCTCAAATAGCACCATATTTCAAAACGCAGATGTTCATTGTCAGTCACTGTCAAAACCTGGAATGAAGGAGTCTGGAAAAGGGAGAGATTCAGCATCCTGACAGTGGAAAATCTCATTAGAAACTCTTGAGATTTATCTGTCACTCTGACAGGATAATTTGATTTTAAATTCCATCACTGCTAGCCCTAATTTTTAAAATTAAATTGAAAAAAAAAAGTGACTTCTTTTTTTCCCTTATAATGAATAATAAGATCATATAAATCAAAATCAAGGACCCCATTAATCAGAAATTACAGGAAAATTTTTGAAAAAAATTTTAGGGTTTGAACGAAATAAGAGCCCACCCCCCACCCCCCCCCCGCCCTTTACAGTCACACACCCATTATGGAACTGGAATGAAGATCAGTCAAGAGATTCCTTAAGAAGTTCAATTTAGAAAGTCAAAAGTTCTCATATCAATGCAGAATTTTAATACTTTTTCAAAAAAGTCTAGTCTCTTTCCAAGGAACAGCACTTAGTTAACCCGCACACTGAGCCCACTTAGACCTTGATCATCTTAATTGATTCCCAAATCAGAGCTCTTCAGACAGGAGACAAAACATAATCAAGTGTCCTAAACATGCCCTTACATTCAGGTGTGTATATCCTGTGAGTCTTATTAAAAAAAAAAAAAAAAAAAAAAAAAAAAAAAAAAAAAAAAAAACAGCCCTTTGTCTTTCTCTTCCTCCCTAAAATGAGAAGCAATTTAACCTCGGCGAGGGACACACTTTCCAAAGTCGATTTACTTAAAGGTCATCACTTGGTTTTTCCATCATTTTCCTGTGTAGTACCTCCAAATTCAGCTACTCTCAGTTCCAGAGTGATGACCAAACAACTCATTAAAAAGAGCGGAACTATTTCCGGACCAAATCAGAACAGAGCACCATGTGCTGAGACTCACTTCTTAAGATTTCCAGGCGACACACTTCACATACTTTTTCAATATTAAAATTTCTAAAGAATGAGGAATTAATGTCAACTTGCTTGTTAGGGAATGGGGTTCAAGAAAGGTGAAGAGCAGAATTTTTTAATATGAAGCTGAGGAGTCAGAGGCGCCTACACTTTTAGCCTCTTCATTTAGCAGAAGCTCTGATTGGCTCACCTTCTGCCGGGGTCCCTCCAGGAACAGTTGCTGTCTCTTAAAGGAGCTACATTACTCACCCAGTACCTGTCACTCTTAAAGTCTTATATCCAAGTTTCTCCTTGCCACTTTACTTCTCTCAGGTAAATGAGTGAGGAGATATATTCTATGACTTATCAAAACATCATTATGGTTCGGAGAAAGGAGACCTAGTCTGAAGCATCCTCTTCCCAAACTCAAGAAACTTAAAACAAAAATATGCCACGCAGAGTTTCTACACCTTAGAACATCCTAAGTCTATCATCTTGGCCATCAAGATATTTACAGGATATAACGTATTCATATTTTTGCCAAAGGAGTCACACATTCTACTTGGTACTGCAGACAGATAAAGCCCGTAGATGAACTTATACAACAGCTCGTGATAAACACCAGTGCATCCATGTCCACACATTCACGTTTGTGTGCACGTGTATGTTTTAGTCCAAATCTCAAAAAGTGACAATAACCCTCTTAACAGATATGAATTAGGAAAACGTGGCTGAGAAATCTGTTAACTTTATTCTTGTTTGTTGAAAAATACCCAGTAATAATTATTTTAAATAAGGCCTCTACATAATGAACAAATTTTAGAACACGGTGATCAATTATATTCCATCACTTATTCCAACATTGCTGTAGCTTCCCAGGAAGGTGGTCAAGTAAGACACAGGGAAGTACTCACCTTGCAACACTTGCAACTCTTCTCCCACCAGGGGATTACTGAGGACAGCCTGAGTTATCAAACAGCATGAACTCCACCGCAACTTCCCACCTACGGCCAAATTTGAAAACTTTTTTAAATGCACAATAAAACTTATATGAATGTTCAATTTGAAGTTGTACATCAGTAATCTTTTAGAAATGTAAATGCATACACACATGATTTGGGGTTGTATGTTATTTCCTACAGCTTTTTGCCTTTTCTACCTTTTTGTCAAATGCAATCATATTCAGATCATGGAAAAGTAATAAGAACATAACTTCCTAAAAATACATATTCTTATGTGAAATGCCTTCATCAGAGATTTTTCAGCCCTTAGTTTCAGGAACAAACTCCTCCATGTTTTCACCTTCGCCCTGAATGTATCTGTGACAAGCCAGTCAAGGTCCACCGAATCCAATTAGAGCAGTTTTCTGGGAAAGAAATTGTGCTTCTTGACAATATGAGGGTAAAATATTGTGGGAGCTGTTGTAACTTTAAGGAGAGCAGTGGTGGCTACAATCATCTTTAGTCTGTGGCTTAAAACTGTGTCATAAAGCCATGACGGGCACAAGAAACCTGTCAAGCTCTGCTGGAACCAGTCATTGGTGGTTGTGTCCTGCAAGGTTATGGGTGGCCCATAGGCTGTTGCAGAAAATTAGGAGAATTTGGGGGCATTAAAAATATTCACAACAGTGGACAGAAGAGTCACCACTATCTGTCACAATGTAAGACAGTGATGTTCTGTGAATCCTACAGATTTACCATCAAAGATCTACAGCGTACCTGTTTTCCCTCACTCCATCATTCTAGTAAGCCCTTATAAATTTGCCTCCAAAAGTCTTATTGACAGCCTCTTCCATTACACATTTCCTTTGTTATCTGGGTTTACACTGGAAAAATGTTCCCAACTCATTGTACTTCCTCGGTCTCTCTCCATCCATACTATGCTGTGTTTCAGAAGCACCTTGTAAAAACAAATATATGTATACTAATCTTTTGCTTAATTCCCTTTGATAGTTATTCCTTCTTAGAACCTTAGGATAGCCTTTATGATCTGCTTTTGTCTATTTTGCAGCTCATCTTCAGAGTTCTCTCTGCTTTCTCTATTTTAAACTCCAGCAACACCAAGTCCCATATACTCCTCAATGTGTCTTGCAATAACTCCTGCCTCTCAATTCACCTGGAAATGTTCCAATGGCTCTCCTGAGATGTTATATTCTCACAAGGCTTTCCTGTGTTACTTCTTGAAGAGTTTATCCCCTTCTCTTTTAAGATGCCTCTACAGCTCTTTTGATGCAGTTATCTCTCCTAGACATCTCTCTTGAATGAGTCTTTTGGTCTAAGTCCCATATTGGTCATTTTCAGTTCCGAAGCACCTAGCACAGCACCTGATCTATAGAGAAAATGCACACCACTGGAGAAAAGCATTTCTAAATCCAGTATTGGAACCCCCAATGTTTGAATTTCCTTTGAATTTAAATCCACAGGAAGGACAGATGGGTGATGAGACCTTAGTATTTTCACAATGCAATGGCACATAGTAGATTTCCAAGAGACCAGTTTGATCATCTCACTTCCACCATATTATGGTCCCCCTGTTAAAATGCTCATAATAATCACAAAAGAGGAGTTTTGGGTTCCTTAAAGTACCTTTTGAGAAATAAGAGGTATTAGAGTATAGCTTTCAGTTTTAACAAAGAATTTACATGGGGAGTACTCACATGGCCTAAATGGTCATTACTGATTGACAGCAATAGAGGATCCTTTTAATAGTTCATAGAGAAAAATTAATCCCTTTATTCCAGAATGTCCAACAATTACCCAGTCACACATAGACAATGTATGATAGTAGGTACATTTTAAAATTCTCTTACTTTGCCGGGCGTGGTGGTGCACGCCTGTAATCCCAGCACTTTGGGAGGCTGAGGCAGGAGGATCGCAAGTTCAAAGCCAGCCTCAGCAATGGCAAGGCACTTAGCAACTCAGTGAGACCCTGTCTCTAATAAAATACAAAAAAGGGCTGGGGATGTGACCCAGTGGACGAGTGCCCCTGAGTTCAATCCCCAGTAACACACACACACACACACACAAAAAAAAAATTCTCTTACTTTCTGTATTTAGTCTCTGTTGGTACTATAGGATAGATATTTATTCCCATTAGGGTGATATTTTCATAGCTAATATTTGGTAAATGAAATCAACGAAACATTAATGCCGAGTTTTGTTTGTCCATGCTAAAGCAGGGCAAATGAAATGGAGCAACTCACGTAATTACAGCCCTCCCTTCACTTGCTGTCACATGCTGGACAGGAAGCTCGAATATCAATATAAACTCCATTTGATCAACACGTAGGAAAAATGCAAAGGCACTCTCTGGTTTTTGTAATGCTCTTTTCTACCTTTCAAAATGGAGTGGCTTTAAATAATCCTCCTGAAACTTCACACCTCACACCCCTTCAAAGCCTGATGCTCACACATGGTAGCATTAGAGGAAGGATTATTAAAGACCCCCATTGGAACTGTGGCCTATTCATTTTCTGTGTAAACCATGGGGTTCCTGTGCAGACGGTGATGTGCCAACACGAACCCAGACAGCTGCTGTACTAAAGCTGCTCTGAGTGCAGGTGGGGAAACAGCTTGTGATATTAACAAGACTAGATCCTTCTTGTGGCTTTCTATAGCCTTTATTTAAAATACAGAAAAATGCTTTCAAAGACTTATTTATAACTGTATCAAGCACAGATTGCACCAACATTATGCTGCAATGAGCACATGTGTTATTCACACTGATATTAAGTATTTTTCTTTTTTGAAATAGCCAGAAAGAAAAAAAAAAAAAAAAAAAGTGTTCCCTGATGATAATTTCAGATAGGAGCTACTAAAACCATATCAATGAAAATAGTTTTTTGGAAATTTAAGAAAATCATGAAAACAAACAAACAAAAAGATTCAGAGTAAATAGAGACATAAAAATGAAGTTTTTGAACAAAGGTTTTTGGATATCACAGCTGTCACATGTATTTTTACTTCTTCATATTAAGATCATAATTAAATTAGATCAAATGTTCCACATCACTCTGGACTGGCATTTTAATTTTCATTTCTCACTAATTCCTCAACAAACCTTATTTACTCTTCAATAAACAAGTTCTTCACCTTGAGAATGTATCCATTGTTTCCTCTGAAGTTTTGATAAGCTCCTACTGGGTGCTATAGTTCTATTAAGGATTGTGACCAACGTGAAGCTGCTCAGGCTATGTTGTTGGCCTCAAAAACTTATGTCTCTTTGGAAAGCACAGTAAGTGGAGATGATAAGGAAAAGGGACAATAATGAAGGTGATTTGGGGCCCTCGATGCAGTCTTCAGAAGGGTACTTCAAGTCTGCCCCTGAATTTATTCATCTTTAGGATGAAAGGCAAATCATGACCTCTCTTGTATGCTTTTCTTAAGAAATACAGGACAATTTACAATCAATACACTTCAGAGGGATCTCAGGGCACAACAAACCCTCCAGAACTCATTATTCTGTGGTATTTTGTAGGAGATGGGGTACTTTATGTATAAGAAAAGAACCACAGAGAAGAAAATGATTTATTTTTTGCATTTACAGATTTAGAAAGACTTGATTTATGCATTCATTGAAGGAGAAAGAGGTCTTCTCCCATCTGGAGGAAATACTGAAGAAAGTTTATGGACTCATGAGCCAAGGAGTACTTTCAGGTGATCTTAACAGGAGATATATTTGGAATCAACGTGTGAGTAGAAAGCTTCAATAAGAGGTGATGAAACACCTTCTACTTGGGTCTTCAGGAAGTAGGTTGAACTCTCAAGGTCTGTCTTTGCCTGAGCATGGAGCATGAGCTCTAAGGGTATAATGTCAAAGGACCTTTGGTTTAACATGAGGCATTTATTGTTCTTACAACCTTAGGAGCTCATTTAACTCTGTGTATTAGTTTTCTTAATTTTAGTGAAATTAAAAATAATCACTTGGAACTGGAGAACATCATATTAATTGAAATAAGCCAGACCCAGAAAATCAAGGCTCTGCTGTTTTCTTTTATATGTGCAAGCTAAAGCAAAATAAGAGGGAAAAGAATGGGGAAGAGCCCATGAAAACAGAAGAGAGGTCAGTGGAGTAGAGGAAGGGATTTGGGAGAAGGGAGGAAGGATGGGTAAAGGGAAGAAAAGTGGAATGAAACCAAATTTTCCAATGTACATATATGAATATACTACAGTGAATTTCACCATTTTGTAGATCTATGCACTGGTGAAATTACATAAATTGAAGTAGGATCAACAGAGGAGGGGAAAGAGAAGTGTGTTGAGGGAGGAAGGGAGAGAAAGGGGACGTACTGGGGACTGAATTGGACCAAATTATTTTCCATGCTTCTATAATTATGTCAAAATTAATCCCAATATTGTGTATAAATATAATCTAGTAATAGAAAAAATTATCCATCTGCTACTGGGTAGATCAGAGCAAAACATAAAAAAAATACCTGTTTGAGTTGTTGGAAGTGATAAAGACAAGCGGTAACAGGTCATAGCCTTAAAATTAAGAACATGAAGAAATATTTTTAATGGGTAACCAGGCCATCCAAAATCACAGCCTTGGAGAAAGCTCATCTCAGCACTGGGAGAAACTGACTCACTTGATACTTCTGACAAAAAAGAGGAAACTGTTTCACTATTTGAACTAAATATTTCCAGGGTGAAAAGACAAACTTAAGATGAACAGTGAGGTTATAGTAATTAAATTACAAAACCAGAAAATTCTGCCGGGAACCTAATTATGAACACTTTATGTCTCAAGGATGAGATAACATATGTTACTTTCTGATTATATATTGTGTATTGCTGAATTTTTCCAGTGAGGAAAAAATAAAGATTAAACAAAACTTCATAAAAATAATTTTAACAAATACATTTATAATCATCATGACACCTTATATTTTGCTACATTCATTTCAGGCTAACTACAGAGTATTTGGGGAAAATGATTAATATCTGTTTACAAAAACTGTCTTTTTTTTCCCCCCTAAAGAACTGAGAAGGAAGTATGTAACAAATGTTTGATGATTTGCTTGTGGATTTAGGTCTACTTTTTTTTTTTTTTTTTCCTTTTAATGGGAAACTGGAAAGTTGTCTAAGAGGGTGCCATAATAAACTCTTAGAATAGAGAGAAGAAACATTTATTGATAAAACAAAAACAAGAAGACCATCTCCCAGTCATCTGTAGTTTGCTTTTCCCTTTTCAGTATACCAGTAACCTAATATAAAATGTAAGAATTGTATCCCATATCAAATTAATTCAGAACATGACAGGAAGGGCAGACAAGTGGCTGTTTTAGAAATGAATAGAGTTCATGAAGTATTTAATAAGTATTGATTCTGATTTCACCAGGGGGTAAGCTACTCTTTGCTACTAAGTTAAGCACTTTGGAAGGCTGCATCAACTGTAAGGTCAGTAGCTAAACCAATAACCGGTCCTGAGCTATTGGCTCAATAGTCATTATGAAATCAAGGCAGGCTTCCTCCAAATCCTCCCCCACTGGCTACACACCACATCTGAAAATCAAAATGTTCATTTATCTGAATACAAGGCATGGGGCGGGGGTCTTTATTGACAGTCACTGAGTAATGGTATGGAAATAAGCTTAAGATTTGCTGCTGCCCCTGAAAGACAAAAACAATATTTCCTGCAGATGTTATAAAACCTTCAAAAAGGCCACTTAAGATGCTTCATAAAACTTGATTCCATCCTTATTTTTTTTTTTTTTTGTTATTTTCAGTTTTTAATGCAACATCATAGAGACTGGCTACAGTCTCAGAATAAGTACGAGGAAGATCTTAGGAACAACATTGCTTCTTTTGCTGAATTTTTAAACTGTGCTTATATGTAAGTCTCTTTGGCTGTCAATTTCCCATCCAGGCTTTGATGCTCATCAGACTCTAAAGCTAACTGAATGGGAGAAGGTGATTTAATAGCCTATGCTTCAAAATGTCCCATAAAAGTAGCAGCTAATATATTACTGACTTTATGGTCTAACTCTTCTTTCCCTTTCTGCTGGCATTTCAGACTTCCAGATTGGCACATTGAACAGGAAACCTGAAGGCCATTTTTAAATTGAGGAGAATGGAGAGGTGCTAGGAAGATTTTTTTTTTTTTTCTTTAACTATGCTTTTGGCTGTGGACAATCTAATACTACCCTGCAGCAGTGCTCTGAGTCTTTAAAATGACTTTTCCTAAGTCTTACCAGTGTGTTTCCCAGAAAATCAGAGTAATTTTACTTACCACATCTTACTTACAGTCAAGGAGTCACACCTTCTGTAGCTTTAAGAAATATTTCCCTAAGACCTGGTATTTTATTAAGCTGGCTAGACCTCACGATACATACAATGATAGGATAAGCAATCTCACCACTATTACTTCAACTGATAGAGTTCATATTCAGGTTAATTTGCCTAATGCTTCAAATGCAGATTTGCCACAGTTATAATCATCATCTCTATTTTTGCATGGTCAAGATGAGGAAAAGAAATAACCTGGCATTTCCAGAGAGCAGACCGAGGGAAAGAGCTCTAAGCCCCTTAATCTTTATCCAGTGCCTTCTTCACCTGGAATATATACAGAACATGCAAGCATTTTGCTGAACCTTAGATTTACTGTGGAGATATTACACATATATTCAGGGAGAAAATGAAGCTCTGAAATGTTCTGGACCAGTGATACACTTTACATTATGTTTCCTTATTCTTTCATTTTGGTTATAACTTCCTTTGAAAAACATTGCTTAGGTATGGATATAATAGCAGAGCTCTATGGGAAAATTGACATTTTTCTTGTGACTGCTATTTGTTTACATGTTAATAGCAGCTTCCTTAATGACCATCTACAAAAAAAAAAAACTGAATCATAAATCTAAAACATGCACATATTTGGAATTTCCTTCTAGTTTGGGTTGACAGAGTTCTCCTACCTTCACCTAGACATCAATTTTTGCCCTTTAATAAGTGA
The DNA here is from genome assembly GCA_025594165.1 of Tamias sibiricus. Lineage (NCBI taxonomy): Eukaryota > Metazoa > Chordata > Mammalia > Rodentia > Sciuridae > Tamias > Tamias sibiricus. Next base: position 14,598,299 of record CM046662.1, read on the forward strand.
GATGAAAATTCTTGGAAATTTCCAATCATATAGTGATGAAAGACATTGGAAGAAAAATTGTAGTTTATTGCAGCTGCCTCAGGGCAGGCACTGTGCAGCCAACAAATAAAATGTGCTGCTCAAATTTATGCACACAGTTTAAGCGTTCCCAATTAACAATCCCCAAAGACATCTCCCAGCAATGTAACCAATATACTTAAATAAGTCCCTTAGATTATCAAAGGCAAGGGGCAAGACTATACAAGGCAAGATTATCAAATGCTAATCTTGGATTGTGTGTGTAGCTCAGGGGTCGACCACACTTGTGAGGTTCTGGGTTCCATATTCAACACTGCACGCATGTGCATGCATGTACACAAACACAACAAACACTATGCTTATGTAGAATGTTGAAAAGACACTATTTTTACCATCCAGTATTTCATGTTTGAAGGACTAGCATAAATATTGACATTTTTTTACATACAGAATAAGATTCTGAATTTTATTTCTAAAAATTTTATCTCTAATAGATAATTTGAAATGGATATATACACATAAGGAAAGAAAGTATTATAAAGGCTTATACAAATTTGGCATCAGAGACATGGTTTGTCAGAAAAATCACATCTATGCTTCATACCAACAAACAAAATTGTAGATGATTTTTTAACTTTTTAATAAATACTAGCTAGTGGAAGCGAACAAGTAGTATGAAGAGAGAATAAGAAGATGATGCACAGCCCTAGCTGCAGACACATTTGGGGGCAAGAGCCAGGAAGCTGAGGCAGCTCTTTTCAAACATAACGCTGCATTTCTCAGAAGGTTAGGAACAGAAGCCTGGTTGAAGAATTAACTCAAGCTGAGGAAGGGGTTGCATGCTTTTCTAATGGGTGATCATCATGAGCTAATTTGAACATAATCATCACAGAAAAGCAGTTACACAGCCCTGCGTACTGGAAGAAAAGTGAATCACCCTAACCAGGGGCAGTACAAGCATGCTTACACAGAGGATCTTTTATGCTAAGGATCCTAATGATGTTGTCTGTGTGTCCTGCAGGAACTCAGAGTGAAGAGATCAAAGAGTTCCCAGATACTCCAAGATGTCAAGCCAAGCATTTTTCCTAAAACGATTCTGTGAATAACTGAAGGCATCTACTCAAAATATTATATATTATGGGACATAATCTCCATTATTATATTTTAAGTAAAACACAAGGTCCAGAAGGCACATAAATCTAAAATGAACACATCTGATACATTTAGATGTCATCAGATTAGAGTTAGGTTCAAGAAAAAAAAAAAAAAAGAGCTAAACATATTTAATGCAGATTCAGTCTCTCTTCCTAGGGAAATCATTTCAGAAATGTAGGGTCAGATGCTGTTACCAACCCTTTCAAGGTCTGGATGTATCACTGTGTAACACATTAACTGGTGGTACTTAACCATTAGGGATCATGAAAATAAACCTCCAGGACAAAAACAAGCAAGGAAAGAAATGAACGACGGACACCAGTCCATATATATTGCAAATGGATATTTACGCTTCGTTATAAAACTTGGAACAGCCAAATGTGAGGATTAAAAAGGATATCTATCTCAAGGAACCCGGACAGCAGTGAAAATTAGGTGCTCAGAAAAGTACATAGATTGCAGAAAATTGGTCTTAGTGATGATAAAAGACAGTGATAGCAAAGACTTAGGAAAGGTTTCAGAACTATTACTTGAAATGAGGGAGTAAAAAAAAAAAAAAAACTATTTTCTAACAAATACAGTTGATAATGATATTTTAATGTGTTATTTCAAAGTACATATTCATTCAGTAAATTAATATTTAAAGCACTTAGCTACATTCTCCAAAGTGCATGTATTTAAATTCCCTCACTTCCAAAATCTAGCCTTAAGAATCCAGTAGAAAGTAAATTGGAGTATTTATCTGATATTTGAGAGAATTATATTTTTCTAAAATGTGAGGTAAGATAATTCAAAGGTAATAAGCAGCAATGCAATTATGTGTATGAAAATAAATCACAGTGTTACAAATAACAAGAACTAACTGAACAGTTTCAGGTTTTTCTTATGTTCTATTCATTATGTGAATACAGATTTCATAGCTGTCTTTACTTTGTAATAAAACACTGAACTGTATTATGATTTGTGGATATCTGTATGTACATTTTAGTTCACTCAGTTACTAAAGACAAAGAGGAGGGAAATAATAATGGCAAGAATGATAATAATATTTCTATTTCAATACCAGTAGTATTAATAGTAAATTAAAGAGAAGTTAAAATTAAAATGAGTACAATTCATATGACTCTTACATTAAGAAACTTTCCCTTGAATAATAAAAACACTAGATAAAAATTCCAGGAGTTCCTATCTATTATGAAAACAATATTGGATTTTTTTCACTTGTGAAAGTGAAAAATTACAGTTTAAACAGGAACAAATACCAGCTTTATAATTTACCAGTCAAAAATATTGAAAAGTTAAAAATAATAACTAAAATGTGGTTAATAAGGTCAGAAGACAATAATTAATGTGCTTATGTACTGTTCTAGAAGTATGAATTTCAAGAACAGTCATTTAACAATGGCTGTATGGTTTGACCAGTATTCCTAGTCCTCAAATTTTCTTGGGAATATTTGTAAGGTAAAATTGGATATATTTACTTAAATATTTATTCTAACATTTCAAAGTTTGTCAAAAGTATAAATGTGTTAACAGAAAAATAATTTTAATGTTCAGCAACTCAATGAAATAACAATTACCTACTGAAATTATAAACCCTTTAAAATAAAATTGTACATGCATAGTTTGGTTCTACATAAATATAGCTTATAATTTAAAAATTAGTTACTTTGTTAAAATATGGTAGACTGGAAAAATTATTCTTAGCTTGATTTTCAAAAGTGTTGGTATAATGTTGATTTCACAACTCTGATTTTAAAGCAACTTGAAAACTTACACATTTATAAACAGAAATATTTATTTTAATGTGTTTTACATTTGAGTATTATTTTTACATATACATAATATTTTAGTCTATGTTTTTTTTCCAGAAACTTGCTTTCATCACTGAGCCATATGTCTTGAAATAGCTCCTTTTCCTGCACATATATACTTATGTTTGTATGACTTTTGTTTAAACGAGATCATAAATATTCCAGAATATAGACTCAGTAATGTTCATTTGTTCACTGAAATGTATGCACATGAGGGTACTTTTAAAACATTAAGCTTTCTGTGCAAAATTACAGTGTAGTGAAAGTCTTTGTTCCTGGCTCTCAAATCAAATGTCCAAATATTTTCTAAGATACCAAGAATCACATTGCTGGGTTATCAGCCATTTTAATATTGAGTTAAGATATCATTTATTTTTGTAGAACAGTATTCCTTTAAACAAAAGGAAAATTCACATCCAAGTTCACTGATACTTTATGTCAATAACCAGCATATTATTTTTGTTTTGTTTTGGTCTTTTAGCAATGCATGAATGAAAGTCTTACCATGATTTTAATTTACATTTTTCTAATTTTGTTTCCTTCCAATTACTCATACCATTGCTTATAGTGGATTCTATATGCATATATTTCAAAGATATATTTTACAAATATAAAAACACTTTAGTGTGTAAAATATACAATATAAAATTTTCATTGTTAGTGCTTTATATGTACAGTTATTGGTAGTAAGTGGATTCACGTTTTTTTGGCAACTATCTCTTCCACCCCTCTCCTTTATGCTTTATTTTATCAAGCTGAAATTTTCTATCCATTAAGTAAGACCTCTGAATTACCTTGTCTCCCAGGCACTTAATACCTTCAGTGTAATTTTGTCTCTGTGAATTTGACTACCCTGAGTACTTTTAATCAATGGAATTATATCACCATAGGTATCCTTTTATTTCTGACTTATTACACTTTGATGTCTTTAAAGTTAATTTGTAGTTTAATATGCCCTCAAAATTTTTTTTTAATTTACTGTATATAAATTTTATATTTTATTTTCACCTGCCCTTTATGATCTAGTAATGTTATCTGATTAAAAACATAAGTTGGAAAAGAATAAGGATAGAATTTTAAAGGCTGCTAGAGAAAAAAACAATAGGTCACAGTTAGAGGAAAACTAGTCTGGATTTCTCAATCAAACTCTAAAAGCTAGGTGGTCTTAGAATAGCATATACCAAGCTCTGGAACAATATAGATGCCAGCCAAGAATATTATACCCAGCAAAATTAAGCTTCAGAACTACTGATGAAATAAAAACCTTCCAGGATAAAAAAAAAAATAAGTTAAAAGAACTCACAATTAAAAGCCTGCACTACAAAACAAACTATAAAATATTTTATAAAGATATTAAAAATATGGGCTAGAGATGTGGCTCAGTGGTAGAGTGCTTGCCTAGAATGCATGAGACTCAGGATTCAATCCCCAGCAGCATGGGGAAAAAAGAAAGAAAGAAAAAATAAAATAAAAACCAGCATAGAGAGGAAAAACCACTAGAAGAATAGTCTATCAAAGGAAAATCAAGTCCAATTTAAACAATATAAGTGTCAGGAAATAAAAATCATCTCTCAATAATAACATTGAATTTAAATGGTCTAAACTCTTTAATCAAAAGACACAGGTTGACTGATCAGATTTAAAAACAATACGGAACAGTGTACTATCTGTGAGAATGCAACTTCACGGGCAAAGGAATCCATAGGCTGAAAGTGGGAATATGGGAAAAGACTGATAACTCACATGGATCTCAACCAATCAGAGGTTACCATTGTCATATCAAATAAAGTGGACATCAATCCATCAAGCCAAAATTAATCGTAAAATACAAAGAAGGTCATTTCATACTGCATAATCATTTATTGACAAGATATAACAATAATAAATATTTATGCCCCGAGCAATGGAGCATCTATGCACATCAAACAAACCCTTCTCGATATCAAGAATCAAATAGAGCACAGTACAATTCCTGGAGTGAATTTAGGACCCTTCTCTTATCAGTGGATAGCTCATCCAAACAAAACAAAGTTAAAGCTTCTGCAGAACTAAATATTACAATAATATGAGCCTAACAGTTATGTATAGAATATCTCATTCATCAATGACTGGATTCACTTTCTACTAAGTAGCACATGAACTATTTTCGAACATAGACCATATTTTAGGTCACAAAGCAAGTCATAGCAAATTTAAAAAAATAGAGATAATACATTTCATTCTATCAGATCATAATGGAATGAAATCAGAAATCGATGATAAGATTAACAGAAACCAGTCTAACACCTGGAGATCAAATAATACACTTTTGAATGATGAATAGATAGCAGAAGAAATCAAGAGACAATTTTTAAAAAATTACAGATAGATGAAATTGGTGATAAAACATCAAAATCTCCAAGACAGTATGAAGGCAGTTCTACGAACAAAGTTCATAGCACTGAGCTTACATATTAAAGAATAGAAAAATAGGGCTGGGTTGTGGCTCAGCGGTAGAGCACTCGCCTAGCATGTGCGTGGCCCGGGTTCAATCCTCAGCACCATGTAAACATAAATGCATTGCATTGTGTACAACTAAAAGCAAATAAATAAATACTTTAAAAAAAAAAGAATAGAAAAATACCAAATAAATAGTCTAGCATTATATCTCAAAGCCCTAGAAAAAGAACAAACCTACTCCAAAATCAGTAGAAAAACGAAATAATTAAAATAAGATCCAAAATAAATGAAATTGAGATTTAAAAAAAAATAAAAAGCAATAAAATCTAATACTTGGTTTTTTGAAAAGAAAAATCAACTTGGTAAACTCTTAACCAAGCTAATCAAAATAAAAAGGGAAAATACTCCAATTTTCATGATCCAAGATGAAAAAGGAACTATCACCAGAGACACTACTGAAATCCAGAGGATTATCAGAAACTATTTTGACAATGTATATTATACTAAGCTATAAAATATTGAAGAATTGGATAAGTTTGTAGATATACTTGACCTATCCAAATTTAATAAGGAGGACATAGAAAACTTAATTCATTTTCAAGTAATGAAATTGAAATGGTCATCCAAATCCAGCTAAGTAAAATAAGCCAAAACCAAAACTTCAAAGGTAGAATGTTTTCTCTGATAAGTGGATGCTGATCCATAATGGAGTGTGGGTAGGGAAGAATGAAGGAACTTTGGATTGGGCAGACAGGAGGGGAGGGCTGCGGGCATGGGAAAGATGATGTAATGAGATGGACATTATTACCCTATATACCTGTATGATTAAAATACCAGTGAGACTGTGTACCATGTACAGCCAGAGGAATGAGAAGTTGTGCTGCATTTGTGTACAATGTGCCAAAATGCATTCCACTGTCACGTACAACTAATTATAACAAATGTTAAAAAATGGTAGTCACGAAAAAGAAAAAAAAAAATCCTCCCCAAAAAGAAAAGCTCAGGACCACATAGATTCTCAACCAAGTTCTCCCAGACCTCTAAGAAGACCTAATACCAAGTCTCCTCAAATTACTCCATGAAATAAAAAAGGAGGGAACTCTGCCAAACTTATTCTACGAAACCAATATCATTCTGATACCAAAACCAGACAAAGAATCATCAAGGGAAAAAAAACTTCAGATCCCCAGCATAGCCTTGATGAACTAAAGTAAATTTTTAGATCAGACCAATAGCCTTGAAAAAAAAAACAACAAAACAAACAAACAAAAAACAATGAAATAGTGACAAGCTGCATTCAAAAGAACATTAAAAAGATAGTGCAGCATGATCAAGTGGGTTTCATCCCAGGGATGCAAGGTTAGTTCACCATACAGAAATCAATAAATATAATTCACCAAATAAATAGACTTAAAGTCAAGAATCACATACTTATCTCAACAGATGAAGAAAAATCATTTGACAAAATATAGTACCCAGTCATATTTAAAATACTAGAAAAACTAGGGATAGAAGGAACTTACATCAACATTATAATGGCTATCTGTGACAAACCCAATGCCAACATTTTTCTGAGTGGAGAAAAACTGAAAGCATTTCCTCCCCAAACAGGAACAAGACATAGATGACCACTCTCGCCACTTCTATTCAACATAGGCCTTCAAACACTAGCCAGAGCAATTAATGAAGAGAAGTAAAGAGGTACAGATAGGAAAAGATGAACTCAAATTATCTCTTTATTTTTTAACAACTAAATCTTTCTTTTAATTTTTTGTTTTACTTGTAGATGGACACAATACCATTTTTTTTTTATTTTTATGTGGTGCTGAGGATAGAACCCAGTGCCTCACACATGCCAGGTGAGTGCTCCACCAGTGAGCCAAAACCCCAGCCCTCAAATTATCTCTTTGACAAAGACAGGATCCTATGCTTAAAAAGAAACAAACTCCACCAGAGGTCTTCTAGAGCTCAAAAATGAATTTGGCAAAGTAGCAGGATACAAAATAAATACAAAATAATACAAAATAAATAAATAAAACAATTTTATTCCTATACTCCAATGACGAATCTGCTGAAAAAGAAATTAGGGAGACTATCCCATTCATAACAGCCTCAAAAATAAATAAATAAATAAAAATAAATAAATAAAACCTTGAGAATCAATCTAACAAAAAGAGGAAAAGGACCTCTACAATGAAAATTCCAGAACACTGAAGAACGAAATCAAAGACTATAGAATATGGAATGATCTCCCATGTTCTTGGATATGCAGAATATTGTCCAAATGGCCATACTACCAAAAGCACTGTATATATTCAGTGCAATTTCTATCAAAATTCCAATGATGTTTCTCACAGAAATAGAAAAAGCAGTCATGAAAGTCATTTAAAAAAATAAGAGACCCAGAATTAACAATGCAGTTCTTAGCAAGAAGGCAAAGCAGAAAAAAAAAAAAAAAAAAAAAAAAGAAAAGAAAGCAAAGCAGGAGGCATCAAAATAGCATACCTTAAATTAAACTACAGGGCTACAATAACAAAAACAGCATGGTTTCAGAACCAAAACAGGCAGGAAGACAAATGGAATGGAATAGAAGACACAGAGACAAATCCACATAAATACAGTTATCTCATACTTGACAACGGTGCCATAGACATACCTTGAAGAAAAAGTATCATTTTTTTATGACAAATGATGCTGGAAAAAGTGGAAATCCATATGTAGTAGAATGAAAATTAACCTGTATTTCTCACGTTGAACAAAACAGAACTCTAAGTGGATCAAAGACCTAGGAATTAGACCAGAAACTTTGCACCTACTAGAAGAAAAGATAGGCCCAATACTCCAACATATCGGCTCAGGAACTGACTTTCTTAACAAGACTTAAAAGCCTAAGTAAGAAGTAAAATAAAATTAAGAAAAACCAACAAATGGGATGACATTAAATTAAATAGCTTCTTCACAGCAAAGGAAATCACCAAGAGCATAAAGAGAGAGCCTACTGAACAGGAAAAAAATCTTAACTGCCTGCTTCTCAGGTAGGGTATTATTATCTACCATAAATGAAGAACTCAAAAAACTAAACACTAAAAAAAAAAAAAAAAAAAAACCCAGAATATTAGCAAACCAATCAATAAATGGGCAAAGGAACCAAATGGACACTTCTCAAAAGAGGAAATATTCATGATCAACAAATATTGGAAAAAAATGTTCAATATCTCTAGCAATTAGAGAAATGAAAATTAAAAGTAGACTGAGATTTCATCTCACTCTATTCAGAATGGCAATTATCAAGAACATATGTAGGGCTGGGGTTGTGGCCTAGTGGAAGGCAGTGGGTTTGATTCTCAGCACCACATATGTGAGGTACTGGGTTTGAATCTCAGCACCACATATGTGAGGTACTGGGTTTGATTCTCAGGACCACATATGAATAAATGAATGAAATAAATGTCCATCAACAGCTGAAAAAAATATATATATTAAAAAAAAAAAAAAGAGAGGGGCTGGGGCTCAGCGGTAGAGTGCTAGTCTCGCATGTGTAAGGCCCTGGGTTCAATCCTCAGCACCACATAAATAAAATATAGGTAAAATAAATATAGGTAAAATAAATGTTGGTGAAAATATGGGGAAAAGTGTACACTCCCACTTTCTTGAGGGTACTGGAATTTGGTGTACCCACTCTGAAAAGCAGTATAGAGATTCCTCAAAAACTAGGAATGTAATCATCATAAGACCCAGCAAGAAATCGCACTCGTCGGTACATAGCCAAAGGATTTTAAAACAACTTAGTACAGTGACATAGCCACATCAACGTTCATAGCAGCACAATTAACAATAGCCACACTTTGGAGCCAAACTGGGCGCCCTTCAACAGATGAATGGGTAAAAAAAAAAAAAAAAAAAAAAAAAAAAAATATATATATATATATATATATACACACACACACACACACACACACACACACACACACACACTCTCTCACACACACAATGGAGTATTAGTCATAAAGAAGAATGGCTTTATGGCATATGGATGGACTGGAGACTATCATGCTAAGTGAAATAAACCAGTCCCCCAAAGTCAAATGTTGACTGTTTACTCCACTATGCAAAAGATAACCAAAGTAAGGCGGGGTCAGGGGGTGGGGGGGAGTTAAAAAAAGAATAAAAGAAAGTTCAGTGGAGTATACAAAGGGATAATGAAGGAAAGGGAGGAGGAATGGGATAGGAAGAGACAGTGAAATGAATCTGACCTTACTTTCCTGTGTACACACATGAGTATATCACACTGAATCTCACTAGTAATTAAAAAACAAGCTATAATCTACTGCTATTAGTATAAGTAAATGGCAGAAAGATGAGTAAAGAGAATAGGGGAGGGGAGAATGTGAAGGGAAAAGGAAGTACTGGGCGCTGAATTAGAACAAATTATATTTTATGCTTTAATAATTATACCAAAATGAATTTTATTGTTATATGTAACTAAAATGAACCAATAAAAATTAGTTGGAAACCAATAAAATAATAGAACAGTATTTCTAGATGGCCAAGAAACCATCAGTTGTAGAATTTATATCTGTTTCCTCAAGGTGAACAGTGTCAAGTTCAGTACTCTTTGTATTATTGTTATTAATAATTTTAATAATTATTAACCAACAAACTTTTCATATTATGGAGTACAATATGATATTCTGGCAGATGCATGTGTACACTCTTGGACCATTAAGTAACATGCATTATCCCACAATTACTTTTTTTTTTTTTTTTTCCTTTGGTGAGAACGTGGTATCTACTCTCTTAGCAATTTTCAGGTAAACACTATTTTGGCATTAATTACAGCCAAACTATTTTACAATAAATCTGAAGTTATTTCTCATAACTTTTACTATGTATCTGTCTTTGTGCCAGTAACACACTGTTTTATTACTAAAACTTTGCAGTAAGTTTTTCCATTAGCTTATGAGATCTCTATTTTCCTTAGAAACTATCTCATGAATCGAACTCCATTTATATGTATAAATATAAAATTATTTGAGTCTTTAAGCCTTTTGTTTTTACCACAGTGTCTTGAGCAGAGCAGATTTAAAAGAATAGTTGTCAAGTAAATGACTGGCTAGATTTTTAATTTTGAAATTAGATTTGGAAGGAAAGCTAATTGTTACTGCACTTCACCTTCATTCCTTATCCCCATATTCCTTGTTACATGCTTCAACAACAACAACAAAAAAGATCTTAGTATTATATTTAATGTTTAAAAGAGATTTTTGATTATTCTCAAAGTATCAAGTGATATCATAAAATATATTTGTAAAATATAACAAAAATGAACACAGACATGAATTAATTAAAACTAACTCCTTATACTTATGTAGAATCTAAATAATTGAATGGGATAAAATAAATACTTAAATAGTATTAGTAAAACAAAGGTGAAACAAACTAGAATGTTAATCTGCAATATTAAAATCCCTAGTAGAGCTGGGTGTGGTGGTGCATGCCTATAATCCCAGTCACTTGGGAGACTGAGGCAGGAGGATTGTGAGTTCAAAGCCAGCCTCAGCAATGGCATGGCACTTAACAACTCAGTAAGACCCTGTCTCTAAATAAAATACAGAAAAGGACTGAGGATATGGCCCACTGGTCGAGTGTCCCTGAGTTCAATCCCTGGTACAAAAACAAAAAACAAAACAAAAAACCCCTAGCAGAGTTAAAATCTGTAGTCAACGAAGTAGACTTGTTGATAAGAATGAAACAGCTAATGAAAATGGGGAGCCCTGGTAGTGTGCTTTAGTTGGCAGGTGGCCAATGGCATCAACTGCTGGGTTGGGATGCTGCGGCAGTCCTGGCTGGGATGATTGGTGAGGGATTAGGGACTGAAGAGAAGCTTTCAAATTGTAGTGATTCCAAAGTCTGAAGCAGTTATTAAAGTGCCTCTGTGAAAATTATATCAACTTTTCCCATGCTGTCAATGAAAAGCAAACACTTCTGATACATCCTAACAGGAAGAACAGCTATTAAGAAGTAAGGTCATTTTATACACAGCATCACAACAAAGATGAAAAATTCTGGCCTACAAGATAACCTATCCCAGGAACTGTGCCTCCCTACAGGGAGCTATAAAGTTGTTAATTATTGTGTCCAGGGCTGCTCCATCCTGTCCTTTTCCCTTCAGCCCATCTGCTTCTCACCTTTTGGCCATCCCACCCAACATTCCTGAGCCTGGTCAGGCACACAGGAAAGACAGAGATAAGGGAAGAGAGTGGGAGAAAAACAAAGGAAGTCCAGGACCTATAAGAAGGGTAGACCTGCCTCACTTCTTGGGATACCAGGATACCAGCAATGGCCCCCTTCTCCTTCCCAGGAGATGTCCATTTTACCCCTTTTAAATAAACCCTGATTTAAAAAAAAAAAAAAAAAAAAAAAGAAATCTGATCTAATTGAATGCTCACTGTATCGGGGACACTGAGTTAATGGCTTTCTCAGTATTTCCTTGATAGCTGTTGAGTGTTGGAGGTGGATAGGCAACTCTGTCTTCCTTTGGACAAAGACAGCGCTGGACTCCTCTCTTCCAACACTTCCCTGAGCCATTGATGACTGTGCAAAGGGACAGTCTAGAAAGGTCCCTCTTCCTTTACCTTTCTTTAGTGATTTGCTTTTCTCTTTCTAAAATGAATTGAATCAGATTGTTCTTTTTGAAGAGTCTACATAGAAAACATATGGAAAGAAGGAAACTAAAATAAGCCAAAATTTTACCAGATTCCAAATGGTTTTAGGAGCATGCGGTTAAAAAACTCAGCACACTGTTGGTTTCTGAGACCTCGTATTTTTAAAATGGAACTTTTCATGCAAGATTTTTACTGTCTAAAACCAAAGAGCTAAGCTTTCTTTCCTATTCATAGCCTACTTTAGAACATCATTTTTCTCTAAGTATGAATGCATACACTTTAGTATTAGAAATACATCCATGAGTAATGATTACTATGAGGTTTGTGGAGTAACTTGTTTGAGTCCATCCTTTCCCATTGGGTAAGGGTTTGTCTCCTTGGGTGTGTTATGATCACTAACAGCTGAAAAAGCTCAGGGTGCCCCATGCATCCCTGTGGGGGCAGAAAATCTAAGAACAATCCTTAGTTTTGAAATTAAATTAAAACCATAAGTGAAAGTTAAATTGGTAGATGCATGATACAGATGGTAAATGCTTCAAATCACGTGTAGAAATTAATTTCTGTATCTTCTCTCTGATGCCTTAAATCATTGGGGACTTTGTGTTGGGTTGTGGTGTGTGTGTGTGAGAGATAGATTGCTAATTTTGCTACAGGATCACCAGCTCTGTGCTTTGCATACTTCCACAGCACTGACAACCAGAAGGGGGAAATTCCAAGTAGCAGGTTTGTTAGGATGTGCACCTCTATTTTGTTAAATTTCCTCATTTTTATTTTTTTTATTTTTTTCCTTGAATTAGAATATGGAAAATATTCAGAACTTTGCTTTCTTGGTAAAAGGCCAGAGTTTCTCTCCTGTACACTGCAGTAAGATAAGATATTAGATACAGTTTAAAACAACAAGATGGCTTTGGCCATAATGTGAAAACATTTCTACCCAATTCTCCTACTGATTTGTACTAAAGTTATATTCAAGTGAATTGTCCCCCCCCCCACCATGAGTTAGATAATTATTAGTTATCCTTGACTACATGAAGTTCCACCTTCCTGGCTTTTAAGGACATTTTGATAATTGGTTCATCATCTATCTTTCCAATAGTACCCTTGTAATAGTTATTTAGTGATTTTTACTAGTCATAGTAACAGTAATTTCAGATTTTGGTTCCATTCTTTGGCATTTGCTCATTATATGGTTGTTCCCTCTGCCAAGCACACGATGGTCATTTTATATATATATATATATAAAATATATATATATATATATATATATATATATACACACACACACACATATATATATACATATATATACACACACACATATATATATATATGGGCTTTTCCCACTTTGATTCCCCTCTGATCAGTTTTTATTCATTTCCATTGTATTTTTGCATATATATATTTTTTGCATATTTATATATATTTAAATATAGATATTTTCATATATATATATATATTTTTAGTTGTAGTTGGACACAATACCTTTATTTTATTTATTTTTTATGTGGTGCTGAGGATCGAATCCAGCATCTCGCACGTGCTAGGCGAACACTCTACACAACCCCAGCTCTGTGGTCATGTTTTACCCAACAGTTTTCATCAACACATTTTCTCTGTTGTTTTACCCAACAGTTTTCATTAACACATTTTCTCTGTTGCCTCCATTCCAATCTCACCGTTCTGCTCTGCAAACATCAGATCCTGCCTCTCATGGTCTTCCCATTAATTCCCAGATTTCAACAACTATTATTTGATCCGGAGACCTAAAACTTAGTGGGCCTGACACACATTCATCACTCACCTCTTCATTTCCCAATGTCCATCCTTAGCTAGCATGAGCCCCAGGTTGACCTTCTGTGGAGAATCGAGATAGCACCTCTTTCTCTTTGGCTGATGACTGCTCAAATCCTACTCTAATTTAAACTACCGATTAGTCTACTACTAATTTAATTTATTTATTTTTTTTAGCTATACATGGACACAATACCTTTATTTCATTATTTTTATGTGGTGCTAAGGATCAAACCCAGGGCTTCACACATACAAGACAAGTACTCCACTGCTGAGCTACAACCCCAGACCCAGTCTTTCCTATTACTGAACAGAGAGTAGCATGGAAGCAAACCACCACCTGCACTGCACCTTCCCATCCAAAGCCAAATGATTGCATAATATGAATGGACCAAGTTTCACCTCATGTCTCAAAGACCTAAGTTCTGCAAGTTTCTCCTTTCTTCTGCACAATTGAATTTGCCTTTTTGCTACACAAAATTTTGACCAGCTGTATCTGTGACTAAACAAAACCTCCCTATATCCCAGTCTTTCTTTCACCTCATTATTTCATAAAAACAAATCTCATGAAACTCTTCTCATTTATGTTGCAAAATTGACCTGTCCCCAGCTCTCCTTATATGCAACATATGAACAGCCTTTCGTAGAGATGCTTATCATTGATTTGTTAACATATTTCTTCATTGGCTTTCCCACTTTGATTCCCCTCTGATCACAGTTTTTATTCATTTCCATTGTATTTTTGCAGTTCGTTGCTACTCATTCTGTTGGGATGTTATTTTTCTTCCTCTTATCCTTTTTCACCCACATTCTTGATGTGATTTCATTCAGTGCTGTAATTCTATACATTGTGTGTACCCTGGCAACTCCCCAATCCTTATCTCTTGCCTATAGTTTTCCTAAGACTCTATCACCCAGTTGCCTTCTCCTGTTTCTTTGGAAGCCTTTTTTTGTATACCCATGTCCCCTGTGGAGTTGGTGAGGGAAAGGCTCTCACATTAGAACCTCGGTTTCATCCTTCACTGTTCTTCCTGCTTCTTGTGACTAACTTTCATTAGCAAATTTTGGTGGCGCAAGTGTAACTACCCATCATGCTCACTGACCTACTACAGCCATGCTAAGTTAACCCACATCATTTCTATCTTCCTGACTACTTACTCATCATCCAAGACCATAGATAACAGAGCAGCCAGGGTTCTCTTTCTGAAGTCAGACATTCCATTACATAAGCATTACAGTCAAGATCAAGGATGAAACAAAAAGATTAACCTGGAAAACATATTTGTGAGACAGAGCACAATTAAGGCCTATTCTTTTTAATATATAAAGCCTTAGAAGTTGAGCAGAAGAAAGAACCAAAAGCCTACTTTTAAATATGAGCAAAACAAAGGAATAGGTATTTAATGGGAAAAAATGCAAAACAAATATCCAATAAACCCAAGAAAAGAGGCTCAATGTCATTTCCATAAAGGTAAAATAAAATTGGCTATTAGGTAGTAGTGAGCATATAGATGTTGCAAATCATGAGAAGAGTCACATAATGTGTACCCAAAATATCCGTGCATTATCTTTCAGAATCACCTGACAATGAAAATTTTTGGTGGAATTATACTTGCAGCACATATGTAAAATAAATAAAAGGGCTTTTGTCTTTGGGATATTGCTTATAATTGCAAAAACTGTAAACTAAATGACTAGAAATAGGACAATATAATTACATTAGGATACATTGATACAATGGACTGGTATACAATAATCTAAAAATGAGCTAGGGTGATATCTGCTTACTAAAATAGAACTTTCTACACTATGTTTTCGAATGAAAATGTGACTATGAATCTGGCAAATATGGGTATGAAAAAGTAAGACTGTAAAGATAGAAATATACATAGAAGTCCTTACAATTGCCTGAAGAAAAATTTTAAGAGGTGATAAGAATGTTACTTGAAAAGTAGTAATTCAGTGTATGGAGATAGGAAGGGGAAATTTTTTTTTTTTTTTTGAGTGTAAAATGCTTATGCATCAACTTTATTCCATCTGAATAGATGACTCATTGAAAAAATTAAACAACATATATCACTTCCCTTTTTACAACTGCCATTAACTCTGTATGGCAGAAAAATCAAGTTCAGATGTTAGTCCCCAGCATCTCCCCTTCATTCTGTCTGTCCCTTTCTATCACTCTCCTTTATATTAATGTGCTCAAAACAAAATACTTACTTCCCCTATGCTCTGCAGTATATCAAACACATTCCCATCTCAGGACCATTGCTCACTTTTCCTTTACTTTCAATCCTCTTAGCCCAGATTCCCCAAGGACTCCTTCTTTCCTTGTGTAGGTTCAATGCTATTCTATCAGGGACACAATATTTGCTACTCTATACATTTATATCAAGCACTCTCTTCTTGGGACTTCTACACTTTTGAAGTTGCATCATTGTTATTTATTCAATAAATGTCACTATTTAATGTATCAGTTTGTTTTACTTTTCCCTAACATCTCTCCCTTTATCCCCCAGAACTCAAGTTTTAAAGGAATTTTGTCTTATTCACTGGTGATTTCTCACAGTACCTCCAACAGCAAGCAGCTCAAGTAGACGCTCAGAAAATATGAGATTGATGAATTTTGCACCCTTCATCAAGCTAGATCCTCCAATTTGGTGTACCAAAGCCATCCAATGAAATTGCCCTAGAACTGGTTAAATTCTACTGAGGTGAATGTTATCATACACCTCAAGTTCTTGGGAAGTTCAAGATAGAGATTCCAAACCCTGCAAATGGAGCTTCTGGGTCTGTCCTCCTCAACTTGAGCCCATGGAGTCACAAGGCTTCTTCTATGGGAGCTGCATACAACACCACACGTTAGGAGAAAAGTGAGTGTATCCTATTGGAATAGAGGACATCTAGCTTAGTTTCCCAAGCCCCTTTTTTCATTTTCTAAAATAATCTGTCAGCTCTCAAATACTGTACAACCATTCCTGAAAATGTAGCCTGAACTTACTCTACTATACTGATTTTTTTCCCCCAAAACCAGAGTATTTTTGAATACTGAAATATGAGGCAGGTGTTTTTTGTTTGTTTGTTTGTTTTGTTTTTTTTTCTGCAACTTGTCTATAGAGACTGACCACTCTGATCATTAACCACTAATGCTGAGGCGAATCTCAAATTTATTTCTGTGTAAGATGGTGTCACAAAATTTTTATTAAAACACTTACGCTTCAGGTGCATAATCTAACTACACACATAGAAAACATAATCTTCATCTGCATTCTGTATCTCTTGAGTGATTTTGTTTCATGCTGAAATAAGAGGCAGGTATTTTTTTTCCCCCCTTCTCCATCTCCTTAAGGCTCCCACTGTTAGATGGTATCTTGTTTTTGTGATTTTTTTGCCTTGTCTGAGTAGGAGGCATATAATCCTTTTTTTCTTTTTTTTCCCACTTGCCATTCCAAAGAAAATAGTGAGAATGCTCCTTAAATCACTTCTTATCTTCAGTTCTTTCTGCATAACATTGCCTGAAACTTGCTGCTGCCCTCTCTCTCTTATTTCAGATCCCTGTCTGCTTTAAGAGCAGACTCCAGCTGTCTCTGGAAAGTGTGTGTTCTGTGTAAATCTGATCACATGGGGTTGCCAGTAGTTTTCTGACAGACCAAGCTCCCTGCAGTTCTACATGGGCCTAGATTTCTCATTCTTTTTTCAGACCTTTCATTTTTCTTCTTTCTTTCGATCTTTGCTTTTCAATCAAGCTGGCCTAATTTTGTCAAATTCCAGGTTCTTCCTTTCTATTCTCCCCATACTTGCTTATTCCCCATATCCTCTTTGCCTATCATCTACCTCATTTTCAAGTATAACTCAAAATTGCAGAGGGAAAACAAGCATGACTAGATGACTAGGTTTGGGGTATATGACCTGTTATTGGATCCAGGGAAAGAACAATTTGCAAAGGCTTTGACTCTTGCAACAGATTAAAACAAACAAAAATCAAATCAAATAATACCAGCAACAACAAAAGAACCACTGTGGGCTCCTAGATTGCTCCTTTTTGCCTAAAATACTCTCAGCTCTTCTCATTACTCACTTTCAAGTCTCCATACATACAAATATCCCTTCAGAAGCTTTTCCTCAACACACTCAAGTTATTATTCTCTTTTACCTTCTTTATTGATTTCCTGTATAGTAATTATCAAAATATATCCACATATTGATTGTCTATAATTTTTTATTATCCTTGACCTTCTCAAGCAGAATGTCATTTCGTAGAAAGGTGAGATCTTCCTCATCTTTCTACCTTTTCCTCCCACATGTCAAGTCTAATTTAGGCAAGTGAGGAAAACTCAGCACCTACTGACTTAACTCCCCCTGATCTTTTTTGAGACAGAATCTTACTAATTTCCTCTTTTATCACCACCTCTGTCTAGTTATTTGGAGCATTCTGCATAGTGATCTCTAAAGCTAACGTTATTTATTTAACCAGTAGACATGCAACTATTTCTCATCATCTACAATTTTATGTTTTTGTACACTGATTTTTAAAGTCTATATTCACTGAAGATAAATCTTTTTTATTCATCTTCAAGTACTTCCTAAATTCATATTGTTTCCTATGACAAAAAGAGGAAAATTTCATTTATAACTGTAGTTTATAAGGTATTTTATATTATGGAAATGGTAAATTTGAGGTAATTATGTAACATCTATGCTTTGATGATTTTGATCAAATATAATTAAAATTATAACGTAACTTAAAATGTATACTTGAATATAGCTATCATTTAAAATAAGCCCATTAACATGTTTAATGTTCCCTATGTTGGTGCTATTACATATTGATTTTACAATGTTTTTGGCTTACTATAATTCTAGCACTTAAATACTTCTAGGAAAATTTATCAACCTACCAGTTAAACACATAGCTCTACTGCTTCTTGTTAATTTTAAAGTTGTTCCTAGAACACTTTTTTAAAATATTTATTTATTTACTTTAGTTGTACACAATACAATGCATTTACGTGGTGCTGAGGATCGAACCCCGGCCGCGCACATGCGAGGCGAGCGCTCTGCTGCTGAGCCACAACCCCAGCCCCCTAGAACACCTTTTATAGATATCCAGAGGTTATAACAATTGAAAGGCAAATCATGCTTTGATACCATGTAACCTATCAAATAATTTTGAGTTGCATGGCATTTTAATTGTATATTCCCTGATTCTACTGTTTTCATTATTGAAAATTCCTATTTAGGGAGTTATGGCATTTTTATTATAATTCTCAGTTTTTAAGAGCTTATAATTAGATAATTTTAAATGGGTTTAGACTCCAGTTTCTAGGCTTAACTAAATTATGATGTATTTTGGTTTAATTTTATTTTATTGCTAAATTGTGCTTTTAAATTAGCTAAAGTTTTTTGAAAGAAGAATATTTCTATCTAAGTTATCTTTCTTATGTGGTTGATGTATACTAATTAGTGGTTTTAGGAGAGAATATACTTATAGATTCTTTGACATTTCAAAATCAACCCCCCAACTATCACACATATCAAATATGGGTTTAAATTTTATTTTTATGTACCACGTGATGTTGAGAATTTCATGTTAATTTTCTGTACCTCCATTTCCTTGCACATTCAATGTTCTCACTTTACAAAGTTGTCCCAAGGATTATAAGTTAATGTATATAAACCAATAGATTCAGGGCCTTATCTAAACTCAAATCTTCAGCTATTATCTTAATGCATATGACTATCATTACTAGTGAATCTTCCTCATTCTTTCTAAGCAAATCCCTTCAATAAAGGGCAAGTCTCAGTTTCCTTCACCATTCAGTCCATCTATCTCAGGAGATAGTCTCCCTGTGCAACTCTTTAGCAGGCCTAGCATGCTTTATGGAGTTCCTTATTCAAATACAGTATAATCTCAATGTTCCTTGTCCTCCCACTATTTTGGAGAATCCTAAGTTATGATTTGAGGGGATATAAAGGCTTCAATTACTTTGTTGAAGGAGCATTGAATTTTGTGGAAGAGTTGAAATATCCTCCAATAACCACATAAGAAAATATAATGCAATAAATATCACTACAGAGCAACAGCAAAACATAGGCCAGTACAAGAAAAATGCTTAACTGCCAAGTGTTTGAGGCATATAGGGCTGACAAATGGTAGGATATGCCTTTCTATTTTAAAATGATCACATCTTTTGCTGGATTGAATCATGGTCACCCAAAAAGATGGTTTGCAATGCCTCAGAATGCAAGCTTTGGAAGTAGTCTTCTCAAAAACTTTACCTGAACAAAGGTAATGAAGTTAAAATGAGGATGTTCAGCTGGGCCCTAATTCAAGAGGTGTGGTATCCTTACGAACAAGGAAATTCAGACACTGTATTAACATGCACAGAGGGAGGTCAAGGTAAAGATCCCAAAAGATGGCCATGTGACAGGGGAGCAATTCATCTAACAAAGGAATGCCAGAGAGTGTCAGCACATACCAAAGGCTGAAGAGGAAAGGAAGGACTCCCCCCATAGTCATCAGACTCTGCTGACACCTGGGCTTCAAACTTCTTGTCCAGAGTAGTTTGACAATCAATTTTCATTTCATGCCAACCGGTGTTTCTTACTTTGTTATGGCAGCCTTGGGAAAAAAGTCCTAAACTCTGCCTAGTACTGAAGGAATGGGAAATGAACAACTACCAGACACTGACCTGGGAAACTAAAGACCAAATTCTAAATATTTATATTCCTCAAATGTTAAAGCCTATTAATGAATTTGAATTGTGGAAGCAAACAACTGTAGAAGACCCATTAATATAATTTTTGCATATGCCCTTTAAAGAAACAAGGATATTAATATTTCTATTGGAAGTGAAAATATGTACTATTATAGCAAGGATATAAATACTTCCATTGGAAATCAAAATAAGTGCTATATTTTGCTTTTCACATTAAATTTTGTATTTACAATAGTTTACAGATAGTAAGATTTATGTATTTTTGTCAAGTAACTCATAAAATAGCTAAAATAATTATTTTTTCCCAATAGAATAATACCTCACTTGAGAGCTTAAAACCAAATAAGTTCATGAGCAGTAAAGTGATTGGAAACAATAAAGCACTAGGAAAACCTATAAAGTATTATGATTACTAAGCTATTTAACCTGTGGAATAAAGATATTTAAAAAATAATTTTAGGTTTATAAAAATATTTGTGTAGTTGAAATATTAGCAACATTTTTAATATGGTATTTTGCCTGAAAAGGAATTGCTAATGAATAAGGTTTATTTGCATGGCTATTATTAAACTTATTTTTAATTAATGAAACCTGTTATTACTTGGAGGTAGTATTTGTTCTGACATGTATAAAAAAAATAAAAATCTGAAAGACTAAGACTGTCATAGACAAATGTGTTGCAAATCATTGTAGTTTGCTGAGAAAAATTTTTCTGTGACTTAACTGTGTTTTGCATATTCTCAAAAAATACTATGGAATATAATTTTTTTCTCTACTGAACTAGATTTGGAAGTCTACACTTTAACATCCATATTATTTATTACAATTTGATTCTATGTGTATAAATTCTCTTAGGTTGCACACTCAGTAGGATCTCTAGTAAAACTAGGCATTCTCTGTCATTGATAGGGTCATGAGAAAAGATCAAGTCACTTTGCAATCTTTAGGGGAGAACTTGAGTCCTGGTCTCTTAGAACTTCAGGATGTACTGGTTCCGTCCATTTCATGTCCCTACTGAGCACCTCTCAACTCTCTTTATCATGCTTTCATTTAGTATTCAACTACCTCCCTAACTTCTCCTGCAAATAATTCTGTGAAATAAAACCAAAAACTCAGTTTAGCTATTGCTGATTACTGACTCTCCATTGCCCCATTTTTTTGTATGCTCTTTTTGTTTGCTTTCAAATTCTCTTTACAAAATAGGGATTACATTGAACTTAGACATCACTGTGGGTAGTATGGATGTTCTGACAATATTAATTCATTCCATGAACATGGGATATCTTTTCACTTATCTGTGTCATTATTAATTTATTTAATCAGCACTGTATAATTTGCAGCATGCAGAACTTTCACATCCTTGGCTAAATTCACTCTGGAGTATTTCATTATTTTTAATGTTACTGTAATTAGGGTATTCTTTATTTTTCAAAAAAAAGTGTTGTGTGCAGAAATACTGATTTTTCTAAGTTGATTTTATACTATGCAATTTAGTGAATTTATATTTTTACCAGTTTTCTGAAACTTGCTTCCTTCTGATGAGTCACCTGTAGAGAAGGTGACTCCTTTTTTTCAACCATTCAACCCCAAGAAAGTGAAACTGACACCATTCTAGATCTATTCAATTACAGTTGATCATCTCTAGTGTTATTGGAACTAAGGTAAAGGGTGACAGTAAGTTGTCAGTTTGTCTGAAACATTTTTTTTTCATAACTTATTTCTTTATATTTTTTCCTTAAAGATACATAGATAAAGGGCTATGGCTTGGAAATTTATAAGTTCTCTAAAGACTTTAGATAATACAATGTGTATAAGTTATCAATGGAAAAGGATAATAGTAGGTTTAAAAAGTATTGAACATCACTTTATTGATGACATTGCTATTGAAGAAAGGGGTATAATATTGATCTGAATCTCTGGAAAAGCGATCGAAGAATTTGTTTCACCTGTATTGTGAAATGAAGTCCAAGCCAAAGTAAAAGCTTGCAATATCTGGTCTAATTTAATCCCTGTGAGCATTTGATATATCAGGAAAAAATAATGTATGTAGTTTACATGATGGTTATTAGTAAGGATTTTTGTTTGTATTTAAACTTGGAATAATGACAAGTTTAAAAACTAGTGTGATCTTCCCTAAGAAATACCTCAATATTTTTAAGGGGTAGCACTTATTTGATTCTTCTTGTATCATATGCATTGGATAGGACTCAAAGCACTCAGTGGAGTTTGTTTAAAAAAATTAATATTGTAATGGAAACCTGATATGACCACCTAAGTAAAAGTGACATTTGCCCACCAAAATCAATTTAGGTGTTATTGGAGGGCAGGAATTGCCAAGCTGGCATCCTACATCATTAGTAAGGAATCTTAGTATTTTGTATGCACCTCCCAAGTTTATCTTCGAGAGCAAAGTAGAGAGCATTTATCATATTCTCAATGCAATGAAATTACTGTTTCATGGATCAAGTTAATAGTTCACCAGTTATAAATAACTACTGAATAGAAGTTCTAGTTAGACATTAGAGTATGTACTTGATAGATAGCATTTATTAACACTGTAACAATGCCAGAAGGTAAATATTTTTTTATTTCCAGCTTATTCAGCTATATAAGTTCCTGAACTTTGTTAGTTAAAACCACCCACTACTAACTTTTTTGTGAGAAAAGAAGATCAGGTATAAATGATGTCAAATATTACACAGCCTAGCATTAGTTCAGTGTTTATCCAATAGTGTTCACCTTCATCCTGTTTATCCAGATATTTTGACATGGTAGAAACCTGAGAAAGTGTCTAAACATGATTTAAAACCACTGGGAACAAGGCTGGCCATCAGCATGAAATGAAAAATATTCAGGTAAAAAGTAGTAGAGCAGATCCTAGAAATGAAAGCTTACCTCGAGTATCTCAGAGACGACCACCACTATTTGGAGAATGAGTGAGTTGAAAGCCACACACGCCCAGCTTAGTGACAGATATTTTGCTTGTAAGTGGTATTGTTGCACAAAAAAATCACTTGGATCATTCTGAAGGTCACAAGTGTAGAGATACTGAGCCACTGGTATTTGAGGATAAATTACATTGGCCATATGTAACTGTAAACACCTGTTCGTGCATAAACTATTCCCATAAAATAACCAAATATGTGTAAAATGTTGCATTTTATGTCATAGGTATAAAGAAATAGACAATGTACATGAACACATTTTCATTAACCTAAAACTTTTTCTCCTCATTTTGAAAGAAATTAGGACATTTTTTGTGACATTTAGGCACAGTGCACACTGTGCTGTAACAGAGAGGTAGACCCCACCTGTGACCACTTCCATGTGTGTGACATTTAGGAACTTTCTCAACTAAGTTTTATCAGGTAACATTGGAAGATGGTCATGGGTTCACTCTCATGAAGTAGTGTTAAAGATCAAATTAGATGACCCATTTTGAAAAAGCATGTGTAGAATACAATCAGCATTGTGTTTGTTTTATCTTGTCTTCAAGTATTAGAATATGGACCACATGAAAAATAATCACTTAGGTTAGGATGATAGTAATAGAGAAGAAGGAATTAAAGTATCTTTTAGAAGTAAAATACACAGAATTTGGTTTTGGGATGTAAGGGCTGAGGGTGGGAAAGAGCTATGGAAGGCGTTGTCCTGAGTCTGATCGAAGTAACGAGAGGGCCAATCTACCTTTCCTAAGGTAGCTAACACTGTGGAGAAAGGAAGATGAAATTTTTCTTTCATGTGCTTCTTCCTTCTATGCTAGCCTATAAAATGAGTTTTATCAGATTAGGCAGCCCAAGTAAGGCCAAGATGAAACTTAGGAAAAATAAAGTGAAGTGATCAGGTAGTTTTGTAATTATTTATGGCAACACTGACTCTTCTATTTAGCAGGTGTTTTTCATTTGTCATACCTTTTTCTAAGATAAACATATGAATACATTTAGTCACATAAATCTGTAACCAATATGGAACAGACACTACCATTACCCTTATTGAAGGGAAAACGAAGGAGTCAAGAATTTTAACATAATGGAAGTGACAGAGCCAGGTAGTAAGGTCATACCTACCTGCCTCTCTTAAAGTTTCCCTTTAGTTAAATTTCACACAAAAGGCCTTCATGGCCACCTCCCGTGGCCTGATAAAAACTGGAGGCTGAAACCCTGTGTGACATTCAATAGTGTCACTGCCACCCTTGTCCTTTCGAGAACCAAGATATCACAGTGAGTCCTTGGGTGAGGATAGAAACTGATATTTTTGCTACTGGGCCAGTTTTAATAATGAACATATCCAAGGTGAGGATGTGGGGATTTTTTTTTCCATACTATTACAACTGCTTTGTTATTGAAGAACCTTTAGATGCAGTTTTGATGACAAAGAAATTCTTGAACACAGGCACTAGAATGAACCAGCCTTTTTATGAAGCAAATATATTAGTAGTAGTAGTCAAAATCTTGTGAAATCATTTATCCTGCAAAAGCTTGACAAGCAGTGACCTATGATCTCTGTCTTAGTTGGACATACATGAAACATTAGGTGGCTTAGAAGAATGGTGCTATCTTAAGGTACTGAGTCGTTCAGTTTTATTACCACATGAATTCCATGTAATCAGTTCTTAGCATAGCACTTTGCCATAATACATTTCATGGTTCATCGACAAAAATGATCCTTCAACTCAGGTAAATAACAGTATATGACATATATGTGATGTCTGATTCTGAGTCAAGCTTTGGATACTTGAGGTAGTTAAAATTTTAGTGGGGGATGTAATTCATAAATCAGGTTTTTTTTTTTTTTTTTTTTTTTAAGACAAGTAAGATGTCTGCCTGTAATACCTTCCATTGTTCTCATGGTTTTGGTAACAGATAAATTGAACAGGATGTTGATATAAAAATACAACCATGTTCAATGATGAATTCTTTGTTAACTGCTTTTAATGCAGCAGCTCATCAACTCCAAAGCACACTGTAAACGAACCCTATTTTTGATTTCCATTTTTTAGTTTAACTTGGGGATTATGGATAAATGTGTCTGACATGGAACAGCATATTTTAGTCAATGCTGATAAAATACCCTAGTGAGTCCTTACTTTTCATAGAAATTTGTCTCTGAAGGACATAACCTTCTCTGTCATGATTGCAACTCTCATTGCAAAATGAGAAAATTAAATCACTTGGGAATGCTAGAGAAGACAGAAAACTTTAAACTAAATGCCACTCACAACACTAGAAAGCAGAGTAAATGATGTGTTAGCTTTGATACAAGAAAACATCTATGACATTATCTATCATTAAGTAGAAAAATCTGTCAGGTATGTTTTCCTTACAATGATGGTTTTTTAACTAAGTCTGGGATTGAGCTGTTTAAATAATAATAATTGACACATATATTAATTTAAACCAACTTCTCAGCCCACCAGTAAAACTTAGACCAGAGTGAGTTTCAGAGTTCTGGATCCCTTTGCTTATTGTAGGGTGGCTCAATAAGAGTTCTATTCCATTTTGTTAAACGGCAACTTCTGTCCTCCTCTCCGTTTACCCAGGCCAATGTGTCTCCATCATGTACAGAGAGTTCTGAGGAGTTTACTTGGTGATTTCTCACCTAGCAATGGCATTTTCATATATAAAATGTTGCATAAGGATAGAAGAAATAAATAGATGGTATAGGGACAAAATAATTTGAATCAACATTAACATTTTATTATCAAGATTTTCGGATGGCAAATTTTTTTTTCCGTTCTGTACAGTGTCTCCTCACAATTTGAATTGATTGATATTTTCTGCTAAGCACCACTATTACTTAGAGCATACCATATAGAAAATAAAATCAAACCCTGCCTCAAATGTAACTACATATTAGAATTTGGACATTAAGTTGATCTGTGGATATTTTCCTTAGGAAAATAAAAATATATTTGTGCTTGTGTGTTTTAATAACTGTAGCTACTTCTATGGTATTTTTATCTCTTCAGCTCATGGATTTCTGAAGATAACTTGCAAAAGAATTTCTGAGATAACTAGCAAAAGTGTTGTGGTGAGAATCTGTGCAGAAGACTGGTGGTTTGGTCAAGTTAGTATTCAGATAAAGCAGGGATTTGGAAATTTGATTTTTCTTTTTTAAACTGGTGCATTATAGTTGTGCCTAACTGTAGGTTTTGTTGTTACCTATTCATCTCTACACCCAATATGCAGATCTAACTGGACCAATATCACTGCCCAGTGTGAGCCTTTTCCCTTGTCTCCCTCTCCTCCACCCTGTCCCATTCCCCTCTCTTCCACTGCCATGAAATATATCCTACACACCTTTCTTTCCCTTCTTCTTCTTTAGCTCCTACTAATGAGAGAAAACATGGTACCCTTGATTTTCTGTATTTTGAATTCTACTTTTAAAAATTTGTTGAAAACCTGCGGAGGTGGTATAGCTCAATGGTAGAGCGTTTGACTAGCATATGTGAGGCACTTGGTTCGATGCACAGCACCACATAAAAATAAAGGTATTATATCTATCTACAACTAAAAAAAAAAAAAAAAGTAAAAAGTAAAAATAAAAAAGTTTGCACTCGGGAACTTTTTAAAAAATATTTGTTGAAAACCTTGTGTGACAGGTTAACTCTACAAACTTCACACCATTCCCAGGTATGTGGATACATGTATTGCTTTCCCTAAATACCAGAGAATATGTTATGTCTGAGCCTACAGGAAGAACCCCCATTTTCGGGTAGAGTAATAGGAACTTCAAGAATTCTATTTCTAATGAGAAAACAAAAGGAACATTATCTCAAACATACTTAAATTTTACTTACTATTTGAACTATAATTAAAATCAGAAATTTGGTCTCAGAATTAACACACTTATTTTCAGAGTGAAAATTTCAAATACCATGAAATGACCCTTGTGACTTTGCAATTAATTTTAACATAATCATAGAAATGTATTCATTTACAAAAATTTCAGAGATTTATAAAAATCTTTTAAGAACCTCTCTTAACACTGATATTTAAACCATATTCCTTTGAAGAAGCTACCATTTCATTCTTCTTGCAGCATACCATATAGAAAATATATATGGTATATATTTTTTTCTTTAGGAAGGTGATTTTCAGTTTGGTAACTGCTCCAAATGCCAGATGTTGCCAGGTTACCCCAGGCATGTGCAAGATTTCAGTACAGTTATCCAATATCACTCTGACCTCCTTCATAAATCTGACTTTTTGCAAGATTTTTGATGTCACTTTGCAATCTTATGGCTCTGTATTTGTGAACACTGCCAAACTTTAAAACCGTAAATAAGCTAGCTATCCAGGAGTGTCAGCAGCAAATAGTAGTGTTCCATGAGAAGATATGACCAAATGGAGACAGATATATATACAATATATATAATATATTGTTTGCTATTCAACATAGGTTAATATTATGATGGAATATGAAACCCTAATTTACAGACTAGAAAACTTATTCTTCAAAGAGCCCAATAGGAAACATTTTAGGTCTTGGTTCTGCTAGGTAACTCAGGCACTGTAGCCTAGAAGCAGCCATCTACAGTACATAGAAGAATGGCAACTTCATCTCCAAAAACAAAGGCTGGGCTGGATTTGTCCCTAGGGTCCTAGTTTTCTGATCCCTTCTCTACTTCAATAAACACTGAGAAAATGAAGAACCCTTCCCTAAGAAAATATTTCTTGATGAAAATAACAGAAAATAACTCCTTCTATGAGGACTAACAAACATTTGAAAATAAATATTATTTGCACCTACTTTTTAAAGCAATCTCTCTAGAGAACATTATCAAACTTTCACTTCAACCTTCTCTCCATGAGCATATGACTTGAAAAGATGTAGAATTTTCTTTAATGTCTGAAAATTTGTCTATGTTCCAGGTTTCCAAGTTGTTGAGCCTCCCATATTCATAATTACAAATGAGGAACTCAGGTAACCTAATCATAATCATATGGCTAAGAAAATGTCAGTGGAAAAACTGTGAAGAATGACTTCAGATTGAGAGCAATGTAAGCTCATTTGAATCCATTTGTATGAGAATTTACTTCTTCCACTGATACACTTCAATTGAGTTGTTTCTATGGCCACAAGTCATTAGTCCTAAGAATAGCAATGACCTGCATCTTGACCACTTGTTGACCCTGACCCTTAAGAGAAGTTCCCACTGTGGGAGGGGTCCCTCCACATGGCTTGCACACCAGCCAGCCCCCAGCTGATGCTGACTGAAGCACAGTTAATACAGTTTCTCTACTAATTTACAGTGAAATTCTTCATACTCAAGAACTAATTTTTTACCCTTAGGATATACAACATAAATAGAAATTATCAATTGTTTTCAAACTAGATATTTAGGAGTAGAATGTTGATTTCTTTCATTGTATGTTTTATATGGACTAATTCAAAAACAAAATATGATAAAAAGAGTAGATAAAATTTATGTAGCACTTATAATGTATTAGGCTGTAGTTAAGATAAAACTCTTGCTATTCACCAATCTATAGATCCATGCTTACATACATTCATACAAATATATTATTCTTATGCTTGTTCTACAGCTATGAAGGTTTAGTCACTGAGTTTTTACTTAAGTTACAGAATTATTAATTGGTGGATTTGGGATTAGAACCCAGGCAACTTCAAATCTGTGCCATTGCTGCCCTTTTATACAACTTTGTTGAACATCTCTTTGTAGTTTCATACCCTAATTTTATTAAGCATGTTATTCAACAACAATACTCAAAACGTACCAAAGCTACACAGCACAGCTGTTAAGAGTTTGTATGAAACTGTGTGTGAATATGTAATATATATGTATGTGTGTGTATATATAATTATATGTATGATAATATATATAATTATATGCATTGCATATATGTGTGTATATATATGTATATACATGCACATATATATGCATATATGTGTATATATACATAATTATAATCAGGAAAATTCTGTTCTGGGAGGGTCCACTGTTTACAGGCATGCCATAGAGTTATTTTCAACTTACCTCATCTTCCAGCAGAGTCCTGCAACACTTCCTAAAAAATTAAAATGATTTCAGTATGTCAGCAAATTAATCATCAAAATGAAATGCTGACTTATTATTCCCTTCAGTTGGTTTTATCAGAAAGTTATTAGAATACTTATCATATTCTTATAAAACAAATACCCATGAATACTTGAGTCAATATATATTTTAAATCTACCATCTGACATCTTTCACTTAAACTTGTAAATTCACGTAACCACAACAACCTCCCCTCTATGTTTTCCAATTAATAGGGTTTTAATGTGTTTAGAAAATATCTAGTTGAATTTAGTGAAACAGCCAATTATGAACCAGGTGCTTCTTTTGTACAAATTGCCTAAGATGCGGCCTGCATTAATTACGGCAAGTCTTTATCTCAGTTCTAAACCATCCAACCAAAAACAGAATGAAGAGTACTGCACATTTTCCCAACTCACATCTAGATTGTGTTTTAATATCTCATTACATTTTTAAAGGATGGAATCATGATCTCTAAGGCATGTAGAGCTCTGTGGTAATTATAAATACAAGATGGTATTAATAATAAACTTTTATTTCCATTTATTTTTCTCATTAATTCATTCTTTTAAATTTTGTGTATTGCAATGGGATTTTTTTTCCTCCCTCTGTTACAGATGTTTGGATTCTCTAATCCCCTGAGGTAGCACGGGCCTGCATACCCCATCTGCAGCGATGAACATATCTGGTGATTAGAATTTCATACAAAGCAAAATACTAATACATCATTAAGCCTACAAAATATTTAGTCCTCCATATGTTGTTTGTGATTCAGATTTCTCAAACATTTTGCAATAAAATACAATTTAGAATAAATAATAGATAAAAGTAAAATAGAAAGAAAGAGCATTCCGATTTTTAAGCTTCTTTCTTTTATATTTTATTCGTAAAAAAGTATACTATTCAACTGCTTTCCCCTACTCCCTTGATATGAACTCTGAATATTCAGACTGTTTGGGTTTGCTGAAGAAACTAGTTTTAGTAATACATTTGGCATTAAAATGAGCTTAATTTAAGATGGGTGGGAAAAACTAATTAGAAGTTTCCTGATTGGGCATTAATTGCCAGTCATCTTACACAAACTATATTCATCGTCTGT
Source organism: Tamias sibiricus (assembly GCA_025594165.1). Classification (NCBI taxonomy): domain Eukaryota; kingdom Metazoa; phylum Chordata; class Mammalia; order Rodentia; family Sciuridae; genus Tamias; species Tamias sibiricus. Next base: position 14,629,039 of record CM046662.1, read on the forward strand.
GCAGTGTAATAAGGATCCTGTTTTTGCAGTACAGCTTAAATGCAACTTCATGTTGCACTGCATCATTTAAGACATAAACCAAATGATAAGAAAAATGTACACACATTTTATTGCTCATAATCAGCCAGAAAAGCCCAAAGGTGAAATGAACCCACAAGGAGAATTTTCAACACGAAGAGCCAAATATTAAAAAGAAAAGATTTTCCCCTTGGTACCACCATATCTGTAGTATATTTTAGCAACTGTGTTAAACAGAATAGAAGGAAAACTACACCAATTGTATGCAACAGGTCTGCAAGAACTAACTCTCAAATTTGAAATATTTATTCATTAACAGGAAGATAATGTGTTTTATTTCCCCCAGCTTTGATTTTAATGCCATCTCTTTCCACTTTCTTAGACTGAGATAGATCTACTCACTCTCATTCTATCTAGGAGAGATGAACCAATGTATCTAGGATAGAACAATAAATACCAGAAGGGTTGATCTCCTAGTGAAGAGTCCAAATGACACAGGACTTCACCCAGCCAGAAAACCTAAATCAAACTGATAATCCAGCCGACTTGAGACCTCAATATTTTCATTTTCAATGTAAATATATACATGACCCTTAAGAGTCAACAATTTAATATTTTTCTTAATGAAGACTTGGGGCCTTCTGAGTAAATGCATCTTACAAAAATATTTTTTTATAAAACCAAATTAACCAGAAATGAGAAAGACCTTTCAGGTCAGTAGGACCATCCCCCAGAACCAGAGGCCAGTTGTCTAGACTAAATACACCAGCATTTGGTCCCCTCGAGTGCTGGAGTTCCCTAGTGTTAGACCAGCTTCTGACCTTTTATTTACAGTGTTATTTATTATTCATATTTTATTAAATATTTAAAAGGCCACCTATTGTATTTGACGACTATTATGAGAAGAAAAGGTCCCTGTTCTTCAGATCCAGCTAGTTAATATCCTGGACTTGGCATTAATTATCTGGCACTTCCTTTCAGAAGCTCCTGGAGTTTCATACTCATTTTGAACAGCCAGGGTTGTGACCCCCTTTGGCAGGAACCACAGATGGCTACGAAGATGGCGAACCTCAGAGTTATTCTCTTGACCATTTCATTCGTGGATACGTTCATTTCTTTTACTTCTGTACAAGTGTGACTGGCAAATGATACAAATAATGATATGCCACTGAATAAAAGAAGGACATTTGTTTAAAAAATACATTAATCCAAGTCTAGACTCAATGTCCCCCTTTTGTAGGGGTGGTTTTTTTGAGTACTTTCATGGCCACTACACACATGACATTTATTAGGCAGTAGAGCCTGAGGCCTCTGACTCCCTAATCCTTCCATGGGGTGAGTAGGAGTTAAAGAGTAACTGGAAGAAAAATGCTATTCTGACTATTTAGCTGTCTTTATGATTTGTATCTTAAATATCCCCAAAGCTCATGGGGTTAAGGTAGTTAGCTCATGGTCCTCTTGGGAGGTGGTGGAGCCTGTGAGATATGGCACCTACTGGGTGAAGTTAGGTCACTGGAGGCATAATGAAGGGAATATGGGGACCTCAACCCTTCTTGTGTCTCTGCATCCCAACCACTGTAATGATGAATAGATGCTCTGCCTCTACAACAGGTTCCAAGACGTGGACAAAAAGCCGGGCGCGGTGGCGGGTAATCCCCATGATGCTCTGCCTCACAATAGGGCTTTCACAAGACAAAAAAGATGTGGACCATACAATCATGGACAAAAACCTCTGAAATAGGAGTCAAAATAAAACTTTCCTCCAAGTTGTTTTTTCTTGGGTATTCTGTCAGTGTCGGAAAGGTGACTAACCCAAGTGCTTACCTCCTAAAATAAATGGGTAGCATTTATTTCTTTCTCACACGAAAAGAAATGAGCAAATGTCCAAATTTTCTCTCTTAAGTTAACCTGAGTGCTATGCATGAGAATTCTGTAAGACAAGGAATCATTCAAGTGAGCCGTGTTTCAAGAAGATGCAAAAGACAAGCAAACAAGTAAACAAAGCCTGTTCCTGTGATGACAGAAATCAATGCTTCCTAGCTGTAGAGAAACAGAAGTGCCTGGAGGAGTTTTCTGATTGAGAGGAGCTAAGCCTGGGTATGCAAAAGCAGTCTGGAAGCAGGGGCTGATAACTGTTCAGAGAGGGGAACTTAGTATCATTCTAATTCCATGTAGAGTTTGGATGCTCTGAAAGGTACACTTAAACACAATTTAAGGCATTGAAATACATCTCAAAATGTGCCCCTACTTTAATGCCTTCTATAAAATTTTATTTAAGCTAACAGCCTGGCTTCAGGCACCTTGTAGTTACTGAAGAAAAGGGCCTAGTGGGGAAAGAACTCTGTCACAGTATCAGGTGTTGTGGCCAGAGGGGGAGCAAGCCCACCCAGGCCATCAAGGGTGGGGCTGATGAGGGGGGTGTCTAAGGCAAGCATCAGACAAAATACACAGCTAGCAAATGTGATCTCCAGGAAAACTCAGAGAGAGAATAATTTCCCACCCACCACCAACCATCTACATAAAAAAAAGAAATTAATGCAAGGTCATGCCAACATGATTTGGGTTCTGTGAAGTCTCTTTCTGCTGCCCTCATTGCTAATTTTCATTCTCCATGTCCCTCAAATGGAAGTTTCATTTATTTTTCTCCCTTATGTTGTTCCCTGCTCCACATGTCTTAGCAACTTCAAAGGATCCTGACATCAATTTTGATTTCTTAACATCTATTTTCTACAGAGTCAGAAAAGATGACAGACTTTTTTTTTTAAAGAATTAAATCTTAGATCTGTCACTTATTATTTGTGTGACCTTGGAAAAATGAACGTATCTGAATCTTAGATTCCTCACATATAATATGGAAATAAATACTAGCATGTACATAGCTGTTTTTGATGAGTAAATGAGGTTATTTGGGTAAAGCACTTGGCAGAGTGCCTAGCATACAGTCTATCGATATTAGCTGCAATTATTATTAATTATAATTAGTCAGATGACACTAAATACACATTTCCATCCATGGTATTTATACTCAACCCCAGCCTTTATTTCCAGCTCTTGACTGATTATGTCTTATTTTTACTACATATTAAAAATTTGTTAAATTAAACTTATCTTCTATTTAATTTTTCAAACTAAGTTACTTCATTCTAACATCCCATTTCCCTTGCATATTGATCCTACTAGTTATGACATTCTTAGCTACAACTGATGTATCTTGAACATTCTTTCTCTTCCTCATTCCAAAAGCCCCTACTGAAAGGGCTCAATTTGGCCTCAGATATTGCTCATTGTCTCTTATTTTAACTTTCTTCATCTAAAACTCCCTGCTTGGATCATTTCCAACACTGGAGACAAACCAAAATTTCAACAATCACATCTTTATCTGTAAACATTTCAAGACTACACTGGTCCTATAATTTTAGTCCTTTACAAGTTTGGGCCCAGTCTTCATTTCCACTTTTTGCTATTCTCATACAAAAATTTGAGTCCTGATGAAATATATCCTATGCATCTTCCTCTGAACAGTCCCTATATTTCTCTACCTATCACTCAGTGTTACAGTTTCTGAAATGTTTTCATCAATACATTTGTGTGTAAAGTAAAACATGACCCTTCACAGTTTTTCTAATGAAATAACAGATGTCAATTTTCCTGATTCTGCTATTACCTTGACGAAGACTTCCTAGCATTTATATGTATTTCTTCAGCTACTTCATTGTAACCTGGCAGATAATGTGTTTATGTCACTATTACCTCTTCCATAATCTCCACTGACTTTGAGGATACCTGGGAATGTTTGTAGGTATAACCAAGCTTTGCATTTACTTTGTTCCCACATTGTGTGCCTGGATGACATTCAGATATATCATTAATTGAAAATCCCTGGTTGCTTAAAAATGTCCCATAAAAATAATTTCTCATATCACCCAAAGTTACTAAGTGCAAATGAAACATGTATTAATTTCATTATGGATATAAACTCTAGGAAGTAGTCTACCCAGAAATTTATTCACTTTTATTTCTTAAACAAATGAGTATTTAGGTCAAAAGAAATTCTATTATTCTGCGAAAAACAGCCAAGTTTTTTTTAAAAATAAAAATGCATATGAGCTCACATTATGTTTCAACAGTTCATGTATTAAAACCCAAAGATAATGGTTGATTCTGGAAGATCAAACAACCTTGTACCGAATTCCATTATCCCACTTATACCAACTATAAAATTATAAACTGAAGGTCTGGCAGGATGAAAAGGAATGTAACTTATGGAGAAGAGTTGGCCCCTTGGACAAAAGAGCTTCATGTAAGTTAACCATTTTTACAGTGTCAGAGTGCAGGTCACCTATGACCTTGTGCAAAGTAACCAAAATTCTAAATAATACACATAGCCTTTCTGGATTCAAGAATCAGGAGGAAGGAGGTGTGCCAACCACAGTAAATGAAAGACAATCTGGACATGGAGAGCTGGAGGAGACAAACTTCGTATACATACAAACGCTAAACACATTTCCAGCTGATCTCTGTATGGTATGTGGGTACAACCAGGTTGGAACAGACTCAGAGCAGCCTACCTGAGAACAAACTAGCTCAGCTGAGATTTGAGATGCCTTTCCAGTGACAGAATTTGCATTTATGCCCAACCATCTTAATTGTCTGACAAAACCAACCAACAATAAACACAAAGTATTTCTAGAGAAATTTACCTGAATTTTAATCCTCAAAAAGTACAATCAACATGTCTAAGGTAGAGTCCAAACTTGCATGATCTATGTAGCACCAGGAAAATGCTACCAATTTACAAGAAAAAGAAAATCATGGAAACCAACACCGAAATTAGCCACGTACTGGGATCATTAACTACATCGAAAATCATGAAAGATAATGCATCTGCCATGAATGAAATTTGTTTTGGCACAGAATGAAAGACTTTAAAAAACCAAATGGAAATTGTAAAAAAAAAGAAAGAAAGAAATTTTAATATTACTCGATGTGCTCCACATCACAGTGGATATAATAAAGAAGCCAATGAAGAGTCTAAATTATGTTAATTAGAATCACAGAAGCACAGGAGAGAAAAGAATACAAAAATATTTTCACTTGGTGACAGATATATTTGAACAGATTTAAGAAGTTCACTGCACTCCAAACATAGGGGAACAAATTCCCTAAGTGTATACTAGTTGAAATGCTTAAAACTAAAATAAACATCTTAAAGTAGCAAGAAAAAAAGAACACCTTACTCAAAGAGAACAATTATTGTAATTATTGCTAAATTCTGAATATCAGAATAAATGAAAAAAAAGTTTAAATTGTAATTTAAAAAAAATATGTTAGCCCATAAGTCTGTGTTTACTGAAAATATATTTTATAAGCAATGGAGAAATAAACATGTTTTCAGATTTGAAGAAAATATTTTATGACATTTAAATACCATGATATATGAAATAACCAACTGTAAGACTATGAAAGCTTTTGAAGCTAAAATAATTTGAAAACAGATGAATATATAGATCTTTAGGAAGAAATTATTAGAAATGGTAATTATCTAAGTAGAAAGGACAGCTTCTTTCCCTTGGTTAATTATTTTAAGAAAAAATACAATTGAAAAATACACATACTGTGTTATGATCTTTTAAATGTACATAGATATTTTACACATGACAACTGTCACAAGTGATTGTGGGCTAAGGAGTCATGTGAACTTTTAATGTTTTCTTATTTTGCATGACATGGTACAATAATAATTCTACAGAAACTATGAATGGTCAAAGATTTACACCAAGCCCAAGTGTAATAAAAAATGTTTAGCAAAAAAATTGATATTCAAAAATTGATCCATCTAATGGGATCCTAAACATACACTTACATACTCCTTAAGAGAAAAGGAAGGACCAATAAATAAATAAATAAATAAGAGACAAACTCAACACACAGAGAGCAATGGTAAACATAAGCCTAACCACAACAAAATTGCATGATGTCGTGAACCACTAAAATGCTCCAAAGGCAGAGGTTGTGAAAAGGGAGAAAAAAGCAACATCTGACCAGAGGATGTGCATCCCATACAAGTGCCTTTAAATAAGAAGGCAGAGAGTGAGAGCAACTGGGAGAGGAAAATTCTACCCTGCTGATGAGAATAGGGAGGCTACACTGGCAAAACTCATACCAGAAAAAAAGTGGATGTAATGAAGACAACTGTGAATGCATAGATTGATAGAAACCATCCAATTTGAAGAACATAGAGGAAAGACGCTGGGGCAAAAATTCTCAGAGGCCTGTGGGACAACTTCAAAACAGTATTACTACAGAAAAGGACATTTCAAAATGATTTAATTGCATCAAGAAAGCAGAACAATTTTAAACATCCTGGTACCAAATCATGGGAACTCAACATACCTGAAATACAAATTGACTGAATTTATAGCTAGGAAAAGTTAACACTAGAATTTTGGAAAGAAGTTTTAATGGAGCTGCGCACAACAAAACCAACAACTAGTAAAAAATATCAAAATAGAGGATTCAAGAATAGGATCAAACTCGTTGACTTCATTTTTTTAAGCTCACTGAACATTATACCAACAAATACAACAAATATTTTTCAACTGTACGTGGCGTACTGTACAAACAGGTAATCTGTTTTCTCATACAAGAAACTTAAAAACTAAAACCAGACTATGTTGTCACCATTAAATGATTAATTTAAAAAATATTATGCTTAAGAATATCCTAAGTATTTGGAAATTGAACAACACACTTTTGAATAATCCAAGGGAAAAATCTCCATGAAGTGTAGCAGATATTGTGAACTGTATGATTATGTATATATGACATCAAAAATTGAGATACTTAAGCCTGGTGTGGTGGCGCAAGCCTGTAATCCCAGCACTTGGGAGGCTGAGGCAGGAAGATCATGAGTTCAAAGCCAGCCTCAGCATTGGTGAGGCACTTAGAAACTCAGTGAGACCCTGTCTCTAATAAAATACAAAAAAAGGACTGGGGATGTGGCCCAGTGGACGAGTGCCCCTGAGTTCAATACCCCCCGCCACCAAAAAAAAAAAAAAAAAAAAAAAAAAAATTAAGATACTTGTAAAGCAATGCTTAGAGGGAAATTTATTATACTTACACTTTATTTCAGAACACAAGATCTAAAATCAGTGACCTATGGTTTTATCTTTAAAAATTACCAAGGGTGCCGGGCGCGGTGGCGCACGCCTGTAATCCCAGCACTTGGGAGGCTGAGGCAGGAGGATCGCGAGTTCAAAGCCAGCCTCAGCAATGGCGAGGCACTTAGCAGCTCAGTGAGACCCTGTCTCTAATAAAATACAAAAAAGGGCTGGGGATGTGGCCCAGTGGTCGAGTGCCGCTGAGTTCAATCCCCGGTACAAAAAAAAAAAAAAAAAAAAAAAAAAAATTACCAAGGGAGCAGGGGAAAGGAAATAAAAAACAAAAGGAAGCTGAGAAATATCATAATAATTATGAAAGCTAAATTTAAAAAATATAATAAAATACATATTTTGAAAAGAATAATATTAATAAACTTACAGCTAGACTAGTCACAAAAGAGAGAGGCAGAGGGCAGAGTAAATATAAGGAATGAAAGTTTCTGCAGTTGAGAAGGGGATAATAATTAAAACAACTTCACAAGCACAAATTTGACAACCTAGACATAATAATAAAATCCTTAAAAAATCAAACTTATGAAAAGAACAGAAATTTAAATAAAGAAACATAACATACCACTATGTCTAACCTGAAAAGTTGAATTATGTCTATATAGTGTTAAAGTTCCAAAGAGGAATTTTAGGCCATGATGGTTTCATTTAACTTTTCTGTCTAAGTCTGCAGATAGAAGTAAAAAAATTTTTACAAAGAAATCACTCTGAAAATTAAGAGAAATACTCCAACATGATAATTTGAATACCATAATTTGAACATCAAAACCTGCCAAAAAATGTTACCAAATGACAAAATTACAGATCTGTATTTCCATTGAAATAGAAGAAAAACTTATTTCAAATTTGAGAAAAGTCAAATGTAGCAGCGTATAAACAGGGTAACATAGCCATTAACAATTTATGATAGTAATGGAATTAAGTGTTAAATATGAACAAAGCCACAGAAAATACTGACAAAAATCAATAACAACTTGTTTAAAATGAAAAAACACATACAGTATACTACTCTTTTTGGTAATGAAAGAACTGGTGATAAATCTCATTCTTTGAATGAGAACACATCTTATGTCCACATGACACCAAATGAGAGTAGCAGTGTAAGAGACCTAACGTATGTTTTAATTTATATGAAATTCCAGGAAAAAAAAAATTTTTGTGCTGCAAAAGTACATTGCAGCAATATTCATCTCTGTTGATATGGGAAGGAACCAACATGGACAGAGGTCAGCAGATTTTCTAGGCTAATGCCAAGGTCCTATATTTTGAATTAATAGCTTAGAGGTACTTATCAAAGACTGTATCTGTAATTCAGATTCTCTAATACCTTTTTTTTACTATATATGTTAATTTTCATTCATAAATACTATATATCTTGAACTCTTGTTAATGATTCAACATTCAATACTGATACTCTGGCTTTACACAAAGGAACAAAGTTAAATATTAGCGATAAAATTTCGCAGGTCAATGTATAGATTCATTTAACCCACTTTTTCAGATTTGGCATATCTTGAAAATATTAAATGGTAAAATACATATAAAATACACATATGAAATATGAAATACATTTTTTAATCCCAGATGAAGGAAATATTTTGCATCAGCAAAATTGTCGAATTTGGAACATCTTGAGAAGTTGAAATAAGTAAAAACAAAAATATAAAAGGTCTGACTGAAGTCATTGGAGATTACCCAAGGCAATTACAACCTGAGGAGCCAAGTTTTTTTGAACAAAGAAACACGCAGCAGAATTACAATTTTGTCAGTTGTCCTGATGAGTTATTGGCTGATTCCTGAACTGCTCAGAATAAAGGTCCAAGAAGAAAGCAGTTCATAGCTTTCTGTGCTCTCATAGGGACATGGGGATAAATACTGCATTCCAAGGTTACTAAGGAGGGCTTGTGTTGAAGGGCCAATAGCACAGAAAAAGTAGCATAGTACACTTCTGCAGGATTTTTCCTTTCAAGTTATTTGTCAATTTTATGTCAATAGGAAAGACACCGAGAATCCAATTGGCAGTCTATGTTTAGTTTGGGGGTTTTATGGGAATTTTTCATGTGTTCATTTGGCTGGTGGTAACACATTCTACAGTCATCAAGCTTAGGGTAATGCTATCCATCTCATTCTACCATCTTTTTTTTTTTTTTTTCTTTTTTTTATCCCCTTGACTCCTTCCTTCCCCTCCCTCCCCGTTGACCTTTCTAGTGTTCCTTGAATCCTCCTATGCTCCCAGTCCCAACCTCACTATGAATCAGCCTCATTATACTTTGTATACAACCAGAGATATGTAAAAATGTGCTCTATACGTGTAATATGAATTGCAATGCATTCTGTTGTCATATAGAACAACTTAGAATTTTTAAAAAAGAGGAAAAAAAAGATTCTATCGTTAAACTGCACCATGTCAAGCCTCAAATTTCATTTGCATCACCCCCTAATAATCCATGCAATGGGTGGAATTCTCTCAATTTTCTTTCTCCTCCTCCCATTTCTCTCTCAACATTGTCACCCTGCTCTTATTTGCCAGCTTCGGAACTTTGGAAAATCATGCCAAGTAACAGTAACAGGAAAACGTAAAAATAACTAGATCAAAGTTAGTCTTACAGGGAGTCATGTGGACTTGAGGTTGTTATTTTCATTTTTATTTTTTGGCTAGTAAAATTTTTCCTTGTTCCCATAATTAAATGCAAAGATGATGGAAGATAATTTGCACAATTAATAAATCATGATTATTATTATTAGTCCTAAAAAAGTTATCAAGCTAAGTAAATATGGTTTGCACAATGTCAATAAAAAATGTTCTTAAACTAGTGGTTAGGAGGAATTAACCATTATGTACAGTAAGTGTGGTCAACAATAATCTACAATATTTCAAAATACCTAGGTGAGTTGGAAGATTCCCAGCACACAGGAATGGTTAGAGTTTAAGGAGACATAAATGAAGATATAAATACCTTCATTAGAACTATTAAATTACCACAATGTACTTCATAAAATGTACAAATATTCTGTGTTAATTTAAAACAAAAAGACAAGGAAAACAGGATTCAAGGTGACAACTGCATCTGAGGAGACCATATGAAAGGCCCTTCTGGTCATCTCACTTTCCTGTGACCATAGTGCTAGATTACAGGAAATGCCTTAAAGAAGGAATCCTACCTATCAGTCCCCTCCTGGGCTTCCAATAGAGCGCTCTGGGTCGAGGTTTGAGAAGTGTGTGCTAAGTAGGAAGAGGTTAGCCCTCTGAAGAATGAAACCAAACTACCAGTAGCAAACTCTCATGGTCTTCACCCACCTGCCAGACCAAGAGGAGGAAATGTTCTCATTGAGAAGCTCGATTCTGTCAATACACAGTGCCCAGAAATCAATTTAAAATACCATACTACCTCTGTTCAACATTGAACTAGAGCTTACTAGTTGAATATGGCAAGGAGGTGACATCAAGATGGAAACACTTGAAAGAAAGAACACTGTCTTTTAAGATGAAATGATTAGAAGCATCAACAATATGAAGGAATCTAACAATTATTGCTAAGTGAATGAATTAGGAAGATTTCTAGGGAGAGCGTCCATACACAAATACACATATACTTCCATATACTAGAAACACATATTCAGAAATTGAAATTTTTAATTAACATTTATAGTTTCACATTTCAGGAAATGTGGAACCCCTGTACATAGATTTCTACAAATAAACACCAATGAAAAAATTTAAGCCTAAAATAAATTCAGCATTAGCTAAGGTAATTTTGAAGAAAATGATCAAATTTGGCAATATTTGCTGTCAAGATATCAAAACATGACTTAATATAAAGAAATTAATAGAATAATATTTGCAAAGGAATATTTAAAATTTATTAATTTCACAAACAGACCCATGTAAATTTGAATACTAGGTTTATTACAGAAGTTCTACTGAAGCACAGTTGGAAAAGATTTGGGTCCACTGGAAATTGAAATAAGAAATAAGATTTATTTTAAAATATACTTCACTAAAAAAGATAGATTGTAAATTTTCACGAAAACTAGAACAATTTTATTTCCATAATAACATGTGGAACCAGCTTTGTAACTGTGGCATAAGTAATCATTTATCTGAATAACAAAATCACTACAGTGAATGAAATACTGATTAACATTTCATTAGTAGTAGAATTTCCCTTCAAAGAAAAAAAAATACAGAAAAAAATGTGGTACTAACAAAGTATGTATTATGAGATTGTATACATAATACATATAACAATGGATTGTAACCAGAATATACAAAGCTCCTTCACAAATTTAAAATAGATAAACCAATTTAAAGAGGCAAAATATCCCAGAGAAAAAGATACAGTAGCCCACAAATGAACAGAAAATTCTCCTCATAATTAGTCGAAAGCAAATTAAAACAAATGAGAACATATAATGCTAGAATAGCTAAAATGTAATTTTGACTATAGGAAGTGTTGATAAAAAATATTTTTTTTCTAGGAAACTTGAGCTCTGCTAGTACATGTGTTGATTAGTAAAAAACAGCTGTTTTGAACTTCACCCTTGCATTTCCACTTTCTGGAATAGGCCCACTAGCAGAGCATGCCTTTGAGCACCACAGACAGAGACCAAGATGTCCAGAGCACTATGATGCATTGGCACTTAAGAATTACAGTAGCCTGCTGTTTAGCAATAAAATGGCTAAATAAACTGTGGCCAACAGAATTCTAAAAACGTATGGAAATTAATAAACTTACTATATTCTGTAGACCAAATGAATTTTAAAAATAGTAGAAGACCATTAAATTTAAAAAGGTACTTAATTCATCATTTAATGTCCAAAACCACATAAAAACAATCTATATGGAAAGATATCAGGACAGTGGTTATTACCAGGGCAGTGGGGCATAACGGCTAGGGTGCCTAGTACACTGTTGAGCTCAGAGGAAAATTCCTTTTCTTCATTAATAAAAAGTTCATTAAACTAAATAGATATGGTTGGTTCATCTTTTAAGTAGGTGTCAACAAAAATGTCATGTTTAAAAATATACTGTAAATTATATAGGTAAACAAAGAACATCTATAATAGTATCTTTCCTATTCTCTGAAACATTTGTAAAGAAGGGATGTCTTTGACTGCCTGGAAATTTATGCAGGCACTTTGCTTTAAGTCTGTATAGATTAAATACATAAATTGAGATATTGACTTTTAGAACATTCCTGTGATCCTCCATATTTTTCTTGATACCACATAGGTATCGAGATTCTTCTCATGTACTTGGCCATTCAAACATAAAGTGCAATCAATGCACATGAAAAACTGATGAATCTGAAATATTCTAAAGGTACCTTTGAATGGATGGTGCCTAGTGTAGGAATCTTGAATGACATCAATATGTCCCCGTTTCCTTTGCACTGGGAAGAGGAATTTCTTAATAGAAAACAAGAAACACACTTTCACTGTCTGATATTGATATGCTCTAGATATTTATTAGTCACACATTGTAGTCCACATTTTAAATTGGGGCATGGTGTAATTTGCACACAAATCTGTACTTGTTCATGTGACTATGTGGACCATTTCTGACTTAATAATTTTCAAACTTACAAAGGTGTGAAAGTGATAGGCATTCAGTAAAAACAATATTACTCATTTTGATCTTTTCCCAGGCCACCAATATATGGTGGCACACCATCCCAATGCCCAGCTGTAGGCTATAGAAACTGGTTATAGCACATAAAGGTAGGCTGAGCTAAGTCTACCTTCATGAATTGTAGTGGCAATGCAGTGTGTTTTCAATATGTGATGGATTTATTAAGATATAACCCCATTGTAAGTAGAGAAAAATCTCCAGATTTTCTATACATGTATATTTATTTTACATATATGTAGAGAGATGCCTGCATTTTCTGTGCTTTCTTAGAACATACTATGCTCTATAAAAAAAAAAAATGCTTTTTTTAAATCTGGTTTTGAGATCACATATTGATCATGCTAAAATATGGCCCATCAGTAGCCAAATAAAGTGACCTGTTTCAAAATGTGCCACCATTATTTCATTTTCTGTCCATTAAGAACTTGTAAGTTGTGATACAGGGAAATAAATTATTATTGTTATTTATTTCTAATTTTTCTTTCTTTTGCTGATTTCAAACAGCAGGGCAATTAGGCCAACAGTGATACTACCTCTAGTTAGGCGTGATTGGTGATAGGCTCCTGGAGTATATTATTACTACATTTGTGATACGATTTGTAATGAGAAAAATAAATAGCAAAAGCATATGATTATTTCTGTAATTTAACTTACATTTTCTAAAACCGGTAATAACTAGTGTAATTTAGATCTCATAAAAGAAACAGAGATGCTCTACTGAATCTAAAATCAAAGCCCATGAAAACCTTTTATACACAATGTAAACAGACATGTTTAATATAAGCATCTGCCAATCTAATCTGATAATTTTGCTCATGTTGTATTTTTTGCCCATTTGGCATGTTTTTATGCAGCAATTTATATACAACACTGTATCAGCATATATGGGGTATACAACCAGCTGTGTCCTATTATATAATTTACAGAAAAAAAAAAGTTTGACAAAGAAAATTGCTTTCTAATGAAATATGTAGGGAAAATTCTAAGATGTGAAACCTGTTGACCTATTTTCCAATTGAGCCCACAAGGGCACATCCTGTGCCTGGCCTGCTGGCTACAATGTTGCTTCCTCTTAAACAGATTGGCAGATCCATGCCAAGGCAGAACTTGCCCATTTGCTTCACAAATGAGCCTACCACATTTGAAGTCAACTCTTTGAAATGATAGCAAAGAGCAGCATGCACTTTATTTCCACTCCCCCCAAAAGGGGGGTGATTTCTGGAGGGTTTTCCCCCTAAATCTGAAAGTTGTGATTAGTAGTAAACAGAGTAAACAGTGGTGGTTAGAAACAATGTACAATCAGAAGCATACATGGGATGAGCAGCTGCCAGTAGTTAAGTTTCTGCATGCTGTTTTCCAGAGCACTGCTTTATATTATTGGGACAAAAAAAATCTGGAGAAAACAATTGTGTGAGATGAGTAAGGGTCAGAACCCTCCTCTCAGAGATGCCCCTCCAATCCTCAACCTCCAGTTTATTTTTCCGTGATTTTATTTAATGAGACTTTTTGGGAAAGTATCCATTGATGGGCTCTTGACTCACCAACACACACCTCCCAAACTTGCCTTAGGTTTTCAGTCCATTGTCTTTGCTTCAGACACATTGGCAAGATTGCCTGTGGTTAGAGGAGTTGCTCTCCTTATCACATATAGGGGCTTGTATTGTCTGATTCTTCTCTTTCAAGACTGAAGCAATTTCCTCATTTAATTTGGTGACCCATGCTCCCAAGTTAATGTCACTAAGAGTATGGATTTTGTCCTCAATTGTTCTGCGTCCATGTGGACCAAGGTTAATGAAGGCATCTAGGCATCTGGGTGGTTTTGATGCACCATCTGTTTGAACCACTAACTTAGGTGACGATGTGCTGCTCTAAGGGACTTCTAGAACCTGTGGAGGACTCACAGTGGCTTCCCCCTGTATATTAGCTTCCTATGCATTTTGATCACAATGAGACAATATTGACCATGGTGACAGAGGACCGTGTTTCATGGTTTTAGTTCCCACAGCATAGTAGTTCTCCAGCATTCTGTGTATAGCCTCTCAGGTGTGCCGTTAGCATGACTATTTTGAATATGCAAGCCTTTGAAAGAAGAGGGCCAGATTTTAGGGTACGATATTCTCATTGGCATGTGGACTCTGAGATGCTGTCCAGCTCTGCTTAACCTTGCCTCATTGGAAACCACACCATTTCATCTCCCTGTTAATAAAGTTAATTAACTTCCCTTTGTATTAAAACTATGGAGCACCTGTGACATTTATCTTTAGATCCTGGGATGAGCTATATAGTCATCTCATTGGTGCGACAGGACAGGGATTTTAACATCCACTCCCACTGGTTTGGCTCCCTTATAATATTCCCTGCCTTCTCAGGACAATAACCAAAATTATTCCTATAATATCAAATATGCTTATAATAATAATTTCGTAGAAATGAACATTTTGAGCTACTCACTTTGGGAACTGTGTAAGTGCTTTTCTTTTGGTACTCAATTCCCACATAAGCCTCTAATATAGGTACTATTATTCTTTTCTACTTTTTAAAAGAGTAAACTGAGGGACAGAAAGTTTAAGCAGCTTTGAGGAAGTAATAGTTAGATGTATGTGTCCAAGACTGCTGCACTAACTTCTGTCATGGCAGAGGTTGCTGTGTTGCATATCTGTGATGGCTGTTACCTAGCATGCTCACATACACTCCAATGTGTCAGGAGGCTTCAAGACCATGCACTGAGTTAGAAGGAGCTTCTTGTAGAGAAGGAGAGTTTGGCACTGCTGGAAGGCCAGGGAAGTAATGAGTTTTAGGTAGGATTATTAGTAACCTTCACACAATATTACATTATGCTGCCACCTAAATCACCCACAACATATGTGCTCAGCCATATGTGGTCATTTACTTATAGTGAATTAAAATCTTGCTTCATTACCCCATAGAAAAACAATGACCACTATTACAGAGTCCCTACTATTCACCAGGTATTGTCCTTAGCTTCATTTAAAAATAAAGCATATGGAAACAATAGGGAGAGTATTGTCCAAAATAATCTTTGGACAATTAAACTATCAAAATTCACACAATGTAGATGACCAATATTTTACAAATATGAACCGAATAGTCAGGAATATTTTAAATTCTGAAACAAGACAGTTTCAGGGATATATAATAGGGATATTCTCATAATTCAGTAGGCAGAAATGAGATGAAATTCACATCCTATTTTGAGAAGGGTTTATGATCAGGCAGGGGATAGACTGGACTTGTTCATCCATAGAGCTTAAATAAGCCAACCAATACCCACAACCCTACAGACATTGGCAGGTACCATCCAGGAATCATCTGAGACAGGTTAGGACCAATGACAGCTTACCTGAATGTTTTACAGATACTGTTACTGAGATAATTTTGCATGTTATTAGAGACAAAGATGATTATGAAGTACCACCTCGTTTTTTTTGTGTGTGTTTTCTATTTAATAACTTAAGCCAAGTTAGAATACATTGCTTTCCTACGTGACTTTCTTTTAAGAAAATGTGTTGGTTAGACTGATGCTAGCAGCTGGTGTGTCAGATAGCTGTTTTCCTATTATCAATTAAAGCAGAACTTTTAGTATGACTATAAAAGCACAATAGTTTGAACTAGTAACTTGAAGGCAATCAGTAAGCCAAACAAAAATGTTTCAGCTCTGAGCAGGCTAGCCAAACCAGCAAGATCACTAACTAGGTAGGGTAAGTGTCAATGAATGAGGCAATCTCGCTGGCCACCATTTGGGTCAGACTTCTCTGACACGTAGGTATCCCTGACCACTCTGCTTAAACTATAACATTTTCTAATTATTCCTATATAAAGATTTTTAGGACTCTATAATGAGTATAGGATTTGCTAGCTTCATTTTTGCAGATGAAGAAACTGAGGCTAGAAGAGATACTGTCACTTCCTCCAGGTGACTCAAGTAGTAAATGCTGAGCCAAATACTAAATCCACAGCTGTTTGGCTGAAAATTCCACTTTCCTTTCTGCACTCTCCAGAGTGCGTTCCCCAAAGACACAGCAAGTTACACAGCCCATGTTGTTCACATGAAGGAAATAGTTTGCCTTTAAAGAGATTCCTTCTAAAGCTCTATAAATGGCCAACAGCATCAGGATCCAAGAATCTAACTAATAGGTATGTTTTTCATAGGCTTTAACTTCTTTTCTCATTGTCAGTTTTTAAAAGAATAAAAATCTCCAAGTTGAGCCACGGCAGAGACCCTCAATGCCACCCCACTTACACGAGCACAAGCTGGCTTAGTACATCAGCAAGATGTTGCCTAAGTAAGAAGTACAGGCTGATGGTCCCTTTCCATAGTCACTCTGTCTCCATTACACTGCAAGTAGTCAGGAAGCATGAATAAGCAGAAAACACATAAGGGGGGGGGGGGGGTGGACACATTTAAGAGGAGATTCTTCATTTGGATAAATTGTGTTTGTCTTTTATGAAGAGAGAAAGCATCACTATCAGAATCCAAATGCTTCTGCCTTCACATAGACCATTTTTCAGATTTTTAAGCTGAATTACACTTGCATAGAACCAGTCCAAATTTCATAACCATTGAAATAGCTTGGGAGCATTAGGAACTACTTAGAGTTTGCCCAAGGCACAGTTGTAAAAAGTAAGTGAAATTTTTTTTCATCTGGGTCCTTATGTGTTCTTTCTTTATATTTCCTTACCTGTTCTGGCACATTGAACTGTTGTTTCTCTTTTATATTGGAATTATTAGTCACTTATGCCATAGTATGAATATGGAGTAAATAACTGGAATGTGTCCTCATCTAAGGCAGGTTAACTTTAAGAACTATCTCTTAGTGTTAAAGGCTTTTTTAAAAATGAATTTCAAGACATCAGGGAGAAGATGGAGGAGCTCTTGAGGAAATCATTTGAGGAATTTTTTTTTTCTATATTCCCTCAAAATGACACCATAAAGGCAATCCCCCAGAGAAATGGTGATCAATAACTATTGAATATTTTAATTACAACTTCTCCTAAAGAAACACATCTGAAAACTTGGAACAGAGGAAAAGTGAAGGGAGTCATAAAGAATCATTTTCTTTCTTTTTAAATATTTATTTGTTTTAGTTGTACACAGTGCCTTTATTTTTGGATCGAACCTGGGCTGCACACGTGCTAGGTGAGCGCTCTACTGCTGAGCCACAACCCCAGCCGCAAGAATCATGTTCTTGCCATAACAGAATTCTAGGTTCAACTGAACATTTTTCCTGGTGTATGCAGTCTGTGTTTTTCATGTTTGCTGCTTTCTCTTTTGCGACAAGCAGTGGAGGTCTTTTCTGTCCTAAATCAAACTGCTTCCACCTCAAAGAGTACTTCCTTATGCTTCCCACTTACTTTTTTTTTTTTTTTTTCTGTTTTCCATATCAACCAAAGTTTCCATTTCTCAGTGACATATTTCAACAAATGACCACGTTGTAGATCATAATTTGCTAGCTTTATATCTGACAGAATGTGTGTGACTAAGAACTGCCTGAGTGCGTAGCCATCCATATTTCTTTTTTTTTTTTTTTAAGCATTTATTTATTTGCATTAGTTGTACACAATGCATTGGTCTTTACGTGGTGCTGAGGATTGAACCCCGGTCGTGCACATGCTAGGCGAGCGCTCTACTGACGAGCCACAACCAGAGCCCAATATTCTTTAATGTATTTAATGTACTGAAAATGACTTTGTCAGTCAGCCAAGTGGCGCATGCCTGTAATCCCAGCGGCTTGGGAGGCTAAGGCAGGAGGATTGCGGGTTCAAACCCAGCCTCAGCGACTTAGCAAGGCTCCAAGCAACTCAGTGAGACCCCATCTCTACATAAAATACAAAAAGGGCTGGGGATGTGGCTCAGTGTCCCAGTGTCCCCGAGTTCAATTGCTGGTACAAAAAAAGAAGAAAGATTTCATCCCCTTTAGGTATTAGGACAGGTGACCTTTGTAGCTTCATACCCAAAACAGAATTGACAAGAACAGGAGGAATAAGAACAGTGGCACATCCATACAAGGGAGGTAGGGATGGGCAGTGTTGAACCCCCTACACCAGACTGTGGAAGCATGGTATCCATGAGCCTGTATGGCCAGTGCTATATGGGGGAAAGGCCTCTCATGATCATCTCTTAGCATCACTTCATTGACAATGTTAGAGGATGCAGAGATAATCACCATTAAGTAGCACTAAAATGAGGGGTTTTGCCACTAACCATTTTAATTACTATTTCAGGATTATTTTGATTAAATTTTAAATCCCATTAGTGCTAAAACCTTCCTGAAACAGTCCCTAGGATCCCACCCATCTCCTTCAGTAGATATATTGTCCCTTCTTCCCTAACCCAGCAATATCTAGAGTTTTTGTTTTATCTCCACTACTGAAACAAGTTCAGATTAAAATCTTTAAGCAGTTATAGAAAATCAAGTGAATCCTTTTCCCACATAGACCCAAAAGAAAGTAGCTGTGTGCATGCAGATACAATTCTCTTTCTTAGTCTAACAGTTCAGATCCCATGACCATTTCTCTTTGATCTTCCTTGTGGTCTTGCTATCACTTTGAAGCAGCATGGCACACACTCTGGGCACCAGCTTATTAAATACAGGTTATTGTTAAAAGAAAATTCCAACTGAGACTGAGCTGATTCATGTACAGTCTCCCTTGTTTACTAAGAATACTTTTCACTGGAAAATATTGAAAGAAAGCTTGCTTTTCATTTTCTTTTAAGAACTTTTAACTCTTAATTGGTAAAACAGTAGGCAAAAGATATTTTTTCCCAAATAATTCCCAAATTTGTATAATTCCAAAGTCCTTGTATTTGGAGGTTATCTGTACATCAGTGACTCAGTTAAATGCATATCCTAACTGTCCTATTAACTAATATTGTCATTTTCTCCTTGAAAGTAGATTGCATAACCTGTGTAATTGGAAAAAGTTTTGAAAATGCTGGTATTTTGAAGCTTCTTTTTTTGAATAACGGTGAGATATAGAAAAATTATAAAGTTACCATAGCTTTAAGATCACATAACCTACTTTGACCTGTGTACACAAATATGCACACACATGCAATGGTAGCAGTTTGAATGATGTATTTTGGAGTCACATGGACTCTTTATTCAAAATGTGGTCTTGGGAAAGTTTTCTTGTTATTGTTGTTGTTTAATACTTCTCTGGCCCTGCATTACTTCCTTTGTGATACAGGGTTAATCAAACTCATTTTCGTAAAAATGTTGTGAGGATTGGAAATAAAGAACAATAACTCCTGCAGAACCTGCTGGTATATAGGTTCTGATCAAAAGCAGAGGTGGTGCTGCTGCTTCTTGGAAGGTCATCACCAACTTTAGTAAATGGATCTGTTCAACTACTGGCTAAAGGCAAGAAGTCTGTGAGAAGTAGCACCATAGGTAACCATACCTGTCACTCAGAGCATCTGTTCCTGCGACTCTCAATTTGGGGTCCTTATCTCAAAACCTGTTCCTTTGTCCTTTGCTAAGTCTCATAAACCTCTTTCTAGCTACACCTAATTTAGCTCCTCCATAGAAGGCTACCAAAATGTTAATTTTCATTTTAACACAGTGATAATTTAAAAATCAAACTATCAAACACAGTTCGGGAGCCTTCTCATAATGCATATAGGCCCTCTTTGAGGATAGCCACATAGGTAAATAATTTTACTAATTTAATTAATGATAATTCTCTTGCCATATGACTTTAGGAAAAATAGTATCAACAGACCTCTAAACAAGAAAACATGCACTAGAGAAAACAGTTATGTAATTAGTATTCACTTAACACTCAGCAAATACTTAGCTCAGTGCTTAGTCATCTTTATCATTATATTGTGATTGTAAATCATTTGATGTCATGCTCTGACTCCACCTTACTCTTTGATAAAAAGCCCTTGGGTTATATCCAGTAATCTTTGTCCCTAGTCAAGTATTTATTAAACCCTTGCTGTGTGTATCCCATCATGATAAGTGTTATGGTTGCATCTTAATCTTGTGCTCTTGACAGGATTCTGGTAATTGCTTGTAGATTCTCAGTACAGAGGTTGGGACTGGACTCTGACACCTCAAAGGCTACCATAAATGTTGAACCTTGAACAATTTCTTGAGCTCATTCCCTTCCTTTTTCTCACCTATTTAATGGAGAGACTGAACCAGATGATGGATAAGGTCACTTCACACTGTCAGATCCTGTGGTCTTTCCTGAGATGTGAGGTGTTTCGTATGTCATTGAAGAACACACCCCTTGTTCTGTTCACACAGAACTACATTCTTGTCCTAACTCTGGGGAAAATGTTAGTATCCACAGAATTCCAAAGTATAACCCCTGCCCTTTGCCAGAGTAAACCTAAATCAACCTTCAGGTTCCAATTTAAATGTCATTTGTTTTCCCAGAGGCCACCTGGAATCCCTAGCTCCCCTTCCTACTGTGCCGAGTTAAATACTCCTCTTTTGTTTCCACACTATCGAAAATTCTATTTCTCATAATATCCATTACACCTTGCTGTCCTCTCCATTTGTCCGAGTGAACTCTTTACATCGTGATCAACTTCATGACTTTCTAGCATTATATATTATAATATTCGATTTAGGATTATTGTAATTTATTAGAAGTAATTCTCTGATTAAAATTCTTCACTTGCTTCTGTACAGAGAAGATTACCTTGCTATCTTTCCAGATAACCCTTCAGGGTAGGGTTATCTATGATTTGTAGACAAGGTAGATCCCACTCTAAAAATTAATGGTGGACAGAATAAATCCCAAAGTCCACACCCCTTCCCTGGGGATAGCTGGATGTAATGATTGGTTGACCTGGAATACAAAAGCCAGACCTCTTACCTAAATGAAAGACAACTTATAGGGTCAAGCCAACAAAGTTCCCCAAACCATCTGTAATGACTGCTTCAGAGTTCAATTTTTCCCTATCCCCATCATATTTTCTTCATTTCAGCTAGATATTTCAGCAACAAACTTCCTGCCTACAAAATTCAGTGTTAGAATCTGATTTCCACAGGACCCAACCTTAGGCAGCAAGGGTTTTGAAATCAAATGCAAATTTCTTAAAAAGGTCTGTACAACCAAGAGTGAAAAGAGCTCTTTCCTCACTCTTAAGGGTTTTACAGTGTCACCTTTATTCAATCATCTGTTCTTTCTATGTTCCTACAACTTTTTTCCTGGTCTAGGCCATTTTATACTGTTTCCTTTTTCCAGATGTTCTGTTTGGCCATTTCCCATAGATGACTGCTTCAGGAATTCCATAGGTGTCACCCTTTTATTCATTCTCAAAAAAAAAAAAAAAAAAAAAAAAGACCTTGCAAGGGCTAGGTATGTAGCTTAGCAGTAGAGGACAGGTCTAGCAAGCAAAAGGCCCTCCCTGGGTCCTACCTCTAGCAGAGAAAAAACAAAAACAAACAAACAAAAAAAAAAAAAAAAAACAAAATTAGACCTTACTTCAGTTCCTATCCATGGTGACCACCTTGGTATCCTCTTATAAACCTAATTCTATGATGACATTTTTCATACATCAGGACTCTCCTGCTTTCTAATGAATTGATAATGTTGACATGTCAGCATCTGAAATCACAGATTAATAACAGTAACACATTAACATAGTAGTTACCAAACAGGCATAATTTGAAGGGTTTGACATATTTAATCCTCATGAGAACTCTACGATAGGCATTATCATTTCTATAATTTTGAAGATAAGGGGACTGAGGAGCAGAGATCCTACAGCACATATGTGAAGCTGATTTCCAAACTCAATCTGACTACAAACGCCATGGTATTAACCCCTATCACAGTTATTACATAACTGCTTTTTGAGTAACATGTAGCGCACAAATGAATGAAGTAGCATAGAAACTGTTTTGAAGTAATTATTCTACAGAAGGTGTTGGAGTCAAACATGCAGCTTTATATATAACATTTAACATACATCCCTTTGCAAAGAAAAGCGAGCACATCAAAGTTCTTTCCAACCTTCCATATTCAATGAACAGTTCTATCATTGCTATAGAATAGGAACATGTTATATATTCACCAATGATGGGAACATTGCCTGTTACATACTCTGGTACTTGTTTTCCTAAAATCCTTTTAATAAGGAGTTCACACATGATAAAAGACATTTGAAAATATAATTGTATTAAAAATTAAATATTGTGCTAAATTTGAGGGTGCATGATCATTTTTTTTACATCATTACAGACATTATAATTAGCTTTGTAAGTTGTAGGATGCTGAAATCTACAATGCAATATATGAAAACGTCAGCTCTAATAAAACTTTCTAGTTTTTTCATTTTTGCCTACAAAACTCCAAATTTCTGAAAGTGGAAAATGTGATTATTCACCTAAATATTTTGTCTACATTCCGTCAAGCATTGTGTTAATTATAAATTAGAATTCTGAGGAATTTTTTTTTTTTTCTCACTGTGCATCTAGGATATTTGGCCAAAGGGCCAAGTCAAAGCAGTCCAGCTCCTTTAATGTAGAGTAACTATGCAAAAACGTAGTATTTTTCCTCCCCAGACTTTTGCTTTAGTATACTTAAAAATCACAACTTATTTTAATATGTCTGACCTAGTGTATGTCTAACCTGTTAAAAGCACAATTAGAAGTTGCTTAATCGGTCAGTTGCTGAGGGATTACATGAAATGTGTTAATTAGCTTCAATATAACAACTTTGGAAGGCATTTGGAAAGATAAAGGACAGCAAAGAAGATTAAGTCTTTGAATTATTATTTTTTTGCTGGTCTTTTTTTATTCCTGAGCTGGTTACAAAATAATTTATTCATAATCATTAATAAACACTTGCATTTTTCTATGACTGTATCATATAAAAATCATCTTTCCCTTAGAGTCCACACATCTAATAATTATATTGTTACTGAGAATATGTCAGTTGATTGTCCTAAATGATGATTGTAATGAAAGCAGTCCAGTCACACATAGAACACATCATGATGTTTCACATCTTTTTTTTTTTTTTTTTCTTTTGTAAGCCATTATCATCCACAAAGAACAGTGGTGCCACTCAGAATTTACTTCAAGAGAATATTCTATGGGATCACAACTTACTTTTGAGTACCCAAAGGAGGCACTGACAGCATGTTGATTTTTTTGTTGTTTTTGTAGGGGGGGACCAGGGATTTAACCTAGGATGCTCAACCACATCCCCTGCCCTTTTTTATTTTGACACAGGATCTCACTAAGTTGTTTAGTACCTTGCTACATTTTTTTTTTTTTTCAGGCAGGCTTTGAACTTGCAATCTCCTCCTGTGCCACTAGGATTAGAGGCATTAACCACCAAGCCCAGCCATGAAATTCTTTTCAAAGATATACCTCAAGCTTTTAGGAACTACCTTATGTGCTAATTAATGTTATTGCTCAGTTCTCTTGTCAAAATAATAATAATCTCACAAGTCTCACAAACCTTG
This sequence comes from Tamias sibiricus, assembly GCA_025594165.1. Lineage (NCBI taxonomy): Eukaryota > Metazoa > Chordata > Mammalia > Rodentia > Sciuridae > Tamias > Tamias sibiricus. The sequence continues at coordinate 14,653,314 of CM046662.1, forward strand.
TGGCCACTGAGACCTCACATTTGAAAAAAAAATAATTTTGAAAGTACTTTTAAAAAGTGGTCTAATTAACTTATAACCACTGGCCTAATTATGACATTAAGATTTTCCTTGCCCTCTAATTAAGACAAGTATTAGGTAATATGAACATGTTTTAAGATTTTGACAATTTGAGTTTATCAACTTGAAAATTTGTATTTATCTCAATATTAACCAAAGTGTTTTAGAGAAAAATAAATAAATTTTTAAAATTCTTGAAAAGGATTCTTTTAAAATATGCAGTACCTACTCAACAAACAAGCTTTTCTCCCTCCAAATGCTACCTAGTACTTCCACAAATGGAAATTATACAATTAAAGATGACAATTTCTGTGTTAGTCTAAAGCTGACTTAAACCAAAAATTTGAAAATCAGTTTTTAGTAATTAGTAAATATCTTTTACTTGAGGTTCTCAAAGTCCTGGGCACCACTGCTAATTTATCACCATTTTTTTCTAATTTTTCATTTATGCAGAAGGTAGACTGGGGTCCTTATTTCAACTTAAGGATTCAAATTAGTGTAATAGTGAAAAGACCAAAAGCATGCATTATGTTTAATTACTTTTTTAAAAAAAAAAAACAACAAATGGAATTCTGGATCATTAGGAAGAAATTTTTCTAAAATTTTCAAACAGTATATTTGAAATCTTGCTTCAGAAATCAATAACACATGTGTATTTCAATCTAAATCTTTGAAGTGAGAAAATATGAGCAAGCATGAGCAAATAACAGCTGATAGAATTCAAATAAACCTAATAATGTTGAATGAGTTAACTGGGAAAATGATGGTTGGAATATTTTAGAGGGACAACTTTTAAATTAAACTATTTGAATATTTCACTTCACTTTCTAAACCATCCTAAGGCTGAGAATATTTTTCTTCATTTTCACAGTATAATATTATAAATATTATACTACTTCCTTTGACAAGCAGTCATTTCCATCATTATACATCATTGTTTATCAAAGATGACTAATCATTTTAAGTCAAACCAGGGACTTTGTGATATAACTCTTAGTAATTTTAGTCCAGTGGCAAAATGCTCATAGTGTGGCCACTGATAATTAATTCCAAGCACAGTGATCCTTTATTGGAGAAGGTATCTCAAGATGACACTCATTTTACTTCTCAGTAACGTCCTCATCAAAGGTTTCTTGTCATTTACACAGTTGAGGGAGAGTACAACCTTACCTGATATTGATCACTATCTCCAAGGGTTGGGAAGCAGTACCTATTCCAAGTGTTCTCTTAAAAAGACAGTACCCAGTGGACCGCCTTTGTCTTACTGGGGCTACTTCTTTTGTAGTAGCCATCTTTAGAGTGTTCTCCCAGATAACGCCTCTTCCGAGTATTAACATCCCATATGTGAAGACCTCAGCAATCTTCTCCCCACCCTGTTTTTCCTCATATGACTTCACTACAAGACCCTGCTTCTTGAAGATACCCTGATGGACTGGGGATGGATATCTCACCCAGGAAAGGCCAATCACATTTGCTTTTTCACAATTCAAATGGGATTTGAAGAAGGCCAAGCTCCACTGTGCCCATGAACTCAAGACGAATTTGAAACTGAAGGATGGACTTTTTGCCAAAAATCGTCAGTGAAGAAAGAGAAATTACCAAGAAGATATTCAGGGCTATACATCTTACAAGAGTCCCAGAACTACGGCACTGGAATGCTTTCTAGGTCTCCATCTGTCTCTCCTGTAGTGGGAGTGAGTGTCTTTCTTCCCCTCTAGTTCCCTGAACTAGCATTTCATTGATTAAAAACAAAGTCCTCATCTTTGTGTAAATGATTATCAGTAGGTTTCTGTGACATCCATTTTTTTGGAGCATTTAGACATCCAGACTTCAGTCTCATTTTTATTTGTCTGTCCAATGAATGTATCACTCATACGGTGTATTTCTAAATCCAGTGCAATGCCCACATCTCTACATCTGTCTTAAAATCTCAAATCCTGGTAAAGCAGCAGGATAAGCCAGCACCAGCCAAGACACTCAAGAGAAATGATAGGAATTTCAGTGTTTCTAAATCTGGTAATATTAGACTGTGAATATTAGACATCCTAGAATGTCTCCTACTTAACCATTTACCAGGATCAATCCTTCATTAATAAAATTATAAAAATAAAGAAAAGAAAATTCTCTAAACCAGCATTTGAGTTAGGTCTGTGGATATTACTCTTGACTTTTTAGTTGGCATAAGAAGAGCACTATCATTTTTTAAAAAAAACAAATTTACCAAATCTATCTTTCACAAGTATATTTAATGCCAATCTACTGACAAACAGAAAACTTCTATCATAGGGGATGGGAGATGGGGAAAAATAGCATGTATGTTGGCTTTTACTTTCTCCACATATTTCCATGTATTCTACAAATCTAACTCCCTTACTGTAAGTGAAACATAGGAACCTTTTTATTATGAGAAAAAACATTTCATCGTCTTTTTTTGGTAAAAGCCCAAAGATAATATTACTTTCTGTATAATCAGAGGAGTTAATCACTACTGTGTACTAATAATTTAACTGTAGTTAATTAATAGTGACCCATTAGAGAATACCTCATCTGTTCGTCATGATCAGTGATGGAGTCCCAGGGTGAATGGAATACCTAGGCATCCATGGCTTATATAATTTTTTTAGTTTTATTAACTAAAACGTCTCTTAAGTTTTAAGGGAAATTCAAACTGGTGTGATTGAGATAATGATTAAAAATTAATAGTTTCCTAACATCTTTGTGAAACACTAGCATCTTAAACCTACACCCAGATTATTCAAAGTCAGCAGCCAACCTGTGGGAGTGGGAGAGTGAACTCATTGAGAGCAGCGGAAAGCTGCCCATTATTGCTCTGGGACAATGAGGGAGTTGACCAAAGTGTTCACAAGTCTCTACTCCTACATGCCAGCTGGTGAGAGCACCCCTCCCCCTTCGTGATGGGGTCTGAGCCTCCCCTGGGAGCACCTGACACCCAGATATGCTTTCTCTCTTTAGTTGGTCTCTAGCAGCCATTGAAATTCAAGTTAAGTATGATACGACTGGCTTTGCAAAACATCACTAAGCAAGAACTCCCACTGAATAGTAAAAAGGAAATTCTGCTCTTAGAAAAGCACCAGAATTAGGTTTTATTTCTGACACTTCAGATAACAATAGGAAAAAATGGTCTTCATACAAAGTGTTTCACATATATTATTTACACTTCTACACCTGTGAGAAGTTGGGGGGGTGGGGGAAGGGACCTGTGAAAACTCTAAAGCACAGGAATGCTCAGTTATTTTCCTAAGCTATCTCGATAAGAACAATAATCACTTCTACTACACCTGCCACTTAGCACTGCTCCTGCTGTGGAATTTACCATGAACTGAGAGCTATGCAAAACACTTCGACTGTAATCAATTTTTCCAGCACCCCTTGAGGGTCCTGCCACCCCATTTTATGGGGAAAAAATACATAAGTTTTATAGAGTTAAGAAATGGGCCCAACTACACAGGTACCAAGAGGAGGACTCAGATGTTCAATGACCAAGCCCATGTTCCATACTATACCACCATCTTCCAATACCCTAAAGAAGTATAGAATCATGTGTTAACATGCTTCACATACTTTAGCATCATAGTATGCACAAAACTGCTCATGATTCTCTGATCGTCCTACTGCAAAAGTAAAGCACATCTCTGACTTGATGGTTTAAAATCACTTAATAACTAGGGTCAGCCCTGTGCACACAGCTTTGCAGACAGACACAGCCATTCAATTGAAACATTCAGTTGTTTAATTATTACTGTCCATGTAAGGTCCTTTAGAAGAACTTCCTGTGTAATTCACAATTCTCTCCCCACATCTAGAAGAGTGTAAACACTCATGAGCATGTAGAATGAGCAAATTGTAATCAAGATCCCAAATGACCAAGGACTGTATTTATATGGATTAAAATTATGAATTTTGATGCCACACTTAGCTCATTAAAAGTTCTATTTGAGCTCCTGACCACATACTATAAACACCACAATTTGACAGTGTCACCAGAGCTCAGAATCTGCTATGATGATTTTTAAGAAAAAGGACAAATAAACAAGAATATTCAAGAAGCAATACCACATGGTAGAAAAAAAATATCAGACTTTGAAGTCTACAAAAATGAAGTTCAAGTCCTATGTCACATAACCTGTGACAGGTCAATTATTTTTCTTTAGCCCTAAGATGCACAGTGATTACATACCTAGGTTACCAGCTCCTCATGAGACAACAGGGGTCTAAAACTTTTCATACAGATTTTTTTTTTCTCTTTTCCTTTGAAATGCTGTAAAACAGCAAGGTATTCTATTTCAAACAATTGCAAATCTCTCTACCAAAACATCCATAGCAACAAAACAGAGGAAGAAAAAAGATGTCGCAAGGCCCTTACAGACCTGAAGGTCAGCTGAGGGGACATCACACGGAACATGGCACCCTTGGGCGACACCTGAACAGAATGGCCAAGCTGAGCTGAGAAGGCAGAGGCCTGAAAAGCGGCTGAGAAAAGGGGACCACAGGGCTTCAGAACTCTGAGCTGCATGGGGGGCAAACTTCTGAAGCAGTGTAGTGCCACGGTGAGATCATGAATAGAACTAAATTCAGACCAAAAAAGCAGGAGCTTTTCATTTCAAAGACAGAGACGGAAGGGGTAGGCCAGCTTATGTTTCGGAAAAGCTCCACAGAGCTTCACAATCTTTGGGAATTCCCCAGGGTGTAAAAGTGCAATAAAAGAAAATTGGCTTAAAGTACTCAGCACTAAGTGAACATCTCAAGATTAGTTAGACAGTCCACTCCGCTCCCTCCTTAGTGGTTTTGCACTGGAAAGAGTCAAGAATCGGAAACAAAACTACATAGTTATTAAGGAGACAGAAGAGCTTATGGGTGAATATAGTGAGAAAATTATAAACAGTTTGAAAAAGTCCTCCCCGCCCCCCCTTTTTTTTTCTTAAGACAAGGGTATGAGGTGCTTAGCACATGGTAAAAGGGAATAAGGATGAGGGAAGTTATTATCTTTTGTGCTTGGTTTCCAGGATTCTTAAATTTTATGTGATGCTAGGATTATGTGATTTGTGAAGAAAAACAGAAGTGGAAGATTTGTAATTATCCAGGGGATTTTGAATATAGACATATTAAAGACATGTTGGATAATGTCCTTCAGTATCATTAACCATTTCTTTTTGTTTCTTTCCTGAACACAGGATTTTTTGTGAACAATTTAATGATTAAGGTATTTAAAGCAGATTTAAGCTGGGCACAGTGAGGCAACACCCATAATGCCAGTGACTCAAGAGGCTGAGGCATGAAGATCACAAGTTAGAGGCCAGCCTCAGCCAATTTGCAAGGCCCTAAGCAACTTAGGAAGACTTATTCAAAGTAGGAAATATAAAGGACTAGAGATGTAGCTCAGTGGTAAAGTGCCTGTGGGTTTAGTCCCAAGTTTCAAAAACAAAACAAAAAACCAAACCACATAGTCGTGAAAAGTCCTTCCTTCTTGCAGTAAGGATATTTGAACTCTGAGTTATAAGTCTTCAGGTAGATATGAAATATTATATGTGGACTATGCTTAGAAGATAGTAAATGAACAATAAAGGAGTTTATAACATGTCAGAAGTACTTTTTTTTCCTTAACATTTTTAAAACTCTGAAATCTGGAAATTTCTTTAAAAACAGCTTCTTTAATTCTGTGAGCTCCAGTAGTGAAAGCAAACACACAGAAAGCACCTGCTCTAGTTGCTGTTTAGAGCACTTCGCCTATATCAAATCATTTCATCCTCAAGCAATCCTGAGAGTTAAGACATTATACTTTGCAGTTGAAAAAACTGAAATGCACATGTATTTGTATAAACTCTTGGAGATTATTAGACTACATCAGAGGAACTAAGTTTAAACACAGAGCTCGAGGGCAGAGCATGCATGTAGTCATATACCATATTCTCATATCTTATTTGATTTAGTTAAGCAGGAAACAACAGAGTTGGCAAATCTGTTGATTAGGAGACAAAACTCTTATAATCGGAACCCACATACTTCTTCTTACGTTAGGGTATTCATTACACCTTTAGATGAATATTCTTCTATTGGAATTTTTAAGCAGTCAATATTTATGACAATTCAGTTACATATTTTAACCCCCTTATTCTTTCGATACAACATGAAGATTGTCATAAATGGATATAGAGATCCAAGGAAATTAGGGATGGAAGTGAAGAATTTGATCAAAGAGTACACCTTTGAAATGAAGTTTCTTTAGAACAAGACAACGTTTTTGAGACCTAGAGCTGAGATAAGGAAATGAAAGCAGAGGGGTTGACAATTGAGAACAGGCTCTGGAAGCAGACCTAGGTTGAAATCTCATATTGATCTGGGATGTTTCTTCTTTCCTCATTTACAAAGTAGCAATAATAATGATGGCTACATTATGGTTAGATGTGAAAATAAAAGACAGCTCAGTAAACTGTAGCTATAGGATTACAAATGGGATAAGGAATATTAAACATTACCAATGGCTTTTTAAAATTTTTTAAACTCTAAATTGTTATACATGTTTGCAGAGTATATTTCATTTCATATTACACATAAAGAGCACAATTTCTCAAGTTGCTGATTTTATATAAAGTATTTTTATAATAATTGTGTCTTCATACATGTATTTAGGGTAATCATGGAAAACTCAGTCTGCTATTATTCCTATCCCCTTGCCCCCTCTTTGTTCTATTTAATGTTCTTTCATTCTTCTCATCCCCACTCCCTTGCCTTTATAAGTTAGTATCTTCATATCAAAGAGATCAATAAATGCAGAGCATTTATAAAAAAGCAGAGCATCATTATAAAAATTGGTATGACCCTCCCCCCCAATCATAAATGTAAATGTTTATGCTAAGTCTTAAATCCAGTGAGGGACAAAACTAACTCCTTTTGTTAATTCACTTGCCCATTTTATTTGATTTTGTTAGAGATTAGAAACATAAGCATGCTATTATGGATGTTTATATATCTATTAGTCTATCTCATTTATTTTTTGAGAAAATATATCAGCATCAAATTGAAAATACAATTACTAAGTTTGAAATTTTTACAGTAACATTTATATTCCTATATTAGCATATATACTATATGCATGGTATATAATAAATCTTCAAAATCTTTTAACCAAAAAAACATTAAAAAGGGATCTTAATTTTATGGACTTTTAGGTTGTAATTTTCTAATGGTATTTCTCAGTTTATAGTACAGTGTACAATGTCTAATCACTTGCTTTTGAGTGCAGCTTACTGAAAACAGTTTAGAAATATTTGACTTAATTCCTGTAATTCCATGTTAGTATATGTATATATTTAAAAAGACATAGGATGTTGGCTTTATGGTAATGGATGACATGGACATTTTTTTTGTAGTTTTCAAAATAATTTCCGTTGAAGGAAGAAATAAAATTTTAAGTGATTTTAAATTTTTAAACTGTTTAGTTTGAGTAAAAATTTTAAACGTGTTCAAATTAAATATTAAAATCCACAAATAACAGAAATCAGGGAAACAATGGAAAATGCCAAGCATTTCAACTTTAGGTTAACATTATTTTCCCAAGCTTTGAGAAGTCATATTTTATGTTACATAGTTTTTAATGACATCAAATTTCACAGAAACATATTAATTTCTCATTGAGCAAAAGATGGTACTAGGTCACTCTCTATGATGTAGGCAAATGGCTTCTCTTTATTCACAAGTATTTTGTATGCTTTTCCACGACAGGGCTTAAAGGGACTTTGATAACAAGTACAATCTATTATTAGACAAGGTTCATCTTTCCTGTTTTCAACTGAAGAAACCCAGAAACTGTTAAGACGACACATGGAAGGGAACACGAGGAGATTTTATTTCTTTCAAATTGGAGACCTTGAACTTTCCTTTCTCCAGCCCTCCTTCTCCCCATTCATTCCCACACCAACAGAAAGTCTGCACACAAGCATGCACACGCATGCACACACACCAATACGGGAACACCACCTTGCCCCAACAATTCCATAGTTGTAATTAAGAGCTACATTTTGTTAAGCAAATTAGGAGTTACAATAAAGTGGAGGGAGCATGTGAAATGAATAATTAACACTGTATAGACTTCACCATCATAATTAAGATTAAATGCTGCATATATTCAAACTAGATTAGCACAGCCATTGAAAGCAGCAATGTGCTCAGTGGGGGAGTATGATTTTGCTAAATAATGTTTTATGAAGAGTATTCTAAAAACATTAAGCATAAGGTTGTCATATATAAAATGATTAAAGTTTTATACAAAAGAAGCTGTAATTCCGGTAAATGAAGTAATTTCATTTCCCTGCTGTTTTCACCTTTAGAAACATACTGTAAATGGAAAGGAACTCTATGTGATATCTTATTGAGTACGAATCCCCGTGTTTGAAGTTAATGAACCCTCACTACATAAATGTGGGGTAATGGACAGTTCCGATACTTAACTTCACCAGTTTCTTTTATATCTCTTGAAAATGTTCATTTCATAAAATTTTCTTATTTACTGCCTGTCCCGATCTTGATAGCAGTTTATTTGTTATGTATTAATCAAAATAAAATAAGTGTGAGTTTTACTTAAGTTCTTTGTGTTTTGCCTTAATTCCTGAAACTCAGAGCTGGCTATGCACATTCTTGTATTTTCTTAGCATGTGCACTGCGCTCGTGCTTACAAGTAGCAACTTTCACACTTCAATCAAATGTGATACTACACACTTTTATCACATTCTTTGTTTTTCCTATAATTATGAACAAGACTTTCAAAATAAAATGAAAGCATCATGTGATTTTTTAACCTAGAAAATGGTACTAGTAATAATTCTTTCCCATCTAACCTGTACACTGGTTTGCTATTGAGCTGGAAGAGTTAAATCTGATCTTATATTTATTCCATATGTAACATCATCTGGTTAAAAGAAGAGTGTAAAAAGAAAGCAAAAACAAACAAAAGAAACCCAAATTAGCAATATGTAATTTCACACACCTAAATTTATTTTTGAATCCAAAAATCTGTAAACCAAAGCAGTCTATAGATTTGCTATAAGTAGTCAACTACTGGATAAGTAAGGTAGCACAGATTTACATGTCAAATTCAAACATCCCTTTTCAAATCTTTACTTTATTCTTTTAAAATTATTCTTAAGGTTAAAAAATAGAAGTCATGGTATTGGGACATATTTGTTCAAAAGAAGAAAAAGCTTTTTTTTTTTTTTTTTTTTTTAAATTAGTAGGGGTTGGTGTTTTTCTCCCTACAGTTACTTAGCAAAACCAACATAAATATTTCAGTGTTTGGAAGGAAAAAAACAACGAAAACAAAAATCAAAAAACAAAACAAAACCCCCCCCACATATCAGGGACTTCATTTGTTTTAGTCACATGGGGGATGGAAAGAAGAGTTTTAAGAAAGAATTCCCACAATGGGATGGTATGATGAGACAGATTATTGCCATTTAGGGGAGCTGAGATTTATGCAACTTATTCAAACACTTGATTTTATCAGAATCATAGTTTGATTTTGTTGCAAGGTAGCATGTCTCCCATCAAGTTAAGAATAAATTTGGAAAAAAAAAATATATATATATATATATATATATATATATATATATATATATGTATATATGTATGTATATATATGTTTATATTTGTTGTTGTTGATGAATTATTTGATAGAAATAACATTCAATACTCCAAAAAAAAAAAAAAAAAATTAAAAAAAAAAAAAAGAAAAAGAAAAGACTCTGGATATTAAAAGTTGAAAATCCCTATAATGACAAATGATCCTAGGGGAATTCCAAAGCCTTATCTACTAAATACCTATTAGATATGTACCTATTAGGCAAGGATTTACTAAATCTATCAGTTTCACTAAATTTACTAAATCTATCAGTTTTACTAAATCTATCAGTTTCACTTTCACTTTTCCCCCCCACCATCTGTGCTAGGACAATCTTGAAAATAAAGAAGAAGCAACAACACCAGCAACAACAAAAAGTTAAGCAGACTAAATATCCATGAGGATACTGTCATTATCCTTGCTAATTAAATAATTCATTTGTAAAAATTACATTGATGGGTTCATGTTTAAAAACATGAACCAGTTTTGCTTTAAAAAAAAAAAAAAAAAAGAGGGTTCTCCTTCTTCAGTTTTCAATTGCTTCAATATTAGAATAACCAGAGAAGATTTTCAGATAGTTTGAGTTCAGAAAAACATGATTGTTTTATGGATTCAAGTTTTGAAATACAGGTTAGAAACTATTACTGTAACTATAAATTACACTCATAGCAGTGTAATTGCAAGTCCTACAACTAGGTAGCACTAATAGTCTTATCAATTACAGTGCCATAAACATTATTTATGGTAGCATAAATATAGATATTAATGTAATCTAAAATCAATAGTGGTTATTTCAAAGTGTCATACAAAATGTAACTAACTCATTGGATGAAATATTTAACTTTAAGCCTGTATAGAAAATGTATTGCCACCCAGGAAAATCCTGAGCAGCAAGGCTAATCAAATTTATGTCTGGATTTAACATGAAAAGAAAAAGATTTCTGTTCACTGGGCCTCCTAGATATGGCAAAACTTCTTATTTTATAAAATGTAAAATATTCTCCTTAAAAAGATTGGTCTTCTTTTTTTGAAAAACAGTTTGTATCAATCGACCTATACAACAATTAGGATTCTATACTTTCAAGTCTGTGTGGAAGATTATCATGGAGCAAGCAAAACCAAACAGCATTCCATTTTACTCCTTGAAAATAAAAACCACTAGCAGTTTTTATGGGGGCTACAGCCTTAGTATACAGAATCTAAGGCACCACCCCAACAGTTCTGCTCCTAAGTATACACACTTTAATTCCTCTTCCCTGTGTATGAGTGGGCCTGGAGGAGAATGGCAAGCTTTTATAAAAAATAAAAAAGAGGGTCTGAAGGTCAAAGATATAAGAAATTTAAGAGACTTAGAGTTGCAGGCACATTTTGGACTGGCTCACAGGTACAGGATGTTGGGCTGCCTTTACCTGCTTGGAACCAGCAAGCAAATGAGGCTATCACTGGTACCGTCAAAAGAAAATGATTGCTGCCATCAACCAATGACACTACAAGGGGATTCCAAGACCCAGATGAAAATACAACCTCCACTCAGCACACTGATGGCAGTCTGATGAAACCCTGAGCAGCCAGTGCTGTGAGCCTGTGAACAGGCTTCTGACCTACAGATGGTGTAGTATAAACGACATTCTTTTAAATCTTTAAAAAGTCTTTCCGTTTGTGATGATTTTCATTCGGCAACTAAAAACTAATAACCCTGTTTTACACCTTCTGTTTAAGAATTTTACTTCCCTGCTTATTAGCTCTAATATTGAAGCAATTGAAAACTTAAGAATAAGAATCCCTCATATTGATCTTCATTCTCCCAACTGGTGCCAATTCCCAATGAATTTTGAACCCTCCATGGTGAATATTTTATCAAAAGGATATCTGTGGCCCCAATAAAAGGCACATATGCATACATATAAAATCCACTGGTATATGTAAGATAGCCCTTCTGTTTGGAAAAGAAAGTTGAAAAGACCATAATGTATAACGTACAATAACTTTAAATTTGAATCTAAACTGTAAGAAGGAGTCAGATTTATGTCACCATACAAGACAAGAATAGGCTCACTTAATTTAAAATTTGTATAGGATTGCCTTGCCCAAATCCTTCATTTTAAACAAGAATGGGAATAGAAGTTCACATGCATCCCCAATTTCACACAAATATTAACACCGTCTACAGACATCATGATCAAGGAAAGAAAGATTCCATACTTCGCATACAGATTAGATCCATTTACTATTTGCTATCATTGACTTTTTGGCCACAGTTTTAGAGCAAATTATCAAGAAGCAATGTAGAAGAATCTGAATCTCAGGTAATATTGATCCAACCAGATGTAACCCAAAGGCTGGTGTGTCTTTTGAGGATCCGGGGAGTGCATGCTTATTCAAATGCTATCCATACACCGGGTTATTTTTTCCTGCACTTTCTGATAACAAACTGAAACATACTGATACTCTGAGCTACTAGCATGCAAGAAAAAAAAAGTGAAATGGTTAGGAACACAAACTTTGTGATTTATATTTTGGGACACTAGTAAATTACCTAGTTTTACTAAGCCTCACTTTCTTTTCCTTTAAAATGGGATGAATTGTGTTTATTCCTATTGAATTGTCATGAGGAATAAATGATACAATTAGTATAAGATCCTGACAGTAAGACCCATAGTATAATAATGAATATGAAATAACAGGAGTAGTGACGATCAAACAATACTATCAAACCAAAGGAGCTACTCAATAATTTCTTCTGTTATTACTAAAGTTCATATGCTACGTGTAACATTTTATTTAATCCCACATATATGAGCTATATGTGAGATATAGGTATAAATAGAAAGGAACAATTTACTGGTTGTTGTATCTATGTATTCATTCGTTCTGGTGTCTGCCTATTCCTGCCAATTTACAGACAGAATAAATCATTTGTAACTATTTTGATTATAATCACCTTGATTTCACAAAAATTATAAGGTGATTCTTCATTTACTTGCTAGCACAAAGTACACAGAGAAATATTTTAAAATTTTATTCCCTGTTCATGGGAATAAGTATCATACAATTCTAAATTGGAGTTTTTCCACTAGTAGCCCATAGACTAGATGGAGCACTTCATTTGGTAGCACACTTCATATATCCCTTGCTCAGACATATGAAGTAAATAATTTTAAAATTCAGTTGTGAACTTTCACAAACTAGGACACTTATATAAAAAAGTCAGTCACTAATGTAAAAAATATCAATTGGTATTATTAAAGTAGGTACATCCCATGGGAAAAATATTCAAGATAGGAAAGCATTCCATGAAAAGCACTTCCTCACATAGATGCCTACTGGGAAGGCAACCATAGTTAAATAGTTTATGGTACTTTTTATACTACAGTCTCTACATTCAGAGGAGGTAGAGAGATCTAGAGCCATTTGGGTATAATTTTTATCATGCAAGAGTGGGTGGCTGCCCAACTATCCCTCTCATTCCTACCACTATAACCTCAAATCATCTGCTAACAATTCTAAAAGTGAAGTTCCAGAGAAAAATGCTTTAAAACAACAAGGGTTGTCGCATTGCTTCTTATCTCATTGTTTCAGAGACTGACTGCACTGAAAATGTTCCACTATTTATATAGATAATAAAATATTGTCATTTTAACTCACAAGTATTAGGTTACTTCTTTTTTCTTAAAAGCAAACTTGTCAAGAGACGGAGATGTTCATAGCAACTCCAGACTTCTAAACAAAACACATTTTTCCCTCTAGAGAGAAGGTTTATTTGATATTGTGATATTATCTAAGCAGCAACAAATGCACACATTTAATAGTTATTCTACCTTCCCTAACACTTTGCTTTGAAGAGTTGTATCTAGAAATAACTTGAAAGACGGAAGCAATTCATTCTCACAAGTTATTGGGGCCCCTATAATGAAGAATTTTGCTGAATCACACTAAATGGCAATCAGTTATTAATTATTCAAAATTGGATGAGAGTTCAGAGGATTTTCTATTGATACAACAGACTGATTTCCCAAATGTTTCATCTCTAAGCGCAGTTGCTACATACCCTGAACTGCCATCTAGCTTAGTGAATTGCTGTGGAAAAAATTTTTTTCTTCCTTTTGGAAACGGACAATTTAATGCCATTTCCATAGCTCACTGCTGCAATTTAGGGAAATTCCTTTCCCACTTGTTGGACTGAGTCCTAATTATTACTATAATGACTTCTATCCACATTTTTAATGACTAAATAATTGATATGTTGGTGAGTACTCAACGCACATGATTTTAAAACATTAAATATGAAAGAGCATTCTAATCACCCATGAGTAGGATTTAAAAAAAAAAAAAAAAATTTCCAATATAATAAGTGTTAAAAGTGCAGGGATGTTAAATACCAGTTAATAACAATCACATAATTTATGCTAGATTCATAGTTAGGGTTAAGTACTTTAGCAAAAGCACTCCTTCACCTTGGAGATTATGATTCATTTCCAACATAATCCTCAAATTAAAAAGACATACATATTGCCATCAGCCCTGTTTCTTATGCACAGTAGTTCCCATTGTCCTGAAGTGTTCCCTTGGGTCATCTTGCTGTGGAAGCAGTTAATTTCTCCCCCTCCCCCACATTTGTAACCCAAAACTGCCTTACTACAAATCAGAAAACAGCTCTGCATACCAACTATTTACAGTTTTGAAAACTGTAAAAACTTCAAGGTCAAGATTTTCACTGAACACCACAATTAATGAATTGGGACTCCATTGCTTAGCATATTTATTCCATGTGATTATGTAATTCACATAGACATGATTATGAAAAGAGGTATAGATGTTGTGCATCAAGCCAAGCTTCTGAAAATATGTGAAAAAAAAGTTTCTTTACTAAGATTCCCAGAATGGGACTGTGCCAAAATTTTCTGGTAGAACTCCATAGGGAGTTTAACCTTCAGATTAGCTTGAACACAATGGTATCCAGGCTGTCAAGAAAGGTTGGATAAACACTGTTAATAAAGCATTCAAGGAGGTTATTTGCATAAGCTGTCTTCATTAACCAAGCATTAAAAATGGTATTGTTGTTCAAAGCCAAAATGGCAAACAATTAAAGTCTAGACTCTCAGTTCTGATAATGTTCTGTACAGAAGTCAGAACAACATTTCCCAAGTCTTGCTTAAACTGTGAGGACCCTGAGTGGAAACAATAGTGTACTCTCAGAATGCTTCCTGGGATTTTGGGATGAAGACTTCCAACAGTTGGTTAGTCCTATGTATTGGTTTCCTAGAGCTGCTGTAACCAAGTTCCACAGACAGGGTAGCATCAACACAAGGGATTGATTTTGAATTTTCTCTTAGATCTCAGACTTCCAGCCTCCAGCGCTAAGTGTCAGCCCACAAGATGGGTTTCTTTTAGACCTATTGCATAGGTTTGAAGATGACTTTTGTCTTCCCACAGTCCTCATTCTGGATGTTCTTTGTCAACCTTTTTCTAAGATAGCTGCCAGCCGCCCACAATTCTCTCCTTGTACCCTGTTTACTCCACGAATAGCTTATATAGTCATTTGAGGTACTAGGATTACAAGTTAAATGTATGTATTCTAGAGGGATGCAATACAAACCTTAGTAGTCTAAAATGAGGATTGCAGTAATTGGAGATCACAACCCAGAGGTTTTTGTCCTGGTGATGGTGCTTACAATTCATCCTCTCTTTACCCATACTTTGCCTCATGATCAAATATTATATAAGATGTTTTCCCAGTTAAAAAGTATCAACTCATAACTTGGGCTTTCTTCCTAGTACCTTTAATAGCGTACCTTTTCTCTACAGCCTGTTAAGATCTTCTTAAGTTTCCCAAGGAAAATCCTCTTGCAAACCAAGATATTGCAGGACTACTTTCGGTCTTCTGGTTCTAACTTCATATTTAACTTCAGGACTGTAGTACTCTAGAAGTACTTGATGATGTCAATAACTGAGCAAGGAAAAGGCTGCCATGACAGCATCTTGTTCAGCAGTCATTTGCTCCCAGGGAGGATGTTTCATGCTGCCTGGAGAACAAAATCAGTCTTTACCTGCTATGTGAGGAGAGGCATTGGGCTGTGAGCACATTGAGTTAATTGGCCACCTGTAGAAAGATACTTGTTTTCTATATGCTAGGGACCTCAAGGGTATGAACTAACTAATGGACAAAAGACTACAGGCCAGAAACTCCAGAAACTTTCTGAAGATTATTAATTATGCCACACAAATATTGAACAAAAAGAGATAGATAAGCAAGCTATTGTCACTCCTCTTTCTCAACACCCATTTGTTATAGTGGCATACCTTGTTTTGCATGACTTGTTAATGATCAACTTGCTATTTGTGTTACAAAAGATAAATGAAGTTAAATCATATTTAGATGATTTAATAGATAATTATATATTTTTAAATTATTAATGCAAACATAATTCCAGGAAAATCTAAATAATTAATGATGTACTTATAAATAATTTCTATTAGTGAAATAGATTAAGAAAATGATTTGTCCTTACCAGTGGGTTTATAAATATTTAACAATAACTACCACTGACATCTTTTGGATTCACCTTAAATCCCTAACATTTAAACTACTTTTCAAAATCTGGAATGCAGTTTTAAAGGGAAAGTAAAGCCCCCAGAAGTATGGTTATATATAAGACTTATTTAATATTTTTACAGAGTTTTTTTTCATGGTTGGAATGTAAACAATTCTATCATGTTTCATACTCATGAACATAGTTTTTTTCTTCTAATTAAATCTGAAAGATGTTAAGATGTGTGTTCATTTAAACAATTTCATCAATCCCATCCACAGCCTGCTCAATCTATATATGCCCTAACTTTGTTCATTGTTGTGGTAAAAATAAGTATGTTTAAGAAACCTTTTAATGTAGTTTTTTTCTTGCATGATGCTTTCTTAAGATATCCCAAAAAGTCACGCTGTGGGGAAAATATGCGTACATGGCTTGTCTCCAGTTCACCTATGTTTGCAATTTCCAAGGAATTTTCTGAAAACGTTATATAGCTGTTAGTTGTAACAAAACAGCAGGATACCACACAGACAGCTTCTCCAGAAGAGCTCTGAGTTGAGCACAGTGACAAAGGCCAGCCTCCAAGTCCCAGTGGCGTCTCTGCTCTTTCTTGACCTGGGCCATCCATACCTCCATGTTGGAGCAAGCATGCCTCCCACTTGAAATACATTTCTGCATCTTTTAAGATGCCCTATATTCTGGGTCTGTTCCTGTTTTTCTACTTACTAGTTAGTGCTGTGAGATGACCTTGTAAAATACAAATGAATCTACATAAAGAGTGAATATTATGTATGTAAATATTTGATAGTATCTTAAGATACATCATAAGTGTTTATAAAATAATAAGGAATGCCATACTGTTATGGTCTGGATGTGTGGTGCCCATCAAAAGCTCATGTGTGAGACAATGCAAGAATGTTCAGAGGACCGATGATTGGGTTACAAGAGTCATAACCCCATCAGTGAATTAATCCCTTGACAGGGATTAATTCAGTAGTAACTGAAGAGGTAAGTTGTAGACAGAGGAGGTAGGACTCAGGGGTGTAGCTTTGGGGTATATATTCTGTATCAGGAGAGTAGGAACTTTCTCTCTGCTTCCTGATCACTACGTGAGCTGTTTCCCTCTGCCATACTCCTCTGCCGTGATATTCTGCCTCACCTTGAGCCCCGAGTAATGGAGCCAGCTTTTTATGGCCTCTGAAATCATGAGTCCTCAAGTAAACTTTTTTGACCCTTAAAATTGTTCTGGTCAGGTCCTTTATTCACAGCAGCAAAACCACTGACTAAAACACGTAAACTCCATGAATGGATAAAGAAAATGTGGTGTGTATATACACAATGGAGTATTACTCAGCAATAAGAGAGAATAAAATCATGGCATTCGCAGGTAAATGGATGAAGTTGGAGAATATCATGCTAAGTGAAGTTAGACAATCCCCAAAAGCCAAATGCCAAATGTTTTCTCTGATATAAGGAGGCTGATTCACAGTGGGGTTGGGATGGGGAACATAGGAGAATTAGAGGAACACTAGAATGGCCAATGAGGAGGGAGGGGAAGGGAGGGGGCAAAAGCATGAAGAAAAAAAATAAGATGGTAGAATGAGATAGACATCATTACCCTAAGTGCATGTATGAAGTCACGAATGGTGTGAAATATATTTTGTGTACAACCAGAGATGTAAAAATGTGCTGTACAAGTATAATATGAAATGTAATACATTCTGCTGTCATTTCTAACAACTTAGAGTAAAAAATAAATTTGAAAAAAAAAAAAACACATAAACTCCCCAATTTTTTTCTTTTCAATCCTCTCAATGGACGCCTGTTACAAAAGACAAAATAATTATTTACATTTTTGAAAAGCCTAGTCTTATAGTCTTAATGATGATATTTTGAGATGTCTTTTATTCCTCTGCCCTAATCCATGATATATATTTATCTCAATTCTAATTTATTGTTTCCTTATCTTTTTTCGGTCTACTGTAAGTTTTTTTTTTATTTTTAAGAATTTACTCTTATATTTACCTTTGATTTCTTATTGCTAGGGTCTCCCCCACCCTATGGTGTAGAGGGTCCTATTTTCTAATATAAAAAATTCAGATAGGCTCTAGTATACTGAAACTGGGAAATTTCATTGTCCTTTGCTTTATTATATTAATGATGGAAGCTTTTTTTCCTGTTATTCATGCCTTTAGTTTTATAGTGTCTTCCTATTTGCAATTAGGTAAGGATCATTCTCTCCCCGGGAATGAGAGAGCTATGAGGTATATGAATACAGAAGCTTTGTTGTATATAGGTTAGTGTGTCTTCTTTGTAGCATTAGAAGCATTGTGTAAGGGGTTGTTGGATGATAAAGATGACCGCTGATGCCAACATGGGCCAAATAAAATTAGATGTAATCAATGACAGTCCACAATGAAGGTATTATTCTTACTAAGCTCAGTAGCCAGTATAAAGCTGAAACCACCAGAGCTGCAAGTCATAGAAGCACTGATAGACAGGTTACTACTCTTGAATATACCACTCTTAGCATGAGACTGATAGAGTGGACAAAAATGATGTCACAACGAAATTAAGACAATAAACCTGAAGAACACATTCAAGAAGGTGCATCTTATAAACGAATTTTGAAATTTATATATAAATAGGAAAAAAAACTTCTTTCCTCAAGAATAGAATTTTTATTACTTATCATATACTAAGTCACAATGAAAATGTTTCTAAGCTCCATAAAATAAAAATGTAAGCCGGGCGCGGTGGCGCACGCCTGTAATCCCAGCACTTTGGGAGGCTGAGGCAGAAGGATCGCGAGTTCAAAGCCAGCCTCAGCAATGGCGAGGCACTTAGCAACTCAGTGAGACCCTGTCTCTAAATAAAATACAAAAAAGGGCTGGGGATGTGGCCCAGTGGTCGAGTGCCCCTGAGTTTAATCCCTGGTAACAAAAATAAATAAATAAATAAATAAAATAAAAATGTAAAAATCCATTTTGTCATAATGCAATGAAACTATGAAGTATTACCAAAATATATATATAAGCTCTTTAATTGGAATTTGGTATAAAAACTACTGACTAAAATAAGAAAAATAATGAATTAGACTGTCTAAAACCATGAACACTACATATTAGCACCTGTGGGCTCATTTAAGCTGTGACAAGGAGACAATTCATAGCAGTAAACATTTTTCCGTATAAAGGAAGAAAACAAAAAAGAATGAAGCACCCAGCTTGAAAAAACAAAGAAGGACTAAAGAACCGAACAGACACTTCACAGAAGAAGAAATACAACTGATCAACAAATATATGAAAAAGTGTTCAACATCTCTAGCAATGAGAGAAATGCAAATCAAAACTATTCTAAGATTTCATCTTACTCCTGTCAGAATGGCAATCATCAAGAATACAGGCAACAATAAATGTTGGTGAGGATGTGGGGAAAAAGGTACACTCATACATTGCTGGTGGCACTGCAAATTGGTGCAACCACTATGGAAAGAAGTATGGAGATTCCTCAGAAAACTGGGAATGGAACCACCATTTGACCCAGCCATCCCACTCCTTGGTTTATACCCAAAGGACTTAAAATCAGCATACTATAGTGCCACAGCCACATCAATGTTTATAGCAGCTCAATTCACAATATCTAGACTATGGAACCAACCTAGGTGTCCCTCAATAGATGAATGGATAAAGAAAATATGGTATATATATACTCAATGGAATATTACTCAGCTTTAAAGAAGGGTGAAATTAGGGCATTTGCCAGTAAAAGGTTGGAGTTGGAGAATATGATGCTAAGCGAAATAAGCCAATCCCACAAAACCAAAGGTTGAATGTTTTCTCTAATATGTGATGCTAATTCACAATAAGGTGGGGTGGGGGGGGACACTAGGGCAAAATAGCTTTAGAATAGGTAGAGGGAAGTGAAGGGAGGGGATGTCGGATGGGAAAGATAGTGAAATGAAATAGACATTATTACTGCATCTATATATGTGACTACATGACCAATATGATTCTGCAACATGTATACTTAGAAAAATGAGCAATTATATCCCATCTATGTATGATATATTACAGTGAATAAATGAAGGAGCCCTAATTAGGAAGGGCTGTTGTAGCTAGCTGGAAGCCATGGGTTCCACCTGATATATATGTGACGCACCTGTAGGCACCCGCAAACCTGAAGGTATATAACCGGGTGAAAGCGGTCCGAGTTAGGAGAACGGAGAATTCAGTCAGCCGGGCAGTCACTCGGTCGGTCAGAAGAATCAGCGGTCAGAACGTAGGCAGAGCGGTTACAGAAGAGAAACCAGATAGAAGAAGTAATGACTGGTCAGAGTTAGGCCGAGACTCCTGAGGAAGACAGAAGACAGAAGACAGAAGAAGGAAGAAAGAAGACAGAAGAAAGAAGCTCTAGTCTTTCTCTAAGCTAAGCTCTATCTTTCTTTACTCTAAGCTAAGAAGAATAATTTCTCTATCTTTCTTTCTAAGATTAAAAACTCTAAGCTAAGAAGAATAATTTCTCTATCTTTCTTTCTAAGACTCTAAGCTAAAAAAAAAAGACTCTAAGCTCTCTCTAAGAAAGTAGGAAGTAAAAGTAGTAAAACCTTAAATTTTTCCTCCCGTGGCGGCGCCGTGGCCGTGACAGGCAGCTTACAAATAAATGCATTCTAAAATTAAAACATAATAGGAACACCAAAGCCCAAAGAAAACATAATAGGGAGAGTAAGAATCAAGGCTAATGAGAAATAACTTCATTTAAAACTTAGAATATGGATTTCAAAAATTAACAAAATCTATAAATCACTAAGAACTAAGAGCAAAGAAAAGAAAATATTTCACACCACTGGGAAGAGACTACACACAAATCAGATAAAGAAAAAAAAAACTGAAAACCTTGATGAAATTCCCAACTCTTCAAAACACATTAGAAGGAACGATCTCATGACACATAGAAAGCTAAAAAGCTTCAATAGACCAATTTCCATTTCAAAAGAAATTGTTAAATTTTTAACACACACACACACACACACACAAAAAAAAAATACATAAAAGAAGGGAATATGAAGCACCAGACTTGGATGCTGCCTGGGAAGAATTCTATACATCATGTACATGTTAAGGAGCACCAATGCTATGCTCTTCCTCAGCAATAAATATGAAGAAAAAATTTAAAACTTTTGATGAAACTAAGAAGCTGATGGAAGCTGAGACTTGTAGATCATATATTTGGGGTCACCCTCAGCTACTCAGAAAGACCCTATCTCAAAATAAATAAATAAAGTACAAATATTTTTTAACTTGTCTGGGGATGTGAAAACCATTTCTGGGTTTAATCCCCAGTACAAGAAAAAAAATATAGTAGCAAAACAATATTAGTATGCAAAAATAACCTTCAATGCCATATAGAATAGCTAGTTAGATGATAGAGAAAATGAGTTTCACAATGAGACATACAAAAGAAAAAATACTTTTATATTCCTGAACAAAATGGGAAGCCTGAAAAAGGGCAAGGTAGTCTCTATACTGAGACTGTTTTAATGTCAGAGAGATCTGATTTCCTAGATTAATTTGTAAACTTCACACAATCCCAACAAAAACATCAAAACAGATTTTTATAGAGTTGTATTCAAGTGCATATGGGACAAACTAAAAATCAAAATTAAAAAATTAAAAAAAACCAACAACCTACGACAGCCAGGCATAGTAAAGACTAAAAAAGAAAAACTATATCAGGGAACTAAACAGCACCAGTTATTAAAACATACTAAAAAAATCTCTAATTAAAGCAATGTGATAGCAGGACATGAACAAACACAAATAGGCCAAGGACAGGAAACAATTCAGAGTTACAACCAACTATGGATATGATGACACTTTAATATGTTATAAACATGACATCTCAAATGACCAGGGCAGATAGAGATGTCAATAAATGATACTTAGAAAATTCAGTAATTTTGCAAAGACAATACCCACAAACAAAACTAAGCATAATTTTCAAGAAGATACTGTTAGACTCATTCCACACACCACATGCAGGAATCCATTCCAAATGAACCAAGGACTTAAGTGTAAAAATAAATCCTGAAAGTACAAGAGGAACAAACTATGGATGAATTGCCCCTAACCTAGGGTGTGAAAATACTTTCTAATTATGGCCCAGAAATCCAGACTGTTAAGTTTGACTACATAAAAGTAAATAGTTTAACAGATTTTTTAAACCATACTGGGGATTGAACCCAGGGCTTCACACACACCAGGCAAGTTCTATACCACTGAGATATACCCACAAATGTAAATATTTTGCATTGCAAAAAGACCCTATGATAAATTCAAAAGGCTATGGAAAACATGTATACCACTGTAATATGTACCACAGGCGAAAGGTTAATATCCCTAACATATGAAAGCAAGACAACAAGAACAAAAAAAATCTTAAAAGCTATGAAAAATCCAATAGAAAATTGTGATACATAAACAATTGACAAGGATATTGCAAAATGGCAGTAAGAATTATGAAAAATAATTTTTAAAAAAACATCACTGAAAATTGGTTAAGTGCCAATTAATCTAGCAGTGAGCAATTGTCTCACAACAATCTGAACAGAATTTTTTAAAATGAGAAAACACTTTCTGTGGATGACTGTATAGAACATTCACAAGCATTTATAATGCTTGTGAAAATGCAAAATACTCCTATTGTGGTTTAGACATGAGGTGTCCCCCAGAAACTCATGTGTAAGACAATGAAAGAAGGTTTAGAGGTGAAATGACTGGGTTATGAAAGCCTTGACCAAATCAGTGCATTAATCCGCAGATGGGATTAACTGAGGGGTTTTGAAGGCTGGTCAGTGTGGCTGGAGGAGGTGGGTCCCTGGGTGTATACCTTTGGGAAACAGGTTCTGTCTTTGGTCCAGGGTAGTCTCTCTGTTTCCTGGTGTGATGCCCTGAACCACTTTCCTCCATCTTACTCTTCTGCCATGATGTTCTGCCTTACCTTGGGCCCCAAGAAGGGCATCTGCCATCTAATGAACTAAGAAATTGTGTGCCCCCAAAGTTGACCTTTCCTCCTGTAATTATTCTTCTCAGGTCTTCTGTTTACAGCAACGGAAAAAGCTGACTAATACAGATTATCTTTTTGTATCACAATGTGGTAGTACTTAACTACATATATACTTATGTTTAAACCAACTAATTCCACTTCTACAAATTTTCCCTGATGATACATCATTAAGATGAATATATACCCAAAGGTATTCACTGCAGTATTATTTGTAACTGCACAATGTTTTTTTCTTTGGAAAAAAAAAAATGTCTCAATGGCCATTCATGTCAGCGTGGTTAATAACAGATAACTAATTTACAAAGTAGAATAGAACCAACACGACAAAAAAAAAAAAAAAAAAAAAAAATGGAGAAAGCTCTCATTTAAGACAGGAAGATTTATACAACATAGTTAAAAAGGCACAATCAAAGAATGTCTATAGAAAGTAACTTTTGTGTTCAAGAGAAAATATACATGTGTCTCCCAATCTGTACATGAAGGAATTTTGGAAGTTTAAACCAAAACTGAATGATAAAATTATACCAAAAACTAAAGAATGTCAAGAAGATAAGTTATGGAGCCATTTAAAGGTACATTTAATTACTGTTATTAAAAATAAAAACTTTGTTGGACACAGGGGCACATGCCTCTAATCCCAGTGGCCTGGGAGGCTGAGGCAGGAGGATCCCAAGTTCAAAGCCAGCCTCAGCAACTTAGACCCTGTCTAAGAAAAAACAAAGTAAAACAAAACAAAACAACAGCCTGGGGATGTGGCTCTGTGGTTAAACATCCCTGGATTCAACTCCTAGTCTCTCCCCGCAAAAATGATAAAAATATTTTAAGCCGGGCGTGGTGGTGCACACTTGTAACACCCATTCCTTGGGAGGGTGAAGGAGGAGGACCTCAAATACAAGGACAGGCTGGGCAACTAAGGGAGACCCCGTCACAGAATAAAGGAATAGGCCCAGCAGGTAGCTCAGTGATACAGTGCTGTTGGGTTCAATCCCTAATAGAACTAAAAATTACTTGGCTTTGTTAAAAATATTAATCCAGATAATACCATTTGACCCACATCCTGGAACACCAAACCTGTGTACATTTTTAAAAATAATACATTATGGACTTAAAAGGATTTATTTCTCAGAAGTCTTCAGTATTTGTTTGTGTACATGTACACACATACTCATCTTTTCCAAAAATTCTGTTCCATCAGAGATCTGCCTAGATTTTAGTTTTCTGTGTCTATGTGTGATTAACATAGTCAAGTCCTTTGCTCCTAAACAATTTTTTTATTTACTGAACTGATGCAATATCAACTGAAAACTGTCATACTACATCTAAGATTGTGAGTATTAAAAGCCTAAAGAGGGAATTACTTCATCAGTTTGTTGAAGTATGGATCGAATGGACAACTTCACAAGCCTACTCTTAAGTGACATGTTTCAAAAAGTTCTTCTATGGAACAATTATCATAAAGAGTAAATGAAACCCCCAATATCAAAATACACATATGATGAAAATTAATGAGCAAATAGCCATAGTTCAAGCAATGCTTTCTTTAACATGTTAGAAAAATTATGTTTCCAGCCAATAAAAATATCTAACATAAAGTAATCCAGAGTTTGATTTGTTTTATGAATGTAGTAGTTTTTACTTATAAGTGTTAATCCCACTGCAGGCATTTCAGGAATTCACTATGGCCTCCAAACTCCTTTCCATCTTAAGAGCCTGAGCTATTCTAACAATTTAATCACATTTCTTCCACAGCTCTATGGATGGTTTTCGTGTCAACAGGTCTAGAGCCTCTTACTAGACACAGAGGTAGAAATAAAGCACAGACTCCTGAATGGCAGCACACAGCTGTGCAAAGACCATGATAAGAGAATGAGCTTTCTTTCTGTTAACCAGCTCTATTCGCCTCCATTACCCACCCCTCAGTCTACTCAGCACCTTACTGCCTCTCAGCACAACTCATGGGTTGCAGAGGAGGATTAGTTGTTGACAATAGGAGAGTTTCATTCTTCTGAGGAAAAGCACTGAGAATATAGGACTACTCCCTACTGACACTATGTGGCTGAATTTTTCAATCATTTCCTCTGGAAAAAAAAAAAAAAAAAAAAAAGTAGGCATTCTACATGATGGCCCACTGAACTCCAAGCACTACTGTAATTATTTGAACACACACCTATGCATTTATTAATGTTATCATGAGTATCAACTATGTGAGAGGCATAGGATATACCATGGTCAATAAAAAGAAAATAGTCCCTGCCATAAATGAACTTATGGTCCAATACATGAAGGCAAATAATATGAGTATTTAAATACTCAAGTATAGTTTGAATGGGGAAAACACTCAAGGCAGTGAATGTGACTCTGCAATAGAGAAGAGACTGACCATCCAGGGCTTGCTGAGACAGTAGTATTGAAGAGTGAATAGGAGGCTCTATCTTTGTCATGTTTGGGAGCTGTTTTCTAAGCCCAAGTAACAGCATCAGAAAATGTTCTGAAGAATGTATCGAAATGGTAAAATGTTGGACTTTTTGGAAAGAGTGTCCATGGAAACAGCAACAGCATATGTGCCTGGGATGTTAAGTGACACCAAGTAATAAAATGTGGCACCCAGCTCTTTTTTCTCTAAGTGCAACATGAAGGATGTAGCAGGTGTTAAGCAGTGGACCCTCACAATCCACATTTTGATTAAAATTAAGGATGCTCAGTGGAACATGGAAATCAAGGCAACTGTCTAGGTGAGAAGATCACATCGGATGCATTAGATTGGCAGTAGCCAAAGTGTAGAATGGTGTATTTCAAGATGGCATGACTTTATGAGTGATAAGAGTCACTGCTGGTTTGAATGATGGGAATCCGGGAGATGGAAATACGCAGGACAATTCCAGGATTCTCATTTAAGTAAGGGGCCTCTAATGGGACCATTTCTTAAAATAGTTCTAAAACTCATTATAGTTGATTTGTTTCCTAAGTTTTATTAATGATGACTTCTTCCTATGTAAATCTCATGGAAATAGCCAAATAGCAAAAAAAAAAAAAAAAAAAAAAAAAAAAACATGTTCAATATGGTTACTTATTGAGAAAATGCAAATCAATTCCACAGTATACTATAAGGAGGTATCATTTTCCATCACCTAGGATAAGTAAGAGTCAAAACAAACAACAACAAAAAAGGAACAGGAAAATATCAAATGTTAGCAAGGATGTGGGAAAAGAATAATCAGAAATCTCATGCATTTCCAATGGGAAAGTAAAATAGTTCAACGACTGTGGAAAACAGTTTGGTGGTTTCTCAAAATATTAAACTATATAGGATTGCCATAATTTACAGAAAAATTACTCCTAGGTCTATGCCACAATACCAGAAAGCAGGACTAAAATACACACACATACATGTTGATAGCAGCACTATTCACAGTAGCCAAAAAAAAAACCTGGGAATAGCCCAAATGTTCATTAAGGAATAATAGGTAAATAGCTTTTGGTATATACAAGTAATGGATTTCATTCATCCATAAAGCGAGTGAAGTACTTATACACGCTATAATGTGGATAAACCTCAAAATAATGATGCTCAGTTAAAGCAGAGCCAGATATGAAATGACACGTATTGAATAATACCATTTATATCCAGAACAGGTCAATCAATGAAACAGAACACAGCTTAATAGTGACCATGGGAAATTGTAGTGAGGACCAGCTGTGTAGTGAGAACTAGGTTTCTTTTTGGTGTGGTGGAGAGGTCTTAGAAATCAAAGAGTTGGTTGCAGGACAATGGGAATATAATAAACTTCACTGAAAAAGATTTAAAACTGCTTATTTCATAGAAAGTGAATTTTAACTACAAATAATTCATAGACATATAATTTTTATACTTTGAGTTCAGAGTAAAAAAACCAACAGGCTGTCAGTACCTAATTTATTCACAAAGGGAATAATTCACATTCTGCCACATGCTACCCCTGCTATCTATGGTGGTAAATCCCTGTGTGTAATCTGGCATTAAGGAACAGCCTCGGAATTGGAGGGAAAGTTGCTCACACACACACTCTTGCTCTGTTAAGGCAAAGGCTGATGCTTCCTCAGAGACAAAATGTTGGTCCAGTGTGACAACAAATAAGCACACTTAGAGAAGCATTAAGCTCATGTTCTGATACTTGCTCAAAAATGGTGGCTTCCCATTGCCCTTTCATTAATTCCCATTCATATCAAATAATAGTATGAATCTAGCTGTCAATTTATAAATAAATATGCAAAGTGTGTTACCATTGATGGTCCTTTATGACAACATTACCCCCTCCCCATATTCTCTCTTCAATTTCATTTGCTTTTACCCATCTAAGATAGGAAAGATATTTAGGGGCTATTCATTCAGTTGTATTTTACAAACTGAAGAAATTCAAGGTTTCTGTACATGTAAACAGTTGTCCTTTACCAAGATAGTTAATGCACACTGCAGCCTAGACCTCCAGAGCATTGTTTAAGGCATCGTGCTATTGGGGCATCCCACATATTGTTCTACCTGTGAAAGTTCATAATTACAAGAGTATAAAACAAGGTAAAGTCCAATTTCCAAAAGGCCAAACTCATCAACTCTAACTATGGAATTTTAATCATCATTGCATACTACTAATCTAATCATCTAATTCTTCACAGAAAGGTTTTTCTTTTTTCTTTTTTTTAAGATGCTTCAAGTTTCCAAAAGAATTCACACAAGGTAGAAGATAATGTGACTATATTCAGTGTGCAAAACTTAGTATAAAATGAAGCTGCATCTTTTAAAAATTAATTTTTTATTATAAAAGAATTAAAAACTAAAAATATAAAAAGTTACAAGGAAAAGCAAAATTAAATAATATATAAATATGAAGCAGCTCCTAATAGCATTTGTATGTTTTCTTCCTTTTTTTTTAACATTTTTGGTCATATTCGACATCTTTTGAGTGGCTACACCAGGTTAAAATGAATACAGTTTGATCTGGCCTATATTGTATGTCTCAGTTGAACCCTTTAACAAAATCTGAAAAGGATTATAACTTATCTTTAGAACATCTGGCCTCTAGTCACCCAGAGTTTAATTCCATCCTTGTAATGGAAGTTTTACTAAGAATAGATGATTAGGACCTCCCTTGAATTCTCCCTTCCCTCCAGATGAACCAGCCCTCCTGCTTGCATCCCAGGGCTATTAATTAAAATGAACAAATGGAGTTGAGCACACATCTCTAAATGATCTCCATAGCCTCTTGCTTCGGGGATGGCAGATTCACACTTTGGGAGTACTTTCTACCAAGGAAGGTCTGAGTAGAATGAGAACGATAATAAGGCAACAATTAGGAATGCTGAGGTTAAGATGAATGGTCTAGAGAGGAAGAGACTACGTACTGCTGCTCTATGACCACTCAGCTTGGTTGGAGAGAAAATATAGATGGAAACATTAATGCCTGCATTGATGGTGTAGAGGAATCCAGATGGAAGTCATGAAGAACACAGGTGAAGGGATGGAAAGAATGTTGTGACCATTCCAAACACAAACAGAACATGGGACGTCAAGGGGCCAGGATGGTACATTCGGACCATCCTAAAAACTAAGGAACATGGCAATGTATTGGGTACATGTTAAATGGAATAGAGTTCTAGAGATAAGATGAAAGCAGGGGACTGGGGTTGTGGCTCAGTGGTAGAGCGCTTGCCTACCAAGTGTGAGGCAAAGGGTTCCATACTCAGCAACAAATATAAATAAATAAAATAAAGGTCCATCTACAATTGTAAAAATTAAAAAAAAAAAAAAAAAGATAAAAGCAGGGTCATCTGAGGTTCTGGAGATTGGGCAAAGTAGGTTGGACTTGAACCCTAGGACTGCATCATTCCACAAGTCTTGAGGAATAGGATTTGGGGATAATGATGACAGGAAGAGAAGTGAGCAGGAGGGTGTTGGTGAAGAGCAGCCAGCCTGAAAATGGTATGTCCTGGACTTTCTCTCCCTTCCTCGGCTTAGGTTCACTTTTTAAGTTCATTTATTCATATATGTATGTATATGGGTATGTATGTATATATATGTGTGTTTATCACTATATATATATATATATATATATATATATATAGTGATACATATATACACACACACACACACATTACATATATAATGCATTGGGGGGGGGCACATACTATATATATATATATATTATACTATATATATATATATAGTGATATATACACACACACACACATTTACATATATAATGCATTGGGGGGGGGGGGGTACCAGGGATTGAACTCAGGGACACTCAACCACTGAGCCACATCCCCAGCCCTACTTTGTATTTTATTTAGAGACAGGGTCTCACTCAGCTGCTTAGCACCTCACTTTTGCTGAGGCTGGCTTTGAACTCTCCATCTTCCTACCTAAATCTCCCCAGCCTCTGGGATTATAGGCATGCACCACCACACCGGCTAAATTCCGTTATATTTGAAAAATGGTTCCTAGCCACCAGTTTTGTGATGATAATGAGAATTTTCCTTAACAAGAAGAATGAAGGTGGGGTGGGGGAGGCATCCTCTGTGCCCGGATGCCCTCCCTGGGCACCGAACTTTTTCACGGAGACAGGTAAATCTGTAGTCAGAAAGCTGTTGACAGCTGCCTAACAGAGGATGGGTAATATGAGAATACAGAAGGAAATTCTCCATGCTTTGAGAGAGATGAGGGCAAGGATAGAGCATGCTTGAGTAGGATTCAGTAACTTAGGTTAAATGTTAGGTGGCCAATAGTATTCCAGACAGAAGGATAAGAGCAGAGTAGACGATTTTCAATCAGCAAAATCAAAGAGGGTTAGAGAGGGAGAACAAAACTGTCCACCTGATGCACAGTCCCCACCTTCCAAGAAGCCTCCCTGGGACCAGCCTTGGTCTTGGGACTCTGGGGTTGGAGGACCACTACAAGGGTCAAGAAGCACTTAGAAGTCTTAACATGGAACTCTCCATCCCACACTCACCAGGCCGCCCCACGTGGCTCCTCTCACTTCTGCTCCCGTCTCAAGTTGACCCTGTCCCCTGGCCTCTCTCCACCATGACCCATTTGGATTCCTTTACCCATCCTTCTACCCCCTTCAACAGCTCACAGGAAGCAGGACTCATTGTCCTTTTTAAAGAAGCATATTTATATCCCCAAGTTCCTGTTTTTGGCGGTGGTAATGGGATGATACTTAGGCATACATTTTCCAAAAACAAATCAGTCAACCAAACATACGGCAGAGTTACATGTGGCAACGTTTTCTCTCTGAAACGTGACTCTGCGCTCATTTTTGATGTGGAATGACAGGAATTAAGAATGAAGTGACCGCCTACTTCTCAGAGAGCTAGATCTTGATTTGTCCCGACTTTGAAAGCTAGCAGCCAGTGTCTATTTCAGCACCTTATTTCTGCTTTTACAAAGCGATACTGATTTTAACGTATTTCCTAAACCCAATTTGACTTAAAATATAGGTCCTTGCAACACATGCAACAGTACTGCTACCTTAACATCCAAAGTTGAGATTCAGAGCAGCCTGCTTTCTAAGGATATACATAGCTACCATGTCTCAAGTGCATAAACTTAGGCCTCAATCAGACCTGCAGATAAATCCCATTTCTATCTTTCATATAACTTTTGTCACTCTGGGCAGTTTCCTTGGCCTCCATAAGCATTTTGCCCTAAATTCCTAAAATTAGGAAAATTTCTTCCTTAAGTCATGACCATGAATATTTTCTAGTACCCCCTGACCAAACCCATCTGCTACCTTCTTTTTCTTCCTTCCAAAACTATTTATTGAAGGCCTGATAGGTGCTTACCAACCAGCAAGCAACTTGTGAGGTTTAAATGAGATACATGAGGTTCTGGCCCAGTGCTTAGCACTTAGTAAGCATTAGATAAAAATTATAATACTATTGCTCATAATCATGCATGTTTCTATAGCTTCCTAAAGAATAGAGCACATTCATATGCTACATGAATGTCACATAATAAATTATACTTTGTCCTTTATTGCTGATTAGCTATAAATTTTGAGAAGCTAAAAATACATTGACACAAACCAGTTACGCTCCACCTCTAGAAAATACTACGTTAGCAATTTAAAAAAAATTAATTCTTGGTTGATTTCTAAATGATGGAGGTAAAAATTCTTGTTAAACTACAGTAGAGTGAAACTGATAAATTTTTAAACCATTGCTTTTTAATGTAATAGCTCACTCTTTAAAATTTTAATGTGTATTGCAAAGACAATATAAAAAATGGCATACATCAGTCTCAAATGATAAAAATGTCATTATGACCTTCATGGATTTTCGTCTAGCCTAAGTAATCCCAGTAAACCCTACAGATTGAAGAATGCATCTTCAATCATTTCCCTGCTTTTGCCCTTGATTGTGGATTTTTTTTCCTTTTTCCCCTGTACATATTTCGCTAATATATCTTTTCTTTCTTCGAAGAGTGACATTAAAATAGGAAGGCTTTAAAGGAAAGTTAGCGACTTGTCAAGGGGACTGGCTTAGATCCTGATACTATGGATTTTACTTGTTTTAATTATATTGAATCTGTCTAGAGTATGCTTTGCTGTTTTAAAGGAGTCAGCATCTTTGTTTTGAAAGATTTACTGTTTTAAGAAACCCCTGGTGGAAATTTTTGTCATGCAAATTTCTGTTTGAATGAACAGTATTAAAGTGGCCCTATTTCTGACCAGTAAATGTGAGAACACAGAGGAAGAACTCTGGAACCAGAAAAAGAAAGAGCAGTCCAACTGTCTGAGGCCATTGATTTCTGTGAGCCTGGGATAAGTCCAGTTGATTCTCTTGTCCATCTGGGGGTCTATCATCACCTCTGACTTAGCAATAGAAAAGTTCACTTAACACGTTAAAGAAGGTCTGCTCAAAAAGTTAAAGCTGCCTTCCACTTCAACACTGGTGCTAATTCAGGAGTCTACAAGTTTGGTAGAAAGAAGATGTTATTTTATCTTAGAAAGGGTCTATTAAGGATGCCGAGTTGTTCGCAACCTAAATGTGGAATTAGGAGGTAGACATGTGAAAGGAATGAGAAAAGGGAGGTGTTAGAGAAGGATAAAATAGCAACAAGGACACTAAAGATCAAATGCTAATGTGATGGCAAGAAGATACCCCAAACAAATTGCATCTCCTTCACATTTTTGCCACAGGCCAACTCTGCAGCTCAGGGGAGTGAAAGAAATTGCTTAGCAATGTGACAGACTGGGCTGGGACTGGATGCAGTGAGCTTTAAACTCCTGTAGCCAGCCTTTGGCCACGGATGTGAGAACTGAGATGTCTCATACCCAAGTACACCCCGTGTTTGTGTGTAATGATCTCCTTCCATCTTCAAACCCTGAATGAAGTTTGTCTGATGGTACAGGTAAAGTCAGCTTGGTGTTAGCTTGGCCTGGGGCACAAGAGCAGGCATCGTGAACATGTGTGAGGGCCAGGAGGGGTGCAGAGCCAGATCAGCCAGCCTTGGCTCAGCGGCTTCCAAGGGCTTCAGTGCAAATGCCATCCCGTGTCTCTGGGCATATTCAAAAGGCCAAACTCCTAGAAGTCATGTGGCATGCCTCCAATCACTACAGAAGGAAAACTCACAATGCCACCAGAAGACTAGAAACTATTTATGCCTGGACATAAAAATAACAATTTGTTTCCAGAATTTCCATCCACTATATTCTGAACCAAGACCTGTATAGGTCTTGTCATATTTAATCCTTATAATGACTCCATGAAATAGTTTTAATCATTGTCATAAAATCATTAATTCCCTTTGAAGATGAGGGCACAAGGGTACTAAGATACCATATTTTTCCCCAAATCATGTAACAATTAGAGAACAACTCTGTAGTCCATACCAGATCTGCCTAAATTATCATCTACTTCAATATATTAATTTCAGCTCTCAAAGCAATCTTTGAAAATCGAGGTTCCTTATGAGAAAAAAAAAATATGCCTTTCTCAAGACAGATCCCAAACTTGACCATTGAGTAGACCAATTCTCAATTCACTGAATTACAAAGTTTCATTGCAAATATTAACAGCCGTAAGTTAAATTTTCTTAAGAAAGGCAGTCATGGACATAAAGCATAACGGGGGCCAAAACACAATGGCAAGCTGCTCAGTTTCCCTCTCAAGTGTCACTGGACAGGTACCTGCCACAATTTTGAATTTCACCCCACATTAACGACCAATCATGGCATCTCTGCTGTGAAGGATGTCAATCAGCAGCAAAAGTTCATTCCACAATTCCACTGCAGGTTAGCTCTCTGATGCCTACACCATTGCAACTGTAGTTAATGCCTTTGTCTCAATGCTCTTGAATAGTTTCAATCTTCTTCGAATACTTCAAGCACACTAAATATCTAAGGAAAAGAAAACTTAAAAAGCCTTATATTTTTTCTCATTCAACTTTAGAGAACACAATGCATTATTTTAAAAATGTTCCAAGTATCTGAAGGGTTACTGATTTATCCCAAGTCACATGATATTCAAATTTTTTTCATATGATAAGTAATTGATCAAAGGCCATTTTAACTTTATCCTTTGTTGGGAGGGTGAGCAAAGAGGGAAATGCAAAAAGGATTACACAGACCAAATGTAAAATGATGAATTCTGTCCCCTTTCCATTCTCCTCTTCCCAAAATTAGTTTCAGAATAATTTTGCTAGGTTTAGGTATCAACCTCTGTGTTTCTTTCATGAAATTAACACATACTAATTTCCCTCCACTTAAACAGTTTTCCAGTTTGAAATCTGGCTTGGATTTCCTTTTTGCTATACCCAGAGTGGATAGATGAGATGTGAAAAAATACTATTTGTTCCAGGGGGAGGAAAAAACTCATTTAAAAAAACAATGATAAGAATTATAATTATGTCTCACTAAAGATGTAATAATGCATAGATAACTTCCAGTTACAGCAATAGTGGATAAATGGGAGAAAAAACACACTCCATGCACCCAACAATTATTTCCTAGTGACACTAGATATTCCCCAATAACCCCCCTGGTCATAGGCAGTATTTTTTTCCTCCCTGGTCACCATATCTTTAGCTACAAGGACAAACATGTACCAAACTTAAATAGATCATCATTGGAGAATGAAATGCTCAATATTATGACTTTTAAGAGACACTAATGACGTCTAGTAACTTCCTAACATCCACTGCATATTCTATTTGCCTATAACATATAATGCTAGATAAGTCATTTTCTCTCATCTTCAAAATCATGCTTGTAACAGACAAGGATAAGTATGTAAAGCTCCATTTAAAAAAAATAATGAGTTATGTCTTACAGAACTCACTGAACATTTGTTGAGATTTTTATTGAGTGGACTAAAATTTACACAATGAGCAATATGGATTTGATGGGCAATTTCAAATTTAATGATCAAAACATATTTTCATCATTTTGTTACATAAAGCATACTCAAGTTATTGGCATATGTTTAATTTTCAAATCAATAGTCTGCTTTCTCAGGCTTTTAAGTACAATGACTGGCTATTAAGCTTGTGGAATTAATATTTTGAACAAATAGAATACTGACCCAGAAGGTTTATTTATGGGGTTATTTTCATCTTTTTCTTGCCCAATTCAAATGATTGTTTAATTGAAAATATTCTTTAGCTTGAATAACATGGATCTGATTGTGAAGGTCAAGTTTTGCCCCCTAACCCACTGTAGGTAAGAAAGCATTTCAGTAACAGGAGGCAAAGCAGATTGATGGCTGTTATCATCAGGTCAAACAATATTAATCCACCATCAAATTAAAGGAACACCAAAAATGATGACTGTTATTTTTTAAAAATCAATCACAGTCCAAATGATGGCATTCATCTTGGGAAACATTTCTTCCATTCCTTAGGAGCTAAGGATTTTGAGATCTCAGCGCTGGGATGACAGGGAATCATTGCTAGGCTGAGCTGTTCTTCAAATATTTCACAAGGTATCAAAACAGGAAGAAAACGCCGTTGTGAAGTTGTGGCAGTTCTAACAGACTTGTAGTAAGTAATTATCCATTCCCACTTGGTGGTGTCTAGGTGTGCAAGACCACTGGAACAATTTTCTAGCCAAACGTAGCCAGCAGCATCACCACTTACATCCAGCAAGTTTTTAAATCAGGCTATTGCTAATTATGAACAGTTAATGATAATTAACATGACTGAGATATTGTACGAATTGCTGTGTTGACCATGAAAATTTTCAAGCATATTTATAGACAAAATAATTTGGAGAACCTCTATATGTAAACATCACCCAACTTTAACAACCAATTTTCTGTTCATGGTTTCATGAATCTAGAATCTATTCACGTCTTTCTTACTTGAACCTAGTGTCTGTCTGTCCGTCTCTCTCGCACCCCCCCAACACACATCCTTTAGTTTGTCTCTAGCTGAAATGCATAAAAGCCAACAAAACATCTTAAAATTTTATGTCTAATTATGATTCTTTCTCTGATACTAAAATAATAATAATAATAATAATAATAATGATGATAATAATAATGCAAAGCATTTTCATATTCAACAAAATCAACCGAAATATCATTACTATCAATCCTGTATCAAGTTCAAGTTCTGAATTGTCCTTCAAATGTCTCAAATCAGTTTCTAGATAGTTTGAATAGATTTTATTAATGTTACATGAAATAACACTGTTTCCTATGATGTAAGATCCAAAAATCTTGGCTGTGTCACTTGCAAAACCTGATAGTAATTTACTAACTTTATAATTTCCAATGTGTTAAACTCTTTAAAAGTTCAGGCTCCGTATGATAAAATAAGTATTCATCTTCAAGTTCAAGTCAATATTTTTTAAAATAAAAATCATCATCTGGCCC
Organism: Tamias sibiricus; assembly: GCA_025594165.1. Classification (NCBI taxonomy): domain Eukaryota; kingdom Metazoa; phylum Chordata; class Mammalia; order Rodentia; family Sciuridae; genus Tamias; species Tamias sibiricus. Next base: position 14,689,446 of record CM046662.1, read on the forward strand.
CAAATCCTGCAAAGGGTCACTTCTTTAGACCTGAATATATGAAACGGTTTGTGGGGTTAAAGATGAAGAATTGAAATTGACCCAAGGATTTAGTATTCCCCAGCTATTAGGGGAGCTTTGAACCTATATTGCTTTGTAGTCTTGTACGAGTGACACTGAACACTTCTGCATACAGATTTGTGAGGATCAAGTGAAAATATGCTAGAAATCACCGAGCACACAATGTAGTCAGTCATACAATGTTGACTCAATATGTTCCATATAAATGCTGTCTTAGCCTGTAGTTATTCAGCTTCAAAATTCTTGCATTCCCAACCCCAGGTGGCTCTGAGTGCTAGGAATCTAACATCTACTCACACTCCCTGCTCCGTAGATGCCCTCACTTCCTGTCTTTCCAACTCACAGATAAAACAGCATCTCCCTGCTCATGCGCTCTCTGTCCCTTGAGGACCACCATCTCTTACTGAGACTTGTCAAATCATCTTTCTAATAATCTTCAATAAGAACCAGTCCCCGTCCACGTCAGTGAAGCTCTGAGCACCTAACGAAAAGCTTACAACGTTACTGGTTGGTTTTACTTTAAAATCATACCCAGGATCTCAAAACTCCTTAACTGTGCATGGCAAACAGAGGGTAAATTCTCAGTCCATTCACATGCCTTCTATCAGGACTATTTTACACCTTCTTTCCTTAATTCGGTAAATCAAATTCTTGATTCTGTGGAAGTTTCAATGAAATTGACACAGATAATTAAAACAGATTGGAAATCATAACCTAGAGCTTGTATATTACAATTATACAATTATATCCTCAATATGTTATATATGATGAAGTACATATCACATATATTACATATAATAATCTAGATCTGTTATCTAGTTACATTACATAGTATGTGTTTTTATTGTATTGTATATTTTATACTGTATTACACATGATATTTAAGCATTTATGTGTGTTTCACTTCTGGGATGACCCTTATGTCCTTCTCTATTGTCATTCCCTACTGGTGACCCCAGTCAGTATACTAAAAGCACATCAACATGGAGAGGACCTCCAAAAATGATCATTACCACATTCAACTATCTACTTGCATCTGCATGCTTAGATCCCACTCTTCCCAGTTGTCATCTGTCAACTAGTTATACTTTTTACTACCCTGGCTCAGATGCCATCTGCTCAGGCCTATTCAAGAGCATCATTCCAGCAGTTCACCTATCTCTTAATTTTTTTCTTATATTCATTCAATTATTCCACTAGCATAAAAACTATTATTTATAATATTAATGTCTTTTCTATGTTCGTTCTCTTCTGATTATTACCCCGTGATAGGCACAAAAAAAGAATTCCCAAAATGTGTTCATGCCACCCCCTGGAACTTACAAATACATTCAGTTCCATGGCAAGAGGGGATCATCCTAGTAGATGGAATTAGGGGTGCTCATCAGTTGACCTTTTAATAGCTACCTTATCCTGAATTATCTGCTACAGCATGGTGTAATCATATGGGTCTCTAAAACACCAAGATGGAGGTAGAAAATAACAAAAGAGTAGGATAAGAATCAGCCCACTTGACATTACTGCCTTTGATGGCAAAGCAATGCCCCAAAGCCAGGAAATATTGGTGAGCCCTGGAAGCCTGAAAAAGACAGGAAATGGATTTGCCTTTCTCTCAAAGGCTCTAGAAAGAAGGCAGAAAATCGCCCACATTTCATTTTACCTTGGTGAGACTCACTTTGACTTTGACCTCCCCAACACTAATAATTTTATGCAGCTTTTTAAAGTCATTACATTTATGGTAATCTGTTTAAGCAGCATCCAGTAACCAATACGGACCCAATTTCGTTGATCTCTTTGTCAGATAACATTGTTGTTCGTGCAATTTCTTGTCTTTTTCAGTCAAATCTACACATTTTACCATATTGACCTTGAACAATGAAAGCATTTGACAGGATGATCACTTCTCTGAATCCACTTACTTGGCTTCCATACTAGCAAATTCTGTTGTTTTTCCTTCTACACATCAACCTCTTACTACTTGGGCAACACTCAGTCTTTGGAACTATCTACATTTAGTTTCTTGGAGTTACCCATTTTTTGCCTTAATATCATTAATATTACCATAACTTCCACATTTAGATTTACAGGTCAGACCTTTCCAATTTCAGAACTGCCTGCTAATACTCATCTGTCAACACCAAAGTTGCATTTCTGAATCTATACCAACACCTGCTCTCTCATTGCCATTATTATCTCAGGAGAACATGAAACCCCGTCCTTCCAGTGGCTCCTGCCAGGCTTCCCCTGTCTTCCTCATGCCCCACACTCCATCCATCACAAGACTTGTCTCAGACTTCTAAACATATTCAGAGCTGCACTTCTGACCGCCATCACGAAGCCTAACCTGTTCTCAACCTGTTCTCCACAGTCTCATTTCCGCCACTCATGCCGGCTCCCCTCACTCACCTGCACAGCCATTTTACATAGTTCTTTTTAAAACATCCCTCTGCAGGACGCGGTGGCGCACGCCTGTCATCCCAGCACTTGGGAGGCTGAGGCAGGAGGATCGCAAGTTCAAAGCCAACCTCAGCAATGGCGAGGCACTTAGCAACTCAGTGAGACCCTGTTTCTAATAAAATACTAAAAATGGCTGGGGATGTAGCCCAGTGGTCAAGTGCCCCTGAGTTCAAGTCCCAGTACCAAAAAACAAAACAAAACAAAACAAACAACAACAACAAAAAAAAAAACCCTCTCTCTTTGATCCCATCTAGCAATCAACACTTCACTTCTCCCAGTTAAATGGCCCTGCATGATCTGACCCTTGTCACATTTATTCCCTCACCTGCTGGCCACGCCTACTCTGCATGTTCCCTTCCAAACACCCCCCTCATTAACTGGGCTGTCTCAACCACCAGCTCTTTGCTTATGTCTGCCTGGTTAAGGATGCCTACCCTCACCTGTTCCTAGTTTCTATTTCAAATTGCCCTCCAACTCCTCTCGCTTCTCTGGAACATTCCAGTTCCCTTCTATGCTCTACACTGCCCTCCACAGCCCTCATCTCCTAAAAACACTATATGCCTTACATATTTATTATGTTCATGGTTTGTCTCCCCATTCCATTGATAATCAAGAAAAGCAGACAGACACCTTTACCTGTTCTCCCTAGCCTGTCATAATCTCAGTACCAACAGAACCAGTAAGTACATCATTTTGTGCATTTTCAAATATTTGTCTACTTGCTGTTTTCATTAGTACTCTATTGAGGAATTGAATTTTTCTAAATGAGATCTAATATGAGGAATTGAATTTTTCTAAATGAGATCTAATAGTTACTGAAGTAAATATGTAATATATTAATACTTCAGAATACTCATATTTGTTTTACTGGTCAATATTGGCCTTTTAATTGCTGGCAAAAATTCTAATTCTATGCAGCAGGGGGAAAAAAAAACAACAACACATGGCAAACCATAGATTTTTAAAGTCAATTGCTAAATACCTTCGATATTAAAAGTAGGACTGTTATATCTTAACAGGTTTCTCCAGTTTTTTTATTATAGGCATACCTAAGCAGTTCAAGTAAAATACATACAAAATACATCTACAAGTCTATCGACTAAGAAATCAGCAGGGAAACCTTGAGCTGGTAAATTCCTGCATTCTTGGGTGTGATTTCTCACAGTTACTAATTAATTTAGGCATTAGTCACCCTTCAAGATCAAAATGGATACGTGTTTATTTGTAGGCCATTGCCTTATAACACAGTGAGCTGAAGTTGAATGTCTGCTGCAAGGCCAACTTTCTTACAGTCATATACTTGAAGTTATAAACTCATAGAAGCAGATTTGACTCTATGGAGAGTCTCTAAGGAATGAAAAATTGGGCTTTCATCCCCCTCCAATCTCACATGCAGTTCAAGATAGAAATTTCTTAAGTTTGAAATTGATAAAAACTTTAAAAGTTATTTCCCCCATGGTGACTAATTTGTTTATAAGCTACTTTAAAAATAATAATAATTTCACACAAGATTTCATGCCCCACTTAAATAAATCACCAGAAAACCTTGTGGCAGAGCCCCTGAATTCAGCCTGGTCCATCTACTTTTATGGACCTACACTACTCTCTTAATCCTGGTTTCTCACATATTCAACAGGATATTGTTTTTCTTATGAGAAACACACAAGATGGTTGTTTTAATTCCTTTTCTGCATGCCCCACCTTTCCCTCTACTTAGCCTAAGCTCAGATGGGACTTGATCTCAAGAGCATTCACAAAACATTAGTTCATCTAACACTTTGGCTTTCCCCACCAACCCCTCTTCTTTGGGGAACATGCTGGTTTATCGATGCAAAGGAAGTTTCTCAGTAAACCAAAGGGTCCAGACGCGTTTCTAAACTTGAGCAAACTTACCTGCTGCAACCAGCACCCTTGCCGGGGAAAACACCTTTGTAACACATGCTTCAAATGTTGTATTTATAACACCTGAAGATCCTAGTCAATTGTCAATTAGCTGTCTACCGAACAACGTGCCCTTCAGGTGTGTTTTATAACTTTTTATGCCATGTTGTGATGAAAAGTGTATTTTTTTCCAGCTGAGGAGAGAAAACTGAATGCTAATGAAAAGCAAAAGGGTAGGAAGAAGATAAAAGAATTGTTTTTGATGGTTCCAGTCTCCTGTCGGTAAGTAACAGAGGGAGGAAACTCAAAGCTGCTATTCTTCCTCTGCCCATGGTTGGAACGGCAACTCATGGAGCACTCAGCTTCATTTCAACCTGATGTTCCAGAGGATTTTAGAAAGAGATATAATGCACATTCTTATTTAAAGAATGTTTAAAGGCATGAAGTATAATCTCTGAATTAACTTCAAAGAAACCGAAGTCTGATGCAGATAAGAGGCGCTTAGCTTCGGCAGTCCAATGGCCCTTTGAAGACCTTTAATTGTATTTCATATGCTGTATCCTCCTCTTTCCTATTTGGGGAAAGTGAAAAGGGCACAAAGAGAAATGCTTTTTTTTTTTTTTTTTTTGCCTGCATTAGATATAAGAACTAAGAGAACAGCTAAGGCATTGATGAGGATAATAAACTATTGTTTGTGCTTGGCAAAACTTACATAAAGAAGGACTCAATGAGAGGAGAGAGGCTGGGCCTGTATATCATCAGACATTTCACTATTCTATCTTCCATTTCTCTGATCCCTGCTTATCTCTTCTTTCCCCTTTCTTTAAATAACAATCCAAAATCTCCATCAACCATTTAAATAATTGCTTTGTTGGTTTTATCTTTTTAAAGAACAAGTATACCTTGCCAGTCCCTGTGATGCTAAAACTCAAAAATTTTTCCCCTTTGTATTTATATTCAAACCCTGTAACCAAAATTATAAAGACGTATGCAAACAAAATGGAAAAGTGTTATTTTGTAGTTTGCAGGCCGGGCACAATTCATTGATTGAGCTACTTTATGTGATAAAGTTATTTATGTCAAAATATTACCTTCAATGCAGCTGGGATTTAAGTATTTTCCTCACCTCCAAAATTACTGAATCAAATGGGAGAAGAATGCATGTGTTTTTGTCCTTTAATTAAAAACATAATCAGAAACACAACTGCAGACTATCACCTATGAATTAAAATGCTAATTTCTTTCAAAAGAAGAATTTATTTGAAGTTCCCCTTTGAAATTTAAGAAATATACAACAAAGAAAGGAGGAGTAAGATGCCATAGGAAGTCAAACACACATTTGCAAAGCTAATTGAGCAAATTCACCACCATTTGACATTTTGCTAAAAGAAAAGCAGTCTTACAGCTGCATAAAAGAACAATGCAAACAAAGACAGAAAAAATACACAGTCTAAATTGATCTGCTGAACCCCAAAGCAGGCAGATAGCCTGTGTAGAGTGTGAAATTGAACTGAGAGCTAAACAGAGAAATTTTTCTGTCCTGAGACTTCCCAAGATCAGAGTGAACTGTAGGTGATCTGCTCCTTCCCTTTCGTTTTTCTTTGTAAGAAACTAACCTGTTTGAACAACAAGAGTCTTAAATCCCCAAACCTTCATCAGAGTTAACCAATGAAACCCAGGTAAACTGAAGTTCTCTGAGGAAACTGCATCTGTATTAAAGATCCAGAAGGCTGATTGACCTTGGCCCACTGAAACATCAGGATGGGAGAAATGGAATATTGTCAGTTGTGAACCAAAATTATCTTGGGCTACCTTAGCGCCATTAGCAGCCACTTTCCTTAGATTTTGAGGCTGACCTAACTTTCTCATGAGTTATGTAAACTGTTCAGAATATTTTGCTAAGTTTAGTACTGATGTAGCCTCCACCAGCCTTGCATCTAAGAAAGCTGTTACCTCTTGACACCTACAGGAAAGGTTACCCGCCTTGCTGTCACACCCCTACCTAAAGCCCCACTGATGTATTTAGTAAATGTATTGATTTGTGACTCTCTTTTGTTCTATGATCATTAAAGTTCATTTAATCTCTTCCTCAATAGCTCATGTCATTCAAGGTATCTTAAATCTTTGTTCCCAGATAATAGACACTCATATTTGGTCCAGAATAAACTATTTTATTTCTTTTAAAACAGTCATTATTTTGCATCAAAATACCAAAAAAAATAAAAAAAAAAAGATTTAAGATGTTCAATGAGAAATATTGTAGAGTTAAGATTAATGAGTCCAAGAGCCCGCACAGAAATTATTACCTTTCTAGCCCACAATAATACAGTACAAATTTGCTAGACTTCGCTTGTGTCCAAATTTTAAATCTTTAGCCAAATTTTCACTTCTCAAAGAAAGAGGAAAAATTAAATTCATATTTTGCGTTTCTTAATAATAACCTACACTCTACATGATTCTTTGCTGCCATCTTTCCACTCAACCCATTACTGAAATGAAAATGCTATAATTAACATCCAAGTTCATACTGGCACCGAGAACATTGTATTAGGAATGCCAGACCCACATGGAAAATAAAGAACTTCTTAAAAGCTCTGCAGGGGATGCCAAACAGCTGCCAAATTAGAGGGCCAATCACATCTCCCCTTTGCAAACATCCACATGGACCTCATCACATTCCAACAAAAATATTGAACCCATAACTGATAGGAACCTGGCTCTAGGTGATGCTGTTAACCTCCTAAGGTACTTGTAAGGCCTTTTCAATTTAACCTGCATGTCCTGCAGCTTCACTCCCATACCATTGGAAAAATAATGGCTCTCTCCTTTAAAAACGTGGCCTTGGGCATGGAAAGATGCCTGGTGCGCTTATAAAGTTACCTGTCTGCTTTGATATTGGCTTCTTCTTTAATTGCAGTGGTGTTGTGGGTAGGAAGGCCACAGCAGGATTTTTCCCTTTCACTGGCCTGATGAGTACTTTGGGGTCTGTCTTAATAAAGTCCTGTAGGAATATTTTCACCACTGTTCAGAGGAAATGGGGATATCTTGTTAAATTGGTTTCACTCCACAGTGAGGATTTGAGCCGAGGAGGCCAAGCTCGAGATGTTTGCTTGGGAAGAATTGTCTCTGGATTCTGCTTCTCCTTGTATTCAGCCCAGGCAACCTGTGTGCTTTCCTGCTTCATCGGTTGTCTCTGGGGAGGTTTTCCCACAGCCTCTGGGCAGTGGGGCAGAGAGGAAGATGCTGTCTCCGGTGGACTTTGCTTCCCCTCTCCTGAACATGCCCATGTCAGAGGACATTAAATTCAGCCTGTCTTACCTAGAGACCCAGGAGGGAGGCTGCATACAGAAAACATATCAAATGAGCACAAGGGGACCCTTAAAAGAAGTAAATTAGCTCAACAACCAGCTGTGTGGTTCAGTCCTGTTCACAGGGCCCTCACAATTCTGCCACCCAGTGAGCCCTGATTAGCATTAAAATAACAATTATACATATGTAAGATTCTGGAACAGAGATCGTTTCCATTCCTGAAGCCTCTTTGGTTTTCTTTTCTGAAACCTCCTCTGCCTTTTTCTGCCTACAGTGTATTGGTTAGAGCCAGACTAAGGCGTTCTGTAGGGAATCTCCTTCTTTGTTGAACTGCAGGCTTCTTATGCAGCAAATCCCAGTAGCTGGGAAACAGTGATTTCACGATTTATTAGCATTCAAACAAACTCTGTATAGATTCTCTCATTCCCAGTTTCATCCTTAATATTCTATACCAATTCCAATCTTGTACATGTCTAGGTTTCTGCCTGAATACAGATCCAGATGTGAGATTCCAAAACCCAACAGGTTCACTCTAAAACTAGTTTTTAGTTTTACATGGTCAGCTCTGCATTTTACCTAGCAAAAAATGATAAATTATTAAGCAAATGCAGCATTAAGAGGGAAATGGCAGGAACTCAAGAATACATAAAAGTGGGGGGAAAAACAGTTTTTATATATCATGAAATGAAAACATTCACCAAAATAATTTTGATTCCAGGAAAATATAGCACCTAATTAATGTATGCCAAACTGTGTGCTGAGAACTAATTAATATTCCTAAATTATAAATCAAATATTCATTAACTATTTTCATTCAAATGAGAAGTGATTGACTTTTGCGAGGTCACTTGGCTAATAGAGCAGCAGGGTCAAGACCAAAATCAAATGTTATTCTCCATCCTGTTCCCTTTCTGTTTCATTGACTATGTATAGTTCAGTACTTAATCACAAACACCAGTTTTTATAAAGTCTAAGAAGACAGTACTGAAGGCTGGGCCGTAGCTCAGTAGCAGAGAGCTTTCCAAGCATGTGTGAGGCACTGGGTTTGATCCCTAGCACTGCCTAAAAATAAACAAATAAAATAAAGACATGCTGTCCATACACAACTATCAAAAAATTAAAAAAAAAAAAAAAAAGAATACAGTACTGATTTGTGATAATGGCAGGGCCCATCAGCCAGGTTACCAGCTTCTCTGGGGTGTTACAAACCACTTCAAAGGCTTAACCAGTTCCCTTGTTCTCATTTTCCATGGACTGTCTTTAGAGCAAACGCTGGCATGAAAGAACTTGAATAATTCCCATGTATCACGGCTCCTCTACCAGTCAGTCAGGGCTCCTTTCCTAGTTGCTATTCTTTCAGATGATGGATGATTCCTTTTGCCTTCTAACAAAATATCTCACTTAACTAGTTCTGTTTTTTTCTCATGACTTTTCATGCTTATCATCTCTTTGGTTTTGTGGGCGTTGTTTTGTTCTATGACAGGATTTTGCTAGAAGAATATCAATCAGAACAGTGTTTATTCTGTCAACTATTGATAAATGCACAATAGAAGATGAAATAGTGTATTATATAGTACTTTCCATGTAATGGAATATTACACAGCTATTTAAATTTGCGTGACAGAAGAATGAAAACATGCTCATGAGTTATTCTTGAATAGCAATAAAATAGGATTACAAAACAACATGAACATTTTTTGTAGAAGAATAAATATGTAGAAAAAACACTGAAAAGATATAAACTAAGATGGCTTACTGTTTGCAAAATCCTGATGCTATTTTGGTAGGTTCTTAAATCCTACAAATATGGCTGGTCTAAGGAAGATTGCAAACTACATGAAATTTGTGTTTTTTAAGTGTTGATTCCTCAATCTGCCTTCCTCTTGTTTTTTTTTTTTTTTCCAATTTCTTCAACATCTTCACAAATTTACGGTCATTTCTTTAGCTAATGTAATTGAACATACCCAAGTAACAAATAGCACTGGCTTAAAGTTGTGTTTTGTCTGTTGTTTCCACACATTAATGGAAGTGAGTTGAACATAAAGTACTATGAAGAGAGGTGATCTGTATCAAAGGAGGAAAGGCTGTATCAAGGAAATAGTCACAAAATTTTACTGTGATGGCTTCTAAATGTGTCTATTCATTCAAGTCCTCTGGGTCACTGGCTAAAGTTAGACTAACCCTTCTTACTGTCTCCATACATCTGAACTTGGATTTAAGTGTCCATGTTTCAAACACACTAAGCAATTTTGATGTAGCTAGACTCTAGGAAACACTGGTCTCTGGTCTGGCAACCATAGTACAAAGGAAAAAAGAAATCAAAACTACAATAATTAAATGGAAATCTTGCTTGGAAATTAAAATTGTGGCCATTTAAAAAGGTCAGATGCTCTAAAAATATCTCCAACGTAATGCTAGATAAGTAGAACAACTAAGAGAGCATTTGATTGACTTACTCTTTCTGCATTAATGCTTCTCGGCTCTTTTAGGCAAGAAAAGCAGCCAAAGCAGCCAAGCTATTGATGTTATTTTGAATAGCAACAGAGAATACTTTGCCACCATGTTTTGAAAATATTTATATTCATAGTCATTTTCCAATAAACATTTTCCACTAAGGGTCATAGGGTTAAAAGGCTCTTTGTTAATTTGATAAGGCAATGAGTTACTTAGCATTATATCTGTTGAAAATATAAGCTTTTAATGTGACCATTACACACAGAAGAAATCAATGATTTCATCAGCTTAATAGGGCTATTGCTCCTGTGTTCAATTTATTATATGGAACTACAAGGGTGCCATTGGAGATGGCTTTGAACATTTCCAGCAGATTCAATTTTAGTTCTGATTCAACATTCAGAAGATGCTCTTGAAGGACTATAGTACTGATAGAAATTATACATCAAAATAGTATAAAGGAAAAATAATCAAAAATAAAGCGATAACATGGAAATCTAGGCTACGAATTAAAATTGAGTACATGAAAAAGGCAAACCACTTCAGCTTAGCCTCCTATTTCTCTTTGGGCAGTGCCATTAAATAAATTTCTGATTTTACTCCTCGCTCCCCTGGCCCTGAACATATACATTAAATGTGGAACGATTTTGCTAATTGGCCGTCTTGAAATAGGACTTGACCATGTCAGTCTCAGCCTGTTCTGTGTTCACTTTTCAGATACGGCTGGTGCAGAGAACACACACTTGGCTTCACTGTCTCACCGGTGGTAGGGCAGGCTCTGACATAATGGGGAGGGGGACAGAGGTTGCCCATTGCAATTTGTAGAGGGCTAGGTGGGTATGTGGGAGAATTATCAAGGCATATGCCTTCCCACACCTGACACTTCCTTAGTTTATTAGTCTTCCAGTTTTATCAATAATAAAGTTAGTATATTGATCTTCATCTCTCTGGATTTTATGTTTATCTCTAAATTAGATCTAGAGAGTGACAGAGGGCATTATTTATGGACCAATGAAAGCATTCCTAAGGGAGGGACCTTTCCAAATCATAGAAACATCTTCTCCAAAAGCCACATCTGACATTTCTGTTAACACAATATCTTACATCTACCCTCTTCCTCTACATGTAATTGTCTGATGGCTCCTTTACACAGCCTCCCCTAAACACAAAAGCAGGCAATCCCTTTTAAAAAGGTAACCTGAGGGGCAGGGGATATAGCTCAGTTGGTAGAGTGCCTGCCTGGCATGCACAAGGCTCTGGGTTCAATCCCCAGCACCACAAAAAAAAAAAAAAAAAAAAAAAAAAGTAATCTGATAAAAGTTACAGAGGCAATTTAAATGAGTTACAAAAGGGATTTGGTGACCATAATTTCTCTGCCATATCTGGTAGGTAAAGTGCTGTCCCTTCCAGCTCTTATCTGTGGATGGGCGTGTGGCCTTGGCAAAGGTCCAGTGATTTGCTCAGAAAAGGATACATAACATAGGCTTGCCCAACAAGAGGAATTCCCAGAGGTCTGTGTTTCTGTATTGCTTTCGCTAGTAAAAGAGATCCCTTTGCATCTCAAAGTTCATTTTAATCTCCATTTTAATTTCAACTGGAGGTGCTTGTGCATCTCTTTTTCTTTTTTTACTAAAGATTTTAGCAGTCATGTTAGTGTTGTTCTCCTGCATCTTAGAGAAGTGGGTTTTTTTTTTTTGTTTGCTTGTTTTGTTTTTCTGAAATACATAAACAAAACAACTAAACAAGGGCAAAAAATTTGTTACATCCTTGGTCTTTTAGTAGAACAGTTGTACAATCCAATAAACACTGTGAATTGCTGAGGCCAATTGGAATTGAGCTTTTGTTTTTTGTGACCATAAGTCTTGAGTAAACCAACAGGCATATGTGTGTGTGTGTGTATTTGTGTATACATATAAAAAATCATGTTACAATATAAACAATATAAATATATTGATAAAGAGTAAGATGATATAAGAACATAAAACAATTACTTCAAACAGAATTAAAATGTTGAAAATATTGCTGTATTTTCTTTCAGTATGTTTTCTGTATCTTTTTTTCTTTTTTTTTTTTTTTTTTTTTGCAAATCACAAATATATACATGAATGCACACATGCAACTGAAAATTTCAATGTTACTATATAAATTGTTTTAACTCTTTTGGCTCACTAAACAGTTTATCATTAGAAATCATTGCACACATTTTTATTGCAAACTTACTGTATAGAAAACACTTAATTTTATTAATCCCTTCTTTCTTAAACCAGAAATTATCAGTGAATAAGATGGTAGAGTTCCCCCTTATATGACAATTTTGTTTTAGTGAGATTGACAATAAGAAAGTAACCACAATTAATCCAGATAGTATAACTAATCTATGTGAAACTAGCATGATGGTGTGATAAATGTAAAAGGAAATGGGAGGAGATAGCATTGTATAGGTTGGTTAGGAAAAAGTCATTTGAGAAAGTCAGAATTGAAACTGGCCTTGATGAGAAAAAGGAGCCAGTTTTTTTTTTTTTTTTTTTTTTTTTTTTTTTAATTTCAAACATTTTTCTTAATTGTAGATGGACACAAATCTGTTGTTTATTTATTTTTTTTTCTTTTTTTATGCAGTGCTGAGGATCAAACCCAGTGCTCACACATGCCAGGCAAGTGCTTCACCAATGAGCCACAACCCCAGCCCTGTGAGCCAATTATTTAATATTGGGAAGGAAGTTGTCCAGGTGGCTGTTACCAGTAGTGCCTGGGTTCTGCAGTGGAAATGAGCTTGTTGTGTTTCAGGGACACAATTATAATGGGTAGAGAGAACAGTTAAAGATGTGGTTAGAAAAAGAGGCTGTGTCCAGGTTACAAAGGGACTTGGAGAGCATATAAGAGATTTGGATTTTTATTCTGAATGAAATAGAAAAAAAAAAAAATTAAAGGAAGACAGACACTAAACTAAATTAAAATGTTGAAAATATTTTGTTCACTGGGTACACCTGTGGCTTGCATTGTGCCATGGCTGTAGAGATGGAGGCAAGTGGGTGGATTTGGGTAGTTGATGAAGAAGGATCTAACAGGACGCGTGTTTGGGCACTGATAGACGAACACACTGATTATCTCCCCCTCCTCTACAAATTGAATCCATGACATGAAATTAATCCAGAGCTGCTTTCCAGGGTCACTGTCATGTTTCCACAAATGGCACACACATCTTAACACCACTCAAATCTGTAGGAGATTCTGAGAAGTCAACTTATTTGCTTTTTTTTTTTTTTTTTTTTGTATTGACTGCTGCTTAATTTCTGGAAAATTACATGGGAGGAAGGGGAAATGACTGGTGAAGTTCAACGCCTTTGCAGAGAGGCCATCCTATTGGAGGGTGGAGAGATGGCTTAGTGGGCTCAGCAGCCACTTCAAACGTTCAGAATCCCTGGATGCAGAGGCTCAGATCTCAGCAGGACTCACTCAACCATTCATCCTTCCAAGGTAGATGAATTGAATGTTGCACAATTTGGAAAGTGTGTGTCTTTCAGATAATGCCTTAAAAAGCAAAATCTGTATGAACATTAAAGACTACATAGCACTATAGAGGAATAGGGGCCACCCCTGTGTCCTTGGCCTAAATTTCCTCCTTCCCTAATGCGGTAGGGTGCACCACTTCAGTTACCAATATTTTACTGTTGCTAAGTCCATGCGCTTTGCCTGGTCTCTGGAATCCTTCAGAATGAAATGAGCTTTATTAACAAAAACCTGTTTTGACTTACTATGAGTCCCTCCAGAGTTGACTCTAGCGTCCCTCTGCCTTTTAATGATGTCCCCATCACAGAGACTTCAGCCCTCTCAGACTGGAACAAACACATTTTATAGGTGAAAGGTAGCTTGATCTCTCCTCTAGGAGGTCTGCAGTCACACTCTGATATCAGGGGAAATGCCACCACCGAGGGCTCCCTGCCCTGAGGATAACCCGGCTGAACATACTGAGAGATGTAGCAAAGGACACTGTGAGCCAACAGAGGGTAGGAAACCCAGAAACCGTCACTGCACTTCTCTCCCTTTAATTTTTTCTTTTGCAGAATATCCAATTCTGCAATGAATCTGGTAGGGCTTGTTCGGCTGTTTCACATTGAAATATTAATCATTTATTTGGCCATAATATCCAGTGAATTTCTAAGGCTGTGGCTCAGTGGTAGTATACTTCCCTGGCATGTGTGAGGCACTGGGTTTGATTCTCAGCAAGGGGTATAAATAAATTTAAAAAAATAAAGTTTTATCAACAAGTAAAATTTTTTTAAAAAAAATTTAAACAACATATTATCCATTCTTACAGTTAAAATTACAGAAAATTCTCATTCAGTCCATGGTAAAATCATGGTGTCATGTATCTCCTCATCCCTCACCTCCCCCCCAACTCAAATCCTCATCTCTAGCAACCTGTTCCTACCGAGAAACTGGTCAAGTGGAACCCATTACCAGAAATGAAAATGAAGAAACAAAGAGTCAAACTTTTGACTTTTGAATTCCAGAAGCAGAAGTTCATGTGTAAGACAGAAAGATAAAAAGAAATATCAGTCTCCAGAGAGCAAGGAAGGTCTCTGTCTTTGAGGACCAGGTTAAATGGACAGACTGGATGAAAGGAGGAGAACTCATGAAGATATGATAGTCATATTGAGATGAAATCAAGGGATCAACAACAACAACAAAATAATAATATTTAGAAACCAGTGGGGAAAACATCCAGAAATATCTCAACATACTATACAGTCCCTGCCAAAAGCCATCTTAGGAACCTGATCTGCCCTCTTGTCAACACACAATTCACTTTTCCTATTACATTTTATTTGGTACCAATCATGGTGGCAAATATCATAGTAAAGAATTTGAAAACATATATGGATATAGACCTAGCTCTTAAGAAGTTCAAAACAGGGCTGGGGCTGTAGCTCAGTGGCAGAGCACTTGCCTAGCATGTGTGAGGCACTGGGTTGATCCTCAGTACCACATAAAAATAAACAAATAAAATTTAAGAAAACCTTCATAAAAAAGTTCAAAACAGACTGTCCAAACATAGATGAGAATTATAACATAGTAATAATAACATATTAAGAATCATAATATAAGAATTCTTATATAATAATAACAACACCTGGGAGATCTGAGAAAATTATAATGGATTTGAGGACTGCAGTTTTCTATAGGTCTCCCTTTAGATATCACAGAATCATCCCTAATAGACTGCCTCGCTCTCTTCCTCCAGGAAAACAGGAACTGGAATAAGTAAGATTTGTATAATGAGGGAACCCAGATGAAAGGTGTATAACTAAGAAAGATTATTATTTTTTAAGGAGCAAAGGCAAATTTTGGAAGTACATGATTTGCAACTATTTGCTGATTTAAATATACATGAATGAGATACAAGTATTTTAAATAAAAGATTTGGTATGATATGGCTTAAATGACTTTTAAACTAAGGCCAAGGTCTATATTTGTCTACCATTTGAATAAGAATAAAGCAGAGAAAGTGTGAAAATTGTACATCCAATGGAAATGACAGCTAGAGGGGACTATTAAGCTGTGCCTGACATGAGAAGGGGTGTGGGGGCTTCCAACGTGGGGATATAAAGTCAGAACCCTTGAACCTTTTAATGCTGTGATAATAGAATCGTGGAGTTAAAACTGATTTTATAATTATTGCAATCCTCTTCAGCTATCTTGAATCAATCTAGTCTTTTGGACAAATATATTATTTGGTTGATTTTCTTTCTTATTCAGTCATGGGCATAGAATATAGTACAATATCAAATTCTCCAGTAGAATACAGAAAGGCATTTTTCCAAATCTGCATCTTGTGGCTTGAAATACTTAATCAGAAATTGCTCACAATTTTCATCATCTTGGTCTTATGAAAGGGAAAAATGTGAAAAAAAAAAATCTGCAAAGGAAGCGAACTTTGTCTCTGCTTTGAATGGAAGCTATTTTAGAAGTTTCAAGATCCTCTGGGAGCTCAAATAGGACCCCTCTCTGTGGGCTGTCCTGCAACATTCTTCCAGCTTTGTATACCTAATACTCTCAGAGATAAATCACTGATGAGCCTATCTGAAGTGTCATTCATGTATAAGTGTTGGAGATTATGTTAGTACCTTCATATTCCACCATCTTAAGGAACATGACTTTGGATGCCTGAATGACTCCTCGTATCACATCTCCCCTTCACATGATATCTCCTTCTTACATCTTATCCCCTCCATTCTTGGTGCACTGTATGAGCAGTATGTCCTTTGTTGTATTGGACCCCAGTATTGCTATTGGTCCACATGTCTTGATCTATGTATATTTTGCCTGGTTAGCCTGCCTGTCTCAAAGGTCCTTTTCCAAACATTGTCCTACTCTGAACCCTTGGTATAAGTAGCTGGAGAATTTACTTTCCTACGTAACTCATATCAGCTTTTAGTTCCTGAAGACTATATTTTTTTCTAATTACTCGTGGAACTGATAAGTCATTCTACATGTTCTACCACCCTTTATAAGTTGCAATGGAGACAATTACTGAAAAAAGTTATGGCTAGTTTCTACCCACCAGACATCATATTCACCTACATAGTACTAGTGTTTTGGGTCACTGTGCATTTTCCAAGACTTCTCTATAATTGGTTCAGATTTATCTAGTCCATACTCGTAAGAGTCCCACATTGATGCACACATCCATAGACACTTGAGGCATGACAATTTACTAAAGATATAAGGTCAGATTGGAAGGCTGCAGAGGATTTGAGCAGACCTAGAAAATGTATCTGGCTAAAAACAAGCCATGAGTTGGATTTGTGGGATATATAGAGAGGACGGCATGATGATAAAAACAGCAAGAAAAGACAATTCACTTTCCACTCCAATTATTCCAACAAAACCTACAAGTAGTAAGGACATTGAAAGCTCTCCTGAAAGGAGGATTTTTGAGGTCTTTTAACCCTCTGCATGATTGGCCTCATTATAGCTTCTATCTAATCCCACTTCACTCCTCTAGGAACAATATGCTTCTCAAAAGACAAGATGATTCACTGTTCCAGGTATGTGTCATGCCCCACGATGTCCAGGCACATGTCATCCTGCCAAAGTGGCTATACAGACAGTTAAAATATGGCCCCTTCCCTCAAGCCCTACAGAGTCTGTTTAAAGAAACATGACTAACACATTTACATCACCAACAACATAAAACATAGGTTTGAGTTGTTGTTGCAACAAACAAAATTCTTTGAAAAATGGAGCTCAAAGCAGACACGAAGAGAAAGAAAAAAAAATATGAAGTAGCAAAGAGGAAAACAAATTAGGGCTTGAACCAACCCAGAAGAATTGGAGTCTTGATCTCTATTTCTCTTTGGGTCAGTTACTTCAACACTCATGCCTCAGTTTCCCTATTTGTGAAATAGGAGTAATGAAAACTCACCTGCACAGATTCTGAAGTAATTTGCAAATGAAGTCTCTAGCACATAAGAATTTATTAATATGTTAACTGTCATCACTTCTTAAATAAGCATAATTCAAAAGACAGAAAGCTAACAGGATTTACAAGTAAAAATGAGTATGATAATTCATTATCCATATAAAATAACTGTTGATGGCTTAACCCAAAAAACTGAAGGAATAAAGTATAAATTCCTTGAGGATATACCTCAAAGAGTGAATAAAGTCTCCCAGATTTAAATTCCTTGCATGCTCTGAGACCTCTGCCAATTCCCAGGTATCACACTAAGAAAAATCAAGAATGCAATCCCATTGAAATTTAACAACAAATTATGAGGCATGCATACTGTTAGAAATTTGTAGAAGAAAAATCTAGCACTCAGGAAAGTGAACTGACTTTTCCCAAGTCTTATATTTGTAGGAGGAATTCAAATTTGGGCTCCAGATTTATTTATATATGATGTAGATGAATTTGCCTCTAGAAGAGAAAATAGTGTGCACAACCATCAGCATGAAGAGATCAAGGTAGGGACAAAACAGGTAGTAAAGGCAAATATAGAAAGGATATGAGAAAAATAGAAGGGAGATCAGCAGAGCAGAGAAAGGGGATTGAGTGGGGTGAGGACAGGAAAAAGAAAAATGGTGGAATGAAAATGGTGGAATCACATTATGATATGTACATATATGAAGATATCACAGTGCATTTTATCTTTATGTTTATCTCTGAAGAACCAATTAAAAAAATAAGACAATAAATAGAAGGAGGACCAGTAGAGTAGAGGGAGGGAAGGGAATAGAGGGAGGGAGGAGGGAGGGAAAACAGAAGGACTGAGGACTGAATTGGAGCAAGTTATATACCATGCAGGCATTATTATGTCAAAATGAGCTCCAATATTGTGTATAACTGTAATGAACTAATAAAAAGTTAAAACAGAAAATAAGAAAGAAGATCAAAGTTTTCCAGGTGATATGGTAACACATAAGAAGACTGAAAGGAGATAGGAGAATCAGATTTTGTCATCCTGTGAAGAGCAGAATCTTCAGAGACATAATCTTCAAATGGAAAGGATGATGATATTTATGGATAGGCTCACATTTACTTAAAATGTCTGTATGATAATCAGGGGTCTAGTGGCATTAAAGAATAGATTCACTCAAGTTGTTTCCTGGAAAATTTGCTTTTTATAATAATAAGACATGTCTTAAAATTTGCCACAATCCAAAAGAACACACTTCTTTCTATTCAAGGGAGCTCAGCTTTCTTCTCCATACGAAATCTATTTGTCAATTGATCACCTTAACTCCTGGGTCTAAATTGCTCCTTCACCTGCATATTTGGTTTACATGGCCCCAGTTCAAACCCAAGGCCTTGTTATGATTACTATTATTATTTTTTTTGGTACCAAGAATGTTTTTGGCTGGCATGATCATCAGTATGGAACATGGTAATTTAGACAGGAACAGTTGTTTCAAGAAGATTCCCATAGAAGGAAGTATATGTTTAGCAGGTTATTATTTCCTCTTAAAACTTCTGTTGGGTAGAAAAAAAGAGAACTAAAGTCCAATGGAGTGCAATGTGGAAGGTATATACAGAGTGTATTCAATACAATGCAATGATTTTTGTTAACATATCATAAAAGTAGGTACAGATTATTAAGTTTTATAACAAGAGCTAAATGGACATTGACTGTTGGCAATTATGCCCCAGAGGTCATATAATCTCAATTAAACAAAAAACAAATACTTTTTTCCATTTTAAAGTACAGTTGAAAAGACCTACCATAGAGAAGAACATAAATCATGCTATAATGAACTACACGCTGACTTCAATAACTAACTCAGTATGGAAAGGAATGTAGAGGGGAAAAAAAAAAGACTGGTATTAGGAGAGCCATACCAATCTCTAAAAAATGATAGTAGAAATTTTAGGGCACATGCATAATTTTCTTTTTTCTTAAATATTTATTTATTTTTTTTTAGTTGTACACAATGCCTTTATTTTCACGTGTGCTGAGGATTGAACTCGGGCTGCGCATGTGCTAGGCAAGTGCTCTACCACTGAGCCACAAACCCAGCCTCCAAACTTTTCTTTTTCCCTTTTTACTCTATTTTTTTTTCCAGTACTGAGGATTAAACTTGGAGCCTCTCCCATGCTAGACAAACACTCTGCCACTGAGCTACATCCTCCTTATTTTGAGACAGGGTCTCACTAAGTTGCACAGGTTGGCTCAAACTTGCCACCCTCATGCCTGAGCCCCATGAGTAGCTGGGGATATAGGCATGCACCACCACACCCAGCTCCTTTCTGCTGTGTTTCAGTATCAACTGTAGATAAAACAAATGAAAAGTCTAATCAATAATCTGAATCCATTGTATTATGCTCTTTTTCCTTCTTCTAGGGCTAAAGTGAGACAAGAAACACAGTGATCCTTGAAGAGGAAGGAGTTGGCAGGAGATCTTGTCCTCGCGTGTTTTACACAGGCCATCTGTCCACGTGACCTTCCTCATAGCTTAGTGCATCTAATCTGCCTTCTTACCCTCTCTGTGGTTGGTAGTTTGAAGCCATGGTTCCAAGCTATTTTTCTCCACTTTTCTTGCCAATGGCTGCATGCCAAAACCTTTTACTTCTGAACCAGACAATAACTGTTCACTTCTTCCATACTTAAGGTCATTTCATGAACTCTTTTGGACTTATAGATGTCAATCCTCCAACAGTATTAAATTCAAAGGAATGAAAAAGGAAAGCCAGATAAGATATTTCAATTAATTTTGTTCTTACCAAGTTACGCTTTATCCAATATGCAGTTGTTAGTAAGCCGCCTAACATTTAAATAAATTTCAGGTGAAATGTATTTAATTTCAATCTTGAAAACAGTAAGGAATCTTCCCACTTAAGAAGTTCTTCAGTCAGAAACTGCAGTTCGTTTGCTAGGAGACTTTGAAATATACCAGAAAACAGGCTGGCTGGCAGGTTGGTTTGTGCTGCAAGATATTCTGACAACCTGTCAAAGTTCCACTTTTCTCACATTCTACCAACTTCTCTTTTCTAAAGAAAGCATGAAATGTCAAAATGACAGGTGCCGAAGCGCAGCAGCATCCAGCTTCTGGGCCTATTACCTTAGGAAGGGAAGAGCTGAAAAGTGCAAGTGACATATGTAGGAGAGAGATATGATGTGCCAGGTGAAGGAGTGGCTTGCTGGTGTGTGTGTTAACCCTTTGAGCTGGCTAACTTGGGCTGTGTCCTTTGCAAAAAATCCTACAGGTAGAGAAGAAAAAAACTAGGGCTTTTTTTTTTTTTTAGTGGCTTTGAAGCAATGACTTGGATGGGTCATTGGGCATCACTTTCTTTGTTATGGGTAGTTTTCTGCAATTAACTTGTTGAATGAAATCAACATGCATGAAAAGGATGTGGAATTGCAATTTTTGTATTTAATAATGGAAAGGCAGGGCATATAACTAGAAGACAGATTTAAAAGTAGGAAACAATTGTTCAAGCCGATATAATTATATATGCTTAAATCTGCTTGTTTGTATGTGTGTGTGGAGCGAGAGAGAGAATTAAGTGTGACCTGATTCATTTATATTAATTTGCATAAAAATCCATCTAAATTAATGGGAAAGACTAAGTAATAAATTACAATTTTAAAATTCTATTTTATTACTCCTATGTGTAGATCCTGTTTTATACAGAAAACTTAGAACTCTAACCTATTTATTTGTAATAGAGAAAATCTACAAAACAACTCTCTTAAGTGATGGACAATTGATGGACAATTTTTAATTGTATTAATTATTGCCACTTTGTGTGGTAAGCAAAAATTGTATGTGAGGACAATAGAAATAGATATAACAGTTTTGTGATCATATTTTTAGCCAAAAGAGGAAAAGACGAGGAATCTAACAAAATCTGAAAAAAGAATTAGAGACTTGGGAGGATAGGAGAAAATTTTGATTCCTAGCAAGAAAGCTTTATAAAATTTAGAAGAGACTAGCAGCTATGGTTTGGATGTTGTGCCTTCAAAGGGTTGTGGGTTGGGAGCTTCATCCCTAGGGGGGCATTACTGGGAGGTGCAGAGGAGCACCTTTAAAAGGTGGGAAGGTCCTTATGTCATTGGGGATACTAGTTTCCAAAGAAGGTGCTGGTTTCTCAGAAGAGCATGAAAGTGAATTGCTATAAAACCTGAGCATGACCCTTAGTCTCATGTTGCAAAATGTGACGCTTCAACTGTGAATTAAATAAACCTCTTTTCCTTACAAGGTTAGCATGCCACAGGTATTTCATTATATTAATACAAAACAGACTAGATAGAAAAAAGTTCTAGATTTCTAGGTTCTGGGAGAAAACACAATTGAATGGTTGGAACCTGCAGATGTAATCTTACCTGTTCTCTGGGAAATAACATCATGTAGCACTTTAGACGCTACAGATGTTCTGCAAATAACTCTGTGAGTTTGGATCTGCCTGTCAATTTGTTTTGTCCAAAATTTATCTACCTGTAAAGTGGAAGTACTTGAAATGTCTGCCTCATAGTGTTGTGAAGAAGTGAATGTGATTATTATGTGAGTGAGCACCTGATATTCCATAATGATATTCTTAGCAAACCAGTTATAAAGGACTCTTCTTCCCATGTATTAAGAAGGAAATAAAAGAAGGATGTTGCATTAAATTAGAATGATAAATCAGATGAGGAAATTTCTTAGCCTGAGGGGAGTTAGGACTTTATTACTACAAGAGGAGAGACTTTAATTAACCAATCTGTTTACTGTATAACTTGAGAATCTTTATACTACTGTAGTTAAAGGTACTTACAGTGGTCAGAGAGACACTTAGCTTTGTGTGATGCTACTGCTAAAGATTTATAATAGCACAGCTAATAATTACTGAGCATTTATCAATTGCCAGGGAGGCAGATTAAGAGTTAAAGATTACATGTGTATTTTTTTCACTCTCCCCAGTTATAACCCAGGCAGGTTGGTATCACTTTTACCCCTGCTTGACAGAAATGGAGTATTCTCTCAGAGACACTTAGTTAACAAGGAACAGGTCCCATGAATCATGGAGAGGCTGACTGGAAACTGGGATTCCAAACCACTTTCTCTCGCTGCCACTTCTAAATCAGACAGGAAATGCAAGGAGATATATGGTGGAGGGATAATGGATATTTCCAAATTGGATTTTTATATTCTTCGGTAGTGATCAATATCCCTTTTATGTAAGAATTTAAGCAGGAGCCTTGTCTATGCTAATTTTCTTCTTAAATGGGATGAAGTTTTTTCTTCTTTAAGTAGATGCCAGTTACTCCACAAAAGTGTATGATTGATGGAAGTTCAGGAGGCATCACAGGGGCACGAGGAAAGGTAACAATAAAGGGAAGAGATGAGTTTTGCCCCTTCTCACCCCATATGAGAAGACCTTTCTGTATCCTTAGTTTATATTTAACCCTTTTTTGTAATAGGATGCAACAGGAGAGCAGCTACCTAACCCTTCATTTTAACCCCACACTTCTGATGAAGTTGGAGGAAGGAGGAAGATGGGAAGAGGTGTGACAACTTAGAGCTTCCACCTGGTCCAAGTGAATAGTACAGAAAAATCCTCTGACTACAAATTCAGCTTGAAAGATCACAATAGAGTGTTTTCTATTTCTGATGATTCTGAGAACATTAAGGTTGAAGTGACTTGGATAGCACTGCAGACCATTGAAGGGAGTCTCTGAATGAAGATCATCTACCAGAAGGCGGATCCAAGAGATGTCCTCATCACTTGACATGACTTGGGTCCTGTGACCAAATCTGAAGTTAATTACAAGTAGAATAGTAATTATTCTTCTTCTCTTCCTGCCCCTTCTCTTCTTCCTCCTCCTCCACCTCCCCTTTGTCCTCCCTTTCATTTGACTGTTTTTCTTCATCTGAAATTTAAGCTGTCCTAAAATGTAAATCTTTGTATGTGACATTGTCTTTTGACAATGTAGAAACATTATCCTTTGTCCACTGAACCATGGTGACTAGCAACTACTTCTCACAATACTTTGCCAGAAGCTGTCTGGCTTATCTTCTACCAATGAAAGACACACAAATTAGACTAAAAGTGAAGGAAAGTTAATGGTAATACTTTTGTCATCAACAATAATATGTAGTTGTATGAATTCTAATGTTATGAAAAATGTGAAGAACTTCTTAGCAGTTCTTAACAAATTGCCTGGTCTAGGCTGTACACACTAGTGATTAGTCAATGGCTTCTGCACTTTCTTAACTATGAATAAAAGTGAAATTTGTTAGTAAATGTGAGATCATGGCAGTTTCCCTGGACTCAGATTATCTGGTTCTCTGATTCAATAATGCCTAATTTCTTGTTTTAAATCCCACCCTGCTTGGAAGATGCAGAGAGGATTAAAGTTTTGTTTTGATCACACATGAATACAGTATTTATTATCAGAAGTAATTCCAAAATCAGTGAAAAAGGATAGTCAATCTTTAATGGTTGAAGTGAAGGGAAGTACCCACACCACCATAGATGAGAACATTATGTACTAATGT
Source organism: Tamias sibiricus (assembly GCA_025594165.1). Classification (NCBI taxonomy): domain Eukaryota; kingdom Metazoa; phylum Chordata; class Mammalia; order Rodentia; family Sciuridae; genus Tamias; species Tamias sibiricus. Next base: position 14,713,584 of record CM046662.1, read on the forward strand.
TCCAAAGCATTCAGGGTCAAACAGGTATTTTAGTTATTGCTGTAGAAGGCTGAGGTAAGGCATATCAAGAAGTTTCTAAACATAATGCTATGTACATTATAAGGTACTGAAAGACTGCAGAGTAATATTGCTAATTTTGATTGTACTAAAGAGCTTTCAGGAAGAAAATGTTAAAAATGGGCTTTCAATTTTCAGTTCAATTGTGGTCATAAAACCAAAGATTACCTTAAAAAAAAAAAGAAAGTCTTCCTTTTTATAGCTACAGGGAAGATCACACTCTGGAAAACAGAGCCATTCTTCAGTTGATTCTAGGTCTGATTCTTCAGGTTGAAGAACCAACTGGATCTGAATATGCACCAACTCTCACAAAAGCTAGACCACTGTTTAGGAAAAGGTGGAACTCAGAATTGGAGTGGAAATATTTGGGTGGGAGCAGATGACTATGTCTATCTATGCTGACACTCTCAATTTCACTGAACACCCTGCCTCCCCTATCTGAGGAGATGAGGTGCTCCTTGCTCAAATAGCTGTAATAAACCTAATTTGAGATGGAGCTCTTTTAAGGGGATTCTACTTAAAAAAAAAAAAAAAAAATCCAATTCCAGGATGTTCTTTGTTCTTTGCTTCTAGGTTAGAAACATTTTCCAAACTAACTGTACAAAATGATTTCAAAGATCCACCCAAGAAAGGTTAGCATATAAATAAAATGCATTTCAATATTTCAAAATATATGATATATATGATATATGCCAATATGCAGACACAGATTCCAAGAGTGCTAGCTTAGGATTTTTCTGAATCCATTGATAACTCTATATACACCAGAGATTCTGAATTCAAGGTGCCACTAGGAATGGCTGGCTATGCTGTCAGTTTTCCTGGTTGGTGGACTGAAATGAGGTATCAATATTACCTTACATTATAATGTGAACACAATAATCAAAGAGTTTGAGAGAATGGGAATAGTGGAATCCTCTGTGCTTTCTGCTCACTACCCTCCATTGTGCTTCTGGGGCTCCAGGAAATCTCTTCACGAAAGCCTTGATAATTGCAGGAGATTTGCCAGTACTGCAACTCTTAAGAACCTCCATGATGACTATCCTGTACTTTTTGGAAAAACGGTCACATCATCATTTACTAGCTCTTGCCCCTCAGTCAAAGAGATTGTTTCCTTAACTGTGAAATGAGAGTAGTAACTCCCACTTTGTTGAGTCTTTGAAAGACTTGACACAAACTAATTGTTAGTGTTTTCCTGAAAGTTTTCTATTTAAGACACTCTGCTGACACTATGCTATTTAATTCTTTCAATAGTCACATTTTTTTATGCACTTTGTTTAGTTCTCTTTACCGGTAAGCCATTTGATGTTCACCTAGCCGAGGTATACCTGGCAGTAGAACTAAAGTAGTCCGACTCCCGAATTATATTTCACATCACTACACTTGACCACATAACAACAATCTTCATAAAAGTAAATCATCATCATCATTGTCACTATTGTTGGCAACACTATCATGATGTGATCATCTATCCTATGGTAATGTTTCTATCTACATGCATCGGGTCACTGGTGGATACAGGAAAGTTTTAAATAAGAGAGAAACAGTAAATGATCAGAGGACAAAAAAGCCCTAAATCGTGATTTCTATGGGCCACAGTTTCCTGATTGAAAATGGAAGGGGCACACTGGGCATGGTGGCACAAGCCTGTAATCCCAGCGGCTCAGGAGGCTGAGACAGAAGAATTGCAAGTTCAAAGCCAGCCTCAGCAACTTAGTGAGGTCCTGTCTCTAAATAAAATATATAAAAGGGCTGGGGTGTGGTTCAGTAGTTAAGCCCCCCTGAGTTTAAGCCTTGGTCAATAAAAAAGAAAATACACAATCATATGCATTCCAAGATCCCTTTTAGCTCTTATTAAGCAAACTGTAGTAAGCTTATACTTTGAAGGCTGTAAGCTCATTATGCCTGGGCATATACTCACAGCTCCCATTAGAAGGATCATTAACGGTAGCAATATCAAAGCCCCACCTCACTAAATATTAGTTATATTAATATTAAGTTAATGCAAAGATTTTCATCCTGAGGCTCCAAGAGAATCATGGGCAGCCCAGGATATGTTATTTATGATTTTACATGATTAAAAATAAATTCTTCCTAGAGGGGACCCTTCTACTCAAAGATCAGCTTCCACAGATGAATTTTTGTTTCTATTAAGATTTCATAGGTACCTTGAAATTATGTGTATATAAACATAGAAAGACTATTGCTGACTGAGAAATTAGAAGCGTGATATTTCCTTAATTTTTACGAAATGATTTCAACTGCAACCTAACTAGTGAAGCCTCGTGGATCCTTTGGGATAGCATAGAACCTCTTGAAAACTCAATGCTGAGAGTTAGTCTGAAAGTTTCCATTTGTTTCATTCAAATACAAAATTCAGGTAAGCTACAAAATAAAATGCTCGGTTAAGGAGCATTACCTCTTTCATCATCTAGACTTCTGAGACCTTAAATTAGGTCTAGAATTTTAACTAAAGCATTATAATACCCAACTCTTTTCTGTACTAATTATCATCAACCTGAGATGGATAAAGGGCCACTTTTATTAATTATTATAAAACATACATAATAAAAAGAAAAAGCCTGTGCCAGTTCCTAAAAATCTACAAAAACAAAACTAAAATGATGACACTGAGACCCCAGCTTGCCGACTTTGCTCTGCCTCATGCCAAATCAATCAGCTGAGAGAGGAATAATTCAGCCAGGAAGTTCATTGTTTGACGGACACAATGCCAATTAACTAAGTTGACACACTGCAATTAACAAGTTTGACTTATTTTTTTAATGAATTGACTGCCTTTGCTTCTTGTCTCAGTGCTATGTAGATATAGCAGCAGATAACAGTAACAATATTGAACTGAGAGGTTAAGTGATTTAATTTTGAAGACATTACTATTACAGAGGCCACATTTAATAAATCAATGTGTTTAAGATGCTTGGAGATCTATGGATTAAAGATTACTTTGCTTGTGGAGTGCCTAGTAATCATTACACATTGCAAACTCAAGCACAAAACTAAGGGCTTGTCTTTCTTAATTGTCAATAACTCTCTGCATCTCTAGGTAGCTCCAAACCTCCCCTCTACCCAATACTAGCTGGCTTTATTCAACAGAAATTATCCACTTCACCACCACAATAGATCAAATCCTGCACCTCCCTGCCTTAGCCTTAATTACAGGTACTTGACGAGTTTAGTTTAAAATATCAATACAATAGTTAGAGTAAGCACAGCACAAGTCATTCATTATTTGAGCCTAAGACAATATTGTGTTTTGAATTTTTTTTTTTTTTTTCTTCCCAGAAGCAAGCTGAGTCACTTGCATGAATAAAGGTGGGGGAAAAGATGATATTGCTGTGTAGTGAATTCAATGGCAAAGCAGACCTCCTGGCCCTATAGGTAATTGTTCAGCACTGCTCATTAATTGTAACCTGCAGGCTTTTGCCTAGTACCAGTGCATTATGTGAAAGCTGCATGGCAAAAGTGTGTGGGCATCTTCTTTAGGGCAAAAGGGAGCTAGTACTGCTACTAAAATAATAATAACTTTATTTCCCTCCCAAAATAAATCTCCATCTTTTCTTATCCATCATGTCAATCAATAAATTTTATTAGTCATTGTTTTTCATAATGAATTCTGGTGATAAAAGATGTGAATATTCATTTATGTGAAAAATAATCAGACAAAAAATACGATACTCACTAGAATCATCAAAATGTGGAATATAAGAATAGAAGTGTGTTTGGAAACTGTCTTGTCCATTCATGGATGAAAAATACTGTAAAGTTTAGAGACTTGTCCAAGGTTACAATCTCTTCGGCGACAAAGCTGTGTCTAGACTCTATGACTTCCTTCAGTATTCTTTCCAGTGTCATGTTCCAGTATTCTCTGGACTTATTTTAGGGGATTCCATAGAAAGACATTTTATTTTCTTCTTAGATTACACTGGTATTATGCCACACTCTGGGATAAACCATGAAACACTGTATTCAGAGCATCTCGACCAACCCCAACCGATTATCCTCTCATTCATGTATTTAGTTCATCTCAGTCATGGCATCGGCCGTTCAACTATATAATAGAAGCTCCATAAGGCATGGACCTACATCATTTATGTTCTGCATGGTTAATTTAATTTGGCAGAGAAAGTGCTGAATAAATATAGATCAACTGAATTACAGCATCTCCAAGTTTAGACCCCCCATGCTAGCTCCTTAGCTTCACATGCTCTGTTCCTTTCAGCATATGCATGAGGCTATGTTGAATGAAATAATCTGAGGCCAATTCCTCATCAGACCCAAAATAAATACAGATATTTTGAGAAGGAATGAAATGCTTACAAATATAAATATATAAAACAAGAGTTCAGTGTAATTTCTCTCTTATTTTATATGCGTAGAGTCCTAGATATTAGTTCATTTTCTGTCATGGGATATTGCTTCCCGTGAATATGTAAGAATTGGGAGAAATTCTGACCAGCTTCCTTCCATCTTCCCATCTGTGTACTCCAGTCACTAGTCAATAGAATAGAAAAGAATAGAATAGAAAAGGCTTCTGGTAAGAGTGTGGTTCTGGTCACAACATCAATCATATGGGAATTGAATCACATGGATGTTAACATATAATTCTTTGTTAATGCAAACGACATTAGTGCATTAAAGTGTAAAATTATTTTCTTTGTAGAACTTCTTAGAGACTTTAATATGTTACATTTATAACAGATCCCCTGTAAAATGTGTGTATGTGTGTATACATATGTATATATATATATATAAAATATATATTTTTCTTTGTTATTGTATTCTGTTAAAGAAAAAAATACAATTCTGATATTTGTTAAATTGGTAAGGAAGAAATTGTTCAAGACTTTTGGAGACATCACAATACGGAGCTGATATTCAATAAACTACAGATAAGCCGAAAGCTTGGGATTTATAGCCAACAAAAAGAGTGAGGAGGTCAGTGAATGGAAATTACTGGAAGGTGAAAAGGTAGGTTGATTCTAAACTCAATATTTTGGTGGGTCAAAATATTGGTCGAGTTGCCATAGAATACATTTTGGGGACTCTGCCCTACTTGTCCCTTTATCATAGGAGACACACCCTTGAAATTAATCTACATTAATTGACTTGCCAAACCCAGGCTAGGTGATCTCATCTTATAAACAAAGTTGTCCTCATATTTGATCACTATAGGTAGAGAAAATAAGGAATGGATTTAGGACTCATTTTGTTCTGAGATTCCTTCTACAATAATCGTAATTTCCACTTATTCATTGAATAACTTTGGGTAAGCCATTTAACCTTTGGGTCTTTAATTCCACTTTGGTGCAATAAAGTGGTTTAACTGAATGAGCTCTGATGCCCTTTCCATGACAAAAAAATATCTATTAGGTCTTTTGTGCTTCTGTGTATCCCATTAATGTTTTAGAAAGACTACATTGAAATGGCCAGTTTTCATTGCATGGTCAGGGAAGAGGAAAAGAATATTTCAGACAGGAGAGAAAGACAAGTGTCTATTTCTAACCTCTTGTGAAACAAAAGGTATATTCTTTTTAGTTGCAGAGAAATCTTTATCCAAAGAAAACTGAATGCTTTAAAAAGAAAACCATTCATTTTAGGATCTAAAACAGAGGCACAAGGATCAATTCCAAATCAACTGTGAACAGGGAATATTCATGTTTCGCAATGAGAAGTAACTTCTTGGTGCCAGATCTGTAATCCAGTGACATTAGGTCACTTATGGTAGAAAACGATGTTACCAAAGTCCTAGAGAAATTAAGGTGTTGATATTTAACTAAACAAAATAAATTTGCTGGACACACATAAAGCTGATGGAGTGTAAATCTCCCCCTACAAGGCTACCATTTTTGCCTTTAAACTTACAAAATCAATATCTCACATTTAGAGTTGAAATTCTTACCTGGTCCTGTTTTTTTAAAATAAAAGTAGAGGGGGAATCATCCACATGTTTACTTAACAGTGGTGTGTGGATGACACTATGGACAGATAGCTTTTAACCCAGAAGAAAGATCTGAGGAGCCCACATTGAAATTCACACCCTCCCTTGCTTTTCTAAAACACGTTACAATCTGATTACCATTTTATGGTAAAATCCAGAGTTACACTGGGAAGTGACCTCCTACAAAGTCATCGGATGTCACCCTCTCATTTTAAAGAGAGGAGCAGAAAATCTCAGAAATATGTGGGTTCGCAGCTAGAAAGTGGCAGAGTGGGGTCCAAATCCCAGGCTCTCACACTTTGGGTGCAGATTTTTTTTTTTTTTTTTTTTTACTCATCACAAACCTAACAAGAATTAGGCAAGCAATTCTCGGAAGGCCAAACACAGGGCTCTCTTGTGGAATCAGTGTGCATTTGTCCCATGGAATTTGTTATCTCCAATTGTGTTCCTGTTATGGGATTTGTTGTCCTGTTTTCTGACTCTGCCCTTGATTTGCAATTCTGGACCACAGCAATGTGCTTCCCCAGAGTACTAAGCAGTGGTCAGTGAATTTAATCGGTCTCACGCTGTGATCTGTGAGCTAAATTGTTACAGCTCCACCTAGTGGACAAATTTGCATAGAGGGGAATAGGAAAGGAGACGTGGCCCTCTGAGGAAGAATCTGCAGGCACAAGGGCGGGGATTCTTCACAGAGGTTAAAGCTGCTGAAAGTTGTACTGACAACTGGCTGTAAACTAAAGACTGTTATGGAGAAATCAAAGTATAATTATTAAAGAGAGGGGAAAAGCCATCAGCTTTCTCATTACTTCAAGGACCTCTAGAGATTTTTATAGCTTTTGGAGGATGCTGTTAGGTATGAAGAGAGACGAGTCAGGGGATAGAATTAATAGAACTCGCAAGTGTAAACGGATTTTTTTTTTTTAAAGAATTTTTATAAAGTGCACACAGACAAATATATTCAGTCTTTGGTGTCTGACTGGCTCCCAAGATTCCTTCAGGCCTAAATGGAAAGGCAAATTCTGAATGACGAGCTTCAGTCCCTGGCCACAGCGAGTTGGACAATCCCACTTAAGTTCCCAGGTTTGCAACAGGAACTCTGTCCTCCGGGCTTCCGAGGAGCCCTTGTTAGTTTACATTCACTACCTGCCTTTTGATCTCTTTCTAAGAAGCATAACCAGAAGCCAAAGCATTCAGTAAATAAAGCATGATCCCTTGAAAGCAGGAGCAACAATGCCTCTGAGACACAGGAACCCCAGAGCTCAAGTGCTGCAGTAGATGTATGTGAAAGCGACAGGGAAAAAATGAATAATCTGTAAGATAACTGACAGCACTGGTCCCTCCCCCTGACTCCTTTCTCACCACGGAGCTTTTCATTACCAAGGAGCCAAGTAACTCCTACCATATTAATTTCCTCTCTCTGCAAACATCCCTGGGACAGACACTGAGTACAACTGTTTGCTGAGAAGAACTGATGAAACAACTGCTACAGCAATACATATACATTTTAATTCAAATGAATTTGATTATTTTCTTTTTATCAACATCTACATAGTGTATTCAGGAAGGTTTTGCATGGATGGGAACTTTAAGAAGGTCCTTGATATTGATGTTTTCTATATGTGAGACAAAGCCTCTTCAAAAGAAAGTGCATATTGCCCTGGGGCTGAGTTGGCAAAAACAGAGTAAAATCACAGGTAAATGACACCTGGAATGTCACCTATGTTGAACAAACACTTCTTGAATTGAGCTGGAAAACCAGCTTGTGGTCTAATACACAGAATTTATATGGGCTCTGAGTAAATTAAGTGAGAACCTTAGAAAGCCTAGTCCTTTAGCTTCAAGCTAAAGACTTTGGGTTTGTGATTAGGAGCTGAAGTCAAGCCAGTTCTGACCCTTAATTGCTGTGTGAACCTAAATAAGTTACTTAAACATTGCATAACTAACTTGTCTGCAAATGAGGAAGATTAAGAAGGATAAATAATTCAGATTTTTCTGGTGACAATGAGAAGATATGTGAAAGTTTTGGTATGATACTAGGCACAGTATGGCAAGCCCCCGATAAATCCCAGCGATGTGTGGATATCATATCGGAGAGTCGAATTTTTTATCAAGAAAAACTTCTATCAAAGGTTTCACTTGGAAAGGATGAGAAAATAATGAAACACAGATAATTGACCAAGGATTATGGATGACTCAACTAAATATCAAGTACCTTGAAGAACTTCCTTTTTAAAGCAAATCTCTGCATGTGACATGAGTTGAGGAAAATATTTGGACAAAAATACGCAAAACTTTGAATTAGAGAATCAGAGAAGCTAAGAAAAGCACAGTTTGTAATTTGCCCTCAATGGCATTATGAAGGCAAAAGGGGAAAAAAAAAAAAAAAAAAAAAAAAAGAACAGATTGGTGCAATGCATCACAGAAGAAATTAAGAAATCTATTAATAGTTGCTGTTGGGCAGGAATAATTATATGATGTGCTCTGGATATTAAGCAAAGGCTATCAATGACAGAGGATGGGGATGGAATGAAGTCAGGCAGGGTGACAAGGACATGGCATAGTGGTAAGTTTTGAAGTCTGAAGAGTGAGAAATTTGGGTAGAAAAAAGTCCAAAGTTTATTTTGGGAGATAGGAAAACACACCACCTTTATTTAGTGAAGAAATGTTTTTTTTTAGAGATAACAATAAGAAAGTTCATTTGACTTGTAATGACATACTAACGTAGTGTCCAAACCTGTGGGCAGCATATGGAGCAAAATTCAGTCCTGACTTCATAAGTCTGGGAGGAACAATAGTGGTTATGCCCAAAGATGTCCACATTCCATCTTCAGAACTTGATATGTTATGTTATATAGCTAGAGGGAATCATGGCTGCAGGTAGAACTAAGATTGCTGATGAGATGACCTTAAAATTAGATGAGCCTGGGTTATCTGGAAGGTACAATGTAATCACAATGGGAGCAAGAGGCAGAAAAGTTAGTACCAGAGTAGTATGATTGGAGAAATGAGTTACTGCAGTCTTTGAAGAGAGAAGACAGCAAGAAGCCCAGGAATGTGGACAGCCTTGAGAAACTAGAAAAGACACACACAAAAAAAACCCTAGACTCTCCCCCCTGGAACCTTCTGAAAGAAATATAGTCCTGCACACAGCTTGAATGCAGCCCTGTGCTACCTGTGCAAGAATCCACATGCCTAGATTCTAAGATAAGACAATGATGTCTGAGAGGTGTTGCAGGTTCGTTCCAGAACACTCATATAAATTAAAAGCTGCAATGAAATGTCACAATCTTTTTGATTTCCCAGTACATATAAAAGTCATGCTTGTTCTATATAGTAGTCTATTGATTATGGAATTTTATCCAAAATATATTGCACACCTCTTAGTTTAAACACTCTATTGCTAAAAAAAATATTAAAAATCACTGGAGTATTTAGAAAACTGGCTGTAATTAAATTCTTTGACTCAGGATTGCCATTAACTTTTAATTTCTAAAAAAAAAAAAAAAGAAGAAGAAGAAGAAGGAGAAGGAGGAAGAGGAGAAGGAGGAGGAAGAAGAAAGGAGAGAGAGAGAGAGAGAGAGAGAGAGAATGAAAAAAAGATTTATTAACAATAAAACAAGGTATGCCTTAAAATTTGCATTGTTACTAAAGTTGGGGCTTAAAAAACAGCAAGCCAAACAAGCGCCCTCCGCCAGGAACTGATACTGCCAGTTGGTTTCCAGAAGGGTGAATGCAGGAAGCCCAGAGCCCAGAAGTGTAGTTCTAGCAAAACCCCTGGAGGCCATTTAAATGTAAAGGAAGCAGAATAAGATGATCCAGTTTCTGTGCTCGGGGTTGAGGTAGGTTATTCTTTCTGAGAAGGACTGCTAAGCTCTCCAGGGATAGACTTTCTAGGGAAGGAGACCCACCCCCCCACCCCCCCAGTGTTTGCTCACAGCAACCTTAGGTTAAAATATTGGGGCTGATAACTGTAGCAAAGTACGATTTAGCCCTGGAAGCAGCAAGAAGTAGAATTTACAGCAGCAGCAGAAACAGAAAGATGAGCTAATGAAGTGCAGAGACTAAGCAAACTGTGGGGAGATAAAAAGTAACACAGTCGGGGAGGGGAGAGACACAGAACAAAGTTTGTGGAACAGGGCCAGAGAATAGATTTCTGTTCATACAGAGAAAAGTGCTCAATCCCTACATGAAGACACTTTGCAAGGAAAACTAAGAATTTTGGATTGGATTAAGTCTCTCTTTTTTATTGTTGTTGTTGTTATTGGGGATTGAACCCAAAAATGCTTAACCACCAAACCACATCCCCAATCCTTTCCTTCCTTCCTTCCTTCCTTCCTTCCTTCCTTCCTTCCTTCCTTCCTTCCTCTTTCTTTCTTTCTTTCTTTCTTTCTTTCTTTCTTTCTTTCTTTCTTTCTTTCTTTCTTTCTTTCTAGATCTCCTTGAGTTGCTTAGGGTGGCTTTGAACTTGTGATCCTCAGTATCCTCAGCTACTGGGATTACAGGCATGCACCACCACACCTGGGTGGATTAAGTCTTAGTGAGGGAAATAAACTGACCATTCCAGTAAATTTAAACATGTGCTCTAAACTGTATTTCTCAGGTTTACATACTCATTTCTTTACTCTCAAATGTATTCTATCCTCTCAAAGCTTAGACTATTTATTCTGTAAAATAAAAATAACAAGAGGATTATGTAATGGAGTTATTGTGAGAATTAGACTATGCCAGGCAATGAGCAGTGTTTAGCACATAACAAGCTACTATCAATGGTAAGAGATCTAGCTAACAAAGTATTATGAATATACCTATAAAGAGTGATTCATGATTAAAATTCTATTTGTATTTGTATAGCCTTCTCTAGCTCTGTGGCTTTTTCAAACTAGAAAAATTTTCTTCAATCTTTTGCGTCAGGGAGTTTGTTAAAACAGATTTTTGAGCCTTATCCCTAGAGTGACATTGGACTAAATATTTGCTTTTCTAACAAGTATCCAGTTGATGTCACTGGCCCAGGGATTCTACTTTGAGAAATCCTGGCCTACACTATACAACTGGACTTGAATTTTCTTTTTTCTCTTTCTCTCTCTCTCTCTCTCTTTTTTTTTTTTTTTTTTGGCAGTGTTGGGTATTGAACTCATACATGCTAGGCAAGCACTACACCACTGAGCTGCATCCCCAACCCCTTGGACTTGAATTTTCATGCTGGATCACTTTACATAATGGTATTATCAAATAAGCCCTTTTAATTTAAGATTCTGCCACAGATGACTTTATTTGTTTGGATAACCCATACACAGACAAGAATCCATGTGACTACTCCCAGTCAATGAGTTTAGAGGAAGTGATGCTTTCTACTTCCAGGGTACATAATTTAAGAGCTAGTGCATGACCTTCAAGCTCTCACCTTTTCTGCTCAGTGCCAAGAAAGCAAACATGGAGATACTGAGTTCCAAATGGCACATCTACATCATGGAAGAAATTACCAGTCTCTGCTCCAAAGCAGAGCTGCTCCACTGACCCAAGCAAACATGGCACTGAGAAAGAATTAAGCTAGTATTATGTGAAGGGTCTGTTTGTATCCTCAGTGTAGTTGACTGTCTTTTGACTAATATAGACTCCAAGCTAGAACTCCTAAGTGGATACCAGTGGGCTGTACTGACCTTGCTGTTACTAAAGTGGTCATTAACCAAGATTTAAACTATGTGTTTCTTCACTAACCATGTGCCAAGGAAATGGTACCAATACAGTCCTCTCCAAAGCTCAGTGCTTCCTACTTAGCAGGAGGCCCATGTGTGTTTTTTATGTAGGTGCATATCACAAAATGTTTTTCTTATTGTCTTCTATCATTTATTTTTCCTCCCATGGGAAATTTTCAGTCTCATCTGCCAAAGGAGAATGGAGAGCTGTTTGGAGAGGACACAAAAGATTGCATGGCCTTTGAGTGCTGCTAAGAAAAGTATTTAGTTGAATTGAATAGAAAGTGGAGTCAGTTACACCAAACACTTACAATATCCACTATGTCAAACTATTCAGGCTGCCAGGCTGCCTTAACGTATAGTCTAGTTGGCTCAAACGGGAGAAATTAATTTTTTAACCGTTGTAGAGATTAGAATCCAAGATAAATGTGTTGGCCTGGTTGGGTTCTGGTGAGTTCTCTGTTTTTGGCTTGCAGACAATACATTTGCACTGTGTATTCATAAGGCAGAAGGAGAGAGAGAGAGAGAGAGAGAGAGAGAGAGAGAGAGAGAGAGAGAGAGAGAGAGACTCTGGTGTCTCTTTTCATAAGGGCACTAATCCTTAGCTCCATGCTTCTGACTTCATCCAAATACTATTTTCAAAAAACATTATATGGGGGTGGGGGAGGACCTGAACCTATGAATTTGGAGGAAGAACAATACAATGTATATAAACTTCTTTTTCTATTATAACCAGCATGAGGATTTCATAATCTTGATGGTCAAAAAATTCTTGTCAGCGTTTGCCAAATGTTTCTCACACTGCCCAAAATTTAAGTTATGTAAATGTGCAATGTATGTTTTTCAGAGCTGATCTGAGGCAAAAGGTGGATGAAAAGCCATTCAACTTAAATGCAATTATTACATTATTTTCTTAAATATTCATAAAATGAGCATATGAAGTTTGTGTATTAGTTGGGGCAGGGTAACAACCATGCAAGAAGAGAGAACCTAGAATTTGCCTTTCTTGGAAACCCGTATTTTGTATACTGCATACATGTATGTGTGTGCTCACTCACACACACACATACACCATGAGCTTTATAATTCTCATGATATGTTTCAATAAATACAACCCCAAAAAATCCTAGTGTAAATTTTTTGCATCTATAGAACAGCTTCATTCTTCCAATCCAATGGGCTCCCATTCAGAATCTTCTCAAAACAAAAATAAACAATGTCTTCAAAGTGATTTCCCCAAAGAAGCCTCTTTCAGCAGCTGGATGAAGATGCAGAGTCAAGACTAATCAAAATTCCTTTGTGTGGTGTTTTCCATTCTGTGGGTTTGCATGGTTTCCCTTCCCCTTTTTCTTAATGCCATCTCCTTTCTACTCTAGATTGCAATTTGCTTGAGGGCAGAGGCTGCACTCTCCCTTTGTTGAGCTGGAGCACTTGGAAAGAACCTGCAGCATTGTCAGCACTCAATAGAATGTTGTTGATGATAGTGACGTTTCTGAAAAGTCTGAGGAAAAAGCAGGGAACTCTGGCTGGCTGTGTCCCTCACTGGCTTATTCTAAGGTACCTTTCCTTCCTCCCATAAACAGCAATGCACCAGGCAGCAGGCAAGCATATATGGACACAAGTGAGTCAGAAGCGCAAGTCATTTTCCAGTGCCCTATGTGGCTCCTGCACTGCTTTAGGAATCTGCTGAAGGATTTATTTTAAGCATATGGACTATGTGGTTTCTTGACTCCATGAGCACAGGATCTGATTCCATTCCCTCCTCCCCAATCCTCACATTCTTAATGCTTAAACTGTGCCCTTGCGACTTTTCTGTTAGTTAAGAGATGTACAACATAGGGGCAAAAATCAATCTTAATTAAGGCGAACTCTGGAATTATGATCGAAGGAAGGTACATTAGCCCAGTGCTTCCACTCCCCCATACACTGTTGTTATTGATGTTTGGACAGATGGGGAAAGTGAAACGGGAGTCAATACTTCGATCTACTGTGTTCTCTGAGGATCTGAATTTTTAACACATCCATAATGAGTGCTGGTGGTGTTTAATAAATACACAGCAGCCCCTAATGGAGTGGCTCTGTGTGTAAAAGACACCAACAAAGTCCCAGGAGTTTCTGGTTGGTAGGAGAAAGTAGAACTGAGACATCAGCAACTTTTTTTTCCCAATAACTCTAATGTCTGGGGAGCCTTTCTGCCAGTGATCAGTGCTAATCACATGACCTTCGGCTATTCTCTCAAGGAAGAATGTAATCCAGGAAAATTAGTCACTTGAGCTGTTAAGAATTCAATTTCTTCTCCTCCTTAAAATAGGTAGACATGTTGGCCCATTTTACCTAAGGCTGTTACTAGCCCGATAATCTCATCTCAATAATTCCACCTCAAAGCTTCAAGTGTCCCTGACCACCCTTATCTACTTTACAAGCATCACCTGACCTACCAGAGCCAACCAGGTTCCCCTCTTCGGCAAAATTCTTATTGGGATTAAAGAAGTCTAGCTGTTCTTTGCAACATGATTGAATAAAACAGGCATTTATTTTGGTGGAAGGAATACAACTATCAAATGGGGAAACACTCCCCTCTCGTTTTACTTTAAATGCAGAGAAACTAGTCTCAGGAGAGCAAGAATGGAGTAGAGTGGCAAAGAAGAGATCACAGAATTTCTAATAAAAGAGACTAAGAAGGCTGGGGTTGTGGCTCAGTGGTAGAGTGCTTGCTGAACATGTGTGAGGCACTGGGTTTGGTCACCAGCACCACATTAAAATAAATAAGCAAAATAAAGGTATTGTGTCCATCTACAACTAAAAGTATTTCCAAAGAAAGAAAATTAATCCTGGTCCGCACAACAGCTGACCTGTGGTCTCTTTTCTATGAGTATCATGAAATAATTCCATATTCTTTCTATAAATTTTTAGTTGCCTAAGTTAGTTTGAGTATATGATTGTTAGTACTCAAATCCTCTTGGGTCCATTGTTTCCTTTGTGAAAACTCTGTCAAACTTTCAGCAACATCTAGGAACAGGGCTGTCATTTGGAACATGGATAGAGAAAAGACACATTTTCTACCTCAAGTAGATTGTACTCAATGATAATTGATAGGACAGATATTAAAGGCATAAATCATAACACTATGTTATAAGTGAAATGAAAAGACCAATACAAGGCCCAGAGGTGGCTTGGAAAATGGACAGAATGACAATCTGCAGAGAGATTTTGAGATAGATGTAGTATATGAGACAGGTTCTATATTATCAATAGAGGTTTTCTAGGTAGGTAAGGAGGGTAACAGTATTCTTGGTAACAAGAACAGCAGATATACAAACAAAGAGGCCTTGGAAGATTCTATGTATTGGACACACATTCAAAAAATGACTTTTGCAGGTTTTGGCACATAAAATGCTAGTCAATTGGAAAAGGAGAAGGAAGGAAGAAGGGCTAGATTAGATCCCATTCTAAAATGTGTGGGCATATATTTTCATTAATAATTTCTGCATTTATGGACAAAATAATACTTACCACTAAGGAAAATGCCCTCAATGTGAGTATCTCAAATAACTTCAGGCCACTGATGGAGACTTTTGAAAAAGGATGATCTCAGAAGAGGTCTCCAAGTATCCAAATGCTTTTCAGGACCTTCTGCAGATTTTTAGGACTCCTATAGTGTGTGCAGTCCATCTCTGCATCTAGTGCATGTGGATTTGGCAAGAACATGTCCTTGGCTCTTGGCTTATGGTCAGCCTAAGTATACCCATTTATCTTTGCTTCTCACTAAACCTCAATAGGTCCCTGGAAAAGGGACGTATTCTGCGGGTAGGGAGTAATCTGGTTTGGCTTAGATTGAATCCATCTGTCCAAAGTGAACAATTTCCCAGTTTTCTCATATAACACTGAATTTTCCAAGAATAATCAATCTTTGAAAAGGAAGTCATTTTCAAAAGAGCTGTGGATCATAGAAAATGTAGAGAAAATTAACAATATTTATTATATTATAAACTATAATAATGACTAACTTGCTATTTACTCCCTATGAGATACTGTGATATATATATATATATATATATATATATATATATCCATATATATTTGTATATATATATGGATATATATATTTGTATATATGGATATATATATCCATATATGTATATATGTATATATACCAATATATATGTCTATATATAAATATAGATATTTAACTTGATCTTTTCAAGAATTTTCTGAGGTATACACACAATGATTGATCATATTCTACAGAAGAGAAATACATAGATGAGAGATTTTAAATAAGTAGTCTGAATCTGTACAATCAGCAAACATTAGGAACTATACATAATCTCTAATTCTCATAATTTGAAATGTTTTCACATATTCAATTTTATTTTATTGAGGGAAAAGAAAAACTAGACTTCAAGTTCTACTTAATAGCTTTGATCTACTAAGAACTGTCCTTGGTGCTTTATTTCTAGCAACTCATTTAATTATCACAAATAAACTAAGAAGCAAATTCTATTGTTGTCTTCAAAGATGATTACAAAAGCACCATAAAACTTTATCAATAATATTTTTCTCTACTCAAAGGCAAAATAATATCACCTATAAAGATGTCTGCATGCTAATCCTCAGAACATGATAAAGGGGAATCAAAGCTGCACAAGGACTTGAAATCACTAATCAGATAAAATAGCTAGGTTATCCTGCATATCTAGGTGCACCTAGTGGAATCATCAGGTCCTTAAACATGGAAGGGAGAATCTAAACACAGTCCTGGAGAGGGATAATGTTGGATTTGATGCAAGAAGGAAGAATAGGGTAATGAACCAAGCAAGGAGACTGGTTTGTAGAAGCTGAATAAAGAAAAAAAAAAGAATTATTCCCTAATGCCCCCAGAAGGGAAGGCACCCCTCTGGAATTTTACTCTTCCTCAGTAAGATGCACATCAGATTTTTGGTACATAGAATTATAAGATAATATACAAATATTTCCTTAAGTCACAAATTTGTGGCCATTTTCCACAGCTGCCATAGGATTCAGATATAGCCCTTCACAACCACTGTGCCCCTTCATCCTCCCATCATTATTTCTATTTTTGTAAATAAGGGATTGGAGAATTTGAACCTTTAATTAACTTTTCCAGAGGCATTTACCTAGTAAATATGAATCCACTCAAATTCTGAAATTTCCTCTGGACACAAATCACATTTGGGGTAACCCAAAAATTCCATCAAGTTTCTAGTAGACCTTTTGGTTGATTTATAATTGAGTGTTTCAAAGTAATAAACAATTCTCTAAATTCTTTAACTTCATGCACAACCATTTCTCACATCGAACTACGAAACCATTGCTGTTCTTCAGAGATATGCTGAAAGTAGAAGGAATTTAAAGATAAACACCTATTATATTACCTTTTATCCTTCACCCAAACCTCAAATTTCAGTTAAAAAATGTGGCATACTCCAATGTTGCTTATAAGAATTAAGGGATTAGAAGAAATTCTGCACAAGTTTGCTCTGCTGCTATACCCAGAATTGTCTTTTCAGTGCCCAAGTGATTTTCCACCACTTTTTAAGCATCTGACTTATTCCACCTGGGAGTTTCCTAAACAACTGTGGGACCGTAGCAAAGGAGTGTTTCATTTTGTGTACCACGGAGTAATTTTTTCAGGTAATAAATGACTGAGGAAAACAAACTAATAAAGTGTTCATTGAACAGAATTTTTGCTAACAAGGTATCAGGATACTTTTAGGCTACATTTCCCCCAAGAATGCCAGACCTCTGATCTTTGTAGAACTAAAGAAAGGAATAAAAAATACCTTCTTCCACATGACACCTATGTTCTTGAATAGAAATGTCTAAGCATCGTTCCTTTTAGAAACCAGCATGTATATTTATTCTTTTATTGAAATATTCCACTTACAACCAATCTATCTGTCCCTTAATCCCTTCATACATATATACATACAACCATTCATCTATTAAACACATGTATTTGAACTAACATATGCAGATCACTTCATTTTAATTTTGAAAATCCTGGCACAAAATATAAAGTGCATGGCAAACTGTTGAAATATGTGAATTCACAATTACAACAGTGCAATAAATGATTATTAGAAAAATTTAAGTATTTTTCACTAAATGCAGTGACTATAAATGCAGAAATCAGAATGGTAGCACAAAATAACACAGAATTAGAAAATAAAGTGTCCTTTCGGTGTAAAACCACAATATCATTGCATATAAGATCAGAATAAAAATAGTTATCTTACAGAAGACAAATGATGGCTCTCTCTCTGTCTGGAATAATAATAAATTTAATTACCATAAAAAGTTCTCTGGACCTAGTCTGAGTAAGGTGGAATAGGTATGCTCCATTCTGTTTCCTTCACTGAACATAGCTATAAAACTCAATCCTGAGGTCCTTGCAAAGTTAATGTTAACAGGCAAAGTTGGAACAAAAGACCAGAATTCAAAATATCAAATTGGCAGTGAGATTAAGTTTTTCCCCCCTCCACTGCTCTCTTCTAAACTCACTTGATTAGAAGGGAATGTTGGAAAACAGACAGAGGAAACTCCAGTAAAGCCCTCCAGTTCTGGATTAGGGAGTGTGAGAAAGTAAACATCTAGTTCTCATTGGAAGTATAAAAATGCCCCATTTTTTGTTTTTGCTTTTTTCTATTCTCCTTTGCCCCAACATCCAAGCAATTTTATATTGGCATTAGTATCCAATAGAATTGGGAATTTATAGGAGCCCAAGTTGTCCAGTTGGTAGTATGGCTCCAAGAGGCTGTTTTGAAAGAATATTAGATTGTTTCTCTGTTTCCCATTGCTTGGCCATAGATGTTTGCAGAGTTATATAAATATATTGCTGAGTAGGGTGATTCTCCTTATATTTTTACCAGTGGATGGAGAAGAGGAGGACAAGGAAAATGGAAAGTAACAGAGAGATTACAGTGACAGAGAAGCATATAAAAGGAACCCAGTCAAGTATGTATGAAATCCTGAACTCAACTCCAAGAAGAACACACCAGGATTTGGGTAATTCAGCAGAGGAATGATTTTGAGAAATAAACTCACAGATAGACTGCCTACTGTGTTCTCAATGAACTCTGGCTGATGCACAAACAAGACAGATTACAAAGTCAATGGAAACACTTTGAAAAGTGAATTGATGTTAAAACCACAACAAAGCAAGTAGAGTAGATTTGTGTTCTAAACCTAATTAGGTTGAATATACTACATAACAAAAATATAAATATTAAACAAGACCCAGAGCTTTATAATATTATATTAATAATGTTCACAGTTTGTTTAATCTTGCTCAGCATATAAAAAAACAGAATAATATAAATTCATATGCAAAAAAAAAAAAAAAAAAAAAACAAAAAAAAAACAAAACAACACAACAACATCAACAGATGCACCCAAATGCTGAGGTGACAGAGGCATCAAAAAGACTAAAAGTAGCTATTATAAGTGCTTAACAAGTAAGGGGACCACAAATCAATCCAAAGGAAACTTCTCAATACTGATATATAAGATGTGAATAAGAACTAAACATGTGTTCCAGAATTAAAAATTTCAACTCCAAGAATGAGGTAAATGGCTTGATAGCTTAAAGGAGATGAAAGAGAAAGAGCAAATGTGAAGATTTAATTAATATGAACAAGAGGAAGAAAAATATGTTCAATAAAATGAAGAACTACTGCTGGATGTGGTGGTGCATGCTTATAATCCCAGTGGCTTGGGAAGTCAAGGCAGAAGGATCATGAGTCAAACCAGCATCAGCAAAAATGAGGCAGTAAGCAACTCAGTGAGACCTTATCTCTAAATAAAATACAAAATAGGGCTGAAGAAGTGGCTCAGTGATAGAATGCCCCTGAGTTCAATCTCCGGTAACCAACCCCCTACACACACACACCCAAGAAAGTGATTGGTAGAGTAATAATAAAGGATGTAATATTTGCAAAAATTAAGTCCGAGAAGAAAGGAGTACTATAATGAATATATTTCTGACAAACAACAACAATAATTATAACAGTAGTAATAATAACCTTACAGATACTTGGAGCTCAGCTAATGCTAAATAAGATAAATATAAAGAAAGTAACTAAAGACATGTAAGAAAAAAATAGAGTAAACAAACACAAAAAAAGGCTCATAAATTTCCAAACAGGGACTAAGAATGTGAAAAACTGCAGATAACTTATCCAAAACTATGTCATCCAGAAGGAAGTGGTACTATCTTTCTAAAGTGATAGAAGATTTCTCAATTCCATGTTCTATACCCAGTGACAATAGAGTTTAAAGAATGAAGGGGAAACAAAGATGAAGGGATGTTTAGAGAATCTTAGCCAGCATATTTGCCCTGAAAACATTTCTAATGGAATTTTACCAGACAGGTGGGGTAATGCTAGAAGGAACAATAGTATTGAAGAAACATTAACACAGATAAAAATATCTGGATAAGCATAATGGACTATTCATTTTTGCCTAATTTCTTTAGACTATGTTTGAGAAATAAAATTTTTTTTTAAAATGTAGATAGACTGTCAATGTCTGTACATGTAATACATAAGACAATGACAAGATAAAATAATAAGAGCAAAGGATCTACATATTATATTATTTCTATAGTCTATTAAATGCTGATTATGTATATTATAATCCCTAGAGTAACAACAACCAAAATTACATGCACATCATGCAATTTAAAACAATATACAAATCAAAATGCAAAGATATAATTTTGAATAACCCAAAAAATGGCAAGAAAGGGGAAACAGAGGAACAAATAAAAGATGAAATAAGCTGGGCGTTGTGGTGCATGCCTGTAATCTCAGCAGCTAGGGAGTCTGAGGCAGGAGGATTGTAAGTTCAAAATCAGCCTCAGCAACAGTGAGGTGCTAAGCAAATCAGTGAGACCCTGTCTCTAAATAAAATACAAAAGAAGGCTGGCGATGTGGCTCAGTGGTTAAATATCCCTGAGTTCAACCTCTGGTACCAGGAAAAAATAAATAAATAAAAGAGGAAACAAACAAAAAGCAAATAACATGATGGTAGAACTAATTCCAAACTTACTACTAATTACAGATTCAACTACCTAACATATCCCAATTAAAAGACAGATACTGTCAGTAAGGGAAAAAAACAAAAACAAAAACAAAAAAAAACAACAACTTATAGGCCATCTATGTGTTCTATAAAAGAAATTCAGCTCATGACATTATGCAGGTAGGATAAAGTAAAAAGGTAGAAAAAGATATGCCATATAGTAATAGACTAATTTTTAAAATATAGAGATGATCATATTAATTTTGGATGAAAAAATCCAGATGCAAATATAGGTGTTGTATAATACAACAGGCCAGGCCATCAAAAAGACATCAAAATCTTAATATGTATGTACCTAAAATGTTATAATACATGAAGGAACAACTAAAAAAATAGTAAACTACATGCACAATTATAGCTGATGATTACAACACCCTGTCTCAGTAACAGGTATAATAAGTAAACAATCAACAATGTATGGATCTGGGCATAACTATTAACTGGTACGATGTAATTAACTTTTGTAGAATACTTCACTATACCAGAAGAAAATGTGATTTCTTTCCAAGTACTCATGAAACATTCATGAAGAAAGACTATATCCTAGGCAGAAAAAATAAAAATGCTTTTACATTTAAAAATCAAAATCATGGGCTGCGATTATGGCTCAGTGGTAAAGCACTTGCCTAGCATGTGTGAGGCACTGGGTTTAATTCTCAATACCACATAAAAATAAATAACAACATAAAGGCATTGTGTCTATCTACAACTAATAAATATTTTTTAAAAATCAAAATCATATATAGTATGCTATTTGATAATTATATTAAATGGAATTAATCTGGGAATCAATAATAAAAAAATGAGAAAAATAGAACATCTAGAAATTAAGACACTGAATAACCCATGAGTTGAAGAGGAAGACATAAGAAATGGTACACAGTATTTTAAAATGAATTAAAATTTAAAAATCAATGAAACAGAATTAGCCAGCTCTAACTAAAACCATGCTGAGAGAAATATCTACCATTAAGTGCTTATTTTAGAAAAGACAAAATGTCTCTAGACAACAATCTAATTTTTTACCTTAAGAAAACTAGTCAAAGAAGAATAAAACTGCAACCAACCAAAAGAGTGGTTATAATTAAGATAAGAGCACCAAACAATGAAATTTAAATGGAAGAGCAATAAAATTTATTAAGCAAAACTTGTTCTTTGAATAGATCAAGAAAATTGATAAGCCTCAGACAAAATTAATAAAGCAAAAGGAGAGAAGAGTCAAATTATTAGTATAAGAAAGGAAAGAAGCAGAAATCTGCATAGCCAGGAAAATAGAAGAATAATAAGGAGCCACACAAATAACTTCATGAGCAAAACACCCACAACCAAGATTAGACCAAAAGTTCCTCAAAATCCAGAATCTACACTCATTCAAGATAAAATAAAACACAGGAATGCACCTAAAGCCATTAGTTGCAGACCAGGCCTCAATGCCTTCACTGGAAAAGTCTACTAAATATCTGAAGCACAAACAGCTCCAATTCTTCTTCACCTAGTAACAGAAGAAGGAAGCCTTGATTCTGGGGGTCACATGATGGCAGTTGACCTTAAGGGCTATATGGACACCAGGGAGTTGTATATTAGCACAAAACTCATGGCAGTCAAATAAAAAGTATAAAAAACAATATGAAAAATTGACCTTCCTATTATCAAATGGACTAACGAAATAAAGAGTATATCCCTCTAAGGTATCTATGTAGCATAGGAGTTAGTACTGTTGTTTGCCTGTTTAACCTCCCCATTTACATACGTTCTTGCAAAAGAAAACCCATGCTTGCCAAGAGCACTTCACCGGTTTGTCCTATGCATGAAGGTCTTATGCCTTCTGAACTGATCACTTCAGGCCTGGGTGTGACATGAATCTCACCAATGAGACCTGAGAGGATGTCAGCTGCTTTTTTTCTCCTCTTGAAAATGGCATAGAAGACAAAAACAGTCCTATTTCATGCAGCTATTGACATCTACTTGAGATGGCTTGAAATTGTCACCCATCATTGGATTATTGCACAGTGACAACCTGAGAGTGCAAGTCTGTTTGGTGAGGATGACAGAAAGAAAATCCAGAAGAGTATTTGATACAGAAGAGTATTTGATACAGATATTGAACCCAAAATTAACAATTCCTAGAAACTGTCCAACTGAACTTTTGGGCATGTGAGATAAAAATGTGCTATAGTTTAGTAAAATTTTGTTAATTATTTTTAAATTATTTGGAAAGAGTTTGCCTCAAATATCATGGGGACACCTTTTTTGTAATAATTTATCATCAGCCTTCTAGATCTGGGATAAAGAAACTGAAAGATGTGACATCCCAATATTATTGTTTGGGATCAAATATTCACAAATATGTCATCATACATGCGTGAGAAAATGGAACTTGGTAGGAAAAAAGAAAAATATACCACATGTTACATTCTACCAAAAATACTGGTATGTTCAAAAAATTATATAAAATATGATAGTATAAAGGACTTTAATATGGGAATCAGGTGACTTGAATTCTTAAGTTTTGCCATGACATCAACTAATCATGTGAACATGGATAAATATCAAATTTTTTTCTGCCTCATTTAACACTTCAGTCAATCAAAGAGCTTGAACTATGTATCCTCCAAGTACTTTCCTGTTCTATAAGAATATGGTTTTGATTCTATTTTAAAGAAGACTGAAAGATGATTGAAATATGTTAATATTGTGGTTCTTCTATGCTTTTTTAAATGGATTTAAGAGGGAAAAAATGGGTATAGTAATAATACTGTAACAAAAATATTCTAAGTAAAAGTGGGAAAAAATGTAAAAGCCACCATTTAGTTTCAATTTCAAATGATTTCATATTTCCTAATGGTTTCAAATAATGGAGTAAGTATAATGTAGATTTCAAAATTGAGAAGTTTCTAAATTGTACCCCTCATAAACTTGGCAGGAAAAGTTTGGTATTGATATGATATTAGTTTACTTTTAAAACATATGGAATATATTCT
Source organism: Tamias sibiricus (assembly GCA_025594165.1). NCBI lineage: Eukaryota > Metazoa > Chordata > Mammalia > Rodentia > Sciuridae > Tamias > Tamias sibiricus. The sequence goes on from CM046662.1 coordinate 14,737,376, forward strand.
GAAGTGATTAAGATTGAATGCAGATTATAATTGGATGTAGATTACTAAAGAGTAATCTACAGTTATAAGGACTGTTTATTAAATATGAAGCTTTAAGGAGAAACTTTAAGAAACCATGGATTCTAAATCAGACATATGACTGTAGACACATGCTATCAATTGACAGTGAGATGAAATGTAGAAATAGCATCTAAAATGTAAGAATCAGAACATAGCAGGACTTCCTCAATCTGCATTTACTTGACCTTCACACAGCACCTGCACATATTAGAAGAGTGTCATGTATAGGAGCAACTAAACAGTACCATCTCTATGGATCTAAGGTTTTATGTTGGTTGATAATAATGCTATAAAAAATAAAAATGTAAACTAAAGTGGATCACAGTGTCCAGGGTGGGTAGAGTAAAATATGTTAATAGGATGGTCAGTGCTGTTGCAGTGAGAATATAGTATTTAAGCAGATTCTGTGAAGAAGTGATAATGTTAGATATGAAGATATATAGTCTGAACCAGAAAAAATGCTAGTAAAAAATTTTAATCCAGATGGGTGTCTAGTTTATTAATAGATTTGCAAAGGTACTACTATACTCAGAATGGAATAATCAAACAACAGACTTGCAGAAGATGACATCAGAGAGCGTATGAGTGGCAGATCATGTAAGGCTTTGGAGGCCATTACAAGGGAGCCATTGGTAGGTTTAGAGCTTCGCAATGATAATGTGGAGAATGTGAGGAGAATTACATTGGCCTCTGCAAGGTATTGAAGGGAAGAAGCGGGAAAGAGAGTCAAGAGCTTGCCAGCCATTCTGATTTGGAATGAGAGCAGCTCTCACTAGGATGGTAATAGTAGAAGCAGGAGGAAATGTACTGATCACAAGTGTTTTGAATTAGAACCAGCAGGATTTCTTATTGTATTAGGTGTAGGGTTTAAGAGGAAGAGAAGAGTGAAAAAGATGCCACAGTTTTTGGACTTAGTAATAAACATAATGCAGCTTTCCCCGTGAAGTGAATTGGAGTCAATAACTCATAAGGAAGGAGAAAGTTCAGGGAACAGATTAGATATTCAACTTTGAACATTTGTGGTAACTTTTAAATTACCTGTAAGTACAAATACAAAGAAAAATGCCTACAGGTCCCAACTGTGGCCACTCTCACAAATCTATGGGTTTAGTGAGCAACAGAGGAAAGTTGAAAAGACTGTGAAAAATAGTAGAGGGGATTAAAAGTCACAAGAAGTACAGTTTAAAGCATTCTTAGAAACCAAAAGCAAAACAACCAACAAACACTCTCAAAGCATGACCCCAGCCACAGACAAAGAGAGTACAGAACAGGAAGCAAATGTCCTGAAGAAGCATCATTTTGGGGAAGAATTGGAATATTATGGAGGGCAATTCAATTGAAGACAAGGCAATGAGAGGGAAGAAGGATATAAGATGTGGAAACAAAAGATCTTGAAGAAAATTAAGACAAGTCAAACATATTCCTATTTTTTTTTCCCCAGCAACAATATCACCTTTAAAGAAGAAACAGCATGAGAGGGGACAGGGAACTTGAACATGTGAAATAAATAAAAGTAAAAGAAAGTGGACCACGTATATGCATACTACTGAAAAATGCCAGAAAGTCAAATAAAAGACCTACTATGAAAAGTTGTTTTCCCAAACAAAAACAGATGCCAAGAAAAATCATCATCTGACAAAATTTTAAATACAGCTCCCCCAAGTAAGTAGACTCAAATGAAAAAAAAAAAAAAAAAAAAATTAAAAGGAAGGAAAAGAAAAAGAAAAAAGTTTGATTAAGAAATATAAAACCTAGATGGGGAAATAGAAAATGGAGAGAATTAAAGTGTTGATTGAACTAATGAAATAAATAGTAATAAAAGACAAAAATCTCATCAGAAACAAACACGAAGCTATAAGAGGCACAAGGGAGACGAGATTTACACGAAGGCTTGAGGCCCTGAAAAAATGAGAATGATACACAAGACTATAAAAATAAATAATAAAAAAAAAGAAAAAAGGAAAGGTGCTTGAATGAGATGGATATCATTATCCTAAATGCATGATTGAAGACCTGAATGGTAGGAATGTACTTTGAAAACAAACAGTTGTATGTAAAAAGATGCTATATATGTGCATTATGAACTGTAATACATACTACTATTATAAGTAAATAATAAAGAAAATTGAAAAAAAAATAAATATCAATTAAGAATAGCAACCCAAAGGAAAAACTACCTAAAACTGTGTAAGAAAGGCACAAGACTTAGATGGAAATAAATAAGTAAATAATAGCTATAAAAAAAAAAAGAAATAAAAAGGTCAGTGAGAAAGTGGTTGAAACAGAAAACTCAACAAGGGGGTCAAACATGCATATCACTGGATTCCTGAAAAAGATAATAAAAATGTGAAAATAACCTAATATTTAAAACTATAATACAAGAAGATTTTCCAGAAATTAAGGAAGATCTTAATCTATGCACTGGAGACCCATAGAAGAAAAAATTGACCCAGATTATACATGGAAATAAAATTATAATCATTTTTTGTTAGGAATTAGGCTGGCATATTTTCAAAAGCAAAAGAAAGGCAACAGTGGGCCTTTGTCACAAACGGTGTTGAAATGATTTGAAAACCATATGATAAAAAATATAATTAGATCCATTGTCACATCATAAATGACCACAGCTTCTAATTATGTGAGAAATCTAAACCTAAAAATGCATCTGCACAAAGACTAGAAGATGTATGAGCAAGTGCCTCCTGGGCCTTGATGCAGGGGAGATTTTGTACCTAGGATGAAGGGTCCATGCACAATGAAAGGATCCACTAATATCATAAAACCACACAAATATCCTTTAAACCATATTAAAAATAAATCTCACCCAAAAGACTTAAAAACAGCATATTACAGTGACACAGCCACTTCAATGTTTATAGCAGCACAATTCACAATAGCTAGGTTGTGGAACCAACCTAGATGTCCCTCAGTAGATGAGTGGATAAAGAAAATGTGGTATATATACACAATGGAATTTTACTCAGCAATAAGAGAGAATAAAATAATGGCATTTGCAAGTAAATGGATGAAGTTGGAGAATATAATGCTAAGTGAAATTAGTCAATCTCAAAAATCCAAATACTGAATGTTTTCTCTGATATAAGGAGGTTAGTTCACAGTGTGATTGGATGGGGGTACATAGGATTAGAGGAACACTAGAATGGTCAAAGGAAAGGGAGGGCAAGGGAGGGAGCGGGAGGGGGAGAAGGGGGGAAAAATGGTGGTTGAATGAGATGGATATCACTATCCTAAATGCATGATTAAAGATCTGAATGGTACTTAAAAAAAAAAAAAAAAGAGAGAGAGAGAGAGTAGAGAAAAATATGTTAAAGTAAATGAGGCAAATATTTAACAATTGGTGAATCTCAGTGAAGGTAAAGGGTAAACAACTTTTCTGTTAAGTTTGAAATTCTTCCAAAATAAAAAGATTAAAACATAAAAAAAAAATTAAGAATAAAAGTACTTTTATACATTAAAAAAAAAATAAATCTCAATACTGCCAAAAGAGAAATGAAAAACAAAAAAGAAATATTTGTAACATACATCACAGATAAAGAACTAGTATCCCTAAGTTTTTTATTAAGAACTTCTAAAAATTGAGGCTTAAATGAACAATAATCCTACATTGGATTCGGCATAATACATGAACACAATATTCATAAAAAGAGATAAGTTGGCCGTTAAATAAATATATGAAAACTACTCAATAACACACATAATATAAATATAAATTAAAGTGACATTTGGGTCTCTCCTACAAGATTGACAACAATCCAAAACTCAATAATGAAATCTGTTGGCCAAACTGTGGGGAAACAGGGACTCTCATACCGTGTACTGATGATAGTCATGTAAACATCACAACTTCTGTTAAAAAAAAAAATTAGCAAAACATCACACTGGCATTTATTCTTCAATCCATTCATCTTAAGTCTAGGAATTTATCCTGAAGATATACCTCCAAATATATGAACCTATCATGAACAAACAGTTTACTCCGTGTAGTATTATTTATGATCACAAAATGCTAGAAGGACTTCAATTTCCATGCACTCAAGGTACGTTAAATAGAGTATGGTAGATATGATGAGAAATCTGCAACTCTAAAAGGGAATAAATAGGAAGAAGTTTAGAAAAAGGTGCAAGAACATTCATATGCTTATATAACATGTCATAAAGGAGCTATAAAGTATATACATAGTTGTTTACCACTATAAGACACAATGCAGGGGAATAAAAAGCAATAAAAAAAAAGAATCCAAAAGGCAAAAACCAATAAACAAAAAACAATGAGATTGTTTATCAACAAGAAGTAGGGAAAGGATAGGGCAGGAGAAAGACCTCAATAACAAAAATCTTTGTAGAATTTTTCCTTTCCTTTAGAAGGAATCTGATATTCTACATCTTAAAAAAAAAAAAATCTTCACGTAAGAATGAGAAGGTGGGAAATAAATCAAAATTGAAAGATAATTATACAAATAAACCTAATTTTGTTGGAATGAAAATCATTAAACAGATGGAAAAGAAGGAAATAAGACTGGCAGGGCTGGAGGGAGGCTGACATCAACTAATGCACAAACACAGTATTTGTCTACATGTCATAAGTGTTGAGACACCCAGGTAGAAGAACTGGGTAAACTGCACGCAAACCCTGAACTGTTTTCTTGTCATTATTTTTGGTGGTGGTAGTGGTGTGAAGTAGCTGTGCTCATTGTAGTAGTATGGCCATAAAAATTCTAAAAGTATTTTAGAATTCTAAGTAGGATAGAGTAAATGTGTTGAGAATGTTTGGAAGCAGGACTGGTAATGTAGAAGAATGGGGGGAAAATATGGAAAGAAGGAAGAAAACACTGTGGGGTTGGACTGGAACTAAAGGTGTTGCTGAGAACTTGTGATTTCATGTGCCCACATGAATGAATAGAAGTAAATGTGAGCATTTTATTTGCTTGCATGTATATTTACACGTTTGTGCACACAGTATTTCCAAGATTTCACTGCTACAAGGTCAAAGGAGCAAAGAAATATAAATTATGTCTTGGACCCAAATATTGATCTCTAATAAACACTCCCTTCCAACAGGAACCATAGTTCCTAATAGAAACAAAGAGAAAATGCCACCTCCCAAAGTGGGAAAGATTAAGTTAGGACAGGAACCTGTAAGATTTTATTATATCAGAAAGTAAAGAAAATTATGATGCAAGTTAGAAAAACACAGGAGGAGAAATATGAGTCAAATCTAGATATTTTAGCATCAAAATGATAAACTACAGTAATGAGTTGGAAAAACCACTGAAAACCTAAAATGTCATGAGCCCATAATGATAACAAATAGATAAACAAACAAATGAGGGATTAAGGAGGAGTCTTTCTTACAGTCAGGTGCTGAAGACCAGCTATTAAAAACAGAAGAAAGGTTTGAGTTGGAATATGATTTTTTGCAACAATTATGATAAAGTTTGGATCAGGTAAGGCAAAATTATTATAGCTGTTAAAAGCTTGAATATGCACAGGAAAATTTCACTAAAATTTCTCCTCACAGACTGTTTATTAGTTGTAGAGGAGAAAAAGATGATGGTAACTACAAAGTGGAAAAATCAAACAACACCTTAAATATGCAAGAAAAATTATTATCAGTAGTGAGTCATGCAGACACTGTGTGCCTTTGCATGTGACACCCTAGGATGAACACAAGATTACCTCAAGAGAAAAGGAGGAATGTCCTACCAACAAAGATAGTGTGTGACTCTTTGTTTATCAAAAATTCAATGTCAGAAAAGAAAAGAGAACCTGTCCAAGTGTTTCAGAGTAAATGGGCTGAAGAGATATGACAATAGTGTGGAATAACTAACTCTAGATTAGATCCTGTGTGGGGAGAGATAGTGGAAGAGGAAGGTCTAAAAGACGTGTTGTATCAAATGACAGATTCCAAATTTTGATAGTAAATAAGATAAGATTACAAATATATATGTCAACTTATGAAGATGATAACTATGTTGTGGTAATGGAAGAAGATAAGTCCTATTCTTAGGACTTAAGCACTGAGATATTCAGGGTTAAAGCCCATCTCTCTTTTTGTCTCTCTCTCTCTCTCTCTCTCTCTCTCTCTCTCTCACACACACACACACACACACACCCCACCATCATCATCACCCTCTAATGTTTAGCTGTGTCTTTTGTGTGTGTGTGTGTGTGTGTGTGTGTGTGTGTGTGTGTAAGGAGGAGAGAGTATGAGAGAAAGAAAAAAGCAAACACAATAAAAATAAATAAACAAGGGCAAAGGATATATGTTGGGCTTTGTATTTTTTTTTGATTGTTGTTGTTGCTAGAACCTGGGTAAATTTGAAGTAGCTCCGAATAAAAAAGCAAAGCAAGCCAGTGCGTGGTGGCGCACGCCTGTAATCCCAGCACTTTGGGAGTCTGAGGCAGGAGGATCGTGAGTTCAAAGCCAGCCTCAGCAATGGCGAGGCACTTAGCAACTCAGTGAGACCCTGTCTCTAATAAAATACAAAAAAGGGCTGGGGATGTGACCCAGTGGACAAGTGCCCCTGAGTTCAATCCCCGGTACCACAAAAAAAAAAAAAAAAAAAAAAAAAAAAAAAAAGCAAAGCATAAAAATCTGACAGCATAGAAATTACTGATGACCTTGTGTTATGGTGTGAACATTTCTGTTGCTTCAAGATGCTTGTGTTGCCACCTTCATCCCCAGTGTGATGTGTTGGAAACTAGGGACTTTTGGAAGGTGTTCAGGTCAAGAGGGTCCAACTCTCCTGAATGGATTAAAGCCACTAAAAAAGGGAACTGGGTGATTTTGGCCCTTCTGCCCTTTCTCTTCTACCATGTGAGGACACAGTTTTCCTCCTCCAGGGATACAGCATTGAAGGCAGCATCCTGGAGGCAGAGGATGAATCATCTCTGGATTCTAGTCTTGATCTTGGACTTCCCAGCCTCTGCATGCTGAGAAATAAATACCTATTGTTCATAAATAAACTAATTCCTGGTATTCTGGTCCAGCAGCACACACAAAAAAAAAATGAAATCACCCTGGAATAGTCATTTTTGATGGTGTGGTAGGATGTAAGTCAAATTGAAGTACATTTTTAACAAGCAGAGGAAGTACAAACCTTAAGTATGAATGTATATTTTAAAAAAAAATGCACTGCAAAACAGAGCACAGAAAAAGGATTTTAGCTGGTAAAATGAAGTGGGGTTACAAGTAAAAATATTTGGGCATGGTGGCACATGCCTGTAATCCCAGTAACTCAGGAGGCTAAGCATGAGGATTGCAAATTTGAGGACAGCCTTAGCACCTTAGCAAGGGCCTAAGTGACTTAGTAAGGTCCTGTCTCAAAATAGAAAATAAAAAGGGCTGGGAATGTGGCTCAGTGGTAAAGTGCCCCTGGGTTCTATTCTTGGTACCAAAAGAAAAAAAAAAAAAAAAAAAAGGATTAAAAATAAGAAGAGTAGCATGTGGGTCTGTATGTGTGCATGTCTGTGTACGCACTATGACAGGTGAGAATGAGTTTTTGGATAACAAAACATCAGTGATGTCAAAAAGCCAGTGGAGGGATGTCATTGGAAGGCATGAAAACATGGGACCTATTGTGCAAGTGGGTCATGAGGGTTAGATATGCATGCATGCTTTATTGATGGCCCAAGGAGTAAGTGCAGATGAATGGATAGAAGTCTGAAAGTTCTGTCACTTGTGAGCCACTTTACTTGGTGCCAAAGATGTAACAAAGAACATCACCTAATCCCCACCCTATAAGGGTATATGATCCAGGGGAGAACAACAAGGAAAGGGGCCATTTTAATCCATATAAAAGCTATAGTATGAGCCAGGGAATGTTCCACAGGAAAAATTCTCCTTCTGAGATCTTGACCTGTGAAGGCATGGGGCAAGTTAGGATGTGGTGTCACCAGCACTCCTGGCTGGGCCTGGGAAGGAGAATGTAAGGCTGAGTATGGGAGGCAAATCAGTATGTGGGAACATGACATTGGAGTGTTTTAAACAGGGCATGAGAGATTAGCAAGATCAGATAGTAAATGCTTCTCTCTTCCATGGTAAGGAATTGATCATCATCTTCAGCAGGTATTTGAAGGAGTAAGAAGCAGACAATATGAACACTTTGAGTACTAGGTGACTGCTCTTGCTGCTGTTTTCTGTGGTTTAATGAAAACACCTAAATAATGAGTGATGCCATTTGTTAGGTAATGTGCCAGGGTCCTTGTTCCCCATGTTATGCCACTCCATGCTTGCAGCAGCTTTGCAAACAAAATGCTGCCACCACTCACAGTTTGTAGACACTACCAAGTGAATAAATGTTTTTCTGAAGGCCCAGCATAGACTGGGCACTTCTCTAGCTCCTTAGGGTCAAGTGGTGAATAAGTCAGAGTGAGTTTCTGTCTTCCCTACTCTGTTCTACACTTCTATAATTGAAGCCCACTGAGTGGGTAATTTACAAAGAGTAGAATATTTTTTCCCCCACATTTCTGGATGCTGCCAAGTTCAAGATCAAGGCTCTGGCATTTAGTCTGGTGAGATCCTCTGTGCTGCATCCTCACTCTGCTGAGGAAGAGGGGAAGGAGTTCTCACAGTTCTTTCCTTTCTTTTTTTTTTTTTTTTTTTTTTTTTTTTTTTCTTTTTGAGGTGTTGGGGACAAAATATCCAGCCACAGCCCCTAATCTCCTTGGTAAAGTTCTCACCAAAGTGATCACATTGGCAAAACTTGGATATGGGGGGTAGGATAAGAGATTCAGTTTCATCATCAATTATGGAAGGACAAAAAACAAAACAAAATAAGTCTTAGCACTACCTTTATTTTTAAAATTATATTTATTTGTACTTCTTTTTTAGCAAGAAGAAAAGTTTTGGAGCAATTACTTGCTAAGAGTATATAAAAAAGAAACATTTCTTAAGAGGAACTAGAGTAGAGACAAGGGATTTTGTATTTGGGTTGGCTCTGAGTGGATATTTGAGTTGTAATATGACTTGACTAATTTACATATTCATTGGACAAATATCTTTTGTAGGCCTACCTTGTACCAAGTACCCACAGATGTTAGAAAGGTGGCAATGAACAAAGCATAAGAATCTTTGTTCTACTAGAATTTGCATTCTTTGGGAGGAATTTGAAAAAAAAAATAAGCATATATAAAAGGAAATTATATTCCAAACATACACTAAACTAATTTCCAAAAAAGTTAGTAAAAACAATGAAGAGAAGACAGTTGAAGTGTCAATTCTTTGGGTACTGATGGGATTAAATAATGGATTTTGGGCAAGCATTAATAAGGAAGCCAAAAGGGTACAAACGTAGAAGATTTGGCTAGAGAAAAAGGTTTAAGAATACCAGATTTCAATGGTAAAGCACAAAAAAATCTAGGGAATTGCTCTAGATGTGGAACTGGATGAAGGTAAACATTATTAGAGATGACCACAATAATGAATGAAGCATTGTAAAGTTTGGTTGTTTGAAAGCATGCAGTAAAGGCCTAGTGCTAGACTGGGGAGAAAGGTCAATTGCAAAGGCCAACAACTAATGAGAAAAGACGCCCATGACATTGTTGAAGGAAAGAAAAGATGATGGCAACAATTCACAAAGGAGCTAGAAATGCTTCAGAAAGGTAGAGGATTTAGGTGAATAGTGTCATGGAAATCTCATTAAGGAGCAATTTCCTTTAAGATAACTAAGTTTCATAGCAGTCCTGGACATGGTTACCTTTTCATTTGTGATACAAATATCTGTTTTTGTCATTGTTGTTTGTTTGTTTTTGTTTTTGATTTATGAATAAAGGAAATTATTAACTGTATGTATGTAAGGGTATCAGGCATAGACTGGCACTATCCTGGGAAAATCTATATGTTTGCTCACCCTAAGGACAGATTGGAAAGTGCATCTATTTATGATATTGATCAAGTGGACAATTGCTCATTTGCAAATACTTTTTAATTCACAAATAGAATATATGTAAATTTTTATCACTTACCAAAAAAAAATCTTATCAATATCTGTGTCAATAGAAAAAAGATTTGTTGCCCTAGTTGGCATCTAGCAGAGGTCATAAATATGATAGTCTTTTAGAACATCTCGTTACACAAAATATACTTTTATAATTTAAAAATATTTGTAACTGCCAATATAATATGAGCTATAGAGCCTGCTCAGAACTTAAGATGAATTCAGTAAATTAAGTTAAAATGTAATAGCAAGGACATTCAAGCTTTGGAGATATAGGATATAATTAGGTAATACAAAAGATATAGGCATATGAGTTACATATGAGTTTTCAATTTTAATTTTTTGTTGGACACAAAATACTGGGTCTCATCATACTATCAATATTGACAAGATATTAATTAATTATTTTCTTCAAAATGAAACCATTTATTTTAAACAGAATAATAATAAACAAAATGTTAATAATTTTTCTTCTTATTGAATTCTCTTGTTTCCTATCTCCCAGAGAAAGGAGGTTGAGGCTACGCTGTAGCCTCTTTCCAAACTTTCTGCTGATGTATCAGGCAATCAGGATTAATGAGAAAATGTTTGCAGCCACCAGAAGCGACATGCTATTCCGTGATATGGTAAGCTTCACATCCCATTTGAGGCCATTTAAATGGTAACAGAGTGCAGTGGAGTCGATACGCTGTTAAAAATTCTTCATTAACTCTTCACTCTTCAGGAATGGCTCCTTTCATTGGCTATTTCAGGGCTTATTTCTTCAGTGCATTAGATTTTCGATCAGACTACTTAGGCTGGGAGTTCATTGGGAACCAAAGGCGGGGGGAGGGGGAAAGAAAGAAAGAAAGAAAGAAAGAAAGAAATACAACCCCTCACTGTGAAAGGAGAAAAGGATGGTAATCTATCTCAGTCACAATTTCTGGAGGAAGGTCAAAAATATTTATCTGTTCTTTCCCTCCCTTTCTGCAACCTTCCTCTCAACACATTCACAAGCTACCTAACCTTGTGGTCTTTTACATTTGTAACTTAGCACTGACCTTCTGATGTGTACATTTGCATTTATTAGGATTATTGCTTGTCATCTGTTTTTACTTCCCTTTGGAACTGAAGTTTCTGTGGGTAAAGATCATGGTCTGTTGTCCGTTGATGTTCTCATGTACCCAGGTCAGTTCCTCAGATACCGTGAGCACTCAATGGCAGAAAACAAACATATTTCCTTAAAATTATATCAGTACAACCAAGAATAAGGAGATTCATATCCAATATTGACAACAAATGGACAGCTCAGTGAATATTACAAGAATGGCCGGAGTTAAAGTGTTTTCTAACGTATCTTTTTTCTTAAATTGATTTGTAAAAACACCAAATGTTTCTTGGGATTACAAGATTCCCCCACATGTGGTGTGAAAATGGGAGAAAATAAAATCCTATTTTGATAGGACCATGAAAACTGGGGTTCCAAAACAATAATTTTAAATTCTGCTGTAACCCACTAACAAATTCATTACAATCAGTTAATGTGAATGATATCTAATAATTCCTCAGCATTGTGTGCACACTGGTAAATATTTGAAGTTTACTTAACCTAAACTTAGAATAGATATAACACTGGGCATACCATGTAGGCATCATTGGTTTTTATCCACAAAGATTGTCTTTCAGGAAAAGCTTAGTAACTTTGCAAACAGTGGATACTGAGTAAGGAAGAAAGAGAAAGATGACTGACGGTTTGAATCAGCCATTCACAATAAATAGGGACACTTGAAGTTTCAGAATAAAAATACAAGTGAGGGCTGGGGATATAGCTCCATTGGTAGAGTGCTTGCCTCACATGCACAAAGCCCTGGGTTCAATCCCCAGCTCCAACCTCCCCCAAAAAAATACAAGTGAGAAGATCAAGTTTGAGGTTTGGGTGACATGAAATGCATCTGGGTAGAGGAACCTTGCAGATGAAGATGTGATTGGAAATTGAGGCCACTGGAATGAGTGACACTTCAGTCCCTGGGTTTGAATGAGATTGGTGTAGGAGAAGACACCCAGCAAAATGATAAATTGTTGGAAAAGATGCTCATGAAAAAGAAAAATAAATCATAAATGTAAAATAATTATCAGATTTCTGAGAAGGCAATGAGCAATCCTCAGTATCAGACTGTGAGAACTGATAAAATCAGGATTAAAATAGCACATTAGCCAGGCACCATGGCCCATGCCTCTAATCCCAGACTCTCAGAAGGCTGAGACAGGAGGATTTTGAATTAGAAGATAGCCCAAGCAACATAGCTAGACCCCTACCCAAAACAACAACAACGACAATAAAAAAAAAAAAAAAAAAAAAAAAAAAAAAAAAAAACAGAAAGAAAAAAAATAAATATTATCTTGGTATCTGTGTGTTTCTAGATGACTTGTTGGGTATCTTTTTCATGAGATAAACAACCATGAAAGAAAAACGGGCATTTCAAAGGATAAATCTGATATATGGGTTTAATGGTGAACCAAGAACATATGGCAGGAGCACCCAGTTTTTTTGTTTTGTTTTGTTTTGTTTGTTTTTGGCTGACAGATACCTGTTTGCTTATACTGGAGTCTCTGGCACCTTCTAAAGGTTCAATGAGATGGGTGTCTTGAACAGTGTGCATTTCCCTGCACCCCTGAGTGCTAAACTCACTGGGGAAAACAAGATGCCATATGCCTATTTGGGAAATTTATAATGCAGGTAATTACTCACATTACATTACATTGTCACTTTAGTTCCTTCTCAATAACAAGTCTAATATATGAATTTCAAAATATAGTATAATCTAAAGAATGAAGACAAGATAGAATGATAAGCATTTAAAAAAAATTTTCAAGTTTGACTCCAAAGTTAAGAGAAGGAAGAGCCATTTTTGACCTAAGAAATCAGGGAAGAGATTATAAAGAATAAACCACACATTTTAATTGCAGGGAAACCACTCATTTTATTTTGGGAACAAAGGTAAAATTGTTAATCATATTCCTACACCTCCCTTCTTCCCCCCCCTGCAATTTTCACAGTTTGATTTTTTTTGAATGTCATGATATTTAAAGGTAATTTTCTAAATTTCCATGAACACAAATGAAATAAAGCAGATTATCCTGGAAATTTTGTTTTTCTGCCTCACCTTTTCAAATTTGAATTCATATATATTAGGAGAAAGTTCTTGTAGACAAAGATTGTTAGTGGGACTCCTGGGGCCTCTTTTCTGGTTTTGAATTCCTGGCAAACAGATTGCTGCAGCTCTGACAGTAAAAATAGCAGATGGGATTAATTAACTGGGTGACAAGTCTTCAGACCTACCTAAATTAATATTTTTCTGCAAACAATGTATTCTGATTATCATAAAACTAAATGACGTTTATAGAAATAGACTTTGGTCTCAGTGATTTTCAAAATGTACTGGTAGCTATTTTTTTCTCTTATAAGAGCTGGCTTAGTCTGTTATTTCTGTGTTAATCTTTCTAATCATTTTCTTGAAGGAAACAATCATATAGAAGGAAAGTACATTTTGTTCCTAATGCTGGAGTTTGTCCTGACCTCAGGGACTCCTTTCTCTGCAGGACTAAAAGTTACCGGAGATTAATTTATTCACAGAAATTTTTCTCAAACACAAATCTCCAAGGAGCAATTAGTTATCTTTGTATGAAAACTGCAAATCAACATATCAACATATATTTTCACCAGGACTATTTAGTCTGTCTAGGACCTTAGGGTAAAAGGTCATTTTGTTTAGGAAAAAAAAAATTCCATATTTCATCAAATCTAATAGACTTATAGATTTCATTTTCAAAGATTTAAAAATGTTTATCTTCCCAATTGTGAGATAGGAGATTTCCATTCTCGGACTCTTCCAGTGGAACAAATTCAAACTTGCTGTATGTAGCACCACAAAGATGAATGTAATACTTAGGTTAGTAAGGGGCATATCCTTTCATTTGGAGCCATTTTGTGTCCCCAAGGAAGGAACACTACAGAAGGTATAGTCCAGAAGGATCACCTTTTGGGGAGCATCTTCAGAATTGCTTGGAAAGCTTTAGCAGTTGACAATGACCCCGATTACACTGAGACCCTCTGTGGGACCTGCTATCTAAGGCATTGTATAGATACTAGTAAGGGTAGCACATCTGCTCCCCACAGTCTGCTTGGTGTCCTGGCTTTGAAAGCCGGTAGGAGAATTTCCTTTCAAGCCAATAAAAAGCTTTGTTCCACCTGTGAGAAATGACAGTAAGTCATGGATTAGGTTACCCTTTTGGTTTCATGGCCCAGAAGCAAAGCGCCATGCTTGTTGTTAATTGTTAATAATGATTTGGAATCTTTGGTTTCTTTGCATTCTATTCTTTCCTTAGGTCTTGGGTTCTTCTAAGGTAGAGTACTATTTGATGATTTTTTTTTTTTTGCCCCAAATTACATACAACATACAGACACATATACAAATGCAAATGCACACACAAACACACACATATAAACACATACACTTATTTCTGTATTTTCAATTTGTGTTATCTTTTAATCTATAAATAATCCTACCTGGAATAAGTCTAGATAAAACAAGCATGGAAAAGAAAAAAAAAAAAAAGAACTAAAGAACTCTGGGTCCTGAAACAATATATTTACCAATGTAATTTAAAAAGCATATTCTTTGGGCTGGGGTTGTGGCTCAGCCGCACAGAGCTTGCCTTGCATATTTGTGGCACTGGGTTTGATCCTTAGCACCATAAAAAATAATAAACAAAGATATTAAAAAATATATATTCTCTTTTATTCCACTTTTTTTTTTTCCTTTTGTTAATGGCTCAAGAATGTCAATATTCTTTTCTCATGTGCTCTACCCTCTCCTCAAATTTATGTTAAATACAAATTTTTTACTATAGCTAATCATATGGCAAAATGAATAAATAGAAATAAATAAATTCAAAATCTGTAGTCATATAACTAGCCAGAGAAACATAACATCAAGAAATAAAGATGGAAAAGAATTTTTTTCTCTCTAATCTATTGTGGAACAAAATGTCTAGAAGACTTTTTCTAAAATGTTTTATGCAAGTGAAACAGTCAGTTTATTAAAGATTGTGTTTCTGAATATACCATTTTATACTATGTTCTTTGCTTCTAGGTTCTCTATTAACTCATTCAATCCTCAGGAGTACTGTTCAGCAAATGCCTGCTTTTGTCAACCAACTAAGAAATACAAAGAAACTTCAGATGTAGCATGAAACAAATGTCACAGAATAACACTGTAATGTTAGCCAAAATTTCATGTTTTTCTTGTGCTAAATATTTTACTATTTTCTGTGCTTTAAAATACTACTAGTTCCTACCTGTTTCTATCAGTTATGAAGAGATCCATTAATAAGGGGTAAGGTACTAAAAGTGGAATAAGAAAATATTTTAAGAGAAATGTAGGATATAAGTTCTTACTGAATCAATTTATTTAGCTTTTCTGAGCACTGGTTTTTATTTCAAGTAGGTATTTTCTGCCATTCTTCATTTCAGACATTACCTCCTTCTAACCATATGAAAATAAATAATGATTCTTTGAATCATTACATTAAATATAACACTCCATAGTTTAATGAAAATATAAAACAGTTTAATTTTTAAAAATTATGTTAGTTGGAATATGTTAAAATAATACATAGCTTTTGGTAATGAAAATTACCCAATTGTAAGCCAGGCTGCCCACTCTGATTATCATCCTTCTAAGTGCCAATTTATCAAGAAGGACTTCAGCCAACCTTAAAATACTGAAAAGAAAAAAAAAATTAAAACATATTATGTGAAATAACAAAATTTTCCACCTTAACAGATCTTCATGAAAGTGTTATTTTTTTCTTTAACAACGTGGGTTTTGGAGGGTTAATTTTTCATGTGTCAGAAACTCAGATTTTCCCAGAAATGTTTCTTAATCCTATTATTTCTCCTGCAAGTATTTTTTCTCCTTACATCAAATGTCTGTGTAAAGCATTTAAAGTTCACTTATATAATGGAGGGATAAATGAATGAGTCAGTAATAGAAGTATGTTCTCTTTTTTAAACTTGGCATTTTAGTAAACATTGATGAATTTTTGCCTGTCATGCTTTCCCAGATTTATTATTTATCATTGTATCTAAGTTAAAAATCTACTTATTTATTTATGTCATTGTGGCCTCATGCATATTTATTTTATTCAATTAATTATAATCCATCATGATCATCATTTATTTTGACATTCAGATTATTATAGTTGTGGTCAAAGAAAGCACTTTCAAAGTGGCACCTAAAATCACCTAATTTTTATCTGTGCTGCCCTCCTCTACCAATTTCTTAGAAATATGCTTTCCTTTCTTCCAGGCAGTTACATACATATGTAACAATAATGCTGATGGAATGTTACATTGGCAAACTGAATATAATTTATGAGTCTATGGATGGGCACATGACCTTATCTGGCCAATGGAATTCATCTTCCCAGATGCTTATAGCTGATTTGTCAAAGCCTTGCAGGAGACCCAAGCAAGGCCAATGGGAATACTAAGTCAGGATTTGAAATGAAATTAAGTGATTTTAATTTCAATGTCTGATCCTTTGAATAGAGTATAAATTAAAGCTACAGCTAACATCTCTTGAACTAAGCGAATTTGCTGTTGTGATGCTCTGTCGCATAGTAGACACTCAACAATATAATCTGTTCCTTTTAACATTTATCTTATTTTTTGCTGCTATGAAGGTCATGAGAAGGCAGAGGACTTTTAGTATGAAATCCATTGCCTTCAAATCATGAGAACCCTCCACTCTATAAATAGTCTGTCAGTAATATTTTTCACACCTATGATTTCTAGCTTCTCCCTTCCTACTCACTGCTCTAGTGCAAATAAAACAACTATTTTACACTTTTCCCCACATCCAAAGTCTGACACATTCTTCCTTGTTTTCTGATTTAGATTAGCCTTTCTGATGTTCTGTGCTCTGAACATAAAACAGAATAGCAAACCCAGACCAGACTTGCAGTCTACATTACCTAAAACTAGGGATAGGGAAAGAGCTTGTGATCTTCACTGAAGGAAATGCTGATAGTCAGGAGGAGAATCACTCCCTATCACTGACACCACTCCCTACCACTTCTATAGTGTGCTTTATAAATTACACATAAATATAATTAGCTTGTGAAAGATACAAGTGGACTACTATGAATAATATATTCCAGTACACCATATCAGTGATTTCCTATGTATAATACCACAGGTTGCTCAACCAATACCATATTTTATGGGAGCATAGCTGCAGTTTTTTTTCTTTCAATTCAACTAAGATCATTTTAAAGTGACTCATAAGAAATTCCAGTAAGAATTTATTATTAGAAAATGTGTTTTAGGTACACAAATGTTCTATGTTCATAGGTACGTATTATGCATATACATATTATAACATAAAACTAAAAAAAATTCTGCAGGTCATGGTGGTGCATGCCTGTGATCCCAGCAGCTCTTGATGCTGAGGCAAGAGGATTGAGGGTTCAAGGCAAGTCCCAAGAAAAGTGAGACCCTTTCTCTAAATAAAATACAAAATAGGGCTGAGGATGTGGCTTAGTGATTGAGCGCCCCTGAGTTCATTCCCTGGTAATGCACCCCCCCCCCGAAAAAAAAAAAATCCTAAAATGTTCTAATAATATCTCCACTCATCCCCCAAATAACAGAAAAGTTAGGCATAACTGCACAGCCAGATATGATAATCCAATGAATTTTTAAAAATCTGAAAATATATACTATTCTTTTGATGGTAATTTTTCTATAATACTAAATTAGACTTTCCAGAAGTTTATATAAACTTCATCAGATAATAAAAAAAGTATAGCTCAATTAAGAATAGATTTTTTGAGTGTATATGGATAATGGAAATGTATTAATCACATATTTGGCCCAAAGTGGTTTACTTCTTCGTGGGTAGTCTTTAATTCACATATCCTGGTGACTTATAGTTCTCATTCCCAATGTGTAAAAGCCTAGGATATTTATGTCTCCTTCACTACAGGGAATAAATGTTGGCTGTGGCCTACCTTTTACTTTTGTATACAGTTATATGATTTTCACTTTTGCTTAATTTTGGCAATAACCACTTCTAGAAGAATATCTGTGCTTGCAGTTCTTGAGATGAGGTGACTACACTGAGGCAACTGACTCAGTAGTCGATGATGACTTCAGAGATTAGTAATCCTGACTAAGTTGTGGAGGCAAATCAGGTGCAAAAAGACATGTGCTTGAATTTTCTAGACAATGTAGTTGATTTTTGTGTGAAATCCCGGAGACTATTATTTCTTTCTGCTGGATGTGAGCAGGAAGCATAGATCACTAGGACCTGTTGAATGTGTTTTACACTAAGGCATCTCATGTTAGAAAGAGGTTGATATCCAGTTACGTTCCTTTTCACGTTTTACTAGTACACTGGATGAAGTTTGCCTTGGAGAAAGGACAGATGCATTAAAATATCCATGAGTGGTTCATTTAGAAGGAAATTATTAGGATTGTAGCTGTACCCTATCTATTCCCCCAAAAGCAGAAAAAAAAAAAAAAAAAAAAAAGAAAAAAGTGTCAATCTGTTTAAAGCTTCCACCAGAGAAGGACATTGACTTCAAAGCAGATAATTATTTGAGAGACGAAGTATATAAAAGTCAAGGGTATCCTAGTTGTGAGCATTCTAGTCATCCACAGAAGGACTCAATGGCTCTTGCTTAGAAACAATGCAAATTTCCACTAGTTCTAAAATCTTAAAGTGTAAAGGGAGTCTTTGAGGAATTTATAAAGACGGCTGTACATGATCTCTACCCTGAAACAGTTTTAATTGTTTTGGGGTGGAGCCAAAGCATCTGCTTGTTAGCCACCTCCCCAGGTTATTCTCTCGCAGGTGTTCCAGGGACCACATTTTGTAAAGCACTGCTTTGGAGTAATGTAGATGTTAACTTCTTTCCTTCCATCTGGAGAATTCTAACAGCATCCCTCACCAGGTGCTGGCTTGCCTAGGGCTTGGCTGAACTAATGCTTTCCAGGGAGAGCCGAGTTCACTTCCCTTGGCTTCCTTAAGACACTAGGCAATTACCCCAAAATTTAATATTTCAATGAAAAGAAGAAGCAAGGGAGCAGCTCTCTCTCTCTCTTCTCTCTCTCTCTCTCTCTCTCTCCCTCTCTCTCTCTTTTTTGTTTGCACCAAATCTGAGCTAATACTCTTGGCTCTTGAAAGGAGAGCTTTATAAGGAGCAAGGACTTTTGCTCATGCAGGAAAAAAAATGTGGCCTTGTGTCCCATGGTCCTCCATCTCCATTTACTTGTCTAATTGACTTAATTTATGGGAGAAAATAGAGATCACAAATTCTGCCTCTTAATAGGAAAAAGGAGCCAGAAAAAAAATTTAAATGGTGTGTTTGCCAAGCACAAAGATTACTGCTACAAGTTGAGGTTTGGAACACCAACTTTAAGGTCAATTTTAAACTTCAAGGAAAGGGTAAGTTACACTTTGGCCAAACTATTATGTTGGAAATATGATGGTGAACTGTGGCTGGATCATTTTCTGAAAAACAGGATTAGCAGTTTATCTTAAACTATCTATTTTTGTATTTTTCCAATACTAAAATGACATTTAGTTTTTAGAAAGTAAAAAACAAAGAAAGCAGGAAAAATTATTCATAATTTCATCATCCAAATACATATGGTCAACTCTTTTAAATAAGTATTACCTTGGGATTATTTTCATTATGTAGATGAGATATATTCTATTATTGGATATAAAATCTATTTTATATCTTAATATTTAATAGATTTCAGTATTTTCTCCAGTTAACTGAATAGTATTTATTAAAATCTTCAATAATGACTTTTTTCTAATTGCCTACGTATGTCACGTGCATTATCATTGCATCTGTATGATTGCACATTATGTACTATTCAATTTTAAAATAGTATTAATAACTATTAAACAAACTGTGTATTATTTGTGAGTGCTCACTACTTGTCAAACACTGTCCTTAAGATCTTTGTCTGTATTACCTGATGTAAACATTAATAGTTTATATGAAAAAATATGCAAGAATTTGGTTCTAAGTATTATTGTTTCATATAAGCAGATAAACCCAAAACAACTATGAAATTTAATTCAGGGAGATTTAAACTTGTAACAAAAAGTAAACAATCTTATACAAAAAAACACCTCTTTCCAAGCAAAACTGTATTGCATGAAAATAAGGGATAAAAATAAGTAATATTCTAATTTCCTATCTTAAAAAACAAACAGAATTTTAGTGATTATAAATATATATATATATATTTTTAGTTTTAGTTGGACACAATACCTTCATTTTATTTATTTATTTTTATGTGGTGCTAAGGATCAAACTCAGGGCCTCGCATGTGCAAGGCAAGCACTCTACCACTGAGCCACAACCCCAGCCCCTAGTGATTATATTTTTAAAGCAGGTAGAAAATGTAGCCTGATTTCCTTCTGCCATATATACATATATATATACACATATATGTATACACACACAAATAGATATAGATAGATACCTATCTATCTCTTTCTGTGTTTATTAGTTCCTTGTAACTTCCTTTTTTTATTTTATTAGATTGATAGATAAATAGATACAGATATATTGGTTCCTTGTAACTTCCTTACTTTCCTCCTGAACTTTAAGGAGGCTGAGGAAACCCCAGGGAGGCTTTGTGCAAAGAAGCTGGTGCAGAGCCTCAGGCAGCTGGACATTGGAAGTGGGTGATGAGGGGCACAGCAGGCACTCCTGGCAGGCCCAGGTGATGGAAGATGATGGAAGATAAGGAAAGCTGCATTTATTTTACAATGCCTAACAAGGACATTCATTTGTCTTTGAAGAATGGTCCCTCATGGTTCTGTTGGACCCCTGGTATACTTAAGCAAAATGCAGACTCTACATGCCCCTCCCTAAAAATATGTGATGATGAATTAAGACCAGCATCTTTGAACGATGGAACTCTTCCCATAAATTGTGGGAATGGTAGCAGATCTTGGATATTTTGTGGATAAAAACCCCTTAGGATCCAATGAACGTCAGTGTTACTAAAAGACCCTCTTTATAAAATAAGAAAAGGAGAAATAAGGCTAAATGGAACCAAGAAACTGCTTCAATCTTATCCTTCCTTCTCTCTAAAGTAACTTACAAGTCTTTGGAACAGAATGATCTTCTTTCTTAACTAGAAGAAATTATATTTGGAGTGGGTTAGAGTTTTATACATTTTTTTTTTTCCTTTTTACTCTTTCTCTAAAACCAGAAATTGCCTTTACATGGTGATTTTTACCTGCCCAAATAGTCCTAAAACCACTACTAAGAAAATACGTACATATATAAAATTGCTACCTTGAGTTTGATCAATTATGGAAGAAAAGCTATCATTCCCATACCCTTAAAAATGACATTTTCAACGGCCTCATACAGAGCATGCCCCAGGGGATTCTTGGAGACTCAGAAGCAAAAATTATCCATGTTCATTTCTGAGAATTTTAGAGGTCTGAGACAGAGTTTCCTTAAGCCTCTTTACCAAAAATTTCAAAAATAATCTGCTATGACTTTGTACTCATGAAATAATGTTCAGTCACACTCTTTTCTTCCTGGCTAGGATTGCATTTCTTTTTGATGTAAGACTTACCCTCAGGCATCCCTGAGTATTTCTGTCAAAGGGTCAGAGGTAAAAAAGAAGGACTACACATGATTTACTAAAGTGAATTAATTCAGGTTAAATGGTCATAAAAGGGAAAGAAGGTGACAGGGACAAAATGGGAAACTGAGTATAAGTTGAGCAATATATACATTATCTTTTACATCTGGACTTGCCATGAAGAAAGTAGAGAATATATGAATATTGGTATGTTTGGCTGTTTTCAATGAATTTGTGTGTTAATTTTCATAATTAGAAGAGTCTTTTTTTTCTCTGTCCACTACACTTGGCATGGAACATCAATATCATAGAGCAGGAAACACAAATATAACTTAAAGCTTAAGGAAACTTTGTCTTACACCTCCAAACTGCCTTCAAAGGGAAACAAGTTCCTTATCATGGGCCATATTGTTGACAACAAGCAAGGAAACAAACCAAAATAAGTTCTCTTTTAAACAAATGTGGAAATCAGTATAATCTACACACTTTAGGAGAATCAAAATATAGTATACTGAAGTTTGTATGAGAAGTCATGAAAAAAAAAAAAAAAAAGAACAAGGGACAAATATTCAACTTTATAAAGTACTTGCTAAACCTCTATGAAAATGGAATGCATTTTTCATGGAACAGCAATGAACAGCTTGTGGAACTAATTCTGGGGTCCACCAATTGAAAAACACAAATCCAGAAAAACATCAAGACTGACAGATGATGAAAATGATACCCAGGACATCCCCTCAACCACAGCTACAAGAGTATTTAAACAAATCAGTACTATGGCAAAATATGTTGGTTAAAACCTCAACATCTCATTAATTAGATATATTAAATAAATAGTAATCTCACAAGTGCCCTGGATCAAAAATCTTTTTTTTACTAGTTATTCTTCTCAATATTAAATAGTTGCATTTAAAAAAGAAGAAGAAGGAGGAGGAGGAAGAAAAGGAGGAAGAGGAGGAGGGGGAAGAGAAGGCGGGGAAAAACAACCTTAAACACAAATTGTATCCCTCAAGGAAGATTAAGACATTGAATGTATTTGTTTGAAGTAAAATATATTAAGTCATTGAATTTAGGGACAACATTATTGCACATAATAATGTAAAAAGGAAGCTAGAATGTGCCCACAAACTTTTAAACTTAAGAGTAAGTTGGGCAAGTGTAGTGAAGCCAATGTCTAAATGGAGCAGGAAACTCAAATAAAACATGGCAAATGTGGTACTTTGAGTAACCTCAGCAGGCTCCCACTCTTCCAAGTCAATAATAACTATTTTAAATGTTATATCAAATACAATGGAAAGTTAGAAGTGAATAGGTTCAAATTTAATGGAGGCTGAGGTAAGGTTTGAAAGAGGTTCACATAAAGGAAAGGAGATGTTTTGGTTTATTAAAGAACTGGGCAGAGCTTGTGAGCTTGTCAGGCCCTCGAGTGTATCAGACTCACATGCACTAATGTGCTACCATTAGTGTAAACAAGGAAATGTTTTAAGAATTACCTGTTGTTTCACCTCCTGCCTAGAGGGTATTCCCCAGATTCGCCACTGTGGTGACTTTTGCAGATTGACTTAACTTACCAGCAATTTAGGCAGTTCCCTTTCTTAATTACTTTCTCCAGAACTTGCTGCTAACAAAGATGTTAGGTCCTAATCAAATAATAGATTGAAATCAGCAACCAGAATCATTTTGTTTATATGTATTACTAACACTATTTTTTATATACTATTATAAAATATTTGAGATTTCTAACTCTCAGGAGGTAACTGTCCACATGTAGACACAAGAAAACTGTCCATCTTCTAAAAGATCTTCCAAAATGGAAATTCTCCAATCTCCTCAGTAATGCAGAACACTTTTGTGTTAAATAAATAACAAACAGTTAACATCTGTGTGTAAGTCTCTGGCCACTTTATATTAATCACACCCTTGAATCCACACAGAAGTCTATGAGAAGTATACTACTATTATTGTATTTTTTATTACAAAAGAAAACGTCAAAATATTTGGAGAAAAACACACCTTGCCTAATTTTCAAAATTATAAACTGTAGTTGGTTCCCAAATATAAGCATCTCGACTCTGGAACCTATTCTGGTAAACATTTTCATACCTGCATGGGCCTTTGTGGCCACTTTAATAGAGCACCACAAATTTGGTGACTTAGAACAACAGATACTTATTCTTTTATAGTTCTGAAAACAAGAAGTTGAAAGGTATTTTCACTGGGTTAAGTCACGGAGGTGGCAGGGCCACACTCCCTCTGGAGGTACTAGGGGACAATAAACTCCTTGCCTCTTCCTGCTTCTGTGACTCTGGCATTCCTTGGCATGTGGCTGCATCTCACCTGCCTCTACCTATGAGGATCACAGTGTCATCTTCTACTCTGAAGCTTCCCCCTGCCTCTCTCCTCCAAGGTCACATGTGATCATATTTAGTGCCCACCCAGAAAACCCAGGATAATCTACCTATATCAAAATTGTTCACTTACTTACAGCTGAAAAGACACTTTTTCCATACAACATAACATGTGCGTATTCTAGAGATTAGGACCTGGTATCATCAAGGGTCACTATTCTATCCACTACACAGCACATTGCCTCTTACATGTCTTATGTATTCCTGACTTAAAACTTTAATGATACAAGTGACAAGCAATATTTTTCTTCAGTTGGTTAGAAAGGAAGTAAGCATAAAGTTTGGTGATATTATCCTGCGCTCTGTAGAGAGACTGGGTAATAGACTGGTAATACATTGGGTAATAATTTTAACATAGGAGTTTTCATTAATTCCCCAGGAAGAATAGAAAAGATGTACGTGAATTTCTGTCTTAGCAAACTAAGTCTAGGGTTTCAAACCCAAGTGAATATGGGTGCAAACCACCAGTATTGGGGTGTTTCTAACAGCAGCAACCTATTTGGGATTACTCCAAAAATCCGGGCAGGCAATCCAATATGAGATTACTTAAAGTTAAAAAGTAAAGTTAGAAGCTGAAGTCACAAAATATGAGTGAGAGAAACAAAATCAACTTAATTTTGAAAAAAGACTGTATATAAGTCACACATGGTGGCACACACTTGTAATCCCAGCAGCTCAGGAAGCGGAGACAGGAGGATTGCGAGTCTCAGTGAGACTGTGTATCTAAATAAAATACAAAATAGGGCTGTGGACTCAGTACACCCCCCCCCCCCAAAAAAAAAAAAGACTATGTATTTTTTAAGATATTAGACAACAGCTTCTGGAGCCTGTTTCAGAATAAAATGAAAGTTGGAGGGCAGGAAAGAAGGTGGAATGTAGAAGAACAAAAGCAAATTCAAAGTCTGAATTCTCACTCCAGAGTTTCTTTGCTGATGGTCCCAACATTTACCCAGTTTTTAAAAAAAAAAACAGGAACAGCAATCATACTTGTTTTGTTGCTTTCTCTCACTCTCCATATCCAACCCATTCCCCAAGATTGTGGACATTAGCTCTTACACAGCTCGCAAAGCCATCTCTGTGCTATGCATACCTCCCCAGGACTGCTTAAATAGCCTATGTAAGATCATTTGAATGAGGCACAATCTATCCTATGTTGATGTTTTTTTTTTTTCTTTTTTTTAATTAATTTTTCGATTTGTTTTAATTAGTTATACATGACAGTAGAATGTATTTATGCACTGTGATATATCATACATAGATGGGATATAATTTATCATTTTTCAAAGTGTACATGCTGCAGAATCATATTGGTCATGCAGTCACATATATATGTACAGTAATAATGTCTGTTTCATTCTATTATCTTTCCCATCCCCACATCCCCTCTCTCCTCTCCCTTTACTTCCCTCTACCTAATCTAATGCTATTTTTCCCTAGTGCCCCTCTGCCTTATTGTGAATTAGTATCCACATATTAGAGAAAACATTTGGCCTTTGGTTTTGTGGGATTGGCTTATTTCATTTAGCATCATATTTTCCAACTCCAACCATTTACTGGCAAATGCCCTAATTTCACCCTTCTTTAAAGCTGAGTAATATTCCATTGAGTATATATACCATGTTTTCTTTATCCATTCATTTATTGAGGCACAAACCTAAGTTGGTTCCATAGTCTAGCTATTGTGAATTGAGCTGCTATAAACATTGATGTGGTTGTGTCACTATTGTATGCTGATTTTAAGTCCTTTGGGTATAAACCAAGGAGTGGGATGGCTGGGTCAAATGGTGGTTCCATTCCTAGTTTTCTGAGGAATCTCCATACTGCTTTTCATAGTGGTTGTACCAATTTGCAGTGCCACCAGCAATGTATGAGTGTACCTTTTTCCCCACATCCTCACCAACATTTATTGTTGCCTGTATTCTTGATGATTGCCATTCTGATAGGAGTGAGATGAAATCTTTGAGTAGTATTGATTTGCATTTCTCTAATTGCTAGAGATGTTGAACACTTTTTCATATATTTGTTGATCAATTGTATTTTTTCTTCAGTTTAGTGTCTGTTCAGTTCTTTAACCCATTTATTGATTGGGTTATTTGTATTTTTGGTGTTAAGTTTTTTGAGTTCTTTTATATCCTAGAAATTAATGCTTTATCAGAGGTGCATGTGGTAAAGATTTTCTCCCAATCTGTAGGCTCTCTCCTCACATTATTGTTTCCTTTCTGAAAAGAAGCTTTTTAATTTGAATCCATCCCATTTATTGATTCTTGATTTTACTTCTTGCACTTTAGGAGTCTTATGAAGGAAGTCAGATCCTAGGCCGTCGTGGTACAGAATTGGGCCTACTTTTTCTTCTACTAGGTGCTGTTATAGTGCCTAAGTCTTTGATCCACTGAGAGTTGATTTTTGTGCAGGGTGAGAGATAGAGGTTTAATTTCATTTTGCTACATATGGATTTCCAGTTTTGCCAGCACCATTTGTTGAATAGGCTATCTTTTTCCCAGTGAATGTTTTTGGCACCCTTGTCTAGTATGAGATAAAGTTCAACATATGGGGTCTGGGGTTGGGGCTCAGTGGTAGATTGTTCATCTAGCATGTGTGAGGCACTGGGTTCCATCCTCAGCATCACATAAAAAATAATAATAATAAATAAAATAAAAGGTATTGCATCTATCTACAACTAAAAAAAAGTTTAACATATGTAATACAGTTTGATCATCTAGAGCAGTCACATTTTTCAAGCAGTGTAGCAAGAACTCTCCACTAACAATTTACACACAGAAAATGAAAAATCTCCAAGCTAAATATAAGCTACTATCTTAAAATTAAAATTAAGTAGAACTTAGATGTGAACATCATAAGAAATGATACCAAAAATATGTGAAAACACATTTTTATATTAAGTTAATGTTTTCTCTTTGAAAAAAATTTCCATTAAAAACAAGGATGAGCGAGCTTGTGTCCTTTGTAGAAATTTATTGTATAATTTTGTAAATTATATTAAGCTCCAGCAAGAAATGACACATATGGGATGACTTTTTATTTAAAACTTTATTTCTTATACCAGGGTTCATCAAGCTGTTTCATATTTATTTCCCTGATTAATGATATGTCAAAATTCTAATTCTAGTACCAATTTATGGTGTGTTGGCAACTGGAGAATGAAACAGCAATGTAGACAACAGGCAAAATTGATTTTTATCCATCTTCTTTGAATTCCAGTAAATGTTTCCCAAATGTGCTTTTCTGTTGCAACCAAACTAAATATTATGGTCTTATTTCTCTCAACGATTAATTAATTGTGTTACTTTTAAGAGTTGAGAATTTCTTAAAGCACAACAGTACAGCTGGTTGATGTGAATAAGGTGTCAGTCATTTGGAATTACAGGTTGCATGTTTAAGAGTTCTGACTAACAATAATTCGTCATTCATTAAGACTTATATATTTAAAAGGTTATTTAGTGCAGACAGTTTTGTAGGAGATTTAAAAATGAAATATGAATACTCTTAAGTTTATAGGAGATGAAATCCAACTAGGTGATTACGTAGGGCATGGTTTCAATCAGAAAACGAGAAAGAAATGAACAAACAAACCAGAAAGAATAATGTGAAAGAGAGAGAAAGGATGAAAAAGCATGGAACAGACACATCTCATCTGTTCAGGAGGTAGAACACTTAATTCGCCTGTTTAACAATAGGATAATATCAAGAGAGTTCTAAAGAAATAAACTCTCCGACCAGAGGCAACCACAGCACCATCAAAATGGAGATTAGAACACTGAAATTGCTTGTGTTTTCAGTGTTTTTATGGATTCAGGGCATGAACTATTGAGTCAGACAAGAAAAATAACTATTGGCATTTGTGGTAAAATGCTAACAGAGCCAACTTCTTATTCTTTTTCATATCAAATGGTACTAAGAAATAAACCTAAAACTTGTTTGTAAAGATTAATGAGCATATTCTTTCAGACACAACCATCTTTGCCGAAGTTCAAATAGTGCAACCGTGCTTAAAAACACACTATTCATACTTATGAATCTTGCCACTTTACAAGTAATGACAAAATTGTTATTTCAACAGTATTTATCAAACAAGGCTCCTTGGAGACCTGATGATAATGGGATTTTGAATGCTGACTACGGGGAATGTTGCTTAGTCCATTTCAAATTGCTGTTGCAACAAGTCATCTTATTCCACCAGGAGTTTCCTTATATGATAGTTAATTGGTGACATAGCAGTTCACCTTTCTTCCATTAGTCAAGGAGAACTAGGGTCCTGCATGCACAATCAGAGAATGCCTAGGGATTAGGGCAGAATGAAATGGAATGTGACTCAAACAGAGAGCCTGGACTTAAAAGTTTGAGAGATACCTGATTTGTTTTTCAGGTGCAAATGTGTGTAAATGTTCGATGTGCTCCAGAAGCACCCACACACTCCATGTACAACAATTTGTGAAGGTTGTGGGGTTTATGATTTGAGGCCACTCAGTTTCAATCCCTCCTTTTATCGCCTCATTTTCCTTCTGGAAATTCTCTCTTCATCCCTGTGTCTAAGGCTGGGGAATGGGTTATTACTCTTGGTAGTTTCACAGATTGGCCAAAAAGAGGCTGAAGTTCTCACAAATAAAGAAACCTTTTAATCCACTCTTTGCCTGGGAGGTGCAGGGGCAGTTTATGACTAAAATATCGTGGATCTCCAAGTCTCTATTGAAACAAAGGAAGAGATACTAGTCCCTCATTCAGCCTAGAGAGTCAAGCAAAGTTCTGATCACATTGTTTCAGGTACAAGATAGCAACTGTACATCTAGCTTCTTGATTTCTGCAAATTCCACATGTGTTCCTCCAGCTTCCTATGCATTGTCTGAGCCTCCATAATGCTTGTAGTAAATTCATTTTTACATACGCATAGATATCATTAGTGAATTACAGGCAAGTGAACAAAATAGAAGTCTTTAGAAATGAACATGGTACCCTAAGAATAATCTCTAACATTATTATATTTAGTTAGCCTTGGATCTTGTTCACTTTCAAAAGCAAGCAATTCATTCCTCAGTAAGACAATCAGATGTGTTAAGTAAAAAGAAGCTCAGAACTATCTAGCCTATTCTTGCAGTTTTGGTTTCCTTGCCTCTGAATGAGCAATGACAATGATGTAGGCACAAGAATATGGAATATCTTTGAAAAAGTGTCAAAATCTTTTTGGAAACAACAACAAAAATTCAATTATATTTATTTCTATATCATGAAATATACATTTAAGGAAAAATAGTTTCATATCCTGCCAAAAATTCTGATGGGTTTCATAAAATATTTTTGGTTTAAGAGATGTTTGTACCTTAGGTTTCCAAATTATGACACATTGAATTATTTGAAATATTCTTAGTTTACCTAGAAATATTCACTGAGCAATCACCATGTCATTAACTATTAGGTAAAAGGTAAGCAACAACAACAACAAAATAGTATGTGGTTGATGTATCTTGTTTTATAGTGGAATATATAAGGAATTGAGATCCCCAATTAGGTAGTTCTGTGTAACATTACTATTAATACTAAAAATTTTGAGTATAGAATGAATGATAGCAATACACTATATGGCCATGTAGATCTTCCTACATGATGTGGCAAAATTTAAAATACCAGATTTAAACTAGTTGGGGGTAAAGTTTCAGTGTGAGAAAAGCATACTGTAAGGAAAATCTCATAAAACAAAGAAAGTGGAGGTATCCAGATGACACCAAACAAACAAACAAACAACAACAACAACAAAACCCACCACCAATTCTGCTTGTTTCCTAAGCAGTTGCCTTTGTATCCCAGCCAGATCAATATTCTCCCACTTTGATTTTGGAAGCAACTTGGGTTGATGATGTTGATGACCTGGAGAGTAGCAGTGTGAGATCCAAAGATATCAGTGCTCAGAAGCCTGGGATAGCAGCAGGCATGTTCATACAAATGGTTTGTAATCCTTCTTTATACCATGTCCAACTGAGAATCCCCCCAAAAAAACCCCATAAAACAAAAACAAAACAAAAAATCTGTTCTAAATTCTTGCCTAATTTAAACTTGAGATGGAAAACACGACATCTATTTTGAAATGCACATAGACATTCAGGATGCATTGTTGGAAGCAGAGTGCTCCCCCAAAGCTAAGCCAGGGGTACGCCTGTGATTGGATGAGTGAGACAGATGTACAGGTAACTAAACCAACTTCTAAAAGACTTGGGAAAAGCAGCATGCTTTCCCTCTTGCTGGAAATGAATCACAACCATTCTCTGATTAGGGTGCTGTACCAGTTTTCTATTTTTTATTACAAAAAAGCATTATTTGGCAACAAAAGTAAGACAATCACCATACATGTAAAGAAAATAAGAAGAAAGGAAAAAGCACCAATTGACTCTTCTTAAGGAGTTCCTTCAGACCCTCATTGTGATTGTGTTCATCATCACCTCTGTTCCATCTTTCTTTGCATCTTTTTTCCCCCCTCTCTGTTCTTCCTGAGTTATTGCTTAAGTGAATGGTGTTCTTTTAGGTTGGTGAAAAACAAATGGAATTGAAGGCACACACACAAAAAGCATATTTTCCTTTGGATCTTCAGGTATCTTAGGCATGATTCCCAGAATTGAATAAAGGAAGATATTTAAAAATAAGTTTATTTCTAAGAATTCTAAGATTCTGCAGAAATGCTGGTCATATAACCTAGCAATCCCATTCAGCAAAATACCATATGGGTTCCTACCAGTGCACCCCAAGATTCATGACTGCATTTTATGGCATTATGTTGAGAACCATCTGGGTTAGCTCAATCACTGTCCTTGAAGCTTTCTTCATCTCTTATGTGTAACTCATTATAGATCTTGGCTCAAATTGCCTTGATTTGGGCTTCCCTGTCTCTTCCACTTGCATTCATTCTTTCTCCTCCTTGGTCTGAATGTCCTCAGAAGCAACTCATTCTATACACAGAAGCCCTGGCAGCTGGGACCCTTTCCCTTGCCAGCATGCTGGACTGATTCACATCAACCAAACTACAACACCAACCTAACCAGTCATGTATATCTGAAGAATGAGCCATAGAACTTTAAAATATTTTCATAAATCTGAACACTATCAAGATGAAAAACTCAAGATAATTAGACCAAAATATGAAGTCAATTGTGATTGGCATGCTGTTTGCTTTAATATTTTAGACTTCCTTTTATTGAAATAACTATAAGTAACAAAAGGCTGGGTCTACGTGAATAAAGTGGAAATAGAAATAATTCATTTAATAATTATTCACAGATTCTTGGTAGAATGTTTTCATTTAATTAACCATATAATCCACATAGTTAGCTCTAAGTAATCTTTACTAGAACAGTATTAGCTTGACCTAATGATTACAGAGCTCCTTGTGGAGCCTTCTACTCATGATAAGTTTGCAAAGCCCTGATTATTAACTTCTTTGTAATAAGATGTCTTTACCATGACTTATCTTTAGATCTGACCTTATCTTAATTTCTAGATTCATTGCTTTCCATGACTTCATATTAAATCTTGTTCAATTCAAAGACACAATTTAGACTTCACAAAGCATTTTCCCCTTATAATTGCCATTTTCTCAGCCAAAAAACAAAAACAAAAAAATAAAAAAAAAAGTGTGTCCCCTACCTTCCTGACATTCCCTGAAGATCTATTACATGGGCTTTTAAGGCACAACAGCTAGCACAGCCTCCATGAGCCTTTTCATACCAAGACACCAACCAGTCCTTCTGGCATGATTATCTCCCTCCTCTGTCCTTGAAGTCCGCCCTACCTACCCTTCTCACAGTCATAGAATGCATAGCATGGGAGGGTAGGTGTGGCTCTCACTTCTCATACTATGGACTCCAGCTAGATTTTTAACTTATGTATCTCTTATGTTTACTTTCAAGACCAGGACAATGTCTCTCATGTACAAGAAGCACTCTAAGGATATTAAGGCGATGAGACCTTTAAATTAATTACTTATTTGGGGATAATATTTAGTAATTTGTTAAAGGTTGCTTTCTTTTCAATGCATAAAATCTAAGGTGGTCATGCCAATTTCAACAAGTGTAAACTCAGCAATTCATATTAGTTAGGATTAAAAAGTTTCTATGGTGAATTTTTTTTTTTTTTTGGTACTGAGGATTGAACCCAGGGGCACTTAACCACTAAGCCACATCCACATTTATATATATATATATATATATATATATATATATATATATATATTTTTTTTTTTTTTTTTTTTTTTTTTTTTTTTTTTTTTTTGAGACAGGATCTCACTGAGTTGCTTAGGACCTTGCTAAGATGCCTAGGCTGGCTTTGAACTCCTGATCCTCCTGTCTCAGTCTCCTGAGTCAGTGGGATTACAGGCATGTGCCACCACGCCTGACTGCTCTATGGTGATTTTTAAATATGTCTAGAAATTATTTGATCATGTTTCTTTGAAGAAGTGAAGTTTTACTTCTGCTCCCATGAGTGTGAGCTGGACTGAATGGCAATGGTGGTGCCTTAGTCCAACTCAGGTCTCTGTCCTCAGTCACTTTCCCTAAGGGAAGCCACCTGCCATGTCATGAGGATGCTCTAGCAGCCTGGGAGGCGATCGATGTGGCAAGGAACTGAGCCTTCCTGCCACTATCCAGGTGGATAAGCCACCCTGGGAGTGAGTCCTCCAGCCCCAATCAATCAGCCTTCAGCAAACAACAGGCCCTGCCACATCCTGAATGCAATGTGCTGAGAGATCCTGAACTGGAACCACACAGAGGAGTCACCCTGATGTCCCATGTTCAGAAACTCGGGTAATAATTTTTTTTAAGCCACTAAATTTTGAGAGCGGTTAATTATGGAAAATAGATAATTAGTGCAGGTCCTTTAAAAATCACAGACATGAATAGTGTGGAAATACTTTGTATGAAAATACAAACAGTGACATGTAAAAATGTACTCTATATGTGTATTTCGAATTGTAATGCATTCTACTGTTATATACAACAACTTCGAATAAAAAAAACAACACTTTAACAGTATGGGATGCACATGTACAATTCTTTTAGAATCATCTCAGTATTGTAGTACAGAGAGAGAGAGAGAGACAGAGAGAGAGAGAGAGAGAGAGAGAGAGAGAGAGAGAGAGAAAAGAGTTATGAGACTGGGCTTTTATATGAAGGAAGAAAAGTTTGGGACCAGAGGATTTTGATTATTTCAAGGAATGCTATTCCTAATGATAGTGTTAAACATTAGAAGAATATGGCTGCATCTTTCAAGTGCTTCTTAAATAAAACAGATCAATTTTTTATCTGTATGTGACATTCTTATGAAGCTTCTTAAAATCTTATTGCTATAAAATACTGAAATTAAATATTGCCATAACTTCCTGATATGTGAGATGCAATTCTGTCATGCCTGTCATGTGGTAAATGATTAATGATTATTTAATTTCACATTTCTGGAACTCAATGAATAAAATGGAAAAATGTATTTTTTAGCCTGTTAGGTTAAAAAAAAAGAGGTATGATGGACTGTGGAACTGTTGAATGACAACATGAATTTGGAATGTGGTTCTCAGTCTTGGTTGTACATCAGAATCACATGGAGAAATTTTAAACAAGATTGATGCATAGATCCTACTCTCAGAGGATCTAATTGAATAGGATGGGAAGGGTAGATCTTGCAACTTTCTCAAGATGACTTGAATGTGCAGCTATATTGGAAAACACCTTATTTAGAATAGCCTTATTGACATCTGATTACAACTCTGAAATGGGTCCTCAAATTGTACATGAGTAGTTTACACGTTAGGGTATATAAGAAGCACCGGTTGAACTCACTAAATACACAGAATTATGAGCCATATCCTCAAGGGATGCTGACTAAGTAGACATGGAACTCATCGCATGATTCTTTAATTGGAATCACCATGGAAAATTTTTGATGCATCTTTTACATATATTCTGAAACACTGACCTAAACAAAGAAAACCAGTAGCTTACCAGTAAAACACTTGAATTCAATAGTCAGTGAAAAGCCACTCTAACCACACCAAAGAAAATAAAATATACAAATGATAAATAGACATTATTAAACATGATGATGTCATTGGAAAAATGCAAATTAAAATAAAGAAAACCACTATGAACTCATTAGAAATCTCTAAACTCCTGAACAAAACTGATAATATGGAGCACTAGCAAAGATGCTAAGCAACTGGAACTTACTTTAATTACAGGAAGCAATGCAAGTTGATTCAGGCACTTGGAAGGTAATTTGGCTGCTTCTTATAAGCTACAAGGACTAACATACAAGTCAACTCTTCTCATACAGATATTTGCCAAAATGATCCAAAACCTCATTCACAACAAAACATTCTTGCCAATGTTAACAGTTTTACTCACAATACCCAAAACCAGGAAGAAATATAAGATTTTTTTCAATAGGTGAATGATTAAACCAACAGAGAACATCCATATTATTAGTGACTCCAAGGAAGAAGCTATGTATCCACACGAAAGAAAGAATGACTCTTAAATACATATTGCTAAGTGAAAAAAAGTCAGTGTGAGAGAACGGTTACCATATGATTTTGTTTATATGGCATTCTGGAAGAGATAAAAATGGAAAATGAAAACATCATTGGTTATTAGGGGTTTGGGCAAGTATTGAACCAGGGAAGCACAGGGGATGTCTTAGGGCTAAGAGATTATGCTGTACTATACTCTATTTGACAATACATGACATTATTTTGTCATAACCTACAGAACTAAACAATACTCAGTTCAATGTATGCCAAACATTAAAAACAAATAAAGTCAACTAGAAGAGCAGAGAATCCTAAAGTTGGAATGTAGACTGTGACAATAGAATACAACTTTTTAAGTATTTTAAGAACACATGGCAAATTTCATTGAAGGGAAGGGGTAAAAGAAATGTCTGCCTAAGTAACTACAGAAATGAGTCAAGTCTATAAGACTAAAGAGAAAGAGAGCTGTGTATAAGCACTACATTCTAGCTGGTAAAGTTGTTTTTAAGGGGAGCATGAATTAACAATTCTAAACCTGCTGTAAATGCACACCAGGGATGAACATTAAGTAAATAAAGAACATCTGATAGGAGCCAGACTTCTAAATGTTGGAATGGAAAATTACAGATAAGAAAGTAGGCAAGCTAGAATTAACTAAGATGAAATGTTTGGGATGTGTTTAGAATCAGAGCTATTAGAGTGAACTCAGATTTAGCTTAGTGTAGATACTAGTGGATGCCAGTGACCATGTATATGTGACTAAACAGATACAAATATTCTGATTGATATATAATTGTATATGTATAGACAAATAATTATACAAATGTGTGTATTTTTGAGATATTATGTACAGATATACTTCCTAGCTGTCTACTGAAAAGGCCTACTCAGTGAAATCCTAGTAGCCATGAGCATACCCAGTAGGCAGCACTTTTTTTCCAATATCATTCATTAATAAAAGTAATCAGGGATCTGTAAAGAAATGGCTGATTCTAGGAATGAAGTGGGAATAGACAGTAGGAGTTCCTTGGCATCTCTTAGTGACAGAAAGCAGTTAAATGACAAACAATGATTAACTATGGCAGGGATATGTCAAAGGGACAGAAGAGCCAACTGAAAATTTTCTGAATGGCAAAGCTACACCAAAATGAGTAGCATAATACTAGAATATAATAAAGATATAAAGTAAATGCTCTTGAGTCCACACTGACATAAAACCATTGAGCCAAGTAATCAACAGAAGAGAAAAATCTCAGATATAGAAAAAAAAAGAAACTTTTAAATTTATGTAGGTATTCCCCCTCAAGACTATAACTCTCCATGCTTTGAATGTGGGTTACATTCATTAACGTGCTATCAAAAGCCCAATGTTGAAAGAGGAAGAATAGTAAAGGAAATTCAATGTGGAGAACCTTGAAAAGGCTACCTTGGACAGGTAGGCAAGCTTGGCATCTAGCCAGGGAATGACCAGGTCAGCACAACACAGTTCATTATGTATGATGCTATGATGCAGTGCCTTGAAAGTGGTGCCCCAGCTCTCTGTTTTTTTCTTCTAATAACCCATAATCCCAGTCTAACCATAAGAAAGCTATCACCCAAAGTAATATTGAATAATATTTTATAAAGTACCTAAGGAAGATTCTTCAAAAAGTGATGTCAATCTCACAAATCCAAAGGCTGAATGTTTTCTCTAATATGTGGATGCTAATTCACAATAAGGCGGGAGGTGGGGGGGTGAGGAATAGGGAAAAATAGCATTAGATTAGGTAGAGGAAAGTGAAGGGAGGGGAGGGAGGGGATGTGGGGATGGGAAAGATAGTGGAATGAAACAGACATTATTACTGTATGTATATATGTGACTACATGACCAATATGATTCTGCAATATGTATACTTTGAAAAATGAGAAATTATATCCCATCCGTGTATCATATATCATAGTGCATAAATTTATTCTACTGTCATGTATAACTAATCAAAACAAATAAAAAATTATTTTAAAAAAGTGATGTTATCAAAACCCAAGAAAAATGAAAATCTACCACAATTTAAAAGAGTCTGAGGATACATGATAACAAACTGTAACGCAGTATCCTGCACAAACTCCTAGACTAGAAATGGGGAAATAGTGTTGTCCTAATTGCTATTAGGACAATAGCCCTGGAGTTTCATTCACATTAGTATATTAATATTTGTCCATTATTTGCAAAATATGCCATAGCGGTACAATATGTTAACATGAAAGAAAGCTATGCAAGGGTGTGGAGACTATGATAACTTTACAACTTTTGTGGAAATTTAAAACTCTTCTAAAATAAGTTTATTTAAAGGGGAAGAGAGGACATCCCCTTGTCATGGGTATATGGTGAAGTGCTGTTCCAGTGAATTACAGTAAAGGAAGTAGCCTTAATTAAGCCCTCTCCTTAGACTTGAGAGCTTAGCTTGGGCTAACTTTTTATTGAAAAACAATGAATGAGTTTGTTCCCTATGACAGCAGTTTTTCAAGTTCACACGGCTCTAAGAGAAATCTATTAAAGATAAAAAGAAGCTTAAACAGCCTATATCACTACTTCTTGCTTTTGTTTATACACGGTGAAGAGTATTCAGAATGGACCTCATCTCAGGCTTGCACTAATCCTTAAATAATTACAATTCATCTACTCGATGCTGGAAACACCTCATGGAATGTGGCTTTGTTCTGCTGGCTTGTCTAATCCGATTCAATTACTTCAGTTCCCTCTCCCAGAGGCTTCACACTCAGAAACTGAGCTCTGAGTTGAAGGGAGAACTTGGGAGGGGTGAGGCTCAGTTTCAACAAAAATGAACTAAACATAAAAAAAAAAAAAAAAAAAAAAAAAAAAAAAAAAAAAAAATTCATCCTTTTCCAAATATCAGTCCATCAATAAACATGAGAAACAGCTTGTAATTCACAAATCTTCCAGCACCTCTCTTGTGATAAGGGCAGATTGGTCTGGCTAAAGAAATGCTGGAGATGGGAAGAGTTCACTGGCTTGGACCAATTTGAATGGGTGGAAATCACAAAAGTCCCGAAGCTGGAGAAAATGAGGCTCTGAAGCTGGCAGAAGCTTGTCATCTGCATGCAGAAAGCGACAGAGACGTTACAGATTTCCTGTACAAAGTGAACTCCTTCAATCACCTGTAAAGAGTTCCCTTGTCAATTAGGATTCTCAGAGAAAGGCCTCGACAACTAAGGGATGCCTCTTTCCTCTCCTTGCCAAGAACCACCACCTGCCCAGAATTAAAACTTTGATTTCAAAAGAGAATAAAATATCAGAGTTCAGAGATTGCTCAACAGAAATTCCATAAAAGAAATTGCAATCTAAAGAAGCAGAGAGGGGAAGCGTACGTTATTGCACATGTAAGGGTAGGTTTGAGGTTGTGTGATCTCCTCGAGATGAAACAGACCAAGGTCTTAATTAATCACCCAGCTTTTTGCCAGGAGTAAATGCTATAATGAAATAAAAGGGGATTGTCACTCTGCTCACATGCCCAATTTCTGACCCTTTGTTATATTATTTTCAGTGAATCATGTCTTTTATCTCAAAATCGTCTTCTTCACTCCTCTAAACCGCCTACGATTTTACAATTGAAGAATGAATAATGAAAAATGGCGATGCACGAAAGATGAATTTAGAGGCAATAACCTTTAAATGGAAATTTATATCTTTTTCAGCTTCCTGCCTGCTCTGAAAATGGAGAAAAAATTTACTCCTTAGAATTAAAAATGTGTTTTACCATCTACATTGTTATCTTCTGGGTAATTGGCAAACTTTCATGGATGCTTTTAAAACAGCTAAACATTCCAAAATAAATGGTGCCGTATGAAAAACAACGTGAGCCTTTCCAATTCAGTAAGCTTAATTCTCTTCTCTGACATTGAGAAATGACAGTAAATAGATTATCGGGATTTGGGGAGGTAGTGTCGTACAGATTAAAGAGCTGTGTTTTAAGAAGCAGAGAGACAGGTATGTAAGGGATGACCCCATTGCTTTTTTCCCTTACAGTAATACTAAATGCTTCAGTTCCCTTAGCCTTAACTACTTGTAAAATGATCACAATAGCGGTACCTGTTTGAGTGTTGTGTGTTAAATGAAATAATACATATGTTAATGTATATATACTCACATGCTTACCTACAGACTATCACATATGAAATACCCAACTGTTGCGGCTATAGTGTTGAAGAAAATCATCCTTAACCTGTTGGTGACTGACAGTTGCAGGTAAATAGCACACTGAGCACCACACAAACCACTTTAAATAAATTTAGCATTTAGTTATATAAATAAAAAAGGAATGCAATTCATTAATTATTTTCTTTATGTAACATGTGTTTACTGAGGTCCTCTCACAGGTCAGGCACTGCTGTTGATGCTAATGATAGCTTAACAATGGAGAAAGACAGATAAGGCCAGCATCCCCACGGAGCTTACCTTCCAGAGTAACATACTGTGTTATAAAAGTAGATGATGTACATCTTCACAACAGGTTTGCAGTAGACTATGTCATTATTATTATTTTTATTTTCCGAGAAATGATCTGAAATAATGGATGCAATATAAATAACCAGGTTTTACTACATATTTTAACAAAGTTCATGTTATTTATATAAAGTAAGTGATGGAAAAATGTTTGAAAAAAATATTTTCAGAGATGGAAAGTTGTTTTAATTTGTTGTGTCATGGAGATATCTAATATTTTATAATTTTAAAGTGTATTTATGTGGTTCTGAACAAGACCTCTGATTACTGAAATAAAACTATCAAAAAAGATGGAAACTATAGAAAGTCAGAATACTGCATAGAGTCTATACTCAGTTCTTGTAGGGAGTTCCATTCATAGAAGACAAAATTGCAAAAGCTTCTACAGTAGTCACAACTCAACCCTCTTTCAATATGGAAGCCACCAAGGTCTAATGTCTCTAACAGGTCAAACTTGAATCACAGAGGGATGGAGGCTTACAAAACAATTTACACATGGAGGAAAAAGCTCATCTACTTGGTTTGTGAATTTTTTTTAAGATGAATAAAAAGGTGTTTTGATGCTGGGAGCATGG
Organism: Tamias sibiricus; assembly: GCA_025594165.1. Lineage (NCBI taxonomy): Eukaryota > Metazoa > Chordata > Mammalia > Rodentia > Sciuridae > Tamias > Tamias sibiricus. Next base: position 14,777,066 of record CM046662.1, read on the forward strand.
ATATTCATATTCAATTACTAAGATTTTATTTTCTGTGAATCTATGAAGTACAGTTAAGCAGAAGTAAAATTTTATTTGTATCTTACATTAAAGTTACTCATTTTAATGCTAAGAAAATAAACAGATAGCAAAGTGATAATTTGTAAATTTACTAGAATAGTGTAAACTTCATGTGTGGTGAGCTTAAACCAAGTAAAACACTCAACTTCTATACAATGTGTGCTAACCCAAGATTGCAGTCACTGTAGTATGCTCTCTTCATTAGGAGATGAGAGTAAAGAATACAGGTGTTTTTTCTTATACGTATGTGTAGATAGGAAAACCTGCTTTGTAAACAGCCAAATCATTAGTTCCATAATGTTTAAAAATTGATAAGTCCTAATCATTTCACATGAACATAATCCCCAGATATAAAGTAGAAATGGAAAAAATATATTAAAATTTAGAAGGCCATCAAACCAAAAATCTCCAGCAAACAAATGCAATGAAATATTACAATTAGTCATCTTAAAATCTGGTGTCAATCAAGAATATGACAGTTTCTTTTTGTATTCAATGCTGTTATGGGTAAGGCATGCAAAGTAAATAGGTATAAAGGTTGAAGTACAGTGATGCACGCTCCTGTAGCACAAGAATTAATACCAAGAATCAATAAATGGGATAGACTCAAATTACAAAGCTTCTTCTCAGCAAAAGAAACAATCAGTGAGGTGAACAGAGAGCCTACTAATTGGGAACAAATTTTTACCACATGCACGTCAGATAGAGCACTAATCTCTAGAATATATAAAGAACTCAAAAATCAAATCAAAACACCAAAAAAACAAATAACCCAATCAATAAAAGGGCCAAGGAACTGAACAGACATTTCTCAGAAGAAGATATACAATAAATCAATAAATACATGAAAAAATGCTCAACCTCTCTGGCAATTAGAGAAATGCAAATCAAAACCACTCTAAGATTTCATCTCACACTAGTCAGAATGACAGCTATTAAGAACACAAACAACAATAAATGTTGGAGAGGATGTGGAGAAAAAGGCACAGTCATACACTGTTGGTGGGACTGCAAAATGGTGCAGCCAATATGGAAAGCAGTATGGAGATACCTTGGAAAACTTGGAATGGAACCACCTTATGACCCAGCTATCCCACTCCTTGGTCTCTACCCAAAAGACCTGAAAACAGCATACTACAGGGACACAGCCACATCAATGTTTATAGCAGCACAATTCACAATAACTAAACTGTGGAACCAACCTAGATGCCCTTCAGTAGATGAATGGATAAAGAAAATGTGGTATATACACACAATGGAATATTACTCAGCAATAAGAGAGAATAAAATCATGGCATTTGCAGGAAAATGGATGGAGTTAGAGAATATAATGCCAAGTGAAGTTAGCCAATCCCAAAAAGCCAAATGCCAAATGTTTTCTCTGATATAAGGAGGCCAATTCACAGTCGGATTGGGATGGGGAGCATAGGAGGATTAGAGGAATACTAGAATGACCAATGGGGAGGGAGGGGAAGGGAGGGGGGCAAAAGGGTGAAGGAAAAAAAAAAGATGGTAGAATGAGATGGATATCATTACCCTAAATGCATATATGAAGTCACGAATGGTGTGAATATACTTTGCATACAACCAGAGATTTGTAAAAAAGTGCTCTATATATGTGTAATATGAAATTTAATGTATTCTGCTGTCATTTATAACATCTTAGAATAAAAAATAATTTTAAAGAAAAGATTGAAGTACAGTGATGCACGCTTGTAAGCCCAATGGCTCTGGAGGTTGAGGCAGGAGGATCTCAAGTTCAAAGCTAGCAATGGCAAGGTGCTTAGCAATTCAAGGAGACCTTGATTCTAAATAAAATAAAAAATAGGGCTGGGGATGTGGCTCAGTAGTTAAAGGCCCTGAGTTTAATCCCTGATGCCAAAAAAAAAAAAAAAAAAAAAGTTGAAGTATAGACAAAATTGTTATTATTCACAGTTAACAATTAAACATTATGTATGCACCTATGATTACACATAAAAACATTACAAAGAGTAAGTATACATTGAGGATTCTGGATACATCATCAATATATTGAGAAATTCATAGAATTCTTTACCAACAACATTTTAATAATGTTATTAATTATTACATTTAATATTTTAGCAAATATATTAACAATAACAACGTTCTAAGGTAACACATATATGAAAAACACAGCAAAAATGTGCAATTAGGTAAATGGAAACAATGCCCTTTTTCAATTCAAAGTCACACAATCATTTTCTACATGCCCCTCTATTAATTCAAGGAAGTTTCATTAAAACTGCTTTTAAAAATTTCAGAGTACATCAAAGCTTTATTAAAATTACATAGTATAGAAAGTTCTTAAAAATAACAAAGATAATTTTGAAAAAGAACACAGTGTGTAGCTCACATGATGAGACAAAGAAAATTTCATCATAGAACATGCATTAAAATTCTAGCATTAGAGGGGGAACTAGGGGAAAATAATGTTACCTTAGATTAGGTAGAAGGAAGTGAAGGGAGGAGAGGGAGTGGATGTGGGGATGGGAAAGATAGTGGAATGAAACAGACATTATTACTGTATGTATATATGTGACTACATGACCGATATGATTCTGCAACATGTGTACTTTGAAAAATGAGAAATTATATCCCATCTATGTATCATATATCACAGTCCATAAATATATTCTACTGTCATGCATAACTAGTTAAAACAAATTAAAACATTAAAATAAAAATAAATGTAAAAATATATAAGGAAAAAAATGTAGCATTAGAGTGAAAAAATATACTCATGCAGACTCCATCATATGTTTCTCATGTAATTACAGGTCATATATCAAACATTTCCTGAAGGTTCCAAGGGATGTTTTCAGAAGAAAAGAAGACAGGGACAATAAATACATAGAAATTAATTTTCATGATTCTATCCTAACTAGGATTTCACTTTGTCTTTGCCACATTCCCATACTTCTCAGGAGATCCCAAAGTTTCCTACTCTTTGGTAACATTTTCCATAATTTTATTAGTGTAGAATAAATCCTATACTTGAATTATGTCCTTACTTATCTTTCTGCTCTAACAGACTAATATTTTACTGGATGCTATGTTTACAGCCTACTAATATCAAATCCATCAAAAGTGTCTGTATTCATCAAAGTGTATTCATCAAAACAGTGTCTGGAACCATATTTTTATTAAAGCAAATACAACTGTGGACTTAGATTTCCTTCCTCAAGAGAATCAATCATGACATTCTATGTGCTTTTAAGATTGGGAGCCACAACAAAAACATTCTAGAGACAGAAATAGATTTCTAGATACATTTGGAATATATGCCACATATTTATATCACCCATAATCTGCATACTTACTATACATATTATAGACCTGTACACGCATTCATAGTTACCAAATACATGAAGCAAACACATATGCACATATGTGTGTGCATTTACATATTTATGTGGATATACAGGTAATGTCATCTGATTCAGTCAGATATAAACATTACTTCAAGGTGAGGTTCACTCTTGATCATTCCCAGCTTCCTCACTCCTTCTGTCAATCAAGGAATTTCTCCGCACATTCTTACAAGTCTGTCATTTTTGCTCCTCTGCTCTTCCCTGTCCTTCTGTCTGCCTTTTAAGCTAACACTCTTAAAAACCTTCTTTTAAATGTTTACTAAAGCTAGCATCAGACCATGTTTCTTCCCTAGTGTTAAATCAACACTTCCCACTACATCTAGTTTTTGACTGCTGAGTTTAACACTGGGAGGAGGTGAGGATTTCTTAGTCTGCCAATTGGCACTGCTTGGGAGGAAATCTGGCATCAGAACAATTGCACATTTAAAGTCGATGTCACCAGGCCTCTTTACACTGGGCATTTCCCCTGCTCTTTTCATGGACTTTTGTTCCTCTAAAACTTCATATGGCTCTCACAAAGGATTTTAAAAAAATAGGATGATAGTCTTTCCAGAAAATTACATTTTACACGAAATGGAAAGTGTTATCTGGGTATGCTATAACAGCAAGTCTGGAGTGAATATCAAGAGAAAAGACTTATATGTCTTATTCATAAGTTCCAAAATGCATCTAGATGTGCATAAAAACCAAACTGTATCTAGACAAGAGAAAGCTTTTCAAAAAATAAATGAAAATACTTAGTAAGCTGACAACTGAAAATTTAGGAAATGAGGTAATGCATCTCCAGTACATGATCATTCTGAGATTTGTCTTTCCAACTAGGAGATAGCAGGTCACTGTAAGAACCAGAAAGAAAACTGGGTAATTCGTAACCACATTTTAATATCAGAGTGAAAGGGAAATACAAAGCTTTGATTTACTAAAAATTTAAAAGAAGAAAAATCCCTTGGAGGGAAGACTGTGCTAATGGTATTATAGGCTGAAGATTTTGTTTAAGTTGGGCATGGCAACTAAACTGAGAGAAACAATAAATAGCTAAATACTGATTATTCAGTGGAATGAGATCTAGAAAAGGCCCCAATGCATGATCAGTTTTCTCTAACAGAAAACTACTGATTTCTGGGGCAACATGAGAAGTTAGAGAGCTTATCCAGAAACACTTAAAAGGTAGAAGAATATCTCCACCATTAGATTGGTACTTAAAACACAAAGTCTTAATAGAAAGAAGAAATCAGCCATAAGAATCTAGCTTCCAGAAGACTTTTACCAAAACATAAGCACCATTGAGTGGGAGGATAAGGAATCTGATTGACAACCTGTAAAAAGGAAAACTAAATCACTGTTCACCCTCCAATTCTAAAGAAACAATGAACTGTTAGCTCCTCAATCAAGAGTTATGAGGCAAGTTCAAAACCAGCCTCAGCAACTTAAGGAGGCCCTAAGCCACTTAGGGAGACCATGTATCAAAATAAAATATTTTAAAAAGGAATGTGGCTCCGTGTTAAAGCACCCTGAGTTCAATCTCTGGTACAGAAAAAAAAAAAAAAAAAAAAAGTCTATGAGGTACATGCTGGAAGAATTAGATAAACACAGTCCTTCATTAAGGTTATAACTGCTACTCAGATGAAACACACTTGATTTGAATAATTAAAAACTCATACTGCCTATCAACCAATAATGAATCTAATGGTTCTTCCACACAATCTCCAGAATGCAATAAAAATTATAAGACATGCCAAGAAAAATGAAATTATGACCAAATCTTTTTCAAAAATTAAAAATCAAGAAATACATACAAATATTCTAGATATTGGGTTTTACTATGAGGACATTAAATATCTGTTATAAGTACATAACACAAACAAGAGAAAAATAGATAAAAATTGTGAAATTTTCAACAGAAAATCCAATCTGTAAAAAACAATGAAAATTTCTTTCTAGAATTGAAACAAGAAAGTCACACATAAAAGTATGACTTTTGACCTTAAGTTTTAAAAAAATCCAAAAAGAAGTATAGAGATGAAAACTAAAAGATTAGAAGTAAAGTTGTTTAAAAAGATGGAACATAAGAAATTATCTCCATTCATTCTGTTTGAGTTTCATAAAGAGAGAAAGACACAATGAGGATCTAGAAGTACAGAAAAGAAATGAAAAACAAACAATAAATGAGTGGCAGCTACAGTTCTACATCATGTAAATTATTCCTAAAATTATACTAACATTAATATTATCTGAGAGAATTTGTCAACAATATATCTTTGCACTATGAGAAAATAATAAGTATATTCTTCAAATTGAAGCAACTTTATGTCATGTAACAGAAAGAAACTGAAAGATGTGAGTAAAATCTATACAAGAAATTAAAGATGATTAGTATTTAAACTAATAATGATAGCAATCTATTTGGGGGCTAGAATATCTGCAGCAATAACACATAAATAAGCAGCAGAAGAAGGTTAAAGAACTTAAAGTTTTTTAATTTTCTGGCATTCTGTGACAATATTAAAAGTACTTATTTGTAATAAATCAATAAGCTGAAAATGCATTTGTAATTTCTAGTATGATTGATAACATAATAATAAAAATATACAAATGATAGCTACTGAATCATATGAAATAAAATAGTCATCAATTTACATACAAAGTACATATAAAGAAAGAGAACAGATGATATATAAAGAAAATAAATTCAATTATATCAATAATTACATTAAACCCTAACTGTATTTACTAATTAGATTGAAAAACAGATACTGTAAGACTGGATTAAAAACAAGATACAATTATATCCTGTTCATAAGAAATACACATGAAACATAATGACATAGTTTGGAAATATTAAAATGAAAAAAGATATATCTGCAAAATAAAACAAAAGAAAGCTGGTATAGCAATATTTACACTGACAAAATAGACTTTAAGGCAAGTAGTTTATTAAGAAGTATAAGGGGAAATATTTTTATACTGTAAAAGATTTATTAGAAAGAAAGAATAATCCTAAATTTTAAATATATCCAAAAACGTTCCTATAAAAGAAAGAAAGCAAAAGTTCACAGAACTAACAAATGTACATTTTTAAAAATTTTATAGAAGATGTTAAATCAGCTCTCCAAATAAAAGAAAACAAAATTTGGTAAGATTTTGAAAAACAATGAACATCAAGTATTAACACTGTGATGTTGCTGATGTATATAGAACACTATTCTAAATAGCTACGAAGAACATTTAATTATTAGATGCATTTGGGACTTCAAAATTCATTATAAATTTGGTCAAAGAACAATGCTCAATAAATTTTGAATCACTAAAATTATATGACGTATGATCTCTAAACAAAAGGAAATATACTAAGATTCAATAGTAAAATGGTAACAAGAAAACTCACAAGTATTTATAAAATAAAAGATAGTTCTAAATAAACATAAGTTAAATTAAAAATTTTAAAATAAACAAGAAAATATCTTCCATTGAACAATAATTAAAGTATGACATATCAAATTTGTAGGATGCAATTAAAAGAGTACCATAGGAAAATGTCTAACAATCAATAAGTATATTATGAACAAAAAAGATTGAAAGTAAATGTTCCAAGCTTTCATCTTAAAAATCTAGCAAAAGAAAGAAAAAGTGGAAAAAAGGAAAAAGTAAGAAAATAAAGGGGGAGTGGGGAGAAATCAAATTAATGACTAGAAAGAAGACGCATGATAGAGAAAATTTACCAGTTAGTTCTTTGAAATGGTCCAAGTAATACTAATACATAGTAAAATTGGCCTACATAGAGAACAAATAAATCACCAGAATTAGGAATAAAAATGATAAAATGCTATTAGAAATTAACAGGCACTAAGAAAAAAATAAAGATATTATGAACACCATAGAGGAATAAAGAAGATACTATGAATATGATAAAGAAAATCCAAAAATCTTTATTTTCTTAAATGGACATAAGAAGATATGGAATATCTAAATATGTTTACATTGGTTAAAGAAATTGAACTTGTAATAAAAAGCTTTCCACATAAGGTTTCTCCCAAGTATTTAAGAATAATAAATATCAATATTAAGCAAATGCTTTCATAGTGCAGAAAAGATTTCCATAGTAATTTTATGAGGCTAATATAAACCCACTGCCAAACCTGCAAAAAACATGGCAAGAAAGTAAATTGCAGAGAAGATGGCAGATTACAAGAAGGGTGCAATTTCCACCATTTTCTCAGTACCAGATATAAAGAGTGCGGAGACTGCTCCTCACTGAGGTGGGTAATTAAAGGAACTCACTGAAATTCAATACTAGACAGTAAAAGAAATCATATAGACAGGAAATTGGAACCTTTGAGAATGGTATAGAGAATCAATACATTAGAGAAGTGCCAGCTTCGGTTCTGAGGGCAGGGTAGCACAGAGAGAAGAAAAAAAATGTGGCAGGGAAAAAAGAAAAAAAAAAAAAAAAAAAAAAAGACTGTGGGGACCTGTAGAATAGGAAAGGAGGCTGGTATTAATAGACCAGAGTCAGTGGGGGGAAAATCACTTAACCCATTAGCAGAGGAACAGGGGTCACCAGTTTTGGAACCGTTCATAAGTTCTGTGCACCTGAGAGAAGAGGCAGGAGATTAAGAATTCATAATGGAAGTTTCCAGCTGACCCAGCAGTCACCTATTTTGTGCCTCAGAGAGTACCTGGAGCAGTGTGACTGACAAAGGAGCCAAGAGAACTGTGCCCGGACCATAAAGGCTCCAGATACCAAGGGGAGTGAGCTCCCTTTGTGCCTGGCATCCTTAAGAGCTATTGGAAAGATGAATATAATGGCCATCTGAGCAAATGCACTCAGGGCTAATATTCTGTAATGCACAGCCATAGCAGTGAAACCTGTGGATATTTAGACCCTACACCCTAAAAATAGAATTTATGGGAGACCCCACATGCCCAGCAGAGATCACCAACTTCCCAGCAATAGTTTTCCAAAGGTCAGCCACATCTAAATCCCAACTACTAAAATTCCAAATTAGAACTATCCACCACACCTACTACAGGAGTATGTAATTTTCAGGACTCCCCAGTCTATCCCATTGTATGTTCAGAGACAGGAAGCTGAGAGCTACTACAACCAGCTTTGGTTCCTAACCACAATGGTTGGTGCCCAGCTGGGCATACTGGCACATGCCTGTTATCCGAGCAGCTTGGAGGCTGAGACAGGAGGATCACAAATTCAAAGTCAGTTTCAGTAAAAGCAAGGTGCTAAGCAACTCAGTGAGACCCTGTGCCTAAATAAGATACAAAAATAGGGCTGGGGTCAAGTGTCCCTTAGTTCAATACTTGGTACCCCCCTGACACCCACCCATGAAAAAGGAAAAAAAAGATATTTTCCCCCACATTCTCTCCATTTTTTTGTTCTTTGTTTTTATTTTTTTCAAATTTAATTTCATTATATCTTATGATATTATTTTACTTTTTTCCACATCTATACGATTGTATGTGTGTTCTCACTAAATAGGTTCAAATTTACATATGTCAAGTTCACATATTAGAGATACTGCTCCTGAGTAACACTAACAATTCAGCTAAATAACTCCACACATAATCTAGCCCCACCTGAGCCTCAAAAGTATTTCAACACATAGAATTGGGGAGATGAGAACCCCAAACCAACAATGAAGACCCAAAGAAGAACAAGAATAGGGAGATTCAGTTTCCCCTCTTAGGGTTTTACACATATGTAAAAAACAGATAGAAGCCCAAGAACATAAAAGATAACTGCATACAAAGGACACAGGTATATGAGTAAGGGCAAGGGGAACAAATCTCAATGGACAGACTGATCCAACACTTTTGAAAACACAAGAATATAGGCAAACAAATCTCTTCCCAAAATTCAAAATCTTCCCCAACACAATCTAACAAATATGAAAATGGATGAAATTCCAGAGAAAGACTATAAAATTCTGATAATTAAAATTTTAATTAGCTAAAATAAGATCTAAGGAATAATTTAAGAGAGCAAATACAGGAAATGAAAGACAATTTCAACAAAGATTAAACTAATGTAAAAAAAATCAGTCAGAATTCTTGGAAATAAAAGACACAGTGAATCAATTAAAAATTGACTACTCAGCATATAAAAAAGGGAAAAAAGAGTCTGATCAGAATATGTAAGAACTCTGGGACAGCATCAATAGAATAAACCTGAGACTCATCAGGATAGAATAGAATGTAGAAATACAGACTAAAGGCATTAAGAGTATCTTCAATGATAATAACAAAAAATTACCCACACTAGAAATAAGATAGATATTCATATATAGGACACAAAATAGATAATATCAGAACAGCACCTCCCCAAGACACATTATAATCAAATTTCTAACACAGAAAATTAGAATATTAGAAATTATAAGAGAAAAATTTGATCACATTTAGAGGCAAAACAATAAGATTCACCTTGACTTTTCAACTCAGATCATAAAATCAAGAAGGGCCTGGAATGAGATATTTCAAGCTCTGAAAGAAAATAATTTCCAGCCAGTATTCCTATATCCATAAAAGCAATTTAAAAAAAAAAAATGATGGGAATACAAAATCTTTCTATGATGAGAAAAACTAAAAAAAAAATTATGATTACAAATATCCAAAGATACATACTACAAATACACTGCACAGAGAGAAATTAAAAAATAAACCCCAAAGATCACAAATAGATGATTATTAGAAAAGCAAAATAATAATAATAATAATAAAATAAATGAAAATCAAAACATATTTAAATATAGCAAATGAATCAAAATGGCAGGAAACTATAAACACATATCCAAATAACACTAAATGTAAATGATCTCAATACCTCAATTAAAGACTAAGATTAGCAGAATGTTAGAAGATCCAACATAAGCTGTTTGCAAGATACTCATTTCAGAGGCAGACATCTAAAGGATGAAAATATAATAGGAAAAAAAAAATGCCATTGCAAATGGAGTTAGAAAACAAGCAGGAGTAGCTATTTTCATATATGACAAAGCAAATTTTAAGCAAAAAATAATCATAAGAGACATAGATAGAAGTTCACTATATAGTGGTAAAGGGAATAATATAAGATGATATGACAATAGTAAATATATGTGCCACACAGTATGCTAATTACATAAAATGTCTTGATATTAAATCCCAGATATATCCCTACTACAATGATCCTGGATGATTTTAGCACACTTATCACCAATAGACAGGTAATTCAAACATAAACTCAATAAAGATATTTCTGACCTAAATAATACTATAAATCAAATGGACCTTATAGACATCTACAGAATATTTTGCTCCAAAATACCTGGGTAGACTTTCTTCTCTGCAGTGCATGGGACTTTTTCAAAAATAGACCACATTCTAGGTCACAATGTATAAGTATTAGTAAATAAAAAAAGATAATACTGTGCAAACCTATCCGATTATATGGAATGAAACTAGAAATCAATAACAAGAAAAACAATAGACATGAAGACTAATGGAATAGAATAGCAGACACAGAGACAAATCCAGGTTATAGTTATCTGATACTTGACAAAGGTGTCAAAAATATATGTTGGAGAAATCATAGCTGTTTTAAACATAAATAGTGCTGAGAAAACTATATATCCAAATGTAGAATAATGGAACTTGATCCCTATCTCTCACCCTGCACAAAAGTCAAATTAAAATAAATCAAAGACTTAGGAATTATTCCAGAAACACTGGAACTACTAGAAGAAAATGTAGGGTCAATACTTTATTATACTGGTGCAGTCAACAACTTCTTGGAATAGACCCCTAAAATTCAAGAAATAAAACCAATAGTTAAGTTGGAGTGCCATTAAATTAAAAAAATTATTCACAGCAAAGAAAATAATTAAGAACATAAAATAAGAGAGCCTATAGAATGGGAGAAAATTTTTGCCAGCTACATCTGATACAGAAGATTATTATTGAAAATGTATACAGATCGAAAAAGATTAACAACACCAAAATAAAATAAAATAACCAATAAATAAATGGGCAAAAACTAGAGAGTTATTTCTCAAAAGGAGAAAGACAAATGGCCAACAAATATATGAAAAAAATGTTTAACATCTGTAGTAATGAGGAAAAAAGAAATAACAACTACTCTAATATTTTATCTCACTCCCATTAGAATAGCAATTATCAAGTATACAAATTATAATAAATACTGGCAAGGATATATGGAAGGAAACATACACTCATGAATTTTGGTGGGACTTCAAATTAGAAGAACTACTCTTTATGTGTGTGTGTGTGTGTGTGTGTGTGTGTGAGTGTGTGTGTGTGTGTGTGTGTATTTCCTGGGGATTGAACCCAAGAGTGGTTTACCACTGAGCACATACCCAATTCTTTTGATTTTGAGACAAGTTTTCACTAAGGTGCTGAGGCTGGCTTTGAATTTGTGATCCTCCTGTCTCAGCCTTCTGAGCCACTGGAATTAAAGCTGTGAGATACTGTGTCCAGTCAGTGCAATTACTCTTGACAGCTATATGAAGAACCCTCAAAAAACTAGGAATGGAACCACCATATGACCCAGCTATCCTACTTCTCAGTATATAACCAAAATAAAATTAGCAAACTACAGTGATGCAGACACATCAATGTTTACAGCAGCACAATTGACAATATCCATTATATGGAATTAGCCCAGATGCCTGAAAATAGATTAATGTATTAAGAAAATGTGTTATATATACACAATAAAGTTTTACTCAAACAAAAAGAAGAATGAAATTATGGACTTTGTTGGTAAATGGATAGGAAAAAAAAAAGGAAATGGAGAACATCATCTTAAATGAAATAAGGCAGAGTAAAAAAAAATCAAAGATCAGATGATTTTTTTTTTTCTCATATGTGGAAGCTAGAGCAATATGAAGGAAAAAAGTAAATAAGGAAAAAAAGATGAGTGGGTATAAGATACCATAAAAATAAAATGAAGATTGGTGGAGTAGAAGAAGATTGAGTAGGAGGGAGAAGGGATGGGAAAGGAGAAGAAATGTGAAAAAAATTAATAAAATCATAAACAAATCATGAGGGTGAAATATATATATGTATATATATATATGTATATATATATACACACACACAGACACACACACATATGTATGTATGTATATATATGTATACATATATCTCCAATCAAAAATATATAAATAACCAATTAAAAAGGTAGATCAGCAGAATAGATGTAGGAGAATAAGGGGAGAGAGGAGGGGAGGAAACTGGTGGGGCAATAGGGACTTAAGCAGAGTAAATAAAATTCCATGCATGTATGATTCTGTCACAATCCATCCAACTACAAAGTGTAAGTATAATGCTCTAATTTTAAAAAAAGAAAATGTCAAGTTTGTATTTTTTAAAGTAAAAAGTTTAAGAAAATATTATTAAACAAAATCTAGTGATCAAAAAATAATTTTTATTGGAAAAGGATGTTCTTCTCAGGACAACCAGTTTGGTTCACATTAAAAATTACTCATAAATTTTAACTCTATGGGAATAGAGAAAGAGTCATTTAATTACTTCAGTATACATTAAAAAAATTGATAAAATTCAGATTTCTTCATGAAAAAGTCAGTCACACATAGTAATAATAAAGAACATTATTTTTTTATGGCAGGGGAATACCAAGGACTGAACTCAGGGAATCTCGACCACTGAGCCACATCCCCAGCCCTATGTTGTATTTTATTTAGAGAGTCTGAGAGTCTCACTGAGGCTCACTGAGTTGCTTAGCATCTCACTTTTGCTGAGGCTGGATTTGAATTTGTAATCCTCCTGCCTAAGCCTCCCTAGCTGCTGGGATTTTAGGGATTTAGGCATCACTCCCAGCAAGAACATTTGATAAAGTGCATTAGAAAATATAAAGCAAACATTACTTCCATATTTTTTATACTAAATATTTAATTCCATAAGATTAGGAAATACATAGAATTTCCCCATCTAAATTTCTAGTCATCATTGTTTTGGATGTCTAAACAGAACAGTGAAGTATGATTAAAACCTAAGAAATCAGAGACTTGAATAGAACAAAAAAAGTTATATTTCACCAATTCAATGATTTTGAATGTTGAAATTATGTAAGTTTCAAAATTTAATTTATTAAATTTAATAAGTAATGTTGCAAAATATAGGTTCAATATACAAAAATAAATATTTAATAACAATAATAGGTTTGTAGGAAATATTTTCAGGAAGAAATATTCTTGGGTAAATTTTGTTAATACCATCACCATAGTTGTGACATTGTTCTGCAGTTTTGCAAATTATAACATTGAAGGAAACTGAAAATAAGAATATATGAGATATCTTTACACTGTTTCTCAAGCCACATATGAATCTGTAATTCTTCCCTCCCAATCAATAATACAAATATACTTAAAATATCAGCAAAAATATCAATATGTGGGAATAAATCTAAATCAAATGCACAATGCTTTTACAATTATGACATTCTTTATCTTTATAATTCACTATTGTGAGACACTAAATTAGAATACACAAAGTATTTAAAAGATATATTTTCTTTTACAAATTGACCTATAGTTTAAATTAAAATATGCATGTCAATCACTCCTATATCTAGCTACCTACATAGACATGTCTATTTAGAGATATTTAATTATCAGTGGAACTTAACAAGGTAATTTTAAAATTCATTGGGATGTGCAATGGACCAAATATAAGCAAGACATGCTCAGAAAAGAGATCACCTGTGGAGGATTTAGATTTTTATAGAACAAGTCTTATTCTAAAGCTATGGTCATAAAAAGTGCAGTAATGTCACTAGACTGACAAACAGCCCACTCGGATATAATGGAAAGCTGAGACACAAACAGCACATATATGGATTATTGATTTCTGACCAAGAAGCCACATCATAACACTGGAGAAAATAGTCTTTACAGTGAATTGAATTGGATCAATTGAGTATCCATCTTACACAAAATTCTGCTGTGGAGCTAACCTTCAAAGTTGCAATAATTAAGTTCCTAGAAGATATTTTAGGAGAAATCTTATTTGATATATGCAGCCATAATATTAATGGATGACCACAGAAGAGAATATATTTATAACAAACAACTTAATGGGAATTGGACTTGAGGCCATTCCTGTTACATCCTGGTGAAGAACATCTCTCAGTTTTGCCCATGTCCTGAGACAGTGTTAGGCTGAATTTAAAAGTGATAGACTAATTATTCTTGTGAAGAAAATTTCAAGGCTGCACAGCTTCAGAGGATGGCATGGGTATCACTGTTGGCTTTTAATTGTGTTTACTATGATAAATAGCAGCAAAAAGCAGAGAAAAAAGATTGCAAAAACTTTCAGAATTGAGGCCAGGGAAGATGGTGGTTAAGCGATTACCACTACTTTATCAAACTAACACTAGTTTCTCATTGCACAGAGACAACACAAAAATGCCTTGAGGGCAACTTGGAAGCCGCAAGATACCAAATATGGCAGGTCCAAGTGAGTAATGTGAAAAGTCCTTTAGAACGAGTCTCGTGGGGGTTCCCTATTCACCTAGGGGACCCAGAAATGTTGTTTTCCCAGAATTTGTTTCACTGAGCTCAGCTGTCCAGACACTCAGAGTGTAATATACTGGTCCAAAGGGACCCTGGGACTACTTGAGTTGGTAGCAGAACTTGGGATAATTCAATGTGGTACTGATTCTGCAATAATGCAAGGTGCTGAAGTTGGGGCATCATAGAGGCTTCCACCAAGGTTTCAGAGGAAGACCTGTGAGTCTAGACCAAGTGTGGCTGCATCAGAATCTCTGTGGGCCACCCCTGAGAAGGTCATACATGAAGCTATGAAAATGAAACCAAAGTTCAAGGGAGACCGCAGATATTAAGTGATGTGAGGAGCATATATTGTCTCTGAGGAAAGCTGATGGCTGTGGACAGAGTCAGCCTGAGAGGGAGGCCATGTGGGCTACAAACAGAAAGCCATAGGTGTGAGGCTTTCCAAGCCCTTTGAAGATCATTTCTTACCAACATACACCCCAGATTTTGGACACGGAACTGTTTGCCCAGATGGGTTTTGTTTTGGCTTTCATCCTATCCCTCAATTTCTCTGTCTTGGAATGGAGATATTTACACTGTGACATTGTATATTTGACAAATGTAACTTAAATTTTTACAGGTGCTCACAACCAAGAATGACAATGAAAAAGTAAAAACTAAGCTGGGTGGGATAGCACACGCCTGTAATCCCAGCACTTGGGAGGCTGAGACAGGAGGATTGTGAGTTCAAAGCCAGCCTCAGCAACTGTGAGGCACTTAGCAACTCAGTGAGACCCTGTCTCTAATACAAATACAAAAAAGGGCTTGGGATATGGCCCAGTGGTCGAATGCCCCAGAGTTCAATCCCCAGTCCCACAGTACACACACACACACACACACACACACACACACACACACAAACACCTAAAAACTAATTACAACTATTGTGCTATTTCTGTGGATTTTAATGCCGTACCATCTATATTTGATTCAAGAAAGGCAACATTTGCATGAACAAAAATATCTACTGTTATGGTTTGGATATGAGGTATCTCCTGAATAGCTCATGTGTTAACACAAGAATGTTCAAAGGTGATAGATTATGATACTTGTAACCTAATCAGTGGATCAATTAATTTGACAGAATAACAATTTGAAAGGACTACTAAATGGTAATTGGAGACAGACAGTTTGTGGCTATAGGAGGTAGGTCACTGATAGTGTGGCCTTCTACTTTATCTTGTCCCTGGCTCACTCTGTGTTTGTTTACCAGCTGCCATGTGCTGAGTAGCTATCCTCAACCATACCCTTCTACCATGATGGTTTTACCCTGGGCCCAACTGACCATAAACTGAACCATTTGAAACTCTGTGTCTCAACTTTTCTCCTCTCAGTTGTTCTTGACAGGTATTTTGGTCACAATGATGAAAGGCTAATTAACATTATACTAAAGAAAAATATTAAACAGGTGAGAATAACTGTTTTAAAGATCACAACATAAGGGTAGATACATGTAATGATTTTGTTGCTTGCAATTACCTCCTAGCTTCCTATATTGAACTCCACTGACTGGCTGGAGAAGTGACTTTTTATCATTTTGTTCTATTTCTGTAACTGCTCACCCTAGTTTAGTGATTAGAATAATCTTATTTCTATATTGAAAAGTTAGTCTCTGTAGCACAGGCCACTCATATCATCACAAAACATTCATTATCTCTCTAGGAACATGGTAGAACAAATACTTCAGTCTTCTTTGCAGTTAGGAGTGAATAAATATGAGATTTTTGTCTAAAAGGTTTGATTTGTTCTTTTTTCAGGATAAGGTATTATGAACCATCCATAAGAGATCCAGCTCATTATTAATGTTCAGAGTGATCTTGGACACTAGGAGGTACAGATGGCAGTATCTCTTCCATCCTTATTCTCTGATTGGTGTTCCCATCACCTTCGCCAAGCCAATAGGAATGTGTGAAAGTAAGAAAACAGTTGTGTTGAGACATTGAGATTTCAGATTTACCTGTTACAGAAATTACCAGTATGTTTCTTAAGACTGAAGTCTTGTAATTGACTCTAATGTCTTATCCTCCATCCATAACATTCTGGAACTATTTAACTTGAGTAGACGGGAGGGCTAATGATGGCTACCACTTCTATTTAGACCCTGTTAAACTTAGGGTGCATATTTTTAGACACAATTACCATACCTACCTCAGGGAAATTCCACTTAGTGAAAAGTGGATTCCTGTCATACTAGCAAAAGTTTGAAAAAGGACTCCAGGAAGTCATCCTTGAGAGATGTGCAATTATGACCACTAAATGTTTCCTGGAGAGAAAAAAAAAATCTTCAGGTTCACAAGGTAACAGGTGAATGGATATTTTAAACTATAACTCCTGTTTTGAATGAAATGTGACTATCTGCATTTTTTTACCCAAAAATGGCTTTGAAATGACTCTTTGGGAAACCCTTGGGATCACTGCTTTGTTGCAGATGTTATCAGAGTACTGTGGGAACCAGTGAAAGCATTGTGGTCTGCCAATGTGAGTTCCTTCCCATTTGTTCCTGTTGGCCTCGAGGAGACAGAGAGGATCACCAGGGACAAAAAGATGCAGGTCGCAATAATAGGCAAGGTTGATGTCTTTGTGATAAATATAAAAAAACCACTTAAAACCTGAAGGCGAGGGCAATTTATTCCCTTACACCAGATTTCAACTACCATAAATGTTGAGGCATTTTTCAATTGTTTATTATGACAGTGTGTCCCTAAATATTAAAAGATAGAAACAACAAAATAAAAAGATTATTTCACTCCTTCATATTTTAAGATAAGCAAAGGAATATCACCTCTTTTTTCTTTTAACATTAATGTACATTCATGGTTGTAGCATGTATACACAGCTCTAAAAAATTAATAATCAGGAAGATTTCCAACAATATATAACATTATTCTATTATTTTGAAAAAGCATAAATTGTGAAGATCGTGGAAAGTTCTTTGCTTGCTCCCTTTGTGTTCAACTTATCAACATATATTTAATTCCTTCCAAAATACCTCTTGATTTCATTCCTTTTCTTCCTGTCCCACTGTCTCCAATCTCTGAGATACTTCATGCCTGGATTACTTCAATAGACTTCTGATTTTAGACTCTCTTTGATTCAATCTATTCCAGTCCCACTGTCAAAGTGTCTTTATAAAATAACCACTTTCATTATGACATGTCTCTCTTCTGAGCATTCATGGTTTTTTTGCTGAAATCACTTGGAAAATTGTTCAAAAATGCCATGCTTTTGTCACGTCATGTTCAAATCTAGGATGACGTTTTACATGGTTGTTGGACAAATGCCTTTAAGAAAAGACTTCACAATAAGGGGGCATCTGAGAGTAGAGCCTGGATTGATGATAGATGGACAGATGGATGGATGGATGGATGGATGGATGGATGGATGGAGGGAGGGAGCAATGGATGGTGTAGATCTATGGGCTGTTCTTTCCTAGTCTAAGATTACATCATTTTATGGGCTTTTCAAGTAGATCAGCTTTTCAAACAGAGACCACATTTGATAATAGTTTGCACACAATGATCCAATGTACAGAGTGCCCCCAAAAGAGAGGCATATACATTTTCACTACTTTGCTTGCCAGAAGTATAAATTACTATGGAATATAAGATACAAGAAAGTCATATAGTAAGTCCTTCTTTTTTGAACTTGAACATGGAGTTACCATATGATCCCAGATGAGAACAGGAACAGATAATGTCTCACTGCTTCAATGTAGCTGATACTAAGAATATGACATCCAATGTTATATTTTAAAACTCATTTGGATGGTTTTAATTTAAAAAAAATTTGCCAGGTTCCCAACGTTTATGGGAGATTTCACAACTAGGTACTGACTCAGTTCTGTGTTCACACATTCTAAAGCACAGAAATGATGGGTTTAATTAATTAAATGAAATGTATTCAATTTTCCCTTTAGTGATGGACAGAGAGCAGAATCTCAAGTTGTAAGAGAACAGGGGAGGAAACATCTGTAAGTATAATCAGAAAGTTCACAGATGTATGACTTCAACTAGGAAATGAAGGGTAAATAGGAGGGTAAATACATAAAATGGAAGTGTTGTTGGGAACTGTGGGTGATAGAAAACGGTTCATGATTTACCAACTTGAGAGAGTCCTTGGCTTTAGCTCCATGATCACTGCCCATGATCTGTGATACAGGTCTTCAGATTCAGAGGATTCCTTGGCCAATGCTGACATTTTGTTATATCTAATAACAACAGTCATGATTTAGACAGAATTTGGAGAGATTCCTGCAAATCTGGAACTTCATTAGAAATTGTTTCATATAATGAGATTTCTGACTCTCATTAAATCATTTTCACCTTTACCATCAAGTTAGTGTTAATTATTGAAAGTGTTGTGATCATCAAATCACGAAATATTCAAAGTTAAATAGACTCTACCACTCTGTTTGATAAACAAGATTCTGGCCAAAATGAAGGATTGAGAATTATTTTCTCCAGAACAATTATGAAATTGGCCTAGCATAAGCACACTAATTTAAGTAGATAGAGTATGTTTGGTTTATTAAAATGAATCTTTTCAGGAGGAAAAAAAATACCCTTGAGAATGTTGTTAAGGCAATAAAACAAGTTAGATTAATATAGATTTGACCAGCAAATGATTCTTCACTCACTGGCCTTTGGATTTCAATAATATTCAGCCAGAGGCTGTTCTTCAAGTACTGTCATTTGAGCTTTTTTATAATAAAAGGCAGAAAGGGAGCTTTAATGAGCTCTACCCAAGTTCATAACATTCAGACTGCAAACCCAGAAAACAAAACCAGCCACCTGTAAATGTTTGACCTATTGCTCAGAAGGGAATTCTTTGAAGAGGTAGAGATTTGCAGGATATAAAAGTGAAGGGGAGAAAATACCAAAAGATAAAACTTTCCTGCTTGCAAATTTAATAAAGCCAGCCTGATTCCAGCCTTTTAGGTGGAGATACTCAGGAGTATTTTCCCAAAGCAATCTGGAAAAAAATAGTTTCCATTGAATATTGTGGTCAATATGTTAATTTGTTACTCTAAATCCATAGACAACATGTTAAATATTTTTTCTTGTCACCTTACATTTTTAAAATCTTTTGGAAGATGTTTATAAAGAGACTAAATAGGCTATATCTTATAGGATTGCAACTCTAAGTCTGCACTCTTATATATTAGTAAAGGGAGAAAAAGACTTATGATAATACAAAATAAAATGTTTCATTTAAGTAGTGCCTATTATGAACACTTGGCTAGATATTTTATCAGGGCTACTCCACAAAGAAAGTATTTCTATTTCCATTTTACAGATAAGAAAATTGAAACTCAGAGATGTAACTTGTTCCAGATTATGTGTCTAGAAGGTAGTAAGGCTAAGATTCAAACTCAGAAATCTCTGATCCCAAAAGAATAAACAGTTCTCTGGCATGATCTTGATTCATTTACCCAAATGTGAATTCTATGTGTACCAATTTAAATTCACATCTGCCTTAAGTATGTCATTTTGGAAAAGATCTTTATAGTTGCAGTGTGTGTGTGTGTGTGTGTGTGTGTGTGTGTGTGTGTGTGTTTCCACCATAGAACAGAGAGCATCAAAAGAGCTGGCAACATTTCCACAATATTTTCAAATTCTTTCAGTTTTTATGTAAATGCATAAAGGAAACTGGGACATGAAGTGATGATTCCATGATAATTTTTACTGAAGCTGACTTTTAAGGTATTATTTAAAACTTCCTCTAAGTTTGAATCAAGAATACTGACACATGGCTCCAAATTACAAAAAGATAAAAGAGAAGACAATAAAAATCTCCTTCTAGACTTTGCCATTAGCCAACCTGTTCTCCCTTAGGCATCTAGAGCCATCAGTTATTTAGCCTTCCAGGTCTTCAATCTTTTATAATTACACATATCTATCTATCTATCTATCTATCTATCTATCTATCTATCTATTTGTAATAGGCATCATATAATTCCCCTTTATTTTCAAAATGTTGATTATACCTTTGAGTATCTTAGCATCTTGTTGTTTTTTCTAAGCCTTATATTAAACAGATTCTTGTATGTCTCTAAATAAAGAACTTTTCTGACCTTTTATATGGTTATATATTTTTGTATGTATATACATAATTTACAAAACCAGTTTTTAGTATTAGATCTTTGTTTACAGTTTTTGCCATGAAAGCTACCATAAATATATTTTCATTCATAAGTGTTTTTTCATAAGCTCAAGTGGAATTGATGAATCCAGGGATAGATAGATGTCTTGGCTATTTTGATACATTATTGTCATCTGTAGAAGTTTTAATTTGCAACTGCTTCATAATGAGGCTGTGAATATTTTTACAAGTTGAAAGATCATCTATATTTCTATATTTGTGATATTTGGATTGGCTTAACTCATGTGTTTTTTAGAGCATAGAGCTATTGAAACATTTAGAATATATATGAAAGTTACAATTTATAGTCTGTGTCCTTCCCCCAAATGCGTATGTTCAGATATAGCCTGTAATGTGAAGGTATTTGGAAGTAGGGCGTCTGGGAAGTGATTGGGTCATGGAGGTAGAGCCCTTGTCAATGGGATTAGTGCTTTTGTAAAAGAGGTCTAAGAGAAAATGAAAAGATAGCAATGTCTGAACCAGGACCTGTGTCCTCACTAGATACTGAATCTGCTTGCCCCTTGGATGGTGAAGCCTCCAGCACTGTGAGAAGAAGCATGTGTTGTTTGGAAGTCTCTGAGTCTATGGTGTGCTCTCACAGCAGCCTAAACAAAGACAGCAGGCCTTTGTGATCTGAGTTGCAAATGTGTATTTCCCAAGACTGTCTTTTGTTGTTAATGATGTTGCTTTTTGTCTGTTTTACCATGTATACCAGCTGTCCCTTACCTGTGCCTGTGTCTCAGGTCCACAGTAGCTTTACACTCTAGATTCTTCTAAAGCAGGTGGGGGCAATCTTAGCCTGGCTGTGAAGTTCTCAAACTTTCACCCATGATTTCAGTCCTATCTGTTCTCCATCCTTAGGAAGTCTTTTGTTTCGAGGTTTCTTTTGTTTCAAAGGAATAAATCTGCCTGCTTCTGGGCTCCCCACTTCTCTCTTAAATTTTATCTCTCTGATAAATGACAGACTACTCATCCACCACTCTCCAGGTTCCCAAATTCTGTTTTTGTCATTAATCTTTTCCTTTCGTTCTGAACTTGTGCCTTTGTTGCAGGGGGTAGGGGGTCTCCTTTTTGGTAAGATAATGAGACACTGGAGAGGAATGTGTTCTATATGCTTTGCTTCCAGGGTGAGATATTTAGGTACCTTTAAAAATTTTAAATACACATACAAAAAGTACAAAAATCATAAGTACACAGCTCAGTGATGGCTCACAAATTAAGCACTCCTATTTGACTTCCAGAGACACTACTTCCACACTCACACTACCACCATCCCCCTCCTAGGGAATATTTCTAGGCAGTACTAATGAAGTAATTTGGGCAATATTATTTGAATATTTTCTGAAGATCAGTGATCTGGGTTCAAATTTTGACTTTGCCATTTATTAGGTTTGTGACCATGGGAGGGCTTCCTAACCTTTCCAAGTACAAATCAGATTCTTTTACTCTTGTCCTTCAAACATTAATGTAGGGTGGCAAGATTTAGCAAAGAAATACAACAGATATCTATTTAAATTTGAATTCCAAATAAATAGTGAGAAATTTCTTAATATAGGAGCATCCTGTGATGTACTTGAGCTGAGGATATATTCATTGACTATATGAAATTCAAATTTGATATGCTGTATTTTATATGGAAACCACTTTTTTTTTTGGTACCAGGGATTGAATTCAGGGGCACTCAACCACTAGGCCACATCCCCAGCCCTTTTTTTGTATTTTATTAGACACAGGGTCTCACTGAGTTGCTAAGTGCCTTAGCCATTGGTAAGGCTGGCTTTGAATTCGTGATCCTCCTGCCTCAGCCTCCCAAGTGCTGGGATTACAGGTGTGCACCACCGCGCCCAGCTGAAACCTTACTTTTTTGACTTTCTTAATTTTAATAAAATGCAAACTCCTTAGACTGTTATCTGTGGTTAAAAAGTAACACACACACACACACACACACAAAAAAAAAAAAAAAAAAAACCAACCAAACAAACAAACAAAAACAAACAAAAAAACACATAATTCTACTGGTCTCTGCCATTTCCATCACTTCATCTCTTGCTGTTCATTCTCTCCAACTCATACCATGTTGCAGCCATGGTGATTTTCCTCTCAATTCTTCCAACACACTGATTTCATGCTCATCTCAGATTTTGCTATTTCCCTGACTTCAAGGATGTTCCTTTTCCGTCTTTAGCTCTCATCTTAGATGTTGTTTCTGAGACGCCAGCCTGCCCACTTATTTGAAGAGATTCCCTGCCTCATAAAACTCATACTCACAAGTTGCGATTATCCTTTTATTTCTATTGTACCCATTCTTCTTCTGCCGTGATTCCACACGCAGCTTGCTGGCAGGGAGATTGCCTGGTATACTCAGTCGTGCATGCTGACCAACTAGCAATGCCTCTTGAGCACAGAATATTCTCAATAAATTTGAATGACAAATTGAAATCATTAAAAATAAATATTTCTATTTTCTTTTGCATTTATGAATGAAAAAATAGTTCCTACCCAAAAGAATTATTAGGGATATATTTTTAAAAATGCTTGCAGACAACATGTTACCATACGCAACATGGGATAAGAAATCAATAACTTATAGTTAATGTTTTCACATCTTTCAGCTAATATTCTTATGGACAGATAGCATTTTGTTGGATATATTCTTCTGATAATATTCTTATGTGAATAAAACAAATGAACAAAGGAAGGCACCTCAGAAGAGCCCTTAGGAATGATGTGTATGTCCCACAAATGCTAGATTCAAGCCATCTCTGGGAATTTCCATAACACAACCTCTTTATCTGTACAGACAGCTCTAGATTTTATGATTTATCTGTTTATATTTTCTACATATATGTTCACCCATTTACTCATATTTTAAAAATCCATACTGCAGCTTCAGAATGTGGTGTCCCATTCTTGCCTGTGAATGTTCTTTCCTTCCATCTATTCTCTTCCATCCCTCTCACTTTTGTCCTTCTTCCCTATTTCTTTTACCACTCTTACATAGATAGCATTATTTAACACCATGAAGTGACATCAACAGTTCCTCAGCTCATTGCACTTTTTTGAAGTTCCCATTTTCTCTTCCCTCTCTGTTTCCCTCCAATTTGCCTCCACAGTTATTCTTTCAAATATCTGCCAGCCTCAGGAGAGACAGAAATCCTTCACCAGCAAACAAAAAAACTACATGAAAGGGTGTTAAAAAAGCATGGAGACAGTCTGGGCATCTTCAATATTTCACCCTCATCAGCACAATTAGAATAGTTCCAGTGGGACATTTTAAATTGCTGGAAGTTTTACATCTCACTTTGTGATTGTTAAGCACCTAGAATGCAAGGACTCAGCTCTTCGGCAAGAGTTTCATTCAATCATCGCAATTATTCACTGAGCAATTACTGCATGTAAGCCACTACACTAAGCCCTAAGATGGAGCACAAGATCCTCATTTTGGGAGAAACATAAGTAAAAATCAATGAGATAAACCTCTTAAGAACATTAGAACCATCTACATGAAGTGTTTTGGATATTTGGGATAGGGAAAGATTATAGAAGAAAAATCAATAAAGTTTGGTAGAGATAGTGGCTTTTGAGATAGGATATGAAGGATTGCTAATATGTGGATACATGGGATAAAGAAAATAAAAATCTTCTTACTTATTATATTTTGGTGTACAGGGATTTCAAAACCCTCTTTATTCAGTAACTTTAATTTCATCTCATCAGAACCTTTAATTGCAATTTTGAAAATTAATCAGCTGTAAGTGATACTATAATAACACTGGCTTCAAAATCTTAGTATCTTACAGTTTTAGAAAGGAATTTCTCACACTTATTACATACACCCTGAAGAGTGGTTATAACTGTCTCACAACTCATTTATTTTGAGACCAAGACCCAACCAAGCCAATGATTATGTGCAAACCAAAAATAAAAGTAAGGCAGAGGCAATGAATAGCCCTTATACCTCCTGCTCAGAAGTGACTCTTCCCTTATGGTCACATTTACTGGCCAAAGCACGTAACAGGGAGAAGTCTCTTGTTAATGGCATTACATACAAAGGAAAGCAGCATGAACTTGCCAAAACTTCATTCTGTGTGCGCAACACATTACAAAATATGTAAACATAATAAACCTTAATTAGATATTAGAGTTTGCTGAATTTCTGGGTTCACATTGATGATACATTTACACATCTTTATTACCTTTATCTGGATGCTTTAAGCAACTTAACCCATGTTTTCCTTAATTATCTGAATTTGGGCAATATGTTTTAATAGAGCACTTTATAAAACTCACTTTTTAACCCAAAGGAGTCCAAAAGCCCATCTCTAACCTTCCTCAGTACAAACAACAGTGAAGAGGAAGTACAGGAATGCAGGAGAAGAAATAACCAGGGGTTAAATGGGTAAACTGGCCACTGGGGAGAAAAGACTTCAGAACAAACAACCCAATCAATAAATGGGCTAAGGAGCTGAACAGACACATCTCAGCAGATGATCAAATATAGGAAAAAATGTTCAACATCTCTAGTAATTTGAGAAATGCGAATCAAAACTAAGATTTCATCTCACACCAGTCAGAATGGCAGTTATCAAGAATGCAAAAAAAAAATAAGTGTTGGTGAGGATGTGGGCAAAAAGGCACACTCATTCATTGCTGGTAGGACTGCAAATTGGTGCAACCAATCTGGAAAGCAGGATGTAGATTCATTAGAAAACTTAGAATGGAATCACCATTTGACCCAGCTGTCCCACTCCTCGGTCTATACCTAAAGGACTTAAAATCAGCATACTATAGTAATGCAGCCATATTAATGTTTATAGCTGCTCAATTCACAATAGCTAAACTGTGGAAGCAACCTAGATGCCCTTCCATCTATGAATGGATAAAGAAACTGTGGTATACACACACAATGGGATATTACTCAACATTAAAAGAGAATAAAATTATGGCATCTGTAGGTTAATGAATGGAGTTGGAGAATATCATGTTAAGCAAAGTAAGCCAATTCCCCCTAAAACCAGAGGCTGAATGTTATCTCTGATAAGTGGATGCTGATCCATAATTGGGGGGGGGGTACCATGGGAAAAATGAAGGAACTGTGATTGGGCAAAGGGGATGGAGTGAAGGGGAGGGAGTATGGGGGCAGGAAAGATGGTGGAATGAGATGGACATCATTACCCTAGGTATATGCATGACCGCACATATGGTGTGATGCTGCATCATGTATAACCAGAGAAATGAAAAGTTGTACTGCAGTTGTGTACAATGAATCAAAATGCATTCTTCTGTAATATATACCTAACTAGAATTAGTTAATTAATTAATTAAAGAAAAAAACAAAGCTATCATAAAAAACATAGTTATCATGAATAGGGGAGGAAAGGTCTCCTCCAATAGGTTGCTAGCCACATTCAGTTCATGATTTAAACGAAGTGGCTCTGGTGTTTATGGGCTGGCTATAACAATAATAAATACTATATATTTCAAAAAGTTAAAAGAGGGGCTGGGGTTGTGGCTCAGTGGTAGAACACTTGCCTAGCATGTGTGAGGCACTGGGTTTGATCCTCAGCACCACATTAAGAATAAACAATAAACAAATAAAATAAAAATATTTTTTAAATTTCAAAGAAAGGATTTTGAGATTTTAATACATACAGAAATGATAAATATTTGAGAAAATAAATGTCTAATCGGTCTTAAACATCGCACAATATAAATGTGTATCAAAATCACATTATTCCATGCTATTTATTCTGAGTCTAAGACTTAAACTTATCTTGCCAAGGAAATGGTTATAAAGAAAGTGGCAGAGTCAAGGACTGCTCTTCTCTGTGACCCCATTAACATGCAGCTTCACCAGGTGATGCACATTGGCTAATGAACAGGAGCAGAATTGAGGAAACACTTCTGAATGGAGGCTGTGCGAGTTTCACACTTTGCTTTTCTATTTCCACGTAGCCATTTTCTTGGCGAACCAGTGTATGCCAGCATGGGCCCATCCATGTATGTAGGTAGCTTTTATCATTTTATATATCCATTAAAGATGAATTTTAATTAAAGGAAAGAAAGTATCTATTCAAATTACTCTTTCAAATGTCAACGTCAACCAATTCCTGATGAGAAAAATCAGCTCATTGATGGAATTCTGTTTGAGTTCCCATATACCATTTGTGATACTCTGGACTATGACTCTGTTAAAGGGATGGTTTATACTTTAAATGACTTCTCATTATATTACTTTCCTCCTGTGACATATACAGCAAACTTCAATCTGTAGGGTGGTACTCTGAAAGACTTTGGTATCACAATTGACAGGCTTTTATGAGTATGTCAGTTGGATTCCTACTGTCCATAGAAAATGCTCAATATTCAAGAGAAGGCGAAACATTAGCTATACTGCATAACAATTGACCCTCCTCAAATAATCTTTAATACAGCTTGCTCTTGATAACATGTTCCATGAGTCTGCCTATGAATTAAAGGAAACAGCTAGAGCAGAGGGTAAGCCCACACTGATGAGGGTAGAAAGATCTGCTAGTCTCAGAATTTAAGAGGACTTGATAAAGTCTAATTAAAGGAAAATTCATAAATCATCTGAAACATTAACTCTGTTCCAAAATGGAGCTCTCTATGCTACTTCTAGTTAATACATGCAACAAAATCATGATATAATGGGTACTTGATACATGCTAGACTTCTTATTCATACTATCTCATTTGATTCTCAGCACACCTGTGCAAGGTGGACATTGAAAGTACCATTTTTTAAATGAGGAACTGAAAATGGAAAAATCAGTTGAAAAGAGAAACTTTATACAGTAAATAATCAGTGAAGCCTGAATTATAAACCCAAACCTAACTGATATTATATACCTTTTCAAGATCACATATTGTTGTCTCTTGTTGGGAGGTAATGGACAGATTTAAACTTTGAAACTTAAAGTCTTGTACATTTTACTCTTTCTGTTTATACCTTAGAAAGAGAGAACATGAAACTAGAAAGCCCAGTGCTTACAGAAACTGCTTACATTTAGATGTATACTTTTTAAATTCCTGCAAAGGAAGAATATTAGAACTGATTTTTTAAGACTGATTTTTCCAGGAAAGAGCCCAAATAAGGATCAGGGTTTCTGTTTTTTTTTGTGTTTTTTTAAGTGTCAATTTCTCAGAGGCCAAAGAATATCACAAAAGAGGCAACAGTAACATTTTCAGTACAATTGCTAGTTAACTTCTAGGTAGATTTATTCAGTCTTTGTATATACTAGAGAAACTGCAAGAAAGGCAAGGACTAGCTGTGTAATTTGTTAAAAATTATTAGTAGCAGTACAATTGTTAGTATGGTTTCCATTATATTAAACATTGCTTTTGTATTCTAAGAACTGCATTGCCCTGTGTCCTTTGCAAACATTAACAATGAGGATTTGAAGAGATTATCATATGAAAAAAGTACTGAAATAAGGTGTTTTAGAGCAAAGGTTTTTTGTTTTGTTTTGTTTTCAATTAATGTGACACTAGCCAACTATACATCCCAAAGACTAAGCTGGTAAGGTTGAATTGGCTTTCCATCATTATTTCATTGCATTTTTTTGTATATATATATATATATATATATATATATATATATATACAAAGAGCCATTTTAGTGTTACTGGGACAAAGTTCGTAGGTTGTACCTCTTTTAAATCAAAGAGAAAGAAGACAATGGAGTCTTTTTGAAAAGTCCA
Source organism: Tamias sibiricus (assembly GCA_025594165.1). Classification (NCBI taxonomy): domain Eukaryota; kingdom Metazoa; phylum Chordata; class Mammalia; order Rodentia; family Sciuridae; genus Tamias; species Tamias sibiricus. The sequence goes on from CM046662.1 coordinate 14,805,964, forward strand.
GTGGCTTTAATGATGCAATTATCTAATTATGTAAGAAAAAATTATAACAGGGACTGGGGGCGTAGCTCAGCTCAGCAGAAAAGCACCTGACCAACAAGTGTGTGGCCCTGGGTCGGATCCCCAGCAACACAAAAAAGGAAAACAACATAACTTGAAAATGTGTGACAGATGATTTCCATATATAATAATAATTATATGTACATTTTTTCACATCTAATAATTATATGCACACAATTCTGTTAGAAACCAGCAATATCTCAAATAGAAAACAATGAGATTAACAAATTTATTCATTTCATGTAATTAGTCCTGTAGTGTATTGTGTCTTCTGTCAATTTTATTTTCTAGTGTCAAAAGCTTTTGTTGGTGGATACTTTCCCTGGTGCTGCAAAAAGAGAGAGAGAGAGAGAGAGAGAGAGAGAGAGAGAGAGCGCCCTGGTGCTGGAGAGAGAGAGAGAGAGAGAGAGAGAGAGAGAGAGAGAGAGAAAACCTAAAATAGCTTTTATTGGTAACATCTTGCTATATACATTTTTAAGGTAAGACCTTGCCTAAGGATGTTAGGATTCTGCTGTGCATTTATCATGTGGAAGGCAACAGACAAAAACAGGCCCGATAATCCATCTGGCAAGGACACAGTATGGAACTGAATGGCTTATAACATCTGAAACTAGCTGGGCGCGGTGGCGCACGCCTGTAATCCCAGCACTTTGGGAGGCTGAGGCAGGAGGATCGCGAGTTCAAAGACAGCCTCAGCAATGGCGAGGAACTTAGCAAGTTGCTAAGAGACCCTGTCTCTAAATAAAAAATACAAAAAAGGGCTGGGGATGTGGCCCAGTGGTCGAGTGCCCCTGAGTTCAATCCCCGGTACCTACAAAAAAAAAAAAAAAAAAAAAAAAAAAAAAAAAAAAAAAAAAAAAAAAAAATTCTGAAACTTAGTAATGCCCTTGAACTTGAAATAACATCCAGGAGGGGAAATAACATATCTAGATGGAAATAAATCAAAATGATTTCAGATTATTTTACCACTAAATCATAAAGTATATAGAGTATGACTAATGGAATAAAATAAAAAGGTGTGGAATTGAATCCTTTATTTTCCAGTTCCTCAAAGTGGTCCAAGGTATTTGTATAACATGGTGTTGGAGGGCATGACTCACAGGTTCTGATGTGATTGGCCAATGAAGGTTAATGCTTCTCCTGTAGATGTACATTCTCTCTTTCTCTGTTCCTAACACTTGTGTTACCTTTGCCTCCTGACTTCTCCTGTGTTCTGCAGCTGTGCCATGTACACCCAAGCCCTCCTTGGTGAATTCTGGCTTCACGCCTCTCAGTGCAACCTCTGCACCAGTCTCCAGGTCTAACCTGTTGCTCTGCACTTACTTCTCTTAACCTGCTCCAGACTTTCAAGGCTTTCTGTAATCTCATCCCAACCAAATACTCTGATTGGGTCCTTCTAATCTTTGTCATAAACAATGCTTAGGAGAGAAGTAGTTAACTATGCTTCATGAAATGCACTTACTTCTTTATTCTTCACCTCAAATAAACTGCTGCTGTATCCCAAAAAATGTCACTCAAGCCTCAGGCCAGTACCATCTCTCCCATGAAGAATTTCCAAATCTCCTGAGCTTCAAGTATAAGCCCCCTGTGAATTGCAAAATTTCAGAATTACCTTATTTTCCTAGGAAAGTGTACCTTGGATAGTTTGGAACATTGTTTTAGTGAGGTTTTTGTTTGTTTGTTTGTTTGTTTTCTCTGATGTGACTAAAGGACCTAACAAGAACAATTGTAGAGGAGGAAAAGTTTATTTGAGTGTTGCTGCCTGCAGCTGCTGCCACCTGCAGCAACAATACAGCGGGAAAGAATTCGGAGGCAGACTGGAAACGGGTAGGTTCTTTATTCTGCTTTTTCTTCTGACTTCTCTCTCCAACTCCAACAACAACCCCCACACAACTCCAACCCTACCTGGTTAAATACCCTTCACCTTAACAAGTATACACGTGTCACAAGCTCAACTTACAGGTGCGTTACACAGTGTTCATGGGCACAGAAAAATTCTTAGTTGATTACAATAAGGTCAGGAGAAAACAATTAAACGTCTCCTCTTTGGCTCTTAGTCAGCCGCCATCTTAGCTACCTCCTCATTAAGGCTCTTACATTTGAGGGCTCACGGTTTCAGAGGTTTCAGTCCCTAGACACCTGGCTCCAATCCTCAGGGCTCCAAGTGAGGATGAACATGATAGGTAAAGAGTGTGACACAGCGAAGTGGCTTACATGATGATCAGGAAGAAGCAGAGAAAGAGAGACTCCACTCTCCAGATACAAAATATACACCTCAAAGCCACGCCACCAGTGCCCACCTGCTTCAGCCACACTGTGCTCACTTTCAGTTACCACTCAGTTAATCCCCATCAGGGTATCAATCCACTGATTGGGTTAAATTTCTCATAACCCAATCATTTCTCCTCTAAAATCCTTCTTGCACTGGTCCCCCACATGAGCTTCTGTGGGACACTTCACATCTAAACCATAGCAAATATATATCAAAATCGAATCATAGCTGGGCATGGTGGCGCATGCCTGTAATCCCAGTGGCTCTGCAGGTAGGAGGGCAGCTAGTTCAAAGCCAGCCTCAGCAAAGGCGAAGTGTTAAGCAATTCAGTGAGACCCTGTCTCTACATAAAATACAAAAAAAGGGACTGAGGATGTGGCTCAGTGGTTGAATACCCCTGAGTTCAATCTCCAGTTACCCCCCACCAAAAAAAAAAAAAAAAAAAAAAAAAAAAAAAAAAAAAAAGTGAATCATAAATTTAAGTGATTTAACATTCTATAACTGAAGGCCACTGTTGATACTTAGACTTGGATGCCTTTATAGGAACTAATAAAGCTCCACATTATTGGGTAGCATTTTTGACACCTATATATTGATTACCTTAGGATACATTTGCTGCATAAAATTGCTAAGCAAAAACATCTGAAAAAGCTTAAAAGTTTTGGAATATATTGTCAATATGCTGTCATATATAATATCTAAAACATTAAATTTATATCACATTACTCATGTATGTTCATGCCTATTGAAATGTTTCTGTATTTAAATCTTTCAGTATTAAAATTTTTCCCCCAAATTTTTGAAAATATTTCCTCAAATTGTTTCAAACTTCATTTGTTTCATAATTAGTATCAAAATTAGTGAGGAGAAACAATTTACCTATATATACTTGCCATTTTTTTTGTTACCCATAAATTGATATTTCATATCTTTTTCCTCCCTGTTTTTTTTCTTTTAAGGTTATGATCTTTTTATTATCCTCAAATCTTCTGAAGATAAATCTTCATATTTTTTTTAAAAAAATGAATAAAATAAACTGCAAGTATTTACCAGTTTACTCTTTCATAGTTCATGTGATATTGGTTTCATTTCCAGAAAACCAAATGTTTCATAAACTTATATATTTAAATGTTTTCTGCTTTTGAACCTATATTTATAATAAACGTTTACATTTAAAGATAGACTATTTACCTGCCATTTATTTTGTGTTATGCAATAGTTTTTATATTTTTTTTTTCATAAATTACTACAATCCAACTTATATTTTCTTGCTTTCTTTTCTTTTCTTTCTTTTTTTTTTTTTTTTTTTTTTTTTTTTTTGGCACAAGTATGTTATGGCCCAAATCAAAATCTCTCAAAATTCATATGGTAAAATCCTAAGGCCATGTGCCCTCAGAAAGTGACTATATTTAGAAATAAGATCTTAAAAGAGACAAATAAAGTGAGGTTGTATGGGTGAGTGGTGGCCTTGGCTTATATGGGTGGCTCAAGGTGACTGGTGATAACAGGAGTGAGGATGAGGACACACACACACTGAGACCACAGGGAGGGGGCTGCCATCTACCCAAGGAGCGGGACCTTAGGAGAAACCAACCAGGCCTGCACCTTGGCCCTTGGACAGCTACTGTCCACAAATGTGAGGAAATAGTTTTAGAGGTCTAAGTCACTCAGTCTGTGGCACTCTTTTGTGGTCATCCCTAGAAATTAACAGAGCATAAAGAAAAAAAAATATCTTGTTTTCCTATCTTAAAACTAGATATGCAAACCCTTAACATCCTTAATACACTATGTGTGTTCATCAAGCAATTAAAAACATGTAATAAATTATTTTAAAGATTATGTGTGTTGTCTCTTTTTTTCTATCCTAATAATTGTGGAATTTCTTTGCCATATTTTAATAATATTAATTGATGTGTCCTCTTTTCTTTTTATTTATTACAAAAACCTGACTTTACTCTAAAGAAGATATGCCTAAAATACACTTGAATTAGGCTATCAAGTTTTTAAAAAATACTAATGAGAATTTGTGCATAATTACATTATTTAAAATTAATTTGGGGAGAATAATATCACCCCAAATATCATATTGAGTACTACTATCAGTTAATTAAAACTGAATTTCTCATTTATTTGTCTTCTCTTAGCTTTTTAATAATGTTTAGAGTTTTTTTTTTTTTTTTTTCTTCATATAAAATAGTGCACTTCTTTCTACGTTTCCTGGGGTTTACGTTAAAAAGTTTTATTAGGCTGTTAATTTTGTATTCAGCTGCCATACTGAACATTCCTATTAATTCTCATAACTGCATTCAGCTTGCACATGGAAAATGACAACTCTACTCTCCTTTCTATTCTATATAACAATATCACCTATTGCCTGGCTAGTACTTCTATCACAGTGAGAATCATGACTGTTGATGATGCAAACACTGATTTAGGGAAATTGTTGGCCAAATATAAAAAACACATGTCCACTTCCCTGGCTGTACTCAATTATCTCACAAGTTTCTTTAATAAAGCAATACATACGAGGTTCAAAATTCCAGAAGATGGCCATAGGTAACTGGCTTTTTCAACTAGCTAAAATTTACTGTCTTTTCCAATTGGCATTAAGTAACAATTTGTTAAAATGATGACTATTTTTTTTTTAATCTATCAGTCTTTTTTTTCTTTGAATGGTTCTTTTTTTGAATTGAGATGATCATTGCACCTGACCTGGAGACCCTTAATTCCCCCTCCTACATGTTGCTTCAAAAGGCTGAACTTAAAAATGATTTGTCTGTGGTCATAAGAAACTAAATCACTACCCCCCTCCCCCAGTTATCTGACCCTTCTTACTCTTTTAAAGTAAAAAAATACTCATAATGAGAGTATCAGTCCATAAATTTCTCAAAGCCGTAATATCATTATTTGGGAAATGTTGGTAATAAGAGTAACTATAGTTTTTTAATCTAGTCCTTTTTTTTGGGGGGGGGGTTCATCTTTTATTTTTATTCCAAGTTGTTATAAATCTAGTCCTTTTTATAAATCAAACATTTTCTCTTTTTGAAACTCTGTGTGTGTACACTTACCCACATCTTATTTCCTCTATGATAGAAGCCTCTCAGGAGGAGAATTCTCTGTTAACTCCCTTCTGAGACACACTGACATCTTCCACACTGTGCAGACATTTAATGAATGCTTGCTGATGGAATAAAATGTATTATGCTGTTTTCTGACATTTTTATTTACTCAAAGCTTTGTTTCTAAATAGTTATTAATTAATCAATGTGTTCTTTGTTGTCAGTTGTATTCGAAGAAGTATATTTATAAGTTATTCTTAATTGGTTTGTTATATATCTTGAGGGAGAGTTGTGTTTGTTAATTCCCCAAGCATATGAATATGAAGAATGATATTGGATACTGGGGCAAGGAGCATTAAATTCTTGCCCCCTAAGATACGTTGTTAGTTGTACTAAACATTAGGCAATATTTAAATATATTTTTGAGAGCTTTAAAAAGGTCACATATTTCTCTCTTTTCTAATTTTTCTGCAAAATTGATATATTTGTTTTATAAATTATAGATAACTTTAATTTTTAATGGACTGCATAATATAAACACATTTGTATGAATAAAATTATAATTTTAAATACACCATCCTTACAACAATTGTAATAAGCTGCATAAGACCAGTCCTCAAAAGATAAATCCACATTAAACTGAAGCATCATGAAAAATGCATAGGAGAATGCAATAGGAAGAAACATAATTACTCTGGATTAAAAATTTTGCATGGAGTAAAAGAGAATAAAACTTTATCAAACCCTTAGATTATATTACCTTTACTATGAATTAAACTCTAATAAAATCATTGCAACTAATGCTTTACCCTTAAAATAAGAAATGGGTTATAAATATAGTGAGACCCTCCCTTTTTGTGTGGGGGGGTAATTTGGCATTTGACTCATACATAAGTACCTTGCAAATAAGATGCAAATAAGAAACACAGGCTTGCCCACATGCAGAGCTTCAAACAGATTTCATCCCTGAGATTTTGTTCTACAGGTCTGGAAAATAATCAATGTACACACACACACACACACACACACACACACACACACACACACACAATCTGACAATTGACATATCTTTAAATTATTAGCCAAAACACTAAGATTTGAGTCCATTGTTAACAGGAAAAAACAATTAAACTCTATATTTAAAATAATTTAAGACATTATAAAATTTTGAGAACATATGAATTTATACCTTTGCAATTGATGATGATAATGAAAAAATACTAGATTTCCTTTGTGAAAGACTATGTGTCAAGCATTTCACAACCTTTATTACATTTAATATATCTACAATATTATAATTTCTTTTTGTTTTGATTTGTTTAATTGTATTTTTAAATTTTGTGCTAATAACACTCTAATGAAGCATGTATAACATAGGGAAAATAATAATTTAAAATTTACAGCAAAAATACTATGAATGTTCTTGAACAAGTGTTCATGGATACATGCATTTATTTCCCTTAGGTATGTTCTAATTGTGGAATTGTTGGACCATAGTACTGATATATACTTTACTTTAAATTAAAATAAAACTTTCAGTTTTCTAAAAGTTATTTTTTCAACCAATGAAGAATATGAGCATCACAGAAATAAGTACCTTGTATAATTAGATAGAAAAAACAAAGCCTATTTCAAATCTAGACCTATTTGATATCCAAATCCAAAGACATAAATATATATTCTTTGATGTTATATTCTATTTGTGGCAAATTTTCATTAAAAGCCAAACTTTTTAACTCAGAGAGTTTACTATTCGAGTAGGGAATAAGGCATTTGTTCAAAATTTTTTAATTTTTTAAAAATATTTTAAAGCACAGTGCTCACATTACTATCTTTACATTACTTTCTCTAAACATTTTTAGATTAATTGTTTAACTGATACTTAAAAAAATAGCCTGAGGTGGTGCCCCATGCCTGTAATCCCAGTTACTTGGAAGGCTGAGGCAGGAGGGTCACAAGTTCAAGATCAGCCTCAGAAACTTAATGAGACCATAAATAATTTAGTGAGAACCAGTCTCAAAATAACAAAAACAAAAACTAAAAAAAAAAAAAAAAAAAAAAAAAAAAAGGGCTGGGAATGTGCCTCAGTTGTAAAGCACCTCTGGGCTCAATCCCTGGGTTCCAAAAAAGAAAAGTTACAAAAATATTAGTAGGATAACATATGATGTTTTATTACATGTATACATTGTGTGATATTTAAGTCAAGTTACACAAATACATTTCCCAAAATAATTATTCTTTTTGGTGCTGAATCTTACAAAATATTTTTCCTCTAGCTTTTTGAAAGATACAGTACATTAAAGTTACCTATAGTCAGCCTTCTGCTCAATAGCACACCAGGACTTCTTGCTCCTATTGAACTGTAACTTAGTTCCCATTGACCAACCTTTCCCCACCTCAACCCTGCCCCACTGCTCTCCTCAGCCTCTGGTAACCACCATTCCACTTTCAACTTGCATGAGATCATTCTTTTTTTTTCAGCTTCTATATGTGAGTGAGAGCATGCAGTGTTTGTCTTTCTGTGTCTGGCTTACTTCACTTAACATAATGATCTGTAGTTTCATCCATAACAGCAGAAATAACAGATTCTCATGCATTTTATAACTGAATGATATTGCACTGTGTATCTGTGCAACACTTTCTCGATCCATTCATACGTTGATGGATACTCGATTATTTCTACTTCTTGGCTACTGTGAACAGTGTTACAGTGACCAAGAGTAGAGATGTCTCTTAAACATACTGATTTCATTTCCTTTAGGTATAAATATCTAGTAGTAGGATTTTTGGATCATATGGTAGTTTTAATTTTAACTCTTTGAGGAACACCCATACTGTTTATTAGAATACCCTTAATGGTTGTATTAATTAAAATTCCCACCATGTGTGCATTAGGGCTCCCTTTTTCCAAATCATTGCCAGCACTTGTTATCTTAGTCTTTTTAATAGTAGCCAGCTTTACTATTGGTGGGGGGAGCTAATGATCCTGTTTTTGGTTTTGATTTACATTTTTCTGATGATTACTGATGTTAAACACTTTTTTCATGAACCTGTTTGCCATTTTAATGTCTTCATTTTATGTATTTATTTTTTTATTCTAATTTGTTCTACATGCTTGCACAATGCAATTCATTTCATATTATACATAAAGAGCACAATTTTTTCAAGTCACTGGTTTTACATAAAGTATTTTCACACCATTTGTGTCTTCAAACATGTGCTTAAGGTATTCATGTCTAACTCATTCTGCCATTATAATTTTAATGTCTTCTTTTGAGAAATTTCTACTTAGGTATATTGCCCTTTTTTGAATTGGGTAATTTGGATTTTGTTTGTTTTGTTTTACTATGGAGCTTTCAGAATTTCTATTGTACTCTGTGTATCAACCCCTTGTTACATATATAGTGTGAAAATACATTCTCTCATTCTGTGTGCTGTTTTTTCACCCTGCTGAATATTTCCTTTGCTTTGCAAAATCTTTCTAGTTTAATGTAATTCCATTTGTCTATTTTTGCTTTGGTTTCCTATGCTCTTGGAACCTTCCTTAAAATTCCACACCCATTTCAATGATCTGAAGTGTTTTAATTCTGTTTTCTTCTCCTGGTTTCATTGTTTCAGGTCTTACATTTAAGACTTTAATTCATTTTGGATAGACTTGCATAACTGGTGAGAGACGGCTCCAGTTTCATTCTTACGCACACAAATAAAAGGTTATCCCATTTATTGAAAAGGCTGTCCTTAATCCAATGTATGTTTAGGATCTGAGCATGCAAACAAGAATCGATCAGAAAGCTGTGACCAATGGTCACATGTTATTTAGGAGTAAATACAAAAATTAATGTACTGTGCAAGGTATAAAGAATTTAAAAGTTTCAAATCTGAATGAGTTCGTGATTACATTTTAGTATTTACTCAAAAATATTGTCTATGGGAGTCAATATCAGAGTGGACAAAATATATTACCTGGATATTACATGTTTGAAAAATGTATTAAATAAAAAATGATCCAAACAAAAATTAATTGGCTGTTTAAATAAGAAGCCACTTGTCTTTACACATAAGTGCAAGGACCAGTCCAAAATATTCACCAATAAAAATTATTCTAATGAAAGCAAAATATGATTCCTCTTCACGGTGATATTTCTTTTATCCCTCGCCTACCATCTCTTGTCCACATACCTTGATTTCCCATGTTTCTTTTGACTTGATGGTCTTCAAATATATGTCTTTGGTGTCTGTATCAATTTCTTTTTGTCCCTGAAGACTCTGCTCCTTGACCTCTGGATGGTAATCTCAGACAGAATTCCTAGGATATTATAACCTACTTCATGTCTAAGAGTACCTATGGATTATGGGAAAGAAATTACAAGACAATAACTATTTCTATGTTTCTATCATAAAATGGCTTACTACCTTCCCTTAGTTATCCTGAAAAAATGATTTAAATCTATGAATTATAGATGGTTGCAAAACACCGCTCATCTTTACAGCTGACTCTGGGAATTGCTCTATTAACCAGCAGTGAACAGGCATATAAATTCTCTTCATACTTAGTTAATCTACAGAGATTTTTCTATTTTGAATCCTTATAAAATTACCCATGCTTAGAAATCCATCCTTGAAAGTCACTATGTCAGTGTGTGAGGCCTTATGCCACAGACAGGGTGGATAAACAACAGAAATTTATCTTTTCACAATTCTTCAGTCCAGAAGCCCAGATTAAGGTATTATCAGGATTGATTTCCTCAAAGGCTTCTCTTCCTAGCTCCCTGGGTCTCCACAGTGTCTTTCCTCTGATCATGTCCTAATACCCTCTTCACATAAGGAAACCTACCTGGATTAGGGTTTATCCTGATGTTATCATTTAGTAACTTCCTACTTAAAGAAATGTCTCCAAATACTGTCATGATATACAGAATAGTGGGTGACAACTTCAACTAGGAAGAGAATGGCATTATTCAGTCTATACCAGCCATTCTTACAGACATCTTTTCCAATGCCCCAATATTTTCCCACTTCCTCACACACTCATTCATCTCTCCAGAAAATTGCTATTTGTAAGAGGCTTTCTTTATATTATTCCCAACCATGTGAATATCTCGGCCTCATACTTGATTTTCAAAAATATCCTAAAGAGAAGCAGCCACTTTTTCTTCACTTTTGTTTTCTCCTTGAGGTTTAACAAAAAAAGAAGGTGTTTAAAAGTTGACTGTAGGATTTCTTTGGTCTTTTATAGCAAAAAAATGTATCAGAGACGGGCGTGGTGGCGCACGCCTGTAATCCCAGTACTTGGGAGGCTGAGGCAGGAGGATCGCGAGTTCAAAGCCAGCCTCAGCAATAGCAAGGCACTTAGCAACTCAGTGAGACCCTGTCTCTCATAAAATACAAAAAAGGGCTGGGGATGTGGCCCAGCGGTCGAGTGCCCCTGAGTTCAATCCCCAGTACCAAAAGAAAAAAAAAAAAAAATGTATCAGAAGATGCTGTAACTTTTTTAAAAAATATTTATTTATTTACTTTAGTTGTACACAATGCAATGCATTTATGTTTACGTGGTGCTGAGGATCGAACACGGGCTGTGCACGTGCGAGGCTAGCGCTCTGCTGCTGAGCCACAACCCCAGCCCGATGCTGTAACTTTTATGTAACCTACACACACACACACACACACACACACACACACACACACTCACTCTCACACTCACACAGATGTAGATGAAATAAACCTTTTACTTTTCTCTTAATTGCCAAATATCTAAGAAAAACTTTTGTTCTTTTTTCCTCACTATAAAATAGAAATAATTACATCTGTTTCAGGGTATCATCATGACTATGATAAAGTATAAGGTAATATCGCATTTTGTGTATCAGGTAAGTAGCACTCATAATTCAATAAGTGATGATTTTAATTCACCATTTCCGATTTCTCATCTCCCCGTACAAACACACATGCTGACAGTATCCAAAATTCTAAATGTCTATACTTCATAATTTGTAACCACTTGCTCGAAATATGATCTTTTTTTTTCTCCACTAGAACTAGAATACATCCCATAACAAAATTTGTAACTCCTCAAAGTTTCACTGGATTTTTAGCCCTTTTATGAATGTTGACAATGTCCACATTCACATGATATTCTTTAAGATAATGTATCTTGACCTTAAATAATTTTAATACATGACAATGCCACCATTTCCTGAGGACATTATATTCTTGGATGTTCTCAAGATAGATCATATACATACTTTGATTTGCTATAATAATGACCATGTAAAATAGATACAATTGTCCAAATTTTAAAAAGTAAAAAAAAAAAAAAATAGTAGAATCAATTAAATTAAAGGTTTATACAGTTAGTGGCAATATTGGAATTTTAACCCAGATGTCTCTGTACCCAAGCTCTGTGTTCTTTTCATCATTCTCCATATTTTTTGTCTCTAAACAAACAAATATCACCCCAACAATGATGAAAGTTTGTAATAGGTTAAATAGTTTCCCTCCCCCAAATTCATGTCCACATAAGCTCATGTCCACAGGTGAATGTAATCTTATTTTGAAATACAGTCTTTAGACATTTAATTAAGTAAATTTATTACCACCTCATTCTACATATAAAAAAAAGAAAACAAATTTTGATACCAGAATGTCTTCTTTAATAGGCTTGTAGCTCATACATGGATATATGATATAAAACTTTAACCAAAGACTCAGTTTTAAAACACTTGATAAAATCTTGGGAAACACAGAAATACCACTTTTAAAATAAGGATGACTCTCCATCTTTGCATTTGGTAACGTGGTATCTATACATGCAGATGGGAGCAAGAAAGAGGATCCCCTTAAGAGCTGCAATCAGTTACAGTATTAAATATTAGAAGTTTCCCTGCACAAATGCATTTTGTATACTTTTGAATGGAGCACAGAGAAATAGTGAGCAGTTGTCCTTCTCATTGGCAAGATGACTGGTGAGGGCCTGGGTGACAGGGTAAACAGCACATGCCTGGCTCATCTGGTTACATTTTATCCGTCAGTATTGGTTGACTTTGGACTATGTTCCAGGTACCATCTCTTCTAATTCAAACAAAAATGCTTGTTAAGAGCATCCTATGATTAGGATCTTTTTTTTTTCTTTCTTTTTTTTTTAATCAGAAGAGAAATTGAGGCTCAGAAAGTAAAAGCAGCTATCCCAAAGCCACAGAATTCTAACTCAGTATCTAAATAAATTCTGCCTCCCACTTTTAGGTATTGCACTAATAGTCTATAAATCGGTTTCTCAATCATATGGGGAAATTATCTCAGACATGATTAGGAGAATAACTTGGTTTGATTTCCCATAAGATAAAACCATGAGGAACAATTTCAATTCAAGTAGATTATTTAAAAAAAAAAAAAAAAAGGTGAAGAAACTACAGCTGGATAAATGGAGAAGTTAGCCAGGCATGATGGTTCATAGTTGGTAATACCTGTGGCTTAGGAGGCTGAAGCAGGAGCATCACAAGTACAAAGCCAGCCTCAGCAACTTAGTAAGGCCCTGAGCAACTTAGTGAGACAGGGGTCTCGGAATAAAAATAAAATGGGCTGTGGATGTGGTTACTGATTAAGCACCACTGTGTTCAGTCCCTGGCAGAAAGAAGAAAAAAAGAAGGAAGGAAGGAAGGAAAGAAAGAGAAGAAAAGAAGGAAGGAAGGAAGGAAGGAAGGAGAGAAAGAAAAAAGAAAGGGGAGGGGAGGGAGGGAGGAGAGAAGACAGGAAGGAAAAAAAGGAAGGAAGGAAGGAAGGAAGGAAGGAAGGAAATAAGGACAGAAAAACAACCAATAAATATCACCAAGTCAGCAGTTACTGTGTGCAAAGAGCTCTGTTCTGGGATAATCTGGGAGGTAGTGAAAACCCACCCAGTGTGCTTCTCCCTCTCAAGAGGTGAAGACCTGGGGAGACTGACCTTCAGCCCCCTATATGGCTCTGGCTGGGGACTTCTGGGAGGAGGGTGCAGTGTAGTCCTACAGCAGACAGAGAATCCCTTATCAGGGAAGTTCAGGTGCTGGCAGCCAGAGGCCAGCCAGCTCACTCATTAGTGCTGTGACACCTGCCACAGAGACCCTTGGTGAGGACAACCACTGAGCTCTGCTGGTTTTATGGGAATGGGGAGAACATCTCCTTAGTAGGAATAGTATGGAAGTGAATCAAGGATTGAGAAGGAAAAGGAAGGTAACAGTGTAGGAATATCTTAAGACTATAAATTCCACTGGAAATAGGGTTTATTCATCTTTATAAAGAGCAGTGCTTTTGTTATATTCTGTGGATGAAGCTGGTACTCTGGTGGAAAATATGGGCTTAGCCATTTGTCTTTATGATTGAGTTTTTTAATGTTAGTTGGACTTATGTGTTTCTTTTTACTAGTTTGTGTTTTCTATTTCCTTCCACTTTCCATACCATTCAATTATCCACTCATATTGTGGTTTAAACAGAATAAAAAGCTATGCCAGAAAGAAATTTAAAAATGTCTCAAATCATACAATAGTAGGTAACACTTCCCAGGGTCCTCACAGCAAGCAAGTTCAAGAATACCCCCACTCATTAAGTATTTTTGGTGACTTTTATTTTCTTCAAGAACCAAAGTATTTTCCCAATTCAAAAACATTTTGGCCAGCAAAAAGTTTTACGCTAATCCTCTCAAAGTTTTTTTTTTTTTTTTTTTTTTTTTTTTTACAGGATCCAGGGTAACAAAGGATGAATTATGTATACTAACAGAAAGAAAGATACCCTACAAAATATCTGAGGTGTTCATCAAGGAAGGTGGAAACGCTCTTCTGTGTCTTCACAGCATAGTAACCTCTGTCAAATCAAGAATGGAATGACCCTCAAGAAGATACACTCTATTCTATTCATTCCAGATTCCAGCACCTTTCTAGTGGTGGAAAATACTGAATGTGTCAAACTGTGTCAAGAGAATCAAATGGAGAGAGAGAGAGAAAGAGAGAGAAAGGGGGAGAGAGAGAGAAGAAAAAAAGAAAAAGGAAAGTCTGTTTGCATGTGCTTTTGAAGTAGCTGGAACTAGAGATTCCTGCCTTTCAGTAGAATCTCTTTCTCCCACACAAGCTGGATTGATTCACGTTCAAGGACAGCAACCTAGGACTGCAAAGCCTTTATTTTGTATTTAAACTGGTATCATAATACCATGAGAGTCTCAGTGTGGGAGAAGAGAAAGAGAATCAAGGAATTTTCTATGACCTTCTACCAGAAAAGAAAACACATTAAAAGCCATTATAAATTCACAGTTAATTAAAGGTTAAACACAAGTTGCCAATTAGTGTGAAAGATAATTGTTCTGGGTTGGCAACTAGATTGTGTGCACCATTTGGTAAGGAAGAATGAGTGTTTCCATGTTCCTGTTGAATTCCATCACTGGTTGATGCTGCTGCCCTTATAACATTCAAGAGACTTATCCTTGCAGGTCAATGTTGAATGAAATATTTTGTTATTGCCAGGGAAAAATAAACTCATATCATTGCAACTCTATATTTGTGAACATTGTTATTACCATGCAAGATTCTTTATAATCCACAGGAGTAAGTTTCTCCAGTATTAAGAAGAACAAGGAAAATTCTATATTATAGAGCAAGAGACTTTGTCCAATCTACATTCTTTGCTAAAGTTATATGGTATGCCACAAAACATGGTGTAGGCATTATGCATAGGTGTGTAAGTAGGCAAGGTGACATATGTGGTAAGAGATATATAGAAGATTTGTGTCAGCATTGGATGTATGCATATTAGCATTAGAAGAAAGCGATAAATTATGCAAGAATGGTAGAGCCTGGTGAGCCTGCCCAGTGATATCTTCACTGCTTGCCACAGAGGAAAGGCTCTGAGGAAATGGAAAGTCAGTATTACAGGAAGTTTCCATCACACCACCAGAAATTTCAAAACACCCCAGGGTACTAACTGGAATGGCTTGTTAACATTGCGGTCAATTACTGTTTCACAAATTTAGGTAAAAGTTGGGTGAAAGGTAAATATTTCAGTGTTGGTAGACCTGTCATCCTTTCTTCATTTGGTTGTTTTTTGTGACTTTATGATCCTTGCGTAAACGCTCAAGAATGTATTTGACAATTTTTACTATGTTTTCACATTTCTAGAAGTTTTGTCAACCTATGTTATAATTACTCCTCTCTACCAGAAGTTCAATTTAGTGTAGTGAGCATTTAATGAGTAATTTCCATGCCCAACCAAACACTGTTTTAAATGCTGCAGCCTGGAGCAACATTTGGTACTATTTTCAACTGTGTGACTTTGAAAGTGGTCTCACCTCTCTAGGCCTCCTATCTTACTTTGTTCTGCTACCCACGCAAAGCAAGGTGAAAAATTCCTAGTTTCAGGATTTAAAAAATAAAAAATAAAAGAAATAAAATAAATGAAAATATTTGACAAAATATGTTCTTGGTCTTGTCAATCCTAATTTAATATGTGCTCTAGGGGAAACAAGAGGAAAAGATTATGAATATTCCAAGAACATGAGAATCAGGAAATGACCATCAATTCTGACATGTTTTAGACATACTCCCAGAGAAAAACTTAAGAGTACTGGCAAGGTATATTTTTGTTTTCTTAAGAAGAGTGAATCACACATATCTTGAAGCCATCTGCATCATAAATGTGAAACCATATTTGGTATTTGTAAGAAATATTACTTAAATACATTTAAGGAGAGTACTGATTTTCTTCAACTTTTTGAGACCAAGGAATTTTTGGTAAGCATGGACAAGGAATGAGGGAGAGAAGCAAAAACACTGTCCCTAATCATTGCATCTACTATGTGCTAGGAACTGTACCAACAGGAGTACATGCATTAATTCACTGACTTTCACAATAGTCTCAATAGGTTAAGTGGCTTGCCCAGTAAACACATTAACAACACCTCAGAAAACCTCTGAAGAAATGGCCCCAAATTCTGCACTTACTGTATGAGATCCCAATCAGAGTACAACAGCACACCATGGAGAAATCTCTAAGAAAACAGCCATAAGGAGACAAAAATGGAGGTGATGGGACCAAATGATCCTAGACAGTGAAACTTCATATTGTCACCATGTTAAATGACCTGGCTCCAGGGCACATTCAAACCAAATCACATACTTTCTTCTGAATCTTAAATTCAACACAATATGTGTATATTCTAAAGGAAAGTTACAATCAGACATATCAAAATTATAATCCTTATGGTCAGAATCTCCTGTTAGATGTATAATGCTACCAAAATGCAGTCCTGATTTATAATTGTCAGTCTAGAGAGTATTGATTACAATATACACTTTAGGGTAATCATATCTTTTCTGTTTGCTTGAAGCATTAGTTGAATCATTGAAAGATTAATTTGCTCATTGATATACCTAATTTTGATTATATTAAAACTGTAACTATCTTTATTTTTCCATAATAAATGTGTAAAATCTCAGAATGGTGGTGAAATTTTATTATGAAATACCTTGTTCAAATGATACCTAAATGGCTATGCCAATTAAATTTCTAGAAATTAATAATAAATAAGAAAATTTAAAATATTAGAAATAGATTTATGTAGAATTATAATTGCCTTAATTTCCTGAGCTTTTATTCTTATTTTATTGCTTATTTTACAATAATAAAAACAGAACATAATAAAAATGTACATTTTGAAAATGACAAAATAATACAATCAAAAATAATACAAACAAAAAATACCTGTATTTTTTTTTTGAAATGAAGGTCAAACCACATAATAATTTGATGTTTTAGAGTTCAAATACTGGTAATAAGCAGTATAGGTTCATCTCCAAATTTTGAAATATATCAGCTGCATGATCCTCAAAAATATACCTAAGCTAGAATTTATTAAAATATAGGTAATAATTCCACCTGCCTCTTAACATTCATCTGACAAATCAGTGAGCTTAATTGAAAATATTGTAGTATGCCTAGCAGAGGAACTTGATATACCTTAACAATTGTTAATTTTTACGTGTCTTAACTTTGTAGCCAATAAAACTCTATAAATGGCTAAATATACAAGTTGTTGCATTGCACAAATGATTGGGTGTCTTTATAAACCAGGATGAATCTGGTTCCAAATAACTGGAGTGTGAGAAGTGAAATATGTGAATTACTTTTCTCTAACCTGAATGGTAACAACCAGAGTCTTCAATCCTACACAGCTTTCCAAAATTTACTCTGGAGCAAACTGAAAGGAAATGCTCATTCTATTTTTCAGTTTCTCTCTTTTTTTTTCTTGTTCTTCTTCTCCTGTCCCTGACACATTTTTTTTTCTATTTTATAGTGCCAAAGGTCTTAACATAAAATAGGAGAAAGTTTTCCAAAAGTAGGTAGATATTTTGGAAATCTTTTTTTTTTTTCCTACTTGGTCTGCAGCTCAGAAGTATTTTTAGAAGAAATATAAATCCTTTCTAACCTCATTCAGTCAGTTGCTTACATTTTAGGTTGCAAGATTTCAAATTGCACTCTATATTTATTGAGCTCAGTGAGGCAAATGTCTATTAAAACCTCTGCAAGGAACTTAGAAACTATTAAAACCCCTCCAAAGGGATGTCACTAGTAAAGTCAGTCAATAAATTAACCACTGGGTTAGGCAGGATGGAGACTCATCTGTCTTTTTGAACACTGTTAATGAAGCCTATATTTTTGTATGTTAGTTGCTGCAAAACTGCCTGTGACACGTTTCTTAGTTACTTTGCCTCGTGTCCAGGCATTTAGTGTCTTGTAGTTCATTAGAACATTGATGATGTATAATTATCCCACAAAGGTTGTCACCAAACAGAAATTTAGAGAACAATTATAATAGTCAGAAATTTTCATTAGAGGATCACATTATCTGGGCATGCTCCATGGCTGCTCTTATGCAGATTGAAGAGGCTTCAATGACAAATGTGAACTTGACCACTTGTGACATCAATTGCTTATACATTCCAGTTAGAGATATTTCAACATAGACTCATATGTACATAAGCCTATATACACACATGCACACTCAGAAAACTTTAAATTATCATGTTCAGTTCCAAAATCATTTTTACCAATGCCATCTGATTTTTTCTCCCTTTTAATGGCATTTTGAGTTGTTCGAATATCATGTGCCACATCCTAAGGAAGAACAGGCTTTGAAATAGATTCCTGTTTTAAATCAGCTAAAAAGTTGCTGTGCTTAATACTTATACTTTCTTACTGGGTACCATTATGTAAAATATCAAATAATCTTGAAAATTCATAGATTCATGTACCATTCAGTTAGGCCTATGTTATTTAAAGGTGAGAAGAAATGTTTTAGCATTTTTAAAAATTTAATCTAATTAGACATTATGATGTCATAATGATATAATAAGAATAGCCTGATGTCCTAAGTGAGATACCAAGAATTATGAGCTCACGAGAGCTTCAGCTAAGAACTATTTGGAAACAAAAGTGTTTCTCATTTATGCTTTAAATTATTCATGATCAACTACCTTTTGCCTTCACATATTTAGAAGAGGTCAAGAATTCAAGCACTTCCTTAGACCCTGGATTTTTTAGAATTTATAGAAATAATCATTGAATCATTTGGAATCTTAGTGTAATCTCTGTCATAGGCTTCCATAGAGAAGTCTCTAACCATCCAAATGCCAATAAAAGAATACTTTTAAAAATTCATAAAATTTCACTTCTCACACTCCAGTTATTTGGAACAAGATGCATCCTGGTTTATAAAGACATCCAATCATTTGTGCAATGCAACAACTTGCATATTTAGCCATTTATAGAGTTTTATTGGCTATAAAGTTAAGACACGTAAAAATTAACAATTGTTAAGGCATATCAAGTTCCTCTGCTAGGCATACTACAGTATTTTCAATTAAGCTCACTGATTGCTCAGATGAATGCTAGGGGGCAGGTAGAATTATTACCTATATTTTAATGAAATCTAGTTTAGCTATATTTTTGAGTATCAAAATCTACACTTAAATTTGAGATATGCAATCAGAAATATGAAGTAAATTAGTTTATATATTGCAGAATACATAGTTCAGAGCATTATGTGTGGAACCTCAAGCAAAACCAAAGCAATAAATTACTATTCTTCATATTTAAAAATAATGATTTAAAAAAAAGTGACAACATGCATTAAAACAAAGAGCATTGCCCACTGAGTAAGAAGTTTTGGATAGTTCCTTGTCATAGCAGCAAGGAGCTTGGGTTCAATCTTCAGTCAAACTTGGGCTTGAATACTAGCTCATGGGATTTCCTCCTAACATGACCTCAGGCAATCAAACTAACCTCTCTTAGCCTCCATTTTCAAATGGGCAAATAGTCAGTGATAATTGCGTCCTTTCTATCTTCCAGGGTTAAAAGAGCAATGGATAGAAAAATATCAATGAATTGCTATGTACACATATGTATATACCACAGTGAATCTACCTCTGTGTATATCTGTGAAGCACCAATTAAAAAGTGATAAATAAATAGAAGGAAGATCAGTAGAGTGGAGGAAGGGGAAAGGGGGAAAGTAGGTGGGAGGAATGAGGTGAAAAGAAAGTGGAAGTACTGGGTACTGAAATGGTGCAAATTATAGTCCATGAATGTATGGATATGTCAGAATGAACCCCGCAATTATGTCTAACTATAATGTACTAATAAAACCATTTAAAATATAAAAAAAATCATGAAATAAAATATAACCCACTGGCTGAATAGCATTGAATTACTCACTTATGTGTCATATTTAAGCCCCATCCTTAGCAAATTTTTGCATAGTCATTTCTTTCAATGCTCAAAAAATTAAAACAATTAATAGGACATGGGAATTGGCTCAAAGAGATCAGAAGTTTTAAAAAAATTAATTTCGACACCAGATTTCGGTTTATAGCACTTTACTGCACAGTTTCAAAATTAGCATAGTACAAAACTATTGATATGCTTTTATGAGGGACAAGACTTATCTGTTGGTGAAAACAGGAAAATTTTTAAATTTTTTTGTGTCACAGTTTCATGGAGACTATATTCATGTTGGGACTAAAGACTTTTTTTTTTTTTTTAAGATGCATATTCTATCTGAATGGTACTTATAAACTTTGTATACAAACAGTTGTATGTAAAAAGATGCTATATATGTGCATTATGAATTGTAATACATACTACTATTATAAATTAAAAAAAAGATACATATTCTGACAATTTTTTATGAGAAAATCACTAGTCACCAAAGAATCATGTAGCTCTAAGCCTCATAAATACAGAAAAAAAATGTGATCTTTTTAATAATTATGTTCTCAGGCTCTGGCATAGTATCAGGGACACTGAATATTCTATAAGTGATGAACAAGCAAATCTGAATAACATACCTGGTCAGTTTGACTTATTTTTTTTCTATAAATTCATTAATCAATCGGACAAAACTTAATTGAGAATATGTAGAATGACTAATTGAAAAGAGAATACTATCCAATTTATTTAGGAGACTGATATCCTGATAACAAAGCCAGTCAAAATAGAACTTTAACAAAAAATATAAACCAATATTTCTCATGAACAAAATGTACATTTTCTCAGCAAAATGTTAGCAAATTTAATAAAGAATATAAAAAACTTCAGAATTAAATGTAGTCTATCTCAGAAATGAAAACAATGCTTAACATTTGAATACTAACAATGAATTCATTATATTAAAAAGGTACCAAAATATGGTTTTCTCAATAGATGTGAATAAAGTTTGAGACAAGATTCAAAATTCATTCTTTGAACAAACACTTAGCAAACTAGAAATAGAAGACAATATCTCCAAAATGACAAAGAATCCAAAAAATTTCTACAGCTCACATGATATTTAATGATGAACAATTAAGTGTTTTATCTTTAACATCAAGACCACAGATGGATGCCACCCTTCTATTAAACATCATTCTTGCAGTTCTAGCCACTAAAAATAAAGCAACACAAAGGAATTCATATTTAAATGGAAGAAGCAAAATTATTTTTTCACAAGTAGTATAATTGTGCATGGAGAAATAGTAACTTATAAAAACTATTATGAGATCTAATATGTCTATCAAAGTTGTGTGATAATAAATCAATAACCAAAAATATCTCTACACTACCAATAAAAAAACTAAATTAAAGTTTAAAAACTGTGATAGTCGGCATCAATAATATGAAATAAATAGGAATAAAACTGACATAAGCCATAGGAGATTTAAAAATCGAAAACCACGCAAAAAAAAAAAAAAAAAAAAAAGAGAGAGAGAGAGAGAGAAACTAATATAGAACTAAGTTAATGGAGAGATATTTTTTCATGGGTTATAATAATTAATATGGCTAAGACGTTAATTCTCCTTAACCTGATAACTAATTAATTAAATAAATCAAAATAAATATCACAACTCTTTTTAGAAATTTAAATATGATTTCATAATTCATGTATAATAGCATAGGTAGAACTCTCAACTTAAAATAACTTTAAAAAGAACTACTTAAAAAAGAATAAAGAGAGTGCTGCCAGGCCCAGGCTCCATCAGTCCCGCCGACCTCCGCCCCAGAGCAGGAGACAGCAAGGACAGACCTGCCAACTCTGCCTGAGCCCAGGCTGGCCCAAGGTAGTCCTGTGGACCTTCACCCAAGCGGGGCCAGCCCCAGGTCAGTCTTGCCGATGCCCGCTGGAGTGCAACCAGCCTCCAGCCAGCCCCACTGACCTCTGCCACAGAGTAAGAGACAGCAAGGACAGACCTGCCAACTCTGCTTAGAGTGCAGGTGGGCCTGGGGCAGTCCCAGGGTCCTAGATCAGAGAGCCACCAGGCCCAGGCTCCATCCAGTCCTGCCAACCTCTGCCCCAGAGCAGGAGAGAGCAAGGACCGACCCGCCAACTCTGCTTAGGGTGTAGGCGGGCCCGGGGAAGTCCCACTGACCTGCACCCCATTGCAGTTATCCCCAGACCACCACAGGAGCTCAGACTCACCAGGTCGGCCTGCGCCAACCAGTGTGAACCCAGTTTCAGGTAGCATACTTTGAGGGTCAGTGGCAGATTCTGATAGTCCAGTGCTAAGGGGAGGCACAGACAACCGGCAAGGGTATTAAAAATATAGGAAAGAATCTGTAATAAATCAGATCTACACTGCAAAAAGTAAAGCAAATAGACATCATGAAAAAACAGGGGAGGAAAATACCCCAAACAAACCAGGATTCTACAATAACAGAACCCATGCTCAGCGAAGTTGATGAAATGTCAGAGAAGGAGTTCAGAAGGTTCATAATTAACATGATCTGTGAACCAAAGAATGACCTAAATGAGCAAATACAGGCAGAAATTGACCACTACAACAAAGACATAAGAGAGCAAATACAGGTAGCAAAAGATTACTTCAAAAAAGAGATAAAAACTCTGACAAAAAAACAGTTAGAAATCCTTGAAATGAAGAAAACAATTGACCAAATAAAAAACACAATTAAAGGCATCACCAACAGACTAGATCAACTGGAAGAAAGAACCTCAGACAATGAAGACAAAGTATATAATGTTGAAAATAAAGTTGACCACACAATGAAGATAGAAAGAAACCATGAACAGAACATCCGAGAAGTATGGGACAGCATCAAAAGACCAAATATAAGAATAATTGGGATAGAAGAAGGCACAGAGTTTCAAACCAAAGGAATGCACAACCTCTTTAATGAGATAATATCAGATAATTTCCCAAGCATGAAGAATGATTTGGAAAACCAAATACAAGAGGCTTATAGGACACCAAATGTACAAATTTACAACAGATCTACACCAAGACACATTATAATGAAAATGCCTAGCATACAGAACAAGGATAGAATTTTAAAGGCCGCAAAAGAGAGGAATCAGATCACATATAGGGGGAGACCAATTCGTATTACAGCAGATTTTTCAATTCAGACACTCAAAGCTAGGAGATCATGGAACAACATATTCCAAGCTCTCAAGGAAAAGGGATGCCAACCAAGAATCTTATACCAAGCAAAATTAAGCTTTAGATTTGAGGACAAAACAAAAACCTTACATGATAAACAAAAGTTAAGAGAATTTACAAGTAGAAAGCCAGCACTACAGAACATCCTTGGCAAAATATTACATGAAGAGGAAAAGAAAAACAATGATGAAAATCAACAGAGGGAGGTATTACACTAAAGGAAAAAAACAATCAGAAGAGAAACCATGTGAAGGTAAATACCAGAAATAAAAATGGCTGGGAATATAAAACACATCTCAATAATAACGCTGAATGTTAATGGCCTAAACTCACCAATCAAAAGACATAGATTAGCAGATTGGATCAAAAAAACAGACCCAACAATATGCTGCCTCCAAGAGACTCATCTCATAGGAAAAGACATCCATAGGATCAGGGTAAAAGGTTGGGAGAAATCCTACTACTCATATGGACAGAGGAAACAAGCAGGGGTTTCCATCCTCATATCAAATAAAGTAGACTTTAAGCTAAAGTCAATCAAAAGGGAAAAGAAGGACACTATATACTGCTCAAGGGAACCATACACCAACAAGACTTAACAATTATAAATATATACGTCCCAAACAATGGAGCATCCATGTTCATCAAACGAACTCTCCTGAAGTTTAAGAGTCAAATTGACCACAACACAATAATTCTGGGTGACTTCAACACACCCCTTTCACCACTGGATAGATCTTCCAAACAAAAGCTGAACAAAGAAACTATATAACTCAAAAATACAATAAACAACTTAGACTTAACTGACTTATATATAGACTATTTCATCCTTCACCAAGTAAATACAGTTTCTTCTCAGCAGCACATGGAACCGTCTCTAAAATAGACCATATACTAGGCCACAAAACAACTCTGAGCAAATACAAAAAGTTGAGATTCTACCCTGCATTCTATCCAACCATAATGGAATGAAATTAGAAATCAACGATAAAATAAGAAATAAAAGCTACTCCAACACCTGGAGTCTAAATAATATGCTACTGAAGGAACAATGGGTTTCAGATGACATCAAAGAGGAGATGAGAACACAGACACAACATATCGAAATCTCTGGGACACTATGAAGGCAGTTCTAAGAGGTAAGTTCATTGCATTGAGTTCATTCCTCAAAAGAAGAAAAAGTCAACAAATAAATGACTTAAAATTGTATCTCAAAGCTCTAGAAAAAGAAGAATAATCCAACACCAAAAGTGGTAGAAGACAGGAAATAATTAAAATCGGAGCTGAAATTAATGAAATTGAAACCAAAGAAACAACTAAAAAATTTGACAAAACAAAAAGTTGGTTCTTTGAAAAAATAAATAAAATTGACAGACCCTTGTCCAGGCTAACAAAGAGAAGGAGACAGATAACTCAAATTACTAATATATATGATGAAAAAGGAAATATCACAACAAACACTATGGAAATACAGGAAATAATTCGAAATTATTTTGAAAACCTGTACTCCAACAAAATACAAAACACCAAAGGCATCGACAAATTTCTAGAGTTGTATGATGTGCCCAAACTTAAGAAGGAGGATATACATAATTTGAACAGACCAATTTCAAGCAATGAAACAGAAGATGCCATCAGAAGCCTACCAACCAAAATAGGCCAGTAGAACAATGGTACAGTAGAGAGGACACAGAGACTAACACATATAATTTCAGTTATCTTATATTAGACAAAGGCGCCAAAAAAGTACATTGGAGAAAAGATAGCCTCTTCAACAAATGGTGCTGGGAAAACTGGAAATCCATATGCAACAAAATGAAATCAAACCTCTATCTCTCACCATGCACAAAATTCAACTCAAAGTGGATCAAGGTTCTAGGAATTAGACCAGAGACACTACACCTAATAGAAGAAAAAGTAAGCTCTAATCTCCAACATGTTGGATTAGGCCCCAAGTTCCTTAATAAGAATCCTGTAGCACAAGAATTAATACCAAGAATCAATAAATGGGATAGACTCAAATTACAAAGCTTCTTCTCAGCAAAAGAAACAATCAGTGAGGTGAACAGAGAGCCTACTAATTGGGAACAAATTTTTACCACAAGCACGTCAGATAGAGCACTAATCTCTAGAATATATAAAGAACTCAAAAATCATAACACCAATAAACCAAATAACCCCATCAATAAATGGGCCAAGGAACTGAACAGACATTTCTCAGAAGAAGATATACAATCAATCAATAAATACATGAAAAAGTGCTCAACCTCTCTGGCAATTAGAGAAATGCAAATCAAAACCACTCCAGGATTTCATCTCACACCAGTCAGAATGGCAGCTATTAAGAACACAAACAACAATAAATGTTGGAGAGGATGTGGAGAAAAAGGCACACTCATACATTGTTGGTGGGACTGCAAAATGGTGCAGCCAATATGGAAAGCAGTATGGAGATACCTTGGTAAACTTGGAATGGAACCACCTTATGACCCAGCTATCCCACTCATTGGTCTTTATTCACAAGACCTGAAAAGAGCAAACTACAGGGACACAGCCACATCAATGTTTATAGCAGCACAATTCACAATAGCTAAACTGTGGAACCAGCCTAGATGCCCTTCAGTAGATGAATGGATAAAGAAAATGTGGTATATACACACAATGGAATATTACTCAGCAATAAGAGAGAATAAAATCATGGCATTTGCAGGAAAATGGATGGAGTTAGAGAATATAATTCTAAGTGAAGTTAGCCAATCCCAAAAAGCCAAATGCCAAATGTTTTCTCTGATATAAGGAGGCCGATTCACAGTCGGGTTGGAATGGGGAGCATAGGAGGATTAGAGGAATACTAGAATGGCCAATGGGGAGGGAGGGGAAGGGAAGGGGCAAAAGGGTGAAGAAAAAAAAAAAGATGGTAGAATGAGATGGATATCATTACCCGAAGTGCATGTATGAAGTCACGAATGGTGTGAATATACTTTGCATACAACCAGAGATTTGTAAAAAAGTGCTCTATATGTTTAATATGAAATGTAATGCATTCTGCTGTCATTTATATCATCTTAGAATAAAAAATAATTAAAAAAAAAGAATAAAAATGTTGAAAAACTATCACTACCCCAATTTCAAAACTTACTTTAAAGCTGCAGTTTGTATGGCTATTTGGTACTAGTGCCAAGCTACGAAAGTAGATCAATGAAATACAATGAGATCCAGAAAGAGACAACACAATCCTTTATTGATCTGCCTATCTATGAGCCTCAAAACTCAAAAGTGAAATAATAAGCCACTACAATAAAATGGGCAAAAATTTGAATGAATAATTCACCCAAGAAGAAGAAAAGAAAAGCCAATGTATACTTAATTAGTTTTCAATAAAATGTTTTAAATGTAAATTAATCTACAGTGACAAAAATTATGTCAATGTTTACCCTAACTTGCTGGTGAGTTGAAGGTGGGGATTGAAAATAGAAAGAGAGAGAGATGAAATGAATTACAAAAATTTACTAAATAGATAACTTCTTGCAAAAGAAATACAATCTTTTCTTGTTGATGATCTGAATTGTTTCACAGTTTGCATCTATGTCAAAATATATCAAATTGACTATTTTAAATATGTGTAGCTTTTTTAATGTAACTTGTACTTCATTAAACTTGTTAAAATATAAACTAAAAGCAAGTATAGTCTGACTTCAAAATGTAATTAAACTCCAAATGGAAAATAAGACATTTTAAAAGAGCTCAAATATTTAGAAATTAAGCAACAACTTTATGTTATTTCTGAATAATATGAAAGTTACAGAATAAACATCCAGGGGACTTGGAAAATATTTTGAATTGGTTAATTGTAAATATACATCCATTAAATAGTTAGTGATACATTTAAAAGTGTTCCTAGGAGAAAATAAACACCTTTCTTGTAAGTGAAAAATCCAGAAATAATCAGCAAATTTCTACTTTTGAGAAGCTAGAATCAAAAGAGCAGAATAAATTCACAATTAGGAGTAAATGACACTAGAAATCAATGAAACATGAAGCAAACAACTAACATAAGAATGAACAAAGCCAGAAGTTGTTTCTTTAAAACTCAACAAAATTTATGTTGTGATTTTTTTTTTTTTTTTTTTTTTGGTACAGGGGATTGAACTCAGGGGAACTCAACCACTGGGCCACATTCCCAGCCCTTTTTTGTATTTTATTAGAGACAGGGTCTCACTGAGTTGCTAAGTGTCTTGCCATTGCTGAGGCTGGCTTTGAACTCGCAATCCTCCTGCCTCAGTCACCCAAGTGCTGTAATTACAGGCATGTGCCACCAAGCCCTGCGCATGTTGATGTTGTGATTTTTAAGAAAGGAAAAAAAAAAAAAAAAAAAAAAAAAAGCAGAACACATCTAATGAGTATAAAAAATGAAAAGGGTGTTCTTGTGTTCTTTACTATTATAGCTGATTTACTAAGGAGGAAATGTGGAATGTTAGTACAACAATTTGATAATTGATATTATAGGAACAAAGTCCTCTAAAAGAACAACTAATATCATTACCTTAAAAATATAATTATGAGGCCACCTGGTGTAATTGGTAAATTCTCTTAAACATTTAAAGAAAGATTAATAACATTATCACTTTTTAAATTATATTTCAGGAACAAGAATTATTCAGATATTAAAATCCTGGCCAAAAAATTATGGTCTATGGTCTTACAAATATAGACTCAAAAGTCCTTATAGCTAATATCACACAATTGTATTCTAAGATTGGAAACAGGAATCATGATTCTCACTCCTTTTATTCTACATTGTTGGAGGTGATAGTTGATGAATTAATACTAGATAAAAAAAAAGAAGTTAATAAAGGAAGACAGAAAGATGTGCCTATTGGTGTACAATTTCATTCTTTTTATAGAGACTTCTACGGAGTCTATAAAATAACAGTAATATTAACTAAACATGTGTTTGGCAAGGTTGCAAAATACAAGTTTAGCAAACAATATCAAATACATTTTCATACACAAGTAGTGACAATTTGAAAAATCAAAATTTAGAAGATGATCTTTATATTAACCAATAAATGAACAGAAGAAAAATTCAGAAGAAATTCCCCAAAGGCATGCTAGATGTCCATATTGAACATAGCAAGACATTCCTGTGAGACATTAAAGAAAATATAAATAAATAGGTTTAGCATTTTCATGGATTGGAATACTCAATATTGTTAAGATGTGAAAAGTTATAGGCAGATGAAAGAGAATATTTGGCCTTTGGTTTATTGTGATTGGCTTATTTCACTTTGTCTGATAGTCTCCAGTTCTACCCATTTACCAGAAAATGTCATAATTTCATTTTTATTTATGGCTGAGTATGATGGGATAGGAAAAACAGTAAAATAAATCAGACCTAACTTTTCTATATTCATATAGGAATACACGACCAGTGTAACCCCACAAGAATGGTATCTAATTTGAATAAGGTATACTCCATGTTGCATAACATATCAAAATACACTCTTCTGTCATGTATATCTAAAAGGAACAAATAAAAAAGTTACAGGCTGATGAAAGATGAGTAAACTCTGGCCAAAACCAAAGTTGGAGGATTTACACTACCAGATTTAGTATTTCCTTATACAATCACAATACTCAAGATAATGTGATTCTGATATATTGTTTAACAGATTTATGACTGACAAAAAATAAAGTGCTTAAAAGTACAATTTCTCTGTCATTTGGCCTTTTGACAAAGATGCCAAAACAATTCAATGATGCAAACTATTTATTCAACAAATTGTCCTGGAACACATTTGCCTATAAGAAAATGAAACTCAAGTCCACTTCACATGTAAAATTACTTACTTAGAGATGGATTTATATATCTAAACAAAGAACTGAAACTATGAAATTACTGGAAGAACACATTGTAGAATGTCTGCATGGCTTGGAAGCAGCAGATTATTTAGATAATCCACAGAAAAGAGTAGCATAAATTAGACCCTATAATTTTTTTTAAAGTATTGGATGATTCTATTAGCAAAATAAATAAGCAGATGAACATAATTAATTATATTTACTATATTCAGGTACAGGTACAGACAAACACATGTTTTCCTTTGTCAACTGAAAGAGCCCAGAAGAAAAGACAGCCCAGAATCAGTGAGCACACATAGTGCCTGATCTTGTTTTCTACGTACCACACATAATTAACAAGAATTAGGGTTTTCATCTTGAGAGAAACCTCTTATTCCAGGAATGTTAGGGACGTGAGTCTAGGAAACTTATTTTAACATATGCCATAAATAAAAGTTCTGTGGTTTAGTGATAAAGAGGAAAAAAAAAAATAACAAAGCAAGGAAAAATAAATTCATCTAACACCATTGGAGGTAACTATTCCATCAAATTCTTAATAAGAACATCAGCAATTTAACAGCACGAATGAAGCACTTGCCTGCTGTCTTTTGAAGAGGTTGGTTAGTTTATTCTCTTTTCAAGTATAGAACCTAGAGTTAAATCACTGTTTGCAAGTCCCAATGAAATATTTGCTTCACACAAGAGTCATCAATGGATGTTAAAAGCATCAGTTGCCAAAAATTAACAATAAAAAGAGTTTATTCAAAGGGAAAAAGCACCTGTGCTGTTCTGATGATTGCTTCCTGAACTAAGTCGTTAACAGTATTTTCACTAACTATGGGGAGATAGCATCATCCAGAAAGAATGTTTGCCAGCAACAGCCAACTTAAATCTATTCAATCTTAGGACCTCAAGCACCCATCTATAGGGAATCCAGAATATCAATGCACAGACTCAATACAGCAGAGGATCAGAATCCTTGGAAAGTAAAGCATTTTATAAGACAAGCACTCTGGTATCTTTAAAACGCCAATTTCATAAAGAACAACAACAAAAAGATACACGGTTGGGATAACAGTGAAGATTAAAAGATTCAGATTTGACATAATTTGAAGACAAAAATGGGATTTTTTTTCTTGATTTACAGGAATAAATGAAAACAGTTGACAACAGGGACATTTTAGAACTTTGAATATGGATTCTAGATAATATGGTTAATGTTGAGGTGATATTACCATTTTTTTGGTATGATAATGATTTTAAATTATATTCTATTGAGATTATATTTAGTAGATTAATATGTTATTTTGATTATATTTTAAAACTAAATTTAAGGGGTACAAGATAAGAGTATTTAGAAGCAAAGTTCTGATTCCAGTGGACCTACCTTTTAAATATTTGTGTATCCTCCAAAATTCATGTTTGAACTCAATCCCCAGCACAAGCGTAGTAACAGGAGGGACTTTTAGGAAATGTAGGGATTGACCTCATGGATGGGATTAGCATCCCAAGAAAGAGCTGGAAGAAGGTGGAATAACCCCTTCTTTCTTCTGCCTCTCATCATGTACAGTTGCAACGAGGTACCCTGGTAAATGCAGTGAGCAGCCCTCATCAAACTCTGAATCTGTTGGCACCCTGAGCTTAGAACTACCCACCAGCCATGAGAACTATATCAAACACATTTTTTTTTAAATATAAATTACCCACCAGGAAGTATTTTGTATACTGTAGCACAAATGGACCAAGACAGACTGTGACTTAATTTCAATGGTTCAGATGTAAAATCATACACATTTTTTATAGCTAGACAGATATATAAAAGAAAACTTGCAAAAAAGTGTTAAAATCTAGGTAGTGAGTATATGAGTGCTTATTACTTTTTTCAATTTGGTTGTATAATTAATTATTCTCATATTAAAATTGTAGAGAGGGTTTTGCTAGATATAGTCTTTAATTTTTATGCCAATATGAGTATCAATCTTTTTTGTAAACGTTAACTCCCTCAGTAATTGTTTATTGCCCCAAGTTAGTATTGCACCAATATCCCATAGAATGTTATGTCTTAAAATTACAAAGTACAGGGTGAAATTTATACTTTATAGGTGTCTTTTCGTAGTCTAAAGAATTTCTAAGACATGTGAAGAGAAAAATATCCTGAAACTGAATTGGAAGAAGGCAAAGTGGAGGAGTGGAAAGAATGTGGGCTTTGGAGAAAGAATTGCTTGAAAATTTTGGTTCGGCCACTTTAAAGCAAACGAAGTTTCTAAGACTTTCCGTTTCTCATCTGCAAAGTTAATATGACTATGTGCAACTCATAGAACAGTTGTGAGAATTAAATAAAATGAGGACGTACATGGCACGTTGTGGGGACTGGGCACAGCCCAAAACAGTGCTAATAATGATCTCAGTAGAGAAGATTTCGAGATGCATCACCTGAAGACAGTTAACAGGAGACTGTGCCATCAGTAATAGAAGTGGTTTATATTTACAGCTCCGAGTCCTGCAATGAATGGATGCAGTGTGGGGAAAAAGGCGATCACAGCCATTTCTCTGATGAAGAGCAAGGAACCTCCAGCAATCATAGCCTGCTAATTTAAGCTATTAGGGAAACAGCAGGGGGCAAGAATTTGCTCACTGTAAGGAATGTAATATTTATCAGTGCTCATTAGACAGTGCACATGGCTTTGTTCTTGCTAAAGCTGGTCATTGAATTAAAAATTAAAAGAAGGCACAAAAGGCAAAATATATTTTAGGGCAGATTGGCACATGAGTTTGTGTCTGAATAGTCAAAATAGACAAAATAGGGTAAGGCATTTTGATAGGGATTCATATAAAATCGGAATGAATCATGTCTTAAAAATCTTATGCGAAGAAAACTTCAAGGAAATAAGGGATGGCAGGTCAATTTTGCCCTCTATGTCTGTATTAGCCACTATTAATGGAGAGGTTGGATTAGCTTTATTTTAGAAAACCTCGGGCTCCAGCATTTCTGAGATCTTGAGGCTACTGGAACTCTCCAATATAAAGGTCATTCTCAATATTAACATTGCTGACCATGCACATCTCCTTTCACTCTTTCCTTTCCTCACTCTACTGGAATCATGCTTTCTGGTGTTCTCTCCAAACTCTGGGATGACTCACACGCCAGCAACCTAGCACTTGTTCCTTTGATCTCTGTCTCCACCTAGGTAGTTAACACAGCTTGCTCCTTCCTTTCTCAAGTCTCTCCTCAAATATTAGATCTTCCTAACCAGTCTTCAGATGAGCTGGGTGGATGCATCTCTCTCACATACTATTTTTTTTTTTTTTTATGAAACATTTAAGATGAAAAGCTATGCTCCTAAAATACAGCCCATGCAACTTTCTCTACTGGGAAGCCTGCAGAAGATCAATATTCCTGCTGAAACAATCAGAAAAAATACTCTAGGTAGAATTCTCTAAATCATACTTTCAAGTGCATCAGAAATCTACAGAAGCAAAGAGGACTAGATGAACTAAAAACCTAAGGAAAAATCACTTTTCCTCTGGTGACATTTGCTGATTATGGACACAAATTATCTAACCAATCCCAGGTAGAGGACCTGATGGAAAGGAAATCAACAGAATTTCCAGGAGGTACATGGTGATGAAATAAAAATATTCAAAAAGTCAGTGTTGCAGATGCTTGGCCAGTCTCCTCTGGGGAACATCTGCTGAGTTTGGTTTATGCAGGAATCTAAGGAACTAGGCTGTATTTTAAAGCTTAGAAAAGGCAAAGTAATATCTCCCACTACCTCATTTACTTCATATTACTTACAAAACAGACCACCAGAGACAAGGGGTTCATCTCAAGCATACAGTTTGTCTTGTGCGCAAGCACACACACACACACACACACACACACACACACACACACCACAATTTTGAAGCTTCATTTTGCAAATTCAGAGATGAGCTGGAAAATTCTGAAAGAAGAAAGAAATTTTCCATGGACTTTCATAGCTAAAGAGACACATGCTAGTGAAGCTTTCTAATTAAAACCCAGAGGGCTGGCTGCTAACCAAAATCAAAACCAAGATAAACTGAGTCTTACTGAAACTGCAGTGTGGCCCCTAAATCATTTTCATTTCTGAATGAACTTACATCATCAGCCTCTCATATTATCTGCTCAACAACAACAACAACAACAACAACAACAAAAAGAGAAAATTCTGGAGGTAGATGACCTCAATAGGAGTCTCAACCTTTCTTTATAGAGAAGTTCTAGTACGTAAGTAAAAACTGACACCCAAAATAGCGAGAAGAGTTTTTTCACAATCAACAGAAAAATACAGACAATAGAAGCAGGGCATCTTGTGATGCAGAAACTGAAATTTTTTATTTCATGCATGTCAACATATTTTCCAATTCCCCTTGTTTTTTCTTTAATTGCCCAAGTTTTCTAGTAATTGATTTCTAATTTAATTCAATTCTTGTCAGCATGCTTTGTATGATTTTATTCCTTTTAAATGTACTTACATTTGTTTTCCTGCCTAGCATATGGTCAGTCCCAGAAATGTACCATGTACCTTTGTGAAAAAATGTGCTTTCTACTATTAATGGTAAACTTTTCTATAGATGTCTATTATTTCTTCTAGTTTAAAGTGTCGTTAAAGTCTTCTGTTTCCTTGCTGATATTCCATTTTATCCATTGTTGAATGTAGGCTTTTGAAATTTCAAACTATTGTTGAATTATCTCTTTTGGCCTTAAATTTTTATATATCTGTTTCACATGTTGGCTGGTGCATATATATTGAAAACCACTCTATCTTCTTGATGAATTGACCCCTTATTGTTATAAAATGTCCTTCTTTGTTTCTAGGAACAACTTTTGTCATGAGACCCATTGATTTCTGATATTATAGCCACTCTAGCTCTCTTTTGTATCAATTTGTTCTGTATGATTTTTGCTATGTTTTTATTACCAACTACTTTGTATCTTTGAATATAATGTGTGTTTCTTACAGACAACATATAGTTAGATCATGGGAGTCTGTTGATCTCTGCCTTTTAGATGGAGTGTTTAATAAATATATATTTAATGTAATTACTGCTGAGGTAGAATCTATGCCCGCCTCTTTGCTATTTATTATATATTTGTCTTGTATTTCTTATGTGTACTTTGTATATTTTTGTTTCATAATTCCTCTACTATCTTCTTATGTATAAATATTTTCTAGTATACTATTTTAATTTCCTTTGTCATTACTTTCATTATATATTTTGAGTTATTTTCCTAGGAGTTATCAAAGGGATTACAAACAACAGCTTAATTTATTCCAATTCAGATTGACAATTTAATTTAAATGGTATACAAAAACTTTTCTATTAGAGCTTCCCATCCTGTTTTCTTGTCTTGCAGGGTGCTTGCAACAGAGTTTCCACATTTATTTTTCTAGGGATGTCTTAATCCCCCCTTTATTTTTGGTGAGTAATTTTGAGAGATGCAGAATACCCAGTTGATTATCCTTTTTTTGCCCCCACGTCACCCCATCATCTTTTGGCCACCACAGATTTTTATTAGAAATCACTTAATCTTGATGGTGGTACCATGTAGATGATGAATCATTTCTTCCTGCTTTCAAAATTCTCTCTCTGTTTTTTCATAGTTTGATTATGATGTTACTAGGTATGGGTTTATTTTAGTATATCCTGATTGGGTTTTCTTGAGCTTCTTAGATGTAGAGAATTTTTTTTTCATCAACTATGGGATTTTTTTTGTGATTATTATTCCTTCAAAAATTCTTCCTGCCCTTTCTTTTTCTGTCCTCATTTCCTGACCCTCTAACCTTCCATATATTAGTACACTTTATGATGTCGTAGGTTTTTGAAGCATTGTTCAATTTTTTTTTTTTCACTTTTTTATCTTGCTATAATTACTCCCACTGGATAATGTCTACAGACCTGTCTTCATAATTGCTAATTCTATCTTCTCACTGACTGAAGAAACACTGTAGCCTCTTAAGTGGAAATATTTCTAATATTTTGTTATTGTATTTTTCAGCTCAAGAATTTATACTTCTTTTTCATTTGTTTATAACTTCTATCTCTGTATTTATATTCTCTATTTAGTGGGATATTGCTCTTACACATCCCTTTAGTTCTTTAAACCAATTTAAAATAGATGAATTAAAATATTTTCTAATAGTCCAATATCTGTGTTTAAAGACATTTTCTATGAATTCGTTTTTAATTAAAAGTATAGATAATAGTTTCTGGTTTTGTGCAAGTCTCATTATTTTTATTTTTACACAAAAGCTGGACTTTTTAAATAATATGTGGAAATTCTGAAAATCAGACCCTGCCCTGCCACCCCCGCCCCCCCCCCCCCCCGCCCCCACACACACAGTGTTTTTTGTTGGCTGTTGGTTGGTGGTGTTATGTGTTCAGGGATTTTTCTCAGCTAATCCTGTGAAAGCTTTGTCTTTTGTGGATCTTGAAGTCACTGCTACATGATGTCAGTGGTCCAAAATTAATAGACAGGGGTTCCCTTACATGTGTGGAACCAAGAAGAACTCCATTTCTACTGAACACATATTTCAACTCTCGCCCCACTGTTCAAAATTCAGCTTAGCCTTCACTTTCTGTTTGAGTGAAATGCCAAGGTCAGCCAGATGTGATAACCCAGGGGCTTCTCAGTTCTTCTCTGAGCATGTGCATAGCCCTGGGCATGTACACAGCCCTGTGCACACACATGGCTTTCTATATTCTCAGAGATAGCTCAGAGTTTTTCAAAGACTCCAGGCTTATTTCATTCCCTAGCTTTTCCTTTTAAACTTTTTAGTTAGTCTATTGTTTGTACCAACAGTTATTCACTGCCTCAGGCAGCCATGAAGCTAAATGATTCCTTGTTATTTCTTTGACAAACACCACCAGGCACAAGGCTTTTGCACCAGAGGAGCTCCAAGTCAGGCCAAATAAAGACAGGCTGGTAAGTGAGGTTTTCCTAGGAGCCAGGAGAGACAGCTCAAACAGTGACAATGTTGTGAGGAGGGGCCTTACAGGACCTTCAAACCAGTTCTGGTCTCTCATGAGGTCCTGTCTGCTGATTTTCACTGCAACTGAGGCTGTTTTCAAGGATAACCTGAGGCAGGAAATTGGGAAGATGGGTAAATGTCAGGTTCAATTGCTTCAAATCTCCATGTTCTTACTGAGATGCATTATTTTTTCTTGCAACTTGATTATAATCTTTAGGTTAATTTCCAGAATTCTGAAAAAGTTTATTCAAAGAAAAATTTCCCACTTTTCTCTTGCTCTTATGGAGGAAAAACAACCATTTTCAATGATACCCCTCCTCAAAACTGCAGCTAACATAAGAAATTTGCAAAGGAGATACAATGGTGGGGGGTGCGGGTGGAGGGGATGGGAGGGAAATAATATTCAAAGAAGTTATGACAAATGGTTTCCTAATAGTGCTGAGAGGCATCAACCTGAAGATTTAAAATACCATGTAAACTCCAAATAGGTAAATGCAAAGGAAATCACACCTGTGTTTCTCATAGGCAAATTGTTGAAACAGTAAGGCAAGCAGAAGAATCTTAACAGTACCAATATTTGTTTCAAAAAGATGCATAGTCATAAAAAAATCAACAGTAGGACTAACATGTAACTTCACAATAAAAATATTGGAAGTCATGATATAATGAGAATGCCTTTTTTAAAATGTTTAAATAAAGTATTAGCCAGCCTGCAATTCTATATCAGGGAAAATAATTTCGAAAGTAAAGGTGAAATAAACCTAGAACACCACACTAATGAAAATAGATTCAAAATGGAGGAGAAATAAACATTCTTACACAAAGACTCATGAAAGAAAAGAACATGTTACAACATACAAATATATATATTTATTTCTTATGTTGATGGTCACCACAACACAGGGTTACCAGACATTACAAGAGTGCCACATGGGATTGGATCCAGTCTCTGAAATCAGGAGAGGCTTATTCGAGAAGGTAACTGGATAAGGAGTAGGAGTTAAGGCTGCAATCAGAACATATACAAAAGATTAAAAGAAGGTAAGCTGTTGTAATGATTAGTAGAGGATCCAATGTCAGGTGGTGTCATGAAGGGCAGTACTATGTATTACATGAATTAATAATATTAAGTTGAACAGGATCTAAAACAACTTTCAAGGGCAGTAGAAAGTCTTTCTTCACCGGAAGACAAATGGATAGGAATTCAACATTAGATGCCTACTTGTTTATTTCTTAAAATTCATTTTTTCTTTGAAATCAAATGTCCCATTAGAAAAGTGAAAATGTAAGACTCTTCCACTTATTTGATTCTCCATGTAAATGAAGTTATCAGTGGCTTTCTAAAGACCGAAATAGAAGAGAGAATAGAGAATATTTGTGTATTATGTGTATGCATCAGAATGTAATAGAAGAGGGAAAATTATTCAGTGCTGATAGACAGTAAATATCTGGTATGTTAAGGAACTAGAGAACCAGATTTAACCTTTCATGGGCATCGTTGTTTTGACCAGAAACAAAACTTTCTATTTTCCCTCAATTGGGAAGGATAGATGTGGACTGGGATGAGAAGCAGGATGCATTGACTACTAAAGATTATTAAATTAAAATTCCAAGCTGCAGGTTTCCATCTGGAAAGTGTTCAAGAGCTTATTATGAAGCACATTACCTTACCTTTAGCTATGAAATAGATGCTAATTTTCAAAAGGACTTACACCTTAACCCATTAGACTTA
This sequence comes from Tamias sibiricus, assembly GCA_025594165.1. Classification (NCBI taxonomy): domain Eukaryota; kingdom Metazoa; phylum Chordata; class Mammalia; order Rodentia; family Sciuridae; genus Tamias; species Tamias sibiricus. The sequence continues at coordinate 14,843,865 of CM046662.1, forward strand.
ATTCAGGTGCCTTACATATTGGCTCATAAAAAACGTGTGAGGTTCTTGGATTAATAAATAATATTTTTAAAGGTGAGAGAGGTGTGCTTTTATCATGTTAAATTGAAGCAGGTGATAAATGAACATGAGAAGAAGATGGGTACGTTTAACAATGCGTGATCCTGAAGAAAATACATCAAGCAATGGTGATGATATCACTGTGACAGGCAAGAAGCAGTCTATAAAAATGAATCAACTTCCTCCTTGACAGAAAGAAAAATCACAGAAAGAAGACAATTAGGGGATCAGGAATGGTGTCTGTAACTGAAGTCGCAAATGGATGATAATTTAGGCAACAGCAAGAAAATTATTTTGGAAGAGTGTTAATTACATTCGCACGTTGAAAGCTACATTGTAAAAAGGTGAAGAATCTGGAGTATATCCTCAAAAGCCTGAAAAATATCCGTTTAAACCTTAAGTCTCCTCTAACTCATCAGCTTCTGAATTAAAATATCCCGTTAGGTATGAAGGGCCAACTTGGGATTCCTTTTCAGTTGAAAAGTACAAGTTGCCACATTATAAAGAGGAGAAAAGTGACTGTACACACACGCACATGATCCATATTCCTTTAAGCCACTAAGTTATTGTATGTAGTTTTCTACCATAATTTGGCTTTCTGGTTATCTTCATGAAAACAAGATTCTCTTCTCAGAGCCTCATGCTTGTTCTTACTCCATGCAGACCCAAGACAAAGTGTTCCAGTTAAGAGAGTCAATATTTGGCTTCCCGCTTAGATTGAACATTGCCAGCTGCATCCCTCTTTTTGGTGTTCTCTTGTCCCCTGACATGTGGTAACCTGTTTTCAACTAGAACCTGTGAGAACCTGGAAGAAAAAATACTTCCCAGACTTCACAAGGCTAGAAGTTCAATGCCCCTGGGCTAGCTTTCCCCTGGTCTTTGGTGGTTTTCCAGAGTTTTAAGAATCAGAGACACAGACTATAAATAAGGATCTAGAACTAACTTCCTGTGTATTACTGTAGAAATGCATTGTTTTGATGTTTGGAATCACATTTTAGTTAAAATATTAATCATTTTGACATAGATATACAACTCTTTGGACTATTTCACAGAAAAATCTGAATATGTGTATTTTCCAATTGTTTTAAATTCATATTTGGTTGAGTTGCTCTTTTGAAGGGTGGGGGTAGATAAAGATATCTTATGAATATTTAGACTAAAAATGTTAATGCCAAACAGCATGTAAACCACTAGATTAAATAACTTTTCATCTGAAATACAATAGCATCGATTATACATTCCGTAATTTTGGTGCAGTCAGTAAGGCAGATATCAAATCCTGCTGTGAGATTAGCTGTCCAAATCATTTTTTTACCTTAGCAATAGTCAATAATATACATTTTAATTAAAAAGTTAGAAAATGTAGAAGTGTAAAAGAACTCATAAACTAGTACAATACACTGATTTATAGAATGAGATACAAAAGCCTTACGTGGGTTAAAACTTAATCTTTGAAAAGCATCATTTACATATTAATCACATATTGCTGGTGTTAATATGTATAAAATTTCAAATGGCTGATGTGATGGATTTTTCTATATTCGACTCTTTATTTGGATTGACTAATTTACAATTTTCAAAGAAATCAGGAATCAAAAATTGCTCTGTCTTCTAAAAGAGATCTTGCAGAAAATGTTCATTGAGCTCAAATTATCATTTTTGGCCCTCAGATTAATGTCTCACTAGCAAACCACAACTTCCCATTTCATTTAACCTGCCTAAAAATGGGCCAAAGGTAGGAAAACACTGGGTCTGAACACTATGTAATTCCATAAACAACTAGATGCCTAGGGAAAGCCATGAATAAATAATTACTCTGTAAACCAAATTAACATAGAACTTTAAGAGAGGGAGGAAAAAAAAAAAAAAAAACAAACCCACAAGCTGAGCCAGAATATTTCAAGGGGGAAAAAAACAATGGTCCTTTTCCCACTGAATGCAATTTTATCTCTTGCCCTATTTGTTGGCAGCATGTTTAGAATTTGTCTTTCTGTGTGTACGTATTACGTTATTTCCCTGTGTTGTTACCAGTCTTATCCATTTTCCTAACAATGGAAATCACAGGAGAACATTTTCTCTAATCCTATTCCCAACTGTTAGTTTGGTTTGTTTATCTACTTTCTTGACTCACAGCCCAAACCTTCTGTATCGGTTTTGTTCCCAATGAGGGGAGCAGGAAGACGGCTCTCGTGGCATTTTTAGAGCCATTTGTTATTGTGGTAGTGAGAAATCTGGAGTGAGCACTGCGCACAGATTGTCAGTTTGTCCTGCAAGGGCAGAAAAGGGAGTTGGAGAAATAGGAAATTCTTGGTCTGCTTTCTACAAACGCTTGTGCAATTTTACAATCATTAGGGAAATGAAAGTAAAAAGAGTCAGAGAAGTGAGAATTAGCAGATAAGCATTGTATCTTTTCCCTTTTCCTATAAATTAGAGGAAAGGAGAACAAATTTACAGCTTAGAATTCCCTTCCTTAATATGTCTGCCTCACAGATACCTGATACAGTGGTTCAGGATGCCTGTTCAGTGTATAGAGACCCACCTTCCCGGTTTCCCCACCTTCCAAGAGAGGAAATGCAGTCAGATTAACATAAAGGAAACTTCCAGTTTTCCCATTCTCTGAAAAATACCATTAAATCAATAAGATAGAATACAGTTTGGGGTAGAGGAGGTGCAGTGGTTTTCCTAGACCAGAGTGCTCAAGCTGTCACCTGCATTTGTGGAAGGACAGGCTTTTATGAGACATTGTAATATGGGACTGGTGAAGAATCAATCCTTTGAGACTAACCGAAAAGGGTGGGGGATGAATTAAGAATCACTCACCAATAGCAACCACACACGGGAAAACTCAGCTCTATTGAAGGAAGTGACAGGGTTGGAAGAGAGCCCTAAAATGTTGTTATTGTCACTGTGAACCATTAGATAGAACTTTGTATCTTTAAAGGGCTTTGGAAATCATCTTCACAACTGTTCCCAAAGATTCTATGAGAAGGAAGGTTTGTTCTGTCTGCCCTGGTCTTCTGTTTTGGGTGTGTGTATTGCAGCACTGGGAATGGAGTCTAGAGTCTAGAGTCTAGAGCATGCTAGGTGAGTCCCCTGGAACTAAGCTTATCCCCAGACCGAGTCTTTGGTTTTTAGGTACATCATATGATATGTTATTACTAGAAACTGGGGCTCATAAAGTGAAAAATATTCTCCAAAATAAATCAGAATTCTTTTAATGACTCAAAAAAAAAAAAAAAAAAAAAAAGATACAATACAGGCCATCATTTGTTTGCTTTATTTTTATTTTTTTAGTTCATTCATTAATTAATTTGTTCTAATTTGTTACACATGACAACAGAATACATTTCAGTTCATAGTGCACAAATGGAGCACAATTTTTCATTTCTCTGGTTGTACACAAAGTACAGTCACACCATTGGTGTCTTCAATACTTGCACCTAGGGTAATGATGTCCATCTAATTCCACCATCTTTCCTACCCCCATGGCCTCTCTCTTCCTCTCCTTCCCCTTTGACCTATCCAAAGTTCATCAATTCCTCCCATGCTCCCCACAACCCCCATTATGGATCAGCATCTATTTATCAGAGAAAATATTTGGTCTTTGGTTTTTGGGATTGGCTTACTTAGCATGATATTCTCCAACTCCACCCATTTACCTGCAAATCGTTTGGTTTCTTTAAAAAGCATATAACAATCTGTTCTTTCTCTTTTTTACTGAGGCTAAATTCTTAGTTTCTGAAGAATTCTTGGTGGTGGTCATTTCAAAATGGGATTCACTTCCACTCTTTATAGTTTGACTGTATTTTGGAGATTGAATACTTTAAGCCTCAAGTGCTTTGCTGCTGAGCTATATCCTCAGTTAATTTGGAGTTCATTGTAAAAGCAGAACTAACTTTATCTAATATTTTTATTTGTTCAATGATTTTTTAAAAAATTACATAATCAACTTGTGGGAAGTTTGAATCCACTTTTTTTTTAACACAAAGATAATTTTAATGCATTTTTCATTATTTTCCCCATCCTTTTTTGCATATTTGTGATCATGAGGGATTTAAAACATCATCTTGTCTTTTTACATAATATTATACAATAACCATTTTTTTGTGTGTGTGGTCCCGTAGTTTTCAATGCAATTATTACAATGGTTGAAATGATCTAATGGAGAGGTGCACCCAATTTTTTTCTAATTTATTTTATTCTATTGGATACATTGGTGGTATACATCATTGCTCTATTAAAGGGGTGATTCAATAAGCAAGTTTATGCAAATTTTTTCTGTATTCAAGATGGCTTAGCATTTCTAGTTACTGAAATTTTGATTAAATTGAAAGGAGGTAAAAATCCAAGTAGTCATAAATTGTCATCTTCTTCTCCCTGGAGCACTCGGACATCTCTACCTTAGTTAGGTTAACTTGTCATTTTTCTCCAAGTTTTAGGTTCAGTGTTGCTTCTTTAAGGAGTCCTTCTTTGAGCCTCCCTTGGCAATAGACAGTGGTTCTCATAATTATGTATCTCCACAGTACTTCCCTGCAGGGTTGCTAGATGTTACATGTTTAGCATCAGTCTTCTATAAGAGAGCCTACGCATTATCAAGACAAAAAAAGATATTTTTCCTACACTTCATAGTAATCCAAGGGCCTCCAATAATGGATTCCTGATGCCTAGTCGGTATTCAACAAATCATCAAAAATTTTCGTTTGAGAAGAAGATTAACAGGAGTCTAAAGGCATATGTAAATCTTTAAGTGATAAAAGACTCCTGTTCATTTGAAGCGACTTTCTTGAAGTATTTTAATTCTAACAACTGCTTTGTATAGGAACAACTTAATTAAAACCCAAATAAGTTTCAGGTAAACACCTGGAGTCTCCACACAGATGACAATTTGCATGCAGACCATTAAGTTATTAAAATACAAAGACAATTTTCTTCTTAATTTATTAATTTATTTTTCTTTTTACTGGAAATTTTCTAAATTTCTTCTCTTTTCATAGGTGGATCCGAGTACATGTTAGAAGGACCAGTTCAGTGTAATTTCAGAATTTCTTCAGGGTGGGTGCATGAAAACTTTAAGATAAACTGTGCCTATGCTTACTACAGAAGCAGATCATAAAGTTGATAAGGTGAGAAATGACTTTGAAGAAATTCAAATTAATAAAGAATTTCACATAAATGCATTTCAGAGAGACCAGGGATATTTTTTTTAAAGCAAACAGACTTTCAAAGATGATTTACTAAACTAAATTTTTTAAAATTCCAAATTAATCCAGGATTCTTGGAATCATGGTCCTGTACTTTTTACAGGAAGTTGCTAAAGCTACATCATTATTCGTAGGCCACTGAGACTCTAAGAAGCCCAAGGAAACTTGCTTGACTGTTCAAACTACTTATTTTCCTTTTCCCATTTCTTAATGTTGAAATTTAGTTGTACAATTTTGCTTGATAAAGATTTTTCTCCCACTAACCCATTTTTTTTTTTCTCTAAAGGATTTGAGGCTGATTATTTGACAAATATTTAACTCCCTTAATTAATTAATTTCTACAACATTTAACAATAAAAATGCCTAGTACTGCTATATATAAGATGCATAAAACATGCTTACAGGTAAATTTGATTAATGGCTCATTGGTGTTGCTCTGTGTCCAGGGCTGTGGGAACAGTAGAACATTTTATATTTGAATATGTTCCTGATGGAGAAACAGAGATTTGCAGTGTGGAGGATGCAGGCAGGGGTGCTGAGGGCCAAGAGCCATTCACTCAAAGAACATGGAGGTAAGCATTTGCCAAACTATGAAAAATTCCTATTGGAAGAGATGACTTTAAATTAAAGTTAGTTTGGAACCATATTTTATAGAAATGCATCTTCAGAAAACACCATGAATTTAAAAAATAAATAAATAAATAAACCCACACTCATCTGGGAGACAGGAATTTTATACTGAGCAAGCAAGATGGAACCATGAAAATAAAACGGATGAGAATTAAGAGGATTTAGATTGTATTAGGGCTGCAGTGAGAAAAAGAATATAGAATAGTTTACACGAGCCATTCCTGCAGCAGAACCTAAACAAACTTGTGAGTGATTGTACAAGTGGCAATGGTGAGATTAGAATGATGATGGGTAAATTGTAACTTGAAAGAGAATTCTGCAGGGGCACAGAGAAGTGATGGAGAGATCAACTGAGGAGTCAGACCCCTGTTTGGACACTGACTTGATTTTGCATGCTATCTTCCCGGTGATTTTAGGCAATGCTTCAGCTATCTAAGATTCCGTCTCCTGATGAAAACAAATAGTCTTATGAGTGAAGATAGAGCATCTCACAAATGTATTTCAGTGTCTACCACATCGTAAGTGTTCAGTGAATTAGTTATTACAATTAGCGGTTCTGAAATAGTAAAGTCATAGGAGTCTCTATTCTTTTGGCAAAATTGCTGATCTTTTCTGTTCCAGGTGAATTAAATAAGAGTCGCTACACATTTGCATACTGATTTGTCTCAGATTCTTCTTTTACACCAACTAGTGCCATTACAATGGATTTGGCAGGTATAATTTCAGGAGCTGTCTCAGTCTGTTTTATAGTGCTGTAACACAATACTTGACACTAGGTAATTTATAAGGAGATTTATAGTACAAGGTCAAGTGACTGCAACTGGCCAGGGTTTCTATCATTCCACAGAGGAAGGAAGAAGGGCAAGAAGGCATGTGTGTGGTAAAGAGAGAGAGAGGGAAGAGGGTGAATTCATTCTTAAATCAGAGCCTACTTTCAGAGTACCTAACCAACCCAATGATAATAGGATTACTCCTCACCAATCTAATCACATCTTAAATATCCCATTTCTCAACACTTTTGTTTTGGGTGCTGAATTTCTACAGCGTGAACTTTGAGGGGCACATTGAAACCATAGTCATACCAAATGTATGCTTGGTAGCCCCCCAAGCGCTTAGGACAACCCCATTTAGAAGGGCACAATTTTTCCAACTAAATATTAGGAAAACAAATTCAAAAACAAATAACAATAACAACAAAAAACACATACAAAAAACACATTTCAGAACATTTTAATGTGAAAATATTTTTTTGCAAAAATCTTCATTGTGCAAAACTAGACAAAATATATGAAAGGTTCTGCTATCAACAGGACAGTCAGAGATGGTCACTTTGACGCACTCTAAAGGGGAGCTTCTCTGGAGGAGGTTGATATTGGAATGTGCATGAACCCCACAGGATCTTCTGATGATTACATGAGGAGATGTATATCACCCGTGGCAGAGAAATGGAAATTGGTAACCTGGACTCTCTTTAAGTCAAGTGATATAAGTGTGTGATTATTCTATAAGTATCCCTTTTTTCCTACTACAAGAATTGAGTACTCTTGTTTTTGGTAATTAAAGAAAATTTAAACAGAATAACCTGAATGAACTAAAGTGTCCCTGTTTTGATAAAATGATGATTTCATTGATATTTAGGATCTGTATGATTGAGGCATTTTTCTTATTCATTGAAGCTGAATAAGGACCATCCAAACACTGAAAGAACAGGAGATAAGCTAAAACCCACCTGTAACTTTACAAGGGTTTAAATGTTACATAGTACCTGAGATTCATGAAGGTAAGGTTGATGATTTTCAAGGGCAAAGTTCCCAAATAAGAAGAAAACAGCAGTGGCAGGTGACAATTCTTCCTCCCTTACCACCCTTGGTACCCAGTTACAGGCAGGAGAGACTGACCTGTAACCATGGGAAAATACTCCCCTGTAATTTAGGGGTAACTTGTGCATAAGTCAGTTCTTGATCCTGGGCAAGTGATGTCCATGGAACTAAGTTATCAACAGAGGATCGCAAGTTCAAAGCCAGCCTCAGCAATGGCGAGGCACTTAGCAACTCAGTGAGACCCTGTCTCTAATAAAATACAAAAAAGGGCTGGGGATGTGACCCAGTGGACGAGTGCCTCTGAGTTCAATCCACAGTACCACCAAAAAAAAAAAAAAAAAAAAAAAAAAAAAAAAAAAAAATTTCCCAGGTTTCTCTTTAAATACCTCAAGTGATGGTTTATGAATTCCCAATTATTTATTTGCAAAGAGCATACTTAATAGCCTGGCTTACAAAGGTTATTTAATAAATGCCTAATAATTATCATAATCAAAGCATGAAAAGATGCTGATGTTTATTTTATTTTGAACATTGAAAATACACATTTATGTACATATTTATTTTAAGGTAGCTAAATATAAACATATGCTGAGTGTAAGTTCTCTGGAATTATTATCTGATTTTATCTCTGTATATATATTTTGCCTAAATTATTGGTACACCAAAGTAAACCAAAATTAATTATTTCACGGTTTTCTTGAATACGCCCCTCATAGTTACATTTTATGTGTGCACTTCATTTGTTTCTGACATTTTATCAGATGTGAAACTGCTTAATTCACATGAATTTAGCCCATCCTTTGTAAGTTTCAACACACAGTACCAAAAGGGTGAGATGGTCGTTGGCCTCTAATAACTGATTTCTACTCAACAAGGCATAAAGGAACAGAACTCCTGGGCACCTCGATGTGATACATGTCATCCACAGGTCAACAGGCTGCAACCACCCAAACTCATTTGTTTAGGCCTGATTAAGTCCAGCAGGGGGAGTATGAAAATGAATTCAAAAGGATAAAATAAGAGAGCAGCATCAGGAATGCCACGTACAGTAGCTTTCATTTCTTCCCACAATAGGAAGCAGTTGCCCTGTGCTGTCAAGTTCACGAACTTGCTAACAGCTTTCTATAGGAACAGTACGTTTTCTACATTTGATCTGAAAGAGACACATCTGAGTGTTCACCAGTGTCCACTTGCATCTGAATCCTGGCAGCGTGGAATTCTTCAATGTCTGACATTTAAAAACTGGCCTTGGTTACAGCGCTTTGTGCGAGGTAAACCTACCACGCTCCCAATACTTCCTTGAAAAGGTTGACAAGAAAACCCAAATGAGACCGTGTTTCCCTGTCTGGTTGTCACTATCTGGTGGAGGGTGTGTTAAGTGTGTGTGCAGGAGGGGAACAGGGTCTAGAACGGAAAAGAAGAAATGTAATTAAAGACCTCAAAAAAAAAAAAAAGTCTACTTTTCTTTGATAGATAAGACAATATTTTTTTTAACTTACTAATAAGGGACAACTATTTTAATTATATAAATTTCTGCTTTAAAGATTTAAGAGTTTTGGGGGATGCATTTTGATTGGTTTTCTCTTTTCTTCCATGGGTCTTTTAGGCATTTGGAGAGCAAGAAGGCCCAGTTCGTAAAAGAGTCGATGCTGCCTCCTAAAGGGATGTGGTATTATAGCGGTGATCTCTGTTGGAATTTCAGAATCCTTTCTGTTATGCCAAACTTTAGATCTTGACTGTTTTCTGGTTTCTTCTTCTTCTTCTTCTTTTTCTTTTTCTTTTTTTTTTGGCACCAGGAATTGAACTCAGGGGCACTTAACCACTGAGCCACATCCTCAGAACATTTTTATTTTTTATTTTGAGATAAGGTCTTGCTAAGTTGCTCAGGGCTTTGCCAAGTTGCTCGGACTGGCTTTGAACTTGTGATTCTCCTGTCTCCACCTCCCAAGCCCTAAGATTACAGGTGTGTGGCACAGCACCTGGTCCTTATTCTTTTTAACAGTATAATACTTCCAACCTTCTACTTCCTGGTTACAGATCTGGAATAATGTTCAAAAATCTCTCTTCGTCACTATTTGCTCATTATAAAATTGTAAATATTAGTACCATCTCCCTGGAAGAATGGTAATGTGAATGAAGTCAGATAATGCAGGTGAGATCTATGGTATACTGCCTATGATATAGTAACCACTCAGCAAACACCAACTGTCACAGCAAGTACGAATAATATTCCTAGAAAATTCATTCGTGTTTTTTAAAATTTTTATTCTAAAGTGTTATACATGTTTGCAGGGTGCAATTCATTTCATATTACATATAAAGCACACAATTTTTCATGTCGCTGGTTTTACATAAAGTACTTTCACAAAAATTGTGTCTTCATACATGTACTTATAATGATGTCTATCTAACTCATTCTATCCCCTTGTCTCCCCCCCAGTTCTATTTAAAGTTAAAGTTTCTTCATTCCTCTCATCCCCCCTCCCTTGCCTTTATAAGTCAGTATCTTCATAACAAAGAGATCATTTGACCTTTGGTTTTTTGGGATTGGCTAACATCACTTAGCATTATTTTCTCCAGCTCCATCCATTTACCTGCAAATGCCATGATTTTATTCTCTTAGTGCTGAGTTGTGTTCCATTGTGTATATATACCAAAGTTTCCCTAACCATTCATCTGCTGATGGGCATGAGGTTGGTTCCACAATCTAGCTATTGTGAATTGTGCTACTAAAAACATTGATGTGGCTGTGTCCCTGTAGTAAGCTTTTTTAAAGTCTTTTGGGTATAGACCAAGGAGTGGGATAGCTGGGTCAAATGGTAGTTCTATTCCAATTTTTCCTAGGAATCTCCATATTACTTTCCAGATTGGCTTCACCAATTTGCAGTCCCACCAGCAATGTAAGAGTGTGCCTTTTCCCCCACATCCTCACCAGCATTTACTGTTGTTTGTGTTTTTGATAGCTGCCATTCTGACTGGAGTAAAAAGTACCTTAGGTTTCCTACAGAGTTTGCTTTTTATTCAGTATATAAAATTATATTTCTATCTCCAACTTTGGGACCAATAATGTCCATACCTATGTGCACTGTCGTCCCAGTTACCATTTAACCATCTCACAGTTGAACTCTGCACACCTTATCCAAATTGCTCCATTCTGAGCGAACTAGTGGGCCTTGAAATGTTCATACTATGGATCAGGGCCAAATACAAGACTCAATTTTTTATCTTTTTAGAAACTGCCACTTTTAAAAGGCCACACAAAATGATAGAAGTAATATGGAGGCAAGTCTTATTTCACAATGAACTGACAGATAGAAATAAAATATCTATCCCAATAATTAATTCCTCAGCTGCTTCTGCCACCTACTCACCAATAGATAATTCCATTAAATATGTGCTGAGCGCATATGCTAGAGGCTGTTTGCAGCAATTTACACACGTTGTTTCCTGCCTCCTTTTATGAAATTTTAAATGGTGAAAAGAGATAAACACTCTGATTATCTGTGTGTCTGATAAATGAATGCCTCAACAAAATTTTACAGCTAAAAAGGTTATTTACTTAAGTGAGAATTTTTTTGTGTGTGTGCATGGAAAGGTCAGGTTTTTTTTTTTTCTCCCATTGCTGTGAAATTGCTTCTGCTTTTTAGCAAACCTTTTAAGATGGCTATTCTCCTTGCAATGTTGACAAGGACAGGAGAAGGATGTGGCCTGAGGAAATCACATGAGCAGCATAAAATCCTGGCTGGAATCGCAGGCAGCCCACAGTTTGTGGTTTTTGAAAGTCTGTCAAAAAAGTTGCGTAATATGAAAGGGAAGACAGGACTTCTGAACAAAAATCAATAGCTGAATCTTTTGAACTGCCCATGTACAAAGTTCTAATGAAAATGTCCTTGAGGGGAGTGTTAATAGTGGACTTTGAGATCAGCTTCACCACTGGTCTGATAACACTACAGAGCATTTGAAGTTTTCAAAGAATTCAAGACTTGAAAAGTTTGGCTCAAACACTGAGGATGGAAATGCCTCTGAGGGGTCTGGGAAATAGCAACCCACCGCTGAAGAATATATGATGTATGTGTTTTCTGAACCATGTCAAATTTTAGCCACAGGATACAATTTACTTCAAGGGGGTTGATAGCTCTCTAAAAAGCAGCGCTCCATGTTCAAACTAATAATTGATCAGGCACCAGGTACCATGCAGTAAGGGCACAGAAATGACTAAAAATAAACCACCCAGGGGAGCTGATTAGAGGACAGGTTTTTCTAAATGCATTTGAAATAATCTTCTGACCAGATGTGTTTATATAATATTCATTTATATTGTTTTCCTTTTCCCCCTTTTCTTTGAAACATGTTTGTTGACCTCAGCTACAAAACAATTAATAACTAAAAATCATCATGGTAGCACCAACATACAAATTAGTGGTTAAGATTTTAGGTCACTTAATCCTAATTATTTTTATTTTTTCCTCATCTTCAAATCTCAGACACAAAAGTACTCATTATTTGTGGATAAAAGGAAGAAGATTTTTAATAGATTGGAGGAAAAAAATCAATCAAAGAAGCAAAATATGCATGAACTAACATTCATAAATCCTGCCCTTTAAAATTGGAAATGTTTCAGTTCTCATTTGAGTTGTTTTGGAAAATTCATATTTAAGCCATACTCGAAACAACAATAACAACAACAAAAACACCTACCCACCCATCAAAGGTAAGCAAAAAGGTGTTTGTGGGTGAGTGATGAAGAAAATAGATTTTGTTATTCTGCACTCTAACTACCAAATTCCCCTGCCCCACACAGAGTAGCACAATAGCACAATAATTTACTGACCATTTAGAGGGCTATAGCACTGATTTATATTATTTTTATAAGGAAGGAAAAAATATAATTATAGTTATGCCATTAGTATAATCTGGAAAAGAATTGTCTTTAACTACCCACTCAAGGTACTGTCTAAATATTTTTTCTTAGAGGAATGTTATGAGACAAGGAGATTATTTTAAACACATAGAGGGATGAGTAAAGTGTCCCACATTGGGATTTAAGCCTTATCTATCTGACCCCATGTTGCTGCCTGAAGCGATTGCCGCTTGGAGCAACAACACCATGGGAATAAGTTCAGAGGCGGACTGGAAACAAACAGGCTCTTTATTCTGCTACCTTTTCTCTCCGGCTCCAACAACAACTCCCACACGCTATCCACACTCTACCAACCACACCACACCACACCAAAATGGCGTTGACCCTGTCCGCGATCTCCCGGGCCAAGTCTCGCGAGACCATGCAAATGGCACCGACCCGATCCACAATGTCCCGGGCCAAGTCTCACGAGAACATGGAAGGTGGTAATGCTTATGGATCACAGCTAACCGCAATCTTAGCTATCTCCTTAATTAGGGCTCCTGCAACCCCAGGACCCAAGCTCTTAGTCAACTCCTTAGCCATGGCTCCTCTGCAGACTCCGTAATCAATTCCTTGGACTTTAACTGAAGCAGCACAGCCACATCAATGAACAGCTCAGTGCCAGAACCCAGCAGCCCCAAGCAAAACACTGAGTCTCAAGGTTAACTACGTACTGTTTCAAACATTCTGGGGTCCTGCAGGATAAAGTCTGAATGAGGATGCTTGTGCACTGACTTATGGAGGACAGCACTCTCAGAAGCATCATTAACAGAGAACTCAGTGCAAAAGGAAAATCCAAGCAAACACATGAATTGTATTAAAATCTAAGAGGGCCCACAGGAAGCTCTGGAGGATGGAAAGCATCATCGTGTCTCCTGGCTTGATAGGAGGGGAGCAGTCATTATTGGGTACTGACTATCTTCCACAGTGGCAGGGAAGTAGGAGGGGCCTAAACCCTCAGGCACAGCTTCATGAGGTCACTGCATTCAGGCAGGAGATTGTTTCCAGAAAAGAATTACATCTGGCTGGGCAGGGTGGCACCCGCCTGTAATCCCAGTGGCTTGGGAGGCTGAGGCAGGAGGATCGAAAATGCAAAGCCAGCCTCAGCAATAGGAGATGCTAAGCAACACATTTGAACTCCTGTCTCAAAATAAAATACAAAACAGGGCTGGGGATGTGGTGCAGTGGTCAAGTGTCCCTGAGTTCCATCCATAGTACCCATCCCCTCCCCCAAAAATTACATCTACAAGCCAGGTTGCACCACTGCTCACTGCACCTGGGGGTCAAGCAAAGAGAATCTGAGAAGGACAACACCACCATCCACTGTAGATCTGAAGAGAGGGCACGTGTTAGGTTGGAAGATGGTATGATCACTGTACATGCTTTCCCACTGGGACCACCAGTGACCTGGAGGGTGACACTGGTTTCTTCCAATCTTCCACCAGTGTTGTCCTTCCAGAGTTGCTTCTCTACCTCTCTAGGTCTCAGGTCCCTCATTACTAAGATGTGCTTCATGGACCAGATCATCCCTAATGTAAATCGCAAAGTTTAAAATTATGATTCAATGTCCAAAATGTTCCCTCTAGAATTTTTTTTTTCTCCCCACAGCATTTCTTATGTCTGAGGTCTAATTATAAATTTCCATATACTTGAAGGAACAGGCATTTTACTGTTACCTATAGGAATAATCCAAGCTTTATGTACTGTCTGCTACTCACATCTGTTTAGATCTTAGGAAGTTACTGCAGAATCAACCAGTCTTAGCCACTCACAGTACTCTTCCTGAACTTGTCTCAAGGTGTGCACTCACAATACATAAGTAGGGCACCTTTATTTGCCGTGACAATCAATTCTGACAACAGGAGTTATCCTTGAACCACACATCCCAACTTCCATTATGTCACTTGTCTTCATGCACATACAGTTACTACCAACTCTTGTGTTTGTGTCCTGACCCCTTGATATCAGTGCCATCTCCACTTGTCCCCTCTCACTAGTTTTACACACTGTTGCATGGTATCAATCAATAGCTGTACTCTTATTAGACTGCTGGTGGTCCTCTCCAGGAATAATGAAAAAGTAACAAATATACAAAAAAGAAAAAAATAAAAAAGAAAAACCCTCATTTCTTTGTCTTAGGATCTAAGAACCTTAGAAAATGCTTTAAAATCTAAATTTTCAACTTTATCCACAAGAATGTGTGGTATGGGGTTCAAAAGCACAGACTGTACATATGGATTGCCTGGGTGGGAATTATTGCTTTACCAATAATTGTTGTGGGACTCTACAGAAGTTCCTTTCCTTTTTTGTGTTTCACTTTCTTCAACTATGAAATGGAAATAATAAACATAGCAACCACATGGGGATATTCTGAGGACTATAAGAATTAATGCATACGAACTGTTTAGATCAGTACCTGACACACAAGGGCTCAATAAAGTTATTAATTATCAATTATCTCTGCTTCATAAGACTCCATTAAATACACTGAAATATTTCTTATACTGCTTAAACATGTATTTCCTTGTTCATTCTTTCAGCAATTATTCATTGAGCATTTAATTTGTGCAGTGTAGTGGTATACGAAGCAGAACAGTATCCTACCTTTATATGAGGTACACTCTGAAAGTAAAGCAGACTTGGATAAGAAATGCCAATAAATATCTACATGTAAATCCTGTTTTTTCCCTCTCTTCGTTATCAGACCTTCTTTCTCATTCAAACCCTATTGATTTTTATCCCATTTTTAAGGTCTAGGTCAGTCTTGAGACATTCACTAAAACCTTCCTCAGAAGTTGGTATTTGAGTCAAAATGAAATTTTATACTGGGTATCATTATGACAATTATGTTCTGTTCAATTTGATTTATTTAAGTACATATTGATCATGACATTTTTGAGGTAAGAGATCCAGATATTTTTTTGTGTCTATCTTCAAATGCTTATCAATGTCTTTCATAAGAATTCTGGAAAGTATATTAATTGATAAGTGATTTATCTTTCAATCTGCAGATTGCTCTTAGACAAAGATCTTAGACTACTGGTCTGTTGTCATTTTCTAGCCTTCTTTGTAGAGATGAGCTAATATTTTGTTCATCAAAGAAAGAATGAGAGTGAGCCAAGTCTATTCCTGGAGGTGTACCAGACCACAGTCAAAAGTGGACTTCAATAAGAAAAACAAGAGGGTACCAAAGACTGACTCTTTGATTTCTCCAATGTAAAGATACAGAACACAAGAGTCTTTGTTGCTGAAGGTGTAGCCTTTGATATCAGGGAGTTATTTCTTCAAGATGGAGAAGAATTTATCTAACTTAGAGCTGGCCATGCAGACTGCAAAGCCCCGGGGTAAAGGGCATTATTAACTTTAGATCTTGTGCAAGCACAGGGGTTTCTTAGAACATCTAAGACACCTGCCACAGAAGCAGAGTTCTAGCCTGCCACACCATCTATCATACACACTTCTTAGCTCTGGCACATGATCCATGCCCTTATTTGGTTTGATCCCACTTCCTGGCCACACGTAGGATATTACTCCTAGAATTCCTTTCATCCCATCCTATCTAATCATCTCTTTATCTAAGTCCCACCATTGTTAGACTCTTGAATCCTCACCGCATCATCTTGGTTTTCTTCCAGCTGGATATCTCCAAAGACTTCCTTTCTTTGCATGCTTAAAATATTTATTGAGAACTTACTTGAACCAGTCACTGTTTAGAAAATTGAGACATAACCAAGAAACAAAGAAGAAGGGTGTCTACTTAAAAAGGACCTTATAGTTAAATAGAAAGTGGCTAAAATAACCAAGTAAACCACTAATAATAAAGACAGTATTGTTATAAAAGAGTTGTGAAAAAAAGAGGAAAGATTATGTCACAAGCTGGCTTAGTTGCTGTGGGATTGGAGGAATGATGGCTAGCTTATATCTCATAGCCATGTACACAGTAATTTAGAATAAAAGATCCAGAATCATGTTTCTTGGATTCAAATCCCAGATTCATTATTAATTAGCCCTGTGACCTTGAGAAATTTTTGTAATCTTTCTACATTTTAGTTTCTTACTTTTAAAAGTATAAAATTGTATCATCTGCATAGTTATTTAAGAATTAAATGAGATGGTATATATCCAACATTTTGAAAAGTTGCCTAGAATTATTAAGTACTCTATAAATAGTTGTAATTTTTACTAAGACAAATCTATCAAACATCTAAAGGAATAAACTGCTTTTTTCTTAAGAATTTGGACAAGTTTCTAGAAATAATGACTAAATACCTTGGTAACCTTGGGCCTTTCCCCCCCCCCACAGAACATATAAGGCATTTAAACTATTCTTGATGTTTAAGAGAGTACAACCTTATAATTATGTAAGCACAAATTATATTTTATTCTAGTTAAGACCCCATTCTTGTAGACAACACTGTAATATACAACACACTCTGACTCTCAAAAGTACTGGAGAAACTAGTTGAGCAAGAAAAGAATTATAACGCTCCTCCTAAGAAACACTTCATTTATTGACTGATGTACTTGAATTTGTTTATCCATAAGGTCTTCAAAAGTTTACACAAAAAGTGTCCATTCCCATTCTACATATTACAGGTCCTAGGAAATACCAGCTAGTCACAAATTTGAATTAATAGACATTATCAGTGACCACTTATGACTTATTTCCCCCACCTCTGCCCCAGACCACTAGTGGATGCAGGAGAGAAAAGCCAAATATCATAATTTTGACTCTGTTGGTTAGAGAAGACTCCTGCTTTCATATTTTCCATAGAGGTAGAGAAATGCGACTGGCTGCTTCATTTTTCTATAATACTGTTGAGCCAATTCAATATCAAGCTGGAGAGAAAGAAGTCAAAAAATTAATCTTTACCTGTCTCCTAGTTGCATTTATCCCATCTATTTTCTCTAAGTGAATATTCACTTAGCTCTAATTGAATCAGCACTGGAATACCACTTTGGGAAAGAACAGTTTTCCAAAGTGTTAGGAGACAGTTTTCCATCCCACCATCAAAATCTTTCCTACTTCTACTCCAGTCTAAGCATAAAGCACACCATGGTTTCTGACTTCTCTAACAAATGTCTAAGGCAAAAATATAAGATATTTAAGGGTGCTTGGAAGTGAAACAAAATTTTGCCATTGTTCTTTTTTAGGTAATCTGTTTTGACATGCAAAATGCAATTCCACAAGGGGATGCTTAATATAAAACAATGAAAAATAAACAAAATGAATTTTTTATTATATTTTTCAAACTAGAAAAATATACAAAGAAGCAAGATTTTCTGCTGTACTAAAAACAAATCAAAAGTCCAACAGAAAATTAAAATAAAATGTAGCACTAGTTATAAAAGAAAAAAATGGAATTTAGTGTCAAATAAAATGTTAATTACTCATTTAAGGAAAGGTTTTCTAGAAGAACTAAATCTATTTTTAAGATAAAAGAATAAGTACATTCTATACAAATAGAACATTTGAGCACTGATGCAATTTAATGGAGTTAAGTAGTGGTTATTCTATTCAATAAGGAAGAATTGTGTGGCACTTTTTATATCAATTAGCAATACATTATAGTCGGTACTATATTTTGTCACTAGACATGTTGTAATCACTTTCATTATTTTTATTAAATTATAACCTAGATGTTTGAGACCAATAATATATTAATATTTTACTGACAGATGATATATTCTTCTATATCTAACAATTTTAAAAAAAAACACCTTGCCAAAATTTCTTCCTAAAGCAAAAAGCTCTCAAATCTGCTTCCATGGAAATCCTGATCCGGCCAGTAATCCATGAAAGATCAAAGCAATGGAATCCTACAAAGAAGCTGATCCGTAAAAGCTTGGACAGGGTGGAAGTATCCGTGACCTCTGAGGCTGAACAGAGTTTCTGAGACCAATAGCCTTAGACTTTGAAGTTGCATGGTTTGTTGAAGTTAAAAAAAAAAAAAAATCAGCTTACTGTAGAAGGAAGAGGAAGAGCAGAAAAGAGAAGAAAGGACAAATATATCTTCATAACTTTGAATTGGCGAGCTTCACTGTTGAAGGAGATGTTATCCTAATTTGGTGAAAAATGACCTACAAAATTTATCATTTAAATATTAGATAGTTTGAAATATAAGAAACATCTGCTTAGTGGATCTAGAATACTTGGTTATGCGCAACTGTGCGTGATTTAACCCAAAAAGAAAGCTCAGAATAAAATAGATGCAGAAATTACATTTTTGTGGAAATACATCATAGAACCATCTACTAAACTGGCATTGGGTGAGAGTAATTGAAGCAGAACATTTTATATTTCCAGATACCTGTTGTATATTTTTTCCTTCCCTGGGAAATGATGAATCCTACTTAAAAAAATGAACAAATCAAGATGTGATTAAAGAAAACAAATGAGCACATTGATATTCATAGCCTTGTTTTGATATGGTTGTTTCTTAGTCAACATATAGAACAAAAAGCCAGCAAAACTTAAATAAAATCTATTAATAAGAGTTCATAATGTCTGTCTCTGGAAGTGAGATTATGGAGATATTTAAATTTCTATGGTTTATATTTCTTTTTTTTGTATTATGAATGATTTTCTCTAGAAATCAGCAAAATATATTTTAAATTTAATAAACATGGTACTCAGAATAAATTATTGACTTTCCAACTGCCCCATCTTTTAGAACACAGAGAAAGTGACAAAATTAACTTCTACTGTGAGCAATATAGAACTAACTAGATAAATGAATGTAAGGGAAAAATTTTTTCTCTACCTCTTATTTCCTTTCTTCCTCATTTTAATCTGTTCAATCATTCACATACTATGTGATCTATGTGACTAAATTGTTATTCATATCTTACAAATGAAAAAAAAAAATGAGGCCAATATTTATTCAGGGATATATGCCTGAACCTATAGCTAAAAGGAAATCCATTAAGAATTTGAATTCAGGTCTTAGAACTCTAAACTAATAAATTTTTCTTCAAGTCTACATTGCCAAATCAAATTATTATTTCAATATTATGCTTTTAGTATAAAGGAAACTGGTGAATTTAAATCTGGTTTCACAAAATCAGGAAAAGCCTGTAGGAATAATCTATTAATATCACACAGGGAAGCTCCTTCAAAGGTTTTGAGAGACATTAAAAAAAAATCTGACAGGCTTAGTTAAAAGAAGTAATAATGAAGAGTAAACCAGACACTCAATGTAAAAAACTCCACAAGATCCAAGAGGATATGAGTCTTTAGGGAGAAAGAGAAATGACTGACTGACCAATAAACATGGTAATAGGAGAACAAAATTTCAACTGTTAATAATGCAAAAAGCAACAATCTGCAATTTTGTCATGTTCAGGAACAACAAAGAATCAATGTTCAATGAAGTGCAAGTGGTGTTATATAGTCAAATACTATTTTTGTTCAATAGTATTTGTCAAGAAAGTGATCTTCAGACTAGAAAATGTAGAGCAATAATTGAAGCCCAATTAAGTGAATAAATTATTTCTAAAAGCCTATCTGGATGAGTTCAAGTCTTCAGATAAAAATGAGTTGTATTCCAGGGTCCTGAAAGAACTCATAAATGTGATTGTTGGCAGACATACAATTTTTAGAGAGTTTTATACAAGAGGGTATTTTTTAAAACATGAAGAATGAGGTATTAAATAAACTGTGGGCCAGAAAGCTTCTAATTGACTGTGTGAATATCAAAAAGCATGATATACGAGCATTTAGAAAAGTAACAACTAGTATACAATACCTGAACGTTTGCACCAAGACCAGCTCATTTATTGTTTGGTAATGAAACTGAACTTGTACAAAACTACAAAAAAACAAACAAACAAACAAACAAACAAAAAACCCAGAATATCTGGAATGGAAAAGACATTTAATAATATATTTTATTATGTTCTTAGAGGACATAGTGGAGACACATGATTCGATGAGGATATTATTACTTGGATTTGCAACAGGTTCTAAATGTGTATTACTAGGTCCTAATGAAAGGAAATTTGGAGCAAATCTGGAGAAAATTCCACATGGGAGTTGGAACATAGCTCTGCTTACCTTTGTACAATCCACTATATTCTAGATGAGATGCATGAGGTTGTTAATCCAGTGGTGATTAGATGTGCCCATGACCCTAATTTCGAGGATATGACCCATAAAGATCTAAAACAGTGAGAATCCATAGAAGACTAATGATGATACTTAATAGGTAAATGTAATTCTTGCACTTTGATCTACATAGTAAGCAATGGTGAAAGTGCAGAGTCAATGAGGCTTGGTTTAATTAAATAAAGCACATGGATATATTCTATCTATCATCTATCTGTAGGAGACATCTGTTTTGTTTTTGTTTTTATGCCCTAAATATACTGACCCTTCATGAAACAACACCAGAATTTTTCTTCAGAGAACCACCCTCCTCAACTCTGAAGCCCACATCTGACTCTCAAAGTTGAGATTCTCCTTATTCCTGAGTGGTTGTTTGTAATTCAGGTGTGAACAGAGAAAACAGCACCATTGTATCCACAGGGATTGGTTTATATGTAGAAAGAGACACAAGATCTATGAATAAAACAATGTCTCCAATTTATGCTGGAATTATCTGGGTGGAGACCATCTTTCCATGGTAGTTGTTGGGTTGTAAGAACAAACATGCAGCTTGGGACTAGCTTTCTCAGTGACCTGTGGTAAAATCCAGCATGAAAATCAAACCAACATAAGGGAAAGTGAAGTTGAGTTAGAGAGATTCCTGGTGGCACTATTTGAAAATGAGATTAGAGCTGCTTAAAGCCAGGCATGGTTCCTGAAGTATCCCTAACAATTTAGAGTCAAGCATTCCAAAAGCAAGCAAAGACAAACTGGTAGAATATCAAATACTAAATTCAGTCATCTTGTGATTATTTTAATTGAAATTTACTTCCAGGTCTTAAATATGAATTCACTATTAAAACATTGTTATATGATATCCACTCGAACACACCTTATATACTGCCAAACAAACCTTGTATTTTCTCCTTTATAGAATTCTCATGAGGCATTAGTTCATTTTAGTGATCTAAAATTTGCTTAGTTCATTACATTTTAAAATCTGGTGCTTAAATTTAATAAATATCTACTTTGTGACCATGATGTGTCAACAATATCTTGATCTAAGCAACATGTAATTAGAAAATTTGTGCACCTTGAAAAACTATTGAAAATATCATCAAAATGTATTCCAGAAAAGAGAGTTTTAAAAGTCTGAAATACAGCCAGGCGCAGTGGCACATGCCAATAATTCCAGTGGCTCAGGAGGCTGAGACAGGAGGATGGTGAGTTCAAAGCCAGCCTCAGCAAAAAGTGAGGTGCTAAACAACTTAGTGAGACCCTGTCTCTAAATAAAATACAGGGCTGGGGATGTGTCTCAGTGGTTGAGTGCCCTTGAGTTCAATCCCTAGTACTCCCCCAACAAAAGAAAAAGGTCTTAAACACACATTTAAAACTCTCTAATTATAAAAAAAAAAATACAAGAAAAAAAGAAAGAACAATAAAGAAAATTGAAAAATATTTGCAAAAAATAAAATGCTATTATGTCTGATAATGTTTGCTTTCAAACCTAGTGGGGGAAGAGACAAAGAAGAGAAACAATTTCCAACTACAATGGAAATAAATCACATAGAAATTCACTAAAGAAAATAATTCTTAATCATCCATTAAACTTTATAAAGTATTAAACTACACAAAAATAAAAATGACTCAAATTGACCTAATAATACGATTATTTTGACCATTTGAGAAAAAGAATTAAAAGTTTTGTTCCTACTTATTGATAGGAGCATCTATTGGTAGAATGTTTCATTAATCCAATTTGGTAATATTGTGGAAAGCCCAAAATATGATCATATTATTAATTAAGTTAAAGCCTTTCCTATAAAAAATACAAAAAGTGAAAGAGAAATAAAGAAACTTGAAAAAATATTTGCAAAACATACAATGCTACTATAACTGCTAAAGAATGTATTTGAATTAAGAAAAACACAATAACAAAGAAGTCAGAGAATAATTCATAATACTGTTAAAATATAATACTTTGATTTAAATGTTAAGAAAAATCAGAATATAAAAGGATCTTCATGAAAGTACTTTTGTATCACTTAAATGCAAACATAGCTAAATATCTACAGAAATTATTTTAAATTAATTGCTTTTAACTATACAACCAAACATATGTAAGCATTAAAAGGACTGTCTCCATAAAAACAATGATGAAAACACATTGCAATGCTAAATTAAAAAAAAATAATATACACCATGATTGCAAAAAGATACAAATGTGCATTTTAAATGGCTGCAAATCAATGAATAGCACCAAATTTTTGTTTGAGAATCTAATTTTTTTTTTAATATCACAGAGGCAAATTATCACACATACAGAGTGGAACTTGAACTCCAGAAATAAACTTATCCTCTCTTCTAGTAACTGCCTTCTCAAAACAAGCCTATAGTAGTTTGGTGCTATAGTGCACACCTATAATTCCAGCCACTCTGGAGGCTGAGGCAGGAGGTTCATCAGTTTAAAGCCAGCCTCAGCAACTGAAGGAGATCCTGTCTCAAATTAAAAAGGGCAGGAATGTAACTTAGTGTTGGAATGTCAGGTTATATCCCCAAGACCAAAACACAAGGACAAAAATCAGCTGATAGTGACCACCTAACTTTGAATACCATGAATTAATTTTGCCTGCTTTTGAATTTTACAGTAAGGGAATTGATTTTGTGTTTGATTTGTTTCTTCATCCTGTATCATATTCATGAAATGAGTTCATGTGTGTCTGTGGAGTTGTAATTTACCTATTTCATTGCTTTTTTATATTGATAAATATACCTCCTTACGTATCAGTTCTATTATAGGTGAGTATTTGGGTGGTGTCAAGTTTTAGCTACTGCTGATTTTGCTTCTCTGAAGACCCTCCCTGTTTATATCTTCCAGTGGACACCTTTACACTTCTCTGTTGGTTATAGGCTTAAGATAGAAGTTGTAGATTCACAGAGCATGGCAATGATCAGCTGTAGCAAATATTGCTAAAGAATTTCCACTGTTCTTCCCCAATTTATGCTGCCACCAGCAGAATTCTTGTTCTTCTACATCCTTGTCAAAATGCCTTGTCTTTTATTTCAGCCTTTTCGGTAATCACATCATGGAATTTTTTAATTGTAGTTTTAATGTGCACATTTTGATGATTAGTGAAACATGATCACAGGAGATTTTAGTTTTATTTCTTATATTGTTTTGTATTTAAAAATCAAGTGCTATAAACAAGTATGCATCCAATAATTACAAATAAAATTTCTAAACATATGTGCTTGCATGGCTTTTCTATCATATCATTTTTCTGAAGTCAATTGTTGCTTGCACATTTTATCTCAGAAATGAAATTTCAACTTCAAAATCAAGGAATAATTCTTATCATATTTCATATGACTTAGAGCAAAATATTTTTATTTGAAAATACCAGTTAACATAAATTTCTGTAAAATTCTTAATGATTATTTGAAGACTTAGGCTTAATATTATTTTTTTTTTCCTTTTGTGGAGAAAAGAAAGAAGAATGAACTATTTTTCCCGATTCAGTTTAAACCACGGCTTTTGCAGAAATGTTAAATAAATGTCTATTCCAATGTATCTCTTCTGCAATTTGTGTATTTACTATGAGCTTATATGACCATTTCAGTGAGAGGAAAAAAAAAAAAAAAAACGGCTTTAAAATGAACATGTTACAAACTCTTACAAATTATCTATACATATTATATGACCAGAATTGATACCAAAATTTGCCTATTATACAATATACTCAACGAATTTATGTTAAGTACTTGCCTGGCATGTGTTTCCTTTATCCTTCATTATTTATTATCTCCGTAGTGTTTTCATAATGTCCAGCTGCACTGACTATAACTAATCTAGGTGTCCACTCTTTTCAGTAACAAGGATCCAACTGACCACATCATCCCAGGAGTTATGTGAGAGAGCTGGTCTTCCACCTTCACATCCCATGGCCCCGCTGAACCAACAAGTTGTCCTGGCTCCCTGCTCTCCTCTGGGGTGCAGAATGCTGTTTGCAGTGACATATCAGATCTCATAGTTGGGGAGGTGAGCAGGAGGAAAGATCTGTAAGAAGCACGTTCGTCCTCTTCACTGATATTTAACTACAAAACTTGTTAGTGGAAAGGAGGAAATCGTTTCAGGGTAGGAAAGCTGTTTCTTGGGAATACAGTGAAAAGCAGCCTCACTCTGCAAAGGACACACCAAAATGTCAGCAAGTGTAAGCGTGTATTCACGAGGCTTAAATTAGTAGGTCTGTCACCTCTTAAGAATTACCTTTATCTTTCTTATCCCTAAAAGAAGATCCTCCAGCAGAGAGATTTCCTCTTATCCTTTAGAATGGCACTTGGGAGACATTAGAAGAGATAGGGGTGCCTGGAGTATTTGCTTAAAGAAGAAAGCATTCCTGGGTGTTAAAGGATGTCTGATACTTAAATTGTGAAGCAAATGAGAAGATTATGAAACATTTCCCATATAAATCATAAGGACCTTTTGGAAACTAAATCTGATTTAAGAAGGTAAACTTGTTGTCATAAGGCGTTTTGAATGACATTATTAAATCTCGTAAACTGGAGATTAACTTCCCTTCCTATAAATTTGCTTGTATTTGAATAGCAAAGATTCTCAATAATCCTTCAAAAGACTGGGGAGAAGTTGGCAGCTTATATAAGCCTTTCACCCTTCCTTAACGTGAAAGTAAACTGCAAAAGCCGTTACATCTAAGAAAAGGGTAATCAAGAAAAATATCATTAAAGTGTATTTGAGATTAACAGTTCACATAAAAGAGCCCACCTGATACCTTATACAAGTAACTGGATTTTGTTTTCCAATGTATACCGATTGACTCAACGGTCAGAGCAGACTGAATTGTATTTTTGTAAGGCTCTTGAACAGGCAGCCAAATAAATAGCTTTTCCCCTGCTGCCTGGTTTGCTGTTTGCTTAAGCAAAAATCCAATTTCTGGAGAGGACTCCACAAGGGCTAAATTCCCTGCCATTTACAAGTGTCCCATTAGAGTAGCTTTCTATATGGAAATAACATTCCAAGACAAGGAGAGAAACGTTAGGTCTGAGGTCCACGGTTCCTGATGTGTTTTATTATTTCTTTTTCATTTGAAGAGTAGAGCTAGGCTCCCAGGAGAAAAGAGGAGAAAGAGAGTCATGTTTGAATACAAATGTCTCAAGAAACTGGAGCTTCTTTTAAAAGTGAAATCTCTCCTTTTTTTTGGTATGCATCAAGGACAAGGGTAGAACTGACAGCTTCACACTCAGACTCCTCTCATTAGAAGGCTTTTTTTTAATTAAGAATTCAAAGGGAAAACTCCAAGTGGAGTAGCATATATTAGAGATGGTGAGGCTTGGGTTTGATTACTCTTTCCTTTAGTACATCTGGAGGATGCGTTTATCTGAAAACAGTCTCGATTAGAATCAGAAAACCTGTGTGTCTAGTTGATAGGATGCCATTTAAAGAGCTGGCTGGTTTCGATAGCTTTTTTTCCAGCAGGTAAGAAAAATACATTTTAATGAAGATTTATAAACTTTCGGGAATGTTTTAACTAATAAGACAAGTGTCAATGATGTTAATAAAATGCTCATTGATTTTTAAAAATCAATTATTCAGGCTTAAAATCTCTAATGGATTTAAATGTCTAATCTAACAGATGCACACTTTTGATTTATAGTACCTGAAGATTCACAGCCATACTTCTTTACACTAACAAATTTTGTTTACGTTTTCAATTTAAGGAAATGAACCAAGATTTTATAATACACCTATTTAAAAAGAATTTAACAAAAGAAAAAATATGCATGGAAAATGGTCTAAAACATGTAATTTCATGATAATGTTAGCTTATTTGAACTAGATAAATTCTTGTTGACTTAGTTGTTATACAAATTACAGAAAGTGAAAGATCAACCAGTATTTCCATAAAAGCTTCACTGAAGGAAAAATTAAGTAGCACTCTAAGGACAAGGTGATTCAAACTTCCTTCTCAAGAGTTTAAGGGCAACTAAATTTGTCTTGTCTGTGATCATCAGAGCTCTACTTGAGTAGTACTATGAAATGCCATTTAAAAATTTAAGAGTAAAGGTATATCATTTGGGGAAAAAAAGTAACAGAATAAAAATCTGAAATGTTTTTGATTTTTTTGTTGTTGTTGTTTGTTTTCTTCTGTTTTACTCTAAATCCCCTGTTATCTTGTTAGTGCAAGAGAACCCTTCCGGGCAGCCTTTACTTAGTACAGACTTGCAGTCTTCTCCTGTGGGCATGAGTTTTTGCTTGGAGCACATGAGAAGGGGCCACAATTCCAGACAACCAAGAGATCTCAACAACTGAAGAGATCTAGAACTTTTGACCCTGCCATGTCTGTATATGAACCTAACCCAAAGGACTAATTTGAAAAACAAGTTAACAATGAAGAGAAGAGTAGGTGGGAGTGGGTTAGAGTGGGGTGGGGTGGGCTGCAGGGAATACTGGATGTTCTAGATTTCCTATTTGTAAAAGAAAAAGATTTTTGATTAGGTTCTGTTTGTGTTTACTTGTCCTCTCAACTTGCTGTTCTCAGGGGATTTACAATGTTATATTCATTCATTGATTCATTCCTTTATTATACATTAAAGCTCCCTGGAATTTTATGATCTTTTCTGATTAACTCTTAACATATAAATAAAGCTGGTTTTGTCTTTAGGATCTCTTTCAGTGTTATATTGGTGTTGAGAAGATAGGAATGTTAAGTCCTTTGGGTATAAACTGAATGTTTGTAGTAGCTCAATTCACAATATCTAACTATGGAATCAAACTAGGTGCCCTTCAACAGATTATTGGATTTAAACAAATGTGGTATATATACACAATGGAATATTACTCAGCTGTAAAGAAGAATGAAATTATGACATTTGCCAGTAAAAGGATAGAACTAGAGGGTATCCTGCTAAGTGAAATAAGCCAGTTCCAAAAACCCCAAAGGCAAAATGTTCTCTCTGATATGTGGATGCTAAGCCTTAACAAGGGGAGGATATGGAGGGGAAGTATAGAAGGTCTTTGGATTAAACAAAGAGGACTGAGGGAAGGGAGAGGGAATGGAAATAGGAAAGACAGTATAATGAATCAGACATAACTTTCCTATACTCAGATATGAATATACAACAAGTGTAACTCCACAACATGTTCAACCACAAAAATGGGATCAAAATTGTAATGGGTTGCCCCCCATGTATGTATAATAGGTTAAAATATACCCTACTGTCATCTGTATCTAAGAACAACAAATAAATAAAAATAATAATAATAACAAGAAGAAGGTAGGAATTTGTTCACATACCACAAAGGGATTATTTGTGGTTAGAAAAGCAACTCCATTTAGAGGTTTGTATTATCTAGATGGTAGAACTTAATTTTTTGATACAGCCTAGTGTTTGCTCAAAAGTCCTTGCATTGCTGAGGTATAATTACAGTCAGTATGATATGCACTTCACACATGGAAGAACTCCACACTATGAAATTACCAGCAGAGTCCAGGAATTGTGTCAGACAAAGACCAAGGTAATTTTTTCAGGTGCTAAATGTGTTTATTATTTTTTAAAAAGGACAAAACATTTTATTCAAATTATTTTTAAAAATCCATTTAAAGTAATTTTTCAGTTATCAGGAAAAGAAAAAAAAATATATAAGTACCCTTCATGATCATAGTTGTTCCCGTCCTGTCTTTTTTTTTTTTTTTTTTTGAGAAGTATCTCCCATCATTGGACAACTACTAAGCTAGAAACTTGTTGCTTATTTGTTGACATTTTTAAATAAAGCCAGTGATTACATTCGGTCCTTGCCACCTAGTGTTCAAAGAGAATAAAGAATAAAAACGTTATTATTTTCTGTGTTTCTTGATTAAAAATTTAAATCTTGGAACTGGGAAAAGGACCTAATCTGCAATAAGAGGGCTCTGACTAAATCATCCAAAGCCTGGCAGAACTTCTTCTCACTGGGGCTGGCCTCAGGTGTGATCCAGGAGGGCAGACTCACAGGGCAGGTGATGGGAGGTTTGCACTGGTGCTGGCTTCTCCAGGCCTCCAGCTAAAATAAGAAAGCAGGATTCTGGGGACATTCTCATTCAGCTATGTTCTGCCTGTGGCTGGGACCCTGGGAGCATGCTTAATTGTCTTAGGAGGGGAACAAATCCAGGTTGGATTTTCACTCTTCTTCTAGTATGAAAAAAAAATATAAAAATAAAAAAAGTTTCTTTCAAGCAAAGTGTGGATGTTCCATGTCAGAGCTTCCGTATTCATGGTGACAAAAAAAAAAAAAAAAAAAAAAAAAAAATGATGAAGGCATTCATAAAAGCCAAACTTAAAAAAAAAAAAAAAAAATTCATGTCTACTCTGCATAATACCCATCATATTATTTCCATTATTTTCATTCTTGTAATTGATTTTAGTGTCAGTAGCCATAAGGCTATCCTTCCCCATTTCAGAAATATTTATGATTCTCTTATATTATAGGTTATCAGAGATGTCCTTTTCGAATTTATAATATCTTATGAAATTTATGTTAACAGATTTCAAAACTCTTACGTTCTACAAAGGCAAATTGTGATGCTAAGGCAAAATCCAAACTCTCAAAACTCCTTAAGGATTATTACCTCAATAGTGTGTATATGTGGGTAAGTTTTTAATATAAATACAAACCCAGTCAAGGTATTCTTGGAAAGTGAACCATGCAGTAACCAAACATGGCTTTCAAATGTATAGGTGATATTTCTGTGTGCACTCAGTGGGTCTGTGCTCCCACCTGCAGAGCACCACTTTCCTACATCCCACTCCTCCTCCCATCACCCGCATCCCTGTTCCCAGGTCTTCTACTCTGTTCTGACCTAGTGATTCCTGCTCAATGGGCATCAGGATTCCTTTTACCAGCTTCTGGCCATGGCCTACAAGATCCAAAGTGGACACCTCATCCCAGCTCAATCATTCACCTTTTATATGTACAATAGAAAATTAGAATCAAAGGTTCTATGTAGTGATAAGAGCATATGTTCCCCAAACTGGGGCACCAAGCCAGGAGAACCAGCGTATACACTTGAGGTGAGCACATTTCCACAGAAAAGCACAAAGCAGGAGAGGAATAAAGGTACCTTTGTTTTTGCTGTTCATGTTCTTTGTTCATTCCTTTTTGGAGCAAAAACCGTATTTTCTCTCCTTTGCTTAATGTGGCCTATATTTTTCTGGGACATTCTATGTTTTGACTTTTTCTTTTAGCACAAGTAGTCCAACTGAGGTATCTGTCACTTGTACCCAAAAGAATCTCAGGGAAGACAGCAGTCAGGAGGAAAACAAATTAAATAAAACTCCCTTCAAGAAAACAGATAATAAGCAAAATATTTATCCCAAGTAAGTTTTAAAAGAGGAATGGGAACAGGAAAATAAAATGGATTTTATTATAATCCTGAACTGTCAAGCTTACTACTTTCTTAATTAAATAACATTTGTTCTAGAAAGCTCAAGGGATATCCTGAGTCTAATACAAGTTTATTCATACCATTTCTGATCTTTGCCTTCTAAGAAAATGGTTTAGATTCGGACTTCTGAGACTTTCACTTTGAATCAGATTCCTACTTTAATACTTACACTTTGAAAACTTTGAAATAACTCAAAATAGATGTATTAAAAAGTAGTGTGTTGAGATAGTACATGTCATGATGGAGTTCTGGATTTTATGCTTAAGGCTGGAATAATAAATATAGAATTGCATTAATCTTGTTCAAAGAACTTTCTGAAGCATCTCCTTCTGACAATTATATTTTATACCAAAGTCAAATTTAAATCAAATTCTAAAAATTTAAGAAGCATGGGAGACTTAATACCTTACAGATCTAGGAGCTATCATAACGGTAGGTTATTTTAGGGGAAATTTTAATATTTAAATTTAGAACTGAAACTGAAACAAACTCTATTAATTATGTTTTAAGGATTTTAGATAAGCATAAGATTTAAAAAAAATAACATATCATCTTTATTTAAAAAAAAAAAAACATGCTCATCAACGTGGCCAACTTTATGTGAATAGCACCATGTCAATTTTAAATCATAGCATTAGCATATACACACTTGTACATATATCACTATTCATATGTACATATATCAGTATTAAGGTTTGGATAAAGTACTAACTTTAAATCAGTACTATCAAAAATTTTAATAAATATGCAGAGATTACTTGGTGACTTCTTTGAAGAATAAACTTTATTCATATGTAAATTCCTCTTATGTCTTTCCCTCCCTGTCAGTTCAGGTCAGTTCAGTGAATATTTAGCTAATATATTCATAAGTTGATATTTTCAGTGTTATTAAAGAGTCAGATCAACATTTTGCCATGAACGAACCTAAAAAAATTTGAACTGGTGGCTAGAGTGAATTCATTCTTTTCCCTTTAGTCTCCCATCCTTCCACGTTCTATGAACAGTGATTTTCATTTTAAATTTTGCAAAGTCTACCAAAAGTTAGTAGAATTGACTGTATGAATTATAGTGAATGTTTTATTGTGTAGTTAAGTAAAATTTCTCAGACACACCTTCAGAATAAAATTTTAAAAGAGTATTAGTGACTGCCTATTGTTGTAATGTTTTATGAAAACTGTGTAGAGGTGGGTGTATCTCAGTGGCACAGTACTTGCTTAGCACATGTGAAGCACTGGATTTGATCCTTAGCACCACATAAAAATAAACAAATAAAATAAAAGCATGCTGCCGGGCGCGGTGGCGCACGCCTGTAATCCCAGCACTTTGGGAGGCTGAGTCAGGAGGATCGCGAGTTCAAAGCCAGCCTCAGCAATGGCGAGGCACTTAGCAACTCAGTGAGACCCTGTCTCTAATAAAATACAAAAAAGGGCTGGGGATGTGGCCCAGTGGTCTAGTGCCGCTGAGTTCAATCCCTGGTACCAAAAAATAAAAAATAAAAAAAAAAAAAAAATAAAAGCATGCTGTTTGTCTACAGCTAAAAAAAAAAGAATTAAAAAAACCCAACCATATATATATGGTTGGGTTTTTTATATATATATATATATATATAAATATATATGGAGAGAGAGAGAGAGAGAGAGAGAGAGAGAGAGATGGGGTAAAACATGCCATAGAAATATTAATTGTATAACATAAAATTAATAATGGTAGATATTTATGAAGATTTTACTGTGTTCTAGGTATCATGAATTATGCGCATTAACTAGTTAATAGCTTTAAGAGTCTATGAAGTTTACTACTATATATATTTTAAAGAAAAACAAATTGCATCAGAGAGAGGGTAAGTAGCACAGACAGGAACATGAGCAAATCTACCCTAACAGTAGGGTATATCCTGATACCTGTCACATCACACAGGAGGACATGCACATTTGTGATTTCCTCCAATACACAGTTATCTCCTTGTGGCAGTAGGGATGCCTTGTTTTGTAGCTAGACACATAGAGCCAAACACACACTGGCTTAATCAATGCACACCACTCAGATTCCCCCTTTAGGACTTAGACTTGGATTGACTAGGAATGTTTCTACAAGGTAGATGTATCTGCCAGCTCCCTTTGGGATTGGTGTGGCGGGTAGAGTTGCTGTGTCCACGCTCATATCACCTTGCAAAGCAATTGACATCCATCCAATTCAAGCAGCATTATAAATGCTCAGCCCCACTGTCCTAACTCAGGGCTACTATGGAGGGCCTCTGCTTCTGAGGTCTTTGGTGAAAACACATTGCAAACTAATTCCTCTGTCTGATTTTGCCTCTTTTCTCTTCTGCAAGTGTTAGTCTCATGAATACTGTCTGATAAACTTGCTTCAGGCTAATCTTGATCTCAGAGTTTGCTTCACAGATAATCCAACATGCAATATAAAACAAAGGGAACATTTTTGGCAACACAGGTGGAAATCCAAAGGCATGTCTGTCTTCAGATTTTATTTGATTAAGTGTTTTAAACTTTTTGCAAAAGGGTAAAAAAAAAAAAAAAAAAAAAAAAAAAAGATGGTAGAATGAGATGGATATCATTACCCTAAGTGAATATATGAAGAAATGAATGGTGTGAATATACTTTGTATACAACCAGAGATATGTAAAAATGTGCTCTATAGTGTAATATGAAATGTAATGCATTCTGCTATCATTTTTAACAACTTAGAATAAAAAAAAAAATAAAATTGGTAATATTACATCATTTTATATTGATCGATATTACAACCTACAATAAATATAAATACAGTAAAAAAAAGAGTTTTAAACTTGATTTCTTTCTGTTTTCAGTAAGAAATTTATTCCTGCACAGATAGTCATCCTGTTTGGATATTACCCCATCCAGAAGGAGACCCCAAGTAAACTTTTCTGGGATTGGACTGCCAAACTCCTAAGACAGGGGAATGGAAAATGTTAAAGGGCATGAGCCAACTTATGCTACCCCTGGAACTTGAAGTGTCTCTCCTGGGTTGCTTTGAGGCAGGGGAGGTGAGTGCATGCAATTCTGGTTATTTTTGGAAAGAGAGGGTGAGCAGGTGCTGATTAGTGGATGGATGATAAACAGCATCTATAGTTTCCCACAAGAAGAGAAACAGAAATAGTCCTTTCTTTTGTATTCAGTCCCCTCTACATTTTTTCAAATGATACAAATTTCCAATTTTTCACCAGAGACCTCATAGCTTAGAATTTATTTCTTCCCGAATGCCTTTTCTCTCCCCCCAGAGACAGGCTTACAGGTTTATCTACCATTTTTTCCAGAGAGTAATGTCTTCACTATACTATATTTTATTTAATCATTTGTTTAATAGTATTCTCTTTTACTGGACAATTAATTCCTTAAGGAGGGAACCTGGATCTTACTCATCACTTCCCCCCAGTAACACAGAGCATGACCAGGGAAAAATTTTCCTAGTTTTGAAAGAATGCACATGCCAATGAGAATTCTAGCTTTTCCTGGAGATAATCACAAAGGATTCATAAATACGACAGAGATCCATAATTCTAACTTATATAATGATAAGTACATGATAAAGAAAGAAAGAAAAAAGCAATACACTGAGAGGAAGGAAGAAAAGACCCTTTTACCTAATGGGATGGTAGCTTCCCAGAGAACAGAAATAGAAGTGCAGATAAATGTTTCCCAGAGAACAGAAACACAGGCAAATGTTGATTATTGAGCATATCCATACCAACTGTATGCACACATTCACAAACGAGAGAAGAAAGACAGGCTCATTAGTTCCAAGGTCTGAACTGCCACAGGGATTTTGTTGTTTGTTTGTTTTTTATGAGGAAAACATTTCATAAAGGAATAGGTGAGGTCAGATCCTAGTTCTTGAGATGGTAAATGAGTTTGGAGTCATAAAAAAACCTAAGATATTAAAAATTCCAATGTTGCCTTTTGAGGGCGATACATCATGAATTAGTTTTTGAACATACTGAATGTGAAGGGGAGTTAGGGTAAGGAAGACCCAAAACCACTAGTCTGACATAGTTGACAGTTCTATTTTTCTATTTGGTCTGTCCAATGCTAGTTATTTCAGATTTCTTTTTTTTCTTTTTTTTTTTTTTTTTTTTTTTGTAATCAGTTGTTGGTCTTCTTAGGAGATTATATGCAAACATCTCTTGCTTAGTCATTTCAATTTATTTCTGGAAACCGTGCTACTGAGTGGAAAAGTCATGACATGGGGAAAAACAAAACAAAAAAAACAAAAAAACAAATGTTTTCCATTAATTTTAATGAGAAAAAATATGATGTTGTCCATCCTCACCCAAGTCACACAATTTTTACAGATCGAAAGAGCTATCAATTACAAATAAAAGTACGTTTATGCTAGTAATAAGCAACGATTTGAAAATACGAAGCACAGTGGTTGGTAGATGGAATGCACTGTAATAGATCTGGGTTGCAATCTCCACAGCTAGAAGTGTGACTAGGCACTGGCAGAGAAGGCAGCAAAGGGATCATGCTTTGGAAAGCAAATGCTTTCTTTTATAACATTTTTTTTCACCAATTTTTTCTCCCTGTACAGACTCACAGTTATCTTGAAGGCAACCTCTACATCAATATGCTCTTAGAGCACCCATGTAGCAAAATTAAGGACAAACATGAAAATTCTCGAGAACAAGTGGGAAGAACACACACAAACAGATAAAGGAGGTGAGACCTGCTCATCCTTCTTGCCTGTCATATGTACCAAGAGCATCTGCAGTTCATTCAAAATGAACGGTGCACAGTTTGATTTGTTCTCTATGATAGTCTCTGAACAGAAACTATGGTGTCATGAAAACTGATGAGTGCCTCTTTGCCTGAAATCATCATGTAAAAATATCACTTCATGTAGGGTGGTTATTTTGAATGTTTTAGGGGGGTGGGAATTCACTATATTGGAAAAAAAAAAAAAAAAAGAATCCATTGTCAATAAACAGTTTAATTTCTCCAGGGCAATGATGGCAAGCAATTAACTGAAAAAGTGCTTCTGCAAAGTTAAGTTTCTACATATTTGTTTGTTTACATGTTCTGCTATGTTAGAACTTAGTACATTAGGAAAAAATATATTTCTCTGATAACTTCAATATGCCTTTATTCTCATATTTTCATTTTTATGAAAATTATCACAAATCTTACACTTAGTTTTAAATACAGTAGTTATTTACTTACTCCCTTAGAACTGCATTATTCAAATAAGATTCATTACATGCCTACTACTTTCCAAGCATCTTATTAGATGTTGCATATAAAATTTAACCATTTGAGTAAAAATGTTCAGAATAATGTGATTCTAATCAGCTCTCAAAAGACATATTAAACCCTAGTTTTCCTTCAAGATTTTATGACCCTGTTCTGGTTCTGAAATTCTGTAACTTTGGAAAGGAAGTTTTTGAAATATAACATTGATGTAAAAGACAGAGAGTGCACACACAAGAAATTACAGGCCTAGAGCACAGTGGAATATTTTATAATGTAACAACGTATTCCTGGGCTGATGGTGTAGTTCAGGGATAGAGCATTTACCTAGCATGCCTGAGGTCCTGGGTTCGATTCCCAGTTCAAGGGAAAAAAAAAGTGCTTTCCCCAGGACCCACATCATTAGGCATCCATCTGTGCTGTCACCCTTATCAATGGCTTCCTGAAAGGTAGCCAATATCATGACTCTTTACAGCACAGCTAGTTTGGAATCTATGAAAGTGTAATCATGCACTGCACACAAGAAAGAAATATGCTCCTTTTTCACTTGAGGCAGTGTTTATAAGATCATCTGCATTTTTATGCTTTGTAACAACTGATTAATCATGATTATATTTTATTGTCCACTGGAGTCACAAAGCATTTATTTGTCTACTGCATGCAGTTATTTTTTCCAGATTTTGGCAGCTAGTAACAAACCTACTACTAATATTCATGTACATATTATACAATCATGTGCACTTTCTGTAGATATGTTTTCATTTATTTTTGGATAAATATGCAGGAGTACAGTGACTTGGTCAAAGGGTGAGCAATTAGAAATGGACAAACTTATCCAAAGAGGCTGTACCATGTACCATCTTAATTAATTGTATCCTTTTGTGTTTCTACCAGCTCCAGTTGTTCCACATCCTCTCCAACAATTGTTATGGCTCCTCTTTTTAATTTAAGCCATCACAGAGCGATCTCCCTGTGTTCTTAATTTGCATGTCTCTGATGAATAATGTACTGAACATTTTCAGTTGCTCACCTACCATTTTCATATCTTCCCTTTGGAAATTCCTGTTCAAACATTTTAACCATTAAGAAAAATGTTGAGTATCACTACTTGCTATTAAATTGAAAGTGTAATTCATGTTTTCCAGACATATTTTCATCATATATATGTTTGAGAATATCTTCTTCAGTCAATTGCCTGCTTTTTCATTTTATTAATTGTGACATGAAGGGGCAGATTTAAAATTATTCCATTTTAATTATTCATTTTTTTTCTTAAAATATATTGTTCCCATGTCATGAGGACTTGCCAAATGTTTCAATTTAGAAGGTTTATTGTTTTAGTGTTTATATTTAAGTACATTGTTTAACTGTTGACCATACTGTCCAGTTCCTTGCAATGTTACTGTCAGGTATTCAGTGCATATGTTTTAGATTGAAAACACCTTGCTCTTACAACAGGCATAGTGTTGTAAAATAAATCTCATGTATATACCTGGTTATTATGTACAGCTTCCTGTGCTCTTCATTCTTTCATATAACCTGAGGTTCCCTTTGATATAATTTCATTCACCTGAGAAATGATGAGGAAACTTCAGGCATTCTTGCTTTTAAAATCATTTCATGTATTCACCTTATATTAAAAGTCTTCATTCACTATTATTTAAAATACATGTATATATGGTACATAGATTTATAGGACTGTGTTTTCTGCTTTTTAAAATTTTCTTCTTGTTTTTGGTCTTTGGCCTCAAATAGTTGTTCCATTCTCTTATGACTTATATTGCTTCTGCTGAAAAGTATATTATGATTTTCATTTTTCTGCTAGACATGTTTTCTTTGTTCTTTGACTACGTTAATATTTTTAAAAATATTTTTTGGATTTTCAAATTTGACTATAAGTAGACTTTTCTTATTTTTCTCTTGCTTAGCATACACCATGCTCCTTGAATCTGTATTTTATGTTTGGTCAGATTTGATATTTCTCTTTTCCTTCCGTTTCTTTAATTACATACATATCAGAAAGGATAAATAATTTCCCTAAGGGATGAATGCATACATCTCTTCTGTTTTCTTTCTTTCTGAGCCTTTTTACATATTATTTCTTCTGAACTGCCTTCAAGAATGATGATTTTTTTCTTCTATATTGTCTAATTTTAATTTTAGATACACAAAAAAATACTTAATGCATTTCAATTTTCAGTTCTTAAGTGTCCATTTGATGCAATTATTTTCCATTTCTGTTGGTTTTCTGCCTGTAGATAATTTTGTACACCTTTCCATTAAAACATTAAAAGTTTAATAATACCTGTTGTGAAGTTCTTGACTATTCATTCCAACATGTGTAGGATCCCTGAGGCTATTTCTAGAGACCACTTTTTCTAATAGTTTTGAGTTGTCTTTTCTTGTTGTGGAAGGCCACAGTTACCCATTTGAGGGATACCATCAATATTGTGAATGCTCAATTTTAAAAGTTTGAGTTATGTTTTCTTTCTTTCTTTTTTTTTTTTTTTTTTGGTACTGGGGATTGAACTCAGCGGCACTAGACCACTGGGCCACATCCCCAGCCTTTTTTTTTTGTATTTTATTAGAGACAGGGTCTCACTGAGTTGCTAAGTGCCTCGACATTGCTGAGGCTGGCTTTGAACTCGCGATCCTCCTGCCTCAGCCTCCCAAAGTGCTGGGATTACAGGCGTGCGCCACTGCGCCCGGCTATGTTTTCTTTCTTTAGCTGTTGCTGAGTTGCATGGTTTTATCCTGTTAAACCTTGGATATAAGCTTTGTTAGAGTGAATTTAAAGTAGACTCATTGCTAAGGTTTGACTTTCCCAGACAATCAGCCAAATACTTGGTGAATGGAAAAAAAAAAAAAAAGCTCTTTGAATTCTTAATAATTTGAATACCAATGTCTCCCAGTATTGAATAATTTAATTTTTTTTTCATTTTGTCTCACAGAACATTGGTACTTAGTTATATTTTGCCAGGTCTTGCTGTGTTTCATAAGACACATGCATACATTAATATCTGGTTAAAGACTCAGGTGTGACCCTATGAAAATGTCTAAGACTCCTTGTTGGCACAAATCTCTTGTTTTTAAGATACCTTGTCTCACAAATGCTAATACCTTAGTGGCCCCAAATTCTTATTTCTAGTTTTTCCTCATATTCAGTGAAATTTCAGGTTTCTGTTTGTGTTCCATTTCCTGTGTCATATGTTGGGAATTATCTCCATCTAAAAAAGCTATAATATATCTGTACTTGTTGCCATGGTGTCTAGAAAAATCCAAGTCATTGATACTGACTGGTTCAGTAAAGGAAATAAAGTCAAAAGCTTATGTTGTTAGAATACTACCAATTTCTCTAATATAGGAATCACTCCTAATCCTAAGTGGCAGTGCCTGCTTAGTAAGACTTTAGAGAATTTGTGTGGGAAATGAAGTGGCACAATTTATTTCCATGTATTCCAAACCACTCAGGTAGTATAACCCTATATTGAAAGGAGGGATAAATGAAACCCAGCATCACAGACTTGTATACAGGAGAGGTGTAGAGAGTTTAAGAACAGAAATATAACCAAAAACCTCAATTTCAGAAAGTAAGAAAATAGTGTTAAGAGACATCACAGGATGGTAACACAGGAACTCTGAGGAGTTGGGCATAGTATAGAAGGCTGGCTGCAAAGTTTCCTGGCTACGTTCTATGAAACATGTTAACTACTATTTCTCAGGTAAGTTTCCTCATCTTTAAAACATGAATAACATTTTTAACCTTACAGAGTTATTATAAAGAACAATACTGAAATGCTTGCAATTTACCTTGAACAAAGTCTAAGCTTTGAAAAATTGTATTTCCTTTCCATTTTCTTTGCCCAAAGACACATCATAAGTAATTGGCAGTCAGCTATACAATCCAGGTCCTGTGTTCTTTCTGTACACATGCTGTACTTCAAATGGATCAATATCCATTTCTATTTAGTAACTCACCAAATAGAGGACACAGACAGGTTATATATAAATTATTTCATATGTGTATGACAAAAGAAATGGCATTGCACACTGAAATCTCAAAAAAGTTTGTAGCAAGGGAAATTTCAAGTACTTTTCAAAGGACCTTCTACTACATTTTAAAAAACTATATTTTCACGTCTGATTAATGAGAAACTTTTGAAACAATTTAATCTACCCAGGGATGTGAATGTCAGTTTCTATTTTTCAAGCCTGATTACAGAAGAACTTCTGAAGCAGTTTAATCTGTTCAGGGATGCTAAACAAATATGTCAACATTCATTTTGCATTTATATCTGTAGCAGTTAAAGGAAGAAATGTGGAAATAAACAGAATTTAGAATTTTCTCTCCATCTACTTTTTTTTTTTTCTTTTAAGAAGTAAGAGACTCCAGTGCATTTTTTGTTCCTGAGATAAATTCAGCTCAGATTGAAATTTTTAGTAGTTTAACCAAGAAGTTTATAAGTTGGCACTTGGCCACAAAGTGACCTATAACCTTATAACTCACTATTATGCAAATACAAATTTGGCATGAAGACATGTGCTCTAAGATTTTCTCTGAGGACCATCACATATTTCAAGTTTTGAAGAGAAAATTATGTTTGGCATTTAATTTGAACCTGGTTTACCCTTAAAAATAAATAGTATAAAATCTGTCCAACTGTATTATTTTGGTTGCTATAAATGCCTTTCTTATTTTTGTATGTTTTAGGGTTAGTGTGTCACATCTTCAGGGCATATGCAACTATGCATACATATAAAGGTACCCACTGGACATAGACATAGTTGGGAATCTTCTCTTGGCAATAGAAACATATTATATTAGAAAAATTAAGTCAGTAAACAAATTCCAAATTGGTAAAATTCCTATGTCCAATCAGCATTAATTCTTCTACAAAATAGGAATGAGACGCTTGCATGCATTCAACCATATTTTATAGGAAATGACTAATGAATGACAAATAAAATATAATCAAAATCAGATGTAAACAATCAATCTGGGATAGGTACATTTAAAGAAAAATGTTTTCTTTTCTTTCTTCTGAAATTTAGCAAACAGGGGTCAGTACCACAGCTGTGGTAGGAACGTTTCTATGCCAAGCTACTCTGAGGTAAAAAAGGCCCACCGACAAATCTCAGTGATGTCAAATCAAGCTGAACAGTAGTTTTAAGATCTGAAAATATCTGAACAGTGTAGACTACTTACCGTTTTCCTAACAATCAAATAAAAGTCCGACAAACTTCATTTCAACATGCTGGGTAAATCAGCACACAAATTCAACAAGATGCATTACTTAAAATCCTTTGCAAGTTTGTAGGCTGTTGTACATTGTGTTGGGATTTTCAATATCAGATTAAATTGCATAATGAATCACCTGCAAGAATCCAGTGAGTTTGCAATGTAGAGTAATGAAATGTACAATATATGAAATAAAACAGCTCATATTTTAATCTTTACACTAAGTGAAAATAGCAGGCAGAGGTAAACCTTTGTGTATCAATGTGTTTTCCTAAGGAGTTGGGAGAAAAATTTAGGCATAATGTAAACTACTACCTATTCCCTAGTTTCTACCTGCCATATGCCAAATAAAATTTGTAGTATTGCCATTTTCCTAGGATTTTCACTTACTCAGACAGTCTGAGTCCATATCATGTGAAGACATGACAGTTGGTGTGGTTTAG
The DNA here is from genome assembly GCA_025594165.1 of Tamias sibiricus. Lineage (NCBI taxonomy): Eukaryota > Metazoa > Chordata > Mammalia > Rodentia > Sciuridae > Tamias > Tamias sibiricus. The sequence goes on from CM046662.1 coordinate 14,884,909, forward strand.
GAGGTTTCAAAAAGCCAACCCCCAAATATGTTGTTCTTTTGCCTTCATTATAATACATAATCCAGTCATTCCTCAATCTGTGCACTGCTACTTATCTACCTGTTCATGTATGATTCTAACAACATTTCCATCCACTTGTTCATCATCCCCTCAAACATACATGTATGCATGAAAATATTTATCCATGCATGTCCATTTTTTTGATTCAACAAAAATTACAGAGCTTATTAACATGGGGAGTGATGTGGTAATAAAACAATAAGAAAACACCTCCCAAATCCCTGTCCTGATGGAATTTAATGTCTAGAGAAGTTTTCAGGCATTAAATAAATAATTACAATGTGACATGTTCAATGAAATCATATGAGCTGCGCATTTTAAATTATGAGAAAAAGCCTGAAGAGCTGGAATAACGTTTTTTGATGAGGAGATGTCAAATAGGAGGCCAAGAAGATAGAAAGAAAGAAAGCAACTTCAAGGGAGGAAGTGAGAGTGGGATTAAATTCATGGCCAGAATAAACTCAAAGCCTACTCTCCTGACTCTGAGCCACCATCCTCTACTAAAATGGTCACAGTAAAGCTACCATTAAAGCCTGATGTTTCTCTGGCCTTTACATTAATCATCTGGCAGAGTTTAAAATGCCAGATTAAAAGTTTTCATTAAAAATTCATATTAAAATTTTAATATGAATCTGGGATTGTTTAATATGCCCTATAGAACAGACATAGATGACAGCCAACTCTGCCTTGGTGTCAGGTGATGGCAGGGATTTATACAGATTCTTGGGAAAGCAGAACAGTTTCAGGCTATAGGGACAGCGTGTGTTTAAGAGAACCACATGTCATGAAGTAGAGTATGGAAGATAAAATATATCAATGCCTACTTGATTGTTTGTCCTTAGGCACATTTGCATCTTCAACTGGCTACTTGCAAACGGAAGCTAGTTGATCCCATCAGATATTTAATTGAGGTGAAATACAGCATTTCCTATGCCAACTTGAACTATTTTTGGATACATTATTTCACATTACACCAAATAGGTATAAAGCAATTTAGAAGAACACCTAAATTATTAGTCAATAATGAATTCATAGATACAGGTATAGATAATACAAAGACAACAATAGCTCTATATGATATATAAGTACCTATAAGATTTAGATGACATCATGATTAGGGCAGATATGAAACAGTATAATATAATGAGCAGAGCCAGCAGAAATTGCCTGGAAATCTGACTGTTCTACTTTCTAAGTTTGACTTTAAGCAAATCATATCACTTCACCAGCCTCAGTTTTTGTGAATATAATGCTTAACTATTATTAATTTTTATCTGGAGGAATTTCATGAAAAATATAGATAGACATTATAAACATAATTCAGCTTTCATTACCTTTATAGTCTCAATATTTACCAGTCTTCCATTGAATGATACAGCATTAACAAGCTTAAAATAAGCATAAAAATTAGCAATGTCTCTCTCTGCCTCTCTCAGATACAGACATAATCTCCCTTTGTCTCTGTCACTGTCCCTGTCTCTCTCTCTCTCTCTCTCTCTCTCTCTCTCATACACAGAATATGTAAAGAACTTCTAAGATTAGACAGAACAAAAAAGTGATACAATAAAACTATAGAATAAGTATTTGAATAGTAAATTTGTAAAAGGAGAAATTTAAATGGCTAACAAGTATGCATGATTTAAAAAGGCAAATTGAAACAATGAAATATCTACAAGAGGGAAAATATCTAATGTTGTCCAAACTGTAGGGAAATTAACATTCATTTGTACTTGGAAATCAATCACACAGTATAACTCAGAATTTTAAGAGAGTTATTCCTTTACTCTGAAATTTTGCTTATATATTTTAATGGATATATATATACACTTTAGAGAGGTACAATGATATTCGCTCTTCTTATATTTTAAAAAATTACTAAATTGCATGAATAGAACAATGCTTTTTATAAACTATTGTCTATAAGGTCATTCTGTAGGCTTGAAAAATATATTTAAAAACATACATATCTATATAAAAATCACAAAATATATAATATGCATAGTTAAAGTACATAAAATATACACATATAATGGAATTTCTTCCTAAAAAAGTTAAATGGATAAAACACAAAAGCATTATTCTAGATTATTCATGTAGACTATATGTAGATTCACATTCACCCAGACACAGAAACTCGAACTATATAGTATTTATTTCTGTAAATGCATTGCAAAATGTTCCATGGAAAAAAATGTGCAGAAAAATAAATCTAACTCCTGTGAAGGAAAGTAAAATATAGGTGGTAGAGGGTCAGAAACTATTTAATTTTTACCTTAGCCAATTTTTAATTTCAAAGAAGAATATTAAAAAACATTTTCACAAATTGTAACAACACCTGCTTGATATTTTGGTAGCTTTGCTGTGATCTTAAGAAGAAATCTACTGTGAGTTGGGGGATGGAAAGGTTAGACGGGGCTTAGATGTGAAGTATGAATCTCAAAACGTGTAATTCTGTGACTAACTTTCCATGTTTCATGATTTTGTATTTATTAGAAAATACATAATTTTTGTATTGCATATATAGTGCTCATATGTATTACAAAATACCTAATTTTGCAATTACCCTCGAATTTAGAATCTAGTTTTAAATTAACTTAGTATTCTTGAGTCAACAAATTCTGATCTCTGCTCATTATTATGAAAGTAGAAGGTGTCTGCTTCCTAATCATGTGTGATTATAATTACAATTCTTTTTCACACATCTGTCACTTTTCTAATTTAAAATCAAAATTGATAACATCTGTTGTTTTTAATAGTTCCAGTTCTCCAGAAATGCTCTGAAGATGAACTTCATATTCTTTGCTGGAAAAAAAATGGATTAGACATTTCAACTAAAATTTGGATTATTTCTTCATAAAAAATTGCTTAGTCTTTTTCATTTTATCCACTAGACTCTGCACTACTTGAAAACAAGAATGGAGTCTTAGCCATCTGTGAATGCTGTTTTTAGCATAGTGTCTGATATTTATGATACGTTAGGTGAATAAATGCCTTAGCAATAACCACCAACTAAAACCAAAGGATAAGGACCCTGGATTTGGAGAAAATGATAATAATAGCAATAATAATAGCATCCTGCTCTTACTCTTTACAAATTATGCTATAAATAACTGATATAACCATTCCGTCTACTTTCTTACTTGTTAATTAAGTATGATCTTACCAGATTGGGAACTGGTAAAATTAAATAAGGTCAGGTTATTACACCACATACTTGGTATTATTATTCTAAGCAAATGTAATATATGTTAGTCCCTAGCCTCATGGAGATCCACAGAGGAAATGGAATTTATCTAAACATTCTAGGGCATACCAGGGTGACACAGAAGAGAAGACCAGTGCATTCTGAGGCCACAGTGTCTTTCTCAAGTTTGATTCAGGAGTGGAGAACAGGAAAACTGAAAACTGTCAGTGGAGTTGAAGGATGGTCATCAGATGTGGTAGAGGATGGATTCAGCATAAGTTTATAACTGATAGCAAGAACCAGGTCAATGGTACCTTTAAATTAAGTAATAATGAGGAAGGGGAGACAGATGATGATAATAATGAGAAAAATATTTTTTAGTATTTTGTACAGTGGCACACATCAGGGATCCCAGCTACTCAGGAGGCTGAAGCAAGAGGATGCCAAGTAGGAGGACAAACTGGGCAACTCAGTGAGATCCTGTCTCAAAAAAATAAATAAATAAAATTTTAAACAATTAATAAGTAAAAAGGGCTGGAGACGTGCAAGGTGATTAAGCACCCCAGGTTACATAATTAATATTGAAATTAAAAGAAAAATTAAAGACAAAAAACATTTTAAGATAGCTATTTATGTACAGTTTTAATTTATTGACTTTTCTTTTATCTAGTTACTTAGTAACATTCTGGTCTTCACTCTTTAAAAGTACAATTACAGACAATTTTAGTAATCATCATGGAGGCAAATGATAAAATTATTGTTAGTTATCATCAGGATTTTCTTGGCTATGTGCTTAAGTCTAGAAAGAAAAAGCAGAAAAATGAGAAAGAGAGAAAATGAGTATCACAAGGTGTGGACAGTCATGATACACTGATTAAAGAAACAGATACCAGTTTAATTAATTCAAAGAAAAATGTATCTAATGCCAATTTGGACTTTAGCCTATTCCAAACTCTTTGAGCAATGAGTATATATAATATCATAAGGCCACCTTTCTGAATATAAGAATTATCTTCAAAATTAAGTATCTTTTTGGGTAAAGAGAAAAGTCAAATGAAACTTTTGTTTATAGAAATATACTCAATTATTTAGGCATGAAGTAATTTTGTGGCTATTATTTAGCCCACGTGTAATATCTAGAGAATTGTAAATTATATGATTTGTCATTAGCTTGATCATCACCAGGAAATAGTTAAATTTCATATACATAGAAGTAGTATAAAAAAATGAGCTTCAAAAATATTTTATCCAGCCAGGCGTGGTGGCACATGCCTGTAATCCCAGAGGATCTGGAGGCTGAGACAGGAGGATCTCTAGTTCAAAGCCATCCTCATCAATGGTGAGGCACTAAGCAACTCAGTGAGACCCTGTCATTAAATAAAATGCAAAAAATAGGGCTGGGGATGTGGATCAGTGGTCAAGTGCCCCTGATTTCAATCCCTAGAACCAAAAAAGAAAAAAAAAAAAAAATTACATAAAAGCACATAAGTGCTCACAGTATCTTAATAGTGTTAATTACTGCCATGGACCATTTTGATAATTCCTACTCAAGTGGTAGTTACACACATATAAGTGTAAAATATTGAAAATTGGTTGCAACCTCAGCATAGCAGTGCTTCAAAATCAGTAACTTCCAAGTTTAACAGAATTGTGCAAGATAAAAAGTCTAAGCCATCACCTTATTTACCAAGGTCCATGATTACAGATCTGTTGCCTTAGAGTTGCAATCATCTATATTTTCAACAAATGTGAATCAAAATGCTAAGTAGCTACCCAATTACCCAAACCACAGGCTAATAGTTCCCAACTCTACAGCACATATCCCAAAGTTTTTCAGAAAACTGTGCTTTGCTTTAATCATATGCTTTTTCAAGTTGCAACTTATCCGGGGCGGGGGGGGGGGGGTGCGGAAAGTTGGGTTACATATTCACTACCCAGTCCTGCATAATAAGAAAAATGTTAATTATCTAACAGCATGTTCACATTTTCTACTGGTTGGCAAGTATAGAGTTTTGGCTGCTATCACTCCTCCACTAGGTATTGGAGTTTTACACATTTGTTATCAGCACAGAATTTGCCTTGTCTAGTTGTACTGCCTACATATTCCACTGTTCCAGAAGTCATTTAAGCATATAATAAATTGAGTTTCAATGAGCTGGAACCTCCCGCTTCAGCCGATTTTTTCAGCAAATTATTTTTCAGCTGTAGCTTCAGCAGGAGTTTTTCCCACTCCTGAAAAGATGGCTGTAATGGCCACATATTTTATATGCCAATTTGAAAATCGTTTTAATCGGCTAGTTATTATGCATTAAGTCAGTGATGAGCAAATTTAAAAAGGGTTCAAATCACTCCACAGATATGGCAAGCGCCATTGATAGACTTCGTGTTTTGGCACGAAAGCCTGATATGACAAAAAACAAGGCCAATATTTTTGAGGTTTTGCCAAAGAGCACACACACAAAAAAATGCTATTTCACCATGTATGGTATGCTTTACTGCATACTGATGTTCCAAGAAACATCACTGGAGGATGGAGTAAGTGTTGGTGTTTTAGGATCAGAGAACCCCAAACTTTAAATCTGGTTCAATCACTTGCATCTCTTCCCATTCGCACTCAAGTTCTCCTGAAGTAAACAGATTTGAAGGGCAGATGAACCACGGTTGTACATACTTGACAGTAACCTAAATCAGTTTTCACATGCCTATATAAATATATATGTAGACATAAATGCAAGGGTGAGTTTTCATGTACAAGTAATATTTATAAATATATAAAATATGTTAGGGTATAAGTCATGATTTTTGGTGGTGCGGGAGGTATTGAACCCAGGGTTTCATGCATGTTAAGCAAACACTCTACTACCGAGCTATATCCCCAGCCCTGTGTGTGTGTGTGTGTGTGTGTGTGTGTGTGTGTGTGTGTGTGTGTTAGGATATACTTAACACTAAATATGTGTAGAAAGAGCTAACTGACACTTTATTGGCTATTGTCTTTGCATTCAATAGTTCTCAATATCAGATGTCAACGTTTCTTCTGATTTGAGAAATTTATCTTTTGAAGGATTCATTCTAAGCACATGTGGACCCAAAAGGAACCATAGTGAAAGATGGGAAATGTATGTATAGGGGATGCAAGAGTGTGCTTTTAGAAGGCTCCCAAGTATCCCAAGAGAGAAGTGAGAAAGGAGTTGCTTCTCAGGGAAGGTCCTAAGGGAAGTCATATTCAAGACTTTACAAACCTAAGGTGCTGAAAGGAAAAAGTGCCCTGGTGTATAATAGGAATTTAAGATATAGATGTGCATTAATTTTGGATGGGGGAGGAGGGATTAACCAAGGAATTACTTTTTAAGCTTTCTTGAGGTACATCTGATAAACTGTAATTGTCTAAGGTATACAATTTGATGTTTCCATATACTGAACATTGGAGTTGATCATCAACATCAAGCTAATTAACATATCTATTACTCCACCTCCTCTGTGACCTTCTCTGTATTTGGTGAGAATGCTTAGGATCTATTCTCTCAGTAATTTCAATTACTTCAACTCCTATTAACTATAGTCCCTATGCTGTACACTGGAACCTCAAAACTTATTCACTTTGAGTAAACTTTGTAACTTTTGACCAATATCTCCTCATTTCTTTCCCTCAAATCCCTGACCACTGCCATTCTATTCGTTGCTTGTGAGAGTTGGAATATTTAAAAATTTATATATAAATGAGATAATACAGTACTTGCCTTTCTGTGTCTAGCTGGTTTCTTTTAGCCTGATGTTCCCCAGGGTCTTCCACATTGTCACACATAACCAGAATTTAGTTGATAAGCAATCTATTCTTGTTCTTTGCCCATATTTAAATCAGATTGCTTATTCTTCTACTCTGGAGTGGTATGAATACCTTACATATGTTTGATGTTCCTTATCAGATGTATGGTTTGCAAATAGTTTCTTTTTAAAATTCATTAATTAATTTATTTGTTGATTTTAAATATACATGACAGTAGGGTGTATTTTAACATATTGTACATACATGAGGCGTAACCCACTACAATTTTGATCCCATTCTTGTGGTTGTACATGATGTGGAGTTACACTGGTTGTGTATACATATATGAATATAGGAAAGTTGTGTCCTATTTATTCTACTGCCTTTCCTATTCAAATCTCCCCTCCCTCCCTTCCGTCCCCTTTGTCTAATCCATTGAATTTCTATAATTCCCCTCCTTATCTTCCCTTGTTATGACTCAGAATCCACCTATCAGAGAGAATATTTGACCTTTGGTTTTTTTGGGACTGGCTTATTTTACTTAGCATGTTAGTCTCCAATTCCATTCATTTACTAGCAAATGCCTTAATTTCATTCTTCTTTATAGCTGTATAATTTTCCGTTGTGTATATATACCATACTTTCTTTATCCATTCATCTATTGAAGGGCACCTAGGTTGGTTCCATAGCTTGACTATTGTGAATTGAGCTGGTATAAAAATTGTTGTGGCTGTAATGTGGTATGCTGATTTTAAGTATGCTGATTTGAGTAGAAGCTAAGGAGTGGAATAACTGGGTCAAATGATGGTTCTATTCCAAGTTTTCTGAGGAACCTCCATACTGCTTTTCAGAGTGTTTCTACCAATTTGTAGTTCCACCAGCGAAGTAGGAGTGAGCCTTTTTCCCCCACCTCCTCGCCAACATTTATTGTTGTTTGTGTTCTTAATAGCTGCTATTCTGACTGGAGTGAGGTTCTGCATATCCAAGTTTCTTCATTATTTACTTCATTAATTGGAATACTTCTTTTCAAGCTCCTTTCTAACACTAAGATCTTTGCCTCTGATTTTTTTTTTCTGTTAGAAATGTCAATATTAGGTTACTGATTCTCTTGTTCAAGTTTCCACAGCTACCAAGTCATGAAGGCAGAATTTGAATTTTGTTAATTTTTTTCCTTTCTTCCCCTTTCCTTTCCTTTACTTTTTGTTGCATTATTGCTTAATGCCACCCAAAGCCATTCTTCTAACTGCTACTATTTTTTCATGGCCACATTCTTTGCTCTGGGGGGAACCTATAGTCTAGTCTGTTGGGGAGAATAACATGGAAATACAACCATTTCCACAAAGAGAAAAGTTTCAACAAATGTTAGTCATTTTTGCATTTTCCCTTCTTACAATCTTCTAGAAAAATACCCTGTTTGCATCATATCTATCATTTTCAACCTATCTCCTGTTCTCTTATTTGTTCTATATTGCTCTGTTTTTGTTTTTTGTTTTTCTGTTTGAGGTATCATTTGACTAGTTATATCTATTGGGCCATCAATGATGTATTTTCAATCTCAGTAGAATTCATTATTTTTTAATTTGTTTTTTTTTTTTTTTTTTTTGAAGTGTTTATTAATGAGATGGTCTACCAAAGTCCTTCAATTTAACCAACTGGACTCCACTTCATTCATTTCTAGAAGCAGCACCTCTAATTCACCTGGGAAACATAAATGATTGGAATATCAACATTTGGTTCCAGTCCTGGTCATTCAATAGCCCACTTTCATACCTAAGTAGGCATGTGCCATGCTTTCCTCAGAGCTATATTTCTTTCAACATTTAGTAAATGGATGAATAAGCAGTGTTGACAAAATCAAGGGATGAGTTTGCTTTCTCTCCCAAATACTTCTCCTAGCAACTCATTCATTTCTGTGTTTCACAAATTTGGGAAGAATAATTGAGTGCTGAGTGAAATGGGTAGAGATGGTTCCCTATTCTCCTTTTTAGCTATGAGTAAACTGGCAATTTGGGAGACAGGTTTAAAATTTAAATTTTTATTTTACCTTACTCATTAGGAAATCCAGGCATGGTCCTGCTAAAATAAGAATCAGCTTCAAAAATCATAAATCACCTCACATTAATTGCATACTTAAAATTTCCAACAGTGCTTCACTGCACCTAACATAAAATGCAAGCTCCACATGATTACCAATTCCCACCTAGTCTGGGGCCTACATGTCCATGGGAAATGACTCCATTTCTCGTCCTCCCTCTTCCTTCTCCAGGTATTTCAGTTCTCCATACTCCATTGTTGCAGGTTGGCGCTGGAATTTTTCCCAAAGGCCCATGTATTAAAGACCTGGTCCCTGGCCTATTGCTACTGGCAGGTGGCATAAACTTCAGGACATAGGGCCTATGGGGAGGTCTTCAGATCATTAGGGACATGCCCTTGAAGGGGATGATAGGAACCCCATCCCCTTTCCTTTCCTCTCTTATTTTCTGGTCATAAACTGAGTGGCTGTGCTCTGCCACCTGCCTCTGCCATATGTGCTTTCTCATCACAGACCTAAAAGCTATGTCATGGACTGACACCTCCAAAAGTGTGAAACAAAATAAACCCTTTGTCTTAATAAGTTGATCATTTCAGATATTTGTTACAGTAATGGAAAACTGACTGAGATGACTTTGCAATTCCCAATTATACAAAGATTAAATCCACATGTCCTAGTCTTAGCTCTGGTGTGGATACAGAATGCTATTTTCCTAAGTCTTTTAGTGGGAAGTTGTTGAAAATCTCTTATTATCCTCCATATCATAGCCTAAATCCTTCCTCCTATGAGAAGCTTTCTCTGATCACTCAAAATAATTAACCAGTTACTATCTTATGAACCTATGTTAAATCTCTCTGCAGAATATGTCCTAATCTTTTACACTATTTTGTGATTTGCATGTTTTTCTTTCTCACCAGGATATAAAATTGTCTTTTGTAAGTATTGGAGAGAAGTGATCCAAAGCATGAGCTTGTGGTATGAGATGCTATGTTCTGAATTCAAACAAAAACACTGCTAGAGGTTTTACTTGGGGCCGGTCTATTCACTTCTCCAAGGTTTACCTTCCTCCACTGTAAAAATATGAAGATAATAGTAGCATCTTGGAGCTGGGGTTATAGCTCAGTGGTAGAGCATGTGCCGTGCATATGTGAGGCACTGGGTTCAATCCTCTGGACCACATAAAAAAATAAAATAAAATAAAATAAAATAAAGATCTAAAAAAAAGTAGCATTTCTCTCATAGGGTTGTTGTAAGGATAGGATGAGATATAGCAGAGCTTTCAATAATATTGATCATTTTTATTCATCACTATAGACCCAGGACCTAGAACAGGGGCATTGGTTCATACACCATAATAAATATTTTATGAAAAAAATAAATAAGTAAGGGTCATCATGGAACTATGAATATTGCTTAAAGGAAACTTTTCTTTTTGTTTTCTATCTCATTCCCATTCTTCCACAGAGTGGCTTTTCCATCAGGCTTGTCCCCTCCTTTCTTTAGCACCAAATATACCTTCAACTGACCCTAATTGTTCTTGAAATATCAACAACCTCATGATTTTTCCAAGTTTAATGTTTTTTGGCCAAAAAACTCCATCCCTTCTTTTGGCCTTAATAGAATAGCCAAACTTGACTTGATTCATTATTAAATTATGGCTTCTATCTCATTATTTTTTTCTGGGATTACTGATGACCATCAGACAATCCCTTAGATCTTGAAGACAATTTCTACTTCTTATTTATCAGTTGCAGTTATTCCTTAGATAAAACACAGGCACAGAAGCTGAGAAATCTGAATTAAATGGTGCTTCATACATGAATGATTTTTGAGGCCTTGGGCAAGTTGCTCAAATGCAAAATGATGATGAAACTAATCTACCTTGAATTCTTTCTTATTCAATTATTTACTCAACACTCATTTATCAAGATTCTACCCTGTGTCAGGCCATGCTGTCGAACTTGAGATATGTCAGCAAGCAAGATCAGTGAAAATTCCTACATGGATCTTACAGTAGGGTGGTGACTAAACAAAGTAAATAAATATCGTGTAATAGGATGTGATAAAATGTGAAAGCAAGAAAGGAAGTATGTAATCAATGGAAAAATAGATGAGTGGGAAATCTTGTTATTTAAGATAAGGTGTTGCAATTTACAATAGGGGATGTTTTCTTGGGAAGAACATAGTGAACCAGATGCCTGAAGGAGGGTCATGGTTGGTAGAGGGTGGTACTAGCATGGGGCATGTCCCAGACAGCAAGAACATCAAGGGCAGAGGACCCCAAATAGAGACACAGTGGCAAGTTCAAGGAACACAGGAAGCAGTGTAACTGGAATGATGCAAAATAGTAACAGCCTTAGAAAGAAGGACAAACAGATAACGTATGGGGGAGAAGAGCAAGAACGAGGTCAGACAGGGCCATATTGGCTACCTTAAGCATCTTCATATTAAATGAAATGGAACCCACCAGAGTGCTTTTAATAAAATCACTTGGACTGCTATGTTGAGAGGAAGGGAAAAGAAGTAGTAGCAGGAGGTCCACTGAGAAAGCTATCAAGTCAGAGGCGATGGTAGTTAAATCAGTGTGGAGGCAATGCAGATAATGAGAGGTGAGAGGATTCCTGCTGCATTTTAAATGTAGAGTCAGATATATTGTATGATAGATTAGAGGGGTGTATGATGAAGAGAAATCCAGGACTGGTCCAACGTTCACTGGGGTAACTGTCAGAAAGCATTTACTACTTACTATGATGAGGGAGATGTGTGGAAAAACTAACTTGTGAAGGAAACTATTAACTCAGTACATTTTTAAGTTTGCATTGCCCATACCTGTTCCAGAGTAGACATTGGGTGAGTTTGGTGCTCAAGAAAGACATTGAGAGTGGAAATGCAATGGTGTGAGCCATAAATATAGAAATAGTATTAAAGATCATGACATAAGATAAGAACTTGAAAAGAAGACTAGCCCTAAAAATGATAAAGGAATTCAAAACCTGAATCCTGGGAGACTTCACTGGTTAATGAAGATGATGTAACTGCACTGATTAAGAGGCCATAAGAAACCTATAGGAAATACTGAAAAGGAGCATTCATGAAGCTGAAAGGAAAATCGTGAGAATGAGATTTTTTGAGTGCCAACTTTAAAAAGTATTTTAAGGAACTCAGAAAGCATTTTATTGAGTGAAATAAGCAGGCTGGTGGATTAGCTCAGTGATAGAACACTTGCCTAGCACACAGAAAGCCCTGGGTTCTGCCTCCAGGATCTCCAATAATACACAAAAATTATATCAGAGTGAAAAAAGTCAAATGAAAAAAGACAAATGTTGAATGATCTCAGTTCCATGTGGACAATTTATATAGAATCTGAAAATGCGTAGCTCAGAGTAAAATGGTAGACATGGAAAGACGTTGGTCAAAGGGTAGATACTTTGGGTCCTTCTTGTTTTAAGTGATTTTTTAATATATACTTTTTAGTTTCATATGGACACAATACCTTTATTTTACTTATTTATTTTTAGTGGTACCCATGATTGAACCCAGAGCCTCACACATGCTAGGCAAGCACTCTTCCACTGAGCTACAGCTTCAGCCCCAAACTTTGGGTCTTAAGATGAGTTAAGTTCTAGACAGCATAGTGACAAAAAGTTAATAATACTATATTGTATAGTTAAAATCTGTTCAGGAAGTAGATCTTAAGTGTTCTTATCACACACACAAAGGTAGCTATGTTAGTAGATTGTGGTAATCATTTCATATTCTATATTTACCAATTCCTCCTGTTGTATGATATATGCTATATATATATATATATATATATATATATGTATATATGTGTGTGTGTGTGTGTGTAGATTGTGGTAATCATTTCATATTCTATATTTACCAATTCCTCCTGTTGTATGATATATGTATACACATATATATATGTATATATATATGTGTGTGTGTGTGTGTGTGTGTGTGTGTGTGTGTGTGTATAAAATATTATGTGTCCAGCCGGGCACGGTGGCGCACACCTGTAATCCCAGCACTTTGGGAGGCTGAGACAGGAGGATCGCGAGTTCAAAGCCAGCCTCAGCAATGGCGAGGCACTTAGCAACTCAGTGAGACCCTGACTCTAATAAAATACAAAAAAGGGCTGGGGATGTGGCCCAGTGGTTGAGTGCCCCTGAGTTCAATCCCTGGTATCAAAAAAAAAAAAAAAAAATATATTATGTGTCCATTGTACCATAATACAGCTAGATAAATATGATATAATTTTAAAGGAGTACTTGGAGAATAAAACTAGATCTTTGTAATTTAAAACAAAGTTATAAATATTAAAAAGTCAGTAGAGGTCTGAAAGATGAAATTAAGAAAAAATCTAGAAAGCAAATTAAAAAGGTGCATTGATAGAAGATAGGAGAAAAGAGATAAAAGTAGAACACATGACAACACTCTTTTATATCTGAATGAGAGGAGTTGCAAAATATTAAAAAAGTGAAATGGAAAGAATAACCAATATAATATTTTGAGAAAATACCCAAGCCTAGAACAGTGTGATTTTCCAAATTATAATTCCAATGGATTGTTTAGAACAGTTATTAAAAATGGGTAAAATTGGAGAATTATGATGATAAAGAGAGTATTCTAAAAACTGAAAGAAGAAAGTTCACTTTACATGCAAAGAAACAGAATTAAGAAAGGTCTTAGACTTCTCACTAGTCCCATCAGAAGATAGAGAAGCAAATCCTTCAAAATATTCAACTGAAACAATTTCCAACTTTACGCAGATAAAATGTCAAGGGAGATGGTACAATAAAATCATTTTAAGACATAGATGTTTAAAAAAATCCTCTGTTATGCTTTTCATATGTGATGTCCTCTAAGAGCTCCTGTGTTAATGCAGAAATATTTTATATAAAGTGATTAGATTATGAGAGCTGTAATATAATCAGCCCATCCAGGTCTGAATGTTCTAATTGGGTGGTAAAAGAAGGCAGGTGGGGCATGGCTGGATGTGGTGGGTCACTTGGACTGTGCCCTTCCTTCTGGTCAGTTCTGCCTCTCTTCCCTTCACTTCTCCGCCACCATGAATGGAATGCTGCCCCTCCTCCACGTCCGTCTGCCATGATATTCTGCCTCACCTTGGGAACACAGCAATGGAGTCTGGCCACAATGGGCTAAACCTCTGAAACCATGAGACAAATACACATTTTCTCCTCTAAGTTTTTCTTGTTGGGTATTTTGGTCACAGCAATGAAAATCTGACTAATACATCCTCCAACACTGCAAAACTTGGCAATCAGGACACTTGACCAAGAAATAGCCTGGCTAATTCACCATAATGGAGAAGAAACAGAAATATCTTTCTATTATAGCTCCCTCTCACATGTACATATAGTGTTATCTCTAGTCACACACCAGCTATCCATTTGGGCTTAGTATTAACCCTTTCTCCTTTGGACATGGAATATTCCACCCAGAACACATACCCACCCACTCCCACCCAGAAAACCTTCACTGAGGCCCTAGTAAGTAAGATATCTACGCTCTGAGCTTCTAAGTCTTTAGTGAACCACTAAATATTCTAGATTTTTAAAATCTCTATAAGCCTCCTTATTTCTACTGAAGAACATACATTAGTATCTCCATCATCCAGTTTGCTACTCAATACATATTAAAGAAAAAAGTTAACACATTTAATTCACTATTTAGAGATATACATCTGATTAAGGAGCTCATCAAGAAGATCCTAGGAGCAGCTAAAAAACTAAAAGTAATGAGATGGTGGCTACCTCTCTGTACATGCTTATTACAGTTGCTAAGTATCTCATTCACAACCACCTTCCTGTGAAGTCACCGAGCAGGGATTTAAATTCATATCTGTTGAACTCTGCTGTATAAGTCAGAGTCACTATATATTTGTCCCTTCTGAGGAGAAGGAGGAGCTTCCAATGCACAAATATAGCAAGGGTAATTAGGATACCCTCTTTTACAGAAAGAGCTTTTGTAGCAAGGGGTCCATAAACTTCGGCTGTGTGGGAACAGACAAGCTAGTGTCTTTTTTCAGCCATTACAACAACACCTGCCTTTCCAAGATGAGAGTTTATCTTGCATAACAAATCCTGGAGTGAGTTTTATGACTGTGGTATAAACTTCCTAAAAGTAAAGGATTAATAGAAATGCTAACAGTGTCCTCCTTCTGAGATGCTTAGAAGGTACAGCTATAAAACAGAAGTAATTTCTGGAATTTGGAAATTATGCATGACTGTAAAGACTAACATATTTGCTATAAATTGAAGCCCACATGTGAGTGGGAATATACTGGCTCCCACTTAATTCAAGGTCAACAGTAACTTTAAAATAAATTCTATTAAACCATCAACAAACTATTCAAGTTAAAATTAAAGGCAATAAAATATACAACAAACCTCTCTGTAGAATACTAAATCGTGCAGAATTTCAAATAAACTTGGGTTGTGTTAAAAGAAACTAAAGAATTTTTACTTAAAAAAAAAGATTTTCCTAACATAGCAAAAGTACTTAATATTTGGAAGCAAAATAACAAGAATTTGTGAATACTCTACAAAAACATAACTAATCTGATTATATATAGTAAATTGATAAAACCCAAACAATTTGTCAATAGCTCAAACCTCATGTTTGAGCTTGAGGATCTCTTTTAAAGGAAATATTAAACTGCCTCTCTTTTGGTCTTAGGGACCAAGGGCAGACTAGGAACGATATGAAAAGATGGAATCAATCTGTTGTCACCTTTATGATTCTTTGTCCTCACCAAATTTCATAATCCTATGTCTCCTGATTCTGCCACATTTATAAAATTTATTTAAAATATCTTGGGCTGCATAATTAAACAGAACTATGTTTACATCTTGTATTTGCATATAGTTGAGGGAGAGAGGACCAATCATTAGTATTTCTCTAATATTTACTTATTTTGACAATAAAATGGGGTCAATTTTGACAATTTAAAATGTACAGGGTCTGAGAGAAAATGCCCCTCTTGTTTTAGATACATGGTTATGAGAATTTTTATGCACTCAGATTGCCAAAATACCTAAATAATTGGACGAAACTAGATCTTAGGTTAAAAACCTTAGAGCCTTAGATGAGGATACAGCATGATTAGTTTAGATACAGATACCCAATTTGAACTCTAAAAGTCCTCTGAATTGTGCAATATGTTGAAAGGGATCAGTGCATTACGTGCACATATAGATATATCAAGTCTCCGGAACCTGGGCACACTTGAAAATAGCTAGGACTAAAACTGCCATACTACAAGCCTCAGGATTATCTCTCAAATGCATCTGAGTCAGTAGGACACATCAAGTACAAGCTTGTATTGTAAGTTATCATACTACAAAGCTTGCATTGTTCTTTGCTATTGTTTCTTTCTTCTTTTGTTTTGTTTTGTGCTGGTGGTTGATTCATTATGTGTTTGTTTCTGAGATGGGAGCTCACTATATTGTCCAGGCTGGCCTCCAACTCCTAGATTCAAGTGACCCTCCCACCTTAGCCTCCCAAATAGCTTGCTCTTTGTTTTAATCTGTGGTTTAGCACAATGTCTGACACCTAGCAGGTATCAAAAAAGTTTGAAGACTAAAAGAAGAAATGAACATAGCACAGACAGACAAAGTCAATAGATTTTAGCTAGCAGGAAAAAGAAGCAGAGAAACATGGAAAATTCTGGAACAGAAATGGGGAGCCTAGGAATACTTCTCTTTTTTAATCTCTTTTAAATGATGAAATTGGAGCTTGTCTGAATGCCCATGGAACTAATGTAGTAGAGGGGAATCTATTGATAATAGAGATGAAAGAGAGACAAGAAAACAAAACTGGCAGATTATATTCCCTGAGAAATGGAAAGAAAACAGGGACCAGACAAAAGTGGGCAGAATGGCCTTTGCTTCCAGGGAACTGTTTGCTCCACAGTCAGAGGAAGGAAATAGGAGAAGGTAGTTCCAGAACAGATGGGTACTTTCATTAACTGGAAGTCAAAGTTGTTGTGTTAAGTTCTGTTTGTCTGGGATCTGATGTTTCTAAAGTATTTAGAGTGCTTTTTAAGATAAATAATTCAAAACCTCAAATACAGTTGTGCAAATCTTTTGAAGGATCCTGTAGAATTAACTGTTTCTGAATTTTAAATTCTATTAGTTTTATGAAAAATATCCTTCTTGGCTTGCAATTAAATGAGGCTACATATTTTATTAGCCATGTGAATTTGGGCAATTTATCAATCTGTCTGTGCCTAGGTTTCCCCATCTATGAAATGGGGACAGGCATGGTATGCATCTCAAAGGGTTTTAGAGATGATTTAATAAATTAACCCACATAAACAAGAACTAAATAAAATAACATGAAGGATTAGAGAAAACAACCCATGCAAAGATAATTTATCTAAATCATTTAATTACTTCCAATAAATGCTTCTAAGTATCATATTAAGTCCCAGAAACAGAGATAGAACAAAATAAATACTAGTTTCTCCTCCAGCTAGATGAAAATTATAATTAGTTTGAATCAAGGAAATTCCCAGCATGCATTATGCTTTTAGTGTCTTTTAATAGTTATCCCTCTCCTCATCCCTCCCCTGCTCCTGCTTCTCCTCATTCTTCCCCTTCTATTCACTATAACTATGGGGAGAAAAACTCCCCATGTAAACTTACTAGAATCCCCCCATGAGTGTAAGGATTGTGCCACTTAAATCTGAAATGCAGAGTATTTAACACATAGTAGTCATTCAGCAAGGTTTTGCTGTTAAGAATATCACTGGGGGCTGGGATTGTGGCTCAGTGGCAGAGCACTTGCCTCACAGGTATGAGGCACTGGGTTCAATCCTCAGCATCACATAAAAATAAATAAATAAAACAAAGGTATTATGTCCATCTACAAGTAAAAAAATATTTTAAGAAATAATATTGTTGGTATTATTCAATCATTTATAGTTCAACAATATGATAAAATGTGCATATTAAATATTTATCTCACACCAAGGGGGCACTTGGTGACTGGCTGGTTTATATAACACAATTTCCATCACTGTTGTAACCCTATGTCTGAGCAGAGTGCAACCCTAACTCTGGCACCAAGTTGGCATTTAGTAAGTGCTTAATGGTTGGATGGCTTACCAGGAGAGAAAGAAGGTAGATACAAAGGGCTTCTGGAGTTTCCACCCACATTTCTAAGTCCTAAGAGAGAGGATGCCTACAAGGCATTCTCTATCAGAAAATGTTCATTTTGATAAGTCTGCCACCAAAAGAAATGCAAAACAATACTGAAAAAATTAACTTCCACTATTCATAACCAAAAAGCTGTTCATTCAATTTTCTGCAGTGGCACATACTCAAATGATGCATAAAACATTTAACACTGTTGTTCTGCAGGTTTATTAATGCTTGCTAACTCATTTATTCTCATGCTGATAATCTTGCCTGAAGCATCTCACTTTTTGTAAGGTACTAAAGTGAGTTGGATTGCAACCAAACATGTAGTAATTAGTCAGCTGAAACTTTAAGAAATTGTTGGGATACCTTGTTATTACAGGAAATAATTCAGAGTTCTAAGTATTTACTTCAGAATATTTCTATCTACCATATGTCCAGGCCTGCACAATTTGAAGAAATAAGAGAAAGGCATAAAATGCCAAATTTCAAGGAAGCAAATTCAAGTTCAAGATAGTTTCCAGCATAGTTGGTCACCTGGGAAAAGAGGAATCCTCTTCTTTCCAATCCCAGTCTTTTTGAAGATGCTTTCAGGGTGTCACTCTTTGGAATTATGATTTGAAACTTCCTGTGAAATCACTGAAGGCTGAAGCAGAGTGAATCTTTTCCACCTCCCTGATTTTATGAAGAAGACTATCTAGCTTCCACAGGCAATGTTAAAGCAGCTCATTTTAGCAGTATTATTGAAAGAAGGGCATTGAGAGAAGGTACAAAGGGATAAACTTGTAAATCGTGCATCTTGGGGATGAAATTCCAGATCTGTCATTTACAGACTTCCATAAAAAGGTGTTGTGTGATCCAAGGGTCTAATCAAATTAGCTTCTATTTCCATATCAGCAGAAACCTAGTGGTTACATGCACTTTTCCAGCTAGTTTCAACCTTCATATTATAATAACAGAAGAGGAAGTAGTATTCAAAACCCAGTATGCATCTGTGAGGGTTCCATTAGAGATATGGTCAGGAAGTTCTTGAGGAGAAAAGCCATATATGTATTACTGATTCTCAGGCTCAGTTCACATAGTAGAACTTTCTGGTCTAAGCTGTTGACAAAGGCAAGGAAGTTGTGATATTAAAGATTAAAGGTAAAGCAAATCATTCCCATGGAGGAGCCCTGTAGGTAGTGGTTGGACACATTTTGTTCATCCTTTAGAATTCAATGCTTTCAGATTTGTCCAGGGATTGTGACAAAGCAGAGTGCACATCCAGGTTCCTCTGAAGTGACAATACCTATAGGCAAGTGTTAGGGTTTTAGTTGAAGAAGCCATGGCTCTGAGAGGGACTTAAGACCCTGAGGAAAACTGTGATATAATTAGGAAGTCACAGTAGAAGAGCCATGTTACAAACTGGAACACAGTGTCAAGCTTGAGGAACTTCATGTTTTGGGCCTATTGGATCCTAAAGCATTTCCCCTCTGGTTCATTTTTGTAGAGTTTGGAAGTTACAAAGTCCTTCTTGAGTAGGACAGGTGAGAATCAGGAACCAGATATGACTGAGCTTTTAGGAACAGGGAGTCATGTAATCCAGTTGGTCAAATTGGAAAAGGATTAACACTATGCCCTACAAACCCAGGGAAAGATTTAGCTATGAAAGGAGCTTAGCCAGATGAGCAAGAATCATTCAACAGACAAGAGAAAAAATGATGAGATTTGTTTGGAAATAAGTCAAATTTTGTCTTGCCTTCTTTTAAGAAGAAATGCATTGTTCTTCTTAAAATTCTCTTGAATAAAAGTAGGAAATATTTTTTCAGGAATTCATACATCTCTGCTATTTCAAATATAGTTCCTTAAAGTGAAAGTTTAAAACCCAATTTGTGATGGAACTGGAGACTATCATGCTAAGTGAAATAAGCTAATCCTAACAAACCAGCAATTGAATATTCTCTCTGATATGTGAATGCTAACACACAACAGGAGATGGGGCAGAATGGAAGTTCACTGGATTAGGAAAAGGGTAATGAAGAGAAGAGAAGGCGAATGGGAATAGGAAAGACAGTGGAATGAATGGGACAGAACTTTTCTATGCTCATATATGAATACACCACCAGTGAACTCCACATCATGTACAATCACAGAATGGGAAGTTATACTTCATGTATGTATGTATGATATGCTAAAATACATGTTACTGTATGTATAGCTAAAAAGAACAGACCAAAAAAATAAAATAATGGGGGGGGGGGGAAAGCAGGAGGGCTTAGCCAGGTAAACAGAGGAGAAGGGATACGCCAGGAAAAGGGGTCAAGATGATTAAAAACATAGAGAAACAGCATGTTGCACCCCTGATCTTCCAACGACTTGGTGTCAGAATATAAGACAGGATGCAGCTAAGGTGGTAGATTTGAGTTCATGTTCAAGACCAGATTCAAAATTTTGAATTTATCATGTGGCCACATAGTGAGAAGTCACTGGATTCCAAGGCATTGAGGGACACTACCTGAAGGTCTAAGGATGCATGATAGGCTCTGCAAGGCAGGGCTCCAAGGAGGAAGAACATGTAGGAAAGAGTTTCACTCACTTTTAAGGTATATAGGTAAGTATGGGAAAAGATGCCATTTTAATGAAGAACTACTCTGTAAAACTTATGAATTACTTTAGGTTCATCTGTGCCCAGGGGCTGCAAAGAAAGTGTTGTGCTCGTTAAGGATGGCAGCTAGATCATCCCCAGACAGAATGTGCCCTGCTGAACTGAACTCACCACTCCACCTGCCCTGAATCCTGCCCCAATCAAATACATTTGCTGACTGCACTAGTTCTCTATTACTGTAACAGATTATCACAAATATAATGGCTTAAGCCACCACAAATGTATGCCTTGCAGCTTTAGAGGCCAGAAGTCTTAGAGAGCTGAAATCAGTGTGGGCAGATTGTGCTCCTCCTAAAGGCTTTTCTGGCTTTTCTGCATTTTGAATCCCCAAATGGCAGGTCAAGTTCTCACTTTGCATTACTCTGATTTCTACTTCTGCTTCCCTCTTCCACTTCTAAGACCCCTGTGATGATATTGGAACCAGCTACATGTCTCCCAGTGACCCCTTCCCAAGTCTTCCCTTCTTACATATCAAGCCTCTTGCATTTTCAAAATTGCATAGTCACCCGTGCTTCTGCATATAATCTTCACATTGAACCCCCACCCCCGTGGTCCCCTCCACCTCACAACTCACCTATTATTCTTTATTCAATACTCAGCTCAGAAGGTGGTTCCTTCAGAAAGCCTTTTTCCAAGTACTCTCTCTTACATTGACTCTCAAGTAGATACCGAAACAATTTTGTTTAAGAGCATCCTGTTATTCTCTTCGTTTTTGTGTATATAAGAGGATTTATCATAAGGAAAAAAAAAAAAACACAATTTCTGTGTTGCGTGTGTGGGGGTTGAAGGAAAGTTCTAGCAGCTATATATCAAAATAACAAAGCTATGTCACAGGGCAAGAGCCTTACTACTCCATCTATATACCTTCTGTGCAAGAAGCCAGTCACAAATGGCCAATAGAAAATTAAGGGGACCTGAGGTCTGAAGCAAACTCCATTTCTCATCCTCAAAGTGGAAATTATTTGAACGGTGGCATTTGATTGACAATATTTTTTCCCCTATGAAAACAAAATAAGTCTTGATAATGTCCCATATCACTTAAGTGTAACATTATTTAATATCCCTAGCCAGGGGTATAATAAGCATGCTAAATTTATGTTGTAGGTCAAAATCAGAAATTATATACTTCTTCAATAAGTAGACAATAAGAATAAAATCAAGAAGATAAGCTTATGAGACATGTTATATAAATTAAAATTTCATTTAAGTATATTCTATCAGGTAGCAGAGTGAGAATAATAGGGAAGGTGAATATGACCTAAGGCAGTAGTGTGGAGAAGGTCTCTCTTAAGGAGAATTAGCAGATATCACTGCAATTCTACCTTCTTTAACTATGACACTCTGTGTTACTATAATTTGGCTTTGCCTTGGTCGCCTCATCTGCAAAATGGATCCTATCATAGGCTATTCCTAACTGAGATTATTTAAGGATTAAATGAAGTAATTTAAGTAAATATAGTATATAAAATTACTCATGCTAGCCACTCAATGACATTTACATATTATGTTATTAAAGCAGGTTACAGAGAAAAATTCAGATTTACCAAAAAACAGAGAAAACTAGTGTTAACATAGTAGTAAATCGAGAAAATCAGCATCAATATGCCCATCTGTATTCATCTGCTTGTCAAGGACTTGCTTACTAAATAAGATAAGCCTTTTATTAGACCTCTCTAATTAATAAGAACACAGTTCCTTTCCCTATACTCTTTTATCAGAAATATGACATTAGTGGCAAAATGACATGACAGTGATATAAAAATTACAACATTAACAGGCTCTGAATAAATAAAACCTGAAGCAAAATCTTTCCTGGTGCCAAGAATAGAATAGCTGAGATGAGGATGGATATCTCAGAATCGAGTGTGAAACAGTAAATCATACAGTGCTGGCAGAACCCTGGAGATGATACTTTTTCAAAATAAAAGTATGAAATATTGGTGGGGACACACAGCTCTGCTATTTCATTGTGAATGACACAGTGAGTCTAATAAAGTAGCTGATTTATTGAAAACCTTATCACATTTTAAAGTGAGGTGTTTTCAGTGATTCTCTTTACCCACTACAGACCTGGTGCTGTTGAGCCAAAAGAGGGTTGAATCTTTATTGAAGCAAAAATCAATTTCTTCTGCATAAAGACAGTAGGAAATTCAGCCCTCAACCCTTTGAATACAAAGTTTTCAACACATGCAGTACCACCAACCCATGTTCCTGTTGAAAAGGTAAATCAATTTTATAATCAATGGCTCTAGTCACTTGCGCTATTTAGAAATATGATCTTGTTCATTTAATATCAACCTTTCTACTGTGTAGATGTGCTTTCTCTACATTGGCAAAGTCCATTGATTTCCTCTGAGCTCTCAGAGACCCATGGCAAATTCCAGAAAGAAGAGGTCGGGGATACGGACCTGGAGGCAAGCCTGCCCATCTCTTTAGCTCTGTACCTTTAAGTCCAGGATTCCCAAGAATCTTAACTTGGGCATCTATTTTTAGAGTTCCTAGAAAAAAACTACCTACAAAACTCTTATTTATGGCTCTCAGATTTCTGACTGACAGAAATATGTTGGGTTCATAAAAGAAGCCCATAAATAATTATTCACTGTCTTCCCAGAAACCCACATACAAATTTTCCTCTTTGAACTCATGTGCCTTCTCCTCACTCCAATTCATAAGAACCCATCCAAATATATGCCTTATTGTTCAACAGTAAGACGATGAGTGTCCTCCTGGGGTGCCCCATTCAGTGAAAAATGGTCTTCAAAAATAAGTTAGAAGACATTTGCTTCCATTTTTTGTGGCAACCTGATTTTATTTGGAGAGTTGATAGAAGGTAACTAAAAATATTTATAACCTTAGCTTTAAAGAGTCATGGACTTATTGAATGTACCGCATAAATGTCCTACTTTCACTTCCATAAAAAAATAGAGTATGGGCAACATTAGGTAATTTTATACTTGGTATTTTATACTTCGGTAATTTTATACTTGGTTTTGTGGAGTTTGTCAACCATGATAATACAATAGATTCATTATCAACCATATTACACTGGTGGTGTTATTAGATTTCTGTCACCATGGCAAGATACCTCAGATATACCATTTAAAAGAAGGACATGTTAACTTGGCTCATGATGTCAGGGTTTTTAGTTCATGGACACTTGGGCCTGCTGCTCTGGCCTGTGGGGAGGCAGAACATTCCAACCAGGAGCTGTGGTAGAGCAAAGCTGCCCACCTCATAGTAGCCAGGAAGCAGAGAGAGGGAAGGAGCAGCAGGCTCCCAGTGACCTGCCTTCCTTCATGAAGGTCCCCAGCAGATTCCATCATCTCCCAACAGTACCACAGGCTGGTGACCAAGCCTTTAACCTATGGGGCTTTGAGGGACATTTAAGATCCCAACCATAACAACATCTTCAAAATCACTACATTCTAGAAATTAAAAAAAAAAAAATTCCACCTATTTTTAAAATAGTGGTTTGTAGTCTCTCAATATAAATTTTGAGAGATATCAAATATCTCAATAATTTAGTTTGTGAACACCAATTCAAACAGGGTCATGGATCAGAAAGCTACTGAGACATTTTATTTTTTAAATATATATGTTAAAATCTGTTTTGGGAACATAGCTAATACCTATGTTATTGATGTCATCTATCATCAAGTCACGTTAGAAAATGTGTCACGGTAATATCAAATGTAAAGAGGGTTATGGCTCGGCGGTAGAGCACCTAGCATGTGCAAGGCCCTGGGTTCCATCCTTAGCACCACATAAAAATAAATAAATAAAATAAAGTATGTTTTTTTTAAAAAAAAAAAGACCCATTTTAAAGCTCATATATGTTACAGAAGTGTCACTACTGGTCATAACATTGACTAACTTATCCTTAAATATTTGACAGTGTTCAGCACATCTCTTCCTGAATATTATTTGTCTCCTATTACCTTACTCTGTCCAGAGCTTTCTGGAATTCAAGATTATTCTGCTGATCACACCAGTTTGCTATTCTTGTTTGTTATTTGTTTTCTCCTTTTACCCCATACAAGATTTTCCTACTTTAATTAAATGGGGATATTTAATAATTTTCTTGAAAGGAAAAATATAAAGGGAATCAAAAAATATATTAGGTAATAACAGTGTTTTCTCTTCATTAATATAACTCTTCATCTGATGATTTAGCTAATCTTTTGTAGAATGCTGTAAAAGCCTTTATTAATATTTCAACTTTCTTTTTTTACATTCATGGAAGAGAAAAAAGAGAAAATATGGATAATAAGTTTTGACGAAAAATTAAGAATTTAGAAAATCAACCTAACCGATTGTTCGGAAAATGCATGACCTGTTATTTTTGAAAAAGTTAACTTTCACAAGTACAATATTGAAACAGAATTTCAGAAATTTCTATGAATTGTAGAAGTCCAGAGAAGATCCAAGAAAACATGAATTTGGCAGGCTAATATTCAAGTTTCTTTGTAGGACTCTGGTTCCTTCACAAATGTGACCATTAAAAATGACACAGGTGCTATGTTCTCATGCCCTAGACAGACAAATGAGCTTTGAAAATGTCTAATAAAGTGGTGCATGCCTGTAATCCTAGCACTTTGGGAGGCTGAGGCAGGAGGATAGCGAGTTCAAAGACAGCCTCAGCAATGGCAAAGCACTTAGCAACTCAGTGAGACCCTGTCTCTAATAAAAATACAAAAAAGGTCTGGGGATGTGGCCCAGTGGTCTAGTGCCACTGAGTTCAATCCCCGGTACCAAAAGAAAAAAAAAAAAAAAAAAAGAAAGAAAGAAACTACACAAGAGCCTTAAGGAGTCGCTTCTGATGAAAACATCCTCTTGCCTCACTCTTGTGAGCTTTTTATCCTCTTGACATCTACAGAAAGCCTTAGCATGAGATCATGTGACTTTAACATAAATGGCAAGTTTATATAACATCACCAAATTGCTGTTCCCCCTTGTCCAGATGGTTTTACATATGAACTTTATAAAGCATTCATGCAGCTTTGAGTAAATTCTAAACCAGCCAAGATTCATTTGCTTCACCCTCATTCCTCAATCACGACTGACTTACATCAAAGTAGTCCTATATTACCAAATGCGTTGTCAAGGCCGAAAATAAAATGTGGGTGTTTTACAAATAGCTTTATGGTGATCAGCTATATTATACTGACTGCTAGTCATACAGATGCAACTTTTTATATAGTATATGTTAATAAAATATTTCACATGAAGACAAATTTCAGCTGTAAAATCTTCCCACTAAAAATGTAAAATATTCAGTTCATACAATCTCCTGAGAAAGCCTTATCCTAAGCAAAACTAATTTTTTAACAAAAAAAATTGCCATTTGTTCTCCTTTAAATAATACATTGCTATGTTTTGTTCTATGTTTAGTCTATGTCTTTGCTAAGATACTAAATTTTTAAGTCAAACCCCCCAACCCCTCTTGAATCTATGGAAGAGCAAGGACTTTGGCAGCCACAGGCACGAAAGCTATGAACCTTTGTGGAAAACAATGAACTTCACATGGGTATGCTCATGCACGACCATACAAATGCAAACTCATGAACATTACATTATTTTTGAAATATCTATGGATCACAGGTTAAGTTTTCCTAACCTAGAAAGTTTATATAATAATGTTTTACTTTTCCACTATTAATATTATCTTCATTTGCCCTATTTATTACTTTCATTTGTCCTATTTCACCTTGGTACACATATCTGACTATAATTTGTGTCACTAGAAATGTGAAAACTTAAGAAGGAGAAAATCAGAAGTACACCTGTGAATGAGCCATTAATATCACAACTTTGAATGCACTGACTGACAAGTCATCTGTCCTCAAGGTTAGAAAGTTTCATTATTTTTCTGTTTTTCCTAACATCCCCAATAAGTAAGAATATATAATGACTATTTCTATCGTTCTAATAATCTCCTTTATTCACATCCATTACATTTTTTTTTCCCCCACAGGAACATTCAGAAGAGGGTCTGAAACCTGAAGACGATGGCTTCTTATTAATATATGTCCTCAGGTTAAGGATAATTGTGCTTGTTGTTGACTGAGCCATGACACATCAGCCTACGGGGGAAAAATCCTACCACTGATTTAATGACATACTCTGTCTCTCTCTTGATTAAATAGCTAGTTTAGAATTTTCCGTCAGTTCACTCAAAAAGATTCATTATTTTTTTATGGAATCAAGTTCTTTAAAGTTGTATTGCATCAAAATGTCTCATGAAAAATAAATATTCAAAATGGGAATTTCCAAACAGGATCTAAGAATTTTGCATTTCACAAGCATATATGACCTCAGTTCCCTCTATTAGAAGAAAACCTAATAATATCATCTGGATTTAGTATCTGCAGTGTCATGGGGATCAAAGCGGTGACCTATTGAAAAAGGCCACATCAAAGAGTTGGAAGAATGTGTGATCTGGAACCATATACCTTATGCTGGCTGGGCATAGATTCCAGGTCTCCTGCCCTATCTGTGAGACCTTAGCCAGGTATTTTACATTCTCTGTTCCTCATTTTCCCTATCTGTTAAATGGAGGCTGTGTTTGGATACTCTCATGGGCACTACCATGTTGGGTTATTTCCTGATTTAAACAAGTGCATTTACTCAGTTAGCTATTTTGTTAAGAACTACACCTAGCACAATAATTTCTATGTAAATGCTAGTAATTATTATTGACCATGTACTTCTAGCTTCCTTAAATGAAATATTTTAAGGTGAATCTTATTCATCCTATATAATTGTTACTGAAGTAATCCTTCAATTTTGAACTAACTTTAAAAATGATAATTATTTTAATATTTATACTCAGAAATCCACAAATCTGTACCTGCTTATTTTGAAACTCTAAAACATAAAAATGCTTCAATATATATTTTTGTCACAATCTATGCAATTTAAGATTTCTGTCTTGTAACTATTATCAACAATGACAACAGATGTGCATGTCTACTAATATATGTATGCATTAAAATTTCTTAGATTAGACAATTAATCATTTTATTTTATCTTTGAACTGTCAACCTTTATGGCGCCTTTATAATTTCTCCCAACTTGAGATTCAATTTCTGATATTTTCCCCCATGCTTGGTTAGTTTCTTGTTCTCAAATAACTGATAAGTTTGGCATGCCCTATTTAAAATTATGCAGGGATTTCCATATTTTTCTAACGCATGATATAATGCTAAAATATAAAAATGCCATGTCAGTCTCTTTACACACAAAGTGTTCTCTCTGTAGAAAAGAAACTATTTCCTTCAATATTTTGAAATACATTTACTGCAGAAATCCTAACAGTACATTAATGTTGTGGAGACAACTTATAAAATAGATTCTCACTAGCAGAGAAAGAGTGACTGCATTTCTTGAGAATAAATGAGTTGTTGTCTTCCACATAACACAAAATAGCTTTAACCCCAATTGGTAGGAAGGAATCCAACTTTTCAGCAGCCTTATCACATTGAGCAATGTTGCCAGCATTAGAAAAATAAATCAATTAACTAAAAGGTAGGAGAATAATTTCTTTTTTGAAACAAATGATAATTCTCAAAATGTCTTCTTGCTGTTGTTGAGAATGCCTGTGTATTTTTCTGAGTTTTCAAAATTTACTTTAGGAAAAATGGCAAATACACACACACACACACACACACACACACACACACATTTCTCTCTCTCTCTCTCTCTCTCTCATCACCTTTCCTAATGTTGGCATTAAACCTAGCATACAATTCTTGCATTTTTAAAATGTAGACTGGATGCAAAATTCATTGTGTAAATATAATCTATCTCAACATAGACTAAACTACTAGAGACTGGGTCATATATGCCTATAGACCTGTAAATATACAATTATGAGGTTGATCAAAATCTGTAGTAGGGAAAAATATGAACAGCAAAGATAAATAAGGAGTTTAGTGAGTATAATCATGATTATGTTTCATTTCTTAATTTTATTGTTATTGTTCTTTCTTTATCTTTTTTTTTTTTTTTTGGTTATTTTTTGCCTTCTGTCTTCATTGTTGCTAACAATGAATGACAATGAGTTTGAATTGCCATGTGGCTGCTTTCCACAAATTCTGCAATGCTTAGCATGCACCAAGTCTCATATACCGAAGCCTGTGACAGAAAGAAAAGTCTCAATGTCTCAGAAAGAAACCAACTTTACTTCCCAAAATAATATTAAAACCAAGAATGTACCCATGAGCTTATTTTTGCTTTATTGCTTTGGAAATGTGTAAATGTGTCCTCTTTGGTAAATGAGTGTAATCTGCTCATGTGCATACTGGTATTCCACACGTACAAAATGTGCTAAGTCTATATAGTGAATAATATTAGGGTTACTTAAGAAATGTAGTAACTTGCCTTGAATAAAAGAAGCATACAAAGAATAAAATGGTTCTTTTGGTTTTTAAAATTATTAACCCAAAGTTATCAAATATCAAGTTCTGTTTCTTACTCTATCTTT
Source organism: Tamias sibiricus (assembly GCA_025594165.1). Classification (NCBI taxonomy): domain Eukaryota; kingdom Metazoa; phylum Chordata; class Mammalia; order Rodentia; family Sciuridae; genus Tamias; species Tamias sibiricus. The sequence goes on from CM046662.1 coordinate 14,914,244, forward strand.
ATTATTAGTCATTTCCTTTGCAATGTGTTAGTGACTTGTTTTTATTAAGAAAATATACAGCAAAATAATTTAAGTTCCCACTGGATATTTTTACTGGGGAAGGTCTAAAAGATGCAGGGATCTTGTGCCTACCATAGAGTATTTCACAGAATATAGAGTATTTCACAGAATATTTGTTGTTAGAACTCCTACCACTGAGCAATTGTTTAAATATTTAGAACAAGGATTACAAAACCAGATGCTGATAGAGCCAAGCAGGCATTTAAAATGGGTAAAGAAAGACCACTACAAGGAAGAGGTAGAAAATGGATGAAGTGCAGGTTGCCTGGATCACTGAAAAGAAACAACTCCAACCAGTTCAGGTCCCTATGAAAGGGAAATGGAAAAGGAAAGCAGATGGAAGGCAGTTTAGCCACAACTTCAGATTCTTTGAGAGAAGCCAGATATTCACACTGCTCAGTCAAGTTTTAAATGTTGTGAATGAATTTGTATTTAAATGTTGGTTAGCCCAAACCAAAGAGATCTGTATGACAATTTTGTCTAGTAATGTTGTCTGTGCTTTCTTAAAAAAAAAAAAAAAAAATTCAGTAGTGGGGCTGGGGCTATGGCTCAGCAGTAGAGCATGCGTCTCACGTGTGTGAGGCCCTGGGTCTGATCCTAAGCACCACATAAATAAAATAAAGGTATTGTGTCCACCTACAACTAAAAAAGTATTAAAAGATAATAATTCAGTAGCAACAGCAATTTTCATAACATCACACTAGTATTTAGATCAATGTCCTACCACAAAATGAATGAAACTCACAATTCATAGGTAGACTAGAGCCAGGCACCTACCATGGAACAGTGTAACAGAATTCATTTAATTAAAAAAGAAATATCAAGTGTTTAAGTATTAGTTCAAGAAAATGTGATGTCAGTACTTCCTATGGGCAAAGTTACTTGTGAAGCTGACCACAAGGAGTAAGGCCAGAAAGTAACTGAACCAGCACAAATTGACCTTCCGGGTGATGGAGAACCTTAAAGTACAGGATTTGTCAACACAGTGCTTTGAGTTGACATATCCTGAAATATTCATTATGGACTATTAAACAGGTTAGGAGAGGGGATAGCAAATATTTATATACCAGTTACTATGCAATATTTGTAGTCTCATACTATGTAACATTTTATCATGAAATTAGTGTAAAAGAAGAAAATTTTGCTGAAACACTTAAAACTTTTCATTTCCTTTTAAGTCAGTCTAAATCATGTAAGAAATTGTATTTGTTAAAATATTTTTTATATAAATCTTTGTACTCCCTTTAAAGTTTAATCTATGTTTATCCATAGTAGGTTGATTTTATTCACCATTTGGACAATTAATTCATTGTGATATCTCTGAACCAGCTTTAATTGACTCAACCTATATCAACATACTATGAATTGTTTTTAATTAGGAACATGGCTAATGGTCTATTTCCTCTTCTAAGTAAATATTAGTAAACAATGTAAGCTTAAATTTAAAGTGCAGTGCTTATTCCTCCTTAATGACTCAAGCTAAGATGTTGATGTGCTCTAAACTTGTGATGAAATTTGATTTAAACAAACAGGTTGTTGATGATCCTAATGGAATCATGGTGTCAAGATGATGGGGAAATAATTATCCCCTGGACAACTGTTTCCAGCATGTGCAATTCTGACAAATTCTAAGAGAAGCAATAAATGATAAAAATTTATTCCTAGTGATTTTTGCCCACCCCCTTTCTTCCCTTTTTCATTCCTCCCTCTCTCCCTCTTTTTCTCCACGCCATCCTTCTTTAATAAATCCATCATATTCTTCCTACAAAATAGACTGAACATATAAGCTAATTCTAACCAGAATATGATACTATCTTCGATTTGCCTTTTGCGTTTTTATTGTAGGTATGATTTTCAACAAGATGTGCCATAGAAAATAGAGTGATTTTTCCAATTATTGTAAAGATTAAGTGAGATTTTATATATATGTATATATAAATATTTTTCTTAACATAATGTTCACAAATAATATCTATTATTATTATTGCTATTAATTCATTATTATTATTAAATTCCCACTATAGTTCACACACAGATAATTGGAGCTTCCAACAGTTGTTAGATTTTTCACAAATGAAATTGGGTTTTAGAGAATTTGTTAGGTTTCTACACCAAATATATTAAAAAGTAATACTAAAATTGACTGTTTTTTTTTAAGGTTCCTAATAAAAATTCTATCATTACTACAAAGCATAAGAGTTCTTCAATATTAGTATCCAGGCAGGCTGATCTGTGGACTCTGTTCTCATCCACATGGTGATGTCAGAAACAAACCCGCCCCCTGCAACTGTGAGATTGTGGGCAAAGGACAATTTCCTTTACTGCATTTAAGATCAACAGTGATGCTCATTAGTGAAGCCAACGAAATGTCATGGATATCAAATAATGACCAAATAGACTTTTTAAATAAACATTTTCAAACATGCAATCATTTTGATAAAGTTATAAAGTTAGCATATATCTTGAGAACTGGTTTTGGGCAAAGTTTAAGTTAACCAGGGGCATTTTATTTATTCTCTGCCTAATTTTACAAAAACAAAAGTTTGTGACTACTTAATTTGCATAGTCAGTTATAGAAGAACAAGAACATGGAGAAAACCATATGCAACACTTTGGAAATAGTCTTAGAAAACATTTACCCTCAGGATGAGTTTAAAGATCGGTGCAGGTGCATCTAGGGTGCAGTGTATCAGGATCCATTACTCAATTCACTTTCCTGAATTCCTCAAGTAGCATGTTCTTTTTTGTCCAGTTTCCCTTGGCTTCCCTATGCAAGGTACATCATAGCATGATTTTACCTGGCTAGCTTTGGAGGGGCATACACGGAGGTATGTGATTGCTTTGTAAAATGCTCTGCACTTCCAGGGATGTTGCCAGGGGTTTCTGTTTCTTACTTTCTTCTGTTACTTGAATTGATTGATCAGGGTTGCTATACTTTATTTCCTCTTCTACCAGCAGGTGACACAAGTTTTACAATGAAATTCACCAAGGCCTCCTTCCAGATCAAGACCATCTGGTTGAACTCAGAGTTCACCTCACAGTGGAATTAGAAAACACCCAAGCATGGGTATTCATCAAAATCAAATAGACTTTTTTAATAAACATTTTCAAACATGCAATAATTTTGATAGTTGTATTAATGTAATACTTAAATAATTTTAATTTAAAATGTCACATTGACTTATTAACTGACTATTGTGGAAAAAAAAAACATTTTTTAAAAAACTGAAGGTTTTTCCTGTGGGGAGCCAAAAGAATTATAATTAGGAGTATTAGAAATTTTATTTTATAAATCAAGGGGTACAAGATAATAACTATTGTGTAATAATAACTATTAAGTAATTATTATGTAATGTATTACATATTATCTAAAATGCAAATAACACAATTCTTCCACTTACTTTCACTTTATCCCAAATTGTCCTTATTCCTATACTATTAGAATTAGAGGAAGGAACAAAATAAATGATTAAAAGATGCTATGGTCTAAAACATATGGATCAGAGTCTGAATGCACAGCATCATTCCAAGTCCACAGGGCAGTGATACCAAGACTACTGTGAAAAAGTACCAGTTTTGTGTTGTTTAGTTCCTATGAGATCCAAACTGATAGTTATAATAAATCAATTACTAGAAAACTGATCACATTCATGGATATCATAACAATGTCAAATTGCTGTGAATGTTTCCAAATAGTTGTTCTTGATTTCTCTAAACATCTCAAAGCAGACCAGCTATAATTGACAGCAGCTAGTAGACCATGTTTGAGAAGGAAATATGAATATCTGAGAAAAGAAATGCACTCCATTAATGAAAACTGAATACTCCAAAATATGTTAAAAACAAAGAAACCAAAACAAAACCCACCCATTTGCAAGGAAAAAGAAAAAAAAAAACTACCTACCACTGAAAAAATAAACAAATTGATATTCACATATGCAAAGACTACATGACAAAAAAAAAAGTAGCATAATATTGTACTGTTCACAAAAATATGTGACTTCAAAAAGTGATTGCCTGGCTTTCATCTGTTTTGTGGTTGGCCAAATGATCCTGGAGAGGATAAAATAGTTTTCTGAATTTGAATCCAGATTTTTGGTAATTCATCAGACCCCCTGGGATTTTTTCCATTCCTCGCTCCAGTGACTGCAGATTCTAGGAGAATAGTCACCCATAAGCTGATTATGGTGTCTCATTGTGCTGCAAAGTTTCTGTCAGCTTCGGCCCAGCACCTCTATCCTCTCTGTGCCACAGAAACTTAAATAATGAGATGACTGCCATTCAGAGGCAATATTACTCCTGTAAAAGTAGATCAGTTTTGAGTTTTCAAACCAAGCCAATGCTAATCAAAGCATACTTAAGATCCAGTCATAAAATAAAAAATAAATTATTAAGGATTTTTTTCCTCCCACAACATATCCCTCCACAGTCCAAATGTTTATTCTAAATCAATGAGTTTTTTTTTTTTTTTTTTTTTTTTTTTTTTTTTTTTTTTTTAATTTCAGAGTAGTTCTTGAATTTTTAAAAAAGCATGAATTCATGACTGAGATCTTTCAAAATACATTTGCTTTTGGATACATTCTCTCTGATTGCTAAAGAAGATATTATAAAGTAAGCATGTAAAATACAAAATATTTGTAAAAATTTCTCTTATTGTAATAAAAAATTTCTTATACATGTGCTTCGAAAGAAGCTACTTTCACATTAATTTATTAAAATAATCTTCATTATAGAAGTTTTATAATGTAAATCCTCCAATGTTAGCAGTATTCCTATCAGTAATACAACTAGTGCCTTAATCAATAGGTTCCATTGTACATTTTGTTGGCTCATTCACCAAAAAGTAATTTTAAGGAAGCAGATAGAGAAATAACCTCTAGAATGTTAACCAAGGGCAAATTGGAAGCTCATCAAGGATATTTTATTAGATTATCAGTGACATTCCCCTAAAAAAAAAATTAAATAAAAAAATTTAGTTGTCAATGGATATTTTATTTATTTATTTGTTTGTTTATTTATTTATTTATTTACATGTGGTTCTGAGGATCCAACCCAGGGCCTCACACATGCCATGCAAGCACTCTACCACTGACCACAAGTCCAGCTCCAACTAAAAATTTGATTAAATTTGTTAAATAAATATGAGCACAATCAGTATTGAGCATTAAGAAAAATAGATAGCATATTTCTGAGAAATAAATTCATGCCTTGGGTGTGTGGAAAGCAGTCGTGGAGGGACAAAAAAAAAAAAAATTGCCCTTTAAGAATAGGAGAATTCCTTCAAAAGTGCATTGCCCAAGTGACATATTGTTAATACTGTATGATTTATTAACTGGTATATCTTATGTATGCATAAAATTGCAGCTAAGGTACAATGAAATATCTATCCCAGGCAGGAACTTCTAACCATCCCTACAATTCTAAATAAAACTTCTAAAAATGATGGCTGAGAGTGGGAGTGCAAATTCTTAGTCTGTGTAGAAACTTTTCTTAATTCTCCAGTTCTTCCAATGAGACTGAGATTGATTTCCTTCCTTCCTTCCTTTCTTCCTTCTCCCTTTCACACTCACTGAACACCTATTGACTGGCAGGGTCTGTAGTGAATTTCTTGTAGGGATGAAGATAAAAACATTTCTGATCTACAAGCTCTCTGCCCCAGGGATCAAATTATGTGGTTGGCTTCACTCCACAAGCAAACTAAGAGGTTTTTCTTGGCCTAGAAAGAATTTAATGGAAAATGAGCCTATTACCCAGTCTACAAATTCAAAAAGACTGCCATGTATTTGCTTGAACTTAGTTGTAAAACCATATACATAAAACATCCATTGCTTGTGAGAAATGATTAGTCTTAGAACGAATGTACCAAAATTAGAAAAGAATATGAAGACAGTAAGTCATAAGGAATGATGATATATTTTCCAATGTTATTGTACTTGCTCAAAAATATACTTGTCTTTATTTGCTTTTGTTTTTTAACATTTTTAGCTATAATTGGACACAATACCTTTATTTATTTATTTATTTATTTATTTAATTTTATGTGGTTCTGAGGATCAAACCCGATGCCTCATGTGTGCTAGGTGAGCGCTCTACCACTGAGCCACAACCCCAGCCCTATTTGTTATTATTTTAGGAAATAACCCTTACAATATCTTTAATAATTCATTAAATAATCTTAAAAATTATATATAACTTTTCCTTCAGTATTTTATTGTTTTGGAAGTAGTCTAAAGGATTACTCAGAAGACATGGAATATGGTATAGGTTAAAAAAAAGAAAGGTGAAATTATTTGCAGTGATACTGGAGACCTAGGGGGAAGGTCCTGGCTTAAGGGGTCCCAATAGACTGGGCTGTGCTGCCTGTCCAAGAATGCCAATCAAAGCATCTAACAATGGTGAAGGGCAAGAAAGGAGCTTTAATCAGCATGGGCACGATGAAAGATATGGAGGGACTGTGACCAAAGATTCGTCCTCAATGAGCTGGCAGAAAATTTGAGGCTTTACAGAAAATGGAACAAAGGCCAGGACTGGAGGCTTGCATGGATTTTGTACAGCTGGCAGAATAGGTCCCCTTGGTCAGGTCATAGTCTGGGTGGTCATTACCTCAGGTTAGATGAATTTAAAAAAATAAACCTTGTAGTACACTCCTTGAGTGATTAACATATCTACCTGCAAAGCTGAGCAGAAACCTGACTGTAAGCTTAAGGGAATAAAGGATACAGAAACAAAATGAAGACAGAGATGCCAAGCTTTATCCTGCTTGGAGTTACCTATTGGACATCTGCAACATAAATGAAGAGTCAGTGCTTTTAGCAAAAAAAAAAAAAAAAAAAAAAAAAAAAAAAAAAAAAAAAGCAGCTTCTAATTTTCTGTTTTAATGAGATGGTTTTATTAAACTCACAAAGAGGTCAAAAAGATAAGTACACCCGAGAAATGTCATAAATTCATGATGTAATGGCAACAAAACCATGACCTCTATAACCTATTATAGTCACTTGTCTGAAACACATACTTCATTTGTCTCCATTAACTTAAAACGATTATTTAATTCCTCATTAATTTAGAGTCATATAGATGAATATTCATGAGTCCACAGGTGCCATCATGGTTATGACAAAATATGAATTATTTTGAAGTTTTCAAGAGAATTCTGAATTGTGGAGAAGCTCCCTGTCATCAAAGCAACCAGATATTTTCTGAGGGAATTCAGGATTAAGATGACACAGAACAGAGAAAAACTGTTCTAGTCATCTGAAAGTTCTGCATCCATAGCCAACAGCATACATAGGCTCAGTATCAGAGCAAAGCCTCAAGAACTTTGAGGGATTCATATGCCAAACAGTAATCGTAACTTAGATTATGTGATGAGTTTCCAAGCAGCTAGAAAGCTACATAAGAAATAGTCCAATCAAAATGTCTTTTCAGAGTATTAAGGGAACATCCAAGCATACTTCACATATTCTAAGGAGTATGTAAAGTTTCTGTTATTGAATTTTGAAATATGTTACTAAAATTATTGTAGGTTTTAAAAGAAACTACATCAAAGAATAAATTTATTTGGAATATTCCTACATTCTAAAATACATAATTGTAAAATTGGTTTGAAATAAGGTAGTTGCAAGATCCCAAATTATTAAACACCACAAGAGCATAATAATAATTCTTATTATTTTCTGGTACCATCAGAATATGGTTAAAATAAAATTTAAACTTCACCTATAAATATAGTAGAGTAGAATAGAGTTCTGTTGGAAATTGCAGTACAATAAATACCATACTTCTTAAAATAATTATTTACAGTCACTGCTACTTTACTAATGTTAGTAAGATTAATTATTTATGCACATAAAATATAAGGTCTCATCAACACATGACTGTAGTATTCAGTAACCAGTTGATACTTTTTTTACATACCTTTATTTTATTGATTTACTTATTTTTATGTGGTGTTGAGGATCGAACCCAGTGCTTTATACGTGCTGAGCAAGCGCTCTACAACTCAGCTACAACCCCAGCCCCTGAGTTGATAACTTTTTTTTTTTTTTTTTTTTGGTACCAGGGATTGACCACTGGGCCACATCCCCAGCCCTTTTTTGTATTTTATTTAGAGACAGGGTCTCACTAAGTTGCTAAGTGCCTCACCATTGCTGAAGCTGGCTTTGAACTCAAGATCCTCCTGCCTCAGCCTCCCAAAGTGCTGGGATTACAGGCATGCGCCACCGCGCCCGGCAAGTTGATAACTTTTTAAGAAGACCCATTTTATTGATTATACGCAGATTTAAAGTATAGTGTAAACCAAATCCATTAAAATGTATGTACCCCAGATTTACCCTGATATAATCATTAACAGGTCTGGAAGATGAGAAGAAAGAACAAAATGAGACTTAGAAGAATACACATTGGTCTGTGTCTATTTTCATGAGGATACCAAGTTGTTCTAGCTATTATAACTTTGCAATACATTTTGAGTTCTCGTGGTTTGATGTCTCCATCTTTGTTCACTTTTAGACTGCTTCAGCTCTTTGGAATCTTTTGTGATTTCATGCAAATTGAAGGATCACTTTTTCTATTTCTGTGAAGAACATTGCATGAAATCTGTGAATCCCTTTGGGACACATGAACAATTCAATAATATTAGTTCTTCAAAACCATGAATTTGGGAAATCTACGCTTTGTATACTCTTCAGTTTCTTTAAACAGTGTTTTGTAGTTTTTATTGTAGAGATATTTTACCTCTGATAAAGTATATTCCTAGGCATTTAATGTTGATTTTACATTCCATAACTTAATTTATTTTGTTTATTAGCTCCAACATTTTTGAAGGGTTTTCTATATACCAGATCATGTTTTCGGCAAAAGAGATAATTTGGATACCCTTTATGTGCTTCTGTTGCCTGATTGCCCTCTATCTTATCAGTTACAAAACTCAACTCCAGGTAGAAGAAAAACTTGAAATTGAAACCTAAAATTATGAATGTAGTAAAATTACCATAGAGGAAATGCTCCAGAATGCCTAGATAATGATTTTTGGTGGCACAAGAAGCAAAGCAAAAATAAATCAATTCAATAAAATCTAGCTAATATGCTTTCATATACCAAAGGGAGCAATCAATACAACAAAGAGATAACATACAAAATGGAAGAAAATATTTACAAACTCTTCAAGTGACAAGGGGTCAATAGCCAGAATCTATAAAGAACTCAATACCAAAATTTAAATTTTAAAAAAGGGCTAAATTCTGAAGTCTTTCCCAAAACAATATATACAAAGCGCTAAGAAGTATAAGGAAAAAAAGGCTCATTAACATTATATTAAGGAAATGCAATGAAAATCTCACAATTAAATATCATCTCACCCCAGTTAAAATAGATATTATCAAAAGGAAAACAAATAAAAAGTGCTGGTGAGGAGATGAGGAAAGCAATTCAAATACACTGATGGTGGGAATGTATAATAGTACAAAGAAATGAAATCAACATGTGGAAGAGCCCTCTACAAGCCCATATATATTGTAGCACCATTCACAACTACCAAGATACAGAAATAACATCTGAGTCAATCAATAGAGGTATGGATTAGGAAAATCTAGTATATATACACAATGGAATTCTATTCCACCATACAAAGCACATAATTCTGTGACATGTGACAACATGGATAGACGTGGAGAACATTATGCAAAATGAAACAAACACCACACGATCTCACTCAAGAGTGGAATGTAAGAAATTTGATTTGACAGAAGTAAAGTATGGAATAGTGTTTACCACAGTCTAGTGGGGAGTTGAAGGGGTAAGTTGGACAATGGATACATTGTGATTTTCTGATGGAAAAAATAATTTCTGGTGTTCTGTATCATAGGAGAATGAATTTGAATGTATTCACCATAAGAAAATGATGAAAGTTGAGGGGATAATGTTCATCATTATCCAAAGCATATGTGGATCAAAAGATCACATTGTACCTCTTAAATATGCACAAATATTTTGTGAAAATCAAAAAATTGAATTTTGAGATTAAAAAATAGAAATAAAAATAATACAATTATAGTTATACACATTTTAATTACATAAGAAAGAAAAAAGAAAGAGGAAGAAGGAAGCATACAGTGAGAGAGGAAGGAAGCAGTGCTCTGGGAGTCAAAGATGAGAGACTTTCATGGAAAATCACAGATGATTGACATGATGTTCTGTTGGCAAATGTGAAATAAGATGATTGAACTAAAGTTATGGAGAGGGATGGTGATCTTTAAGATATTTAGATTGAGTTGAGGGAAATAAATTATGGGTATAAGTTCAAGAAACTATGGAGAACGTTAACCCTTGATGGATTCTGGTATCAAGCACAAACAAATGGAATACTGTATATGTATAATATGTCAAAGTATATTCTACTGTCATGTATATCTTAACAGAACAATTAGAAAATTTTTAAAAATACATGGAAGAGCAGCTAAAAAGGAACATGGGGGTCATGAGAAGGTTATTAAGGTGGGAAAAATAACTGCATAGTTATGTGATAATGTGAAAGATTCAATGGAGGATTCAAGAATGAATATAAATTTCAAAACGTTAAACAGTTTCATATGAATACACTGTGACTGTTGATTCTTTAGTTATTAATGAGAGAACCAGCTGGTGCTAAAGACTCAGGCAAAAGAAAATTTGGAAATGAGATGTGGGAGTAAGTTTCCAAAGTTTTGTAAAAAGTCAGTTGAGATCTTAGAGCAATTAAGCTACAATCTTTGGGTTTTCTTCCCTTGTGGGGCAGAAATAACTTGTCTTTTTCCTTGATGAAAATAATTTATAATGTATCAATCTTCTACAATTTAACATCTAATTTTGTAGGTTTGTAGATGTAACCAATAAACAATAAGTCCAAATTACCTTCTTGAGACACATTGATTTCATAATTTATTTTAAAAATTCACAAAAGTTTGATTAATAGATGGATAGTGGGCTAGATAGATAAAATGACAGGTGAGAAAATGAGTATAGTTAAATATTAATTGTAGAATTTATTTTATAAGCAATGGTTCACTGTAGAATAATTTAAGACATAATTAATGCATTTAAAAATTAAAAAGGAAGACAATTCCCAGGTCTGTAGGGAAAATGCTAAGTGATGAATTGTAAACAAGACTGTTAGAAAATAGTGAATGTCACTTCAGAAAAGCAATCTTCTTACCTTATTTTCACATTTGGATAATTTTTCTCAGAGGAAAACAATGGTAATCTCGGACAAGTGGGACAAATGCTGGACTTAATGATTTAGGGTAAACTAGAGCAGAAGGGAGCTTATGCAAAAGGAAAGGGATCAGCCTCACGCAGGACCACAGTTGAGATTTCTAATGGTTCTTAGGCAAGTGGGAGGGTGTACGTTGTTTTTTACCTGTGCTCAGCGATACAGGTGTGTTTATGGCAGCAGGCCTGTTACCTAAAGTTACTGTTTTGTGAGGTGAACCCAGCCTAGGACAAATGCCTCTGTGTTCTAAAGTAACACTTTTTTGGTCTGTGATATTAAGTTTTAGAAAATAATTAATAGTAAGAGTTAACATAACCTTTACCTAGAAAGCGTGAATTCAAGCCACTATTGAGAGGAGTAATCCATCTTTCCATTTCAGTTTACTACGTTTTGGAAGACATTCTCTGCTTTGTGAATTGACATTCTCTGCATTGTGAATTAAAAGGGGGCACGCTTTTCACTTAAGGACACATGTTTAGTCATAGTTTTGCATTTCACATATAATGCTGAATTTTCCTCTCCATTAACAATAGCAGGAACACATTAATAAGCACAGTTTAGCAAACAAAACAGATGATTATGCATTGTTATAAAGATACAATATTAAACAGAGGAACTGAGCTTTTTTTCATTGAAGTCACATATACAAACTCTTAAAATTTAGTCCAAGAGTAAGACTAGAAAATATCTATAATGGAATTCTCTTCTGGGTTATTAAAATATATTTCATAAACTTTGCACTTTAAGTGACTTTCTTTTTATATCTCCGATTAGCTTTTATTTCAAAACTTTAAAAAATATCATAACTTGTTCCACTTTCGCCATGAAAAAATTCGCCTATGTTATAATATTAACTCACATCTGAACTTTGTTTTTAAGTGCATGCATTTAACATCTTATTTTTTTTTAAATCACCTCATGCAAATTTAATGAAAAACTAATTATGGTCTCCCACTGAACAGTGTACTTAGACAAATGGTAATTGTATTGGTCTGTCTTCTTTTCTGTTTCTCTGAAAAGTTGCGTTCCTCAAATGAATAATTACCTACAGAATAATTAAATGTTGCTGATATGGTCTACTCATCCCCCTTGTACACAAAAACATCAGAGTCTGTCTTCTTGGAAATCTATCTCCGTCATGTTAGATCAGCTTACTGTCCATCACACAACTGGCATCGATCCCTACTCAATTACACAAGAACATAGCACTATATTAAAAGACAAATAAGGTTTAATTTTAATCGCTGACAGCCTGTAAGTCTGTGTTCCATTATAGATTAAAAGAACCAATTATTTTTTAAAATAAAGCTCTAATGAAGTCTTATGAATATATGGACAGCATGGCTTTGTGCCATCTAAGCCACATTGTCAGAAGTTTGTAAACTCGTTAGGACATCATAAACATGTCAGGATTTTTTTCCGTCTGATAACGGATCTCTTGAAATACCTGAGACATTATGCTACAGTTCTGTGCGCTACTGTGACACACTCCAGAGCCTACCAGCTGTTTGGACATGCGGAGAACTTGGTGTGTGATGCCCTGGGCTCTGCTAAAATCTTGGCAGGAGTATGATGGCAGCTTCCTCTCACAAGTTCCTGAGAGGGACTAGAGAACATCAGGCCACAGAGACAGACCAGCAGGCAGGACACCTAGATAAAATGTTTCCATTTAGAGACTTGTGGGCCTCTCCCAGAGAGGTCACCAATGAGGGGAGTGAGTAACTCCAAAAGGATCAAGGAGCTCTCTGAACTTCCAAGGGCCACACCTGCCAAATCTCCCTGCCCTGGGGCACAGAAGTGTGCCAATCCTTCTCTGCAAACCTGAATCTTTTTTTCCTCTTAAGTATTTTTTTTAGGAGTAGATGGACACAATGTCTTTATTTATTATGTGGTGCTGAGGATTGAACCCAGTGCCTCAGATGTGCGACACCAGTGCTCTACCACTGAGCCACAAACCCAGTTCCTGCAACCCTCAATCTTTTTTTTTCCCCCGAATTTGTTGTATATAACAGTAGACTGCATTACAATTCTTAATACACATAGAGTACATTTTTACATATCACTGTTTGTATACAAAGTACATTCATACTATTCATGTCTTCACACATGCACTTAGGGTAATGATATCCATCTCTTAAAGGGCCATTTTCCCTTTCATTGTGCACAGGATATTTGCAATGCACAACACTCTCCCAACAGGGACTAAGCCCACTGAACAAGAGAACAAAAGACCATCTCAGGAATCCTGGCTGCAAGATAAATATCAGGTGGAGCAGCAATCACAAGGCTTGGTGGCATAAAACTGATGTAGTGGTGGAGGGCAAAGTGAACATCTAACATCAAGTTAGTAATGACACATATATTTCATGTGTGTGAATGTGTGTGTGTATTATATGTATATACACATATATATGAACTGTACTTTAGAAATGTATAATGTGACACATACAGGGATACACACACACACACACACACACACACACACACGTCTTCAAACACTCCCTGTTTAATCTCTTTTTTTTTGCCTTTAATTCTTTTAAATCTTTAATTCCCTTAAACTTAATTCTTTTACATCTCAACATATTGATTTTATTGAGATGTAAATGATACAGAAAAACTACACATATTTTAAATGTATAAAATATGTTATTTTATTCATTTCCATAAGTAAGAAGTAAATGTCCTCAGCATCTCCCAACATCTCCTCATGCCTACCCTTTCCAAGTGCTGCAATTCTCAGGCAATTAATCAGTTTTCTATAGATTGTGTGTAGTATCACTAAAGGTTAGTATGAATTTCTAGAATTCGCTAGAATTTCTTAAAAATACCATCATGCATTATGTACTCTTTCTTATTTTCCAACCTGCTTACTTTAGCATAATTATTTTTAGATTTGCTCAAGTTTAAATGTGCAATGTCCCTGAAAGGCCTATTTGTAAAGGCTTGGTCCACACTGTGTGGTGGTAGAACATATAAGAGGTGGAGCCTATTGGGAGGTCTTCAGCTCATAGGGGGCATGATTTTGAAGAGGGTATTCGAACCCTAGGTCCTTCTCCTTCCTGTTTTCTATCATAGCAGTAAGGAGAGTAGTTTTCCTCCACCAGTGTGCTTCCATGATTTGGTACCTAAAGCAAACATGGCTAACTGATTATGGATGGAAAACTTTAAAACTATTAGCCAAACCCATTCTGTTTATAAATTATTTATCTCAAGTATTTGTTACAGTAACAGAAAACTGACAAGCAAGATTCTTCAGTGTTGTGTGTATCAATAGTGGATGTTCATTACCTTTTAATGCCATTTTTCCACTGTATCTACCTCATTTTGTTTATCCATTTACCTAATGAGGGATATTTGGGTATTTTTAACTTTTCAAATCAATTACAAATAAGCCTTCTAGTATTTTTATGCAAGTGACTTCATTTCCTAAAAGGCAAAAAGTGAGACTGCTAAGTCATATGTAATACCTACACCTAACTTTTTGAGAAATTATCAAATTGCTTTTCAGTATGTTTTTACCATTTTATATTCTAAATGGCAACATATGGGATTACAAATTGTCTTATTTTCTTTCCATCATTAGGTATGGTCTTTCTATTTAAAGTTTAGACATTCTAGTGGGGGTTTAATGTTATTTTGTTGTTTTCATTTACATTTGCCTACTGATTAATGGTGTTGCGTATCAGTTTGGGGGTTTAGTCCCCATGCATGCATTTTAGTAGTGAAGTGTCTGTTCAAATAGTTATATGTATTTTTAAACTCAGTTTGTTTTATTACTGTTGAGTATTGAGATCACTTTAAATATTCTGGTTAAAAAAGACTTGAGTTTGTTCTTAATATTTTAGTTCTATTTTTTTCTTTTTAAAAGAGTAGACTCTTAATTTTTTAAAAAAATGAATCAAATAAGAAACAAATATTTTAGAGAATATGCTTTTCTTGTACCAAGTAAACTTTTGCCTATACCAAGGTCAAACATTTTTCTTCTATATTTTGTTCTATAAGTTTTATACTTTGAAGCTTTTATTATGTTTATGATATGTTCTGAATTAATGTATGCTGATGTTCCACAGTAGGGGTTCAGACTTTTTTTTTTTTTTTTGGTCCTATGAGTGGATTTACAATAATATCAGACCAGTTATTAAGAATATCTTTTTTCTAGCTGGGCGCGGTGGCACATGCCTGTAATCCCAGCACTTTGGGAGGCTGAGGCAGGAGGATCGCGAGTTCAAAGCCAGCCTCAGCAATGGCGAGGCACTTAGCAACTCAGGGAGACCCTGTCTCTAATAAAAACACAAAAAAGGGCTGGGGATGTGGCCCAGTGGTCGAGTGCCCTTGAGTTCAATCCCCGGTACTAAAAAAAAAAAAAAAAAAAACTTTTCTCCAGTTAGGTGCATTTTTACCTAGTCCTTTTACATATATCTCAAAGCTCTAGAAAAAGAAGAACAATCCAACACCAAAAGTGGTAGAAGGCAGGAAATAATTAATATCAGAGCTGAAATTAATGAAATTGAAACCAAAGAAACAATTGAAAAAAATGACAAAACAAAAAGTTGGTTCTTTGAAAAAATAAATAAAATTGACAGACCCTTATCTAGGCTAACAAAGAGAAGGAGAGAGATAACTCAAATTATTAACATATGTGATGAAAAAGGAAATATCACAATAAACACTACGGAAATACAGGAAATAATTCAAAATTATTTTGAAAACTTGTACTCCAACAAAATAAAAAACATCGAAGGCATCAACAAATTTCTAGAGTTGTATGATGTGCCCAAACTTAAGTAGGATGATATACATAATTTGAACAGACCAATTTCAACCGACGAAATAGAAGATGCATTCAGAAGCCTACTAACCAAGAAAAGCCCAGGACCAGATGGATACACAGCTGAGTTCTACAAGACCTTCAAAGAAGAACTGATACCAATACTCTTCAATTTATTTCAGGAAATAGAAAAAGAGGGAGCACTTCCATACTCATTCTATGAGGCCAACATCACCCTGATCCCCTTTTACATAAGGATCTGTATCTTGGCATTTTGCACTACCAACAAAACCTCTATTAATAAAGCTTTAAATTATATTTGGGCTATGAATCCTTCAACATCGTTGTTCTTTTTAAAAGTTGTCTTGGTTCTTTGTATTCTTTGTATTTCTACATGGATTCTAGAAATAACACATCACTTTTTAATGAATTTATAGTATGTAACTGGCTTTTTAAGCAACATTGAGTCTTTCGGTCCATTAGCACAATATATTATTCCATGTATTTAATGCCTCTTCAACTTCTCTTAGCAGTGTTATATAAATATTGGCAGATAAGTCTTAACTTTTGTCCTATTTATCCTTTACCATCTCATATTTTCTGTTATCCAAAATAATATTTTATTTTTTTTTTCTATTTTTACTAGTATAGAGAAATATGGTAGAATTATTTGTTTTACTGTACATTGTACTGACTTAGTAAAATCACTTCATTCTGATGTTTTAAAGATGTTATAAGATCTTTTACTTAGATGACAACATGTTTTGTAAATAAGGCAAATTTATTTCTTCTTTGTAAAAGGGGATATCTTTTTTTTATTTTTTAAATCTGACATATGGCACTGGTTATAACCTCCCAAACAATATCAAGGATGTAGTGGGAGTGACTTTTTACCTTGATGATGAACTTACTTGGACAAGGTTCAGTTACTAATCATTATATATCTCTTTAGCTACACATATTTCATAGCTTCCTGTTAATCAAATATTGTTCTAATATTTATTAAGATACTAAGCCCACATTAATCTAAATCAGATACCAAAGAATGGTACCTGTTCATATAATTCATATTTAATATCATGTCAATATTTTGATCAAAGGCAAAATAACAAAATGAACAACTAGAAAGGAAAATATTTTTATTTTTTGCTGACTCAAGGCCTTCAGTAAAAATTACTATATTTAAAACGATGTGGAAAGATGGCTAGAAAAAAAGTAAAATACAAAGTTATTGATACGTTTCTTTCTTACTAGTCCTGTAAGTGAAAGGGAATAATGTCACAGTAACAAAATAACTATAAAATTTCAGAACATATTATAAGGAATATATTATACAAAATTGTGCATACAAATAAAATGTCAGTTCTGCAAAAATTAGTATATAAACTAATGCAATTTCTCCTAGAATACAAAAGAAAGGGTATTTTTATGAAAAAATGGGATAAAAGAATCTTCAAGTTTAAGTGAATAAGAAGATACCTATAAATAACCAAATAAAATATAAAAAAATATAGTAAGGGGAAAATTACCTTTTCAGATAACAGAATGTACTATAAATCCTTTCTAGTCAAGTCATATGGTATTAGAGTAAGAAAATACACATTTATCAGAGGAACTGAGCAGAGACTCCATAGCTTGACCCCTATTTATAGGATATATGTATGATATGACTTACATAATTCTTCAATGGAAAAACACTCCAAATATCTATAAAAATAGTATTGCAAAGCTAGCTATCCTATTGGGTAAAAAAGTAGAAGAAAAGAAAATGTTCTGATTTTTATAATTACAAAGTTAAATATTTTGGATGAATTACTATTAAATTTAAGTAATATGAAATATTATACTCAGTAAAACTCAAAATAATAGGCTATAGAATAGCAGCTAGCAATGGAATTTTGTTAGACTGGAATTCTAGAAAACAGCAAAATTTGCAAATACAAGAATTAGAAAATTACTATTGGCAAAATGAATGGTTAAAAAGTCCATATATTAGCAAAATATAGAAAAAATATGAATCACATGATAAAATGTTGTGACTCTAATATATGAAGATGTTTTGTAAATTGGGTAGAAGGCAAAGAATTCAATTTAATTATGAAGTAACTCTCTGAGTAAATATTTCACAGAAGGAGGAAGGTGTATATGTCACTAACTTATTAAAATACTTCATTTACAGTAGTCAGGTTTAGTAAAATTAAAGCAGAAATGAGCTCTATTTTACAACCACCTGTGCAGCCAAAAACAAAAATTATTAATGGATATTAAACCATTGATCTATATCCCCTGCTCTATTTATGCATTATTTTGAGGCATGGTCTTGCTAAGTTGCTTAGGCTGGCCTCATACTTGTAATACTCCTGCCTCAACTTCCCCAGTAGCTGGGATTACAGGTGTCACCACTGTGTCTACAGCAAAAATTTTAAACAAATGAAAAGTAAGTCATTTTTAGGAATGTGGAAAGGGGAATATGAATGCATTGATGATGAAAATATGAACTGCCCTTTCAGAAAGTAATCTGAAAACATAAATTTATATAGTCACCTACATGCACAAACACATAATCTTTCTCATAGAGGTAAGACAACTAACTTATAATGTAGATATTGCCTTGGCTTAATTTACATAGGAAACTGCCTGAGGCAGTTTTCCAGCCAGTTCTTTAGGGGGGCTGCAATTCTAGAACAGTGATATAGAAGGTAAATAAAAGCAGAAAAGCAAATTAGAGAACACCAGTGTGTAAAGAGGAGTGTTACCAGGCTAGCCACAGCCTCCTAGGAAACAGATATGTTCTCTTGCTCCCAAGTGATTTCAATGGAAAGAGAATAGCATGGAAGAGTGTGAGGAGGGGTAAGATAGCTACCTGTCTGCCTGTCTTATTTCCTTAGTCTTCATTTACCTCAACCCACTCATCCAAATTTGTTTTCACAACTTTTCCACTTGTGGCAAGTAGAGTTCTGCTTTGAACAGAAGAACATCTTCTAGCACAGGCTGGTAGAGGTATTAGAACAGCCCCACCTCCATTGTGAAGAGAGGGTTAAATACTGGTGACTAGGACATGAAATGATGGGAGCCATTTAACATTCCCTGGAGCAAAATGCCAATTGTGGGGATGGAAAGGACGCATGGGGATAAGACAAGCTAGACAGCACCATAAATTGGGTCTGGGACAGATGAGAATAGGAATGTTAGAGGCATCATTGTTCATAAAGAGAAAAAGAGAAAATGAAGCCAAGGTGCATATGTAGAAACGGTAGAATTAATTTTGAGATCGTCATATCATGTAAAAATATGTACTAACTATTTTAGATGATTAGAATGATTTACATGTAGTATTGTTAAATGAGAAATCCAAGATCCAAATGTATTTAAAACTTTGATGTGTGTTATAGACATTTACGATATGGAAATGTGTACCCGAGCTCTATGCATGCTGTGTATACATATAAGATAGACAGGGTTCTTTACATGTATAGAAAAAATCATGGAATTGTGAAAGAGTGGTGTGAAAAGAAAATAAGAGTCCTTTAAATTACAAACAGATAATAATTTTTTTTCATTCATGTAAACCTTATTCATATCTTACTGAATACAAAAAACACAACAAGTACAGTATTAACATGCAGTTTAATACAATCCCAAGGATGATCGTTTCATGCTTCTGCTATTCCAGTTGCCCTATAGCACAACTTTTCTCTCTCAGTCACTTCCCACTTAATTTCACTGCATGCACTTTGCACAGGTTAAGCTTCCTCCGAACCTTGTTTTACATTATCATCTTCCTCCCACTCAAATGGCATCAGAGGCCTTATACTATCTGAAAATCTAGTACAACTCATTCAAATTGTGAGGGAATATTTTATCATCTCTGTCAGACCTCATCTTTGCTTCTTCCATGCATCTTATGTATTTCCAACCTCAACTCTCCAATATTACCCTCACTCCCACCAAATCAATATGCCTGCTGTGCCAAATCGCATATTAAGCTTACTGCTGATTCTTTGATCACTCTAGTTCTTTCAAATAAAATATTCCTCAACCCCCTTCTTCAACAGTTCATATCACCCACTTCCCTTTAAATACTACCTCCTTGCAAATTAAAAGACTAAAAAATATATATATCTTTATCCATTGATCCATTTCTGGGAATAGTCAATGAGGGTCAGAAAGATTTAATGACAAGCATGTTCACTGAAACTTTGTTTACAATTGAAGCAACATCAGAAATGGCTATGTGCTTACCAGGAAAGAATAAGT
The DNA here is from genome assembly GCA_025594165.1 of Tamias sibiricus. Taxonomy (NCBI): domain Eukaryota; kingdom Metazoa; phylum Chordata; class Mammalia; order Rodentia; family Sciuridae; genus Tamias; species Tamias sibiricus. The sequence goes on from CM046662.1 coordinate 14,934,574, forward strand.
TAAATTCATTAAAGCACGTAGATACTACAATAGAAAAAGCAGCCATTAAAAATCATGTCATAGAGGATTATGTGATTTCACAATAAGAAATATTTAGTGTTTTTCCTAAAAAAAAACACAGTAATTATTAAATTGATGGAGTTGCATGTTCTGCAACATTACAGAGATACACTTTGTTAAAAAACATAGTAATTAGTTTCACGGAGTAGTTTCTTAGAATATTCTTCCTGAATAAATGATGGTATCACAGCCAAGACCTACTTGTATAAAGCAATTTTAAAACACTTTAACATAAATGGAGGTAGGTAGAACAGCACATGGTGTTCATCTGGATGGCTTACTAACACAACTTACAGAACTCACATTTGGGACAGACAGGCCACCTTTTTCAGTAAATCTTTGTTAAACTTTGGGTCTTTTAGCTACAGTTATGCAGAGTTGTTAATACTTACTGAGAGGCTGTGAGTTAGAAATTATATTCTCTGACATTTCTGGAGCATAGATATGTTATCAGCTAAAAGCAGTCAACAGAATTTATGTAAGATTTACATTATCATATGAAATTTTAAGACCAGATATGATAAATGCTGACCCAATAGTCCTTTGCAACTTTCTGTTCTTGTTTAGTAGACGTAAAAAGTGTAAACATTTAAATACTTGTCTTCCCAACCTCCTTTACAGGTAAGCAAAGCCACCTTCCACAATTATGCACAGTGAGACGCAGCAGGATGTCCTTGGTGGGGTTGGGGAATTTTTGCTTCCTTGATATCAAGGTACCCACACAGCCAGCACAATCCCTTCCTACTTCTTCTTGCCTTAAGCATGGATATGATACCTCGAGCTTTTCAAGCTGCCACCAGGGAAGGGCCAAGGGGATTGCAGATATTAAACAGAGATTTTGCTCAAGTAATTTCAAGAACTATAGTTTAGATAAGTGCCTCAAAGGAAAATTGGAGGGTCTCCAGCTGATGCTGAAACATTTGATCTAATACATAATAAATGTTTACTTAATTAAATGCAAATGTATTCTCATGGTAAACACTTAAACAACATCAAAATACATATTGAGTAAAAAACACCCACCACACAACTCTTCACCCAGATGCAATTCCAGTTCCAAAGGGATTCATGGTAAACATTTTGCCTTATTTCTTTCCCTTTAACTTCTGCTTAGGTCTGAAATACCTATGTGTGTAGTGTATATAAGTATATGCCCCAGTTTCATGTAATTTAACCAGAAAATAATACTACATGTACTGTTTTAAAACATTCCTTCATTGCTTATTAATATAACAAGCAAAACTTTCCTGATGCACTCATGCAGTTTCACCTTATCTCTTTAAAATTTTTATATTGTAATCCACACCCTGAAGGCACCAACATATATTTGAATATTTCTGATTGAAGGGAATTTAGGTGATACTAAATGTTTGCTATTAAAAATGTAGCTTCATTAAACTTCCCAGTCCATGACTTTTCTGTGCATATATGTGAGCAAATTTGGGGCTAAATATCAAATAATACAATTGTCAGTGAATGAATAGATAAGTGGATTGTAAATTTTTACAATTACTGTCAAATTGACTTTGTAAGAATGCTTTGTACATGTACATGTTTACTGATAAGGGAGATATTGCGTTTTTCCTCAACCTTAGCCAAAATTGATATCATCAATCATTTTTGTTTTTTTGGGAAAGTGTCAAAAACAAAATAAATCTATTTTAATTTGCCTTCTCTGATCATTCAGTCATCTTCTCATACGTGTATCAAAGTACATGAAAGATTATTTTATGTGTCACTATTTATATATTGTCTTTATAAATGACTGTCTTTTTCTTACTGATTTTAGTAGTTTTTCCTTGATATTTTTGTTTACTTTAGAGAGGAGGAATATTTTATCAAGTCTACAAATTTAGACATTACATGTTTCAAGAAGATTAAAAACTCAATAGCAACACAAGTTTTTCCATTGCTGATGTTATGCCCATCTCTCTTTAGAGATTATTAGTATCCCAAAGTTGCTATGCATAATTTCTATCCATGTGGTTATATTGGTTATGCTTTCAATATTTGTATGTAGCTATAAACAATAGAAATAATTTTCTGTTTTTAAACTTTGCATCAAGTAATAGATTTCCACCAGACTCTCCAGTTTTCCCTCCCTGCCAACTTATTTTTTTCAGATTTTTCCCAAATGGTTATTATGTTTTACTATATAAAATATTTTTATATTTAGTCATATCATTGGTTTCTCTGTGCTCTTATTTCTCTTATTCTAAATATACATTTTGTATTTTTAAATTCATCTTGCTAATCTACATTCTCTTGCAATGTTTGAGAATATGTGGGTGGTAAGAATTCTTAGTTTTTATGCTATTGAAACTATTCTTGCTTTGACATTTCTTTTGAATCATACTATATATTAGTATAGAATTTTGTATTATTTCATTTTATCAAACACATAGTGATTTTCATGATTTACTTGAGATACTGACTCATTTTTGTAGTTTGTTGCTTTTAATATATTTTTAAGAGCTTCACATCAGCCTTGGTTTGAGGGCATTTCTGTGCAACACGTCTGATATAGATCTTCATACATCCTTGGTGAGAACTGGCAGTCCCTCCCTCTGGGAGTAATGATGTGTTCATTAGCTTGGAATATTTTCTTCTATTATCTCTGATTATTTCTTTTTCATTAGAGTCAGTTTCTCTTTTGGGAAAACATATTAAATGAAGGATATTTCTTTCTTTTTCATCTCCCTACTCTAATTTCCCCTATGTTTTTCATCTTTGTCCTTCTTTACTATATTTCAGTAGTTTTCTTCCCATTTTTAATATTTTAAAAACATCTGTTCTATACATGTGGCTATCTAAATAAAATTTTCCTTGTTGGTAGGAATTTTTCACCCTCAAAATATTCATATCCTTCCTTTAAAAACACACAATCCATACCTGCAAGATGAAATATCATTCCTATCCTCTGTCAATATAAAATACATGCATTTTTCTAAGAACCTGATTTTACTCCACTAACATTGTGACTTGGGCATTACATTTTCCATTTTTCTATTTACTTGTCTTTTAAGTCATTGATTTTCCTCAAGTGCTTGCTCATTTTTTATTATGTGCTGATATTTATACTTGACATTCCAGATACAACTATTTAGGGATATTTTTGTGTTTATTATATACTGCTTTTGGTGAGTATGAGTGATTCACAGGATTTACATGAAAGGTAATTTGTTAGTAGTTTGACTTCTGGTCATAGAGGTTGCTAAGTCCTAAGACACTAATAATAGCACTTGGCCCTCTAGGTGCAGAGATTCTTTTCTTAATTCTTTCAGTCCAGGGACAAATATTTCTTCTGTTGACTACGTGACATAGAGAAGGTCTGAGGTTTCAGACCCAGTCAGTAGCTTGCTTGGGATACTTTCCCCAAATATGGGACAGTGGCCCTGTAACTCCTATTCAACTTCTTATATCCATTGCCTCTGAGAGAATGGAATAAGCGAAACACAGAATCAGAGGCATCTCTTTGAGTTGCAGGATTTTAGGAGTCTTGGGTAGAGCACCAATTTTAAAAAATGAAACACCATTAATTCTCTCATATTACCTGAGGTTGACATGTGGTCCTGGACAAATGAGTTAACACTTCTCAGGGCAAATTTCCTTATTTGTAGTAAGTATGATAATAGTTTTATTTCAGGTTTGCAGTGCAGATTAGAGATATTATATGTGATATCTGAAATAATACTCAGTGCATAGTATCTGGTTAAAACATGGTATTTCAATGCATTAAGTATGGTAATGCGAATATTCATCTAACAAGATAATAACAATGAAGAGAATCAACTTAGCTCTTACTTAGTATAGAGAAAACGTCTTGGAAAATGAGAGTGCTATAGAAGATAATTTTACTGAGTTCAAAGCCCAATAAATATTCATTGTCTGAGTTACTACACTGAGCATTCCAAAGAGCAAAAGCTGAAGAATTTGGAGAAGACTGTCAAAAAAGTAATTCCTGCTCCTTATCACTGGCCTCGTGTACCACTTCAGCTAGATGCCAATATAGATGATTGACACTTCTGCTTTCATCTCAGATTTTATGAAGATAAGCAAGGCTTTGTGATCTATCATTCCTACTGCAATTTAAAGAAATTCACAGTTTATGCAACAACTTTGGATATCTGCTTGAAAAAGAGAGAAGCCGCTCATTTACACAGGTACCTACAAAGAGGGATTTCACCAGGAACCCAAATGTATTTTTCTTACTATCACTTTGAACTTTCTCTATTTTACAGACAAGGGTCAGTTTCAGAAACTGCACAGTGAATTAGATGCTTTGATAGAACTGATTCCCTTCTTCCACGGCTGATTTGCCTTATTTTTCTACAGAAAATAATATAAACAGACCAACCTTGTGGATGAGCTGTGACATAGATCATCCTAGAGTCTCAATTAGACTAATAGGTTAGTGTCTAATCCATTTTATTAGTTTAATGTATAGAATCGTTTGAAAATATCAATTGAATTTCCACTTTGGCAAATTGTTTCATATGGACCCAGTCAATCTCCTGATATACTAAGTACTTAAAAATGAGCAAGGAAAAAATCTAACCTTTTTAGAATGCTGACAAGAAACATAAATCATGTATTTTAGAGGGGACATGTGTTTTACCACTCCTTCAATAAAGAGGTAGAAAAAAATCAGTTTTAAAAATTCAAGAATGAAGGCAAAATTATGAGCTATTAATGCACACTAGCTCTGAAGTCAAATTATGTAGGAGTTTTCAGGTACCTATTTAAAAGCTGCATGACTTTAGGCAACTTCTCTAACCTCTCTATGCCAATTTTTCACTCAGCCTGTAAAACAGAGATAACAATAATACCTGTTCCCTAGGGTAGGGGGGAAAGAGTAGTACTATAAAGGTACAGAAAGCTTACCAGCCCATGGAAGTTAATCAGCCCCTGAGTAAACATTAAGTATGATTATTTTACTTGCATCTATTACGACCTTTTATTTCTGCCTTTTACAGTAGGAATTATGGACGTGCAGGATACAACTAAAGCAGATTTTGTTTTGGCGGATACATAAAACCTGGCAAGGCAATCTCATTCAAAGATGGATTGGATTTCTGTGTATTTCTTTTCACCTCTAAGCCGGTGTAATGTGGAGAATTAAAGAAGAAAACAAACCCTCTAATTTGGGTCTCAGTTTAATCAAGATGGTGAAAATTAGGTCAGTATTTTTTTAAAAAGAATGGATTTGTAAAGCAAATAAACAATTGATTAGCAAGTCAATAGAGACATCAACTCTTTTATCCTGTGATCTTTTTAATTGCAAGTTAAGTTAGACATGATCAGAGAAAGGTAGTATTCAGGACAAGGGAGTCTTTGTTATCCTTAATTATAATACAGAAACTTACATACTAGCTGACCTCCTGTTATAAGGAGGCCAAGTCTGCTTTATATTAAATTCCTGTAGATTGTGTTCTTTGATTTTAATTATGTTCTTTTAGTTGTTTTCTTTCCTTCTAAATAGTATTAGAGAATACTAAACCCCTAAGAAGGGCTCAAGATTTTGTCCATAGTCAATAACTACATAAAAAGCCATGAATATAAATAATTTTGTTTACTGATTTTTAAAGTTTTACAACTGCTCTCTGTGAGTGGCTGACAAATAAAATTGGGACAGGCTGGTTTTCATATTATCTTAAAGTTGTAAGCTCTTATTTAGTCTCCTTATTTTTTCTTTGTCAGGAATATTTGTTATTTATATATGATAATGAACTTCATCATTATTTTAACACTTGAGTTTATGATGAGAGGACCTGAAATCTGCCTGGATAATTTAGACAGGTATTTATCCCAAATCAATAGGCAGAGACATTTCCTTCTTCATTCATTCAAGTGTTCACTCCGCCAACTGTTTGTGCCATAGAGACCATCAAAAATGATTGAGTTTGGGGTTTGGGGAGGAGTAGAAGAGTTATTTGTAAAACAAAGTTATAATTTGTAACTTCCTTCAGCTTTACTGACTGCTTAGAAGATATGGTAATCAGTCATTATTGAGTCACTTGAAGAAACACCTTCCGTTTTCCTGTTGTTAATTTTCTGGTAACATATCATACATTAAAAAACACAAACATATTGTGCATTAAAACAACAACAACAAATCTTATTCCTGCCTATGACAAAGCCACTTACAAAAACCCAAAACTACATTGAAAAAAAAAAAAAAAAAAAAAAACAACAACAAAAAGCTTGAAAAGCTGGCTACATTTCCTCATAATCTCATTGAATGCTTTAAAGTACAGCTGAGGCAGGCTCCCTGTAAGAAGAGAAGGTACAGCCAGGCACAGTGGAACATGCCTGTAATCCCAGCAACTCAGGAGGCTGAGGAAGGAGGATCCAGAGTTCAAAGCCAGCCTCAGCAAAAAGTGAGGCACTAAACAGCTTAGTGAGACCCTGTCTCTAAACAAAATACAAAAAGTAGGGCTGGGGATGTGGCTCAGTAATCGAGTGCCCCTGAGTTTAGTCCCTGGTACCAGAAAAAAAAAAAAAAAAAAAAAAAAGGAAGGGAAGGTTACAAAACTTACCTGAGAAATCTCAAATCTTCAGTGTGTGTGTGTGTGTGTGTGTATGGGGGGGTGGGTATTGAGGGATTGATATGGACCAAATTATATTGTGTGCATATATGAATATATAACAAAAAATCCTATAACTATGTATAACTATAATGCACCAATAAAGGGGGGGGGGGGGCAACTGGAGAAAAGGTAAGAGAAAAAATCTTCAGTGTGAAAACATCTAATGTGCTGCTAACTGTGAACTCTGTAGCCAGTGGAAAATGGCCTCAGAAGTTATAGAAGCTTCATCCTGAGTAGAGGAGGCCCTCAAGACAGGACTTCCTCCCCTTAAGCTCCTTATCAGGACTGAGTCTCACTGTGGATAGCAGCCACCAGCAATTGCCATCTCCACCAGCTCTGTATGCTATTTATGAGGCTAGATTCCTCATGGATAAGGATGAAAGCTGGATACCATCTTTATTTCCTCAGCTCCTGCCCCTAAGACAGAGGCTCTTTTTCCATAAAACAAAAAGGGGAGAGAGAGAGAGAGACAGAGAGAGAGAGAGAGAGAGAGGTGAAAAAAAAATCACAGATGTAAATATAAATGCAATAATATCAATAACAAGATCAAATACAAATGGAATAAATAATACAACCCAAACTCATGGACAATGGAAAGTATTTAACTGTGTGCTATCTGAAGAAGAAACTTTTTGGACTCAAACATGCAGAGAAGGTGAAAGTACAGGGAGTACATTATGGCTGGAGTTGTGACTCAGTGCTAGAGCGCTTGCCTAGCACATGTGAGGCACTTGGTTCAATCCTCAGCTTCACATAACAAAATAAATAAATTAAATTAAAGTATTGGGTCCATATATAACAAAAAAAATATTTTTAAAAGATAGTACATTATATACCAAGAAATAATGACCTTGGGAAAATTGGAGTAGCAAAAATATCAGTAAAATAGACTTTAAAGTGAAAATGTAATGGGAGATAAAGAGGGGTATTTTATAATGATAAAACGGCAAATTATTCAGAAAGTCATACTAATTATAAATATACACAGCTAATAAATCTATAAAATACATGAAGTATATTGAAAAAAGTTTAATGTAAGAGCAGGCAATTCATTAATAATAGTTGTATATGTTAATACCCATTTTCACTAATGAGTTGAACAACTAGGTTGAAGATCAACAAGGAAAAAGAACTTGAGCAAAACTGTATACAAACTAGATACAAGAGACTTCTATACATTTCTCCTCTCAGAAGGATACATATCCTTTTTATGCACAGATGGAATGTTATCAAGGAACAATGCTATTCTAGGCATAAAACAAGTCTGAATGAAATTAAAAGGCTCAAAATCATAGAAGTTATATTCCCCAAACACAAATAAAAATAAATTAGAAATAAATAACAAGAAAATTTGGGAAATTCACAAATATGTGAAAAATAAATGAAAATAAACAAAACAATGTGTCAAGGAATAAATTACAAGATAAATTACAAAATAATTTGTGATGTGGTAAAGTGCAGACAAAATATATCAAAACTTATGGAATGCAGCTCAATCAGTGCTTAGAGGAAAACTTATAGCAATAATATAATCTTCCACCTATGGCACTAGCTTAATTCCTGTTTAACTAAACCCTAAAAAATAATGTCTGATAATTAGTGACAAAAAGCATCTCACAATTGCTCAGGTCCACAAATGGGTAAGATGGATTTGTGTGAAAGGGACATAATTAATTTTAGGGATAATGGAAATTTTCTATATATTGATTATGATTACACAAGTGAATTTCTTTGTCAAATATGCATTGTACAGTACAATTTAAAAAGTGCATTTAATTATATGTAACTTAGAGTTCAATAAAATTAATACAAAATTTTAAAATGATTAAAAATTATATACATAGTATTCCTGTTTGTTTGTTTGTTTGCTTTTCCTGTATTGGGGATTGAACCCAGGGGCGCTTTACCACTGAGCTGTATACTCACTCTTTGTTGTTTTTTAATTTTGAGACAGGGTCTTGCTAAGTTGCTTAGGGCCTTCCTAAGTTTCTGAGGCTGGCCTTGTGATCCTCCTGCCTCAGACTCAGTCTTAAACAGATGTGTTCCACCTGCATAGCCATATGTAGTATTCTAGCATTTATATGTAAATAGATTGACAGATGATGGTAGGTAGATCGATGGATGACTGAATATATACTGCAATATGCTGGTATATGCAAAGGATAATTTTAACTTTTAAAAGATAATAGTGGTTGACTTTGGGAAAAGTAAGTAACTGAGTTGGTGATGTGTCAATGAGGTTTACTTCTCACACTAAATCCTTTGAAAATTTTAAATTTCTACTGTATACATGTTTTGATGTTACTTAATTAAAAATGTGAAATTGCATCAAAAATATAACATTTAAATTGTTTAAAAAAAAGCTGTGAGCATATTTTTCCAAACATATACTCTAAAATAAATATTTGATTAGTCAAGCAGAAAAAAAAAAAAAGAAAACAGAAAGGGAAATGGAAATTGTAAAGGTGTAAGAATCCAAATGAATAATTACCATATAAGTACTATTATATATATGTGCAAACATAGACATGATATTAATAATTGGGAATGAGGTAGTGTTAACATGTTAATATGCTCTAATATCATAGCCTTAGTTGGGACATGATAAGAGCATCAATATATGATTTACATTTTAAAATAAGTCAAGGGCTAAGATGGTTAGAAGAGAATAGAAAGATAATGTTGAACTTAGAAATATCTTGTGACTCATAAATTCCATGATAAGGCGTACACATTAGAAATATATACATGTGAGGCTGGGGCTGGGGCTCAGTGCTAGAGCACTTTCCTAGCATGTGTGAGGCACTGCGTTCGATCCTCAGCACTGCATAAAAATAAATAATAAATACAGATATTGGGTCTATCTACAGCTAAAATTATTTAAAAAGAAATTATTATAAAAAAAAAAAAAAAAAAAACGAAATGTATACATGGGTGCCTAAAGGGTAGAGACAAGAATACTCATTGCTGTACTACTTATCATAGAAAAACACAGAAAATACTCTAAGACCCCACCATCAATGGAAGTGGTAAATGATTATGCTCATAGAGTCCTCTACAGTAAAACAGTGAAAGAGGTGCTTTCTTTTATAATATTGACAACTACATGATTTAAGTGAAAAATGCCCAAAGATTGAAGTTTGCAAATCGAACTCATCTTTGAGGAGCAACATAAGAAGTCGGTATAGTGTGTTCCTTTTGGATCCAATAGAAAATGCACTGAGACGACATGTAAGAGTGGCCTCTTATCTTAGAGATGGCTCAACTGTCTACCTGGCTGGTAGGTGAATGATATATTAACATTGTCCAACTTCACTGAATGGATGATGAGTGAACTTCTGTAGGTTGTATATTAAAATTACTTGCTATATATTAAAATCACTGATAAAGTACATTGAACTAAAATATCCACTGGTATATGGTGCACTGCAGTTTCCAAAAAATATATTATTTTCTGTTTTATCACTAGTCTCTTTAAGGAAAAATCTCCTCAGTGATTTAATAGTGTTATGATGTCTGTGAAAATGCTTACTAACCAATATGCTCATGGTTTTATTTCAATTAATGTATTTACTTCAAATTGTTTGAATAATGCAAGTTTTTGTAAAAAATATTATATGCATATATATACACATATACATATGTATATGTGTATATATATATGTATGTGTGTATATATATATATACTGTATATGTGTATATATATATATATATGTATATGTGTATATATATATACTGCAACTATTTTAAGCATAGTGGCAGGTGATTAATTTAAAAATCTGTTTCCTTAAAGTTAATATATTTGATAAATATACTTTAAAACAGTATATTAAACAAATCACATTGCTTCACAATAAGATCCCTAAAGAAGAGTGATAAAACAAAATGATCAAATACATGTGTACTAAATAATGTTTTACAGTTGCAGAGCTAAATATTAAAACTCAAATACCTGGGGCTGGGGCTGGGGCTCTGGCCCAGTAGTGGAGTGCTTGCCTAGCATGTATGAGGCACTGGGTTCAATTCTCGGCATCACATAAAAATAAATAAAGATCCAGGGGGCTGGGACTGTAGCTCAGTGGTAGAGCACCTGCCTCACACATCTGAGGCACTGGGTTCGATCCTCAGCACCACATAAAAATACATAAATACAAACATTAAAAAATAAAAGTAAAAAAAAAAATAAATAAAACCCAAATATCTGCTCATGGGTACTGTCCCAGATCTTTCATTGGAATATCTATTATTACATATCTTGTGAAATAAAATAATTTTATTTACCTATGATCTCTTTTATTACTTCCTACTTTCCTTCCTTCCTTTATTCCATTTTTCCTTTTTGTTTTCTTCATTTTTTCTTTTCTTATCTTTTAGGTTAAAAATGTTGTTTCCAATGAGTGATACTGCAGCTCAGAAAACTGCACTCCAAATTGTGGCACTTTGACATGGTGAGTACTTTGCACTAAAGGAGACTGGAGGCCTCAGGAGCAAAGTCTGTCTGGGACCTTTGCCTCTCCTCCTGTCTCCTACACCTCTTTCTCCCCTGAACCTGGTCATAGAAACCAGAATTCCTCTTCCCTAAGGTAAGTCATGGAAACTCGAACCTCTAGAGACCAGCAAGCTATAAAACCAAGAAATAATGGCATTCGCATGTAAATGGATGAAGTTGGAGAATATAATGCTAAGTAAAATTAGTCAATCTCAAAAATCCAAATTTCGAATGTTTTCTCTGATATAAGGAGGCTGATTCAGTGGTGTTGGTTTGGGGTACATAGGAGGATTAGAGGAACGCTAGAAAGGTCAAAGGGAAGGGAGTGGAAGGAAGGGAGCAAGGGGGGAGGGGGGAAAGAAAAAAAAAAAGAAAAGGTAGTTGAATGAGACGGACATCATTATCCTAAATGCACGATTGATGACCTAAATGGTACGAATATACTTTGTATACAAACAGTTTATGTAAAAAAATGCTATATATGTGCACTACAAATTGTAATACATACTATTATTATAAATTTTAAAAAAAAGAAATACAGGTTGCAAATAACACAGAAATTAAAAAATAAAAATAAAAAACACAAGAGAGATCATTCTCTTGCTTCTCCTTTGAGGACTCCTTAACAGGGATCCTGTCCTATAATCAAGAGGAAGCAATGCTACACAAAATGGGGAGAATCTAGGCAGACAGACCTTTCTGGGTTCCCCCATCCCAATCTATTATCTTAACATCATAACCCTTTGGCCCAATCATCTTTCTGCATGGTTGTCCATTCTTCACTGAACCTGAACATGAAAACAGACCGTTCTCCCTGGGTCTTTGGCTTTCACTTCTGAAGCCTCTTGGGTCATGTTGACTGTGACCCGTATAATAGTTGAGGCAAAGAATCACACCTTTCCATCTCTACAGGGACAATATCACATTTAGCACATAAAATGATTTTCTGTAAATTGGGGAAAGGTATCTTTTGTTCTGGGAGACAGAGTTGGGTCATCTTGGCAGGCAAAAGTTGGAAGAAATTCAATTGACTCACCTCCCCCTTACCCCCCTCATCTGGGTGCCCAAGCACAGGGCATGACTGACTGGCAGTTCTTTTGTTTGTACCCTGATGAAGGGAATGAAGTAAAGCACTGAGATAGACTCTTTTCCCCAACATGTGACAAGGAAAAAATTAAGCCACTGGTGATTCTAGGAATGTGAGAATGGGAAGCAGATTACAATTAAGAACATGAGTTAAAAGAAATATACAATTTTTAAATGTGAAAAGCAGGGAAAATTAGAGAACTAAAAAAAACAAAAATATTTGAAGCCATAGACAGAGGGACCATATGATATTTATCATGGAGGACTTGTAAAGATGCAAAATCTTCCAAATGACAATGGAAAGTGAAAATAAGTCATTTTAAGGGGAAGGGTAGTAAATGTGAGATGACTAATGGACACTCGCTCTGTGTTGTAGATAAATGTGAATCAGAAAGTAAAACGAGTGACAACTTAAACAGACTTCAGAGTCAGCAACACATGTTGTTTACATAAATAATTCAGATTATGTAAATAATCTTTCTTGAAAAAAGAAAGATGAACTAATAGATAAGAAGTCTGCAGCCATATAACATGAAAAAGATGTTGAACTGGGTGGGGTAGAGGTTCTAGATTGAATCATGTCAAATGGACAGAAGACTGAGTAGATAAACTTGAAGTAAATAGATAAGTTCATGTGGATGGCAAATACTCAAACATAAGAGAATTTAAGGCCAAAATTTTAACTGTTAACTTAAGTTGTCCTTAGGATCAGGTTAATAAGCTAGAGAAATGTACATTGCAAATATAATTCTAATCTATGTCGGATTATTATAAGGGGTTGAGGTCTATAGCCCCCGCCCCCCCCATACCCGGGATGGACCTCTTCTGTCTAGCAAAAGAGGCCAGAGGGGCCTACCTCAATGATGAGACTGGACTGGGAAAGTAAAGGCCGCCAATGCCTCCACCCCCGCCTTCAAAAGACTCAGAGCCACATCAGGGAGCCCAGTCAGTAGAATGGTGGAACTCGGTTTATTGAGGAAGTTGGACGGTCTTATATAGGACATGGACCAATCAACAGAAAGATCATAGGGACACATAAGGAGCATGGGCAAATGCCATTGGTGGAGCCATTGGCTTATCTTTGGGGTGGTTTCAGTTCTCACAGCCACGCCCCCTGCTTAGCCTAGGTCCTGTAACAGGGCATGGTAATGTGGCAAGCAGCCAGAAAGCAGTGTAAGGTCCTGACAAATCCAGAGAAAGGATTCTGGAATGACTCAGTGCCAGGGATCTTTTCCACACAAGGCAAGCTGGTGTTTCTGCTATTTAAAGCTAGCAGTGGCAGTACACATCCATAATCCTAGGTAGTGAGAAGACGGAGGTGGCAGGATCACAAGTTCAAGGCCAGCCTCAGCAACTCAGGGAGACTCCATCTCAAAATAAAAAGGGCTGGGAATGTAGCTCATTGGTAATATGCTCTTGGGTTCAATCCCTGGAACCAATAAAACAAAAAATGTGTTAAGTCAGACTTGGCACATTCCTGTAATCCCAGCTGCTTGGGAAGCTAAAGCAGGAGGATTGCAAATTTTAGGCCAGGCTGAGCAATTTAGTGAGACCTTGTCTCAAAACAAGCTGGAAAAATGGTTTTCAGGATGAAATTCAGTAGTAGAACAAGACCCTGGGTTCAATCCCCAGCACTGCAAAATAAATAAATAAATATACAGGGGCTGGGATTGTGGCTCAGTGGTAGAGCGCTTGCCTCAAATGTGTGAGGCACTGTGTTCAATTCTCAGCACCACATATAAATAAAAATAAAGGTCCATCAAAAAACTAAAATCAGATGGTGGAATGAGATGGACATTATTACTGTAAGTACATGTATGAATACATGAATGGTGTGACTCTGTGTATAACCAGAGAAACAAAAAGTTGTGCTCCATTTATGTACTATGAATTGAAATGCATTCTGCTGTCATGTGGAACAAATTAGAATAAATAAAAAAATTCAAAGAAAAACAATGCCCAGTCCATGAACAAAACAAAACAAAAAAAGAGAAATGAGGAGAAATGATTGGGTCATACCCTTAACCTTATCTGTGAATTAATCCCTAATGGGATTAATTGAGTGGTAACTGGATGCAGGTAGGGTGTGGCTGGAGGAAGTGGTGCATTGAAGGCATGGATATGGGATATATATTTTGTATCTGGAGAGTGGAGTCTCTCTCTGCTTTCTGATGATGATGTGAGCTGCTTCCCTCTGCCACACTCTTTCACCATGATATTCTGTCTCACCTTGAGCCCAGAGTAATGGAGCCACCATCTATGGACTAGGACCTCTGAAACCTTGAGCCCTCAAATAAACCTTTTCTTCTCTAAAAAAAAAAAAAAAAAAAAAAAAAAAAACCTAAATAGTGACATTCTTTATAAGGGAATGTCATACTATGACTATTAGAATAATTGCATTATAGTAACCCATTTATATAATAATCTTATTCTCAACAACTTTACAGTTAAATACAATTATTCACATTTGGTTAGGAGAAAACTCTATGTTTCAAGTGAAATGTGTATTTATTATGCAAATCTTGGGGGAACACATTGAAAGCAAAGATATGATCTCTATTTGCCTTTCAATACTTGAAGGAGAAGCTAAATAGAAAATTATAATACAAAGAATGGAAGTATTATAGTCTACAAGAGAGGGAGAGAGACTATAGTGTGGAGAATCCTGTAGAAGAAGGGTGCGGCCTAATGAGAAATATATTCAGTATTTTTTTCCCAGTGATAATAAATATACAAATAAAATGACTTAGGGTGGCTCCCTTGGCTTCAGGATGGGGACTGTCAGGAGAAAGGCCAGTTGATGACAGAGTTGGAAATTTTAGCTCCACCTACCAACCTTCAGGAAGGGGGTTGGTCTGGAGATTAAACTCTAGGAACCCTCTTGAAGGAAGAGGGTTGAGATGTGGGGCACAGCAAACCTGAGAACCCAGAGGCCTACACACTCTCTACCCCCATCCCTTGTGCTTTTTGCTCTCGTGTGTGCTTCCTGAGTTTTATCCTTTATAAAGTAAATCAGTCAACTAAAGCATTTTCTTCATTCTGTGAGCAATTACAGCAAATTTTTGAAACTAAAGAGGGGGCTGTGGGAATCCCCAATCTGGAGTCAAGTCAGAGAGAGTGTTTAGGGGTCAGCTGATCCACTGCTTGTACCTGGTATCTGAATAGGGGACACTCTTGCGGAAAATGCCCTTAACTTGTAAATATGCACTGAGATATGCTAGTTAGTGTCTGAATTGACTTGAATCTCTAAATACAGAGTCAGTGGCTATAGAATTTGACAATTGGATATTGGCTTGGTCAAACCTGAGATGTTTGGTATAAGAAGTGCTGTGAGCAGAGGAAATCTTCCTTCAGATGAAATGACTCAATTTTCAAGGTAAATACAGTCTTCTCCACTGTAGAGGAAATGATTCGCCTGCATCTTACAAGAATACAAAGGGTTGGGCATTTTGGTAAAAGAGTGACTAAGAAACATACAAAAAAATCTAAATACTAATACTGCAAAAGCTAAATTTGCCATTTTTTTTAGTTTCATAATTGTCCATATTCAGATGGTAGGGGTTGTTCATCTGAACAATCACAACAAAGAACACACAAATATTTCCTAGTTATCAAAAATTTTATTATATGAAAGTTTTATGGATATGCACACCAATAGCTTTCTTAAAAATTATCAATAATCTATTAGAAATGTCATGTAAAGAAAATATTTAATTCACAATAGAAACATAATTTAAAAAGAGACAGACAGACTAAGTGATATGCAAAACAGGAACTATCATACTTGAAAAATAAGCATAGACACTTGAATTAGAGTCTTGTCAAGGCAAATAATAAAAATAATCGAGACAGGGATATTTGATTCTCTACCAATTATTTAACAATATAAAGCAATGTGAGTCAACATTGAATTTCTTTGCTCAGGCTTGGGGGAATATAATTTACAAAATACATTCGAGGATGCTAGAGATACCTTTCAAAAACAAGAAGCCTCTCCACTAATAAGATGGCACCAGAAACACAGGGATGACTAGAAGGGAATTTTCCCAAAGGAGTGAGAGGGTAGAAAGAGGTGGAGTTCTTAAAGGAAGGAGAGATGGGAATTCCTATTCAACGATGATAAAAGACACGATCTTAAACCATAGCTTAAAGTACACTTATGTTGGTCAGACTCTAAGTGGTAAAGGGGATTAAGGTGGTCAATGAATGAACATACAGCATCATTAATGTAAGTTAGAATGTTTGGGGTGCCACCTAAAATATTGGTATTAGTTGAAAGGAGGTTAACAGATCTCATGTGTGCTAATGTCCCATTAGCAATAGCTAGACATGTTAGGCACTCCTGCTTTTAAGATCCCATTGCAGTGGGAATGTCTCATAATACTTGCAGATGAAGCTCAATGGGGAGAAATCATCTCTGTGTGTCCCCTGTACTTGGCAAGGAAGAGACGTGGCATTATACATATATCGAGAAACTCATTTTGGCTGAGAAAGCCGGGTCTTGAAATGTGCTTGCCAAGAGAGTAAAATGATACAAATATGCATGCTAAATTATACATAAATATGCATATATACATAGCCACCCACACAGACCATGCTTGGATGATAAATAGACCAAAGACTGGTTCTGTGCTCTTTCCATAGTCAAATGGTTGTCTGGGAGGGTGCAGGATGCGTGGCACTCTTGGAAAACATTAAGCATCCCCACACCATAGCATGTTTTCCAGAACCCATTTAATCTGGGTTCACAGGGATTTGAGGCTCTTGAACTGTTAGGAGTTGAAAGATGAGAATGGGCTGCCTATGACATGAGCCACAAATCTTGAGCATATGGAAGGGGCTGGCCTGCTGTGCTCCACAAATGAGAAATTTGTCTCTCTGGGCTTTTTAGGAGGTGCTATGTGCTGAGACACCGGGAAAGAACCGCTCTACCAGCAAAGCCTGAAGTGAGCTTGCGTTATTCACAACACCTTGCAATTTAAGTTTGAGGCAGAATCTAATGTGCCAGGAAAGAGGTCAATTGTAACAAACAGAGGGGAAAAGAACCCCACAGCTGTTACTTTTACCATCAAAGCTTCTCAACCAGATTTATATTTCAAATGTGAGGCAGAAAAAGGTTTGAGGAGAGAGTCTAGTTTTCCTCGAAACAAAACAAAATGAAAACATAATAGTGTATTCTAGCATGAAGAACTGACTACTAGCACTTGGGTGAGTTAGCCCTGGGAACCTCGGGTTGGGGCGCGGGGGATCTGCTTCATATAAAAAGTTTTGGATTTTATTTGTTTTAATAAAATAAGGTCCAAGGACAGATAAAGCTTAACCCATTTGCGTTTTCTCCTTCGCTTGTTATTTTTTAAGGTGCGATGGTTTGCAGACTTTGCCTCTTGCTGAACGTGCCAAAAGCTGGAGAAACAGAGCTATGTTTACATTAATAGCACCTGGCATGAACTTCATCAGGTGATACTTGTTGCCTTATTAGGTAACAGTGGAAATAATTTGGCCTTCTAATTGCTCTCAGGAACAAGAGGAAACACCTGCACCCTCCGTCGTTCCTCATCTCAAAGGCAGGTTTATGAGATTCTTCGTAAACTCACCAGCCTTAAGCCTCCTTGGATCAATAATTACAGTCCTTAAATTCTCCTCCCCAAGATGAGGACTCTGCCCCTCCTCATCAAGTCATCCTTCACATATCCCTCTGAAATATATATCTTAATGAAGTAATGGGACCAAACAAATGTGCTTCTCTTGGGATGACACACTGGTCAGACTTGCTGGAGAAGAGAGGTGGTAAACCAGGAAGGCGGTGTTCATGATAGTGATTAAAACACCAGCTTTGACAGGGCAATAACTATAAAATCTTGCTGCTAGTAATAATCTCTACAATACAACCGCAATACCAACGCACCATATGTCACAGCCTGGCAATCCATCTCCCTGCATGTCACTTACTTAAGCAGGTTCTAGAAGAACCTATCATTATTTTTAAGTAGGGGGGGGAGACACAATTCCATTGCTGTACTACATTAGTCACTCTAGTTCTAGCGTTCGGTGGATGTATTTTCATAAAAAAGGAATCTATAAACTTCAAGGTATTAGATCAGATATCATGAATCTATAGTCCACATTTTTTTTTTTTGTTAGCATTCTCTGGATCATTTATTCCTTATTTTAAAGGCTTCCAGGAGTGTGAACTTGCCTTGTAATCCTGTTAGATGACAAAAGTCTCTAAAATTTGTTAGCAGTTTTCCTATCATAGTCTCTCTCTCTCTCTCTCTCTCTCTCTCTCACACACACACACACAAACACACGCACACATACAACCACAATACACACTCACACACATATATATTATATACAAACACAATATTGGATGTGAGATGAACTCAGTACCTACAACTATTCTAACAGATGGGCTTTAAAGACAAAAATAACAGTATACAACAGCAAAGTGGCAAAGGTATCTTTAGAATTTAACAATAATAAAGGGAACTTCCCTTTTAAATTATACTGGACCTTCCCCATCAGAGACTCTTATATCACAGCAAAGTATCAGGGTCCATTTGTGTAAAGCAAGAAATATTGAGAATGAATAAATTAATTGTGTTGCTGTAGTTAATGGGAAAAATTATGTTCCACAGAAAATATCTTTCAGAAAAAAACATCTAGAAGCAATAAGCTCACAAATGTAATATTTTTAGTTTCAGAAAGACTTGTTTTAGTTTCTGTATTATATCTCCAAAGCACAAACTTGGAGGTAACTGACCAAGTTATTTCATGTTCTCCCTCTCTGTAAAACAGAATAAAAACACCACAGACTATTGCTGTGATGATTAATTAGTTAATAAATGTAAAGTTCTTAGAATTGTTCCCTGATCTTGATAAACATCATACGACTCTTTGCTATCATGGTTCTATTGTTGTTATTATTTACCAGATTTAATTATGGAGTTGGAGGAGCCTGAATTCAAGCTCTGGACCACCAGTTGTCAGCTGGGTGATAAGAAGACTTTTCAATACTCTGTAAAATGGGATCACACTGGGAGGAGAAAGTCAAGGTCATGTAGAGTAAGCTATTTCCCATTTCTGGAACAGAGCAAATTTAACTATTTGCTCTAATAGCAATGAAAAAGTCTGTATGAGAACACTATTCCATAGAAATAAGGAATTAATCTATCCAAGCAAAGAGAATTTGCTCATGTTTCCCAACCTTTTAAATACACATTTTTCACTAAAAGCAGTTATCTGTGTCCCTGAGTACATCCACATAATCTCCAATTACCCAATTCTATATGGGACTTGCTTAGCATTTGATGCAAAGATCTGAAACACCTAAATCACATCACAAGAACGGGTGCAAATATTTTTACTCCAATGTGAGGTGAGACAGAGCCAGCTTGTAAGGATGAGATGGTTGGCGACATACTCCTTTTTATGCACTTCTCCAGCAAGGTGGTATTTCAAATTCCCCAGCAGATGGGGAAAAAAAAAAAAAAAAAAAAAAACACGAGGACAGCTTGTTAGAAAGAGACCCAGACTGTTAAGTCCATCACAGCTCCCTTTTTTCTTTCCTCATTAATTCCCTGATCCTTATTCCATTGTATAACTTAACAACTATCTCTACAGGAGAGGGAAAAAAAAAAAAAAAAAAAAACTGTATCTAGTTCTCACTACCACTCTGTAGAGGCTTGCGCAGGTCTCGAAGTATAAGCCAAGAGGTTTTCCCTAAATGAGAAGCCAGCAGGACACTCAGAGCTCTGCAGGAGAGCAACAGTTTGCAGTGAATCTCAATGAACTTCGTACACCTGCTCTTTTGTTTCAATGTTTGATGTTACAGGTAGAGAAGGCATTTCACTCCTACAAGGACCATAGGTCGCAGTACTCAAACAGAAACACATCACCAGAGGTTTAAAAGGAAAGGATGAAAGAGGAAATGGGGCTATACATAGGAAAGAAAAATGTGTTTTATTTGGTTACACATTAGGTAACCAAATCAGATTTACAGAGGTGCCCCTCAACCTGTTCTTGTATTCCCCTATCAGTCACACTTGTTGACATGGGGCCAGTGGTGTTCCCATGGAGATACCTCACACTGTTCAGTTAGGGTTTCTTCTCTAATTAATGATTAATACCATCTGCTAATTACAGAGAGTAGCAGGTTCAATAATGTAAAAGATGACCAGAAATGTTGAACACCTGTGCTTTCTTTTCTGTCTGTTACAATTTGTGAGGCCAACATGTAACACGGACTTACATTTTCCTCATCATAACGGAATAAAATTCTAAAACAGAAGAGGGGACTTTTTGGAAAGAAAACTCTCAGAGTGTATTTGGGTGGCTTATGTCCTCAAACCAATCCACAGAGGTCCTTCTGTTGGCAGATGTTTTTAGAAGGTTTGGGTTATTATGTTGATATTTGGGGAGTATTAGCAAGTAATGGTTTGGGTTTTGAGTTCCTCTGGAAAGACTTGACAACCTGGCAACATGGGACCAGAACACCTGTGTGGCAAGGGCGGCTAAGCGGCAGCTGCGTCTTTGTGGTAGAATTTGTATTGTCTGGTTTATCACAGGTTCCATAATAATTCTTTTCTTATCATCCCAACTCTTCTCTCATTGCTGTATCTGCATGGCCTCAGGAAGCCTTTGATGATATGACCTCTAGTTTGAAGAAGCAAAACCCAATCCTTCCCCATCAAGTTAGCAAGAAACCAAACAATAAACAACTCACTCCACTGCTGAGGATACACAGAGCGAGGCCATCATCTCTGTTCTCATGGAATTTCTAATCTAGCAGGGGTGACTAAATAACACTCCAAAAAAAAAAAAAAAAAAAAGTAGAACCGTAAACTTACTAGCACAGCTCACCATGTCAGAGTACTTCTGGTGGCTTGCACATAAGAGGGGCAAGAGAAAGTGGAAGTGACCGTAAACTATTCACGGAAAGATGTTTGACTACAATGGCAGTAGTCAAGCTTCCTCGCCAAGGCGTCCAGTGGGCTATGTTATGCTTTTAGTGTGTAGATAGGGCTGGTAACCAGCCATGATATGGTTAGTCAAGGCCAGAAAGTTAGATTATGGTTAGTCAAGGCCAGAAACACCCTCATCCATCATACAAACTCAAGGTCATAAACATTGACTATGAGCCTATCTATGGCCCCTTTATGTAACCTTTTAGAAGTGTGCCTTCTTTGTTTGATCTACATATACAAAAGGGGCAAATGAAAAAAAAAAAAAAAAAAAAAAAAAAAAAAAAAAAAAAAAAAACTTTGGGGCTAATGGGAACAAAATGGGGGCAAAATGAGGGCTAAAATGGAACAGATTAGGTGTTGCAGCTGAAGCTGGAGGCTGGCGGCTAGAGGCTGTGGTCACCTGTGAGTCAAACATGTCTACTCTTCTTACCACATTTTGCATCTTCTTTCACTGTCAGAGCCTTGAGCCTTGTTTATTGGGTCAGAGCCCCCACAGGACAGATATATTTTAATAAAATGTCTGGGCTGGGTGTGGTGGCACACAGCTGTAATCCCAGTGACTCTAGAGGGGAGGCTGAAGCAGGAGAATACCAAGCTTATGGCCCTAAGCAACTTAGGAAAACCCTGTCCCAAATAAAATAAAAAAAGACTGGGGACATGGCTCAGTGGTAAAGCACCCCTAGGTTAAACCCCCGGTACTAAACACATACATACATACATACACACACACACACTTTGTGTTTAAGATTATGTAGCCTGCCCCACATGGCCTGGACTCTTCCCACATAAGGTGATCTCTACTCTCTAGAAAGCCATATATTTTGCTTTTCATACCTCTATACCACCCCCCCCCCAAAAAAAAAGATGTTTCCAGCTCCATAATTTTTTGTTTCCATAATTGCAGAAAGTTTTTTATTAATAGTATATTTTTAGAACACATTCAAGTGGTATGCCAGATATATGAAAGTCCAAACCATTTTCTGGGAAAACTCTGTCCATTTCAATGTGATTGTGAGTCAGATGTATAAAAATAATAAATGTAGGTCATATGCTGAGTGAATTAGTCAGAAGTTTTTTTTTTTAATTGCAAAAAGCAATAAAATAATTGAAACTATCTTAAACAATGCATATTATTGATATTGAATAATACATATCAGGTGCTTAACAACCAGAAATTTAAAATTCCTTTAAAAATTTGCCAAACTATGATATATATATAAACCCAATGATCAAGCATGTTGTTTCTTGGTCGTGTTGGAGCTCAGAAAACAACTCCCCAAGATATGGTGCTTTGACTTGTCAAGCTTGAGAAACTGTCTCAGAACAAAGCTGTCTGACCTTCTCTGATGGTTTCTTAACTATCTTTTTTTTTCTTTCTCTGTACTTGGGATTGAACTCAGGGGCACTTGACCACTGAGCCACATTCTCAGCTCTATTTTGTATTTTATTTAGAGACAGGGTCTCACTGAGTTGCATAGAGCCTTGCTTTTGCTAAGGCTGGCTTTGAACTCCTGATTCTCCTGCCTCACTCTCTCTAGCCTCTGGGATTACAGACATGTACCATAGAGTCTGGCTTCTTGGTCATGTTTGATCCTCCTTCTCTCCTAAGTGTAGGAAGAGACTCTTTCTGTAATCTACTGATCTGCCTGAAGACCAAACCCAACAATGAGGAAAACAATGGCCTTCCATCACCTCCCTAAATGTTTGATTGATCAAATTCATAATGCAGGATGGAAGACTGAGGAAGTCTCTTGCCAAAGACTATGATGAGTTATTATTTGTACCCAGGCCCAATCAATTTCCAAAGGGAGCCATTTATGAACTATTATCTGGCCTTCAGGCCCATTCTATTTCTCTAAGAATAATTCAATACCCCTCAAAATTATCTGTACTTCCCTCTCTTCCTCTCCCCTAATGAAGGATGATAAATAACCAATGGGCTCTCCTTGGTTCATTAGGCACTCACCTCCCCTGATTTGCCTATGCATATTAATAAACTGATGAATTCCTATGCCTTCTTTTCCTGGTCATCTATCTGTTGTCAGTGCATTCTAGTGAAACTTCAGAGGGGAGAGTGGAAACTACCCCACTCCCACAGTACCAAGATAGCTACCAGCAATTTTAGCCTTTTCCTCATGAGGTAGGATTCTCAAACTTACAGCAATTCTCTCAAATCAAAGTGTGAGGTCCATAAGCGCAGATTAAACAAGTGTACAACATCCATTCATGGATTAATTAATTACACTTTGCCAAGGTCTTCTCAGTGAAGAAGCCCAATTCCCATATTTGCTCCTGAGTGCTAGGGTGTGGTCAAACCACATGAGCACAAGTATAAGAGTCATTTTCCAGAGGAGAACTGACATGATGTTACTCAAAGGCAAATATGTGGAGGATGAACAGGCGAAACAAACTGACATTTGCTAGGTTAAGTCATGTAGAATCCCTAATGCTTTACTGTAGCTTTCAGATGAACAGGGTTTTGTTAGTATCTGTTCCTGTCCTGGGATATGCTGGCACCTCTAGAAAGCACAGATGTTGAGTAGTCCTCTGGTAGTTCATTCAGAGCAACATCATTTACATAGTATTGACAAAGATTTTTTCCCTGACCAAATTCTAAGCCTTCTGTAAATTAGGTCCAGACCTTGGGCCTTGTGTTTGCAGAGTCCAGTTTTAGCAAATAACCTGTCAGTTTAGCCAGAATCCCCCACACTCCATGCCTTATCACCCTGATATTCATCAAGTTTTTTAATCCCCTATTATCCTCCAGATAATACATGAACATCTGGTCTTGGAGCAGAATTCCTGTCAGGACAGTTTAACATAGTGTTACCCTATCCTCTGAGCAATTTCCATCCACTGACACTTGAGTCCCCTGAGACTACTTCTTGGCTATAAATCCCCACATTTTTTGCTGTATTCAGAGTTTTGACCTGTGTCTCTCTCTCCTGCAAAACTCCAATGCCATAGTTCTCCATTCATTACAACAGCCCTGAATGGTCTATTTTGCTATGTTAAATTATGTCATAAATATTTTTTCTTTAACATTACAGATATCAGTAGACAAATTCTTCAAAGAAACATAAAATTCCACAGTATATTTAGTTGAATATTGAAAAAAAAATCAATAGTTTGCTTATTGTAGCACTGCATAGTTTGTCCTAGTGTTTGAACTCTAAGTTATTTTATGTCTTCCTATTACGGCTAATAAAATCTCTTCATATAAAACTCTATTGCACTATTTCTAGGTAATTCCTAATTGCCTTTTAAATGTTTTCACTAACTTTGTTCTTGAGCGTTTCACTTTATTTCAACTCAGTACATTTTCTGTGATTAAATGAAATGTGCATCATCAATTATTTTTATTCACATTTTCAAGGTGTAAAGGAAATGGATGAAACATCAAGTGTAGGTATTTGTGTAATATGGACAGCTAGCTCTTACAGAATCAGGTGAGTCATTCTTTAATGCTTGTTGGTAATTTTTATTCACAATTGGTTCTTAGTTGTTCATTTGCTTTGGGTTATTTTATTTTAAGAGAGTTTATTTAATTTGATAATACCCTGCAATTTAGTAATCTATACTGACATATTCAGCAGTTTCAATAAAATATTCAAATACTTTGAGCAAATTTATTACAGATAATAGAGGTGTGAAAAACACCTCTATTTTACATAACTTGTACTTGGTTAACTTTAAGCAGCGTTTGTAATAAGCATCAAAAATGTTTTGCTTACTGCATTACAAGATAAAAATCAACCTACTTTAAATAACTGTGGATCTCTACGTATGGTATGGAGTCAGACTAGTTTAAAAGAAAAATGTCCTGATCCTAAATACTGTGTTCCAATGGATAATTTTCATAGACAATTGTCATGTCACCATTTATGTCTTCATATTTCATAAATACCCACTTTTATCATTTTAATAATTTGAAAACAGAAAGTTGTATACACGAGATTAGGCCCACAAAATTGTTTTTCTTTGGAAACTTAGAGTTTAAAAAGAGCTTCTGCTAAGTCTTGTTTAATTCTTATTTAATACAGAATAAGTAACTAACAAATTGCTTTACTACTTTTATGGGTAAAGAAGACTTAAATTACCAAATATTTTTCAAGTTATATTTTCATTCCATTTTCCCAAGACATGCAGATAGTCTCTTGTGTCTCTTACCTCTGAAAAGGAGATTACTGCAGAAGAATCAATGAAAACAATATTTCAGACTAAACTATCAAGAAAATTAAAGACTCTGCCTGTGTTTATTGAATGAATTACCTTCATGCTTTATTATTAAAAGTACTATAGAATATCAGTCATTTCACCTTCAGTAATGCAACTGAATGTTAAAAAAGTCATTATGAGCATTTTAGTCACTCAATAGATAATGGCTGAATGAATGTGTATACAGCAATGGTTTTGTAACTATTTGCTTTCTTTGTTATTATTGTTATTTCTATTTCAGTGGAGAGTACAGTGTCCAGATAGAATAGTTCCAAATGAAGGCAAATCAAAGTAAAAGGTTGGCTGTAGTCTAATCAGCAGCATTAAATATCCATATTTATAATAAAAGATACAATTTTAAATTAACTGATTCTGAGTGTAAGTTTTAAAGGTACAGGTGAGTTATGAAATTTTATTGTGTATGATTTTAACACAGATCTTGTACAAAACTGAATTCTTATGCTCCATATTTTCAAATTCACTATACGTGCTAAGAATCTGCATTTTAAATAAATAACCCATTTTTTTTTGACTGGCCCTTATTATGCAATATAATAGATATTGTATGTATCCTTGTAAATAAATATCAATCTTTAGAGGATTGCTTATTTGTACCCTATCTCTACACCTGTTCTCAAACCTGTTCATATTACTCACTGAACCTATGTCATGGATTATGACATAAGAATTAGGCATGTAATAAAACACTCTTTAAAATGACTGTTCAAGATATTATAAAGCATATCATATTGAAATCATATCAACACATTTAAAATATCCATTGCTTTGTGAAATTCTAAAAGAATGAAATGTTTAGGTGTAACAAATATAAGTTATTATTTTTTTATTTCTTCTTTCTGCTTATCATTATAAATGACTATCTTTTTCTCCTGATAGGAGATGGTATCAAAATTACAAGGAAAGTAGCTTTAAAATCCACAGGACTATCTACTCTGGTAGAATGGCATTTTTTCTGGAAGTTTTCTCTAGGTAGTCCACTTATACCCTGGGGCCCCTCAGGCTATCAGCAGTGGGAAGAGGTCACCTTGCATCTCTAGGATGTATATTGATGTAATAAAATTATTACTCAGCCCTCATCCAGCTTCTTCCACCCTAATGACATGCATTTAAAATCAAAGTAACAGTGCAGATTCTACTTCCTTGAATTGTTGAACAATTTTGGTGACTGAAGTTTCCATGATGATGTAAATGAGGAGAAGAACATCATACCTAATGGAGCAAGATTTCTTTGTTTTGATTGTTCTTTAAGTTTCTCTCTCTGTCCTCATTCTCTTGAATCTCCTCTTTCTTTTCCTGTCTCTTACTGAAATATTCTTATTCTAAGGCAGACCGTCCCCCTCCACATCTTGACACACCATTCTTGTGTATTGGAACTGCGCCCTCAGCCCGACATCCTATCTACTCCCATCCTCCCACGAACAAAGGCTACTCTTCTATTCCTGGACCCTCCCCTTTAAAAGTCAAGAATAAATTCATTTTTTTCTTTCCTGCCACTTCACTGAAATGGGGTCAATGAAAACATATGCCAGACTTGAATGTAGTATATAGAGTCAGTACAGTGGAGGTACAAGGTATCAAAGAAGGAAGATGTTAAGTATGAGAATCGGAAATTTGGGGCAGCAGAAAGCACAATGTTCCCACAGATTACCTAGAACAGTTCAATCTGATGCTGTCCAAATAATGAGGGTGGGTTGTCTTATGATTGAGGGGGTGGAGGTTGCTGTTTTGTCTAGAACTCAATCTTGGGCATCACCAGCAAGCTGACAAACATGATAAAATGCATCTGTAGTCACTGAACTGATAAATATTCATGAGAAGATTTAAAAATGTTTTAAGGAAAAAGCAGATATTATAATCACTTACGATTTTTTTTTTTTTTTTTTTTTTTTTTACTTAAAATGACAACAACAGCCCTGTAACACCAAATTAAAAAACAAAATATTTGGCTTAATCTTGAATGCAGTATTTGCTGAAAAAGTCTATACGTGAAATATTATATTTAGCTGGAAACCATAATGCCACATGGAAACAGCTTGAATATCCCTTCCTCCTTTCCTTTGGATGTTCTTAAGTACAGGTAGTTTTATATAATTTCTACATATCTGCCTTTGTAGGACAATAGAAATGCCTGAGTCCTATAACTCTTTTGTTTCCAATTTAAAAAAAGCACAAGCTCTACTAAGATGGTGTCACACATGACAAACAAATCCATGCGAGGTAAATTATAATTACTTAAAAATGATTTATGATAAATATATTTAGTCATAGTCACCAAGTGCTAAAGAAATGCTTCCCGTGTTTAGACATGAGCACTGACTTTTTGCTGTGGGAGGTCACGTTTTTTGAAGTGACAATTCAAGTAGGAGTATTTTGCCCCTAGAGTCTTCATTCAGAGTATTTTTCGGTGGTGTCACAAACAGATAAATGCACCTAATTACTAGATTGCACATCCTGATGTATGTTTATTTGACTATGCAAACAACCCACCAAATGTACAATTTTCTCTTCTTAAAAAACACAGTAATTTAAATGCAAAAGATATGTTAATCAGCATTATCATTGAGATTTTTCATATGTCAAGTTAGGATGCCCAGAATTATCATTTTGCTGTCAGCAATAAAGCCTCTTATACTGGAACCCATTATGGAGACAGCTCCACAAACTCAATGAAATGGAACTCGCAGTTCCCCGTCAGACTAAGGCATATAATAATAATTTGGTCGGCATAAACTATTTCCAACAAAAGTAGGGAAAGGTAAAGTCCACTATGATGCTATAGAAAATAATCTGTAAAACATTCAGAAGAACACAACTTGAAAATGAAGGGAATAAATAGAATGTGCTCTTTCAAATGACTATCGAAGTTCTTTTGGAAGAGTAGTCATTACAATGTGAAAATCTGAAGTTGAGGGGTTTTAATCATACCAGGAGTGGTCAGGACTCAACCAGCAGAAGGATGCTCCCATAAGCATCTTCTGCAGTAATTGTTATTTTAATTGGCTGAAATAAACTATAATGCCCTCAGGGCCAGTGATAAAACTGTATAGGTAGGCAGATTTTCCCTTTAGGAAAAAAAAATCCCACTAAGAAAGCTTATACTTTGAATTAAAAAAAAAAAAAATAGGAGTATTGTTACTTATTTTATCAACACAAAACAGTTTGAAAAACTCTTCCCATGTCCCCTCTATCACGCTACCACATGTCAGATTTTTATTTTATTTTCAGACTGAAAATTTTCTTTTAGGTAGGAGTTGCTTTCTAACCAAAAAATTTTCCCCAAATTGCCTGCAAACCATCATCTCTGCCTTCCCACTCTTCCTGAGCCTGGGGAACTTAGGGCACTGCTATTTTGTGACAAATTTTAATTAATAATTGGCATGAGTATTTACAAATGTATGGCAATACAGATCTTTTCAAAATGAAATAATTTCATTCCTGATATATCTGTGTACTAAATCTAAAACCATGAAGTAATGGCACATGATTTCATAGATGAAAATGCTATTCACCTCATCTCAAGTTTAGAATTAAGGTAAGGAGATGCATCAAAAATTTTATGAACTGGTAGAAATAAAAGAAGTACTATTTAAGGAATCCAATTATTTTACTTGGGTACAGCTGCTTTTCAATTTGGGGGTATAGAGGTAAAGACCTCATAGGAATTGAATATGTTAACTCAGAAAAAAAAAAAAAAAAACAGGAAAGCTAATATAAGTTGAGGTTGCAGTTAAATTGTACAAAGAACAAGTAAAAGACTTGATCTGAAATGTAGCAACATTAGCATCAAAGACTATTATATAGATGTGACATAAAAAGACAGGAAGGATACAAAACTAATGGTATAAATTCTGTGAGACTGAGAGAAGAACAAAATTGGGAAAGAAAAACACTGAAGTAAAAATGATTAGCTGTGTTGAGGCATGCTAAGTCAAGGACAAGTTGGTCTTTACTGTTACAGATGTCCATTTCTAGACATTTGTGTTTAAGAATGGTGTAAAGCAGTAGAAGCAAAATAGATTTAGATGCACATTATTCAAATTCCCAAGGAACTAAAGAAAGTAGTCTGTGACACAAATGTTGCAGTGAAAATATAGTACATGTCTATCAGTTTATGTTTTATACTATATCAATAGACAAAATATTTAAATAATACAATAATATTAGTTAATAAACTGCAACTGCAAGCACCGCGACTTGGTACTGTGACAGAGTGAACAAAAAAATGAACTCTGGGGGGAACTTCCCTGATCCATCCTAGAAAATTTTTAAGCTACCACCCATGTTGCAACTTTTTAATCACCTGTTGAACTAATGACTGTGGTCTGTGTTTCTCCTCCCACAATCCTTACAGCTGGTTATGCACCCTGAGGGTTTAGCATTACATCCATTTGAATCCAAGTCTCCCTGTTTTTCATGTGTCACAAGTGGAGATTAGTAATCTTACAGGGAAATATACCAGGAAAGACGACCAAACCAAACAACCACCACAAACACCTGTAGTCAAATTATATGTGGGGGAATCTAAGACACAGACTCAGAAAAAGCACGCTAGCATGGCTGCTCTGTAAGACACAGAGAAACAAGCATGCAAACCTTTTGTCGGGGCGCATCTATCTTCTCTGTAAAGATGGAAGACAAGAATGACTGAAAATTGTTTATATCCACTTCATTCAAGCCTAAAATGCCTCTGTTTCCTCCTTCACAAATTTAATGGTCCCCTTCCCTAGGAGAACAACCTTCCCATCCACTGAGATTCAGTGGGTAGAGGCACACACAGCTATTTCAAAATGTCTGTCATCAGACTACATTATTTAAAGTGGATTTCTTTACAATAAACAATAAGAAATCACCTGTAGAATTTGCAAAAAAAAAAAGTAATATGGTAACTACTGAATTTTCTACTGAATATAATCACTCCAATTTAGAAGGAAGTTAGTA
Source organism: Tamias sibiricus (assembly GCA_025594165.1). Taxonomy (NCBI): domain Eukaryota; kingdom Metazoa; phylum Chordata; class Mammalia; order Rodentia; family Sciuridae; genus Tamias; species Tamias sibiricus. The sequence continues at coordinate 14,964,942 of CM046662.1, forward strand.
AGATCTATCCCATAATCAAAGTTAATCATATTTTTATGTTTTAGAAATAAGGAAAAAAATAAAAATATTTTTTCCTATAAAGTGCCTTTGCAAAAAATCTTAAAGAGAATTGCAGGTTGATGGACCTACCTGTGGTAAGAAAGAACAGGTTTTCTGATGATTGGAACCAAGACAAGGATATCCTGCAGAACAAGGCTTCTTAAAGTGCTTCAAGGTCCCTGTCTGCTGTTTTCTTATCTAACATATCTTCACCTCTCAGCCCTTAATGACAGTGTTCTTAGGACCTAAAAAGGGAGGAAAAAAAAGACATTTTTGAAAAGACTGCTGAGTTATAGCAAAGTCACCTTGCACTTGCTTCAGCTCTGGTGCGCTAAGGAATATAAAACAGAAACTTCTTGTTATAACAGTTAACTTGCTGAACACAGGGAAAGGGTGGAGAGGCTAAGACACTTTCAAGCGATGTAAAAGGAAAAAAAAAAATAATGACTTTCATTGTGCACAAGGCCAGTTTGGTTTTGAGAATCATTCATATCAGAAATGTTGCTGCATTTCTCTTGAGTAGTGGGCTGGCAGAGAGAGAGGGGGTGGAGAGGGAATCCTGAGATTGTCATTCAGTTTGTCCTTTTGCAGTGCCCACCACATGTAGTCACAACGACCAGCAAGATAGAATTTTACTTTTCTTGAGTTTACAGTCCAACCCGGTAAAAATATAATCATGTGTCCATGGAGTTCTAACGCAGTGGGATAAAGGGGATGGCAGGTGATATGCATGACTTTGATGGCATCTACACATTCCCTAAACTTGGGAGGTGGCAAGGGTATCCATGAAGTCTGCCACAGCCCAGGAGAGTCATCCAACCAGAGAGCTGAAGGGAGTGTGGCTTACCTGAGGAGAACCTTGGAACAGAGCAGTGTGCCCCCAGAGAGGAAAAGAGAAAGCAGGATGGGCTAAGTAGGAGGAAACTCAAAGGATGAGGAGACAATGCTCACCCTGCCAGCCAGCCCTTTTTTTAAGTAATCCATAAATCCCATTCAGATCTTGAGCAATAAGAGTGATGCCCATTGCAGTGTCAGTCTTCCTCAGAGGCCTTGTACAATGTCTTACTGAATTATCTTAGCCAGCTTACTTTTAATGCATTAATAAAAGGTTTTTTTTTTTTTTTTTTTTTTTTTTTTTTTTTTTTTTTTTTTTTTTTCTGAAGCTAATTTAAAAGAGGTTGAATTTAGTGTGTCTTTGGACCTCTATCAAAAGAATATATGTAACATATGTAATTTTTAAAAAGAAACCAACTTTTAAAGACTGAACAAAGAAACAAGTTTTTCTTTGGATTTGGCTGAATGGGGGAGGCTCATAGGATGGCTGTTTGCAAATGGACCAGTTTGTGTCCACAGAGTAATATATAGGCACTCACATAAATATGCATGCGCATATGTAAGCACATGGGCACTTTTCTCATTCTCTCTCTCTCTCCCCACTCTCTGTATTATGTCTTGAAATTTTGCTGGCAAACCTAAATGTGTTTAGGAATTTCTAATACTTTGGTTAAGTGAGTTACTTATGATCCAATGAACATATATATGCAACAGCCACTGTAACAAAATAGTAAAAGTGGTTATATTTCCAATATTAAAAATCTGTTTGATCTAAAGTTCTGAAACAAAGTCATTCAAGAGCATCAATGTACTAGTTGCTTTGAAAAGTGGCTTTGCATGATCCTTTCTGTGAACTGGGTTTTTCTACTCAATTTCCTCAGAATGACAGAGGGAGGAGAAGACCCTCTTTGCAATGCATAAGCTCAGCGGTAGCTCTTCAGATTATAGTCCTCTCGCAGAGGTAGAACGCTGGTCACTACGTGGGTTTGCATCCCACCCTGAGAGTTCAGAACCGAGATCCAATTATCTTTTGCCTTAAACACCAGACAAAAGAACAGTTAGAGATGTAGTGCTGCAGGTGGCAGAGACGAGTAGATAGTGTTTTACTCTTCCTAAGTAGAATTTGCTGAGCCTATTGGTGGGTTTATTCTCATAAATGAACTTTATGATACTTTGCCATCAACTTGGATTAGGCTGAGTGATGTGCATTTCAGGACCTGCTGGCCATCTGAATACAGTCCTATTGAATGAATTCAAGAACAATTCACCTGAACAGAGCTGAGAATAGTTGAGCTCTGGTCAATGCACTTATGGTTAAACATCAGCTCTTATAAATCCTTAATATATGATAATATACAGAAATTATACTGTATTCTTTCATACTTGTAAAGCATGATAATGCTAGGCTAAATTTAAATGCTGTTACTAATCATTTCAGTTAGAATCATATGCCACAGGATCTGTGTGAACAAGAAAAATACTGGCTTCTATGTCAAAAAAATCCCCAAGTAAATAACTTAGTCCAACCAAAACAGATTTCTGAAAGTTTTAGCTATTTTTATGATTTTAGCTATTAGTGTACACAAGTGTATAAACAAGAGAGAAACCAACCACATGTTACAAGAGGTGTAAAGGACGAAGGGCTAGCTTCTGTCTGTTATAATTGAGACAGGTTTTATTCTAGAGGCTAGGGAGGCTGAGGCAGGAGGATCACAAGTTCAAAGCCAGCCTCAGCAACTTAGTGAGGCTCTAAGCAAGTTAGCAAGACCCTGTCTCTAAATAAAATATAAAAAGGGCTGGGGATGTGGCTCAGTAGTAAGTGCCCCTGAGTTTAATCCCCAGCACCCAACACACCCCCCAAAAAAATTGAGACATTTTATAGAGGAATTAAAATGGGATTTTGGAATTTTCACAAGACTTGAAGAAGATGAGAACCACAGTCAGCAAAAAGATCCAGGGAAGATGATTAGAAGATGTAATGGATGGTTAGGAACAACCTGCTTTACTAGTATTCAGGGGAACAAAGAAATAATTGAGAGAAGAGATTAGGGCTAAGGGGCTTGTTCTCTCTCTCTCACTCTCTTTTTTTCTTTTTTTTCTAGTGTTGGGGATCAAGCTCACAACTTGCACATGCTAAGCAAGGGCTCTATTATTGAGCTGAGCTTCACCCCCCAGCTCTGTTTATTTTTTCAAATAAGCATTTATTGTGGTTCTATGATGTCACGGTGAATAAGATGGATAGGTCCACCACATTTAGGAAACTGGCTCTCCCGTGGAGAAGAGAGACAAATGTCTGAAAAAAAAAAATCATCAAATACTTTTAAAATGTAATATGTTCTGAGAAGGAAAAAAGGAGCTAAACTCCAGAGAAAACACAGTGAGGAAGGTGCAGCAAGGAGCCTGGAGGGAGGCGATGTTAGCTGAGAGCTAAGCTGTGAAGAGGTGAGAGGAGGGCTCATTCCAGGCAATGCATCCCTGAGACAGAGGAGAACTGGACTTGTTCTCTGAGTTGACTGAAGAGGCTTCCAGCCAGGCGAGCAAGAGAGAATGCCACCATACCAGGAAGATGGGCAAGGGCCAGGCTCAAGGGTCTGTCCTGTCTGAAACAAGGGTGTGGATTTTATTCTGTATTTATGAGGAAGCTAATTACATTTTATCAAGACCAACTTCTTGGCTATGAGGGGGACAATTTGTTCTGAACGATGAATTAGAATTACATGATGAAGAAATGGGGGGGAATCAAGAAGGGCAAATGGTGAGACTGGCCGTGGGTATAATGCATTTTTTTATTATTCTGTATATAATTTGGATCTGCTAGAAATATTTGTTATAAGTGGCAACTACCTCCCATAATGACCTTATCCTTGATATATACTTCTACCTCTAATCTATTACAGTCTTTATACTTCCTACCACATAATTTAGCACTTAATTACATGACCAGTACTCTGTATTTTACTCATATTTCATTTTCTACTAGATCAAGGACATCTTGAGGGCAGGGCCAAGAAATATATATATTTCTGTATCTTTCATAGGCTAGCATATTTTTATATAAAATAAAGATTTTTGATGAAAATGAAATATACTTAATATCTGCCTTATCCATGTCCTGTGGACTATGCTTAGAGCTTTACATGCATAATTTCACTTAATCCTTATACTAAACTATGCAGAAAACCAAATTATTATTCTAAAGATGTAAAAATCTAATCCGATCATGAGGAAGCTACTTGTCACTTCTTATTAATGGACTAATTTCTGTATAATATTTTAGAAAAAAACAAGTACCTAGTTGGACAGGCGATCAAAGTATTTCACAGAATATATGTTAATGATATTTTTATGATATTATTCCGATTTCTGGTCCACCTGAAAATCAGGAGATATTTTGTCTGTTGTGATAGAATCACAAATAGTTGTTCTCTCTGAATTTGGTAGCTATTGATGACAGTGTGTGTAATTCAAATGGAAGGTTTTATTTCATACACATCACATGGTACTTAACCTTATTTGTCTTCTCCTTCTCTTCAGCAACATCATATGTATACTGACTCTGGACTGAAAAAAATCACAGCACAAGTTCTACAGTAGATGTTGCTTGTTCATTCTGTCAGGATCCTAAGCAATTCTAATATAGAAATGTCCAGCAGAAATGCCCATCAAATAACGAATAGGACACAGATTACAATTACAACACAATTATCTCAATAGATAATAAAACTTAAGTTAAAAAGAGAATGGAAATACAATTATGAGATAGGAAAAAACAAACATGATACCAATGGGAGAAAGAGTGTCAAAGAACATTAATGTGGGGAGAACTACACAGGACCAAAAAAGGAAAACAAAATTTAAAATAATTTGGACTCTACCCTAAAGCATTCAAATGTAAAAGCAACAGAAAGATTGTAATTGTCCTCATAAGCTCTAAATGTTTGTTTAAAACTTTCTCTCCTTAAAACACAGTGATAATAAAAACATATTCTCATAATTTATTTTTCCTAATCAAAGTTTAAATTTTGAAATAAGAAAATTCCTGTTTCCCCTTCAGTCCACCTTACGAACACAAATGAGTAGGTGCCTCTCCCCCTTCAAAGACAGCATTTCAATAACAAGTGAACAAAATTATCAAAACAGATGTCAGCACACCCATTTGGACAGAGAACTCTGCAGGACATTTGGCAACGGAGGAAGAGAACAAACCAAACACATCACTGCTCATTTTGAACATTTCAAATGCTTCAGTCCTTCCAGAGGTCTTCCATTTTCTGCCTACATTTGACATCTTCTCCACCACTCCTAATTTGGTGTGGGCCACTTGGCTTACAGAACACTGTGTCATTCAGAAATGTTAGACTACAACAGACTGAGCAGTAACTGTGCGGAAAATCCAGGTTTTGGTGATAGATGACCTAACTCACTCTTTCATAGGATGTTGGCTTGCAGCATGCAGGACTAACAGAATTTATCCTGGATTTTAACTTGATTTATTTGATGTTCTCATAAGCAGGACCACAGAGAAAATGCTGTTGGAGACATTTACATTTTCCTTTTTTTGGTACTGGGGATTGAACCCAGGAGTGCTTAACCATTGAGCGACACATCCCCAGTCTTTTTTTTTTTTTTTTTTTTTCTGTATTATGTTGATATAGGGTCTTGCCTCCCTAAGTTGCTGAGGCTGGCTTTGGACTTTTTTTTTTTTTTTTTTTTTTTTTTTTTTTGTGGTACCGGGGATTGAACTCAGGGGCACTTGACCACTGGGCCATATCCCTAGCCCTTTTTTTTGTATTTTATTTGGAGACAGGGTCTCACTGAGTTGCTAAGTGCCTCGCCATTGCTGAGGCTGGCTTTGAACTCGCCATCCTCCTGCCTCAGCCTCCCAAAGTGCTGGGATTACAGGCGTGCGCCACCGCGCCAGCATTGGCTTTGGACTTTTGATCCTCCTGCTTCAGCCTCCCGAGCCACTGGGATTACAGGTCTGTACCACTGTGCATGGTGAGACAACTACATTTTCCTAATGGAAAAGTGAAAACTGGAACTGGGAAAATGCCACAAATTATATCACTGGTTCGTTGGGAGAGGCAGGATGAGGTCACTTCATAACATGTGACTGAAAAGGCTTTAAGATGTTTTTAAATACAGTCTGCAGTTCTTTAAAAATTTAAAGAATGAGTAACTTCTTGCCTCATTTAGTGCTCTAAACTCAATGTAGCCTAAAGCATTCTAATAAATATGAAAGACCCTGGAAATACATGAAAACAACATTTGGTAAACATCATATGGCTTCACAATTTGGGGCCAGTTTACACAGATTACATGATTTTTTTCCTAAATGTGTTACAAAATATTCTCCTGATTTCTAGAATTTTCCTTCTCTTAATTCATACATTTTTAACCATAAAATAACTTTTTTTTTTTTTTTTTCACATTTGGGGAACACCTACCTAAACATCATGAACCACTAATGTCCTTAGTGAATAATCTAAGAAATGCTAACTTCAGATATTTTACTCTTCCCTGAATAAAGCAGGATTGTTTGGCTATTTGGTCAGGGAATCAGGGCATGTAAAACTTGAAGAAATGAGTCTAGAAGCTAAAGATAAAATGCCAAGAAAAACTGTTCTAAATGAAGACACAAATCTCTACCCTTATACATTCTAGAACATTCCAAACACTAGCTCCTCCTCCTACTTCTGGGCCGTGTGGCTCTATCCCAATCTGGCACATCATCTCTGTGCCTCACCTTCTCTTAATATCTTACATGGAAGTCAGCATACTGTCATGCTAATAAAACAGACCCTGGCACATAACTGTCTGGTCTCTGAATCCTGCATTGCCTCTCACCTGCATTTGCCCCTTCAACAAGTAACCTTCTTGTCCCTCAATTTTTTCCTCTGTAAAATTGGAGTTATTCCCACATGCACTATGTAGGTTTGTTATGTTAGTCAGTATAAAACAGGTTTATAACTATGCCTGGGCAAAGTAATGCCATGTGAGTGTTGGATAAATACACACATAAAATTTAAAAATCGGTTCAATCAATAAATATTAACTAGGCATCAATATGGTTCCAAACCAAGTCACATAACAATAAAGAACCAGGAAAAGCACATCAAATCTCAAGACCTAGTGAAGTTACATTCAGTAGGAAAAATGAAGCAACAACACAAAACACAAAAGCCACAGTGGTAATTATGTAAATCAACAGGACATTTTTAGATGGAAATAAAAGCTACGAAGAAATGACTGTCAGGAAACAGGTTAGCAGTTCTGAGCCTTCTGGGACTTGGAATTTGAGGCAGGACCTGAAAGATGAAGGAAGTACAGGAACAGAAACTCTAAAAACTCAGCCACAAAAATCACTGCCTGGCTCTGGGGTGGATTGTTAGCCTGGGTGTGCAGCACATAGGAGGAAGGGAGAGGTAGGCCTGAGGTTCATTGGCCAGGGAATGGAGTTTGCACTTGAACAGCAATGGAAAACCATTGAAGGATTTGAACTGAGCATCGGGCTGATCTGGTTTAACCTTGAATAAGTTCCATTGCTTTAAATGTCTCCTCAAGCCTGTTTACTTCACTGGCCTTGTCCCCTGGCTCAGTGCTTGGACGGTCTATGGACTCTCATTATTGAGTTGACAAACATAGAAGATACTCACTGGGAAAAAAAAAAATGAGGATCTGTCAATGGCAGACCCCAGTGCCTTAATGCTTGGTCGCTCCGATCCATTCATATGGTTTTATATATAGACAGATTTATATCATTTCTCCCTCTTATTTCACACATCCAAATTTCAGGTGATAATTACCTTTTGGTTTCTTGACAGACCCCTGAAAGAGCCTGTTATGTGTCGAGGCTGGAGGCAGTTGCCTACATTTACATGGTGTGTGAGGCACTAAACCACACTACGTGACAGACATTCTTGACCATCAGCCTATCATGGTATTTAAAATTCTTACCATTAGATTTATTGCACTGGGTTGCAGAGCAAAGAGAGGGTGCATATCTCATTGAGGTGAGAGAAAACATCAAGGGTAGGAATGTGGACCAATGGCATAGGAGCAGATGAGGTTTGAAAGAAGACTTCTAAGGCATAAGCGACAGTCCCAGGGGAAGGCTCCTGGGGTTGGCATCTACTTATGAACCCACTTTTGTCCATCCATGATTTGAACTAGTAGATGGATGATCAAAACTTTTTGCCTTTATTTTCCAAAATCCTTACTCTCATAAGTATTTTCCTCATCCTGTCTTAATGGACTCTACTTGTTTTTTTTTTTTTTTTTTTTTTTTTTTTTTTTTTTTTTAATATATATATGTCACTTCAGTTTTACTTCTAAATGTCAACTGTTCATTTTTTAAAAAAAGTGGAATAGCAAAAGACGTGCATATGGCTTTAGGAAAACAGTTATGTTTCTCAAAATTGATAGTTATTAGAAAAATAACATTTCAACTCAAACAAGTAACAGCAGTGGAAAGAAATGCGATAAATGAATTAAGAAGCATTGAGAGTGGGTGGCTTCTCCACAGGGGTTAATAACAAAATCACTCAAACTCAATGTGTTTACATTTAATCTCATTTTTGGTGGCCCTGTGTACATTTGGTGTTTGATTGCCTAGATGTCTTTAAAGATTTGGTTATAGTTTGCTGGATGTTTGAGTTTGTTAACCATAGTAACATTTCAATAGATACTAACTTTATTCTTCCAGGAAAACCAGGTGGTAAAAAATTACATTTTTCATGAAAAAATCTTTATTTTATAAGTTCAGTAGGTCACTGACCTAAATATGTTAGTTAAATAACACCTAATTTTAGGTCAAAAGTGGGTTGAAATCAGCATTTTCCAAGTGCCTTTACCATGATTTTACTGGAATGTTTTAATCTTAACTCCATGTCTCCAAATTCAGTAATTAGTGTCACTTCCTCTTGTGTGCCAAAGTATTCTTCCTTAATTATTAAAAATCCTTTGCCATTTGAATACCCACTTTGGAAAAGCCATGTTGGTTAAACATTAATGGTATTCTTCGGTGTGTTCCAATTCCAGCAAGACATCAGAGGACTTCCCTTGGCATCCGGGTGCTTCCCTGCTCAGACAGTGAGTGTGTTCACAACGCTCACACTCATGCTGCAGCTCTGTGAGTTATCTGGTTGGTTATGGTGTGTAATTGAACACCCTTGTCTTCCTTTTATTCCTTTCCATGTTTATGATAAAGGCCTTCATTTCTTCAAACGTAAGTCATAGAATTATATGTATGTATAGTGTTAGCTTCTCTGAGTCTATGTTAAATTAAATATTGACTTTGCTAACTCTACATCATTTATTATTTACCATTCTCAATCTGTGGAATTTATTAAAAAATTGATAAGAATGCCTCATGGTGAATTCCCCACAGGTGTCAAATTGGATGACCCAACCAAGCCAATTACAAAATTGACAAATCTATGGCTACTTCGATAAAAATGACACAATTTGATTTTAACAGGGACTGATATTTTTTAAGGACACTTTGAGACATTTTCTTTGAAGGAATAATGTTCTTCAATTTTAGAAAACTACTTTTTTTTTTTTTTTCCTTTTCAGAAAATTGCTTTCTTGTGAGCCTTGTTAGCCTTTTCTGTTCTTTCTGCCTTTTTCCAGGAGTTGATTTCTCATTCTTTGGCACTTTAGAAAATGTTGGGAGAGAATTTCAAGTATTTAAAAAAATATTTTTAGCAGATTTACCTTTTGTGCAAAGTGTCAGACAGTTCAAGGGGCACCCTGAGCTTTCTCACATCTTTTGTCAGTGGAACAGAATTTCATTCCTAAAGAACAATTGTTCACATTACAAAAATAAGGCTCCTACGTAGGTGCTCTTGGTGACAGCCTTCAGAGAAAGGATGAAAAGTAAATGATCCTGTAGACTGATTAATCTCCTCTCTCCCCTCACCAAACCCAGGTCCCTGGTTAAGGTTGTGATGAAAGGTTCAGGGGAACACACTTTGCAGTTTTCTAAACACTTTTTAAACTTCTACTGTACGACTGTTTTTCTAATTTCGTTTCTGTGAACAGAGGTCATGTCAGTAAAGAACAAGAAGTCAAATGATATAAAGTAGTTTTCAGGGTAATGTTAAAAATATTTGCAACTCTTCTTTCATAGCCAGAATGTTAAGAATATCGATAGCTTTAGTTGAAAAAAAAAAATAGTGGGGGGACTTAGCCTTTTCATCTACAACTTACTATTGCTGGGCTTCTGGCCTCAGAGACTCTGCTTTCATGGCCCACAACTGAGAGCACAAGGGCATACATTAGTGCCACCCCAGGTGACTCATGAGCTGCCAGAATTAAGCACCATGGAGCTAGATTGACACCTCAACCTTTAAATGAATACTTGAAAGCATCTGAAAAGTGAAATAAAAAAATAAATAACAAATTGAAAGAACTTTTGTTTCTGGTTAAAATAAAACTTGTTTGGGGGATAGTTGAGCATGTTGACTTGTACTTTTTCCTACATACATCATAATTCCACAATTTCTTATGATTCTTTTTATTATGATGTCAACAGTATTATAGCTCCTTGAACTTGCATTTCAATAAATCAATAAATTTACAGATATAGTTAGATCCTTGGCTCTGTGGAAATTACTGAACCCACAATTTTAGAATGTAGGACCTTCATGTATTTTACTAGGGGAAGACTGATGGTGTTGGGGTGTAGGTAACAAATAGATAATAAGAGAAAAACTGGGCTTGGGCACTTTTGTATTTTGCGTTGAGGATAAGGGAGAAGCATTTGGGAGAAACAGGCCACATCATCAACAGCTAGAGCTGATATTTGTTGTGCTCCATCATTGAAGTATTATTGTCCATAACTTTTGACCTAACTCTTTATGGTCTATCCTTTCCTGTTTCCCAGTTCACTCAATACTTAATGATCAGGGATTTGGGATTACAGAGCTTGTGTTATGCAGTGTTTCTCTTCCAACAGTGAGGAGTGTTCTGCAATAAAGGGTGTACACAAGTTGATTAGTGGGGAAGTGTGTTTACATTTGTATTAACAGTGATTAGTAAGTAGATTGTTGTTTATTTTTTAACAGTAATCCCAACATTTTATTATAACATAGTGATTCTGAGCACTGACTCTAGAATCAGACTCCCTGGACTCTAGAATTTCCCATGTAGGGGTGCTCAGACTTATAATTTAATCTTTAAGCCTCAGTAATTTACATCCCTGAACTGGAGTTTGTGATAACCATTTCAGATGGGTTTGGTGACATTACACCTTGGAATCCATGTCAAGTACTTTAATTATGTACCTGGTACACGGTGAGTCCTCAAGAAAATGCAAGTTGTTACTGATTTTTGGCTCTTTTTTATTTTATTAACACAAATACTACAAATATGCCTTACTGTACACCATAGAGCATTATGCAACAAAATAAACTGAGAGTGGTAAAACTTACCTATTAGAATCATAATTTAAAAGTTTATATTAGGATAATATCATGCTCAACCAAAAACAGTGCAGAAGATGCATGAATGAACTGAATGTTCCTCAGAATCAACTCTGCAAAGTTGACAAGGTATGGGAGCTAGTTAGACTCCTCATAATGCTAATTTTAGCTTTTGTACATTGGAGTTCGGCAACTAATAAGAATCCAGCGAGCCCAAACTGGTGAAGTCCTGTAGATGTTACACAGTTGGAAGCCTGTGGAATTTTTCTGAAGAATTCTTTGTTGTTCATATCAAGATACTATATCCCAGTACAGGATATTTCAAGGTCACTTAACAGAACATCTATTAATAGGCTTGCTACATGAATTCTTGGGTAATTTTAAACTTTGTGAAGAAGCAAAAGTAAAACCAGGAAACAAAATTATTATTTAATCAGATTCCTATCAGGAGTACTCTGGAAGCCCACTGAAAAGCTAAGAATTTTCCAATCATTTTGAAAAGCACATGGAATAGTCCAGATCTCCAGAGCATCTATATATAAATATTAATTCACATTCATGAAACACTTGGGGAGACTGAGACACACTTAGAGAGACTGGTTCTGCACATGTAAGTTGGCATAGAAAGCCCATGAGTGCTGAGGAGAACCAGGGTATTTGAGGATGAGCAGAGAGTGTCTGCCACTTAGTTTGAGATCCTAGACTCCTGGCAATTAGTGCTTCACTGGATTTGCTACAAATGTGAAAGAGCTCAGTGAAGTTGGATGTAGAGAATGGTCTAGGACTAAGATGGGGAGCGTGCATCAAGCAATTGGTGAATGGAAGAATAAACAATGGATGGAGGAGGAGATTGTCAAAAAAAGAAAAAAAAAAAAAGCAACATGTACAATGAAAAAGTGAGATGGAAAAGGGAGCAAGATTCACAATAATTGACAGGTAGAAGGGGAAGGACACACTGAGTAAGGAGAAACACATGCACAAGTGTTTAGAACAGTAACTTTACTCCACATCCAGGAATTTGGATGCAAGTCTTCACCAGAGGACTTTCTTGATGGATTCAGGAAACTGCAAGAACATTTTATTAGAAGCAAAGCATACTGAAGAGCTTCAAAGAAAATATTTATTTGAATATGTCTTTAGCGGCCAGAATTAAGTTTTAGGGGGGGGGGAAAAAAAAAACACATAAAACTTTCACTTATTTCAGCACAATATTTGACCCTTGCTTTGCAGCAATCCAGATGAAAACAAACAACAAGGAGAGCAAAGTTTGTGAATTTTTCTTGTTTGTGTATACCATTAATAATGCTTGCTACCTGTTAAATCCATTGTGGTACCATATCTATCAAAGACTACCTTCTGACACTAATGCCATCAACAGTAAAATAATGATCCAATTTCACAACTTCTTATAATGAGCTGATGGACTTCACTGGATAATGAGTCACACAGATGGTGATTATTAATTTGTACAGTGAATGTGTGTGTGTGTGTGTGTGTGTGTGTGTGTGTGTTTGTGTGTGTGTGCACATCATTTAAGAGCCAGGCTAAGAATAACAGGTCCCCATTCTAAATGCCTATGTTTTTTCCACCACTTAAAAATGCAGAAGGAAAGTCATTATGTAAAGGTATGAGTGGGAAACTTCTGAGAGGAAAAATGGTGTCTGATATTTTTAAATCCCCAAGTAATTATTGGGTAGTTCCAACCAACACAGATGTTTAAGGTGAGACATCAGTTGGCTGCCTGCATCTACAGCATACTATTTAACTTCTCACTGTATGATGAAAAAGAAGTTTTAGAGCCACAGAATGGGAAATTCATTTCACCTCAGCTGATTCATTCCCTCAATGGAAACATCTTTATTATAATGTTCTTTTGTTGGGATCAAACCAAATTCTTAAGAGGGTCATTTAATTCTAGAAAGAACTGTGATTCAGAGGATAAGTTCTCAGTATATGCAATCAAACAATGCAACAACATGATTAAAATCAAATAACTCTGTATTTGATTTGTATGTTATATAGGAAGATTCCAGGTTATGAACAGCAATGCCAAAAAATTATATATAAAATAGATTATTAGGAATTACCATAAAATTTTATCCTGAGTATGTTATAAACGGTGTTGAGATTGAAAGGCATGTCTCAAATTAGATTTAACCTACAATATTATAAATACGAAATGATTTCATGAAGAAACTTCAACAGAATATTGGTGTTATCCAAGAAACATTCTAAAACAGAAATTAGCTTTTATTAATTTTGATTTTGGGTGTTTAAGGCAATATAAATTCAATTCAATATAAATTTAATTCAATATAAATTCAATTCAAATCTGAGGATTTCTGTTGTTATTCTAAAGAAAATTTGAGAGGGACCTTTCCTAATTGCCTTATGTATCAAAAGTACTGCAATAGTTTTACATGTGTTGACTAAATTTGACACCGGATGAACTCCAGGAGTGCCTGACTTATCTCACCATAGAGAGGAGAAAATGAGGCATATTGAAGTGATCGCTTTAAATTGCACAGCTTAGAAGTGATGTACACAGGGTTAAAAATCAGGTCTGAGCCAGGCATGATGGTGCATGCCTGCAATTTCAGTGGCTCAGGAGGCTGAGTCAGGAGGATCATGAGTTCAAAGCCAGCCTCAGCAAAAGTGAGACTCAGCAACTCAGTCAGACCCTGTATGTAAATAAAATACAAAATATGAATGGGCATGTGGCTCAGTAGTCAAGTGCCCCTACATTCAATCCCCAGCATGAAAAAATAAAATAAAATAAGGACTGTGCAATATTTACACTTTGGACTCTGAGATTTTCATATTTTTAGCAGTTTAGGATTCTGGATATTTACATTGACTAATTTTACATCTGAATATAACTTTCATTTCTCATGATAGTGGACCAGAAAAATGGTTAAAGGGCAAGAAAGGAGGAGTATAATGCTATGGACCATCAAACTGCTTATAAGGTGTTTACAGGCTTAACATGGGAGAGAGCCACCCAGAAGGTGACTCTTGTTTTGTGTAGTGAAGGTGGATAGGCACAAACTTCTGGAGCCATGCCCCCATTCTAAATTCCTATTTTTTTTTTTTCTCTCAATACTTAAAAATGCAGAAGAAAACTCATTAAAGTTGCAAGTAAGAAACTTCTGAGAGGAAAAGTGGAAGTGTCCAATGTTTTAAATCCCCAAGTAATTATTGAGTAGTTTCAACCACAGATGTTTAAAGCAAGAGATCTGCCAGCATTATTTATAACAACATCATCATCATTATCATCTTTCACTATTGAAATCTCACTATGTGCAAGACACTGTACAATACTCTCTACATATACAGTTGATCTATATCTGTGGGTCTGAATCAGCGGATTCAACAAACTGCAGAGCATGTATTTGAAAAATAAATTGCATCTGTACTGAACACATACAGAACTCTTCCTTATCCTTATTTCCTAAATAATACACCACAACAACTGTTTACATAGAATTTACATTGTATTAGGTTTACGTTTTACTGTATACGTTATCTAGAGATAATTTGAAGTGCACAGGAGGATGTGATTATGTTACATTGGAGTTTGGATAGGAGGTGTCCCCCAAAGCTCCTGTGTTAATGCCAGGATGTGCAGAGGTGAAATGATTGGATTGTTGGACTGGTGACCTAATCAGTCCACACTTGTTTGAAGGGACTACCTGCGAGATTAATCTGGGCAGGTAGAGTGTGGCTAGAGGAGGTGAGTTATTAGGAAGGTCACACCTTCCCTGTGACCTCATTCCCTTTGTCTTTCTTCTTCCTGTCTGCTATGAATGGAACCACACTCTTCCACCACAGCCTTCTGCCATGGTATTCTGCCTCCCGTTGGGCTCAGAGGAATGCAACCAGATGACCAGGAGGAACTGAACTTCTGAAACTGTGAAGCAAAATAAACTTTGCATCCCTAAGTTGTCTCTGTCAGCTGTTTTGTTCATGGAGATGAAAAGCTGACTAGCAGAGGTTGCATGCAAATACTATCTCATTTGAGGAACATGAGCATTCATATATTTTGGTGCCTGCAAGGAGGTCCTGGAACCCAACTCCAGTGGGTACTAAAGGACAAATCTGTTACTTTTTGTTCTTCCAAACAATTTTAGGCAATAGGTATAGTCAATTTTCCCATTGTACAGTGAAGGAGCTGAGACCCTTACCAGGTAAGTAATGTTTACTTCTTTATCAAAATAGACTGACTGCAGAACACATTTTTCTCTGTATTAATACACCATCTCCCCTACATTCACATGGATCTTGTGTATATGTGTTTTAAGTTCTGTTTCTTGGATCTTTTATTAATTTTTGAAGATTTTTTCACCCCAGAAGTAATAAAAGAAAATGGCAATTTTGCTAAGTCACTTCTGCAGATTTCTCATTTATTATAAAACGAAGATCATAATGTATTTCATTGATTCTAAAATGTACCTTTTTTCTACATTATAATGTCTTTGAAATAAAAATGTGTCTTAAAATCAATGAGGTGACATAGTTTAATTGACGACATATTTTCTGTCTTAGTGGCAGCTAAACTAATGTGTCTTAGAATTGATAGTGTCTTAGATTTGATAAAATACATGCCCCTTAACAATTGTTATATTCATTTTGTTTGAATCACTAATGTCAAATTTCTCCTCAGATGATTTAGTTCTTAGGCCAATCATTATACTCACATTTCTCTTGAAAAAGACATGACCCAGGAACTTCAGAAAATACATACTGTCCTACCAGGAAAGACACATAGAAATATCCCCATGAACACTGTCTTATCTAGATGTGACTTTTAGAATACGGTAGCCACGTCCAGTCTGTCTTGATGTGAGAAACATTAGCAAGCAAGAAGGAAACATTGAGAATTGCTGGAAGCCAGGTGAGCCATGATCCATCTTGCTCAAAGCCCTGCAATCCTCATTTTCTATGACAATGCATTTTCTTCTTACTAATAGAATTTAGATCATGAATAATTTATGCTGTAGGTTGGCAGAAAGGGCTCACTGGGGTAACACTATTGAAGATTCCCTAGATACAAGAATTGAGTGATTTGTTTTTTAACGCTTTATGAATAAGTTTTAAAAAGCATATAGAAATTGTGTTCATCATATTTTAAATGTTATTATATTTGCATTTGAAGCAAAATTAGAAAGCCAAGTAAGAGGGTCAAAATTGAAATGCTCCTGGTATTATATAGGTAAATAATAGGAACTGGGGAGTCATACTAGCTTTGGAACTTGACCCCAATTCTGCCAGTTTATTTTTTGTCACCTATATAAGGAGACCAGGACTGCTGCCTCTCTTGACAGATCATGTGAGAAGACAGTGTATTAAGATGTACACGCATCAAAGTACTTAGCTCACATAAAGTGCTTGTGAATGTTCTCTCATTATATTTCTTACAAACAATGAAATATTATTGTTTTATTCTATGTTATTTATAACTTAGTATTTTTCAGGTGGGCAATTTAGCACATTGAAGAAGGAAAAGATTTAATGTTTAGCTGGTAGCAATAAAATATGCTGTTAGTGGGGATAAAACAGATTTGCACAGAATCAAGAGTAGGAAGAGACTCTAGAATATCTTTGTTCCTGAAACCACAGGAATAAGATGTGTCATTCACTAACACAGTTAGAGTTTTGTTCAGTGGAGAGGAAGGGTCTTCATGAGATTCAGCTACATAAATACCGCCCTTGACTTTTCAGTTGTGGAAGAACCTCCATTGGTTAGCAATAATATAAACAGATGAGCAATGTGCAATTGAATTAAGTAGTAATTAAGACCTGAAGAAATTAGGAAGTATCTCTTTTCAAGAAGAGAAGACCTGGAGATAGGTTTTGGAAGGGAGTGTGTAGCAGACCAAGGCAAGATTGCAATAGAATGGATGTGACTTTTAAATAACAGAGATCATACTGGGCTTTTCTGTTCCAAAAACTAAGTGCTGCAGAGCCTTTATCTTGCTTGAAGATGTGGTTTAGTGTCAGTAATGTGCACACAGGACCCTTCCTTATTTGGCAATGCCTTCTCAATTTGAGATGGCTTCTGTATGGAAAGAAACCACAGAGACAATGTAAGTGAAGCCCATTCCTCTGCTGTGGTGGCCTTTGAGAACTTCATTGGGCTCTAGGCTGTGGTACTCTCTTGTGTCAGTTGCTTTGCCTGCTTCTTGCTACCAACAAGGAGAAAACCTATTTTGACCCTGTAAAATTGGCTGAAAGGAGAGTTATGAATTTATTTAAAAGGTAGCAGCTCATAGTAGTTCATTTGAGAAATTTTTTGGTGGGGGTTAGTTGGCCATAAAATTATGATTGCAATGGAGAGATTTTAATTCACTATCACAGAACTAAGTCAATAGACGTTTACACATTTATCTAGCTTTCTATACTCTCTGCCCAAGTGGTGGATTTTTTTCAGCTAAAGATGCCACTTTATAGGTTAATTAGAGAAAATCTTGAGAAGAATAATAGCACATAAAGTGGTATGAATAGTATTTTGTAAGAAGAAATTGAGGAAAACTTGTGAATATTGAAGCTGAATAATATAATTTGGGAATATAATAGGGGGTCATGATAGGGCTGCTCAAATACATGTAATGATACTACAAAGAAGTTTTAAACATATGTTATTGCTACCAAAAATTCAAACAGCATTAATAATTATAAGTCAAAGAGACATATTTCCCTTCAATATCATTTAAATTAAAAAAAAAATCCTAACGTTTTCCTAAGTTCTTTACTAGGGTGCCAAGCATCTTCCCCATCAATAAATTTATCCAAACAGAAGTGTGATGCCATCTGCTAGGATAGCTGTAGAAGGCATTTCTGCAACAGTAAAGAAAGTTGGAAGAGAGAAGGTTGTGTATCCTTTCCAATTCTTAGTAAACAACTTACATTTACTGTGTCTATAATTTTCAAGACATTGCACCAGTCTTGAAGATGCTGAGATAAAGGCCACAAGCCCCCCAAAGCTTCAGTCTGGATGCTAAGCCAAGTCATTCAGGGAAATTTAAATACATGACAAAGTGATGCAGAGAATGCTATGGAAGCAGGGAGGCAGAACAGAAACTTGGATGACAGGTAGGAGGGGATCTGGTGAGTCCTGAAGAATATATAAGAACTAGTAGGAGAAGAAAGAGAAGACAGATATTTTATAATTTATTTTGGCACATGAATGTAAACTATCCTCATTTTGTTCACCTGGTATAAGGAAAACTTAAGAAAATGCATCATCTATATCACAGATACCTCTAATTCTCAGTTTTTGGTTACACCAAATTAAGTTCAAGTACCATTTAAGGAGCATAAACATATAAATAGTACATAAAAATACAAGCACTATTGAAAATAAGCATCAATAGTAAAAATACAAGTGTCAGTAACTTTGCAACATGCAAATCATAGGGGATGATAAAATTCTGCAAAAATTTTGTTTTTGTAGAATGTTAAGATTTATAGAATGTTCTCTTGCCCAATTAAAAAAAAACTATTAGTTATAACTGTCTTCATATCTCAGGTCCCAGAAAAACTCACTGTGAAATTCCTTAGGAATGTGGGGACAATAGCATGATATACTTTTATAACAGGCATAGCCAATATGATAATGTTCTAATGGATTCCTTCTACAGTATGAATTAATTTGAGAGTATGGTTTAAAAAATCTTTAGTAACATAGCAGGGAATATATTTCTCAAATTCAATACAATGGTCCTATTTTGCAAAGTTCTTTTATCATGAAATGTGTTTTTTTGTGATTTTTAGCTGGTGCCTTATAATTACACATGATAGTGGGACCCATGGTGATCTATTCATACATACACTAACATAATTTGCTCAATTTTTGTTCCCCAGGACTTCCCTTTCCCACCCCTCCTACTTCCCTCCCTCTGATCCTCTCCTCTCCTCTACTGGTCTCCCTTCTATTTTTATGAAATATCCATTTCTGCTTTAACTTGGAATTATAAAATAAGGTTTAGAAAGATTTCCCCTAATAATCCTTACCTTCTAAAATCCATAGCTTATGTAGTATCCTACCATAGTGAATGGGGTTGACCTATGGCCATCATACATTGAAGAAGTGAAGTGTATGATATCAGAGGCTAGTCACAAAAGATCTCATGGCTCCTGCTTTGGCATAACTTGCTTTGAGGGAAGCTATCTGCTTTGTCATGAAGGTACCGACACAATCTCATGGAGAGATTGTGTACTTCACCTACCTGATGAAGAAGAAAGTCCTGCTAGCAACCATGCGAGTAAGCCATATTAAAGTAAATATGATCTATGTAGATTGTACACAAGAACCAACCAGTTAAGCTTCTCCTAAATCCCATACCAAAAAAGCATAAGAAAACACATGCTTATTTTCATTGAAATATCTTTATTAGATATATAGTCACATCTTATTGAACAACAGGAACATGTTCTGAAAAAAGGGTCATTGGGCAATTTCTTCCTTGTGCATACATCATAGAGTGTTCTTATAGAAACCTAGATGGCATAACCAACTACACATCTAGGCTACTTGCTGTGTGTGTGTGTGTGTGTGTGTGTGTGTGTGTGTGCACATGGTATCACCTATTGAACCTAGGGCCATGAGAGGAAATGATGCAATTGAGAGACAATAAGTACAAGACATGAAACTGCTGCGGGCATGTCCTAGTATTATATTTGCTTAAAATCATTATCAAGGATTATTATTGCATGTGTTATGCCCTATGTGACTGTCAGTGTAGTAAGTATGTACTTTACACTAACATAGCCACATGAGAAAAATGCTGCCGTGATATTAAAATGGCTTCAGTGTCATTGGGCAGTAGGAATTTTTCAACTCCATTATAACTATGGGAATCACCATTATATATGTAGTCAATTATTGACCAAAAAGTCCTTAGTGGTATGTGACTACAATTACATGTCATGGAGTTTATCAATTAAAGGATACAATTCATTGGTCCTCAATGTATTTACAGAGTGTGCAACTATCACCATAATCTGATTTTGGAACTTTTTTGAATATTATTTTTTAGTTGTAGATGGACATAATACTTTTATTTAATTTATTTACTTTTATGTGGTAATTTATTTATTTTTATGAGGCACCTAGTGCCTCACACAGGCTAGGCAAGGGCACTAGCACTGAGCCACAATCCCAGTCCCTGGACCATTTTTATTATTTCAAAATAAACCTTTCTCTAATAGCCACACCTCACCTTCTCATTTCTTACCCATCAGGCCTAGGCAACCAATGGTCTTCTTCTGTTTTACACATTTGCCTATCATGTACATTTCATAAATATGTTGTAATAAACACGTGGTCTTTGTTATTGGCTCACTTCACTCAAATAATATTTTTGAGGCTCATCTAAGTTGTTATAGGTGTTACTAATACATACGATTTCATTGAATGAGATATCATGTTTTATTCATCTATCCATCAGTGGATGGATACTTTTTTCACTTTTTAGCTGTTGTGAATGATGCATTCATTTATAAGTTTTTTGTGTGGACATATGTTTTCATTTCTCTTGGGTATATTCCTAGGAATGGAATTGCAGGATCATATGGTAACTCTATGTTTAACTTTTGAAGGAACTGCCAGACTGTTTTTCAAAGTGGCTGCACCATTTTACATGCCTACCAGCAGTGTAGGATAGCTCCAATTTTTCACCATCCTTGCCAAAACTTTTTATCTGCGTTTTGACATTTTGTCATTCTACCGAGTGTGAAGTGGTTATCTCATTTTGGTTTCAATTTTCATTTCCCTAATGACTGATGGTGCTGAGCATCTTTCTCTGGTTATTAGCCATTCCTAAATCATTTTTTGATGTGCGACTATTGAGATCCTTTGCCTAATTTTAAAATTGTGTTACTTATCTTCTATTATTGAGCTGTTAATTATTTTAAACTGCTAAATTTTCAAGTCATTGGATACATCATGATAGATATAACAGCTGTATTTCTATATTTTCTTAGGAAAAATATAGTATTGATAACTTTTAATTGATCAGAAGAAAATTTGCTAATGTTTTCTTAGACAGAAAATCATGACAATTGTACTACTGAGATATACATATATATATATATTTACATGTATATGTGCATATATATGTATTTGAAGTGCATCAAATAAATTTAACCAAAAATAAACCTGAAAACACAATTCATTTGCTCATCTGTTTATTATTGTAATGATTATTAAAAAAAAACAAAGAAAATTTCTGAGCCTCATTATCAATCAAAATAATTTTCTTCAACAATACAGGAAAAAAGTAAAAATGAGTTATATATTTATTTTCCTATTCCTTTTTCTAGGCATTCTTTCATTCATATAGAATAAAAGAAATTAGTAAAAAAACAGAAAAACACAATGTATTAAAAATTTCATAATCCTTTAAAACACATGTATAATATAATCATTTTAAGAAAAACGCTATAATTCAAAATAAGATAATTTTGAATTGCACAGATTATTTGGAAAGTGGTTACACATTATATTCTGATTTATCAATGAGATTAAGCATTTTGCAAATATTTGTTAAAATTGGATAGAAAGAATCATATTCAATATGATTTTCAAAAATTATTTCCATAGATATGTTGTCATTAAGTATTTTGATGATTTTCTCCCTACAGTGGGATGTCAATATGAATTAGAAATAGGTAGGTGGTTCTAAACTTAAAATAGGAGTTAAGTGAATATGTATTTTAAAGTGATAAGAGCAAAGAAGTATAAAATTTAGTGAAACGGTTCACTTCTCTTCCTCAACTGATATGATCCTTAAAATCCTATCATATCAAAGGTATTTAAAACATCTTAACTATATTATCTCCAACTGTATTATTTTTAATATAATTTACTCCTATTTTTCTAGATCTACGATAAGGAAAATTCAATCTATTCATGTAGATTTTCTCATTGTTATATAGCGTTTGTGTTCTTTTATTTTCAAATCCCTGTAACAAATGATATATTTAACTCAGTATAAATATGCACCCCTCCACCCACCTTAAATTCTTAATCATGGAGTAGCCACTTCTGCACAGCAGTTTTTCCACTCTGCAATGGTTAGTGTTTTCCTTCTATTGTGTGACATCTCTCAAGAACACAAGCCACATGAGGACAGTAGTTTTGCCCATCTAGTCTGAGTTTTATCACCAGTTTAATGGCAAATATTCATTGAATAAGGTAACCTGGACAAATTATCTAGCTAAAGGTTAGATTCTCTGAATGGATATGATCTATATACTACATGAGTCATGTCCTCAATTCTTTTCCAGTTTTGAGGCCAATTAAATGGCAACGTATTTTTCAAATTAAAAAATAATTAATTTATTTATAATGACATTTCACAGTTGTTTCCTTAAAAATTCAATTACTATAATAAATATAAAATGAGTAAGTAATCCCCAAAGCCTACACTTTAGCAATTGTTTTATTTATAAACTGAATCTACCTTTCTGATATCTCACTCATGTCTAAGTGCAACATGTTGACTTTAATCACAATATTAAGAGAAATTCTAATACAAGTTACCTCATGACATACCTTTTGGAAAGAATCCTAAGAAACAGAAGGAAAAAAAAGTCAATTTATTTTTAAGTAATTAAATAAATAGATCCAATCACTCCTTTAAAAATTCACATTGTGTGAAGAGGATAATTTAGTTTTAGCTAAGAACTAAAGCTAATAAATTAGGGATCATTATTTTTTTAAGTGTTAGCAGTGACATGAATTTGATAAGCTGGAGTACATTATTAAATTTATTCAACTAGGTAGCAAAAATGGATTTAAAAGTTGAGGAGGTAAAGAGCTCTTCACAAAAAGTCAAGATATGTATATATGTGTATCCAACAAGGTATGCATTTCAAGTATATTTCGAGACAGATCTCATTGCGTATAGAGTTATATGTTTTCCTTTGTGCTGAAGTTCCTATTGAAGGATAATGAAATAGATGTTTTTGGTTATCCCTCCACATAGCAGAGTAAATAGTTTTAGGAATAAATAAACAGGTTCACTGATCTGCTTTGTACATTAAAAAAAAAAAAAAATTGTAAAGATTATAAAATCCAGATGTTAAAGTCCTCAGTAATATTTTAGATATAAGAATGTAAATAAAAGATATAGCAACATGCAAGATTAAGACGATATAAGATTTGTCTATGAGTATTTGTTGTGGCTTCCAAATTATGGGACAAATTGTTGTAATCATCAGCCTGACACCAAACTGTCATGATACATCTACTGAGAAAACCTCTCAGTCCACTGAGAATCAGCTTTTATCAGGACAAAATAGAAAAAAAAATTTTGTGAGTCTAGAGATTATATTGGGGATACTGCTACAAAAGACAGGACTTGGAGAGAGGGAAAAAAGAGATGTGTGCAGTATAAACTCTGTGTGTGTGTGTGTGTGTGTGTGTGTGTGTAAATATCAATATATATTTATATTTATATATCTTTAATATTTCCTATAAGCAAATTATGTACTGATGACTTGATATACTCCAAGAACTTTCTTTACAATTTTAGCTCATCCTTTTATACTTGATAAAGCTAAGTCTTTTATTTTTTCTGGCTTCTAACCAGATCTCATTGCGTATAGAGTTATATGTTTTCCTTTGTGCTGAAGTTCCTATTGAAGGATAATGAAATAGATGTTTTTGGTTATCCCTCCACATAGCAGAGTAAATAGTTTTAGGAATAAATAAACAGGTTCACTGATCTGCTTTGTACATTAAAAAAAAAAAAATGATTTAGTGGATGGTGTCTCTGGGCCCTAAGCACTTTTTTTCAATTAAGAAAATAAAATATTCAAAGGAAAACACATCACTCATCCTGTCTTTCTCCATATACCTCCCTCTAATCCTTTCTTTTAATCCTCATTCCTCTTCCCCTCCTAGCACTGATTGTAGGATGTGGCCCACTGGAGAGTAAAATTAAAACAAAAAAGCAAAGTAGAAAGTCATAAAAAAAAAAAAAAGTATTTAATGGTTTTTTTCTTTAAAAGAAGATGCATGGTTAATTGTTAAAAAAAAAAAAAAAAATCCTTTCCAGGCTCTTAAAATTTACAATTGCTGCATGGTTTTAAACCTCAATTAAATGAGAAGGCTTAATAGACACATGTGATTTTAATGATGTGAAATGTCCCAGTATTCTTTCTACAGTTGTTGAAAAAATTACTGCAGCATTTTACTAAGCATACTGAATGATTTTTTTTAAAGACTTACATTATACTTAAAAAAAATTATTCAGTCTTTCAGCTCTGTTCAACTACAAACAGGTCACTAAATATCATGTCCTTAATAAAGGGGAAACTCTTATTTATAAAAACAGAATTTAAATGAAATGCTTAGGAGAATGAAAATGTACCAAACATGGGAGATAGAAAAGAAGCATTCGAACATCCTAACATTACAGCAATGAAAATCATGTTACATTGACCAATAAAGAACAAAACACGGTAAATCACATAAATCCAAAATGGCAATGCCAAATCATACAGTACCAGGACTACGTATGAGCTTACAAAGGACAACATCAAAGTTAAAGGTTAAACTGCAAGTCTAAGCAGAAGGTTTGGACACTTGATTATAACATGTCAGGGCAAAGTGAAGTTTAATGTATGTATTTTTTTATTTTTTTTTTTTTTTTTTAACTTCCTTCCTGAAATTGAAAGCAGGTTGAGAAGAGCAGATCAAGGATGCAAACACTTGCAGGACATGCAAATGAGTGAGGCCAAAGAGCATAAGACATATTTTTCTACCAAAGGAAAACAAGAGGTCAGATGCAATTCAAATGGGAATTAACTCCTTAAAATGGATGTCAGGAACAGTGACAGGGAATGCTGGCAGCCATGGCTAACCCAGGCTCCTTCCCAGCTCTGTCTGATCCAGAGGTCCACTGATACCCAACCTTTGGATTTCTCAAGTCAGAAGGGTCAATTTGCATGTGAAAAATGTGATCATGATCTAAATGTTTTCTCAGTTAAAAGAAAAACTTTTTCTTTTTTTTGCTCAGCAAAAATAAGACCTGTCTGCTGCCAGTTTGGGAGAAAAAGACAAATAAAATAAAATAGAATACATTTCATTTTAAACCACAGAATTTAAACTTGAAAGTGAGCTGCGGTCTTTTTTTCTTTCTTTCTTTCTTTTTTTTTTTATTCTAGATCAAACACATATGAAAAAGCAAGTCCTGCACAGATCATGTGTTTCACTCAATGGTGGACCTGAATAAAATCCCTTAGATCCTTTTTCTGTATTCTCTTTTGTATATAAAATGCATTGGAAATATTTAAAATGTTGGCCTTTCTCCTTTTTGCAATCAGAAGGGTAAGTACAAATGAGTGCTTTGTTACCACCTCTGTAAAAATGTAATATAAATACTAGATACTTCCAGGGCATTTTAAAATAACAATTTCCCAGTTATTTTTAAAAACTCAAAAATATTATTTTTCTTTAGCTCAGTTACACCATTTCAGAATATTTTCCATAATGTCAAATTGAAAAAAACAATTATGCATATAGCAATTATTGCAATATTAATTATATATAAAAATAAGAGACATTATTCTCTAATAATATAAATGTAGTGAAAATAATTAATAGCAATGTAAAATTGTCAATAATTCCTTATGTGGGAAGTTATGTGCTTATTAAAAAAATTAAAAAATATTTGGAAAACAATAAAAAATGAACAGGTAATAATGCCTTTAAGCCCAGTTCCCAGATACAAGTAATCTTATGAGAATAGTTTACTATATACATTGATTCCATATATACAAATATGAACAAATACATACATATATGGATATGACCTAAATATGTTATATAATCAACAGGATACTAGTATAAAATAGTTAAATATTTATACCATTCACCCAAATTTATGCTGCAAAACTTTTTCTTGTTCATAAATTCAAAAATGCTCATTTATTGGTTAGTATAATCTGTGTATAGATGAACATAATTCATTTACTCATTCTCTAATGACATATGCACTGATTCTAATTTTTATTTTATTTTTTAATTTTTTTAAATTTATAATAGTAGTATGTATTACTTTTCATAGTGCACATATATAGCATCTTTTTACATACAACTGTTTGTATACAAAGTATATTCATCAATTGAAAAATATATTATAATGAAAATATTTTAACAGATATTATATATTTACCCTTTTATTATTTATTTTGATGATTATACATGTATCATCAAGGGATATAATTTTTATAAATTTGATATTTGATAAATATCTTTACTTTTAATGATTACTAAATGTAAGCACTCTTTTATTTCTTAATTCTAATTTAAGTTTAATTAATGGGCATTTAAAAATATTTTAAAGACAGTTTATAAAAGCTCTTCCTTTATATATTTTTTTAGTTGTAGGTGGACACAATACCTTTCTTTTATGTATGTGGTGCTGAGGATCAAACCCAGGGTCTCATACATGTGAGAGGAGAGCTCTACCCACTAAACCATAGCCCCAGCTCCAAGAGCTCTTATTTACTATGTCTATTAACTGTTTGCTATTGAAAATACATTTTTTTAGTTTTATATATCTTGAGACATTTTTGTCACTACTTTCAGTATAAACAGATTTAGTTTAATGCAATAATAATAAACTTAAATGATTTGCTCTGAAGCCACATCCACAGCTGTTTTTATTTTTTTGTTTTAGACAAAGTCTCAATAAGTTGCTTAGGGTCTCACTAAATTCCTGAGGTTGGCCTGGAACTTGTGATCCTCATGTCTTTCTTAGCCTCCAGAGTCTCCGGTTCACAAATGTAAGCTAACACGCCAGCTCAGGCATGCAATTGCAATATTTCAAAAATCACAGTGTTATTAAAAATTATATGGTGAAAATGAATTTGCTTATCTATAGTATTAATAAGTAATATGCAAAGTACTGCCCACTTGTCTTCAATTTTTAGATGGAAAGTAATGTTAAACTGTATTAAGTATGGCATAATAATAAAAGCTTTTGTTTGCTTTTTTTCTATCATTTACAGAATTTTTTAGTCTAGGAAAATTGTGGACCTAAGAAACAAAACTAATATATGTATGTATTCACATATTAAATTACCAATCAAAAATTTGGAAAAATAAATTGCTAATTTTACATTTTCACTAGGACCTCATCTAAAGCATTCAACATTAAATTATGTTTGTATAGTTCTTTCTGATAATAAATATTTATGCTAATTACACTTATTGTTGAATAAATCTTGCAATAACTTTTAAATATCCTTTTTGTTAAAATATTATGATTCTTATTTCAAATGATCAATAGAATTTAGATCAATTTTAATAACAAAGTTTTTTTTTTTCCTTTCTATTCCTCTTTGCTTGTAGCACTTAACTTTCTTTCAGTGTCTCCTCCTGAGCATTTTAAAAATGAAAACCCATATTCCCAAACTGAAATATTTGTTCTCTTTAGTAAGATTCTTTTTGGCTTCAGGGAGAATAAATTTACAGAGACATCCTGGGACTTTGGGACTCCAACGATTCAAATTTTTACCTTGAATATCTATTCTTGACTTTTCCTTCTTTTTGAATAAACATCCCCTAAAGAGAATACTGGCTTTGTGACTTCCTTTATTGAATAAATTATGCAGTGTTTCTGTCTGCAACTCATGTGAGTGATGCCAAATAAAGCAGACATAGCTGTTGGACATCATTCCAGACCCTGTGTCTGATTGGCAGATCACAGGAAGGAAAAAATGTCCCATGAGCCCCTGTGTGAGGTCGTTACCAACTGATTGAGAATTCGCCTCAAATATCTGAAACCCAGGTGTGTTGTAGATTAGCACAACTTACAAGCACTGTGTGGAGATTTATTATGATAATTGTTGCTTTTATTTTTTATTTCCCTGAACTCAAAGATAATTAATGTCAGTATGTGTCCTGGTATCTGACTCTCTTAATTGGTCCTATGGTGCCTTGGGTGTTTGAAAATCCACTCACTTAAAGGCTTTTTTTCTTTTTCTTTTTTTTTTTTTTTCTTTTGACTTGTTTTCCTGGAGCTGTTCATTAGTGCCTAAAATATTTGATTACATTTAATTGTGATGTCTTCAATTTTGTGCACCTGCTGCAATTTACGTGAGGGGGAAAAGGCTTACAGAAGTAGGGAAAAAAAAGTGAGAGGGGGAATTAAATTTTAAAAGAATTCCCCTGCACAGGGTAATTGGGGTTAAATATGGAAACACAATAAACCTAATAACGGGTTAGATTTTTATAACTACTGTAGTTATACAAAAAAGGTTCTAAATCACAACTCCTCTGTCATACAAATCCTTAACCTATATTTCCACATTCCTCACAAAGGCTTTTGGTTTTTGAGGGATATCCATGTTTACATTAAATTTAATATCTAGTATTTAAAAGTCTGCTTGGATAAAAGAAGAAAATACTGAGATACAACCCAGTTGGCAGTGGGTTTTTTGGTTTGTTTGTTTCTCATTTAGTATTAATATAATATACCACTCTTATTTTACTTCAACAAACATCGAGGCATTCCAGCACAATCTCTTGCAGTTTAATTTTATTGCATCATGATTGTTGAAATGGCCAAAAGTTTCCTAGAAGAGAGAGAGTTTCCTTTGAGGAATATGAATAAAAATAACATATAAGAAACAGATTATATCCACAAAGAGTTACCAGCTTCAAAGAATGATATTGACCTGAATATCAATTCCAATGACCAAAACTGCAATTCCACGGAGGCAGGGGAAACAACAGGATATCTGCCACATTTTTAGTAGAAGGAATAAATCACTTTTCTATTTCTTCTGTAAAACCATCAGTTTTGTTTCCTTTTAAAGAAACTGTGAAATCTTTAAGTCTGACCTGAAACCATGCTTTTAGAAGAGAAGTAATTAAGCCCAGTCCTATGGAAGGCATACAATGGCAGCTCTGTGTTACATATGTCAGAACAATGCTCTGATTGACTCTGGACATTTTTGTTCTTTGAACAACATTCCAAAGACAAGAAAGCATCGGGTACTGGTAACCTTTTAGGGGAACTCATCAACCAAGGGGTCAGCTGAAGCTCATCTCCTCCAAGAAGTCTCTGACCATTCTAAACCAACATCTAATGGCTCTCTTCTATATTTTACTATATTGGTGACTAGATTATGAGGTGTACTCCCTCAGGATATGGAGTCCTGCAAAGTTTCTACAAATTGTATTCATGTTAGCACTGTTGCCCTGAAAATCTTCCAAATTTCTTATGCATAAGGGTAATGAGTAGAAGTAATGTATGTGTAATATTTAATGGGTTTTTTTTTTGGGGGGGGGAGATGCTGAGGATTAAACTCAGGGGCACTCAACCACTGAACCACATCCCCAGCCCTATTTTGTATTTTATTTAGACAGGGTCTCACTGAGTTACTTAGCGCCTCACTTTTGCTGAGGCTGGCTTTGAACTTGCAATCCTCCTGCCTCAGCCTCCTGAATTGCTGGGATTATAGGTGTGTGCCACCACATTTGGCATATTTGACATTTTCAATGTTTTTTGCATTCATTACTCCAATGGATTCTCAGAACAACACTGTGACACAAATGTAGAAATTGAGTTTCTTTTTCTCACCATTATATTACTGGGGCTTCCCTACCTTCCTTAAAAAAGGCATTTAAAAAAAATAAGGAACAAATGATTAGTTAATGCAAATCAATAAATAAATTAAGGTGCCATATCTCCCTTTAAAAACAAAACCAAATTGAAGCAAAGGGAAATTTAATGACTTTCTTAAAGCCACACAGCTGATCACTGAAGCAACAGGATCACAAGCCCAGTTCCTGAGTCTCTGAATTCTAAACTCGCCTCAAATGCTATATTGATAAAGTATAATAAAGGTCCTTTATGTGCTTATATATCCCATTATACTTCATAATTGGACTTCATGTTTCTTTGATATTCTTAGAATATTAAATTGCTAAATTCATAGTAGGTATTCAATGAAAAGTGGGCATATTTTAATTTCTTTCATATTTACATTGTAGCCAGATGTTCTTATAATATAGCTGTGCAGTGAGAATGTATGGGTCCTGAGGGTATGCTTGGGCAAATGGTTTGACCAAAAGTTTATGTACGTTAATTGGAGTAAGGACATTCATGGTACTGAAATCCTGGAAAACTGTGGAGAATCCAGTTGAGAGATTGAGGGTGGGCAAGTCTGAGGCAAAGACAACAGTGATCCTTATATGATTAGCAAATCTACCACACACATTGGCCCCTGAACAGTTTAAACAACCATTTGTAATAGCCCTGGTAAAGTATGTTGCTCCTTCCCTGTCTCTATGGTCAACTTCATAAAGTTCTATGGAAAGCACCATTTTTGCAATGCATGGGGTTATATCACAAGTCCAGTTGAAGATGGCTTTATATCACCTTCATCACAATCTGCTGCACCATACAAGGACATAGAAAGTTGTAAAATAAACCTCTTCAGACAAGGTCAGATGCATCAGAAGGCCATTTTGGCTTAAACAGGGACACCATGTACCAACTCAATAAGGAACCTGAGAACAAAGTAACTTAATGAAGACATGGGAACTATGTTCCCCAGTACTTGTATCATACTTCAAATTTATAAATGGTTAGTGCTGAACCAAAGGAATACCATGTTCTGCTTGGTTATACTCCTATTGTCAATCTATATATCTAAGGGACCAAAGGTTACACAGGGCCCCTGCCTGCTTCCTGCGACACTCTCTGCCCTCCAGACACACTGCCATTGCATTCCTGGAACATATCATGCATCCTTCTAAAACAGGCAGGCTCCCCATTCCCAGCTTTTTCTGAGTCAACTTTTTGAGACCAGCTCAAGACCTCCTAGGAAAGCCATTTCTCCAAAAGCCACCATAAAGCAGATTCCTTTGTTATATGCTCCAAAGTAAGAAAACCATTTCAGTACATGATCTTGGTTTGTTTTTGTACACTTTCTGACATTATTATCATGCTGTTTCTCCTACTATACTGTAATTTCTATAAGCAAGTCAGAATGCTACTTGAAGGTTGATTGAATGAGCCATGAACATGTACTTAGAGGAGCCTAAATTTGCATCTCATCTTATTCCAGGTGATCTCCACCATGCAGAATGCAAGAAAAAAAAAATTAGTTTGCTTTATTAGGTGACTTATATTATCTCCCCTCTTCCCTCACATACACACACATGCATACCCCATATAAGCTTAATGGGTCTTTTATCTGTCTTGGTTATGTCTACCAGTAGCCTAGTGATATTCACATTTATATGGGTAACCATGGTGTATATTAACCATGGACATGCAAATATACAATATAGAATTTCACAGGGATAAAACTTACCCATAAGCATGTGTATGCCTCTGCACACCTGCTTCAATATAAAGATAAAAATTCACTTTTCCTTCACTTATTTTTTCTATTAGTTAAACTACCACTTAAAATTGGCAATTAATGGTCCAATATCAAAGGCTTATGAATAAAATTCAGAAAATGGAACTAAGCAAATTGAAGACTAGAAGGCAGAGGTTTAGGGACTTGCAGATAGGCAGAGCTGCACTGGGGTACCTGCATTTGGCTGTGGCCCCTGACATTTCCAATAGACTCTCAGTTTCATGTGATCAGGGTCCAAATTGCTTCTTTGTGTCTTTAGTGCTGCACACATATTAGACTTCCTTTGATATCTGATTCTTTCACTTTTTTTTTTTTTTTTTTTGAGAACTGAGAACACAGTTTAGAAATGACATCACATAGAAAATGTGGCCCAAAGGGAAAGTGCCCTGGACTAAATTAGAGGTTAATGACGGTGATCCATGATGCATATTGTTTTTCTGCATGAAAATAGGTGACATACTCCTAAGTTTTGTTCCCTTTTCATTTAACCAATTTTTTTTTTTTTTTTTTTTTTTTGTACCAGACATTGAACCCAGGGGCACTTAACCACTGAGCCACATGCTCAGCTCTTTTTTTTTTTTTTTTTTCCTTTTTTCTTCTTAGGCTGGGTCTTGCTAAGTTGCTGAGGCTGGCTTTGAACCCACGAACCTCCTGCCTCAGCCTCCCAAACTGCTGGGATTACAGGCATGCACTACTGCACCTGGCTCCTTTAACCATTCTATCTCATGGATTCAGAGGCCTCCACAATTCTGTAGTCTGCAGTTGTGTGTTTATTTTCTTTCCTCTTCCCAGCTATTTTCCCTCCTTCTTCCTGCTCTCTCCTCTTTTACCATCCGTTTCTCCCTTTTCTTATTAGTGTACTATTCTTTTAATAAAAATACCTGTCTGCTGGTTTCTCATAGGAGCCCAAGATGGATTTTACTGTTGGTTTCTAAGTCAGGAAAACTGAACAATGACATGTGAAAGAAAGACTTGGAATGTTGCCACCTGGCAAAGGCAATCTCCCCTGGTCTACTGGGTGGCCAAGAACCTCCAATAGTCTAAGTACACCTTGGGCCTTGGTAGGGTCAAGCTAACTGACCCAGTAAAGGAAGCACATGTTTAAGGCAAAAGCCATTCGTCAGAGTCAAATACCTGCACTTACTATGGCATGGGCCCAACAAAAATATAAGTAATGAATTTCAGAAAATTTGACCTAAACAAATCAGCAGACGTCATTTTTTCTTTGAGCATCTCTTTCTCCATCTTGTAGCTAATGTTTTGCTTTTTATTGAACTGATATGCTCTGTATGCTCATTGCCTAGATTTAAACTCATATGATGCTGTGTTTTCAAGTATCATAATTCTAAGTGTGCTATGGGGTCCAGCAGCATTGGACCACCTAGTAACTCCCTTGAAATGTTAACTCTCAGACCTGCTGATAGAGTTTGCTTCTTAAAAAAAATCCCCAGGTAATTTGTATATTAAAGGTTTGAGAAATATTATTTGGGAGCACTAACTGTACGTTTATAGATCTGGCATAGAAGATACCTAACTTCTCAGAATTTTAATGTATTCATCGATAAAGTGGAAATTACAATGCTCTCCCCCCCCCCCCCCGCCAGCATTATTGTGAGGATACAGAGAAATCATATAAGACAGGGATAGCTTGGTATAGCTCCTGGCACATATTGACATAATCTATACAATAAAGATAAAACTTAGTAGAACAGAGCTATTTTGAAGGAAGCCATAATTACTACCTTCAGAGCAGAAAAAGTAAACAAGAGACTATTAAAATCTCATAGAAAGAAAGACCCTATGCATTGGTCTCTGGTAGTATCCATTGTATATTTTAACAACTGGGAAATATGAGGGAAAATTTTATAATAGTCGTTAAGGGTTTGAGGGGAGGTAACATCAGATAAGTTCTTAGAAACGCCTCATTTAACTAACACTTCTGTGAGGTGAGTACTACTGGAAGATTACGTATTATGCAGATAGGAAGAGCTCTTATGGGCTGGGATTATGGCTCAGTGGCAGAGTACTTCCCTGGCACATATGAGGCACTGGGTTTGATCCTCGACACCACATAAAATATAAATAAATAAAACAAAGCCATTGGGTCCATGTACACGTAAAAAATAAATACTGAAAAGAAAGAGAAGAGCTCACATTAACAAAGTTGAAGCAGGCAGCCCAAGAGGGCAAACTTGCCACTTGACAGAGATGAGATGCAAAGCCCTGGCTCCCTCTGAAGACCCGCCCGCTTGCCCATCCTCCTTTGCTGGAGAACATCTGTCTATGGATGAAACGACTGCTGCCCCAGTGTGTGAAAAAAGCAAGTGAGTGTCAGACTCTTTAATGTCAGCATAATTTCTAGTGTCTCCTCATGATGGAAAGTGTCTCCTTTAAACACAGAAAACCAGAAGGAATTCATCAAAGCCTTCGCATCCCCTTCAGGATGTTACAGGCATTTCCGAGGGTGAATTTTATATAATAAATTTATTCTCAAGGTCACTTTCCTGCGGCGTCTCTTCCTTTTTCATTTCAAAAAAATAAATGGGGAGAAGGGTCGTGCAAGGAAACAGCTAAGAGGGTCTCCATTTGCTTACTTCCTTAATTATGGCTGTCCAGGTACACAACCAGGTGGAAGTGGATGGGTGTAAATGAGACTTGCTTGACAGACTATTTCTCTCACCGGCATGCAGGCTGTGCAAGAGCTTTGTTTGTGTCTATAGAAGAGAGAAGGCGAGAGACAAGCGGTGGTCATGCTTCTTGTGTTTGGTGGCATGTGGTGAATAATTGATCATCCTTGCCTTCTTCCTGACGCAATCACTAATTCTCTCAGTGCCTCACTTCTACACGTGTCACGCTCGTGATTAAGCCAGCAGAGAATCCTGACAAACCCAGGAGGCTTCCTCCTGTCTCAGATGCCATTTATAACCCAAATGAAAAATTAAATGGGAAAAGCAAGAAAATGCCTCTGAAGGTTTACTTATTTATTTATTTTTCTCCACCTTTACTCTACCCTGTATTGTTTGACAAGGCAGGTCACACATTCTCTGAGCAAATGCCAGACTCCAGGAGCATGCCAAAGAAGGGGGCGCCTGTTCAGGTTTACAAAAGGAGACAGAATTCCCTAGTAACTGAAGATGGCTCTGGTTCTAAAGTTTTAAAGGAAAGTTTTACTGTGCTTTAAAACAGTACTGATTCAATCTGCTACCACTGTCTAAGCTTCTGATAATTGTAGATTATCTCAAATGCAAAGGCAAATATACCTTCTTGCTTTTGCTAAGGCAATATTTCTTAAGTGGCTCACATTTTCAGCCATCATCTTATCTATCAGCAGCACGTGGAATGCACAATTTGCAGGTAAAACAAATGGTTTTCAAATTGTGGAACTTTGTTTTAGAACTTAAAGTGTTTTCAGGATGATTTCTGAGCTCTGTCAAGGAATTTGGCATTGCTGTGTCACTTTAAGGGCAATTCCCTGTACTTGGCTTTTTGCCCTGGAATGCAAAAGACAAATCCTGCAGAGCCTTCTCATTAAGGAAAAAGTAACTGCAAAGACAGCATATTTCTAGAGTAAACACATCTCCCAGAGGCTGTATTTTTGATAAGTATTTTTGCAGTGCTAGTTTGAAGGTTTAACGGTGTGTAGTGTTTCACTTTAATAGTCAGACTAGCAAGCTATAACAAATGCACTTTAAAAACTTTACACTCCGTGAGTTCTGCTTTGACAGGCCTGCCTTGGAATCAGGAGGTAATATGGCTTCTCAGTGAGCCATACTTACATTTCAAGCTGAAGAGGAAATTATTCTTGAACCATTGGATCTGTTGGTAATTCGTGGCTCAGTTTATGGTGGCCTTTTAAATTCACCCTGTCTCACTAGGTTCGCCTGGATAGAGCTCAGAGTAGAGAGATTATGCAAAGGTAATGATTGCTGACAGAAGGCTGCCCTCCAAATGTGGGATTCAGTTCAGAGGTCTGTGTGAGCCCGGGAGTTGACCATCATTACCAGTGGCCCAATGATGGCCACTGTGCAATATCATGGTTTTATTCAGAGATTTAGAAACTGAAGGTAACCCAAGGAAATTTAAACAAGAAATAAAGATTAAGAGGATAGTTTCATAATAATTTCACATGTAAAATTGGCACATGCAACAAACACCAACAGAATTGGGATGGGCGTGTGCTCAGGGTATGCACACAAGCTCCAGGTACATACACAGGCATCCTCACAGGTGGCTGACATACATATTTAGCCCCCAGTCCATAAACAGGACAAATAAAACCCATATCAATTCACTGGAAAACTGATTTGGGATTTTCAAATAGGGACTCAGGGTCAGACTTTTGGAAACCAACACTCTGTTATGTTACAACCTCTTTTGCAGTACTCCTAACTTTTTCTACCTCCCTGTCCTGATTTACCAAGGGGAGAGGATAATGAAATAATACATCAAAGTGTGACGATTTGATGATTCAGGACATTTTCTTTGTAGAGGAAGAACATCATGATGATAGTTACAAATATTCTTATTATATTATTAATATTACAAACATTATTCATAAGAACATTAATTTCTAGGAGAGCAGGAAATACAAATAGAAAGGACTTCAGTCTTACTAAGTGTATGTGCATTAAGGTTTATCTTGCAAATATTCAAGGTTTACAAATTAGCTACGCATATTCAGCAATCCAGTTGCATGAGGTACAGTTCAAGAGTTGAATTTGGAGCTAGAAAAACCTAAAATCAGGAAATGAAAACCAGTAGGCACCAAGACAGCTGCTTTCTCAGATTCTCACTCTCTGGCCTCACACAGAAGGCTGCCCTGTCAGCAATGGGCTATTTGTCCTGGAGTCCAGACTCCCCGCATTGCCAATCGTAGATGATGCACATATAGTGGACAGACTTCAAACAATTTCCTTATTCATGTTCTTAGTTCCTGTGCTTCAATCTGCAGACTGCCTCCTATGATATTCTCCACACACAGTCCCTTCACAACCCCTAAGAACAAATGCTCCAGGTCCAGCCACAGGCAGCCCAAGAGAAACGCTGATTATCCACCTGGGACTAACTGTCCACTTCTTATTCATTCAGCTAAACCAAAGGATGTAGACACTATGGCTTCACATTTGTGGGTAGAGACAGACATTCTCAGAGCCAAGGGACACTGAGATCTGCCACAATTTCCCCAAAGATACTGAAGGCAGTGCAAACAATGATGATAAACTTTGATTGAGTGAAAGAGTAAGCAACAGTATAGTCTTACAAAATAAAGTTCCTGTTCATAGAGGATTGTGGATTTTTCTCTTTCCTCCTACTAGTGGGTTGAAATATTTCTTAAACGTGTTAGACCTTGTATACCTTGGAAAGTACATTGTAGAAAACCTAATTTATATTTCCCATGATTCATGAGCAGCTTCAGGGCTAAAAATTGGTTTACCAGAGATCAGAATTAATCTTGACTGATCCTAGTCACACGGTAGAAAACATTTTATTCATTTATGATATAATTCTTCTGTTGTTGCTATTGTTATTGCTATTAAATTTTTTATCCTTCAACTGGAACTCAAGAAGAAAAAGTAAACAATGCTGATTAATTGAGTTTTCCAGTTAATAAGAGGTTTGCTATTTAGACTTTCACTGGGTTTTCCGAGGAGATTCACAAGGAAATCTTGTTGGGTGTGATATAACTTAATAAGCACAAAGCTGAGAGTTTTCTAAAGACATGTATTCCACAGAGAGTTTCTCAAAATACCACTGACTGTAGATGGTACTCAGACATTCATGGATTAGAATGCTGCTGTTGTGTGATAAGAAAACATAAATTCAGAGAAGGATTGGAGTTCTAGTGGTAAACCTATTCCTCCTAGAAAATGCAGAGGCATATGGAGATGAAGTTATCCTTCACAGTCAGCAATGGGCTATTTGTCCTGGAGTCCAGACTCCCCACATTGCCAATCATAGATGATGCACATATAGTGGACAGACTTCAAACAATTTCCTTATTCATACTTCTATGTTTTTTTTCTTTTATGCTTTCAGATAATTTTGAATTTATCTCCCTAGAGCCCTTGTATATCAGTTGCCAATCTTATATGAGAAACATCATTTCATTATTCTCTATTTAAATTATTTAATGTTTTCTATTGGAAGGATCAAAATAAAATAAAATAAATTATTGGGTCAAAGGGGAGAAGTATTATAAGCACATAAAATGGGAGATGGAAAAATCATTTGAACTAATAAAATTAGTTCAAATTTTCACAGTATGTGCTCAAGGTGACTTTAGCAGATTTATGAAGTTCACACATTCCTTTTGTGTGTAGGGAAGTTACTTTTAAAAGCATATAGATTTTGATATGAATTATTAAACAATAAATTATATTGAATTTCAAGTGCAATCATTATGTAGCATGATTGCAGACAGAGGAGAAAATGTGGAGGTTGAAACAAAAGAGTGAGACAATTTCTACACTGAAAGTATTTACAATATTGCTAGAAAGTGAGGAATTAGAAAAAGAAACAATTAAAGAACTAGTTAGTGTAATAAAGTGCTAAATCAAATGGATGTAAGATGCAAGAGTCCTTTGGGCATGACTCTCCCTGTTGCAAGATGCTTGGCTGTGCTGTATTATAACACTGTCTATTTACAATTTCAAAACTGTTAAAATTAATGGAGAGTTTTACCAGTGGCTGTTTTCTGCTAGCAAAGAGCCATATGGCCAAAAATGTTGAGAATTCACTAAGAAGTGTTATTTGCAAAGGGAAAGAAAGGACTTTCGTATTTTATTCAGTTTGAGTAGAGAAGAAAAAATTAAGGACCCTATTTGTAAATACCTCAGCAGCAACAATCTTATAATTTGAAAAAGTTTATTACTAAATTTTTCCAAATACATGTTTCTTGAAATAAGATTTGTTCTCCTACTGAATTGGAAGTCAGCAGTCAGGATTTAGAGAAAGCAGCGTAAAGCCTTCTTGCCTTTAGAAACAAGAATAAAGAAAGTGAATTGTGGGCAGGATTAGAGCAGTTTTATAAATCAGCAAAGATCAAAACAAAGATGCACGTGGCCCATGGTGGAAAGCACAAAGCTTCCACACTGGCTGGGATTAGTGTTCACTTTGATCTTGATGCTTCTACAGATCATGATACATGGTAAGTGGTAATTGACAATTAGAGGGAAAAAAATTAAAAGTTATAAAGAATGATATTCCCTGACATTCAGCAGAACAGTGAGGATACCCAGAATGTAAATGGAAGAATTCTGAATACTACAACGTAAATCATGTGTCTCTTATTTCACACAAAATGGTTCAATATCTCAGGAGAAGAAGGCCCTGTAGACTCATACATAAATCTAGATGATCCAGAGCTTTGATAATTGAATGAGAAATGATCCTAGAAAAATCAGTGTTAAGATTTTGAGAATTAGCAAATGAAAGGCATAAATCATAAAGGGTTAAATTTTATTCCAGGTGCTTTAAAAGCTGGAGACTTAAAAGATTACTTGCTCCCAAGAATCTTCCCTGGGTGGGGGCCAGGGAGGGAGTTCTGCTGAAATTCAAAATGAGCAGCAAACCAATAAGTCTTATTCATCTTATTCAGAATCTTTAGCATGGGCTGGATCATATGGGTTCTATGAAGGCCATGTGAGAATTGTGCAGATAGGGTTCTTGGCCTCCTTGGGGTTATGAACCCTGCAACAAAGCATGCTTGAGGTCAGAATGCTTAGATAGTAGTCCAATCTGTGCTCTCTTGTGTGATTCTATCAGCCAATATAGGAATGTGCCTACATAGATACACATGTGTCTTCCTCTATGGGTACAGTGGAAACTTGTATTGAATATTATTTGTCAGCCTCCTCCTATCAAATCATTCAAAAATAAAATAAAGCAAATGTTGTCATAAGATGCAAATATCCACTGCTAAATGAACTATAAATTAGTATCAGATCAAATATACCTTCTCACACAATGTAAATGTCAATGAAAAAATAATATTATAGGGATAAATACAGGGGGAAGAATCCTACAGTGTTCCCACAAATGTGTTGAAGGTCGGCATGTCTGAAATACAATTTTAATGCTTATGAGACATGCTTATATGAGAAACTGCTGCCCAACTGCCTGTAGTTAGAAGCTGTGGAGGTGGTAATTCTTCCACCATGTTTTAACTCTGACGTGTTAGAGAGCAAACTCCTCTCAAGCCTTCAGCTTTTTGGTCTGTGAAATGGAACAGTGATAGGTCCTATTAATGTGTGATATTGTGAGGATGAAGTTAGATAACATCTGTAAGGTGCTTGTGACAGGACTGGACATAATGAATATTCAATAAACGTTAGAAAAATGCGGATAAGAATCAAGAAAAAGTTTTACATGAAAGAAAAAAAAAACGATAAAGGTGTGCTTTACAAGAAAATGATCTAGTTATGAAAATATTAATAGAATCTTCTAGGGAAATTGGAGGAACCCTTGAATATTTTTGTAGTCATAAGTTTTGTTATCATCTTGCTGAAGAATCAAAAGAAACGTAGACAAAGACATATATATATTTATATCATCCAATTTGGTAGGGGAGGTACTGGGGAAATGAAATGAAATTGAACAAATTACATCATGCATATGTACAAATATATCACAATGAACCCCACTATTATGCCTATTATGCGTAATTCACCAATGAAAACTTTAAAAATGATCACTATTTTCTAAGAATTATTCATTACCTTTTGAATATAATAAAAGTATTTTCACAGTTTTTGATGTTATTTTTCATTTAAATTCTCAGACCCACTACTTTAATGTTTTATAACAGTTCAGTGTTAAGTATATTCATTTAAACTATTTTCTGTTATTGTTTATACTTGGGTGGAAAAACCCTTTGTATAAACATGCCTATCCTATTTGTCCCAGTGGATTCTATGGGCATAAGTAACTAAAATGCAAATGAAAGTATTTATAATAGAAATAGAAACAAAATTAAACATGTTTTCAAAAATAAGAAAACTAACTGAAGTCTGAAATAATAACTTCTGAACCAGTCAACTAGCTAAATATATCAGTACAGAAGTCATGCTTTGCCTAACGAAATGGTTGGGGTGAAATGGACATTCAGAGTAACTCACACAAACTGCCTGACGTCACACAAACATCTCTAATTAAGTCAGAAAGAACAACTCTTTATAAATCAGTCAGTGAACATCTCTTTATATAGGGAGGCCAAAAAGACGTGGAGTCATGAAAATGTAAACCCTTCCTTTTATTGAAGGAAAATAAATAAACAAGATTTTAGTACTAATATGTAATATTTGAGAAGTATCATTATAATAGTTTTCTGATGCACAAGAAAAGGAATGAGTTATAAGAGAAGTATATTCTTGTCTGAATCATTTTCTACCTTCAGATGAATTCTAAAATTTTTTATCCCTGGAATACAGTCTCTTCAGTCTAAAGGTAAATAAATAGCCTTTGCATATATTTCTAATGACAACAATACAAAAATTTGCCAAGGTGCTACATTAACTCCACCTGAAATAAGAGAATAATTTAATACTTTCACTCAAATTCAAATGCAGAATTAATTCTGACCTGACCCAGAAGATTCGGCTAGACAATAAACCTACTAAAAAATATCAGATAGAAAATAGAAGGTTTGCAAATTTTCTGAGATGCAATGGAAAGAGACATTCAGCAAAAAATATGTCCTTAAATAGGGTAGAATTTGTTTTGAAAAACTTGGGTTGATGTAATTTGATATTTCTATTACTGAGTATGCTTCCATTTGACAATTATTTACCAATTTCTTATTCTATATAAGGCATTATTTTATGTATAGGGGATAGAGCAGTGATTAAGCCAGAAGAGATTCCTGACCCCTAGGATCTTACACTCCAGTGGATAGAATAAGCACTGACCCAATAATCAGTAAAAGTAAGTGTAAAGAGAATTCCCAAAAGGGAGGAAAAGAGTACTTGAAAAAAACCACTTTAAATATTTTAGACTTAAAATTTGTAAATAGATCTAAATAAGTTTTTCTCAAATTTCAATTACACACACACACACACACACGTGCCTCTAAAGGAAAGTAAATCAGATCCATAATAGATTTCTGTTATTGGGGAAACTAAAGCTTAACGCTATGAAAATATTTTATAGCTATGGGCTTTTACAAAAAAGAAGTGCCTTTATGAGAAGTAAAATTAATATTAAAAATTATACAATGCAGGATCCTCTACCATACTCAACTACGTTAGCAGGTTTAGTTTCATAAACCACTTTAAAAGACTTTCTAAACTCTTAGTTGGCACATTGTATATCACTACTACAATACCAATGCATTCTGACATAAACCCATTGTAAGTATAACCAGTGAATCCCATCATTAAAATATTTGTTGATTCTTAGTTTTACTTTATTCTAAATTATCTTAAATTAATGGCTATCTATTTGTCAAACCATCTCACAAATACAAAGCAATCATTCTGCAATTGAGGATTTCCCGTTCAGATAGGCATCCTCTTGACTTTGGGCCCCAAACCTCCGTTCTTTTAGTGGATTACTTTAGAAAGCTTTCAATTATAAATTCTTTCCTGTCCCTTTGAAAAGTAAAGCTTCCACAACTCAGAAATGTCTTCCTGAAAGACCTAGGAGAAGAGCGATCCCTTTGAAATTTAGTTATCAGGAAAGATAGGAGCCTGGCTTTTGGTCTCTGTGGAAGAGTTAGGAGCCTAATTTCTATAAACACTCCCAGCAAACTCAGTTAACCTAATCACATTGACCAATCCCTCTCCTAATTCTCCTACAACTCTCCAATATTTCTCTGTTAACTCCCTCCAGCATTAAAAACTGCTTGCCTTAGTTAAGTGGAGTCCCAACCTCTCCCTTATTACAACAGTCTCTGTCTCTCATTGCAGCAATCATGCGGAAAGTCTTTCTTGACTGTTTTTTAAGAAACAACTCAGCATGTCTTTGAGATCTATCAATATTGTTGCATGCATCAGTAGTTTGTTCCATTTTAATGCAAAGCTGTGTTGCAGTATTATGTTATATAGAAATATACCAGTTGGGTATGGAGGCACATGTCTGTAATCCCAGCCACTTTGGAGGCTGAAGGAGGAGGATCACAAGATAGAGGACAGTCTGGGCAATTTAGTGACACACTGTCTCAAAAAAGAAAAAGAGCTTGGGATGTAGCTCAGGGTAGAGTGCCCCTGAATTTAGTTCCCAGCACTGAGAAGAAGGAAAAGGAAGAGAAGGAGAAGGAGAAGAAAGAGAAGAAAGAAGAGGAGGGAAGAAGGAGGAGGTTGGGAAGAGGAGGGAAGAAGGAGGAGGTTGGTGGTATTTTTTTTTTTTTTCATTTGGATTGTCTCTTGAATTTGACTAGAATGAATAAGCTAGGAACACTTTATATGTTTTTTTTAATACATGTAACTTCAAACATGTTTTTCTTTTGTGTAAGTACCTGAAAGTAAATTTGAAGATAAGGGAAGTAACTCTAAAAAAAAAAATGGCTTTTCAAAAATGTTCACACCTTAAACAATATATGAGAGATTTTCAGTTGCTTCACATTTTACCAACATTTGACATAGATGGTCCTTTT
The DNA here is from genome assembly GCA_025594165.1 of Tamias sibiricus. Taxonomy (NCBI): domain Eukaryota; kingdom Metazoa; phylum Chordata; class Mammalia; order Rodentia; family Sciuridae; genus Tamias; species Tamias sibiricus. Next base: position 15,008,226 of record CM046662.1, read on the forward strand.
AATTCTAGCTATTTGAAATGGATATATAGTAATGTCATATCAAGGATTTTAGTTGTATTTCTTTTAAGACAGCAAATATTTTACAATTTTTAATGCATTCTTATTACCAAAATTTCCATGTACTTATTGGAAAATACTAAATTGCACTCTGAAAATGCTAGTTCAAAGCTTTCGTTCATTTTAAAAAAATTGTTAAAATTTTTATTTATTGTGTGGTAAAAGCTGTTTGCTTGTATCTGTCTTTTGTTGGAAAAATGTAATGTAAACATCTACTCTCAGAATGTGCTATAATGATACATTTTTTTTTTTTAGGTTTTGTTTTCATGGGCAAAAGTTTTACATTTTGATTATATAGATTTTATCAAGATCTTATATTTATGATTAGTGCTTTCTGGGTCTTGAATAAGAAAAAATTACCTGTTATAACTTTATGAAGATTTCTATATTTTCTTTTAAAAATTTAAAAAAATAAATTAAAATTTTAGATATACACTCTGATATATCTTGAATTATTTTTAGTGGATATAATGAGTTAAGGGTCAGCATTTACTCTCATTCCTAGAAAAAGAGAGTCAATCAATCAATACTTCATCCTATCACTTTGCTTAATAATTGGAAGTTCTACTGGTTGTTTTTTTAATATCATAGTTTTTTTTTTTTTTTACCCTGCAGTAAATATTATGTCTTATATGAATAGTGGTTTTTACCTTTATTCCTTGTTATTTATGCCTTTTATTTATTTTTCTTACATTATTACACTGGCAAAATGTTGACCAGAAACTCCTGACGTGTTCAATTTTTTATGTGGAAAGCATCTAATGTTAAACGATTAAGTAAAATGTCAGTTGCAAAGAAATTTTTATAGATGCCTTTCTCAAATTGAGGAATTACCCTTCTTTTCTGAAAGTTAGTAAAAATACTTATAATTAGGTGTCACTAAAACATGTTGAATGCTTTGTCATGTATTGAGATGACCTTATTACTTTCCTATTTTATACTATTACTCTGGAGTCTTGCTTTGGTTTATGTGTGTGTGTGTGTGTGTGTGTGTGTGTGTGTGTGTGTGTGTGTGCGCGCGCACGCACGCATGCGTTACTGATCTACATCCCCAGCCTTTTAATTGTTTTTATTTGGAGATAGGGTCTTGCTAACTTGTGGAGGCTAGTCTCAGACTTGTGATCCTCATGCTTCTGTATCCCTAGTAGCTAGATTACAGGCATGCACCACCATGCCTTTGATTAATTGTCATATTAATCAACATTTCATTTCTCCATTTACATTCAGTTCATGTTGTATCATTATTTTCTGCATGTATGTCCCCATATGGAAACTACTTGCTAGAATTCTGCTAAAGACTTTTGCATTTGTGTTCATAGACACAAGGGCTATTCTCTTATTTTTTCTTTATACTATCTTTATTGGTCTTGTTAGCTTGTGTATTAATCTTATCAAATTAATTGAGATGTACTCCATAATACTCTATGATAAGGTTTGCATAGAATTGGCATAATTTTATTCCTTAAATATTTTAAGAAGTTAATCAAGGAAGTCATAAGCCTGGGATTTTCCAATGAGAAGACTTGTAATTATCAATTCAACTTCTTTAATTTCCATGTCTCCACTGATATGCTTTATTTGCACCCCTTTCCAAAATATTTATGCTTTTCTTTAAAAACTGAACATGTTGGTAATAGTTGTTTTAAGTCCTTATCTACTTATTCTTCCAATTTTATGATTTCTGGTTTCTGAGTCTGTTCGTTTTAGTTGATTTTATTCTGATTATAGTCCTCATTTTTTTTTTTCGTCTGGTAATTATTGATTGAAGGCCATTTTATTAAGTATCTAGCTTTGTTATGTTTTGTTTAGAAGTTTAAGCTTGTTCTATCAGGTGTTTAATTGACTTGAAGATAAGCTTGACACTTTCAGATACTTTGATTTTTCAGATTTTCTACAAAGAGTCAAGGGTAACATTTATTCTAATGCTGAATTAATTATACTCCAAAGGTACTTCTTCTATGGGTATCTACTGGAAACTTCTGGAGTATAATGAGCTTTCTCTACCTTAGCCAGTCAGCCATTAAGGTCTCTCAATTTAAAGTCCGTGTGAATTCTGTAGTCCTTCAGCTCCCAGCCCTCTGGCCCTAGTCCTTGTTCCCAGGGATGACTGTTAGATGTGCTCTTTGCCAGCCACATAGAGTCAATCTTTGGATTTCAGCAAAGACTCAAGGGGTTCTCTGTGCAGTTTCCAGGAGCTTCTCTGACCAGATCTCTTCTCTTTGGTAGCCTGCTCTGCTGCTTCTAGCTGATTTAACCTTTCACCATAGGAAGACCATTGGGTTTAATTTTGATTGGCCTCTGATTCCTTCCCACACTGTAGAAGGTGAAGCCTGGCAGAAAATCCTGGTAATCACAGGTCTCACCTTTGTCCTTTCCCTTCTCTCAAATGTCACAGGAATACACAGGCTCTTGTCTACTGTCTAAAGTGTTACTTCATCTGCTTTGTTCAATTTCATACATTCATTTTTTTTAAAAACAGAAGAACTAAGTTACCATCAGATAATTTACCATGGCTGGAAGAGATGATGATACTCAATTATTTTTTTTAATTCAAATAACTACCTTTTGGTTCACTGAAGCTGGTGGTACCAAAGTATTGGTAGGGAAGTAACTCCATGCAACCAAGTATTTTTTTTTTTTTTCTGATTTGTCTACGTAGCAACTGTATATCTTGACAGATTTTAACTTGCAGCTTATCACTTGGAAGTATGACAGTAGGTAGACGTAGAGAATGCAAACCTGACATTCAGAACATTTATAAGCGTTCAGCAAAAATGAAAAAAAAATAACTTTCTTCTTGTCTAATATTTTGAGTGAACACCATTCCTTTTATAAGTTGAATTAAATTTGAGTGAGTGTGATTTTCTTTCTTTTCTTTATTTTTATTTTCCCAATCTCTAATCAATGTTGAGTTGCTGTCACCTGTAAGCAACCGAACATGTTCTGATGTGGTTACACATTGTGAGTTCGGTGAGATGGGTGAGAGAGAATCATAATTCCTTGATGCTTCTTCTTGTTCACTTGAGAGCTTGTCACATTTCCATCTCTAACCACTTTGGCTGAATAAGATTTAATTCAGAACGTTTTTGCTCTTATTTTCTAAGCAAATTTAAGATTCTGTTTACTTATGTGTGCTCACTGGAGGTCATGCTGAAAAATGAACCTCCGAGTCTGCTAGCGAGACCATAAAATATGAAATGGTAATAGTTAAGCTTATAATCTATTATTCTCTTTACATGAAATAGTGCAACCCAGCATGTTCATTGAATTGAAGATTATAAACAACTTGCATAATGCCAAAAGAATGCTCTTTCAACTAAGAATTTATCACCAGAATGCTTGTTATATGTAATGTTTGCTTTGGAATTAGACATAAGAAGAAGCACAATATCATATTTAGCTGATTCTTCATCTTAAAAGACATTTAAGAAAATAGGTGGCTTATAAGAAGGGAAAAATACATTTTATGTAGTTCATAAGCCTTTTCCTGAATGTTAATATATTCATGAATATCTGAAAACAACTAGCTACCATGAACTATTTATATTATGTTAAATTTTTCCAAGGATGTAATATATTGTTATATTGCTATAAAGCATACAATTTGATTATCTGTTTACAGTATTACTTTCTCTCTCTCTCTCTCTCTCTCTCTCTCTTTCTCTCTTAAAATATACTAACATGCAGACTTTAAAGCTACTTACCCCTCCAAATTCTGAACTGGTGTGAAAATTGCATCATTTCAGCTGCTCAGTGCTCCTGTATTACACTTGGTTCCATTTGGCTTACCCAAAATCAAAAGCAATCCACAGACTACTTTATGTAGAAGAGTAAAGAAATAAATGCATCTCTCTGATGTTGAGAAGCAATAGAAATAGATGTTTTGTGATCAAGGAGGCAGGATAAATCAGATATGTATTGACATTCAGAGTCCTTGCTATGATATTAATATTATAATATTAAGTCCTTATGTCATGGAGACCAGAATTATTTGTTTACAGTGTTTACAAAGTATGTGGGTGGGCTGTTTAATGACTCTAAGCTGTAATTCCTACTGAAAGCCAGGCAACATGAGGGCACAGAGTTGGGTTTGTTTTGTTTTATATTTCCTACACATATCTAGTGTGGAGATGGTCCTAACTCACTCGGTCCCTAACAAATGAATACATCATCTGCAGAAAGAAAAGAATACATACTGGTTCATATGGACATGGGGAAAACGAATCAGAACAGTTAGGTACAATACTTTAAGTGAAGAATCCAATGCCAAGCAGGTCTCACAAATGTCAGCTACATATAATGCACTGAATTTCCCTGTCTGAATAGAGACTTGTTAATATTTCCAGTCTTAGTATGCAGCTACCAATTTACATAATAAATGTTGTGTTTGGGGAGGAAAATTGACATTATTGGATACCCCATTGAGAAAAATCATGGTTAATTGGCATATTTTTTACTTTTCAGTGTTAGAATCTGGCATGTTTGGAAGCACCATTTTGGAAGAATATCGAACCAACATGGGACCCACCACAACCTTGTACTTCAGGTTTTAGTTGAGACTCATCAGGAATCAACTGTACTCAGATATCCATGAATGTATCAGACCTCTATCAATAATTATATCAGGATAGATAACTTATCATGAAATTCTTGAAAATGTCACAGAAGTATCAGTTGGTAATTCCTGATTGTCATCTGGAATAACATCAATGCCATGTTACTAAACTGCTAAAATTAAAAGACTTAATCACACTTAAAACAAAAGACAAGAAAGCAGGTATTGATCTGGAAGGAATTGAAGCCTACACTCACTAAATACTGGATAAAAATCCTAACACCCACTGGACCAGGAAACTGCTGCCCTGGCAGGAGAGTGTAGAGTCATTCCTCCTTGCCTTCCCCACCTCCTGATTCTCTTCTCTAAGCCCCAGGCCAGGCAGTGAGGGGGCAAATGGAAGATAAGTATTCACAGGGGAAAGCTTCCATTTGTATCTCTGTCTTTTAAGACAAAATACAGTAATTGCTAGTCTGCACTCTCTCTTTTATTAGAGAGGAAGAATTCCTTATTTCTTGGTCAGGATAGAATGGATCTATATGCTGAAGGAATTTGGAAGAATAAAATGAAAAGTCTGAGAGCTAGGCATTGGAGGAAATTTAAGAAGAATAAAGATGAAGATCTGAATCTTCAGAGAGAAGACATGAGATTTAGTAAACTTTCCTGACAGGCATTTAAGTCACTTTCAGAGGTGTTGAAAAGGTGAGTACTAAATATATATGTTTATGTGCCAATGCTTCAAAATTTGGCCCTTCATACTCTGTGATTTATAAAAGAGATGTGTGGGGGTTGGGTAGGGTGGATGTTGGGCTCTGCACACACTAGATAAGTCCTCTACCATGTAACTCTAGTCCCAGCCCAAAACACTTAAACAAAATCAAATCTTTACTGTTAATTGCAGAGTTTTTTGTTTGTTTGTTTTTTTCCAGTAAATCTGTCTTCAACTATTCATTGTTCCATTGTTAATCATTGAGTCCATTTGGGGTTTAAAATTCCAATAACTATAAGGCCTGAGAGCAAAGGTATGTCTTTCTTTCAAATTCACATGTTGTGTCCTTTCATTTTCTCTTCTGCTTAGGAATGGCTTCTTTGTCTTACTGGGTTATACTTCTCTAAACTGTCTCCTGTTGCCTGGGTGGGGACAGATGGTTGTCATATAAACCTACTTTCAATGGAGAGATGTCCTTCCTTACAGAGTTTTATCTTAAAAACACATCATGTTGTGCACCCCCTTTAAGCTTTCACTTGTAATATTAAGCAATGTCCTTTCTGTCACAACAGTTTGGTTTTATTTTATGTTTTCATTTTATTTCACTTTGCATTAGTGGTTTTTCACCTTTTTGAGCATCAGAATTATCTGGAGAACTTACTAAATCTGTGATGAATGGGTTCCTCCCAGACATGAGTAGAGCTGCAAGGGTGTGCACTTGTAATGAGTGCCAAGCCAGTGCTGATGAAGTTGTTTGGATGAGATCATGATCACACATGTTGGAGAGGTTTGAGGCGGAGGCAGTCATTACTGCATAATGGCTCAAGATCATGCTGTCCCAGAAAACCCTGGAAAGTCAGGCTTTGGAGGAAATCATATCAACCTAAAATTAACCATCACCCTTCCAGAAGAATGAATCTCCACATGATATCCAGGCAATCACCTTCATCTGTCCTATCTGAAAGAGATAGGGCTCAACACTATGATATGGGAAGAAAGAAAAGAGAGAGAGAGAGAGAGAAAGAAAGAGAGAGAGAGAGGTACAAAGATACTAAGCTTAGTATTCAGACTAATAGGAACACATTAACCATGTATTTCTTAACTCCTGTTTGATTCTAATTATTTATCTGCTTCTATCCACCTCTTGAAATAAAAAGTCTCCTCCATTGACTATTAATTCATATGAAGTATGGTTGCCTTTTGTTACTCTAAAGCTACCCAATCCATGTTGCTAGAGGAAGAATTCTCATTTAACCTGAAAATATTACACTTCCATGGAAAATGGTTTCCATCTACCTCTTCTGTTAGCTCAAGGAATGCATGGAAGTTTGAAACTATTGTTACATGCAAGCATTTCATTGCATCCATAGAAGGCCATAAACTCAACTATTGTCTGCATCTTGTTAAAATGCTTATCTATCACAAGGACCTCTGTGTTCCACTTTATTCACCAAATCAATAGCAGTAATGTTGCATTAAACTGAAGGAGGTACAGCTTTGTAGCTCACATTTGTATTTGCATAAACCAGACAGCAAATAGTTTGCTCAACTGAGCCTTTTCTCTGAATGTGAAATGGAGAGTGAGATTGGATGGCTGTGGGTGGAGACTGGAATAAAACAACACCAATACATGGAAAGTACATTTGTTGTAATTTGGAGAATCCTGTTATTATGCAGAATATCTACAAAATTGCTTCTTAAATATTTTTCATATTTCATACTTTATTCAATTCTATTTCTGAGAGAATCACTGAATCATACTAGAAGATGAGCATCAAATGAGAATAATGCAATGCTCAAGTTTTACTTTGTATCTAGAAATCTTTACAAGGACCACATTACAAAACTCCTAAAAATCATGACTCACTGGTACTTAAGGGGGAAAGGCATAAACCCAGTTGTACAAAATCAACAATGCTCAGAGGAGGTATATGAATCATCTAAAGATGGGTATGAGGTAGGTTACCAAAACTATTAGAAGTGTAGTTTTAGCAACAACACCTGTTGAGTATGTGAGATGTAGAACTAGACAGAGGGAAAGTATTTTGCAGTGTAATTGCAATACAGCCCTCAGGGCAGCCCCCAGGGAATTTAGGAGCAGGGTGGCCTTTCTCAGTTTCCCTACCCTGGAGATGAGAACTTTGCAAGCCTATCTTGACTAGCCATTGGATGTAGGCTGGCCCTGGGAAAGGAGTGTGACCTTAGCCAGATTGTTCCTTTCACAGGAAGAAGATTCCTGGTGCCCAGATAGGTTTTTAGCAATAACCAGTCCTCCCAGTGGGCAGGGGAATGAGTGCCTCAGTGCTAAGGTAAAAGATTATGGGATGATCCCCATATAGTGGATACTTCAGGGTGGGGATTTGCAAACTATGGCCTGCAGTCTACCTTTGCAATGTGCACATATTAAATTTAATGCTTAAATGATGAAATATAAGTCATACTCATGACATTAATAGCTAGTACTTTACAACATCTCTTGTTCTGCTCTAATCCTTTGCATATAAGAACTTATTTCATCTATTCTGACAAGTATTATTCATTGTATAGATGAGGAAACCAAAGCTTCTAGATACCCTAAGGAATCAGATTACAGTACTGAGTGCATCAGCTGAAATTAAACCCCAGGGAGTCTTATTATGCTCATAAGACTTTCTTCCAAGTTCTCAGGAAGTTTTATGGGAGAATAAAACCTCATTTCTATCATGATAATAAGTAGCACTAACCATGAACTACAATAAATCTCAATGTTATTTCTCTGATTTGGAGACCTATGTTATACGAAGAAATATATGTTCAACTATCAATTATAGAGTATCACCAACAAAAAGTTTGTAAAATGTGTTTTTTTGCTCGATTCATAATTAACTATCTAATAACTCCAATTTGGCCTTGGCCCCTAAGCCAAAAACTACTATATGAGCCTTTATAAAAAATCTTGTCAGAAATTAAAAGAAAGACTCAATTTATCATCATCCTAGGTCACCCTACACTGATGAAAATTCCTGCAACCCTTGGCATCTATTTTATAATGCAGATTTATAGATTACTTGAGCCTAAGACTAAAGCTGAAGAAACATCCTACTTAACATGAATGATCATGTTAAATGTAATCTCACAAACATGAACCTCAGATTTGTTTTTTTATTATTGAGAATATAGTTGGAACTAGGGATTCAGGTAGTAGGGTGGCTGCTGGGAAGCTATTATACAACCCATCAGAAGCAGAGTACACTTCAAATGCCTGAGGAGCCCTTGCAACAACATTTAGTGAAATAAGCAACATACAAAGTTGTACACGGAGCCCCATATCAAATATACAATTGGGCAACTTTGCTTTTCTGTATTTTATTTTTTTCTTTTATAAACAAAAGGAGATTTCAAAACTTACGTATTCATTTCTTGTCATCCGGATTCATATTGAGATACAACTGCTTATAACCACTGCCTTCAAAGCTCTAAGGTAGAAAAGGACCCTGATTTTTCTCTCCCACCTCCATTCCTGCACAAAAGACACACTGTGCCTTAGCATATGCCCAGTGGATGCCAGGTGGGACACCAATAGACCTCCACTTTAAAACTGATTCAGTGAAAGACCCTTTCGTGAATGGAAACCTGTGGTTATTAGCCAAGTCTCTGGTCATTGTGGAGTGCTGTGCTTCCCCAGTGAAGCCCTGACACATTTGTCCAATACATAAGATCCTGCTGGAAGTCACCATATCTGTCACTTTCTCAAATTGATACGTGTGCATGTACACGTGTGTGTGTGGACATGTGTACACACAAAAGAGAGTGATGACATATGGCTCTGGGGAAAAGCCTATCTATGCTTAGCCCTGGAAAGTATTATCAAGTCATTCTGCATTGTTTACACCAAAGCATGGACACATTCAGGATCTTTTAACTATTTTTTCTTTCTTTTATTCCAGAGAACAATAAAGGGTCTTACCTTCTCTTTTGGTACATAAAATATGTCTTTTTTTCTAGATTATGACATCACCATTTCATTTGTTATGGCTTAAGAAAAGGATGCAGCATAGGGACGTGGCTCAGTGGTAGAGTACCTTCCCAGTGCACACAAGGCCCTAGCACAACAAGACTAAAGAAAATGTGGATCAGATTCCCACTGCAAAATGTGCCTAGCCTATTGAAAAGTTCATTGCTGGCCTGTTTTTGTATTTATCATCATTATTATTGCTGTTATTACTATAATGCTATTGGCAGACTATTAAAAATTGGAAATGCAAAGTAGGATAAGCCTTTGCTTTCATATAATGATAACACACTGACATAAGCAAGACACTGACTGATATTGATGGAGAACAATAAACCACCATTACCCTTTAGATTCTTACTGGAACATACTTTGGGCATAATTGTAGTAATTTGTGCATAATCTTCAACTCAGTAAGTAGGCTGTGCTACAATAAATCAACTAAAAGAAATTTAATAGATTGCCATTTGTGCTCTAAGTGTTCACGTTTATCTGCTAAGATTAACATTTTAATGTATTTGATATATTAAAGACATGGTGATTTTCAAATTGCTCTCTTGCAAATATGCAGAAGTTATTAAAACTCACACTGAAGTAAATAACCACCGGTGAGCTTGCTGTGACAGCCTTAACACATTTGACACCTTTCCTTGAGAACTCCATGTTCTTTTATAATCTTGCCTCTGCTGTTCTGTCTTACTTTACATTTTTGTTGGGTGAGGGGGAATATCATTTAGTTCTCATCTTTCTAGTTAATCATTTCCTCAGATGCAGCAAAAGGTCCTTTCTTCTGTGAGGTTTTCCAGTTTTACTAAACAGATCTCTTTTTTGCAATGTTTTCCTCCTATAGTATCTAAGACATATCTCCATTAAAAAACAAAAAACAAAATCAAGTTGGAGATGTTGGCATGTCATTTTTTAAAGTACATGTGAATTGATATGCAATTTAATAACTCATTGCAAAAAATATACTGTGGTCTGTATAAATGCAGATAGTGCATCAGGACTTAAACTTCCTCCATAGAGGAGGAAGGGTGAATATATCAGATATGGCTGAAGCTAAGTTAACACAGATACTATATCAAAATAGCTCACACAAGTGACCTGAGACTAAGAGAAGCATAGCAAGGATGCATCCATAATCTCCCATCATAAAACCTCATAGCATCCATCTATGGAGGATAAAGTAGCTGCTTAGAAAATCAGAGGGTTCGCTCACCCCTCAGAGACAGGATGCCACTGTAATCATAAAGAACAAGTGAAATAATATCACAGACAATATCCCTGTATTCCCATAATCAGTGGTTTGAACCTTGGTCAGCCCCTTCCCAAAGTTCAAAGAGCCATGATCCTGAGTTAGTGTGGGTGGAGAGATAAATGGATCAGAGAGGGCACAGGAAGGAAGAAATGAGGGAAATGGCAGAACACCATGTGTTTCAGACATCGGATGGCTGCTTTGTGTTTTATTCACCTATTCAGCACCCATAAACACACTGAAAGATAGCTATTATTCCAGCTTTTAAATTGAGAAAATAAGGTTCCAGAAAATTAAAACATTTTGTTCAAGGCAATACAGCAAGTGTCAGAGCTAGGTTGTAGCTTAAAAATTTGGAGATAAATGAATTTATTATTTTCACCGGCTTCAGCTATTTAAAAAAAAAAACAGGAGGCAGAACTCATTGATTTCATAATTTTTTTTAAAGACAGAAAAATTTAGATTATGGCCCAAGAACAGTGCTTTATCCAAAACTCCAAATGCACTAGGACATGATCTTTTAAATATAACTTGAATTATGGTATTTATGTGTTTTCCTTAACAACATAACTACAGAATATATACAAGGATTTAGTTCCTCAAGATATACATTTTAAGAGGCAAGGAAAGACAACAAATTTCTTAATTCAGTCTCATTGATTGCTTTATTAATATAAATACTACTGAACCCATTCACTTCTATAAATAATATGGCTCTTCTAATAAAATTTTTATATTTAGAAAAGTATTCAAATCAACTATAGTTTTCTCAGTTTTAAAATGGGATTGATAGTACTATTTATCTAGCCTAGTTATTATCAATGTAAAAATATCTGACATGCTGTAACAAAAAACTAGCATACTGTTGGTTTGTTGTGTCTCTCTCCAACCAATTAGAAAGTCAATTTTTCTGTGTGCTTTCTGTATTTATTGAATTACATGTTAAAGAAGTTGTTGTCAAGCAATAATTTAAAGCAACATCACAAAGGCCTCCCTTTGCTAAGACGTGATGACTGGCCTGATGGAGTAATTGGAACAAGAGTTGAACTTAATGACCAATGACTTATTTAAGCAACATGAAAAAAAAAAATCTATGAGCATAAAACATTATGCAGCTCTGGGAAAAAAATAGAGAACAAAAGCTGATATTGAAACATTTCAAGGGCGTGCTACCAAATTGAACACCTTCATCTTTATGCTCACAACTCTCACACACACACACACACACACAAAGTTTGCACACAGCATGTCACTCTCTTACATCATGAAGTTTAAAGCAGAAATGCATGTGAGCACATAACATATAAAGAACTGAAACCAGGTCCATATACTTTCTGCATGTAAATTCAATCATCAAAGAATTAGAATAAATGAAATCATGGGTTTGAAACTCTTAATTTGCCAATGAATTTCCTCCCACAACATTTCAAATGTGACTCAAGTCCAAGGTTGAGAGTGAATTATTAGAGACACATGTTGATCTAAACATAGCCATCTTGGTACAAGAACATATGCTGAATTTTGAAAATATATCAGATAAGACAAAGTGTTTGGATCACTTTTTAAAAATATCCTTCAGTTCCACAATCCAGATATTAAAATGCTAATTAGAATATGAAACTTTAATATTGGTCTTATCATGCCTTGTTGATCATCATTATCTTGATTTAAATAAATGGACTTCAAATTTAAAATACTCTTAGTTTTAATTTCAAAGGCACTAAAAGTGATAAGTATATAAACCAAAAAACATTCTTTTCCTGTCTTCTTGGGATATGTAAAACACTGTGTTTTCTTAGCAGTTGTGGACCATACATCTGTAACATACAGAATAAACATATTTACAGTGTAAAAAAAAGCTAATGTGAGTTGTAATGAAATTTAACAGATGAAAGCTTCTATTAAATTTTGTTTATAAAGTGTTGTCCTGCATCTGATAGTGAACTCCTATAGAAATCATTTTTAGTGGAGCAAAGATGTGACAGGAGAGAAGTGCAATAGAGTGTGCCTAATTCATTCCAATTCACAGAGTAATGCATTTCAATTCACACAGCGATGCATTCTAGTCTCCAACATGAGAATCCAATCTAGTTGATGCTTACTAGAGTTGAAACAAACTCACAGCACCAGAAAACTGACAATGTCTATTCTGCTAAATAGAGAAATATTTAAATTTTTTTTCAATATTTTCTAAGCTTGGACATTTCTTATTTACTGAACTATATATGCATCATGACAGTAGAACTGTACTACTCACAATATATGACAATAGTCTTTGATGTCTGAAGGCTTCTACTATTTTCATAATTAAAAAAGCTTAGGAGTCAACTTCTGATGCACATCGGGTTTTTTGGAACAGGTTTAAAAGCCTAATTATAGTCAGATGTTTGAAGCTTCTGGAAACCAATTTAGTATTTACCATGAGCAATTGGCTTGCCAGTATTAGAAACCTCCTCTGGAAATATATTATCACATATAATTCCTATCATTAAATGTTACCATGAATCTTTAACAGTTTGGTCTATTGTTAAACATTACAACTTTAGATTCATTGTTTATTTTTCATCTTTTATTCATACTCAGATTATTTTGAATTCATTCTCAAATTATCCCTGGGAATTACTGTCTGCACATGAAATTCCTATTTTCCAAATTGAAGAAAAGTTAAATCTAGGAAGGACATTCTGAAATTGACCAGTTCTTTGCTGAGGGTTAGAAAAGTGTTTGAATACACATGATTCTGGCACTAGCAAATGAGCTCATACATTCCCATGAGAAAGAAAGAAAAAAAAAAAAGTTCAGTAAGAAGAGCTTCATAAAATCTGCTGAAGGGAAAGAAAGGAGCCGTGCACCAGTCCTGATGCTCATCTTCTCATTGAAGGAGACAAAATCAGGTCAAAGGAAAGGTGGATAGATTTCAACATTTAAATATATCTGCCTTTTCCTTGAAAGCTAATTTATTTTGCCTGCAGGCTAGATGGAGACGCAAGCCTCTGATTCCTTTCTTCCATTTGTCACATGAGAAGTCATGATGAGAAGGACAGCAAACATCCCTTAGATGCACGCTGCATGATTCTGCCCAGGATGCTGTGCACCTAACAGCCATTGCTCAGCCATGGACCCTTCTCCGGTATTCCTTCCATTTTACAGGTTGATACATGGAAAACAAAAATGGTTACTTAACTTTGAAGGCCACCAAAGAAGCTCTAGTTCAGCCAGGATTTACATCAAGTTGCTAACAGTGAATGTGCCTTGTAAGTGGCTTTCCAATTTGAAGGCTATATTTTCTTTGGATTATAAACTAGACATTAAAGTAGTAGAAACTCTTAAGAAATTTAATTAGAGTAACATCCTGCTCGTTAAATTACATGGATTTAAGATACAATGTCATTTTCAGCCAATCTTCCCAATATACAATCTTCTGGGTAATTATAGAGTATTTCATAATTAAAATGCCAATTTGAAGTTAAACTATTGTATTGTGTCAACAGTAGACTGAGCTAAGTGTTATCACTTTTGCTTTAATGAAGGAAGAGGTTATTCTATGTTCATTCAGCAAACATTTCTTGAGGCGTCATAATCCATCATGAAATATGCAAGATATTGGGAATAGAAGCAGGTATAAGATAAGAACTGTGACCTTACAGACTTTTAGAAGAGATAGGCAAGTAAAGCCACAGTTACAGGACAATGTGGTAAGGACACTAATAGAGACATAATGCCTACTAGTGTGGAAATATAATGCAGTGTGCCCATCGCAACAAAAGAAGGGATCATGTGATGGCGATTTACTCAGAAAATGTGACTAGCTTTTACCTCATGCATTCAACTGTGATGTAATAGCCACCTACCCAATGTTAGGAATGGATATATCTGAGGAAATGCAATAGTGAGAAAAATAAACAGTTATTTTCCCTCACGAAGCTTATGCTACAATAAAGAATACAGAAAAGAAATACTAAGCAAAGAAATGTACAATTTCAAGAAAGGGAATTTAGAAAAAAAATTTTTTGACTGTTAAAAGGGATAAATGCTAATAGACCAGACTGATCAACTCTAAGAAATTTATATTTAAGCATATCACAAGATTGGGATGAATTAGTGATGCTAAAATAGGAGAGAATTTATGTCCAGGCAGAGATAGCAAAAAGTGCATAATTCCTGACTTACAGTCAGGGAGAATCAGGTTTTGTCAGTAAAAAGTTGAGGTATACTGGACAAGTGTCTAGCGTCTATGAATTGTAGATGCCTAATACTTAAAACAAAGAAAATTATGAATTTGTGATGATGAATACATACCAGTTATATAAAACTTACTATACAAGATAGCCTAGAATATATTAAATGTGTATTCATTAGTAGTTTTAATAATTTTTAGGCACAGAATAAAAATATAATTTTCACATATCTCTCCAACCTTTCAAGTGTCTCTGGTGATGTACATGCTCTTATTTAACACATATTTAATACAAATGTGCTCT
This sequence comes from Tamias sibiricus, assembly GCA_025594165.1. Classification (NCBI taxonomy): domain Eukaryota; kingdom Metazoa; phylum Chordata; class Mammalia; order Rodentia; family Sciuridae; genus Tamias; species Tamias sibiricus. The sequence continues at coordinate 15,023,274 of CM046662.1, forward strand.
GTTCCTGGCACCATGCAATGGATAGGGGGGATAAGACATAATTGTAGTCCCAGGAATTCAGGTTTTAATAAAATCATGATAAACATGATAAAAGTAGGCATGGCATGGTATAAGAACATAAATAAGGAGCATCTAATCAAGAATTGTAAGAAAGGGCTGGGCAGTGGCAGAGCACTTGCCTAGCACATGTGAGATACTGGGTTTGATCCTTAGCACCAACATAAAAATAAGTAAATAAAATAAAGGCATCCTGTCCATCTACAGCTATAAAAAGATGTTTAAAAATTGTGAGAAAAATGTTTCCTGAAGAAGTCCCTCAGCATGGGTAGGAAGGTTCTGGTTAAAGGTGAGAGGAATGAAATGAGGAAGAAAAGATTTGAGTCAGGGAGTAGCAATCTGAGATGTACTTATAAGTTGGTTATAATTTAAGTGAGTTAGTAAACCTGTGAATCAAAGACATGTGATTGTAAAAATGGAGTCCCATTTGTGATATGTAGTATCCAAAGACAGTCATGATCAGTTTATCCTGTGAAAAGATCATGTGGTGCATAACAAATGAAGGAGTCCTTTCATATCTTGTGATGCTGACTATGAGTGACCACTGAAGATACCATATGGAACAGAAGAACCACCACACTGAGCCCTGCCCGAATTCCTGATCCACAGAATTAAAGAAAAATTAAATCAACAATATTGATTGAGAAAAAAAAAATGTTTCCCAGTGGATTTGTTACACAGTTGCATATAACTGAAACAGAATTTGGCGCTTCTAAGTGCAGGGCTATTATAACAAAGTATTAAATACATGGAATGACTTTGAGACTGAGAAGCAGAATGAAGGAGACTGGTAGTGGAGGTTGAAACTGTGGCATGCCCTTAAAGGTGCAGAAAAGGGAAGAAACTGTGTTATATATGGTAGAAAATTTGTCAGAGTTGATCACCTAAGGAAAAGTGTAAAGTAGAAAGTTGTGGATGTTGATCATTAAATGTGCAGATTGGCTTTGTTTCACTGCCTCTGATGAGTTTTTGTAAGAAAGAGATGATCGAAGGCTAGGTCTGTAGCTCAGTGGAAGAGCACAAGTATGAGGCACTGGGTTCAATTCTTAGCACCACATAAAAAAATAAATAAATAAAGTCATGCTGTCCATCTACAACTATAAAGAAAATGAAGAGAGAGAGAGAGAGAAAGAGAGAGAGAGAGAGAGAGAGAGGATAAAGTCATGAATACTCACTTTTCAAACATGGTTAGAGAAATTATATCTAATCTAGGACTTTTTGGGTTAGAGAATAAAACTCTCAATTGGGGGCTAATTAAAGAATTAAGCATTCTAAAAGACAGAACCAGTCATATGGTAAAGAGCTGATAATGATTGTGGTTCTAAGATTTCTGAAGTACTCAAATCAGTTGTCTTAAGGAGATTGTGCCACAGCTGTCTGACCGTCAGCTCCAAGGAAAGACAGACTTGTACAAGATATATGTATGTGTGTTTTGTACCTGATGGTGTGCACCAGAGTAACATACATAGGGAACACATTTTTAAGAGAAATGTATGGATGAAAGTACCAACAGCTTAGACTAAAAGAGACAGAAGTATTTCCTTGGGACCCCACTCTTCTAAAACTAAGAGCCAAGTTAGAAAAGATATTCAGCTGTGAATACAATTCATTATTATTATTATTATTATTATTATTATTATTATTTAATATGGAAGGGTCTGGGGGCAAATCCAATAACCTCTAACGATACAGAACTATTCCTGGGGAGAGAACGGGGACTCAAAAATGAACATTCCTAAGCCCCAGATCAAGCTTGATAGATGCAAGCATGAAACTGATTTCAGGACTACTGTGAGATTATGCCACAATGTGTTGAGAATTTTAGAGGTGGGGGTTAAGTTATTTTTCAAGGAGGAGGAATAAAAGTTGCTATGGACAGATATGTTAAAGGATTTGCAACATATCTGTAAATCTTTTCTTGCCTGTATATGCAATATGCTGTGACCATCAAGAGGAAGATACTACGTCCTTTCCTCTGAAATAGAATGCAAGAAGTGGCAATAGAAGTTACCCTATTTCAGTCCAAAGTTTAACCTTTAAGAAGCTTAACAATTTCTGTCTTTGGTTTCAAGATGCAATAAACCAGAATCCATAATTTTGTGAGAAATTCCCAGCTAGACACCTATAAAAGCTACTTAGGGGAGAAATGATTGAGACCTTCTTAGGTATTCCAGTCCTGCTCCATGACTAGGGGAAACGAACTAGCGAGTAACCTTGGCTAACAGCTTGTAGAATAGATATTGCCTGGCCCAGCTGAGACCAGGTTCTAACTTAGAAAATAGTTATGAATAATAAATGTTGTTTCAAGCTGCTAAAATTTAGGGAGATTACTGTTTAGCCCTAGAAAACTAACACAACTGCTGAAAGGTGGGAGGATTATTTAGAGTAGCTTGGCATTGAAGGGGTTAAAGCCAAATATGCAGAATAGGTATATATTCATTATTTAAAGATGAAATCACTTCAGGACTTGTAACTTGAAAGAAACAGTTGACCTTGCTTTCCCTACATGGAGCAAGCCAGGAATATTCTTTTGGAAGAAACAACATTCATATACCAAGATTGGAAAGGAGCCTTGATCACCACTAGCTAATAATCAGGACAGTGGGGAAATTAAATTTATTAATAAGACTTTATGTTTTTCTCTTGTTAATCAGCTCTTGTATTAATTGGGATTCTAGATCCAGTCAAAAGCCCACAATAAGAATTCTTTTCCTTTCCCCTACAGTGTTTTTTTGTTTGTTTTTTTCCTCTCTCTCAGAGGGTACAACCACAATCATAAGAAGCTGCCATTTTAAAAAGGGTACAATCCCAGCAGCTTCTGAGGCTGAGACAGGAGGATCTTGAGTTCAAAGCCAGCCTCAGCAAGAGTGAGGCACTAAGCAACTCAGTGAGACCTTGTCTCTAAATAAAATACAAAATAGGGCTGGGGATGTGGTTCAGTGGTCCTCTCAGTTCAATCCCTGGTACCCAAGAGAAAAAAAAAAAAAAAAGGCATTCTTCAAATTGGCCTAAAATTGGAAATAGTCCAAATCTTCATCAATAGGAGAATGGATGTGTAAACTGTGGTAAGCCAATGCAACATAAGACTATATAACCAGCTACTGCTGCAACTGGGAACACAAGTGCATCTTACAGACATCTATGAGTATGTGAACTGGATAAAAGCATAACATTTTGAATTATTTCATTCAACCAAGTCAGAAGTTAGAATAATGGTTTCTCCTACTGCGTTGGGTATATACTGAGAAAATATATACAGATGATTGTGTCTGCTAAAAAAATTAAAATTACTAGAAAAACTAGAAACTTTTAGGATGTTGAAGGCATTCTAGTTCTTCATCTGAGTTATATATCTAATGTTTATAAGTTATACCTGTGTTATACCTGATTAATTTAGGAGAAAAAATTGTTTTAAACATCAAAATGCTAAGAAAGCAAAAAAACACAACAAAACAAATCAAAACAAAAACATCTTTACTCTTGAATGGTATCATGAGTCAATGCAAACTCAGAGATAGTGATTTGTCTAAGCCCACACTTCTAGGAAGCATTAAAACTCACATCTTTTTTTTTTTTTTTTTTTTTTTTTAAGTACTGGGGATTGAACTCAGGGCACTAGACCACTTGCCACATCCCCAACCCTTTTTTGTATTTTATTAGAGGCAGGGTCTCACTGAGTTGCTAAGTGCCTCACCATTGCTGAGGCTGGCTTTGAACTCTCAATCCTCCTGCCTCAGCCTCCCAAGTGCTAGGATTACAGGCGTGTGCCACCATGCCTGGCAAAACTCGCAACTTTCTTCTCACTCTCAAATATTTGTTTGGAGTGTAGTAGTGTTGCCACCTACAGCAAGGATACCATGGGAAAGAAATCAGAGGCAGACTGGGAATGAGTGGTTTCTTTATTCTTGCTTCTTCTTCTCTCCTTTCTCTTTCTCTGAAGCCCCTGGCCTGGTTAAATACTCTTCACCCATTAAGCATACACGTGTACAGGTTCGGCACAGAAAGATTCTCAGTCAAATTCACTAAGGTCAGGTGTAAACAAGTAAACACCTCCTCTTGGCTCTCAGCCAGCCGCCATCTTAGCTACTTCCTCATTAAAGGCTCTTACATTTCCTCCCTTTTGTTTTAAAAGAGGGAATAGCTTAAATGGATGGGTGACGACCCTCACCACATCAGGATCGACTGTGCCTGTCTTAGGCATCTGCATGAGCAACCTACATTCTTACCCGTCATCAGATAATCAAGGTTGTAAATAAAGTGCCCTTGACTACTGTCTTAGGTTGATATGTCGGCCACATGAGACTTTCCTGTCTTTGACTACCAGCTGTCCAATCGAGCCAACCAATCATGAGGAGATGCTCCAGTTCTAAGGCAGCAAGCTTTGCGCTGAGGAGCCAAGTTCCATTAAGTAGTGTACTAAGTTCTCTAGATAAATCAGCTGCCCTAAGTTCCATTAAGTAACGTACTGAGTTCTGTAGACAAATCAGCTGCCCTATTAAGGTTAAGAAAAGGGATACCCATAAGATACTGTCCTGTGTAATGTCCTAAACATCCTAGAAAGATCTGCCAAAATGTCCACTTGCTCTTGGAGAAGATCAACACATTGATTGACAATTTCAAAATGTGGTGTTGATCTAGGAGGCCCTGTGCATGCAGAGCAGAGGCCATACTGCTGGTGAAGTTGTTTAATGCTTGAGCAGTAGGAATGCTTGTGGCAATTGTGACCCCTGCAGCTGTAGCAGCAGCAGCCATCTCTTGTATGTCTAGACAATGCCACCGGCAAGTCTCCAGGGCCCGCTAAGACTGGCATAGGGATGTACCTAGAAACTCAAGCAACGATCATTAGAGGAAAGGCAGTGCCATTCCAGCACTGAGTCAAGAAGCGAGTTTTAGGAGTGCAATTCAAACTAAAAAATAGAACTATTAGATCTTAGGTCAGGTGTTTTAGTTCTTAAGTTGATCTCTGCTCACATACATTGCTGCTTGAGCTCCCACGAACATTAGCTGGCAAAATATCACATTCAGAAGGGATTAAAGTTGGGCTGGGGTTGTGGCTCAGCGGCAGAGCGCGGGCCTCGCACGTGTGCGGCCCAGGTTCGATCCTCAGTACCACATAAACATAAACGTATTGCATTGTGTACAGCTAAAGTAAATAAATAAATATTAAAAAAAGAAGGGATTAAAGAAAGGCCGAGAGTATTTAGCTGACAAAATATTACATTTAAGATAGATTAAAGAAGGGCTAAGAGCATTTTAGAAAAATATTTTGTTAGCTGGAATTTTGAGCCTCTGCATACACAGCAACCTTTTATGAATATACCTGTTGAAATAATTTAACTTTGTAAATTAATAAACAAAGTTAGTTACAAATAAATAATCCCATGTCAAATACCAAAATATCAGGCTGAACAGTATTAGTCATATTCTTTGCTGAAGAGAAGTCCTAGAGATACTTATAAATTAAGTTTGAAGGTACCTTCATTTTTTATTTGTTTACCCAATTTGAATATTTTGACTTAAATGAATTAAAGGTAATTGGATCCATTTTTTTAAATTAATTTTCATGAGCACTCGGTTTTTGTTATTTGTGACGTCACATTTACATGAAATCTGGACAGACACACAGACATAAAGACATATATAAAAAAGAAAAACACAATTGTGTGCACACTAAAGAGAGATCCTCTTGTCCCGGGAGGGAGGAATGAGACTTAAATTGTGAGTTTATTGAAGGAAAAAGTGCACAGCTTAAAAGTTTCTTAGCTGAAAAGGCAAAGATGAGGTCCCATTGTCAGAAAAGAGACGAACTCGCGCAGGTGCACGGATTGATAACAAAATAAAGGCAAAAGCCATGGCCATCCTTTCACTATTGACCAAAGTTCTCTTTTCCACTATGTAAGAAGAAGTAGCTGAGCAATTCTATCACCTTGGTTAACAGAGCCAATGCCTCGAGGTGAACTGAGCATAATCTTGATTTCTCCTTGATAATCAGAATCTATCACTCCTGGAGTAACTTGAAGTCTGGATTTCCAAGCCCTAACAGCTGTGACATATATTTGAGCGTAACCTCCAGGATCGAACTGAATTCAAACCTGTAAATCAGCATATTGCCCTTCTCCAGTTAACATGTCTACCGTTAGGACCTGGAAATCCTGCAGCCACATTTCTACGAGTGGCTTCAACACAGAGCTCTTGGAATTGAAACCTCCAAACTAAGTATTGTCCCCAGCTCAATACTGCCTTACATAAGCCTTTCGAATCTGTAGGAGTTAAATTCAAAGTATTAAGAGATTCTAACATGCTTATGGTGAAAGGAGCTTGGGGCCCATATGTCATTGTTGCTTCTTTAAAATTTTTTATAATTTTAAAATCTAAATATTGATGGTATCTTTGTTTATTTTGATCTTCAAACACTGGCAGATCCCATAATTCCTGTGAACTTTGACACTCAAGGGCACGCAAGCGCCAAGAAAGACCCCTAATAGTCTCTGCAATTGAGTCATCCCATGGGGGAGCAGAAGGCACAAGTGGTTTCTCCACTTGACGGTCCTCCATCCTGGTCCTTTTTAAGTTCCCTTTTGCTCATTTTATTGGAGACTGTGCTCTCAAGATCACTTTCACTTAATTCCTCCTCACTAATACTATCCTCACTAGCCCTAACTGACTCAACACTTTCCTGAACCCTAGGTCTAGTTGAGAGCAGGCATTCCCTAACTATTTTTAACAAATCTTCAATAACCTTCACAATTCGGTTCCTTGAAATTTCCAAACCCATTTTCCCTCGTCCTTAACCGCTCTGGCTAGAGACTCCTGAGAGGTTCCTCAGTACTTACCTGCCTTGCTGATTCCCTGTACGGGCCACCACTTGTTGCCGCCTACAGCAATGATACTGAGGGAAAGAAATCGGAGGCAGACTGGGAATGAGTGGTTTCTTTATTCTTGCTGCTTCTTAGTAGTACCTATGCTATGCAAGTTTGTTTTCTTTCCTTCCTTCCCTTGCCTTGCCTTTCCCTTCCTCCCTTTCTCTTTCTTTTTCTTTTCTGGCTACTTTACTACATTTTCTTGAAAGAGAGAATTTAGATAAAATGAATTTCCAAAGATTTCGTGCTCTCAAGTACTGAGAAATGGTGGGCTTTATGAAGTCACTGTTTTAGAGAAACACAATACTGAAAGATTGTAAGATACATGAGTATCAGCAAAAGTACTTTGTCTAAGCCAATTTCTGTAGAGACCACACCTTATAGAGAAGCTGTGCTTCTTTGCATAGGACCACAACAATGGGAAAAACTAAAAATCACCTTGAATATTGCTGCTAGTAGACCTTTCTCCGACCTGACATTTTAGCAGGACCATCTAAATGTTGTGAGTAGTACAGAAAGCATATACATGATCTAAACTGATTTTAGTTCACAAGAGGTTCCATTTGTTTTTATTGAGGTTAATGGATCTGTATTCACAGATCCATTAACCTCAGAATTTTTAAATGTTAAATCAGCAGCTTTAAATAAATGTTAACGTGAGACACCAATTACTGATACTGTAATACCAAATAGAGGGTGAGATTTGGAGCATTGCCTAGGAAGAATATGTTAAAAATTCTGAACTCTTTTATTAGCAAGATAAAAATGATGTAAAGATATTAATATTTTCTTGGGTCAAAGCCAATAAAAGTAAATTATTTCCCCTTTAAAAAATACATTTAGTGAATAGCTGCATAGTTGCCATAAGACTTTATGTTTCTAAACTTTCATGGGATTATGGTTATTGTTATTAATGTTACCATTACTACCCTTGCAATGCCATTACTACATTAAAGAATTGATTTACTCAGATCTTATGGCTGTAATTACCACATGCACTCAGGAACTGTGCCTTGCAAGGATACACGTGGTTCCTTGCTAGAATAGTGATTCTGCACACAGTTGCATGCAGACTGATATTGAGATTTATTTTGCTGTATCTTAAATTATTTTGTACCCATAGTGGAATTGATATTTAACCTCTGTTTTTTGTGGTCAGGATTTCATTATGGTGAAAGGCATTTGATTCAGTTCAACATGCATTTCCTGAATGCTTCTCATGAACCTAGACCTATTCTCAAGTAATACTCCTGGTCTCTAGGGAATTCCCAGTATTTGGAATAAGTGTTCCTTGTTCATATTTAGCTCAGTTCAGTGGCTGAAAAATCACTTAGATTTTTCATATCTCAATTTCTTCATTTGCTAAACTGGTATATGATTTATTGCATGGAGTTTTTACTGAGATATTGACGATGATGTGACTGTTAACACTACATGTGACATACAAGTAATACTGCACAAATGATACATATATTAAAGCAACATTCTTATTTTACAAAAGTGCTAAAAAACTGATCATTAGACAAGTCTAAAATACCATAGGAAGCAACTTCTTGTTTTTGTAGAGTATTAGGATAGGAAATGTCACATTTTCTACAACAATGCTCTCTATTGAGGCAAATGAACTTCCACAACATCTCTGCATATAAAATAATTTTGTTGAATAAAATAGAATGCATGGTAGAGTTTTAGAAAAGATTTAGAATTGCATTAATACTGTTTATCAGGTTGTCTTTAAGGCCCCAAAGATGGTCTATTTTGTAAATGTTGCTTATATGTTTAAAAAGAACACATTTTTAATTTTTTTTATTTTTTATTTTTATTTTTTTGGTACTGGGGATTGAACCCAGGAGCACTTAACCACTGAGTTACATCCTTAGCCCTTTTTAATATTTTATTGAGGAATAAGGTCTTGCTGAGTTGCTTAGGGCCTCGCTAAGTTGCTGAGGCTGGCTTTGAACTCAAAATCCTCCTACCTCAGCCTCCAGAGCCTCTAGGACATTCTTTGAATTTTGAATATAAACGCTCCCTCTGTCAACACATACACATCACACACACACACACACACACACACACACACACACAAAGTATGATTTAAATCTTTTTGTTTTTAAATATTGATTTATTTACTTTAGTTGTACACAATGCAATGCATTTATGTTTACGTGGTGCTGAGGATCGAACCCGGGCCGCACACGTGCGAGGTGAGCACTCTGCCGCTGAGCCACAACCCCAGTCCTATGATTTAAATCTTAAATATCTATGTATCAATTCTAACACTAATATTTATCTAAAATACATGAAGTTTATAGATCAAATAATTCATATCTCTTAATTTTATCTGATCCCTTTCAGTGAATAGTACATGAAAATTTTGAACAACAATGGTAGATTTATATATATTCAGTTCTGAGTGTTGAAGCTTTATTTATTTTAAGGCAACATGTCTGGGAACATAAAAGTTAATGCTGATTTTTAGGCTATTATTCTTTAGTCTATCTACCAGAATATCATATATTTCTTTGACTTTTTGAATTATTTTCACAAGTCACATTCTTTTACATTAGATTGTCACTAGTGTTCTCCATAAGCAGGTACTTACCTAGAACATATTTCTCTAAAATTTATATGTCTTTTTGTTTTAAATATATTGGAGATGACCTGCTGTTAGATCTTGCTTTTATTTATATGTATATTTTTACCTACTCTGACAGACTAAGTCTGCTCATTGGTGAATCTGAATTATGCACAGTATTTCTGCTGATTTAAAACCCATCTCTCTGTCCTTAATTGTAATGTAACCTTCTGAAAAAGTTTCTAAATCTGATCTTTCACTGATTCATTTTTTAGCTGTATCCTTCCACCTATACAGGTCAGTAATTGCATTCTTTTTGTAATTATTATATTTCTCCTATTTCCCATTGGTTCCTTTTTTCAATTATTCTCTCATTTCTTATTGTTTTTATCTACCCTTAGCCACTTTACATATTTATCATGTTAAATTCTCAATCTCCTGTTTAAATATCTCCTCCTCTGAGATTGTTCATTTTGACATCTTCTTTTATGTCTTTTGCTTCCTAAGAGTTTAAATATTCTGGCTGGAATATATGTCCTCTGTGAACGTGGCATATTCTGTCCTAATATGGTGTACCAGCAAATGGCTAAAGTCCAGGATTTAGTCTACATTCATTTTGGTAAATGTAAAGGGAGGGGAGTGGATGAGCTCCAGAATGGACTAGAGCCATCGTTTGGATCTTCAGTGGTCCATGTGTTGTTAAAAAAGAAGGTCCCAGGTGGCTCTACTGGGAAGTTCTAGAACCTTTCTTAGTGGGGACCTTGTGGGAGGTCCTTAAGTCATCGGGAGTGTGCCCACAAACGGGACTGTGGGACCCCGGCTCCTGTTCTCTGTCTTGCTTCCTGGCTGATGAGGTGAGGGATTTTGCTCCAGTATGTCCTTCCGCCATGATGTGCTGCCTCACCACAGCACCAGAGTCATGGGGCCAACTGACCATGGATTGGACACTCCAGACCCTGAGCCAAAATAAAACACTGCTCCTTGTAAGTTATTGGTCCCAGGTACCTGTTAGAGTCAAGGCAGGCTAACACACCTAGGTACCTCAGAAATCCCTCAGTCACTTCCATTTACAGCCTCTCTACTTGGTAACTCTTCACCTAGCTTTGCTGTTGCTGTTGTTTATGAAGATATGAGAGGGCACAGTCTCACTAATTTCTAACTTAGATAAACTCTTTTCATTTTTTTTTTTCTTTCCTACCAGCATGACTGACATAGCAGAAATAGAAAAGATTATAACAGAGAGGAATGAAAATTTGCAAAGCCTAATCAAAATGTTATATGAATTTGCCAAAAAGTCTGCTATAATATAGACTATGGAGTGTATCTAACACCCACCAGCATTTGTGACCAGAAGACCAGATATATTGATCGGATTATGGTTTGCTAAGCATATTGTATCACATAAATTAAAATTTGATTTTAAAAGGAAGAGCATTTGTTACTTTTTATGTGGAAAATGAATTTATAAAAAAAAAAAAAAAAAAGTTAGGTCATATTAAAAAGTGTCCTAACCTAGGCCAGAGATAATAGTTCCTCAGAGATATCACAGACTTGACAAATGAACCTTCAGCTACTCAAAAATATAAAGTCACCATGGGCACAACATATGGGAAAGAGTCTGTACATACTCATTCACTCACTCAATGATTCACCTAACATGGCTTTCTTGATGTGTGTCGGCCTCCAACTTTGGAACTGAAGACACTAGGAAGAATGGAATGAGATCCCTGCCCTCAAGCAACACACTATCTCCTGAAGGAAAAAAAAAAGGGAAAGCATTTTGAGCAAGAAAATGTGCCAAGAAGTCTCAGAAGGGCACACACACACACGCACACACACATATTTTCTACTAATAAAGGAATCATAGGAATCAAGAACCTTCCACAAAATATGAAAGGCACAATTCAAAAGACAAACATCTTGAGACATCTTGAGGGTACTCTTTCACCATAGGTATTAATAAAAAGAAATATTAGAATATGCCACTAATGGCAATGGGAGAAAGCTTTGAATTAGCAGAGGACAGAAAACAGTGTGAAGTGAGGTCTTTTTATTGGAAAATTATTAATAGTATCAATCACGCTTGAAGCAGGGCAATGGTAAAAGTCAGAGCCAGGTGGGCACTAGAAAATTTAAAAGCACTTGTCAACATGCAATTCAGATAGATTTTGATTTTCCCACATTACTCTGAGAGTCTAGAAAACTGCAACAACACATTCAAATATGAATAGTTGAATTCAGCCAAAGTACCTAAACTGGAAAACTATGAGAGGAAACTATGGGAGGGAAATGACAAATTCCTCCTCTTCTATAGAAACCAGAAATAAAGAGCCTTTCCTGATTTCGAATGCAAATTGTCCTTGGGCTGGGGCTGCAGCTCAGTGGTAGAGCACCTGCCTCATAGCCGTGAGGCACTGGGTTTCATCCTCAGCACCACATAAAAATAAATAAAATAAAGAAATTCTGTCCATATACAACTATATATATAGCAAATTGTCCTGCAGTGAACATACAAATGAACTAGGTACCTAATTAATTATTGATTATACAGTAAGAAAATGTCTACAACAAAAGTTACACTTAATTTCTGTGCATGCAAAAGTCACAGGAGAAAGGAGGTCAGGGGAAGGAAGCCAGCTAGAAACAGGTGACACCTAAAGCAAATGGCCAGTTATCAGGAAAGCACTGAGGAAGAAGCTTGCCTTCTATAGATGTGGAGTTTGATATGGAGCCACTCAACAGTTTTTATGAGAAACCTCTTTGATCATAATAGTCTGATGTCAGAGGTGAGTTCTCTAGAGAGAATAAGAAAAGCCCTTGGAAAATTATGTACACAGCAATGAGGTGGGGAAATACAGTTGGGCAGTAAATGATAGAAATCTCAATTATCAGCCATCTGAGCATTCATAGTGTGCTTGACCAAAATTTTGACGTAGGAAATGTGGTTTAGTTCAGAGATTCACAGTATCAGGGGCCTTGGTTGGCAGCACTGCTATTTTTCTTTTTCCTTGTGGTAGCAAGATGGCTGCCTCTACTTCAGGTATAGAAATCTCAATTATCAGCCATCTGAGCATTCATAGTGTGCTTGACCAAAATTTTGATATAGGAAATGTGGTTTAGTTCAGAGTTTCACAGTATCAGGGGCCTTGGTTGGCAGCACTGCTATTTTTCTTTTTCCTTGTGGTGGCAAGATGGCTGCCTCTACTTCAGGTATAGAAATCTCAATTATCAGCCATCTGAGCATTCATAGTGTGCTTGACCAAAATTTTGATGTAGGAAATGTGGTTTAGTTCAGAGATTCACAGTATCAGGGGCCTTGGTTGGCAGCACTGCTATTTTTCTTTTTCCTTGTGGTAGCAAGATGGCTGCCTCTACTTCAGGTATAATAACCTTGCAACCTTGTACAAAAGCAGCGAGCACATAGGTGGTCAGGGCAACAAAAGGAGAAGGGGAATAGTTCTTTTCTGGTTGCTGGTCTTATTGACTAGAACAGGCTCACCTGACCACCTCAGCTGCAGGGAAGTGAAGCAAAGTGAGAGTCTTGTCTTCTGAACTATTATTAAAAGGTGGACAAGAGAAACACCCCCCCCCCACACACACACACACATTAGGAATAATATCTGGAAACCAATCAAAAGTAGCTATCTCAAATAGTATGGAGAAAGGAAGCAAAATAGCTGTGCTGTTTATCAATTCAGCTATGAGTTGGTGGAAAAAGGTTTTCTGTCATTTAACAAGTACCTGTGAAGCTCTTGCTCTGGGTGAGGCATTCTGTTGGAAGCTAGAGATACATGCAAGTGTAAGGCTTGTAGGCCTGAGATCAACTTAATTAACTTCAGGAACTGAAGGAAGTTCAGGCCAGAAACTGGATGGTCAGAGGCAATTTCATAACACTATATGGGAAACCTATGGCATGATCTGCCCTTGACTGACAGCTTGGAGGTCTCTGCTTACCTGACTATGCTCCTGACGCCAAGCTTCCCCCTTCCTTGGAGAATAAGCTGCTCTCCCCATTGGGTACTCATAGTCTCAAACTTTGCAAGGCTAGCTTCTTTGTGTTGTAAATTCTCAGCTCAACTCAGATTTCTTAGGAGCTACTTAGGCTACTGCAGGCCCCATCCCCAAGCAGATTGTACCTTAGCCACTCTCTGTGAATTCGCCTGGGTTATTGGCTTGAGGATACCTGTCACTACCCAAAAATACCATTGTTTTTTTTTTAGTACTTTACTCATTTATCATCTGTCTTTCTTCTTATACTATACATTTTGTCTTTAATAACAAGGATTATGTTTGTCTTATTTATCATGGTAATTACAGAGCCTAAAACTCTGTAGCTTAGAAAAATGGGCTGTATCAAGAACATGGTTCAAAATCAAGAATTATAGTCTATATCCTAAAATAAATAGAATATGGTTGCATTGTTTTATTGCTGGGGAGTCACACAATTTTATTTGTACAATTACCTCATTTCACAGTAGGTATAGACTTAAAAACATAGACACCACCTATCTATATCTGTCTATGTACACATATACATATTTTGAGTAGTAAACTTCAAGTATCTTTTTTTTTTTTTTTTTTTTTTAGTTGTAGGAGGACACAATATCTTTATTTTATTTATGTGGTGCTGAGGATCCAACCCAGGGCCTCACACATGTGAGACGAGCGCTCTACCACTGAGCCATAGCCCCAGCCCCAAATTTCAAGTATCTTGACAGAAAAAATGACAATAACAAAAATGACAATAGTAATATTAATAGCAATAATAATGATAGAACAAAGCCTGAGCTGAAGCTCAAAACTTACTTGTTAATGATATGACAGTGTTATTTAAACATGTAAAAATAATAGCACAAGAAAATTACTTTTTGACTTTTCTGAGAATTCCAAGTCAAATTTTAATAATAGAAACTCCTAGCAACCAAAACCAAATCAGAAATATTCTCATTTTAAACTAAAAGATTTCCAAAATGACAACAGTTGCCATCAGCATGTCATCTCAAATAAGATAGCCAAATACAATATAAAATGATTTATAATCAAGCTCTGCATAAATTTGAGACCTGAGTGTGACAAAATAGCTCTGACTCACTCGAAACAATAGAAAACAGTTTATTCTAGTAGATGGTAATTAGAGAGAGACCCCATGTAATTTTTGTTTACTGTTCAATAGCCCCAGACTATTTTAAATTTAAATTTTATTTTTAAATTCCAGAAAAGTTAGTGAGCTAATGACACATTCTTCCCTTTATTCCGCTTACCCTTCCTTTAGAGTAGACCATTAAAACTCAGTGAAATTCATATCTATTCATATCAAAAAGAACCACACAACCATAATCAAAAACATGAAGTCATAAAGTTAAAACCATTTAATCCTATTAAAGCCTCATTAAATCAAGGCAGTATTTATAGGATGGGACTTGATTCCCTTGTACACTAGCAAATCTGCAACCGAGTCAATGTTCACGAATTAATTAGCAACCACACTAAGGGCAGGTGTTTGACTGACATTTCCCTTGATCTCTTCCCTCAAGGTTACACGCTGTACAGTCATGCAATTCCTTACCATTAATCCTTAACCCCACCAGAATGTTTGTTTACTTTGCCAAATAAGAGCAAGAGCATGAGCTACAGAGCAAACATGTAGAATGCAGAGGGGTGCTTTTTTGAGATAATATTTCTTGTATTAAAAATAATATGAGAAAGGAAATCTTTGCATGGAGCATGTCTGCTGTCTGTGTTAAGAAAAAAGAAATCCTCATTTTGGAGGATAGAGGTAACTTATTAAACAGCTTTCCCACACATAAGCCAAAATGCTTCAAGTAGGAAACAATAGAATTTTAAAGCTTCAGAGACTCAAAATATTATTTGGTCCAGATATTTCATTTATCTGTTGGGGAAACAGAACTAAAGGAAGATTTTATTTCTCCAAAGAGACCCAGCCCAGCTAATAGACAAACCAAGTTTAAAACTCCTAATGCAACTTGACTAGATTGTGTTTGCATTGTTTTTTCTCCTTGTTCTTTCTTTCTTTTTTCTTTTTCTTTTTTTTTTTTTTTTTTAGGCTATTAGTATTCTTCTGATGTATACCAAGATTTTGACATATGACATTTGTTATTTATGACTTTGTTGGCAGTGATGATAAAAACATGTTTAGGTACTGAATGGCATGTGAATAATCTCCTCCTCAAAATACTGACAGTGGTCAAGACATAAAACTTGAAGTTCAGGTTGATGGGCTTTAAACTACATGTCATCCAAAACAGTTGAAGGAGTAAAATACTTTTTTAAGCTTTTGTAGGTCATGTATAAGTGCTTAGTTTTAATTTTTCTTGGCTGACTTAGTTTTGATTTCTCTCTCCCAAAAATGCAGCCTTTAATATAGAAAAATAGTTTTGTTAAAAATTGATGTCAGGGACTGAAGGTATATCCTTCAAAAAAAATGAAAATAGAAATAAATAAGAAAGGTATATGAATGGATAAATTATAAAATAATTCAAAGAATGTATTGTCAGTAAACTTTTAATACTATATATATTCTTCTTAATGTCAAAACACAGCAGAAAGCAATAGCAAAAATTCAAAGTCTGTTAATTATTAATTCTAATAATTGAGTACATTGGCAGTAAGGCAATTCAAAAGTTTTTAATTTTTTTTTCTATAATTTATTTCATGTTATTTTTTAAATGATGTAGAAAATATATTGGAAATTAATTATGAAATTAGTTATGCATATGCTTAATGGTGATCAATGCACCGCCACAATGGCATAGCAAGACTCACATTTTTGTTTTTTTCTATCCTCAAAATCCCTCATTCTAGAAGTATAGCATATTATATGGAAACATTTTTTTTTTTTTTTTTAAATTGCAGGTGAGAGAGAAAGGACATGGGACCTTCAAGAAGATTTGCTCACAGATCTGCCTTTGTAACTAGAACAAAGATCAAACTCGCTAAATTGTAATGATGTGACAGGAACCAAGAAAGGAACTCTGAACAAATTTCAAAGGGAACTCAACAAGCTGATCAAAAACGGCAATTTAATAGGGCTTCGTGTTCCCTAGGACTAGGAAACAGAGAGCTGCTGTTCATATCAGAGCACAAGTAGAATGCGTGGCAAATTTGTCCTTGGGAGTAGTAAATCCAACAGGATGCATGCAATACAGCACAGGTCCAACTGCCAGAGCTTGGAATAAGACTAGTGGCAGCGTATTTGTTCTAGGTCCTTTCAAGTTTCTTACCCAGACTCTTCCCTGTGAAAGGTAAACAACAGTACTGCCTATCCAAATGGGTCACCAGGAGAGTTTAGCTGGACAACACCTGCCCTGGTTAATGCTGTCCCTGGCTTGTAGAAGGAGATTAGTGGAGGTTAGATCTGATGTCAGCGAAGAGGACAGTGACCAGTAGTGATCCTCTGAAATTACAATCCGTGAACAAAGCAGAGAAGCAGTCCTTCCCCCAAAAAACAGAACTGAAGATGTGGCAAAGCTGGGGAGATTAGTAATAGGGGTAATAACACAAAAATATCAAAGGACATTTATGAAACAATTCCGTTTCTGTAGAATTTTGTCAATCTGCCAGGAAAGCCTACATTCTAAATTTCCTCTGAAAACTCTCTCTCTCTCTCTCTCTCACACACACACACACACACACACAAATAAAAAAATAAAAAAAAATAAACTATCGAAAATCAATTATGACAACACACAGCAACTTATTTTTTGATGTGATTTATTCTGCATTAAAATGTAAGTAGGTAAATTTGGTGCATACTTTTGGGATAAAATACTGAATTGACAGAAATGTTTTCAATGTCCATTTGTTCTTCTGCTTACTTCCCATTATTTCTCTTAGATTTATTTTTTAAATTCCCTTTAGACATTATATAGTTTCAGGAAAGTGGTAGCTGAAATTCAAACAAAGTTTAAAAGGCTGCAGTTAAAGCGAGAAGTTTTGCGTAAAGCAACATCCACCAAAGATCAGAAGCCAATCCTTTCATAATGGGAAATATGGAGGCTATATTACTGAATTATAATAAGTATGTAGACAATTTCACAAGTCAATATTATCAAAAACAAACAAGCAAGCTCCAGTAAAGAACAGAACTTGGATGCTGAAACTTATTAGTTTGATAATGATAGGGAAAGTGTATCATTAGATTAATTGAGCAATTATAAAAACTCACAGCTGCACTTTTTGACAACAGGAGAAAATATTCACTTCCTTATTAGGAAGATATTTGAAAGAATATTTAAATGCCTGCAAATAATATCTACCCTCTTGGAAACTCATCTTGTATGCTCTAATAAAGAATAAAGAAAAAAAAAAAAGAGAGAGAGAGAGAAAGAGATAACAACTCCCTTTGAGAGTAACAAGATTTTTGATTTATATTTTGCCTGATGGAGACACATGGCTACAACTCTACCACCTCATTAGTGGTTCAATTATAAAAACCAGCAATAAATATCTTACAACTGAACTATAGATATGCATATAAAAACATAAATATACAATACATTTTTGTATATAGTTATGAATGAAGAAGTACAAAATCAAGACTCTGAAAACAGGCCCTTGATTACCATCTACGACAGCTTAGTTTCTTAGAACACAAGGCCTTTTTTATCAGCTTTCACAATAAAGATCAGATAAATAAATGCTTCTCTAAATTTCATTTTTGGAAAGTTTATGGTTTGCCTCATTAACTCAGAGGCATTGAATGTGTTGTCAAAGGGCGCAGCTGTGAATTTTGCTAATTATCTAATTAATCTAATAATATACTTGCCCTATCATCTTCAATCTGAAACACTGCTATGCTTGAGACTCTACAGAAGAGAAATCATGGTTGTCTTAGCCAAGGAAGAACAGTATTTCAGAAGACTCATTTCTGGCAAACTGAACCCTGTGGGAACCTGGGAATCTGTATTTTTACCTTGGAATTGAAGGAAACTTTCTCCAACTTGTCAAAATCTCATTTCTATACTATCGTATTCATTTCTGTGTTTGTTGTAGCTGAAAATTATGTTTCCTCAGAAGAGAGAAAAAGTCTGACGCAGTTGATAGAGTTCGTGGAAAATCCATGGAGAGCAATGCATGTTTCAGAGTAAACGTTATACTTACTAGTAAATTATTCTTTCAAATAACTTCATAAAAGCTGAGGTCTGCCTACCCAAACTCCCAGATGCACTTCTCTTTATCAAAGCACCTTTATAATTATTAGATTAATATATTTTATTTGAGAACATCTTGGCCTAGCTTGCCTTCCTCCCCGAGGGCATGGTTTGGTTTCCTGATCTATGCTTTACAAGAAGGCAATATTAGAAGATGCGTTCCATAAAGAAGCAGTAAATAGAAAACAATGATTCTCTTTGTAAGGTTATACAGAAGGATGCTCCCTATGAGATTACATGTTCTGTTTTTCAGACTCAGCCAAATTAGCTTTCGAAACTTTTCATTCCTATTTATGAAATCGAGGTTTGTAAAGAAAACACCCTCATGAATATATACTGCGTGTAAAGTAGCCTCCTCAAACACACATGGAATGTATTTAGTGATGTTCCAGCCATCCCAGAACCAAGTGGGAATAAAAATCAACTTCATTTGTTTATTTTCTTAGCTCCTGTCACCTTGTTTTGACTTTCTCAGTCTACCTTCCTATTAACCTCCTACAACAGCAGTGCCCAAGTGTTAGTGTGTATCAGGATCTCAGAACTCAGAGGATCCCAATTGTATGTAGGTGAGAAGAGGAAAGTAGCCAAGACTCTGACATTTAAAAATAAGCACTGCCAGTCACATGAAGGAAGGTATTTCTCTGAGCATACTTGGGATTCTCATTTCTAGAACCCAATCCCAAAGCATATTTTCTTATGTATTGAAATAATATTTTTTTTTAAGTAAGGGATTAAGAGAACAGTGCAAATAAGTACTATGGAATGACAAAGTCAAGGTGAAAAACAGAAACTGGTCTTTAGAGCATGTTATGCAGATTAGAGATAGAAAAGTCATCTTACATTTCTACCATATTGAAAAAGTAAACAAAGAGCATGCAAACCTCCTATTTGATTTCTAGGGGCAGAAGAAAAAGCTGATGTGCCCAGCCTAGACTCTGAGCCTGTAACTCCCTCTTGTGAAGAGAATATTCAGAGGGCATCCAGACTTAGATCCTGCCTTGCCAAGCTCCCCGGCTCTTCTCTGTAGTTTACATAATCTCCTTACTCCTGGCTATACACACCTCCTCCGGCAAATCGTGAAGGCAGCCTTCAGATCTATCTCAAAGCCTCCCAGATTTATTACTAGTTTTTCTGCAAGGAGTGATCCTACTCTCTCAGCCAAATCCCTGCTGAGTTTTGTGGATATTCGTGAAGAATAAATACAACATGTGCAGGACAAAGAAAATTTGCTCTTCCAATCAGCAGGCTGGATTGCTCAGTTGCTGCTGACAGAAGGAGGCGGAAATGATACACTCGCTTCATCATGCCAAACGCTCATGCCTCAGCTTGGACTTCACAGACAGGTTGCCGGTTGCCTCGTATTAGTATTTTGATCAGGAAGCAGCTCGGCTGGGGGAGTTGAACAAGACAGTGCTTCCTTTTCTTCTGCATGTTTACATCCTTTTATCTATTTTTTATCTAATTCTCCTTCCGAATAGACATGTAGAGAATATGCAGGAATCCAGATGGCACTGGAAAAGTCACGGAGAGGAAGATTCTGTTGCAAATGCTCATTGTCCCTCCCACACCCAAATGTCCAAAAAAGCACTAATGGCATTAAACAAGCATGTGATGCCATATACTATCAAAAGAACTGACATTCAAAAAAGGCAGAAGACTGTTCCAATGCAGATATGTTTCAAATTGGGATTAGTAATAAAGAGAAGGCATCAAAAATCTCCAAAACCAACCTAGACAGATTCTACACAAGTAAAACCTGCCAACTCCTCTGAGTTCTACTAACTTTCCTCTCTTGGTTTCACAGGTATAATACAGATGTTTTAAAACATCTGTATTTGTGTATCGAGTCTATGGGACATATCTTTTGATTGAAAGAATCAACATACTAAAACAGCATTCTATTTAAAAGAAAAGAGAATGTTTATTTTGGTGGGAATTCATGAGTCAGGGTGATTTTAAGTGTCAATCAAATCTCCTTATCAGTCTCCGCTCTCTAGTTGTTTGTGTTGCACGTGGTACACATACACATGTTGAACATACCTACATCTATTAGTTTTCCCATTACAGATTGTCTCATTTCCAAATTATTATTCACTATAAAAAGTGTGTTTCAGTAATTTCAATAATTGAGGATAACAAGAGTTAGCAGATATTTTAGAAAGAGTATTCTTGTATGATATATTCCCTCAAAGTTGTTTTTTCTAAAAACTACAGAAATAATAACTTTTTACATTTATGTCCTGGGAAGGACAGTTTCGTTAATATTTTAGAATGCTCTTTTCTAAAATGAGCCTTTGTTTTCCAAAAGAGTAATGTGACATACTTTGTACTTTCGCTTTTCCTAGTCATGTAATTGTTGAATCATTTCATTAGGAGATGAAAGAATTTTTCCCAAAATTGGGGTAGTAGATATATATTTGCTTTGAACTTTTGCTTGGATATAAGTAGCTGTTCAAAATTTTTTGAGCCAAACGTCAGAAATCAGGAGCAGCACTTGTGAAGATTTTTATGTGTGTGTTTGTGTGTGTGTATACATACACACACCAGTTTGGCCCTCAGTAAATAGTTCTCCTGTAACAATTCAAATATCATTGGATGAAACTAAAAGAATACTTAACTAAAAGTGGCCTACATCATAAAGACATTCTCAAATATAACATATTTCCAAAGATGGGTCATCCTGGGATTAATTAAAGGTCACAATAATGTCAGGCATTTATTCATTTTTTTTTTAAAATATTCTCTTGGCCATTCTCTCATAGTTGAGAAACATCTCTGGCAATGGAGTAATTCACAACTCCCTGGGAAAATTTCCCTCTGTAGGGCTGGGATTGTGGCTCAGCAGTAAAGCGCTCACCTAGCATGCATGCGGCCCCGGGTTCGATCCTCAGCACAACTTAAAAATAAACACATTGTGTACAATTAAAGCAAATAAATAAATATTAAAAAAAAAAAATTCCCTCCATAATATGAAGAGAAAGTTAGCTCAGAAAAACCTCTCCTTATTCTTACTGTTTTGGACTTGATTATGTAAGAACTCCATGTTTGGGAATCTGTCAAAACCCAATAACTGGCAGAGTGCAGAGGGATTTATGGTGATTAAATCAACACACACACACACACACACACACACACACACGCACACACACACACAGGACACTCATAGATTCTTTCTTAGCATCTCGGGAAGGGACCAAGAATTCCCTGAGTTCACTGGAATCTAACTTCTGTCTGAATAAAATAAAACTTAGCAAGAAGAAACCAAAAAGTGGCCTTGTGTAGTTACTTGGAAAGATCTACCACAAGCCAACATCTCCATTTTTTATTGTTTCAGAAATTTTTTTTTTAATATTTATTTGTTTAATTGTACACAATGCCTTTATTCTTAAGTGGTGCTGAGGATCGAACTGGGCCATGCACGTGCTAGGCGAGTGCTCTACTGCTGAGCCACAACCCCAGCCAGCCCTCAGCCATCTTTAGGATGGGAGAAATTATATCAAATTTAAAGTGTTGTCCTTTTCTAAATCTTAGCTAAGGTACTTATTAGAATGAGAATTGACAGACTGATGCCCTCTGATGAATCCTACTCTCTGCCTATTTTTGTAAATAAAGTTTTATTGGAACACAACCATCTCCATTCATTTACTGTTGTCAAAGGCAGCTTTCAGAATACAATGGTGGACAGTATTGTTGGGTCGGGGTACATAGGAGGATTAGAGGAACACTATAATGGCCAAAGGGAAGGGAGGGGAAGGGAGAGAGCAAGGCGGGAAGGGGGGAAAAAGTGGTTGAATAAGATGGATATCATTATTCTAAACGCATGATTGAAGACTTGAATGCTGCGAATATACTTTGTATACAAACTGTTTTATGTAAAAAGATGCTATATATGTATAGTATGAACTGTAATACATACTACTATAAATAAAAATTTTTAAAAAAGAATACAATGGTGGAATTGAAGAGTTGCAATGGACACAGTAAGGTCCACAATGCTGGAAATATTTACTACCTGGATCTTTATAGAAAAATTTTACCACATTCTAGACAATGACGTGTTCTATCAGAATGTGTATATCTGAAATTAGAAAGAAAGAGAGAGAGGGGGAAGGGAAGAAGGAAGAACGGTAGATAGGCAGGCAGGTGGGCTAGAAGGTAGGCAGAAGAAAGAAAGAAAAAGAAGGAAGAAGAAAAAAGGAGGGAGGGAGAAAGAAAATGAAAATTTTTTGTTCACTTCTGCAGATCTACAAAAAATTTTCTGGGAACTTCTTAGGTTCCACCATTTTATTTCATGTTCCTTCACCTCAATCTGTTTTCTTAGGTGAGATGTGCCCTTTTCTTTTAAATTTACTTCAGTTATACCCTTTCTGCTTTAACTTCTTGGCAAGGATGAGTTTCTTTAAATAGTTTTTGGATTTTATAGTATGGAACAGGTCACAAGTAGCAGCTGTTTATGTGTCAGCCCTTTTCTCTCTAATATTAAAAAGTAAGTATTTTATCAAGATATTTCCAGTGTTGTGGAGCTACTAGAGCAAGAGCTCCTGGAATACAATCTCTGGAAAATTAATTTGGATTAATACATTCACAAAATATATCATGAATCCTTTCTACTTCCCCAGCATCTGTTTATCTGTTTGTATAATTTTAACTTAATTCTGTGGTAGTGAAAGCCAAGGCTTTTTAATTAATGTGTGTGTATGAGTATGAGTGTGTGTGTGTGTTTATGTGTGTGTGTGTGTGTGTGTGTGTGTGTATGTGTGTGTATTAGGAAAATTAAACTCCAGCTAAAATATTTTCATTATTTTGTAGGACATAAGTGCCTTAAAGAGAAGATAAATACCATAGTTTATCTTCCAAATTGAATTCAGTGATGGATAATTCCCATTTTTTTTTGTACTTGTCAATATTTAGATATGATGTATAGTAGCTGTCTAGGTTGCTTTTTCTTCCTTATAACTTTCAAAACTCTTTCTTCTGTATTCATACTTTGGGACCAGGAAATAAGACAGTACCCCAGGTTATAAGCACATTCCGTGTGTACCAACTCTGCAGGGTCACCTGTAGAGACCAAAATCTTCAGCTTCGTCTTAGATATAGCCATGTAGTTTTATATGAAAATAGCTGAATGTATGCCAGCATCAGGAATAAAAAGAAAACAACTTGCTTTGTATAAATCCTGCCTACCAGCGAGCCAACATCAGTTTTCCAAACACTTTCTACCTCAGAACCAGAAGGATAATAGACAAGTAGAGAGTTTATTTAAAAGATTGTCATTAACAGCGGTATTTGAGATTTAAGCATGCAGCTACCTGCACATCGAATTCCTCGGGGTTCTCATTTCCATTACATCTAACTTTTCTGAAGATTAGTTTAGATTAAATCCCAGAATTGACATTTGAGACACCTGTCTAAGACTGCACTTAATAAATGATTCAATCCCTCCCTTTGGCATTACTAGAATTCATCTTGTTGTATGCAGTAAACAGAAAGCACACCAGATAAATTCACCATGGGGTTGCTTTGTTCTGGAAAAGAGAGTGGCACAGAAATTCAATCCACCAAACTTGTTATTTGAATAGAGTGTTTTAAGCTAATGACTGAGTTACCTAGTGACATCAAGCGCTCATTTGCTGGCAGGTGTTAAAACCCACATTAATAACAGGGTTTGAGACAGGGAGCTATCCAGCAGACATTCCCAAACACAGATGCCCATGTGAAATGTGGCCAGGCTTCCAGACCTGCTTTGCCTGTGCCCACATGGAATTCAGTAGGATAGACAGCACCTGCAACTCTGCCCACTCACCCATTTGCTGGGGAACGTGGAAAGAGCTGCTGCACGTTTCATGGTGGGAGTTGGAAGCAATGAACTTGAAGAAGCTGCCGTTAACAAAACAAAGCAAAACAGAGTCCTGGTTCATTCTGATGAGACACACTCTTGACATTGCCATTTCTCTTTTTGAGATAGATACTTTCATGGTAAGCTTTTAAGATGAACATGACTCTCTTAAGGGTATACTGAAGATCAGACAGGTTTGGGATTCATGAGAGGGTGGAGAAGACATGTTTTTTATCTTTCTGTTAGAATGTGGGGTAAGTAACCTAATGCTCAGGTTTCATTTTTCTTTATCTATAGAGAGAAAGGATTAGACTAGATATTTTCTGAAATATGTTAGAGTTAATTCTCCACCAGCAATTTTTCCTTTTCTTTTTTTCCTGCTTCATAAACATGCTATTCTTTCTGCATCCAAGACTGCTGACCTGCCTGTTCCTTGCCTCCCTGTGATCTTGGGCCCTTCTCACATTCTAACCTTGCTCTATTCCAGTCTTCCTCAGGAGATCTCCTGCCACTTTCTCTCTCTGGTCCTTGGTGCAGCCATTCTCCTCCACCTAGAATGTTCCTCCCCACATTTCCCTCAGAGATGTTCATCCTGACCAGTCGATCTTTCTTCCTTTAGGCTTTCCAAAAGACTAAGTCAGAGACTCGAGTTTGAGTATAAATAGCTCATTTGGTGGGTGGTCAGAGAGTGAGGAAGTGACCCAGGCAACGGGCAGAGCCAATAATGATGCTATGATCTTGTCAGCACCACTGTGGGCCAGTGGAGCGCCATCCAGGAGAAAAAGCTGCGGAAAAACCAGCACATACTTTGGAGTGAGCTGTCAGGTGGGTTGAAGAAGCTGGGGATATTCAGAACCAAATTCCTAAGGCCATTGTTTGACCACTGTTCTACAGGGTCTTAATTCCTCTACACTTCAATTCTGTCACGTTTGATGCCAGAGATGCCTTCAGGGATGCCTTCAGTTTGGCTTCAGAATGAGTCAACCAAAGGACGTAATACTGACAACTGGAGGTTCATCTGAGTTCAGTGAAGTGTTCAACCCCAACGTTTTGTGTACGTCTGCTCTGCTTTCTAGCACAGCATCTTACTCTAACCATTCTGTCTATGATTTTTTTTTCCCCTCATATCACTCACCAGTACCTTTTGCTGTTCATTTACTTACTTTGGTAAGCAATATGTTATAGTACTTGAAAGCATAAACTCTAAAGCCAGAATAATAAGCTTTGAGTTCCAGCCCATCATTCTACTAGTTGTATATTGCTATTTCCCAATTTATGCAATCATATTAGACACTATCTCTGTAGATTATTGTAAGTTGAAATTAGTACTTTTAGGTAAAGCCTCAGAACACACAATATGAAATTCACCAGTTAGCTCATATTGTAATTGCTTTCATATTGTCTGTCTTCCCCAAAGAATATTATTTTTTCCTGTTCATTATGGTTCTAAGGACTCAGCAAAGCAGTGTAATAGTTGTGTGCTCTCTTTCTCTCTCTCTTTTCCTCTGTACGTGTGTGTATATATATTTCTTTCATTAATATGTATATATACTCATATATATATATACATATATACTCATTGCAATAATTCCTTTTTTTATACCTTAATTTTATTTTTTTTATTTTTATGTGGTACTGAGGATCACACCCAGTGTCTCACATGTGCTAGGCAAGGCTCTACCACTGAGCCACAACCCCAATAATTCCTTTCTGAACATTCAAGTTTTAAACTCACTTCACCCCAAAATACTCACCTTTAAGTAGTGAATTTTATATTTGCATTTGCTTTCTAAGACTCAAAGTTTCCTCCTTTCCAATTAATCCTTCTCTGACTTTCTTCTTTCCTTCCAAATTGCCTGATAACCCCTTCTCCACACTCCATTCATCAGGTCTTTATCATAACTGCCATCATTTGTTGACTTGTGATTTTCTTGAGGACAGAGAATGCACTATATTTGGGATTTTTGTCCCTAAACACCCAAGTAAGTACCGGGTGGAACAATTTGTGGAATTAATGAATAAATTTGCCCAGCTAATTTTTTTAATAGTGGACAGCTAATCATCCAAATCCTGCCTAGATCGCCCTCTGGTGTGGAAAGGGTGGACAACCTGGACTCTTCAAAAGTGGGATAGCAATCGACACCCAGAAGACAGAAAGAACCACGAAAAACATGTGCCACAACCCATGGAGACCATGGAGGACCAGTGACTCCAGAATAGATGTCCATAAAAGGCTTCCTCGTTTGCAATACATTCTGGTTAAGAAGATGAAAAAAAATACATCTTTCAGCAGAAAATGAGAAAGCACAGCACTCTTCCTGAGGAGGTCCCTTGTTTCACAAAGATAATAAAAACTGCTGTTACCCTAGGTTTACCTAGTGACTGGCCAGAGGCCAGAGGTGATAGGCCAAAGGATCTAGGAACAGAAGCATCCTGACCCTAAATACTGCCCACTTTTCTGTTAAACAAAATCCTTTTGTTGTTGCTGTATTGCTAATTAATGTATTCAAACATTCAGGTATGACTTTTAAGTTGATCATTTAGATCTACCAAATTAAAACCAAAATGTATTTCTATACATGTTTGGTTTATGTTACCTGTATCTGCAGAAGCAGCTGGTTACATCAGCAGACAAAAAGCCTACTTAAAATTCACAAATACCCAGAGGACATCACAGTAGCTCAGTATGAACAAAAGAGATGAAATATGAGACAAATAATTTCCAGATTTCCTGGTATCCATGCTTCAATTCAAAAAGATTCTCTCTCATAATTTTAAAAGTTTGGCTAGTTTTTAATCTAATGTGTGTGTGTTTTATATATATATATATGTAATGTACAAACACACACATATATGTATATAATGTATATATACACATATATGATGCAAAGCAAGAGAATTGGTGTCAATCTTAGAAAAATAAATGGTTCTGAGACAAAGAAGCTGGAAAACTCTGATTTTGTTCCTTTTAGATGAACTGATAATCCCCAATTTACTATGAAATATTTTTTTTTCTAGCTAGTTTACTTATAATTGGGCTCCTTTGTGCATTCAGGTCCTTGAGGCTGGAGAAATTGTCTGAACACCTCTCTGATTACTCCTTTCTTCATCTCTAGCATCTCACACCCATCTTCCTTTTCCTTTCTTGTTGCAATACTTCTTCATTAGTTCTATACTCTCAGGCTCATTATAAATTCTTGGGTGTTTCTGCATATAATACCAAACAACCATGACATATTTTTGCCTTACTTTTTCTTCAAACTAGTTACACCCTAACGAATGATGTAAAGATGTCCACACCTCACTGTCCTCTAGGAAATTAGTTCTTTGACCATTTCCTTCCTTCTTTTCTTCCTTTCTTCTTTCCTTCCATCTGTCATTAAGATACTATGGTCACATTTTCCAAAATCAATATTCAATTTAATCTCTTTGCCTGAACATCAGGACAGATAACATAAAGAGTATTTGTCTTTGTACCTTGAGTTCCCTTTTAAGTCACAATTATTCCAACTGTCCACTCAGTCTTTCTCCATGTTCAGCACTTTGAATTACCAGTGTTTTACCTCTGTTATTGAAAGATTCAAAAATAATGGGTCTCATGTTAAGGGAAGTTTTATTTGTGATCTGCATGGCACCATTTCCTAATTATTTAATTATTCAATGTACCTCTCAAATTTCAGGTTGCAGTTAAAAAAATGTTTTGTTCTAGCTTATGTATCCTTAAAATAAAATGATTCTTAATGGGATAGCAGAAAATTTAAGAGAATTAGAATGAGTATAAATGAGATTATAGGGGTTTGTTTTAGATTTTTAAAAAATAAAAGTTGCCCATCTGTGTTCCAAAACTTGTTTTTTCTGATAAGTCTCACATAGTAGCTCTTACTATAATGAAACTCTCTTCAATGATTTTATTTATAAAACAATAGCCACAGAGATACATGAAATTTCATGGTTCAGTGATTGTCATCTAACCAAGTCATATAAGATTGAATCATCCAGGGTTAAATAAAACACCTGCCTCCAAATATATATTACCTGAGGTTTCTCTGATTTCAATCACACCATCAGCCGGCTGACCTCAGAGATGGGAGGACAGATGAAGAACAAGAAGGATTTCAGACACTGACTCTGTAACTCACTTAACCATGTCAGCAAAACATTACATATATTTTTACAGTTTAGAAAGGACCTTCCCAAACCAATAATATCTGATATCATCAATTCAATGTCTTTTGACACCTACTAAGAGAACAACAACAACAAATTAACCTTGATATATGTTGTGGAATTAAAAACTAAAAGTAAAAACCCAAATGAGAAAAAAAAAAAAATCCATATGTTTAAAAAGAAAACGTTAGCAGATATTTTTAAGGGTGTTTTAAATAGAATTCTCCTGAAATGTATGTGTCTTATAGTTCTTGATTTTGTCTTTAAGCAAGCAGCTCAATACTTTGCAAGTATAGACTTTGGGTGAATTTATGCAGAATGAACTATCAGTGACATGTATTTGCTATTTAATTGCATTCAGGGGCAAGACAAAAAAAGATAATTTGTACCAGTGACAAATGGACTAGTTCTAGCCTGAGCCTTTGGTCCCTGCCTCTCTGATATCTGTTATAACTCTCCCTTCTCCCATATCATCAGATACTGAACAAGTCTCCAAAGACACAGATAAAGGCGGTTAATTTTGAAATGAAAGCTATTCAAATCTGAAAGATGTTCAATATTAGTACATACAGTGAACTTATAAAATCTGTCACATTTTATTATTTACTTCTATTTCTTTAAAAACATAGATATTACCACGTAATTTCCATTCTGGCTAACATAAACACAAAATCATTCAATAAGCCAGCTCACACAGTAGCCTTTTTTTTTCCCCCTTTTTCTTTCCAGGAAAGCAAAACAAAAAGAGTTTGGAACAGCACAACAAGGAGTTAGTCCATGTAGGAACTGATAGACTGAGACTGACACCATGGAAATCGAATTCTGCAACCTTGTGACCTCCAAAGACCAAGCTGGAAAACCAGAACTGGTGATCCTATTAGTGAGTCAACTTGCCTCTCTTTAAATGTCAAAGGGGAAATCGCAACATAGTCAAAGAGCCCAGGACACTGTGACCCTCCGGAACTTTTCAGGAGTTTGGACTTCCAAAAAGATTTGTATTCACAAATATCATTTTAAATAATGAAAATATTATTTCAAATGCAAATCCAAATCAAACTAAAATGAAATATACCATATAATAAAATTTTATTTTGCTGGATCACATATTTAATTTTAAATAGGCTTATATCTACGTACTGGATTCCTCACCAATCACCAGCTGAGGCAACACCAAATCTTGTTGACTTAAATGTTACACATCTTGAAAAGGATGTGTTTTCATTTAAAGTGCATTCAGATCTAAGTGTGGGATTCTGATCATCTTCAAGTCAGCTATATATTTTAAAAAGCATAATTCATTGGAATCAAAATAGTAGTACCTAAAATAGAGTTGAAAGAGGAAAGAAATCTTATATATTTGTTCCATAAATATGAGACTGAAAGATTGCCTCATCATCAGATCATATCCTCAAATTTTATTATGGCCTTTAATCAGTCCAATGGTAGCAGCTCAAAGTATGATACCACTGCTTATGTTAATTTATTTCATCCTGATCCAATTCTGAAAATGGTACTTCTAATCTAACTCTGGCAACCTTGTTTAATCTCACAACCTGTGCAGTCCAGATTCCAATATGTAACATCTAGAGTTTTCCCTATGTATGTGTCATGTAGCCATATAATAATAAAGTTTAATTTCCAAAAATTGATTTTCATCTCAAATTCTTGGGAATGAAGACTTAACGGACTTTCACAGTACCTTTATACTGAGAACTGGGTGAGAGTCTCCTGGATTTGCCTCTCAGTGATATGCATTTATCAACTGAACACATTACATGCTCTCTGATTCCTTTCCTCTTGCTTATAATGCTACTTGTCAGGACTGACATACAAAATAAAGAAGCCATTTTGTTCAATGTAGAATAGAGTGCATAGGAGAGGACAAAACATAAGTATATTTCATCATATCTAGTTTCATCACACTTACTACATGATATTCTTTCTTTCTGGGTCTGTCTTCCTCCATTGTTTGTGTCTTTTCTATTGTCCTCCTTCTGTTTTTACTCCAAACATTTTCTGTAGCCCATCCAATGATGCAGCGGGAAACATTTCTTCTTATTAACTTTATTTATGATAGCTTGTTTTACACATGCAGTTTTGAACACTATAGTGAGATGAGCAGAACAAGTTATACATCATTAAAAATGTGTATTCTTGACTTGTCCAATGATAACAAGTGTTTTTGAAGAACTGAGGTTTCACTAGATCTGCTGTGCCTATAAATAACTGAACTTCAGAGTTCTAAACCAGCAGATTCCAGAAGCACTGGGAATCCTGTCACTGTGGGGTTCCTAGCAGAGATGCTCCAGGAGTTACGATCTCTTCTACCTTTAGCCTCAAGTAAATGCCATGGCTTCCTTGATATTCCTTCTCCCCTACAATTCCTGATTATTTATCTTTTCATCTATTCATTCTACCCACAAACATCTGTGAAGAAATGTTTATGTGCCAATTACGGTGCTAAATGCTAAACAGGCATAGACTTGAATTTGGCTAAAGGAGATAATAGTCTCATGGAGAGAAAGCCAACTGTTCAATTTCATTGTAGGGTTGTTAAGGGATATGAGGGGGGTAATTAACAGATGCTTTTAAGGACTTTTAGGGGCTGCTTAACTGAGTGTTGTGGGAGTCAACTGAGATTTCCTTAAAGAAGTGATGCTTAACTTAAGAGGTGCTGCAGGAGCAGGAGGAAGCTGGTCAACTAGGGGTATTTTTCTTCTACTTCTTACTGTATTCTCCCAGGCACTGACTTTTCAGATATTGTCAGAGTGCATCCCCTAACTAACCTTCTACTCTCATCCTGGTTGACTTGGAGTCCAAGCAGAAGGCCCAGCAAACACTCAGGTTTTCTTCACCATCCCCTGCACACCAGGGACCTTGGTTTTCTTGTTCCATCACAACCCATGCACATGTCCATCACCAACTTCCTGCTTCTCTGAAACATACTTATGAGGAGGGTCTAACTGAACTCTCGGAATGTTTCATTGTGTCATTCTTCTGGATTTTGTTGTCCTTCTCTGCCAAAACTTTAACTTTCTTGGTTGATATTCTGACTTGCTCATATTAGAAGTCCTTTATATTCCCCCTTTGGAGCTCTTAAGTATTAAGTGTTGCCATTCTGGTTTGGATGTGAGGGTCCCCCAAAAGCTCGTGTGTGAGACAATGCCAGAAAGTTCGGAGGAGAAATGATTGTGTTATAAGAGCTTTAACTTAATCAGTGAATTAATCCCTTGATAGGAGTGCTAACTGAAGACAGGTACAGTGTGGCTGGACCCTACCTGTGAAGGTGAATCAGTGGAGGTGAGCCTTTTGGGGTATATAGTTTATATCTGGTGAGTGGAGCCTCCCCCTCTGTTTCCTGATCATCATATGAGTTGCTTCCCTCTACCAGACTCTTCCACTATGATATTCTGCTTCACCTTGAGCCCCGAGGAATAAAGCCTGACTATTTATGTATGGAGACCTCTGAATCCATGCGCTCCTAAATAAACTTCTCCTTATCTACAATTGTTCTGGCTGGATCTTTTTGTCACAGCAGCAAAAAAAGCTGACTAAAACAGTTGCCAACCAACCTAGGTGCTTGTCAACAGATGAACAGATAAAGAAAATGTGGTATATATATACACAATGGAATATTACTCAGACATAAAAAGAATTAATTTATGACTTCTGTGGTAATTGGATGGATCTGGAGAATATCATGCTAAGTGAAATAAGCCAATCCCCAAATACCAAAGGTTGAATGTTCTCTCTGATATACGGGTGCTAACACACACAGCACGGTAGGGAAAGAAAAGAATAGAAGTTCAGTGGATTAGACAAAGAGGAATGGAGGGAAGGGAGGGGTATAGAAATAGGAAAGACAGTGGAATGAATCTGACATAACTTTCCTATGTTCATGTGTGAATGAATACACCACCAGTGAAACTCCATATCATGTACAACCATGGGATCCTAATTAGAATAAGTGAATCAGTTATACTCCATTTGTGTATAACATGTCAAAAAATACATTCTACTGTCACATATTGTCTAAAAAAACCCCCACAAATTAAAAAATCTACTCTTGTTTCTTTCTTATCCTACATTTTCTTCAGAATATGGCTTCAGTGCTGATCTATGTACTGATGATTTAAAAAAAAAAAAAATTTAGTTATTGATGGACCTTTATTTTTATTTATTTATTTATTTATTTATTTATATGTGGTGCTAAGAATCAAACCCAGAGCCTCACACATACTAGGCAAGTGCTCTACCACTGAGCCACAACCCTAGCCCAAGTACTGATGATTTCTAAATACCTATTTCCATCTGAGATTTATCCTTTGATTGGTAGACCTACGTTAGTATCAGCTTCTTGGATTTTTCACTTGAGCACCCCTACTACCTCAAGGATGTTCTAGCTCAGCTCACGATCTTCTTCCCTTTCTAACCAGTTTGATACATTTAATTGTCCCTCATCTATCAGACATATTGCCATCAATTTCGTGGTTCATCTTAGAAAACTAGGTAATAATTCTCACTTTTCCTTTGTTACAAGTACTCATGCAGAGTTCAAATTTTCCTGGGTTCCACCTACTCAGAATACCTAAAAGGCAGCCACGGCCACTGACCTCATTACCATTCTTTGTTGGGGGAAATCACTGCTTCTTGTTGGTATTATGTCATCCCATTTGAAATAAACTGACTTTTGTTCTCATATATTTTTTTTGCCTTTCTTGTAAGATAACTATAGTTCCACAACATTAACGTCCGCCTTGGGATTGGGTTAGTTTTGGTGAAGGTTCTGAGAATGGCTTCAGATTCACATATCACATGACTCAGCTATTGTTTTACCAAAGGAAGAACACAGACCAAGAAAACACACCAAATAAATGTATGAAAATAGGCAAAAATGTTGTAACTACATCCTGATAAAGAAAGAAAACAGGACCAGGCACTCTATGTCATGAGAAGGCAATAGTCTGCAAGCCAGGGAGAAAGATTTCACCAATTGCGTTAGAACCTTAAATTATATTAGATGTCAAGAACTGTGATAAAGTAATTTCTGTTGTTTAAGCTACCTAGACTGTGGCACTCTGTTACGGCAGCCAGAGCTGACAGACATACTTTGGCATGAAACCACAATAGAAGGCATTTCAGTATATGGAAAATGAGGGAAATCAGGTAATTCTATTTTTTTTTTTTTCTGGGCTCATTAACTTTAAGAACAAAATCCTGGAATGGCTATCATTCTTGTACATAGAGAAAACATGTAAAAATTCAATATATGAAATTTGAATCATGTGACATGTGGGTGGGGAGGCGGGAAGGGGGAGGGACAGAAAAGTAATGGTTATTACTTGAAATTCTGGATCCTGTCCTGTCAAAAGCCAGACATAGACACTGGGTTTCTTAGTTAAATGAGACAATGCATTGTCCTTCCTGATTTTTTTCATTCCCCTCCTTGTTCTTCATTTTTTAAAATATGATTCGGTCTTAACCAGGAACTTCCTCACAGACTCTTAGCCAGGAACAGGGAGTGAAGGCAGATAACTGGCTCACAGGAGCAGGGTAGTAGAGCTAGGAGAGAAGCGGGTGTGAGTGAGCCCATTACACAACACCTCTATCATGTTTGGGATTGCTGAAGCAAGGAAAGATGTTGGTGAGGGAATGAGAAAGGAAACAAGGAGTCTGTTAGTATCTCTAAAAAACATATTTGGTAGTTTCCCCAGTACATCTCCAAGTTATTTATTTAAATTACTTTAAACTCACTTTTTGGGTCCTGTTATTAAAGAGGAAGCTCTATGTCAGCACTTTTGATATCTTTAATAACCCTCCAAACCCTGTTAAAAATCACCCTTCGTTAAGGCTACTAAATAATTGCTTTATTTGCATATTCTACCAAGTCCACCTCATTACAGATATTCAATGTTTCCTTATTAATATCATCAGTATCAAAAAAGAGGAAAAAATCATTGATACACAAATGATGAAATGAAATTACAAAAACCTGTGAAATTTTCCCTTTAGTTCCTAAGCCAATGAGTAGATTTTTCAGACAGTCATTATGGTGTGTAGACCTCCATGACAAGGAATTATACAAGTCACAGGCAGATTAATATAACTAGCTAACATGCAATGTGAGCTTACCATATGCCCCTCATTATTTTAAAAGCTTTCAGTATTTCAACTTATGCAATCATTACAACACCCCTGTGACTCTATTTGCAGATAAGGAAAATGAAACACACAAAGTCTAAAACGTTGCTCAAGAACACAGATGTGGTATAAGTAGGAATTGAATTTTGAGAACATGAAAACCACTTATTTTACTCTTTGTACAGTGTGGCCTTTTCAAGATAATCCAGGGTATTCACATTATTTTATAGAAAAAAAAAAATTGAAGGTGGGGTGAGAATAAATGACTAATAATGGTCATGTCTGAGTAGTGATTGAAATATCACAGAAACTCCTAGTCTCCACATTGCCAGTTCTGAATTCTTTCTGCTATGTCCAGCATAAACAAAGTTCACCAAACAAGAAGTATCTGGTGACATTGGTCCTCTAAGGACTGAAAATTTCTCATAGTTCTAATTGCACTTTGTAATGTTCTACATGACTAGTCTGATTATGTTTTCCAGAATTCCCTTTATTGTATGTTTCTGGTTAAGGTGGACCACAAGGAGAGGTTTCTATGCAATTTAGAGAAAATATGAAAATCGGTGACACACATTGCCATAGCTCTGTTGGATGACCTACCTGGTGTAAGGATGAGATTGAATGATCGCATTGGTGTGAGGACCAGTCAGGTCTACAACAGCTCCCACCTTTCTTTAGACAGCTCTTCAACTTGTTTGACTCCTGGGCCCAATGTGTGTTTATCTTTACGATGATATACTTTCGCTTCTGTAAGGTACCCATACCAGAATTTCACAGGAATTAAGAACTGTCACATATTCTTAGAAATTGTTAGCAATAGTGGGTACCACAAGGACTCAAACACATGCTCCAAAGTAGCACTGCAAGGCAAACTTTACTTCTGCAGAGGGTGTGCCATCAAATATAGTCTGGCAAACGAGCACACTTGTGCACGCAGTCTGCCTGTTTTTATCCCTAATGCAGCACTGTCCCTTACTTTGACAGGAGAAGCTTGGGATTACAATCTGAAAGGGTCATCACAGTAGAAATAGACATTATCTCTGATCCAGAGACAGTTCCACTCATCCATGCCTGTCCAGCTACAGTCACTGCTGAGTGATGTTTTTGCCAACAGCAGATAAAATAAATGTTACCCCCATGAGTATGGCATTTCCTGAAGGGTCAGCTAGTGGCTTTTCACCAAGTTTGTTAGGTTGGCCCACTTATATCATGGCAGGCACAACATTTTATTCCTACTAGAACAGAGTGGGATTTGCCTTCCTACTTCAAATGCATCTTCTAAGCTACTAATCAAGTATTTACTCACATATATTTACTATTACACATAGCATCACTTTTGACCCAGAAATTCATTTCACAGAAAATAACGTAGCAATGGAATTTATCGATCTGATCTGTTTTCTACCATGCGAAAGCAGCTGGCTTTTGGAATTGATGGAATGACCCTTGGAAGTGCTAGATATGGCACCAGCTAGGTGGCAACACGTTGCAGGGCTTGGGCAACGTTCTCCAGGTGAGTCTATTTATGAAGTCACCATCTGATAGCCAAGATTCACATTTCCTGGAATCAAGGGATTGAAATAAAAGTGATGTCTCCAATATTATTCAGACTCATTCACCAGCATGTTTTTTTTTTTTTTTTTTTTTTTTTTTTTTTTTTTTTCCATTCCCACAGCTTTAGGTTCTGCTGACAGAAACATCTTAGTTCCAATGGAAGACTTCTTCTGCAAGGGAACAATGATTCCATTGAACTGGAATTTGAGATGGACACCTGTGCCTTTTGGAATCCTCATGTCTCTGAATCAAGAGGCAAAGGAGGAGAGTTATGATGCTGGCTGCAGGGATTATTCTGGTCATCAAGGAGAAATTCTCTGGGCACTGTATAGTGAAAGTAAAGAAGCACCTTTTCATGCAGAAGAACCTCTGGGATGCTTCCTAGTACTCCCAGGTCCTATTACTAAAGGAGATGAACCTACTAAAAGCCCACAATGTAATTAAGGAAGGCTTGTGCCACCCCACCAGGTAATGAACCTCATAAGATGTGGACTGAGCAAAGAGAGAATATGGACTGAGTGAGAGAAGAAATAAATGCAAGCTATCACCACATGGTAGGTTGGAGAAACACAGGCTATACTAGCTATGAATATTTATTTGGGTCTAAAATGTTCATATAGGCTTTAATCCAATAGTTTAGTTTTATTTCTACCCATTATCCTTCATCAAATGTATGATGTTTTAATATTAGCCAAATTTATATATAATTTAAAAAAAATTTTTCAGATGTTGATGGATCTTTATTTTATTCATTTATTTATATGGGGTGCTGAGAATCAAACCCAGTGCCTCACACATGCTAGGCAAGCACTCTAGCACTGAGCTACAATTCCAGCACTATATATTAGTTTTTAAATTATAGGATATCGTAGTTGGAGTAAGATTTAGGGGAAAAATGAGATTATCTAAACACATGAATAAATGGAGTTTGCATCCTATTAGGAGAGAAAAGTGAGCTTATTTTGAATCACAGGAAAAATATATCAGGTTAGGTGGGAATTTGACCTTGTCATTATCTTTATTTGTAAACTAAGGATATAAAGAGATGTTCATGGGTATCAAGTTGATAATGAGTAGATTTTGTTTCCTCTCAATTTATCAACTTGGCTACATAGTTCAATTTCCAAGAGTCTGCTTCCCTATATATCTCCAATTAGGGTGGGCCAAGAGTGATTCTTGTGGGTGATTTGGAGTTTAAACATAAAGCAACAGTTATTTTGTATCTTACACATATTGTTGTTAGTAAGATCACTTGAATTATTTCTGCGAGGCAGCAGTGGACCTACCACTGATGCACCTTCTCCTGGATATACCCTCAGTTTTTTCTGACTTTGAGTCTAAGTGTCATTTAATTGCTTGATGATGAGATGCACTTTCTTCAAGGATTCCATACTGTCAAGATCAGAGGCAATGAGAAATAGCTTGGATTTCAGTTCACCTTCCTGTGACTCCAACTTGGTCTTTTAGGTTCTAATTGTTTGTTTCTGCAGTACTGGGGATTGAATCCAGTTATGCTCTACCACTGAGTTACATCCTCAGACCTTTTTATATTTTAATTTGAGACAGTCTCACTAAGTTGTCCAGACTGGGCTTGAACTTGTTATCAGCCTGCTTAATCCCTTCCAAGTTACTGGATTACAGGCATGCATCACTGTTCCATTCTCTATATTGTTTGTGAAACCCCCCCCACTATATATATCCCTATTCCCTGTGGACTCCAAGCTCTAGCATCAGAAGTGAAGACCAGAACCTTGCAGAGACTACACAAACAACTCTGAACAATTTCATAAGGTCATCTCCTTGTAATGAATCTTTTGACATCTGTCTGTCTAACTATTAATCATCTATCATCTATCTATACATCTTTTCAACTTGTGATTCTGCTACTTGTATTGAACTCTGATACAAATGGGCTACAAAGAAATCAAATTCAGTTACACTTTCTTCATGAAATACTTCAACAAAATTGGTAATGTTAAAGAAAATAAAAATATGTGGTATTTGTTGACATAATATTCTACTACCTATAGAAGGTCTCAGTTTGTCAATTCAGATATACTGATTTGAAAAGGATCACTGAAACTGCCAATAACTTAAGCCAGTTTAGTAAAGGATTCTAAACATTTAATCATATATAAATATACAGGTAATGATATTATCACTTTTAATATAGCTTATGTTTGTAATATTTCCTTTCCTATGTCATGAAATAATATGAAATATTAATAAGTAAGATTTGCAGAATAAGAAAACTGAGGCTTAGAAGTATTAACTTTCCCTATAAGTCACATAACAAGTAAATGAGAGTATATTGGATTCTATGTCTTTCTCAGTTGTGTTCAAAATGCTACATTGTCATTTAGAGAAAAATAAATGAGTTTTATTGTGAGAATCAAATGTAACATTGTACAGAGGCTTGAGTTTGGAGATCTTCAATATGTGTACTTGGCAACTGTTAGTTGTTGATGTTATGATCATCATTATTAATATTTTTATTTGACAGCTCTTGGCATGATTGTCCCATAATTAGCTTTATGTGTCTTGTCATGTCTATGCAGTAATACTTTAAACACAGCACACCAGAGGGCAGCAAATGTGCAGCAGATTATTTAGGCTTAACTGGCTAGGCTCAGCCACTTGCCGATCATGTGTTCTTGACAAAATCAAATTTTAAGAGTTTTGGATCCCTCACCTGTAATCTGTTTATGATTGTAATAGTTACATCATATGGTATAGCTTGAATCTCATTCCAAGAGCAATAGAAAACTATTTAGGTTTTTAAGATGCACAGTTCTAATTCACTCTTTTGAGTGTGCTTTGTTTTCTGTATAAAGAATGGAGATTAACACAAAATGAAGAAGAGAAAAGTAATGAGCAGGCTATAGAATAATCAGAGAAGAAGCAGTGTTGACTTTGATGATAATGGTGTGTGTGTGTGAGCTATGGTTTAGTAGTAGAGGCAACAGAACCAAATTGTAAGTGTTGAAGTTGAGAAAGATCCCCATGGTTATGGAATTGAGCAATAGGAGAGATGGCATTGCTATAAACCAAAAAGGTAAAGGCAGAGCAAGAGCCATCCTTTGGCAGTGGAGATGGTGGTTGCAATAGTGGTACAAAGGTTAGGACAGGAGCAAGATGGCAGAAAAGAAGTACCCTTCATGCGACTCTGTGACTGAGAAGAGTTAGGGCAACAATGGATAAAGAGACAAAGATCTCTGGGAAAAAAAAAAAAAAAAAAGAAGTAACAGGAAACCTAACCAGCATGGAGAATTGGAAAGATAACTTAGAGAACAAAGCAATTTTCAACCTGAATCTCAGGCTTGCAGGCTGGAGGCAGGGAACTCAACACTGCACACAC
This sequence comes from Tamias sibiricus, assembly GCA_025594165.1. Lineage (NCBI taxonomy): Eukaryota > Metazoa > Chordata > Mammalia > Rodentia > Sciuridae > Tamias > Tamias sibiricus. The sequence goes on from CM046662.1 coordinate 15,062,992, forward strand.
AAGGCAAGCCAGAGAATGCAGGCAACTCTGATGATTACAGCAGACTGGCAGTCCCAACTGCAGGAGAATTCCCCTGTTTCTACAAGATTTAAATCCAGTTTGGGAATTTGTTTGGCAAGTGATTTCTCCTGCACAACAATCTTGCTTTAGAGCAGCAGTTCATTACATCGCTCTGCAAACTCTCAGAGTGTTACAACCAGAAGGTGTCTTGAGAAGCGGCCTATTGTTTGGGCTTAAATTGCTGTTGGTGTCAGAAAACCCAGAACAATCAAAATCCAGTGTCCCTGTGGACATCCCGACAGATTGACTGGCTAGGAAATGGGCTGTGGCTTGAGGGAGGGTCTTATACAAAATCCTGAAAGGTTTATGCAATGGTTGAGCACAGGCTGTGACAGGGAAAGAAGTGAAGGGCATAACCTTTGATGGTCCTGCCCTCTGTGACAAGGAGTGAGGTCAGTCATGTGTCATTTTGCAAAGGAACAAGCTCTAAAAATGCTAATACAGACTGACAAATGGTTCCATTCTCACTACACCCCCCTCCAGCACAGAACTCAGGGGTTTGGTTGAGCTCCTCCCTCTAAGAGGCATTCCAGGGATACGCTGTGGCTTGCCCACTTGCCATGCCCCTGTGTTCACAGAGTATATATAGTCCTGTGGGCTGAATATGTGCCTGAATATATGCATGGCTCACATATCAATAAACTTGGTGCATGAGAAAGGTGTGTTGTGGCCCAAATATTGACTTAAAGTGAGGGCCTCTGGTGTGGTACACATAACCACAAAAGTGGTAAAAAGGGTTCTTGGTAGTTCCAACAGTGGCCATGCCTCCAGGTGTGCATAACAAAAGCTTCCTTTGAGAATACATCTGTAGCATGGTCAGCATTGCTTTATCACTCAAGCAAGACACTTTATAAGAAAGGAGGGGTACAGCCACATACAATGCCAACTTGTTTTGGTGTGTATTGAGAGGAAAAACAACACTTAAGCTACAACACACTATCCTACGCTCCTTTACCTAGTAGACTTCAGAATTCAAAGATAAAGAATTGTCTCTTGTTCAAGAATCTCAGGAGAAATTTTGGATCTTTTTTCTTTGTCTATTTTATCTTTATTATTATTACTATTACTGTTATTATTTATCATTTTTTTCTTATAAGCATTTTATTCTTTAACTGGATTTTTCTCACTTCTTTTCCATTTTGTCCTTTATTTAATTTTTTTCTTTCTTTCTTTTTTTTTTTACCTTTTTTTCTCTTTTACTATTCTTTTGTTATCTATTATTTAAATTAATTTTACTTTCATTAATTTTTAACCTTGTAGTCTATTCTATATTGTGGTTTTTTTTTCTATTGTTATTGTCATGGTTATTATTTTTATTTAGCCTTATACTATTCCCATATCTGGTTTGATTTAATGTTGTTCTTGTTACTGTTGCTTGCATTTAGCTTTCTGAGCAGTTCTGGGACCAAGTCTGACACCTAGACCATGTTGGATGAGTGGTTTTCTACAGAGCTATTACAACATTCCAGTTGAGAAAAATTGCACCTTACCCCAAACATGTCCTAATCTTGTTGGAACCTGGGTGTGTACATCAACTTAAAGAATTAAAAAAAAAAAAAAAATCCCACCATATGACCTATCCCCAAGTAGACAAAAGTAGGAAGAGCTTAAAATACAGTTTGTTGTCATTAACTTCTTAGCAACAGCAGAGAGAAATAGCACAACTATTGTGTAACCATTCTCACAGAGGACTTCAGCATAGGTTTCTCCATACACTTTTAGATAGCGCATTGCTGACAATATGGAGAAGTAACTACAAAGGTTGCATCCCATATCTACTATCTACAGTACACCTGCCTGAACAATCAGAGTGCCCTACTATTACAAGACCTAGAAAGAAACCAGATCCCTCAGGGTCTGATACTGTGTTAATTGTATCAAATCCCACTAATCACAGCCAAAGAAGCCACAGGGAAACTACAGTATGAAGTCTATTTGGAATTAAACTCAATTCTACACAAGAAAATGGCATCTCAGGATACTTGTCAAGACAAGGTCACTCACTAAGAATTCCAGAAAAAAATAAACAAATGTACACAAGCAAACAGAAATCTTGGAAATGTAAAGCTCAACAAATCAAATTATTTTTAAAAAACCTCATTTGGATGCTTCAACACTAGATTAAATCAAGCAAATAAAAGAATATCAGGCCTTAAAGACATATTTGATAAATTATCACATTCACCAAGTAAGAAAGAATGATCAGAACATACAGGATCTATGGGACACCATAGAAAGACCAAACAGATATCAACTGAAATAGATAAAGGAGAAGAACTATAGGCTAAAGGCATAGAAAACCTATTCAGTGAAATAATACTGGAAAATTTTACAAATGTTAGAGAAAATATGGACATCCTGATATAGGAGACATTTAGAAATCCAGACATGAGCAGAAAATAACTTCTACATGATATATTATAGCTAAACTCCTGAACATACAGAAAAAATAAAGAATGTTAAATAATTAAAGAGAGAAACACCAAGTCTCATATAATCCAAACTTATCAGAATGACAATAGATTTCTCTGAAATGAACTTTAAAGGCCACTTCAAGCCCTCAAAGAAAATAATTGTCAACCTAGAATACTACATCCACCAATGTTATCTTTCACAAATGAAGAAGAAATTAGAAAATAGGAGAAATAGGACAAAGATGAGCATAAAGTAAAGAAATTCATAACCACTAAACCAGGATAACAGAAGATTCTTGCAAAAATCTCAAACACAGAAGAGAAAGCAGAATACACATAAACAATGGAAGGAGAGAATAAACCTCACTCAAAAAACAAATAAGCAAATGAAAATTGAGAAACAAATATTATTAATACAGGAAAGTACCAAACATCTGTGATGAATTTGGGAGAAAAAAACAACCAGAAGAAAAACAACAAAATGATAGGAATTACTACATGCCTTTCAATAATAACCCAAAATAAGAAGAATTTCAATTCTCCAATTAAAAGATACACACTAACTTATTGAATTAAGACACAAGATCCAGCAATATTCTTCATGAAAGAAACTCATCTCACCAGCAGAGATATATAAGAAAAATGAAAATGAAGCAACGGAAAATGATATCCTATGCAAATGGAATCAGAAAACAAGCAGAAGTAGCTACATTTATACACTCCCCTTCAAAAAAGAACGAACTTAAAGCCAAAATTGGTGAGAAGAGAAAAAGAAGGCCCCTTCATTTTGATATCAAAAAGATAAATAAGGGCTGGGCTATAGACAGTGGTAGAGTGCTTATTCATGATATGCAAAGCCCTATATGTGATTCCTAGCACCACAAAAGGAAACAAACAAAATGAAATAATGATTGCAAACATATGTGCACCAAATGTCAAAGCAACCAATTTTATAAAACAAGCACCATTTGATGTAAATGGAGAAACAGGCACAAGTACAATAGTGGGTGATATCAACTCTCACCAATAGATAGATCTTCAAGACAAAAAATCAGCAAATAAATGTCAGAATTAAGTTACACTATAGATCAAATAGATCTAATAGACGTCGACAGAGTACACTATTTAATGTCTGTACATTCTTTTCTTCAGCAACATGGAATTTTCTACAAAGTAGATCATATTTTAGGGTACAAAGCAAGTATTAACAAATAAAAAAAAAACTTGAAATGATTTTTTCCTCTTAGCCAATCATAGAAGAATTAAACTAGAAATCAACAGCAAAAGAAACTATAGAAATTATGCCAACACATGGAGATTGAACAACACAGTTTTGCATGAACAGTGGCTTATTGAAAAAAAAAATGCGGGAAGTTAAAAGATTTCTAAAATTGAAATAACAAAATGTACCAGAAACTGTGAGATATAATAAAGTAGTTCTATGAGTGAATTTTCAGATATGAGCACCTACTCTGAAGAGAGAGAGAGAGAGAGAGAGACAGAGAGAAAGAGAGATAGAGAGAGAAATCTCAACTAATGTAGAATAATGTCATGTAATGGTGCATCTCAAGGTCTTAGAAAATAGGACAAATCAATCCCAAAATCAGTAGAAAGAAAGATTCAGTAATTATCAGATAAATTATCAATTATAAATAAATGAAAGAGAGACTAAAAGAACAATACAAAGTATCAATTAAATAAAGACTGTTTCTTTGAAAAAAATAAAAAATAATAATACTGAAAAACAGCCAAACTAATCAAGAGAAAGAAACCCAAATAAATAAAATTAGAGAAGAAAAGGGGTATATTAAAACTGATACTCATGAAATCCATTAGATTACTACAGAATATTTGAAGAAATTTTATGCCAATAAACTGGAAAATCTAGAATAGGGCAGTTCTAGATAAAAATTGAACTAAGAGGATATAAAAAGCATAACTAGATCAATAGTGAACAATAAGATTGAAGCAGTCATAACGTCTCCCAGTAAAAAACTGCCCAGAACTGGACAGGTTCACTGCTGATATTAGTACACTATTAAAGATAAACAAATACCAATGTTCCACAAATTATTGCATGAACTATTGCATGAATTAGAAATGAAAGAACCCCTTCCATACTCATTTTACAAAGCCAATATTATCCCACTACGAAAACCTGATGAGAACACAATCAAAAAATAAAATTATAAGCTAATACCCTTCATGAACAGAGACGTAGAAATTCTCAATAAAGTACTTGCACATCAAATTCAACAAAATATTAAAAAATTGTAAACCATGTTCAAATTGGCTTAATTCCATGGTTCAACATGCATAAACCAATGAAAGTAATATGGTACACAAATATAATCAGGAATAAAAATTACATGACCAACTCAATAGATGCAATCTGATAAAGCCCATCTTCCCTCATGATAATTATCCCTGAATTAACTAGGCACAGAAAGATTTTCCTTCAACATATATAACAAAGGTTATATATGACAAACCTACAGCTAACATTGTACTGAATGGGTAAAAGCTGAAAACATTTCTTCTAAATTCAGGGACAAATGTTTCCATTCTCACCATTGCTATTCAACCCAGTGCCTGAAATTTCAGACAGAATAGACAAGAGAAAGAAACAGAAGGATACAAATGGAAAAGAAAAAAAAAATCAAATTACCCTGGTTTGAAGAAGATGACTCCTTACTTAGAAAACCTAAGTCCCATTTACAATTAAAAAAAAAAATAGAATAAACCTAACTAAGAAGGTGAAAGACATGTATAATAAAAGCTGTAAAACACTGAAGAGAGAAAATTAAGTAGACACTAGAAGATGGGAAGACATTCTTTGTGCACGCACTGGGAGAATTAACATTCTTAAAATGTCCATTCTAATGATAATGAAAGCAAACTATAGATCCAATGCCATCCTCGTAAAAATACCAATGACATTTTTCACTGAACCAGGAAAAAAAAAATACCTAAAAGTCATAAGGAAACCAAGAAGATTATGAATATACAAAATAGTACTGAGCAGAAAGAGCATCATAGAGGCATCACAATATCTGACTTTAAAATACACTACAGAGGTATAATAGCAAAAACATCACAGTACTGGCATAAAAACAGACATGCAGTTTGATATAATAAAATACACGGCTCTGAAATAAATGCACTTGTCTATAGCCATCTGAACTTGTACTTTCTTCAAGTAATGCTGCAAGATCCAACATCCCACCCTGTATAAAAATAAATTCAAAATCTATAAAAAACTGCAGTACAGGATCTTAAACTTTGAAACTCCTAGAGGAAAACATAGAGGAACACTTTAAGGTATCAGAAAAAACAACAGAAGAGGACTCTAACAGCTCAGGTAACAAAAGCAAGAACTAACACATGGGATTACATCAAATTAGAAAGCTTCTTCATGGAAAAGAGAAAAGAATCAGTGGAGTGAAGATATGACCTTCAGAATGGGAGGAAGTCTTTGCCAACTATGTAACTGATAAGGGATCCATATCAAGAATATATAAAGAAGCCGGGTGTGGTGGCGCAAGACTGTAATCCCAGCACTTGGGAGGCTGAGGCAGGAGGATTGCGAGTTCAAAGCCAGCCTCAGCAATGGCGAGGCACTTAGCAACTCAGTGAGACCCTGTCTCTAATAAAAATACAAAAAAGGGCGGGGATGTGGCCCAGTGGTCAAGTGCCTCTGAGTTCAATCTCTGGTACCAAAAAAAAAAAAAAAAAAAAAAAAAAAAGAATATATAAAGAGCTCAAAAATGCAACAGAAGATAGAAAATGATTATGTCAACAATGGGCAAATTATTTTAACAGATGCTTCTCAAAAGAAGTTCAATGGCCAGTGACTGATAAATGCTCTGCATCTTTAGTCATCAGGGAAATTCAAGTCAAGACTACAGTTACAGGGCTGGGGTTATGGCTCAGTGGTCGAGCCCTTGCCTAGCATGCATGACCTCAGTCACCACATATGAACAAAAATAAATAAATGAATAAAGTTATTGTGTCCATCTACAACTAAAGATATTTTAAAAAACTACAGTTAGGGTTCATCTCACATCAGTCAGCATGGGTATTCTCAGGAAAACAAAGAAAAACACAACACACACACACACACACACACACACACACACACAAAGCAATAATAAATTCCAGCAAGGATGTTAAGAAAAAGGAACATTTAAACACTATTGGTAGGAATTCAAGTTAGTACAATCACTATGGAAAACAGGATGGCAGTTTATCATAAAACTTAAACTAACATCATTACCCCTAAGTACATGTATGAAAACATGAATGCTGTGACTCTGAGTTCAAGCAGAGATATGAAAAATTGTGCTCTATTTGTATAACATGAATTGAATTGCATTCCACCATCATGTATAACTAATTAGAATAAATAAAATTAAAAAAAATTAAAAAAAAAACCCCTAAAACTAAACCTACCATATGATTCAGCTATACTATTCCTAGATTATACCAAAGGAAATGAAGTCAGCATGAAAGAGATACCCACACACCATGTTTATTATGCCACTATTCACAATAGCTGGGATAAGGAATTAGGCTGGATGCACAACAGCCAATGAATGAATTAAAAATATATATGGCATGCTGGGCATGGTGGCACACACCTGTAATCCCAGCAGATAGGGAGGCTGAGGCATTAGGATCACGAGTTCAAAGCCAGCCTCAGCAATGGTGAGGCACTAAACAACTCAGTGAGACCCTGTCTCTAAATAAAATACAAAATAGGGCTGGGGATGTGGCTCAGTGGTCCAGTGCCCCTGAGTTCAATCCCTGTTACCCCACCCCCACCACCCCGCCAAAAATATGGCATGTATTTACAACAGACTGTAATTCAGTAAAAATTAACCATGAGAAAAACATCTTTTATAGAAATGGATGGAACTAGAAGGCATCATTGAAGTGAAGTATGCTAAACACAGAAAGATGAATGCCACATATTTTCTTTCATATATAGAAAATTAAATTAACAAAAAAAAAATGACCTAAAGTGAAGAGGGATTTTCAGGAATGGGGAAAAGTTCTGGGGGAAAAGGGAAGGAGACAGTACGGATAAGAGTCAGGAGGGTAGATGTGAGCATAGCAGTATATGTGCATGTATGGAAATGACTCACTGGAACTCATTAATTTGTAGAATTAATATGTGTTAATAATTATAATTAAAAACTGGCACACAATTGTCTTTTTTCATTTTTTTTTCCTCCCTGAATTATGAATTTCCTTTTTTTGCTTTGTTTTTTGTCCATATCTGTATTCTCAAGTCTGGGAATCCAGCAGAATAGGGCAATGTTATAGGAAGACCATTTCGATCAATGTTCTCATATTTACAAAAGGAATTATTTTAATTGGGTATCTTTAAAAAGCCTTACCGATATTGCTTTTTAATTTATTATCAATCTTTTAGGATCTAATTGGAAGTATTTCTTCAATTATCCAGTTCTATTATATTAAATATCGCTCCTATTGAAGACAGCTTTGACATTTTATTTTTATGTGAAAAAATGATTCGCTGTTCCCATTTCACTGCTTTTCAGATTTTATTTGAGTTGCTACCCAAATTCTAAGCTATGGTAACTTTTCCTTTCTTAGATAGTTTCTTATTATTTTGACCACTCCTATAAAACATGTGAGATGAACTAAAATATGCAAATGCTTGCAGTACTCCTTTAGATCTAAATAAAATGACTCTGTTGTCTGTAGAAAACTGTGTAACAAGTTTCTTTATATATTTCAGAAATGGCAAGCAGTATGGTACAATTGGTAGAACATTAACCTTAACATGAAGATCATAGACCCTTTTTCTTATATTCTCTGAATGAAAACTAGAAAATATGCATGATAGGAAAATAGCAATCAAGCCAGAGGTCCTAAAGATAAAATATAAAATATCACACAGTCTTTAAAAATCCAATTTTACTTAAGTTTACTTTGGCATTTTGCGTGTACATGATCATATCATTTGGCCCATAAATATTCATTGGTTTATATCTTAATATCAAGGACTCTGATGTTTAATTTTATACACACCATTCCTAGATGCAATGGATACTCAGGAAACATTTGTTGACAGGACGATGCATAGACTGACACCTACCTGATAGTATTACAAGTTTCATGCCTTCAATTACTGTGGCTGACGCATCAATAGCACAAAACAGCTTGTAATTGTCAGGATGATGTTATTATTTGCCATTTGCTAAATGTAGCACTAACTTGGCCAGTCTCTTGCACTGTTTTCTGTAGGGTGATGGGAATATATGGAGTTTGTCAGCCAACATGGATGAATTTGTCATTGGGTATAACCCTTTCTGGGTCATTCAGGTGTAGGTTAAAAAGAAAAATGACTATAATGCTGGTGAGAGGTATATTCATTTGGCAGCCCTTGTCTGAACTCAATGTACTGAAAGGAAAGGCTGCAGGCAATAGCCTTGAGTCCAAATTTCCAGGGAACCCTTTAACCCATTGCTCCTTGCTCCTGACCTAACATTCATCTTAAGAGGTAAGGCAAAAGTTCATGTCCCTGACTCCTTCAAACTTGGAATTATAGCCCAACTCCCAGTCAGGCTGTCAATTATTGCCAATTTACAGGGCTAAGAGAAAAGGCTTTACAGCCTCTTGGAAGCAGAGGGCAGAAAAAAAGTGGAGTGAATATAATCTTGGGAGATGCTGTTGATATGGATGTTTGTTTTGTCTTTAATTTCCTAATGCTCACTGACTTATAAATACCAGCTATCAGTGATAGCTAAAGCAAAAATATCAAAGGGCATTTGGTATCCCTGCTTTTTGTGTGTGTATATGGGTACACAAACCTATTCCTCAAAATAAAATCTATACAACAATGCATCTCTGACCTTGGTGTGTGTCAAAATTACTGTGCCCCAATCCTGAGGGTTCTGACTCAGCTGCTCTGGGACATGGTCCAACAATTGCATTTTAAACAAATTCCCAAGTAAGGCTGTTCTAATCAAAGGACCTCAATTTAGGAGCCCCTGCTATAAATATCACTGTAAATTTGGTTTTAAGATCATTTTGTTCTTGAGTTGACATAAACACCACAAATGTTCTTTAACTTTGTCCCCACAACTCAAATATATCAATGAACAAATCATAAGTATGAGCAGTGTTGAATCCAGCCGAAGGTAGGACAGAATAGAAGCAAATGAGAAGCAATCAGATGACAGGCATGCCTGACATTAAAGAAAATCCCATCCATGCTTAATACAATGGAAATGTGTTTAATAACAACTCACCAGCATGGTAGTTTGATCCATACTTGAACCAAGTTCAAGTATGAGCAGTTGGCTAAATACGTGCAGATAAAGTATAGTATGTGATAACAGAGACAGATGTCATGTAAAATGGTGACACACCTTCTCCCATCCTCAGGGGTCAAGGACAAAGTGTATGGCCTACCCTTTTCATAAGTTCCATTTTAAATCTTTGCTCTATGCATCTTCCTACTTGGAAGGCAGTTACTGTGTAGTTAAAGTTATTTGGATAAGTTGCCTGATTTTAAAGCATGATATGCTTGAAGTATTGGAAGAAGATATTGTAGTTTACACCAGTAGTTCTCAACTGGGAATTTTTGCCCAGCAAAGGCTGCTTGTTAATATCTGATGACTTTTTAATTATCACAGCTGGACAGATGCTACTGGTTTGAGGCCAGGGTTATAGCTAAACATCTACAGTGCACAGGACTATCCCCCACAACAAAAAATCATCCACCTCAAAGTGTCAATACTGCCGAGGTTGAGAAAACATGATTTACATTGAGTGAATAAATGGATGGAAGAGAATCTACTTCTTCAAGCACATTGCCCCAGATGTTTAAAAAAAAAATGTGCTCAGCCTATAGGATGGGACCAGAGAATGTCCTAGTAATTTATTCATGTGCTACTCAAACCTCCTGGTTACTGACCAGGCATCTTGCAGCTATAGTCTCAAAATGAACACATTGAAATAAAATTCTCATTTAACATAGTGTATTTCATCTATCTCTTTTATTTATATTAATAGATATTAATTGTTATCAAATACAAGAGAATCTAATTGACTCATTATATATTCCACTGGTGGTGACAGTGACTGACAGATGCTCCGGACAGATGCTCCTAACAACACTGGTAGAACTGACCATCCAAGCTCTTCAAAAGCAATCTTCCCAATCTTTCTCAAGCAATTCAGGTTTATTTGTAGTGTTTGGTAATAAAGTTGGCATATTAAGAAATTTTAAACACAAATTGCTCAAATGAGAGCATTTTGAATAAAGTTCTCAACAGAGGTTTTTTTTTTTTTTTTTTTTTTTTCTTTTGCATGCTTCCTTGTTGGTGATTCTTTTTATCAGCTAAAGTAAAAGTAAATCAATATTTATGTCATCGAAGAAATCTGACTAATGCTAGGAATTACTGAATAGGCAATTACATTTCAAATGCAAAATTTAACAAAATAGTGGTATAATGCAGGGAGAAAATGAAGTAGCAGTACAGCAAAACCAAGTGCATTTCAAAGAGCCTACTGATTTGAAGCTTTTCACAATTTATTTCCAAAACCTCCTTTTGATATTCATAAATTCAAATTAAATAATAGAATTGATGGAAGAAATAAAAAAATGTCTTAAAGGTATCATCTTTCAACATAATATTCTTGAGTAGTTTATGACTATAAACAGAGTAGCGGCGTTATGTACTTTAACAGTGAGCTTCAGGGAACAAGGTTGAAGGTTTGTACTGAGGAAATATGTCAAGTTCCTTAAATGCTTAACATAGAAGAGTTTTTTTTTTTTTTTTTTTTTTTTTTTTTTTTTTTAATAAAACATACCTATTTCTCTCTTACTTCAAATCCTAATGTGCACTGTTTAATCTAAAATATCTCCTTTCCTATTGTGGAACTAGGAAAAGAGTATGATTTAATAAAGCCATTTTTATTTGAATTTGCTACTCAATGCTTATAATATTCAAATTAATATGATGGATTATTTCTACAGCATTTAGCATAAGACTGAGAATCATTAAGTAACAAACTGCTGTATCCCACTACTGTCTACATAATTTCTCCTAATTTTAAATTTGTATGTTTATGTCTAAATCACTACAGATTTCTAAACATTGATTCCTCTAAGATCCTAATTCCATTTTTTTATATAGAAGAAAATGGACGATCAATTATACTTCCTTTATGCCATTTCATCAATAACAATTTTTTCATTGTTTGTTTTGGTTTGAGGCATGTAAGTTCCTCACCCCATGGTTTGTCCCTGTCTCTGAGTTTTAGTCCTCAAAATTCCACGCCCCAGGAAACCTCACCATCAGGGACTTTGGGCTACTCTATAGGCATGAATTTACAAATTAGGTTCAGCAACATTCACTATGAGGTTTTCTGTTTATTATCTCTCTGACTTGGACAATTGATTCTGTCCAAGCCTTATAAGGCCTTCCATGCAAAGGGAGATAATAAAGCCTGTCATTGAGGGATGTTATATGAATTGCTACAGATAGAAGATATATAAGACGCTTAGTGCCGAATACACATAGAGACTCAGTAAATAATAATATCATTATTAGAACTCAAAGTATCAAAGCAGGATGTAGTTCTTCAACTATTTAATATGGTGAAATATTAAAATATTGAGTACATCAGGACTTTTGAAAAGAGAAATTTATACAGACACTTTTCACACCACCTAGTCATAATGTCAAGGGTTTTATAATTCAATAGGCAGGACAGTAGAGAAAAACATCATATATGTGTAAGTTTACAAAAGCAAAAGCAATTCCAAATACATTGATCCAAATAATCCTGAAGGTGAGTTCTATGAAACCTTTGGACACCATTCTTCTTAAATCTTTGGTTCTAAATATCAGGAAAGTGACAGAGGAATTACAGCTAACTCAGAGTCATGGATTCTGAGCTTGTAGTTTCAGGTTATTTATTCTGTTCAATATCCTCTGTATTTATTTATGTTCTCTCTGGCCTCCAAACCTTCAGTTTTCTGAAAGAAAATTGTCACAACTAGGTTTTTGTATTCTACCCAGAGTGTCCATGTCCCAGTGATTCTAGGTCTACTCTCTTCCTAAATCTCCTAACATTTCTCCTGCTGGACACTTTTAAACTCACCATGAATTTGCAGGAAAATACAGGGGCACAATAAATGACGAGTTGGTGGTAGAACCGTTGTTGAGCATTCATTACAAAGTCAGATGAATTCTTTGTCATTTAAGGAGATGGGAGAGACTGACATTAAAATACGGTTCATTAAAAGTGAATTTTAGCCTGGTCATTTACAGTGCCAAACATCTGGAGTGTATTCTAATTGACAACAGAGTGCCTTGGAAAACTACGTGAACTCCTAACTAAACACAAGGGAATTGGCAAGTAAAAGACTTAGGGTTCTGTAATTGAAGTGACGTATCTACTTATTTACAGAATTCTGCCATGTAACGTACCCTTGAACACAAACTCAGTATTTTTAAGTGTTATTTTTTTCTTTGCCCTTCAACATTCACTATACTATTTTGCTGAAATACATACTGACTCATACTTCAAGGAACTAAGTGGTTATGTGAGCAAAAGGAACTCCTCTAGTAGTCAACCTAGTGTAAATAAAAACAGAAACAGCTCAATTTGGGCACATGATAGAAAAGGACTGTCCCTTCCTGCCCTTGCAAAGCTCTGCAGCTCAGGAGCCTCCACAACACCATTTGGTTCTCCTCTTTAACATTTGAATTAGGGCTGTTTATCTGCACAATGGTTTATAATATCTTTGTTCTTCATGCTCTTTATTCCTCTTGAGAGATTTTTGGATAGTTAAGTGGCAGTTCTTTAAAAACCAAAATGCTTCTCTTGGTGGGTTCTGGGGAAATGTGTGAGTCAATGGTGAGATGAACTCTAGTTAGTAGGGAAAAAAAAAAAAAAAACACAACAGGATCAAAATGCAAGGACTGGAGCCTGTTTTTTATCTAATACCTATTGACTAGTAATATCTAACACTCTTTTCTCCTAGTGTCTCAATTTCACTAGGATCAAAACAAAACAAAACCTCCAGATCTTGTTAATAGGCTCAGTACCAAATTTCAAATTTTATTTAAACAGTAACAATTTTCCTAGTTTACTCATCAAGAAAAATCAGTCCTTCCTCTGTTCTGTCTCATTGTGCTACTCAGACCTCTATTGACTAATTTCTATCTGCCTTGGATTAAAGTCTATGCCTCCCACTCCAGCTCCCAATAGTTATGATATTTTTAAATTGTAGAGACTTTGTTACTTCACTATGTATCTCAAATGCCATGCCCAGTGCATAATTCAAGATAGGAGATCAAGGGATGCACAAGATTAGACACTCAGTAGAACATAAATAATGACTGGTATATAAATAATTATCAGAGTTAGTTCAGAGTCATTATTGTTTCATATTTGATGTATATTCTAATTTCTATTAGGATTGAAAGGGAATTTTAGTTACATGTGTATGTTTTCCAACAATTTTTTTTTACAGATATGGTGGAATTCATCACATAATACCACCAAGTCTATTGACTCACTGTTATTCATTCATTTAACATGTACATGTTGTATCTGTAGCCCAATCTCTTTAATTTTTATCCTTTTTTTAAAATCTCTTCTAATCTTGAGCTGATTCCAGTATTTTAAACTGTATGCTGGTTAATTGTATGTGGTATATTTCATCACTGACAATAAAAATTTATACTCAGATTTTTGTATTCTTTTTTGGTTTTAAATGTTCCCCTCCATAACATGTTTTCAAGGCAAAGGAAAACAAAACAAAACAAAATGTTATTAAAACATTTATAACCATAGAAGTCAATATATTATGCTTTATTTTTATCTCCATTCAGCACTGACATTCACCTGGTATATGTTCAGTATAAATGGGTGGTTTATGTCCACCACCAATTCCGTTGTGCAGTGTCTGAGCTGTACCATTAGCTGTGGCATTCCCATATCTCCTAAAGAGCCTCATGACCAGGCTGTCCAAGGAGAGCAAAAATCACTCTGATTGCCCTTTATCAGTGGCAGTCAAGGGCCCAGCTGAAAACTGGGAGAGCAGATGGGGCAGAATTGACTAAACCATGTTAGGCATATATTTACTTTTCCATCCATAGCCCTGTCTTGCTTGTAGACACACCAGATTCTTCTCTGTAGACCCCACCCCCATGTCACTGCATGGATACTGCAGTATCAACTTTGTTACTTGGATACAACATGGATACTGCACTATCAAGTTGCTCTTTGCCCTACCTACGGCTGGGTAGGGTGGTCAATCATAGACAAACTAGTTGTTACTCATAGAAATTTAAATCATAGACAAAGAGACCAACTATAAGTAAGTTAGCAACTTGTCTAATTAGCAATGGTTTGACAATACTGTGAGTTAGTTTCTGTCACCTGCATTTTCAGGGGTATCCCTGTTACTGTGCCTTCTAGGAGTCCTTTACCTTATTCCACATTCCCAGTCTTCCCTCCAATTTTGTTAATGTCAGAGGTCCTCTAAACATATGCGTTAATGTGCTAAGCCCTGGAACCTGTGAACATGGCATTATTGAAAAAGAAAGCAGGGTTTTTGTAGATATAATCTAGTGAAGATGAATTAATTAGAGTGGGCCAAAATCAATTCCATCAATGGCCTCAGAAGAGAAAAGATATGAAAACCAACCTCATGTGAAAGAGTAAAAGTAAATAGATACAGAGACTAAAACAGTGCATAAACAAGTCAAGAATTGTTAGCAACACCATAAACTAAGACAAGGGTGTGACATAGGTCCTTACCTAGAGCCTCCAGAGAGAGCCTGGCCCTACTGACTCCTGGAGTTTAAGTGTTTGGCTCCAAAAATATGAGGAATAAATTTCCATTATCATAAGCCACCCAGTATTTGTCAGCTCATTAACATGGGCCCTAGGAAATTAAACCAATCAACTACTCTAAGTTGTTTAAGAAAACAAAGCAAAACTATAGCCTCACAAAACCTCACAATCACCCATAATTTCATCTTCTTCCAGATGTACTTTGAATGACAGGATATACAAGGATATTAGTTCTTTCCTTGAGCCCAGTCCTATTATTCCATTCTGTCACCACTGAATGATCATTCCAAAATAAATACATACAACAAGGCACATGAAATAACTGTGGCCAATGACTCACAAGGAGATCTGCTAGGCAGCTCCCAGGAATAGGTTACCTTCCAAAGAGCCTGGCATAGTTCACTTACTTTCTGTTAGAGAAGAGTTCTTGTGGGGTGTGGCAGATGTCTTGTGACCTATACAGAGGTATCACTAACACACTGGGTATAAAAGATGGGAAACAGGATGACCCTGGGTATTAGCCTAAGCTACTGTACAGCTCTGGAGTCAGCAGGCTCTGCTCCTGTGACGTGAGATGAATAAACCCTACGGCATTGTCACTCTCCTCTGTGTGCTCTAGTTTATCTAGCCAAATGCACCTTAACTCGACAATGTCATAATCTAGGGAGTCTGTAAGCACCTCAATCCATCAGGTCAGCAAGTGAACAAGAGTGGCATCAGAGATCAGATGCTTGAAGATAATCTTTGGTGCAGGAACTATTTTTATTTATTTTATGGTGTTATGTGAACTAGATATTTGAACATGAGATCACGTCTACTTCTATCAACTATGAACTAAACAAGGGATACAGATATAGATTCAGACATGATGGAATCCCTAAAATGTCCTGAAAATGGGACTCCTTTAGTTCTGTTTGAATGTTTTCAAAGTCCCTTGTTCACAGATTTTTTGAGTATTTTTAGCTTCTATTTAGGGGAGAATAAGAGAGAGAAAACTGGGCCATGGAAATAAAAAGAGAGTGACAAAACTAAATGAACAGTTCTAGCATAATGCACACTTGGGATATATTAAGAGGCATACATTTTTATTCTTAAAATCTGGTTATAGGGACCTGAATCATGATAGAATTGTCCACTAAATTTTTTGTTATGGTAAGAAAGTCTCTTGTGCATATATTAAGACATAATTTAATCTGGGGAAATGTCCTTGTAAGTCAGAGTTTTTACCATGTAAATGTGAATTATAAATGAATTTTTTCTATCTTTGTACCCTGTCATAGTTTGCATGCTTATGTTCTTTTTTATATTTGTCTCTTCCTGGTTTTAAGATGGTTGTAGCAAATTCAGATACCATAGCCTTGTTCAGAGCAGGATTCGGATAAGAGTGGCAGCTTATATCTGTATTAATTGATCAGAATGACATCCATCTCCCCCAATAGAGTTCTCCTGAACCCCATTAGCCCCAGCTTAGGTGCAAGACCAGCTTTACTTGTAAGGCAGAATGTCAAAGAAGGAACAGAATTCTCATGGTTGGGTTACAACAACCTCTATCTCTCATCCACCATGAAGCAAAACTAGGAGTGTGCTAAGCAAGGTAGGAAGAGCAAATAAATCCTAGGTGGGTAAATGCTGGTATTTGCCACACTGTGGGTGTTAATAATGCACATCTGAGCATTTTGGTTAACACAAGTTCCTATGTCTCAGTTTCACAGTCAGAAAAGAGTTCCCATTATCCATAACACCTGGATGAGTTCTGACAGTATACACAACACTACATCAATGTGTTATAATGGCCAGGCTAGTGCTTATTTGCATGTTGGCATTATAAAAATTGAGGGCTTTTAAATTCACAACCTGAAGCACTAGAGTGAGGCAAAAGACTTTGAACTTATTAAATGTTCAGTTTAATATTTTAGGAAGTAATCACAAAGGTTCTATGGAATTACATATTGATATTTACTGAAGATTTCACAGGGTATATATGTTATGAATAAATGTATATTTTATGATATTACATTATATTTGGGGTGTCATAGATGCTGAGTTATCTTTTGTATTCAAATTTTATTTTTTATTGCAGGCAATTTTTCATATTGCCTTACTATCACAGGAATACTTTCTACAGAGAAATGTGTTTCAGCCATTATGTTAAATGTATGGTAACTACCATATCTTAGATTGTTTTTCTATCTAGTAGAAAAATGAAGAATGAATTATATCCTCTTTATGTAATATTTACTTTAAATTCTATATTGTTCAGTGTGTTTACGTCTCTGAATGATGTTTCATCCCTCTTATTCACAAACATAGTAAATATTCAGACTTGTAGGCTGCCTGTAGCTTCCACGTGCTCAACAGAGAATAGATGTAGGAATGAAAAGATAGAGGAAGAACCAAATTTACCAAAAACCTCCACACAAATGCAATGCACAGAAGAGACTGTGTTTTATCTTTCAATTATGTGAAATTAGGTTTCATTTCTGGCTTCACTTCACGCTTCCAAGGAACTCCTCTTTACCAAGGCAGAGTTACGGGGTTTCCCAAGCAACAGTGAGATTTTGAAACCACAGGACATCCAACCAGGACTAGAGATCCAAGTGTTTCAGTATGAGGGAAAACTTACTGAAGACCACTTCCTGTACATACGCTTGAAGTCAGTGATTTTTTGAAATATTTGAGATGATGAAAAATGCTTGTTATATTCATGTTTTGTGGGCAAAATCGATCTCTTTGAAAAATCATATAGGCTAAAAATGCCAGGTATAACAATCATTTATAAATCAAACTTAAGAAATCCTCTTTATTCATAGACATGAGATTAGAAAGTTCTGTATGTATCATTCTCCTTCAAACTATTAGGACGCATCCTGACAGACGAGAAAGGAGGCTGAGTGTTGTGATGTCATTGTTCGGATTCATGGAGGTAAATTTTTGTTTAGGCTACATAAAAAAGTCATAGTTTGACATTGCATAAGCAAAGATTATTACTTGCAGTACCCAAAGTAGAGGCCATTTTTCCAGCAATCATTCCATGAGTAGGGGAGGGCAAACAATATGTCTGAAGCCAATTTATCAAATGGCCAATTCTTTTATACCATTAGAAAAATGTGTTAAATTCAGTTCAAGATAATTTGTTTTCTGTTTACTCTCAGAGGCAAGGCCAGGGGCAGAGACAGGAGAGGAAGGAAGAGATCTGAGGGCAAATACATAGGCAGAGACATCAGAAGACAGGATCTGCATCATGGAAAATTAAAGTTCAGATCCTTATAACTAAAGAGAAAAAATCAGTTTCTAGAGAAAATTTCACCCATGCACATAAAGTGTTCAGAAGTAAGGAAGTGCTGGGTGTTTGAAATTCAGTATTTCTATGAATTCAATCTTGGCAAGTTGATATTCACTCAATGGGCTTTTAAAGAGCTGATGTTAGCTGAAGAGGACAGGGGCATAAAAAACTTTCTCACACGCAGTGGCACATGCCTGTAATCCCAGCAGCTTGGGAAGCTGAGGCAGGAGGACTGTGAATTCAAAGCCAGACTCAGCAAAAGTGAGCGCTAAGCAACTCAGTGAGACCCTGTCTCTAAATAAATACAAAAGAGGGCTGGTGATGGGGTTCAGTAATGGAGTGCCCTTGAGTTCAATCCCTGGTACCCACACTCCATGCCAAAAACTTTTTCCTTTTGTGTGCGTGCAAAGTATTTTTTGTAGTATTACACATGACTTTAATCAATGAAATAAAAATTTGCTTGTATACTAGAAGAAAGTGTATGAGGTCAAACTGAATTGGGTAGGAAGAAGGAGGAAATTTGGACCTAGAGCTTCCACAGGTAGAAAATTGTTATGAATAGTAGAAAAAGGGAGAGAACAAATTCAGTGACTGGCAGCAGGGCAAGGTTTGGGCATTTATGTGAGAATAGCACATAATCCACATGGAAAGATGTTTCCATTATATTAAAGATACGATAGCTGAAACTTTTCTGCTTTGAAACTTACACATTGCCTGGCACAAAAGAAGGGGACATATACCACATAAGATAAAATAAAACAAAAATCACAATTCCATTTTTTTTAAAAGGCACGTGAAAGATTTTTCTGACTTTTTTATGTCAATGAAAATATTTGTATTTTTTATAAAGCAGTTAGACTAATGAAATTCCATTGTTCTCAAGTTGTTTGCAAACCTTGCATAGTCCTTTGGTATCCTTGAATCCAGATTGTGTATGTAACCCTTTTTTGCCATTTGGCTAATATATGCCATCGAACATAATGTAGAGACCTATCATGACCTCCCTGAAAAGCAGCTCCATATGCTCATCCTGCCACTGATACTTAAGAAGCAGTATGTTATATACAGCATTATGCTTAGATCTATTGAAGGTGTGCATGTCAAGGTGATCCCAATTATATTCTGCCTTTATGCATGTGCATTGGTATGCAATGGACATGAAAAAAGGCCACCAGGGTGCCTATTGCACATTAGCTAAGTGGTGATAATCACAAGTAAAAAAATAAAACATAAGTTGTGTTTTATGTTTCCTTTTGGAGGAAAGGTAAGAATAAGTTATGGTAAAAAATAACCTTAACAAAATACTGTAAGGGTCATCCTTAGCATATACATTTTGGAGGTTCGTTACTACTTAAGAATCTTTCCTATCTTCATTCTTTACCTGAATATATGCTTATCTTCTAAATATGTGTGTAGGTTTTCATGATAAAATTTGGTTTAAAAGAAACTTTAATTTTGAATACTTTCTTTAATTCCAAAGCAAGAAGATAACCTCTCTTAATTGACATCACTGAAATAACAAAACATCATCCCACTAAAATTCATTATTCTGTACAAGGGGAGAATACCTGTGTGTTGCCACCTTTCTATTTATAACGATCAATAAATGAATTTTTCTCATCAATCATTACACAATATGTACTTAAATCAAAGCATTGTTTTATATTTTATAAATATGTACAATTAGTACATGTCAGTTAAATGTAAAGAAAATAATCTATAACTTCAAAAGTTTGAGGATTTAACAAAAAAGAATAATAATAATAAATAATTTTCTGGGGCTGGGGTTGTGGCTCATGAGTAGAGCACTTGCCTAGCACAAGAGGGTCCCTGGGTTCGATCCTCAGCACCACATAAAAATAAATAAACAAAATAAAGGTATAAAAAACACATGGATTTAAAAATTAGAATGAAAAAGAATCAACTGTGGATCAATATGCAGAATGTTTTTTTTCTTTCTTCACACATATTCCATGGCATTTTTTGAAAAATTATAAATAAGGACAATAGATGTCTTTTTTAGGAAAGGCAATGAAATGGAAGAACACTTGAATAGCATGCATGGAGGCCCTAGTTTTATTCCTCAGTACTGGGAAGAAAAGAATGTAGGAAAGAAAGACAGAAAGGAAAGGTTGTGAAACACCTCTGGGGATGGTCAGGAGGTAAGAAAGTAAAAAGAACAGGATGAACTTGATAATGCATTGATGATAGCAAACTGAGCTTGGACTTGATCAATGACAACCAACCATACAGTGCTCCCTGATGAGAACCATTGGGAGGAGGTAGAAACAATTCTGGCTTTGGTAGATATAGATTAGATACACTATTCTAGAGGAGTAGAGCCCGTGAAATGGAAGAGATGAACTGTTCAACTTACCACTATTTCTCACTGGATCTAACTTTTAATTTCTGAGTTCTGAAGAAAGGTCATCTAATCCATATTTCCTGAACTGTGTCTAAGCTATGTTTTCATAGCATGACAATTGTAGATTGCTAAATACATCTGTATAATCCTAAGCATTTCTTGGCTTGCAGTCTGGAAAATGTCAGTGGCTTATATCTCATGGGAAATGTAATAAACATTTTAATTATATACCATTCTGTTTCTGTCTCTTATTTTCTGGAGGAACATAACTCCTGTTACATCTCCTCTCCTGAGAAATACAGACAGAAGGTAGAAAGCATAGGCCTCCAGTCTTGCTGGTGACAGTGAATGTGTGTAGATGGGCCTATGTGTGTACAATGTGTGAGTGCACATGCCCATTTCCTGATGTAGGCTAATAATTCTAATGCAACGAGTTGATGGATTGTAATGATTTGTTAGCAAGTGGAAACTCAGGCGGTCTTCAAGTTCTAAACTTCAGATTATACAAACATCCAGAAAGCAGTGAGTGGTTTTCACTAAGTGGGAGTTCTGAGAGATACCTACTGATAAGAGACCAGAAGATCAAATGAAGGATGAAGGATCATATATATTCATCACACACAGTCAGAGAGACATCAAAATTATGTGGGCCGAGAAAGAGCACTGTAAGCTGTTAAAATAAAAACCCCGAATGATGTTGTCTAGATGGAGCAACTGAGATATTACAGAATGTAGTGTGCCTCATATTGTGCAAGGATTATAAAAGAGGCTAAAGAAAAAAAAAAAAAAAACAAGTGCTCATATCTGTAGTCTAATATAGTGAAATTTAAACATGTTGGGCTTGTTATATGTCTTCCAATCCACAAATATGTTCCTGAAAAGCTTTAAGAAAAATGCAGCATACTTTTCACACATAGTAAGAGGCAGTACTGGGCCATCGTGAGTATTTGTTGAGAAATGTGTTTGAGAGCTTTATGCATGCTATTACAAAGTATTATATTTTTTTTTTACTTTAAGACCTATGCCAAATATCCAAGAAAGTTCACCTTCAGTTAGATATGTGATAATGGAAAATACCCATCTTCCCAGTTGAATCTCCACTTGGATATCAAACAAGCATGCCAAATTTGGCTTATTCAAAGGAAAATAAAACCAACCAACCAACCAAACAAACAAAAAAAAAAAAAAACCTTTATTTTTACATAAAACATTGCCTCTTCTCCAAGTTTTCCACATCAGTAAATATCACTATCACTTGAGAAATGAAAAAATGTCATCATCATTGTTATCTCTTTTCTTTTCTCTTTACCTATATTCAATCCATTGGCCAAGTATTTTGCCCCTACCCCTTGAATACTTTTCTATAAGCAACTGGTACTTTGTGATTAAACTACCACAAATAAATACCCTCAATGTACTTTTCACATAACAATATGAATGCTTTGCTTATAATTTAAATAATATCATATTTATACCCAGATTAAAATCCTTCAGCAAGTTATGCTATTAGAACTTAATCCAAATAGCTTTCTCTTTTGATATGGCACCTGTCAATAATGCCAACAGCACTCTTCCTCCAGTCTGTACCACTCGTTCCTCTCTGGTTACCTGTTAAAGTCTGTGTTTTGAATAGTCCTAGTATAGAGGTGTCTCTCCCAGAATGTAAGCACAAGTCTGGGACTGATGTGAGGACTCTAAAACTAACTAAGAGCAGGTGTACTGGAAAAGAATACTAGAATTCAAAGTGCCACTGAACTGGTGGTCAATTTCTCATTTTTCCCTCCTCTGTTGCCTGGCCTAGACTTAAACCAGCACAATTTTGTATACTGGATGAAGACAGAAATCACTGGAAGTTCCATGGCATATGAAAGGAGACTCTAAAGGGAAGGGAGTGTGGGAGAAATCCTTGTAGGTAGTTTTCTTCCTCTTTCCCACTGTCTTCCACACTCTATTCCCCAGGGGATTCTATAGCTGCATTATCAGCAGGGTGGTTGAACAGGAACCTGAAACTATAGGGGAGGGAAACTTTCCTTCTCAATAGAGGAGTCACAATTCTAAGGAGGTAGGTCCTTAAAAGATCTCTGCTGCTTCTTTTACTTGAAATTCTACACTTCTTGGCTCCAAATACAGACTTGTTATAAAAGTGCATGAAAGAAGAGATAAATTAAACCCCAGACTGTCTAACAAGACAAGCTAGAATGGAGGCATCCGAGAACTGGAAATTACCACGGAGACTACAGAGTAGGGGGAGTTTAGGAGGGTGAAATAAATCCCACAAGAATATGTATGAACTCTTGGGCTAAACTCTAAGCTGAACACATGAGGTTCTACCCAAAAAAGGACATCGAGGCTGTCAAAATTCATCTATAGTGCAGACTAATCCAGACTGAAAACAGCTATTAGAGGGCTGGGGTTGTAGCTCAGTGATAGAGAACTTGCCTTGCATGTGTGAGGCAGGGGTTCAATCCTCAGCAACACATAAAAATGAATGAACAAAATAAAGTTATTTTTAAAAAGCTACTAGAAAATGCACACCAAGCCTGATCTGAAAAGCACTGATAGCACTGTACAAATCTGCACTGAAGTTAGTACCACAGTTCAATGAAGTCAAATAAAAACTTGTTCCACAAGCCTAAAGAGGCCAATTACCTATTATGATAATGGTGCTAGCTTCCTGTTACTGCAACAAATACCTCAGATGATCAACTTATAAAGATAAAAGTTTATTTGGGCTCAGAGTTTTAGAAGTTTTAGAGATAAGTTGGCCCCATGCTTTGAGCCTGGGGTGATACATCATGGCAGGAGTACATGGCAAACAGAACCATTCAGCTTGTGGCCCAGAAGCAAAATAAAAATTGGAGAAAAGGAAAGGAGGGGCTGGGGTGACTCTCACTCACCCCTTCAAGGTTATGCCTGAACTTGAAAGTCATGCATGACCTAGAGATCTCATCCTAGGTCAGTCATTCTAGGTCCCCCTCTTAAAGGCTCCACCACCTCCCAATGGCACCAAAATTGGGAGTCATGGTTTTAACACATGGGGTTTGAAGAGACATTCCAGATACAAACTGCATCAAGAATAAAATTGACCTTTTCATGTGATTTAAGAGTCATAGTCTCAGTATTTGAAACCCTCAGGATATAATCCAAAACTACTTTACAAATGAGGAACCAGAGAAATCTTAATGCTCAAAATCAAACAAATTAAAAAGAAAATTATAAGGAAGAAAATGAATTGTCATATTGATCAGGTTAAGTTATTAAAGACATGCTTTAAGAAGCAAATGAAAACACTCTAGTAACGAATTGAAAGTGACAGCAAAGATAAAAACATGCAAAGACACATCAAATGAAAAATTTAGAACAGAACAATATCAAATAGAAAATTTAGAACAGAACAATCAAAATAGAAAATTCACTAAGTAGCCAACGATATGAAGATAAATCACAAGAATTGAGCCATTCTGAAGAACAGTAAAACAAGACTGAAAGAAATGAACAGAGCCTCAGAGTCCTGTGGGACATGTCAAATGGTTTAACAATGGCATCAGCTCAGCCACAGAAGGAAGAGAAGAAAAGCATATGGTGCAGAAAATTGTGTCTAAAGAAAAATAACTGGAAACTCCATTCACTTGATGTAGAATATAGACTTACAGAAGCAAGGGCGAGGCTAAGGAAATCCCAAGTAGAAAAAAACCTAAAAAATTAACACCCAGTAACATTAAATTAAATTTCTGAGATTAAAAACAAAAACAACAAAGGAAATCTTGAATGCAAATTGAGCCTTCTTATCAATGAAAATAAAAAACTGACTATGATATATTTGCTATCGGAAACTATGGAAGTCAAGAGGAAATAGAAAATATATTTAAAGAAATGATAAAAAAGCAAATCATTTTATTTATATATATATATATATATATATATATATATATATATATATATATGAGTATGTGTGTGTGGGTGTGTGTGTGTATCTCCAGTGAAAAGGTTCTTTACAAAATAAAGTGAAATAAAATTGTTCTCAGATGAAACTACACTAAGAGAATTGGTCACCATTAAGAAAACTATAATATCAGGAAGAAAGGAAAAGCAACAGGCATGGTAAGTGTATGATTAAATTTAATAGAATAATGGGCTATTTTCCTCTTCAGTTCTTTAAAACATGCATAATGAGAGCTTCATGTGGTGGCATACACCTGTAATCCCATTGACTAGGAGAATTACAAGTTCAAGGCCAGTCTGGGCAACTTATTGAGACTTTGTCTAAAAATAAGATAAAAAGACTGGGATGTGGCCCACTGATAGAGGTCCTCTGGGTTCAATTCCTATTAGTACACAAAATAATTAAACATACATGATGAGCAAACACAAAAATTATAAAATTTTCTAATAGAATGTTTAATATAAATAGTTGTAATATGTGAAGACTACATCAAAAAAGAAAAAAAAAGAAAAATTATCTATGTTGCAGTAAGTTTTCTGTTTATACTTTAGGGGTAAAATATTAATTCCAAGTTGAATGCAAAAACTTAAAAATGTATGTCATAATTCCTATAGTGAACCCTTAAAATACTATAGAAAGCAATATCTTCAAACACTCAATAAACAAATTGAAAAAGGATACTACAGATAATTTAAAAGAAGGTAGAAAAGAGAAAATGTAAGACTAAAAAATACAGGAGAGATTTTTTTAAATGCTATAAAATCATATCCCTAAATGCAATCATATTGATAATTATATTAAGTATAAATGGTTTAAATTTATCAACTAAGAGACAGAGATGGTCATAAGGAATTATTTTAAAGATTCTATTCATCTATGACACAATTTTATATATAACTAGATTAATAAGTGAATGGCAAAAATTATATCCTATATGCTATGCAACCACTAATAACAAGAAAGCTGGAGTAACTATCTAATAATATCAGACAATGTAGGGCTGGGCTTGTGGCTCAGCAGTAGAGCGCTCTCCTAGCACATGTGAGGCCCTGGGTTTAATCCTCAGCACCACTAAGAATAAATAAATAAAATAAAGATATTGTGTATAGCTGAAAAATAAATGTTTAAAAAAGTCAGACAATGTAGACTTCAGAACAGGAATGATTATACCAGGGATACAAATAAACGTTGTGTAATGATTAAGCATTCAATTCACAGAGAAAACATTATTCTAAAATGTTTTCATCTAAAAACAGAACTTCAATGTACATGAAACAAGACATGATAGAATAAAAAGGTGAAATAGAGAAATTCATCATTACAGCTTGAGATTTTAATGTTCCTCTTTTAGTAATTCATATACCAAGTAGAAAAAAAACATCAGCAAATGTGTAGAAGAACAGAAAACAGCATCAAACAAGCACATCCAAATAATATTTATAAAACTCAACAAAAGCATGGGACATATTCTTTTCAGGGGGACATAGAACATTTCTCAAAATAGATGAAATTATCAATGGTGAAATGAAACTATCAATGGTAACTTTAAATGTAAGTGAAATCCAACAAAACAGGTTCTTTTGCCCCAACAAAATTAAACATTATAATACCATTATCATTTCAAGGCCTCTACAATTATATGCTCACCTGGGACACTAGTGAGCATGTGGCTGACTTTTCTCACCTGTCAGTCTCAGCTCTAAGATCACCTTTCTGAAGGGTTCCTCTCTAATCACCCTTCCCCTAGGTATAATCACCATAAAATTTAACCTTATTTATTTTCTTCAATGAACTTTTCATAAGCTATAATTAATTGGTTTATTTATTGTGTTTTCACTCTATGGTTTCTAAGCATCTAGAAAAAAAAAAAAAAAAAAAAAACATCCATTTCAGTATCTCAGCTCTCCACACATTTCAAAGCACAGTGTAGAATTCTAATGAAAAATTGTTGAATAAATAAGCAATGGGCTGACTCAAATATATGGCCTCTACCTTAGTAAAAACATCAGGTCTACTTAATATTGTGCTTCAAGTATTAAAAAGATAAGTTAAGGAAAGCTCATATCATAGTACTTCTAATAATAGAACAGAACTGGATAAATGTTATCAGTTGATATTATTATTTAGCATTTGGAATAATGTGAATTATAATGTTACAAGTAAGTGAGTACCTTCTGGCATACACCATGCAGTAATCTGTTGCCAAGTATCTGGCCCCTGCTAAATCCCACCTAGTGCTTATTCCAGAAATTGCTAAACCATGAATGACAGAAGGCAAATGGAGGAGTTAAACAAAATTGCTGAGGAAATTCTCTTTCCATCACTGCAAGGGATATAGTTACACTACTTACATGTTTTCAGTGATCTCTTATTGGTGGTGATTCTGGAAGCATTTTAGGAGTATTTCAAGCATTATTTTCACCAGTAAGCATGATAGTAACAACCATTATTAAAACATACATCTTATACATTTTTTCCTCAAAGAAATGCAGATGTGAATATTTCTACAATTTGGAAGAACGAATTTAAGTAAATGACTGCAGGAATCTGGGAATTTTACATTATAGCTGTCAAATATATCAAAAGAACATTTAACTCAAGAAAGAATAAAGTCATTTTACTCTGGAAATTCAGTTTTGAGTTTATAGCATAACTTTCAATACTAAACCACATACTTAAAAGCCCTGTCTTTTCCTAAAGTCTTATATATTTTTTTAAAATATTTATTTATTTACTTTAGTTGTACACAATGTGTTTACTTGTACATGGTGCTGAGGATCGAACCCGGGCCGTGCACGTGCTAGGCGAGCGCTCTACTGCTGAGCCACAATCCCAGCCCTAAAGTCTTATATTTAAGGAACAAGTTAAGAGATAATTTTTACTAAGAAAAGCATTGGTCCTATTGAGAGTTTTCATTTTGAATTTTAACATTTGATATGCGAAATATCAAAACCCCTAAATTGTGATTCATTAAAGAGTTGTTATAGAGAAATTACAGGTCAATTATATTTTTTTCTTTTTCTTTTTTTATTTATAATAGTAGTATGTATTACGATTCATAATGCACAAATATAGCATCTTTTTACATACAACTGTTTGTATACAAAGTATATAAGTACCATTCAGATCTTCAATCATGCATTTATAATAATGATATCCATCTCATTCAACCACCATTTTTTTTCTTTTATTTCCCCCACTGTCCCCCCTTGCTCCCTTCCTTCCCCTCCCTTTCCTTTGACCATTCTAGTGTTCCTCTAATCCTCCTATGTACCCCCATCCAACAACAATGTGAACTAGCCTCCTTATATCAGAGAAAACAATCGGTATTTGGATTTTTGAGATTGACTAATTTCACTTAGCATTATATTCTCCAACTTCATCCACTTACCTGCAAAGGCCAATATTTTATTCTCTTTTATTGCTGAGTAAAATTCCATTTTGTATATATACCACATTTTCTTTATCCACTCATCTACTGAGGGACATCTAGGTTGGTTCCACAACCTACCTATTGTGAATTTTGCTGCTATAAACATTGAAGTGGCTGTGTCACTGTAATATGTCCTTTGGGAATAGACCCAGGAGTGGGATAGCTGGGGTGGTTTCATTCCCAGTTGTCCAAGAAATCTCCATACTGCTTTCCATAGTGGTTGCACCATTTTGCAAAGTTGCAGGATACAAAATCAATACCCATAAGTCAAAGGCATTTTTGTACATCAGTGACAAAGCCTCTGAAAGGGAAATGATGAAAACTACCTCATTTACAATAGCATAAAAAAATAAAATAAAATACCTGGGAATCAACAAAAGAGGTAAAAGAGCTCTATAAGGTAAATTATAGAACACTAAAGAAAGAAATCATAGAAGAACTCAGAAGATGGAAAGACCTACCTTGCTAGAATCAATATTGTCAAAATGTCCATACTACCAAAAGCATTATACAGATTTAATGCAATTCCAATGTCATTCTTCAAAGAAATAGAAAAAGCAGTCATGAAATTCATCTGGAAAAATAAGAGACCCAGAATAGTCAAAGCAATCCTGAGCAAGAAAAGTGAAGTAGGGGGCGTCACCATACCAGACTTTAAATTATACTATAGAGCAATAGTAACAAAAACAGCATGGTATTGGCACCAAAACAGACTGGTGGACCAATGGTACAGAATTGAGGACACAGAGACTAATACATATAATTTCAGCTATCTTATATTAGACAAAGGCGCCAAAAATGTACAGTGGAAAAAGGATAGCCTCTTCAACAAATGGCGCTGGGAAAACTGGAAATCCATATGCAACAAAATGAAATTAAACCCTTATCTCTCACCATGCACAAAACTCAATTCAAAGTGGATCAAGGACCTAGGAATTAGACCAGAGACAATACACCTAATAGAAGAAAAAGTAAGCTCCAATTTCCAACATGTCGGATTAGGCCCCAAGTTCCTTAATAAGAATCCTGTATTGCAAGAATTATTACCAAGAATTAATGAATGGGATAGATTTAAACTAAAAAGCTTCTTTTCAGCAAAAGAAACAATCAGTGAGGTGAATAGAGAGCCAAATAATTGGGAACAAATGTTTAATACATGCACATCAGATAGAGCACTAATTTCTAGAATATATAAAGAACTCAAAAAACTTAACACCAAAAAAACAAATAACCCAATCAATAAATGGGCTAAGGAATTGAAAAGATACTTCTCAGAAGAAGATACACAATTAATCAACAAATACATGAAAAAATGCTCAACATCGCTGGCAATTAGAGAAATGCAAATCAAAACTAAGATTTCGTTTCACTCCAGTTAGAATGGCAGCTATCAAGAACACAAACAACAATTATAGTTTTAAAAATTTCTGAGTTATTCATATTTAATACAATAAACATAAATGGGGTTTTAGTAAGAAAGCACATAGGGGTTTCTAGTTTATAACAACAGGACAAATAAAATGGGTCCTTGAACCTTTATCAAAATCAACCTTGAGGACTCCATCAAAGTAACACAGAAACATAAATATAAGCATTACCAACTTAAACAACACAAAATTAATTAATTAAATGTATCAAAAATGACCAAAAGTAAACAAGTGAAATAAATATTTAGATAAAAAGACCATTTCTTGAAAGACAGAATGTGTGTCTGGAGGGACAAGTGGGAAGATGGAAATCTGGGCTAAAGAAAGACTTTACATCCAGGATTCGCAAAGTGTGGTCTCTGGCCCAGCCAGAAAATCACTGAGGGGAGGGGAACTTGATAGAAAAGGAAGTTTTATAACCTTGATCCAGATGGTGTTTTTCAGAAACTTTGGGAGTAGGTCCCAGGCATCTTAACCATCCAGGTGAACCTGGTGCATATTTAAGTTTGAAAACCTCTGTTTTCAGGAAGGCTCTTCATTTCTGTTCCATGAGCCATCCTTCACCAGAGAGGACCTACAGTCCCACCTGCTTCCGGGTGCCAGGCTTCCCTGGGCAAGGGTAAGGCCCTGCTTGATCTAGACGTGGAGCCCAGTTGAGATGCTGAGGTGTCCAGGAAATTCTGCTTCTCCTGCACCCTCATTCCAATTACTTGGATAGGGTCAGCTGCAATCTAAGGAGAGGACATCTCCCAAAGTTGCTTATTTCTCACAAGATGATTTGACTGGTAGAGAGGAGGACAGCAAAGGCTCATGGTCAGCCATGGTGCAGTGCTCCCTGAGGTTTGGCATTCTGGTCCTCCATTCCTGTGTCCATAAGATCAAGAGACTTCTATGGCCAGCCCAGTCTTCTAACCTTCCCCAATGAGCTAGTGAACTTCTCCACACCCAACCGTGACCTAAGGGAGAAGTATAATCATTACAAACCATGCTGATCTGTAATGTTGCCAGTAGGGATTATCTGCTTTAAAAAATCCTAACACAAAAGCTTTAGTACCAAAGACCAATCATCTAAACATCCCAGCCGTGACACCCAGACTTCAGTTTTGAAAGCTCCCTTGGTGATTACAAAGTGCAGCCAAGGTCAAGAATTATTGTTGTAAGAAAAAAGATGGCCAACTGAATAATAAAATCCAAGTGAAAACTTATCATTGGATCAGAATAAAAATTAGAAAATGAGCAAAAGTAGCAATAAAAATGAGGGATTCAGGTATCATAGTAAAGAAGAAGAGGAACTTACTAAAATAAAAATTATAAATTCTTATTTTGGCAATATTCTGTAAATAACATTATTTTAGGATTAAAAAGTTGAAATAATAAAAAAGTAACTTTATAATATAGTAGTTGAGCTGAAAAAGCTATAGGCAAAATACATCACTCAAAAAAAAAATAGAACAGATGAGTACACAAGACATTTGGAATATCAACTTAATTTAAAAAAGAAAAAAAATAAGAAAAAAGAAAATGGCAAAGAGTTCCAAAATATAAGAACACACTAAAGAGTTGTAGAGTTTAGAAGAAGAAATGTTGGATAGTAGTAGTCCAAGAATAAGAAAGGAGAGCCAGAGCCAGAGAGGGCCAAAGAGGGAGGAGTCAGGAGGCCTGATGAGGCCCTACTGAGAATTACTGAATACAGCACTACATTTAACTGACAAATGAAAAGAGGTCTATTTTCAAGAAGTGTGTTTTTGAAATTTGTATCCACTCAGTAGTTTTTAAAGCTCATTTGAAAGCAACCACATTCTGTAGAACATCTGAAGGATATCCTGTCCTTTTTTCCTCAAGATTAAAAAAAAAAAAAAAAAAAAAAAAAAAAAAAAGTCCTTCCCCAAGATAATTAAAAAAGAAAAAAAAGTGAAATCTATTCCTCAATCAGATCACACTGGGGTCCCATGTGGCACTAACACACAGTTGGTTTGATGCTGTCAGCATTTTTGAGATAGTATATAAACAGATTAATGGAATTTGCTCAGTGTTTAAGGATGTTTTTCACTTATCAATTTTGTTTTCTTTGTCTGCAAACAAAGGGTCAGGAAGCATTTTTGTTTCATTGGTAAAGGAGGAGTGTGTTTATGTGTATGTATACATGCGTGTGCTAGGGAGTATTACTCTTAAGGGTCTCTAATATAATTTAATAACTGATTATATTTCCTTCCTATACTGTCAGACAGTTTATGGGTTAATTTCTGGTTCATTTTTAGATGAACATTTTTATTTTCATTACATGCAATTTGTATACTACGTCACATATGTTTTTGCCTTATTTTTTGTCTTTTTCATTGTTCTCTTGTACATTAAGCTTGCTTAATGATTATGTTGTATGAATTTTTGTATGTGAACTTAAATTCAATGCAGAAGATAGTACTACATAAGTAATTTAAATTAAATGCTAAAATACAAAAATCTAATAAGCACTAATGATAAATATAAGGTAAGTTTCAAATTGGTCATATGTGAAAGAAAGTATAAAATACAGGAAGAATTTATGATGTTTAAATGTTTTTAGCATACAGGCATCATTTCTACTATGTCTGAAAACTCAAGCAATTGCAAACAAATGAAGACTTTTATTCACAAGAAGAAATGACAGTTTTGGGGGGTGGGACAAAATATCATATACAACTCAAAACAAAAGTACAATGTGTTATGTGTAAAATAAACCTTGAAATCAATAAGTTAAAAATGAACAAACCAGGGGGCTGGGGTTGTGGCTCAGTGGTAGAGCACTTGCCTAGCAGGTGTGAGGCACTGTGTTCGATTCTCAGCACCACACATAAATAAATAAAATAAAGGTCCATCGACGAGTAAAAATAATTTTAAAAAATGAACAAACCAAAAGAAAATCAATTGAAAATAGTTATGAAAAAAATACACAAAAGATAAAATATGAATGTGTTTTGATACTAAAAACAGGCTTTCAATCTTATCCCTGAAAAGAGATGTGTTGGGGACTTAAGAACACATTGGCCGAATAGGAACTCTCTGGTTGCTTGCCACTTCCTGTTACAGACCTGGCCTAACCCCGGAGGTGTTCCCCTACCATGTCCTGGGAACCGAATCTACCCTAAAGGTAGGGTAGTTACTCCGCCAATAGGACTTGCCCATGTTCTTTACCTGTCTCTATAATCTCTTTGCTGATTGGCTCATGTCCCATATAAATGTGGTCCACCTTCATCAATAAACTTGCGTTCTAGTGCTGACCGGGCTCCCTGGTATGTTCCTGTGTCTTCTGAAGGCGGGGGAGGGGATACCAGCGACATTTACGTTCCCATTTTCGCCTTATCACTGAGGAATGCTCTCCCAGCCTCTTTGCTGGACAGAGAAGGTTTGATTCCCGGGTTTAGGGAGAGCTACAAACTTCAGCCCCTACCATAATTTCCCTACAACAAACCATGTTTTGTTGTAGTGTTTTGTTTTGTTTTGTTTCACCTATCAAAGTGGTAGTTATTAAAATGTTGCTGATATATTTGGTTGACAAGAGAAGAAAAAGGTACTTGCATACTGGCAGTGGGAATGTCAAGGGACTGGATCTCTCCACAGGATGATCTGGCGTTGACTACCAAACTGAGAGGAGCACAAAATCTTTCATATCCCACTTTCACTCCAGGAATTTATTCTATGAATATTCTCACACATGTGACAATGTTGAACATGGAAAAACACAGATAGCAATACTGCAACAGGTACAGTTCCTTGACTGTTATTTTCAAAGAACGGAATATAGTGTCATTGTTAAAAAAGAAGGAAAGAAAATCATGTCTTCTTATATGCAAAGGTGTTAATAAGTACACTCAAATATATTTGCAAAGGGATATCCATATGAATTTGTATAATATCTTTCAATGGTGAGGGTGAAGAAGAGAAGTTGCTGGAAAAAACTATTATATCTGTGAATATATTATCTGTGTAAGGAGATACAGTACACCAGTAATAGCTGCTGCATCTGGAAGGAAGCCTAGTAGCTGAAAAGTAGGGAAAAGAGGGAAATTTAGTTTTCACTAAACGTATTTTCTATCTGTTTTGGCTAATGCACAGTTGACTTATACCATCCATTCTATCAATTCTTCTCCAACCCCACTAAAAGTTTTGCTTTGGAACAGGAATAAGATTCTAAAATTTTAAGCATGGCTATACAATCAGAATCATCAGTACACTTTACACAAGTTATATCTCAGGATAATGAAAATAGAATATTGAGGGTGGGGTTGATATCTATCTATCTAATCCTAAATGTAACCTTAAATACATGCAATTTAATTAAAATAATTTACATATACAATAATATGCCAACTCTAAAATGTATGTGTATGTGTGTGTGTATGTATATATATATATATACACACATATGTATATATGTGTATATATATATATATATATATATATTATTTTTTTAAGTCCACTGATGATTCTAATATACAAGGTAAGTTGAAAACTACCTGGCTAGAATAATCAGAGAATCCTTCATGGAGAAAACAGAACTCACTTTGAACCTGAAAGCTGGGTCAGGCCCAGAAAGATGAATTTCAACTGACTGAGGTTTAGATTGCACTTCTGCATTATAAGGCATCTGGCTAAATGAAATAAGGACAGGGTAAGACAGATAGAAAAGGGAGAGATAGGATAGTTATAGGTGTTTGATTATCTGAGTGAAGCAATGAAAAGCATTTTTGATACTTATTACAGTTGTTATTACTGGCATATGTGACATATTAGGGGCATGCTATTTAAGATAAAATACCTCATTACTAATTTTAAATCATCTGATAAATCTCAATACATATATGACATATTTCTTATAAATCTCAACACATACATGACATACTTCTAAGTACTAAGAACCATATACTACCATCAAAATGCATTTTGCATGGGGCACGCTGGCTCACATCTGTAATCCCAGTGGCTCAAAAGGCTGAGAGAGGAGGATCATGAGTTCAAAGCCAGCCTCAGCAAAAATGAGGCCTTTAGCAGGGGATGTGGCTCAGTGGGTGAGTGCCCCTGAGTTCAATTCCTGGTACGTAAACTCCCAAGAAATGCCTTTTGCAAAATACTGAAGAGACCATGGCCGCTGATTTTATTTTTCCAAGGAAAAGATGACACTTTCCCAGGCAAGCCTGTGTTTGTCAGCACTCAGTGGGATCAAAGGTGATCGAAGGGCCCCACACTTAACTCTCGAGGCAACAGATGTTCACCAAGGGCTTGACACGTCGCGTCACTGCATAGTTTCACTGAATTTTAATATTATTCCTTTAGGAAGATTTTGTAAGTCAGTCAAATTGAAGCCTGTGGATGGATGTTAAAAGTAATTTTTTTTCTCCCATCCTTAGGTACATGTATGAAGCATTTTCAATTCGTATATCTAGAAGGCTGCTGGAGTCTGCCGGTGGCTATGCCCTGGAACACCCAGGCAAATTTTTAGGCTAGAAATTCAATGAATCTGTTTACCATAATTCCCTTCTGTGGGCCAGAAGTGGTATTTGAATCATGCCACTGTATAACTAATTTATGCCTTCATGATAAATTTTACTGTCTGAAAGAAGTCAAGTTATTTCACTTTATTATATATTCTAGAAGAGAACGTGTTTTCCAAATGCTCAGAGTAGAACTAGGATGTATTATTGTCACATTTGGTCTTTCAAAATATTCACCATGGCACTCGCAGGCGAAATGGTTATCACACGAGAGAACAAAGTAGAAGGGCAAGCTTTTAAAGCAATGCTCACTGTGTCAGGTGGGAAGGGACTCACCTTGGGAAGAGAAGAGACCGCCTGGAAGGTCAAAGCAGTTTCTGTGCACCTTGAAGTGCAGGGTCAAAGTGAAAAGACATCCACTTCAAGGCCCTCTGAAACTTTGTATGAATGCCATAAAATATTGAGGTCAACTGCAGAATGGTAGTCCTGTGGGCTGCGCCAAAGACAGAAATTGTTTGACTCCAGGTAAGATTACATTTGTTAAAAAAGTAAGATGTGGACTTTCAAGAATCAAGATCTTGTGACCGCTTTAGACTCATTTCCAGTGGCAGGTGGGTGACAATAAGTGGCTGTTGAATAAATTGCAGAGTGAAGGCATCTATCTCGAATGAAGGGGGTCTGCTCTTAAGTGATCCCAAACACAGCAGAGTGATACAGAGGAGCGATTTCCCTGTTGACTCTGCTAGGACAAGCATCAGAACTCATGCAAAGCAAAACCTTCCTCCAAAAGCAAGTGTTGATTGTAAAAATTTCTTCTTTTCTAAAGTAGCTGTAGGATAATTTCATGGCCCTTGTATTGTAACAAGTCTATAACTTTAAAAAAATGACTACTTACTATTTCAAAGTCCTGAAATTTATTTGAAGATTTTACTCTTAATTGCCACCACATTTTTAAAAAAAAAAAAATTAGTTGTTGATGGACCTTTATTTTATTCATTTATTTATATGTGGTGCTGAGGATTGAACCCAGTGCCTCACACACGATAGGCAAGTACACTACCACTGAGCCACAATGTTTTAAAAAAAAAATATTTGCCAAGCAAAAAGTGAACCCAGTGTGTTAGGGCAAACAATCACGCTCAATCATGCTGTGCTCCTACACATCTTCTCTGTCTCTGTCTCTGTCTCTCTCTCTCTCTCTGTCTCTCTCTCTCTCTCACACACACACACACACACACACACACAGTAGCATAGTGATTCAAACTCTTCCAGTGGAAACATTACACTAACAGATATTGTCAGTATTAGGCAGGATAGCTCTCTGATACTGTAGTGATTTCAGTTATCTGTTTAAGAAAAATCTGTCATGAGATAATTCATTTTTCACAAAAATATTTCTACCATGAGTCTCATGATTGGTTGATTCCATTCACCCAAAAAGAAATAGAAAATAAAAACATACAGTCACATGTTTCAATGCAAAGAAATGCTCAGATTTAAATGTGAGAACAGATGTTATTAGCCTTCTTGTGGTCATTCTAACTGCCACAATCCACTCACCCATACTACTTTCTAAAATAAGTCCTCAAATACCCACTGGATATTGATTACATGTAGTTTGTGAAATATTTGTTCCTGTTGTTCTGATTACATATTATATTGGTTTACATATTTGCACTGATAAAAAATAATAAATAATAACTTGTATGTGTTATCTTCTAGGGAATTCAGGAATGGACAAGCATGGGAATGATTACCACTAGATGTCACTATAAACAGACCATTTTCTCTGATACAGATTTATTTTCATGCTTTTCCAGGTTTCCTGGGCTGTTTGGGGGAAATTCTGTCTGACAGGATTGATTCCATCTCACCTCGGGTTGGTTTGTTTAGTCAAAGGTTACTAACTGTTGAATTTATGTCCTTTCTTGTGTCCCTTTGCAAATGTGCAAAACAGTTTTCTTTACAGAAAAAGCACTGCACAGGGATTCAAAACTGTCACCATTTTATTAATTAGGTGATAGTGGCATGCCGAGTTGGTCAGTTTATTATTTCCTACGAAGATCTTGTAGAGAGTTTGTGCCTCATTAGAGAACTGGAGGACCAGACAGATTAGTGCACATATGCTACAACATTAAATACAGAGTCTGATTTCTCAGAGAATAGATAATTTGATTATGACAATGGAGACAGCGATTAATTGAGTCTCTTTTAGAACGCATCCAAGGGGCTTGAGTTGACGAGAAAGCCCACTATGATTTGCTGCAGTCAAATGCAGGAGGGACACTAGAATTATAGGATTAAGAAGTTAGAAAACTTTATAGAGTTTTTCCAGTTGCTCTAGGTTTCTTTACCATTCTTCCATCTGAAGCAGAAATGTCTATGAAAGCCCTAAGCAGTGGTCTATAAAAGCATGTAATTTGTGGCTCAGTGGAAATTTCAGCAATTATATTGCAATTATATTTCTTTGTGAAAATCTGCTTAATGCATTTTGTCCAGAAAAGGGATATGCAACCAAACTATGCTGCAGATTCTATGCTGCAGATTCTATTAAAAAAAAAAAAAGTCTCCTTAAATCAATTTACACAAACCAAGGCTTAATTAGGAATATCAGCAATCAACTGCTAAAATGTCCTTAATAATAGACTGGTGAAGTCTGAATAACAGGAGAGACTGAGTAGTCAAACTTCCTTGTTAGCTGACATTTAAAAATTCACATTTTAAAAATGACATTTAGCAGATGAGATGACGATGCAAATGAAATCTATATTTAGGGAGGGGTGAAAAACAGCATCTAATTTGTAGTGATTATACATTCTGCTCTACCTGTGGAAATTTTGCTTAAGTTTGCCTGGTGTTCTCCACAAATATCTCTCCTTTCCCCCTCTCAGTGCTCTCTCCCACCCCTCTCTCTTCCGTTCTTCTCTCTCCTTCCTTTTATTAGTCCATCTGACCCCTCTCTCTCCTTCTTTCTCCTCCCTTCCTCCCTTGCTGCAAGGAGAAGCCAAGGACATAGAGAAATCATGTGGATCTGTTTCAGTAACCACATCACAAGACAAACAGCATCAAATGCCAGTGACAAGATGAGCCACCTTAGACGGAGGGTCCAGCTGAGCCTTCAAAGGTCAACCACCCAGATTCCAATTGACTGAAAAGATGCCATCTAGAACCACCCAGGTCAGCCCACTCAACTCACAGAACCACCATGAGCAGTAATAAAAAAGTTGCTATGTTAAGCTACCAAATTTTTGGTGTGCTTTTGTTTGTTTTTGAAGAAAAAAAGGGAAATTCTAAGAACCTCTGCAGACAGAGAAATTGAAAAAAGGCCTTTGATCTTCAGTCTTAAATTTATGATTAGTAACCCATTCCTCCTGACTTTTATGATGAAGTTTTCTTTTTCATTAGATTTGAACTCTGAAATATTTTTCTCTGTCACTTCTCATTGCTATTAATATTTCCTTCATCTATTGTCATTTTTCGAAAGTTGGTTTGCTTTACTTTTATTTCAATTCGGTAAAGCACTAAACAGGCCAATGACAGACACAAGGCTTGAGCATATAAAATACTTTAATTCCACTTAATGTTGTATGAATGTGTTTGTTGGAGAGGGCAGAGCCACACAAAGACTACAGTTTGACCAAGCATGTGCAGTAACACCTGCCCCTCTCCCATCGCTGAGAACCTTCCTAAACATAAAAAAGAAAAAACTAAAAATAATAAAATAACCTCTCAAACATGATTATGCATCCAATTCACCTGGAGATCTATTAACATACAGACTAGGACCAGGTGGCTTAAATTCGCTCCTGA
This sequence comes from Tamias sibiricus, assembly GCA_025594165.1. NCBI lineage: Eukaryota > Metazoa > Chordata > Mammalia > Rodentia > Sciuridae > Tamias > Tamias sibiricus. The sequence goes on from CM046662.1 coordinate 15,102,047, forward strand.
GTTTCTGTATTTCTCATAGAGTAGCAGAATTCTAGGGTATTTCCATTTTGCTGTCTTTCGTCACCATTCTCTAGTCCCTTTCATTAGCCATCTTCATACACAAAGTTGGGGCAAGAATATTTCTTATATACATTATAGGAAAGGAAACATCTAGGAAAGAATTAATATACTTTTCTGCCAAACCTTTGCCTGCCCCTCTACCCAACATTCTTTTCTCTTTGCCAGTTCCTCTCCAATGACCTCTTTGCACCGGCAGTTTCCATGAGATTTATTCTGCTCACAATAAGAGCCATTTAAAAATTCTGAACCTGAGCCAGAGAGTGACATTTATACATTTATTTTCAAGATATACTGGCCCTAGCTGTGAAAGGGTACTGACAAATGTTGGTATTTGGTGGTGGCGGTGGTGGTGGGGTTACTTGATACCGTTGCATCCATTTGCATGTTGAATTTTTCTCCCCAAAGAATCTCATATTTTTCTCATGCTGTCAATCTCCTCCAGTAGCACTCTGAATCAACCCATCACCATCAATTCTCTCTAGTCTTCCAAAGAAGAGCAACAGCCATACATCTTCAATTGGTTAGCAAGATGCTTCTAGCCTAAGGCTTTTCTTTCCCAGTCTCTCTCTGGCCAGGCAAAGCCAGGGAAATATTCCTGATCAAGCATTTATAGTTCATGAGAATTTCACCTCAAGCAAAGAAGTGGAGCCTGCATTAACCAGCTGAATTTAGGTGTAGCTGAGTGCAAGCAAGGCCTTTTTTCTACCAAACTCCAATCCCTTCTTTGAGGTTCAGCTTCTACTTCTTTTAAAATGCAGGTAAGATTTTGTTAAACGGCTTGCAAAATCCTGAATAATCAAACTCTGGATCCTTATCTCCTTCTATACTCTTGTTCCTCAGGTCCTGTCACTCTGAATATTTCCAACCCTGCATAACTCATAAGTTCCCTCCGATCATAGGATCTTTGGTAGGTGATTTTCTCTGCACATACCTTTCTTCCCTTTCTTCTTCCTTCACCTAATAGGCTCTTACATTATTTTTCTTTTCTACTCAAAACTTACTCTTTCCCTCTGCGTCAAGTGTGTTCTCCCTATTTTAATCTCTGATCTTTCTTGCAATGACATAGTTCTGATTTTTATATTTACATATGCAATTCTCTTTATTAGCATGGGGATTCCATCAGTTGTATCTGATTTTGTATACCATAATCTCCTTAGCTCTTTGTGTGGTCCCTGAAAGAAAACAGTACCTCAAAGAACATGGGTTGAAGGAATGACTACATTCTGAGCTACCCACCCTGATGTGACACTGTCACCTCACTCAATCTGGTCCCCACTATTCTTCTGTTTGACCTGGCCTCCCTGATGTCCTACTCTACCTTTACCAAGAAAGACATAAACTAGCATTGCCCTTTGTATATGTTAATATCTTGATATGTGATTTTGAGGAAAATTGCTCACCTCATAAGCACTAAAATTTTTCCAAGAGGTGATGATCTGTTTTAGTGTCTGTTTCCGTCTTTGGAAGCTATACAAGTCCTCTCCTACTCCCACTGATCTAGATCCAAGCCTCTAGCTCTCTCCCAACTCTATCTTAAGTTATTCTCCTAATGTCCCCTTTTACTCAGACTACAACCCTACTCTGAGAACCTACTAATGCCTGTGGTTCTGGCATTGCAAATAATTCCATGAATATCAATAAGATTTTCACCAGTGCTTTCTAAATGGAAAACAGACAAAGGAGATTGCTGTCTCCAGAGTGGAAGACAGTGTCCTCCCCTTTGGTAGGCAATAAATGGACAATAAAGCAGCACTACTAAGAGGTCTTCAAAAAATAAACGATTGTCAAAAAGCCTAAGTTCTTCATGGTGCACTGTGTCTCTCCTCTTTTTTTTTTTTTTTTTTTTTTTTTTTTAGCTGGAGAGTAGGAACAATTGGTTAGCAAGATGCTTCTAGCCTAAGGCTTTTCTTTCCCAGTCTCTCTCTGGCCAGGCAAAGCCAGGGAAATATTCCTGATCAAGCATTTACAGTTCATGAGAATTTCACCTCAAGCAAAGAAGTGGAGCCTGCATTAACCAGCTGAATTTAGGTGTAGCTGAGTGCAAGCAGAGCCTTTTTTCTGGCTAACAGTACTTTTCAGTTAACACTTGCTCACAAGTAGACTGGATCTGGCCTTCACAAACTATGCACCTGACTGTACACCTCATTCTAATTTTGCACATTTCAGATCTGCCACCCATCTGACAACACGGTAGGCATCATATATTTAAGAACAGCACTTGTAGCTAGAAAAGCAATCACATTCAAGGTCAAATTGAATTGTGAAAAGACTTTGCGGGAAGGAGTTAAGTTGGAATTGTCCCGATGCCTACTAAAAATATTCTTGTTCTGAGAGGAAATTATTTGGTTTCTTTTTATTTATTTATTTTATTTTTATTTTTTTAAGCTCTAAATCTGTTTCAAATAGGGGGCAGTTCCATGCAAATGATCCCAGGTATACTTTTGATAAGAGATTGTCATTTTGATGAAAGCAGGAGGGGTATTCCCCCTCACCATTGTACCTCCTCCCCCCTCCTCCATATATACATATGTATATTTGAATACTTAAAGCTTTCAAAAGAAAGATTAGAATGAAGAATATTTTAAATAATAAAGGGTAAAAACTTGGTTTGTTTTACTAAATCTTTTATCTCTGATTCTCTGATATTTGTAAAGTTCATGGCTGTGCATATTCTACATATTTCCTACTATTTGGAGGAAAACCAGAAGCAAACTTGATAACTACCAATGTATTGATATTAATGGTTTTCAATACTATAAATTATAAATGAACTTAATAATATTGTCTTAGAGATTCCTGTAGCTAAGTAATAAATTCTGACCATAATGAATTATGTCCTAAAATATATGTATATTCTTGTAGACATATGTAAGAATACAACATATGGTGAAAAAAATATTAAAATAGAGATTAAAATGAGCACAGGCTGACTTTAAAAAAAATAAATTAACAATGGACTTACTGCCCCCAAAGTAAAAATAACAAATATAGATTTTAAGTTTTGAAAAAGAGACTATCTTGTATTGTTTAACAGAAAAATGAAATAATGCATTTGAATACTTAGAAAAATGTATAATAACAATAATGGTAATGGCTCACGAGAAGGATATTAATCTTCAGGGAGTCAATATGGACTCAGTGTAAGGAGGTCCTGGTTTCATAGTTTAGCATTAAATAGTCTCCTCTGGTAGGAGTAAATGAAACAAATGAAGAATGAGGAAAGGGAGTGGGAGTATTTCAGGGGAATGGGTCAAAACGCAGAATCATAGGTATCTGGCAGTATCTAACCTGGAAGCTTAACTTTTAGTGGCTGTTCAAGGATGAGGCAGGAGTGTTCACTTAGGTGGGGCTATGGTATGCACTTCAATGATACCAACCAATAAATACAAAGAAAATAATTACAAAAGTAGTGCTAGCCCAAGAAGGCACTGAAGGAAATCTCCTCCTTTGGCCAGGGCTCTGGGTAGGAAAAGCTTAATTCCTCTTGATCCTCTGTGTTAAGCTCTTTCACCTATGTGCATTTTCTCTGTTTGTAGTTCTCCTATGCCTGGGAGAACACATGCAGATCTTTGGTGAAATGAACCTTCAATATATAAATTACATGATTTACACAGTTTGTCATACCAAACATGAGAATGTGTGGCATACTGGCAGATAGGTAGAAATGGGAGAAGGATGGGCTAAGAAAGGCCATACAAAAAATCAGATGGATGAATTAGAACTTAAAACTACTCTGTCAGAGCACCAATGACCTTCACTCTACATGGGTTAGAGCACAAGAACCAATATAAACACACATCACATGTCATCATTTTAACATCTTTGTTATATTTTTACATGGTCAAAAGAAGTATATCAAACTGTGAAATCATCACTTTTTTCTTAAACCTTAAAATCTGAACAACAGATCAACTTGACCTTCATCTAATTATTTTTAATTTGTTCTTATGAGTGATAACCTGAAAGTAGTCTATCAATTCAATTTATCTTTATTCCACCCTAACCATAATCATGACTGTGAATGACTGTTATTAACATTAACTTAAGCTAACATGGGCACTACTAGAAAAACAGAATGTTACCTTAATTTTAATGATGTATTAGTGATTACTTATTCATGTTTTGTCCCTGATTAAAAATATATCTATATAGATATATAGATATATAGATATATAGCCAGTATATTTTGCCTTTCCTGAGAAACATGTTTATCTATATGGTAGATATAAAGAAGCCATGCTTATCACATTTTCGGGTGACCTCAGACTAGAAGGGTAAGTTAATATGACAGTTGACAGAGTCAAGATTCTCAGAAGGTCCAACAAGCAGGATAACAGTGAAAACCCAGCACTATGGAAATTTACAGGAATAAGTCCAAATCCTATGCGTATGTTAATCAAGCAGAGGTGTCAGTCACAAGAAAGTACAAATTTAGCCTGATATCAGTTTGTTGTTTAAGAGTTGATACTTTTATTTGACTTTATTCAATAGTTCTCTATAATTCAACAATTTTAATGATAGGTTTAAGTTCCTGGTTCATAAATTGCTGAAAAGATAGAAAGGAGAAAAAAAGCATTTCTTAACCTTCCACCATCATTCAGTTTGCTTCCTCTTAACAGTCTCTTGAATTGATTTTGGAAAACCCCTCTACCCCAGCCATTGTTATCAGCCTTGTGGTATGGATACAAAGTCACAGTCACTTCCAGTTTCACAAGGACCAACATATCCCATGATCTCCACAGTAACTAGTTCAATCACAGACCAATATCCTCAATTGGGTAATACAGCCTGACTATGCATCTGTTGTAGTTTCTTGGAGAGAAAACTTTTTACTTTCTCTTTCATAACTTCCTATTAGCAGAGGAGATTTTTTTTCTTCTTCCTTGGAGTATTCAATGTCAAGACTATGAAAGTTCGATTCTGCCACATGAGGGAAAGCACACACAGCCTGGGCTGGCTGTGCACTACGTGAAGTGCAGTGGAAAGGCCAGCATCATGGCAGATGGAACAGAGCAAAGTCAGCTCTCAATTTACTTCACTTGGGCAGCTGAATCACAGCTCATCTGAAATGATTGTTGCACTGTCAATAATGTAAACCAATCAATAATCTTTATTTTAAGCCAGTATGAGCTAAGTTTTGTCATGTACAATCCAAAAGTCATAAACTACAGAGATGTGTTAATGATCATTCATTCACCAGGGGCAAATACATGGTACATGCTCAAGAGATTTTTGAATTATTACATTGAAAAACAGACTGAATGGGAGCTTACATTAACTGTATAAATATATAGAACTACAGTAAATAAAAAGCCACACTGTCCTATGTACTTAAAGCATAGTTCACTTTTGTGTTTAATTCTAGGCATCACTTTTAAAAACCTTACACATTTAGAAATGATGGTACATGCCTGTACCCCAGAGGCTCAAAGGTTAAGGGAGAAGGATCCCAAGTTCAAAGCCAGCCTCAGCAACTTAGCAAGGCCCTAAAAAGGGCTGGGGATGTAGCTCAGTGGTTAAGTACCCCTGGGTTCAATCCCCAGTGCCAAAAAAATAAAATTAATTAAATTAAAACCTTAGACAAAGAGACAAAAATAAGATTTAACTTTTCTTCCTTCCCATATAAACTATGAGATAGTAAATGATTTACCTTATTACAACTGATCCCCATATTTGAGATGGTAACTTAAATCTTTCTTGTCCTCATTGTATCATTACCGGAATTATACAGACTGCATTACACAGCTGTGAAAATTATATGGGTTAAACATTCATGGTTATATTACGGCAGATAGAAACAGACAAATCATCTCATTGAAATCAACCAGACTTACTAGATAAGTTATTTTCATAATGCATTTCAGGATTCATTCTTCAAATGAATCCTCAAGAAGATTCAGTGGTGAGAATGCAAGTTCTATTCAGGCTAGCTAGCAAGTGAAAAGTCAGCAGGTATTTTGTTGCAAGGTGTTTACCAAGGAAATGAACTGGAGAGCTAGTTTTCATGGTCTAATTCAATTTAGGGGGAATAGTATTCACAGGTAAATCTGGGGCTGAATAAGGTAGGAAAACCCACTAGAAACAACTGATCATTAGTCTTGGCTTTTCCTCTACAAATGCTTATACACTCAACTTAAATATGCAATGTAAAGGAAAATTTTTCTGAAAATTGATAGTGAATAAAAATCAGTTATTTAATAATAATGAATTTAAACCTAGCAATCATGATTCAAATAATTTATTGATTCATCATTTGGGTATTTTAGAAAGGCAGTCAACTGAAGGTGATTCCAGTTTTATTTGTTCTTGAAGACATATTCAGGATTATTTCATTTCATGCCTTCCTGTGTGTCCAGGACCTCCAGTAAAATATTGAATAAAGGTGCTCAGAATAGGCACTGTTGATTTGCTCCTATATTTAAAGAGATGTTTAACTGCAATAAAATAAGAAATGAGATATGTAGATAAGGAATTAAATAGAGGGATAAAATGGAATCATAAAAATATTTAATCCAAAAAAGGCTGGAAAAGGAAATGGGGAATGAAGAAGAGATGAGCGTAGTAGAAAAAAAAATAATATGATGATATATTTATAACTAATATATAAATAATTGCATTAAAATATAGTTTGCATGCCCACAATTAAAATGAAGAGATTATCAGATTGGATAAAAAAGCAAAATGCTGCCTATAAGCAACACCTCTTAAATAAATACAAATAAATTAAAATTAAGATAATGGATATGATTTGTCAGGCTAATGCTAATCAAAAAGGAGCAGAAATTAAGATATTAATATCAGAGAAATTTGATTTCAGATCAAGTAGTTATCAAGGATAAAGAAATTATTTTTAGAAAATGATAAAGGGATTGATTCATTAAGAGAATGTCTGTAACAATCCTTTGTGCCCCTAATGACAAGATTTCAAAATGCATGGATCAGAAATAGATTTTTTTAAATAAATACATTTTAAATAACAGTAAAATATTTCAACATTTTATGGCAATAATTGATGTAAAAGGTGGACAGAAAAACAAAAATGTTATACAAACAACACAATAAACCTGTTTTTTCTATTTTGCATTAGAAAACACACTACTAACAAAAGCAGAATACTCATTTTTTTATGAAGTAGGAAGTAAATATTTACAAAGATAGACAATATTTTGGGCTAAAAATAAAGTCTCAAAAAAGTAAAAAGGATTTAAGGCATACAAAGTTGGTTTCTTACAATAATAATACTGAATAAATTTAAAAAAGCAAACTGGACTGAAAATCCAATGCTCCAATTAGATTACACACTATCTTTTTCAATCTATGAGTCAAAAAAGAATTCAAAAGAAAATAGCACTAAGTATTTTGAACTGATTGAAGTGAAAATACAACTTCCACCTGTGTTGCTTTTAGAGAAAGAAGCACTTAATGAGAAATTTACAGTATTGAACAGTCAAGCTGCAAAAGAAGAAACATCCAATCAATGACATCAACATTCACCTTAAGACCAGGAAAATAAGAGGAAATGAAACACAAACAAAGGAGAAGTAAGGAAGTAATTCAGGCAAGAGTAGACTTAATTATATAAAAAGCAGAAAAATACAGAAAAAAATGATGAAACAAAAAAACTGGTTATTTGAGAATATCAATAAAATTTTCAACTTTTTCTCCATACCAAATAGGTGAATAAAATGACACAAATTGCGAATCAGTAACATCACTACAGATACTACAGAAATTAAAAACTTACTAGGAAAAATTATGCCTATAAAATATACACTTACCTGAAAGGGAAAAAAAGTCTTTTAAAGACACAAACTATGAAATCTCACTTAAGAAGAAATGTATGAACTATATAGCACACTAAAAAAATTCAAGATGTAGTTAAGACACTTCACACAAAGACAATGCTAAGGCCAAAGGTCTTCACAGGTGATTTCTATGCAATATTTAAGGGAGAGGAATAACATTTCTACACAAACTCTTTCTGAATATTTTAGGGGATAGAATAGTTTCCAATTTATTCTATGAAGCTAGCCTTAACATAATATAAAACCTGATATCCACTATGCAAGGTAAGTAGTCCAGAGACCAATATCCCTCATAAACATAGATGTTTGCTTTTAAATCAAACAAATACACAAACAATAAGAAGCACCATTGCCAAGGGTGATTTATCCTGGGAATTCAAGACTGATTTAACATTCAGAAAAAAAATACGTAATTCTTCACAGTAAGAGATTGCAGAAAAAAAAGACAGAAAATCATATAAATGTTTCAAGACCTATAGAAAATACCTTTGAGAAAATCCATCCTCCATTGCTGATAAAAACTCACAGCAAAGCAAGAATAGAAGGGAACTTTCCAGGCCTGATAAAGGTCATCTACAGAAACCTACAGCTGACATCATACTCAATGCTGAGAGACTGGATGCATTAAGTCAGGAACTAGTAAGTGTATTCCCTTTACCTCTTCTCTCCAACATTCAACATGCCTTGGAGACTCTAGCCAGATAAATCAGGACAGAGAAAAAAAAAAAAAAAAAGGCATTCAAAGTGTATGCTAATTGACTGATGCTGACAGTACAAAGCACATAAACAAAACCTGAGTAGTTTTTATAACTTTTTAAACTTGTACCAGAATTATATAAATTATTTCATGCTGGAATTCTACAGAGTATTCTCTGGAAGATAGAGAAAATGATTTAATGATTTAATTAACTGATGGTAATTCTCCTGAAAGAAAATGACATTAAGAAAACCAGATATTCAGACACTATTTCTTCGCTGCAGTTATAATCTTAGTTGCAACTCTTACCAGATTTCTGACTTTGGGCAAGTTACATAAATTCTGATATTCAGATTTTCACTATATAATCAAATGGGTTGCAAGAATTCCATGATAAGATTGAGTTAAAATGCCTAGTAAAGGATCTGGTTCAATGCATGAGGAAGAATTTCCCCCTGAAGGCAGGGTTGAGATCTAACCTCCACTAGGACCTTTCAGGAAGAACATGGAGGTAGGTGGCTGGAAAAGACAGTAGAGCAATGCTTTAGATACAAGATTGATCAGGCCCTTAAGTAAAACTACGAAACAAGGAATGACACTGGAAAGCAGATATGCAAATACCAAAAAGGCAAGATAATTCAATTTTTTAAATATCATTTTCTTTAATTAATAAAAAACAACTACCAACGCTATTTAGGAGATTTTTAAAAGATTTATGGTACATTAGGAAACAAAAGGCACAATTTCTGCTATCTTAAACCTGTACCACTAAAATTCCTATTAAAAATACTTTCTTATGCTTAAGTTGAAGTTGAAAATTTCTCTTTTTTTTATTTATAATAGTAGTATGTATTAAAATTCATAATGCACAAATATGGCATCTTTTTACATACAACTGTTTGTATACAAAGTATATAAGTACCATTCAGATCTTCAATCATGCATTTAGGATAATGATATCCATCTCATTCAACCACCAATATTTTTCCTTCCCCCCCTCACTCCCTCCCTTCCCCTCTCTTTCCTTTGACCATTCTAGTGTTCCTCTAATCCTATGTACCCCGATCCAACAACACTGTGAACTAGCCTCCTTGTATCAGAGAAAACATTCAGTATTTGGATTTTTGAGAATGACTAATTTCACTTACCATTTTATTCTCCAACTTCATTTACCTGAAAATGCCATTATTTTATTCTCTTTTATTGCTGAGTAAAATTCCATTTTGTATATATATACCACATTTTCTTTATCCACTCATGTACTGAGGGACATCTAGGTTGGTTCCACAACCTACCTATTGTGAATTGTGCTGCTATAAACACTGAAGTGGCTGTGTCACTGTAATATGCTGTTTTTAAGTCCTTTGGGAATAGACCCAGGAGTGGGATAGCTAGGCCATAGGGTGGTTCCATTCCCAGTTTTCCAAGAAATCTCCATACTACTTTCCATAGCAGTTGCACCATTTTGCAGTCCCACCAGCAATGTATGAGTGTGCCTTTTTCCCCACATCCTCTGGCCAGAGCAATTAGATAGATGAAAGAAATTAAAGGGATCCAGATAGGAAAAGAAGAGCTCAAATTAGCACTATTTGCTGATGACATGATAATATACCTAGAAAACTTCTCTTAACAGTGTTGATTCTTTCCATCTTAGTTCTGGTGACAGTGGTGTTTAAAGACTTAGAAGAACTAGTCCTGTTTGACTGATAGAAAAGATGGAGTGGTAAAATATGTCAGCAAATCTTAAGGTGCCTAAATATTCTAATGGCACAGGTTTTGTTTTCCTACTAGTTGTGCAAACATTCCTTGATTCTTAGTCTGATAGCATCAGAAAACCAAATAATCCTAACTGAAACTTTTGTGGTACTCAACAAATAAGAAGGAACAGATGTCAAAGGGTATTGCTGTTAATTTTTTAGCTAAAATAAATAATCATAACATAATACTACATAAACAGTATTAATACAATTCAACTTTAGAACTCTTTGACCATAATTCCCAGTGGCAAACATCTCTGAGTTTCAAAAGATTTGTTCAGAATTCATTTAGTGGCGAAGCCTGCACTGATATGAATTTATTTGGCAAATATTCCAAACTTGGACTGGTGTGACACAATTTATCAATGCTATTTATTTTATTTATTGTGATGTTTCATGTATTGTGCTGGAGAAATAGTTTCCTTTGTTGTTATTGTTGTTTTGGTACTATGGATTGAATCCTAGAGCACTTTACTAATGGGCTACACCTTAAGTCCTTGTTATTTATTCATTTGGAGACAATGTTCTCAAGGACAGCCTTCAACTTCTGTTCCTCCTGTCTTGGCCTCCTGAGTAGCTGGGATTACAGGTGTGCACCACCCTGTCTGAATTGTTATGTTTTTTTTTTTTTTTTTTTGTTGTTTTGTTTTGTTTTTTTATTATTTATTTATTTTATTTTTTTAATAATTTTTAATATGTACAACTCATAGTGCATGTATTTAGCATCTTTTTACATACAATTGTTTGCATACAGAGTATATTCGTACAATTCAGGTCTTCAATCATGTATTTAGGAAAATGATATCCATCTCATTCAAACACCTTTTCTTTTCTTTTTCCTTTTCTCCCTCTCCCTCCCCCCTTGCTCCCTCCCTTACTCTCCCTTCCCTTTGACCATTCTAGTATTCTTCTAGTCCTCGTATGTACCCTCCCATCCAACCATACTATGAACTAGTCTCCTTATATAAGAGAGAACATTTGGTACTTGGATTTTTGGGAATTGTTATGTTTTTAACTGAGAGTATTGCCCCAAACTTTAGTGATAAAAGGTAATATTGAGTAAAGTACAGAATGGAACAACTTTCTAGAAATATATAAAATCTGAAATCTCATACACATAATGGACTGTGCATGCATTGTGTATTATTTTAATGCTGGGAGTATACAATTTAAAATATTTGCATGCAAACAGATATCTTGATTTTTATTTTTGCAAAGTAATTGTATCTGCTCAATATTATACTTCTAAAAGACATCTTTGCTCTACAGGAAAAAACCAAGTCTTCTATATCTTTACAGCTAAAAAGAGTAAGTCTGACCAGAAGACTTTGTAGAATTTAGGACTGTTCCAACTTTTTAAGAAATTCTATAAAATATCTAGAGAGTTCTTATTTCTGTACATATGAATTATTTGCTTTTCATATGGATAAACAGACATACTGCAAAAATTCAATCCTGCAGCAGGGACTAAAATCTTGTATGTATATGGGTGTCAAAGAGGAAAGAAAAATGAATGAAGTTAGGTTGTCAGGCTAGATGTGTCCTCTAAATTAGCACTGACTGGTAAAAATATCATAGCTTGCAAGCCGAGTGGCTTTTGCCATTTCCCTCTAGAATTAAAAATTTTCTAATAATCACATTAAGAAAATAAAAACAAATGAATGAAATTAATTTTAATAATATGATTTATATAACTCATATTAAAGTTTTGTTTCTACCTATAATTAATATGAAAAGTATTAAATAAATGTTTTACTTATTTTCTAGGATATTTTCAAAATTCAGTGTGAATTTCAACTTCTAGCACATATTCAATTTGTACTAACTACATTTCAAATGCTCCAGAGTCTCACATGGCTAGTGGTTGTCATATCAGGCTGCATACTTCTACATACCCTGTTAATTTGCTATCAAACACACTGTTTGTTCTTTACTCTCTGATTAAAAAAATGCTTTATCACGGGGTATGGTGGTAATGACTGTAATCCCAATGGCTCAGGAGTCTGAGGTAGGAGGATTGCAGGTTTAAAGCCAACCTTAGCAATTTAGGCTGTAAGCAACTTAGTAAGACCCTGTCTCAAAAATAAATAAATAAATAAATAAATAAATAAATAAAGAGGGCTGGGGATATGGCTCAGTGATTAAGGGGCCCTGGGTTCAATCATAGTATCAAAAACAAACTAACCAACACAAAAAACCTTTATCCCCTTTTTCTTGAATCATAACTTTCCTTTGGTCTGTACTTTGGGCGTACAGATGTATTTCTATATTTCTTTATATGTTAATAATAACTCCATTTCCTTGATTAAACATGATTGACTAACTGTCCCATTGTTAAGGAGAAAATAGGGGAAGTGGGATCTGAGGTGAATTACTGTTCCAGCCCATTGGATTAGGACACTCTATCAACTCCAGCCAATTCTTACCACATGGGAAAGCAGATCCTATGCTATGACATTTTCCCTATTGTTCAAAAGAAAAGAAAAGGGAAAGCTTATGTAAAATCATTAGATTTTTACATGTTGACTTGTGTCTGCAAGAAGTGTCTACAGTACACAGAGCATTGACCATCTGTGTGTCACCTGCCTGACACTGAGGCCATGGTCTTCAGAATAACGGAAGTAGTTATTATAAACACATGAAAGATAAGACATAGAAATTCCAAGACCTGTCTCTATTTATACATCGAGATGGTGCACATCCTTAGAATAAAGATTTATTTCTTGTTTCTTAATTTATATTACAGACACATGTATTGTGTATTTATAACTTAAAATCTCAAAATTGCAAGAGATTTCTCTCTATGTAATTTTTTTGTACTTAAAATTGGAAGACGTGTTCTTGCTCTTATAGTCTTGATTTTCCTAAATAAATCGGTGTTGCCTTTAATTATACACTGCACGATCTCTTAGAATTCACATATGTTCTCTTGAAGCTTCCTTTTTTAAGCTCAGTCTTGTCATTTTAGTCTCTTTTTCCTGGAACTACTTCTAACAGGAATATTTGTAGTAACTTGGATACTTAACTGCCTTGCTATTTCTCCATTCAAGCATTGGGTAGATATTTCTTCATGAATATATGTACCATGCAATAACATTACACGGGAGCAGAGCAAAGGTGAAATTATGTTTTTGACACCACTATCATTCCCTTTCATCCCTGGGGAGAAAAAGAACTAATCCAGCATACAGTTGAAAAAAATGCAGTATTAAATAAAATTGTCACCTGACTCTTAACACTTAGTTTACCTGTATCTCCTTTATTTCTCTTTCTTGACCTAAGTTGTTTTTCTCCAAGAGCCCATGGGAAAAAATATTGTCCCTATTATGTTTTATATTAAAGATTAAGTATTGTTAGTGATGGAGTAGAATAGCTCAGAACAATATATATGTAATTTTGAGGTTCCTTAAAGTCAGTATTACTTATTCTTCTAAGAAACCTTGATTTTACTTTTAAAAGTTAGTAACGCTTTAGATTCTTTCAGCATTTCCTCAGTTGATGAAAAGATATTAGTTGTGAAGGACAATGGTTCAATTCTAGGTCACTGTGTACTTTGCAAGTCTAATAAATATAAACTCACTCTCCTCTCACTCCTAAATCAAATAAAAACTCCCTGTTATGATTGTATTCAGATACTAAGAAAAAAAAAAAAAAAAACAGAAACAAATAGTCAAGGAAATTCAACTAGTAATGGCTTGAAAACAGGGATGTATTCTTTTCCTCTATTACATTTCGTGGAGTGAAAGGGAGTGTCAGCATAACACATCCCAGCCTCTCCCTCCATGCAGGTAGCTCCTCCTGAGTTCTTCCAGGGTTAGCATATGGATTCTGTCCTCACATTTGCCTGTGATTGATGGTCTTCTAGGCTAGGATTCTGAGATTCAGACCAGAAGGAAGGAAGAGGGGAATATATGGAGCAGTATTTGTTCTCTTTAGAGAGAAAAAATAAGGTATTCAGTGACATCATCCTGTCCTCAGCAAACCTCTCCTTATTATATCTTTTGAACCAAAACTCCATGGCTCCCACGTGACAAGAAAATTTGGAAAATTGACACAGAAAGAAGAAAAAAAAAGTTGATATTCAGTAAACCCAACTTCAGTGTCTCCCACAAATTTATTTACTGTTGCAAACTTATTACTGAGTTGTCAGGACTGTTATCTAGTTGTAGAATAATACTATGCAGATTTTTCATTATATTTAGTGAGGCAATTAATGGACTCCATCCATTATGTGATGCTTTAAAGATTTTTAACACCAGCTGTCAGTTGTCTCTACAGGTGACCCTCTCAGGATCTTGGAGAAAAAGATCCTCAGATCTACTACCTTTAGACTACAGCATGGATTCCTGCCTGTGAGTTCAGTTGGCAGAACTGTCCTGAAGACTTCTAACTCAGAACTCCAGCATCATTTCCTGCCTGTGTGTCTGGCCTGCAGCCTGCCATATAAATGTTGAACTTGCTGGCATCCTTACAATCACATGAGTCAGTCCCTTAAAAGAAATTCTTAAAAAGAGTTGTCTCCTTTATTCACAAGTGGAGTGACAGGCAACATTAGCTTAAAACAACCACCAAACATGATCTACCAGGGAGCTCAGCATTACACACATAGAGATCTTATTGGTTCTGCTTCTCTGTAGATCCTTGACTGATACAAGGTATATATTCAATCACATAAATTAGGTTAATTTCCTCATTATAAATATAATAATTTATTAAGTTCCTATTAACTGTGTGACCTAGGCTAATGATCTTATTTTGCAATGACTTAACTACAGACTCCCGCAACTGTGCTAGAGATAGCATTTAATACATAAGATGAGATTACTACTGTGACTTTGATAAAAAGAAAGTTCCCAGAAGGAAACGCATTTACATAATTTAAGTTATTAAATTAGTTATTATTTTTAATGAAATTAGGACAATGCCTGGCACATAATAAGTACTATATAAATGTTCTTCATCTTCTCATTATTATTATAATTATCATCATATTCATTGGAAAGCATAAAGCATATTGACACTGAGATGATTAAAAAAGGGATACCTTTGTTCCTGAGCTGCCTGGCATATGTTTTAAGGCAATAAACCATCAACTTCACTAATGGAACTAATAGGTTAAGTTTCCCATGTTGCCTGAATTATTTCCCCAAGAAAATTAAATTTTCTTAATAGAAAATCTAATTTTATCTTGAGTAACTTGAAAATCTTAATTAGTGACACAAAAGCCATGCTAAAATTACTTAGATCAGAAATAAACACATCATTACACCAAAATAAACAAATTGAAGCACTACTGTTTTTTAGTTGACATTCCAAACACAGTTTCTTGATAAAAATAAGATACGAACAGGCAATTTTAAAAGGAAAGAATCAACATCAATCACATAAATTAAATTGATTAACTTTCATACTTAATCAATCACAGGCATGAATCTTACACAATCTACTGGTGACCTCAGTTACTTTGTTTAATCATGCACACCAATATCAGTGCAATGCTTGATTTTCCAATTAAAACAACTTTGCAATTAGATCTAATTAACGTGTTCCAATTAAATAGGTTAAACGCGGCAGTATTCAATAAATTTAAGCCCCTTACTTTTCTCTTGGTAAAAAGGTTCTCTAAAATTGTTTGGATACATAATCCTTTTGGTGCCACAGCTTAACAAAAGAAGTAAGAAAAGGTCAACAGCTTGGCTCAGAAATAACATAAGCCAGATTTGGTAGAGAAGAGCAAGCTTCCCAAATTTCTTAATTATCTCCCAGATCATCACATAAGCCCTTCATGATAGCCCCATTAACCTTTGCCAAGGCAAGTATTTGTTAAAGGGACATTTGCCCTTTTCACCAAAGAGGACACATCTCTTCTCGGAGCAATGCAGTTTCAGTATGAGTTCTTCATAACTCATATGTGACAGAAATATGGTTTGTTCAGAGTTTGAACCGGTAAATTCTTCCTTTGGTCTTTGGTTAAAGTAATACCTAGTAAATCTTCTTTCTAAAACTTCCTGTACGGAGAAATGTAGGTAAGATTTTGTTGTTGTTGTTTTGTTTTAAAGCCTTTGATTTATAGGATTCTGAGATTAGACCCACTCCCAGTTTCCTTTAACCAAGAAAACTCCGGTAAATATATTGTAATGAGTATCACTAAGTTCTGCTGGAGAATTGGCTGCTTACAGGGAACCATGTCTCTGAAAGGTTCAGCCAAGTAAAAAACGGTGATGCTCTGAGTCCTGTGGGGGACAGCAGTTGAGCCACACAGTACCAATGTCATTCCCAGGCCAGGCAAAAGATGGTCCAGTTAGCCTGTACAGTTAGACCATTTTTCCACAGGAGCATTTTGCCCTTTGATTTCTTCTTTAAAGTTTCTGATGCTACCACCTTCATATAAAGGATCCAATAAAAGAGGTGACCACACTGTTACAGTACAGGCCTGCAGTGCTTGATCTTTTCTTCTGGAAGCTACGTTTTAAGTCATGATGTATACCTACTAGTCAATGTCTTAGATCTTTATTCATAGCCTCCAATTGCTATGAGTGTATATTCCACTTTAAAAGGAATTTTAAATCTATCAATATGCAAAATAGAAATCAATGAACTTATCTTGGTCATACACATATATGGAGATATATATATATATATATATATATATATGTACATATACATATATATATGTGTATATATATATATATGTTTCATTTTCAAACATATCCGACTCTATAGAATATCAAGGTAATTCATCCCTTTGAACATGTTTGCTCCAGAATTCTGGTGGATCTAATTTTTCTTGATATTTGAAAGAGCAGATTTGTGTTTCCATATAATCTAAACACATGGACCAACCACTACATACTTCTTAGTATGTCATATTCTGTATGGAAAAATTGACATGATCACATCGGCAAACTTCAAAACAATTTTTAAAAAAAATCAAAAACAGGAATGTTTTTGTGTGCGTGCTGCTGTAGTGGCACACGCCTGTGATCCCAGTGGCTCAGGGAGGCTGAGTCAGGAGGATCACAGATCCTGTCTCAAAATAAAATGAAAAGTACAAAGGACTGGGGATGTGGCTCAGTGGTTCAATCTCTAGTGCCAAATGCATGAGTAAAGAACAGATATATACATTGTAACCTTCATTTCAGGCAGGACAAGGATCTCTGTAATTTTTCAGTGGGAGTTTTTCTGGATGACAAGGTGCTGGCTATACTTTTGCTGTATCATGGTGACAGTGTCATATAAACCTCTTTCAGTTACAATAAAACTTACTCTATTTAGTCATTGTGCCCTGTGACCATTGGTTATAAGGAAGTAGTGTAAGCTACCTGGTACCGAAAACCGGAGGAAAAACTCTCGGAGGCAGAGTTAAGCTTTTACTACTTTTACTTCTACTTTCTTGGTGCTTAGAGAGGGAAAGAAAGATTTTTAAAGAAAGATAGAGCTTAGCTTAGAGAAAGACTAGAGCTTCTTTCTTCTCTCTTCTTTCTTCCTTCTTCTTTCTTCTGTCTTCTGTCTTCCTTGGGAGCCTCGGCCTAACTCTGACCAGTCATTACTTCTTCTATCTGGTTTCTCTTCTGACCGACCGAGTAACTGCCCGACTGTCTGAATTTCTTTATGGCTTTCTTGCCAAAGCTCAATGGCTTTTTTTTTTTTTTCTGCATGGTTTTTACCATGCTATTTAATTCTCTATTTTCTTTTAAGCTCATGGCTTTTTTCTTTATACTAAAGCTCAAGGCTTTTTCTCTATATTTTTTATGGCTTTTGGCCGGCTACTCTGCTTCGGCTTTTGGCCGGCTCGCTTCGGCTTTTCGCTGGCTACTCTGCTTCAGCTTTTCGCTGTCTACTCTGCTTCAGCTTTTGGCCAGCTACTCTGCTTCGGCTTAATTCTTAACTGGCTTCAACTGAGTCAGAGGCTCTGCTCTCTTGTTTCTACTCTTTTTGCTGGTCTCAACTGAGTCTGAGGCTATGCTTTTTCATTGCTCTTATTTCTTAGCTTTTCTTCTCTGCCTGCCGAGCCCCGGACGGACCACCATTTGTATGCTGCCTGTCACGGCCAGCCACGGCGCCGCCACGGGAGGAAAATTCTCGGAGGCAGAGTATAGCTTTTCTTACTTTTACTTCTACTTTCTTAGAGCTTAGAGAGGGAAAGAAAGATTTTTCTTCTTAGCTTAGAGTAGAGTAGCTTAGAGTAAAGAAAGATAGAGCTTAGCTTTTCTTCTTAGCTTAGAGTAGAGTCTTAAAGAAAGATAGAGAGCTTAGAGTCTTAAAGAAAGATAGAGCTTAGCTTAGAGAAAGACTAGAGCTTCTTTCTTCTCTCTTCTTTCTTCCTTCTTCTGTCTTCTGTCTTCTGTCTTCCTCGGGAGCCTCGGCCTTACTCTGACCAGTCCTCTGGAGCCTCGGCCTAACTCTGGCCAGTCATTACTTCTTCTATCTGGTTTCTCTTCTGTAACCGCTCTGCCTACGTTCTGGCCGCTCTGATTCTTCTGACCGACCGAGTGACTGCCCGGCTGACTGAATTCTCCGTTCTCCTAACTCGGACCGCTTTCACCCGGTTATATACCTTCAGGTTTGCGGGTGCCTACAGGTGCGTCACATACATATCAGGTGGAACCCATGGCTTCCAGCTAGCTACAACAGCCCTTCCTAATTAGGGCTCCTTCATATTCCTTCCCTTTAGTTTAAAAAGGTGCTTTTGTTCTATTTTCTCTATTTTATTTTCTCTATTTTCTTTTATTTTCTTGTCCCTACCTAGCTTTTCACCTTTTATTTTTGAAAGGGTGGATATTTGAGCCCTTTTTGAGAAGGTGCTGTGGCTTTAAGGAAGCCTAATGCTGAGGAGCAGCTAACGCACCTAGTTAAGCACAATTGCATAAGCGGCTTTGACTTTTTTTTTTCTTTTTTCTTTTTTTTTTTTTTTCTCCTCTTCTTTATTTTTCTTTATGGCTTTCTTGCCAAAGCTCAATGGCTTTTTTTTTTTTTTCTGCATGGTTTTTACCATGCTATTTAATTCTCTATTTTCTTTTAAGCTCATGGCTTTTTTCTTTATACTAAAGCTCAAGGCTTTTTCTCTATATTTTTTATGGCTTTTGGCCGGCTACTCTGCTTCGGCTTTTGGCCGGCTCGCTTCGGCTTTTTTCGGCTTTTGGCCGGCTACTCTGCTTCGGCTTAATTTTTAACTGGCCTCAACTGAGTCAGAGGCTATGCTCTCTTGTTTCTACTCTTTTTTCTGGTCTCAACTGAGTCTGGCTTCTTCATTTTTTATGGCTTTTGGCCGGCTCGGCTTTTCGCCGGCTACTCTGCTTCAGCTTAATTCTTAACTGGCCTCAACTGAGTCAGAGGCTATGCTTTTTCGTTGCTCTCCTCACTATACTTCTACTTAGCTTCTTGTTCTTATTTCTTAGCTTTTCTTCTCTGCCTGCCGAGCCCCGGACGGACCACCATTTGTAAGCTGCCTGGTACCGTAAACCGGGATAAAAAACTCTCGGGGGCAGAGTTAAGCTTTTACTACTTTTACTTCTACTTTCTTAGAGCTTAGAGAGGGAAAGAAAGATTTTTAGAGAGAAAGATTAAAGCGAGCTAAAGACTAGAGCTTCTTTCTTCTCTCTTCTTTCTTCCTTCTTCTGTCTTCTGTCTTCCTCGGGAGCCTCGGCCTTACTCTGACCAGTCCTCTGGAGCCTCGGCCTAACTCTGGCCAGTCATTACTTCTTCTATCTGGTTTCTCTTCTGTAACCGCTCTGCCTACGTTCTGGCCGCTCTGATTCTTCTGACCGACCGAGTGACTGCCCGGCTGACTGAATTCTCCGTTCTCCTAACTCGGACCGCTTTCACCCGGTTATATACCTTCAGGTTTGCGGGTGCCTACAGGTGCGTCACATACATATCAGGTGGAACCCATGGCTTCCAGCTAGCTACAACAGCCCTTCCTAATTAGGGCTCCTTCAAAGTAGGTAGCTTTTGTAAAGAAATTTCAAAGCACCAGAAATCAAACTTTAGGTATACCTCACAGGATCTAGCCTACCATGTCTCCTTCTGTAAGTGTCACAAGTTCTTCCTCAAAAAAAAACCCCAGACAGCATCACTTGGTTAAGAGCAGGAGCTAGTGCCAGACTGGTGGAGCAGAAGCTCCCATTTAGCTACTTTTCTCCAAAAGCTGCTGACCACATTTTGCCACAGTTCCATCATCTCTAAAATCTCACTGACCTCATAGGTTTGTTTTCCAAATTAGATGATTTAGTCCTTGCAAAGAAGTTGGAGAAGTGCCTGCCAGCAGTAAGTGCCCAAGGAATAATTGTGAGCAATAGCTGTCATACCCTTGTGTCTTTCCCTTTTAAATAGGCTTTTAAGAGCACTTTTGGTTCTTAGAAAAATCTTGAAGAAAATACAGAGAATTCCCACATACCTCTCACGCACGTGCACATGAGCACACATGAAGCCTTCCCCAGTATGAACACCCCACCAAAACAGCATGTGTGCTACAATAGATGAACCCACACTGATACATCACTATTACCCCACAGCCGCAGCAGTTTACATTTGGGTTTATTTTCTATATTATACATTTTATGGGGATTGACAAGTAAATAATAGAATGTATTCATCTTTATATTTTCATTCAGAATAGTTGAATTGCCCCCCATATTCTTTGTAGTCCACCTATCCATCCCTGTCTCCTCCCAAATCCCTGGCAATCATAAGCTTCCTACCTGTTCATAGTTTTGACCTGCTTTTATTTTCATCTTGCTTCTCCATGATCCAACATATCTGCTAGACTTGGGTCTCCATGAACATCCAGATCCAATCTCCATACTTAAGTGAGTCCACACTAGGTGTTTCTTAATTTCCATGTTTTTTGTTTGTTTGTTTGTTTTCCCCCTATCCTGTGTGCTTGTCAGAGAATGGAGTTTACCTCCAGGCTCACTATGTGTGCAACTGGGAGGAGGGAGCCAGTGTAGCCATATTCACTTAGTCCTTGCTGAGTAAGCACCAAAGGGCATGCAGTGCACATGTCAGATAAGGAGGCAGTCAGTGGATGGTCCTGCAGATCATGTCGAAAAAACAGCTACAATTATTATTATTATTTTTTTTTATAAAAAGGAAAAAAAAATTAAAGGGAAAAAAAATAAGGTCAATGGAAAATAAGATCTCTGGGATCTTCCTAAGACAAAATAATCATCCTAGAGGCCAAGAGTACATTTTGTTCTTCCTTCTTTTCCTTCTGCCATGCATTTATGTCCCCCTAGCTCTTAGTGGATTTCTGAGATTTAGTTCCATTCAATGCAAATGAAGAGCCTGGACAAAGCAATTTCTATCATTCATTCTGGCTGTAAAACACTGTGGAATTCCAATTATACAGTGTCAACAGTTGCTGTGAACCTGTGTGATCTGATGATGAAATCCTTAACATCGTAAATTTATTTTAATTATCAAATTATCTTTCTTATACATGACCCTGGCATTCACCGGTTTTGCCCACCAAGCATTAATTTGTCATCTCTGAGAAGAGTATAGGAAATTTCCATTGAAGAATCTGCATTCCTCATCTTAGTCAATGTGTACACATGCCCAAGCCTAAGCCAATCCATGCATTTATTGCCCCACCACAAGTACTTGTTTCGGGGAAGAGCATGTTATGGCTGAAACAATTAGATCCTAGTTCCAGGATTGTTAGACACTGTTAGGAATAGAGGTGCTTATTTTCTGCTGATTTTGTAGAGCTGAGGATGGAAACCTAATGCTTTGGCAGGATGTTAATAGGGAACTTCAAAGAATACACAACAAGAGAGTGAGGGTACAATGGAGAGCATAAGTGACTAAGGGAAGGGAAAAGAGGAACAGGGGCACTCCTGGACTTTTTGACTGTGATAGTGTGTATGATTTCTTTTTGCTAAGACATAAGATGGGTGTTTTCTTACTTGTAAATATAGAAGGAAGACTACTATAAAAAATACTTCCAAATTTGGCTCTGATTTCCCAGCTATTTTAGGGAGATTTCCTAAAGTCCTACAAAATTTGTGTGTATTCACAACATGTACATTGTCATGGAAAATCACACAGAGAAAACCTACATAGAAAAAATCACACAGAGAAAATCTCCAAGAGACTTAAAAAAGACAGGAATTTGGTGTTACAGCTCTTGTAGCATATATATTTGTAGGACAAAAAGAAATGCAAAAGTAGTCTTTAAACATATTTTATAATAACATTGTTGAGCATAATATTGATAACTTGGGAAATGTTTTGGTGCATCACAGATCAATGCAAATGAAAAAGTATAATCTATCATTTCTGTTCTTTCAGAGAGTGTTCTTGGATTATTAAAGGGACATACAAATATAAAGTAGTATAGGTAAAGTAAAATTCTTGTAAACCTCAATTCAATTAGAAATAAAAAGATAGGTATGTATGCATTTTACTTAAAAAACACATGGTGTAGATTCTTTAAAAAAAATCCTTGGTGCCTTCACTTAAAAAAAAAAAAAAAAAAAAAAAAAGAGAGAGAGCACTGTGTACACCAGTAGCATTTGAACATGCAATACTGAGACCATAGTCTTATAATACTATTTCTGGATAAAAGTTTCCAGGGGTCCTTAGAGAAATAGCAGGTTCCATGTCTAGGGCGGGACATGTACTTGATGAGATGGAACATGTGTTACAATAGAAAATAAAAAAATAAATAAAGTGCTGCAAAGATCATGCCAAAACAAAACAAACAAAAAAATTCACACACTCATATACACACACACAGAAAAAAACAAAACAAAACAAACAACCAAACAAAAACACTCCAGAGCCAATTTGAAGAAACATCCATTTGCCAAAGTGGACATTTGGAGCATCATTGTGGATACAACACTCGATGGATTAATTCTCATCACACCTTTTTAGTTATGCCATGCTAGTGACCAACAATCCATTATTATGAAAATTAGCATGTCCAAGTAAAGAATCAGGTACATATCTGCCTTTGCTATAAGAACTATACCACTGGGAGTACAGTAGATGTGGGGAAGTTTCTTTTTATATAGGAATTCCAGCCCATAAGTGATGAAATTAGAATGGGACCATTTTGTAACTGTTAGTGATGGAGGTAAACACGGGTCACAGATGGTTGCTAACATTGCAAAAGAAGAGGCATTCTTTCTGTGGTGTATTCTGCAGAACGAATGCAGCATGGACCTGTGAAGGAGTACCATCAAGCACTTGAACCTGGTCAGTCCCCTAGGTCAGCGCTCTGCAACAGAGCTCTCCATGATAATGCAGACATTTTAACCAGCTTTAGTGTAATATCCACAGGTATCTAGTGGTTACCATACAGGGGAGTACATTAAATCTAATTACTGGTTTACAGGAAGACAGGCTAGAGAAGCCTGTGGGAATTATTCATGGGGACTATAAACAGAAAAATCTAAACTATATAACCTCTTCAGGTGTAAAAGGCCTAATGGGGAAAAAGAAATTGAGGGGGGAACTATTCACTAATTGACACTAATTGAACAAAAGGGACATATAAATACAAAATATGCAGACTTGTTTTGGACACCAAGTAACTGAAATTGAAAAAGCAAAAAACATCTATGAAAAACTGGAAAATGTATCAGTGAATATATATTTAATAATATTAATAGATCATTTTTGAGGTACATGAATGGACTACGTTATTTATTAACAATACTTTTGCATCAAAGAAAAACTCATTGATTGATGGTGAAGTTATGTGTTCTTGGGATTTACTTTAAAATAATAGAAGATGAGGGGCAATGAATGTAAATCAAAAATAATTGTCCATATATTGTACTTATTTAAAATGAAAACATATACATGGATAAGAAATAAACATTCATCTACCTTTGCTGACAATAGAGTTAAACATGCACACATATATTAGTGGACATGATGTCACAAGTGATTTGAAACAGGAAAGTTTGAAACTGTTATGAAAGCATATTTTAAAATATCACTTTCGTACCTTCTAGTAATAAAACAAATATTCTGGCAAAAATTCAAACACTATGACTTAGGTGAAAAATATTTTAACATATTTACTCTCTTTATTACTGTAAATATCCACAGCTGTATGTGTGTATACATATGTGTGTTTGCATGGCTAGAGATAAAAACTAAATGAAAGAACTTAAAAAAATTAAAGGTGATGTTCTTTCTTTTTCAGATCTCTGTACTAATATAAACATCAAATAATAGAAACTAGCTTTGCTGTTGATATGATTGGACTGAAGAACAGAGTTATGGAACTTGAAGGGCAGCTGGCATAAATATTCCCCCTGTCTTTTGAGCTGTGATCCACATTTGCTGAGACAAGGTCTGAAAAGTAGGTATTTAAACAGTTGCAGGAGGAATTATTGCCTCACGCGTGGTGAACTAAAGGCAAGAACAAAGACGTGATCCCACGGATTTAAAGTCTTGACCCTAACTGATACTGTCCTATAACCCCAGACACAGAAAAGAAGATTCTAACTGGTGAGTGAAAATGCTGGCGTGAATGAAATAGTTTGGGGAGAGCTAAATTAAACAAATTTACCTTCACTCCAAAGCAGACAGATTCCTTCTATTTTCCAGGAATAAGTGAGAAAAGGAAGGTAAAAATTAAGACAGAATCTACTTCCCTACTACTTCTAAGAGAATAAAAAATTCTCTTTCAGGAAAAAGCTAAGCAAACTCAGAGAGGAATAAAATGATCATCTAGAAAGAACTATTTAAAGAGATTGAGGATATAAGTAGCTGGTCCTTTTGACTAGTAATAGAACACTGTATGATTTACACACTTAGCAGAAATGACATGAATGGGGAAGTGTTATTGAACGTTATTTACAAAGTCTAGTTCAAACACTTAATATTTACCCGAAAGTGTGAAATATACACATACACACTAACAGAACAGCTTGGCATCTGCTGTTCTTAATGTCTCTAAACTTCTGCTGTGATGGCATAAACACATGGCCTTTGTAACATGGGGAATGGCTCTTAATCTCACACCAAAGATATACTGGTGGAAATATCTTCCCAAAGCTAAACACCCGGGATATATTTCTCCTCTTATAAGAAAAATCCAATGTTTTTGATATCCTCAACCTCATGCTTCTCATGCCCTCATCTGTCAACAGACAATGTTTTCAAGATAGCACCCAATTCCAAACCTTCACCACAGCCTGAAATGCATTTAATAAATGACTTTTCCACTCCCTCTTTGCTTGCTAGCAATTGAAGAAGCAATTGATTCACTTTCTTAAACTGCACAATTTATAAGTGGCCAACTATCATTGTGAGTAATGTTCTTCCAGTTCTGCAGAAATTATAAATTTGTCCAAAAAGAAAGTGTTGGAGTCATCAGAGTTACATCCATATATCATCTCACCATCAGAGCCCGGTTCAGAATGCCATTTCTTGACTGCATTCCAATAGTCAGGTGCCAAACCCATCAAAGTTTATTCAGCAATTTGCAAGAAAAATGGTGGCGTAAGTTGTGATTAATAGCCAGAGACCCACCTTTGCTGATGTCTATTGTATTTCTCTGAAATGATTACGCTCTTGCTTAGGAGTTCTTACTAAGAACTCTCTTATTTAAGGGAGTCTCTGTTGGGATAATTCCTTTTGATTTTGGCAAGCTCTTCTATGAGAAAATAAATTCATATAAACTGGACAAACTGGTTGGTCCCACACATCTGGATTTGTTCTAATAGTAGGCTAGAAATGGAGACAAGCATTTCAAATGGGATAGAAATGTGTATCAGAAAATAATTACAGAGTCCAAGAAATGTTGAGAGCTGAGTAATCTGATTTGGGAATCACAGGAAGACAGGTAAGATAAAAAAGAAGTTTGGGAATATGGAATGGATTCAGATTATGAAGGACCATAATTGTCAGGATAAAAATTTGAAATATCTATCTTACAAAGAAAACAATGGAAGAAGTTGATAAATTGAGTAAATGAATTAAACGTGGCTTTAATGACAAAACTTTGACAATGAAGAAAGAAATTGGAGGTATGAAAGAGAATAGGATCCTGGTTAGGGGGGGTGTAACAATAGACTGTGCATGAGATAACTTCTTGAAATATGGCAATGGAAATGAAAGTAGACATATATAGCAATCAAATAGTATATTCCTGTGGGTTTAAATATACCTAATAAATTTGGAAATATGCATATTTGAGGCATTTCTTAAGATGCAAAGATGGACTGTTGAAATCAAATATTTTTGGAGTTTGAAAATTAAAGAATAGAGAAACTGCTGGTGCTAAAAAGGATAATGAGAATTTTGTGAAAATTTGAGAGACCTTAGCAGCTGCTTACTGACAGAAAAATAAGTAAGAACTCTGTCTACCAAATCCAAATGTCACCTGGCCTTATTAGTGTTGCTTTTACATTATTACTATCAGTACTGATAGTAGCACCCTATTAGAATGGCTAAGTCCCATATATTTCCAAGAATCGTGCTTCCCAACAAATGTTCCCCAGTTATGTTTTAAATTTTCCAAAGATATGTTTTCTAGTATCTGAAGAATCATCTGAACTTGCCATATTATATCTAGAATACTCTTTGCCTGCTTTATGATTAATTTGTTGATTTTTAATGCTGTCCAAGTCATGTGAAGGCAAAACATTTACAAATCAGTTGGTTCTACTTGCTAGCTAAATGCTAGTGACCACTGCAGGATTCTTATATCCTTGTGCTTCCAAAGATGACAGCCTTCACATTGCTGAGTGAAATAAGCTCTCTTAGTCTGAGTGGAGAAGTTCTCAGGAACTTTTCCTCAGATTGATGCCATTTCCCCCCATTGATGTCATGAGTATTATAAAAGGAATTAGCTTTGGGCTGATTCTCAATAACAATTTATGTGTGTGTGTATATATATGTATGTATATATTCATATTCTGGTTCATGCCTTTCAACACATATAGGATCAAATCTCATCTGAGTAGACTACCAAAAGACATGAAAATCAGTTTTCGATTTAAGAATTGAAACACCATATATAACATATCTATAAATTTGTCTTTAGCAAAATGTCTGACTATTCATACAAAGAAAAATATATGTGACTATGATTACCACCTATTAGGTCAGGTCAAGAGGAGTTTTGCAACCAAATGCTACACAAAATACGTTATATACTTAGGGTCTTTTGGATTTGGGAATAGCAGATAAGAGACTATGGACCTGCATCTGGCTTGGCAGTCTGCTCAAAAGCCATTAAAGCTTCACCAACTTCAGAGATTTGCTGTTATGTTCTTTCTTCAGTTTGCACAGTGGTGGAAAATGAACTTCAGTTAAATGCATCATGTATT
Organism: Tamias sibiricus; assembly: GCA_025594165.1. Taxonomy (NCBI): domain Eukaryota; kingdom Metazoa; phylum Chordata; class Mammalia; order Rodentia; family Sciuridae; genus Tamias; species Tamias sibiricus. The sequence goes on from CM046662.1 coordinate 15,129,666, forward strand.
TTTTCATAGACTCTTACTAATCTTTGAAAATTCAGTAATACTTTATAAATCAAAAAACCAGAATTTACTTCACTCTGTGTTTTTTTTTTATATTTTTCACTTAAGTTAATTTTGTTCTCTGTTGAGAAAAAAAAAAATCTACATCAAACATTTCATTCGAATCATCTTCTGTAGTTTTTGGATTTGTACATGGGAGCTAGAGAATAATGTTTTATATCAGTGCAAAATATAATAGAGATGTATTGGATTTTACAGGATTTAATAATAATGTGCCAAAACACACTGTCAAAAAAAGAATGGACACAAAAGATAGGAAAAAGTCCTGATGTCTCACAGGGAGAGAAAGACTGAATTCTAGTTTGTCTTTGCTGAGGCCTGACTTCCTTTTTGTTAGCTCAATCTAAACACCACATTTTTGTGAATATGCATCACATTCATTTTGGATTATTTAATTTAACTTCCTTTCCAGATGAACTAGCTTTATTAAATGCTTGCCATGGATGGGCAAACAGAGTTTATGCAGGCTATAAATATCTATGATTAGTTTGGTATAGTATATTGCAATCTAAGGTGTAGCAATTATGCATAATATTTTCTCCCAAGCTTGATAAACCATTTGGGAATGAAAAAAGAAAGAAAGAAAGAAAAGAAAAAGGAAACATAGAATGTAATTTATTCAAGCCTCACAATTGCAAATCTTAAATTTCTCTGAGCTCCTGGTCAGCAGCTCATAAACATACAGAACTGGGGCCCTGGCTGAAGAGAAGAAAATAAATTTGACTTCATGTGCCTTAAAAATTCACCTGATGCAAGTTATATTACCTGTGATACCAGAGGGCTTTTTTTTTTTAACACAGTAACTTTTTTTTTTATTTATTTTTTTTTATGTAGTGCTGAAGATCGAACCAGTGACTCATATCTGCTAGGCAAGCACTCCACCACTGAGCCACACCCTAACCTCTGTGATATCAGTTTTGGTTCCTACAGCATCATTTCTAATTTTGGGTTGATATGCACACTTACATTAAATTTAGACATTTCCCAAAGCTTATTATTCCCATGCATATTTATCTACCACATCTATTGTCCTAATATATCTAATGTTAAATGCACACAAATATATTTTAAAATGTATTTTAAATGTATTTTAAAATGTCTACCTTTCCTAGCTTTTAGAGAATACTTTGACCTATATTTTCATCACCATTAAGATAACACATTATTGGGACTGGGGCTATGGCTCGGTGGTAGAACGCTCGTCTTGCCTGTATGAGGCACCACATAAATAAAATAAAGGTATTGTGTCTACCTACAACTAAAAAAATATTTAAAAAGATAACACATTATGTAAATATATAATAATGCACACACAAACACACACATGTATATATGTATACTATATACATGTATGTGTGTGTTTATATAAATGTATATATGTAGTAAAACAGTACAGGAATTGTAAATACAATTAGAAATTGAACTCTACTTTCTCAGGTCCCAAACTCCATTTCATGTGATAGCAAAAAAAAAAAAAAAAAAATGATGTGTACAAATAAACATAGCACAGATTAAATTGTATCAGTTATTACTACAGAGACTTATCTGTAATAAAAATTGTAGTATACAGAAGAGGGAGCAGCGCACACCAGGAGGCAGAACCATGAATGGATATTGGAGCAGGTGAGATGCGGATAGATTCTGGAAAGGCAAATTGGACTTTGAGGGAACAAACAGATACAAAGTTAGGGTGATTCTAGGTGGATGGATCAGACCAGCAAAGACAAAGAGACAAAATAGTTCATGATGTTCCTGAACCACAGAGGATAAAACAGTCATAGTATGAACTAGAGATTGACTACAGATGTTTCCTGTCTACATGTTCTGGTCATTCAGATTTCTCATTGCATCTCCAACTGAATATTTTCCAAGAAGATACAAACAGATGTATATGTGTTGCTATATGTACACACACATGCGTACACAGTGCAACACCTAGATGTTCTCTCATTTCTCCATTCCCAAACCTGAATAATCATTCTGCCGTCATCTCATTATATACCACATTCTTTAATTTGGCATTCATTTATTTGTTTAATTGAATCATGAAAATATTTTTGTAACATATACCATTACTGGAAACAAGAATAAGATGGGACACTTTCTCTTAATGAGTACAGAAAAAAATAAAACAAAATTGCAATACAGTGCAGTAGATATCAAAATACAGAGTTGTGTAGAATGCCACAGGAAGGATGTGGCACTTAGGTTCATGTTAGATAAAATTTTCTGAGTACCTGCAATGGGGAAAATAGCCAGTTAATCACGGAGATATTAAAGATGTGTATGACTTGACTTCCCACTAGCTGCTCATGGTCTAATGAAGAACACAGAGAACAAACTATTGGAGCAGAATGGGCAAGAGTCTAGACTGAGTTGTGCCTGTGCTAGGGACTCACTGATTCTATTACAAGGGAAAGGTAGACTAAGGGAAGTTCCCCTTCCTCTGTGAGTTTTTTCTTAGCCTATTTTTCCCATCCAATAGAATCAGTTGTTTCAAAGGGGCCTGTCAATCTCTTAGAAGCAATCAGGAAAAAGCAAAATCTAGCTAAGCAAATACAGTATGAAACTGTGGGACAGTTTAGGTTTATACTTGAAAGAATTGAAGGCATCGGACATGGTAAATCTTTCTTCTTTCTCTTTTCTTTTCTTTTCTTTTCTTTTCCTTCCTTCCTTCCTTCCTTCCTTCCTTCCTTCCTTCCTTCCTTTCTTCCTCTCCTCCTCCTCCTCCTCCTCTTTCTTTTTTTAGAAAAAGGAAAAAAAGTTTCATTGCTTTGCTAGCAAAGGAGATACACAGGGGACTCCTGTGCCAAAGGCTATGATTCTGTGCATCTGCAGAAACAGGGGGTTTTTAAGAAGGTGACTCAAAGGCTACATTCCATGTGCTCTCTGTTGGAGTTGTAATTCACTTGCTAATTTGGGAGATAGTCATTTGTGAGTTTTTCTGGTACCATCCCCAAAGTCTGGATTACTTCCTTCCTATGGTGGGTGTGTGCTCCAGGACAGATCAATCTGCCTAAAATGGAGAAGAAAGGTAATCCTGTTTCCCCTGAATTTAGGGAAGGGGAAAGATTAAGGAAGATCAGGGAGAGAGGAAGAGAAAGAAACATGTACATTTAAAAAAAATATGTTGCAGTGGCAGAGCAGCAAGGGTTATATTATACTCAACGCATAAAGTGGACCACTGGTAAATTTCCCCACTATCAATTTCTATATTCCATGATGACATCTCCAAACTGCTTCCTGCTGAAAGTGGGCAAAGTTGGGGAAAGTAGCCCAAAGTCCTCGTTCTCTATCAGGTGGGGTGGGGACAGGTAAGGGCATTCAGCATCAAAGCAGTACAGAGGTCCACAGTGGCAGGCAGATAGCAGGTGACTGGGTAAGGCATAGGTAGGGCAAGGATTATGCTAAGACAACAATAAACAAGACAGCAAAGCATTACTCTTTTTGTAAATGATTAGCACAAAAGCAATTAGTATATCAGCCAGTCTCTGAAAATCGTAAGGACAGTAACTCATAATCTTATCAGTGAAAAACAGATCAAGTTTATCAATGTAGGAGGTTAGGAAGATTGGTAGGTCTATGAGATCAGATACAAAATAACTCAGGACTTGTGACTCTAGGGTTTTTTTGTGATCATGATTATTAGGCACTCTCACACAAGAACCCTTCCTTTAATCTGAACTATTAAGAGGTTTCTTGACAATTTTCAAAGTTTCTATTGTATATCTACCTCAATGGGTGTGATTTTTGTCTATCTTCTTAAATCAACCGAAGGGTCAAGGATGGTGATATGCAATAAATAACTAGTCTGGCAGTTAGAAAATCACAAGTGACCTCAGAATAACAACATTTAGTGGGGTTCCTTGGGTAAGGGTTGGAAAGAGCACTGCAATAAGGAAAGACCTGAAAATAATGAATAGTGTTTATGTCCACTGAGGAAAGAAGAAAACATGATGGGACTGGAGGAGACCAAGGACATTCTACCTGTTACAAATAACTTCTCCACTAGCCAGCTGCTTCCTCAGCTCTTTTTCACACGCACCATCTTTAATTCTTCCTATGTTGCATACATTTTATCTGCTACCTCTTCAAACATTATGAAGCAATCAGTCCATCTTTCTCTGTTTAGGAACACCAGGTTATTTTAATCCATACAAATTCATTCGATCTATTTTGGTGCTACTCTGACTTTTAATTCTAATTTGTCTTTGTTACCTACTCACTGCTTCAATTCTCCTCCACCCCATCCATACATACCTCTGTCACTACATCACTAGTAGCAGAGCACTTACAGTGTTTAGCAATTCTCCTGATACACTATACTCAGCTTGTTACAATACATAATGAAGAGTGTTAATTGTTTGTGTCTGTGCCTGATTTTTCTTACCACCCATATACTGAATGTGCTAGCAGAAATCTGTATCATTCCTTTAAACATTTAAAATCTTTTTATTTTGCAGGAGCCCTGTTTAGGGAGATGGCTTACTTAAATTGTGGTTGACTATGGGCCATGGAGATTTGGGCATTGTCGCCTTCCGTAGTCTCATGGGACTTGGCCCGGGATCTCGAGTGACTTGAGCCGAGATTGCTGATCGGGTCAGCGCCATTTTTTGGTGGTGTGTGGTGTGTGTTAGTCATTGTTAGAGCCAGAGAGAAAAGTTATCAGAATAAAAAGCTGTTTGTTTCCAGTTCGCCTCTGAACTTCTTCCCGCGGCTTTGTTGCTCCAAGCGGCCATGGCTTCAGGCGGCAACATTATTTGCCATTGTAGTTTTTTTCTTACTTGAAGGATTACACATTTCCTTTCGCAAACAAGTTTATTTATCACTTTTATCATTTACATTGGTAGCTGACAACATCAACTTCTGTTGTAACTATTGGCTAAGACTGCACATAGATTTTTCACGTTCAGAGACAAATGGTTTTATTTCTTTTCTTGATTCACAATTGTCAATTGCACACTTGAATGTGACCAGGTACATAGTATGTCTAATGATATTAGTTACAAATTATTTGATTATAAATGAAAGGAACATAACTCAAACCAGCGTAGGCAAGAAGAGGAATATTGGTTTTAAAAGTGTTAGAGTATTTCATACAATCAAACCATGGAAATGGCTGGGAACCATTTGGGTTGTATGCTTTATCTGGCCACAAGATCTCCATGGTACCGGGTTGAGTCATTGCTTATTTTCTGTGCACTTTAGCTTCATCCTTCTATACTATGGACCGACTTCACCGATATGCAGGAAAATGTGACTGGAAACAGTTGACAACATTCATATCCCTAAATTGTTGCTATTGGACAGGACAGAAGGAAAACTCTAGCTTAGGTTTATATATATATTTGGGTACCAGGGATTGAACTCAGGAGCATCTGACCCCTAAGCCCTAGCCCTAGCCCTACTTTTTGTATTTTATTTAGAGACAGGTCTCATTGAGTTGCTTAGTGCCTCATTTTTGCTGCTAAGACTGGCTTTGAACTCAAGATCCTCCTGCCCCAGTCTACCAAGCTATTGGTATTATAAGCATGTGCCACTGTGCTCTGTGCTCGGCTAGTTTTGTATTTTAAATATATATTTATATATTGCATAAAATGACTCTCAGAATCCATCTCTAGAAGCATCAGTATTAGAAGAATTAAGGATAATGTAGCAGAAACTTTGCAATTGGAAATTTCATTTTCCTAGAAGGAGTTTTATCAGTCAGGCAGCCACTTTCATTCATATCTACTACAAACAATATACATGACACAACAGAAAAGGCTTTGTTGACATTACACACCACTGCATCCCAGAGTCTGTAAGTTAATCATACAATTGTTTCTCACAACTGGAAGTGTTTTAGAGAGCCTAGTCAGCTTTATCTAGACAACACAACTACATTATGAAGCAAGGAAAGAAAGTGATATTTCTATGAATCAGGGAATTTATTAGCTTTGCATTGACTTTCCATAGTCCACTTAGGGAAGCTAGGGAAAATAATGCTGCACAAACAAGTGGCAAAAACAAAAATCTTTAAAATATGAAGTCAAAAGTCAGCAGAGTTACCATAAAATGCAAAGTGTGAACATCACTTTTAGTTATTCAGTAAGTAAGTTGTCTTTTTCTATGTGTATTAAACATTGACTTACGCAATTCTTCAGGAATATAAGAATATTAAGCCTAATTCTGGTTTCTGTTAAGAACACATGTGCATATCCCACTCCTTGGTCTATACCCAAAGGACTTAAAAACAGCAAACTACAGGGACAAAGCCACATCAATGTTTATAGCAGCACAATTCACAATAGCTAAACTGTGGAACCAACCTAGATGCCCTTCAGTAAATGAATGGATAAAGAAAATGTGGTATATACACACAATGGAATTTTTTTTTTTTTTTTTTTATTTTTTTTTTTTTTTTTGGTACCGGGGATTAAACTCAGGGGCACTCGACCACTGGGCCACATCCCCAGCCCTTTTTTTGTATTTTATTAGAGACAGGGTCTCACTGAGTTGCTAAGTGCCTCACCATTCATGAGGCTGGCTTTGAACTTGCGATCCTCCTGCCTCAGCCTCCCAAGTGCTGGGATTACAGGCACGCGCCACCGCACCCGGCCACAATGGAATATTACTCAGCAATAAAAGAAAATAAAATCATGGCATTTTCAGGTAAGTGGAATGGAGTTGGAGAATATAGTGCTAAATGAAGTTAGCCAATCCCAAAAAACCAAATGCTGGATGTTTTCTCTGATATAAGGAGGCTGATTCATGGTGGGGATGGGAGAGGGAGCATGGGAAGATTAGACCAACTCTTGATAGGGCAAAGGGGTGGGAGGGGAAGGGGGAATGGGGGTTTAAAAAGATGGTGGATTGAGTTGGACATCATTACCCTCAGTACATACATGAAGACATGAATGATGTGAATTTGCTTTATATACAACCAGAGATATGAAAAATTGTGCTCTATGTGTATAATATGAATTGTAATGCATTCTGCTGTTATATATAACAAATTATAATAAAATATAAAAATAAAGAACACACATACATATCACTTTATATTCCAGTCCCTGTTATTTTTTTGTTTTAATTATTTATACATAACAGTAGAATGCATTTTGATACATCATATATAATGGAGTATAATTTCTCATTCTTCTGGTAGTACATGATGTAGAATCCCACAGGTTATATAGTTATATATGTACTATAGGGTAATAATGTCTGATTCATTCTACTACCTTTCCTACCCTTCCCCCCTCCCCTCCCTTCACTCCTCTCTAGCTAATCTAAAGTAAGTCTATTGTTCCCTAGTCGCTCCACATTGTGAATTAGCATCAACATATCAGAGAAAACATTCAGCTTTCAGGTTTGGGGGATTGTCTTATTTTGCTTAGCATGATATTTTCCAGCTACATCCATTTACTGCAAAATGCCATACTTTCATTCTTTTTTAAGACTGAATACAGGGATAGCTGGGTCAAATGGTGGTTCTATTCCAAGTTTTCTGTTATTTTGTATCATTTAAACATATAACTTGGATGTGTACATGCTTCAAAATATAGTATAAAACATTCTTATAAAATTAAAGTTGAGTGTAACTTTTCCCCCACTTTCCTTGTCAGCATGTTTTTTTACTTATATTCTCAATAGGTGGGACTGCAAATTGGTACAACCACTCTTGAAAGCAGTATGGAGATTCCTCAGAAAACTTGGAATGGAAAAACCATTTGGCCCAGTTATCCTACTCCTTGGTCTATACCCAAAGGACTTTAAAATCAACATAGTATAGTGACACAGCCACATAAACGTTTATAGAAGCTCAATTTACAAGAGCTAATCTGTGGAACCAACCTAAGTGCCCTTCAATAGATGGATGGATTTAGAAAATGGGATATTTATACACAATGGAATATTACTCAGCCATAAAAAGAAAAACGTTCTGAATTTTGCTGGTAAATGGATGGATCTGGAGACTATTTTGCTAAGTGAAATAAGCCATTTCCCCAAAAACCAGAGGTCAAATATTCTCTCTGATATATGGATACTAATACACAACAAGGTGGTGAGGGAATAAATAGAAATTCAGTGGATTAGACAAAGGGAAAAGAAGGGAAGGGACAGAATAGGAATAGGAAAGGCAGTGGAATGAATCTCATATAACTTTTCTATGTACATATATAAATACATCACAGTGAATCTCCACATTATGTATAACCACAACACTAGGATCCTAATTAGAATAAGATGTACTCCATGTTTGTATAAATATGTCAAAATATCCTCTATTATTATGTATAAATAAAAAGAAAAAAATAATAAAAAGTTGAAAAAAAAGTAAAGCTGACACAAATCAAATTTCAAAAATCAACCTTATTCTTTTCCTTGGGAAAATATGTTATTATAATATATAAGCTAATTTTTCTTCTATCCTTAGATTTTACCATGTGAATTTGGAAGCAACTGTCAACCATTTATACTTTTTAAAAGGTAAGAGTTACTTGGAGTTTGTTTTTGCTTTTCTAGAAAAATAATGAGGTTTTTATCTTTAACAAAATGATCTCAATTATTGGTTCTACCTCAGCATTTTGGGCCTGTTCAGAAGAATTCAATGTTTATTCTTTACTCTCTATTTCCTGTCAGCACTTTTGATAAATATAATTATTATTTTTCTTATTTTCCTTTCAAAATAAAGAGCCAACCTTTGTTATTATTATTAATTTTTTAATGCTAGGCATTATAGTTAACAGTGACAATGGTGACATTTGTTTTTAAACTATTTTAGTATTTTTCATGCATTCTTCCATTCAATATTTATTAAATTCCTTTAATGTCTTGGAGACAAAACCACACAAAAGTCATGTCCTTCAAGATCCCTGTGGTCCAGTAGATGAAATGTTAATGAAACAAACGGATAACAGGTAGTGTCAAGTGGTGATAAGACCACCTATGAAGGAAAAGCAAGCAGGTTTAGAAAGAGAGTTAGGGTTGTGTATTCCAAGGAGATGGCCAGGGAAGACTTCTCTACAGAGGTGTCATTGGAGCAGAGACCCAATGCAATAAGTGAGTAAAATATATAAATAACTGGCAAAAGAAGGTTTGAGCTCTGAAATGAGAAAGTGTGGATCATGACAGGAGACTTTGGGAAGTTGTGCATTGGAGGGTAACATTTTAACTAATTTTAACTAATTTTAATTAATTTTAATTAACTAATTTTCATGCATCAGTAATGACAACAAGCAGAGTTTCTGAAGTCATATTGCCCGAGTTGGATTTATCATGTCTCCACATCCTGGCTACAAGGCCATGGCAAATAACCTTGCCTCTCTGGGCCTTAGATTCTCCACTTATAACATAAGGACCATGCACCTTCCTTTTCCTGCTTGGGAAATGAGGAGGAGCTGAGATATCTGCAGAGAGATGAACATAGGGTGTGGCATATAGTGACTGTCTGAGATCTGTTAGCTCAGTATTCCTATTTGTGCCATTAGTTATTTCATGTTGCAATATAGATTACTTTCCTGCTTCAAGGTAACGCTGTATCCTAGGGATCCCATCATATAGAGAGGATGTCTAAGAGAAGTTTTACTGTCACACCTGTGTCTAGGGAAGTGTGGGTTCTGATGGGGTGAGGGGCTGTACACTCTTTTAATTGCTTTCCATCAAAGGAAGACTAAATTGAGAATGATTAAATTAAGTGAACTAGAGAAAGCCTATTACTAATGTAAATCATTATAAAAGCTTCAGTAGGCAAAGAAGTAAAAAAAAAAAAAAGCTAGAGAATATAATGTAGTATCTTTGGATAGTCTTCTGGTAGACAATTAAATTGCTAAAAGTAAGACAGTACCATTAATAATTGCACATTTCACTTAGTGTATAATTACTCATTGTGGCCTCACTAGCTTTCTTAAACTTAGAAATGGAAGTGACCCTTTTATTCTGACTGTACTTATTCCTCTGAGTGTCTAAAACTGTCTCCATTTATCTTCATTCACCTTGTGTCTAGTGCATGAGGAAGGGAATACTTCTTTGTCTCCTTAAGACTGGAGTGTCAAATAAAAACATTCATCCCTCCATAGGAGGACAAGGGATACTTACCTCACTGGAGATAATAAATATGCTGACTTATTACATGTCTAGTATTCCAGGTGAAAATGATATTTCAGGACAGAAAGTGCTGAAAAACAGTCAAGAATTGTGGTAGAACACAATAGTTTTAAAACGGGACAATTCTCTACTCAAAATATGTGACAAAATAAGAAAAAAAAAATAGAGATTTTTTTTTTTTTTTGGCAAAATGCTTAAGGCTACTACCCCATAATTATTACCTACTTACCAAACACATAATTATACCCTCTGTTCATAGAGTTTCCTTCAGTTACAAAAAGTGTTCATGGTCACTACCTCTCTTGATTAAAATGGTAATAATCATACCTATTTCATTAAGACTAATGCTTTATGCCAGATGCTTTCCATAAATCACCTTCTTTAGTTCTCAAAACAACTCTGATGTGGGTTCTATTATTCCATGACCTATGCAGGAAAAACTGAGATGAAAATTAGTAAGAAATTTGCCCAATTCACAAAGACTGGAGTACAAAACTGATTTGTGAATGTTCATTTAAGTATGAACCTGTACAATTCCTCTTAAATAACAGGGAAGTTCACTGTTATCTTTTTAAAATAAATATAAATCATATATGATATATATAAAATTATATATATAATCTTCAGTAGGCAAAGAAGTAAAAATATGGCTATATATATGCATATATATAGATATATACACACACACACACACACATTTATACACTATATAGTATCCAAATGGTTAAGTAATTTTGTTCAATATGCCACAGTTGGTCAGAGGTGAAGGAGCCCTAATTAGGAAGGGCTGTTGTAGCTAGCTGGAAGCCATAAGTTCTACCTGATATGTATGTGACGCACCTGTAGGCACCCGCAAACCTGAAGGTATATAACCGGGTGTGAAAGCGGTCCGAGTTAGGAGAACGGAGAATTCAGTCAGCCGGGTAGTCACTCGGTCGGTCAGAAGAATCAGAGCGGCCAGAACGTAGGCAGAGCGGTTACAGAAGAGAAACCAGATAGAAGACAGAAGAGAAACCAGATAGAAGAAGTAATGACTGGTCAGAGTTAGGCCGAGGCTCCCAAGGAAGACAGAAGACAGAAGAAAGAAGAAGGAAGAAAGAAGAGAGAAGAAAGAAGCTCTAAGCTAAGCTCTTTCTTTCTCTCTAAGAAAGCTCGCTTTAATCTCTCTCTAAAAATCTTTCTTTCCCTCTCTAAGCTCTCTCTAAGAAAGTAGAAGTAAAAGTAGTAAAAGCTTAACTCTGCCTCCGAGAGTTTTTCCTCCCGGGTTACGGTACCAGGCAGCTTACACAGAGGCAAGAAGCCAGGACTGATATTTCTATTGGGAAGAATGAATAATCCTACACTTTGGTGAATAACTGGGTATTTCCCTTCCATGCAGTCACAAAGCAGAAAGCGAAAATAACTAACATCAAAGTTCACTGGACTTAAAAAGTATATTCCAACCAATTAGTGTTTCTAGCTGTATAAAGATGAATTCAATTACCACTTGATGGCTGTCTTATTTTCAGCAAGTTGTTTTTGTTTCTGAAATCTTCAAATTCCTCTTTCTAATCATTTGTTCGCAGATCAAATATGCTTTCTGATGGATCTTCCCTGATCCCCTATACAAAAGAAAATATCTCTTCCTTTTCTCCATCACTCTCTGTCAAATAACTATCACATTAGCCCAATTATTATCTTTACATTAACTATTATTATGTTAACATATTTATATATTTATTTGTCATCAAACCTCTCCATTACTGGAGCATGAGGTAGAAGACAGTGATAACTTATCCATTTGCTTTGCTACTGTGTTTCTAATATTTAGATGAGTGGTGAGAACACTATAGGTATTCAATACATTCCAAATGTGTAAATGTATGTACTGAAACATAACTACATAGGCTTGCAAACATACAAACACACATGCAGTATATTTTAAAAACTTCAGCTAAATTTAACCCTGTATCTTTAATTAGCAATCAGATCAACAATTTTATCACTTGGAAAGAAACCTAATGAAACTATCAATTTAAAAGTTGTGGTTCAGTGGTAGAGCTCTTGCCTAGCATGTGTGAGGTGCTGGGTTCAATCCTCAGTACTATATAAAAATAAATAAATAAATAAAATGAAGGTAAAAATATAGAGTGCAAAAAAAAAAGTTATTCCTACTCTTTAATATAGAACAATAAGACAAGAAAGAAATAAAAACTTGTTCCCTGGAATTTATTAGAAACAATCTAAGTCCATCTGATTTATAAGTACTTTACTACTGGAGTCTGAAAAGCAATGCAATAAGCTTCAAGATGACAACAATAAGACCATGTATGGCTGGGGTTGTGGCTCAGCTGTAGAGCACTCGCCTAGCACTTGTGCGGCCCAAGTTCGATCCTCAGCACCATGTACAAATAAACACATTGTGCATTGTGTACAACTAAATAAATAAATAAATATTTTAAAAAAACAAATAAATATTAAAGAAAAGACCATGTATGATTTTTCAAGGCTATCAATAGCAAAAATGCAATCATTTCATTGACTGAAAAGTGCTCACTTAGTCAAGTTACAGAGTTTAAAAAGAACTTCCAGGGTGCATTATGAATTATTTAAAATAGATCTACCATAAATCAAAGTGTTCTAATATTTTTGTTGCTTTCTTGCTTGAATTAAAACAGATCATATAGGTTCAAATTAAAAAAATATATGAGCTCAAAAGTTGTATGTTTGGGTGAAACCAAACAAACCAATCAAACATAATTATGGAGATAAGTTACTATAGTTCACATCATTTTCACAACAAACCGTCTATTAGATGTGAGACCTATATTCCCTTATAATGGAAAAGAGCCAGATTTTGAAAAAGGCTTCATGAAATTGATTTTTTATTGTCCTTTTTTTGGGGGGCAGGGGTGTGGTAATAGGGATTGAACTCAGGGCATGCAGCCACATCCCTTCCCCTATTTTGTATTTTATTTTTTTAAATATATATATATATATATATATATATATATATATATATATATATATATATATTTAGTTGTAGATTTAGTTGTAGGTGGACACAATACCTTTATTGTACTTATGTGGTGCTAAGGATCAAACCCAAGACCTCACACATGTGAGGCAAGCACTCTACCACTGAGCCATAGTCCCAGCCCCCTATTTTGCATTTTGTTTAGAGATAGGTTCTCACTGAGTTGCTTAGTACCTCACCCTTGCTGAGGCTGGCTTTGAACTCAGGGTCCTCCTCCCTCAGCCTCCAGAGCTGCTGGGATTATAGGCATGAGCCACTGTGCCTGGCTTTGTTTGTCATATTTGATCCTGTAGGAATAAGCTCTCTTGTCATTACTCTATAAATTGCAGACACTGATAAAATTGTCTTTAATTAAAAAAAAAAAAAACCCGAAAATACCAATATTGAAGGACAGCAATGTTAAGTATATTGTCTCCCCATAATGACATAGAAGAATTTGGGGCTGGGTACAGGGAATATTTTTCAGTGAAATGACTTCAAATTTGATCTTAAGTGTGAGGGTAAGTTCACTACCATGAAGACAGGGGAGGGGAAAATGAGGTGACAGGCTAGCATGATGGAAGTTCACAGTTTGTAGGCAACACTGAGTCCTAAGGGTGTTGGACAGTTCAGACAGTCAGAGCCCAGGGACTAAAATAGCAAGAAGTGCTACTTAATGTGGAAGAGGGGGATAGGGGAAAGATCATGGTGGGCTTCATAATGTGTTAGATGTTCTGTTTCTCTCTTATATCAGTGAGAAATAATTGGAATCTCTCTCTCTCTCTTACTCATCTCTCTCTCTCTCTCTCTTTCTGTACAAGCATGGAGAGAAGAAGGTCATTTGTTGGGTTTAGAGACTGGCATTGGTGGAAGAGAATTAGTCTATAATGTGTGTTTTTTCAATGCTATCAAGAGCAATAATGTAGGAAGCAATGCTTTACCCCTTAATCACTTTCCTTTCAAATCCCCACTGTACCACTGGTTTCAGTGGCTTCTTTTGCCAGAAGAATTGATTTTATAGTATGTATGGAATTGATCATTTCACTAGCTATTTTGCTCTTCATAATTTAAAGTGGAATCAAACCTGCTTTAAAACCTAAATGATGACTGGACTAGAACCTACATTTTGACTTAAGATCCCTTCCTTCAGTTCTCCTTTCTGGTAGACCCATGGGTTTTATTTAGGTGGCCATTCCTTCACCATACACATAATTACCTTAGCAGAATACGTAGAATCAGCTGTATAATTCTGTGATGTCCAATACAAAATGAAAATGCAGGGCCTATGTTTAAAATATTACTCAGAATTTCAAGATGGTGCTTGCAGGGCATTCAGTTTAAGAAGAGTCCCTGTCACTGTTCTGTTGCCCAGGTCACATGATCCTAATGTCAGCCCTTGCAATGTAGCCAGGAGTTATTCTAACTGGTCCAGGAAAGGGTATCCAGGAAAGTGTGTAGGGCCATAATCTCGTCACAGAAACCTGATGGGAGAAATGTGTTTGTTCAGTGACCTGCAAGGATTTTCCATCACTTAGGGGAGGAAAAGGAAGGAATGATCTTTTTGCTTCATATTTATATTCTTTATGGGTTTGAGGCCTAGAAATGTTGTATTTTTCACTTTGAAGGAAGCAAATATTTATGATGGCACAAGAGCAAAAATGAAAAGAATGGGGAGAGCTGATCACATTTTTATACCAATAAATCAACTACCCAGACACCTATCATGAGTCAAGACTTCCCATTACACCAGATAATACATGTTCCTTATTGTTTAAGTCATTTTGAGCCAGAGTTTATGTTATTAGAAGGCAGACACATTCCAACTGACAAAAATAATAAAGTCTCTGAAACTAAATTTGCTGAAAAGAGAAGTTCCTTATTTGGTTAATAATATTGCTTCATTGTTAAATAATTTTAGAGCTGTATATTCTTGGAAGAAATGAGTATTACCTAGGATAATAGAAGTTGGCAGATCATTCTTCAAAAGATAAAGAGGTCATAAGAAAAAATAACATGCAATAATGTTATCTCTGTTGCATATTCTAGAATAAATGTTTAATTGCAAGATAACTTCCAGATGAGTAACAATATTCCAGGTTTGTTTCTTCCAAAATTAAATACAATTATGTATTTTGATTTTGTTCCCTAAGAAAGTTTTGCAATCAAATAAGATATCATTCAGAGTTCCCAAAAGGCAAAATAAAATGACCATATGTTTCTATTTGATTAGCAAGCACCAGAACAAAAGAACAACTATGAAAATTAATCAGAATGAAATTATGTAAAACAAAAGTAAGGGTGTTTTCCCTGAAGAATTAATTAGTGTAACAATCTCAATCAGCAGTACATCTCTATTTCCTTCTCAAAGTTTACGTATGGGTATGGTTACATACGCTATCTTTAAACTTGTGACACCCCAAGAAAACAAGCCATTATTCCTTTCCACTTTACTGTAGAGTCCAAAGGATGACAAAACAAGACATTCTCTGTCACCCACTCACAAAGCTACTTTTAGAAACTGAAGTGAGCCTGCTATGATCACCTCTAGTTGTTCTGTGAGCATCCAGACTTGATGCTGCTTGCAACTGCAGCCCTTTGCTAGGCCACAGAGGCAGTAAGTGGGCAAAGGTGTGTTTGGTTCTAGGAATGACTTGGAAGTCTATGTCCTTGGTTCCTGCCAATCAAAATTTCAACTTGTATGTAATATCATGACTATAACAGAAGACACCTCATGATGCCCTGACAATAATAGCAAGTATTAATAAAGCTGCCTAGAAAGATGAGTTTAGTTTAAATCACAGTGACAGTGTGGCTGAAAGAATCTTAAAAGATTAGTGGAGTTTTTTTTTAGGTAAAAATATGTTATAAAAACCTACACCAAGGAGATAACATATATAATATGATATAAAATATATATAGGCACACAAAATATATAAATGAATATGGTATACAACATTATACACACAAGTACACTGAAGTTCAATCTTATGAATGATTCTGTGTTGTTGCTATAGGTAGTATTTTAAAACCTATTTATGGAGGGTGATTTGACAGTACTGTATATAGTGAATCAGGGCAGGGACAGCCTAGGTAGTAGGTTCCTATATCATAGTTTTACCATGTCCCAAAAGAACTTAAAATCTTATTGGAGAAATAGGAAATTAACAGGGAAAATGTTAAATGAATAGAGTAAAATTAAATAATTTTTCAACATAAAAGAAGAATATATTACAAGCGAAGTGAAAAGAAAGTACTTTCTAAGGGACTCATAAAGACTGGAGTTTCCCAAAATTCAAAATGTTTAGAAGTCTCCTTACAATGGATTGGTCAGGGAAGTTGTGTGCAGAAAGATATATGAGCCACCTTTCAAAGTGTAGATTAAATGCACAGTTTAGAAATGGTATGGAATTCCAAGAGGGTGGAAAATTATTAGCAAAACTGCCACAGTAGTCAATTGCAAGAGAAAAGAAATGTGAACAGGCTGGGGCTTGATTAAAAAGAATCAGAAAAAGACCAAAATGGAAAGGTGGTTGGTGCCAAGCCCTGATGTGGCAGTTGGCATCAGGAGGATGAAGTATATGAAAAGGAAAATGCAAGAGAAGTTTTTAACTGAAGAGAAAAGAGAGTGAGAGGGAATGGGATATCTCTGATAATTCCAATACCTTATCCAACAGGGCAGAAAGAAATACAAAAAGTTTCATTTTATGGTAACAATAGCCATAAAGTAAAAATATACAGCAAACTGCCCTGCATTGGAAAGTAGAGTAAGGATCTGAGAGGTGCCTTCATGGAGAAAACTGATATGGTTATTGATAGACATACCAAAGTAGAGAGCCCACACAAAGGAGAGCTGACATTGTGCCTTCTTGCTTCAGAGGCACTACCTCATGTTTTTTAGCCTGGGAAGTTATTGTATACCGCCTATAAATCTTTATTGTGTACTTTCCTGCCTATAAATCTTTTAAAAGTATTTTTTAGTTGTCAATGGACCTCTATTTTATTTATTTATATGTGGTGCTGAGAATCGAACCCAGTGCCTCACACATGCTAGGCAAGTGCTCTACAACTGAGCCATCATCCCAGCCCCCTACCTATAAACCATTAACTAGAATAACTGTACATTCTAAGCACACAATTTATTTCAAGATGACTTTCTCTAACAATTAAATGCAAATAGTTTCTCCCAATATTTTTCTTATCATTTATTATTTATTTTTCATTCAGCTCCTATCCATTCATGCACCAATGATCATTGAGTACCACACGTGGTCATGATATTATTCCTGGTGTAGGGGAACCAATGTCAAAGAAATAACAGTGGCCTTGACCTTATGGGTCTTGATACCATGGAATTAAACAATCAAAATGATATGTTCTATTTTAGGCGGTAACGAATGTGCGTGAAGTGAAGAGCTATTGCACATTGTGTCATCAGGAAAGCCTCACAGACAAAGTGGCATTGGATCACAGAAGCAAAGGAAATTCAAAAACTGTGACAAGACTGGAAAGAGAAAGGATAGGTAACCAGAAGCTGCAATGACTGACCAGGTACAGGCTTAGTGTACTTGACAATCAGCAAAGTGGCTAAGGTGACTGCTCATGGGGGATGTCAGGAAACAGTGTCAGAAAAGTACTGAGGATCCAGGTTTCCCAGGCCATGTCAAGGTTTGCGCTGTCACTGAGGGCTTTCCCAAGGGAAGTCAACTAGTCTTTCTATTGGCATTAATCTGCAATCTCCCTAATAAAAAGTGGCAATGAAAGTTGAGAAGTTCCCAGTTGATCACCCTGTTCATCACTAAAGTAAGGAGAGGAATATGCACATGATGACTTGGTTTATAAAAAAATGTAGGGGGAAGGATAGGAATTTGGGGAATCAAATGTCAAGGAAAAGATAAAGAAAATGAAAAGCCTTGTCATAGATATTGCAGTGTCTACTGTCTGCCAATAGCTGATCACAGGTGACCGCTTTAAAGAATGTGCCTAAGCCATATGGAACCACCTTGCTCAGGCAGCTGAGCCTCACAAAGAGTCTCTTATTGTCAATATGTGTGTGATTGCTCTGAGGAACAGCCAGTCCACCTCTGCTCCCAGGCAGCGACACTATGCAGTTCATGCTCTAGAGCTCTCACCTGTGGATAAAGCAGAGAGGGTACATTCCCTCCCTACCACATCTGTCTTCAATCTCCTGTTCCCAGGCTTTACTTAAGTAGCATCTCCTAATTAAAGTCAAACTTTGCTTCTAGGTTACCTGATTTAAGACAGGTTTTGTATTGTTTTGCTATTTTCATTTCCCTTCGTGCCTAACAAAATACTAAAGATGTAATAAATGGTGGCTGAATTAAAGAAACAAGCATCAGGTGTCTAAGAACAGAGGGCTACTGACAACATCAACAAAAGCCATGCGATAATGTCACATTCAGAGTACATATTTCCAATTTCATCATTATGACTAAATATGTGCACATGATTATTTTTTTCTTTTCTATATAAGGAAACAACCCAAAAATTTTAGAATGAGTTGCCTTTCCCACACTCAAGATAACTATGCATGATATTTTCCTCTTTTTAAGAATATAATAACAAGCAAAAAAAATGCTGCTAAATAACTTGAGAACTTTCTGCCTCCTTTTAAAGCTTTCATTAGATACAGATGAATATGCTAAACTATACCAACTTGCTAGCTCCCAGGATATTTAACTCTAGTCACCTGATCACACAGGAATGCTGAGAAAGATTTTTCATTATTTGCTGAGACTGTGCATTTTAAAGCTAATGTACATGGTGTGATGAGATGAATCACGGGAACATTCTATGCTTAGATAGAAATCTATTATTATAATATTTGCCTCCCTTGGGAAAAGTAGTCACTTAAGAAATTCTATTTTCTGCTTAATTCAGAGAGCCTATGTCCCTTTTGTATGGATACCTTTTTCATTATTTGGTCTCCTCACAACCCAATGATTTTTCACTTGCCATCCTGAAATATTTCATAACATGCTTATACATCATCTAGTGCATCCTTCTTTTAGATTGATCTGAACCAGTTTTAGGTTTTATTTTGTTTTCTCATTGAACTTTCCACCCTATTAAGACCAGTAATATGCATGCCTTCTGTGACTTTTTTTCGATCATATATCCATTCTAAATGGCCAATAAAGTGAAAACTCCTAATTAGAAAATTTACTATGACCATTTCAATGGATTGTACTATTCCATCCAATAATTAATATGATCAGTAGTTACAGTCTCATTAGTTTCATAGTATTCAGTAAAATTTACCCTTCTGATAAGTTAGTTACACATTGTCTTATGTATTGGGCCAGACAACCCTTGAAAAATGTAGCTATATGGTCATTTTGGTGGGAGTTCTTATATTTTTGTAGAAAATTGTCCAATGTATTTGCCACTGACTATGTGTACTGTTCTGTAGGTGGTAAGATATATGCAGAAGTCTGCATAGAGACCTCGCTGTTACCTTGAACAGAGTCTCATATTTGTCTGATAAACTCATTTTAGTATTAGACAATGCATTTTGATAAAAAAAACCCACTATTTTCTTTGGTCTTTTAAAATGTTCTCCATTATTTACAGAGCCAAATAATTATTAAGAAACTTATGTATGTTAACCTCTAAATATTCATTTCTTTCTGCTTCTATATTTTTATTTTAATTTATGATTCTAAAAGGAACAAAGAATAAGAAAAGAAAGTGGAGATCATCTTAATTACACTACCAGGAGAATACTACCATCAACATTTTGTTACATAAGCTTCTAGCCTTTGTTTGTATTTTTAAGTTATATTTTGTAACAGTACCAAAATAATGTCCTATAATTTTATACCACAGATATAAACTATAAGCACAACTTTATCTCTTTAGATATATTTTTGCAACATCATCCTATTCCATTGTATGAGTCCTTTAATCTACTAAATTTAGACATTCAGTTCATATCTTATTTTTTCACATGATTCTATGCACAAGATTATTCATGAATGAATACATACCCAGAAGTGAACTATTGGAAAATAAAAACAGATTAAACTTTGTTTTCCTTGACTTTGTCATTCTTGACTTATTTTATCCAGAATGACTCCTCTTTCCACTAACCTTCTGTTAATATTGCATTAGAACTAAAAAAATAAATGCTTTATATTATCAAAACTTTCATTGGAGCATAAGTACAATTCATATCTCACAGAATATTCCTGATCATTTTTTTTTATTTTGTTTTTTTTTCTTGCTATGTAGGAGTTTTATTTTTAGATTTATTTGTTCTGATTTGCAATTAGTTCTGTATTAGTTTGGGGGTCCTCATGTCTCTGAGCCATCAGGAGTTAAATTTGCATGTGTTCTGTGAAATAAGGATAGAATTCTTCTGAATATATTTTTTTAAATTTTTGTATATAGGTGGCAAATGGTATCAGCATTGTTTACTGAAAAGATCATTATCTCTCTTTCAATTGTTTTGATGTTTCCATTGCAATTCATTTGCATGAATATGTGCTTTTATCTCTGGTCTCTCTATTCTGTTGTAAGCATCTATTTGTGTATGCTTATGCCAATAGCACACTACCTTGATAACCGAGGTCTAAAACAGAATTAAAATGAGGTTAAGTTCTCTACTTTTTTTTTTTTTTTTCTTCTTCAGAGTCCATCTGGGTTGTTCCTTTGTATTTCTATTATGAACATTTTAGAACCAGCTTGTCAATTTTTGCCAAAACAAAATAAAATGGAAAAAGTAAATAACAACAACAGGAACAACAACAACAACAACAAAAAGACCAAGCAAAACTACTACGATTTTCATTAGGAATAAGCTCCAGATGAATTTGGACAGGAGTGGTACATAAGCAACAATTAGTCTTCTAATACATTATAGAGCATCTATCCTTTAATTTAGTTTTTCAATTTTTTTGTCTTTTTTTGTTTTTAGTTTAGTTTTTGGTTTTCAGCATACAAATTCAACTTCCATGTTTTGCAAATTATTTCTAAGTATTTCATATATTTGATTATATTTTAAGTGCTACTGTAAATTTTTATTTCCAATTTTTTCTAGTGTGTAGAAATTCAGTTGGTCTTTGTATTTTGTTATTGTATTTTGCAATGTTACTAAATTCAGTAGTGATGATAGCTTTTTGCTGCATTATTTAGAATTTACTTGCATAGTTAATCAAGTTTTCTTCAACAAAAAGCATAGTATGCTTTGTTCTAACTGGATGTCTTTTATTGACCATATTGATTCATTTCCTTTGATAGATCACATAGATGTTGAACAGAATTGGAGAAGACAGACATCTTTGTTTTACTACTAATTTTAGAGGAAAAATATTTAAGTATTCATTTTCAGGTTTTAGGTATATGTTTTCCAAAGATGCCCTTTTTAGGTGGAATAATCACTTTTCTCTTGTATTCTTTGTTTTAATTTTTTTTTTTTTTTTTTTTTTTTTTTTTTTTTGGTTCTTTGGTGCTGGGGATGAACTCAAAACCATGCTAACCATATTAGTCAAGAACTCTACCACTAAGCCACACCCCAGTCCATAGCAATATATTTTTCTTCTTCTTCTTCTTCTTCTTCTTCTTCTTCTTCTTTCTTCTTCTTCTTCTTCTTCTTCTTCTTCTTTTTAATTCAGAATTTCATTGATTTCTTTTTTTTTCACATTTTGGGGGCATATTTTTCTTGCCCATGTATATTATCCTTTTTATTTTATTTTATTTTACTTATTTTTTATTTGAAGTTGTTGTATATAACAGTAGAATGCATTACAATTTGTAACACACATATAGAACACATTTTTACAAAACACTGTTTGTATACAATTTATTTGAGTATTTGCATCTATGTCCATAAGGAGCAATTGCCTATAACTTTCCTGTAACATCCTTACCTGCATTTGGCATCAGAGTAAGTCAGGTCTTATTATATGATTTGGGAATTATCAGCTGCTCTTTAATTTTTTTGGAAGAGTTTAGATAGAATGCTATTTGTATTTATTCTTCAAATATCTGGGAGAATTCACAAATAAATCCATCTGAGCCTGTAGATTTTCTCTTTCTTCTTTCATTTTTAAAAATTATGTTTGTTTTCCACATGCTTGAGTGCTAAAAGTTTTAAACTATAAATTAAATACATGTAATACAGCCATTGTATCAATTTCTTCTAAAGTGAGATTTAGTAGTGCATTCATTTTTAAAGAACTCAGTCTTTTGATTAATCTTATGCTATCTTTAAAAGGCAACTAATTACTCATAGCTATTCCTGGTTGGAAGAATTGATCTGCTTTTTTCTTATTTATATTGCATATCTGCAATTGGATTCTGGAAAGGGATATAAAGGCACATGATGTTCATTACATGATTACATAAGAATATTTCAAATACTTTTTAATCTTTATATAGTTATTAGGTATCTGTGCACCCTAGTTGCCACATTCTCTTCTCTGCCATGGATTGTGGAGGATTCTTTACTGGGATAGATTCTTATTTGCCATTGCTGGAATGCTAAAGCTTATGCTAGTATATGGCTGGTTTCTGTCTGGAGTGTTCACACTGGCCAGCTTGAGACCTTAGTCACCTAGCCGCTTTAGTACTACCCAAGAACCCACGTTGGTCACTGGCTTTATTGTTGGCCACATGGCAAGTGGTTTAATTTTTTTTTTTTTTTTTTGTCATTCTTGTTTCACATTAAGGACAATTCCTATACAGAGTCAGGCTTCATATAAAGAGCCCAGTTCCAATCTTCTACTATGCCTAGTACCTGTTTTCTTTGCTTAGGTTTCTGTGCCAGCACAGAGAACTCAGCTTTTTGATTAGTGACGTGACTAATTCTGCATCTTTAAGCTTCAACTCTGGTTCACTACTGTGCATTTGAGTTTCCTTAACATTTCTGGAGCATGGAAATCACCCCTTATTTATGTACCTTTTAAAATGCACATTTCCACACTCAACTCAATGTATCTTAAATACATCTCCCATTCTCCTCAATCTAATATAATACATATATTTACATCTCAACCACTGCCAAGTGTTGGTTAAGAAGCAAAGAATAAAATGCCCCTGATAGCCTACTACTCCTCTCCAATAAATGTGAATCCCAGCTGCACATAGTTCTCTTTAGGAAAAGTTCAGGGGGAAAAAAAAAATCAGAATCTCTGCAAAAACAGTGACTCTGAAACATGAGAGACAAAAACTATTTTTTTTTCCACAATCTACTCAGTATTGGTGGGATGGATAAAAATATCTCCATGGAACTATTATCTTGAGAACTTAAGATTTGAGATCATCTTTTCTTAATTCTGTGTAGGAGGACTGCTTCTGACAAGCTTAATTTTTTTGCTCCAGATAACTCACCTCTCAACTTGTCAAGTCTCTGATGTGAGATCCAGTGTTAAACAAAGAGTCACATTGAAAGACTTACACAAGTGGAAAAGTTTAAACTAAGGTAAGATATGGCTCTCATTAACGAAAAGAAAAATTTCTATAACCTCAGTGACGATTCTGCCTCTCTCATGAAAATAATTTGCGAACGTGCTTTCTCTAATTTAGTCGAGCCTTTGTTACAACTCTGCATAAATATGAAAGGGAATCAAATTAATTTTTTTCCTCCTCCATCTCAATTTTTTAGTCCTGCTTTTGAAAGATTTTAATTTTTTTTTTTTCTATTTCATATTAACATAAGTTGGAATAGTACATGCCCATGATTTAACCCCTGTCAGGCCAAAGTCTTGACAATGACATCATTTCATACAGAAGAGAACCTGAGGCTGGGGAAGTTTGTAAGACATTATCCATTCATAGGACTGAAAGGTCAGGCACTGGGCTTTTTGAAGACGTCTCCAGGTCCTCCATTCCTTTGGGTACTGCATAGGTATGTCAGCGGCTCAGTATTCAGCTTCAACTTAACATGAACATTGTTATTCTACACTCTACCTTGAAGCTTCACAGTCATTCTTTAAGAAGAAACATGAAACAATATTGCTTGTAAGAAAACTGCAAATGTTTATCAGTAGCTGTCCTTTTATATCTGTGAAGCAGTGTGATGCCCAAAGCACACTGGTAATCAGTACATAAAATTTATTACTAATATATTGATAAGAGTTATTAATGATATCATCATAAAAATCACATCCGTGTCTTCTAATATCAGGAACTGCAGTTCTGTTAGTATCTTTGCTTCTCTCCCTTTTTGGCAGTAGTCCTTTTTGTCAAATCTCAATATCTTTGTCTTCTCTCCTGCTCTGCAGCTCAATTCTTGTTTTAACTTGATGATTCCTATGTCTACTCTAAATTTTTAAAATGAAGGTTCCTAAAAATCAGTTTTTAGTGTGAATAGAATATATTTGAAATTATTTTACTTTTTACTTTATTTGTTCTTTGTTTTATGTATCTGTCTATGACAATACATGGATCAAATATCCTTGAGATCAAATAGTGAAAAAAAAAATATCCTAGTGCACTACTGGACAAAGAATGAGGACAAAATGAATAGTTAATGATGAGAGTGATGATAAGACTGTTTATCTTCCTGCTCTTCATGGAAATTGGATTCCTTCCAATATTTAGATGCAATGAATCTGTGACATTTAATAACAGGAGTAATGAATTCAGTGTTATTAAGGAGTGTAACTTCCAAATAAAAAAAAGAAAAAAACACCAATATACCAAAATAAATATATTTTCTTCTGAATATAAACTCCTTTCACCTCCTTGGTCTTCATTCTACCAAGCCTTTCTACGTAGCAATATAAAGAACTGAGAGTCATTACAAACACTCCCACTTTGAAAAGTCTAGAAAGGATGTTGTGAAAGATTAAAAAAAAAAAAAAAAAAAAAAAAAACATTCTGAGCCAAACACATAAAAATAAGTCCTGTTTGACCCGCTTGTCACAGATTTGATTCCTGCTTGGAGTCGGATATGTTGCAAAATGCCGTTTTCCAAATCTCAGCCATATTCTGAGTTTCAGAAACTCGAATGGACATCAGAAGCAACATACCTTGCTCTGTCCCCCTGCCCAAAAAAAGAAACCTGATTTCTCAAAAATCATTTTCTTGCTGAGGTCTTGTCTTGTATGTCAAGTTTTTGCCGGAAGCCAATTTTTATTGCCAGGTTATAAACCTCTAAAATAGTAGCTCTATTATGAAAACACTGACACAACTTTTGCCATGGAGATGTGAGTGGTGAAGTATAATACCCTGAACACAGCAGCAGCCATCAGCTCTAGTAGCCTGATTTTGCCCCATTGTTGTTCATTGTCCCCTATACATTTGCTATGGTGCCTGTGGTGCCTTTCAATACTACTTAACTATAGGCTGTCCTCCAGAAAATGTCAGGCATAGCCACCCCTGGTGACATGCAGACATGTGCTAGTTAGCACTAGTTTGTCACTGATATTTTAACTTGATTCACTTAAGTATTCTTTTTTTCTATTAAAAAAAATATAATCCATTACCCAAAGAACACTTACCCCCAAATTAGGCTATAAAAGTGAAGCCATCAACTTTCTTCATTACAGCCTATTGTTTTTACAAGGTTTACTAATGAGGAAGATGTTAGAGCCACCTGCTGTTTACTGAGCAGGAATAGGGAAAAATATGTATATTCCCCCCCAATTTTTTTACTTAACTTGTTCTTTAAATCTTGATTGTGTTGGTGCTTTCCCTGAATGTGTACCCTTATAATACAGTTTTATGCAATCATGTGATAGGTTATAGCCTCATTGGGCTGGATTATAAAATCTCAATCCTGTGGTGAGTTACCAGTGTGGGCAGGGACATCAAGCTATGCAAGATGAGACCTTTCTGAGGCCAATTCCCAGCACCTCCCGATAGGTGAGGAAGAAATACCTTTCTCTCTTCAGGGCTGTGAGACAATCTCAGGAAACATGCTGGGGATAAGTAGGAAAAGATTTCTGACTCACAGCACTAGATAGAGCTAGACAAAGACAGGCAGACTTAATATCAGCTGTGTTTTTCCTTCTCTCCTTCTATATGCAAAGACTTCTGGAGGGAAATTCGTGGAAAAGACATCCATATGAAATTTTGGCAGAGATGGGCACAGAACTTTGCATTATCAGTACTAATATTGCTATGGTAATTTTCTGCTGGGACGGTTGGCTAATAGTGAGGAGATTAGTGAATTCTAACAAGATCCCATAATTTTTTTATGTGTGACTAATAATTTTATTATGATACATCTAACCCCTTAAAAATTGTCTAAGTGTGTGAGCAGGAAGTCTGGATTAAAGACAATTGTAGTGGATTTCTTTGCTTTCATCCTGCTAATATGAAATTGAATGCTGGCAATTTAAATTCACTTGCTTAGTTTTTGAAGAATTGTGAATGGGTGAGGCCCAACCCTCAGTGAAGAAAGTAATACTACTGGTATTTTTTATCTATAAAAGAGGCTAAAATAAAGTTTCAAATGGGTAAGAAGTTTCAAATTGTAACCCAAATTTTAAAAGATTGGAAATTCCATCTATAATCCCAGATGCACAAGAAATTGGGATACGCCCTGAGCCCACTGAAATTCCAATACACACACACTTACACACACACACTCACACACACATACAGTTCAATTATCAGAGCAATGATGTCACTACCATTGCTAATATACTATAGAGAAGTATATTAGATTTTCACCATTGCCTTAACAAGTTTCTACAAATAAAGCCCCTTAAAAACATAGGGCACAAGTCCAGCAGACTCAGATGGGTTCTTGCTTAGAATCCCCAAAGGCAGAATTTGAGGTATCAGCAGGGCTTTGCTCCTTTCTGGAAGCTCCAAGGGAAAATCCATTTCCTTAATCATTCAGGTTGTTGGCAGAGTTCAATTCCATGTAGTTGTTCTGAGATCCCAGTTCTTTGCTGGTTGTCAGTGAAGGGCTTCCAATTCTAGAGGCTCCCTGTATTCCTTTTCTCATGGCCTCCCCTTTATTCATCACCAAAGCCAATAACAGCCTGTTGAGTTCTCCTCATGAATATTTCTCAAGTACACACTTTCTCTGACGATTATGCTTCACTTGCATATTTGAAGCGGCCCATGTGATTACATAGGACTACCTGAATAACCCAGGATATATATTCACTCTAGGTCAAGATGGACTAACATTCTTCCCACATGGAAAGTCCCCTTTGCCATTGTAGGTAATATGTGCAGGTGTAACATGGGGGTGGAGTATCTGGGTAAGGCGGCAAAGATAGAAACCAAATGCTGCCACCACAGACAGTATTATACTCATATTATATTTTAAGTTATTATCACTTTCTTCAGAGAGGAAAAGCTCTAGCTTTTATAAGCTAAGTAAAATAAATTTTATTTCTTCCAAAATTTTGGTTTGATCAGGCTTATTTTCCTCTCGGTCATCTAGTCCAAACATTCATTTCTGTTCAACTTTTGTATTCTTCTCCATAATAGTAAATATGTGCTCTAGAAAAAAAATAGAAGCATCCATTTTCATAGTCTGAATTATAAAATCTTTAGTCTATCTGAAACAGACCGTGATTGTGGGAATGGATCATGCTTACTATTAAATTTCTTGAGAGAAAAATCAAGGTGAGAGAACTTTTCTGCCGCTCACATCCTGCTGAAAAGAGGACTTTACACAATAGGAACATTTGGTACTTGAAGGCCTATATATTTTATAACTTGGCTATAAAACAAGATAACTCAATGTAGAAATCTATCTGTCCACCTATGGCTCTCTCTGTTATGTTTCCTTGGTGACACAATCTCTGAATGAAGAGATCTCCAAGGGATAATAAACTACTCTGAAATTACCTTCAGAATCTGACATCAGTAACCTGGTTTGCACAGCAAACCTACCATCCTGCAAACAAGATCCACTGGAATGGTGTTGGTATAGCAGGTAAATGATAAAAGAGCTATTGCAACAATACCCTTTGAGAAATTCAGTTGGAAGTCTTGAGGCAAGATTTCCTGTTCATTTCATTCTGCTTCTCACATCCATGGGAAAATGAATGGAGGCAATAGATTTTGATGCAGTTCCAACTGGAAGGGAAGGTTTGAAGAACAACATCCCAGTTAGTGCAGGTACTAATCAACAGTAAATGGGTGGTGGACAGAACTTGAAAAGAAACCTTTCTAAGACTTATTTGGTAACGACAAGAAATTCCTTAGGGGAAAAAATATGACTCTCTCATGATGTGCGTGAATTATCTGGAGCTACAACATGTAGAATGAGGCCATGGTTGTTTTTATTGCTTTTCTAGTGTCATTAAAGAAAGATGACTAAACAGGAAATTTACAGTATATACAGCAAGAAGTCTGTCTTAGCTTTCATCACTGTGAACAATATACCTAGATAAAAACAACTTACAGAAGAAAACGTTCATTCTGGCTTATGGTTTCAGAGGTTCAGTCCAAAGTTGGTTGACGTCACAGTTCTGGATCTGAGGTGAGGCAGAGCATTGGGCAGATGGGAGTGATGGAGGAAAGCAGCTCAGTACTTCACAGCCAAGAAACAGAGAGAGTTGAGTACTAGGAGTCACGGATAATACAGTCCACAAGGATAAGGACCCAGTGAGCTAGCTGCTCCAGCCTCACCCTACCTGCCTACCTTACTACCTAATAATCCATTCAAATTATTAACCCATCAAATGAATGAATCCACAGATTAGATCACATCTCTCATAATCTAATCATTGCACCTCTACATATCTCTTTATTGTCTCACACATGAGAACAATGTGAGATATAGGCATACCCCATACCCGAAACCATAACACAATCTCTAAGATCTTTGAGGATTTGAAAGGCTATGTTTGTTAAGACATCTTAGCATGCCTATGAAAATCCAGAACCTGTATATGTTATATATAGATGTGTTTGTTTTCTCTCTCAAAAGCAAAAAATGCTGAACCAAATCAATTTCCGTTTTGTGATAAGTTCTTCCAATTTCAGCTATGATTCTTTGTAAGAATTCTGCCTCTCAGACAATAACCAACTTTACCTAATTTCATCTCTTTACGTGATATATACAAAGTAGTTATTATTAAACAGATCTTATTAGGGGATACACAAAATATTGGATATATGTATTGTGAATGAACTCTTATTATAATTTCATAATAACAATAGACTGAAACTCCATACTTACATATTTATGTGTTATTTATATATTATAATTATATTTAGTGTAATGACATATTTTAATAAAATATTGATCTCTACAGCTACATTTCCTCCTTGAGTATTTTTACCACAAAGTATGATAGATGTTCTACTTGTTGCTGAAGTTTTATAGAAAATACTCTTAGTAACAGTGCACAACTGATGGGTTAAAGTTGGTGCCAACACACTCACTATGAAGCATGAAAACCTTACCTTAACATTTATACAATTACTTTTACACAGTAAAAAAATCAATGCTTTCCAAAAATAGTCATACAATGATGTGGGCAAGGTACTAGTTTAAGGTTAAAAACTCATGACACTGTGAATGAGATGCCTATTTTCCAGTATTCATTTGCATGATTAAAAGGAAATTTTTGCCTAGTCAAAAATTTGGGAGCAAAGGGTCATATTACCTGTCCATAGGATAATGTCTTGCTTTTAAATTTTCATTTTATTCAAATATTCATCAAACTAAAAAAAATCCCGTATAATATCATGGCACCTCTGCGTTAATATTACTATAAAAATAATCTATTCCAATTTTTCCATTGCATGGTCTTTCTAAAGTGTTTCAGACTCCATTTGATCCTTTCCTTCCCCCACCTTGGGGAAATGACAAGTCTTTGGCATTTTTAAGTAATACCAACTTTCAAAAAAAGACTTTTTCTTTTAGTAATGAGTCAAAACGTGTCCATTTGCTGTATCTGTTTTGCTACTGGAGTTATAAAAATGGAGTCTACAATGCCTTTTTCATAAGAAAACACTTCAAATACTTGAAAAGTCCTTTGTTCCTTGAAGTTGTCTTTTCTCCTGCTTAAGCATCTTAATCATCTTAATCCCCTTTTAAGATTTCCTCATCTTCCTTCTTTGCACTGGGAGAGGGAGTCAGAAACAGCAGTCGAGGTCTCAATCTTCGGAGTTAGTCCTGTGGAGCTCTGACATCCTTTTCTGTCCCCATGATCAAACATGTGTTTGGATCAAACTGGTAATTTTACCACTCTGAGCCTTTATTTCTTCTGGCACTTCTATGACCTTAAGCAACTTATCCAAACTCTCTGAAATTTGTTCTCTCCCGGACTGTCTATTTAATCTTCAGTAAGATGTTAACCATTTCTGAGTCCTTATATCTTTACCGGTATATAGAAATAATAGAGTTGCTGTGAAGGATTAGCAAAGATAATTTGCATAAAATGCCTAAAAAAGACTATCTGGAGTACAGAACTACATGATGAAATGTTAGTGAGTGTGTCTACTCTCCTTTAGATTTAATCACATCTATTAATTTCTTTGTCTTTCTTTGCTTCGTTCATCTAAACAATAAAAAAAAAAAGCAAAAGATTAACATGCTAAGGCAAAAATTAAAGCGCTGATAATGTATTTGGAAGGTACAGGCTCTAGATGGGGAAGGTGAGCTGAGGAAAAGCTTGGCTGTGTTACTGAGATTCCCCTTCTTCTAGCCGGGCGTGGTGGCGCACGCCTGTAATCCCAGCACTTTGGGAGGCTGAGGCAGGAGGATCGCGAGTTCAAAGCCAGCCTCAGCAATGGCAAGGCACTTAGATGAGGTCTAGCTGCTTGACCCTAGGAGGCAGTTCACAGAAACACTCCCTGGTGTGCTGGGTGTAGTGGTGCATGCCTGTAATCCCAGAAACTTGGGAGGCTTAGGCATTAGGATCACGAGTTCAAAGCCAGCCTCAGCAATGGTGAGGCACTAAACAACTCAGTGAGACCCTTGTCTCTAAATAAAATACAAAACAAGGGCTAGGCATGTGACTCAGTGGTCCAGTGCCCCTGAGTTCAATCCCCTATACCAAAAAAAAATAATAATAATAATAAGACTCCCTGAAGGGAGAATGTACCCGGAAGCCATACAGAATGGGAGAAGGGAGGGAAGATTTATCTGTTCGGATCCCTTACTATTCTGTTTCTCATCAACCTTCCACTTCCAGATTGTTCCATTTGGTTCCTTTGTGGCTGCCAGGAGGCTGGGTCAGGCCTTGTGGAGTGACAGCTGTCAAAGGGAGTGCAGAAGGGAAGTGTCCAAATGGCTTAGGGACAATAAGAAGGATGAGGAAATCTGAGAAACTACCATCAAAAGCTTCATTATAAACATAATCCTTTTGCAATCATCTGAAAGCAGATGAGACCTCAACAAAATCAACTGTTTTTATTTATTATTTTTTAAATTAACAGAAAACATTATGTGCTGTTATCCTACCAACAGGGTATTTTGAAGTTTATATAAATTGCGGAAGGGTTCAAAATTGCAAATTATCAAATTAACGGCACAGTTATTTTTGTGGTGATCTTTCATAACACTTACTATGTTATTTTTGTTATAGTTGTTTTATTATTAAGGCATTTCTATTAAATTAATCTAGAAATCACAGAACAGGTTTGTATTATTAACATTTTTATACATGTGTAACCAAACTATTATTAATATTCTTTTCTTCTCCCCCCCCTCCCAGTACTAGGTATTGAACTCCAGGATGTTCTACCACCGAGCTACATCCCAGCCCTTTTTATTTTAAGACAGGGTCCAATGAAGGTGCTGAGGCTGGTGTTGGATTTGCAATCCTTCTTCCCCAGGCTCTGGGGTCCCTGGGATTATAGGCATACACCACCAGGCCCAGCCTAACATTGCTACTCTACCACCCTATCCCCCTCTATGCTCATTCTTTTACTATTCTACAATATTACAATCTGTTCCAAATTTATTTTTCCAGATTGAACACTGATTTATCATCTCTTCATTCTAATCTCAAGTTTTCGCTTCTATGTAAACTTCAGTAACTGTAGAACACACTAAGAAATTCTACGTATATATCTCCAAGCCCTTCCTTAAAACTCAGTTACAATGACATCTTCTCTATGAAGCAGTATCTTACTCCTAGATGAAAGTGTTTTCATTTTCTTTTTATTAAGAAGGTTTTGTGGTCAGGAGTTTGAATTGAAGATTTTGAGCTATGGGACATGGCAGGAAGGTGCCGGGGTCAAGCCCCAGCAGCGTCGAGGGTCCTGGTCGAGGGGTTGTGACGGGGTAGACAGCGTCGGCAATGGATCGACAACAACCACACAGACTCAAAGGCCAGTGTAGAATGCTGACAGGTTTATTGAGTTCACACACAGTTTTTATACATTTTTTAAAGTATAACATGCCAAGAATGTAGTTAACATAAAACCCATAGAATTCCTAGTACAGAACAGGCTTACTGGAAAAAGTGATTGTATGAGACAATAACATCCCCACCACATCCCCTGCTATTGTTCTGATTTAATGTCTAAGCTATGAACGTAATCAACAAAGTTGATCTTAAGTTTCTATTCCTACCTAAATGTACTTAACAATATTCATCACCTTGTGTTTCATAATAGAAAAACATGGCAGTCCTTTGACTCTATTCTTGCCTAAGTTAAACTTTAAGTTCGGGTTAGTCAAGAGGGCAGTGATCTCAGTGGTTGCCATGGCAAGGGTTAGTCAAGAGGGCAGTGATCTCAGTGGTTGCTATGGCAAATTTCCTTGTAGATAATTGCCATATTGTTTAGTAAAGTAAGTCTTACTAGAACAGGGTCGCAGGCACCAAAAGAACTTTTTCCCATGGGGTCTCTTTAATGGGAAGTACTTTGATATTATTCTGTTTCTGATTACTATCAGTGAGACTATGTGCTTTTTGCTTACTCATAACTGGAGAAACAGGTGGCTCTGTGACTGTTCTCATATATGACAATATATGTTTAAAACAATCACCCCAGGAAAAAGACACATCACACGGTGGCAGAGGATTATTTTACTGTTTGTGGTAGAGAAAGGGTCATGGTTTCTAATATTTATTAATATTTTTAGAAAATACCGTAGCATTCCTTCCACCCTCAGTGATCAACACCAGAGAATAGTATGAATAATATATTATTAAGAAAATAGTGCAAAAAAGGCACCAGAGCCCAGAGGCATACACCTGGCATTATCTCGAGATGATGAGTCCTTGCAAACATCATTCTCCCAGTGGATCCTTGTCAAACACTGGTTGGATTGCCAGGCTGCCTCGCAGGAAGGGTCTGCTACTCTCCCATGCACTCCTGGACTCTCTCCTCCTCCCATTCCTGCTTCTTACCTCATCCTTCCCAGCAGCTCTGGGGCTTCATATTTTCTCTGTACTAACCCCTGCCCATTAAGAATAGATTGTGAATCTCTCATTCTAAATTTTCTAGTAGCCATGTTAAAAACATTTTAAAAATTCACTTTAATATTTGGGTAAAGTGAATAGCTCTGCTTTGGCAATATTACACTTTTTTAGTTTTTTTTTGTTTGTTTGTTTGTTTGTTTTGTTTTGTTTTTGGTGCTGAGGATTGAACCCAGGGCCTTGTGCATGCAAGGCAAGCACTCTACCAACTGAGCTATATCCCCAGCCCAATATTACAATTTTTTAAAGCCCCAAATGCTAAGGAAAAATAAGTATGAATTTTTTTAAAAATGAAGTTGCCCTTGTATTTCTTTTATGTCTTTTTCATCCTTAAATGCAAAAAATTTTAAAATGGTTTTAACATGGCTACTAGAAAATGGGGTGAAAATAATTTTAATAACATATTTTATTTAATTCAATGTCTCCAAAATATTAATATTTCAATGTGCGTCCATATAAAGTTACCAGTAAGAGACATTAATCTTTTCCTACTGTTTTCAAAATCTGCTTGATATTTAATACTCACAGCACACCTAAATTTTCACTGGATACACCTTAGTGTTCACTAATCACATGTGACTGATGATCATTTTATTGGACGATTCAGTTTTATATCACTAAAATCTGTTTTGCTCTCCTGAGGTCTTACCCCAAAACTCTTACATCCAGATTTCTTGTATTATTTCCCCCTTACACATGCATTTTTTCCCCAACTATATATGAGTTATCTGGAGGAAAACCTGTATTCTTATTTGCTTATCTACTTACTCATTCTTTTATATACACCAAGCACCAAAGTTTACTTTCAATTAACATTTGTCTGTTGATTAGTGAAGAATAGATTTTTTTGGGACAACTTTTGTAATCCACAAGACATTTTGTTGCAGTCCCTATACTCTTTTGAGAGCTACGATGCCTGCAATCTACTTTAGTTTCTTAATCTGTAAAATGAAGACAAGTATTCATATACATCTTAAAACAGAAGGATTTTGTCAATGTGTTGTAAGAGTATATGTCCAAGCATTCTCCAAACAGTAAGGCATGGGTCTCCTCCAATGTGGTTTTCATATTTCTGTTTTGCTTTCAATATGTGCCTGAATTTTTTGGCCTAGAATTGTAGTATAACCTTGTGCCAATGTTTCACAATGACTTTTAAAATCCCCTCATAGTTCATAATTTATAGTTTTGAGTCCAGTAACTCATAGAACCACTTGGAGTTAATTTTTCTTAAGCATATTAATTTACTTGTCTACACTAAAGCTTTCTATTTCCACATCTTACAGATGGGTAGGAGATTTTTGAAGCTAGCTAAGTACCATTATGTATTACGGAGTCTTTTAATCCTGGGGAGAAGAAGCAAAGAAAAAAAAAAAATTAAAGGAGAAAAGCACAATAAGTGTACTTTCGAATAATTGGATTTATTGCAACTAGAGGAATAAGCTTTGTCAAGATTAATAGCCATTGCAAATCAATCTTGTCAGAGTTTTAAATTCACGTTAATATTTTGGTGAAGTGAATAGCTCTGCTTTGGCAATATTACAATTTTTTAAAGCCCCAAATGGTAAGGAAAAATAAATATGATTTTTAAAAAAAAAATGAAGATGCCCTTGTATTTCTTCTATGTTTTTGTTCTACTCTTAAATGCAAAAATAAGGAAAAAAAATGTGTATTTTCATCTATATGCCATAGGATTTGCATGTTTGCTAGAAAATATGTTTATTTTTACACACAGAAATATTCAGAGCCATTTGGTTAAACCTGAAGTATAGTATGCACGTGTGCACGCATACACATACACACACACACACACACACACACACACACACACAAATGAAATCCACTTAATGAATTCGCTTTTGAATGCACACCTGCTCAATTAGAAAACACCAGCAAAACAGGTTCAGAGCAACAGATTTTACTGCATTCAAACAATAGCCAAGCTGCTTAATCAACTCCAATAGTGTTTACTCCAATCTAATCATTTTTTTTTTTTTTTCCAAGAGTGGGGGCAGGTATAAACAGGTTCTTGCTTTGAGTAAAATTCCTCACCATGAGGACTTTTCTACATTTCACACAATCATCTGCCTTATCAGAACTCTTAAAGATTGGATCTTATGTGATCATATTTCAAAAATTAGATTCATGCCCTTGGGAATATAATTTTTTTTTAGCGATTCTGAAATATCATCTATAATATGCCATCTATAATATTGCATTTTTGCAATCAATAGGTCTTCAATTTTCAGTTTTGTCTTTGTTTATGTACTCTGAAAATTAAGAACTTTCTAGTGCTTGCATACATACCTATCTTTCTCTCCTATAATTTCATCTGAAGATCTACTTTCACTATTATTTCTGGGTTCCATCTTTGGATGATATTCTCTTAGTACAAACTGGTTAAAGCCTGTATTTCTTTTGTTTATTTGTTTTGCATGGCAATGAAAGAAATATCACAAAGTTAAAACCGTTAAGGTTGTAGCTAATTTGGGAAATTCTTAAATATGCAGGAAAAAAGACTCTAAGGAGACTAATAGGTTTGACTTTTTTTTTTTCTTTTCTTTTCTTTTCCTTTTTTTTTTTTTTTTTGATGATAGGACAATATGGCACCTCAACCTATGGCATTAGGGTCCTAAAGCCAAACTAGCAGTCAATAAATATCATGAACCACAACCAACCTGAATTTGATTACTCAGTGGTTATAGAGCTGAGACTCAAAGCCTCTAAAAAGAATCCTAAGCTTGTGACATTTACAAAGCTGTTTCTAAAGACAAAACAGGTAGGAAAGGTCATGACAGACTAAGGCTTTGGGGGGCAGGAGGAGGGAGCTGTTCATCCTCAGAAAGATTAAAGGATTCAAAGTTGTAGAGAAGAAAGTTTGTAATTTTTCTGTACACAAGAGGAAGTATTGTTTTTGATGCATATATGTGCCCTGAATCTCTGGCCTGAAAATAAAAATGTGAAATAATTTCTTTCTTTCATTTGAATTCATTTTATTAGGTTTTCTTTCCTTTATGTAACCTATGAATTGCATAATAAAAGAACACACACACAAACACAAATAGTGTCTGTGTGTATGTTTGTGTCTGTGTACATGTGAGGGAGAAAGGAAAATGAACAGATAAAATGAGAAATTAGAGACCACTGTTTTTATATCTGTGTTCAGTATGATAATTTGTATAATACATTATAATCTGAAAACTTTGCTAATAATTCTGTATAGTGGATGTTTGGGAACTTCTTTACTAACATCCATTTCTCTATTTTCCCAATTCTTAATATAAATGACATGATCCAAAGAAACATCTTAGGAAGAGATGACTGACCTAGATCAAACCAATATACACATCTCAAACCAATCCTAACTCTGGTGTT
The DNA here is from genome assembly GCA_025594165.1 of Tamias sibiricus. NCBI lineage: Eukaryota > Metazoa > Chordata > Mammalia > Rodentia > Sciuridae > Tamias > Tamias sibiricus. The sequence goes on from CM046662.1 coordinate 15,166,497, forward strand.
TCCATGTGTTACAGTTAAATAAAAAAAAAAAAAAAAGAAAAAAAAAAAAGAAAAAATTCACTGTTGTATTTAAACTGGCCTCTGTCATGTTTCTGGTTAACGGCTGAAACCAAAGGAATCCTATCTGCACTTAATATACAGACAACTCAAGAGATCAATTAAAGTTACAGAAGAATTTTTGTGACTATAGTAGTATTTCAAAACATGCCATTTAAAAAAAAGAGAAAGAAAGAAAGAGAGAAAGAAATTAAGATTTTGAAATAATCAAAGATTGACTTTGGACAAAAGTGCTGATTTTTAAATTACAAAAGGTCTTGACAGCACTAATCATGAGCTTTTAATTAATTTCTCAAGCAGAGAATAACCATTGGCACATTAATTAATTGGCATTTTCCTTGTATTTGAATATTATCAAATTTTAATATTCATTTTAATCGAAGTCACACACTTCTCTTGTGCTAATTAGCAAATGCTATAAATTATGTTCTACTGTGTGACTTTAAAATTTCACATTTTTGAAGCAATGTTCTTTTTAACATTTTCATGAAACATATTTGTATTATGTATAGGTGTATATAAACATGTTCTTATGCAATACATATAAAGAACCATTTAGGCTAATAAACTTTGGTCATCATGACAGCAAGTTACAAACAGGATTCTGCTTTATTCATTTTTTGAAGCAAACATGCATGAAAATGTCATCTGTTCTCCAAAGGTAAAAATGACTTAATTTTTTCAGGCATTTAAAATCATCATCTACAGAAAACAGTAGAATAGACTGTATGTCTCTATTTTGTCTAAAAACTCCAATCTCTATGATGCCAGGTATTTAATATAAACATCTTTCCAAAACTTTGCCATCAGAAGGAACTCTTTAGGTCAAAGCTAATAATCAAGATATTTCAAGCTGTAATGATAAAAGTTTCTGTTAACATTGATACCTTAACAGCTTCCACTTACAATATGTATATTTATGAAAGATCAGCAACAACACATTTTAGTCTTAGACTGCTGATATTTTTAGTCAACATTTGCATTTGGTCAACAGAATTTGAAAAGTATTGAAAGAAAAGAGAGTTGAAAAACTATTCTTTTTTTCAAAAAGGAGTTAGACTCTAAATAATACAAGCTTACTTTACTATTGGCCCCTAGGCAAAAGCTGTAGTAAAGATGATTAAAAAGGAGAAAAAGGAAACAGTATTTGCATTCATTCTGGTAATAGAATATGAAATTAAAGCATGAAGGGATTAATGTTTTAAAGCTTGACTTGCAGTGATAAAGCTAAGGTATTAGAACAGACAACGCCACGGTTACAGGATAGACAAGCAAAGAAAAAGCAGCCAGTGCCTGAAAGATGAGCAAGTCAACCTAGAATGGAATTACAAAATGATTAATCAATACAAATGAGAAACTGTACATGGAAAGAGAGCTTGGTGAGACTTCTTATGGGACTCAACACTGAGGCCGCTTAAAGATAATGAAAGGAGCTGGGCAAAGCCAAAGAAATGCTTTCATTCCGTGGCAAAGTCATTTGTGAACAGTTTAAATTACCCTAATCACCTCCCCTCCAGCCGTCAGTAGGCTCTGACTCTTTAGTTATTTAAAAAAAGGAGTTTGGGGAAATGAGTTCTGTGAATCTAAGCTGCAAAATAATTATATACACACCGTTTTAGCATTTTAACAATGCAATCCCAAACATTTGTTCTCATTAGAATGCAAATCGACTCATTTAATAATCCCACAAGAGAATTCCACCACACTCAGCTTAAAAAGCGCAATGGTATTCAAAATATTATTAATAAATGCCAAGTATGGGAGACCCAGTTTGCTTTGCCAACAGCCAGGATAGATAAAAGGAATATACTTATATTTCCATCCTCTTTTTTTTTTTTTTCCTTACCAAATTTAGTTTAATTGAAATTTAACAGTTGAACTGGTCTGGGATAGACTTCAAAAAGAAAAAAAAAAAAAAAAAAAAAAATCAAGGTGACAATCCCCTGTCTGGCACATAAACTTTCATACTCCCCACAAAGTCAGAGCCTGTCATGCAAACCAAAGGCATTTATCCTGAGAAGTGCCTAATTTCATTACCCTAAATTCTTGCTAATTGTCTTAACCTGTGCTAGAAAAGACAGTATAAGGATATAGTTTGTCCTCAATGGAGAATTTGGAACAAATCACCAGAATTTATAAATGTGAGTCTTTCACGACAAGATTCTTTTGTAGGAAAACAAGCTTTTCAAAAAAGCGAGTTTGACCCAATATGATAGTGACTGGTATATTGCTAATACTGAAATTTTTAAAAATTTAAATTATATATAGTCTGTGTTATAAAATAGACAAACCTCATAAACTATTATTTTGAAAAAGGGTCCTTTAGTTCACTTTTTGAATTAAGAATTATCTGCATAGGGAATGGACATAATTTTGGTAAAATTGAATTAATAATTGTCTCATTTTAATTCAGAGTTTTATATGCAAGCCACTGTTCTATTTTTACTTCTGTTATTGACAATCTCTTGTGCGCATTCTCTCTCCCTCTCTCTCTCTCTCTCTCTCTCTCTCTCATTTAATTTTCTAGCTACATCCCATGCTCTCCTTTTATAGAATTGCAAGAAACTACTAATCATGCTATCTAATTCATTTTATATGTACTAAGGAAAAGATTTAAAATGTGTACAGAGTCAAGTGGCTAAAAATGTTCACTCTTTCAGAGTACTGTAATTTCAGTAGACTTCACCTAAAAGAATAAATTCCTAGATTTTCAGATATAAAGACATCTCCTTAAATAATATCTATGATGCATATACTTTGTGAGGAAGTAGGAGCAAGAGATAGACTGGATTACTTTATTGAACAATCAAAACAAGAAAGATAGAAAATATAAATAAATACACATAAAAATATATTTGTGTATGCTTGTATGCACACACACACATGCACACACACATATACACACACACACATATATACACACACACATACATATATACTACTAGAGACTGAGGTGTATCTCCAATTAGAGATGATCAAATATTAATATGATTCAGTTGCAAACAAACTATACAGGCTTCCTTCCAAGTCAACTAACAAATAAACATTCTGACTTTGTCATGCACACTCAAAATATACGGCCAATTTAGCTTAGATGGTTTATTTTGTACAAAACATTTACTTATGAGAAAAGTACTGAAGGGGTGTGGATTGAATTTTTGTTTCCCAAATGCATAGGTCAAAGCCATAATCCCAAATGTTACTCTATTTAGAGACAGTCTTCAGAGGAGTAATTATGGATAAATGAGGTAATAAGGGTAGGACCCTCCTCCAGTATGACTACTCTCTTTAGAAGAAGAGGAAGGGGACTGAGGGAGCTCCTTTGTAGAGTGCTTGCCTAGCATGCACAGGGCCTTGAGTTAGATCCCCAGCACTGCATAACAAACAAACAAAGAAGACACAAGCTAGAGCATAGCTAAAAGGCCATGGGAGGGAACAGCAAGTTAAAGACACCAGCAAGGAAGAGAGAGCTTGGAAAAACCATCCCTGCAAACACCACAATCTTGAACTCTCAGCCTTCAGAATTATAAGAAAATAGATTCTTGTTGTTTAACCCATCAGGCCTCTGGACTCTGGTATTTTCTCATGACTTGTCCATTCAGCTACTGCAGAGTTAACCTGTTTTCTCAATATAACTTGCTCAGTTTCTGTATCTTTCTTAGGCTATACACATAGCAAGAAAAACAGATATTTCCAGAAAAACAAAAAATAAAGAAGAAAATCTTGCATTAAATATCCATTCAAATTAGCAACTCTAGAAATCAAAAGATGGATAGTAAAGAACAATTAAGGGGAAAAAAAAAATGTCCCCTAACTGGAACAATGGTTGAAAACTCATTCCCCAAACCAGGTGCATTCTACGTCTCAGGTTGAACATAAGTTTATTTCTTGGTTTTTCCTCAAAAAAAAAAAAAAAAAAAAAAAAAAAAGATAGTAAAGGGTGAACTGAGACTAACCCTACTCCAGGATAATCTTACTAATAAAGAAAAAAAGAAAATGCATGTTGCCCTTCTTGGTCGCTTCATGACAGAATATCACTGTAATGTATTTACAGAAAGGACAAAAGAATGTTCTCTCAACCTAACGAAGTCAGAGATATATGGTGATCTCAGAAGAATAAGTTGTAATAAGCTTCCTCCATAGCAAATGACAGATAGCAGGAAGCATCTTCATTGTATGCTCCTGAGAATCTGTTAGTATTAACAGCCAATATGAACCCAACAATTGAAACACTCAGCTCAATCTTGCAGCCTTTTCTCTCAAACAGAGGATAGGCAGAAAGCAAAAGGAAACAGCCTTCAATAGCGCTCCCTGAGATACAAGCAAATGTAAAAGCAGAAGTAACTGTAGACAAAGCAGATGAACAGGTGCTGATTTGCTTTGAGGGGTGCAGTTTTTTCAACTTATATTCACTCTTGGTGCATTCTTGTGTTACATCTACTCCTAAAGTGCCTGGAGGAAGTGGGCATTGGTAAAAGACAATTTCTAAAAACTTTCAGAGGGTTTAATAAGAGCATGTCCTAGCAGGGGACTTTGAAAAAAAGCTTGGGATGACTTATGGTTAGAGAAAAGAAGGAAGACAGTCCATTATGAGTCTGTTTTATTTGCTTGTGACTTCAGATAAGACGCTCTGGGTTTTAAGAAATGAAAATGGTGGTGGGTAATTGGGGAAATACCCTGAACTGCAGAGCTGTGAACCAAGAGATGAGAGCCTCAGAAATGCTTTCAAAAAGCTAAACTACACCCAATGCCTCCTTGAAGTATTCTTACTAAAACTTGAACCCAACAAAGTTTCTACAGCTAACATCCATTAACAAGAAATATGAGAGAAAGGGGTTGCAGTAAATAACATCACCAGGAAGCAAAGAGCTGGAAAGGAAATATGAGACATTCCGGGATGAATGAAATATTGTTAACTTTGATGGATTGGCCAATGGCACTGGGGCAATAAATTTTATAAGGAAATATTCTTATTTTTTGCAGATACATACTGAACTATGTAAGAATTAAATGTCACAATGTCTAGAATTTCTTCAGGAAAAATGAGGAAAGATAATGCAGGAAGCTATATGACATAAGACTTGATAATGTTGATCTAGGTAAGAGGTATGTAGGGTTGACTTAGTCTTTGGATGCTTTACATTTAAATGTTCTCATAATAAAAACAGTGAAACTAGGCTGAACAAACAGTATCTAATGAAGCAATCCAAGGTTTTGAAAAGTCACTTGAAGAATAAATAGTGTTGGGTTGAGATGGTAGCTCAGTGGTAGAGCGATTGCCTACCATGTGTGAGGCACTGGGTTCAATTCTCAGCACCACATATAAACAAAACAAAGGTACATTGACAACTAAAAAAAAAAACCAAAATACAAAAAACAAAACAACAGAATAAATAGTGTCCAGGCTAGCCAGATTTATTTCTAATCTGATGGGATGGATCAGATCAAAAGAACAGGCACTCTGAGTAGGTTGTAGAGCAGAGGGCAGTGGAAACAAAGGGAAAAGCAGGCAGTGTCTATCCAATCACTATCAGAGGATGGGGTCCTCAGCACCAGATTCTGACAATTGCTTGTCCCCATGACAAGACAGTTTCTACAATGAAACAAGAACAAAGGTGTCAAAACAGTGGACCACAGGCCATTGGTGACAGTTCTTACTTGGTGCATATTTTAAAATATATTTTGATATTGCTAATGTTCATAAAAAACAGATTTTACGTAAACATCTTGTTTTTTGATGTTCAAAAAAATGCAAGATGATCAGGGTTTGTTTTCTAGTGGGGTCATTCAATGACACCCAGGAGCAATTGCTCCTTTTGGGGGGGCACACATGCTACAGTCCTAATCAATAGCTAGCAACTTATTAGACTATTACTTTGATGTTAAATATTAATGGCTTGTCTGCCTTAGGCATTTAATTTGGTAATTATGGATGTGTTTGTGGTCAGTACTGTTGCTGCAAGTCTATTCATTACATCTGGGGTGAAATAACTGGCTACACCCACTTGATCTGATGGCATTGAATATTTTGTTCACCGTGCTCCATTTTTCAGATTCCACATTAAACAAGCAGATGAGGAGTTCTCCAGGAGAGTTATTTGGTGTGAATATTCAACACATAAACCGTCTTACTTTTATATCTTTTACTCCATGTCTTTAAGCCCTTCATATCTAAGTTTAGTAATCATTCAGGTGGAGTTAATATGTGTACTAGCTCATAAACCTGCTGTGAAGACTAAATAAAGCAGTTTATATAAAGCAGCTGGCCTAAACAGTGGCTTACATTGAAAATGGTAGCTAATATTATTAAAAGTGCTAGTAAAACTGGTGATATTTCAAGGGATTTAAGTATTTTCTGGTCTGTGACAGTGAGGTCTTAGGACAAATCAATAAATTGTTTTTCATGTATGATTCAAGTTTCCATGTGACTTAACCAGGAGGGAGGAAAAGATTGATGAAGAAAGAAAAAAAAATAACATGTGTCACTTACGAATCTATTGCTACATTCCCCAAATCTACTCTTCTCAACTTGACATTTCTTCTTTCCTTGCACTGTAAAATGAACAGGTTTCTCTTTCTAGTCTGGTACTTGCCTTCTTACCAAGGAGTACAGAAGACTCAGGGGTGCTTAGCTTCCAATAAGTACCTCTAGCATCCAACTGGGAAGCTTTCTAGCACGATTCCCCAGCAACCCAGGAGGACCTTCCCAGGAAGCTTCTCCAGCAGCCTGGTGGGAATCTTCAACTGCATTAATGTCTCTGGCAGCTCAAAAGTATCTCCAGAACTGTAGTGTGGGCTTTCTCACTGTCAGTCTGGCCTATAGCACCTCCAAAAACATTTGTACCACTTACAGGGTGGCCACAGCTACACACTGAAACAAAGTCTGATTCTCAGCCTTAGGGGCACAGTGACTTTTCCAACTCAGGCCCTTCCTAAGATGCTCTCCCTCAACCTAAGGGACAATAGCTGCTCTCTATAGGTCCTTTTCCTGCATTCTTCAGACTTCAGTTCTCTTAAAAAGGTCAGACTGGAGCTGGAATTGTGGCTCAGTGGTATGAGCACTTGCCTAGCATGTGTGAGGCCCTGGGTTCGATTCTCGGCACCACATGTAAATAAATGAATAAAATAAAGGTCTAACAATATCTTAAAAAAATTAAAAAAAAAAAAATAAAAGGTCAGACTGTTACTGTCTGTTAATATTACTGACATGGTTTCTGTTAAATTACTGGACAGTACCTGATACAAAGTACTTATGTAAAAGAGCATATTGCATACAGCTATGGTTCAAACCCACTTAGCATCCCTTGCTCAACATTTCCTTCAGGACCTTGATGAACTGTCTTTCTCTCATTATAGATAACCCTGGACCCAACACCAGTTACATCATGCCAAAAACCCCAATTCCCACCTCACCTCCTGGGCCTAGTTCTCCCTTCATATGGTTAACATGTGACACACACTTTACTGGTCATAGGACTACACCTATCTAGCTTTATTGATTAAGTCTATCATGGTCATGTGACCCATTCCAGGACAATCACAAAATTCCTACCTGACACTTCTAAAAAGGAAGAGAAAAATTTTTTTTTTTCCTCCTGGTTATGAAAATCTAAAATAGAATTTCTTACACTTCTCACCTCTCTGGAAAAAAATATTAAAACTGGAGAATCTGAGCTGAGACAAACATGAACAAGATTAATTGTAATGGAGAATGGAAGAGAAAAGGAGAAGACAGTGACTTTAGGTTAATAGTATCGTTTTAATTTCTTGAGGCATCTTTGATCTTGGAACTTATAGTTACAGGAACTAAAATTCTTATCTGTTTTATTTTGTATACTATTTGAGTTGTTGCCATTAAATGGTCCAAGCCAATTACATTGTTAATACAGTGAAATTACATTCTGCCTCAATATCATGGTAATTGCAGTATTCTTGAACCCATATATTATGGCCAGTCACTCAGTGGTATCTAACAAAATAAATAACTTCTTTCTTCAATATAAAGGATTACATCCAAATGGACTTCATGTGGCCAAGCACTTTAAATTTGGGGGTACTCTTTGTATTTGTCTACATATATTGTGCAATAGGGAAATGTCTTGGGGGCATCTGAAAAATGGGTGTCCAGTTTCTAGTGAAACCCAACCAGATGGGAAAATATTGGAGAGAAAATTAGGAAAGGGCTACCTTTAAATAATAAAAAAAAAAGAATGTAGTTGTTTTTCTCTATTATATTACTTCCAACCATTGACTGTATTTCTATCTTTTATGCTACATAGAAGAAGACTAATTCCCTTTTACACAGACAAATTTCAAAAGCCATAGATCAAATTCAGTGCATAAATGTCAAGAAAATTTTATAACAGTTTTTCAAATAAAAGTGTGGTATCTATAAATGACTGAATATCACCAAGGTTTACTAGAAAGACATCTATTTTATGGCCAAGCTGGCTCACATTTTTGTTGCTGTTTTTTTTTTTTTTCCTTTGCCTCAAGGCATTTTTAATTCAAAAAATTAAATTCTCTATCACTTTTATTGAACTCAGGTATCTAGTGAAAGGCACAGATATTAAGTGTAGAGTCTGAACAGCTTTGACAATATGATTATGTGACTTCTACTCAGCATGTTTTTGTGATTCATATATTATTGCAGCGTAACTGTAACTTAAAGCTGAGTAGTATTCCACTTATGAATATTTCATACCTTCCTTATCCACTCTCCTATTTGTGGATATTTGTTTTACTGCAGTTTTTGGCTATGAGGAACAAACCTGCCTTGAACATTGCTATATGAAAATTTTTGTGAAGATTTATTTTCATTTATCTGGGATAAATTTCTAGTAGTGAAAATTGCTTGCTCATAGAGAAAAAGTAATTTTGCCTGTACAAGAAATTGGTAAACTGTTTCCAAAGTGGTATTTCCCTGAAAATGCTGAATACCAGCATTCCCTGAAAATTCCAACTGCTCCTCAGCATGGACACATTTGGGGAGATTAGTCTTTATAATGTTATCCATTTTGTTGTATGCATGGCATCTCATTGTCACTTTAATTTACATCTCACTGAGAAGTAAGACAATAATATTGAGAATCTTATCATATTTACTTTTTTATTATGTGAATTGGCTCTTCACAATTTTTGTCTGGTTTTATTAGGCTATTAAAGTAAACAAAGTTCAGTTGTGAACTCTAATATATATCATAGACCCAATTTTTTATTGAATATATATAGATATGTAGCAGTATATAACTTGCCTTTTAAAATATCTTTTTGTACTTTTATAAGAAAATCATTTAAATTTTGGTAAAGAAAAAACAGTAGGCTTTTTAAGGGTTTGTAACTATTTGGTTTCAGTTTAAGAAATGGTTGCCCATCCCAGAGTCTAAAAAATAGTCTCCAATATTTGATTCCAGAAGCTCTTATGTTGAGATTCATAGCACACCTCAAATTAATTCTTGCTTGTGGAATGAAATAGGGGTTGAAGATATTTATGCTTCACAACATGAATTTAGTTCCAGTATGATTTAGTGAAAGGACTGCCATTTCCATATTAAATTGTTTTGGTATCTTTGTCTAAGAGCAATTGATCATTTAACTATGAGTGTGTGTTTGGACTTTCTATTGTGTTGAATGCAAAGGCATGAGAGATACTACTGTGTTTCTTTAGAAGAGTAGCATGCCCTTACCTACTCTTGTCTTAAACCATAGACAAAAAAAAAAAAAAAAAATCACAGAGTGTTTTAGCAACATAAGAGTACAGATAAATTGTTATACTTTGTGGTCAAAAATGATTGCTAGTGGCAGAAGGATTTACAGGGTGACCAGCAAATTAGTGATGCCACAGCAATAAAGATTGATGGTATTGAAGCACACCTTAGCAAAAATTGATCAAAAGAGCACTGTGGAGCCTCCAGCAACCTGTGTTGGAGCATCCATAGGTTCCTATGCTTCCACCAGAGGGAATAGATGGCAGCTGATATAGGGCCTGTAGCTTTGGAGAGACCTCCATGATCAGTACCTGGGGACCACAGTGACACAACTGTGGACTGCTCCTCAGAGTGCAGATGCACACAGCTCAGAGGAAAAAAAAAAAAATACACCATGGAGACCAAGGACTGGGTACCTCCTTCCTGCAGTTGCCATGGCAATAGATAATTCTTTCAGATCTCAGACTCTACTAAGTTGAAAAGGAGAGGGAGGGCTTCCATCTTGGCTGAGAAGACTCCAAATTAACTTAATTTATCCTGAGTTCACAAAGACGATGCTTTTTTATCTCTGGGCTAATTTGGATGGTACAATAAAGATTTAACTTAATGATAAAGAAAAAAGTAACTGTTTTTTTCTCTTATTCAAATTTATAAATTGAAAAATTCATATTAGCTATAATTTAAACTCATTTTCTAAGCCTGACATCTTTTGTATAGAAACAATAGTAGAGTATATGAGAAAAAAATCAGTGTAAAGTAAGAAGACTCCCATATGGTGTTAGTTTCGTTACTTTATAGCTATATATCCATATAACAATGTTTTTAACTTTCTCCAGCTTTTTCTTTTGATGTAAGTGTTGATTCAATCCTGAAATATTTGACATATTCTAAGTGGTTTACATACTGAATCTGACTTGATTTTTACAGAAACACAGGGAGATAGGTATTTTATTATTTTCATTTTACACAGAGAGGAAAGAGTATTACTGCTATCATCTATAAGATGAAATGGTAGTTGTACTTTTGCTCAGAAGGTTTTATGTATATCTAATCAGACAATGCATATGACCTTGCTCCTGTGTCAAAGAACTGAACCTTAGTTATTATTAAATTATTAATATTCTGAACTCCCCAAATCGATTCCCATTTCCCCTCGTTATGATGCCTGTTATTAACAATTCTGACCAGTTTCCTGGCTTCTTGAAAAACCCCTGCTCCACTGCTATACCCAGACCTACAAAGGTTTTTCTTGACTGGGCTATAAGGAAGTTTGAAAACATATGGACTTCGCCCACTCCTCCCCTCCTCCCCCCGCTTTTTTTAAATGGCAGCTAAAACTCAAACATTTTAAGAAGTTTGTTCTGAAGACCCCACTTAGCTATATGATTTCATTTCCTGCTTTCTCTCAGGCTCAGTGTATTTACAGTCCATTTAGGTTACTGAAGTGTGGACATTTCTGTTTTAAATTAATGCTTTTTTTTCTTCCTACTTTTATATCATAAAGTTGGGTCTTCTATTACTTTTTAAATTTTTTTTTTTATAATTTTAGTTTGTTATATATGTCAACAGAATGCATTACAGTTCATATTACACATATCAAGCACGATTTTTCATAACTCTGGTTGTATACAAAGTAGAGTCACCTCATTTGTGTCTTCATACATGTACTTAGGGCAATGATGACCATCACACTTCACTGACTTTCCTACCTATATGCTCGCTCCCTTCCCCTCCACCTCCTTTTCCACTTTGCCCTATCTAGAGTTCATCTATTCCTCCCATCCGCCTGCTCCTGGCCCTCACAGCATACTATGAATCAGCATCTTTAAATCAGAGAAATCATTCAGCATTTGGTTTTGGGGGATTGGCTAATTTCACTTAGCATAATATTCTCCAGCTCCATCCATTTACCTGAAAATACCATGATTTTATTACCTTTTAATACTGAATAATATTAAATTGTGCATATATACCACATTTTCTTTATCCATTCATCTACTGAAGGGCATATAGGTTGGTTCCACAGTTTAGCTATTGTGAATTGTGTTGCTATAAACATTGATGTGGCTGTGTCCCTATAATATGCTGTTTTTATTTTTTTCAAAATTTATTTTTTATTCTAAGTTGTTAGAAATGACAGCAGAATGTATTACATTTCATATTATACTCGTAGAGCACATATTTACATATCTCTGGTTGTATGCAAAGTATATTCACACCATTCGTGACTTCATATATGGACTTAGGGTAATGATATCCATCTCATTCTACCATTTTTTTTCTTCACCCTTTTGCCCCCTCCCATCCCCTCCCTCCCCATTGGCCATTCTAGTGTTCCTCTAATCCTCCTATGCTCCCCATCCCAACCCCATTGTGAATCGACCTCCTTATGTCAGAAAAAACATTTGGCATTTGGCTTTTTGGGATTGGCTAGCTTCACTTAGCCTTATATTCTCCAATTTCATCCATTTACCTGTGAATATCATGATTTTATTTTCTCTTATTGTTGAGTAATACTCCATTGTGTATATATACCACATTTTCCTTATCCATTCATCTACTGAAGGGCATCTAAGTTGGTTCCACAGTTTAGCTATTGTAAATTGTGCTGCTATAAACATTGATGTGGCTGTGTCCCTGTAGTATGCTGTTTTTAAGTCCTTTGGGTATACACTGAGGAGCGGGATAGCTTGGTCATAAGGTGGTTCCATTCCAAGTTTTCCAAGGAATCTCCATATTGCTTTCCATATTGGCTGCACCATTTTGCAGTCCCACCAACAATGTATGAGCATGCCTTTTTCTCCACATCCTCGCCAACATTTATTGTTGTTTGTGTTCTTAATAGCTGCCATTCTGACTGGTGTGAGATGAAATCTTAGAGTGGTTTTGATTTGCATTTCTCTAATTGCCAGAGAAGTTGAAAATTTTTTCAAGTATTTGTTGATTGATTATATATCTTCTTCTGAGAAGATATATTGGCCTATTTATTGATTGGGTTATTTTTTTTGGTATTAAGATTTTTAAGATCTTTATATATTCTAGAGATTAGTGCTCTATCTGACGTACATGTGGTTAAGATTTGTTCCCAAATAGTAGGTTCTCTATTCAACTCACTGATTGTTTCTTTTGCTGAGAAGAAGCTTTGTAATTTGAATCTATCCCATTTATTGATTCTCGATATTAATTCTTGTGCTAAAGGATTCTTATTAAGGAACTTGGGGCCTAATCCAACATGTTGGAGATTAGAGCTTACTTTGTCTTCTATTAGGTGTAGTGTCTCTGGTTTAATTACTAGATCCTTGATCTACTTTGAGTTGAATTTTGTGCATGGTGAGAGATAGAGGTTTGATTTCATTTTGTTGCATATGGATTTCTAGTTTTCCCAGCACCATTTGTTGAAGAGGCTATCTTTTCTCCAATGTACGTTTTGGGCGTCTTTGTCTAATATAAGATAACTGAAATTATATGTGTTGGTCTCTGTGTCCTCTATTTTGTACCATTGGTCTACCAGCCTATTTTGGTGCCAATATTATGCTGTTTTTGTTACTATTGCTCTGTAGTATAATTTAAGGTCTGGTATAGTGATGCCACCTGCTTTGCTTCTCTTGCTAAGGATTGCTTTAGCTATTCTGGGTCTCTTATTTTTCCAGATGACTGCTTTTTCTTTTTCTATGAGGAATGTCATTGGGATTTTGATTGGGATTGCATTGAATCTGTATAATGCTTTTGGTAGTATGGTCATTTTGACAATATTAGTTCTGCCTATCCAAGAACAGGGTAGATCTTTCCATCTTCTAAGTTCTTTCATGATTTCTTTCTTTAATGTTCTGTAGTTTTCATTATAGAGGTCTTTCACATCTTTGGTTAAGTTGATTCCCACGTATTTTATTTATTTATTTATTCTTTGATGCTATTGTAAATGGGGTAGTTTTCCTCATTTCCCTTTCAGGGGATTTGTCACTGATATGTAAAAATGCCTTAGATTTATGGATGTTGATTTTGTATCTTGCTATTTTGCTGAATTCATTTATGAGTTCTAGAAGTTTTCTGGTGGAATTTTTTGGATCTTCTATGTATAAAATCATATCGTAAGCAAATAATGATAATTTGAGTTCAACTTTACCTATCTGTAGCCCTTTAATTTCTTTCGTCTGTCTTACTGCTCTGGCCAACATTTCAATTACTGTGTTAAATAGAAGTGGTGAAAGAGGGCATCCCTGTCTTGTTCCAATTTTTAGAGGGAATGCTTTCAATTTTTCTCCATTTAGAATAATGTTGGCCTGGGAGTCTTCAATTCATTTCAGGAAATATAAATAGAGGGAGCACTTCCAAACTCATTCTATGAGGCCAGTATCACCTTGATCCCCAAACCAGGCAAAGACACATCAAAAGAAGAAAACTTCAGACCCATATCTTTAATGAACATAGATGCAAAAATTCTCAATAAAATTCTGGCAAAACGGATACAAAAACATATCAAAAATATAATACACCATGATCAAGTGGGGTTCATTCTAGGGATGCAAGGATGGTTCAACATACGGAAATCAATAAATGTAATTCATCACATCAATAGACTTAAAGATAAGAACCATATGATTATCTCAATAGATGCAGAAAAAGCATTTGACAAAATATGGCATCACTTCATGTTCAAAACACTAGAAAAACTAAGGATAACAGGAACATATCTCAACATCGTAAAAGCTAGATATGCTGTTTTTAAGTCCTTTGGGTATAGACTGAGGAGTGGAATAGCTGGGTCAAATGGTGGTTCCATTCTCAGTTTCCCAAGGATTCTCCATACTGCTTTCCATAGTGATTGCACCAATTTGCAGTCCAACCAGCAATGTTTGAGTATGCCTTTTCCCTCACATCCTTGCCAACACTTTTTGTTGCTTGTATTCTTAATAGCTGCCATTCTGACTGGAGTACTTTTTAACACATTTTTAACACATCTGTCTAATCAACTTAAACACTTAGAATTGGTTTTACGCTAGTATAAAAACTATAGTGGGAGTACACAGTTACATGGCACTCTATTCTAGCTAAGGACTAGGAAAAGTTCGGAGAAAAAATTTCAGCTTACCCAAATTCACTTGATTTTGCACATTTTTTTTTTTTTTTTTTTTTGTAATATGTTGTCATTCAGCTTCTACAACTGGGATTGAAGTTAAAACATTTTCACACATGACATATTTGTATGAGAAAAGAAATTGAGCCAATCAAATTTAATTCTGATTCCCAAAACACTATGAATGGATTTCCTTACAGAAAAACATTAATATTATTTCATAAAATAGAACTTATTTGGATGACATTGTTAAAGGAGTTTCTTTCATGTGACTTTAAAAACTAAATAAAATCATAATTTATATCTGCATTTCTTTAATGACTAAAATAAAAATATTTTTTAAACAGAGTCTAAGACAATTTTTATGTCTTTGTACTTTGAATATAAATATCAGTACTATTCTGAGAATATGTTTCATATTCATCCATGTATGGACAGTTTTCGTTCTTTTTCTAAAACCCTGTTGCTATAGTTTCTAAGCACTCAGTAATGATAATATTTTTTAATTAGCACAATGTCACACTGTGTATTTTAAAAACATCCATTTACTATTGAAAATTAAATTGTATTTTAAATTAATTATAACTCCTTAAACTCAGAAATTCTATCTTAATATTCTTTGTAGCACAAATTTATAGTTCAGTGCTTAATAAGTTTTACTGATTGATAACTTCTAAGAATTTGAGGAGTCAATCATAATGCTAGCAAGCAAAGCAAGCATATATAAATCATTTACCCTTTCAAATTTATAAAAAAAAATGAGAATACTCAGCAATATTTATTTAGTCATTCTCTCTCTCTCTCTTTTTTTTTTTTTTTTTTTTTTTTTTCTTTTCTGATGAGTGTGATTTGTGAAGTGTATTTGTTTGGTTTTGCCCTCTAAAATACTCAAGTCATCTGACATGACAGGGTGAGCAATTACTCTTTAGGGAGGTGTTTCCCCTTACACAGATTTTGTTTTATGCATGCTTTCAATCACAACAGACATGTAATTATTACACAACTGTTTCTTAAAGACATCATAACAGCTAGTTATTTATAAAAACAAGAAAGAACCTACACATACACATTTCTGAATTAAATTGCTGAGACAATTTTATTCCAACTTCACATTTGTATTTCTATGTAATTATAAGCCTGCACATTGTAGGATAGATTTCTAAAACTATCCTCAGATGAATGTGCTCATTACTGTCATACTATTATTTCCCAAATATTAAAATTATTTTATGGCTTATTTATTATTTATTGACTACTCAGTATGAATCTCTCTGTTATTTTCACATATTGTAAAATAATTAACTTGATGAATATAGAAACAAATCTAGTGGATTCAAATGCTAAAATAGACTTCTATAAAACAGGAATATCATTTGCAGTGTACTTCCCAAAAATACATGAAAACTCAAGGGAACTTTGTGTCACACAAGTATACGTTTAGGTTGAGCTCTCTGGACTATGCTAGGCTGTAAAATAGAAAACATCATTTTTACTTGTAGTAAATGGTATCATGAGAGTGAACTCCATACATGGGTTTATGAATGATCAGAACATTGAGTTTTTTATTCTGGTTTAGCTTGGTTAACTTGACTTTTCCCTTTTCATCAAGGTTGTCATAACATCGACAAAATGTCTCTTCATTCTTATGGGCAGCTAACACATTCACTGAAAACTCTTCCACATCTTAATTACTGTTGAGATTACTGTTCAATATGTTTACTAACTCTATGCAAGGGCACATCAGAATGCCCTTAGATAGTGAACACATTGAGACTAACAGATATGTGTTTTACTCTGTTTAAATTTTACTCCATGTGTCCATAAATTTATATAGAGAATGTAACATTAGCTAAATCTCAACATCATAAGTATTTTTTTTCCAAAATCATTTGGGATTTTTATTTTGCATGTGAGTTACAAAACTGCTCTCACTTGCTAAATAAAAAATATTAATTTATACCTGCACATAAACATACAATTATATAAATATCATGTACTTATAATGTTTTTGTTTGTACTTATAGAAGCATAACTATCATCTATATAAATATACACATGCTGACACAATATGTTATAAAAAGTATGAACATGGGCTGGGTTGTGGCTCAGTGGTAGAGTGCTGGCCAAGCAGGTATAAGGCACTGGGTTTGATCCTTAGCCACACATAAAAAGTGAAATAAAAAGTAAATAAAATGTAGTTATTATTTAAAGAAAAGTATGACCATATGTCTAAACTATCCCAAATTACATTATTTTTTATTTTTTATTCTAATTTGTTATTTATGACAGCAGAATGCATTATAATTCATATTACACATATACAGCACAATTTTTCTTATTTCTGGTTGTATATAAAGTATATTCTCACCATTTGTGTCTTCATACATGTACTTAGGGTAATGATGTCCATCTCATTCCACCATCTTTTCTTCCCCCATGCCTCCTTACTTTCCCTCCCGCCCCTTTGCCCTATTTAGAGTTTGTCTAATCCTCCTATACTCCCCTTCCCAACTCCACTATAAGTCAGAGAACACATTTGGCATTTGTATTTTGGGGATTGGCTAATTTCACTTAGCATTATATTCTCCAACTCTATCCATTTACCTGCAAATGCCATGATTTTATTCTCTTTTAGTGCTGAGTATTGATCCATTGTGTACATATACCAAAGTTTCCCTATCCATTCATCTACTGAAGGACATTTGAGTTGGTTCCACAATTTAGCTATTGTGAATTATGCTGATATAAACATTGATGTGGCTGTATCCCTATAGTATGCTGTTGGATCAAAGACCCAGGATTTAAACCAGAGACCCTGTGTCTAATAGAAGAAAAAGTAGGCCCAAATCTTCATCATGTCGGATTAGCCCTTGACTATATAAGATTCATATAGCACAAGATTCAAATCAAGAATTAATAAATGGGATGGATTCAAACTTAAAAGCTTCTTCTCAGCAAAAGAAACAATCAGTGAGGTAAATAGAGAGTCTACATCTTGGGAGCAAATTTTTACCACTTGCACATCAGATAGATCACTAATCTCTAGAGTATATAGAAATCTCAAAAAGCTAAACATCAATAAAACAAATAACATAATCAAAAAATGGGCCAAGAAACTGAACAGACACTTCTCAGAAGATGGTCTATCAATCAATAAATGTATGAAAAAATGTTCAATATCTCTAGAAATTACAGAAATGTAAATCAAAGCTACTCTAAGGTTTCATCTAACTCCAGTCAGAATGGCAGCTATTAAGAATATAAACAATGATAAGTGTTGGCAAGGATGTGGGGGGAAAGGCACACTCATATATTTCTGATGTGACTACAAATTGATTTAGCCAATTTGGAAAGCAGTATGGAGATTCCTTGGAAAACTAGGAATGGAACTACCATTTGACCCAGCTATCCCACTCCTTGGTCTATACCCAAAGGATTTAAAAACAGCACACTACCAAATTATATTACTTGAAAGACAAAAATGGTGGAGAAGAGAAGAGGTACAATATTACATTATGGTCAAATTTTTTTTTTTTTTTTTTTGGTACCAGGGATTGAACTCAGGGCCACTTGTCCACTGGGCCACATCCCAGCCCTTTGTTGTATTTTATTAGAGACAGGGTCTCACTGAGTTGCTAAGTGCCTCGTCATTGCTGAGGCTGGCTTTGAACTTGCAATCCTCCTGCCTCAGCCTCCCAAGTGCTGGGATTACAGGCGTGCACCACCGCACCCGGCCCAAATAATTTTTTTTTTTATGTGTTATTTGCTGCTTCACTCTGAGAAGATCATAATAAACATTTGCTTATTACTGGCTCCAACAAATAATACAAAAAGAAACAGTTTAGCTTGATTTATTACCCATTATCAAAACTTCTTCACATATGGTAGATTTTTTCTACATCTCTCTTATTTTTGAGACAGTTCTATTGACATTGTTTGGGTCATTATTTTATGATATATAAGTTCAGAGTGTGTCATTAATTTATCTGAGTAAACAGAGGTTTTTTCCAATCAGATTTCATTACTTTTACTGGTACTATAATTATCATTTTCTGGATCAGTGAGTATTATTTAAGTTAAAAAAAGGAGAAATATCAGAGTCATTTTCTCAAATTATTTCTCTTTATGCTCATCTGAAATTTTTAAGTCAAAATCTGAAGGAGAAAAAGACATAAATTTTTGGAAAGCCTGCTCACGTGAATCTGATACTGACAATCAATTTCTCCTCCAGTTTTATCTTTCTCCCCAAACACTGATCTATATAATTACTCCAATTTTTTACTACACTCTGTTTTGTAAAGAGTGCACATTAATCTCTCAAGACTATATCCAACAGAGTCAGAAATTTTGCAAAGATCCACTATCTTGAAGCATTCGAAGTAAACTTTGTTCCTGTATCCAATTTTAGACAAAAGGTTAAATAAACCTACAAAAATACTTTTGAAACTTCTCAATATTTTCTGAAACTCAAAGAGTTACTGAACACTACTCCCCTCCTGCCTCAGAAATATGAGCATTCATTTCCCAGAGACCCTGTGAGATTCATCAAACACAAGCACTTTTTCTTTAAAGTTTTTATGTTTGGGCCCATACAACTGGTCTGCATAATTTCCTATGCTGAATTACAAATTATCTGGAACTCTGACATATGAGCTTAGTGTTATAGTTTAACAATGACTGGGGGAATGTTTGCATTGGAAAAGTACTAATAATCATTATGCTTACTTAACAGTATTCATGTTCTATAAATCAATATTTCAGTCTGAGGGATCAATATTCAGGTAGTGTTAAATTCACCAGTGAGACGGTTTTTCACATCATGGGGAGACCTGACATATTTAGAGCTAGCTGGATCAGGCATTGGTCATCTTGGACAACTGTCTGTTTTGACCAGACTGGCCAAGCTTGTTGTAAGATGTTCAATTTCAAGTTCCAACTGGCTTTTACTAGACACATGTATATCCAGTGTTCGCTAATCTGGCTTCAATAACAGAGTTACCTTTAATTGGAGAACCATGTGTCTAGTATATCAACTGATATTTATTCATTTTATTTGACTTTTGAATTGGCAGGAACATTCTAGAACCATATCATGGAAATGGACTCCAAACATACTAGATTGATCAAAGCTCAAATGATGGCAACAGTAAATCATAATCATCCATTCATCCCTCAAAAATTCAGCTTGCTTACGGTGCAGAGTTGGTAAAGAAGCAGAGAGGGAGAAATTTCACGTGTTGTGAGGAAGCCATGCCTACCAGCTCTGAAGCATTTCAGTACAGTTGTTTCTCCCTTTATATTAAATTGAGTGTTATTGTTTGTATTTAGACTTTAGGTTCCCCCCCCAAAAAAAAAGGGGGAAACCATTTTATATTTAAATATAAAAGAAGCAAAATGAATCTGGTAAATTAGACTACTTTCCAAAAACAAGGAAACTTTTTACAAAGGAGAATTGTTGGTACAATGCCAAAGTGCAAGGACCTCTGTGTGGCTAGAGTATGCGCTTGTTAAGGAGGAGGGCACACACTCTGTATACAGATTCAGAAGCCACCGTCCTGTTCATAATTCCAGTACTGACTTATCCAAATGTTGCTTGAAAGCAATTATCTCTGTTAGTACATCACACAATTAAAATAGTATCTATTGATTAGAAATATTTTGACATGGTAAATATGTTTTCATCTCATTAGAAGGGAAAAAAATAAAATACTACCATAATACCTTCAGACTGGATATGAATACCAGCTTTCCACCTCTAGCCAGGAAATTTTAATTTGAGCACCAACATTTGAAAACTGTCATGTGAGCTTATAAGTCTATAAAGCAAACTGATCGTTCAGGAAATCCAATATGGGTTTGTTTATACTTCCACTGAGCATTTCTCTTTCCCGAGAGGAGAGTCATAGCCTACGCAGAGATTTGCTGAGAAGATCTGCATGCACTCCGCATCCTGGATCTCTCCAAAGTCTGCAGTCGGCTTGGGGCAGAGGTGAATTATCTGGTTTATAGGGGCTCAGATAGAGGTCACTGCTTGGATTGCAATTCTGGCTTGCCTGTAGTTTATTCTGTGTAAATGTGGAAGTAGCAGCTCCTGAATCCCTGTAGTGAGACAAACCTTATCCTCTGTTTGAAGCTGGATTTACCCTGGGTTTCCATGATGAGATCTTATAAACAGAACTCTCTTCTTGGCACATCTAAATACAGGGAGACTTATCCTGTGACTCTTCTTTGCAAATCACTGTCAGCACTAAAATGCAGCAATTACTATATCAAATCATAATTGGGGGATGGTGGTCATGCTCATTTTTAAAATGTACAAATTGAGATACAAATCAATTATTTCCCATGAAGTAAAGACTTCAATAGCATGTTTCTAAATAATCCACAGTTTCAATGGTTAAAAAAAAGGATCTAGACTTCTGTATTTATAGAACAAGTAGGAGATTATCTTTATAATAATGCTATTAATGTGGAAGCAAATCGGGACCAAAAAATATTCTGTTGGATGATTTTCCTAAAAATACAATTTTATGCCAAATTTATTGTTTATAGGTTATGGGGATGAAATCCAGGTAATAGCCTAAAGTCCTTTCCAATTTCAAAATATCCAGCATAGTAGAGAAGCAGCCAAGTTTCAAATACCCCCAGAAAGGTCACTGTCTGGAGGCAGGTGAGAACATACCATACAGCTGGATGTTTTTATGTCACTAAAGAGCACATTTCAGAACAGAATTCTCCAGGTCTCAAGAGTTGGCAATTCATGAAGAAAGAACAAATTGCCAAAAACTCTCTCTCAAGCAGGAGGTGCTTAATGAAACGAGGTTGGATATCTTAGATGCTCTGAGGATTTTTTTTTTTTTTTCTTTAACTACAAGCAATTCCATATATATCAAATAATTCAAAATATATCATTCGTTGGCCTCAGGGGGAAGGCAGGGAGACATAATTGGTTTACTTTTAACTTAAATGGGGACAATGAGTCCCTGATTATTTACCCTCTCTTCAGAATCACCATTTTAGCCTGCTGATATTATGTGAGTTGTCTGCAATAATGGGAAATCCATTTGCCTTTATTACAAAGGGAGGTATTCAAAGGTAGTAAAACTTATTGTTAAACTGGGGTTGGCTCTGCAGAGAAAGATTTCAAAATGTCCCTTTTTTTTTTTTTAAAGAAGATTCTATGTAACATACAGAGAAGATAATTATGAAAGTAATAAGCTAATTATCATTACATTTAATTGAGGAAGTGTGAATTATTGATAGAGTTTAAGTAATGAAAAACTGTGTTAGATCATGAAAATACAAATATCAAGATATCTTAGCAGTGTTTCAGTCATGTGCAAAAAGTTAATATTAGGGTTATATTTCACCTGTAAAACAAATATATGCATTTATTTTTGTTGTTTCATCACTTTGTATAACAAAATATGGTGAGAAATTGTAAGATTTTAGTATGTATTTTAAAAGAATTGTAAAACATTCAGATAGTAGAAGGGTGAGAGTAATAAGAGGTAATCTCTATTTTTGTTTTGAGGAACTGTACAGATAATGTTACCATTTTCTACAATGAAGAGTTTAGGAGACAGACTGGTTTGATAAATTAGGAACTAAGAATTATTATTGTGTTTTGCTTATAGAATGTCATGTTAAGTGCACAGTGATATAGAACCTGGTATTTCCTTCCTCCAGAAGTAGTGTTCCACCCATTGTTTGTAATTTGGATAAACTAATTAGTATATTAGATTTAAAACTGCAAAGTTTAATTTCTTAATCACATAACACACTAGTCCAGATGGGCAGCTCTCCTATGTAACTCTCAAATGGTAGCTTGGACACCCAGCCCAGGCTCTGCCTCAGTTCTGACCCTGCTATTAAAACATTCTTGGTCACCATAGATGTGTTCTACTTGTGATCAACTTTTGCCCTGAAGCAGGACTGAAAAATTGACTAGGAAGTTATTGATTTCGATACTATGGAGAATGTTTCCTTTCATAATTACTACCCAAATAATTCAAGAATTGTTCCTTTGGAATTTTCAGTTACAGAACTTTGAAGCATTATGATAGATATTCTATATTAAATGTTTATATAGAAGCAAGATTAAATTACAGGAAAATATCAACAAATAATTTTCTAGTGCTCAAGACTCTTGACGGTAAATAATTTTACCTGCTCTAAACATATTTGTTTAAAATTATCAAATAGCTAAGAGCTAATAAAAATAAGTAGGTTCACAGACAAAGTCTAAGTGCATGATGATTAATTAGCACAATAGCTAAGGCACTAAGATGTATATCCTATTCTCATTTATTTTATTCTCCATAAATACTACATTTATCCAATAGTACTATAAATAGTTCATGTTAATGTCTATAGATGAAGTTGATAATGCTTTTCATATTATTAGTATCATTTATTAATTCTTTAGATGCATGTCACATGCTATGGAGCAAATATCAAAACACATTTTTACTTTTTAGTATATGAATAACTAAATTATTTGCCCCAAAGTCCATGTTCTATATGTAAAATACCTGATTTTTCTGTGTTGCTAACTTACTGTATCAAGAAATGTGTATTGTCAGTATTTTACATTTGTTATTCCTTTCTGGTTAAGCAACTGAAATGTTCCTACCAGTCTTTTAAAAAGAAAAATAAATTGTAAAACCTCTTCTTTTGCTTAGTGGCAGGTTTAAGAAAAGTGAATATAGATAGAAGCAGGTTAGTGTCAATAAATATGAATCACCTTGGAAACAGAAGGATCTTTTTTCCTTCCATGTAAAGTTTGTCTCTGTTATAAGTTATCTACAGATAACACAGATAAATAAATTAGCCACTCAAAATGAAAATCCCTTGTGACATTAAAAAAGAACTATTTTGGTTAATGATATCCATCTCATGTGCATGATGAATAAGTAAATAAATAATAAAAAAATTAAAAAAAAAAAAAGAACTATTTTGGCATAAGAAAAGTGAAGATATGAGACAAAAACTGGATATACAATGATGCAAAGATAAAAATTGAAATCTATTCCCAAGATTAAAAGAAAAGTCACACTTGAATCTTATGAGTAGTTGAAAGGATTCCAGGAAACCCAAGGCTTCTTTTATAGTTTTCTCCTTTGATGGTAACTGGTGGCAAGTTATTATTGGTGCTCTTTTTATTGATTTAGTGTACATATCTAATGACTATGAGGCCTTGTATTTCAAACCCACTGTGTGAATACAAGGATGCCTCTTGTGATCCCACACTGAGAGGTAAATAAGATTCCCTTTCCTGAACTTCATTTGGGAATGCCAAGCCCACACACTCATTTATAATCATAATAATGAGGACTCAGGGAGAAAAGCGACACCATGCAAAACCAACTTTCAACTGGAAAACAAGCTTCCTGATGCTGTCCAGGAAATAACGTCTCCTTCTTTCAAAGAACAGATGACAATGTAAAAAATGTACTGGTGATCATCTAGAAATGTTTGGATTTTGCTTATTCTCAATTCTTTAACTATAATTACAAGACATTCATGAGGAGTATAAAACAAAGTATCTTAACCATGAGTCACTAGTTCCTCAGCTCTAAAATGGGCAAAAAGTACATGCTTGATTAACACTTCCACAATCTTTGAATGAGAAATCACATATGTTGTCACTTATTGTCTTTCCTGAAACTGTCAAGAACTGATTTTTGGTCTTTGAGTGAGAAGGTGGAGGTTTATAGTGATGGGGGTTAAAGATTATTTCTATTTTGGTTGAAGGAAAATTCCATATAAAAGTCAAAGTATTTATGTCTTTTAAGAAATACAACAAAGCACTTAGATTGTGCCCAACACTGCTTCTAAGTGCTTTACAAATATGAATGCATCAAATCCTCAAAACAAACCTTTGAATAAGGTTTTTTATTCAAAGTCTCTCAACATTTTACAGATCAGGCAACTGAGGCACAGAGAGTAACCTGGACTCTTCATCTAAAGGTAAGCGAGGGGATTCCTAGCTCACACTTAAATCCTACACACTGCTACTCTGTCCTATTGGGTATTAAAAAAATCAATTTAACTTGAAAGACTTTGTCATTTAAGTATCAAATGTCACTTATTTATTTCTGTAAAAGTTCTGCATCATTCACATTCCATTTTGAGCAAGCAGACATTCAAAGCAAATAGCTATAAAGAACAACACTCCTTTTCCTTGTGATAAGAGAACAGAGACCATCAGTTGCCTCTTTGTTTATAGCTGAACATATTTTTCCCTAAACAGACTTAAATTTGCATTTTAAAGATCCACCTTATCAAAACTATTTTTTAAAATAATTCAATCAATCTAACATTTGTTGAATGCAATGTGCTGGGCACTAGTCTAGTCATTTATATGTGTCGCCTAATTTCATTTTTAAATACATAGCACCAAATATTTTTGTTGTTGTTGTTGGTGGTGGTTCTTGGTACATTCAAACAAATTTGGAAATTGACTGTCCTACCTGGACCTATGAAGAGTCCTTCTTAAGATGTAAGCAAAGCCTGTGTTCTTTTAGATCTTGTTCCCCTTATGAACAGAGAGGCACAGTGTATTTTTTTGTCCCCCTAAAATGAATGAGGAAGTACTTTAGAGGCATCAATTTTACAAACTGAGGTGGAAAAAGAGAGTAAAGGAAAATGGGTAACATTTTTAGTTGTCAATAAATTGATTCAATAGAAGATATGTTCTTAGAGTGTCTGATTTTCTTCAAAAGACATTTTGTCATTGTTACAGTGTTTTGAGGGAACATTTAATGCTCTCTTCTGGTTTTTAAGTTATATGCAGCAGTTAATTATTGCTTAAAAGCAGTTTTACAAAGTTATCTACATGACAGCATGAATTTATGTGCTATCAATTGCATCACTTGAACAAAAGTCATTCTTTTTTTATCTAATATTGGGTTAGAAAATTGATATCTCCCTTTGCCCATACATTGTATTCTATGTGGTCTGTTGAAAATCATTTTCTACAGGCTGCTACAGTACCCTACACCCACACTGAGATTACAACCCTAGTTATAATTAACCTACGGAAAAGAAATGAAATAGACAACCAATAGTAGTACTGAGGAGATTCAAAGAAACATTCTCTATTGTATTTCTCAGAGAATATTAGATTAAAATTCAAATCCTTTCTAGTGACAGATTGTTACAGGAATAAGAAATGGCACAAACAATCCATTTCAGGACAAAGACTTCACAAAAATAGGAAGGTTGATTATAATTGAATATTCCCTATGGATATCTCTGAAGCTATGCCTCAGTCTATTTCCTATTGACAGGTGGTAGTGTAAATTAAATGTGGTATTATGCATTCAAATTGGATTTCAACTACTCATCATCCATAGTGTGACATTAGAATTAGCCCCAATGATGACAGTCTAAAGATCATAATGAGAATAGGTGCCCTTTTCCATTCATATTGTAGTTCCACTGTTGGGGAGGGTAGGAGTTGGAGATTGGATTCATAATTTTGTTATAATCTTTGCTGCCTGAAAAATTCATTCCATGAATTGACTATCCTGAATATTAATACTGTGCTGACGGTTCTCTGAATTAATGACAGACAAAAGACCACTTGTCTTCCATAAGTATTGTGCCAAATCCAAAGCAGCAGTATTCTAAGTCCTGTCAATTCTACCATCAATCACTGCCTAATTGTTCATACAAACAAACAAACAAACAAAAAAAAAAAAAAAAAAAAAAAAAAAAGGAGGAAGGAGGCCTTGTAAAATAGTTCAGTCCTAAAAAGAGAAAGAAAGAATAAAGGAAGTTTCTCTCTCTGATTACGGCCAGGAGTGACTTCAATTGCATGGACCAGAGGTTCTCATTCAGAGACATGCTGCAGAAATCTAATGTAGCATTCTGTGAAGGTTTTTATGTGCCTGGGCATGCGGATGTTCAAATCACACCCTGTGTGGTTCTGATGCACTTCTATCTCCATAACATTTTTTAGTATTACTCAAAACGAACACTGGGGATTACCTACATTAGATAAATCACCGGGACAGGGAATGTTGGTGCCTGTTGAAACTACAGATCCTGAGAGCTACCCAAGACCTACTAATTTAGAATCTCCGCAAGTGAGGCCAGAGAACCTCTCTCTTTTTTTTTTTTTTTTTTTTCCCAATACCATTTGCAGGTGAGTTTGAGGTACTGCAGAGTATTAAAATTCCTGGAACATGGTTGTAGAATTAGCATTTGGCAATTCAGACATTACTATGGCAATATCAAGGTCAAGACATTAAAGTAGCAATGTCACATGATGAGTTGTTTTATGAAGTTAGTATATTATTTTAGTTTTAAAGAACACTTTCACTGTTACCATGACGGAATATAACATTTCAGTGTTTCCAGTGTTGTTAGTTAGGCCATAAGACTAACAACCAAGATTAATTTGGGTTATAGTTTTAGCAAGTTGCCATGTAAGACTGAAGAAGAGTAGTTGGCCCATACTATGAGATATCTGAACACAAATAAGGCACACACCAAGTAGCTTCAGTAAAACAAATGTCCATTTTCTTTAGTTTGTCTCCAAAAACTGCCTGAAATTCAAGCTGCAAGAAGCAATAATCACAATAGCATCTGGTAGAATTTCTATCTCAACAGGGCTTTTTATTTTTTTTAAATAATGACATGTAATTATTCATGACATTTGGGATTATAGAACACAAAAAGAGGAAGGGGATTGAAATATTAAGCATTCCTGGGGATTTTTTAAAAAAGTATATCTTTATTATAACTCCTAATTTAATTAATGTATTCTCATTGCCATCTGGCGAGATCATCTTAAAACTTAACAAAAGAGATTAATCTGACGCTTAACAAATAATAAATCTAAATGAGTTTAATACTGAAATATTGGTATTATGCAATCATCTTTACCAGCATAAAGCAAAAAGAAAACAGAGAAATGGAGAAAACGACCGTCTCTGTCAGCTCTGCAGACTATTTAGAATCAGGGCTCCCATCATGATTTCAGACATTATCATAATATTATATTTAAATGTACTTGAAGCAAAGTGAGATGCGTTCCTATCCCAAATGCTATGTGGGTACAAGTCAATAAAATGTAGTGAATATATGCCTGGAGTTAAATACCCATGTCTTGGTCTCTTTCCTAAGTGTGACACACATTCTACCTGCAAGTTAAAGGTGTTTAATTTCTCTGGACCTTAAAGCCCTCATTTGAAAGTTATGATTATGCATGTAAAGCCCTTATGAGAATCATGCACAAATTTTATACATACCTTCATATCCTACATGTATTTTTTTTAGCAACTGACTATCACTGTTGTATCTCACAAATAGTACTCTATCACTATTAGGAAAGAACTTTAGATCCTGACTCTCTGATAAGGAAAAAAAAAAAATCACTTAATTTTTCTGAAAATTCATGTTCTTTTTTTTTTTTTTTTTTTTTTTTTTTTTTTTTTTTTTTAAATTTGGTTGCAAAATGAGTGAGAAATTTCAGACACATCTACACAATCAACACATTTTGGAGTTCCGATCAATCACTCCGCGGAAAAAAGGAATTATGTGTTTTCCTACTCTTAAGTACCTAAACCAGAGAAATGCTTAAGGGCATGGAAGTACCACAATTAGCAACTTCACTTATTTAGATTTGTAGCATTACATACCCTATCTTTTGAAAACCATACTGAAAGAGTCCAGAAAACATCACTAAAAAAAGACTGAGTCATGAATACATATTTTTTCTCATTTGAAGTTATTTAAATAAAATCTCTATCAACATAAAAGTAATACCAGGCAAATGCATTCAGGCAAGGTAATAAGCATGATCAAGAAAAACATGTTAGCATAAAAATTCATCATTCAGGGATCTTTATACAACAATCAATTTAATTAAGAAGGGAATAAATAAGAAATAAAGTCATAATTAAATAACAAAAGACTATGAAAGGAAGTCAAGCAAGGCTAAAAGCATCTTTCAATTCTTTCTAGAAAAACAATATTTTGTAGAAATGTCTCAAATTCAGTTTGGTGCATTGAATTGATTAGGTTCAGGTGTTGTATTGACACTCATGCACTCTTTTTGACATTCACTTATCCTGCGTGCTTTAGATAACATGCAAATACATGTATCAATTTGCAAAGAAAGAGTAAATGTAAGTTATTTTTGCTGTTTATTCATATGTTAGATTAACTTTGTTTATCAACCCATATATTAAAATGTAATCATTTCATTGTCTGGAGCCTAAAGCTAATGTTAATTACAGTTTGAAACTTCGATTATTAATGCATCTTTACCTACTGAAGTGTGAAATAAGCAATAGTAGTTAGAATGCACCAATTAAATTAGCTTCTGAGACAAGAATTCATAAGAAGGTATTTGTTCACGATGAACAAATGCTGTAGAATTTTGTGTTCTAAGGTACGTTTGTGAAATCACAGTCCCAAGGAGGGAGAACAATTATCTAACAAACTAAGAAAAAAATGGCATATACAATAAGCACAATACATGTGATTAGCATCCCAGACCTTTTTTTTTTTTTTTTTTTTTTTGTCTATTTCATATGTTATTCAAAGAAAAGGCTATATAATCTCAATCAAGAGCAGAAAGTGTAGGCTTCTGTTTAGTTATATACAAAAAGGGGAAAAATTCCCATTGTTCATATAGTGTATCAAAATATACATGTAATACTTTGTCAACGATATATTATTTTATTACATTTTATTTAACTATAAAACACAAACAAATTTTATTTAACTATAAAACACAAACAAATCTTGCCCATTCCATCAATGCATTGTATCAGGTTTAGATAAGTTGTTGTTTGCTTCCTATTTTGGGGGTTGTCCTTTCTACTTCTTCCAGGGTTACTTGCACAATAAACAGTTTAACTGTATATCCTATTAAGAAAGACTTTCACTTCTTCTTGTTAATTGCTTTATTACTATGTATTCCAGCACAATGGCCCTCACAATCCTGGTTAACATCGCCATTTCGCAGATAAGAAACCAGGACCATGGAGAGGTGAGGTGACTGGTTTGAACTGTCATGATATATGGACTGTGTTTCCTGCAACATTTTTTTTTAGAATTTTGCTCATAATTCATTTTTATTTTTTAATATTTATTTTTTAATTGTAGTTGGACACAATCCCTTTATTTTATTTATTTTTACAAGGTGCTGAGGATTAAACCCAAGGCTGTGCATGTGCTAGGCAAGCGCTCTACTGCTACACCACAACCCTAGCCCTCATAATTCAATTTTCAAACTTAAAATATGATGACAATGAACTCTCACTTGCAGCTATTCATATTTCATATATTTTCATATTTTGCCAATAGTTTTAAAGAATATGAGTATTACAGATGAAGTTAAAGTCTTCTGTGAATTCCCCCCTGATGGCCTTCACCCTGTGCTTTTTCCCAGAAGTAACCACTACTAACAATTGCTTGTTAATATTCCTGACTTCTATTTTTATATTCAATAAGAAATCCTGGTTATATTTTCCATGCTCTCAAACATGATATAAATATCATGGTATTCTATGCCATCATTAGGTAACTTTAATTTCTCTCTCAACTTCTCAAATTACCTTATAATTCACCATTGAAACTTTTCAAAAAATTTGCTTACTTATTTTTGTTGGTTCATTATAATTATGTATGGTAGTGGGATTCATTATGCCATAGTCATACATGCACATAGCATTTTTTTTTTTTTTTTTTTTTTTTTTGTGGTACCAGGGATTGAACTCAGGGGCACTCGACCACTGGGTCACATCCCCAGCCCTTCTTGTATTTTTATTAGAGACAGGGTCTCACTGAGTTGCTAAGTGCCTCGCCATTGCTGAGGCTGGCTTTGAACTCGCGATCCTCCTGTCTCAGCCTCCCAAAGTGCTGGGATTACAGGTGTGCGCCACGGCGCCCGGCACATAGCATAATTTGATCAATCTCATTTCTCAGTACCTTCCCTTTGCTTTCACCCCTCCCTCCCTCTGATTTGTTTGTATTACCTTGATTTTTCTGTCTCATAATTAAATGTAAAAATTTTGTGAAACAGTAGAGTCTGTGAATTTTCCAGCAATTCCATGCCTCTTCACTTCTATTTTTTGTTGTGGCCCAAAACAGGTATAGAGGGAGTGAGGAAGCTCCTGCCATAATTTTCAATATATTTCATTGTTTCGTTTAAAGAGAAAATAGATGTTTAAATAATTTCCAATCAAACAAATGTTCTGATATAATTACAAATAAATACATAGAGGTAATATATAGTATTAGGATGATAAATACAAATTTAAAATAATAAAGATTAGAATTTTTTAAACAATTTATGCAATCTAGATTGATGTTTTGCCTCCTTCTATATCAAATAGCTCATTTAAATGGGGCTAAGAAGATAGGCTGGAAATAAAGAAAGATATGACAAAATGGTGTAATCTTATAGCTTATCAAAATTGTCCTTGTTTATTTCTATATATAATTTATGTATTATCTAGAATATTAGGGCATATTAAAATTATACATAAATTCTTGAGCTATATATGTGTGTCTATCCATATATTTAGAAAGTGAGAGAGGAAATTGATGGTAAATATTTACACATGTTATACAAATAGTAAGAAGATAAAGTAATTACTTGAATATCTATTGGACTTTTATCAACTACAGAGATGGCACTGTTCAAGAATATCCCTTCAGTAAGTCTATTGCCATGTTTCTATGATGTAATCTGGATGGGCTAGAACAGACAACAAGACTAATGAATGGTTTCATCTTTCAACCTGCACAAAATCAAATTGAAAAGGATCAAAGACTTAGGAATTAGACCAGAGAACTTGCAACTGCTAGAAGAAAATATAGAGTCAAAACTCCAGCATTTAGGTGCTTACCCACCAAGACTTCCCCCCAAAAAAACTTAAGAAATGAAACCAAGAATCAAGTAGTGGGATGCCATCAAATTAAAAGGATTTTGCATAGCAAAGAAAATGATTATGAAGGTGAAGAGAGATTACAGAATGGGAAAATAATTTTGCCAGTTATTCTTCTGACAGGGGGTTAACATTTAGAATATATAAAGAACTCAAAAAAACTCAATGCAAAAAAAATAATAGTAATAACCCAATCAATAAATGAGCAAAAGAAGTAAAAACAAATTCTCAAAAGAAGAAACTCAAATGTCCAACAAATATATTTTAAAAATCTAACATCTCTAGCAATAGGGAAATTCAAATCAAAACTATGCTAATATTTCATGTCATTCCAGTTAGAATGGAAATTATTAAGACTACAAAACATAATAAGTACTAGCGAAATGCAGGGGGAAAGATATACTCAAACACAGTTAATGGGATTGCAAATTAGTAGAACCCCTTTGGAATGCAGTGTTGAAGATTCCTCAAAAATTAGGAATGGAAGTACCATATGACCCAGCTATCTTACCCCTCAATACTTATCCAAAGTACTATAATTGGCATACTCAGCAATAAAGCCACTACAGTTTTTATAACTGTACAATTTACAATAGCCAAATTATGGAAATAACCAAAAGGTTTGGCTATAGATGAATGGATCAAGAAAATATGGTATATATACAAAATGGAGTTTTAATCAGCCAAAAAGAAGAATGAAATAATGGCATTTGCCAGTAAACGGATGGAACTGGAAAAAATCATGCTGTAAGTAAAGTGAGCCAGACTCAGAAGTCAAGGGTCAAATGTTTTCTCTTTTGCTAAAGCAAATTTAAAGGAAAAGAAAGAAGTGGGGGAGGGGATTGGATATCACAAAGACAGAGGGAAGAACAGTGGAGTAGAAATAAGAGAATGAGAAGGAAGGAGGAAGGGATAGAGAAGGAAATGTGGAATTAATCCAACAAAATCACATTATATACATATATACATGTATCAAAAGCAACATCTCCTTCATGTATATGTAGAAAGCACCCATTAGAAATAAATAAATAAAGGTGTGAAAGGAAGATCAGTAGAGGAGAGGCTTGAGAAAAGGGAGAAGGGGGAGGGGAGGAAGTGGGGGGAGAAATGGGGATTGACATCAAATTCCTCATGTGCATAATTATGTCAAAAGGAACCCTGATATTATGTATAAACATAATGCTCTAATAAAAGAATAAAAGTAAATAAAAATATATTTTATAAACAATGGGAATTAAGGTGCTGAGAAGTCATATAGACTTTTTTTTTTTTTTTTAGGAATGCTTCTGCTAAGTATCACCTATGGGCAGTATATAGCAAATAGTAGGGAAAAATGGAAATGTGAATAATAAAGCATAACACCACTGTGTTATAGCTCTATGTCCTTAAGTTCCAGCGCAGTTTGTTTTCCACTTCTACTTTACTGAGCAGGTAGAATTATTTGAATTGGGACAACATGAATCTAGGTTTAAAAATCACTGAAAATTTTCCAGTCTTTGTTGTGCTGGTATTATGTTATACTTGAATGACTTTAAGAAGGAATGTGATAAAACAAGCACATCATGTCTCTAGAAGGGAATGCTTATTGGAAATTACAAGGACCAAAGTGCTGACACATACCATACTGTGAATGAACCTTGACAATATTATGGGAACAGAAAGATGTCAGTCAAAAAAGATAGCATGGTATACGATTCTGTTTACATGATGTAGCAAGAACAGAGAATTTGTGGGTACAGAAAGTGAAATAGTAGTCGCCTTAGTCCAGATGTGTTGAAGGATGAACGGGAAAAACTAGTGTGTATTACGGAGTCTTTTTTTAGACAGGATGACAAAAATATTCTAAATTTATTGTGAGTAAACCTGCACAATTCCGTGAATTTACAACACCTTTATTCGTGCATTTTAGATGGGTAAATTGTATGTTACAGGCGTTATATCTCAATAAAGCTGCTACCAAAAAAAAGTCAGATATTTTGTATTTAAGAAATGCCCAATCTTAAATATGTTACTGAATAAAGTCATTAAATTAAATTATAATATGAATTGCACATGAGTTTTAAATTTACTAGATTGAAAGTCACCTTAGAAACCATCCCATCCCACCAAGATATAAAACAATAATTATGAAGAGATTCAGGCAAAGCACTTTCCACATTTTACTGAAGGCAGGAATATATTGGACAATCACTTAAAATAATGAAAACAGAGTGGAGAAATGGTGTATAGAAATTTAATTCTCAGCACTGTGGTTTTAGCTCAGTGGTAGAGTGCCTGCCTAGTATGTGTGAGGCACTGGGTTCGATCTTCAGCATCACATAAAATTAAATAAAATTATATACAGACCTTAAAAAAGAAAATACATTTTAAAAAAAGAAAGTTAATATTTACATATACCTTTAACACTGAGGCAGGGGAGATAGAGAAAAAGTACAACACTAACAAGATCAGAATAATTCTTTCATTAAAATTAATTTATCAGTGACTCCTTTTTCTGTTTTAAGGGAAATACAGTACAATAGTACCTAATGCCTTCAGGACTGCATATTTTAAGAGCTCACAATAGCTTCTATTTGATATTAATAAAATCTGTCAGATTTTTGGAACCAAAAAATAAAAACATATCCTGTTTTAAAATAGTGGCCAAGGAAGGGTTTGAGTTTCTGCAATACAAGGGTGTTGGAATTTAGCCCACAACCCTTAGGCCACCTGGACAATGAATTCACCTTCTGGAGAAAGAATATTTCATGTTGCTCGATAAATGGGGCACTCCCTGGCCATGTGATGGCCTATTCTGCCACAAGCAAAAAAGCTTTGCAGCTCCTGCACTTCCACATTATTTTTAAAAACTATATGAATTGGAAAGCCTACTTAGTGTACAGTTAAGTTAGAGGCAAGCTTCCTTCTGGGTTCTGTGGGTAAAAAAGTTGAAGACAAAGCAATGTTGAGATCATGTCACCTTTTGGCGCTGCCAAATGTTTTTCTCTAAAACTGATCAGCTTCTCTGAATTCTTATTCACCCTCCATAGTAACACCTGTGATTGCGCGCCTCCCTTTCTCTTGATGAGAGAATGACAATCTTTCCAGGTGATGGGCCTCTAATGATGACCTTCCATGCGCTGATTGGTCTTAACTAATATGCATCTTCCATTCTGCTTGAATGTTTTTGAAAAGGACAATGGTCGTTTTTGGCATATAACGAAAAAGTGGTATCTAATGGGACACTTCTGAAAAATATATTACCAGTTTAAAAACAGAGGAGCAGGGTGGTGTATGCCTGTAATCCCAGCAGCTCAGAAGGCTGAGGCAGGCAGACTACAAGTTCAAAGCCAGCCTCAGCAAAAGCAAGGGGCTAAGCAACACAGTGAGAACCTGTCTCTAAATAAAAAAATACAAAATAGGGCTTGGGATGTGGCTCAGTGGTCGAGTGCTCCTGAGTTCAATCCCCTGGAAGCCGCCCCCCCCAAAAAAATAAAAAATAAAAAACAATATTCTATATATTTTAAAACTGCTAGGAGCAGATTTTAAGTGTTCTCATAACAGAAAATGTGGTAATATGATGTTAAATAGCTCCACTTAGCTATTCCCATTGTGTGTGTGTGTATATATATATATGTATCAAAACATCACATTGTATACCATAAACATGTACAATTTATACTTCCCAATTAAAAAATATAAATATGAGAAAAATATTAAAATGAGAAGTATTCCTCTTTTTCCACTGAATATGTTGCCTCTATAATGTGAGGTCAAAAATAGCAATAGCTGCTATAGACTCAGGAGCATAGCTAATGTGGAATCAAAGCAGAAAAGTTTGAAATTTTAGATATGGAAGAAGAAAACAACAAAATTACATTGGAACAACTGAATTAATCAATTCTCAATTTCTTATACATGTGTACATTTCCTCATTGTTTAACCCCACGTCTGATACTTCCAACATGTCCATGGGACCTATTTGGTTTTTCAGCACTTCTTAGTGATTTCATTCAACGGACAGATTCTTATCACCCATTTTTAAGGCATTCTTGTATACTTGTTGTTTCATCACAATAATGATTCCCAGATGTTCGACCCTGAAAAGCC
Organism: Tamias sibiricus; assembly: GCA_025594165.1. NCBI lineage: Eukaryota > Metazoa > Chordata > Mammalia > Rodentia > Sciuridae > Tamias > Tamias sibiricus. Next base: position 15,202,337 of record CM046662.1, read on the forward strand.
CCACTTGCTGAGTGTTCTTCCCACTTAGGAAGCACAAGAGGATGTTATTTTGGGTACAGAGAACTGAATGAGCAGCTCTGGGCAATCATGCTTTTTGGAAAACAGGATGGTAGGTGATCAGTGACAACTTCTGTAGGTACAGGGAGTAGAACATGGCATCTATTTTGAAGATTTGCTTGGCATACCTATAAAATGCTGGTATGGAAACATGTTTCTAGGGCAAAAGCAGTGACTCTACACGCTCATTACTGGAAGAACATTGACAGCAGTGCACTAATAGGAAAGCAGCACCAGCCCATCTTCCTCAGCCTTCTCCTACATCTACTGCAACATTATTCATAAGAGCCAAGATATGCAAACAACCTAAGTTTCTAGAGATGGATAAATGGATAAATAAAATGTGGTATGTACATATAAATACATACTCTTGGGCTGGGGATATAGCTTAGCTGGTGGAGTGCTTGCCTTACATGTACAAGGCCCTGGGTTCAATCCCCAGCAGCCCCCCCCCCCCCAAAAAAAAAGGAAATTTTGTAATATGCTAAAACAGGATAAACTAGTGGACACTGTGCCTTGTGATAGAAGCCAGTCACAGAAGGATATATACTGCATTATTCTTTTCATATCAGGTATTTTATATAGTTGGACTCATAGAACCATAGAGTTGAAAGGTGATTCTCGGGGTCTGGGGAAGGGAGAAAATGGGGAATTCATGAGCAAAGGAATTGAGTTACACAAGATGGATAATTTTGAGAAGCCTGCTATACAACACTGAGCTTAAAGTCAACTGTACTGCATTGTACACTTAAAATAATTGTGAATAGGGCAGATTTCATGTTAAGTGTGATTATCACATTAAAAGAGAAAAAGAGATTCCTGAAAATTTTAGTACTCCATCACAATCAGGAAAACTGACAAATATTTAAAAAAAGTCATAAAACTAAAAATAACTAAAAATTTTCATTGTGGGTGAAACTGGAAATGTTTAGCCACCCAAACACTTGAACTGAATGCAAATTTTAGTTTGAGGACTAGAAGACAGTAGTATATTTAGGAAGGAAGGAAAGAATAAAATCAGAAAAGAGGGAAGGAAGGAAAAATCATCAAAGATGGTGGCAAAGATTTGTGTGTTTGATGGAGTACAGATCTCATCTGTAATATATAAACAACAAAATTCTAGAATTTTTTTTCTTTCTTTTTTTTATTTATAATAGTAGTATGTATTACAATTCATAATGCACATATATAGCATCTTTTTACATACAACTGTTTGTACACAAAGTATATAAGTACCATTCAGATCTTCAATCATGCATTTAGGATAATGATATCCATCTCATTCAACCACCAATGTTTTTTTTTTTTTTTCCTTTTTCCCCCCTCCCTTCCCCTTGCCCACTCCCTTCCCTTCCCTTTCCTTTGACCATTCTAGTGTTCCTCTAATCCTCCTATGTACACCCATCCAACAACACTGTGAACTAGCCTCCTTATATCAGAGAAAACATTCGGTATTTGGATTTTTGGAATTGGCTAATTTCACTTAGCATTATATTCTCCAACTTCATCCATTTACCTGCAAATTCCATTATTTTATTCTCTTTTATTGCTGAATAAAATTCCATTTTGTATATATAGCACATTTTCTTTATCCACTCATTTACTGAGAGACATCTAGGTTGGTTCTACAGTTTTCCAAGAAATCTCCATGCTGCTTTCCATAGTGGTTGCACCATTTTGCAGTCCCACCAGCAATGTATGAGTGTGCCTTTTTCCCCACATCCTCTCCAACATTTATTGTTGTTTGTGTTCTTGATAGCTGCCATTCTTAGTGGAGTGAAATGAAATCTTAGAGTTGTTCTGATTTGCATTTCTCTAATTGCCAGCAAAGTTGAGCATTTTTTCATGTATTTGTTGATTAATTGTGTATCTTCTTCTGAGAAATGTCTTTTCAGTTCCTTAGCCTATTTATTGATTGGGCTATTTGTGTTTTTTTTTTTTTTTTTTTTTTTTTTTTTGGTATTAAGTTTTTTGAGTTCTTTATATATTCTAGAAATTAGTGCTCTATTTGATGTGCACGTATTAAATATTTGTTCCCAATTAGTTGGCTCTCTATTCACCTCACTGATTGTTTCTTTTGCTGAGAAGAAGCTTTTTAGTTTAAATCTATCCCATTCATTAATTCTTGGTAATAATTCTTGCACTGCAGTATTCTTATTAAGGAACTTGGGGCCTAATCCAACATGTTGGAAATTGGAGCTTACATTTTCTTCTATTAGATGTATTGTCTCTGGTCTAATTCCTAGGTCTATGATCCACTTTGAATTAAGTTTTGTGCATGGTGAGAGATAAGGGTTTAATTTCATTTTGTTCCATATGGATTTCCAGTTTTCCCAGCACCATTTGTTGAAGAGGCTATCCTTTCTCCACTGTACATTTTTGGCGCCTTTGTCTAATGTAAGATAGCTGAAATTATATGTATTAGTCTCTGTGTCCTCAATTCTGTACCATTGGTCCACCAGTCTGTTTTGGTGCCAATACCATGCTGTTCTTGTTACTATTGCTCTATAGTATAATTTAAAGTCTGGTATGGTGATGCCCCCTGCTTCACTTTTCTTGCTCAGGATTGCTTTGGCTATTCTGGGTCTCTTATTTTTCCAGATGAGTTTCATGACTGCTTTTTCTATTTCTTTGAAGAATGACATTGGGATTTTGATTGGAATTGCATTAAATCTGTATAATGCTTTTGGTAGTATGGACATTTTGACAATATTGATTCTACCTATCCAAGAACAAGGTAGGTCTTTCCATCTTTTGAGATCTTCTATGATTTCTTTCTTTAGTGTTCTATAATTCACCTTATAGTGGTCTTTCACCTCTTTCATTAAGTTGATTCCCAGGTATTTTTTTTTTATGCTATTGTAAATGGGGTAGTTTTCATCATTTCCCTTTCAGAGGCTTTGTCACTGATGTACAAAAATGCCTTTGACTTATGGGTATTGATTTTGTATCCTGCTACTTTGCTGAATTCATTTACTAGTTGCAAAAGTTTTCTGGTAGAGTTTTTTGGGTCTTCTGGGTATATTATCATGTCATCAGCAAATAGTGCTAATTTGAGCTCTTCTTTTCCTATCTGGATCCCTTTAATTTCTTTCGTCTATCTAATTGCTCTGGCCAGAGTTTCCAGTACTATGTTAAATAGCAGTGGTGAAGGGGCATCTCTGTCTTGTTCCAGTTTTTAAAGGGAATGCTTTCAATTTTTCTCCATTTAAGATAATGTTAGCTCTGGGCCTTGCATAAATAGCTTTTATAATGTTGAGATATGTTCCTGATATTGCTAGTTTTTCCAGTGTTTTGAACATAAAGGGGTGCTGTATTTTGTCAAATGCTTTTTCTGTGTCTATTGAGATAATCATATGATTTTTATCTTTAAGTCTATTGATGTGATGTATTATGTTTATTGATTTCCGAATGTTGAACCAGCCTTGCATCCCTGGAATAAACCCCACTTAATTGTGGTGCACTATCTTTTTGATACGTTTTTGTATTCGATTTGCCAGAATTTTGTTGAGGATGTTTGCATCTATGTTCATTAAAGATATTGGCCTGAAGTTTTCTTTTTTGGATGCGTCTTTGCCTGGCTTTGGAATTAATGTAATATTGGCCTCATAGAAAGAGTCTGGAAGAGCTCCCTCTTTTTCTATTTCTTGAAATAGTTTGAAGAGCATTGGTATTAGTTCTTCTTTAAAAGTCTTGTAGAAGTCAGCTGTAAACCCATCAAGTCCTGGACTTTTCCTTGTTGGTAGCTTTTTGATGACATCTTCTATTTCTTCGTTTGTAATCAATCTGTTTAAATTGTGTATAGCCTCCAGATCCAGTTTAGGCAAATCATAGGACTCTAGAAATCTGTCAATGCATTCTGTATTTTCTATTTTATTAGAGTACAAGTTTTCAAAGTAATTTCTAATTATCTTCTGTATATCTGAGGTGTTTGTTGTGATAGTCCCTTTTTCATCATGAATGTTAGTAATTCGAGTTTTTTCTCTTCTTCTTTTTGTTAGCATTGCTAAAGGTCTGTCAATTTTGTTTATTTTTTCAAAGAACCAACTTTTAGTTTTCTCAATTCTTTGAATTGCTTCCTTAGTCTCAATTTCATTAATTTCTGCTCTGATTTTAATTATTTCCTGTCTTCTACTGCTCTTGGTGTTGGTCTGTTCTTCTTTTTCTAATGCTTTGAGGTGTGATGTTAAGTCATTTATTTGTTGTTTTTTTTTTTTTTTTTTTTCCTTTTAAGAAATGAACTCAGTGCAATGAAATTTCCTCTTACTACTGCCTTCATAGTGTCCCAGAGATTTCTATACGATGTATCTGTGTTCTAATTTACCTCTAGGAATTTTTTATCTCCTCTTTGATGTCTTCTTCAACCCCTTGTTCATTCAGTAGCATGTTGTTTAGCTTCCAGTTGTTGGAGTAGTTTTTCTTATTCCTTGTTTTGTCATTGATTTCCAATTTCATCCCTTTATTGTCTGATAGAATGTAGGGTAGTATCACTATTATTTTAAATTTGCTGAGAGTTGCCTTGTGACATAATATATGGTCTATTTTGGAGAAGGAGCCATGTGCTGCTGAGAAAAAAGTGTATTGGTTTACTGAGGGATGAAATATTCTATATATGTCCGTTAGGTCTAATTTATTAATTGTTTTAAGGAGGCCTAAAGTTTCTTTGTTTATCTTTTGTTTGGATAATCTATCCATTGGTGAGAGAGATGTGTTGAAGTCCCCTAGGATAACTGTGTTGTGGTCTATTTTACTCCTGAACTTGAGAAGAGTTAGTTTGATGAATGTAGGTGCTCCATTATTTGGGGCATATAGATTTATGATTGTTATATCCTGTGGATTAATGGTTCCCTTAAGTAGTAAGAAATATCCATCTTTGTCCCTTTTGATTAGCTTTGGCTTGAAGTCTACCTTATTTGAAATGAGAATGGAAACCCCTGCTTGTTTCCACCTGCCATGTGAGTGATAAGACTTTTCCCAGCCTTTCACCTTCAGTCTATTGATGTCTTTTTCTACGAGGTGTGTTTCTTGGAGACAGCAAATTGTTGGGTCATTTCTTTTAATCCATTCAGATAATCTGTGTCTTTTGAATGGGGAGTTTAGGCCATTAACATTCAGGGTTATTATTGAGATATGATTTTTATTCCCATCCATTTTTATTTGTATTATGGTCTTTAGCTTGATTTGGTTCCTCTTCTGGTTGGTATTTCCCTTAGTTTAATATCTCCCTTTGTTGATTTTCATTGTTATTTTTCTCTTCTTCATGAAAAAATTTTGCCCCGGATGTTCAGAAGTGCTGGCTTTCGAGTTGTGAAATCTTTTAACTTTTGCTTGTCGTGGAAGGTTTTTATTTCATCTTTGAATCTAAAGCTCAATTTTGCTGGATATAAGATTCTTGGATGACATCCCTTTTCTTTCAGAGCTTGAAATATGCTATTCCAGGATCTTATTTTAAGGTCTGTGTTGAAAAGTCTGAACATAGTCTGATTGGTTTCCCCCTATATGTAATCTGCTTTCTTTCTCTTGTGGCTTTTAATATTCTCTCCTTGCTCAGTATATTAGGCATTTTCATTATAATGTGTCTTGGTGTGGATCTGTTGTGATTGTGTATGTTTGGTGTTCGGTAAGCCTCTTGAACTTGGTTTTCCCATTCATTCCTCAAGTTTGGAAAAATATCTGTAATTATTTCATTAAATAAATTACTCATTCCTTTGGCTTGAAACTCTGCCCCCTCCTCTACCCCAATCACTCTTGAGTTTGGTCTTTTTATGTTGTCCCATAATTCTTGGATGTTCTCTTCTTAGTTTCTTACCATTTTTGCTGTGTAATCTAGATTTTTCTCTAGGATATATATTTTGTCTTCATTGTCTGAGGTTCTTTCTTCCAAGTGATCTACTCTGTTAGTGATATTTTCGATTGAGCTTTTATTTTTGGTTTATTGGTTCTTTCATTTCCGGAATTTCTGTTTGGTTTCTCTTTAGAGCCTCTATCTCCCTATTGAAGTAATCTTTTACTTCCTATATTTATTTATGGAGTTCTTTGTCAAAATGATCTTTCCCCTCCTGTATTTGCTCCCTCATCTCATTTTTTAGTTCATTCTTAAGTTCTGCAAACACTTGGAATATGTAATTTCTAAATTCCATCTCTGGCATTTCACCAACTGTGCTTGCCATGGAATACCCTGAGGAGGTATATTTATTTGTTTGTGTCACTTTCTTCCCTTATTTCTTCATATTACTTGTGTGTCTTATCTTCCTGCACTGTGGGACCTTGACTATTTTGATTTTACCTTAAAGCCTTATGTTGCTCCTGTAGTACAATGCTATCAGATCCCCTTATATTCGCTTTACACTTTAAAATCAAACACTTTCTATTCAGAAAATCCCAGTTTGCTCACAATGTAGAGGATTTAGTTAACCCAGATATTGTTTCCAATTTACTCTATACGCTTCTGATGGGGTTTTATAGTTTCAAGTATTGGACACAGAGGTGATATGTCTAGGAAGAAGGAAGTGAGTGCATTGAATTGTTCTTTCTTAGAAAGTATGAGAAGAGAGTTTTATGGAAGTGGTTTAGTATCACCAGAGGAGAGACAAAAAAGAATGGAGTGAATGATTAGGTGGAAAGACCAATTTATATGTAAACCTAACTTATGCAGTGGTTGAGAGAAATAAAAAAAGATGGAAAAGGAAAAAAAATGACAAAGGAGTAGAAATTAGTGTAAGAGAGAGGAGAGAGAGAGGTAGTCAAGAAAATAGAGAATAAACTATATATAACACCACTTTGCTATATATTTCAATTGTACCCGTTCTAGAAATCCCAATTTCTGCGTATAACTTATTTTTGCCTCTGTTGAGTATGCAATGGCAGGGTGTAAATAGGGAAGATGAAGGAAGAAGAAAAAATACAAATGTGAGAAGGAAGAAAAGAAAGAAAAAAAAAAAGAGGAGCAGAAGCAAACACACTGTCAATCAAAACAAAAATTTTAAAAAAACTCCAAAAACAACAAACAAACAAACAAACAAAAGTTGAACCCAGGTACAAGTCTCAAACAAAATGGACCCTGGGAAGCCCTTCTTTTTGCCCTTCCAGTTTAAGCCAATTGACCTGATTCACTTCCAGTCAGTGATCCTGTTAGTGGAGTCAAGGCTGCACCTTTGGCCAGTTGCAGAATGGCACATAGGAAGAGTGACTCAGCCGGTGCCTACCTCATGTTCTGGTCACAGCTGGGCAGGTCGCAGTTCCCCTGGGAGTGGAGGGGGCTTTTCCTTAGGTCTGGCCCTGCGTGCAGCAGCAGGGAGCTGCTACTCTGGCCCTACTCACCTTCTTGCTCTCCTATTCCTGATCTCCCTGAGTAATGATTTAACCAAGTATTAACCAAGTCTTGACACTAACCAACCACTCGACCAAGTCCTACGCCAGCCAACCCAGATGCCCTCATTGAGGAAATAAGACAAGACTCTAGAATTTTAATCTAAAGAAATGCATGTTCAATTTCAGATTGAGTGTATTAATAGCAATGACAATTTATATGTTTAAAAGAAAAAATTGCAATGCTATAATTTTGGAAAAAATAATATTTAAGATACAATTAACTAGAAATCAAAAATCCAGGATGGCCAGAAAAAAAATTGACCTTCGGATAAACAGCAAATGATTGCATATGTTTGATCACAATAGTGTATGGAACATAGTTAGTGTTAAATTTTTACCATAATTTTCCTGAAACTCGATTTTCACTAGATGCCCTATATTAAATCAGGCAACTGTGAATGCATTATTTTTATTTTCTCTAAGAGTACCAAATTTTAGAAAAATTACAACCACTTATGTTCTAAGAAACTTTTGAATTGTATTATAAAGGAGAAAATGGGGAGGGAATTTCTGGGAAAGATCTTACAGAGTTACATCTATTTAGTATTCATTTTTCATTCTTATTGTAACCCTGAGGAAATGTAAAATAAATAAAATCTGTGTGTGTGTGTGTGTGTGTGTGTGTGTGTGTGTGTGTGTATGGTGCATCTAGCTCTATCATGTCTCACAGGCTGTGGAAGACAAGAAGTATTCCAATTCAAACCTGATATAGGGGAGGAAGAGAAAGATAAGAAGCAAGTTCTGTGAAAATATGGAAATTATTTAAGCTTTTTGTGCTTTACTTCTCTCATTTATAAAATGAGATGTTGATGGCATCAGCCTTATAGGTCGCTCTGACCTTAAATAAGGCAGTCATTACGGTGAGCTAAGGCAATGGTTGGCACATAAAAAGCTCATAGTTCTTAGCTGTTGTATTGACATTATTTTTGTAATTAAGTTATCTTTATCATCATCATCATCATCATCATCTTGTGCTTCTATCCGGTTTGTATGGATGCTGACTGAGATTAAGCCCTGGAAGTTTGGTTGCCTCCCTAATAAATGTGTTCTATTCTGAGAGAACAAGAAAGGCCAATTATGCAGACATATGAGTCTACAAAGCCTGCTTTGCAAAGAGCGTCCTAGTAATAAAGAAAACGAATGAGTTTGTTGCTAATTCTACTTTAATGTTAAACCTTCATATGATTAAAAATCTTTTAATTACATAAAATTAGTGGAAAATTGGTGATGGATCTCTACATTGGTTGAGGGGAAGGTATCTCCCATAAGCAGAATAAGCTATCATCTGTCAACCTATAGTTTGCTTTAACCTAACACTGTTCCCATATACATTAAAAACTGTGTCCTTCTAGAAACGTTTGTATATTTAATGACACATTCTGAGTAAATTCTGCACATCAAAAGCAGATAAATTCAGTAGATACTGAAAATTACTTCCTCATCTCAGTTTTACATCAACCCAAATATTATGTGTTAATGATTCTTTACCTTACTATTTTAATTTTTTATATCCATTTAAAACAAACTCATGAAAAGTATAATTTTAATGTATGCCAGATTTCTAAAGAACTATTGTTTTTGAAAAATATATTTGTTGACGAACTTTGGTGGTCAGACTTGAGGTTTTTAAAATTCCCTTACTACTGTAAGCTACTGTAAGGTAAAAACAGGCTAAGTTTCTAGCAATGGAAAATGCTTCTTTCAAAGTTACTAATAAGTCTAAAAAAAGATGGGGTATGTTTTAGAAAATGGTTGATGAAAATCACTGAGCGTCTGCATAAGTATTTATCTTTTCCTTTCCTTGAATCAGAGACATCCATATAATTTACATGCTTTTCTCCTACCTTCGATAACAGATAATAAATGTTAAGTGGGACCTCAGCATACATTAAGCACTTGGATCCTGCTCAGACAGCTTCCTTACTCATCCTGAACATCTCTGTAAACTAGGCAAACAGGATGCATCACAGATCAATTCAATCAATCAACTTTAATCATAACAGAAGAATTAAGCTGCTTTTGGGCATGATGCAATAGAGAAAATTGCTGGGAGGGTTTTTTTTTTTTTTTTTTTTTTTTTTTTTAAGGCACCAAACATCCCACAAGGGCTGTCATTTGGCTTCTACATCTGCTCTCTTCCAGAAGTATGCATTTTCTTGAGGAATGTACAAGAAAGGCTGCAGCAGTTGGAATCTGGGGGCATAATGAATGCACTTTATGTCATTTTAAACATACCCAGGATCACTGACAAGAAATAAAAACAGAAAGTCAAAATCTTTGCTGAAGGAGAGACAGAGCCCCAGAAGGATTTTTTCCCTCCATTATTTGTTGCTTTGGGTTATGTCAGTTTATTTTATAGCTGCAGTAATTTTAAATGCATTTTCCTCTCCTGTGAGATGCACTCTTTCAACTTTCCGGAGGGGAGCTTGAGGGTCTGATTGATGGTCATATATGTGCGCTCACATCTAACCATAAAACACATGATAATTCACCATTTGCTTTTTTGAAGGGAGTGTTCACTCTGCCTTTGTTCCTGATTCTTAAAATCAAACCTTTCTTGCTACATAGAACTGCATAATGAGCCTTTTGAAAACACACACACACACACACACACACACACACACACACACAAGCACATACACACACATACTCAAAAATTCACACATACACTCACATGCTATTTTTCCCTGAAGATACTTGAAATAACTATTAATGGATTTCAAGGAGGGGAAAAAAGCATCTATTTTTGAAATATTTGAATGGGAATATTTTAAATTACTGTAGAGTAAATGCAAAATAAACTACCTAAGATTATTTGAGCAAATAAATCCAAAGTAATATAGATTTTTATTGCTTATTAATTCCAATAACCGAATTTATGAACATTGCTCAATTTTTTCCACAAGACCAAAACAAGTTAACATGCTGCCCTGACATTAAAAAAAAAAAAAAAAAAAAGACAACTAGAACTTTTCATCTTAATGGATCTTCCTCTTCTCATATAAGATTATTTTCTGCCAAAAAGTTTGGCTTAACAATAAAATAGCTATGAACCGAATAATGCAAAACTACCATTTTTCTCAGGATATGGAACTCAGGGTATTAGTTATTTGTTAGTTGTGTAGAAATTTTGGCTCAAGTCAATTTAATACAATGCAAATTATTTACTTAACAAAAAAGTAGAACAAGAACAAATTATGCATTTTTTAAAAAAATCTACTTTGCCTATTACATTTATGGTTAAAAAAGTTGCTGTAAATTATTTTATTTTTATCTTTTCCATCTTCCCACTCACAGATTTGGGGTAGAAGTGCTTCCTTTGACTGGCATGAGCTACTGCATGTTCAGCATCTCTTGCCTCTTCAGGGATTACAGGATAGTGGTGATAGTGTCAATGTCTCTTACCTCTCTCTCTACAGGACATGGCAGATCAGCAGGTACTGACTGCATGGCTGTAGGATCTTGCAACCACAGACAACTCATATTTTGGACAGGAGAATTTTCTCTGCCCTGTGCTTTGTAGGATGTGAAGCATCATTATGGACCTCTATCAACCAGATGCCCTAGGCAACTTTTCTTCTAGTTGTAACAACCAAAAACAATGTCTACACACATGGCCAGAATCATAACTCCCATCATGCTTTTAGATCCATTTCTCTGGTGTTTGGTGTTTTTAATATATATATATATTAATATATATATATATATGTATATATATATATATATACACACACACATATGTATAGACATACATATATATATATATAATTGTGAATGAACCTTTATTATTATTTTTATGTGATGCTGAGAATCGAACCCAGTGCCTCACACATGCTAGGCAAGTGCTCTACCACTGAGCCATAACCCCAGCACCTGGTGTTAGAGATTTTATAGCATGTGACTTATTCAGGACCAAATGGACCCAACACCAGCTCTTCCAGTAAAGTATTATATTTTTAGTCTAAGATTCAAGCTTTGAATTAGCTGCAGATCCAGCAAAGCTTATCTTAGAGTGTATCCAAAATGGAAAGAAACCAAAATAAGCAAAGGAACAAATAAAACATTGAGTGGTAGAGACAAGTAGATTTCTAATGATGTTTGCAGATATGGGTTCAGGTTAAGTCAAAACTGTTACTATCCTTGAGCTTTTTTTAGTAAGCCACAAACTCCTATTTGTTTCTTTAGGCCATATTTTAGTGGGCTTCTCTCAGTTTTAATTTAATGGCAACTGATTATGGATTTGTGAAAACAAAAGATCTCAATCAGAAAGCTTTCTAAATTGGCAAAAACAAATGCAATAATTTATATTCTGAATGCTTTCAAATACGTATTTCTATGTCAATACCACACACAGAAAACATCTACCTTATTTGAAATGTTTATATTTGATGAATAAAGTAAAATCACAAGGAATTCTCAATTTGTTTTTCTGGCAGCCATTACAAAATCTATTTATTTCTAATAAACATAATACTTGAGGTGAGTTATCTACACACATGTTAATGGACAAATATTCTGAAGCCTAATGTGCCCTCTGTAGTTTTTTTTTTTTTTTTTTTTTTTCAAGACATTCTGGTCATTTCCATCAGCATCTCAGAACGTCAAATTGGCTTTTTAAAAAGATATGCAAATGAGGTTTCCTGCACAATTATGAAATCAAATTCACAGTTAATCAATATTATAGTCCTGTCATTAAGTAGGTCTAAGATGAGATCGAGGGAGGGAATATGGAAGAAGTTCATATAGGATCTCTGCAATCACGACTGACCATTAATAATTAAATGAAACAGTGCAAACTCTGTTGATGACTCATGAGCAATAATGAGAACAACAAACAAACAAACAAACAAACATTGCATAGGAATTGTTAAGTATTGGTAGTTTTTTGTCCAGGAAATAAACCTCCAAGGCTTATGAAATCTTCTACATCCATTTTCATACTAAAATATATAGCTGCATATAGTAAAGTTGATTGATTTTCTATTTTGACAGGTATGTTTTGCCCACAATATAGGTTTAAGAGTCACCATAACTTAAAAAAATAATTAAACAGAAAAGAGAAATTAAAATTATGAATTTTACCCAGATCTGCCATAGAGCTTCAGTGTTAAGTACCAGAAAAAGAATGGAGGAAATCAGGTATCCAATAGGTACAGGTATATTCTCAAGTGTTATTTTATGTCTGCAAATTACTTGAATTATGTTAATGATAAAATATTGTGGCACAATCACTCTTTGCACTTTCAGACTACTTATATCCTATAAATTAAAAAAAATATATATATATCCATCAATATTTCCTTTGCTATAAACTTATAAGTATATATTTTGCTGTTAGTTGAAATACTTGCATATTATGTGGTGGACTTCTTGTTTTCTAATGCTGAGAAAAAACTGATGATCCTGTTCTTCTTTAAAAAAATGAAAAGAAAATGTTTCCAGCAGTTTCTATGAGAACTGCTTGTTATCATGCTTTACCTTACCAACCTTATATAATGTAGCCATCAATTCCAAAAAGAAAAGTACAATAATGTGGCTTTCCTCTAGGTTCTTGGAGAATGATTACCTTTAAAGTAAAATGCTTGCCATTAAATCTGAAGGCTGTTTTAATCATCTGAGCCTTTATGTATTATACAAATATTCAAGACCTTTTCACTTTTTCTCACTACATATTGCTAAAAAAAATAAAAAAAAATAATAAACTTCAAGGGAATGTTACCCTTACAATTTCATGAGGGAGAGAATACCAAGTGTTTTCTAAGCTCATTTGAAGTCTGAGAAGGCTATTGTACCCATTTTTAAAACCTGATCAAAATTCAGTCTGCTGTTTGTTACTAAATTATGTATCTCTGAAGCATAAATGTGTTGGCTTTAGAAAGTTACAAATTAGTGCATTTCCATATGACTTGGGAAAATGTAATTTTAACCAATTTTGTTTGGGGTGAAAAAATATTGTTTGCATTATTTTATAACACAAGGGAGCTGTCAGCCCACATGGTCATCCAATTTCTGTGGCAGAGAAAGCTTCCTTGCATCTCAAATGGTTAGCAATAAAGCTTATACTTTTCATATTAATGCCACTGATAACCTACAAAAATGCTTGTTTTATGCACCGTATTTTGCAAAAGAAAATGTGGCAAGCCTAACAAAAGAATTTGGTACCTTCTTGAGTAGATATTCCATTTCTCACTCCATTATCTTTAATTCAAAAGTGTGTGAAACAGCATTTGGAATTGTCCTGAAACTTATTATTTTTAATCCTTTTCAGATATGCTGATTTCATTGTATTCTAGGGGAGGTTAGTTTCACCAACTTCTCCTATTGTCATCGCCAGTGTTGCTGGGCTGTCATTCTTTGTTCTGTTAGTCAGTAGAGCAGATATTACTGTTTCCAAAAATATGAATTTGTAGACCGAAACCTAAGACCTATACTGCAGCAATATGGATAAAATCCATTAAATTAAGTATGACTATATTAGAAAAGATAAATGGATATATATTCAGAACAGAGAGGAGAGTAGGATCTACAATATGGGGGGGAAAGTAAATGGAAAAATTTAAATAGAGAGGAGAATAAGTGGGAAAATAGGCAAAAAGGTAATGAATCAATATTGAACAACAGAAAGATTTCAGAGACTCTGTGAATCCTATGAAGTCCTCTAGTGACTGGAATATAGAGTGCATTGTGTTTTGGTTTGGGGTTTTTAATGTGTATTACCTGTTTCGAATTCATTATATCTAAAATGTGGAGTCAATTATACATTTATAGATGTAAGGCATGATGATGGCAACTGAACGGCAAAAAATGAAATAGTATTTAGTTCCTACTAGAGTTCTCCTGGGACACATTTTGTTTTCAGAGACAGTAGGAGGATGCCACTGGTTTTTGGTGAATAGAGGACAGGGTGTTGCTAAATACCCTGAAATACCATAACGCGGTATTGTTAGGGTTTCCATAACATGGAATTTTGTAACACCAAATGTCAATAGTGCTGAGATGAGAAACAATGATCTATGACACTAATGATTTCTGTAGCAATGGAAGAGGACCAGGTGTCTGAAAGATCTTTAATTTGAAATATTTTACATTGCCCAGATATGCATTTGAACCACAAGTCTGGCAAAACCATCAATAAGAAACATGACCAAATTTCACTTGTATTATAGTACCCTGAAGAATACATGCACTCCATCAGCATTTATTAACCATTGGTTGTCAAAAAGATATTTGGAGTTCTTGGTGAATCTAACCCCAAATTCAAGTCAACATAGTCAATTGCATCTCACAATAAGATGTGCAAATGAGGGATAATATTTTCCAGTGAAAAGACTACATAAGGAAGGAGCAACTGGAGCCCCAGAAGGTCTGTGATGTTGATGACTGTGATGATCAGTAACATATTCTATTGAACTGTGCTTTCAGGACTCAATTACACTATAAAAGGTGGAAGTATATAGCAGGTCAACCTTTTCACAAGAAAGTTCCTTCAGAATGGTGTTTTTAAAAAATATTATATGGCTATGAATCACCTAGAATTTCAAGCAAAATGTAGATTAGTCAGCACATTTAAATTTGGAAACAGGGATTCTATATTTCAAAGTTGCCAGACAATGCTGATAGTATAGGACTGAGGACCATTCTTTGAGTGGCAAGGCACAAAAACTTTATTTTTATATTGTAATAGAATATAATATTGTCATGCAAAATCACATAAATATATATTATATATAATATGTAATAGAATATAAC
Organism: Tamias sibiricus; assembly: GCA_025594165.1. Taxonomy (NCBI): domain Eukaryota; kingdom Metazoa; phylum Chordata; class Mammalia; order Rodentia; family Sciuridae; genus Tamias; species Tamias sibiricus. The sequence continues at coordinate 15,217,514 of CM046662.1, forward strand.
ATCAACATGCTAAATCACATGAATATACATTATATATGATGTATATATGCATACACATGTATAAGGCAAATCACACGTACGACTTTTTTAAATGATATAAAAAATGAGAAAAATATATATTTACTTCAAATAGTTTTCATAGAGTCACTGAATTTAAAAATCTGTTGCTTAAGTAATACCTAAATGCATTTTAATTTTTAAGAAAATATATAAATAAGGCAAAAGACACTTTATCAAATATGTCTCACAGTCTAGTTTTTCCTTCTCAAACATCTTCCTCCTCTTCCACAAGTAGAAATAAATACTAATGTTGTCAATGTGGTGTATATTCTTCCACATCTTTTTCTATACATTTAAGTACATGCATTATTTAATATATTATTTAAATTTATAATATGAAATTTTTAGTTAAATATTATAATTATGATTGTATTGGTCTGCAATTTATTTTTTCACTTACAAAAATTACATCTTATAATAAAACTATATATGACTATATGTGTGTATACACACACACACACACGTAACTTTATCTTAGAACATAATATATACTGAACAGTTGAGTCTTTTTTGAATTGCTACCTTCCCCATACAATGGATATGTCATTTGTATTTTGATATATTTTGTGAAACATTTTTATATATCTTAATAATAAAAGAGATAGAGATTGTATCATACACACTAGATATTTATATGTATATATGTTTTAAGAAAAATGAAGGGGCCGGGGTTGTGGCTTAGTGGTAGAGCACTTGCCTAGCATGTGTGAGGCCCTGGGTTCGATCCTCAGTACCACAGAAAAATACAGGTATTGTGTCCAACTACAACTAAAAAATAAATATTAAAAAATGATAAAAATTAAGATTGCAATTTTTTTACAATATAGATATTTGATTTTTTCAAATGAAAACATTATGCAATTATTAGACAGTTTATAAAGTAATCCAAAATATATAAACATTTTCACATGGGGGCTAGAATTTTAAAAATATAGAGATACAATATGTATATGTTCTTCCTGAACATGGGTTATATTTTTGTAATTTTGTAATTTTTCTCAAAATGAGTCCTAAGCCATTAAAGTATATATTTGTTTGTGACTTTTGCTAGGGGCTTCAGTGTAATCATAGCCCCTCTAAAAAATGGAAGATAGTAACAGAGCTCTAATGACATGGATTACTTTCTTTTTATGGTCACATATAACTTAGCATTCTTAGAAATTCATTTAGACTTGCTCCAAGAAAATAATTTAAAGCTATGGACACGATTTCTTCTAGATCTACATATTCATAAAAGGCTCTAAGAATGTAACTTTACATCATTATCTTCACAAAATTGTTGCCCAAGTTATAATATTCAAACATGCAATTTTTCATTTGTCTTTCTTGATGTTGAAACAAATCTGCAACAGTTTTGGAAAATTTTAAGCTTTCACATGGCATCCTGCAGAAGAACTTTTAAATACCATGGATGTATGCAAGTTCTGTCATGAATAGCACCAATGCCATGCTATATTGTACTCGCAGTCCACACACAGTGGCTGTTTTGAGTCAAGCCTGTAGCTCACTTGGGTATCATCTCCATGGTAACTTGTTTACAAGGGCTGAAATACAAGCTGAAAATTCAAGGTTAGCTTTTCCCTTTGTTGCTGTTTTGATGTTTTTGGCAATCAGAATAATGTGGGTAGAAGACTTGATTTAAACAGCTTCATGGCAGGCTGAGTCAAAATAAAACTCCACACAAAATATGCTTTCTTCATCTCCATTTTAAAAGAGAGAATTCAAAATGATCTTTAATCAGAACCATCAGTTATATCTTCCTTTCATATTCCAAAACAACAGTCCTCATGCTGCACTCTGGACTCACATCTTGGGAAACAGGTTTAAGTCTTCATATATTTTGGAGCAATAATATCTTTGTGCATATGCTCTATTTTAGATGAAGCATTTTATCTCTTTTGGACCATCATTGTGGGGGCTGGGGTGAAGAGTTTTAGTACCTGTGCTGAAGCACTCTATCAGGTGGATGAGCCTTTTGCATTCTAAAAATTAACTGCATTTTTAATATTGTAAAAAACAGTCACTACTCCAAGTAATTCTTTCTTATAAATAATTATAAAATAACTCTGATTATAACATTAGTGGAATATTTAATGTGATTATGGAAAATTTAAATTTAGATTTTGAGAAAAAGTAGTGGAATATTTTTCTTTAAAGGCATAAGCCAGAGGGATTTTAAAGCTACAGTATTTGTTCCTTCAAATAAATGTCCAGTAAATTTGTGGAGAGTAGAAAAATAATATTATATTCTACTGTTTATAATGTCTTTATGAAACTTCATGAGCATTATAATAATTCAGTATAAGCTATAAAACCAGGACAAGACACCACTACTGTTGTTTCAATAAAAAATTCATCATTAGAGTATTATTGATTTGCAAGTATAATAATGTGACTTTAGCATAAAGGTGGTAATTTAAGCAGAAGTGAAGACAGATTTTAAGACAAGAATAGTGTTAGAGCTGGTACTGCTCAAGTCAAAGAGATAAAATGATGGTGCTCATGCTTGTTTATTTTTTGGGAATTAAAACATGCAGGTGTCTCTTCCTTTGAGACTCTAGACCCAAGCACACTACTCCTTTCACTACTGTGTGTGTGTGTGTGTGTGCACACACATGCAAGTGCACACTCATGCATATGTATGAAGCATGCAACACCATGTATTATGGTATCTGGTTTATGAGTTGGTCTCATCAATAGATTTTCATTACATTATCATTTCATTACATTATCATTTTCATTACATATATCATTTCATTACATTATCTGATATAATATTTTTTGAATAAATATTTGATTTATTATAGGTGATTGTTCAAGGCCTTTTTTAGTGCTATTAACACTCCTATAGTGGCCTATCTCATAATTTTCCTCTTGCTTTCCCTCTGTAGATTTTTGGAACATTTTGCTGTTCTATACTGGGTGGGGACAAAGGACAACCAGGTTGTTGCCCTGTGCACTGAAGACCACACAGGCTCAGCTGTGCTTTTAATTCCTTGCCCAAAACTTTCTCCCATGTGGGGAATATTTTTTTCCACTCAAACTGCAACCAAACTTCACCATGATTCTTCCCCTTGAAAGAATGGGTTTCACTGTGACAATGATTTCTGTGTCTATCATCTGGACATTCTGTTCACCAAACTATGTCTTTTGTAGATACATGATAGAGTGGATGCTGAAAGCAAGTACTTTGAGAGCTTTAGCCTTACTTAGAATATTTGATCAATTTTATTAAATTCTACCTGGGTTCTTGGTTTGCCTCTATTTCCCAATTTTGTTCCTAATAAGGTTGAAATGTTTATTTTCTAGTGAATTCTACCTTTTCTTTGCACATCTTCTTAATCTTAAGTTATAGTCTTCTATGTGCTATTCATTTTGGCTATTATCTTTACAATGTTTGAAACAGTAAACGTACAAAGTTTACTATTTAGAAAAAAAAATTGTAAATCAAGTGCTTGATTGTAAAATAAATTCTTCTTTCAATTACCTTTTGAGGCAAGATTGAAGTAACCTAAGAATGACCTCAATTTAAATGAAAAAGTTTGCTTTTATCGATTTACTTCTCACATGGCTCCGACTAGAGACCAATAAAATCTTAAAGAGTAGCACACAGGTGATTTTCACCCACAGATTATGAGTTTAGTTCTGAAATAAACTGTGAAGAGGATATTTTTTCCTTAATGAACTTGTATTAAAATACATGCCACCAGTGCCAATGGTGTTATATGAACTGAGCTGCAGAGATCATTATATGTTAAGTCAACAACACAATTAACAAACAATATGCTCCTTCCATCTTTTAAACTCACCATTTACTTTAATTAAGCTCATGCTGTGAAGTCTTACTTTTTTTTTTCTTTTCTTTCTGAAGATAGTATAATAACAAAAGGTGACTCAAGAACACAAATTCACCATACTCTTCTATAGTATTTAAAAATTCTGGAAATATAAAATTTATTTTTAATATAGCCCCGATTTATTACTGATGGTTGAATTAATTTTTCTATAAAAGTAAATAAAAGAAAAGGGAGAAGTGAAAATAACAGAAAAAAGGTCTCAGCCTGAGTCCCCAGTTTCAATGTCCAGCAGCTGGCTCTACCCAAATAAGTCATGCAGCAGTCAAGAAGAGCAGATCGATGTCAGTCAAACATGTACATATATATGGTGGAGAGAATGTGATCACGTGATCATATTTACACACTATAACCCTGCTATTAGCACCAAGTGCCCTTGCAGACTCCTCCTTTAGATATTACTGTGTGAAAGGGACATTACCGTCCAAAATTATCATTCAGACTCCCCTGGTTGCTGGCAAAATGTTCTTTGAAACAATAAAGTAAGGGTAACAAACTTCTTTTTTACTTTTTAGAATTGATAATTAAATCCGTTGCTTTTATATGAAGCGAATATCCGAATGCAACTCAGTAATCTCAAAATATTAAATCAGACGTATTATGAAACTCAAGTAATTGAAAGAACTTTAAGAAATCACGTTCTGAATAGAAGGATTAATGATCATTTAACCAATCAAATTCACACTGACACCATAAATGTTAAGGCAAGTAACCAGCGACTGATGATTTCTTAAATATCTCCCTTTGCAGGTTCTCCAAACTAGGTGGCAAGATGCATATAACATGATGATGATAAGTCAGTACAAAATTATCTATAGTTAAGGACTAACTTGTATGATACACTAAAAATACACAGGTATTCAAAGGAGATTATCAGTAAATGGGAAGACAATATTCAAAAAAACAATTCAAATTATTCAAAGAAATAATTCAAATTATTCAAAGAAATAATTCAAATTATTCAAAGAAAACATCAATTTTTTATTTTAACTTAAATATTTACCTTTTGAATTGGCATAAAGAATATATATGAATGTGTACATATGCATATCTGTATGCATGTGTATATATTAATCAGGGATAAAAATCTGCATAAAACTCATGGAAGGGGGGGGGGGGCGAGAGCACAATCAGATATCCTTGGAGATCTGGCAGGAAAACAGGCTTCATAGGGTCAGAGTATTCTCAGCAGTGGCAGGTAGAGAATTTTAGACTTGTATTAATAAACAAGAAGAAATTTATGACTTTAGAATGATTAAATAAGTGATATGTGGAAAGAAGAGAACATTTAAAGGATATTTGCATAGAAATAATGCATTGGATGGAGATGAGGCTTGAGTCACCCGAGTATTTGGAAGAGGCTATGGAAGGGATCCTATTCTGTTCAAGTTGGTAACAGCAAGAATAACAAAGGAACTTGGGTGGTGTGCAGCATTTAGTGCCTTATTAAATATATACATTTCATATATAAAGTGTGGGGACAAAAAATATACACTCAGAGGCAAACTAGAGTTTATTATGCCATAAAGGTGACACTGCACTCCCCACCCCTGACTCCAAATGTGGAGAAATCTCTCTTCCTATCATCTGTAGCTTTATAAACTAGTCAAGATTTTAGATCCATGTTTCAATGGTCAATGAACTTCTCTCAACCCTACTTATGCTTTTGTGTCCTGGGGCCCCTAATATTCCTGAATTGTCCTTATCTTATTTTATGCCTTTCATACCTGTTTTTTGTTTTTATTGACAAGAATATGAACATTTGAATATATTATTATAGTTTAAGGATATACTTAATTATGTTAATGTTTTTGAAATACTGCTTTAGGTTAACTTCTCTGCTAGGTACTAGAGATATTGTTTACATGGTCTTAATAAACAAAATGAATGAAGGCATTAGAAATCTTAATCTAGCTAATTATCCGTTGTACCCTTAATATGCATCAAAAAAAAAAAAAACATCAAATACTTCATTAAATCACATGTTTCTTACTGTATCAGGAAATTTCTGGTTCTTGTTCCAAGAAAATAAATTTTCTACTTAATTGTAGACCCTCCCTTAAGCAAAATTTAAATAAAGTATACATTTGAGTTCTAGAAATTGATACCCACACATCAAAGCATGGAATGGTGGATCATTAAATTTCTTTATTCTGCAGAAAAAGAAGTGGATTAGGAAATCACCAGAGTCTGTGAATTCTCCTGAGGATGGCTTACATGCAATTAAAAAGAATTAGAACTTATTTGCTCTACAAAATATTCATTGACATAAAAAAAAGAAAACGAACAAAAAATTCATCAGCTTGACAATCTACACTGGAATCTAGAAAACACTAAATCTACAGATCAGAGACAATATACGGTGTGATGGCCAAATGAGGTACCCATGAAGAAAGAGTAGAACTATAGGAGATATCAGGAACAAGCAACAAGGAATTACAGTACGGGAATATGTGGAGACCACTGAAGAATAGAAGCCATCTTTAAACACACTTAGTAAAGAACGACTTGGAGATTTTACACATAAGAAACTAAAGAGCCCAAGAGTTGCAATTGTCTTCATCAGTAATAAGGGTACTACAATAAAGAAATACCCATTCTAGCATACGCTACAGTAAGGGAATGGAACCTGACAAATGAAAAGAGGAACACAGATTAAAATAATCCTTACTTATTAGAGTACCAATGGAGAGGTCTTCAAGAATCCCAATGGATGTAAATCTAGACAACTGTTAGGTTTAAATGAACTATATTTGCCATGGATACAGTTTTTTCATGGTATGACTTTGAGTGCCTCTTACAATCCAAACTGAAAGAAAATTTTGTGACTATTAAAAAAAAAAACAAAACTGTTGTGTAGTCAATATTCTAAATTCTGATACTAAGGTAGTTAGTCAGGTGGGCATTCATTTTGATGTTTTAAAATAATAGGGAGAAATGTTTCCCTTTATTCCCCAACATAATGAATTCAAGAAAGATTTCTTGAGACCTGCAATATGGATTTGTCTCCTGAAATTAATTAATAACAGTTATCAAAAATGGGTTCATGCCCTGAGTTGAAAAGAAACAATTAACTGTGTTAGGATAATTAAATCCTAAATCTTGTATACTTTTAAAGGACTACCTAATGTATGCCAATGTTCCTTGGGCTGTCAGCCAACAAAATAAGATGCTGTTTTTGCTTTTTTTTTTTTTTTTTTTTTTTTTTTTTAGGTTAGCCATATTGTTATTACTCAGAATATTCTAAACACTGAGTCTATTTTCATTCATGTATTATAGTCATATATAATGTTGGGGTTCATTTTGACATAATAATTATACAGGTGTGAAATATAATGTGTTCCAATTTGGTCTCCAATACTTCTGCTTTCCCTCTTTTCTTCCCACCCCCTGTTCCCTTTCTTCTACTATAGTTATCTTTCATTTATTTATAGTTTTTTTTCTTTAATTAGTGATTTATAGATATAAATAAAGATGAAACTCACTGTGGTATAATCACATATGTGCATAGGGTAGTTTGGCCAATTCCATTCCTCGTTCCTCGCATTCCCAGTTCCTCATTCTCCCCATATCCCCTGCTTCAACTTCATTGATCTTTCTTCTCTTTTCATCAGATTCCCCCCAACACAAAAACACATACTCCCCCCCCCCTTATTTTGGTCTAGCTTCTGCATGTGAGAGAAAACATTTGATCCTTGATTCTGTGAGTCTGGTTTATTTTAATTATCATGTTCTTCAGTTCCATTCATTTACCAGCAAATTTCATTCTTCTTAATGACTGAGTAAAATCTCATTGTGCATATATACAACATTTTCTTTATCCATTCATCTGTTGATAGGTACCTGGGCTGGATCCATAACTTAGATAGTGTGAATTGTGCTGCTATTTTTATTAATTTATTTATCTTTTAATATTTATTTATTTGTTTTAGTTGTACACAATGCCTTTATTCTTACGTGGCTACCACTGAGCCACAACCCCAGCTTGGGCTGCTATTTTTAAACACTGACATGGCTGTATTACTATAGTATGCTGATTTTAGTTCTTTTGGATAAATACCAAGTACGATACCTAGTTCATATGGAGGTTCCATTCATAATATTTTGCGGACCCTGCACACTGCTTTCCAGAATGGTTGTATGAATTTTCAGTACCACCCACAACATATGAATAAATCTTTTCCCCCACATTCTTGCCAGCATTTACAATTATTTGTGTTCTTGATAGTTAAGATTCTGATTAGAGTGAAATGGATAGTCAAGGTAGTTTTGATTTGCATTTCTCTGATTGCTAGATGTATTGAACTTTTTTCATATACTGTTGACCATTTATAGTTCTTCTTTTGAGAAGTTTCTGTTTAGTTCTTTTATTCATTCATTAATTGAGGGTTTTATGGTATGCTTTTATTTCTTTGTATATTCTGGATGCTAATTCCCAGTCTGAGGTTTGGGTGGTAAAAATCTTCTCCTATGCCATAGGCTCTCTCTTCATGCTCTTGTTTCCTTTGCTAGGCAGAAGTTTTGTCATTTGATGTCATCCCAATTTTATTTTATTTCTTGCACTTTAGGAGTCTTATTATGTAAGTCAGTGCCTGTACCAACATGTTGGAGTGATAAGCATATGTTTTCTTCTAGCAGTTACAGAATTTCTGGTCTAATCCCTTATTCTTTGAGCCAATTTAAGTTGACTTTTGTGCAGGGTGAGAGATAGGGATCTAGTATTATTCTTCAATAACATATAGATATACAGCTTTACTAGCACCATTTATTTAAAAATGTTTTCTTTTCTCCAGTATATGCTTTTAGAGTATCAGATGACTGTATCTGTGTGGACTTTTCTCTGTATCTTCTTGTCTGTTCCATTGGTTTTCATCTCTACTTTGATACCAACACCATGCTGTTTTGGTTGCTGTAGCTCTGTTGTATAATTTGAGATGATGTATTGTGAAGCATCTAGCATTTCTCTTATTGCTCAGAATTGCTTTGGTCAGTATGGGTCTCTTATTCTTCCAAATAAATTTTAGAACTTTTATTCCTAGTTCTGAGAAAAATGCCATTGGTATTTTGATGGGAATTGCATTGAATCTGTATAATGCTTTTGGTAGTATGGCCATTTTGATATTAATTTTGCTTATCTAAGAACGTGGGAGGCCTTTCCATCTTCTAAGGTTTTCTTCAGTTTCTTTCTATAATAAACAGTGAATTTGATACTGGACAACATTTGCTTTCCAGTTACAAAAACACAAACATTTTAGTTCTACCTGCCTGAAAACTGAATTCAGGAAATATATTGGTATTCATTTTCTTTTTGATGATTTGTTCAGATAGCCTTTTAAAACTCTTTATAAGTCATCAATGTTTGGCAGTTACTTTAATTTAAAAAAATTCTCAGTGCTATCATCAACATCTTATGCATCATGTCATGATTGACAATATTTAACATTAGGTATATTAGAATTCTAAGAGAGGCATGTTAGATAATTCACACACATGTGCAAAAAAATTCTGAGGATGAAGAAGAGGTTCCTAGACTAGAGAAGAGGTAGACATAACCAAAAATAAAAATACAACAGAAAATAAAATTGTTATAATATTTATTCTAGCTAGCCCTTATTTTAAATACCATTCATGGGAATATTTAAAATATGCTTGAGACACCAAATTTTAATAGGTTTCTCCTAACTATTCCACTGGGATCATTGCATTATTTAAATTGGTTTCCCTAAAAAAATTAAAGAAAACAATGGATTCTATAATCAAATAATAGGAAGTTTTCAAAGATGAAAATTTACATGAAGGTAAAGGAAGGATAGGATAAATATTTTTAAATGTTCAGACATATTTAAATTTTTATATAAAACTAAATTTTTGGTAAGCTTAAGTAAACTGTTGACTAAATGTAATTTAATATATTGGCATAGTAAATTTCTTTGATGGAATCAGTTATCATTCTCAAAGATAAGGAGTCAAAAATCTTTCTACTATATGGATTCTGATTCAGAGAATCATAAAAAGCAACAGCTTAGCAGACCTTACATATTATCCAAGCTATGCTGTCAGTTTGACTTTATATATCTTAAATATACCTGAATCAAAATAAGTAGGGGGTATGGGTATAAATCAAAGATGATGAGCATACTTACCATGAGCAAAGTTGTGTTGTTGATCACCTGAACTCTCAAAGAAAAAAAGTATAAGATAAATAAAAATGTTCCAGAGCAGCTCTATGGGTATGTTAAGAGCAAGACAAATCACCTCTTTAAAGAAACAGATAAAACTGGATAAAATTGACAAAACACCCATTTATAGTGTCTGGGAAATGAACAATGGAAGCATTTATTTAAGAGAATCTACTGAGCCTCAATAAGAAGAGCAGAGTCTGTGACACATCAAAAGTGTCACATTCCTCTGCGCCCCCAGCTCTGGGGTATAGAAGTCCCACACTGGGCAGGTGAGTAGCCATGAGAACCTGTAGCTCACACTTTCTCTCATAGCTCCAGTGTACAGAAGTTCCACTGGAGACATTTCCAGTGCAGTTTACAACATTCAGCCCACTAAGTGCTCTTGCCTGAAAGAGGTGATTCGATTTGCAACAAAACATGAAAAAAAAAAAACTATTCCCAGGAGTGTTGTTGAAAACAGTAGAAATCACAAAGTAGATCAACCAGTGAAATTGAACATCTCCATGATAGGATTAGAATCCAACAAAACAGCAGACTAGACAGAAATTTAACAGGGATTCCAGAGAGAGAGGTCTAGCCCAAGGGATGCTGCTAAGATTACACTCATCCCTGGTGGTATGGAGGGCCTGTGGTCATCCCAAAGCTGTGCCAGTGAAGAAGATGTGAATAGGGAACTTGTGAGCCACCAGCTCCTGCCTAACTGTAGAACATCTTGTAAACACCTTGAAATATGAAAGCTGCACACAGATCCATTGACAATGCTTGGAAGCCTTATCTCCTCAGGAGGCTTAACCACCAGTCCCTGGATGACCACGAAGCTGCACTGACTTAGAAACCCAGGCTTAAGAGTGGTTTTAAACACAAAGTTAAAACAAAACTCAATCAAAAACCCAGCAATTGCCGGGCGCGGTGGCGCACGCCTGTAATCCCAGCACTTTGGGAGGCTGAGGCAGGAGGATCACGAGTTCAAAGCCAGCCTCAGCAATGGCGAGGCACTTAGCAACTCAGTGAGACCCTGTCTCTAAATAAAATACAAAAAAGGGCTGGGGATGTGGCCCAGAGGTTGAGTGCCCCTGAGTTCAATCGCTGGTACCACAAAAAAAAAAAAAAAAAAAAAAAACAGCAATTGAACCCAGGGGAACTTAACCACTGAACCACATCCTCAGTCCTTTTAATTTTTTTTTTTTTTTTTTTTTTTTTAATTTTGAGGCAGGGTCTAGACAAATTGCTTAGGGCCTTGCTAAATTACTGAGGCTAGCCTTGAACTTGCAATCCTCCTGCTTCAGCCTCCCAAGTTGCTGGGATTACAGTCATGAGCCACTATGCCTAGCACTTTCAAAAGTAAAGGTAAAATAAATGCATACACAGGTAAGACTGAGAGAATTCATTGCCACCAAAACTGCCTTACAAGACATACTCGAGGGAATTATTTGGGCTGAATGCAAGTGATACCAAATTCTATTCAAATCCACCGGATAAAACACCAAGAGGACAAGTAAATGCATGATAAGGGAATTTTAAAATTATATTATAATTATGAATTTTATTTTTCATTTTCTTCAACTGATTTTCTAGAAATGATATAAAATAATAGCAACATGGAAATGAAGATTAATACACCCCTAAAGCAGTAAGTATGACATTACCAGCCTAATGAATTACCAGTTGGTGATTCAAATAGAAAATCTATTTAAATAATCTCCCCATTTTGAAGTGACTGTTCTCCACTTTCATTCATTCACCTACCCTATCCATTTTGGCCAGGTGTTTGTCCTGACATAAGCCCAGCTCTGTCTAGCCTAGGAATCTTGCCTTTCTGTTACCTATGCTGAGTAGTAAGAGATCTTCTGATCTACCCAGTTTCTCTTGGATGATTCACTATATCTTAAGACTTCTACTAAAAGTAATGGGCAAGATCTTTCCTTGTAATTCTAAAGCAGCTTTCCTTTTTTTCCTGTCCCCATCATTTTAATTTCATAGGATATGAGAAACACTCAGACTCAAAGAATAAATAAGCCATAAGATTTCCATCAGGTAAGAACTAGCAATTACATAGAATTAATCTTACTCATAGCAATTACTTTAATTTATTTGCAAAAAATGTAAGTTATGTATCCCTGTTTATTTACCTCAAAAATGGTGACACCCTATTTCTTTCTTTTCTTTTCTTTTTTTTTGTACTGGGATTGAACTCAGGGACACTCTACCACTGGGACACATCCCCACATGTCCCCAGCCATGTTTTGTGTGTGTGTGTGTGTGTGTGTGTGTGTTTGTATTTATTTTTAATTAGAGACAGGGTCTCACTGAGTTGCTAAGTGCCTTGCCATTGCTGAGGCTGGCTTTGAACACATGATCCTCCTGCCTCAAACTCCCAAGTGTTAGGATTACAGGCGTGCAACACAGCGCCTGGCCCTATTTCTTAATAATTTTAGTACACTTGCTTTTCTCTCCCTCTAAGTAAATTTCTTACTCATTGAGAAATGGTGTAATTTTGGGTATAGCAAGCATTTGAGATGAGTATAACTCATCATTTGATATGTGAAATTGATTGGGTTTCTCAGGAATGTCTGAGAGTTCCACCATTAAACCAAGACAGCCCACAAATGAGTCCCTACACAAGCCTTCACTTCCAAGTAGAAGTTGGCAGTCTAGCTTGGTGCTGCCAAACACAATTCTTATAACCTTTCAAAGTCAAATACCCTGTGTTTCCTAAATTGTACCTAATTTCCAAAGAAGATAACACAGGAACGTGTGGGATCTGACCTTATCTATAGTGTGATATGTAAAATTAAAAATGAATTAAAATACCAATCCCAGTACAATTTCAGCTCATATCCTAATGCCATTAAATATGCCATTAAATAACTTGGTCAGGCCAGAAGTATTGCTACTGCATTCATCCCTGGTCAAAGAACGGGGTAAATTATCAGATGTATACAAGCTCAATATTTTTAGAATCTGAATAGAAAAGTACATTTAAGCTTTAAAACATATTTCATGAAGCTTTATTTTTTCTATCCAAAGGACACCTGAGAAATTCACAGGGCTGTGAGTTTTTTATAAACATAGATTATTATTGTACTGGGAAATATGAAGGAGTCGGCTAATAAGGAATTAGAGCTAATAGGAAGCCAGAAAGCCTAATTTTACTAGTTCCTAAATTTTTGCATCCTTTTGAAAAGAAGAGCTTCCAAAAGAAAATCAGGACAAAGCATGGAAATATTGAGGGTGGTGTATAAAATGGATGTTCTAACTTAGCTTGGATATAACAGAAAGATAAATAAAGAAAGACCATAAAAATTCATCTTTCTATTGCAAGAGTGATCCTAAACAGGGGAATCTTGTGACAAGGTTCAGAGGCATTTTTTTTTTTTTTTTTTTTTTTGTCTTAGTCTGGGGTGCTAGAAGACAGCCTCTCACAACAAAGAATTATGCAACCTGAAATGTCAATAAAGCTAAGGATAAGAAAGCCCATATTAGAACATCTCACATGTTGGAGAATGAATTTAAGGTTTTTTAAAAAATATATTACCTGTCTACAATTATTTGCAAAAAAGAATTAGTGTAAATGTGTGGAGAGTCCTAGATCTTTCTTGGAAAGATAATCACAGTATTGGCTGACATTCAAAATCCAGATCCAAGTGTAACTTTGTGAAGGTTAAATTGCTTTTAACTTCATCCAATCAAGATGGGATTTGTGTCTTGAGAGATTACAAATTCTGGCCATCCTTTGACATACTTCCTTATCTGTTATAGAATATATAACAAATGCTGGTCAGGAATGTATCCCTTGTCAATTTTCTCTCTTCTTCTCCCTCAGCTCATTTTCTCCAGCTTGATAGAAATAAAGCAGAGACAGACAGGTTGTGTACGTGGAAGGGGAAAAGAGCTGGAAAAAAACTGAAAAGCTAATCCACTATGATGCCAGTCTACACCAAAGATAGCATGCCAGAAGTCTACGGAGCCGTCCGTTAGAAGGCTGACAGGGTTGGCTCCTGTGACAGACTTTGATAGAGTAAGCTTTTGTAGTTCTGTTTTCAGAGTTTGAAGGGAATTATGAACTTTATCTCAAAGACTTATCTTCTAGTTAAAACATATTTTTATTACTAAATTAGTGTTTCCAAAAATGTTTGGAGATTTTCAATTTATCTTTTATTCTCTAATAGTGTCCCCCTTTTCCAGAGGTATTATAGGGATTTTTGAAATATTTCTATAAAGGAAGCATTTGTTCCTGGGGATTTCATGACACCAGTTGAGATAAACAGAGATATTTGAAGTGATGAAAGATCATACTTTTGAATCATTATGTTAAAATTATCATTATACTTGAGAATATAACAATTTAATACCTAGGGAGTATAATTTTTATTTAAGTCATATAGTGCTTATATTTTTTCAACATAATTAAACTCCATAATTACTATTGTTTTTGTTTGAGCATTTTCATACAAGAATTATATTTCAGAGGAAAAAATGGTATTGTTCTTGATTTCCTGGCTCCTTTCTGGTGACCAGGAGACATCCTTCCTCCACTTTAGGCACAGACAGAGCTGATTACTATATTGCCAAGCTTGTAGTCAGCACTCTGGCCTTTTATGCCTGGCCCAGAAGGACGAAGGGCCAAAATGCCCAACTGTTACCTAATGGACTTGTTCACCTCTGCTGAGTATGTCCTTGTACTGTCTCCTTATAGGAAAAGGTGATCCAGGATCCCGGATTAGTCTGGATCTCATGCATACAGAGGCTGTGCGTAAAGTGTCCCTGTCAAGGGGACTGACCAGTGCCTGTGGTTTTGGTCACTCTTCCCTTTTCCATTATACTCACTTCTAAAATGAACAGGAAATAACCAAACATCAACAGTAATACTAAAAACAAACAAAATATTTTTTTCAAAAAATGTTTGCTTTACTAAATTCCTGGTTGGACATGGCGGCACCTGCCAGAAGTCCCAGCCACTCAGGACACTGAGGCAGGAGGATCACAAGTTCAAAGCCAGCCTCAGCAACTTAGCAAGGCCCTAAGCAAGTGAGTGAGACTTCATCTCAAAATCAAAAGAAAAAATGGATGGCAATGTGGCTCCATTGTTAAAAGCACCCCTGGGTTCAACCCCTAGTACAAAAAACAAACAAACAAAAACTCCCAAACTTAATGTGAAGATATACATAACCATACTTACAGTCTCAAAATTTCTGTCATGTCCAAAGGAGATATTGCATCTCTCTCTCTCTCTCTTTTTCCATTCTCAAATTTCAGTATCTTCTTTCTCATTCTCTCTTTTGCCTGATGGCTTTACTTTTCACTTTATTGATAAAACCAAATCAATCAGAAAAGAACTCCCATATATTTCCATCGCTGCATATACCATATGCATCTGCTCCCACCTTCTCTACTCTCTCACCTGTAGCTGCAAAAAATAAACACCATTGCTGTTCTCATCTAAAGTCTCAAGCTGATACTGGAATCATTCTCTATGACCTGCTCAGAAGCATGACTCCAGCAATCTTCCCTCAATCAAATATATCACTGAATTTTTCCTCTCTACTTGTTCCTTTCCATAGGCATAGAAATTTACTTTTACTTCTGTGATTTTAAAGCTTTTATCTTACCAGGTACTACCTTTTTCTTTGCTTTTCTTTGCAGTAATAATAATCCTCAAAACAGTTATCTTTATTCACTGTCTCCAATTCTTGTCTATTTGGTCAGGCTCACAATCCCACTGAAACTGCTCATGTCAGTCATCAAATACTTCCAAGCTCATAAATCGAATAGTCAGACCTCTCTTCTCACCTTGGCATCAATATTTGGCACAGTAAATTCCTTTCTTCTTTGATACCTTTCCTTGCTTGACCTTGCAGATGGACTGTCTTGATTTCCTCCTACTTCATTATCCAATTCTTATTGTCATTTGATGATTTTTTTCCCTTCTCCCTAATATATTCATGTTAGAATGACCTGAGGCCCAATCCTTGAAATATCTGCACACATAGTATAGACACTGTGGCTATCTAATCTAATTAGTTACCTTGGAATCTATATGCTGACAATGTCTGTTTGACAAAACCTGTTTCCTGACCTCAAGACTTTTCTATCATCTATGCACATCTTCAATTAGAGAGCAATAGATATTCCAAATTCAACCTGCTCAAAGCTGAACTTGTGATCTTTCCTCCAAGTTCCTCCTTCCCACAGCCTATGTCATTTTATGTGATCATATTACATTTGTTTTAGCTTCTCAGGATGAGATGTTAGAGAAGTACTTCACTTCCTTTCTGCTCACCTCCCACATCTCATCTGCCAGGTGATCTTGCTAGCTTTACCTTCAAAATATAACCACAATAGGAACTCTAGAATTGTGGTTGAATTGTGTTCCCCTAAAATGATAGTTAGGAGATCTGACCCCCAGTACTTCAGAATTGTAACTTTTTTGGAAATAGGATATTTACAGAGGGTTTTTTTTTTTTTAAAGTTAAAATAGGTCATTAGAAGGGGCGCTAAATCGATAAAACTAGTACCCTTATAAAAAGGAGAAATTTGGGAAAAGAGGTAAGCACACACAGAGGGAAGGGAGCCATGGATGTAGAGAATCAAGGTAAACCATTTACAAGACAAGGAATAATGAGGATTGCTGGCAGCCACCATAATCTGGTAAACACAAGGATGGACCCCTCTTCTATACCTATCAGAGGGACATTACCCTGCCAGGATCATGGTTTCAGACTTTTAGCCTCCAGAATTATGATACAATAAATTCATGCTGTTCTGAGTCACCTGTTGTGGAGTACTTTATTATGGCAGCTGTAGCAATGTGACATGGCAGTGCACCATACTCTCATTTGGGTGACTGTACTGACCTCCTAACTAGACACCATGCTTCTGCTCTTACATCACTTCAGAAGGAGCCTTTAAAATGTATCTGTTTCCCTGTGATCAAAACCCTCCAATAGTTCCCCATTTTACTCCAAGTGAAAGCAAGCATCATTACAACTGCCCTAACTCTGTTGTTCCCCAGGTCCCCTCTGACTTCATCCCCTTATTCTTTCCCACTCCTCTGCTCCAGCCAGTCTGCTATCTGTGCTGGTGTTAGGGTAACCAACGGTTGTGGTTTGCATGGAGCTAAGGGGTTTCCCATTGCATGGGATGCTCAGTGCTAAACTGAGACAGTTCCAGGAAAATTAGGACTGTTGGGTACCCTACTGCTATGCAGTGAATATAGGTCCTGCTCTGCAACAGCATCTCTGGATGGTAAGTTTGCTCTGCCTGGAATGAGAGGCTAGGACCAACTCCCTCACCGATTAAAGCCTTGGCTGGAATCCCACATTATTCTGAGGCCAATGCTGGTCATCATGTATATGAGGTGTGCTTCTCCCTCTCATGCTCCCAACCCTCTTATCCCACTCAAATGTTTCCTAATTCCAACATAAAAATCACCTTCTCATAGTGCATGCAATTAACTTCCTTATTAAGTTCTTTATTTTTTTTGTTGTCATACCTTATGAGAACACAGACTACGAGAGGGCAGGATCTTAGACAGTATTCCTGATAAATTTCAAGTGTTTGTTCAAATAATGAATAATCCATGTTGGAAAACCTTGCCCAACTGTGAATTACTATTTTGAAGGGCCACACTTTCAAATGAACTTGATCATTCTAATTTATCCCAAACTCTTCAGATTCTATTTTAAAATCTATCATAGTAGTGGGCATATTTAGCTGCTTGTACCTATAAAGCTAAGAGATCCATAGATTTAAATGTGAATTTACAGGGATATCGAATTTTAAAGCCTGGGTTTACTTGGAATGAAAAAAAAATATCAATACAAAAATATTTCCTATGGGCCTATGAAGTAGGTACTATCATTTCTTCCATTTTCTTATTCACTTTTTATTCAAATAACCCATGCTCAAGCATATATTTATGCTCACACATTATACTCATGCTCATACATATATGGCCTTCTCATGCAAGTGTTCTAAGACCACTACCCTCATCACCCATTTCACTAAGTACCCATATTTTGGGCTAGGTTCAAGTTTAGACAGAAAAGGTTAAAAAATTAATACAACAGGGTTTCGGCTCCTATGCATATATATGTTTATAAATAGAAGTTAATGCATTAAGTCTTTTTTATTTTTTTTAATTTTAAAAGATATATTCCAACAAAAATGTGTCTCAAATCAAAGGAATGTATTTCTCTTATTTTTATTTTTATTTTTTTTTTAGGTCAAAATGTAATTTTAGGGATTTCTAAAATTTGAGGAGGTTAATAATACCCACAATAGAGTGAGGATTGGAACCCATGTCCTGGATTGAAGACTGCCCTTATTTAAAGCATACTTCCTCTATTATTAGCTCTGTAAATTTGGATATATAAACATCTTTAAGCTTCTGTTTTCCCACCTGTGAAATGAGGCTATTCATAAATATCTTTCTGCTCATAGTGACAGCATCTGAAAACACAGTAAATACTATTGCCTATTATAAAAATTTGCAACAGTTTCATTTTCATTTTATATTAATATTTAGGAGTTGATATCTTTTTTTTTTTTTTTCTGAATACCATTGCCTGGATTTTAACAATGTACACATGGGCATGTGTGTGCACACCTGTCTGTTCATGTGTTTCTGGGACAGCAAGTTAGAAAATGCACCTGGGTTTGAGAACAAATTCACATCCTGCTTTTTTGCATGTGTGTAAAAAAGGGCTGGTTTAGCTTGAAGACTGCATTTGTAAAAGCAGTTGTGTTTTAGGGAACCAAATAAAAATGCTTATGATATTGAAAAGAGTGTGGAATAGTTGGCATTTGTTTCACAAGTGGTTCTCTAGGTAAGTTCCATAAGGAAATAGAATTGCTATAATGTATACAAATTTCTTTTGAATCTCTTAGTGATCATCTCATAAATGTGTGTCAGATAGTGTTCTATGTATAAAACCACCTAGATCCGTTCTAGATTCTGTCTTCCAGAAGTCACTGTATGTTTTCACACCTCAGAGTTCACATCCTCCAAGTGCATGGACTCATTGATATTGATTTACTTTCTCATTGTGACTTGTCTTAAAGAGTAAAAATACCTACTTAATCAATTTCATAGTAGCAGAGAAAAAATTTTGATACATTTAAGCAGCATGATTTTTACCTGTGTATAGGAACTAAAAATTATACAATCCTTAAATTGTGCTTACAATATAGTTTAACTTTAGACTGACAAAATATCTTTGAGTATTTATTAAAAGTAGACATGATTTTTAGAATGTACGTGTTTTTGATATAATTGTTATAGATGAAGAAAAAACAAAGGCACAATGATAGTTCAAATTTTCTGTATTTAATTTTTACTTTCTTGATTTTCCTTTTTAATGTGCTATGACTTCTACTTTTAGTTTGCTCTTGTTATTTCACCAATTAATAAAAAAGCATTTATTTTGTATTTCAAAAGTGACTGTATATATGCAAATATAAGACTTTCTATGTACTCATTTTTGTTCAGTATAGAGCTGTTTTTCTAAAATATAAGTAGTAACTACTTGTTACTAAGTACTAACACATGTCAAAAGTCCAGAAAAATTTGAAACATTGTTTATAATAACAGAATCTCTCAAGTTAATTAGTTTTACATAATTACAATAAAACTAAAACTCTACTAGGACCTTTCTCTAATGTTTCTGCTCTATGAGTATTTATAATGTTTAATGCATCCTAGGTAATAAGAAGGCATGTACAATATGGTTACTATCTCCATTGGTGCATGCTGTCGAAACTTTTTAAAGAAAAAAAAAAAAAAAACCTTCTATGCAGAGGATTGCCAGATAATTTTAAAGGCATATTGAATAAATACTACATTTTAGGAAAATTGCATCCCCATTTCATCCATTCATCAGTTCATATGTGCCACTAAAATCATGACATACTCTCAATAACAGGAATTGATCAATAAATTTCAAATTGGGGGAAGCAAGGTTGTTATTCTTGCAAAGCTCACAGAATAGAGAAAAAGTCAGGTAGCATATTATAAAGTAAGTAAGTAATAAAATGATTTTTTTTTTAAAAAAAAAAGAAGAATAAGAAAAGAAAAAGCACATTGAGAAAGTGCCCAAGTGTAGATTTGGAGCTGAGCTAATAAAGGAGAATTTTCTTTTTCCTTTAATTTACGTTTATCCTATTTATTCTACAAGTAGACAAAGATTCAGAAGAAAGAAATTTCCTGTGCTTGGTGAAGAAATTGGAAAAAATCAGACCTATCAGCTTAAGGCATAATGTAAAAGATGAAAGAGGAGACACTGAGGAGTAGGTTAGGGATAACAAAGGGCCATGAAGACCAGGGTCAGCTCATTGGCTTTGCCAGCAACAGCATTACTTGCTGCCCCATTGCTGCATCATTTTTGTCTGGGTACTTAAGCAGTGGATCTGAAAAGCATAGTGGGGAAGAGATGTCAGCTGATGTTAATTTTTAGGTCTTAGTGCATGACAAATTTTATAGACTACACACAGACACACATGCATACACACACATATGTGATTTGTATGTTGAAGTGTTTATTTCATGGTTTGGGAAGTTAGTTAAATATTATCTTTGAAATTCACTTCCATCCAGAACCTCTGAATGTAACTGTATTTGGGAACAGAATCTTTGCAGATTCTTAAGTTATGTTAAGATGGAATCATCCTGGATGAGTGTGATCTCCAAACCCATTACTGGCATTCTTATAAAAATAAGGCACAGCACACAGAGATATACATATGGGGAAAAGAGGTCAAGATGGAGGTAGAGACTGGGGTGGTGTAGTCATATACCAAAAGATGGAAAGAAGTCCTGGAATCCTCTGAAAGCTAAGAGGAACCAAGGAGAAATTCTTCCCTTGAACCCTCAGAAAAAAGTATCATCCTTCCAACAACTTGAATTCAGACTTCCACTCTCCAAAATTATGAAACAATGCATTTCTGATGTATTAAGTTACTATATTTGTAGTATTTTTTATAATAGCACTAGAAAAAAAATACAGACCAAGTGGTCAAGATTCTAACAACATATAATCCATTCTAATTGAGATAATATATATATATAGGATTCTGCAAATTTGAGTGTAAATAAGAATACGGATGCCAGAGTTCTCTGCTGGTCCTTGTTAATTAAGTATTTTAGGTAGTGCCTCTCAGACTAGTTCCTTAGCTTTCTCAGAATCTGATTATTGTAGCACAGTGTTTTCTGTTTCCCATCCTTAAATGTAATTTGGTTCTATTAAGCAGCTACTTAGAAACAGATACATTGATATAGTGGACAAAAACATCAACTTGATCTCAGCTTCATGGAGCTCACATTCTATCAGGAAATAGAGAATAACATTTAGAAACCAATATTAGTAAATTTCCAAATTACTACTCTAAGTAATCTCTTTCTAAATAAAATAATACAGGGTGATGTGAATTAATGATGTGATAAAGGCATTGAAAAATCAACAGAGCAAAAGGGAGGAGTTCTCATTGTTCTCCATGTGATCTCTTCCCATCTGGACTCTGCCTATTCCTGTTCTGCTCAGTCCTTGGGACAGGATGGCACATGTATCACTGGGTTCTCTCTGTCATTCTGTTGCGTTCAGACACTAAGAGACACCAGCAAGAGATCAGAGCTGTGGAATCAAGAATTGGGGTATGTTTTCCTTTTATCAGAGCTGTGGAATCAAGAACTGGGGTATGTTTTCCACCAGCAAGAGATCAGAGCTGTGGAATCAAGAACTGGGGTATGTTTTCCTTTATTTCTTCCTTTTTCATGGCTGGTCCTGGCAGACTCTATGTCCCTCAAAAATCAAAACTCCTGTCTCGCCTGTCTTCTGTGTGGCCCGCTCCTACCCAGTTTTTGATACACAGCTGGCTTGGGCAATAATACCTACCCTTTGTTATTGATCTCTGTATGCCTTAACATACCATTTGCTCCTTGACTATTTTGTTCTTTATTTTTCCACTATGAACTTTGTTCATCCGTTTCACACATTGACTTACTACTTTCCCAGTAAATGATACATTTCTATTAGAATCTGGATCTCGTATGTTCATTGCTTTACTTCCCTTTACTTCCAGGATGAGGAGAGATCTTGGCACAAAGTAAGGACTCAAAAATGCAAAAAAAAAAAAAAAAAAAAAAAAAAAAAAGGAAGAAAGAAAAGAAAAAAAAAATAGTGACTGAACCCCTTACAAAGTAAATTGGGCAAAAATTATCCCTGCTTTATAAGAGATAGATACATGTATGTCCCCAATTGTATTTATAGACTATATATGTGTAAGTCATCTTGATTCCATGGCAAAGTGCCCCAAAACATTAAGGACTTTTGCCCAATTTTCACATAGCAAAAGGGAGAACCATGACTTAAAACCAAATCTATCTGTTCTAGGCTAATTTTGTTTTTGTGGCAAGGGCATATCAAGTCTGATGGATCAATATCTTAGGAATATTCTTAAGAAGTGATACTTGGCAAGTGTCCAAGTATTACATTTAAATGTACAGAGTCCCAGACACATTATTTAGATTACAATGGATTATTTGTTGGTGGAGTGTTGGTCATAATGTCCATAAAAGAAATGCCCAAACACAGTTTACTTCATTAACTGCTAACAAAACCACACAATTAAAACCAGTGAATATTGAAGTTTTAATACTTTTATACTTTTGAATAGCAACACAACCAAAATGTTTTGCAATAAAATAGAATTTATGTATAGTAAATTGTGGACCATTTGGCTATATTGGAATGCATTCCCAAGGCATTTATTGCTTCAGGGAGAAGAAAACTAATAACCATGACAATAATAACCAATGAGTGAAATTCCATTTATAGCTACATATGATAATCAGATGGTATTATAACACCAGTTATAAAACACAGAAATTATTTAAGATAGGGAAAGGATATAATTGATTGTGGGTAGTAACAGTGCATATCTAAGGGGCAACAATGAGATGCACATAAATGAGAAGGATACTAGAAGGTTTCAAACACAGGAAACAAGAAAGTCACGATGAAGGAAATCTAGCTCTTTGAAGGGTGTGATGAGATCTACTGTTTGACCTAATCCAGGAGAACCTAGTCAATTTCTCTTAAAAGGCTATAGACAAGAAAAAAGAGGAATTTAAGATATAGAAAGGGCATCTTTCTAAAATGTATTAAATATGTTATGAGACAGTTATATTTAAGAAGAGAAGTTCCATCAATCCCTCAGACCAAAATTCATATCTTTAAGGGTATCAGAAAAATGATGCATGGATAAATGTAGGTCAGAAAAATGTAGGTAATACCTGTGAGGTGTATAAAATGGCATATAGAGGAGGCTTACTTAGATGCCTGGGTTTAAGGAGTGTAATGACATGGATAAAAGAATATAATAAAATGCATAAATGAAATGGCATAATGAGATGCATAATTGGACAAATGCAATGATATGCAAAGGAGAAAGATGTAATATGATACACATTTTTGAAGAAGTGTAATGAGATGCATAAATAGAAAGGTGTAATGAGATGTGCATGTTTAAGTTCTGGAATGAGAAATATAGGTTATAATAACATACATGAAAGTAATTTAGTAATGAGATATACAAGGGAAAGGCTTTAATGAAATCCACAAATGCAGAATATGTAAAGATGCTTAAAGGAGATGTAATGATATGCACATATTTGAAAGTTAAAATGAGTTGCTTTAATGGAAGCGTGTAATGAAAGGTATATGTTTGAAAGGTGTAATGAGACACATTAAAAAGGAAGAACATAAGCAATTCTTTCCCCCTATGTAGAATAATGGTCCCTGGAAGCCTTGAAAAGTCATCATCCTACGGGATTTCTCTATTTCCACTTTAGTATAAATGAAGATGCCATCAGTAGCTTAAGCACTACCACATCAAATGGCATCTCCCTTGAGTCCAGGTTTATTTTTGGATACATAGCTTAAAACACAGCCCCTTACCCAGGGTCACATTCAAGGATGAGTTAGGAATGGTGCTGATTATTAGACATTAACATTAGGGGAGGAAAAGAAAGAAGAAACTAACAGCCCATGAGTCCTCATTTGGGGCTGAAGTTGTGATAGAAATTGTTGGATACTTGAGTGTACCAACAACCTCACAAGGCAGACATCCTTCTCCTCATTTTGATAACCTAGGCAAGGGAGGCTCAGAGATTAAGCTGATTGCTCAAGGTCACATGGCTAGCAGGTGTTGGAGCCAGTCTTTGAAAAGAAGTCTCCCTAGCTTTGAAATACTACTTTCTATTTCTACTTGTATTTTTATTTTTCTTTCTCTGTGTGCACATTATTTTTCCCCTTCTATTTGTTTGTTTATATTTTTCTGGGTAATTACTGCTAATTATGGCTGGAATCTACAAAAAGGTTTTATTAACACCTCCAGTCATAAATGTAGCACTTTGCATAGGTAATAATTTTGCCAAGACAGACAAAGTGATAACAGACTAACCACCCTGTAGCTTGATACATTGAGAAGTGATTAGCCCTATTTGTTTTCTGAACAATTTTACATCATATTGTACTTCATACAATAATTATTTGATAATATGCTGATTAGGAAACTTGATGAAATTAATTTTTTTAATTAGACCAATAATTTCTTAAAATATTGTTGTAATGCATATTGGCTAGTGAATGAATTGAAGCCAAGCAAATAGAATCATTTTTACTATCACTTAAAAATCTGCATGAATGAGACCAACCTTTGTAGCCTCTCATGAGATTCATTTCCCTTCCTAGAGATTAGGGATAATGGTATTTGTCTTATTAAATTTTATTACAGTAAAATAATTCATGTAAAAATATCTAGAACATTCCATAGTATATAAGAGGCAATAAATAAGTATTAATTCCATTCTTTGCAACTTTTAGTCAAGGTCAGATAAGTAATTATGTGAAATAACTCTGAGTCTTAAATTTCTTTACTTTTAGTCAATGGTAGTTTATGTCCATAGACTAACTTACTGGGAAATAAAAACTAGAAAATATTATAAGACAATGCTTCTATGGTTATTGTAGGCAGCAATTTATTTCGAGATTAATTGCTTATAGAATTGCAAAGACATTAATTGAAAGAGAGAGTGATTTTTTATAAAATATGAGTACCACAATTACTTCCCCTTTTATTGACAGAATTCAAATTAAACTAAGTACAACGTAAATTTGTGACCTTTCACCCTCACACTAATAACTTTTTACAACCTTAATCAATCAGCTTAATATAGCAATTATCATCTCAACCATATTTCCATTGGAGTCTATGATTATTTTAGGATAACTACTTATTGTTCAATTAAGACTCTATGAAAAAAGGTCAAACGTTGGTCACTTTTACTCATTAAAATTTTGAAGTTTTATCCTGAATATTCTTCTACACAATTGAGGATTTCATGAGAAATTAATTGTGAAAAGGTCATTCACCATACTATGATAAGCTGACTAGCTAGCTCAGATCTAAGAACAAAATCTTAGAGTAAATTTTAGGTCAACACATGTTTATATTTATATACACGAAAACAATAATAGCTATTTTAGCCAAGCCAGCATAAAGATGAACACAGTTATTTAGAAAACTTCCCAAAGACATCTTTCTCTGAGTTTGTAAAACTGACAAAAGTAACCAGAGTTCACCTTTCAAAAATGTGGACAAGTGACTCAGAAATTAGATGAGAGGTTTTATTTCTTGTTCATCAGCATGTGACCATCTGATGGTTACTGACATTCTTTAGGAGACGGAGGAGTTCAGTGACTAAGTATGCAGGCTGTGAAGTTAAGCTCTCTGGGTTCAGATACCACTCTTGCTGTGTGCTGGATGTGCAACTCTGGAGAAATTTGTTATTCACTAGAGGCTTAGAAGCCTCATCTTCCTATTACCTATGTCACATGTTTGCCATGAAGATTAAGTAAGACAACATATTAACAGTGTCAGGCCCATCATAAACTCAGAGCTCTGGGGTGAACATGTCCATCTCAAGCAAGTGATGTAAGAGTGAGCAGCAGTTTTAGATCCCTATGACTATATTACCGTGATTATTTAGGTCTCACTTGAGAGTAGATCATATGCCATTCAATTTGGTGTCAGAGATCTGGACTGTAACCTTTATTCTGTTTGTGAACTAAGACTAATTTTCAGGACCGGAGTGTGGCTCAGAGGTAGAGCACTGGCCAAGCATATAGGAGTCCCTGAGTTCAATCCCTACTGTGGACCCTCCCCTCAAAAAAAAAAAAAAAAAAAAAAGACTGTTTATTATAAAATTATTCCACCTGAATGGAACCAAGAAAATTTTGAGTCTAATTTCTAAAAGTGAAAATGGTTAGTGACCTCAAAGAGACAAAGCTGGAAAAGGAATGGCCCCACTGATGCATGAGAATAAAAAAAAAGATTACAACATTTTTTTAATGTAACAGAAAACTGACATCACAGAGCAATCAACTACCTCCTCACCCCCCCCCCCAAAAAAAAATAAAAAAAACATACAGAAATAGGTAGCTGTATGGAGAGATGAGACATGAGTGTCCTTATTTCCTTGGAATACATGGATATGGGTAGTGGTCAGAAGGATTTAGCTAGAATGGACCAGAAACTGAAGGAGGCAAACTGTGGGGTACAAAGAGTGTGTGAATCTCAGGGGTCCTGCTCTGGATTGAACTGTCTTGCTCCCCAATTCAGTTAAAGCCCCAACTTCCAATGTGACAGCATTCAGACTAGGGCCCTTGGCAGGGAATCAAGGTTAGATGAGGTTACAAAAGTGTACTGGTTGACTAAAGGGATTGGTGTCCTTATAAAAGAGGAAAAGAGAGCTGAGTTCCCCCACCCCCTCTGTTCATGTATACAAGAAAGGCTACCTGAGGGCACAGTGAGAAGCTGGCTGTATACAAGCCAGGAAAGGAACCCTCACTAGAACCCAATGCTGCTGACACCTCAAATTCAGATTTCTAACTTCCAAAACTGTGAGAAAATCAAGTTCTGCTGCTTCAGCCACCTGGTTTGTGGTGTTTTGTTATGGTAGCCAGAGGAGAATAACGCAAGGCCAACAATAGAGGGAGTTTGCACTCTTTTGTACTTTTTCCCTCCAAGATCTAAGTGGATACTCACAAAAATAATTAGGGGGAGAGTTTTGAGAAAGCATCCCTCCTGCTACATGCCTGGAAGAGGGGAACAGCAGCCATTGTGGTAGAGCACAAATGACCTGTGTCTACCTGCCTTACATCTTATATGGGGAGAGAGGAGAAATAACACCAGTTATTTGGGGGCACTGATGGAAGCCCCCTGGAGATTAGAGAAGGAAACAGAAAATCTCTACTCCTGGGGTGGGGAAGGGGCACTGGGAGGAATGTGCATTGGTATTGGACATAAAGCTGACAGAAAGTTGCCCCTGAACTCAGGCAGGTACTCTTCTCAGTGCACAGCGATTGCCTAAGACTGAGACTAAGGCAGAGCACCAGTGGACTTAATCTGTCACCTGAAGCAACTAGACATGCAGACCAGCACTGAAAAATTAGAAACGCTGAGTAGCACTGCTCTCCTGGAGGGGTGTGAGACATTGAACCTTCTGTATGTTATGTGCACATGGAAGATCTAAAACTGAGGATGAGGCAGACATCAAGAAATACATTCTATTGGGAGGCTGAGGCAGGAGGATCGCCAGTTCAAAGCCAGCCTCAGCAATGGCGAGGCACTTAGCAACTCAGTGAGACCCTGTCTCTAATAAAATACAAAAAACGGGGGGGGGGGGCTGGGGATGTGGCCCAGTGGACGAGTGCCCCTGAGTTCAATCCCCGGTATAACAACAACAACAAAAAAAAAGAACAAAGAAATACATTCTACACATTATTGACTGTTTCCTTTGCTGAGAAGAAGCTTTTTAGTTTGAATCCATTCCATTTATTAGTTCTTGAATTTCTTTCTTGGTCTTTAGGAGTCTGTTTAAGGAAGTCAGGTCCTAATCCAACATGATAAAGAAAACATCTTTACCACATGCATATCAATAGAGTACTAATCTCCAGGATGTATAAAGAACTCAAAAAACTTAACACCAAAAAGATAAATAACCCAATCAATACATGGATAAGGAACTGAACAGACACTTCTCAGAGGAAGATATACAATCGATCAACAAACATATCAAAAAATGTTCAACTTCTCTAGTAATTAGAGAAATGCAAATCAAAACTACTCTAATAGTTCATCTCACTCCAGTCAGAATGGCAATTATGAAGAATACAATCAATACTAAGTGAGAAAACAATACAATCAATACTAAGTGAGAGATGTGGAGAAAACAGTACACTCATATACTGCTGGTCGGACTGCAAATTGGTGCGACCACTATGGAAAGCAGTATGGATATTCCTTAGAAAACTTGGAACAGAACCACCATTTGTCCCAGTTATCTACTCTTAGGGCTATACCCAAAGGATACAGCATACTAGAGTGACACAGTCACATCAATGTTCATGGTAGCTCAATTCCCAAGAGCTAAACTATGGAACCAAACTAGATGCCTTTCAAAAGATGAATGGATAAAGTAACTGTGGTATATATACACAATGGAATATCACTCATCATCATCAAAAAAGAATAAAGTTATGGCATTTGCAGGCAAATGGATAGAGTTGGAGAATATCATGCTAAGTGAAGTAATCCAATCCCCCCCAAAAACAAAGGCCAAGTGTTTTCTCTGAGAAGTGGATGCTGATCCATAATGAGTGGGGTAGAGAGCATGGGGAAAATGAAATTTGGGAAAGGGGAGAGAGAAAAAGGGGAGTGGAAATGGGGGTAGGAATAATGGTGGAATGAAATGGATATCATTACCCTAGGTACATGTATGACTGCACATGTGGTGCAACTCTATATTGTGTACAACCAGCAAAATGAAAAGTTGTGCTACATTTGTGTACATAAATCGAAATGCATTCTGATATGCTGTGTAACTAATTAGAACAAATTGTAAAAAAATAAAATTTAAAATAACTCTTCATCCTATAGCAAACTAGCCTCTGAACTAGCACATGTGTTAGTAGATGACTTTGAAACATGGTACCATGAGAATAATTCAAGACAATCAGAAACATAAAAAGCCATAAAGTCTAAGTAGACAATTAAAAATCACTCAAACTGAATTCAAAGAGAAAATTAGTGAAAAACAAAAGAGGAGAAAGAAAAGGAGAAAAAGGATGAAGGAATAATAAAGAGGAAGAAGGAGAAGAAAGAAGAAGAAGAAGAGGTAGAGACAGGCATAGTGTTCATCCTAGATATACAGACCAACATTTAATATGTGCTGATTAAAATAAAAATTAGGGTTAAGAATACAACTTTGTGATAGAACATTAGAATTAAATTTTCAGCACTGGAAAGTCAATGAATCAATTGACAAAATAGCAAGAAATAAAAGGTAAAAGATAAAATCAAATTTAAAAAATAAAGGAGCAAATGTACTGATTGGGGTAGATACAAACTACCAAAATTCACAAAAGGTGAAATCAATATATTTTTTTTTTTTTTTTTTTTTTGAGGAGAGTTTGGGAACCAGGGATTGAAACCAGGAGTACTTAAAAACAGAGACATTTCCAATCCTTTTTACCTTTTTGTTTTTTTATTTTGAGACAGGGGCTTGCTAAGTTGCTGAGGTTAACTTTGAAATTGTGATCCTCCTGCCTCAGCCTCCTGAGATGCTGAGATTATAGAGGTGCACCCCTGTGACTGACAATAATCTTAATACTACTATATTTACTAAAGAAATTTAACTAGTAATAAATAATATTATATAAAAAAAGAAAGAACTAGGATAAGATATTTCATTTGGTGCATCATACTGCATACTTAAGTTACTAATAATACTAGCTTTTCAAACACTGTTATAGAAAATATAAATGTTGGGGGTCCCATATTATTCCTCAAGTTTAAGGATATGCTAGGAAACTCACAAGACTCAACATATAACAATATTTATGGCTATTATTTATTTTTTTAAATATTTATTTATTTGCTTTTAGTTGTACACAAAGCCTTTATTTTTATGTGGTGCTTAGGATCGAACCCGGCAAGTGCTCTACCGCTGAGCCACAACCCCAGCCCGTGGCTATTATTTATTACAGTACAATTATACCTACTATGATCATCAAAGAGGTGAGGCCCATTTGTGGAGTCTGTGAAAACCAGGTGATAGCTTCTATGAGTCCTCTCTGGGTAGGAGTTGGGGGTCACAGAGGGTGTGCTTAATTCAACCTATCAATGCACCTACAACAACACACTTGATGTGCTGCTACCCAGGAAACTCATTAAAGACTCGGGGTCCAAAGATTTAATTGTAGGTTGATGATAATTAATGGTGGATAACTACATGTTTTCCCCCTCAGACTAGAAACAAAGCAGGATGTACTATATTACCAGTCCTACTCAGTGCTATATTGGAATTCTGAGCAACTGCAATAAGACAAGAAACAAAAGCAAATGGGTGTATTTATTGGAAAGAAAGAAAATTTTCTTTATTTGTTGATAATATGATTGGCTAGGGAGAAAATCCAAAAGACTCTTCAAATTAATAAGATTATGTAGTTAAGTCACAGGGTAAAAGATCAATGTAAAAGTCTTATAATTTCATACAGTATAAAAACCTCTCATGAGTTCTTATATACTAGCAATGAATAAGTAAAACTTTCAATTAATAAAAAGCCCCTAACAATTGAAATATCAATCCCAAATTAAAATATTTAGATATAAAGATTAAAAAAAAACAAGTATACCATCTGTGAACAGGAAAATAATAAAAACTTATGAAATAAATTTTAAAAATTGGTAAATAAATGGAAAGGCATACCATGTTCATGGATTGAATGTTTCAGTTTTGCTGAGATGCCATTTCTTAACCACTTGACTATAGGTTCAATGCAATTCCAGTCAAAATTCCATGAAGTTATTGCCATCATCAACAAACTAAGTGGAAAATCAAACAACCAAAAATATTCGAAACAGCACAGAAGAAGGAAGCTGGAATAATCATTCTATTCAGTTTTAAAACTTCCTACAATGTTAGTAACACAGCATGATGTTGGAAAAACTATTGTTTGACATCAATGAAAAGAAGAGACAGGCTAGAAATATATCCAGATAGCTAAAGTCACCTGAAATATCTCTTAGGAGCCAAGGGATGTTCATACAGAAAGAATAAGTTTTTAGTGGTGCTATAAAAAAAATGATCATGCTTAGGTAGAAAAAAATGAACCAAGACCTAGTCCATAAACTTTTCACCAATATTCACTCAAAAAGTATCAGAAGCTAAAGTATAATATGCAAAGCTTATAAAACTTCTAGAAGAAAACAACAAACAAACAGATTGATATAACCTTGGGTTTGGTGATGAGTTACTATGTATAAAACCGAAAGCAAGATTCATGAAAAAAAAAAAAAAAAAAAAAAAAACGCTGAACTTTATTATAATGCTTTTGAAATCTACTCTGATAGAGACACTAAAAAAGATAATAAAAACAAAAAAACAGTCTGGGGGGGGAATGCTTCTAAACAAATATGCAATAAAATCCCTATAATGAAAATAAAATACACAAAGAATTCTTAAAATTCAAACATAAGAAATAATCAGCTTGACTTAGGAGGATGGACTAAAGTTCTGAACAATCACCTCATCCAAGAAGATGGGCCAATGGTAAGTAAATACACAGTTTATAAATGCAAAGCTTGCTCCATCTATGAAAAGGAAGTAATGTAATTCAATATATTTTTACAGAAAGGAAGAAAATACATAATTACCTCAAAAGAAGAAGAAAATGAATCTGAAAAAAAATTACATTCACTCCTGATATTAATTCTTAGCAAATCTGAATTATAATGGAAAGTCCTTGACACTGAACTAGATGTATATGAGAAAGCAAACAAAAAACCCTGGAACTAATGTGATATGCAATAGTGAGACACTAAGTAACTCTTCCTTAAGTTCAGGAACAAGGCAAGCAGGTCTTCCCTTACCACTCCTTTTCAACATGCACTGGAGTAAACGAAAGGAAAGAAAATGCTTATACATGAGAAAGCAAGAATTGAATCAACACCTATTTATGGACCATGATTGTCTACATAGGAAATTCCAAGACTACCAAAAAAAGAAAAAAAAAAAAAAAGCTTCTAATACAGTAAGGTGGGTACAGGACAACATAAAGTCAATGAATAATATCAAATTTATATAAACCACTACTGAGCAATTAAGCCCTGACATAAAAAAGCATCATTTCAAATAATGTTATGAAATAATGAAATATTTAGGTAAAAATCTGAAAATATGTACAGTTTACATGTGCTAAAAACTAAAAGCATTGATGAAATAAAAGAAAATGTAAATAAGTAGATAATACTATATTTTTTTTTGATAATACTATATTTTAAATCAGATGACTCAATATTGTTAAAACATCAATTTTCTACAAATAGACTTAGGGATTTAATTCAATATCTAAAAATCCCCTGGTGACAGTTTTATTTATGAAAACAAGCTGATTCTATCCCATTTATAGAAAGCAAATAAATTAGAAAACTCAAAGCAAATCTGAATAAAGTACAACCAGATTTGAAGAGAATCAGGAAAGTAATATTTTTTTTCAAATTTCCTCTATGCAGGTATTTATTTATTATTATGGAAAAGGTAGTAACCTCAGTGTAGAAACACCCAGCATTGCTTTAGCCAAGTTTTTGAGGTGAATTTTGCCTGTGACATGATTTGTACTTCCTCATCTGGTCCTCTGAGAAAGAGACCTCACTTGAATGTTCTTCTTGCCCAAAATGTGCAACCTCAGTCTAGTCCTGAGAAAATAAAAGACTAAGTCAAAGGAGGGACTTTCTGCAAAAGCACTTACCAACAACTTTCAAAATTGTCAAGAGCATGAGCAATAAAAGACTGAGAAATCATCACTCACCAGAGAAGACTAGGGAGGTATGAGAAGCAAATGCACTGGGAGACTCTGGTTTAGAGTTCAGAAGATAAACAGTCCTGAGTAAAGAGCTTGCAAAATCTGAATAAAGTCTACAGTTTAACAGTAGATATAGGGGTTAACTTCTTTATTTGGACAGATGTTCCATAATAATGCCACATTCTGATTAGGTTGATGTAAATACCAGAAACCAACTTTTCTCTAAGTTTAAATTATTTCAACATAGAATATAAACAATAACAATGATAATAAAAATAATCATGTTCTTCTTTATGTAAGAACATTATCTACTAAGCATCTTATGGTTCAAGAACACATTGGCTTTGCATTTTATGATACAAGCAGAGATTTGAAAAACAGCATTGTATCATAGTATGAAATACTTGAGTCAAATCTAATTCAGTCTGCAGTATCTATCTTTTTAGTTCCTTTCCCTCACCAATAATTGTCAGGAATGATAAGAACAGACACAAGAGCAGTAAAAATGTTCCAGGGGTTTCAACATAAGGAGCATGACAGTTTCTATCAACTGAAATGAGAAAAGAATATGATGAAAAGGATAACTACAAGATGCAGGGAATATTATAAAGATGTATTTCATTAATAACATAGAAATGGGGATATAAAAGGCTAAACTGATAGGTTGTTCATTGGAACAAATTGTTAGGAATATATTTTTCTTTGTCTGATTTTGTTCCTCTTTTCATTAATTATGAATCTTTGAGGTGTTGCTTTGTTTCTTTAAATCTCCCTGACTTTCAAAATTCATAGAATTGTGCTCAATGCATTTCTAGACCCAAATTTATTGTTATTAGTTTCAGCTTTTCAGTTGAAAGTTAAAGAAACTCAACTCAAAATGGATTAAGGAATTTTAAAAAAGTACCTATTTTGTTGAACCCTAATATCTAAATGTCCTGGGGTTCTATTTAGAGTCCAGTCACTTCCTCTACAGCTGAGTTCTGCATTCCTGTGTCATTTTTATTAAGCCACATTTCCACGTGGCCAGAATATTGGCCTCCAATAGCTTGTGGTTGCTTTTTGTTCTTACAGATTGAAATTTCCAGAGTATAATCAGACTCAAAAAAAAAAGTGTCACAAATGGGCTGAGGTTGTAACTCAGTGACAGAGCGCTTGCCTAACTTGTGTGAGGCACTGGGTTTAATCCTCAGAACCACACAAAAATAAACAAATTAAAAAAAGGCATTCTATCCATCTAAAACTACAAAAAAAATTTTTTTAAAGAAATGTCACAAAGGATCTGGGGAGTTCTGGTCTGCTTTAGACATGTGTCTACTCATGAGCTTTAGTAGGCAAGGAGCTGGTATAATTGATGTGATTCAAATTAACTGTCTTCTTTTGGATCAGGACAGGTAGTCGCATCAAGGCATATCACATGCATAGAATGAAGTTTCTAGAAAGAGTTATGGCATATTAAAGGAAAAAAAAAACTGGACTGAACATTATACGTATTCACTACAGTTACTGGTGGATTTTTTTTATACTATTACCATGATTATCATTGTCTTTATTTCCTTTAAGAATCTGTAGCCAACAAGTTATAGTTTGAATCCTGTAAATTTTATCTTAGTACAGACTTTAACATTTTAGTTGATAAGAATCGTCACAAGACTTACAATAAAATCCTTGGAAAAAATGTTAATGCTTTTGTGTCAATTCTATTTTCCCTGTCAATTAGTACTGAAGAAAAGAAGTAGCTCTCTCCCTTACTAAAATATTGTTATAAAATGAAAGACAATTTCAGGTAAAATACAAATGGAGAAAATGTGCACTATAATTTAAACATGCAAAATAAAATATAGCATTCTTTAAACATCTAAAATATCTATGTACACAATAGACAACATAACTTATGGAGAATATAAGCTCTCAAGAAACTGGAATTCACACCTTAAGAAAAATGATGTGTAAGTCCCTTATTGCACTATTAGAGCAGAAATAAATGTGCACTGTTTTTCAAATTTCATTTTCCATGTGAGTGGTTTTCTTTTCTGAGCATAGTAATTAGGTGCATATATTTCTCCTAAGAATATGAAGTATAAAACAAGTAAACAACCCACCCACATATTTTGTTCTATGTTAAAGAATATTGTGCTAAAGAATGAGTTGGGCTTCAATAAATATTATTAGACTGCATATTCAGGCTAATATACCTACTTTTATATTCTGGCCAGCTCTATTTCTTTTGCTCTATAAAAAAAACATGTTTCTGTGAATTTAAATGTAGTTAATGCTGTGAAATTACTTTTTCAAATGAACACTATAGATTCAGCTTTAACCTAAAATAAAAAGAATAGAAAATTAAGTTTGGTGCCTGTGCATAGCCACAACACACTTTATATTTTTATTTATGCCATATTTACTGGAGGGAAGACATCCATGTTAATAGGTACAATTAAATTAAGATAAACTGATCATTTTCAGAAAGAAAATATAAAAATAAATTCTAAAAATAACTTGCTGTTCAATTTTGGAATATTGAATTCTTTAACCTAAAAAATGCAAATTTTTAGTTTCTAAAATTGGAAATTTAATTGTTTCTACATGCAACATTATTTTCATTTTATTCAAGAAAAAATAAACTGCTTTAATTTTTTAAAATTTATATCCTATATAACAGCTCTCTTCTCATTCTTTCCACTTTCAACTTCCTGTAAGAACTGTTTTAAAAATCCATACATTGTTACATGTTTGCAATATCATTCCTACACTGATGGCTAGTTATGGCAGGATTCTGAGAGTAACAGAATATATTTGTTGAATTCTCACTGTTTTGTAGGTATTCTCAAATTTTGTACAGAAGTTCATATGTTAGCAACGTCAGTTTATCCAAATTCATTAGGCTATAAGTACCCCCACTTTCCAATGGGATATGTTCTGTGTCAAAGAAAGGACTTTCAAAAGAAATGTCCAAGAATTGGCTGTATGACCTTTAGTTGGCATCCACCTTCAGACTATACAAAATGCAAGAAAGAGTCAGAGAAATCTGGAAATTCATGAGTGCATTTCTCTGGAAAAAACTGGTGATGAGTATGAGTCCTTTTCCCCATATCTAGAGAGATGTAAAAGCCTAGTGAGGAGTAGCTTTAGCAACACCATTCTCAGTTAGGTCAACTGATTCATGGGATCAAAAAACATAACATTGGAGAAAAGGTACGGATCAAAGAAGATGTTGTTTCCCCCCCCTGAGTTAGAAGAAAATGATGAACCAGTGTCCGATCATATTTGAGGAACTTGGACCAAATATGGAGCTCTTGAATCAATAGTAGCTGTGGTTGTTCATGGTCATGACCTGGAGAGCTGTCTTAAAGAGTAAAACAACCTGAACAAAAAGAACTTGAAGCTAGGGAAGGTCCAAATTGTGTGGAATCTCAAACACAGCATTTTTTGAAGGATGGAGCCATTACAAAATACAATACAAAGTCTAGTACAGTTTTCAAAAGTTAATAAAACCATGATCACATACACACATTGCTGAAGCCCCTCCCAGGGCTTTGGAAGGAGCTTGTGTACCCATGGCTCCCTGAACATGGGTTCTATGAGCTTTGGGAACATCTTCTAAAGCTGTAAATCTAAATGAGTAGGCTGAAGGAGAAATCACAATCAATGAGCAGAGACTGACTTACCCATTTTATGATATCTCTACAGAATGGACAATGTAACCCAGGAGAGAGATAGAAGAAAAAATTGTTTTCTGATTTTCCTAAAGAGTTCCACTGTGAGTTCTATAGTGTAAGTCCTATTAGTATTCCTATTAAATGCTGCCTATTAAGAAATTAAAACAACTTGATTAAGTTTACAAAGTCCTACAGGCAAAGGAGGATTTGTCTCCTTGTCTGGCCGACCCCAGAATAAGCACTTGGAGGATTCTTAATCACCATATTAGAAGGCCTCAATGGAGCCTTCCCAGGGATCTCTGCATGCCCAGATGACAAAACAGATACAGACAGCCTCTGAGCAACTGACCCTCACTTTAAATGACGACCTTCTTGAACCTGCTCTCTGGCTCTAACTTTGATCTATGAGCCATCTTCATCTCAGTCATGCCTGCATTTCTTATTTTATCTCTCTCCTTCAGAGCATGCTTCACACATTGTGCTTTGTTTAAAAGGACGCGCCCCGTGTTTTTCACCTGAAACACCCCAGCAATATTTCTAAAACTTGCAAACTGTGTTTTAAATTTTAAAAAAATTAAGCATTTCAATTCACTTGTACCATATCGAACTGATAAATACTAAGAGACACCTACAGACCAAATACTGTGTAAATCTTTGAAAAAGCAGAAGGCAGACAGTGTGAATCAAGGGTATGGAGTGGTAGGACTGGTCAGGGGGTGGAAAGAGTCTGTGGATTGTGTGACCATTAGTTAAAATGAACCTGAAGAGATAAGGTCTTAAATAAAATGAAGGTAGGATTCCAACATTCCTTTCTCCCTCACTTCTTATTTCTTCATTTCCCTAACTCATTTTTATAACATTTGATGTCCTTATATATTTTGATTGAAGGGAATATTCAGTTATTGACATGATATGAATGCATTACACTCATTTTCAAATCATAATTTCCATCCAATGATAGTCTATGGAGTAATTTCTAATCAAAATACTCAATCATAGATTAACACATCCCAGAATATTAGTCCTGAGCACATTTTTTACATAAATGTAACTGTGTGTTATGGGAAGAGTTGGGAAGATCTGTTTTTTGTTATTGGTTAACTGGTTATTGATGGTCCTTGGTGCTGTCATCCTCAGTCTAAACCAAAAAACTCTTCTACAACCTAGAGAGTGTGGAAGTAGAGTAGAACTCAAAAGGGTTAAACACTGATCAGGATCTCTGTAGTCCATAGTACATCAGTGTTAGCTCAGATGAAGCTCCCAGACAGGTAAGAAAATTTATGAGCAGAGAAGAGCTGTGCTTCACTTTTTAGCTGGTACACAACACATAGAGTTTCCTTTGTATTCAAGGTATGAAAGAAAAGAGCAGAATGGCCCTCTAAAAAAATCCAAGAGAAACTTCTGCAACATACCTGAGAACCCAGTATGTCACAGGGAGCTGCCATTGTTTTTTTCCTGTGTGGTAGGAAATAGCATAGAATCTTATGTTAACCCCAATAGATCTTAATTTGGAATGAGGCAATTCCACATTCAATATTAGAATGAATTGAAGTGGACAGCAGAACTGGTGACCAAGTTGAACATGCACATCTCAGCAGCAGATGTCAAATTTTCATAATTAGCTAAGACAAGGCACAGATGGGAGCTTGACATCACAGAAGTAAAGGTGGTGCTGGGGCCATGGGCGCGGCTAGAGCAATGTGCAAATCACAGCAACCTCCTGATGCCACCTGCCCTGAGACTCTGATGCTGTTCCAGGGAACAGAATGTGTGGAAAAGATGAAAACTGAATATGATTGAGTTTAAATCTACAATGAGTGGGGAAAACTGGAAATTGGACTACACTAAATTTTCTGTTATTACATAAAATGATAATTTGAATTAAAGAAAAAAATACAGGAAATGACATTTCTCTCATACCTGAATTTGTTCCCTGAAAATATCATACTTGCTAAAGGAGTTTATCAAATTTCATGTAACTGATTTACAGCTCAAATTAATTCTTTTTATGGAGTGACTGAATATTCATGAAACTGCAGCTATACCCTAATTATGATTCTAGATCAGCATTTGAAATCCAGACTACACAGGGACCCACATATTCCTAAGGGAATGAGAGTTACATACCCATTTGTAATCATTTGCTGGTCTTAATAAGCTAAGCTTTAAAACAAAAATACTTCCTTAACTCAAGGTCAAAATCATAAGAAATCTGCAGCCTAAGCACCAGGTGGGCAAAAAACTTCCCTAAGAATTTAAGTGAACCACTATAATATCTAATAACACTTTTTATTCTTAAAGGTTATACTCTTACTGTAAATAGTCTTTATTTAGAGAAGTTAGATGCCAGTAACATTACTTAATTAACAGAAAAATTCTATAGCTGAAAATAAGCTTAGAAGTTATTTCTAGC
The DNA here is from genome assembly GCA_025594165.1 of Tamias sibiricus. Taxonomy (NCBI): domain Eukaryota; kingdom Metazoa; phylum Chordata; class Mammalia; order Rodentia; family Sciuridae; genus Tamias; species Tamias sibiricus. Next base: position 15,256,601 of record CM046662.1, read on the forward strand.
TGTAGTACTTTATAACTCTTTTAAGCCTGAGAGAAAATTGTGTTATGTGTCTAATGATTTCATTTTTATCAAAGTGAACTTCCATATCAAAAGATTCTGAAATGTTGAACAATCTGAGCTGCTATATGCTTTCTATAATGAAATTTGGGGAGGGTAGAGGTAAAAGGTGTTAATTGATTAAAAGTATTAGTTTTGAATGGATAAATGCACAGGATGGCAAAGCTTAGCTCTACTAAAAGATTAAGTGCCAAATTATACACTGTATTAAACAACATAAGTAGCATTAAAAATTAACAGCAATTCCACATTAAGTCCTGATTATATTGTCAATTAAGATGATAATTGGGAAGGTTTCAAATAAAATTTGCAATAAAAAAACAATTTTATTACTTCAAGTGCTTCTTATGATTTTCTGTTTTTTGCTTAAACTTTTATTAAAAATTACATTTATCATTAGTAGTCAAAGAAATGTAACTCAGGGATAAAATATATGTAGAACATGGGCTTACATAAGTTGGCATTAAATGATGTCAAAGATACAGTTGAATGCTGTACCTTTCTCCCCTCTCTACTCAGTCTAAAGACACCAGCCCACTTACAAATTCTGGAGGACAGAATACCAGGGTAACATTAGGATGTGGCATTGGGCACCAAAAGAATGCTTACAGTAAAAACTGCAGAGGGTTTAGGTTATGATCTATTAATTCAACCACATATATCTGAGAGAAAAGAGCCACAAAAATAGAAGGCAACTTTTTGCTAGATTGTAATTTGCCATCTTATTTGTATAACTCACTTGCAGTTAATGTGAGATAATGAAATCACCTTATGTCCTAAAATTATTATAGTAACTACCACCCAGTTTTCCTTTTTTTTTAAAACAAATAAAACTATTTTAGCTTTTGTTGATATTTTTAAATCAATGTGCTGATTGCTTTAAAATAATGTCTAAGGAATAGTTTAGAGGTGGTGCACCTGTCTAGTCTATGGATTAGTCCCTGGCATTGACAAAATAAATAAATAGCACTCTTACATTGTTTTTTATTCCTCCTCTTCCCTCATCCCTCTTCAGCCTTCACTCCCCCCTACTCCTTTCTTCTCCTCCTCTCCTCCTCCTCTTCTCCTTCTCCTTCTTCTTGTCTGTCTTCTTCTTTGTGGTGTTATGTATTAAACCCAGGGGCATTCTAACACTGAGCTACATCCCCAGCCCTTCTAAATTTATTTTGAGACAGGATCTTGCTAAGTTGCCCAGGTTGGCCTCCAACTTGTAATCCTCCTGCTTCACACCCAATTGCTGCAATTACAGACATGCTCTACCATACTCTGGGCTTTGTTATTTTTATCTTTTAATATTCAATGTTTTAACCATATTCAATATTTTGTGTTTCTCTCTGAGTAAGCTGAGTACGCTGATTGCTAAATACTTGGTTCTCCCTACATTTGTCACCCCCCTCAATTTCACTTGAATCTGTTTTGTTGTTTTTTTTTTTAAGTACAAAGGTTTTGCAAATTAAGTTTGATTAACTGGCTGTTTATTCAAAATTAGGAGTAAGTGAGGACATATGAGGTGGGGCTCTCTGCATGTGAAGCTAGCCTTGTTTATCTACAGGGCTTCACATTGGGGACAACGACATTTTTTGGTGGAATCCTCCAAACTTTGATATCTGGAAATCTTTTAACTGGGGCTTCTCAGCTTTGGAAGAGTGGAATAGTACATTATTCTCCAGTGAGGATTAGGGATATGAGTGCCTATGTTCTGGGAGATTTTATTTTTATTTTATTTTATTTTTTCTGCAGAAGTTCACCTCCCATACCTTGGAGAGGAGGGGCCAGCAGCTCCAACCAAGTAGGTTGGACTGGAGAGGAGATAAGGAAATGAAGGGTCCCGAGCCTGGGCTTTTGACCTTTACTCTACTTCTCCACTTTGGGGCACGTTACTAACCCCATCCATGTGAGGTCAACCAGGCATGTTGAATTAAATTCAGAACTCAAACAGTCTTTGCAAGATCTCATGGCTGGCCCTAGTTTCAGGAGAGCAGCCTGGCAAGTGCATCATTTCCACAGACTTGTCTGGTATTTGTGTTACCATGTGAGACTATGTGAGACTGGGTCACCAGAAAGTTGACAGAGTGCTGATTTGGGGTGACTTTCTTTCACATCACAAAGAGGTTGAAAATAGATGTCTTGGTTACTAATGGTTTAACAAGACATGTAAACTTGCTTGTACTTGTGTATGGGCTCACATGTTGCCTATTGCTTGGACATGTTCCCACCACAGTACTATTTGGCCTCAATGGTGGTGGTATATCAGCAGGTCCTATTCATTTTATTCACACTTGGGCAATCCTGTCTGCATCCCTGTAGAGCCTACACTATACACATGTAATGTGATCTCCTATGGATGTCTTTTCCTACCTCCTCTGAAAACTTTCAGGACCGTTATACTACCATCCAGCTGGCCCTTCTAATCAGCATTTTCTTTTGTCTGTCTCACATGGTGAGGATGTACTCTCCTTGCTTTATTCTAAGCTGTGCAAAACAGAAAACAGACACTCCTTGTATGAAAGGAATGGCTCTCTTCACTGTGCTCTACGGCCCTTCCTCTATCCTTCCTGGTAATGGCAGAAGGTAAAAGTGTCAGCAACCTTCAGAGAGCTTAATGATCATAGCTTAGGAGTGCATGACAAGCTCACTGCAATGTGTGTTGTTTTACCTCTACAAAATAAAATTATAAATGATAAACCTCAAATAAGGAGAAAAAAATCATTTCAATTTCTATATTGTCTGGAGTAGATGGGTAGAGTTCACCTATAAGAAGACATTGCATTTAGACTTGGGGTAAGGATCTTTGATTTTTACGGGCTGCCTAACTAAAGAGCAGATACTAATAAAGAACTTTTAGTGCTCAAAGTGCTGGGCAGATAATAGTTGCCTTATGCCAAAACTTGTCACCATTCTGAAATTTTCTTACTGATTTAAAGCAATTCCCCTCCAATACTGAAGCAACAAGAATATGAAGATTTCCATGAGTATTATGTAGGGGAAAAATATTAAACCCTGAATTCTCAGAGATGGTCCTGATTTAAGATTATAACTTTTTCTATGGAAAGCTAACCTAGAAGAAAAATGAGTCCAGTTACTCAAATCATAATATCATTTGCAATAGTAATGATGAGTTTCAAACACCTCTGAGCACTCTATTCACAATGTAGCTGAAAAAATAAGACTGTCCTGAGCTAATTATGGATGTTCAGATGGGAGAGTTTAATAGGGTCCTCTTAGGAGAACTGTGCTTGAAGTGGTGTGTGAAGTGTGACTAGCTTAGCAAGGTGGCCACCTGAACTCCTTCTGACCTGGCCAGAGTAGACATGGCTAGGGAGTATCCTACACACTTAGAAGTTACCCTTAAGACTTAGACATGTTGACAGTAGAAAGTGTGTCTTGGCTAACATTAGCCTTCATTTTTTTGGATCATTCCCCAGTGGCAGAAGCTCACATAACCATTGACAACTTGGAGAATGTCCCTGGAGATCAAGAGAAAGAAAAATGTGGTTATTCAGCTACAGTGAGCGCGGAAAGCTACAAAAGGAACCAGGGTGCAAATTCCCAAGCACTTTGATAGGGCAAACAACAATGATTTTACTAAATACTGTAACACATGTATTTTTTTCCACTTTTTTAAAACTATCTTTAAAGATTTTATAAAACTAAAATCATGTATCTTAATGAGATGCCCAAAGTGTTTAAAGTATCCAGTTTGAAACCTTGATTAGCTTAGAATACCTCACCATGAATGGGGATAAAGATAATATCAGGTAACATTTCTTTTTATAAGACGTGTCTACTTGGCGTATTAACATGATTATATCCTCTTGAATCATAAATAAGTAAATATTTTTATTAAGAAAAGAAAGCAGACTGCAACATTACCAAAAGGTGAGAGACAAATCAAGATAGCTATTGAGGTTTATTCCTTTTAATTTTAATTGTCCTAGCAAGGCACTGACTCTGGAAATCTGCATTATCTCAACAGAACAGGATGATGCCAGCCTTCAGTTTCCAAAGGCTGTCCCCTCTCAACAAGACTATTTCTCTTACCAGGAGGATCCCATTGCCCCTGATCTGTGAATGTGTAAAATCATTCTTATATTTTAGATGTGAGGTGTTTTCTAAAAGCTCATGTGTGAGACAATGCCAAAATTTTCAGGGGTGAAATGATTACATTAGCAGCGTTGTAATGCAATCAGTGGATTAATCCACTAATAGGAATTAACTGGCTGGTAACTGTAGGCAGTTAGGGTATGGCTGGAGGAAGTAGGTCACTGGGGCTGTGCCTTTGGGGTTCATATTTTGTCCTTCTTGAGTAGAGTTCTCTTCCTGGGTGCCATGCACTGATTTGCTTTCCTCTACCACATCCATCTGCCACCTTTCTCAATGGAACCTCTAAAACTTTGAGTAAAAAACCCTTTCTTTTGGTCTACATTGGACTTGTCAGATCTTTTGGTAAAAGCAACACAAAGCTGATTAAAACAGCCATCTCACAGGCAGGTTCCCTCTCTACTGTCACTTTGGCCCCAGTGCATAACAAACTCTCTAGGTCTCGACTAAAAATTATTCATATGTTATTTTTCACTACTAGTAAGTTTTTCCAATAAAACTTGCTGAGCATCTGTGGTATGTATCAGTGACTCTTCTATATGACAATATGTTCATCCATGTTATTAGTACCTAACACTCTTCGGTATCTCCACCATTATTAAATTATTGCTTAGTTGAAACTAAGGCATATTAAGCTTATGAATGGAAATGGTTCATATTGACTTCTACTAGAATATCTCATTCATGCACTACTAAGATTGTAAATAATAAAACAGAAAGAACCACAGATATTCAATATATAAAAGCCCTAGCTAATCATGTTGAATACAATGCACAGACTGAAGATAGATGAACTGATTTAGAAGATTATGAGGTAGAGTTTCAAAACCATATATACTAGGCAAAAGATTAAATAATCTTTAGATTCCATAAGAAAATAAAGCAGTGAATTAATTTAAAAGATTTCATGTTGAAATATAAATGTTCTCCGAAATTTGTTAAAAATGTGTTAAGGAAAATTTTGAAATTCAAAATATTATAGAAGAGGTTAGATCTCTTTTTCTAAAACATACTTTAACTAAACAAGTAAACAATCTATTTATATTCAGGCTGTAATTTTAAAGTAAAATAAGTTATATGCTCAAATACCTGAATAGAAGTAAATGTAGAATACAGTGATCTCAGTATTTCATTTAAAAAAATTCTTTCTCCAATTAAATATACCTAAAATATACCGATTAATGTTCAGCAGTTGTTGAACACAGCTCCTAGGCTATTCTTACAAACATTCATTTCTGCATTTTTAAACAATTGTTTATGGAGTTTGTATTGCACTTTAATTTACAGTTTTAAAGGTTAACAAAAACTTAAATATTTTGGAAAACATGATGAATGTAAATTGCTGAGCACATGCTGAAGAATTATTTGTGAGTGAGAAAACTGAAATTATAGTAATACTATCTTAAACACGGAAAAACGTTACACTCAGATTTGCAGGTATCTTTGAATTAAACATATGTACACACACAAATGAACAAAACATATTACATCAACATTTCACTTGAAAATCTGTCATTTTTCAATATAGCTTTTCCAAAACGTTTTCTATAACCACACGTTACTTTTGTAATAAGGGGGAAACATCTTTTTTGCTTGTAAAAATTTAAAAAATAACACTTGCATAGATTTTTGAAAATTTGCATTGGGGTTTGCATACATGGCTTGTGTATTTCCTACAGAAGGTAAGTATATGCCATAAGATCATTTATATAATTATACAAGACATAAAAATGTCCCAGGAATTATTAATGTATATTTGCATGTCTGAAGTACAACTTTTTAATACATTCATGTAATACATATGCACAATTGTTTTTAGATGACTAATAATACGTGTAGCAAATAAATTCAAGGAAAAATTAAAATACATCCAGGAAGCCTAGGCTGAGTACAGAAGTATGCATGCTACCTGATATTTATCAGATAAGAGAAAGGAGTCATACATTAATGCAAAACATCTCTGTACATGGAATAAAGAGGGGAATAGCACCAGTTAACCTACTTATAGATTCTCAAGTCTGCAGCTACAGATGGGAAGTGAGTAGTCAATGAATGAGTGCTTAATAATATCAACCATTAGCATACAAAAAATAACACTGATGGGCTCTCCCACTGCCACAACAATTATAGTCACTTCTTTCCTATTGACAAAGGCACTATTTGCATAAAAATTTTTGAAATACAATTTGACTCTAAAATGTTGTACTAGAATTTGTATAGTTATACACGAAAATAATAGTATAAGTGTGCATATTAAATAGAAACTTAATAATGTAAAATATACAGCTAATAGAAATAAGGAAATCACAGTTTTATTTAGTTTTGGATTTAAACATTAAGTATTCCAGTCATCCAATATATGGCACAATAATAAATTCAACTGAATATTAATAAAATTTATGAATGCATGAAGAACTTGCTTTTAGATCCATTACCTTAGGACTTGCAAGTTTTAAAATACAGATCAGAGTGGGAGTCTTATTAAACATGAGTGACAACCTTCAAAAATGTAAATTATGCATCTCAAAATTTAAAATTCCTTAAAACAATGTACAAGTGAGAAATAAGATATACACAATTTAAAACAGAAAACATCATTTCTAGTCTTCATGGAGAGATCACTGCTAAAACACATGTCAATTATTTTCTATTGTCAGCTTTTCACTTTGTAGGCATCATTTAGACTTATAGATTCCATCAAGAAATTCACTATAAAAATAAACACCCAATTTTTAAGATAATTCTCTGTTAAAAGTAAAGACAGAAAGGAGCTTAATCATGCCTAAATCTAACTCCCAGGTCTGACTCGGTGTCCTTGCACATATGCCTCACACATCAGTCACTCAAGATTTGCCCATCATGGGCTCTGACTCCTACATCACATCCATGCCAAGTACTTACTGTGAATGCCACTTCCTTTCCTTTAGTAATAGCCATGACCCCAGGCCATGCCCTGGACAGTGGAGCCACCCTCCCTCTGCTCCATTTATATTAGTTATTTATTGATGATCTCTCATTTATGAATCATAACATTCAAAAGTTTGATTATTGCTCATACCTATCACTAAAATGTGTGTGATGATGGCCCCAAACATACATCGTATTATTTAATTATAACATTGTGTATACAGAAATACTGAGCTAATGAATCTTTAACATGATAAAACAATATAGCACAATAGATGTAGTCAAACAATGAGATGAAGATAAAATAATATCTTTAGTTGTCTCCTAAACGTGGTTACTAATTTATATTACTATTGTTTGATGTTTATGCATATAACATATTTTCTTCTTAATAATGCATTCTGACCACCTTTAGACAGATTAATCAAAATTGTTTGCCCTCATTACGTTGGTGACCATAATTATAATTATAACATTGATGTAACAATAATTATGGTCTCCAATGTAATGAGGGCAAACAATTTGTAATTAAAGTAGTGGCATTGCTGTCTTTTCTTGTTGTTTGTTTGTGCTTGTATTATTAGAATGATCTTCACCATTTTCTTGGTAAGGTATTCATTCATTTTGTGGTTACACTTAGTTCAAACTGGATAATATAATGAACACATCAACTGGAGAGACATGAATGACAATAGGTGACCATGAACTGAAAGCTAGAAGCAGTGAGACATATACCATTATACTCATCCTTGGTGAAATCTCCACATATCCCTGTGGATGAATTACTGATCATATATGACATGGACCATATTTCCCACAGATCTAATGGCTCTGCATGATCTACTTATATGTTCACCATTAAAAAACTGATTGTTTGAATACCACAGGCTAAACATTAACATAGTATGAAGTTCTAATATTTTGTTTAATTTCCCAGTAGGTTACATTTTCTAAGCCTTAGTTATATGCATCCCATTTTACAGATTGCAATGCTAAAACACAGGTATGGTCACTTTTCTCTACGTCCTAAACTACTGAGAGAATCTCTTCTGCTTTACCAAACTACTTGAACATACAATACAGTTCACATTTTAATTTCAACCTACATTTCCAATGTAAATTTTTACGTATGTACAATTTCCTCTAATCATTTCAGAATACATACATTCCTCATATATAACCCATACTCACCACATTTGGGTTTCTGTTCAAAATGTATTGTGTATCTAAAACAATACTCCAATTTTAATTTCCAACTGTCAAAATGATTCCTATCTTCATGGATCATCTTAAATATAATTGCAATTAAATTTTTCTAAACATGTTAAATAGATTAAAATCTAAGCTATTTTCCATTTTGGTATTATTTTTTAAATAAATTTACAAAGTAATGACTCAAGAGGATGGGGGATAACATAGAGTCTAACTGTTCTGAGTCCCAGGCATGAAGGAGTTGATAGGTGAAATGAGTTGTGATCTTTCCTTGACTCATATTAGAGCTGAATCAGGAAACAAGTTGAAGGGCAAAAGCAGAAACCCCTGGTTAAGAATTTTTGAAACGATGTTCCTTAGAATACTGGTGTTCAGTGAACTGGACTAAAATACTCTGCAGATAAAATTGAAATATTGGTGCTTTCTTCTCTGAATTAAAATATATATGTTTTCCAGAACTTTAAGCATTTCCCCCATAGACAGTTCTTAAATCATTGGTGACATAATGCCTACATGTACTAGAATATATTATTTTTTCTCAAAATATTTTTTAAAATGTTGAATATAGTTGTATTTTATTATCTATTTCAAACTGCATCATGATTCCTAGGGATGAACAACAGAGGACCCGTATTCTACATTAGTATTTGACAACATTTTTTCTCTAAAAGACAGACAGTAAGTGCCTTTAGGTTTGCAGGTCATGGGGCATCTACTGTAACTATTCAGCTCCACTGTAGGTAAGTCAAACAGAAACAAAAGATATTTAAAGACATCTCCATTTACAAACACTGAAATTTTAATTCACTTTTCACACTTCAAGAAATAGTCTTCTTATTATGTTTTCCCATTTGCTTAAAATTATTAAAATCATTCTTAGCTCAAAGGCTATATAAAAACAGACAGCAGACTGACTTTGAGCCACAGCCACAATGACTGACTTTCTGGTTAGGTTCTATATTTTTGCCTTCAGTGCTAATGCCTGTGGAAAAGAAGAAGCCCAGAGAGGAAGATCATCTATCAGGGTACCATCACATTATTTGACATTTTAACCTATGAAGTCCCAAGTTTTCAGCTTGGAGAATATTTCAACAAAATGGACAAAGTTGCATTTAAATAGGCTAGAAATCTTAATCTAATATTTATATATTATTATATTAATTAATGATTTATTAAAGTCATAATTATTATAATTGTTAAAATCATAATTATTATAATTACTCTTCTTAAATAACTATTACATATTATATATTATATATTATATACTATATTTTAGTTTTTTTTATTCTAAGTTGTTATATATGACAGCAGAATGAATTATAATTTATATTACACATACAGAGCACATTTTTACATATCTCTGGTTGTATACAAAGTGTATTACATACTATATTTAAGTTTTTATAGGTATTCCACATCTAGGGTGGTGAGGCAAATGAATTACATTTGGCGAATCCAGGTAATATTTTAGGTGGAAATAGTGTATCAACCCTAAGTGGTTTATTTCGTTTTATTTTTTTGGGGGTAGAGTAAGCATAGGTTTGAAAGAAGTGGAAGAACTCTGGGATTTGATGGGATGAAGTCAGAAACACAAACAAGAAGGAAGAGCAGGTGCACCAATTGCACTCCCCTGAGGAAGAATCAAGAGGTCTTAAAACTGTGGAGGAAATGGAAATCCAGGAATGAAGAGCTGGCCAGCTCTGGTGTTAAGGCATTCAAAGAGAAGGTGAGGCAGGTGCAGGAATAGATGAAATAAATACGAATTTCTTAAAGGATAAGAGTAAAGCTTGAGAAATAGGAATAGCTGCTTTGAAGACTAGAATAGCTGAATTAGCCAGGAAAATTTGGTTCCGTCAGAGGAACTGGGTATGTTTGAAAAAGGAATGTGCACAAGTAGGAGAGCTGCTATGTCACCTGAAGGAGAAGCTTAGTTAGTCCTGGTATCTGGTCCAAGTGCAAAAGCTAGGCCAACAAGAAGGACCAGGGTAGTGAGAACAGCATGGCCAGAGCAAACAGGTGGTCAGAGAACATGAGTTTGGCAAAGCAGCCACAGTGGCAGGATTGTCACAGAGGTATTCCTGAGACCATAGACCTCGACTCAGGATGGGTGGGGACCTTGGCACAGAGACAGATTTACTTAAGAAAACAGAAATGTGTTTTGCCAGTTATCTTGAGAGTGAGAAGCTTGCAGGCTAAAGCAAGCAATCCATGTTCAAGTGAGAATGTAGGCCATCTCTACAGGGAAAGACGGCAACCCCTTGGACTGGGGTGTTAATATTTATAGAGGGACAGCAGCTAGGGAATAGACTAGAGGCAGAGTTACATGATTTTCCTCCAGTTTTACCTGTGTTTGTACTTGTGTATCACCCTCATATTACATTTTGTTGGTAAGGACATGGGTCAAGGAGGACCAAGGACTTGGTCTGGATTGCTCACAGGTTTTCTATTTTGCCTTTCAAAGGTTCATGGATGCTTCTCTTTTGAGACTCAGTATATCAGTCTTTATCTGTATCCCCAAATTTCTATCTCAGGATGAATAATGGAGGCACAGGAATATACTCCTCAGGGAGTACCTGGAATAGCTATTAGCAATTGCCTAGGAGTCACTTTGTAAAAGTAAATTCCTTTTGGGAAAAAGTCAGGAATTGGGTCCTTTTTTGTTTGTTTGGTTGGTTTGGTTTGGCTTTTTAACATGTAGAACTAAAACTTTCTATGCTTAGTTTTAAATGGATTCAATTCCAGTGTCTGAAAACTCTCTATTGCAATTAAATCTACCGAGACTACAGGCTCCTTGTGTGCAGTCTCAAGCTTATTCATTATTAGAGATTAATATTGTAAAGTGTAACACTGTCAGGTGATTGAGCAAACTGCTAGAACAATGTGAAGAAGTCTCCTGCAATAGATTCCAATGTGCTCTGAGCAGAATCAAACTGCTGAGGAAATCCATTATCACAGTAATCAAATTGTGAATGTGAAATAGAATAAAAGCTCAGTTTTTCCATTTTTGTTCATTTGTATCAGGATAATACTAAATGACAACGAACTTTAATTCCAAACGAGCCTTGCGTCTAATATGTTATGGGAAATATTCTCAAAGATGATATATTGCAGAAAATATACTTTGAATTCATGGAAGTAATTTGAATATCCTTTCTATTTTCCAAATACTAACTGTGGTTAAATTATTAAAATGGTAAATTCTAAGGAATTATCCTGTCCATTGTAATATGACTGAAGATTTCTTGGCTAAATCTCTTTTCTATCTGTGATTAAAGGGAAAAGGAAACTACAAAATAAATGTGGCAGATTAAAAACAAAAATAAAGAAAAGAAAAATAAATATGAGAAAAAAACCATTAAATTTCTTATGGTATTTCAAATACTTAAAACCACTTTTTGAGTAAGAAAACTGAATTCTAAACGCACATTTAGTTTTAAAAATACAAGGCATCTCTTAACAGTCCATGAACACATATGACTGACAGCTTTTGAGAGTATTTCCATAGCTTTCCTCCCAATGGACTCCATTCTTTCTCCCATAATATGGACTAAAATGCAAAACTCACAGTTTGTTGTCATATTCAGCTTTAGGCCATTTGACCTAAGTCTTAGATAAAGATGCAGAATCAAACCATTGAATTTGAAGTATGATTTCACCTTTGAGGTCACTACAGCAATTAGCACTTCTACTATTATGTTAAAATAGCCTAAACAGGACATGAGTAAAATATATATATATATATAACCCTGCAGATAGAAACAGTGTGAGGTGTTTTTATTGAAATGCCTGTGATGTAAGAGAGTAATATCACAGTTCCACAGAGTTGAATTTATATTTTTAACAGGTGCCATGCTGAACAATTATCCTTGAAAAAATAAAGGGTTCTTTCAGACACTTCCAAACAATGCCATATGCTTAAACTTGGGAAGACATTTAAAGAAAGTTAAATCTTAACTGACACTGAAATATTTTTGGCGATGAACAAAATATATGGAACTAGTAGCTTCTAGTTTACAAGACACACTTGCATATCCCCATTTCCCACATTTCTCTCCTTAGCCATGTGATTTCCATTCTACCACCTGTATTAGAATTGCTTTAAATGAACTAGAAAAATGAAAAAAAAGAAAAAAAAATGGGGGGGGGGCCTCAGGATTTGTAGGGCATGTGGATTTAGAAGTGGACTTCACAGAAAGTAGCAACTTGGTTGAGTCCAGGAAATTTTTCCTCATGATTCAGCAAGATATATTTTTATTAGCCCACATTGCTTAAGGTCCTTCTCATTAGAAAACTAGCTCTTAAACACATAATTCTTCCTTGTCAAAAAGCCAGTGGAGCCAGAGAAGTTGTTGTGAACATCAGTCATTCACATATTTACATACATCATTTTGCCAGAGGACTAAATTTTGCTGATTTTAGATATCTTTAAATATCTTTGATTTTAGTGATGTGTTTCATATTTGGGGGATTATCTGATTCTAATGGAATGGGCCTCTTGGCTTAAATTTGGATAGACTGGCAGAGAAGAAAATTTAAAGCAGTTGTTTTCAAAGTGGAGCTCTGGGCCAGGAATATCAGCCTCTAGTGGGGATTTATTATAGAAATACAAATTATTGGTCCCCACCCAGGCATAGTAGCAATCTGAATTTACTAAGGTGATTCTGATTGGTGTTTATTTTTACAAAGCACGAACTGGTTTAGGGTAGCTTGAGAGATTCAATAGACTTGGAAAAGCAACCAGTAGGAGAAAGGTTATAAATCAAGAAAGCAAAAAAAAAAAAAAAAAAAAAAAAAAAAGGTGGGGTGGAGGGGTCCTAGGTTCAACTTGCCTTATTACAAGACTCTACCAAGGAGTCTCCAAGACACTGGCACATCTCAGCATACCAGTGTTCTCCTTGAGAGACATATATGAACAAAATGGGTCAACTGAGGCAAACAGAGTATTCTGATATGGCATATGGCGACCATCTCTGTGCACCAACCACCTGAGTGTGGCTGCTCTGTGTCTTGCCTATATTACACTATTTATAACATAATGACAGCTACAGTAAGGTTGCCAAGTAGATATGGTAAACCCATTAAAACTCACTCAAGTCTTACAGTAACCTGGGGCTTCATGTCAAATGCCTAATCTTGAATATACGGTGGTTCTGTTACCCTACCCTAATCTTGTACTTCATAGGAATCTATCTGAATTTTACCCAGACCTAATATTACTTATCTTTGAGAACAGGATGCCTAAAGGTTAGAAGATCATCTTCAAGTAGGGGAATCAAAATTAGCTGGATCTAAGGTGGCTGCCAGAATGACCCTCTGAGGACATCCAAGTTCACTCTTATTCCATCTGTATGCTGAAGGACACACACCCCCTCCCAGCACCAGAAAGGCTGACAACTTCCACCAGGATGACTGAAAAGAACCAAAAGAAGCAAAAAGACGTGGCTCCTGAATTTCTAGGAAACTCTGCCCATTTCCAAAAACGTCATGAACTTTCTCTTCTTTATTTGCCTATCCCTTCCCTTCCTGACTCCCAAGGGCGAAGAGGTTGATTTTCAAGTGTATCTCCCACTTCTTCTATTCTAGGCCAAGAATAAAAGTCTCCTTAGCTGCTTTCTCCATTGGCACCTTATCTTGTTACTGGTTCCACAGTTCCAAGAAGAAAACAGGATCTAGTTTGGAATAAAAAAATTGGTCACAATTCCATCTTTGATTTTACCAACACCTCACTTCAAGATGGTAACTCTTTTTTTTTCTTTTTTTTCTTTTCACAATACCTTTATTTTGTTGTTTTATGTGGTGCTGAGGATCAAACCCAGTGCCTTCCAAATTCCAGGCGATCACTCTACCACTGAGCTACAAGCCCAGCCCAAGATGGTAACTCTTGAGTGTCTTAATTCGACATTTGAGAGCAATTCTCTCCTCTGATGGTGACTCAGCCTGGAGCATTTGCTCTCACTCACTCCTTTAACCCAACAATAATTGAGACTTGAATTCTATGCCTGGCTCCTTGGGCCTCTACAATTGTGGCAACTTCCATTCCACAACTATATGATCTTGACTGCCTTGTAGGCAACTGAAAACAACCCAGAGGCCATTCTGTGTCTTCTCACTTAGGTGTTACTTTTAGATTCCCCAGCTTCCCCTGTACTACCTAGCACACATCAACCTACTTTTAGCCAGACCTTTATTTCTACATCAAGCACCAGCTCATTTCCATAGGCACAAAATGGCACCCTTCCAATCTGTTTATCTTTTTGTTCTCCTCTGATGGGTTTGACTCTTAGAGAGTTTTCCATCAAACATGAGCTAAAACCAACAGCATTTCTATGTGGGCACTCAGCTGACCTCAAAACCCTAAAGATGGTTCAACCATCCTTTCTTCTGGAACAACTGATAATATCCATAAACAATGACATTAAATAACTATTTATGGAATTTGAACTATGAAGCTAGATGCAGGAAATACAATAACTATTGTGCTACATGCAGGAGATATAGCAGTGAACCAGAGAGAGGAAATTGGCCTCAACAAATTTACATCTACTAGACAATGTATTTGATTACTGATGACCCAGTTTGGAATAAAAAAAATAATATTTGGTATCATCTTTGATTTTCACAACTCCCTCTCTTCAAGACTATACCTCATCTGGCCTCATCATGTCTTGGTTTGGCATTTGGGAATTCTTTTATATTTGAATACTGAGTCATGACTATGCTTTGAGGAGGAAATACAGAGAAAAACCACTGAGTTATATTTACAATCAGGAAGGCTTCAAAAGTGAGATTTAAGCAGAGAAATCTAAAACACGAGTAGAAATCACTTGGCAAAGGTGAGTTTAGAGTAGCAAATATAGTACCCCAAACAGATGGAAGAGTTTGTGCAAAGCTTGTCATGTCTTCAAGAAACTCAAAGAAACAGCAGGGTGTGTAGACTGAGGAGAAAAGCAGCAAATTATGACACAAGATTGGTAAAGGAGGCAAGGAGCAGGATTTTTGAGTGTCTATGGACAGGCTTTTATTACAACCCACCTACAGCTGGATGGCATCTGTCTAGTCCTTACAACTCCAAGTATTATCACATGGAGAACAACAGCACTGGCTTCATATGGAAACTTGGGCAAATATAGAACCTCAGACTCCCTCCAAACTTACTAAGTCAGAATCAGTTTACTAATACTTCCACATGATCCCCATGCATGTTAAAACAAAAAAAAAAAAATTAAAGCATGGGAGTAGCCTCACCTAATTTAGATTTTGTTAAGATGGTAGCTATATGGACCACAGATTTGACAGGGGGTGGGAGAAAGGTGTATTCAGGAAAGTCAATTAAGTGTGCATTGCATCAGCTTACTGAAAGATATTATCATGAATTAGAGAGGTGTCAGCAAGAATGATGGATTGGAAACAAATTATGGAAGTTCATTCCAGGACCTGGTGATTGATTTACAAGGAAGTGTGAGGCTGACTGACAGTGTCACAGATGGTACTGGAGTTTTTCACCTGAGAACTGAATGGACAATATTGTCATCACTCACATAGGACACTACAGAAGAAACAGAGTTGGGGAGAAATATGAATTTACTTGTGGATCACACTGGTGTATCTAAAATGTCATTCTAAAAAATGAAATCTGATATTCAAAGACTATTGCACTGTTTAAGTGGTGTCTCACATATTATTTTAGCTGTTCCTATTATCACCCTGATGAATTATTATTCATAATTCATAAAAGTCAAATGCAACTATCAGAGGAATAGAGTTATAAATGGTGTTCGAATGTTCTGACTCTAAATTTTGTACATTCTGTTGTTATTCTTCTTCTATTAGCACTAGGAACACGTAATTACACAGAAACAAAATAGGAAAAGGGTTTTTAATGGTTGTTTGTGGAGCCCTATGGTTTCACCAGTTAATATAGTGTACCTATGGAATTCTGCAGGGAACAAAGGAGATGGTTTGATGGGTCTGGGTGGTCCCCACCTGACTAAAATAAGAACAGTGCTACTTATTCTTGTTCATGTTTTTGGTTATTAGATTTAATTTGAAGAAATGATTTAACACCTTTTCAAAACTACTGTGATTGATACCGCTGAAAGAGAAAGCCACCTACCAAGGCAGTGACACATTTTGTGTAAGCCAAACATCTTGCCAGTTGCTGGGCATTGAGTGGTCAGTATGATATAGAAGGATCCCCAACCTGCAGCTTTCTGTCAAGTGGAAGAAAGTGAAAATGTAGTAGAAAATAAATGCAATAAGTTTATGGAAGGCATAGATACCATAACAAAAAGAGAGCAGCAGGAGAATGAAAAGAGGAAATTATGATAAAGAATATTTTGGAGAACAGGAATGGTCAGGGGAGGATTCTAGGAGGTATTAAAGATCTGATGGATGAGAGTCATCATTAGATCCTCTGCAAGAACTTTTCTGCAAAGAGAAGAGCAAATGCAGATGCAGTGGGGCATGAGTGCAGGCAAGCAGATCAGCCGAGAGAGAGAGGATGCTTGTTTCTGTAACAGTGTCTACTTTATTCTTTGAGCATAAACCTGTCTGCTCTGTCCTAGCTGGCTTATTTTAAAACTGTTGCTTTTGGTTTGGGATTTTTTGTTTTTCTTTTGTTTTGTTTTGTTTTTCCTTTTGGTGGAGACCACCTCCCATACCAAGCAGAGTTAACTGTCCTTAAGCCCACATACCACAGGAATGAAGTAATTCAGTCTTTTGGGTCTGGTGTCAGAAGAACCAAGAAATGGCTATCATCCAAGGGCACAAGTGAATCATGACCCATGATAGGACACAGCTTGAATGTAACTTTCAACTCAGCTTTTTAAAAAAGCTTTCTGTTCCCTCTAACTGCTTTCTTAGCTCTCCTGTGTCATACCTGGGTCTCTCCTAGCCTTGTCTAGACATTGTCCTGGCTCTGATTTTGTAGAAGGCACTGCTGCTATGAAAAATTAGTAATTTGACAATTTAAAAATTAAATTGTAGCTGGGGTGTGGTGGCGCATGCCTGTAATCCCAGCACTTGGGAGGCTGAGGCAGGAGGGTCACGAGTTCAAAGCCAGCCTCAACAATGGCAAGTCACTTAGCAACTCAGTGAGACCCTGTCTCTAATAAAATACAAAAAAAGAGCTGGGGATGTGGCCAGTGGTAGAGTGCCCCTGAGTTCAATCCCTGGTTCAAAAAAAAAAAAAAAAAAAAAAAAAAAAAAGAAAAAGAAAAAGAAAAGAAAACAGAAAAAAGAAAAAGTTCAAATGACTTTTGAGCACCCAAAGTAGAACAAATTCTTAAAGTAGGCAATGCTAGCTCAGCAACATAATGTGAAAGCAAGATTCTACATGTTAACATTTGAAGTTCTTTTACTAAACCCATAAGAATGTTTGCTATGGCTTTAATGTGGTTTGTCCCCAAGTGTTCCTTTGTTGATGGACTGATCCTCAGTATGGCAGTAAGGAGGTGGCCGGACCTAGAAGAGGTGGAGTCTGATGAGAGGTCCTTTAGTCACTATGAGCACTGCCCTCAGAAGGTATTAAAGCAGTCCTCCTTGGACCTCAGAGTTAATTCTCAGGAGATCAAGTTGCTATAAAAACCAGAGTCCACTCCCTGAATCTCTCTCTGACTGCCTGTCTGGCAATGTAATCTCCTGTTCCCACCAGTGTTCCCTCCACTGTACCAGCCACCATGAGTCACCCAAAATGTCTAAGCTTGATGTCTTTGAACTTTGGCACCTAAATAAACCTCTTTCTTCTATAAGTTCTGCTGTCTGTACTCTTGTTCTATCAGCACAAGAAATGGATTAATTCACTTTAACTCATTTTAATGGCAAGTTCTAGAATTTCTATACTTGCATAATATAGAAAATATATTTTTAGATAATATATTTTTTAAAAAAATGTCTGGGGCTGGGTGAGGTGGCCAGGGCAACTTGGGAGGCTGAGGCAGGAGGAACACCAAGTGCAGGGCCAGCCTCAGTAACTAAGTGAGGTCATAGGCAATTTAGCAAAACCCTGCCTCTAAATAAAATCTGAAAAGGGTTGGGGATGTTTCTTAGTGGTTAAACACCCCTGGGTTCAATCCCTGTACCAATACGTAAATAAATAAATTAAATTAAATTATAAATCTGAACCTTTCATCTAATGCTTGAAAGCCAAATAAAACAGATAACTTCTGAAAAAGTTTAAGTTCTAAAGTATATGTATTTTAGTATATTATGACCTAAGTTTTTTGAAATATAATATGGGGAACAAACTTATTTATAACACCAGTTCCATAGTCAACATAGCCGAAGCATCTAATAACAAGTCTTATAATTTAATCCTGGGAATATAATCTGTAATTTAAATGTCCTTCCTCAATTTTTTTCTAAGATTTTATTAATACATTGACATACTTTAAAGAATTAGTAGATGCATACAGAAAAATTAGCAATAAATAACTGAAAAAAAGTATGACAGATAAGAAAGATGTTTAAATGAACTAGAGGAATAGCAGAAAGCTACCTTCAAGAACACAAAAGTTGCCCAGTATAGTGGCACATGCCTGTAATCCCAGCAACTCAGGAGGCTGAGATAGGAGGATTGCGAGTTCAAAGCCAGCCACAGCAGTGGCAAGGCACTAATCAACTCAATGAGACCCTTTTACTAAATAAAATAAAAAGTAGGGCTGGGGAGTGGCTTAGTGGTTGAGTGCTCCTGAGTTCAATACGTGGTACAAAAAAAAAAAAAAAAAAAAAAAAACCACAAAAGGTTTTCACCATATAGAAAACCAATGACTTATCAGTCCTATGAAAAAGGTAAGGAAAGAAAAAAAAAAAAAAAAAGTATGTTGGGAAAATGAGAAAGCTAGACTAAATATGCAGAGAAATTTCTCAGGCTAATACTAATCATTACATAATACAATCCCTTTGGAGCCATCTAAGAAGCTTATAGACAGTCATCTCAAGTTAAAAGTTAAAAATGTATCTATACAAATATTTTTCTTTCAATTCCATTTTTCTTTCTTTTTAAAAAATTTTCTTTCATATCCCTATGCTATCATATGAGTTATGAGAATTATGTAAATTATCCTTCAATAGTCATAATTTTCTCTTATTTTGATAAATGCCCATTAGTCACTGTTCATCCAGTTAAAATTAAAAACAGAAAGAACAATGGTTTCTAAATATTGTGAAATACATTGTTTCAAACTTTCAAAGATTCATTTACTACACAAAGGAAAACTTACATTCACTGAGAAAAAAAAATTAAAACATGAAATATACTGACTCACTTGCTTGGAATCAGCAGTTAAATTATAATCTAATGTTTACCTATGAAATGATGATGATGTAGCAGTTCCATCATTGTGCCACAACTAATTAAAATCGTCCTTCAAGATCCTTTCAGAATGAATTATTGATCTAATAAATATATTTTTAAAAGGTATTTATAAATAATGCTTAGGATACCCACACCCATCAGATAAAGTAATTCAATTTAAGTTCAGATACTCCATGACTTCACTTATTACGGGGTAGGTTTCCAGTAAACCCATCATAAGTTGATGATACTATAAGTCAAAATTGCATTTCACGTGCCCACTATTGAACATCACAGCTCAGCAACTCAGCATATTGTAAAGTGCCCATTTCCTTACTCTGCTGAGCACATGGATGACTGGGATAAGTAGTTCACTAACCCTGCCCAGAACCACTAGAGAGTACCATGCCAACTGATTGTTAGCCCAGGAAAAGACCAAAGCTAAAAGTATGAACTACAGTTTCTACTGAATGCAGATGATTTTCACATCATTGTAAAGGTGAAAAATCATTTCATTGTAAGCTCAGAATCACCTGTATTTTTTGTTTGTTTGATTTTGTTATTAGGAAGAACTTCCCTTCATATTTATAATGAGAAGGGGATCACTTGAGTGAGTCATAAAGCTGCATTTTATCAAATCAACTTTGAAAAAATAATAAGCCTTTCTAAAATTTATTTTTACTAGACACATTGAAACATAAAACCTGTACATGTTAAACCTGTAACATGATATTTTGATACATGTATACATGTGTGATATTTAAGTTAGAATATCTTCCCAAAGATTTATAATTTTTATAAAAGCTTTCAAATTTCTTTTTTCTACCTTTTTAAAAATATTTTTTTAGTTGTAGGTGGACAAAATACTTTATTTTATTTATGTGGTGCTGAATATCAAACCCAGGGCCTCACACCATACATCTGAGCCATAACCCCAGCCCCTTTACCAGCTTTTTAAAACATACAGTACATTAATTTTTGGTTTATAGTTACCCTACTACTATACCATAGCATATCAAGGCTTCTTATTTCTATCTAACTATAACTCAGTACCCATCAATCAACTTTCCCCACACTGTCTCCATCCTCTGTTTACTACCATTCTGCTAGAATAAAAATTTTGCTCTTAAGAAAGAAAGCTTCTTCTCAGCAAAACAAACAATCAGTGAGGTGAATAGAGAACCTACAGAATGGGAGCAAATCTTTACTACAAGCACATCAGATAGAACACTAACCTCAAGGATTTATAAAGCTCTCAAAAGCCTTAACACCAACAAAACAAATAACCCAATCAATAAATGGGACAAGGAACTAAACAGACACTTCTCAGAAGATGATATGAAAACAATCAACAAATATATGAAAAAAAAAAATGTTCAACATCTCTACCAATTAGAGAAATGCAAATCAAAACTACTCTTAAGATTTTATCTTACTCCAGTCAGAATGGCAGCTATCAAAAAAAAAAAAAAAAAAAAAAACAATAAATGCTGGCGAGGATGTGGGGAAAAAGGCACACTCTTACATTGCTAGTGGAACTGCAAATTGGTGAAGGCAATCTGGAAAGCAGTATGGAGAATCCTAGGAAAACTTGGAATGGAACCACCATTTGACCCAACTATCCCACTCCTTGGTCTATTCCCAAAGGACCTAAAAACAGCTTAATACAGGGACACAGCCACATCAATGTTTATAGCAGCACAATTCACAATAGCTAGATTGTGGAAGCAACCCTGATGCCCATCAGCAGATGGATGGATAGGGAAACTTTGGTATATATACACAATGGAACACTACTCAGCACTAAAAGATAATAAAATAATGGCATTTGCAGGTAAATGGATGGAATTGGAGAACATAATGCTAAGTGAAGTTAGCCAATCCCCAAAAACCAAAGGTTGAATGATCTCTTTGATATGAAGATACTAACTTATAAAGGCAAGGGAGTGGGGGTGAGAGGAATGAAAGAACTTTAAACAGAACAAAGAGGAGGGAGTGGGGAGGGGACAAGTGGATAAGAATAATAGCAGACTGAGTTATCCATGATTACCCTAAATACATGTATGAAGACACAATTGTTGTAAAAATACTTTATATAAAAACAGCAACTTGAAAAATTGTGTTCTTTATATGTAATATGAAATGAAATGTACTCTGCAAATATGTCTAACAAATTACAATAAAAATACAAAATAATATGCAGCGGAGACTAAAAACAAAAGAATGAAAGGGTATGCTAAAAGTGAGGTATGGTAAACTAGGCATAAATTAAAACAATAAATCCATGTAGGAATGATCTTTATTTTTTTTGTTATCAAAAAGGTTTATTTTTCAGAAATGTGGTTAATATAATTGTACTGATTGATTGTAAGTTATCTTTCTTTTTTCTTGTTTTATAATTTAATTTTTTATTAGTTCTAATTAGTTACATATGAAAGTAGAATGTACTTTGATTCATCATACATAGATGGAGTATAATTTTTCATTCTTCTGGTTGTACATGATGTAAAATGCTACCAGTTTTATAATTATAAAGGTACATAGGGTAATAATGTTTGATCATTCTACTATCCTTCCTACTCCCATACCCTCTCTCCTCCCTTCATTCTCCTTAATCTAACATAACTCTATTCTTCCCTACCCCCTCATTATGAATATATGTATGATGCAATATTACTCAGCCTTACATAAGAATGAAATTAAGTTATATTTTCAATCAGGCTTATTTTCAGCTTTAAGAGCAGATAAATTGATTCTAAATTTAAATATATTTTGAGCAAATAATTTAAAAACAAAATAATTTTAGTTAATTTTCAGCTAATATGATTGATTTACTTAAATGCAAAAAATCCCTCAAATCTATTTATGAGTTATACAATATACCTGGAAGAACAGCCTTAGTAACAAGAAATCTATGTCAACAAGTAATGTTGATCTACATTTTAGGTCAACCAGCACTAATAAGAAAGAATACCAGTGAGCATTAGCTCCCTTTGTTGCTTCAAAACTTGTAGATTTCCATCTCATATTGCTTTGATATGTTTAAGAATATATTTATGAAAATAATTCAAAGATAAATATTTTGTTACTGACATGATGAATCAAATAAACATGAAGAAATGAGATTACTAAGATTTAGGGTGACAATTTCTCATAAGCAATAGATCATTTTAATTATTTTTATAATACCCTTCAACTTTTGAGTTCAAATTCTGGAAGAATTTAGGGGACACAGATTTCTTGTTACCTAGACTGATCTTCCACATATTAAAAAAAAAAGTCATAGAAGGAGATAATGCATGAGTAAAAGAAAATTTGTTCATTGGGCAACAATATAATTAGAACCCTCAACTCAATCATCAAATGTGTTTTTATTGTTTTGTAGGATCCAAGATTGTCGAAAAATAAGTGCTTGCACCTACCTATCTTTATTTTGGAACACAACAATTTTATTAGCATTATTTTCAAATAATCAAATACCCTTTATTCTATTTATTAATTCTTACCATTTTATATACACAAGTATGTCTTTGTCTTGCATAAGTTGAAAGAAAAAAGTTCTAATAAATTAAGACTTCTAAAAATACCTTACATTTGGAAAATATGATATGAAATCCTACCACTTAGCTTTAGGTGTTTGAAAGGAATCACAGAAGTGAATTCCACATATCAGAACAACAAAATAATCAAATAAGTGTTGCTTTTTAAAACTATAATAAAAAATTCCATGTCCAACGTCAACTTATTGATCAACAAATACTCTCTAGTTTCTGCTTTTTATTTAATTATTTGACAAAAGTAAAGAAATAAATAGAAAAATTAAATGTTCAACAATAAGTCAGACTCTGTCAAGGAGAGTTACTTAAAGAACTGCTTTTCACAATATTAAAATATATTTGTCTTCTTTAAAAAGACAAACATATATAAAGCACCTAAGAAAATAAATAAGAATATAGAAAAATAATTAGAAGTCCAGTAATAAAATGAGATGTACTTGAAAGATTTTTACTCCACTGGAGAAAACTGCTTAGAGAATAATTCATGAATCATGATGAGAATTAGCTACAAGTTTCTCTTAGCTGATGCACCACTGAACATATTTGAATTTCATTTAATCTAATTGAATAGGACATTTTTCTTTGCAATGCTGCACTCACCTACAATATGAAGTAAAGCTAAGGAATGATTATCCAAAAATGCTGAAAATGCAAAATTATATTCTTGTGGGACCTAAATAAATCCTAGTACAATATATTGGGTTTTTGCTATAACCATGATTATCAATAATTTGTCTATGAATTTTGTAAAATAAATCATCTCAATGTAAGCTATTTTATAAGCTTTTCAAATTTAGTCAACAAACTTTAGCTAATATATCAGAGTATCAAAGACACATTTCCACTACTTCAGGTGTCTTTATAACATAATAACATAATATGGAAAGTAAATTAATGTTTAGGTACATATAAAAAGTTATGATACTTACAATTTGTAAAGTGTTATAACTGTGTAATGCATAAAATTCTGCTTTCTAGCAATTTATATCTATTTAATAAAACTAATATCAAACAGTCTGTGCTACAAGATTTTCCTAGAACTGATATCACTGAGGGTTTATTTGTTATATCACTCTGATGCAATATATTGTATATAAATATCTATTTATTGTTTTGGGAATTTTGCTAAACAAAAATATAACTGCAACATACTCTAGTTAACAAAAGTAGAATTCACTGCAAGACACCAACCATAGTGTGACTAGATTGTGAACAGGCAGGCAGGCAAAGCAGACCGTCACTGCCACCATCTCGTCTTCCAAGAATAAAGTGGCACATTTCTCTGCCTATGTCCCTGTGGAGTGTATCTGGAAAACTATAAAACATTATGCCTTTTATATAGTGGATAGCTGACGGGTTCAGAAACAAGTGAAAACAAAGTAATAAAAGTAGAATACTTGTCTTTTAAAAGGCAGTTCTTAGTAATGCTTCCCTTTGGCAATTGTTAGGTCTTTACTTTAAATTTAACAGTTAAGTATATAAAGACATAATGTTGTATATAGTGAGTAGCACACAAGAGCTTTCACAGCAGTGTGGCATCCTTGGAGAATTCACAGAATATTCTTCAGTCGATTGCAATTCTGATGTTCCACATGGTTACAACATTTTTATTTCATTAACACCTAATTTACAAGCACAAACCATTCAAAATGTATCGGAACAGATGTAGGAAATAATTATAATTTAAATTGAAATCTTCATCTTCTAGTCACATATTTTAGTCCATCTATCTTAAGAAAAAAAATTAATAACTTATCGAAGGGGATTATAAAGAGATAAAAAAAAAAGTTTTCCAATTTAAATCAAGAGGGCCAAGATTTAAGTTACGCTTTCTTACCCATTTGCTTACTATTACACAGATGTGCTGTACCTGCTACATGGAGCTGTGTGGTTTACTGCAGAACATATGTAGCACTGGTAAGACAACCTACACCTTTTCAAATTTGCATTTTTGTGGAGCCATCCACTGTAGCCCTTGGCCATGTAGTTTAATACTTGGAGAGCTCTTTACATATCATTTTCTATTTTCAACAAAGTTATCATTTTATCTTCTTAACTTGATATTTAATTTATAGTGTATAAAAACAATTACAAAAAAAAATTTGCATTATGCAATTACTAAAACAACATCACATTTGGTATCCTTTGCCAAATCCAGTCACTTGGTGGAAAGACAAACCAAGTCCTACCTCCTGCCCATGAACAGCTTGCTCGCTCGACTAAACTGAATAAGCAATTGTTCTGGGCTTCAATAGAAGCAGCCCATGTGGTTTGGATGTGCTGATCCTCATTCCACATCAACTGTCAGTTCCATGCAATCACTATGTGTCATCACTATGCAAATCTGAATGAAACTGGTGTCTGCTGTGACATGAATAGAATAAATAGGTCTCTCTAAGACCATCTTCCTCCTCATTTTCAACCCATCTGCTCATATTTTGATTCATGGCATCTTTTTAATCACTCTACTTCCACTCACATCGTTCATTATATCTTTATATCCCAAATGGGTAACTTGAGGCTGTTTGTACACTTGTCTTCCTACTGCTTCCTACCCTTATACAATTAACATTAAGTAAGTATATCATAAACTCTGCATTATCCTAGTATGCATTTATTGTCTAAAAATAAAACAAATTAAAAAAATAAAATTATACTTATTCTTCAAAATCTTAGTATTTTTTGATTTGGGGGTAATGCCAAAGGAATGCTTGGAAAGGGTATATATATAATTATCTTCAAGAAGCATGTTCCAAAGTGAGATGTTTTTCTTATAATTATGTTTTGAATAGGTCAATTTTTCCAGAAAAATTCCATGTGTATTTTGTACAAGTAGCTCCAAATACATGGAAATAGACAAATGGAAATGTCCCTACCTTACAGGAAATGATTGTTGGTCTTATTCTGAAACTCCATATATCTGCAACATAAAAAGAAATTCAATATTTACAATGTGTAAAAACTAGTAGCTTTTAAGGAAACAAAAACTGAAACATGAAACTCTAGTCACCAATTAGAAATGAACTTCTAGTGGAGAAACAGTAAAAAAATAGCTGAGCATGGTCATACACACCTATAATCCCAGCAGCTCAGGATGTCCAGAGATGTGCCTCAGTGTTTAAGCACCCCTAGATATTAAAAAAAAAAAAAAAAGAAAGAAAGAAAAGGAAAGGAAAAAGGAAAGAAAAAGAAGAAAAAATAAGAACACAGAGTTTTCCCAATGAATAAAAAAAAATTTAAAAAGAATAATAACCAGAAACTAATTAGGGTGTCATTAGATGAAAATATGGAGCACAAATACAAGTTTCTAAGATGAGTATGTGTAATATGTAGTACAAAGTAATTTTGCTTACAATCAAGATTAACTTGACTTCACACATATTCATAATTCAATATATTCACCATTGTTTCTTCAAGCTCTTAAAGTTTATAATGTTAATGTATGAAACATTTAAATATTATACAGCATTCAACCACTAACTTTCAATCAATTTTCAGATATGAGCAAAATGATATAATGGTTACACAGAATTTTCTGTGTTAGAAAGTGTTTTCAAACATATTAATATTTGATTTTTATAAAAATCAAGCAAGATTTATGAACATTTAGGAAACCATTTATTTACCAAATAGGATAGGAATTACCAAGAGAAACAAATGAGATAGCTCTAAGATTGCCTAGCTGGAGAAAGTCTCTAGGTCATGGTACAGGGCTAGGAAACCCTGTTGGTCCCTTGAGTTCAGTAGGAAGAGACTGAAGAGTGAGGAAACCAGGGTGCCTAGAATTTCTTGGGCAGCTGCATAGATGGGAGAGAGGCAGAGATTGAAGAACTCTAGAGAGTCCTAGAGATCTTTAGGGGTTTCCTTTCCCTATGTAGCTGGGTACTGATCAGTTCATTCCTGTGATCAAACTGCCCACATCCAGACAAGGAAACAGCTGGAAGTGGGCAGGGAACAGTATAAGAATGCTCTTGTCTCCATGGCAATGAAAGTCAGTCCTTGGAGAAATAGTGGCTCTGATCCCAACTAACAAGATTAAAAGAAAGACCAGAAAGCATCAAACTGTTTCCAGCATAACTATATTCCAAACAAAGCTCAAAAATATTTATATGAATATAAAAATGTCTCAATAAATTCTTCAATATTTTGACCAACTGTAAAGTCAAATGTATACACCAGTAATTCCATTCAATCAAAAAAAAAAAGGAAAACAAAAAAGTGATATCCACTCCTGTTCTTCAGTTAACCAACTTTGCATTGATTTGTAAAATATCAACACACCAAGGAATCAATTTGTCTATGGAAAATATATAGTTACACTACTTTTTGAAACATACAATGCTTTTCCCTAGTGAATTTTTTTTTCTTTAAATTTTGTTTGTGTGGTTTAGATAGTGAAAACAGATTACCATAAACAAGTGTATGATTTCATATTGTTAAACTTTATATAAGAACATTCAGTGGCACACACCTGTAATCTCAATGGCTAGGGAGGCTGAGGCAGGAGAATCATGATTTCAAAGTCAGCCTCAGCAACAGCTAGGTACTAAGCAACTCAGTGAGACCCTGTCTCTAAATAAAATACAAAATAGGGCTGGGTATGTGACTTAGAAGTTGAGTGCCTCTGAGTTCAATGTCCGGTACACACACATGCACACACACACACACAGAGAACATATTAATATTTATAAAATATTAGAAGCTTCTCTTCTTGCATCTAGGGGTGATAGATGGTACTGGAAACTGGCATTGCAAAGTAAAGTACTGAAGACAGCTGACAAAACTAAACCAAACCAAACCAAATGAAAAAATACTATGGACTTAGATTTGTAAGGACATGTTTTATGCATAATAAATTTAACATTTATATAACTCCTACTGTTACTTTCCAACTTATGGGACCAAGGTTTAAGGGATTTACTAAAATGACTTTTTGTCAGTTCTATAATTAATGGGACATATTAATAATTGCTATCTTCCTACTCTATTTGGGTTAAGCACTATATTTTTTTACCCTAAATCAAATAACTGTGTCCACATAGTTCAGTGAAGATTATAAAATGCTGTTAAATATTTTATGTGTCAAAAATATATACATAGGGAAATTAGAAAATGTTTTGAATTGAAGAAAAATAAAACCATAATATACAAGAAAGAGAGATGCAGCCAAAACATCCCTTAAAGGAATATCCATAGTATTAAAAGCTTGCATGGGAAAATAAGAGAGGTTTCAAACCAATTAGATACTAACTTTAAGAATTTTGAAACATGATACTAATGTTAAAACAAATAGACAAAAGGGCACAATAAATATAAGTACAGAAATCAGTGAAACAATAGAAAAGAATTTTTGACACAAAGGGCACAAAGAAAAACAGTAAAAGTAAAAACTAGTTTTTTTTAAAAAAAGATCTATTAAATTTATACATAAAAAGATATTTACCCCAAAAGAAAACTTAAGTCCCCTCAAGAATTGGAATAAGAAGGTTGACACTAACTTTGTCGGGCGCGGTGGCGCACACCTGTAATCCCAGCACTTTGGGAGGCTGAGACAGGAGAATCGCGAGTTCAAAGCCAGCCTCAGCAATGGCGAGGCACTTAGCAACTCAGTGAGACCCTGTCTCTAAATAAAATACAAAAAAGGGCTGGGGATGTGGCCCAGTGGTCGAGTGCCCCTGAGTTCAATCTCCGGTACCACAAAAAAAAAAAAAAAAAAAAAAAAAATGTTGACACTAACTTTATTTCCAATAGCTCCAAATTAGAATAAATCCCAATATACAAAATAAATATCTAAAACATATTGACTCATATTCAGACTCTTAATTATGAGAAAATAGCACAGAAAAGGAATGGATGATAAAAATGATTTCAACCAATAGTACAGAGAATGTTGGATATATGAAATAAGAATGGGGGGGAAAAAAAAAAAAACCTCTTGTTCCATACTGGATACAAAAATAAACTTCACATTTAATAAATGATAAAAAGTGAAATATAAAATAATGTTTTTTCCTTAATGATAATATAGGAGAATATTTTCATGATCTCAAGAGATAAAACTTCTAAAACAGGATGCAAAAACCACAAGGGCAAGAAAATGTGATAAAACTGACTAAAGTAAAATGAAGAACTTCATTTATCCAAAACATACCACTTTAAGAGTTGAAAAATAAGATTCAGTGTTAGAAAATATATTTATAATACATATCCAAGAGTAAATTTCATGAGTTAACTTGAAGGCTCAGAGATGCTTTGAGAGCTGGAAACATTATTTCTAGGTGTGGCTGTGTTTCTGGAAGATATTGCCATCTGAATCAGTGAACTGAGAAAAGATTAGGCCTCAGTGTGGGAGTCATCCTCCAATCTGAAGCCCTGGGTAGAAAACACGGAGGAAAGGCAAACTCTGCTCCTTTCCTAATGCTAGGATATTGTAGCTCCTGGATGTCTGCTTTTCAGACTGATAAAATTATATTATTAGCATTTGTGGTTCCTCAACTTATATACGGACATTCTAGTATTTATCTACTTTCATAATCATGTCAGGCAATAATTCATTTCCCCATGTATTCCCATGTATCTGTGTGCTTCTATTTCTAGGGAGAAACCTAATAAAACTTACAACCACTAATGGGCTCATATCCAGAATATACAGTAACTCCATGCATCCATATAAGAATAAGGCTCTGCACAAATAGTCAAAAGAATTAACAAATGATAATATCTAAAGGGTCAATGAACTTGTAAAAATATATTAATCTTTCTGAATCACCAGAGGAATGCAAGGTAAAAACACTCTCATCATTATTCCAGTCATATATTTTTATTACCAAAGCATTTCACAAAGAACCAAATTTAAATGAAAATCATACCAACAGTATGAAAAAAGGAATCCTTCATACATTCTGCAGTAG
Source organism: Tamias sibiricus (assembly GCA_025594165.1). Classification (NCBI taxonomy): domain Eukaryota; kingdom Metazoa; phylum Chordata; class Mammalia; order Rodentia; family Sciuridae; genus Tamias; species Tamias sibiricus. Next base: position 15,286,639 of record CM046662.1, read on the forward strand.
ACAGAACATTAAAAAGTGCATACTTTTGGGGGCTGGGGTAGTGGCTCAGCAGTAGGGTGCTCATCTAGCACGTGTGAGGCCCTGGGTTTGATCCTCAGTACCACATAAAAATAAATAAAATAAACATATTGTGTCCAACTACAACTAAAAATAAATAAATAAAATATTAAAAAGTGCATACTTTGGCAAATATGTTGGTTATCAATTGTGAAGTTTGAAGCTAGATTATTGCCAGTTCCAGAAATTTCACCCCTCCTGTACAGAAATGCTTGCATAGTTATATCTACAAAAAGTTGCATATATAAATAAGTACCCAAATCTGGAAAAAAATGTACATCAGTAGGAGAAGGTTAGCACATTTTAAAACTGTTCAAAACTGAAAGACACTAAAAAAAGAAACATTCAAAAATGGCACCACATAGCAATGAAACTGAAGAAATAGCTGTACAAATAAAAGTCACTGTAATAATCATAACTTTAAGAAAAAGAAAATAGAAGACTATTATGCCTAAGCTTTATTTATATGATATAAAAATGGGGCAACAATGTATAGGATGTATGGGTAAAAATTCAAGAGGTAAAACACACAGAGAAGCAGAAAATGATAATCATTGATGTCAAAATATCAGTGATCATTAACTGCAAGAATGTAGGTGACGATTAAGAAGAATCTTGAAGGGAACTTCTGGTCTGTTGATAATGCTTATATTTTTAACCTCCTTATAAATAAAAAGTGTCCAGTTTGTCATAAAAAGTTGAGTTGGATATTTTCAATATTTGCTCTTTTTCATGTGTTTAAAAAAAAACTTAGAATTTAACCATGGATAAATGCATGAAAGAAAAAAAAAAAAAGAAAGAAGGAAGGAAAGAAAGAAAAGGAAAGGAAAAGAAAGTCTAAATTATGTACCATAACTGCTTCAGTTTAGCATGATTAAGGAGAAACTCAAAATCTCTTTCCTCTAATCATTCCACACATTGGACTCTCAAATTCCACCATACTACCATCACTAGCTTCCGATTTTGAATTGAAGTACATGATTCTTATATACTTGAAGCAACTACTTGACTCCCATCACAAGTTTCTGACCTGGTAAATGGATATGGGTACTACAATCTAACTCTAATGATTAGATGAAATGACATATATAAAAATTTAGCACATAGGAAATATTTTTAAATGCTGATTCCTATTTTGTCCTAACAGAAACCCAATATACAATTATCCCTTTATTTCCAACATCAGTTGATGGACTGTTCACAGTTTTACTGAGAAAGAGAAAGGAAGCCCTGACATCTGAAAGCCAGGCTAGAATTTTTACCTAGGCTGGGTGGTTTGTTGTACATTGAGTAACCATGTGACCCTGATAAATGAAGAAAAGCAACCAACCAATGAATGAAGAAACTCCACAATATTGTCTGAATTCAGACAAAAGCTAGAATATTCTTCAAAAGCTAGCATATTGTTAGGTCAACAACGATGACCTAACATGGCCCTATCCTTGCAAAACTTAATGACTTCTGACTCTGCGCCAAGTCCAGCTTCATACCTCATTCTTTGTAAATAAGAATTATTAGGGTGTCCAAATGAACGGATTATATCCCTATGTTTGGACCCCATCCCACATCATACAGTATGAGCTTGAATCTTGAATCTTATCATAAGATCTTTTTTTTTTTTTTTTTTAATCTCTCCCCCCACGAAGTGCAATCTTTCTCTGAGCAACAAGTCTATGTACCCAACTTGATTTCAGATGTGCTCCTGGTTGGCTTTGGCTTGGGAGCTTTGGCATTTCAAAGTTGGCCCCTCTTCTGGAATCCATCTGTTGCCCTTATATATGTGAGATCTGTTTTGCCTCATGCATAAACTATTTTGGCATCCTCATTGGACTTTTTAACCTTGCCTCTCCTACCAACCCATAATAAAGGGTACTGAATATTTATTAGTCCAAAACACTCTTTAAAAAAAAAAAACCTGTTTATCAGACATCTAACTTTACACACCCATTTTAATATTTAGTGAGTGAAAGACTGTCAGTAGCTGTTATCTCGAGAGACAAGATACATCCTTTGTGCTGTGGAACCAATTGTAAGCTGTGATATATCTGGGTGTTCGGAGATAAGGTGCCAAATGCATACCTGTAAGTGGAAAAGCAATTTTCTCTTATGCTTCATATCATAGTATGTCAAAATTCTCTAATTCCTTTGTTTTGTTTTAAATGAAAAAAGGTTAAGTTGTGAGTAAAAACTCTGTTTTGATAGCTTGAATCTCTGGAATAACCCTCACAGGAATTAGCAGAAAGCAGATCTAGTCAGAGCAATGTTTAGAAAATATAAGTTTGTACCTTGTCATTATATTTCACATTTCCAACTAGATAACTGCAATGAGAACACTAGCTTCCTAGCTTCCTTTTTGTTTAATTCAATAGATACTTTTCATTTGTGCTTTTTAAAAAGTATTTTTAAAATTGTATTTTACATAACGTGACACATAAATTGCACACTGTGGAAAGAATTGTCTGCCTCCCTGAATGAAACCATTTTAATCTCAAGAGTTTTATTATCTGTTAAAATCTATTTAAATATAGGCATTCAATTTTACGTTACTTGACATTTATGGGGAAGCTATTTTACAGCAGCAGGTTTCTGAATAGACAAGATCACAACAAATATTCATGATTATATGACATGCTAGATTGAAAAATATGGGGAAAGAATGATCTAAATATTCTGGGCAGTTCACATATATAAATGTATCTAATAAAACTGGATCAGAGATCCCCTAGTACATTGTCTGTGTCTGACAACTGCAACTATGACATGTGTAAGAATAGCCACCCTATTTTAACTTACTGTACTACAATATGAATTGAAGCTATTCTGTTTTGAATATTTAGCTGAACTATTTAATATTAAAACTGGGGGCCAGAGACATCCATTTATAATGTGAAATTTTGTCTTAGAAATTAAGGCTGTATTTTTTAACTAGAAAATAACAATAATTTTGCTAGTTGAAATAGCTGCAAAGAAAGTGAATTCAACTTTTATTATGTATCAAAATCTGATACAAAAATTTAAACCCTGAGTATAGTTTTAAATGGGAAAGAGTGTGCATGTGTGTGTGTTTGTGTGTGTTCATGAAGCATTTAAATATGAATGCTATGTGGTTATATATTTGTATATAAATGTTATGTACATAAACATATAACACATATATAAATTTATTATATATATATATATATGTATACACACACGTATGCACACACATATAAATTTAGTATATATACGTATGCATGCATAGACATTTGCTCAAATTGCCTGGTCCAATTAGGGTTAAAAGGAGCCAGGAGAATGAGCTTATAAGAAGAGTTTTCTACAACTGGTCTCATGAGCCTGATATATGACAATTCAAACTGGGATTTTTATGAACAAGAAAAGAAACAAATCACCACAAGATTTTAAATTACACAGAAGAATCTGCATGAAACTTCTATCCATCAAATGGCCACTGAAAAATGAGGTAATTACCTAAAATAATTTGCATGTTAAAAGCTAATGCAACATTACAAAGTAAAGTCCAGTTGTGAAAGCGATGCATAATTTCCTGGTTAATGTGTCATGCACAATATTCCTCCATGCTCTGTCAGAGCCCAAATAACAATATGGCCAATCAATCAATTAAAAAAAAAAAAAAAGATAACTCAGATAAGAAATGAGTTCAGCTCTAATAAATCACGATTTAAGCTCGGTGAAATTTAGAGTTATGACAACTAATCACAGTATATTGTGTTTTTAAGGCAATACATTTAGATTTTAATTGGTATAATTATAGATTTTCAGTGATTCGAGATTAGAGTGTGAAGGCAGAAAATCATTTTTTAGTTTGTAAAATGTCATCTATTAAAGTTATTGAAGAAAGCCTCATATTAAAATATCAATCTGTAACACACAACCCTGCCAAAAGTTATGATTTGAGAGTTATTTAGTCAGGAAAACTAAGAATGTCAGTGGAGTAATATGGCCAAATTTCCTAAAGAAGGATTATAAAACACTTCTGTTCTCAGTGCAAAATGGGAACAGTTCTTCACCAAGTAGAATTAATCTCCTCTGTCAGCCAAATGCAGGTGTGGCAATCAACAAAGGAGAAGCAGGTGAGGAAGAGCCACAGGACAAAATACAGAAGCCATAGCTGTGAGCTCTGACCTGTCACTCCTGCATCTATGGTTCTGTTCTTGTGTAAATAAAGAAACTCTTGAAGATATTAAGAATATTTGTGGAACTTATTAAGAGGCCAGATGGATGCTCCTCTTCATTGTTGGAAGGCTGAATGGAGGGAAAGAAGCTTGCTTTAAGTGAAAGTACTTTGGTCCTTACATATGATGAAAAAGTGACCCCAAATATACTTCCATGGTTAATGTGACCCTGCTAAAATATCAGCTCGCCTGTGCTTATCAAGAATATTTGACAAGTGAAGAAAAATTCTTAAGTTTGTTGGGTTATTCTTCCATCGGGGGCCCCTCCACTTTGTGATCAAGACCTTGAGCAAACCATCTAACCACATTTATGACTACATTTTAACCACAAAGCTGGGGATAATAATATAAGACACCCTAATGATTAGCTGTGACTACTGACCAGGACCAACTCAAATGACTAGTATTATCAGTGTAGGACTAGTGACTAGAGCTTAGCTCTATGACTGGTACTAGTAAGTGCTTAATTTGCAACACAGAAATTTCTCACTTTTGTTATTAAATCAGTCATTTCACCTCTTACACATATTTCCTCATCTGTAAAGTGGAAATAATAATAGCACTCATATTTTTGTTTGAATTAGATGGATTAATAGGCCTCATTTCTGATAATGGTTCTTAACATATAAGTACTTGAAATTTTAGTAAATTAATAGTTGATAGCTACATGCAGACATTCAAATTTTAATTTAAATTAAATAAAAATTAAAACATCACATGAGCCACATTTCAAGTGCTCAATATCCACAGGTGGCTAATGTCTCTTGTATTGAACAGCACAGATTAGAATATTTCTCTCATCTTAGAAAAATCTGTTGCAGTGTGCTAACAGATACAGACTTAAAGATTTATAAGGAAAATTATTATTCGTGATTTTGCAAACTGCAAAAGGGGATGGTGATGATGGAATGAAGAACAAAGAGATTGCAAAAGATGATTTGCTTCGTATAACTTCGTATAGTCTCAGTTGTTTTAGACATGTTTACATTTAGACATTAAATTTTTAATGTTTAATATAACAATTAAGAAACTTTTGTCTTTATATCATGCTGATTTTATATCATTACTCTAAGGAAAGAGTAATTCATACTACCAATGTGAACTCAAGATACCAGTATCATTCACTTGAGGTGAATTACTACATATTCACAAAGGAATTAAAGTATGCCTTTGAGTTGAAACCCCAGAGTAAAAAAAATTGTGAAGGCTTTTGCAGCCTAAATTCTTGTGTTTGTGTTCAAAGGTTGATAGGCTTGTCATAATCCCATAAATCACAAATAACCACCATACAATTCTTAGCAACTATATACCAACATACTTACTTAATATCCATTAGCAAATAGTATCAGTAATGAAAAGAGCAATTATATCATCAATTTCTCAACTGAAAGTGACCTTCAATTTCAAAACTCTGTGGCCATATTTTTTTTTCACATTTTCATCTCTGGTCCTGGATTTTTCAGAATATGTGCTACTACTAATGATTTTTTTTTTATTCAAAGTTGTTGTATATAACAGTAGAATGTATTACAATTCATAATATCCACACAGAGTACATTTTTACATATCACTGATTGTATACAAAGTATCTTCATACTATTCATGTGTTCACACATGCACTTAGGGTAATGATATACATCTCATTCTACCATCTTTTTTTTTTTCCTTTATACCCCTTGCCCCGTCCCTTTCCCTCCCTCCCCATTGACCTTTCTAGTGTTTCTCTAATCCTCCTATGCTCCCTGTCCCAACCCCACTGTGAATCAGCCTCCTTATATCAAAGAAAACATTCAACATTTGAATATTTGAAATTGGCTAATTTCACTTAGCATTATATTCTCCAACTTCATCCATTTGCCTGCGAATGACATTATTTCATTCTCTTTTATTGCAGAGTAATATTCCATTGTGTATATATACCACATTTTCTTTATCCACTCATCTACTGAGGGACATCTAGATTGGTTCCACAACCTAGCTATTGTGAATTGTGCTGCTATAAACATTGATTTGGCTGTGTCCCTGTGGTATGCTATTTTTAAGTCCTTTATGAACAGGCCCAGGAGTGATACTTTAACTCTGGAAACACAATCACCCTTGATCTTCATGTACAAGTCTTTGCTTCTTCTTTCCTATTCTGCTCCTTCTCAGGACACTTCAGGTGTTCTATTCCTCTACCATTCTCAATTAGTAATTCCACCTGGTTATCAGCAGGTACTGAATTTTTTTTATGTCATCTTAAATTCTCTACTGTTGTTTTCTACTCTATTCTTTAGTTTCAGGTGTCTTGTGTGTACCAATAATGTCACTTCCTATACCCCTAGCAAGAACTTTTCATTTGGAGTTCTAGAAATATATTCTATTTTCTACATGTTCCATAGGCCCAAACCCAGACTTTATAAAAATAAATTAATCTTACTTTGCTGTAGGTCCCATTTACAAAAGAAACTCATATGAGTGTGAGCACACACACACACACACACACACACACACACACACAGTTTTCCTCTATTTTTCTACTTCTCACCAGCCAAGAACTGAAAATCATGTACATACATCTACCTCAAATGCTATTACTAAGTCACTGAATCAGGCTCTTTCTGCTTTCTCTGGAGCACAGTATTAGTTCATCCCTCTCCCCAGGTCCACATTTCCCTGCTCCTATCTCATCTCCAAGAATTCTCATCTGAGCTACTGTAGTAACCCAGTGACTTCTCTTACTCACTACAAGCTTAACCCCCTAAGGTGTTATTAACACAATTTTAAAATCTTTTGATTCTCATCACTTACAGGCCCTTTCAAAGAAGCCCTTAGCAAGTGCACATGGTTATTCTTCAGAGCTCCTGGTACATTTTCAGCCTATCTTCAGTACTTTTCCTGCAACATCCTTGACCCTGGCTAGGTCAAGATACCTGCCATTTCAAGTGCAATTTGCCCACTCATGCCTCCAAAATTCATTGTGTGTTCTCTTTCCCAGGAATCTTGCCAAACCTTCTTACTTTTTTGAAACTCACAATACTTTAAAAGACTCAGCAACCATATCTCATTTTGTGCTCATTTTTTCTCATACATTCTTTCACTCTCCTCTTCTATGCAGGACTCAATTAGGACTTGGAGTCTACAGAATGTGGTACCAGCTGGGGTCCTGGAAACAATTTCCTAAACTGAGGGATGCCTGCATTGTCTGAATCTCACCACATCCCATCTATCCCCACCACTGAAACCTCATTCAAACAATCATCCCATGTCTTCTCAAGTAGAAATGGCATGTGAAGTGGTCTCTCTTCTTCTCTAATTATACTCCCTATAGGCTAGTCCCAACCTAGCAAACCACCTTCCTACTTTCTGATCCCCTTTGGTACGTTGTTCTTCCTTAGCAATTGTCAAATAGCATATTCTGCTTTTCATTATTAATTTTATTATTTCCACAATCCTTAGAGAAATGAGCAGTAATTTTATGTTTTATGTTTCATTTCTGATGTATCCTTTGTGCCTAGATGGGTTTCTAACATAGTTGTCAATTAATACCCATTAAGTCTATGATGAATATAAAGAATAAGCAATATCTGAGATAAGACTAATGAAAAAGTAGAAAATTCAAAGATGGACTTTATTCCAAAACAAATAAGTACATATCTAAAGAAGAAGTACAGTTCTCAGTGACCTGAAACAGGTAAAACATTTCCCAACAGTTGGTTAATGGTTGGTCCAATAAAACTTATGGAATATTGACAAAATAACCATTCCTATTTCTTTTATTATTATTATCAGAGCTTTGTAGTTATACATATTAGTTAGATTAACGCCAACAAACTTATACATTCATGGAAATTGATTTCAGTTCATAATCCCCCCTCCCCTCCCCCTTTCTCTCCAGTAGTCCCTCCCCTCTCCTATTCTCTTTCCTCTACACTACTAGAAATCCTTTCACTTGTTTATTACTTTGTATTTGATTGTTTCTTTAAGTAATCTTATTCTTTCCTGTCCCCTTCCTTTATTTTCCTCTAGCTTCAGCATATGAGAGAAAATATTTAATCTTTAAGTTTCTGACTTTGGCTAATTTCACTAAGTATGATAGTCTCCATTTCCATCCATTTACCAGCAAATGTCATAATCACATTCTTTTTAATGGCTGAGTAGAACTCCACCATTCCCTATTCTAATTAAGTAGATAACACTGATGAAAGATAGTTTCCTTCATACTTCACTTTTCAGTCTTTGAAATGCTGATGTATAAAACTAGATGAGAGAAGACAGTCTTTTCTTCATTTCTCTGGTCCTATAAATCTATTTCTGAGGTCCTTATGGAATTAGAGTTTTATTAAATGACTTTGGGTAAATTCTGAAGAGAAAAGGGGCTGCGATAGATGATAAGAAAACTGAGCTGGAAACATGATCCTTAATGTTGGGCAGGAAGAGTCATTTTCTGTCATCACAGGGTGAGAAAGATGATCAGTGTGGACGATCCTCAGTAATAACAAGATGCAATTGTACTGCATGAAAAAACGAGACTTTGAAGGTGGACATATAAAATATGTCATAAACGTAGTCTTTTTTTGTTGCTTTTTAAAATAATCAAATAACAGTTGTATTTTTAATTCTGCAGGTATGCAATTAGACATGTACTTCTATGAGGTTTTCATCCTAAGAGGTCATAAGTAATCCTAGAAACCAGGATATTATCCAAATTATTGAATGACTATACCATGATATAACAGAATTACTGAGGATTTTGAATTGGAATACTTCTCTAAGTTTTTGGATTCTTTGATGAAGAGGATGGGCATGAGCAATAAAATATTATTATCCAAAGATCCAACTTCACAGGGAAGGAGCTGAGATTGCAAAGCACAGTTTTTTAGTTCTAACCAGAAGTTACTGTCAAAGTCATGATTAATGCATGACCCTCTGATATCTAATAATCTAGTTCATTATAATCTTTAGTTGATTTATTTGTCTAATATCAGTTACAATTAGGACCATGCCAGGCAAGTATACTCACATTGAAATAAGTTTATAAAAAGGCAACTAAAATTATGCTGCTTATATGAATTGCAAATCAGAATATCTCTATGTCAGAAAGGTCATGGTTTTGATTAGACTGTTTGCGCTAGGCCCTAAAAGTTTAAATTTTAATAAAGATTAAATAGCATTTCTCTGTAAGTTAGAAAAATACAGAAAGATTAAAATTTCTACTTATGCATGTATATTTATATCTAATTGTTCAGAGTGCATCTCAACATAGGTGGCTTTACTAATTACTAATATTTCTGAAAATTGGTATTTTTCTAATCTTTATAAGACATAAGGGAAATAGAAACTATTTATTATCTTTAAATACCAATGAACTATTACTAAATAATAACTTTTAATTTTCTCCTTGAACTATGCTTCAAAATCTAAAGTTGTTTAAAACGATAATCTATACTTTGGCTTTTTTGTTAAACAGTAGGATCTAGTTAAAAATAATTATGCTAGTATTCTTTTTTCATTCTACTATCAAATTTTTCTTGGAAATATTTTCTGCTTGAACAGATCCTAAAAACTCAGATGCAACAGATATGATCTCAAAAGTTTAAGGTGATAATTTATTTTAATATGGATATTTATTAACACATTTATTTTTCTTGTCAGTGACCTAAACCCCAACATTTATGTATTTCAAGTGAATTTATACAATATTTTTGAGAAAGCCTATAGAATCAGAGAAATTGTACACAAAATAAATAATCCTAGAATACTGTATGTATTAGAAATACTGTATGGTACTTTAAATACTATAGTTCATTCAAGTTCTTAAAACAGTATAATAAAAGTAAAAATAATTATAAAAGCAAACATTTCTATAGTAATAGCTATATGCATATTATACCAAGGACCTTCTGCATATTATCTTATTTAAACCTTTACAACACCATGTATGAGGTAGATATTTTTATAGGTTTTGTTTGATAGATAAGTAAATTACCACAGAGAGCTTAAGAAGTTTACTCAAAGTAACAAACTAGATATAAAGAAACCAGGATGTGAACCCAAAAACCTTGGTCTCAGAGTCCATGATCTTAACCAAAAGGTGAGACCATTTCTCTAAATAGTGGCTTTTATCTTTGTTTAGCAAATGAGAAAACAGAAGGTCAGAGATAGAAGTTTGCAAGTCATGATTTGAACTGAAATACTTTGAGTAAAATTCTATAGTATTGACTGAGCAATCTATAGTATTGTCCTGGGCAAACTTTTTATCTTTTATGGTCCTTAATAATTTTAAAAAATGAGTTCTGTAGTACAATGAATAAGGGTAGAAATTGTGTAAAACGTGTAAAATCTCAGGTGAATGAAATTTTATACAAGTTTCCTACCTTAGATTTTTTTCAAAGGTGTTAAGGACTGTGAAGGGGATTCATAGTTAGGTAAAATTTACTATATATTACATATGTATGGATAATATCATTTATGAAGCATTTTAAGCTTCAGAACAACCCTCTGATGCAATAACTTAAGCACTATTTTGCTGATGAGGAAAAGGAAACTCTGCAATACAAGGAAGTCAGTGTCAGAAGACAGATTGTAATTTGGCCTATTTGATATTAAAGACATTCCCACACAATGAATTCAAACACAAAACAATGAAAATGCAATCTAGTTCAAAGTATATTGCCACATGCAAATATTTGCTGAGGCACTGAGAATTGCAGGGAGTTAGGCAAATTTGATAATACAAATCACCACAAGCCCTTTTTCATACCCTAAAAGCTGATATCTTCTTTTAAATGCAATTTGATTAAAATGGGAATTTGCTGTATTATGTTACTGATTTTGCTGATGGAGAGATGAAGCTTGACTTATTTGCTATTGCATAGTGATGGAATTTGAACACAAGTTTATAATTTCCTAATTCATTATTATCTCCTATTTGAGTTGGGATAAGAAAAAAGATTGGAATCTTTCAAAATAAACTCATTATGGATATTACAATTGATGCAAAGTTCTGATAGAAGAGAGTATTACAAGATGGGCCAATGAATATCATGGAGTGATTTGATTATGTGAAGCACGTTATGTGGTATATTCAAGTTCCCTAAACAGTGGATATATTTTGCTTATACAGTTAAACATCAAGGTGGAAATAAATATTTAATTTTTTTCTATATACTCCAAGCAATGTCCTTGTTTTTTGGTTTAAAAACAATTATTGTCTTATAAAAATGATCAAATAAAAATTGAAAATTATTTTAAAAATGAGTACAGTTACCATTTCTCCACAGCTCATATTTCTCATGTTAAATTACTCCTATGTATAATTTCAGAACACTTTTATGTTGTTCATATACTTAATTCTACATATTTCAGTATACTCCTGTATTTCATGCATGTTCTATTAAAATAGGGTCATACTTTCTATTTTTAAGACTTGTTTTTGTTTATACAAAACAGTGATCACAGTTATATAGCCATTAGGCTGATGTGCTTAACAGCTCTAAAATTTTCCATAGATTTCAACTATTCCCTTTAAAAATAATGCAGAGATTTTAAAAAATGTATAGATTAATATCCTTTATACCTGCAAGGTAAAATAATATTTCTGGAGATATCTAGAGATTATGCTGCAGTTTAAAAACCCCCCACTGCTCTTCATCTCTACCAAAAATAGAAAATAAAATTTTACTTAAAAATAATTTTAAAATTACTGTGGACTTTTATAAGAGGGAGTGTTCCCTGATTCACAGTTATAACCCTGACAAGTTTTGTGTATCATTCCATGTGTCAGTTTTATCATCAGCAAAATGAAAATAATAATAATAATAATAATAAATAATAATGCCTATACCATGGGATTGTTTAGAATATTACATTATTGGAAGAATTACTTTCACTTAATAAGGGCTCCAGAAATGCCATTTTTTCAATTTATATTTTCTCATCTAGGATAAAAAGTATGATATAGAGTGAAAACTTGCTTTTTTTTAACAAAAATTAAGGTCAAAAGCAGTAAGAATTTGTTTCACTGACTTGAAATGCTAACTTTATTATATACAAAACTTACAAATACCGCCTTTACTGCTTCCACACATTTCTATTTCACTGATTTATTTGTATATTCTAGAGCCATAACTGTACTATAAAACAGTGCCTGTTAAGAACAGATAATATACAAAAATGAAATACACCCCTAACTGTATCTAGGAAACCAAGCAGGAATCACATGCACTTTGATAATCTTGTAGTGACATTTTAGGGTGAATAACTGTTAGTACTCAGAATTACAAAATTAGGAGTAAATTGCAAACATGTCAGTCTGCATATTTCATCTCCTTCCACATCAATGATTTGAATAACTTAGAATACAGAAAGGTACATTTGAGGCACTTATTAACATGTATTAAAGATCTTATTAATACTGTGTGTGTGTGTGTGTGTGTGTGTGTGTGCGTGTGTGTTCATGTGTGCCTTAGGTAACTTACTTTAAAAATTGTGACATAAATAAATTACTGACATTTTTCACTAGGTACAATGTTAAGCCTTTACAAAATGCCTACTTTAGATTTACTTGTTTAATCATTATCGTGAGTCCTAGAATCAATATCCTAACAAGTGACTGGATACACATAGGAATGGATATTCATATTCACAGAGGAGACAGACCTGCCCTAACTGGAAAGAGACAAATTTGATTGTTTTGGACGCTGATTATTTACCCTCTTTTAATAACTCAAAAAGAAACCGATTTGGCTTCTCTGGGTCATTTTGGAGGGTCCTGCTTTCCGACAAGGTCAATTTTGGAGAAAGAGTATCTGTTGTTACATAGTCACCAAAGAGATTCCCTGTCCCTCCATTCCTGTCAGTATGGGATTAAGGAGGCAGGTTCCCTCTCCTCCAGGAAGTTTCCCATTGTACACACAGTCTAGCTATGCAGAGCCTCTGAACACCTTTTGTTATGGTCTGGCTGTGAAGTGCCCCAAAAGCTCATGTGTGAGACAGTGCAAGATGGATGATGATGATTGGGTTGTAAAAGTCGTAACTCAATCAGTGATTTAATCCTGATAGGAATTAACTGAGTGTTAACTGAAATGGTAGGGTGTGGCTGGAGGAGGTGGGAATTGGGGTGTGGCTTTAGGCATATATTTGTATCTGGAGAGTGGAGTCTCTCTTTCTACTTCCTGATCACTGTGATGTAAATTGCTTCTCTTTGCCACCCTCTCCTGCCATGATGTTCAGTCTCATCTCCAGCCCTGAGGAATGGAGCCAGCTTTCTATGGACTAAGACCTCTGAAACCATGAGCCAATACAGTTTTCCTCCTTACAGTTGTTCTGGTCATAACCTTTTAGTTTCAGCAGTGAAAAAGCTGACGAAAACACCTTTTATGGGATAATTAGAGCTGGGCTAATCATATGTGTTCTGTTACTCTTCTTCTTCTAAGATTTTGCCAAATAACCCTATCATGATTTTACACAGGATAACATTAGTGTTGTTTGTGTATTAGGTCCAGGTTTCCATTGTACTACAGGAAGAGAAAAAATTACATGATACTGTTATGTGAACTGAGTGTCAATCAGATACATCTGACTATAATAAGTAGATATGTCAACAGCAGTTCACATTGTTGTCTATCTAGGAAATGCTCTCCTTTGTACCAAGAGTGCATGGCCAATATTTTCTCTCTCATTACTTCTAGTGCCTATTGTTGGATAAGATTCAGGCTGGCAGGCCATACCCCCAGGCGCCTTCCCGGAAGTGCCCAACTCTGGAGAATTCACCTTTGGTGGGCTCCGAGTCTCCACCCTTCCTGATCCTGGGAATACTTGCCTCTCCCAGGAATTCAACCCAGGGCGGGCTCTCCCTTTCTGAGCCTATGGGACCATACAAGTCACGCTCCCTCCCCTCTGTACTTAAGCCCCAGCTTGTCCAGAACTCTCTCTCTCTCTCTTTTCGCCCTCATCTTCTCACCAGCTCTCCCCTTCCCCTTTCCCTTTCTCCCTTTCCTCCTTCCCCTCCCCTTCCCTTAATAAACACCCCCTTTTCTACAAGGCGGTCCCAGTATGGTTTTTGCCCTTCACCTATTCCAACATTCACTAGTCTTGTTGGAGCCATTCCTTATCATTCCTATTCAAGTGGAGAAAAAAAAAAAATGCTTCTGTTTATTTACATGATTGTATTGGAGGCCTTGAGCTGCCCCCATCTACCTACCTTTAAGCCATGAAATCGAGAGAAAGCTTTCTTAGCTTTCTAGTGCTAAGAGCCACCTCTTCCCTGAAGTTTTTCCTAATCCTCCACTTGGCAAATGAACTGGTCAACTCTGTGTATTGTCCCTACATGTGGGGTACTTTTATTTTAATGTGTTACTTTCATTAAGTGTTAATTACTTCTGTGGTAATCTGTAGTCTGCAGGAGAGTTTTAATTCCTTAAAAATTAAACTCATGGCAATGAACAAAATATATTAAGTCCCACTCTGTAAATGTACATTTTGAGAAGAAAAAATGATCTTATACAAACATCCAAAAAAATAGTTATAACTAGAAAAACAAATAATACCATACATAAGATGTACCAAAAAGGAAATGAATAGAATACTGTTACACAAAATAATAAGGATACAACTCTTTAGGAAAATGACTCTATGAAGCATTGAGGCTGAACCCCAGAGGAGACAATGTTAGAGGAGTAATGCAAAGAGAAGTCCAATCAAGAACCAGTTTAGGCAGAGCCTAGATCATGGGAGGAAAAGTGGAATTTTTTTTTTCTTAGTTTCATTCATTTTTTTTCCCCATACTACTCTTTTAGCAGTCACTGTCTACCAGGATGCAAAGAAGAAAATAAAATCTCTGCTCTCATGAATATTCTATTGGATAACAAGTGAGAATGAAACACACAAAAGACATATGAACATATTAATAAATAATAGTCTTGAATTTTGATATGGGCCATAAAAGTGATAAGGGGAGTTTTAGAAGAATGATGAGGGACCTTATTTACCTAGGGTAGCTAGGGAAGCCTCTCTGAATAGATAATGATTGATCAGAGCCAGAAACAATGGGAAGGAGTGGATTAAGTAAAACATGAGAGAACACACCAGGCAGGTGGAAGAGTAGTTCAAAGCCTGAGGCTAGGCTGGGTTTGTGCAGTTAGAGAAGCAGCAGGGCTCCTGTGGTTGGAGTACTGGACCCCAGAGGGATAGTGGAAGCAATGAAGTGAGAATGGCTGGCCATGGCCAGGTTGTTGCTGTGCACTGAATTGAAAGTCTGGGTACAGTCTGTAAAAGTAAAATGTACAATCGGAATTCTGCCTCCACCTTCCTCTTACTTATACAGAGAGAATATACTTCTCAAAATGCTTCCATGAGACCACCTGATGCCCAGGTATAACTAGTGATCACTTAACTGAACTTCATCAATTTTCAGTCATTATTGAACATTAGAATCTTATGTGAAGCTTTTTTTTTTAATTAAACATTCTTGGCCTTGATGCATAAGGAGTAGAAGCCTATGATATGTATACATACATATATATATTTTTTAACACAATCATGGGCAACCTGATGAGCAAGAGAGGTAGAAAAACACTGTTTTCTATTCAGTGGGTCTAATTGACCATTGTTCATACAAAATAAGAATTATCAGGAGGAAATATGCTATCATCAAGATGATTTCTTTCTCATTTTCGTTGAATTTTTATCATTGAGATTACCAATTGCAAAGTGTGTTGATATGACTTTCAATCACATTTTGCTGCCTGGATATTACTGAAGATTTCTACATTCCCTTTTCAAACTTGAATCACATCACTAATGAAAAGATTAGTTTGTAGCTGATGAATGCATTTTAATGGTAAAATATCTGAAAGTTATTTTCCTGATACTACAGGGGTTACAAATTATCTAGTCATAACCTAACAGACATTACATCAGGGTTGAAATATCATTAAGGTTGTTCTGACAGATAATTCTGTCATAAATAAGACAATCTTTTAAATTATACTAAGAAACCTGATTAATTTATATGCTATATGCTCACCAGTTGCAAAGCATTACTGAAAATTAAAATGCACAAAGAATTCTCCTAATGTTTAATATGAATAAAAATATACAATAGAAAGAAAATAATACTCAGTAATCTTCCTGCTGAGTCTGAGAATTCCAGTGCCAATTGCTTTAAAGAATAAATTCTGATGGCAAGGCATATATTCAACTACATTATGCATATGATTCTTGTGTACATAGAAAGAAGGAATGACATTAAATGTGGCATTTTTGCAAAGATGAAAGAAGAGTTCTTTTCTGAAAATGAGATGAATCAATCAGAGTTAGGAAAATCCAAATAAAAGAAAATGCCCTTTCTAAAACAAGACTGTATGAGAGTATTACACTATTCAAAAATATGTTTATGGCTTGATTCAGAATTATGTATAAAATATAATTTACTTAATTAGCAGATAGTTTTCTCTTTACATGCCTACCCAGAACAGTTATCCATACTGTAATCTTCAGAAATGCAATGTTTGATGCACCCCTGTGTTGAAGGTGTCATATTACAGCTACAAGTTCTAGACTTGTGTTTCTCAAAGGGAAAGGAGGTTTCAAGGATAAAATGTGCTCTATAAGTATAATAAGAAATGTAATGCATTATGCTGTCATTTCTAACAACTTAGAAAAAAATTAATTTAAAAAAGTCACAATCTCAGTAACCAAATACAAAAGCTGTTAACCATTAAACATCATTAAGTCAAAAAAAAAAAAAAAAAGAGGATAAAAATAAGGTGAAGCAAATCAATGAGAAATATAAAGATACCTTTGATTTTTTAAAATCAAATTGTTTTAATTGTTCTTTTATGCTATTTATGCTATTAAAATACTTTAAAAGCTCAAATACTATTGAAGGAAGGTAAAGTACCTTTCTAGAGAATAGGAAAAAAGACAATACTGTGTTTAAAATTTTGTAAAAATATTGCTTAGGAATTACAAATAACATGTTACATGCCTGAGTATGATGTATGACCCCATGCTAAAGCAAGGGCATGCAAGATCTCTTTTTTCAACAATGAGATCAATCCAGAGAGGAAATATTAAGAAGAAAGGTTATATAACTAACAATCATCATTAGAAATTTTACTTTGGTGGCATTCCAGCATATTTGTGAGAGAAATTAGGACTTTCATTCTTTTAAAAAACTGCACAAAATAAAATCAAATATGTTTTCCTCTAATTCTCAGTTTGTGCCTGCTAATTAATTTTCCATTTTGGAGAGAGATGAAGATCATTTAAATTTGAAGATGATATTTTCCCTACCGGCATTATTTTGTGGGAATTGGAACAAAATTTGGCAGTTCAAGATAGTTAACTACTAAACAGATAAAGTTTTAGATCCTTCTTTCACAAAGTAAAACTGACTCTATAAGTTTCAGATTTATAAAGAGTGAGAAGGTGGCAATTATTCCATGTCAATATACATGTAACCCTGGCAGTTGATGGTTTGCCACCAAGAAACAATTCTTGCAATATATTATTATTATTATTATTATTATTATTATTGGTGTTAGGGGAAAATGGCCAAAATAAGCTTACAGGGGATAAAACAAAAACAAAAACAAAAAAAACATGAGCCAACACTACAGTCAGCACTTTTTAGACAATGTTTTCTTTCATTCATCAAATGCACATTTTACTGAATATTATTCTGCTGTGTGAAGTGAGCTGAATTACCACCTCTGCACAGCTTGTGAGGGTCATTGCTGGTAACATGAAAACTTTAACTTGACTTCTCCCCTTCTGTACTTCACTCACACACTGTGGTCTCTATGTTGAAACCAGCTCAGTCCACTAAAATTAAAAATATAGTTAAATAAATCTTAAATACTATTTTCTAAATAAGTTCTCAATTCTGGGGTGAGATTCTTGAAAATAAGAGGAGCATATGACATGTTTAAATGGAACAGGAACAGACACATTGGAATTTCCAATGTGTTTTCTGCAATAGTAGCAGCAAAACTAGTTGGTACACAAATATAAATTCCCTGTGTTGCTTGACATATTTATGCTTTCAACTTATTTGCACAACTTCACAGCAAAATATGATTATTGAAGAAAACCAATCTTCTATGAAAAGAAGAGTATTTCAGACACATTGCACCAAAGATTCTGTGTGTGTGTGTGCATGCGCTCATACACGTATGTGTGTTAACACTCTTGGAAACTGAGTTGCTTTCATAATCACCATCTGTGCTGGAGTTGAGTGGAACAGAACACAGGTTTGGGAGCATGCACAGTCCTGTTGATCATATTGCTATCTGGAGAACAATTGTCTGGCCTAGCCCATGGGAGAAAGAGTGAGAATCACATTTTAAACATGCGGTTGGTTAAATTGGGAAACTTTTACAACATTTGGTACATGCCTCACATAGAATACAATGGAATATATGGAATAATAAAAATATACTTTATGGTAGGAAAAGATGATCCATGATAAGTGGTTAGTCCTTATTTATTCTGATACAGCTTTTGCTGAGGACTCTTCAACATGCATCTGAATATAATCTTAAAATTATCTTATACACTAGGGAAAAAAAAGAATCAGTTTTGTGTTAAATGCATTTTGAACAGGAAATGATTTAGAACAAATTAGAAAACACTCTGTGGTATCATTTGACTATGAATTTTCAAAGGTCAAAATAATCATGTTATTTCTGAAATGCAAATGCATATTAACCTGGACATTAAAAATAAATGAACTATTCATAGCCTCCGATGTTAATAATCATATATACATTTTTCCTGAAGTCTGGAAGAGATACTCTGAAGCTTCAAATACAATGGAGATATGTGGGCATAGCTTTTTAGGTTATACTGAAATTCATAAAAGATGCAAAGAAAATTTAATTGATATTCTTTCAGAAATGTGAACTCATAAATGAAGGATTAAGAAAGGAATACATAAGTGTGGTATTTTCCCAATCATCCCCAGATTATCTGGCATCTGTTCAAATACACTGGCTAAACTCTTCAAAGGGAAAGATCCAAAATACCTATTCTTACCAAGTGTGGTGAGCTGGGTTACCCTGGGAACCAGCATGAAGCAACCTATTGGAACTTTATTTAACCTTTCACATGAATGGAACACTTTTGTCTTGACATCAAGTACTTCCACTATATTCTATGTCTTGAGGATTTGTACTGCCTCGGCATGTTTTCATTATGTATATTTTTTGAGTTCTTATTGGTGTAATTAAACAAAATGTGCAATAAAGTAATTTGATGGCCTGATTTATAAGTGCTTATTTGCTTTTATACATCAGATATTCTGGGGGGAAATACTTTGTAATTTTTCCCTAATCCATGGAATATAGTAAGATAAAGAGGTATCAGTTTTCCCATCTATTTTCCCTGTGCAATGAAATGGATTTCAAAGGCTGATTATGTATTCACAAAGTTGGATTCATGTTTGTGTGAATAGACAAATATTTTTAAAAGCATGAAAATGATGTATTTAACACCATAAACCAGCATTCTAAAGTGTTTTAAAAACTGAATTGTTACATGAAGCATAAAATTCAAGACATTTCGGGCTAATGTATTATTAATATTTTTTAATACTTTAGAACGCATTGCATTTGAAATATAGGCGTTCTTAATCTCACTATATTTACAAACTTTAAAGATATATAGATATGGAAAGCTGTATGGAACCACTATAAGACAAATTACAGTACAATTTTCACATGTGCAACAGCCTCAAAGATTCAGTAATTCATGCATTTGATTTTTATGTTTTTGGAGCTGAAGTTTATTTCATTTTATCCCCGATTGCATCAAAGCACAGATACAGAAAGAATTGCTTTTTATGGAATGAGGAAATTATCAATTAAGTTTAAACTATCAAGTTAATCTTTAAACTCCCCCAGAAAGAATGAGTTAGAGAAATGCAAGTAACAACACAATGATGTACATATGAATTGATATTAAATTTTTTATACCTCTGTAATTAGACAGCAAAGACCAATCATTTAAAACTTGGAAAGAAAGCCATCCACAGGATTTCCAAGTTTATGTATTTTTTTTAGTAATGTTATATTATAATCATGAAAAATTGAGATACATATAAACATGGTCCAAGGAGATGACCCAGATGTATGCAATAGTAGTTAGGAAAAACATAGCTGCAGAAAAGCAATTTGTAAACAACTCTGAAACTGTTCAAATGACAAGGTGAAGACTCAAACCTTGGATTATTACTTGAGGTTCCCATTTACAATGGTATCTTTCAAAATCAGCCACCTTTCAAATCACCACCTTCTCTCATGTGTAGAAAAAACAACAAAGATTTCAACAGGGAAATGAAAATAATAGTGAGGTCAATCTCTGGGGAAAAACTGAGGCATGTCAGGAAGATCTTTTGTACTTTTCAACTACTTTAGGGGTATTGCTCGGTTGTCTTTCTTGTCTCACCTGGGCTTATATCACTTTCAGTTATTTGTCAACTACTCCTTCACTGTCAAGGGATTGGGAGTACCAGTTGCAGTGTGTTCAAATTTCAGTGTGCATAAAAACTACCCAGGAAGTTAGTTACAAACACAGTTTCAGACTATGATCAATGGAGTTTGTGATTCAATATTGTGGGTAGGGGCATGTACAAGATCTGTATTTTTAATCATCTTGGTAATCTGGAAACCAGCATTTGAAAGTGCTTCATGGACAACACTTAAGTAAAGATGTTCAGTCTCAAAAAGAATGAACGAATATGTGGATTGGTTGTTCAAAGCTAAAGGGTTTATTACATGAATAATGTGAACTTGGATAAACACTTATCACCTTGGTTTTCAACTTCCTCAGAGAAAACAGAGGGTGCTCAATTAGATGAAGTATAGAGATAATATTATATATGTCAGGGGAGATAATATTATATGAGAAAGCCTTGAAGTTCCATTTAAATCGAAGAAGTTATAGTTCTACTTGCTTTACTTCTGATAGTGTTAATACCAGATATCTTTTTTTTTTTCTTTTTCTTTTTTTCTTTTCCCCATTAGGATGCTAGGGATTGGAATCAGGGGCACTCTGCCACTGAGCCACATCCCCAGCCCTATTTTGTATTTTATTTAGAGAAAGTGTCTCACTGAGTTGCTTAGTGCCTCATTTTTGCTGAGATTGGCTTTCGACTCACCATCCTCCTTCCTCAGTCTCCTAAGCTGCTGGGATTACAGGCATGTACCACCGTGCCTGGCAATACCAGATGTCTAACTACACTAGATAGAAGCATAATATGGTAGCACACACATATTTTCCTGCCTGACAGTATCCATTCACCTCTTCTTTAAAGATTTACCACATCCTACTTTTGTGAACTGTTGCTTGGGACACCATCGATAGCCCTGATTTTACAGTGTGATCTACCACAAACAGCACTTGATTTGTTGAAGAGTTTACAAATGGTCCAAGCTGGGCCAGGGATTCACTTGCCTCGTATTTTTGAACTTGAGACTCAAAATAAGTTCATATCTCCCTAACGGTCTGAACTGTAAAATAGAAACCTCAGATGATACTGGAAGCATCTGCAAAACACATTTTCTGAAGTGCAGGAGCAGTAATAAAATATACACACAGAAGCAAAGAGGAGAGTGGAAAAAATTCCCCATCCTCACATTTCATGGCACAGTAACCATTTCATGTGCCACATGCATGTGCCACACAAGAAGAGACTTAATTCATAGTGTAGACATTGCAGGCGGACATTACGATTCCATATGTAGCTTCCTTAACCATAAAATTTAAACAGGGGGAAATTTGATTTGAATTTTAGATTGGAAATTAGTTAAGACATGATTTTATAGAGTAATCCTATTCTTTATCTTTCTTATATATGTTTATTGGTTCATATGGGCACAATAACCATAATAACCAGTGACCTTGGAGCAACTGGACTTCAAAGCAAAGCTTAATAAACCCATCAAGGACTGTGTGAAATCCTAGAAAAAACAAATATCCAACATATACAATTAACCAGAACAATAAATAAAATGTTTCTGGGTCTGCATTTAAAATATGCATCATTTTAAATGAGGATTTTATTTATTAAAACTTATGATTAAATGAAATAAGAATATTAACTAAGTATTCTACTCATTATGTCATCTCCATTTCCTATTTTCATAAAGAAATGACAAAACATTTTTAACACAATGTTTTAAAAGTCCTGAGGTTTCGTCAACTATGGTAAAGGAACTGAAAATACTGTCAAGAACCATTTAAATTTTCTTTAAAATTTTATTAGATACAGCATGCCTATATTAATTTATATTTATCAATTTTTTCAAAGATTGTGCCACTGACAAAAATGTATTTAACTATCAATTGCTAATGATATTCTACTTGTCAGGAGTTGATTGGCTACATTATCTCCAAGGACATTAATTACTTACCTTGTTTTTCCATTAAAAAACAAAAAACAAAAAGGAGGGGACTGGGATTGTGATTCAGGGGTAGAGCACTTGCCTAGTACAAGAGAGACACTGCCTTCAATTCTCAGCACCACACAAAAAAATAAATAAATAAAATAAAGTTATCTAAAATAAATAATAAGAGTGTGGATTATGGTAACACACCTACCCCATTCTATTGCCTTCCCATTTATCAGTCTTAGAATCACAAAATGAAAGATTAAATTTCTTTTTCTGTAAAAACAAAATAAAAAATTGCCATGTATGAGAATTAAATTCCTGAGAGTAGAGCTCAAAGGAAGCCCTGTCAAAATCCAGTAGGGTAAACAAATAAAAAAGGTCATATGAGAGTGATATTTGCCATTTCCCTGGTGGAACTACTTGTAAGATGTTGGGTGTTCATCAATAAGAGGGAAGAAAATTACTATTTTACCTCTGAGATCCACTTTAACCAACAGGAAGAAAGGTTTGATACTCTTTTTTAAATATTTTTTTTTTTATTTAGCACTTCTTTCCTGACACTAATTTGGTTAATATGATTTACAATTCTTCAATATTGTTAGGGACAAAAAAAATGTTAGACTTTGTTGATTTACATCCTGAATGTAGAGTCCCCAGATTTCAGTAAAGGAACCATGGAATAGTAAATTGTTATGAACGAAAATTTTCAATTACTATTTCTGGGAATAAAATAAATGTTTCAAGTGCTGTAAGAATAAAATATACTACTCATACTAAAGTGACTGATCAGTGGACTAGGGATTTCCTCCATAGGGGAAAAAAAAAAGATACACAATAAATAAATACAATAAATAGACTAGAGAACCCTTGAAAGTTGTATAAGGCTTTTCTTGTCAGCTAACTCATTAATAACTCATGATTCTACCATCTGAAAAGTGACTACTGGCAGAAATGAGGAGAATGTGCATTTTCTATTTTGGAGTACTATTTCCACTTCTCTCTCCTTACTCAAGGCTGAGATAAGAAACAAACACAAAAACAGAAAAGACAATATCACAGAAACAAAAAAAAATTCAGTGAGGCAGGAAATTTAAGCATCCAGTAAGTAGTATAATTAATTGCATAATGGAATTATGACACATTGAATGCTATTTTACTCATATGAAATTCAGCTGGAAACTTTGATAGAGTGATATTCAATGCCTGATTGGGAGTTCTTCATCAACCCACTGGTCACCATAACTTTTTCAGGTTCTAGAATCTTAAATTTCAGAAGTTGGCAACAGTGGCCCAAGGGTCATAACTGGCTTGCCACCTGCCATTAGTAATTAAATTTTATTGGAAGACAGCCACACACATTTATTTGCATATTGTCTTTGGCCACAGTGAATAGTTTCTACACTGATAAAGTGAACCAGAGGCCTAAAATTCTTACCATCTGGTCATTACAAAACTTCCCTGGTCCCTCATTGATGTTAAATTTGATAATCAATAACACATTAGCATCCCCTGGCACATAAGCAAGTGAGTCTCCTGGACATGTGTTAACTTTGTATTTCAGAATAACTCAGACAATGTTTAGCACCCATAATGACATATTTGAAATAATTAGAAAAAACTGATTTTCACTACAACTTAAATATATTCTTGGTCTAGATACCAATATATCATTCAAAGAAAATGCACTAGTCACCAGACTTGCTCAAGTGGTGACAACCAGACTACAATTTACCATTTTCTTTGAAGGGCAAAATGATTTGTGAGCTAGTTGCAAAGCAGCTACTTTTATAATCTTCACGCTATGAAAAAAAAAAAAAAAAAACTGTTTTCTTAGGATTACAAAAAAATGTATTAATAGACTACTTTCTATAGCTGAAGGAACATTTGTCTATATATCAAAGGGATTTTCACTATACACAATTAATATAAAGAGACCATCAGATAAATTATATGGTAAGAAAATACTTGAAATTTAAAAATGCACATAATAGACAAATACACTAAAAGAAGTCTTGTATAAGACTGTTGGATTTGAAAAAATTAAATGAAATGGAAAGGTTTTAGTTCTTATAAACTAGGCAATAAAAATATTTTACAGATTTTTATGGGAAATTCCAGTTTTATTGAGAAAAAAGGTATTGTTTTAGGGTCACAGTAATGAAAAGATACTTATCATAAAAATGATATTGTAAATATGAATTACATCTGAGAAAATTAAAAATAAGCTGAGTGAGAAAATGATCATTGAAGATGATAGAGCAAAGAAAGGTATTGTTGGGCTGGGGTTGTGGCTCAGCGGTAGAGCGCTCGCCTAGCACATGTGCAGCCTGGGTTTGATCCTCAGCACCATGTAAAAGTAAAGGCATTGTGTACAACTAAAACAAATAAACAAATATTAAAAAAAAAGAAAGGTATTGTTGTCTTGCTCAAGTTTCTGAAGGTGAGGAGGGATGCTTCAAAGCTGAAGACAACATAACACAGTGACAATCTTGAAACAAACTCTATGAAGTTGGGCTGCCAATCTCCGAGAGAAAATGTCCCAAACAGGTGCTAGAGTTTGGATCACTAAAAACCACCAAAGGCCAGAGTGTTAAAAGTTTGGTCCCTGCTATGTTGCTACTCGGATTCAATGGCACTTTAATAAGAGCGCCTTGAGGTCACTAGAGTCTTTAGGTCACTGGGGGAGGAGTGCCCTAGCAGGGAAGCAGGACCCCCCTCTCTCTTTTGCTTTCCACTATTTTCTGGCCAAGAAGTGAGTGGTTTGGCTCTGCTGCGTACTTTTACCATGATGTGGTTTCTCACCACAGGAGCAAGAAAGGTACCAGTGGGTCATGGACCCAAACTTCAACACTGTGAGCCTGAAGACTTTTTTTTTTTTTTTTTTTCATTTTATAAGTTGATTTATCTTAAGGATTTTTATAGTGATGGAAGGATAACATACTGCCTGCAGGTCAAGTACAAGCTGAAGCACAGGCCTCATTTGATCTCAGGCAGAGCCCTGTATCTCCTATAACACTCTGAGTAAACAGTAAGTTATACCTTCTAACAATTAGGCGTTGCATTTATCTATTTTTAAATATTCGCAAGTATTCTTCTGAAGTGCACATGCACACACATCCATCTATTTTTGCTCCACTACTTCATATTATTATTTCAATATTCATTTTAAACAGTTCCATTAAGTTCACTCTAGTCGTGATTGTTTAATGAATAACAAGAAAATAGTTATAACTCAACCTTGTCTATGTGACTGGGTGAGAGTGTGTGTAGTGGGGGGCAATTTTCTAGACGCTTTTCTAGAAAAGGCTGTCAGCTTTGAGACACTGTAAGGAGAAAACCTATTTTTTTTTTCCCCATTTTTCAAGAGCAACATGCTCTCATTCCTTTCTGTAATCAGTTTGCTCCTTTCTCTTGCTTCTCTTTGAAGATCACTTTTCTTGGTTATACCTCAGCATTGCATGCTTGAGAATGGAAATTTCTAGCACTGTCTTCTGATTGTTAGTTGACATACTTGGGGAAGAAAAATCCACTGGATCTTTGTTGAGCTACTTAGTGAGTGGGCTCTTTCTCCATGGGTAAGCACTTCCATGAGCTACAAGTACTTGGACTGGGTAAGATGAGGGTGTGTAAATCAAACACAGTAACTTAGACCTGTATTTCAACAGTTGTTTTGGTTGAGATTATGTGCCCCAGGCTTGCATTCAGGTTGCTTTGTTATCTCAAAAAAAGTAAAATAAAAGGATGCTACAGAGTAGATCCTTGAGTAAAAATATCTTATGCATTCTGCTACTAAAATTTTCACAATTGTTGTTAACTCTTGATGTATTCAGAGTTAACCTATATTTGTGCACTGAAAATCATGACATATAAAAACTTTTTAAAGTCAATTTTAGTTGCATTGTAACCAGAGGTGTTCAAGTTCCTTGTATTTTTATTTTGAAATTCTTAAAAAATGTATAATCAAATATGTATTTAATTCAATTCTTTACCTTATACTTTCATAGAGTATATTCTACATTCAAAGAACTTTGTAAAGGGGTCAATATTTTAATATTTTAAGTTGTATCTATTATAACCATTTTCCTAACAGTTTGTCCAGTTATCAGGTCTCCACCTGACCTTGGTCACCTCAATGAGAACCCTGACAAAATTTAATTGGGTATTTTAGTATTACTTGCTTTGCAAAGAGGAACACAATAAAAATGATCCTACAAAACTTACATTTATTATAAAGATATTCTTGAGGAATCTTCTGTGATACTACAGAGGAAAAATTACTTCTTTATTTTTGTTTTCTGTTTGCATGTGAGCATGTGAGCAAATATTGTAACTGTCTTTTGGATTTATCATTGGAAAGGTTAGAGCTAAATCTATAATCTCACCTAGGCAGTGGTCAATACTCTCAGACAGCATCTATATTTGCCCTAATACATCATTTCTTTGATGTTATTTCTTTATTTTTATCTTTATTATATCTGTTTTTATACTTGATCATGTAGCACTAATGGATAGAAGGCACAAGGACCTATGAACACACATGTGCATATCCACAAGAAAGGAAGGCTCAGAGAAAGAGGAAAAAGGAAGAAAGAAGGTGCAGAAAGAGAGACAGGAGAAGAGTGGCTATGCAGGGCTATGAACAGGAAGCCTACAAACTGGAACTTATTCAACAAGGTGTTTTATTTGAACAGTACCATATTGTAAATAACTATTGTAAATAATTTAAAGTATTTGCCAACATTTAAAAATATCATAAAATCAAATTTTGGTTTCTGTTGAAAGTTTGGCAGGCATGAGAAAATTATATTTACATTGCTTCATGGAAACACTCAGTTATAGCTGAGTAGTTATTGCTTGCTTTAGGCAAACAGACATCCTTCCACTGATAATACAGAATGTAGTTGTATATTTAGAATGTGCCCTTAATGTATCTATATTGTTTATCTGACCTTTATACACAGTTACGATTTTGATCACTTAGTTATTATCCTTGGTTTTTAATTTATTTTTTTTTATATTTTTTTGAGGTACAAGGGTGTTCAGTGTTAAAGGGAATGCACACAGGCACATAAATAAAGGCCTACCTCATTCACCCTGTTTTGAAATGAATAGAAGAGGGTTCCCATAAATGTAAGAAATGAAGGAGAGTCACGAGTCATGATAGCTTCCATGGAGATGTGTGTCCTGCATAACAATTTGGAACCAAATTAACAGGAAAGTATGGGCTAATTGATTTTTAGTTCTCTACAGGTGTTTACATAGCGGCATGGCTAGGTCCACAGCACAATCATGTCCACCTAACTTTACTCATGCAATGCTGCATGCTGCTGTTTTAACCATGAAAACAATCCATGCTTGTTCATACTTAGTGAGACTTTCAGTACATTGTCTGAGAATAAGTATATCGTCAGCTGGAAAAATAGTATGTTAATGGCATAGAGATTCAAGGGCATAAAAAAAGCAGATTGGCAACTGCCATTCAACAGAGGAAAGCACAGTATGACACTCTACTAAACAACTATGAAAAATCAGTGCTCTGGATGGCGTGCTAAATTGGGTACGCCTATAAACATGCCATGAGGCACCATGCAATAATAGAAGGAAAAGTGTAGGGAGTAATGGGGGAAAGACAAATTAATTGTACCTGGGGACATCCTGGAGACCTGGTAGAAGAGGAAGGTTATCAACAGGGATTTGAGCAAACTTGGCTTACGTTGATGGAGAAGATGAAAAAAGATGTAGAATATTCATCACTCAGGATAACATTTTATCTTAAGTCTAAATTAAACTTGCATAGAGATAAACATTTATGACAATTAGGGCTACAGCCTGAAGCATTTTGGCTCACAAACTAAGTGCCTTGGTTAATGAGCAAAGATTTCCGTTCCTTTGCATGCATAAATACTAAGTGCAGAATTTATCATTCACTAAATCGTATCTGCTTTTCTCCTGCATTTCACCAGTGGTTGAATCAATTGTCATTAAACTGCTCTAAATAATGTGTTCTCTTCCCTGTTGTATTAAGCTATTTCTACCAAGGCTAATGATTTTCTGATTTCCACATGCCAGTGATTTTTGGCAGTAACAAATGATGCCTCTCTTTTGCATGTTGCAAGTAGCTTAAATTATATTTTACATACCCATTTAAAGGATCATTAGTTAAGTTAATATCCTTGCTATTCAGGAGCATCCAGCAATTTTGTAAAGCATGGTCTGACTAAACACTACAATATTTTATAGTATTTCAATAGTTAAAAATTAATTTTTATAACTGCATATAACTTACAACTGAATGCATCATTTTTTCTTTCTTATCTGTTGATATTTGTGTTCTTTGGATCTCTGAAGAAGATAATGACATTTTTATAAACTTTGGAGAACAAGTACCATCAGTTGGAAAGAAAGATAAACTTGTCCTAGTTTGTGAACCCGCAGTTTACTATTCACACATTTACACACTACATCTTTTGTGCTTTTTCTAGATAGCATTGGGTAGATAAGTATGATATAGAGTGGAAGGAAATTTGAAAATGTTCATGAAAACTTTGTGGGTTTTTTCTTTTAATTCACTGATTAAGGCCCTGTCTTCTTTCAAGTCTGTAAAATCTAGCATGAGTATATGAGCTATAAAATGGAAGGATTTTGTTTTAACATTGATGACAGATAGATCAGCAAGGAGATGGCTTTGTACGCTGAGCAGGAGCAAAAGGGCAACTGAATATCCTTTGTTGAGATAAGCTTAAGCATACATGGATCTGTCTTGCTCCTAATCATAGATCAAACATTGAACAAAATAGATACAGTTCCTTATTTTAGCCTTCTGTTGGGAGTCCTATCTAAATGATATTGTGCCACCAGAGAGGTGGTACACTGATTTCTTAATATTGAAGGATATCTGGGTCCCTGTGCTCCATAGCAGCTTTCTCTCATAAGATACAGTATGTTATGCTATAGGCATGAGAGAATAGTTAATGGGGTACTGGGACATTAGCCCATCAATGGGCAGGCAACCAGCGAACTTAGAGCCAATATTACCTTCAACAGAGTCCAGATATTGAGAATTACCAAGTGAATGTCTAGCAGTTTGTCAAACAATCTTCCTGACAGGAATTATCTGCATTAATTTCTGAGTATGGGTAGATTCTTCTAGATATAGGAGAGGATGTCTGCACACATGAAATGAAGAGCAGTAAGTATAGAATCCAGTGACAGGACCATCATGAACTATAATCTGTTCTCCCCTTAATCAGAGCCTATTTGTAACCATGAGAAAATAAAACATGATTCACAGAGAAAAAGGTAGAGATTAATAATTAATGTTTAATATGTTTTGAAAGGGCTTGGATTAGATAGCCCCACTAAATCTTTCATGGTTTAGACTACGGAAAAACATGTGAAAGAGTATCAGGTATTCTTCTAAATAAAGATGTATGAGAATTTGATCTAAATGGGTGTGAACCATAGGTTAAAAACATAGGTCTGTTGGAAATTGGAAAGATCCTAGATAGTGCAGAAAGCACCTCAGATGATGAGAAATGCCTGGGAAGAAACCTACCATATATTTGAAAATTAGGAAATCCTAGATGCAATATGATTATTTTGTAGTAGCAACTACAAAAGGCTTCTTCTTGATGCACAGGAAAGTAAGTATAGGGACACATGGTTGATGTCCTTAAGAGACTTTTGAAGAGGTCTTTGTTTATGTTGATAGGGAAGAGATGTGAGAATCATTGACAACTTGAACTCAGAAAGAGAGGAAATGGCACCCTCAGTAAGTTCAATAGCACATCATGTAAATGCCTCATATTTTAAATTGAAAAGTAGCTGTGAGCAAAAGAAAGACAATGTGCATCGTTTGGACTCATGCTTTAGTTTGCCATTCATGTACTCCTCAGTTCCTGCTTGAAGGAGCTAGCATGCGTGCTGCTACCCCCTGTGCATTTCAATTTCAAGCACAAACCTGGCTAACACTAATGCAGTGCTGTTGTCTTTAATATGCCTTATATATCTTACCTGATTTTGCTTTGCAATTAGATTCTGGCATTTTTTGATACTCTGGCTATAATAATCATTTTGTAGATCATCAATCTCCCTAAAGCTATTTTGCTGGAGGGCATTTATATATGAACTAATAGCATCACTATTTGTAAGGAGGAGACAGAAAAGGAGGAGGAGGAGGAGGCAAATGTGGCTGAATGTGGGAGGCAAAGCAGGCAGCACCAGCCACTGTTCATTTACCACTATGTGGTATGGCCTGAAAGGAAGGCACCACAATAATGGCTCAATCATAATTTTATCAACAAAAAAGGTCTTCTTAAGAATTATCTTGAAATAGGAAATGATATCCTGTGTGATAAAGAATAAAATCTGGGATTTATGGTGAGTGGCTGAAAACATTTCAGAGGTGATGAAACAGGCTTAACGAAAGCTAAACCACTGGCCTAATATGAAAGGAGACAGGTATCAACATCAAAATTTAAACCCAGCCTTGATTTCCCAGAGACCATCTTTAACCACTTTGGTACAGAAAACTGTCTCCCTGAGCTGGATATAAAGGTATTTGCACACTCTAAATGAACAAATATAATTTCATGTATTTTCAAAATGCAAAAATTGTTTTAGCCAGTAGTTAGCTGTTTTCTTCTTTTATTGGTTCTTAATACAAAGTAGAAGATGAACCTCAATTTTGTTCCCTTTTGCACCCCCTGGTGGAAATATTAGTATGAATAAAATGACCAAATTCAAATTTAAACAAGAAATATGGTCATTTTTTCCTCAAAACATTGATCAAATTGAAAAAGTTAAATAGAATTCTAGTGTTTATTATAATTAATGACACTTAAAACCATTTCCACACTTCCCTGATACCTTTTAAATAACTCTACACATAAACCAATTTATCTTTCTAACATATGTATATAATATGTGTATATCCCCATATATACTAGATTATAAACTCACATAATTAATAACATTGAAATTGAACTCAGCAGGGACCTAATTTAAAGTATACAGATATTTTTTCTGACTTTCATTGTATGCATTTATTCACATATTTATTTTTCCCAAAGGTTTTATTTTTGTTCTTTCTACAAAACTACTTGGGTATTCACAAGTGAGCATGCAGAAAATATCACAGCTTCAACATCATGTGTACAGACACATATGAAATATTTTCAAAGAAAATGGGATCTGTTGTAGAATGGATGTAACACGAAAATGAAATATCTTTGTTAATATACTACTTCTGTTTATATTCTCAGCACCATTTTAAAATTTAATCTTTTTCTCATCAACACAAAAGGGATTCTAATATTGTGACACAGAAAAGATTATAATTGCTTAATTATTTGTGCAATATGGCAAATACACACTCTGCACATATCAACAGAGATGTTATGTGGAATAAAAATGTTTTCATTATGTATTTGGGTTTTGAACAAATGTGCTTACATCTTAAGTGAATTTGAAAAGCTGATGAAGCAAGGAAATATATGTGTGTATACTAAATCATGTATATATCTATAAATATTTCTGAATATAGCCATCACATATGTAGTAAACAAAACAAGGATCACAATGATACCTCCATTGCCATATAGGTCATTCGTCACTGTCTGTAAACTTTTACTCTAAAAATGAGAACATATCTCCCACCCACTGCTATCGATTCACTTACTGCCCCATGCCAGTATACAAGTAAAGCAATAGCAGAAGAGCTAACCCACACTGTCACGGGAATCTTTGCCAGCAAGAGTAGAGTTTCTATGTGTACTTTCTTTTTCCTTAAATCTTAAACATTT
The DNA here is from genome assembly GCA_025594165.1 of Tamias sibiricus. Taxonomy (NCBI): domain Eukaryota; kingdom Metazoa; phylum Chordata; class Mammalia; order Rodentia; family Sciuridae; genus Tamias; species Tamias sibiricus. The sequence continues at coordinate 15,319,069 of CM046662.1, forward strand.
CACTGATTTCCAAAGTCTCTTAGGATAGGGTTTTCCTTTATCTGCTTCAGTAAAACTGTTTTATATATATGTAAGAGAGGTTCTTTTTACATACCCTACTTTCCATCCAGGTATTCTCCCATTATATGTTATTATATAGTTAGTTATTATCCTATTTAATGTACACACACACACATACACATATACATACACATATACATATGCATGAACACACACATATATACATATGCATATACATGTGCATGTGTATATGTTAATAGTTGCATGTATATGCATAATTTTGCATACATTAAGATTCAATTTTGCCAGACATGGTGGCACATACCCATAATACTATCAGCTTGGGAGGCTGAGGCAGGAGAATTGCAGGGTCAAAGCCAACTTCAGCAACTTATCAAGGCTAGAAGCAGTCTATTGAGACCCTGTCTCAAAATAAAAATTAAAAAGTGCTGGGGATGTGGCTCACTGTTACAATGCCCCTGGTTTCAATTCCAGGTACCAAAAAATAAAGATTCACCCTTAGTACTTTCTGTCTTATAAAGAATTGGTTCATTTCATAGAAGTTATCAAATTTGAGGGCATGGAGTTATCCATAAAAGTCAATTTTTTGCTTTGATTATCCCTGGGCTTAGTAGTGAAGACATTTCTTTCATTTCTGATATTGTTTAATTGTACCTTATGTTTTTATTTTTTCTTGCATGCCCTCATGAGGTATTTATCAATATTAATCTTTTGAAAGATCAGGTTTTAGCTTAGTTATTATCCTATTTAATGTCATTGATTGCTGCTCCAATTTTCTAATCATTTCTATTTATGTTTTTGCTTGCTTAGTCTTAAATGGCTATAGTTTTCTGAGGTAAAAATTTTAGGTAATTGATTTCTGATCTTTCTTTCCTAATTAATAAATTTGCTGATATAAATTTTCATCTCAGTACTGTTTGCACTGCATTCCACACATTTTGAAAGGTTCTTCTATTTTTACTTTTTAATTATTTTTCATATTTAAAATTTTCTTAAATATCTTGAGGCTGTTATGTTGTTGTTATTCCTTGTTTTGTTAGAACTGTGTTTGTGTACTGTCCAGATTTTTGATGGATTTTCCAGCTTCCTTTTAGATACTGACTTCTAATTTAATTCCATTATTGTCTGAGAACATACTTTATGTGATAAATGGTACCTGAATTTTATATACATTAACATATTTTGTGACAAAAAATGTGATCTATGTTAATGAATAGTCTTTCAAGCTTAAGACAAATATATGTTCTGCAGTTGTGAGATGGAATATTCCATAATTATCAATTAGATCAAGTTGGTTGATAGTTTTATTAAGGTCAATTACATCATTATTTATTTTTACTTGTTTCATCTATAAATTACTGAAAGATGGTTACTGGTGTTTCCAAGGATAATGGTAGATTTGTTTATTTCTCATTAAGACCCTTTTAGTTTTTGATCAACCTGATTTTGATGCTCCTTTATAAGATGTATTGTCAATTAAAACTGTATGTTCCTGGAGAACTCACCTGTTGATCAACACATAATGTCCTTTTTTTAAAACATTGATAATTTGTCTTGACCTAAATTACTACGTTATGTGTGAAATTTACATAGGGCTGTTATTGCATTCTTTAGGTGAATGTAAGCATTTTATCTCCTCAGAGCTTATTTTTAAAAAAAATTAGTGGTTTCTGTATAATTTGCATTATGCTTTTAACTATTACAATATGTCTCAAATGACACAACTGATGTTATATGCAGCACAAGTACTTGATAAAAGTATATCTATTTTTTCTTTTCCCTTCCCTTATGATGTAGCTGTCTTTAATTTTTTCACATTATAATCACCCCATACTTGCTGCTATTAGTAATATTTTATGTTAGTATTAAAAATAAGGAAAACTGCTATGTATTTTTCCTCATTTATTCCTTATTGAACACATTTTCCTTTTGATGTGTCCCGAGATTCTATCATTGCCTTCTCCCTGATGAATTATTTAGCATTGATGAATTATCTAAGTTTTTGTTTCTTTGGGAAAATCTTTATTTCTCATTTATCTTTGATGGATAATTTCTTTAGATATATAATTTTATCTGGTTGTTGTTGTATTTATTTTCACTTTCTTCATTATCAACACTGAGTTTTCATTGGTTATGACCAGTATATTGCTTAGTCGATAAAATACCTTTTTTTTTTTTTTTTTTTTTTTAAACCAGGGATTGAACCTAGGGGTGCTTAACCACTGAACCACATCCCCATCCCTGATTATTTATTTTAAGACAGGGTCTTGCTAACTTGCTTTGGGCCATACTAAGTTCCTGAGGCTGGCCTTTAACTTGAGATCCCCTGCCTCAGCCTCTTGAGTTGCTGGGATTACAGGTCTGTGCCACTGTGCCTGGCTAAAGACATTTATTTCTTTTTAATTCTCTTATATTATTTCTTATTTCTGGCATATCATTTTGAAACTTTGTTAGAGCTTATATTTTCTACTTATATTAGCTAGGTGTTTTTGCATGCTTCAGTGGAACCCCTAACATTTCCTTCAAAATTATTTCCAATTCCTAACTGACAATTCCTAAATCTGTTCCACAGCTGAGCCTGTTTCTGATGCTTCATCTGGAGTAGTCTAGCTCCAAAGGCCATGTTGCAAACTAGTAAGATAAACCATAGTATGCCCTTATCCTTAGAACCTCCCTAATTCTTGTATGACTGTTAATACTGACCCTACTTCACTCCATCTCTCATTCAACTTCCAGCCAGCTGCCGTGATTTTTATTGCTGGGACTATGATGACACTATTCAAGAGAGGTAAAGAGTTGAAAGGCTTTTTTACTCTTAACTGAGAACTACAAAGATAATATTTAAAATAGCAACTAATGTTAAAGATTGGCAGTGATGAGAGGAGGTTTAAATAGATTTTATTTGAGTTTTGTTAAGTGAAAATTACCTAAAGATGAAGCTGAAGAGAATATTCTGTCTCAAAATGATATATTAAGAGTCAACAATTTTTATTTCTCTGTGAAATAAAATAAAAATGTTTGTTTCTTTGTGGTGGGATAAATTTGACATATTAGCTATTATACCTAACCACATAATACATTATAATCAATTTTAACAATAGGAACAACAAGTCTGAGGATAATGGAGCTGAGAAAAAATATTCAGCTATGTACATTCTAAAATAAGAAGGCATTGTATAGTAAAATTTTTCACCTGCTCTAATGCCTTTAACTACAGAAAGAATATACCCATTTTTTAAAATGCTTATTAAATAAAGTTTATATATTGTGGGAAAATCTTGGAGATATTTAACCTATAAATAATAAGAGTTTTGAGAATAGATGAAAAAATAAAATTTAAACAAATAAATAGTTGAAAGGCAGAAGCAATTATCTGAAAATGATAGTTTGAGAATGGTAAGTCCTGATTAAAGGGCAATATTTTATGCCTGTATGGTATTCTATGTTAATTGAATGGATCAATAACACATTTATTTTGTGCTTACTAAATGTAAGACATTAGGCTGCTGTGTATACACACACACACACACACACACACACAAACACATTTGATTCGGATATGGCAAAAAATCATCTCTAAACTACTGTGGGAATTAGAGCAGTAAAAGAAGTGAGTTAAAGCCTCTTCTCCCATATAAGCACATAGAATTTAATTGTTTTATTTTGAGCGACATTATGGTATGACTGCATGCTTATGAAAACGCTCTGGTAGAGAGGGAATAGCTGATGCACAATAGAGTCAGGCAATTGGACCACGTCCTCACATCATCCAGAGGCGATGGGATTCAGTCCATAAGGGAAGGGTTTAGCCAGAACTAGAAGCACAGACAGCTCATCCATAATAACAGAAGTGATGGCAGAGGTTACTGGCACAGCTGTTATTATGTTAGCTCATGTGGCTGTGGAAAACTTTGGAAGGTCTACTCCGATTGCTCCTGTTTTCAAAGTGAAATGAGAATCAGGTTAACCAGCTAAAAATGTGTCCAAGAATGTTTTTGTTTAAAAAGTGAGGTGGTGTCAGATAGTGCCCTATGTGAATCTTAAAGTGAATTATAAGCAACACTCTAAAACTTCATGGTTTTACTATTCAGTATTATTTTTTTCATCCCAGTCATTACTCAAAGTCCGATTACAGAGGCATAGAAGACAGGTGATTTTGCCAGGGGAGTATGCAAAGGAAGAATGGCAAGAATACCCGGTGTGAATATAACCTGAGAATCAGTCAGGATTTGATGGAAGCAGTGAGGAAGTTATTAAGACAGGCCATCTGCCATGGCCTTGACCCTCCCTCAATGTTCTTGGTAAATTTGCCATGAAAACAAGACCCAGACTTTTCTTTATCTCTGCTATTTTTTGTAGGTTTTATTTACAGCAAGCAATTTGGGGGAAGGAGGTGATGCCTCTCTCCAGGACAAAGGGCGAGCTTGTTATAAAGGAGGTGTATCCACACAGCTCTTTGTCCGTTGGCTGCAGAACAAACCCTTGCTGTGCCTGGAAAACACCAAGGCCACAGTACTTCACTGCCAGGGAACCTGAGAGCAAGGAGACTCAATATACATACAAAACACATATTGTTTGCATTTATGTAAAGAAATCCTTTGTTCCTAACCTGTGTTCTTGCCAGCATCCATAAAACCGTATCAGGTGATTAACCAGCTAGCAACAAGAGTAAAATCCCAGATCTTTTCAGGGGTGAGGAGGAGTAGAAAGTTGGGATGTTAGTGACTGGAGTTCCTTTACTCACTTCTACTATGAATAATTATAATTCTACATATAATGAGGAAGTAAGAGGATTCAAGGAAGTCACAAATATACTGAAGGTGATAGAACTAATGTGCAGAGTTTCACTAACATCCAAGGAGAGCAGCAGGTAAGGTGGATCAATTTTCTTCTGTATTATTTTGAACATCACAGCATAGCATAAGGAAAAAGTACAGGCTAGGAATCAAACTCTCTTGGTACAAATCCTAATTCCACAGACTTCTAATTGCTTCACCTTGAGAGAATTAATTGACATATTTGAATATGTTTTCTCTGTCCATAACATAGGTGCCTGGTTCTTGGCAGGTGATTAATAACTGTTTTTTTTTAATAAAAAATGTACATTTTTAAAAATAATGTGAGAATTAAATGGAATCATATATCTAAAGCACGCAAAACACAATAGGTAGCTGTGTGAATCTTGTTCAACTAACTGCTTCTTCCTAGGAGCACTTTGATACAGGAAATAATTACATCAAAATACTGCATATGTTGAATTTCTATACCTCAGTGAACAAAACAATAATTGAATGAGACCCAAGTGAACTCCTTATTATTTAAATTTGACTACCTTTACAAATCTACTCTAGCAAAAAGTATATTTATCATAAATATGTTAACTTCAATTATTGTATTTTATAGATAGCAAATGTGTATAGCTTTAGTTTTGTCAAATCAAGTACCCACTTGTGATTCACCTTGACTTTAAACTTTCTCACTTTAACAATTTCAATGGAATTGTTTTCAATAAGATGAAAGAGAAAAGTGAAATTCAACCTCGAAGTTTTATATGAGATTTAAAATTCTGAAATATTCTAAAAACACTTCTTTAAAAATACTTCACCTAAAAGTCAACTGCATTAAAGAACATACTGTGGCAGTATTATATAAATGCCTCATGAAATAATTTGTGTTCTAATTTGTTAGATACAATAATGAAACACAAAACATAACAAACCCATTAAGCATACATGAGTTGAAGCTCTTCTCACATAATTGTGTAAAACTGATCTATCTTTTAAATGCCCATGGTCTTTTATCATACCAGAATCACACAAAGTAAAAATTTACCAGCATTGCTTCCATATAACTGCAGATTAATTTTCAATTTGGTTTGAAATTTGCTTTGTTGGTTAAATACTGCAATTTAAAGCAAAACTGTATAAGTGAAATCCAGAAAGGGTCCATAAATTTCTCATGAAAGCAACACTTAATGCTTTACATATAGGTCTGAAATCAAAATTAATGCCACAACTTTGAAGGTTTTCATGAAGCAATGTCAAGCTATGTTTACTTTTATTTCAGTGAGAGCAAATTTTTACCTCTCAGAGGTTAATCTAGATTAACTAGTATAATCTAAATTTTTCAATCAGATCTGATGTTGTCCTTATCACAATATTTGATGTATCTTTTTCTGTACCCTCCTCCACTATTCTCAAATAATTTTAGAAATATTTTAGGTAATACATAGCCTTTGGGGATATAATTAGAAAATTGCATTAAGATAAACTGTACATGCCATTTAACACATGCAAACCAGTAAGATGATCTTTCTAAGCTTAACAATTTCAATATATCTGATGCTAGTTTTAGTAGTAAGAGATTAACAGTGTAAATAAATGTAATTTTGATCTTTTTTTTTTTACTTGCATGAAGGAGACAGTGGTTCATATTAGAAATATTAACGTGAAGTCATATATAATGCATGGTGCCACCTCTTCCACACACACACACATTTGCTTTTAGAGGAACATACATAAACATGTGCATATGATATAGATGTGCCATTACAGATATTTTTCCCAGAATAAGGAAGTAGGCTGTGAGGAGCAACCCATCCCAATTTCATTCCTAGGCACTGCTAGAAATAATAATAATTCCTTAGCTATGGGGTGTATTTTTCAAGCCTTTCAGCACATTCTTGGAATTGCACATTATCCAAACCATATATGGATATGTTATGTTTTTTTTTTTTCAGTATATAACATACCTATGATAAAGTTTAATTCATAAATTAGGAACAGTCAAAATTTAGCAATCACTAATAACAAAGTATAACAATATTATATATAATGATATGCTACAATAAGTTAAATGAATACAGTTTATCTTCCTATTATTATTGAAATATCTTACTGTTCTATATTAGCTCTTCTTGTGATAATGTGGGATGACTTAATATACACATGATGAGGTGAAGTGAGGTGAATGACATTATTTTAGCCACTAAGTAAGGGTTATTTGAACACAAGCATTGCAATAATGTGACAGTTGATATGATAACTAAATTACTGATGGGTGGATAGTTTATACAGCATGGATACATTGAACGGAGGGGTGAGGCATGTCCAGGATAAGATGCAGAAAGACAATGTGATATTTTTTTTCACTTAGTACAGCATGCAATTAAACTTTTGAATTGTTTATATTTGAAATGTTCTGTTTATTATTTTTGAACTGCGTTTGGTAGTGAGCAATTGAAACATGAAAATGGAACTCATGGAAAAGGGAGGATCTCTGCATAATCACAACCATCGCAATTAAATTACTTTATAGACATTTTTAAGCAACCAAAGTTAATATTTTACTTGTTTTCTTTCCTAAATCAATATGGAGGGTTCCAATAATAATTGTATTGAGAGAACATCACTGTCACTATTATAGAAAGCTAACTATTGGATATATAATTGATGGCAGGGAAGAGTTTTTCTCATTATAACAATCAGAAATACAGGATTATTTACATTTCACAAATTAGAACTAAAATATCAAATGCCATTATTGAAATGTTTCTAATATACATTTTTAGAAGTAGCAGTAAAAGCAAAGACAATAATGATAAAGATAGCAGATAAGCTCTATATGCAATGAAACACCCCCAAATAAGTTCAGGTACTTTCTTTCATGGCAACGGAACTAGCAACATTGAAAATACAGATCAAGAATGCCTTTGAGTTTTTTCTATCTCTAATATTAGGCCAATGTTAATATTTTAACAACAACATAGTATTTATCACCCATACATACATACATAACACATATGCTATGCTCATATTGTTAAACACACAAATATGTTTGTATGCACCTAGATATTTATATATTACTTTCAAAATTAATATTAACTTCTCAAACATTATCTAAATTGAATGTCATAATCTAAAGTTATCAAAATGAAGAGAACATGGAGGTTGGACCAATTACAAAATTAATCTTCTGCCTCAGAAAGAATAACAGGTTGACATTTTAAAAACTCATTTTGAGGGAAAAAGAACAGATTGAGAAGATCTCCACATAATCTCTAAAAGGATATAATTTTCAATGAGCATGAATTACATTTTATTTTATGCAAGGTTTTTTACTACTGCAATACTTTCTGATATATTGAGTTATAACCCCCTACCCATAGAGGAAGCTTTTGATTTGATTTTCATTGCCTTGGGCAAGCATGATTGAGGACCCATAAGACTGTAGAAGATGTTGATTGATTCTTTTGATCCTAGGAGATAATAGAAAGTGTTTAAATTGATTGTGTTAAAAAAATCTGAGGATGAATTGGGACTTTAGGCAAATTGCACAGAAGATTTTTAATCTTCGATTTGTTCAAATTTGTAACACAGGAAACAGAAAAAGATCTGCATCGTTTCTTGTCAAATTCCTTTCTATTTTACATGAATCACTTTTTTTTTTTTTTTTTTTTTTTTCCTTTTCATCTCTTCAGTTCCTATGCGACTCTTTCATTCCTAGAATTAGAGGTGTTTTGGGGTAATGTTTAAATTTTAAAAGCTATCAAAGTTATACATAAAGCCAAACTTAAGTGACATGTAAACTACAATCAGTCAAAGAAGTTTAAAAAATGAGTGGCAAAATGGATAGTGAACCTGTGTGATTTTGTTTAGGAGTCAAAAGCACTTAACACCTTGGGGAGTATTATAAAACTGTTCTCGGGACACCCAGTTGTCCTATCAGTGGCTCGCTCTGTTGGATACACAAGAGGCATGCCATATAATTTGCTAATGCTAATATGTAAAGTACTGACATTTGCAATTAATTCCTTTTCTCATATAAACTAGAGAAGATGCAGAATTATACTAATGATAACCTTGCTTCCATATTGATGACAGTCATAGAAGAAGAACTGAAGACTGAGATGCCCTCATTACATTCTGGAACCCGGAGCTTACTGTTCCTCTGTGGACTGTGTTCCTATGAGGCATTGTCACTCAAAAGATCTAAGGGTTTGGTGAGGTTAGAAACCATGGCAGAGTTTGGAGTTTTTTGTGCTTTTATGCTTCTTTGCATTTGTTTTAGGTTTCCAATACAGCTTGGCTGACTACCTTCCCACTTCTACAAGGGAGTATTTTAGTGATGGAGAATCTGTTAGTGTGGGGTTGGATGGGCTTTGAGTTTGTGCCTTCAAAACACTTTCTGTGAAACTGGAAAATGGTTACTCAATTGGATCGTGAAAGGAAAGAACACAAAGAAGCTGGTGGAGATTACTTGGAATGTATTGGAGAGACCCAAGAGATGGAGATAACTATAAAGTTGTCTCATTCAACGACAAAACAGTTTTACTTTCCTCTATTTTATGCTGTATGATATGACAGCGAATTTCAGAATACCTACTTTGGTGAAAAATAAATACATTTTGGAGATAATCAAACAAAGCTTCAGTTTCACTTTAAGATTTTTAACTGTGTGAACTTGAGTGACTATAAGCTCTCTGAGCCATAGATTCATTTGTACACTGAAGAGAATGTTTTTGATAAATTATATAATCTTACTGTCTATAAAATTAATACCTTTTTGAATTCTTAAGTGGAATAACTCAACAATAGTTCTCAACATATACAGAAACTCTGTGTGTGTGTACATGTATCTAGAAACTTAACACTGGCACTTTCCTAAGCAATCTCATGAATATTAGCCCAAATAAACTTTTCAATAGTTCTGTGAGATAGTGTTACTTTCCCATTTTCTGACTGAGAAAATGAGACATGGAAAGGTTAAATGGCTTGCACAAGATCATACAGAAAGGTAAGGCAAGATTGGACCAATATGTTCATATCATTGAACACTTAGCTATATTACACTCCTATAAAAATAAATAAAAGCTCCCCAATTCTCTGCCCACAGAAAGCTTCATTTAAAGGAAGAGTTCTGTCTTTCAATCTTTAGAATTGCTTAATACAATTTTGAGATAATCTCCTCTTTTTTTTTTGTACATTGATTTTTGTGGCGCTTCCCCTAGAGACATAATTTAAAGAGAAATTTTATTTCTTAATTTAAAATGAGATAGTTAACTATTAACCTCATCATCATGGTAAAACTGAAATAACAACTGCAAGGACATGAGTCCTCTAACTCCTTTCAACTTTACACCTTTGTCCAAAGCATTCTTTCTCATTAAAACTTTTCTCTCTCCTGTTCCTTACTCATCACACAAAGAAAAGCCTCACTATAGAACTTTGAACTTAAAAATATAAAATTTGAATGTTAAATTATAAATTTTTTCAACATTCCCCCCTGCATACCCACACATAAACGAATGAATAACAAACACTTTAAAATGTATTAATTTTTGGGGGGTTTCTAGTTTCTCTATATAATTTAATATTTCAATTGATAAATAACTAAAATAATGGGTGCCTGGTAAATGTGACCACAGGGAAGAGCTATGAAAAAGATCCATGTTTCCCTTTATTTCCACAATGATTAAAGAAAGTCTGAATGGGGAAAAAAAAAGATGCAATATTAAAAACTGAATTAAAATAATGCCCTTACCAATTGCTATTTTGGAGATTTATATTTGTGCATGATAAAAGTTTGTATTTCTTCAACTCTAGGAAAATCTCACATTGTACAATTGCCTCTTTAGTCATAAGTTCTAGTAACAAACATGACACCAGCAATGTCTGAACATATTTCTCTTTTGTAGTAAGATGCATATAATGGATACCACGTGACAATTTGCCTGGATTAGAAGATAATTTGGTATTTGGTTAACCATATTCTAAGTTTTTGGTATGAAGTTAACATTTGAATGCAGTGAAGAAGTTTGCTCTCCTTAGAATGAGTGGATGTCCTCATTCAATCTATTGGAGGTCTAACTAGAGAAAAAGGCTGCATAGGAGAATTCACTTCATCTCCTGAAATTCTCTATTCTTGGACACAAGACCTTCTGCTCTTGGACTTGGACTGGAATGGACACCATCAGCTCTTAGGCCCTTGGACTGCAAATCTTGGATCTTCTTAGCCTCCATAATTGTACATACCAACTCCTTAGAATAAATCTTTTTGTTCTTTCTGCAGAATGTTAACTCATAAATGTCCTAAGTAGATTTAACACTATCCTGTTGCCTTGGAATATTTTTAAAGTGTATGGGTTTGTGTGAAATCTGTAATGTTATCATATGTAACTTTTTCTTCCATAACCTATTGTGAGTCAGTGAAGTTTTTCTGAATGTGATATTCTGCATTCTGCACTAAGTTCAGTAATATAGGCTATAAGAGAGGTCATTAATGTTAAACATTTTATGATGTCTATCTAAAATTGGGTACGCATCAACATAAAGGAATATTATGGGTTTTGACTTATTTTGCTTTATGTGTTTTTATTGTCACCTTCAATGTACAAATTAAGATTATGAATCATGGGGTCAGGAGGACTTAAATTTCTGCTTCCTCAGTCATTAAATTATCTGACCTCCATGGGTATCAGTTCTTCATTCTACAAGGATAGCAATAATATTCATTATAAAGAGTTGTTGTGAAAAATAAATGAGAAATTGGATGGAAAGCTCCTTTTATGTGGCACATAATAAGCAAACACTTGACGGGGGCCATCCAAAAGAATATTAATTCTAATTCTGTTAAATTGGAAAGCATGGGTAGATTAGTACTTCCTCACATATTAATTGGTCACTTCCTCTACACATCTTTTCATTGTCAAGTCTTTCTGTGTAGTACACGTGTAATGAGGCCAGCAAACAGGGCAGTGAAGAGCACAGAATTGAGAGTCTGAGGTTCGCCACCTACTATCTGTTCAATTTTTGATTAGATATTTAATCTCTATATACCTTTTTTAAAGTGAGAATCACAATACTTACCTCACCAGGACATATGAAAACTGGATGTGCATGTATAACAAAGTCATTAGAAGATTCAATTATTAAAATCATCATCATTATACATTGATTTGACCAGTGCGCATTATATATATATATATGTGCACGGAAATATCATGCTGGAATATATATATATATATATATATATATATATATATATATATATATATAATTGTGTATATATATACATATATATATACACATATATATGTATACATACAATTATATTTGTTAATCAAAATTTTTAAATGTTTAAAATAATGGAAATGTTAACTACCCTGATTTGATTTTCATGCATTATATACGTGTATCAATTTTTCACACTTTACCACATATATATGTGCAATTAAAAAAAAACAAGAAAATACATAAATTCACTATGTGAAGGAGTTCATATAATATTTATTTTAATTAGATAATTGGCAAATTCTTTTATTCTGTCTCATGGAGATATAATAAGCACTACCATATTGAGGACAGACATCAACCCTGAGTGCAAACAATAAGGAGGGCTATTACCTACAAGGAATTTAAAAGGATCATTACACTGACTAAAAATAACCTCACATTTATTATGGCAACATCCTGGCAGTCCAAAGCAGACTTCCTAACTGTTGTGAGTCTCTCTTACCCACCACCCACCTTGGTTACCTCTGGCAACAAAGTCCTTGGTTATTTTACAACATTTTCTCTGAACTTTTAGCCTTTACTCTAGTTTCATTTACATACATTGTCATGATCCTCCTATGTGTGTTTGTTTGAACATACGAGGATTAAATCATTTCATTTTCTAAATAAAAATTAATATCATTTAACTTTACAAGTTATTTTCATCAGGCATATTGAAATACTTGACTCCTAATGACAAAATCATTGCTTTATTCAATTTAAATTTGTTAACAAGTGGAAATATATTTTTTCTAAGTGTGAAAAAATGTCACTGAAAAATCCAAATTCTAAAATTGACAATTCTCCCACCTGGTACTATTCCAAACAGTTGAAATTCCATTCAGCTCCTTCTCAGCAAGCAAGAACTTCAGTGTTTGACGTGTCACATATTCCCTCTATAATCTTCAGTGCCTCTGCCTTAGTTTAATATGTACAATATGTCTGACTTAGAATGTCTCCCCATTCAAAATGTATTCCTTAAGAAAAACAGACTGCTAGAGAATGAACCTCAGTAGAATATATACAATGGTTTTGAGGAATAAAATAACTATATACTTTCTTGTAAATGGGGAAGAGAAGTAATATCCCAAGCTTTTTAAAAATAAAATATGCAAGTAAATCCTTCTCTATCAAGTCTGTAACCACATGAATAAATGCTTATTGAAATTTTTAGATATATCAGAAATCAGAATATTCATTGAAGATTCTGCTATCCAGCTCTAAAATTTACATATGCAGGACAATATAAAGTCATTCTGAAATTATAGAGCCATTATGATACATATTCTAGCATTTGTCATGACATTCAGGCAAAAATTTGGGGATTTAAATACCTATGAATATTACGTTTGTAAAACAAGGATAAACTTCTGAATTGTCATGTCACTGGAAGTCTCAACCATGAAATATTACAATGGTTCAATCTTAAATATCACCATGATATTATCTGTAAATCCCTGCATGATTTATTTCAGGTTTCTTTGTGAATTGGTATGTATATATTCTGTTTAAAAAAATGAAAAAAAAAGTAAATATTGTAAATATTATCACACTCTTTTTCAACAGTTATATTGCACTTGTGTTTTATGCTGCCTTTACATAATTCTCAAATATAATTCTCCAAACTGTATTATTTCTGCTATTATAACGTATGTTTATATTTATCTAAATATCTCCTTTTGACTGTGTTTAATTTCAGTTTGGGCCTCATTTTGTCAAAGACACATGCACAGGAGAGTTGGAGGATGTGTTTAGAACTAATGTGGAATTCACCTTATTTTCCAAAACCATATCCTTATTTTATATTTTTACATGTTGTAGACTCTAAAATATCAGTGCTAAAGACCCCCTTTTTTTTTCTTCCAGGAAAGCTTATTAAAGCATCAACAGAATGTTTTTTCTTTTTTTTAAATAAGTTGGCTTTATTCAAAACGCAGTTCCTCATACTGAACAAAATTATAACATGGCTCAAGTCTGTTTGCCTGGAAGTTCAGAAGCACTTGCTCATTAGCTAGCAAAGATGCCCATTTCATTTTGAAAAGTATTTGTAAAACTTAGAAACCCAAAGCTTGTTGGTTTTGCTTTACCAAATGAATGTGGATAATCATCAGGGTGACATATTAATATAGAGAGCCTCATGTGTACCTTCACATAAAAATAGATTTATATGACCCTCTTGGAAAGTATAGTGTAAGGAATGCTAGTGAGAAATCTCACCTATGGTTCAGTAAGAGCTGCTTTTACTCTTGCCTGAAGGCAAGAACCAAGCCTTTTATAAGGGCTTTAAATATCTCTACTGTTTAAGTATTTTTGCCTTATTTCAAGTACTATTTTGGGCTCAGGGCAGATGCCCAAGAAACAGAGTCTTGTACAAACATACCACAAATATACAGAGAACTAAAGACAGACCATAAAAGGCGTCTCTAGGACATTAAATAAATGTGGAGGTCAAAATCAAAGAAGGTTTTATGAAACTGATAGAGGAGGTTCTATTTGAAAAGCACCTTGAAATCTAGATAGCCACTTGACATATGGAGATGGAGGAGAAAAGAAGTGGCCACAAGCAAGATGAGGAAGAAGTCCCTATGGAGTAGGAGAGTAACAGTAAGTGACAAAAAGTTGGTGATAGATGTGAGCCAGTGTCATTGGTTCTCGCACACCAGGGTTATGTTTGCATCTAAATGTGTAGTTCAGTTTTTCTCAACTAGTGGGCATGAGTCTGTATGTGGTAGAATAAACAGACTGGGCAATTATTGTATGAGCAGAGTACTCCATTTGTTTTAACAGAAAGAAAAGAAAATGAACTGAATTAAAATAATTATTTAGGGAAGTAAGGTCTAGAGCGCTACAAATCATAACTCCTAACCACCATAACTACTCAAAATATGTCAATGGTTGGGAACTTGGAACTGTCAAATACATAATACATGTGTGGCTCATGTGTAGTTTTTGAATTTTATATGTATTTTCATTACCACCTACCTTTCACACTCTCCTATCAACTCAAGAAAAACACTTTTGGGACAAGGGATTAATTGTGATATGAAGTGCAAAAGTCCACACTTAACTAATTTTTAAAAATGCAAATCACACTCCTTAGGCTTCAATTGTGACTGCTAATTAATCTTCAGTGACTTACATCACAAGAGGTTGTAGTGTGGTGCCAGAGTTTCCTGACACAGTGTGGGAACCAGGGACAACAGTGAATCACTAGACATTTTATTATTTATAAAATCAAATAGTATAATGGAAATTTATGCTTTGGCTGTATGACTCTGAATGTAAATGGAATGCACCCGAGTGAGGAGAAGTTGCCACTCGAGAGAGAAGGGATAAGAGACAGAAACATGCGATGGCCATAGTTCAGAAAAGAAGGAACATGTACAAATGTCACTCTAGAGATGGAAATAGAGGAGCAGCCCATTAATGACAGGGAAGGGCCCAAGAAGATTCAAAGGGCAGGTTACTGACAGCATGGGAGTCAGAAGAAGTAAGACAGCTATAAGAAGCAGTCAGATAGTATGTGTTCACAGTTAGACACGGAGTAACACTGAGACTGAGATGGCCAGGGACCAGAACAGCAGTCAGATCTGAATCTTGAGAGAAACAGCATCGCTATATTTGGAAGGTAAGAGTGACGGTAAAGACTATGGAAGCAGCAGGTGGTAGAATAAGATGGATATCATTATCCTAAATGCATGATTGAAGACTTGAATAGTACGAATATACTTTGTATACAAATAGTGTTATGTAAAAAGATGTTCTATATATGTATTATTAATTGTAATACCTGCTACTGTTATAAATACAGCAACTTTGAATTTAAAAAATGAATTAAAAAAAAAAAAAGAAAGTAAGAAGAGAAAGCTAAGGACTGATGATCGACCTCAAAAATTTATATGCAATTGCTTTATCTATTGGGAACAGAGAGAAGAAAGCATTTTCAAAGGAACATCTGGGAAGAAGGACAGGAGCACAGATATAGTTCAAAAGAACCCAGGGGAAAAAAGAATGTAGGATTCGAGGTGCCAGAAATTGAGGCAGGGTCAGAAGTTGTAAGATTAATTCATTATAAAATGAACACAAATGACTTTCGCACTCTTGATTTTTAAATTTCAGTAAGCATCTGGAAAACAAACAAATATTAAGAAATACATAGAAGTGGACATCAATGAAATATGTTCCTATTATGTAAAGGAAGAAAAATGGCTTTGTAGTTCGTACATTTCTTTGTTTTCGTATGTATATTTACATGAAAAATTCCATTTTGTGTTCTCTTCATCAAAGTTTTGTAGTTGTTAGTTCTCTTACTTGTGCCTCATGTAACTTGTATGGAATGGAATCCAGAAGAACTACATAGACTATCATGCCCCTCGTTCAAAAATTATTTCAAAAGAGCAGAACTGGTTAGCCCCTCCATCCTGTGAGACCATAGCCCCTAAATGCCCCTACGAGGAATGGGCCCTCACCAGACACTGGATCTGATGCTATCTTAATCTTGGAATTCCCAGATTTCAGAACTGCAAGCAGTAAATGTTTGCTGTTTGTAAGCCATCCAATTTATGGTGTTCATGTTATGGCAGTCGGCACAAACAAAGACAAGGTCATTTTAAGGATAAGGCTCTGCATAGGCTCCATGCCCATGAATCCTGGTCTTCTATTGCTGCTCTGTGGTGTGTTGCTGGTTCCTGTCCTTGATCACTTAATGCTTCAATGTCTAGCGCCTTTGCTTGGGTTCTTACACTCTCTGCACTGACTCTGTGGAGAGCTTGGCCAACCATCAATGTGCAAAACTTCTAAAAGTTCTACCTGCAGGCCAGGTTTATCTTCAGAACTGTAAGTTCACATGTAGGATTGACAGCTCTACCTCTCCATCTGGCTGTCCAAAAGACAAGCATCAAATTCAGTGTGTTAGCTCTTCATCTTAATCTTCCCCAGATACATCCCCAGATCTGTCCCTCCTCCAGCTCTATGCAACTCATGAATGGCATCACCAAACTTTCCGTTTCTCAGGGCCAAAAAGAAAATGATGTTTCAAGTTCCTTCTACTTGATGCTCATTTCTACTTTGTTATCTTCCAGACTCTGTAGTCAAGACTCACCAGGGTCCTAACTCTTCTTATTATGTACCTGTGACCCCCATGGTCTGAATTTCATCTTCTGCCAGAAATTCCTTGCTTCTGCCTTTGTCCTCCTCACTTCCTCCCCAGTGAATAGCAAGAGTGTTTCTGTTCACAGCCTAACACAGATGGAGTCACTCCCTAAAGTCCTGACATGGCCCCTGATTTATGCCATAATAAAAGATAAAAGAAATCCTTAAAACGTGTAATAAAATGCAGGAGATCTGGCTTACTGTTACTTTCTTAGAACTTCTCCTCCTACTCTGCAGTTACCCCTCCTCCTCTTACCCTGCTTTCCAGCACTCCTGGGAAATGCTCTCTCAGGATAGGTATACCATTACCTGCTCACCTCCTCAGTGAGGGCTGGGCCAGCATCCTTCTTTAGAATTGCCAAAAACCTTGGGCTTCCTCTCTCTATATGCTTGACTCCCTACTCTGCTCTTTTTGTTTTCCGTTTTATCTTTTCTCCTACAGCTCCCATCACCCTTAATATACTCTGCAAATTATTAGTCTTGCTTTTTGTCTCCCTTCATCTACCATCATGCCCTCCACCGGAACAGAGGGCTCTGTTTTGTTGTCTACTGCACCTGAAGCATAAACTAGTTTAACATCTGGCACATAGCAGGTGCTCGATGAACAGTTCCTGAATGGAGGGATAATTAAATAAGTGAATAATTAGAAGGAACTATATGCTCACTACACAGCCTAATCCTGTATACAAGTATTATAAATTGAGCAATTGAAAGTAAACACATCCTGAAGTTCTCTGAAAACCACAGTAGGTAATAAGCAACAATATAACACTAAAAATGCCAATTTATTAAGTGATATTTATCATGATGGTAGTCATAACATGCACATTTCTTAGAGAATATCAAGTAAATTTAATTTGGTTTTATGTTAAATGGTTCCTCGCTCTATCCTTTTGTTTTCAATAACTTAAATATCAATAAATGTATTTCCTTATGGATATTATTTCTAACATTTAAATGTCTGACCTCTAAAACAGCAGGAATTGATTAACATTTAACAAGATGGAAATGTGAAGAAATGAGGAAATTAATTATTGCACCTCATAACTCAGAGCTTATGGCTCAGTTTTAATGCATCATATAAAGGCTTTAGACTTTATATAATCTACTTAATATGTGTGTTCTAGCACACTGGGATGGCAAACAAAGGGAAAAGGCACAAATAATTCAATACAATCAAAACCTAGTGACAGTTGGAGCTACATGCAAATTAACAATAAAAAATTTGAATAATTTCTAGTCAGGTTCATTAAGAAAACAACACAAGTAAATATTATTTAAGTGAAAAATTTTGCCAGATCTTCAATGTGCATTTAGAGATGTTACTATAAGAATGATTGTTTTTATTTTTTTTTTAAATAAAAACCTAATTACATTGCTACTCTTTTGAACATTCTGCAGTGGCTTCTCTGTATTCCTGGTCAAGGTCAAAATTCTCCAATACTCCATGGCCCTACACATTCAGGCCCTCCTTACCTCTGATCTAATTCCTACCACTGCCCTCCCTTCTGCCCTTGTTTTGGTCATCTCTGTACTGTTCCTTCAAATTTTAAGACAAGAGGGCAGCTTCTCCCTTCTACGTCAGCATGATAACTCTACTCCCTAGTTCAATACATGCACCTTGTAAGAACCATGAACGTATAAACATAAGCATGCATTTAACACTAGCCATCTCTGTACTTGATGATAAAAATATGAGATACATTCTCAGTAAGGTAATAAAACCCCCAAATTTCCACCATCACCACTGTTGTTAAAAATTATTACATAAATGCAAGACAAATCAATTGTTTGTGTAGCATACATGCACACAGACATATGTATATGTATTAAATCATTTTGACTTGAAAGCATAATTACTGGAAAAGTCAAATAGTTTCACTCAAAACATTTTTGGAAAGATAAGCTTTCAAAATTAAAATAACAGTAAAGTTTTTTTTTTAAATTTATATAAATACTTTCTAAGAAAATAATGGGTGCTAATAAATATACTTTAGAAAATAACAAGATTTAATATAGAGAAAGCTATAATTTTCCACGAAGGATACAAAACTGCAATACATTAAAAAAAAAAAAAAAACTGTTGTAAAAGGAGATCAATTTCTTAAAACAATGTTTTGAAGAACTTTAAAAACATCTCAGTCAAAATCTCCTAACCCAAAATAATGCTACAAGTAAACTAGAAGGGTAAATATGTAAGAATTGACATATGATAGGCAAAGTAATCTATAATCCATATCAGATGCTGTGATCACAGAGCTATATTTTGTAATGCCAAAGCTTTATCTTTAATTCTGTAAATTAAATTACATAGTCAATGTACTAAAGTCTTTATTACCTACATGTATCAGAATTTTAAATAACTGGAGTTTTGAAAGCATATAGTCATATTCTCTGCAAAGAAAAATTTATATTTTACTATTGTTAAAGTAAATTAGTCAAAGAAACATTTTCAGAATGTTCCATAATAATGATAAAAATGGAAAACCTATGCCTTTTTGCTAACTTGTGAAAATATTTTACTTTTTCTAAATTAATTATCAGAGAATTGCCTCCTTTTTGTTGAAAAAGGTAACTAGGGTCTTTCCATCCTTGAAGAAATAATGAGTTCTACTCATTACATTTTTAGCATGTATGGGAAACTCATTACCTTACTTGCTTGGATAACATGTTTTTTATGTGATTTTTCAATGTTTGCATTCCTGAAAGGATTTCTCCTGATCAATGCATGCTATGTTTTCAGTAGCGCATTAATTGTAAGTTTTCTAGGGGCTTGCAACAGTCTGCAGAAGTGAGATGTATCCTTATTTTTCATTTATGTTTTATTTTTACTTTGTTCAATATCAATCTTGTGCTTATTTCATAAACAATTGTTTTGAAGCTTTTACTATTTTTGTTATTGCTTGGGGTTTCCAGTTTTCAACGTTTTGATAGAATTAACTTTGTGATCAACTGAGTTTCAGAAATTTTTACTGAAGAGTGGTTGTTGAAGATTTTACTTTTTAATCCTTATGGTAATTGGGCTATTTAAACTTTCTCTCACCCTCAGGGTAAATTTCTATAGCCTATATATTTTCTATAAATTAACATGTCTTCCAATTTTCAGATTACTGTATAGAAAGTTGAACTGACACATAATTTTTAAATTCCTCCATATAAAGTTAATTCTAAATTATTAGTTTCTTGTTATTTTTGTTTCTTCCTTTTTTCCTTTATTATGCTCACAACTCATTAACTGTTAAAGAACTAGTTTCTTAATTCTTTCTACAAAGTTACTAATTTCTTTTCATTTTTATCAAATTCCAACTTCCCCCTTCCTTTGTGTCATTAATTGCTTTACCATTACAATGTGATCATTTCATCTTTTATTTTCTGAGAAAACCATGGGAGGGTCTGCCACTGAAAAGTGCAAAGGACAGCTCCTCTTCCCTGTGACACTGTGCATTGCTTCATCTGTAGAATTGAAGAGTTGTGTGGCATAACCAGATTTTTCATATCCAAAATTCAGGCAGCAGGGCACCTGGTGTAATTTTATTCCCAGGGAACATAAATGCTATTATAATATTTTGCTTCTCTGATAGAGTAATACCTTAGTTCATCCTTACTGCTTAGCTCACTGACTCAAGGTTGGCCCCTGTGGTGGATAAGGAAGCTGTTTTGAGATTTCATTCCATTTCCCATATGATACCATCTTTGTTTACAGTAGCTGAACTGCAATCATCATCCAAGGCACTTAATGCTTGCTTGCACTATGAAACCTTTTCCAGTAGTCTATCCATTCAATACTTGGCAGTTTTTCTGACTATGCCCAAGTTTGCACTTGTTAAATTAGCTTTTACCTAGCAAAACACAAATGCTAGTTCATTGGAGGAAAAATAATCAACAAATGTGTCAATACTGGTTAAAGCAAAAGAAAGAGAGAGAGGGAGAGGAAAAGAAAGAAATAGAAGAAGGAAAAAGAAGAGGCACAAATAAAAATATTACAAATGTAACCATCCATAAATACTACAAAGAATAAAACTTCAACAATGTTTCATTATAAAAAACTTTTCTGCCAATAAATTTGAAAACATGGGGTAAACCATATAAGTAGATAAAATTCTAGAATTTTAATACATAAAAACTGGTTAAAAAGTAATAATCTATATCATATTATAGTTTGCCAATTGAAAAAACCATTAAATATCTTTACAAGAACACATGACCCAAGTGGTTTTTTAAATGAATTCTAAACTAATTTGAACCTTACAAATGTTTTCAAGGAAAAATGAAATGAGGAAATGTTCTTTGAATTTATGAGGCTCATCTAACCTTGAAAGCAAAACCTGTCAAGGACTTAGGAAAAAAAAATCACAGGCTAAATAAACTTATGAAAATAAATGCATGCAGTATTATTAAAATTTGAGAGCTAATAACTGTCATAGAGAAGAAGCCCTGGTGATATGAAAAGCCACAGAAAGCAAAGTCACTATCATGTGCTAATTTTCAAAAGCTAGACCTGCTCTCAGAGTGGATTTCTCAGCAAAGATAACTAAGTAGTCTGGCAAAATTTCTATAGACATCATTTAGTAGATTATATGTACAAAAGAGTACATGTTCCCCTATATGACCACAGGAAACCAGAAGATCCTGAAAAACCTATACCCTGTAGGACCAAGGAATGACCAAATTAAATTCACTTCCAGAAAAATAGATACTCCCTCTGACGGAGAATACTGGAAATAAAATCTAAATTGAGCAAGACAGCAATACAAATGCTCAGACACAATATTCAGATAAAATGAAAGATTCAGAGGATATGTATATGAGATTAAGGACATAACCATGCATAAATGCCATATTTCTCTAGAGTATTACAACAGCAACAAAAGAGAGACTTTTTCTCAAAGCAGAGAAAATCTTATTTTAAAATGAGGGAAAAAAAGAAATAAAATGTATCACATATAACTGTATTATAAGAAAAAAGAAAAATAATTTGAATGAGGCACTAATAATGCACAGTAGAAAAATATGTCTATTTAAGGTACTTGGAAAATCTAATATAATAAAATTTACTAAACAAACTTTAAAAATACTACTTAAAATGAAAAAAAAAAAAAAAAAAACCAGCATAAATTACAAATAGAAAATGTCAGAAGAATGGAGCTGAATAATAGGAATAAAACTGACAGATCTCAGGAATGAAATGCAAGGTAAAAATTATATTTTAGAGGTGAAGTGTATAAGCAACAAGGAACCTAAGTGAAGAGAGGTATATGGAAATTTATGATAATAGAAAAAAGGAGAAATATGAAAATCATCAAGTAGAAATAGAAAGTTGTTTAAGATGAAATGATAAATGATGGCTGGGTGTGGTGGCATTGACATGTAATCCTAGGGGTTCAGGAGGCTGAGGCAGGAGGATTGGGAGTTCAAAGCCAGCCTCAGCAAAAGCAAGTTGCTAAGCAACTCAGTGAGACCGTGTGTCAAAATAAAATACAAAAATAGGGCTGGGGATGTATCTCAGTGGTCAAGTGTCCCTGAAATTAATCCTCAATACCCCCAAAAAATTGAAATAAGAAATGATTAATTCAGAAGGACAAGATGATTTAACATATATATAATTGGAGTTCCACCAGAGTAACAAATGAAAGCAATGGAACAAAATAAATAGCACAACATATAACTCAAAAAATATTGTTTATATTACAAAGGATTTGAATCTGTAAAAAAAAAAAAAAAATGAACACTGTTTTTCATCGTGAAAAAGTCAGCTTAGAATTGTCGAAAGCTAAATAGCCAAAACATATTCTAGGAAAAATACTCTTGCATTTTTTACATAAAGGAATTAAAGTTAAAATGCTTGGATATCATGAAAGTTACAACTTTATACATAATTGAAACATATATTTACAATATTTAAAGAAATAAGAATTTTACATTAGACAAATTCATTTTAAAAGAATTATGGAATAATTATGTGCCTTCAAAGGATCAGGAAATTTTATTTTATAAAATTTTCCTGACAAAATATTTCATAAAGGAGCCCCACTTGATCAGAATGGTTGAAGTAAACTTGCTCCAAGGTGAGCATTCCTGTATATAAATATTCCACTAGAATTAGAACAAGCAGTAAAGGTGCAGAATATTCAGGAAGCAACACATATTATGACAAAAGAGTTGTAAATTATAACAATCAAATAAGAAGAAAGCAGAGAATAATCAAATAGGAAGAATTCAGAGAGAGTTTCAAGTTCCAAATAATCTCGTCAATTAATTTGCAGTATTAATAGCAAATAATGTCATTTATAATTAGATATTAATATGAAAGGAGAGGAAAGAAGTCAAAAATCAAATCCACAATTGCTTGAAGTAGGAAAAATAGTATTTTAAAAACAGATAATTAAGTGTCACATTATAATGTTAGATACAAGAATAAAAATAAAAGACTTTGTGAATAATAAAGTCATAAAAATAAAAAGATCACATGACAGATTTTATAACATAAAATAACAGAATTAAGATCAAAGACATTGGTTTTATCAGTTAATAAAATGGGCTTAAAGCATGAATGAAAGGAGAAAATGTTTAAACTAAACAACAAGACCAATAATGTATGTGTTATAAATTTCTAAAACTAAAATAAAGTTTAAAGATGAAGAATGAGTATTCCTCATGTACAGGGGTGCAAAAATCCTCCACAAAATACATGAAACTAAAATTTATAACACATTAAAATGATAGTGCAACCTGATCCAATGGGATCTACATCTGTGGTACAAAGAATGTTTAAGCATATATGAATAAACAAAGATGATGCACCATTCTAAAGAGTGTAAAAATCTTGTCAAGAGATGATGTTAGGCATTTGACACAATTTAACATTTTATTGACACAATATTTCAAAATAATAACTATAGAAATATAGAATAAATCTCAACATACTAAAGGCAATTTATGGCAAACTCACATTTATCAATTAGATTCAACATCAAAAAGGAGCCCTTATCCTTTAAGATTAGGAGTAAAACAAGGTCCTCATTCTCAGTATTCTATTCAGTGTGGTGCTAAAATTTTAGACAGGGAAATTAGGCAAAGTGATAATAAACATCTGGATCAGAAAGGAAGAAGGAAAATCATCTTCAGAGACAACATAATCTTGCTTATAGAAAACCCTGATAATGCTACTAAACAACAAACAAACAAATAAACCCAGTGAAGTTGCATAATACAAAATCAACATAAAAAATCGCTTCCATGTCTATGAACCAACAGCAATCAACAAAGAAATTAGGGAAAAAAATTAATAATTACATGGAAAGCTAGACTACTTAGGAATAAATTTAATTGGGAAGGGGAAAGAGCTATACAATAAAAGCAATTAGGCCATCAATAATAGAAACTGATGATGATCAAATAAAAAAAAAAAAGGATAGCTCACATTAAATAATTAATTAATTGAAAAAATAGTATTATTCAAATGCTCATGTTTTCTAAAGCAATTTATGGATTCAATGAAATTCCTAGAAAAACTACAATGTCACTTTTTTTATAGAGATAAAATAAACATTCATGAATTTGTATAGAAGTTAAATTTAAAAAAGCAATCCAAATAGCTACAGAAATCTTGAAAAAGAACAAAAAATTTGGAGGCATTACAATTCTTGATTCCAAACTTTACTACAAACCTATAGCAATTAATAAATTATGATATGAGCATACCAATAGAAGCAAAGACCAATGAAAAAGATTAGAGAGCCAGGAAACAAATGCATGTACACATGCAACTAATCCTTGACAAGGACACCAAAAGCACATGAGATAAATATTTCTTTTTAATAATCAGGGTGAGGAAAATTAGATTATTTTTAAAATTATTAAAAATTTTAATTAAATTTTTATTTTAATAAAATTTAATTAAACTTAACTAAATTAAAATTATTAAAAAATAATTACAATGAAAAGGGAGAAAATATTTGAAAACCATGTATCTGATAAGGCATTAATATTTGAAACATAGGAAACATAAAAATAAATAGAATAAAGACAAAAAAAAAATGGCTGATAATGGGCAATGGGCCTGAATAGACATTTTTCCAAAAAAGAAATATAAACAACCAACAGGCATGCAAAAAGGTGACCAATACCCCTAATCTTTGGTGAAATGCCAATCAAAACTGAGAGAACAACTTACAACTGTTAGAATGGCTGTTAGAAAAAGACAAGAGGTAGCAAGTATTGTCTAGCATGTGGAACAAAGGAAATATTTGCCTACCACTAATGAGAATGTAAATTGGCCCAGCTTGGAGAATGCAGTATGGAGGTTACTCAAAAAACTAACAAAGAACTACCAATCCAGTAGTTATACCTCTGGATAACATACCAAGCAAAATTATATCAGTATTTTGAAGAGATATTTGTACCCTCCTATTTATTGCAACATCACAAAAAAAAAAAAAAAAAAAAAAAAAAAAAAACTAAGTTGCTATGAAAGGCAACAAATTACTGGGAATAAGAAAATGTGAGATTATTCAAATATGTGCATGTGTATGTATGTCTGTGCATATCTATGTGTATATGTGTATATTGTTCAGACATAAAAGAAGGAAATCCTGCCACTTGTGCCAACATGGAAGAAGGTGGAGGGCATTATGCTAGGTAAATAAAAGTACTTACTGATCTCTTTTATCTGTTATCAACAAAACAGAAATCAAAGAAGCAGAGAGTAAAAGGGTGATTACCAGGAACTGAGTTATAGAGGAAATGGAGAGATGTTGATCAAAGAGTTAAACTTTTAGTTATAAATAAGATGAATAATTTCTGAGGATGTACTGTACAGTATGGTGACAACATTTTATAACACTGTATTGTATACTTGAAATTTACTAAGACAATACAACTTAAATGTTTTCACTCCCTCTCCCAATAAAGGTAACTGTGTGAGGTGATAGGCGTCAACAAGTTTAATTTTGGTAATAATTTTATGATACATACACACATTAAATCATCACCTTATATGATTAAATATATACAATTTTATTTTTTAAATTATACATCAACTAATCCGAAAAAAAAAAAAAAAAAAAAAACTGAGGGAAACATATCATAAGTATAATTATTTTGTTATACTTAATTTAGAAATTTCTTAATAAAATTATATTACATTTAATAAAATACTACTAGATGGAAAAATAATTACCATGCAAAGAAAAAAAAAAAAAAAAAAACAGAAAGCAGGGCTTAAGATTGATATCTGATTATCCGAACAAAAAGAAGAACAAAAAGAAGACCAGGTTATAATAATAAATCATTAAGTCACATTTTGATTAGAAGTTACTAATATTTGTGAATACTAATAAGAGATCAAAAACTATCCAAAAGAAAAAATGACAAAAGATTTAAGTTGAGGGGCTGGGTTTGTATGGCTCAGTGAAAGCTCTTGCTTCAAATGTATGGTTCGATCCTCAGCACCACATAAAAATAAGTGAAATAAATAAAATAAAGCTATTGTGTCCATCTCCAACTAAAAATATTTAAAGATTTAAGTTTAAACAGAAGTATGTTCATAATTTAAGACATTAACACACATTTTACAACTCAAAAATCAAGCACAAATAATTTATAGTAAAGACCCAAAATAGCAAAATTAATGGTATTTTTTGATAACTAGATGGTTAACCTGAAATTTAAAAACCAAAAACATTTTTGCTTTTTATGTATACATAGAACATCCTAAACAACTACCTCCTGAAAGGCCACAAAGAAGACAAATTTAGAGTAAACTGACAAATTTCTAGAGACATATGGCCTACAGAAATTTAATCATGTGGATATAAAAAAACACAAACAAACCTATATCAAGCAATAAGATTAAAGCCATAATTAAAAGTCTTCCAACACAGAAAAGTTCCAGACTAGATGGATTCTCAACCAAGTTCTTTCAGACCTTTAAATAAAACTAATGCCAATCTTCCTCAGAATGCCATGAAACAGAATGGAAGGGAATAAGGCCAAATTAATTCTATAAAGCAAGTATTAACCTGATATGAAAACCAGACACAGATACATCAAGGAAATAAAACTTTAGATCAATATCCCTGATAAACAGAGATGCAAATATCTTTAATAAAATATTGTCAAGTACATTTTTAAAAAGCATTAAAATGATAGTATGCTATGATCAAATGGGCTTTAGCAAGGATGCAAGTCTGGCTCAACATATGCAAGTTAAAAAATATAATTCACCACAAAATATGGTTAAGGACAAGAATCATATGATTACTTCAATAGATACAGAAAAAGCATTTGTCAAAATACAGTCATATGTTGTTGTTTGGACTGCAAATTAGTAATAACCACTTTGGAAATCATTATGGAGATTCCTCAATAGACTAGGAATGGAATCACCATATGATCTAGCTATCCCACTCCTTGATACATATCCAAAATAACTAAAATCAGCATACTGCAGTGATGCAATCACATCAATGTTTATAGCAGTATAATTTGCAACAGGTAACATATGGATCTAGCCCAGTGCCTTCAACAGATGAATTAATAAAATGTGTATATAAACAATGAAGTTTTACTCAGTCATAAAGAAGAAAGAAATCATGACATTTCCTGGTAAATAACTAGAACTGGAGTACATCATGCAAAGTGAAATAAGCCAGACTCAGAAAATCAAGGGTTGAATGCTTCTTCTCATATGCAGAAGTTAGAGAAATATTAAGAAAAAAAAATGGTGGGCAGAATGGCATGAAAGTAGAAGGATGATCAGTAAAATACAGGAAGGGAATGGGGGCAGGGAAGAAAGAGGGAAAGGAGAGGAATTATGGAATAAAATTGACCAAACTTATTTTATATATATATATATATATATTCATATATATATATTTTTATATATATGAATATATATATATATATATATGAATTTACCATAGTAAATTTCAAATTTATGTATATCTAGAAAACAAGAACTTTTTAAAAATAAAATAAATAAAGGGAAGGCCAATAGAGTAAAGGTAGGAGAATGGTGAGAGGGAGGAGGGAGGATATAAAAAAATAGTGGGGACTGAAATGGAGGTATTATATTGCATGCATGTATAAATATGTCAAAATAAACCCCCACTATTACATACAACTATAATGTACTAATGAAATTTTTTTAAATTAAAAAAAATCAGTAGATGAGTGGATAAAGAAAATGTGGTATATATACAATATGGAGTATTACTCAGCAATAAAAGAGAATAAAATCATGGCATTCGCAGGTAAATGGATGAAGTTGGAGAATGTAATGCTAAGTGAAGTTAGCCAACCCCAAAAATTCAAATGCTGAATGGTTTCTCTGATATAAGTAGGCTGATTCATAGTGGGGTTGGGTTAGGGAACATAGGAGGAGTAGAGGAACTCTAGAAATCTCAATGGGGAGGGAGGGGAAGGGAGGAAACATGGGGGTATGATGGGGGGGAAAAAAGAAGATGGTAGAATGAGATGGATATCAATATCTTAAACATGAGTGAAGTCTTGGATATTATGAATATATTTATATTCAAATAGTGTAACATTAAACGTGCTCTACATATGTAATATGAAATGTAATGAATGCTATTAACATCGAATAAAATAAATAAATAAATGGCTTTTGACATATAAAAAAATCACAAAAGACTTCTCTGTGAAACTATATGTTCAAATAAAAATTTAAATCTAATATTGATATTTTCTGAAAACATAACTAAAATTAACTACATTTGACGGAAAATGTCTAAACTGATAATTTGTCCTGCAAGAAAGCTAGGAAGTTTCAAATGTTCTCTTGTAGGAAAAGAATCAGACTCACATGTTTTATATAGTTATGTTACCACAAATATATACAGGGAATCTAGGACTACTTATTGCAAATATTCCATAGAAAGTCCAAAGAATAATTAATTTGAAAACATTTGAAGATAATAGAAAATAGAAAATCACTACAAGTACACATTTCTTCTGAAGAGTGAGAAAAATATGAAAAAATACCAGGAAGTAAAATCTATGACATGTTAATTAAATAAATTATTTTTATTTATCTAAGTGTTATAAATGCAAAGGTAATTTGATATAAGGAAATATACTATATAATTCAGTAAATTAATAAAAATGTGACAACACTATAATTTTCTACAGAGTATGAAGAAAAGTATTTCATAGAAAATTTTCATGTTTGAAACACTAAATAAAAAGAGGAATTTATTGATAATGCTTCATTAGCATAAAATGTGTATATCAGTACTAAGGAAAATATTTTACTTAGTGGAAAAACCTTTAAGAAACTAAAATAAAATTATGTACAACACTTGGGTATCCATTATCTTCAACTTTCTTTAATACTGTTTTAGAAGTATTATTCGAAATATCTAATTGCAGATATTGTGATTGTTAACATGGAGAAATACAAATTAATATTAAAATAACTATAAATGGGAATGATCACTGGATATAAAGTGTAAGGAAATCAATAGTCTTCAAATGCAAAGTCAATAACAAGACGATAGAACTGTAGAAAAGAAACATACTAATAAAAAATGCAGAAGTATAAATCCCAACAAGAAACGTGAAGCAAAATACTCCTTGAAAAAGATTTGAACAAATGGAATTATACATGTATGCCGTGGAGAGGAAAATCTGACACCATACCAATGTCAATTCTCCCTAAGTTAATTTTATAACATCAACATTATTCTAATGCCACTTGGTTTTCCTAGAGATTAAAACATTGATTATGAATCTCAAATGAAAGAATAAGTCAGGAGAGAATCCAAGAAGGCTGAAAAGACTTGTTCTGCACTTATCTCTGCCACATAGAGAAAATAGGGCAACAAAAAAAAAGGACTTCATTTCAAAGACAGTGACTAAAAGAGAACTGTGGAAATAAGCAAGGCTGTGACAGGAGCCCTAAGCCACACCAAGAGTCAGAAAAGTAACATAAAGAAATGAACAAAGCACACTGCAACTTGAAGCACTGCTCTCTGGATGGGGGTGAAGTGGGGGTGTCACATAGCCAGTAAAGGATTAATGGGGAAATACCAGCTATACTCCTCATGGCAGTAACTTGTCTGTTCTAACTACAGAGAATTGTACTATCATCTCAGTGTTTAAATCCACTTTGGTGAACTTACTTGGATCTAAGTGAATGTTTTGCTTCAAAGAAGGAACATACATTGACCCTTCACTCCCCAAATCCAAGCTATGAGCACTACAAAACCCACGCCTAGACTCCATTATATCTTTGTATACAAAACCTGGCCCCTGATTCTTTCACAGCCCTGGCCTCATGTGCACCTGAAAAGTTGGTGAACAGGTTCCTCGGGATTCTGTTTCTTGGCAACAGTAGCTAAAAGAGCCACAAGCCTTAGTACCACCCATAACTTAGAATGTAGAGAAGTTCTCCTGCACAGTCAATGGCCTTGGGATGACAAGTACTTGTGCCTCAAGTCCCAATTCTTTTTTGTCCCTTTGGATCTGGGGAAGGTCCCATCCATGGTTTCAAAACACTAGAACTGTGGCTACCAGTTCCACAACCTCCATATCAGACATTCTGTGGCTCATCCATTGCACTTGGCTTTGACATCACAACTACTGGGACCATAGTAGCATCCCAGCATCATTCACTTGTCACATGGGAACTAGGGAACACCCATCCATGTCCTCTAGCTTTGGACCATTGCTACAAGTGACAAAATCCTCCTCATCACCTATGCTCATTCCTTGGGATCTGGGGAAGGTCTCCTTTTGCATCCTATAACCTTAACACTACAGTTGCCAGTGTTATGATTCAATAATCTATCTGCACTATTCAGTTGAGACTGAAGAAAGAGCCCATCGATGTTCTGCTGTTATAGGACTATGGTTACCAGCTATATATGCCTTAACATGCATGCATTTATACAGAGGGACCTGTGGAAGGTATCCTTCATGTTCTATGTCTGGTTTCATAACTGTTGGTAACACAACCCTCAGTGTCACCCAAGATCTCCTTATAGGAAATACTGATGTCCTACACTGCAACCTGCAGCACAAGAACTCCAGTGCCATGAGCTTGGAACCTGGTAGGGCCAGAGGTTGTACACCTCTGGAAGCTCACATCCACTGCATAATCATACACCTATCCTCATGAACTAATGCAGGTCGGTCTACTAAGGCAGCAACAGTGCTGCTGAGTGTTCTTACAGCAGAATAAATAACAGAAAGACCACATTTTCAACCTCATCTATAATCTAAGCCAAAATGCCTATTCAACTGACACCTTACATCCTACCTAAATTTATTTATTTACTTTTTCCTTCAGAAGCTACTCTATAAAATAGGAGGAGGTGAATGGTATATGCCAGATGCACACAAATGAACACAAGCACACGAGAAATAAGAGAAAGCAAGGAGGAACAGAATAATTATCCAGAAATAGATCCCAGTTTGAAGAATATCTATGAAATGCCTGAAAAAGAATTCAAAATCACAATTCTGTAGAAACTCAGTGAAATGAAAGAATACAGGTAGACAATACAATGAAATGAAAAAAAAAAATCATGATGTCAATAATAAATTTATCAAAGAAGTAGAAATCATTAAAAAAGAATCAATTACAAATCTTGGAGATGAAAACTTCAATCAATGAAATAAAAAATGTATCTGATAGCTTTCAAAACAAATTATACTAAGTAGAAGAAATAATCTCTGAACTTTAAGATAGGTCTTTTGAAAAACTAAGCCAGGTTTCAAAAATGTAAAAAAAAAAAAAAAAAAAAAAAAAAAAAAAAAAAAAAAAAGAGGGGGGGGCGTCAGAAAGAGAAGAAAAATAATTGGAAATATATTTAACAAAATAATAGCTGAAACCTTCCAATCTTCAAAGGAATATGAGTATTCACATTGAAGAATTTAAAGGATCCTAACTAGATTAAACCAAGAGACATTCTCTAAGGCATACTGTCATCAAAATGTCAAATGTACAAGACAAGAATAGAATTCTAAAAATAGCAAGAGTTTCAAACCACATATAAGGACTTTCCATTACACCAATGTCATATTTTTCAGTAGAAACTGTGTATAGTAGAAGAGAATGAAATAATATCTATCCAGTACTGAAAGAAAGAAGGGAAGCAAAATAAATAAACCCTGCACAACAAGAATTCTGTATGCAGCAAAACTTAAAAAAAAAGAATTGAATTTTTCCCAAACAAGCAGAAACTGAAGAACTTCATCACGACTAGACTGGCCTATCAGGGAGCTTAAGAAAGTCCTATACTAGGAAAGAAAAAGAAAGATGATACCTACCATCATGAAATACATGAATGTACAAAGCCCACTAACAGAACAGACATACAAGATATAAAGTGAAGAAAATCAAAGCTTATCACAGCAGAAAACTACCAAACCATAAAAGCATATCATAAGTGAGAAAGAAAAAAACACATAGAATGCCATCATAAAATGATTACAAAATAACAGGAAGAAATTCATCCTATCAACAATAACCTTGAATATAAACAGACTAAATTCACCAATCAAAATACAAAGATTGGCTGAGTACAGTAGTGCACACCTGTAAAGCCATTGGCTGGAAAGGCTGAGACAGGAGGATTGCAAGTTCAAGGACAGCCTCAGCAATTTAGCAAGACCCTAAGCAACTTATTGAGACCTTGTCTCAAAACTTTTTTGAAAAAATGGCTCAAGATATGACTCAGTGGCTAAGTGCCCCTGGGTTCAATGCCCAGTACAAAAAAAAAAAAAAAAAAAAAAAAAAAAAAAACTACCAACTACATGTTTCCCACAAGGACCTCACTTCATTGACAATAATATACACAGACTGAAAGTGAATTTGTGCAATAAATATATGATCATGACAGAAACCAAAATTGAGAAGTATCAGAGAAAAGACATCAAAAAAATGAAAAAAGACATCAAAAAATTGTAAAAAAGAGAAGAAAAGGTCATTATATATTAACAAAAAGATATATACAATAAAAAGATACAACAATTATAAATGTCTATGCAACCAACTCTGGAAGTGAATTTATTATATCTAAAGGAAGAAGTGAACTCCACTATATTAACTGGGGACTTTAATACCTTATTTTCACCACCAAGACAGAAATATTTGAGGTGAGCCTTACTATAGAATAAATTGATTTGACAGACACCTGTAGAATATCTCATCCAGGAGCACCAGAACACACCTTGTACAGAAAACACAACATTTCCCAGGATTAATCATATTCTAGGTGACAAGGTGAATCTCAATTAAAATTTTACAAAATGAAATCATATCATGTATTTTCTTAAGCTACAACAAAATAAAATGAGAAATCAACAATAATAATGAAAAACATACAAATAAGCAACCCAGAAATATACCTCAAGGCCAGAAAAGCAAGAAAAAAAAAATGAAACCCAACATCAGTACAAGGAAATAAATAGTAAAGATCCAATAATAAATAAATAAAATCAAAATGTTAAACATAGATCACTGATACAGTTGGATTTTTGAAAAGAAAATATTGATAAACATCTAGCTAGAATTCCAAAAAGAAAGAAAAAAAAGAAAGTGTATTCATATAAATAAAAACAAAGACAAAAAAGGAGGAATAACTGAACCTACAGAAATGCAAAGATCATACGAAACTGCTATAAACAATTTATATATTAACACACTGGAGAATCTAAAAGAAATGGATAAATTTCTAAACATTTACATTCTACAAAGATTGAATCAATAACTACAAAATTCAAACAGAAAAATAAAGAGTAATAAGATTGAAGTAGAAATGAAAAGTCTTCCTTTAAAAATAGCCCAGGACCTCATGCTTTACAGATAGATACATTTTATAAAATTTAAAGAAGAAGCAATTCCATTTTTCCTAAAACTAAGGGGGCGGGGGGGGGTGGTCTATGCTTGTTCCCTGGAGACTAGTAACACCCAAATTTGAAACTAGATAAAAACACAACAAAAATAAAAACTATAATCTAACCTGCCCTAATGAAAATATATGAAAAATTTTTCAACAAAATTCTAAGAAGCAAACTCTAACAGCACATCAAAAAGATCTATACTGTAATCAAGTGGGATTCATCCCAGGTGTACAGGGATAGTTTCATATTTGTAAATCAATAAACACAGTATATCCCATCATCAAAACCAAAAACAAAAATCATGTGATCATCTTAACAGAGTAAGAGAAATCATTTGATAACATTTAACATTTCTTCATGATAAAAACTCTAAATCAATTAGGAAAAGAAGGTACATACTTCAACTCACAGTCAATAAAATACTGAGCAGGAAAGGCTGAAAGCCTTTCTATAAGATCTGGAACAAGGCAGTGACTGCTTTCACTCTCTCATTCCCTATGATGCTATAAGTCATTAAGAACAATCAGGTAAGAAAGAAAGGGGGGCGGGCAGAGAGAGAAAGAAAGAAAGAGAAAAAAAGGGGAAAGAAAAGGTGTCAAATTGCAAAGGAAAAAGTTAAATTACCAATATTTGCAGTTGACATGATTTCATACATAAAAAGCTAAATATACCATAAAAATTTCCAAGAATGATAAACAAATTCTCTAAAGTGACAGGATACAAAGTTAACATAAAAGATAGCTTCTTTCTACACCAATAATGAAATTACTGAAGAAGAAATCAAGAAAACTATACCATCACAACAGTCACAAAAAATTAGGCATAAATATATTCAAAGAAGCAAAAGATCTCAACAATAAAAATTATAAAACACTGATGAAAGAACTTATAGAGGACACAAAAGTACATTAAAGATATTCTGAATTTATGTAATGAAAAATTTAATACTGTCTAAACAATTAGTACCAAAAGCAATCAATAGGTTAAATCCAATCCTAATCAAAATACTAATTACTTTCATCACTAGAATAGGGAGTGAAATCTAAAAAGTCCATAGGGAACCACAAAACTTAGAATAGCTAAAGTAATTCTGAATCCCATGAAGATGTACACAAATATTATGTCTCAATGAAAAGTCATTTGAAAAGATCCCGATATTTCAAAAAATTTAAGAAATTAAAATTAAGAATAGATAAGAAAAAACAGTAAATCCTCAGTGTGGGTGTGGGTATATGTTGGTGGCTGTATTCAAATATTTTTATTTTCTATTCACTGTAATTGAAATAATATGAAATTGGTAATGTAAAGAACAATAGCCTACCAACATAATATGAAATCCAGACATACACCTACGTGGATGTGAACATAACTGTGGTGGACATCAAAACCCTGCAGTCATCATTCCCTGGATATGGCTTTCATTTATTTTACTTCATTGAGTTATATGTGATTACATGTTTATTTGTTACATTTTACTATTTAATAGTTTTCTATTTAATATTATTCATAGAGCTCTCCTTCTTCTACTATATTTGAATAGAATTCATGGAACTACCATTATAACTAATTTTTCCATATGAGGCATGTTCATCTTCCAAGCAGGCAGAAAAATTTTACATGATCAAGGATGAATGTTCGATCTACTTTTCACTTCTGGTGTATCTGCCATAGTCTTTCTTTCCTTACCTCTGCCACAAAAGATTTTCTTAAAACTTAGTCTTACCATGGTTATTTCTTGTTCATCGCTCTGCCTCCTGTGCCCATCCTTGAAATAAAATCAACTCCAAGCCGGGCGCGGTGGCCCACGCCTGTAATCCTAGCACTTGGGAGGCTGAGGCAGGAGGATCGCGAGTTCAAAGCCAGCCTCAGCAATGGCGAGGCACTTAGCAACTCAGTGAGACTCTGTCTCTAATAGAATACAAAAAAGGACTGGGGATGTGGCCCAGTGGTCGAGTGCCCCTGAGTTCAATCCTCAGTACCAAAAAAAAAAAAAAAAAAAAAAAAAAAAAAAAATCAACTCCAGTCAAACTTCTACTGTTAACCAACCAGAGTATCCCTCCTTCATGGAAAAGTTGTTTCTGTAGTTCAGGGTCTATCAGAATTTACAATGATGTTTCTGTAGCTTTTTAAAAAAAATTCAACAAATAAGAGTCCAATAACTATGATAGATTGAAACACCATTGATCATCATTGCTTTTCAAAAATCCAACTTATTTTTCTGTTTTGTGCATTCAAATATCTCTTAATTGCTTTCAAACATGAATTTGATGTTAGTTGTTTTTATACACAAATTAAAGGGATATGCTGAATTTACTTTGATTTTATAAAATAGCAATTCCTAGTCAGAGATTGTGTTTTAAATAATGCACACAAAATATCCCTTAGAATAATTTGAATTTCACATTGAAAACAAATTGAAAATGAGGTTTTGTTGAAGTGTGGGCTTTCTGAGGTAATGGCAAGGGCCACTTGGTCAAATTTAAATGAGGCAAGGATGTCATCAAGAAGGGCAAAGTGTATGAAAATAAAGATCCACTGAAACCGTGATACTAGTAACCTTAAAAATGTACACCATAACACTTCAGTAGTTTCACAGGTGGAAAAGCGTCAAGTGTGTTTACACTATTTGCCATAAGCCAATTTTTTTTTCTGCACCAAGCCATATGGTTTGGGAAACTGGGAGTTTCAGAATTCACAGTGAAATTTAACAGTACTCTCTGAAAACAGTTTATACAGAGTTTACAAGCCATTCTAAGACACATCAGGGACCTTTTTTCCCTTTTCTCCCCCTTTTTAAAAACAATATATATTACCACACTGATAGTTTTTAAAAATACATATACAAGGTTTTTGTAATTTTCTGAAAGTGCTACAATACATTGCTACAACAATCTAAACAAATTTTTGTTATTGTAGATTGTATCATTGCTGTTTTGTCTTCTGATATATAAAATTGGAAGCCCTTGATATAACATATACTAATTACTTTAAACATTAATTATAATAACTTTCATAGTTTGAAACTGTTAATTATAACCCTCAAAGTAAATATTGCTGGGTAGTTATTCAGAGAAATGCATGAGAAAATTTAGTAAAAATTACATTTCAATTAATCTACCAATTATATTAAACAATTCTCTTTTTGATGACTATGGTATAACTTAGAGCCCCAAAAGTTAAATTTTTAACTTTTGTTAGTGTTTTGAGTTATCAAATGCACTATAAAATATCATCAGCAATGTAACTTAAGACATCGCATTAAGATCTGAAGTTTGAGCTTACTGTAGTTTTTTAATTTTAATTTTTTGATTATAACTCAAAGTAAAGCAATTAGTTTAATGAACAGATTGAAGTATAATATGCATATATTCATTAAAAATTTATTAATTTGAAAAAGGATAAAATCTTATAAAACGATTTCAAATATGAAACTAAGTGGCTTGCCTGCATATTCCTATAGAAATTATGATCATCTTCCATAGAATTCCTTAAGTTTATAGTAAAACTGAAAAAGTTGAATTTACACCAAATTGATTAGTTTTGAAACAATCACTTCTGTAATTAGGATAGGTCAGGTAAAGTTTCTTTATAAATAATTTATCAGAAACTACTCTATAAAAACCTAGAGAAATGTCAAGCCAGGTGCAATCTTTTAAAACTATTCCTGTATAAATCAATTAAGGTGCTTTATTTTGACATCTAGTGTCAGTATTTACCAAACCTAGATAGACAAGTCCATCCCTGCAGCATGCATTTGCAAATAACTTTACTCATTAATGTTTAATTAAGACAGAGGAAAACTGTCCTTGATATTTTGCTGCAATTAGTGCTCTCTATACCCCACTGACTTCTCATGATGAATTACTTTTCAAATGAAAAGTGAAGTGATTAAAACTGGAGACACTCCATCTACTACGCATTGCCCGTACCACATTTTAAAGAGAAAACCAAATAACGCTACCCATGGTGAAAATGCAAGCAAAGTTATTTGCTATTGTCAACTGCAACAGTAAAGTTTCTTTCTTATTATGATTCTGAAGTGATATAATATGAAGAACTCAATTCATTCCAGTTAAATTATAAAGTCAAACAATAAATGCCAAAGCTTTAAGGAGTTTAACTCAATATCATTAATTTAAGATATTCCACAAACTTTAAGAGAAACGTGAAGCTCCCATATGGTGTCCAAATCATTTTGCTGGTAATTTTTAACATTTTACTAAAGCAGTACATAATCTATTTTGCCCAAAATGAACAACAACAACAACAACAACAACAACACAACAACAACAATAAAAAGCACTAAGCTATAAACAAAAACTTAAAATCTAGAAGATCAGTTGACGTATGCAATGTTACACAATCACAAAATATATCTAAAAATAAAATGTAGTTGGAACATTCTTGAAATAGCATGTTGTTACCATCTTATGCCTAACATTAACAAATCCACTATACAGTTCATAATAATAGATAACTGTTTTCTAGTTTCTTTAATATTCACTGGTTTTCATTATTGCTTCATTTTACTATTTATCCAGATGTATATGAAATGCTTAGAGTTTACAATTAATAGCCTCAGAACTAGGCTCACAAAGAGTTGTGTTATGCTTGTTCTGCAGAGTGAATAGGTTGCCAACATGGAAAAATGGTGAAATTTCACAAATAAGTCTAGATTTCCAAATTCTTTGTAGATATGAGTGGAATATCTGGCCAGTATGGGTGTATATCACACGTGACTGCAGTCCTCAAGAGCTCAGAAGTGTGAGCCTCTTTCAGCAGTGTTCATATTGTTTTTCACAATCCCCACCATTCCCTGTAGCTTCCCACCATCTGGGCTTTGTATCTGTTTCCATATAAGTTCATGGTTGCACTGCTGCTTTTATAACAACTGGCTTCAGTCTGTAACCCCTGCCTATCACACATTTATTTTACCTGCCTAGTTCTTCAAGGCCTTTGCACTAGCAATTCTTCACATGATAGCTCAGAGGCAAACTACATGAAATATGGTAATAAACACACACACACACACACACACACACACACAATTTTGATATTATGTAGTATGAGCTTACTTAGAATTGGTTTAAAATTCTTTGGATATAAAATGTTGTTGCACTGGATGACCACTAAAACCATTATCTATAATATGCAATTTAACTATGTTTAATTGGATAAATGCTTTTAAAACCATGAGACTAATGAATGAGTATGTATTACCTGTGTGAAAAACTGTAGAAAAATTCTATGATCTTAGTCCATGGGAAAAAGTAGACATAAATAAATAACTCATTTGTTAGTTCTGAAGAGGGTACTGAGGTTGTGGGCCAAGAAAAATCAGTGGTAAGGGTATAGAGTGGAGAGCCAAGTTGAGTTGTCTGACAAACGCAGAGGCACTGCCAAACAAGATTCAGGTAAGGGTGGGTGGTAAGTCATCCTTGCTAACTTACAGACTAGATTAAGTTGAAGTTAGAAAAACTGTTCTAGTCGAGACTAGAAAAGCCTAGAATCTGGAATTTGATGTTCATTGCTTAATTTTGTGAAATATGAGCTTTTGTGTTAAGTTGCCTGACATGATAAGGGATAGACAAAACTTTCTAATAGTCTTCCATTCTCACAAAATGTACTACTGTGTTTGGAAAATAGTTTCCTATGCCCTCTTCACATTTCTTGCTGTCTCTCATTAAGGGGGAAAAATGCACTTAAATTCTGACAATTGCTACACTTAGGTTTAAACATCAACATAACCTCAAATGGCTAAGACAGAATAAACCTATAGAAAATTAAGAAAATCTGCACTGGAGAAACACGAATAGACCCTTAATATTGGCCTCACTATTGGGTGCCACTTATGATAACAATTCGGAGACCTTGAGCTCTCAGCAGGTTTACTGATGGAGAACTCTTATCAGGGCCCCTGCTGTTAGTTCTGACAGATTTACCACACATGGTTGCACATGGCTACACTTGTACCCACTCAAGTGTGTAAGAAGTGTCTAGTGCTGAGCCACTGAGAATTTGCCTCAGTAATGTTTTAATTGCAATGCTGCCTCTAACCAAAGAGGTTAAGTTGGATAGAAAAAGTTGACTTTGTTGTTATTTTTACTTTCCTCTATGCAAAGAAACAAATTATTTGAAGGTATACATTTCTGATGCTGTCTCATTACATATGTACATTCTTTGAATTGAGTTATATATTTTTTCATAAAGGAGATAAACACATATACTTCTTAAAGATTATAGCATGCAGTATAAGAAATATTGATATGCATTTCCATGTACTTGAGAACCCAAAATGAAATATTTAAGTGAGATGGTTAGGTCTTGAAAACATGCAATATTCCTACAGGAAATAACGAGGAATCTTAACAGGGAGTCTCATCTAAATTCAGGAGACAGAATTTTATAACAGTTTATGTAATTCCTTTTCCTAAAGTTAGATTATTGGTATATTGGAATAATAATGTCCCTAGAGCATTCTTTATGATGTGGTTCATAATTGAGAGAAAGAATGGTACTTTCAATAAAATGAAAACAATAATCCAAAACACGGACTTTTAATAAATCCATATTTGAATGTGAGCTAGATACTTCATATTTCTGGACTATTGGAATAATGTCATTCACCTTTCAGACACTTTATGAAGACTACTCAAAATAATGTACAAGCCTCTTATTTCAGCAACAGGCACTCAAGTGTATAACCTCAAGGATCAGTTATTAGATATAAATGTTTCTTATGCATTAACTCAATAAAAATGTAAAATCTGTAATGTGCCCACTTAAATGTTTTAAATATAGTCAGGATTATAGGATTATTTGTGTGTGAGTACATATATATGTATGGATATATATTTTAAATCATAATAAATTCATTTTATAAAAATAAAATGATAACATAAAATTGTACTTTACAATCCTATAATATTCATGTACACTTATGTGTGCATAAAAATCAAAATTACAGAATGAATTGTGTAGCTTATTCACAATCTAAAGAATTCTGTTTTATGAGTATGCTCTAAGATAAGATAGCTATAGTTCCTAAATTAAATCTGTGAAGCC
Organism: Tamias sibiricus; assembly: GCA_025594165.1. Taxonomy (NCBI): domain Eukaryota; kingdom Metazoa; phylum Chordata; class Mammalia; order Rodentia; family Sciuridae; genus Tamias; species Tamias sibiricus. The sequence goes on from CM046662.1 coordinate 15,360,228, forward strand.
AATAATTAATCTAATTCTGAACAAAGCAGAACAGAACAATAATAAAGTAAGAATAAAATGTTCAGCATTTCAAAAACAATTTGCAGTGTTGGGTATAATGTAGCATTATCTATGGATGCTATGAGTACAATGAGCATCTAAATACAGCTTAATAATTGTCACTGTTTTATAGATCACATTATCTAGAACTACAGCAACACTAGTTATACAACACTACTGAGATTCAGAGAAATGCAGCTTTGATAGTCATTAGAATGCAAGCTCAGGAAGGAACCAACACTCTATCAAAATACCATGACTCCAAATGGTTCTGGTTTTTTTTTTTTTTTTCTTGTTACACATGAAAATATTAAGAATATTCTATGAATTGTTGAGACCCATCATACAGAGGTTTTTCTTCTTTATATACAACCTACTGGACTTTGGTTCTCTAGATTTTTTTTTGAGTTTGCATTCCATGTTAAATATTATGACAACTCCCATCAAGATCAAAGTCAAGATTGCTCTGCATTAAGAGATACATTGGAAACATCTAACTTCAAAATGGGGTCTAGATTAACCCCTCTTTGTTTCAGAGCAGGAGTCTGATGCTCCAGCCTCACAGATGTGATAGTACTGCAATAATTGCCCTTCTTATTCCTATACAATAGGATCATTATTCCCTGCACAAAAACAAAATGTGCAGTCTTTGCACTAATTGGATCAAGCTACAAGGGTCTGCCACATGAACAGCAGGTCATTGTCATGCCCATACCAGCAATCAAGAGTACGCACACTTGCTCCTTTTGATTTAGCAATTATTATGTAGTCATGTTTTGGGATTTCTAATGCAGACTTTTCTTTCAATCAAAATTTATAAAGACATCTACTTGTACCTTAGTTTTAGAGTTTATGGAAGATGACCCGTTTTTAGAAGGATAATAAAAGTGAGTTTTCAACATGCCATATGATCATATTACTTCCTTTAATTGGGTTTGGAATGTAAATACCCATCTATGTAAACTGTACTCATGTGGAAAATAAATGAAAAATAGATACAGAGATTAATGTTTTTAGGAAATCACAGACTTGTCTGGAGGTAAACCTGCAGCACTTCTAGAGGAAACAGGATGACTCTATATAAGGACAATCAGAGACATATCTAGTTAGTATTTTAACTGCTCTTTGCACACAACCCCTTCATAGAATTGCTTTGTATCAAATCAACTTTGGTGTGATGAACTATATTTTAAATAAATACAAGGTTTCCTATAAAACTATCATTTTTTTCCTCTGAGGTTGAAAATGTTTAAAACTTTAGTTGATACTATTTTTTGTTCATAGCAGCTGATCAAGAGCTAGGAGCAAAAGTTCTGAAGCATCTGTATTATGTTAAAGAAGCTTAAACTTTCTGTGTTAGTTTTAGTTTTATTCTTGGCTTTATTTTAATACTGTCATTTTTCTTTTTTAAACTCACCTTTGATGAATTGCACATTGTTATATTTTATGAATCTTTCTAATTGTAATAAACCCTTTCCAAAATAAGGCAGAATATAAATTAATGACTCATTGGTTTCATGGCAGATAGACCCTTGCAGAATCTCTTCCCAACTTGTCTGTGCAGCCTTTCCTCACATGGTTCTTTCTCACATTTTTTTCCTCCTTCTACTCTGATTTTTTTATGGCTCCCTAAAAACACAGTTCGACAATGCTGAGTCTCCTCTTACAAAATCTTTCTCAAAAGTTATCTTTTGTTAGAATGAATTAAAGTATAATATCTGTGAAAATGAGATACTTGCCTTTACTTTGCCTGTTCTCTGTCATACTTAAATTCAGTAATATACAAGATGCTGAATTCTCAATATACAATCATATAAATTTTACCTTTCAATGAAATCTAACTTGAATTTAGAACAAAGCATACATTAGAAAACAAAAATCTAAGAACTGACTTTGATGTGTGCTCTATTGTATGATTTTTATTATTGTGCACTGTTAATACATTCTTATTTTTAGACAGGTTTTGATGACTTTAATAGACCTAAGCTAATTTTAAAAGTCAACTAAAATTTTTCAATTATTCTGTAACATTATTTGTACTAAATACTAACTGAAGTAAGGCAATCTTAAGATCTGTTTGCTAGGCAGACCATTGTGGTATGAATGGATTGGCTATATTGACTCACTAATGGAATTCATGCAACCAATTTAAATAAGAGTAACCTTTCCAAGATGACTAAAGGAAAAAGCGACACAGGGTATGTCTACCTCCTAAATTTCCCAGGTCCTAATACATGGGGCTGATGCTAATGTACTTAATACCCTGGCACTCTCCCGGTGTGTGCCTCTTATGAAGTCAGCTTTGTTCTGCTCTACTTTTAAGTAGAAGAAAACTGGAACCCAAGTGCTCTATGGAGGGGAGGCACTTCCTGCTTGAGTTCTGACTTGCTTATGTGGTTTGTTTGCATTATTTATTTATTTATGGTCGAGATCACAAGTAGAAAGTATTGGCCCTTTGAAGAATGAATGCGGCTGTCATCCTCCATTTCCTATGAGATGTCACAGCTGTGACAAGGAAGGGTTTATAATGGCACAGTTCGGTGCCTTCATAATTTATTCTCTCTGATTTTATGCTCTTTTAGTCTCCTGCTCAACCATCCACTAACAAGCAGTGATATTAGCCAATAAATCAAAGACGTCTGCTTGTCACCACCAGATGCTTGGCCACATCGCCGCCGATTATGAGACGTACAAAAGGACAGTTTCATGTAGGGAGCTCAGCAGAGGTGTTCCACTGATATTCTGTTTGATAGGAAACCAGCGTGAGGTGAATATAGTAAAATTCAATAACTTTTATGCCTTGTAGCAATGAAGAGCTAAGTTGAAATAAAACTGGAAGTAAATTAGGACCTCACCTTTATGACTATTCTTTTTATGATCCTAAATCTCTTCCTTTATTACTTCAGTACAGGTGAGAGGAAGAAGAAATATTTTAATATACTCAGTTTATTTTCCTGGGTCTGAGAATTTATTTCCCTTTTCTAAATACACCAAATAAGACATTTACATCAATCTATTAAATGCATCTATTAAAGCATCCATTATATCTAAGGAAATGCAATAATAGTAAAATAATGTGTGTAAGAATTGTAGTGAAGGCATAAGAAGAATATAATTATATTTTTCTTTTACTATTAAGACCTATTGTCAATTCATTAAAACATCCATTAGATATTAATTGCTTGATTTTTCCTTTGTCTTATTATTCAAACTACTGATCTACCACAATGTAGATACACTCTGTCTGTGATATAAAAAATAACACTTTCAGCAGACTGAATTTATAGAACCAAATGAATGTACACAATGTTTTCTGAAATGCTCCTCAATGCAATATTGGATATATTTTTAAAAATATAAAACATTTTATTATTCCCTTAAATAAACAGAAATAAAGAAGAGATATTTCGCTGCTTTTATTTTATCAAAGATGATTATAACTTTTTCTCATCTGAGGAGTTAAGCATATTTATATATCAAATATGTAGCTAGATTTTTGATTTGACATTTTTGCTATACTAACAATTTATTACAAAATAATACAATAGCTCTTAAGCTACAAATCAAATTTATTGTAAGGGACAAAAATACATATATAATTCTGCTTCATATTTAATTAACAGGACTACTGTTTATCTTGAGACTACATAAATTGCCCTTGTTTTTTTTCTTGTTTTCTTCTGACTTTTAGTGGTTGTAAAAAATGCTATGTTAAAAGATTCAGAAAATTAATACTCCACAGTGCCTCAATTAGATATCAACTATCAGAGGCTAGTAGAAAAAAATCATTTTTCTTCTTGTTTTTCCACCATTTCTTCATCTTATTTTCATACTATAGATGTTTCTAAATTATGGGGTTTGAATATTACATCATTTTATCTTTCTCAGTGAAAGAACTTTAACTTTCCAAAGTGTGAACCATCAATATAATAACTTTTTATCCTAAAATCCTTATTTGCATGATATGGTTTATATGTGGAATGTCCTCTAAAAGCTCATGTGTTGGAAGCATGGATTCAATGCAGCAAGGTTCAGAGGTAGGGCTTTTAGGAAAGGATTGGATTATGAGGGTTCTAAATTCATCAGTGGATTGATCCATTTGATGGATCAATTCACTGAAGGCTAAAGGGACCCCTGGGAGGTGAGACCAGTTGGATGAAGTAGATAGCTCTAGGCATGCCCTAGAAGGGTTTTTCTTCTCTTTTTCTCCCCTCCCCTCCCTTCCTCTCCCCTCCCCTGTCTTCTCTCTCTCCCTCTCCTTCTCCTCCTCTTCCTCCTCCTCCTCCTTCTCTTTTCTCTGCCCCCCCTCCCTGCTTTAGACACTCATGAGGTGAACAGCTTTCCTCTGCCATGCCCTTCCCTTCCGCCATGATGTTCTGCCTCAGTTCCAAAGCAATGGGGCTGGCTGACAAGGACCTTTGACTTCTGAAACCATGAATACAAAGTACATCTTTCTTCCTCTAACTTCTTCTTCTCAGGTATTTTAGTTATAGTGCCTGAAAAACTAGCACATTGTATATATTCAAGTAGTATATATGTGAATCACAATTCCACTCAATTTAGATAGTGATGTTTGAATATTGTTGTCACTCTGTTGTTGTTACTATTGTGTTATAATTTGTATTATACCTTTCTACACTGCTACCTCATGATGGCTTTATTTTTCTCCAGCCTATTAGGTATTCAAAGTTGTCATATATTTAAAAAGCTAAAGATTATAATTCAGCTGGAACCATGTGATTGGAGTCCTTTTATTTCTCTGGCTATAGAATTATTAATTATTATTAAGTACTTAAGTAGCATTTTATATTTTGCAAAGTTTTCATAACTATCCTCTTGTGTCTCACATTACTCTGAAACAAAAGTAAATTTCATTACACTAAACACAAGAAATCAAGGAAGCACACTACAAATATGCTGAGTAACATATGAAGAAGGAAAATAGGAATCTCAGGTATATTAGGGAGGTGATAAATTACAACACCAATAGTTTGGCTTCTGTGTGACTGCCACACAGAAAAGCCTCCCTGCTTTCTTCTCAAGAAGGGTGTCAGTTTGTATTGCCCTGCAGTAAAATGATAAGGCATGACTTAAAAAAAAAAAAAAAAAAAAAAAAAGAAAGAAAGAAAGAAAGAAAGAAAAAGAAAAAAATAACTCTGAAGACACAGAAAATGAGAAGCAGATGAAGGATTTTGGTACTATTTACTTTTGATGAGACACAATTAACACTAAGTTTACCCAGCTAAGGCCACCTATGAGTTTAAGTGGATTTGATTGGGTTACTCAAAAGCAATGAAAGTCAGCAAATGTGAAGTTGTTTACATTTTTTTTCCTGAAATATTTACAACTTGGTAGAGCCAGTGGAATTCTAAAGAATGCATCACAAAGCTTGCAGTAGCTGTACAAATTATTGTTCTTCCCTCTCCATTATTTCATTCCTTGCCTTAGTAACATGCTTTATTTGTGGGCTCCATGATACTAGATAGGGTGTAATAAAATGTGTAGGTCATTTGGTACCTGTCATCTTGAATGTACACTCAGAGATAAAATATATGAAACTGTTTCTCACCAATAACATCATGAATAAGAGTCTTGATTTACTATGTTACACTTGTGAAATAACTATGCACACACACAGTATACATGACATCATTGTGAAATAACTATATGTGTGTATATGTATATGTGTATATATGTATGTATATATACACATATATATACATATATATGCATATATATATATATATATATATATATATATATATATATATATATATATATTGTGTGTGTGTGTGTGTGTGTGTATATCATTGTCATTTTTACTTTATCCCTGGGAAGATCTGTGAAACCCACACTTAGAGCACCACTGTACATCAGGAAGTTTTGGTCTATACTCTCTTAAGTCCAAGTGCAGGTGTCAGCCCAAAAGAAAATGTGCTAAATTTGATCTCAAACAATATCCAACACAAACAAATTACTTTACCAGATGATAGAGGAGAGTTGTAACTGTCTCTTACAAGCAATAAAAAAAGTGTTATTTTTCTTCCGTGGTTTTCAAATTCTACCGACAAGGCATTCCAGCAATGTTTCCATGTATTGCTCTATAGATCAGGGATTTCCTCATGATTTCTTCTTCATAGTTTAACCCAAACCACCATTCACTGACTTGTTATTTAATTCAAAACTCAGTGGCACAAATATGCCCTTATCTGAATTCTGGGATTTTCATACTATGACAAAGTCAAATACACCATGAAATTTCTCTTCACCTTCCCTCTTACTATATACTACACCTTCTGAGTGCCAGTAATGCTATTTGTATAATGTATCTGCCATCTATCATATTTGTGCATCATTCTGATTATTGTTGAAATCTAGATGAAGTATTTTTGAGGTTCCTCATCTTCATTTTCTTTATATGTACAATGTGACTAAGAGCATATACTTAAAATGTTGAGGTGTGGATTAATGATCTGATACTAAACTTTGTTAAATGTAAAGTGCTAAACCAGGACTAGATGCCAAGGAAGACACTGATGGATAAATACACATTGGTGTTACTATGGGGAACACATTTTCTCCTAGGGCATGCAACTTTATTGAGAATGCATTGAAAATAGTAAACAAATGATGTACCTATTTATATGAATTAGAAAGTATATTTAAGGGTGTATTTAAGAATATATTCAAACATATTTAACTCTTTTATCAACTTGAGATTCTCTGGGTTTTATATATTTTGTAAACCAATAATAAAAGTCACACACTAAACAAATTTATACATTCATGCAAGGTCTGTTAAAAAGTATAGTTGCAGAAAATACAATTTACAATATTATCATGATTCAATTTAAAATACACCAATAATTATGCTGAAAATTTTTACATTACACAAATCATCAAGTAATTAAATAAAGCAAATATGATAAATGCAACTGCCATAGCCTTTGATTAACATCAAACATTTAAATTATAAAATTTGAATTTATTTGATAGGGAAAAATGTAAAACTGTTATCAGAGAGAAACAATATGAAAAGTGTCTGAATTATATCTGAGCTGCAATAAATTATCTCTGAACATTACCTTAAATGGAAATATGGGTTTATTCTTTAAACTCTATAAATATGAAAAATATGAAAACCTCTCTGGGACAAGTATTTGTGAATTGTTTTAATGTTTTGTCTATTCCACTGGAGCATAAGCTATTGAACAGTCCATGTAAAGCCAATTTATTCACTCATTCATTCATTCATTCATGTGTCATCAATGTGTTCCTAGCATTTACAGGAATACATAATACTATTTTGTATTTGAATGACTACTGAATGACATAATTTTTCATCTTTGGAGTGATGAGACTACAGTAAATAACTTCTCAATTACATAATTTGAAAATATTAGGACAGTGTAATATTTAAAAATATACCCTAGATGATGTGCATGCAAGAAGAACAGAAATTCTTTTCTGTTCCTGTACTGACTCTCAAGAAACATACTTTTAATTTTGCAAAGAATTTTATGAGTTCGTCTTCTCTAGTGAGACAGACAGAGGCAGAACTAAGTTTAATGCTTGGATTAATACAATTTTCAGCTCTAGAGCAAAAGGGATCATAATTATCATTGTTGCCATTAAAATACTCTGCTATGTACTGTTCATTCCTGAGTGCCAAATCCTTTCCAGGTGGTTTACATAAGTAAGCTCATTAATCCTCACAGCAAGCTTCTAATATTGGAGGACCAACTTTGAATTTTAAAATGTGGGTGCAGCATGAGAGATCACTTGTCCAATACTACACATTATTGGTGACAATCAGGATTCTAAACCAAATCAGTTTGAAAGATCATGCTCATTTTATTTGTCAGTCTCTAATATGGATCACAGATGAGCTTGTAATACTAAAGCCTTGCTTTGCATTTTGTGGTACATATCTCCACGATTCTCTGAAAATAAGTTTCAATATTTCTATTCCAGAATAAGAACTCAGAGAAGACCCAGAACACATTTGTAAACCTGTTCTGCAGTTTGACCTGCATGAAAAGAAAATTTCTTTATTGAGAAATATTAGAAAGATTGCCATGAGTGAAAAGGTATAATAAGGGAAATGAATTCTTTATTTGAACTAAATATCATACTCACTGATCTCTTTTTTAAAATAACCTCATGTGCATCCAAACTTATTAAGTATCTAACATTTCAGTATACAGTGATATAAACACAGTCTATATCTTTCTTCCCAAGCCATGTAGGTCATGTTTGTTAACATATGGCGTTTGATTTAGAGTGTGATCCCATTCCATTAATTCCTTCTTCCTCTGCAACCTTTCATGAGCTTTGAAAACATGTTCAAGAAAATGGTTTTTTACTCTATAAACTAAATACTGACTATTTGTCTCGTACTCTGAAAATTCAATCAGCAGAACCTCGTCTGAACTAGGTTTAAAAATAGAAAGTAGAATAAAAGAAAAAAAAAAAAAAATTTTATAATTCAATTAACCTGTAACCCCTATCAAGCTCCCTTTTCCAAATTGGAACATGAATGATGTGTCCAAACTCTAACACAGTTTACACAGCCACCTGCATCTCTGATTTTCTCTTCTAGGATTCTTTGAACCACGTCTTACTTATCAGATTCTGACAGCTTTTCAATGCTTAGTAATAGAAAAGTGTCCATGAGTCTTAAAGGATCACTGGAGCTATTATGAATAACTTCAGTAGTATAAATTTATTTACTGATTTATTATGCTATCTTAGGTATTTACATTTTTTTGTTAATGAGATAGTACTGGTGCAATTTTTATAATAATATGTTCTTGTTAACCAATTTGCATACATGTTTACTTTCTTCACATATGTGTATTTTTTCTATTTATTTGATTTGTTGTTGTTGTATATGATGTCTATTCTGTAAAGGCTCTTCATAATCAGTAGTTTAACATATTTCCAATTTCTTTCTTTTTTTTTTTTTTTTTGTACTGGATTTTGAACCCAGGAGTGCTTAACCACTAAACCATTTTTATATATACTTTTTAATTTTGACATAGGGTCTTACTAATTTGCTTGGAGTCTTGCTCGATTGCTGAGGCTGACTTTGAACTCAAAATCCTGCCTCAGTCTCCCAAGCCACTGGGATTATAGGCATGTGCCACTGCACCCAGCTCCAGTATCTAAGTACATTTTTTCTCATGTAAATAGTCACCTGTATGACACTTTATTGTCAAGTAAATGTCTATAATTGTAAGTCAATTTCCTTTCATGTAATATACAATAATGACATTAGTTTCACCTGAGTGACAAGTAATTATAAAAAAAAATTACTGAACTACAGATCATATTTTTAATACAATTTTTGTGACTTTTGTTTGAATAACATGGCAATTTCTGGACTTCTCAACTGCTGAATGTCACTTGGTTGACATTCTATGGTAGACAGACACTGAGGTGAATCTGAATGACCTCTATTTCCTTTTGTCCATACTGTGAAAATATCCTCCAGTGAAGTTGGGACCTAAGGCTAACTAACAAGTGACATGTACAAAAGTGGTTACTCCATGTTGATGCTAAGTTACATAAGAATTCTCTCTCACTCTGAAGGAGCCTATAATCAAAGAGATAGCTAAAGATTGCGGTTAGCTGAGAGCCATAAAAGATGTTCTCGTTTCCACCTGGTAGTAATACATTATCCAAAGAATCTTTGTATGCCCGTGAACACTGTGTGACACACCTGTAAGCTCGAGCTGTAAGCACGTGTCCTTGTTAAAGCTATATGTATATAACTGGGTGAGTTTAGTTAGTGTGTGTGGGAAGAAGAAGAAGGTGGTGGTTGGAGTTAGAGCGTTTGGAGTGATTGCTGGAGCCGGAGAGAGAAGAAGAATAAAAGACCTTTTTTCATTTTCATCCTGCCTTCGAATTTTCCTGCGGCGTTCCTTGCTCCAAGCGGTTTCCGCTTCAGGCAGCAACAAGTGGTGGCCCGTACGGGGAATTCGGCGGCAAGGTAAGAAAAAAGAAAATTTAAAAATATGGGAGCGAATATAACAAAAAGTTGGTTTATAAAAGCCACGAATGAAATTTTTGATAGCGAGAACTCAGAGGATAGTGAGAAAAGTGAACAAGAAAGCATATCCTCTGACTCAGTTGAGACCAGCAAGGAGAGCAGTAATGTAAATTCAAAAGTAAGAACTGCAAAAGCCATCAGAAGCTTAATAAAATTAGCTGAGGAGTATGTACTCTCCTTAGAAGCTGAAACTCAGGATACTAGTGAAAGTGATAATAGTAATAAGGAGCCAAGCCATGACAGTACGGTCTCCTCCACTGAGCCAGTTAGGAATTATGAAGCTAGTAGTGAGGAGGAATCAAAAAGCGATTCAGGGAGCACAGTCTCCAATAAAAAGAACAAAAAGAAATTAAAAAAGAGAAAAGACCGTCAAATAGAGGAACCACTAGTGCCCTCTGCTCCTTCATGGATAGAATACCTAACAGAAACAATAAGGAGTATTGATCAGAATGTACGTGCCCTTGAGGTAGAAATTGGAGGCCTTTCTGAGCGCTTATACGCTCTCGAACAACATAGACCGCAGGAGCACCTAGAACTGCCAGTATTTCAGAATGAAGAGGGACAAAGATATCACAAGTCCCTAGACTTTAAAACAATAAAGAATTTTAAAGAGGCGGTAATGACCTATGGGCCTCAAGCTCCGTTCACATTAAGTATGATAGAGTCACTTAACACCCTAATCTTAGCCCCCTCAGATTGGAAAAGTCTATGCAGAGCAGTACTAAGTGGGGGACAATACCTAATCTGGAAAACTCAATTCCAGGAACTTTGTTCAGAAATAGCAAAGAGAAATGCTGCAGCAGGTTTCCCTCAACGCAATATAGATATGCTCACAGGGGAAGGTCAGTTCGCCGAACTACAAAATCAGCTACAATAGGATCCCGGTGTGTATGCCCAGATACACACTGCAGCTGTGAAAGCCTGGAAGACAATATCAGGCACAGGGGATCTGCAAGGCAGCCTATCAAAAGTTATACAAGGGCCTAACGAACCTTACGCTGATTTTGTAGATAGACTCTTAAAAACAACATCTAGAGTTTTTGGCGAAGTCGAGCAAGCTATGCCTCTAGTTATCCAATTAGCGTACGAGAATGCTAATAAATATTGCCAGGATGCAATAAGGCCGTGGAGAAGTAAAAAAGACTTATCAATTTATATCAGACTGTGCAAAGACATTAATGAGGCTGTTATCACAGGCAACGTAATTGCTGCAGTGATGAAAAATTCCCCCCCTCAAAATCCCCAAAGGATTCAACCTAGAACAGGATATTCCAGACAAAAGTATTATAATCAACCAAGATATGCTAAGCAATATCCCCCAAGGGTAATAAGATCAAATTCATACCGCGCTCCAGGCCGATGCCCCAGGTGCAAAAAGGGTATACATTGGGCCAATCAATGCCAATCCAGATATGATATATATGGAAATGATTTATCAAGGATTTCAAAAAACGGGGCACGGGGCCCAATGCCCCGGGGCCCACAAATGTACGAGGCACTAGAGGAGGAATGCGCACTAGAGGAGGAATGCCCTCAGATCCAAATGATTCCTCGTCACAATCCCTCCTACCCATTAACTCCCTTATCAGAGGGACAAGAGGAAGTGCAGGATTAGATCTCTGTTCTACTGCCCGGATGGTCCTGACACCTGAAGTGGGGGTTCAGCTGATTCCTACGGGAATCAGGGGACCTCTCCCTTCAGGAATTGTGGGACTAATCCTTGGGCATAGTTCCAAGAGTTTATTAGGCTTTAATGTTATACCAGGGGTTATTGATTCAGATTATAATGAAGAGATTAAAATAATGCTAAGTACACACAGGGGCATCATCTCCGTAAATCAAGGAGACAGAATTGCACAGCTGCTCCTCATTCCCAGTCTCCATAGTTCTTTTAAAAGCATGCCACAAAATAGAAATAGCAGAGCATTCGGTTCCACTGGTTCAGGACCTATGGCTTTCTGGGTTCAGGATTGTTCATGGAGGCCGATGTGCAAATTAAAAATTCAAGGTATAGAGATGAAGGGGCTGATTGATACAGGAGCTGACTCTTCCATCATAAATCTACAACAATGGCCTAAGCACTGGCCTCTGCAGAAAGCCTCAACCAGTTTTAGGCTTGGGATATAGTAATACCCCAGCACAAAGTGCTGTAATCTTAAATTGGCAAGACAATGAAGGCCATACAGGAACATTCCAACCTTATGTTTTAAACAGCTTGCCAGTTACCCTATGGGGAAGAGATATCTTACATCAAATGGGGCCACACCTAGCAACCAAGCCTGCAGGTGTTAAGAATAAAAATCCTAATCATAATAAAAAAGGCAAAGGACATTTTTTCTAGGGGCCACTGAGAAAACAATTTTAAAAATACCATGGCTCTCTAATAAGCCAGTTTGGGTCCCTCAGTGGCCCCTATCCAAAGAAAAATTGCAAGCGGCCCATCAATTAATTAAAGAACAATTAGAAGCAGGACACATAGAGCCTTCCACCTCTCCCTGGAATTCTCCCATATTTGTAATTAAGAAAAAATCGGGAAAATGGAGACTATTACAAGACCTAAGACAAATTAATAAAACAATGCAAATTATGGGACCTACCCAACCTGGACTTCCTAATCCTGTAGCTATTCCAAAATACTATTACCTTATAACTCTTGATATAAAGGACTGTTTCTTTTCCATTCCCCTACATCCTCTGGATGCCCCCAGGTTTGCTTTTTCAATTCCTTCTATCAATAATAATGGCCCTGGTAAAAGATATCAATGGAAAGTATTGCCGCAGGGAATGGCAAATAGCCCTACAATGTGCCAACTATATGTGGACAGAGCTATACAGCCCATAAAAACAAATATCAAGACCTCATGTGTCTACACTACATGGACGATGTTTTATTAGCTCACCCTAATCAAAAAATCTTATTAATATATTTAGTGAAATAACAAAAAATTTAAAAAAAATATGGATTATATATAGCAGAAGAAAAAGTTCAAAGCAGATCACCTATACTATATTTAGGCTTTAAAATCATGGATACTTTTGTTAAACCCCCCAAAATTCTAATAAGTAAAGAACATTTGACCACCCTCAATGATTTCCAAAAATTATTGGGAGACATTAATTGGCTTCGCCCTACACTAAGCCTCACTACTGGACAATTAAAACCTTTATTTGACATCCTTCGCGGGAACCCTGATCCATCCTCACCGCGAACATTAACTCCTGAGGCCAGGAGAGCTCTAAAATTAGTAGAACAGGCCATTGAAAGATCCCATTGCGATAGATTTGATTTTGCACAACCACTAATATTGATTATTATTCCTTCACAATATACTCCAACAGGAGTATTTTGGCAACAGGGACCTATATTATGGATACATTTGCCTGTCTCTCCTAAAAGTACAATTGAGTCTTATACCTCCATGGTGGCTAAACTTATTCTTCAAGGACTTAAAACCTCTACTAAAATATTTGGAATTCATCCCGCTACTATTATTACTCCTTATTCATCATCACAGGTTGAATATTTGTGCTTCAATGATAATGATTGGGCTATAGCTAGATGCTCTACTTCTGCAAATTTTGACAATCATATTCCTAAATCTCCTATACTGTCCTTTTGTATTAATCATCCTATCATATTCCCACAGGTAATAAAAAATCAACCCATTCCTAAAGCATTTAATGTATTTACAGATGGATCCTCTAACGGTACTGCTGCAGTAGTCACTCAAAATGAAAAAAATGATTCATATCACTAATCAAAAATCAGCTCAATTAGTGGAACTCGAAGCTATAATAATAGCTCTGGAAAATTTTAAAGAACAGTCTATGAATATTTTTTTCAGACAGCCACTATATTGTACATGCTGTCCCTAAATTGGAGCTATCAGGTCCAATAGCACCACATACTCCAGCTTTTAAATTGTTTTCTCAAATCCAAAATCTCCTATGGCAACAAAAAGAACCTTTATTTATAGGTCACATAAGAGCTCACACTAATCTGCCTGGTCCTCTCCATGAAGGTAATCAAAAAGCTGATGCCCTCACTAAAACAATATTTATATTTACTACAGTACAACAAGCTACTTTATTTCATTCCCAGTTCCACGTTAACAGCACTACCTTAAGACAAAAATTTAAAATCACAAAAGAACAAGCTCATAGAATTGTAAAAGAATGTCCATCTTGTGTAACACTTTTGCCCAATCCACATTATGGGGTTAACCCACGAGGTTTGATGTCCAATCATTTGTGGCAGATGGATGTCACACATGAGCCAAGTTTTGGATAATTATGATTTATTCATGTCACCATAGATACATGCTCAGGCATGATTTTTGCTTCTTTACAGAGAAAAAGTTAAAGATACTACATCTCATTGTCTGCAAGCTTTTGCTGCATTGGGCATCCCCAAAATGCTTAAAACAGATAATGGCCCTGCATATACATCCACATCCTTCAAACAATTTTGTACAAAGTTCAATATTATCCACAAAACAGGTATCGCTTATAATCCTCAGGGACAAGGAATAATTGAAAGAGCAAATCGGACACTTAAAAATATGTTACTAAAGCAAAAAGATGGAAACTGGAAAAATCCTAAGGACAGATTGGCAGTTGCCCTGTTTACCCTAAATTTCTTAACTTTAGATTCTAATGGACATTCGGCTGGAGATAGACACTGGAACCCACACCAACAACATAAACCTTTGGTTTACTGGAAGGATGTTCTCTCAGGTACATGGAAGGGTCCACACCCAGTATTAATTTGGGGGAGAGGATCTGTTTGTGTTTTTCCAAAGCACGAATCCTCTCCAATATGGATACCATCTAGATTGATAAAGCAGGTACAAAGTCAAAAGGATCAAGACGAAGTTATTGAGGAGTCTAGATTGAATAAACAAGTACAAAATCAAGAGGACCAAAATGAAGGTATGGAGTGATTCCCTTAAGAGTCCTCCATTAAATTTACAACTTAAATTTCATCTTCCCGGCCGGGACAAGAAGATCTCTCTTCAGTGTATACACAATTGTATTTTTTTTTCTTTTATATATGTCTTTATGTCTGTGCATTTGTCTAAATTTCATGTTAATGTGATGTCACAAATATATGTTTATATGTGCGTCTGTCTAGTGTGACGTCACAAATAATTAAGCGCTTATGAAAAAAAAATAGGTAGATAGATATAGATCCAAATAACGTTAATTCATTTAAGCTTAGAATATTCTAATTAGATAATCAATAGATAGATAGATAGATAGATAGATTTTCATATAAGTTCAGAATATTCTAATTAGATAATCAATTATAATGATAATCAATTTTGATTTATAGTTGTCTCCGGGACTTCTCTTCAGCTATGAATATGTTTAATGTTGTATAACCTGATATTTTGGTGTTCCGACATAAGATCGTTTTTATTTGTTATTAACTTCATTTGTTTAATAGCTGATTAATTTGAATTATTTCAACAGGTATAGGATTGCTGTGTATATAGAGACTCGAGGATTCCAGCTAACAAATTATTTTTCCAAAGTGCCTTTAGCTTTTCTTTATCTTTAATGCAGTAAACACCCTCAGTTTCTCTTTGATTATTTCTGAATGTGATATTTTGCCAGCTTATGTTTGTGGGAGCTTAAGCAGCAATGTGTGTGAGCAGAGATCAACTTTTATTTTATACTCTAATAATTCTTTTTTTAGTTTGACAGCTCACCTTTTGGTCTCAGTGCTGGAATAACACTGCCTTTCCCTTAATAATGGATGCTTGAGTTTTTAGGTAGCGGGCCCTGAAGATTTGCCGGTGGAAATGTCTAGACATAAAAAAGACGGCTGCTGCTACAACTGCAGGGACCGCGGTTGCTGCAAGCATCCCTGCTGCTCAAGCATCAAACAACCTAACCAGCAGTGTGGCCTCTGTTCTGCATGCATGGGACCTCCTGAATCTATGTGTTATAACTTATGGACATTTTGATTTTCCATTATTTTGGGACATTACGGGACAATGCCTTGCGGGTATTTGTCTAATAGAACTCAGTGCGTTACTTGATGAAACTAAGGGCAGCTGATTGGCTTAAAGAACTTGATACGCTATGGAAACTTGGCTCGTCAGCAGTAGGCTTACCGCCTTAAAGCCGCAGCATCTCCTAAAAATTGGACGGCTGTTAGTCAACACACAGTCGATCCTGAAGGGCTCTATTGGATGGCTGGTTAGCCTATGACATAAGATCCCCAGAAGGGGACAACCTAAGACACGGCACAGTCGCACGGGACAGTCTAATGTGGCTGGCATGTCAACCTAAGCCAGGAGTCAGGACAGCCTAGACTCCCATGACGGGTAAGAATGTCGGTTGCACATGGACGTCCTGGAACATCCCCTCTTTTAAAACTAAAAGGGGGAAATGAAGGAGCCTATAATCAAGGAGATAGCTAAAGATTGTGGTTAGCTGAGAGCCATAAAAGATGTTCTAGTTTCCACCTGATAGTAATACATTATCCAAAGAATCTTTGTATGCCCGTGAACACTGCGTGACGCACCTGTAAGCTCGAGCTGTAAGCACGTGTCCTTGTTAAAGCTATATGTATATAACTGGGTGAGTTTAGTTAGTGTGTGTGGGAAGAAGAAGAAGGTGGTGGTTGGAGTTAGAGCGTTTGGAGTGATTGCTGGAGCCGGAGAGAGAAGAAGAATAAAAGACCTTTTTTCATTTTCATCCTGCCTCCGAATTTTCCTGCGGCGTTCCTTGCTCCAAGCGGTTTCCGCTTCAGGCAGCAACATCACTCTCTCTCCTCTTTCTCCTTATCCTTCTTCACTATCTCCTTGCCTCTCTCTGTTTCTGCTGTAAAGAATCAAGTTGCCTTGAATCCTACAGCAAAATGGAAATTTATTCTGCCCACCACCCAATAGAACTTGGAGGTGCACCATTCTTCAGTCACTCTTCCAGAAGAGAACTCCGACCTGGACAACACCTTTATTATAAATTATAAAGGATCCAGTTATGATCTGCCTGGACTCTTATCTATAGAAACTGTAAGGTGTGGATATATAATATTTTCATCCACTATCTTTACAGTGATTTTTAACACAACATTAAATCATTCCTTTGTTTGTTTGTTTATTTATTTATTTTAGTTTTCCTATTTCTAGGCATTTAATACTTGGTTATGACTAACTTTCTGGAGCTAGAGGTTTCTAGAATATTTCTGTCTCTCCATTACAATTGAACATCTTAGACTGTTGGGAGCTACTCTGGATGAAGATGCCTTTAAGTCCTGAAGCAAGGGGTTCTGAACAATTACCACATTCTGCAGTAACTTGGGCATTACCTCTGCTTGGATAATGAGGTGTGGCTCCAGGAGTAGGCATCACCTGCTGAGTGTTCCTGTGTAATCCAACCCCTTTTCACTATTTGGGATACAAGTTCCATGGAACCTCCTCTTGTGTGTCCTCTATATAAGAATAAAGAGTTCCAGTGGCTTGCTCTCTTTCCACAGACCCCTAAGGTTGGACAGCCATCTCGGATTTTGAAAAGGTACTTCTGTGTGTTTCTGTGTTTTCTTAAGTTATTGGAATAATCAGATTAATGAACCCAGAATAGGTCTCCAGCTAGGATAGATGACAATATTAGATCATTAGCTGAGAACAAATGTTTACCATGTATAAAGACTGTTGAAAGAGTAAAACTTCTCCTGTAACTGAAATATGAGCACAAATCTGAAGATATTGTTTGATTTTAGGAATCCAGACTTGAAGACATTGTTTTCTGTAGTCTAGAATTTTTGTACTACTAGAGTTAGAATTTTTCTTGTTCAATGCATAGTACCACTTAGTACAGCTACAGGGTTTTTATAAATATTTATTTTAGTTGTAAATGGATCTTTATTTTATTTATATGTGGTGCTAAGACTAGAACCCAGGGCCTTACACTTGCTGGGCAAGTACTCTACCACTGAACTACAACCCCAGCCCCACAGGTACAGTTTTTCATGGTACCAGCAACAACATCATGACTAGCAGTGAATTTGGGGAACTTAACATCAATCCGTGTACTCTATTTAATAATTATTTGTGAGGGAAGGGAGGAAGAGAGGGGCACTTGCTTGAATTCTCAGGATCTCCACTGGATCTGTTTTCATTTGTTTAATTTCCCTAGATTTAATTCTACCTTTAACATAGCCTTGAACTGAGGAATTAACTGAAAATAATCTGAAGGCAGTTTCAGAGGTGGTTGGCTTTAAGGTGTGAGGCTTGATGTGTCCCATTAGGTGTAGCTGTAGGATATTAAACAATATCTTGGGATACAATGTCAAGTAAAGATAAGCACTCATGCCTGTAATCCCAGCACTTTGGGAGACTGAGGCAGGAGGATTGCGAGTTCAAAGCCAGCCTCAGCAATGGCGAGGCACTTAGCAACTCAGTAAGACCCTGTCTCTAAATAAAATACAAAAAAAAAAAAAAAAAGGGCTGGGGATGTGACCTAGTGGTCAAGTGCCCCTGAGTTCAATCCCCGGTACCAAAAAAAAAAAAAAAAAAAAAAAAAAAAAAAAAAAAAAAAAAAGAAAAAGATAGCACTCATGATTCTTTAAGATAAAAAGGAACCACCGTTCTCCATGGGACAGCTCAACATGGGGAACTCTGGTAATTTGTCACAAAATGACCTTTTCATCATGTCACATACACAAAAGGAAAAGGGAACTTATATTTAATAAGCTAACTACTTTGTGTCCAGCACTGTGTTAGGCCTTCACATACTAACACCATATACCAGAGTTACCACAGTAGACCCGAACAAATACAGTTAAAAAGTGATCAAAGACTTCCATCTTCAGCTTTGATATACAAAGATTTGGAAGCCACCAAACCCATCTTAACCCCAAGGAAAATTGAACAAATTGAAAATCAATGATGTATCTTAAAGATGACTCAACAAAGAACAATCATCATCCTGAAATCCAGAATGACAGGTGAATTCAGAGTCACAGCAACGATCTGTTTACCAACATCTACTGGAGCCATAAACTGGTAGAAACAGTGATACGATAAATTTGACAATGTCTTCTAGGCTAAGTACAAAAGAGTCTGAAAATGAGACATCCAGGACCTACAATTTAGGGAAGTTCCCACAAATTCCTGCGTTTATCACAATGCACCCTCCAGGTTCTCACAATGAAGAGTCAGGAAGGCCGGGTATAGTGGCACACACCTGTAATCCCAGCACTTTTGAGGCTGAGGCAGGAGTATCGCAAGTTCAAAGCCAGCCTCAGCAATGGCGAGGCACTTAGCAACTCAGTGAGACCCTGTCTCTAATAAAAATACAAAAAAGGGCTGGGGATGTGACCCAGTGGTCGAGTGCCCCAGAGTTCAATCCCCGGTACCAAAAAAAAAAAAAAAAAAAAAAAAAAAGAGTCAGGAAAGATAGCCTTGTGACTTGGGTACAGGGAGAGGAGAATAACCATTTAGAAATATGCCCAGAGCATCCTACATAGCCAGACTTAAACTTTACTGGGAAGATTTTCATAGAGCACTGTCTGACCCCAAAGAGGAGAATTTCCCCCAAACAGCCCCTGCTATCCTTTCACATAAGTGAGGGAAATAAGCCAAAGAAATACTTGTGAAGGTCACACACAGTTAACTAATTGACAGCAATGCAATCATAAGATTAGAGAATATATTCCCTCTTCTACTCTTCATTACCACCGCAAAGAGTTCCAATCTAACAACCATGGATTAGTAGCCAAAATGACCTGGAAGACATAAACTCTAGGGAAGAGTTCTTAGGGAAGTCTAAAGACAGGGGGAGGGACAAAAACAAAATAAATAAAATCTCTAGAGAAATCTGAAGATTCTGGTGCCTACAAGAAAGATGGAACACAGTCAAGCTCCTAACCAAGCTAACCAAAACATTTCAGAAAACAGATCTATTTCCTTTAGTTCCTATTATCAGATATATTTTTATCAGGCTTTCAATAACAACAAAATAAAAAGTTATATTAGAATAAAGAAAATGCCATCCAGAAATACAAAGCAAGGCTTGGAACTGAAGCCAGAATTAGACAGGCAGTCAGTATAGATAGGTAAATCGAGTCAGGTTGGCTCAAGGAAGCCAATTTTGAGTGAGTCCTGGGAAGCTGGAGACCATCCCCTGAGGGATTGAAATGTTAATTCCTTCAGAGCCCTTCCTCCACCCTTATCAAGAACCTGACCCCGCTCCAACCTGTGGCTAAGGTAACCTGTCCCAGGGATTGTTCTTCCCTAAAGGGAGTAGTTAGTTATGTCCCCTTCCTGCCCAGATCACTCCACCTAGGCCCCTCCAGCCCATCTGCTTCTCTCCTTTTGGCCATCCCACCTAGCATTTTCTGGGCCTCATTAGTCACCAATGCAGGAAAGAGAGAGATAAAGAAAAGAGAGCAAGAGAACAAAGGAAGCCTAGGACATATAAAAAGGCAGAACACCCTCACTTCTTGGAATACCAGGATACCTGCTATGGCCCCCTTCTCCCTCCTGGGAGAAGTCTATGTTACTCCTTTTTAAATAAACCTTGCTTTATATGCTTGCCTTGATATGCCTCTCCAATGTTATATTTCAGTATGTAAGGAAGCAGAACTCGTCATCAATAACTGGCGGTATCAAAAGAATCAAAACAATTTACCTATAGAGAGACAAATAAGAATGACAGTGGAATTCTTGTTATAAACTATACAATCTCTAGATGAGAAAGCAAATTGCATGAAGTCTTCCAAAAAATGCACAAAATTCAAATTCTATAACCATTGAAATTATTAAAAGTGAAGCTGAACAATGATCTTAATCAGAACTAAGAAAATCTATTGACACCATTACCAAAAAGAAATGTTAAAAGAAGGGGTTACAGAAGACAGGAACACATGTCTGAACTTGGTTCTACTTGAGGGTCAGAATATCTAAGAAAGAAATGACTGCATAAAAAATAAAGAATACTTATTTTTTAAATTTTTTAATGTAAAATTGTTTTATACTTTTTCCCCCTGTAATAGAGATCAAACCTGGGGACTCTTTATCACTCAGCTACATCCCCAGTCATTTTTATTCTTTATTTTAAGATATCCTCTTGCTAAGTTGGGCAGGCTAGCCTTGAACCTGAGATCCTACTGCCTCAGCATCACATGTTGGAATTACACATGTGCATCACCATACCAGGCCAAGGAAAGAGTTTCATAAAAGTATTTATGTGACCACAATGACTACAGCAGGAAGAAAAGTAAAATGAATCACAGCAAGGTCTTAAGGAATGGAAATAATGTTTTCTTAAATCAGTTTTATTGAGGATTTATTTTTTATTTTTATTTTTTTAAATGTAATTTGTTATATATGATAGAAGAATGCATTACAATTCATATTATACATACAGAGCACAACTTTTCATACCACACCATTCATGTCTTCATACATGTACTTAGGGTAATTATGTCCATCTCATTCCACCATCTTTCCCACCCCCACACCCCCTCCCTTCTCCTATCTCCCCTTTGCTTTATCTAGCGTTCATCTAATCCTCCCATGCCAGCACCAACCACATTATGATTCAGCATCCTTAAATTAGAGAAAATATTCGGCATTCATTTTTTGGGGATTGGCTAACTTCACTTAGCATTATATTCTCCAACTCCATCCATTTACCTGCGAATGCCATGATTATATTCTCTTTTAATGCTGAATACTATTCCATTGTGTATATATACCACATTTTCTTTATCCATTCATCTACTAAAGGGCATCTAGGTTGGTTCCACAGTTTAGCTATTGTGAATTGAGCTGCTATAAACATTGATGTGGCCGTGTCCCTGTAGTTTGCTGTTTTTAAGTCCTTTGGGTAAAGTCCAAGGAGTGGGATATCTGGGTCAAATGGTGTTTCCAGGAATGGAAATAATTTTTAAAATTCTTTTATTACCAGTACAGCAACAGGTTATCTGAAAGGGACTTTGCTTAGTTAGAAATGTTTACCACTGATTATTTTAAAGAAACATATCATATCATTGATATGCAAATAAGGGAGATAAAATGAATTCTATAACATGCTCAGATACAAATAAAAAATGAGAAACACAAGCACAATTAATAGAAAGCTGTTACAGAAGAGATGTGTAGTAACACAAACATATAAAAAAATCATGTGATTATTGTGAATGACTCAGTATGCAGATTTAAGATAGAGATTTTGAGAGTGAACCAGAGAAACACAAAATGATGCAGATGAACTTTAAATGTTTATCGCTAAGTGAAAAAGCTAATTACATAAGATTGCAATTGTAAGATGACAGAAAAAGTAAAGTAACACTTGTTTACAGGGGATGGGACAATATGTCAGAAACTAATCTTAAAATAAATAACTTAAAAAAAAGTCACTTAGGACATCAGGGATCTCGAGAATGAATGCACACTGTAACAACAATAACAACAACAAATCTATCTCTACTAAAAATCCAGGGAACAACCTAATTTCAGTAGGCAGAGATAAAATGCATTGAATTAAGTAATGCAGTATTAATGGAATCCGTATAGTTAAATGCAAAACAATTGCATGACTATTACACTCTAGTTGATAATATGTTTCTAGTGGGCTAGGGATTTGCAATTCTGATATTCTTATGTATGAATACTAGAAAGGAACAATTAAGTAAACAGATCCAGAGGGTAGGAGCAAGGTTCCTCCATGCAGTTAAAGTTTAGAGATAAGAGAAAAGGCTGAAAGATTCACACGGTAGTAGATTAGAATTGGAAATATCATTATGAACTCATACTTGGTTTAATATAAAGTTGGTTCCATGTAGAGATATTTATAGATATACACATGTACATATACAGAGGTTAATATGTACATGTATAGTTTTCTGCCCTTTTAACTAAGCATGTAAAGATTTAATGACATTCCATTAGCAACAAGCATGGCCTGAGTCCAAATTTTGGTTTCTAATACCATCATTCAATAAAAGCAACAAGGACTCCTGAAAGAAATGGTTGATTTTATAAGGCAGAAGAAAATATAAAAGAATAGTCTGTAGTGTCCTTGTGTAGAAAATACTAAAAGGAATATGAAAGAAAAACTACAATGAGAGTATGTCATAGGATACAAGAGCCAAATAAAAACTCCCAATGGCCAAAATGGGTTAATTTATGCAACAAAAGTAATAAAAGATTATAACTCAAAGAATGACATAGTAGAAATGAGTTTAAACTGACATAATTGATTTTTTTAATGAAGAAAATAAACCATGCGTCACGATTGCAAATACTTGATAAAGATACTGTCTGGTCAAGAGGTGGAGCACATGTTAAGTGCTAGATGTTCATAGTGACTTCTTTTGAAAGACTATAATATGAAAAGAATGAAAACAGTAATTTTATAGTAGAGAAAGCTGACAAGGTATTCAAGGTGATCAAGGTCAACACCAACACTCATACATCATGTTGATGATGTGAAATCTTAATGTCAAGGGATGAAAGTGATGCTTTATAGTATACAAGCCAAAACTTATAATGCCAATATAATAATGAAAAGAATAATCTCCATAAAGGAACATTCTAAAATACCTGATCAATACTCAAAACCATCAAGTTGATCAAAAACAAAAGATCTCAGAAAATGTCAGGGCCAAGAGAAAGGTAAGAAGATAATAGGGCAATCTGTACAGTAGGAAAATCTAAGAAACATTAAATAAATTATGGACTTTAGGTAGTATATATTGATGTTAACTCATTTATTATAACTAATGAACCATATTAAAATAAAATGTTATAATTGGAGGAACTTGTTGAGGAATGTATGAGAACTTTCTCTACTGATAACAAATTTTTCTGTAAGTCTAAGACTGTTCTTTTAAAATGTATATTTTTTAAAAAGGTCAGATGTTAATTTAAAACTCAAGAAATATATTTGCCTTTTTGAGGTTATAAAGTAAATGGAGATTTTGTGCAGCAAAATTGTTACATAATTACTTTCAGTATTCATAAAGGGTAAGTTCAAATCCTTGCTTTAGTGCTTGCAAGTTATATTAGCTTCAACGACTATGCTAGTTATATGTAATATTCATTTGACAATAACCCTGCAATTGAGTGGTTCAGAGAGGAATTTGCCATTGAAACTTTGAAGAGAAGGCATTTCCTTCTAGAAAACGTTCGATTGATTAATTTGCCGTTACCAAGTAGAAGCTGATAGTCTGGATACATGTGTATCTGTGTTCAATGTGTATGATTGGAAAGCAGCAGAATTCTGGAAATAGAATTCCAGAGCATTTGGCATCATCAGTGATTCCAGCCAAGTTCTGAGAAGAGGATGTCCTACTAAGAACTAGCATAGCTCCTGTATTAGCAGGAGAGCTAGACTTAAGAATTATGGTAGATGGATGCAAACCATTAAAATTACCTAGATGACTTCTCTTGTGTTACACAGTGTTCCCCAGGCTAACTTTTGATTATATTTGACATTCCCATGTAGATTTGTACAATGAAGTGCATTGATCAGAACAATTGCAATATAGGCTCCCATTGTTCTAAAATGTTCTGATTAAAAACTAATGATCAGGTGTTCGATTTTTATGAAACTATTCCGAGCTTAGTTGACCTGTTTCATCCTTGAGGTGGATCCACTTATTGTGTTTAAGGACTTCTAAATGATATTCAACCCAAAGCATACACTTTTCTTCAAACTTTCACCCCATTCTTTAATTCATCAAATTAAGAAGCATTTCTTAATTCAATTAAACACGTGATTAAATTAACTATATTGTAAAAATAAACATCAATATTAGTGTTATTAATATCAGGGACAAGATAAAATCAGTAAGCCAAAATTATAATGTCAGTGTTGCTTCATTTGTTAAAGGAATATTATGAGATGAATACCCCAATTGACTCAAGGACATCAAACAAATATTCATGAGTAGGATACTAGGTACAAATACATTAGAATTGGGGAAAGTGGCATGCTTTTTACTTTGTTAAAAAAAATTCTAGACTAATGTAATTTAGGTTAAGTCTTTGTCCATTAATTTGAATTTAAACATAAACATAGATATGTAGTGCTCATTGTCATTCAGCTAGCTACATCATGATTTTATCTGGCTAGAACATCTATTTCAAAAAGCAAAATTCTCTTTGAACATCAATGAAAACCAAATATTCTGTGTGTATGTATGTGTATATGTGTGTGTGTGTGTGTGTGTGTGTGTGTGTGTGTGTGTGTGTTTATTAAAACCACTATATGTTAGTTGATTAATTTTAGTCCTCTTTTTCTTTTATTACAAGAGGGTAATAAACTAATGGGAGGAAAAGATGGGAGAACAACATTCATGGAATGATTATTCTAAGCAGTCTGGTGCCATAGTTAAAAGCAAAATCTCTATAGCCAGATATATGTAAATTGAAGCCCTGTTTATTCTTACTAGTTGGTAATCTTGGGCAAGATTTCCAATTTCTTGAGGTTTCTAATTATTTCTTAAAAATACAAAAAATAATAGTGCACTTATGGCTTATCTCACCATTAAATTAGTTGCAATAATATTTATATTTCAGTTCCTCTTTTATTATGGTAATTATAATTAAACTGATTATTTTTATGTGCCATAAACAAGATTTTTATTTTTTTTTATTATTTTAATTTGTTATACATGTTTGCAGAGTACATTTCATTTCACATTACATATAAAGAGCACAATTTTTCAAGAGGATGGTTTTATATAAAGAATTTTTACAATTGTGTCTTCATAGATGTTTTTAGGGTAATGATGGATAACTCATTCTACCATTATTCCTATCTCCCATCTTTGTTCTATTTAAAGTTCTTTCATTCCTCTCATCCCCACTTCCTTGCCTTTATAAGTTAGTATCTTCATATCAAAGAGATCATTCAACCTTTGTTTTTTGGGGATTGGCTAACTTCACTTAGCATTTTTTTCTCCAACTCCATCTATTTACCTGCAAATGCCATGATGTTATTCTCTTTTAGTACTGAGTAGTGTTCCATTGTGTATATGTACCAAAGTTTCCCTATCCATTCATCTGCTGATGGGCATCAGGGTTGGTTCTACAATCTAGCTATTGTGAAATGTGCTGCTATAAACATTGATGTGGCTGTGTCTCTGAAGTAAGCTGTTTTTAAGCCCTTTGGGAATAGACCAAGGAGGGAGATAGCTGGGTCAAATGGTGGTTCCATTCCAAGTTTTCCTAGGAATCTCCATACTACTTTCCAGATTGGTTTCACCAATTTGCAGTTCCACCAGCAATGTAAGAGTGTGCCTTTTCCCCCACATCCTCGCCAGCATTTATTGTTGTTTGTTCGTTTGTTTTTGACAGCTGCAATTCTGACTGGAGTAAGATGAAATCTTAGAGTAGTTTTGATTTGCATTTCTCTGATCACTAGAGATGTTGAACATTTTTTCATATATTTGTTGATTTTTTTTGTATATCATTTTCTGAGAAGTGTCTGTTTAGTTCCTTGGCCCATTTATTGATTGGGTTATTTGTTTTGTTGGTGTTAAGGCTTTTGAGAGCTTTGTAAATTCTTAAGGTTAGTGAGCTATCTGATGTGCTTGTGGTAAAGATTTGCTCCCATTCTGTAGGTTCTATATTCACCTCACTGATTGTTTCTTTTGCTGAGAAGAAGCTTTTTAGTTTGAATCCATCCCATTGATTGATTCTTGGTTTTAATTCTTGCACTATAGGGGTGTTATTGAGGAAGTTGAGGCCTAATCCAACATGATGGAGATTTGGGCCTACTTTTTCTTCTATTAGGTGCAAGGTCTCTGGTTTAATTCCTAGGTCCATGATCCACTTTGAGTTAGTTTTGTGTATGGTGAGAGAAAGAGATTTTAATTTAATTTTATTACATGAGGATTTCCAGTTTTCCCAACACCATTTGTTAAAGAGGCTGTCTTTTCTCCAGTGAACATTTTTAGCACCTTTTCTAAAATAAGATAACTCTAGGTGTGTGGGTTCATCTCTGAGTCTTCTATTCTGTACCATTGGTCAACAAGTCTATTTTTGTGCCAATACCATGCTGTTTTTGTTACTATTGCTTTGTACTACAATTTAAGGTCTGGAATAGTAATTTCACTTCACTTTGGCTATTCTGGGTCTCTTATTTTTCCAGATGAATTTCATGATTGCTTTTTCTATTTCTATGAGGAATGATATTGGGATTTTGATAGGTATTGCATTGAGTCTGTATAGTGCCTTTTGGAGAATGGTCATTTTGACAATATTAATTCTACCTATCCATGAACATAGTAGATCTTTCCATCTTCTAAGATCTTTATTAATTTCTTTCTTTAGTGTGCTGTAGTTTTCATTGTAGTGGTCTTTCACTTCTTTTGTTAAGTTGGTTCCCAAATATTTTTTGTTTTGTTTTTTGAGGCTATAGTAAATGGGGTGCATTTCCTAGTTTCTCTTTCTGAAGATTTGTCACTGATGTACAGAAATGCCTTTGATTTATGGGTATTGATTTTATATCCAGCTACATTGCTGAATTCATTTATTAGATCTAGAAGATTTCTGGTGGAATTTTTTTTGGATTTTCTATGTATAGAATCATATTGTCTGCAAATAATGATAATTTGAGTTCTTCTTTTCCTATTTGTATCTCTTAAATTTCTTTCATCTGTATAATTGTTCTGGCAAGGGCTTCAAGAACTGTTAAATAGGAGTGGTGAAAGAGGGCATCCCTGTCTTGTTCCAGTTTTTAGAGGGAATGCTTTCAACTTTTCTCCAATTAGGATGATGTTGGCCTGGGGCTTAGCATAGATGGCCTTTACGATGTTGAGGTATGTTCCTATTATCCCTATTTTTTCTAGCATTTTGAACATGAAGGGATGTTGTATTTTGTCAAATGCTTTCTCTGTGTCTACTGAGATGATCATATGATTTTTATTGTTGAGACTGCTGATGTGATGAATTATGTTTATTGATTTCCTTATATTGAACAAACCTTGCATCCCTGGAATGAAGCCCAGTTGATTGTGGTGCACTATCTTCTTGATATGTTTTTGCATTCAATTTGCCAGAATTTTATTGAGAATTTTTGCATCTATATTCATTAGAGATGTTAGTCTGAAGTTTTCTTTCTTTGATTTGTCTCTGTCTGGTTTTGGAATCAGGGTGATATTGGCCTCATAGAACGAGTCTGGCAGTGTTTCCTCTTTTTCTATTTCATGAAATAGTTTGAGAAATGTTGGTGTTAGTTTTTCTTTAAAAGTCTTGTAGAACTCAGCTATGTATCCATCTGGTCCTGTGCTTTTCTTGGTTGGTAAGTTTTTTTATGGCAGCCTCTATGCCTTTGCTTGAAATTGACCTATTTAAATTGTGTATATCATCTTGATTTAGTTTGGGCATGTCATATGTCTCTAGAAATTTGTCAATGCCTTCATAATTTTCTATTTTATTGAAGTATAAATTTTCAAAATAATTTCTATTTATCTTCTGTATTTCTGTAGTGTCCATCATGATATTTCATTTTTCATCATAGATATTGGTAATTTGTGTTTTCTTTCTTCTTTTCTTCATTATCATAGCTAATGGTTTATTAATTTTATTTATTTTTTCAAAGAATGAACTTTTTTGTTCTGTCAAATTTTTCAATTTTGTTTGTTTGTGTTTGTTTCAATTTCATTAATTTCAGCTCTGATTTTAATTATTTCTTCTACTTCTTTTGGGGTTGATTTATTCTTTTTTCTAGGGCTTTTAGATATAATGTTAGTTCATTTATTTGTTGACTTTTTCTTTTTTGAAGGAATGAGCTCCATGCTATGAACTTTCCTCTTAGTACTGCCTTCATAGTGTCCCTGAGATTTCAATATGTGGTATCATTGTTTTCATTTACCTCTAAGAATTTCTTGATCTCCTTTTTGATGTCTTCTGCAACCCATTGATCATTCAATAGCATATTTTTTTAGTCTTCAGGTGTTGGAGTAGCTTTTCTTTCTTTTTTTATCATTTATTTCTTTTTCTTTCTTTTTCTTTTCTTTTTTTTTTTTTTTTTGGTACGGGGATTGAACTCAGGGGCACTCGACCACTGGGCCACACCCCCAGCCCTTTTTTGTATTTTATTAGAGACAGGGTCTCACTGAGTTGCTAAGTGCCTCACCATGGCTGAGGCTGGCTTTGAACTCACGATCCTCCTGCCTTGGCCTCCCAAGTGCTGGGATTACAGGTGTGTGCCACTGCGCCAAGCCTTTTATAATTTATTTCTAATTTCATTCTTTTATGATCTGATAGAATGCAGGGTAGTATCTCTACTTTTTTATATTTGCTTAGAGTTGCTTTATGGCATAATATATGGTCTATTTTAGAGAAGGATCCATGTGCTGCTGAGAAGAAAGTGTATTGGCTCATTGATGGATGATATACTCTATATATGTCAGTTAAGTCTAAGTTATTAATTGTATTATTGAGTTCTATAGTTTCTTTGTTTAAATTTTGCATAAACACAAGATTTGATTTATTGATTTGTTAGACAGAGGGTGTACTCACAACATAGAACTCCTTTATCTGTAGAGGAAATGTTCAAGACACTGAGTAGATGCCTGAAATTTCATATAGTACCAAACCCTATTTATACTGATATATATATATATATATATATACATATATATATATATATATATATATGAGATAAAGTTGAATTTATAAATAAGGCACAGGATAGAAATTAACAGTAATCAATAACCAAATGGAATAATTATAAAACATAAGGTAATAAACATTATGTGTTTTATCTCAAAATATCTTCCTGTACTATACACATCCTTCCTCTTCTTGATCATGTGAGATGATATAATGCTCATCTGATAAGACAAACTGAGGTAGATGCTATAGGTTTGTGATGTACTGCTTGTCTAACACATAATTGTTACTTGAACAAAAATACTGTGATACTGGAACAGATGATTTCATAAGCATAATAGCTTCTAAGTAACTAAGGAGAGGCTTGTATATATAGTATGATGACATTAGACAAAGGGAAAATCCACATTCCAGATAGGACAGAGAGAATGGGCAAGAGATTTCATCATGCTATTCAGGAAAACACATAATTTAAAACTTATGAAATGTTTATTTCTGGAATTTTCCATGTAATATTTCTGGACCAATAACAAATAAAAAGTGAAACAACAGATAAGGAGGAGTTAATATATCAAATAGTGATTCTATTTAGCTATAAAGTCAACCAATTACTTTATGAATCAATATAGGAAACCAAAAGATTTTATCATTTCTTCACACAAAGGTCAAAACTTAAAATAGAATGATTGTGATAGAAAACATTAAAGTATGAGGAATAAATTAAATTTTCCATAAAGGGATATATATATATATGTGCCACAGATTGAACTCAGGGGCCCTTGACCACTGAGCCACATTCCCAGTCCTATTTTGTATTTTATTTAGAGAAAGTATCTCACTGAGTTGCTTAGCACTTCACTTTTGCTGAGGCTGGCTTCGAACTCATGATCCTCCTGCTTCATCCTCCTGAGCCTCTGGGATTACAGGCATGAGTTACCATGCCCGGCAAAGGAACATATATATTTCACACAAAAATCCAAAAGACGAGTACATGCAAAAATTCTGCAAACTTTATAATGATCAGTTTTGCTTTTACTGAGTCAAAAATAGTACTGTAGTTTGAGTTATTTTAGAGACAGTGTCCACTACCTTTTTAATTTGTCTTACATTTTCAGTCTATCTTGCAGTTCATTTACTGCCATATTACTAAATCTAGCCAATCACCTGAAAGCAGAAATGACATATATGTCACTTTGGGACTGTGACATTTGACAGTCTATGTGCCTTTTTAATCTTTCTTCCCCTGCCTTAGAAATATTGATGATTACAGAGTCTACACACAGACTGGGTTTTCTGTGACAATGATGCTGAGATTGACCTTAGTGAATATGATGTTTGTAAGCAAGTGTCTTTGCAGTCAACACTGGGAAGAGAAGGAATGGAAAATAGGGTAAGCAGAGACAGACTGAAGCTAAGATTCTGGCACTTAATAAACCTTTCTGGCAGAAGAAGAGATTAAAAAAATATATATGACTTCATTCAGTCATTCCACATCATAGCAAAAGAGCTGTATGAACTTCAGTCTTTAGAAGACACAACCTTCCTAGAAGGGACATATGGGAAGGGCATCACCACATTCACCACCTTCCAGAACCACAGCTACAAGATGAACAGAGGCTACATTGGCATTAGAAATAAGCCACTGAGCTTTCAGGACCTTTCTATTCCTTAAAGTACTTTGATATGCTCCTAATAAAAGTATAACATATAACGTATTTCCCTTCTACATGAATTCTAATATGTACTGAGTCATTTTTAAAATCAAGTCAGTTTTATTTGGGTCTATTCTTGCAAGGACATATTAAATGAATATGGTTAAAGAATGATAGAAAAGCTGTTAGCATTTGAATTTTATCACAGCTAAAGCTCAAGCTGAGACTTCTTACAAAGATGTATTTTCCCAGGGTAGATCTTTTATTTGGTATGGCAAAAGAAATGACTACAGCTTAACAAAAATCACACTATTATCATACAATAACTAATGGTCATTCACTTTTCCTGTATAATAGAATTCAGTTTCTAGTTTAAACAATACAAAGCTGAAGGATTAAGAACATTCATGTGCATTAAAAACAGCTAAAACAGATATTGGAAGGTAAATCCATTCAAATTCAATACTGTTAGCAGATCTCCAATTTTTGGTAGTCAGATGCTGGCTTCAGTTGTTAACTAAGCAACAGTAGTATGAGATGATTTCAATCTTAAAATGGCCACATAGCCAGAGTAACTAGCGTGGATAACATTTCCCAAAACAATAAGAAGAAATTTGGGGTGCGGTGACTTTTAAACAATGGCTAAATAAGGTTATGATAAAATAAATCAGAGAAGTGAGATGGTTTAATGGCTTTTTAATGAGCCTAATGTTTTCCATTTTAATGAGCCCTCTTACATCAGCTTTAATCATTTTATGAGAATGAGAAATGATTGAGAAATGGCTTGCATTAATTCAATTTTCCATTCGGTCTTCCCACAAGCCATTATGGCACAGTGGCTAATGGGAGTCAACTTGGATAAGTGGGAACTTAGATAAAAGGACAAGTCTCAGCTAAATTTAGCTAGACACTTGATATGTTACCTGGTGATAAGGTTATACTTTCTCATTTTTCAAAGTGAGCACACCAAATGCCTGCATGGTGTTTTAACATTATATGCCACAAGCAAAAATTAATTAGGATATTTGAAATTATCTATAATTTGTTCTAATGTATTCAACAAAATTGTGTCAAAATACCTACATTTTTATTAGTGGTGTATTAAGATTAAAAATAAACAAAAATAACCAAACTGTTTAATGAATACTTTTGAAAAAAAAATGCTGCTTACAGTCATGTTAAGCCTTTGTATAACAGAACACAGGACACAATTTCTCTACTATCTAGAATCAATAGTATGGAAAATCTTTAGCTATATCAAATTATATATGCAGAAAATCCTGTATGAATATTCATGAGGGAGAAGTCAATAAATACAAAAATATAAAATTAAAAATGATGGCAGGCTTTGATCTGTCAATCAGAGCTATTTAAAATGAGCCAAGAAACCACCTCTAATTCAGGTTAAAATGTTTATTTTATAAAATATAACCAATAGTGTATGACTCACAGAACTAACAGGTAAATTCACGAATTAAATATCAATAGTGATAGTTTATTGTACCTTTCTTAAAAAGGTTAAAAGAAAATATTTTAAATAATTTTCCCAAAAGGAAATGATAATTATTTGGAGAGATGTTTACCCTTATTTGAACATTACATAATATGTACATGTATAGGAACATCATATGGTGTGCTATAAATACATACAATTTTTTGTGCATCAGTTAAAAAAAATCCAAGAACAAGATTGAAAGGCATAAGAAAAAATAAGGAAATTTGCACAGCAACAATCATACCCAACACTTGTTCCATGAGGACATTCCACACAATAGAAGTCTGGACTTCAAAAATTCTGACAGTACTGGACAGCAGTTACAACAATAGATATGCCTAGAACCTAGAGGTTACCACCGTCATTACTATCCCCACAGCCAGAATGAATAAATTCTCTGCATTCATATCACTTAGTACATTTTTTTTACATGATATGAGATCACATTAGGTTCTTTCTAAAGACTTCTTCCTAGGCTAGATAAAAGATAACTGCAAAAAGAAGCATTCACAACCTAGTTCATAAGAGGTGGATTCAACTCCCACACAAATTCGTGAGGCACAAAATACAGCCAGAGACAGCAAAAGAGATTAAGAAACTTGGAAAAAAAAAAACCCTGATGGATAGACAGATTATGGGATGTATATGAATAGCAAAATGTTAATATATAGCAATTTTAAGAGGCAAACTAACACTAGCTCTTTCAAAAATCTAGAGGAAAAAAAAAAAAAAACTTTATCAACTGAATTTGAATGGAGTATACCAGCACCATTATGTAACAGATATGATCATGTGTAGCCCTCTATGATGAAGTAAAATGGAAGGAACAAGGAAAGAAGAAGAAAGGAAGGAAAGAAGGTAGAACTAATACTTTTTAAAATCTATTAACTGATAATTATTTATTTTATCTTTTCCAAAAGTATTTGCCCTCAATGATTTAACAATTTTGTTGGGAGACAAAATAAGTAGATTAGCAAAGAAAAATTATAATGTAATATCTTCTAAATTCTCATAAAGATAAAATAGACTATGTTCAAGGCAGGTGATACAATATACACCTGTGGACATGTAAGTAAAAGTTCTTTGGGTATACAATACAATGCAAAAGAAAATATTAAATATTAAAGCTACAATGAGAAATTTATTATTTTTATTTTTATTTATTTATTTATTTATTTATTTATTATTTATTTATTTATTTATTTTTTTGTTACTGGGGATTGAACTCAGGGGCTCTCGACCACTGGGTCACATCCCCAGCCCTTTTTTGTATTTTATTTAGAGACAGGGTCTCACTGAGTTACTAAGTGCCTTGCCATTGCTGAGGCTGGCTTTGAACTCTCTATCCTCCTGCCTCAGCCTCCCAAAATGCTGGGATTAAAGGCGTGTGCCACCGCACCCGGCCGAGAAATTTATTTTTAAAGATATTTAAAATATTTGTTACATGAAAACCTTACCTCCTCTCTGAGAACTCTTCATCATGATGTTCCCTTTTCTAATGTACATACCTATCTTCACATATGGCTACATGTACAGTCATAGCCAAGACAGGTAAGAAAAAAAATTCGAATGAGAAAAAAAACAAAATGAAGGAAATGAAGCCCAAATACCTAAAAAATATCAAGGGTAAGAAATTGCAAAGCACACAAGAAAAGTTGGCAAAATACTTCAATAGGTGATTTTTTTCCAAAAGCAAAATGTGTGAATCACTCAAAAATTAATTCATTAAAGTATTCCCTTCCCATTCTCCTCAACAATAATTCCAACTATTTATTACTCTTTATAGCCCAAAGCTTTTTCAATCACAATATAGAATTTGCCTATTTCACAAGAAAATTGATCCTAAAATATTGCATGCCACCACTTTGCTCTAGTCTTCTACAAGTTTCTTTCAATGTTGAGTTCTGATTTATGCACGTTTTCAATCCCATTCATTCCTTTTCCCTTGAGGAAATATTTGTTATATAAATATATTGCCTCCTAAAAACAGTGCCTATAAATAAACCTAATTGCTTGCATTCAACTACCAGTTTTCTCCTCAGTTCTTGAAATTTGACTTCACTGACCAAAGGTTTTTGAACACAGAATCATTAAATCTTCTAATATGCTCTTAAATACCAAGTTCAGTAGCAATTGTTTAATATTTCTCCCATGGGGCTTACTTATCTCATCTAGGCAATGTCTATAATACCCATCTCTAGTTGCTTAGTAAGCATGAACTCATGTGGGGTTTCTTCATTGAGACTAGTATTTTTCATTGCTTTCCTGACTTCTCCTCAGTTCCTTTTCCTGTCCACCACCACTTAACACCGTTTTTATTTTCTATGATTTCATACTCCATATTGTTGTTCTTATTAAAGACTTCCTGAATGATCCTAATTTCATACATTCAATAGGTTCTATATTCTCAGTGGCTCCTTTTCCTGAACTTTTTACATTATATTCAATTGCTATTTCACTTCTGCTCCTGACTTTTACAGAGATAATTTAATTCTACCATGTCACAAACAAAACTCACTATCTATTTCTACATCCACTTCCTTCTTCATTCATGTTTGCGTTAGTGCCACCAATGAACATGCAATCACAAGTTATTTCTCTCCTTCCTTTCCACATTGTTTACTCTGCAAGTCCAATAGAGCTGTCTACTAAATATTTTTAATATATGTTTTTTAGTTGTAGTTGGACACAATACTTTTATTTTACTTATTTATTTTTATTTTTATGTTCAATCTGAGGATTGAACCCAATGCCTTGCACATACTAGGCAAGCACTCTACTGCTGATCCACAACCCCAGCCCCTAAATATTTTAAATCCCCACCACTCTGTTTTATTCCATTCCCTCTTTACTGTCATACAAGAAGACTCCAAAACTTAACAGTGAATAATCTCATTTATAGTTGTCTATAACACTCTATAGGCAACAGAATATATAAAATACAGTAGTGTGAATAACAAATTCTTTTTCACTGTGTAAAAATCGTGTACAACAAGTTTAAATTTTATAAAATCTGGATTTGTATGTATTAAAATTTAAAAAGGCATTTACTTTTTAAAACTATACTCTTACAATTAAAAAGTTTTCAAGGAGCATATTTAAAACTAAGATCTATAATTATTAGTGATCTGAATTAACTTAATGCACATTTTCAAAAAATATTAAAAGATTAAATAAACTTGAGAAATACTCAGATAAATGAAATTTATTTCCTACAAAACCTAGCAGAGACTTTATTATGCTGACTTGTGCTAAGACTTCTAAGAGGAATATATCATCTTTAGTATTTCATAAGCATATTTCACGAAGGAGTCTCTTTATCACAGTATCACTATTAACAACAACAACAACAAAACCAAAACACCTTTCAAAAAGTTTTTGAAACTGAAGTATTTATAAAAACAAATTATGCTCATATGTAAACAATGTGAAATTTTAGGTTATATAAATAAAAATTAATTTTATATTATTAATGTACTTTGCTAAAAACAATTTTCCAGTCTCTTCTAAATATACTGATTTATGAACAGCAAATTAAGACACAGGGTATGGAGAAAAATTGAGTTTGAAATCATTTTGCATGTAAAGTGTGATTCCCTTAGGAATTTATTTAAATCTTTCTGAGATATGCATCCATAATATAGCTAAGAAATACAGGATTAGGCTGGAATAAATTAGCAAGATGATTAATTAAACCAGAAATATTTATCATTATTAAAAAGTGATATCTCAAAGAATCTAAAAACCATCTTATTGGATTCTTGCTTAATCTAGACTAAATTCAATACACTTTGTATATTGAACTATAGTTTCTTTGTAAAATACAGGAACAGGAGTTATAAAAAGTATATGCTGGGTTTTAGAAAATGGCATGTGTGGATTTCTGAATTCATATTTAATCTCTCATTTTATCCCTCATTTTACAGAAAAAAAAAAATGGTTGTCTGAAGTCTGTAGGACTTGGAATGATGCAGAAAATTACCAGATAAGTGAAGCTGGTTTGCTTGATGTTCCTGTATGTATCAATGCTTACTACATAATCTGAGCCTACAGTTCTTAATACTTTCTATCATTTTGGTGGAGACGGGAGAACAGTCCAGGTGACTACATATAAGTTATTCCTTTACATCCAGATAACTTTATTTGAAATATAGAGACTTATTTATTTTCTCTTGGAATAAATCAGGCCCAAGATATACATCGAAAAGTGCAGAATTAGTAACAATGCTATGGTAGGAACATCACAACCCTTAAAAAAAAATTACATGGGAAAAATTCCTTAAAAATCAAAATTTTCATGATAAAAACATAATGATGACTTTTATTATAGAAAATTTCAAACATGTATAATAATAGAAACAGCATAATAAACTCCCAAGTACCCATCTGAAAAAACTTACAGTAAATTTTATTTGAAGAATATCTCCTGTCCTTCCTGTAATCTGAATGTTCTGGAGTATATATGACACATTTTATCAATTTGCCTATAAATATTTTAAGCCCATTTCTAAAGAACAGAATAATTTTATAAATATAAACAATACATTAAGTGCTTCATTTCTGTGAATTCCACATTGCTAGATTCAGAGATCCAAGATAGCAATCATGGATGGGAAATACTTGAAAACAAAACAAAACAAAACAAAAGTGTCCATGCTAAACTTTTTTAAAATAATTTTTTAGTTATATATGGACACAATGCCTTTATTTTATTTACTTAGTTTTATGTGGAGCTGAGGTTAGAACCCCAGTGCCTTATACATGCGAAGCAAGCACTCTGCCACTGAGCCACCATCCCAGCCCCTTGTCTGTACTAAACTTGTAGAGGTTTTCTTGTAATTAATCCCTAAACAATACATTGTAACAACTATTTGCATAGCATTTGCTTTGTGTTAAGTATTGCAAGTAGTGTAGAGATGAATTAAAGAATACAATAGAATATGTATAGCTGTATGCAAATACTACTTTGTCATTTTATATAAAGGACTTGACTATCTTAGGTGTTGGTAATGTCAGGGGATCTGGGAAGCAATCCCTTATGAATACAGAGGGAAGACTTTACTGCTGTCCCACTTTAAAAAAAAAAAAAACTAAACAGAATAATTCCCCACTATTATAAAATATGAAGCAAATGTTCAGATTTCCCTGATTATATTACAAATGTATTTATTTAATTTTATAGTTTGCTTAGATTTGAATGTTAAAAGTGCATAAATGGCAAATGGTTTATGTGTCCCTTAATTATTTTTTAATCTACATTTCTTCACCAATGCTCTTTTTCACTAAAGCCTCCACAATAAACTGAGGAGGATTGGGATGAAAGCCACTTATAAAGATGGGGAGAGCTGAGAACAGAAAACCTTTATTTGGTATCCAACTTCACCATCTGCTTCAGCACTCATCTTGCTGTGCTAACTCTATGACTCTAAGAGCAAGGAAGAAGAGAACTGGAAAAAGGGTGTCAGGATAGGGGGAGGCAAAGCTGTGGAGTAGCTGAATTAAATATTTTTATTTATTCTTATTTATTTATTTATTCAGTTTGAGGGATTCGAGGTACATATATCCCAGTAACCAAGAAGACCACATAGGAGGAGCAGAACTGAAGTTCCCCAGTCAATGTTTTGTACAAAATCGTTACCCACTGGGACTGAGAGCTCTAGTGGCAAGAAAGCTATAGAGATGGCTCCTTATGAAGGTATGGAACTCCTGTTGGAGCTGAGGAAAGTGTGGAATTCCACCATGACCCTTCTACATTTCTTACCATGCACTACTAGAGCAAATCAGAAGCCTGGCCTTTCAACTGGGAAGGGAGGAAGAACTGCCCAGAAAAGGTGCACCACACACCAGTCAAACAGATGATACATTTGTCTTTTTCCCTCTCCTATCTCTCTCTGGTCACAAACACATTAGAATAGGGAGATCTTGAAGAGAAAGGAGGAGTATTTCTGAGGCAGAAGAGGTCTCCCTCTTTCCCCACCCTCCAACACTCCAGCAGAACATGGCTCTCAGTTCAAGTCTACGTGCGGAGATGATATTCAAATGAGATGACACAAATAAAGTCTTATAATGAAGTGCATTTTAAATAACCAGAGTGAATGAAAAGTTGTGAAATCTGTCAGAGATGTCCATAAGAACATTTTGACAGATTGCAGTCGAAGGCAGTGATTGTAGAAACACAAACTGCTTCATGTTTACACCCCCACTGAATTGAAACTACTCAATAAACCAGTTTGATGTGAATTTCATAGCACATGGTCCCCAAACACAAGCTAATTCCTTCTGGGGCTTACCAGAGAAAGAGCAATCTGTTTTAGTTCTGGGAGAAAATTGCCAGTGTCAGCCTTGCTGAGAGATACTATGTCTGTCTGCAACCTGGAACCTTCCCAAGGAATTTTCAAGAGCAATTTTGACCCCAAACAATGTTTTCCTGCATGCTTTAATGTGGCATGCATGCCATTTGTTTTTGTGGTGCTGGAGATTGAACCCAGGTCCTTGTGCATTCGAGGTAAGCACTCTACCCACTGTGCTATATCCCCAGCCCGCATGTATGCCATTTAAAAATTGCAATTTCTTGAATGCATTGCAGAACCACAATGAGTTGCCTGGTTTCCTCCTTGATTTACTTGTGAGGATAGCTTCATTCATCTAGAAATTCAGTCTGGGCTAAGGGCACAAATTTTCAGGATATACCTGGACTGAATAAAGTTCTAGGAAATGGGACTTTCAGAATTAACATCAAGAAAGTTCCAGAGAATCAAGAAACAAATGTTTATCCTTCTATTCTTTATCATTCATTAAAGTGTCATGCATCTTCTCCTGTAAGGATAGAGTGCCAAGGCATTTGGGGGCTCTGTGTATTATTTAGTTATTGGCATAACTTCAACTATTGAGTAAAAGTGGAAAAATTCAGCAGCCTCATCTTTGCTACATAAAACACATGAATTTCCTATTACTAGTATGACAAATTGTCACAATGTTAGTGGATTGAAACAATATACATTGATCTTTTTTCTTACAAATTATTTTTATTTATTTTTTTTTTTTTATGTGGTGCCAGGGATCAAACCCAGTGCCTCATACATGTTAGGCAAGTGCTCCACCATTGAGCCGCAACCCTGGACCATTTTTCTTCCAAGTTGTTAAGATTGGAAGTCTAAAGTGGGTCTCTCTGGGCTAACCTCAAAGTGTTGGCAGGTCTGTGATCCTTCTAGAAGCTACAAGGAAGAATTCATTTCCTCGCTTTTCCAGTATTGAGGCACTTCTTCATTCCTTGGCTTATAGCCCCACCACACTCTGAATTATACTTCTATGATCTCAACTTTTCTTCTGCCTCAGACTCTCCTGTCTCTCTCTTTAATATCTGAAGATACTTGTGATAACAATGGGATCACCTGGGAAAAACAGGTGAATCTTCCCATCTGAAGATCCTTAAATTGCATCTGCAAATTTCTTATGCTACATATTTTTGGGTTCTAGGGCTTAAGATTTCTTTAAGGTACATGAATTTTCATACCACTTTAAGCATTAAGAAAATGTTTTAAAATTATTAATTTATCTCAAAAAATTTAGTCCACACTTACACACTTATCTCCAACTATGCAAAATATCTACAGAACAACTTGAGTTTAATATACCAGAAAACATGACATTTGTCACAACCTTCAGGATAAATTCTATTCTATTGTCAAATGTCTTTATTTCTCACAAGAAAATTATTTTTTTATCTTATAAGGAGGCTGAAAAGACTCTGTCAATGATTCTCAATTTTTTGAGGAAAACCAAATTTATAGTATATTGGCTTTTACTTGCCTGAAACATAGAATGTCTACAATCAGAACAGAGGAAGTTAAAAGCTAAGAATCACCATCAATACAGCAGTTCCTCAGTGAATGTTTCAAACTTTATTCCCATTTATTTTATATATTCTGGTTATTTGTTAAAAATATTTTTACAAAGATATATTATCACCAGAAAACTGAAGATATAGTCTTGCTTCTTACTCACTGGTGAGCTTCAACATGCTTTCCTTCAACTCCCCTTCTTCACACTGAGAGTGGGGGTGATGGTAGCTGGATATTTTGGGGGAAGGGCTCAATATCATAGTAACTGGTCTTAAAACCTTAGAAAATTTCCAAAGACGTATAAGAGAATTGTCAAATTTAATTTTCTCCACAAATATTCCACTTACGAATTAAGTAAGCACAGAACTATTAGCTCATGCAAGGTGTTTCAACAGAAGATAAGTCTGGAGTACTGAGTGATTTTGAGTGCACAAGGTCTAAGGTAGACTGATGTGGTTTCAAAGTCCTCACGAAGCAAGGGAAATCAGTATCCTTGCAGATGAGTCCTACCCATCCAATTCATAAGGCTATTGCAAGATCTTAATTAGAAGATACTTTGAAATATTTTGTGTAGTGCATGAGATCTCATTTAATTCTCCTCAGGACCTAGTGCAATGCTAAGCAAGCAATTTAGAAGCATAATGACTTCTAAACTGTTTTATTGAATTGTGCTATATTGCCATTACCTCTCCCATAATGGAGCCTACCGTGGCTAGTTTTCTCTTCCAACTTTAACTTTCTAAATTTTACTACAATGATAAGAGCAAATACTACACTTGATCTTAGCCAAAAGGCCAAGAAGCTATCAATAATCTATTCATTACTAAAGGGAATTAACAAACTGAGACAACCTAACAGGTTAGAAATACTTTTCCTCAGTATTTCTTTCAATGTTATAAAATATCTCAATATTTTATGTAATTAGAATAAGACTGGAAATCCATTTCAACCTTTCTCATTGAATTTTCAGAAGATGTATACTTTATTCAGCTGTTCTAAGAGCATCTGAGATTTTAAATCATTTTTACTTTTTGGAGGGGTGGGTTGGGGGTACTGGTGATTTAACTCAAGGACACTCAACCTCTAAGCCACATCCCCAACCCTATTTTGTATTTTATTTAGAGACAGGGTCTCACTGAAATGCTTAGGGCCTCGCTGTTGCTAAGGATGGCTTGGAACCTGCAATCCTTCTGCCTCCTGAGCCACTAGGATTACAGGTGTGTACCACCACGCCCAGCTAGTTTTTAAATCTTTCCAGTTCCCAAACCAAGTACAGTTTACTTAGTTCTGAGAATCTGAATTTATACAGAAAATAAAAATATAACAATATGTGTCATCATATTTTCTATACAAAAGGACATTTTTCAAAATCTTAAAAGCAGGTCTTCATCCCAGGCAAAAATTAAGCTCTTAAGATGTTAACACAGACAGACCAGTTGAAGGAACCTGGTGTGTGGACCTAATCTGGCCCCAGAAGAGTTGACATTAAATACAGCCTTGTGGGAGGCAGTGAACAGTCTTGGGTAGACCAGGGGAATGAGTCCAGGAAGGACACCTTGACACTATCACCTGTTCCCAGCTTGGTTTCTTATGTGTGTGACTCTCCCATTCAGTGTTTGAGAACATCTCTAGAACCAGACTTTATGCTACTCTTTCTGCTCCTAGTCAAGACAATGGTGATGATATGTTCCAAAGCTATGTTCTCCAAGAGCATGGCCTGTCTGCAGTGACATGGCTCCTGGAGGACATGGCATTCTGAACCAGAGAGAAAAAAATAGGCAAAGTCCAAGCAAGACTACTTGGTGCCATCTCTGAACCATGTGCACAGCTGTAAGGAAATACCATCACTGTGAGCTTAGTCTGCCACAGTGGGGTTACACACAACCAAATGAGGAGATCCCTTTACATGCAAGAGAGTCTTTAAGTAACTTAAGATTTTTGACATAGGTTCTATAATTTTATTAGTGGAAGCAACAGCAACCAATAAGACTTGATTAGTTCTATCTTACTCTATAAATTGAGCAGAAGACAAAGATTCTATAAAAATCCTTCCTGACCTCATTTTAACCTAAATCCACACCTTTTAAAAAACTTAATGAATCAAATAATTGGCAAAACAACTAATACAAAGTAATGTAAAAACCTCCATGTACAGAATGCTTATGGTTGGGTAGTAATTATCAGCAACAAAATCTATCACCAATAGGCTTAATTCCTAGGCATAAAACGCACTAAGTTGGTGAGATACAGAGAAAAATAGAAGAGATGGGAGAAGGCTGCAAAGAACCACAGTCTAAAAATTAAGCCTCCAATTTGCGTTGATGCAAATGACAGAGTCTCTGACTAAGGCTGAGGAGGCTGGCGCTCCATCATCCCCAGGGAAGGAAATCTTCTGTTAATGTGAGTGATGTTAGA
Source organism: Tamias sibiricus (assembly GCA_025594165.1). Lineage (NCBI taxonomy): Eukaryota > Metazoa > Chordata > Mammalia > Rodentia > Sciuridae > Tamias > Tamias sibiricus. Next base: position 15,403,310 of record CM046662.1, read on the forward strand.
ATGAGAAAAGCCATGTGTTAACAAAGTAAACTTGTCCCACCTGGGATGAAATTAAAAGGGGATGGACTGGAATTAAAGATACAAGAACCCCAGAAACCTCTTGGACACTGAAAGCTTCTTATTTTTCCAGCTCAGGTTGTGCAATCAGCTAGAGGTTTGTAGACCCACTTACATCAGTGCGGGCTGTATTTCTCTCTCAGAAGAAAAACTGTGGGATTAAGAAATGGTAGAGTTAATTTTCTAGCACTGGTGGCTTTTGCAATATGGAATGCCTTACCAAACACTCAGGCAATTATTTTGTTTATCTTGTCTGCCTTAAGTTGTCACTGAGAAATGTCAAGCCTAAATCCCCCAAATAGAAATCAGAGTCAATGTCCAAAGTACTGAAGTAAAATTATTTCTCTTGGAAGGCTCAGCAAGAGAGACATTCTAATAAGCTCATTTCCTCTTCATATTTCAATGTTGATATTTTGCCTGATCATATAAATTTTCAGTGAAAAGACATGCATAACTGAAAATAATATTTATCTACTTATACTCCCCAAATGTGGTTGGTGGTAGGTTTTAGTTGCTACTATATGAGAGATCTTAAGAATAAAAAGAAAGTAGGTAACTGCTTACATTCTAACGTTGACATAAGCAACCCCTTAAATTATCTCTGACAGGGTTAACTTCTTCTTAGTCTTATCCATGCTTAAATAAAGTTTTCCCATGAAGTTTATGAGGGATTGTCTGTGGCAATCGTCAGGTAATACAACAACACAGCCCTTTCTTTTTCAAATTGCATACATATGGGTAAAATGACAAGTGCTCAGAGTGATTCAGTTAATGGTCCGTGGCCTTAAAATTTGTGAAATATAATCACCTCATTCATCATTTGCAAAAATAAAATTTTTATCTTCTGTAACAGGAAATTAGGTGGCTAAAGGCTGAAAGTACAAATCCATCTTCAACTAATAAGGTATTAAGCGGCACTAGCAGACAGTACACTAGCTTCTCCCAGACTAGGGACACAGAGAAGTGATAAGCCACATGAAATATTCACCATCAGGACTTTCGAGGTAGGCAGATTCACAACAACAGCACACAAGCTTTGTCAGGAATTGTTGAGAGATTGAAAGCATACTTAAAGGATTTATTAAAGCAATAGAGACAACCTCGACTCCAGTTACCGTGATTGCAGGGATTTTTATGGCCATGTGTTTAATCTTCCTGTGCTGTAACAGATAAGTTATGCTTTCCGCTGATTTGTGTACAAAGAGTTTTCTCAATCTTTTCTAGTACTTTATAGTACTGAGGTATACCTTTTTGACTTGCTAAGCGAAGCATTAATAGGACTGTCAGCAGCAAGATAGAACAGGCAATAAATATTAAGGTTTAATGTTACAGTGATTTATGCTGTAGGGAATATTGTCCTAGATTATAAGGTATGATTATTATCTTTCATAATAAGAAATGATGGGAGAAACAGAATGTTGGCAAAAGAAACTTTCTAATGCTCCCTTCTCGGGAAAATATTTTTTACAGGAATATATTCAAGATAAGATCTTGATTTTCCAAAAGAGTAAAGTTGATTCAAACAGGTGCTTAATAAAATATTACTGTTCTACTATAGAATTTTTGTAAAGGCTGACACTGGTCTTTTAATACTTGACCATTTCATTTACTCAAACTATTTCATAGAAAAAATAATTTGTAGAATGTTTTATGAATGGATTCAAGATAGCTGAAAAATCCTTCAGGGAATGAAGACCTGCATAAAAGCCCATGATCCTATACAAGAAACCAAGGTAATGACAGGTTGATTTACAAACTTAGATGAATTCTAGCATCCTCACCTCCCTGAGTACTTGCATGCTATTTTCTTTTGCCTTGAGTATTAGTTGCCTATGGCTGTCAAACAAATTGTAGTATTCCAAGATTTATATTAATCTTACAATCACTGTGCATCAGAAATCCAGGTCTTAGTTGAGTGTATTGGCACATGCCTATAACCCCCATGACTCAGGAGGCTGAAGCAGTAGAATAGCAAGTTCAAGTTCAGCTTCAGTAACTTAGCATTAGCAAGGCCTTAAGCAATTAAGTGAGACCCTGTCTCAAAATAAAATAATAAGAATGGATGGGGATATGGCCCAGTGGCTAAGCATCCCTGGCTCCAAACCCTGCTTAAAAAAAAAAAAAAAAAAAAAAAAAAAAATCTAGGCTTATCCATGGAACTGCTTATGACATGGCAGTTTTCATCCCTAGTGAAAGACATCTGACAGGGTGAGGGCAGCAAAAAGTGCATCCAGGATAGGTACCCCAGACTTCACACACCTCAAGCTGCAAGTGGCATCCCATGGCTTTTATAGAGTTCTATTGAACAGAACACATGTGGAGTACAGCTCACGCTTGCAAGGAAGGGCCTGAGCCACCTCGTGAAGACCAGGTGGTACTGATCATTTGGGGTCACACTTGGATGCCTTATTCTGCCTCGCAGCTTACCCTTACTACATCCTTCCAGTTATATTGAACCTGTAGTAAAGAGATGTTAAAATTTTCAAATAATTGGCCTCACCCAAATAGTCATAACAAGTTATCTGAAACAGTTAAAAAAAACAAAAAACCTACTTTGGGGAGGTTCCTTTATATTTTAGGCACAGTATCTGTAAAACATCAAGAAAAACAGTCACAAGGTTTGGATAAACACCTTGTTCTGATTTTCCGATTTTCCATATAGTTACAATGTTCATTCTTTTGTCTGATTTTCCTCTTAAGCATTCATGTTTGTAACCCTCTGATTTATTTTGGATTTTAAAATACATTCGGCAGAGTTACACTTTAGGAATGCCACCCAAAGCCGTAAGTTTGTGAGAAGAGTGGATCTCCTTTTTTAAAAAGCTCTAAAGTTAATTTGTAAGGGTGTAGAAAATAAATGGAGTGCAACAGTTGGTGTCACTAAGAATCGAACAGGGAAGGGTTGTGTGATAAAAGACAGTTCTAACTTCTAAGATGGCATTAAACAGACCTGAGAAAAAACTAGAATGTAAGAACATGTTCCTCTCATTTTTTTTCCTTTAATTTTGCATAAATGCTACTCAGTACATTGATTTTTCAACTAGGGAGGCACTTTTTTGGGGTATATGTTTACCACATTATTCTTTGGGTGATCACTAAAATGCATATCAACGAAAAAACAAAAGGTCTAGAATTCATTGTTTTCCTGTTATATGTCCCATCAGTACAAGAATGTAGAATCTTGTCTATCAGAATAAATGCTACTTAATTATTTTATTACAGAGAAACTTCTATTCACCTCAGTTTGCTATAAATTTAATGAAATATTATTTAATATTGACTGCCTTGGAATTTTGTCACAAAAATTAAATACAAATATTTAGTGTCCCATGTCATTAGAATTAAGTGTAAATATAGAGCTATATTAAAATTCATATATGTAACACAGAGACACACATATTTTATACTTTATAGAAAAATATACACATGTATATGTCTATATTCCTTCAATGATGTAGAATATCATTAAGACATAGAAAATGGCAAAACTGCAAGGAGAGTAAATGACAGAAGTTTAATGTTTTTTTTTTTAATAAATAAACTTTGCCATCTTATATTTGGAAGCCATATGTTGATAAGTTTTATATCAAAACAGAAATTTGGTACCTAGAAAAGAAACAGCCACATAAAGACAAGTTTTCATGCTAAATGAATAATAAATTATAGGTTATGTGTTCCTTTGATTTTAGAAGATGCATAATTTAAAATGATAAATAATTAACATATCAAAGCATTCTAATTTAACTGATGCACAAGAACAGCTAAGACATAAAGTCGGCTTGCCACTTTAAACACATCTTTATAGTAGAGAAATGTAGCAGCTTTTTATTACCAACAATTATGCTTCCAAAGGGTAATTTCAGTTTATCACTTTAAAATATTAGGAAATGTCAAAAAGTTCCATTTCTTATATGGGGTATGTAAGTACATCGTATTGGAAGACAGAAAGAGGCATAATTAGCCGCGTGCTATTAACATCCAGCATTTAACTTGGCCTGCTTCACTGAAGCATGATTTCTGAGTGGCATTTCCATTTTCATTTCCACACATGTCCCTCCTCCAATTTGAGTCTACTCACTCAACATGAAAAACTAAGGCTGGCTTTGTTATCATCCGTTTGGTAGATACTAAAACAGTGCTCTGTGGATGTGGTGTGGAATGACATCAATACATTTGTTTGTATTTACTCTGGGGACAATCAATAGAAAAAATTCCGTGCTTTTATGAACCAGGGCTGAAGGTCAGCTAGCTAGAAACCAAGCAGACTCTCAGACTTTTTAGTTTGCAGGTGCAAATTAACATTGATTCACCTGGCATTCTTTACATGGAAATCTCTGTGTTATTCTGAAATATAAATGTTGCTGTTACCAGTTCATGCAGATTCTTTTGAGATTAAAGCAATAATTATGAAGTAGTTTTTTAAAACTTCTGAAACACTGTTTTTTGCCCTTAAAACAAAGAGCTGGCAGAGAAAATAATAATTACTAAACTCAAAGTGGTTATAATTAGAAATAATACTGCCCATCATACTGGGAATGAAAGTTAGAAGAAGAATAGGACAAAACTGATCAGACACCGTTTCCAGGCTTAGTCCAAATGTGTCAATAGTTTGGCTTTTGCATGTAGAAAAACAATTTGAAGTAGAGCTCTACTAGAAGAGCTCTGATTTGTCACATCAGTAAAAATACAAGACCTCCTATCAAAGGGCCAGGAGGTAACTCTGAATAAACACATCATATCTTACAGGAAGCACATGTCAGTTTAGATAAGCCACCTCAGCAATATAAAGGTTAATGGATCATAAAATATACAGAAAAAAATGGCACCAAAAAGCAAGACGTTTCAAAATAAACTGTGCATTTAAAGTATTTTCTTCTTCCTAAACTTTGATGCCCTTTTAAATTCAAAATTATTAACAGATTGGAAAAAAAATAAGATGAATAACTTTACCAAATACATATAGAGCAAACCAATCCTATAATTCCATTCATCAGTTTTAAAAGCCCAAAGGAATTTAGAATTCAACTAGGGTGACTGGTAAATAATTCAATGATCACAATGGAATACAACTAAGCATTAATAATATGAATTCAGTAACTTAAAAATGAATTATGACTTTCTAAGTAACTTAAACACATTCTCAAAGTTTAAAATTACAGGCAATTCTTAGAAAATTTGAAAACATTGTGTTAGAACTCATGAATGTGTCCAAAGCTTCAATTAGAGGAAAATTCATAGTGTCAATTTCTTCCAAATTAATACACAATTTAATTTTAGAAGGGAACACACACAAACACACACACACATGCAACAAAATAAATCACACAAAAATAAAATAAGAAAAAGAAGATGGGAATTATAGTGCAAAGAAACCTGACACTATGAAAAAAAAAATTAATTTACAAATCTAATTCACAAAAGAAAGAAAACACAAGTATAATAGCTTTTGAAAAGTAAAGTAAAATAACTCTAGATAAAAAAATAAATATTATATTTAAGTTAGTGCTAATGAACTTAATGCTTACAAAAATCCTAAATGGAAGACTTGGAAAGAATAATTAATGTAACTAAAATCAGTTCAGATTGAATACAACACTAATGTATAATATTGATAGCTTTGTCAAAGCAGAATCACAGCAAAATATTTTTCTAGCCTAGACATTTTTATAAATACTCTCAATGAAAATGTCCAATGATTTGCATTTCTGTAATTGCTAGAGATGTTGAACATTTGATTTAATTTCACTCAATAAAAATGGCAACTATTAAGAACACAAACAACAGTAAATGTTGGAGAGGATGTGGGGGAAAAGGCACACTCATATATTGCTGGTGGAACTGCAAAATGGTGCAGCCAATCTGGAAAGCAGTATGGAGATTCCTTGGAAAACTGGGAATGGAACCACCTTATGACCCAGCTATCCCATTCTTTGATCTATACCCAAAGGACTTAGAAACAGCATACTACAGGGACACAGTCACATCAATGTTTATAGCAACACAATTCACAATATCTAAACTGTGGAACCAACCTAGATGCCCTTCAGTAGATGAATGGATAAAGAAAATGTGGTATATATACACAATAGAGTATTACTCAGCAATAAAACAGAATAAAATCATGGCATTCACAGGTAAATGGATGAAGTTTGATAATATAATGATAAGTGAAGTTAGCCAATCCCAAAAATCCAAATGCCGAATGCTTTCTCTGATATAAGGAGGCTGATTCACGGTGGTGTTGAAGCTGGGAGCATAGGAGGATTAGAGGAACACTAGAGAAGCCAATAGGGAGGAAGGGGAAGGGAGGGGGCAAAAGGGTGAAGGGAAAAAAAAGATGGTAGAATGAGATGTATATCATTACCCTAAGTGCATGTATGAAGACATTAATGGTGTGAATATACTTTGTATACAACCAGAGATATGTAAAAATGTGTTCTATGTGTGTAATACGAATTGTAATGCATTCTGCTCTCATATATAACAACTTAAGATAAAAGGAAAAAAATAAAATAAAATTTTAAAAAAGAAAGAAAATCTCCAATGATAACTCATTCCTCTAATATGGGGTAATGTTTCAAAGCATGGGGAAAAAGTGTTCTTTGTTTTAAAGATAACGATGTCATCATAAAAATTTGTGCTGTTCACATGACACAAAAAGTAAATAATCTGATTTCCCTTCATAATTTAAGTACAAGTGTCCTAAATAATTCATTTCAAATGAATTTGTCATCATATTAAAAACATAAAAATAGGATCAAAGTAGGTTTACCTCAGGAAAGTAGAGTGATGTTTAAAGACTTTTTGAAAAAAATATATTTATCACATCAAAACTTTAAAAAAGACAATCCATTTCACAATCTTGCTAGACACTTAAGCATGTGAGTAACATTAAAATGTATATATGACTTTATAAATCATTAAAACCAATTCTTTTAGGACTAAAAAGAACTTTATTTAAGACAACAAAATTAGCTGCAATTGTGGCTCAGTGGTAGAGCACTGGACCAGCACCTGTGAGGCACTGGGTTTGATCCTCAGCAACACATAAAAATAAATAAATAGATAGATAGATAGATAGATAGATAGATAGATAAAATAAAGTTATTATGAACATCTACAACTAAAATATATAAAAATAAAAATAATAAAATAACCAAATTATATTCTTCCTCATTAGCTTCTATCTTCATCTTTAATCCCCTCTGTTTGTCATAAAGTGTAATATCTAACAAAAATATGATACATAAAATCTGGATAGTTATTGGTAAAATTGTGTAGAAGATGTGTATGATTCATGTTTATTAAGAGTGTCCAAAGTTGTAAGCACTGTGACTCACCCCAGCATACTGTGAGGTTAAGACAAGTATCTGTCCTAAATCTCAAAGTGTTTTGAAGGAACGGTTTCCTTAAAGTCTTTAGTTTTTAGAGAATTTTAGGTTCACAGAAAACCTAGGCAGTAATTTCAAACTTCCTCCTCACCTTCTACACACTCACAGCCTCCTGTCCAAATTTGACAGTTCACACTGAATTTCACTCTTGTTGTACCTTCTATGTTTTTGACAAATATATAATGAAATGTGTTCAACACTTATCCTACAGAATGGTCTCATTGTGCTAAACATCCTCCATGCTCAGTTCATCCCCCTCTCTCTGTTCCCCTAGGGAACCACGATCATTTTACTTATCCAAAGCTTTGCCTTTTCCAGATTGTCATATCATTGGAATCATACAGTGTGAAGGTTTTCAGATTGGATTTTCTCTCACTAAACAATATCCATTTAAATTTCTTACCTGTCTTTTGGGAACACGATAGCTCATTTCTTTGAACACTGAATAATATTTTGTTGTCTAAATTCATCACAGTTTACCTGTTCACCTACTTAAAGACATCCTAGTTGCTTCCAAGTTTTTTATTACGAATAAAGTTGTTATAAACACCTGTGTCCTGTTTTTGTGCAAATAAAAGTTTTGAATTCATTTAGGTCAACACCAAGAAGCGCTATTGCTGGGTCATGTGTGAAATCATGATTAGTTTCTTAAGAATGTGCCACACGGCTCCCAAGGTAGTTGGACCATTTTACATTTCAATCACTGATTGAAATTTCCTGTAGTTCTACAACCTTGCCAGTATTTAATGCTCTCTATGTTTTGGAGTTTAACCACTCTGGAGTATATACAGTGGTATATCATTGTTGAAGTTTGCAATTCTTTAATAAGATATCAAACATCTTCTCATCTGATCCTCTGTCATCTGTATATATCCATGTTGAGGCACTTCCTCAGATGTTTATTTTTTAGGATGTTTTCTTATTGTTGAATTTTAAGAGTAATACAGTTTTCACAATAGTCTCTATTGAGATATGTTCTTTGCAAATTTTTCTATCAGTCTGTGCTTTTTCTTCTCTGTTTTCTGATAGTATCTTTCAAAAATACTGAATTCTTTTTTAATTTCAATTAAATTCAGATTATCAATTATTTCTTTCATGGATTGTGTCTATGGTGTTGTTCTTAAAAAGCAACTACCAAACCTAAGGTTATCTAGATTTTTCTCTTGTATTATTATTCTACAAGTTTTACAGTTTTTTTTATTTTGTATTTAGATTAAGCAAATTTTTGTGAAAGCTGTAATGTCTGTATCTATTTATATCTACATATATATTTTGTATGTGGATATTTTTATACCTGAAGTATTTATTGAAAAGACAGTCTTTTCCAGTTTGTCAAAGACCAGTTGTATATATACATACTAGTCTATTTCTGCACTTTTAATCCTACTTCATTGATCTATTTGCTGTTTCACCCTTTCTCTAATAGTATAGCTTCAGAGTAGGTGTTAAAATCAGGTAGTGTCAGTGTTCCAAATTTGCTCTTTACAAAAAATGTAGTATTAGCTCTTGTATTTTCCTCTCAATACAAACTTTCAAATGAGTTTGTCAATATCCATGTAATGATTTGCTGGGGTTTTGGATTTTGCACTGACTCTATACACCAATTTGAAGTAAACTAATATCTTGGCAATATAAATCTTTCCATTTGGTTATTTTTACTTTGATTTCTTTCTTAGTTTTATGGATTTCATCACACAGATTTTGTACATTTTTTTTTTACTTTAACAAATATTTCTTATAAACATGTAATAATTATGCTTATTAATAGGGTCTAGTGTTATATGTCAATACTTCCATACAACTTGTATTGATCTAATGCAAAATAATTTATTTAACTTCCATGAAACACACACTTCCCATATTCTAGTAATTATAATTCTTTAAGTATAAGAGAGTACTTACAGTACTTGTCTTGCTGTGTCTGACTTATTTTACTTTAGAGTACTATAGTTTCATATGCGTAGATACAAATTATGTGCTTCCATTTCTTTTTATGGCTGAATAGTATTCCCTTCTGCATATATGGCATTTTTTCTTTGTCTCCTCATCTTTTAATGGGCAATTAAGTTGACTCCATATCTTATCTGTTTTTTGAGTAGTTTCCCAATAAACACGGGTGTGCAAGTAACTCTTTGATATGTCGATTTCATTTCTTTGGATATTTACACACAAGTGGGATAGCTGGATAATATAGTAGATCTATTTTTCGATTTTTGAGAAACTAATACTAATTTGCATACCCCCTGACAGTGTGTGTGTTATTTTACTCTACAACTTTGCCAGTGTTTCACACACACACACACACACACACACACACACACACACACACACACAAATATAGATTTACAATTGTCATTTTATAACTGGGGTGAGAGGTTAGATCTTATTGTAGTTTCATTTCTGCTTCCCTGACAATTAATTATATTGGGTATATATTTGTTAGTTATTTTTTTTTCTTCTGAGATTTGTTTATTCAGGTCGTTTGTTCATGTAGGTATACATTCATCTCTTGTTCTGTTAGATTTACACCTGTGTTTCAATTTGGGGAGTAAATGTACATTATATTATGGTTTCATTTCAATATCCAAATGCTCATTGTTAGTATTTAAGAAAGCAATTGGCTATCACATGTTAACTTTACAGCCTGCCATCTTGGTACAATAACTTACTAATTCCAGGAGGTTTCTGTTGTTGTTGATTAGTAAATTCTTTCTGATATTCTACATTGATAATCATGTCACCTAAGACAATTTTCTTTTTTCCCCCAATTTGTGTCCCTTTTATTTCCTTTTCTTTACTTATTGCAATAGTAAGGATTTATAGTACGATGTTGAAAAAGAATCATGGGAAGGGACATTCTTGTCTTCATCCTGGTCTTAATTAGAGAGTTTCTATTTTTTCATTATAAAATATGATTCAGCATCATTTTGGGGGATATGTTCATTACCATGTTGAGGAAGTTCCCTTCTCAAAGTAGCTATATTTTAAACAAGGACATGGATAAATAGAATATAGTATCATGGGCATTAAGGAATATAAGTTTAAAAGGTCCCAATAGCATATGTTTAAAAATCTACTGAAACAGAGAGACATTGGAGGGAAAAGTGTTAGTAGGAAATGGCAAGGCACTTAGTAGACTTTACTTCCCAAAACTTTGGTTGTTTACATGCACCTTAAAAAAAAAATCAGTAAATAATATTTACTTCACTATTTATGCAGGCTAGAGAGTCAAGAAATTTTAGAGGTGCCTTAAGTATGTCATGATGTTTTGCTTTTTAAACAATTTTGTACCTGTTCCCATCTTGAGAATCTCCTACACATGATTTTATTTGCCTGAGTCACATTTTCCTATTCCCCATGGCTCACTCCTTCTTCTCCCTCTAGCCTTAGCACAGGTTTCAATGTCACTTTTTTATTTCTCTTTAAAAGTTCTACTTAATGTCTCAGGAAAGGATGGTCAAGAGCATGAGCTCCATACTAAAATAACTGAACTAAAATTACTCTGTCCTTGATCTTTGTGTGGTTTCAGCAACTTATTTAGCTTTTCGGTACCTGTAACATAAATACAATGATACATTATATAGATTTTGTTGGTCATTTAATAAATACGAGTACTTAAAACTGTCTAGGACAGAAGAAACATCCAATAAATGTTTATTATCAGTAGCTTAGCCCTCATTTGTTTCTCCCAAATTTTGTATAACTACATTGATTTCTATTTAAAAATCAATTTTTAATTGCATATCATGGTGTATTTTAGGGTTTCTGAGAGTGAGGATTGTATTGCTCTTCTTATGTGCTTGTTTGTCAACACTTAGTAAGGCACCTGACATGAAATAAGGTTGATTGACTGTTGAATGATGATGAATGACACATAACTGGGAGGCTTCTTGGGATGTCCTGTCTATAAATGGTATGAGCTGGTGAGTACAGCCTCTTCTGCTTCTAACCAATCAAACATTTCTACTAGAATTCAGTACCATTGTTTTTAATATAAGAATTTTATGGGAAATTACTCACCAATGGGTAAGGCAGTTGCTTTTATAACACAAGTAGCATTTTTTACTGCATGGACAAACATGCTTTTCTGTCCCCATATATTGGGTCAGCTATATGACTAATGCTTCTAAATGAAATAACAAAATTCATGTCAAAAGACAAGGAATCTTTACTCCAAATGGCAGTACACAACACTATATCGAAAGAAAGGAAACAATTGCTGTAATAAGATGTGGTTAGTCCATTAATGATTTAGAAAAATGAACCAGCTGCTCCGTGAACTAAGTGGTAGGGATTTACTGTTTCCCTCTTAACCAATTTTTGCTAAGTTTTTCAAAACAGAGGAACTAGTACTTGAGCAAATCACTATAAAAGCAGAAATTGAAGAGCAGTCTGCCGCTTGCCCTCATTCTGCAATCTAAGTGGACAGATGTCTTGTGATTAGGAATCTTACCAGACTGAAAAACCAACTGCATTTGGACTATAAATTCTAATGGTTGTATAGAGCACCTTTAAAATGACAGCAGATTCAACCGGAAATAAATTTGGTATCCTACCTTCTAGCAAGGACAGGAACAAGAAGTCCCCTCCCTGTTAAAGCCATTGTTTTCAGTCAGTGGATTAAAACAGCATCTCAAAATTAAGCTTTTAACATAATAGATGAATTTTAGGAAACATAAAATAAAAAAAGACTGGTCATGACAATTAAAAGCAGAAGTGATGGGATAGGAAGTAAATAACAAGTGTTCTATAGCTGGAAGTAACATCAAATGAGATCTTGGTTTTGGTTACTTAACCAAGGAATTAACTGGAAGTAAAAAGACTGGAACTCTCCCAAGTCTTTGGAGAAAAGAAAACATTTAAAGAGAGAAAGGAAATAAGAAAAAGAAAACCACAATGCAAGTGTGATTGATATGAATCTATGAAAAGCAATCCTTCTGCCCTGGACTTCTACCAACAGGACAGGAATGTGCCTCTTCTAGCAAGGCCTTCCTCTCCAAGGCCAGGCAGGTTCCGGCCTGGAGGATCAGACACATGAAGCTTGGCAGGGGCAGGACCAAGGCTCCAGGATGAACAAAGGGATTTGTCCAGAATACATGCATATTCTATACTTTGCTACTATGCTCCTGAATATTTGATCATTTCTAAGGACCATGATTGCTTAGCATTACCCTTTTTCCAAATGGCAATTTCATTCAGCACTGGATCATCAGTAGGTTGGGTAACTGTTTTATAGATCATTAGAATATGAGGATTGACTTGTAATGGCTTGGATCTTAAAGGATCCCCAAGGCCCTTATGCTGAAGGCTTGGTGGCCAGTCGATGGTGCTTCTGGGAGGTGGAGGAGCCTTTAGGAGGTAGAGCCTAACGGAAGGTTATTGGAGGTTGCCCTTGGGAGAGTATTGGGACTCCAGCCCCTGCCTCTAGTTTTGTTTTCTGGCTGCCAAGAGGTGAACAGACCTCCTCTACCACATGCTCCCTGCTTCACTACAGGCTCATAGGCAAGAGAGCCAAGTGGCCATGGACTAAAAATTTGAACTATGAATAAAATAAATGTTTCCTACTTTTGTTTATTTTATGATCACAACAAAAAGCTGACTAAGGAAATAATCCAGTGCAAATAGGAGAGATTTAACAAAATACTCATGTCTTCAAACTGGTAGAAGATAGTAGATGAGTGAGACTTGGAGATGGTCCCTTTTGGCCAACTCCACATATACACAAACTCACATGAATTTACATATCTATTGATCTATCTATCTACACAGATCTTTTATGTATAATTTAAGTCATTTAATGAGTCATCTGAAAAATTCTTTTGAGGAGATACTTCATCAGGATTTGTACCCTTTACATTCTTTCTCTTTCCTGGGTTCTAGACTATGGATGAGAAGTTTAGAGTCATGGTGACCAACTTTAGCCATGAAGCAGCAATGTATGTGAAAGCCAAAGATAAGGATAGTGGACACAAAAAGTTAGAATCAATCACACAGTGTTACATAATTCTGCACTTCAAGTTTTGATTAAAAAAAAAAAAAAAAAAAGATACCTACTTCATTTAAGACACTATTATTTTAAATCTCCCTATTAGACCCAAAAATGATATTTCCTAAATTATGTTCTTTTCAGTAGTTACCAGATGAAACTTTATGAATCACTGTTCTAGAGATATGCAAACTGCATTTCATCATTATCTTTTCTAGGACTTTTTAAGAATTGAGAGATAATTTGGCTAGCTTATAATCATCATAATCATACTTTTTAAAAATCCCAAATGTTAGGCTGGGATTGTGGCTCAGCAGCAGAGCGCTCGCCTAGCACGCGCGCAGCCCGGGTTCGATTCTCAGCACCACGTACAAATAAATGCATTGTGTACAACTAAAGCAAATAAATAAATATAAAAAAAAATTCCAAATGTCCAGGACAATGTAAGTAAGAATAATATTTGTTGCCATTATATCTGTTATAAGAATGTTATGCTGTTATTATACCAAGCACTAATAATTTTATGAGAAATTATTTAGAATAGAATTTGTTTTGTTACACGATAGTTTAATTAGTGAGTGTTCACATGTGTAAATGCGTCCTTAGTTTCCAACCATTGTTTAATCAGCTTTCTTGTCATTGTGACCAAAATATCCTGCAGGAACAATTTGAGAAGTAAAAGTTTCTTTGGAGGCTCATGGTTTCAGAGGTCTCAGTTCATACACAACCAAATTTATTGCTATGATCCTGAGATACTGCAGACAATAAGTCAGAAGGGTGTGGATGAGGAAAGAAGCTCAAGGCATGGCCACCAGACTGCAGAGAGAGCTCTGCTCACCAGAGACAAAATATATACCTCAAAGGCATTCCCCAGAGACCTACGTCCTCCAGCCACATTCTACCTGCCTATAGTTACCACCCAGTTAATCCATATCATGGATCAAATCACTGATTGGATTACATTTCTAAAATCTAAACATTTTACCTCAGAACATTCTTGTATTATATGACGCATGAGATTTTGAGGGACACCTAAGATCTAAACCATGACACACATGCATATACACAGACCTAGACTTACATAGATGCAAGTAACTTATAAATTTGATAGCTTTGTTACAACTCCATTTGTTTTAACAGATTTTTCTGAACCCCTAGATTTTGCAAATTACATAAATCTATTAGGCCGTCACAGCAAGTTTACTTTCTAAAGAAGTGACAGGCTTGATTAGTAAGTATGCCCTTTATCTGTAAGGTTCTTATTTGTCTACCATTTCACAGCAAGCAATTCTGATGAATAGTGCAATTAACCTTTCTGTTATTAAAACAATTAATTGCAAAAATTAAAGACATGACAGGGACAAAATATTAATGCATAAATTATTAGGTTCAGAAATTATAATTATTAATCCATGTACAGTAATTGTGGCATAAACAATGAACAAATTGTATGCTAAAATTTATGATTAAATTTTTTCTATTCATTTCTTTTATGAACAAAGGGGCGAATATTTTATATTGAGCATGTGGTTTAAAAGAGAAATGGTATTAGCTAAGTACTATCAACAGGCAAGGTATGACAATAATGAATTAATACTAATTAGCTACTAAATATAAAAATCTATACACAATGGGTGTATTTTTCCAAAATAAACATTGAGAAAATATAAAATTGATGCTATGTTGATACATACAAAAAATTAGGATGATTTTTCTTGTTTTTACCTTTTACTGCAGTTTATAGCTAGAATGATGCATATGCATTGTGATAAATTTACTACTTCTGATTTAGCACTAGAAGATTTAAGCTAAGTTCCTAATTTTGTCTTTACTATACATATAGAATTAATTTTCTTGAACATCAGGCTTGGGATAACAAAATAACACTTCTAACTTTTTTTTTTCTTCAATTTTATAATAAATGACTAATAAATGAGAAAGAACACAAATATGAAAATATTACATAAAAGGGAATTGCTGTTTTTATTTCACAAAAATATTGCATTCAGTGAAATGTTGTATTCTACACTGATCAAAAAGGTAAACACATGTAACTCTTGAGCATTTGAAATATGGTTTGCCTGTTTGGGAACTGAACTTCTGATTCTAGTAAATTTTAATTAATTAAAATTTAAATAACTATAGCTATTTATTTATCTATTTGTTTGCTTGTTTCTTTGGTTCTGGGCCCTGATCCCAGGAGTACTTTGCCAATGAGCTACAAACAGCACTTTTTCTTTTATTTTGAAACAGAGTCTCTTAAATTGCCCAGGCTGGCCTCCAATATTTAATCCTCCTGCCTCAGCCTCCTAAGTAGTGGGATTATAGGCATGGGCAGCCCTGCCTAGTGCTATGCATTTCAACTTCCTTAGACGAAAGCTGGAATCATGGGGTTTTGTTAGAGTGGAGTCACTGACTGAACTATAATCCACAGGCCTGCCTGATTATCATGTTTTCAAAGGCTGTGCATCAACCAACATGCAAGTCTTTACACCATTTGTGTTCCTTTTGCACCCATGAGAACCTTACTAAACCAAGCCAGTGTCAACAATTCCTAAGTCTCCTGGGCATGATATTGTTCCTATCCTGGAGATTTTGCCTGCTACTGATTTGCACATGATGAAGATTTTTCCATCCTAAGATTGGAAATCTTAAAAGTGATCATATATATAAAACTCAATTCCATATAGGAGCTACTTTATAATTCAACCTACAGCAAGAGAAATAACTATTTGCTATAGTACTATTCAAACACTCTACAAGCCAGTCATGTCAAATTTTGATACCGTTCAAAATGATATGGCAATTTTGCAGTAATAGTGCTTGATGATTTGTTTTGTGAAAGGAAAATAGGATGAAAGAGCATTTTGAGTATGTGACTGGAAATATAATAGGCTTTTATAAATAGCATTTTTAGTAGGTAAAAGAGCTAAAGTATTGCTGGAATATCCAGGTAGGTAGATAGATAGGTAGGTATATAGACGATAGATAGGCAGGCAGGTGATAAGTTGTATTTTCATTGACTTTCTGAAAGAAAAAAATATATTTTATACTGAATAGTCTAACTGGATAGAATTAGTTAATGGAGATATTTGATAATTTAACTCAACCTTTTCAATCTAGTTACATATAGGTGCTCAGCACTTGTATTGATTAACAAGATTAATCTTTCAAGATGATTTTCAAATTTTCTCATTTTTTTGTTATTTATACAGTAGCCAATGTGTAAAATATATACAGCAATTTATCAAGTAAATCAAGAACATCTAGATTAATAAAACAGAATATTCAACAGTCACCAAGGGTTATATATGCAAATGATAATATTTCATTTCAGGCAGGAATTATTAATTTACTTCTGATGGCTTTTTTTGATGTGTGATCAAAAGCAGTTGTTATTCAGTGCTTTAATTCCAGTGAAGTTTGGTGATGGGGGAGGAGAGACAGGTGGAATGTATAGTTCCTGGGGCTTTTTATTCAATGATGTGACTCAAACACAGAAAAACTTTGATCTGCTTGACTTGGTAAAACTATACGCTGAAAAGGAATATTTGTTATTTCCTTTTAAGTGGAACATATTAACAATATGCTTTTAAATCTGACAGTTCAAGAATAAATGAATTGTATCACATTTTTCCTTCTAAAAATAATTACTAAGGAGTAAATGAAAATAAAATCCACATTTTTAGTTCTAAAAATAATCAAAATTATTTATTCTACACAGTTGAAATTCTATCTAGATTAAAGACTTTTTTCGCGAGTTTTTAGCATTATAGTGATTTAGAAATGGGGATGTGGCCCAGTGGTTAAAGATTAATTTTACTCAAAATCATCAGAAGTATCTATCTTCATATCAGTTGTAATTCCTTCCAGCTTCCTACCCTGCAGTGAAAATTTATCAAATACCACTATTTATCCCTAAAAGAAAAAAAAAAAAAAAAACTTACTTCCATAATGAAGCTAATTTTTTTTTTCCCAGAAATCACTCACATGTAAACTCCTAGCCCATTTGTTCTTCAGAAAATGAGACTAATCATAGTAAAACTAACACCAACCTGCCTGTCACTTCCATGGCACCTTCACTGAAAAGCAAAGCAAAGTTTGCAGAATATACCCATGGTATTGCTAAACATACTGTGTTAGTCAATGTTCTCCAGAGAAACCAAACATACAATCTACCTATCTGTGTGTGTGTGTGTGTGTGTGTGTGTGTGTGTGTGTGTGTGTGGAGGGAGAGAGAGAGAGAGAGAGAGAGAGAGAAAGTATTTTAAGGAATTTGATTGTGTATGCAGTGGCCCATTCCTGTAATACCAATTACTTGGGAGGCTGAGGCAGGAGGAGCTCAAGTTCAAGGACAGTCTGGGCAATTTAGTTAGAACCTATACAAAAATAAAATAAACACTCTGAGGATATAACTCAGTGTAGTTATGTGGTAGAGTGTCCCTAGGTTCAATTCTCAGCACTAAATTAAATAAATAAATAAATAAATAAATAAATAAGAGGCTTATGCTATTGCAAAGGCTTAGCACATACAAAATCATCAGGATAGACTGGGAGTGTGAAGACCCAGGGAAGACCTGTTGATCAAGTACAAAGGCAGTTCTATTGTCCAAATTCCCTCTTCTTCCAAGGAGTTAGCATTCTCCTAAGAACTCCAAGGATGGGATGAGGCCCAGCCACAGTGTGGAGGATAATCAGTCTTAGTCCACTTCTACTCATTTAAATGTTAACCTCATTTTTAAATATCTTCAAAGAAATATCGAGACTAAGGTTTGAACAATATCTGAGTACTGTGGCCTATCCAAATTGACACATAAAATTGGCCATCACATATCTAGAACATTTGAACTTAAATTAAGTCAGAGAGTGGAAAAATAGCCAGAAGTGATTAATGTTACTTAAAAAGTTTTAGTTTTGAAAATGCCTTCATTTTAGTTAAAATAAATGTAGAAACACTGAGTTTCTATCAATACATTATTTTCTCAAACACAGGAAGAATTACTAATGCTTGTATAGTATATTTTAGATATGAAGTGTTCCCCAAAAGTTCATTCCTTTGACAATGAAAAATGTTCAGAGGTGAAATGATTAGGTTATGAGAGATGTAACCTAATCCATGACTTAATTCACTGATATGGATTAACTGGGTGGTAACTAGGTAGGGTATGGCTGGAGGAGGTGGGTACCTAGGGGTGTGCCTTTAGGGTACGTATTTTGTTCTTGGTGAGCAGAGATCTCTCTGCTTTCGGACTGCCATGTCCTCAACTGCTCCCCCAAAACCCTTCTGCATTGAATCATGTGCAGAACAATGGAATTAATACTCTATGGACTAAGACTTCAGAAACTGTGAGCCCCAAATAAAATTTTCCTCTCTTAAAATTGTTCCTATCAGTTCCTTTGATAACAGTAACACAACAGCTGAGTTAAACATCACATAACCTTCCCTTGTACCCAACATGGTTTGCAATGTGTTTACTAATCAAATAAGGCAAAGGATCAATCTTTCCAACATTGATCCTACCTTTTCAATTTAACTTAATATGGTTAGATTCCAGGATAATTTCCTCAACTTCACTTTATTGGCAAAGTGTGTCAGGATTGATAAATATTTGATTTCGATGTACCAGATTTACATCTAAAATAAATGATCAGGTATTATCGCACTAGCACTATCCTGTTAACTAAAATTCAATACTAAATTTCTCAAATAGCATCCAAGTGTCTTATAAATATATTTCCTCATTGCATCACAGTTCTAACACTTTATTATCTACTTGCAAAGAAAATGTCAATCATATATATTTATTCATGTAATTTTAGTTTGTAGTTTCACTAATAGGATAAAGCACACTAAAGATTTTAAAGAATGTCACTCATTACAGGCAATAGTGGAGAAGTATGCCATGATTAACATTCTACAAATATGTAATCTTGTTACATTGTGAAATGCTATAGGACAATGCCCTTTTCTAAAATACAGTTTACTAGAGCATAGCAAAAAGAAAGCAGGAGGCCAAAAACTGGAACAGGCAATTACATAATGCAAGTTATTTTTCTCATTTTTTAAAATAAAAATTTCTTTGACTTCTAATCTGATCTTTATCATAATATGCCATGCCCAACACCCCCATGGACATAGAAAATTTAATAGTCATGCTTTACTGCATCCATCTATTTAATTGTTTTTCCTTGAATAGTTTCAAAAATTTAATTTATATGATTTTTCTAACTGTTAACTGAAATGGATTGAAGTTTATTTCTTATATTTTTCCTTGTAACTTTTTAAACCTGACTGAATACAGTCGTTTTAGCAAATGTTACATAGCTGAAATCATTTCCATATTTATTGTATTTATTACACATCTCTCCAGTTTTGGATTTTTCATTTAGGATTTGTGGAGATTATTTATCTGATTTTATGAAAATATCCATGTTGCTTATAAAAGTAGCATTTTCTTCTTCCACTTGTCAAACTGAAATACTTGGACATGGTGAGCTCTGGAATTTCACTTATAACTAGGATAGCCTCATTTAAAGACTCTACTGTGCTAAGTCAGTCATATCTGGAGCTCAATTAATTTTAAAGGCAATTTTTATTAAAGCTCTCCTTGTTTCATTAAATTTTGAGAAGTATTCTCTACAAGCTTCAAATGTTATTTTCCTTAAATATTTACTTATTTTAGTATTTAAATTACCTTGTTCCAATTTTCTCATACTTTGGAACAATTTCCACTTCATCTCAGAAAAAAACTAGGTGCTTCTATATACCATGCAATGACTGACTATATTATGATGGTACTGCTACTTGCATTAATAGAGTAGGCTATTTGTAAATAATGAAGTCATAAATAAAATCAGGTTCTGCCTTATGTCCTATATTTTATTCATGTCTTTAATCCCTAATAAATATAACTAATCAATATAATGAATACAATTAGTCAATTTTTACAGAATTACACATTATACACACATGTACAGTTATATGATACATATATGTGAATATGTGTGTAGCACATATATGTATGACACATGTATACATATGTGTTTATAATACAAACTGGATAAAAGAATAATAGAAATTTAAAATATACTCATATTTATTCATTTTCAATTCATTAATAACATATATTAAACATCCTCCTTGTGCCAATGAGAAAACATATAGTAGAGTTAAATAAAATCTTGTGCCTGCTCTCATGGGTATGAGAAAATGCCCAGTAGAGATTTTAAACAAAAATAATAAGTATCAGAGTCAGATCAGATCCTAAAATTAAAAAAAAAATGTATAAAAAATAAAAATAAATGTAACCATATAATTGTTTAGAAATATAAGAATCATAAAAGCATATAGAATCCTTGTTATGTAATTAAGCAATAATCTAATGAACTAGTCTTATATCTAGTTATCATTCTCTCTGAAGTAAGAACAGCACAGTGCCTTTTCCCTCATCTATGTCACATTCTCTAGCTTCTCTACATGTATGTGTAATGTCTCTTTACATGGTTTCTCCCTACAATATATAATACATCATGCTAAATGATGCTTTCCAGTAAGCTAGTTTTTCTTTTGGTGGATTGTTTTGCAACTCTTAGCAGAAGTGCCAATGATCATCACTTCTATTTGGTCATCTTTGAATGCTTACCCTAATCTTCTCTGCTTATTTTAATGATGAGGCGGTTGTTCTATTGTTGCGGAACTTGCACTGGAAACTATACATCCCAGAATCCCCTTAGTTCTACTTAATTCCAAGTCTGAGATCAACTAAGTGAAGCTGCACGTGACTTGCAAAGTGGTAGAGAAACTGCAGACATGACCTTTGTGGTCAGAGGTGGTAAGAGGCACAAAAATTCCAGCAGGTTCTAATCTGTCTTCAGCATTTCTTGCTCTATGCCCTGGTCTTCCCAAACGTAGGCCCTATGGACCAATAGCGACCTGAAACCCACCATCCCCACAGCATGGTTATGAAGGCAAGGCAGTAGCAGCCCAGAAGCCCAGCAACCTTCCCTAGACTTCCTGGAGTCATCAAACAAGGAAAAGATTGAAATAAGGATGTGAAAATAGTTCAATTCTCCCTGGGCCTTACTAAAGCAAAGAAGAAAATTCTTCTTTAAGATTATTAGTCAGAATTTTAGGGAAAGTAGCTGAGAGAATACAAGCCCAAATGAAGAATCTACTTAAATGAGGAAGTCTTTGAACAAGAACAAGATCACATTTGGGTTTATTTTGAGCCCAAGGCTAGAGACTCACAGTATGATTCTAACAAGGAAGGGAGTGCGCAGAAGGATTAGTTATATACAGCTCACCAAGACCAGATTTTGCCTTTTCAGTGCAATGAACAACTTAGTTTTAATATAGAATAGTTATTAATTAGAGGCATAGGACTTAAGAACCTTAGAGTTCTATCTTGACTATGACTAAGTAACCCACTATAGCCTCCAGTAGCAGAAGGCGAAAATTACAATCACTCAGCCAGAGAGAGACAGAGGGATGGGAAGTATTTAGGAACCTTTGATAAATAGACATTTTGTTGTACATTCACTCTGTGTGAAGAGTTGAGTTTGCTAAGGAAGCTGCTTAAAAACAATGCTTCTATTTTGTACATAAGTCTTTACAATTATTTAAAAACCCAGTGTGACTGTGACAATAACAATAGAAGGTGACAATAACAATATGGAGGGATTTTTTTTGATAGTTTATATTTAATTTACCATGCAAATATAAAATGTCCAAAATCAATAATCCCTAAAGGGAATTTATTTGATTTTTAAAAATCAATTCAAAACAATTTATAAGTGGAATTTAAGTAATTCTGGTTAACAATCCTTATAAAAATTATGCTATGAACATGTATAACAAATTAGAATTTAAAAATTAATTAAAAATAAATAAATAATTAAAAAATGATGCTAAATTTATGCAATACTGTAGGTCCTAGAAATTTTGTGAACTATTAAACAAACTGTAAGATAAAATATTTGTTTCACCACTGATAATTGTTACATCAGTATGTTCTATCTAAGTTCAAAAGTGAGGCATAAATTTTACTATTTTATGTTCCATGGTTCATACTTTCTAAATTGATTGCCTAGGAGCTATAGAAGTAACTTATGTTATAAAATGACAATTAACATCATCAGAATTATTGGTTGCTTTATGTACTTCATCAACCTTTGGAATATTGGTAAAGTCTCATTATGGAAAGGTAAAGATTGCTCATAATTACTTGGATTGCTATAGCAATGCTATGCAGGCTTACCCTTGGAATGTTCCATGATGGATAAAGTATAACTTACAATCTATTAAACTCTGGGAACATCCATATGAATTTCTTTTAGCAGTGGGGTATTAGATCTGATACAATGACTGTTTAAAGTGTGTTTCTTATGATTGAGCATGTGTTGTGCTTATTTCCTATTAATAAGGAAAGAAGTTGTCCCAGCTGGTTTGTTCATCAATACAGGATAAGAAATTCAAACCCAGTCTGTACTGAGCTAAGCTGAGGTCAGTGTGTTAAGCAATACTAAACAGCAGTGAAATGTGAATTTGTAACATAGCAGGGTAATGGGGTTTCTTCGAATTGTGTTTAATAAACAATTAAGTAACTTGTAGAACAACAACAGGTGTGCTATCCCTGAGAAGAAACAGGTGGAATAAAAGGGAACTGATAGAATTACATTAAGGGGCTGGGGCTGTAGCTCAGTGGCAGAGCTCTTGCCTATCATTGGTGAGGCACACTGGGTTCAAGCCTTAACATCACATGAAAATAAACAAAACAAAGGCATGTTCTTCATCTACAACTATAAAAATAAAAATTAAAAAAAAAATTACATTAAGAAAGAAAGATCAATGTGGCTAATTCCTGACTGGGTCTATTGTGGTCATTATAAAGTTAGCATTTATGACCACAAGGTCCTCAATATATTTCAGAAAGGAAATTTCATTGATAGCACAGCTGCACCAAGAAGTCATCTGCACAGTTACTGACCCCAGCACCTACACAAACACAAGATTGTAGATGAAGCCCCCCTGAACAGAATGGCCGCCATGACAGTTTCAGAGAAGAAAAACGAGGTTCAAAAACTCCCCAGCCTAATGGGAAGGAGGAGTTGAACATCTGATTGATAAAGACTGCGTAGAATGGAACCCAGTTCTGACAAACATTGAACGGCAATAAATTTGGAAGTAGCATTGCTTCCTTTGTCATTCTCTGCTTTATGATGACCCACACTCTCTCTTGAGAGTGTTCTCTACTTGAGCCTGACTTCTGTTTCATTTATAATAAAATTATCTCGCATATTTCTCCTGTCACACTTTAAAGTTTGTCAGGACAGAAGAATGGAGGTTTAGAGCTACAGCTCACTGCTTTTCTGTGACAAATACAGCCTGGATCCACCAACCCGCAGCTATCTAAAACACATATGTATAAAGATGCCAACTGAATTCTCTGCTGTTTTGTTAAATGTCATTGTTTAAATAATTTCTTTGCAAATTTTTTTTTTTTAAAAAATCCAAATATATGGCATTGGGTTTAGTACACATATAAAGTAGCTAGAAATAACTACAGAAAGATAGAAGATTGATGAAGGAACTGTAACATAAAGATGGAAAAAGGGTGACACATGATGCAATGTGGAAAATACTTATCTTAGAATTCAACTGTGATAATTGACAAGAAAATCCACCCAATGAATTTGTGGAGTTGAGGAAGGATATTTCGAGGCTAGCTAAATTTAAGAAAATACTACAAGAAAGCTAGAAACTTAAAAGAGAATTAGTTCATGAGTCAAATTTGTCCAACCACTTGCAGAGTTGGGTAAGGAAGAATCTCTCACAAAATTAAAAGGATTCCTGTTGTATCAACCCTATACCTTTTCCAGTAGCTGTGTGTATGTGTGTGTGTGTGTGTGTGTGTGTGTGTATGTGTGTGTGTGTGTGTGTGTGTGTGTGTGTGTGTTGTTTGTGTGGTGTGTTTGGCACATCTAATAGGGGACTGTGACAGGTTGTCCCTGCACAGTCACTTGACTGGCTGATCAACTTTAAGCAAGTGACTTAATACACGTATGAGTTTATTAATTTCTAAATTTGGCACAACCTTCTATGATCACAAGTCTAACGGATAAAATCCCAAGTAACAAGTGGACATTGACCCCTCAAGCAATAAGGACTTCTCCAGAGCCACCTCACAGAACCAAAACTAAAATCATTTTCAACCAGACCAGAGTTTTGACCAACACTACTCAATTATGCAGACCTCTTGACCCTGATCCAATTCTTCCTCTGTTTAAACCTATACCTCATGATAGCACTTGGAAGACAGGGCTCAGACATTCAATCTCACTTTCCCAATAAGGCCATATTGATAAAAGTTCATTACTTACTATTACTATTACCTTTTCTGCTTGGTTTTTGGGGTGAGTGGCCTGACCTGTTTCTTGAGACCCCCAGAGACAGGCCTAGGACTCCAGTTACTAAAAGGTTTGTTCTGGCTCTCCTAATGCCTTTACTCTACTTTACCAGGACAAATTCTGAATCTACCCATCCTACCTGACCATTCTTACATGCTAAAACTCCTGCTGCTTACCAAGATTCCTCTAGAATTCAATTTATTTCAAATCCAAAAACTGTTTCTCTGGAAATATCCTTGCATTGGGTATCTGGGGTATCTGTTGTTACTATCCATTTGGTCTTCCAGCCTAAAAGCATTGATGTTATCTTTTCTATTCCTCTCATCTGCATCTACCCTGTAGCAAAATCTCACTGATATGATAAACTTTGTAGGCAGTGCTGATGTCTGCAGGAAAGAAATTTGAACAGAGGAAATGAAGTGGAGAGGAAGAACAAAGGTCTATATTTAAGGAATGCCAGTATGCTCTAAGCAGAGAAGGGGGAAGGAAAACTTGTTAGGATAAATCTCAGAAATGAGATTGAAATCTACTTGAAAACTTTCACATCTATCCTTTTCTACCTGAGCTCTAAAAGGCAGAATGGTTGCCAGTGTGCATATTTTTGCATGTTTTTTTTCTTTGAGTCTTTCTATCTAGGTTATTAGAATTCACTGTTAAAAAAGCAAAAAAAAAAGAAAAAAAAATGAAAAACTAACACTAAATCTCCAGTTAGGTCTCCATTTTATTATAGCAACTCTATAAACACTCAGATAATAAGAATAGTGAGGACTGCTTATTTTTTTCAGTTTCAGGTACAAATCAAACATGGAATTATAGTGGCAGCCCCTCCTCCACAGAAAATCTTAACTAAGCTTCTCAAGAAATCTTAACCCTGGCTGATTTTAGGACTGTCAACAAAAGAATCTCTACAAAAGAATTCAATGTAGATAAACTTCCTGTTGCTCTATTACTTGGCCACTGGCCTGGAAAAAATCAGCACTCCAGGTGCTGGACGCCCTTTTTCTTGTTTTTCACAAACATGTATCCAGTATAGTAGTTTGTAGAAGTATGTTTGCAAATGTAAAATATGATAATAAAAAGACAAATTCTTTAACAAGGCCTCTGGCCTTGAATTGGAGCTTCACAGAGATGTCTACATTTCTAAGATAAGAGAAGTTACCAATTGGGCTCCATGGTAACAGCTGGTGCAGGGGGTGGGGGGGGTGAAGAAAGGGGAGAGCTTCTTCTCAGGTGTTGTCCTTGAAGGGTTAACTTGCCCAGAACAGTGAAAGAAAAAAAACTGCTTTTATGTGAACTTCTGTAAACTGTGAACTTCTGAGCCCCTCCCCTTACATGCTGAGTATAAAATTCTGGAACTACCTGAACTCTGGGTTCAGGAGACTAATTGATTACAGGGAGAGCTGTACCCTTTGAACCCAGCTGAAGCCAAATAAAACTGTTCTGTACTATCTTCGGTGCCTTGCCTCATCTGTCCCTACAACAGAATTCAGGAAGTTTTCACTTCACTATGGTGATGTCAAAGTCTCTGGCATTAACTATGTGGAATATTTAAATGAGGAGGTGAGACTGTATGAGCATTTTCACCTTCCTGTAACCACTAATGTCAAAAGGATATGAGGGACAAATTGCTGTGTTGGGAGGAGCTTATGAATTTATTATTGTGACATGACAGAAAAGATCATCCTCAACATCCTTAAGTATTCTCTGTGGATTGCTTGGGCAATCATCTTGCAAGGACCAGAACTCCATCTCCATGCACAAAATTAGCAGCCTCTTTCTGAGCACAGAAGTAAATACTTGCCAGAGATCTCACCTAAGCAGAGAGTCTCTAATCCCAGGTAGGTGACACATAAAATAATCTCTTTGTTTTGTTTGCCGCTATGAAGGCATCTTTCATTCATGAATTAATTGAAGGGGCAAAAAGAGAAGTCAGATGTCCTCCCTGGAACATACCCTCACAGCCTGCCCTACAGGGCATGGCTGTGTTGCCGTGAGCTCCCTCTAGCTGATGAGTCTTGGTGGGGCCAGGACCTTTGTCCAACTCCTGCATTGCTAAGCATCTCCTATTATAGCTTTCTAATCTATTCTGAGTTACTTCTCTAATTCCTGTTCTGTCGCATATCACATCAAGAAGGAACCAGCCTTTGCACAAAGATTGCATTTTTGAATCATAAAATTCTGCATGAAAAGTTTCCATTTGCTGAGTCAGACCTGATCTTGGATAGTAGCTTGACTCCCATAGGATGGAGAAATGTCATGAGGATAATTACACTTTGCAAGCTGCTGTAGCAAATTGGCCTTTACCTCCAGTTTTAATTTATATTCAGGCAGACCCTTAGGCATTGTGGCTATGGAAGAGTGGCAGCTTGAGGAGGAGCACCCGCAGCGAGTGGGAATATGCCCCATACTAGCTTTCAAAGTGACACAGACTCAGCTAACGCTGTTCATCTCTGATTCAGCACACAGCAACATTCAGAAATACCCCTTGCAGGAGAATCAGAGATGCTGCAAGAAAAGAGGTGCTTAGGGTTAAAGGAAAGATTCTTTGATATTTCCAAGGACACCCCCCATGCTGTGTACAAGCCACACCAATTTCACAAGCTTTCTCTTGGTGATAATAAAGCAGAAGCCTACACAAAGCTAGAATTGAGGACCCCTTCATCTACCTCATTCAGCCGTCTTCATAATCCTTTTCTGGGTGGTTTTGAATGGAAAACACCTCTTGCTATGATAGACCATAATAGAGTCTTGGTTTTATTATAGGGAGTGAGTTCAGTCTTTCTGGCCTTGCTACTATCCTTTGAATAATTTCATCTCAATATGTTCTTTGTTGACTACAGAGGCAGTGACAAATTTCATTTCACTATTTGGTAGCAAAACCTATAGCTCTTTGCTATACTTCATTCTGTAGTAAATGTATGTCCTTACAGTAACGGAAAACTTTTCATACTGTGAACAATCCACTGGGTAATATCTAAATATACAAAATGATAAGCTACAGGAGAGGCATATATTGCAGAAAGCTTTCCCTGTTCGCACCTGCTTCTGGAGGTAAGCCTGTTCCTAAGAGTTGCTTAAGGTGGAGATAAGGACAGTCTAAAACTTTTAAACTTCACATTTGTGTAATGCAGTAAAATGATTTTAAATTACTAACACCCTGCTGAGGGATGATCAATCACTGCTAACCTGCCTACAACTTGGTAAATTATGAATCTGAAGAGATTACAACTGTCATCTTCATCTCTCGCATTGGCAAAAGATTCATATTTCAAAGCCAGGCTATCTTTGCATACAATTTGGTGTTACAGTGTTATATTGTCCTGCCACCTACTAATCATGATTTGGAAGATGATGAGGCATCCAAAGAAAAAATACATTCTCTTCTTATCACAGCAACACAGTTCACTTTAGCAGAGTTAAGGTAGCATTAATATTTCCATTATAAATTCCTGATTTCAAGGGGTTATGCATGTTGTGAAAGTTCACAGGGAGAAGAAATTTATCATAAACAGTACATTCTGAGATAGTTAATAAAATTATAGTGAAAATCTTAAATCTGGATTGATGGCTTCTAAATATGCTATTGTGGGTGAAAATCCTATAAATTATTATTTCCATCAGACAATTGGTATTGTTTCTCTCATAACAAAATTTTTAAATAATGTTTTGAAATGTGGCCTTGGGATAAAGTAATGATGAGTCAAAGTCAAATCTCTTTCTATATTGAATGGACAAAATACACAATCCAGATGTAAATTATCAAAGAACTATGCATATCCTATTGGCCAGAGGTATGATTCTGGGTGAGTACATCATTCTGTGACGGCCAACCAAAATGATGCCAAGGATTATAAGGATGAATCTAAGAAGGTACAGGTTAACTCTGGGTAGAACTGAACCTTAGAGACCTGATTTTCAAGCTCCTAAAGGCATTTTTCTACTCTGACAAGATAGTCCAGAACTAACAAGTATGACAATGTGGATCTGCAGAGTTGGACCAGCACAAGATGAGACAGATGACAGGGGGAAAAAACAAAAAACAAACAAACAAACAAAACTTTAGCCCTAATTAAATAATTACATCCCCAAACACTGTTACTGTCATTTTCTGAATTCAGTTTTATCCAGAGACAATGCAGATACGTGCTAGTATACTTTAATTAAATCCTCTCCCAGATTCTGTGTCTGACTATCTCTCTACCAGTTGGATGTTGATTTTTCTATGACCTAAACCTAAAAGTCTTTTAATTGATACAGCCACCAAATGCATTACTTCAACTAGGTTCTAGGCTCTTTAATCTACATTGAACTTTCTTCTTACCAAACAAATCTTTTAAAAGCATCCTTCATCACATCATCCTGTTTAAAATCAAGTGGGGAAAGAAAACCATCCTGAACAATGTCCACTGCATAAAATCTAATGTCAGATTCTAAAAGATTTCCTTTGTGCTCCACTAGGTATGCAAGTTCCTGTCTCTCTTGTGCACATATACACATCCCAGTTAGAATTCTACTGCTTCCCAAGGCTTCCACCACCATCCCTCTGTTATATTTCCCACTGCTGAAATGACCACCTCGTTACTCTCTCATTAGTGGAATATTTCTTACATTTTAAGAATTATATAATCTATCAATCTTTTGCAACTACTGAAAATTTTAATGCTCTTCTGTTCCTTCTAATTTCAGTTGTCTATGTTCAGTCAATATCTTGGCATCTAGCATCTATTCAACTTTCTAGAAAGTGATTTTCAAAAGTAGTTACTATGTTTTGAAAATTACTGTAATTTCTTATAATAGACAGGATTATTTGGCATTAGGTAATAAGATTCACTCTAAGTAAAAGAGGGAAACATGTATAGGCATTTCAAGATATTTCAAAAAAGCCAGGGAACATCTCATAATCAAGAGCAAAGTACTCTCTAAAACCTTCAACTGTTATCCTATTTTTTTTTTTTTTTCATTGAGCTCTATTTTCCTCTAATTTCTTTCTCTTTTTTTCTTCTTCTTTTTAACTTCTTGTCTGTAGAATACTCACTCTATTCTCTCACTTCTCTCTCTTTCTTCTTATCTCTTCCTTATTGCTCCTTTTCCCCTCCTCCTTCTATCCCATCTTTCTCTTTCAACACCAATATTCTCCCTCCTTTTTCTATCTGCTAAGATAAAGTCAACCAACAATGAGAATAATTAATTGCCAGCCAGTCTCAGTTCCAAATTCCTAAGATATAATTAATTTAGCTGACTTTGGGTTAAGTACCTTTGGTTCAATCAGCTGTGGATAATCTGTGAAGGATCTTGTAAAACACAGATACAGGTTTGTAAGTTGGGAAGAGATCTGTGAGAAGAAAATTGGTAAAACAGGTACTCAGAGAGATGGCTATTACAATTTCACACAAAATTATCACATTCTTTCAATACATGCTATGAATTGGATAAGCTACAGAGACTGTCACCAAAAGTAAACGGGCAGGTTTTAAAAGAGGTTCCCACAGTAGAGGGCAATAAAGGGGTTTAGTCATACAAAGTATATTCATTGACTACTATCAAATTAAATTATTATTTTTTAAATATTCTTAGTGGCATATAGACACAATACCTTTATGTTATTTATTTATTTATTGTTATGCAGTGCTGAGGATGGAACTGAGTGCCTCACTCATGCTAGGCAAACGCTCTACCATAGAGCTATAACCCCAGACCTCAAAATTAAATCATTAATAAATAATAAAAAGACATCTGTAATAGCCCTAAATATATCAAAACTAAATAATATACTTTTATGTAACTCATGAGCCAAAGAAGTAATCATAATGGAGATTACAAAGTAACATGAATTGAACTAAAATCAAAACATGGTCAATTAAAAAAATTTGGAATATAGCTAATAATATTCATTGAGAAAAATTGATACATGTGCCACTTACATTAGAAAAGAATGATCTCAATAAATCATCTTGTAAATCTCAGTAAATCATCTTGATTTCTTAAGAAACAAATATAAATAAATAAACAAACACCCCAAAGAAATAAATATCAGAGCAGAAAATAATAAAATAGAAATCAGAACAATATATAGAAAAAAGTGTGAAACTAAATTTGGCTCTTTAAGAAGAACAAAGAAAAAGAAGATAATCCTTTTATGAGAGTAATTGGTAATAGATGACTCTAATTACCAATATCAGCAATAAGAGGAATATTATTAATCTCAGTGAAATAAATGCAACAATTTGGATCAAAGGTGATTAAAATTTCATTAAAAATATGAAAGACAATGAATATTCTGAAAAGTCAGATATATTTATCACTAAATGTTTTTAATGATACATAATTCAATAAAATATTTGATTGTATTGAAATAAAATCAAAGCATGGTTAATTAAAATTTTTACTAAATATTAAATGTATATTTCTGACTTTTCAGAACACTTTCTTTCATGTTTCTATATTATTTACCTTTTCAAAGATATTTTAAAAATCTGAGCATGCGCGCCTAAACACACACACACACACACACACACACACACACTTAGTTCCCAAGCCTACATAATGGATTTTTGCTGTGCATCACAGTTTTCCAAACCCTGATGCAGATGAGATGGATATATTTCTTGATAAGTACAAAATTACTAAGCCCATGCAGGAAGAAATAGACAACTAAACACTACTATAACAATAATTTTGGGCTTGTACTTATAGTACCTAAAGCAAATAATATTCTAAGCCTACAGACTTCAATGATGCAATCCAACAAACATTTAATAAGAAGCAATACCAAGTTTGCATATACTTTTTCAGAAATTAGAATATGAGGGTCTGTTCTGTAATGTATTTGATAAAGTCAGCATTGCCTTGATAATTAAATGAGGCAAAAACATTACAACAAAAGATAATTACATACTGATAATAATCAGTATCACAGAATCAAATGCTATATAACATCACTGTAGTAAATAAATGCAATAATGTATTTAAAAGATATGACATTCCTTGTATTTATCCAAGGAATGCAAAGTTGGTTTAATATTCAGTAATCAAATAATGTATTCACCATATTAGAAAAGTAAAAAAAAAAGAAATATAATAATAATGAACTAAATGCATGTGATGAAATCCACACTTATTTCTCAATAGAAACTGTCAGAAGATTGAAAATAAAAAGGAAATTCATCAGTATGATCAAGAATATCTTTTAAAAAATTACAGCTTACATCACACTTCCTGATGAAAGAATATATGACCTTCCCTATCAGACAAGGAAACAAAAGAATATGCATTCTCGCTGTTATCATTTGAACTATACTAGAATTTCCATCCAGTGGAAATAAGCAAGGAATAAAAAAGTTATCAAAATCAGAAAGGGATAATTATTTTTATTCAAAAATGATATCACAGCCTAGGTATAAAATCTGGCAGAATTTTCTAAAATACTAGTGGAATTAGCAGGTATATTTACAATGGTTTCAAAGTACCAAAAAAAAAAAAAAGTTTTAATATATAAATTCCATTGATTTCTTTATACAATTATAAAATAAAATTAAAATTATGCTACTTATATTAGGTTAAAAATATAACATGCTAGGGAATAAATCTGACAAAAAAGGATAGGTAAGTCCTCTATACTTAAAACCATAAAATAACACTGAAAGATGGTATTGAAAAAAAATAAATAAATAAACAGCCATGGAAATGGAGAGAATCTGGTGTGGCTAGCACCCATTCTAAACAAAGAGGCTTCTCTCAGGTCTGACTTAGATCAACTCCCTCAAGCCAGAGATGGAGGTATGTGTGCCTTTGAGCCAGGTTTAATTCTTTACAAACGTATGTATATAAACACACAAAAATAACTTGGATACATACCCCTACCAAACAAAAAATTTAACTCATATTTCATAGAAATGATACCAAAAGTCTAGGAAAAAACTGGAAGAAAACAAAAATTTTAGGTAAACAGGAATTTCTTAGACATGACCATAAACATCAAAGAAGCACAAAAGAAAAACAAATGATAATTTTGGGCTTCATGAGAATTAAAATCTTCTCCTTGAATGGAAAAATTAAAAAGCCTGTTTATTTATTAAAAAAAAAAAAAGAGAGAGAGAGAGAGCTGGGGTTGTGGCTTAGTAGTAGAGGATTTGCCTAGCATGTATGAGGCAGTGGGTTTGAGTCTTAGCACCTCATATAAAAAAATAAATAAATAAAAATAAAGGCCCATTGGCAACTATTTTTTTTTTAAATAAAAGGACACTAGAGAAAGAAATTATGAGTTCAGCAAATGTGGGAAATTCTTTACGGACATTTCCACACTCGTTAATCATCAGAGAGTTCATACTGGAGAAAAGCTTGAGTGCAATGAATGTGGGAAAGTACATACAACTTGAGGCTCATAAAACATAGGAGAATTCACACTGGAGAAAGGCTTTATGAGTACAGTTTATGTGTGAAGGTCTTTCTTTTAAATTCTAAGTTGTTATACATGTTTGCAGAGTACATTTCATTTCACATTACATATAAAGGTCATAATTTTTCAAGTTGATGGTTTTATATAAAGTATTTTTACAACAATTGTGTCTTCATACATGTATTTAGGGTAATCATGGCTAACTCAGTCTGCTATTATTCTTATCCCCTTGCCCCCTACCCCCCTTTGTTCTATTTAAAGTTTCTTCATTCCTCTCATCCTCACTCCCTTGCCTTTATAAGTTAGTATCTTCATATCAAAGAGATCATTTGACCTTTGGTTTTTTGGGATTGGCTAACTACATTTAGCATTATTTTCTCCAACTCCATCCATTTACCTGCAAATGCCATGATTTTATTCTCTTTTAGTGCTGAGTAGTGTTTCATTGTGTAGATATACTAAAGTTTCCCTATCCATTCATCTGCTGATGGGCATCAGGGTTGGTTCCACAACCTAGCTATTGTGAATTGTGCTGCTATAAACATTGATGTGGCTGTGTCCCTGAAGTAAGCTGTTTTTAAGTGCTTTGGGAATAGACCAAGGAGTGGGATAGCTGGGTCAAATGGTGGTTCCATTCCAAGTTTTCCTAGGAATCTCCATACTGCTTTCCAGATTGGCTTCACCAATTTGTAGTTCCACCAGCAATGTAAGAGTGTGCCTTTTCCCCCACATCCTCATCAGCATTTATTGTTGTTTGTTTTTTTGATAGCTGCCATTCTGACTGGAGTAAGATAAAATCTTAAGTAGTTTTTATTTGCATTTCTCTAATTGCTAGAGATGTTGAACATTTTTTATATATTTGTTGATTGTTTGCATATCATCTTCTGAGAAGTGTCTGTTTAGTTCCTTGTCACATTTATTGATTGGGTTATTTGTTTTGTTGGTGTTAAGGCTTTTGAGGGCTTTATAAATCCTTGAGGTTAGTGTTCTATCTGATGTGCTTGTGGTAAAGATTTGCTCCCATTCTGTAGGCTCTCTATTCACTTCACTGATTGTTTCTTTTGCTGAGGAGGAGCTTTTTAGTTTTAATCCATCCCATTTATTTGATTCTTGGTTTTAGTTCTTGCATTATAGGGGTCTTATTGAGGAAGTTGGGACCTAAACCAACGTGATGGAGATTTGGGCCTGCTTTTTCTTCTATTAGGTGCAAGGTCTCCCAGTTTAATTCCTAGGTCCTTGATCCACTTTAAGTTTTGTGCATGGTGAGAGAAAGAGATTTAATTTCAATTTATTACATGAGGATTTCCTGTTTTCCCAACACCATTTGTTGAAGAGAATGTCTTCAGTAAAGGTTTTTGGCACTTCTGTCTAATAGAAGATAACTGTGTGAAGGTCTTTAACCAAAACTCCACCTCATTCAGCACCAAAAAGATCACACAGATAAATAACTAAAAAATGTAGAAAGACTTCTGACAGAAGCTCACTCTGATTTGTCATTGGGAACTAGTTTTGTTTGTTTGTTTGTTTGTATTTAATTCTAAGATGTCAATAACAACATTTATCATCATTATAATGTTAAAATGTACAGTTCAGTAATTGTTCACATTTTGTAATAAATGTCTAGAAGTCTTTTCATTTTACAAGATGAAAACTCTATACCCTTTTAACAACTCATATTCCATTACAACCAGGCCTTGACAACTAACATTCTGAACTTCATTAGTACTCCCTATAAGGAAAATTGTTTTTATCTTACTATTTTATGCCATTTTTTACTTATGTCTTCAAATTGATTAGAATTTCCTTTTTAAAGATGAATAAAATCCCATTATAGGTATTTAGGAAAAAAAAAAAAAAAAAAAAAAAAAAAAAAGGAAAACCATGACCTGGGAGAAAATACTTGCAAATTGATACTAATAGAGGTCTTATGCATGAAATGTGCAAAAAAAATCCACAAACTAATTTAAAAAGTTAACACCCCATCAAAAAAAAAAGGTAAATATTTTGAATAAGCACTTTTTGAAGTAGATTTTTATTTGGCAAATAAACACATGAAAAGATGGTAAATAATATTCATCATTACAGAAATGCATATTAAGACCACAGTGATGGACCACCACACATCTCTTGGATTACTTAGGATTTAAAAAACCCATTTTATGTTGGCAAGGTGGCAGAAACACCGCAACTTTCATTCACCACTAATAAGAATGTAGAATGGCACAACTGCACTAAAAACACATGGATAGTTTCGAAGAAATTCAAAGATACACCTGTCATATGAGCCAGATATGACCTATCTGAGTATTTAAGCAACAAGTTGAAGGCATATATCAATACAAAGGCATGGGCATGAATATTTAAAGCAGATTTATATGTAACTGGTAGAAATTAGAAACAACCTTAATGTATACTGACATCAATAACTAATGGCGTGTCTAAATAAAGGACTACAATTCAAAAATGAAATAAAGTGAATGATTAGTACAATACTTGGGTGGATCTCAAAATAATTATTCTGAATGATAAAACCATGGTAAAAATAATACATGTTTTACATACAATTCAATTTATAAAATTCCATTGAATTTAAATTAAGATATATAATTAGAATTCAGGTCAGGCTTTTCCTCAGGGGGAGTTACAGTGGGAAAAGAGGGAGGGGTGGCATAGGACATGGAGAATCTCAGGGAGTGATGAATATGCCCACTGTCTTAATTATGAAGAAGGTTTCAGAGGAGGATGTCAAAACCAATTGTACATTAAAATATACAAAGTATTAAACGTCAATTATATCTCAGTAAACTAATACACTTTAAAGAGGCCCTCCATTTTTAATGCAAGGAAATATAATCGACATGTGATTATGAAAAATATTTTGCAGATAGGAGGAATTTTGAGTTGTTAAAAAAATTGTAAGTATAGAAAATATGAATTAAAAGAAAAAGAAAAAAACCCACAATAGAGCTATTCTAGAAAGCAAAATAAACAGAAGCAGTTCATACTTCTACACATGACTTAAAATTTACTCCTGGATGTGAGTGGAATTTAAATAATGTGTAAAATTTGAACAACACATACCTGGGGCACAGGCGTTTTATTTATTTTTTTTTTTTTTTTATATGGTGGTAGTAGTTTGGTGAGTGAGAATATGCATGTGTTATGATCAATTTCAATTATCCTCATATAATCTCATCTCCTCCACAATATAGATGACACATGGAAACAGCTTGGGCATACCCCAGTTCTCAGAATCCCAGTGTCACTCACAAGAAACTATAATCAGGCACAGGCACTTTCTTGACTCAACCTTCTCCTGACACTTTATCAAAGGCACACTGAATAACTAGACAAGACAGCCATCAGAATCAAAGAAGGTAAGGGAAGTCCAGTCATGGGAGGAGGGGAAATTATTACAAATTAGGCAAGGATCTCTTTCAGGTAAATTTAGCCATTGTTATCCAAGTCAGTCATCATTCATGCCAAGTTCCGCAAGCCCAAAGCCTTAGAGTGGTAGAAATATGTCAAATATTTCAAACATGTGTGAAAAATTAATAACTATGATGGTATTTTCTTCAGCAAATTGTTAAGACTTGTGGGGAGATCTTGACTATTTCTTTCTTTCTTTTTCATTTTTTACTTCCCTCCCTCCCTTTCTTTTTTTCTTTCACAGATGTTCCTTTAGTTGACATCTGCTATGAATATATCACACGGGTACTTTCATTGAGATTTGGAAGTTTTCATTATAGCTTTACCATTATGTAGTATTTCCCATAAAAAAGAGGGAATGTATCTGTTTTAGTTAGAAGAAATATTATAAAGCAACAAAGCAGTAACATTAATTACACAATGACCGCTTTTCTTCCTTGTATTTCAGTCTTTACCTGGAGGTAGATTTTGTTCCCAAACTGATATTTGGCAATGTAAGGAGATTTTTTTTTTAATATAAATAACGACTGGAGGATATACTGGTATTTAGAGATGCCACTAAACATCTTGTAACACACAGAACGTCCCATCCTCTTCTCCCAAGCAATTATTCAATGCAAATATCAATACTGTTAAAGCTGAGAAATACTGTTCTTTTCATTGAACATTCAGCACCATACATAAAGCACTGTAATGATAAATGCAAGAAACCATCATATCTGTAGAGCTGACTAGTGGAAGATAATAGAAAATAAGCAATTATGCACATTAATAAATAAAGTAGTGGCAAGACCTATAAAGAAAAGAACTTAGAAATAGGGGATTTAAGAGTGACAAGGTGCAATTTGGATAAAGAAGTAAAACATTTAGCAAGGAATTGGTTAATTTTAAACAAAGCCTAGATGAAGAGGGGAAATGGATCATGCAAGTATTTAGAGAAAGAACATTTCCACAGAAGGACAAGAAGAAGTGCAAAGTCCCTGATCTGGAACTTGTTTGAAATGTGCAGGAAGGAGAAAGGCAAGCTAAAGCTGGCAGAGTGAGCAGAGCGGTAGGATACGATACTAGAAAGGTAGACACAGTCACATCATGTAATCCTCACTCTAGGACAGAGATATTTTTTTCTAACTGGAGGAAAGTCACTGGATATATTTGAGGAGGGGAATGCTGTAGTATAACTAGCATTGTTAAAAGAAAATATCTTGATTCCTTCCTGGAAAACAGGTGACAGAGAGTGGAAGCAGGACAAGATTAGAAGCACAAAAGCCAGGTAGGAGTCAAAGCTTCAAATGCCAGAAATGCATGCTGAGGCCCAGGGCTGGGCTCCCTGCTCCCTGGGAGGCACAGTTCTAAATGCATGTCCTGCAGACATGATACAACAGTGGCAGCATGATTCATTTAGTGATGTTGCTCCTAATTATGGAGGAGAAGAAAAAAACACAAGAAAGAAAAATGATGAAAAAGGGAAGGATAAAAAGAAAGAGGAGAAAAAGAAGAGGAAGAAGAAATGAAGCTATCTTGCATGTGGAAATATGTGCTGTGTTCTTTTCCCATGACTTGGAGAGATCCTAGTCTATTGTTCCTCAAACTGAAACAATAAACCCGCATTTATCTGCTATTTACTACCAGAACTGCAGGTTCAATTATGTGAAGATGCAGAGTAAACATAGCTTTATAAACAAAAAACGTCACCTTGAACTAGATAAATAATGAAATTTTAAAAAAAAAATACTTTTTTCAAAATAACAGATTCTGAGCAATTTTCATGAGTTTAAAATTTAGAATCTTCATTTAAAATATGAAAATGTATCATTTAAATTCATAATGAAAATCAGTTCTAAATTTTGAAATATAAAATCTTACACCTGAAATAATAATACCATAACAGTATGATGATATTTCAACTTTTCAAAATATTTTAGTATTTTTTCTAGGTTTCAGGTTTATGTACAACATTTTAAAAATCATGGACATATTATAAATATGCATATGATGCTCATTTTTCTTATATTATTAAAATGAATGTTTAACATGTATTTAAACATTGTAATACTATTTTAATGACTATAAGAAATCATATTTCCATAAATTCCATATATTCTATATCTGTTCCCCAACATTAAATTATGTTTCTGTCTGCTGGGTGTAGGGGCCACATCTTTAATACCAACTACTTGGGAGGCTGAGATAAGAAGATACCAAGTTCAAGGTCAGGCTCAGCAATTTATCCAGACCCTGTCTCAGAATAAAAAATAAATTAAAAGGGCTGGTGATGTATTTCAGTGGTATAACCCTCCTAGCTTCAATCCCAGTATCACAAAAATTAGAAAGAATAAACTTATACTACTTTTTAGTATAATAAATACCTTTCCAACCATGTTTCTTCTAATCTCTAAATACTCCCTAAGGATAAGAATCCATACATAGGAGGCATTTTTAAGGGTTTTGATGAATACTGACAAACTCTTACCTGAGAAATGTTACAATTCAGACACTCAGCACAGTGAATAAAGTGCTTTCATGCTGGTTCTATAAAAATACTAATTGTTATTTTATTTTGTTACTTGTCAATTTATCCAAATTATTTCCAATGAATTTTTACAAATGCTTAATATTTTTAGAGCATGAAAGCATTATTTTTCTTGATTACAACATGTAAGTCCAAATGTAACATTAGACACATATTTTGATGTCATTAGAAAAAGAACTTTAGTTGATTTTAAAGTTTGAAAAACAGAACAATGGATATTATAACTTTTCACAACAAAAAGTGGAGAAATACATCTATCTAACTATAAAATAGAGGACCTTTGATTCATACAAGAAAAGGTTACAGGAACATTAAGCTAATGCATATGTGATCCAATGTCACCTAAGCACTATGTACAATGTTTTAAAAATCATGAGACCATAATAAAAATATGAACTTTCACTGTACAGGACTATATTTTAATCTTGATGTGAGAATATTAAAAAGGAGAATCAATATACCTGGGAAAAGTCTTAATCATTTAGGAAACTCAAAATCTCACTATGTCTATTTCCTGCTATAACCTTTCCTAAAACATTTTAGAGCTTGTAGGAGACTTATTGCCTGAGGGAGAGAATGTCCTGAGATAATTCTCCCTATTTGTGAAACTAAAATGCTGACTCTTACCATATGTATAGTAGGTGTATATATGTATTCACATGTACACACAAACTATATGTATAATCACTTTATATATTTATAAAAAATTGTGAATATATGCGTTTATTCTATTCTATCTGTTGGAAACTTGTGTAATATGCTGCTTTTGTTATAAAATCACCTAATGTTCTTTAAATACATTATATATTATATACATGTATTATGCATGTGTGTTTATATAAGTCTGCACTATATATACATATTCATTGAGTCACTTAATTATTTTAGAACCAGAAATAGCATTTAAAATTTAAGAAATTTTCAAAATTTTTGGTTTTATTTCTGTTTTGTTTTGTTTTGTTTTTGTCAAAAAAGCCTTTTAGGGCTGGGATTGTGGCTCAGCGGTAGAGCGCTCGCCTAGCATGTGCGCGGCCCGGGTTGGATCCTCAGCACCACGTACAAATAAACACATTGTGTACAGCTAAAGCAAATAAATAAATATTAAAAAAAAACCTTTTATTCAAATTAATCCCTTATATACTAACATAATAGCTGAGAAAGTAGTAGATATAGATGAAGGGGATCTTGTTGGATTCTCGCTTCACCATACTAGGCTGAGCGGGAATTCCCTTACAGAGCCATTGCACATATTTGAAAAATATACCTTTCCTTCGAAAAAACTATTCTGTTGGAAACTTGTGTAATATGCTGCTTTTGTTATAAAATCACCTAATGTTATCTCAAATGTACACCATCTATGATGAACCGTGGCCCTGCTATGCACTGTGACGCCTGTTACTAGGTATTGGGAACAATAGGGTTCTCGGTTGCACGTCAAGAGCTGCGGATCTGGTTAAGCTTGCATATATTTTTTTTTTTTTTTTTTTCTGATGGCAACAGTTCAATTCCATGGATCAAAGTGTCATTTCCTTGAGAAGTCTGCACTTGGAAGGCACATACGCTGGATCTTTTTAATTTGTGTTCCATAATATCCCTATAGATTTGCATGGGATAAAACAACAGCAAGATACACAACAATAACCTTTAACAAGAGTAGATTTCATTTTTGGATGTACTGCCATGAGAATCACTGATGAGGGGCATGGGCTTCTTAGGCTCAAGTCTTCTGAAGAATGGGGGGTACTTGAAAACTCAGGTGGTTGGACTGCTAGTAAGGAAACAGAAAGTGCACAACTGTCCTGAGATAAAGAATGTGCATTTGAACGCTAGCAGTTGAAGAGTTATCGTGAAGAAGAACCATCATAGGATGCACAGTTCAGGAAGCAGTGAGTAGAATGCTGGAAAAAAGGCAGAGACAATCATACCTGCACTTCAAGTCCTCATACTTTTCTGAAAGGGAGTAACTGTGATCAGAGCAAAACACAAATAAGTTACTTAGACTATTCAGTGTGGAGATGAGTGAGAAAATGATAACGTTTAACAGAAGATATGGCCAGGTCCACTTTTTACTCAATAATATCACAGCCTTTTCCATAATTGCAAAATAAATGCAAATGTGCAAATGTACGTAGTGAAAACAGATAAGTAACAAATGCAAAAAAAAAAAAAAAAAAAAAAAAAAAAAAACAGCAACAAAGACAAAAACAAAACAAAACAAAACAAAATTAAACAAACAAAAACCTTAAAAAGTAAGGGGATGTTTGAGATTACTCGTGGTCTTTTTAGGTATATAATCGGGAAAGTTTCAGTAAAAAAATAAATTCTTGCTCAGGGGCAAAACAATGAGATTGTGAAGAGCACAGGAAGCAGAATAGGACAGAGATTTTCAGAAAAGCACCAGCAACCAAGGACCACACTGGATAGACACCTGTCCAACACAAAGGGAAAAGAACAGACAAAGTAGAGGCAAATATACTGAAATGTTGGTGAGGAACAGACACAGAGGCAGTCATCTGGTGACTGAAAAGGGGAAGCTCATAAAACTATGCACAGACAACATAAGCACCAAAATAAGCAATTACAATTGGTCTTTGAGAGGACTTTTAGATTCATGAAAGGAAGGAAGAAAGAATGAAAAAGGAAAGGAGGAATACAGCAAGGGAGGCATGGAGGGAAAGGATGAATAGAAGGAGGGAGGGAAGGAGGGAAAGAGAAGTTTAGAGAACACAGGGGTGAAGAACAATCAAAACAAGAATCCTGAAAATGACCTCATTAAATAATCTGTCCCCATGCCCTCCCTCTGTGAAGGAGGCCTGGTGGCCAAAGCAAACCTTATGATTCAATGGAATGTTGGTAATTAGTTGAAATGTTTAATTTAACGGTTTAGTAAATTCAGCTAATAGTTTATCTCAAGTGTGTGATTAAGTTATTCTCAAGGAAATTCTTTTTTTGTTCTAAATCTCAATTAAGATTTCTAACATGGGTTATTTCAAAAATAACTTAAATCCCCCCCCAAAAAAAAAGATGAATCTGTATTTTAATCCTTGCTCAAAACTGCACTGCAGATAGATAAAAATTCAAATAAAAGAAATAAAATCAGAAAAGTGCAAAAAGCAGGAGAATTTATTGCCTTGCATTATCTTTGAATAGGAGAAGACCTAAAACATAAATTCAGAGCCATAGAAGAGAATCCTGATAAATTTGTCTACTTAAATACATAGGATCAGAGGAACACTAGAATGGTCAACGGAAAGGGAGGGGAGGGAGGGAGTAAGGGGGGGGTTGGAAAAAAATTGGTGGTTGAATGAGATGGATATCATTATCCTAAATGCATGATTGAAGATCTGAATGGTACTTATATACTTTGTATACAAGCAGTTGTATGTAAAAAGATACTATACTTGTGCATGATGAATAAGTAAATAAATAATAAAAAATTTTAAAAAAAAAGTTTAAAAATTTTCATTCATAAGAAAAACCTTGAATAAATGAAAAAAGACAACTGAATATTAGAAGTATGTGTAATGTATAATATACAACAGCCTACTTTGTTAGTACTTAAAGAACTCAAAATAATCAGAGAAACAAATAGAAAAATGGGGAGAGAGAATATGACTACAAAGAAAATTATATATAAAAAGCTCTTTGGTACTTGAGTTAATATTTAGACTCACTCACTGTGAAAATACAAATTAAAAATACAATCCAATATCATTTTCACTTAGCAAGTTCAAACATTAGACAACACAATTGGTGGAGAGAGAGAGACATATACATGTATATATAAATATACATATATAAATTTATACATATATGTATATATTTATCATTTATTTATGTATAAATTTATATATTACACACATATATAAATTTGCATGTGTGCATATATATGTATATGTATATATATACATATTATATATATATAATTATATATATAATTTATATTATATATATTATACATATATATATATATATTTAATATTTATTTAATTTAATATTTATATATTTAATAACATTTAAAATGCATTTAATCTTTGGTTCCACAGTTCCAATTCTAGGAATTTTTCCTTAGACTATGAAAGATCTGAAATTTTTTGCTACTTTTGATGTGGTAATTAGCCTGTCAAGTTTTTATGTATATAGGCAATATATACACAAAATATATATTAGAGACTCCTTGGGCAAGAGACACAAAATAGCATTGCTCATGAGACATCAAGCAGCCTGAGATGCATGTGTTCCTTAGTTTCTCTTATCAAGTTTCACATAAGCAACATGGAAGGGTGCACATGTGGTGGGTT
Organism: Tamias sibiricus; assembly: GCA_025594165.1. Lineage (NCBI taxonomy): Eukaryota > Metazoa > Chordata > Mammalia > Rodentia > Sciuridae > Tamias > Tamias sibiricus. The sequence continues at coordinate 15,446,805 of CM046662.1, forward strand.
TTCTCCACAGCTGGGCAAACCTAAGCCTAGGAACTTGGTTATCTCTTTTTTCGACTTGCTAGTAAATAAACCAGCTTTCTTTCTAGGGGGGGACAACATCTCTGTCTTCAGTTTTCGTGGATGAAAAGCCTTAACTATGTGGTTACGATCTGATATTTGATTTCTATTTTGTAGTCCAGTTTTGAGAGTAGATGGATAGATTAACAGAATAGTCAAATAGCTTAATGGGTTACTACAAGTCTTTTAAGAGAATGATCCACATACAAAAGGGTGATAACAATAGTTTGTATTGATTTGTTTATTCTCGTAAATTAGAACAACAGAATCTCATTGCCTAAATGTTTTATATTCCAGAACAGAAGTTGACTATTGTCCAGAGGCTAAATCCAGCCTACCACTGATTTCTATATTTTTTTAAAATCAGAACATGACCACATTCTTTCACTTACATATTGTTTGTGGCTGTTTTCAAATTACAACAGCAGAGCTGAGTAGTTGCAACAGAGACTATAAGAGCCTAAAATAGTTGGAATCTAACTTTCTACAGAAAAAGTTGGCTGACACATGTTCTAGAGTTCTTTGTGAAGCTCCAAAGAATGGGAAAACAGGATGTTTCTGTGAGCAACACAGAGGAGTTGGATAACCTTCAGTATCAGGACCAAAAATTACTATAAGTCCCTTGTCAGGAAAGGAATACAATTTCTATATGAAAATTCCCTGAAAACATATTCCTTGAAAGAGTAACTACTTACTCTAAGGTTAAGGCAGAACACCTGCAGTGAGAAACATCTATTCCTTCTCAGACACAGTCACTTGAGATAATATCTTATTTATTCAAGAAGTCATTTTCCAAATGGATACAATTCAGACTCTAAAAATAGGAGAAGACTGCAATTTGTCTGTTCTCAGTTATTAGAGCTTAATAGTCATATCCTCCTAAACAGAATTTCTCCTATTAAAGTACTGGTGATCAACCAGCACACTTACACTTAATGATGGAGTCATATTCTGAGAGATGCGCTGGTGGACAAACACCACATATCACACCTATACTAACTGCTATGCTCTCACTGGGCCATATAACCTCATGAGATGGAAGCTGTGTATGTGGTACCATTGACCTCAATGCCATCATGCGGTACATAACATACATTGGTGTTTCTACAGCCAAAGCAACATGGCTGTTTTTTGGGCCCCAGAGACTCACTACAAATCAAGGTCAGCTCAAACTGTGACACTGATATAACCACTCTAACTGTCAATGAAGGTTCCACTTTGCCAGTGTGTTGAGTGTGTAGCTATCCATCTATTAAGACCAGAACTAAGGATTCCAGCTCATTCATTTGGTTTGTTCTGGGAGAGCTGTGAAAAAAAAGACTTTTAATCAATAATAACTTGGCTATGCTTTTTTTAAATGACTCAAAGTTAAAATACTCTTTTGAAATTTATTTTATTCATGCCATACATCCCCTCAGCCTGATTGTAACTCATACACTTCTTGTCTTTGTTTTATGAAATGATAATATTCCAGGAAGTGGCTCAGAAATGCTTATTTGCCCCTAGGTCTCACATCAGAGGTTATATACACACTGATGGATAGGACAGAAAGCTTCAATTTGCTTTAAAAGAATGTGATAAAAAGAGACAAAGGAAGGGAAATGGACTTCTCAGTTGATCAATTTGATCACTTTTATAGATTGCTTGTCAACGGGGGAAAAAAATCATAGACATTGCTCCAAGTGTTCAAAGAATTAACATTGGACTAAGTGGTTCCCTAAACCCCTCACCATTCTACCTCCATTAGTAGACTTTTCTGCTAGCAAATTCCTACCACTCCCAGAAGTCATTCATTATCAATTCAAAGCATTTTTCTTCCCAAACTTCAGATTGCAGCATTTCCCAAGGCTTATTGATGGTTTTGAGGGGAACCAAACTTTCTAGATAAGATATTTTATACTTTGAAAATCCTTTTAAGAACAGCATGCTGTAAGTGTTTGAGATTAATTATCTCTCCATCACATGCAGATAAACTTGGGAAGACTTTTTTTACTATAACCAGGACAGCTTTCTCTTCAAGTAACCCTTTCCATGACCTAGAGTCTGAATATTGTAAAATTAGAAAAAGAAAAAGAAAAAAAAAAAAAAAAAAAACTTTGGTGCTACAAGTCAAATCTATTGTGTATTACTAAAATGGTAATGGTGTTATCTGAGATGACTCATTAAATTAATTCTAGATTAAATTATCTAGATTTTTCTCATTTGAGATGTACATCAACACATACAATTTTTTCAATCTGGTGTTCTATATAATATGTAACTCAAAGTACTGTGAAGCAGACAGAAAGAGCTAGTGTTTGGTCAATGCTATCTAGAAAGGTAAATATTTCAGGGTAAATATCTGCACATCAATACAGGCTAATCAGGCATTTTTATCAAATGGTAAAACTGCATTTTACTCAGAGTTTAACATGGAATGGTTAAAGGCAAGGACAACTTGCAGGTGCCCTTATCAACATATTAGCCCCAATTGCATTTTCCAAATATGTTATCAAAATGGTAATTCTATGCTTTCCTTTCTGTAGCTCGACTAGGTTTCATAAAGGTAGAATTATTACTATAAATATATTGGGGGGAAACTATTTCAATTACTGGAAGAATATGTAACTCCAACTCTATTTATTTCAATTTATTCAACTGTCTTGATATATTCGCGCACAGAACTTTATAAAGAATGAATAAATTCACCTTGAAATTGTACCAATTGACTTTGGCTGGGCTAGACTGTGAGAGGAATCAGAGTCCCTTTTTCAAATAAGGCTTGACAATGCTGATCAAAACAAAGAGGCTATTCATTTATTAAACTGACAGCTCAACCCAGGCTTCGGGCCTATGGGATGATGGGGCCTGGGGTGTTCGTCATGGCCTGGGGTGCTGGCCTCTTCCGCACACATTTTTGCTGCGCGTACACTCAGAGCCTATATCTGACGGTGTGACATTTCCTAGGGCACTGGCAGCTGTTCAGATGTCAGGCAGCTGGTGTGAGAACTGTCATCCATACCAGGTGATTATTCCATGAGTGACATGTTAGCCCAGAGAATTTTTTCATAAAACCACCTTGGTTTCCCTTTAGTTACTTACAGTCTATCAGAAATTTCAGCAGAGATGTGTCTTGGTTAACATCTCTATTAAAGCAAAATTGAGCATGCAATGGTCATGCTAGGTAACTGGTTATTAGTACAGAGTTGTGAGGTGTACATTATGTAATTTGTTAGTAGTACAGTTAATGTACTAAAATTTGTGAAATAACATATTTTCTAAATGAAAGTAAGTTCAACTTTTCATTTACTTATTTAATAGATACAGCACCATAATCCCATTTTGGATTTTGTCAAAAGTGCTATATATACTGGGATAATCTTGGATATGACAATGGGAAGGGGTTGGTGCAAAGAGCATTGCCATCCATGTGTTCCTTGTCCATCCAAATCCTATAAATCACCATTGTAATGAACAGAGCAGAACACTGAGCCAAACAGGAACAACACAGCAAGAGCACATTAGAGTTGCAATCATCTACAGAATTATATTGGCTTCTTGAGTATATTTCTCCATATTTTAGTGTAAGTGTTCTCTCTTGGAACACTATCCACTATAAGATAAACCAAAGGAGTTTTTTCCTAACAATGCCTTCTGTTGTTAAATCAATACTCATTTAGTAAAGTCAACCATAAGAAATGTCAGAATTAGATCACTGTTCAGAGAAAGAGGAGAGTGCCATTTCTAAAGAAAGAAATTAGTCTGAAAAGCATGAGGCTGAGTAAAAGTACAATAGTATGCAGCTTTTAATGAAGAGACTGAAGCACAATACCTAGCACAAGAGGCTGGATAGTCCCAAAGCTACTATTAAACAGCTGCTTATTCTGCAAAGACAAGTATGCTTAGGTGTACTTAAGATTGCAAAAAGAAATCTGTGAATTTTATAATCATTTTTGTAAAACAAGTGTCATGTGCACGGATAAAACGAATTGTGATATTCCACTAATTTTTTAATTCTTTCATTTCTCATTGAAAATTTATACATATTCAATATGGAATATGTGCAATATTATGTACATCACTGTACATAATGATCAGTTATATAACTGTTATTGTTTACCTTTTCCCTATTATCCATTTGCAAATTTTTTCTTTCATTACGTAAATTTGCCTAAAAAATAACTCCTCTTGACTATTTATTCACATAATTAGGTAGAGATGAACTAGAAGAACTAGAAGATAAAACACTGGCCTAAATAAGTCACTGCCTTTACTCACTCCCAGATGTGCAAATGACTTCATCATGCTCCTAACCCCCAACTTATCTGTGGGTTTCGTATTCCGCAGTTTCAGTTACCCATGGTTAACCATGATCCAAAATAATAAAAAATTCTAGGAAAAATATCAATTCATAAGTTTTAAAGTGTCCACCATCCTGAGTTAGGGGATAAAATATTAGCACTGTCCTGCTCCATTAACATGGACTGTGAATCTTTGTCCAGTGTATACCTAGCACAAGACGCTACCTTAGCCCCTTAGTCACTTAGTATTTCATTGAATAGTAAATCAACTGTTATGTTTGTATGCTGCTTGCTGTGTTCAAATGTTTGTTATTTTCCTTAGAAATGGTCCCCAAAATAGTAATACTGGAAATTTTATTATATGGTGTTGTTATACTTACCCTATTTCATTATTGGTTGTTATTATTATTATTATTTTACCATGTCTAATTTATAAATTCAACTTTATTATAGGTCTGCATGAATAGAAAATAAAAAACAGTATATGTAAGGTTTGGTACTATCTGTGGTTTCAGACATTCTGTGCTTATAGGATATGCACATATTCTAAGGAATATATCCTCAATTAAAAGGGGAGTCTTCTGGACTCCTGAAATTCCAATTTGAATACTTTGTGAAAGTTTTGAGTTTGTAAATCATCCACCTTATGGTACTATGAAGAAAGCTTCTGTAAAAATTGAGCATTATTGAAGATAAATGAACACAACCATGGAGAGAACCTGTGAACAGAGACTGAATGTATCCATATCTGAATCTAGCGCAACCCACTAGCCTTTTAGTAATATAAGGAAATAATCGCCTTTCACTAAGCTAATTTGCAGTGACTTTGTTATTTACATCTGGGAGAATGCTAACTTGCATATGTCCTAAAATTTTGTTTAAGTCCTCTTTTAAAAGATCTTATACACATTTATGATTGCAAAGAACATCATCAAAATGATTTCTATAACCTTTTGAAAGACTTCATCAAGATTTTTTGATTATATTTTAAAGAAAAAATGTACATGTATACGGAATACATACAAAATATTTTGTGTTTTTATAGGGAAATAACAAACATAATATGGGGTGTCCTGCCAACAAAGAATCTTGGTCATCTGGAAATCATTAATCCTGATTGTCTTTTAGACTGTAACATTATCTTACTGACATCTATTTGAAGTCATACAAGATATAAAAATGATCTGACATTTCCCTGGTTTCCTAGAATGGCCAGTATCTATATATAGATAAAATAGATAAGCATATACACAAAATGTACGATAATTGTAACTCACTAAAATTTTGGCATTTGATTGCAAATATAGATTATGTAAAGTAAAATACTAGATGAAATATTTTCAGACAAAATACAGAGATATAAAAAAGAACAAATAACTAAATATTTGCATATACCCATATCTGAATATAGATGTAATCAAATAAATGTTGCTTATGTGTATAGGTATGCATGTATATATGTGTATATTTTTTTCCTAATTTTCATGAGTTTTTCTTAATATCTTGAGCCTATGTTTTCCATAAATGTTATCACTTTGCTTCCTTAACTATGACAAACTGTAGCTTAAGTATTTTTTATTATGTTTAATGGATTCTTAGTCACTTTGAATATTTAATAGTGATACTTCAGAACAAATATTTATCTGACTTTTTTCAAATTTGATGATTCATTCTCAAATTTTTAAATATTGTGCATTCAATACTTTAAATATATGCATATATTTAAAGTCTACCCTTGTGGGAAATGCAAGAAACTAAGGCAGAGAAAGGGAACAACAAAAACTGACTTTTGGTTTATACACAGACTTTAGAGCTTCCCTCTTCCCCTATTAAAAATATGTTCTGGCCGGGAGGTGGCACACGCCTGTTATCCCAGCACTTGGGAGGCTGAGGCAGGAGGATTGCAAGTTCAAAGCCAGCCTCAGCAATGGCAAGGCACTTAGCAACTCAGTGAGACCCTGTCTCTAATAAAATACAAAAAAAGGGCTGGGGGTGTGGCCCTGTGGTTGAATACTCAGTTAAAAGCAATAATCCAGCCCCAGCCCTATGCCATTTCAGATTTCATATAGTCTTCAAATTACTATGGTCAGATTGATGGAAGTTTAGAGTATTATGAGAAATCTTTTCATTTTCTAACTTAAGATCAAACAAGGACAATAAATATTCTGATTAAAGATCAAATCAAGACATATGTTTCTGATAATTTTATTTGTTCGTGGCAAACTGCATAGGTTCTATAAATATCTTTTAAATAAATGGATCCTCTGGAATGGGCCCCAGTTTGGTGGTTTCTATACTCCCTTTCAGCCTTTATATGATGTCATCCTGAAATTTTTTAATTTTAGGAATCAGTATTAGGATCCATGTAAAAGTCTTTCCTCATCATAATAAAACAACTCAACAGGGAAAAAACATTGTTTTTAATGCATGTACAAAGCACTCATTGAAAGAAGACATAATAAAACTGGGTAGAGAATGTGATTTTAAAGATTATTTCATATATTTCAACTGTTTTTTTACTTATCACATACAAAGTTTTGTGCATATGCTTTAGTAAAGAAAGAATGTAACTTTTTGTCATTATTTGTGACTATAAATTGAGTGGTTTTGATTCAGACTATTGAAAATTCTGGGCTTCTTGTTTACCCTTCTAACCATGTCTCTATTTTGCCTTCTATTTGTTTGCTTTTGTTTTGTTTTTTTAGAAAGAAGAAATTCAAGTGTTTGAAATGTGTTTGTAAAGTTGAGTAGCTAACCTGTGGTCCTGCTTTTGTCTCCTGTCACTGTCAAGAGAGAACAAAAATCTCCAAAGTCTACAAGCAGAGAGCTTTTCCTTTCATTTTGGTGACTTTTCTTCCCCTCTCCTAAGCAAAATTGCTGATCAAGTGTCAGACTCCATTTAGATGACTTAACAGCACATCTTGTCAGTTTTTACAGCTTTGGAAAATGTCCCCAATTTACTCTAATTGTCTTCTCTCAGGTAGCAGCCATCAAATGACAGTTATGGAAGTGTTTCCTGTTAGAGCCATGCCTCGAGATTCTCCTCCAGCCCTCTCTGCCATAACCATATACAATTGACAAGGAACAACCTGACAACTACACAGAGGCCATTTTTGAGCTGCTATATAAATGAAAGGACAGTCTTATTACTTAATTACCAGAATGCCAACTGATACAAGAAGCCCACATTCCCTCCTAATGTGTGGCATCCAGAAACGTCTCTTCGGAATTGATTCCTTTGTCTCCTTACTTAGATTAAAGCCTGGTGGTGAACCTAATGTTCATTTCCTTTTTGCTTCCTGATAAAACAGACATTAATTAATTACCATTCCTTTACCAGTAACTAAAGATTTAAATACCCCCCCTTGGTTTCATAGTTGCTAGTCTTAATGGGAAAAGAAAATTTTTTTTTTTTTGCTTTAAATTGTATTTTATTCATTTACACTAAATTTATCTCTGCTCTGAATGTAGTATAACTAGTAGATTGTTAGTGAGGACATTGAAGAAAACAATAATTCCAGAGTGATCATTACTTATATTAATATCCAAATTAACTTGTTAAACAAATATTATGCTCTTGTTCAAATACCTTATTGCTGTCTGGTAGATGGTTGGTTTATGCAGAACTAGTAAATATCATAGTTTCTTATACATGCAATCTAAGTCAGACTTCTTTAGATTCTGTTTTTAACTTTACTGTTTATTAGAACTTTAAATCACAAAAAACTTCATTAGTGCCACAGTTGGACCTTATGTCTTTAAAGCATCATGTACTGTAGCGAATTACAAAGTAAGAAATTCTTCCTCACTTATTTTGACATTAGGACAACTAATTTACTTGAGAGAAAATGGCTGAGTCTCACGTTCTTCTCAATCTTTCAAATTTGTTAGACTACTCAGATAAAGTCCACAGGTAAAGAATGTATAGTTAGAAAGTTTTACCACCTTTCATGTGGTTCATATTTTAATTTTTTTTTCTTTTTCATTCAAGAAGTGTTTATAAGATAATGTTAAGTAGAAAAGATGGAGTTCTTAACATCTCAAAAGCATTGGGAATGCAAAAAAATAAATAAATAAATAAATCAAAGGTCCAGCTATTCCACTCCTTGGCCTATTCCCAAATAACTTAAAAACAGCTTACTATAGGGGCACAGCCACATCAATGTTTATAGCAGCACAAAATTCACAATAGCTAGATTGTGGAACCAACTCCAATGCCCATCAGCAGATCAAAGGTCAATATAAACAAACAGCCTGGAAAGAACTAAAAGTAAAATGTGTCACAGAGATTGGCAGGTTAGATATAGAAGAACCATGACTCGAGGGACTAAAGAACCATTGGGTATCCCAGCAACAATCCCTGTGCTAGGACACTTGAGATTTTAAAAAAGGGGTTCTTCTCCAATGAAAAATGTTACATCCCAGCTTTAGAGCAGGAAAATTGGTTCAACAAGATGATGTAATCAATTTAGAAACTTATGAATGGTGGCTAAGGATTTAGACCAGGTCTCTTTGGCTTTACAATCCAAATTCTTGGTGACCTCACATTTGACACAGAATTGTATATTGGAAGATGGATTCTATTTTCCAAACTTTAATTAAAGATAGATGAAAGAGTTGTCTGTCATGGAAGAAATTAAACAGTATTTTTAGTAATGTGATAAAATAGAATTACTCTTACCTGCAAAAAATAAAAAGTTATTTTATTTTCTTACTTCAATATCATAGGATAGAATTTAAATACATCTCTGTGTAAAGATAGGTACTTTTCTCTTACAAAATATCCCTTAATAATCTGAAAGCTCTGATTAAGTGAACCTTGCTTTCCTTTCATAGGATACATCACCCATTTCTCTTTATTCCTTAGTAATACACTTTTTAGAAGTTCTGATCCACCTACATTCATTGTAAATTTTCAAAGTTTTAAAATTCTTGGGCTGGGGACGTAGCTAAGTGGTATAGTGCTCACCTAGCATGTACAAGGCCCTGGGATCAATCCACAGTATTGCCAATAAATAAATAAATAAATAAATAAATAAATAAATAAATAAAACAAAAATAGGCCAACATAAAATATAATAGGATCATTAAAGTGATACATAATCTCTTTCTATTTGCATGTTATAATATTCATAAATTTAGGAAATTAATACATAGAGTATAGAGATACATTTTTTGATCCTACAAGTCATTCTGAAATGCAGTGTTTTGCAAAAGTCTTGGGTTCGAAATACTGTGTTCCATTTGGTTTAAATACTTCTAATAAACATTGATGATAAAACAAGGTAACAGTGAGCATAAGCCTGACAAGAAGATGTTCATTTCTAGTTTAGTTCATTTTAGTTGCTCATAAAACTCCAATATTAAAAGAAAGATGGAATTTCAAATGTAGACATTTGTTGAAAAAATTGAATATTTCATCTAAAGAGAATATGTTTTGAAAAATGATTTTTTTCTTACTTCGGGGGAGAAAAACCATAGACTTCATTAACAATTACAAATATATGGACATATCAAAACCAGATTTCTTCAACTATGGTTATGTGTACTAAAAACCGATAAAATGTTAGCCTACAAGTGGGTCCTCAGATGGCTCTTCCAATAAGTACAACATTTCAAGAGAAACGGCTTCATTATAGAGTACCTAATTTGGACATAAGTTAACTTAATTTTATTTTACTAATCTTCCTTGAAAATAATATATAAAATTTTGTTTAGAACAGCATATAAATTTATTTATCTTAATCATAAAAAAATGTTCCTTTCATACCAATCTCTGGTGGGTCTCATAGATTTTCAGAAAAGTTAGAATTTCATGATGTCAATAAACAATTCAATCTGTGAAATATTTGCAAGATAAACACATACTACAATATACTAAATAAGTGTTTGCACTAATTTTTCTACTGAAACGGCCATTTGTTTACCTGGGGGGAAATGGCTTGGAACCAACCTGTATTAGTCAGCTCATGTTTCTATATTTTGTTGTGGACAAAATACACTGGGTGGCTTAAACAACAGGCATTACTTCTGAGAGTGCTGGAGGTGGGAAGGCCAAGAACATGGCATGGGCAGATGTGGGTTTTGGTGAGAATCTCTGTTCTTACATGGAAATGGTCATCTTCTCACTGTGTTCTCACAGCATGGAGAAGAGCATCTCTGGAGCTTCTTATAAAGTGTACCACTTCGATGGCCAAGTAAAACTAACCCCCCAAAGGCTCAGCTCCTCATATCATTAGATCTCTCAGGATAGCTAACCCTGGGTGGTTAGGGCCTCCACATACGAATTTTCAGAGGACACAAATGTTCGGTCCACAACATCGTACAACTGAATAACAAGGTGATAGGATTCCTATGAATGTATTTTAATTTTTTAAAAAATGTTTTATTTATTTATTATGATTTTTAGTTGTAGATCGACACAATATTTATTTATTTTTATGTGGTGCTGAGGATAGAACCCAGGGTCTCATTCGTGCTAGGCAAGTGCTCCAACACTGAGCTACAGCCCCAGCCCCTCTATGAATGCCTTTTAAAAGATTATCATCATCATTTGAAGATTGAAAATATATTTGATCATTTTTACCTCACATTCCTCAGATTCTGTATATAGCCTATGAAAGTTAATTTATAAACTAAATGGATCCATCAAATAAAGCAACTTGCAGAGCTACTTTCTTGTTTTAAAATATCCATTTCCTAAGCTTAACCATTTTGGCATTTGAGTAGACACAATTTTACAGTGTAATTTGGCTCTTTTAACTTTAAAAGTTGAGTTCTACAGAGTTAAGATCAATTATATGATAGAAATTGCATCTCATTTGCAAGAGAACTAGGTACCCTGTGCCAAAAGAGTTTGTGTATTATATGAGAGTGTTGGTGTATGTGTTCAAGTGTGTATTCACACTTACCTCTCCTGATACTAAATTTGTTTAATAGATTCTGTATCAATGCTACACATGTATTTAAATCTTTTATATTAGTGGTTAGAATTTTTATTCCCCTGAGCATATTTGTTCATTAGACACTTGTTTGAAAATTTTGAGCTCATCATTGCAATACCTGTGATATTAAGTTGCATAAACAGCTTGTGATTTTTAGATTATATTTTTGTATCTGAGAGAGGGATGCATAATAAACCCTTTAAAAAGTGCCAAATGTTAAAAATATAAATGAAGTAAAGTGAGCAATGAAGAAAATTGTTTATCAAATGGCATAATTATTTACTAATTATTCACTTTATGCTTTCAAAATACTGTGCAGTGTTTGTGTTTATAATAGCTCTTTCATTTTTCATATGAAAGCATATCCATAAATATTTGTCTAAGTAAAGACCTGCTCTGTGTACAAATGATTGTTGAAACTGAGTGCTTGGAAAGAAGATCTTCAATGTTTTCACTGAGAAATAATGAAAACATATTTGATAAATAATTCATTTACACCTGCTGTGCATAATAATCACTGAGGATGTTGGAGTTCTTTCTGGAATAGTTCTCCAAATAAGTTGTCCTTTGCACAGTGTTGTTTCCAGTGAGGAGACTTGAGAGTTTGTGATATTTCAGTAAGCATGTTGTTCTAGGAATTAATACAATAAAATTGGTCCCTGAAGCTTTGTATAAATGATTTATTTTAAATGTGCAAATAGCTTGGTCAAGGTTTAAATGAGAATTGTGTGAAAGGGATAGCATTATGCAAATTCTAATTCAAGCTCCACTTTTTAATTTCTTCAAGTATCTATAAATGTGGTATGTTAAACATGTTGAATGTTTTAAAACAGGTGTGAAGGGAAGTATCAGTATCATTTGTTTTTGCTTCCCAATGTATGGTCTTACAAGGAGCATCAAATAGGAACTTCCTAGAAATGCAAATTCTCAGGTCCCCTCCCCAGAGTCCAAATCTATACATCAAATTCTTTGAGTTTAACAAAACTTTCAGGGGATTCTGATGCTTGTTCTAGTTTTAAAACAGCTAGTTGTAAGAGGGCACCATATGAAATATAAATATTTAGATACTATTAAAAAGTATGTTGAAGCTGGGCACAATGGTACGTACCTGTAATTCCAGCAACTCAGGAGGCTGAGACAGGAGGATCTCTAATTGGAGACCACCCTCAGCAATTTAGCAAGACCCTATTAACTTAGTGTGACTCTGTCTCTAAATAAATAAATAAATAAATGGGATGGGGATTTAGAATCATTGGTTCAATCCGAGTACAGTTTTTAAAAAGTATACTATTAATGGGTATCATGCACTTAACATTAGGAATTTATAAAACTAATGTAGTATACCAACATTTCTATTTGCATTTGGATATTGAAAATGATTTTTCTTTCCATTATTTAGATAATTCCCATGTACATGAAGTCTGTTTTCACTGCCATTTTCAGAACTTCTTGCATTGCCTGTCTAAAAATCTATAGATCAAGAAAATATACTATGAAAAAATTTAAAAGAAATACAAATATATACCTTTGTCACAGCAGAAGAAAAGTATCTTTCCGTTTTGTGTTCAAGACATTGGATGTATAATATAATGCCTTTATAATCATAACCATAATTAATGTTATTGATTGATAGAAAGATCTCTGATTGTAAAACTTACTATACCATTGATTTTTAATAAACAGAATAATGACTGATACATTGCAAGCAATGGGCTTTCTGGTAGAAATCACATTGAGATGACATTTGATAAAATGCTAACAAGTTCAAACAAATTTGAATTTTTCAGAGATATTATTACTTTTTCTGATCCTTGATACTGGACATTACTAAAGAGTTTGGGACTTTTGGATTCCTAAAACCACTGACATAGTGAAAATTTTTTCTTCCCACCTGAAAATGTTTTATCATGTCCTAGATTCCCTGCTAAGGTAACTTCAAAATGTCTTCTCTCATAACAGATTGTGCACAACAAATGTTAGGATAAATAAGTGAAAGAGATTGCCCCCAAAAGACCAAATAGAGACTGTGTTAATGTAACTCTAGTGGTATGAGAACCCTCTGGGGTGTACATACTGACTTGGCAACTAGGATTAATAAATGGTAATTAAAATCCATGGTGTGATTGAGACTCCAGCATAGAAGAGCAAGTCTAAAACTACATGTTGGAGTTCATATATCTGGAAAATAGAAAACAAGATTATAAAATCAGAAGAGTATTGTGATACAAAAAAAAATAACATTAAGGAATATTGATATTGTATGAATTCTAGCTCTATTACTTTAAGAGAAGCATAAGGAAGCAAAAGGCTGAGAAAATTAGAGTTGCCAAAATTAAAAATAACAGGAAGATGGATTTGAGAAGAGAGGAGAGCAAAATGCCATGCAGACACTAAAGAACAATTGTCAAAATAATTTATTTTCATGCAGGAGATCATTTTAGGATTTTAGAAACTTAAAAGACAAAATTGAGAAAATACATTTCCATAGCAGCAGGAAAGCCTCACAGGTAGAGAAGTAGGGTCTGAATTAAGAGCTGATGTAATATTGAAAACCTGGCATTGCAGAGCTGAGCTTTTGGATAAATTTCACCATTAAGTGCAACATGTTTTCTAATGTACTTATTGGACTTGACCAAATATTTCAAATATGCTCATTATAGAAAATTTAAATACAATCCTCCCTAATAGCTGAAATTTGCACCAGATATTCAGCTAAAACCACAAGTTTTGAAAGATTTTGAACAGTAGGAAACATAAGATTTTATTTGACCTTGAAAATATCTATGCATTTCTTTTGCCAATAGTACTTTTATTCCAAGTGTTGCTAGCAAGCAGGGGAACTTTCTCAATTAGTTTAGAAAGTAATTTAGTCTCGGCCACCCCACCTGTGGCACAGTCTTAGCGATCAAGTATTGGCCACTGAATTCAATTAATTCCACTGCTGAAAGCTCTGTTTGCTGCTACAAAATGAGGCATTAGAGTTGGTCACTTGGAGGGACTAGGTCAGGGAGAGAGGCTTGCAGAGCTGTAAGGACGTCTCCTGATGGAATGGAAAGCTTCAATATGCTTCACAAACTCACTTCCTCTCTCCTTTTTAAAAGTAGTTCTGTCCATAGCAGCAGTTCTGGAAGAGCTGCTGCTGTGAATATTTGTTTCTGCAGAATTGCACACCTGAATGACATCTCTTGATTCTAGTAATTTGCCTCTGTGTGCTACATTGCCACTCATGGAGGTAACCTTGACCAGGGCTCTGGAATCCTGGTATGTACACTTTTACAGGTTCAGTCTCCAACCCACACCTGCCCCTACCCACAACAGTCTCTAGGTGTTTCTGAAAAAAATAAAAATAAGATGGAACTAAATTGTTTTCTTTAACCCTTTTTTGTTGGAAGATAGCTCACATGCAAGGGTAAAAAAAAAAGCATATAGCACAGTTTATTACAAACAGTGTTATAATTACCACACAAGCTAAGATTCAGATCATTGCTAGCAACCTAGGAACCAAATCCTTATGCTTACTCTCAATACCTATTTACTGCCAATTTCTAAAAGGTATCTGAATTTCACAGTAATCACTGTCTTGATTTTCTTTATATTATTTGTAGATTGAGAATAATTTCCTAAAATATTTTCTATTCTGAAATATTTATAGGTATTATCATATAGCAAGTCTACTGTGTTGGATATCATTCACTCACTGTTATATTTGCAAGATCAATGGTTTTATTCCTCATCGTTATATGTCTTTCATTTTTATTGGTACATAGCATTCCATTATTTGTACATGTAATAATTCAATTTATCTAAATATCCTACATAAGAGGCATATAAATATTCTTGTACTGGTCTTTTACACACATTCCTCTTTGCTATGTAACCATGAATATAATTGTTGGGATATGTAATTTGCATCTTTCATTTTCAGGAATTATGGCAAATCTGACTCTCAAAGTTACTCTCTCTGCTGCTGTGTAACAGAAGCTTTGCCAGTGCTTGAGATTATAAATCCTTTGAATTTTAACAGTCTGGTGGGCACACAGTGGTGCTGCCTAATGTTTAACTTGCATTTCCATGAATAGAAATATGGTTGCTAATTTTTTGGATTTATATTTGATACCTGCATATTTTATTCAAGCCTCTTACCCATTTTTTCTTGGGTCCTTTGTCCTTTTATTATTAATTAATAAGAGTTGATTATCTGTTCTAGACATCAGTCTTTTATCTACTGATGCACTGAAAATATATTCCCTCACTCTGTGAAATGTTTTTAACATTCTTCTAATGAAATCTTTTGAAACTAAGTTCTTAAAATCAAATCAGCCAGCATTTTCTCTTATGACTAGTGCTTTGTATATCCTCTTAAGAAAATACTACTCCACTTCATCATAAACACATTATCTTATGTTATCATGCAAATTGTGTTATTTCTCACCTATAATTCATTTTCATGACACTATTTTCATTATGGATGATCAGTTGTTCTAGCATCATATGTTAAAGGTAGTATTGTCCCTTACACTGCCACTAATGTTGGACTGTGTCCATACGTGCATGGATCTACTTATTTCTGTGCTCCTCTATCTACTCTTGCACAAATAACACATTATCTCTTTTTAAAAAATATTTTTAAAAAATATTTTTAATTGTAGATGGACACTATACCTTTATTTTATTTGTTTTATATTTATGTGGTGTTGGGGATGGAATCCAGTGCCTCACCCATGCTAGGCAAGCGCTCTACCACTGAGCCACAACCCCAGTCCCTACATTATCTTTTTACAGTAATGTGATACTAAGACTTGATATCAGATAAGGCAGAGTATAAGTTCTATTATTAGCATTTGGCATTTTCATATCAATCTTAGTTGGGATTTTGATGAAAACTGCAGTGAACCAATAAATTTAGATCAAGTTAGAATCTTTGCAATGAGTCATTAATTTCATAAACATACACATCAATATTATTACACTTTTTAAAATTTTGCTGAAAAAAAATCTATATTATCATGCTAACTTGAATTTGTTAGATTTATCATTTGGTAATTTTGATACTAATTTAAATGGCATTGCTTTAGAATTTAACTTTGTTAATACTTTATTTTTTAATACTTCATTTGCACTTCTTTAGTTTCTATCTATATATTCTATCAGCAAATAATCATTTCTTTTGTTTCTTCTTATTCTTTACTGCACTGTTAAGGGCACCAACTAAAATATTGAATAGTGGTGGTAGCTGTCAACCATGTCCTCATTTTAAATGGGAAAAATTTTTTTAAATGTCAAAATTAAACACTGTTTTAATTATAGGACTGGTTTTGTGGTATATTTACCAGATTCAGGTCATTCTTTTTTATGTTCTTTTGTTTTCTGACATCCCAAAATTATTAATAATTATTGAGAATTATCCATCTTTGCATTGCAACATTTCTGAAATGATGATATGGATTTTCTCACTGTACTTATTCTCAGGTTACATTAAGTGATTTGATTTTCCAATGTTAAACCAACCTTAATTCCCAGATAAAACCAACCTACCTGGGTATGTACATCATACTTCTACACATATCACTTCAGTTTGCTAATATGTGTATTAGAATTGTGAACTCTGTATTTGTTACTTAATATCAGTATAAAATATCCTTTCTTGAAATGTCCTATCAACATAATATAATTAGCAAGATTTATGCTTTCACTTTATTTAATTAATTGCTGTTTTACAGAAGCACGTGTGCAAGATAATTAGCCATTGCTTACATATGTATAAATGTTCACCAATGATGGTATCTAAGCCTATATGTTTGCTTTGTATTGATTTGTGATGTTTTCTTTAATTTTTAGAATTTGAGTGTAGAAAGACTTCTAACTAGGGAATAAATTTAATTGATACCCATAGGATTATTCAAATTTCTATTACTCTGAATCTTTTGTATTGTCATATCATTATTTTCAAAAGTGTTTATTACATCCTTTTATCATTTTAACATCTTTAAAGATATTTAGAGTCATTGATTTTGACTTTTGATATTGGCTAATTAGAAGCTCTTTCTTTCTCTCCTCAGATTTTGTCAGTTTTATAGAATTTTTATTATTATTATTGGTTTGGTACTGGGGATTTAACTGAAGGTGCTTTATCACTGAGCCAAAAGGGAACCCTTTTGAAGGCAAGGTTTCACTAAGTTGCTGAGGGACTTGCTAAATTGCTGAGATTGGCCTCAAATTTGTGATCTTCCTGTCTTAGCATACCAAGATGCTGGGATTATAGGTGTATGCTACCACACCTAGCAGTTTTACTGATCTTGTGACTATTCTTTATTCTCTGTATTTTATTAATTCTCCTTTTGTCTTATTTTAATTCTACTGTTTTTTTAAAGCTAAATATCTTTTGCATAACTCAGGATGCTTGGTTCACTGATTTTCAGTTTATTTTTCTTCTTAAATATATATTTTTAAAAAATAATTTTAGTTGTAGATAGACACAATAACTTTATTAACCCAGTGCCTTGCATGTATTAGGCAAGTGCTGTACCACTGAGCCACAAGCCCAACCCTCAAATATATGCTTTTGTGTATGTGTGTGGTGCTGGGGATTAAACCCAGGGTGTTGTGCATGTGAGGCAAGCACTCTACCAACTGAGCTACATCCCCCGCCCAAACATATGCTTTTAAAGTAAAAATTCTAAGGAAAGATTTTGATGCCTCCCATGTTTTTTGATATGCCATTTTTATTAATATTTGTTAATATTGCAAAATAAACATTGTGATGGTTTATTTCTGTGCCAACTCGACTGGGCTGATAGTATAACATTTCTGATTGTGGGTACAGCTGCTAAAACTTTTCTGATTGTGCCTTTCATGTGTTTTTAGAAGAGTTTAGCATCTGAATCAGGAGAATGAGTAAAAATGGTAGGCCTCACCAACCAGGATGGTCATCATCCAATCCACTGAGAGCCCAAATCTGAGAGAGAGGGAGAACTCATTCTGTCTGCCTAAGGAGGGCCCTCCATCTTTTGCTCTTAGACCCCGCAGCTCCTGGTTCTTGGGCCTTAGAACTGGCATCCACAGTTACACCATGGACTTCACTTGTTCTCAAGCTCTGGAACTCAGACTTTGGATTGACTGACATAAATGGGCCTTCCTGGTTTTCCAGCTTACAAATGGCAGATTGTGACTTCTCATCTTCCATAGTTACATGAACCAATTCCTATTGTCTGTCTGTCTACATATCTGTCTCCCTCCAGATGAATCTTTCTCTTGAATCATGACTAATACAAACATATTCTATTTTATATTGTGCTTTTTTTCTTTTGAGCTTTGAGGTGTTTAAAGTATTTTCCTTAGTCTCCAAACACATTGGCACTTTCTGGCACATTTTAAAAATTATGCCTATCTTAAATGGTTATTCATGGTTAAACCATTTGCTTAATATGATTGTGGTCTTTTGGATTTAAGTGAAACTTGCTTAAATACCTGACACTTTTCCAATTTTTTAAATGTTTACCTTTTTATTCTGCAGTTAATATTGCATATAGCAGAAATGTTAGGTCAGGTTTTTAATTTTTTTTTCAATTATTTCATATCCTGACAATTTTTTTCCTGCATTTTCTCTCAGCTACTGAAAGAATTGTGAAAAAAAAAAAAAATTCTCATCATATTTATGGATTTGCTCTTTCTCCATGTACATTTGTGAATTCTTGCTTTATGTTTTGACACTCTTTTATATCATTTATAAAATCTTAGTAATATTACATCTTTCTGATGAATAAGAACTTTTATACAATTCTCATGTTTACCTTCATTTTTTTCACATTGAATTCTAATGTTCCTGCCATTCATAGAGATCTATAAACTTTTTAGACAGTTAGTGTTTGTATGGTCTAGGTTTTTTTTTTTTTTTCTTTCCTTTGATATCTTTGTCCTTTTTTTTTTTTTTTTTAAACAAATTTACTGAAAAATAATTTATATAACATCTTGGTCTATTTGACTGCTAAAACAAAAATAACATAGGCTGTGTGGCTTATAAACAACATATATTTACTTCTCATTGTCTGAAAACTGGGAAGTCTAAGGTCACGGCATCTGTTTCCTAGTTCATAGGTTAATATCTTTCATGCTGTGCTTACATGATGGAGGAGGTGGCAAAGAACATCTCAGGGAGTCCTTTTCTAAGGGCCCACTTCAATTTATAAGGGTTTTGCCTTCATGACCTAATCTCTTCCCAAATGCTTCGAATCCTAATACTTCACTTTGGTGGTTCAGATTTCAACATGTGTGTTTCAGAAGGCATTAGAATGTTTTTAATATAAACAGTTGGTCTGTTGCATATAATGTACAATACACCAATTCAAGTTGTATTTTTTTCTTTGCACTATTTTACTTTAGATATCATTTTGTTATTTTATCCACTCTGAAAATCTTTGCCTTTCAACTGAAATATTTAACACATTTTTGTTTAATATATAAACGTATTTGGGTTTAAACATACCACATTTTTCAGTCTTCAATAGCTTTGCAATTTTTTTTTATTTAAACTTTTTATACATATTTACAGAGTATATTTCATTTCATATTACATGTAAAGAGCACAATTTCTCAAGTTGCTGGTTTTATATAAAGTATTTTTACAACAATTGTGTCTTCATACATGTATTTAGGGTAGTCATGAATAACTCAGTCTGCCATTATTTCTATCCCCTTGCCCCCTCCCCCCCCTTTGTTAAAAAAAAAAAAAAAAACTTTGCAATTTATTGTTTTTACATCTTTCTTTTCTCCTGAGGCTTTTTTTTACTTGAATAATTTTACTATTTTTCTCTTATGGTTTTTAAGTTTTGTATTCTAATTTTTTTTTTTTATTTTACTGAACCTCTTATATATTGTAAACTATGCTAATTTCTATGCACATTATTATCATGGCTGGATATAATGAACATTTATCTGATATTTCCCAATATTTACCACTCCTTGTGTACTAATTTCCTTCTTGTACTTTCTTGCCTATTTTTTTCCTTCTACTGAAATACCATAGTATTTCCTTCTACTGAAATACCATAATAATTATTTTATTGTGACTCTCCCTATGATTAATTCTCCCAATTATTGTTTTGTTGAAAACTATCTTTATTTTTATTTCATTTTTGAATTATAGTTTTGCTGAGTCTAAAATCATAACTTGATATTTATTTTCTTTCACTAAAGATAATAACTTCATTATATCTTGGTTTTTGTCATTTGTATTGAAAACTCAATTGATTATCTTGCTCTTTGAAAGACAGCATGTCTTTAACCTCCAGCAACATTTGACACAGGCTCTTTTTATCTTCATGTTATCTATCATTTTCATCTCCTACCATTGTCCTGAAATTTTCATTCTTTGACTCTTTTATTCTAGATATTTATTTATAACCTATTCCATATTTGATTAATTCTCTTTTCAACCATATTCAATATGTGTTAAGCACATTGATGATTTCTTAATTTTATTCATTTAACTCCAATATTTCTATTTAGAATTTTAAAATTTCCAGCCACCTGCAAATAATCTTTAACTTTTTTTCTTTTATTTCAAAGTGAATATCATTATTTCAAACTCTTTTCCTGGTCATTTAGAACTAAGTGGATATATTTCTATCCTTTATGTTTATTTTCATTGCTTTTCCCATGTTGTGTTCTATACCTCTATTCTTAGTGATTTTTATTGGGAGATGGACTTTTAAAAAAATTCTTGTCTGAAAAAATTAATTGACTCTTTGAATGATAAGATCTTACCATAGAGTATAATAATGTTTTCTTCTTCCAAATGCCTAGGGTTAAAAGCAATCTGAGATGACTTTAATCCAATTTCAGGTATTGAGAGAACACAAAACTGGGCTGTAGTGTACTCTTTTTAGTTTATCCTTATTTCTATGATGTCACCCCTGGACACCTACTAGTCTCCTATCCTCAGCCCTACATGACTGTCAGAAGAAGCACTCAGCTCACCTACCAATGCATTCAGGAACTGGAAAGTACCCACAGGAGAAAATATTTTGCCATGAATCCTCCTCTTACTAATTGTTTGTTAATGATGTTGCTTTTGGTAACATTTCTCCAGTCTAATTTTTCTAGTTGTCCTCAATAGGAAAGCTTGATTAGAATTATTTATTCCACCATTACTTGAAGCTCCACTGCACATTTTTTGTCTTCTAGTCTATGACACTGGCATGGCTCCAAATAGAACCATAAGGCAGGCAATAAGAAAATGTAGGTGTTACAAAAACTGCAAAGAATGTTGGTGTGGGGAAGTGAAATTTCTCAGTTGAGACTATTATCCTCATTTGAATCAAACTACTAGTCTCTCAGCCAAAACATACAAATATCAAAAATAGCAATACAAATAACATTTTCTTATAAACTCCCATTTTTTCACATTCTATAATTAAATGTTTAAACTTAAAAATGTACTGTGCTTACTATAACTTTAAAAATTAAAATTACATGAGAAAAATCATATTACAGATGATAAAATTTTAGGATACATATTTAATTTTTATTACTCTTTTGACTAATACTCATCAAATAACGTATTAACAAATTGGAACATTTGATTAGTTTGGTTTACAAAACTAAAATTTACACTTATAAAGCAATTTTTTTTTCAAATGATCCATCTGTAAACCAGCCTCCTAAATCTGCTTCTTGCTAATTACTAATCATTTAGAGCAACATGCACAAGGAGTGTCCATATCATTCATAGACAAAGGTACATAAGGCCCCAAATAGAACTGAATAAGGAGATGAGACATTTAAAGCCTCACTCAAAAGACAAAGAATTAACCACATGAAATATTTTCATAACCTTTGAGTCTTAATGCCTTGGCTTAACCTACTCAGGCAGCCAACTTATTTTCAGTGCAATACAATACTTAAGTGCTTGGAATCAGAAGTCAGGCAAATATGGCTTGAATGCTGGCTTTTCAAAATGGTCTTGGCAGTGGCTGACTTCCTAAGAAAACCCTATAATTCTCAGCAATAAAATGGGGATAGACTGCTACCCACTTCCATAATTTTCTGTAGCTCATCAGAATCTTCATTCCATGAAGGCAAGAATTTTGTTGTCTCTTTCACTTCTATATTGCAGGCACCAAGAACTTTATCAAATGGTATGCTTTCAACAAATAATTATTATTTTCAATAAGCAAGAATCTCAGCACAGTGTGTAGCATTAGTAAGAGCTAAATAAATGATAGCTATTATATTGCTATTGTTATAGATTCTAATATAATTATAATCATATATTCTCCATTTGATAAAACCACTGATGTGTACAATTTCTACTATGTGTAAAATAGTTAACCTAACAAGCCCTGGGTATAAATATTTAGACTGATGTATAAAAATGATATCAGAATAAATTGTTTTCAATTCTTATCTGACCAGAGGTAGTTATAATTTACTCTGCACCTGCCCAATGTAATATAAATTTGGCAACTTTATTTAACAAAATAAATATTTCTAAGTTACAAAGAAACTTTTAAGGATATGCTTAATATGTATACTACTACCAGAGGAGTAAATATAAAAGTCAAACAATATCAGGCTTAATGTTCTGATGTATCATTTCATTGCAGTTGTTTCATCACAGAATGCACAGACCTTTTTAAAATGATACGATCAGCCAAATTAGCCTTGAAAATCACTTTTAAGAGTCACCGATCAGTGCAAATTCTAACTGATCTCTAAAATTTACATGGCCTCTAAATACATTTTATACATCTGATAGTTTAATATTAATCAGTGCAAGAATTGTTGATTAGCATTCATGCATAAACAAATATCTATGTTAATAAAACTGAGGAATATGTATGTGGTTTGTATATGAGAACCTTAAAGGATTAGAGAATCAAGAAACAAAAATATATGGATATGATTCTAAACAGGAAATTTACACAAAACTCAGATCTTGAAGCTCTCCTATTTATTTGATTTTGTGTGATTTACATTCTTTAAGTCTTAGTTTTCCTTACCTAATACTCGAATACTTGTGAATTAATCAAATAAAACAGTGGAAGCAAGTTGCTTTGTATATTTCCTAGCATTAAATAAAAACTCAAAAAAAGAAAATTCTTACCTTTTGTTTAAGTTTAAGGCAAATTACAAATATATGTGTGTGTGTTCATAATATAAGAATTGAATTTAGTGGTAACAACCTCATGGAAAGGGCTTAGTTTATAGTCTTCTTTTACAATCTAATAAGACATATGCATTTACCAATAATATATCAAGCTAACAATTCCAGTACAAATTCCCAGAAATGGTGAGTAGGGATAAACAACAAAAGGAAAAGAAGAATAAATCTTCCTGTAAGGACTTAGCACTTCTCAGGAGTCTTTTGCTCTACTGAGAATGTTTATTTTAACACAACAAATAAAAAATACTTAGTTTTCAGATTGAATTTGAAACATGAAGATTAATTAAATGTTATTTTATATGTTGTCTGAGTCTCTGCAATCATCTTGGATCATATAGAATTAAATACACTAAGACTTTAAGAATAAGATAAGCAAGTTCATTTTAAGGGCTATTTTACTTTTCTTTTCAAATCCCACTTTAAAAGCCATTCACATATTCAACTTATTTTTTCTGAAAATATTCAAGCCACTTTTAATTAAACCGTACTGCTTTTCATATGACAGGTCAATTCCCTTCTGTCCTTTGTGAATTGGTCACCTGGCTTTTTAATAATAGCATTAGAAATGAATGTGGACAACTTTATTTCTTGGTTTATAATCATTATTAAAGCATTTACTACTAAGTATAAAGATTAGGTTTCTCATAACATCATTCACCAGTCTAAACCATA
Organism: Tamias sibiricus; assembly: GCA_025594165.1. Taxonomy (NCBI): domain Eukaryota; kingdom Metazoa; phylum Chordata; class Mammalia; order Rodentia; family Sciuridae; genus Tamias; species Tamias sibiricus. Next base: position 15,470,921 of record CM046662.1, read on the forward strand.
CAACACTTCTTAACATGTCACTGTCCCCTTCTTAAAGAGCTCCCATTCTATAATTTAGGATTTATTTAAAGCTGAAACCGAACTGTTTATCATGGAACATTATCATGAAAGAAATTCCATTCTGATCCTGGTCCTTTTCTGATCTGATTCCCAGTAATGCTGTTATACAAGTTCACTTACACTATCATAAAATATGCTACAAGCTAGAACCTACCGGAACCCATGGTCCCTGCTCCATTGTCTTCATCCATGTAACCACTCTCCACTGCCACATGAGGAGATCCTTTCAAGATGCTGGTGGGTTTTGTTCAACTTTCTGCACATAGCACTCAATTGTTTATGCCCCAGTGTGAACATAATATCCCTTTAGGTCATCCAATGTATCTGCTTTCCCTCTTCCTACAACTTAGTTTTTCTATACTGTGCTTTCATTTATGTATTTGTTCTTATTGTAACAAAAATATTCCATGTGTTTACTATACTGGGGAAGGAGTGTAATACAGTGAAACACATAACCTTTGTCATCAAACAGGCACAGTTCTTTTAAGTTCTGCTGCTCTCAAACCATTTTGCACTAGGCATTTTCACTTGTCTTAATACCAGTTTTCCTTCTCTAAATGAGGATACATAAAAGCTAATTCTTAATGCTACTATAAATACAAACCCAACTCTAATCATTCTAACCTCACTTATGGAGGTCCTCTAATGAGTTATTAAAAGAAATAAAGGAGATTATTGTTAAAATGTGCTGTAGAGAATGCATTCTACTGTCATGTATTACTAATTAGAACAAATTTTTTTAAAAAAGAAAGCTTTCAAAAGGAAAAAAAAAATTGCTTTGCGGGGCTGGGGTTGTCGCTCAGTTGTAGAGTGCTCGCTTAGCATGTGTGCAGCCCTGGGTTTGATCCTCAGCATCACATAAAAATAAATAAATAAAATAAAGGCATTGTGTCCAACTACAACTAAAAAGCAAACATTAATAAATAAATAAATAAAGTGCTTTGGAACGTGCCTGGCAAAGAATGAGCTTTTAATAAATGTTATGGCTTATATCACTATAGCTAGTGCTGCTACTAGTGCTACTTCCTGTAATTTAAATCTACTATGTAATCAACAGCCAAGTCTGATATATGTTAGATTAACTACAATCTAACTTAATGTAATGTTCACTCTTCATTATAATCTAGTTATTCTTCTCACAAGAGAATTCTCATGATTTTGCTCCTTCATTTCCTTATGTTGTTTCTCAGTCTGTAATGTTTTCCTACCATTATTAAAAATTAGTTTGAGGAAAATAAAGGGAATAAACAGAACATGCCATGGAGGATACTGTCCTTGGAAAGACTGCATGGGTTCATATGAGACAGGACCAACCATAACTTAAAGATTGTGACAGTAAAGAAGGTATTGTGGAAATATCCTCAAATCTTCGAGTCAAAGGTGTAGAGGGATTGGGCTTCATTCATGGCAATCAAAGTGGAAAATATAAAGGGTTTTTGAGATACTGCTAATAAAGAATAAATAAAATTGGAAACGAATCACATTTAGTTGAAATTTTCAATCAATTTAACTATGAGTTGGATAAGAGTAAGTAAATTTCATAAACAAACTATATATATACATATATATACATATGTGTGTGTGTATATATATATATACACAAACATATACTTTTTATATATACTGGTTTTAAACACTGGAGACATGTGCCGTGTGTGTGTGTGTTTGTGTGTGTGTGTGTGTGTGTGTGTGTGTGTATGTATGTATATGTGTGTGTTAGTAATGATGAAGGAAAAGGAATTTGCGAAAATGTATAAATTTGTATACTAAATTCATAAAGTGTTACAAAAGTGAGAACAAAAGAATTCCATTACTGGTGAATACATATCACTGCCAACAATAATTTATTAGGTACTAATTACATGCCAGGCACTATTAACAGTAGATAAATCATAGAAAACAAGATGCTATATATGCCTGACTTTATTGTATTTATATATTAAAGCATAATATATGTTTAAGTATGAGCATTGAATATATAGATAAGTACTTTGATTGATAGTAGTAAATCAGGTCGTTCATGTGGATTGCAAATATGCTCTGTACCACATTTAATACTTGTTTACAATATATTAGCAGTAAATATCACCTTTTATTTGAAACTTAGTCTGGGCAACTTCATGTAGCTACTGCACTGCAAACGACACAAATATAGTCATTACCCACAATATCAGTAGTATTTTTGGTAGCTACAAGAAGATTCTCAAGTATGTATAGGGTCTAAAGGATAAGGTAACTCATATGGCACTCCAAGAGCTAGATGTATATTATACACCATAAATCTATTATCTTCTTAAAATTTCAAGAAAGCCTTAAAGGTTATATAATGTTATATATATATATATATATATATATATATATATATATATGTATATATATATATATATATATTATTCTTTATATAGTAGAATGAAGGAAACTAAAAAAAAGCAAATATCAAAATGGAGAAAACAGATTAAATTTCATAAGTTATAATGATGGACAAAATTTATGAGGCAAATTTTTTACTTTCCTTATTTTTTCTAAACAATGAATAATTAATAATGACCACCTACAATGTTTTCAGGTTGTACCCATATTTCACTCATGTATTCGTTCTTTTTGAGACATTTTGACAGATTATTAATCCTACATAGGAAAATATAGTATCTTTTTCTCTTTAATTCCATTTAATAAATAGCATAAGTCATGACACACACAGGGACTGGTTGCAAGAGTCATTTTTCACTTTGGGCTTTTATTAGATTCCACATTCAGCTCCACCCATTTTCTATCATTATATCTCTCTTTTGGGGATTTCCAATCATGCATAGACTTGGTGGGAGGTAGTTCAATTCCTACCAGTAAATAATGTGGTGGAACAAGCCTGTAATCATCTTGGGAGGCTAAGGCAGGAGGATTGGAAGTTCAAAGCCAGCCTCAGAAAAGCAAAGCACTAAGCAACTCAGTGAGACCCTGTCACTAAAATAAAATACAAAATAGGGTTGGGGATGTGGCTCAATGGGCAAATGTCCCTGACTTCAATCCCTGGTACAAAAAAAAAAAAAAAAAAAAAAAAAAAAAAAAGAAAACAAACAAAATTAGATTTTCCTTCTCAGTTCACTAAGACACATTTGCCTCCAGTTCAATCACACACACTGTTGCTGGAAACTATGGAAAATATGCAGAGAGTAAGATAACCTTCAGAGGGAAAGATTGAAAAAATGACCTAGGAGAGGACATGAAGTCCCTCACTGTAGCAACAGCTTCCAGAGGACAAAAACCTCTAAGGTGTGAAGTGTGACCTGTTTCCTTCTGCTTTGGTCAATGAGCTAGGCTCCGTTTTGAGAGTATGTAATTCCAGCTAACCGTGGGAAATATAGTTTTTTGTCCCTAAGAAAGGAGACATGGATTAACTGATAATATGAAGGGCAGCAGAATATGCCACCTCATAAAGAAGTCCTGTAGCCAAAGGGTGCTTGTGAGTTAAAGGCACTTAAAAATCAGCAGGTGCAAGAAGGGCTCGCTGACCACTCCTCTTATTTTTGAAAGCAGCCCCCACCCCCATATGGAAGCATCCTTCCATTCCAGCACAAAAAAGGAAAGCGACTTTCCCTCCAGAGATAGGAAGTTGAAGCTGAGAGAATTATAGAAACCAATCTTTCCTACTAATTCTATCTCCCCAGTCACTTTTCCATGTTAAATCACCCAGCTCAAATCCATTTGCTTATACTTCTTCACAATTTACTACCTTTGGTATACTCAGTATTTATGTGTTCAACTGGTTTTCTTTGGGTCTTCATTTCCTTATCAAGGTCTTTGAGCCATGTTAAACTATGTTCAATAAATTTGTATGCCTTTTTCCTGATAGCCTGTCTTATGTCATTTAATTTTTAGGCCCAGGTGAAAGACCTAAGAAGATAGAAGTAAAATATTGCTCCATTCCAAACTGTCATGGTTCAAACAGTTACATACTGTATCAAATTTCCCTTTGTATTCAAAATATGATCTAATGATGATCTTCCTTTTAACAATGTTTAGAATAGAAAGAGTTTATTATCAAGTATTGTTGTCATTGTTGTTTGAGTGTCACATTCTTGTCTCTGGGTGTGGAAACAGATACCAGAAACAGGATTCTAAAAACTGAGACCCTCATCTATGGTATTGATATTTATTTTACTTGACCATCCCTAAAGTCATCATTCTTTAGTGTGCACTCGGCTTCAAAACATCAGAACAAAGCAGACAAGCATTGCTATAACCTAAAGAAAACAATATCCCTCATTAATCTGTTCAAATTTTATATTTGAGACATTTTCTATCAATATGTTAAGTTGCTTCCTAGTATTTCCTGTTACAGGCTCTTCCTCTGCATTTCTTTGACTAATTTTGATTGCAGTTTGGTTATGCTTTAATCTACTTTTCACATACTGTTTCAAAATTTTTGCATTTGAATTCAGATTAGTTGAGTGCTAAGGCCACGTGAGAATCAATATCTAATATATTTCTGAATGCAGTCCTCAGCATTTTTATCTTGAATTAAAACAACTTGACGTGTTCACGGTACCACCTTTAATCAAGTGTAACCATAAACTACAAAGAATTGAAAATGAAATGAGTATAAGACATTTCACACTCCAAGCAGTCAGATGATAATAAGTTTCCACCTGTTAACATATTAATAGCAGTGTTAAAGAGCACAATGTGCCGGAGGTATTACAAGCCTGTGCAATTTTACATGTGTCAAGAAAACGGTTTGCTTGTTAGCAACTGGTTATAGTATCAAAGCAGAATGAATTCCATGGGGAATACTGGTTGTGTGATAAAGAAAAAGGGAAACCTCAGTTTCTTGAGTTATTTAAAATAACCCGTGAAAAGCCCTGGATAATACAACAAGAAGGACATGCCTCTGGAGGGCATTAGATGACCTACAGGAATAGATAGTTTCCATCCCTAATGTCTGTGATTAATATGTCATAATTTTGAAAGGTGCATGCAGGAAGAGATGCTGAGCAGTAATACAAAGAGACAAGGCATGGCACGGAGGAGACGCATCCAGTACCCGTGACTGAGGTAATAAAGTCAGGTAAAGCATATGGTTAGACCTTCTCAGGAGCATCTGGGCTTGTTAAAAAATGATGTTTATAAGGATTACTTTCTTCTCATCAGTGATTTTTTTCTATTGGATAAATTAAAGAGTGTTTAGTACAAAACTGAAAGTCTGAATATGCAAGAAAATAAAGCAGGATAAACACATTTAGAAAGTGCTGGTATGCCCAGGAAGGGCTTTTATGGTTGAAGAATTGAAAACAAAACACCCACAAAAAGCTCATCACTGGTTTCTAAATTAATACCCAATTCCTAGAATAACTGATCCTTTTTGTTATCTACTTTTCTAGACATAACATTAAGAAATCTGGGGCTGGTGATGTAGCTCAGTGGTAGAGTACTTGCCTAGCATGTTTGAGGCACTGGGTTCCATACTCAGCACCATAAATAAATAAATAAATAAATAAATAAATAAATAAATAAATAAAGTTTTGTGGCCAAGTACAACTAAAAAAACAAATAAAGGAAATCCTATTTTCTCATATGTAACTGGATGGAACAGAGTTTCAGAAGTAAATCTTATAAACTCTTTCTAAGATCCCCAAAATGAACACATTTCCAAGAACAGAAAAATGTTCATGAGGGAAAAATCAAGTTATTTTTTTAAAATCTTAGATAAAAATCATGACAATTGTATTCAGCATTTTGGTCCAACAGTTTCTTTCACATAGCCTTGTGTTTGCCAGATAGTCTTATACACTTCTTCCTTCAGTTAACCCTAAGATTGATATCAATGATAAACAGTTCACAATTCATAATTGCTAATCTATTTGTTGATCATCTATTGATTTTCATTTGATCTATGTGTTTCTAATTAATATGCAAGATGACATTTCTTAGCCAAAAAGAAATGGAGCTGTTTATGCATTGTGGCAATAGTTGTTTTTTGTTTCTGTAGTTTTATTTTTGTTATGTTTTATCTTTCAAAATAATATAAAAATTGTACAAAATCTTAGTATGAGTAAGATAATACAAGTATAAATTTGCATAGTAAACAGTAAAGAAAATGTTATTAAAAGTAATCATGTCTTCCCTAAAAGCAGTAAGGTGCCCTTAACCAGCTGCCTGTTGTGATACAAGACTGAATCTAAACTCTTCTGAACCAATAGGCGGCAGTCCACGCATCCCACAGGGAGAACCTTCCAGCAGCCAGATAATCAAGGAGGCCCCAGAGCACCATTATGCTCACCACATGCAGGGAAGATCCATATAGAAGCATTTTGATTATTTATTTAGCATACCAGGTTTCACATTTTAGATTGAGAAGAACTAATAGAAGCATGCTGATAGCATGCCTGCTATAGAATAGGAAAAATTTGTAGTTTGCATCTCCTATTGAGCAAAAACAGAAAGCATGTTCTTCAATCAGTGGCAAATGGTTCACATAAAGCCACATGTACAAAATGGACACTAATATATATATTTTACAAACAAGATTATAAGTACAACACAATACCTGTACAATTTTAAGAATAAAAGCTCAGTGACCATAAAGATAACCATGCCTAAATTAATTATTGGAATCATAAACCTTCTCAAAATGTATTATGCTGGATACATTTAGGTAGCTGATGTTTGAAAAGTAAAATCTGTCCCAAATACAGGTTAAAAATGGAAAGTTTGGCTTGGTTTTTATAAATGTACAATGAAGTAGGTTGCCTTGTTAAAGACTGAAGTGATTTAAAATGAAAGAACATGAGGTCCATACTATTAATATTTTTTGAAATAATATTTCCTCAAATAAGTCTGAGGAGCTCTAATAAATTACAGAGCTGAAGGTGTACCAGTTTAGAATTGGTATTTTTCTGTCACTAAAAAAAGGAAAGTATTTTTAGTATTTTCAGTTTGTTTGAAAGTTTTTAAAAGAAGTAAAAAACCCTACTAAGCTTATATTTAAATTTCCTTTATAAATCACTAATTCTTAGTGGTTATATTTATGTCTGGATGTGTGCTGGTGCTTTTCTGGGGATCGAATCCATAAATATACATGCTAGGCAAGTCTTCTACCACTGAACTACATCTTGAGCCATAAATCACTCTTTCTAAAAAAAGCTTAGCAAATCTATATATGTCACCACTTTATCTCTTACTTTATTATATCAACCTGAAAAACTAATGTCAAAACAATGGATATGACACAGATTAAACATATCATTCTAACCATTTGGAAATAAAAGATAAAAAAAAAAAAAAAAGATTCAAATTGATCTTTCTCCTGAGGATTTTTTTTTTTTTTTCACCAGATAAAGAGCCTCTGGCAAAGTTATTTTTTAAAAAAGTCATAGCTTTTGGAGTTATTGCAAATACATTCTGCCTAAACCACAGTAATAACCTGTAATTGGTGTCTGTGATTCTTTTCCATACAAAACATGAGGGCATTTGAAATCTCACTTAGCTCATCTGATTCCCTTCATATTATTTTGTGAATACAACTCAAAGTGCTACATGTACTAAAGGAGTCTTTGCAAACTGGTCCATGCCCACTTCTTAGATCTTGTATTCTCAGTCTCCCCTTAGTTTTTTTAGATTCAGAAACACTGGCCTCATAATATGTCTTCAGAAACACCTGGCTTAGTCTTATAGGGTTTGCACACCTCTTTTCCTGTTCCAGGAAAGCTCTTCCCTAGACCTTGGTGTAGCTACCTTCTTTTAGGGCAGGGTTCAGCTCATGTAACTGTCTCATCTGGAAGAGTAACATCTTAATCACACATCTAAAGAAGCTGACATGTAGACATAGTCATTGTATAGGACTGTATAATAGGACTTGGCATTGTAAGAATGATCTTAGTTATTCACTTTTCCCCTCTCTACTAAAGTATGAAAAGGGTGATGAAAAAAAAAAAAAAAAAGATGGTAGAATGAGATGGATATCATTACCCTAAGTGCATGTATGAAGTCACAAATGGTGTGAATATACTTTGCATACAACCAGAGATTTGTAAAAAAGTGCTCTATATGTGTAATATGAAATGTAATGCATTCTGCTGTCATTCATAACATCTTAGAATAAAAAATAAATTAATTAAAAAAAGAAAAGAAAAAAAAGAAACTCTATGAGAGAGGACTTCCTGTCCTTTTTGCAATATTACCTCTAATACTGAGAAAAGCATCTGGCCCATAAAATATAGTCAAATATATTTTGAAAATGAATAAACAATCAATTCATATATGTTAAACAAATTTGGACAAATTTACAAACTCCTGAAATGCGTGTAATCTGACAGAAATATATAACAAATTTCTTTCTTTCTTTCTTTTTTTATTTATAATAGTAGTATGTATTACAATTCATAATGCACATATATAGTATCTTTTTATGTACAACTGTTTGTATACAAAGTATATAATTACCATTCAGATCTTCAATCATGCATTTAGGATAATGATATATTTTTATTAATTGCAATATCCAAAGAATAATTGTATTCTTTAAGTTACATAGATACTTCCAATGAAGTTCATATAATTTGATGGTCCTAATAAAAATCCAATTTGTTTCTTAATCAGTTTTATTTGCAAGTATTGTGTCCTGTTAATAGAATACAATGTAATTAATGAAGTATGCAATTTTTAAATTAGAACTATGATTTGGAAATCAATATTTGTGTTGTTGAAATAGAAATATATATTAATATTTATATGTGTAATATAAATATATGTACATACATATATGTATATATAGTAGATTTATCAATTGTTTGTCAATACAACAGTAAACATGCTGGATTCCTATAAAAGGTTGTGCCCATTTTGCTCCTGATTAAAAATTTAAAAATTGCTCTGTATATCATGTTCTAATTATATAACACTCCTTTCTTAATGTGGATTGTGCTTATTTTATGTCAGTGCCAACCACTAATATTCTGTGGTGTAAACATCTGTTTTTCAAAGATAAAGCAATTGTGGATAGAGATGTAAATAAACAAAGTAAAAATAATAAGCCATTCATATTATTATTAAACATGTTAAAGTATAAGTTGCCATAAATAAAATTTTTATTTAATTTTCAGAATATTGCAGACCAATTTATACAGCAATCTTTTATTTGAGGTTCTTCCTGGGTTGGCTAACATGTATGATTTAAAATAACTTTTACCAAATGACTTTAAAGGAAGAAAACAATATTTTGCATGGATACTCACACTTTAGAAAACTCCCTACTTTTTTTTCTGGGTGACTGAAATATCATGAATTCCAATAGATTTGTTCACTGCACTTCAAATAACTAAGGACTTTACTATACCATAAATGATTCTGTTAATGGAACTTGAGCCACCTGAGAATGGTAATCATAAAAAATATTTTGAAGTTATCATCCATTACATTTTTTATAAGCTTATAATAGATCAAGTTAACTGGATGTGGCATCCTCTACCACATCTTGAAAAATGATACTTTATCTAGGAATTGGATATTGATCCTTCTTTCAATACAGACTAATGACTCTTATGAAGCTAAAGTATAGTTATAGTACATAAACCTCTCAAATCCAGGCAAAACTAAACCTGTACTTGCTATTTTTAAATAAAACTATGCTTTTATTAATGCTATGTTTTTATTAATGTTCCATTAGTGGAATTTTCATGATGGTCTAGGAGATAAAATAATATTGTGAATTGTAAAATGCATAATCAATTTATTGTTGCCCCGGTTTCCAAATTTATTAGAAAACACTAAATGTACTTTTAAAATGATAGGTGCAGATACATGTTTTAAACTTACGCTTTTTTTTTTTTTTTTTTTTTTGTCGTTATAGAAGGACAGTGTGCCTTTATTTTATTTATTTTTGTATGTGGTGCTAAGGATTGAACCCAGAGCCTCACACATGCTAGGCAAGTGCTCTACCACTGAGCCCCAGCCCCTGCCCTTACACTTGCCCATTTTTAAAACCAAAACACCGTTTAGTCATAAAAACTCCTTTAAACAAATACAGATGCTGGAATTAAACACAGAAGTCATAAAAATATATAAATTAAGTATAATCGAGTATGAGATTCATTTTTGCTTTTTTCCCCCTCCAGACAACACAAAATTAACTCAAGCTCTCTTTCCTCAAGGTACAAAAGTGTTGAAAATAAATGAATAAATAATTGGGACAGGGTTGTGGCTCAGTGGTAGAACACTTGCCTAGCATGTGTGAAGCCCTGGGTTTGATCCTTATCACCACCTAAAGATAAATAAAGGTATTGTGTCCATCTACAACTAAAAATATATTTTTTAAATCATTTAATCATGAATCTTAAAGTCTCAAAACAACATTTAAACACCCCTTAATCATTTTCTATTGGCACCTTGCAGCAGGAAAAGACAATTTAAAAAAAAAAAATCAGAGAAAGTAACTTTTTGTTGAGCACCTTTCATACAATTAATTACTAAGCCCTTGGAAAAGATAAAAGTTTTTTTTTTTTGTTTGTTTGTTTTTGTGGCTACCTGCACACCACTACCTTTCCAAACTTCCTGGAGTTCAAGCTATTTTACTTAAAACTATATTTCATACAATCACATACATAAAAGAAGTTTCATAAATCAGAAATTATTAACAGGACACATTATAAAGAGATCACCTTGAGATGATCACAGCCAAGATACCTGCTGTTCAGAGAATCCCCTCCTCTTTCCTAGTCCATCTCTTCCCAAGCCTGACACTATATCTTCTTAAATAATACACTGCCTTGAATTTCATTTTCTTGACTCCCCCTTTTATATTTCTCCTAGATGAATATAAAAATATACATGCTGTAAATGCTATGTTTTTTATTCTGAACTCTAGAACAGTTTTTCAGACTTATGTGTAGGTCACATGGACATAATTCATCAATACTTGCTACAATGGGTTTTCTATGCATATAACATATGATCTTTCAATCAGAAAGGTTGCTAAATTTTTTTATTAATTCAAATAAGATACTTGCAAACTTTCTACTTTCTTAGAACACATGTATATCCCCGCAGAAATGGAAGTGGTTGTATTTTCCTTAATGCTTATTCACACAATGCCAGAAATTTCAGAACAAAATTAAGTGGCAGGAATTAATACCACCTCACCTATTAGCCTGGTCTTGAAGAGAATGGTTTTAAATAGATATATGTATTATTAAATATTAAGTATTATTCCATATTGAAATATTAAGTATGGTGTCTTCTCTGATTTGTTTGTAGGTATCTTTTTATTTTTAAATGATTAAGGATATACATCTTTTATATTTTATTGTTTTCTTAAGAGTCTATATTTCACCAGTGTGTTTTAATCTTTTTTTTTCTAAGTTGTTATATATGACAGCAGAATGCATTACAATTCATATTACATATATAGAACACATTTTTATATATCTCTGGTTATATAGGGTAATGATATCCATCTCCTTCTACCATCTTTTTTTTTTTTTTTTTTACCCTCTTGCCCCTTCCTTTTCCCTAACTCCCCATTGGCCTTTCTAGTGTTCCTCTAATCCTCCTATGCTCCCCATCCTAACCTCACTATGAATTAGCCTCCTTGTATCAGAAAAAACATTCAGCATTTGGATTTTGGGGATTGGCTAACTTCACTAAGCATTATATTCTCCAATTTCATTTATTTACCTGCAAATGCCGTTATTTTATTCCCTTTTATTGCTGAGTAATATTCCATTGTATATATATACCATATTTTCTTTATCCATTCATCTACTGAAGGGCATCTAGGTTGGTGCCACAGTTTAGCAGTTTAGCTATTGTGAATTGTGTTGCTATAAACAATTGATGTGGCTGTGTCCCCGTATTATGCTGTTTTTAAGTCTTTGGGTATAGACCAAGAAGTGGAATAGCTGGGTCATAAGGCAGTTGCTTTCCCAGTTTTCCAAGGAATCTCCCAACTGCTTTCCAGATTGGCTGCACCATTTTGCAGTCCCACCAGCAATGTATGAGTGTGCATTTTCCCCCCACATCCTCTCCAACATTTATTGTTATTTGTGTTCTTGTGACTCCTAGTTTGTTGTTCATTCGCTGTATGTTGAGCAGGGTTAGCAGGGATTCACACACTCAGTTATCACCACAAGACTGAGAATGAGCTGGGACACTGCCCCTATCTTATGATGCACAAACTGAGGCCTAGAAAAATGAACCACTGGCCCAAGGTCACGAACCTATGAAATGGAAGTGGGTGTGAACCTGGGGAGTTAAAAGTGCAGAGAGGGTACCTTCAGATAATGAGGGGCAGGAGCAGCAGCACACAGGACAGTTCTTACAAACCTGTCACTAATTTGTCATTATTTTTTTTCCACTTGAATCTTTTTGTTTTGAGACTTTTTAAATTCTAATTTGTTATACATGTTTGCAGAGTGTAATTCATTTCATATTACATATGAAGAGCACAATTTCTCAAGTTGCTGGTTTTATATAAAGTATTTTTACAACAATTGTGTCTTCATACGTGTACTTCAGGTAATGATGGCTAACTCATTCTACCATTATTCCTATCCCCTTGCCCCTTCCCCTCCCTTCACCCTCTTTGTTCTACTTAAAGTTCTTCCAAGCTAATGTGAAGTTTCTTCTTTATCATTTGATGTTATCATTTTTTCAAATGATAAATAAAACACAAATTCCCCAAGTGAGCATGAATGCCTGAAATGAGTATATTTTATTTTTTACAGATAAGACTTTCTCTATTTTGCTTAATGGCTTTGTATGCAGAAACTTGATCAACAATGATGTAACAATAGTCCTTTCTTATGCGCTCTTTGTTAGATTGCAGTGTTTAATGTCAAAGTTTGGGGGATTGAAGTGTTCCATCTTTATTTCTTTTATATGGAACAGTTTGTGAAGCACCGTTGATTTTTTTGCACAAATTTAGAAATTGGTAGTGATGGAAATTAGGCTTGAAGCTTTCCTGTGTGAAAATTTGGAAAACATTTAATTTCTGTAATAATAACATTTGGGTATTCTGTTTCTATTTTTGAGAATTATGGAAAGGTGATTATTTCTATAAACTATGAAATAGTTTTTACTCAAATTCTCATTTTGGCATAAATTTCATTATAACTTGTATATTGTTAATGTTTATTCTAACATACATGTATGGTGATGTTTTCCATTTCATTTCTAATATTTTCATCATCTCTTTTTATTTTGTTCATTTGTAAATTCCTTATTATGTCTATTAATACATTTGATAAATTTTGGAAAGGAAACAAATAGATTTTGTTCCTTCTTGTTTGACTCGATTTTAAACTTTAAAATCTATTTGATTTATGAAATTATTGATGTTTTATGTTGAGTTACATTTTATATTCTGTTTTTCCCATCTATTCTGCTTTCTTTATCTTTAGCAACTTACCTTTTTTTGTGATCACTAAAAATACAAAAAAAAAAAATCATTCAACTTTTTGCTTTGATATTTTAGAACCAATATATTCTTATTATTTTCTTTTAGAGGGTAATCAAAAGAATCACAATAGTCTTGTATTTTTCTCATGGACTCTTAAATCTTCCTGATTTTTGCTCTCTGTGATCACATCCTAGTATGCTACATTTAAAAAGAAAATGATCTGAAGAAATATTTTGAGATTAATAATTATGTTACCTTTATTCAAAGATGATCGTTGGTGTTTGTTTTCTTGTTTTGCCAGATATTTGGGAAAACCAGAAATCTAGAATTCTTATGATTTTTGTTAAGAGCTTGAGAATTTTCAAATTACCAAAATGGCATGAAGCTGGAAAGCAGTGTTCTTAAAGATCAGGTACTTCTGAGAGTGGATGCTTTGCCTTTAAGTGTAAAGCCCTCTGTATCTCCACTGCATGCTTTGATCTACAGAGCTAGGGAAGTTTTCCAAAAACCCAGCTTAGCTTTTAGCCACCTCTTATGCATTGGCAAATGTCTCTAGAAATTTCTGGAATGTTGAGAAAATAATTTATGGCTTTGCTATTTTTAACAAGAAATTCTTGTGGCATTTTCATTAACTTCAATGAGAAGATGAACTTCCTAATTCACCTTTACAGGAAGAGAGAGCTCTGGAGTCTGAGTCTGTTCTTATGAAATATATAATTTAAAAAGATAATTTAGGGTTAAGAATTTTCTGTTATTTCACTCTAAATAATGTTTTCCCCCTAGTATAACTTGGAATTAATTTGCATTAGTAAAATCCTGCAATTATTTTTTATGAGCTTGGTTTCACATGCCATGACACCTCTTTATACCCCTCAAAATTCTCAGAAAATATAATGATTACCTTTGGCTATAGTTCCCTTATTCTCTTAGCCACTGACAGAGTTGGTAGTTGGACAAGTGGCAATCTTTGCACTAAGCAATAGCTCTTTGACAGAGGTACTCACAGGTTTGTAAAGCATTTATTTTATCTATTCAAAGAATCAGTAGATATCCAAAATTATGGAAAACCACATCCCTTAAATGCGTGATACACATAGCAATTTTCTCTCTGGTGCCCAGTACTAGAAAGTATACTCTAAACTATTTCCTTTCTCTAATTAAAAGTGTGGCTCACAAGGAAAGTAAACATAACTTACAATTTTCCAAGCAATCCCTTAGGTAGCATTAGTAGTTGCTAAAAATGTTGTTCATATCAAAACACTTAACATTCTGATTTCTCATTGATAATATGTTATCTCCTTTACTGAAAGCATGCCCAAATGATTATAAAGTTAAAACCTCAGATAGTAAAAATAATTAGCTTGATTTCTTCAATGAAATGTATAAATATTTAACATAGACTCAAATTTTTATTTTCAAATACATCAGAAACCCAAAGTAGGATGGAGCATAACACCATGTTCCTACAAGTAAGTATGAATAAATATTGTTATTAGATTATATATACTTTTTTGAACTTAATAAAAGGGATAAAACTTTATAGGAAAGTTAGAGTTCAATTTTTCTCTTACCCATAATTTCATTAAAATCACCTTTTCCGGCCTGGGGTTGTGGCTCAGCAGTAGAGCACTCGCCTAGCACATGTGCAGCCCGGGTTCGATCCTCAGCACCACATAAACATAAATGCATTTCATTGTGTACAACTAAAGCAAATAAATAAATATTTTTTAAAAAATCACCTTTTCCCTAACCACAAGTAGTAAATTTAATTTATATTCTTCTAGTTTTGTTTTTAAATCTTTTACAAATGTATGTGTTGATGTATTTATTGTTATTATGTTTTTATATTCATGATCTCATTTCAAAAATTAGTTTGTCCACTTGTTTTTTGAGACCTTCATCATATAAACATACCAAAGCATTGCCAAAAAATAAGTTTTAGGGGCTTAGAAATAAAGAGAAAAAAAAAATCAGACTTTCACCACTCTATGTAATAATTGAATTTAATGTTGTTATTAAAATTATATTATAAAAATTTTAAATATTTCTTGTGTAGAGACAGTAAGACAAGCAAACTTTTAAAGATGTGCTGTTAGTGCCAAGTAAGTATTTAATAGATCCTATTCCCAGGCCATTGCTTGATACATAGTCAGTTTCTCTAAGACATATCTGTTTAAATAATTTTTAATGGATAGCAGAGTTAATAACAAAATAAAAAGGAACAGATTGCAAAAAGAGAAAACCTGAATTTTTCTAAAACTCTATTAAAATTTTATTTGGGAAATGAATATATAAAGTAGACTCATAGATTTTTCAATATGATGTAAAAGGCAAATTAAATATTGTACACTAACACAAAATTTTCCAAGTGTTAGTCAACAGTCAACAGTAATTTCACAATATATTATAGACAAGTGATTTCTTAAAACTATGAGGATAATCTACATCTGATTTTCTGGACTGAAATCATTTCAGACAAACCCTATAAATATGTGTGTCAATATGCTGTTATCTGAGGGGTTTAGCTAAAATTGCATTTACAGAAAATGCCAATGGAATAATTAACAAACAGAGAAGTATTACAAGTTTGTTCAGTGAGGTTTACAACTACATAGAGAAAGAATAAGAAGTAGGTTGGTAGGCTTTTCAAAATCTTCACATGAAAACATCATATTAGAGTATATAAAAAAAAGTGTGATTCCTTGTATTTAATATTTTGAACTTAGAACCCATACTCAGTGTAGTTTTAATTTGCTCTTTCCTAATTGCTAATGATGTCGAACATTTTCTCGTATATTTCTTGGCCATTTGTATTTCTTCTCACTTGAGTTCCAATGGCAGACATTGAGAATATAAACAATAATAAATGCTTAAGAGGATGTGGATAAAAAGGAACACATTTACAATGTTAGTGGAATGGTCAATTAGTACACCTACTATGGAAATCATTATGGAAGTTCTTCAAAATATGAGGAAAGGAACCACCATATTAACCAGCTATACCATTCCTCAGTATTTATCCTGAGGAATTAAAGTCAGCATACTATAATGACATATGCATACCCATGTTTATAGCAGCACAATTTTTAATAGCCAAACTATGGAACCAGCCTAGCTGTCCATCAGTAGATGAATGGATGAATCAATAGATAAATGGATAAAGAAAAGATTAATTCAGCTATAAAGAAGAATTAAATAATATAATTTGCAGAAAAATGGATGGAACTCAAGAATGTTAAGCAAAATAAGGCGAACTCAGCAAATCCAGGTTGTATGTTTTCTCTCATATGTGGAAGTTAGAGAGGAAAAAGTGAAGAGAAGTGTGTGCATATGTGATGAGTTTGGGGGGCATCTCATGAAATTTGAATGGACGTAGATAGAGTAAGGAAAGGGACCAGGGCGAGTGATATATTAAAATTATATGTATATATATTATATGCATATTACTGTTACATCTACTTTAAATATGTGTATACATTTATTTCTGATAGTAATGAAAGACAAAAAAGGGTAAGAATCATTACAGGTATATTTGATGCTGATATTGCAAGTACAAAAAAAGCTGTCTTTTAATCAAAGATCTATAATCATAAATAAAGAAAATATTTATATATATATATACATTTATGAAAATAAAGTAACTGGGTTTGAAACTTCATTTTAGTTTAAAGGACTTATTTTATTCACTAAGAAATATTATTCTTAGTGCTGAAATTTGTTCTATATTATGAAGTGATAAACATTTTTTATCTTTATAAGTTCTATATTAAAATAAATTATTTAACAAAATTATATGCTATGTTAAAATGGAGCTTAACTAATTTTCAGACCTACATAGTAAGTTGCTTTTACTTACAAATATGGAAATAAGTAATGATATATTTCAAATTCATCCCAGCGGCTATTTTAGACTCCTCATTTAAAATGCAGTTTTTATATTCCATGTCTTGGTACAAACAAAATTACATTTAATATTATTGAAGATGCTTCTTGTTTAATGATGTTGTTATACAATAACATTCTATTATGCCATCAAAAGAGATTCCATTATGTTGGTATAATTGTCATCAATTATACATTGTAAAATGCAAATATGTTACTAATTGAAATTACTCTACATAGCTAAAGCTTTACTAAGGTGTATATTTTGTTAAAGACATATAAAAAATAAAACATTTAGTTACTTTAATGACATATTTCATGATTTATGGGCAAATATCAATAACCAATGTGCCAAGGAATAGTATGACACATTATTAGTTTTTTGATGTTCTTTGTTCTTCAATTAGAGTCAATTAAAATGATTCTTATTATTCAGTTATTTTTCCCTCAAATTAATTTTAATATTTTTGATAAACTGGAAAAATGTGTTTTGATTCAGTAGTGTGTAATTACAGTGGAAACTCTTAATGCTTAGTTCAAAAAGATATTCCATCATACTGTACCGCATGAGACAGGAATAGCAAACTAAGCTTAGAAAACTCTCTTCTATGGATTTGCTCAGAACAACAGGAAAATTATCAAATTGGGCTTTCAAAATTCTGGAAACAAACTGAAGCAGTATAAAAATCCTGGGGTCTTGACTCAAGAAATGAACTGAATATTGGCAATGACAGTGAGCTCTGTGGCATTTTAACTGGCCCTATTTCCATTCCCTGTTCTTCACTGTAGGCTTGAAAACCAGTAGCCCGGAAGTCTCTGATGGGGACACAGTGCAGGGTTCCAGTTTCTCCAATGTCCTTTTCTCAAGGAATGGTGTTTATATGAGCTTTCTAGATTCCCTGGAAGGCACCAGTTGCAAATGCTTCTTTATTTGACCTAACCCAGATCAGCTACCGTGAGATCACTGGCCTTTTTCAGAGACTTTAGGCAAAAACCATCAGAGGCAGTTCATTGCTTAACAAAGCAGTTGCTTGAGGTGACTGGAATCAGGTCAAAAATTAAACAAAACAAAAACTATTTTTAAAAGTTGAAAAACAGGAGGTCAATAGGTTCATCAAAGGTTTCTAGGGCATTTCATGCTGCTGCAAATGTGCAGAGACACACACAAGAATATGCAAGCCTGAGTAAGAGCTCATTTGCCTAGGAAAGACTTTAGAAGGCCCTAAATTCTCACCTTCAGCTGTCCTTGAGAATGCACGTGTAGGAATTGGAGAATAAGAGTTTTAAAAGGTCTGCCTAAGCTCCTAAAAGCATTGATAAACCATTAGCTTCATTAAGCAGAAAAAAAAAAGACTGATGTATTAATATCAGAGATGACAGAAGAAAGATTATTGTCAACTTGGCAGAAATAAAAATATTACAAGGGAATCTCTTATGTGAACAGATCTTTGCTAACAAATAACCTAAATAAAATGAAAGTGATGAAACAGGGTATCTGAAAGAAACTATAACAAAGAAAGTGATTCAACAGTAATGAAAAAATTTCCACCTGGCTTCACTGTTGACTTCAATCAAATATTTATAGAAGAATTAACGCTACTTTCCCACAAACACCTCAAAAATTGAAGTGAACAATTCTCTGCTTCTATGAGACAAGTATTACCTTGATACCAAAATCAGCCAAAGCCATCCAGGAAACAAAGAAAGAAACTACAGACAAATATCCTTTACTACTTAGAGACACAAATATTCTTAACAAAAATACTAGCCAACTAAATCCAGCAATATATAAAGAATTACACTTTATTGCCCAGTGGGATTTTTGAAAGCAATGCAGGATTCTTCTATGTATCAAGGCAACACACCCTGTTATTAGTATAAAGACAAAAACCACATGATAATCTCAGGAGATGCAAAAGAAACATTTTACAACATCTAACACCCTTTCATGTTAAACATTCAGCAAAGTTGAAATACAAAGGAACTTTATCAACTTAATAAAAGGATAAATACAAAAAACCCAGAGCTAACACCATATTTAATGGCAACAGACTAATGCTCTTGCTTCAAGATTAGGTCTGTTCATTGTCATATTGGAGCTTCCAGCTAGGACAACTGAAAACCATCCAGAAAAAGAACTAGAACTCCTCCCACAAGGAAGAAGCATACTATCTCTATTTAGATGAATGCAGATACAGCTCAGTGGTAAAGTGCCCCTGGGTTAAATTCCCAGTATCCCCCTAAAAAAAGCTACTGGAAGAGGTAGATCAAGAGAAAGACACAAAATCAATATAGAAAGATTATCTTTATCTCTAAACACTAGCAATGACCAAATATAGAGGTATTTGAAAGAATAAACTACAAAAGGAATAAAATTAATAAGAAGCAGATAGATGAATATTAACTAAAATAAATTAAAAGGATCTAAATAGGTAAATGATCACAATTTCCCATTTTATAAATTTTAATATTATGATGATGACAAC
Organism: Tamias sibiricus; assembly: GCA_025594165.1. Classification (NCBI taxonomy): domain Eukaryota; kingdom Metazoa; phylum Chordata; class Mammalia; order Rodentia; family Sciuridae; genus Tamias; species Tamias sibiricus. The sequence continues at coordinate 15,490,739 of CM046662.1, forward strand.
ACTCTTTCTATCAAGCTGTGGATTCAATGCAATCCCTATCAAAACCCCAGCTACCCTTTTCTCTTTCATAAATTGAAAAACTAATCCTGAATATTCATTAAAAACGTTTACAAGAGTCAAAACCATCTTGCCAAGAGTAAAACTGGAGGACTCAAAATTACCTATTTCAAAATTCACTGCAAAGCTATAGTTCTGGTGGTACTCATAGAAATTCAAGAACCATGAATCAATGACATAGAATTAGGAAACCAGAAATCAGCTGTTATATGCATAGTCGATTTATTTTTTCAACCAAGGGAGCCAAGACAATTCAATGTGGAAGGGATAGTCTTGTCAGCAAATGTTACCAGGACAGCCACCCACCCATGCACAGAACAGTGACAGTGACCACCATCTAATGTACTATACAACCAGCACAATGGATCGCACACATAAATGAAGGAGCTGTAACTACTTTTCTTAGCTCAAACCTTCCTGATTTTGTGCAACGTTTTTTTTTTTTTAAACACCAAAAAGCATAAATAATACAAGAAAACAGATAAATTAGACATCATAAATAAAAAAAAAACTTGTGCTGCATTAAGAAAGAGAAAATGTAAACTATTGATAGAGTTTAGGACACAGCACGTCCCAAACATTTAAAATGAGTAAGTTTGAGAACCCAGCAGCAGTAAGGCAGTCTCTCTAACCTTCCCATAGTCCCTCTGCTGTGAACCAGGTGTTAAAACATAGGAAGGAATATCTGACCCCCTGAAGAAGTGCAAATAACTCCCATGTGAGAGGAGCTTTCTGAGTACCTGGAGGAAGGGAGAACCCTTATCCCTGCAGATGAAGACAGTGAAGGGATCTGAACAAACAGGATATACCAAACACCTCCGCTCATTATGCTGGGATCATTCATGTCCTGTCATATTTCTGAACTGGTCATCAAATCTACTATTAAAAACAAGTAACAGGGAAAACAACAAGCAGTCTAACTCTCTGTGATCTCATTTCCTTCTGAATACTCCTGGGGAAGGGGCTTATAAAAATTGGTGGTTCAGAATTTAGTAACAGAAATCAGAATACAGATAAGGAAAGATAACAAGAGAAAAAAGAAGAAAACTATTTCCATTTCCAGTAATACCTTTCTTTTTTTTTTTTCCATTTTATTTATAACGTATCAAGATAAAGAGCATTTTTGTCCAATATTACTAATTAAGAAGTATCAGGATATATTTTTAAATGTAATCCTAGTACCTCCCACATCCTTTAAATCAATTTATTTTAAAAATATTTATTTATTTGTTTTAGTTGTACACATTGCCTTTATTTTTATGTGGTGCTGAGGATGGAACCCAGGCTGCATACGTGCTAGGCTAGCACTCTACAGCTGAGCCACAACCCCAACCCCCTTTAAATCAATTTAAATGATGGTGTAAGTATCAGGCAATTTTTTATATTCAAACCCTTGTCGAACAACTAGTAATTATAAGATTCTATATGTGATTCTATCAGTAAAACACCTTTAGTTAAAACTAAAATTTTAATTATTTTTAATTATCTAAGCATTCACAAACTGAAGTAAATCACTTTTCTTAATATTTGTTCTTGCACATGAAAAACCTTTAAGAATTTAATAAAATATGCTTACAGAAGGTTTCTGTGTTGAAAACACTGTTCACTGTTCTAATGAAAAAAAAAAAAAAAAATGACCACAAAATTGATGTAATTAAAAAGAAACAGTGAGCCGAATGAGGTGGTACACACCTAAAACCCTAGCTACTCAGGAGGCTGAGGCGAAAAAGCCCACAAGTTCAATGTCAACCAGCGCGACTTAGCAAGACTTTGTCTCAAAATCAAAAGGGCTGGGGGTATAGCTCAATGGAAGAACACTCCGTATTCAATCCCTAGTACTGCAAAAAGAATTAATAATAATGATAATAATAAACATAATAATAATAATGATAATAAACAAAAGAAACTGAATTCATCATATACTAATATGATCACAAACTATTCTACACACACAAACACACATCTTCTCAGCTAAGTATGGAATCATGCCATCACTCATGTGGTTAATTGTTAATTGTTAGATATTAACAGGAAAATAGAATAAGAAAGGGATGGCAGTGAAGAGGCATTTTCATCCCTTTTGCTATATATTTTTCCATGGTTTGAATTTTTGCAACAAGGATGATTGACTGATTAATTTAGAAGAGTACGACTTTCTCTTCTCTGTAATTACAAATCATGGAGAGTTAGAAGGGTAAAAAGCATCACAATTACAGCTGTGCTCCATTTTTCTCCTAGTGCTCTGTACAAGATGAATGGCAGGTGGGGAGGAAAAGTTGAAAAGCAACCCAAGTAAATGCTCTTGATCCAAAGTGAGAATAGCGAGACTGGACGAAAGTGGATATACATGCACCAGAGATGGATCAATCACTGTGACTAAAGAGATGTGTGAGGTCACAGGAAAAGTAAAACTGAATCTATGTATGTTTGTAAACATGAATGATCAGGAAGGCAATGATAATTTTAGTTAATAAACAAAAAGAAAGAAAAAAAAAGAAAGAAAGTGAAAAATAATGAGAAAGCTTTGTTTCAAAAATTGTGTGTGTGTGTTGCAATGTGTGGGAGGGAGGTCAGAGAGGGTAGGAACTTTTTGATTTTTTAAAATTGAGTTATAAGATGTCAAGAGGAAGAAGAGAAGTAAAAGAGAAAAAGAATAGTCATCCTTTGAGACAGTGATGCCTACATATCATCTGTTAACGTCAGTTCTCTGCAGTAAATTTAGAAGTTAAGATACAAAGAATTCTCATGTAAATAGGTATATAGTTTCTGTGACAGCTCCTGATTTTATGGGATACTTGCATTTATATGTTTCTTTTACACCTTGTGTTGCAATGGCAAATGAAAGAAATACAGGACACATTAACTTACACACATATACTCACATGCTCATATAGCTGTGTGCAGAAGGAGCAGTTTGTAATAAAACTGACAGCTCTGAAGTCGTGAAGAGTTTTCTCTTTCTAACTGAATTTATATGCATAGAGTTGATATTTCAGATGTTATTTTTGTGGTGAGATCGTCTTTTGGGACTTCAACTACTGGGGATAAAAGGAATATGATGTTGATAGAATTCAAAATGCTGTTTGAAGAGCCAAGCAAAAGTGGATCTCTCTTATTACCTTCAGAAAAATTGTGGAAAATAGCAATCTTATGTCAATTATATTAAATATACTTATTTTTATATTTTCAGCACAGGGCTTTGAAATTTTAACAAGATTGATATGTAAATGATAAGTTATCATGATATGATTTTAATAGCACCAACACATCAGAAAAAGATAATTACCATCTTACACTTTCAACCATCCTTGGAAAATTTAAAATATGCAGTTGGGTTTAGAAATTTGGTAGTTGTCTAATACGGAACATATTTAAATACCAATGCTTTCTAAATACAAATCATTGACAGTTATACACACAATGATTCACAATATTCTGATTTCCAAAATTCTACTATACATATATGTAACAACATTTACACATAAAAATCAAGCAATTGTTTTTAAATTCACCTATAAAATAGCAACAATGAACTAAACTAAACATAATAATAAATATTCAGATCACACAATACCCAGGGGTTAAAAAGAATGTGTATATATAATTTTAACACAAATTTGCTACCCTCTTAGCAATGTATCCATAATAATCTGTCCCATGCTGGTTTTCTATAGTAATGACATATCTGTATGTAAGTCCTGTTCATCTTAATAGTAGTTAGTATAGAAATGGCCATTATCTGTCAGACAAAATAAGCAAGATATTAGGAAAACATTAAGTAAGACAGAAATGTTAAGCATTTCCTGGGGATCTAAGCATATGGTTTTGCACTTTGCTTTAGTAAAGGCTACATTCACTGAGCAATTGTTTGTTGACTTTCCACTCTAAGTGGACATCAATCTATACCCTGGAGAGCAGACAAGGTACTCTGCACAAATGTGGCTCTAATATATTGGCTCATACAATTATTCAGACAAATAGACAATTAATTTCATCTAATGATAGAGGTACCATGAAGAAAAAGATTGTGTTTGTATGCACACGTTCACGGGTGATATGCAGGAAAAGACAACATTTGAGCTTCCTCCAATGACAAGTTATGTAAAGATGGAGTTGAGGGAAGCAATTTCTAAACATCTTGAGATGGCAGTGAGCTTAGTATGATTATTACAAAGAAAGGACTGTATGGAATACAATGAGAGAGGGAAAGAGTGGAAGATGAGGAGAGGTAGGTAGGTCACATGCCTTCTTTTTATAGATTGAAATAATTAAGCTTTTGAAACTTCAATAAGTTCTAGGGTGAGGTACTATGATTACCACAGGAATATAATTAAAATTCTCAGAAAGATGTCAGAGCAAAGCTTCTAAATTTTTTCAAAGCTAGTAAATCTTTGAAATTCAAACATGATTATATGAAAGTAAGTAAATAATGTACATGTTGAAGCATTAGCTAAAAGGTACAGTTACTCAAAAGCAACTTTTAGTATTGGCAGGCCTATGCTTCTAAGTTATTCCTTTACTTTATTATTGTCAATTATTGATAAGTTGCATTAACTTATCATTATCTTTTCCCGAAGAAAATTCTCAAATATTACCTCCCATTATTATCTCTCATTTTTCAAATCCCTTTGTTTGTTATTAGACATTTTTGGTCAATTTTTCTAGATTGCGTAATAGGAATGGCTGAAAAAAAAAAAAAAAAAAAAAAAAAAGATATACTTTCTCCTTTTCCAGATCACCTTTCTATCTCTTGTCAGATGATAGAGCTTGTCCCAGTCTCAGGAGGAAAAGACCCAAAGTGGAAATTTATCCTAACATTTTAAGCTTCAGGAAAGTAAAAGAAGTTGTGAAGTCAACTGATGAAGCCTGGAGCGGACTTGTAAGGTGTACAGATAATGCCATAGGTGAAGTATTGTCCCTGCTGTGTGAGATAACTATCTGCACCAATTAATGAAGCAAAGCCAAACCTCAAGAGTTAAAGCATTCTGAAGAGCTTCAAAGAGAATCATTCTTCCTTTTCTCACACATTCTTCTTCCCCTTTCTCTGCACATATTCCCCAACTTACCTACAAGATTATACGCGGGTCAATGTTACTCAGTTTCAAAATCACTAAAGGTATTGCTTTTGCAAATATGAAAGTTAACTCATTACATACAAGCTGTTCTTTAAACATGTCTGCTTAATGCTGTCCTCAGATTCTCACCTTGAATGTGTTTATAAAGTAGTAAGATTTCCATTCCATTAGAAAACAACATATTTGACATTATAATTCACTGTGTGTGTATGTGAATTTAGAAATAATTTTATACACACATTGTTATCAATTTTAAGTTGATTCTTCCAATCTATTAAAACTTTTTGGTGGGGCTCATAAAAAAAAGATATGTAACAATTGTAGGCTATTTTAGTGAAGATATATGGGTGTATATATAGTTTTAGTGATAGTATATATACTATAAATACATATATAATATATACTATACTCACATGCATTCTTATATGTATTTACATATGTGCAAATGTAAATAGTCCAATATATGTAACATTACAGAACAGATCTTTAATGACTATTATATTTGGATCTGAAATGTTCCCCAAAAGTGCATGTTAGAGATTTGCTTCCCAGAATGATGCTATTAGGAGATGGTAGAGTCTTTAAGAGGTGGTGCAGACCAACACTCTAACATATTGGCACAGGAATCAACTTCTTTTAACAAGACTCCCAACTCACAAGAAATAAACCCAAAAATCAATAAGTAGGATGACATTAAATTTAAAAGCTTCTGCACAGCAAAGAAAACAATTAAAAGCCTGAAGAGAGAGCTTACTGAATACGAGAGCTTTGCCACCTGCTCCTCAGATAGGGCATTAACATCCAGAATATGCAAAGAACTCAAAAACTTTAACACCAAAGCAACCAGTAGCTCAACTAAATAAATCAGCAGAAGAATTAAAATGACACTTCTCAAAAGAAAAGAAATACAAATGTACAACCAATATATGAAAAAATGTTCAACCATCTCTAGCAATTAGGGAAATAAAAATCAAAAATATATTGTGATTTCTTCTTGCTCCAGTCAGAATGGCAATTATCAAGAATACATGTAAATGCTGGCAAGGATGTGGGGGAAAGGTACACTCATATGTTGTTGGTGGGACGGCAAATTAGTGCAACCACTCTGGAAAGGAGTATGAAGGCAGGGCATGGTGGCGCACGCCTGTAATCCCAGCACTTGGGAGGCTGAGGCAGGAGGATCGAGACTTCAAAGCCAACCTCAGCAATGGCGAGGCACTTAGCAACTCAGTGAGACCCTGTCCCTAATAAAATACAAAAAAGGACTGGGGATGTGGCCCAGTGGTTGGTTGAGTGCACCTGAGTTCAATCCACGGTACATAAAAAAGAAAAAACAACTCAGAATACAACCACCTTATGACCCAACTATCCCACTCCTGTGTATATATTCTAAATACCGAAAGTCAGCAAACTACAGGGATACATCCACTTCAACTTTTATAGCAGCACAATTCACAATAGCCAAGTTATGACACCAACCTAGGTCCCCTTCAACAGATGAACAGATAACAAAAATGTAGTATATATCCACAATGAAATATTAGTCATAAAGAAGAATAAAATTATGAATTATGGCAGTTACTGATGAATGGATCCAACTGGAGACCATCATGTTATATGAAATAAGCCAGACCCATAAAGTCAAAGTTTAAATGTTTATTCTGATATGTGGAAGCTAATCAGAAATAAGGAAAAAGGAAAGTGGGAAATTTCATAAAAGTACAAAAAGGTCAATAGAGTAAAGGGATTCAGAGGAGAAAGGAGGGATGGGATAAGGGAAGAACAGTGGAATGAATCTACCTAACTTTCCAATATGCATATGTATGAATATACCACAGTGAATCTCACAAATATGTATATTCAAATGGCAATAAAAAAAAAACAATTTTTAAAAATTATAAGCAAGTAGAAAGATTGGTAGAGGGAAGGGTATAGGGGAGTGAGGAGAAGAGGGAAAAGGGAAATACTGGGAACTAAATGAAGCAAATTCTATTCTATGCTTTTATAATTATGTCAAAGTGAATCCCAATGTTATGTATGACCGAAAAGAACACAAAATAAGATGTCTAAAATAAATTTTAAAAAATAAACTGAAGAAATAAAAATAGGTGTCTCACCTCTGAGATACTAGTGTTAAGACTCTAGTTGGATTAAACAGTTATTAAATAACAGTAGGATCACAAAGAAAAATCAGGCTAAGAGATAAATATAGATGGTCTACATTATGGCATTATGGCAACTGAAAACTAACACAACATCTTTAACATAATGAAATCGATCATGAATGCTAATGGCTTTCTAAGGTGTTTTAAGAGAAAAGGCCCAAGATAAAGTGGAAGGAGGAAGAGATAGGGATTTCAGATAAAGAAGATAAAGAATAAAATGTGTAAAACAAGACAGAGAGCCCATTTGGTTGCAGCAACTTTCTGCAAACTGTCCTGCCATAGAGGAAGCCTTGTCCTTCGGGCTACCTTTGTGTGAGCAGTGGCTTCTTGAAGCTCTCCTCTCTTGGTACAGGGAATATGCACCTCCAAGGCCTCCTTTTTCTTGGCTAAGCATGTACCTCATCTCTCATAGTCCCTGCTCTTTCCCTTGGCACCTGCCCAACTCCGTCTCTCTCTCTTCTACAGGCATTTCTTGAATCCATGGGATTCTAGCATTCTTGAAAATCACTCATTGTCCATCTTCCATTTTTCTACCCAGTCTCTTTGTCACAAATTGACTGTACAGAGTTTTCAACTCTCACCTTTAAAAATTCATGTAGGAAAGTCTGCCATCTACAGTTACTGAAAGATCATGACCTAATCAATGTACTTCTTCAAACATTAGGCCCTGTGGCACATGCCTGTAACTCCAGTGACTCAGGAGTCTGAAGCAGGAGGCTTACAAATTCAAGGTCAGCTTGGGCAACATAGCTAGATTTTGTCTTAAAGTAAGAAAAAAAAATTAAACGAATAGGGAGTGTAGCTCAGAAGTAGAGCATCCCTGGGTTCAATCCCCAGTACCAAACCAAACAAAAACAAAATACAGCCATATCAAGTAAAACCAGCAGCTACTCCAAACTACCATCTCTGCAGGCATTTTCTTAAATTTAATAAGTACAAGAATTAGACATCATTTCTTATTGTTTCTTATCACAGATAGTATTTAATATTCATTAATCTTATTTTCTAATGTCGCCCAGAACTTTCAGTTCTAACATAATCTTAATCCAGGCATTTATCACCTCATTGCAAATTATTTTACTGACCTAGAAAGTAGATTTTTCTCATTTACTCTCTCCTCACTATTCTAGAGAACCAATTACTAACCTTCCAAACAAGTGCAGTCTTCTTTCCTTATGAGCTGATAGTGATTATAAGCATTCCCCAGTACTAAGTGCACCACTTGGGTCTGAGTCTGCAGTCACTATCAAGACAGATCATCGGGATCTGGTAAGTCCAAGAATTAGGGGGTCTGAGATCAGTATAGTAACCTCAGACTTACAATGGACGGAAGATTCCAACTCTGAATACATTAGCAGCTTTGACATTCAAATACCCAAAGGTGCTATGGGACATGGGAAATCCTGAAGATTAATTTTAGGAACAGCAAAATGTCCTTTTCACTGAGGTCTCCCTCACACATGCATGGGTTTGAACACACTCGATTTTTCTTGTGTAAATTTTTCCCTTATTTATGATGTAATTGAATCTTTGAAAAGACAAATTCTATTTTATGTCTTTATTATGTACATATTTGTGATTTAAGAAAAAGCATTAAACTCATGTCTTTATTTACAGTAGTATAATTAATAATATTTTGATGAGTGAACCAGAAGCAGAGGGATAGAGACATGAGAGTGATAAAATTATTTATTAAATATTTCTAAGTAGGTCAGTTACAGAGAACAGATGAGAATGTAAGGGAATGATAAATGCTAAGTGGCAGTGAGTTTTTTTTTTTTTTTTTTTAATAGGATAGACCAATATCAAAACAACCTCTCTCATATGGGCTTACTTCTCAAACTCCACAAGATTTCCAGACGAATTTATACTAACAATTAACAAACTATGTTCCAAGTGGCTTTCTGGCCCTGCCAACTAGGGTGAGGATGAGAAGGACCCCCAGATTCCCCATAGTATCTCCAAAACCACCTGTAATTTTCATTCTAAATGTTAATTAAGTTCCTTGCAAAACATTTCAATTGAAGAAAAATAAATTTCTTTGAAAAGAAAAAATGTTAGTAATTTTAATAACTGGGAACTTATAGGCATGGTTTCTGAGTAATGTGGAAAAGTGGACAAGAAGTTTCTAAGGTTCAGTTTGAACTCTAGCTCCTCGGGATTGATGTTGTTGCATTCTCATAACTCCAATGAATTTACCCCCCAATTTTTTTTTTTTTTTTTTTTTTTTTTAATAATGGACTGTCAGAAGGTATTTGGAGAAAGCACTTCATTATTGCTACCAAATTCCTGATGCATGCCTGGTTCTGATCCCTGTATCAAGAATCTGTAAACACTTGAAAAATGACCCTTAGATGAAGGGAACAAAATGACCTCTGTAAAATCAGAATGCCTCTGAAGAAATTCTTCTTATTTACCTAATGACAAAACCAAAATACACAATTTATATTATTTGACTCAGATGCATTCTTAAATCCAAATTTAAAGAAAACTAGAAAATCAGACAAGGGTTGCCCTCACCACTCCAACCCATGCTTCTAGACAACCATGATGGGTCCTTGGAGAATCTTAATGGCTTCATGGTCCTCTCCTTAAACATATGCCCCCTCTGTGACTGACATAAAACTCTGCATTCAATCTTGTGTTTAAGTCAAGATTTGTAATCAAGACCTTATAAAATGAGTAAGGATAAATTAAAGTACCTCACTTCTCAGGAATGCCTGCAATTTTAATGACAATTAATGAGTATGCCATAGATGTTAAAGAACCTGAGCTTTTTAAAGATAAATGAACCAAACAAAACACTTCTAGAAAGCTGCATAAAACTCCATACAAAATAGTGCAGACTGTGGAAAAGCAAAGAGTCCCTGGCATTTTTAAGGTAGCAAGCCAAATCACAACTGAAGTTCAAGCATAGGGCACGGTTGTACATTTTAACTGCCACATGCCCCTCACTGGTTCCCAATAGGTTGTGATTTTTCTGGTGAAAAGACTTAGCTCCTATGCCAAGTCTGCCAGGGTACTGCCTCATATAGCCTAATGATGTGATGATAACAATGAACAATAACATATTGATAAAGATTTTGTGAAGAGCTTCTCATGTGCCATACATGAGTTAAATGCTTTCTACACAATCTCCAATTTAGTCCTCATAAATGGTTCATGACAAGGTGTGTTTTCACTGTTTCCCTTTATAGACAAGTAAATGGGGCCCAGGGAAATCATATATCTAGCAGATTGTTTCAAATTAATGTATGAGAGCGAGAATTCAAACCTAGGTCTGTTTGACTCCAAATTTCTCAGAAAAAAAAAATAATAATTGCTGTTAAAGCTCACCTCCACTCTGATGATTTTTCTGATCACTTCGGATTACACAACTTTTCTGCACTAGATTATGTCTCTATTATGAAGTCACCTCTCTGAATTTTAACATCTCTAAAATCTGTATCTTGTCTTTCCACATGGATTTTTCTGCTTCTGAAGTATGATATACATGCATAGCCAGCAAGACAAAAATATATCAGTGTCACACTTATCTTCTCTGGGGAATAATTCATGGCTTTTTATTTAGTATATAAATCATACTTACAAGGATTTATACTTAATACCACTTAATGCCATGTTTTGTATGGAAATTGTATTTCAAGATATATATATCTATATAGATATAGATATTTAATTCAATTATTAAAATGTTTGAATATATATAAACAGGACTTCTGTACTACAGTTTTCCCATTCTGAAGTCTATACTGACTTTGTATATCCCCAATTTAATAATATTTGAGTAGAACATTCATTTCATTCATTTCCTAACATTCATTTTTTTGAAATTTCATCTCATTAGTCATGTATTTTTGTTAGCCAACTCCTTTTATTTTGTAGTTAATGTTTATTTTTAAAAATTTGGTTGTTTCTTGAATGCTGTATTTGCTTTCTTGTTGAAAGAAAATAAGCATAATGTTGCCATTATTTTCTTTTCAAAACTGTTTTATTAATCTTGAACAAGAATGCTGATTTTTCTGCCAAAATAGAAGAGATGCTCCATTGTACCCAGGGATGAATGAATACTACCACAGAGCATTGGACTGCACTCCTAATGCCAGTGTTAGAACCCAGGGGTCAGTAGAACTTAGCAGAGTACTAACCCAAACATCAATCTTGAACCTGGTTTGGACAAAATAGCTGGTTTATTCTTTCTAGTTTCCTATTTGACCTGACATCAACTCCAGATCTTTGGTTGGGCTGGAGGAGCCTCATTGTGGCAATACTGCTCAGTGGTTATAAACCAACCTTGCTACATCAAGGACAGGTTCCCAACCAGTTCACTGCTTCAAGTGCTCTTGGAAGCATGTACTCATCACAGTGATTTGAGGTTTTTAAAGGACTTCTAAGGGGGACAAACATGAATCCAAGTTTTTGGGTTTTTATTTTTTCTTTTCTTTCTTTTTATCTGTTTCCAAGGTTTACATGACATTAGTGAATATTTACAAGGGCTCCCTCAAATGCTACTGAAAACCCAATCACCACACTTCTTTTTGGACTATCCCTGTCTGCACCATGCCTGGTAAACATTTACATTCATTTTACACCATGCATCCTCCACAAAATTCTTTATGCTAACATAGATTTTCTTCTTTATATTCTTTGAATTATTTTAGTCATGACTTGGTAGGGATGCTATTAGATTTTTATTTGACTTACAAATCTCATGGGTATGAAATTGAGAGGTGTGTTAAAAGATCTGGGAATCTAGGTAAGGCAGCTGGCCTAACTTCCTTAAGAAAAATATGATAATCTAATACAGAGGAAAAGGGTAACCTGATTGACACATGGAGCATGAAAAGGAGAAGTTCAAGAAACGATATTTGGAGATTCCCGCTGACAGGAAAGAAAATAAACACGAGATAGGAAAACATCAGGAATGTCTATAAGCAAGATCTATGACTGAGACTAAAATAGAGACTCTAAAGTTTAGGACTCTAAAGTTGGGCATTCAAATGTTACAGACTGATGAGATCAAAGCAAAACCGATTTAAAATTAGGATCTAATTACCACTTAGTCACAAGATACAGGTCACAACAAATCAACTTTTCAGAGTAGAACTAAAATGACATTATAGAATACTGAGCTAGAGTACCTTAACTCTTTATGTATTTGGTCACAATGACACTGATCATTAAGGAAAAGAAAATAACTTAGTTTGGAGAGAGGAGAGATACAGAGTCAGAAACTGATATTTACTACAATATTATTTCCTGTGATACTGGAGTCTGTGTGATAAGAATCATGAACAACTCACCAAAGAATGGTACGGTAAACAGAAATTGGAGTTTCTTGGTTTATCCAATAACTCATTTATTATTTACCAAATGCTAAGACAATTCTCTTTAAAAATGATTTCTTTATTGCCCAAAGATCTGCTATTTGTTATTAGTGCTGATATTATACAAATTGAAATTATCCTTAAGTTGCATTAAGAAAATGTTCTTTATCATATTAGTGTAATTGGGTCTGTTTTTCAATATCGGTTATTCATAACAGGTCTTAAAAAGTTGCATCAATATACAAACTTTAATTATGTTTTTTTAATGGTGATAGTTTTATTCATATAGTAAGTACTTTTGGCTTCCATTTGAATGCCCAATTCTATTTTAGTTATTGTACACTGGATTAAAAAAAAAAACTACTTGGAGATATGATTTCTAGCCTCATAAAGACAATAAAATATTTGATGATGAAATATATGTATGAAGAACTAACAAGACTGAGGAGTTAGAAGATTAGGGGTAAAGATTGAGGATACTTTATCCCAAATGCTTAGGACTAAAAGTGTTTCAGATTTTGAAGTATTTTTCTTATTTTGAGATATCTATAAAGACTTATCAGTCAAGCATCCCTAATCATAACATATGATATCTGAAATGTTCAGATTTCTGATTAGGGATGCTTAACCTTTATAAACATATAAACTTGCTTATATATCAATGACCATATATTAAAAAACAAAATAATAAATTTTCAAAAACATTACTCATGGAAAATTTAAAAAGCTAAAAACTTTTGTGGAAATAAAAAATAATCATGGATTATCATAAAGAGAAACTTCAGCTGGATACACAGATGTTCACTTTGGTTTGTTATCCCACCCTAATCTTGTACTGCTGGGAGTCCTACCTGAATTTCATGCCCTAAGCTTGATTAGTTTGTCATGACAATGGCCATAACAACGGAAGAGCACCATAACAGGAGTGAAAAGAAGTCTACCCAAATTCCTAGAAAATCTCTACCTACTCCCAGAAAAGATATAAATATTCTTTTCCTTGATCAGCCTAATCTTACCCCTCATGTCTTTAACCCTCTATCTAAAATCTCCAGATCTCCCACTTTTGCTATTCTTAGCCAAGAATAAATTTCTCTTCATTGGTCAATCAGCACCTGACCTTGTTACTGGTTCCTCAGTTTTGAGAGGGATAAAGCATACAGTTTGGGGTCACAAATTGGTAACAAGTTCAACACAATCAATAAGTAAATGAAAGTTAGCAGAATCTCAAAGAAAGGACAGGAAGAACTCTTGTGCCTGTTGCATCTTAATATCATTTTGGTCTGTTCCTTAAAGTAGATCATAATCTGATCAACTACACTTATGATATTTTAATTCTCAGAAAACACGTATTTTCATGCATTCTTTAAGTATTTTCTAAATCTCATATGATAGCAATCTGGACTACTCTAAGTATTGTTTTTGAATGTATACTAGATTAAGTGAAATCATTTTGAACTAATTTTCTCCCAAGAAAGTTTATTCACCACTTTTCTATTCTTCTTAAAAAATAACAACTACTAGATCTAAGGCACTCTGTTTTTATTGAGGTGAATGTACACTTAAGCAACAACAACAACAACAAAATTCTAAAATGTGGTTTCCATCCAAGGACTCTATAGATTCATGTAATTTAATATTTCCATCATTACCTATTAAGTAAAGTAGAACTCAAAGCTGGACTTTTTAAATTTTTTTTAAAATGTTGATGGACCTTTATTTTATTCATTTTTTAAATGCAGTGTTGAGAATCAAACCCAGTAACTCACACATGTGAGACAAGCACTCTACCACTGAGCCACAACTCCAGCCCCTAGACATTTAGTATTGAAGTGACTTGAGCCTTAGACATCATTTTGCCTGAGAAGCTACCTAAATAGAAAAAGTGAAGTCAGGAGAGATAATATGCATGGGGATAGTGAAGATGGGTCTTTCCACAAGTATGGCTCACTTTACATATAGCCAACTCTTTGTACTGAATGCAGCCACCATGTTAGAGCAGGAAGAATCTGGTGGATGCCCAATGAAACAGTACTCTACTTTACAACTGTTCCTTCTTGAAGAGGAACACAGTTTTCCAAATTTTAAGGAAGTAATTATCACTGGTAGGAATGAGGCTGATGAGGGATTTGGGGAAAAGTAGTTCTTAGGCTTTCAGCTTTGAAGTATAGCACAGAGAGGGCAGGAATAGAACTGAATACCAATAGGAAACCCTGTACCATATGATTTTTTTGAATGAGATATAAAGTAATCACCTAGGAATTGAGGATGCTTCTTTTTTTTTATTTTTATTACAGTATTAGGAATTAAACTCAGGGGTACTCTATAACTCAGCTACATCCCCAGCCCTTTTTAGTTTTTGTATTTTGAGACCAGAACTCCAGAGTCACAATTGATTAACGTGCAGGACCTACAAAATAGTTTTTATTTTATGATCAGGTTTGTCTAAATTGCCTGGGCTGGCCTTTGACTTGCAATCCTCCTGCCTCGGCCTCTCCAGTGGATAGGGTTATAGGCATGACTCCAAGCCCAGCAGAACTGAGGATTCTTAATAAAATATTTTATAGTTTAGTGGTTTCTTCTGAGTCATGAGAATTGAGAATCCAAAAATTTGACATTGGGTGCTATGCTTTAAAAGTGTGTTTCCTTCCAATATGCCCAACCTAATACTCCATGCAATAGTTTTAAGAGGTGAATATTTTAGGCAAGTAGTTAAATCACAGGGCTTTGCCTCATGAATAGATCAGAGACCTTCCAAAAGAGACCAAATGACACACCCTATTGCCTTTTTGTCCTACCAGCTTCCAGCAAGAGTATACCATGTTGGAAACAGAGACAGCCTTCAACAGGCACTGAATCTGCTGGTGCCTTGTTCTTGACCTTGCTGATCTCCATAAATGTGAGAGATGAGTTTCTGCTGTGTACCTAGTCTACGATATTTTGTTATCATAATAGGAACTAACTAATACATTGAGTGATGAAAGATCTTTTGGGAAAACAATGCTGGGAAGACAAGAATAGAAATGAGTTTAAACAAATCATTTGAATAATAAAAATGGAGAAGCAAATATAAATGACATTTACATAATTAATAACAATGGAATCTGCTAGTTAATACATTGGTATATCTGAGGGAATGTTTGCAGAAGACTATTCCCATCAACTGAGAAGGATTTGTTGCTTTCTGAGAAGTTCTATTTCTTTTTTCTATTCCCTTTGTATTATCACCTATGACAGCAAGAATAAATTATTAGTAATTGCCTATACCAATAGCTAAATGGAAACTAGGGTTTGGTACAATGACCCTAGAGTAGCTAGACACTAAAATGATTACTGAGTCATCAAAGAAAAATGATTTTGGTGTGTGTGTGTGTGTGTGTGTGTGTATTCTCCATATATATATGTATATATATATGTATATATATATATGTATATATATATATATACATATATATATACATATATATATGTATATATATATATATATATATATATATATATATATATACATATATACATATCAAGGCTTGACGTAAATGATTTGCAAATCACAAAATATTATATTCCTTCACCAATAAACTTGAATCAGAACGAACAATTAATTCAGAAATTTAATTGAGAAAGTTCAATTAAAATTCAATTTAAATTTTAGGAGCTATTTTCTTTAACAAGAAACCTATTAAATTACAGGCTATTGCAATCAAGCATTAAAATAAATAATAATAAGAACAACCAGAAACATTTATTATCAGCTTGCATTGTGTAGCACAGTTTTTCTAAGTACTCTATTTGCATTAACTCTACACATAATGTCTTAGTAATATTAATCATTGTATTAATAATGTTTTTATAATATAACAATATCCATTATAATAAAATAAATCTACATTGACAAAGGAAAAAGTAACAGAAAATTGTTTTTGGGTTGAAGATTATGTACCATTAGTAATTCTGTGGTAATCTGATAAGAATCATGGGACATTCTGATTTCATGCAAGTGGATCTTTGTTGTTCTGAATGATATGCTGAACATATGTATTAAGGCAGTTTGTTAAATATTTCATCTCCATACTCTAAATAAATTATCAATTGAATATTTCTTAGTAATGACAGAATAAATTATTTATAATAAATAGTAAACATTAAATGTATTATGAACACTAGAGCTGAAAAGTGATTATTTGCTATCATATTACTCAAATTTTCAATTTAAAAAAGCTTAAAACGATTCAAATGTGCTTAATATCCATTAGAGCCTGTGGATGTAATATTGATTTTTATTATAAACAGAAAGCTTTTTAAAATATAATTTTGAGCACATAATAAGAATTTTGAAATTTAATTCTACATAGATTTGTATAGAGAAAGAGAAAAACATGACATGAATTTTGCTGTAAGAAAATCTCTATTTAAAGCCATCTTATATTCTACATTATCTTTTTTTGCATCTATAATTACCTCTATGAAGTGCCCCCCTGCCACATAGCCAAGTGTTCCTAATGAACTTGTTCTAATAGTCCTCATCTGCAACCCTGATCATATACAACATCTTGCACAGACTATAAATAGCCAAACCACCTTTGTAGGTTCAGAGACAACAAATCAATGCATGATAAATAACAGTGCTCCACTTTTGACTAAAAAATGGGAGGTTAAAGTGTTTCCCATTATCACTAGCAAGAAAAAAAAGAAAATTTTCTGTCTTTGAAAATAGATGTTAGTTTGTCTTCTTGGCGGAATGTAAGTTCATGCGCAGAAGTCACTGAATAGATTCTTAGTAAAATGTTTTTCATAATAATCTAACCAGGCCTTTCCAAAATCAATTTAAGAAAAATACTTTATTTATATATTCTATCTACAATAAGCATTTAATTCATTTAATATATGTACAAAGAATTATTTAAGTACTGAGGATATCAGGTGCAAAGCGACACTTTGCTCCAATTATGTGGTTCTAGAAGACATAAGTGAAATATGTATGTGAATAAATATATACAAAGTATTATATATTTGCAATAGTACAAACAGAAAAAAAAACAATTAGAGATTAATTATGATGGTGTTTCCATATTGATAGGAGGTAAGTAGAGGACCCCAGGAAGAATATAAATGAGAAAAAAATATGAAAGAAATGGTGTTCAAACTGGATCTTGATAAATAAGTAGATTACAGCACATTTATGAGTATCCTCAAAGCAATCCACATTGACTAAGCACATATTCGAATTCCTATAATTTACGTCGAGACCACAAAGATTGGAGCACAGAAGGTGAAGGAAGGAAATCAAATAACTAAGTATTGGGGCTATCCATGGACAGCCTTGAGTGCCAAGACACAACATTCATAATTGATTTGTTAAGTAAGAAACAGAATATAACATTATAGAACAGCAAACCTAACTAGGAAGAGAAGACAAGAAGTCTGCTGGAATTTGTAGGAATGATCTTGAAAGATAATTGTGACAGTCTACATAAAACAAAATGAAGCCAAGAAATGAACCAATGTATTTTAATATGTGCCACACAGCTATTGGTATAATATAGCACTTTCTTAAAGTTAATTTTTCCAAATAAATATATCTTTAAAAACAAACAATGGAGCCAGGATTGTGGCTCAGTGATAGAGCACTTGCCTAGCATGCATGAGGCACTGGGTTGGATCCCGGACACCACATAAAAATAAACAAATAAAATAAAGGTATTGTGTCCATCTACAACTAAAAAATCATATATATATATATATATATATATATATATATATATATATAAAACAAACAAAAAAAGCTAAAGAAAACCACTTAGCAAGCTGGGCACAGTAGTACACACTTGTAATCACAGCAGCTCAGGAGGCTGAGGCAGGAGGAATGTAAATTCAAAGTCAGCCTCAGCAACTTAGTAAGGCCCTAACAACTCAAAGAGTCCCTGTCTCCAAATAAAATTTTAATAATAGGGCTGGGGATGTGACAGTGGTTACGTGTCCCAAGATTCAATCCCTGGTACCAAAAAGTAAAGAAAAAAGAAACAAGAATATCACATAGGGAAGGGCAGCTGAATAAATTATGTATGAATTTGTGTGTGCAATTTCTTTTTCTTTCTGCTTTTATTTACGTAGGCCACTTTTATTTGTTTGTTTGTTTTTACCATACGGTGATTATGAACTTCTGGGCACCTTTAGATAAAGGGAAAAGTGGCTTATGCTAACTACACATTAACACACACACACAAACACCATATGAGCATTTTTGTGCGATGCTTTCCATAGTAGCATGTCCAAAAGGCCACCCACCCTCTCAAGTATTTTCCTGGAAAAGACAGGAAAGAAAAAAGTTCTCATCGAAAAAGCTTTTCTTTTTGCACAGCAACATTAATTATGTTGTCGACTGAAGTCAAAAGAATGAGATAGGCAGAGGCAATCTGATTCTCATCTTGTTTAAACTTGTCAGTTTCAAAATGAAGTAGAGAGTTAGTCGGGAAAATGGAGAAGGCCTCCTTCCTCAGTTGGAGATAAATGGGACATCTAACTCCTGCCTTTTTTTTTTTTTTTTTCCTCCCACTTTTTAAGAAGGAGGCTTGCTCACCAGCAGACACTCATCTCTTTGACTGAGCACTGCGACCCCAGGCCCTCCTCTAACAGCCAGAGGCTGAAGTGCATGTGTGCATCAGAGGACACTCCTGTCCTCCACACAGCAGACCAGTGGCCTTTCTGCCTCTGTCCCTTTGCTGAGAGAAGACAAATCTCTAAAGTTTTGGAAGCTGCCAAGTCTAACACACATCTTCAGGTTGGACTGCTGCTTTAACAGTGTTTGCACTGCCAAGCTTTGTGTTTTCTGTGGCTTGCTAGGCAAGCCCAAGAGGAAGACCACTTCAACAAGCATCTACTTTTTAGAACTTTTCCTAAATGGTTTAAGTATGTTGGATAGCCAAAGGAAAGCAGGGGGTAAGGAAGGGAGGTTTAGAAAGTACAAGGAACAGGAGGAAAGCAATCAGGGGGAAAGAGTGACAGGCTTGTGATACAGACCCTGTTCAGTGCAAGTATGTTTTTTATCAAATTGTGGAATCCCTCTCCCCATTGGAGTTTGTGAATCCATAACTTTTGTTTTCCACCTTTCAATAAAGCCTTTAATTTAATCAGGTGTTAATAAGGGTGGAAGGAAAAGAATAGGCCTTCTTTGTTTCTCATTACTGTAACAGAATTTTTATCCCAAAGAAAGCAAATAGATTCAAATAATTTCCATTTAGAAATAGCTAAGACAATGCTATGCATGAATACTCATATGTTGAGATTAATATAGTTCTCCAAATTCCACCTATGATTTCACATCCACACTATTCTGATTACTTACATGTATTTTCTGGATTAGGTATATTTTTTAAAGTGTGTTCTTAAAAATTGGTTTAAGTGTCATTTTTTTTTTTTAACAGAAGCTTAGAAGCACTAGTGAGTATTGACTTCAGGAGAAAAAATTATTACTTGAAGCAAGATGTGTACTATGTTCTATTCACTAGTGCTCTGCATATATACAGCTTCCTTGTGACACTCCAGTGAGACCCAGAGGCTTTATTCCTCCCTAAATTTGAGTTAGGGTCCATGTACTGGGAGATAACAGTTTATCTTATCCTCTTCATGACCTCAGTCTTAAAGGTCAATTAATGATGGCAAACAGAATACAACAAGAAAAGCAATGGAAACAAAAACAACAATACAGCTTTCTTGTCAATTTTTTTAAACAAATAACTCGTCCTGATAAGTAACAAAGAATCTTGATTTTAAAAAAGAAAGTACATTTACCAATTTTTCTAATCTCTTTAAAGTTTTTCAATAGTTCTAAATTAAATCCTTTTCACCCCTATCTCTTTATCCATCAGAAAATCCGAAGGGTATTTGGATTCAGACATCCATTGCACCAAAGATCTTTCATTACACAGCACAAACAGGCACTTTTATTGAACAAGAACCCAATTACTTAACCCAGCTTCAGGTTTCATTGTACCCTGCGGCATCTATCCTGACAGAGGCCTACTAATCTCTTCTGATGGACACTGCTACATATCAGTTCTGATACACAGAGATGATTCCTAACCTTCTGGTAGAGAACCGCTGATTAAATAAACTGAGATGCCCATCTCTGCTTCCTTGGACCAATGAATAACAATGAGAAGGCATATATGGGCCCTTACCTTCCATGTAGGGTATGCTCAGAGAGGAAAAAGGAGAAGGAATATATGCTGTGAGAAAATGACCTGCATTTACCCAGGCATTGTATTGGTATTACCTAAAGCTCCTTCTAGTTTGTTTCAGCATTTTCAATTATCATCATACTCCCTGTATTTTGATTGAAGAAAATCAGCTTCTTCAGGCTCTAATATCTTTTTGGCTGCCATTTATAAAAAAAAAAAAAAAAAAAAAAAAAAAAAAAGTTTTGATAACTAATGTTAATGACTTCATTTTGTGTGTGTGTGTGTGTGTGTGTGGGTGTGGTACCAGGGATTGAACTCATGGGCACTCGACCACTGGGCCACATCCCCAGCCCCTTTTTTTTTTTTTTTTTTTTTTGTATTTTATTTAGAGACAGGGTCTCACTGAGTTGCTAAGTGCCTCGCCATTGCTGAGGCTGGCTTTGAACTGGCGATCCTCCTGTCTCAGCCTCCCAAAGTGCTGGGATTACAGGCGTGCGCCACCGCGCCCGGCTACAATGACTTCACTTTTATGTAAGCAATTTTCAATACTGAAAGTGCCGTAGAATAATCTAGAAACTTCTAAAGGAAATAGCCCCATCTCTAGTGATTCTGACTTACTTCTTTAGGCCTGGAACCTGCGTATTATTATTTTTTTTCAAGGTTTTTCAGGAGATTCTAGTATATATATCTAAGTTTGAGAAGCATCTTTTTGGGGGTGTGTATGCTGATTATTATATTAAAATAATGAAGGCATCTTAGAGATCACTTAGTGTGCCTGCCTTCAATGCAGGGATATCTTAAAAATAGAAAAAAAAAAAAAAAAAAAAAAAAAACTCTCAAAAGTAACATGGACAAACAAATCACTACCTAATGAAGAAATCTATTTCTTTCTTTAATATTGCATCTTTGGAAAAAGGTCTTCAAGAAAATCCAAAGTATCTGTACAGGACTGTTCATGATAACACTGTTAATAAACTCAAAAATTTAATGCCAACTAATGCAGAACTAGAGCTTGCAATATATGTAAAATAAATAATATGTGTGTGTGTTTATGTGCATGTAAAAATACACATATACATACATGCCAAGATTCAGTACAGGAAATTGGGAGAATACTCTCAGTGTAAAATCTTTTAATGATGGACTTTTGTGTATACACACACACACACACACACACACACACATATATGTATATATATGCATAATGCCTTTTAGAATATATTGTAAATTGTATTTGTATAGAGGAATGGTTAGGTGCTTTTCTATTATTTTCATTTTCTAATCATTTTTAAGAATTACTTTCATATATTTCAAGTAGCAGAGCTTATTTGGATATTTGGATAACAGGCCATTGGTATATTTCTTTTGGAAAGTTTTCAGTGTCTTTCAAATATTGATATGAAATCTGTTTCCCACCCTTTCCTTTCCAAGGGGACAGAAAGGAGCTACCATCTTATACATGATGCTTTTTAACTCACTGAAAGACAAAACATTTTTCTTTGTTGAAAGAAACTATCATTTCAATATTTCTTATTCCTTCAATACTGTGAATCAGGTTGCCTGCATTACTATTTTAGTATTAAAGGATCTGGAAGGATATGTAAAATCTTTCACAAGTTCTTGTCAAAAAGAAGTTTGTATCCTGATTATCAAAATAAAAATAAAAGTTAAAAATATTAAGGATAGATATCAGAAATTTTACAACAAGGTTATTAATGAACAGAGGAAATGAATGTCAGGAGGGTGGTTTTTCTTTTACACAGCTAGATAGGAAATGGGAGTAGAATAAAGTTGGTAGATTGGCATAGAACACTTGTATCAAAATGTGCCTCTCACATTATCAATGCTCTGACATGCTTTATTATATTTCAATCTTGGATCATTATCTTATGTCATTAATCCCACATTATAATTACAAACCTGGATGTGTATGGTATTATAGCTTTATGATCCTTTTCTTCTCTGAACATGCTCTAGTTCATCAATGTTGCTCTAAAGTAGCTATGTCATAACTGAAGCCATTTCCTACATAGTGCAGTCAGAGCAAGCAGAGTCACCAGGTCCGAAGCATTAGCACCCTTAACAGCTGGGTCTTGAGTGATGATCCTAGCAATTGGTGTCACAGAAGATGGGCACCTGAAGAACAGGCAGTTGAGACTCCCTGAAGGAGCCAAGAAAATTTTGGAGGAGATGGTGTTGGCTTAACTGAGCTGTGATAATTTTTTGGAAGGACAAATAGGTGTATAATTCCTGGCAGAAGAGGAAGCACAGCCTTAAATACTAGACCCTTGCCCCTCTGTGTCTGTGGTTCCAGCATCCACTGCCAACCAACCACAGATAGAAAGTGTCTGACAACATGCGTGCCTTCACTATATAGGTGTAGAATTTTGTTGTCATTATTCACTAAAAATAATGGAACTATTATTTACATAGGATTTACATTATATTGGATAAGTCATTGAAATGAGTTAAAGTATATAGGAGGATGTATATAATTCATATGCAAATACTACAATACATCATTTTATACAAGGAAGTTGAGTATCCATAGATTTTGGTGGGTCCTAAGACAGTCCACATGGTTACTGAACAAGACTGAAGGCACTAAGAATGTTTTGATGTTGTATAGAATCACAAGGAGAGGAACAAAGAGACAAATTGAAATAAAGTCAAAAAGGTAGAAAAAGACAAGACATCAGTATCTTGGGGATTTAAATTTGCCCCTACTGGCAATGGAAATAAAAATAATGCCTTCCTTTTTTTTTTTTTTTTTTTTTTTTTTTCGGTCCTGGGAAATACTTGTATATTTGCAAGAAGCTAAAAGATACTGAAAGTACATTTAATAGAGACTCTCAGCTAAAATAAAATGTCCATATAAATAACAGTAGCTTTTAAGTTGAAATGACAATTTATTTCTTTTATAATTTTTACTCCCTAGTGGGAAGAGTCATACACTTTTGTGAGAAATGATTGTCTTTTTCATTAAGTTATGCACAGTATAAAAGAACCAACAGGTGCCTAATATGACTGCTTGCGGTTAGGATCACTTTCAAATTTGTTTTGGTATAGTATTTCCATCAGAACATTCAAAGTCAGTTAATAAAAATATGGCCTACTTCCATTAGATACCATTTACTGCAGGCTGTTTATTATGATTTCTTTGCTTCCAACTTCTTGTTAAATCAAAGGCCATATCTCAGCTTCTGCTGAACAATTTTGAGCTTCCACTTGTATAGTGTGGATGTCTATTCATATTCTAAAATTGGGATCCCCATCGGGATCAACATGAACCCCTGGTAAGGAAAGAAAATACACAGTGATATACATAAAAAGAGATTTTTTTCCCCTCCTTTCTTAGTTTTAGTATTTTTTAACCAGCATGCTGGTTTCCTCTGAAGTGCAAACATTCCTCAAAAGACATGAATTTAGGATTGTAAACAGTATCCTATTCTCTGAAATGCTAATAAAATATTATTTTTTACGATTAAAAAATTAAAAGTTGATAAGTGGTTCCAGACAATAGAAAAAAAATCCATTTATTTCAGGTTTACAATATGAGACCAAAAAAAGTTTTGTGGAATCCACTGTTAGGAATTATACAGATTATTTTTAGTTGACAGAAGTATAATTCATAACTTCAGCACATAGATTAATTATTATTGTTTCATGTTTTATTGTCAAAATTTCTCAGCTAATAAGGCCATAGATAATGAAGCTGGCAAATGAGATCATTTTCTGGCGTTTCAAGGTCAATATGTCAGTTAAGATTGTGAGCTAATTCATTAGGGCTGAAAAAAAAAAAATGAACAAGCTGAGCTACAGGAGATTGCAAGTCTAAGGCATCAAACATCTGTACTGACTTATGACAGCTTCAGGTTCTCTATTTTCTGAAATGATTTAGAGACAAATTACCTTTGCACGAATTTGACAAAAATGAGAAGTTCTAAAACTGTAGAATGTAACAAAGTTCAAAGATTGCTGGCTTATTGGAATCAGTGAACCACAATGCATAGTTTGAACCAAATTCTCTAGATGCCTTTGCATTCTATTTCACTCACAGGTAGCATGGGCTTCTTTTTTTTTCAATTCACTAATTTATTTGATAAGGATTTATTAAATACATACTCTGCACATGCTTCTGTGTTAGCTGCTTTGGAGGCAAAACGAAAGAGGCAGCTGTGTTCTCCATTGTCACATAATTTATGGAGACAGATTTTAAGTAAGTACACAATTAGTGTTAATTGTACTTGGCATAAGGGCTACAAGGGGAAGTACTATGTATTTTCAGAGCACACCATAATAATTGTAGCATATCTTAAAAATGAAAAAGGAAATCTGGTCTGAACATACGCACAGAATATCTCATAGATATTAATTACATATAAGTCATTCATTGAGTAACTACTGCATTCCATTCATTTTCCTGGTGCTAAAGATATTAGGAAATTGCAGGATATAATTGGTGAAACAGACAAATGCACAGATAAAGGTCATATAAAGCTATGGAAGCACAGAGAAGTATGGTTGCTAAAAAATTTTTAAAAACAACATTAGAAAGGCAATTAATTCATTTATTTATTCAGAAATATCTATTGAACTTCTATCATCATCCCCAAATTGTGCTCATTATTGGTTATTTATGTCATTAAACCCAAACCCTGTCTGAAAAGAACTCAGAATTTAGAGCAGCTGTCTTAAGCCCCATCAGATTTATCCTCCTGGGGACATTGGGCAATGTCTAGGGATCTTTTTTCTTTGTCACATCTAATGGAGCACTGTCATTGGTAGGTAGAGGCCAGAGATGTTGTTAAACATCCTACAGAGCAAGGACAGCCTTCCTACAGTGAATGTTAGCAGTGCCAATGCTTGGATAAACCCTGGCGGACGGCTACAGAAAGTTCATTAAATAATCAGATAGCATGTAAAATAATTAGTGTCAGATGGGGCTGTTATTAAAAAAACAACAGAAAAGTGGGGGAAAGAGTCTGATGTGTCAGGATGAGCAAGTAGGAAAATTACCAGGCTGGTCTGCTTTTACTGCAAATTGGGGTGAGGTGCTGGAAAATCCTGGCTGTCAGAATGAAGACATATAAGAAGAAGAAGACATGAGAAGAAATTTCAGATGTAACAAGGAAAAAAAAAATCATCAATTATATGGTAAAAATTGGGGAGAGGAGAGAGTTCAAACAGAAGAGTCCATGACTTCCTTAAGAGTTGTTTGGTTTTGATAATGAGCCAGTGTTAAGACTAACCAGCAGGGGAACAAAGAAGAAACTACTTTAATGGAAATTAATAATGATAATAAAATGATTTTTATGTGTTATTATGAGTCAAGCTATGTGTTAAATCATAGCAAACATTAGATGTGGCATAACCCTCATAGGGGTTTTGAAGTGAGTATTCTTACTCCCATCTTTAAGTCAGGATTGAGAGTTTAAACAAACATTAAAGTTCACATTGCTTAAGAGAGACAATATGTGGTATCCAACTGAAGTTTATCTTACTCCACAGCCAAAGTTCTCAACACCTACAAATCCAGGTAGATTGTGCATATCCTGAAGCCCAGTTGCCTAAGTTCCCCAAACACAAATCCTGTTATAAAAGCATGTATGCTACAAGCTATCAGAAAGTGCATCCCAAGGAAGCAGAAATGAAAAAAAATGAGAATGAGTCATGGAAGAAGAGAGAAAACATTCAATATTAGGACAAGCACACTGGATTGCTTGGTCTTTCAGCAGGGTCTTGCAAGAGACTACACTGATGACTGCATTTCAGGATAGCACCTGTAGAGGAAGAAATGGAGATGTGCCCATCTCTCAACACCTCTAGACATTTTTCCTTACAGTTCTAATTCACTTGCCCTTCATTTATTGGGATGGGCTTCAGTGGCAGTGAACCTACCCTGAGGCATGAGGAAAGTGACACAGCATGGGCAGAAGGTAAGGTGTTGCTGCGTTGTGCCCATTAGAAATCATCACAAGGAAAATGGTACAAAATTAGTGCCTAAGTCCCCTGGGCCAAGAGCAGTTACAATGTTGTAAAAAAGTAGCAACAAGTTACCACCAATGTAAGTAATTTATTCTCCCTCTTTAGAATGGAGAGAATCATAGTTGCTACCTGTTAACATTGTGGTAGTCAAAAGATTTTATAAACATCAGTCATTTAAAATGGAACCTGGCACAACATGAGTACCAGATGAAATATCTGTTATGAGCATCCCTAGCATAATCATGTTTGAGAGAGTAAAACAGCACCTTGAATGAAGAACATGGTTCCTCCAACAGCAAGGCCTTGATGGGCCTGGCACTCACAGAAAGGTAATAATGTCCTCTTAATGAATCTACCCGATTTCTCAGAACACAGGATCTGATAAGGTTGCTTTGTGATCATGATTAATTGAGGCAAAAACAAAACAATTAATTGAGGCAAAAACAGAAACAAGTTCAACTCATAATCATGTATATACATACAGACAAAAAGAGTTTCATGGAAAAGCCATAAAATTCCAAATGCATCTTCATCTTTGATAGTATGAACACTATTCTCTTTTACCTAGGAGAGTTTAAGCTTTAGTTTGTTATTCTTTCCCAATAGATAATATTTATGAATAAATCAAATCAAGATTTGTATCTGCTTCCTTAATACTTCCAATCCAAAAGCAGGTCCCTGGCTCAGTGGTAGAGTGTTCGCCTTGCACCTGTGAGGCCCTGGGTTCAATCCTCAGCACCACATAAAAATAAATAAAATAAAGGCATTGTGTCCAACTACAATGAAAAAAAAAATATTTAAAAAGGTAGGTCTCCTTTTCTTGAATCCTCCCACACAAATTCCATAACCCAAGCCTATGTCCTATAAGTCCTTTTGAAGACCCTTTTACTAAGGTGCCCTTGCACTTCATGTGTGTTCCCCCTCACTGAAAAAGCAATAAATCCACCTTGCTTATCAGAATGTTCTACCTTGTATGATGTGGCAGAATGGCAAAGACATTAATTTATCATCACCATCATATTCTTTGACTAAAGACATTAGAAAAGCCAAATGTTGGTGAAATTTTAGTGCTTGGCTTGTAATTGAAATCATATTACTAAAAGAAACTGCATAAGAGAATGTCAAATGGGAAGTAAGTTTCAAGGGCTGAACCAGCGGACACTAGTGCTAAATAAAAAGGATTAATTACTTTGTCCAGTGAATGAATGAGTGATCAAGAAAGGGAAGAATGGAGAGTTCAGCTTATGCAAAGGAGTGAGCTTTCATAACATCCTGGTGCCTGATTCAGAGGCGTTCAGGCAAAGAAGAACTAGAGAAGCCTATTAGATTGGACATATGGGAGGTCTGATGGTCAACACTACAAAGAGTGTTTGAACAAGTGAAAGACCCCTCCATGCAAAATGGCAAGTGGGAAATGGGAAATTGCTCTTCTTCACAATAGGAATGTGAGTGGGACAGGTGGGATTTTGCTTGGAGGAAACAAAATTTTAGAAGGGATTCCTCATGCCCTGGGGTCAGTAAACATTTTAGTAAACTTTTAGAAAGAGTCTATGGAAGGGAGAATTTGCAGCTCCAAGAATGAGGGGAAATTTGGTTAATCAAATACCTGTCCTGGCCGGGCGTGGTGGCGGGCTGGGGATGTGACCCAGTGGACGAGTGCCCCTGAGTTCAATCCCTGGTACCACAAAAAAAAAAAAAAAAAAAAAAAAAAAAAAAAAACACTTGTCCTGTCAGGGAGGAGGAGGAGATTAAGACCACAGTTGGAAATACGACCCTAAAAGAGAGTGAGGCATGCCCTTCTCTGAAACCAGAGGAGTGAAACACAGATGAACACTAGTGTCACTAACTGTAAAGGTTCTGTGTTTGAGGGTGTGGAGTGTGTGGGGCACTGCTGAAAGCCAGGCTCAGCAGAAGTGTCACTGAGGAAATTTGAATTTCACAGGGAAAACAGGATTCACATTACAATATAAAATTAAAAAGACAACCAACTCCCTTAGTGTTTCCTATTGCAATTCAGAAAGCTTACAGTACTGTGTGGTAACAATATTATTAAGCTGAAGTGAAAAGTGTTTTCACATATTTCTCAGATGCTACATATAGACATTACCTTCTGAAAAAAATACCAAAAAGGTGTGTTTGTGCCTAGAGAGGTCATGTGTAGTATGAGAAAAAGACCTACACATGAAATGTGAGTTCTAGAAAGGAGCATATTGCTGATATCTGCTAACAGAAATTAAAACAAATTCAAAAGTCTTAATAAACTCATACTGTCAAAGGATGTTATTTAATTTTTTATTTATTTATTTATTTTATGTAGACAACCTTAATAGGAAGGGAGACTGCACAAATTTGACTACACAAAGCCTCCAGGATTCTCACTCTGGGCGAGACTTTAAAGAATAATTCATTACACCCATTTTTTTTTTTCCTCTAGAATGTCTGACTTTAGAGGGGATTTACTAGACCAAAATAAAAATACACATATTTTTCCCTGGATAAAAAATAAGACTGGCTGCTACATCTTTATCACGAACCAAGAAGTCGTATTTCCAGAGATAAGTTATCTGATTTTATCTCTGAGAAAACATGTGTCTATTAATTCTTAATATCTTTTCTGCTACTTTTGGTACGATCTTATTTTTCGGTTTAGAGAAACTGATCATAGAGGGACACAGTGAAAATAATCAGAACCACTAAGATCAGATGGCAAAGAGATGAGAAAAATACTTAAATGCAAACATACTGGATAGGCTGGCTATTTTCATAGTCTTATTGTGACATGCTGAATTTTTTTTTAATGAAATGAAGTGATTTAAGGGTTATATAAAACTAAAATATAGGAAAAGTCAACATTTTTATATTATTTTTCTTCTGAACTCCCCAAGCAACATTATAACTGACTTATCTGACTCATCTCAATGAGTTTTTAATAAGGAATCAAAAGGTAGATCAATTTTCTCTAGTTACTCCTGAGAACTGGAGATAATTAAATGACAGTACAATCCTGACAAACTCCTAAGGATATTTTTTGGCTAACTTATGAGACTTTTTATTTCTAACTAATTTTCCTTGGGCCGATGTGCCATTCTGACCACCTCTCTACTCTCCATGGGTGGTTAAGATCTTTGCTTACTTATTTTGCTATCAAATATGGATAACTTTATTTTAAACTTTTGAATTACCTGTGGGGCTGAGAGCCTTGTCAGCTATTATCTAGGATTGTACTCTGTTTTACCCTTGAAAAATTTCACTCTGAGTTCACATATAAATGATGAAGCTGAATTGTATATTCTTGGCCAGTAACTTACCTTTCCTTTTGTTTGGATGTGATGTAAATTACAAACACAAAACCCTTATTCTTGTCTTTAAACTTGCACATATCTATTGGAATAATAGGAGTTCCTAATTATGATAGGTTAATTTTAAATATGTACCTTTAACTTTGCATGTAACATGGGAGCCATGAGTCATGTGCATCTTTGAAATGTGTGTGCAGTCTAAACTGAAATGTTCCATAAGTAGTAAATAAAAGACTGGTGCTGATATAGTAGTATGAAAAAATAATGTACAATACTCAATAATTTATGTATTAATTGGATTCAAATTTTGTTATGTCTTAAAATAAAGACATTATTAAAATTATTTTACTGGTTTCTATTTGTTTTTACGTGTGGTCATGAAAGCTTAAATCCATATATGAAGTCACGAATGGTGTGAATATACTTTGCATACAACCAGAGATTTGTAAAAAAGTGCTCTCTATATGTGTAATATGAAATGTAATGCATTCTGCTGTCATTTATAACATCTTAGAATAAAAATAATTTAAAAAAACTTATATATATATTTATGTATATATATATATATATATATATATATATATATATATATATATATATAGTTGTGTTAGTCAGCTTTTCATCACTGTGATCAAAATACCTGACAAAACCAACTTAGAAGAGGAAAAGCTTATGTTAGTTTTCATGGATTTGGTACATCATCAGTCAGCTCCTTTGCACTGAGACTGAGGTGGAAGAGCTTGGCAGAGAAAAGCTTCCCAGCTCATGGTAGCCAGGAAGTCAGGCCACATCTCCCACAGACCTACTTTCTCCAGTCATGCTCCACCTTTCTGCAGTCACTGCCCATTAGTCCTTTCAAATTTAATCCATCAAATGGATTAATCCACTGGTGAGTTTACAGCTCTCATAACCTAATCATTTCAGGAGAGAACATTCCTGCATTACCTAACACATGAGCTTTTCTGGGTCATTAGAGATCGAAACTATAAATGTGGTTCATGTTTGTGTTCCATGTTAATTCTACTGGACAGTACAGGCCTAGAAATATGAAATTAGTCCTCTCACCATATATTATATTTCACAAAAAAAGGGAAGACATGAAAAATCTTATTAAATTCATGTTTTGAGACTATGGACTTGCACAAAATAGCATTTATTATGCCATGGCTAGAGTATCAGACAATGTAGAAGAGATCAGAGATTGAAATAAATGTTTTCTTGATTCTTACTTCTTAGGTATCAAGTCTCTGGCTCATTATTAACCTCAGAGAAGAGGAGAGAGAAGGAAACCTTCCTACCTGCTCCATCATTTCTCACGGATTCTGTTTAGTTTTCCTCTCTAAAAGTATCAAGATGTTTTAAAAGCAGCTACTTTAATGCACAGAATAGTCAGAAACAAATTTGAAAGTGTTTCAGAGTCTAACTCAATAGTTAAAAATATAGTCTTCTAATTGTCTCCAACATAATATATTATTTTGCTAGGATAATATATTCAGTATGTCTGGTGAAATATGAAGTTAAATGGAACCCCTGCATCTTGTATCTCAAGTGCTAACTGCATCCTAATGTAGACATTAGGATAGTTAATCAAATGTAGCAAAATTAAAAAAAATATATATTATTATGTATTTATTTTTCTTATCACAATGTCCAAATGATTCCAAATGTGGCATTTTGGAAGTACCCCAGTGCAAAATACAGCAAGTGATTCAATGATTCTCTGGTCGTGAATAATTCATAGGGACCCGACAAGTACCAAAATTGTTGAGCTCTGTGATTCCAACAGAGCCTTTTAAAACTTGATCTACAGACTTATTCTTATTACTCTATTTTTACCGTATCTTTGTGGGAGGACAATTACTATGATAGACATAAAATCTAAAACTAGTTAAATGATACTACAAAATGCTCCATAAAGTTTAAGTGCAACATAGAATGATTTCTCCATTTCTCTAACTATGATGCCCAACCTTGGGACTCATGGAAACAGTAAACCTCTGTTTTAAACAGGGATGTTTTAAAAGCATATCAATATTAAATTTGTAACCACAGATAGCATGTTATGATTTAAAATGCTATTGACTTTCTCAACTCTCTTCCTTATATCTGCTTCTTATGCTTCTTTTTAATTATCTTGTTATTATTGTAAAATAAAGAATTCATGTCTACTATAATGAATTATAATCCATATATATAATTTTGTATATAATATACTTTGTGTTATCTATAATATACAATTCAAATATGTAATTCATGTATGTAATATATATATAAAATTCATTTATGATTCATACAATCTGTGTAATTTATCTGTGTAATTCACCTATATAACCATATATAGAATTTATTAATTAATTTTATTTCTTTTGATGACATATTGGATTATTGATATTAAATCTGGAAAAAGACCTTCAAAGTTCAAAACACTCTAGTTGTCTACCCTTTATTCTATCCGACATAAAGTCAATTTCCTACTCCTAGAGCCATACAGGTCTGAAGTTCTCATCTATGTTTACGTGAAATTATATGCCATTTATACCTACTGATACTAGCTTATGTTGGAACCATGAAAAATAAATATAACCCTCCTTCTGTGCAAATTGAAATACTCTCTCAATGCATTTTTTAGGGTCATTCTGTTACCTCCTAGGTGACCTCACTCACACACCTTCACATCTTCAACCTAGAATATTTCTCTGTGTGCTCTAGTCCACATACTTGATCTTTCAGTATCTAACAGTTTGTTATCTTAAGGACATCTCAAATTTTGTGTATTTGGAACTAAATTTAAGACCTCCATACCCAAATCTGATGAGCATGGCACTCAGAAAGAAATCATTCTCAATATTAGCTTCTCCTTCCCTCCTAAGGTTCCATTCATCAGCATGTTTTAGCAGTCTCACCTCCTAAATATTTCCTAACATCACTCATTATTCTCTAGTA
Organism: Tamias sibiricus; assembly: GCA_025594165.1. Taxonomy (NCBI): domain Eukaryota; kingdom Metazoa; phylum Chordata; class Mammalia; order Rodentia; family Sciuridae; genus Tamias; species Tamias sibiricus. The sequence continues at coordinate 15,523,767 of CM046662.1, forward strand.
ATACCTCCAACTCTCTAGACTCATTTCTATCATCTCTTATAAAGATGAAGTATTACTGATTCATTTTTTATGGAGATGAAACCCATCATCTGGTTTATGCTAGGCACATCAGAGCCCAAAATGTTGATGTAATATGTAAATGAGATAAAGCAACTTTCTGATTAAATTTGTCTACTTATTTTCCCTACTATTTTTTAAAAGTTTAAAAAACTTAACAATGGCTCACCATTTACTACCAATCCTAGTCTCTGCTTACTATATTCTTGCTTTATTAACTCTTCACAGTTCTGATATCAAGTGGAAATATTTTGTCTAAGAACATCTTTTCTGACCGGTCTATCATTCTTTCCTAAATTATATTTGCTTATAACATCTTGTATCTTAACTTCAATGCATGTAATATTACAACTTCATATTAATTTTGAAAGAATAAAATAATAACTTAAAATTAACTTTTGAAATATTTAAAAAAATGTTTATATTGAGAATTAATTTGTAGCCTTTACTATGCATTTACATTTAACACAGCTCAGACAAACAATAATTCTTATTTAGAATTCAAAGATGCTAAATACACACCCAATCTTACAAAAGTACATAGTCATATTAAACTACTTTAGCTCCAGGCAGCACAGAAAACAGACTAAAAAATACTACAATCAAGCCCAGCAGCGTGGCACCTGCCTGTAATCCTTGCTAACTCTTAGAAGGCTGAGGCAAGAGGACTGCAAGTTCAAAGCCAGCCTCAGCAACTTAATGTGACACCAAGGAGCTTAGTAAGACCCTGTATCAAAATAAAAGATAAATGAAAAGGGCTGGGGATGTGGATCAGTGGTTAAGTGCCTCTGGGTTCAATTCCTGGTATGAAAAAAAAAATGCTATAATCTGTATGGAGGAAGGGGATAATCATTTTGAAGATGAGCATTGTGATACAATTCTAGACAAAGGAGAGGAGAATATAAACCTGAGGAAAATCAAAGATAAAATATATCATACAACATTTGCTGAATCAGAAACTCTATTGGGCCACTAGATCTGTTTCTGCTGGTAATGTGAAGATAAAACAATGAAGAAATAATCATCTTCAAGATGTCAAAATTTTCCCATAGGTTTTTTTGTTTTGTTTTGTTTTGTTTTGTTTTTTGAAAAAAAATTTTGACTACATGTTTCATCTGGAAGAAAATTAAAACATGAGAAGGAAAATATCAAAGTTTCTGAGCACTTTCTCAAATGGTCACAAATAAACCCATTGTAAAACAGCACTATGTGAAAAACAATCAAAATAACCATCTGTTAGAATTATGTTAGAAGGGTGCATTTTCTATCAGCAAAACTTCTGAACTGACCCAACAGAATCTTAGGAGATGGGCAGATGCCTGCTGAAGTCTACATTATAAATAATTTCTTCCTAACCTGTGGAGGTATAAGGAATTATATTCACACATACAAAAAAGAAACTGGCATTTGTCACATTTATTTTGACATAATAAAGAAATGCAGTTATTCTTAAAGACCCCTGATATAAGCTTATATACAATATGGATTTTAAAATAAAGCACATGTTGTGTTAGAGATTGAGCCCCTGCATGGCACTGTTCTGGAAGGTCAAACAAAAACACAATACTTTCTATCCTTTGAGGTTAGGAACACTGCTCAGTTGTTTAGGTTAAGTGTGAATGGAGGAAAACAGATTTGTTTACTGATCTGTTTCACTTATTGGATGTTGATTGCTGCTTGAAACTTTAGAGGTTTTGCTTCTTACAAATCCAATGAATAACTCAAAATTTCTTCTTTGTGTACTAAGGTCTTAGCAAAAAAAAAAACTTTAAATATCTGTGATGGTCTAATTGTGTCCACCTACTTGACTTAGAGGACTCCAGGAGGTCATTAAGGCTAAGTGAGGCCATGAGGGTAGAGTCCTAATCTGATAGGACAAGTAAGAGAAAGAGACCCCAGAAAACATTCTCACTGTGTCTATATGGGGAAAAGGCCACATGAGAACACTATAAGATATAACCTGTTTGAAAGCCAGAAAAAGAGGCCTTGTCACAATTCAATCTCCTCAACAAGTTGGTCTTCACTTTCCAGCCTCCACAGATATGGGAAAACTGATTTCTATTGTTTAAAGCCACCTACTCTGTAATTTTTTGTTATTGTAACCTATGGTGACTAATACTGAACATTCAGAGAGTTGCTATTTCTTTATTTTTTTTTATTTTTTCATAAAGATTCAGACGAATCTATATAGCATTTCAGGACTGTCTATGAAAATACTTATGTAAACTATTTGAAAGGCCAAAATTATTTGGATGCTGGAAAAGTTTTTCCATAATCTCAGTCACATGTTGAACCTATGTTTGATGTGTTAGTAAAATGCACTAACAAATTTGAAATTGTAGAAAATGTGGCAATAGAAAGTAAGTTCAACTTATGTCACTTATCTCAGACTGTTTCTCTCCTAGATGATTAATGATGATGCCTTCAGTATCACCAATGAAAATCTCACAGTACATAGCTTAGACAATGTCAGGTTTTGAAAATTATGTCCTTGCCTAAAATAATCAAGTGACTACTAACATATGAATTGGATATGAATGCTGTTTATTTTTTTAAATCATAGATTGCTATAGTTTCCATAAAATCTTAACATCCTAGTCAGTTTTAGTATTGAGTATGAATACTGAAATAAAATTAAATACTAAAATTATAGGAAATGAGATACTTTTACAAATATGCAGTTAAGAAAAAAATTCAAACTAAATAATATAGTTTTGAAAAAGTTTTCATTTACTATAGATGAAAATTAAAATGTGACATGACTTTTGCCTATTCAGTTAGCATTTTTAAGTTGATTTTATATTAAATTATGAAGTAATACTTTTATTAAGAAGAATACCTTGTTGAACTTGGTGGCTCAGGCCTGTAATCCCGGCAGCTTGAGAAGCTGATGCAGGAGGATCGAGTTCAAAGACAGCCTCAGCAAAAAAGCAAGGCACTAAGCAACTCAGTGAAACCATGTCTCTAAATAAAATACAAAATAAGGCTGGGGATGTTGCTTAGTAATCGAGTGTTCCTCAGTTCAATTCCCGTACCAAAAAAAAAAAAAAAAAAACAAAAAAAACCTCACTATAGAAACTCAGATTTGTAAAATTTCTTAAAAAATGTACTTTTCCAAAATATTATGGTATATGTTAGACAGACAGACCTAATTTTTAAAGATAAAAATATACATATACTTTAATTTTATTTTAAAATGAAAAGATAGAACATGTCCAAAATCTATAGACATTTTAAATAGATCATACTAAAATCAAGGATGGAAATATCATATATTTATTTTGATGAGCTTGTAGAATAATAGTCTGATATGGGAAATTTGATATCCATGATATATTTTAATCAAAATGACATGAACACATTTTACTTAAATATTAGTATACAAAGGTTTTATATTAATTAAAATATATATTTTCTAACAAAATTATGGTGTCTTCTATATTATTTTCTATATTCTACTTCCAAGTTTTCCAAAATCTTAAATACTTTTAATCTCATTATTAGGTTCATTTATTAAGATCTTTAAACAAGGGCCAATGATATTATTGAAATGGAAACTTTAAGTCATCTCTTAATCATCAAGTTTGTTTTCAGAGAGAAACAATTTCAAAAGTCGAATTATGTTAACTATTTGGTCAATGCAGACCCATTTTTAAAAAGGGTATATTCCTTTGCTGACTACCTCCTGAGAGTGGGTATAGAGTGTGTGATATTTTCTTGAATTTAAAATTTTGTCCTCAATGAATGAGCAGATCTTCAAGCAATACTTCTTATGTAGGGAATAACTAGTATGGGTCTGCTCAATCTAAAAGTGTATTAACAAAATTACTTGGACTTAAAAAAAAAAGAGCACATGCACACATACATAATACATACTGTAGTTCTTTAAAAGTTATTTAATTAGACTTAGGCATTTTTAATGGATTTTATTTTTTTAATTTCAAATTATATGGCCCTAAACTGATAAGAGAACATAGATCAAAATAAATCAACCCTTTCTCTTTTACTTATATGTTTTATTATTTACAGTTTTTTTGCCAACAAATGATCAAAATAATTTTAAAAAATTTCATTACATATTGACAGGGTGCCCAATAAATACATCATGTACACAAGCAAGTAGAGACCCATTCAATTCTCCTTTAAGATAATCTCAAGCATTTCTACAGAGTTGAGGCTCCTCTCATTCGATTCCTTTGCTTTTAATTTTAACCAGAGTCAATGTTGCCCTGTCTTCCTTTACATTTGTTGTGAAATCTTCTGCCACTTTCTTTTTCCCTTTCTTGTTGAAGTTGTCAGATTCTATATTTTCCCTTCAGAATTTCACTCAGGCTTAATGAAAATTAACCTCACAGTCAAAATAAAATGAAGCTAATGGAAGAAAAGCAGGAGGTAATAACTTTATAAGAAAACGGATACCATACCTAGGAAAATCAGTGTCAAAAGCTGTGATGATGTTATAGCTTGATGATACAACATCATTAACGCAGCCGATGTAAAGTTATCCTGAGTCTAAGTATGTATGTCTGAGAAAAACGCAGGTGTGGAGTGTTAAACCACCCAGGATTCCACTCAGACCTGTGAAGGTCAGATGTTGTCATCACATTTCAGGATCTGATACCAAAATAGCAGCATCTTTGATGATAAAAGATAAGGCTGAGGCATGAATGGAAAGCCAATTGCTTTCTTTATAATGCAGAAAGCTCCCACTGAAAGGCATTTCCATTCTAAAAGAAATATACTTCACACATTCTACAGATCAAGAAATATGTGAATCTCTCATATCTGGTCTATGAGGATATTTTGTTTGATGTTCCAGACTATTTTCCTTTCTCACTCCTCTTCTCTTTTTTGTTCCCTGCTCTCTTCTCCTTGACCCCAGACCACAACCAACAGTCTTAACTTTGTTTTGTGCCAATACACATAAACCAATGCAGCTGATTAAAGACCTGTGCACAGAAATTTTATTGCAGGCTCAGAAGAAAATAAAACTCCGGATGCAACATGCACAGTACTGCTCACATTTTCAAGGTGGCATCCTTTCTGACTATCGACCTTTTGTTCACTCTACGACTTTTACAAACATAAAGCTCAGGAAACCCAAAATACCCACAGGACAACCTCAAGCCACAATAAATATCTTGTGTCTAAAACACAGCTTTTCCTAAACCATTAAAAGAAAATACAAACCTACTTGCAAAATATATTCTAAAGGAAAACACCTGCATCTTTCCTTTTTATTAACCATGCATTCAGAAATAATTGCTTTCTGGAATAAACTAGTTTGTGATTATTTAGCATGGTTACGGGTGATGTCATAAGAGTCTTAATAGTTTGTATTTAATATGATCTTCTTAGTTTTTAAAAGTGATACCTCCAATGACAATAGCTATTTACTGTCATGACAGACAGGTCTGAATCCTTCCTGAGTTTCTATTTCCTTAGTCAAGGGGATTAACTATACCAGTATCTTTTATAAATTTCCCAAGTTATTGATATCCCAAGATATCATGTAATGAACAACATATGGTTCTGGTCTCTCATTTGTGAAAACATTCCTATTCTCAGTACATGTGATTCTCATGAAAAGGGTTCCATTCTGCAGGTCCAAAGCTGGGATCTGACTCAATCTGACCATTAAAACCTTACATAAGTCTAGCTCCAAGTCAGCTGAGGTCTGTGCACATGACCCCAGGAGAACCAATGAGACATTCTGTAAATTCTGCTGAGATTTCTCATGCATTGATGGTCTTCTTGACTGTAGTGTGTAGGCTGATAGTAGCCACCATGCAAACCCATGAAAAGTTTGTCTGAGAACGGAGCTAATTTGAATGAGAAACAAGATTTGTAGAGAGCAATTGGATGGAGGGCTGTTGATTGACTTAGGAACAAGCAGTTATTAATTAGTTCATTCATGTCATTGGAAGATTCAGTAACTGAGAAACTAATTAATCCTTTTTTAAAAGGATGTAAATATTTGTTGAATTTTCTGTACTTTGCAACCAAAATATACTTAATCAATAAAGCAATCATCAGTCTCACTTCATATTATCTACATCAATTAAAAGTACATAAAAAGACATTTAATAATATGTGGCCCTACATCATTTTGCATATTTTAAAGAATTCTTTGCTTTCATCCCCTTGACAGGCTCATAGTTTCCACAAGGAAAATTACATGTTTTAATTAGTTCTGTTCTCCTGTATGTATATTATCCATAGCTTTAAGTGTAAATATAATGCATAAGAACCAAAACATGGCTTAGCAAAACAGAATTCTGTTTGAAACACCTCTAATGTGACTTTCTCACTTGAGCTGTAATAGTAACAGAAAAGGGAGAAGGTTCACCTTGTTCAGATACCTTTTTTGCTTTCGCTATTTTTGGATGGCTTTTTTAGAAATAAATCTTATAACAACACAATTCCTTCAGAATAACAAAAGTTCATGAAAAGACATTAGGGGTAACTCAGGCATGGAAATCATTATGTAAGTCTCTCCAAGTATTGTTTCTTGCCCAAAACCAGGGCCCAAACCCCCTTTATATCACCAGCTTTTGCTATTCTTTTACCCTGGAAGTCATAAATCTGCCTGTCTGTAACTATAACTTTCAAAGATCACTTTGTAGGTAGAGCCTCTTTATCAGTGTTGTTTTTTTGTTATTGTTTTGTTTTTAACTTTTCTAGTGTTTCCTAAAAAATACCTATCTCAGTTAATTGTTATCACCCAGGATTTATTTATTTATTTATTTTTTTATTTTTTATTTTTTTGCTATAAGTCTCTTACTGTAAGTTCTCTGACAGCAAAGGTATTTTTCTTACTTTCACTTTAGTTGCTTGAGGAATGTCATTTATACTAGTTGGAAGAAAACTTTCCCCCTAGATAAGTGTTAATTTTATTTACAGAAACAAAATAAGAAAACTTAGATATTGCATCATTTTCTATTAATTAAATTTTTCCTGGCTGAAAGTTACAAGGATTTTATTTTCTCTTTTTTTTTTTTTTTTTTTTTTTTTAATTTAAATGCCGTGACAACTGTATTCACTGGGAGTATTGCATTTAAGATGAAGTCAATGATTCTATGTTGCCTGATAAAAGATAATAGACTCCATTCATATTCCCTTTCTGTTTTTCTATGAAAAATTATGGCATTCAATGTAAGTCCTATTATAGGAAGTGTGATGACTTTAAATCTATTAGCTGAAATAAGAGTTGATAGTCTGATGATCAGTAACTCAGTAAATTACTAAATTCAACTGAATGCATGTATTAACACCTAATTAAGAAGGTCATCAACTCAACAAGAATTATGCTACCATCTTCAGTGCATTATTAACAACCTCTCAAGGAATTGCTCTTGAGTTTACAGGTTCTGTTCTGAATCCATTCTTTGAGAATAGCACCTAATCCAAGATTAATTTATTCAAACTTCGTTTTGTGTAAAACCTATTGACTTCAAACAGGCTTAGTGGGACTACTGGAACTTAGAATTTCTGTGATGCCAAAGTGGGACAGAATTTTAATACAAGAATTTTTATTAGGCCATGTGAGTATCATCTTTATATTTTGTTTTTTTCAGATTAATGAAACTATTTTCTCAGTTTGCCATAAACTTTCATTATATAGCTTTTATATGTACCACAATACATTAGGTAATAAGCATTTTAAGTTTTGATGGTTTCTTATTTTGAGGAATTTCCAACATTACTTATGAATATTTAGAGTTCCACAAGAGCATACTATGAAATTTAGCAACTGCATTTGGTCGAGTCCCTCTTTGCTATAATGGGCAGAATGAAAATTGTGATGAAGATAAAAGAAATGTTTCACAGAGGTAGAATCTGAACCTTTAACATTGATAAATGTGGAGTTGGGCTTGTGGCTCAATGGTGGAGTGCTTGCCTCACATGTATGAGGCGCTGGGTTCCACCCTCAGCACCACATAAAAATTAAAAAAAAATAAAGGAATGGTGTCCATCTATGACTAAAAATAGTTTTTTTTTTTGTTTGTTTTGTTTTGTTTTTAAGGTTTGTAAATGACACTCTGTAAGGAATGAGAATGAAGGCCAATGAAAAGCTCAAAAAGGAAGATTTCACTGCCCTGGCACAAAGCAATCAGGAGACTAACCTTATAAAACAAGGGATTGCTGAGGACCTTGGACAGCACAGCAGTGCACTGGTTGATACAGAAAATTATAATCCACATCAATATTTTCAAACATTACTTTGTAGGGAGTCACAGGAACCAAATACATTTGTGGAAATTTTATCAGACACTCTCAAGTATGTTCTGATTATGTGTTGTTACTACCATCACTCCTATGATCTTAAAGTCAAGATAAAATGTGCTGTTATGTGTCAAGGATTTGTAGAAGAAAATAAAACAAAAATGTTTGAACCTTAGGTAAGGATCAGAGCTACACAGGAATAAAATCCAAGATAGCAAAGAAAGAGCAGGTTGAGAGGGAGAAACTCCTAGATGCAGGAATCTGATGAACTGCAAGGTGAGACACTGTGCTTCTTCCCCTCCTTTGCTTCTTGTATGTGAACACAAACATATGGTTTTGTCATCTGTTATTTTTATTTCACAGGTCTTAATAGATAAGCTAACCTATAATTACTAAAGAATGAATAGCATAGCTCTTCAGATAGCAGGACACTGAAAACACATTTACACTTAACAGGAGGTGATTAGTTGGTTGAATGTGTTAGAAAAGCTGCAAATCCCATACATAAATATCAATCCCCTCATCCAGGGTTGTTTTCCATCACTGACTGAAAAACACCGTCAATTCATTTAACCATTTTTCATGTTTTACAACAGTTCCAGGGGCATTATGAGGGGACTTTCCATAATGTCACCACATGTGGATTAGTGGAGACACAAAACAGTAGCCAGATGTAACTAATTGAACTGAAGTCTCCAGGAAGCATTTAGTTTCAAACAGTACACTCTTAATATAAATGGTTTAGTCTTTGGCATCAACATTCTATTAAAAAAAAAAAAAAAAAAAAAACATTGTTTTGAGTCTACTATGTGCCAAACATTGAAGCAGACACAAAGATCTCAAAAACAAGAGATTTGCTCTCAGCTCATTGATTAGTGAGAAAAATAGTGAATAATAACACAAGTTAAAATGAGATGCTATGATTAATTAAACATCTGAAAAACATGGAAGAAAAATTTACTATTTTAGAAGATGAAAAAAGAAAGTGGACAACTGAGTTATATATTGAACAAGAAAAATTGCCTTTATTGTTTGTTTTGTTTATTTTATATTTATTTGATTTTGTGACTGGTAAGAAGCATGTGACAGACAGGCAATAAGTAGAAAGATATGGCAAAGTTAGACTATTCCATGGTTTGGTAATTCCATGTCATTCTAAGAGGCTGTAGTTTATTCAAAATGGTAAGGCTAGGCTGGGGCTATAGCTCAGTGGCAGAGCACTCATCTGTCACATGTGAGGCACTGAGTTCAATCCTTAGCACCACATAAAAATAAACAAGTGAGATAAAGGCATGCTGTCCATCTACAACTACAAAAAGAAAAAAGAAATAAAAAACAACAATATGGCTGATCTACTTGAAATCATCATCATCAGCCCCCAGAGTTGTCAAAAGACTACATTTGTCTTGCCATTGAGGCCCTAATTTAGATATTATAATACCAGTGAGCTCCTCACTGGAAACAAGACCCCATGCATTCTCTAGCCCTATCCTATCACCTTATGTCACTATTACCACAGTTTTCTTTTACCATAAAACTTAGGGCTGCTTGATGTATTTTGCTATTATTTTATATGTATAAAATAAACAAGTATATTTATAGTAAGTATATATCTGTCTTCTAACAATATAATTTCTCTAAGAGCAGAGTCCATATCATTGTACTCAGTGGAATACTCTGAGGACCAACCAAGACTTTTATTTTATATGTATATAAGAACAACAGATAAGCACACAAAATTTCAGTCATCATTCCAGTCTCTCACTTAGGACAATGACTACATTTAAACTAAGCAAATAAACCTAAAATAAATGTCAAAAGCTTAAAAAACAAAAGGAATACAGGCGCCTCAAAGATCAATCTCATTCAGGAAGGGTTGATTTCCTATAAAAAATTAAGTCTAGGTTATTTACTCAAAAAACGTAACAGTGATACATTTATTTTTAGAACTCATCAGAGAGATAAGACAACTTGAAATAAGAGTTAACATTAAAAGCAAGAAGGATTTGATACTGAAAATTCAACATCTAAATCCTCCTTTAAAGATTCTAGAAAATTGGGTATATTCACTAATTTCTTAATGGACCATATCCCCAAGGAGAGAAAGAGCTTTCAGCCTTTTTCCTTTTTTTCCTACCTACTCTAATAGTAACACAAATTACATATTATCCATATTAGGCTACCAGAAAACCAGCTGTCTTGTTAGTGTCTACTTTTATAAATATATAACTGTTTTTCAAGACTGATTCTGCATAGAGATTACTCCCCCAATGTGGTATGGCTGTAAAAAGTGTACAAAATTTTTGACAATTGTTTTCATCAAGAGATAAAATCTATGTACCCCCTCCTGTTGAATTTCAGTGGACTTCTAATTTTCTCCTAAAATAAAATGACATGAAAGTAACATAGTGAGGTTTCTGGGGTTCCCTTATAAAAATCAATGCAGCTTCTGTCTTGATCACCACTAACTCGTAGATCCCTCAATCACTATTGAAGAATTTAACCATTCCAGGAAGAGATACTGAAGGAAGCTATACATAAAACACCATATAAAAATCCAAGTTAAGTTTCAATCTAACATTTAGAATAGACTGCAAGATTTGTAAATGAAGAAATATCTGTTTTTTTTTTTTTTTTTTTTTTTTTTTTTTTTTTTTTTTTTGGTACCTGGGATTGGGCTCAGGGGCACTCAACCACTGAGCCATACACCGCCCCCAGCCCTTTTGTGTATTTTATTGAGAGATAGGGTCTCACTGAATTGCTTATTACCTCACTAAGTTGCTGAGGCTGGCTTTGAACTCTCAATTCTCCTGCCTCAGCCTCCAAGCTGCTGGGATTACAGACATGCATGACTGTGTCCAGCAAAGATACCTCTTGATATGAGTAATTCAACCTCAAATATTGAGTCCCCTTCATTGAGGCCCCAAGTTTCAATGAACAGAGCAAATCTACTTATGCTGTGACCTTTCCAAATTGAAAACCAGCAGAATTAGCAATTATAACAAAATAATTTTAAGTCACACACTAATTATTATCCAGTAATGATAACTGTTATGCAAAAATTACAAAGATGTTGTATCAGCATGAACAAATGATTCATATAAGCATGGATTAAAAAATACATAAACCTTCAAGATAGACCTCCAATATAAAAGCCATTCACCACATAACCAAAGGCTTATTGTGAAAAAGTATTCTATCATTTTAAAGAACATTATCATTGGAAATTCTAAACAATATTTGCTAGAGTGGTGTTTCAGTATCCTGTCAAGCCAAGTTTTCTTAGGAACTAATTACTTATGTAATTAAAACCAGATTTTTTTTTTTTTTTTTTGGACTAAACAGGAGATTATGAACTGGTATCCTCATCACAAATTTAAAGATTTACTTCTCTATATTTCTGTTTAAAATACACCTGGGGCTGGGAGTGTAACTCAGTGGTAGAATACTGACTTGGCATGTATGTGGCCCTGGGTTCAATAACCAGCATTAAAAAAAAAAAAAAAGAAATGCAGGAAAGTGCTGGTTCAAAGAAACAAACAGAAACAACAGCAAAAGATAACTTGGTTTTGAGCAGAACTCTTAGAATAAAGAATGTTTTTTGGACAATTCCTGTGACTGGTTCATGAGCATAGTTCAAACTCTCTAAGTAAAGGTTTTTGCATCAGAACAAAAATATCACTGGGATTCCTGGTTATTATAATTTCACTCATAAAAAATAAAACTTGTTTTTGCTGCAGTGGTCTCTGAAGAAAGATGAGTTTCAGCATAGTTTCTACATGGTAGTGAACAATAAAAAATCACCCATTCAACCTAGTGTAGTTATTCTCAGTATTTCAAGTCTCCCAACAAATGCCTTTTTTCCTAGCAGAATGCAAATATTACTGGGTTTCAATGATTATTCTGTGTTAGAGATCATTCCCAAAATAGTAATGGGTAAAAGCCATAACCAATATTGTTTTGTCTGAAACTCTATTAGAATTTTGTCATATAAATTTTAAAATATGTCACCTTCCATGAGCATTTAATTCATTTAAACAACTAGGTTGTAAATTCTGGGAAATAGGCTGAAGAGAACTTTGGCAACTCTATAGATCAGTGCCAACCAAGAGAAATATAATATGAACCCCAAACAAAATGTGCATGTAGAATTTCTAGTAGCCATTTTTTTTTTTTTTTCTTTTCCAGTGCTGGGAATCAAACCTAGGATCTCTGCATGTTATACAGGCCTCTGTCTCAGAGTTATGCCCTACTCTGTGTATTAGTCACATTTAAAAAATAATGAAAAGAAATGTGCAGATTAATTTAAAAATAATTCATGAAGCCTAATATTTCCAAATAATATCATTTTAGCTTATAATCAATAAAAGCGAATATTTTACTTTCATTTTACTAAGTCTTTGAAACACAGTCCCTATTTTATACTTATAGCTCCATGTGAACTAGTTTTAAGTGCTCAGAGGCCACAGGTGACCAGTGTCATCAATGCCAAAGTTGAACAATACAGATAGAGCTATAAAATATGACCTACTCATGTGAAGGAAATCTCAGATTTGTGTATTTTTATCTGCTTCATTTTCCTTCCTTATGGCAAATCACTATTTTTTAAGTAATCAAAAAATAAATAAGCATGTTCAATTTTGACCTTTGATGAAAACTAAAAGTAATATTAATTATTTGAAATAAAAATTTTCCCCATACATGTGAATAACAAATACCTATATACTATTTAAAATTAACATGAAGATTCATTACAAGTTTACCAACGCCAGACAAAAAATGAAGGTTAACAAATTAACCATCCTCTTTAAATATCAGCTACTTATAGAAAGTAGGACAAACTTTTTGTGGTACCAACTCAGCATATGAATCATTGCATCATGATATTCTGCTTAATTTTAGTCATAGTTCATGTAATTCTTAAAAGTGTACTAAGGCTGGGGTTGTAGCTCAGTGGTAGAGCATTTGTTTAGCACGAGTGAGGCACTGGGTTTGATCCCCAGCACTGCATAAAAAATAAATAAAAGAAAGGTATCATGTCCACCCACAACTAAAAAATAAAAATTTTTAAAAATGTGCTATTTACATAGTAACAGTTATGTCTCTGGCCCTGTATTACAGGCTATGGAAGGGCATCTTCTTCTAAGAACTAATGTGGTTCGTTGACTGAATGCTCTTCATTTATTGCTCAATAAATATGAGTTCACTAAATTAATTAATTTCTTCATTGCATTTCAATGATACAGTTACCCCTCCATACAATTTGCACTAAGAATATCAACTGAAATACTGTTTAGAAAGTTTCTCCCAAGACTCACTGACTTCCCAGATTTTGCCAGGGGGAGCATGGTCACTTTCATGGTGATTTTTATGGTAGAACGCCCATCCCTTGAATTGCAAGAAACTCAGATGGAGAACTTTACCTTGGTGAGTCTTAGCTTATGAAAATATTGTTACCTTTCTCCCTAAAAGACCATCTCTATAGCCTGGCTAATACAATGCTATTCATCCAACATAAAAACACATTTCTTTCTTGTTGTTCAAAAAGCCTCTCAAATTTAATTAAAGTCAATAAAGAAATTAAAAGCTTAATGAGAACAAGAATCTTCTGAGTGTGTTCATGCTGCTATCAGCCTGTGATGTTGTAAAAGATAGGATTATGATTTTGTTGCCTGGACGAGCACGAGAGGAACAAGGATAAAGAGGAGAGCTGTGAAAAACCTCCTGGTGAGAGAAACCTCCCAGTGAAAACTCTAGCCTTAATCAACTTGGCAGAGAAATTAAGCACAAAAGGTATGACTTGGGAGCATAACCGCCTATTGTTTAAAGCAAAGAGGGAAACATCATTGGAGAGGGACTAACTGAGATTCCTATTCAACATGAAACTTAGCTGGATTCTCTAGGATAGTGTCTGTTATCTCCTCCTAAGGAATCAATGAAAATTGTATTGAGTCAGATCATTAGTAATAGTTATTTTTATTTCACTTTTAAAAAATCAGTACAAACTCCTAACCTTTTTATTTATTTAGCATAAGGAATTCTGAAAGTCTAAGAGGTCAAGGGTGAGATGCATGGGTGCAAAAGTCAATCATCCCTGCCTTCCATGGCTTCTTTAGAAGGAATAAAGAGGATCCCCAGACACTCACAGGTCTTACCTTCCATGAGACCACCATACCTCCATCCTTAGCTCTTGTTTATTGCAGTTCAATGGCAGATGCTGCTGAGCTCATCTCTCGTCTCCCACATTGATACACTACTGGGCTCCACATCTCTTATTCTCCATCTCTTCCAGCCCTCAGCCATTGCTGGGACTTTTCCAATGGGCTCCACATCATGGTATCCTTGAATTCTCCTCTAATGTTCCCTATGTCATCTTTCTCAAAGGAAGCCTGGGTCTTCTTAGGCTTGATGAGAAAGTACATCAAAAAAATTGATGTTCTCTGTGGAACATCAATCATTTTCTTTCCTATGTCACCAGGCCTGGTGGTTGACCCAGTTTCCTTCTTACACCTCATCTCCACTTCCAGACCCACAACTCTTCCTTCTCTCTCAAATGCTCTATTGTTGACACCACCACACACCAGCCCTTCCTGCATTCAGCTACTGTGCAACCCCCCAGGTTACTCCTTGTTTCTTAAATAGTTTATTTTCTGTTTACCTGTCCCTTTCTCCAAGACCACTTCAGTTATATATCTTGTTGATAATGATTTATAAGAGATGATTCTCTTAACATCCCCACCTCCCAGTACTTAGATACCATCACCCCAAGGATGCAGCCCTCACTCCACTCAATCTCAGTTACACACCTAACAGTACTCTCTCCAAATTCATGGTTGCCAGGTAGCTCACTTCTCCTCCTTCTGCTTCTCTCCTTGTGCCTCAGCCCCTTCAGGACTCACTGTCAACAATTCTGTCTACACATCTAATTCCACCGACTCCACTATTCATTTTCTTACCTTCACTATATGCTTGCCCAATTTAAATTCCATGGTTAATTATTATAATCTTCTCCAAGCACACTCCCTCAAATCTCATTTGCCTCTTGATACATTATATTTTACTTGACAAAAACACAAATCTAATGAAATTAAATTTTCCATCAACACTGCATTTGTACCCATCTAAGTGAAATGGCTAGAAGAAAACCGAAACAGAAATATACTTTGACTGCTCCTACATTCAACTCTTGAACACTTCAGGTGATTCCTCAATACTCTCATGTTTATATTAAGCTTTCTGCACTCAACTGTGAATGCCTTTGCTCTCCAGTCCTCCAATCACTCCTCCCTCAGTTTCATGTTCAGATGACAACATCATTTCTCATTTCCTTGAGATATCAAAATGTACTACCAACCTCTGCAGTCATGCACTTTTTTGGCCTCCCAGTGATGGAAAGTCCTGTGGGAGCTGCATCTCATGGCTTCCCACCAACTCAGGGCATCACTCTCTATCTCTGTCAAGACCCTTATATGAAATGGTGAAAAATTTGCATATCATCTACCCACCTCCTCCAGTATCCTTTACATAATACGTAAATTTCTTATACCTAATGCAATTTAAATTCTATAGATATAGTTGTTCAACTATATTGTTTAGGGAATGATGACCATAAAAACAGGTCTGTACTCTTCGGTACAGTTGCACCTACAACAGGCCTAACTACATTTTCAATTGGTTGAATCCAGATGTAGAACACATGGATTCAGAGGGCCAATTGTACGCATACACAATATATAAACAAGTATGCACACATCTACAGTGTGTGTGTGTGAGATAGTGTAGTATGATTTTGTATTACTTACTAAGAACACTCTCACATTGTCCTTTCCATATGCATATCTAACAGAATGTCGTTTGTTTTCTTCAAGTTCAGATGAGAAAAGCCAAGATACCAAGCCAGTAAACATACCCCATGAGAAAAATATAGATCATTCATGAATGTTATGAAACACATTCTGACACTCTGGCCCATTATGCTACAGCAATTAGAAGAGGCTCCTTAGTTCTTAAAAGAAAATATCGTGACCCCCAATCCTTTGTGAATTGTTCTATGAATAAAAACCTGGCATTCAATTCAATATTTATGACTGACAAAATAATCCAATGGTTGATGCTTAGCATAAATAAATTCAAAGGAAGAGAATATGAAGAAACTGCATATTTCTCAGATTAAAAAAATATTGATTTTAGAGCTGTTGCAGCCATAATAACACAAACAAGGACACTTAGAATATCAACAGAAAGCAACTAAAATATTATTTTAATTTACTCATGTATCATTCTTCTTGTTCTAAGTTTATCTACTCTTGTGCTGTACAGACTCAAAGTTAAGTAATAATTTGAAAACTCATTGTTCTATCCTTTTAGATTTATAAAAATATAGCAGGGCTTATAAAAAAGTGGAAAACTTACAATCACACAAAAACCTTTATATATATGTTTGTAGCAGTTTAGTTAAAGTCTGATTGCAAACTAAATGTCCTTTAGTTAGTAAACTGTGGTATGTCCATATTGTAGAGGTCTAATTTAGTGACAAAGAGGAATGACTGATTCACACATAAAGTGATTTGTATGGATACCCAGGGAATCATGCTGAATAATAAAAGCCTATCCTGTCAGAGCATATGCCATCATTCCATTTAGATAGCATTCTTGAAATGACACGATTTTAGAAGTTCAGTACAGATAAGATGCCACTATTATTTGGAGGTTTGCAGTTAGAAAGGTGAGCAAAGCTCTCAAGGTGACAGAAGGGATTCCTGGGGTAATGGAATTGTTCTTTATAGTAAGCACATAAATATCAATTCCTGCAGGTGACTTTTGTATGGTAATGGGCCCAGGCAGTTCCCCTATATCAACTCTTACAACTGCATATGAAACTATTGTGCTCTCAAAGAAATGTAATAAAAAAGTAATATGATTAGTTCCTAAAACATAGCTAACATCTCCAATTACAATATGAAAACTTATAATTAATCAAATCTTTAGAATTAAACTTTAATTAAACTTTAATTTAAACTTTTAAACTTTGCCCTGTCCAACCAATGTTTCTGACACTTATAGGACAAACATTCATTCACAAGTGTTGGTAAGTAGCTACATAGTTAAGATTATTTCATATTTAGTTTCCAACATTATATTTCTTTTGTTAGATAAGTGTCAAATACATGTGAATAAGTTGGAATGAAAAAAATCAGTCATCCTGCCTTATATTCAGCAGGCCCAAGAGTAGTGTGGTTTTATAAAAATGGAAATTTTGTGTTTAAACATTGCTTCTGACCTTTGCATAGGTTTCCTGTTCATTTTGTCTTCACATTATTCTCACATTCTGAAGTGCAGAATATTTGCTCCAAAGAAGAAAAAGCTTAGTATTTGAAATTGTTAAACAAGAGTTCAAGTTCCAGCACCATCTTAATAATTACATAATGCATAGCAAGCAATTTTCCTGCTTTGAACAGATTTCCTTAGCTATGAGGGAAACATACCTACCTCTATAAGTACCTCTTGGGGTTATTATGAAAATACATGGAAATACTGTAAATAAAACAACTGAGCTCACTTGATACGTGATCATTTTATCACTCATTAATACAGCCATTCAACAAATATTTATGGGCTAGCCAACTGTCAAAAGCCAAACATTTTAGCTTCCCTGGAAGTTACCTTATAGTGAGAAAGATAAGCAATAAAAGCATAAAATCGGTAAATTAATTAATTACTAACTGGTATGTATGTTTTATTAAAAAATAATTAATGGAAAAAAAAGGAATTCCTGTAGATTGAAGATGAGCAATCATGTGGGTTAGCGAAGTCAATTGAATCTCTGGGTTCATAGTTCTCTTGCTCTAGTCCTTTAAATTGTCTTTCATTTGCCCATCTATTAAAGGTGAGTATCATTACTCACTCTTAAAGAAGTAACGTTTCAATCTATTATCAGACACATCTCACTGAGAATAAATAACAGATATTTAACGGCTCCTTTTCAGTGTCTGTTTGATTTGCAGAATAAATATAAAATGATATATGTTTTTTCAGCTCTTTGTATCCTGGAAATTCTATTTGAAAACATAAATGCCACGGGATAAACATGCTAGGATCATGTTGACATCCTTACCAGAAGTTCTTCAGTAGATTAAGATCCCAAAAGATGATTTTCCTGGTGGGAGAAACACACACACACACACACACAAAAAAAAAAAAAAAAAAAAAAAGAGAGGGAGAGAAAATGAGAATTGGATCAGATGACATTTAGGAGGTTTCATTTTTCAGAATTACATGCCTTTGTTTTTCTTGAGCAAAAATATATGTATTCGGAATTTAATAGAATACTTTTAACATCTGTAGAAACACTATTACAATAGGATTATTACAAAGTAAAAAAAAAAAAAAAAAAAAAAAAGAATGCCAGGTGGGGTAAAAATCCTCAGGGATTTTTCACTCCTATTTCTAATACAAATTATTTAACATTATTGGTCTCAGTTCTTTTTTTTTTTTTTTTTTAATAAAACAATGGAGTATGCCTAAATGGAGCTAAATCATATCCGTAATTCTAATTCTATTTAAGGTAGATTTTAACCAGTAAATTTAACCAATAATTTTAATCAGTTTTTTAAAAAATGTATTCATGTTAATTTTGTAATGCCAACTAAATACACACACACACACACAAAACATCATGTTGTGTTTCATGTAACTTGCATTTAAATTTGAATTTGAAGCTATTGGGCGATTTTCAACTATTTAATTTCAATCAAGAGAAGAATATATTTTCCTTGTACTTGTTATTCTGAGCAATGAAAACCTGAGATGAAACAGCAGAATGGAAACTTTAATTTGTCCTAGAATGATTTAAATACCTTTAAAAGAATCTTTTGCTCATAGAAAATATTTTTCCAAAATGACTTGTTTCCATCCTTACCATGTTTTTTCCACTAGCATACTTTAATTTAAATTTGGATTACAAACTTAGAATTGAACAAAAGCAATAGATTTTCCAAAATCAGGAAGCTGCTGTGAATTACTTTCAACAAGAGAAGAAAAACAAATGAATTACAGCCAGCATTAGACTCTGGAATTGAAATCACAAGCACTCTGAGAAGTATTTATGGTATGTGGCCCAATGTCCTGCAGCTTAGGTCCATTAACATTGCAGACCCTGCTGAATTATGAAAATGCTCCTAAGATCTAACATTTTCACAAAAAGATGCCAAAACCAAATCCTCCAAATACTCCCTTGATAAATAAAAGGTTATATAAGACTCAATATTTATATTGTAGTCTTAAGAAAATTTTCAGACATGCAGATATATTTCACATGTTAAACTTAGTGAAATGTCTGGTATTAAAATGAATGAGCAAAGCAACTGAAAACTCCATTAAATAGATCTGACTTTAAATTCCATCACCAACAGAAAATGACTCAGGTATTCCCAAAATAATAAAGTCCAGAGTCCTTGTGTGCGGCTCAAGAATGCAGAACTGGGGCAGCTGAAAGTTACAGGAAGGTTGATTCCATTTTAATATATAGAAGAAACACCACAATGTGAGATAGCATCCAGTAACTAAAGATATTTAAAGAGATACTATATGGCCTCTCTTAGACCATTCTGAAAAACGTTTCTTGGACAACAGAGTCTCTCTGTTTCCTTCCAATACCCCAGGTTGTATACATTTGTTTCAATGAAGCTCTTAGTGCCCCTGCAAGAAAATCTGAAATGCAAATAATTTTGTGTTCCTACCCTTTAAATATCAAGTCTAGGATACTCTAGGCCATCCTCTTTCCCAAGAGCTCCTGAGTACCCTATAGATCCTGGCTTATTTCCTTCTCTTAAAATTTTCCTGCCTTCTTCCTTACCCAAAGGCTGGGTTAGGTTGGGTCTCCATAACACTGGCCTTCACCCTATGGCGCTGCAGTTCACACTGTATTGTAACTATTTACCCTTGCCTACAGGCTTCCATAGCCAGTAATTATTAATTTTGCTTTTTCAAAGTTACAACTTTGAAAATAATGATTTTCACAGTGTAAAGTCTAAATATGAAAAAATGGATAACTTCACTTTTTTTAATGATACACAAAAACCTACCAGATTGACATATTAGTTGTACCATGTAATGTACAATAATACAATTCATTGCATGTTTGAATTAGCTTAAACATATTTATATCTTCAAATATTTATCATTTCTTTATAGAACTTTCAAAATCATTTCTTTAAGCTTTGCAAAATGTTGAGTATGCAATTTTTATCTGTAATCACCATGGTATGCAACAAACAGTACCCCAGACCTTTTTACTCATACTAACCGTAACTTTGTACCCAATGATTGACCATTCCCCTTCCGACTCCTCCCCTAACTACTGTCCCTCTCCTCCCCTAACTACTGTCCCTAGCCTCTGTCAATCAACATTCCACTCTTTATTTCATTGAGATTGATTTTGTTACATTCCACATATGAATAAAATATTCTGTACTTCCCCTTTCGTGCCTGACTTATTTAACATATTCTTTTCCATGTCCAACCATTTTGTCACCAATGACAGGATTTCAATCCTTTTTAAGTCTAAAGAGTATTCCACTGTATGTATTACATTTATTGTTTTAATCTATTCACAATTGGTGGGCACTTAGTTTATTTCCATTTCCTGTCTACTTTGAATACTACCATGCTAAGCAGAGCAGTGCAGCTAGCTCTTCAACAGCCTCATTTCATTTCCTTTGGGTCTATACCCCACAGTGGGATTACTGGGTCATGTGGTAGCTCTACTTATAATTTTCTGAGGAACCAAAATATTGTTCTCCATAATGCTTACACTAACTTATATTCCCATCAATAGCTTTCCCCACATCCTTACCGGAGCATTTGATCTTTGGGTTTTTTGATATTGGCCATTCTTTGGGGGGTGAAGTGATATCTCTATGATTTTGATTCACATTTCCCTGATGACTAGTAATGTTGAGAATTTTTTCACATATCTGTCCATGGTCACTTGTGTACTTTCTTTTGAAAACTGTCTAGTTAAAAATAATGTCCTTTTCAAATGTGGTTATATGGGCTTTTTTCTTTCTTTCTTTTTCTTATTGAGTTTTTGAATTTTTGTGTTTATTTTGAGAACAAACTGTTATCAGATGTGTGTGTTAAAATATTTTCTCCCATTTTATAGGTGCTCTTTGCATTTTATTGTTTCCTTCACTCTGTAGAATCTCTCTAAGTTTTTTTCTGTTTTGTACCCCATTTGTCTATTTTTGTTTTTGTTTTCTGTGTTTTGAGGTCTCATCCAAAAACAATGTACTGAAACAATCCTCTATGTTTTTTACTTTAGTTTCAAAGTTTCAAGTTTTATATATAAGCTTTCAATCTGTTTTGAGTATTCCTTTGTGAAGGGGAGAGATGGGGATTGAGTTTCTTTTGTGTGTGCACCTTCAGTTTTCTCAGCATCATTTATGGAAAAGACTCCTCTATCTCCAATGTGTTATCAGCACTTTTGTCATAGATCAGTTGGCTGTGGAAATGTGGGTTTACCTCTAGGACCTCTATTCTGTTCCAATGGTCTGTGTGTCTGTATTCACGCCAATATTTTCCTCTATTGATTACTATTGCTTTGTAGTATGTTTCCAAGTTAGGTAGCATATGCCCCATTCTTTATTATTTTTACTCAAAATGGCTCTGTATTATTTGGGTGATTTTGTGTTTCCATATGCATTTTGAATTTTTTTCTAGTTCTAGGAAGTATACCATTGGTACTTTGATAGGTATTGCATTGGATCTATAAATTGCTTTGGGTAGTGTGGATATTTTAAAAATATTGTTTCTTCTAATTCATGAACAAAATTTTATATCATTTTCAATTACTTTCCTCAATGTTTTATTATTTTCTTTGCAGAGATCTTTTACCACTTTGGTGAAGTTTATTCCCAGGTGTATTTGTGTGCTTTTTGTAGTGACAATAAATAGGATTTGTTTTCTTGATTTCTTTTTTATATAATTGAGTTTTGCAAGTTACTTTTGCATTCTGCAACTTTGCAGCCACCAATTACAGAATACAGATAAGATACTGGAGGGGGTTGGGTTGAATGTAATTTGGAAAATACTTTGATTCAAAGGTTAAGCAAATTTATTTATGAAAAACATCACAGAGCTATGAAAGTGTTTTATAATCTATGTGCTACTATTATTAAGAGGCTAAGAGGATGTCCAATTTCTTAACACTTTTTGACCTTATATTCATTTTTTCTTGAAGCATCATAGAAGGCTTGAGTTCCTTGTTAATTTATTTAGAAAACACTTGATTATTTTATGTAGCTGTTCTCTGGATAGTACCTGGAAAAGAGTTAGCATTCAAGGAAAATTAATTACATTAGTTATTAAAGTCTAAACTAAGTGGTGTTCACATTTCTTAATAAATGCTGCTATACCCCACACAAAATTTTTCTTTAGATTACAAAAATTTAGATCATCTTTTTAATTTTGATTACTAGAATCCTTTTAGTGATATACTTGAATATTTAACTTCTGTGAGAATAATTTAAGGCTGAAGAAACCATATAAACATGATATATTATGTTCTGTTATACAACATAAGCTTTTTAAAAGTTAATTTAATTTATAGCTGAATGCTTCTAATTACTGTGTAATGATTGCAGCTTTTCCTGTCCACACAGACAAAAAGGTTTACATCTTATTCTACCCAATACTTCACAGATATTAGTTTTGGATTTATCCTCTCTGGGATAAACCTCTTAGTTTCCTTGTTCTTGTTGCCCTGTAGTTTCCAGGATTCCATGTTGACAGCAATCTTGTTTCAAAGTTTCAAGTTTCTTGATTGTGGTGTTCTCTCCCGGAGCACATTGAAATCCAGGTAAGAGAGACTCTTAATATTTAGACATTTTAGAGAGAGGCTAGAGCCTCATCCTGTGATCTTTATTCTACTCATGTTGCTCTTGTTGCCCAGAATGCTCTTCTCCTTCCTCCTATCCAAACGTGAGACAAAGCTCAACCCTACTGCACATGCTTCTACTTTAAACGTTTCCTCTTGCTCTCTGACAAATCATTTTAAGGTTTTTGGTCTATAATGACAATTCAACCTCCCAGTTTTCTGTATCACAAACTGATGCTCATGTATATTGTTTTCTTCATTCAGTCAGAAGTTCTAAGAATCATGGGGGCTACTATTTTGCTATGTATCATTTTTACAGAACTTTCATGCTTTTTCCTTTATTGAGGGGCAAACTGGAGGAAAGAGGTGGCTAGTTGAAACTCTGAAAATGTCCCTAGATCGAGTTTCCTTGCTTTGTGGCTGGTTCTATTAAGGGAAGGCATTGGTAGGAAACATTCTACATGTGATTCTCAAATGTGCAGAAATGCAATCACTGGGAAAGTGTGGACTCCATGATCTTCAGGTTCTCCAGGTCCCAGTGGGAATTGGCAGCCTTTACAAACAGTGCAATAGCTGAGCTAAGGAGATGCTTCAGGTCAAGGCAAGGACAGCTTCTTGATTTAGAGCAATACCCAAGATTCCCTTTTCCTACCCATTTATCACCTTAGTCAGCATGTCTCTCTATTAATAACCTGTCACTGAGGATATCAATGGTTATTGAAACATACAAAAACCATCAGGGAAATGCAAATTATAACCATGATACAACACCTGGATAATCTCTTCGAAGGCTAAAAAGAAAAGCAGAAAAAACTAAAATTCTCAAACAGCAGGTGGGAGTATCAGAAGCTATAAGACTATTCTATTGACGGTGAACATTCATAATCTCTATACCCTATACTCTCCTTTGTTTACTAGTACTTTCCCATACCTCCTTTGTCAGCCTCCTTCCACTACTCTAATGGTATCCGTTTTATTTTTGTAAGATACCTTTTCATAATCCCTTCTTCCTTTTTTATACCTCTCTTCCACATATGAAAGAAAAAAAAAATGACCCTTTTTTCTCTGAATCCATCTTATTTCACTTATATAATATTCTTCAGTTCCATCCATAATTTCATTTTGGGGATGAGTAAAACTCTATTATGTATATAAACCACATTTCTTTGTCCAATGTTCTGTTGATGAACACATAAGCTGGTTAGATTACCTGGCTCTTGTGAATTACACTATTATAAACATTGGCATGCATGTATCACTAGGGTATGCTGATTTTAGTTCTTCTGGATAAATACCAAGGAAAATGATACAGGGCCATAAAATGTTATGGTAAGACTGTAATAAATCACTGTATCAATCTTAAGGTAGGAGACGGAAACTTTATATACCAATTGGTGGTCCGGATCCACTAGCTGGCGGTACAAGGGGTAGGCTGCAAATTTACACCCTTCTACTGCCTTCCAGGGTTTGACTACACTTTTTATAGTCCAAAACCACATTAATCATAAGTGGGTATGCTATGATTCAAAACCATAAACAAACGTATGCAGAAAAGGGAGTGGGCCAAAACGTCCCTAGTTGAGTACAGGTTAAAGAATAGTTACTAATGTCTAGACAATCAATCTCTGACAGGGTGCATTGTCCAAGAAAAATGGGTATCAGAGAAAGAACAATTTTATATTGTATAATAATTGCCATTTATTGTTGCCAAGCATACTATGCTAAGCAACTATTGATGGGTACAGAGGTGGGCCACGTTTTCTCATGGGAGAAGCATTTCTTAGCAGACTTGGAGTCTCGGGGCAAAATGGAGTCTGTTTGGTCATTGCCCATATAGCCTGGCCCATAACAATTTCAGTCCTAGTTTTTTGAGAAATATCTATCCCAGTAGTTATTATTATTTGTAGTATTTTTTTTTCTTTTTAATTTTGTACCAGGAATTGAACCCACATGTGTTTCACCACTGAGCCACATCCCTAGTCCTTTTTATATTTTATTCTGATATAGGGCCTCACTAATTTGCTGAGGTTAGACTTGAACTTGTGATCTTCCTGCCTCAGCCTCCAAAGTCACTGAGATTACGGGTGTGCACCACTATTATTCATCCTATTATATTCTTGACAACTGCTATTCTAATTGGAGTGAAATTAAAATGTAGTTTTGATTTTCATTCCTGTGAATGAATATTCGGATGTTGAACATTTTTTCAAGAAATTTATTGGACATTTGTATTCTCCTTTTGAGAAATTTCTGTTTGGATCATTTGTCCATTTATTGACTGAGCTACTTGGTTTTTGTGGTAGTGTTTTTTGAGTTACTGAGATATTCTGGATCTTAATATCCTGTTAAAAGAGTAGGTGGCAAAATTTTTTTCTCCTATTTTGTCAGCTCTCGCTTTATACTCTTAATAGTTTTCTTTGCTATGCAGAAGCTTCTTAATTTGATCCACCCCATTTGTGGAAGAATAAAAGACTCAAAATTACCAAAGTAATATTGAGCCATAAGAGCAATACTGGAGGTTCACAATACTGCCCTCAAATTACACTACTCTACTATAACAAACACAATGTGGGATTGGCATAAAAACAGACATGAAGACCAATTGAATAGAATAAAAGACACACAAATCCATATAGATAAGGTCATTTGATCCTTGACAAAGGTGCCAAAAATATATGCTGGAGAAAAGACAGCCTTTTTAACAAATGCAGCAGGGAAAACTGGATATCCACGTATATAGAGTATGAAACTAGATCCCTATCTCTCACTGTGCACAAAATTCAAATCAAATCAAAGACCTAGGAATTTTACCAGAAATACTTCAGTGCTAGAAGAAACCAAGGTTAACACTCCAAGATAATGGTACAAGAACCAACCTCCTCAACGAGACTCCTGAATTTAATAAATAAAAACCAAGCACCTTGTGAAATTTGCAAGTATTTCTACAGCTTTTGCCCAAGAAATTCAAATTATTTTGGTGTAAAGTATAATTCATCCTTTTAATTTCAAATTTCAATGCAATTAAATGTTATAAAGAAGAGTTCTAATGCTAAAGTTATTTTGCATTTTTGTGTAACTCTGTATTCTCTCCAGAAATTATGGACCATTTTTGTCCATTCTCCTCATAGCAAGAAATATATATTCATGTATATTCATATATATATATATGTATGTATATATATATATATATATATATATATATATATATATATGAATTATATTATGGGAACCTGGATGGTTCTTTAATTCTGTGCTCCCTGGTTTGTAATGTGAGCAGGTTCATCCCACCATATACTCTCATTATGATGTGCTACCTCACCACAGTCACAAAAGTAATAAGGCCAATCAATCATGAACTGTAACCTCCAAAGCTATGAGTCAAAATAAACATTTTACACTGTAAGTTAATTACCACTGGTATTTTTTTTATAGTAATCAAAGGCTAACATATTCCCTGCCCCCAGCCTACTGTGACAACCAAGAATATCTCCAGACATTGCTCCCTACACTGTGTGAGGCATCATCATCCCCTGTGAGGACTACTGAACTACATTGTTGTTAATTATCTTTCTAAAATACTCATTAACTCATTAAATTGTGGCATTCTGTTGTTCAAGAGAATAAATCCATTATTTTATTTCATTCTATTTTATTTACTTTTATTTTTGCAATGCTAGGGATTGAACCCAGGGCCTTGCATATGCTAGTCCAGTGCTGTATCACTGATCTACATCTGAAGCCCTATTCTAATATTTAAATAATTGATTTTAATGAATATCTTCACCTCTTGGATATTCATGTTATTCAGACTTTTATAATAATTCAGAGCACTTATTTATAAAATTAAATTATCATGTCATTCACTTTGACTTCTACCACAAAGAACTACATACTTGTTTATCTTTTGTGTTTTGAATATGTTGATTCCTTGCAAATAAATGTCTTTCCCTCCATTTCTACTTGAAGAATTATAACTAACCTATTAAAACAAATTAAAATACCTCTATGAAGTTTTCCTTTTACAGATACAAACACATATTAAATATTATACATGAGTTGGAAATTATTTTCTCTATCATTAATTCACTGAAAATCATTTTTATTAATTTGAGCCATAACAAACTTTTGCATTTTAAGGAACACTACATAATGACCTGGTATTATGCCATTAGTTGTTAACCAGGAAAGCAGAATCCATTATACTGTAAGGCAGAATCCTTTCCACCTAACTTTATCACAATGTACTTGCTTAGAGAGAAGCTCATCTGATGCATGTCTGCCCCTCATAAAGCCTTCAGGCACAGTTTTTCAATTTGGCACTTCCACTCCCAGAAGAGCTAAGTTTCATCTGCACACTTGAAGATTTCACCGGTTTTCTGTCTCCTGCAACTCATTTAATAAGCCCATTAGTAGCACCAATCCCGAGTGGACTCAGGTAACTAAAGTTCTGTTAAAAGCAAGAAATACTTTATCTGAAAATAAAAGTGAGGTTACTAGTTTGTACATTTGCTCTGAGTAGTTACCCCAATCTTTGGGTGAGCACTCTCCAACAGAATTTTCTAGGAATATGGAAATGTTCTATATTTGCACCATTCAGTATGGTAACCATGTGTGGTAGAGCACTTGAAATATGGCTAAAGTGGCTGATTAAATAAATTTTCTATTTTATTTAATTTTAATTCAAACAATGACATGCAACTAAAGAGCACAGGCTTGAGCAATCTGTAAGTACTGATTTCCAGAATTTTCATAAAAAGGGTACTAGAGATTTTTTATAAACTATCCTTCATGCTTCTACTAAAAATTCAAAAATTCAAAGGGAAATTTTTTTTTTTTTTTTTTTTTTTTTTTTTTGTGGTACAAGGGGTACTCTACCATTAACTTATATCCCAACCCATCTTTATTTTGGGACAGGGACTCACTAATTTTCCAAGCTGAACTCAAAGTTACCATCCTCATGCATAGACTTCCAAGTCTCTGGAATTATAGGCATGTGCCACTATTACCAACCCAAAGAGAAAAGTTTGCTTGCTTGTTTGTTTGTTTATTTATTTATTTATTTATTTTGGTAGCGGGGATTGAACTCAGGAGCAGTGGACCACTGGGCCACATCCCTAGCCCTTTTTTTTTTTTTTTGTATTTTATTAGAGACAGGGTCTCACTGAGTTGCTAAGTGCCTCGCCATTGCTGAGGCTGGCTTTGAACTTGTGATCCTCCTGCCTCAGCCTCCCAAGTGCTGGGATTACAGGTGTGTGCCACCGTGCCCGGGTCCAAAGAGAAAAGTTTTAAACTATGTCATTCTACCTCTTATTTTGTATTTTCAACTCTATTTGGAAATACAAAAAATAAGAAAGGGAAATTTGAGAAAATATACTATTCAATTCCAAACTAAATAAAAAATTATATTTTTAGTTACTTGAGAAAAGTTGAGAAAATAAGCAAAATAAATGATAAATAAATAAAGTTTGATCAAACTCAACTAAGAGTTGAGCACAAAAGCACAGAATCAAAAGCAAAAAAATAGGTAGGATCACACAGGATGAAAAAAATTTTTTGTACATCAAATAGAAAGATCAACAGTATAATGTTCACTTTCAGAACAGCAGAATGTACATCTGACAGGGGGCTCAGATCCAAAGTGCATAAGGATCTGAAATAATTCAATGTCAAAACAGGAAATTCTGATGTGAAATGGACTATAAACAACATACTGGCTCAAGTGGAAGAAACAATATCTGCATTTGAAGACAAATCTTTTGAAACATCCTAGTCAGACAAAAACAAATTAAAATTTAAATGAAAAGAAAGAAAATAAGGAAAAAATAAGGGAGAACAGAGAAGACATTAAAGTTCCTTGTGATTCCATTGAAATGATCACATATCAGTATTTTTGGAATATATGAAGGTGAGGAGAATAAAAAAAAAAGGCACAGAAAACTTATTGCATGAAATTACGGCAGGAATCTTCTGTAGTCTTGGGGAAGTGTGGACATCCGTTTGTGTACAGGAGGCTTTAGGATCTCCAAAAGACATGACAAGAAAAAAATCTTCATCATTGCATAATACAGTCAAACTGTCAAGTTACAGGATAAAGAAAGAATTCTAAAAATTTTAAGAGCAAACGACAAGGTCACATTTAAGGGTATCCTTATTAGACTAACAAAAGATTTCTCAGCAGAAACCCTATAGGATAAGGGGGAATGAAATGATATATTTCATGTCCCAAAATAAGTAAATACAACAAAAATCATTATACTCAATGAAGATAACTTCAGTAATGAAAACAAAAACAAGCCTTTCCAAGTGAGGCAAAACCAGCAAATTAATGTAACCCAGGCCAATCTTAGAAAAGATGCTTAAAAGAATCCCACAACCAGAAAAAAAGACAATTGTCATCATGTAAATATGTGAAAGTGCAAATCCCATGAGAAAATTAGACACATGAGAGAAATAGGATAGAATCAAACAAATCCGACAGTGTAAACCATCAAACCATCACAACCAACAAGAAAAAATTGAAAGAGCAAAGAATATTCATTAAAAAAAAAAAACAGAAAAATATATGTCAGGAGCCTTTACTGATCAGTAATAACTCTCAATGTACAAAGAATAATTCTTTCAATAAAAGATAGAGATGGACTGAATGAATAGAATAAATAAGATGCAACTTTATTCTGCCTACAAGAACACACTTTGCCAGTAAAGACACACAGAGACTAAATGAAAGAGGATAGAAATGCTATTCCAAACAATGGAAAGTGAATGCAAGCAAGAATAACTATACAAACACATGACAAAACCAACTTTAAGACAACAACTATAAGATGAAGAAAGTCACTACATAATGATCAAGAGATTGATTGAGCAAGAATATATAACAAATTTAAATGTATATGCACCTAAATCCAAAGAACCCAATTTCATAAAACAAATACTCTTAGATATAAAGGAAGAGAGAGGTTCTCAAACAATAATAGTGTGAAATTTGAACAGCACTTTCCATGAATGGACAGATCATCCATAATAACAATAACAAGCCGGGTACAGTGGGGCATGCCTGTAATCCCATCACTTGGGAGGCTGAGGCAGGAGGATTGCGAGTTCAAAGCCAGCCTCAGCAGTGCCAAGGCACTTGGCAACTCAGTGAGACCCTGTCTCTAATAAAATACAAAAAAGGACTGGGGATGTGGCCCAGTGGTCAAGTGCCCCTGAGTTCAATCCCCAGTACCAAAATAAAACAAAACAATCAATCAAAAAATCACAGTTAACGTATACCATAAGATAAAATAGACACAACAGTCATTTACAGAACATTTCACACAACAGCTCTAAAGTACATTTTTTTTGAGTTCACAGAATTTTCTCTAGGAAAAAAAAAAAAAAAACATGCACTAGACCATAAACAAAGTCACAGATTTTACAAAATTCAAATATTTTTCTGATCAAAATGGAATAAAACTAGAAGTCAAAAACAAAATAAATTTTGGAAATTATACAGATGCATGAACACTATACATTTGTGTATAAATAGTGGTACACTGAGAAACTGAAAGGCAGATTTAAAAATTCATTGAAACAAATAAAATGGAAATGCACCAATCTTATGGGAGACATCAAAATCAATACTTAGAGGGAAGTTTTCAGTAATGTGTACATAATCAATAAAATAAAACTAGAAAAATATCAAATAAGTAGTTAATGTTACATTTATAGAAAAGTTAGTGAAATGAATAAAAGTCTAAGCAGAAATAGAGATAAAAATACAACAAATCAATGAAACAAAGAGTTGATTCTTTGAAATGATAAGCAAAATTGACAAACTTTTAGATAATAATCGAGAAAAAATAGATCCAAATAAATAATATCATAGATAAAAAAGTAGTTGTTAAAACTGATACTGCAGAAACACAAAGGATCATTAGGCATTATTGTGAAAAATTATATCCCAACAAATTAGAAAAATCTAAAAGAAATTTGACAAATTTATGGACACATATTATTTACCAAAAATCAAACAATGAGTATATTAAAGAATTGAATAGACCAATAACAAGTAACAGGAATGAATCAGTTATAAAATAGTCTTCTAATAATGACGAACTGAGGACCAAATGAATTTTACCAAACTTCTGAATTTTACCAAACTTTTAAAGAACCAATTCCAAATCTTCTCAAAATGTACAAAAGAATTGAAAGGGAAGGAACTTTTAGAAACTCATCGTATGAGGACAGCATTATCCTGTTACCAGTGGCAGACAAGGACACAAGAACAGCAAAATACTAAAGACCAAATCTCTGGGGTACATAGATGCAAAAGTTCTTACCAAAATACTAGAAAATGTAATGAAAACTATCATTAGATATGTTGAGGTTGCTGGGCGCAGTGGAGCATGCCTCTAATCCCAGTGGCTCGGGAGGCTGAGAAAGGAGGATTGTGAGTACAAAGCCAGCCTCATTGACTCTGCAAGGCCCTAAGCAACTCAGTGAGATCCTGTCTCTAAATATAGTACAAAATAGGACTGGGGATGTGGCTCTGTAGTTGAGTGCCCCTGAGTCCAATCCCTGGTCTCCCCCTGTCCCCCCCGAAATTTGTTGAAGTTGGTGTCATTCCAAAGATACAAGAATGACTCAACATATTTCAATCACTAATTATAATAGAACATATAGACAAAATGAAGGATAATAAAATCATATGATCATCTCTTTGTACATGGAAAAAAGCATTTGATAACATTCAACATCTCTTCATGATAAAAGCCTTGAACAAATCACATATGGACGGACTGAACCTCAACACAGAAAAAGTACACATGACAAGCAGCCCCAACATCATACTAACAGGGTATGATGAAAGTGTTTCTTCTGAAACCAGAAACAAGACCAAGGTCTGGACTCTCACCCCTCTTATTGAAAATAGTGGTAGAAGTTTTAGCCAGAGGAATTAGGCAAGAGAAATAATAAACATAGAAATGGAGGAAGGAAAGTATCGGTATTTACAAATGATATGATTTTATGTGTGAAAAAATAACTCCAAATGATTATAGACACTGACTAAAAATTCAGTAAAATAGCAAGACACAAAATTAACATACAAAAATCATTAACTTTTTATACACCAATATAAAGCTTCCAAGAAAAAGAAATCACAAAAGTACTTCCCATTCATAATAATGAGAAAATGTAATAAAATACCCAGGAACAAACACAACCAAGGAAGTGAGAACTCTCCAGTGAAAATTACAAAATACTGATGGAAAAAATTGAAAAGGATATAAAAAGATGAAAAGACACCCCATGTTGAGGACTTGGGAGAATTAATATTGTCAAAATGTCCACACTACCCAAAGCAATCTATAAGTTCAATGCAATGCCTATCAAAATGCCAAGATATACTTTACAAACCTAAAAAAAAAAAAAAAAAAATCCTAAAATGTACACAGTAGCTTAAAAGATTCCTAAATAGTAAACGCTACCTTGAGCAAAAAGAATAAAGTTGAAGGCATCACAATACCAGATGTGAAGACTTATTACAGAGGCACAATAACCAAGACAGCATGGTATTCATATAAAAACATATGCGTAGACCAATAAAACAAAATAAAGGTCCTGGAAATAAACCATACATTTACAGCCAATTGATTTTCAGCAAAGTCACCAACAATATACAGGGGAGGAAAAGCAGCTTATTTAATAAATGGTGCTAGAAAAACTAGATATCCACATGTAAAAGATTGAAACTTGACAACCAATATATCAGCCTATTAAAAATCAATCAATATGGGTCAAAGACATCAATATAAGACCTAAAATTCCTAACCTACTAGAAGAAAATATAAAGAAAACCCTTCAGGACATTGGTAAAGGCAATGATTTTCTGGCTAGGCCTCCAAATGCACAGGAAACAAAAGCAAATACTGACAAGTGTGATCACATCAAACTAAAAAGCTGCTACCTATCAAAGGGAATAATGAACAGAGTGAAGACAATCTACAGAATGGGAGAAAAACACTTGTCAACTATTCACCTGACAGTGGTTATTATCCACAATGTATAAGGAGTTCAAAAAACTTAACAAGTAATCCAACTAAGAAATGGGCAAATGTTATGTGTACTTCTCAAAAGAATAAATAAAAATGGCCAACAAATACATGAAAAAATTGCCCAATACAATTAGCTATTAGGAAAATGGAAAAAGAAAGTGTTGTACACTGTCAATAGGAATGCAAATTAGTATTAACATTATGTAGAATTGCAATTCCTCAGAGAACTGAAAATAGACAAGCATGGCGGCACGTACCTACAAATCCCAGCTACTGGTGACCAAGGCTAGAGAAACTCAAGTTCAAGCCCAGTTTATGAAACACATTGAAATCCTGTCTAAAAATTAAACTAAATTCTAAAAAATAAATTATAAAAAGATTTGCCATATCTCCCAACCATGCCTCTTCTGGGTATGTATGCAAAGCAAATAAAGTCAGCAAACCAGAGGTACTGGCATGATCATGTTTACGGTGACACTATTCACAACATCTAAGGTATTGCATCCTGGGTGCCCATCAACAGATGAATGGATAAAGAAAATGTGGTGTACATATACAATGAAGTATTATTTACCCCTAGAGAAGATGAAATGCAGTCATTTACAGTACAATGAACAGAATTTGAAGACATTAGGTAAAATGAAATAAACCAGACAAAAGATGAGAATCAGATGTTCCTTCTCATATGTATAAATTAATAAATGTCAACTGGAAAAGAGAACAATGAATAGCAGGGATTGTGAAGGGTAGACAGTGGGAAAAGGAAGTCTGAGTTGGATCAGTGTTTTCTGTATGCATGTATGGGAATATCAGGTTGAACCTCATTAATATGTACAATTAATATGTGCTCATAAAAATGAGCTAAAGTTCTGAAGAGATATGTCTCAAAAGAGAGATGCTAATGGCTAACTGTTGTATGAAAACATGCTCAACATCACTAATCATCAGAGCATCAGGGGAATACAAATAAAACCACAGTGAGATATAAACTCATGCTAGTTATAATGCCCATTATCTAAAAACGACGAAAATAACAAGTGTTGGTGAGGAGGTGGAGAAAGTGAACCCTTCTAGACTTCTAATGGGAATGTAAATTTGTACAACCATTAAGTAAAACAACTTGGATATTTTCTCAAAAATAGTAAAATGATAAGCACCATATGATTCACCAATCCCATTACTGGATATGATGTGATCAAAAGCAGTGAAGTCAGTACGTTAAGGAGACATCTGCTTTGTTCACTCTAGCATTATTCACACTAGCCAAGATATGGAATCAACCTAAGTGTGCATCAACAGATGAATGGATAAAGAAAATGCAACACATATACACAATGAAATACTATTTGGCCACAAAAATGAATGAAATCCTGCTATTTGAGACAACAAGGATTGACCTGGAGGTCACTATGTTAAGTGAATAGACCAGACATAGGAAGACAAACATTACATGACCTTACTTACATATGGAATCTAAAAACTATGATCACTCATCATTAGAGAATAGAAACTAGCTACCAGAGGGTAGGTGGTCCATGCAGGGTTGGGGAAACAGGGAGGTGGACATCAAGGCATATCTAATTGCTGTTAGGGACAGGAATGTGAGAAGATAATATATTGCGTTCTTGCAAAATGTAAACAGAGTGGATGTTATGTACTTTTAGAGCAAAAATAACTGTGAAATAATGCATTTGTTAATTAGCTAGATTTTAAGTAATCCATAATGCACAAGCATTTTAAACAATCATGTCTTACATGATACAATGTTACTAGTCAATTTAAAAATTAAAATATAGATATTTAAATATAATAAAAATAGCATGGAAAATCACAAGCCAGAGCCTTCACTGTAGCCATAAAAACCTGTGTTTTAACATGACTGGAGACTGCCATTATAAGATCCAACAGGGGAAGAAAAATGGTCAAAGTGGAACGTGACAAAGATGATTTCTTTAGTTTTTACTTAACAAGAATAGAATATAGAGGAATATTTCAGAAGGAATGTTTCCATGGTGTAGAGTCAAATCAAAGGGCAAAAAGACAAAACAGAAAAAGAAGCTAAAAGGTACAGTACTTTAGAAATCAATTATTTCTCACAGCATATTTACACCTTTTAAGACTATATACCTGGTAAGTGCACCATGATGAATTCTAATTCATCTCTCTTCTACAATGTAATTTCTCTAGTTATAATTTACAATTTAATGATGTTCTTAATTAGCCATCTCTGCTCAAGGAATGATATGCCCCTAGAGTGGCAGAATACAATTATTCATCCACCAAATTTGTAGCGAACATCTTACATGGACCACTGGAGCTCCTTGACTAGAGAGAGGACTTCCAGCAGGGAGATCCCAAGGACCTCAGAGCAGAGTGTATGAAAACTGACCTTAACAGATCGGTAGGAAATTAGGTAAAATGACAGAGGTGTGTCTCATCAGTGATATCCTGCAAAATTGTTTGACAAAACCACCCAAGAATTATTCATTATTTAATTTCCTCAAAGGGTGCATCTAATATTTTTTAGATGGCAGCATGAAGAGTTGCATGTTAATTTGTAGGTTTGTATGCTGTAAGACAGTTTCCAGGATTGAATCCCAGCCAGTAATCTCATTCTACCATGTTTCCCATCTATTCCTATACACATTTGTTTCCTCAAATGTTCTTTCAATTAAGTTTCACCTCCTTATTAGCCCCTCCTTAATATGTTAAATAAATCATTTTAGATTAGCAGAAGGGTCACACATACAGCTTAATAAAAATTACATTTTGAAAACAAATTGTAATAATAAAAAAAGAGCAAGAACAATCCAAGTACAGGGAAATGAGTGATAAAAAGCAAAATTTGTAAGAAAGAGCAAAGGAAAAAAAAAGCCTCTTCCACAAATTGGGACTAAGTTTTGGTTCCAAGAAAATACCAAAAATACTTTTCATGCATGAATGAGACTGGATGATCTATAATTAAAAGAAGCAAACTTTCAAAAGCATAATGCAAAATAAACAGGAAAAAGTATTTTCATTAACTTACCAATGCATTAATGAAATATTAATGACTGACCAGTTATCAGTTTCTTCAATGCCATTGGGGCACTCAATACCTATCTGTACCAGAAACAACCATGCCTATATTACATGTTATTTAAAATTCTGTTTTTATTCTGACTTAATAAAATAGCATTTTTCTAAAATAGCATTTTTCTGTGAAGGTTATTAGTTCAGGTGCTTTCTTCTACCTCCCTAATATGTCAGTATCAATTACCTTTGTAATGATTTGCTTTATTCAAGTACAAAATAATTGTTTTCTAAATCTACTAAAACAGTGGAATTACTATGACAAACGGAGAATGGTGAGGAAAATTTGAAAATTAAAGAAAAAAAAAAGAGGCCTGCTTTTCTAATAGTTACAGAGATGCTTCGAGAACAATTAGGCAAGTAAAATTTCAGGTAGAATTAGAAAGGTTGAATGTGTATTATCCCCCATTAACAATGAGTGATGCATGCTGAGGATTCAAGTTTGGAACCAGTCCTTCAGCATGCAACGGTAGAAGGCCCTGTTTTGTTTTACCCCTTATAAAGCTGTCTGGAACAGAAGAATACGTAGGCAAAATGTCCCACATGGGCCTGGGCTGAAATAGGGGTGCTCCCCATTGAATTTAAGATGTTTGCCTTTCATTACCAGTGTTTGCATAACCAGCCTATTAAACGTTTTTGAGTTATTCCTCTGCTCTGATGACTTTTTATCTGCAAACCAAATGTGACATTTCCAAAGGACCTAATCTTAGTTCATTACCAAAATAGATGGAGAACTGATTTACTTTGAAACTAGTTACTGCTGTAGTGGAAAAAAGAAGGTTCAGGGTAGGAACCATTGTTCTTAAAGCTTTCACATAAGAGGATATATGAGTCTGTAAAAGTCAAAACATGGCAATGTTATTTTCCTTCCTCTTTTGGATAACAAGATTTGTCTGGTCCTTAACAGTGAGTGTGACTCTCTCCTGAGCTGTCAGGGTTTTGCTGCCCTGTATCATGCATCCCCAGAGCCCTGTTTTGTAAACACAATCCACTAATAAAAGTGACCTTAATGGCTGATTTGGGTGCTTCTTACAATGCACCTGCATCCTCGATGGACCAGACATGAGCGGCAGCAAGCAAAGGCAGCCTCTGTTGTGAGCCTTCAGGTGTCATTAAGGGATCATTGAGTCAACAGATCATGACAGTTCCTTTGCAAAACTCCAGCTCCAGGTTACCACACTTTGCCCAGGGAGTTCGAGGGAAACTTTAACAGCCCACAGTGTGACTTAACGAAATTCAAGGGAAAGAAGGGATGTGCTTCAGTCTTGTCAAAAGAATAGAATATCCAAGTGAGCGCACAACAGTCAAAGAAATGTGGACTACAGGGATATGGAAAGCTGCAAAAACATTCTGGGTGTTATAGTGGTCTTAAAACATAAATATTTACCCTTACAAATTGAAGAGTTAGTTTTCTCCTAAATGCTCAGACTTCCAAAATGTACCCACCCTCCCACAAACATTTGACTGACTTAGTTTACTTAGTTTAGTTCTATTTTTTTTTTTTTTAATCTCCTTTTCTGAGCCACCAAAACAGACATACTTCAACTACTGTGACCTAAGGTCATGCAGTAGATATTTTTTGTTAATATTTTCATCAACCCAGATGTATTTTTTTTTTTAATTCCTGTATGAGTCTGTGATATACTATCTTAGAGAGAAATAACATGGGGGAACTACACTATTCAATAAATCAATCACCTGCCAGGCCTATGGCTTGCCTGGGTGGAAACCTTCCATCCTCCACTTTCGTGTATTAAACAGAATTTCCAAAACTGATATATAAACAAGGATGCATGAAAGAGAATAAGAAGTTGAGAACCTGATTTGAACCTCAGGAAAAGTTGACTATATGGTCCTAATAGTATAATAGATTCATTTTCTTATCTAGGAATATCACCAGCTTAATAATAGCTACCACTTATAACAGCTTTCATTGAATGACACCATACTAAGTCATATATATATATATATATAATTTCTGCAGTACTGTGGGTTGAACCCGGGGCCTTATGCATGGTAGGCAAGCTCTCTTTCTCAAATTACATTCCTGGGCCTTTTTCCACTTTGTTTTGACACAGGTGCTAAGTTGCCCAGATTGACCTCAAACTTGAGATATTTCTGCCTTACCCTCCAGAGTAGTTGGGATTACAGACACATACCACCAGTACCTGCTTTACATATTATTTTTATACCTGAAATCACTCTTTAAAATAGATATGGCATTTCTCCCATTTTGTAAAAAAGAAAAAGTAAGAGAAGGATCATACCAAATATCGACCTCCTAAGAAGTTCTGGACCAAGATTCCCAGCCTGGTTCTTGACTCTGAAGTTTATAATTCTGAATCCGGATTTCCAGCACAGTTTAGTATTATCCTGTTGTCCCTGATGTTGCCTGAAAGCAGTGGTTCTTGTTTTCCTTTTCAAAACAACAACTACAACAAAATCTAAAGCTAAAGCAGTGGTTCTCAAATCTGCCTCAGAATCGCCTGTAGGGTTTCTTAAATCACAGATTGCTGGACTGCACCATGGAGTATCTGACTAAGCAGTTCCGTGCTGGTACTTAAGAATCTGCATCTCTTATTCAGGCACCCCATGCAGGAAGGAGCCTGCTATCTAGGCCACTCTGGTAGTCGAGGCAGGAGGATTACTGGTGAGCAGGATTTCACTAGCCTTGGCAACATAAGAAGACCCTGCCTCAAAAGAAAAAAAAAAAAAGCATGTTTAACAAGCTCCCAGGTGGTGATGATGATGCGGGCCCACACTTGAGGAATAATTACTGAAAGCTGGGAGTGAATTTTACTAAGTTTCTCTATCACCTGCTCAGAATAAACAAGTATGCCCTTTATTGAGGCAAAGGGCTTTACACCCTTGTTCCTTATCATAAAGGGATGCTGCTATTACTCAGCATAAAAATGCATGCTGGGACTATGATTCCAGGTTTAAGAAATTCCTTTAAATGTTTAATGGAAATCTTTGCTAAACTATCTGTTGGGTTAAGTGGAAAATTTGACAGTTGAGAATAAAGAAGTCTCAGTGTTTTTCATTTTGGTCTGTTTTCTGTGATACTGGGGATCCAAATTAGGATTGATTTACCACTAAGCTACATCCTCACTTTTTTTTTCTTTCTTTCTTTCTTTCTTTCTTTCTTTCTTTCTTTCTTTTTCTTTCTTTCTTTCTTTCTTTCTTTCTTTCTTTTTAATTTTAAGGCAGAGTCTTGCTAGGTTGCTAAGGCTGGCCTCAAACTCAACATCCTCCTGTCTAGCCTCAAGAGTTACTGGGATTACAGGCATGCACTACTACACTCTGCTTGTGCTTTCTTTATAATAGATAGGTTTTTTAAAATTTCTTTTTTTAATAAGGGAAACAATAGAGCTGATAAGTAGCATTTCAACTTAATATATGTCAAAAAAGTAAAGTCCTTTATAAAATTTTTACAAATATGACATGCATCAAGGTCTCACAACACGTATCTCATGTGCACAGATGGAAGTAAGCCAGAGTATGATGAGCCCCGAAGAAAATTATAATTAGGCATGAATCTCCACTTGGAAGAAAGTAGTCTTGTCACAAGTATTATACCACAGGTGTCCCTTCCCTATAATATTAGAGAGATTATTAAGTGAGGACCATGGATAGATTTGAAGGAAATGTTTTTGTAATAGTAGCTATTAAATCTGACACTTTGCTGTTAATGTTTAATAATCTAATAATCTTTATAGAGATATGTCATGGTAAAATTGTCAAGGAAAATAGTTTTGAATCATTTTATCTAGAATGGTTAGTAATTCTTGCTTAACATGAAAATTGAAGACAAATTGATATATTTTTGTAATACTTAATACTGTATGATGTACTTAAAGATATATCTGTTTTATAGATGGTTGTTCTTTGCAACATAAATAGTAATAAGTGCTGTTTTGACAAGTGGCACCCTACATCTTGAGTATTCTATGCTTTTGTAGTGAGTATGCTGTAGTATATAATATTGTTTTTGCTTTATATTTGCACTGAAGATTATATAAAGAGTAACTTAAGACTTTGGATTTTCTTATAATATTAATTTTGACAATATGAGTTTAGTTTTGCAGTTAGTTAATGGGGTTTCTCTCTTTTATTTATATTTGCTGAGAATTTACTGGTTTAAGTTTTTATGTTTAAAGTACTTTCATGAAATAATTAATTGTATGAATTTGTAATATTATCCAGTGGGATAACATATTTTATGTTCATGCTTGTTTTTACTTTTATACTGATAATTTAAATGTTATAAAACAATTCTTTCATCTCTCAAGAGCTGAATAATAGTAAACCAAAATTTGCATTTTGGTTGTTTGATTTAATTTCATTTTGTTTTCCCTAGAATCTGCCTCATTCTTTCTCAAGTCAATGAAAAAAATGTGTAAAAATAATTTTTGGTTTTTTTCAAACTGTTTTGACTTTTCCAAGTACATTTTCTTCCCATCTTCTTACCTCTATCAACACAATTATAAATAAAAAGAAAATTTGAGATTTCAAGAGATAATGGCCATAACAATGTTACATGCTTCTCATGGCCAGGTTGGTTTATTTTTGCAGGAATGTTTTATAATGACTTTAAATAGTCATTATGTGTCGGGCGTGGTGGTGCACACCTGTAATCCCAGCACTTGGAAGGCTGAGGCAGGAGGACCGCAAGTTCAAAGCCAGACTCAGCAATGGTGAGGCACTTAGCAACTCAGTGAGACCCTGTCTCTAATAAAATACAAAAAAGGGCTGGGGATGTGGCCCAGTGGTCGAGTGCCCCTGAGTTCAATCCCTGGTACAAAAAAAAAAAAAAGTCTTTATGTGTTTATGTGTTTAGCTTATCATGTGCTGTGCGTGCAGCAATGCAGACTGGCAACAGCTCATGTTCTTCCTTTAATTGCTTCTACCCTTCGAGCTCTCATCTTGATAAACCTTTGTTTAATGGTATAGTATAAAATTTTACAAGCCAGGCGCGGTGGTGCATGCCTGCAATCCCAGCATTTGGGAGGCTGAGGCAGGAGGATAAAAGCCCGCCTTAGCAATGGCAAGGCACTTAGCAACTCAGTGAGACCCTGTCTCTAATGAAATACAAAAAAGGGCAGGGGATGTGGCCCTGTGGTCGAGTGCACCTGAGTTCAATTCCCAGTACAAAAAAAAAAAAAAAAAAAATCACAAGATTAATTGTAGAGAACACACTGTAATTTCTAGAAATATGTCATAGAATCTAATCTTCAAGGAAATATCACTGCAGAAAGTAATTTTAAATCTTAGTTCTTGCATTTCTATCCTTCCATGATCATTCACTGGATTAGTCAATAGTTTTGTTAAATAACAAAAAAAAAAAAAAAAAAAAAAAAAAAAAAAAAAGAGTGACAAAGTGCAAAATTTGGGGAAATCTTGATAATTATTTTTCAGGATTCAGAATTTTTCACATTAGTGGTGCCCAGAGTATATCAAGTCCAGGTTTTGCCTGTGTGAATGACTTTTATATGGTATAGTATATAAGGGTCCTGGAATTTGCAGAGAGTCCAACAAAAAACACAGAGTATGTGCAGTATGTCTATAATAATTACAACTGAATGATAGGAGAAAGCAGATTTTGTAGTGGACCAGGAAAAGCATGCTCTGGTAGGAGCTCAGGCAGAAGCCTAGCAGTTTCAGTAGTGTTGACAGGGAAGAGACAGAGGTACAGATCACATTTCCAGGATGGTCATGTGAACTGGAAACACATGAGGGAACACTGATTATTATAACATTCAGAGCAGCAATGGGTAAGCCTGAAAGCTGTATTCCTTAATGTCCACTTAATGGTGAGTCATGAGACATGAATCGTTCTCACCAAAGTAACTCCATACCCAATAATATATTCAAAATGATCAAAGAACTAAATGTAAGAGTTAAAGATATAAAACTCTTAGAAAAAATATTAGAGTAAATTTTGTGAACTTGTATTAGGTGAAGTCTTCTTACATAGAACACAAAAAGCATGTGTCAAAAAGAAAAAATAATTAAGTTGTATGATACCAAAATTAAGATTTTTACTTCAAAGGATATTGTCAAGAGATAATCGCAGAATGGAGTAATTTTGCAAATCATATATCTGACAGGGGACTGAAATCATAATATATAAAGAATCCTTAAAACTCAATAATAAGACAAATAACAAATGGGCAAGGAATGTAAGAAAAATTTAAGTATATTAATGCCAAGAAGCATATAAAAACATGCTGAAGCTGAGTGCAGTGGTGTACACCTGTAATCCCAACTGCTCAGGAGACTGAGGCAGGAGGATTGCAAGTCTAAAGTGAGACAGCAACAGTAAGGCCCTGAGCAACTTAGCAAGACCCTGTCTCAAAAAAAAATTAATAAAAATTTTAATCAAATGGGATGAGGATGTGACTCAGTGATTAAACAACCCTGGGTTCAATCCTTGGGACCAAAAAATAAACATACAAATAAAACAAACAAAAAATCATGCTCAACATTAGCTATCAGTGAAATAAAAATCAAAACCACAATGAGATACCATTTTACCCCATTGTAATGTCTTTAATTGTAAAGACAGATAATTATAATTATTGGAATTGTTTTAGAAAAAGTAGAATCCTCATATACAGTTGTGGGAATACAAAATGGTGCTACCACTTTGTAAAACTGTCTGTAAATTCTTCAGAAGGATTAATACAGAGCTATCTCATGATTTAGATATCCAATTCCTATGCATATTCACAATGAAAACGTGTCCACTTGTATGTAGATACTCATTCTCGCATGCACATGAGAACCACTAATGGCTAAAGACTTGCCTGCAGCAACCCCTCTCACACACACAAACACACAGGGCTCACTTGTGATGCAGTTTGAACTAATTTGAATGCAATATCTTCAACATAATAAGCTCCCTATGAACTGGTACTTTTGTCCCCTGTTTTTTCTTTACATGTGAATTGTGCACAAATGTTTATAGCAACAATATTTACTAAGGTTAAAAGCTGGAAACAAACCAAAGTCCACTAGATGAAAAACGGATAAATAAAATATGGTATATTCACACAATTGTTATTATCAAACTATAACAATTTTGAAGTACTGATAATTCCTACAAAATGGATTAAACATGAAAATAATATGCTATAATGAAAGCAACCCATCAACAAAGATAATACAATATGATTTTCTTATATGAAATTCCAAAATTCCAAAATTAGAGAAATCTTCCAAAAAAGGAAGATTTATAGTTGCCTAGGGATGGGGAAATTGGAGACAAATGAATAACTGCTGCTGATGTTATTCATTATTAGTGTTTGTTTTTGTCCTTTTTTAAGAATGATGACAATGTTCTATTATTGATTGTGATGTTTGTATAACTGTTGATATACTAAAAACCATTGCATTATTTAAAAAAGAAAGATTTCAGAGCTATATCAAACAATTTCTTGTAATGGATGTGCCTCATGATTATCACACTAATTTGAACAAAATATGAAAAGTTGATGGAAAAGAGTAACAGTTTAGAAAGTAAGTAGGATATTGACACCAATGCCTTCAAAATAGTCCCAATAGAAGCACAAAGATTAGCTCTCTTTGTTTGGGCATGCAAGAGGGTTTTCTGCAGTCAGTTTTTGTTACCCATTCATGTTTTCCACAGACACTAGGGTCCCTCCCTGGGATATGAATTTATCTGCTTGGAATTCGTCCATTGGCCATGATGAAGACACATTTGGTCATCTTGCTGAAGTGCTTGTTGAA
Source organism: Tamias sibiricus (assembly GCA_025594165.1). NCBI lineage: Eukaryota > Metazoa > Chordata > Mammalia > Rodentia > Sciuridae > Tamias > Tamias sibiricus. The sequence continues at coordinate 15,567,789 of CM046662.1, forward strand.
CTGAGGACAGACTACTGAGTGCTTTCTAACTCTATTGGAGCAGAACATAGAGAGTTTTATGCAGAGCAAGGGCTGGGCCATAGCCAAGCAGAGCCCACTATTTACATGTGAAAGAGTGGGCCAGACACTCCAGTCCTTCTGCCATGATTGATGACTGCATAAACTGTATGCTCTGAAAGGAGCCCAATGCATTTAGTAGGAAATACCCCACACGATGGCTGCTCATACAAGGTACACTCATTCAAGCATATATTTATGCCAGAACAAAAATAACAATCTGTGATCAGGGATTGGGCATTATCTTTGGCATAGCCATGCATGATGTATTTCTCTGTCCAATATTGACTGCATGAACAAAAACTCACCATTCCTCCCTCAGGACATGTTCGTGCTAACCCAGAAAAGGTGATCTGGCTTGGGAATTATAGGAGAATCTATATCTGTGCTGCACCTGATTGCAAGTAATCAGAAATGTGCCTTGGCTTGGGTCTGTTCATGGTGTTTCAGAATACTTAAAGACAGGGATCCATTATTAACTTTATGAATAACCTTAGGATCCATCAGTGTGCAATAGATGATATCCAGGAGAGGCATGAGAGAAGGGCAGCCTACGTAGGGTCCTTGTGAGGCATGGTTTATTAGCTATTTTATCTGCTGCCTCAGGTTTCAATTCTCTTTCTAGAAGTAATTTCACTTTTAGAGAGGAGAACATCCCTGCTCCATCTCTTGTTGTACCAAGCAATGTATGTGGTTTATCATGACAAGGTCGAGGGGAGTACTTTCCATTTGACTGAAGGAAAGTCCAGGACAATGCTGCAGTTGTAAAATGTAGGAAGGAAGGACATATCACATGGAAAACAGAGAAGAGATAAATAAGCTTCAGGGTAGGAAAAGAAGACCAGCAGCGTGGAGACAGGAAAAAAAAAAAAAAAAGAATTAGTAAACTTCAAGTAAACTAAAACAGAATGCAGAACAAGTGCATGGTGATCCAGACAAAATTCTCTGGAGCCCCTTCTGAAATGGCCTTGCTGGATTTATTAATTTTGATGCACACGCTGGAAACTATTCCCTCAGGATGGACTTGCTCTTCCATGCTGAAATGTTCTTTGTGACTTTAACATATCCACATTTCCACCTCTCATTTCCCTTTGACAAGTTTTAGAATGAGTGTTGGAGATGACTTCTTTTAGCATTCCTATGTCTGAAAAAGTCTGTACTTCACCTTCGTTTTTCAAAGATGGTTTCGCTAACTATAGAATTCTAGATTATTTTTTTTTTTCTATCAGTACCTCAATGATGTTCCTGCCTTCCATATCCTAGTTTCTCTGTATCTTCTTCCCTCCAAACCCAGCTCTCATTTGCTGGCAAGATGTTCTCTTCACAACTAGTTTGTATCAATTTGATTATATTATGCTTTCCTAGAGTCCTCTTCATGTTCCTTTTACATAGTGGGCCACTCAAAGTTGTCCCAAAGATCAGCCATGCATTTACTGATTTTTAGAATGTTTTCTTTTTTCTCTGCTTTATTTTGGATTGATTCCCAAGCTCACTGCACTTCTGTTTCCAATGTCTAATCTGCCATTAATCTCACTCATTGCCTTTTTTTCACGCAGATAGTCTAGTCTTCATCTCTGAAAGTTTGATTTGTTTATATATTCTACATCTCTTAAGTTTTTAGACATCTGAAATATAATTATTACCACTGTTGTGAAGAACTGATTGGCCTGCTAGTTAACATTTCTGTCAGTTCTGGGGTGGTTTCAACTTATTGCCTTTTCTTTTCATCATAGGTTATATTTCCCTTTTCCATGCCTGGTAATCTTTCATGTGGTGCCAGATATTGCAAATGATTTTTTGTGAATAATTTCTGACATTGATGCATGCTTAAATGAAGGAAACACTAACCACACAGTTAATTTGTTAATAAATTGACTAGTTATCTGGAAATATTATTGATTAAATAATAACCCAACATAATATATTTTTTTCCAAATTTCAGCTATGGTCCTATGTGCATTTAATTAAAAAGATTAGTTTTATCAGTATTTTAGAGACAGTAATTTAAATACATCTTTTCTTGTAAGGTTTCCCCATTTGCACTGATTATAATTTGTAGAAGCCAATTTCACACTGAAAATCAAGGAAAGTCACATACCATGGTTAATTGTGAAAGCCGATCTTCTAACACATTTTATCCTAACTGATTAGGAACTCTACCTCTTAAAATCAGACATACATTTTCAGTGCTGAAAACTGGTGATGATTGACAAAGAACGGGCCTACTGTCTTCGCTCTCCTTTTGCTTCACCTGAAAATCATTAGCATTAGCAAGAATTGGCTATTTTCCAGAGATTTTCAATCTGGAAAGAAAGAGAAAATGAGCAGATATTCAGAATATGGAATTATGAGAGGTATAAAGAAACTCAGATGCAGTGAGCATGTTTAAGAAGAAAATGTGCACAGAGTAAGTTGGTAGAAAAACTGAGCTTCACTTTCCAGAGGAGAGTTTTCTCAGAAGGTGAAAACCCATCTAGGAGGGAGAATCATTAGTGTCTCAAGTTCTAATTGTTTTTCTTTTCTTTGGTAAACACGTAAAGAGAAAAAATAATCAGAATAAGCCATGAAAATTCTTCTTAGAAACTAGATATGGAGGAACTATGCACCACTAGGCTTAGAGTGGTCAAGAATAATAATTCAAGTGCCTCTGGCTTAAGAGGCATTTCTTGGTATGACTGTCACTTTCACATACAATATTTTTCTTTTTATTAAAGTTGTGGTAAAATGTATATGATATAAAAGTTGGCTTCTTACGCATTTTTAAGTGCACAGATCAGTAACATTAGGAACATTTTTCCAAATATTTTGCATATAAGTCCTTAATCAGATGTGAATTACTTCTATATTCACATTCAATAAAGCTTCCCATAGAGTTTATAAAATCACTAAAGATATCATTATAAATATCAGAAGTATTCATCCACATTCATGTGCAAGAATAGGGCCATACCCTTTACTTGGATCACCTCATTTAATCCTTATAATCATTCCAGAAACTAGGTCCTATCATAGGTCTCAGTTTTACAGGTAAGGAATACTATGGTAAGAGAAATTTAAAAGCATGCCAGAGCCCCAGAGGTAGTTCTAGTATTCTTCCAAATAGGAGCCCCATTCTCAGAATTAAGCAATCTAAAAAAGACATTTAATATTTTATCATTTTAATACTGTACCGCTAACTGTTACATAGAAAATTGTCAATGGATTTTGTAGCCAGTTTTCTACTGGCACTCTAAATATAAAAGCCTGAGATGAGTGTCCCTGTAAAATTGAGTTCCTCCTACTCTTTGATACCATCTGTGATCATATCAGCAGGTGTTAATTGTTCTTTTGATAATACCCAAACTAATCCTATTAAGGCTAACAGTGGGAATGTGGCCTACTGCATCTAAGTACCAAGGTCCAAAACATGAAAGGAGATCTTATATCCATTTACACCTCCAGATAATATATTTTTTAACTGCAATGAAGTGGTCAATTCCCTAAAGACATTCTAAGCATCTGCCTGGAGTGTTAAATGAGTTAGTTCCTCTATCAGACCGATTAAAATAGACAAATTAATTGGAAAGGAAATTTATTGTACAATGTTATGTACAATTTATGGGTTTGAGGAAAAAAAACAACTTGTAAGATAAAGGAGACTTTTCTAATGTAGGAAGACGGAATTTCTGTAAAAATGGAAAAAAAAATTACAAAAAATAGAATGGTTAATGGTTAATCTTTTAATTATCTGTATGTAGGTCATTGTAAATAATAAACAGTAAAATATTTCCCTCTATATTTTCTTGGAAGCCAAAAGAAAATCTAAAGAGTAAGATTTTTTAGATTTTTTTTTCCCTTTTAAGAGGGCATATATTATTAGCCTTTGCTAGAAAGGTAAAAGGAACGTTAAGAAACCAAATATGGAATTTGGCAATTTAATTTGAAATGTAAAGTGATGATTTTATAGTCTTTATGCAATTGAATATAATATATGCCTATGCATATGAATGAGTGCTTATATGAACATAGTGTATGACTACACGTTACAATGAATGTTGCCTGGATACATCCTTGGGTGGTTAGAAAAAAATTATTTTCCAAATAAATGGTAAATTACATTCATTAGAAATGCATTGTTAAACTAACATTGGAGCCTAGCAAATTGACCAGAGAGCTAATCATTGGTTTTGCACATCCCTTTCCTGGTGTACTATGAAGCCCTGATAGTTAAAGCATTGAACTGAGAATTGAAGTGTGAAAACTAATGTTAATCGACGTGTGCATTTTTCCTTAAGGTTTTGAAAGGAACTTGCATATCTACATTGTGTGAGGTTCCACATGGCATCCCCACAGTCATGTCCCAATAAAATGGAATTGAAAGGCAGATTAGTAAACTAGCATAAAATTTACCAACGTTGCTAAGCTAAACTTTTTTTTTTTTATATTTGTCTTCTATTTATGTTACAGAGGCTACAATTGATTGCATAAGGATATTTGCCTGGGTTAGAATCTAGGAAACAAGGCCAAATGCTCCCAAATAAACCAGAACACTACATTACCTAGCAAGAAGGAAAGTTGTAAATGTTTAAGCATGCACGTAAACAGACATTTTCCCTCTCTCCCAAATATATTTATAAGCCACAAGTAAGTAAAATTATTATACTATAGATTTTCTAAAATCTATTTTTGTCTTAGAAATAAATTCACAGTTTTGTTTGATGCATATTGAGACAAGGAATATGTGTATTTACACATGCGCTCACACACACATTGCCCGTGTTCACAGGACACTGAAACCTGAACTCAGATGAACATCTGTACTTTCCCCCACACATTCTCTGTTCTTCTCTACATCAATTCCATCCACAAAGAATAATGACACATAATGCATTTGTGTTATTTTTAACACTGAATTGTACATAGGTTAGGACAACAATTTTACCTTCTACAATAACTATGTCATTAACTTACATAAAAATTGGTATTTTTTCGCTGTATAATCTTTTTCCATAGTGTAAACAGAGGTAGAGTTTGCCTAATCAATTTTATTTAATTCCAGTGAATATTTCTTTCAGTGAATAGTTGATAACAGCCTGATTCTTATCTTGATCTTACTATAAGCTAAAGGAAATTTTTATATTCAACCCAAATGACTCTCATAAGTAAGTAGAATTGTTTGGGATACCATCATTGAGTTCCATACTTTTGACTTTCTGTTGTATTTTCAAAATATCAATAGCATCATGTTTTGTTCTTTCAATGTTCATTATAAAGAACAACTACCTAGAATGTGCCAGGCATTTTGCTTGATTTTGGTCATACAAAAATGAAGAATGCTTTCCTAGTTTTAATGGAACTATAAGACCCATGAAGTGAAGGAGACCACCTTGTAGATGCCATTTGCCATAATGGAAGTGTGTGTGTGTGGGTGTGTGTGTGTGTGTGTGTGTGGCATAGGAATGTAGATGAACTACAGAACAGCTCTAAAAGCAACTCACCATATTAGAAAAGCTGAAGAAGTTATTCAAATATATAGTTCAACATAGATTCCAGAGCCCTGGGAAACTGTGCATAATAGATCTAACTAGAGGTTGATGTAGGGACTCTAGCTCATAATAAAGCAAGCGCAAATGCACATGTGGATCAGTGTGAGTTTATGATTAGTTAGATAGTGCCTGTAGTTTTTCAGTTGTTATGATGAAACCAATGCTGTAGGTGAAACTAAAGAGCAATCGAGAATTTAAAATATATAAACATTATACATGTATAAATATGTGCCTGTTTATATTATAAAGCATTTAAGCACATTTTGAGTCAGTGGACAAGTTCTTTCTACCTCACTTGGATCTAATGTGAGTTCTTTTCACTGATAACATTCCTAATAAAATTCAAGGAGCCAGAAAGCATCTAACTTAGGCTTCTTCATTGTGTGATAATCCTGTGTAGCTGGTGGTAACTACACCTTTGTCTCTGAGAAGAAGACAACAAGGAAGGAAACAGCATGTAATTATTTGAGTGAATAGAAAGAATATGAGAAAATGCAAATTTTGGGACTACTTGTGTTTCATTTAATGAGAGTGGATTATTATTTTTAAACATTAATTTTTAAACAAGTCTTTTAATACATATTAAATTATCACAATTTAGTGCATATAAGAATTTTATGGTGCAAAACAGATGCTCAAAAATATAATATGAGGGCTGGGGCTGTGGCTCAGTGGTAGAGCACTCGCCTAGCATGTATGAGGCCTGGGTTCGATCCTCAGCACCACATTAAGATAAATAAATAAAGATATTGTGTCCATCCACAACTAAAAATTTTTAATTAAAATTTTAATATGAATATATTCCCAAACAAATAAATATAACTGGCTTTCCCCAACTCCAATGCCTCCACAGAGTGACCACTGCGATACTATCAGACTCTCCAAACTTGAAGAGATACTCTCTCCCTCCCTACACAGATACCTTGAAACTCCCTGCCATGAAAAGTTCAAGCTACAATATTTTTGGTGTAATTTGAATGTCTTTTGTTCTGTTATTATTGGATTCTGTTGACATGGATAATATGGTAGCTCTGTGTGGGTATAATTTTATACAAATTTAAGAATATTGACTCTGATTGTTAATTGTAATAACAGGTGTGTTGACTAACTCTCTTAAACATTCTCTTTATCTAAACCTTTAGCTGTTTTCCTTCCTTTCTTATGACCAAAGGGAAAAAAAAAAAAAAAAAAGAGCATTCAGTTTTTTTTTTTTCCCTAGTTGTAGTTGGGAAAAAATACCTTTATTTTATTTATTTATTTTTATGTGGTGCTGAGGATTGAATTCAGTGCCTCATATATGCTAGGCAAGTGCTCTACCACTGAGCTACAACTCCAATCCCAGCATTCACTTTCATTTACACAAAGATTTGTGTAGCTCTTATTCTTTGAGGATCTCTTTTAATTTTTTTCATTTACTATTTGTTTTATATTTGTTTCTCACAAAATTGGCATCATAAGGCACTAGCAAATTGCTTAAATTACTCTGAATCTACATAGCATGAAGATTTGCTAATGTCATAAAGTGTTTCTATAAATTATGATTTTAAATAGCCATGCTCTATTTCAGAATAATAATATAATGTAATTTATTCATTCAATCCTTTAAGGTCAGATTTTATTTAAATTTCCTTCTGGGATATAATGAAATAACAAAGATTTGTTGGCATAAATTTCATTGCACATAGCTAATGATGAGTTTAAAAGAAAGGGCTATATCCAAAGGCTTTCACATTTTGATAGCATTGATGATTCTTGACAAATATCTCTCCTAGCATGGCTTTGCTTGAGCTAATATATATGCACATCATAAACATCATACTTTCACTAAAGGTAGGTATTAAATTTATAATGATCTAAGTGTCCACTTTTTCAAAAATATACTGCTATAAAAGTTTATAACTTTTTCTGTTTTATGTACTTTTTGGGGGGGGGGTGGGGTACTGGAGAGGGTCACTTAACCACTGAACCACATCCCCAGCCTTTTTTTTGTATTTTATTTAGAGACAGGGTCTTACTGAGTTGCCTAGTGCCTCACTAATTTGCTGAGGCTAGCTTTGAACTTGTGATCCTCCTGCCTCAGCCTCCCAAGCCACTGGGATTACAAATGTGTGCTGCTGTGCTTGATTTTATGTATTCTTTTATAAACTAGCGTTTTCACTTAGGGATATCATAAATTTCTTCATAATTTGCTTTTAATTTTGAGGCACTGAATAATAAGATGGAATAAAGGAGATACTTTCAAAGGGAAATACATATACTTTTTCCAATTCCAATATGTATAAATTTGGACACATTGCAGGTATTCTACAAATCACTGTTAGTTTTTTAGCTAACCGTGAAAACTTTGTGACGCCTTCATCAAGTGATAATTAATAAGTCAGTGGCAGGTCCAAACTTAATATAGTCAAATGTCAATCAAAGAGCAAGCAATAAATATCAGATTAATCTAAATGCAATTGATAGCACATATGTCTAAATGTTTTTAAAAGATATTATTATATGTAACACAAGGTAAACATATAGAATTAAGTTACCTTATTAAAAGTATAACAAGTTTCCATTGTAGCCTCCATTTAGTTTTTTTTTTTTTTTTTCTTTGAGAATAGAAGTGGCCATTTGTGTACACTGGGTAAAAAAAGAAAGGAGCCCATGCTGAAGCAGTAAGTGACTATTAGATGACAAATTACATGGGATATTTTAAGGAAGGTGACACATTAGGTGTTTTTCCAAGTATAATGTGACCAGTGCATTACATTGACTGAAAAGAGATATTAACTGATGGGATGTCAAAAGATCATACTCAGTAGTGAGGAGAGCAAACTGTTGGAAGGCAAGAGTGAAAGCTGGGAATGCTTTAGAGCTGGAAGCCAGAGTCCAGTAGGAAGTTGCACCTGCTGGCAGTAGGTTGGTAGCACTAGAAGAAACGAAGGAAGTACTTTGGTGCTAATCAACTACGCGGATTGAACACAGTAGATAAAGGGGAAATAAATTGGGGGCTTAGACACTAGATGATATCATTTCCGAAGACAAATAAGGTCAGGGTAGCAGTAAATTTATAGTAGTGGATACAGATTTTTTTTTTTTTTCTGAAAAGGAGGAAGAGGAAGAAGAGTAGGGGGGAGAAGATGTTATTTTGAGTGAATATTCAGATGCTTATTTTTTTTTCCAATAACTATATCAGGTCCTGGAACCTGAAGTGGAAACAGGGTCCTTGTAAATGTGATCAAGAATCTTGGGATGGTAGATTATTCTGGAAGTTCCGGGGGGGGGCCCTAAACGTGATTACATGTATCTGCATAAGAGGGGATGTGGCAGAAGATCGCAGACAGGTGATGTGTAGATGGAACATAGATTTGAGGAGGCTCGCCTTGGCGAATGGAATCTCAAGACCATGAGAGGGGAATGTGAGCCATGATCAGAAACAGCAAGAGGCAAAGAACAAATTCTCTCCTAGAACCTTCAGAGAGAGCAAAGCCTTCTGACACCAGGATTTTTGGCCCCAGGATACCAATACCAGTTTTAGACTTCCAACCTCCAGATTTGTGAGACAATTTCTGTTTGCTTATTTGTTTTTTGTTCGTTTGTTTGTTTTATTAAGCCACTGAGTTTGTGGTAATTTCTTACAGCACTCACAGAAATGTAAATCATATTTTGATACTGAGATTGGTGTGTGACTGTTATAAATTCCTATAAGTGTGGGAGTGCCTTTGACATTGAGCAAAGTGCAAAAAATGGAATGATATTGAGGTACATGACCCACACCCCACAAAAGGGCTCAGATTGCCTTTAACAGACTGTTAGTAAAAATATAGATGCTCAATAATGTTTGGTAAAGGCTCAGAAAGAAAGAAGAGCCACAGGAAATTGAAGGGAAGCTGATCCTTTATGGGGACAAAAGCCCAGCAGAATTGTACCCTACAGCTCCACAAAAAGTCATCTTGTAAGTGGTGAACTTGGATACTTAGCTGAGGAGATTTCCAAGAGTGGCCTGGTTTGTTCTTATTGTTAATAGTTAAATGGAAAAAGAAAGAAAAATTGAGGAAAGAAGTGTTAAGTCAAAATGAAGAAATATTTGAGAACTTAGGAAATTTTCTGCCCATCCGATAACAAAAAATGTGCAAAAATTATAGGAAAGTGGGATCTGGATCAAAAGTCAAGTGTATAACTGGATAAACACTGGTGACTGAACAGATCAGAATATTCCCTTATATAGAGGGCTCATGGAAGATTCTATGTATGGATGGGTATTCAATTGTCTTAGCATAAAATTAAAAAAAAAATTGGGATGACTCAGAAATGATATATAAGAAGTCTTACCTAACAGCGTGAAACCCTGTAACGTACACAGGAGACCCACAAGGAGTAAAGAAGTGTGATACCACAGAAACACTGCCAGTCTGGCCTGAAAGAGACAGAGCGGAGAGAAAAACAGGAAACCTAACTCAAACTGAAGAGCCTTGGTTTCAGAGAGCAGAGACATGGAGGCAGAAGCCAGTGTTGCATGCAGGCTTGCGCCACAGAGGATTATCCTAGGCCTTGACATCTAATGAAGACTGTTGGGTTGGATTTGGAAATTGCGTGGGGGCTGGTGACTCTTATTTTCCTTTAATTCCACCATTATGAGTCATAAATATATATAACTATGTTATTATGCCTCTCCTCATTGCATTTCAAAGGCAGAAAACTTGTGTCCTAGTTTTACAGACCCAGGGATGAGATAAATTGTAGCCCAGGATGGATCATACTCAAACTCCTACTCACACCTAAGATAGATTATAGATAATGTGATCTTGAACTTTTGAACTTACCAAATGAAGATAAGATTTTAGACGCGAGTCAATGTTGCCATCAGTTGAGACTTTTGAGATTATTGGGAAGGATTTACATATTTTGTTTGTGGGACAGATATAAATCTTTATGGGCCATAAAGATTATGGGCCATGGTGAACAGTGGTAGGTTAAATAATACCTTCTCTCTAAAGATGTTCAAATCCTAATCCACACTATCTGTGAATTTTACCTTTTAGAGCAAGAAGGAACTTTGCACCTGTTATTCAGTAAGAGATCCTTCTTTTTTTTAATTTAATTTTATTTTTTACACAAATGGAACACAACTTTTCGTTTCTCTAATTGTACACCATGTAGAATCACACTCTTCGTGCAATCATACCCATACATAGGGTAAAAATGTCCATCTCATTCCACCATCTTTCCCTCAACACACATTCCCTTCCCTCCCCTCCCCTTTGCCCATTCAAAGTTCCTCCATTCTTCCCTTGACCCCTATCCCATTATGGATCAGCATCCACTTATCAGAGAAAGCATTTGGCCTTTGGTTTTGGGGGTTTGGCTTACTTTATTTAGTATGATGTTCTCCAGCTCCATCCATTTACTAGTAAATGCTATAATTTTATTCTTCTTTTAAGGTTGAGTAATATTCCCTTGTGTATGTATACCACAGTTTCTTTATCCATTCATCTATTGAAGGGCATCTAGATTAAATTGAGGTGGCTGCATCACTATAGTATGCTGATATTAAGTCCTTTGGGTATATAACAAGGACTGGGATAGCTGGATCAAATGGTATTTCCATTCCAAGTTTTCTAAGGTATCTCCATACTGCTGTACAAAGTGGTTGTACCATTTTCCAATTCACCAGCAATGAATCAGTATACCTTTTTCCCCACATCCTCACCAACACTTATGGTTGCTTGATTCTTGATAATTGCCATTCTGACTGAAGTGTGATGAAATCTTAGAATAGATTTGATTTGCATTTCTCTAATTGCTAGAGGGGTTGAACTTTTTTTCATACATTTGTCAATCTATTGTATATATTTTTCTGTGAAGTGTTTGCTCATGTCCTTTGCTCATTTATTAAGTATTTTTAGCTTTTTGGTGTTTAGTTTTTTGAGTTCTTTATATATCCAGGAGATTAGTGCTGTATCTGAGGTCTGTGTGGTAAAGATTTTCTTCCATTCAGTTGGTTTTCTCTTCATGTTATTGATTATGTCCTTTGCTGCAAAGAAGCTTTTTAGTTTGAATCCACCCAATTTATTGATTCTTGATTTTATTTCTTGTAATTTAGCAGTCTTGTTAAGGAAGTCAGGTCCTAAGCTGACATGATGAGATTTGGGCCTGCTTTATGTTCTATCAGATGCAGAGTCTCTGGTGTATTCCTAGGTCCTTGATCCACTTTGAGTTGAGCTTTGTGCAGGGTGAGAGATAGAGGTTTAATTTCATTTTACTGCATATGGATTTCCAGTTTTCCCAACACCATTTATCAAAGAGGTGTTTTGAGTACCTTTGTCTAGTATGAGGTCACTGTATTTATGTGGGTTTGTCTCTGTGACCTCTATTCTGTACCATTGGTATACATGTCTATTTTGGTGTCAATACTATGCTATTTTTGTTAATGTAACTCTGTAGTATAGCTTAAGGTCTGGTAGGAATTGCATTAAATCTGTATAATGCTTTTGGTAGTATGGCCATTTTGACAATATTAACTCTGCCTATCCAAAACAAGGGAGATCTTGTCATCTTCCAAGACCTTCTTCAGTTTCTTTAGTGTCTGTAGTTTTCAATATAGAGGTCTTTCATTTCTTTTGTTAGGTTGATTCCCAAGTATATATTTTTTGAGGCTATTGTAAATGGGGTTGCAATAAGTTTTCCTAATTTCTCTTTCAGATGATTATTACTGATATACAGAAATGCATTTGATTTGTGGGTGCTGATTTTAAATCCTGCTACTTTGCTTAATTAATTTAGTGAGATGGGGAGTTGATCCTGCATTATCCAGTGGGACCAAAATGTCATCACAAGTGTTCTCATCAAACAGGAGCAGGAAGAAATGTGAGATAGAAAAGAAGGTGATGTGAACACAGAGGCACAGATAAAGTAATGTAGCCACACTCCAAGGAACAAAAATCAGAATGTCTCATGAAGCTTCTAGAGGGAATGAGCTCTGCCAATGTTCATTTCAGCCAAGTGACGTTTATTTTAACTTTCTGACCTCCAGAACTGTGAGAATAGGTGTGTGCATTGTTTTAGCTACTCACTTTATGGTGATTTGTTACAGCAACCACAGAAATTATTATACAGTGAAAGAAACAAATAAATTCCTTAATTAACTTTATAGTCAACTAAAATGTCTGACCTGACTTGCACCTTATTTGATTGGGCACGAGACTTTGACAGGGCTGTTGAACACAGCTATGTGAAGCCAACTGCCTAAGGTACGCCAACCCTTTGCTCCAATGTATGTCAGAGGATATAGCTTTATCTAGGAGGTAGAATTGTAGTTTTCTATGTCTTAAGACTGGTGCAGTTACATAAAGATCTGTCTGGTGGGCAATGCTAAAGTTCTAACACTTCTTATGTGATTGGAAGAAGGGAGAGTTACAGATAGAATGGACATATGCTCTGCCCTTCATTTGAACAAAATTAAGTTAGTTCAGAGATGTTGTTAGCAAATGTGGTTATGTGTTCTGTCATGTTTGAAGGAAGATGTTCTGGGAACTCCAAGTTCATGCCTCATTGTCATCTATAATGAACTGTCAATGTTTTGTGCATTTTCAAAATAGCCCATAATATTTCATTCTTGTGCATTGTTTATTCTAGCTATTTAGTTGGCCTAAGTCTTCCATTCACTTTAAGTGTTTTAACTGGAAGTCCTTTACTTTTTCAAGATAAAGTAATTCAAATTTCTCTTAACCATTGTGATGTCCTGTCTGTAGATTCATAGGGTTAGTATATAACTGCATTGTATATGATAATCTTATAAAATTAAGTGCATATGTTTTAAGTATTTTCACACATTTTTGAGTGCCCCGTTGTATGCCATGCACTTATATAGTAACTACAGAGTGATCTTTCAGAATTCCTTGCCTCCTCAAGTTGACTTTGCACTGGTGGCAAACCATCAATAAACAAAGAAAAAGTAAACAAATAGCCAGGCATACTGGTGCAATTCTATAATCCCAGAGGCTTGAGAGAGTGAGGCAGGAGGATTATAAATTCAAAGCCAGCCTCAGCAATTTAGTGAGGCCCTTAGCAAATTAGAGAAATCCCATCTCAAAATTAAAGAGAAAGAAAGAAAGAAAGAAAGAAAGAAAGAAAGAAAGAAAGAAAGAAAGAAAGAAAGAAAGAAAGAAAGAAAGAAAGAAAAGGGCTGGGGATGTGGCTCAGTGGTTAAGCATGCCTGTGTGGTTCAAATCCTGCTATTCCCCCCAATAAAGTAAACAAATAATGACAGCTGGTTATAAGGAAAGGGGAAATAGTGTCAAGTGAAAGGATCATTGATAAGTTAACATTTGAACAATTTTTTATGTCCTTATTATCTTTTTTTTAATATTTATTTATTTGCTTTAGTTGTACACAATGCAATGCATTTATGTTTATGTGGTGCTGAGGATCAAACCCGGGCCGCGCACATGCTAGGCCAGCACGCTCTACTGCTGAGCCACAACCCCAGTTCACGTCCTTATTATCTTTTATACATCATAATTCCCATCAGGATTTTGGTGGACAACATCTGGGATATCTGGCATGGTGATCATTCCCGGTTTTACTTGCCACACTGAAGTAAAGAGCAACATTTATCATTTATTTCTAAAACACTATAATAAACTTGGTCATATAGTGATTCCTCCTCCCAAGGTAAATTGCATGTATCTTTGTTTTCTATATAAAGTGAAGGGAATACACTTAATCAGGGGAACTTGTTTCAATGAGATATGCCCAGTTCACCATAGTAGCACACTTATCCACTGGCACACTTATCCACTGGCAGAGGAAAAAGTCTCAAACTTGGTTAAATCATCAGTTAAGTCATTTGGCTAACAGGCTAGACCTAAATTCCTGTAAACACATCCTTGGACTCCATGCAGAAGGCTTTGAGGACTTCTGCTCCTGCTGGGATAGCTGCAGGTCATTACCACATAAAACTGCCTCTGCTGCTATATATTTCAAATTAGTATCCTTTCTTCTCTCCCCTCCATCCCTTTCCAGACTACTGGTGCCCTTCCCACTGTGCATAAAATTAAGCATTAGACGGCTGTTTAGTAATCATGATGTGGTTTGTTTGTTTATTTTTGGAAGTGCATATGGGGGGTATTTTTACAATTATCTTTATTCCCTGTAATTAATTTCCAAAGCATTAAATGTAAATTAGCCCTCTGCATGAAGTGTCAAGGCTCTCACCTATGCAAGGAAAGAAATAGGTTCAACTTTCTAAACTAGGGGAGAATTCTATTTCATTCTGGTAACTCATTGCAGAGGGAAGAACTGATGTTTAAAAGGAGAAAAGAAAAGTTTTAGTAGTCTTAATCTTTCTCTGATTTCATGTCTTTCCAAGGTCATAATTGCTTTCTGTAGTTTGCGGCTTGTCCTTGTAGGATCAGCACTGGATGCTACCATATGAAGTAAACCAATATCTAAATTTCCAATAGGTCAGAAAGACCTGACTTGATAACCGTTAATGCCAGTGGCTGCTTTGTTCAGAACTGAGCATGGAGCAATTTCAAATGCACAATGAGCTCTCGCACCTGAATGTGTTTAGAATTCCATTGGTATTTCCAGGCAGATTCGAGCAGTTTTCTCAGGGAAACAACGTAGTAAAATGTAACTGGAAAAGCAATGTGAAAAATTTAATTATTGTTTTCCTTTCCTTGAAAACTGACTGATCTCAATGACACAAATTGAGTGCAGTTACCATATAACATATCATGGCATGTTACACACAAGTCTCTGTGGTGGCCATTTCAGTTTCTCCATTATGACTTAGGATTCTTACATGTGACTGTCTAAGAAGTGTACATATTAGCTAATTTCTCTCCATTCTCACCACAGTGTCCCCTAAATGTTGTTAAAAATGTATATTTAGAAGAGGAGTTAGTCTAAGGTAAGGTAAATATTTAAATCCCACATTTCTTACATCCCATCACATGACTGATGTGACTATGTTCTGGTGGTTAGCTGGAGTGTCATTCTTATATCCATGGGGCCAGTTTTACAATCAAAGGCTGCACTTGTTTCAGAGAAATTTCAACATCTACTCTTGGTGCTCTGGAACATTCTGTTGCACAAGTTCATTGTGAAGTTGTGACAAGACCATGTGGAAAAACTGAAGTCAATTCTCTACCTCTTCTTTGCTCTTATGTTGACACATCTATGTTTCAGTTGTCTAAATCACACCAGCCATTGAGATGAAACTAGCACTACAAAGCAAAATGTGATCTCCTTTTTGTTTTCACACATGTGTCTTTAAAATTGAGATACATCAAGAAAGTAGACAGACAATGGTCAGTCAACTATAGGATCAAGATGTAATCTCTCTGGTTGGAATATGAGCAAGTTAAGGACTTGACTTTTGGATTCCAATAGACCAGGCTTTTGCTGGCCATGCAACTTCAGGCAGATAATGTAACTTCTATGAACCTTGGTTTGTTCATTTTTTGGCAAAAGAACAATATTAGATGTCTACCTCCTAAGGTGATTGATTATGAGAACCGATTAAAAAATATGCACAGTTTGATTTGTATTAAGAACTCAAGTTGGGCATGGTGGAATATACCTATAATTCCAGTGACATGGGAGGCTGTGGTGGGAGGATTGTAAGTTCAAAGCCAGCCTCAGCAACTTAGAAAGGCCCTAAGCAACTTAGTAAAACTCTGTCTCAAAATAAAAAATAAAAATGGCTGGATATGTTACTCAGTGATTAAGTTCCCCTGGGTTAAATTCCTAATACAGAAAAGAAAACAGAAAAACAAAAGAACTCAATAAAGATTAACCATTAGTGTATTAATGTTGCTATTGCAACAAACTTAAACAACTCTGAAATATGTTAAACCTCATGTTATCTTAGAAAACATTCAGAACAGAAGGGGAAAAAATGTCTTCAGAGTCTACATTGGCAATATAAATAAATAGTGTGGATAGGGACTCATGGTGACTCAGAGACTCATGATGACCAGGTCCTTGTATAGAGTGCCTGTAGTATTTAAAAGCTTAAAAACATTCTACTTTAGCTTCCACAAATGAGAGAAAGCATTCAACCCTTGATTTTCTGAATCTGGCTTATTTCATTTAGCAAGATTTTCTCCATTTCCATTCATTTACTGGCAAATGTCATTATTTCATTCTTCTTTATGGCTGAACAAAATAATGTTGTGTGTATATATACCACATTTTCTTGATACAAGAGGAAAAAGAAGGGCAGAAGGCAGTGGGGAAGGGGATCTGGTGTTATAAAGATACAGAGAAGATCAGTGGAGTAGAAGTAAGAGAAAAGAGAGGAGGAAGGAAGAAATAGGGAACTCAATACGGAACAAATCTAACAGAGTCATGTTATATACAAGCATAAATGAACCAATTGAATATCTCCTTTATGTATTTGTAAAAAGTATCAATCAAAAATAAGCAAATAAAGGTGTGAAAGGAGGATCAGTAGAATTGCTGAGGGAGAGAATGAGGAGGTAGGAGGGAAGGAAGGAAGCGGGGAATGGGGATTTGAATCATATTCCCTGATGTGAAATTGTGTCAAAAGGAATCCAGGCACTAGGTATAAAAATAATGCTCTAAATAAAGAAAAAACAAAAACAAAAACGGAACACTCTCCCTCCTCCTCTGCTTTCTCCTCCTTCTCTTCCTCCTTCTCTTATCCTTACATCTTCTCTGCCCATAATATGTGCAAATTAAACAGAATGCACTAAAATGTCACAGAGTAGCCCACAGCAGCTGGTGTGTAGCCCCAGATTTAATTTCAACCCCTCATTAAACAGCATGAAATGAAGACCTAAAAAGGGGATCTTGACCAGATGTGTATGGTTATTAGTGGCAAGAGTTTATCTCTTTTTACTCAGAGAGTTATATTTTTCACTATGAATAATCTTATTTTATAAAAGATAAAACAATTTTTATTTTTAATATTTGAGAAAATTACTCCTTCACATGCTGTATCTTTCTGTGAAGCCCCTAAAAGCACACAGATCCTGCTTATGATTTTCTGAGTCAATTCACCTCTAACAGTGATTTAGGCAGCACTCCAAGTAAACCCGAAGGAGGAAGGTGACCTTATCCTAAGATATTGTTCAGTGGATTCTTACCATCAGCATCTTGAATGCATTTAATGCATGGTTACCACCCTCACAAAAGACCAAAGTTGAAATATTTGTGCAATGTTACTCTTTGTGTCTGCTTTAATCATTGAGGTCTTCGTTCTTGCTCGTGATAATTTTGCCACTAGGTGGAAACCTTTAAAAGATGATAGCTGTTTCTTTTTTGCTGTACCCGATTTAACTCTAACATATGGACAATGTAAGAAGTTTAAAAGTTGTATTTCCTCTAAATCAAAAATAAATAAGACTATGAAAAGGCTCTGAAACAACTGGAAATTTTTATTCAATTTCAGCATAGATTATCTTTGGAAATATTTTTATAAGCCATTCAGCATATACATACACTGAATATTTGAACTCAAGTTCAGTCCAAAAGCATTTGGAAAATCCTTTCTTTGGCTCTTGTCAATTTTCCATTTCTTGTATTATGCCTTAATATGATTTTATTTTGTACTCTTCACCTAATAATCTTATATAATGGTTAGCATATTGAAACTGTCCACATCTGCTTGAAAGGTTCATTAGGCACTTAACTAGATCTTTATTTGATTTAGGCCTTGGAGCACTTGGCACTCCATCTCCCATGAAGTTGCCTGTTCATGCTCTGAGCTAGTTTCAATCACAGAAGCCAAAACAAGCACCCTTGGCAGGGGGTATTGGGTCTACTGCCATCATTTTAGCAAAAACCTTGCCTCAATCATTATTAAATGAAAATAACATTTTAAAGCTTTTTTTTTTTTTTTTTTAAAGAACACATGACATTGACACTCATTCCTCCAAACCTGAATTTACTTGGATTGGTTTCCTAGCCCAAACATCAAAATCTCTAGTTTTTTAAACGTTGAAATCATTAAAGCATGACAGTTCCAGAAAGCAAGAAATAAACTGGCATAGATTCCAGAGTAATTTCTTGGGGTTATTTAGAACACACTGGAACATTTATCTGTTACTGAAACCGGCAAACCACTGTGTGCTGAGTTTTTACAACTTCTTCAGGGAGGACTTGGGGTAGTTGATCCTCACTCAAATAGCCACACTACTAAAAGTGTAATTAAAACTAACAGTTCATAATGTCTGAGCAGTATCTGGAGGAACAAGGGAGAATTGTTTCCCACAGCTGAGTTCTGCACAGTTAACTGGTGGTATTCAGGAATGTTCCAGCCTGCCTCCCAAGCATCTGGCATTAACTTCCGCTGACAGCAGGCGAACAGATTTGATGGATCAGTATTGAATCTGGAATGGAAATGTTATTTTCCCTAATGTACCAGGATCCTTTTCAGGATGTCTGATAAATCTTTACTTTAGGGATGGGATATATAAACTATCTCCAACCATCCATTAATCTAATACTCCTTCAGGGGGGAATCTGTCATATTAAGTCTATGTGCAAATGTTGATGTAAATAGCCTAAGGAAAGAGAAATGTAAAATGGCTTTGATACTTAGGACCATGCTACTTTAGAACTATAAGGATCGTTAGTTAATTCTAATAGACTTATTTTATTTTCCTAATGAGAAGGAGGAAATCTAGAAAAGCCAAGTTGTTTTCACAAAGTTTAGATTTGGAAACTAGATTTTTCGACTCACAATCCAGAGAGCGTCCAAATATATCTAGACATGTCCTCCCATACAGTTCTGGAGTTTACATACAGGAACATTTTAACTGTTGTTTCTTGTAAAACTCACAGGCCAGAGTGGAAAGGTTAAAAAAGAGGATTAAAAAAATATCGTTATGTAGGTTGTACCAGAGACCAATGTAAACAGACTAGAATGTGTATTGTGAGGCCTCCACATGAGTGTGTATGCATGTGTGTATATGTACGTGCATTGCATTCTCAAGATGATTCTAAAATGATTATCATGCAATGAGTACATTTATGGAACCATCACACTGCATTCCATAAATCAGTACAATTACATGTTGATTAAAAAAATCAAATTTAAAAATGCAGGCAGGGTAGGGACACTGTGGGTCACATTTTCAGCAGATTTATTAGAAAATGAACAAATATCTATATCCTGTTCTATTCTCTGCTTCGTTCAGACAGCTTCTCACCTTCAGGATTGTCCAATCAAAACTTTTTTTCCTGATAAATTCTCCAAAATCACAAACATCTTTTCTCAAATGAGAATATGTTGTATATTGAAAATATCTTGATAAATCACTTTAATATCATTAATGGCATCTAATTTATTTTATTATTTCATTTTTATTATCTAAATTCACAACTATTTTGTCAAGGAGCATTTTCATTTTTAGCAGGAGAAAAGTAATACGAAAAGAACTTAATAACAGGAGGATTTAAATGCATCAAAATTTACAAAAAAAAAAAAAGTTTGGGATGAAAGACTTTACTAGATTCCCTAAAATGAGGCCATACTGATGAATGTCTAACCCACCTTCCTGTTGATTTTATCCTTTGGTACAGCTGTAATCTGATGCTCCTCATATGAGTAAGTTTCCACTTCATGCAAGTTAATTGGGAGAACGGTACCAGTGGCTAAATGCTTCATATGCCAAGGACCATACTTAAATCAGGATCCTCCTTAATAGGAAGGAGATGCCATTACGCCCACTTCAAGGATGGAGAAACTGATCAAAGAGGGTGAGTGGCTATATTCAATCATCTACTTGCCCATAGAAGTAAGGCTCAAAATAATTTATGCCTCCAGAGTAAATAAACTTTATAAAACATGCTTTACAATGTCTAGAATGGTCAGGATGAAATAATATAAACCAAACAAAACACTTACATGGAGCTAGAAAACTGATGTGGTTGACATTCCAACCTTTGATACAATGAGACATATGCTTTCAGAAGGTTTCTATCAAAAGTTTAAATTCTTAATTGGCAGCAAGCTCACAATAGTCAATTAGTACCTTGGATGAAGAGCACTATAATTTCATGCCTTATAAAAACTGAAACTTCTGCATGCTATTTTTGGAAGAGAACCTTGCTTTTCATCTTTAATACTGTTGACATTAAGTTCTTTTTTGTAATGGAAATTTTCAAAGGAAAAATGCATTCACATGAAAAGTTCACAAGAAGAGGAGGTAGTACTCACACATACATATATTTTGTTCTTCAAAATTATATTTGTTCTATAGGAGTCATATAACAAAATTTATAAAATGATAATGAAAGACTTCATTGAAAATGAAACACCATGTTCGCGTATCAGAAAATAGAACTGTGGTGATACTTGATTCTACTAAATTGACATACAGATTTAATGTCAGTTCTACCAAAAGGCCAGAAGAGTTTTCATAGATATAGAACAAACTTATTCTAAAATTTATCCGGAGAAGCACTAAACCTAGACTGGATCAAATAATTCTGGAAAAGAAGAATAATGTAAGAAGAGTCACTACAACCAATATTCAATTATTTGCTGCTGCATGTTGGTGGAGGGTTAGATACACGGAACAGTGGAATGGTACAGAAAAGAGAAGGAAACCCAAACAAATAGACTGGTGATTTTTGACAGAAGAGTAAAAGCAAATCAACAGAAGAAGAATAGTGTTTTTGTCCCAAAGTACTAGAACAAGTCTCATGATCCATAAAAGATAAAACTGGACCATTTCAAAATTAAAATGCTTTTACTCCGCAACAAGCTCTACTTAAAGGGTAAACACACAAGGAACTCCCCACTCACCCTACAGAGAGAAGATGAAAACTGAAACAGGGGAAAATATTTGGATAGGATTTATCCAACAGAGGACCAGTATCAAGCATATCTACAAAATTCTTATTCTACTATAGGAAACAGCAACAAAAAAACCCTAGAAAATAAGAAAATGATATGAACAGATATTTCCTGATAATTGAAAATAAAGTACATAAAAGTATTCGGCATCATTAGCCACCAGGACAGCATAAATTAAAACTAAAATAATATATTTTCTTTTGGAAAGTCTAAAATAGGAAATAGACACCAAATGCTGGTGAGGTGTTTCTGGTCAGAATACAAGATGATGCAGCCATTTTGGCAAAACTATAACTCAGAGTTATTTGGAATACACTTTGGTCATTTATTTAAAAATTAAACATGCAACTACCATATAATCCAGCATTAGCACTCTTTGAGATTTTATCCAAGACAAATGGTCATTTGTTTTGACACAAAATCATGAACAGGAATGTTCTTGGCTACTTCATTCATAATAGCCAAAACTGACAATAACACAGATGTTTTATGAATGGTAAATGACTAAATTAACTGCTATATCCATTTTATGAGCTACCACTCAGCAATAAGAAGGAGTCAACTACTGATACACAAAACAGTTTAGATTCCCCCAGGGAATTGTGGTGATTGGGAAACAAAAAGCCAATTCCCAAAGGCCACGTATTTCATGATTCCATTCATGCATCATTACTTAAATGATAAACATATAGAATTCGATAAAAATTAGTGGGTGTCAGAAGTTAGGGATGAGGTGCGATGGTTGGGCAGGAAACTAGGTGTGACCATAAAGGGACCATTATAGAGATGTTAGGTGGTGATGAAACTGTTCTACAGTTTGACTCCATCAATGTGAATATCCTGGACATGACATTTGATTCCAATTTGCCATGGGGAAATCTGGGTAAAGATTATAATGGGTCTGTCTGTGTTACTTCTTACAAATGCATGCTATCCACAATTTCAAAACAAAAAAAGTATACTCAAAATGTATTTTTCAATCCAAATACTTTCTCTGTTAAAATTATAAAACTAAACAATGTGAACTAAGAGTTGAAATATCTTTTTATCCTATTTATGACTTATATAAGTCTTAAAATATTTTTAGCACATTTGGAATTGAAGGACCATGATTTTTAGGAAGGTAAAACATTGAGAATTCAGGAGAAATTGACTTGGCATTTTAACTTTTTATTATTATTATATCTTAGGTGACTGTTGGTAAAGAACAGATTTCAAATCATTGAGGTTAGAATGAGAAAGAAATATACTGGTGGTGGTGATGGCTATGGTGATTATGGTGGTATTGGTGGTTGTAGGTGGTTTTGGTAATCACAAGTGGTAGTTGTTGGTGCTAATGGTTGTGGTCATCATGGTAGTGGTGGTGATGGTTATGGTTATGGTGATAATGGTGGTGGTGGTGGAGGTGGTTGATGGTGATGGTTATAGTGATCATGGTGGTGGTTGGTGGTGATGATGGTTCCAGTGAGTATGGTGATGGTTGGTGGTGGAGATGATTTTGCTGATCATGGTGTTGGTAGTTGGCAGTAGTGATGGTTATGTGACCATGGAGGTAGCTGTTAGTCATGATGGTTTTGATGATTTTGGATGTGGTAATGAGATTAAACTTTGAGATTTGTGGTGTAGGTATACTTTTATAAACTAAAGCTTTTCCTGCGTATGGAAAAGAGGTGACCAAAAGCTAGAATAAGATTATAAT
The DNA here is from genome assembly GCA_025594165.1 of Tamias sibiricus. Taxonomy (NCBI): domain Eukaryota; kingdom Metazoa; phylum Chordata; class Mammalia; order Rodentia; family Sciuridae; genus Tamias; species Tamias sibiricus. Next base: position 15,590,893 of record CM046662.1, read on the forward strand.
GTTGAAGGTGTTTTATTCTCATTTTACTTGGAGGTGCCCTTCACTTTGAAATTCACTTCATGATTTTTTCTTAAGTTAGAAGTGCTTTGTGGTGGTTGAAGTGCATTTTGTTTTTGTTTTGTTTGTTTTTCTTAAGTATCTTGTAAAACTAATCTCACCTCTGACTATTTATTAACACAGCTTCTGCCTCAATCACTTGGTGGTATTTCTGTTTATACCCTCTTTTTCTAACTCTATTTTAAATATCATGCAGCTATACTGAGGCCTCTGTAAAATACCAACAATTTTTTTTTAAATTAAAATTTTAAACCAGCAACAGGAGGCGTTTTAACCCTTACACTTTGAATCTCTTGTCTGCATAATGAATTTTCATGTACCTACGTCTATTAACATGCACTGTCAATCTCCATCAAAGGGTCCAATTTCTCCTTGAGGTAAAGAAAACAAAATTATAAACTTGTACAAGCTTGACATGCTCTGATTTAATGTTTAAAGTATAAAACAAACTATGTGTGTTTGGAAATAACATTTTTTTTCTTAAGCTGGAATGAGAGTATAATATTTTTTCTTTTATAAAATCATTAACATAAAATCTTCCAGTAGCAATTCATATATTGTGCTGTATGCTAATTGAGAATTAGCAGCATATCGAAAATGGTGACAGAAATGTTCCCAGAGTTCATGCTGATTACAATGAAATTATACCTAAAGGTAAACTTATCTTTTTTTACTGTTGTCTGATTTTCACCTACTGCATTGTCCTGATATCTAAGTCAAGAAATAACACATAATGTGTTGTAAATTTGGTTTGCAAATATGCACTTAAGATGGGAAACCCAGGAAGGTTTGATAAAGGGACCATTCCTGTCTAAGAGTGTAGATTTTATGTTGCTATTTAGAACAATGTGAAATGTCTATGAGGTGCCCTTGGGCAGGAACTCTTTGTTAACAAGCTATCGAGCTTAACTGGAATAACACACAGGGAATCTTTACTAAACAAACAGAAGCCAGTCAATTCTTGGGAGATGCTTGTACGTATCAGCACGGTACAGCCACCATCATCTTTAAAGACTAATCCCTGAGCTGCTGCTAGTTGTACTCTGATTGTTGTGAGTCAATTCAAATTTTATGAAACATCCATTCTCTTCATAGTCTAAATCCCATTTTCTTACACCTGTTAGGATATTTTTTATGCAAAAAACTACTCTACGTTGAATTTAATTTAAAAGCTGTGTGCTCCCCCAAGTTCACTAGTTTGAAATGGTACAAAAATATGCAGTAATTTTCAGCTAACTTTCAATAGACTCTGAATGATAGAAGCATGTCAAGTCAAAGCTACATGAAACAAGACAGGAATATTGATTACGGAATTGCTGTCTGGGCTCCCCAACATTGCTTGGGAAATGAGTCACTGGGGGAGAACCTGAAGTAGAATTAGGGCACCCTCTTCATGTGTGGGGATTGAGTGAAGCAGTGAAGTGCTGACATTTCTTCTCGTCTCTAAACATAAACATTTTCCCAGGTATGGAGTTTTCACACTGTTGGATTTGCCTTGGGATAGTACTGTTAGAGGGATGACTTTGCTTTACAAAAATCACCAGCAAATGCTATAAACATTAGTCCCTACTGCTCCAGACCCATTGCCCACCTGAGATGTAGCTGGGTTTCTAATTAACATGTGCTACTGTTCTGCAGGATGCTCTGTTTTTAAGGTTCTCCCTTAGGATCTCACAATGTGATTTTTTATGCACCACACACTGACCATAATTCAATTTCAACAATCTTAACTACCTTCTGGCTTAGCAATTCCTTAGCACTATATAATACTGTATAGTTCTTTACAGCAAAGGAATAAACAGTAATAGAAAAGGTAATTTGTAGGAAAATCAAATATCCATTAACATTTTCATTTAGTTGCATATTTTCTTATAGAAAATTGTGTAGCTTTGTATATTAAAAAATAACTAAACTCATATTTTTAATTTCATTTTCTTCTTGTAGGAAACAGAAATGTGACTGTTAGATCACTTTTCATTTTAATTAAAAGATATCAGTCTTTTGTTAGAAAGAATAGTTTTAACAGACACATAAATAAATATTTAAATTGTCTTCACACTATTGTAAGTAATCACACTCATCATAATATAATTGTGGATGACCTCAGATCTCATTCCAAAGTATCTTTGAAGTATAAAAGTACATAAAAGGTAAGATATGTTTATACATAGAACAGGCTCTTGATGAAAATGTATATCATATGTCCCAATAGAAATGTCTCTAATCATTTGAACTTCCTGGAATAGTGCAAAGCCACATTAAATCTATTGTCTGAGAATGTGACCCAAGTATTTATAATTTATTTGGAGTCATTTAGAAATAGGTTTGTGTTTATTATAATAAGTAAGTATAACTATATTTTAAATAAGCTTTTAGTTTACAAGATTTCCAAGTATCAAGTATCTAAGTTGACACCTAAAATTCCTAACTAAGTCAAAGAAAACTTTCTGGTTTTAATGACTATATTTACTAAGTGGTTCGGCAAAGCTCTGTGTTCTGAAAGTGGTCCAAGATAAAGTGTCCCAAGGCAACTTTTAAATATAAACAGATTTTTAGGGTTAAAACATTAAATAAAATGTTTGATATTCATATTAATTTCTTAATTCATAAAAATGTGAATAATATCAAATACAAACTTTAATAATGTTAGATATTTTAGAAAACTAATTGAATACTGTGCTAATAGATATACTGGCACTATGCTAATTAAACATTTTATTCATAGATTCTGCCACTTGTACCAAGTCATATTGAATCTTTAAAATTTACAGTTAAGGTATTTTGTTACTCAGATAAAATGTTCAATACCTTTTATTTATTTGTTTCATATCTTTTTATAACCTTTATTGAGATAGAGTTGATAATAAGAAATTAAATATTTTAAGGTATACAATTAGTTATTCATGCATGTATACACTGAAATATTTCCTACAATCCAGCTAATTAACATATGTGTATTAAGAATACTTTTAAAAGGTACCCCTTCTTAGTAAATTTTACTATATAATATTGTCAACTATACTCTATCATTGTACATTAGATCCCTAGAGCTTATTTATCTTGCATAACTGAAATATTGCCCCCCAACATCTCCTCACTTCCTCATTTTCCCAGTCCCTGTAAACATGACCTTCTTCTGTTCCAGTCAGCTTGACTATTTTAAATACCACAAAGAAGTGGGATCATGTGATCTGTATCTGGCTTTCTCCATCATAATTTTTGCACAGAGGAATCCAAGATTACTTCTCCTCCTCAGGTTCACCCATTGTCTCATGTGGCAGGATCCTAAAATCAATGCCTTTCTTACCTTCAATCTATTATTCAGGAAAGATTATCTTTGTTACAGCAACATCTTGCAAAATCTGTTTTGTTCCCTTCATGTTTTGAAAAATGCCAATGATATTAGTTTTACAATGTCTCAACTACAGCTACAATGCCCCAAATAAGAGAAGGTGAAAGTTAGATCCCAATGGGAGTTAGATCACTTTTAGATTGTGATTTGTAGTAGATCTTGGTGGTCCACATACTTAGAGAGAATTTCTTTGTTGAGGATTGTAAAAGAAATATTGGCAAAATCATAATACTAATTATCTTGGCATCATCCATGAATTACATGTATAAACAAATGTTTCTGAACTGTAGAGTACGATTTTACTCAGTTAATTAATTTAACTACTTGTTCACCCTTAACCTGCTCTGACTTTAATTCTGTATTAAACCAAAAGGTTTGCTTAACAGTGAAACTTTCAGAGATTTCTTATAAGCTAGCCTGGCAAGTATTGATGGGTACAATAAAAGTGTATTAAACCTTTTCTTTATGATTGGTGCAGGGCAAGTCACTAAATATATCAATGAGAAGAATTTCATTCCCTTATGGAGTTTCTAGTCTAATGGTGATGTCATCCTTCAAAAAATAATCATTTGAATAACACTTATCACATTTCATAATTGTATTTGTCAACAACATCAGAGGATATATTAGAGAGTATAATGAAATGGTGATGTGGATGTGGAGTCTGAGGAGGTAAATCAGAGTAGGCATGCACTGACAAGGACTGCTGGAGTTTAGCCAACACTATTTCAAGCAGAGGGAATGTCACATGTAAGTTTCAGGAGGCAGCAAAGAGCTATGTACACATTGAAATCCCAGCAGAACAGCAGGGTCAGTAACTGGAGACATGACAGAGAGGAGGCCCCTGTGCAGAAGCCAGATTATGTCTGTTGTTTCCCAATGGTACTGAAGGACACCAGAGCAGAGGCTCAGTGAGAATAGACTGATAGTCTACACTTCTGTCCTATTCAACGAAATCAGCTGCCCTGCCGCAAGTGCTTGCCCATCCATTCTGATTCTCACAAGGGGGAAATCTAAAGATGCACAGGCAAAAGGAAGGGTAATACACCCACAAAAGTACTTGGGGTTAGTCTACACTTCTGTCCTATTCAATGAAATCAGCTGCCCTGCCGCAAGTGCTTGCCCATCCATTCTGATTCTCACAAGGGGGAAATCTAAAGATGCACAGGCAAAAGGAAGGGTAATACACCCACAAAAGTACTTGGGGTTATTTGTCGTTAGGAAAGAGTTGGTGAACATCCATTTCAGACTTAGGGAGGGGAAGAAATTATGCATTTCACACACAAAGTTTTAAGTAGTAGTATTTTTTCAGAACAATTTATTATATTTGTATGATGACATGACACCCTTCTTCTCCAGTCTAGGTAACTGAGGTGTATGTCTTCACTAAAAACTGAGTCTACAAACTGATATCTAAGACTATATTTCTTAAGGTTAGAAGAAAGTTGATTTTTCAATAAATCTTTAGTTGCCATGGGAAAACATTGCAATATTACAAATAAACAACTACCTGGGAGCTTGTTCTTCTAAATAGATTGAAAACAGATGCTAACATGTCAGTAAAAGCTGAGTACAAATCCAACATCTTTCTATACATCAAATGTTTGCACAGATATTTAAGTGGCATGCTTCTTATATTGTGTGAATGGATAACACCTTTTCTCAGTCTATGGAAATCAATGGAACTCTATTATTTTTTTATGAAAAATGTTTCATCCTGGATGGAATTATGGTCTCTGGATTGTCTGATGCTCATAAGAGCACTTGTTCAGAAAACTTAGTTTCTGCAAGATTGAAGTTTGCTATAACACATGATGTTCCGAGTTTTATTGCAAAGAGAATCATATCTCAGTTACTTTTAAAAGTCTCTATTAGTATCATTTTAGTTAACTTCTGATATTAGATATAACAGCTTATATATATTGAGACATTATTTTTATTAAAAATATTCATTCTTCTCTCTAAGAATAACATGACTCTTTATAAATTGTACCTTGATCTTTATATTTCAAAGGTATTTGAAGGGGCCTGGACTTTTTTCACCTTACAAATTAGTCATCAGCGGTTTAAAAACTAATCTCAAAAGAGAAAAATTCATCTCAACAAATTAATTGCTGTCATTCTTCCATGCTCGGTTCCTGTCTGTGAACTTATGTAATTTTCAACTTATAATTATGACATATAAACATTTAGTCTCTCTTATCTTTTCTGTGGCTTAATGAATTAGCTTTAGTTTCAAATTCAGACTGAAGTTGAAACCCTGATGCTCTCCTTAACTATGTATGTGGTCATCAATAAGTTATTAAATCACTCTGAGGCTGAAATGTTGTTTTATCATTAAGTTGGTAATAATAACCTCCCTCAAAGTGTTGCCGTGGGAACTAAATAGCCTAGAGCCAACCTGGCCCATTATAGACACAATAAACTATAGCTATTATCATTAATAATAATCAGGACATCTGCATCTTAAACTCCCCAAGTGATTTTATGCATACTAAAACTGTTTAAGGATCACTGTTCTAGAACAATTGTGTGATTTATATGATAGTAAAAAAAAATCACTTAACTGATATTGGGAAAGCAAAGAAACAATCTCACAAACCTTGTTGGTAAGGGTGCAAAATGAAATACAGCATCTCTGGAAAACAGTGTTACGGTTTCTTTGAAAGCTTACATGTACTTATAGACACCCTGAATCTATACTTCTAAGTACTCATCTCAGGGAAATGAACAAATGCTTAAAAAAGTAATAAGAAAAAGATTCTGTATGCAAATGTTCAAAGCAAATGTCCTTTAACATATAAATGGATAAACAAACTATGGTACATCCACATAATGAGATACTATTCTGCAATGAAAAACTATTAATGCTTCAACTAACTTGAAGAGATCTCAAAGACATAATTGTGAGTGAAAATAAGCCAATATCTAAAGACCTTGCATGTAGCATTATTCCATTTACCTAACACTCTCAAAGTGATAAAGTTACAGTGGAGAAGCAGATCAGTGATTAACAAGAGCTAAGGGGGACAGAGATAACATGAAGAGTTCCTTTATGGTGATGGAAAAGCTCTGCTTGCTGATTGTAGAGATGGTTACTGAAATTGACTCTTGTGTTACTAAGCAAATCAAAGTACACACACACACACACACACAGAAAGCACAAGAACTGGTGAGATATGAATAAGGTCTCGATCATCATAGCACACCCATTTCTAGGTTCTGACAGTGTGCTCCAGGAATTTAAGAGATGATCACTGGGGGAAGCTGCATGATGTGTTTATGAGTGTACATGGTAACTTTTTGATATTTTTGCAAACCCTTTATAAAGTCTTAGAATACTTTTTAAAAAGTTATTTTTAAAGCATTTAACTAGCTTATCCCAGTGTCCAGACCTTCAGTTTTATTTGTTTCAGTGACAACTTTTGCAATATGGGAAATAAACTAATCAGTTTTAACAGTAGAAACACTAATTTGAAATAAGACTATAGACATAGGATATAATAAAAACTGAGAAAAATTATTTATTTAAATACTTTGACGTGTATAAAAAAGCTACTCCTCTACCAAAAAGGTTTGATCAATGCAGAATTTGTATTGCTGGACTATTTTTTGTTCTCTAATATAATTCATTTTTCCATGATATAACCACAATTTTATTTAATGAAAGTTACCAGTGGACTTCAAACACAAAAAGATGTTGATTACAAACTGTGGCCTTGATATGTATAATGAATTATTTTTGAATTGCAGTTCCAAACAGGTGTAGCACCTCATCCTTTAAAACACATCACAAGTAGTCTACATAAAGTATTTTTATACTACCTCTTTACAAAATAAGATATACTTGACTCCTAAAGTAATTAACTAAACCAAATTAAAATGGACAACTTTTCCACATTTTTTATTAAAAAAAATACTATATAGACCAATTCTAGTAATCTTTTAGTTTTTAAAAAATTTTATGTTGCACGTTGTATTATTATTAAAATGTTAATATCTGAATTTGATGTAAATGCACAGAAGAATGTACTTTTTTAAAACATTATTTTTGAAATAATGTTGCAAAAATTTACATTACAAATTTTGTTCACATTATAAAGTTCACATCATAAAGTTGAAATTTTCTATGAAGTTTAATTTTACAAAATTGCAAACTTTATAGCATTGCAAACTTTATAATATTGAAAATGTTATTAAAATATGCAAATTTGCCAGCAAGGGGAAAACTTGTAAATAAGAGCTTAGACTTTGAAGGACATACTGATGCCTTTTTTAAAGTGCGGGTATTTCACATTATTTCAGCTCTCAGAGACTCAGAATTGGAAGACATTTCTCCTGTGTCATATCTGTTTATATTTTATTGGTGTTATAACTCCTGGTTGAGGTGATAGTGGTTAGACTTCAGAAACAGAATTGATTAACCACATTCTCCAGTTACCAGCACTTTATCATGAGATGATTAAGTACATCAGTTCTCAGATCACTTTTTCCCTTTTATGTTCCACTCCATTCTGCAGCCTCAAAGATGATTGTTTTGTCTAATATTAGTCCATCCTTTTCCATAGATGTATTATTATAAAGTATGTTTTAAGCATATGTAAATGATATTCTGCTATAATTCTCATCATGCTTCTTAATATTATGACACAGCATCATGTGCACATAACTACATTGAGTACCTTGAATCTTGGCTTCTGAGTGCTGCCAAAGGAGCCATGATGTATAATGAACTCATTTGGTCTTTTCATCCCTTATTGCTGATCACCCATATTGCTGCTGCTACATATAACACTACAAAAGAACATGCTACATATTTCTCTATGGACATGTGTGCAAATTTGCCACAAGAATATGAGATGATAATATTGAAAATATTTCTTTTTTGCCAATTAAAGTAATCCTATTTTAAATTTAGTTCTTGCTGTTTCCTTCATAAAATTTTCCCTTATACATAATTCATTTTATCATATTTTCTCCTGTAACACTTTTATGAGAGCACATAGCAAATCAGAAAAATTCTCATGATATGATTTAAATGTTTGAATCATTGCAGTGTAAATTTTCTGTCACTTAAAGTTGCATGAGCTTGAGAAAATTACTTCACTGTATATCAACTTTCTTATCTGTAAAATAAAAAGAGAACAGTCATTATCTCAGGATCATCATAAGAATTTTACACAACTTCACGTGTGTGAATCTCTTGCCTGATTTCACATCAGTAACATTGTAGTGCTCTTGTGGCATTGGTGGTGTTGATGGCAAGGGATATTGCTAAAGGTGATGATGATGATGATGATGATGATGATGATGTGACTATGATGAAGGTTGTTATAATGACAATAGTTAAATATCTACCTCTGTTTATGGGTCTTAATATAATTTCTTTGGAAAGTCATTCTTGCAAATAACACTAAAGAAGCAGAAGCAAGATAGGGAAGAGAGCCTTTAGAGTATACTTTTATGCAGCCTACTGCCATAGATGAATGGAGCTGAGTCCTGCTGGAGAAATCTGGGACACTGAATAAAACGTGTACCTTAGAGTTGGCCCACCTGAGGTTTGAGGTGATGAGTATTTATAGACTCACCTGTCCCCCATCACTCTGTGGTTATAATCTACTTCTTGGAATAGTAGTTTGGCTTGGGACACAGATGATAAAGTAGTCAACTGGTCAGAAAAACATCTCAGAGGAAGAACACAGGTATAGACAGCTGATATTTGGCAAATATACAGTGAAATGGCCAAGGTGAGTAGATTCTGGCAGATTCCCTACATCCACTGCACGTATCATATGTATGCTGTGAATTTAACAACACTTTTTGAGTTAAAATGTATGCTGCCAGGCACGATGGTATGCACCTGTAATCCAACAGCTTGGGAGGCTAAGTCAGGAGGATCGCAGGTTCAAAGCCGGCCTTAGCAATGGCGAGGTGCTTAGCAATTCAATGAGACCCTGTCTCTATGTAAAACACAAAATAGGGCTGGGGATCTGGTGCACTGATTAAGTGTCCCTGAGTTCAATCCCCAGTACCTGCCCCCCCAAATATATATATATATATGTATATATATATATGATATATATATATGCTATATCATCTTGTAGATAAGCTTCTTTTATCAACATTAATAGTTATTTAATTTTAATGTACTACAAAGGTATTTTGGGGGAGATGCATCACCATGTGATTTCTTTATGATGTAATGTCATAGAGTGTGCTAATACAAACCTAGATGCTATAGGTCAATCACTCAACACTCAATGTGGATTATTGACACAATGAAGAGATACAGTAAACACAATACGTATGAGGCTGCTTCCTGCATGACAGCATACTCTCTTAGAGCAAACTTCATGTTTTGTAAGTAGATGGAGTACTATCCAAAGTTACATTTAAAAGTATAGTACACAAGAAACTAGTAAGATGGTCACTTATTATCTTTATCAATTATCATCTAATTTATGTGTCACAATTTTATGTGACTGACAATGTAGGGAGGTTTCTTATACCAGCATCACCACAAACACATGATTAATGCATTGTACTGTATACAATATGATAGCTACAATGTCACTGGGTGGTAAGAATTTTTTAACTCCATTATAATCCTTTGGGACCACCATTGTATATGCCATCTGTCATCGATCAAAATGTTATCATGCAATGCATGACTGTACTCTATAAATTCCATCTGTATCTGTTGCTACAGTGAATCAACAAATGATTTCTCATTGCTTGATGTCACAGAAAATAAGGTTGAGGATTGTGCTTTCCATTAACAAGTAGCATTTTAAACATTTAGAAGAAAATAAGTAAACCAATTCAAGTTGACAGGTCTCACATATCCATATCTATGCAGAGTCTAAATGATGTAATACTCCAAGGTGAAATTTGATACATTTTAACCCATTTATTAGATTGAATGGCTTAAGGATATACCAAGGATATAGTATTCCAGAACCAGGGCTAGTAGTTCTCACTGAAAATCAGTCTGCATAAGTCAGGTTCTTTCTTAAAAATTAATAAATAATCAATAATGAGAAATGTAATGCCAACAGCACTTGAAAAGTAAAATTTTATAATTAATGCACTTATTTGAAAGACTAAAGACATCATCTTATTTAAAAATAAAACAAAGAATCATAAAAATTTAAAGTTAGGCTATTTGAATTTGTTAGTAAAGAAAAGTTACATCAAAGGTAGGTCATAATCTAATATGGAAGAAAATGAGATGCAGAAATTGTCATTTTCTCATACTTATCATATATATCTAATTAAATATATATTATATAATAAAAACACAGACAGGCAGAATGAATATTTTGGTTCTATGGAAACCTCATAAGAAAAGGCTAATGTGATTGTATCATGATTCTAGGAATGAGGAAGAGCAAGGGGAGGAAAAGATTCATGCAAAGAGTGCTTCCCCATTTCTTGCACTTCTTTTACTTATATGCCCCCCATTAAAATGATACAAAAAGAAGTAAACTCCAAATTAATTGACACAGAATAGAATGGTATTATTTCAAACATACATTATTTTTTCCCGAAGAAAATGAGTTAAAAAACAAACTTTGATAATCTAGAGAGTAGAGTGAGATAACAAAAAAAAAAAAAAAAAAAAAAAAAAAAAAAAAAAAAAAAAAAACCCTAATGTGAAAGTTAAGAAAACAGAAATGCCTTATATTTCTATGTGGGAATTTGTTAATTACATCCATGTCTTTTGTCATATTTGTTAAATGTTCAGTTTGGCACTGCAAGTGTAAAAGTGAAAGGGGACTTTAGATAAATTACTGTAGAAAATGTAATAGATCATATTTTGATTTAACGAGAATTTATTGTGCCTTTGATGATAATCCAGTATTCATATTTTAATTTGTGGGTATGATCAGGACATACATTGTTTTAAGCCTTTCATTTTCTGTGAAAGAAAAGACAAGACATAGAATTAAAGAAGACTTATTATTCCTGGGATGCTTGGCCTGAGAAGATGAATAGAATGTGCCTTTTGATTTTGCAGCAGTGTTATTCTAAAATGCTCATGGAGGTCATTACTTATTCCAGAGTAGGATCAATCAAAGGGAGGTGAATCAGCAAGGCGCAAAAGAGGAAGCCACCTTGAAATGGATTAAGTGAAATAATTGTGTGAACATATGGCCTGGAAATTAAATTGATTCAGCTAAACAAGTTATATTAAATAGACCAGGTAATTTTCAGGCAACTGGTCAGGTGATCACACTTTGAAGCAATTATGTAATTTGAGACTTTGAGAGAGAATGGACTATAAATCTATGGTTTACAGAGAGAGAGACAGAATACATAATGAAATTCAAGTTGTTAGTGATCTTTTAAGAAGTTTGCCCTTTTTAAAATGTGCATGTAAAGATAAGGTGCTTCAGGAAAAATGTTATAGAGGTTTTCAAATTGAAACCTGTTAAACATCTAAGTTGTTATTAATTTATTCATTTATTTACTCTCGTATACAACAAAAAATGTTGGTGTTCACCAACTTATGGAGGGGTTATTATCAAATTTCCTACTTTTCAAATTTCTTATTCTAGAATGATGAATCAAAATATCATGTGAAATTATGATATATTTAGAGCAAAAAAAAAAAGTTGCTTCTATTTGGGTGTGTGGGGAGGTTACTGGGATTGAACTCAGGGGCACTGGTCCACTGAGCCAAATCCCTAGACCTATTTTGTATTTAGAGATGCCGTCTCAATGAGTTGCTTAGCATCTCTCTTTTCCTGAGCCTGACTTTAAATTCAGGATCCTCCTGCCTCAGCTTCCAGAATGACTGAGATTATAGTTAGGTGTGCACCATTGCTCCCAGCAAGTGGTTGCTTTTCGATGGATAAATTTGTTTAAGAAAAATACTCTTCAACATGAAGATATTTTTTCTTGGCCATTGTCCTGGTCTTTGAGCTCAAAGTAAAACAGAAATTAAGATATCACCTATCTTCACTCTACTATCCAATGTATTTAGATATTTTTAAAAATTACAAAATTGTATTTGTCAATACTGATTTTTTTCTAAATTTTTGAAATCATAGAGAAAGACATTTCGACATAGGGGATCAAAACAAGTAACTTAAATATTTTTATTGTTATTAATAAACTTATGAAAATAATCTTTTATATACTGAATTATATGAATCACTATTATTATGTATTATTTTATACTCTAAGGTTATTAATATTGAGATTATTAACTATGGTAGAAGATCTGCTTTCATCTCTCAATAGTAAGCTGCTTGAGTAAGTAGATGAGATAGCCTAGTAGATTTAATGCATATTGGCACATATTCTTCAACACAGAACACATATAGTCATGTAAACTTCTTTTAAAAATTCTCTTTCTTCATTACAAAATATGCAAGTATTTCTTGGCAATAATATATCCCTGTTCATTACAATAGTAATGAACTCAACAGTATTAAATTTTTGTAATGGTAATAGGTTGTTCTTCTGGTTTGGTTAGAAAATTAATTCATAGATAAGAAATGAAAGAACTTTAACCATAGTAGGCACTGATATGTACAAGCATTTTGTAAATAGCGTCATATTTTACAAAGTGTCCTCTCATACATATTCTAATTGAGCCTCACAACAACCAGATAATAAACTCTGATATTTGGCATGTAGATGAAAAGTTTGAGGCTCAGGAATCTTTTATTTTCCAGTGTATTCACAAATAAATAAAACAGGTAGCCAGGACAAAAATCAAGATGACTTTTTAATTATTTTTGGCTGTCAATAATACCATGCTACCAAAACACTGCAAAATTAATCATTAAAAAAAAAAAAATGGGAGCTGGTCAATTGAGAAACTTATCTTTGTGAGCAAGAGGAAAAATAGATATTGAATAAAATTTGTAAATCAGCAGTAGAGTTAAAATTTATCTCAACCTATAGTGACAGTTCTGTTACATCATTTCTCGAGAAAATATCCATACCTTCACTGGAATTATCAGAAAGACTGAATGACATGAAGAATAGGAGTTGAGAAAGAAAAGAGGCACACAAAGAGAGGTGAGGAAAGATAAAAAATAAACTGAGGTGATCGCTCATGGTCATATTGGAGGAAAAGTCATTGGATTTTACTAAAGGTATTAGAGAAAAATTGAAGTATTTAACCAATAGTGCTAGCATGAACAAATTTTTATATTGGCTATATCAGGGAAACTAGACAAAGACCAGTTGAGACACCAGGTTAGTGGCAGTTATTGTCCAACCATTATAGAGTTGATGGAATCTGGGAAGAAACAGTGGTCACAGGTTGAAGAGGATTGGAACAATTTAGAGATACCATGATAATTTAGAATAAATGTTTTTTGGGGAACTACATAACATTGTCTATTTCACTACTTTCAACAAAAAGTAGACAACAAAATATGAATACAATGTAAAGTTTGTTTAATCTCATAGAGGCTAAGCATGAAAGAGTTATCACCCAAAATACTCAGATTTCTGCTGTATCTGAGTAGTTGTTGGAATTATTCATTATCATAACAAATGCAGGAGGGGAAATATACATCTGTTTGAAAATCTATAGAAATTAAAATGCCTTTGAGAAATGAAGTTCCACTGATCAGTCAGAATAATTAGATATGCAGATAGCAGTTTCATAATAAGGATGGCATCAGAAGCAAATACCATTTAGTTATTAATCAAAAATTATGTGAATTGAGTGAGGACAAAAATGGAGGGAAAAATGAACATTTCTAAGAACAAAGTAAGGAAGATTAAAAGGCTATAAAGAAGTCAAGGAGGAAAATTTTTCACTAGAAATTGATGTCAGAGGATCCAAGAAAAGAGGATCACAAAAGGAGGAGCTCTTTTATTTATCATCTTACTAGAGATCATATCCAATGCAATAAATCTAGAAAAAAAAAAGAAAGGTAATCAGACTGTAAAGGAAAAAATGCAGATCTTTCTTTGCTTATTGTGTGATATTGCAAATAATCTTCAGAAAACTTGTGGAACTTATGACTTGAATATGATTGGTAGCAGGTAAAAAGTTAATATTTTTTGAAAAGTACCATATTGTTATATACTAACAATAAAGAGTTGGAAACTATAATTATAAAACAAATATTCTTTATATTAACACGAAACAAGTATTTAGGTATATATTCAAAAATCACAAAAGCAAATAACCAAAAGAGTGTGTGCAATATCTACTAAAAATGGCAAAATACTAATTGACAATACAAATTCAAAGAAATAAAAAGATACACTGGTTGGATACATTGGTTAGAACATTTACTATTGCCAACATTAACAATATGTCAGATTTTCCCAAACTGATCTGTTTACTGAAATTTCAATCAAAATACCAGCAGGGTTATGTTTCAAAGCAAGTTGATGCTAAAATATATGTGAGAACACAAGAAGCTAAAATAGTCAAAATATTTTTGACAAAGAAGAACAAATTTGGAGGACTCATATTACTTGGTTTCAGGACAAACAACAAAGCTACAGTAATCAAGATGGCAGGAGGGTGTGGTATTATCAAATATCAAAAGGGATAGAGATAAATGAAAAATGAAAATCCAGAAATCCACAAAAATATGGTTACCTCCATGGTTACTCTTTATTTTTTACTTCTTTTTTTTTATTTTTTGGCAAAGGCACAAAGGCAGAAAGTATAGTACTTGAACAAACAAATAGTACTTGAAAAATAAACTTTTTGATCTACCTGCAATTTTTATCAAAACATACACAAAAAACCCTCAAAATTGTCATAGGTATAAATGTACCACTTAAAATAGGTAACTTTTCTTAAGTTATGACACCAAAAACCATTGTCCACAAATAAAAATAATTTATGATATGCTGGGTTTCATTAAAATGAGACACTTACATTCCTAGAAATACTATTAAAATAATAAAAACATTGGAAGAAAATATTTCCAAATTCATATAAAATAATCTTACTAAGGAACTCCCAAAACACTAAGGAAAAAAAAAACCCAATTTCAAAATTTAACAAAATATTTGAACAGATACTTCATGAAGACATTCAAATGGTAAACAAATACAAGAAAATATATTAAAACATCACTCTTTAGGGAAATGCAAATTTATACTAAGAATGTTGTATTACATAGGCCTTTTAAACTAAGAAAAAGGAAAAGGAAGAAAATTCACAAAACCACATAATAGCTGGGATACAAAAGAAACAAAACTCTAATTATGACAAAGGGAATTAAAAAATATTTAAAAATTTAAAAAGGCACAATGTTGAAAAGAGTATGGCAATTTCTTATGAAGTTATAGAGTTAGCCTATGACATGGCTATACGATCAAGTCTAGATGTTTATACCCTTAATATGAAAAATTATGTTCACACAAATATCTCTACCCCAAAGTTTATGTAGGATTTATTCTTACTTACCAAAAATTGGAACCAACCCAAATATCCTGAAATCAGTGAAGGGTTAAACAAACTGAGGTAAATCCATACAGTGGATTACTACTTGGCAATAAAAGAGAAGAACTACTTATACAAACCATGATATGTAGCAAAATGCATTATGTTCATGAAATAAATTAGGCTGAAAAGGCTCCATACTCTATGACTTCACATACAAGACTTTCTATAAAGGTCAAAACTATAGGGTCATAAAAACAGATCTATGGTGGTTGAGTAGGTCAGAAAGGTTTGTGACAAAGAGCACAGGGGAAAACACTGGGAGATGATGGAACTATTTTGTGTCTTGATTTTATTAGCCCTAATATTGTATGCATTTGTCAAAACTTTCAGAACTATACACTAAAAGTTACATTTTACTTTATGTAAATCACACCTTAATAACAGCTGGAAAAAATCAAGCCACTTTTAATACTTCAAAGACATCATGTGTGAGTACTGACTACTGTCACTAAAGAGCAAGACTCTCCTTTTTGAGAAAAGCTTTCAACTGCTGTAGAAGGTATGAACAAGTATAAAGTCAGTTTGCGGTTGCACGCACTAGAGGAGGAACTGAGTGATGAGTCCTCAAGAAACTGGACCAGAAAACAGTAGAGAGAGAAAGGGTTAATTTGATTGTAAATATACAATGAGAATAGATTTTAAAAATGAATGAGAATAGATTAAAAAAAAAAAAAAAGAAGGAAATTTCAGCATTTTACTACATATGGAGAAAGGACAAGGGAGAAGATGGCACCAGAAAAAAAGTTTACAGTGTGAAGGCTGTTCAAGGAGACAGTGGTGGACAGCTTGGAATCCAGATCCCGGGTGAAGAACAAACACCATTTCCATCTAAATTGGAAAAGGAGAGAAATGGGTGTGAACCTGCAAAATTTGGATATAGGTTTCTAATCTGTGCTTGCTGTTTCGTTCTGTGAAGGAGAACGGAATCTAAACGTTATCTATGGCTTTGCAGGATCACTTGAAGCTGGGGAAAGTAAACCTGATAACACCAAAACTCTGTGTGTGTGTGTGTTGTGTGTGTGTGTGTGTGTGACCTCGATGCAGTTGCAGAGAAGGACACTGAAGTCATCCAAGGTCCTTTTTTTTTTTTTTTTTTTTTTTCTAGGATGGTGAACTGGAAAAATAAATAAGGCATGAGAACTGAGAATATTCTCCAAACAGGTGTATTTTAGATTAAGCTGTTTAAGAAGGCAAGCAAAAGCCTGGGGAGGAAGGGGAGTCAAGGGGATGGTATTCT
The DNA here is from genome assembly GCA_025594165.1 of Tamias sibiricus. Classification (NCBI taxonomy): domain Eukaryota; kingdom Metazoa; phylum Chordata; class Mammalia; order Rodentia; family Sciuridae; genus Tamias; species Tamias sibiricus. The sequence goes on from CM046662.1 coordinate 15,607,981, forward strand.
TAATGAAGTTGAACCACTGAGGCAGGTATAACAAGGCAAAAATCCTGAGGAACAACAAAAATTAATATGCAGGCTATTATCAAAGAGTGGGATTTAGGGGCTTGTACATTTCAGAATTGGAATGAATGAGAATAAAGTTAATTGTGTGACACCTGAATGGAAATCACGGAAGTAGAAAAGTGGTGATATCACCAGATCACAAATGCAAACATACTGAACAGATTCTGCAGGGTCATATTTACAATATTAAGTATGCTTGGAGGAGCGAAGGAAGAATTGAGTTACTTTAGGTAAAAGGGAGTGAAGGCAGGGGACGGGTAAGGGGGTAGGAAGGATAATAGAATGAATCAAACAGTGTTACCCTATATACATATATAACTATATGACCGGTGGGATAATACATCACGTACACCCAGAAGAATGAAAATTATACTCCATTATATATGATGTATCAAAATGCATTCTACTGTCATGCATAACTAATTAAAACAAATAAAGAAAATAAAATTAATAAAAAGAATGCTGGAGTACTTTTTTAAAAAAAGGAAAAATATACTGTAGAGCAGGTGCAAAAATATTCAGTGAGGGGAAAAAGCCTGAATGTAGAATTCATAGATGAAAAAAAATGGCGTGGAGAGAAGCAATTGCTGGTGTCAAAGCTCTGAAAGGCTCAGGGATTTCTGTGAGGATACCAGGAGTGAAGGTCTTGAAGAGGCTCCTGGGAGTGAGCTGGGAGAGCTGAACTACTGCCTCCCCTTAGTCATGCAGGAAAACAAGTTTCTCTTCAGAACGTGATGGCAAATATGTGTGAGGAGAGGTAGGATTGAGGCAAGGCAAGGAAGCTGTACTCTCCAGATAAAATGAATAAATTCCCAGGGGTAAAAGTGATTTCCAGTGGGCAGAGAAAGACTGGAGTGCATCTGCTGGGATTTCAGCAGAGATAAATGGAAAATGAAGTGAGAGGTGAGGAGATAGAACTCCTAGAGAAGACTCATAACCTTTCTGTGCAAACAACGAGAATCAGGGATGGGAGGCATCTTTATGTTATTTCAGAAGGATCTGCTGCCATTGTGCAAGTGAGAGCAGTCGTGTGCTAGGATTTCACAGTAAATTAAGTGGGATTAGATCAGGCTGTGCTATATTGAGCCATGGCAGACATAGGGCATGCATTCTGCTTCTGCCCACTCTGGAATCCAGGGCGGGCATGATGATTGATTATGGTGCTCTTTCCTGCTAACACCAGCTTCAGCTCTGGAGACCTGGGTACACCTGTCCAGGTAGGCATTCCCAGTTGGTCAAACATAGCATGGTAATTAAATCAACTTTAAAAAAATCCTTATAATATTTTCCATGTTTTTTTTTTTTTTTTTTTCTGATTTAACCTTTCTTGTGGAAGACCTAAACCTCACATTCCAGAAAGAAGGAAGATCTCCCATTTTTCTTCAGTGTTCTTATTCTTAAAAAAAAAAAAAAAAAAAAAAAAAAAAAAAAAAACTGTTCTCTGCTTTCACTTTTTTCTCTCACGAATATGGAACCTGTCAGATTCAAAGGTGGCTCCAAGTCCCTCTGGACTTCAAAGGGGAATATATTATGCTTTAAAGAACTATAGGTCCTTTGTTCCCAAAATTAATATTCTTGCTGTGTGTTATAGATGAAAAATAAAAATTTATATTATTTCTTAATATCCATTCAAGTGTTCAGAACCAAGAAAAGTGCTTTGCTTTGGTGAAATCATGTCTGTAGTACAGCTTTTATTTAATTAAAATCTTCACCGAACATTTATAAAATCCAGCCCTTTTACATTATTGCAGTGCCTCACCGTTCAGGGGATGGAGACCAACTGCCAATTTTTACCTGGTCCTGGCTATGTAATGTAGGCCCAGTTCCTAAGCATTCTTGGTCTAAAACAACATGTGAAGGAGATGACAAGGGCAATGATGTCAGAGGGTTGTCATGATCATTAAATGGGAGAATAAGGGCTTAGGGCAGTCACTTGGCTCAGCAACAGTCACAGAGACCTCAATGGGAAGAAGACGGAAATTGTTCTCCTTATAAGGGACAAAAAAACTGTTGAGTGCAGAAAAGAGATGATGGAGAGAAGGAGTGATTTAGTATTTATATGGAATGTGGGCAGAACACAGAGCTGTGCATTGGTTCTTTTTAGGTAAAAATGGCAAATAATTAGAGCTATTTAAAATTGGATAACCTGTCTCTTCATTGATGAGTTGCCTCTTGATGAACCATGAGATGCAGTGGCTGCATGAGCAACCATGATAAAAGCTGTGCATTGAGTTTCTGTCTCTCATGAGAGCTTCAACTGGAGGCTATGATGGTCTTTACTACTTGAATTTTGTGTTTATTTTGCAAATAAGACTTACTCTCAGATTGTTTAGCTACAATGAGGCTGCTTAGAAAAAGAACACAGAAGGTTTTCAAGGATAATGGATTATTTGGTTAGGACACAATTGAGGAATCAAAATTTAAAGATTGTATTAAATGGGAAGTATGTTGTTGTTGTTGTAGGGTTTTTGTTTGTTTGTTTGTTTTGTTTTGTTTTGTTTTAGCACAGTAATTAAAAGCAGCATACTCGGAGAGCTGAGAAATGGATGAACACTAACTTTTAAGCCCTAAATTTGTGAAATGCAGTTCACACAACTTGGAATCATCACGAAAAGATTATTTTAATTGGCATTTAACATGGTGAAATTGAATTTCAAAAGTGTATGTGTTTAAGGATGACAAGAGATAAGAAATAGACCCAGATCTCTGTCAAGATCGTGCTTCTTAGTGCTGTTGCATGCTCCTGTGCACAAACACACAAAACCAGCATTAATTTTGCTATATGTGATATAATGGAGAAGTAGTTTACAAAGACTATTATTCGCTTTTGCTTATTATTAAAAATTCACTGACTGTTTGAAGGATTTTCGTATTCTTTTACGTCTTAGAATAGTAGAAATTTTGATAGCTGCATGAAAATTATTGACAAAATATAACTGAAGACATCCACATCTTGGAAAAAGAATTGGAAGAAACGTTTTCAAAATAAAACCATTTTTCTTGAACTCTAAGAATATTAATACTTTGTATATAAGAAAATACATAAATGCATAAATTCAATTTTATTTTCTATCACCCTTTTTACTCTCTCCCTGCCAAAACAATTTTTTTTTAAATCGCTCTCAAATGGATTTGTAGAATGAAAAAAAAAAAGTGAGATATAGATTCAATAAGGAAATCTGTTAAAATAGGTCTGAGACTGAAAACTAAGGTTAGAAGAACAACTTCTATATAATATTTTGTCAACTAGGAGCTAAAAAAATTCTAGCTAATTAACCCTTGAAAACCTATCTCCTAAATCATATTAAAACAGGGTATACTTGTAAAACATAATAAGTTCAGTATTTCTATAAATATTTAATCTATTCCTGATGAATTATATTTGGATATGAAATTTGAAAAGAGGACAGCCAGTTCTGTATTTATAGGGTAATAATTTTCAGAAAACACAAATAGCATTGTTTTGAAGCAAAACTTGGTAACTTTTAGTTAGAAATTCAAATCACAATTTTGGTTACATGCAGCCTAAATTTTGGGCTTCTTTGTCTTTACAGATGGTGATATATAACTAAGATGTCCTACTGTCTATCTATAGATAAGAGATATAAGGTGTGCATTTTAATATGTCTGCATACTAATGTAATGTGTACATACACATGCATACATATATATTCTGTATACTTACTCTAGTGTGAATGTATATTTTTATGTGTGCTTAATTGGTATATATGTATGTGCACACATATTTGGGTATATATTCATACACACCCATATATACATATACACACACATGTATTCATGACCTACATAATGATGTTACTCAACTGATGATGACAAAGGTAGTGCTCCCATAAGTGTTTAATGAAAGCTAGAAATTCTTATTTGTTGGTATTTTTATTCTATTTTTTCTATGTTGAGATATTTTCATAAACACAATTAGCACTGTGTTACAACTGAATTCAGAGCAGAAACATGCTGTGCAGGTCTGTATCCTAGGAGCAAAAGGCTATATAATAATGCTTAGGTGTGTACGAGGCTATATATATACCACTGAGGTCTGTGTAAGTTCAGTCTATGAGATTTGCACAATGGTGAAATTGCCTAACAAAACATTTCTCAGTACGCATCCCCACTGTTAAGTGATGTGGGGCATGCACAGAAGCATGAGCACGTATGTGTGTGTGCGTGCGCGCGCACACACACACACACACACACACAAGTGGACAGCCAATTTGAATTAAATTAGAAATCTTGAGGGAGAAACTAAAAGGATTGTGAGCTTTATAGTCTTGGCTTGAGGATTTAATTTGATGATGGTTTTAGTCAGCTTGGCAAGAGCTTTATAATTGTTAATGGAAAGTCTGCCAATTCATTGAAGAGTGAACAATAATTTTATCATGTGTAGTTCCAACCTAAACATAATTTTTTTTTATCATTTCATGCAGGTATGACTCTGCAAAGCTCAAACTAAGTTTTTTTTTTTTTCAAATATGTTCACCAAGGTTAACTTTCTGAACAACCTTCAGATAAATTGCTTTATGTGAATTAGCTACTCATCCTCATACAGAATGCAATATAATAAGTCTTGTTTATTAATCTATCACTTCAATATGATCATATGCAGATAGAACTTTCCTCTAAAGTGTATGAAAACAACTAAATGGTTATGAAAGTTCAGAAACAAAAAAATCTCTTAATTATCTTTAATTAGTTTATTTATTCTTAACACTATCCTAGGCTTGTTTTTGAGATATCGTGGCAAAGATTTCTATATTACACTATGACTTTTGAGTTTCTTTTATCCTTGACCCATCTTCATCACTGAAGAAACAGATTTTCTTCATCTATTCTCATCAGGGTATTAAAAATAAGGACAATGAGGACACATTTTTGTTTTGGGGGGCCCTTATGTGGTATTTTTGTTAATGTTTTCTAAATGTTCTCAAAACCAAGTCTTTCAATGGTAGCAGGCAGACACTTAAGAGAGAAGTTTTGTTTTGTTTTATGATTCCAACAGTTCATCTTCACATGTAGAGAGGAAAATCTTGGAGGACTCAGAGTAAACCATTTATACCTGGGGTCAGAAATCCTTTTTCTGTGAAGGATCAAATAGTAAATATTTTACCCTTTGCCAGTGACACTTTGTCGGAAGCAATCAATGATTGTTATGGCTTGAAAAGAGCTACACATAATTTGTCAATGAATGTGTATGACTATGTTCCTGTAAAACTTCAATTATGGATTCCCAAGCCTTGAAATGTATATGCTTTTTTTTCATGAACATTTGTTTTTGTCTTTATGACCATTTTAAAATGCATAAACCGATCTTAACTTGAGGACTTTACAAAAATGGGCAGTGGCTCGATTCCACCCATGGACCAGAGTTTACAGATTTATATTGTAAATCTTGAAGAAGAGAAGAAAAACTTCTGCATTGTAGTCACCCACATTCTTGCCCTCTAGGAAAATTCGAAGGTGCAAAGAGGTTGGCCTCAGTGGCAAAATTATTGTAATAAAAGTCCAGTAAATTTCAGAAGGTTGGGAGAGCAGAAGGGTTTATGCTTTAGGCTGCTTGGGACATAGAAAGGAAGACCCAAACCTTGGAGAAAACGCCATGTCTTGACTTGACTGTTGGAAAACTTTATATCACCACAAAAAGTGCACAGAAGTGGTTGAGAGCAAGAATACAGACCCAGGAATCTACAGGAAAGACAAGGTATACAGAGTGTACAGAACCCTGGGGCTGGGGTCCATCTGTGGATGCCAACTTGCACTGGGGAGGCCCAAGGAGAAATGAGACCCACCTCTACAGAGATTGGAGAAGGAAAAGACTGAGAATGTAACCCACCCACTTCTAGTTTGATGCTAGATAAAACAGCCAGCCTTTAGAAGGTACCATAGGAAAGTCTGAAAAGATTTACTATAAGTCATCAGGTACTGAAGAAGGACTATGAATCAAAATATGGACATGAAACAAATGAGTTCTGTGATAAGAAAATGAACAAAGTTTCCTGTCTTGTTCCAAGCATATTTGAGCTTAGCTAGGGCCTGCATGGGGTGAGGCCACGAACTTTTAAGCTTATGTTGATTAAGTAAAGCAATACACTGTAATATTTAATGCCGAATATGGGTAATCTTGATTATGCTAATCATCATGTGTATTGACTTAAATGTGAAGCATTAACTTCTCAAAAAACTTTCCTGAAAAAATATGCCAAAATTATACTGATAATGTGAACAAATCTAAAAATAGATTTGCTTTCTAAAATGTTGGCTGGAGCAGTTAAAACAGATATGATCAAATCAACAGTTTCAAATTGATGGCACCTGTGCTAGACTGAATCACATTCCCATCCAAACCTTCACCCCCCACACTCCCACAAGGCGTTGGTGAATGCTATTTCTTATTAAAGAAGAACTTTGCAGATGCCATTTATAAAGGATCTTGAGATGGGATCATAGATTATTCACCCAGTCTCTAAATGCCAGAGTAAATGTTTTTATTTGAGAGAGGGAGAGGGACACAGGACAAGACTAAGGATGCAGGACTGGAGCCATGTAGCTCTGAGCCAGGGGAAGCCAGCAGCCACCACCAGTGTTTCTGGAGGGGCCATTCCAACACCTCCACCTGAGCCCTGTGGAATTGTTTTCTGATATCTGCCTTCTAAAATTTTGCGAGAATACATAGTTCTTCTAAGCCCACAAGCATGTGGTTTTTACACTGTACAGGCCCAGGGAACAAAACAGTGCCTACAAACTCCAAGAATTGACAGTCTTGTGTGAAGGAATGGGATTCTGTTCGTTTTTCACATCCTTACTTTGCTTTTGATTATTTCATGTTAAATGAGAAAGGAGATGTGGCATGATTGATGACCCAGGATTGGGATCTGTAATCAAGAAATCCCACCTTTTTGTAAGGTTTTAGCCACAAAGCATGTTGTTTCATAGAGTAAATCATTGCAAATTTGGACAGCTACTTAAGGATTCTTTCTTATTCTGGTGTGTTTTGTTTTCATGTGCTCTCCTTCAAGTGGTACTAGTTATGTGCTTTAAAGCATCCCCCAAAGGGTATATGTGTTGCAACATTCCGATTACAAAATAATTTTGGAAAAAAAAAATTAAAAATAGTCATGCCTATCTTAAAACTCCTCTCCACTTTGGAATATTCCACCCTAGCCTAGAAATCTTTTCTAAGCAAAATGCATCTAAATCCTTATTACTATCTTTCACGTAACAGTGATCTCTGTCAACCCCATTCTCTGAAATTAAAAAAAAAAATTAAAAAAAGGAAAGAAAGAAAACTATAAGACTGATGACAATAAATACTTCTTGCCAGTTTATCTCCTGCTCAGTAGGTGTAATGGTGGTATTCCCAATGTCGGTATCCCTACTAAATAAAGGAGGAAACAGAGATAATTTTTCTGATATATTTAGTAAGTGGTTGGTCTCAACATTGGCATTCACCTGCTTAAGTAGTTAAAATTTTTACTGAGGTCATGGTAGAGGGCTGTGGGGGTGGGGGAAGACCCTTAGAAAAGAGGAATACTGAAATTCTTCATTTTTACAGAATTCCCTTTGACCTTTTATACAGCTATGGTATATGACTACCTCATGTGGCATTAACAGTGAATTAAAACTTTTTTTTTTAAATGTAACTACTTGTTAAATTCAGCATTCTGTGTTTATGAAAATGCTTTCTTATCTATAACTATGTATAATTTAACTTTGGATCCTATTAATTTTTACATGTGTTGGTTCACAATTAGATTAACCACGCACTTTTGCATTATTAGTTAATTATTCAGCTACTTTTAATAATGTAATGGGTGCTGTGCTGAAAATACAATCTATAACACAAAATCACGTTTGCCATTTCCTTGACTGCTCTTTGATACAATTTTATTGCATTTTTACGTATTCCTTAAGTCTTCTGATTTGAATAGTATTTCATTGTTTTACCTTAGGTAAAGGAATCATGTTATACCTAGTTTGGGGGACTTTTTCACTTAATATGAAATTGACAAGATTCACCTATTGTTGTTCTATGTTATGGGTTACTTTTCCTCTGGAAATAACCCATTGTATAACTATAACCATGTATTCAGCCATTCTTCCATTACTGTTTGTGTACATTGAACATGAGCTTACATTTTTTGTTGTGACTTTGGGGGAAAAAAAAATTTAGGGTGCCTGAAGAATAAATGTTCTTGATTCTAATATAATTAAACCTTCTTCTTTAAAAAAATTCTTCCTATTCAAGTTCTAAGTGATATTTAAATTTTCTACAATAAGCTTGACTTGTTTACATTCAATGTTCTTGATGAATAGTGACTTCATTTTCTATGACAGAGATTTGGTTTTATCTCATTTCATGTGTATAACTCTTCTTCAACCTACACTGAATGGTCTTTCCTTTTTCCATTAGGTGAGAGTTGCTATTGTGGGACATTAAATTTCCAATTTACAGGAATTTGTTTTGATTTTTATTCTATGTCATTGGTATGTCAATAACATATTAATTACTACTGCTTGAAATATCATGCAGAAAAGTTTCATGTTGTAGAAATTACCAGAATCCCACAATGTCCTCCTTCACCCTCTCTGTGCAAACAGAATATTTGATTTCACAGCTCTCAGCTCTTGGATCAGATACGTGTGATGAATTCTAGCAAATTAAATTTTGTTTGAAGTCGTATGAGTCACTTCCAGAGGCAAGAAAATGCCTCTGCTCCATCCTCTCCTTTCCTTTTCATGATGTCCATTAACTATGTTCAGATAGACATTGTGACAGAGGCCTAGACAACCTGGATCCATGAAGGAATCTATGAATCACCTGTAGGACATGTATGGCGAAAGAAAAGTACACTTTAAATAAATAAGGTATTTATATTTTAGAGTTGTTTGTCATTGTATTTTGCTATATGTTCATTTTATGAATTCAGAGTCTATGGCATTTTACTACACATTGAAAAACATCTCTCTCTCTCTCTCTCTCTTTTTTTTTTTTTTTTTTTTTTTTTTGGTAATTATCAAAACGTTGGTGCTAACATGAACTAGTAATACAAGTATTCTTTCTTCCTGTGTTGTGTATTTCTATACCAAAGCCTTAAATTGATTGTTGTTCATTTTTATACTGAAGGCTTGGTAGGGTTAGCAGGGAGCATAGGACAGCAGGCGGGGGAATTGAGAATCTGATCGTCTCTGCACAAAGTATCTATAAGTCTCTCACTGGTTGAATTTACCTCCCAAAAATATACAGCTAAATAATCAAAGAAATCCCCAAATGTAGGAAAACAGGACAAAAAGTGGTAGAGTATAATGTGCCACATAGAATATACTATAGATTAATATTAGGAAAGGTTTTCACCCTGCACAGATGTTAAGGTATTTCTTTTATCTTTCTTTTTGTATACCCAATCATTTCTGCGTACCAAAACTTTTGTAAAATCTTTTGTAAAAACTAGGAGGACTAGTTTTGTGTACTGAAGTTCTAGAACGAATAAAGACAGTCAAACCTTGGGCTGAGCCATGTAATAAAAAGAACATTTACATGAATGACATAGTTTAAATGATTCTCCTAGCAACCAAATTGTGACAATGTAGGTTTCCACTGTGTCTTTTGGCTTTCCAGATTGAATCCTTACAGACTTATGAATAACTATGATGCTATCATTGACAAAATTCACTTTTGTGAGAAAACTATTATAATATCATAATAAGAAAAAAGGTTTTGAATGAATTGAAACTTTTCTGCACTTCTGGATTTATGCAATAAAAATCCTGTTGCCATAATACTTGCCTGCAGCTAGATATTTAACTTATCATACTTAAGATTGATTTAAATTGAGTATAATCATATGCCTAGACTCTAAAAATTTTACCCTTACTTAACCCTTAATTTTCAAAACCATAATTATCCACAATAAATTTAGTTAGTGATCTGAATTATTGTCTATAAAAATAAAATTTATATTCGATTAATTTGATTAGAAGAGAATCACTTGCACAGTTATTAACATAGTGAACAATTTTTTGAATTTGAAATAGGATTTCTGAAATTTTAGAGCTATTAAGGTATGCTAGATTCACCTACCTTAAGGTGTTGTCCAAGTTCTCATATTTACAGTAGACTGTCACTTTAAAAATTCTAAATAGGATTCTACTTTTCACCTATCAGAATGACAAAGGTGAAGTTTGAAAAAATTTGGAAATAGAATGCTAGCAAATGTGCAAAAAAAAAAAAAATCAGGTGCTTTCATACATATTGTGGCAAACAATAAGTGAGGCAATTTTAAGGGTTATTAAATAATACATTTAAAATTTTAAAATCATCAAAGCATTGACTAGTAATTTCTTTTCCTGAAAATAATCTAACATATTTTCTTCCTTTAGTATGTGCAAGATTTATTCTGGCAGTGTAAATAATAAATGTCCTTAAGGGCACAGTGAAATTGCAGCAAATCTTACTCTTTAGTCATTGGGGGAAAAAGAGTCAGACACCCATTATGGGTTGATATACATGATCTCCATAAAAATAAATTAAAATAAGCAGGGTGCATACGCTGCTTTGATCTGTGTATTTTGAAGAGTTGTTCTGTGTATGCATAATACACCCACATATATATGTGTTTTTGCATATGTAGACCATTTCCAAATATCCAAAAATGATTTGTAACAGTGGTTGCCATTGGTAATGGAGATTCAGAATCCAGAGGAGAAGGACTTAGCAGAAAATTTTTAACACTCTATGTGCTATTTTTCATTTTAAACATCAATATGAAATCAAAATAAAGAGAGGGCACTTTTAGGTTTTTGAGTATGCAGCACTCAAATACAACAATGAATATGAAGATTGTTTTACTATCCTTCTGAGTACAAAGATCCTCTCCCCTATCATCCCGTCCTATCTAGTTTTCAGTGAGTTTCACTGACCTCAATTCTCGAATGATGATCAGAGCAAATTCTACTAAAGAAGAGTACCAGTTATCTATATACAGTTATTTTTATGAATATAATTTCCTAAGTTATTCTAGGCAGTCAAATTTATTTTTTTTTATTTTTCCAACAATTAGATTAATATGTTTACCCGAGAGAGACAGTCACAACTTTCCCCCTCTTCCCAAGTATCTGATCATCTACCTTTGATCTATATCTCTATGGTTTATTTCTTTTTATTCTGAAAAAGAATATGAAAGACTTTTGCCAAGCAATCTTACAGCCAGGAACCAATGCTGTGAGACTGGAAGCCTGCCCCATGCTGTAAAAATAAGATTGTATCATTAAATCGGGCTCTCAGGTATTTGCCAACCTGGGTAATGATGTCTCTCTGGGACACCTGCCCTTTTGGCAGCCTCCCACCCAGGCACGAGTCAGCAATCACAATTAGTGTGAAGTGGAATAAGAGTGCCAAGTCTGCAAAAGCAAATGCAGAAGAAATACAGGGAGGTCTGAAATGCAATTCGGTTAGCAGTCACAATCCTCAAGGCAAAAACCGCTCCATTCCTAAAAGGGAAAAAAAGCAATGGAAGATTGACTGCTAAGCTAGATTCTCTGTGTGGGTATGCTTGATAGCCCTGTCATTCTTTCAACCATTTCAGAGTGTGCCTGATGTCATTCTCTCCTCCTGAGCAGTGTCATGAGCCTTTCCCCGGTGCTCATGGCAGGGAAAAGTGACACAGAGTTAAGGACTCCTATTGAGGATAACCAGAATACGGTTCATCCTTTACTGAAAAGTATGAAGAAAACAACATAATATAAAGGAGAAAATAAAATGGCTATAGCTATTTGACTGAATTTATATCATGAAATTTTCAGGTAACAAGATACCTGTAAGTGGAGTTGGAAGGTAGGTCTGCAATACTTCAAATCAATATATCCCTTCCTTTAAACATACTATCCAAGCAGGCTAGGCATCTTGAAGTTATCTCTCATGGGTTGCATCCCTCCTGACTCAACTTCCTGTTTGTTGTGCTGCATAAGCTTGACTGTGTCTCTTGTAGCTCCATCTCACTCTAGCTAGCCTAATGCCTGGACTGTGATAGATGGAAGGTGAGTTTTGGGTGACCAAGTTTATCATAACTTGTTGATAGCTGAACAGTATTTCTACTTAAGTGGTAGTTTAGACCCATCTGGAACCAAAAAGGTATGGTTATTTTATAATTTATATCTAGGAATCAGTTGCCCCACATTCCTATTTGGCAATGCCATCTGAAGAATTTGTCTCTACTGCAAAGACTTACAATGAAAGGTGGAGTGTCCACCTTGCCTCTTTCAGTGGCTCTTTGATAACTTCAGGTGGATCATATAGAACCATCCACAGCTGCAGTTGCCTTGCCAATTAACACTTTAGTTTTAAACTTCCTCTTCCTCCTTCCTCAATGAAACACATAGAATACCCCCATCATACATGCTTTTAAGTTCTGGTTAAATTAGTTCCCAATTGAATGTTAACATCTTCTGTTTTTTTTTTTTTTTTTTTTTTTTTTTTTTTTTTTTTTTTTTACCACATAAGTGCCATTATTGAAACTCCTTAAATTTATAGACACCAAAACTATCAATGAAAAAAAAAATCTTGTCAAAATGGGCTTACAGGTGGACATTCTACTTACTCTCTCATGCATTTAATTGAATTCTGTGCAATTTCATGTGCATTATAATAGACTTCTTTTACACCATCAGGAAACAAGTTTGAAAACATGTGCCGTGCATTAAACATCACATAAATATTCAGCAAGGGAAAGAAAAACAGTTCTAAAGAAGTATAGTAATTTTACACTCTCTGGTTTCTAATAAATTTTTACAGCAATCCTAAACTGCATTAGCAAGTCCCAGTTTATTGTCTGGCTTCTGCAAAACATCCCTCAATGACATGTCAAATCTTTACCACAGTAGCTGAACTCTTAAAGCTGTCCTCATTGGCAAGAATCTTGTCAGATTAAATTGCCAGCTCTTGTCAAAGTAAAGATATAGGGTCTGATCATACTCTCCTGATGATGGCACATGCTGTCCTTTCACTACGGCTGCACTGTAAATTCTTGGGACATCCCAGTAACCTCAGACTTTGAGCATGTAAAGGGAATTTATTGACCTTTCAAAAGCATGATCCTCCCCTGAATGAAATATCTAATCATCTTAACAATATGACCCTTATATCTGTGTTCTTATTGTATATCATTTATCAACACCTTTTCCAGGTAACTTAAGACTATTGCACATGCTTTGTTTTCTACCCCTGTGTACGTTATTGTCATTTTTCAAATTAAATGTCACAAATGTGTATCTCTCAAGACATTACTTTCTATTTCAGCTATGGAGAATATTCTAAGTATAGAAAAATCTCTGGATTCTCTTTGGTGCTTACTACTTTTGTTTTGACAGTAATACGCACACACATATGCACAAGGCAAGATGACAATCTATTGTCAAGAAAGGCACTCAGAGTGCCAAACTTCCAAAGACCCAAAATAAAATGAATTGCAATTTTTGCCTGAAGCATGTCATTCCTTCACTTCAGGAAATATTGCACATGTCATAAGACAGGATATGATATGGTCCTATGCCTTTCCACTTAAATTCAGGGCATCCCATTTTCTTTAAAACAAATAAACTGAACATGTTCCACAATTGTAAAAAATGGCTCCACTCTGAAAAATCCAGGATTCCCACTAGCACGTTTTACATGCCTCATTGTATGTTCAAAGATTGGTCATATTTCAACAGATGAAACAGTTTTTGCATTATGGCAGCAAACTTTAACCTCCACATTTACCAGACATCTAGGATTACACTGTCCATGGTAATTTGAATAGGAAGGAAGAGCATTGCTGTATTAAGAAAGTGTGAGTTTATGTTGGAAAGTACATATTATCTCTCTTAAAATTCTACTGAGTCACAAATATTTCATTAAAACAATGCATTCTGCTCAAATCAAGATAAATTGATGTGATCCATCAATTAAAGTTCAGCATAGCTTTACTTACTAAATAGTGCCCTAATATTTTCTTCAAAATGGACCTGGGAATATTTAGTATTATAATTTCCCCTATTATCAAATATTAAAGGTTTTAATTACAAGCATGCACTTTAAATCTATTTCTATGTAAATTTGTTTCACAAAAGAGATTTCACATGCATCATTAATGAGTCCAAAAGAGTAAAAATTACTTGTTGGAATTTGGATTTATCCATAAATTTAGGGAATTGGGGGTTTGTTTTCATTCTATTCATTATAGTGTTGGTTTCTAACTCAAATTTCTATCAATTTCATATACAAATGTTATCCTGTTTAGATCCCTAAAGGCCTCTTGTACATTTGGAAACTGACTTTGTAGTGGATTAATTTAGCCACAATCTAGAATTTATATTCTTTTAGATTTGACATTGTCTTGATTGATCAAAAGACAAAAGTAAAATAGCATATATTTCTGCCCCCTAGTTATGTGAGTATAAATCTGACCTTTTAGCAAAATATACATTAACCATATTAAAAATCATTATTTTCATTATTTTCTAGTGGGCAAATACCAGAACCAATTTGCTTCCCAAGATCCTTTCTAAACCAGGTCACAAAACAACATTATTTTATTATGGTGGTGATATATGGGGGATTTTACTTCCTTAGTTAAATGTATCTTAATATTAGATTATAAGGTATGCAAAATATAGTATAACATTATTTTTCATCATATAATATGAAACAAGGTTAAAACTCAGTATGTTAATAATTTAACATTCAGTAATATTAATTTGTCAAAAGTACCAAAATGGTATCAGCCCATATTCTGTCTTCTTCAGTATAATGTTAATGTAATTCTGAGCAAACTAAAGACATGTATTTCTTCTATTATAGTTCATCTATTAACATGTTAGATATGGTTATTTCTATTCTCAAAAGCGTATTGCTTTAAAAACTAAACTGGGACATATCTTTATATTCACTGTCTAAAAATAGATAAAATGTTAAAATATAATAATATAAAATCTTTTCAATAAAAATAGTACTTACTTAACATTAACTTCTAAAATTCAAAAAGGTATATTCACTTTCAACAGCATTCCCAATTTAAGTACAGAATTTGAGGAATTTTTCTCTAATCCTTTTTATCTATCCAATTCATAGCTATTTAGCTGAAATAAAACTTAAGCTTTATTTCCTATGCTGATACTATGTTGTTTCTCATTTGTATTTTTTAAAATTTTCCTAAGTTTGAGCAACAGAACAAGATTTAGATAAATCCTTATTTTCTAAGTGGAACTGATATTCTATTTAAACATATGTGTTAAAGATTTAAATAAGTCATTGCTCTTTATTCTTCTTAAAATGACTTTTGAGCAGTTAAAATTACCTATATTAATCTCATCTAAAAAGAGGGTAAAGTGATATATCAGAAAAACCCTTGCAACAACAGATTAATGTTACTGTATTAAAATCCTATTTACATAAAATTAACATAAATATGAGTTAGTGTGCCATATGCTACAGCATCTGCTCCTTGCTGTATTAATAACAAGACTGTCCCCTATAGGGATTTTAAAATTAATACATATTTAAATGGTATTTATATATATATTTGAAATTTTGACAATATGAGATATATAAAATTTTGCCAATTACAACCAGTCTGGTTCACACTAAAATAATATTGTCATCAGCTGGACAATGACCATGGCCTTTGAGATATTTCACATTCCTCCTTGGAAGAGTAATTAATTTTAGGTTAAATAAAACCTTTGCTTCATATAATTACTTCTCCTGCTTCCCACTGACTCCCTACATCCTCTTCATTGGAGGTCCAGAACAAATCATCAAAGAGAAATAACTTATCACCTTAAAAGATGCATCAAAACAGCTTATGCTTTCCTTTCTGTTGCTGATTTTGTTTTTTCCCAAAACACACATCTAAGTTCCTTTTGCAGCTATTTCTTCTAGCTTCTCGGGCAACTAAATAAGATAACTTTCTTACAGAAAATTTTGTAAGAATAGCAACCATATTGAAGTGGAGAAATGCTGCACTTTGTTCAGTACATGAAATTTGGTATAGTTTGATTTCTTTTTATTTTCATTTTTCATGACTAAATGCAATTTCTGAATTGTATTCTATGTTTTCATCATGTGATTTTTTTACAAAGGAAATTGAAATGCAATGATTATTGTAAAAAGTCAAATTCATTTATACTTATTATGTTCATAATTCAAGATCCATGTGAATAAGAGTATAGGCATAGATATTTACTGTTTTAGATACACTGAAGTCAAGTTACAAATAATTTATTGTTCAAAATGAGCTCAACTACTATTTTACCTATTTGACTTAAAAAACAATAAATGATTTCCTTTAAGAATTCAGTTAATTATAAAATAGTATGATTTATGTATGTATATATATATATATATATATCTGTAGATTAACATATAGATATCTACAAATATATGAAATCTCTGTGTGTAATTATATAGCTAGATATATAGATACGAGTCTGAGCTCCAGCAACTTCTTTCTTTCCTGAAGTCAATAACTGAGGAATCAAGATTCAGAATCTCTTCAGACTTTTCCACTTATAACCATTTGACATCTAGAATCTGGAGTCACCTCTTCTAAAATCACATATGGTTGAAATGCAATTTCTTCAAATATTACTGAGGCAGTTATAAACGCTTTGAAATACAGTATATTCAGAAGCTAGACTAGCAACAAATCAAATTGAGCACGTGCTCAATTCCACACCTTTCAAAGACTCTACAAACATTTGTCATCCATCTTTATTCTGTATAAATATTGACTTGACATTCATGGCATATTGTGTAAGATTTACAGGAATAGCATTTGTTGTCTACTATTTTCTATGTATTTTGATTCCAATACCAAAATTTGAGTTAAATTCATGAGATTAAAAAATAAAGAAATTTGTTCTCAGGTTGTGCTCCAATCCTTTATTGCTTAAAGTGTTTTGAACAATACAGAATCAACAAGAGGTTTCTGGAATCTCAAGCTCTATGCCACACTGTGTTACTATAACAAAATACCTGAGAAAAGGCTCACAGTTTTAGAAGTTCCAGTCCATGATCAATTGAGCCAGTCGCTTTGGACCTGTGATGTCTGCACATCATGGAGGGAGCAATATGGTGAATTAAAACCACTCACCCCAACAGCCAAAAAGGAAAGGAAAATAAGAGAAGGCTGGTTCCACAATCCCCTTTTGAGGGCATTCCCCCATTGACATAAAGACCTCCTAATAGGCACCACCTTTTAAATATTTCACTATCTCTCAATAACATCACCCTTAGAACAAAGTCTTCAACATTTGGGTCTTTGGGGAACAATCAAGATCCAAACTACAGCATATATCAATTGAATAAGAATCTTCATCTTAACAAGATACCCAGGGAATTTGAATTTCCATTAAATTTTAAGAAGTGCTGAATAAATAAATGCTTTAAAATGACAAATATTAAAATGTGGAAATAAGTGTTCTTGGCATTGCTTGGCTTTATACATGATTTCTATCTTTTTTATCATTATAATAATTTCCCTCTACAGGACTTAATTATAATTATTTCCACTGAGTCTTATTTTCAATTTCATTTTTGAAACACTTATTAATAAATATCTGATCTCTTATCTCACACAGTATTGATACAGTTGGACCAAAATATAATCAACACTAGCAATGATTATAATTGTGCTTATTTCCCTCTATTGGAAGATGACAAATATGTCAGAAAAAGACAATAAATTGCAACTCATGCATTCAAAAGAAAAATCTTATTTTGGGGGGCAATTCATATGTAATATAATTAAAAATATGCATTCAAAAGGAAATATGTTGTGAATATATTGACTCCCAGGCTGTAACTCTATTCTGGCAGTTAATCTGGATATCATTAGAAAACTATTTCCAATTTCCAATAATAGAATTGGTATTCATTTTTCTAAACCCAAAACTTTGACAATCAATGGTTTATATTCTTGCTGTAGAATTAATGCTCATCTAGAAGATTATCTATATATATCTACATCTACATATATATCTACATATATGCACACACATCTATATATACATATATATTATATGTACTAAGATGTCTATAAAATTTATTTCTAAAAACAGCACCATGGTCTAAGAAAAAGAAACTTTATAAGTATAGGTGTTAGAGGACAGAGGACACAAAAGCCATTAAATATTTTAAAATTAAATGTAGAACTGATTGAGGGCTCTCAGTACCACACATAACTAACAACTGCACACACCATTTCTTATTCCAGTTAATAAGCAGATAATATGAAAATCCACACATTTTCTAATTATATGTTATATGTTCATGTTTTGTAAGCAATAGAGTCAAAATTTGTTTTCTATCATGTTAAACTCTATGATTGAAGATGGAAAAGAAATACATTACAAAAGGCAAAAAATAATCACAGAGAAATTCTTTGTAAGAGAAAAGAAAGGCTTTATAGCTTGTTTGATTGGAGTCAAAATGTTATGTCATTGAAATCTTGAAAGTAATTGAACAAATTAGGTAGCTTCTCTTGGTTCTTCAGCCTTAGGGTAAACGCAGACCTGCCCTGACAACTCCAAGAAAAATCTATGTTATCTTTATAACATTCAGGATGAAATTTGAAATGACCAATGGTATTTCCAAATATTCCTTTGCTATGATGATACTGAATTATAGTGGCAAGGGAGGGGAGATGAGAGGAATGAAAGAATGTAAATAGAACAAAGGGGAGAGAGGGGGGAGGAGGGGGCAAGGGGATAGGAATAATGGCAGAATGAGTTGGACATCAATACACTAAGTACATGTGTAAAAAGTCAAATGGTGTGAAAATACTTTGTGTAAAACCAGTGACTTGAAAAACTGTGCTCTTTATATGTAATATGAAAGGAATTACACTCTGCAGGTAATTATAACAAATTAGAATAAATAAATAAGTAAAATATATATTGCCAATCTTTTTTGTTGTTGGTTTTGTTTCAGTAAAGATTCTCTTTTACCTTAGCACTGAGTGGCAATAATCTGATTATATTTCCAAAAAAGATTCTCCAAAGGCAAGACCAGATAATATTAAAGTTCTGTACTTACTAGCAACATTTGCATAGGTAAACAAAATGCAAAAGATGATTTAAAACACATGTATAGCTGATAAAATTGTTGTTTTCATTTATTTGATATTTTCCCCCTTTGGAAAACTTGCCAAAAATCAATTAGAGAAATGTGCAATTGTTCCATCGAAGATAATAAAAAGCAAAACAAGATGCCATCTGAAATCCTGTGTCAACCTGAGCATCTACAAATTTGACTCTTCTTTGTACATAGAGCCAGAGTAATCGCCATATTTTTTGATGAACAAGTAAATGTCCTAATGACAACAACCCACTGACAATATTAAAAATTGATTTGTTTAATACAATTTGTTGAATATTCACTATGTGCATAGGAGGAGAGTGTTACTCAGAATCACCATTTCAAACTCTCCTCCTCTACTTCTTTTTCCAAGGAAAAAAGTTTCTGAGACTGGGAAGATGGCAGGCCTTTGGGACATTCAGTATCTGAGACCTAGAAGGGATTGAGTGTACTGAAAAGAATAGAAAGACGATGGGATAAATAATAGAAGTGCTACAACTTGAGAAACTGGTATTTCCTAAGAAAATCATGTCATTATGCCTGCTATGAACACACTTGTACCTTATTTCCGCCCCCAAATGCCTGACATACATTCACTTTTCAAGGACAACCTAGGCTCCAAAGAAAACTAGACCTTAATTGATGTCAATCATAAGTTCCTTAATTTTCTGTTTAACTCATCAAGTCACCAGTAAACACCTGGCTACTCGAGAGCTTCTACTATTTAATAGGATACCACAAATTGCTTGAGTTCAAAGAATATAGATGGAGGTATTTGGTCTAGCAGGATTTGTCTTGAATTAAATTTTGTATAAATGTTTGTATATCTATTTTGGTAACACTGTGAATCCCACTGAAACTCAAAATCTGAAATAATCACACCTGTGGGATGTAGCATTGATGTCATGTTTCACTCAAGGTATCTAATTGAGCTTACCTGGCACGGGAATCTTAGACCAACATCTATTTCTAGAATCCCACCCCCAGTCTCCACAGAGAAGCTGTAGCCTCCTGTGCCCATGTCCCAGTTTCCTGAGACAACCATCCCCACCACACACCACCCCTCTCAGCTTTGCATTGGGGGTATTACTCTCCAGTAGAGATCTCATCTCCCTTTCCATACTATCTTCCTGCAGGTAAGCTTTTCTGTGATACTTATTTCTTCACATGGAAACTTTGATAATCAATAAGTCATATCAATTCATTCTTGTTTTTCTGGTTTTGTCATTTTTTTTTTAAATTTGTATTGTTTCCTGGTTGCTGGCAATCCTCAAAATGATCACAGTTCTCAGAATTGAGCAGCTTCCTCCAGTGTGGAGTATTAAAAAGCATATAAAATTGTCCTTACATAGAGACCTCAACTATCTGTATTAGTATTTTTAAAATGAAAGACTCACCTAATAACAAGGATTTATTAGCAGGTCCCACTTCTATATTGGGGATTCACTAGAACTGAAATAGACCACAGAAACCCACATTTGGCAATTCTAGGAGAAAAGCCAGATTCACATGGTTGCGATCATGATGAATATATAAACTATTCTAAGTGTAGGCATAAGAGAAAGATTTTATAAGCCAAGGTAATTTTCTCCAATTATGCTTCATAAACCACTAGAATATAAGGATATGCTAATGCAGTGAAATGGGAAAAGGCTCTGTAGGCAAATACATTTGGCTTAGACCACACACTTAGAATATTACTTGAAGACTTTAACATAGTAATTTCCACCGTGACTCTTCAAGAAGAACATTGAGTATAGATAATTTGCCAAACAAATTTTATGTAAATACACACTTTAAAAATTCTTGATTATCTGTATACTTTTGAGTACTATAAAATAGAATGAGATATTAAAGAACAACTTATAGCTGATATTAAATTGAACTTCTGAGAAGGATATTTGACAAGCTACTACTGATGTTATCATGTATGCTAAACATTAAAGGGTGATTATTATTTTTATTATAATGATTATTATTATTACCATTAACTAGGCAAATGCTGGGGCAGACACCTTATGGAGAAAAAGACTTGATAGGAAACATGGCACAGATGATTTTTGTATTTTTTTAATACCCTGGTTTTATATATTAGTTACATATAATATATATAACTATATGTAATATATATGTATTATATATTAGTTATATATGAGACAATAGCTGAAGAACTTTTTCAATTATTATATCTATCCAGAAGAATGAAAAATATCCAATGAAAGCAATGTCATCTCACATTCTTCCTTAATAGCTCAGAGTTTACAATAGTCAGCGAAAAATGTAAGTGGCTAATTCAGCATATTTATAGTGACCCAATGTTATTGTGTGAATGGTTTCCAACGGACTAATCCTACAGGGGTCTGGATTGTAAAACTCTGAATGTGTTTTCATTAATTTATTAGGAAGTCAAAAACCATAACTTTTCCAGCCTGGGAAGGTACAGGAAGATGTGTATTTTAACAATATATGTTTTGGCTGATATCCACTACTTGTTGATGCTGCTCATGTCCTCTGCATGGAGAAGTAAATTCATATCTGTGATGGACTTGTAGCAACTATGACCGCCTGGTGAAGGTTTCATGGAAACCATGCTTTCAAAATGTGCTTCTTTCTCATGTGGTTCTGTTTTGTTTATTTCATGGCATGTGGCTTTGCTGCTTGTCTTGGTAATAATGCCTCTAACCTCTTACTACTAAAACGTGTTGAATTAGGATTTCCAATTTATGTGCCACTGACCCTTTATTTAAACGTGATCTGGATCCAATTATTATAAACATGGCTTACCAAACCATATGCTCACTCATCTGTTCTTTATTGTATTAATGTGTCCCCTAAAGAACTCTAAAATTAATATATAGCAGACATGTGTGTCCTAATAGCTGGTAGATAACAGGTCTTCTTGACTTATTTTTGAGGTAAATAAAATAAAGTAAAAAAAAAAAAAAAATAGCAAAAATATAATGACTAAGAATAGTCCGATGATTTTAACATGTTAAAGAAATGATCGTGAAAATAAACTATAAGCAGCCAAGTCTCTTTTGATCATATACACAATTCTGGTTAATTTTTTTAACATGGGAAAAATTTTGAAAATCAAAGCATCAAAAGCACCACGTACTCCAAGTCAGTGTGTAGAAATGGCTGTAAAGTGCTGTATGTACTCTTGAATGGGTTTGCAACTTGACAACAATCCACCAGCTTGTGAAACACTACAGCATAAGACAAAGACTTTAAGTGATCCTTGCCAGAGCCAGCTTCAATATGAACTTTCAAAAAATTGACTTTGAGATGACTGCAAAATGACTCCAAACCCAGAGCACTTTTCTGGAGACTAATTGTAACTTAATTTACTGTTATTATATCACTTAAGTACCAGATGGCCTTGATATATTTTATATATAGGTTTTACATATTTTTCTACTTATTCTTTTGTATTCAAGTCTTTTTATTTCTGTTTAAGCCACTAGTACTTTCTTTTAATGGTTCTTTCCTGAACTGAAATCCTTGCTTCCTAAGTCATATTTATTTAAAGTATGTGTGGGAATAAGATGGGGTCCTCATTAGTAGCTTGTTAGAAATAAAATAAAACAAACATAATTCCACCTGACTATCAGAAGGTTTTTTGACTGATGATAACTTCAGATATTGACTCAGAAAGAAGCCTGTATTAATTCGAATGTTTTTAAATGAGCATTTTTATCCAGAAGGTAATGAAAATTATAAAATCTCTGTACTTTTAAAATCTGTATTTTCTTTTATTCTTCAGTCTCAGGTTATTAACCTTAAAAGGATAGCAGGTGGCCAACTTGAAAGAATGAACAGATTCTTCATTTTCCAATATCCTAACACACTGCCTACTATAGTGGATTACACTTCTCGTAATGTACTGTATCATCTCATGGCTTTGTGATAACCTAATGATACGAAACAGACAAGGACAAAAATATGAAGCTTTATGTGCTTAACCTCTGCCTGAACATTTTTGTTTGTTTTAAAAAAAAATAATTGAAAAATTTTAAATAGATTCCATTATAAAGAGGTAATTAATTTTATCATACTCCTAATATGACTTTATTCTATCATCATTTTCTTTGCTATGAGTATTCATATAGCACATATGGAGAACAATTTCAAGCCATTCCAAGAGAGCACACTGGAAAGCAATGTGGCATTATGCCAGTAGACTTCAGATCACCCAGATCGTAATTTACTCAAATCCGAATGAAGGCAAAATATTCCACAGGACACGTGAACCATATTCTAGAGAGATCACAGGCAGAACCACCAGTATCCTCATTACCCAGTGGAATACCTGAAATCATCATGCATGTTGAGCAGCAAGTTAACAGGTTTCTGCATGGTCTTTATTTAAGTTGAAATCTGCTCTATAATTTCTGTTAAGAAAATATATAGAATAATATCTAGTGGGAAAAGCATGGTCAATTTTCACATTAGATTTGTACTCTATGGTAGATAGCAGAGTTGTAACTCTCAGAATTTACCATCAGCTATCTTATCACTTGTCTTTTACCACCAAGATTTGACCTCAAAGTATTTCAGTTTACACTTTTCTTAGAAGTTAGGGGAAGGCATTTGACACAGTTCATAGTCAGTGACATTCAAACAGTAATTGCTGGGCAGACAGGCCCTTTCCTGAATAAAATGGTAAAGATTGAATAGAAAAAATCCCTTTACAATTTCTCCTCTTCTTTCATTTAAGACATGACATCTATAGGTAAAGCAGTGATTTTATGGCCACAGGGAAGCAAGCAAAAGACTATGCTAGGGATGATAAGCACAACGATTTAATAAACCAGGATTCTTTGAGACTTGCATTGGGAAATGCCTGCATATTCTACTTTGATATGTGAGAAAGCAAAACCCTCTTCATTTAAGTCATTGGTAGTCAGATTTTCTGCTGTTTTGCAGCTGAATGAATATCTAGTTAGCACACAAAGACATTCAGGGATGACTTTGTGTCTCAGCTTCTGTTCATATCATTTCTCTTTTCTGACATGGGTAGTGTATACATATGTGTTCATGTTATGAGAATGTATTTATGTGCACCACGTATGCTTACTCTTTAGGTAATCTCATCTACTTTAGGTCATGTTATCTAGATTTTATGCTTTTTGTTTGCCAACAAATTCCAAATTACATATCATTCATCTAGTTGTTTCCACAAAATGCACATTATGTATCAAACCACTGATTTTATATCTTCAGTTTGGCTTTCAATACATATCTCAAACTCAACACATCCAAAACTGAGCTTCTAACTTCGACTCCACAATATTATACTTGTAAGGAATACTACATCTATTCATTCAGGCTTAAAATCTCAGTGTTATCCTTAACTGTCTTTCTCTCACATATTATGTACAATCCATTAAAAGGTCCAATTCAAAGGATAGGATCTATATGTTGAAGAGACACATTTTGGTATCATTCACAATAGCCGAGATATGGAATCAATCTAAGAGTAGATGAATGGATAAAGAAAACGCAGTATATAGACCAGATGGAATATTATTCAGCCATGTAAAATACAGCCATTTTATTGGGGATAGCACGGATGAAACTGGAGGATGTTGTGCTAAGGGAAATAAGATAGGCACAGAAAGACAAACACCATATGACCTTACCTACATCTGGAATCTTCAAATGTTGTGCATGTAGAAGTAGAGAGTAGAATGGTGGTTAACAGAGGCTAGGGTGGTGAAAGTGGTAGGAGTCAAAGGAGTCAAAACTTGAGTTAGGAGAAAGGATTTTGAGAGCTCTATTGCACAGCATGGTGACTATGGTTAATAATAATAGAATACAGTGCGCAAACATGCTGAGATTTTACATCCCAACACTAACCACGTGAGGCAATAGGTATGTCAATTAGTTCACTTTAGCCATCCCACAACATAAATACATGTTTAAAAAGTCTGTTTTATATAACAGTTTAGCACGATTTTATTTGTAAATTTAAAAACTAAAATAAAACGTCAAAGAAAATACATGTAGAGTAGGAGGGAAGGACAAATAAATAAGAAAAAGTAACTCAATGGGTACTAAGTTGTAGTGAGATAGGAGAAATAAGTTCCAGCATTCTGTTGCTACTAGGACGACTAGATTACAAACTGTATCATATGTTTCAAAAAAGCTAGAAGAAAGGATTTTGTATATTTTCACCACAAATGATATTTACTCTGATTTGAAATATATGCAATGTACACATGTATTGAAACATCACATAATACCCCATGAGGATGTATATTTTAATTGTCAATTAATAAACTAACTACATGAATGAAAGGTCTATTTGAATTTTTCCTTCTATATAATTTGACCTCTAATTACCACTCATTCCTTCTCTTTGCTGCCCAAGCCACTATGGTCTTTTGCCTTAAGGATTGCTGTAGCTTCTGTAACTGGTTTTCATCCTTTTTCCCCTTGAACTTCTGTAGTATACACTTAATAGAAGAGAGTGGTCCTGGTAAAATATCCATCTGTTGTTCTAGATGCTTCCAATCTCCAGGTGCTGCTCCCAAGACCTCCTGGTCCTCTTCTTTCCCTATTTCCCCTGTGACTCCAGATCCTTCGACTTTCCCTCTAGTTTATTATGTCCCAGTGACAGGAGGCTCAATACTGGTCCTTGACCTGGCTCCCCAGGCAGGGTCTTTGAACTTGCTGTCCCTCTGGCTGTCATGCTTTTCTCAAGATAATCTCAAAGCTAGCCCCTTCACTTCCTGTAGAGGCTTACTCAAAAGTCACATCCGCAGTGTCTGCCCACTCTGCCTGGGTCCTCCTATCTCCCATAGGAACATACACACAGCAACATTCTATATAACTCTCCATTACTTTACCTTTTTCTCTGAGCACTTCTTTCTATTTCATGTTAAAAACTTCATGTTATGTATTTTTTCATTGTCTCTCTCCACGCTAAAGTGTAAGTCCTGTGAGGACAGAGCTGTTTTGCCAATGGGATTATTATTATAGTTCCAATGCCTAGAATAATGACTTGCATGCATATTTGTTAAATGAAATTTGAACAGGTGAAAAGAAGGGAGTTCGTACTACCAATACCTGTAAATAGGTCAATGAGTGGCTCAAATAATGTGCATGTGTTAAGTTAAAGCAAAACAACCTAAACAAAAAATATCTCAAAACATCTTTCTCAGAATATTCCTTTAGTTCTTTTGTTAGACTATCTGACTATGATAAAGGCAGGTTATATATAAAAAAAAAAAAAAAAGAAAACAGTTTTTTATGTATTTTATGTATTTTTTAATTTTTAAAATTTGTTTTAATTATTTATAATTAACTAAATTAGTTTGAATCACAACCAGGTTTAAAAAAAAAAAGCCCAGAGATTTAAAATATGATATATTAACAGAAATTTTTTTATGTGTTCTAAAGCTGGAAGGCACAGAAAACTTTTCTATTAGCTGAACACACCAGAGCACACCTGTAATCCCAGTGACTGGGAGGCTGAGATAGGAGGATTGCAAACTTGAGGCCAACCTCAGAAACTTAGAACCCCAGCAACATAGTGAGACCCTATCTCAAAATTTAAAAAAAATTAAAAAGTAAAAAAAAAGTGGACCAGTAATGTGACTCAGTATGTGATCCCCAAATCAGAAACAAAGAAAAAAAGAAAGAAAGAAAGAAAAAGAAAGGAAGAAAGAAAGAAAGAAAGGAAGGAAGAAAGAAAGAAAGAAAATGTTTTCTGTTGGCCAGGTTTAAAGACCTAATATTGTCTTTGTGAGCTGTGTCATAGAACCCCTTTAATAACCAATTCTCAAAAGTTAGTCCTTTACAAAAAATAAAAATAAACATTGAACTGTTTCCTACTTGTAAACTTGGCTAACTTTATGAGTTAATCATTGATGTTATTAAATATAAAAAAAAATGAGTTTCATTCTTTCTTTTTTGTTGCTACTTAAAAGTGAAAAGCTCCTAGGTAGAAGTTATAAGGATGAAGAACGTTCAAATGGGTGGGAGCGGAAAGGAGGGAGCATGGGGGTAGAAAAAATGGTGGAATGAGATAGACATCATTACTCTAAGAACATGTATGAAGATATAAATGGTAGGACTATACTTTCTGTAAAACCAGAGATATGAAAAATTGTGTTCTATATGTGTAATATGAAATGAAATACATGCTGCTGTCATATATAACAAATTAGAATAATAAATAAATAAATAGTTAGGAACTAACCCATGATAGGTATTCTCAATTTTCTGATATATTTCAATGCAGAATCAGAGATATTACTTAAGCTCCTTGAAAATGTGTCTTCCAAAAGACAAGCTATCATGTAGAATGCCCCTCATTCTACATAGCATCTTCTGGTGTCCTTATTTCCACAGTAGAAATACATTCATAATCTCCTGTACTTTGTTGTCATTCTTGTTAGAATTAACTGAATGTTGAGAGGAAAGTGCCTTTCTTGTACCTTGCTTCGTGAACTGCTACATGGTTCTCGAATCCATTCTTTTGACACCATTTTCATGCTCATTAATGAACACAACATGGAAATTTGGGCTTGGGATGGTACCAAGGTACTTTTGGGATTAAAAGTGCCCATATACTGTATGTGTTAAATATTACCAAAAATGTAATGTTCCCCTAATCCAATAATGTTGACTAACAATAATCATCTCAAGTATGAATCAATGTTCCTTTTCTTTATCTATAACAAACATTTTTAAATTCCAAAAGAGACACACCACAACTTAAATATTCTACTCTGTGCAGCTCCAGCAGGTTAGGTATCTGCACTGGGCTGAGCTCACGGATGGAAACATCTTATCTCAATTGTTGGTCCCTCTATTGTGCTTTCTCCAGATGACAGAAGGAAACTTCTCTTCCTGACAAGAGACAGAGCATTTCTGCCAGCTGAGGTGACATTGTGTTCACTCAATAATGACACAAGGCCCTGAGGTCCTTCAGCACGGAAGATAACAAAGAAATCCTCATTAGCTAACTGAAGAAGAATGAAGGTCACTCCACAGAAAGAATGTCATGCTTTCACGTCACCGAGAACATTTGTTCTTCATTAATTCTGCAAACCCAAGCTGAGCTATCATCAAGGAACATTTTAATATTCTGTCCTCTGTCAGAAATAATGGTTAGGGTGTTTTGTTTCCTTGATAATGTACTTAAGAGGACATTTTCTGATCATTTGCCTTCACATCAATGAATTCAAATAATGTTTTAGGACATAATATGATTAGATTTAATATTGGTAATAACAGCTTAGATTTCTCAGATGAAATAAATGAGGACCGTAGTCATGTATTCGAAAGAGCTCATTATACAAATTCATAATAACACTATCATTCTTAGTGATGAAATTGTGCAAAGTCCTAGTTTAGTTATGGTCTTGGATTTAAAAAGTGCTTATTTACAGGAAGAGACCTTGAAGTCATTCCATCTACAAAAGATTCCCTCATGGTGAAATTTAATGCAATCAGTGCATCAGTTATATGGAAAACATCTTTTCTACTTGCTACTACTTACATCTAGAATTTTCTTATCATGGTCAGAAAACAGCAAAAGTAAACTTTTAATCTAGAGTGTTACAAAAATAACCTTTGGAAAGATACTTGTTTTTGTTTCTTATGTCAGGGTTGTTTGGTAGTTTGATTATGTACCCATCACTTTATAAACTGATATGGTGTAGTCTTTCACAATGATAAAGCACCATGAAGTCTTTAGTAGGAAATAAAGGGCCACTGTTCCAATAAACATGAAAAAAATATTAAATAGGTGTTTCTCTTCATTGGAGCGTATGCTTTCACCAACTTTTAAATGATCTTAGTTATTAAATATGCTAAAGAGGCCTACAGTATGTATCATGTTTCTGCGCAATTATCTACTATAAAGATTAATACTGTAAAAGTTACAAACAAATGCAAAATAGCTGTTATGATTTGGAGATGAGGAGTCACCCAAAAAGATTATGTTAGGCCATGAAGTAATGTTCAGGAATGAAATGATTAGATTATAAGAGCTATAACCTCATCAGTGGATTAATCCATTTGATGAAATAATAAACATAATGGACCACTGGGTTGTACCTGTAGGCAGGTGGGGCATGACTGGAAGAAGTAGGTCCCTGTTTCGGGATTATATTTTGTACCCTGCTCTTCCCACTCACTCTGGCTCTCTGCTTCTGTGGTGTTATCGGCACTCCTCCTTCACACCCTTCCACCATGATATTCTGCCTCACCTCATTCCCAGAGCAATGGAATCAGTCAACCATAGACTAAATCTTGGAAACTCTGACCTCAAAATAAACTCTTCCTCCTCAAAGTTGTTCTTGTCAGATAATTTGGTCACAGGGATCTAAAGCTGACTAAAATAATAACTATGGCCACATCATGTATGGTCAAAACCGTGCCTGAGTACTCTAATAAGATAAAAATTTTAAAGCCATTAATCTAAATTTTAATGATACAAGATAGAAGATAAGCAACATTTCTAATAAAATTCGATATGCAAGTACAATTTTAAGGTCATTATTCTATTAACATCTCACATAAGCACTTCATAAACTGCTTTGAGAACCTCAAGAAGGTCAACAAATAGAAAAGAACATAGCAGAATCAGTTCAGGTATTAAATTAGGCAAAGATGTGGAAATAAAGTATTTAACAGCATAATTTCCAACTGTGTTTTTAAAATGTCTGTGTACGTTAATTTGAATTATGTTAAACTAAAATCATGTAAAATAAAAGTAAAATAACATAATATAAAATTGACATGAAACAGATTTTTAGGTACGAAATCTGAAATAATGAGATGTATACAAGGAATTGAATCATTTTAAGTTGAAAATGATGTTGATACTGATAACAATAATCAGTGATCCACTGGCAAGTGTCTGTTGTCATGTTTTTTTTTTAATTTTATTTTTATAATTTTTAATATGTACAACTCATAGTGCATATATTTAGTATCTTTCTACATACAACTGTTTGTATACAAAGTATATTCGTACAATTCAGGTCTTCAATCATGCATTAAGGAAAATGATATCCGTCTCATTCAAACACCTTTTTTTTTTCTCCCCCTCCCTCCCCTCTTGCTCCCTCCCTTACCCTTCCTTCCCTTGACCATTCTAGTGTTCCTCTAATCCTCCTATGTACCCCCATCCAACTATACTTTGAAATAGCCTCCTTATATAAGAGAGAACATTTGGTACTTGGATTTTTGAGACTGACTAACTTCACTTAGCATTATGTCTTCCAACTTCATCCATTTACCTGCAAATGCCATTAATTTGTTTTCTTTTATTGCTGAGTAAAATTCCATTGTGCGTATATACCACATTTTCTTAATCCACTCATTTACTGAGGGACATCTAGGTTGGTTCCACAACCTAGCTATTGTGAATTGTGCAGCTACAAACATTGAGATAGCTGTGTCACTGTAATATGCTGTTTTTAGGTCCTTTGGGAATAGACCCAGGAGTGGGATGGCTGGGTCATAGGATGGTTTCATTCCCAGTTTTCCAAGAAATCTCCATACTGCTTTCCATAACGGTTGCACCATTTTGCAGTCCCACCAGCAATGTATGAGTGTGCCTTTTTCCCCACATCCTCTCCAACATTTATTGTTGCTTGTTGTCAATGTTTTTTGAGGTTTACAGAAGATTTAAATTATAAAAGTCCTCCCAAAACATATCTTCTAACAAAATATCAGTGTTCTGCTGGGCATGGTGGTGCATGCCTGTAATCCTTTCCAGTGGCTAGGGAGGCTGAGACAGGAGGATTGAGAGTTCAAAGCCAGCCTCAGCAAAAGTGAGGTGCTAAGCAACTCAGTGATACCCTGTCTCTAAATAAAATACAAAATAGGACTGGGGATGTGGCTCAGTGGTCGAGGGCTCCGAGTACCCCTGAGTTCAATCCCCAATCCTGCTCCCCCAAAAAAAGTCAGTGTCCAGGATTAAAAGGCAGATAATATATACTACAGACAAATAACATACATACATAGTATACATTTGTGTATATACATATATAGATATATGTGTGTATAATATGCACGTATTATATATCTATGTGCACAAATATATATGGTAGTCATTTTCAACAAGATAGCTCTGAGAAGTTTGTATCCTTCCCCTATCTATTCTCCTCATTTTGGAAATAATGATTCAGAAAAAAAAAAAAAATTAACCCTATTCGCTTTTATGCATTCCACTTATGTGAAACTACTCAATTCCCCTTTTCCTGCTGCAGAAAGTCAAGGTCAAACCCTGAGGCACAGTCCTTCCTCATATATCAAGCTGCATGTCAATGAAAGTCAACAAAAACATCCACCTGCTGTAGTTTTCCATTGAATTTTGCTAGCCTGAGATCCTATTTGCAAGTCAATGGCAAAGTCAGATTCATTTCCTATTTCTATGTCAAATGTTGGAATATATTGGTTGATAGATGAGTGAAGACAAGATATGCCATATGTGGTAAAACTGTTGCTTTGCCTTTACACACCTTTGTTTTTATGCTGTTATTGTTATTTGAGAATTCACTTAAAAACGATTATCCTCCTCAACTTATTATGCAATTGCCTAATCTTATAATTTTATGGGAAGAAATATAGAAGTAATAAGAGAACACAAAATCAAACCAGAACTTTAGCCTACCATTATTATCATCTAGCTTGTTATAGAGTATTTTAGACTAAGAAAAGTTTTAATCAAAATTACATGTTTATATGTACTTTTGTATTCCTGATTATTATTTTATAATTTTTATCACTTAATTCAAAAGAGGAACATAAGCACTCTAATAAAATTTCATTTTGCAGTTTGACTTCTGACCTGCATCTCAGAAGAGGAGATATTTCAGGCCAAAATCTTTGTAGTATTAAGTTAGTAATATTTCTCCATGATTTTTGCATTCTCTCCCTGAAAATTTAATTTGTATAACGATTACAAAATGTTCCTGTCTGAATGTTTTGCATCAGATTACATTTTTGTCTCATTCTTTTCTCCATTTTGCCTATTTTCATATTTGCAACCCTCTTTTTCAAACAAACTTGAAGATAGTAACTCAAATAGCTTTAAGTATGAAATTATCCTTCTCTACACCTTCTTTAGCCAAAAAAAATCAAAATTTTCTTCCCCAAAACTGAATTTATATGCATAGTCACTTCTGTTTTCTCCCCACCTGCCCAACTCCCTTTCTTTTCTCTTCTGACACACACACACACACACACACACACACACACACACACACACGGTACTCTAATATAGATACACCCATTGACACCTTGCCTAAATAATACCACCTGTAACAGGCCCAAATAAGTTACATGGCTTGACTTACCTACATTTGCTCTGACTGGAATGTATGTTGCTTTAACTAGAATGTCCTTTCTTCTCTGGGTAGAGATGAGAGGAAGCACAGAATGAGATATTTTTCATCCTTTAACAGGAGGTCAAATATCTTCTCTTTGTTACCCTTCCTATCTATGTTCCTAACCAGCTGGTTAGATGTTTCCTATTTTAATTCTAAAATACGTGTTTGTTTCAAATGTCTTCTTTTTGGGGGGTGAGGGCAGGCACTAGGGATTGAACTAAGGAACTCTCCACTGAGCCACATCCCCAGCCCTATTTGAAGAACTTTCAAGGACAGTGTGGGGGCAAGGTCAAAAGTCAAAGACTTTAGTGTAGGATGTCAGATACATCTGGGGAGATTGTACCTCCCTAGGGAGGTAGGGTAAAAAGCACTATAGGATGATATAAGTTTTATGCAGGTTAAGTTTTAAACCCTTTCTTAAAAATCTCCCTTTTCATATAACCACAATTTTGGTTATACACAAAAGAATGGAGTAGATAAAATTATGTCTGTACCAGTAACATCTGGGCCGCAATTTAAAGTATACAGCAAGTTTGCTCTAAATTAAAATTATATAATTTTTGGTTGAGAGAGAGAGGCGTTTCCTTAATCACTACTCTTCAATTCATTATAAATATGACATATATATTCATTGGTAAATATTTTACAATAAAGTAATTAAAAAGAAGTAATGTATTCTCAATCACTGATATATTAAGTGTGAAAGATTTAACTCAGTAACAGCAGCTCTTTAAATGTGGCATATATATGCATTTCATTATTTTTTTCTGAAATTAGCTGCATATTTTGGCACTGAGGAGAGAAAACATAAGGTCCCCAGTTCTGGGTTTTTTTTTTTTCTGTTTCCTTTCTCAAAGTCCATGACCTGGCTAGCATTTTAATGCTGTTTTTCCTTCCTTGCCAGTTTCTTATTTCCCTTGATTATACTTTCCTTTGTCAACGTAACAGCCAAACAAAATTGATAAAATGAAGACAGAAGTATTTCCCCTTGGGGATGTAGTTTTAAATTTATTTCCTACCAAAATTTTAAATTTCTTTAATTCTTGAAGTATAAATTGAAAAGTGGTATAAACTTTTAGCATGAAATTACTTCTTGAAACTTTTTGAAACTGGAAGACAATTTACATTGGCAGAGCTGTTCAAGTTATCTGTTATTATGTGTTATCTTCCTCCATAAATATCTAGTTATTTTTAGTTAATGAATTAATGAGCTGTTCCTTGAAATATGATAATTAAGCACCATTTGACTGATAGAAGAAACACATTCTCTGATGGGGAAATGAGGGGCTTTCAGGAATCCTAATCCCCTATGCAAAGCATATTTGAGGCAAATATTACTACCCTGCATGCTTTCCCTTGTTAGAGAAAAGTGTTTTCAGTTCCATCAATCTCAGTCTATTTATTTAGAAATTACTGAGTTATTAGAGCTGCTGTCTGGTCTCTTGTGTTTAATTTTCACTGTGCATCACATTCAGAAATCCTGGCTGCTGACGAAGTGCTGTGAAGTGCTGTGAGGTTCCATTTCTGCATCTTCCAGTTCTATAAAATGAATCTTGCTGTGAAAAATGAAGATTAATGGGCTCCATAATGACTTTCCCCTGCTAAAGGCAATCTGAATAAAGAGGAGAGGGAGAGAGTGAGTGTGTGTGTGTGTGTGTGTGTGTGTGTGTGTGTGTGTGTGGAGAGAGAGAGAGAGAGAGAGAGAGAGAAAGTGGAAAGCAAAAAAAAAAAAAAAAAAAAAGCACAAAAAAAGACTATGAATTATTTTGGGTAAAATAAACCACAATGGTTTGGTGGATTCCTAAACATTAAACATGGAATCACCGTATGACTCAGCAACTCCAATTTTATATACACTGTCAGGAGTGATTTGAATAGACTTTTGCACATCTATGTTCATATTAGCATTATTCACAATAACCAAAAATTAGAAGCAAACCAAGTGTGGATCAATGGATGAATGGATAAAACACGTTCTGTATACATATCATGGAATATTATTGAGACTTACAAAAGGGATATTTTGATACTTGTTACAACGTGGACGAACCTTGAAGACATTATGCCAAGAAAAATAAGCCAGCCACAAAAGGACAAATATTGCATGCTTTCAGTTTTATGAGGTGACCTACAGTAGTCCAATTCATACTGAAAGACAATAGAATGGTTACTATGAGGAGGTAGGGAGCAGGAGTAGAAGTGATTGACAATAGTTACAGAGCTTTAGTTTTGTAAGCTATTTAGTGTGATAGTTGCTCAACATGAATGCACTTTATCCCATTGAATTGTACATGTAAAAAAAATGGTTAAAATGGTGAATTTTAACTTATGCATATTTTACTACAAAATTAATAAACAAGAAATAAGTCTAAGTAACTATTTATTGCAACTGCACATTTCAAGTATAAGAAACACACTTTCTAAATATTTGTTTCTTTTTAAAACTGCTAATAATTTATCGAAGGCATCTGAAAAAGATTCTAGTACCCAGAGAATGTGACAGACTTCCTCAGTGAATAAGAATTCTGGATGTCCCATATATGTGAACTCTTTTGAGAAGAGACAACCTTGTCCTTTATTTTAAGGCAAACATCATAGAGTCCTGATTTTTCTAAAGCCAGGCTATGACAATTTTAGGCTTTGCACAGCAATGCACTGACATGAGTTGCGTTTGAATGTTAAATGAGAGGCATATAGTTCATACAGTAAGTTGATAAATACAGTGTGCTCTCATTATAGAAAATGTTACCACCCAAATTTTTTGCAAATATTAATTTTAAATGCCCACTCTAGAGAGTTCTGGCAGCATCTTTTGTAGGTATGGTGATAATTAACCAAACCAAGGTTAAAAATTCATCTCTTTAGGTAGATACGGGGGTAGTTTTAATGAATCTACTAATTATTGTGCTTAATTTTCTCCTTGTGTGGACATGGGATTTCCATAAATTAGTGTATCTATAGGGACTCTGATACTTCTTACCTTTCAGTGTTAAAAGCAGAATATTTGATGAAATATGGAAGTTTTAATGGTTTTATCACTATGAAGTATGTAGCAATTTTATTTTTTCATCCATATTAAGAAGGGATTCACAGAATTGAGAGCCGACATTGTTAATGACCATATTCCTAGTAAATAGTAAATACAAGGGTAATTAAAATTTCTTGGCGGCACCTGTTGGATCAAGAAATAAACTTTTAATCACAACTCCTTTATAAGCATCAAGAATATCCACTTTGGAACAACAGAGCAAGTTGCCAAAAGCCCAATTTCCTTTCTCTCCTTTCAGTTTCCAGACATTGTTACACACCGTTGCTCTTTGCTTAATAGTGTGACATCCTGAGACAAGCTTAACTCTGACTCTGTTGAAGGTGGTCATTGATCCAGTAGCTTCTGCCTTTTCATTGAGACAAACTCAGTGCAGCTCTCCTCTTTCTACTTATTTTTTTTCAATTTAATCACTTTCCAGAAATTTCCAGTGCTTTCTTTCTGGCAGAAATATAAATATTATATATCATAAATATTAAGTTCATGCTGGTGGGTTTGGCAGTCTCAATGAACTACAAGTCTAAGGACGGGGCTCTCGCTTGATCCTATTCCATAGGAGCAAGATATTTTACTTATAGCTATTTCATCAAAAGTATGAGACATATAAAATATTGATTTTTTTTTTGAATGCAAGAAATGTGCCTGGCACCCAATAAGCATTTTATGAGGCCCATCTGGTATAGGATCCAAGATAATTTTAGGGGATATACAGGCAGGCCACTAAGCTAAACAGAATCAAGTAGAGATAATGATGGGTCTATTTTCAGTACTTTTACAATACTGACTAAATCTAGGCAAAATTACTAATTTGATGCTAGTCTACTCTTAATACCTGTCTAATTGTTGGCGATATTCCTCTTTAACAAAGAGAGAAGGTCCCTTAGGAATAACTGACGGTGATGTTTAACTGGATTTAAACAGTTTGGGGGGTGGGGTATGTACTTCTACTGCATTTATGTTTAGTGATACAAACGTCCCACCTTCACTGACAAAGAAAGAGGCTCCTATGTAAATAACTGGTATAGACAGAAATAGTCAATATAAAGAAAAATATAGATTAAAGAATAACTCTTGAGTATTTAGAAATGACAAAAGGGGCACAAAGTTGTCTCAAGCAAGTAAAGCATTTTATTAGAATGATGTGTCTAATGATCCACAACCATCACGGTTGGTTAAAAACTTCTAAAATAGGGTAGGACCTTTGCTGATTCAATCTGTATCACTAGACAAAGGCTGAACGTGTGACCAAAATACTCATGATACCTGGCTCACTGAAGCATGAAACTTGTCAGAGAAGCAAGGCATCCACAGGTAATTACAATGAAGTATAACAACTTTTCGTATTGATAACAACAACAAATAGTAGTTCAAAGATCATGAAATGCTTTTGAGAGATGGTACTTCAAAGAAATGCAAAGTCAAAAAAAGATGAAATGCAATGAATGTAATAGGAGTCAAGAATGTGTGTGGTTATTAATTCATTCAACAAGGCTCATTTTCTATTTTCTACTCAGACTCAGCTCTATCCCAGGATGGTGCTGTGATAATCAAAGTAGCTGGGAGTACAACATGTGCCTGGCACATCTCATGACTTCAACATAAGCATTTGCTGTTGATTAACTTTTCTTATTAATGGAAATCTACAGTGTGAAAGTGACTTTGTTAGATGATTGACACAAAAGTAACATACAATATCTGTTCAGTAAAAAGGAGATAGAAAATAATTCCAGGCAAAAGAAAGTATCCAGGAGACCAGTGGCTCCACAAGTACAGTCAATCATAGCTGGAGCAAGAGATGTAAATAGTGGGGCATGATAATAGGAAAGTAAAATGATGAATACATGTAGTTATATGAGATTTTTACTATATTTTATGTTTTTGTGGTCTTTATGTTTTTTTTTATTAACTTGGCAAACACCCTAAAATTAAATCTATGTCTTACAATTTGCATTGTAAGTTTAAATAACAAATAATGTAATTTATAGGGATTCATAAATAATATTTTATTTAATAATAAGAAAATAACATTTAGTAGAATAATCATTGGAGTTAATATAAAAAAATTATTTTGAACATACATGAACAAGTTGTCTCTTAAAAGTTAAAAACTTTATATCATTTGGTTTTTCCTCTTGAATTCATATTTTAATTCCTTTTTCACAATAGATTTTCCTATAAATAATTCCTATAATATTATTTTATCCCAAAATGTTTTACAGTTTTTCATAATAGAATCTTTATAACAATGTTAAAAATTATTTCTGAACATCCTGTGTCTATGTGATTTTCATTTAAAATGAATTTTCAGTATGTTAGTATACAAGAAAAAATATTACTTCCAATCAACAATTAGTCCAAAATTAAAAACATAAAATAAATTAGTCAAAATAACAAAATTTTATTTGGGCTGAATTCTTTAATAACTCTAAGGCTTTTTATATTTAGTTTACATATCTCTGAATGAAAAATGTCATTTCTAGAATAAACACCAAATCTATTTTTATTGTTCTTTCATAGGCATAAATCTTGAGAATCTGATCATTAATTTATAAATGGGCATATAAAGAGTTATGTTTTACCTTGGCATACAATTTTTATAAATGTTTCTGAGTTTTATGTCAAAAATCAAATACGAACACATCTCAAAAATTATTTTCAATACTCCATCAGGTAAACTGCATTGAAATAAATGTATTGTAAGCCATCTAACTCACAAAAATATTTGTTTTCTAGTCACTAAATTTGTTTTTTCAAGCTGACAATATTTAGAGTGACCCTTTGGTTTATCACCAGGCTTTTACTCACTGGTACAATGTATCATAATAGGTGCAAGATATATCCTTACTTGGGAAGGGTGATAAGCCATGGTGACTAAGCCACAGATGGCTAGGTGAGTTTGGAAAGACCACATGTGATACTTAGCATCTGGATCCATTCTGTGTCCATATTATTCATGACTTTGGAAAGTTTTAGCACACAGGACAACTACTCCTATAAACAAAGCCACCTCAAACTGTTTTAGAAGGAAAAGAAACATTATTATTGTTTTTTGTTGTTGATAAAATGATTTTAATGGCAATGGATAGGTTAAATTTGGAATGGGGTTGGTGCCAGAACATGTTTTTTAATAGTTAGGTGAATGCTGCAAATATACTTTGTATACAGACTGTTTTCTTCTTGTGTAAAAAGAAGCTCTATATGTATAGTATGAACTGTAATACATACTACTATAAATAAAAATTTAAAAAAATTATTTCATCAATAGTTAGGTGAAAATATGGTATCTTAGGGGATGAATGACTTAAGAAAATATTTTAAAGGCAAGTTCAGTAGAGGTCAGTGACTTGAGAATATGTGAGGAAGACCTCTAATAATTTGAATAGTCATTAATTAGCTTACAGATTGAGGTACAATGCTATTAGCTGAGATGGGAAATACAGAAGTACAGTATGTTTAGGGGAAAAAGTTAGATGCATGTGGGCTAGGCACAGGGCATTACATAGGTATGTACTCATGGACATCTGGGAGAAAAGGAGTTTAAAATAGAAATCTGTTCATCTAAATAACTGAAGATCATGTACAACCTAATTCCTTCTTCAGTTTGATTCTATATAGATGCAACTAAATGACAATGGATAAAGACAAGATTTTTGAAAAGCCCAACATTTAAAGCAAAAGAGCCTGAGAAGGGGCTGTGGAAGTGGCAGTAGTCGTTAACAGGAAGGAATTGCAGCATGAGACTGTGGCCAGTAACCTCATAGACCTCCACCAGTTCAAAGGCCATTGTCAAGCTCTGTGGAGAAGAGATGCATATTTTAAGATAAAATACGTACCTGCTCAGGACTATACTATGTTTCTACTCATGGTCATTCATGTCCACTGGGGTCTTACACAATGACTTTGCAAAGAAAGTTACTCAAAGATTTTTATTCTTGTTCTTCATTGTACATTCAAATGAAATTATAATGCTATTAATGTAGAATACATCAAGTAAATATATTTAAAGCTCTTAGCAAAAAAAAAATCATCTTCAGTATTCATATATTGTTCATGTTAAATACTAAGTAAAAACAACATAAATTTTACTGTAGCAGCTGAGAAGGTTGTGTGTGTGTGTAAGCATTAAAACAAAAATCTACCAAAATATTCAGAAGGATGGCTCACTACCCTTGGGGAGATCACCTTTCTTGGGGTTTTCCCTGGCAGATCTCTAATTACTAAATACACAGATAAAACTTACAAAATAATATGAAAAACTTCTGTTTTAGAGGTTGTCATGTGGCTGACGGATGATGTTGACCTGTCAAAACTTTTTTGAGTCTTACTACCAGCAAACAAACTAAAGCACAATTATCAAGAAATGCTTTAAGGTTGACTTATTGCTGTTAATTCAGGTTTTACCAGAATATTATTTTCCTCATGTTTGTAATGAAATTTTTTTTTGCCATGTTGAATTTACTATGCCAAATGAAATTGATCCTTTGTGATTTTTTTTTTTTTTTTTTTACATTGTGTCAGGTTTTTCTCTATTAGCACATAAGGTAATTTAGAAATGGATAACATAGATGATTAAATTGAACATGTAGTCATTAGAACTACTTAAGTGTTGGTGATGTTTTTAAAAATTGTTTTAGTTGTAGATGGACACAACACCTTTATTTTATTTGTTTATTTTTGTATGGTGCCAGGGATTGAACCCAGTGCCTCACACATGTTAAGCAAGCTCTCTACCCCTGAGCCACAACCCCGGGCAGTGTTGGTGATTTCTTAGTTTATCCATCTTGTTTAATATGATGAGTATTTCTTAGTTCTAGTCTCTATGTTTTTTCCAACTCTTGCCCCCAGAAACAGAGAAACAGAACACTGAAGGTTTTGCCTCATTTCTGAATTCAACAGGGAATCTGAAAAACACAGTTTAGATATTCAAGCAATTTAATTTTTAGTATATCCACATTTACTTAAGATGCTGTGAGGAAACTATTTTTAACTTAGACTAACTGGTAATGGCTTAATGTATTTTAGACTATGCATGTGATCAAACCAGCCTTTTTTACCTTTCACAAGTCCCCAGAGATAACAGATCACCCCACTCATGCACACACATGCACACTCCCATTTCATTAGTTAGGGCTTTCAGATAAAAATAGGACACCAGCTAAATTTAAGTTCAGAAAAATAAGGAATAACATTTTTAGTATAAGTATATACCACATGTAATCTTTTCACAGTTTTTCTGAGATTCAACTGAACTGATTTTAACTGTGTCCTATATTTTTGACAAATCTGACACATTTATCAAAATGTGAGCATGCTGCCTCCTTGACCAATATATTTTGAAGGCTATAGATGTAGTTTCCAGCTGCTTTTCATTATCATTCAGTCTGATTTTTAAGTGACCAGTAGAACATGTTATTTACTGCTTATACCTAAAATCCCAGTTGTCCTGAAAATGTTTTATATAGCTCTTGGTATGCACCTTGGCTAAAATGGTAATACTTAACTATATTTTATTTGTAAAATTTTTATCCCAATTTTAAAATTTATCTATCTTCCTAAAGCAACTTTTATAAAATATGAGATAAAGATCATCCAATCAAAATTCTGGGTCTAAATTATTCCTTTTCCTGATGATAACAACAAAAAACACATGTATTATAAAGGTGGAATTAAATTTATAACTAAGGAGTTGAAATAAAATAACACCCAAGAAGTATATTTCTGCAAGTAGTTTCTTTTCCTCTCTCACAAGATATTACACATTCTCTTACATGTGGAAATATTAAGCATTTAATGCCTATCTTGGAACATAAAATATAGTTAAAACTGAAGAGTTTTTATCAGAACCAAAAAAAGAGTACATCACTTCCTGTAGGAAAGAAAGAAGATGACAGACAGAAGGAGTGCTTTCTCCCTGTGAAGCAATATTGTCTATGTGACAAATAACTTATCTCAAATAAGAATAGTATTTAATTGGAAATAAGAATAGTATTTAATTCTAAAATGAAAAATTACATTTTATATTGGTCACAGCAGTCAAAACTCAATGAGTAAAAAAGCAGTCTGTTAATAGTTTTATGCCAGCTTAATATTCAATGAAATTTTTTATTTTTTTACTCCAACAATATTGCTATCCTCATCAATTTCCTATGCAGTTTTATAAATATCCAATTTTAGAAATGCTGAATGCCAATCTCCTCTCCACTTAAGCCATTTTAAAATACACACATGAAGCATCACTAGTGTTTTCCCACTATGTGGGCTATTCTTGGAAATGTTGAAATTTTCTCTTATCTAAAAATATGTGGTCCCAGGAAAAAGCAGTGAAGCACATGGTAGAGTTACTTTTAAGGACAACCATGATATTTTTTTTAAGTGTCTAATTATGTGTAATGATTATTTTCTATATGTTTAATAATACCTTTCTATCATTTGATTTATCTTATCCTCTGTTTCATATCTTAATGGGGTTATGGTTTAGATATGAGGTGCACCTCCAAAGCCTATATGTGAGGCAATGCAAGAAAGTACAGAGGTGCAATAATTGGGTTATGAGAGCCTTAACCCAATCAGTGCATTAATCCTCTTGAAAGGATAATCAGGGTGGTAACTGCAGGCAGGTAGGATGTGGCTTGAGGAGGTGGGTCACTGGAGGCAGGCCTTCAGGGTTTATAATTTCCCCCTGGTGAGTGGAGAGCTCTCTGCTTCCTGGTTGCCAAATCCGAAACTGTTCTTGTCCTGCATTCTCTTTACAGTAATATTCTGCCTTATCTTGGGCCCAAAGCAGTAGAATCGGCCATCCGTGAACTGAGACCTCTGAAACTGAGACCCAAATAAACGTTTCCTCCTCTATGTTGTTCTCATTAGGACTTTTGGTCATAGCAATGGGAAAGTTGATGAAAAACACAGTAAGGAGTCTAGGTCCAATCTATTCTTGAAGCAAATATGTACTTAAATTTTGGATAAAAGACATAAACTAAGTTAACAAAGTTTTAATGTAAAAAAAAAAAAAAAACACTGTACAAAAGAGTAAACTCTTCCATGCTACTTGAATAAATGAATCTCTCTTCCTTGGTTCCCTAATACATCCATTTAAACATAGTTGTTAAGCTCAAAAGTACTGAAACAGATTTATCTCTTAGCATACCATTTATATTTACTTAGCTGAGCGACAATCACTTAACCTTTCGCTTTAATTTTTTTTCCTGTGACTGTAGGAAACAAAATTAATGATGAACCTCAACCACATAATCTTCATGG
This sequence comes from Tamias sibiricus, assembly GCA_025594165.1. NCBI lineage: Eukaryota > Metazoa > Chordata > Mammalia > Rodentia > Sciuridae > Tamias > Tamias sibiricus. The sequence goes on from CM046662.1 coordinate 15,650,828, forward strand.
AGATGAGATCCCATAATCCAGAGTTACTCAAGGTTACAATGATGATGTTCCCTTCAAAGGGAAAATTATCTAGAATTTACTTACACTGTAGTTAATATGTTGGGTAATTATGATCACATACAGAATGACTTGAAGTCTACAGGTGTAGGACTCTTTTGCCTTTATAAAAACAAAAGATTTATGAAGTAAATACAAAAAAAGCATCAATGTCAATAGTAAGCACATCAACAGTATGACTTTCTTATTGTAGGTGGTGGTGTTTTGCTGAAACTGAATCACCATTTGCATTATAACCCTACCTGTAACTGTCAAACTGAGGATGGTTCTTTTTGAGGTTACTTTGCTGATGCCCTTGGACACTCCATGATGACTGGTTCTTCCCCACTATTTTTTTCCCTCTGTACAATCTGCAGCATAGAGAATATGTCTTTGACTTTCCAGAAGCACTACTGTGTTCCTTTGGTGTAAGTCCAATTTGGTTCTTTTGCCAATATAGAGTAGGAAGCCTCATGATCAATAGAGTAGGAAGCCTCATGATCATAAACTGAAGTAAACACAGAGGAGGAAAGGATGAATTTGAAGAATTCTTGTCATGAAGACATAAAAGTCATACTACAATCAACCCCCACTCCAATCACAAAACAACTATAAATAAAAAGAGAAAAGTCTAAAGAGGTAGCCAGCCTTACACACAGGACAAAGATCTTCATGGGAAAAAATAATAAGGGAAGGAGCAAGACTCCTTCCTCTAGCTTTCTGTGGTTCAAGTCCCAAACAGGCAGTAACAAGAGATCAGTTTCTCTGGGGCCAGTGGGATTAAAAATATTCCTATAAGTACTTTTAATGGGTTTTTAGAACCACACCCATTGCTTAAGTACATATAGGGTACATCTGGGGCTCCTGCTGCAAATGAGAGAACACTAAACTAAAATCTGTTGTCCAGAACTACAGCTTTTAATAAGCCATGAAAATAGCTTATGAAAATGGGACTTCTTCATCCGTGAGAAGTGAGACCATGACCCTACTGGCTTGGTGGCCATCTCTGCCACCAGTCCACTAGCTGGGGCAGTAAACTGTTACTATGCAAACTGGTGCTTGATGGAGACAAACACCAAATTTGCCAATTTAAAAATTAAAAAAAAAAAAATAATTGTAGAAAAAATAAAGAAACTCCCACTCAAACTAAGGTTGACAACCCAACTTTCAAAACAGATGAAGAAATAAAATATTGCAAAAAGTAGTTCTGAAAATCACCCGTCATAAAACTGAACTCACCCAAGGTGAAAAGATTATATGAATTAGACTGTAAAAGGCATTAATAATAGATTACAAAGATCAAAAGGACAAAATAAAATCTATTCATGTTTTTAAAATAAAATAGAAGTAAAATAAGAGCAGGTGAAGAGGAAAGGGATCCAAAAAACTCTTAAATGAAAGCATTATTATTGTTATTTTTATTAATATTATTATTTGGTGTCAGGGATTGAACTCAGGGGCACTCAGCCACTGAACCACATCCCCAGTCCTATTTTGTTTGTATTTTATTTAAAGACAGGGTCTCACTGAGTTGCTTAGTGCCTCACTTTTGCTGAGGCTGGCTTTGAACTCGAGATCTTCCTGCCTCAGCCTCCTGCGCCACTGGGATTATAAGCATGTGCCACTATACCTGGCAAAGCCATTAAAATTTTAATAAAATGAAAACCCTCAGTAGACAGAATAAACCCAAAGTGTTGTTGACATCACTGGGGAGAGAGAGACCTACTGAATTTGAAGACAATATTGAGGAATTTACTCACAAAGCAAAACCACAGGGTATATAAATAGGAAAGAAATAGAGAAATGAAGAGCATAGACTAGGAAGCTGTAGTATATGTTCTAAAAAGTGTCCCAGAAGAAAGAGTTGAAGGTCACTTGTGGAAATAATAAATGGTGATCATTTTTTAGAACCAAGGAAGGGCATTGCGCACACTGAAAAGGATAAATATGTGCTCACCAAACACATGATAAAGAAGCTGCATTCATCATTGGTACAATAAAAGTCTTTACATCCAGAAACAAACTGCATTAATTGACCAAAAATAAGAAATAAAATAGAAAAAATAAAGGTTAAAGCAAGGGGAAAGTCCTTACTAATAGAAATAGATGCAAAAGTGGCTTCAAAACCTTGAGAGAAAATAAATATTGGTCTGAAATATTACCTCTAGCTAAAACCCCTTATACAATGATTAAAGGTCCATCAAATAAATTCTCATTGAGGGAATTATTGAAGGATACATTTTAACTAAAATAAAAGTGCAACCAAAGAAAGGCATTGGGCAGGGGCTGGGGTTGTGGCTCAGTGGTAGAGCCCGGCCTAGCATGTGTACGGCTCTGGGTTCGATCCTCAGCACCATATAAAAATAAATTAAAAAAAATAAAGGTATTGTGTCCAACTGCAACTAAAAAATAAATAATAATAATAAAGTAAGGCATTAGGCAAAAAGAAAATGGTGATGGCAGATATTTTTAAGAAGAAGGATGTTCACAGAACAGCAGGGTATACAGTGTTAAAAAGAATGTTCTGGATCTCCTTAATGAGGGTTCTCCTTCAGATGATCCTCGCTGCAGAGAACCTTGCATGGTGTTTTGGCTCTGCCGCTTACTGCTGCTTATTACTTGTGTGACCACGTGAACTCTATTAACTGTTCTGCACCTAAGATTTGCAAATTAGGGAGAATAATAGCAATGCCCTGTGGATTAAATGATTTTCTTTTCAGAAAAAGTCTTAGAAATATTTTTGACACATCAAGTAAATAAATGCATTTAATTTTCAAAATTACATTCAAATAAAACACAAAATTAGATAAAGACATAGATGGTCACATAACAATCAGGAACTCTAACATATCCCAGATCAGCAGATACCAAGTCCTCATACTGGGAAAAGGAAAAGCCTACAGTTGCAGTAAAAGTTTAGCATGGTGCTGCTTCCCAGGAAGTCCTTGGCAAATGTCACTCAAAATACAACTGCAGCCAGAAAACTGCTTACCATTCTATTTTCTTCTGCTTTTACCTTAGCTTAGATGTAACACAAAAATCTTAAACATGTCTCAGATATCATCTACTTTTCCTAAACCCAAACTCATGGGTGAGGATACTTTGAATGAATCAGATATTATTACCCTTGGCACATATATGATTACATGATTGGTGTGATTCTATACCACGTACAACCTGTACTACATTTTATGTATGATGTGTCAAAATGCATTCTACTGTCGCATACAAATAATTAGAACAATTAAAAAAAATGAAAAAAACTTTTTGTGCTCCAAGATCATATTCCATCTTCGACAGGGCTAATCAGTCAACATTTCTTGACACTGAAATGGAATCTCTCTCTCTGTTACTTCTGTCTATTAATATTACTTATGTCCTATTTATTTGTTCTTTTATTGTACAGTCTTATAGTGATCTGAGAGAAAAATAAAAAAACAAAATTTCATCTTCTTTGTTGTGCTCCTTTTACTGTTCTGTCACTCTGTAGGCTACATACCTCACCCATCCCATCCCTATTTGTGCCTTCTTCCCCAGGTATGTTTTCAGCCAGGAACTTTATATACAGTGCTCCGTAATGGAGCACGTGGTTTTATACTTGTCTACACAGGTACAGTAGATGGAATGATCTCTTTCCTTATCTACACAATTTTATTCCATAGCCATTTCTGTTCCAGACACTCTGTTATTCACGGAAGAGGCAACCAGGATCACAGATACATCACTGCCTTCATAAAGTTCAAAGTCTAATGGGGAAAATCCTCCAAGTCAGTCAACGGTCCCAAAGCAGTGTGATCAGGGATAGAATTAGCAAGTTTGCAATGCAATGAGAATATTTAAGAGCCACAACTGACTTAATTGAGCGGTCTCTAAGGGGAAATCTGAAGGATAAACCCAAGGTGGGAAAGAAAGATTTTCCCTGAGAGAATACACTGGCTTTGAGAAAGTGAATGAAATTCGATATAACTGGACACCGGGGTACAAGCTAAATAGGTATAAGGGAACACATTGAATAAGTGATTAAAATCAAATTATGCAATGCATTCTTCTGTATATAACAGCTATATTAATGTGAACCAATATAAAATGAATTTCTCAGCAATCATATGATATCTTTGACACTACTGATTTCACATTTATGTCATATGAAAAGAACTCATCTTTTTTTTTTCATTTTTACTTGCATAGAAGTTGTTTGGGATAGTGATAGAAATTTTTAGATTTCAAATTATTAGATCTGTTCACATCATTTCTGTCATTCAAGGTATCCCTGGAATCAGATTTGTCAATAAACATTTTATAGTATTGTCTCACTTAAATTTCCCATTGTCTCCATAAGAAATACAGCAGATTTTGTCAATTTCCTTTGAGGAATTGAATATGAGATATAGTATGTCTGTTCAGTAATTGATCTTGGTCAAGGAATATTTAAAATATATATTTTATGTTCTCTGAAATGTGAACACAGTGTTCAAACCCTTAAAAATATTAGCGTTTGTGATTCCAAACTTTGGGAATGCAAAGACATCTGTCTGAAAACAGTTAACTTAATCTCAGGGCTCTACTCCAATGAGGCACATAAAGCCCACTGACTTTTGGCTTACTTCAAATTTATATATCCAAAGAGAAAAATCATTCAGCCTTTCATGGAAAGGTACCTGAACCAATATTCTTTGCATAGAATGTTGTATTAAATTCTTATTACATTCAGATACATATTTTAAATTTTCTTTTTTTGCTACCAGGCATTGAACTCTGGGCCCCTTAACCACTGAGCCACATCTCCAGCCCTTTTATTTGTTTGTTTGTTTGTTTGTTTGTTTTTGAGAGAGGTCTCACTAAGTTGCTGAGGCAGGCTTTGAATGTGCAATCCTCCTGCCTCACCTCTCAAACCTCTAGGATTACAGGTGCACCACCACCTCACCTGGCCTTATTTTAAATTTCTTTAGTGAGTTTTTTTTTTTTTTTTTTTTTTTTTTTTTTTTTTTTACTGGACAATCACTCATTCTGCTCTTCCTGTGATGCTCTGGACAAAGACCGAGACAGAATGTGAATAAGATACTGAATTAAAGGAAGACTCTGGGAGGAGAGTCTACAAGTTTAGGCTTATTTCTAAGTGTGCTTTATGGCTAAACGTGTGTTTTCTTTATGGCTTGACGCTGCTTTTCATTCATACTAGAATATTGTGTCATCATGTTCTTTTGAGAATTATAGAATCCTATGACACTTTGTAATTTGTAGTTTCCAGAAAAGAATATCGCCATTGGTCATATGTGTGAGTGTATCCTACAACAAACCTATAACTTAATATTTTAAATAAGTACATTTATATTTTTCTTCACATATATAATCATATTTATATAAAATCATGTTTGTAAATTTATTATGTACTACATACGTGAGAAGGAAGGCACATCAGTTTGACTTTTCAAAACCCTTATCCGTTAATCCCATTGTCAAGCTTCTCTAATTCCTTTAACTATAACTCAATCCCTAACTGAATAATAACATACTTATGATGACATAGGATATACTATAATAATTTTAAATATCAGTAAATCAATGTTAATGAAATAAAGAAAAGACACTGTCATGAGAATGGTAAACTAAGGAAAAAATTCTCTCATAAAAGATCCTTTTAGATTTTAATGTAAAGACAAAGGAAAGAAGTTAATTGAATGTCAAAGAAGTGACAAGTTTCTATCTTAACCTTGAAACTTGTGAGAATGTGGAATGCCAGATTTGTGCCATATGTTAGCACTCCTGACAGTATTATGTGTCTTTACCACAACACCATCTGTGCTGCTGTACCTGAGCAGGGACAGTGGCTAGAAATGGAGAAAAATAATGAACCTTTACAACATATTTTTCCCCAGCACACACAGCTGGTAATAGATGCTTTACTTCGATCTGAATAGCACCATGGAGGTCTCGAATATCAGGACACTGAGATATCTCTGACCTAGATGTGTTGACTCTTTATACCCTATAAGTGTAAAAATTATGATTTCCATTTTACAAAATTTGAGATCTAAAACCTTGATCTCATATGTTTGGAATGTTACCTCTCTTTTTGTAGTAACTCTTATACAATAGGGAGTGTCTCTGTAATGATGGAAAAATTGGACGCAGGATGATAAAAGTGGTCTCATTGTACTAAAGTTGTCACGGTCACATTTACAGCTTTAATACTGACTCTTCTGACCACTTACTATTGAATGTGGACTTCATTCTTGATTTTTTTGTTCTTATTTCTTTCTCCACACAATGGACCATACCACCTAGCTTTACAGAGTTGCATTAGGCTTAGAGTTAATGTGTCTAGATCAAGAGCATAATAAATTCCAAGTTCAAAGTAGACAATTATTATTTTTCTCAGTCATTCTAGAGATAACCTGTCATGCTTTGCAATCTTCAAAGAAGAATATCATCTTATTCCTCTATTAGCATCAGTACATCAGCCATATGGCACACCTGGCCACTGAGTGAATAGTTGAAATTACATCTCTAAGGAACACATTCATATTTATGAAAGGAAATTGATTCTATTTAACAAATTATCTACTATAATTCTATCAGTATAGCATCTATCCCCCAGAGAAAATCAAGAAACTTTGAGATGTAATGTTTAGCCCTTCATTTGTAGACTTTAGACAAAGAGAGAGATAAGTATTTCTGGGGGTAGGAAATTTAAAAAAAATCCATCTCCAGGTTAACATGAAGGCAGGCAGGAAGCAAGGAAGATGGCTGAGCAGGCGGATGAGTGGGAGGGAAGAAAGGAAGGAAGAAAGGTCCTTAGGGTATAAACACAGTTTTAGATTGTAAGCTATGGTATATATTTATACAGAGAGATAATCTGATGAACTTTCCTAAGAGATCATTTTAAACCTCTGTAATCAACACAAAGAACTCATCAAACAACCTCAACTCCTGACAAAAGAATTTTTGGGATTAATAAGCATGTTGGCAGATAGTATCAAAGCTCCAGTTGGTACAAACCCATTAGCTGTGGCACTGAAAGCATCTCTCTGTCCAGCTTCCATTCCATACTTCAAGAGGATTCATCACCGACTGCTTGCCCCTCCCTCTTAAACTGGCCCTCTATCCCCTCTTTCATTCCAGGAGTGCAAATTTTGGACCCTCTTATCCCTTTCCTTTTATTACACCCCCTTCCCTCCCTTTCCCTTAACCTGCACAGATTTATACCTTCAACCAGGCAACATTTTTACTTGGCAATCACTGCTATTTTTATTCCACAACCATGCTTCTCTGATTCCTGGAATACAGTTGTTTTGTCTCGTGTAATTTATGTCTTATATTTTGTTTTGGTCTGTGAGATGAAGTCTTACTGTGTAGTCCAGGTTGGTCTCAAACTCCTGGGCTCAAGCCATCATCCTGCCTCAGCATCTGGAGTGGCTGGGACTACAGGTGTGTGCCACTGCACCCTCTTAATCTATTTCTTATGTGAGATGAGAAGCAGCTGGCATGATAGCATCAAAGCATATATTTTTTCTAATAGAACCCAGAGTATTTGCAATAATCTGATGGAAATAAATGATGTCATCAATGTCCCAAAGATTTTCGTTTTCCAAGATCAACAAGAAACCTAAAACTGAAATTAGAATTCCAGTCTAGTGTTCACCACACCACACACATGATGATAGAAAAAATAATAGCTGTCAGTATGTTATCTGCCTACTATATGCTTATCAATGTAGTAAATACTTTACATCCATTATATCTGTCTTAAATAGTAGTTGCACAAAACTTGTAGCCATTAATACATGAATTTTATAGATGATGAAATAGATTAAATTTTAGAGAATTTCCCCAACATCACACAGATAGTAAGTGACAAAGACAATATTCAAACCAAGATTAATGTGACAAAAGTCTTTACAGAAACCTTTAGGCACAAATATATTATGTACACACAAGGCCATGATTGTTGCACTGATCATCTAATAGGAAAATACCAGCATACCAATAATGAATGGCATTATGTTAATTTTCTTTAACTTAAAGAAAATAAGTAGAAAAGGAGGTAAGTCAACAGTGGTCCTACAAATTTAAAATTTTAAGTCAGTAGTAATCTTTCAAACTTGTAAGTAAGATATTTTAGCTGTGTTTTATATATGGGAGCTCCTTCAGAAACTTTAGAATTCATTGTATTAAACTCATTATAGGATGCTTTCCTTATAGGCCATTCTGCATGATACACACATCATATTTAGTAAAAAGCATTTCAAAGTCCCTTTACAAGAAAGAATAAATTATTTATCATGGTTCTGAAGTACACATGTATACATATACATTTAAAGATTGAATGTAAAAGTTGTATATTAGGTACTTATTATGTATTAGCAAATGAACACACTTACATGCAGTGATATTCACAGGGAATCCTTCCCTATATAAGCAGATTTCAGCTTAGTTAAATCTTTCCCTCCCCTTGACTGTGAATCCCACTGGTTCTTGCTGGAAAACAGTATTAGACTGAATAGGTATATGTGCTCGATGTAATTTCTGTCCTTGTAAAAAGCAGTTATTGCACATCTGAAATTGCTACTTTTCTTCTCTAATATTACTGTCATTTTATGGTGTGCTGTATAATTAAGTTTACTGCAACACTGAGGCATTTGGTAGAGTTTCCATTTCCTACCTATGGTTTATTTTTACTCCATATGATAAATTAACAGGCTGCAAAATATAATTTTAAATTCCAGTTATTTTAAGTGAGTCTTTTTCCCTCTGGAATTTTATTATTATTTAAGAGTTAATGTTAAGTTCTATGGTGCCTACATGTCATATTAACCCAGATATTGCAAAGTAGTTACTCTGTTTCTAGTTTTTAAAGTTTAAAAATACAGATGCAATTTAAACAAATATTTTAGAAAAATTCTACCTGGATAAGAAAATCACAAGGAAAACTATATCAAAATGCATGATAAAACTTATAACTGTAAAGGTTTATATAAAATTATTATGAAAGGTGTATAGGGATTAAAGGTAACTATTCAGATTAAAGAGGTAGGAAAAGGAAAATGTACGTGACATAACATTACAGCATTTAGGCAGAATAATGCTATTTTACCTCCTAGTTTCACATATGCATTTTAATTTTATTGTTTGTTTATTTTTTGGTACCAGGGACTGATTATTTTTTGGTACCAGGGACTGAAGCAGGGGTGCTTTACCACTGAACTACATTCCCAGTCCTTTTTATTTTATTTTACTTTTTAATTTTTTTTTAGTTGTAGATGGACATAATACTTTTATTTATTTTATTTATTTATTTTTATGTGGTGCTGAGGATCAAACCAGGGCCTCACATGTGCCAGGCAAGTACTCTACCACTGAGCTACGAACCCAGCCCTTTATTATTTATTTTTACACAGGGTCTCATTAAGTTGCTAAGGGCTTTGCTATGTTCATTAGGATGGCCTCAAACTTGTGATCCTCCTGCCTCAGCCTCCTGAGTAACAGGGTTATAGGCATATGCTGAACCACCCCCTGTTTATTGTTTAAATTTTTATTTGATTTGTTTTAACATTCATGCCTGATTTTGAATTTGATTTTAGATGAGATCTCTGGTCATCTTAAGTTCCTTCACCTTTGTCTATTATTCAAAGCACCTTTCTTTTGTCCTTCATTATTTAAAAAGAATTCATTAATTTTTGAAGGACTAGAGGTAGGTAGCGGTTGTGTGAAGGGTGCTTTATATGAGATTTCATGTAATTTTGGACATGGCAATTAATTAGATGTCTTCTGCTTCTGCTGCTTTATTTTAGCCTGATAAGACTACTCACCAAATTTCAGCAACAAATCTCATCATCCCTTACAGATGATGAAACTGTGAGTGAGTGAATTTCCCAAGATAAAAAATAGTGGTCAAGGTCATAGTGGAATCATGAGATCCGCTTTCTTGACTTCCTGTATCAAAATAAAATATTCCATTGTTCCTGCCCAAAGTGAGCACCTTCAAGTACCACCAGGAATATCTGAGTTATCTAGAAAATACTTTAATTAATAAAGCTTGTCATGATTAAGGGAAGGAAAATGATAGCAAACTTGACTAATAGTTTTTGTCTCTGTCCAGATTGCTTTCCACTGTGCTTCTCAAAACATTTACCCTAATCTGTAAGTTGAAGGAAGAAAGAGGATCTTTTAAGAAACTGGGGGAATGTCCATTTGGAAAGCAGTATGGAGATTCCTAGGAAAACTCGGAATGGAACCACCATTCAACCCAGCTATCTCACTCCTTGGGCTATACCCAAAATAGCATACTACAGGGACACAGCCACATCAATGTTCATAGCAGCACAATTCACAATAGCTAGATTGTGGAACCAACCCGATGCCCATCAATAGATGGATGGACAGGGAAACTTTGGTATAAAACAATGGAACATTACTCAGCACTAAAGGAGAACAAAATCATGGCATTTGCAGGTAAATGGAAGGATTTGGAGAAAATAATGCTAAGTGAAGTCAGCCAATCCCAAAAAACCAATGGTCGATTAATTCCTTTGCTATGATGATACTGAATTATAGTGGCAAGGGAGGTGGGATGAGAGGAATGAAGGAATGTTAAATAGAAAAAAGGGGGAGGGGAGGGAAAGGGGCAAGGGAATAGAAACAATGGCAGAAGGAGTTTGACATCAATATACAATATACAAAATATACAATATACAAAACTCAAATGGTATGAAAATACTTTGTGTAAAACCAATGACCTGGAAAACTGTGCTCTTTATATGTAATATGAAAGGAATTGCACTCTAAAAGCATGTATAACATATTTAATTAATTAATTGATTAATTAATTTAAAAAGAAACTGGGGAATGTCCTAAAACATAAAATACAAAACTGCTTAAACATCTCAAATTTTGTCTTAAAATGAAAAACTTGGCTTCCACTGAAAATGTTGTTTATTTTATTTGGGAAAAAAATAGCATTTACCTTCCAATGCAAAATAATGGACTGAGATAAAAAAATAAAGCATAAATGTGCCATCAAGGGACAGCATTTGAAGAGCTATATTAAGTCCACTTATGTGTACAAGTTGTTTTATTATCATACCTCATAAAGCCATAACTGGTTTTCTAAAAATAAAATGTGTAAACTATTAAATCCTACAAATAAATTCAGAAATCTAGATTAAATGAGTAAAATGGAGCTAATAGATGCAAAAGGACACGTGCTATCAAAATTAATTAACAAAGAAATAGAAAAAGTAGTATATTCTAAAGATGCTATGAGGGTCAAGTGTAATTAGAAGTAAGAATTTTTAAAATCTATATTATTAAACTCAAATATCAAAGATATAAAAATGATAGATATGAATGAATTTCCAGATTCTTTTACAGAAATAAAATTCAAACACATAGCCCATGAGTACAGAGAAACAGTGACATGAAAATATAAATCAGATGTAAATATCAGTAGATTTTACCTTATAGAACATTCAATTAATAATAAAAAAAAAAAGATATGCTGGAGTTCATTCCAGAAATTAAAGGACGAGTCAACATTTGAATCTGTATTAACAGAACTTACTCAGTTAAGAGATTAAAGGAGAAAAGCCACCCTTATTGTCATCTCACCAAAGGAAAAACTTTTATTAATATTCTACGTTAATTCTTGATATTAAGCTCATATGTTTAGAGTAAAAGGAATATTTATTAATTCATTAAACATCATCTATCAGAAATCAACAGCAAATACACAGAATGCTGAAATCATAAGGGCTTTTCTATTAAATTTTTTTTATCAACAGAATGACATTTGCTATCATTGAGAATTGCTATTTATAGTCTTCCCTTTTTATTAATTCTTTCTAGATATACGTAACAGTAGAGTATATTTTGACATATTACACATACATAGAATAAATATAACTTGTTCTAATTAGGATTCCATTCTTGTGGTGCCATATATCTTGCATGATGTGGAGTTTCACTGGTCATGTATTCATATATGAACAAGGAAAGTTATGTCCCATTCATTCTACTGTCTTTCCTATTCCTATCCCCCCTCCCTTCCCTTCATTCCCCTTTTTTGGTAGAAACATTACATTCTACTTTAATGTAGGATAATTGGTTTTTAGAAACCTAATAAATGTCAGAATATTGGCTTGGTAAAGATTAATGTAGATAAGGTTATGTATATAAAAAATGTTCATTCTCTTTTCAATGTAAAAACAAAAATAATGAACAAAATGTTCCATAAGGAAATAATTATGTTTTACAATATACCATGGAAAATTAATTATGGAGCGTTAAAAGACAGTAAAGTAAATCTGCATATACAAACATGGACATTTGTTCAAATATGTGTGTGTCCACATCTCCCTGTGTATTGGCGTAAATAGGTATGCATATAATACATGTGATATCACATATATGGAGAGAAGGCGGGTGTAATTACAATTTTATTTTAAAAAACAGAAATGTGGCATGAAATACTAAAACTACTTTAAAAAATAACAACCCAGATATCAGCCAAGTTGATCCATGAGAAGTACTGTTAAAGTATAGAGATTTTCTCATTCATACTTAAACACTACATCTAGTGTTGTTACTTCTGGTACTGGTTGATTTTCTTTTTCTTTATTGAACATACATTACAGTTTTAAGAAAATGCACAAAACATGTCTTGGATTCCTTGCCTTTATATATTTTCAGTTCCTCTTTGAGGGAATTTAGTTCCTTAGGTTGTAGCACCACACATTACTTTGTTACTTACCATGTTATGACCTTACTGTGTTATTTTATATGGCACCTAACAGAGTACCACACCAAACTCAATTTCAAGGTTGCCTAGGCTTTCTGCACAGGACAAATTTTCTGGTAGAGTCCCCACAGAGATACTCAGGTTGGTGCAATCTATTTTTTATGTGCAAAGAGGAAAGCATTTTTCTAGTGATGTTCAGAGACCCAAGTGTTGCTGTTACCACTTATCTATGTACTCAATAATTCACTTGTACCTATTGAATTGTTTGTTAGAATAATGTACAACTCATTGTAACGTCTAGTTGAAATCTTCCTTTTCTTGTCATAACCGTCTTTCATATTTATGCTACCTTAATGTCCATCTTGCTGACCTGTCTCTAGCTTATTATACCTGACCTTTACATTCTGATACGTCTCTACCCAGTTCTTCTTGCTCTATCCTAGTTGGATAAGATCCCACGTGCTACACCACTTTACCAGCTTGGTTTTGCACTAATCCTAGTCAACCCCATAAGGTAACCCCTAAGTGCCGCTGCTTAGCCTCACATTCCCTTCAAATGAACCTATCTGACCATGTCATTGGGAGCTGCCTAAGGTAGATGGTGGATAACAGCAATGAATTTGTCATGGGTCACATCTTCTTTCTCCTATTTTCTACCTGCTGGTTGAATCTGTAAACCTAGCAAGAGGGTCCCCTTTCCCAGTGGTCCTGTAAGGCATGCTATTCTCTCCTCTAGGGATCTATGAGTAATGAATGATCTTTTTACCAATCCAGTCTGAAAACCCCTTACTGTGTGTCACCTGACTTCAACAAAACTAACTATAATTCTTTAATGGATAAATCGCATCGCTTCCAACTTTTCTGTGTCTAAAATGCATTTAAGCTCCCTCTTGATACTTCCCATTCATTAAGAAAATGACATCTGTTAATTCCTCTGATGATTTGTGCCTTGTTTCCCTCCTTTCTGTATTTTTCCTATCTATTGCTATTCTGATCACTGTTCATGACACATCTCAAGTAAAACCACATTCTCTGAAGGCTCTGAATTCTACTCCAATCCAGCAAAAATATTATTCTGCTTTCTGGACAGTCACTGTAATTTCTTTAATCTAGTGAAGCACTTAATATCACACTTTAAAAGTAGGTGTTTGTTTCTCCCTCCAATGACAAACTCAGTCATCCTCTGCCTCCTCTCAGCCCTAGTCAGTGCATAACTAGTAGTAGAAACTGTACTGCCACTTTTCAATGCATTGATACTTCAGCATAGAGTTCATGACATACACATTTGTATTTCATGCTATATTCAAATATTGATGGGGGAATAAAATTATCACCTGCTAAAGATTTATCACCCCCAATTAAATGTAGGTCAAATTATCACATTAACAGGCAAATTATTAGATCATTGGAAACATTGTAATTAACTTTTTAACAGCATCCCATTCAGCATGGTGCTAATGTGGAAGTTCATTCTTCATTAAAATAAGTCTTAACTATCTAGCCTTTCACCTGCATATTTCTCAATTTTCTTCGTATCTTTTTCTATTATAATAGCAAAATTGTCCCTAACAGAAGTAAGATCCTAGAAAAAAATGGGCCTAAAATTACCTCAAATATATTATTTTCTATTTATACTAAAACTACTCCTTTTTTTCATACCTATCCTTATGCAATCTTTTTCCTTAAAACCATAATTACATTCATTCTCCCCCCCACACTGCCTCTTTTTCCTCTCTCTCTGCTTTGATCCTGCTTCCAGAGAATGTCTGTTGCCTAAGTATATTTCTCTTTACCACCATCAATCATAGATATACCCCTTTCCTTGGATTTCAAGAACAAATTGGATTTCTTCATTCACTAATTTTTGTGCACTTGATACTTACTTTAATTTCTTATAACATATGTATAATCTACTATAGTACATTAGCTAGTATACCTTTTGTACCATAAACTCCTGGCAACAAAGCATAGATGTCAATTCATAATTCATATACCCTGTAGTAACAAGCACTTTTCTTCACATGTTCTCAAATACATTTTCTCAAGGAAGTTTTATATGCTATCAAAAAATTGAATAATCAGTGATATAGAAGCAGCTGGTTTATCTTGCTTTATGCTTTAAGATTGATTTGACTATTAATAAATATTTATTGAGTACCTACTGCTGCATGCCAGGCATTAATGCTAGGGCTGCAGACATTGCAGAGAAAAAGAAAAAAATATAATCACAGAACTCAGGTAACTCACAGGGATGGGAAAAAGTACTGAGGATAAACAAACAACAAAATATTTGGGAAGTATTTCAAAAGAGATGTTAAAATTTCTTTCCATATCCTTGGAAAATTAAGTTTATTATCAGCTCACCATTGCATTAGTTACTTAAATTTATTTACCCTTCAATTCATCAATTGATTCTTCATATAATCAATTAAAAGTGATTATAAAAAGCAGACTACCAATGTCACTCATGATTCACACAGTGACCTTGGACAGCATCCTTGAATATCTCTATTGACTTTAATAAATGAAATGATCATTTCATGATTGAATAATTCTGTGATATTAATGGCAGCTAATGTGTCATTTGAATTCATTTATGAGAATTTAAATTTAAATTGGTGGTCTTTGATTACACAGATGTTATCTTGTTGGTTCTTGAATTTTTCACAGAAACACTATTACAGGTATTGATTGAGAACACAGTATATTCATGAAATAAGAAGGGAAAGAAGGGGAAAGTTACTTTTTTTCTCTTTTTATTTTATTTTTAAAAAAGTAATTTATCAAAGCAATAGTGGTCTTTTTAGGAAAGCAAAGATCACCCTTGTGTTTGATTTGTTGGTTGGTTGGTTGGTTGGTTGGTTGGTTGGTTTTGGAGGGATTTCTGCCTCTAAAACTGATGATCACTACTAATAGATAAGAAAATTATTTCAAATCAGCAGCCAAATGAAAGTCAAAACCATGATGGGATATCACCTCACTCCAATTAGAATGGTTATTATCAAAATAACAAATGATAATCAGGACTGGTGAGGGTGTGCAGAAAACTCTTACACAGTATGCATTTTCCTGAAAATATTAAAAAAAAATTGAACAATTTTATAATCCAGCAATCCAACTCCTGGGTACACATCCAAAGAAAATGAAATCATTATGGCAAAGAGACATTTGCACTCCTATGTTTACTGCACCACTATTGACAATAACCAACACATTTAAATATCCTGAATAGCCATCATCTAGTAAGTGAGTAAAGAAAATATGGCACACATACAGTACACAATGGAATACTATTGGGCTATAAAAAAAGAAACAACCTGCATGGAACCAGAGGTAATTACGTTAGGTAAAATGAGCCAGGCACAGGAAGAAAATGCCATGTGATCTCATCACATGTAGAATAAAAAAGTCCACCTCCTAACGCTAACAGTACAATGATGGTTGGCAGAAACTAAGGAGAGTCTGGGAAAGAAAGAGATGAATAAATCTGGTCAATGGATGCTAAGTTACCATTAGATAGGACTGAAAAGTTCTGGTGTTCTATTGCACAATAGGGTTGCCATACTTAACAACACTTACTTTAAATTTCAAAAGTGCTACACAAAAGGATTTTGAGTATTTTCAGAACAATAAAATGACAAATGATTAAGGAGATAGATGTATTTATTATGAATTGAACATTATATAATGTACTCATGCATTGAAACTTCAAACCCCACTGATATATACAATTTTATGTGTCAACTAAAATCATGTTGAAAAAATAAAATATTTCATACTGTCAATTTCTGAAAGTATTTAATGTTAGGTAAAAATTGGAGACTACTGTTCCATAAACCTGAAAAGACTTGTACTCTTGTAAACAAAACCTAAAATGTTTACTGTGTCCCCCAGTGTATGACATGGAGGTAGAATATTCATACTTAATTATTCCTGTGTGTCTGACAAAAATTATTGCAACACTCATTGAGAATTTATTATTTTCCAAATAATGAAAAGAGTGAACTATATTATTCAATTTTTAAGAGCCATTTGTGTTAGAAATTATAACCTGTATTGTAAAATGAAGTTAGAATATGTAATAATCACTAAGAAGCAAACTCTAAAGAATTGAATGGTTAAAGGCCTTCTACTAAGAGAGATATATCCTCTCCATGAATCTCTTAGAGATTAACTGCCAAAAGTTTTTGGGGGACTATAATGGCTAATTTGATTATTGTGCAAACTCTGAAGGATTTTCCTTCTGTCTGTTCACCACTAGTTATAGTAAAAAAAGTGAAAGTACACACTTTGCCAAAGAGGTAAACCAAAACGGGTATGAGAAGTAGCTCGTAAAAAGAAGTATGTTAGACTGAAAATTCAGAAAAAGGGGATTCAAACATGTCAAACACTTTTCAATATTTACTAATTTCAAACTGAAAGATAAACTTAAGGAATTAAAGTTTGGCCAAACTTTATATGAATTTATGGATCAATATTGTACTTGATAAGAAAAAAAAACTTCTAAATTTATAAATGTCATCCTTTAGGGTTGTGTCCTTCAATGTTCTTTTTATTCTGCTTCCTTTCAGTAATGAATTTCAAAACCAGTAAGATTTGTCACTCATATTACTGCTAAAGATCCCAGAATGCAGGAATTTTACTCACTAATGTCTTTCTGTTCTAGCATGAGCATAGGTTGCTAATCTGTGTACACATCATGCAACTATGACATTAAGGGTTATCTTCCAGTTAATCAAGAAATAAATGGGTAGAAAGAACACATTCAGGAAGGATAAGGAAATAAAATTTTAATTCAGAAATTCCAAAACATTTCTAGGCTCACCACTCCCCATTGCCACTCTTTCTCCCAAGCCTGTGACTCCCCAATTCTTCAGAAATCTTAAATTTTAAAGTTAACCATAATTGAGGTCACACACTGTTAATTATCCCACCAAGAAATAGATCAAGCAAAAAGACTTACAATAGTTTGAGAAACCCATAATTTAGAGGGGATTTTTAGTATCATCTATCAGATAATGAAGTCTGCATCAGTCTAATTAATGATCCTGAGAATGACCAGACCACCAGGAACCATCTAGAGACCACTGAACTAACACCATCTCTACATACCTTCCCATGCCTCACCAAGGATCCTTTGAAAGAAGAGACAGGAATCCCCAAAATTCACCTTTCACTTCCTACATTCTCCCTTGAATGCACACTGTTTTCCTAAATAAACCTCCATTTATGCCTGTAACTGGTGCACTGAAATTCTTTTCCTTGACTTGATTAAAGGACCCTGCAGATCCTACCTAGATTTCCTCTTTTCTCTGGGAACTCCTCCAGACCCTCTTCTGGAGATCTCTCTTCTATGACAAGGTGACATGATTTCTCTGTCCATTTGATGTAAAAAATTTGGTTCCCAAATAGACATTTAGTTACAGGCACCTAAAGTCTCTGTTGTAAACCTCCTGTTATGTTTTTTTTTTTTTTAATTATTATTGTAATTGTATTGTTTTTGTGGGTTATTTAGTTGATAATCTATTCCACAATGTGTGTGTATATGTGTGTGTGTGTGGGGGAGAGAGAGAGAGAGAGAGAGAGAGAGAGAGAGAGAGAAGAGAGAGAGAGAGAGAGAGAAGAAAAGAAACAAGAGTTTTCAGTTTTTACTTTTAGATCTGCTAAACTGGTAGGTAGGTAACATGAGCTTGAAAACAGGGGAAGGGAGACAGATGAGGGCTAACTCCTTTCCAAGTGACCAAAGGCCACTCCACCTGGAAAGACAACCTTAGCTCTGGTGGAGACCCCTGTCCATAGGCCGCAAATGGTTTTCACTTAGGTACAGATGGGAAAACTTCCAACATGGAGAAATCACGCAAGGACACTGAATTTAGAAGGTAAATGGCTGTAACAGAGCCAGATAAATAATTCAGAGGGTGGGAGGATCTCAAGAAGTCCACAAATCCCACAACACAGAAGACAGGAGGCCACTTCTGCCCTGGTAGAGCCCACTCTGCATTCTCTGGTGTACCTTCATTTCTCTTAATAAACCATTATGCTTGGACTATCTCTGTCTCTCACTGAAATCTTTCTTCCTGAAACACAAAAACCAAGTAGTCCTCCTTCCAGTAACAGATTTTGGAAAAAAATGTTTTTTGATATTAAATATGTTACATTTTGATGTGCTACAAGACCTAAAACAGTTGAAGAGTTCTGGGAAGTTTTCTTAAATATCCTTATTAGAAATGTTTACTGAATTGGCTAAGAATGCAGTATAGGAATTTGGCAACGGTCCTTAGTCAATTGCTTTGGAATACACTCTTTCTAAAATAGGAAAAAATAAAATGCCAACGTGGAGGCTGTTTTGTTTTCTTTTATGTTTTTTGTTTTGTTTTGTTTTTTTCCATTCCAACAAATAGACAAGTTCCTGTCTGTGTAATGTTAGATTTGTAGCCTTACTTCATTCAAGGCAATGCAAAATTCCCACTATTAAAATTATATTTTAAAAATTAACCCTGAGAACTTTCTTACATATTTTAGTATTTTAGGCAGATATTAAAATTACATTCCTAAAAAGAAACAAACAAAACAAAACAAAAAAAAAAAAACCTTTCAATTCACAGTAAATTTAATTGTGTCATTTGCTGAACTAGTTTTTCATCTTGTGGTTTTATCTTGTGAGTGATACTCTTGGTGAGAAGATCTCCTGCTGTAATTATGCCCCTTTGTGGTCATTAAAGGAGCTCGAGTGGCCAGTGCCTCACAACAAGGCCAGGAATAAAAATGCTCCATCAGTCAGTTCGTTGTTAGTGAACTGCTCAGTGAGCTATGGAGATGGTTGATCTCCCCCATGTCCCTTAGGCCTGTAGACTCAGTTGATGATATTATACATGCATATTGGTAACATTTCCTTTCTATTTATCCTATGATTTTTTAAGTATAAAAAATGGTGTAGTGCACTAGAAAACTAGAAAAATCAAAGTCTGATTCTGTGAAACATATAAAACATAATGTCTTTTTTAGGATACAATTTTATGCCATAAAATATGCAAATTTTTGGATTTGTTGTCTTGGTTTTGCTGAAAAAAAAAAAAAACAAAAAATGTGGAAAAGGCTATGAGATGTTGGTTTGTTTTAATCCTGGTGGATTTTCATAGGTGTTCTGGCTTGTCTATTGTGTTATAATTTAAATTTTCCACATAACTTGAAAGAAAAAGACTTAGTCTAAATTTAATCGTACACATTCATGATTTTAGACCTGTCCTCTAGGGGTCATACTCTACATTTTCTGCACTGTCATCTCAGAAGAGGACTTGAAAAGATGACGTCATTAAAATCCCCTTACAGTGTTAATCATCAGTGTTAGTCATTCCACCCATGACCTTGTCGGTCACTGGAAATATGGAGACAAAAACTGGAAATTTGGTGATGGGGGCCTGTCATCTGGATCTTGATGATCAGAAAGATTTTTACCAAGTGGAAAAGAAAAGTAGAAGGAATCACTCCTCCAAAGTTAGAAAAGGGGGAAAACATTGCCACTGAAAATCAGGAAAAAAAAGGAGCAGCTGATTTTATTGGGTTGGCTTATAGTTTGTAAGATTTAATTTAGTGAAAGATGAAGTAGAAAATACAAAATTGACCACATTTTTACCTGAGTTTCCTAAAACATCCATAGGGATGCTTGTCTGTGTGAAATAGTTTTAAAAACTATTTTATGGGGTACAGATATTTAATGTTTTCTAAAACTTTAAAAAGAAATTTTTTAAAAAAACCTATCTTTTGGTGTTTTTAAGCAATAATAGCATTGGAAAGTTCAGAAAAGAACTGGAAACTTCAGAATGCTAAAATGATGATCATTACAAATTAATTCAGTAAAGAAACTCATGAATACATCTTTGGGCTGTTGCCATTGCATGAACGGTCTGTTTTGGTGTTTTTATTAATACTGTTGACTGCGTACAACAGGTGACATTTTTATCCCCTTAGGCTGTCCATTAGCCAAATGAAGGGCCATCTGGAAAGGGATTCTGTTCTTTGAAAAATGTGACAAGGCTGATGGTTTTTTAACTGCTAGTCATCTATGATTGCTGGTAAACACTGGAAATTAGTGTTGATCCCTCAGAATTAAGAAGTTAGTCAAGTACTTAGAGATGAAGCAGAGGAAGCACCTTTAAACCAGATGTACACATCAATTCACATTTTAAAAAACTGCTTTAAGTATGCTATTCTAAACAGCATGTAACAACAGTAGTGGGGGAAAATAAGATAATTATTCTTGGTGATTATAACTGGTGGCTACTAACAATTTCACGGCCACACTTTGAAAATTTTAAACACGAAAAAACTGATACTGAATGACATAAAAGGTGTATTCATTATGACATGATTTGTTGGCAATTCCCCCAGTGTGCTGTTTTGTAATATTGGTGCTCAGATGAACAGAAGGAGGTGGTTTTGATGGCTGGCTCCCAGCTGCAGTTCATTGAGAGTCTTTTCATAATCACAATTTAAAGGGTCTCTAATAGCACCATGTTAGAAGGATTTTAGTAGCCATTTCAAATCAGTGACTTCATTATTCAGATGAAGATTCTGTGCCCCAGGGGGATTCAGTAACTTGCCTAAGTTTACTCAGCTATTTAGGGGCCAGAAAAAAAGAAAAACCCAAGGAGATTTTTATCACATTCTCTCATTGGTTTCTGAAGTGAAGGCCAGAAGAAAAAATAGGGGTGTGTGTGTCATGAATGCATATAGGTTCAAGCATTTTTAGCCTAAACAGAAAAAGTAAAAAATCTTGGGCATATGTATATCTTTTAATCTCAAATGATAACAGAAGAATTGAAACATATTACTTTATCATAACGTGTTTATATAGTTAATAATAATAATACAGTTATTATTGTGTTTTTTTTTTTCCTTAGAAGGAACACTCATGCTTAAAACCTATGAGCCACCTAATGGATTTTTTTGTTGAAAAATTGGTTCCAGTATATCATTGCACCTACTATTTGGTTCTTAGGATTGTGCATTACAATTGCATGCACATTAGTTCTATTCCTAATAGAAAGGAAGGAAGGCAGGCAGGCATGTTGGGAACCAAGGAAGGAGAAAACCAGGGGTGGTATGGTCAGGACAAGGAGCAAAACTAGAACTGCCCAATTTTCACTGGTGGTGGTTGAAATCTTCCAGTGTTTTCAAGCCCAATCCCTCCATGGTGCTTCAGACAGTTGCCTTCTAAGGGCAGTTTGGAAACCAACTCTCTTCCTAAAATCCTTCCAAAGGTTTCCTTTGAAGGCACAAGGACAGCCATGCTCACAGTGTATGATCTCCCCTTCTTCTCCCTCTTCTTGTCTCACACTCGGTTCTCCCTTCTATGTGAGTAATTTTCATGTTCCCCTGACACAGGATCATCACTGACCTAGTTGCTCTGCCTGGATTTCCTTACCCTTAAAGTTTCCTTTATTCACTCAATCTACCTGTAGCACAACAGCTCTGTCCCCATGGAAACCTTTTCTGATGTTCCAAAGTACATCCTGCTGTCCCTAATGTGAGCTCTCATGGTATCTGGTAGCAGTCCCGTGTATTTCTCATGATCACAACTGAACATTCAGGTATATGATGATTATATTCTTTGTTCTCTCAACTAGAATGTAAACTCTAAGGACAGGGACCATGCCGGTTTCTATGCATCAGTCAGGACAGTTAGATGGATAACCTTATTTTATCCTCAAATCTACCCCCATGAAGCTATTATTACTATATTTTTATCCTATAAATTCAAAAGTAGAAACTTAGAAAGTATGAATTGCATATTGTCACAAACTGAGTGCCAACTTAGGCTTTAATTTTAAAATTTATTTATGTAAAGCTGTTTTTACCTCATGATTAATCTTTAGAAATGTCGAAGCACTAAATTTTTCCTACTATTTCAAACAAAAGTCTTACCATATGAAGTTCACTTTTATGTTCCATGTACTCCTTTCTCAAAAGAATTAAATAATTAGAAAGCTTATTAACCAATATTTTTAAATGGAACTATTTGAATTTTACACTCCCAGGAAATAATGAAAAAGATCATTGTGACCATTTCTTGTCATGGTCCTTATTTGTATGATCATTACAAAATTACATTCAATTTCAAACAGTATAGAAGTCACTGCCTAGCATTTGGATATAGGTTTACAGAATTTTGAATAATTTACTTAAAAGTTAACTTTAAACCCTCATGTCAGTGACTGTCAGTCTGAAAAACAATTACGTGTAATTTTGCCTTGTTTTTTCAGCATGAAAAACATTTTTCCTACCAACCTTACTTTTATTTTATGTCTACCCCTGCATGGAGAGACTAGACAAGACTAGACACATTATACCAGTGAGCTCTGAAAGCAGTCTTATTGATGTTGAAGCTTTTTAAGGAGTTCAAAAAACTGAAAGTAATGGGCTTTGTCATGCCACCAGAAACAAAGTGGTTTTAGTTCTTAGAGAACTGCTTAGAACAACATGGCAAGCAGTACAATCAAATTATTTTGTCTGCTTGTCTAACATGAAGGCAATGTTATCAACTGACATCCTGCAGCTCTGAGATAAGACTCTGGAGAAAGGCCTGGGAAAACTGTGTTTATCTTACAGGAGACAATGATTAGGTAATTTGGACATTTCATATTTAATAAAAACTATTTAAATCAGAAACCATCAGACCTTCACTGATGGGACTTACATTTATATTGTACCCTCTGTCTGCCTCCAAAAAGGTGATTGAATTCTTTTCATTTTTAAGCAGGACTCTTTAAAATGAAGGAAGCATGTTAAATACTTAGAATTACTTTTAAATTAAAGCATACAGCTGTCATGAATAAAAAGGGACCGCCTGAAGTTCTCCCTTGTGACAGGGAGCGCAACCAGCAAGCATAACACTCTACTTGTTTCCCAGCGAAGGTTTGATCTGCAGTGCAATAAAAATATTGAAAATGATTTCTGGTCCTCCCTGAAATCACAAATCATAACTTGCGTAAAGCCGTAGGAGTAATCAAAGATCCATTTGCACGGTGATTCACAGAAGCCCGTGCCCATATAGGAAATGCTCACATTTTTATTATCAGGTCCACAAACATTTTTCATTCATCTCCCATTTTATTAAAATTGTGGAAAGGAGGAAAAGATGGGATCAAATGCAAAAAAAAAAAAAAAAAAGAATGAGGTTAGAAAACAAGGCAGGCTCACTTTTTAAAGTCAAAAATTTGCTTGCTTTATATACTCAATTTCCAAGTGAACTGTATTTCATAAAGTAATCATAGAAATGGCTTTTTTTGCCCAGCAAAGGCATTTTTGAATCTTCAAATCAAAATGCAAAATGCACAACTTCGAACAACTATGGTGAACAAATCATAATAATTAAGATCCCATTTTTCAAAAAAAAATCATATTATACAAGTGAACAGGAGCCAAGGAAACCTGTTTTTACTCTTACTGATGATACAGATTCATTACTTCTCTGATTCAGTTATGCATTGAGAGGGAGTGTAAGAGCACATGTGTGTACATATCTGAACTTTAAGACACATGTAAGTATCGACAAGCTTCAGTTTCTCTTGGTAAGAAAAATACTTGCCCAATATATTTTCGGCTTTATGCAAAAGAATAGTGCAAGTTTATTAATGAGTATATAATGAGTATAGCTGCATTTTAGACGTATCCCACTATATATATACATATTTTTTTTCCTAACATTATAACTAAATGTATGAGAGCAATTACTGCTGGCCCTTAGTCAGGAAAAAACACACACACACACTCACACACAATGAGGCTGCAGCCTTTGACATATTTATGGGATGGTCAAGCATCCAGGTTTTCTCTATTTAAGAGCTATAATTTTGCTTAAATTCTATTTCTATTATTTTTGTCAGTGTGTATTTCATGTTTACTAAGGACCAAGCAGAAGTGAGTGAGAAGGGAGAGTTATGAATTGCTAGTGGTACTTTCTCCCTCAAGATTTTTAACTGTTGCAAATATATATTTAATGATCAACATTAAATGTTTTGATAGCTTACTTACCATTTTCATTGCAGTTTTCACTTGCTATTGAGAAATTCACAACTACAGTGTTAGAATCCATAGGCCCATATGGGCTGCAACACTTAGGTTTGCCTTAATTGCAAGTAGGATTATTTATAGTATATCAATGCAAAACCCCACTTAACAATAAAATACAGGCATCCAAATGGATGCCCAAAGATGAAGTTACCATGGAAAAGGGATTTATGGTATATAGAATGACTTAGGTAATTACTTAATATAATTAAGTCCCACCTAATGTCTATCATAATTAGAAAGTAGAACAAAATTAGTTTAAAACTTGTCAATTTTTAATAATAAAAGAGTAGGTTATGGATAGCCGGGCGTGGTGGCGCACGCCTGTAATCCCAGCACTTTGGGAAGCTGAGGCAGGAGGATCGCGAGTTCAAAGCCAGCCTCAGCAATGGGGAAGCACTTAGCAACTCAGTGAGACCCTGTCTCTAAATAAAATACAAAAAAAGGGCTGGGGATGTGACCCAGTGGTCAAGTGCCCCTGAGTTCAATCCCCAGTACTCCCCCCCCCAAACAAAAAAGAGTAGGTTATGGATAGAGGAGAACCAAGAAGAATTATAAGAAAAATATAACTTCCGAATAAAGGAATTAGAACTTTTGTCCAGTGTTGAAAACAATAGGCAAACATCACTTAATTCCTTTAATATATTGAATGAATTTTTAGGAACTAATATTACCATCTTGTGTGAAAATGAAAACACATTCATCTGTACCTTAACTATCCCTTCAATTTCTACTCAAATCCTATATCCGCTGTTGGATTTGAGTATAAAACCTAAATTTAATTGCTAAAAGTCTACATCAACCCCTTTCCCTTCAACTATTCTCACCTAGCTCACACTTCTTTAGCTTTGTGTATTATGGGGAAGAATCTTCAAATTATTTTGCCCTATCCTTGCCCACGGTTCTCTGCAATTGGATATTTTTCTTTTCATTTATTTCTTTTTTCTTTTTTTTTTATTTGTTCTAATTAGCTATACATGACAATACAATGCACTTTGACACATCATACATAAATGGAGTAGAACTTCTCATTCTTCTGTTTGTACTTGATGTAGAATCACACAGGTCAGGTAGTCATATATGCACATAGGGTAATAATGTTGAATTCATTGTACTATCCTTTCTACTATCCTTTCTACACCCATATCCCCTCCCCTTCATTCACTCCCCTGTGCCTAATCCAAAGTATTAATAACATTTTTGTACAAATTAATGGGATTCATTGTAATGTCCTCATACATGCACATATCAGGCCTTGATCTTACACATCCACACTTCTTCTACCATCTTCCATACAACTCCCATCCCTAGTCCAGGCTGGGTACTAAGGAAGTCTTTGTCATTTCTATTCTACTCTTGGATATATATATATATATATATATATATATATTTTTAATTTCCATAAAACACAGAACATGGGATACTGATTTCTATGTCTGGTCTATTATGCTTAACATAATATCCTCCATTTCCATCAATTTTCCTGGAAATAACAGGAATTTTTTTTTTCCTTAGGGCTGAAAAATACTCATTGGTGTGTATATGCTGTATTTATCCAGTTATCTGCTGATAGACACATAAATTGATTTCCTATCTTAGCTATTGAGAACAATACCACAATAAACATAGACATACAAGTGTCTCTTTTGTATGCTGATTTATTTCCTTTGGATATATATACCCAGTGGTGTAGCTGGAACTGATATGATAGTTCCATTTTCTGTAGTTGTTAGGAAACTCCATATTTTTTCCAGAGTGGCTGTA
Organism: Tamias sibiricus; assembly: GCA_025594165.1. NCBI lineage: Eukaryota > Metazoa > Chordata > Mammalia > Rodentia > Sciuridae > Tamias > Tamias sibiricus. Next base: position 15,677,433 of record CM046662.1, read on the forward strand.
TTAATTTATGTTGCCACTAACACTGTATAAGAATTACTTTTCCTCCATATCCTCACCAGCATTTGTTATTTTTTATAATAACCATTTTAATCAGGGTGAGATACCTCATTGTAGTTTTCTTTTGTATTTCCCTGATGGCCACTGATGTTAAGCATTTTTTCACATAAGAAATGATTATTCAGATCATTTGCCCATTTTTAAATTAAATTACTATTCTTTTTTTTTTTTCAAGTACTTTATATATTCTTTTTTTTCTTCCAATGTATGCTTTTGGCCACTTTGTCAAGGATCAGGCGGCTCTCGAAGCATTAATTTATTTCTGGATTTTCTATTCTGTTCCATTGGTCTGTTTTGGGGACAAAACTGTGATGTTTCTGTTACAACAGTTCTATAGTAAGTCTTGAAATCAAGTATTGTGGCACAACCAGATTTGTTCTTTTTACTCAAGATTGGGAGTCTTTTGTGCTCCCATGTGAATTTTAGGATTGGGTTTTCTAGTTGTGTAAAGAATGTTCTTGGTATTTTGATGGGAATTGCATTGAATCTGCAGATTTCTTTGAACATGAAAGGACTTTCCACCTTTTAGTGTCTTCTTCAATCTCTTCCTTCAGTGTTTTCTAATTTTTGTCATAAAGGTCTTTTACTTCCATGGTTAAGTTTATTCCTGTGTGCTTGTGGTGTGTGTGTGTGTGTGTGTGTGTGTGTGTGTGTGTGTCTATAACGAATGGGCTTGTTTCATGGTTTCTTTTTCATTAAATCCATCATTCATATACATAACAACTAATGACTTTGCATGCAGATTTTATGTCCTGCTATTTCAATTAATTCATTCATCATTTCCAATAGTCTTTCTGTGGAGTCTTCAAGTTTTTCTATATAGAGAATCAAATAATTTGCAAACAGTTCATTTGACTTTCTTTCCACCTATTTGTGTACCTTTTATTTATTTTTTCTTACTAAATAGTTTTCCCTAAAATTTCTATCAATATATTGAGAAAGAGCAGTAACAGTGCTCACCTTTATCTTGTTCCTAGTATTAGAGGAAATGCCTTCAGTTTTCTCCATTCACCATAATGTTTTCTAAGGGTTTGTCATTTATAATTTTTATTATGTTGTGGTATGATCCTTCTATACCTAGTTTTCTCAGGGCTTTTATCATGAAGGGATGTTGAATTTTATCAAATACTTTTATTTGTATCAAAAGCAATGATTATTTTTTTTCTACTTATGTGCTGTATTATATTTATTGATTTGCATATGTCAAACCATCCTTGCATTCCTGGAACAAAAGGAAGGTGATGGTAGTGTCTGATTTTCTGAAATACTGTTGAATTCAATTTGCTAGTACTCAATTCAATTAGCTTATCTGTGTTCATCAATGATGTTGGATTACAGTTGTCTTTATTTGTTGTTGTTGTGTCCTTTTCAGGGTTTGGTTAGAGTAATGCTAAGCTCATAGAATGAGTTTGGACAGGTTCACTCCCTGTCAATTCAATGAAATAGACTGAGAAGAATTGATGCCAGTTCTTTAAAAAATAAGTAAAATTCAGCAGTGAAGCCATGTGGTTCTGGGACTTTCTTTGTTGAGAGCTTTGTATTACTGATTCAGTCTTGTTACCTGTTATTGACCTATGCAGGCTTTCCCTATCCTTTCAGTTCAGTTTTGGGGTACCTATGTGTACAAAAATTTGTTCATTCTTATAGAATTTCCAATTTTTTGTTACAGTTTTTCAAAGTAATCCTAATAATCCTTGGAATTACTGTGGTATCATTTGTAAAATCTGGTTTTTAAATCACAAATTTTGTTCATATGGGTCGTCTCACTTTTTCCTTTCTTTTCAAAAAATATGTAATTATTCTAGCTAAAGTTTTGTAAATTTTGTTGATATTTTCAAAAACTGATGCTTTGTTTCATCAATCCTTTGTATTATTCATTCAGATGTTATTTCATTTACCTCTGCTCTGATCTTTATTATTTTTTCTTCTACTAATTTGGGGCTTTGTTTGCTTTTGCTTTTCTAAGACCTTGAGATGTATCATTAGGGTGTTTAGTTTTTATTTTTTTCTTTCATTGTTTTCTGTAGGCATTCATCACTATAAATTTCCTTCTTAGTACTGCCATTTCTGAATTCCATGGGTTTTCACATATTGTTTCCATTTTCATTGGTTTCAAGGAACTTTTTAAATTTTCCCTTCTGCCTTCCTCAATGATTCACTGTTTGTTCAAAAGTGTCTGTGTATTTGTGTAATTTCTAAGATTTCTCTTGCTGTTGATTTCTAGTTTCATTCTGTCATAATAAGAAAAGTTTCTGAATGGGATTTTAATTTTTCTGAATTTGTTAAGATTTGTTTTGTGTCTATCCCATGATCTGTTCTAGACAATGCTTCATGCACTCTTAAGAAGAATGTGTATTCTGCAGCTGTTGAGTGCAATATTTGTGCATGTCTGGTAAGTCCAGTCATCCACAGTGTAGTTGAACTCTGATGTTTCTCTGCTATTTTGCCTCAATGATATAATTACTAATAGGAGTGAGATGTTGAAGACCCACTATTATTTTAGTCAGTCTCTCTTTTTCTCTCTGTTTAGATATAACAGTGTTTGTTTTACAAAAGTGGGTGCTCTGACATCGGCTGCACACAGACTTATTCTCATATTTTCTTGAAGAATATATTTCTTATTTCTTTGTCTCTTACAAATTTTGTCAGATACAAATACAATTCCTGCTTGCTTTCCAGTGCCTCTTTCAGGGAATATTGTTTTCTCTCTTTTCCTTTTCAGTCTGTGATTTTTACTAGTGAGGTGAGATTTTGTAGGTAACTTGTTTCTTGGCCTTATTTTTTAATCCATTCAGCCAGCCTGTTATCTTTTATTGGGAGATTGAGATCATTATTTTAAGACTCATATATATTGCTCTCACAAAGATGCTGTTCACTCATTATTTCTACTTATCCTGTGTGAATATTGTGCAATTTCATATCCATTCTACTGTTGAGGGATATTCTTGTTTCCAGTTCTGAAGTATTCGAATAAAGCTGCATTCCATTTTTTTTATATACAAATATACTCACATATTTCCAAGTCCAGGGTACATCTCCAGAAATGTGTTAGGATACACACTTAACTTTAACAGACAACTCATTTTTTTTCTAATTTACACTTTCATCCACAATATATGAGTTCAAACAGATCAAAACCCTCACTAACATTTAGTATTATCCATCTTTCCTTTCTCCTCACCTTCCCTTTCCTGTGCCCATTTCTTCCCTTTCTCCCCCTCTCTTTTTTCCCTCCCTCACTCACATCAAGTAAATAAGAAAAACAAAATGTAAAGCAAAAATTATAATAACTACTGTGTCACCTAAGTGAAATAAATGGTACCCAGGGGTTTGCTTCTGTACATTTCATATTTTTTTCATTAGACTATTTATTTTTGTAGCTATTATCCTAAGCATTAAAATGTTCTAATAAATTAGTTATCTAGTGGATCAATGTGTCAAACTTGTTCTGCTTCAAGGAACTATAACTTCTTAAATGAAAATCTAAAATAATTTCACTCTTCTTTAAGGCTGAGTAATATTTCATCATGTGTGTTTGTGTGTGTGTGTATGTATACACCACATTTTTTTCCATTCATCTGTTGAAGGTCACCTAGGTTGGTTCCATAATTTATGTATTGTGAATTGAGCTGCTATAAACATTGATGTGGCTGAATCAATGTAATATGTTGATTTTATGTCCTTTGGGTATATATCTAGGAGCAGGATAACTGGGTCAAATGATGGTTCCATTCCAATTTTTCTGAGAAATGTCCATACAGCTATCCATAATGGTTGCACCAATGTATGAGTGTACTTTATTTTCCCCACATCCTTGCCAATGTTTGTTGTTGTTTGTATTCTTGATAATTGCCATTTTGACTAGGGTGAGATGATGGAATATTATTCAGCCTTAAAGAAAAGTGAAATAATGGCATTTGCCAGTAAATGGATGGAGCTGGAGATTATCATGCTAAGCAAAATAAGCTAATCCCACAAACCCAAAAGCCTAATGTTTTCTCTGATATGCAAATGTTGATTCACAATGGGGGTGGGTGGCTAGGGAAGAATAGAGTTACTTTAGATTAGGTAGAGAGGAATGAAGAGGGGATAGAGGATGTGGGGGTAGAAAGAATAGCAGAATGAATCAGACAACATTACCATATGTACATATATAATTATATAACCAGAAGAATGAGAAATTATACTCTATCATATATGATGATCAAAGTGCATTCTACTGTCATATATAACTAATTAGAACAAATTTAAAAATTAAAATAAAAAAGCTAAAATTAAAAAATGAAAAACTAAGTTTGAATTTAAAAATAAGAATTTCCATTTTTATTTTTTGTATTTTTCTAAAAATTTTAGAAAGAGCTACTCAAGATGCATTTACATATCTTTTGTTATTGTTCTATAATGTCATCTCATCTGATTTTAATTTTATTATTAACATTGTTTATTTATTTGTTTTAGCAGTGCTGTGGATAAAACCTAAGGCCTTGTGCATGCTAGGAAAGGACTCTACCACTGAGCTACATCCTCAGCCCATGCATCTTATTCTAAATCTTACTTTATTTTCATTATAACCACGAAATTTCCTGACTTTATGAGCCATTTTCTTGTTATTTTCTTCCTCAATTTTCTCTCTCTTTTTGTCTTAGTTTAATTTAGTTTAGTTTAGTGTCTGATCTAGTTTTAAGTGTGGGGATCAAACTCAACGCCTTACCTGTGCTAAGCAACTGCTCTGCAACTGGGTTTTATCCCCTGCCCCTAGTTCTATTTTATTTTTAATTGACACATGATAAATATAGAAATTTATGGGGTATATTGGGATATTTTGATACATATATACCTCGTGTCATGATCAAATGAATGTACTTAGCATATCTATCACCACTAAGATTTTTTTTTTTCCTTCTGAAGAAACATTGGAAACCCTTTCTTAGGTATTTTGAAATATACAGACATTATGAACTATGGTCGCCCTACTGTGCTATGGAAATACCACTTACCTAACTGCAAATTTGTGTCTCTTAGCCAGCCTCTTCCAATTCCCCTTGCCCTCTACCCTTCCTAGTTTCCACTATCATTCCCCTCTGTTCTTCTATGCAGCAATCCTAGTACATGGTATTTACCAAAAGAAATGAAATCAGTATGTTGAAGCGACACCTGCATCCTCATATTTAATGTAGTACTATTCACAACCAGCAAGATATGAAATCTACCTCACTGTTCATTAATGAATGAAGAGATAAACAAAATGTGGTCTATGTGTCTGTAGGTCATAAAATGTGGTCTACATGTCTGTAGGTAATGCAGCTAGGTAAGAAGTTAATGCCAAAACAGGGTCTTAAAGAAAATTTTGAATCTCTTACAAAGGGTAAGGAAAGCAAGCTAACTATAAATAAAACATTGATGTTTCTGAGACCTTATTAAAGGAAAAAGTCATAAAACTAATAATTTTGGCCAACAGAGATTCTGGGCTAATAGACGGACAATGGAATACTATTCAGCCATATTATGACACAACTACACAATGGAATATAATCAGCAATGAAAACATGAAATCCTGTTATTTCTGATGACCTCTATGAAATTAGAGGTCACTATATTAAGTGAAACAAGCTAGACACAGAATGACAGATGCCTTTTGATCTCACCCACATGCGAAATTTAATAGTCGATCTCATGGAAGTGATGAATTGAACAATGGTTACATCAACCTGTGTTTTTTAAAGACTTACAGGTAATATTTGCATTTTTTCCCCAAAATTACCAGCGATTAGAAAGCTATGTTGAATATTGAATATAAAATACATCTTATTTCTGACTTTAATTCTACAAGCTAACCAAGAAAGCATTCACTAAACTGAAAACTAAGTGTGTATTTTATGTACCTGTCTTTATTTCCTTTTCTTCCTTTGGGGACCCAACTTCTCTTTCTGGCTATATAACTCATGAGTACTATAATGGCTTAGATTCTTCAGTGTTTCCTGTTAGCCAGGAATCTCTGTTCTCCAGAATCATTCGTTTACTGACTTTTTCCCTTAATAAGGTCTCAGAAACATCAATGTTTTATTTATAGTTTGCTTGGTCTTCCTATTTTCATTAACTTTGAAGACGATTCAAAATTTTCTTTGAGAGCCTCTTTCAGTATTAATGAATGCATTACCTAGGTTTCTTTCCCACCTAGGCCACTATTAGAATGAAACATGGTCCCCAATCATTTCTGTTTCCCTGACCATACCATTACACATCAGGTTTTCTTTTTTGGTCAGCTAACCACAGAAATTAAGAGTGTTCATCATTCTTAAAAGTAATAGTATGCCAAAGTACTCTCCATCTAAAAGTCATTTATTAAGTACTATTTCTATATAATCTTTATAAAAATAAGTACACATTTCTTACATGAATCATCTCAAGCTGTGAATGTGACTTAGTATGTGCAGAGGGCAGAAACGATTCCAAGCACTTACAACCAAGTGACTCCTCCCTTACTCTGCAGAGGAACTCGTTATTTTTCCTAAATGCTACTAGGTTGACAGTTTTTGAATATTCTTCTCTTGTACACAAAATATTATATACTGATAATATTACATGTGTATATACATCATTGAGTATTAAATATATGTGGATAGAGCCATACTATAATAATTTTAAGTGTCAATTTGCTTAATAAAATATAACCACTATTTTTCATATTTTTACTTCTATAGCTGCCCAATTCTTTCTGGTAATTACCATTTATTTCAAAGTATGACTGTATTAAAACTTGCATATGGTGTTCAGGCTTAGGGCCTCAGGCATGCATTTCAAGCACTTTACCACCAAGCCAAACTCCTAGCCCTTGCTTTCTCAATTTCAAAATTTATTCTTTACAGTTTGGCCCAACAGTCTCATGGATGCCATGTCCTAATATCAACAGCCTCTAAACACACTGCCATTGCTTCATATATTTAACTTCATATATAGAGCTTGGCTTTTTAATTTTTTTCAGTGTTCATGGGTATTGTGCTAGGGAGCTTAATATAATTTTTTTAAAATTTAATACCATTAAATTGTAGACCATATCATTATACTAAAATATTTCCTTTATTTTCTTTTTATAGGATGCAAAATGTATACTCTTGAAGGAAATACTTTTGTAACTATTATTTTAATTCTTATATATAAAACACAAAAATTTATAAAAATAGCTTTACATAGTAATTTCATATACTTAATCTCTCAACTCTTTCTTATTCTCACCTTTCTCTTTCTTGAGCAGTATGCTAATTGGAAGCTGGCACGCATAAAAAGATGGCAACTACGACATTTTTATACTATCATGTTTTAAAGGTTAAATGTATCATCTGGTAAACTCATTTCATGCATTTAACCCAGCTTTTTTTTTTTTTTTTTTTCATGAATAAGTTGGTGAAACATTTTTTGGCAGAGAAATCTAAAACACAAATATAATGATTTTTTGTCCTTATTTAAAAACTACAAAAGACATACTTACTTAAATTTCCTAAATGTGCTCAAAATACATTTGTTTCTAATACTAGTAAAACTTCCACTATGGTGAAAAAAAAAAAAAAAGAAAGAAAGAAATACTACAGCAGCTTAGATATAACTGTGACAGTCTTTGCTAGTTAAAATTGAAACTCATGGAGCATGACCTGTCATCTCTTTCCCTCTGCCATAAATCTTTGCTATTACTAATTTTCTGCCAGTGATATGGTGACCTTAGGGCTGATTAATTAGCTGTTGGTTTATGTATTTTACAACACTAATTGTGAAAGCCCTCACTGTTACTTCATGGATAGATTAACCTTGTTAGTGTGTGGAATTAGAAATACAGAAGCCCTGTTAGATTGCCTCTCTGACATTTTGAAAGGGTTTTACCTCACTAGCTGGAACACTGGACAATTCTATTGTTTTGGGAAGCTCAGTGTATCCTCAGCTTTGCACATATCAGGCTACTTGTCGATGGTCACTTGATGATTGTCACTCATTTCTCCTCTCCCACACAATTTTTTCTGTTCATTTTACTGTTTTTCTTCCATATCGGGCGCAAAATGTTTATTATAAGCTACAAAAACTTTTAAACTCTAAATTAAGCTACCATACAAATTCAAGTTTAAAAAGAGACTAAATTCATGATTTATTTTAGCCATATTCAGAGGAAATCCTACAAAATTTGAGAATGAAACAGTCCATACAGAATAGGCCAGATCATTTCAATGGTATCAATTACCCATTTGTTCAACATGTCGGAAAACTTCATTATCTCAAGCCACAGAAATATCTACTTATTTATAAATGCCTCTCTCATTGGGGTGCTATAGCTTACAGGAAAAAAAAAATGTAGCTTCTAAAACAACTCGAGATGATTAAGGTGTAATTGAACTATAAAAAGAAAATCACTCAAAAACAGTTTGCTTAATTTCCTTCTCAACTTCTTCTGGGGTTTGTAGAGCTCATTTATTATCCTTAACTATGATACTGAAACATATTTTTAGTAAAGTCAAATGCTTAATTGCTTATAATAGGCAGGAAAGAAAGTGGTCTCTGCTACCCAGAAAACCAGCCAACCCACCATAAAGCATATTGCATAAGATCTCTTACCAGCACACTTGGTGATTAATGTTATACCAAGCCCCTCAAGGCCCACCAATAGAAATTATTTTCTTAGAGGTTTAATTGAAAGGTTGTAAGAATATTCTCAGGTCAAAATTAACATTTAAGATTTAATGAGATTTTTCACTCGATAAATATGTGTTGATTGATCAAGGCATCTCTTTTTCTTTTTAGACTTGAAAAGAAAGTCAAGATTGATCCTGTCGTTTGTTTTGCAGCCCTCACATTGGTTCTTTCACTTTGATTTTTATCCCTAACCTGACTAGCAATACATGAAAGTAACATGAGACCTCTGTGTAGTTGAATAGAGATGCTGTGCCCAAATTATATGAGGGAAGCCAGATGCCAGCACAGGAAATTGATTAAGGTCTGGCTGGAGCTATTCCTATTGCTGTGGTTAGCATCTTTGGTCACATGACACAACATCAGCTTGTGTGTTTGTGGATGGACTTTTGCTTATATGCATGGGATGCTTGTGTATGTATCCATGTGTGTGTGTGTGTGTGTGTGTGTGTGTGTGTGTGTATGTGTGTGTAATCTCAGTAAGTTCAATTCTTGATGGTCCTTTTGGCAAGGGCTACTTTGTACCCAAAAAACTCTTTTGTATGCTCTTTCCCTTAACATAAACCTAACATCTTGTACTATTCTTTCTCTGTTGCTTTTTTCAATTTTGTTTCTGATCTTGATTGTGTGGAGAACCTTCTTTCATCTTGTTACCCTCTCACAACATGATCACTCTCTTCCCCACTTGTAACCATCTTCAACCAGACCCTAGAGCATCTTAACTTCCAATCTCCCTCTGCTCATGTGCCAGTCAAGGGCTGGCTTTATGTCTCATTCTTGTAATGATTAAAAAAAAAAAAAAAAAAGGCAATGCAGTTTTTCTGTATAAAGCTAATCACTTGAGCCAACACGACTAATTTAGTTTTACATAACAATTCAATTTTTTCAAATCATAACAATTTATAACGGGAGATTATTAATATACCGCACTTTTACTCTTATTTATTTTCCAAACATGAGCCCAGAACTGTGCTGATTGCCAGAAATATAAAAACATACAATAACTAAGAGATATCATCTATATATTAAATAGATAGAGGCCACATGCTTTGAGTTTGTAAAATACATTTCCCATAAAAGATGGTGTTGTGAAGAAAGAGTTCCTCTGCTGCTTGTAACCTATTTTTTCATGTTGACTCAATATTTGAGGAGGTTATTTGGGGAAATGATGAACAATTAATTGCCCGCATATTACAGAGAATATGTATGTATTATTCCATATAAGTGAGATTTTTTCTTTTACTGTTTTGGAGACTACTCACTTCATTGAAATTAAGGTTTAAAAATAGCAATTTTGAATTTATGAAATTGTGTTGAAAGAAAAATACTTTTCTTTTGGAAAGTTTTCTAGTAATGAAATTTCTAACTGTATACTGTCAGATTATTTTTACCCTTTTTATTCTTATTTTGCTTAGGGGAAAATTTTTTTGCCTGTCATACAAAATGATAAAATCAAAGGTTTTGATACTATATATAAAAGTTTGTAACTTTTTTATAGATATGGTTGTCATGCTTAAGTTTGAATCAATGGGGACTTTTTTTAAGTGTGGTCATTTGAATCAATTTAAAACCTGTCCCATTTTCTTATTATATTTCTGTAAAGGTCAGTTCCTACAAAGAAATTGTTTGATACAGGTTAAACTTGTTATACAATGTTGTAAATCAAACTTTCTCAAGGCAGAATTAGCTAAACCTAGAAACAAGAAAGTAAAAATTATAACACCATGTTTAATAATGGCCAATGTTACTTGACCTTAGTCTCTGATGCTCATTAAGCAGAAAAAATAATGTGAGGAAAAAGGCACACTCATACATTGTTGGTGGGACTGCAAAATGGTGCAGCCAAATGGAAAGCAGTATGGAGATTCCTTGGAAAACTGGGAATGGAACCACCTTATGACCCAGCTATCCCACTCCTTGGTCTATACCCAAAGGACTTAAAAATAGCATACTGCAGAGACACAGCCACATCAATGTTTATAGCAGCACAATTCATAATAGCTAAACTGTGGAACCAACCTATATGCCCTTCAGTTGATGAGTGGATAAAGAAATTGTTGTATCTATACACAATGGAGTATTACTCAGCAATAAAAGAGAATAAAATCATGGCATTCACAGGTACATGGATGAAGTTGGAGAATATAATGCTAAGTGAAGTTAGTCAATCCCCAAAAGCCAAATGCCAAATATTTTTCCTGATATAAGGAGGCTGATTCACAGAGGGTTTAGGACGGGGAGCATTAGGAGTATTAGAGGAACACTAGAATGGCAAATGAGGAGGGAGGAGAAGGGAGGAGGCAAAAGGGTGAAGAAAAAAAAAAGATGGTAGAATGAGATGGATATCATTACCCTAAGTGCATGTATGAAGTCACGAATGGTGTGAATATACTTTGTATACAACCAGAGATATGTAAAAATGTGCTCTATAAGTGTAATATGAAATGTAATGCATTCTGCTGTCATTGATAACAACTTAGATAATATAAATAAATAAATAAATAAATAAATAAATAAATAAATCACCATTAAAAAAATTAAGAATCACTTCATGTTACTCTAACATAAAGTTTAGGCACACAGGAAGGGTGTCTAACTTTTATTAATTCATCTATAAAGAATTAATGAAATATTTTAATATTAGAAACACTTTAATGTTTTGCCACATCTGATCTTTGCTAAATTATGTTTGTTACCACCTCTGTAAAGAGGCTCATTGCAGTAGTGAAGGTTTCTATTTTTTGCAGACATTTTAGGAGATTCTGTCCATCTTAAAGCCTCAATCATGAGAACTTTCCTCCTACCTTTTGAAAGAGTAATCATCCTCTATTTTTGAGTCCTTGTTTCAGACTAGATGCTAAAACAAAGACCTGACAAGTCTACAAGTTTTATGTGTTTTTATCTGTTCAACTGTCTGTCATCCCATGAGAAGTCTGAACAACCCAGATCCAATGAAATACAATAACAAATAGTACCAGCAAGTAAGCCCACCCTCATGAGAAGCACAGGAAGGTAAAAGGTGTTCTGAGGGTGTTATCTGTATCAGGAGACCATACTGACTTATAATCTTAGGATGAAGAGTCTTTACATGGAGCTGCTGTATTGAGATCAGTGTATATATTCTACTAACTGATTTGCACAGCCTCTGTATTCCTGCCACTGTGAATTTTGAACCTTTCTAGTGATCCTGGAAATAATTATACCTCAAAAGTAAATGAGGGCTGGTATGTAAAACTCAATAGAAGAACACTTGTCTAGCATACATGAGGCCCATCACTCTTTCCCCAGCACAGTTCCCTGACCCCAAATATCTCACTTCATAGCACAATCTATGGAATAACACATGAAGTAGAGTTTGGATAATTCCATTTTGTGGAGTAAAGTAGCTCTTTCTTCCTCAAAGCATTTACCTTATGGTCTTTGTTATGGTTTGAATATGAGATTTCTCTTCCAAAAGCTCATGTGTTAGGCAATTCAGTTATTGATATGAGGTGAAATGATAAGATTATAAGAACTGTAACCTTATCAACTATGATCCAGCCACCATGTCACTTTCTGAAAATGACTGAAATGATACTTCATGTCTCAATGACTCATCAATACCTTCCATAAATAAATATTAATTTCATATCAATAAGACTCATTGAATATTTACCTATGGTGACATCATATACTTTAATTTCTGTAAGAATTCTATTTTCAGATATTCTATTACTTGTCATATTTCAATGTGGCTTTTCATGCAGAGAATTTACTTATCTTATATGAAATAGTATTAAATTCAGAATGTAAAACACTAACTCATTTAAAGTAGACAACTTTGTAAGTTTTGTTAACTTCAAAAGTAGGCGAAGCAATGAAGATTAATGTGTCCCTAAATTAGAAGATGATCAGGTTTTAGGACACCTACAATGCCAATGTTTGACTTAGTGCATCACAAAGTCAAGTATTCTGTAGAGCAGAAGGATACAGGATACGTAGTTGTCAATGGACCTTTATTTTATTAATTTATTTATATGTGGTGCTGAGAATCAAACCCAGTGCTTCACACATGCTAGGCAAGTGCTCTACCACTGAGCCACAACCCCAGCCCCAATTTCTACATTTTTATAAGATCTTTTCTGTTATTACTTTGGTTCCCAGCTAGTCACTATGTTGCTAAGTTCTATAGAAGTATTAGCTTTATTTAATTTGCCATTTTGCACAGGGACCTGTGAGAAAATATGAGAAGCATAGCTTTCCTTTATCTGTGAAATAAAATTAGCATATAACAAGATATTTGATGGACCTTAAAATATCTGTTCATATCATGCACAATGATGATGTAGCCTACAAATCCCAAAGGACACAGATTTCTCAGAAGATCTATGGCAAGAAGAAACTTCATTTTTATTATCTGTTGTCATAGCCAAAAGTAACCAGGTAAGGATATTTTAGCATTCTGATTAATATTTTTGTAGTTCTTGTCTGTCTCTCAGTCCTATAGAGCTAGAACTATTGAAATTTTAGTATTTTGGCTGGCTATACTTTAAAAGAAGCCACTTTTCTCCTCTCTCTCTCTCTCTCTCTCTCTCTCTCTCTCTCTCTCTCTCTCATCTCACTTTTTTTTAAATCAAAATGCAAAAATTACCAAACCTTTCCAAAGAAAGACACTATATTTCTGGATATTTCACACACAAAAAAACTGAAGAGTGAATTGTGAAGTTATGAAAGAATAATAATTTAAAAAGCGCTCATGAATTTTATGCTAAGTACAAGAGTAGTATCTTGGAAGAAAACAATTAATGGTGCATTTGACTATTAACCTTACCCATGAGTTTAATTAGAATACAAATTACCATTTGCTTGAGACATAAAAAATGAATAAAATGAAATTCCTTTGGTTTTAAATATACATTGTCATACATTATGAAAAATCTAATTCTAAACATGTTATTGATGTCAGAGTTATACAGAACTTTAGAATTAATGAGACTGGCATCTTGAATGTTGGCTCTACCCCTTAGTACATGTAAGATATTGAGTAAATGATTAATGTTGTCTGCAAAATAATTGTAAAATATATTACTAGTGCCCAACAGTGTTATTATGAGAATAAAGTGAGGTAATCTAACATAATCTGTCTTCAAAATACCTACCATGTATTTCTAAAAAACTGGTTAACTAAAAACCATTTTATTAGTATGTTATTAGTATGTTTTATTAGTATATTACTGGGAAGATTCAGTAGCAATATGGAATCTGAATCCCCTGGAACATCCATTTAATATTAGACAAAGCTACTAACAGTAAATGCCAAACCTGTGAAGAACATTTACAAATATACCAAGACACAAATTACAAGCATGTAGGAAATACCAGAGTATTAGGATAACATCATGGGCTGCTAAAGAAAGCAGATGATATCTACGTGGATTCTGAGGAATAAAAATGTGGAGGAAACCAGAAATAGGCAGCAGGTTTCCCCTGGCACTTGCCATAGGCTAAGTTGAGCATCCTGGGTGTGAGGAGTCTTTGGTAAATTCTGCAATTTCATGAGCCAGGGCTTCATTCCAGGACAGCAGACGCAAACATCTGGTACAACAATCAAAATTCCACCGGACAAGGACAATAGGTATGCCGAAAAGAGAAGATAGATAAAAATGGGGATGGGAAAAGAGCCAGAAACATCTCAGAATGAAGAGTCCCCACATTATTAAACCTTTCACAAAAACAGAAGAGGAAACTCTGTGAAGAACAAAAGCTAAACTTGTGATCCATTCCTTCTAAAATTCCAAAATATAACTTTAATGTAAAACAAGTTGCAGGAAAGTATCAAGGTCACATTAAATATGAAATTGCAAGGAAAAACAGACAATGTTTAATAGAATAATACTCAAATAGAACATGTAATTACATAAAAAAAACTGTAACATAACTTACAAGCTGAACCTAGTTAAAAATGAGCTAAAGGCTAAAGAAAATATTATAAATCATTGAATAACTCCCTAAATTATAGTTAGAAAGCCTCTGGAATGTTAAGGCCAAATTCTATAAAGAATTATAGATAAGTGAAAAGTTCATTTTAGAAATAAAGAGAAAGAGGACAGAAACAAAAGGCAGGGATGGAAATGACTTTCCAAGTAAAATTGAGGAAGTGGAGAAGCATAAAATTTGAAATGGAAAATCAATAAATAAAGACAAAGAAATCATTTGAGAAAATGCAAATATTGAAAATAGATTAAAATGTTTAAACTCATAGATAATAAGAATACTTGAATAAAACCAAAGCCAGAAAACAGACTACTAAAAACTGTAATTCAAGAAAACCATTCTTAAAATTTAAACATTCTTGAAACTACATAAATTGGTTGTAATATCATCAACAATGCATGTGTTCTAGTAAAATTAATAGGCTTTAAAATATTAAAAATTAAATCTTTACTGCATCCAGGCAATAAGAACAAATAAAAATGAGCCAGAAGCCTCTGACAGCAACATTTTATGACATAAATAAATGGAGCAACATTTATTTGTGAATAGAAGAGTTTTATACTCAGAAAACCTCACCCGTCAAATACAAAAAGGCAAAGATGGTGGTTAACATGTAAGAACTCAGGAAATTTTGATG
Source organism: Tamias sibiricus (assembly GCA_025594165.1). Lineage (NCBI taxonomy): Eukaryota > Metazoa > Chordata > Mammalia > Rodentia > Sciuridae > Tamias > Tamias sibiricus. The sequence continues at coordinate 15,692,770 of CM046662.1, forward strand.
AAATGATCATGTCCTTGGAAATTTGCTAGGGAATGAGCTTCAGACCACCACCATGACTGGAAGGCTATCCCTGTGAAGACCATGGTTTAGCAGGAAATATGTAATCCCAGGTCCTGCAAACACTGGCTGACAGTCTGAATGGAATGAGGATAGAACATGCTACCTACGTGCTCCAACAACGTAGATAATGGGAAAAGAACATGAACAAAACATATGAATCATTTTTATCTTATTACTGGTTATAATACTGGTTACAATGCCAGGACTGAAATCATGCTTTGTTAGTATTGTGGGGGGAAAAATAGTAAATTGCTGGCTTCCTTGAGAGATCAAAAGGTCTTTGGAGGTGGTTAGCAAAGTTCCATTTCTAGAACTTCGAGGCCAACCCAGGTGTTGGCCTCAGGACAATCCATTAAGCAATATAAAAATTATTACTTGTGCTAACTATTCTGACTTCACCATTACACATTGTATCCATGTATCCAATGTGTGCTGTCCCTCATAAATAGGTACAATGAACACAATTAACAGAGAAAGTAGTTATTTATGTAACTGTTGCTGCTTTGTAAAAATTAAGTGTAAATAATAAGTGAAAACTGAAAATTTTATAATATGAATTATGATATTAATGTTTAATTTCTGTCCAGTCTCCAAATATATCACAGTCAAAATCAAAATATCTTAAACCTAGTGATTTTTTTTAAAGGAGCAGTTTATTTATTTGTTTTTTTAAACAGGTGGACACATTACCTTTACTTTATTTATCTGGTGCTGAGAATCAAACCCAGGGCCTCACACATGCAGAGGAGTGCTCTACAGTACCGCTGAGCCATAGCCCCAGCCCCAAACCTAGTGATTTTTGAAGAAATACCATGCATTTGGCATAAACACATGTGTCTGCGATTACAGTGGTCTTGGGGGGGGGGGGGCTAAAAGATTAAAATCTAATTAATGTTAGTTTAAAAGAGTAATGAGATTCTGCCTTGATGATAGTGGGTCATTCCTAAATCACAGGTTTATAGCACTTCATTTTTATTAGATTATTTGGAGGGGTACAACCCAAGGCACTGGCTGAAGGCCAACTCTCCATTTCATTTTCTGTTATACAGGACTGACTTTCTTCCAACTTAGTTTTCAGAATTGGGATTTTTTTTTTTTTTTCCATTTCATAATATGTTCTTTACCTCTATTATTTTAATAAAAGGAGAAAAGTACATAACTGTCAAATATGTGGTTGTCATGTTTACATTTTTAATTAAATGAAGGGCGAACACATTCTTGATGTTTCTACAGAAAACAATTATCTTTACTTGGTTGCTAATTCTCCTTCTCACCTCATTACCTGCTTCAACTCTGGCTATACCCTTGTGAAATTTTTCTTTTCTTTTTTACTGATAGAATATAGCTAGAAAATAGTCTTATAATGAGATGACTGCAAACAACAAGTTCCTTTTAAATATCTGTTATATTTTCCAATTTTTACCGGTAAAAAATGTCACATTACTTTGAAAATTATGTTTTGAAATGATTTCTAAACTAAGACCAGATTCATCGTGCATGAAGTTACCTTGTGTATATTCCTATTTAGATTTAGCTAAAGAATGCTACAGGGCTTAAAGTCCTTGGTGTAGTTCTTCATCAAAGATAGAAATGAATGTTTTATTGTTCCATCTGCCTCTCTGATAAATACTGTATTTACTCTGCAGAGGAGGCTGTTATAAAATTCTGGTGGGAGGAGGGGGAATTTTGTTCTCTAGTGTAGTGTTTCTAGTCTAGGTTTGAAAAGTTGCATTGTTAAAAAAAAAAAAAATTCAAACCCTCCCTACTCTAAGCCTTGCTCATTCCTTCAAAATAGTACTCTGTCCTTCAATATGATAGATTAAGGTATCAGCTCGCAAAGGGCAGCTGTGTTCCATCATGTAAGACTGATCCTGTATGAATTTATAGTGAAGACTCATGCATCATGATTACTTGGTAACTTACATGAATTTATTATTCATCAAAACAAATCACACACATACCTCTTAAGTGACCCTCATTATGGGGGGCATCCCTCCTTTTAGAGACCCATTTATCTCCTTTCCATACCCACGTTGCCATCTGGCCAGTTTATTGATGGGGATTGTTATTTTTATATGAAATACAATTGAAGCTTAACAGAAACCAGTTGTTTTACATGGCTCAATTAAAACTAAAATTAGACATTGCTTGGACGTGAGAGAGAAAAGCGTTTAAGAGCTGCCTTTAAATGGTTAAATAGTGAAAGCAAAATCTCAATTGTAGGTAGCAGTTGGCTTGCCCTTATATGAATAATCAAAATATAGTAAAATAGAAGGATGAGCTGGCTTTTGTGAATTTAAATAGATCTCTTTTTCATATATTTTTTTGAATTGTTGATGGACCTTTATTTTATTCATTTATTTGTATGTGGTATTGAGAATTGAACCCAGTGCCTCACACATGCTAGGCAAATGCTCTACCACTAGGCCACAACCCCAGCCAATTAAATACATCTTGTTCCCTGTTAAGAATTCAAGAGTGTATGTCATTTCAGAAGGTGGAAGAACATAATATACATTAATGTAACTATCCACATAGGTGTCTATGTAAGACCCTATCCCTGTGCCTTGGTCACTATGCATAACAAAAAGCAAATGTGAGTTAAAAGCATAAGAGTGTTAATGAAACATGGGGATGTTTTCCTCAATAATTAAAAAGACTAAAGGGCTGGGGATGTAGCTCAGTGGTAGAGTGCGAGCCTAGTGTGTCTAAGGTCCTGTATTCAATCCTCAATATGATACACACACACACACACACACACACACACACACACACCACAGAAAGACTACATAGGCCTTATGAACTAACATTAACATGTATTTTTGAAAGATTTAACTTTGATTTTTAAAGCTATTTTTTTTCCTTACCTCTTACAGATTTAAATAATGATTTTTTTTTGTTTGTTTGTTTGTTTTGTTTTGTTTTGTTTTTTGGTACCAGGGATTGAACTCAGGGGCACTCGACTACTGGGCCACATCCCAGCCGTTTTTTTTTTTTTTTTTGTATTTTATTAGAGACAGGGTCTCACTGAGTTGCTAAGTGCCTCACCATTGCTGAGGCTGGCTTTGAACTTGCGATCCTCCTACCTCAGCCTCCCAAGTGCTGGGATTACAGGCGTACGCCACCGCGCTGGCTTAAATAATGATTTTTGTAGGTAAGTTTTATTGAATTATAATTAATTCATTAGTTTGGAATAAAACATAAACTGAATAGAATAACTCACCAATTGTTGTACTTAACCTAAGTCTCAGTTTCTTCATCTATGTTACAGGCACAACACAACATCTAGTAAGTTCTTGTTTAAAGGTTAAAATATTGTATGTAAAGGTATTTTTTCCATATCTGGCATGTAGTAAATATGAGAGGCAGGTTTTTACCTGAAGAATCTGTTATAGAATATTGCTTATGGTTAAACAAAGACATAAGTAGGAGAGGCAAAGACTTGATTTTTAAAAACTATAAATAATATATATGTGCATACCCATAAATATATAGAGATATAGATGTATGTGCCTTCCCTGTTAATTTCTTCCTTAAAATTTACCATACTCTCTGGCTATTTTCTTTCTTTTAAATAGACTTCAAATCTTTTTATCACATTATTTTTCTCCCGTGTGTGTGCATGTTTGTGTGTGTGTGTGTGTGTGTGTGTGTGTGTGCATGTGTGTGAGATTGTGTTTCTTTTTTACCTGCATTCAAGTATTTTAGGTTGATCTTACAAATTCACTCTGAGGTTATTTTCTTAAAAGCATTGATAGAGGTTTCTACTCTTGACTTTTCCATTTGATTAATAGAAAATAATCACTTTCTTGCTCTTTCTCTTGTGGTTTGGCTAATTAACTGATATAGGCAGCACAAGTAATTTCTACAGTAGTGTACTTATTGTTTTAAGAATTATGTGAAAATTAGTCTCTTACTACATGATTAGATTTTTAGATCTGGTAATGAACAAAAATAGTCTTTCTGTGCCATCTTTTAATGTGTTTTTAATCACCAGCTAAATAACAAAGAATTGTCTTTTAAAATAATTAAGACTACATATCGGGTCTCCATAGGATGTCAACAATAAAGGGGTTAATGAAGCATCCAATCATCATGGAACCAATCAAAAAATGTCTTGCTTTAAACAACTCAAAGCAATTTCCACAATCCAAATGCATCTGTGCTAGAATAATTTCCATAGCATCAGAACATTTTTCATCCTGAAGAGACTACAAGAGGAAAAAGAGGGAAGCTTACAAATGATGGCAACTTCCCATGTAAGTGGAGCCAAATATTTAAATGAAAAATCTGTCAAAAAAGTCAAGCTATTACAGTTTCAAAAACCAGGCTAAACATCATGGCATGACCTCAGTCATGGTACCTTCAGAACCAAGGAAGAATGCTACAATGAGAGATTTTCATTTACACGCTGTATGTAGCTCCTCAGAATATTAATAAAGCCTCTGTTATGTGTTAAAGCAACACAAGCTTTTTTCCCCCTTTATAATCCAAGATCAATTCAAGGCTTAAGATCAAATACCAATTCATTGCCTCTATGAATGTCTCACTCCTGGCCACAAATGGAAATAACAAATACCCTAAGTCAATGCATTGAAGGCCTAATGCATTGATGGAAATGGCAAGATTAAATAAATGATAAAATACCGGCTGTTCTGTGGATTTGCTTTAATTTATTAATTTATGTTTTCCATCTACAAGTTAAAATGCAAAACCACTGAAGTCACATGATACTAATGACAGATACAGTCTAAAGAATGTGTCTTTAGGTGGGGTGCCATGGTGCACACCTGTAATTAAAGCAGCTTGGGAGGCTGAGGCAGGAAGACTGCGAATTCAAAGCCAGCCTCAGCAATTTAGCAAGGCTTTACACAACTTAGCAAGACCCTGTCTCTAAATGAAAATATAAGAAAGGGCTGGGAATGTGGCTCAGTGGTTGAGTGCCCCTGGGTTTAATCCCCAGTACAAAAAAACAAAAAAAAAAAAAAAAAAAAAAAAAAAAGCGTCTTTAGGCAATTTCATCATTGTGTGAACATCACAGAGAGTACTTAAAAACCCTGAGATGGGTAAGGCTGCTACTGACTTACCATGTTACCCTTTTTACAGTAAACTTTGTTATATTATGTATATATATATATATAAAATATATATGCATATATATATGAAGTCTACTCTAAAATAATGATGGAAAAATATAGTATATTAAATACATAAATCATTAACACACCTTCCTATTACCATTATTATGTATTGTATATAACTCTTGTGTCCTATATTATGACTGGCAGTGCAATGTTTTTTGATTGTTTATCGTTTGTTTGATGAGACAGGGTCTCATTAAATGCTGAGGCTGGCTTTGAACTTATGATTCTCCTATCTCAGCATCCTGAACCTGTGAGATTACAGGCATATGCCACAATGCCTGACTTCTGCAATGGGTTTGATTATAGCTGCATCTCCACAAACACAAAAAATACGCATTGTGGGACATCATTGTGATGGCTAATCATTAGGTGACAGACATTTTTCAGCTTTGCTATGATCTCATTGGACCACTATCCTGTATATAGTCCACTGTCAAATGAAACATCATTAGAAACTGGGTGCAAATACCCATCAGCTCTTTTATCAGGTTTGTTATTTAACCAACTGTCATTTAGCACTAGGCTCAAAGAGTCTAAAATTAACAAAAGAAATTCATTTAATATTTATTTTTAATGCATTTACTAACAAATAGCACTGGCAAAATAGAACTAAATATTCATTTGCTAAATTAATAAATTTAGAAAAATTTAGTATTAGGACTCTCTGACCTGATGTATATTGCAAATGAAAGTATGTGTATATAAATAAAATAAAACAATAATAAAAGTATTACAAATAAATGCACATAAAAGCTGGGTGATGTGGCTCATGCCTGTAATTCCAGCAACTCAGAGGCTAAGGTTGGAGGATCCCAAGTTGAAAGCCAGTCTCAGCAACTTAGTAAAGCCATAAGCACCTTCAGGAGACCCAGTCCCCCAAAATAAATAAATAAGTAAATAGAATGAAAAGGGCTCAGGATATAACTCATTGGCAAAGAACCCCTGGGTTCAATCCCTAGTAACAAACAAACAAAAAACACATAAAAAAATAACCATTAAATGATGAACTATTAAATAGTAACTAAAGCTTTAATTGAAGAATACAAGAAACAAACTAATGATTGTATTTTAATATAATAATTTTCTAGGGTTTGTGGTGAGGCAGCCAATCATGGCAGGGGTACATGGTAAAACTGCTCAACATGACCAAGAAGCAATAGAAAGCAAAGGGACCAGAGTTGTACTTTTCCCTTTGGGGTTATGACCCCAATTACCTAAATACCACCCACATGGCCCCACTTCAAGGTTCTACAATCTTTCAATGTCACCACCATGGGGATTTTATCACGTGGGCCTTTGAGGTACATTCAATATCCAAACTATAGCAAATATTAATGTCCAAATAAGGACTTTGTCATTTTGTTTGGATATACTTGTGGACACTTCACGTCCTTTATTTAATAATTTCTAGAAAGACTTTTTCATGTTCTTCATGATATAGGACATGTACTTTAGCTCCAGTCTTATGTTTCTTGCTCTTTGAATAAGGGTTGTTATAATTCCACTTGTTATGTAAAGGAGACTAGAGAACAATTAAACACAGAAACTGAAGTTGTTTCTATTTAGTGTCACTATAATCAACATGGAAAACCAATTTACAGCTCCAGTTGATGTTTTAGCTTATAAGTGAGTTGTTTTGGCTGAGTGTACTGTATAAATGTTCTACTTCATAGACTTGGTGCCACTCAGCTTGCATTTATACTGGGAATGGAATCCAGATTTCTCATAAAGGTCATTCCTATACAGCCAAGAATAAAATGAAAAGGGACTTTTTCCTGATAAATTGTTAAAGAAACAGAGTACTTATAATAAATCTTTGTTAATAAAATAGAAAATGTGCAGTCATGGCTTTGATCCATGATTTCTTTGTGAAATTAATCCAAATGTTATGCTTGCTACCTGATACTGCTCTTAAGTTTGATAACACACAGCACTCATGGGAATCACTGGCATTTTGTAGAATGCACTAAACTGACAATTTTCAAAGAAGCAGTGAAAAACAAGGATTTTTTTTTTTTTTTACATGAATGGATTGTTTCCACCTACCCACAATAAGATATATGTGGACTCAGAATCACATTTGAGGAATAGATTTTATCAAACTTACCCTTAAGGTGAACATTTTTCCCATATTTTACTATTTCTGCACTCAGGATATCAGGTGCGTCCTTTCTCCCCCCCTTAAAGCTGTTGTACTTACATAATATAGTAGTTCCTCTTCACACATAATCTTGCATTCCACTATTTCACGTACACATTGTCTATTGCAATTCAGAAATATTAAATAGAAAATTAAAAAGAAAGGTGAAATAAGTGACTATTAAGGTTTTAACTGCACAAAATACTGAGTACTGTGGTGAAATCTCACACCATCCATCCCTCCTGCCTGGGATGTGGGGATGTGAACCATCTCTCCTGTTGAGCATAGCCATGTGGTATACACTACCCACAAGTTAGTCACTGAAATAGCTGTTGCAGTCCTGTGGTACTTGGCTTTAAGCATGTTACTTAATAATGGCCCCAACACACAAGAGTCATGATGAAAAGGGGACACCACCCCCAAGAAACATGGAAAGAGCTACTAACTCTGGAATAACATTGCAAGACTACAGACACATAGGAAAAAAAAAAAAAAAAAAAAAAAAACTAATGCACATAGAGTTCTATACTATCTGCTATTGCAGGCATCCTCTGGAGATCTTGGAACATATCCCTAGAAAATACTATATTACAAAATAGCTTAAGTAAGTTATACTGTGATTTTGCAGATACATAACATATGCTAACCCTTTTGTAATATTGGCAATAATGTAACATGTAACAGCACAACATACATTGTCGGGACCTTACACTGTCTGCCAAGGGGATGGAAAAGCTCTGGCTTTCTGGCTGCTTGCCACATTACCAAGCCCTGTTACAGGACCTGGGCTAAGCAGGGGACGTGGCTGTGAGAACTGAAACCACCCCAAGGATAGGCCAATGGCTCCGCCAATGGCATCCGCCCGTGCTCCTTATGTGTCACTATGATCTTTCTGTTGATTGGCCCATGTCCTCTATGAGACCGTCCAACTTCCTCAATAAACCGAGTTCCTGCACTGACCAACTGGACTCCCTGGTATGTTCCTGGGTCTTCTAAAGGCAGGGGAGGGAATGCCGGTGGCCTTTACTTTCCCAACCTAGTCTCATCATTGGGGTAGGCCTCTCTGGCCTCTTTTGCTGAACAAGAGAGGTCCATCTCAGGTACGGGGTGGGGCGGGCTAAAGACCCCAACCCCTTATAATATTCTGACAATACATTATATACAAGTACATGTGAAAGCAAGGATATACATTTAAGATGTAGAATGCATAATGTGTATAACTTTTAAGTTGGGTGAGAGATTATTTTCAGTAGAACTGATGATCTAAATAACCTGCTTTTATTGTTTTTGTTTGTTTGATTTGGGGTACTGGAGATTGAACCCAGAGTCAATTTACCATTGAGACACATCCTAGCTTTGTTTTATTTTACATTATTTTTAAATTTTAAGACAAGGTCTTGCTAAGTTGCTTAGGGCCTCCCAAAGTTCCAGAGACTGGCTTTGAACTTGCTATCCTCCTGCCTCAGCCGCCTGAGTCACTGGGATTACAGGCATGTACCATGGTGCCCAGATAGATAAGCTGATACTTTAACATCAATAGTTTGATTAAAGAAATGGAACTGAAAGGACCTCTGTGGTTAGATTTTTTATTACTGTTCACATTCATAGGATTACTAGTTCACATGTTCACAGTAGTTATTCTATCAATAATATCTGAAGACTTTAATTATTAAGCTTCCAGGTCATTCCTGTTATATACTTTCTTTTAATAGGTAGATCATTATTTTATTAATTATTTCTAAAGCTCTCTACAAATGCAAAATGGAATTATTAATAATAAAATAAGTTATGAAATAAAAGCTTAAAATATGGCTTCAACCATTCATGTTTCATAAGGCTTAAAGAGAATTAAAATAATTATTTTGAATAGAATTTAGGATTAAAATATTACTTCTTTACGCTCAATTATCTGTTTAAAATACTCATTTTCTAATGCATTTTAAAATGAATTGCATTATATTTTCATAGTTACAACATATTTAGGTAAATCTGATCTCTTTTAGTCTTTTTAGGTCTTATGCTTCAGTTAACCAAGCACAAAAATAATTCAACTGATATATCTGGAGTTCACTCAGTTAAGATGACTCAGTGCATAGGATCATGTAGGTGTTGAATATTCACTGTCATGATATTTATGGGCATTTCACCAAAAGCTATCTTTTCTCTTTTAGCAAATTACTAGAGAATTATGACATAATCATAAAGTTTACTGGGTTTAATGAGTAATTAGAGAACATAGAAAATGTAATGGTGCTATCATACTGAAGTTGGGAATATGTTAATATCTGAGGTTTTTGAACATGTAATTTGACAAAATTCTATTAGATTGTGCATGCTGTAGAACATGTGTATATACATGTGTACAGATACAATTGCACACAAATGTTTTTCTGATTTGAACCAAAGTGGCTTGAAGTGAAATATTTTCCAAATGAAATCAAATATTAAATATTTACAGTAATGCAATCATGATCTTATTGTAGCTATTTTAAAATCTCTATTAAAAATGGTATACTCTCCATCCCTTTATCTAATAATGAACATCTTGAATAATTTATTGGATTGTTCCAAAATTAGAAGAAAATTTTAGGTGTGAAAAATTAAGTTTAATTGATAAAATTTTCAAATCTAAAAATTATCAGAAAAATATCTAAATCCTAGTGAAGATGAAATATGTACACAGGAAGCAATAGAGCACAACAGTTATCATGCCAGCTCTGATGAGCATCTGCCATTGGATGTTGAATAGTTTATTTATCTGCCTTTCAGTTTCCCCATCTGTACAATCATGATAATAATCCAATCTTCCTCTGAGGAATGTTCTGAAGAATGTACATTAGAAAAGTGCTGAGTGTATTGTAAGTGCCTAATACATACAGAAGTGTTATTATTTTCATAATCTATTCTGTTCCAGATAAATTCACACCCTCCTATTACTAACATTACTTATCTTTACTTGATGCTGCTGCTAATACTGATGACTGGAAATATCTCATTTCCCAGCATGATGGTTTGTTATTATAAGAATAAACAGATAACAGTATCTTTAAATTCAACATCCTACTAGAATCAGTAGTTGGCCAATTTTAACTTCATCCATTTTTCTACTTTTTTCTGCTCAAATTGTACAAAGTTTCAAAGTCCTATGAAGAGGACCATATTATGAAATAAATTGATAGAATCAGACTAATCAAGAATTCTTTATATTTATTTAGAACATTTTTATAACAATATGTAAGATGTAAAACCGGTACATTTTTAAACATTGTGACCATTACTCTTTTCAAATATGTGTTGATTTTAAGTATTGTATGTGTTGTATTTAAGTATTCTGTGACTCTTGTAGTAGAATGGAACATGGATTTATAATGATCCTTGTGATTTTAGTATTTGCTAAACATTGTGTTCAGGATTTACTGTGAAAAACATTGTCTTTATTGTAAAAGCAACAATATATGACACATACCTCATGAAGACTATTCTAGTGGGAAAGATGGGCACATAATTAGAACTTCTAAAGTTTTCATTACCCAGAAGAGTGTTATATGTAATGACAATATGGCAATATCAAAACTTATGCAGAACATAATTTAGAAATCATATTTATAATGTTTCTAAAGTCACTATTTATTTTGAACACAGTAATAATTTGGGAATGCCCTTATAAGAATCCTTGATTTTGAGGAAATAGAAGATAAAGTCTAGGCACAACTAGTCACTCTATTTTCTAAGTGGATAACAGTGGTCCACTTGTAACAATATGGCTCATGAGTATTCAAGAGACTTCAAAACGTGGAGCCAAAAGCATGTGCTGCAGAATGGTCCTTTCATGCCTTTGATGTACAAAGCAAATCAGCCTGAAATCATCAGAGAATTGCCATGACAGGGGTTGGACAAATCTCAGCAGGATCAAAGCATTCCAAGCCAATGACATTTGAAAGGAAATTAAAGCTTTCTCTACTGGGATTTAGCCATCTTCCAAACAGAATAAATGTAAAAACACTAAGATGGATGGATATGTTAAGTACAGCTTGTATTCCTCCAAACCACAATGTCCGTGCTTCATTTGTTAAAGCAGTTTTTCCCCAAATCCATTTGCATACTATGGAGCTATCCAGGCTTTTATTCCTGTTTGTAGGTCTTTCTAATAAACTCCAAAATGAAGAATGACCCACTGAAACTACTATTTAATTCGTTTGTCATTGTAGATAACAGATCATTATGCAATCTTAAGGAAATAATTACTGAAAATTAATATTTTCTTTGTCCTTATGCAAGAAATCTGATAACCAACTAATGTAAATCTCTAAAACAACTCCCATAATGAAAATTAATGTTTTAGCATGTTTTAATGATCCAAATGACACTTATTACTTTTCTGGGACAATAACTGAAGTGCTAAAATATATTGTTATCCCTGACATGATCAAAGGTTAAAAGGACAGATTATAAATGCAAAGCTGGTATTTGCCTTTGCAAACCATGTCTTCAAGTATTCTGTAACGTTCTGAAATAACATTCATTCTGAGAGAAACTAAGCATTAAAATTTTCTCAACATAGAAGCGTTGATTGTTTTAGAAATGTTAAATGTTACCAGAAGTATTAAACAAAATAGCCCTGAAAACCACTTGATTTTACACATTCAAAAATAATTACGTAATGTAATGAACTTGTTCTAAATTAGTTTTGCAGATGGTCATTAACTAAAGGCAAGTAGATTTGTATGTAACAAAAGCAAATATATGAGAATTATATTTCATTGTATTTAAGTATTCTGTGACTCTTGTAGTAGAATGGAACATGGATTTATAATGATCCTTGTGATTTTAGTATTTGTTAAACATTGTGTTCAGGATTTACTGTGAAAAACATTGTCTTTATTGTAAAAGCAACAATATATGACACATACCTCATGAAGACTATTCTAGTGGGAAAGATGGGCACATAATTAGAAAGCCCCATGGTAGGATGTAACAAAAGACACTACAAAATTCTGAAGCTTTACTATGTCCTTCTGTTGGAAGTTTGAGTGATAAAAGAGAAATAGTGATCAGTAGCAAAAGTATGTGGGGCTCTCTCACAAACCAGGTACTTCTGTACCTTCTTTTATTGGAGCATAATTGCTATAAATAATAGTGGGACACTAGTGGTATATTTGTGTATGCTCATAACATAATTTAATCAATGTCATTCCCCAGTACCTCACCTTGCCCTCGTCTCCTTCCTCTCCCTGATTTCATTTCTCTATCTTACTGGTCTGCATTCTATTTTCATGAGATAAAATCTAAGGAGCAGATATGTAGGATGAACAAGTCTAGGGACAACATGAAGACTATAGATAATAAACTTGTATTGAATTTGGGATTTATTGTAACTGAGTAGCATTTAGTTGCTTTTGCCATAAAAACAAACAAACAAAAAAATAAAACCATGCAGGTTGATGGATGTCCTAATTTGCTTCATTTTAATAAACTTTTTACTTTTTAAATGTATTTTAGAATATCATGCTCTCTATACTAATTATACACCATAAATTTTATTTTTAAAACTTGATAAATATTAAGCCCCCAATAAAGATTTATAAATATAAATAACATTTGATTATTGCTATTATTATACTTCCAGGGTGATGAACTTCACTGTTTAATTACTGTTTATACTTGGGTTTTGGTAGATATGTTTTTCAAAGAAATATAAGGGTTTATCCATTTATATTTGACGAATCAATGTAACAGGAGCTCTTGATTTGGATCCACTTTGAATTGCTCAGATTTTCAATAGATAAATTGTTAAGGAATCCAGTCACCACAGAAGATATGGCTATTCTATATCATTTCATTTATATACTCATTTACAGATGAAGAATATGCTAAGAGAAGTCAATGCCTAAGAAAATGTCCCAACTAAGAAATGAAAAAAAAATCAGGAAGAAGAGACTCCTGTGACTGCAGATTCTCATGATTCCTCCATTCTTTCTATGCTCTACTTACAGTGTTCAAATATAGCATGACTTTTACTAAAATTTCCAGAAGCTATGAAGTACAGAATCATTTGTTTTGCACCTGCAAGTTTTCTTTCAAATATCTTATCAGTGTTTACAATAAACATTCTTAATTTGTGCATTAATACTTGAGTATCTGAGACTTCTAACTTTTCTCCTTAGTAAAGTGCTTTCTCAGAACTTTATGTATACATCTGAATGTGTCACTAGCTTTTGAAAAAAGCTTATTAGGAAAGTCCTTAGAAAGCTTACCAGTTCTGTATATCATATGCCATAAGTTATTTTTGCTAACATTTTCTACATGTTTACCTTTACACAAATAGTATCATCATGGTTTTTAGTTAAATTCAATAACATAATATTCAGAGGCAGAAAATCCTACTTATTACTATCTTTTCTCTATGTTGTCCAGGCTGACCCCAAACTCCTGGGCTCATGAAATCTTTCTGCCTCAGCCTCCTGAGTAGCTGGGATGACAGGTGTGTACCACCACACAGGATCATACCCTAATGATGGGACACAAATCTAGAAGGTGTCCCTCACTCCAAGACATGGTGCTCTCTTGAGTAAGGCTGAGGTAAGCATGTCATGAGTATTAGAATTTTCACCTAGCCACTCTTTTGATTGTAGCCAGTCATTTGGTTGTTGTATTTATCACTCTACTAAATGTATTTGGAAAACCACGATGCCTGGGCTTTGGAAATTTGGGGGCCGTTTGCATATCACATTCATTGCTTCATCTGGAAAAAAGTAATTTAATATTTAGATACAAAAAGGAATGGAAAGGAAAGTATAATATTTTATATAGCCATCATATCTTATATGAATCATGAGAAATTTTGCAAAAATGTTACTTACACTTACTTGAGAATAGAGAAAAAGACTGCTTCTCAGAGCTCATGACAGAGATGAAACAAAAGAAGAAACCTGTGAAACAGACAGCATTTTGTCAACCCTCCTGGGAATAAAAAAGGCGTAAGGTTATTGTTTTCAGAGGATCCAAAATCCAAATTAGGCCAACAGAGCTTGACAGTAGAGGAATTTTGTTGTGAATGCCACTTCAAAGAAAAATGTGACATGCAGAGTGAAATAAAGTCAGTAGTATTTGGATTTTCAAAACAATTTTATTAGCAGAGGTGGGATCTGGGGCATAATGACTGATTTTCATCAATATTTAGAACATAAAAATAAACCTTACTTAAAAAGTTATTGAAAGATGTCTATCTCTTGAGATTCTTACTCTTATTCACTTAGATACATAACAGCAGGAACTATTAATTAATTTAGTATTTGACAAGGAGAAGGCCATCTTTCTTAACCTTAGCCAATGGTATTCATAAAAGAATACCAGAATAGCATATTACATTAGTATTAAATCTAATGACTCTGAAAATTGGCTAGAATCTTGATAGCAAATTCACAGCAAAATAAATATTATTGTTTTGCTGTTGATCTTTCAACTGGAGACTGAAATAAATTTATTCAAGTTGAACATGAATCATAAATGTTTTTATGAAATAGGTCTGTCAAATTTTATCACCAATTTAGAGAATTATTATTATAAATTATATATTGTGCTACACATTTTTAATCACTCATTCCAGAGGTTTATAATATCAACATATTAGGAAATAAAAATGTCATAAGTAATATATAGGAAAACTTAATACTTGAAGCAAACTTTTTGAAGTTGGTGATTCTTATTATAATAAGTATTAGTTAAAAAATGCATTATTCTTTGTGATCAACCAATTCATATTCTTTCAAAATCGTCATTCATCATTTATTCATCAAAAAAGTCATGTTAGTCTAGCCAATTATTATTATTCAATAGACAATATAAAAGACACATGATTGGATCCTAATTTAGGGTATATATATAAAAAATTAAGCTGGTTGAACAAAATGTAAAAGCCTCTAGACTAAGCATTCATCATGCCATTCTCTGTTCAAATCAAATGTGTTCATATCACTTTCCAGGATATGAAGTTGATGTACTATAAATAGTTATTAATTGGCTATAAAGTAGTGTTCCTGATAAAATTTGAGGTCGTCGCAGCACTTTTTGTGGGAGATTTAGATTCTTCTCCTTGGTTTCCATTCTTAATCTACTCCAATTTTTGTTTTTAAATTATTTTCCTTATTGAACATAGATGTTTTATATTTTATCTTACTGTATTTCTGTATAATATAAATTCACATAAATGCTGAACATAAACATTTGTAGTTTTTTTTTTTTTATTAAATAGGTCTTTCGTAAATGAGCAGTTTATACCACTTTAAAAACATATTCATTCTGAACTAATTTTATCAACTTTAATTTCACTCTTCTTAGTTGTCCCAGTAAGTTCCTATGCAGAAATCATTGAAACTCCTTACTAAGCTACACAATTCTTAAGGGAAGATCCATAACTGACACCTAATTAGCACAATTGTTACAAATACTGCATAGAATATATGCTGTTGCATAGGAGTAGCAGTGCATAGAATAAATATATGCATAGAATAAATCCTGCTGTGCAATATGGAGTCACAATGCTACAACTGGGTTGTGTTCTAGAAGTATGTACATGAGTAATTTGTTGGCAGAAAAGTTGTAACATTACTCAGCTTTTCAGATTATATCACCATTATCAATCAGTTAGTGCCCAACCCAGAATATTACACTAGTTAATTTGGTACATCACACTGTTACTATGATGAAGTGTTTCAAGATTATATTCAGATTAATATATTAATGAATATAATAATCATCTATTAATATATTAATTAATATAATAATCATCTATTATTCATGGGTGATGTGTTCTAAGACCACCAAAAATGAGTAGTATGGAATTCTATATGTACTCTGTTTTTTCCTATAGCATACCTATAAAAACTTTTAATTTACATATTGGCACAGTAAGAGATTAAAAACAATAATCAATATTAAAATAGATACATTTTGTGGATAGAAGGTTGGTTCTTTTGATAGATCTTTAAAATTTCAGCATATTCTTTTTCTTCCTTAAATCAGGAAATTTAACCTTTCTTAAAGGAAGTTTTTTAGGATTCTCTTTGTCATATCTGAATTTCTAGCATCTCTACTCTTGCATTTTGGGGCCCTTATTTATATAATATAAGGGTTATTTGAACAAGAGACTAAATTGGTATGATAGCCAATTTGATAAATGAGATGATTGCTAAGTGACTAACAGGTCAGTAACATATACAGTGTGGACACACTGGACAAGAGGATGCCTTAACTCTTGGGTAGAATGGATGACAGCCCAATATTTCATCATGTTTCTAGGTCTGACGTGAAATCTAAAATGTTTAAATTCTTATTTTCTGTAATTTTCCACATAAAATTTGAGATGTTGGTTGACAACAAATAAGTGAAACCCCGGAGAATAAAATTGCTTATAAGAAGAGACTATTGGGGCTGGGGTTGTGGCTCAGCGGCAGAGCGCTCGCCTCGCACGTGTGCGGCCCAGGTTCGATCCTCAGCACCACGTAAGCATAAATGCATTGTATTGTGTACAACTAAAGAAAATAAATAAATATTTAAAAAAAAGAAGAAGAAACTATTGCACGTGCAATCAGCTTCTCTGCCTAGCGATTGATTTATCCATTTGAGAAGAGGGAATCTGAATGTAAAGTCTCTTTAATTCTGTGGTGGAATATTATAGGGGACTAATGTTGAACTCAATTAGGTGACAGTTATGACATGCTGATGCACAGTAGGGAAATAAATAAATCCAAAAGGCCAAAAAAAATGATGAGACATCTGTTTGAGTTTTAGGTACTATGTCAGTTATAACTCATAATGTATAGAAAACATCTAAATATACACATCAAGATGAAAAATATTCTTGTAAAACGTTGTATAATTTACATCTCCAATTTTTTACAACATGCTTTTACATTTTCCTTTCACTTATCTATATTATATGAGTATATTCCACTAATCTTTACAGCTCTGGTTTAATGATTATAAATTTACCATCAAGTCACACATTTTGATTTATGTGATCTTTAGTTATAATCAAATGTGCATTCATAAAAGAAACATCTGCAAAAGAAAAGTAAAAACTATTTGTATAGTTTTTGTTTTATGACAAAATATTAGAAATCAAATGCTACACTTAGAAATAATTAACCAAGAGAATCATATGTGGAGAAAAATAGATTAAATACAACTGCCTGACAGATTATTTTTTAGTATCAGTAAATAAATGTCAAAAACACTACTAGAAGTTGTATAATACAGGCTAGAAAACTAGGCTGTGGATTCAGGTCTAATTGGGTTAGAATTCTAGCTCTTCTATATCCTAGATTCATGGCCTTTCACAACCAATTTAAATGTTTTGATAAAACATGAATGTAAAATGCACATACCTTTGAATTTCATGAAACAGTGAAGATTAAGCACCCGACCTCATAGATAGATATAGTGTCAATAAATATTAGCTTGTAACTATAGTGTTACAAGTATAGTATGTATCTCAGATTTGAGAAATGATTTACAAATAGTAAGAACTGAATTAAAGTCCTCAATTCAGCCGGGCGCGGTGGCGCACGCCTGTAATCCCAGCACTTTGGGAGGCTGAGACAGGAGGATCGCGAGTTCAAAGCCAGCCTCAGCAATGGCGAGGCACTTAGCAACTCAGTGAGACCCTGTCTCTAAATAAAATACAAAAAAGGGCTGGGGATGTGGCCCAGTGGTCGAGTGCCCCTGAGTTCAATCCCCGGTACCACACACACACAAAAAAGTCCTCAATTCTCATTTCAGCAACTAAACTAATTGGGAAATACATAACAAAAAGTTTCCATTCCCCCACCCTCCTCAGACAAATCCTCCTTTATAGAATTTCTTCTCTCTGGAGATCTGCTACAACTATTTGTGTGAAATTCATCCTGTTTATTCTGTCAATGGAAATGCTATATTTGATTACTATTCCCAGAAACAAAGTATAGTCATTATCGATTAACTGAAGTCAATTGTTGACCAGCCACATTTCAAATGTGGTCCCAAATAGAGAGAATGTGACTTTCACTATACACTCCTTCCTGTGAGAATACATTTATCACAGAAAGGTTCAAACAGACCAAGAAGTAGCTGTGACTTTGAACCACAGCATTTTAATTTTCAAATCACATGAAAATCAGCACTGTTTAATTAACAATTTGGTAGAAAATGTCTAGACACCTGTCCAGCCTGATTACAACTGTTTGGAAATTCCCCTCCCCTCTTTCCCCTCTGTAGGTCTGGACAATAGGAACTCACCCCTTAAACACAAATCAACTGAGAGGAATTGATAACTAACCCACACTGAAGTAGCTCATTTCATTTTGTGGTATTTTTGAGATAGGTCACTGGAGTTCAAGTCAGTTGGTTGTACTAACCATAACAAAATTCCTGTTCTTGATAAGCAATCAGTCTTGTGATAGGAAAACAAAATCAAAACATAAACAAAAGTCAGAGGAAGTCACTCTAGTGAAATAACAACAGGCAGATAAAGCCCAAAGTGGAGATAGGCCAGGGTTACTGACAACTCTCCATTTCCTCATTCCAGTCATTCAAAGTATGAACTACACTCCTTATACTGAACATGATGAAATATTCCTGTATCTAGCAAATTAGTTTATTAATGTAAAACAACTGTGCTGTGTCACATCCATCTATTCTCATAATTATCAAATTTTTATACAGTTTTATGCTGTGTTAATGCATGATACTTTTTTCTATTGAGACATAAATGAATATCATAAAAGAAAAGAATATGTGCATTTGAAAAGTACTCGTGGATCCAACATTTAGAAGCATGTTTTAAACAGCTTATTTAAAAGCTGCTTTAATAATGAAATCTTTCAGTAGGCTTCCTATTTCTAAGCTAGTTTTTAACTATGATATTTTTCAAAGCAATGTCTCCTAGACATAAACTGTTGATGTTAACAGAAATAGAAGTTTGTAAATGAAATGGCTACTGGACATTTAGAAAATATGTGTTAAATATTGTTAGAGGTTGTTAATTCTTACTTTCTAAGAACTAAGCTACTTAATGGTATTACCTATAACTTTTAAGAAATGTATAATTGAGTTATTCTTCTGAAAACTGTACTGCAAATGCTTCGTGGACCTATATGTTTAAAACATGGACAGCATTATATTTTGTGATTTTTAAAAAATGTTTTTCAAAATGCAACTTGAATGAAACTCTTCCTATGTTTGAAATAACTTCCGTTTTTCATCTGTTATAACTTACCAATTATAGGACAAGGACTTCTCTGTCCATACAAAGTCATGTTGCATGTAATCCAAGTAGTTCATTTCACATGTCATTTCCCCTCCAGATTTCCCAATAACAGAATGTTTTATTATTAGTCAGGAGGAAAACTAATAATAAATTGAATACAATCTGGACAAAGTTACAGTATATTGATGTATAGAGATCATATATAACTAACTTCATGGATATTTGAAAATGAGCATGACTTCATTTGCAAATGTCCTCATGGATAAATCTATTTTGTAAATTAAGGCAATTGAAGTCATACTGAAGTAAGAATACTTTAACTTTGTGATATTTGGGACTTAGATTTCTCTAATTTGAATGTGATGCATTTAAGAAAATAGTCGTTTTTCTTCCTCTTCTAATTTAATGCCTTTACTTCATATTATGTAAATTACACATGGCTTCAACGATTAGAGCAAACCATTTAAAAGCTGAGTGGCCCACTTGCCTGAATCCCCTGCACTTAAAACCTTTCTTAAAATAACAATGATCCCTTTATGCAACAAAAAAAGAATTTTTTCCAGCCATTTTCACACTTGTTACCTACTCTTTTTTGCATATTTTTTTTATGAGAGAAATGGGTCACAGGGTTATCATTTCTCTTTCATTATGGAGAACACCCATTTCTGATGAGGTTAAATGACACTGAAAGGCCACACAACAAGCTACAAAATAGCTGTGTAATATTTAAATCTTCCAGCTCGTTATCCTCACCAGCTCCCCAGAATCCATGCCCATCCGCTACTACCACTTTATCCTGGTAAGCAATGTTTGGGAGAACATTTGGGTGTCTCTCCAAAATATATCATAGACTTATCACTTCTCTCCACCCTTGCCGACATCTTGATTTATACTTCCCATACTGTAATGGGTTCAAAGTTGCCCGTCCTTCTTTCATTCTTCCTATCTATAGACCAGAATGAGTTTCTCACATGAAAATCACATACCAAAATCTGGTTCAAACCCAGCACAGTGGCACCTGTAATCCCAGTGCTTTGGAGGCTGAGACAGGAGGATCACAAATTCAAAGTCAGCCTTAGTAATATAGTGAGGCCCAAAGCAACTCAGCAATACTCTGTCTCAAAACACAATATAAAAAAGGGCTGGGGATATAGCTTAGTGTTTAAGCACCCCTCAGTTCAATCCCCAGTAAAAACCAAAAACCAAAAAATAAACAAACAAAATTAAAAACACTTTTAATAAGAGCTAAGTGACTTTCACACAGTCACACAACTAGCCAAATACATAGAAGAATAGCCATCCCTTCTGACTCGAAGATTCCTGAAGGAAAACAAAGTCCCTAAGGATAGAGATTATCATGCATTATAGCAGTAATCAGCACAGCATCACAAGCATAAGAGGTGCCTCAGAAATATTGATTAAATTGAGGTTAATACAGAAATGAGCATCTTAATTTAAATCATCAATACCTTTCCCTCAGTTAAATTGACGTTGTTACGAGATCAGGCAGATGTTAAAATATCAAACATTAAGTACAGGCCACATGCTGAGTTAAATTGGAGTTACATGTTGAGTTCAATATTTTTTTTTTTAATATCTTACACTGAGTACAGGCCACATGTTGAGTTATTTTCAGAGTTGCCGTTATAAACTTGTAGTCAGGGAGGAATGACATCTTAATACATAATCTATTTATATTGTTTCCTAGTACATTAAGGCAAACCTCTTGGAGCAGAGACAGTCCAAATGTAAAGAAATCAAAACAGGATTTTAGCTTTAACCTTAATTGATGCTCTAAGGCCACAGAAGCTCTTCAGCATAAGGGTCCTCAGCTAGATAAACCCCTGGGTCAGAGAAGGCCCCCAGACTGTATGCCTTCTGATCCTCCCCCACACCAGCCAGCTGCTGCCTGGCAGTTCAAGAAGACAGTGCTTAAAAGGACTTGCAAGTTTGACAAAAAAAGTTGGAGAAATTGATTGGTATTTAGAGTTTAGTGGTCTCCTATGGGTATTCCTGGGTTTCTGTGACTGATTTTGATGAAGTGCTTTTATTTGTCTCTCTACCCAGAGACTGCAGATGAATTTGCAATAGAGCAGCATGCCTCCTGTTTAGCTTTGTCAGGCACCACTTAGACATGTTATAATTTATTTTCCAGGAAAAATATTTCTCATGAGGGCTTCTGGCTAACACAGTTATAAAGCAGCTGGCTACCGTTCAGCCTGTTGTCTGCCGGCAGCTGGGCTTCCCTCTATAGGCAGAAAAGAAACACAACCAGAGGGGAAAGTTGTGGAAGATGGGGGCTGGGACCCAAACTGATTGGTAGACCCGAATCTCTTTTCTGGTTGCTTCTGGTAGTGGATTGCGACTTTGTATGCATCCTCTAAATTCTGACAGGGAAGGCTCTTATCTCTTTGGAGTGGCTGCCGCTGTACATTGAAAACAATCTTAAACAGGCATTAGCTTATCCTAGTCATTGTCCAGACTCAGAAATGCCCTTGGAAATTCATCAAATCACCCAGATATATGTGTATATTTTTATACAATAGCACACTGCAGATAGACCTTCATATAATAACTTTGCCTACTTTAAAGGAATGTGTTTAAAAAACACTTTAACATTGAGTTCACGCATTTCATAGGGATACCTTCATATTCTAAGAGGTACACAGGAAAAACCTAAGATTGACACTTTCAAATTCCTAATTAAACCCTCAGGCACTTTGCTGCTTTGAAAAGAGAGTAAACTTGTGAAAGAATTTAACTCATTTTGTTCTCACTAGTGTACATCGCATGTGCATTAAATCCCAGACATTATCAATTACAACATAGCATTTTATGTACCTCTAAGAAGTAAAAAGTCGTAACAAATAAACAAAAATGTCATTAATTTTATCAATTCAAATGTGTTATTTGGGATTGAAAGAACACTTTAAAATTTTATTCTAACATTCTTGTACAAGAAAAGGAAAAATACTGGTGAATAATTACCTCCAACTAGTGTTAAACCTCTTCACTCTTTATTCAATTTTTTTGAATCATTCTCCAACTCAAAGTCAGCAATGCCTGAGTTGTTCCACAACAAAACTGTTTGCCACAACATTCTCTCATATGAAATATTTAGTAAAAGAACCCCCAGTATTGACTTCAGGAAATTTTTTTTTTCAAACATGCAGATATCCATTGGGCAAAATTTGATGTTTCTTTTTTCTTATTTATATCTGAAGGCATCAATAAAAAGACCTCAGATAAGAACTATGTCTAACATTCTTTCTTTATATGGTCCTCAAAGTTTGACTAAAAACATCAATATTGATGGGCTACTGTTGTCAAGTCATTGCCTCTAGGAACAACAAAACAACTCTATAAATTCACAGGCACTGAAAATGATGTTCTGACTTTAAGATGTCAACCATTTCAAGATGCACCTGGATTTCTGTTATGTTTAAATGTGGGAAACATGCAGCTTACATTCCACACAGTATGAAGTGTGATCAGTTTGAGTATGCATATGAACAAGTCCACTATATGCAACAACTGTAGAGGGGTTGAGAGGGAAGTAGATTTAAGTAATTTTGAACTGCATAAGGTTGTCATAGAATCTTCCAGGAAGTTAAAAATGTAGACAATCTAACCTTCTAGAAAGGGAGGCCCAGACACCCACCCACTTTTTTAATATGTGGTCTAGGGATGTGGACACAGAATCAGGTTGGGAAGCACTACTGTAGATAGCCCTGTGCCCAGTGGCCATGTGCTGCCTAGTCATCACACATTTTACTCAAGATGAGCAGCATCAGGGTTTGCCTAGGACGACCCTGACTTTTGCCTCCTAATTGATCTTGACTGACATCAGTACATACTCTCACCCTCTCGTTCTTAAAAGTATCCAGTTTGGGAGCATTTTGTAAAGTCATCCTAATTTTTTTTTTGTAAATGGATAAAGATATATAAGCTTATCTAGAAGAAATCTACTTATCTAGTCTTCACCTGGAAAGGTAAACAGATCCTTCTTTTTAAATGACTCTTGAAAACTCAATGGGGAATTTATTCTCAGGCCACTTGATAAGAATCCACAGGGCTGAGAATATATCTTCAAGGGGAAAATGCTTAAGAAACCTGTAAAACCAAAACAAACCCTTAATAAGTACAATCACTAACAATGCTAACTCTAGGGTTATATTTTCTGAATATGAGGGATTTCTGACTGTACACCTTTCACTGCTGTCTTATGTATTGTTCAAAAACTAAAGTTACTACACCAAAAGGAATGGGCTCTTGGCAGCCTGTTTCTATTATTACATTATGGCCAGTTGGGGGAGTTTTTTTTTTTTTTTTTTTTTTTTTTTTTTTTTTTTTAATATAATATGTTGACTACATTTTTTTGTTCATATATAATGAAACCCTCCAACTAAGTCTCCTCCCTAATTTCACATTAACATTAAATTGTCACAAGAGCAAACTTTATCCCATGGAAACAGAGGAACAATTTCAGTACAGACACTATTTGTCCTGGGAGAAAGTGAATTATTTACTACTGAATCAAAATCCCAGTAAAATATAAGTTTCAGGAAACCTGTAGGTTTGTTCATAGATGTTCCTGACTTAGGGAATTACAGAATGTCCCAATGGTGAATGTAGTGATGAAACAGAGTCCATCCATAAATCATCTTGTTGTATGAGCATGCAATTTTGACTCCATTAGACAACCTTGGAAATGCATAAAAGCAATCACTGTTTAGATGAGATTTATAACTCTTAACGATACAAATTATTTGGCAATTGAAATGGTCTGCATTAAACAATGAATAGTAAACATTTTTAAGGGGCTCCTATTCTGGGTCTGCCCCCTTTGGCTGATCTAGGACTAGTGGGTCAAAGTTGGGAGTAAACAGATTTTATTTCAGTATGAAGAGAAGGCATAACAGTTGGACTTCTCAATGTTGTCTGAAATTTTCTTTCCTCTTGTAGATGAATTCCTCATCTCTGGAGGCATTCTGGTCTAGAAGGGAACTCTAAAAAGTGGGGAGTGTGTATACCAGGGCATGTGCAAGCATGTGCTGGTGACGATGAAGAAAACATTAGAGAATATAAACCAAGAATAAGAAAAAGGTCTTTAGTTGAGTATGTGGAATGTCACTGTTCCCTCAAGTGGTCTGTGTGGCAGACCTGTGTGGAGGCTGTTCAGTGAAGTGATCTGAGGGAAGTGTGGGGATTCTGCAGGTCGGGGAGGTTCGGAGATGCTCTCACTTCTTTTTTCACTTTCAAAATATGGAAATGGGAGATCAAGAGAGTAGAGCTAACACACAGAGGGAGATATTTGGGAATAAGAGTGACAAAATTATGGCATATGCATGTACAAACATGTCATGACAAATCCCACTTCCACGTATAATTATAATGCATAAGAAAAATAAATTTTAAAATGACAGAATAATGCTGGATTTTTTAAAATCTATAAATAAATAAATAATCAAATAAACCTTTTAATATTAAAAAAAAAAAAGAAGAAGGTACAGAAACAAAAGTATTTGTGAACCAAGCCAGGTGGATTTACAGATAATAGCCTAAAGCTTAAATGAACTTCCCTTAACTGATGATGTGGTTTATAAATAGTATTTTATATATCCCTTAAATTT
Source organism: Tamias sibiricus (assembly GCA_025594165.1). Taxonomy (NCBI): domain Eukaryota; kingdom Metazoa; phylum Chordata; class Mammalia; order Rodentia; family Sciuridae; genus Tamias; species Tamias sibiricus. The sequence goes on from CM046662.1 coordinate 15,717,991, forward strand.
ATCCTGACATAATTATGGAAGCCCACGTAGCAAATGAAAAAATGGCCAAGGTAACTCTTTAAATCTCTTCTTCCTAAAGTACAAAATTTTCATTATCCATATACTTGGCTTTAAAAAAAATCATCTTACAAGATCTAACAAGAATTGGTGAAATGTTTTGTATTACCTAGGGAGCATTTGAAATGTATGAGAAATCTGCTTTACATACTGTATATATTTTGTCTTTGGATACGAATGATAATGTTAACAAATAAAGCCATCACAATTAGCAAGGTATTTTTAAAGTAAGCACTCAGAGTCTCTTTTGAAGGCATTTTCTTAGACAAAACATTTCCCCTTTGAGACAAAGTAATTCATTCGGTAGTAAAAATGACAGAGATAGTGTATGACAAATGACTTGGTGGCATATTAAAATGCATCATTTTGTTTGTAAATAGAACTGTCAGATACACAGAACAATTCCTGAAATTTTGAAGAAATATGCATTAGAACAAACAAAGTAACTTTTGTTATGGAGTTGAATCAATAAAATATAGATTTTTCAACACTTCGCATCTTAAACATATATTTGTTAGATAGTATTTCAATAATTCAATGTAAAAATAAAACTTCAAGGTACTACTAAAGACAAGATGTGTCAGAAACACAAGCCATCAAGAATAATAAGAGAAGAAAATATAAAGCTTTAAGGAGGGTAGAAACATTATAAGTACAACCACTGATAAAGCAGTTTAACTAGAATTCAGAGAAACAGGAAGGGAGAGAATATTGAGTAAGACTATAAAGTTATGGTTAACTTTGGAAATTCATTCACTTGGTCTTCACAAGGAAACTAATATGGCAAATAAGTTAAACAGTTATACAAGTGATATAGGCCATTTAATTAAGGAAATTAAGTAAAATTATAGAAATATATTTCAGATGACAGAGAGGCTATAACAATATTTTGTATTACATTAGCTTCACTATTCATTTTGCTATAAAATAAATAAGCAAACTATGGCATGACAAGATTCAATTATTTATCTTTCTTTAAAAAAAAGAACTATTAAAAGAACAAGAGTTCAATATTTGTTATCATAAGTGATCACCAAAAGCATGTAGCTTTGGAAATAATTTTGAAAATGACCACTTAAACTTTCCCTTCAAGTCAAATACATCGTTGTATCAAGCAGTGAGAAAACCAGTGCTATTGAAAACAAAACAAATCAAAACCAAAATCCTTATGTAAGGAGAAAATATTTTTAAAAATGGAAGTTTGGAAGCATTTTGATCATTGTGAACAACTGAACAATGGAAACAATTTTTTCTAATCTTTGCCTGAAGAAGCATTTCAGTGTGTCTTGAATCCATTTGTTAAAATGTATTAAACTATAATCCTTTCCAGCTTGTCTGAGAACAATTGGTGGATGTAATACAAGAGAAATTTTACCAAACAAACAAAAAAAAAAAAAAGTCACTGAAAGTTGTTGCAAATCTCATAGATTGAAAAATTAGTGGAATTGACTGAATGTTACCATTATTCCCAAATTCCTCTCTTTAAACCTAAGCCACAGTGGGATGGTATTTGAAGGTGGGACCTTTGAAAAATGATTAGATCATATGGGTAGAGTCCTCATAAGAAACCTGGGAGAAAGTTTTTTTTGCAATAGGATTACACAATCAAAAGATAGTTGTCTATGCACCAAGATAAGGGCCCTCATCAAGAACGTGACCATGCTGGCACCCTGATCTCAACTGCCAACCTCTGGAACTCTCAGAAAGAGAAGCCTGCTCTTTTAGCAGCCTGAGCGATGGTACTGTGTTGTTACAACAGCACAACCGAAAACAGTGAGCACCATGGTTTAGTAAGTACCCTGGTACTTCGTCTATGTATACCTAATGTACTTTTAGGAGTTACATCTTTCTGCCATAATGTCATTCACATCAAGTATAAAACTCATTCACATCAAGTATAAAAATAACTTGAACTTAAAGATATTTAATCACTGCATCACAAAGGTTGTATCTAAGGCTTTCAAGAGATGAAAAAAATTCAATACTTCCTATAAGTTTTTTCAGTGAGATTAAAAATATAAACACTTCTAATGTATTTTAAAATATTTGTTCATTTTTCTAATTTTCAAATGTATTTAAAAAATAAATAGTCCAATAGTCTCTATAATGAAACACATCCATAAATGTTAACAAATATATCAGAATATTAAATAGTAAAGGTTTTCAGGCTCAGACTCAAAAGGCTCAAAAATAGATTCCAGAGTAGATACATAGGATAGGATATTCCAGGTGAGCATGTGCAGGATATGCTAAGACAAAGCCAGCCACTCCAGTAACCATTAGCTCATTACCTAGGTGAAGAATTTATGAGGGCATCATGAGAAATCCATGAGGACAGCACAGAGGATTTATTTAAGGATAAAAATGTTGGAAGACTACTGTATCTTTCCTGCCTTCTTCTAAGTTCTTCAATTAACCCAAAGGATTTCCAAGGCCCCCACTCAGAAGTTGTAGGATCCTCATGTGGTAGGACAAACACACATGCTCAAGTCAGAGACATGGTAGAAATATTCTACTGGCCAGAGCAGCCCCTGGTAGTAGAATGAAGAGGACCTCCAGAAGTGATCCACATTCCTGACTTAATAAGCCAGATGCGTCTTTCTTTCCTCAGTCCTTTGCTGGGGAGTCTTGAAACAGACTTTGCTAAAATGGCCTTTATGTAGGTGGAGACCCAATTGGAGGGCAGGCACAGAGCATAAGGCGGGGCAAGTCTGTGGGACCTTGGCTTGTCCCAGCAAACAGCACTCACAGAGCCCAAGGAAAGTCAAAGCACTTTACCAAGTGGAGCATCAGCTCTACTTCCCAGTCCTGAAGAAAGCTGTAGCCCTCTCATGCAAGGACTTATGTGCTCTAACTTTGCTGTGCGTTCATGGAGGACCAAGAGGTAGCATCCGAATAGGTATGAAGGAGATGGGTAAGTGCAGAGTAGCAAAGTCACCTGCACCACTATCCTCTCCAACTTCCTGTCCCCATTTCCCTTTGCACAGCAAGTTCACTCCGACCTGTTTCAGGCCTCTAGATGTACACTGGACCCCTGATGATACAGGAACAATTTAGCGGGTGAGAGATGAGCACGATAAAATAAAGGTCTGCACTGGGCCTCTTTAATAAGACTAACTGTGCAGACTTTGGAAATTACTGAGAAAGCTTGAAGACCAATTGGAAATCCAGGTCAGAACAGGTATCAGGAATGGCAGAGAAAAGCTGTTTCCTTTTGTACTCTATCAGACATTCTTAGCCTTGCTGTATTTGTTTTTGGTCATTAATTTTTATGTGAAATCTAGGAAAATTTGGAAACCAGTGATTTAGCATCATAGTTTTTACAAAACAAAATAAATCATTACATACCTATGAATGTATGGCCTTTAAGATTAGTTTTATTGGTTACCCCCAATACCATCCTTAATAATTAACTCAAAACAGCAGATGGGGAAGATGTTTTCTACCCCTGTTTTAGATGCATCAACTGAAATTACCTATGGAAATTAATCACCCATGGGAAATAACTAGTCACCTATGGAAATCACCTATGGAAAATAACAAGGAAACAAGTGTGTGTCTTTCTCTTCCTTTATTCCTTACACCTAGCTAATCAATAAGTGTGACTAGATATTATCTGCATCCTTTCCTTCATCCCATCATAATTTAGTCATTTCAAAATTTCTTCCTTATATCTTTGCAACCACCTTTAAATTCAATTAATTTGTTTCTTCCCAGAGCCATAAAAAAAATCTATAGTTCATAAATTTAAAAAGTTTTTCCTCTTTTTAATGATTATTGATAGGACCCATAGGTAAAGGAAAAACCATTTTTCTAGTTCCACAGTAAACCAGAACATTCTGTAAGTCAAAGGGACACAGTGATTATTCTGCAATAACAGGTACAAGTGAGGAGTGCCCAAGACAAACTACCATGTCTGGTCACTGTATCCATTAAGTAGAAGACAAAACCAATACCCGTAATGTGACAAATAAGTTCCTTCTTTAATTAATTGCCTACCTCTCCAGCAACATCTCTCACCACTTCTTAAATTTACAGTCAGACTAGAACTTTTTACTCTGCTGCCTGGATGAATACTACTTTGTCTTTAAGATTAAGTTCAGGTGTCATTTGCTCTAGAAAACTTATTTCTTCAGATTGGGTTTGATGCTTCTCCCAGGAACTCTCTTAGGTCCTATGCATGTGGCTCTAACTTTAGTTCAAAGAGACATGCATCTTACCTTGATCAGTTTGCTGATTTTAAAACTAGAGATGGTAATATATATATATATATTTTTAAGTTGTGAGTTTTCAATCCAAAATATGTATACACTGACTTATAGTCTACTTGTTCTGAACAAGTCATTATTTAACTATATATCTTATCCAGTATTGAAAGCATTATTACCATAAAATGAAATTATTACATGATTTTTGCAAAATTAAGGCTTCTTGATTTTGTAGGCAAATTAATTTTTTCAATTTTGTTGAAGAACACTGAGAAATATCTATTAGAAAGCAAAAACAGAAGCCCAAAAAGAAAGCTTTTTATTCTTTTCCATGATTTTCACATAGACAATATGTGGTTTGATTACGATTACATTTTGCTAAAATTTTGTGTCTATTAAGTTATCACAATGAAGTGGGTGTGTGCAGATTTTAAAACATGTCCACAGTTTTCTCGACATTCCTCCCATTGATAGTGAGGTCTGTGTTCCTTCCCCTTGAATTTGTGTGGACTCATTTCTGAACTGATCAATACACTACAGTGATAGTTGCATGATGTGACTTCTCAGGATAGGTGAGAGATGCTCATCAGCTTCTAGTTTGTTTGTGAAAACATTTGCTCTCTCTACAAGTAAAAATATTAGACTCCCTCAAGGTAGACATGTCAAGAGAAGTCCAAGATTTGCTGGGCGCAGTGGTGCACACCTATAATCCCAGTGACTCTGAAGGCAGAGGCAGGAGGATTGCAAGTTCAAAGCCAGCCTGGGCAACTTAGCGAAGTTTTTTCTCATAATAAAATATAAAAAGGGGTTGGGGATGTAGCTCAGTTGTAGAGTACCCCTGGGTTTAATACCCAGTACCAGAAAGACAGTGAGATATAGAGAGAGACAGAGATAGAGAGATAGAGAGGGCTCAGGTATTCTTATGGATACCCTGATCATTATTCGTTACTATATGATACCTGTAAAGCTATGCTTCATATATTATCTATTCTGAACTTCTTACTTATGACTCTTTCTCACTATCTCATTTTTCAGACACACACACACACACACACACACACACACACACACATATATGGATGGAGAGAGAGAGAGAGAGAGCCCAAGACACATGGAGGTCCCCAATGAAGACAATCAGTACAGTCAGTAGTCCTGGCTGTGTCCAGCCATCCAGCCTGTTCACACAAGGTCTGCAACATGTGATTTAAAATCTCCTATGTATTTCCAGCCCCCATACACCTGGATCTCCCCAGTGACCCTCCAATATCATGGAGCAGAGAGAAGTCCTTCTTGCTGTAGCCTCACCAGATCCCTGATGCACATGATCCATGAGCATAGTAAAAATGATTGTTTTACAATCTAGATTGCAGGGTGGTTTGTCACCTTGTCACAGAAAGAGATTATGACTCTTTCTCACTATCTCATTTTTCAGACACACACACACACACACACACACACACACACACACATATATGGATGGAGAGAGAGAGAGAGAGAGCCCAAGACACATGGAGGTCCCCAATGAAGACAATCAGTACAGTCAGTAGTCCTGGCTGTGTCCAGCCATCCAGCCTGTTCACACAAGGTCTGCAACATGTGATTTAAAATCTCCTATGTATTTCCAGCCCCCATACACCTGGATCTCCCCAGTGACCCTCCAATATCATGGAGCAGAGAGAAGTCCTTCTTGCTGTAGCCTCACCAGATCCCTGATGCACATGATCCATGAGCATAGTAAAAATGATTGTTTTACAATCTAGATTGCAGGGTGGTTTGTCACCTTGTCACAGAAAGAGATAACTGGAACAAATGGCCCTCAAGTGAACCTGATAACGGAATTCCGAGCTCTCAGGTATTCTTATGGATACCCTGATCACTTATACGTTACTATATAATACCTGTAAAGCTAAGCTTCATATATTATCTATTCTGAGTTTCTTATGATTCTTTCTCAATATCTCATTTTTCCTCATAATTTGCCAGTCAATACCTCTCGTATGTGGAGGTTCATGCCTCTAACCCAAGCATCTGCGTAGGCTTAAGCAGGAGGACAACAATTTCATGGCCAGCATCAGCAACTTAGCAAGAGCCTGTCTCAAAAAAAAAAAAAAAAAAAAAAAAATATATATATATTAAAAAAAGGGCTGGGGATATAGCTCAGTGGTAGAGTGTACCTGGGATCAATTCTCAGTAACAAAACAGAAAAAAAAAAAAAATGCCAGTCAGCACCTCTTACTCAGATACATTATTAGTTCACAAATCTTCAGTTTATTATTCAAGTCTTTATACTTTGGCCTGAGCCTACTTTACTTTCCTCATTTTTTTTTTTTTTTTTTTTTTCCTAAACAAGCACTCTCCTACCAAAACCCTTGGTCACTATTTACTAGGAGAAACTGTACCATGCCTTCTGGCCTCTCTGCCTCTGTTCCTAGTGTCACTTTCATCCAAAATCCAAAAGCACATCCCTCCCCCTCCCCCTGACACACACACACACACACACACACACACACACACACACACATCCTTTTCTATTTATTACAGTTCTCTCTCTCCTTCAAGGCTCTTGTTAAAGCAAATACAGTCTCTTTGACCACTGAATATACTTTTTCTCCCACTTTTGTTAGAGTGCAGATCATCTTGTCATACATCAGAAAGGCCTCAGAGGTATTTCACGCCCCTTTCTCATGTAGTGCTGTTGAGGAGCAAGACCGTATTTCTGTCAACATTTTCTCATTCAAGTTACCTGAGCACATAGTTGTCCAATGGCCTAATATTTTGTAAAAGCTACATAGGCCAGAGGCTGAAACTGGCAGTTTACTTATCTGAAAGTGGTTTTTCTCTTACAGGGGTATGTTCTATTTATTTTGTCTGCTTTTTCAGTGAAGCAAGTCAGAAAGGCCTTTACAGTTACTGATGTAGTGTAGTGAGGACCAATCAGGGCTGCTCCACCTAAAACCTGAATTCTCAAGGAGGTGTTTTAGTAAAAAGGTTTACCAAAGCTGCAGCTGGAAAGGTGGAAATTATTAGTTTCCATCATATCGCTCATATTAAGTGCGTTATAATTTACAGTGAATCATTATGCTCTCCTCATTTAATTCGTTTATTCCTTCTTAGCTTAAATCATCGTCTTCACCTCACAAGTGAGGACACTAGAGATCTCAGCAAAGAAATAACAACCCCAGGGGTACAGGGTAAAAGCCACCACCAGGAATTCAACTCAGGTCTTCTGTTTCAAATCTCATGTTTCTTTCACTCCCACTTTAATTGGTGAAATTACACAAAATAACCAATATTTTCCAGTCTCCCCACTGATGAGTTTATTTCTAATTTTGCACCTTCCAGAATCTGGACTACACAGAATAGTCAAAGGTTTTTTTTTTTTTTTTTTTTTTTTTTTTCCCTAAAAGTATGTTACTTCATGTCCTCCTCTATTTAAAAATTTCTCTAGTCGTCCTTTTATACTTGGTGTGAAAGAACCTCCATACCTTTTGTTCCCTTCTTCCCTTCTCATCCCATCCTCTGATCCTCCCTCTTCTTAGTGCACTATGCCCACAAAATCCTTCCTGCTGGTCTGCCCTTGCCTCAGATCCTTTGCATGCATTGATCTTTCTTCTTGGAATACTATGTCCCCATACACTGTCATGGCTCAGATCTTCTCATTCAAATCTGTGCTCAAATGTTACCTTAGCAAGATATCTCCCTGTCCTGTCTGGAGGAGCACTCAGACTCTGTCTGCTACTCGTGGTTGTCACTGCATGCATGTGCTGACTTAACTGTCGCCCCACCTGTTACTAAGGCAGGACAATGTCATGAGGACATAAAAGAAAGTTTCACAGCACCTATAACAACATGAACACTAAATATTTAGATGGATGAATGTACAAATGAGTAAACAAATTAATTCTAATTACTGTATGTGACTAAGAAAATTAAATGTAATGCAGGATGGAGGATGTAGACAGAGTTCATTCTTTTTGATGTTAAGAAAGTTACCTTCACACCCCTGATTGTCACAGCACAATTCACAATAGCCACATTATGGAATCAGCTAGATACCCATCAATGGATGAATGGATAAAGACAATGTGGTATATGTACACAATGGAGTACTACTTAGCCACAATGAAGAACAAAATAATGTTATTTGCAGGAAAATGGATGGAGTCTAAGATCATGACACTAGGCAAAATAAGGCAAATTCAGAAAGACAAGTGTCATGCTTTTCTTTTGCATGTGGAGTCTACGGGAAAAAAGAAGACAACATAAAACATAAAAGTAGGAGAGAAAATTTTTAGGGAAAGAGACTAGGGGGAGAGGAGAGGAGGTAGGGAGACATGCAACCAAAGTATGTTATATGGATGTATGGAAATGTTGCAATGGAACCTAATAAATCATACAATCAACATGTGCTAATAATTAAATTCAAATTTTTTTAAAAAAAGAAAGTTACTGAAAAATTTCAAGCAATGAGAGTTGCACAATCAGCTGTATTTTATGTTTATCTCTAATAGATCATTCTGTGCAAAAAATAATCTTTCATGAAAAATTGTTTTTCTTTAAATGTAGATAATCAATGAAAGAAAACAGGGACAGGAAGATCAAGTTAAGAGACTTTGGAATAACTCAAGCAACAAATGATGGTCAGGCAAAGCAAGGAAATAACAGAGGTGTTGAGGGTATGATGAATTCTAGAGATAATAAGGAAATACAGTCACCTAATCTTATAGTTTGAATGTCCTGGTGACCAGTGAGGGAGGAGTCAGGAACAAAACCCAAGTTTGCTTCAACTTGGGCAGCTGGTAAAAGGAAACTGCCAAATATTGTGATAGGCAATTACTGAAAAAAAAACCAGTTTGGGTCCATTATAATGACACACTGGTATTTAAAACAACTGAGTGTCTTATTAAATTCTATCCCCGCGAGTTTGTGCATGGCCCTTTACAAATTTAAGAAAATACATCATTAGTATTACTAGTTTGTAGCTAATCATTCATTTGAAGGGTTTGGAGAAAGATCCCATTTGTCTGCTTAACTAACCTCACTGCATTCTTCATTTGTGCATTTATACAACCTGCATGAATTGCATGTCCTGTTTATATAAGACACTAGTGATATGAAGATGAATTTGTTGTGCTCCTTATTCTCAAAACCTGCAGTCTTTGATCACACACACAAAAAAAGACATAAGGTCACTATAACTATATCCTATGGACCTCCCTACTTGTGACGGAAAGGAGACCAAAGCCTTGCAGAAAACACCCTGCAAAGCCTGGGTTGATGGGGAGACACTGATGCTGGAAGGTTTCCTGGTAAAGATGATGTAACAGCTGAAGTGCAGGTGGGAAGGCAAGAGAAAGAACTCTAAAGCATAGTAGGGCTCCTTGTTGGAGTTATAGGAAAGAGAGATCCAGGGTAGGAAGCCAATGACCTATGAGCCCGAGACAGGCAGGAAGCTTAAGGATTATGTTTTTTTTTTTTTTTTTTTTTCCTCAGGGATTATTATGGTACATTGGGATGCTATAAATAGTAATGGAGCTGGTACAATCAAAGTAATCATAGGAAACCCAGACCATTCTCTGCTGTAACCCCTCTGCTGTGCAGTAGGACACAAGTAACTGTTTCATGTCCCATCACAGAATCCAGGAAACACATTTTTCAATTGATCCAACTAAATGATCTCTCATCTCCAATTTACCTTAAGTTTTAATGGACTAAGATTCTGTTTTTCTCATTCCATTAAAAATATGATTTTGTCAGCATCGCAAAACATCCGAAATTTTAGAGACTAAAACCAAACTTCTTTATTTTGATTTTATTAGTTTTCTGAGAAGTTCCATAGATTTCACCTGGGCAAGTTCCTGTAGCTGGATTCAGCTGGGGGTCAATAAGGATGAGATTTTGGAAGAGGACCCACACATGTCCACTGGTTGGTGGGGATGACGCCTTGGTTCTTCTCCACCTGTTCATACTCATCTGGCTTCTTTATGTGAGAGTCTCAGTGGTTCACTCCCACAAGAACTCTTAAAGTCTAGCTTTGGGTACACCAAATAGCAACAATTATAGCCGAATTGTCTAACCAAATCACAAGGCCAGCCCATATTCAAGGGGTAGGAATCCAGGCTCTGCTTCTTTATGTAAAAAGGAACAAAGTCATATCTCAATGGGGCATGTTTTACAATCTAACATGGAAGTATTTTACATGTCAACAGCTCCCAGAAAGTGGCCACCCCTACACTCCTATCTCAAGCATAGAAACATTCATGCTTCGAAAATTTAGTAGCCTATCCTATAATAATATAGCTGTTCTCTTTGATTTGTATATTGGAACATACCACACAATTGCATGTATTTGCAGAAATACACTTATTGAAACAACTCAAGGGAATCTTCTGAATTGAGGAAAAACATTTACATTGGAACAAATTACATTTTACTGAAAACCTAATTGTTACACTGAGAGCTGTGCACTGTTGTAATTGCATACTCCTAATTACACACACTGCATTATTTAAAAAAGAATGGCATTGTTTATTTGTGATATTCTTTGCTTATTTACACTTGCATATTTGAGCAAGGAGCAAGGAGTTATTTCTACCATGCGGGAGAGATTGTTATCTGTTCACAAACATGAAACTAATTCGGTAGAGGGAAGCAGCTCTCAAACAGGAAGAGAGAAATTTCTCCCGAGGCAAGACATTCTACAATGGATTCTAAATTTCTGTGTAATTAACAAAGCACTTACCATCTGCAATGATTGACCTGTCAGAGCGGCTCCTCTGAGATAATTTGGGTGACATTAAAAAAAAAATGAATATCCAAAAGCCACATTTGACTTAAATGAATTAAACCATTTTTGTAAATAGAAGCAATACTCAAGACAGAATGTTCAAGGAGATGCCATTTAACATGGGTAACCTTACCATATTAACTACCCTCGGGCACTTGTTTGAGTCTCTCAGTGTCTGCTGTAATGGTAACCCTATTCTCCCTATCTCATGATTTGGATTTTCGAAATGCCACTTGAACCTCGAAGCTGGTGTCCCAGTCAAACCTCTTACTTAAGTATATAGTTAAGAGTATAATTCTTTTTGAATTATGGTCACATTTACTGATTGATGTGTCAGGGAAAAAAGAAGAGGTGGCTCAGAAATTTTTTAAAAGCTCAAATGGAAAAATTTCATTCTCTTTCCTACATTTCTCTCACTCTTAGCTAACCATGAATATTCATAAGTCACAATTGTGTGAATCACAAAAGAAGGTATTTTAACTTTTCCTACCACAGAACCAGAGTAGTACCTGATGGGTATTTTGTGTATCCTGAGAATTTTCTACATATAATGAAAATTTATAGCACAGTTGGTTGTCGATGTGATTCTCAGGAAAATAAAAAAACACAACGCAGACCACTCCTAATTCCAAAGGCAATGCTTTTGGCCACCACTAGCCCATTTAAAGACTCTTGAGTCAGTAAAGGGCTGTCCTTTTTTATCTCCACAAAGAAACTTTTTCCTTTCTTTCTTTTTCTTTCTGTTGCTGTTGAGGCATAATGCATGAATACATTCAATTTTTTTAAAAATAACAGTTTCTTTTTTTTTTCAAATTTATTTTTTATTCTAAGTTGTTAGAAATGACAGCAGAATGTATTACAATTTTTAAGAAACCAAAAGTTCATAGTGGCCAGGACCACTGGTACAGAATGTTTAAATTTCAGTGACCTGGAGGGAATAGTCACTTACTACATAGTTCACTAAAATTGTTCCTTTACCTTAAAACATGAAAGAGAGAAGAGTCTAACATTTCATCCTGTTTCAGAAGAGATCCCCCCACAGACCAGTAATAAAGTATCCCTACAAGTCCAGTCTGTGCTCCTAGCAGAGAAACTTCTAAGTGTGTAAGCTTTTGACTGATCTTTTCTTTTTGATGTATTTGAAGTTCATTACTGTAGTAACAAGAACTTAAAAACATAAGAGTTAGGCTTACATATGTCTAAAGTGTCTTACAGTGACTCTGTATGTGTATTCACAGGATTAAAGGAGAGTGTCAATATATCTTATGATAAATGGAAAGGGATCTTTTTCAATCAGATGGCCTCACCATTATATATTACTTTCATTAATAGATCTTTCTTACTTTCATTGGCTTAGATTCCATTTTTGAAACCATGAAGCTGGGAGTTATTTTTTTTTTTCTACAACTCAGAAAAAAAGAGTCATCAAAGGCTTTTCATATGATAAATTAAAAACCTTCCAAGAAGATTTACATGTTTGTTTTCTTGGGAATACAAATTTATTTTTTGTAGATTTTTTTTCATGGTGTGATATATGATCCTATGGGGTAATGTTAATAACCAACAAATATTATTCAAGAAAGCAAATAATAAAGTATTCTTTCATTCCATGTTGTTAAGGCTAATAAACATTCTTACCACACTAAAACTTCAGCAGAAATGTAATGTGTTCTTCAGTGGGGTCGGTCGGGTAACAAGTAGCCTCAGCAGAACAGTCTAAAGACTCCACATGTGTACGTGAAAATCAATTTTGTGTTTTTCATGCCTCTTCATGTTGACATCAAACTGCATTAAATTACTATATTTTATAATTGGCTGCAAAGAAAAATTATCTACCAACTTTATTATTCTTGAAAAGAGAAACCGAGCAAGGAAATCAGTTTGCTGGAGCTCTATTTTCTCTTCTTAACAAACTGGGACAGTAAGTCAATCTCTCCTTGGTGCACCTCAGCTCAAATGGAAATGGGCAAAGTCCCTATTCCACATTTTCTTAGGAAATCTCAAAACTTTTCCACTGCCCATTTTTGGTGTCTCTGCTTCTTAGGGAAGTCAAGTCACAACCTCTCACGTTTTAGGAATCTCCTAGATATTCTAGAATTCTTACTGTATTTCTGTATCTTATTCCTTTTCTTCCAAACCCAGACATTTCACAAGAACAAGTAGCTCATTAACTTCATTTAATAAGGGAAAAAAATTCTTTTCATCATGCTCATTTGAGATAAAGACCAAAAAAAAAAGCATGACATGGCTTAGCAAATAGCAGTTGCTATCGTAGTTTTAAACTTAAATTTTTTCTGCGTTACTTTTGTAATTCATTCAGAAAAATACTCTGTGTGTCACAACAGATTTTCTCATTGAGAAGCCTCAAAACACAAAAGAAAAATAAAACAAGGGAACAGTAAAGAATTTTTTTTTTTCTTATTTCAATTCAGATTATCGTGCCCATCTTATGCTTATTAAATATGGGCACTTAGAAAAGTAGAAAATTACTTTAAAAAATATCTACCACCTGACTTAGCTTGCTGAGAAACCAAATATGTCACTGGGCGTATCATTCTGGTCTCCTCCCTACCCACTTATTTGTGGGTTTTGACATTATTGTCCATGTTTAAACAAAGCATAACTTTGTGACAGGATGGACTCCCTTTGTATTGAACTTTATCTTGGAGTTTAAACTGACAGAATAAAATCACAAGAAGTCAGAGTACACTGGGGAAGACATCTCAGTTCTACAGAGTAGTTTTCAACAGTGGAAATGACCTAGGGAAGGGGAGTGTAGAGAAAATTGAGTTCCAAAGTAAAGTTTAAGAACATCCAAGGAAGGTATGTCATCTGGCCTGATCTCTTTGGGACAATCCGCTTAAGATAAAGAGAAGGCAAGCTTTGTAGTTATGTTTTTCCTCATGCACATTGGTACACTTTGTCAAAGACTGAAAACAGAAGAGGGAAAACAAAGGATTTAGCTGATCCTCACTCTGAGCCCTAGGTCTGAGCCTGGGAACGTTTGCATGCCAAGTCCAGACCATCCGCACTCCCTTCAGCTCCACAGGCTTCTGCAGAGGCTCACGTTCGCGCCAGTGAAGCAGCATCTCAGAAAGGCCAGCAATGTTTCAGAATAACAATGAAGATGCTTGGTCGAGGTTATGTGAAAATGGCTTTATAAATCCAAGTGAAATGCCCTAGAAAAGAATCTAACATGTGATCTGCTTTGGAAAGACACGAGGGAATGAGGCTATGGCGATTATTCTGGAGTATGTTAATTCTGCAGAAAATCTATGGAAAAGCCAAAGAGGGAAAAAGCAACAAATAAAAATATGGCTGTCATGACCTAACGGCTCATTGCCTATTAGGATGGAACCCATTTTCTTATCTTACAAGGAACTGCCAATTCTGCTGCTAATGTTATTAATTTAAATTGAATGCTAACTGTAATAGACATGATTAAAAATATATAGAATTAAACATTGTCCCCGCTCATTAATTCCACTTCCTGGTGACTAGTTCTCTGCCCATCTTTCATGTTCACAGCTTGCCAGGTGAACAGGGACAGAGTTTAAAACATTTCATGAGGTTGATCATTATCATAATTTCCAATTAATACTTTTTAGTGCATATGGGGTGCACGGTGCCATGCCAGGTCCCTTAAGAAGCATGATAGAAATTAATTAAAGGCCTTGAAGGGACATTAGCTATAAAGGGCAAGTCTTACCTCGAGGAAGGAAATACATCATAAATAAATGATTTTAAGAGTTTTCGTTCATACGGGTCTATAGTCATAATTTTACTGAAGTTAAACTATAAAGAAAAAAAAGGCAGGGAATAGCCATTAGCAAAAGAGAGGAAAAATAAACAGAAAAGGGAAGAAGAGGATGAGTTGGAAATCACTGTTCACATGAGGCAAATGGAGGTAAGAAAATATGAGTTAAGAGTGTTTAAGTGGTAAGTTATAGAAATCCAAATAAAATGGGCATAGAGAAAAAAAAAAAGAAGAAGAAGGAGGAGGAGGAGGAGGAGGAGGAGGAGAAGAGGAGGAGAAGAAGGAGAAGAAGAATGCACTGGTTCATGAAACAAGTTCAATGAAGCCTCACACAGAGCTCCATCCAGAACTGGCAGCAGTGCACTGGGTTGAATTTTATTTTCCTTCATTGTTTAACTTTGTTTCTTGGGTCTGGATCTTCATGCCATGCCATGCTGTCTAATTCCACAGTGAATAAAGCTTTATGATAAAAGACAGGATCCTGGTTCCAGGGGCTGCCTTTTCTCCTGACAGTCCAACTGCTCTAGTGTACCTGGGGCTACATGAATATCCTTGAACCAGCTAGAGTGGTTTCCACAACGTAATTTCTCCAAATCAACATCTCTAGGCAGAACAACCAGTCTTGGAGGTACAGGTGGGATTTGCATCAGAATAGAGTCTGGGTACTTTGATAGAAATAAGCAGAAATGAATTGCTTATAAGAAAAAAAAAAAAAAAAAAAAAAGAATGAGTTTTGGTGTTCTATAGCACAGCAATATGCCAATTGTTAACAATACCGTAGTGTTCTATTTCAAAACAGCTAGAAGAGAGGATTCTGAATGTTTTCAACACAAGGAAATGATGAATGCTGGAGGGGCAGATATACTCATACCATAACTGGATCATTGTCTAATCTATACACATAATTACTGCACAACCTTGTACCCACAAATAGGTATAATTAGTCTATATCAATTAAAAATAGAATAAGGGACTGAGGTTATGGCTCAGTGGTGGAGTGCTTGCCTAGCATGTGGGAGGCACTGGGTTCAATTCTCAGCACCACATATAAGTAAATCATATAAATAAATAAAAAGTGAAGGTCCATCAGCAACTAATTTAAAAAAAAAAAGAATAAAACAAAAAGAAAAATAACCAAACACAAAGAGTAAATGTCTACTTTAAAAAGTACAAAAGCAAAAGGAAGAAAAGACAAGGGCAGGATGGGCCCTTTTTGTATTGAACTTTATCCTGGATTTAAAACTGAGGGAATAATGAAATGGAATGCATTCTGCTGTCATTTATAACAACTTAGAATAAAATAAATAAATAAATAGACAAACAAACTGAGGGAATAAAATTACAAGAAGTAAGAACCATTACCTTTGCTATTGTCACAACCCAATATCTTCTGTTCAACACTTAGTGAATTCTATTTATTTATATAAAATATCAGAGAAGTCAAATGCTTGTAACTTTGACTTCAATTCATTGTGAAGTGCATTTAGTTCAATAGCCTGCTGGCTTCTCAGGGTGTGGAAGGACCTCTTGGCAATTGTGTGGGAGTGTTGCTTGCAGTCAGCCCTCTCTGAGTCTGACACTGCATCTGCAGGTGGAATAAGAGGTTCACACACGCAAGCAAGAGGTCTGTTCACGGATACCAGAGAGAAAAAGAACAGAAGAAACTCCAAGAAGGATCAGGGCACAAGTATTCTCAGTAGAGAGAGAAACCGATCAGCTTGCTATAGTCTAAATGGACTTCAATGAAAGATATGTATTTATCTACCTCATCTCATTTAATCCTTAGAGTGATCCTATGAAGTAAGGAATTGGATTTCCATTACCCTTTTTCATTATGTTTTACCATTACTGAAAAAGACAGGAGAGAGGGAAAGGGAGAGGGGGGGCGAGAGAGAGAGGGAGGGAGAGAATGAAAATGATTAGTCCTACTGCTGATAAGGCCCAAGACCAGGATTTGCACCCAGGTCCATACCCTTATAAGATTCAATTTACAGATAACTAAACTCATACTCCACGGAGTTATTTAATTGCATGCAAGGTGAGAGTTTTTCACAACTCTTATGCCAGTACCCAGCCTCCATACCAAGCAGAGAGATGGGAGGTGGGGGATAAGACGGTTTGGGGGTGGGGTGGTAGGCAGAGAATACAGAGGTTTAAAGAGGACTTTAGGAAGTTTGACTATGGTTGCATCTCCCTTTAATTCCTCAGTAAAATATTCCTATCTTCTCAATGCATTGTGGAATTGAATCTAATGTATGATTGTTTTCAAGGACTACTTCCAAAGAAGGGGAGAAGATGGGATACTTATGGAAATGTAATCACACTACTTCAGGCCCAGTTTCTACTCTTTATGAGATGATTTCCCCCATATTTTACATTGACCCACAGGGCATTTTGTCTGATTAATCTTATACGTATCACATGTTCCAAAGAAAATCTAAAGGCAAAGATAAAAAGCTAAAGATCTTTACATGTCCAGGGCAATCAGCCTTGTAATATTAAACACATAGTAGGTGTTCCAAAGAGAGCAAAATTCCTCACCATTTTAAGGAGTATTTTCTTAATAATGGTCAAAAGTCAGCCAAGAAAACTTCTACCAGTCAGAGCATCATTTAGAAGTAAAATTAGGAAAGAAATGCAGGTTTTCTGTAAATTGGACCACAGTCTCTGTCTTTTTTTTAAATGGGCACTCATTTTTTTCTCTTTTAACAATCTCTGAGTGGTTGAGTGGTTTTACTTAATTCATTCCAGTCTTATGTTTTTTCTCTAATTTTACTTTAAATTTTTGTATAATAACAGCTATAAAATGAGGTACATATTTACTTAAAATACAAAATAGATATATTTATATGAAATAAGGAATATCTTTTAGAGTGGACCAATGGTTCACTCATACACTGCCATGCTCTGCTCAAATAACCCTATACAAAGAGAGCTTGTTTTCTTTTTCTATCTAGATGAATGATAAACCGTAAACATTTCCAGTGTTACATGAATAATAAATTATGCCTCCATCAGCATTAAATTACCAACATGCATTGTGCTAATTTTTAAGGATTTTTGGTAAGTGCAGAGTTTGAATTCAGCTCTACTTTTTAAAGAAACAAATATAAAATTTTTTTTGGTCTGATTTTGCTTGTTTGTATTTGAAAGCATGATGTAGTATATCACTAGTTGGGACTAAAATGAAGTTCCTAATGTTTTTACCAGTTTTATGATATTGAGCACATTACATCCCATCTGTAGGCCTTGTTCATTTCATCTACATAATGGTAATCCAGAATGACAATTTTTTTTTTTTAACAGCTGGAAATGATAGTCAAGTGAAATCTCTAGCCCTAAAGATCTATTGAAGAAATTAAAATCTGAATGCGGCTTGACAATTTCAATTTTTCAAGATTTTTGTATTGATTGGAAATACGTGACAATTTGATAATTTTGGTACATAAGACATCAGAAATATTGATTGTTAGCCCACAAATGAAATAGAAGCAGAAAATAGGTAGAAACAAACTATGAAAATAAGAAGGTGCACTGTTATCAAAATTGTTTTCCTAAAAAATGCTATCTTAAATATTCAACAAAAGCTCATATTGTTCTTCATGGACAACATCTTTGTATAAGTTCTAAGACGTCAAAATTCCACTGCCTTCATGTACTGGAGTAACTGCATGGATGATCAGCTGGAAGATTTTCAGAAAATGACTGATTCTATTAGCCACACATGAAAGTTGTCATTTTTATTCTGTATTCAAAAAATGTTCACTCGATACATTTTCTCTCTCTTCTTCCACAGAATCATATGAAAATACTTTAATTTAAAAAAAATTCTTGATATTTATGGATTTCAAAATTTTAATATGCCATTGATATTGTGTTCCTATGAGTATTAAAATCACTCAATATTTTAAAATTTTATTTGATGCTTAAATTATATTAAATACAACATATAATTTTATGTACACATGTACTTTTCTCAAAGCATCTCATTTTTTCAGTTGTTTAGTAAAATAAAACTACCTAATCTCAAAGTAGCATGAGAGTATTAAGTGGAAATAGATTTCCAAAATAAATCTGCATCTTTTCTTTCTTAGTTATAATTTGTTTGCATTGAATTCTATAAACATGTTGTATGAGTAGTTGATCCCATGTTAACAGAAAATTATTAGTGATAGATGGGCTACCCTCCCCCCACCAGAGGTTTCCATACCCTAAGCAAAGCAACCTTGTTTCATTTTCCCGGCAGGATGTTTCTTCCCCAGACAGGATGTTTCTTTTCCCTGGGCAGGAGCCAATAGGCTTAAAGGTCTCCCTGTTCCATGGGCAAAGAGCCAATGGCGTTGGGGTTGCTCTGGTGCACCTCCCACCAGAAATCCCTATATAGGGCTCTGTTCAAGAGACTCAGAACACACATCAGTTCATCACAGCTGAGAGGAGGAGCAGCTGAGAGGAGGAAGCCAAGGACACAACAGCTCAGAGCTCAGACATAACAGCTCTACCCTGAGGAGAGGAGGAAGCCACTCAGACACATCAGCTTGACCCTTCAGAGAGGAGGAAGACACTGCACCAGCTCCAGACCCACTGCCTCCAGCCCAACAGCTGCTCCCAGTCAACAGCTCCAGCATCCAGCCAGACAGCAACTGCTTTAGTCAACAACTCCAAAGATCCCAGCCAGTGCGACCAAGCACCCACCTTCTGTTCAGAGCTTGCACACTCCCCTCTCCCTGACTCCCCTCTCCCACCAGAGCTTGCACACTTCCTTCTCCCTGACTCCCCTCTCCCAGCACCTCTTCAACCTTCGACTAGAGCACCTCTTTGACCTCCTACCAGCCACAAAGGCTGTTGAATAAATCTTTTGGCTGTTGAATCATCTGCAGGAGCCCTGTTTGGGGAATGGCTAATAGCCCCACCATATGCCAAATATATGTGGACAAGGCTATCCAACCCATTAAAAATAAATATCCAAACCTCATGTGTCTACATTACATGGATGATATTTTATTGGCCCACCCTAATCAAAAAATCTTATTTAATATATTCAGTGACGTGGTAGAAAATTAAAAAAAAATATGGATTATATATAGCAGAAGAAAAAGTTCAAACCAGATCTCCCATATTATATTTAGGATTTAAAATCATGGATACTTTTGTTAGACCCCAAAAAATTCTAATAAATAAAGAACATTTGACCACCCTCAATGATTTCCAAAAACTACTGGGAGACATTAATTGGCTTCGCCCTACACTAAATCTCACTACTGGCCAACTAAAACCTTTATTTGACATCCTTCGCGGAGACCCTGATTCATCTTCACCACGAACATTGACTCCTGATGCTAGGAAAGCTTTAAAGTTAGTAGAAAAAGCCATCGAAGGAGCTCATTGTGATAGATTTGATTTAACTCAACCGCTGATGTTGATTATTATTTCTTCACAATATATACCTACAGGAGTATTTTGGCAACAAGGGCCTTTATTATGGATACATTTGCCCGTCTCTCCTAAAAGTATAATTGAATCTTATACCTCCATGGTGGCTAAACTTATTCTTCAAGGACTTAAGACTTCTACTAAAATATTTGGCATTCACCCTGCTACTATTATTACTCCCTATTCATCATCACAGATTGAATACTTATGCTTCAATGATAATGATTGGGCTATAGCTAAATGCTCTACTTCTGCAAATTTTGATAATCATCTTCCTAAGTCCCCTATATTATCTTTTTGTATTAATCATCCTATTATATTTCCACAGGTAATAAAAAATCAACCTATTCCTAAGGCATTTAATGTATTTACAGATGGGTCCTCAAATGGTACTGCTACAGTAGTCACTAAAAAAGAAAATATGACTTACATAACTGCACACAAATCAGCTCAACTAGTGGAATTGGAAGCTGTGGTAAGAGCTCTGGAAAATTTTAGGGACCAACCCGTGAACATTTTTTCAGATAGCCACTATATTGTACAAGCCGTCCCAAAATTAGAGTTAGCAGGACCAATAGCACCTCATACTACAGCCTTTAAATTGTTTTATCAAATACAAAAACTTTTGTGGGCAAGAAAAGAACCTCTATTCGTAGGCCATATTAGGGCACATACTAATTTGCCTGGTCCCCTCCATGAAGGTAATCAAAAGGCTGATGAACTTACAAAAACAATATTTATACTTTCAGTGCTACAACAAGCTACTTTATTCCACTCCCAGTTTCATGTCAACAGCACCACCTTGCAACGTAGGTTTAAAATCACAAAGGAGCAAGCCAGAACAATTGTAAAAGATTGTAAATCTTGTGTGACACATTTGCCCAATCCTCATTTCGGCGTTAACCCTAGAGGATTAATGCCCAATCATTTGTGGCAGATGGATGTTACTCATGAGCCAAGTTTTGGAAAATTGCGATTTATTCATGTGACCATAGATGCATGCTCAGGCATGATTTTTGCTTCCTTACATTCTGGAGAAAAAGTTAAAGATGTTACATCTCATTGTTTGCAAGCTTTTGCTGCATTGGGCATCCCCAAAATGCTTAAAACAGATAATGGCCCCGCATATACGTCCTCATCTTTCAAAGAGTTTTGTGCAAAATTCAATATATCCCATAAAACAGGCATCCCATACAATCCTCAGGGTCAGGGCATTATTGAAAGAGCAAACCGAACACTGAAAATTATGTTATTAAAACAAAAAGAAGGAAATTGGAAAAGTCCTAGGGACAGATTGGCAGTTGCCCTGTTTACCTTAAATTTTTTAACTTTAGACTCTAATGGTTATTCTGCTGGAGACAGACATTGGAATCCACACCAACAACATAAACCCTTGGTTTACTGGAAGGATGTTCTTTCAGGTACATGGAAGGGTCCAGATCCAGTATTAATTTGGGGAAGAGGATCTGTTTGTGTTTTTCCAAAACACGAATCCTCTCCAATATGGATACCATCTAGATTAATAAAACAGGTACCACATCAAAATGATCAAGATGAAGTTATTGAAGAATCAAGATTAATAAAAAAGGTACAAAATCAAGAGGACCAAGATGAAGGTATAGAATGATTCCCTCAAAAGAGTCCTTCAAAATATTTCACAACTTAATTGTCATTCCTCCCGGCCGGGACGAGGAGATCTCTATTTAGTGTGCACACAATTGTATTTGTTTTTTTCTTTTTATACATGTCTTTATGTCTGTACATTTGTCTACATTTCATGTTAATGTGACGTCACAAATATATGTTTGTATGTTTATTCGTCTGTCCAGTGTGACGTCACAAAGAACAAAGCGCTTATGAAAAAGAAAATATATATATATATATGGATCCAAATAACTTTAATTCATTTTAGGTTAAGAGTATTCAATTTAGGTAAATAATTTTATAAATGAAGGTACTTTCAATTTTGATTTATAGGTGTCCCTGGGACTTCTCTTTAGCAAACAATATGACTAGTGCTATATAACCTGATATTTTGGTGTTTTGACATAAGATTGTTTATTTGTTATTAACTTCATTTGTTTAATAGCTCATTAATTTCAATTATCTCAACAGGTAAAAGATTGCTCTGTACACAGAGACTCAAGGGTTCCAGCTAACAAATTATTTCTCCAAAGTGCCTTTACCTTTTCTTTAATCTATCTTTAATGCAGTAATTACCCTCAGTCTTTCTTTGTTTTGTTCTAAATATGATATTTTTCCAACTTATGTTTGTAAAAAACTCAACCAACGATGTGTGTAAACAAAAATCAACTTTAATTTTCTAATCTAATTATTCTATTTTGTAGTTTGACAACTCGCCTCTTGACTCAGTGCTGCA
This sequence comes from Tamias sibiricus, assembly GCA_025594165.1. Taxonomy (NCBI): domain Eukaryota; kingdom Metazoa; phylum Chordata; class Mammalia; order Rodentia; family Sciuridae; genus Tamias; species Tamias sibiricus. Next base: position 15,740,610 of record CM046662.1, read on the forward strand.
ATAGCACTGCCTTTCCTTTAATAATTGATGCTTGAGTTTCTAGGTAGCGGGCCCTGAAGATTTGCCGGTGGCATTGTCTAAACATAAAAAAGACGTCTGCTGCTACAGCTGCAGGGATCGCGGCCGCCGCAAGCATCCCTGCTGCTCAAGCATCAAACAACCTCACCAACAGTGTGGCCTCTGCTCTACATGCATGGGGCCTCCTACATCAACATGTTATAACAAATGGACATTCTGATCTTTCATTGTTTGGAACTTTACGGGACAATGCCTTGCGGGTATTTGTCTAGAGAATTCAGTGTGTTACTTGATGGAACTTAGGGCAGCTGATTTGTTTAAACAATTTGATATGCTATGCAATTTGGCTCATCACCAAAAGGCTTGTCGCCTTAAAGCCGCAACATCTCCTCACAATTGGACGACTGTTAGTCATCATATATAGTCGATCCTAAAGGGCTCCATTGGATGGCTGGTTAGCCAATGACGGGTAAGATCCCCAGAGGGGGACAACCTAAGACAGGCACAGTCGCACGGGACAGTCTCATGTGGCCGACATATCAACCTAAGACAGGAGTCAAGGGCACAGCCTTGATTATCCGATGACGGGTAAGAATGTTGGTTGCACATAGACGTCCTAGAGCATTACCTCTTTTAAAACAAAAAGGGGGAAATGCAGGAGCCCTGTTTGGGGATTGGCTTGAACTGCGGTTGACTATGAGCCGAGGAGATTTGGGCATTGTCGCCTCCCGTAGTCTCACGGGACTTGTTGCGGGATCTCCAGTGACTTGGCCGAAATTGCTGATCGGGTCAGCGCCATTTTGGTGGTGTGTGTTTGGCGTGTGTTAGTCGTTGTTAGAACCAGAGAGAAAAGTTATCAGAATAAAAAGCTGTTTGTCTCCAGTTTGCTTCTGAAGTTTTTCCCGCGGCTCCGTTGCTCCAAGCGCTTCAGGCGGCAACAATCATCTATTTGCAAATGGTAATAATGAATTTTTATTCTGTGTCAGAAAAACTTTCATGTGAAGAATTAATTGATAATCTGTTGATATAATAACTAACCTTTCCTAATGGTCTAATTTTTCCTTAACTATTTCAGCTTCAGTGAGTGATATTGTCTGTTCATTTTCAGAGAATAGTAGGGTAGATTTAGTTCCAGGCATTCTGCCCAGACAATGGCCAGGATCTTCCCCTGAAGTTTAAGAATTGGAGAGAATATTTACAGGTTTCATTTTGAAAGTTATTGTAGATCTGAGTTTACTCTCATGGTCAGCTACAATCTGACTGCTCCAGAATGATTGTTTAAGGAGAAAGACAGCAGTCAATGGGACAAGGGTGCAAAACTGGTGATACGGCTTAAATCTGCAATGTCCCCCAAATGGCCATGCTCGAGGCATCATCCTCAATGCAGCAATGTTCAGAGGTGGGGATTTGAAGAAATTATTGTATCCTGGGGGCTCTGACTTCTTCAATGGATTAATCCATTAAGTGATTCAAAGTTGAATGGATTATTGGGAGGTCCTGGAAAGTACTTGAGATGGAACCAGTTTGGAGGTTGTGGATCCCTGAGTGCATGCCCTTGGAGACTAAATCGTGTCCTCCATCCTCCTCTCCTCTCTCCTGATTCCTGGCTGCCATGAGCTAAGAAGCTTTCCTTTACTATTTCCTTCTGCCATGATATTCTGCCTCACTTCAGGCCCAGAGCAATGGAGTTGACTGACCATTGACTGAAACCTCTGAAACCATGAACCATAGACAATCTTTCTTTAAGTTATTTTTATCAGGTATTTTGTCCAGCAACAAAAAGCTAACACAGCTGGGAGATAACCTATATAAAACAGTTGAGAATTCCAGAAAGGTAATATCAAATAAACTAATATTCCATACTATTAGTGGAGAAGATTGAGGTTAAATATGTGCTAGTAATTCTTTTTAAAAGGCTGGAGTTTAAAAACCATGATTTTTCTGGCTAAGTATTCATTTCCCTTGTTTTGGTAATAGATGTCAAATATTTCTTTTAGGAAAACAACCTGTCACTTTAACTCATGGCTCAGAATGGGCTGGTTACACATCTTGGCTTGAGGTAAAAACAGGTTCTTAAGCAATAGACACAAATCCTATAACTTACCCTGGAACAGCTGGGAATATGAAGTGTTATAATACAATATATAGTTGGTGCTCCATAGACATCAGCTGTGTTTTATTACCAGTATCATTTAAAAATATTCCCACAAATAATGATTTATTTGCATTATTAATTTTTTAACATATGTGAAGTTGAAGTTTTGAGAGTACAGTTTTATCAGGAAGAGGATAAAAGAATAGAAGTAATATTGTTGCATGAGAAAATTCACTAAATGCTTCATATAACAAATTATTTAATAAATAAGTCAACTAGTTTTACCTAACTATACAAATGAAATTAGCAAAATAAAACAGATAATCTTTTTGTCATAATCATTCATTATTGAAATGAATGAAATGTATTTTTTTTGAGGGGAGCATCATTTTTATTAGTCTAAAATCTGAGCAAAATGGTAAATTTTATGATTGTAAGAACATTATATTTAATTTTCATAATATACCACCTAAAGAATCCATGTACCTTGCCTTTTTATATGTGATAAGTTGTTCAATTCTTAAGTAATTTATGAAATAAAAACAAATACTGTCAATTGAAATCTATTTCACTGATTTCAAGGGCAATGTCCTTCTAATCTAAGTAGATTTGCTTCCAATTGAGTTTTTCTTTTTTCAAAGCATTGTTGACAAAAGTGTAAAAATGCCTCTATTTAACAAATACTGCTGGAAATACAACTACCACATACAAACTGTCCAAAATATTTAACAAACTATCTGATACTATATATATTGTGAAGTTATGGAAGTTTTCTAACACTTATGAACAGAATAGACTCAGTTATTAAACTCATGTTCAGCCCTGATTTTTTTCTTGAAGCTAATATGCACTCAAAAGAGGGGGGAAAAGTGCTACTTAAAATGAAATAGAAAGTATTGCTCATTTTGAAATAAGACACTTATACAAAGGGTACTTTGATTCACAAATACATATGTAAACCTGTATATAAAAGCATCATTGGCATTTCTGTAGAGTTCCTCTGGGTGTCTTGCAACCTCTAGCTCTTCCTCTCCAAATTAATACATATGGGAGAGATTATTAATGCTTTTATAGACTAATATTAAAAAAAAAAGTAACAATTGCAAGTTGAAATATGGTCAAATCTTGCAAATATAGTAATTGCCAGTCTTTCCTTGCCTTCTTTAAAATACCTCTCATTTAAGTTTTCCCTGGATATATCCCCTGATCGAACACCCCAATCTTATTCACATAGAAGGCTGCACATATTAGAACAAAAAGAACATTACTCAATTGAATCTATCACATACCTGTCTTAGAAGATGTGAATAGGTCCATGGGTCAAAATAAGTCTCCTTGAAGAAATAATTGATGAGACCAAGCAAAGAATATTTTCCTCTTACATGAATAATAATTGTCAGTATCTTATCTGGAATCCAAATTCCTGAACTATTAAACTTGTTTACCCATCTTTCTCCAACTTATTTTTTTAAAAAATACCATTTTTTGTACATACCTCCTCTATTAACATCCCTATGTAAAACATTCCAAGGAATATCTTATATTATATGCAAGTGTAGTCACACATGAGCATGTTTAGACAGGAGTGAGCTCTGTGTGGGCAACATTGTGTGAAAGATGAGGATTTCATAGTTTGTGCCACAGTGAAAACCAGAAAGTTGACAACAGTTATCAAGAGGGGATCTCTGAAACTAACAGTATGTTTAAGAAGTTTTCAACTTAGGAAAAACAAAATTGAGAATCACTAAATTTATGATATTAAATATATGTATGTGTACATGATAAGAAAATAAAACAACATATAAAATATAGACAAACTCAGTATACTAAGTTATGATATGCACTTTAAACATTCAATCACTAAACAATCTATGTAATTCCTAGGCAGGAACATTGTAAAGAAATTATCTAAATTTTTGTTCAGATGTTCCCTCTTTTTCATCTTCTTTATACATACAGCAACTGATGATTTTTTTTCTTATATTCTTCATAATTACCATAGTTGTATTTTTTTTTATGGGTGGGTAACAATGGCTTTATTTTTTTTTTTAACCATTGTTGTCTGTCATCACTTGTAAGAATGGTCACTTAATTCTATAGATTTTAATTTCAATGATAAAAAAAATCCCTTATGTCTAAAAATGTGCATACAAGCAGAGGAACAGAGAAAGATAAAGTGTTTTTTTACAGAATTAAAATGTATTTTGAAGTTTATTAAACCTAGCTTCAAAATTATCTGAAATTATATTAAATTAAACATAAAAATATTCATAGTAGTTCCATCTAGTATAATGGCTGACCAGAGGGATATAGGGCATAAAAAATTATTTTTTATAATTATATGTTGTTTAATAATTAAAATTTATTTATTAAAAATAAGAAAATTATTTTTTATAATTATATGTTGTTTAATAATTTGACAAGGAGCAAAAATAACAATTTGCTTGCTCCATATAGAATGATTGAAAGCATGTATTAAAGCCATGTTTCAACAACTGGACGTTTATTTAAATTATGCTTGAGGCTGGGGATTGAACCTAGGGCCTTTTGCATGCTAAGGATGACCTCACCACTGAGCTACAGCCCTAGTACTTGCACATCTGCTTTTAATGTGCTCTGCAAAAGCCTTGCTACCAGATGCTTATTACCTTACCAGGCTCCCACCTTCATTATTGGTCAGTGTGGTCCTGCTTTCCCTCATTTTTTTGGCTCTAACGTTCTCTGCACTTCCTTGGCCTTCTTTGCTTTGAGCTCTATGGCCTGAGTTTGCCCAGTGCTGCAGCAAAGAGAGCATTTTACCTCACTTGTGTTTGAATGAGAATTATAATTTTCACATTTGGTCTAGCTCAAAGTGCATCTCATGAATGACACTATGCTGGGTAATGAGAAACCTAGGAAATACTATTTTACAAGCTCTTTTATAGGAGCAGCCCCAGGGTTTGCTATTTCAGCCATCTCGGTTCAGTCTCTAAAAACTGTGTCAGCCCATACTTTGCTTAAAGGAATCAAGTCATAATGATTGGCTGATAAGTACTTATTAATCTATTTATAAAAAGCTTATTTATAGAATGTAATTTGTAAATTAAATATTCTGTATTTGATTTCCACATTATCTTATATAATGTCTGGAATCTGATAATATTAATTATATAAAATATCAGAAGAACTTTGTAGGATTTTTTACAAAAACAAATGTTCATATAATGACTATTGCTGGAAAAAAGTGAACAAAACAAAATAAATGTGCAGTGGAAAGTGGATGACTGAAATCCTATTTTCCTTTGACTCTCCATTCAAGGACCCTACAAGATTAATCCAGAAAGAAAGGATATTGCCTAACTGGGTTTTAAGGGTATACAGTACTTGTTTATGCATTAATTTTCTTAATCACACAAAATTCATAAAATGCTGTTTGTGTTGATGCTGAAGCAGCGAAAGGGAAATTTGTAACATTCATCTTCCAGTAGCCTGTAGTCCAGTGGCAAGGCCCACAGGATGTAGATGATTACCAATATCAGACAATTGCTTCCTCTTCCCCTTCTTCAAACTGTTAGCTTTTCATTCCTCCTGCTAAGGTGCATAGGTGTTCCTCAACTTCTCTTTATGAACACTATAAGTGTGAGAACTATTTCAGGGGTTCTAGATCTTATTTTATCAGGATTCTGTAGTCACTCATAACTTCTGCTCTAGGCCAGCACCAGAAGGTGGGTCCCAGGAGACAGAATTTTGGTTCAGAGAGAAAATATATATATATTTCAGACCAAAATGGAGGAAATGATCTATAGAGGCTTTTGCCAAATGGTCATAAAAAATACTTTTAAAAATGTAAAAATAGTGCTGGGGTTGTGGCTTGGTGGTAGAGAGCTTGCCTAGCATGCATGAAGCACTGGCTTTGATATTCAGCACCAGATAAAAATAAATAAATAAATAAATAAAATAAAGATATTGTGTCCATTTATACTAAAAAGGCTTTTAAAATGTAAACATAGCCAGTGATGATGTGCCTTCCTTAGTTGATAGAGTGTTAATTTGGAAAAAGGAAGAATTTGCAAGGGCTTAGATGCTGTTCTGGGGTTGTTTTCAAAAGTTCTCAGCAATGCATTTACTTTTATGCACTTTTATAGCATATTTCCAGTTTACTGAACTACTGTACATGTGTGCAGGAAGGTTTGTGCTAGGGATCCATGCCAGTAGAAATTGCATTTCTGAGGAAAAATGGATGGAGAGGCTCCTGAGAGCTCCAGCAGACTGTTTGAAAAGATCTTAAAGAAAAGCAGAATCATTCTGGAATTGCCTGAGTATGAAAGATGAGATTAACACGAGGATCATGAAAAATCAATTTTCAAATTGCCACTGGGTTGCAAAACAGCACAGAGAGGTGAAATGGAGAATTAAGAAGCAGAGGGCAACTCGGTGTCAGAAACAAGTCAGAGGAGGGATGAATGGAAGGGAAAATGCATAAAAGGATTTTTGCCAGAGGCAGCTCTCAATATGCAGCTGAACAGCAGGGGGAGCTATGGTACTGCAGTTGTCAAGTCCTGGCTTCTATACAGAGAAGTTTCAAATTGATGGTTCTAGCAAAGAGGACATGTTAGTGATTCTTACTTTTGTAATAAACCACCTAGCTACAGACACTGGGGTGAGCATTAATGATTTGTACCTTCTACTGAAGCCCAGAGCATGATTGGCACATCTTTGGCTTTGCACAGATTTCTTCTGCATCACATAGAGTTTTGAATGCATTTACCCTCTAGTCAGTGTTTTTCTTCCTAAAATTATGGGTTTGGATTTTGAAAGAAGCCATCCCTATCTTTGGCTAACTGAGAGAATAAATTTGAGGTAGAGATAGGAAAAAATGTGTAAAGTGCTAAGTAGGAAGCACTTAAGTAAGTAAATGATTTTTTTTTTCCTAAATGCCAGAAATGGTTTACTTAGTCTATTGCAAAGTGTTTTGTTTTTTTTTTAAACTGTTTCAACTAAGACATAAATGATGAGCAGCAGAGTAGGTGAATACATACATATCAATTCTTCCATAATAACTTTCCACCACAATAAACAACTAATATTTTAATCATTTAGGCTGTTCCTAAAGATAACTGTGTTTTGTTCTGATCTTAAACTACATGGCCAGGTTTAGGCCAGAGAACTGAAGTTTTAACTCCTAGATCCATCAGGGATTAAAAGTCCTTGGAAACCAAGAAAATTTCCCATCTTCTTCTAAAGCCACCAGATATTGTTAAAGGAGTTAGCTCCCAGGATGTTTGTGGAACTGTGGCAAGGAGATTCCCCATAGTGGCGTGGCATCCAAAAAAAAAAAAAAAAAAATCTGTCAAGTGCCTACAGTTTCACCCTAAACTGAAATGGGTCATTCTAGTTGAGGTCACTGTATTAGTTTGCTACAGTAAGTGGCTTACAACAACTAATTTTTTAAAAATAGAAAGGGAAGCTAGAAGTCCAAAATCAAGTTGCAGTTGCAGTCAGCAGGGCTGTGCCCTCTCCAGACAATCAGGGAAGTATCCACCTTCGCCTGCGTCTAGCTTACAGTGGTAGCTGGCAATCCTCCACATTCCCTGGCTTGTAGATCGTGGCTCTAGTCTGCCTGCATCTTCAAGTCACCCTGTTTTCAATCTTGCTGTGTCTGTTCCTCTTTTCGTAAAGATGACCAGTAAATCCATTAGAATATCATTTCAGTCCTTAACTAATTCTTTTTGAAAAGATCCTCTTTTTAAATTATGTTATAATGAGGTTCTATGTGGACTTCAATGGGGGACACTATCCACACCACAATAGGCATATATCAAAGGTAAATTATTTTTCCCAATTTTGATTGATAAAAAAGAAAAGAGAGTTTGATTGGTAAAAGAAAAAAAAAGGAATAACAAATTACACAAATTATAGTTATCTTAAAGATGCTAAGAATGAGAAAGAAAATACTTGGAAAAACAAATACAAATAGGTTCCTAGGAGAGCTTACTATTTACTATGCTGTTAAATAGAACGAATAATAGTTGCCACACCCATGAACTGACAGACTTGACAGCCAATGATGGAATAATTTTGTTTGGATGAATGCATTATAATTGTACAATTTTAATTGTATCTGAATATGATACCCAGAAAAGTTGGATAGAGGCCTTCTATTAATGACTGTGCAAAAAAACATGACCACATACCGGTAGTATAATGTGGACTACACTGGGTATTTTTCAGGCATGGTTAAAATTATGATTTATCTTGAGAAGATGCATAGAAATCATAATGGATTTTCTTAGAAAGACAAAGTCCAATACCAAATGTTTTTCCATGTTACCAAACCTCCAGCTCAATGAAGAGTCCATTTATTTGACAAATATTTATTAAACAGCTAAAACTCTCAGCACAGTACTTGGCATATTTTTACTTATTTATTTTCCTTTCAACAAATATGAACTGTAGGAATACTATGGGCCAATACTGGGCAGGACATGGGCCTTGCTCTCATGAAGCCCAGTTTGAAGGAAACAGATGTTATTAAGCAAATAGTCATGCAAATGTAGCACAGTAGGACACAACATGTTAAAAGAGAAACAGTTGGTTCTGGGAGTCAAGATTTTGACCTCATCAAAAAAATAGCATTGTTTCTTTTAGAAAGCGAAAATTGAACCAAAGTTGACAGATAAGAGGAAATTAAATAGGAAAAGATGGTGAATAAACTATGTTATCAATGGAAGGAAGAGTATAAGACCCTATGACAGAGGAGAACCTATGGCAGGAAAGAGAACTTTTTAAAGCATGTAACTAGAGCAGGAATAGCAGAAGAGTGTGGTATAGCATGAGGTTTGACAGGTAGGTAAGAGCTGGATTAGGTGGAGTCACACAGGTAAGATTAACATATTTACTTTTAACCTAAGTGTCATGAAATGACAGTAAAGATTTTTAAGCAATAAGAGGAAGTGCTTAAATGTGGCAGTGGAGAGATCGTTCTTGTAGTCCAGGTGGAGCAAGGCAATGACAGATTCAACTAAATGACATGAAGGGCTCCTAGTGGAGGACAAGTGAGCAACTGGAACAGTAAGATAGCAATTTGGAGAGCAGGATCCCATGGACTGGATGTGAGTAATGAAGCAAAGAGGTGATCCAAATGACTCTAATATTTCTGCTGTATCCAAAAGGATGGAGGAGACTGCCATCTACTATTCAAGGAATACTACAAGGGGATCAGGGTTTTGCAGGGATGAGTTGGACCATGTTGAATATGACATGGTTCTTTCAAGACCCCCCCACAGGCTATTTCATAGAGGCAGCTGGGTAAAGGGACCCAAGGCTCCGAAAAGAGGTCCAGACTGGAGTTCTTAATTTGGGAGTTGTTGATCTGTTTCCAGCAACTATATTGAGGGAGAAAAGAGATCCAAGGATTAGAATAAAGATATGCAGGGGCTAGGGCTATGGCTCAGCAGTAAAGTGCTCATCTCTCTTGTGTAGGGCCCTGGGTTCGATTCTCAGCATCACATAAATAAAATAAAGATATTGTGTCCACCTATAACTAAAAAAATTTAAAAAAAGAATAAAGATATGCAAATAATTGAGATATCTTACAGAGTGACAGCTATTTTTTATATTATATATAACATTTATATGAGCTGTCTTATATCTCTAATATTCACATAGTTCATTAATGTAAAATTGCTTAAGGATTGTAAATCATTGTTGCCGCCTGAAGCGATGGCCGCTTGGAGCAACGGAGCCACGGGAAGAAGTTCAGAGGCAAACTGGAGACAAACAGCTTTTTATTCTGATAACTTTTCTCTCTGGTTCTAACAACGACTAACACGCGCCACATACACCACCAAAATGGCACTGACCCGCTCAACACTCTCGGCCAAGTCACTCGAGATCCCGTGACAAGTCCCGTGAGACTACGGAAGGCGACAATGCCCAAATCCTTATGGCCCATAGTCAACCGCAATTTAAGCCATCTCCCCAAACAGGGCTCCTGCAAATCATATTCTTGGCATTTATGTTACATACGTAGTTTGCTATGACTATAAATTATATAAACATATTATATGTTACACATAATATATATATGTATCATTTGCCATTTATTTATATACAAATTTCCATTTAGTTTTCATGTAAAACATAAATGTATGCTACGCATACATATTACATGTAACATATATAAAATATAATATATATTATATGTCTATAATATAACTCATTTGCCAATACTATGATTTAAAATCCTTAAGCAATTTTACTTTATGAACTATCAAAACCTGAATTTAAAAATAAACCTGAATTAGAGCACTTACCTAGCATGTGTAAGGCACTAGGTTCAATCCTCAGTGCCACATAAAAATAAAATAAAGGCAATGTCCACCTACAACTAAAATAAATAAATAAATAAATAAAATAAAATAAACCTGAATCTTTTATTAAGTAAATACATAAATAGACTAAAATTTCCCTTTATGTATTTGTCCTAAGTTGGACTAAATTGTGAATTAAGTTCCCTCAAATCAATTTTACTCTGCACGTTTTCATCAATGGCCATGTGCCAGGCATGGTGAGGGCCACTAACAGGACAAAGATGAATGAGAAAGGCTTCCAGGGGTTCCCAGCCTCAGCTGCTAGAGATTCCACAGGCCAAAATCTAACTAGAGTGGGGAGGGTGCTACCTAGTGTGGATGATATCGTGATACTTCATTGAAGTTTAGCAGAAGGAATCCAGGAAGATAGGAAGAATAGTAATATTTAAACTGAGTCTTTAAGATTGATGAGAATGAAGCCAAGCAGAGAGGCAGCTACTACTCCAAGAGTATATTCTAAGACCCAGGGTGAAGGCCATGATGCTTTCTACAAAATAAAAACACATCAAGATGACTAGAATGAAGTGCTTCATTTCAATAAGCGAGTGGATGCTAAAATCATGAAAGTGCAAACAAATTCTTGTTTGGCCTGCATTAAATAGTTGATATGAACATTCCTGCCAAATTTATAGTTGGAGAGATGGTTGGGTTCACCAAAAGAAAATAAAAATACCTTATACTGATTCAATGTTCCTGGACAGTGGGCACATCCACATATGGAAAAATAAATTTCTGTGAATGAAGAATTTCTTTTTAATCTTGATATAGTATCTAAATAACTCATTTTTATAAGTTGCTATATGAAAAATCTCCTCTGCCCTGTTAAATTTCTTTTCCCTTTTGATCTGCACCTCTGTTAGAGTTTATTGATTCACTCTTAAATGAAGCATACCTTTAAAGTTCTTACTGGTGAAGAAGACCAGCACAGGATGTGAAAATTTAATGCAATATTACCCATACTTTGTGTGTAAAGTTCCATGCCTGTTCTCATTCAACTGATGATGGGTGATGAAAACAGCTTGAAAGAGGTACAATCATCTAAAGTGCAACCAGCATTTGAAAATAGTTGTGTGTAATTTAATTATTTCTTATATATTGATAAGGCATAGGTGAAAACAGATTTCCCAAACCATTTCATATTTTTTTCCCTTTTGAGCAGAGATCAGAAATTTTTCCCTATGAACTGTAAACTGTCCGAACCTAGGGCTATTAGCATTGATGATTAAATAACTCTGGTATTTGTGAGAAGCATGAAGACAAATATGCTTAAAGGTAATAAACAGCTGAAAGGAAAAAGAAATATGTGTATATGTATAGTTGAGTTCCATTGCTGATTTTCCCCTTCCTTAAAATTAAATGAATTCTTCATTCGCTATTATAAACTAAATATTTCCTTTGAGTCCAATTAGCATTGCTGAAAGAAAAAGCAAATCAAGGCTCTGTTCAGCATGCATCAATGTAATGGAAAATCAGGTCTTTTATTCTAGCTTTAATAACTGCAGCTTGATTAGAGGCAAAGAAAAGGCTATGAAGGGAGAAGGGGGAAAGGAGAAGGACTGCCAAATTAGTTCTATAAGAATTCTCAACCTGTCTGCTCTCTGGCTCACTATTCAAATGCTAATTGAGGCTTTTGGTAAACAGAATGGGTAATCATGAAAGACAAAAACAGACAGGAAAACAAATGAAATATCATACCTTATCCAAAACAGCATGGCATTTTTCTGATAAGCCTTGGAAGACTTAAAATTTTAAGTCCTTGGGTCTTTTTTTTTTTTTTTCCTGGAAAGATTATAATTAATATAATAAAATAAATATTACATAATCAAATAAAAAATGACAAAGAACTGCTTTGTTTCAACAATGAAACCAGTCATGTTATAATTAGATAAGAGGATTTATATTCACAGCTATAAACATGAAAGTAGACCATGAGTCTGGATAAAGGCAAGTTTTTAATTCTTAAAAATTAATTACATGGCATTATTCTTATCAGTACAGAGAATGCATTAATTATACAATTAATAAAAAGATGAAAGGGAATTTTTTTTTTGGCAATTGTAATGCACATGGGGACATTTGGTTTTATACCCAGAATTGTCCTTGAGGCATTTCTATAATCTTCTTACTAGGCAATGTCAAGACCCTAAACCAGCAAGTAGGAATATGAATGGAGTGGGTCTTTATGTCGGTGCTTAGACGCATTTTGGAAAGGTCTTGGATTTCCATGTAATTGGGATCTAAGGTGTAATAGGTTTAATTTGAGGTCCTCTTTAAAAGAACAGCAGGAAAAGGCATTGTCAGCAATGTGTAATAGCGGGTAAGAAGCGCGCCTGCTCCCTCACAATGGGCTTCCTTAAGGATGGAAAAGCGATTATCTTACTACAACAGTTATTTCTCTGAGTGCTTCCATCATAGGCAGAGTACCGCAAATGCCTGTGCGTGCTACCACTTTATCCTTGAAAACATTCTAAAGCCATAAATAACATTCACGAAGAAGAAATGTGGGAGCAAAAAGACAGCTGGCTATCAGGAGCACAGCCACAGGCCAAATCCATTTCAGCAGACTCCAAGGGACAGTCCAAATTCTCTTGCTGTCTTGCGATTGTGTTTTATCAACTATTACTTGGAGTAAATGGCTATCAGCCAAGGCTAGGGAATCTGTTTTTGTTATATACAAATTGTTGATGTAACATGCAGCAGGACGGCACAGCCATGGTGCATGAGCCACTGACCGGCTGCCCTGCCGACAATATCCTGAATGGCCACAAACATGCCACGACCTCTCCTCCAACTCTATCACACTCAGCTACTCCAAGATCATGGTGAGAACGCTTGCTAATCATGCAGAAATGGTCCTCAAATAAAACGAACTCGGTTGCTGACAATTTTAGAGCGAAATTGGAACCATATCCAGACTGTGATGTCAATGAGTTCCTTGCTATTTAGGTCAGAAAAGGGGAAAGGCCTAAAAATAGAAGCTATAGGGTCACCATCAGTACTGATATCCAAGTGGGTGACTGCCCCTGTTCTTTGATTTGAATAATTAGTGTAAAATGATAGGAAAAAGGTGACTTTAAGCTCCTACCCATTCAAATCAGACTACAGGTTCTGAGAACCCCATATATAGATAGATAAATAGATTATAGATATAGATATAAATAAATAATGAAGAGAGTCAGGAGTTAGAGCCCCTTTTTAGGACAGACTCTCCATGCTGCCATCCTATTTTTGTCTCTGTCTCTTTCTTCCTCCCTGCTTTGCCCTCCCATCCTCTCTCCTTCCCTTTGTATCTGTCTGTCTCCCTCTCTCAGATACATGTGTGCACACGAGCATGCGCACACATACACACACACACACACACACACTCACCCTGTACATGTATTCTTTGCCTTTTCTATAGCTTGTCATCTTGTTATTTTCTGTTTTTCTGTGCCTGGGCATATCAACATTCCGAGGTTAATGATGAGGCACCTTGGAAAAGTGGTGTTTGTTCAGCTCAGGGTAATGCTTTAAATGTCTTTTTGTGTGTGGCAATCTCCTTGCTTCTAAAACAAAACCCATCTGCAATCTGAACCTGCATCCCATATTAACACCTCAGACACATTTCTGCAGGCTAGTTATTTATTTATTTATTTATATTTTGTTATCCTGTCCTGGTTGAAAAATTATATGTGAGACAGGAGCTGGCAAACACTAGAATCAGTTTGATAGGTTCAAGCTTTGAAAATCACATTTCTCCAAGCCTTATTATCAAATTGATGTGCTGTGGCATCTTGTCCTTCCAAAGTTCCCTGAATTCCTGGAAGACTGAGTAAAGGAAGTGGGTGTTTAGCCACAGGTTGTTGATAATTCTTTAAGAATGGTAAATTTGGATATTAAACATAGGATTTAAAAAAGAAATTTGCAATTATTTAAACAATGGGTATAAAAATCCCCCTCTAAATATTAAGACATTCCCAGTTAATAAAGGTGCATTTGTTGACAATTTCTAACAATTATATCCCCAGTATCTTTGTCAAAATTAATCTAAAAGGGTTGTCACTGGGGAACATAATATATTTCTATTCCCCAACCCTAAGGTTCAATGGATGGGCTGTAATTGACTTTTGATAATGATATGATACCAACGGATTTGTGTGACTTTCTTGTTGAAGTTGGATGATTCAGTGATCAATTCACCATTTCTCTGCCTTAAGGAAGAAAATTTGGAAGGTCATTGAAAATGAAGCCATCAGTCTAGACCCCTGAATAGCCATGTGTAGTCTAGATCCCTACTGTCCCTGGGAGGGAAAAAGAAAGATACTTGAGCCAGGTCACACCACTTTGATTGAAGTATGTTTCCAATCTTATATTAGAATCACCCCAGATTCTTAGGAATCTTCTAGACTACTATTATGGACTGCGAGAACAAGCAGTATTGCCACATGTTCAATTAATAAGAAAAAAAAAAAAAAAGAAGAAGAAGAAAAGAAAAAATGAATTCATTAGTACCAAGCCCTATGCTAAGAGTTTTACCTGAATTCTCATATTTAGTCTTCACAGCAAGTGTGTTGCAATCAAAACATTTTGATGTTTTTCTTCTGCATCTAACATATTAGGTACTCTGGATTTATTTAAGAGATTTCTTTTTAAGAAATATCTATTTGTTTTTAAAAACTAAAGAAACATAGACCATCACTCTTAGTATATAACCACGTAATAGTGTTATTTCTGGATGGTTCTGAAGACAGCATTTGAAGTTATGCTGTTGGGTACAGAGTATGTCTAAAAGGACATTAGGAGAGAGAAAGAAGAAACTTCTTGCATTTTCAATGACAATACATGGAGAAGAAAGCAATCATTCTCACAACTCTGCTTATTTAAGATCATAATAGAAATTTTATTTCCCTTTTCTCATGAGAATGTTTGGAGCTAGAAATCATACTATCTTATTTGGACACACTGAAGCAGATCCCACTCAAGGATCAGTTGACTATTTATTCTTTTCTTTGAAAATTATGCATGCTGTATTTGATTATCCAGGTTTCTAATTCTCAAACCAATCTTTTGCTTTGGCATAAACTTTTGGTTTTGAATTGGCATCATGGACATATGTATGGGTGTATTCAAATACATGAGTGTATTTGTACTTATGTGTGTGACATCCACAAATTTATTCCCTTGAAATATTTCAAAAGAATCTGTAGGAAAATCCAAATTTTCAAGCAATCAAATTCAGAGGCAATTACTCAGGAAATAATTATGAATATACACCATTGCCCTGTTGAATATATATTATGGGTATACACAACTGACAAAAGCCTCTAATCCTCTCTCTTTTATAAATTCATTCACATATACAGGTAGCTCAAAGGCAAATATGTTAAAGACTGATTTCCCAGGTTCATTGAGTAAGTATTGGGGAAATGTCCTTCTAGGTAGCTCAGAACAAACTGAGGAAGCACTTTGTCATGAGGGAGTAGACTGGCATGAGAGTTCGATATAAAGTATTTCACCTGGGTTGTTCGTCCAATCCAGATAGAGCTGGGCAACTTTGATTTTTACTATTCAAACTGTAGAACATTTTAGATGTATTGAAGGTCCATTAAACTTCCTCTGTTCTTTTGAATAAAGGGTTTATGGATGCTGTTTGATGAATCTACTGCACCAACTGCATCAGCCTAAATATATATTACCTATAAGATATTCCCCTCTTAATGTTTTTTTCTTTTTCTTTCTGATTTTTTTTTTTTTTTTTTTTTTTTTTTTTTTTTGCCAGTAGGTGATGATAGACTTTGCCCATGTGCCAAGGAGACTGAACAAACCCTACAGACAGGAAGGACAGCACAGAGGAGGTAAAGGGAAGTGAAATATGAAATACTCTGTGTGGTATTATAATGATGCACACACATGATTGTATATTTCCCCAAGACCATAGAATGTATACCAAGAATAAATTCAAATGTGAACTATGAACTGTGAGTGATCAATACTTGCCAAAGTAGGTTCATCAATTTTAACAAAACTACCAATATGCTGGGAGAGGCTATGCCTGTGTGGGAACAGATTATACAGAAGATTCCTCTTGATTTAGCTGTGAACCTTGAGTGTTCTAAAGAATGAAGTCTTTAAGATTGTATGTGTGTGTGTGTGTGTGTGTGTGTGTGTGTGTAACATATATATCCCTCTGTGTTTTGTTTCCTCCCTCATTAAGTTCACATGAGACTATTTTATGGCATGCAATTTACCCTCCATACCATGTAAACATTTGAATTATTCTGAACATGCCATTTTCTTTTGCATCCACAGTTCCTCTACCTGCAATGTCTTTTCTTCTGTATGCATGGTAATTGTTATTCATCTTGGCATGTCAAAAGAGCTTCATTAATCACTAACCACCACCTTTTCCAATACTACTTCTTGTACTCCCTAACAGGGGATAGGAATACTACTTTCTAATTTTATAGCATGTTCAATTTTTTTCTTACTAACATATTATTTTGTAACCAGGCACAGTGGTGCATGCCTGTAATTACAGCAGCTTGGGAGGCTGACACAAGAAAATCGCCAGTACAAAGCCAGCCTTAGCAACTGCCAGGCACTAAGCAACTCAGTGAGACCCAGTCTCCAAATAAAATAGAAAATAGGGCTGGGGATGTGGCTCAGTGATCTAGTACCCCTGAGTTCAATCCCCAGTACCAAAAACAAAAACAAAAAAACTAACGTATTATTTTGTAAGCTCTCAATTGCATAGTTTCCAGCATTTGAGAAGAATCTTGTTTCCTTTTTTTTTTTTTTTTTTTTTTATCATTCATAGTTTTTGTATAGGGAGAAATTCAATAATTTGATGAATGAATGAATAAATAACAGCTGCTGTACTGGTGAGGTACTTTGACAATTAATTAGCTATGGTAAAATCAAAGGAGGAATGCCCATACCACAGAAAGCTAAAAGCCAATGTAATGAATATATACCTCAAACTCCTAAACAAACTGATTGAAATTATTCATTAAACACTTCTTGTGATTTTTTTTTAAATTAGAAATTTTTAACAACAAAAAGAAATCAAAACCACAGGGACTAACTTCAAACCTTCATGTATGAATAACCATAATTAGCTGTCAGTAACATTCAGTTTATATATATATATATATATATATATATATATATATAATATATATAATATGTATATATATGTATGCATATATATATAAAATATTTTACATATATATAATATTTTACACATATATATATATATATATGTAAGTATCTGAAAGTATCTCCCCACATTTTATATGTTAACACTTAATTTCCAATGCAAAATCATTGGGAGGTGGACTTTTGGGCACTATATACATCACGTAGTCTCCACCCTCAGGAACAGGTTAGTGCTGTTCCAGAAGCTCTTCCACCATGTGAGGGCACAGCAACAAGATGCCTCATTGGTCCACAGTGTCTTATCACAGCTAATTAATTGTCTAGGTATCTCACCAACATATCAGCTTTTGTTTATTCATTCATTCATGAGACCAGTCTTTTGCCAGATGCCAACCTGAATCTTGATCATTGACTTCCCAAACACCAGAACTGTGAGAAATAAATTCCTGTTCTTTATAAATTATCTAGTTTCAGGTATTTTGTTATGGCAGCACTAATGGACTTAAGACAAGAATATTAAAAAGTGAAATCGTTGGTAAAATTCAAGGTTTGGGGCATATGATTGTAGTTGCTTTTTGTTACTTCTGTCCAGCTATATCCAACTGTTTTGGAAATTTTGCCTAATCCCCTTCCCCAGCCTTTAGGACAAGGCCAGATACAGAATTTTCAAAGTGTAGTGCAAAATGAAAACGTGGAATTCCAGCAGGGGTTAAGGAAATCAATTTCCCCTTTCTATAAATATTTTGCTCCAAACCTCAGCTGAAAGGTAACCTTCAAGAGAACTTAGTCTCCATGCCTCGACATACTGTCACCTAGTTTAAAAGTGAGTGAGAAGCCACTTATCAAACACACTGTACTACTACTGACCCAGGGCAGGAATGGCTGACCTTTCATTAATAGCAAAATAAAATAAATAAAATAAAATAAGAAAAATAAAATGGAGGCTAGTAATCATACATCTCTATGCTAGAGCAGCGTGGGCTTCATGGGGTCCCACCAATCAATCAGCAGGACAAAGACCTTGCAGAAAGTAGATCTGTGTTTGAATTTTAATGCTCTCTGGTACCTTTATTGATATTCTGAACAATTTCATTTTTGAAACTATGTTGTATAAGAACTCTGTTGGGAAAATAGGGCATGCACCTGGAGGTGTGTAGCTTCACCTTACAGGTATATGAATCCCTAATATGTGTTCTTGGTAACCCACTCCCTCCTGTTATAACCTTGACCCTTGCTGGCCCATTCTGCACCCTCTGCTCAGTCAACACATGATAATGGCTGAGCATATTGACACAGGAAGGGCCATGTTTCACCACTGACTTCTGCCCCCAGATGGTGCCTAGGGGAGGGTACACGAAGGTTAAGATCATTTATTTTTTTCCAGTTGAAATTATGGTAAAATCTTTGTTATCCTTAATAAACAAAAACAAACAACAAAAACTCATACTTCTTTGCCAGGGTTGGTGGTAAATGCCTGTAATCTCAGTGGCTTGGGAGGCTGAGGCAGAAGGACTGCAATTCAAAGCCATCCACAGATATAGAAAATTTAAACAGATCAACCTCAGGAATGTAATTAAAGATACCATCAAAAGCCTATCAACAAAGAAAAGCCCAGGACCAGATTATTACTCAGCTGAGTTCTACAAGACCTTCAAAGAAGAACTTACACCAACACTTTTCAAATTATTCCATGAAATAGAAAAGGAGACAACCCTTCCAAATGCACTCTATGCAGCTAATGTTACCCTGATACCAAAACCAGACAAAGACACATCAAGTAAAGAAAAACTTCAGACCAAAATCCCTGATGAACATAGACATAAAAATTCTTAATAAAATACTGGCAAATCACATACAAAAACATATTAAAAAGATATTGTACTACAATCAGGTGGGGTTTATTCTAGGAATGCAATCATTAATAGTTTTAATGTATGAAAATCAATAAATATAATCCATCACATTAATAGATTTAAGGACAAGAATCACAGGATCATCTCAATAGTTGTAGAAAAAGCATTTGACAAAATTCAGCATCCATTCATGCCCAAAACACTAGAAAAACTAAGGATAGTGGGAACATACCTCAACATTGTAAAAGCTATATGTGCTAAACCCAAGGAAAACATCATTGTAAATGGAGAAAAACTGAAAGCATTCCCTCTGAAAACTGGAACACAATAGGGATTCCCTCTTTCACCACTCCTATTCAACATAGTCCTGGAAACCCTAACCAGAGAAATTAGGAAAAGAAAGAAATTAAAGGAATATGAATTGGAAAGCAAGAGCTCAAACTATCCCTATTTGCTGACTACATGATTCTATATTTAGAAGACCTAAAAAATTCTACCAGAAAGCTTCTAGAACTCATAAATGAATTCAGCAAAGTAGCAGGATATAAAATTAACACCCATAAATCATGTGCTTCTATACGCCAATGATGAATCAGCTGACAGAGAAATCAGTCAAACTATCCCATTCACCAAAGCCTCAAAAAAACAAAATATTTGGGAATTAAACTAACAAAAGAGGTGAAAGACCTCTACAATGAAAACTACAGAACAATAAAGAGATTAAGGAAGATCTTAGAACGGAAAGATCTTCATTTTCTTGGTTAGGCAGAATTAATATTGTCAAAATGGCCAGACTACCAAAAGTGCTATACAGATTTAATGCAATTACTATTAAAATTATAGTGATGTTCTTCATAAAAACAAAGAAAGCAGTCATGAAATTCATTTGGAAAAATAAGAGACCCAGAATAGCCAAAGCAATCCTTAGCAAGAAAAGTGACATGGGAGGCATCACAATACCAGACCTTAAATTACATTACAAAGCTATCGTAACAAAAATGGCATGGTATTGGTGGGAAAACAGACATGAAGACCAATGGAACCCATTAGAAGACACAGAGTCAAACCCACTTATATAGAGTTATCTCATACTAGACAAAGGCACCAATAACACACATTGGAGAAAAGATAGCCTATTCAACAAATGGTGTTGAGAAAACTAGAAATTCATATGTAGTAAAATGAAATCGAACCTCTATCTCTTACCCTGCACAAAACTCAACTCAAAGTGGACCAAGGATTTAGGCATTAGACCAGAGTCTCTGCATCTCCTAGAAGAAAAAGTAGGCCAACTCTCTACTATATCAGCTTAGGAACTGACTGATAAACTCCTAAAGCACAAGAAATAAAATCAAGAATCAATAAATGGGATGGTGTCAAACTAAAAAGCCTTTTCACAGAAAAGGAATCAAGAACATAAACAGAGAACCTACAGAATGAGAGAAAAATCTTCACCACCTGCACCTCTAATAAAGCATTACTCTCAAGGATACACAAAGAACTCAAAAGACTTAACACTAAAACAAAAACAAAAAACTCAATAAATGGACTAAGCAATTGAATAGGCACTTCACAGAAGAAGAAATACTAATGGTCAAAAACTTATTAAAATATTTAACATCTCTAGCAATTAGAGAAATATGAATCAAAACTACACTGAGATTTCATCTCACCTGCTCACCTCAGTCACAAGGGCAATTATCAAGAATACAAGCAACAATAAATGTTGGTGAGGATATGGGAAAAGAGTTTCACTCATTCATTGCTGGTGGCCATTCTGGAAAGAAGTACAGAGATTCCTCAGTAAACTTGGAATGGAACCACCATTTGACCCTATTAACCCACACCTTAGTTTATACACAAAGGACTTAAAATTAACATACTATAGTGACACAGCCACATCAATGTTTATAGCAGCTCAATTCACATTTGCCAAGCTATGGAACCAACCTACTTGCCCTAGAACGGATGACTGGATAAAGAAAATGTGGTATTTATACACAATGGAATATTACTCAGCCATAATGAAGAATGAAATCATGGCATTTGCTGGCAAACGGATAGATCTAGAAAAAAATGCTCAGTGAAATAAACCAGCTCCCAAAACTCAAAGGCAGATTGTTTTCTCTGATATGCGAATGCTAATCTACAAAAAGAGAGGGGAAGATTAGAAGTTCATTGGACTAGACAAAGAGGAATAAAGGGAAGGGATGGTAATAGAAAAGACAATAGAATGAAACAGACATAACTTTCCTATCCTCACGTATGACCAATGTAAATTCATGTCATGTACAGCAACAATAATGGGATCATAACTGGAACAAGTTATACTTATTCTATATATGTATAATATTTTAAAATATACTCTACTGTCATGTAAATAATAATAATAATAATAATAATAATAATAATAATAAGCCATTCTCAGAGGACTTAAGCAAATTAGAAAGACCCTTTCTAACGCTGGGCGTGGTGGCACATGACTGTAATCCCAGCACTTGGGAGGCTGAGGCAGGAGGATCGCGAGTTCAAAGCCAGCCTCAGCAATGGCGAGGCACTTAGCAACTCAGTGAGACCCTGTCTCTAATAAAAATACAAAAAAGGTCTGGAGATGTGGCCCAGTGTTCAAGTGCCTCTGAGTTCAATCCCTGGTAAAAAAGAAAAAAAAAAAAAAAAAAAAAAGAAAAGAAAGACCCTTTCTAAATATAAAAAATAAAATAAAAAGGACTTGGGATGTGACCCAGTGATTAAGTGCCCCTGGATTCAATTCCTGGTACCAAAAAATAAAAGCGCCTCTATCTTTTATGCCTCAATCCTAGCAGACCTCTGTCTTTTCTTGCTAACCCTTCACTGGGAAACTTCTCCAAGAGCTTGCTATTTTCCATTCTCCTAGCCCTTCTGAGGTTTTCCACTCACTAATAATTATCTTCTGCTGCCATCATTCCACATGAAATGTGTATTCACTATGGAACCCTATCACTTACTGAGTCTTCAGACAGTGTTCGAGGATCTTTAAAATACTGCCTCATTTAATTTTCACAATAATCACTTGAAGTAAGCACTACATTAGGCATGTTCTGTATATACACAAACAAGGCACCAAAAGATTAAGGAATGGCCTCAGTTAGCAAGTGACAGGTCAGGATTTGATTCCAGAGAATCCAGCTTGAGAGGTCTCCTAGTCACCACCATGCCATCCTGCCCCTCCAACCTCCTCACTGGCCTGTGGTTGACAGTCAGGAAGACTCCTCTAATTCCATATCACTTTACTTTCTAAACTCTTTCGGCACTGCTCAGCTCTTCCTCCTGTTGGACATGTTGCTCTGACTTCCAAGGCAGTATTTCTCCTCAGTTCCCTTCTATACCTCCAATTGTTTTATAACCCTTGGCTCATCTGCTCCAGCTTTCCAATTTATCTCTTAAATATTTGTGTCCTTAGTGTGTCTTTAGTCAACCCTATACTCCTGCACTGCAAAACTGCAGGAGTGATCTCTTGGGTAGGAAGCCATTTTCTTACCTAAAGTCCCTGAACAGATTGTTTAAACACTCATTTTCATCCTTTTTACAAAATTTACCAACTTGTGTCCAGAGTCCGCAGACTGCTTGTGACCATCTGTGTTCTTTCTCTGAACCATTACTCCTTCTTCTACTTAGTTGATGCTCATTACGTAAGTTGGTGGATTTCCAATCATGCATGTTAACCCCATTGGTCCTTTTAATGATTGATACATTTCAACTGGGATTTAACCAACATTTAAGCTTGCCTTACTTCCAGACTTCTTCTGTAGAAATCATGAACTTCCTCCTGCTTTTCTGTGACTTTTAGCTTGTATGTATGTATGTGTGTGTGTGAGAGACAGAGAGAGAGAGATGGGTTCCAAGCTTCTCATTCACATTGTCCTCTGTGGTTAGGCAATGAACTTTCAAAGTAGGAAATGCAATGGTAGCAATCTGTCCATCTCTAGTTCCTACAGTTCAGAGTCCATCATACAATGGCTGTTCAACAAACATTGATTGAATGAAGAAATTCAAACATAATCTGTCATAGACATTTAAGTGATAATCTAAGTGTACAATGTTTAGAATCCGCTCTATATAGAGGATTAGTTAGCTACAGTTATTACTTTAATATGATTAGAAGTTAAAAGCGTATCTTGGAAAAGTGGGAAGCATAGTAAGAAAGCATAATTTTTGTTTTTGTTACTTTTCTAATAAATTATAATCTGCAGTGGTTCTAGCACATGGTTTAAGATGAGAATAGAATATTTAACCCTTAGGTGATGTCAGCTATTACCAAATGAATCTTTATTTGCCAAGTGGAGAAACTAACAAGCCAAGAGGGGAAGGTCTTCATCATAATGGAAGATTTTTAGGAGCTATCAGTGTTGCTACAACATAGATAATATATGGTGAGTGAGACCTGGGTCTCTAATAAATTGGTAAGTGGACAAAGTTCATCATTGCAGGCTCTAATTTATTTATTTATGTACTTGCTTATTTATTTTGTCTCTTTTGTTTGTTTGTTTGTGGATCCCTTTGGGCATCTTGTTGTCTCTTAGCTACCCAGTTCCTACTGCTTTCTTAGCTCACCTGTGTCTTACCTGGGTCTCTCCTAGCCTTGTCTAGACATTGTCCCAGCTCTGATTCCGTAGAAGGCACTGCTGCTATGAAAAATTAGTAATTTGACAATTTAAAAATTAAATTATAGCTGGGTGTGGTGGCGCACGCCTGTAATCCCAGCACTTGGGAGTCTGAGGCAGGAGGATCGGGAGTTCAAAGCCAGTCTCAGCAATGGCAAGGCACTTAGCTACTCAGTGAGACCCTGTCTCTAATAAAATACAGAAAAGGGCATAGCGATGTGGCCCACTGGTCGAGAGCCCCTGAGTTCAATCCCTGGTACCAAAAAAAATAAAAAATAAAAAAAATTAAATTGTAAATAGTCTACCATCTTGCAATTAATTTGTAAATTGTAGATATTCCACATTATAGGATTTTGGGGTAAGTAAATTCAGGAGTTAATACTGCAGAGAACACAGAAGAAGCAAAGCATATATCATCTACTATTATGCCTGGTGCATGACCTTGGTACCACAGGTCACTTGAGAAATGCAGACAACATTTCCTACCTAAAAGGTTGTACTGATGTTAAATAAGATAATTTACATTACGTGCCTAGCACAGAGTTTGATATATGATCATTTGGACAATGAATTGTTGTCTGATACTATATTTCTTCTATTTACCAAGATGATACATGTCATAGGATTGATGACTTGCAAGGTAATTAAGTGACAATGTGTTTTATATATTTCTGCAGTCATAGTGGAACAAAAGACATTAACTAGAATACTTTTTTAAAAATATTGTTTAGTTGTCAATGGATCTTTATTTATTTATATGCGGTGATGAGAATTGAACCCAGTGCCTCACACATGCTAAGCAAGTGCTCTACCACTGAGCCACAACCCAGCCCCTAGAATACTTTTAATATTAGAAGGATTGGTTTGTTACCTCAGGAAGTCACCATGGATAAGATGGGAAAATGTGAAAGGACTGAGCGCTTCAAGAGTTAAGAAAATCAGGAGTCACCAATGAAAGACTCATTGGTGAAGTGTGGGAGCATGGGGCATGGGGGTCTTGGAAGGCAAGAGGAAGAAGGCTTTTCAAAAAGGAGAGTGGTCAGCTGGACCAAGTCATACTGCTTGATCAAAATGTGGAAGATTCACTTTCTAGAATGTAAAGCCTTCCCTTGATCCATGTTCATTATCCTGCATCAGTATAAGGTGCTGGGCCCACCCGGTAGCTACTAACCTATGTCATGGAAGGGGTGGTTCAGCAGCCTGTCATTTGGACACCTGTCCACTTGTGTTTTCCCCTACAGCTTAATTTATCACATTTCCCTCTCAATAAGATAGCGTCAAATTGTCCCATTTCAACCAATCACAATTTGTGGAGAAAGCAGATTTTAAGCCTGTCCTAAGTGCCATCATTCATGGCAAGTGAAAGTTTTACACTGAAATTGCCAGTTTGGATAAACACTAAAGAGCAACCTGTCCTCCTGGGCTGCTTGTAAAAGGGAACCTTTCAACCTGTGTGGAAACATTTCATTTTAAAACTTCAAGATATTGATAAACACCATCAAAACTCAGTAACTTCAAGCTTCATCTAAGATTCCGCTTGTTAGGTAGAAAATAGTTAATACGTTGGTACTTCTAACACTGTTCTCCTTGTAGCTTTTGGTCATTTTGTGCTGGGAAGACAGATTGCTGAAACTCTCTTGGCAAAACTGACAGTGCTTCCTAATATATGGATAGCAGATAAAGATGAAAAAGTTAGCCATGTCCAGGTTTCCTGTTCACATGAACATGAGAAATTAAATTTGTCAGAAAAGACGTATTTTCTATAGATTGTAAATTTTGCATTATATTTTTGCAATTCAGTTCATGGTTTGCCAAAACAGGTGGAAAAGAATGATTTGCACATCAACTGCTATATATAGTTATATTATATATATATGCGCATATATATATATATATATATATATATATATATATATATACACTATTCATAAAACTTGGAGCTAAGAGAAACTTTAATGGGTTTTTAACTGTTGATTCCTACTAACTCATCTTCATAAATCTTCCTCTGTCAGAATTCTCCCATGGTTACAAGCCATCAAACGATTCATCTGGTCTTATTTACTGTGTTCTGTGCCTTTTCATACAAGCTATCCTATCTATTTGTAAGTAAAATTACTTCAATTGCTTAGACATTTTCTCCCTTCTTCCCTATTTTTCATCCCTTTAATCATTCAGGAAATCTGTCAATAATTTAAAATTACTGAGGCTTGATGTTTGTGTAACTACTATGTTCTCTTACACTAGTATTTTTTTGACACTTTTATTAGTTGTTGACGGATCTTTATTTTATTTATTTATTTATACGCAGTGTTGAGAATCAAACCCAGTGCCTCACACATGCTAGGCAAGCACCCTACCACTAAGCCACAACTCCACCCTTCTTAAACCAGTTTTTGAAATTTAAAAAAAAAAAATGGAAACTATTAATTTGTTCAGTCAAGCTTTTATGAAAATTTTGAAAGTGTGCAGAGAAACAGTGTAGTGGCTAAACACCCAGAATGTTAAGCTGAACTGTGTGGTGTGAAATCCCTTCTCTGCTCCTTAGCAGCTGTGGAATCCTGAGCAACTTATTCAACGTCTCTGTTTCTTCATTTTCTCACTAATAAAAGATTAATGATAGTTTCTGTTTTATGGTATTGTTAGGAGGAACACATTGATTAAGGCCTATCATGCTTTTGAAAACAGCATGGTACAGAAAAAGTGCCACGTGGGCTGGGGTTGTGGCTCAGCGGTAGAGCGCTCGCCTAGCACGTGTGCGGCCCGGGTTCGATCCTCAGCACCATGTAAACATAAATGCATTGCATTGTGTACAACTAAAGCAAATAAATAAATATTTAAAAAGAAAGAAAGAAAAAGTGTCACGTAAGTACTTGAAAATGTAGGAAGTTTGATTAATTTCATAAACAATAGCACTAGATAATAAATGAGTGGAATACATTTACTCCAGCCTATTTTATGTCTAGCTCAATCTCAAAATCCAGGGAAAAGGCACATATCGTTATTAGTGCTACTTATAATTAGATAGTGAGCCATAAATACTCATATCACACTCTGCTACTCCCTGTAATTCTGCATCTCTCCAATTGATAGTAGAGCCCAGTGAAGTGACAAAAAGGAGAATTAGGGCCAGGCACGGTGGCGCATGCCTATAATCCCAGCAGCTCAGGAGGCTGAGGCATGATAAACAAAAATTAAGAAAATTCACAACTAGAAAGTGTGCACTACAGAATATTCTCAGCAAAATATTCTATGAGGAGGAAATTTTTAAAAAATGAAAAACAGTAAAAGGAGAAGCTACACTAAAGGAAATGCCAATCAAAGGAGAAACTGATTCAAGTTAAAAATAAAAAATAAACCAAAATGACTAGGAACATAAATCATATCTCAATAATAACACTGACTGTTAATTGCCTGAACTTATTTTTTTAAATTTTTTATTATTCTAATTTGTTACACATGTTTGCAAAGTACATTTCATCCCATGTTACATATAAAGAGCACAATTTTTCAAGCTGCTGCTTTTATATAAAGTATTTTTACAACAATTGTGTCTTCATACATGTATTTAGGGTAATCATGGATAACTCAGTCTACCATTATTCCTATCCCCTTGCCCCCTTCACTCCTCCCCCCTTTGTTCTATTTAAAGCTCTTTCATTCCTCTCATCCCCACTCTCTTGCCTTTATAATTTAGTATCTTCATATCAAAGAGATCATTCGACCTTTGGTTTTGGGGGATTCGGTAACTTCACTTAGCATTATTTTCTCTAACTCCATCCATTTACCTGCAAATGCCATGATTTTATTCTCTTTCAGTGCTGAGTAGTGTTCCATGTGTATATATACCAAAGTTTCCCTATCCATTCATCTGCTGATGGGCATCAGGGTTGGTTCCACAATCTAGCTATTGTGAATTGTGCTGCTATAAACATTGATGTGGCTGTGTCCCTGTAGTAAGCTATTTTTTAAGTCCTTTGGGAATCAACTTAACAAAAGAAGCGAAAGACCTCTACAATGAAAACTACAGCACACTAAAGAAAGAAATTAATGAAGATCTTAGAAAATGGAAAGATCTACCTTGTTCAAAGATAGGTAGTACTAATATTGTCAAAATGACCATTGTCCCAAAAGCACTATACAGATTCAATGCAATACCAATCAAAATCCCAATATTATTCCTCATAGAAATAAAAAAAGCAATCATGAAATTCATCTGGAAAAATAAGAGACCCAGAATAGCCAAAGTGATTCTTAGCAAGAAGAATGAAGCAGGTGGCATTACTAT
Organism: Tamias sibiricus; assembly: GCA_025594165.1. Lineage (NCBI taxonomy): Eukaryota > Metazoa > Chordata > Mammalia > Rodentia > Sciuridae > Tamias > Tamias sibiricus. The sequence goes on from CM046662.1 coordinate 15,768,989, forward strand.
TCCAGACCTTAAATTGTACTACAAAGCAATAGTAATAAAAACAGCATGGTATTGGCATCAAAATAGATCAGTTGACCAATGGTATAGAATAGAAGACACAGAGACGAACCCACACACCTACAGTTATCTTATATTAGACAAAGGTGCCTGAACTTATAATTAAAAAAAAAAAAAAAAAGCAGACTGGTAGATTGGATTAAAAAAAAAAAAAAAAAAAAAAAAAAAAAAAAAAAGACCCAACAATATGCTATCTTTAAGAGACTCACCTCCTAGGAAAAGACATCCACAGACTGAAGGTAAAAGGTTGGGAAAAAACATACCACTCACATGGACTGCTTAAATAAGCAGGGGAATTTATCTTCATATCAGACAAAGTGAGCCAGGCACAGTGGTGCACGCCTGTAATCCCAGCGGTTTGGGAGGCTGAGGCAGGAGGATTGTAAGTTCAAAGCCAGCCTCATGAGCAACTCAGTGAGACCCTGTCTCTAAATAAAATATATAAAATAGGGCTGGTGATGTGGCTGGTTGATTGAATGCCCCTGAGTTCAATCCCCAGTTCCAAAATAAAATAAAATAAAATCAAACAAAGTAGACTTTTACCAATGTGAGTCAGAAGGATTAAAGAATCACATTTCATACTGCTTATGGGAATCATACATCAACAGGACATAACAATCATAAATATTTATGCCCCAAACAATGGAGCATCTATGTTCATCAAACAAACCCTTCTCAATTTCAAGAACCAAATCGACAACAACATAATAATACTGGGTGACTTTAACACACCTCTCTCACCACTGGATCAATTTTCCAAACAAGTCTAAACAAACAAAAAAAAAAAAAAAACTACAGAACCAAATAATATAATCAATAATTTAGACATGATGGACATATACAGAGTATTTCATCCATCACCAAGTGAATATATCTTCTTCTTGGCAGCATAAGGATCCTTCTCTCAAATAGATCATATGTTAGGCCACAAAGCAACTCTCAGCAAATTAAAAAAAAAAAAAAAAATACTACCCTGCATTCTATCAGATCATAATGGAATGAAATTATAAATCAATGATAAAATAAAAAAAGAAGGTACTTCAATACCTGAAGACTAAATAATATGCTATTGAATGAACAATGAATAGCAGAAGATATCAAGAAGGAGATAAAAACATTCTTTCAGGTAAATGAGAACACTGATAAAACACATCAAAGTCTCTGGGACACTATGAAGACAGTGCTAAGAGGAAAATCCATTGCACTGAGCTCATTCATTTAAAGGATAAAAGGTCAACACATAAATGACCTATCATCATATCTCAAAGCCCTAGAAAAAGAAGAATAAATCAACACCAAAAGTAGTAGAAGACAGAAAATAATTAAAATCAGAGCTGAAATCAATGGAATTGATTTAAAAAAAAGAAAAAGAAACAATTGAAAAAACTGACAAAATGAAAAGTTGGTTCTTTGAAAAAATAAGTAAAATTGATAAAGCCTTAGCCACATTAACAAAAAAAAGGAGAGAGAAAACTCAAATTATTAAAATTTGTGAAGAAGTAAATATCACAGCAGACACTATTGAAATACAAAAGATAATTAGAAACTGTTTTAGAAATTTATACTCCAATAGAATAGAAAATCTCAAAGGCATTGACAAATTTCTAGAGACATATGATCTACTCACACCGAATCAGGAGGACATTCACAATTTAAACAGATTAATTTCAAGCAATGAAATAGAAGCCTACCAACCAAGAAAAATCCAGGACCAGAATGATTACCAGCTGAGTTCTACAAGACCTTCAAAGAAGAACTAATACCAATACTCCTCAAATTATTCCATGAAATAAAAAAGGAGCGAACCATTCCAAACTCATTATATGTTGCTAATATCACAGTGATTTCAAAACCAGACAAAGACACATCAAGGAAAGGAATCTTCAGACCAATATCCCTGATGAACATAGATGCAAAAATTCTCAATAAAATTCTGGCAAATCGCATACAAAAAGTTATTAAAAAGATAGTGCACTGTGATCAAATGGGGTTCATCACAGGGATACAAAGTTGGTTCAACATATGGAAATCAATAAATGTAATACATTGCATCAACAGACTTAAAGACTCATAATATTATTTCAATAGATGCAGAAAAAGTATTTGACAAAATACAGCACCTCTTCAAGTTTAAAACACTAGAAAAACTGAGAATAGTAGGAACATACCTCAACATTGTAAAAGCTATCTATACTAACCCCAGGCCAACATCACTCTAAATAGAGAAAAATTGGAAGAATTCCCTCTAAAGACTGGTACAAGACAGAGATGCCCTCTTTCACCACTCCTATTCAACATACTCCTTGAAACTCTAGCAGAGCAATGAGACAGACAAAATAAATTAAAGGGATATGAACAGGAAAAGAAGAACTCAAACAATCACTATTTGACAATGACAGGATTCTATATTTACAGGATCCAAAAAATTCCACCAGAAAACTTCTAGAAATAATTAATGAATTCAGCAAAGTAGCAGGATACAAAATCAATACCCATAAATCAAATGCATTTCTGTTAAATCAAATGTATTTCTGTACCTAAGTGATGAATCCACTTCATTCACAATAGCCTCAAAAAGAAAAAAGAAAAAAAAAGAAAACTTGGGAATCAATCTAACAAAAGGGGTGTAAGACTTTTACAATGAAAATTACAGAACACTGAAGAAAGAAATTAAAGAAGAACTTAGAAGATGGAAAGATCTCCTACGCTCTTGGATAGGCAGAATTATTATTGTCAAAATGGCCATAGTATCAAAACTGTTATACAGATTTAATGTAATTCCTATTAAAATCCCAATGACATTCATCATAGAACTAGAAAAAACAACCACAAAATTCATTTGGAAAAATAAGAGACCCAGAATAGCTAACATGATCCTTAGCAAGAAAAGTGAAGCAGAAGGCATCACAATACCAGGCCTTAAACTATACTACAGAGCAATAGTAACAAAAATGGCATGGTATTGGCACCAAAATAGACTTTTGTTGTTTTTTTTTGTTTGTTTGTTTTTTAAGCTAGCATCCTTACTTGGTGTTCAGGCTTAGGATGTATAGCCAAAATAGTGAGACTAGTGTAGTGTTGCAGGGCCCCACCTCCTGCAAGAAGACAGTCCTGAGGTGTGGTGTCTCTCAACCAGGAATCTAGCTGGGTTCCGCCTCGTTAATTCGGGGCAGTTTGAATCTGAGTTCTTCCTCATTTACGCAAATGAGTTTGAGCCCGAGCTCCTTCCAGTTAAATGCCTGGAAGTTTGAACTTGGCTCCTCTTTGCTGATGAGATGCCACCTTTATGCGACTATAGAAGAATTAACTTTGTCTGATCTTGATGTATTTCTGCTGCATGGCCACCAGGTTTGAATACATTTAATTATCAAAAATAAAACCAGTCCTATGGCCCTGTGGAATCTAGCCAGAAGCTAGCTAAACCAGCAAGATAGGTTTTTTCAGCTAAAGATTAGCTTTTGCAAATAGCCCCTCCCTACAGGGCACAGCATTACCCACTGTTTAAACTTCTCTCCATTGAAAAGCTAATGGTCTTTTTGTGTGTCTGTAAAAGACTCTGCCTTATCCTTCAGCAAATCTAGGATAGATATGATTAATCAGTAGTATGTACTTAGGATAACTATTTTGTTTTTCTCTGATTGACCCTGGAGCGTCCTGAAATTCTTTAAAGTAACCTCCTATAGTTACTTTCCGGAATTCTTTAATGTAACCTCCTTTACTGGAATTCTTTAATGTAACTTCCTTTACTGGAATTCTTTAATGTAACCTCCTATAGTTGAAATGTAAATTACTGTGTTTGTTGGGATGTATAAAAGCCATGCTGAGAAAAGTAAAATCAGAGTAGGATTTCTGCAACCTGACTCGTGTGCATTCATTTCGCCGACATTCCCCTCTAGCATCAGTCGGATTCACCTTGACATCTCCGCGGAAGCTGGCCTTCCACACTGAGCGGCCAGTATGAGGTCATGAGGGACATTGGGCATGGTGGGTGTAGCCAGATCAACTTAGGCAGAGGTGGCAGTGAAAGTCCTGCCAAAGACAGTGCAGAACCTCCCAGTCCTCTCCAAACCAGATATGATGAGGAGCCTGGAGCATCCCCATGTGATTCAGTTATTTCAGGTTGTCGAGACCACAGAAATATCTACACGATGACGCAGCACACAGGTGGGGGACAGCTATCGGACCACGTCCCACAGTGTGGCACGCAGGAGAAAGAGGCCCACAGACTATTCAGGCAGATGATAGTGTGTGCCTTGAGCTACTGCCATGATAAGGGCATTGTGCACCAAGACCTGAAGCCAGAGAACATCACGCTGGATGCCAGAGGCCACATCAGACTTACAGACTTTGGCTTCAGCACCACAGTCACACCGGGGCAGAAACTGCATGAGTTCTGGGGCACTCTCTCACACTTTGTCCCTGAAATTATCCTGAGGCAAGTAGATGAGGGGCCCCCAGTGGGCATCTTCAGCCTGGGTGTCATTCTGTATATTATGTTGACAGGGAGGTGCCCATTTATGGGACCCACTGCTAAGGAGATGCTAAGGTAGATTATGCTCAGAACCTACTGCATCCCTCCCCATGTTTCTGTAGCAGCACAAATACTCACCTGCTAAATATTGACCCTGGACCCCAGGAAGTGGCCCACAGCCAAGAAGATCCTTCAGCACCCATGGCTGATGCAGGGTGAGCAGTATTTACCCCAAGATTATGGTGAGGCCCTCCCCAAACACCCAGACCCTAAAATACTGACAGTAATGTTCAATATGGGTTATGGTCTACACAAGAACTGAGTGTCTCTGGCCAATAGTTACCTACCTCATACTGGAGCACCAGAAAAGTCATGGAGAGGGCATGATCTAGGGGAAGCCGATCCCTCTGAGGGTTAAACCTCGTCCTTGCCCCATGAATCTTCCCAATTCCCTTGTCCTCCCAAAAAGGTGACCCAGGGAGCCTGCCCTTCATCCCTTCCCCTTGCCCTGTGAGCCTCTGCTACCTGAGGAGGCCCAACAGTCACGGCAGAAGTGCATCAGAAGGGCCAGCCAGCCTGCCATCCATTTCTGCTACCCACCTGCAAGAACCCCCACACCTGATCTAGACTCCCAGACTGACTCTGGGCAAACCCACGCCAACAGAAAGTTCTGGAAGCGGGTGACTGAAAGGATGGCTACCTGTGTCCAACAACTGTGCTGTCGCATGACATGTGTCAGTAGTAAGGTGGCTCCAATGTAAGAGGACAAAAAACTGTCAGATTCACAAGAGTGTGGCTCCAATGAAGGAGAGAGTTGACCAGATTAAACAGGTGCACAACCAGAGAACCTGTGCTCTGTGGAACGTGACACCTAGTGTGGGCGTCGGTCATATGGACTTTCAACAGCTAAAGAAGCAACACATGCCAACTACCTCAGGTTCCTTTGCCCAGGTTTTAGCCGAGAGCACTTCTACATCCACCTGGACATTAGGAGTCTCCTCTACAACCACCCACCAAAGCCATCAGACACTGGTCTCCCTGGGACACTCCCCGTGGCCTGCTCCTCGGTCCTTTTTTCCCGTTCTTCTGAGATGTTTCTTAATAAATTTATTTCAGACAAGAAAAAAAAAAGTAGTGAATTATAATAATACACATATATTTCTAAAATGACACAAAATTATGAGAATAAATCTCATTTTCTTATTAAATAGCAGAAGAAAATTAAAAAGTTCTATAAATATACAGAAATGTATATGCTTATATGCACACATGTGCATATAAACTGTCATGTGGAAACCATTTTAAAATTCCACTCCGGAGTTCCACTTTGGAACTGTTAGGCCCTCCCCAGTGATTCTGACAACCAGCTGGGTCTGAACAGCCAGGTGTGAGCTCAACTATCCTGGCTTACACACAGCTCTGGATCTCCATGCACTTGGTTTTGTTCACTCATGCCTACATGTGTAGTTGCTATGAACGTCCTGCAAAATGGGCTGCTATACTTACAATTACCCTAGTGTTTGCTCTGTAAAACAGCACCTGCTGTGTAAGAACTTCTGGAAGCCAATCTGAGGAACAGTATATTGATGCAACAGGAATCTGTGCAGAACCTGCAAGAGCCTGGCTCTGTAGCAATAAGGCAAGCACCATTGGAGATGAGAACGATCCTCTCACGGCAACTGCTTGACATCTATCTTATGGATAATTCTATTACACAGTGGTTCTCAAATGCGTGCAGCCCCAGATTCTCCTGTAGAATTTGTCAAATTACAAATGGCAAGGCCCTACATCCACATTTACTTAGTCTAGGGTGGGGCCCAAAAATCTGCACTTCTAGCAGTTCCCAAGTGATGCTGGTTGGGGACCAAACTTCCTAAGAAGCACTGCTAAAATGCCATTGGTTGAATTTCTTTATTGACTGGCACAAAGGTGAGATCAAATCCAATCCTGAGATTTTCCTCTAGCAAAAATAATAAAACTTTATTGAATACTAATTTCTAAACTGGCATTCTTTTACTTTGCTTGGCTAATAGATAAATCATATTTTATCATAAAATATATATATACACACATATGTATCCAAATATATAGACATATAAAATATATATATTAGCCAAAGATATATAAATATATACATGTAATATATACACATATATTATATATTGGCCTAAAATATATATATGTGTATATATACATATGTTCATACATATTTATATGTATATACATTACACATATATTTGTGTGTGTATATATATATGTACACATATACATATATGTCTAAAATACTTTTTGAAAGCCATGAATATAGGCATGAAGAGTAAGATTTTGAAACAGAAACTGAGGTTTATAAACCCTTGCAACAGGATGGTAAAGTGAGTCTGCACCTTGTTTCTTCCAGGAATTATGTTGGGTCCACTTAATTACCAGAATGGTTGACATCAAAGGGCTTCATACAGTGGCACCACCTCATTCTTGGGGGCTGCATTCTAAGACCCCACACCCCCAGTGCATGCCTCAAACTATGAACAGTACTGAATTCCATACACACTAAGTTTTTCTTATACATTCCTACATATAATAAAGTTTAATTTACAAATTATGCACAATAAGAGATTAACAACAATGACCAACAATACAATAATTATAATACTACAATAAATTTGTTTAAAACTTAGAAATTATTTATTTGAGAAATTTCCATTTAATATTATTGGAATATAGTTACTGATTTTGGGAAACTGCAATCAAGGACAACAAAAACGGAAGATAAGGGAAGTCTACTGTATTTATAAAAACTTTCAACATAAGATGTAAAGATTTAATGTAAAAAAAAATTCTAATGTAAAATATAGATTACTTAGAGAATTCCTTGCATCATTTCTCATTGCTGGAAGAAAATTTTGGAACATCTCTTCCTTGACCAACCCAAAGAAAATGGCTTCCCACAGCAGAGAGTGTCTGGAGTTTGATGGCTCCTTTTCCTAACTGGTGGGAGTAACTGGCCTGGGACATGCTAGGTGTCACTAAGCACCACAGAGGTGAGTCTCCCCTTGCAAACACGCCTGTCAGCCTCCACACCATGGAGAGAAACTAGACTGGGGCCTCAAGATTCCTGAAGACCATGTGCCATGTGTTTGTCATCTTTTTAGAAAAGCACATTTGAAGAGCCCTTTAATGAGTTTCCTAGAGAAAATCTGAAGGAATCGTAATGCAACTAATCATTTCCTACCTTCCCACTGAACCTCTTATTAATTAACATGTTAATGCTCTGTTTGATTTCTTAAATTTAGTTTGAGAGACAGTAAAACAGCTATTTTCAAATTAAATTAAATTGAGTTGTGAGAAGATTTTCAACCGATATAGGGCTTTTTGTACTCCACTAATTCCAGTAACTCATTAAGGTAAAAAAAAAAAAAAAAAAAAAAAAAAAAAAAAAAAAAAAATCAATGAGCTTGAAATGAAAGTGTTGATATTATTGTAGGCTAGATCTACTTCTGAATAACTTATCCCTTCCATGACAATGTTTTACCATGTATGTCACATTAGAAAATGCAAATTCCAGTGCTAAAAGAGAGAGAAAATTTTCCTCAGTTACCATAAATGTCACCCAAGTATCTGTTGGGGAATTAGCATAGTCATAAACTGTAAAAATTTATATTTTTTCCTAGTACATTAGATATCCTTATTATTAATAGGCTGCACTAATACTCTGGTTTTCAATGGTGTATTGCTCTCAATTCATTGTGCAGATTTCAGGAATAATTAATTATCTTTTACCTTCTGAGGCTTTTCATTTTAGCAAAAGTGATTTGTTTAGACTTCTACACTAATGAAATCTATGGGGAAATGTTATATATGTTAGTCCTTAACTCCAAGGTTATTGACAGCATTATGGACCAAATGGATATCATTTATTCTTTTTCAATAAACAAGTTTTAAAGACCTTTGTTTATATTGATCTGGGGTTTCTAAATTAATTCTCATCATTTTATATTGAAATTCAGCATACCTTCTCTCATCAAATTTTTCAATTAACTGCTTTTAGATTAGCTTGAGTTGATCCTAGAGTTCCACCACCTAAAGAACACAGTATGGTGTTATCAGAAAACGTCCCAGTCAGAATGTTACCCTGGATGAACAAATATGTCAGTGCTTCGCAAACTTCCAGGGGTCTAAGAATCACCTGCAGTCATGTTAACATGCAGATTCTGATTTAGCTGGTCTGGGTGGGACCTAGATTCTGCATTTCTAATAAGCTCCCTGGTGGTTCTAATGCTGCTTTGAATAGCAAGGGTTTACATGGCACTGATAAGCCCAGAGTAAGCTTGACATGTTTAATTACAAGTCTCACATAGTTTCTGGAAACTAAAGATCTCTCCTAAAAGAGAAAATTTTCCTCAGTTACCATGAATGTCACCCAAGTACCTACGTTTAGAAGGGCCAAGCACTGTAGTCAAACCTCAAATATTTCTCTGTCTTTCTCCCTTCCTAAAGCACAATAAATTGCTAACATAAAAAAAAAAAAAATCTTAAGTGGTTTGAACTTCATTCTCCATTTGTAAGTGTAAATTGTTAGACATTCATATTTTTTTCTTTATTGTAGTTTCCAAATTGAACTGAACATGTTGGGGACACAGTTTTTGGCACTGAGGTGATTCCTTCGATCCCATGTGACAAAGGCTACTTAAACATGTTTGCCCTTCACCTCTTGGAGAATCTTATGAAAGTGAGCACTGGCAGACAGACAGTAGGAAGGAAAAACAAACTTGATTTAACTTTCAGATAGCATCCATGATTCATTTTTCCTAAAGAATAATAATATTTTGTGGAATCCTACAAGAAGGAAGTGGAGCCAAGGGCATTCTTTCTCTCCCAACTGGCTTCTCTTAGTGCATCTCGATCACTTACCATCAAACTCCTTATACCTTCTAAGTGTTCAATATGGTATTAGTTTTTATCTTTAAGTTATTTGTGTTACTGGGAACAGACCTCTTCAAGTAAAGCCTCTCACTTTACTGGAAAATGCCTTGCGTTCCCAAGTGTGGTTATCATTCAGGGCCATGGTTCTTGTACCAGGAGAGCTTGTTGAACCTCAACTTACCAGGAGCCACCTGGAGAACTTTCTGATTCAGCAGGTATCGCGCAGCACAGAGTTCAAATATGAAGTTGCTGCTCCAGGGCCCACACTATGAGAACTACTAGGGTAAAAACTGTGCCATGCTTTTCTATGCTTATGAGGAATGTTTTCAGTAATTGTGAGGATGGGAAGCTACTAAGAAGAAATGCAGCAGTCCTAGCTTTTGTCTAAAACTTTAACACCAAGAATAGGGAATCCTTGGAACTTAAAACATCCAACAGGTTTAGAGGAGTATTGGCTTTTCTATGCCTCACTTAAGGACACAGATCTTACCAGCAGCAGTTAAAGATCACTTGGCCAGGGAAGTCTATCTCAGACCCTCATATCAGGGAAAGTTCTCTTTGCTTTTTTATAGCACACTGTAATTGGCCTTCACGGTGATAATCACAATTGTAATTATACAATTATTTGTGCAAACATTTGCTATTGACTGGATTCCCCATGTGACTGTAATCTTTGGATGTGCCATCGCTGTCACTGCCTCTCCTAGCTGCCACTATATGTGCTCAGCAGTCAGTTTAGAGGTCAGTATGCAGGTGATGCTCAGTATCTGACAAAAAATAAATGTTGGGAAAAATGTTACTATTCTCATGTTTATATAGCCATGGTAGGCTTTAAGGGTGTCACACCGGAGGTGATATTCTGCATTCATGGAAGCTATGTTTTTTTTTTAATTGATTATGACATTCTTGCATGCTGCATTCAGACTGGTCCCAGGAATTATTTTCAGTACAGATAGCCTCTACTGGTTGTCATATATGGTGCACGAGATAAAATCTAATTGCCATTCTTACAATGAACTCTATTCAGAATGGCTTTCGCTTTGTTCACTTGATATTCTGAGATTTTGCCTTTACCTTTGTTCATGCTGTTTCATTTATCTGAAATAGCTACTCTCCTCCAAACACACTCCATTTGTTGAAAACCTATTAATTCCTTAAGTCCTATCTAGAGCACCATCTTTTCTGTGAAGCCTTTTGAAATCCCCTTAATTAGATGAAATCTCTGATGACTCTAACCTTACTCTACCTTACGACATCATGATTCATACGCTCGCCTTTAACTTCTTACTAAAATGGTCCTCCTTAAAGACAGGGAAAACTTATTCGACTTCTTGCCATAACTTCGGTTATTAAATGAATATATATTGATTCCCTATTATGTGCCAGGCCCTGAGCTAAGCAAGGAGGATAAAGATAAAGAAGACCTAGCATCTGTCTTTAAGGAGCTGTTTTCTAGGGTATAAACAAATGCTTAAAGACATATTTGTAGAATAATGCAATAGATGCTACATGAGAGGAATTTATAAGCACAGCAATAAAAAGAAGAAATGATCTTCTCTGAGTGGACTGGGCATGGTAAGCAAAGACACCAGTGGTTAGTGACAGAGGTAAGAGGCTTAAAAGATGAGCAGAACATTTTCCAGATATGGACGATGCTCAGTTCCTTCCATTTACCCATCTTATTTGAACTGATCTTTACACAGCTCATAAAACTGAAGCTGGTTAAGCAAACTCTATCTTATTTTCTTACTTTGCTTTAGCTTTCTGAATATGTGCTGCACAAAGTTTGCATGGAATCTATACTCTAATTCTTCTATCACTGGCTGCATTTTTACAATACAGTGCATTTCATTTAGATCCATGCAAATTTTGACCTGACCCTTTATCTGTTGCATAGACCCACCTTGGTTGCCGTGGACCTTATTGTGGTAACATTATTTCCAACAAGAAATACCATGATAAGCTATATCAAACAGATATTGAGACACTGCTAAAGTGGACGCTCTCTTACCAATGTACGTAATTACACAGGTTGAGGAAAAGTGCCAGGAACTCAAATCCAGTTTGCCACCACAATAAGTAAGGGTTACTGAAAATAGCAGTTCTCACCACAGACAGACACAACGCAGTGTGACCAGAATTTCAAGGAGAGATTTCATCAAGTGGCCCAAGGCTCAACTTGCCTTCTTTTTCTACAAAAATACACCCAAACACCATTAAAACCTACTTTTTCTAAATGATCAAATGGTTCAGAAAATGAAAGAATGCAGTTTCATAAGCTTGCACAAATGAACTTCACAGTAATGCTCAGAAGGCTTCTGAGTATGACTCCAGGACTTTGCAGTTTGATCCAGCACCACAAGGGGGCAGTGTTTCAGGCATCCCCAAAGCCATACATTGTCCCCCTAAAATTATTCCTGATCTTGTACCATTAACTTTGAAACAAAGCCAACTATTAATGTTCAACCTACCACAGCTTCTGTATGCTACAGTGGGAAATGGCATATGCAGCATTACAAGTTCCATCTTTAGCCAAATGCCTTCCCCCAAATTTGCTTCTATGCTGCCCTTGACTAAAGCTTTTTACCCAAGAAAGGGGGGTAACTGTCGCCCCTTCACCACGTAAGTGATATTGGAGCAAATTCAGAACTCCACTTCTCTCATTGGTTTCTTGTATCCACACGATTTACTTAAGCAAGAAAGAACCAAACCCGTACCTGCTGTTCTCCCAGACAATTGTTAACAGCTTTAGTATCCATCATTTCTTGTCAAGTAAGCCCAAGGAGGTTTCCTAATCTCACCTCTCTTCACAATAGCTGTGAAGAAAGAGCAATTGTCCTCCCTTTACAGATGAGGAAACAAGATGAATAGTTCCTGGACCTGCAAGATCAATACACAGTGGAAGTCACACTCCAAGATGCCTGATTCTAGAAGCAGCTGTGTTAGTACCACAGCAAAAGGTTGGTTTTATTTCACTTTGTTGGGGTGTATACTTCTGAGTGAAGGACGAGTTTGTCCACACTGCCATTTATTAGTTTAATCATACAAGTGAATCTGTGTTTCTTTCAGTCTCCTTCCCACTGGAAGGTGGGATGTGTAATCAAATTCTCTGACCCGTAGGCTTCTAGCTTCTGTGGACTTCTTTCCCTTTGACGGCCATTTTTTCCTCTTCGTTTAAGATTCTGTATCATCTATCTTTGATCGAGGCACCTTTTCTTTCTTCTCCAGCCTGTTTCTTCCCAGCAGTCCCCTAGTTTTATTATTCGAGATTTTAGACCTTCCTTTCTTTTTTAGCTTTAAGCTGTGGGCTTTTCTCTCACTCTTCATCGGCAGTGGTCAGATGCCCATGCTGTTTCTTTCATTTACTTTTCTTTTTCATTTTCAGCTATGTATTCTTTTCTGTTCCCTATTATTCTAGATTTCAACATCCCACCTTCATCCTTATGAACCTGCTGGAAAGATTTCCCTTCTCTAGCATTTCGAACACCAGCCTTTTATCCTTGAAGAAGAAGAGAACATTGACATGCTCATTATAAATTTTTATTAATCACATAGATATATATTTTCCAGGGCTTTGTATGATGTTTTAAATTTACTCAAATGTATATTCTATTTGGGCCCTAACTACAATGAATGGAAAAATTTTGATATAATTGACATTGAGATTGACACTTAAGAGGGATGTGGATTTATAACGAGACAAGAAACAGACTCACACCTGGAACCACATAGTCTTCTCCATCAATGATGAAAAGTATCACTTCCTGAAAATAGCTTTTTAAAAAATAGGCTAGTTTCCAGCCATTTCAAGTCAACAGATTTTCTATTTTAAGGTGTGTCATAGTAGCTCCTAAATCTAATTTTAAAAATCAAATTCTTTTCTCTCAGGTTTACAATTAGACACAAAGTCCTTATCACGACTTGCCTGTCATTTTCAAAAAAAAAAAAAAAAAATCTGTAAGCAGAACGGATAGCAGAGGTTTTTACACCGTGGGTCATATCCCTCATGCTGCAGTGATTTTAGTGTAGCCTCTTCTTTTCTGTTTTATACTAAACAGAAACAAAAGGCAAAAAGAGCTTCCAAAACAGAGGGATCCGGATGAGGGGAACCAGCAATGCAATACCTCAAAGTAACACAAGATGTCACTTTCACACAGGCCTGTGCTTCCAGGGTGAGCCCACATCTGCATCCTGCACAAAACACCACAGCAGGGAAGCATCTCGGAGATTTACAAATGTCTCAGAGGCATGAACAGGAGCTGAAAAATCTTGGTTTTGTTATCAATATTTGTGGCTTTATCTTGAAAAGTATCCCCAAACTGAAATTATTCTCCTGGCCCTATAAAGCCTGGTAAAATACACGTCCCTCTCAGTATCACGAGCCCTGCCAGTACTTCTCTCCCCATCCCCGACTCTGGATGGAACAGAGCCCCAAAGCAAGCTACTTCACTGGATAGCATATTCTTCCCCTCTATCTCCTCATTTCTGCTCCTTTAGGAGGCTTGCAAAATCTTAGTTGAGGATAGATGTGTTAAAAATAGGCTCCTGTGTTTCTTTCTCTGGCTTCACTCAACTTAAGCATTTTATACATTGCTTCCAGGCTGACCCTCTTGAGGCAAATCTGATGCCATTGTTCATCGGTTCTCCAACAGCAGATTCAGCATGGAGTATTAGTTTCCTACCACTGCTATGGCAAATAGCCAAGAACAGAATAGTTTTAGACAACAAAGTTTGTTTTCTGCAAATGGAAAGCCTGACTTTGGATCTGGGGCTCTGGGAAGAAACCATTTCCACACTGTTTCCAGTTGCTAGAGGCCCCTTCCTGCATCTTCAAAGTCAGCATCACCAGAACAAGTTCTCTCATGGTGCCATTTCTCTGGGCTTTCTAAGTTCTCTCTTCTAAGGACCATTATGATTACATTAGCCTCAACCAGTTAAGCCAGGATAATATCCCTGTCCTGAGTTCAGCTGATCAGCAATCTAATTTCATCTGCAACCTTAAGTCCCCTTTGACCCATAACCTAAGTCACTCTAAGGTTCCAGAGACTAGGACATGCACATATTTGATAGGGGGATGTACCTACTACACGTGGTATCCAAATATAGACTGACCATGTATCCAGCAAAATCCTATCACCATCAGCAAAAAAGTAACGTGTTTTGGTAGACAACTGATCTCTGCTATAAAGAGATAAAGATCCAGTTCTACCATGACTCCCCTAATGGATGTCATACCTCCTAGCTACTTTTAGACTATTTGAATATTTATCTCTCAGATAAAATATTGTATTCCATTTTGTTCCCTAGTACTTTAACAAGGCATCATGTTAGAACTCCACCCTGAGACATGCTATTAGGTTAAATGTATGCATCAATTTTTAGACACAATCAGCATTCAGAAATGTGACAATATGAACCAGCAAGAAAAATATCTTAGCATAACCATATGAGTTGACAAGAAGAACATGCACAACTAAAAGTAGATATAAATGTTATGCTGAATTCCAGATTTGTTTATCAAATTATATCCTTCTGGATATGATTTTTTAAATGAGGTAGGTGAACTTTCTTTTTAAAATTTAACTGGATGCTACTTTACTTAAGCTAAACTGGTAAGTGTGTACAACACCCAAAATTAACATTCTTAATACCTTAGCACTTTTGGAGTATGTTTCATCAATGAATAGAATGTTCTGAAGGAATTATTTTTCAATTTTCAGATAAACACAATTACAGCAGTTAAGAACATAGATTTTGAAAGTGTCAGACTTAGAACAGGGTCCTGGCTCTACCACTTGTTAGTTGTGTTGCTTTAGTCAAGTGAGTTTACCATCTGAAACCTCCATCTCCTCATTTATAAAACTATAATTGGGGAAAGATCATGGACCCATTGTATGCATTATATGGAATAACTAACCTAAACAAACTTAGCATATAGTACAGGTCCATCATGATGGAGATAATTACACTGTTGGTGTTTCTGATGATACTGTCTCCCAACAACACAGAGCATTTCAAAAAAGTTAACCAGCTTATAGAAAGAAATGGATGAGCCAATTCAATATGGTTACAATGAATTGCATTATACTAACTGAAGAAAAAATAACAAGTCATGTCTTTGTATAGGGATTAAAATAAAAAAGACATTATCAGTGGCAGACGCAAAAGTATGTGAACCTATCATGAACGAGGTTTAAAACAAATTAATGAAAAGCATAAGTCAATAGAAAGATAAAACTAAAAAAATGCCATTTTCTTAAACTGTATATCTGGGAATACAGAAAGTAATACAACGCAGAGACTAGTGCTATTGTATTCTCTGTTGTCTAACAACATTTAAAATCCTACAGTAGATTCAAGGTCCATTCTGAATGGGACATGGACAAACTGGAGCATCTTCAGAGAAGAGTAACCAAAGAGTGAGGAAATTCACCATTTGTACAAATGTTGCCATTTTATTAGGGTAAATACCAAGAGTAGAACAGATCAGCAGAAACTTCCGTTTTCCAACGTGATTGCACTATTTTACATAATTTATAAATCCAATTCCATTGGCTGATATATTTATATCAACCTTAAAAACTCAGATTTCTTTATTTCTTGGGATATGAAAATGGAAAATCTGACCATAATGTACCCTTTTGACTAAAAATAACTGAAGATAAAAATCCACTAACTCTTTTAGATGGTGCATGAACAGTCCAAATCTTCTTAGCCTTCATCCATCACTCTCACCCAACTCACCCTTGTAGGACTGACTGACACCTGTCTGCACAGGTTTGCAAACCCTGAGGTAATGGGAGACTGGTTTGAACCCTGCCACTCTGACCTGCTGATAGCAACTACTATGGATATTTGCATTTGAGAAAGGACACACGTTTCAAGGTGTGTGTGTGTGTGTGTGTGTGTGTGTGTGTGTGTGTGTGAGTGTGTGTGTGCGTGTGCGCATGCACGCGCACGCATTTGGTCATAGTTACTGTTTTTGGTAAGTGCCACTTAGAGACATCTGTTTTTTCTCTTAGCTGCCTCTTCCTTCAGGTGCACCCAGCAGGTGGTGACATAAGCAGCCACAGAGCTCTTGCTAGTGAAGGTCCCAATGACAGTGATGGACATGGCAAATTAAGATGATGCAACCTCACAATGTCATCAGTTCATGTTCTGTTATTTACTTAATTTAAACCTAATGACATGAAACACTGCTGTGGTGCTGAAGTTTTCTTTTCCCTTTCAAGGTGCTCCAATTCCCTGAGGAAAGAACCAAGCAGATGAAACCTCTCAGGCTGCAAGCACAGAAGAGCTGGCTGGAAGTATGCTCTCTGTCCTTGACAGGAAGATTCTGTCACTTTTAATTCTCTGGCTTGTTTACTTTTCTACTACATAAGAACTGGGGCTTGTTTTTAGCAGCATTGATTAAGTTGTCATTGATTTTTAAGATAGGAAATAGAACTTTGAAATTTCCCACATGGATTTAAAATAAGTCGGATAATAACTTCAAGAAAAAAACATTTACCATGACAATAACTGAGCAGGCACATATCATCTGAAACCATTCAAGGTTCACAAAGGACATGTAGAATCCAGATGTCAATACATACATACAGGTATTAATTTTATCATTTAATCTAAATAAATACATCAATATGCTTCTAGCCCAAAGAACGGTACAGTTCATTCATTTTTATACGTGTTTGTGTTTCTTCAAAACTTGCATATATATTTATTCTCTATCAATAAGTATAAATAGATCTTATTTTTAACATTTAAGATATACGTGCCAAGCTTAGCATTTTGGTAAACCTTTACAACTCTGTGTGAATTAATTCTCACAAAACTTTTAAACCAGAGTATCAAACTTGGCACAAATTGGGCTGCAGAATTCTTTGGGGAGGGACTGTCCTCTGTATTACAAGGTATGGAGTAGCATCTCTGGCCTCTATCCCAGTAGCAATCCCCCTCCCCCTAAGTTATAATAATTTAAAATGTCTCCAGACATTGCAAATGTCCCTGAGGGAAAAATGTTCCCCAGATTGACAACCATTGCTTTAGGACAAATATTATTATATCTGTCTTGCTACAGAACTCATGTAGGACACACAAGCAAGATGAATATCTGCAATAGGGAGTTAGGACTGCTCAGATTGAAAGCCCAGGCTTTTTGCACTAAGTGGTACTGTATCCAGTTGATTTTTTAAATACACGAGCAAGATTGTCAAGTTAGACATGAGGTTTTCATTCCTTCTTTCTCTTAGTATATATGAATTGAGCATCTGCTATTTGCAAACTACTGTGCCAAGGCAAAAGGTGATGATAAATTTGACATACACACATCAGCTGAAAAACAAAAACCTTGTCACTGGTAAATAGCTAATTTGCAATTGAAGTTAGAAATTGCATGTACTCAAATGCACATAAAGGTCAAAATATACATAAATATTTATTAAAGGTTACTTTTTAAGCATTCATGTTCCATTAAAGTTTTGGCATCATTGAATAAACATATTACACAAACGCAAAAATACTGCCTGTGGTAGAGTAATCTAGTGAGACATAAGTGTATCCATATTTTACAAGGGTTGGCAAATCTGGCCTACTACCTGTTTGTGTAAATAAAGTTTTATTGGGTCACAACTGTGCTCATTTGTTTAAATGTTGTCTGTGGCTGCGTGCAGGCTGTTATGATAAATATGAGCAGTTATGGCAGAGATAGCATAGCTTTCAAAGCCAAAATACTTACAATTTGGGCTTTAACAGAGAAAGTTTGGCAAACTTTTATGCAGTATTTCAAGGTGGGCATATTTTTACAATTATCTGTAGATATGTAAGACAGAATGCTGTGCTTTTCTGTATCAATGCTTTGCATGTTATACTTTTAAATGTATGTTCATCTGGAATAGGAGATATCATAATCACACCTGTGGAACACATGAAATACCGTTCAGCCTTTCCCCCTCTTAAATGGCTTTAATAATGAATAACTGATTCAAATGTACTGAAGAGTTATTCTGTGCCAGCCAGTCTGCCAACATCCTCATGCACATTTTACCCCTTAATTATTACAACAACACTGTGAGGTAGCTGCTGAGATTCAAACTCCATGTGAGGTTACTGAGGCTTATGGGGGCTGTGACGCTTCCTCAAGGTCATACACAATCAGAACTCAGATATGTTTGATTGCATATCTCAAGTCTTTATCTGCTATGCTTACTCTGTGCACAGAATAAAATCTTAATGAAAAATGTACTTGGTTTGACATATGTTTCAAGATCTAAGCAGATAAATTTTTTAGAGTGTATTCAGATTCTCTTAATCTTCCAATAAACCAAGATGATCTTCTGCCTGCCAAATGAAAGCATCGTGATTACTGGTTTATTCTCATAGTGAGCCCCTACCCTCCACAAGATGTTTTGCTAGTTATTAAGGATACAGTAGGTTTAAAAGACATGATCCTTGACCTCACCAAGCTCTCTCTCTCTTTCTGGGGAAACAAAAGAAAGAAAGAAAAAGATGGCAATATGGAGTGAGGAAATGGCCCAATGCAGGTATTTGGCATGAATTAAGGGAGGAGGAACACATCACAAAGGCATTTTGAGGCAAAACTTGATGAATGACTAGCAACTGACCTGGATGGCAACATGGACTCCAGCAATGCTGTGCTTAGAACAGCCTCTGAATACAGAAGTGCTTTTGTACAATTCTCGACTCTGCAAGTGTGTGCTTTAGTTGGGGAATACAAGACAGAACATGTAAAATATCCACTAACAATATAAGACATTGGGTAAAGTAAGTGCTAAATTGTGTGGAACAGCATAAAAATGCAATAGACACCAGGAATAGAAGGTAATGTGAGGAGCCAGGGAGAAGGTGGAAAGTTGAAACTTTACCGATTAGTAGAACCAGCTAAATGAGGCCTCATTTTCAAGAGGCCAGCTGAAGCAGGAATATGTCCATAAGCTCTGAGCTCCTAGAGAAACTGGCTTCAATAAATACGAAAGGTAAAGAAAGAATAGTGCGAGAGAAACTCTTATGGAAATCTTCGGTTTTGAGAACTGAGTGGAAGAAATAAGAATATATTCAACCAATAGTAGGTGATTTATGAGGAGCACAGTGTTAACACCTAGTAGCAACGCTTCGGTCAACCAAGGATCACATGTACAATGGTGGTCCCATGAGATTCTGACGGGGCTGAAAACTTCCTATTGCCTAGTAAGTTGGAGCCATGCTAACTTCGTAGTGCAACACATTTCTCACTCATTTTCAGGGATGCTGATATAAACAAATGTACTGTGCTGCCAGTCATATAAACTATGGCATGTAGAATTATTCACAGTGCATATTATTTGATGACAATATTATTATTATCAGTTATGTGTTTATTATACTATACTTTAATCATTATTTTAGAGTATGTTCCTACTTATTAAAAAAAGGTCTACTGTAAACCAGTATGTTGTGCCACACAGGCAGGGTACTTATGTATGTAGTGTTTACCTCTTGATCATGTCAAGATACAACCTTGATGGATTGACCCAGACCATCTAGGTTTGACTCTGATGTTTGCATGACTAGGAGATTGCTTAATGACACTTTTTTCCCCCCAGAATGATGAGTACCTGTTATTAAATGGCACATGGTGGTATAACAATCTAAAGTTAAAAAAAAAAAAAATAGAAAAAAATAATCACATGCATTGAGTAATCCATTGCTTAAAAAAAAAAAAATTAAAACACTGATCAATACTGAATTTGTGTCCCAAAATAACTAGAAACTTTCATGGAATTCATGCCACATTGAAATGAGCAGGCTACGGGGCTTTAAATGAATTTATATATTAAGGTAAATTACTCTGATTTATTATTTAATAAAGGAGCTAACTTCCTTACCATGTATTTGACACTGTATAAATAAAGATATTCCTGACTAATCATTATCTTCCTAGCATCCAGTCTAATGATGGAGGCAAGTTAGATATATGAGGCACACAAATGGCTTCATATTTAACAACTATATCAGAATTCCAAATCGGAAGTGTGCATCTATGGGAGTTAATCATAGAGGAAGCTGGTGTCAATTTAGAGGAAGCTGGGGAAATCCTGTCTGGAGCAGCCACAATGAAAAAGGAAGCCGAAAAATACTTGTGATTCTTAGGCCAAAAGGAAGTGAGTGATGTGGTGGAACAAGGAAGGCGGGAATACAGAATATTCTAGAAGAGAGGGAATTTATTTGAAGTGTTCTGATACATACAGGGTGGCTGTTAATGGTTTTGATTTCCTACTGCTGAAGTAAAAATTTAATTTTACAAAGAACACATCGTTTTCTTTATTATTCAGATGCAAAATGTGGACATATGTCATAGGTGGGGTATAATTTGGAAATGCTAGCCCATTTTTTAAAAATGTATGTTTGTTTTCCTGAAAGTACCACTTTCACACTTCTTTCTTTCCACCTAGAGACAAAAGAAAAGATGACCTATAAATCCCAAGTCATGAGTGGAAATAGAATGAGTCTTAAAATTGAAACACACATTGTTAGGCTTCCAAGGATCAAATAATCACTTTTATATTGATTAATGCAGCTATTATTCAAACTTTCCTTTCTTTTCTTCTTCCTTGTTCCTCTTATATTTTCATTTTTGTTAACATGTTTATTTTGATTTAATGCCAATTTTAGCAATTCTAATAATTGTTAAATTTGTTTTTGATTTATACACATTTTCTCTGCTTCTCTCAAATCAGGCTTTATTATTATTATTATTTTTTAATCTTCTATCCTGAACCCAAACAACTATCTCTATCAATTTGGAAATCAAATATTTACTGAATACCGACTTGGTGCAAAGAGTTATTCCAGGAATCACTTTAGGGGACATCACCCAAAGGTTTCAGTTGGCTTATACATCTAGTTGGGAAGGCTAAACCTAAAATTCATGTAAGTGTGTATATATGTATGTATACACATATACATATACACACACACAAACAAATGCCCTAAACATCAATGTTGTGTCTTAATTTAAAACGAATTTAGAAAGGTGTTTAGCTGAGGGAGGCGGTAGTCTGTTAGTGTTCAATGTGGCAGGCTTCACAGAAAAGGAAACTCTACATTTGGATCTTGAACTGGATAAGAAGGGGAGACAAGAAACCTATTAATTGAGTAACCAGGATTTGAAGCCATGTCCACTAGATTTCCAAGTTGATATTGCCATCTCTTGTACTATATTTTCTCCCTAACAACTATTCAATATTATGATCACTTTTCTTTTTCATAACAGGAGTATGCTTGGCTTGCTTGTTTTTAAGGCACTTTATCTTGCATTGAACACTGAGGCAGTAAGGAGTGTCCAGGAACTACAAGTTCACATACTTTAATGCTTTCCTGGTTTGGCTCTTTTCATTGCTCTAGGCTTTATTTTCATGAGAACATTTCTTCCCAGGGACATTAAGATTTGACTCTCATAATCAGGTCACGATGTGGTTTGCTTGCTTTTATGTGAGGTTTTTAGTTCAAAGTGAGTTAAACTCACAGAAGAACACCCTATTCATGAGCTTATTAATGGGCTTTCATTTTAACCAAGATTATTTTACAGGAGAGTGTGATAATTTTAGATTATTGATTATTAATATATATATATATTTTGCATAAAGGTGAGTAGATTACAATTTCTCTGAATTTGTGATCTTTTTGAGAAGGTAGCTACACACATGCAGTCTAGAGTTCATTTAAGGAATAGTGAGAGATAAATTGACTTAGAAAGGTAAATTGAGGCTATTATATGTGTGCTTAATTGGCAGGTTAAGGCAATAGAGAAAGACAGAAAGAGAAAGCACAAGAGAGGGAGGCAGAATGTGTGCACCTCAGGGGAAACTCACTATTTCTTTAGGGATTTGTGAAAAGATATTTAAAAATCAATGATTTATCATGCAAATGTAAGGAGGGACACCAATAGATAATATGATACTTTACAAAGTCAATTCTGCATACAGTGACAATGATCTTAAGTAAAAGATAATTAATCTAAAAAAATAGATTTTAAAAGCATGTTATTTTCTTTATTGTATATTAAATATGGACCATTGAATAACAACCTGTCTCCAATAAATGAGGTTCTCAGATAAGGTCAGGTAAGTAAAAATGAGGGACAGGAGAAAAGAAAAAAAAATGAGGCCTATATAAAATCAATAAATGATAGTTACAACAATCAAAATTTAATCTGTGCTCAATAACAGATTATTACTAGTGATTAGATTTTTAATATGATTTTTAACATGCTGAATATTTTAATACTGTGCTCCATCCCAAATAGGGACAAAATTATGGGTGACAGATGATACATGATTAAGCAGTTCCCAAGTTAGTTACTATCTTTTAACTATAATTCAGATAATTTTGAACCTTAAAATAACCATTGCCTTTATATGTACAAGGTGATAAGTGTTAAAATAGATGAAAACAAAACTTGAACAAACATTCACTAGATATTAGGGGCTATTTTCAACCTATCTTCTACTTCTTTAATTCTCACAATATTCTGACAACACCTGTAACGTTAGTATCATGATCATTTTATAAATAAGAAATGTGAATTTTGAGAGTTTAACATTTTTCAAATAACCAAAATGGTAAGTAATTGAGCTAGAATTTGAAACAAGATCCCTCTAATTAAAACTTTAAAATTGGGGCTGGGGTCATAGCTCATTGTTAAGAGTGCTTGACTAGCATGTGTGAGGTACTGGGTTCGATTCTCAGCACTGCATTAAAAAATAATAAATGAAATAAAGGGATTGTGTCCGCTTACAACTAAAAATAAAATTAAAAATATTTAAATTAACCACCAAGTTATACTACCATTGATAGGCAAGAACACAAATACCCTTTACCTGTATTAAGTAACAGTAACTGGATTAGAAATCCTCAGGGAATCATTTACTGAACTATTCATTTATTCTCTCTAAACTTCATGTTATTTAACTGTAATAGAGCATTCATATTAGTGCCAACAACCTCTTAGAGCTGAGGCAATAATTCAATAATATAATGCTTAGAGATGGTTTAATAATTTAATTCTATTATGTATGACCCTTGGTAAATGTGCATTAAAATAGTTTCCATTATTATTGCTATTCATACATCAACATTTGAAAAATCAGACATCTTAGATTTGTGTAGCATAGTAGAACATTCCAAGTGTTGTTATATGTAATATATTGATAATTTTGTTATTTAACATCCTTTTTTTAATACAATGGACTTAACATCCATAATTTAATGCTTGGGAATGACATGCAAATTTCAGGTGCTGCTACTCTGCTTGCATTGAAAAATTAAAAATTTCAGAATACACTTTTTCTTTTCTTTTTTTCCTTCTTCCTTCTTTTACAAGGCTGCTGGGTTTGAGATTCTACTCTAATCACTTTGCTACTTCATTTACTGCATTTATTCACTTGAAATAGTTGGCTTCCTTTGTAAAATTCTGTGGAATCAGCGACCTTTCTGTTTCTGATCTAGTGTCATAAGTACTTTTCCCCCATCAAGAGTTTACATACCTGTCATGATTTGCTTACCCTCTTCTTTATCTTATTTAGGAAGATATGTCCATATTATCAAAACAAAGATATTCTGTTATCTAGAGATAAAAATGGTTTTCTATGAGCATTCTCTGAATATCTGTAATTTCACCGTGCTTATAATAAGCAGATTATCAATAAATTTTTGCTAAAGTTATCTAATAGAATTTGAGTATCAAAAAGCTTGTTATAGAAAACAATATTCACAACATTAATCAACTTGCAATTTTGTTGGTTAAAATTCTTTTTTGTTGTTGATTCTTAAATAAATTTAAAGAAAAGTTTTCAAAGTATAGAGAAATAAAGAGTATGACAGCAAATACCTATTGACCTATATCTATGTTCTTATTTTTCCTCATTCTCAAAAATTCATCACTTCTAAGCTAGGTACAGTGGCAAACACTATAATCCTAGCTGAGACAGTAGGATCACAAGTTCAATACCAGTCTCACCAATTTAGTGAGACCCTGTCTCAAAATAAATATTAAAAAGGTCTAGAGATGTAACTCAGTGGTAAAACGCCCCTGGGTTCAATCCTAGTATTAAAAAAAAAAAAATCATTTCCATGAGATTGTACATACCACTGCAATTCAAGATTTTATGCTTCTTAATATATCTATACATATAGATGCACACATATCCAATATACAATATTGAATTAAAGATTTTATTATCTATGTAAAATGTTTTATGTTATAGCTATTATTTTTTTCACTCAAGTTTATTTTTCTAAAAAAAATATTTTAAAATATATTTTAAAAATTTATTTAAAAAATTTTTGTAGTTGTAGATGGACGGAATGCCTTTATTTTGCTTATTTTTATGCAATGTTAAGGATCAAACCCAGTGCCTCACATGTGCTAGGCAAGCGCTCTTCCACTGAGCTACAGTCCCAGCCCCACTCAACTTTATTTTTGAGATCAGGCCTGATCTTGAACTTGAGATCTACTTCAATATAGCTGTTGAACAATATTATATAAAGATATCACCTTCTGTTTATCTGTGGCCCCATGATAGAAACAAAATGAGCAATAACAATGTGGAATCATGTACTCTTGTGCATGTTTCCTTGCTCATATAAAATACACCTCCAAGATACATAACTGAAAGTGGAATGGAGTAAAGGTGCAGGTGTTTTCAGCACTGTTGATGTCAGTCACTCCTTTAGTCACACCTATATTCAGACAGTCAGAAAATCCAAGCTGCTTTTCCTATGAAAGATAGCTAGACTGTTTCCATTTCCATTCATGGTGGTCCAGACTTCCTCCCTTAATGTGTTGCTGCCATGACCAACCAGCTGCCCTCCTGTACCACCCTTCCCTACATACTGTCTCCCACACAGCCGCCCAGTGGGTCCTTTTGAAGCCTAATTCAGATCCTCTCTCTTTCCTGATTCAAATCCTTCAAGGGTCCCTGGTTTGTCCAGTGTAAAAGACAAAAAGACCTTACAATGATTTACCAGCTGCAGCCATACTCAGAGAAATTCTGTTTCTTTTCCTTTCTGTTTTCACTTGCTTTAGAGAGAATGGAGAACTTCTCTGCACCCACATCACCATGCCTGGGGACTGTGGTCAGGACTGTGGTATTTTGGGGTCTGTGTTTGATATGGGTTTGGATTCCCTGTGTGCCTCAGCCCCAGTAGGCAGGTACTGATTCTGTCTTCCCTCCCTCTGCCCAGGGGAGAAACTAAACTCTAAGCCCAGTTTGCTTAGATTAGCAGATGCTGCTGGGAAAAGGAAGTTACATGCTTCTGTGATCCCTCTCCTCTTCTGGGTCCTTGCTCCCTTTTACTCTATAGTCTCATTGACATCAATCCTGTCAAGGCCTGGTCTCTTAAAAGATATTTTTTCAAATTTTATTCCAAGGGTCCCTGTGCCCTTGGTGACTACACCTGCTTTATAAAGACAAGAAAACTCATATAAACATGTCTCTTACCATTAAAGAAATATAATATACTCACAGTATTGTTAAGTACCATAAACTCTGTTTCTCCAGAAAATCAAGGGCTCTTTTGATGATATTTAATAGCAAAAGAGATAATCTCTGCTTCAATTCAATATCATCAGATGCTGAATTGGATGTCCTGCTTATTAAATTATTAGTGTTTTTATTGTGATTTGAGTAGTTCCCAACCTTTCAGAAGTTTTTCAGATATGAAAGTGCTATGTACTTATTATGTTAGAACTGGATTATATTATATTAGCACCCAACATTAGGAAAATAAAAAGAACTGTGTTATTTCTGTACTTTTTCTTCCAATCTGAATACCTAAAGGAAACTTGCCAGTAACCTACTATATCTTCCATAATTCCTTTATGTATGTTTACATATACTTTTCATAAAACTATTGCATAAACTATCCTTCATTTTACTTTTTTTTACCTTAAGTGGTTATCATGGTAAATTCATTGATTTAAATGTTTCTTTTTCAAAATGGAACAAAAATACATTTTCATTGAGGCATTAGAATAATATATATATTGGCACAAAGGAAAATTGACACCCACAGATAGAATTACAATTTAAAATCTGTTTTATAAATTCTTTAATAATAAAATTATTATTTGTTTCTCAGAAACTATTAGGAAAATATATATGTCATCTGTTTTTGTCAAATAAAAATGCAAGGGTGATATTTGTATGCTTGTGTTATTTATAATAGCATTTTAATAATTTAATATGAATGACAAACTCCACTTAATTAAATTCTTCATTGTCATTTTTTTCTATAAAATAATTTAGCAAAACACAATCAATTAGATAAAGATTTATATAGATTTTATATATATATATGTGTGTGTGTGTGTGTGTGTGTGTGTGTATCTTAAGAGAAAACTCCAGTATATCATATTCCTATGTGAAATAATCATTGTAAGTCTTTACATTAACATAATAAATAATGACAAAAAAAAAAACCCTACTCTCTCATCTCAGGAAATGATTACAAGTGAGAATTTAAGCCCACACTATTCCATATGGTGGTCCTGAGTCACTTGTGGAATTTGCAATGGGACTAGTTCAACTTGAGAACTGTTTTAAGAATAAAATATACACTGTATTTCAATGAGTTAGTAGTATAAAAAGTAAAATAAAATATTTTCTTTATAATGGCATATTGATTCATGTTGAAAATAAACATTTTGATACATTGGGCAAAAATATATATATACTATCAAAATTAATTTCATCTGTTCTTTTTACTTTTGCAACATAGCCACTAGAAAATTGAAACATAAATTTGTGGTTCTCACTGTTATTTTTGGACAGAGCCAGTACAATTTTGTTCTGTTTTGCTTTATTTCTTTGTATTAAAATACTTCTTGTGTTTGAAAAATAAAGATGCAAAGTGGAGGGTTGGAGTTGTGGCTCAGTGATGGAGTGCTTGCCTCGCATGTGTGAGGCACTGGGTTTGATCCTCAGCACCACATAAAATAAATTTAAAAAATGTATTTAAAAAAAAGATGCAAAGTGGACAAAGAAGGAAGTGACTCCCTAGGACAATGTATATACCTACATGTGGCCACTTGTTCACTTTTCTAGATACCCGTGGAACTCACTGTGGATCAGGAAAGTAGAAGCATGCACAGCTGATGAAAAATAATCGCACATTTCTTTCATTTTCTTCCCTGTGTGCTCCCTGGATGATCCTGAGGAGCCTGCCAGTGGAACAGATATACAGAGGCTGTGCAAGTGGAAATTTCTGCACTTCTTTTTTTATGCAAAAAGGATTAAAAAAAAAAAAAAAAAAAAAAAAAAAAAAAAACAACGAAGCATTCATTCAAAACCCAAATGGCTTCTAGGTCCTGTATAGATTGAATGCAATTTTCTAAGTGTGTGGATTCAAAGGTTGTCTTTGTCTGCTCAGGATGCTAGAATTAAAATACTTTAGACTGGTTAGTTTATTAACAATCAAAATTTATTGCTTATGGTTCTGGACGCTGGAACTCCTAATACCAAGGCACCAGCTGATTCAGAGTCTAGTGAAGGCCAAACTCATATAGTAGGTCTAACTGTGTCCTCACAAGAGAAGGGCCAAAGGTTTCCCTAAGCCTCTTTGTTACTGAACTGACATCATTTATGAAGTCAGAGCTTCCTAAAGGGTCGACCTCTTAATAATACCACATTGAGGATTAAGTTTCCACATATAATTTCTGGACCAGAACATAGCATTCCATGCCTGGCCCTCCCAAACTCATGTATTCCTCACACGGAAAATAAAGCCATCCCATCTTAACACCCCCAAAGTCTTAACTTGTGCCAGCATCAAGTTTAAGATCAAAGTCTTATCTAAATACCATCTATATTGGATAAGGGTGAGACTCAAGGTGCAATTCATATTGAAGCAAATTTCTTTCCAACTGTGAATCTGGCAAATCCAAGAGGTTTCGTGTTTCCAAATACAATGGTGGGACAGGCACAGGATAAATTCCCATTATAAAAGGATAAAACAGTGAGGAAGAGAAGGATAACAGGTACCAAATAAGCCCCAAATCCAACAGTGTAAACAACATTAAATTTGAATGCTTAATAATAATTTTTGATTCATTGCTTCACTTGGAACACACTGAGATGAGGGTTGGGCCCTCAAAGGTTACCCCCAACACTCTTGGCTTTGCACAGCCCACACAGCCTTTCTCATGCCCTGGGGAGTCCCAAACTTGTGATTCTCTCATGATTGAGTTGGACACTTGTGGCTGTCGCCAGTCTGGTGTCTTGGAAATGTCCCAATCCCTTACAGCTCTGCTGGAACTTGCCTTAGTATGGGAATTTTTCTGTGGTCCTGCCCCTGTGGCAGTTTTCTGCCTGAACCCCAAGACTCTCAGAGCTATCCTTTGAAATCTAGGTGGAGGTAGCCAGACTCCCACAGCTTGTGTACTCTGCAGGCCATTAGAGATGGCTTCATTTGGATATAGACAAGGTCAATCCCCTGTACCCTCCAATGGAGTAGCCTGAGCTGCTCCTGGGCCTGCTTGAGCCACAGTTGGGGTAGTGAAGGAATGCTGCACCAGAATGCAGAGAAGATGGGTTTGAAATCACTCTGCTTCTGTTGCCCTGGGATGGGAAGGCCTGTGAGAGGGCTTCAGGTCATTCTTCTTTTACCTGGATGAATGGCACCTGGCTGCTTTCTATCCACACCAACCTGCCTGTTGCAGATTGGCTGGGCCATGCCTTTGTTCTCTTGCCAACACACTTCTTCAGTCCTTACAACATGGCCAGAATTGTCCAAATCTTTTAGTAGTCCTTAGTTTCGTGGAAGGTTTTTATTTCATCTTTGAATCTAAAGCTCAATTTTGCTGGATATAAGATTCTTGGTTGATATCCCTTCTCTTTCAGAGCTTGAAATATGCTATTGCAGAATCTTCTAGCTTTTAAGGTCTGGGTTGAAAAATATGAGCATAGTCTGATCAGTTTCCCCCTATATATAATCTGCTTCCTTTCTCTTGTGGCTTTTAATATTCTCTCCTTGCCTAGTATATTAGGCAATTTCATTATAATGTGCCTTGGTGTGGATCTGTTGTGGTTTTGTACGTTTGGTGTTCGGTAAGCCTCTTGAACTTGGTTTTGCCATTCATTCCTCATGTTTGGAAAATTTTCTGCTATTATTTCATTGAATAAATTACTCATTCATTTGGTTTGAAACTCTGCACTTTCTTCAACACCAATCACTCTTAAGTTTGGTCTTTTTATGCTGTCCCATAATTTCTAAATGCTCTGTTCTTGTTTTATTACTACTTTTGCCGTGTCATCTAGATTTTTCTCCAGGATATATATTTTGTCTTCATTATCTGAGGTCCTTTCTTCCAGGTGATCTAATCTGTTGGTGATGCTTTCAACTGAGCATTTAGTTTGGTTTATTTCTTCTTTCATTTCCAGAATTTCTGTTTGGTTTAGAATCTTTAGATTCTCCATCTTTAGAATCTCCATCTCCCTAGAAGTAATCTTTTGCTTCCTGTATTTATTTTTGTAGTTCTTTGTCAAAATGCTCTTTTACCACCTGTATTTGCTCTCTCATCTCATTTTTGAGTTCATTTTTAAGATCCATAACCATTTGGAATATGTAATTTCTAAATTCCATCTCTGGCATTTGACCAACTGTGCTTGCCATGGAATCTACAGATGGGGTATGTTGATTGGTTTCAGCCACTTTCTTCCCTTGCTTCTTCATAATGCTTGTGTGTCTATTCTTCTAGCACTGTGGGACCTTGCCTATTTCGATTTCATCTTATAGCCTTATGTTTCTCCTGTGGTGCAATGCTGTCAGATCCCCTTATAAATACCTTACACTTTAAGATCTAACTCTTTCTTTACAGCAAGTCCCAGTTTGATCACAATGTACAGATTTAGTTAACTCAGGTATTGTTTTCAATTTACTCTGTATGCTTGCGTTGGGGTTTACAGTTTCAGTATTGGACACAGAGATGATATGTTTAGGAAGAAGGAAGTGAGGTTATTGAGATGTTCTTTCTTAGGAAGTATGAAAATAGTGGTTTAATATCAGCAGATGGGAGAGGAAAGAGAATGGAGTGAGTGATTTAGAGGGAAGACCGATTTATATATAAACCAAACTTATTTAGCCTTTGAGAGAAGAAAAATAAAGAAAGATGGAAAAGAAAAAATAAAAAGGAACAATAAAAGATAACAAAGAAGTAAGAATTAGTGTAATAGAGAAGAGAGAGAACGTGAGTCAAGAAGATAGAGAGTAAACTATATATAACACCGCTTTGCTGTTTTTTTTTCAATTGCCCCAGGTCTAGAAGTCCCAATTTCTGCGTATAACTTGTTTTCACCTGTGATGAATACACAATGACAGGGCGTAAATAGAGAAGACGAGGGTAGAAGAGACTTAAGTGAGAAGGGAAGAAAAGAAAGAGGAACACAAACAAATAAGCACACTATCAAACAGAACAAAAACAAAAACAACCCCCCCCCAAAAAAAAAAAAAACAGAGTGGAACCCAGGAACAAGTCTCAAATAAAAAGGACCCTGGGAAGCCCTTCCAGTTTTAGCCAGTTGTCCCAGATCACACCCAGACAGTCACAGAGCACCAATTAGTGGAGTCTATTCTGCGCCTTTGGCCAGTGGTAGATTGGCACAGAGAAAGAATGGCTGGGGGGTGGTGTCAGTACGTGGATAGCACCAGGAAAGGGTTCATCCAATAGGCACGCATTGCCCAAGCCCGCCCCCAGTTATGGCTCTCGTGGTTGCTGCGCTGGCCTCAGACTGGCCCTTCCCTGCTGGCTGCCTGCGTGTGTGTGCTGTTCTCTGGTCCCTGGACCGATCCTTGGATGCCTGCAGCTGTTTTTCTTCTTTGTTTCTTTGTCCCAGTCAGCCACAGCTTTCCTCCAAAATGGCGGCACTTTTCCAGTCTCAACAGCAGTACCCCGGACCTGTGTGTCACTCCGAGGCATGTAGGTCCGGTTCTGCAATTTACATGAAAGAAGTCTATGCGGCCGCTGCTCGAGTCTGGCTGTCTTTATTCTGTGCTGTTCGAGGCCGTGGTCTGTACTTCCCTTACTGCAATGTTACCACGGCAGGTGCACCTCTAATGCTGGTTTGGTTTGTGGGCCGCTCACAATGCACTCCGTGTGTTGGCGGTCTGGAGTTCGTTGTATTTCACCATCTGGATGTGTATGATGTCTCAGCTCCCTCCCAGTTGTGGGAGTATTGCTATGAACGCGTTCAAACTTCCCACTAAGCCTCTTTTAGTGACAGTCTCTTGACAGCACCTTTCTGCTGTCCGCCATCTTTCCCAGGCTCCAATAGTCCTTAATTTCAACTATATATTTTAATTTGTTTATCCCTTCTTCTATTTTACTATAAGCAGGAAAAAAAAAAAAAAAAAAAAAAACCGTGATATGCCCCCAGCACTTACGTTAGGTATTTCTTCTACCAAATATCCCACTTCATCATTATTAAGTTCCTCCTACAAAATATTAGGACACAAACACAATTCATTCAAGTTCTTTGATACTTTATAGTGAAGAAGAGGGTCTTTCCTCCAGTGTCCAATAACATGTTCCTTATTTCTGTGTTTTCTGTGTGAGCCCTCATCAGAATAGTTTTCAGTGCCTGTATGTTTAACAACATTCTGATCCCAGCCACTTAAGTAATCTCTAAGGAGCTTTAACAGAATCACCTTTAATGTCCCATTCACAGTGATGTAGGGAGGTTTTTCTAACAGTGCACCTCAAAACTCTTCAAGCCTCTACTCATTACCCTGTTCCAAAACCACTTCCACAGTTTTAAGAATTCATTGCAGCAAATGCAGTAACCTACATATTGGTACCAATTGGTCTTTGTTTGGACTGCTCTAACAAAATACCTCAGACTATGTAATAATAAACAAAAGCAATACACTGCCCTCTGAATGCTAGCAAGTCCAAGATTAGGATATCAGCAGGTTTGGCCTTTAGTAAAAGTCTGTTCCTCAGGGACAGTACGTTCTATCTATGTTCTCATGTGGCAAAAAGGCAAAAGGACTTCCTCAAGCCTCTTTTATAAGGGCACAAATCCCATTCACTAATAACCTAAAGGCTTTCCCTCTAATGTTATCACATTGGGTATTAAGTTTCAATTTATGAATTTCAGAGGACAAGCATTCAGAACAAAGCAAAGTTGTTTGCAAAGGTATCAGCAGAGTTTCTGCTGCATCAAAGTAAGATTCCAAATAAGTCTAATTCAGTGTACATTATAATACAACTGTTTTCTAAATATTGAAAATTAATTATCCAAGAAATAGATATAAAATCTCTTCAGAACACAGAATATTTAGCATAGTTAGTTTGCCTTGTTTGCAGCTATGTTGAATAATAGATATGCCCATATTATTCAGAATATTTAAAATTTAGCTTTGCGTAGCAGTGGCATGGCTTATGAGAAATGATCACATCTGATAATTGAAGTATTTCAATTTGGGGCTTTAACTGGTTAGATAACCTTTTAAAGTTGATTACTTTCCTGAACCACTAGTCTTCAGCTAGTAAAGTAAGGCTTGTACTAGGACAGCTAAAAATGCTGTGGTTATAATTTAAAGTGTTCTCTACTGTATATTCATAAAGAAATTCACCAAGAATATAAATTATAGAAACGAAAGAGTTCTTAGCTAACAGTCAAGTATCCTCATCCAGAGATACTCCCAGGGAATTTTCAAAGATTAAAAAGGATTTCATTTCAAGAATTATTTTCTTTCTTTCTTTTCCTTTTTTTTTTTTTTTTTTTTGGTACAGCACTGAGTGGCAATACAAGTTCTCGTATCAAATGAAAGTTGAACACTGAAGAAAACGTGTCATTTGTCTTTTCTAACAGTAAAATGTCTCTGGACACAGTATGTCATTTTTACATATGATATCCATGACTATATTAAATTTTGTCATTTTAAATACCAAGAAAATCATGCAGCCCTATGTGCCGACTCACCCCCTCTCACCTGTGGCTTATTCCAGATGTCCTTGATCATCCTGAAGTTACCTGCTGAAGGAGTGATTTGCAGATAGATAACTTTGGCATGGGATCCCCCATATTCAGCTCAAGTTGTTTGGACCAGGTATAGGTGTCATTTAAGGGCACTCACTGACCACCATTCCAAGCTACATTGAGTCAACCAACTTTACCAGCCTTGGAATCTGAACTAAGAATTCTGAGAGAATTGCAGAGACTTCAAGTGGACAATAAACCTGGAAAAGGGAGCAGAAGTGAGCCCAGAGATGGGGGTGGCCATTTGGAAGATTTGTTGAGTGAATAGACCAATGAAAGGAGAGAAAAAGATGTCACGAAAGAAACATCAACTGAGCTGGGCTCAAATCTCTTTCTAATATTTTTTCTTCTTTCAGAATTGAAAACAAAATGTCAGAACTGAAATATGCATGCCTCCTTATAATACTCATTAATGAACTATTGTGGGACAAACATTTTGGATTTGGCCCTGACTTTTTTCATGTATAAGTTTGTTTGCATTTCTATAAAATGGGTCGATAATACTGCTGTCAGAGGATTGCAAGCGAATCAAATAGTGTAAGCAAAATATATTTTGACTGATGGTTAAGAAGTTTTTAGACTATTTTAATATTTAATTCTCAATCAACCATCTCGATTAATGCTTTGCATTTCACAGGACATATTTTGTCATAACTGTTAAACTTGAAAAGGTAGATAATCTCTGAGTACTGAGAATACATCACATACTATAGAGAAACAGACAACCAATTTTTAAAATAGTGAATTTTTAGAGAACACTAGAGTTTGCTAAAATTCTCTCTTTTCTTAATTCCATGGGACAGGACAACTGAAATCCTTTAATTCTATAAATGAATTTAGGCTATGAACTAAGAGGCAGTACTAAGTAGGGGTACAAACTCTTTCCATATCAGCATTCTCAGCAACTGACTTTTGATTATGTTTGGAAATCAGTAATGTTTTTTACCAAAAATTATATAACCATATAATGTGATAACCAGAATTGTGACTTACACTACACAGTTTTTTCTCATATTTTGGTAGTTCTATTGGTAAGAATAAATGCATTCATAAATAATTTAAGTCAAGTTTTATTGATATCCAAAATAGTTCTTGATTGAAGGAGTAATGGTGTTAAGCTTGTATTTATCAAACATCCTTGAAACACTCCTATGAAAGAACATCACAAGAATAAAGTATAGAACAAAACT
The DNA here is from genome assembly GCA_025594165.1 of Tamias sibiricus. Taxonomy (NCBI): domain Eukaryota; kingdom Metazoa; phylum Chordata; class Mammalia; order Rodentia; family Sciuridae; genus Tamias; species Tamias sibiricus. The sequence continues at coordinate 15,803,662 of CM046662.1, forward strand.
GGAGCTTCGATTAGAGCCACAAAATGTGAGTCAGTTAGTCTGTGAGGATGAAACCATCATGGAAACTCAGAGGACAAAAGCAGTTTAGCCGTGGCTATTGAGGATAGATATGCTTGATGCCCACAGATTCAGAGAAGTTCTGTTTCTACTAAATGAAATCCAATGGGTCCTTTGTCAGTTGGCACAAGAAATGCTAGGAGAGGTTAGGAATTGGTACCAGCAATAAAGAAGGAAAGAAATGATTAGATCGTCACCTTCTCCCACTTTATCCCTGGGCCAGCAAAGGTTCATGAACATATACTGTGTTAAATATAATTGATGTAGATGGAAGTTTTCTCAAACAATATTTAAGTTAGAATAACACTGGCACCTCTTTTGTTGTTTCCAAGATGCTAAATAATCTAGACAGATTGAAGAACAAAGACAAATGAGTTTATTCTTTAGTATATCATGAGAGTAACTTTCAGTAGATTAGTCTCATTAAGAAAGCAGAAGAACTTGAGACTAACACAATAGGGCATACTGAGGAAACTTCCAGTTCTTCTATGGTTCACAAGTGTGGAATTGTGTGCAACTGTTTGATGGTGCAAGAGGACTGTGGTTTCTCTACGATCATGACAGCAACACAGTCAGATAAGCACATGCCTGTTTTGTATCATTGTTTGTTGAATACACAGTGATCTGTTTCTGTCACTATAAAAATCTAGATTGGATCCACGACTTCCAAATGCTTACAAACAGAGGGAGATTACAGGGAAATGCTTAAGTTGAACTTTCAAACTGATGCCACATACAGACAAGTCTTCAAGGCAGAAAGATTATACCCTGAGGTGACCACACCACAAGCCAATCACAGTGAAGTTCAGAGACATCTAATTAAGGCAATCACTTTCGGCTTACATGTAAAATGATCTTTTAACAAGAAAAACAAGATTTCTAAGAATTAAATAACAAATCTTTGTGAAGACAAAATTGAAGACAGAGAAAGGGGAAAGGTAACTGGAGCGTACATGATTCTCACATCTGTTCCTCAACATTCCTGCAAACTTTCAATCATAGTTTTGGCATCTAGCACAACCTCTGGTATAATCTTTTGAGTTGCTTCCTGAAGATGACTAAGAGCTCTCAACTGGTGGTAAAGGAGTTAAAATATGTTGTTCTGGCATACTGCTGTTTAAGCCAAAGTCACTTGGATAACAGCAGGTACAAATAGATCACTTTGACTTTAGTGCTATTTATTAAAAGCAAAAGTGAAATTCCCACATGAAAGATATCCTTCTTATACTAGAACTATGTAGCACCATATCCACTGGAAAGGTGTGGCATCTGATCCTCAAGGACAGGAAGTTGAAATTGAAACACTCCTGTACAAATCTTGTTGAAATAACTGACATCTGAAGCCTCCATATACTATGAAGTTGCTCCTTCACCATTTACTACTCTGTCCAATTTGGCACATCAGTAACTCACTCACTCTACCTCCTTCTTTGGATCCAAATTTCATTAGGCTTCCGCACCATGTAAAACTTTGTATGTATCATTATTTTTTCTTTTAACCTAACTTAAATCATTGGGACACAGCTAGGCCCCTAAAAGGATGAAGGCTGATTTTTTTTTCCTGCCCCTATGATGATAATACAGAGATGTGACGTCACTAGGTGTTGGAAGTCACAAGATTAATACAAGTCTATGACTCTATGTTATTAGTGGTATATCCTTTTTCATTGCAAAATAATATCCATCAGGATTCATAAGCATCCTAAATATTACAAGCAAAAAGACAAACTTGTACATCTAAGGATATGGAAATACTGGATTGTATTTTTTCCATTCCCCATTAACACAACAACTTAGAAGAGCATGGGAAAAGTAACTATTTTTATCTTTTCCTTCAGAAAGTCCTGGAAAGGGACTCTGAGAAACTGTGATAAACAATGGTATATTTAAAAGTTAGCACAATTCATAGTGCACATATATAGCATCTTTTTACATACAACTGTTTGTATACAAAGTATATTCGGAATTGTAATACATACTACTATTATAAATAAATTAAATTAATTAATTAATTTTAAAAAAAGCACAAAAACCCTTGAACTCTGTGTTCACCGAAAGTGATGACTGCCTCCCAATGTTAACCAGATCCCTTTTTCAGAATACCTTCCTGGATAAATATGCTATTAGCCACAAAACTTCTAACGCCAGGCTGGAGTTTTAATGTAACTGATTCCTCTTCCTTCTACCTTGTTGTGGATGCTCTGTTCACATGCTTTATGAAGAATAATGAAAGCTTTATGCAACATAATTTTTTTAATCTGGGAAAATTTATATTACTTTGTATCACAGTTGATTCCTCCTATGAATTACTATAGCCCTTTGGGGGAAGAAAACTTTCCAAATGCATCTTTGGAATTCACTATATTAGCCATGCCTTTTAGTGTTCTTTATTTTTATTTTTTGATAATAACAAAATTACTTAATGTCATTTCAAGTTCATCCCAATCCATGTTCACATGCACACAGCTGGGTTCATTCACTTACGTAGTTCAACATCTCCTTTTTTTTTTTTTTTTTTTTTTTTTTTGTGGTACTAGGGAATGAACTCAGGGGTACTTGACCACTGGGCCACATCTCCAGTCCTTTTTTATGTTTCTTTCTTTTTTTTTTTTTTTTATTAGAGACAGGGTCTCACTGAGTTGCTAAGTGCTTCACCATTGCTGAGGGTGGCTTTGAACATGTGATCCTCCTGACTCAGCCTCCCAAAGTGCTGGGATTACAGGCATGCGCCACGGCGCCCAGCTCAACATCTCCTTTGTGATGGTAAACATGCAGATTTTTTCCCTGAAGGAATGAAACTCTTTCATAAAATAATTGCATATTCTGCTCATTTTTTTAACTCTTTGGTGATGTTTTTCTATTTTGTTATACCTTGTCAGATTAGTAATTAGCAAACAGGCAGCCTCCATACCACATAAATGCATTTCTCCCAATTTTTTAAAAGCCTGTAAGAGCCCTAATTGAGGAGATAGCTAAGATGGCGGCTAGCTGAGAGCCATAAAGGTGTTCAAGTATTTTCACCTGATATTCATGCATTTATCTAAGAATCTTTTTATGCCCGTGAACACTGTGGGACGCACCTGTAAGCTCGAGCTGTTAGCACGTGTCCTTGTTAAGGTAAAAACTATTTAACCGGGTGAGGGTTAGTTAGAGGTGTGGTTGTGTGGTTGGAGTTGGAGTTGGAGAGGTTGTTGGAGCCGGAGAGAGAAGAATAAAAGAACTTTTTCATTTCCATCCTGCCTCCGAATTTTCTCCCACGGCATCATTGCTGCAAGTGGCAATCTCTACAGGCAGCAACAAGTGGTGGCCCGTAAGGGGAGTTCGGAATCGGCAGGTAAGAACTGAGAAATCTTTAAAGATGGGTGCGGAAATAACAAAAAACCAAGTAATAAAAGCCATGGAAGAGTTTTTTGACATCTCTGACTCAGTTGATAGTGAGGAGGAAAGTGATCAAGAAAAGCATAGCCTCCACTGAGTCAGATAAGACCAGTAAGGATAATATTAGTGTGAACTCAAAAATAACGAAAATAAGAGCTGCTAAAGCTATCAGAGATTTATTAGAAATAGCCGAGGAATACGTGCTCTCAATAGAATCTGAAACCCAGGATGACATTACCAGTGAAAGTGATAGTAATGAGGAGAAACTAAATAACCATGAAAGCACAGCCTCCTCCACTAAGTCAGTTAAGACCAGAAAGGACTGTCAAGTAGAGGAACCACTTGTGCCCTCTGCTCCCTCATGGGTGGAATCCATTACAGAAAACATGAGGGGTATTTCTGAGAGTATGTGTGCCCTTGAGGCAGAGATTAACAGCCTTTCTGAGCACTTACATGCTCTCGAATGCCAAAACCCGCAGGAACATTGGGACCTGCCAGTATTTGAAAATGAAAATGGGCAAAGGTACCACCAATCCCTAGATTTTAAAACAATAAAAAATTTCAAAGAGGCGATAATGATCTATGGGCCTCAAGCTCCGTTCACATTGAGCGTGCTGGAGTCCCTTAACACTTTAACTTTAACCCCCTCAGACTGGAAGGGGTTATGCAAGGCAGTATTGAGTGGGGGACAATACCTGATCTGGAGGCCACAATTCCAGGAACTTTGTGTAGAAACAGCTAGGAGAAATGTAACTGCAGGCTTCCCAGATTGAAACGTAGATATGCTAACAGGTGAGTGACAGTTTGCTGAACTACAAATACAAATGCAATATGATCCCGGTGTATACACACAGATAGACGCTGCCGCTGTCAAAGCATGGAAGACCTTACCAGGAACAAGTAATACAGGGGCCTAACAAGCCTATGCTGATTTTGCTGACAGACTTTTAAGAACTGCAGGCAGAATATTTGGGGATGTGGATCAAGCAATGCCCTTAGTCGTCCAGTTGGCATATGAAAATGCCAATAAATATTGCCAAGATGCTATAAGACCATGGAAAAATAAAAAGGACCTTTCAATATACATTAGATTATGTAAAGATATTAATGATGCTTTTGTCACAGGCAATGTGATTGCAGCAGCAATGAGACGTGCTTCCCCTCAAAATTTCACAAATAGGGCTCAACAAAAAAATTATAATCAATCAGGATATTCCAGACAAAATTATTTTAATCAACCAGGATATTCTAGGCAATATCCTCAAAGAGAAATAAGACCAAGCTCATACCGTGCCCCAGGCCGCTGCCCCAGGTGTACAAAGGGAAATCATTGGGCCAATAAATGCCATTCTAAATTTGACATCTATGGAAATGTTTTGTCCAGGAATTCAAAAAACGGGGCACGGGGCCCAATGCCTCGGGGCCCACAAATGTACGAGGCATTAGATGAGGAATATCCTCAAACATCCATACAGATGATTCCTCGTCACAATCCCTCCTACCCATTGACTCCCTTGTCAGAGGGACAAGAGGAAGTGCAGGACTAGACCTCTGTTCCACCGCCTGAATAGTACTAACACCTGAAATGGGGGTTCAACTGATTCCTACGGGAGTCAGGGGACTTCTTCCCTCAGGGACTGTAGGACTTATCCTCGGAGGAAGTTCTAAAAGCCTATTAGGCTTTCAAGTAACACCAGGTGTTATTGACTCCGATTACCAAGGAGAAATAAAAATAATGCTTAGTTCAAATAGAGTCATTATCTCTGTTAACCAAGGAGATAGAATTGCTCAGCTGCTTCTCCTTCCCAGTTTCCACAACTCATTCAAGAGTATGCCGCAGAATAGGAACAATAGAGGATTTGGTTCCACTGGCTCGGGACCTATGGCTTTCTGGGTTCAGGATTGTTCACGGAGGCCTATGTGCAAAATAAAAATTCAAGGTATAGAGATGGAGGGGCTCATTGATACTGGGGCTGACTCTTCCATCTTTACTCTATAACAATGGCCCAAGCACTGGCCTCTGAAACTGGCCTCAACTAGTTTAAGAGGCTTGGGATATACTAACACCCCAGCACAAAGTGCTGTAGTCTTAAATTGGGTAGATAATGAAGGACATAAAGGAACATTCCAGCCTTATGTTTTGACCAGCTTGCCAGTTACCCTATGGGGAAGAGATATTCTACAGCAAATGGGAACCAAGCCCGCAGGTGTTAAAAATAAAAATCTAAATCATCATCAAAAGGGTAAAAGATATTTTTTCTAGGGGCCACTGAGAAAACAATTTTGAAAATATCATGGCTTTATGACAAGCCAGTTTTGGTCCCTCAGTGGCCCCTATCTAGAGAAAAATTACAAGCGGCCCACCTATTAATCCAAGAACAACTAGAAGCAGGACACATAGAACCTTCCACCTCTCCCTGGAATTCCCCCATATTTGTAATCAAGAAAAAATCTGGCAAATGGAGATTGTTACATGGCCTTAGAGAAATCAATAAAACCATGCAAATTATGGGCCTTACCCAAACTGGACTTCCTAATCCTGTAGCTATTCCTAAAATTTTCCATCTTATAACTCTTGATATAAAGGATTGTTTCTTTTCCATTCCTCTATATCCTCTGAATGCCCCCAGGTTTGCTTTTTCAGTTCCTTCTATCAATAATAATGGCCCTGATAAAAGATATAAATGGAAAATGCTACCACAGGGAATGGCTAATAGCCCCATTATATGTCAAATCTATGTAGACAAAGCTATTCAGCCTATTAAGAACAAATATCCAAACCTTATGTGCCTCCATTATATGGATGATGTTTTGCTTGCTCACCCTAATCAAGAAATCTTATTTACCGTATTCAGTGATATGATAGAAAATTTAAAAAGATATGGATTAAAAATTGCTGAAGAAAAGGTTCAAACTAGATCTCCCATATTATATTTAGGATTTAAAATCATGGATACCTTTATTAGGCCTCAAAAAATTTTAATATATAAAGAACATTTGACCACCCTCAGTGATTTCCAAAAACTGCTGGGAAACATTAATTGGCTTCGCCCTACACTAAGCTTCACTACTGGACAATTAAAACCCTTATTTGATATCCTTCGCAGGAACCCTGATCCATCTTCACTGCGAACATTGACTCCTGATGCTAGGGAAGCTTTAAAGTTAGTAGAAAAGGCCACTGAAAGATCCCATTGTGATAGAATTGATTTTGCTCGACTGCTAATATTGGTTATTATTTCTTCATAATATACACCCACAGGAGTATTTTGGCAACAGGGATCTTTATTATGGATACATATGCCCATCTCTCCTAAAAGTACAATTGAGTCTTATACCTCCATGGTGGCTAAACTTATTCTTCAAGGACTTAGACTTCTACTAAAATATTTGGCATTCATCCCGCTACTATTATTACTCCCTATTCATCATCACAGGTTAAGTATTTGTGCTTCAGTGATAATGATTGGGCTATAGCTACATGCTCTACTTCTGCAAATTTTGATAACCATCTTCCTAAGTCTCCTATACTATCTTTTTGGTCAATCATCCCATTATATTTCCACAGGTAATAAAAAATTTGGCATTCACCTATTATTAATTCATCATCAAATGTATTTGTGCTTCAGTGATAATGAGATGGGTACATGCTAACGGTACTGCTACAGTAGTCACCAAAAAGTAATAAAAAAATATGATTCCTAAGGCATTAAATGTATTTACTGGTCCAAAAATCAGTAGTCCCAATTAGTTGATTCATATTGAAGCTATTAGTTGAAATTGATAGCTCTAGAAAGTTTTAAAGAATAGCCTATAAATATTTTTTTCAGACAGCCACTATATTGTACATGCTGTCCCTAAATTGGAGCTAGCAGGTCCAATAGCACCACATACTCCAGCCTTTAAATTGTTTTTTCAAATTCAAAATCTCCTATGGGAACGTAAAGAACCTTTATTTATTGGACATATCAGAGCTCATACTAATTTGCCTGGTCCTCTCCATGAAGGTAATCAAAAGGCTTATGCCCTCACTAAAACAATCTTTATATTTTCAGCAGTCCAACAAGCTACCTTGTTCCATTCCCAATTTCATGTCAATAGTACTACGTTATAGCAAAGGTTCAAAATCACAAAGGAGCAAGCTCAAACAATTGTGAAGGATTGTCAATCTTGTGTGCCACATTTGCCCAATCCACATTATGGGGTTAACCCAAGAGGATTAATGCCCAATCATTTGTGGCAGATGGATGTCACTCATGAGCCAAGTTTTGGAAAACTGCGATTTATTCATGTGACCATAGATACATGCTCAGGCATGATTTTTGCTAGCTTACATTCTGGAGAAAAAGTTAAAGATGTTACACCTCATTGTCTGCAAGCTTTTGCTGTATTGGGCATCCCTAAAATGCTTAAAACAGATAATGGCCCTGCATATACGTCCTCATCTTTCAAACAGTTTTGCGCAAAATTCAATATATCCCATAAGACACGTATGCCATACAATCCTCAAGGTCAAGGTATAATTGAAGGAGTTAATCACACACTCAAAATTATTCTATTAAAGCAAAAAGAAGGAAATTGGAAAAATCCTAGGGACAGATTGGCAGTTGCCCTGTTTACCTTAAATTTTTTAACTTTAGATTCGAATAGATATTCGGCTGGAGACAGACACTGGAATCCACACCAACAACATAAACCTTTGGTTTACTGGAAGGATGTTCTTTCAGGTGCATGGAAGGGTCCAGATCCAGTATTAATTTGGGGGAGAGGATCTCTTTGTGTTTTTCCACAGCATGAATCCTCCCCAATATGAATACCATCTAGATTAATAAAACAGATACCAAATCAAAAGGACCAAGATGAAGTTATTGAGGAATCAAGATTAATAAAACAAGTACAAAATCAAGAGGACCAAGATAAAGGTATGGAATGATTCCCTTAAAAGAGTCCTCCAATAAATTCACAATTTAAGTCTCATTCCTCCCAGCCGGTACTAAACGATCTCTCTTTAGTGTGCACACAATTATATATTTTTTCTTTTTATATATGTCTTTATGTCTGTGCATTTGTCTAAATTTCATGTTAATGTGACATCACAAATATGTGTTTGTATGTGCGTCTGTCCAGTGTGACATCACAAATAACAAAGCGCTTATGAAAATTAATATTATAAAATATTTAATTATACATACATATATATATATATATATATATATATATATATATATATATGGATCCAAATAACTTTAATTCATTTAAGTTTAGAGTATTCAATTTGGGTAAACAATTTAAAAAGTGAAGGTACCTTCAATTTTGATTTATAGGTGTCCCTGGGACTTCTCTTCAGCAAAGAATATGACTAATACTATATAACCTAATATTTTGGTATTTGACATGGAATTGTTTATTTGTAATTAACTTTATTTGTTTAATAGCTGATTAATTTGAATTATTTCAACAGGTAATTTCATGGAAGGTTGCTATGTATGCAGAGACTTGGGGGTTCCAGCTAACAAATTATTTTTCCAAAGTGCTTTTAGCTTTTCTTTAATCTATCTTTAATGAAGTAAATACCCTCAGTCTTTCTTTGATTTGTTCTGAATGTGATATTTTGCCAGCTTATGTTTGTGGGAGCTCAAGCAGCAATGTGTGTGAGCAGAGATCAACTTTAATTTTCTAATCTACTAATTCTATTTTTTAGTTTGACAACTCGCCTCTTGACTCAGTGCTGGAATAGCACTGCCTTTTCTTTAATAATTGATGTTTGAGTTTCTAGGTAGTGGGCCCTGAAGATTTGCTGGTGGCATTGTCTAGACATAAAAAAAGATGGCTGCTGCTACAGCTTCAGGGATTGTGGTCGCTACCAGCATCCCTGCTGCTCAAGCATCAAACAACCTCACCAGCAGTGTGGCCTCTGCTCTGCATGCACGGGGCCTCCTAGATCAATGTGTTATAACAAGTGGATATTTTGATCTTTCATTATTTGGGACATTATAGGACAATACCTTGCGGGTATTTGTCTAGAGAACTCAGTGCTTTACTTGATGGAATTTAGGGCAGCTGATTTGTTTAAAGACCTTGATTCGCTATGGAACTTGGGTCTTCAGCAGAAGGCATGCCGCCTTAAAGCCGCAGCATCTCCTCACGATTGGACAGCTGTTAGTCAACACACAGTCAACCCTGAAGGGCTCGATTGGATGGCTGGTTGGCCAATGACAGGTAAGATCCCCAGAGGGGTACAACCTAAGACAGGCACAGTTGATCCGGATGAGGTCGTCACCCATCCACGGGACAGTTTCATGTGGCCGACATATCAACCTAAGACAGGAGTCAAGGGCACAGCCTTGATTATCCAATGATGGGTAAGAATGTTGGTTGTGCATGGACGTCCTAGAGCATCCCCTCTTTTAAAACAAAAGGGGAGAAATGTAAGAGCCCTAATTGAGGAGACAGCTAAGATGGCGGCTAGCTGAGAGCCATAAAGGTGTTCAAGTATTTTCACCTGATATTCATGCATTTATCTAAGAATCTTTTTATGCCCATGAACACTGCGTGACGCACCTGTAAGCTCGAGCTGTTAGCACGTGTCCTTGTTAAGGCAAAAAGTATTTAACCGGGTGAGCGTTAGTTAGAGGTGTGGTTGTGGTTGGAGTTGGAGTTGGAGAGGTTGTTGGAGCCGGAGAGAAAAGTTAGAAGAGAGAAGAATAAAAGAACATTTTCATTTCCATCCTGCCTCCGAATTTTCTCCCACGGCGTCATTGCTGCAAGCGGCAATCACTACAGGCGGAAACAAAAGCCTCTTTAGCAACTCAAAGCAGATAATAACTTCAGCTGGCAAAAAAAGAGAGGAAATAATAAAACAGGAATAACCTCAAAAACAGAACAGCATCCAGTTGGTGCATTTCTTTTGTTCATGAGGTTGAATTACAACTGGTTCCAGAGAACGAAACTAGAATCTAGAACAATTGACTGTGGGTGACTTTTGTAATGATTTGTTTTAAATTCTATGTGAATGAATAATTGAATTAATTTTCTTGGTCATAATTCAAAGGAAAAAAAAATTGGCTTAGAAAGGAAATCCCTTGTAATACATCTTTTGTAAAAGAACAAAGTAATGAAGGGTTAATCCACAGGTTGACCCTAAGTGAGACAGGAGACCCCAAAGACAAAGAGAGAGGCTGAGGAGCCTTTGACTAGAATGCATAGAGAGATTATATTCATTGTAAGTGGGATTACAGGAAGAGATGACAAACACGTTCATATTTGGGAAAAAATTTTAGTCTACTTGAATCTGTTTTTCAAAGGAGAAATAATTCAACTAGCAATTACCAAGGCAAAATTATTGTGTGAAATTTCTATACTAAAGTTGCCAACCAGGACTGATTTTTAATTTGTAAGGTCCAGTGTAAAATGAAAATATGGGGCTCCTTGTTTAAAATAATTAAGAATTTCAAAATGATGAGAGCAGAAACACAAACTATGTGGGTTGGGGTTTGGAGAAGGAGGCTCTTCTAACTTGGGGACCTGTACAACTAATAGATGTCTCAGGGCTATGAATTTGGCCTTCCTCCTGAAGACAGCTCCTGGTCTGGCCCAAGGCTCTCTCAAATGAAGGCCCTAAGTGAGAAAGCAAGGACTCTAAGGCAGAATGGAGGTGCATCCTGAGTCCAATCCTGGCTCCACTGTGGACTGTAAGTGCAACCTTGGACAGATTATTCACATTCCTGAGCCTCAGTCTCCTCATCCACAGACATGACAATGAAGAACTGCGCTTTTCATTGCACCTCCATGCAGGAAGGAATCCCCAAATACCATGTGTACTTTCTAACATTACAACTTGTAGAGTAGATGCCAAGCCAGAAAGTAGATTGTATCTGGATAGTTCTCTTTGTTATTTTTATTGAAGCTGCTCTTCAATTTAATGTGATAATGTAAGAGGGAATTACTGCTGTTAGCATATGCATTTAAAAAAAAAAAAGACATTGAAATAAAGTTAATAAAAGGTGAGCTCACTTTTTCTTACTTAAGTAACATCACCTAAAAATAACTAACTGGGGTGGGGAGGGGGTAAGGGGATATGATGGCATCATTATCCTAAGTACAAGTATGAAGACACAAATGGTGTGAAAATACTTTATGTAAAACCAGTGACTTGAAAACTTGTGCTCTTTACATGTAATATGAAATGAATTGCATTCTGCAAGCATGTATAACAAATTAGAATTAAAAAATTGAAAAAACAATTAAAAAAATAAAAATAACTAACTGGGGCTGGGATTGTGGCTAAGTGGTAGAGCACTTGCCTGGCACATTTGAGGCACTGGGTTTGATCCTGAGCACCACATAAAAATAAATAAATAAAAATAAAGATATTGTGTCCATTTGCATCCCAAGTTTGTGTTACACAATAACATATGGCAACAATGCAAGGACTGATAGCCTGAATTACTGAGAATATTTCCGATAGAAAGTGCCTTTCCCTGGGCATCATACCTATTTTATATTACCAGTGTTAGTGATGCTGATCGTGAAAGTTAGCAGTAACCATGGTTATAGGTAGAAATATGACCTGACACAGACCATCTTTATGCATCAGCGACTGTGCTCCTTCAATTCTAATAAAACCTCAATCATGACACCACAGGCCATAAGTGGATTAGCAGTTCTTTGTGGGGGGGAGAAAAATAATTAAAACACTATTACATTGTACATACAAATGAATTCATAAGAAAAAAATTTTGAGACTGGGTCTTGCAAAGTTCTCAGGGCCTCCCTGGGTTGCTGAGGCTGGCCTTGAACTTGTGATCCTTCTGCCTCAGCCTTCTAAATCTTTGGGACTACATGGGTGGGCCTCCACACCTTGTTAAACAAATGAATTTTAAGATGCACTATAATTTGCAAAATATTAAGATATTTTATATGCATATTAGTACTGAGAAAATACACTGAAACATTTTATTGACCTTAGGATCTCATCACAAAGATTTGCTCATTTATTTGCTCACTTAAGGGTAATTGTGTATATGTGTGTGTGTGTGTATGTGTATGTGTGTGTTTATGCATATACATATATACATATGTATATGCATGTATACATACACATTTGTAGTTCTCATATATGTAATGTAGAATGCACTGAAAAAATTCTCCTGAATTTTTTTGAAGATAAGACTTCTTCCTTTTTCTTTCCTTCATTCTATGAATATTTATGGAGCAACTTCAATGTGTTAGGCACAGTAGTCCTTTGGGATTAAAAAAATTGAATTAACGAAAATTCCTACCCCTATGGAACTGAGGAAGATTTTCTGCTGAGGAAGACTTTCGAAACATGAAATGATTAAGTAAAATATAAACTAGATAATGCTACTAAATGTGGAGAAATGTATTTTTTTTAAATAAAGGGAGTCATGAAATTCAGAAATTTGTGACTTTAAATAGGTAGTTAAATATATAACTTTGACTCCTCCCTTTGATATTCTAATGTAAAAGATGACTCATTGGTACTATGACCTAGACTGAACATAATCATGATTTTTGTTTGTTTGATTGATGTCTGCTCTGAGTCCTTCATTATGCAAGGCATTTTGAATGAATAAAAAATATTAATTAATCATGGTTCCACATTACAAGATAGGATTATTAGTTTCGAGAATAAAAGACAATATACATGAAGAGAAAGGAGAAAATATCACATTAAATGCCAAGGAGGAGATAGACAACTTCTAGCAGATTCTGGAAGCCTTGTGACTCCTGAGAGTTGGAGAGAGAAGCTGTTTCCACTCAGGCATGTGCACCTGGATCACCTAGAAAACACTGAAAATTTCCAGGGGTGGCTACCTTTGATTTCCCAGAGCTTGTATGAGTCATGGGGACATATATAAGAAAATTAACAGAGAATTGCAGGATAAAGGAGTGACTCTTTCATTCTTTCCCAACCATTTCTCATGGGGTAAGAAGAGCTTTCATAAGAAAGTAGTTCTTCTTTTTAAGCAGATTATAATTATTTATAGAAATATTGTTATTTCTCTAAGACCCTTCATATGCTGACAAATCTATATCTATAGTCTATGTTATTTGAATTCTCCTTTAATAAAAGGAACTTCTTTAAAGTTTCTTTAGAGACTACACTGTTTTTTTTTTGTTGAAATGTGCTACAATGAATAGATTACAAAGGGATAAACCTGTAATTTAACTTTGGAGGAAAATAATTTCTAAAAAGTTCACTAAGTTCTTCTATACTTAGGGCTGACTGCCTAAGCAGGAAAAGAGAGAGTAATTGCTCTAATATCCATAGCTTAAGTTTGCACGTTTAGTAGAAATTTCATTTTGTTTTACTTGCTTGTTATCAATAACTGCTTTAAAGTTTACTTATGCTGAATCTCCATATTTGTGTACTATGATCTAATTATTTGTACCATAGCTGATGGTGTTGAATCAGATACAAACTGAATTTTAACCCCACATCACTTCAAGTTTTGATTAAAATTTAGTCAGAATAGTAAGACATCATAGGCAAAAGAGTTGACCTTCTTATAATTGCATTTAAATAAAAAAGAAACTCTGGTAAAGTGAAGACACTGTTTTGAGAAAGGAATATCATTGATGATTACTAAAATGGTAGGTCAGATTTTTGTTCTTATATAGGTACAAAGCATAGCCTTGGAAATATGTAAATGAATCATGATTCTTAATTTTTCATCCAGCAGCTTCTTAAAGCATGATAAAATGCATATTTTATAATAATGGTCTTATTCATTAAATAATATTTGCATGATTAAATAGCAAATTAGGATAAATGGTGTAGATGACATCCTCATCAAAATAAAAGCAAGGTAACAGTATGACCAAAAAATAATAATAATAAATAATAACTGGATTTATTTTTCTGAGTTTGAATCATGTGACATGTGGAGGATCCTTTTTGAGTTCCCTCATGTTCCTGACTACCCACTTTCTGTGAGCTGTTTCTAATTACTGTTTGCTATAGTTCCAAACATCTCCCAAGTTCCCTGTGGTAATGGCTTGGTGTCCAAGGAAGTTGGTAGAACCATTAAGAGGTAGGGCCTAATGGTGTCTTCAGGCCATTGGAGGCGTGCCCTTGACAGGGTCTGTGGGCCTAGTTTCTTCCTCTTCCTCTTCTGCTCTCTGGCCATAAGGCGAGTGGTTTTGTTCTGCTGTGGACTGGTGCTATGATATGGTACTTTGCCACAGGCACCAAAAGCAATGGAGCCAAGCATTCATGGACTGAAAATTCCCAAACTGCAAGCCAGAACAAACCTTTTCTCTGTGTAAGTTGGGTTGTATGAAGGGTTTGTTACAGTCATGGAAATCTGACTAGCACACTGGTCTAGGCTGAAATTCTTTGCCTTTCTATTGCCACAAAGTAGTGGCAGAGACAGAAAATAGCAAATAAATACTTAAATTTTTAAAATTACAAATAATGATAAATGCCCTGAAGGAAAACAAAACAAACAAAGAAAAAAAAAAGTTAAGTAGGCAGAAATGGAACAGTAGAGCTATTTGGGGAGAGTGGTCAGGAACGTCAATTTAACAGAGGTGACATTTTGGTAGAGAGGTAGAGGATACGACTTTGTGGGGTACTTGAAGATCTGAAAAAAAGCTTCCAGGAGAAGGAAGAGAATTGCTAGATCAAGAAAGAACTTGGTGGATGTGAAAGACAAGGTCAGGGTGACTGGGATCTAGTCCTCAAGGATGAAAGAAAAGAAATGAAACGCGAGAGAAAGGGACTGACTTATGGAAGGGCATGTAGGCTGTGGCCAGGAGTTTGGGTTTTATTCAAAGCGTGATGGGAAGCTACAGCGAGTGCTGAGTAGAATAGTGGTGCAGTTTCATTTCCAGTTTTGTAAAGGAGACTATACTATTGACAGAGTATGAAATGGTGTGCATGATGGTGCTTATGGAGGAAATGGGCCAGCTGGTGAGATGGGTGACATCATTATGTTGTCTAAATATCCTAGTTTTGTGGGTTCTTGTTTTTGGTTTGTTTGTTTGTTTCCAGTAGGACAGGGAGAGAGACGAATTTCTTTTGGTGTGTTTGGTTATTTTTGAAGAACTCATGAAATGATAAGAAAGAAAAGAAGAAATTATATTTCAGCGTTAATCACTGGCGGCTTGCTTTTAGCAGTGGTTCAACCCACAATTATTTAAACATACTCTTTACATCAGGTTTAGAAAGGAAAATATGTTCCAGGAGCATTGTGACTGTGGTCATTTCTGCTTTCTGAGGCAAAAAAAAAAAAAAAAAAAGAAAAAAAGCAGATATGTCATACAAATACATAAACAGAGAGAAAATCCCAGATATATCATTAGAAAACATAAAAAAGAAATGCCTGTATTCACCACTGGAGTGACTGTATATTTATGGTTCCACTAAAGAGCTGCGCTGTGAAATCACAATGGCACAAAATGATGGCTCCATTTGTGAGTGGCTACTATCTGCTTGAATATTTCAGTTACCTTCCTACACCAAGTCACAGAGCCAGTAACCAATAGAGAGGCACTTGGGCCTAGACACCATTGCTCCTAATCCCTGTGTACTAGATAGTTACTTTAGTAAAACAAAAACAAAAACAAAAACTTTGTTTCTCTTGAAGAGTTAAAAAAAAAAAAAAATCAGCTGATGAAGATTTTTCCTATTCCACCAGTTGTCTTGAAATACAGACACAGCACCTGCTTGGTTGCAATACACAGCAGTGAAAACAGCTTAGAAAACAAATATGTCCCACTGCAGGATGTATACTGGCCATTTTAAAGTCAGCAAGCCAATACCACCACCAAGGACATAAATACACTAAGTGACAGCATAATTAATCCTCCCTTGTGCAATCAATGAGGAATAGTAATGTTTCTTGGGAAATGGAATATAGTGAAATGAGTCTGGATTTTTCCCTGAGCCCAGATGTGGAGTCGTCATTCGATGAATCCTCCCTGGAGGGGATTGTAACAAATACATAGAGCCTCTCAAGGACAGCCAGGGTTGTAAATTGTAGGCTATAAAAATAATAATATAAATATTGTGCCAACATTTATAATTTATTTGTTGGAATCACAAGTGAGAAATAGGGGTTAGCTGGCAGGTCTAATTTGAACTAGTGTTGGCAAATCCATGCTGCATACTAAATCATTGCTTTCTGTATTTCATTTAGCTTGGAAACATATAATAAAGCTCAGACAAAGGAACTTCTTTTGGACAAATGGAGTTACAGACCCACATTTTGTAATGTGACATTATAAAGTTATTGGCGTTATCTGTGAATTCATAATTTTTCTTGACTTATAAAATGGAAACCTAAGCACTATAAAACCTTGAGTGAAATTATGAAATCAAAAGACAGTTATTTTTTAAAACATGCAAAATTGACAAAGGTTGTTTTTATTTTACTGAAACTGATCATTGGAAAGTCAAAATTACTAAATGAAGGACATCTATGTTGGTAAGCATTCTACTGCTATAAGAAAAGCTAGAGATAAATCAGCCTATAAGGACAAAAAGTTTATTTTGGTTCACGCTTTGGAGGTTTCATCCATGACTGATTGGATCCATTGCTCTGGGCCCACGGTGAGGCAGCCCATCACAGGAGAGGTGTGTGGCAGAGTAAACCTATTCATATTTGGCCAGGAAGTGAAAGAGATGAGAAGAAAGAGACCATAGTCCACAGTGCCCTTTGAAGGCACACGCCCTGTAGACCTAAAACTTCCCATTAGGCCCCACTTCCTAACCTTCCTACTGTCTCCCAGTAGCATGAAGCTTAGGACCAAGGCTTTAACTCATAGGTTTTGGGGGGTATTCCATTCAGAACTATAGCAACAGCAGTGTAAGACAGGAAGGGGCTATGGAAAGATTAAAGTAGTTACTCTCAAAAGTTAGTTACTCTCAATGTTATGACAGATCAGCTGTGCTTTAAACCTTCAGCAAGTTCTGTAGTTCCCCAGGGTCTGCTCGTAGTTTTAGCAGTCTGCTACTGGAGACTCATGAACATAAAGTGAGGAGTGCACAGGAGAAGGGAGGGTTACTTTGGGTTCAAGGGTGCCTGCCTTTCCTTAGTGAGTGGGATTAGCAAACTTCTAGCCTTTATGTAACTCAGTTTCTCTATCTTGTCAATGCAGGTAATAACATTTATCTTTGCAAATTATTTGAGGATTAAAGAAAATGTGATGGTGCATGTCACATTCGAAGTACTGTGAGAGAGATAAAGTAAGAACTCAGTGACTACTGGTTTTGTTTTTTGTTTGTTTGTTTGTTTGTTTTTGTTGGTATTTTTTGGTATTAGAGTTTGAACCCAGGGGAACTTAACCGCTGAGCCACATTCCCAGACCATTTTTAATTTTTTATTTTGTGACACAGACTTGCTATGTTCTTTACGGCCTTGACAAATTGCTGAGGCTGACCTCAAACTTGAGATCTTTCTGTCTCAGCCTCCTGAGTGGCTATGATTACAGGCGTGTCTACCAGCCCAGCCAAGAACTCAGTAACTCTTAGTTTTGTGCATCTAACTATGTTTCCTCCAAGATGGGGTATCTTCAGGAAAAATATATTTAATAAAAGGAGTAATTGGGATTGGAGGTTCCACTGTATCTTTACTCATTTCCTAATTGCACATATAGTTTGTTGTAGTCCAGAGATTTATCAAACCTGATGATATAAAGAATAAGACACAAGAAGCTATGTTGGTCTAACAGCTTCAAGCAAGCATGCATGCATGTAGCTGAGGGCTGTCCCATCAGATGGGTGTCTTGCAATGCAGATAACCTGTGGCAACATCATTCCATGAGCAAAGGGACAGAGTGGTGACAATATGAGGTGTTTCTGGAGAACCACAGGACATGATGGCTGGTTAAATGAAAAGAGGGATTAGTGACCAGAGAGAGGATGGGAGCAGTAGAGGTAGGAAGTGAGGTTAAACCATCATTGTTAAGCAATGAAAACTTCCTGAAATGTGGTGTTAAATATTTAGAATTTATTTTTCAGGGCTGGGGGTGTAGTTCAGTGGTAGAGCCCTTGCCTATCATAAGCGAGGCCTGGATTTAATCTTCAGCACCATAAAAAAAAAAAAAAAGGAATTTATTTTTCGTTTTTGGAGGAACTTCAGTAAGTTTGAACATAGAATAAAAAAGGTCACCAAGGAATCACATTTTCCTTTGGACTATCAATAATCTTCCCATTAATGAATGGTTCAGTTCAGGCAGGTTCAGTTCATCATTTCCCCCTTAGAAGAATATATGATATCTTCCCTAAATCTAGGTAGGAAGCTCATGTAAGGCAGACTGACCACCTTGTCTGATGAAATGATGAAGGAAAGGCTTTTTAAGAATAGCCATCTAACAGAGATATGTTAGATGGGTTGAACAGATTAGAAGACAAAGGATAGAGACCCAGGAGAAAATCACATCATTAGCTCAGTGGTAGGTGGTGAAAAACTTGGCCCAAGGGGAAATAAAGCACATTGTGTGTGTGTGTGTGTGTGTGTGTGTGTGTGTGTGTGTGTGTGTGTGTGTGTCTGGGGAGAGGTAGCTACATTCTGTACAAATCAAAAAGTAGGATGGTCTTCCTCATATCATTTTTTAAAAATGACTTATTATTATTTCTTAGTTGTCAGTGGACCTTTATTTTATTTATTTACATGCAGTGCCCAGATTCAAACACAGTGCCTCACAGATGCTAGGCAAGCACTCACCACTGAACCACAACCCCAGCTCCTCATTTCATTTTTATTGCAAACATGGTAGCATTGACTGCGGCGTGTTGCACCACCTCTGCTGTAACTATGGGCCAGTTATTGTAGTAAAGGAGGCTGAGAATATGGAATTACTAAAAGAAAATCTTCAAACATCCAAATTTTTCTAATGGTTTTAATATATGAAGTCTTTTAATAATTTAATAAATACATGCTTTCTATTTTGGGGGGAGAATGGTCCTAAGTAACACATACTGTAAAAATAGAAAATTAGTCCCATAGATGTAACAAATTTCTCTTTCATATATTATGAAATCAAAATTAATCTTTAAAGTAGTTAAGAGGCTATTAAAAATAGGGTCCTCTGTTTTCAAATGGCTGTAAATTATGTTAAATTTCAGCTTTAGGACATATATTTTAGGAACCACCTATTCTTTCCTGGGTCATTTGCATCCTCTCAGTAGAGAACCCTGATGTCAAATTAACAATTGAAAGTAAGAGAAGGTTACAAAAGTTTAAACATCAGTTTGTGTCTATGCAACTCTAGTCTCCCTTGTAGATATATTAGATTTGTTTGCATTTTAAAAATCTCATTACAAGTTTTTGAAAACAGGAAATTGCTTCTACTATGAGAAATCAGTATGCTCTTGACTCCAGTATTTTCAACAATGGTTCATCTGTGCTGATGGGTGATGCAGATCAGGGGAGATGAGAATGAGTTTGGGTTCTCTAACTGGCTCTATAGAAAAGAAAGTCACTTAGCAGGAAAAAAAAAAAAAAACACAATAATTACAAATTCTTAAACTTAATGATGCTTATCCAATTAGATCATTCAATTGCCCAAAGAAGCAAAACCCTCAGGTTCATAAGTACTTTTGCTGGTAAAATTGTCTATTTGATGGGGGGGGGGGGGGAAAGGGAGGGAAGGAGACTTGTAATGCCAAGATTAATTGAATTAATTTATAGAAAATTATTCCACTTCCTGTAATTAGAAATGGGGAAAGAAAAAACAAGAACAAAGGAAACACAAAACACTCTTGAAAATTTGGTCCAAAATATAAGTGAAAGCCTTTCAAACTGAAAATGATTCCACAAACATAAGCCTAGGATTTTTCATTTTATTTTTCCTAGGTAGGAAACAGCATGCAAGGAATTAGTTAACATTTTAATTTTCAATAAGCAAAGGCAGTCACCTATTCCAAAATAAATGCCACGATGTGGCCAAGTTCCTGTCTTCGCCCTAAACTACTCAAGGTCACATTTTTCCGCATCTTGTTGTGCAGATTATTATCTTAACCCTTCTCCCCCATCTTTGAACTACATCACCTGTTTTGGGGATTCAGTGAACCATTGTAAAGCCCTATTTTAAGCTATTCACTGCATTTACCTAAACATTCTATGGGCAACTCTAAAATCATGCATTTAAAGTCAATTGAAGCAGGTACCTGTCTTCTAGTAACACTTCTCTTCTGCTTTTCTTGATTTCTGTACAACTTTTCACTGAATATAGATTTAGTAGAACCTCATCTTTAATTACCTGCAAAGTACATAGCTCAATAATTGTTAGCATTGTACATTAGCTTTACAAGTCCCCCCCCCCACACACAGGGAGCAGTGGTATACTTCTGTAATCCAGTGACTTGGGAGGATGAGGTAGAAGCATCACCAGTCTAAAGCCAGCTTCAGCAACTTAGGGAGACTCTGTCTCAAAATTAAAAGATAAATAAATGAAAAGAACTGGGGATTTAGAAGGGTGGAAAAGTCTCCTTGTGTTCAATCCCCAGAATAAAAAAAAAAAAAAAAAAATTTCCCCATGTTCTTACAACCTCCCCACCATTTAGGCTTTCATTGACTTTCATTTAAATTAGATTATTTGAAATGCTTAATTGCTTCCCTGCCCTGATCTTCTACCTGACTGTCAAAGTGGTCTTAACAAATCCTATATATTTCTTTTCATTCATTTACTCCCTAAAATCCTTTAGTGATTCTTTTTGCCGTTGGAATATCAAACTCTTAGAATGACGAGAGGTATTTCATAATCTAGTTCTTATTTTAAACTGCAAAATTGCCCAGATCCCTCTTTCTACAGACCTACTTCTTATCTTGCAGAAAGGTTTTTTTTTTTTTGTTTTGGTTTTTGTAATTACTTTCTGACATTTCGAGATGCTTATTGCCTCAACATAACAAAAGTTTAAATTTTCTTCTATCACAGAAGGTGCATTAAAATAGTACTATGAAAATAACAAAGTAAGAAATTTGCATACATACCCCAATTCCATTTTTAAATCTCTTATTATTCCTATATATAAATAAAAACTTTTTAAAAAGATAGCATTGGTTTAAAAATAGGTAAATTTTTGTAATTTTATATAGTTAACATTTAATAAACATATAGTTTACTCTAGAATTTCCTTTCTGTAATTCACATCCTGTTGAATTCTTATTCACATCTTGATGGACCCAATTCTGTTACCTGTCATGTACAAAGTGAAATCTTTTTGGGGAGAAATTACGGCTAGAAGTTTCAGCACCTCTTTTTTCTAATTGATAGGAAAGTAGTTAGAACATCAGTAAGTATATGAAACACTTAACACCACCAGTAACTATCTGAACTCAATGAACATTCTACCATCAATCTCACAATGTACATTCTTTTCACAGGGGAACAGAATATTCACCAAGACAGATCACATTCTAGGCTCTAAAACAGACCTTAATAAATTAAATATGACTCAATTCATAGAAAATATGTTCTTTGACAATGGAGTTAAATTAGAATAAAATAACAAAAAATTTGGAAAATAATCAAAATATTAAGAAATTCAACAATTACTAAATAAATCACAGGCGAAAAAGCAAATTGGAAGAAAATTTAGAAAATATATTGAAATGAACAAAAATGAAGATATATTCAAATTTCAGCCTAGCAAAAGCAGTCCTTAGAGGGCAATGCATAGCATCAAATGTTTCTATTAGAAGAGATAAAAGACTACATTAATGATGTAAGATTCTAAATTTAAATAAAAAGAAACTTAAATTTTAATAGGGAATATTAAACCCTGGCAAAAGAGCAAATTAAATCCAGGAAATATAGAGATTATTAGAAAGATTAAGAAGGAATATATAAATATACTGGCAGAAATAAATTAAATAAAATCAGTATAGACTACAGGGGAAAAAAAGCAATGAAACCAGAATCAATGCAAGTAAGTAGATCTCTGAATGGTCAAGAAAATGGATAACTAGGCCCATTAATAAGAGAAAAAATTGAGAAAAAACAAGTTACCAATAAAAGAGATGACTCCTACAGATTAAGAAAAAAATAATTACAGAGTTCACGAATCAATTTTATGCCAATGGATTTGACAAGTTGAGATTAAATGGCTACATTCTTTGTAAGAAAAACTACAAAAATTCATCAAGAAAATAAATTTATAATTAAATGTCATAACACACATCTGGTAATGGTATTATTCAGTCACAAATCGTTATCTTTCTCTTCTATATTTGTTCAAGATGGAAATAAAAATGGAACCTCAAAAATTCTACTAATAATTGTTTTGTTTCACTTTAAGAGCTGGAGGCTCAGAGTATCATTACTTTGATAGTAAAATCAGAAACATTA
This sequence comes from Tamias sibiricus, assembly GCA_025594165.1. NCBI lineage: Eukaryota > Metazoa > Chordata > Mammalia > Rodentia > Sciuridae > Tamias > Tamias sibiricus. The sequence goes on from CM046662.1 coordinate 15,826,417, forward strand.
CAGAAAGGAAAATTACAAATATCCTTAATAAGTACAGATGTAAAAATTCTTGAGAATATTTTATCAAACTGAATACAGCAATATGTGGAATAATAAGTTGTAGTGAAGTAGGATTTATTCCTGGAATGAACATAATTCATCATATCAAAATAAAAACAAAAAAAGTCATGATTATCTCAATAGGTATGTCAATTCATGATGAAAACTCTCAGTTTAACAGTAATATGAGGGAATTTCTTCAGCCTCATGAAGAACATTTCAAATTAGCAGCTAGCATCATCCTTAGATCAGTAGCAAAGCCACAATGACCACTATCATTTTCCCCATTTTTATTCAGTACTGAAATGACAACATATGAAATAGAACTAAGAGGAAAAATAGATAAAAGGAAAAAGCTCCTAACACATATACTAATCTTAAGTGATTATGTTAATTAAAAGAAGCAGGCTGGGGTTGTGGCTCAGTGGTAGAGCTCTCGCCTAACACGTGCACAGCCCGGGTTCGATCCTCAGCACCACGTAAACATAAATGCATTATTGCATTGTGTACAACTAAAGCAAATAAATAAATATTAAAAAAAAAGAAGCCAGGAACAAAAGTCTATATGTGTATGATTCTATTTTTACACATATGTATGTCTCTATTTATATATGACATTCTATAAAATGTAAAACTCTTGAAAGTCGGTATGTGATTGCCAAGGGGAAGGAATGGGAATAATGATTGTCATTACAGAAAACATTGTGGAGGTCATTGTTTTGGACAGTTTGTTATCTAGACCCCAACAAACAGGACCAAACCAAAATGGAGTCACTTTTGCTGACCGCTGCATAATCACACTACAACTCCAAAGAAGGAGAAACACTGCGGGGCACACCAGGTTTTCGTTTGTTTGTTTCTTTTTTCCTGACAAGAGAATCAGTCTACTTGGGTCCACATAATAGGAAAGTACCCTCTGTTTTAAAACCTTGCAAAAAAAATAAAAGGAGCCTGAAGTAATCTGGCATTAATTAATTAGCTTTTTTCCCCTATCATTTTGTTTTCCTTGTTCCCACTTTACAAAACCCACTGTTCTGCCATAGAGCAGTGGGGGGGCTCATTCTATTTTGATGTATGGAGGCTGCCCCAATTTATGAATCAAAAATAAAAGCCAATTAAGTGTATAACTAAATGTATCATAATTTTTTATCTTTTGACACTATAAAAGAACACATGGGAACTTCTTGGGGCAATGAAAATATTCTACATCATGCTGTCAGTAGGAATTATACAGCACTATGTCATACATTTGTTAAAACATAGCACATTGTACAATTCAAAGTGGTGAACTTATTGCAGGTAAATTTTATGTTGAAAATATGATTTTGAAGGTTAATTTTTTTCTAAAGGTAATCAATTAAATGATCAATATGCTACATAGTAATATCAATATAGCATTGGGAGGGAGCAATCCAGCCATTGATTCTGCCTTGTTTATTTTAAACAACATGATTCCAAAATATTTGTGTATGTGATATATATGTATGTGATGTAGATGGAAAAAAAGTATACTGGCCCTTTCATTAATGAAAGCATTTTTATATTTAGCATAAATTGATTTCATGAGTATTATTCATGAAAATGCTGCTATATTCTAACTTACCAGACAGTCCAGATAATAGAATTTCTAAACTTTTATATCATTCTGCTATTTTCTATTATATGAACCTTAGCTGGCAGATAAGAGTATAAGCTATTTTCTTATAAAGAGTATACATGTAGTGCAGAGTGGTAACCTAGGAAGCTGACTGTTTCTTACACCATTTCTGATTAGGTTGTAGGTATTCCCCAAACTGTGGTGAAATATTTTATTGGTTGTTACAGCCAGTGTAATAGATCCTAACTTATCTTTCATCTGACCTTAAGTATAAATGAAAAACAATAAATTCATTTCAAGGTCGCACTGAGAATAAGCAAGGCCAATTGAACTAGAGGCTTTAAGCCTCTTCCAATTTATATTATAAAATGTGTCAAGTGAGAAAAGAAAGAAATTAGAATTATCCTCTCTATTGTTAAATTCCATCCAATATTGAAGTCCATGTTTATACCTGTTTTATTTTTCATTTTTGTTTTTGAGGAAAGAAAAAAATATTTAGACTACAGGTCCATTCACTATTGATGAAGGTGTCAAAGTAGAAAATCAAAAGCTGGGGGCTGGGGTTGTGGCTCAGTGGCAAAGCGCCTGCCTGGCATGTGTGAGGCACTGGGTTTCAGCCTCATCACCACATAAAAATAAATAAATAAATAAAACAAAGGTATTGTGTCCATCTACAACTAAAACACATTTTTTAAAAAAAAAATCATATGAGAAGACTGTCCTAAGAGCACTAATTAAGATGTCACATAAAGGTGAATTATTTCCTTACTGAAATGTTTCAGATATCTTTTCTTATGGAGGTAGTATGAAAGAAGTAAGCACATAACTTTCCCAGATATCCTTTTCAAGATCATTAAATAAGTGAAATTCTAAGTTCTTAAAATTACAAACCAGAAGTTATCCAACTTGGAATGAGGCAAAACTGACAGAGAAGGTCAAGTAAGTGACACAGACATATAGCTACAGAATGAACTTGAAGAGCAACACATTGCGAAAAGCCAAAGTCTCAGCCCACAGGAACTAGGAAAGATTGCTAAGTAAGATACTGCTGTGTCTGTTTTTGGATGGACAAAGCTCAGAAAGGACAAGTCTCTTCCTTTTGCTCCCAGGGAAATTTGAATACAAAAAAATCCCCGAAGCAAGTGTTCCATTTCATTACTGTGTATTGATTATTCATGGGTATCCTTCTAAGAATGCAGAGAAACACAGCTATTACAAATCCTCTTACTTCAGGCAGACACTGTAGTTTAAAACATGGAGAGATGAAACACAATTAAAAGGACTGTTAAAAATCATCCTGAATTCTAATTTCTGTAATCAGCAAAGTAAACCTAAGGTAGCCAAGCAAAAAAGCAGAATTATTTCTCTGCTTGTCATCCCTGGTTTTGCTCACGAAGCTCTGTCTAATAAAAAACACACAACCATTGGAATGGTGTGTGGCAGAGATTAAGTAGAGGGAAAATATGTTTAGGACTTACATGAGGGTAACACTCTCTTGATCTGCAGAAACAAAAAGCAAATAATAGGGGTGGTGGCCAAGATTGTTAGCACATGGAATCTACTTCCATGTTTTTCCTATCTAATTAGCTTAGACTTACTGTCCCAAACTGACAGTGAGCCTTTCAAGTCTTCCTTCTAACACCAGCTAGAATATTTTGAGTCAGAAATTGGCATGCTCCTCCTGTCTTTGCAGCATACTTTTCTCAGAAAGGGAGACTTGGAATACCAAATCCCTAATCAACTCTAGGGACACTATTTTCTCCCTTCTCTAATTGGAAGCTGTGTCAGCACCTGCTCAGTAATGTGACTTCCATAATTTTGCTTTAGAAAGTGAGGATTGTCTAACTCTTGATGGGTTTCCAAGTTTACACTTCCCATTTTATTAAGTAAATGACAAATTATTTTATTAAGTAGCAATAAAGTATGTTATTCCATTAATATAAACCTTGCTTTGACTATTTTTGCTTTTATCTAAAGTTAAAGCAGTTTTATACATTTTCCAAACTCTGTGAAGTAAAGAAGTGTTATAACTTACAGCCATGTTTGATCAAAGCCATACTTCATCACCTTTTTCATTGTTCCTGGTACCATGCAAGTTTAATGATAACTTTATTCCCCTAGAATAGTGGCTTTACTCTCCTTTCTGATCTTCTTGCAACTGTTCTCTCCTAAGCTTCTCTTTAATGACACCCCCCGATTAACCTTCAAAAATTAAGTAGTTCTTTCTCAAATAATACCTTACTTAGAAGAGAACAATTAAATTGTTTTCCCAGTGATTCAAGGCTAGTGAATTCCAACTTTGGGTTTGCCTTTCCAAAATTTCTCTCTTTAATCTGTACCTCCAGAAAAAAAAAATCAGTTATGATATCCAAATTGCACTTTTATATAAAATATGAATTTTGCCTGAGAAACAGGCAACTTTAAGTCACAGAAAAGGTAGTATGCTTCTATAAGTTTTAAATTCATCCCCAACTCCAAATTTCTATACCACTATCACTTGCTTGGCATTTACTATCCACTTCAGTATATCTGAATTTAGATAACTGAACATCTAAATAGTCATTCAACATCCATGAGTACAGTGTAGCCATATACACATACAAGTAATAAATGAATGCTTATATCTACCACACACACATAAACACAAAATGGTCATCAATGGGACTCTTGAGTAGGTCTCTCTCTCTTTTTTATTTTTTTCCAGCAACGATGGCCCCACTGACAACAGTCCCAGAAGAATAAACATTTTATTCATGGTGATCCTTTGCACTGACCAGAGTTGATTAGTCTAAAGTGCGCATTACATGAAGAAGAAATTCATTCTCAGAACTTGTTTTGGGAATTTTCAAACTTGCAAGAACGTTAAGTCAATTTCTTTTCAATGGTCCGATCCCTAAAGTGTAAACTCAGGACATCCCAGGCATACTTCTTGACCATCAAGTATATTGTGCACTGACTCAGTATTTTTTAACCTTTCCAACTTCCTGTGGAGTTCCTTCAGTCTGAGGGCACTGCTAAAGTTGACAGGCTAAAGCACACTGCTGAAGCTCTCCCAGACTGACATTCAGTTAGGGTTCTAAGTGGGAGCTGGGTTCTGCCAATTAAATGCACACAATGAGACGTGCAAATGGATGAGATGGGAATTCAGAACAGAATGTAGCTTGTCTTCTATCTTTCCAGTCTCCCCAATAATTTACAAGCTCTCAATATGATAAACACAGTTTTTATGACACTAACAAAAATGGACTGTTTTCCAACATGGTCCTCTGAACAAAGCTGATCTTGGTGAAAGAGAGGAGCAGAGATAAGAGATTAAAAGAAAATCAGTGATTTCTTGATTTGCTGGTTGCATCAGTCTCTTGCACCAAGGAGCAGACCCATAGTTCCTCTTGGAGTGGTTGTTCAATTTCTTCCTGCACTGTACCAGCTAATAAATTCTATTTCCTGCATTTAAATTAGCTTGAGTGTGACTCCTATCATTTTGACCACCACCAGAATGATACTGACACAATATGTTTTGCCAACCCCATCTCACTTTGTCAGAAAGGACACAAGTACTATAAGGGCTAATATACAGACAAATGTATTTCATGACTAACACATATTAACATAAGAGGTTTTCATTGATGATGATTTTTTGAAATATCTAACCCAAATTATTTTGGTCTCTGTTATATATATATATATATATATATATATATATATATATATATATATATATATATATATATATATATATATATATATTATATATATATATATGTTAGTATATTTATTCACATATGCATTTAGGATATTGAGATCAGTCTCAATGAGCATTTAAAATAAGTGCTTTTAAAAGTTTTTGACTTTTTCAGAAAACCTCATTTTCCAAACTTTGATTCCCTTCAGCAAAACCCAAGAATAATCCCAATTATTACATTGATTAATCCACCAGTGGAAATGTCAACAATGAAAGTTTAAGCATATTTTCCACATGCCAGCAGAGATTCCATTTCTTTGATGAAGAAAATTAATCACCAAAAATGGATAATAGCAGTCAAATAGAATCACACAGAACTTTAATACGTTAGAGAACCACTAAATATTTGGAGATAATTTAACCACTGATTCATCCACTAACCTTTTCAGCAAGGCTCTCTTCCTGTTTCCTTGGGGAAGGTGCAGAAATTTCTCCAAGGGCAAGCACCTGAAGGAGAAAAATGGTTTAACATGCACAGGAACCACCTAGAATCCTGACCTAATTTACATAGCTTGGACTTGGCATAAGGTTAAAAAAAACAAAACAGATTGATCAAATAAATAAATATTATGCTAGTGATCAAGTGTCTTGACACAACCAAGCAATGAATCACATCTACTGGAAAGACATGGGAAAGTTTTAGTAATACTACTTAAATAACCCTCCATTATTTTGATACTTATTTTTATTTTGGTCATAGGATTAAGCCTTCATATGCATGTAAATGAGCAGCAGTTTTTCCAGTTTAAATCTAGACATGGAAAATCAAAGTGAATAAAAGATTGTTTATCTTCTTCAGCATGTGATGGTAGCATCTATAATTTCATACAACAATAGATGTCTCTCAGTTGGTGAATCTCTGCCTGGAATAAATCAAATTTGTCAGGTCCATTTTGTATTTCGTTTGTCTTGTTCTGTTACTAATGTGCCAGGTTTGAAATCTCAGTGACCCTGTATCTGAATCATAAATTCCTGAGAAAGAAATATTACTCATCTTTTCACATTCTATGTTGCCCCTTTATTGCTTTTTCTTATTTTGGGGGAAAAAAAACTACAAAGAACTTATGCTGTGAGTGACATCATCAAACAGGTCTAGTGGCTTTGAGTTAAGGCCTGTCTAAGCCAAGAACAGAAGGGCAGTCATTTGGGGAAGTCTGAGAAATGTTATAATAGATTCCCTCCTTTCATAGTATATCTGTCTCCGAGGTCTGAAAATCCTACAAATCATGGTTTAATCTATGATATTGTCTTTGGTTTCTAGGAGTCCTCATTTGAAAAACAAATATTCTCAGGAAACCTTTTTGTTTTTAATAAGAAAAATGAGAAAAAAAATCCTGAGCCATTAACATATTTATATGAGCTAATTAATTAGAAATGTTATCGCACATATATTTTTTTGCAAGGTTTGTGGTGAAGAAAGCAAGAGATAAGTCATTTTCTAAAGTTCTATTTTGTTTTTAATTGACACATAATAATTGTATGTATTTATGGGGTACAATGGGGTGTTTTGATATGTGAACATTGTGTAATGATTGAATCAAGGTAATTAGCATATCTGTCAGCTCATAAATTCATTATTTCTTTGTGGTAAAATCCCCTTTCCATTAATTTTAAATGAGCAATACCTATTGTTAACTATGGTCACACAGTTGTACAACAGCACAACAAAAATTCTCTCTCCTTTTGAACTATAACTTTGTACCTGTTGATCAATCTCTTCCCACCCCTTCATCCTTCCTGCTCTCCTCTGATAACTTTTATTCTACTCTCCACTTCTAGGAGACCGAAGTTTTTGGATTCCTTATATGGCAGGTTGTGTGGTATTTGTCTTTTTGTGTATGACTTCATTTATAACAAAATCTTCCAGGACCATCCATGTTGTTGCAGATAACAGGACTTTTGACCTTTTCATGACTGAATTGTTTGTTGTGCTTAAGCACCACATTTTATTTACCCATTCATCTATTCATGGACTCATGGACTCAGAGTCTTGGCTATTGTGAATATAGATGCAATAAACAGTGGGGTGCAGATGTCTCTCAGCATGCTGATTATACTTCTTTTGTTTCTATAACCAGTGGTGGGGCTAGACTGTGAGATCATATGATAGGTCTACTTTCAACTTAACATATATATTAACCACAATTAAGTGTCACTTCAACCCAGTTAGAACAATTGTTACAGAAGAGATGACTAGGCCCTAATAGAAAAAGAGATGCTTAAGACTGAGCTGTGAGGCACTTACTACTAAGGGTACCTACTAAAGTTCAGGTTCACTGTGGGTTGAGGAGGGTATGTCCATGCAAGTGTTTTCTTTTATTCTTTATATTTAGTATGTCTCAATAGCCTTTGGGAACATTTTTACTATTAACTGCTAGTTTACTGGTTCCTAGTCTGACCACTTTTGAGGCCACCATTATCTGAGTTTACCAATGTCCTGGAGCACATTTTTAATTTAAAGTTTGGTGTTTTTAAGTGAAGCATATTTAATTAGAGCAAAACTGGACAAATTATCTTCTTTAACAGGGGTTAATACACCAATAATAAAATCATTGATAGAAATGAAATGAATATTATGTGTGTATGTGCGTGTGCGTATGTGTGTGTGTTGAACAGCTATGTTAAGAAAAAGATATTACATTAAAGCCATTATTTTTATCCAAAAATTGTAATTAGAGCTTTGGTATTGCAAAGTGAAAAGGAGCCATGGAATTCCATTACTCAGATTTAGAATAACCTTTCTGTTCATTTCTGCTCTGTAGACAAATATATCACCATAGATTAAAAGTATGCTAAACCTTTACAAAGTTTTTCATTTATAATAGGAAAATAATCATTTAAAATCCATTTATTTTAATAAGATGGGAAGTGATTATACCTAGAAATATGATGTATATGTATATGAGAGAGTGTGTGTGTCTGTACGTGTGTGTGTGTGTGTGTGTGTATGTGTGTGTACATATCCTGCTCCCAGATATGAGATCTTTCTATGTGGCCGGCTGATCCTGAACTTTTAGGTTCAAGTGATCTTCCTGCCACAGCCTCAGAAGTAGCTGGGACTATAGGCATAGACCACTGTGTCCACTTAGTGATATTTTAATAGATGTTTACAAGTATTGTTACTGAGCTTTTGAAGTCTCCATAAGAATTTAGTCAAAACCACAAAACAAATCCTGAGTTATATAATACTTTTTAAAAAAAAGTTTAGTTAAGGCCTATTTATTTAAATATAAACATATCACCTCTTTCCCAGAAGGATTGGTAAGACATTGTAAAAACACAATGCTACTTAGTTGAGCTTTTTTGCTCAAGCATGGGTATCATCCTTGTCCCTAGCCACCTTGGTTCTATAGATGATCCGTATACCTATTGTCTCTTGGAATGTGAAATGCACAAAAGAGGAGCACTAAGAGGCAGAACTGCAATGTTTTCAGACACAGGAACTCTACAGTCAAGCACTCCAGCCTTCTCCCTTCTCCCCAACTTCAGAGACTGTTTTCTCCCTGCTGATCTGGACTGACTATGCTGAATGAGCCTCAACTTGGTTTCCATCTCTGTGGTGTAATGAAAATGATGACAAATCATCAAGCTAATATATACATTCACACATAAATGTCTCACATGTCTACATGCATGGAGATTGAACCCAAAGGTGCTTTACCACTGAATTACATTTCTAGTTCTATTTATTTATTTATTTTTATTTTGAGATAGGGTCTTGCTAAGTTGCTGAGGCTGGATTACAATCCCCTTGCCTCAGCCTTCTGAGTTGCTAAAATTACAGATGCGGGCCACTGTGCTCTGCAACATCATGCTATTTTATATTTCTTTCTATTTTAACAAGTTTACTAAGAGAGGTTATAAGTTTTCTCATTTGGGTGTAAAACAACCCTGCACAAATGCTGTCAGTTAAGAAGCTTCAACTTTTAGGTCATGCAAATTTCAACGCCAACTAGTATAAGGAAAAACAAAAACAGTTCACCTAAGTGACAAGCCCACCTTCTTTGGGGTGTGACTTGATCCTGAGACTCAGAAGCTATACCACAATCACTTCTACTTCCCATCAACTTCATTGTCAGACTTGTCCTCCCACACCCAACTCCATGTTGATGGAGCCATGCTGCCCAACTTATTGTTGCACTTCAGTGCCTGAGTGATGCTTCTATTCACTGTGACTGGGAAATTTTGGAGCATTGGTTGATTCACACTTGGTAGAACATGAATCAACATATTCCACCTCTGCAGCACAATTTTAATGCTACTTCAACAGGACTACACAGGAGAGTCATAGCCCTCTGAATTCCAGATGCCCATTCCAAAGACAGAGGAATGCTGACCAAGACACTTTTTTTTTTTTTTCTGCAAAAGAGTACAGACATATTTTAATCCACTGCTTGAGCATAAGAAGTAAAGTCATCACCAGAAACTTAGAAGTAAGCTCAGTCTTTAATAAATAAAAAAGATAAAATTTATCAAATGTTTGATTGATGTCAGAAATTGAGATATATGCTCTAATTTCATAATTTTATTCAATTTTATAACAGCTAATACCAAACAATCATTGCTATTAGCACCAACTAATGGCAAGGAAACTGATGCTTAGAATATTGAGCAAATTGCTGAAGCTGGGAGAGCCAAGTGGTGCAGGATTAGAGCCAAGATTTGAGCCAAACTAGTCAAACAGGAGAACATGGAAGTGAAACACAACTTTAACTGAGCAAAGTTTATCAGAGCCTAGACACAGAAAAGCTCACTGTGGGAGGCAGGCTTCTCTTCTCTATTGAAGATCTCGTCAGCAACCTGAAGAAATAATGTATTACTCAAAAGGAGAGCTATGAGAATGTGAGGTCAAGGACCACAGAGCTAGTACTTACATGACAATCCAGGATGGGGAGCCCCTTAGCTAACCAGCCTCCAGCACCCAGTCCATCCATAATTTGGAGGGTAGGAGTTAGCGCTTCCTTTCCTCACACCGTTAAACTCTCCATTCCTTGAACTTTTTGGTCTGATTAAGCTCAGACCCTCTAAAGAATTTTCTGATAAGAACTTAATTTTTTGTAGTTCTACTTATAAGGAGAAAGTGATTTGGCCTGGGGCTTTCAATATTCCACATCCAAAGTGGTTATTTCCTTCACTAAATGATAACATGTCTGTGTGCATTTATTCATCACTCTCACAGGAGACACTGTCCACATGGTCAGTTTTCTGAACTTCAAAGGCAAGTTTTATGACTAGGCAAATTCACCATCTGAGGCTGCCTGCTGGTCACTTCCACACAAACAAACCCCTCTACATCAGAATCTGTACTTCTGCAATAGTATTACTGTATTCAGTATTATTAATTTTAATATATCTGGAATGTAAAGCCCAAGGAGATAGAGACACTCATCTAATGTAAAAGGTTAATAAGGTACAGACTTGGGATCAAAACTCTAGTTACTGGTATTTCTACTACAGCATAAAGCCTGAGTGAGCTATATCTTTCCCCTTTTTCATATGTTTTCAATGCTTAAAAGCATAGTTTTAAAAATTATAAATCACTTTGAAATCATTTAAAGTTTTGTTTAGTGCAAATAATCCATCTCAATATGTATCCTTTCTTAGAAGACTACCATGACTAATTTGTAACTACATTTTAGTATTTGTAAGTTTTAGATTTATAGAAAAATTAATCAGGTAGTATAGAGTCCTCATAGCCCACCACTGAATGCTTCCCCCTAGTATTAACATCTTACATTGGCATGTTGTATTGATTACACTTGATGAACACATTACTTTTAACTAAAGACCACAGTTTACATTAAGGTCCATTTTTGGTGTTGTATATTCTATAGGTTTTTACCAAATGGAATACTATTACAGTTCCTCAATTACATTATTATATGCCTGTAATCCCAGGGGCTAAGAAGGCTAAGGCAGAAGGATTGCCAGTTGGAAGCCAGCCTCAGCAAAGGCGAGGTACTAAGTAACTCAGTGAGACTCTGTCTCTAAATAAAATACAAAATAGGGCTAGTTGTGTCTCAGTGGTCGTGTGCCTGCGAGTTCAAACCCTGGTATCCCCCCCCCCAAAAAAAAAAAAAAAAAAAAGAAATCCCCTAGCCTGCATCTATTCATTTTTCCCTTCCCACCTGATAAACACTGTTCTTTCTTATTCATCTATAGTTTTGCCTTTTTTCAGAATGTTACATAGTTGGAATCATACAGTATGTAGCTATTACAGAATGACTTCCTTCACTTAGCAATATATATTAAGGGCTACTCATCTTGTGGTTTCATCAAGAAATCATGGCTCATTTCTTTAGTTTTAAATTAACAAATAAAAATCATAAGTATCTATTATGTACAACGTGATGTTTTGAAATATGCATACATTGTGGGATATTTAAGTAGAGCTAATTAGCACAAATGTAACCTTACATACAATTTTTAAGATGAAAACACTTTAAATCTGTTTCCTACCGCTTTTCAAGAATACAATACTACTAACTATCATCACCAAGCTGAACAATAAATTTCTTTTACTTTTTCATCCTAGAAAACAGAAATAACAGAGCCTTTGGACAACATCTTCCCAAAACCTCCATCTCCAGCCTCCTGCATCAGCCCTTGGGAACCAGCTGCTATGAATTCTACTTTTTTAGATGTAAGTCAGATCATGTGTTTGTTTCCACATCTCTCACTGAATTGTGTTCCATTGTATGGTATACCTGCTTGCTTATGTATTAAACTGTTGAGAGACATCTTGGTTGCTCCCGATTTGGGGCAATAAAGATGTTGTAAATATCTGTATATAAGATGGATAAATATCTAAGAGTGTGATTGTTTTATCATACTTTAATGTTACGTTTAACTTTGTAAGAACCTGTGGAGCTGTCCTCAGAAGTGACTGGACCATTTTCATTCCTACCAGCAATGAATGGGAGCTCCTTTTGCACCACGTTCTTTAGCACTTGACATCCTCATGTTTTAGATTCTAGCTGTTCTCATAGGTGCACAGTGTTATCTCATTATTTTAATTTGCAACTACATAATGATGTATTATAATGAATATCCTTTTGTATGCATACTTGCCATCTCCATAGACTCTCTGATGAGATTTCTCATGGGAACGTTGACTCACTTTTTGGTTATGTTTTTTAATTTTTAGTGTGGAGTTTTAAGAGTTCTTTATATATTTTGGATACCAGCCCTTTATCATATATGTGTTTTGCAAATATTTTTTCCCCACGTATGGCTTGTCTTTTTGTTCTCCTAATACTGTTTTTCATAGAGCGCAAGCTTGAAATTTTAATGAAGTCAACTTGTCAATCTTTCCTCATCCATTGTGCTGTAGTGATATTTCAAAAAGCTCATTACCACCTAGTGGAACCTGGGTTTTCTCCTATGTACCTTGTATGAGTCATATGCTTTGTGTCTTACATTTAAATGTATGATCCTTTTGAGTTAGCTTTCACAAAATATATGAGGTCTGGGGGCTGGGGTTGTGGCTCAGCAGTAGAGCACTTGTCTCGCATGTGTAAGGCCCTAGATTCGATTCGCAGCACCACATTAATAAAATAAAGGTATTGTGTCCACTTATAACTAAAAATATTTTTTTAAACAAACAAAAAATATGTAAGGCCACTCTCTCCTCCCTCTCTCTCTCTCTCTCTCTCTCTCTCTCTCTCTCTCTCCCTCTCTCCATCAAATTGATCTAATATCATTTATTGAGAAGCCTACCCTTTCACCAGAAATTTTTTTTTTCATTTCTATCAAAGATCAGTTAGGTGGACATAGTTGCTCTTTTGCTTTTTTAACCAAAAAATGGTCACTTTTTTTTTTTTTGTCATGTCACTGTATAATTAGTTATAATTATTTGAACCATGTACTGTGAAATAGTATCACAGTACATGGTTCAAATAATATGCTGAGAAAACTTATTCAAAGTTAATACAAGCTACATGAAAGCATTTTAACTTAAAAATTAGACACAATTGAACAATGACTCTAACAAAACCATACTGGTCCATTTCTTCCTAAGGTGAAGAGTAACCTTCCTCTTACATGTAAGGATACCATGTCCTAGTCACACATTGCTTTTTCACTGTTCTACATTTTTGTAAGATAATAGTAGGGCATGTCTTGGATATCAGGGACATAATGGTAATTCTGACTACTCATTTCTGATGAACACTTAGAAGTTTGGTTGATAACATCAAAAGTATTGCCTTAGAGAATCAAGATGTCACAAAGCCATTTGGAAAGACAGGATAGAAGAAAGCTGCAGCATGCAATCAGTGCAGGTGAGTAGGGTTTTGTTAGTGTTTCTTCCCCTCCTTCTCTTCCTGAGTCATTTGATTTCATTTGCATAACTAGCTCATGATGAAATGAATCCTGAGTTCTCAGGATATTATCATTGCAGCTTTGATCAAGCTGTGCAAATCAGAACCCAGTAATTAAAATGCATATAGATAGGTAGATGCAGATGTTAAAAATTGCAGCTTCACAAACTCAGTATCATTTTTTTAAACTAATAGGTTAACACCTGAAAGGACAGGTGACAGATGAGAGAGAAGAGACCTGAACTGCACCATGTTGGTGGGGCCTGGAATCCTTCTCCTATGAAAAACATTACTGCTTCACCATGAACTTTTTACTCCATTAAAATTGAACTCTCAGTCCTCTTCCTAATAACCTTTTGCTTGTGTTATTTTCTAAACTATTTTTTTCAATTATCCTTTCCACAATTATTTGTCCTCAAGTCTCTCACATATTTTGTGGAGCCCTGTGGAAGATGCAAACAACACACACACACACACACTTGTTCACATATTATTAACAATTTCAGGATGGCAAAAAACAGAGCATTGAACAGAGTACAGAAACCTTTTAAATGTGGGCCCTGTGCAACCACACATAGTCCGTGTTGGTCCTAAACAGTATCCAAGTTATATCATATCCTTTCCCACCACAGTCAACATTGATATATCCTTTCTCTGTTGCCTCCTGGCATATTAGGACAATATATCTCCTGCTTGCAAACCTTCCTCTACCTCTGTTCCCCTACATCCCCACAAAACATACCTTCCCAAAAGTCTACACTGGAATTTTGGACATTTTCATTTTAAGTTAAAAACTGAGCTGTTGTGAACCTGGTGTTCAGGTTTTACCACTGGAATATCCTGGCACTTCACCATTCCTTTCACAGAGGGGGCAATGTGCGGAAGAGCTTTAGTGAACGATAGTGGTAGTTTTCATTCTATGTGTTGGGCTTATGTTGCTGTCAGAAGTGATTGCCGCTTGGAGCAACGAAGCCACGGGAAAAAGTTCAGAGGCAAACTGGAAACAAACAGGCTTTTTATTCTGATAACTTCTCTCTCCGGCTCCAACAATGACTCTAACACGTACCACACACCACCAAAAAACCCACAAACAAAATGGCGCCGACCCCATCCAATCTCGGCTCAAGTCTCGCGAGATCCCGGGCCAAGTCCCGTGAGAACACTGAAGTGGCAATGTCCAAATATCTCTATGGCCCGCAGCCAACCGCAATCTCAGCCATCTCCCCAATCAGGGCTCCTGCAGGCTTATAATAATTATTTTAGAATGTGGAACAATTTAAATTTTTTTCCCCAGAAAGGTTTATATGTACCTTTCTTAAATGCTTTTTTTAATGCTCAAAATGAACCGGGCACCCAAGATTTATTCTTACTTCTTGACACTGTTTATTATTTATATACATCCACATTTTCTATCTATTATGTAACTGCACTGTCTCCCACTGACAATTTATCTCAAAAGAACATCATATTGCTATCATTAAAAGATCATTCATTGGGACTGGGGTTGTGGCTCAGTGTTAGAGCATTTGCCCAGCATGTGTGAGGCCCTGGGTTTGATCCTCAGCACCACATAAATAAAATAAAAGTATGGTGTCAACCTACCAAAAAAAAAAAAAAAAGTCTACAAAACATATCATTCATATAACCTCTGTGTAGAAAAAGTAGATCCTGAGAGTACTTCATGAATAAAGGGTGGCACTGCTATGTGTCTAGATAGCCAAAGGACGCATGGGTGACATGGCATATGAAATGCCAATACTTATTCTTTTATTTGTACAACAAGTATTTGCAGAGCACCTTCTAGCTACAAAGTCTCCTTGGAATTCAGCAATGAAGAAGACTGGCATGACTCCTGCCTTCAGGGAGCTCACGTTCTAGTGCAAGAGACAGAGCGCTTTACATATTGCCCCACTATCTCCAGCATGGATGTATGAAACACTTTAAAAACTTAAAATGTAATAGATAACTATGTAATAAGAATATAATTATTATAGTGGTAATTATAATAACAATTATAATATTATTTAATACAACATGTAAGCTCTAGATTATTATTTGCATTCTATTTTTCTATTTATTTATTTTTATGTGGTGCTGAGGATCGAACCCAGTGCCTCACACATGCGAGGCAAGCCCTCTACCACTGAGCTACAACCCCAGCCCCTATTTGCATCCTATTTTAAAGCATCTGAGTCGATTGTGTTGAAATAGTCACAGAACTGAAAGCTCAGGACTTAATAGATTAAGATAGGCTAGTAAGTTCCATAAAGAAGACTTCTGAGGGCAACCAGAACAAAGGATAGGGGTACACGCTTGTCTGGGAGACGAGAGAAGATTTTGCAGTGCAGGTAAATGCTAAGAATGTCAGAGGGCCAGGTGAGTAAAATGGAGGCTAGAAGAAGGAGGCCTCAGGATGAGGCTCTGTGCCTTGCAGCACAGCCTGTGCAGCTCAAGGTCATGACTGTGCCCTCAGCCAGTCACTGGCCTGACACAGTGGGCATTAGGTGATGTGCCCACTGAACCAGGTGAACAGAAGGACCACTCCCTGGCAATTGCTTAAAGCTCAAATCCTTTTTGATCCTACCTTAATTATGACAGTTTGACAATGAACGTCTTAATAGTGGTCCTAAGAGTATAGTATTAAACAACTTCATATTTATTTGTTTCTTTGTGATTTCCAATGTATCTCTTATATTGAAAATTAGTCCTGACCTTATAAAAGCAGAAATTTTTTCATCCTGAAGGGACTTTTTCCTTTAATTTCCTCATAGAAATTAAACCGATTATCTACATAATTTCTGTGCTAGTTAATCATGTACTATTTTGTACACTTCTCCCACAGAAGTCTATAAATAGGTTGTTTATAGAGGTTATTCTTTATATGTGTACTTTTTAATATTTTTACCTATGCAAATTAGTTTTCTTGAGGGACAGGGGATTATTTATTCTTTGTGTTTGTGAAATGAATGTGTCTATATTGCAAACACTGGTCTTCAACTGAAGGGGAGAGGAAAACATATATTAAATTTCACTTCAAAGTGTTTTGCATAGGTTCAAGTGGGATTTATTACAGATATAAAATGCAAATAGCTTCATGTCACATCTCTCTTTTGGCTAACATCTCTACATTCAAGGAGTTTTTAATTTGCTTTTGAGTTTTGGAAGAAGCATGGTTTAAATCAGATTTTATCTC
The DNA here is from genome assembly GCA_025594165.1 of Tamias sibiricus. Taxonomy (NCBI): domain Eukaryota; kingdom Metazoa; phylum Chordata; class Mammalia; order Rodentia; family Sciuridae; genus Tamias; species Tamias sibiricus. Next base: position 15,843,309 of record CM046662.1, read on the forward strand.
CCTCCCTCCTCCAAAACTGTCCTTTCCAAGGGCATTAAATCCCACCACACTTAAAAATAACATGCTAAATTATTGTCATCATCTTCTTTGACCCATTAGCAGTGCTTTTCTTTTGTTCCTTCCTTTCTTTCTTTCTTTTTGTACTGGGGATTGAACCCAGAGGCATTTTACCACTGAACCACATTTCCAGGCTTTTTTTTATATTTTAGTTTGAGACAGGTCTTCACTAAGTTGCTGAGGCTGACCTTGAACTTGCAGTCCTCCTGCCTCCACTGCCTGAGCCACTGGGACGACAGGTGTGCACCACCGCACTTGGTGCACTTCTTTCTTCTTGATTCATTTCCTTCACTTGCCTCAAGACACACTTCCATTCAATTCTCTAGTGTTTCACCATCCACTGGAGCTTCCCCTTCTCCAATCTCTAATGTGAAAACACTCAGGACTGTATATGCTTGGTTTTCTCCTCTTCTCTACCCACACTCGCTCTGTGACCTCATCAGTCTCATGGAGTTCACTCGTGTGCATACTCCAGCTATCTCGAGCTTTTCATCTCTAGCAGAGATTTCTCACCAAGATCTAAGTTCATCTCCAAATGCCTCTGTTTCTCCAGTTCGATGGACAACAGATGGCATTAACTCAGTGGTATCCAAATCTGAAATCTTGACCCTTGGCTGACAACCCAGACACTGCTCTCACCACACTTGTCCATCCCACTAAAGGGCAGCTTCACCTTTCCATTACTGAATACAATGATTGCAGAGCAGTCTTGTTTGACTGTTATCTCACACCCCACATCTGGTGTTGGGATACCTGCTGGGCTTAATTTGAAAATACATACTGAAACCCAGTTTAAAAAAAAAAAAAAAAAAAAGGATGGGAGGGAGCACAAAGAATCGAATTCATTGAAGCAGAAGAGCTAATGGCCCTTCAATGTATGAAAAGATGTTCAATATCATTCATAATAAGAAAAATAAAACTTAAGAATACACTGAGATACTCTTTCTCATGTATCATGTTGGTAAAAATTCAGACACTTGACATCACAGTCTGGTGTCAAGGCTGTGAAAACTGGCATGTTCAGGTCTGTGACATTGGAGTGCAAGTTATACAGCCCCCATGGAAAGGGCTTCTACAGTGTTGAATAGTCATACATACATCTCCTCTTTGACCCAACAATTCTACCTCTAGGAATTTATTCTAGATAGATATGAAGATCTAGAGTAGATCTTTCTCATACACCAAGCTTATTCAGACATTTCTAGTAGCAAAAGATGGAATACAAACCAAATGCCCATCAATGAAAATTATTTGGATAAATTAGGGTGCATTTACACACAGTTATAAAAAAAAAAAGAATTGTGAAAATATGCATGGAAAGTGTGTTTGTGTGTATGTGTTGGGGTATGATTTTAAACAACATGAACAAAGTGCAGAATTTTCTACTAGACTATGTTGTTTAAAGAAGAAAATAATTTGCAAAACAAACAAATACAAAAGAAAAGCACTGGAAAAACAATACAAAGACTGATTTTTTAAATGATCATTTCTAGTAGGGTTTGACAAACTATGTTCCACAGACTCAACACACTCTTCTGTATGTTTTGTATATAGTTTTTTTTTCCCTTGCTATTTGTGTTTTGTTTTGTTACTGGGGATTGAATCCAGAGTTGCTTCTCTGAACTATATCCCTAGCCCTTTTTATTACTATTTTTAATAGTGAAAGTATTTTTTTAATTTTTTATTTATTTTTATATTTTATTTGTTATTTTTAGATGTGCATGATAGTAGACCGTACTTTGACATATTATACATACATGGAGTATAACTTAGCTCAATTAGGATCCCATTCTTGTGGTCGTACATGGTATGGAGTTTCACTGTTTGTATATACATATATGAACACAATGGAGTATAACTCATCCATAAAGAGAAATGAAATTATGGCATTTGCTGGTAAATGGATGGAACTGAAGAGTGTCATGCTAAGTGAAATAAGCCAGTCGCCCCAAAAACCAAAGGCCAAACGTTATCTCTGGTATGTGGATGCCAACACACAATAAGAGGGCCAGGGAGGAAGGAAGTTCCTTTTAACATTTTGAGACCACATATCTCTAAGTTGCACAGGCTGGCTTCTGACTTGTAATCCTCCACCTCAGCCTACTAAGTTGATAGGACTACAGAAATGTAACATCATTACCAGCATTTGTCTATAGATTAACTGGAACACAACCACACGTATTTATTCCATATTGTTTAAGGTTGCTGTTTCTTTATAATATCAGAGTGAAACAGAATACATGAAAATGTACATAGGTACATACCTATGCGAGCAGATAGGAATCACAGCAAGACTTCTCTAAGTGGACTTATTAAAGTTCAACTTTGAACCTTAACATGCTTTATACATTCAGAGAAATAAAAAGTTAGAAAGCTATCCTTAAAATTGCAAACAGATGGAATCAAAATAATCTATGTAAACAGCAAATGGATAAAATCACCACAAAGAATAAAGAAATAATTCGAGTGACCTCTGATGAGACATCCTTCTGACATCCCTAACAACACAGCAACACAGCTTTATCGTCCCCTTGATACACTGCATTGTCAAGTTCATGAAGTATCCTGCAAACAACTTCAACCTGAATCCAATCAAGCTGTTAGAACTAACTTCTAATTCATAGAAAACACAGGAAAAAGTTTAGTAATAGTAGAATTAATAATCACACAGATCTAATGTGAGTAGCTTTCTACAAGACAAATGTTCCAAAGTTTTAAAGAAAATGCAATGAGAGTAAACAACCATTCAAGATTTTAAAAGAGATTTAATATTCAAGCACAATGCATGAGACTTGGGTTAGATGCTGACTTGGGATCACAGTCACATACACACAACATATTGTAAAGGATATTTCTGTAACAATTCCCAAAATTTGAAATGTCCTGGATATTACATGATATTGCAGACTTCTTACTTTTCAGATGCCCAAGAATAGCTACAGGAAGACATATGTGTCTGTCACATTCAAACACTAGGCAAAGATAATTAAACATTATTAAATCTAGGTGCTGGGTAATAAATGTTTATTATGCTACTCTGAATTTTCTGTACACTTGAATTTCCTTAACAAATGTGAAAAGACTGAGTGTGTCTGTGTGTGAGCTTGTCTCTGGAATCTGACCACTTCTGTCAGTCATCCTCTTCTCCCTCTAGGATTCCTGTAGTTACCTTCTCTCTAGTTTCCCTGTCACCCTACTTGTCAACAAAAGTCTATTTTTTTCAGAGAACCTGAACCCCCTCTTCAAACAAAACCACAGCATATGAAATGCAAGCTCATGTTACTCTTTCACTGAACATTTTGCAGTAGCTCCCTCAATTCATTGATTCAAAATCCACATTCATTTTTTTATTAATTTATTTTAATTAGGCATATATGACAGCAGAATGCATTTGAATTCATTGTACACAACTGCAGCACATTTTTCATTTCTCTGGTATGTACATGATATAGCATCTCACCATACATGCAGTCATACAAAATCCACACTCTTACCATGACCTCCAAGTAGTACATCTCCCTCCACCAACTGCATTCCTCATGTATGTGATTTGTGGTCAGCCCTCCACATGCACAAGTCCTATATCTGTAGATGACTTAGTCAACTGCGATGGAAAATATGCAAAGAAATTGTGTCTGTGCTACACAATCAACATTTCTGTTTCTTTTGTTCTATGGCGTAACCTATAACATTCATAACTTTAATACATGGTACAGTACGCCTTCCTCAAAAAAAATATTTGGCTAATGAATGAATATTGAGTTGGTGGGTGTATTATCCAAGGTTGAAATTTCTATTTTGGTAGTTTATGTGAGATGTTGCCTTTCTTTCAGGACTGACAGTAGCTGGTCAGTGACAGTAGAAAAATATTTTATATTGAAAGGCAGATGAACACAGGACAATTGAATGCAAAGGAGTCAATAAATACACTATGCTTTTAATTATGCTAAAACACTAAAAAAACAAGTTCCATTTCATTAGGAAGACATCTGTTTTACAAATAACAGAAATTGACTTTATAAGAATAATTGAGTGGCTTTGTATTGAACATTATTTTTTTAATTTTTTATTTATTTTTATATTTTATTTGTTATTTTTAGATGTGCATGATAGTAGACCGTACTTTGACATATTATACATACATGGAGTATAACTTAGCTCAATTAGGATCCCATTCTTGTGGTCGTACATGGTATGGAGTTTCACTGTTTGTATATACATATATGAACACAATGGAGTATAACTCATCCATAAAGAGAAATGAAATTATGGCATTTGCTGGTAAATGGATGGAACTGAAGAGTGTCATGCTAAGTGAAATAAGCCAGTCGCCCCAAAAACCAAAGGCCAAACGTTATCTCTGGTATGTGGATGCCAACACACAATAAGAGGGCCAGGGAGGAAGGAAGTTCCTTTTAACATTTTGAGACCACATATCTCTAAGTTGCACAGGCTGGCTTCTGACTTGTAATCCTCCACCTCAGCCTACTAAGTTGATAGGACTACAGAAATGTAACATCATTACCAGCATTTGTCTATAGATTAACTGGAACACAACCACACGTATTTATTCCATATTGTTTAAGGTTGCTGTTTCTTTATAATATCAGAGTGAAACAGAATACATGAAAATGTACATAGGTACATACCTATGCGAGCAGATAGGAATCACAGCAAGACTTCTCTAAGTGGACTTATTAAAGTTCAACTTTGAACCTTAACATGCTTTATACATTCAGAGAAATAAAAAGTTAGAAAGCTATCCTTAAAATTGCAAACAGATGGAATCAAAATAATCTATGTAAACAGCAAATGGATAAAATCACCACAAAGAATAAAGAAATAATTCGAGTGACCTCTGATGAGACATCCTTCTGACATCCCTAACAACACAGCAACACAGCTTTATCGTCTCCTTGATACACTGCATTGTCAAGTTCATGAAGTATCCTGCAAACAACTTCAACCTGAATCCAATCAAGCTGTTAGAACTAACTTCTAATTCATAGAAAACACAGGAAAAAGTTTAGTAATAGTAGAATTAATAATCACACAGATCTAATGTGAGTAGCTTTCTACAAGACAAATGTTCCAAAGTTTTAAAGAAAATGCAATGAGAGTAAACAACCATTCAAGATTTTAAAAGAGATTTAATATTCAAGCACAATGCATGAGACTTGGGTTAGATGCTGACTTGGGATCACAGTCACATACACACAACATATTGTAAAGGATATTTCTGTAACAATTCCCAAAATTTGAAATGTCCTGGATATTACATGATATTGCAGACTTCTTACTTTTCAGATGCCCAAGAATAGCTACAGGAAGACATATGTGTCTGTCACATTCAAACACTAGGCAAAGATAATTAAACATTATTAAATCTAGGTGCTGGGTGATAAATGTTTATTATGCTACTCTGAATTTTCTGTACACTTGAATTTCCTTAACAAATGTGAAAAGACTGAGTGTGTCTGTGTGTGAGCTTGTCTCTGGAATCTGACCACTTCTGTCAGTCATCCTCTTCTCCCTCTAGGATTCCTGTAGTTACCTTCTCTCTAGTTTCCCTGTCACCCTACTTGTCAACAAAAGTCTATTTTTTTCAGAGAACCTGAACCCCCTCTTCAAACAAAACCACAGCATATGAAATGCAAGCTCATGTTACTCTTTCACTGAACATTTTGCAGTAGCTCCCTCAATTCATTGATTCAAAATCCACATTCATTTTTTATTAATTTATTTTAATTAGGCATATATGACAGCAGAATGCATTTGAATTCATTGTACACAACTGCAGCACATTTTTCATTTCTCTGGTATGTACATGATATAGCATCTCACCATACATGCAGTCATACAAAATCCACACTCTTACCATGACCTCCAAGTAGTACATCTCCCTCCACCAACTGCATTCCTCATGTATGTGATTTGTGGTCAGCCCTCCACATGCACAAGTCCTATATCTGTAGATGACTTAGTCAACTGCGATGGAAAATATGCAAAGAAATTGTGTCTGTGCTACACAATCAACATTTCTGTTTCTTTTGTTCTATGGCGTAACCTATAACATTCATAACTTTAATACATGGTACAGTACGCCTTCCTCAAAAAAAATATTTGGCTAATGAATGAATATTGAGTTGGTGGGTGTATTATCCAAGGTTGAAATTTCTATTTTGGTAGTTTATGTGAGATGTTGCCTTTCTTTCAGGACTGACAGTAGCTGGTCAGTGACAGTAGAAAAATATTTTATATTGAAAGGCAGATGAACACAGGACAATTGAATGCAAAGGAGTCAATAAATACACTATGCTTTTAATTATGCTAAAACACTAAAAAAACAAGTTCCATTTCATTAGGAAGACATCTGTTTTACAAATAACAGAAATTGACTTTATAAGAATAATTGAGTGGCTTTGTATTGAACATTATTTTTTTAATTTTCAAGGGCAGGAAGCAGCCTCAAAGCTAATATAAATAGTCTTTAGCTGCATGTTTTCTGAAGGCTACGATCAGCTTTTTAATATACTTAGAAAAAGTTAAAATAGTGTAAATATAAAACTGGTCAACAAAATCCACTTTAATGATAAAATGAGATTATTAGTCTAAAAAATGCAGAATTTCCCATTGGGGTAGAGTATGCCAATTTGGAAGTGATGAAAATGTATGAAACATGAAAAAAAATCACTTCCTATTGAAAGCATGTTCACTTAACCTCACCTCTGTGGAATAACCTCCACCTAGTCATGTTTGCAGAACCAGAGGCTGCCTGTCAGCAGACATTTCCTACCCTTCAAGAAACATGGAGTACAGATTTCACAATCCAAAATCCTAGTACACAGAATTCCACCAGAGTAATTTGAAACATGCTCTGTGAATAAAGCTTGGAGAGAAGATTATCAACATTTAAACTAACTTGTGAATGTTATAAAAGGCTGGAAGTGATACATAATGAGTGAAGACTAAAAACCAGAAATAGAAAGGAAAATGTGCTACATGATTGGAATCTCATGAAAATGGAAAGGCTAGCTGTAAAACTCAGAGTAGTCAGAAAGTGGAATTTTGAATTTTAAGGTAGGAAAGAGAGAAACCAATTAAATTAACATAAAGTATAAACAACTTCGACAAACCTAGAATCTAATATAAATGAACCAGAGAAAAGGGCAGAAAAGTGCAATTTTGAGCTAATGAATATAAAAACAAGTTCCTTGAATTAGGTAGGAAGAGGGTAGAAAAACAACATGTTCACGTAGAGAACATCCTGTACGTTATTTCTCCTAAATAAAATTTATAGAAGGAAATATCCTTTGGGTGCTTATTTCAGTCATATATAGCCTGATCAGATTTGGATTTTACAATATGTCGTCTAGAAAGGGTATTTGTCTGTATGCAAATGAATTGTTTCAATTGATTTCTAAAAGACATAAATAAATGACACTTAATTTTATTTAATATAGCATAGAAGATTTTGGGGCTCTGGAATATAATTATTAATGGTCAAATCACATCTTAATATTTAATTTCTCTATGCCGAAATTACCTTGTATGTGAAATGAGATATGAGACATAGTTATTTGCTTATCCATGTCATAACATAATGTATACAATACATGCCAGCTATTATTATTGATTATCTTAATTTTAACTATGACTTCAAAAGAGCCATGCAGTTTTGGAAAACATAAATGACAAATGTAATATCTGTAAATTATCTTTTACAATATTATATTTGTTTATTAAGTTTTTCATTTTCTGGTATAGAAACTGTTTATTTATTTATTTTTTTAATTGTTGAGTATATTTCTTATATTCCTAACCCAGGGTTCTGCTTTCACATAAAATTGACCTTTTTAAAGAAAAACTAAAATTTAAAATTTATCTATCTATCTATCTATCTATAGATAATATTATACAACTTCAATGCTTCATTGAATTTCAATCATTCCTGGTATGGTGAGGATGTGAACCCAGGTAGGAAGTTATTTAAATGAGACAGTTTAAGTTAATTTCAAAGTAAATATCTGAAAATTGAAGACAAATATAGACACTCACTTTTTAAATGGCTGTATAAAATTGTTTTAAGTTATTACATAAATATAATTTGATGTTAGAATAATTATATTTAGAAAATTGTGATATGGTATGTAAAATAGATCGACAATAGATTTTTCTCCTAGATTTTTGTATCAGTTTGCTAGAGCTGTCATAACAGACTCCCACAGACTGAGTGGCCAAATAAGAGAGATGTGTTTTCTCTCAGCTCTTGAGACAGGAAGCTCAAGAGTCAGGTGCCAGCAGGTTGGTTTCCCTGACTGTCTTGCACACGCCCACCATACTGCTGCCCCTTCACTGGCCTTTCTGAAGGCTGTGTGGCCTAATTTCTTCTTAGAGGGACACCCATTGAATTAATGACATCCCATTCTAACAGTTCATTTTAATTTAATTACCTCTTTATTTAAAACCCTGTATCCAAATACAGTCACATTATGAGGTACAGAGGGTTAGGGCTTCCACATACGAAATGTAAAGGACACAATTCAGTCCATAACAGTCTTCTTTAAAATTATCATAAGCCATAAAATGTCACATCTCTTCACAATTTACTGTAATGTAAAACTGGCAATTTGCTCCTTGTCCCTCTTTACTGTTCCTGTCCCTTCAAGAAATATGACTTTGCTTAGAAAAATGAACTGGTAAAATCTATTCCATCCAGGTACCTTAAATAACCCAGAAAAAGTCTTTAGAACAAGCTCATGAATCATGTTCTCAACTTTACTTATGTCAAAATCCATTTGGGGACCCTTTCTTCCTGAATATGGTTAATGATCCATGTACCATCTGACAATTCAAAACTTCTTCAACGTCTAGGCCACTCTGGTGCCTGCATTTCAGGGGTACAGCATTTTAATACTAGTGTGGAAACTGGATAAATTGTCATACTATTAAAAAGTAAGGGCAGGGAAGATGTCAGAACCATCTCAAGGCTGTGTGTAATTTAATGTGAGCTTCAGCTCTCCTTGTTTTAATGATTTTACCTCGTCTCTGTTTCTAACATATCTCCTCTTCACATATCTCTTCTTTTCACTGTTTTTCTTTCACTATCTCCCTGGTTTATTTATAGAGAATGGTTGAGAATACTGTGGATGAGAATGGGGGCAAGGGAGACAGTCAGCTATAATGCATCTCTCCTGAGGATCTCCAAAATCTTTTTTAATTTTCTGTCTTCACTAATAAAAATTAACATATCTATAAAATATGGCCTTTTTCTCAAAAATGTTCCCTATATGTAATATGGAGGGTGAGAAAAAAGAAACAAATAGGACACACAGAAATAAGTTAGAAGTCTGTTGAGAATTGAATTATATTGGATTGTATGTAAGTGGAGTAGAAACTCAAAGGGGCAAGAAATTAAACAGCAAATCACTGATGGTTCCCTGGTGCAGGAAGGAGTTAGGGGGAGTCCTTAAGGACAGGTATGATTCAGACAGGTTCAAGTTTGATAAACAACCTCTCTCAGGACTTTGTCATAGCCTGAGCAAAGGCTTTGCCATGAAGATTAGTGCATGCTTGAGCATGGGGATAAATGTTGGAAATCACTGTGTGGGCTCAATGCTTTTCCTGTATATCATGGGTATTGGCATGTCCATGGGACATTGAGAAATTTTGAAAACAGAATGATCCACCATCTTTCTATCTCTAACTTCTGTTTTTGCTTTGCCCCACAGGGTTTTATCATACCTAAGGGAATAGTTTAAAGGGGAAGAGAGTAGGAAAGGAGGAGGCCAAGTAACAATGTGCAACTGATTTGACAGTATGAGTGTAGAATTATTTTGTGGGGGGGGAAAAATGACAGATCTGAGAGGCAAAAGGAAGGTTCTGGAGAGATGTGGGCTGGAAGCTTCCTAAGAGTCATTGTGGGATTGGTCCACACAACAAGTTTGGGGATAGAGATTTCCGAACAGCTAAAGTACAGTTTGAAGAAATATGGATATACATTTTGCCTCTTCACAACATCTGTTTCAAAAACAAATTATTCATTGATACTCTGGAGCCAGACTGCTGGGGATCCTGTTCTGTTTCCATCACTTAACGAGCTGTGGGGTCTTAACTCTACTTAACTACTCTGTGCTTCAGTCCTCAGCCATAAGATGGAAATAATGCAGTATGTCCTTCAAAATTATTAAATGGGGTTGTTTGGAGATTTAAAGTAAGACAATGCTGGAGTTTAACACTACCAGTACTACAGCTTTAGAAAGGACAGCATCATAGGGCGTAGGGAGACAGAAGGGGGCATGATGGTTACAAGCACTGTGATAAGAAATAGGGGCTGAGATACAGGAAGTTACAATGGGGACCCTGCTTCCTGATTCAATGACTGTGGATAAGAATCTCCATCTGCCTATGAACATAACCAAAGGCAGCATTTTCAATAATAATTGAATAAAATAATGCAAAAAATCTAGGAAGGCTGAGTTAAATGGAATCTTTGAGATCATTTAATAGGATTTTCTTCCTGCGGTACTAATACTGTCTATGACATCCCTGAGAAATGGTCACATAACCTTTTCCTCCATCCTCCAAACATCTGTGTCCTCCTCTGTCAATCAGGGACTGTTTCACTTGTCAATGTTTGGCCTGCCGCCTGGGGTAAGGTCAGTCTTAGATGTGCCACTACCACTGCTTCTATTCTGTTTACTAAAAAAGAAGTATGTTTTATTTCTTTTCCTTCTGAAAAGATATTGTGTCTCCCTTGAGAATAAAATGTGTTATGTTATTTTCTTAGTAAGTTTCTTACTTTCAAGAAGAAAATATGGATTGTTTATGAGAGACAAGCTGGTTTCTCGAAGCACTGAGCCAATAGGTTTCATGGGAATGCATCTCTGAAATTGTAAATACTCGCTAGGAGCACATGATGTTCCCTTTGCTCTTCCCAGTGAGCCTGATAGAGTTCACTCCCCTTGCTCTGTATGTGGGTTGCCTAAGCGCCTGGAAGGAAGCCTGTTACTTTCCTACATAATTCCCATTAGATTTCAGCTCACTCCCCAATAACACTGAAATGCCATAAGCAAACATGGAGGGTGCAAGAGCTGCTTCTGCCATTACTAGCAGCAGGCTTCCTGATGGATTCATGTCTAGTGCAGGGTACATGCCATGATTCAGTGTGCAAACATATAAAATGTAACATGGAATATTCAAAAGCAAATACATGTTTTTCATTACCCACAGCAAGGTTTCTCAATCTTCTATTCCTCATTGTCCCTCTGAGATGGTTTTGTAGATTTTTTTCTAGTCAGCACCTCTCCGTATGAAATAGAAACATCACAGACATACTGTATATTTAGCCTTTGTTATATGTATACCAATACTTTAAACACGAAAAGAGCAAGAAAATACAAGGGTCTCCTTACCAACAGCAATATAAATTAATCACCGACGCTTGGTGATGATATTGCACAGGATAGAATATATTCCCTAGAAATTCCCTAGACATCTCCGAAAATAATGCCTTGATTATTGCAAGTGGGGGACACCACCTAAGAAATGGAAACAGAAGACTGATTCTTTTGATAACCTCAATTTCACTTAGGCTTATGATTAGGTAGCAGATTTGCCTTGATTATTGGCAATGTGGGGGACACCACCTAAGAAATGAAACAGAAGACTGATTCTTTTGATAACCTTCAATTTCACTTAGGCTTATGATTAGTAGCAGATTTACAAAGATAAACAAAAATTGGCATTAAGGTATTTTAAAAATTGGTATGGAAATTGTCATATAAAAATATATTTTTTAGTTTAAGTTAACTGAACAGCAGAGTGTCAAAACTAATGACTTATGAAAGCCAATATAGATAATCTTTTTCATTTGCTAGACCATCGTTAAGGGATGCTCAATTTTTAAATGTTAAATTTTAATGTTAAAAACTAATGTAATACAGTAATACATGGTTTTATAAAAGAACATTACAAATAAAGTTACACTATCCTTTAACCATTATTATCTACTTTGATCCCCTTAAACTTTTCAAGATAAATGCTATTATTATCTAAATACATTCCTACACCTCCTCATTTTTTTTCATTTTGACACTTACTATACATAAACACACATATATCAATGTTCTTACATGTAGGGATCATTCATTTTTTTTTTAATGCTGATTTTTAAACCTGTGGTAGGAACTACCAGAACCTATTTCTTACTTTCTCCTATTCATGGACATTCCAATTAAGAGCTTGGAGTTATATCAGAGTCCTGGAGAATCTCAATACCTAATCCAGTGATTCATGACCATATATAAGGAAGATTTCTGAATTTCTACGGAGGGAGAAGATCATGCAAAACTCCTGTGCACTAAAACAAGGTAGTGTTCATTTCCTATTGGCATGGCTCCCTGGCCACCATGCCATGCAGCCAGCCCACTGGTCCTGGCCCAGAAGCAGCAGTGAAGTGATAAAGTGGGGACCCAGCAGGCTGAAACCCAGGCAGCAAGCACAGACTGCCTTGTGGCGCCCACCAGACCAGTGTGGGTTTAAGGTGCAGTGGGCCAGCCTCGGTTAAGCTACGACAAACCTACCTGTCACTCTACTACAGCCTGGCCAGCTGAAGTAGTGCTCCAAGCAGAGATGCAGTTCCAGACTCCACCACTGAACATATACAATTCAATCCCTTCAATTTCCACTTGGGATGCTGGGAGAAAATAGAAATAAGATATACCTGAACGGGATTCAGGATTAACCAATAGTATTAGTACTTTTCCAAACCCTAATTAGCATAATTTTGGACCAAAAACATTTTTACTTTTTTTCAAACCCCGACTGGACCAAGAGCATTGACCCAAGAGCTATATAAACACCTACAATGACACTCAAACCCCTCTGGCTCTGTTGGAATTATGTTTCTACATACATGTAAATAAATCCTGTGCTTACAATCACTCACTCTGGTCTGTGGTTTTCATCTCTTTGATTTCAAGAGACAAGAACCCAGAAAGAAGATGAATTTGACTCTGAGCTACTGGGGTCTGCAGCAGCCTGTAGGGCACAGTGCATCATTGATAGCTGCAACACCTCTCAGCTGCAGAGCCCTGCAAACTTCTGCAGACCCCACCCAACAGCAGAAGCAGAGAAAGCCCAGTCCCATAAGCCAGCAGAAACAGAGAATCAAGTTTTATCTCAAAACTCCAATTTTACCATGATAAGCTGCCTTCATTTCTGTTTTCTGAAAACCCTATTTATGTTTGCATGATCTTCATAGAATAGATGTTTCTACTGTACTAACTCTGTGCCAGGCACTATTCTAGATCCTTTACAAATGTCAATCCTAATTGCCATTCTAAGTTTTATTTGTATTTTAGAAATGAAGAAAGTGATACTATCATTCACAGATTACCTAACTCCTCAAGAGGACTGAATTAGTGAAGGCAAAGCCAGGATTTGAAAAAGGCTGGCTACTCAGAAGCTATAAATTCCTGTTGTACAAATAAGAGATGCTCATCTCTTTATTAAGAAATGAATGACAATGAAATGCAACAAAAGAACACAACCCCATAATTAAGCAAAGATACAACCAAATTTGTGTGTCGGCATTTTAACTGTATTTTCTTAGATGCTGTGAAATTCTTTAAAATGACATATGTGTCTTTCCAGTTTTAGTCACATTTTATATTTAAACTTGAATGGTAAAGATGTGTGATTTTTCAAATCAAATCCAGTGAGTTATAGCTTAAGCAAATAATATGAATGTTGGTTCAAAAACATGCCAAATAGTAGAATTATTGTCTAAAGTTTACAGTAATTCATTTAGTAATCTACAAGGTTCAGACAGGTACATCATGGTGATAAGAAAAGCTGCAAATGAATCCTAAAAATGGTAGTAGTAGTCAGGGTAGTCAGTATTTCTACATTAAAAAAAAAAATTCTTTGGCAATCTCTTTATTAAAGATGAAACAAAACAGTAGCCACTATCAAGGAGGGGAAAAGAGAAGGGGAAAGCTTATATATTAATTTAAATGTGTGATACAATTTAACTTTGATTTCAGAGAAGCACACAGCACAACGGGTTTCTACCCAAGACATGCTTATATTTCCTTGAGCTGAGATTTATGCTATAACCCTACTAATGGCAAATATTTTATCAGAAGAAGGGGGAAAACTTTTCAATACCTTTTGGAATATTTTAACTCTATGGTAGAATGTAATGAATGTTCCATATTACCTTTAATTGAAACATATATTTCAGTAGTAAAATTCATAAATCACAAGTGCAGAAAAAAAAAGAACATGGAATCATAAATTTGACACATTTTGCATTAAAATAGATACATCAACTATTAAAATAAATGTATCTCTTACTGAGAAAATAGATCAAAATCAAATCTAATAGTTCACTTACCAAATCAGACATCCACTATTGAATCATTACTTATTGAATACTGAAGAAGATACATCATCTATCAAATCAAATACCTTCCCCAGTAAATCAGTCCCACCATCTGATTCAAAACTGTCTTCTACTAAATCAAAAAACTACCCAATAAATCAAAGCAATATTGCATCAAAGAATTTCATTTAAAGTAAATATAGTGCATCACCAGACAGCATATTTCATAGTAAAGGTATCATTTATTAAGAGAAAGATATGCTTTTTGCCATCTAATTCTTTCAAATGTGTTCTTTTGATATAGTAAGATATTATTCATTTGTGCTTCTTTTTACTATGACTTCTAAAAACATATTTTCTAAGCAAATAATACTCAAACAAAAATAAAATGTTTGAGATGCTAAAATAAGTCTGTACTCTTAAATAGCTCCAGCATGTTAACACTGGATTAATTTCACCTTAATTTTTCTTTTTTTAAATTGAAATTTTATATTTGATTCATTCATAATGATTACACATATTTATGGCATACAATGTGATGTTTTGACACATGTTCATTGTATAATGATCAAATCACAGTAATCAGCTTACCTATCACCTCAAGCATTTATCTTATTTTTTTTTAAATTTTGTAATGAGAATATTCAAAATCCTCTCTTCTAGCTATTTTGAAATATCCAAGACATTATTGTTAACTATAGTTATCCAGTTGTGCAATGAGTCAGCAGAAATTGTTGCTTTTATTGAACTGTAAATTTGTACCTACTGAACAACCTCTTATCTGTTCTCCCCTTTCCCTCTCCAGCCTCTAGTAACTACTGTCCTCCTTTCTACTTCTAGGTCAACTGTTTTAGATTCCACATGAGTAAGACATGTGACATGTGTTTCTCTATCTGGCATATTTCACTTACTGTAATGTCCTTCATGTCTATCCATATTGTCATAAATGATAGTGTTTCATTGTTTTATTATGGCTGCACAGTATTTCATCGTGTATATGTATATACGACATTTTCTTCATCCATTTATGAACTTATGGATACTCAGATTGATTTTGGCTATTGAGAATAATGCTGTAATAAGCATGGGAGTGCAAATGTGTCTTCGGTATAATGATTTCATTTCCGTTAGGTATAAAGCCAGTATTGGGACTACTGGATAACATGGTAGCTCTATTTCATTTTCTTTTGAGGACCATTCTAATCTACATCCCCAACAAAGTGCAAGGGTTCCCTTTTCTCCATATCCTCACCAGAACTTGTAACCACTTGTATTTTTTATAATGGTCATTCTAGCTGGAGTAAAGTACAAACTACCATTGTTTTTGTTGTTTTATTATTGGTAGTTTAATTATTTGGTGGTAAACCCTGAGAGTTGGAAAGTCAAAGTCATTTTCTTTTTATTCTGTTTTCATAAACACATAAACACAGACTATTTTAATGTTGACTTTCATTTTATATGATTGCCTTCACCTAATTATGGCTAGAAAATAGGACAGTTAAGAAATAGAGCAAGAACATCTTTGTAATTCTAAAGTTTCCTAAAGAATTTAAGGAATTATTTTTTTTCTAAATTTACAGTTATCATGGTTTATTTTTGCTTAATTGTACAATTTCCTCAAAAACAATTTGACAGTATTTATTTTAATTCAGAATAGTCTTTTCAATGGAGGAGCTATTCTGTAAAACATCCCATGGAACATTCTGCTCTAAATCATCATTTCTTTTCTACTATTTATTCAACGTTGTTGTATATATAACAGTAAAATGCATTACAATTCATAATACACGTACAGAGCACCTATTTACATATCACTGTTTGTATACAAAATATATTCATACTATTCATGTCTTCAAACATGCATTTAGGGTAATGATATCCATCTCATTCTACCATTTTTTTTTCCCCTTCATACCCCCATACCCCTTCCCTTCCCCTCCCTCCCCATTGACCTTTCTAGTGTTCCTCTAATCCTCCTATGCTCCCCATCACAACCCCACTGTGAATCAGCCTACTTATATCAGAGAAAACATTCGGCATTTGGCTCTTTGGGATTGTCTAACTTCACTTAGCATAATATTCTCTAACTTCATCCATTTACCTGTGAATGCCATGATTTTATTCTCTCTTATTGCTGAGTAATACTCCATTGTGTATATATACCACATTTTCTTTATCCACTCATCTACTGAGGGACATCTAGGTTGGTTCCACAATCTAGCTATTGTGAATTGTGCTGCTATAAACATTGAAGTGGCTGTGTCACTGTAATATGCTGTTTTTAAGTCCTTTGGGAATAGCCCCAGGAGTGGGATGGCTGGGTCATAGGGTGATTCCATTCCCAGTTTTCCAAGAAATCTCCATACTGCTTTCCATAACGGTTGCACCATTTTGCAGTCCTACCAGCAATATATGAGTGTGCCTTTTCCCCCACATCCTCTCCAACATTTATTGTTGTTTATGTTCTGAATAGCTGCCAATCTGACTGGACTGAAATGAAATCTTATAGTTTTGATTTGCATTTCTTTAATTGCCAGAGATGTTGAACATTTTTTTCATGTATTTGTTGATGGATTGTATATCTTCTTCTGAGAAATATCTTTTCAGTTTCTTGGCCCATTTATTGATTGGATTATTTGTTTTTTTGGTGTTAACATTTTTGAGTTCTTTATATATTCTAGAGATTAGTGCTGTATCTGATGTGCATGTGGTAAAAATTTGTTCCCAATTAGCAGGCTCTCTATTCACCTCACTGATTGTTTCTTTTGCTGAGAAGAAGCTTTTTAGTTTGAATCTATCCCATTTATTGATTCTTGATATTAAATCATTTTAATTAAATTATTTTGAACTTCTCAATATGAAAACTGGACACAGTACACTGATTTGGTTACACCTAAGGAATTGGTACATGTATCCACTAAACTATCAACTACATAGATATTGACACTTTTAATAGTTAAATTCACTAATGTTACTAACATATTAGGATTGATTTCCCATAAAGCTGAGATTCATAACTGGTAAGATGTAGAAAGATAATTCAAAGATTTTCAAACTATTTGTTTGCTTTTGTGGTGGCTTGAAATTAAAATAATTGCCTATTTTTTCAACTAAGAAATTATAATAGAATTTTGACAGTAGCTTCTGTCAAGAAGCTAAAATATCTGATAAATCTTAGTCCATCTCTCTTCAAGAAATAAAGGGCACAGTGGGACACATCTGAAATCCCAGCAACTTGGAGGCTGAGGCAGGAGAATCCCAAATTCAAGGTCAAAAGTTAGCCTTAGTAACTTAGGGAGGCCATAAACAACTCAGACCCTGTCTCAAAATGAAAATAAACAAATGGAAAGAGCTGGAGATGTGCTCAGTGGTAAAGCATCCCTGGACTCAACCCCAATTAAAAAAAAAAAGATAGAGGTAAGAGGTGACCACTGTTTGGGAACCAGGAGGGCCTTTCTCTTCCTTGCAATCACAATCCCATTCATTTGCAAAATGTTTCCCTTTGGAAGCTGGGTTGCTCACTAGCTTCTTGCATTTGCCAGTCTTGTTTTTGTCACCTACAAAGGACCTACCTGGCCCTTGGAAAACTGAATTTACAATCCCTGCTATATAAAGCATAGCTCTCAGTATGTAATTAAAGTAGTCATTATGTGTTTAACATTTTTCTAAAACTGTATGGATATGAATGAATTTAAAACCCACTTTTTGTGTTTTCAAGTACTATTCTGTCTTGCTGAGAATGATAAAATATCTCGAAGAGTTTGGAGAGTAAAAAGCACATTATACATTAATTGTATGGTGTGGATAGCTTCTGCTGTCAGTAAACATAGACCACATATGGTTGGAACTTAACATGCTAAATTTGACAAGTGAAAGGGGCAAGGGGCATAAATTAAGCAATGTATGAACACCAGAAAATAATGTAGTTTTAAGAATAAACAAGTTGGAGGAACAAATAAAAGTTAACCAGTTAAATTTTTTAAAAATATCAGGAATATGTGACGTCTAATTATTAGAAAGAAAACTAAAGTTTAGATCAGATGTAGAGAATGACTTTGAATTACAAATTTGAGTGGAAATACCATTCTTTTGTTGTTGGAGAAAACAAAATCCTTAAGTTCATTCCCCATGGTGCACCTGCACTACTACCTCAATAACACACCCAATAATAATGTGAAAAACTTTGCTTTATCACTAGAAATAGAACTACCTTAATGTTTGTTTTGTGATATCCTTGCCTGGTTAAGGCTTGAAAACAGACTGTGAGTCATTTATGAGTTAGTCAATATGACCAGCCCTCTCTTATTGCCAGCTATTTATAAAATGTGGTCCAAACATGTTTATTAGTGATCAGCAGTTTCTCATTATTGTTGTGTCTCTGTCAATATAAACATTGATTAATTGTAATTGCAGTGTTGCCCAGTGTGTATTGATTAGAATGTAAAGTAACAAGAATGGTACAAGAATGTCAAAAGGAAGGAACTATTCCATACAACACTGGTGTGCTCATGGTGAGCCTATGAGATACTTCAGCTAGCAGAATGGAGAGAAGCCAGTCTTGGCACACTCAGTTAAATAATGAAATGGATTACTGAAAGGAAATGTTGAACTCTCTAATAAACATATTACAGATTTCTATTTTATATGGAATGAGTAACATTGAAAAAATAACATATTTCAAAAAGTTTCCGATTGACTCTGATGTTAGATAATGTTTTTATTGTCATTGTTTTGAATAGACTATGATATAATAGTGGTACATGTATCAGATTTTGTAACTTTCTTTAGGTAAATGAAATGGCATTTTTGAAAACATAAATATGATATAGAAAACCCTCTTGATTTTCTAGAAATAATTATTTACAAATTACTTAAGGAGTGGTGTCACAGGTTGGAGTATTTCTAGGAAATGTTTTTCTATGATTTTTTCTGAAAAATATGTGTTAAGGTCTCCACATTATTTCTACTAGGTATCCAGTCAATTAATTTGAGCCTGTATTAGTGCTATGGTTTGAAAATGTTTGTCACAAGCTTGTGTTGGAAACCTCATCTCCAATCCAATTGTGGGGTGTTGGGTCTAATGAGGGGCCATTAGGCTCTCAGGTTTCTATTCTTAAGAGCAGATCAATGCTCAGAACCGGTGGGTAGGTTTGGGATCAGAGAAGTTGGTTCCTAATAAAGGACAAGTTTAGTGGCCTTTTATCCCTCCTTCCCACATGGTGCTTTTTTTCCCATGTTACGCAAGGAGGCCTCATCAGATATTGGCATCTTGATCTTGGACTTCCCAGCCTCAGGAACTAGGAGCTAATATGTTTATGTTTACATAAATTACTCAGTCTGTGGTATTTTGCTATAATAGCACAAAATTAACTAAGATAACCATGTTCAAAATATTACCCTAAACTTAACTGGTAGACTATGAAGACAAAGGAAGACCCTGTCTTTACTCTCACGGAGCTTCCAGATCCCCCACAAAGGAAAAACAGACACACAAAAATAAATACACAATACAAGAGGGGGAACATAGCCAAAGGGTATTGAAAGTTTTCAGAGTAGGGAGAATTTATAGCTTAGTGAGGGGAAAAGAAAAAAACTAAGCTTCTTGGAAAAATGTCATTTGAGTCTGAAATGGAAGAATAATGAATGACCATTTTTTTTTTTTTTTTTTTTTAATGGCAGCTACTATGAAAGAAGGGATTTCTGTAAGAGGAAATAGTTCTCATGGACATTTACGGATGGGCTAGCAATGGGCATCAAGTTTGGAAATGCTTAACATAAATCTATGTCATGGCACAGGGATCTTTCAAATTGCAAATTTGAATATTTTTAAATCTCTCTAAACAAAAAGTTTAATAACAACTTAATTTGTTAGATCAGTAAAAAACTGTTCAAAGCCAGTGTGTGACCCCAGAACTATTGACTTATATATTGAGCCACACCCACTATTTCCAGGATCTCCAGAGGGCTGCTGTGGAGGACCCCTCACACACCTTTTAAGTACTTGGTGAGTATGTAGTAAGTATAGAGAATGAGCGACAAGGAAGGCTGGATAAGAAAAGCATGAGATTATAGTGGACTGTAGTTCACACTGATTATCCATACTTTTGATCACTATTCAGCAAAAAATAAATGGTGCTAATAGTGGGACAAAGAAGATGACCCGATGTTACCCAAGAGGTATTTTTATTTTTCTTCCCCAAATGGCTTTTGACTAGCTGCACCTGGCACAAATACACTGCAGCTATCCGGAGACTTTGGTTTGGCTAAGGCAGGTTTGGCCACAGATACCTCCACCCTGTAGCTTTCTTGGATGACTCCTTCCCTCTGCAGACTTCTCAAGCATCCTCCAGATGACTGCAAGGAGCCCTTTCTCTACTCAAGACTAGACATACAGTCTGTGGTTATCTGACAGGATAATGAACGCATACACATGTAAGCCTTTTTCCCATAAGCAGTCTTCCCCTTAACCTTATGGTAACAGTTTGTGTACTGCTTCCCCTTCTTTTGCAGCACTAGTCTTATGATATCCTTTTCTGATGGTTATAATTTGCCTATTCATGAATTATACCTCAAGTACTGTAGGCTGAGCTGGTTGCACTACAAACTGGTAACGACAGAGTCTCCTGATGCTAAAAGTGGCCAACATCTGAGGCTGGTAACACTAAAGGCTGCCAGCAGCTAGAGAATGGGAGTGGGGGTGGGTAGCAACAGAGAGATGCTGGGACCTCCTAGTTCCTTCTGCTACAAGAGTTCATGACAGTTTCTGGTTGCTGCTGACGACCAGAAGAACAGTGGGAGGGTCACTAATAATAACTGAGAGCTGCTGGTACTCAAAGCTCAGAGCTGCTAGCACTAAAGGAGCTGTACTTTGCCCATTCCTAATTTCTATCTGATTTGAATGGTAACTCTAGAAGTAATTTTTTTCCTTTCATTTGTTTAAACAAAGTAGCAACCTGATCAGAGCTCTGCCTTGGGAAGACACTTCCAGCTCAGCTGCCCCTAATTCCCTGGGAAAATCATGTTCTCAAATCAGTCTCCAAATAGTTTGGAGTGAAACCATAACCTCAGTTTGATAATGATATGAAGAATGAAGGAACCCGTGACTGCTTGGATGAGGGAACTGAGTGAAATGACTTTGGTAACTTAATTGAAAGTCCAAAAGACTTAATTTATATTTTCTAGTTTCTGAATTAAGGTGTAAAATTCCCTCCCTGACTGTTTAACCATAAAACAAAGCACTTCCAATAATAATGACCCATCTATAAAAGATATTACTAGAAAAGTCAACTCTAATCCTATCTTTGAGAAAAAGTAACTCTGGTTCTGCATTCAAACAGTCAGCCCTGCAAGACAGAGCTTTTTGCTCTTCATTTAGCTCCCAGAACATGGTCTGCTGCAACCTTTGCAGGCCAACTGTAAGTACAGACCTTAAATCAATTAAACACAATCCATAAAGCCAATTACAAAACCTTAAAACTTCAGAACTCTCAAAGCCATCTTTGTTATTCTTAATGAAAAAAGAGAAAACAAATTCTTCTCTCATAAATTTGGGTTAGAAAGAAAGAAATTGCCTGGACCATAAATCCAACACACAGCCCTGACTTCTCCACATGAGAAACAAATCTACAGATATGCAAATTATATCTAAGAAGGGATTCTTTTTAGATCAATGAGGAAAAAATGTATTAACTCAGTTACTATGTAACATAGCAAAGTATTCTGTACGTAAGGGAAGTGACTACTCATTTCTGCTCCCATTTTTTAATATTTCTTCTCTTGTAACCATTCTGTAAGTTCTGCAAATGACGATAGCTTTTGTTAAAATTTCCAAAATCCACCTGCTCCCAAACCTGCTCACTTTGAAAATGTGATGTAATTTAATTAAAGGAATGCTTTTTTTAATTTTGTCATCTTATTTTTAGTTCATATTTTCAGATATATTCAAATATTTAATTTTCTCCTTTTTTTCAGTTGATTTACAGAAACAAAGGAGTATTCCATCCCAGTTAATTGTGAAACACTGATCACCTGAAAGAGTTAAAACAGAGCCTGCAAATGTATTAAAGAGGTTAATGGTGGAGATTTAAAAGATTTCAGAGGGCAACAAAGCTGGTTTTGATACACATTACATTCACTAAGAGATGTAACCTCTTGCCCATAGTGGCTCCATTGTAAATATGAGAAACATACAGAAGGTGCTTATCAGAGTGTCATCATAAAGTAAGCAATGAGATAAAGAAAATTTTTATTTTCTTCTGCAAATGCTATTTTCTGAGTTCAGGAGAAAACTGTTAGTTGGGTTATATGCTCTACCTGCTTAACAACAGAAGTGTTGCAAAAATCCTTAAAGAAGAACCAGGTAGATCTGGTACCAATAAGACATTTATACTTCTGCTTTATAGTTGTATAATGCAGTCAAACCTTTAAAATTTGTCTTGCAAATTGTCCCTTTATTTTTCTTTTCTGTCACCAAGCAGAAAACAATTAAAAAAAAAATAAATAAATAAAAACTAAGCTAATGGGAGATTAGCATGACTGTTTGATTCTCTTAGAGCAGCCAAGAAGAGAAACAAACAGGTTTTTAAACTTTGTGGTCCTCCTTTCATACCAAACCACTGAAGTCGCCTAAAGCCTAAACACAACCAGATATCAACTCCTTAAACATCAAAGTTGTCAAGTAGTCTTTCAGGGGAAATCCTCCAGAATGCACTCAAGGATGGTTTGGAACTTACTTTCCAAGAATCTACATGCACAGAAGCAGTCAGCAGATCAGCTTATGAAGTCACAGCTCAGAATCCTGAAGGCAGAACCTGCAGCCTCCCAGAAAAGAAACTAGCCACCTGTGAAGAGGTGTAGCCACAACTGCAAAAGAACACTGACCCAGCCCCCTTTTCTCATCCACCCAATAAGCAGCTTCTCCCCTCTCCCTTGTAAATCCCCAGCCACCAATCATGGTGAGGCAGACTTGAGCTTACACTTTGGGACTTCTTGACAGTTGGCCTCCTAGTAAAGCCTTTTCTCTATTCAGACACCCAGTGACATAGTATGGGTTTGTGCACACACTGGGCAGCAAGGTCTTGCAGCATAATACCATGTCATCATTCACTGAAACTGAGCTGAGGCAAAGGATACAGGTTGCATTAGAATTTCTTGTATTACTTTCTAAATTGCTGAGATAGTGATGGCGATTCTTCAAGTTACTGAACTGGTTGGCTGTTATCATTCCAGTTTGAGAATGTAGGAATACCCTGTTGTGACAGTTGGAGGAGTGGAAAAGGTGACTGACTCCATGAATACTGATATATTGCTCAACACAATGGTGTCTTAATTGAAGAGCCACCTGGCTAGCAGAAGGACTCTGTTATTAAGTTCACTCTTTATTTTATCCTCCTCTGGTGCAGGGAATTGAACTCAGGGTCTCACAAATACCAGGCAAGTGCTCTACCACTGAAGTACACACCCACCCCATAGAATTACTGTTTAATTCCAAGAACATGTAATTTTTTTCAGCATGGTAACTTGTTCCATTACCATCCCTCCTTCAGAATTGGACTTTTTTTTATTTGTAAAATGTATATTATTTTCATTTAATCAAAGCATAATTTGGAAGAAAAACGTCCAGTATTCATAACTAAATCTTTAATCAAAAACCTAGAATTCCACAAGAACATGTGAATTGGCAAAAACATATGAAACCCAGTCCGGAACAATTTTGTTTGATTTACAAGGAGCCTCTTGTGTCTACATTTAAATATAGCCATGTGCCCCTACAGTCATCTGTCAGACTGGGAGAATTTCCAGATAATCAAAATGTCACAGAGTTAGTACTTTTAATTTTTATTTCATCTCCTGCAAGTATGAACTCTGATTGTAATTATAGCTTCATCTGCTCTTGAATGATTTTGTTTTATCAGACAAAGAGTCCTCTAACGACCACAGTGATGGAGAACTAGGATATTGCCTAAGACAGGAAACAATAAGAATATGCTGTTCTGGGAAGCAGCAAACAACCTGAAACTACAGGTTACGCAACATACATCTCAGAGTCGTAGTTAATAGTTAAATATTTAACACCTGCAACTTACCTCTGCAGCAGAGTCACACATTTTATCTGGCCAAAGTGCTGATTGGGAGGAAAGAAGCCTAGAACAAAAAAAAATGCCCCAGGGAAAATGCAAGTTCTATTCTTCGAAACTCTATAAGAGCAGTGTTGATGTTTAAGAACTCTAATTCAACAGAGGTGATCAATTAAGGTAATATCATTTAATAGATAAGGGAATCTGAAGACCATTCCTCTCTGGTCTCATTCCATCCTGCATATTAAATATCAGTGAGAAAAAGATCTAGGCCTTCCTCCCACTATATCCCTGGCCAAATAGCTTTGGGAAGACTGTTTAGGTTTGCATGATTCTTTTATATAACATCAGCCAGAGTTTTTGTTTCTATTCTTAAAACTTATATAAGGGTCTGGAGATGTATCTCAGTGGTGGAGCTTTGGCCTCTCATGTGAGGTCCTGGTTCAATCCCCAGTAACTAACACACACACACACACACACACACACACACACACACACACAGAGTTTATATAAAACCAAGGTTTTATTTCTTAATTAAGAAGCATAGGGCTAGGTGATAAGAAACAAATAATTTAACATTGATATTTCAAATTGCCTCTCTAGTAGAAGTCTTAGCAACACTTGTCCTACAATGATAAAATGTTGTTTTGATATGAAAATAAAATGCTATCATTTTGTAAGCTAAAATATCATGAAAATGCATGTTATCAATTGCCAAGTATTGCTTACACAATCTTATTTATTTTTTAAGAAAGCAGCTTTTTTTCAAGCGTCTAGGGAGAATTGATAAGTAGGCACAAATTCTATGAGGATAAGGGAGGGAGAAAGGACAGAGGTGAATGTGGACAAGCACTTTATCACATAATGGAATTTTAGTGTCACTGAAAATCCCGAAGCTAACCTATTTCAAACCTTTGCTTTGGATGTGGAAGAGAAAGGAAGGATTGTCCCCAGTGTCCCACAGGTGATGGTGAAGCACAGACAAGACTAGAATTAAAGTTTCCACAGTTTGAGTCTTATATCTTTTTCCTTATGCCAGTACACCACACTGCAAAAAAACAAACTTAAAATAAAAAGGCAAATCTCATTAAGGACATACAGTGCTCATCCCACAGACTCACATAATCATCAGATCTTACAGTAAGGACTAACCATTGGGCCCATCTAACTTAAAGAACTACCATGCATTTACTTGGGAGATGATGATCTACCATCCCTGCTTATCTCTAAAAAAAGGTAATATTTTTATTTGCTATTTGCATCAACATGAGAAATATCTAGAAGTAGATGAGTGCTCTGTAGCCATGCAAATTATTATAACTTTGAACCCTAGTGTTAACACCACTAAACAATGTCTCATGCCACTCACATCTCAATCCCAAGGCTTCATCATGGTCAATGTGGCCTACAATGATTTGTTATGCTCCCTCTGTGGCAACCCAACTCCCACCCTTGATGACTGTGCTCCAGGTACCTTAGCCTCCCCTTATGCTTTTTCCTTAAGCATGCTTGACATTTGACCACGTGGATGACTTTAGCTTGTTGCTGCTTCTGCCTAGAAAGTGCCTCTTTGTGGTAGATGCTTGGCTTCCCAAATATGCACACAGTTTCCTATTGCTTTCCACATGAATCTTGACTCATAGTTCTCTTTAGAAAAGACCCATTTGGCCATCTCACACCCACTCCACCACAGCACTGTATCCTCTCATGCTACTTAGCTGATATTTATTTTAAGTGCTCTGTGTTTGCATTTCTCTATCCTCATAAAAGCTCTTTGAATGTGGATGTTAGTTTCATATGAAGTTGTCTTTATTCTCAGCAACTGGGACAGAGCCTGGCACACAGAAGAAGAAAAAAAGAACAGAATTTTATCATCTTTTAAGAGGATCTTTCATATAACTTTAGCTATTTCATAAAACCAACTAAGACAAATTCAATCAGGAATGATCCATAAGCCTTACATATAGTTAAAAGAAATTCCTTGATTTCCTTTACGTGATAATTATTTCAATCATTTCAATTACTGTATAATAATTCCCAAGTGTATTTGGAATTCTTAATCAACAACATGGTGTGCTTCAATGACTTTGTCAGTTATATGGAACACCTACATAAAATGATAAATATTTAATCAATTAAAAATGTTGTAAAACAAGCAGATGTTTACAGACATGTAAAAAAAAAAAAAAAACCTCTTCAGGTGTTGACTAAATTGATTATTTAGCTGGAATCTTATCATGCATATGTAATAGGTCTATATGCTTGTGATTTATGGATTTGAAATATTTCCTTACAGTACACAGTGACTGGCTAAGATCCTGAAGTTAGTTTCTGCTAACAATGGTGATAATGAAGAATTGTTAACTAAAACATAAGTGTTCTATGATGATGATGAGAGAGAGAGAACAGAAGCAAAAATACCCAAATTACATTGCTATATTGGGTGCAAGTACAAATATGTAACAATAAATCACATCATTATGTACAACTATAATGCACTAAGAAAAATTGTGAAAAAAAAATAAGAGGGAAAGAATAGGATCATAATACAAAAGTCATTGCTCAGTTTTGGTGCTGGTAGGAAAAATGCTGGGCTAAAATGAGAAAATCCCAAGCACATAAAAAACTAAAACATATTCAAAAAGCAGAAGATTCTAAATCAATAAATAGACAAGAAAAAATTTTAAAGTAGTTTTAAGAATTGCTTCCCCAAATAGTCTGAAGTCTAGGCAGTTTATTGCCCTGTTCTTTCAAGATTCCAAACAAACAAACAAACAAAAAAAAAAACCAAAAAACCTAAGCAAACAATTAATGTCTTTTATATATATATAAGTGTTCTGGAAAGAAAGCTCCCCATCTGTCTTATACTGTGAAAATAGTACTGAAAAAATCTGAGAGAACACAAAACCAGAAGAGCTCAGACTAATGATAATTACAAATATGAAAGCAAGAATATTACATAGACGTTTAGCATATCAAATTAACCAGTGTAATAAAAAAATGCATCATTCCCAAGAAAAATTGGCACTAATATGGAGAACAAATTAATTTCAGAACTTCTAATAAAATTGGTCATCTTATTACGATATTGGAAAAATTCTGATGGTTTGAACTGATTTTAAGTGTACCTGATAAATTCTATATTATAATTATCGTAAGTAGTATCTAGTCAAACATACCTAATACAACTCATACCAGTGAAATATTAGAAGCAATTCTACTAAAACTAAGTAACAGACAAAAAAAATTTCCTTTTATTTTTAAGCTTTTAAGATTTTTGTCTATTTTAGAAAGTAGAATGAGGAAGAAAAGTCTTCATTCTTTGAAAAAGGAGAACAAAATCT
Organism: Tamias sibiricus; assembly: GCA_025594165.1. Lineage (NCBI taxonomy): Eukaryota > Metazoa > Chordata > Mammalia > Rodentia > Sciuridae > Tamias > Tamias sibiricus. The sequence goes on from CM046662.1 coordinate 15,871,175, forward strand.
ATATTTGCATTTATTGAGCATATAAACTATCCAAAAGAGATACCTGGAAAAGTTTACTAAGGCATCTGGTTACCAAAAAAAAAAAAAATGTTCTAAATAATTTATTTTCTTGCATACCAGGAAAAATATATTAGACAATATAATAAAGGACTATGAACAACAGCAAAAATTTATTTTCTTGTATACTAATTTTACACAAAATAGGAGCTATCCAAGGCCTTTTTGTAGACAACCACAAAATCATCCTGAAAGATATTAAAATAAAATTTAAAAATTTGGAATCATGCATATTCCTGGATACTTAAGACTGATATAGTCAAGATAGTAGTCTTGCAAAATTGATTGCTAGGATTGGTGTAAAGACAATAATGTATACTTTGTTGCTGTATATGCCTTCTTATTTCCAAATGAACTTCAAAATCAATTCATTAAATTCTCTAAAATCCTTTTGGAGATATTATTGAAATTTCACCTAGTACTTCTGTTGATCGTTCCAGTTGATTTTGCTGGAAAAAGAAAATGTCAGCGGTAAGTCAAAGACAGCATCAGCGGCATTCTTTGACTGACATTTGTTTAATGATGAATGGGGGTGACAAAACCTGCATAGACCAATGTTATAAGGACAAAGACATGAAGTACAGCATCAGCCTGCCTAGCTTTATTCATTCTACAAAATTTACAGATAGGCTAACTAATTCACTCGAGTAAGATATATAAGACACCAACCTCATAACCTTTTTAAGCACAATTTAGGGGTAAAGAGATATCATAGTGAAAAAGTCATCCTGAGGGCTGCACAAAAGAACTGCTGTCAAATAGTTGGGTCTGTGACCAAGATCTCTTCCTGTAGCTCTAGAGGCTACTGTTGCAGTTCCAAAGGACTGGCACAGCAGTAAGACTTCCCAGGTCCAATCAGTGCTCTTCAACACCTGTCACTGCAGTCCTGTTGCTCCTCCTTGTCCACTTTCATCACCAACGACATTTTGACAACAATGAAGTTGTCATTAATGTTAAATGAACTATACCAATGTCAGTTAACATCAGTTTAATAAAATGTGTTATAGCCAGTGAAATCCACATCTTTTCTTCTTAACATCAGCAGGCTGCTTTGGTGTCTGAATCCAGATGCCACCAAATAAGAGGAACATCTAACTCTATGAAAAATAATAAGTAAGTGGGCATCATGGCACACTTAAGCTGTCTGCTTCCAGACTGAAAAGGGCTTTTTCTCTTAAGGGATTCAAGCCATCCTGCATTTTAATGCATGCATGTCAAAGTCCGAAGGGGAAACATTTTTCTTTACTTGCCAGTAGAGCAAGTTAATTTTGAGAGAAAAGTTTAATTAAGATTAAATAAACTTAGATTGTTTGTTAGCCTACAGGCATAACGCTCTAAAAGCAAATTAGTTGCAGGATAACTGCCATGGTGAAAATACTTTCTTGTGCATAAGTCTACTACTGTGTATCTTAACTTCGTGTGTCTTCATTTTTATAAGAACTGCACAGAATAACAAAACTAAGGTCTGTAAATTCCAAATACCTACCAAGCAGTTGTCATGGCTATGTTTTAATGTGGAAAAAACCTTAGGTTAAGATAATTGATGACTAAATGGACAAAATTGGGTTTGTGAAAATACTGATATAAAAATGAAATTCTTTCCCTTCATATTAAAAGTGAACTTCAGTAATTAGAAGTGATAGCATCAACCTGAACATGGGTAGGAGGTAGACAGATGTGATGATAGAAAGACAAGGCAAAAAATGTATCTGAGGACTGGAGTAATAAGTGGGTTTGTGGACTTATTTATTTCTTTATTGGAAAGACAGGGGGCATTGAGTAATAGTATCAGTCAGTAAGAGGTATTTCTATTAATAAATAGTTTTAAATTATTTTTGTAGAGTTATAGGTTAGAAGATTTATACTCTGTCTTTTAAAAGAGAAACATGTACATCCACTTTCTTTTTTAAAAGTTTTTAAAATTATTTATTTGTTCTTTCTAGATATAAATGACAGTAGAGTATATTTTGACATATTGTACATACATAGAATAAGTAATAATGTGTTCCATCAGAATTCCAATATCGTGGTTATACATGATGTGGAGTTAAATTAGTCCTGTATTCATATGTGAACATAGGAAAGGTCTGTTCAATTCATTGAATTGTCTTTCCTGTTCCCATCCACTCTCCCTTCCCTTCATTCCCCTTTGTCTCATCCAATAAACTTCTAATCTCCCCTCCCCAGCCTTGTTGAGGATTGGCATCCACATATCTGAGAGAGGATTTTTTGTGTCTGGCCTATTTCAATTAGCATAATAGTCTCTACTTCCATCCATTTACCATGCACATCCACTTTCTACCGTATTTTAATTTTATCAGTTACTATGACATCACAGACAGAGGAAACATGAGCAAATCCTTTAATTGTGGAGATGATGGTACAACTCTGAACTTATCTCAGGAATTCTAAATGCTTCTTCTTTTGAATTGATAATAAGATACTTAACTTTTTAATCAGTGGAAATTTTAGATTATATTTTCAGTAAAGCTGGCCTGTCAGTATGTTTTATTATATTTAAGATGAATTTTAGACATATGAAATACATTCATCATAATAATTAGTGTCCTGGTAAAGGATTAAACACATGTTTAAATATAGCTCATTGATAGCCTAATCATTGAGGAAACAATTAAAAAACAGGTAGTTGTTAGCCTTTGTACATCTATCAACAGAGTGACATGCAGGAATTACTAAAAAATTAGGTAACTTAAATGATTCTCATCCTACTGCAAGTAGTGGTATGTTTCATGCAAAACATCATTTGTTTCCTTTTACTAAGCAATACTCTCTGGTTACAAAAATAATAAGCACTGTAAGAGACTCCAAATTTTTGTGTTTATGTGCATGTATATTAATTTTTAAAAGAAAATCAATATTTTCTGAGCATGATGGTGCACACTTATGATCTCAGTGACTCAGGAGGCTGAGGCAGGATGATCTCCAAGATTGAGGCCAGCCTTTCCAAGTTAGCAAGACCCTCAGCAACTTAGCAAGACCCTCTCTCAAAATAAAAATAAAACAACTGGTGATGTAGCTCAGTGATAAAGGACCCATCGGTTCAATCCCCAGTTTGAAGAAAAGAAAAAAAAAAAAAAAAAGAAAATCAATCATTTGCCAATGTAACTTTGGGAATTGGTAAATGAGCATAAAAATGAATAAGATATTATAAGCACTATATATTAGAAAGATATGTATTATATATACTCATGGACTCATGGTATATATTGTACTTGAAGAATATGTATTTACCATTTGTTTGACAGATATATGAATAGTGTTAGCTAGATAATAGAATGTCTTAAGAAGGCTGAACCTGGTACCTGACTTGTTAACAGGTTATTCTGAGAGTTTCCTGTGGAATACAAGGCCATCTTCAGTGAACAGGCTAGCTCCCAGCCTCTCTACTAGGATGAGACAACTTGAAATTTAAGATCCTGACCTCATCCTGCATATATGAAGTCCATATATTCCATCCTTTATTTACATGACATTAAGAAGGATATTTGAACTCTATTCTTAAAATAAAGATAACCATATTACCTTTCTCATCTGTTTAATGAGGGGTATTGTTTATTGATGTAATCCATGTAAAGAATTGAACAGTTGCCAATGAATGTTTATTTATTATGGTTATTTTTTTTGCTCCACGGAAGCAAGCTTATCTCAGGTCTCATAAGAAAATGTTATCCAATATTGGGCTAAGTCATGATCAAGAAAAGAAGGAAAAATTGGATGTGACATCTAATAAAAATCATCCCACAAAGTATTTTATAAAATTTCCCAGTTGTTACACCAAGAGAGCAAATGGGAGGTTAGTATGATTGTCATTAGCAGGACTATTAACTGGACTGAATACATCTTTTCCCAATTTAAGAAACTTTCCCCAGATGAACAGTATAAAATCATGGCTGAAAACCAGAGGTATAACTCTAATTTATATTCAAGTTTCTTTCCAATTTATTAAAATGTATTAGAAGTTAACTTTTCATAAAGTTTAAACTTCTATCCAGTTTCAATACTGCCCTCTATTTTTCCAGATTCCCCAGATTTACTTTGACAGCTTAAGGTCTGTAACAGAAAACACAGCTGAGAGGGAGAAGGCTGAAAAAAAGCAGAAACAGAAATCCATAGGCCCTAGGGTTATTGGGTTCTGGTTTGGAGTTGTTTTTGCTATTGTCACTGTTGTTTGCTTTTTGCCCTTGAGAATACACTTATGCCTGGAATTGAGTAAGTGCAACAGAGATCCATGCTGTCTTCAGAATGCCACATAGGTCCACATAAGTCCATGATGGAACTTTAAATTCCTTGATAGAATCATGAGCACACATGTGATTAGTGTGTGTGTGTGTGTGTGTGTGTGTGTGTGTGTGCACGCATACATGCTAATTGGACTATAATTCACATTTATTAACACAAAAGGTTTTTCTCTCTGCCATATGCCCAATAATTATGACTATGAGACTCATAGTTTTCAAACCCAGTTTTTTTTTTTTTTAAAAAACAAAAGTGGTACTTAGAAGAATCATTTATTTTAAATTTCTCAACTCATGACACATTTTTTCTCTTATTTGCATAAACGAATCAAGTTATATTCTACTGTCATGTATAACTAAAAAGAACAAAAATAAAAAATAAGTAAATAAAAAATAATAATGCTATGCAATTATAAAAAGTGCAAATTACTTTTGTTCCTAAGTTTGGAAAGATTTTATAGAAATTAAAATTATTCTCAGGATATTTCTATAATTTTAATGTCCGTGGTTTCCTTGAATTTATACTGGGGATGGTGTTACAAGACAGGAAGGAAAAATAGTTCAAATTCCAGAATCTGGACTGATTTCCATGCAAACCAGCTCTCTTTGATCACAGATACAAATAGGAGTTTTTATTTAATTTTGTTTTTTATTTTAAAATTACTAATATATGTAGAATTCATGTTTTTAAATGTGAAAATATCTTTTGACAAACTTTAATTTTTTTTGCAAAATTAAATACCTAGTCCAGAAGTAACAAGAGCTTATAAACTAAATATATAAATTCAGGATATGTGAAAATAACAGTTGATGATAGTATCTCTGTAACTATGAAAGAAATTGTGGCCAAATGATTTCTGTAAATATGTTGCAGATAACCTATTTTAAAACCTTTTAAAGGTACTTTATCATAATTATCTGAATGCACGCGTCAGTCAAGTTCCTGTTTAATCAAACTAACTAATTACATTATTAGTTGTTATTTTGATCTGCTAGTTAGATTTGAAAGAATAGCACTTGTATTTTCTTTAAAGCATTCTAAACTCAGGGCAGTTCTCTTAGGCCATTTAAGTTAGTATGATTTTAGTATAACTGAACCACCTCCAGCCATCTGTAAGAACCTTACATTTATATTCTAGATAGGTATATTTTAAGGTATTCTTTTAATATTTTCTTGGTGAATAAGAAAGCCTGCCATAGCATCAAATTCACTAAGATTACAAGCAAGAATTAACATCGAAAGATATTCTGCTAGCCTTTTATTTTGCTACAGGAAAATGTTTTGTCACATAAAGAGCTGAAGGATTATTATTTTTTTTTTCATGAATTCCGTAGGTGACTTAATGGTTTAGCAGGTTTTATTTTCAAAACTCCTCACCTGTGAAATTAATGGTATACCAACACTATGGAAAACTGGTTTAAAATATTAGAAAACTGCCCTGGAACCAAATCGGAACAAAAAATTAATTCATAAGTGAAAAATACAACTTTTCTATTTAAATACCAAAATTTTAAAATGACATTGTGTAAACTATGTAATCTAGTTCAGAACTTAAATAATACTCTGGCTAGGCACAGTGGTGCACTTCTGTAATCCCAGCAGCTCAGGAGGCTGAGACAGGAGGATCTAGAGTTCAAAGCCAGCCTCAGCAATGGCAAGGTGCCAAACAACTCAGTGAGACCCTGTCTCTAAGTAAAATACAAAATAGGGCTGGGGATGTGGCTCAGTGGTCAAGTGCCCTGGAGTTCAATCCCCAGTACCCCCAAAAAAACAAAATTTTGTGAATAATTAAAATATTAAGATCACTATCCAATGGAAAACCGGACCCATATTTCCATTTGTATATTTTGGTTCCATTTGATCAAATCTGAGGTCACTTATGTCAAAACTATGTTTATGTAGTTCTCCTTTAGCAACCAAAGCTTGTTGCAGAGGCTTCATTGCATACTCTTAACCTCCAATGGGATCAGGTAGAATTAATTCATTTTCTAGGAAAAATAAAATTAAGTAATATGACAATTTCATCTCTGCAGTTACGATTGTAAAATGAGCAGTTATTGGCATGTATTGAGAGCTTGATTTTGATACAGACACTGATAGATGCTTTACATGTATGATTTCATTCAAGCCATTTAATAAGATGGTATATTATTATCTTTTTTGATTTTTCAGTGTATTATAGTTATATATAATAGTCAGGTTTATAGTGGTATATTTCTAAATGCATAACATAGTTTTCTCCATTTTAATCTCTAGTACTATTTCCTTCCCTTCCTTCATCCCTTCCACTGAGACCCTTGCTCTACTCCACTGGCCTTCCTCATATTTATTTATTTTTTAATTGATGAATAACATATAAAATTGCAATGCATTGTGGTATATTCATAATGCACCTAGCATAATTCGGTCAACTTCACTCTCCAGTTATTCTTTCCCTTACCTTCCCTCTACTACTTGGTCCCCCACTTCTACTCTACTGATCTCCTTTCTGTTTCACAATATCCCCTCCCCTTTTTTTGTTCCCTCCTTTCTCTCTAGGTTTCATATGGGAAAGAAAACATTTGACCCTTGACTTTCTGAATCTGGCTTATTTTGCTTAGCAGGATGTTCTCTAGTTCCATCCATTCACCAGCAAATGGCATGATTTAATTCTTCTTTATGTCTGAGTAAAACTCCATTGTGTATATATACCACATTTTCTGTATCTACTCATTTTGATGGGCACTAGGCTTGTTCCATAACATGGCTATTATGGACTGTGCTGCTATAAACATGGGTATGTATGTATTACTACAGTATACTGATTTTAGATCTTTTGGATAAATAACAAAGAGTGGGGTTCTTCTTTCTTTTTTAATAGATGAGGAAAACAGTGCTCAAAATGTTAAAATTAGCCAGCTGAGTTGATTGATAAACAACCACTAATGTATAAAAATTTAAAACTGTTATTCACATTATTAATTTGAGTAAGTTAATGTGGGACTGAAGCAAAGGGGAATTAATGTTTTACTGTCCTCAAAGAACTTTTAATCTATCAAGATAAATGCAATAATGTAAATGAAAAAAAATTGAGAAAATATGAAACTACTGTGTTCTAATTAGGCACATAAATATTGAAGCAATAGGAATAAGGATAATCCAAAGTAGGGGTGGTAGGATAACATATTAGTATAAAATGGTATCAAAGTGGAAATGCTTCCTAGTTTTCATATTTATTGTTTTCTTACAAACTTATTTGTAACGAATGTCTGACCAATATGCTGACATCTACTTGTCTTTTCCTGTCTTTTTTTTTTTTTTTTCTGATATAGGCACAATAGGTATTTATTTTGGTCAATGAGTTCATCTTCTTCAGAGGAATCCAAGATGATATTTGTTCAATATCTCATGCTGTCCAAAGCAACTGTTCTGTCTTGAAACAGAATCATTTAAGTACACATCATAGTGATAAAGCTTTGCTCAGGATAGTTTGAAGCATTAAAAAAATACTGCAGAGTTTTTCCAACACACATAACATAATATTATCAAACACAGACAAGGAGCCTTAGCATAATGAGAGTGTTTCGCAAATGAGAAATTATAGATAATTGCTGTTTGTTCTTGTTTTCATAGAATGAAGTGTAATTATTATTAACAAGAGGCTTGTTTCAATAATTATTTCTGGTTATCCCAGGGCACAAATGCATTGAAGCAGAAAACAATGCATTTTCATTCAGAGTTTTTGTTCCTAGATCATCTCTTATCACTGCCAGGGGTTATGTCTGAATGCTTGTTCTGAGTTTGTGCAAGTCTGGTACTGTACAACCAAGGAGGGGTGTTTGCTGAGTTGAATATCACATCATTCTCTTCAAGATTAAATTTGCTGTCTTTAATATTTGGGGGAAATTATCTAACCACACAGTATTACAGTACTATTGTTTTACTTAGAGAGGGGTAAAAATATTCAAACTTTATATTCCAAATGGGATTGAGATTCTAAATAATAAATTGTTAAGGATTAATATACTATTAACTGTTGCCCACTTATGTGTCTGATTTACATTCTGCATTTAAACATGCAAACTTTGTTTATTTTCTTCCATGTATTTTTATTGGTGCATTATGGTTGTACACATTGATGGGATTTGTTGTTTATATATTCATACATGCACACAATATACTTGTATAATTTGGCCAATATCACTTCCCAACACTTCCATCTCCCTCCCTGCCTCTTATTCCTTGGTCACTTTACTCTATTGATGTTCCTTTGATTTTTCATGATATCCACCCCCTGCCTTTCTTTTCCTTTTTTCTCTCTAGCTTCCACATATGAGAGAAATGATACAAACCTTGACCTTCTTGCAAACTCTGTTTTGAAGTAGTGATGACCTTACTAAATATAACTTAAGAAATAATCAGGGCTGTTACATTATGGATATTCAGGGATAGCCATGCTTGTTGGTAAAATAGTCAATACCCTGGATCTCACCTCATCCCTACATTTCTCTCAATCCAGTGTTTAAAGGCACAGTGAAGAGCATCTGGGGCCAGATATATGGTCTGGGTGCATCTGATTGACAGGTACCTATTTCATTCAGTACTCTCAAACTTTGCCTTTAGTGAATAGCTTTTGCCCCTTCCCCACAAGGAACCTCAAAAGTTAACTATGTCCCCTGTTGTGCCGATAGACACTATTCTGATGCCACCTTGGGATCTACATCTCCTATAATTCTTGCATTTGGCTCCATTCAAGTTTCTGCCCTAATCAACATGTATGGAACTGAAGAAGGAGGTGGAGCCCTGGGGAGTGACTTTGGAAGCCAAGCAACCAAATGCTTGTCCATAAGACTTGTCAAATATTTTGAATATCACTCCTATAAATAATAACACTAATATTTTTTGCCTTTTTAAGTGGATACTTTGTTAAGCACATTTCGATGTATCATGTATTATGATTATTGTTGCTGTTATTGTTATTGGTTTGGGGGATTGAATTTAGGACCTTGTGCAGCAAACACATGCTGTACTACTGATAATAATAATAAGCATTATTATTATCCATCTCTCTTTTACAAAACAGAAAATTGAAATGCAAAACATTTAGTTAGTGTTCCCAAAGTCACTCTACCAGGAAGTGGTGATGTTATGACTGTACCTCATCTGTTTACTTAACACATCCTTATCATTTTATAGGAGGCAAATAGTGTATCATAACATTTTACCTTTGCTTGCTTCTGAGTTTTTCATAAAAACTAATTTATGATAATGACTGTTAAAACTAGGGTCTCAGCTGAAGGTAAGAGAGAGATTCCTAGGTGGTGCAGATGACATAAAAGTCACTTTGAAGTGAGGACAGAACAGAGGCTAGGCAGGCAGATGGAATGCCCTGCTTCTAATGGCAAGGAAGAGAAGGGCCACCACCACGGAGATGGGGAAATGTTTTAGCAAGTGTGGGGAGAACCTTGGCATATAAGGGGAGAAAAATTGGGTTCATATGGTGCCAGATATCTAGTAATGGCACTAGGCACTAAGGCCATTATTCTTGCTACTCTCCAAAGGCAACCTCAAATAAGTTGATTTATAGAATTGTCATCAGTAAAGCAATGTTCTTCTCTGGAATATGTGTCAGGAGACTTTAGAAAACACTTGGAAAAACTCAAGTACTTAACATTTTTTTTTTTATGAGAAACCTAAGTGTTTGTCTTAGGAAGATGACCTGCTCCACTTTGACATGTGAAAGACACTGTAATGTAAGGCGAAGAAAGCAGATCTTCTGACTCCTTGCATAAATCTTTTAAGTACCATGAAACTACAGAAATATCTCCTTTGCCTAAATGTTTCTCCTGTTGTTAGAGTTTAAGAAACACTCATATATGATTTGATGACTTGTTTTAAAATAATTATTTGTACTTACAGAACAGAATGTGTTTAGAATTTAATAATTAATGGGTCCATCATATTTTCAGGTTTTGCACAAGAAAAATTAATATGAAAAATAAGCACATGTCATATTAGCCACATTCAGCATCATGAAACCTGTTCCTTGAGTGAAAGATACATGTATGTGTTGTATGTACACAAGTGGGCATGGTACCATACACCTGCTAGAATCCTGAATAATGAATGAATGGAAGAATGAATGTAGGAATGCATTTGTTAGCTTACGAAAAAGAGGGAATTAGCCATAAGTTAACAAACATTCCTGTGTTTGTATCGGTTTGAAAAATGAATGCAATTTGGACTTAATATAAATTAAATATTCAAATGGAATTCTTGGGAAATTTACCAACTGTTTTGGAATCTGGTGATAACCTCAGACTAAAATAAGGATATTGCCTGATGGTACAGGATCATTATACCTTTTTAGAAACTTGTTAAAATTATAAGGCATCTACAAAAGTGCTAACTTTTTATATGTATAGAAGAAAAATAAGAAAATTCTTCATTAGCTACATCTTGTATCTACTGCAGGCATAGACTAGTGGGTTTGCTATTTGATGTTAACTAAACTTTAGCATTTGCAGTGCCTATGTGATTGAATATGCTGATATACAAATATGTATTCTGTGTCCTCATTCTTTATTGTAATCACATCAATTAATTATGCTCTGTGTTTGTGTATCTTAATGATTCATTTATACTCATTATTTAAGCATAATTATATTCCAAAACTATATGCCATAGCTAAAATGAAAAGAAAATTGAGAGGGAAAAAATTCTTTTCTAAATAGATGTTCATGGATAAAATTAGCAATGCAGAGAAAACTTCAGTGAAGATGAGGTTGCTAGTTGGGGTTTTGCCAAATGCTTCCAGCAGGGATCCTTGACTGCTCCTCTTAACACTGTGAGAAGTTGCTTTTAAATGTTCATCAGGTCTAAAAATAAATAGAAGTAAATACTCTTGCCCAAAATAATCTGATTAGAACCTCCCTTTCTCCAATTCCATCCTCTCAGAATATTTCAAAAGCAATAATCAACAGGATGCATTTGTATCGCCACACATAACCCTTCCTACTAAACACACACACACTCACACGCACGCGCACGCGCGCACACACACACACACACACACACAGAGAGAGAGAGAGAGAGAGAGAGAGAGAGAGAGAGAGAACACACTCACACTGTATAAGGAACTGATTTGTCCTGGGGGGGGATATGATAAAGGACATCATTCTAATGTGTCTTTTATACATAATGTTTCTCTGCCACAGAAGAAAATGCTTCTGTTACTCTGCAATGCTACCAGTAGGCAATCACTGAAAAAGGACTGTGCACTAGGTCCTGTCTAAAATGTTCCAAATGCAATAGCTCCTTTAACCCTTACCACAAATATCCAAGGGGAATGCTGTTATGACTTCACAGAGGAAGTCCGATGTTGCTTACCTAGAAAACGTCAAGCTGGATGGCCTGAAGCTGAAGTCTGCTCTTTTGACATTTATGTTACAATGATAAAGGTGAGGAAGGCTCAAGTCACTCAGGCCATCCCAGTTTTATTTGTTATAAAATAGAACACAGGCTCTATTAGGAACCGTAGATCAAAGATGGCCACTGAGAAGGACCAGGTTATCTCACTGAAGGAAATATATACAACGTACTTGAGTGTTCAAGATGATTTAGACGCATTCATTATTATAGAATCAAAACTACTCTGTTTAATATAATGTGAGCTCCCAGGAACACAGTAGAGAATACATAAATAATTTAAATACTGGCACAAATGACAAAGCCCTTTTGCATTTGTTTCAGATAAAAAAATAAAATAAGAAATCTCCTTTGACAATGATTTCATGAAGATCCTTCCTTTTCATGCTGGATAGTCCCTAGCATGAACCGAAAGAGGACTTAACAGCTGAATTACTCGTGATAAACCTATTAAAGATTCATAATTCCTTGAGTTTTAATTGGGTGTGATTGATCCCCATTAGAGTATTTGTGGGCAGGAAAGTACCCTAAGTGGTTCTCCTCCCCTCTGATTAAAAATTGCCAAAGCTTATTGAACTTGATTACACAGGGCAACATGAAATAGTGTTTTCTGAAAACCATCTGGTAATGACAACTATCAGACTTTCAAAGAAAGAATTTTGAGAGAAATTCTGTAGGAAATTGGACTGTTCAAATTATTTTCTTAAATACTTCTTGCCTATTTTATTTTGCTTATCATATTAGTGTCAGATTTCTCCTCTTCCTTCATATGTCTGTGAACAGGAGTGAGAATTGAATAATGAAGCTGCATACACCCACCACCTAGCTTCAAGAACTATGAGCTTATAGGGTTATATTTCTATATTTCAACTCTTCTTGTCATGAATTACTTTCGAAAATATTCAAAATATATCATTTTATCTGTAAACATGTCAGCTTATGTACATAAAAGACAGGGAGCAATAAAACCTATATAACTATTTGCTGATATTATTCTTAAAATAATTTAACAATAATTAAGGTAAATATTGGATAAATATTTGCTTTCTTCTAATGCTTTGTATTTCTTTCATTTAGGATCTGAATAAGGTCCATTTACATATAAGTATCTTAATTATTTGCTAATAAAATTATTATAAGTCTCTCTTATTCTTATAAATTTGTGTTGAAAATAATAGAACATCTGTCCTAGAGGTTAGATATCACTGATGGATCCAATTGATTCTGATTAGCATCACTTCATCCCCTGTATTTTCTCTGTGTTAATGGTTAAGTTATATCAGAAGGGCTGGTAAGACTTGGATTTGATTTTGGAAAGGAAAATTCTTTTCTTTAATGAAAAATCATCTATGTTTTTCCATGAGGAAATACAAAATGTGCTTTGGTTCTTATTTTCAAATGTTAGTCCTCATTGATTATCATTGCCTCAATTTACTCTCTATTTAATAACTGAAATACTGAAACAAAAATATTTTTGATCCCTTAACAACTGGATGCTCTAAGGTTCAGTTTATATACTGAAAATGAAACCAAAATATTCAGTTCTGTCTTTTTATTTACCAATTTTCAAAATAATGATTTTGTCCCCTATAGGTTTACAAAAGGAATAATGGTTTTTTTGCTTGTTTTTATATTTAGTACCATTAACAATGTATGGATTTAAACATATTGCAGTTATTATTTTTACTGATGTTTGAACTCTTGAATGTTTATCAGCTGAAATTATACTAGTTGATTCCTCAGGCCTTTGGAAGAGATCCTAATAGTCTATCAAAGTTTCCTTGCCTCCTGGTATGACAACACATTCCAGGCTGACTTTGTGTCCTACTGCAGACTTGAATTAACCATTTCTCCAAGGAACCCTGATTTCTTTAAATAGGAAATGTCATTTAAATTCTATAGTCCAGTGGTAAAGCATTCAACTTCTTTCAAAGCACAAGGAGAGGAGAGAAAAGCAACATTTTATCCAGCCTTATCCAAAAACTGTATTTTCAGATCAATCAAATTTTTGTTATCTTTATTTGAATTTCTTGTAGCATTTAACTGGTTATTTACTCTTTTGTTAAATTAATTGATTTGTTAAACTTATTTTAATGTAAATAAATGATTTGTTAAACTTATTTTATAAAAAAGGTTTTCTGATTCAAAATTATGTTAAACTCAACTGAGCAACTGATTTATTTGTCTTTATCTATGGCTTTAGAATAGAGCAGCAAAGATGTTGGCTCAATCCATTCAGAATGGTTTTGAAAGCCTGAGCCTTGACCCTGTTTTCTTTTATGTAGATCTAGGGACTTATTTGTTTTCATAACTTTGGTAATTAAAGACTGGAATCTCTTTATTGATTTGAAACTTTCCCTCTTTGTACCTCTTTCACAAAGCACCTGGATACCATGTGGAGCTGAGGTTGAGTTGACAAAGGTGACACCCTAGTCACCATAGGACTGACACAGCTAAGATGAACAAAGCTTTTCTATGGCAAATATAGTTCTGAGGTTTATTTTTTGTTTTATTTTCTCTTTTCCACATTTGTTTTCCTCTTGAGTTTCCCTCCTATGGTATGGCTTAAAAATAATTCCTATGTGCCTTCTTTTAACTGAACAAGTTAAAAGATTCCTATTTCTGGCTATGGGTTTAATTTCATTTTGTTGCATATGGATTTCCAGTTTTCCCAGCACCATTTGTTGAAGAGGCTATCTTTTCTCCAATGTACATTTTTTTGTGACTTTGTCTAATATAACTGTAATTATGTGGGTTAGTCTCTGTGTCCTCTATTCTGTACCATTGGTCTACAAGTCTATTTTGGTGCCAATATGATACTGTTTTTGTTAATATTGCTCTGTAGTATAATTTAAGTTCTGGTATAGTGATGCTACCTGCTTCACTCTTCTTGCTAAGGATTGCTTTAGCAATTCTGGGTCTCTTAGTTTTCCAGATGAATTTCATGACTGCTTTTTCTATTTCTATGAGAAATGTCATTGGGAGTTTGATTGGAATTGCACTAAATCTATATAGTGCTTTTGGTAGTATGGTCATTTTGATAATATTAATTCTGCCTATCCAAGAACAAGGTAGATCTTTCTATCTTCTAAGGTCTTCTTTAATTTCTTTCTTTAGTGTTCTGTAGTTTTCATTATTGAGGTCTTTTACATCTTTTGTTGATTCCCAAGTATTTTATTTTATTTTATTGATGCTATTTTAAACTTTGAACATGAGTTCCAGTTGGATTGAGGTAACATGCTTCTGTCTCAACAGACTGCCAAAAGTAACCAACCTTCTCTAGAAAGATAACATCCATAACTTCTATAAGTTTTAATATATTCAATGAAAAATAGCTGATAAACAGGAACAAATGATGAAAATCCAAAAGAAAAAAATCAGACCCTGCCCCCAAGCTGATAAGACACAGATCTTAAAATAACAGTGATTAGTAAAAAAAAAAAAAAAAAAAAAAAAAGACAAGAATGTTACCAGCAAAGTAGAATCTCTATAAACAACTGAATCAAAACGCTAGGTAGAAAAAGCAGAATAACTGCAATCACTAATTTGACAAATGTTTTTGACAGAAAAATTATAAAAAGTAGAAGTGATGATTTATGCTGGAATATAGGTCAATAGATGATATGTAGCTTGAAGAATAGAGAAAATAACTCGAAACATTCAGAAAAGAGTATGAGACATTTGATCAGGTGGAAGAATCCAAAGCATTATAATTAAAATCTTGTAAAAAATGATCAAAGCAATATTTGTAGAAATATTGGACATGAAGAAAGTTCTTGAGCCAATGATACCAAATGTCTGTAAACTAAAGCAGAACAAATTCAAAGGAACCCATATGTTTCCACATCATAACGAATATTTTGTGAAATCTAATGGAATACACAATACAATTTTTAGAGTGAATAAAGGTAACGAAGCATATTATCTTTAAAAATTCAAACAGTAAAATTGGCAGCTGCCATTTCAGAAGAAATAAATGTACAGTAGATGACAAATGAGTGACATATTTTTAAAAATATTTTTTAGCTGTAGATGGACACACTATCTGTATTTTTTTCTTTTTTAATTTAATTAATTTAATTTGTTTTACATGCTTTTAGAGTACAATTCCTTTCATATTACATATAAAGAGCACAGTTTTCCAAGTCATTGGTTTTACACAAAATATTTTCATACCATTTGAGTTTTTATACATGCACTTAATATATTGATGTAAAACTCCTTCTGCCATTGTTTCTATCCCCTTACCCCTTTCCCTCCCCTCCCTCTTTTTTTCTATTTACCATTCCTTCATTCCTCTCATCCCCCCTCCCTTGCCACTATAATTCAGTATCATCCTAGCAAAGGAATTAATCAACCTTTGGTTTTCTGGGATTGGCTGACTTCACTTAACATTATTTTCTCCAACTCCATCCATTTACCTGCAAATGCCATAATTTTATTCTCTTCTAGTGCTGAGCAATGTTCCATTGTGTATATATACCAAAGTTTCCCTATCCATTCATCAACTGATGGGCATCGGGGTTGTTTCCACAATCTAGCTATTGTAAATTCTGCTGCTATGAACATTGATGTGGCTGTGTCCCTGTAGTATGCTTTTTTTTTAAGCCCTTTGGGTATAGACCAAAGAGTGGGATAGCTGGGTCAAATGGTGGTTCCATTCCAAGTTTTCCTAGGAATCTCC
Source organism: Tamias sibiricus (assembly GCA_025594165.1). Lineage (NCBI taxonomy): Eukaryota > Metazoa > Chordata > Mammalia > Rodentia > Sciuridae > Tamias > Tamias sibiricus. The sequence goes on from CM046662.1 coordinate 15,887,580, forward strand.
ATAGTGCTTTCCAAATTGGCTGCACCAATTCACAGCCCCACCAGCAATGTAAGAGTGTGCCCTTTTTCCCCCACATCCTTGCCAGCATTTATTGTTGTGTTTTGATAGCTGCCATTCTGATTGGCGTGAGATGAAATCTTAGAATAGTTTTGATTTGCATTTCTCTAATTGCTAGAGATGTTGAACATTTTTTCATATATCTGTTTATTGCACTGTTCTATTATGTGGTGCTGAGAATCGAACCCAGTGCCTCACACATGCTAAGCAATCATTCTATCACTGAACCACACCTAGCCCATAAGTGACATTATTTTAACTACCAAAAGAAAGTAGCTGCCATCAGGAGAAACTACCCTTCCAATAATCAAAGTGAAATTAGGACATTCCTATGAAAAGGAATGAACAGAACATAATAAGAAAGAGAATTTATCAACCATAAACCTACATTTACAAAATAGCTATAAGAATTTTTTCAGGCAGAAAGGAGATAATGATTCCAGACATAAGGAGGAATACTCTAGGAATAAAGAACATAAAAGGATGGAGTAAACATGTACAGAAATCTAAATAACTATTGATTACATAAAACAATACTGCTATGTTTTCTTAAAATGCAAGAATTAAAATCCATATTAACAATAACAAAAAAGCTGGGGTTATGGAAAAAAACAAATGGTAAAGGATATTAATACATCAGAACACATGTTCTGATAGAATAGGGTAATAATGTCAAAAGGCAATTGAAACAGAAGGTTAGAATAGCATAATTAACAATCTAATTGACAAAAATGTAACACTGTAGTTCATATTTGGAAGATGCACTTTCTCTCAGTAATACGTGGACCATTTACCAAAAGCGATCACATTCTGTTTAACAAGTCTCAACAAATGACAAGGAATGACATGGTATTTGGCATTGCATCTGAGCATAAAAGAATAAAGCTAGATATCAATTTGACAATGAGAATCTTTTCAAATGTTTATCAATGAAGAAAGACACAAAAGAGCATATGAGTCAAGAGAGAAATGACAATGAAAGTACTTAAAAATATTCTAAAAGTATAGTACGCAGAAGACTAAAACTTGAAGGCACTTAAAGGAATATTGTAGATGTATCTTGATAATGGTATCTACATAGCACACAAAGACGTGATAAACATGTTCTTCCTAACCACAGCGGTGTCATGTTGACGGAAAAGTCAATCGATGGAGTATTTTTCATTTCAGCCACTTCATTTAGTGTTGTATAAATTCAGGTTGTGTTAGATTTAATAGAGGCAAGTACTACAGATGGAAGGTGATCTCAATGTCCTAGAGCTACAAACTCTTTGAATTGTATTGAAAAGAAAGCCATTGGCACAGTCAAATGATTTCCTGTATATGCCTTGAAAGACAAATTGCTCATCTAATGCTTAACATGAACCCAAAGTGAAAACAATTAGTATGGTGGATGCTACTTTAAGGGAAAAATGTTTTCTTCACACAGCAGATGCGGGAACATAAGGCCAGCAGTGGGTATCAATGCTAAACTGTCGCTGAATTACACAAAAACAACAGGCTCTAACAAAATAACCAGTGTTTTCAAACTTACTAGATTAGCAATGAGTTCTTTGCCAGTCTCCTTTAGAACAACATAATGTCTGTCTATACAAATTTACTGTGACACACGTTTACATTAAATGATAAATTTCAGACTGAAACAGAAAATCTAATATTTGTGCAACCAAAAACTTCTAGCAAGACTGTAATGTCAGTTGTTTTCTGCTGCTTTTCTTTTCATTTTTTTAAGAGCATTTTTGTTTCAATATTTTAAAATTCTCAAATCTTTTATAAAAGTTACGTGGACTTGTATATGCAACCCTCTACAGTAATTTTAAACACTGTAATATTTGAAAACTATTGAAATAAACTAGGAAAGCCTATGTGAAGATGAGTCACTATTTGCTTCTCTGAACCTTAAAGACAAAAACAAAAATGGAATCCAAGCCAAAACAAAGTTTTTCAAATTCTTGTTACCTGTTATTTATGGAGTGACTCTTCTGAATCTGAAATATTTCTGCTTGTTCAGTATAAATGAGTAAGAGATAGCCTCCTTGAAATTTTAACTAAATGGGAAATAAACAATTCTATATTGTTCAAATTTTTAAAATCTCAATATCTTTAATTCCTAAATGCATTTATAAGAAAAAAATTTCAATGATTGCATAATATGTAGTTTTCCTTTGAGTGTGATATAATGGTTTGGCAAAGGCACCATAATTGTGATATTTTTGCCTTAATTTAGTCAATTATTACAAATAGCATTGCTTGCATTTAGAATTTATTGTAATTCATTCTTTACCTTGTGACCCCTAAATATTTTTTCCTGTTGAATCATTTTGATTTTTCCAATCCCCAAATCTTTTGACCTCCTTATAATTTTTTCAACATAATTACATCCAAATACTTTCCTTCAACTTTGACCTGAGGTTGTCCATCTTCCTGCTCCCATGTTTGTCACCTACTCACATCCTACAGGATTACCACCTTCCCTTTCCATGCCCTAAGTTTTTCGATTAGTGTGCGTGGGTCTTGTTCTTTTCCTTCTATGCAGCATTTTTCTTTCATTCTCTGCCTGCTATGATCTATAAGTTTTCAGGTAGAGCCTTTTTCTTGATAACCTACCCTGAAACAGTTCTGTATTTTTAAATTTCTTCATGGTACTGGGAAAGAGTAAGAGGAATGAGTGAGAAGGAGAAAGATGAGGAAGAAAAAAAAATGATATAATTGCTTTTAAGCACACTTATTACTTAGGCATGCAGATACTATTTTCCTCTCAAGGTCTCTCTTCTTCCTCTTTTTCATGCTTTCATTCCCTATCTCATTGATCAGGTCCCTAGTATTTGCCATATACTTCACTAAGCAATTCATCCACCTTTTTTTTTTTTTTTTTTTTTTTTTTTTTTGGTGTGATATGGATTGAACCCAGGGCTGCTTAAATAAACACTGAGCAACATCCCCAACCCTTTTTCTTTTTGATTTTGAAACAGGGTCTTGTTAAGTTGCTTAGAGCCTTGCTTAGTTGGTGAGGATGGCCTAGAACCCATAATCCTCCTGCCTCAGCCTCCCAAATCACTGGGATTATAGGTTCCCAAATCACTGAGATTACAGGTGTGAGCCCCCAGGCCCAGCTCATGCACATTTTTTACAATGTTCTCCACAAGTTTGCTCAATATAATTAGTTGTGTTGACATATATAAGCCAAGGCTGAAACTGACAGAGATAAGAATCAAACAAAAATGATTTTCTTACAGTGATATTAATTACCCTTTAAGATATGTTTACTATATTTTACTTTGTTTCACTGAATTGGATGGTTTTCCCATGTTGCATAATTTTGTCTCCAAGCGACAACTCTATGAGGGAGTCATTATTTGAGGCACACAAACATTAGCTTGCTTAGAATACCTTCTGTGATTTCCTTCTTCATGTTGTGATGGCTAAATTTTAGTGTGACTTTTCTGAAAAGAGGTTTATGACTCCTGAGAGCCAAGAGGGTGATTTATGCATAGTCTGCTGCCACAGAGACGCCATTCATTTTAGAGATTAGTTTCCCAATCCCTCACCAACTAGTAATGCCAAGTCACAAAAAAGGAATGGACATCGCAAAAGGACAGCACAAAACCAAAACTAAAGTCCCATCCCTTTTCCTGTTTCTCACTTCCTAAATTCTTCCCCCAACACCACTTCCCAGAGAATCCTCAATGGTGAGCTGTCATACTTAACGGGTGGCAGAATCTCCATGATCACTCTGCCTTGCTGCAGCACTGCCCTCTGCCCTGCTGTTCCTCCCTCCTCTCTGGCAGTTTAGGAAGGGCCAGCAGACATGACTGCACACAAAGGGAGCTGCTTTGCCAGTATCACTTGCAGCTGTGGCATATTCAAAGCTCATCATTTCTCTGCAGGGCTCATGGTTCAGTCCATATGGGACATAGCAAGAGCTCGTTGAGGATGTAATCATCACTTTGGACTTCCACATAATATTGTTTTCATCAAAATGTTTTCCCACTTTGATGAGAATTTGAACTGTTGAAATTAGATGAGAGCCTCAAGTTTCTCATAACAACATCAGCCACGACTTCCAAAGCTGAAACTTCAGACCTGCCCCTAGTCCACCAGGACTCGGGTCTGCTCCAGACTCTGTCTGGGTTTCCTGGAAATCTCAGAGGCATTGCTTTAATAGGATTAGAGATCTATCAAAATAAATTGGATATCTGTATTGTGTTTACATTAATTTTTCCATTTGGGAGGTATAGTTTTAAAGGATTCTGATCTGATTACAAATTTGTTTTAAGAAATTGAATGTTTAAAATGTGAAAAACTAGATACACTAGGAAGTACCAGTAGTCAGTATTGCAAAGGTAAGAACATATGAGTATCAACCATGAGTTCAAATTTATTTTAATTCATTCCATGTCATAGAAGAAAATGAATTGGAGTGTAAGGTTTAAATTTTTTTTTTTCATTAGTTAAAAAAATGGAAGACAGAAAGCTGTGGGAATATTTAGAAGCAATGATCCAAAAAACCTATAATAGTGAATAATAAGTTTTCCCTTTCTCTCTCTGATGCTTCAGCTTCACTGATAACTTCTCTCCCTCATTTAATTTTTTTCTTTTTTCTCACCCTTCTGCCTGTCATCAATGTTTTTTCTCTCCCAGAATTATATCATCAGGCATCTCTTCTTCTAAACACCACCTGGTTTCATCTTTCCAATGGTTCTAATTAATCCTAATTATTTCCACATCTTCATCTCTAGCCTTTATTTCGTCTGGAGTCCCAGTCCCTGTTTTAGTTTTAGGAACATTACAATTCCTTATAAAGGGATCAACCACCTCTTAAGTAAATACACCTCTGAATGAGACTTACTTAATTTAGCCAACATGCTGTACCCCCAAAGTAGCTGAAGTATAGTTAATATAACATTTTTGTAGTACTAATATCAATCCATTTAAAATGTGACAATTTGACTTTTTTTTTTTTTTACTACACATTATAAAGAAAAAAGTTCACTGTGTCTGGGAAATCTGGCCACCTCTAAGAAGAGACAGGACTACACTCTGGTTTCATCAAAGGCAAGCTCCGTGATGTGATTCCCTCTTCACGGCACTTGGTGGGAATGGGAGATACACCCACCATGCTGTAGTTGTGTTCGATGTGACGCAAAGAGGAAGTCTGTTACTCTTCCCACCAAAAAAAAAAAAAAAAGGAGGACCCACAGCACCAGGCCACTCTGGCCCCATGATGTCTAGCTGTGATTGGTTTGAGCCACTCTTTCTGATATGATCAGTGGCTGGAACCCTTTATTCTCTGTAAAGGAAAAGCAGGGGCATTAAGCTTGTGTGTATCTCACTCATATCTGGAGGGTCTGTGTTATGCATATGAAAGCCTACTTATTTGGAGGGGGAAAAACTTATTTCCAGTTCTCTTTCTAAAGCTGCAAAGTTAGTCCTTAATGAGACAAGTCCCAAACCACATGGTACCTCCATCCATAGATGTCCATCCATCTGATCTGATAGTCCTGCAAGCTCTGATCTCAGGTCCTTCAAATCTGAGCTTGTCTCAGAACCATAGCCCATTCTTCCTCTATTCCTTGTTGCCAACATCAGCCACTTCACCCATCTATAAATGATGAAGATAGATTTGGCTTTTTCCCTTCTTTTTCTATATCTGATCAATCACCAGTCTGACAGGTATCTTGAGCCCACTTCCTGCCACTATCTTAGATCAGGTACCCATTATCTCTCATTACTTAAAGACTACACACATCCTTTGTCCACATGTTCTGAATTTTTCTCCAAGTCCTCTACCCCTATTGGCAGTATTCAAAATAACTGGAAACTTTTTAGAAATGTAAATTCATAGACCAAATATCAGACATGCTGAGTCAGAAACTCTGGGGGATAGGAACCAACCATCTGTTTCTACAAGCCAGACAGTGCTGGTGTGTGTTGAAGTTTGAGAACCACTGGCATAGAGCTAACTTTGAAAGCATAGGTCACATGTGACAAATTATTTCATTAAAATATTCAATGACATGCTAGATTCCTGATCATACCAGAGAGCAGCAACTCATCACCTCTCTTTCTTTACTTCCTCCCCAGCTCCAACATTTGAGCCACATAAATTTCCTTCATTTTACATGAAACCTGAGATTTAGGAAGATTAAAATAACTTGCCCATTGATACATAACCAATAAGTGACAGCCATCCTCTCTTATCACTAAGTAAGAGTGGCAAATGATTTGTTCATTGGTGTCCTGGTTTGTTTGCTTGGTTGCTTGTTTTGAAGCACAAGTAGATGAATGAATGGAGAGTGAACATAAGAATTTCTGTTCCAATCATCAAAATTCAGAAGAAACAATTCATGAGTACTCTATTAATAAAGTTATTTAAAATAAAATCATTAAGAGAAAGAAAAGGTAAACAAGAGCACAATAATTGTATTAAATACAAGCTAGCATTTATTCAAAAGTGTCTACAACACCAATTTGCAGGGAAACATCCAGAGATGTGCCTTTGACCCCTTTCTTAAGCCTTGTGCAGCTGCATGTGTTCATGAGGGAGGTAGAAAGCTTAGTGCACATAAAGCAAACATACATACAGGTGAGGAAAAGATGCAGAGGTCATCCAACAGGTAGGATGATAAAATTTACATCATTCAGGGTTGTTTACCCAACAAAATTTATAAAAGCAAACTTCAATAATTGTAACATTACCAAGGCACCTATTGGAAATATGTTCAGTTTGAGAAAAGCAGGGGTATACATATAGGATGGTTAGGTGTCAGGCTTTAGAATCAGGCAGATCTAGATTGATCCTTGTATACCTAACATCTTTCATAAGTGCTCTTTGGCATTTTGCCTAATTGCCCTGAGCATTTATCTCTTGGAATTAGTATTAACTAATAATTATTATGAAATTCTTAGCATGGAGGTTTGAATACCATTAAGTATGAAATTAGTGTTATCAACCAACTGTTTTAATGTATCTCACAGACTTCACTACCTGGAGGGAAAAAACATGTTACCTAACTTCATAACATCTTGAATAGATCTGAGTACCACATGAGAAGCATTAACAAACCAAATCTTGTGCGGAGGCACTGAAAAAAAATGGAATTATGACAAAAAGTCATAAAGAGCTATAGAGTCAGAATAGTTACTGAAGGGTATGAATCAGTATTTGAAACTTCCAAGGACTGCCTTGCAGAAAGAAAGAAGAATGTAGAATTTGTATAATCAATAGAATTCATAGGGAGATAGTTTTCTCATCAGTACAAAACAGAGTATACCAACAGTTAGCTTTGCCTAGGAGAATACCAGAAGGGTGTCCATAGGACTGTCAGTATTCAAATAGAGGTTGTAAACTGCTTTCTGCAGTTGTTGGAGAGATGAAGTAAACACTGAAAATTTCAAAAAGGGTTTTTTAAAATATTATTTTATGCGATATACACTAGAATAATCTTGAGAAGGAAAGGGAGAAAGAACCAGATAGGCTGCTTGTACAACTGCTATAATACAAAATACTTGGGGTCAACTAGAATGCAGGATCACTCTAAATATCACTGACAAAAATAATTAGTGTTCAGATTATTTTTTTTAAAAAAAATCTAATTATTGAGAGAGCAAGACAGTGTGAAAAACCTCCCCAAGAGCTTGCCACATTGAACTCTCATCTTTCAGTGAGATGTATTCTTCTCTAAATGCACCCATGTGGTTAGTTTGGCATTTTCTCTTTCTCATTGATGCTGGGTCACCATATCAATGTAACAATAAAAGGTAACCCTTTAAGTAGTTAATGTTTCAGTATAAATGGAAAGATGCTGAAGTATCAAGGCAGGATAAAATTTAAAATTCTCCTATTTTCCGTATATACATATTTTTACTTTCCTTTAAGAAGTAAATCAACAGACAATATAAGAAGTAAATTAATTGACAATATTTTATTTCTCTAGCTTTTAAATTTTTTTCAGGAGGGAGACCTTTTGTGCCTTTATAATATGTTTCCAATATGACTTTGTGAATTATGCACCTCTCTTTAACATGGTTTTGAGAGGACTGAAGCTTCTGAGGAAGGTTCATTATCTAAACCCATTTGGACTGATAGGAGGCTAGAGATATAATTTGCTCAGATGATGGATCACCAGTGCTGAATAATGCAGAAAATTTCAATATTGTGAATCACTTTGAATGTGCAAAACTGGGCAGAGGGCCCAGGAGATACACTGAATTAACAGGCTAATCTGTCATTGCTGAAGGTATGAGTTCAAATCTTGATGCCCATGGGGGGAAACTGAGGTCACAATTGGTCATTTAGACAATGAAGAGTAGATCTCAAAAGAATGCAGGAAAGGTATGAGCTTTGATAAAACAAAAGAATAAGCTGCTCAGAAACATCTTAAGCTTGAAGAGAAAAAAAAAAGTAGCAAATTTTTGAATTCCCTTTATTCAGCCAACATATAAACTATCAATCTTAATCCTATTAAAAACATGATAATAGTAAAAGAGGTTATCATATGCCTCTGGCTTATGGGTCAGCCTATACTAAGAACTGATTTGAGGAACTAAAGGCAAATAGAAAAAAGGCAAATGTGCCAATATTCCTACTACAGGTTTTTTTTTTTTTTTTTCTTGTATTGAGTATAAGCAATCTGTATTTCAAAGGAGAAATAGGTCAATACACATATCCCATGATACACATTTCCTATGTGAATAAAATATTTTACACCAATTTATCCATTAAAAACATATTGGGTTGAATCATCTGCAATTGCTAACATTAACATTTTTATCTTCAAAGATGCAACTTTATATTACTAAAACTAGTAGATCTCTCCATGCACAGTTAAGAGTCTGAGGGTATTAGCTCACTGATAAATCTTGTTCTTCATTTGCTCTCTGCCCTGGGTTTGATTTCCAGCACCAAACAACAAAATAAAACAAAAATGTTAAGAGGAAACCTGTTTTGAGCATTGAGCTACGTATATTAAATATATTCCCTAATTTTATCTTCACTACAATATTCTATGGAAACTTAGACTTGGAAAATTTAAATCACTTTGCTAAGTCAATCCTTGAAGGGGAGCATATGTTATCAAAGACCTTTCTGACCCTTACATAAAATCTCCATGTGTGATTATGAATGTCATTCATCACACACAGGTGCCAGCCAATGAGCAAAGTAAAGACTTAACTTTAATACATTCTACCCATCAAGGTAGAAACCCTGGGATGGCAGGTGTCTTTTCCAAAGGATGACCTATATCTATCTCATCCCACATGCATCCCTTACAGTGTGATACTGATGCACCTCTGTTGAAAGGTGAAGTCTTGTCTCCCTTTCCTCAAACTGGGAAGAGCTTCACAACAGCATTTAACAATGAAATGAAGCAGAGTGACAGTGCCTGACTTGTGAGGTAGGTCATCACAGGGAGCGTGACTTCACCCTCCTAACTTCTCTTGGAACAGTCACATGGGGGATCCTGAGAAAAGTGTTTGTAGTATTAAATCTAATTTGGTACCAAGGAAGAAAGCAATTTACTTGGCATATTGCATCTTTTTATTTTGGGGGTAAGACATGGAAGTGTTGATGTTGAGAATTGATCTGTAATACAGTAAAATGTGATCATTTTGAAAGATGTTTATAAATGGAAAAAATAAATGCCCAGTTTGAAACTGGATGGAACATGAAGCATTCCTCAGATAAATAAAAGGAAAATGAAGCTCAGGTTTGTTTGTTTATAGGGAATATCCATGCAACAGTCATCCTGCTTTCTTAAGTTATAACACTGACAAAGGCATGATGAACTCCAAAATCTGTGCTTGACCAAACAGTATTTCCCAAAGGACCCTCTCTTAATTAAACATGGAGAAAGCATGGCACAGGTGAAATGGGTAGGGGTTTTATCAGTCATTCACCTCCTTCACTTATTTTAAGCTTTACGTACAGTGACCAATGACTATTTTCACGGCTGTTATAGATCCATTACAGTGTTTAAGATCCCAATTTATATTCTGTTCCAGAAAAAAAAAATACACTCTTAACCCCTATTATCTTACTAAGTTAGGCTACATACTTTTATAATGCATTATAGCATTGTGACAGAATATCAGCTACTTTTTATTTAAAGAAAGATCTGTACATTTCCATCTCTTTCACTGTTTTAAATTTAAAATTATTTAAACATACTTTCTCTCTCTTTTATTGGCCTACATTAAACCACACTGCTAATCTAGTTTTTACTTGAGATGATACAGAGCTATCCAAACCCATCCTCTGTTCAAATGACATGCAAATCAGATTAATTTGCTTGTGTTACAGACTTTGAGATAATATTGTAGCTTCTGGGGCTTCAGCAGTAATGGAAAAAAAAAAAAAAGTCTCTAATGTTTACTATTTTTTGTTCCTGGCTTGGCAGTATATCTCCACAGGAATGTCATTTGGCAGATGAGATTTTTAAGGCAAAGATCTACTCCGGGAGGCAGGGAAATTTAGCAAAGCCGTCTTAGGAAATGGGAGAAAACATTTAAATGGTAGGCTTCAATTACAACATAAGGGACCCAAATTAGACATTCAGGCAGACTTAAAAAGAGGCTTACGAGAAATTTTATATCTTGTATTATTATTATTTATTTATTTTTAAAAAGTTTTCCACAGATGTACCTGTCTATGACAACTGAAAGATGATGTTGATTGCAAACAGGGATATATACAAAATGACCTTTCGAATTTGAGTCCAGTTGCTAGATGTTTGCAAACTCGTTTGTTTTTGACCAGGCACAGCAACTAGGATGGGTATTTTCTCATGATAACATGCCAGTCCAAATGCACATGCTAAGAGAGGAAAAGGGGAGATTAACACCATCAGATATATGAATGTCCAGATCATTCCCCTACCTGCAAAATATCAGCGTGTGAATAACCTGGAAGATGTCAATCTCCCTTTCTTCAGTCAGTCTCAGTTCCTAAGGGCAGCTGCTTGGGAATGATGTGCCTTTAAAACTTGACACACACACACACACACACACACACACACACACACACACACACAATATGTAAACCAGATACTCTCATCAGAACATCTAGTGTTAAACCAAAGAAATAGTCACCCATACCAGATCAAGTAGGTAGTGTCTCTATCTCCTATCATTTTCCGATGATACGTCATTTTCCAAAAGTGGCTTTGGACGACATTTCATGAAATTTATATCCTTGGAGAGAGTTTGGATTAAAATGTAAAAAATAAGTAAGTAAAGTTGTAGAAATGGTGAAAGTAGGAATTGTAGAGCATTTCTTAAGAAGTAATGTGCTATGTACTTTGTACTCATCTTCTGTTTTTTTTTTTTTTTTTTTTTTTTTGGTACCAGGGATTGAACTCAGTGGCACTTGACCACTGGGCCACATCCCCAGCCCTTTTTTTTACAGGCGTGCGCCACCACGCCCGGCAGTACTCATCTTCTTTAATTATCTGACAGTACTAGAGATCATGGATTATCATTTCCATTTTAGAGATAAAGAAACTGAGACTCAGAAAAGTTAAGAAAACTCCCCTGTGATAAATTGGAATTTTATCTCTGCTCTGATTTCAAGGACCTCACATTTTTAGCCATTCTGGACCATTATAGCTCTCTCATAACTACAGTAATCATGACCCTCTGGATATTGTTTGTGTTCATTATGTTTTACTTGCTTCACTGAGCAGATTATACAGTTTAATACAATTGTTATGATAGATTTGTTTTGACTTATCACAACAGCCTGAAAGAATGGACATCTGCTTGCTAATGTATTTTATAATTGCTTATAAAATAGACTTTGACATTAAAGAAAATGATAATCCAAGCCTCTCAAACTCTTTATAAGAATGGGAAAATATATCTGAAGAGTAAACATAAAACTTTATATTCCAGGTCTTTTTTTTTTTTTTTTTTTTTTTGGTACAGAAGCCGGAAACAAAACAGATTATTTCCCTATTGCCTGAATATGTCTATATTGGCAAAATAATCATATTTGATACTTTCCATACTTAGATCTTCTCTACTGAAATCCCCAAGGCTGACAGTGATGCCAGTTACATTCCCTGCAGCAGACGACATGGGGCCTAATCTGTACATAAGACCATTTGTTCAAATGATGGCTAAACACATTTTAAGGTCCTACGACTTAATTCATTAATGTCACAGCTTGGTATAACCTTTAGTCAGGGTCACATATCCTCTGTGGTCCTTTAGCTTTAAATATAGCGTACAGCTACTTTGTCTCTTAAGAAAATGCCCTTGATCCTGAGGACATAAATCTGACGGTGTGCTCTTCAGCATGGCCTCTTTCTCTTCCACTTGGGGGGCTCTTGTGGCATGAACACTCTCACCCTGTCAAATGCCTTCTGCTGCCCTGCATCACTCTTTCCATAAAAGAGAGGAAACCTGTTTTATCATTTTACTTTATTATTTTATTTTCACTCTCCAATGCCTCAAATGGATGAACTTCCTTGGCTCTATTGATTTCTGCTTCTATTGATTTCTCTGTGGCAAGTATTTATTGCCTTTTTACCCCCTGAACCTGGTGCACTCTGCCTTCCTGCCTTTCCAGTTGGCGGAAACTGCCCTTTAGAAAGTCACCTGAGACTTGCTAATGACTGAGCCCAACCATTTTTCTCAGGCCCCCTCCTCCCACTTGTTTTTTTTTTTTTTTTTTTTTTTTTTTAACTTCTCTAAGCCACCTTAATAGTTCTGGCTAACATTTATTGAGCTTTCACTACAAGGTGCTTGTACGCTCTTCTTATTGATGCCTTAGAGAACACTGTGAAGTGAACACTGTTTAATATCCACTTGTAGATGAGCAACTAAGGCTCACACCAATGAAATAAGGTATGCAGCTGCATTTGCAATACAAGAAATTTCCTTCTTAGCCTACATTCTCTATTTGGTAGACCTTTATGTTGCTCTGCATTTATCTCTATTAACTTGGCAGCATTTATAACGGTTGTCATTCTCTGCGTTGCATTGCAAAAATTTCCTTTAAATACTTTACCTTCCCAACTAGGTCATAATTTCCTAGACTGCAATGATTACATCCAAGTACGTGCTTCTGTAATTTGCCTAAGTGGCATTTATTTATTATGTTTATAAAGGTAAAAGAAGGCAAGATGTTTTTCATTATTCCTGACATTTAATAGCATGAGATAATCAATGCATTGAAAAGCTATAAGCAGATTTCATTGACCCATTCTTCTTGAATAAAGGGCAAATTATTATGATAAGACAAATACAGGAAGACTGCAGGAATGTCTAAGCTTTAGGATTGGGGGGAATGGCACAATTATTGGCTCATATACATTAAAAGGTGTGAATTTGTAATAGAGCACGGAAAAGAAATATTATCATCTCAGGAAAGAGATAACTTGATCTTTCCTATTTCTTATTACCCCATGGGGAACTAAGCAACAGTGGTATTATTATCAGTGGACCAGTTGTTAAGAACAGGGAAAGGGTTCGCACTAAGGAGATCACAGAGAAGAAGCTGATCATGAGAACAGGAGCCTAAGTTAGACTGTGGTCTAGCTATAAAATATAAGCATTAGATTCTATGGATTTAAAGGATCTAGCCTACTTTGGAATTCCATGTTCTATGAAAAGGAATAATTAGGAGGTAAAAGCAAGAAAAACTTGGCAATTTCACCCAGGGTTCTTGTTCTTTAAGCATGACTCCCTCCAGGGATGTGGTAACCTTCATCTGTTGCCTGGACTAGAAGCGAATTTGTAACAGTGAATTTGTAACAAAGTGAATTTGTAACTTCTACTCTGAAGTGAGGGCCCCTTATTTCTCTTTTTATCTCATTTAAATGGCTGGGAAGAGGGGCATCAGTTGGAAATTGGAAGGCACCATACTCTCAAACTTACCTCTCCTCCTCTACTAAAGTCCTCTTCCCTAAAACTTATGAACTTTTTTTTTTTTTTTCAGAAAGATGACATGCAAATGTCCCTTAAAGGTTAAAAAGATGTTCAAGATCATTCTTAATAAGAGAAAAAAGAGCCAAATAAAACCAGAAATAATATTTCTGACCCATCAGATCACCAAATTTCTACTTAGGTGACAACAATTGCTGCTATTGAGATAATACCTGCAAAAAAGTTTAATCATTGTTTGCTGGAAAGTATGCAAATGACAAAATTCCCAAGGAAGAGAATCTTAAAATATCTATCAAAATTGTATATGCAGACACCAATTGACTCTACCATCCTCTTTCTGAGAATCCTACTCAAAATTATACTAGGGAGGAAAAAAAACCTACAAAAGTATTTATAAACAGGGTATTTAGGTGGCATTAGTAACAATAGCAAAATACAGGAATAACACCAAATATTCATGTACAGGGAACTGATGAATAAATTAGGGTTTGCTATATCCATTGAAAAAGAGCACTAGTAAACTGTAAAGGAAAAACTCAACATATGGATATGACATGACATCAGAGCTATGGTATTAAATGAAAGAGCAAGGAAAAAGGGGTAGGATACTGAAATATAAGATGTTGTTTTTATGAAAGACAGAAAACACAAATATATATGTGTATGAGTATATATACTTATATATAACAAAAATGTTTAAGTAAAGGCTACGAGCTATTTTTTAAAGGCTGTTTATGGACAGCTTACTCTCTGCACCTAGAAGGAGGTCATAAAATACCCATTCCCCACAAATGGAACCAGTCTCCTTTGGGGGAAAAAAGTTTGAACCCAGACTAGGGCAGGAAACATAGTAGGTGAGCCCAGGGACTCTTGAGAGGCTAGGAGCAAAAACATTTCAAGTACCAACAAGTTATGTTGAAAGTGCACAGGAACCAGCTGGAAAATGGCTTTCAATAGGACAATTTGAGCATTAAAAGTCTGACTACAAACGAAACATACTGAATATATTTTAAAAAATCCATGAGTTCATGATGCATTCAAAAGAAAGGAGACGAGAACAAGGGAGTTATTACAGGCTACTAACAACCTTAACAAAACACAAACTCACTGTCTTACATTTGACCACAGCTAAACCATCAACCACTTATATAAAACATTTTGGTAATTAAAGGGAACTGTACGTTACTTTTACCTGCTTTATATGAATTTTTCAAAATAACAAAATCATCCTAGATGACAAAGGAAAGACTTCCTACAACAATTCCACCTAACAATTGTAGAGGAAAATGATAGAAGGAGAAAATGACTTTTTTTTTTTTTTTTAAGCACAATGAAATAGTACTGCTGTAACCAAATGAAATATCAATGCTACAAGACTGATGGGAATTTGTCAATAGAAGACTCAGGCAACAGCCATTTGAACTAAGGATCAATCTGCATCACTAAAATTGACACCATCAGACATTTGTGCTTCCTGAGGATAAATTTGCTTTGAAGTATGTGGCAATACAGAGCACAACGAGTAAGGGAGTAATAGATGACGAAAGGTTAGAAAAATGTTCACAGCTACGGAATCTGGAGCCAGGTATACATCTGTTCATTATATGAATCCCCCTCTCTGGTCTTGCATAAAAACTTTAAAAATTAAAAGTTTCAAATACCAAAAAGTTCCTCCTTGGAATCTTATTTCTCTCGGACAAAACAAAGCTAAAATCCTAGGTACACTACCTGAGTGTCTAAAAAAGTTTCCTGGAGATAACTTTCAATGTCTTTTCCTCTGAAAATTGAGGCTTCTGCTTTTATTTCAGCACATATGTTCCTCCTTTGGAGTAAGTGCAGGTGCATTAGCATAGTGAAGCCTCTGAGCAGTAGTAACAATACTTCTTGGCTCTACCCCGGGGTTTCTCACAGGTCATCAGCCACAGTACCTTGTCTTTGGGCCAGTGAAAGCAGGTATTGCACAAAAAGAACCACATCTTTACATAAGCAAGATGTGGAGTTGATTTAAGTGCCCTAGGAGAGTGAAATGTTTCTTTAATCTGTTTTTTTTTTCCCACTTTTTAAAAATCTGTTTTGATTAGTTATACATGACAGTAGAATGCATTTATGCACTGTGATATATCATACATAGATGGGATATAATTTCTCATTTTTCTAAGTGTACATGTTGCAGAATCATATTGGTCATGTAGTCACATATATACATACAGTTATAAAGTCTGTTTCATTCCACTCTCTGTCCCATTCCCACATCCCCTACCTCCCCTCCCTTTACTTCTCTCTACTAATCTAAGGTAACACTATTTTTCCCTAGTGCCCCCCCCCCCCACTTTATTGTGAATTAGCATCCACATATTAGAGAAAACATTTGGCCTTTGGTTTTGTGGGATTGGCTTATTTCACTTAGCATGATATTCTTCAACTCCAACCATTTACTGGCAAATGCCATGATTTCACCCCTTCAAATCTGAGTAATATTCCATTGAGTGTATATACCACATTTTCTTTATCCATTCGTCTATGAGCAACACCGAGGTTGGTGCCATAGTCTAGATATTGTGAATTGGGCTTCTAAAAACATTGATGTGGCTGTGTCACTATACTATGCTGATTTTAAGTTCTTTGGGTATAAACTAAGGAGTGGAATGGGTCAAATGGTGGTTCCATTTCCAGTTTTTTGAGGAATCTCCATACTGCTTTCCAATGTGGTTGCACCAATTTGCAGTGCCACCAGCCACATAGGAGTGTACCTTTCTCCCCACATCCTTGCCAACATTTATTGTTGCGTGTATTCTTGATGATCGCCATTCTGACAGGAGTGAGATGAAATCTTAAAGTAGTTTTGATTTGCATTTTTAACTTTAAAACATTCAGGGCTTTTTCAACACCTTCAGAACACAGGTAGAACCTCTCAAGAACGCAGCCCTAAGTTTAATATCTAAATTTCTAACTTGAGCCGCCACAGGATCCCTGAGCTCTGGCTGAACTGAACCGGTGACAACATTTGCCAGGATACTGGTCCTATGGCCTCTGTGCCTTCACATCTGAGGTTCCTTCCCATCTTCCTGGCCTTACCAGGCTCCCTGCAAGACCCAGTTCACATATCACTTGTTGGAGGACCTGCTGGAGCGCAGCAGTCCCTTCCCTCCCCTGTCATAATACCCCCTCCAGCCCCGATCCTGGAAACACCCACTGTGCACTGTGGGTGTCTAGGACTCACCTTTCTGTCCCACCAAACTGTGTTCTCCTTGAAGAAAGAGCCTGTGTTCATGTTTTTCTGTAACCTCAGAGTGTGTTACATGTAAGTGTGTGGAAGGGGAAGAGAGAAAAGAATGTTGATGCTATGGCTAAGAATATGAAAAGAGGGGCTGGGGCTATGGCTCAGTGGTAGAGCACTTGTCTCACATGTGTGAGGCCCTGGGTTTGATCCTCAGCACCACATAAATAAAATAAAGGTATTATGTCCACCTACAACTAAATATATATATATGAATATGAAAAGAGTTAAAATGCTTAAAACCTACAATTTCTGTAACTAGAGATGCTTCTGGAAGAAACAGTGTCATTAAAAATTCAGAACAAGGTGCAGAGAAGGGATATTTGATTATTTCCAGAAAACATCATATTTTCTGAGAGGGATGGCAAGGCAGGGAATGAGGACACTCTCTGAGGAGAGGGACATAGGTTCCTTGTGGAGAGAATATGAGTCAACCAAATGGAAGGAGACAAACTCAGCAGACCTTCAGTTTCACCAAATTTTCAAGCCAGGTAGAACCAGAAATTGACAACAGTGGCAGCAGTACCAAAAGGAAATTCACTTGCCAGGGATCTGGGGGGAGGAGGAGGAGCTCACACAAGCCCTTCCTTTCCACCTCTTTGTGGGGAACTGAAGACAACTGCTTTCTTATTTTATCTCTTCTGTCAGTAAATGCTCTTCCAAGATCAGCCCCCTAAACTCCACCCCAGTGAGGTCTCTACTCGAGAGCTCAGGCCCCTCTGCATAGTCATCTAGAGACACTACTGGGCCCCAGAGAACTGTGCGACTTCTTTACAAGTGAAGTTGGTTTTTGTTTGCTTAATCATAAATTTACATCCTATGGCCACATAAACATGTCAATTTAAACAAATTACTTAATGCCAATTCACTTTTTTTAAAGTATTTCACATGGAGCAATTAAGCAGCATCCCTAAGGCAGGCCACCTTTTCTTTCCAATCCATGGGCTGTATCTCTTAATGGGTCCCTATTATCTTTCAAGAAAACGCACACAACAGTGCATCATCAGGGAGTGACCATTCAATCCCTTCTCCTGTTCCCACTAGTGTGGCATTTGTCATTTCCCCCCTCATGGCTGCCAAGAAGCTTTCAGCTTCCCAGAGTTGCATCAAAACACTCCAGGTGCTTTGGGCTTTTGCTTTCTCTTTTACAGATTGGGTTTATTTACATCGATTCCAAATGTGACAAAAAGCAAACAAACAATTATCCACATGGTCCACACATCGCTCCTCTTGTAACTCAAATGGAAGCAGCCTGACAATGTCTCCCAGCCCCTGCACTCTGGCTCTCTCCACAGGCTCAATGGAGTGTAGTCACATTGTCCTGGGAGGCTGCCAGTCTGACTGATGGGCCCTAACTGCAGGAATTGAGCTTACTGCCAGCAATTATGCAGGCATGGTTAAGTGAGATGCATTCCCTCTGTCTAGGTCATTGTGCTACTTTTTCTGTGACTGCGTAAGGTCCTAGCCAAGTCCTGAGAAAAAAATGCTCTTTGGTTGAGGAAGATCAAAATAATTTTTGTGATTCAAACAAAACTCTTCTTTCTGCAGTTAGCCTCAAACAAAATTGTAAAGAGGAAAGCTTAGCTTTTTGCTTTTCCAACACTTCCAATTTTCCTGTGCCTTATTTTTGACTACCTTTGGCTTGCATATTCTGGGTTCTTGGCCAGGAATGCCAAGCAGAGTTTTACTTATTATGTCAGTTTTGATTGGGAGCAATTTTTTGGAAGGCTGGATGATAAGTGTTTGGAGGCTGCTTAGTGGAGCTCAAAGGGAAAAGTACAAAGATCAATTTGCAGTGTCTGCTATGGTACCTGCATCTCTGAAGTTTCCTCCAAACTCATTCTGTAGAAGGCATTCTACAAAAATAGCCCCTTTCCAATATTTGAATGTAATATATTGACATGATAACTTCTCATACTCTGATAAACAGAATAGATTGGCTTGTTTAACATCTCTTCCAGTTTCCTTTTAATGATTCTTCCTAGACTGCAGACACTGCAAGCATCTCTAGCTCCCATGCTTGGAGGGTTGTAGATGTGACTATGTTCGGTAATTGACAGAACAGTGCTACTATTGTGAAACCTGACTTCAGAACCTAATTATATGGAAAGAAAAGCAGTGTTCAAGAAAGCCATATTGGCTTAGATAGGTAGATTGTGGCTGGCAAGACATGAATCAAAAAAAAAAAAAAAAAAAAAATTGGGAGCTGTTTTCTGATTCCCAGATCACAGATAAGGTGCAGCCCATAGTTTCAGGTTTCCCCAGCTTTTATTGTAGCAGGGGGAAACAGCTCCCAGGGCAGCAGATCCCTGTGATGCTGCTGAGCATGAAGTTTGGAGGCTGACCCTGGAGACTTTCAACCTATTCTAAAAGCATATAATTGATACTGTTAAAACTAAAAAAAAAAAAAAAAAAAAAAAAAAAAAAAAAAAAAAAAAAAGGTTCCTGTTATCTGCCAATTGTCCCCTGCCTGATACAAACTGAAACACATTAGATTACTTTGAGAAAAAGCACTTGGGAAACAGAGAGAAGGTATGAAGCTATAGTGTTATTCAACCTCAGCTGAGGCTCAGCCTCCTTTCTAGAATTAACAACCTCCACGAATACTTTCTCACACTACCCCCAAATCTGTCTTTTTCAGGGCTCTATTCAAATTTCCCCTTTTCTATAAAGCTCACTCCCCAAGCTCCACTCCCATGAATATCAACTCCAAGCAAATGTGAGATTCTCCCTATTTAAATGGCACAACACATTGCTTGCTTGTATTGTGAGCACTGTTCCTCTTCCGTCATACATACTGATTGACCCAGATCCTTGAAGGTCCATGGAATCCTTGAAAGCTTGCATTGGAAAGAGAGAATTGTATCACTATGTGTTGTCTGTAGGACTTCCGGGCTCCAACACACCTGCACAGATCTCAGTACAGTATATGCTCAATAATGTTGGTTGAGTTGGATCAAAACAACTCACAACTGGTTTACCTTAAATTGAAGCGCATAACCTGTTACTTCTATCACATATAAAAATTAATCTCTAGTGATAGAAGATGTTTGTAATATGGATCAGTGTGGACAATATAAAGGGACGCTGGTAGGAAGAGGTGTGGTGAAGACTTTAGCCTCTCACATTTATCAAAACCTGCAGACAGGGGCTGGGGTTGTGGCTCAGTGGTAGAGTGCTGGCCTCACATGCTTTGGGTTTGACCCTCAGCACCACATAAATAAATGAAAAAATAAAGGTATTGTGTCCATTTACAACTAGGAATTTAAAAAATATAATAATAAAAGCCTGCAGCCAGCATCTAATTAACCTCAAATGCTGCTTCTTTTGGTGCTGCTTCTACTGATTTGGTCTATTTTTTATTGTATCATATTCCCAGAGCCAAAATAGAGCTACAGTTAGAGTCCTGGGAGGATGGTTAATGTGCTTGGATTCAGTCTCACCATGATCATTTGATACCATTGTGTGACGACACAGAATGGTGAAGTGACTTACAAATAAGTTAATGAGTGACTTATTTAACCATTATGTGTTTCAGGTTCCTCATCTACACATTATGTAGCAATAAAACATAACTCACAAATGCACTTCTGGAAGCATATAATAAAGTGTACCATATATGTTAGATAAACATGTAATGGTAGCTGACCTGGTTTTTTCTTGCCATGAAGATGAATTCATCAAATTCTGTTCATAGGGTTTTAAGACTTCAAGACAAATAATTGTTTTTCACAAACATTAAAAAATAATGAACTACATTATTCACAACCCTACACTATTGTTTCTGCTGCTCCTCCTTTTCTTTTTTTTAATATTATTTTTAGTTGTCAATGGACTTTTATTTCATTTATTTATATGTGGTGCTGAGAATTAAACCCAATGCCTCACACATGCTAGGCAAGTGCTCTTCCACTGAGCTATAACCCCAGTGCCTCTGGTCCTCTTTTTTTTTTTTTTTTTTTTTTTTCCTTTTCTTTTTTCTTTCTTTCTTTTTTTTTTTTTTTTTCTAACACTGAAGCTAT
The DNA here is from genome assembly GCA_025594165.1 of Tamias sibiricus. Taxonomy (NCBI): domain Eukaryota; kingdom Metazoa; phylum Chordata; class Mammalia; order Rodentia; family Sciuridae; genus Tamias; species Tamias sibiricus. The sequence continues at coordinate 15,908,826 of CM046662.1, forward strand.
CATTGAAGATTTGTTAGCATTCACTTCCTAATAAGCAGAGGATGAGGAAGAGGTGGACAAGTCTGTACATCTAAATTATCCAGAAACTCCTCCTGTGACAGGTGACTTTCTGGATCAAATGTCTCTTGGGAAGGTGGGTGACTATGTTTTGTCCTTCAAGAAAAGACAAGTAGTCTTAACACATTACACACACACACACCCCTGTTGATTGAACAAAAAAAATACACATACTAACAAATAAATAAATGAATACATAAATTTTGATCTTAAATTAACCTTTTCACAGTGTTCCAGAAAGCTCTAGGGACTTCAAGAATATGCCTCAAACAGTTACTTCAGAAACTTGGAGACTGGGAAGGGAGAAGAGAAATACAATTGAATGTGTGCTGTAATTTTAAAAACTTATATCTGGAGCATCTTGCAAAAGTAAGGTGGTATATTTAAAAATTTGTCAAGTACTGGAATCTGAAGTGTTTCTCTTCCTCATTCTAATTCTTTAGTTTAGCCAAAGGATATATTTTCTTGGTGTTTTAGTATAAATTTTACCCACTATCATGTAACAAAATGTCACCTTCATTCACATCAATCACCTGATTGGTAAATACAGATCACTGGCTCCTCTCAGTGTTAGATTTGCCAGCCTGGGCTCAGTAACAGAGCGCTTCTATTGTACCACCCCAAAAAGAGGGGTGAATACTGGAGTCTAGTTTAAACTCTCAGCAGTATGGGATACACTTCCAGACCTAGCCACTGAGTGTAAAGTTGCCAGTTACAACAAGCACAAAACAGATTGGGTCCCTTTTCAAACTCTTTGCTCAAGGGGATGACCACAGGTTGCCTAGAAGGCTTACTGAGCTGCTTCTCAGTTGAGGGCCATTTGTGTGTGTTTTTCCAATTGGCAATTCAAAAGGTCAAAAGAGATTGGATCAACTTAAACTTTATAGCAGCAAGATTGCAATGGGCTCTTTGTGTCTGCCTTTATTATTATCTCAGTGGTTGAAATGCCCCTCTGTGTTCACCTGCCCTTGGAAGGATGAGAGGAATAATATGGTCTTTAATTTCAGATCTTGCTTTAAGTCCATCCAGCTGTGATTCTTCTTCCCGCAGGAAAAAAAAAAAAAAATGCTATTTGATGATTTGGGGCATTGCCTAACCAATATAGTGCTGCTGTTTTGGATGTTAAGACAGACTCCCACCCCTGCTACTTCTACTCCAGGTGTGTAACACTAGGTGCTATCATGCTCTTAATCCATTAAGTCCCAAGTTTTCAATTCTGTGACTATTTCAACAAAATTGACACAAGTGCATTAAAATAGGTTGGAAATCATAGTCTAGAGCTTCTATACTTTATATATACTTCTGTAGATATAAAAATGTGTATTTTTCATATATATGATTAGGTTTCATATATATATGTGTGTATATATATAGTGTGTGTGTATATATATATATGTATATACATATATATATATAAAACCTTATCATTCACCAATTACTTCCCAGAAGAATAGAAATTTAAAAACATATAATCTATTTTGAAAATTACCATAAGTGGTATATTTGTTAAGATGTTATAGGTGTGCCTCATCTGGGATGAATGAACTTACCAGGTTGAAGAGTATATATGATCTACATACCTCTGAAAGGCTACTTGTTTGTCATTCATTTGAAAAATAAATAAATAAATAACAGGACTTTAATAAACCCAACTAAAAATTTGGCAAAATGTTACTGATTTTTTTGTTTGTTTGTTTGTGGTGACCCTCGTATGGGATATTTTCTCTGAACTCCACTAATATTTCTAGAGGCTTCCTTTATGCAAAATACCCTGAGATGTCCTATTGCCTTCTGGAATAGAAGCGAAGGTGAAGGAGTAGCATGTTTGAGCAGAGAAATTCCTGGCTTAACTTTAGGGTACAGGAGGGGACAACTTGCCTTCCCACCTCCTGCTCAGACTCAGTGCTGTTCTGCTGCCGCCTGCAAATCTCAGCCAGAAGTGAGCCACATATTTCATTCCTTTTCCCTGCAGCGTATTTATCACTCCACTTACCCAGGAATTTATTTGTTTTTACCCCAAATCAGAGAACAAACTAACATCCTCTGCTTCATCTGTAATACAAAGTTGGGAGGGGGAAAGTTTATTTTTTTCCATTTAATTACTTCTTTACACACATTTATAGTAATTAGACATCAGATGCAGTAGCTAAAGCAATTACTGTATGTCATTTCAGAGAATTACAGTATAAACGTACAGTAAATACTCAATAATCCATGACAGGCTACTTAAAAAGTAATAAGGAAATTTAATTTAAAATGTGAGAGCTGAGATGCATGATGTACTTCTGAATGAAATGCCCACAATTACAAAAGAGAGATTCTAGGTTTGGAAATACACCAACATTAATTTACAATCCTCCACATCCTGGGTCATTGGCCATTTCCCTTCAAAATTAACATTAACAATGCATGATAAATAGTCTGCTCTAAAATAGAACCCTCTGCCTTCTTTTTTCTGATTTTTTTTTTCTTTTTTCTTTTTGGTTCCAGGGATGGAACCTAGAGATACTTAACTCCTGAGCCATATCTCCAGCCCTTTTATATTTTTATTTTGAGACAGGGTCTCACTAAGTTTCTCAGGGCCTTGCGAAGGTGCTGATGCTGGCTTTGAATTTGTGATCCTCCTGCCTCAGCCTCCTGAGTTTCCTTTTTTCTTATATCCCTCCCCCTAACTTGCCCACCCTTCACTTTTTATATCACACAAGCCTACCCACTTTTCCTGCAGGCACACATTATGGCTCAAAACACAAACTGGAAACCTAGGTGTCAGGAAAGCCTATTAACCCAGGAACACAGAAGATTATAAAATGCATAAGGAACTTAGAACTTACTGGAACCAAATTCAAATGTCAGCTTATTCACTGAGAAACCTGGAAAAGTGCCTTAATTTTCTTCCATCTCAGTTAAGTTACCAAGAAAGTAGAGAGTTGCTTATCTATTAGCACGATGTTTAGAATGCACTGATGTAATGTGGCCAAAATATTGTGAAAAGAGTCAGCATTGCATGAATTGTTGCTGCTCTTAAGGCATATGGTTTGGCTGTGAGGTGTCCCCCAAAAGCTCACGTGTGAGACAATGCAAGACAGGTCAGAGGAAAAATAATTGGGTTATGAGAGTCTTAACTCAATCAGTGAATTGATCTTCTGATAGGAATTAACTGAATGGTGACTGAAGTGGTAGGGTGTGGCTGGAGGAGATGGGAACTGGATGTGGCTTTGTTTTATATTTATATATGGAGAGTGGAGTCACTCTCTCTGCTTCCTGGTCACCACGATGTGAGCTGCTTCCCTCTGCCACACTCTCATGCCATGATATTCATCTGCATCATTGAGGAAAGGAGCCAGCCTTCTATGGACTAAGACCTCTGAAACTCTGAGCCCTGAATAAACTTTTCCTCCTCTGTAGTTGTTCCGGTCAGATCCTTTAGTCACAGCAGCAAAAAACTAACTAAAACAGTATTCATTTATTTTTCTAAATGCAATCAATAAGTTTGGAACACTTACTCTTTTTCATTTAGATTTTTCCAGCCTGCATAACTTCCCAGAATTATGACTGATATTTTTATTAACTGCTCTTTGACTTAAACTTGTCTTCCATTCACTAAAAAAAAAAAAAAAAAGTGTGTAAGATGCACTGTTGTCCCAAAGCAAACCAAAAACTGAGTAACTCTATGCTCAACATCTTTAATCCATTTTGACTTTATAAATTTGTCTTAACTGTCTTAAATAGTCTTTCAGGACTGTACAATCTTTTTCTCTCCCTGCCTCCATGGCCCTGATTTGACCTTCTCCAGGACAGCATAAGGAGAAGCATATAAATGAGATTGGGAAGCAGACTTGTTTAATTTTGAAATGATGACTACACTTCTGGAAGCTTCCCTTTGAAAAAATAGGGCACTAATCCCCAGTTCCCAAGGTTGCTATGAGGATGGAATGGGACAATACCATTCATTCATATTCATTATGAGCTTGCTGATGCCATTGTACTCTCTTCTTCCACCCACCTGGGAGCCTATCATGTGGAAACAAATTTGCAAGTATGAGTTGTTCTATTCCTATGCACATATTTTGTCTGCTCCCCAGACCAAGTTTTCCCAAAATATGTTCAATTTAACACATTTTTTTTTAAAAATAGGAAATGCTTTGTAAAATAAAGGGCTCCATGGTAAAGCTAGATTTGGGGAATGCTACCCCATCCACTTGAAGACAGCAGTAATGGCAAGATGGAGCTGCTGGGGTTAAAGGTAGCCACGCTGTTATTTTTACCAGGGATTAATTACCTACCAAATCTATTACCTAAGTTCATTACCATTACCACCAGAAATTTAGGAATGCAATAATGGCTAATATTACAGGTTCTCTTTTCCTAGCATCTCATTTTTCAGATGAATAAAACTGAGGACCAGAGAGGGAACTATGCACAGGAAACCCATCTACAAAATGCATTAAAACAAATCCCAGGGTAGCACTGTGAGGGTATATTTCTAAAGTTGGAAACACCAGTTGGTGAGATCCTCCTGAATGCTCATGAAGATGCCAGGTATTTATTTACATAATCTTTTCAAAAACCTTCTTAGATAGTCACTGATGTCATTTCAACATTAATAAAGCTGAATCTGAGAAATTAAGATATTTGCTGAAGTTCCAATAGCCACCCATGGTGATCTTTCCTCCCTGGTCCACAGAAATCTGACCAGATGTTGTTTTTTGGTGCACACTCTATTAAACTCTTCAGCTGTAGTAGATAAATCAACATCCAGCCCCAGCTAATGCCTATTAATACAAGTATTTTAAAAGATTTTTTAAAGAAAAAAAATTTTAAAAGACTATAAATACTCAATTCTATTGCAATTTAACAAATCATTCAAGAAAAACAGTTCTATTAGCCTATGGCAAACGGAGGTAAAAAAGAAAATTGGGTTCTTGTGTTTTACTCCTATTATATATGATATAATGTCTCCATTAAGGAAGTAGGTGGCTATTGAAAAAGCCAGTGCCCACCTGTTGCAGAGGTAACTCCCTTCTAGCTAAGGAAGACAACCTCACCAAGGTCTCTGGGGACAGCCCTGGAATGCCAGGTTCCTTTCTAATTCACCAGGGCTCAGGTCACGGTCACGTCCTATGCCCCAACTTCATGATAAATGTTCCTGAACCCAATAATTAACTGTGGGAAGTGCGGGTTATAGACCCATCCCTCATCCAAAGTTTCCCTCTGACTCATTTCTTCCAGGTACATTGACTCAAAAATGGTTGAGTTATTAAGGAACTGGTCAAAAATCATGACAGAAGTAAGAGAGCTCTGAACACCTGTGCACTGCCTGCCCCAGGCAGCTGATGCATAAGCATGATGGACAGCCGTCTGCAGGCCCAGGTCCTCCTGGTACAAGTGTCCCGAGTAATGGATTTCCAACTGTTTCCTTTAGGACAGGATTTCTGAATCCAATGCTCTCTGTCAGAACATTTTCTACCCACATTCTCTCAGGATTCCTTCTCCCCTGTGCTTTTAGCATTCTGCCCATTATTCCTGGGTCTGTGCTCTCTGCCAGGGTCAATAATGACAATCTCCTCCAGCTCCTCTCTCTGTCACCCTGCCACTGCTTCTCTTTGTTGTTCATTTTATCTTGTGTGTTCATGGCTGGTGACTTTATTTCACTTTTGTAGTAACACAAGCCTACCAATCCCCTCATTTGCATATGTCCCACATATACAAAAGGTGTTTAAATTCAAGAATCCAATGAATTGGATTTGTTTATAAAGCAGCTTTAGAAATGAAGCAATTGCATTCTTTTAAATATGGAAAGAAGCGTATGATGATTTTTTTTTTTTTTTTTTTAAGATGAAGACAAGCGGGAAAAATAGGCCTGTCTTTACCACTTTCAAATGCAAAACCGACAACAACAAGAGCAGGTATTGCTCTTCCCCAGGATGAATCCAGAAAAAAAGTCTATTCCTCCAGGAAAGATTTGGAAATATTTCTTAAGCTGGCTGAGGTCTTGCGGTGAATTATGATTACAACAAACCTGGGAAATGAGTGTTGTCACAGGACGCCTGTGAAAAGGTTTATTTGATGCCAAAGAGCTTAGCTGATTTGGAATCAAATCAAAAGGAGCCTGTGTGTGGCAGAGGCAGAAGGGCTCCTTGTTTCTTTCAGCAAAGTGTGACAGGGTGCAGCTGAGGTGGTCTCCAGCTCTGATTCTCCTCATCCTAGTGGTGGGCACCATGTCGGGTTCCATTGTGTGAACAGACATGTTTGTGACCACCATGGGACCCTTGGGGCAGTATTTTGGTAGTCGATTTTAAGTTATAAATTAATTTGCTGCCCCTTTAAAAATTATCACCCTTGTTGTCAACAGTAAGGTGTTCCAAGAGAACATACTTGTTTTCTTTCTTCCACCTTAAATTCCCTAACGGACTTTGACATTTCATACATCACAAAAAAAATATTTTCAGATTTTCTCATAAGAAAAAATTATCACATTTTGGAGAGTTAATGTTTAGAGACTTTAGGGGTTATAATTCTCAAAATTCACCCAGATATTTGAAATATATAATCTAATGTGATATAATAGCCAAGTATAACCTAGTAAGCTTTAAATAATATGTGAGTTGCCCTGCAGAAAATCAAATGTGCTATCTGGAATATTCAAGAAACATACTGAACACACTCTCCTTCTTTTCCTCCTCTTTTCTCACCTCCTACGCCTCTTAGTTCCCATAGACCAACACCTTCCCACCCCTTCTTACCCTTACTTTCCCTATCCTTCTAGAAAACACTTTCAAATTCTGGAACACAAAGTGGCAGTACCTGGAATGAGGTATATTCACATGTACTTGGTGGCACTTTCCAAATTGTCCTAGTTTAATGCCAGGGGACAAAGTCACATACTATAAGCTATAAACTGCTACACAACTGCATTATTAATAGGTGAACATTATTTGGTATAGTTGACAATTCTAAGAAGCACTTTTAAAAAAGAATGAGAATGTAAGATTATATAATTGTGATAATATAAATATGGGGACAAACTTGCATTTACAAGGTGAAGGAGTTAAACCATAGGAAATGTTTGAAGAAGTTCTCAGTTCTTGGAATGGGAGATTTAATTCTAAAATAAACATATTCCCATTTTAGAAAGATGGGTTTCCAAATAAGAAAATCACAGCAACATTCATATTTCATTACTGTGGCCTTATATAATACAGTTTCTAGTTCCTTTCACCAATGGGATTAGTTTGGGGACACAAGGAAAAGGGGACACAAGGAAAATTCAACATGGCTCAAAAGCATTTTAATAGTGTATCTTGGTTTGCTCAGAAAATATGTCAGCTGCTAATTGTAAATGCCCATTTGCTTTGAAGAAAAGTCTGATTGTCCTCATTTAGATATTTTGTCTTGAATGTACATTTCCCAAACCCAAAAGAAAAAAAAAAGTTAAGTATATGTGAATGGAAATATAAAAACTTTTCCAAATGTTCTACCAGAAGAAATGTACTGCCTGTGTGACTAGCAAATGCATTCAAACATTAGCACAAATTCCAATATACTCTTGTGTAAAGGAGGGAAAAACGGTCAGCACATTCTTCCCTGGCTTGCATTGCAAAACCAAAAATTTCCAAGACTTTTACATACTAACAATTTGGTTTAAAATAGCTTACCTCTACTAAATCTATATGAGTTGTTGTGTATGTAGATATGAAATTAATTCACATTTAATTCAAATGAAGTTATAGTAGTCACATGCTTAGAGCTACTATTTTATATAAAAATATTTTGTGCTTGCATTTGAGCATGTGTCTGTGTTTATTCTGTGTGCATTTCTTTAGTTTTTTTTTTTTTTTTTTTTTTTTGTTGTTGTTGTTTTTTTTTTTCCTAATCCAAGAAACTGGATATGTATTCTGGCAATTATGAGGCATACATTCTAATTTTTATCCCATAGTTATTCTTTCTCTGAGTAAATCAGAGCTCTAATTATAGGCAGGAAAAAATACATTCAATATTGTGGAATATTTATGTAAAATACCACTCTTAGCACTTATCAGCTAAACTATAATGTCTTAGAGAGCTTATACAGCAATTTTCCAAAGAGTATTATCCACTTTGGCCTTTCTTTTCTTGTTCAATATGTATAATGCCTAATGAGGGTACAATTTCAGTTTTAAAAACTGTAAATCTCTACTAGAAATTAGTGCAATTCTACCATCTGCATTCTTTAAGGAAAAAAATTTCAAATTTTGTTACATGAGCAATCACTGTGCTCTGAAAACTCCTTGGCTTTTCTGGACAAGATGCTCACAGATCTACTTAATCAGAGACTTTATTGTGCTCTCAAGAGTTAAGGACTTTTGATATTTTATCCTTAGAGGGAATTCGCACAATTAATTCCTCCTATAAAACATTGATTTTTTTTCTGTAATATATTAATTCTTCTCCAGCACATAATTTCTTCTATAATATATTTTTAAAACCGAGCAAGTAGCAATACTCATTTCTGAATTATTCACGGAAGCATTTCTCATTTTCCCCCTTTGAAATCTGAAAAGTTGTATACCTATGCATATCAATTCCATTATTAAAATAAGACATGTTGATAGTGTGAAGACTTTAGAAGTACCTAACACTATTACTGAACAGATATTATATGGTGAAACAATAATTTTTAAAACATAATTTCTAATTTCTAGTATTCTTTGAAAGCAATGAAGTACCACTCCCACATTCTTTTTCTATATATGCATATTGCATGTACTCACAGCTTCTGTAAACCTAAACATTTTAGGCTGGGTTTATACATACTAAACATAAATTTGGTAACAGGAATGATTCTTCTACCTGTCTACCAGAATAGAGTTATGGTAGTGCTACTTAATCACTTTAAGGGCTTGTGAAAAATTAAATTAATGATCACATTATAGATCAAATTAATCGAAACCTCTGAGGGTACAGAGATTCTTCATTTTTAACAAGTTCCCAGATTTTTATCTCTATATTAATATAAGGAACACTATTAAGTGGATTTGCTGTTGGATCAGGACTGAAAAAAATACGAACTTCTTATGAGCTTCAGAATTATCAGCATCCTGTCCCACTTTTTCTCCCACTTCATCTTTTCCTTAAGAATGAATTCATAACTTCAAATTCTCCTTATGCCTTCCTCATCAAATACACAGATTTTAAAAAAAGAAACTATTATTGGCCCACCAACTTTTAGCAATTACTTGTAGAAACAAATTAAACACAGGCCATATTTTTTTCACTGGAATAAACTTATTTTTATGTAAATGTTGAGTAAAGACCCAGCTCAGATTATATCTAATCAAATAAAAAGCTATTTAAGTGCAAAGGGTGAAGTTATAATTGCTCAGAGAGAAATGATGTTGAGTTTTCTGGCTTTTATAGATTTGCATTCTAAGCCATAATGCTGAGTGAACAGTTTTGCTTTGGGATGAATACATAAACACCTGTAAGATGAGGATTTCAACCTTTCTGAGGATCATATTAGAAATGAATTGAGGCTTAGAGTGCAATTACAATATGAAGTCCCAACCCACTGTATAGTTGGAAATTGTTAGAAAAGATTGTCAATTTGCTCAGTGGGCTCTGGGCCAAATGTCTGTAGGAAACACAGAAAGTCTGTACGGTCCATCCTGTTTGAAGGTAAAATTGATGACAGGGCCATTTTCCAGAGCCAATTTGTCAACATCAGATACACTGGATGGCTTGCATTGATCAGTGTGGTACAGAGTGGTAATATTTGGGTTCTATGCTTCTGTGACTATCCTGAGGGCACAGAAAAGACATAAAAACAGCTGTCTTTTGTATGTATGTGTATGTGGTCCATAATGCATCCAAAGATTTTAATGGTTCCAGCCATGTAATTTGTGAGGTATCTTCTAATGAACTCTTGCAGCTATTTATGTGCATATGTACTCTTGTGATTATTCTGAAAAGAAATTGTGGTTCTCTCAAAGTTCTTTTGATGGGGTATCATTATAAGTTAATTGGAAGAGCTTGTCTTTCATTTTATCCTTTAATCTGAGGTTTTAAGATTAAGACTCGACCCTGAACATAATTTCAGAGAATAAAGAAAATTAAACATAGTTTTTAAAAGGTAAGTGTCTGGATTAGAAGCAAAACAAACACTTGAGATGCTTTTACATTTGTCCAGTGTCTTTTCAGGAATTCTTTAGTATTTCTAATGTTTGTCATACTTTAATCACTAATTTGTCTGGCTTTAAAATACATTTTAATATACATTTTCTTTTTGAGATTCAGCGTCTTCCATCTTTAACACCTCAATTTTATGAAATGAATTGGAGTTCTAGCTTTCTCCATTCAATTTGATTTCAGTAGAAATCATTGAGAAATACTAACTTGAGTGTATGATGGTTTGGATTTTGAGTGTCCCTCAAAGGCCCAGTTGTTACAGGGTTGGTCCCCATTTTCCCCATTTTGGTGGTATTGGAAGGTGGTGGAAGTTTTAAGAGATAGGGCCTAATGGGAGATTTTAGGTTGTAGAGGGTGAGTCCTTGAATGGAATTGTGGGACCACAGTCTCTTCCTCTTTTTCTCTTTTTCACTTTCCAGTTATGGGGTCAGCAGCACATTCTGTCATCATGATGTGCTGCCTTATTACAGGGCCAAAGCAATGGAGCTAACCATTCATGGACTCTGAAACCATGAGCCAAATGCAACATTTACTTTTCAAAAATTGATTGTCTCAGATATTCTGTTACAGTTACAGAAAGTTAAGAAACACAAAATGTGATATTAACTTATGTATTTTTATAAGGATTTTGTGCCCTTGGAAGCATTACCATATATAATACAATGACTAAGGATAAACAGACAGGCAAATAGGATTTTTGTTTTCTTTTCCCTATTTAGAAAGCACTGTGGCTAGGATGATTTCAGGTACAGCTGTATTCGGGGGCTTTAGATAAAGTAACCAAGGCTCAGACGCTTTCCTAAGCCCTATTCACTTCCATGCATCTCATTCCCTGAGAGTCTCTTCCCTCATGATTATAAGAGAGACTTTGAGAAATTCAACATTTAAAGAAATCAGGATTTTGCTGGGTGCAGTGCACATGCCTGTAATTCTAACACTTGGGAGGCTGAGGCAGGAGGATCGCGAGTTCAAAGCCAGCCTCAGCAATGGCGAGACACTTAGCAACTCAGTGAGACCCTGTCTCTAATAAAATACAAAAAAGGGTTAGAGATGTGGCCCACTGGTCAAGTGCCCATGAGTTCAATCCCTGGTTCCCTGGTACCCCAAAAAAAAAAAAAAAAAAAAAAAGAAAGAAAGAAAGAAAGAAAAAGAAAAAAAATAGAAATCAGGATCTTAATCTAAGCAATCCCAACAGAAGTCTATGAATTATCACAGACTTCATTCGCTAACCAGTCACTATGGATATGGAAAGCTACTTTGCTGGTAGCCACAACCCTGTGTTGTATTATCTACCGAAGACATAGATAATAATACCCACCCAATTCATGGGACACAGCAAGAGGAGCTGCAGATCTCCAGATGAACACTGAGGCTGTTTATAACAATAGATGAATCCCTGAAAGAAGTTGGGCTGTTGTGTTGGGAAGCAAATATCCCCTTCTAAAACAGAACCAGATAAATGGGTATCTCAGGCATAAGTCTTGTCCTCCTGTTTGCAATGGGTTTGTGATTTGTTTCAATTTTGTAAATTAGAATACTGTGTCAGCTATGTTGGATGGAGAAGGTAGTGAGAAAAATCAAAAGATGAATTAAAAAAAAAAAATCTGTCCTTAATACATTCAGAAGGTAGGGAGGGAAACAAACATACATATATAATGTGTGTATACATATTTGAAGATAATCAGGGCTCAGTCATTTAGCACAGTGATTCTCACACTGTGTTGAAACACTAGCTGTTTCCCCCCCCCCATTCTGTTGCAGAGTGATACTTTCATAGAATTCAATAAATTAAGTTACTGGGGGAAAAGTGATCACACACTTCAAGACAAAACATACCAAATTGCTTTGAAACATTATAAATGTTCTCTTTAATCCTGTGCCTCTTGTATATCTAACAAATAACTCAGAGACTGTCTACTGTCTGCAGATCACACTATGTACAGCACAGATTTGTGAATTGAATGCATTGAATTCATATTATGTTTATTAATAGTGTCCACCATTACAATTATGGTAGGGAAGGGTGGAAAGTGTTGGTGGATATTCAAATAATAAATATTTTGATCCTTGTTTTAAAAGGAATCTATATAGGATCTTTTAAAAGTCTATTTAGGAAAAACAATTCAAATATGTATATTAATCCCTTATGAAGTACTCATCAGGAATCAGCCAACTTTTCCTATAAAGGACAAGATAGAAAATACCTTAGGCTTTTTTAGGTCATACAGTAGCAACTATTTACTTTTCCACACCTTGATCTTGGAAAACCAGCATAAACCAATCTAAATATAACAAGAAATAGGTTGACCCTGATAATTAATAATTCAGAAACTAGCTTCAGGAAAAGTTAGACTTAGGGTTCAAATCAGGAATGAGTATTCTTCTATATTTCAGGTTTTAAGTCTTCTGCTTTGAAATTTGGGAAAGAAACCTAAGTAAGTTCAGGGTTTCTGTCATTTCCAGCACTACAATTCCAATAGGAGAGAGAACTCCTCTCTACAAACAGAAGTCAAATTAAAGTTTATGTGCTTCGATTATTCCACAAGTCTCTTCTTGAAAGAGTTGTATTCAGGCAAAGTTTAAACTCTCACTGAACAGATGAGTCTTATATTAACACCTCTACAAAATCATGAAGTCAATTGTAATTCAACAAACCAAATATAAGAGTCATGTAGGTATCTATTCCTCAGGAAAAAAGAGGATATTTTTGTTGTTGTTGTCAAAATTAGGGTGATAGTGGAAAACTTAAAGGCAGAAGTGTTCACAAAAGGACATAAAAATCACAAAACCAGAGATACCACATCTTTGGGTTATATGTCCTACTGGTGGCATTGGCAGGCTATGTTGTAAGGTATAAATGATGTAACCACTGGGGTGCTGAGAGGCTCAGCTTGGGCTCATTGCTGGAAGTTGTGCTAGAACCAAGATGAAGAGGGAGATTTATATGGGCAGTGGAGAGGAAGGAAAACAGCATTTCACATGCACAAAGATGGCTAAAGACACATGGCATTCCTTGGACTGTGCTTAGCCTGGTAAAGAGAAACACAGATTTTGTTTGGTATTATATCTGAATTCAATTTTTGATCCTACCAATTCAGATTTATGTAAATTTAGACAAATCACTCCATTTTCCTTGAGCTGCAGTTCCTTTACCATAAATTGGAGATACTTGAAAAGATTTTTTGGAGCCAATTATATGCAAGTGTTCCAAAAGTTGTGGCTACTCATTGAACCAACCAGTCTGACTGAAACCACGGTTTCATTTCTCAAGTGTCAAGGAAGATGCTCTTGGGAAAAAATCATGAATTGAAGAAAGAGTAGTCCTTGAAGAGAAAATAAATTTTGACTTTATTCTGCATAGATATGGTTAGCATGGAAAGATTATTGAGCTAGAAGGTGATATAATTGAATGGATAGTTTATGGAAATTTCTGTCAATGAGAAATCCAGGAAGAGTTGAACAGAGAAGACCTTGGACAAAGGCAATTCTGAAGAGGAAACTTCATGAATAATGTTTGAAAATGTCTATCATAAAAATACAGATTTCTTTTAAGGGGTGATTCCATATATTTCATTTGACATTTCTCAATACTCTATGAAATTTAAGGAATGAATGCTAGACCCTAGCAAAATTAGCAAGAAAACACCCTTTTTGTCAATGAGTGGGGAACTGAATGATCTTCACTCTCTATTAGCAACAACTGGAATCTCTAAAGTGACATTGGTGAATGAAAGAGTGAAAATGGGAAAAGAACTCAAAGGAGGAAAGTCTATTGGGGATTTCCTATAAATGGCATCACATTTACTTTCTTTCAAATGCAGGACTCATTATAAAATGCCAGGATTGATGTCAGAAAGTATTTTGAAATTTTAAGATAGGCAAGTACATATAGGAAATCATCTCCTATGAGAAAAGCACCACTTCATGTCATCTTGATGAGGGTCCTAACCAAAAAAAGAAAAATTGATTTTCCTAAACATATATGTGATATGTGTTCAGTGGTCACTTTGTTTCTAGTATTTATTCACATGTGCTTCAGTCATCAGAGGAAAGTATTTATCATCTGGATAAATTCTAATCCATTTACTCACCCTGTTCCCTGCCTCAATTTTTTCCCTGCTTTCTGTCCATAGGATATTCTTTGAAATGTGACAATTTACAGGTACAGTACAATTACATTTCTGCCAAAAAAAAAAAAATTCAGTTATATAGAAAATATTCAACTTAGTATTATGATTTTATTTTAACCAAATTCTACATCCTTTATGTAAGTAAGTATGCAGATTATGTCCTAACCAATAAAAATATATGCACTGTGGCTTGATAAATACATCTGATGGCAGAAGTCATAAATCTCATTTCACAGATTAGGTGTCTGAGGGAGATAGAGAGCAAGAGAGATTAAGTGTATTGCCTAAGGTCAAAAGCTAAGACTGTCTCCTAGTAAGGTTCCATAATTCTGTGTTTTGTTCCTGCAATCATTCAATCCATTTTGATGTTGGAAACTGTGGAGTCAGATTCTTCATCTCCTCCATTACATCTTAAACTCGTATGAGATTCTGACAAGTGAAAATACTATATTTGCAGTGACAGCTCTCTTTCTTGGAAAGTGTAGGAACTAGGAAAAAAATCAAACAGATAGAGGAATATCCATTAGATTTCATGGTCAAACAGCCAGGAAAGAAAATACAGCATAAAAAATAATAATAATCACTTTGGGAATTTTTACTTAATTGTATAAAATAGGTTCCAATCAAATAATTCAGATGAATGAACATCCTCAAACTTTGTGTATTTTATTGTCAGTGGGTTATATTTAAGTGTTAATATCAATAAGCTTGTTTATATTTGGATAAAATCTTCTGTGTTATTTTGTTTTGTGCTTATATTCTATTGTGCCCTCTAGGAAAAATTGCAGCTGATAGATACTTTAATTTAATTTTGGGATAATAAATCTTGGTTTCCTTGTTGGAATGCCCCATACCCTCTAGCCACAGAGAAAGCCCTCTCTAGCCAAAGACTAATAATGAGGACAACTCTGTTTTTACATCCTTGTAACCCTTTGTATCTTACACAATACTTTTACATAATTTATCTTATTTGGCCTCCATAACTACATGGATAGCTTTTATGTTATTCCCATTCTACATAGACTCTTAGGCTCTTAGAGGTTAATTATCTTGCCCAGAGATTCCCAACTAGTTATCATCCTTTACCATGGAAGAAATGATTAGTTAATCAAATCTAAAAGTCCATCAACATGGGACTCACCATCATTTTACATTTCACTAAGAAAAAATATTTATTATGAACCTAAGATTATTAATTTTATGGTGTGTCCCAATTTCAGTTATGTTAAAAATGTTTTAACTATCTATACTAGAAGCAATATGATGAGTTACCACAGGCATTCTATCAACCAGTCTGCTATATGCTACCAGATTTCATTGAAAGGTAATCTTTATGCACCATCTCCCTCTCACATTTCATTCATACTATTTTCCTGAAAACTTGCACCTGCCATTCTCAGACCTCTCTTCTTCTTTTTTTAAATATGTTTTAGTTGTATATGGACACATACCTTTATTTATTTATCTTTATGTGGTGCTGAGGATTGAACCCAGTGCCTTACCTATCCTAGGTGAGTGCTCTACCACTGAGCCACAACCCCAGCCCCTCTCTTCTTCTTAATGAAACCAATGCCCACAAAGACAAACTGTTCCCCTTTCAATTTATGTCTAGAAAGAGACTTATAGATATACAGATACATATATAAAATGCATCATACACATCCATTTTTATATATATAATGAGATACATAGCATATCATTTTGTAAATGACATATTTTTTCACTTGGTCTAATTAGAACCCAATGGATAATGCTTTTATTAAAGATGATACAAGACCTGCTTTAAAATGTGGTTTCCTAAAATGGAGCTGCAATGGAATTGTTCTGGAAAACAAAATCTAAGTGTTGATTTGTATGAGGGTACACGTGATAGGTCTAGGTTTTTCCCAGAATTTGATTTAAAAAAAATTTTAGTATGTCAAAATCACATCAAGGTGAATCCATCCTGTATTTAGAATAATATGTTAATTCTTCCAAACTGGTCCTCATATATCCTAATTAAATAGAATTAAGCAAATTTCTTATAACCCAAATTTTGATTTGCCATTTTTATGTATTTATAGCATTATAGGTCACAGAAAAGTCATCCTCCACCATGCATATTTTGTATTTCATTACACTATTTTATTTTTTCTCTTATCACTGATTACTTTCATTGTTCTTTTTTGTGGTTTCTTTCTATAGTTAATTGTTCTTTATCTGACACTTCTTTAAAATACACGTTCATAAGGGCTGAATATGTGGCTGTCTCAGTCACCCTTGTGATCACATCACCTAGAACAATGCTTGACATTTAAAAGGCATTCAAAATTCTATTGCACATTTCATTAAAACCTCTAGTCTAAGAAAGAATTATTGTGATAAATGGATAGCAAAAAGGAAAACAACACATTTACCACTGTCCTGCCTTTAATGCATTATGGAGCTGTTCATTTCATCATCGGTAGTCAAAGCCAGTATACGGCATGTCCCTAGATGACTTTGAAATGCAATATCTAAAATCTCAAATTTTGAGAGATAAATGAGATGTTGAGATGTTTTTTTTTCTTTCTTTCTTTCTTTTTTTTTTTCTGAGAACTCATCCTTGCTGATTACAGCCTGCAAAGCAAGACTGGCAATTTAACATTGGTAATGGGTTCCTATAGCTAGAATGCCATGACACCTGTTCGAAATTATCAAGTTTCTATAATTTCCAACTTTTAATATTGTAGTATGTCTTTATTAAATTTTAAAGTTTAATATATTTTATACACTCATATTTTGCTGGATATACTTTTTTTACTTATTAATTTTACTGGTAGCATCAGCATTCAGCAAATTAGGGTTTGCTAAATAGAGTTACACCATATTAATAAGCCTGAATCTCTTGGTCCTGATGTTTAATTCATTGCTTTTATTAGTATGTTTCCAAGTAGAAGATTTAATTTATACATATTAAACTCTACCACACAGTGTCTCGCTCAGAAAATCTTTCATTAACTCTATTCCCTAGTAATGAATTTTTTACCAATTTATCACATGAAACATCCCTGGACATTTTTACTTAGATAATCATTTGAGAAATATTGTCAAATATATGAAGCCAAAAAGAAAAAAAAAAAAAAAAAAAAAAAAAGCCCAAACCTAAAACCTTAAAAAACAACAATAACAACAAACCAACAAATACCTTGTCTTTTTGTTATAAAATTCAATTATTCTTTTAGGAAATCCATTGAACTCTCTTAAGTCTGATGCTTCCTAATAAGCATTTAGGAATTCAGGGGGTAATAACGTAACTATTCTATTTACCTGATTATGTACTCAAACTAGCTATTTTTTTTTTTTTTTTTTTTTTTTTTGGATAAAGGCATAATTGTTCTGCATGAAATGAGCTCCGACCTGACCTGTGGAGTTAAGCTTCCAGGGTTCCACATCTCCCAAGACACATCCAAAAGGATGAATGTGCTCTCATGCATCTGCCTATCATACACTACTTACTCCTGTCTCATTTGTTCAAATTCCTTCCTAGTAATGAGTGAAGGGACAAAGAAAAAGGCTAACTCCTCTGTATGTTGTGCTACACTACTCATGTGCCCCTTAAAATGTAGGGTTTGAGGAGGAGGATGTGGTTTGTTTCACAGATTGCAGCAGGTATGAGCAAGTTTCAAAGCCCAAGTACAAAACCTTGGATACCAAGGTTACCAAGGCCATGCAGATTGATATTGGTAACAACTACCATATTTTATTAATGAACTGGCCATTGATTAAAACCCCACATTAGAAGTCTCCTTGATTTGTTTTCCAAAGTTATGTTTAGCCTGTGCATGGGTGGTAGGGAATGTTTAATGAACCCCAAATCAAGTTTTCATCAGGAAAAAACTCAACCCAGCTTCAACAGGGAACAATAGTGAGACTTTAAGAAACATCTTTGAAGAATAATAGAGACTCCATTGCTCAGTTACTCTGTATATTCACAAACATAAAGGAAGTTCATTCATTCTACTAACCTTGTTCAGAAACTACCATTCTCTTTGCTTCATGGTAGGTGGCCAGCAAATATTTATTGAGCAAATGAATAAAAAGATGGCCTAATATGAGATGATTGATGATTTATTGGGATAGATTTGATGGATCTTACCTAAAGGACAATTATTATTTCATTTCAGGAAAGCATTTATTGAGCACATATTGAATACTAGGATCCATACCAAACACTGCAACTATGAATCTGAATAAGTTTGGCCTCTTCATAGACTTTGAACTCTACTGGGTAGATATTACCTTCAATTTATTTTTGTCAGAGCTATAATATAGATATGCAGTTGCCAAAAAAGTAACAATACCTTAAGCTCAACCTAAGTCAGGCGGGCATGGGTGAATAGAGAAATGCAGACAACATGAAGGTAGACCAGTAAGAAAGGAAATGTAGAGTAAAAGGTTATTTTAAAAGAGACATGTCAGGAAATGCAGTCTCTAACATTGAAATTTTAGGCTATAGCTAAAGGGTGAAGAAATGCTACCTATTCAGGAAAGACTTCTATAACTTTGCCTTTATCCAAATGTGTAAACAACCCCTATCATTGCTCCTGCTGGGTTTGTTTTCTTCATCACCCTTCATAAAACATAAGTAAACAGATAATTTCTACTTCTTTCTCTAGACTATATGTTCCATGAAAGCCTTGAGCATCAGTCTTAGGCATTATTTTATGCCTTATACCTAGGACAGAGTTGGTGCTCCACTGATACTGATAGGCGGCTGGAAGCATGTATGAAAGGAGGGAGGGGGGGGGGAAGGAGATCCAATTTTAACATAGAATGAATAGAAATTGTGGAGAAAAACTTGACCAAGGTGGTAAAGAAACCCAAACTGTGTCATAAGACCCATTTACCCCTAGGTACTATAGTCTCCACTTTTCCACAGTTTTACCTTCTGTGGTTTAGCTATCTGTAGTCTATTCCTCCTTCTGATGTATCCTCATAAGGTAGGCAGTAGTCCAACACATCCCCATAATTTTATTAAAGCAAATTGTTACAAGTTTTTAGTTGGTGTTAATCTCTCACTATGCCTTACTTATGAAGTAAACTGTATCATGGATATCTACATATAGGAAAGACTACAGTATGTCAGGTTCAGTAATAGCCATGGTTTGGGGCATTCACTGGGGGTCTTGGAATGTATTCTCTGCAGGTAAGAGGAGACTAGTGCATAAAATGTTAGTGGGAACTTGTTGGGTTTACTTAAATAAGAAAAATCAAAACTAGTTTCTTGAATATTCAACATGAAATTAAACCAGTGAGTATAATTGCACAGCTACATGGCTTGATGATTTAACCAATCATCTTGCTTCTCCTTGTCCCTTAAGGCTCACACAACCCTGCCAGGTGGTAGGGAGAATCACTGAGATGGTGAAATAGTGGGCAGTAGTTTGTAAAGAGAAAACATGGAAGAAGCCAGGATAAAGAGAAAACATGCAGAAACCCAGGATATAAGGTTTTGCATGCCATAAGGAAGGGACTTCCAGTAACCTGAGATGCCTTAATAGACTGAACTGCCTCTGGTGACAGAGAAAAATAATCACTTTAAATATTGGGGCTTCTTCTGGCAGCCCCCAAAGGATGTGCTAAAGTGGGACATTTTAACAAGGTAGTCACTGCTGCAGCTGATCCATAGGGCTTCCACCATTTCCTAAGTCTATATTACTATATTGGGTTGTGATGTGCATAGTAATCACACAAGGACTAATTATGCACAGGAGCAATTTCTATTTATGTGGTGCACCAAAAAGTGGGAAGCTCATCAGCAATTTTAGAGTAAAACTTTTGAGGAAGAAAAATATTCATAAAATTTGATTTATCCAAGAAAGATTAATATTGATTTGACATACTTTGTATTTTATAATATTTTAGAAATAATAAAAGAATTCCATTTTAATCAGAATACTTATATGAACAGCATAGTCCTTTCTCCTATTTTTTGAAGTTGGCAGGATTAGGTGATTAAAAAGGGATTCCCAGGGCTGGGGTTGTAGTTCAGTGGTAGAGCGCTTGCCTAATATATGTGAAGCACTGGGTTTGATTCTCAGCACTGCATGTAAATAATTGGAAAAAAAAAAAAAAAAAGGTTTATCGTCAAGTAAAAAAAAGTATTTAAAAAAAAAAAGATTCCCAGTACTAATATTTCAAAACTTAAAACTTTACAAGATGATGTGTGTTCCAAAGCAGATTATATCATAATCTAAATTTGATTTTATATCATTCACTTTCTCAAACATTATTTCACATTATTCAATTATGGTAGTTTAACTTTGAAAATGATATTTAAAATTTGAGCTTTGATCTGAAAAATGCTTTTATTAGGGAAAATCCTTTATAAACAGTCCTCAATGATTACCTCACTTAAAGAATTAATGAAATTTTCACCTTTTTTTATAGTACAAAATCACGTTTTTGTAGTTCTAATCTTTAACCTTTATGTCAATAAAATTAAAGGGAAAGGGAGTGGGATAATCTTATCACTGGAATAATGGTACAATAATTATTTAGGGTCAAGAAGAATAATGCAAAGCTAGATTATCTAGAATTCCATGTATTTTTGCCTACCTAGGTGTGCCACAAGGGACAGCTATTGGATATTCACATATGTTCATGTTGTAAACAATGATGTAGATATTTTCTTGAATAAAAGTTATGTCATGCCAACTCATTTTTTTGCTTGTTAAAAAAAAAGTTGAGTGCCTTAATTTTCAATGACAGCTGTGAAGTGACCAATTGCTGTAAAATAAATGATACAATAGTCTAAAGGCACAATTTACATCATACTCTCTTAGATGAACATCTTAAAAATACTTTAAAACAATAATTTTGTTCAAGTAATATTGTTACTGAAACATTTTACTTTTATACAGTTGATAAGAAGGTTGACTATATAGCTTCTGTAAAAATAACAAACTTTTAGTATTTATTATTTGGTAAAATTAATTTAAGAGTTGTTTATTATACTAACCTCCCCCTCCCTTCATTCTCTCCTTTTTCTGACTCATTAAATTTCTCAAGCTGACCTTGAACTCACAAAATCCTCCTGCCTCAGCTCCCAAGTAGTCAGGATTACAGGCATGTACCACCACATCTGGCTCCTTATTGGATTTTAAAGCATAGTTTTTATTGTTGGTGTTTTTCAGAAGACATGAAAACTGAAAATAAAATGTTTCTCTTTAACTTGTAAGTGAAATTCTAAGGAGGTATTTTTCTATTAAGATATGAATAAGAAGAGAATATTAAGGATTATTACTAATCAGAAAAACAAGTAGAGCATGCTTAAAGAAAAACAACAGCTGATTTTGCTGCTGATAAAATTATATTTCAGTAAAGTTTAAATTCTTTTTTTGACTAATGAAAGATGCCCAATTAAACTGGCAACTGTCAAAAACCTAACAATATCACCAGCTGGGATTTTTTTGTTTGTTTGAATTAAAACGTTTATTTGGTTTCTCCATTCACAATTAAATGTTCATATTACTTTTTACATGAAGCATTTCATTTTAAGGGGATGTGCCTGTGCCAAACCTAACACAAACCATGCCAAAACTCCCTGACCTACTGTAAAAGTGATGAACTACATTCTTTTAAACTCAGATATCTCCATGACAAATCTCTCCTTTCCTGATAAAGACAAAAGGTTAGATCAGATGTACAACATCACAGAAGCATTATCTTGTCAAGTGGCTGGAACACGTTAATATAGGAAGGAACTTCAGTTAAAATTTTAAGGATGGTTGAAGAAAAATCTTTATACCTGCTATTTATATTACTCTTACCACGTGAAAAAAAATAAGAATAATAAATCTTGGTGGCTATTCTGAGGCATACTGGAAGAAATCCAATTTAATTAGGAAGAAAGACTGCTAACTTGAGGGTTGGAGAAATAGGATTTTGAAACAAGTATAAACCATTATAAAACCTGGTTTGTGATTAATAAGCAATGAATTGTCCTCTGACAGATATGCACTGTTGGTTATTTATTGAAGTTCCCTAGTTTATGCTCTGCATGGCATTTGCTTAGTTTTTAAATAGTAATTGTAAAACTCTTTCCTTGTTTACATCCGTGTTCATTTTCCTCTTAAGAAGATAGTGAATGTGTGTGCTTGAACTGTTGTAGGCTACGAGTATTGAACAACCACCTTCATCTTTTCCTTATAATCAGTGTCTAGGAAAAAAAAAAAAAGCCAGAATAACTAATGCAATCTGACCCAGTGATGTCCCTTGTAAGACATGAAAGTTCAATATGAAGAACATGTCAGGGATCGGGAGGTATCACTGCTCCTAACACACCTGCTGTGTAAAAGACTGTCTACATGAAAACTCAGGCTTTGGTGGAAAACTAAAGCACTAGTTTCTTGCTATAGCCATCATCTGTTATGATGTGGCCACCTTATGGATTAATCTCATCTTTAGATAAATGCAGTAAAATATTAGAAGTCAAGATTTGATCTTTAATGCTTTTTAAAATTATTTTGTGGATTTGAAGCATTGAGCACTGGAATCTTTGCCCTTGAGTTTGTCTGATATTACAGACAATTACTCATTCCTGCCTTGATTCATTTATTCAAAAAATATTTGTTCTGCACAGCCATGCACTAGCAAGTCATAATGATATGATAAAATGATAAAAATATAAGTGTTGTTACAGGAGGGACGGGATGGTAAGGATAGTTAGACACACCCTGCTGAAAGGTTTATTATTAACCTCAAAGAGCCAGACAAACAAAGCACACACTGGCAGAAATGACAACATATGTAACTGTCACAGAAGAAGAAAAGGCCCTTTGGAAAAACTGAGATAAGTTCCATGAGCCTAGGATTTCGCTTGAAATGTAGTTCACTGTTTCATTTGAACATAAGATAAATAAATGTTGATCCTTGTGCCAACTTGTTTTTGTAAGAAAACTCTTCAGTGGGTTTCTTATATAAATCCCATCCCTAAAATACCAGGTGGAATTGCAAAGTTGAGATTGTTGAAGATCAGATAAGGATGATACCCATAATCTGAGTGCAGAATTCTAGATTTAAAAAGAAATGTTATTATGAAAAATTTTAAATAACTTCAAAATTATGACATGACAAATATGTCACCAGGATTGAACTAATATCAAGGATTTTCCACACCCATTTCTATGTCCCAAAGATTTATATCACTCTTAAATTGTTTAGGTTGAAATTCTAACCCCTAAGGTGACAGCATTAGCAGGTGGGGCTTTCCCAAGGTGATTGAAAATGAAGGTCACCCTCCTGGTTGGGATAAGTGCTCCTGTAAAGAGACCAGAGAGCCAGAAATCTCCTCTTGCCATGTTAGGGTACACTGAAAAGATGCCTTCTGTGAACCAGGAAATAGGCCTCACTAGATTCCAAAATCTGTTGGTGCCTTGATCTCGGAGTTCCTAGCCTCCAGAACTATTTTCTGTTCTCTGATTGTTTTTTGTTTTTTTAAATTTTTATAAGCTACTGATCTATGGTATTTTGTTTTACAGCAGCCCAGATGAACTAAGACACTTATTTTTCTGGTTTGTTTGTTTGTTTCTTTTGTTTGTTTTTTTGGGTTCAGTTGAAATAGTAAAACTAATACTAGCAATTGGATCATTCTTCTTCCATAAACCTTGGCAGGCCTTTCTAAAACTATGTTTCCTTAGATATTACACTGATATAATATTAATTAACATTCATTCTTTGATGTCATTAATATTCAAACTATGTTCAAATTCTTTGAGGAGGAGGAGGAAGATATTCCTATTATTAAAAAAAATAACTTTTCAGGCTAATTCAGCAATATTTAGTACAAGCTTTAGAATAAAAAGTCAATATGTCTGTTTGTATAAGTAATTAAGAATTTCTATTTAGTGAAGGACACCATATTATTAACTAATGCTTGCAATATCAGAAACTATTGAGATCCAAAAACAAACACGCAAACTAATGAAAAGGTCTAAATAATCCTCCTCTGGGAAAAAAAAAAATATCATTCCACTAATTTTATACAAGGAGAAATTTCTCATCAATTGTTATAGTTTTGTTTTGTGCAGGTAACACGGAGCAGCTGAGACATCTAACATGCTATAAACATGGGTAAAGTGTATGCTTTGTTCTAATCATTGGTTTTGACCTTTTGATAAGAAAGAGAGCAAAGGTTACATTACAAGTAAGGCCTTAAAAAAGAAGACAAAACCACTTAGAGAAAGATTCCCAGTAGAAATCCCACTTCACTTGTATTTTAGCTCCTTTACAGTGTATTTCTTATGATTGAATAATGAAAAGAACAATGACTACAGTAAAAAGTATTGAGCCCCTATTAAATAATTACTATGTGTCAAATACCAGCCAAGTCCATTACCTTGATTCTATCACTTCAACTGCACAGCAGTTATGTAGGGGAGATCTTGCTTTCCCTGACCTTCATCGGGGCAACCTAGTTCATAGGGGTTATATAAGCTGATTGAGTTCTCACAGTCAGTAGAGGTAGACCAGGATTACAATACAAAAGTCTGATAATACCCCATGCTCTTTAATTTTTACACTTCATGATTAATATTATTTTAATAATCCACTTATTTATTTACTTAGTCATCAATGTCAAACTTTGAGTTGTAACCCTTAAAAAGCATTAGAAGACATTTTCTGGGAAGACTTTCTTTGACTTCTGGTTTTCTTCTAACTTATTTCATTACCACTATTTTTCCTTTACTTTTTACTTCTAGAGACTTGCATACACTTAAGCCTCTGTGTATGCACCTGTGCGTATGTGTATATATTCTTTTTCCTCTCATTTTTTAATGCCAGTGCTAACACACTGACATAATTTTATCCATCTTTCTAAAATATATGTTGAACTCATATTTTCATATTAGCACATTGTTTACCAATTGCATTTTATGGCCACATTATAGTCAATGAAATATACACTCTAATTCATTTAACCAGCCCCCAATATGATGTGAATTTGTTACCAATAATTTTCTCTCTTCCCCCACACATAATGGGACTTGCATCTGGATGTGCTCAACCACTGAACTATATCCCAAAACCCTTTTTATTTTTCATTTTGAGATAGGTTCTAAGTTGGCCAGACTAGCCTTGAATTTAAGATCCTCTTGACTTAAGCTCACAAGTAGTTGAGATTACAGCCATGTGCCACTGCACCCTGCTGCCAGTAATTTTCTTTGAAAACAATATATTAGCTTGAGTTGAGATGGAGGCTCCATTAATATGCATGAATGACTATTATACTGGAAATATACATACCTGCTGTGTGTATGTCAATTTAGAGATTGAGAATAATCTTCTTCAATCACAATAAGTTGAATCATTGTGGTATAATTGCACTGATGGCTTCAACTAAATGTCTCTGCTTTTATACCCATCCATAGAGCCTTACCACACTGAAGTAGAGTTGACCATGTGAACTACTCTGGTACACTATGCAATTAAAAAATGATGCCAGGAGCAACTTCATAAAGCATTTACATATACTAATTCTTCTTTTGGGGTACTTGCTACAGTCATGTGTCCATGCCTGGCTTAGTCTGGGGGAGGAGGAGAAACCATACGGAAGAGAGCTAAATTTTCCCAGCAAGTCCCATTCTAGTTCAGTCAGCTCTTAACTGACAGTTGAGGTGACCAGAGATACATGAGCAAGACAAAGTTTCCCAGCCATGACTGGGGTGAATCAACAGAAACTACCAACCAACTTACAGACTTGCAAAGAAGAAAAGAGGCCACTAAGTTTTGGGCAACTAGCAAAAGCAAGATACAGCACAGTCAGATCAACATTAACTTATCTCTATTTCATTCTAATTAGCCATCCTGATCACTTCTTATTACTTCTAAAATTTAATTTTTGTATTGCTTGAATTCTCTAGGAAAATGTATAACAAGCAGTATACATTTGTGTAAAAAGTACCCAACCTCAAAAAAATAGTTTCAATATAGTCATCATCATGGTAAGTCTAGTTTAAGTAATTTTAGTATTGTGCATAAAACTTCCTCTTTATTCTATTATCCCATTGCATTATGGGACAATGGAATGAATCAACACAACTAAAGAAAAACCAGCTATTTCAATAAATGTTTGAGAAATACTGTGATAAATTTTTAAGGAGTATTTCCATTAATTAGAATTAAGAATTCATGTCTGGAAGACAAGTTCAGCTATCAAGTTTTGGAATACTTGAAGCTAACCAGTTGATGGTGTTTAGCCACTAGATGAAGCTTCAGACAAAAACTGGTGCCTAAGAAAATATGTGTGGCTTCTTTACTTTGTAATGATCTTGGAACTCTGAATTTGAAAGTGTTTGCTGAGAGAAATTGTAGATTCAAAGAAATGAAGGCAAAGAAATAAGCATTTGGTGCCAACAAATACATGAAAATGATCAACATTAGGGAAATACAAATCAAAACTACACTGAGATTTTATCTCATACCCATCAGAATGGCAAGCATCAAGAATATAAACAATTTGGGGCTGTGGTTGTGGATCAGCAGTGACTTTTTTGGGGGGCATAGCACATGTGAGGCACTGGGTTTGATCCTCAGCACGACGTAAAAATAATAAAATAAAGGTATTGTGTCCAACTACAAGGAAAAAATTTTTAAAAAAATATAAATAATTTAATGAATGCTGGATAGGATGTGGAGAAAAAGAAATATTTTTACATTGTTGATGGGATTTTAAATTAGTACAGCCAGTATGGAAATCAGTATGGAGGTTCCTCAAAAGATGAGGCATGAACCACCATATGACCCAGCTATACTACTTCTCAGTATTTACCCTGAAGAATTAAAAGTATCTTACTACAGAAGTACATGCATACCCACATTTATAGCAGCACAATTCACAATAGCAAAACTATGGAATCAGCCTAGGAGCCAACAATGGATGAATGTATAAAGAAAATGTTATATACACACACACACACACACACACACACACACACACACACACAAAGGAATATTACTCAGCCTTAAAGAAAAATGAAATTATGGCATTTGCAGGTAAATGGATTGAACTAGAGACCATCATGTTAAGCGAACTAAGTCAAAATCAGAAGGTTAAGAATCCTATGTTTTCTCTCATATGCAGAAGCTATAGAGGAAAAAGGAAAATAAAGTTGGGAATGGATCTCCTAAAACTCAGAGAGAGGCAGACGCGGTCATGTACACTTTTAGTCCCAGCGACTCAGGAGTGTCAGACAGGAGGATGGAGAGTTCAAAGTCAGCCTCAGCAATGGTGAGGCACTAAGTAACTCAGTGAGACCTTGTTTCTAAATAAATACAAAATAGCACCGGGGGCGTGGCTAGTGGTCCAGTGTTTCTGAGTTCAATTCCTGATTCACCCCCCCCCCCAAAAAAAAAAATTCAAAGGGAGGTCAGTAGAGGAAAGGAACCAAGGGGTGAGAGGTAAGAAGAAAGGGGGGACATGCTGGGGAGTGATACTGGCTAAATTATACTGTTATATTGTGTGCATGTAGAATATGTAACAACAAATCCCATCAATATGAACAACTATAATGCACCAATAAAATTGTGAGAAAAAAATGAGAAAAGCATTTGGAGATAGTTGCTAAGATGTCCCTTATAACCACTGTTTTTAACCCATTAGTCATGCTCTCTTAGAAGCTGGCAAATGGTGAAGACTACAAAATACACACGTGTACATATCCATCAAGCATCAGTACAACTTAAAATAGTACATAGTCCCTGAACCCATCCATGGGCAGAATCCAGATCCACCATCTGCCCCAGGTACACAGGCCTTGCTGTAAAAGAGTGTTTCTGAATAATTCAGCTTTTTGAATAGCATATGTCAGTATGGAAACACATACTTATTTCTGGAGCTATGAAAATCCACAGGGTACTAGAAGTGATTTTTAAAGGAAGGAGAATGTCCTGTGCTTTCCATATTGGTTCCCTAGACTTCTATCTGGTTTGGGAGACAGGTTTTGAGTAGACATATTATTTTCATGTACCACAACTCTTCACTCAATGCCTTGACTACAGTCAAAAGCAAATGATGGATGTTATTTTGTTTTCCCAGAATGATATTAAATAACAATGACAAAATGCCCTTACGATACTTTTCAGGACAGAAATATAAAAGATTTGCTTTCAGCCATGAAAAATAAGGTGATTTTAGTTTCTCTAAGGAGCATCAAAGATTGAGGTTTCATGTGATTTTTAGTTCATTTAATTTTCTTTAAGAATTCATGATCAAAATGAGTGAGTGTGCACATGCGTACACGTGTGTGTTATTCTATAATGTAGAGGGGTCATATTTTATTTCTTCATCAATCACTGACCTAATCAGCTAATCACTCTTTTCAATTAAATGTTGAAAAGCAGCCACACTATGTAAGTGGAGCCTATTAATTCTTGCTGATGTTTACATGTTAGATACTGAGTATGAGTACTGTAAACACACTCCTGGTCAATTTCACACACTCCTGGTCAATTCTCACACCAGATTGGAAAGTAAGCACAACCATTAGCTCCGTTTTAAAGAAGACACTGCAGCCTGCTCATATAAAATGCAGCTAGTAAGAAACAGAATGGGTCAACCCCAGAACTCCATGCTCTTATACTAAAAGGGTTTTTGAGAGGTACCTTTCTCAAGTCACAGCCATTATTAGCACTGAAATTAATGTCTGTAAGAGGACAAGGTGCAGCATGCTTCGTCTCTATCCTTGTCCAGGATGTACCTAAGATAGAACATAAGCTCATGAATTCCCAAGGCATACGTGGGGAGGAGATCCATAGCACCTGAAGCCTAGCTTGTTGGTCCATGCATCAGTGCACTGACACCATCTGTTTAGGGATTTCCAATCATTAGCTCAATACTGGGCGTATCATGACTGTGTGCTGACTGTGTGCTAATGAACACTCATGTTGCTGATTGATTGTGCACCACAGTATTATTTTGCATTTGGTAGGTGCTCAGATGTTTGCCGAGCCCTACGACTTCCAACGAAAGTTTACACAACACGATGTTTGGTATAGGTGCGATTAACATTGGCAAGGTGATTAGAGGAGTGCAGGAATATGTTTCCTGCAAACTCCTCAGAAAGAAGTGCAGGGACGTTAATTTACACAATAAAGGGTTTCCTGAAAAGCAGCTTGAAAAATCACACTTTTCACGGTCCAATCATTTTTAATATTGATTTACATTATCTACTCAGAGCTCTGAGTCTTCATTTTGGATTGATCCTCAGTTGCCTCAATCTTCCTTTAATTGAAGTTCTCTGCTACTTTCCCTAATTTGCCTGATCCATCTGAAGTAGCTAGTGATCTAAATCAACCACTACACAAAAAGAATTCCAGCACGATTATAATCAAGATTAGATAGAAAGATACAATGGGTATACATGTGGTCTAATAGAAGACAAATGACCACTTAATTTTTCTAATAAATGCTATTTCAATCTTTCATGTCAACTTTTTAAAAAGAGAGATGTATTTATTTTTCTACAACAGTAGTGTGTGGAGAAAGTTGTTTATTATAGAATAATCACAGTACTGAGTTATTTTACACTGATGTGATTATGATAATCACCAATGTTCTTTAATGATGAATTTAATTTCACTTCAAATGAATTTACACACTTTTTTCATTAGTTTTCCTTCTACATGGAATGCATTTTTTGATTCACAAGGAATTAATTTTTAGTCCTCCCAAAATAATAAAAGGCATGATTTTTGAGTCAGGCTGATCTAAGTTCAAATTTAAGGTCAATACTCACTATATTGGTATCTTTGAGGAAATTATTAAGCCTCTAGTTCTCTAATCTTAATGAATGTAATGATAACAATAATAACACAGGATTTTTGAGAGGATGAAATATAATAATGTTAAATGGCATAACTCAAAGTCTGGGATGTGGTAGCTTTATTTATTAATATTATTTTTGTCAGTATCTGCTGAATCAGTAAGTAAATACTTGTATATTTACAGGTATTTGCGAACCAGCCTTACTGTCTAAACAGGAGTATTCACCTTCAGCAAGAAAGTTAAAAAAAAAAAAAAAAAAAAAAAAGCAATAATCTGAAGTTATTGAATGACTAGATTTAAAAGCCAGGTTTTTTTTTTTTTATAAATGATGGAGTTGGTTCAATAAGATGGAAATGAAATCTAACAAGGCAAAGTTGGTTATTCAAAACAACCGATGAAGTTGTGGATTCACCCTGTGACTGGGCTCTGTATGTGTTATGATTATCACTGGAGTTGATGATGTAGGTGGGCACTAGGCTCCAGGCTCCAACAGTTGGAAGGGATGTTTGGAAAAAGCTTTAAAACCTGGATTCGCTGTAACTCATGAGAAGCACACTAGTAATAACAGGCAACCAAACGTGTCAGAGAATAATTACATCAACAGGCTTGTGAACTGCCTATAAAGGTGGCAAGTAGTTCTGGTTTTTCAAAGCAAAGTTAATGACACTGAAAACATGCATCTCTTCCATTTACCAACTCTATAGCACAATACATTACAACCAGGTATGTATCTATTATATGTTCATATGCACCCTGGTAAAATACAAGCCCTAGCTAAACAAACAATATTACTCTGTGCACAAACTTTATTTCTGTTAATTAGTTTTCCACACCTAATTAGTAGCAACACTTAATCTCTTCCATAGTTTGCTTTTCTAAGGTAAACTCAAAAATACTTGATTCTTCCAGTCCTGCCCTTACTATGAGCTACAATTAATTTGGTGGTTTTACAGGAGGATGGTTTCCAAAGGCCAGGATGGCAGGTGTCCAATATAATAATTTCAGTACTCCGGGGTTGGGTGAATACAAAACTGGAAAAGAAAATCTCAGACTTGCTGATAGAGATTTACTGTACCAGGTCCTCACCAATCAGATTGTCAATCCCATCTCATTAGTTTCTTAATTAAAATGTAAGTGTAATACATATACGTACTGATTGTGGTTTTGAGCTACTGAAATATTATATCCATTTTCCAAAAGGCTCAGCACTTTAAATTCTTGAACCTAAGAAAAATAAAATTCTATAGACATAATAATTCAAACTTGCCAGCAGGAACCCGTTTTTCAAATTAAAAAAAAAAAAAAAAAAGCCTATTAAATAATAGCATTATTGTTCCTGGGAGATTTTTTTTTCCTGTAGCAATCAGACTTTAATTATGAAGCAAACATCAACTATAACAAATAGCTAGTAGAATCAAATGACTATCTTTTGCCCAGTCAGCTTTCTTCTTGCTCCCTCTTTATGATTATCCTTAAGAAAGCAAAATGATATTTTTAAAAATTGAAAGCATAACATTTTTAAATACAAACACCCAGTGAAGAGTGTGATAACAGATTCTAGTCCATAGGCACAAAGCTATTTCTCTCTTATCCTTCTATGGTGATTTCTTAAATGGGAGATAACTCTGATTTGACAATGGTTCTTAAGAGTATTTTTTCATCAATGAAAACGCTGCAATGAAACAGTGCTTCCTGGTACTTCGGTAAAAGCATTTGTTTCATTCACTTGTTGTTGTTGTTTGTTTTGGTTTAATTTTTTGTGATGTGTCAAGAACTCTAACAGAAGTAGAAAGAAAAGAAATTTATTTTTCCTACATAAAAAAAAAAGTCATATGGAATAGACTTTGTATACTTATTAGATGGATTGCATTTCATGTTGCGTGTACTGTAAGAATGTGAAATAACTTCCTAAATTAGTAGAGTGACACATGAGTCAGCTGATAATGTGGAAAAGAAGGGCACTTGTCATCGAGGCCAGCAAAGGATGCTGTCACAAAAGGCCCTGAAAACCTGATCATGAAGATCAATCTTTGAAGGCCATTGGTGTTAAAACTGATTCCATGCAGGCCAAATAAAAGGGGTTTTGGAGACTGAAGGATAAAAGTTGAGCTAGAATAAAATGTATCTGAGTTAGCACTCTAACCTCTATGCACTGATTAGCATTTTGCAGCAACAAATATTACTAGCATAGAATTTTGTATTAATTTCACAAAATTAGAAATGCAGATACACTTCATACCAAAATTATGATCCCTTGAAGTGGCAGTTATGGTTACTATTAGATATAGCAGAATTTTAAGGCTGGTTTGAACTATTTAATGATGAATTTGTCTTATTTTGTTCTTTGAAATAGAACATTGTTGATATGTGCTGTCTTTCTTTTATTTGCAGTTTATTGATTTGTAAAGTTATTTTATAATAGATTTAGATTTACAGAAATGTTGTGAATGTAGTATAGAAAATTCCTTTATACCTATAAACAGTTTTATTTACTACTTAAAACAGTATCACAAGGGCAGGGCGTAGTGGCACACGCCTGTAATCCCAGCACTTGAGAGGCTGAGGCAGGAGGATCGCAAGTTCAAAGCCAGCCTCAGCAATGGCAAGGCACTTGGCAACTCAGTGAGACCCTGTCTCTAAATAAAATACAAAAAAGGGCTGGGAGTGTGGCCCAATGGTCCAGTGCCCCTGAGTTCAATCCCTGGTATAAAAAAAAAAAAAAAAAAAAAAAAACCACAGTATCATGGGTTTTCTTTTGTCATAGTTAATGAAAAATATCAATATATACTACTAACTGAAGTTCATACTTCATTTATCATAGTTGTTAACTATTAGTTGTTAACCTAATGTCCTTTTTCTACTCCAGGATTCCATTCAAGGTACCTTATTGCACTTAATAGTCATATCTCCGTAGGTGTCCATTGACTATGACAGTTTTTTAGACTTGTTCTTAATGACCTTGTCAGTTTTGAGAAATAGAAGTCAGATGTTTTTTAGACTATCATCAACTGGGAATTGTCGATTTTTTATGATTACACTAGAGTAGTGGGTTTTGAAGAGGAAATCCACAAAATGTCATGCTCATCACATCACAGCAAGTGTATGTGCCGACACCATGGCCAGACACTTGACCATGTGCTCAGAGCTGACCATTTCTTACCCTCCACTTTGTCTTGGCTGGACATAAGTCAGGGTTTTCTCCTGCTCTGAGCTTGGCTTTCTGCCAAGTAAGAGCAAATGCTAACTTCCAGAACATGCCTCTTGTATCTCCTCATCCTGAGAAACACCTAAGCTCAGGAGACAGATCTCCTAGTCATTCCCCAAGCCCCCTTGTTTGCCTGATGCGCTGGTTGTCCAGGGCTGCAATAGCAAAACACCACAGACTCTGGTGGCTTAAACAATGGACACTGATTTTCTCATGGTAATGGAGATGTAAGTCCAAGGCCAAGTGCTGGAAGGTTTGGTTCCTTCTGCAAGAGGTCTCTCTCCTCTGCTTGCAGACAGCCACCTTCTCTCTCTGTCTTCATGTCTTCTTTCCTCTGTGACTCCAAATTTCGTCTATTTGGACAGACTGGAGAGGACCTCATTCAACCTTAACTACCTCTTTAAAGACCCTCGCTCCAAAGAGCCACATTCTGAAGTTTTGGGGGTTACAACATCAACATATGACCTTGGGTGACACAGTTCAGCCCATAGCACAGACCTTCCCATTGTGTATTGCTTATTTTCACTTTCACTATAAAATAGGAACAGTTTGTACTTGATTTTGAGTCATTTGTGGATTTCTGAGACTACAGCATTCATTACAGTTTTGTTTTTAAATGAAGTTCCTTATAAGTCTGGATTTATTTTCATCCAACACACTGGTGACATTGACTGAGTTAGTTTTTGTTAGCCCTCCCCACCATAACATCCTTGCTCTTTCCACCTTTCATGCTTTATTATATGGAAAGACGTCACAAGGATCATCTAACACTTAGGGGCTAAGAAATTATTCCCCTTCTTGAGAGCAGAGTACTGACTTAAATATTTTGATTTTTTTTTTTTTTTTTGTATAGGAAGTTTGTGTATTATCACATTCATTTTTTCAGGTATTTATTTATATCAATATTGAACCACTGATATTTATTTATACTCTAAAATATAAGACTACTTTATTATTTTTATTTTTTGAAACAAACTTATGGACTTAATGTGATGTTTTTATACATAAATCCATTGTATAATTATAAAATTAGCTTTATATCTATATATTAAGTCAACCTTAGCTCACTCTTGTATGTACATGAATCTTAACTGAATATGGTTACTATATTACTGATCTACATATCTGGTGAATGTGGGTGGGACCTGCAACTGTAGTTGCTTTGTTGCAATGCTTATGTTGCAAACCAAAGGAATCATGTGGGGAGATCAACTGGTAATCAGCTTGATTCTGTTTCTTAATATTATGGCAGCTGAGAACTGTGACCAGAGTCACTTGTCAAAAACAGCATCAAGGGCAAGGAGGTAGTAAAGTTTCATCAGTTAAGTACTCACTTATACAACCAGCCCACATATCCTTCAAATATTCTATCTAAGAACTCAGATACTAAGGATGAAGAATAACAGAACCATAATAACCTCTATCACCCCCCCCAAAAAAATCTAAATCTACACAATTGGAGATTAACTAAAACTTGACAATTCCTAAAACATGAAGTAGCTATTGTATAATATGGTTAAAAACAATTCAGTGCAAGTGTGTAATAGTGTTCTGGCTTTTGATTCTTACTGCAGTTGAATTAAAGACAGGAACTACTTTTAAATGATAACTCTTCATTAAGACCTCCTATGATACTTCCTAATAGTTTAAATTTTGTTAGATGTGGACAAACCTTTTGAATTTTTTCAAATGTAGATATTAGTTATAGTCTTTGGATTTCTTCTAGAGTGAGTCAATCAGGAAGTCTTAAATTAAATTTCAAGGTGGAGATATTTCCTTATTTGTCCATCTGATTGTTTTAATTGAAAAATATCCAACCAAGTGTACACACCTGCACACACACACACACACACACATATATACACACACACACACACAAATTAATCTACTAGGGAATGAAGAATGATTATGAAGAATAAAGGCTCGAAGGCTTGAATTCCCTTAATTTAAATAGAGTGAACATTAAATTTTTCAGATTCAAATTAGAGGACTAATTAGGCAGATATTTGGAGACTCTCCATTTTAAAAAATAAGTGTGTTCAAATATAATTTCAATGCAGATGGACACTGCAGTTTGTTTGATGTATCTGTAAATTCTATATGTATATTTTTAAATAACTTCATGAAATGAATCACAGTGAAGCTGCTGACAATGTAATAACCAGCACCCTTGATTTCCAAAAGGACTCAAATGGGAATATCTGGTGAACACTGGCACTGATTCAGTTTGACCTCGATTGAAGAAATGTACCCAGTATAATGTTGCAATATACATTTCACAGATGGCACCAGTTTCAAAATCTTGTGAATGTTTGAGGGAAGAGTAACTCCGGCCAATGAACCAGCCTGACTTAAATATAGCAGCCGCATTGTTTTTGGCTAGAGGCACTAAGCTACAATAAGGAGAACTTATTCTCATTTTTATGACAGGACAGGCACTGATGTTTTGACATTTCCATGATTTAGACAATTTGATTGAAAATAACTACTTCATAAGTTCTGGGAATGAAAAGGAAAATTATACTCAGTTCAGTATCAGCATTTTTAGGAAGCCATATAATGCAGACTTGTAAAATAAATACACAAAAAAGGAGGGAGCAAAAAAAAAAAAAATTAGCAGAGTTGCCATCAAGGATTAATTACCAAAGTTGATTAACTAGTTGTAAAATGTTAAAACCCTTTGGGTCTTATATTCTTTTGATTGCTTCCTTTTTGTTTTTCTACTGGATGTTATGTACATTGTTAACTGCTATGTAACAGTATGCAAACTCCTAGAATAATATAGTAAATACTAAATTTTTATGGCCGTAGAGTTTGGGGTACATGCAGTGCTGCCTTTCAATTCTACCTCTGGTTCTTCCAAGTTGGGGGAACACTTGAGGAGCATATAATTTCAGGCTATTTTTGTATTTTTAAATATGGATACTAATTTTGACTTCATGTAAATTTGTAATTGGATAATGCATATAAAGTGTCTGGAATGGCATATGGTAGAAGAGCAGCAACATCAGACAAAGTAGTGGAATGATTAGTATTACAAAAGGTCCCTTTGATCAGGCAACATTTCTCCAGTTATACTTTGACAAAACACCTATTCACTCTGGTGGTCAGAAAGTGGGAGCACTTAGGTAAATATGTTTGCCTTCTTCCTCATCCCAATCAACCCATAAGGAGTATTGTTTTGTGTCTGTTTTATTAGACAGAATTTTGCAGCGCAAGTGATATCTACGCCCCCTCCTCCCAGATATTTCAAGATTTATCTTTAACTGATTTAAGCACATGGGGCCATACATTGACCTAAAATATATTTAAAGCAGGAGACTACAGCTGATCCCTTGAACAAAAGGGGAGTTAGGGACAACAAACCCTATAATTGAAAACCCACATAAAACTTTTGATTCCTCCATAATAGCAACAGGAGATGGCTACAAAACTACTGTAGTAGTAGAATACACATTACAATTAATTTTATGAAGTTAAGATTTAATACCACATATCTATTTTTGTTTATATATATCTCATGAGAGCAATCGGTATCATTCATGCACAATGTGTTTTTCTGTGCATATGTTTTGAGTAATTCAAATGTCTTACAATAGATTTGTAAATATACTATGGTAGAAAATGATAAAAGACTACTACAAATACAACTTTGCTTACACAAAATGTCTAACTTTTAATTATTATTTTCCAATGTTCCTAGGCTAAGTGGTTCATCTGCATGTTTTTTTCAAATCAATACACCACCAAAACTTATCTGTGTCAGGGCTGGGCATGGTGGTGTACACCAGTAATCCCAGAGACTTAGGAGGTTCTCAGGTTCAAGCCCAGCTTCAGCAATTTAGTAAGACGCTTTCTCAAAATTCAAAAAAAAAAAAATAAAAAGGACTGGTGATATAGCTTAGTGCTGAAGTGATTCTGGGTTCAATCCTCAGAATAATAATAATAATTATTATTATTATATATTATTGTAATTATTTTTAAATCCTGGTATAAGGGGATCCACAAGGTTCAAATACTTAGTGTTCAAGGGTCAACCCTAAGTAGACTGTAAGACTTTGGTTCTTTCAACCTGACCCACATGCAGCCAGCCTCCCTTTCCATCCTGGTGGGAAACAAGCAGCATGTCCTAGTTGCTGTAAGTAAAGTTCCTTTTGGTTATAGCAATCTTGCAGTTTTTGGCATGGTGACACTGCTTTGCGTAGAAGCAAAACTATTGAGTAGTGTGGGGACATCAGATTACAGCATGCCTAAGAATTTTTGTACTAAGAAAATGTGGAAGGTGGGTTTCCTTACCCTTGTTCAGACTCTTGCAAATGTGATTATAAAAGGAAGATAGAAAGAAAAAGGAAAATATAAAGCAATGAAATGCATAATTTTAAAGAACTCAGTTACAGGGAGTCTCAGGAGAGTCGCCCTGCGTTCATAAATCTGTCTGCTGTTTTCACTCTTCCATCATATACCACTTGCTTTGGTTTTATCTGTCTAGATAAATTAGCCAGCAAAGCATCATAAATATCCTTAGGTAGCAAGTGCTATTTTTCCATAGGGAAAGATCTCCTGATTTTCTTGTTAGTATGGAGCTTGAATAAACTGATAAAAAGTCAACACAATTAAGTTATTATTCCCACACTCAACTTCTTCCCTTATGCCTCCATCACTCTAGATTTCTGAGGAATGAATCACTGTGAATTCTTGGAGCCCTGGAATTTCCCAACTGGACCAAGGTTGTCACTCAAAATTTATGTAAAATAGGGTTATTAGGCAAATCATGGTTTTTTTCCTCATATATTATTGTTCTAT
Source organism: Tamias sibiricus (assembly GCA_025594165.1). Lineage (NCBI taxonomy): Eukaryota > Metazoa > Chordata > Mammalia > Rodentia > Sciuridae > Tamias > Tamias sibiricus. The sequence continues at coordinate 15,946,972 of CM046662.1, forward strand.
CTATGCTTTTACATTGACGTGAAAACTTCTGTAAAAAATTTATTGAATGTACCAGATGTGCTACTGTTGTGGGGCGGAGAATACATTTTCATTTGAACAAGGAATTTACATGCCAACTGTGGTCTCATACCATTTTTATGCACTTCACAGCCTGTGTTCTAATTTTAAATGAGGACTCTGATGTGTATATTTATACGTAGCCATTCTTGAATCAACCTGTAACTGTAAGCCTGTGGGGAGTGATTGTGTTTGAACATCTGGACTCACCACATGTTTTCAGTTGGAAATGAAACATCATTTAGAAGACCTGGGTTTTTAAAAAGGAAGATATGGTGATGACATTCTATAGGTGTTCCAGATGATGAGAAATATATTCTGCACACATGATTTGGGATTTATTATAGCAAATAGGGGTGTAAACATGATATTTTAAACTCAAGTAGTTTCATTCAAAGTCTCATCATGTCTTTCCCTTATTTCACAAAATTAAATGTTCTGACTACTGTTTGAACAAAATAATAACAAATTGAATTCTATGACAATCCAGTTTTTATGATCTATTCTGTGGGAAATCAATGATTATTTACCTTCAAAAATATAAACCATGGTTTAGATAAGTATCAGTTTTCAAATGTCCCCAAGTCATAGTTTGTGACCATCAAACACATTAAGAATCCTATACTCTCTTTGAAGCACAAATATAATCTCTCTTAGTCATAAATAGAAATTTGCCTTAATTACATAATTGCCTAAAGTTTAATATGTTTTCTTAGAATACTCAAAAGAGAATATTGATCACATCTCATCTTGTAGAAACTGAATTAACCTCTTTACTGGAACCCTATGGTTTGTATTTACAATGTATGTATCTGTCAGCAGACACTAATTAATTGGAATCTGTTACCTTCTAAGAAGAACCTTAAAGCATTTAATATTTGCCTGTGCAGATTAAAGAACAACACTGAGAGCTAATTTAAACAGAACTTTTCTAAATGTCAGGAACCCTTTAATCTAATAAAGAAAGTTCATGTCAGGAAAGACTCTTTAATCTCTCCTTTTCATACACTACAAAATCAACAATTTAACCTTCCTACGTGTGTGCATGTCTATTAACAGATTTTGTATGTTGTTATTATGTAACATCCGAACTACTGCATAAACCAAGATGGTTTTGCTGTTGCAGGTGTGCATAATTTTAGGAAAGCAAATGAATGGGCACTATATTTTTAAATCAGGATTGTTTCTACTCACAGAATTGTGGTTACAGATCCACCTTCCCTTCCTTGGTGGTTAGGTTAGTTTAGGTTTCTGAAGAGTGGTGGATAAAACAATTATTTTAGTAAAATGGCTTAGTATTAATGTTCTTTAGTGTATCTAAATAAAATTGTTCTTTTCATATCATTTTGACGAGGTTTGGGGGGAAAATATTGTTAAAGTTAAGAGTAAACTTTGCAATTTTGCATTTTATCAAACAGACAAATTTTCCTGTATCAGCACTACCTGAAACAGAATACACCTGTAACCAGATTTGTATTAATGGCTGCAATATGTGCACAGAAATATTATCAATCAGTTCTTGAAAAGAATACAGAGATCAGATACTTTGTCCAATTAAACTTTATGGCTATTTCATTATTCTGTAATGTGACCTTAAAATATAAACTGCTATTAACTTCAAATAGCCAATCAACATTTTACAATTATCATAATTCCCAACTGAGCTGGACAAGCTCTTGTATTTCACTTTTAGATGACTTAAAGCATAACAATTGTTTCAGTCTAAAAGTTCATCCTATGGGCCAGCCTTGACTTATACCCATGGGCAGTGTGAGAAAGCTGCTACTTGTTACTTCTATGTCACCAAGACCCACAAAGAGCTTTGATTTCTAGAATCCACACCAAAATCTAAGAATATTTTTAACTGCAGGAACTGAAACAGAAAATAAACTGGAGATCCCTTATTACTTATTATTGCTTGTTATTTCAGTATTGTTTTAAGTTGTAACTATTTCTACCCATGCTTTAATGTTAATGTCATCATGATCTCTCTCTCTCTCTCTCTCTCTCTCTCTCTCTCAAATTTCATAATTGTCTAGGATTTGAGTGAATGACTCATGCGATCCCAAAAACTATCAAAATAAAGTTCCTGTCGAAAATGAAGGAATATTTCAGGAATATTACCCCATCAATGAAAACAATCTATTTCAACAAGTTACAAATAATTGATGTTGTATACATGCTGAGGACAGAGTTGAAATCCCTTCAGATAATAAATAAATATTTTTTTTTCTTTTTAACTATTGTTACATCAGCCAAAACCTCAAAACTAATCTAACCAAGTTCCTTATCAGCTAAAATACTCTGTGCCACATTAAAACCCAACAATGTCAAAACAGTGTAATATTGACAATACCAGCTCAAGTGACATTATTAAAGATCCAGATAACCTTTCATCTAGTGATCTAGCTCAGCATAAAATAACATTGAAAAAAACTTTTCCAAACTTTCTACAGCAAAAAAAAAAAAAAAAAAAAAAAAAAAAAGTTGAAATTCAACAACAGGGACATATTCCTGAGTACATATTTTGGCCAACTTTGGGATAATTACCTAAAATTACTTTTAAGAGGATGAATATTCCTACAATTTGAAAACTTTTCTGAGTTTACAACTCTAAGTATCTAGGAAACACATTAATGATGAATTTGCATTTATCAGACATTTTAAAAGTTCTATGCCGTTGGAAAAGCCAGAAAGTTTGGAGAAATTAAAATAAAATGAGCATAATAATGAATGCTCAAAAATAATCACATTGCTTTGATGGATGGAAATACAAAGTAGGTGCTTTTGTAATACATCAAAAAACCTAGAACATGCCTATTTCTGAAGAAAGAGATGAGTGCACTAAATAATTTTTATATATTCTAAAACTGACATTGAAAAGTTTCAGAAGAAAAGTGCATACTCCATTTTGTTGCATATACATACTCCTTAGGATTTATGTAAATCACATGAAACAAATAAATATGAACATTAGAAAACTTTCAAAAATCTAAATACTTTGTAAGTAACTTTCCTAACTAGAGAATCCTAAGAATTCTTTCATGCAATATATAATTTTGATAATTGCACATTCAAATTTGGTAAATGAGTACAAGAACATTTTATTTTTCCACCTGATATTAGATCATTGGTATTTTATTCATTCCTGAGAAATACTATTCTTAACACATTTTCCCTGCAAGTTATAAAAGTAAGAATACAGAGTTTTCCCCATATGTACTGAAAATATTCTGCCTTTTGTAGACTTTAAAACTTTTCTGTTTTCACCCATCTATCACTTCCTTTGTCTGAATGAGTTCACATATTGACATATATCACACCAACTTTTTTTATTTTTTTATTGTGCCCTCGCAGAGACTCTAAAATGAATTTTTACATTCATGCCAGCTACCCAACAGTCCTGAGAAAAGTCACTGCAGTAATAATTCTTTCCTCCCTTAATTTTCACATCCTCATTCAATTGAATATTTTACATACACTCCCCTTGGACTTAAACCTTTTGTAAGTGAAATTGGAAAATGAAATAAGTCATGCACAGGAACAAGAATCACAAGTCTTCCAATGAATTATGTATTTTTGCATGCAAATGCTTCTATTTTCACAATACTTCACTGTTAAAACATGTGCTCTGCTAGGATTTGCTTTAATCTTATTCTACATATTTTATTGTACATCAGAGTTGAAGCCATTAACTATCTAAGTTCACTATAATGATTCCAGATTAGCAGTATCTAAATACCTCTTTTAGGAGAATTAGATCAGGAGCAACTCCTATACAAAATAACAGAAAGAACATCACACACACAGGTTAGGAAAAAAAAAAAAAAAATATATATATATATATATATATATTTGAGATAAATTAATGTGCCAAGTAAAAAATGCTTTTATTAAATCTGTCTAGTGCTGATAGTTTGATGAAATATACAATATATGTACTGGGACTCTGAATGGGACAGCAGAATACCAAGTTGCAAGTGACTAACATTACAGCATTCTCTTATCACAACTGAGTAGAGTAAAATTTTACAGACCTGTTGACAACATTACTTCTATATTTTCTATAGACTCACAAGACATTCATAATATGTTTCTGTAATTACAGTTTTCCCTGCAATATCAGCAAAACTGACTGACCTCCTCTAAGAGTTAATCCTATTATTTGAAAGAAATGACAGGTGAAAATGGAGATGACTCATAAGAACAAAGGAACTTTAATTAAAAAAAAACCCTTGCAACTCAATGATACCATGATGTATATGTATCATCAACATCCTTGTATTTTCTCTTAATCTCATAACCATCTCGCACGCTTGTGCTACTTGTTAATTATACACATATGTTCTCTTGATAAGACTTTCTTGGTAAAGACTGTCACAGCTCATGTTTCTGAAAGAAAAAATTACCCTGCATTATAAAGATCTGATCAAACTCTACAAGTTAGGTGTCTTACATTGGTTCCACAAAGCTATAAAACTTAGAAAAATAAAACACTACTTATTAAACACAGAGCACAAGGCTATAGCTAGGGAAGGATTATGACTTATATAAATGATAGCAAATAATGTGGTACATTTAGAAATGTTGTATATTATGAATTGCATCACAGATCACAGTTTGAGTTCAAGTTCCCAACTGCGAATGTGGAGCTCCTGGAAATGCAAACAATCATGTAGATTCCTTGTAAGAGAAATTCAGTTGTTGTTCCTTCATTTAATGGCAGTTTTTTCTTGTGAAATTATTTACACGAAGGAAGACTAACATGAAGGGGGGGGGGGGAGCAGTTCAACATAAACTAGGCATTCTATTTAAAAGTGCTCACGGTTTTAAAGTGTGTTAAAGTGTAATGATGTCACAAATAGAGAAATCTTAACTGCGTCTTACCTGTAGTAGCAGAGTGTCTTGATAGTGTGGAGTGCCAAAAAGATGCAAGTCTCTAAATTAGAGAACAAGGGGTGACTGCGCTCTCAGTGTGAGCAGAGCTAGAGTGTTCTAGGCATAAGTGATAAATTGCCTCTTCAGAGCCGTTCTGACCACGGTGTTCATGGGCACTACTTAGAATCACTGCCCGCAAGCTCGCTGATGCTGCCTCTGCAGCCTTCTGCCTTTGCACAGAGAACTAATACATGAGTGTGCCGGAGAGCATCCTTTCGCCCCCCTCTCCCCCTCCCTCCTTTTGCGTGGTCTTTCTTCCTCTGTATCTCAATGTGTGCCTTTCTCTCTCTCTCCTCTCTCTCTCTCTCTCTGATGGAGAGTTATCATTTGGCTTATTCGGCAGACAGTCAAAGAGGACAGGCTGGCAGGCAACTGTGCAGTTCCCCCCTGCTGAGGCACATGAATGTGTTGTGAATAAAGACAAAGCCCCGAACCAGTGCAGCACGTTACTCCCTGAAAAAAACACCGCAATCATACTGTGCAGGGAAACTCCGCAGGAGGTAGGCAGGCGCAGGCGGGCGGCAGGCAGCGAGGTGGATCACACCACCCTGGCTCTTCCTCCCAGGAACGTACATCATCATCATAAAGTTTGGCTCAGGACCGTGCCTCTACTCTAGGGGACCATGTTTTCTGCGGGTAGAAGTTCTCTTATTAACTGTCTAGACACCTTGAACGAAAGTATTTCAGATAGTTTTCTATTATGTTAAACTTGGAGAACCTAGCTAATCCTTGAGTTGTTGCCAAAGTCGCTGGGTTTTTTAACTTTAGAAAATAAAGATAAAGATCAGCTATCTAGGGCCCCAAATAAATGTTTTCATGGTAGTGGAAGATGGATTTCTCTAGTCTGAGTATTCTTGAGGGACTGCCTGGAGAGGGGATGTGAGGGTAGGGGATGGGTGAGCAGACACACAAACAAGAAGCATCAGTATCTCACAGGTGCCAAAAATAGAAACTAAGATAAAGTAAAGTGAAATTGATGAATGAGTCTGGAAGAACATCGGTACAAAGGAATGAACAGAACAAACAAATGGAATTCTCTGATTTCCTACAGCTATCATTCAGTTTTGATGACTAAAAATGATCATACTTACATAGTTTATGTTTTATTGAGGCTTTTCAAGTATTAAGATATAAATAAACATTGGCTAACATATTCCTGTATTTAGGAAAGATTTAGGAGATGATAGCCTGCAGGTATTTGCCTAAGGGGGGGGGGGGATTCATTTTCAACACAAGATGGAAAGCTATAAAACTATAGATACAGAGCTTTGGGGTACATAGCTCCAAATGCAGATCCCAAGAAACGTACACTATCCGAAGATACTTTCAAAGGGACAGTAATATAATCCACACTTTCGTTTTTGGAAAATTAAGTGTCAATTGGGATAAGATGTATCTCTGAATTCTAAAACACCTGAGATAAATAATAACTGAAACGCAATATGCATTTATTTCTATCCATCATGGAAATGAAGTTTGTTTGTAGCTAGTTAATCCAAGTGTAGATGTGAAAGATCAATTTGTATAGCCATGAAATTTATACCCAAACTTCAGGAAGAAAAACGAATAAGGAGCACATGCTGCCTGGTAGAAACTTAGCCTGTAAATTGAACATGACATGTCTTTTGCCAGAAATTAGCCATATGGATGGAGTTTGCTACATTCTAGATTGGAAAATAAAGTATCTCTGTGAATGGTCATATACATGGTTAAAGATATGAGGATCTTTTAGTAAGGAAGAAGGAAACAATGGAATATAGGGGAAAATAGATGTATAGGCCATAATAAGGACTGTGTATATTGCAAATAATACACTATCCACTCTACCTTTATTCCTTTGTATAGCTGCAAAGTAATTTAGGAAATTGATCCTGTCTTCAGCAGGAGATCCGATTTGCGCTAAGCGCTTCATGGTAATAGCATCGCTTCCAAGTAATTGGTAAGAAACCACAGCCGGGGACAATCAGAGCATGGTATATCCTTGGTGGCAATTATTGGCTCAAGTATGGCATATTTTCTAACTACTGTCTCAATTAGACTGAAAGGAAAGAGAATTATTAAAGGTGGAAAAAGAAATTTAGGATCTAGTTTTAAGATGAATATCAAGATTTAGAGAAAAAGAAACCAGAAACTTAAGAAATCAACAAACTTTGGATTAACTAACTCCATAGTCAACACTAATGCTGAACTTCTAAGTTTGTGCATCATTATGTTGCATTTCTTTTTAAGCCACTTTGATAAGCTTTTATGTTAGTGAACAAAGATTTCCTAATTCAAAGCATTTGATATACAATTCCTTGTCCCCAGTATTAACATGATAAATGAAACTCCATGGCTTAACAATATCTATTCTTTAAAAAAAAAAAAAAAAAGATATTTAAAGAGTACACTAACTTTCTACTTTTACCAGATTTTAAAACTTTCAGCTTACTTTTTTTTTCAGATGGTCTCTAACAATTTAATTTTCACTCACATTCCATTAGAATTACTAGAAATCCAATGTGTTGATGATAGGGGACCATGTCACAAGCTCAATAAATTTAAATATTGCTTGTTGTATGCTGCAATTGTTAATTTTCAGAATGTAGCGAGAATCACAAATTATCCTTGTTTGTCTTCACTTCAGTCTATAATAATAATCAGTGTATTTTAATAGACATTATATGCCCATGGGTGTGTTTACTTTATGTAGATGCTGCTTTATGTACTTATAATGAATGAACTCGTGTAATCTTTACAATGGCTTTAGGAGGACTATATTATTCTATTTTCACTTCACAATTTGAAGTAAGAACTGTGTCACACACAAAAGTAAAACTGGTACTAGATGAAATAGAAAATATGAATAGCCAAATGTTATTAAGGAAGTTGATACTATTACAACAATGGAAAAAAAAAAAAACCCTTCCCACAAAGAGAACAAAACACTCAGATCTCAAATGACTCTATTATCAATTCAGTATTCAAAGATGAAATGACATCAGCTGTTATCAAAACTTCTAAGCCCTTTTAGCAAAATATTGTAAGAGGAAACACTGCCCAATTAATTTTACAATGCCAGATTACCTGGATAACTAAACGAGATAAAAGATGATGAAAAATTAGAAACCAACAAACAACTATGTCTCATAAACTAAGATACAAAATTCCTTAACAGGATGTAACAAAAGAAATCCACAAATATGTAAAAAGGATAATATATTATGACCTATAAGACTTTACCCCAGAATTGAAGTTTGAGACAATATGAAAAAAATAATAATAGCAATATAACTTACCATATTAACAAATTAGAGAAAAGAGCTATACTATTAAATTAATAAATGTAGAAAAACATTGGAAAATTTGACATCTATTCATAGTACATAATACCATAAATTCTTAAATCTTTCATTAATCTTTGATTGGATGTCCAGTCATTGTAATAAGATAAGAAAGAGGAATAAGAGACAACCATATTGGAAAGAAAGAAGAAAACATACATTATCAGTCAATCTGATTACATACTACAATATACTAAGAAACTTCCAAAATGAAAAAGTATGAGAATTAGCATAAATTTTGGAATGACAAAAAATACTAGTAAAAATAGTCACATGGCTTCAAAATAAAAAGGTTTCAGAATTAATAATTTATCAGTAGTAAAAAATATAAATATACTAAAGTCAACATCAATAGACATTTGTAAAACAAAAGCATATATATACACACAAATGTATATATACAAATAATTGAAATACCATAAAAATACACCAAAATAAATTTAACAAAATATGTGCAATATTTGTATACTGAAAACTAAAAAAAAGTAATCATCAATAAAAATCAATGAGATTAAATCAATGTTAATGGTTTACAAGTGATAATATTATTAAAATGCCAATTCTCCCCGAATTGAGCAAAGAATGAATTCAGTTCCTATTATAATTGAAGCTGGATTTGTAGGAAATGGATAATTGTTTTAAAATGTACCTGAATATAAAGGGATCTAGAATGATCAAAGTAATCTTCCAAAGGAAAAACAGACTTAAAAGACTGCTACTTATGTTAAAGCTGTAAAGGTAAGGATAGAACAGTAATAATTTTAACTATCAGAGTTAGACTGAAAAGACAGGAAAGACTTGAAAAAGAGTCCTTGATTGCCGTGGAAGTTACAATGAATATATGCAGTTCTCTATACTCTTCTACCGTCAATTTAAATGCAGACTTTATTTTATTTAAAGTACAACTCACTAAAGTTCACTTGAAAAAGTGAAGGAGAAAATAAGCCACAGTCCATAAGGAATGTGGTGGAGATCACTCAGTAAATGGTAGAACGATGATGTAAACCCTATTTTTTTTTCTCGTAACTACTTTTGTGTGCTCTTAATAGGTGCAGAAAGAATTTTGAGTGGCAATCACCAGAATTCTTAAGTTAAATAACAGGACAAAGAGAGAGAAGAGAGAATAGTAGACAACAACCTAAATGAGAACTAGAATGTCAGTGGAACTTGAGATGATTCTAGAGATTAGCATCCCAATCAATCTTTCTCCATGGCTTCTCTCTGATATTATTGACTTTTGCCTATTGATTTTGACATTATTGATCTCACCTGTTATCTATAAACTTATTTCATTTCATGCCTTCTGAGTTTCTGTAGATTTTTCTGTTACCTTTTCTGCTTTGTAATAACTTCAATTTGCCATAATCCCTCAGGAAGCTCCTCTTTGTACCACTCGCTCAGCTTAATGTTTTCTGCTTTTTCCAGTTGAAATTCCCTCAAAAAAGGAAATCCAATTGATTCTATAATTTTTATCCAATTCACAATAATCTTGTCATAAGGTACAAACAAGTGATAGAAGGGCTTTCCTTAAGTGTGGGGTCCAAATTCATACAATAAGATCTATTGTGGCTGTTTGTATGGAATTATAAGTGTAACGATGCTATGATTGACATATCTAATACAGTATATCAGTTTCAGTGTTCTCACATATCATTGCCAATATTTGTGAAACCCCATATTCTTTCCATTCCCTAGTCTACTATCCTGTCCATTTTAATTAAAGTTCTCTTCTTGCAACTTTCAAGAATATGTGCATATGTTACCTCTGCATGTGTGTATAATCAGACATAAAAAATTTAATACTCTTATGTATCACAGTAAAATAATGAACATTTCACTTTCTAAAGATGTTTAATTGAGGTAGAATTCTTGACATATAACTAAGACTTTAAACAATTTTTTAAGACTCTTAAAAATACTAAGTTGTATTTGCAAACCCATCTCATCCCCCCTAAATTCAAAACTCCTCCACAAGTCAAATTAGTGAATGATGACCCATAAATAGATAATTAGAACAACACAAGAGGCTAATAATTGAACATTAGTCATGCCTACTGAACAGGGTACACATAGTTCATCCCTTTCAAAATTCTGCTTAGCAAATTAATTTCTAATATCACAAGGAAAACTCTCATTACTTCATTTGAGTTCCTGAGTATCTGTTTGTAATGTGACTGAATGAGAAAAAAATACAACTATAAAATTGTAAAATAAAGAATATTTGACCTCAGTAAAACTCAGTTTGAATTTGCAATTTTCTTGTTACAGGGAAGAAATGTTAAAAGCTAGAACAAGGTATAAAATTTGGGTGGAAAATTAACATTCATGAAGACATATGTACTCCTATATTTGAATATATTATCATTATTGTCCTTACATGTAGGTAGAAAAGCCAAAATTGGGCAGGCAGAATGGTCTAATTCTTCTCATGCTCTGCAACTTTTAATAGAAAGTGTGAGTTCATTTCTATAATTTTGGCCTTCTACTTGAACTAAACACTTGAAATATTATGCTGAATACTATTAATAGCAGGAAATTATTACTTAGGAAACCATAGATCTTACTTTCGATTGGCTGATATTGCCATGTATTTTTATAAAATCAATTAATATAAAAATCCACTTTCTGTAAATTCTAAACCCTACTCTAAGTTTTGCCTTGTAGATACAATTAAGAACAGATGATTTTCCACTTTATATACACTTCATGTAATCTTCATATAAAGAACTATCATTATTACCTTTGCCCCATCTTCCCTTATTCAAGCAAAACTTGACTATTTTTTCACAAATTTTGCACATGGTATGACTTACAGATCTTATATTTCTATCCATAGTTCACTGATGTTATAGGTTGGATGTGGAGTATCTCCCAAAGGACCATGTGTTGAAGGTTTGATCAGTAGCCTATGGCATTACTGACAAATGGTGGAACCTTTAGGAGGCAGGACTGGTAGAAGGCAATTGGAATGTGTGACTTGAAGAAAAATATTGGAATCCCTTTCATTTTTTTTTTTTTTTTTTTTTTTTTTTTTTTTTGCTTTCTGGCCACCACTAGGTAAGAACTTTTTCTCTGCCATCTGTTCCCTAACATTATATTCTGACTTGCCACAGGCCCCCACATAGTGGAACCAACTGACCACAGATTGCAAGCTCCTGAAAACATGAGCCAAAATAAACTGCTCCTGACTATAAGTTGCTTATCTAGATATTTTTGTTACAGTGACAGAAAGCTGTTTACTATCTAGCTGAACTCACTATGTTTTATCAAAATTCTTTAAAAAATTATTTTCATATAGAGTGGATAGCCTCCATTTTGCCTACCTTATGAAAGGTCTTTCTCCCTTTTTTGCATAACAAAATACAGAATTCCCTTTAGATATTACCCATCCCCTTTCTTTCTTTCTTTTTTTCTTTCTTTCTTTCTTTCCTTCTTTCTTTCTTTCTTTCTCTCTCTCTCTCTTTTTAAGTGATCCTTAGGCTCTAATAACTGAGGTGGAGTTGAACGTAACCACTGTCTACAGTAAGTCCTTCAGAGACAGATACATACACTCAACCTGGGCTTTTTTAAGCTAAAATTAGACTGAAATTAGAACTATGGAGGAAAGAAGTCATTTTTTTTCTTTTCATGTTAACCATACTGGATCTATTAGAGACTGTCTTGCTTTTAATTTTACCTAATAAATAATGTACCATGGAGGAAAAAAGAGCTCAGTGATAGGTGAAGACAGATCTTTGAAAACACTTAGATCTAGTTGGGAATGAAGCCTATCCTTGGACTTTTCATCTGGTATAGACATACTTTCATTCTTAAGTAATTTGAGTAACTTTTTTTTTTTTTTTTTTTTTTTAATGGCAACTTGAAGAGTCTAAAACATGAGATGATCTTAAACTACCTCACCAAGTGTAGACATCATGATTGATGGAGCTTCCTTGGATTCCACCATCTTGCCTCATTACCATTAGATATCTACCTTCTTTTATTACCACTATGAAGAAAGTTTATTTACCTAAATCCATGACTATACACATACTTTCACTAAATTTGAACTCATTAAATGATTCAGAAATAAACCACTTCATGCAAATTTTACATCAAAGTTTTTTGTAAATGAGATTTACTATCATTATGTACAGCGTTTATTTAGAATTTTGAACAGGATAGCTACTTATGACTAACCATCAGAAGCTGCCTCTAGATAGAAATGTGCTTGTTAGTCAATACTTTTAATACAATGGTATAGTTATGAAACTGCATACTATATCGAAATATTAAATTGCAGATTTCAATCGGGGCACAGAAACAAAGCAAAGATAAAACTATGGAATTTGGCATTTTCAAAGGATTTAATTTTAAACATATTTCAATCACATTGAGGTTTTATAAAGTTTTCAAAAATGAAGATAGGAAACAAGTCTCTATGTAGAAAGAGTTTTTCTTTGGGAAGATGGCACTATCTATTCCATTCCCCACAGGGACTTGGGTTGGATTGTGTGCAATGTGAAAGCAATCATAAGAGAAAAGATTACACAAGACTTAGGTTGACAGAAGCCACTGCAGTTAAGGACACTGCTGTCCAAGAAACTTGGAAGATGAGAAATAGGCTGCTTGGCTGGTGGTAAATAAAGGATATGTTCCTATTGCTCTGGGATTTGCTATTTTGCCTCCATCACTTTGTTGTTGTTGTTGTTGTTTTTAATAGCAAAGACCATGTATGTATTTTTTATAGCAAGATGTGGCATAGAGACAAAGAAAAAATAATTGAGGAGAGAAAGGGAGGAGAGGCAGAGAAAGATAGTAGGCCTAAAGCCATTTAGAAACATTTCCAAGGAGACCACCAGAAGGGGCAATAAATACTCCATTTCCCAATAGTGAGAGTCTGGGTGTGATACACTGCCTAAAACAATCCAGGAATCCAGATACTGAGGGGAGATGGGCAAAACCAGGGCGAAGCATCACCTGAAGCATGAAGATGAGGCTTAGTACTGCAGGTCTCTAGAGAAAAGGCAGGAGCAAAAGGTTCAGTTTCCAGCGCTTGCCAGACCTGGAAAGTATAAACCCATCTCGAGATACTCCAGATAATGAAGATTTTTCTTGATCTCTGAAATAACATTTTATTTTTCCTCCTTTGACTGTAACTAGGTCAGATACAACCTAGGCAAGGTGAGGTCAAAGAGAGAACCATGTCCCTTTCCTCCATTTTCCACTTAGGACTGTCCTGATAGGGTGAAAGAAGACTATTTCAACTACTTTAAATCAAATATAGAAGTTTTATTATTATGTAAACATATTTCATTTTAAGACTGAATGCATTAGTAGTTTAAAGTGTCTGTAAAATATGTGGCCTGTCAAAGAGGGTTCAGAATAAACAAGGATCTGCCTAAGTTCTCATCTGGGGCAGTGAAGGTGCTTCTCTAAGTTCAAAGAGCTAGTGAGAGAGAAAGATGCCAATTAATTCCACCCCAGAAGGCCTGTGGTCCTGGGGACTTTGACCACCGTACTTCATTAAAACCTCATTGCTGGATCTAATGTACACGGACAGGGTAGGAGACATGGACACAAATCTTACTGAAATCACGTTCTCTGTGCTATTCTCTCAATCTTTCTCTGGCAAACAATTTAGAAAGGGAAAATAAGAGAGTATTGACTAGTTTGAGTGGAACCAGGTGGCTGCCAAATAAGTATCACTTTCTCTTCCGAATATTTACAAATGTTCTGATTAATAATTCATCCTGAAGTTATTTCGGTGACTGATGTTGACTTTCACAGCTTTACTTGCGACAAGCCACCTTACTTTCAATATTAACTTGAAAGTGTTTCTTAAGTGACATTATTAGGCTTCTGGATGACTTTCTCAGGGACTTGCAAACATGAAGATCAAGGACTAAGTTGCTAAAATTTTGGGGGACTCCTGAGGATGAAGATCAATGATTAAGCTGATAAAAATCTTCTGAAACCACAGCGATCAGCTTGGACAACGGCCTGTTGTTAACGTGGCTGTTGTATTATTTCGTTGCTGAAGGTGATTAGGTTGGACAGTAAGACTTCAAATAGGATATGCTCTTTTGAGAATACTTTAAAATATTAATGATGTAGTTAACGACTAATCCCCAAGTCAACTAACAGTATTAAATGCTTTTGTTAAACTAGAGGACAAAGCTCCTTGGTTTGATTCTTATCTCTTGACCATGGAATTCCACACAGAGCTATACCTTTTCAAAATGTGTATTCCAACTTGTGAAGGACAGAGTAGAATAATAAACTATCTCTATAATGCCCCTTTTTTAATCATTATGTTCACTATAAATATTTTTCGCTTGGCCATTTTACAATTAACATAAATGCTAAATTAATTAGAATGATATTTTGTGTATTAAGCTTTTAACAGTGTCCTACATTAGGAAAAAATAAACAAAACAAGGCCAAAAAGCTTTTACATCAGAATTTCTGACACATCATTGACACTCAGTAATATATGTGAAACAATGAAATGAATTAACAAGAATAGAACAATAAAATAATTTTGAAGAAATTACTATGTCAGAAACACCCTAAGCAAGTGAAGAAGAAGAGGCCTGTGTCCCTTTCCTCCGTGTTCTTTCTACCAGGACTGTTCTGATGGTGGGAAGAAAGATTATTTTAACAACTTTGAATCAAATATGCAAGTTTTATTATTATGTAAATATATTTAATTTTGGAATTGAATGCATTTATAGCTTAAAGTGATTATAAACATGAGACTGTCAAAGAAGGTTCAGAAAAGCCAAGGATCTGCCCAAATTATCATCAAGAACTTGGCCCTTTGCTTTCAATATATGGCTCTGAATAGTGAGAGAAAGTGTTGTAGTTTTCTTTGTCAGTTCTGGCTTTTTTCACTCAGGATAACTGAATATTCAGACACACTGTTGAGGAATCAATGCATTGTCCCTTCTGACTCTTGAGCAACCTTCCTCTGTGAAGACACATTGATCTGCTCACTCTTCTACTTAGTGATGGACACTTGGGGTGCATCCAGGCCAGGCTGTCACAAATAAAGCAAATGAACATCTCTACCCAGTATAGCTGTGGACTCTTGTTTCTTTTTGCTTGTGATGAATCTCCCAAATTGGAAAGGCTGGATCATAGGACAGGTGCATATTTAACTTTTTAAGAAACTGCCAAAATATATACAAAGTAGCTATTCTATGATGTAGTCACACCAGAAGTGTATTAAAGTTATATTTCTTCTAAGTCTTAGACAACAATTGGCAGTTCAGCGTTTAGGTTTTCAGCTGTCCTAGAGGTAATAGTCTGCTGTCCTGGCTGTAATTTGTATTTGCCTCATGTGGAGAATAGTAGCTTATTTCGTGTGCTCATTTGGCATTCATAGGTCATTTTTTGTCTGGTATCTGCTCAAAAATTTTACCCATTTTTTGTATTTGTATTGTTTTCTCTTTATTGAATTTTGAAAGTTTATAGTATATTCTTTATACCACTCCTTGGACAGATATGTTTTGTAAATACTTTCTACTGCTCTAGGGTTTGTCTTTCTTTCTTTGATGACAGTATTTCAAATAGTAAGAATTCTTAAATTTTGAAGAATCTGGCTTATATTTCTATATTTTAATGGGAAGTGCTTCTAGTGTCTCGCTAAAAGTTTTCATCTATTTTAGGAGGTTTGCAATTCTAGGATTTACATTTAGGTTTATAATTTATTTTGAATCACTTTTTACATATGGCATGAAGCATGGATCAAAGACAAGTGTGTGTGCATGTGTGTTTGAGCAAGTGCATGTATGCATGTGTGTGTATACAGCAGTTCCTACACCACGTGGTGAGTAGACTTTCTCTACTTAATTGCTTTTGCCCTTTATACAAAGCAGTTTTCCAGATGTGTTTGGGTCTACTTCTGGATTTTATAATTTTCTATTAATTTGCATGCTCAATTATTATAGCTGAATTATTATAGGTTCAACAATAAAACTTATAACCAAGTAGAGTTGGCAAAATCTTCTGGCATTATTGTAATATTCTTCTTTTCAGTATTGTTTTGTCTACTCTATAGATATTTTTCATTTCCATGTAAATTTTAGAGCTAGTTTGGAAATTTCTACAAGACAAAAGAAAAAGGAAGGAAGGAAGGAAGGAAGGAAGGAAGGAGGAGGAAGAGGAGACTACACCTACTATGGGATTTCAAAGAACCTATATCCATTTAAAGATCAATGGCATTTTAACTATATTACACCTACCACCTCATGACTGAAATGTATGTATCTCTCTTCTTCTTTTTATCTTCTCCAAACTTGCAGTTTTCATTGGATAAGTTTTGTACATATTTTGTCACACTTATACTAAAGTATTTCATAATTTTCATGCTACTTTAAAGGGTACTATTTTTTGTATTTCAATTTCCAATATGTGAAAAATAATTTTATGTACTGCTTTGTATCTTGAAATTTGCCAAACTTCTATACTATTTTAAATAACTTTTCATAATTTCCTTAAGATATTGTATTTGGAGTAAAATGCTGACAGTATATAAAGCAATACCATTACTTATTCCCAAGTAGAAAGGTTACTTCTTTTTCTTTTTTGTTGTTCTGACTTACAATCTCTAGTAGGTCACACCCAGCCTTGTCTTTTTCCCAACACTAGGAACAGAATGTACAGTTGCCCTTATGTTAGCTGTAAGTTTTATGTAGATGCTTGTTATCAGATAGAGGAAGTTGCTTTATATATCTAGATTGGTGTGCATTTTTATAAGAGATGCATAGTGGGCTTTTACTCCTTTTTATTGTATGTCTTGATCATAAGACTTTTATTTTTTAATTTGTTAATTGGGTGAATTACATTGATTTTTTTTAATGTTAAAACTATGTTGTATTTCTCTGATAACTCTCACTTGATCATGATGTAATGTGCATATGTGTCTAATTAAATTTCATTTGCTAATAATTCTGTTTAAAAATCTTTGCATCTTTATACTGGAGAACTGTCAGGCTAGGGTTTTGTTTGGTGTAAACTAATTCAGAACCTGTGAAGACACTTAGGAAGTATTTACTCCTTTAATTTTTGAGTAGGATGAAATTTATTTAAAATTATTACTGCCCTTTTCTTAAATATTTGATAGATTCACTGGTGAAACCAGTGGCACTTGAGTTTTCTTTATAGGAAGTTTTTTTCTTTCTTTTTTCTTTTTTTTTTTTATCAGTATCAAAATGCAGTGAAATCTGACCATTGAAATATATCACCAGTTCTTTTGTTACAATGTTTAATTTTTTTAGATAGGATCTTGCTATGCTGCCCAGACTAGCCTCGAACTTGTGATTATTCTGTCTCAGCCTCCTGAGTAGCTGGAATTATAGGTGTGGACCACTGTGCACAGCTTGTAGTACAAATGCAATTACTTTCTCAGAATTAAATCCTTAAATCTAAATTTCTTTTTTCTTGATTGAGCTCTTATAGTCTGTATCTTTCAAAGAATATGTTTATTTCATCTAAGTTGCTCATTTAACATTGTTCATGTTTTCTTACTCTACATTGAATACTTGGTGAATTTGTCATAATGCCATCTCTCTTATTCCTGAAGTTGGCAATTGGTGTCTTCTCTCTGTTTCTAATCCATATGGCTAGAGGTTTTCCAGTTTCATTGATCTCAAACAATTGGCTTTTGGTTTCATTGATTTTTCTGTATTGTTTATGTTTCTGTTTTATTGTTTTCTCCTCTAGGTTTTTCATTTCCTTTAGGATTTACTTTGTTTCTTCTTCTTGTTTCTTAATGTTGAAAGCAAGATAATTTATTTGAGATGTTTCTCATATAGATGGATAGTTCTATAAATTTCTATGTACTGCTTTAGTAGCATTCCACAAATTTTAACATGTTGTGTTTTATTTTTACTCAATTTAAATTGTTTTAATTTCCTTTTTGATTTCTTCTTTGAATTATGGATTATATAGAAGTGTTATAACTAGTTTCCAAATATTTTGAGATTATTCCATAGATCTTTTTAAAATTCTTAATTTTTAATTTACTGCTTATGGTCAGAAAACATACTTTGTTTGACTTGGACTCTTTGAAATCTGTTGTGACTTATTTATGGTAAGCTTTGCTTACAAGAAAATTTGAATTTTTCCTTTGTTGGGCACTACATACTTTTATATTCTTATACATATCCTTGAGCTTTGTTCTAGAATGCAATCTGATCCTTTTCAATCTTGCTTGTTGGTTTTATTACACTGTACCAGAGCAAGCTTAGTCTAGTTACACCCTATTAATAAGTCTAGAAAGTTCTGCATGCTATACCCAGTGCCCCCTGAATTATACTGTACTCCAGGCAGCTCGTGGGAAAGACTCTATTCCCAGCCCTCGTTGACCACCAGGCTTCTTCATATTTGTCTCTCCTAATGTTCTTGTCCAGCCCTCAGCAATTGTCTCCCCCAGTACTCAGCTGCATACTTCACGGGACTTCTATGGAGATATCCAATGTTCCCTGTCTATGCAGCTTCTCCTCATTTTGGTCTTCTGTCCTGTAAACTTTATTTATCTCAGTCTCAGGATAGGGATGTGACTCATTGACAAAGCATCTGTGTGAGGCCCCCAACACCACAAAACAAACAAAATTATCTCAGTCTCTCTGTGTTCTCCACAAGGGGGTGGGTAGGAATGATGGTGAGATGAGTTAGACATCATTACCCTAAGTACATGTATGAAGACATGAATGGTGTGAAAATACTTTGTGTACAACCAGTGACTTAGAAAATTGTGCTCTACATGTGTAATATGAAATGAATTTCATTCTGCCATCATGTATAACAAATTAGAATAAATAATTTAATAAAGAAAACAAAAAAGGAGTCCAAAAAGACCAACTGTAGTTGATCATCTTGCCCCATGGCCTGAAAACAAATTTAGAGTAGTAAGCTGGGGTAAATGAAGCCTCCTCCACAACTGTTTACCAGTTGTAATGGAACTATGGCTTCCTCATACTGCGTGTCCTGAAAACCACTATTTAAAATATTTGCATTTTAAAATTTGCTTTAGGGAGAAGAGTAAATTTAGTGCCTATTAAACATTTTGACCAGGGGTGAAAGCCCCTTATTTCCATCATTTCAAACACAACTTTTGTACTTTAATACTCCTTAATCTAATACATCTCATGTGTTTAAAATTGTTCAATTGATCTCCTATTACCCATATGATTCTGGAAATATTCTGATAAATCAAAGCATTTTATTGTATATTCTAAATATTGATTCATTTCCTCTATATTCCATGATATATTAAAGACATTTTTGAAAACTTGCAATATATATTTTGTATTAAAATTGCAAATTAGAAAGAGTATAACCTAGAAAGAAAACCTTTAACCTTTAGATTGAAAATATGTGAATGTTACCGAAAGATGCTGCTGACAGCTGACAATTGACAGACAATTTTTGTAAAGAAGTTGATGACCCAGATGGGATTTTTTTTTATATGAGACTGACAGTACTATTACTTTCTCTAATATCCATGCACTGAGCTAAGATGCCAACTTTTTTCACCTATTGTAATATCATGAATCTTTTCAGCATATCTATAACTGTGAAACTCATCAAATTTTACAACAGTGCCCTAAAACCATGGATACTATATCACTTATTCAAATTTTAGAAAAGCTTTTTCTCCTGTGGGTTTTTTTTTTTTTTTTTTTTTGCATCATAGTTACAAAATAGGAGATGTGAACTTGAGTGAAATTATTGTGTTTCTAATGTTTGTACTTGTTCATCAGTAAATCTTAAACATCTTAGCTGTACATGCTATTGTATATTCTTCAAATGAATTTTTACCTTCATCTATGTCAAATCTTTGCAAGATTTTATACTTTTAGTTTTACAACTGAATAATCATTGTTCTGTTTTCACACTTCCTATGATTTACCAGGACTGAAATCATAAAAAAAGAACAAAGAAGGAAGGAAGGAGGAAGAAGGACAGAAGATGGGTAGGTCAGAGGGCGGGGAATAACACTAGAGAGCTACAAAGTTACAATAAAGATAAAAAGAATGGCCAAGCTCTATTATCCTCTATGGGTATATATTTTTTCTACAAGGTAGTCAACTTGTTCTTCTGTCCTCTGTAATTCTACCATTTTATCTCCTGAATAATTAAGTGACTTGATATGAGTACAATACTTATTTAGTTACTGATAGTAGAATCTGTAGATTCTTGCATCTTCATGATGGATGAAAAAAAAAAAATTTAAACGTATCAAATGAGATCTGTCATTACCTCAGAGAAGCAATTTCACTTTCTCACTGTTCAGTGCTAATACTGTGAATGTATTCTACTGGAGCTGAGAATTTCCCTAGACTGACATTCTTTAATTCACCTTACAGATTAGTTAAAATAATAAGTCCGTGGCCTATGAAAAATGAAACAACTCACAAAAATGTATATTACTCCTATTTCCCAATTTATAATATCTTTTCTCTTAGCTATCTGAATTTTATTCTGCACATGATCTCTTTCCCTTAGTACAAACAATATAGTATTGCTTTTATAAAAGTCTTCTTAATATGACTCCAAATGTATTTCTTTAGCTTTTTGCTTTCTATAAAATGAAGATAATAGTGCTTATTTATGGTACTATTGTGAAAACATGTAAAGTATCTGCCAGATAATGATGTTAAATAAATGCTAAGTATTTTCTTGTCCTATTATTATCTCTCACACTGCCTAACAAAAATCTTCTTTTGATATTAGCCAAAATAGTATTCCAAGAACATTGTTCCTGCTTCCAAAATTAGTCCAGTTTTAATGGACTTCTCGCCTAGAAAGACTTCCACTAATCTTACCTCTACTTCTAAACCACGTTTGACACATGTGTTCCTGTTAAGTCTTATCTACTCATCTATATTTTTCCCTCCCTCTAAATTCATTTAGGGATCACTCCTGAGCCTGTGTTTGGCACCTGACCTCTACTTCTGACATGGTTTCATTACAAAATGAGTTACATGTGTTTAGTGTCTTAATTTTTCCAACAGGACTACATAAAAGCTGGGATTCCTTTATATTCCTCACATCCAGTATTCATTTGCTTCAAGCTTTTTAGGTATTTAGTAAAAATGAACACTTCAATTACAATGCATTCAGACTCCCACTACTATTTAGAAATAACCCAATGATAAACAGGAGGGAGTGCTGATTTCACATACCAGTGTATTTCAAGTTTCAGGCATATCCTTTTGTATTTATTTTTAAATATATTTCAATTGGTGAATTATAATTATATCTAATAGCAGGCTTTATTGTGATATATTCATACCTGTACATAGCATAATTTTATCTATTTCAAGCTTGCTTTCTAATGGCAGAAACTTCTAATCTATTCCTTTTGCCCTAGTTAATATTCTATGTGTTGTACTACAAGTTCTTTTTTAAAAAATAACTGTTCTTTTTTTTAATAGTTGTACATGGACAGCATGCCTTCATTTTATTTTTTTTTTATTTTTATGTGATGATAAGGAGTAAGCCCACTGCCTCACACATGCTAGGCAAATGCTCTGCCACTGAGCTACAGGCCCAGCTGCCTACAGGTTCTTTTCTTTTTAAAAATCTATGATTGTTTTTCTTTCTCTCATACCTGATCCTTTACTCCTTTCCAAATGCAATCCATAATCAGAATCACTTGAAAGGGGGTGACAGTAGTAGTAGCTTATGTTGAAGGGGGCAGGCAGTAACCAATGGCATGATGATTTTTTGATCCAACCAATCATAATCATCTCTTAAATTTCACTATGTACCAGTCTCTATTATGCTTTTAAATTGAATGAAAAGTAATATTAGGCAATTGTTTAAAATAGCTTATTAAAGAGGGGAAAAAAAACCTCTGAGTATTTTTATGAAATAAACAAAATGCATTATAAATGAGGACAGGTATCAGGTTTTCCCCAGTTACTGGTAGGTTTACTTTTTGGTCTTAAGTGGTACAAATGTATTGGGTTTGAAATCAGAGTGCTAAAGCATATTTTTGGTACTTGTTTTTTGATGTTAAATCAACTGACAATCCAGGACACTTTGAATCTTGGGATATAGTCCTAACTTTCCAACTTACTAAGTTTTGTCAATAACATGCACACAAAAACAAAACAAAAAAACCCTCCTCTCCCCAAAATATACTCATTCATTGACTGTGAAAATGCCAAAACCACGTAGTACTCTACTGATAAATACATTTATTACTTATTTCAATCACTGAATGTTTACCACCATTCTTTTGCCCTTTCATCTTCTTTTGCTTAGTTCTATGTGGTACTGTTCCAGATTGGTTAATATTACTATCATTTTGGTTCAACATGATAACTACCAGTACCCTCAAAACCTAATATTTACAGTTATAGTGCCCCTACCATTTCATTTTTATTAAAATATGTAGTTTTAGTAATCTTCCCATGAAAATTGAAAATTTCAAACATCACTTCTTAATTACAACTATTAATTGAATAATTAATCTTTACTTTTTAGTCTTTTTCCATGGGTTTTATGTTATGCTTGCAATATAGTATTTAAATAAAGACACGATAAATGAGCAAAAGAACTAAACAAATAGTTCTCAAAAGAAGAATACAACTGGCCAAAAAATATATGAAAAAAAAATATTCGCCATCTGTAGCAATCAGGGAAATGCGAATCAATCTGACTAGAACAAGAATTACCAAGAATACAAATAATATGTTAAGTTTTGGTGAATATTTGGGAAAAAATGTGCACTCATACATCGTTGGTGGGACTGCAAATCAGTGCGACCACTCTGGAAGCAGTATAGAGATTTCTCAAAATACTAGGAATGAAACCACCATATGGTATAGACATTCCACTCTTCAGCATGTATCCAAAAGATCTAAAATCAAATACTATAGTGACACAACTATGTCAATGTTTATAGCAGAACAACTCACAATTGCCAAACTATGGCACCAAATAAGCTGCCCTTAAACAGATGAATGGATAAAGAAAATGAATTATATATACACAATAGAGTATTACTCAGCCATAAGGAAGAATGGAATTATGGCATCTACTGGTAAATGGATGGAAATGGAGACTATTAAGCGAAATAAGCCAGACTTAGAAATTCCAATGTCGAATTTTTTCTTTGCTATGTGGAAGCTAGTCTAAATTAAGGAGGAAAACAGAAAGAGAAAGGGAAAATATTTTGGGGGGTTGTCATCAATAAAGAAGAAAGACTGGTAAGCTAGATGAATTAAACTGGGGGGAGGGAGAAGGAATGGGATAAGGGAAGAATAGAGGAATGAATCTAACCTAACTTTTCTATGTACATACATGAATATACCACAGCAAATCTCACCACCATCTACATCTACAAGACACTAGCCAAATTAAAAATAAAAATTGAAAGTAAACAGAAGGAAGATGAGTAGAGGGAAGGGAACAGGCAGAAGGAGGAAAAAAGGAAATGGGAAATACTGAGGACTGAATTTGAACAAATTATTTTACATGCTTTAAAATTTTTTCTCAAAATAAATTATATTGTTATTTATAACCCCAAAGAAACAATAAAACTGAAAACAAAAACAAACATAAACAAACAAAAAGACATGGTTATGACCCATTTGATCAATTGACACAGAGTTCTTTTTCCGTTCCTTGTATTAATTTTTATGTTTTATCACTGTATTTCTAGATGACTTTTTTTACATGAAGTTGTCATGTGTACTGTGTGTGTGTGTGTGTGTGTGTGTGTGTGTGTGTAATAAGGTAGGATTTTTTTATCATGAAAACATTTACATGAATTAAAAGTTTTTAATTATTATGCTTTCAAAATCATGTCAATTGTCATTAGCAAACTCACTTGGATATACAAGTGAAGAACAATCAGACTGTATTTGCCCCAGTAAATTAAGAATGTTTCATATCCTTGTTCTACAAAGCTGGATTTTTGAGCGGATATATAAATTTCTTTATATGCAATAGAAAATATTTTTAAAAAGACTTTTTTGGAAGGAGCATGTGTTGGAGTCTGAGCTGAGGGAAGAGCACCAGGATTCATGGTCAAGGTCAGGACCCATGCATTGAGTACCCAGAAACTGTGAAGTTTCTTTGGTTGATATAGGCCTGAGTTGTGACTATGAGGCAAGATACCTGTAATTGTGCTTCTGAAGCACAGGACATGATGCTGGTGTGATCAGGAGAACCACCAACAAGGACTTCACCATCCTTTGAAAAACAATTTGCCCCTGATGGGCCAGTCTCCTCTACTGACAGCATAGGGCATCCAGAGAGTAAAAGGCAACAGTAAACAAGTAAGCCCACTTCCACTTTCCTGCTTCTTGGTGTGTAGAATGAAAATGACAGCTTTTAGAATAAATATAGCCTGAAGTTTTCAGCCAATTTGATACTGGAATGCAGGGACTGGGTGCATATAAATAGGTCAGATACAATTCTGAATTGTTAAAAAATACACCGAGGTGGAACTTTATTTGTGACTTGACATTGCAGAATAGGCCATATTGAATAATCATGTCTGTGTGTGTAAGCACAAGTATAGAGCCATGGCATTAGGACAAATCTATCCCTCATTTCACCCAGATATCCCCTCCACTTCATGAAGATATCCTTACCCACCCCCCCCCCCTCCGAACTGGACCATACTGCTTATTCTATTATTATTGTGTTATCATATAGCTTAAGTTTCTCTTTAGACATATGCTCATCCTCCAGTTACATTACAAATTCAAAGTCAATGTTGAGATGAATATGTTTTTCAAGTTCACAACACCACTTTACCTGTACATAGAAACAAAAGATGGAGCAATAACTTGACAGAATGTTAGGGCAGCATGCTATGGTGGTCACATGGTGAAAAAAAGAAAAAGAACTGAACTAAAATGGTAACACTTTCTCTGATTTGAACAAAGTATTCAATATTTCATTTCATATTTTCCTCATCTGAAAAATAGAAATAACTGTATCTACCTCATAGGAAGTTTAAAGGATTAAACTATGAAGCTACTTAATACTTGGCAAATTGGACTCAATACAATTAAGCATATGTGGTAATAAAATTACTATTCAACATATTTATATATGCTATCATATATTAAACATTTTTTTTTTTTTTTTTGTGGTACTAGGGATTGAACTCAGGGGCACTCGACCACTGGGCCACATCCCCAGCCCTTTTTTGTATTTTGTTAGAGACAGGGTCTCACTAAGTTGCTAAGTGCCTCGCCATTGCTGAGGCTGGCTTTGAACTCGCGATTCTCCTGTCTCAGCCTCCCAAAGTGCTGGGATTACAGGCGTGCGCCACCGCGCCTGGCTAAACATTTTTAATTGTTGAATATGTCTTATGAATTTAAAGACCAGATCAGGGCTACCAAAAGGGAATAGTTTAGAATGGTATTTGTCCTGACAAGTCCACCTCACGATCTCTCTGGCTTCTCTATTTTTCTCACCATCTCCTTAACTATGTTCCTAGTCTTAAGTGACACCAGGTTTAACCCAGCCCACTGCTACTGCTTCAGACTCTAACCATCCCACTCACAGTGACCTCCTCTCTCACATGAGGCAGTTTCCATTTGCATCTCCAGATCTATCCTCTACTCTTCTCCATCCTGCTCTGGGTATCAGGAGGGTCACCTCCATGGACAGCAATCACAGGCTCTGGCTTCCACTGGTTTTGGCCAGTGGAACTCACCTGCAGGAGATGTGATGTGGGGTCACCTTTCCCCTTCTTAGTGTGCTGTGATTTGACAATGACAGGTTCCCTTGCTTATGGTCACAGCTTCTATTAACAGGAGCATTCTTCTTTACCATAGCTTTCCTCTGGTTCCTGTAATCTCTTTCCTTGCCCTTCTAGGCTGTTGCTAGTCAAGGATATTTCAGCAACCTTTGCTGGTTTCCTCTAGCACTGACCTCTGAGTGTTTCATCCATTTTCTGTTATATTTTGATTGCCGTCCCTACCTCCCCTCCACTACTTATCACAGCACATCATTTACAATTGGAATTTTATCCTGACACTTTTCTCTATAGAACATGGTTTGAAGGGATGTACCTTAATGAACCTTCCTTTCTCTAGTGCTGTGCTCCATCTTACTGGCCTTATTTCAGCTTTTAACATTCTTGAAGGTTTCTAATTTAGGGTATATGCAGATACTCTGCCCTGCACCAGAAACATTTAATTCCCTACCCATATTAGGGACACAGGAAGTATTTGTAAAATTACTTAATGAACATTTTATCATTGATATGATTATATTTTATTTTTTATCACTAGTATATTGGGAAATTGTTAATGAACTGGTACCTAAAATCACTTTTCATCATTTTTATCTATCGCAGGCTAATAGTAATTTTTTTTTGAATAATGACACTAGATCATTATTCCCACTCAAGTGTTAAACTTATTTTGAAAGAATGTAGATGTTTAGGTAGAATATATCAAAACAGTTTTATTCTGATTTAGATATTGCTCCTTTGGTTCACATAGAATACTTTGGGATATTTCCCAGTGAGTTTTTTAACTGATGTGGCTTCTTCCAGAAAAATACCAGCCTAGTGGAGCCCAGGACATGCTTTGAATATGACTGTACCCTGCAAGACTCATGTTAAATTTGATTCTCAGGGTTACAGTGTTGGGGGGTGTTGGGACACATGGATTTTCAAGGTGATTAGATCATGAAGAGAGATTGATGTCTTTCTCAAAGGAATGAGTTAACTCGTGTGGGCCAGGGTTAATCATCACAAAATCAAGCTTACCTTCCTTAACTTGCCATCTGGCTTTCTCTTCTGCACATGCCCACTTGCCCTTCTGCTTTTCCACCATGTTATGACACCATACAAGGCCCTGAACAGATGTGGTTGTCTGATCTTGGACTTCAAGACTCTAGAACTGTGAGCTAAGTAAATGTCCTCCCTTTTTAAACTAATCTGTCTCAGGTGATCTATCATAGCAACAGAAAACAGACCAAGATAAGCTGTGATATTTGAGTGACCTTCTGTCTAGACAATATGATAAGAGATATTTCTTGGATCCTATCTCTGATTTTTTTTTTTGTCATTTCCTTTTCTCAATATTTATATTTTGAAATTTTCTATGTCTTAGCCCAAATGCTAACATTCTTCTGTCAATGATAAAATTTACTTGGGCTTCATCCCCATCATTCTTAGATTGATTGGCTCTCAATATTAAAAAGTGAAACCATAAATTACTTTTGGTTTATCTCAGGTTCTTACCTTTTATTTTGCTGGGTTTCTGTAATTATTTTTAATATGCTATTTAATCATAAACTTTCTATTTTCCATTCAAGTGTAAAATATATTTATTATTTAAAACGTGAAAACACAGAGGCAGAAATTAAAGGAAATCACTTATCACACAAATAATACTTGGGTACAATATTCTACTGTGTCAGTCCCTTTTCTGTGAATATTTTATATGTAATTAGGATAATGCAATAGATGCAAAACTTTATTTTCCAAATCTTAAAATAATATATTTTTATGATTGTAAAAGTAATGTGTGTCTTGGACTATCAGAGGTATATAATCTTTATACAATTTTAATTTTAAAGTATCAGTTTTGGCAGCCAAATAATTGTATTCTAGATGTTTTCATTTACTAATTTGGAATAATGAAGATTTTATCAAGAAGAAACTGACATTTATCTTTATGGAATATTTAAATAATGGTTATTCTAAGTAAATTAATAACATGAAGATGAAGGACATTCCACTTAAAAGGAAAATACAATCTCAGAGAAGATAAAAAAAAAAAATACTGCAAATTTCAACTAAACTTTATTTTGTATTGAAAAATGTTCCATTATTCAAATTTAACTAAAAAATTTAAAATTAGTAAACTTTACAAAACAAATTTTTTTAATGCAAAAAAAACTAAATTCCTGCCCTCAGCAAGCATGCAGTATAATGCAGAACCCTAAGGAAATATCATATAATTTTTAACACAGGGAAGCAGCTCAAAGAGAATGGAGAGAGAGAGAGAGAGAGAGAGAGAGAGAGAGAGAGAGAGACAGAGAGAGACTTTGAATGAATTGATTTCAAATATTTGAAAATCAAATGGGTTTGGATCTGACTCCCAGTTTTGACACTTTCATATATGGTATGTAGACTCTCAGTGCTTCAGTTTTTATCTAGCAAAGAAAATCTCAAGGTCAGAGTCAGACATAAATGGCATATCTAGACTATGCCTAGCACATTAGAAATCCTCAGTACACAGTAACTATTACTCATTTTCATTATAGAACTAGTGCCTTGAGAAAAATTAAAGAGAATATTTAAGGAGGCTATTATTATGGTAATTCTAGTAAACATTAATGAGACTATGAATTAGCAAAGTGGTTAGGTAAACAGAAAGGCAAACAGACATTGGAAAAAATTCCATAGAAGCATACATAAGAATTTATTACATAGAAAATGAAGATGCAAGAAGAATCCAAAATTATTGTTATTTTTGTTTCTGGTGCTGGGGACAGAACACAGAATATTAGGCAGGTACAAAAGTGCTCTTATCACTAAGCCACATCTCCCATCTGACTTGAGGTTTTAACATTTGTGATTGGAAGAATACAAAGTGTGGGATCCAACCCCAATAAACTGAGCCAGAATCCATTGATTTAGGGCCTCATCATCAGCACTGTTTAGAAATTCTTCAGATTACCCTAATATATCTCAAGAATTAAGAATTGTGAGTTTTTTATATACATATGCCTGTATATACATAAAAAATTTAAAACTCTCTTTAAGTTTTTGTAGCACATTTTTAACAATAGACACATTTTTTACTCTTAAAACAGAAAAATGAAAGCTCTAGAATTGGTTGCCAGGTTTCTATTTTATTAAACCTTAGGTAATAGTGGATGGCTTGGTTAGAAAGGTGTCCCTACAAGCACTTTTTGTTGACAAAGCCAAGGCTCCCTAGACAAGGCTCCATGGGGAGAGCTTCACACAGGAGACACACTGCTTTGCATAAGAACATAACAATTTGGAATCATTGAGAGACAGCTCTTTTGAGCAAACAGGAGCCTGGAGATTAGAAGGAATAGGAAAGAGAGCAGTGAGAAGCATAACATTTTCAAATTCTAAAACAAAATGACCTTGAAATATAAGCTCTATATCCTACAAAAATATTCTTCAGAAATGAAGGAGAAATAAAGATATTCTTTTTTTTTTTACTTATTTTTTATTCAAAGTTAATGTATTTCTAATAGTAGTATGCATTATAATTCATAATAAACATATAGAGCATCTTTTTACAAAACACTGTTTGTATACAATGAGGTAAAAGAAAGATAATTTACTGCCAACAAACCTACTCAAAGTGGTTAAAGCAAGTTCTCTAAACAGATGAAAACATAATACAAGAAGTCTTGGAATTTCAGAAAGGAAAGAATGTGGGTAAAAACTGAGTACCTACAAGAAACTCTCATTCTTAAGTTTCTTGAATGGAATCTGTTGGGTGAAACAAATATCATAATACCATGTGATGTAATATCCAATGTATATAAATGAAATTTGTAAGACAATTATAATTAAGAAGTGGAGAAAGAGATTCTAAATGAGGCAGAGTTTCTACATTTCACTCAAATCTGTAAATGCTAATTCTATAGGTCCTGGTCAGTTTTGTGTGTCTATTATAATAACTAGATTATACCCCATAGAAATGATACAAATGCCATACTTCAGAACACTACAAATAAGTCAGGATGAAATCCCAAATAATGAACTAATAATCCACAGTTTAGTAATATAAGAGACACAGTGGAACAAGGACCTGAGGAAACAAATAGAAAACAAGTAATAAAATTACATATTTCATTTGTAGCAAACATAAAAACTTCTTTGAACATAAATGATGTAAATGTCAATTAAAAGATAGCAATTGACACAGTATGTAGGAAAACAGGATCTGACCATCTGTTTTCTACAAAAAATTTACTTCAACTTCACTGACAATGGTAGGGTGAAAGTAAACAAGTGAAAAACAGTTAGCCTGCAAACAATCAAAAAGAGGCGGTGCTACATTAACATCATAAAGTCAATTTCTGAGCCAAGAAAATTATATGGAAAATGAGAGAGATTACAGAATAATAAAATCAGTCTACCAAAAAGATTTATCAATCCTAAACATATGCACGAAACGCCAGAACCTCAAGATGCATGAATCAAAAACTGATAGAGTTGAAAGGAGAAATAGACAAATTCACAATTATACTTGGGGACTTGAACATCATAGGAATAGTAATGATGAGAACTGCTATGTACAGAACTGAACACTACCAACCAATAGGACCTAACTCACATATGCGAATAGTTAACCTAATAACAATGGAACATGAGATATTTTGTTAGGGGTTAGTAAGTAT
Organism: Tamias sibiricus; assembly: GCA_025594165.1. Classification (NCBI taxonomy): domain Eukaryota; kingdom Metazoa; phylum Chordata; class Mammalia; order Rodentia; family Sciuridae; genus Tamias; species Tamias sibiricus. Next base: position 15,977,655 of record CM046662.1, read on the forward strand.
CTACATTTTTATTTATATCTACATACATGAGGAAACTGAATGAATACAGAAAAAAGTAGGTGTTCATTTAGGATTACATTGCCTAGAAGTTTCCTGAGTAAATAGCAAACAAGAGAAGATAGGCATTTCTATGTATCTTCTTGTGGGCTTTTTTTTTTTACATTTTAAGCACATGCATGTATTAAATTATTACAAATATAATTGTTACAAATATAATTTTTAAAATCTGTAGTTTAAACTAATTCAATAGCAAAGCTAAGAACAACTTTCTTTCAAAATACTTGAGTGGAGAAAGACTGCTTTTTTGTAAAAAAAAAAAAAAAAAAAAAAAAATGATGGAACTTCAGATTTTCCACACTACAACATGTAGAGACTAGAAACTTTGTTTTTGGTTTTTAGGAGAAAATAATACCACAGTCAGGTGAAAAAACATCAAGTGATTTGCATTACAAATATATTGTAAACATCTTTGCAAATACATACACAAACACACACTCAAACACAGACAAATATACTCTTCTTGTGTCTTTATCACCAATGTATTTACATACATGTATTTCAACAAATAGTTTTATCAATAACGTAGTATTTCTAGTACAGACTAATATAGTTATTTTATCCATTTCTCACTTGTCAAAAACACGTTTTTCCACTTACATTATTGTTAAGATTATAACTGTAGACAAAGGAGCATCCTTCACCTCTCTTATCCCTTAGGATACGTTCTGGAAATGTTAATCTAGTTCAGAGATCATGCAGACATTTATCTTTTGATACATGTTGTTAAATACTTCTCGAGAAATGTGGTCATATATATAGCTTTCTTTTGAGGGGTTTGTTTTATCTTGTGACTCAATTATCATATCACAAAAGGGGCTCCATTTTCAAGAAAGCTACAATATGCTCACATCATCACCATCAATGTCAAATTACCAAAGCAGTTGATCCTGAAGCATATAAGCTAGCTTCTGTTCTGTTCTACATTTGAGGCGCTGGCATGCCTGTCATTCATGAAATGCTAAATAGCTAATGCATTCTTAATTCTCTTTGCAACCAAAGTACTGGTATATTTGTTACAGATATTCATGCCCAAGGGAATGATGCAGTTTCTTGAGTGAGCCTTTGATTTTTAAATAGAAGGAGATGTGTCAGACAACATTTGGTAAGGAAAAGAGAAAATATAATGTGATATTTGTAGTTCCTCAAAAAAATGCATAAATAGACTTTGGAATCAGGTAAATAATTCTCTCTTGGACATTACATGTATTAACTGATTGAAACTCATTTATAGATAGGGATAATAAGAAGAAAATAATGCATATGTATATATTATTTTCTTTATCAAAATCATGGTGCTTTCCCTTACAAAATTGCTTTGAACTTGCTGTTACATGAGTTTTCAAGAAACAGAATGACCAAGGGCACATGATCTTTGTTTATGGAATTTGACACAAATGATATGATGATTTCAAGTCAGTCCAAGCCCTTGGAACAGCCACTACCAAGGGAGCACTTGGACCTTTCAAGGTAGCTTATCCCAGCTGTATGCTTCTGTAAGGCTTGAATGACTGATGACAAAACATCCACATGTAGTTTCCGCCTGGCTGCCTTAAAATCCATTAGAGTGATTGAGAATAAGGATGAAAATAATACAAATATATCAGCTCTTATTAACCAATAAACACTAATATATCTCATTCAAGAATGTTTCTTTAGGTTGCAGATTAGAGAAGCCAATGTGATTTACTCTCTGGAGGGAATATAGCTTCAAATAGTCTTTTAGAAGATCAGGTAAGAAGGTCTCTTGAATTTCAATGGCCAAAAAAAAAAAAAAAAAAAGAAAAAAACTGTGAGGAAACCACCACGAATCATCTTTTACTGCTCTTTTAAAGGGAATCTATTTTATTACTATCACAGTACTATTTTTTTTTTCTTTTAGGTGCCCCAGTAGCAGAGAGTGTTATCTTTATTTTCTTCTCCTGAATTCTCTGAGAAAGTTCCTTTCAGTATCAGTTCCAAATTACTGAGAGTCAGAACCTGATCTAGCTTGGGTCAGATATGGCTCTTCCTCCTAGCCCTTCCTCCTCCTCTCCATCACCGCCCCTCAACTCCTCTGCAGATCTAATCAACTATGAATTATCATCACAAAGAGGAAAGGAACATGCCTGTCAGCATCTCATCTAAAACTTGGAATGATGCAATACTCAGAGAATCATGGTGCTCTGGGAGGGCAAACATCCTGAACAGACAGTTGCACTAGTACAACAAAACTAGTTAAGATTTATTGAGTGCATTTAGCATTTTGTAAAATCTACATCTGTTAATTTATTAATCATCACAATATCTCAAATTAGTTGGTGTTATTATTTCCAGTTTTATATGAGGAAGTTTTTCAAAGTCTTACCTAAGATCACAAAGACCAGGAAAAATGGAGCTGCAATATTAACGTCATCAGTAACTTTAGCTTAATTTGGTGCTACATTTTAAGTCTCTCCCTCCCTCCCTCCCTCCCCTCCCCACCCCCTCTCTCTCTCTTCCTCCTTCTCCTGCTCCTCCTCCTCCTCTTCCTCCTTCTTCTTCCTCTTCTTCTTCTTTTTTGTTGTTGTTATTGTTGTTGTTGGTGGTGGTGGTGGTGTTGGACATCAGGAATTGAACCCAGGATTGATTAACCACTGAGCCACATACCCAGCCCTTTTCAAATTTTATTTTGAGAGAGGGTCTTGATAAGTTGCATAGGGCATCACTAAAATGCAGAGGCTGGCTTTGAACTTATAATTCCCCCACCTCAGCCTCCCAAGCCTTTGGCATTACAGGATTACACCACAGCCCAGGCCATTTTAAGTCTCTTAACCTGTATTTGTAACCAGAGAAATGCCATTGACTTCTCATTTCTGAACCTGCCTTTAGAGCTCTTCCATGTTTCCCACGGCTGTTCATTATCTACTGTCTGAAGCTCTGTGTACCCTTGTTCTTCACTATTTCTTAGGACTCCTCTCCTCAAAAAGAACCACATGATAGCCATGCATGGAGCTGCCCTTCTGTCAAATGTCTCTCATTTAAAATGTGCCTTATTAAAGGATCCAGATATTTCTTTTATGAAAACAGAATGGCTTTGAAATGGCTCAATGCCCAGCAGAAGAGAGCTAGATCACACAAAATTTGAGTATTTACTTGACTAATCATAAATGAATGATTCTGAACTAAAATCCATGAGTCCTAATTATAAATCCATTATACTCTTGATATCAGAAACACATATCATAATATATTTGCTTTGTAAATGTTTATTAAACATCAATTCTACCAAATATTTTTTAAGTATTGAAGATATAGAGATGAATAATATGGTGACATCTCTGTTTCCATGTCATATGTAACTATATTATCATCAGTGGAAATAAAGATAAATTATTATAAGATCATGGAGTCATAGTTGGTATTTTTCTAGTCAATAATCAATTCTTTCTGGTTGAGAATCTGACATACACATGGGTATTAATGATGAAATAATTTGATATATTTACTTATAAGTCAAACTAATAAGTTATAAGTCTAATTATACCAGTTGTCCAGTCGTTTTGAAGAATAAATTATGGGACAATGGAGTCCTCATTCAATATCACAATTTTTTTAAAAAAAAAAAGAATTTCAGAATTATCATGAATGGATAATATTTGGATAGAATTGGAAGATAAAAAATTTTCAAAGTTGTATGTGTTTTCCCCCCATTTGTTTATTTTACAGTAGTTAATGTTAGAGTAGGTAGTTAGGTAGACATGGAGGGGCATGATGGGGGAAGAAAACCAGCTCACCCCATGCTGAGTGATAAAAAGTCACCTTCCCTCAAATGACAGAAATCCTGCTCATGAATCCCCCTCCTTCACAGTCAGGTAACACCTAACTCCTTCAATAAGGACCAGGTGTAACCATCTTGAAGGAATTTCCCAAATTCAAACCATGCACAGAGCACCACGAGCACTTCGTTTGGGGCCCTCCCTCAATGTCATTTCCACTAAGACATTAAACCCCCCAACAGGATTCACTCAGGCACTAAGTAATGTTTACAACATGGCAAAACCAGCACAGGCCCACTAAGCCATGGTACAGCAACTGCAGTAAATGCACCAAATACACAACACAGGGGGGAAGTTCTCAGAGGAAATAAAAAGCCCCACCACTTGGAAAGCCTCTCCACATGGAGTACACCTCCATTACACTGAAGAAGCTCTGTATGCTTGCTTCCAAGTCCCTCGACTGAATTCTTTTAAGACAAGAATCTAGGCGTGTCAGTGCCCTGTTTAATTTATAGAATGAATATGATTTTTTTTTTCATAAATCCTAAGCTGGTCTGAATTTTCTGTCTTATTTTATGTGTCTGTCAGAAAGAAGTATTTTGTTTGACAAACTCTTCTTTTTTATTACAATTAAAGAACTGTGGTTTACTTTCCTATGTAATCAGAAGGAGCACATTGAATTTTCTGGGCTCTTTTCAAGGGTAGCAACGCTGAGAACAAATTGTTGGTACAGTCACACATGCATGTTTGATCCCCTCATTAGCTGCAAAACAGTCTATTTCTGACAAAATGATCAGTGCTCAACAGAAGGATTTTGCCCTTAGATTTAGAAGACTCTGGCTTGTATTTCCTGTAAAAGATGATGCCAGTGGTCTTGTTTTCTACTGACAGAGAATAAATATCCTACACAAAGTGAGAAAAAAAGACCAATGTGAAGTCACTTTATCTACTTTTGTCTGTAGAAACTGGTACATCAGACTTAGGTTCATTATAACCCTGCTTACTCCCGAGAATGTGGTGTAGTGACATCTTCTGAGAGCAAGACAAGAATTGAAGGAGCCCCAATTAGGGAGATGGCTATTGCGGTTAGCTGGAAGCCATAAGTTCCACCTGATAACAAGTATGTATGTGACGCACCTGTAAATGCACGTGAGGCACCCGCAAAGCTAAAGGTATATAACCGGGTGAAAGCCGTCGGAGTCAGGAGAAGAATGAATTCATTCAGTCAGTCATGCAGTCGCTCGGTCGGAAGAAGAGTTCGGGTCAGAGAAGAAGAAAAGAATCAGAGCGGCCAGAACGTAGGCAGAGCGGTTACAGAAGAGAAACCAGATAGAAGAAGTAAATGCTGGTCAGAGTCAGGCAGAGGCTCCCGAGGAAGAAAGAAGAAAGAAGAAAGAAGCTCTAAAAGCTAAACTCTCTCTCTCTCTAAAGAAGAAATCTCTCTCTTTCAAGCTCTCTCTCTTTCTCTCTAAGCTCTAAGAAGAAAAGCTCTATCTTTCTCTCTAAGCTCTAAGAAGAAAAGCTCTATCTTTCTCTCTAAGCTCTAAGAAGAAAAGCTCTATCTTTCTCTCTAAGCTCTAAGAAGAAAAGCTCTTTCTCTCTAAGCTCTAAGAAGAAGAAGAAGAAAAAGCTATCTCTAATCTTTCTCTCTAAGCTCTTTCTAAGAAGAAGAAAAATCTTAATTTCTCTCTCTAAGCTCTCTCTAAGAAAGTAGAAGTAAAAGTAGTAATAGCTTTACTCTGCCTCCGAGAGTTTTCCTCCCACGGCGTTTGTGGCTGGCCACGACAGGCAGCTTACAAGAATGTTTTTGTTCATTGAAATATTCTTACATGAGCCCTTCCACCCAAACAAACTCCATTACTCCTGAGTATATGTCCCAGAGAAATTCTCCCATGGGTCTGTAAGGGAACATGAATTAAGTTATTATCACAGAGATACTGTTGAAGAAAAGCCAGGCGTCCATTTTAGGAGAATGAATAAGCAAAATGTGAGAGGATACAGAGATATTGCACAGCACCAGAAATTAAAAGAAAACACAAAAGATGTTCAAACACCTACATAGACACTTGGAACAATAAAATGTGATAAACCAAGTGGAAGAAGACCTACAGTATGTGCCACCTGTGCTAGATAAAGAAATCATCTTACATGATAAGGTGCAAAGGATGCTTATCAAAAACATTATGTAAAAGTGGAGGGTGATCTACTTAGGTAATAGGGGCCAGAGGGAGGGAGGGATAAAGGGAAAAAATGGAGGAAGAAAGAGTGAAATTAAACTTTGAAGCTCAATATACACATTTTATCTTCTGAATTTTTTGCCCCGTTGTGAATTTCCCCAGAACTCTAACATGAAAAGCAAGCAGTCCTACAAAAATCTCACTTCTTTCCAAATCATTAAAACAATACCAATCTTTTCCATTTCTGTCATGGAAGGTAGATTGCACTGTTTCACCCAGAATGAAGAATATGAAGAACATGTGAGATATAGTACTCTTTCCCAAGGGAAGACCACTGGAGGGAGAAATGGACAGAAGCAAAACATATAAACAAGATAATAGGAATGATAAAATGTACATTTAACATTCTTAACTTCCCCTGGAGTTTATAAAGTTATGGGATTTCAGAAAAAGGATAATGCTAATCACATCTCAGGTAAAGAGATGAACTGGGAGTCCAATGGCTGCCTTTACATCCTGGTTTCATCATGATGGGCAGTGAGATTTGGAGCAAATATGTTGTCTTCACAAACCTCAGTGTCCTTGCTTTTTATTTGCTTTGTTTTGCTTTTGATCTAAAATTGTAGATAATGGTATCTTTCTCTTAGGGCTTTCTCATGATTCAACGAAACAGCAAGGAAATAAACAAATGTGGAAAGAACACAGTAAGTGTGTATATTGCCAAATACTATTCAAAAGAGGTGACAAGATTAAGTATGAGATAGTTTGGGTAGAATTAAGTCGGGTATTTTGGATGAAGAGCTTCTTCATGAGAAAGTATTGTTGTTCTTTTTCTTTATCGCATGGATGATGCCACAAACTAGAAACATTTTCTCAATTTAATATCTTCCTGGAATTTTTCAAGATGTCTTTGGCAATGTAAAACTGAGGAACTGTGGTATCATTAGCCAGTGTGGTCTAATTTTGTAGGTGTCTCCTTTAATTGCAGTATGGGGTGCTATTCCTATGTCACCTATAGAATATGTTTGTAGTTATTACACCACAACCACCACCACCACCACCACCACAATCATCATCAATTTCAACATTCAGCAATGTTATTTTTATCAGTTAACATTCTTTGGCCATAAATATAATTTATCCAATAGTAATATCTTACTCCTGTTTTCTTTTCGGTTGCATTTGTCTTGAACACTTGATCCATCCTTTTTCTTTTTTTTTTTTTTTTTTTTTTTCCAACTACAGTGAATTGCATTCTTTGGATGTACCTAAGGTACAGAAAACATTGTAGTGTCTGCTTTCTGATGTAATCTGAAAAACATTGTCCCCCATAATAATGGGTAAAGTCTATTCCCATTTAATATGAAAGATATGTTTATTCTCATGTCATAGGCTTTTATTTTTGTTTTTTTCAAGTGTCATATCTGCAATGTTTTCTTTGATCTATCATACATACTTGTTCTAACTTGTAGTAAATCATAATTTAGATTTGTTTGGGTAAATACTACTTTATATCCTTAGTCTGCTATTTTTCTCAATAGTTTTATAGCACTCTAAAGCAATGATAAATTTGGACTATTTCCTCTTGCTTTTCCTCACTTTCCCCTCCTCTGCCTCCTGATATTAGCTAATTAATTCTTTCTGTGTTCAGTTTTATTGTTTTCCTCTTTCTTAACAGATTTAAATTAAGTAATTTAATATCCAGTATTAATAGGTAGCTAAAGAATTCACCAAACCACCCTACTTCTTGTCCTCTTTTGGCAGTAATATAATCATTCATATGTTTTTGGGGTCAGGTAACATATGCTTTTCTGTGATCTAGTATTTGTATTAATCTAGTTCTACTATTAAACTAACTTAACTCCACCAATTGTCTCCTGAAATTACATGCCTTGAGAAGTTGTGTGTCCAACAATTTTTATTTTCCCACTCCATTTAATTATACTGGTTGTATAATTCACAAGGGTAATAGTTTTCTTATTCTTGACATCTTTTTAACTGGATCCTTGGAATATGCTTTGATTGTTGCTTTGTATAATAACCTACCACTGGCTACTCCTCAGTCCATACATTTTGCTAGTTCCCTTCTTCCCATGTATCTTCTGCTGGATTTCAGCTGTTTTTAGAAACCCCTTGCTTTATACAGATTCATTGACAGAATTCATTAGCAAATTTGCTCAGAAAGAATAGTGTTTTGTTGTTGTTGTTGTTGTTGTTGTTTTTTGGTAAAAACTCATTATATGTACTTAAACTCATAAACCTTACAAAAATAAAAAAAAAATGTTTATGTTCCCAGGTTATTAGACATAATATCATTTATCATTTTTATATCATATATGACATTTTCTGCACTATAAATCCATTTAAGGAATTCTACTAAAGGCCATGTTGAATAAGTGGTAGCAGATGTATTTGTAATTACAAGTAAACTAGGAAATGTATATGAAAAAAAATATTTTAAAATTTTAAGAAAATTGAAATAAATACCCCTGATGAGTATAAACTTTAAAATAATTTAGAAAATATTAACACACTGAGTCCAGAAATATGAAAACAGTAATACAACATGACCAACTGAGATTCAGCTCAGAAATGCAAAGCTGGTCTAACTTCTGAATATAATTTGCAGTGCTTTCACTATAAGACTGGAAAAAGAGAAGGAGCTCTCTCCTACCACTTCGATGCAACATGATACTACAGTTTTCAGCAAGTGTGATGAGGCAATAATAGTTACACAAATTTGAAAGTGCTCTTATAGTTATCTTTATTACCAAATTAGATAATTATGTACCTAGATAATCATAAGGATTCTACATCAAAATATCATAACTAGTTCATTAAGTACTACATCAGCTAGAAGACATTTATAGTTGTGCTTTACAGGTTTGAAGAAATTCTATTTCTATTTTTGTAAAGATGTTTTTGAAAATAAGTTTTGAATTTCATAAAAGGCCTTTCTGGGAATAATGAAATGATCATATACTGTATTCTGTATTCAGTTAATATGGTAAAGTATAATTATTAATTTCCAATGTTAAAGCAACTTTGAATGTCTGAAATTATTCCCAATTGGACATGATGTATAATTAAGTTTCCAAGGTAATTCAGAAAATAAGGATGCTATTTTGAACAAACTGCTATAAATAATAAAACAAACAACAATCACAACAACAACTCCTCAACTCTTACATGAAAATTAACTTAAAATCTGTAACAAACCTAAACTTAAAGGTGTTATGATAAATAAAGTTCCCATATGAAAACATGGAAGAAAATCAGTGTGACTTTGCCCTAGTCCAATATGTCTTAGGAAACAAACAAACACAAGGGATCATTAATTATAAAAGAATAAAGTTGATAAAAGGGATTTATAAAAATCTATGTATCTCTTTTTGAGAGACATTTTTAGAATATTTAAAGTCAAGCAAAACTTAGGGCAAAAATGCTAATCATTCCTATGTTTGCAAAATAGTTGTATTCAGTATATTTAAAGAACTCTTTCAACTTGATTTTTAAACCACAAATAATAGGACTTAAAAAGAAACAAGAAAATCTTTGAAGTGTTACTTTACGAGAGAAAATACAGAAATGGTCAATAACACATGAATATATGCTTCAAATTTTAAGTTATCCATGGAATTCAAATTAAATCTAAATTGAGATACCACTGCACACCTGACAGAAGAGTCAACATTAAAAAGACAGATAACACCAGATGTTGGCAAGGTTACAGAGCACCTGGAACTATTATATATAGCTGGTGGAAATGGATAATGGTACAATTATTTTGGAGTGCAATTTTGCAGTTTTTCTTAAAAATAAAGTTGAACAAATACTATGTAACTCAGCAATTCTGAAAAGGAGAAGCAAATTAAATATAACAGAATGAAAACATGTATCTACTAAAAGGCTTGTTCGTGAATGCTCTTAGCATCTTTATTCAGAATGTCCAAAACCGAAAACAACAATAACGTTCATCAACAGGAGAATAGATAAGTATTCTTTGTTGTATTTCTACAATAGAATACTTTGTAGTAACACAAAGAAACAGACTACTGATACAAAGCAACAAAAGGATGAGTCTCAAAAACATTATGCTAAGTTAGACAAGTCAGATACAAAGAGTGTGTACTGTATAGTTCTATTTATATGGAATTCTTTTAAAAATATTTTAGTTGTAGATGGACACAATACCTTTATTTATTTATTTATTTATTTATTTATTTATTTATTTATTTATTTATTTATATGTGGTCCTGAGGTTCAAATCCAGTGCCTCACACTTGCCAGGCAAGGGCTTTTCCACTGAGCTTCAACCCCAGCTCTTTATATGGAATTCTATAACAGGTAAAACTAATTCATATTGGCAAAAAACTAATAAATGGGTATCTGGGGCTGAAGTTGGTGGTGAAATTGTATAGAAAGAGAGGGAACATTTTCAAATAGTGGAAATACTCTGTAACTTTATTTTGATGTTAACTTGCATACATGTTTGTTAAGACTCCTTAAATTGTATACTTAAAAATGAGTAGATTTTATTGTATTTAAATGATACCTTAAAAAATCCTATTAAGTTACACAAAAAGAACAAATACATGCATAGCAAAGAGGGTGGTAAGATGCTAAACATGTCATATCTTTTATTTGGGTCATATTTAATTTTGCACGTCCTTTCACGCAGTTGGATTTAATAATGAGGATAGGGAATTTGTTTGTTTATCTTACGTAAAGACTTTATATCTTGTTTACTGGGAAATAAGTGCAGCAAATTTCATGTGAGATTCTATAAGACTTAAAACCTTAGACTTACACATTTTTAGTAGAGGGATATTAAACTTAAGTAATATCTAGCATTCCTCCTGAAAATTAGGTTGATTCCTCTTTCCCTCATCTTCCACCTTCTCTATCATATAAATGTTGGAGCTCTTAGCTTCTTTCCAGACACATCTTCAATGAGCCTGAAAAACTCCTGATTCTTTCCTGAGTCTCAGCCTCATCAGACCCCTACCCCTTCATCCTGGGATCACAAAGACAGCTCTGAATTGTATGTGTGAGTTGCTGCTTTAAAACTACTCATGGGTCAATGGTCAGCAGGTCAAGTTCAAGTTTCATAGCAGTATTTCCTAAGATCCTTCGAGGTCTTGGCCAACCTTGCTTCCTTCCTACCCACTGGACACGTCTTCTCTCTGCACAGTTGGTCTAACTTCTTAGTCCTTCTACTGCCGTCCTACTACCTCCTCGTGTATGCATTTCTTAGATTTATACTTCAGCTGGATTTCATTTCTCTTGGTGCCCTGAGTGTGACATATCCTCTCCTCCCTTGCGGAATCTGTAAATGCTGCTTATTGCCACTTGGCACTTGCTGTTTCTCCTCCTGTATTACCTTCTAATTTTTCATTACAGCCCTTCTCCTTGTGGCTCATTTAGACACAGCACACAAGGGTCATGTCAGAAATGACCTTTTCTCTGAAGACTGACGAGGTCCCTTTTGTGGGAACATGAACATTACCCATCCTGGCACTTGGTTCACTGAATTTTGGCTCTCTTTTCACCTATCTGCTGTTTTAGAGGAATTGCTGAGCTCAGAGGTGACACTTTTCCTTGGTTTGGGCCTAATTTTCTTTGTTTGTAATGAGCGATGAGATGAAATTCTGGGTCATGAAGAGATGAAAACTTGACAAAAGGTTTTTCTACTATTCTCTACTATTGGTTTATTTATTATCTGAGAATATTAAAGAGTATTTAAGCTAATTCTCATCAGTGTAAGCCATTGGCCAGTCAGAAATTGTTAGTTCTGCACAATTTGGACTCTTACCTTTCCTGAAGGTTAGGGTGACACAGAAGAGTGAGCAGGTGAGTAATTCAAAGAGGGAGAAAGAATTTACCTTTACATTGTTCTCCCTGTGGCTGAAAGACTAAGAGTAGTAAAACTCAGTCAACATTCCATTACCACATCAGAGCAGTTTTAACAAATACAATCTGCTATTTTGTAGCAATATTAAATCAGAACACAGGAACAGGTTTACTTAAAGGGTATTATAAAAAGTCACTTGACATATTACATCTCACAGTCCTTAAAGTACTTCTTGCTTACTTTATTTTTGGAAAGTTTGTACACAGAGATCACTAGCACTAACTTAACAAGAACACTTAGCAGTTTACTTTTTTGTGTGATAACTATTTCTATAAGAAAGTAATTTCTTCTTTTGTCTGACCACAGTTGACAAGCATGTTCTGACTCCTAAGTGAGAATTCGGCTAGAATCACCCCATTCCTCTACCCCTGGACTGTGAGCAGGATATCCTAAGGGCAGAAACTGTGTGTTCCCTTCTTTGCAAGGGTAACTTTAGCATAGACCTAGCATGACATAAATGCTCAGTAAACATTTAAATAAAGGAAGAAGGGCACATATTTTCCCTATGCAAGGTACCTACTTCTGAATCTCGCAGATGGCAGATCATCATTTCAGCACCTCTGACATCTCATTTTTATCTATGCTAAAATAAACTACACATGGGATGGGTGACATTATCTTTGGAAAGCTAACAATCTATTCCTGACCTTGAACTCTTTCTCTTAGCATGCTTGACAAGCCATTTTTTATAGAAGTCAGTAACACTCCTTAAAGAACCACACTGAGGAAGGTGGTATCTGCAATACAAAGACAACTCCCTATGCATCTTCTTTCTTCAAAAGGTATAACAGGAAGACCTTGGGATAAAGGAACAAAAAATGTTTGAATGAGATAGCAGAGAAGAAAAAGGACAGTGAAGGGAGCTGAACTTGTGTTTTTAGCAATTTGCATTATTGCTGCTAATTAAAGTCCGCACTTGGATGTTCTGAAACAATCAAGTAGGAAATTTGACTGTGTATGGAATTGGAAGTGCCCCGGTTGTTTTCTTTTCTGGGCTAGTTTGTATCATCTGAGGCTTAATAACATCTGGAAGATAGCCTGACATTCTGAACATACCTTTGCAAATTCATTTGTGTTACTCTGTTTTGTGTTGCTAAAGCAGAATATCCCAAACTGAGCGATGTGCAAAGAAAAGAAACATTTCTGTGTTTTCAAGGCTGGGAGGTCCAAGACAAAGATATTGGTCATTACATTTTATCCCATGGCAGAAGGTAAGACAAGAGACCAAGAGTCAGGGAGCAAGAGAAGGTGGAACTTGCTTTTGAAAGAAATCCACTGTCTCAGTAAGTCACCTGCTTCCATGATAATATTAATCCACTAATGAGGACAACACCTTCCGAAGTTAATCACCTTTTATTAGATCCCACCTCCCAACACTGCTCCATTAGGGACTAAGTGTCCAGCAAATAAACTTTAAGACACACATTAAAACTACAGTGTCATTAGTTTAAGAAATAATTGAAAGCCAGCTATATTAGGAAGTTTTCTGGGTGCTGAGGGTAGGGCAGTTAGAAACACATGGAACTTATATTCCAAAGTGTATCTGACAGATATTTTCCTTTAAGGTCCTAAACACCAGCTAGTGAATACATTGGAATTTTAATCTTCTACTAATATGATAAATTTACCTTTATGATTAGATTTTCTGGTCCTTGGAAAGTGCCATATTTTGACTAAACTGCTTTCTAGGATACCAGTTATAGTCATCGTAATGTTTGTGTATTTGCTCTGATTTTTCCTCCTGAGAAAGTAGCCTTGTTGATACTAACATTCTCTGAAGTATATTTTGTGCAGATTTTTTCAGCTAGTGGTTAAAGTATGGCTGTGAAGCAACCAAACGCCAAGCTCTAGTCCTGGCTGTGTGTGGAAAGATGTACTGAGCAAGGCAAAACCACGTGCCCTGAGATCTGCAGCATCTAGTTCTGCTCTACTGCCCATCTTTGTCCTTGGCACCTACAGTATGCCTGTCTCTGTAGCCTCTTTATGGCCATCTGTATAATTCATCTAAAATGGTGCAAATAGGCAATTTGCTTTGACAATTCTGGTTTTGTTCTCTAGGAAGTACATTTTCTGCTTTTGCTTTCTTTAACTCAGCTCATATTTACTCTTCATTTGCAATGTTTGCAAAATGGAGAGCTGGGAATACTATATGTTCTGAAGTCCTGGGCAATGAGGACAGAGATTAGACTGTCTTTTCATGTCAAATTCTTAATTTTGTGTTGAGTGGATAGAACGAAAAGAAAAAAAAAAAAAAAAAAAGCATGTGTAATGAACCTTGGCTTTATTTTGGTTACAGAGTCTCTATTGTGCTATCTGACTTTGACATTGGCAGTTAAAGGTGTCTAAATCCTCATTAACTCTTATCATCTGTTCTTCATCATCACTGGTATCACAATTAGGGGGAAAAAAAACACAGTCCCAAGCAGATGTCTGTCAATCGAGTTTTCAAGTTCATCTCTGTTGTGGCAGTGCACAGACCTTCTCTTCCTGTCAACTGCCTTTTGTAACCTGAAGAAAAGGCAAAGTTATTGACTGACACCAAGGAGAATTTCTTTACATTCCATTCTCAGTCTCCAAAGGGCTCTGGGATTTGAGACTATCAAATTAGTGTCAATTTGAGGCATTTCTGAGAGAAAGAGGGGAAAAAAGAGAAACCTGGAGATTACATGAATTCATCTTCAATGTGGTCTATTGCTAGCATCCAATCATAGCTGTTGTCAATCACAGAGAAGGGCAATACATTGTACTGATTTGATACTTTTTAATTATATAAATGAATAATCTAGCTCTCCAGCTCTCTTTTAATAGCTGGAGTCCATGAAAGAGAAGTTTGAACTTAAAGGATCAACACAAACAAAATCTGCAGCTATTTCCATTAGTGTCTTTTTTTTTATTGTCCGAACACAATATTTTTCCTACTGGCAGAAAATGAATGAGGGATTGAAGCACTTTTTTCTAAGCTTCAGTGGCATTTAATAGTATTCCCTACACCTTCTCAGGCTCCATGCTTGTGAACAGCATCAAAATGGATGATCTTTTCTTGAAAGACATAAATCTTTTTAAAATCCAAACTATAAAGAAGTAGAGAACACTTAAGGTTTGGAGATACCAAAGACATAGTGAACATGATTGTATCATTCACTTTGAATGCTAGAAATATTTTTGTGCTTTTATTATTCATTACTAAAATTATTTAGTGGTAATTTGAAGAGACACATAGACAGTATACTTAGATTCAAGGAATCTCATACTTGGTGAACTTTAGTTTGTCCTTGTGTATATAAAGTACTTAAGTGTACAAGAAGTTATCTGTGTACATAAAGTGTTTTGGACTCAAAGATTACTCTATTAATGTTAGTAGCCGCCGGTGTTATTGTGATGGTGACCTTTCTGCTCTTATACCCTTGTTTCAGTTAGTAATTTACTGAACACCCACTATGTTTAACATTATGAAAAATAAAAAGGTCATAATGCTCAGACACTGATTTTACTTTAAAAATCAATGGCAACAGGTACTACAAAAAAATAAGACAACACAAAAAGGAGAAACAGAGTCCTTTGCAAGTTTAGAAACATGAAAAAAATCTGGGGAAACTTCAAGGGCAAAGTGGCATTTTTGCTGTCCCTTTGGAGGGTAAGCACAATATACATAGGTAATCCAGTGATGGCTTTTCAAAAAGGGAGATTGGAACAAGAGAATGTTCTATGGTAACATAAATAGGTCAGAGCAAAAAGTGCTTGTCAATTGGGGTGGAATGTGAACAGCGCATGGCTGTCAGTGTCAGGGTAGGAGCTGGCTGGTCTTTTGCTTTCTTAACTATATGGAATCCATAAATAATTTGGAAATAGGAAAGGAATACAATTAAAAATACTTTAAGAATGTTACTTTGACTGTTATTCTTTTTCTTTTTCTTTCCTTTTTTTTTTTTTTTTTTTTTTTTTTTTTTTTTTTTGTACCAGAGAATTAACTCAGGGTGCTTTACCACTGAGCTATATCCCCAGTCTTTTTTATTATATATTTTGAAAAAGAGTCTCACTAAGTTGTTTAGAACATTGCTAAACTGCTGAGGCTGGCTTTGAACTTGCAATCCTACTTTCTCAACACCTTCTGCCACCCCTTGTAGTCACTGAATTACAGGTATGTGCCACCACACACGCCTCTTTTGCTTTTAAAGTAGTATAATTTGCTGTCAACTTTAAGACATTGGAATTTTTCTGCAGATACTTATATAATCTTACTATTATACAAAATTAATACATAATTACATTTTATACAATATAATTTATTATAAACATATACATATATATTTTGTATATGCAAGAATGAAGAAGGTTTAAGAAAAAGCCAAAAAACATCTCAGTGGTAAAGCACTTGCCTAGAATGTGCAAAGAACTAGGTTCAATTTCCAGCACCACTTATATACACAAATACCCCCCAATAATAGTACAAGAATGGGTCTTTATGTACCTCAAATTTATATGTGTGTACATGCATAATTTTATAAATTTCTACTCCATACTATATCACTTCAAAGATATGTTCAGGTTAATGTCTATGAGGGATCATAAAATATTTAAATAGTACACTTAAGAAAGAAACATCTTTAGAATATAAACCAACAAAAAAATTTCTGCTTAGCTACTATAATCTAAATATCTTATGATCTTTTCTCTAAGCTTTAAAAATATAACAGGAATTTATAAAACAGCATTGTGAGAATCCATAGGTTATTATATTGAAGCACAGAGAAACCACCAGTAGGAAGATAGAACCCCTTGTGTTTCTACTGCAGAGATGAAATCTCATTCACGCCTTATTAAATTGTCTAAATCATATCCTATTGAGGAGAGAACCTCTAATTTGGATGGAGGCAAACACAGCCTACAAGCAAAAATGATATTTAATTAATAGAACACAGCCCACTTTACCCAGCACCATTTCTCAACACTAAAATCTAGGAATTCTAAGACCAGTCAATGTAAATATCACATAATAATGACTCTGATCTTTTGAGCTAGCAGAGACATTTCATACTAATAATCTCATGCTTTCCTGATGAATCAAGCCCTCTTTGAGTTGAAACAGTACATTAATAATCTGTAGATAAATTTAGACTGGTTTACTGCTACTAATAATGTCAGATGAATTCTAAAAGGTCATTTTTCTCAATAGATTGACCAAAGAGGGTAAGAAATATTTATGCAGCTCCTAAGCACCTCATTTAGTGACAAATAGTATCTTTTTTACCTCAGCTAAATAAATGATGGCAAGTAAGGTAAATATTTCCTATGCAAATGCTCCTCAAAGTACATACCTTAGGCAATTGAGAAAAAATTGGAGGAAATATATGATAACGGTGTTTTATTACATTTAACAAATATTTTTCAACTCATTTGGATAAAATCCTGGGCATGAAAGCATATCACTAAAAACTGGGTTTATTCTTTTTAATTATAGGCATTTAGGATTTATGTTGGCATTGCATATAGTTATATTCCATTAAATGCTAAGATGATATTGTGTAAAGCTCCCAGAATTTGGAAGGATTAAGTAGGGACTGTCAATTCATGCAGGGAATTTGATCTAAATTCTAAAAGATTAAAAAGTTGAAAACTGACAGGAAGGTTAATGTTTTCATTATGATATGGTTATTTTCTGCCATGGAAGATATATCTTTTTATATATTATAAAAGTATTCCAAAGAAATTTCATTAAACTAGTTAGAATAAAAGAGTTATGCCCTCATTTACATAAAAGAAAACAAAAACTAATCATGTCTTTGTAGACTTTTTATATATTTTCTCCAACATCATTTTATGGAATCTAAATTCCCAAATAAAATTTTCAATAATATTTTATGATGTTGCCAACAAGTTTAAATATGCATAACTCAATTATAGTACATACATTACTATCCATACATAGATGGTTCTTAAATATATATTTCTTAAATGAGTAATTTCTTGAGAACTGGTCAAAGCCCTCAAAAGGGGCAAAAATAATGCAGTAATTCTTCCCATATTATTATAAACATGGCAATAAAAAACTATCACATAGTACAATCCTTGTTTCCAATTTGTCTGAAGCAAAGAATGTCAATGACTCATTAACAAAAGTAATTACCCTAACAGACAACGGCCAGTGCTGAGACTGGGGTCATTTCTAGTCTTTTTAAAAATACAGAAGTGGATACTAAGAAGTTAGGATTTGAGGAACTCTCTAAAAGTCCAATATCCCCTGAAACTAGTCCACATAAACCTGACAGTCTGAAATTCTTTTTTTTTTTTTCAAATTTATTTTTTATTCTAAGTTGTTAGAAATGACAGCAGGATGTATTACATTTCATATTATACTTGTAGAGTACATTTTTACATATCTCTGGTTGTATACAAAGTATATTCACACCATTTATGGAGTATTACTCTGCAATAAGAGAGAATAAAACCATGGCATTTGCAGGTAAATGGATGAAGTTAGAGAATATAATGCTAAGTGAAGTTAGCCAATCCCAAAAAGCCAAATGCCAAATGTTTTCTCTGATATGAGGAGGCCGATTCACAGTGGGGTTGGGATGGGGAGCATAGGAGGATTAGAGGAACACTAGAATGGCCAATGGAGGGAGAGGAAGAGAGGGGGCAAAAGGGTGAAGAAAGAAAAAAAAAAGAGATGGTAGAATGACAGTCTGAAATTCTACCTTGTGAGATTGCCTTTCTCTGCCTCTGGGCACATTTTCTAATAAAAACTACAATGTATCTCATGAAAGATTATATTGAATGAATGTGTGTGATATGATCATACTAGCATATACATTTCTATTTGAAAAACAAAATGTATGAAGTGATTATGGGCCTTGCCAATGAAATCAGGACTGTGTCCAAGGCTAAACTGAGTACAATCGGGGGGAATCAAGGAGACCCCGTGAATGGGAACATGGTTGACTGTGTCTGTGTCAGGTGATGTGTGAACTCAACTGTCATCAAAGATGATGCAAATAATAAAATGTAATATGCAGGTATACATGACAAAAGAAAATAATTGTATAAAAATGGGAAATACCTCCCCAACTTCAAAGCTTTAAAAATAATTTCCTTAAACACTAGCCTAATCAATCAAACACAGTAAATCAAGAAATGACCTGGACAAAACATTAAGATTTTTGTTTATTTTGGGTTTTTACCAGAGTATTATCCTTACACTGAATATTCTGAAGCAGCAGGAGTTTGAATGACTTGAAAATTAAAACCTTTGTTTAGTTCTGGGGTATCTTGGAAGTCGTCTGGGAATATCACATTGACTGTCAGAATGGTCTAGTGGTGAGGGCTCCAGCTACATTTCTTAGTATAAATATAATTCATTTATATTTCCTAAGACCCAGTTTTCTCATCTGTAAAGATAATCACACCTTGTAAGAGCCTTAATGAGGAGGTAGCTAAGATGGCGGCTGGCTGAGAGCCAAAGAGGAGGCGTTTAATTGTTTTCTCCTGACCTTACTGTAATCAAATAAGAATCTTTCTGTGCCCGTGAACACTGTGTGACGCACCTGTAAGTTGAGCTTATGACACGTGTATACTTGTTAAGGTGAAGAGTATTTTAACCAGGTAGGGTTGGAGTTGTGTTGGGGGTTGTTATTGGAGTTGGAGAGAGAAGTCAGAAGAGAAAGCAGAATAAAGAACATACTCATTCCCAGTCTGCCTCCGAATTCTTTCCCGCGGGTATTGTTGCTGCAGGCGGCAACAGCTACAGGCAGCAACAATACCTCAATGGAAATTTAAAGAGATCATGTATACAGAGTCAGGTATAGAATCACAACTCAAAAAGTTGGCTACTTTTTATTATTGTAAAAGTGATTTTTTTTTTCCTCTGATGACCTGTCAATTCTGAACAATCACAATTTGACTCAGACTTGTAAAAACCTTATTAAATTCTGGCAGTTATAAATTGTTAAATAATCTAACCTACAGTGAAATTAGTAGGAAAACTGTACATGGCAGGTTACCCAAACCTCTACCCTGGCAGGCTTTCATACTAAGTAGTGGCTATCAATTCAAGGCTCAGGAGTCCTTGAACCTAGATTCATGATTCTGGAAGCCTCATTCTTGCACGACAATATCTAGTTAGATTGAGCTCAGCTGGCACTTGCTCCATCAATGTTTCTTTTAAACAACTGAAAAACGCTATTTTCTTTCAGGGATTAAGATCCAATAAAATGTTTGTGGGGGGGGTATGTGTGTGTGTGTGCATGTGTGTGTGTTTGTAGTGTACGCAAAGTACCATTTGGTAGGAAAAACATTATCCCCCAAACTATGCATCCATAATGTGTATATTTTTTTATGTTTTCAATGATGAATTTGTTGTTTTACCATGAACTTGTAGTTATTGTAATTCAGTGATAGAAACAAAAATAATTCCTTAAGTCTTGACCTGTTTTAATCTTTGATTTTAATTTATACTATTTTTGGTTTCATAATCTTGACAAGCCTTAGGGTTCATAAAATCTGTTTTCCTTAATATCACCATTGTGGGGTGAAGTGAGACATATAAGCTTTAGACAACATGTTACCTCAAAGGGTTTGCAAGAACATGTAAAGCTTTAATTATCTTCAGATATAAAATGTGATGCATTAGAGTTTGTCCAAAGTTCTATTTGGGTCACTTTATCTTTAGATAAAATGGAGCACCTTTCTGAGAGTTGGTCTTGATGAGACATAATAAAATCTCTAAAAAACAGGTTAAGATTTATTCATTCCCTCAATGCATATTAATATAGCTGCTCTATGCTAGATAGAGCACAAGAACTGGGAACATGTAAACCAGACCCAGCCTCTGTCCTCATGGAGTCCAGTTCATTGAGGATACCCAAAGACAAAATAAAATTAAAGTAATAATTGCAATCATCTCAAGCTTGCTCTCACACAGATGTGCAAAATCCAAATGGGCAGAGAAGTCTTCCCACTTAAGTGATGCTGATTGGAATCTTAAAGGATGACTATAGTTTGAACATAAGATTTCATTAGTACTATTCTTAAATATAGAGAGACAAGCTCTGTGCCTCTCAGACACACAGAAGGACTGCACTCCCAGGCCTGCTCGACCAAAGTGCAACAGGAGAATACTGTGTGCATCCCACATCCATGCAGCAGTTTCAGAAACCAGTCAGTGATTCTCTGTGTCTTAAACTGCTGATGAGGTTATAGGTGCAGAGTCCTAACCTGCCTGGAAACCTATGAGGCTATCATGAGTAGAGATCCACTGACCAGCAAGGGTGTGGGAGGGAATCTGTGTTAAGCTATATGATGAATAAAACATCAGGGAAAGATTGAGGTTGAGATCTTGTTATCTGTGAAGGATATGAAAGATATATAAAAGAACTAACTTGGTAATGGGGAAAATGTTGAAGAATAACTGGAGAGGTAGGTGAGGGCAAGATCAGAAAAGACATTGTGTCTTGCTAAGGAGTCTTGGACTGCTGACATATTTTAATTAGGGGAGGAGAGCATAATCAGTTTCATCTCGTTTAGCTAAGTGACTCTGGCAATAAGCAAGCAATGAATAGAAAGGGCAAGATAGGAGTTAGCTATGGTACCACAATCCAAGCAAATATGATATTCTCAACAAAGTTGTGAGGGCAATTAATAAGAAGGGACAGATAAACTACTTTATGTGATTGACTGTATACAAGGAGGGAGTGTATGAAGTTTGCTGGGATCACTTTCAGGTCCCTGGAGTAGGTGGACATGACAAGGGTAGTACACCTTTACCCATGTGATTGGATGAAGAGAACTGGTTCACAGGAGAGGTGACTAAATGTGTACCTGCTGTCGTTGAAAGGACCTTGGCATCTAGGGGGCTTAAACAGGATGGACGTACTCAAGTGTAGCTCAGAATCTGAGCTCAGTATAGATATTTGGAAATCTTCCCACTGAAAGTGATCATTCAAACTACAGACAAAGATTAAACCTTTCAGCAAACGGAATAATTTTTCAAGGATAGAAATCTGGTCTAAGTACATTAGCAATTTTAGAGATGAAAAAAATAGAAGTTTAGTGTGACAATCATCAATATACCCATGTTTGATTTTTCTTAGCGAAATAAATGCTTGAGTAAAAAATCAATCCAATTCCAGTTTTTAAGGCAAGAAAATAAAGTACAAAAAAAGAAAGAAGTACAAGAAAATTATATGTGAGATGTATTTTAGTTTGCATTATTTTCCTTTTATTAACTATTGATTAATTATATAAAATCTATTTGGAAGCTCTGTTTGAGGTTATATGCTCGATTGTATATATATAAACCATGTTGGCTGTTCCTACTAAGCATGTGTCAGGGATGGTGTACAGTGGATGGAAGGGGTTGATAAAGGTAATTAAATTATACAAATAAAGAGAAGGCCATGGCTGTGGTATTCTAGGTCATGGATTGAGGTGGGTCATCTATTTCATTCCTTGGGATTGTACTTATCCTTGGAGTGGTGTGGAACAGGGGGAGCTACCCAACAAGTAAGACTTCTAAACCACCTAGAATGTGCCAATCCCAAATCAGGTGGTCAGAGAAATAAGCTTTGCCAAGATGCATGGCCACCAGGCTTTCTAGTCATTGTATTGTTGAATGGGCACAAAAATGCTCATGAACAAATAAGCTGTTTATCTGTAAGGAATTTCACCAAATCACTAAGAATATAAACTTTTCTGTTGCCACAAGTGTTTTTGCTTCAAACACTACTTGTTCTACACATGCTACTCAAATTCTTTTCTTTATGGACTTATTTTATTGTATCTTATGAGATATACTTCCCTTCAAAATCATACTCTTCCCAAAACTTTCATCTAAAGAAGAGCTAGTAATTCAAATCACTATGTACTACCTTGCAAGTACTCATGCACGGCAATTTTATTACCTGAAGTGAGATCTACCAGTTGCAATGAGAAACTGGGGTGACACACGCAGGTAAGTCTTTACTGGAAACTACATTAGTTGGTAAAATTCCTATTTTATTCATGGCTTATACTCCACCATTCCTGAAGATTAAAAAAGGCCAAATATTTCATCGACATCCTCTCTTTCAATAGAATACACAATTCTATATTACCTTTTTCTCTCTACATTTTTGAACATATTTTTGAAGCATCTTAATCTCATTTATTTGTACTGCTTTGAAACCGTCAACTCATCCAATAAAAAGATTTTCCCTGCTCTGGATTAACCATGCAAGTCACAGGTAAATTTGGGGTTTGAAATATCCTAGAAATATCAGATATATCACAGCTACTTAAAAACCTTGAGTTGTTGCCGCCTGAAGCGCTTGGAGCAACGGAGCCGCGGGAAGAAGTTCAGAGGCAAACTGGAGACAAACAGCTTTTTATTCTGATAACTTTTCTCTCTGGTTCTAACAATGACTAACACACGCCACACACACCACCAAAATGGCGCTGACCCGATCAGCAATTTCGGCCAAGTCACTCGAGATCCCAGGACAAGTCCTGTGAGACTACGGAAGGCGACAATGCCCAAATCTCCACGGCACATAGTCAACCGCAATTCAAGCCATCTCCCCAAACAGGGCTCCTGCATTGAGTTACTTATGTAGGCTTGTGTGTGTGTGTGTGTGTGTGTGTGTGTGTGTGTGTGTGTAGGGATTACTAATCACTATGGTGAACAACTTCTGAGTTCTGATTATTTATCACTGCTACTTTGGATCACAGCCTTTATTTTTGGTGTATCTCATAAGATACCTTTTTGCATAATCTTGAAGCAATTACACTACATGCACCTCAGGGCCACATTATAGCAAAGCACTCTCAGTGCTTGAGATCTCATCAGGAAAAAGGCATATCCTGCTCATTCCCCCACAACTACATTTTTTAAAAAGTTAGTTATACTGATATATAATTTATTTACCATAAAATATACACTTAAGGGTAAAATTCAGTTTTCTTTAATATATCCAGACTTATGCAACCATCCTCAACTACTTAATTAAAAGAAAAGAAACAAACAGTTCTCAAACTTATTAGCAGTCACTTTCTATTTCCTCTTTTCTTCAGCCCCAGTCACCACCAATCCATTTTCTGTCTTGTTGCTGCCTGAAGCGGAAACCGCCTTGGAGCAACGAACGCCGCAGGAAAATTCGGAGGCAGGATGAAAATGAAAAAAGGTCTTTTATTCTTCTTCTCTCTCCGGCTCCAGCAATCACTCCAAACGCTCTAACTCCAACCACCACCTTCTTCTTCTTCCCGCACACACTAACTAAACTCACCCAGTTATATACATATCGCTTTAACAAGGACACGTGCTTACAGCTCGAGCTTACAGGTGTGTCACGCAGTGTTCACGGGCATACAAAGATTCTTTGGATAATGTATTACTATCAGGTGGAAACTAGAACATCTTTTATGGCTCTCAGCTAACCGCAATCTTTAGCTATCTCCTTGATTATAGGCTCCTTCATTTCCCCCTTTTAGTTTTAAAAGAGGGGATGTTCTAGGACGTCCATGTGCAATCGACATTCTTACCCGTCATGGGAGTCTAGGCTGTCCTGACTCCTGGCTTAGGTTGACATGCCGGCCACATTAGACTGTCCCGTGCGACTGTGCCGTGTCTTAGGTTGTCCCCTTCTGGGGATCTTACCCGTCATAGGCTAACCAGCCATCCAATAGAGCCCTTCAGGATCGACTGTGTGTTGACTAACAGCCGTCCAATTTTTAGGAGATGCTGCGGCTTTAAGGCTGACGAGCCAAGTTTCCATAGCGTATCAAGTTCTTTAAGCCAATCAGCTGCCCTTAGTTTCATCAAGTAACGCACTGAGTTCTCTTAGACAAATACCCGCAAGGCATTGTCCCGTAATGTCCCAAAATAATGGAAAATCAAAATGTCCATAAGTTATAACACATAGATTCAGGAGACCCCATGCATGCAGAGCAGAGGCCACACTGCTGGTTAGGTTGTTTGATGCTTGAGCAGCAGGGATGCTTGCAGCGACCGCGGTCCCTGCAGTTGTAGCATCAGCCGTCTTTTTTATGTCTAGACATTTCCACCAGCAAATCTTCAGGGCCCGCTACCTAAAAACTCAAGCATCCATTATTAAGGGAAAGGCAGTGCTATTCCAGCACTGAGATCAAAAGGTGAGCTGTCAAACTAAAAAAAGAATTATTAGAGTAGAAAATAAAAGTTGATCTCTGCTCACACACATTGCTGCTTAAGCTCCCACAAACATAAGCTGGTAAAATATCACATTCAGAAATAATCAAAGAGAAACTGAGGGTGTTTGCTGCATTAAAGATAAAGAAAAGCTAAAGGCACTTTGGAAAAATAATTTGTTAGCTGGAATCCTCAAGTCTCTATATACACAGCAATCCTATACCTGTTGAAATAATTCAAATTAATCAGCTATTAAACAAATGAAGTTAATAACAAATAAACGATCCTCTGTCGGAACACCAAAATATCAGGTTATACAACATTAAACATATTCACAGCTGAAGAGAAGTCCCGGAGACAACTATAAATCAAAATTGATTATCATTATAATTGATTATCTAATTAAAATATTCTGAACTTATATGAATATCTATTTATCTATCTATCTATCTATTGATTATCTAATTAGAATATTCTAAGCTTAAATGAATTAACGTTATTTGGATCTATATCTATCTACCTATTTTTTTTTTAAGCGCTTAATGATTTGTGACGTCACACTAGACAGACGCACATATAAACATATATTTGTGACATCACATTAACATGAAATTTAGACAAATGCACAGACATAAAGACATATATAAAAGAAAAAAAAATACAATTGTGTATACACTGAAGAGAGATCTTCTTGTCCCGGCCGGAAGATGAAATTTAAGTTGTAAATTTAATGGAGGACTCTTAAGGGAATCACTCCATACCTTCATTTTGGTCCTCTTGATTTTGTACTTGTTTATTCAATCTAGACTCCTCAATAACTTCGTCTTGATCCTTTTGACTTTGTACCTGCTTTATCAATCTAGATGGTATCCATATTGGAGAGGATTCGTGCTTTGGAAAAACACAAACAGATCCTCTCCCCCAAATTAATACTGGGTCTGGACCCTTCCATGTACCTGAGAGAACATCCTTCCAGTAAACCAAAGGTTTATGTTGTTGGTGTGGGTTCCAGTGTCTATCTCCAGCCGAATGTCCATTAGAATCTAAAGTTAAGAAATTTAGGGTAAACAGGGCAACTGCCAATCTGTCCTTAGGATTTTTCCAGTTTCCATCTTTTTGCTTTAGTAACATATTTTTAAGTGTCCGATTTGCTCTTTCAATTATTCCTTGTCCCTGAGGATTATAAGCGATACCTGTTTTGTGGATAATATTGAACTTTGTACAAAATTGTTTGAAGGATGTGGATGTATATGCAGGGCCATTATCTGTTTTAAGCATTTTGGGGATGCCCAATGCAGCAAAAGCTTGCAGACAATGAGATATAGTATCTTTAACTTTTTCTCCGGAATGTAAAGAAGCAAAAATCATGCCTGAGCATGTATCTATGGTGACATGAATAAATTGTAATTTTCCAAAACTTGGCTCATGTGTGACATCCATCTGCCACAAATGATTGGGCATCAAACCTCGTGGGTTAACCCCATAATGTGGATTGGGCAAAAGTGTTACACAAGATGGACATTCTTTTACAATTCTACGAGCTTGTTCTTTTGTGATTTTAAATTTTTGTCTTAAGGTAGTGCTGTTAACGTGGAACTGGGAATGAAATAAAGTAGCTTGTTGTACTGTATGAAATGAAATAAAGTAGTATGTAGTATAATAAATAAAGTAGTATATACTGTATGAATGAAATAAAGTAGCTTGTTGTACTGTATGTATAAATATTGTTTTAGTGAGGGCATCAGCTTTTTGATTACCTTCATGGAGAGGACCAGGCAGATTAGTGTGAGCTCTTATGTGACCTATAAATAAAGGTTCTTTTCATTGCCATAGGAGATTTTGGATTTGAGAAAACAATTTAAAAGCTGGAGTATGTGGTGCTATTGGACCTGCTAGTTCCAATTTAGGGACAGCATGTACAATATAGTGGCTGTCTAAAAAAATATTCATAGGCTGTTCTTTAAAATTTTCCAGAGCTATTATTATAGCTTCGAGTTCCACTAATTGAGCTGATTTTTGATTAGTGATATGAATCATTTTTTCGTTTTGAGTGACTACTGCAGCAGTACCGTTAGAGGATCCATCTGTAAATACATTAAATGCTTTAGGAATGGGTTGAGTTTTTATTACCTGTGGGAATATGATAGGATGATTGATACAAAAGGACAGTATAGGAGATTTAGGAATATGATTGTCAAAATTAGCAGAAGTAGAGCATCTAGCTATAGCCCAATCATTATCATTGAAGCACAAATATTCAACCTGTGACGATGAATAAGGAGTAATAATAGTAGCAGGATGAATTCCAAATATTTTAGTAGAGGTTTTAAGTCCTTGAAGAATAAGTTTAGCCACCATGGAGGTATAAGACTCAATTGTACTTTTAGGAGAGACAGGCAAATGTATCCATAATATAGGTCCCTGTTGCCAAAATACTCCTGTTGGTGTATATTGTGAAGGAATAATAATCAATATTAGTGGTTGTGCAAAATCAAATCTATCGCAATGGGATCTTTCAATGGCCTGTTCTACTAATTTTAGAGCTCTCCTGGCCTCAGGAGTTAATGTTCGCGGTGAGGATGGATCAGGGTTCCCGCGAAGGATGTCAAATAAAGGTTTTAATTGTCCAGTAGTGAGGCTTAGTGTAGGGCGAAGCCAATTAATGTCTCCCAATAATTTTTGGAAATCATTGAGGGTGGTCAAATGTTCTTTACTTATTAGAATTTTGGGGGGTTTAACAAAAGTATCCATGATTTTAAAGCCTAAATATAGTATAGGTGATCTGCTTTGAACTTTTTCTTCTGCTATATATAATCCATATTTTTTTAAATTTTTTGTTATTTCACTAAATATATTAAATAAGTTTTGATTAGGGTGAGCTAATAAAACATCGTCCATGTAGTGTAGACACATGAGGTCTTGATATTTGTTTTTAATGGGCTGTATAGCTCTGTCCACATATAGTTGGCACATTGTAGGGCTATTTGCCATTCCCTGTGGCAATACTTTTCATTGATATCTTTTATCAGGGCCATTATTATTGATAGAAGGAATTGAAAAAGCAAATCTGGGGGCATCCAGAGGATGTAGGGGAATGGAAAAGAAACAGTCCTTTATATCAAGAGTTATAAGGTAATAGTTTTTTGGAATAGCTACAGGATTAGGAAGTCTAGGTTGGGTGGGTCCCATAATTTGCATTGTTTTATTAATTTGTCTTAGGTCTTGTAATAGTCTCCATTTTCCCGATTTTTTCTTAATTACAAATATGGGAGAATTCCAGGGAGAGGTGGAAGGCTCTATGTGTCCTGCTTCTAATTGTTCTTTAATTAATTGATGGGCCGCTTGCAATTTTTGTTTGGATAGGGGCCACTGAGGGACCCAAACTGGCTTATTAGAGAGCCATGGTATTTTTAAAATTGTTTTCTCAGTGGCCCCTAGAAAAAATGTCCTTTGCCTTTTTTATTATGATTAGGATTTTTATTCTTAACACCTGCAGGCTTGGTTGCTAGGTGTAGCCCCATTTGATGTAAGATATCTCTTCCCCATAGGGTAACTGGCAAGCTGTTTAAAACATAAGGTTGGAATGTTCCTGTATGGCCTTCATTGTCTTGCCAATTTAAGATTACAGCACTTTGTGCTGGGGTATTACTATATCCCAAGCCTCTTAAACTGGTTGAGGCTTTCTGCAGAGGCCAGTGCTTAGGCCATTGTTGTAGATTTATGATGGAAGAGTCAGCTCCTGTATCAATCAGCCCCTCCATCTCTATACCTTGAATTTTTAATTTGCACATCGGCCTCCGTGAACAATCCTGAACCAGAAAGCCATAGGTCCTGAACCAGTGGAACCGAATGCTCTGCTATTTCTATTTTGTGGCATGCTTTTAAAAGAACTATGGAGACTGGGAATGAGGAGCAGCTGTGCGATTCTGTCTCCTTGATTTACGGAGATGATACCCCTGTGTGTACTTAGCATTATTTTAATCTCTCCATTATAATCTGAATCAATAACCCCTGGTATAACATTAAAGCCTAATAAACTCTTGGAACTACGCCCAAGGATTAGTCCCACAGTTCCTGAAGGGAGAGGTCCCCTGATTCCCGTAGGAATCAGCTGAACCCCCATTTCAGGTGTCAGGACCATCCGGGCAGTAGAACAGAGATCTAATCCTGCACTTCCTCTTGTCCCTCTGATAAGGGCGTTAATGGGTAGGAGGGATTGTGACGAGGAATCATTTGGATCTGAGGGCATTCCTCCTCTAGTGCGCATTCCTCCTCTAGTGCCTCCTACATTTGTGGGCCCCGGGGCATTGGGCCCCGTGCCCCGTTTTTTTGAAATCCTTGATAAATCATTTCCATATATATCATATCTGGAATGGCATTGATTGGCCCAATGTATACCCTTTTTGCACCTGGGGCATCGGCCTGGAGCGCGGTATGAATTTGATCTTATTACCCTTGGGGGATATTGCTTAGCATATCTTGGTTGATTATAATACTTTTGTCTGGAATATCCTGTTCTAGGTTGAAACCTTTGGGAATTTTGAGGGGAGGAATTTTTCATCACTGCAGCAATTACGTTGCCTGTGATAACAGCCTCGTTAATGTCTTTGCACAGTCTGATATAAATTGATAAGTCTTTTTTACTTCTCCACGGCCTTATTGCATCCTGGCAATATTTATTAGCATTCTCGTACGCTAATTGGATAACTAGAGGCATAGCTTGCTCGACTTCGCCAAAAACTCTAGATGTTGTTTTTAAGAGTCTATCTACAAAATCAGCGTAAGGTTCGTTAGGCCCTTGTATAACTTTTGATAGGCTGCCTTGCAGATCCCCTGTGCCTGAGATTGTCTTCCAGGCTTTCACAGCTGCAGTGTGTATCTGGGCATACACACCTGGATCGTATTGTAGCTGATTTTGTAGTTCGGCGAACTGACCCTCCTCTGTGAGCATATCTATATTGCGTTGAGGGAAACCTGTTGCAGCATTTCTCTTTGCTATTTCTGAACAAAGTTCCTGGAATTGAGTTTTCCAGATTAGGTATTGTCCCCCACTTAGTACCGCTCTGCATAGACTTTTCCAATCTGAGGGGGCTAAGGTTAGGGTGTTAAGTGACTCTATCATACTTAATGTGAACGGAGCTTGAGGCCCATAGGTCATTACCGCCTCTTTAAAATTCTTTATTGTTTTAAAGTCTAGGGACTCGTGATATCTTTGTCCCTGTTCATTTTGAAATACTGGCAGTTCTAGGTGCTCCTGCGGTCTATGTTGTTCGAGAGCGTATAAGCGCTCAGAAAGGCCGCCAATTTCTACCTCAAGGGCACGTACATTCTGATCAATACTCCTTATTGTTTCAGTTAGGTATTCTATCCATGAAGGAGCAGAGGGCACTAGTGGCTCCTCTATTTGACGGTCTTTTCTCTTTTTTAATTTCTTTTTGTTCTTTTTATTGGAGACTGTGCTCCCTGAATCGCTTTTTGATTCCTAACTGGCTCAGTGGAGGAGACCGTACTCTCATGGTTTGGCTCCTTGTTACTATTATCACTTTCACTAGTATCCTGAGTTTCAGCTTCTAAGGAGAGTACATACTCCTCAGCTAATTTTATTAAGCTTCTGATGGCTTTTGCAGTTCTTACTTTTGAATTTATATTACTGCTCTCCTTGCTGGTCTCAACTGAGTCAGAGGATATGCTTTCTTGTTCACTTTTCTCACTATCCTCTGAGTTCTCGCTATCAAAAATTTCATTCGTGGCTTTTATAAACCAACTTTTTGTTATATTCGCTCCCATATTTTAAAATTTTCTTTTTTCTTACCTTGCCGCCGAATCCCCCGTACAGGCCACCACTTGTTGCTGCCTGAAGCGGAAACTGCCTTGGAGCAACGAACGCCGCAGGAAAATTCGGAGGCAGGATGAAAATGAAAAAAGGTCTTTTATTCTTCTTCTCTCTCCGGCTCCAGCAATCACTCCAAACGCTCTAACTCCAACCACCACCTTCTTCTTCTTCCCGCACACACTAACTAAACTCATCCAGTTATATACATATAGCTTTAACAAGGACACGTGCTTACAGCTCGAGCTTACAGGTGCATCACGCAGTGTTCACGGGCATACAAGATTCTTTGAATAATGTATCAACTATCAGGTGGAAACTAGAACATCTTTTATGGCTCTCAGCTAACCGCAATCTTTAGCTATCTCCTTGATTATAGGCTCCTTCACTGTCTTATGGATTTACCTATTATCTTATAATCAACACAGCCTGTTACATTCTATCTTTTCTCTGGTTTCTTCACTTAATGTACGTCTTCACTGTTCATCCATGTTGACATTACTCACTCCTTCCCAAGGATGAACAATATTCCATTGTATAGATATACCACATTTTTACAATCTTTTCATCAATCGATAGACATCTGGATTATTTCTAAATTTTGGATATTATGAATAATGCTGCTATGAACATTGTTGTCTAACTTTTTGCATGTGGAATCATATTTTCATTTATTTTGGTTACATAACTAGGAATGGAATTACTGATCATATTATAACTCTAGGGATAAAACTTTTGAGGATCTGACATACTGCTTTCTAACCAGGAATGTATGAGGATATCAATTTCTCTACACAGTTGCCAATGCTTTTCAAGATTTTTTTAAATTATTATATACATCCTAGTGGTAATATGGTATCTGTGATTTTTATTTGCATTTCCCTGAGGGATAATCATGCTGTTTAGTACATATTCACATGTCTAATGCCATTTGTAATGTTTTTATATTATATTGGTAAACTTATAGTACTATCTTTATTCCTGATGTTAGTATTTTGAATCTTATTTTTCTTGCTCAGGCTAGCCAAATGTTTAAAATTTCACTTATCTATTTGAAGAGTGTCTTTTGGTTGCAAATAATTTTCTCATCATTTTATTCCTGATTCATTTATTTTTCTCTAATCTTTATGAATTCCTTTATTATATTTTACTTAGTTTTAATTTGCTCTTGATTTGTTAGTTTTTCAAAGTTACATTAGGTTTAAATTTGAGATCTTTTTGCTCTTATAATGTAGATGTATATAGCTAGACCTTTAACCCCACAAACTACTTTCACTGTATCCCAGCAGTTTTAGTAAGCTGCCTGTTGTTTTCGTCCATTGCAAGTACTTTGTAACCATTTTTTTTTCTTTTAGATATTAGTTCTGTAAGAATATGTTATTCAGATCACTGAATTTTCCAAGTTTCCTGTTAACTGATTTCTAATTTTCTTTCCTTTTTTTTTTTATCTTTGGAGAATATACATTGTAAATTAAAATAATTTTCAAGAGCCAAGGATGGAGCTCAGTGGTGGGAGCTTGCTTAGCATGTCTATGGCCCTGGGTTCAAACCCCAGTGCCACAAATACATAAAATAAATATTTTTCAATTTACTATGGCATTTTGTGGCCTAATAGTATATAGTCTTTACTGGAGCATATTCCAAATAAAAATGATGCCTGAGAAAACTATACATTCTGCTTTTGATGGGTGAGGTGCTCTAGAAATGTCTGTTGACACTTATTCAAATCTCCTATTCCTTCATAGATCTCCTGTCTAGTGTTTCTATCCATTTTATTAAATCTAGAGTATAGAAGTATTCATCTAACATAGGTGAATTTCTATTTCTTCCCTTACATTTTTCAGATTTTGCTTCATTTGATTTGAGTCTCTATCACTAGGTGTATATAAATGTATAATTGATAATGTTCCTGTCAATTTTTTAACATGTAAACCAGCTTTTTTGTCTTAATGTAAAGTGTCCTTCTGTGTCTAGAAGCATTTGCTTGAGAGTCTGTTGTGTTTAGTATTTGTACTGTCACTGTCTTTTTATTTCCTGTTTCTTCATATTACCTTCCTTTGTCTTAAATAGACATTTTATTACAGTGTTTTCATTACTTTATTACTTACTATACTGTATTTTAAAAGTTATTTTTTCTTTTAGTTTTTGCTATAGGAATTAAAGATAATGTTTTAACTAAAACATCCAATTTGGATTAATACCAACTAAATTCTAATAGGATAATAGTCGCTCCAATTCTGTTTTGGTTGTTGTTTCAATGTATTTGTGTCTTTGAATCTAGAATGTGTCTCCTGTAAAAATCATATAACTCGATCACAGTTTTGATGATATTGTTATACATTTTTATACTCTGATTTTTGTTTGAGAATATAATTATTGATAAGGTAGGGTTTACAGCTACTCCTTTTTTTATTTCAAAATGTCATATCTTTTTATTCCCTGTTTCTTCATATTACCTTCCTTTGTCTAGACATTTTATTACAGTGTTTTCATTACCTTATTATTTACTATACTGTATTTTTAAAGTCATTTTTCTTTTAGTTTTTGCCATAGGAATTTAAGATAAAGTTTTAATTTAAAATATTCAATTCAGATTAATACCAACAAAATTCTAATAGTATACAAGAACTCTGACCCCATATTATGGTTTAGATGTGGTGTCCCACTAAAGCTCAGGTGTGAGACAATGCAAGAAGGTTTTGAGGAGAAATGATTGGGTGATAGCTTTAAACTAATCAGTGAATTAATCCCCTAATAGAGATTAACTGAGTGGTAACTGGAGACAGGTAGGTGTGGCTGGATGAAGTGGTTCATTGAAGGTGTGGCTATTGGGTATATATTTTGTATCTGGCGAATGGAGACTCTCTCTGTGCTTCTGAACCACCACGTGAGCTGCTTGCCTCCACCACCTTCTCTTGCCATGGTGTTTAGCCTAACCTCAAGTCCTGAGGAATGGAGCCAGCCTTCTATAGACTAAGACCTCTGAAACAGTGAGCCCTCAAATAAACTTTTCCTCCTCTATAGTTGTTCTGGTCATAGCAGTGAGAAAAGCTGACCAAAACAGAGCATCTGTTCCTTTGTGCTATTATCTTTAAAATTACCAATTTATAAAATATAAGCTAATCAACACCATTTTATTGTCATTACATTGTTACATTTATTATAGATAACATAGAAGAAAAGTTATGAATAAATGTACATTTATACAGTATTTTATGTTTTCCATTGCACTTACCCTTCCCAGATTCTTAATTTCTAAGTTTAGATTCAGGTCTAACTTAGAATTTAGTTCAGGTCTAGTGTTTCTTCATTTCAGTATGAGAAAATCCCTTTTGTATTTCTTATATAGCAGTAGTTAGTGAGAATCTGTGATTTAAAAAACAAATTTAAGGACTAGAGTTGTAGCTCAGTGGTAGAGTGCTTGCTAACACATGTGCGGTACTGAGTCCGATCCTCAGAACCACATTAAAAAAAATAATAATAAAGGTATTGTGTCCATCTACAACTAAAAAAATAAATAAAATAAACAAATAAAAACTGTTAACATGGATAGTCTTATTGTTTCATTCTGTGAGCATAGTTTTGCTAGATATAGAATTCTTGATTAATATTATTTTTTATTCAATCCTTAGAGTTTGTCCCCCTATAGCCTTTTGTTCCCCATTGTTTTCAGTGAGAAGTGTGTTTTTTGTATTAGTGACTGTTTTAGTCAGATTTTTTGCTGCTATCACTACAAGACCCAACCAGAACAATTTTAGAGGAAGAAAGGTTCATTTAGGGATCATGGTTTCAGAGGTCTTAGTCAGGGAAGGCTGGCGCCATTCCTTGGGGCTCAAGGTGAGACTGAACATCATGGTAGAAGAGTGTGGCAGAGGGAAGCAGCTCACATGGTAATCAGAAAGTAGAGAGAGACTCAACTCTCCAGATACAAAATACATACTCCATAGCCATGCCCCCAATGAACCACTTCCTCCAGCCACACCCCACCAGCTTTCAGTTACTACTGAGTTAATTTCATCAGGGATTAATTCACTGATAATTTTTAGGCTATAACCCAATCATTTCTCCTCCAAACCTCTTGCATTGTCTCACGCATGAGCTTTTGGGGAACACCACATCTAAACCATAACATTGACTGTCCTTTCTATGTGATGAGTCTTTTATTTTTCTTTCAAGATTCTGCTTTTACTTTTGAAAGTTTGATTTTAGTGTAACTGTATGTGGATTGCCTTTGAGTTTATCCTTCTAAACTTTTGGTGACCTTGGGTGTGTAACATTTTTCACTCATCTGAGGAGATTAAGGCTATTAATTCTTCATTTCTTCTGCTCTTTTTACACTGCTATGGTGTAGGATTTGGTATGCTTGCTGGTGCCCCATGAGTCTCTGAGGATCTTTTCACTTTTCATTCTTCATATTGGATAACTGAAATTCGCCTATCTTTGAATTTGCTGACCTCTTTTGCTGCTTGAATTTTTATTTTTGTACTCAGGATGAAACCCAGGAGTGCATGGAATCCAGGCATGCTTAACCACTATGCTGCTTCCTCATATTTGTCTTTTTTTTTTTTTTTTCTTAGTTGCTAAGGCTCTCCTGAAACTTGTGATCTTCCTGTCTCTTTCTCCTAAATCACTGGCATTACAGGTATGCACCACCACATCTAATTAGGTCTCTAATCTTTTATTGAAACTCTACTGAATTTTTTAAAATATTTATTTATTTGCTTTAGTTGTACACAATGCAATGCATTTATGTTTACGTGGTGCTGAGGCTCAAACCTGGGTCGCGCACATGGTAGGCGAATGCTCTACTGCTGAGTCACAACCCCAGCCCCTCTACTGAATTTTTCATTTTAGTTATTGTACTCTTCAATTCTAGAAATTCCACTTAAAATACGTATTTCATCTAAAATTATTTGTTTAGCGAAATATCATTGTTATACTTCATTCATCTTTCCTTAGCTTTGTTTGTTTTTAGTAGTGCTTTGAGATCAGTAAGTAAGGCATCCTACCATTGGTTGAGAAACTCTGTGTGTGTAGGTTGAATCACAACTGCAATGTTCTAGTAGATTATAATGTGCCTTAGCCTTTACCTTGTGTTTAGGCAGAGTCCCAGATCACTGATATTAGGTATGCAATAGGTCTTTCCTGTGCATACACTAAATTGTGTGTGGTCCTCTACATCCACAAGAATACATTGGCTTCAAAGTCCCTAACAGACATATCACTTCCCAGATTTCCCATTTGTGCTTTTTGGGCAACTGGTATCACAGCCTCAGATAGTTATAATGTTTACAAATTGCTTCTGATAGTTTTTTTTTTTTTTTTTTTTTTTTTTTTTCCTGATATGCTAGAGATGGATTCTTTTCCTTTGTCAGGTCAAATGAAGACAGCATAATGAATGAGGCTTTTCAACATAGGGCCATGAACAAGGTGTTTCTTTCTGGGAAAGAAAGGTCAAAATAGCAATAGTTAGTTGAAGATGCAATTGTTTGGAAAGCTCCAGATCATTCTAATTTCTCGAGTGTCTACTAGAATATTGTTTTCCACAGTTGCCTTGGTTGTAAGGCTGATGGTTTCAAAGCTACCACTAAGTTGTGCCAAGGATGATGTGAATAGATTCAGTCCAGACACCATACCATTTTTTAGCTGTTTATTTTCTCTTGAATAAATGTTCCTCAAATCCTTTCAAACAGTTAGTTAATTCCCAAATCTCTTTAAAAAATGATTTCAACAAATTCTGCCAGTGTTTTGACTGGTTTAAAGGATGGGATGATCTCAGAAGGCACTCAGTAGAGAAGCCCCTGGTTCCTGACTGCACTGCTGATAAGAAATAGAGAACTGGTATTCCATCATTTGAAAATAGGAGAATATTGGGCTGCCTGTCTCTCCTGTCTGGATCTATTAAGTTCTATGCAAATCTGCCTCTTGCTTCATTTCTTTGTGCTCTGACCCAGCTTTTGAAATACGTAGAAAAGAAACTAACTTTTACCATAACCTTGTGTTTTACCTTAACATAT
The DNA here is from genome assembly GCA_025594165.1 of Tamias sibiricus. Classification (NCBI taxonomy): domain Eukaryota; kingdom Metazoa; phylum Chordata; class Mammalia; order Rodentia; family Sciuridae; genus Tamias; species Tamias sibiricus. The sequence continues at coordinate 16,014,522 of CM046662.1, forward strand.
TCTGACAAGGATTTATTTAGAGAGGCCACCTTAACCCATTTTATCCACCATCCCAGATATTATATTTGACAAATGTCCTATTTATATGATAGCTATGTAAGACATCCTATATTGCTTCAGTGTCCTATTTATAAGACAATCTATTTTCATTCTGAATAATAATAAAGGCATATAAGCTCTAGATTATGATTTCCAATCTATTTTAATCCATCTGTGTCAGGGGTCAATTTCATTGAAATATTCACAGAATTGAAATTTTGGAACTTATTGAGTTAAAGTTATTGGAAAATTTAAACCTTTATAACATAGTAAAACACATATTTGCTGATAGAGGATTTTAGCCATCTCTTTCCCCCTAGGGAAATTTTCTCATTCTCACTTATAATAACATAATACATTAAATTACAGACAAACGTTATTGTTCATTATAAGGATCAATAAAACTAAGAAATAATATAAATTTTATAATTGAATAGATAGTTGCAATAAATAAAGCATTCTCTGATATTGTGATGTATTCCCTTAGCAAGGAATGCATCCTTTATGATCATTTGCGTATAATTTAGTAATCTAAGCTTACATAGTTCATTTTTTCTGGAAGCTCTTTAGTTCTCTTTGTTTAACTGATTTAACAAGTTAACTGAAAAATTTAAAAATGTGGACTATTATAGTATACACAATGGTTTTGTTTTTCATTGTTTATTTGTCTAGGTTTACTAGTGTGATGGTATGCTTTTTGTCAACATAGTTAGAAGGTTTTACGTGGATTTATGCTTTGTTCTTATATTTTGCCTGGTACTGTTTATCACTGATAATAAAAAACAGTCAAGACATAGTAGAAAATCAGTCCAAATAGTTAAAATACACTTAAATTTGAATCTGAGCATGGTCATAATAATTAGTAGTAGATAAATTCATAGAAGTACTTAGATTTTTCACTTTTTGAATTGTGTCCCCATCTCTAGAATAGCTCCATACAGGATGACTGTGTTGATTTAATTAGTTTATATATAGCAACAAACATATAACTGCCAAATATAAATATTTTCTCCTTCCCAACTAAAGTATATGAATTCTATGAATGGTAAATTAAAAAGGTAAAAACTGATTTCCTTGGCTATCACATCCATTGACTAAAAGTTAGACTTGAAATTATTAAAAAAAAAAAAAAAAAGATTGGAATTAATTATATCCAAAAACTGTGCGTTCCTAATTTCTACTATTTTTTAAGTCAGTGAATTATTTGTTTTCACATTTCTTTAATGACAAGTATCAACTGAGTCTGCACTAAGTGTCAGCCACTGAGGCCTTTTAATCTACTTGTACTGCTAGAACAAAAACATGTTTTGGGAGGCTTATACAACAAACATTTATTTATCCCAGTTCTGGAGGTTGGAATCCCAAGATCAAGGCTCCAGGAGATTGGCAGGGACTGCTTCCTGGTTGACAGCCATCTCCTTGCTGTGTCCTTTCAAGGAGGAAAGAGGGTGATAGAGCTATTTGTGGTCCTTGTATGCAGCGGTTAACCCAATTTAGGAAAGTCTCACTTTCAGAACAGAGTTACTTCCTTAAAACTCACCTCCTGTCAGCATCGCATTGGGAGTTAGGATTGAAACACATGGGTTTTGCAAAGAAACAAGTATTCTGTCCCTTGCCTAAGGATGTAACAGTAAATAAAGGGGATGCTTTTTGCCCTTTAGAAGATTTCAATCCTGTGGGAGTATTGGACAATAACAGTACCCAAAAGTCTTCTTTGCTAAAGCAAAAATAGTAACAGATGACTCCAGGCACTTAAGACAATACCGAGAAAGATGGAAACTAACTACAGGAGGACACTTCATGGAGTGTGGTCACACAAGACCTTACAAGGAGGGGACAATTAAATCAAGACCTAAAGAACACAAAGTGGGAGTCGCTCCAAACACTACAGAAGCAAAGGCCAGGCATCATAAAGTAAAAGGAGCCACACGCGAAGTCTCAAAAGTGGAAAAATCTTGGCTTCATCATGAAGCAGGAAGGAGATCAGAGGCATTGGACCCTAACACACACTGGGGAAAGTGGTGTTAAAAAAATAAATAAAAAATAACAAACCTGAAATTGGGCAAGAGCCAGATTAGGCAGAATCTTGTAACCAAAGGAGTTTGGATTTTGTCCTAAGTGCAGTGGGACAGCAGGGGTGTGACTTGAGCTGATTTATGTTTCATAAAGATAATTCTGGCTGCTCTGTTGAGAATGCACTGGAAAAGGCCAAATATGCATACCGAGGGACACAGCCACACACCCCACATGCTGCCTCCAGAGCGCTGTGAGGGATGGAAAAAGAGCATTTGGCCAAGATCCTGTCATATGGTGGCACAGAAGCTTGTGACCTAATATGAGCCCCCAAGGGTCTTTGATCACCAGATGGTGGAGAGACCACCTTTTCTCTCCGTGCTGCCTGCTTGGTCTCTGCACAGCAGCTGCCCAGAGCCTGTAACAGCATGTGGGGCTGCACAAAGGATGGGACCTAGATAGCAATGCCAGGTTGCCGTACTCCAGGGACGACTACCTAAATGTGATCATTTTCATAAACAAGATACAATTTCATATTCAGTATGTGAGATGGTCCAGGCGTAAGAATGAACGCTCATGGGATGAAATATCCAACGTGTATGAGCAATTACGTTTAACTACTCAGAATGTACGTTTTCTGAGAACATTATCCAATGGCTAGATCATAGACTTCTTTTACTCATTTGTATTTGTCCCATTCAGTTGGTACCAGGTATCTTGTGAGCTTTTGTGTTGTCTGGAAAGGATCATAACTCGTGGATGTCTGCTGATCCCCAAAACTGAACCAATTGATCACTTAGGATAATGTTGACCTCCCTGCCACATTCCTTAATCAGCACACTAAAGAGTTTCAGAGCTAGAGTTGTGTTGTCATATTATGCTTCCACAGGAACTGTAACGAATCAGGAGGCCAACAGTGGAATAAATTTAACCTTTAATAAAAATGTTATTGATACACTGAGTCAATGTGAGCAATGACAAGTTCAGTATAGTAATGAGGGCAGGACATCTGTTTTGTACTTCTTGGCTTGAAGGGTAGCAACAGAAACTAACATGGACAAATTTAAGGAATATATAATGACATTCTCAGGTAAATGGATGAGGTTGGAGAATATAATGCTAAGTGAAGTTAGCCAATCCCCAAAAAAACAAATGCCGAATATTTTCTCTGATGTAAGGAGACTGATTCACAGTGGGGTTGGGACAAGGAGCATAGGAGGATTAGAGGAACACCAGAAACATCAATGGGGAGGGAGGGGAAGAGAGGAGGCAAGAGGGTTAAAAAAAAAAAAAAAAAAAAAAGATGGTAGAATGAGATGGATATCATTACCCTAAGTGCATGTATGATGACACCAATGGTGTGAATATACTTTGTATACAACCAGAGATATGTAAAAATGTGCTCTATATGTGTAATATGAATTGTAATGCATTCTGCTGTCATATGTAACACCTTAGAATAAAAGAAAAAAAAATTAAGGAATGTGAATGAAAAAAGGCTTATATAAAAGCTTCCTTTAGGTGAATTGATACTTGTACAAAGAAACTACTGGACTTCTCGCTTTATTTTTGTTGTTAAAAAAACAGACCATAGAATTGTCAACCCTGCAAAAATCTACCCATTTATTTAACGGATGTCAGACAGAGCACTTGATTTTTGCTAGAGATCTGACAGTTACAGATTTTCCAAGGTTGTATGGTGGAGCGCTTGATGTCTTTCCCTTGTGTTGGTAGGAGGCAGCCCTAGAATACATGATAGAAGATCCAGGCTGGAAATGGAAATCTTTGTGGACTCTCAATTTTTAAGCATTCATGGAATGAATCACCATCAATCTCTGTCCCTTTGCTGGTCTGAGAGCAATGGAGGAAATGGTGCAAACTTAAAAGGCCAAGGTGACATTTATAGCCACACTGAGAATCTGCTTATACTTCTAAAAACAAACAATCAAGAACCATTAAAATATATAACACTTTGAGAAGTCTGTTCCTAAAGGGTCCCAATTCATTTCCTGCAGGATTTTTAGACCTTATTGGTGATTCACTATAAAACTGCCATAATGCAGTCTGGCCAACTCCAGAGGGAGTGGACCTGAACAGGATGAAGAAGTCGATGTTCTTCTCTTGTGGAGGACCTTTTGTGATCAGGGTAAGCTGGTGTTAGAGTGAGTGATTGCTACTATTCCCCTGTACTTCGTCTGGCTTTGCTTAAGGAAGCTTTTATTGTTATTAATATTTAACATTGACTGAAGGCCAACAGTGCTCTAGGTGATGAATACAACATTGAGCTAGTTCTGGTCTTTGTCCAACTGGATAATTTCCAATTATACAACTACAAAATGCAACTTGCTCTGTATAAATACAGGGAGAAATGGGACAATTGGGGAGAAAAAAAAAAAAACAAGTACTTGTTATAGTTCATTGACCTCTTGCAAATCCCAGATGAACTTTCATTATATCTTTAAAATCTGGCTAATTTTCTAAAGACAATCACTCATATTTTCCAATTTGTTATGTCTTCTTAGCTCTTTACACATATTTTGGAGCTACTGGGAATATATGCTGAAGGTGGTATAGTAAATTATTGCAAGCTTAATGAATTACTCAAATCTAATCCATATGAAGAATTATCAGTAGTTTCTTTGGAAAAGCATTCAGAGGTGACCATAATCTTCTCAAAATTTTTAGTATTCAAATTGCATTAATCAAATTCTTCAGAGTATCTTGTTTAAAACAAAAATTAAAGCCAACGGAAGCTGATATTAAAATAACATGCCTTTTTTTTCTGACATTCTTCCTAGAGGAAGAAATTATTTGGTGCTAAGACTTCAGAGAATGAATATTGGTTCTTCTACTTGCTCTATATCTTTGAAAAAGGATTGATTTACATCCTGCCTTTTTCCAATTTGCTCCTCTAATTGATATAGCCCTGGATGAGAATAATCCATTAATAGCCACGAGTGTGGTTTTAAAGGAAGTAGAGCCACAAAAGCATTACTAACAGAATGGAATGTATTTTATTTATTTATAATTATCCTAAAAGAAACAGGTTGCAGACATAAGTATATTGTAATCTTTTATAAGATTAGGATCCTGAAGCTTTGTGATTTTCCTTGACACATTATGTACTTTAGGATTTCCTTGGTAAACATTAAAATTTCCTGAAAGTGTTGCATCTAACGCCAAATCTTTTTAATGACTCTTTTTTCTTTTCTTTTTTTCTTCCTTTTTATTCCTTTTCTGGCCTATTTTTAAGGCAAGGCACTTGCCTTTTCCCTTCTCAATATGAGCCTTTAGGGAAAGAGGCTGTTCCTTGCTCACCTGGGTTTCTTTGAGTCTAGAGATCCTGGCACCAAGTAAAATATTTTGTTGAACTGATTGGATTTTTCAGATGGAATTTTACATTGCTTTTGAGAAGGGATTTACTTTAGAAAATGTAATATCTCACTTCCAATTTAGTTTGGTTTAGAGGTTAATAAGGATAGAATAAGCAAGATAATTACAAAGTAATTTTTCCCGACATTATATGGACAATGTATATAGAACACCTTCTGGTGAATTATGGTAATCATATAGAATAAACCTTTTTCATTACACTGGCGATCACTTTTTCCTTTTAAAAACCTACACTTAAAAAAAGGAACATGTTAATTATAAAATTATTGTACCAAACACTAAAGAGTCAAAGGTCAAAATTAAAGCACTATGCAATTTCTTCACCCAGAGGAAACTTACATTTACTACTGAATTTGTATTCTTCTAGCCCATTTGACATTTATTCACATCTAGTTTATAAGGAATCATACTATGCATGTCATCTTATTATAGCCTTTCCTAATATAAGTGCCTTTTACATGCCAATAAATATTCTTTATGACACTATTTTTACATCTCTTATTTAATCAGGATTTTACCAAACCAATTTTCTACTCTGTGACAATTATACTTTTTAAAATGTCCTCTATCACAATGGAGTGATAAACATCTTTGCAGCTAGATCTTTGTGTATATCCTTCACTAATAATACATTTTAAAAAGTATGCCCAAATATATGTTTTTCACTGTCACTAATGAGTCATAAAAACATTAAAAATATGGATCTAAAATAATCACTGCATTTTTATTTTTGGAATAGCAGTTCATAGCTATAAATCAGAAAAATGTTTACCTAAAATAACCACATTGGGCTGACAGATTTAATTTTGTAAATTAATTTTTCTACCACAACATCTTGGTTGCCAACTTCTATTTCAAATTTCTAGCATATGCAATTGATCATTCAGCAAGCTTTAACCCACTGCCTGCCACATTGCAGGCTCTGTTCTAGGATTAAAGAGAAAAAGATCATAATGTTTTCTGTTGAAGCTATACATAGTTTTATAGGAATAAGTTTATTTATGTAGAAATGAAGTAAACTTTTGGATAAAGAGCAAAGTTAAAGCTTACATTTGCAGTAGTCTCAGAAAATACACATAAAAATGAATTTGCAGTGATGAAATACTCATAAAAAATGAAAATAAAATAAAATTTTAAAAAGGTAGTGAAGAACTAATATAACATTATTGAGAAATTTCATAATATTTGGTGTTACCTTTCATTGATTATTATTGCTAGACACTGGAATCTCCATGATACTTAGTATTTAACATTCTAACTTAAATATCAGTAATACATAATGAAATATAACAGGGTTCTCTCTAGGTAATGAAATGACTGAATGAATGGAGATTTGAAATGCCAAAACATGCAATATAAAAACATAATTTACTATTACTGACATATCAAATAATAATTAATAAAACTCTAAAATACCCCAACTCATACAAATTTTAAGATTTATGTCTATGCTTGCATCTATGTTTTGGTATTTTCTGCATTCAAAGGCCCACAGCTGGTAACATAAATTTAAGTGTCACATTTTGGATCATGCCTAATTTTTTTCTGGGCCACATTCTGAACTTGATATATGAAATAATGATTCTTAATTCATGTAGACTTTTGCCATTGATTTATCTACAATTTAATAAGGATGCTTTACTATCATCTATTTTAAGATTTTTCTAAAAAGTCCCTGGTAATTTGCTTTTTAAAAAAAACTTCAAGTTCAGGCCTCATAATAAGGACCACTTGAAGTTTAGAAACATTTTGATGTCCCATAGCCCTAGAATCAGCAATAATTTCACTATCATATCGATTCTTTCCGATCAATGTCGGGGGAAAGCAATGTCAGTTTTCATTTCTTTGAACTAAAGTGAAAAATTGCATGGGCAGAATAGTTCAACAAATAATGTTCACAGGGTGTTGGCTGTCAAAGAGTCAGAGGGAAGGAGACAGCCAGCATCAGTTCCTCGCTGCACACCACACTAAATCAACCAGCTCGGGTGGCTCTTGTCCATTAAAAAATGCTTGTGTCTATGCCATGTACACACAGTCATTCTTTTATTTTCATGATACAGAATACTACATGCTTAGCAAGGGAAAGGGAAAGCCAGTCTTACAATGTGTGCTTTGACATTTCTTAGGATAAGTTTTTGCCCTTGGGTTTTCATGAGTAAATTTAGGTTTTTCTATCTCAATAACTAGGGGCTTTGTGAAGACTGAATGTAAGATCTGTTGGCAGGTCAGGCATGGTGGCACATACCTGTTATCCCAGTAGCTCAGGAGGCTGAGGCAAAAGCATCTTAAGTTCAAGGCCAGACTCGACAATTTAGTGAGGCCTTAAGCAACTTTCAGAGACCCTGTCTCTAAATAAAATATTTAAAAGGCTTGGGATGTGGCTCAGTGGTTAAGGAACCTTGGGTTCAATCCCCAGTTCCAAAACAGAAAAAAAAAAATAAAAGTTCTGTTGACAGAATAGTAGACCATGGATATGTGACTGTATCATGGATATCTCAATGCTACTATGTTTTGGAATTTGAAAGAAGGATAAAGTATAGCGGGGAAAAAAAACAATAAACAGTTATTTGCTCTTTAGAAGTATTTTATGGAGTTATTTTCTATGAGAAGAAATAAATTTGTATTTAAATTCAAAAGTAGTTCATCCTGAAGTCTATTTCTCCGAAGAACAAAGAAAACCTAAGAGATGATGCCAAGCTCAAATTCTCCCGAAATCTGCCAAGTAAACACTGTCTAATATAGATACTTTGAAATATTCATTATGGTAATCTAGAAATAAATATTTCCACATTTTAAAAAATTCTCTCTGTATGAAAGTGAGCAATAATTTTTCCTCCTTGACAAATAATGTCATTAAAATAATCACCAAATACATACTCTATGCTCACTAGTCTTGAGGCACTGGCTAAATATTGAAGAGAAAATATATTTTTAAAAAGAAGTTTCATGCAGCTTAAGGCCTAGATCCCATCACAGGATCTTACAGCCTAATTTCAGAGAAATGAGCTGAACAGAACAAAGATGCCTATGAGTATATGGTAATTTAATGAAGTCTCATATACTGTAAATGATGCATGTAATAAATACTGAGAAAGGAGTGATCTTAAAGGAATTGAAATATTCAGAAATACTTAGAAGTCTTCACAAAGGAATATTGTATGGAAATTTTAAAAAGGAAACCCTTCAAGAAGATTGTGAGGGTATTATTTGTATGAGGGAATAGGTAGAAAAATAATTTCTAAAATTGAAACTTATTATGATATTAAAAGGAATTCACTGATCAATTTTTGTGGAAGACTTCTTGGGTTTGATGTAGTGTTGGGAGAATACTGGATTTTATCCATATGGGAATAAAATGTGGGGAGGGTATTGAATATAGATGGATATACATGGACAGGGGTGTCCAGTTAGGAGAACAATGAAGTTGGTCAGATGTGAAATCATGAGACCACCACCAGAGAGGTAGAGAAAGGACCAGGGACAACTGCTAGAAGTGGGAGCTTTGGTGTTGGACAAGTGTGAGTTTAATCAACTGAGAAAACTCCATCTGAGGAACCAATGGAAAGTTTCATTTCCCCAAATATTGATTTTGAATCTTTGATAGAAATTATGGTTTTTAGAAACTTGAAAGATCCTGAAGGTGAAAGTGGTAAAGACGGAAGGAAGATGGTGATTTTGATTATGATCTGGTAGGATTTTATCAATAGGTCGCAGCTGGATTGCTTCAGTGCTCAAAGCTTTTTGAATATGAATAGATGTGTATATCAAATCTTCAGATATGTAAATGTTTAGATAGCTAGACATTTACACAGAGTCTGTCACTACCTATGTGTTTCCAACATAGCAAGAAGGAGCCACAGGGGTCAGAAAGTTCTCTGCAGGAATCCAAGAGGGACTCTGCTCACTACTGAGCTTTGTGCATGGATTACATGTGGAGCAGGAAGAAGACAAACATCCAGGAGAATAGACAGGGAAGGAAGGGGTAAGGGAGTAACAGAAAGGAGAAACTGTGGTACAATAAAAGCACAGCTAAAGGAATTTCGTCAAGGAATTGCTTTTGTCCCCAATTAAGAATGTGAGCTAAAAATGACCTCAACTTGTCATGAAATAGTCATAGCAGACCTCAAAGTGGAAAAAAATGCATACAACACAAGTAGATAAGGAATTATCCATAAGAATAATTTATTCAAACTGACAAATAACTCGCTTACTGTTAGCATCTCTTTTTGTCTGTTCTTTTATGTGAAAAAAGGACAAAAAACAAACAAACAAAAAAACAAAGACCTAAAGAATGTTAGGCCAGAGCAATGTACAGATCTCAAATATATATCTTTATATATTTACTTACAATATATAGTCTGTTTTATTATGTTGACCAGTCCTCTATAGAGCAAAAACAAACAAACAAACAACAACAACAACAAAAAAAAAACAGTCTAAATCTAAATAATATGTTTAATATTTTATTCACTATTACATGGTCAATTTAAGATATGGAACTCAGAACCATACCAAAGATCAGCTTTCGGTTATGTACAATCTCAATATCCTAATAAAAAATAATTCAGAGCTAATTGAGCAATAGTGACATGATTATAAATATAACCATAAATCTACAAATTCAGGGGGAAAAACAAATTACTAAAAAATTCTAGTACTTTGATTATTATTAGTCATTCCCTTAGAAAACCCTGGAACTTCTTGAGCATGTCAAATTCTTCTGTTATTTTTGCTCTCATAAGCTGCTGTACCTCCTCTTCAAAAGAATAACCAGAGTTTATATTTTAAAACATAATTTAAACTATTTAAATAATAATTTTCCTCCAAATGAACGGAAAGCACCATAAAAGCAAGATACTTTTATGTCTGGTGTTTCTCATTCTTATAACCTAACACCTAGCACTGTAGCAGGCACAGAGCATCTCAGCTTCAGCACCATGGATACTTCAGGCTTAATAGTTCTTTGTTATGGGTGCAGGGTAGAAAACTATCCTATGCATTGAAGGCCTGCAGTTCTCCTGGCCTCTACCTATCATAATTCCTGTGAGTAGAATTTGGAAACAAAATATGTCTAGACATTGCTAGGTATCCCTTGGTGAGGGTACAAAATTGGCTCTGATGAGGGCCACTGAGCTAGTACATAGTGGGCAGTTAATAAATATTGGTTAAAGGAATGACTGGTAAATCATCACTCCTTAAAAACTAAATAAAATGTACACTGAGAACAAAACTTCTAGTGAAATAAAATCCCCGCTTACACTAAAGAATGTGTCCCAAGGCTTCCAGAGATGCCTGCAAACTCAGATGCTGCTGTACCCGACATATAAGCACAGCAATGCTGGAATAGTTGATCTGATAATGGAGACAGCCACTGACTGACTAACAGGTAGGTAGTGTATACAGTGTGGACACGCTGGACAAAGGGATGACTCCAGTCCTAGGTGGGAGGCCAGGAGGTGTCATCATGCTACCCAGAACATAAAGGAACACAACTTAAAAGCGATGAATTTTTTATTTCTAGAATTTTTCATTTAGTATTTCCTGACTATATTTGACCCTGAGTAACTGAAATCATGAAAAACAAAACCAAGGACAAGTAGGGGACAAAGGATACTGAAAATTAAATGAAACCCATAGTTTCTCTTTAGCTGTGCACTAAGATGCTTTACAATATTGAAAGGTTGAGAGGCTCTGCTATCTTAAAAAATAAGAATTCTGATTCTATATTTTGGCTCTAATCTTCATTGGCTTTACCTATATAAAACACAGAAGATTCAGAGAGCTTGAGAAATGTTGTTAAGGGGGTAGTTGACTGGATTTAGTTAAAGATACAGGATGTAGATGGATTTCTGTGTAAGCTGAATTCTAATGTTGGTGATGGAATCAATCTGACCCTGGAAATACTCCCATTCATTATGTGTAGGAGTAAAAACTCCCTTCTGAGCCAGAGAAAATTAAGATAAAGCATGATTTGCTTGGCTATTCCTTCAAGAGCTTATTTCCTTAAAATTGCGGCTGTTATTTGGTATACAGAGTCTTAGTTGGGTAGAGGATGGCTTTTTCTTTGTTTATTCTTAAATAAATGGACAACAGTCATCCATAATGACCATTTGCAGTATCCAGGGACATTTGCATCCTTATTTCTTCTTCTGGTAATTTCTGTTAGTCATTATTTTTGAAGCATATCTTATGGGTCATGGTAGGGCAACAGGAACATTATTTATTGAGCTCTAATTCTTGTAAGTGACTGTACAATGGAAAATGTCAAGTATTATATACTTCTCAATTGACAAGAAATTAGCATTGACAATATTAGCCCAAAGTTGTACCCAATTACACATTCTCAAAGCACTGTCTAACCTTCCCTTTGCCCTTACAATAATCCTCTTATGTAGCAAAGGAAGGTATGTCAACTACATGTTATAAACAAATAAATAGCACCAATATAATACATGGAAAGCTTTGTGATGATTAACCTTTGTTATTCAGAATGGATTCATTGCCCCACTAATTAAATTGTACACCTCTGATAGAAGTCAAATTCAACTGGTTGACTTTCAGAGATGTTCAGATATATTATCCTGTTGTCATGAATCAATGAAAAACTAGAGCAAGGAACAGACTTAGTAAACTATAGTTGGTATATCTCTGTCAAGCAAACAATTATACAACAAAATCTGATTTTAAGTTGGGGACTTTAGTAAATGTAGCAGAGAACTACATGAGCATCAAATGTGCTTTCTGTTCCCCAATCTTACTTGGATGTATATTCTTTCCTCTGATATGTAGCAATTGGGCCATATTAAATTATTAGCGATAACTTTTTTTTTTTTTTTATCAAATTAGAAAATACAGAACTTTTAAGACCAGGAGCCAAAAGATGAATTTTACTCCAACTCTAGTTTGGTGGAATGGTATCTGTCTGATTAAATAGAGGAAGCACAGACTCTCTGCAAATTTTTAGTGCATTTACCCTTTTGAAACAGAATAGTGATGAGAGTTCACGTGTGGCTCTTGAACTATGAGCTAGAATGCAGTGATGATTTGTATGCCTGCCCTCAGCCAGTCCTTGCCCCTCTCCTCGGTTCCTCTTGATGATAGGAGGTAATCACTGCAGGCCATGTTTCACAGCCTCCTTTGCAGAAGTCTCTCTCTGGGTTTGGCCAGTAAAAGGTACTCATAGTAGACTGGTGAGAATCAGAAAAGGAGACATCTGGATGTCTCTCCTTTCTCACTGCTTTGGGAAGCTTCAGTACCCACTGAACTGGCCATTTCTAGGTTCTATAAACACTGCTCTCTCTATCCCTCCAGCTCTACTGTTCCCCGCTACTGAAGAAATTCTGGTTAACTAAACATTTCCTGGATTCTGGCATTCTACACAGAAAGAACAAACTCCTCCATTAAATTTATCACATCTAAAACAGATAGTGGTTTCTGTTTTCTTATTTAGACCCTGACAGATTGTGGGGTGTTATTACTTTAGTCTCCTTTGGGAAAAGAAAAGATGGCTTTCAGAAGATTCTTAGCGTGCAACTTCTCGGGTTTGACAGGATAAGCAATTTCTCAATGTGGACAGATCAGCCTCAGCCACAGGCTTTTCTTTTCTTTTTCTTTTATTTATTTTTTTCCAGTATGGTAGATCCCAAGACCTTGCACATGCTAGGCAAGTGTTTTACCACTGAGCTACATCTCCAGCCTACTTTTAAGGTTTTATTTTGAGACAGAGTCTTACTAAATTACCCAGGTTGGGCTAGAACCTGTGATCCTCCTGCTTCAGCCTCCAGAGCAGCTAGGATTATAGACAAGCACCACCATGAATGGACCACTGAGCCATTTTTAAAGGCTCTAGAATGAAACTAGAATACAAGATATTGCAAGGCTGGAGAAAACTCCATGACATTAGAGAGAGAATATGAAAACCTCCTAAATATTGACCTTTGCTATGTCTTTCTTATATCTGCTATTTTCTTTCTCATTAAATGTGAAAAAAAATTTTAAATGGCTGACACAAAAGAAACATTTATAACAACAAATAAAATAAACATTCAAAAAATGGTAAATGCAATTGTGGTATATACTAGAATTAAAGAAAAAAAATTTCCACAAGGGATCAAGTGGGGATTTATGTGAATATAAATCGCTTAAAAGCTGTTAATATTGCACCATGTGTGAAAGGAGATAACTGAGAATTTCCCCTCAAACAATGGCCTCCTAGAGATGGAAGAATGCAGTTTGAGATTACTCCAGGTTGAAGAGCCCTCGGGTTCAGGCAGGAGGCTGGCTGTTTCATGCCTGCAAGTGTGGCAAACTCCATGAACATGCTTGCTGTGCTTTATACAATTCAATCTTTTTCTCTACTGCCACTGTGTTTAATTCTCGAACTTCCTAGACTGGACTCTACCTTCTTAACTGGGCCTGCTGTACCCATTGATCTGCCCTATTGGATCTGACCACTTCTCTCTAAACTTGACTGAAAGCTTCAGAGCACGTAATCGTGTTACAGGAATAGCAAAATTCTCTAACATGGGAATTTTCTTTTTTTTTTTGGAACTGGCAACTTTTCATTCAATCTCATGATCCCAAATACAATCCATATATCAATGACTCCTAAATCTATACAGTCTGTTCTGATGCTTTTCTGAGATATTTAACTCTGTTTAATATTCTCACATGACATGTAAATGCACTTAGCTTAAAGCCTCAGTCTCTCCTCTACTTCCAAAGCCCTACATTGAGCTCCTCTGCCTCTCTCCTCTCTCCTGCCCCCTGCATTGTACCCAGGCCTAATTTCTCATTCCCACACCACTACCTGAGCACCACCACTCCTGCTTCAAAATATTCTCCCACCTGATTTTCACAGAGTGGCATTTTCTGCTCACTCAAATGTCAGTATATATACCACCTCTTCTAAAAGATCTTCCTTGGAGGACCCATCTGAATGATCTAACTTCTCCACTTCATTTCACAGAATGGCACTAATCATGCTTAGAAAGCATACTTGGTAACTTATTTCAGTTCCTCTCCCCTGTGATAAAGTAAGCTCCATTAGATCAGGGACCTACTCTGTCTTGTCCAACACTTGTTTCCGGGTCTTAGAACAGGTGTAGGCACACATGGTGCATATAACTGGCTGAATGAATGAGATCTAGTGGAGGAGAATTCAAAAATAAGTTGGCACAATACACTGGAAGTTAGCAAGCAGCATGGTCTCTTTCACTCTTCCTCACTCCCAAACATCAGCCTTCTTTTGTCCCCCTAATGCTCATTTTAAGAATGATGTGCTGTGGAAAGATGTTGGAAATCATAGAACAGATTTCTACCTAGGCTGAATTGTTCTCTAGGTTAAAAAATGTACAACTCTTATTCCTCTGAGTTTTAAGCAACTTATAATTCAGATGCACCTTTGCCCTAATAGCCGCACTTACTAATTAACAGAAACCTTCCAATATATTTGTTCTCTCTCTGGTCCTGAAATTGTCAATTGTTATTATCTGCATTTCAGATGTGTGTAGTATACTGGTCTCTTGGGAACAAAATGTTTCCAGGTAGAACATACACAACCAAAAATCTGTGTTGTATAATGAATAAGAATGAGATGAACTGCACCATCCAGAAAATGTGTATAGAGAAATAAACCTAATCATGTAAACATCTTAATTATCAAGTATCAGGTAAATACATAAACTTTTATTTCGCTAACAGTTATGTTCTACACACTCATACATGTATGAATTACTTTTTGTTTTTTTTGTGATTGCTGGATTCTTCCGGTCTTTGCAGCCACCTGCCCATCTCTGGATGACTGTAATGTGGCAATTAACCAGCAGCTTCTTAATGACCTAATTAAGCCATAATGATTGAAGTACAAGGCATTTCCTGGGGATTAATGGCCAACTGAGAAGAGTTGATGGCCCATGGCATAGCTGAGAGCCATTAACCCCAACCAACCATTAATCCTGTGAAAACACTATATACAGAGGTTATTATAAGCTAGAAATGAAAACAATGAAGTATGGTCTATTTATATGCAGTAAAATTTTACTTGCTAAATATGGTGCCTAACTAAAGAATAAATATTTGAATTGCTCTAAAATAATCATTCAACCTTTAAAACATATTGCACCACTATAGTGGTATTTCAATAAATTAAGTGAGCATTTCTTATTACCTTTGGTTGTTGTAAACAATTGGATCTATTTATGTCAACAGGAAGAAGGTTTTGCCTCTAAGACCTGAGGTCAGAAAACAGTTGGGTCTCAGGAATGATGGGAACTGGAATTTAGAAAGATATACAGAAGCTAAACAATGTTCTGTATCTATAACCCACCTCTCTGCCTCTCCAAACATCTATTTTTTTTTTCTCTTTCTCACTCCACAAATTAACTGCCTTAGCTTCAAAGACTTATGAAGAAATAAATAAGGCTTTCTTTCCACAAGGTCTTTGATGGGTTTTTATTCACTTACTCAAATAAATTAGATCTCTTTCTCAAGTCCGAATATATATTCCTTAATTAGATTTTCTGGCCTATATTGTATCAGGCAACTAATTAAAGTCGAATCAACAGCAGCTCTTTGTGTGTATATGTGCATATACACCTTGTTAAAAGTGAATAACTAGCAAATAGTTGCACACACATACACACACACAGCATCATTTGTCAGTAGGGAAACACATATTAAAACTACAATGAGATTCCACTGTGTACCTACAAGGATAATTAAAATGAAAAAAAAAAAAGATTAACCATAGCAAGTGTTGGCAAGGATAAGAAGAAACAGGAACTCATAAACTGCTAGTGGGAATTTAAAAGGGTAAAAACACTTTGGAAAACAGTTTCACAGCTTCATCAATAGTAGTTAAACACACACTGCCCATATGACCCAGCCAATCTACTTTTAGGTATTCATCCAAGGAAAATGAAAACATATGTCCATGTAAAGACTTGTCCATGAGCCTTCATAATAACTTTATCTGTAATATAGTCACACTATGAAAGCAATCTAAATACCTATCAACTTCCAACAACATGCACAAATCTCAAAATAATAATGCTGAGGAAACCAAGTCAAGCAGAGTACTCACTGTATGATTCTGTTTATAGAGAATTCAGGAAAACACAGACTATCTATAGCAAGAGATAGTAAATTAGTAGTAGTTGGGGTTTGAAGTTACATGGAAAAGATTGCCCAGGTGATTAAGGGAATCTTTGGAGTGGTTTGCTTATTCATTGTCTTGACTGAGGTTTTGGGTTACTGGCATATACTTACATCAACACTTACCAAATGGTACATATCAAATCTGTACAATTTATGGTAACTCTATTATTCCTCGATAAAGTTAAATTTGAAAAAGGCTGTTCTTTTCTGGGCAGAGGCAGAAGTAGTCATAACACAATGGGGACTTGACAAGAAATCAGTTGCCCAATCTCAACACATTGTGTGAAAGATATTTAAGGACCTGCGAGGTCAGTTCTTATAAGTATTTGTCTACGCCTCACTTGTGAGGCATTTATAATCTATTGAAGGAAACAATTTTTTTAAAGAGAGAAGACAAAATATTTTATATAATCAAGAGGGTAAAATATATGTGGAAAGTGTTTTAAAACAGCAATAGATAATTTCCAATTGAGGTTTTAAGAGAAGAATGAATGAAAAGGTGGTGTTTGAAGTGAGACTTGAAGAACATACAGCGTATCAGTTGGCACAGGCTGCTTAGAACAGCATCATCAGGGACTCAGAGGTAAGAGAAACTGGTGTGTTGATAAAAAACAAATACTAAAAAAATCCAATTTTTCTGTAGCATGGTGTGTGAACTGGGGAGCCATAACAGAGAAAGGCAGAAATTTATGTTGGAGCTTATATTGTTCAGGCCCTTAAATATATCAGTTAGGCTTATATTTAATTTGGGATTTCTGCTCCAAAGTAAGATGTAATAGGTTGAAGCAATCATGCCCACTGAAAGAAATGAATGAAATATAAAAATCACATTTTTAGAAACATTTTGGAGCTGTGAAACTGGCTTCGCTCCTGGGCTTGTTGGTGGCTGTCTTTGTCCTGTGGCTTTACAAAGTCATCCCTCTGATCGTGTGTCTGTGTCCTAATGCCCTCCTCTTTTAAGGACACCCAATTGTATTGGATTATGGCCCATTCCAGGAACTACATGTAAAGTTAATTACCGAGTTTAAAACCCTGTATCCTAATATAGTCACATTCTGAAGTACTAGGTAGGGGTGAGGACTTCAAGATATGAACTTGGGGAAATACAATTCAGCTCATAACACTCTCTCAAGAAAGAAAACTTACTGGTAAATGTTTTAACACTCTAAGTTTTGAAATGACTTATTGTGCAACTGTGTATACCTGAAGCATATGCATATTTTGGGGTGAGTACTGAAAGAAAAATACTAAAAGATATGATAGAAAAGCTAACTTCAGACACAGAAAGAAATACAAAAATACATTTATTAATTCAAAATGGAAATAGAAGTGAAATTAAAAAGATGTAGCAAATTGAAAATAAGTATTGTGTTAGACTAAAGTGCAACTACAATTTAATGATTACATTAAACATAAATAGACTAAATATGGCAATAATGAGGAAAAGCCTGTCAGACTGGATTTAAAAAAATTACAAGACTCAAATGTATTTTCTTTATAAGAAGCATAATGTACATGTCATTACACAGACAGTTTGAACACTTAGGGCCAACTTTTTTTTAATATATATATTTTTAGTTGTAGTTGGACACAATACCTTTATTTATTTATTTTTATGTGGTGCTGAGGATCGAACCCAGGGCCTCACTAGGTGAGCCACAACCTCAGCCCCAGGACCAAATGTTTTTTTTTTCCCCCATATATCTTTATTGATAAATTATACCAGACATGCAAATAAGAATTAATATGATTTCTTCTCATATTATTTCAAAAGTATGAAGAATAGGGCATTCTTCCAAATTCAAAACAGAGGCCAGTGTTATCCTGATACCAAACCCAGACAACGACACCACAAAAAGAGAAAACAAAGGGATATGAAGGGAATCGGGGTGGGGGGGGTGGGAATAGGAAAGACAATAGAATGAATCAGACATAACTTTCCTATGTTCATATATGAATACACGACCAGTGTAACTCCACATCATGTACAACCACAAAAATGGGAATTTATACTCCATGTATGTATAATATGTCAAAATACATTCTGCTGTCATATATAACTAAAAGAAACAAATAAAATAAATTAAAAGTGAGAAATACAGACCATTATCTCTAATGAACACAGATGCAAAAATCCTCAACAAAATACAGTCAACTAAATTGAACAGCACATCAAAATTGTTATTCTCTATGACATACTGATGAATCAATGCATTACATCAATAAAGAATAAAAACCATATGATCTCCTCAAGACAAAAACTGTGAAAAAATTAGGTACAGAAGGAACATACTTCAATGGAAAAGGAGTCATAAAATACCAGTTCATAACAAACATCATGTTAAATGGAAAAAGCCTGTAATCTTTCTAAGATCTGGAATAGACATGGATTCCTGCTTTCACCTGTTACTTGACATGGTACTTGGAAGTCCCAGTCCAAATAATCAGGCAAGATAAACAAAGGGCATTCCAAATGGGATAGGAGGTAAAACTGTCACTGAAGACAATATAACCTCATATACAGAAAACCCAAACCCAAAAGATTACACCAAATATAATGAAAAATGACAAACAAACTCACCAACTTACATGTATGTAAAATAATTAAAACAATAAAAAAGAAATGTCAAGCAAAATCAAAATGAAGAAACCTGGGCTGTACATAACTTGTTAAAACATAATCAACTTAAGGAAAATATGTTGCATATTCATTTCTACCTATTATTGAACCAAGTACTTGTTATCTTCTAAGCATTTCAAAATTATACCATAATCAAATTATCTATGCTTATTTTGAAAGAGCATTTTTATGCTTATATATTATATATGTGTTACATATCAATATATAGATTTATATATGGCTTATGCTTCTTACAAATTTTTGTTTTATTCAAAACTAATTATGTACTCCTATTATTACTCCTATTATGTACTAGCAATTATGCATACACTAGTAAAAACTACAGCCTCTGCTTTCTCATGCAATTACAATAAAACAGAAAGCAATCATAATGATAATTATACTAATAAAATTAATATTAAACACACCTTATCTGAGGTCCAGGAGTGATGGAAAGGTAGTTACAAAAGTGTTCCTAGGGAAGATGCTGAGGAACGATTAGGGGACAAAGAAGGGTAAGAGGGATGTGGAAAGTACATTTTCCATATATTTTAATACATTTCTTTAATCTGTTTTTGTTTTTTTTCAAATCTGTTTATAAGCAACCATGAAACATGTCAGAGAATAAAAAAGAAAATAATTCTAGTTGCTTTCTCAGAGCTATTTCCTAATTAAACATTTTTTTTCTCACCATAACCACTTGTGAGAAGGATGAAACTGACTTGATAAAGGCATTGAGGACTTTCGCTTCTTTTGAAGAGAATGCCTCAATTTTAGTCATTCCTCTAATGTAGCAGTGATAAGTCATCACAAGGAAATTTCACCAAAATTCCAAAGTTGATCATCATGGGATTAATAAAGAGATATGTTGGATTTCTGTTGCTGTCCCTTTTCTAATATCCAGGTTATGTGTTTTTTCTGGTTTCAAATGTTGAGTTTTTATAGAGAAGATTTTGTAACACCTTTTGTAGTGTTGCAGCAACCAAAAGGTATGGGGTGCACAGTGGATTCATGAGCCTTCTTTGAATAAATGAATAGACTCTGTTATAACATCTTTTCAAGTATAAGGAGATATTTCTGTTACTTTGTCAAAGTAAGAATTAGGTAAGTGTAGAGAGACAATAAATCAAACTTGATACTTTAAATAGGCATTAAATGAATGCACCAGGGATAGCCTCACAAAGGCAATGGTTAAGACCAGGGAGATAAAATATGCAATAGGATAACTTAGATATAAATAACTTAGAATAGAAAGAACATTCTTTTGCTATTGAAGATTAAATTATAAGATAGAGATGTATCTTATAGAAAAATAAAAGCACATCTAAGTTTCAAGATGAAGAAAGATTTTTGTAACCAGAAAGATGAAAGATGAATTTATTCTGGTGTTTTTGATTTACTGGATCAAGAAAGTTGAAAAAACAAAAGAAAAATGACCAGTTAATATGAATTTTATTGGTATTTGATAAGTATTTTAAGGGAGAATGAAACTTGAAAAAATTTATGAAAAATTGATTTGGTAAGAATTACCTGGATATAAAATCAAATGACAGCAAATTTTCTGTATAACACACTGTACAAATTATTCAATGGTGAACAAATTATATTAAAATTAATATATTGCTAGAATTCATGCAGATGTTCTCCTCGACCTAAAGGTTAGATTAAGTTGATGTTTGTCCTTGTTCTCTGGTGAATTAGCACGAAGAGAAATAAAGAAAAAAAAAAGGTGAAGTAAAAAGGGCAAATAAAAGTCTCATTCTCTTCCTTTGAGCTTTGATACCTTCCTGACCTACTTATAACTGAGGACAAATTTCCTTTCTTTTTCAAATAATCATTTGATCCATGACTGGCCTCAATTAGTAGAATCCTTTGTCTTTATAGGTCTCCTTTCACTTCCCTATGTGCTCATACATCCCAGAAATTTTCCTCCTTTATAAGAGGAGAAGGACTAGACATACTGCAAAACAAAGAGTTTTACTAGTGACCCTCTGCTACAAATTCTGAATTTCTTGCTGTATACCCAGGACTACTAAACCACTCTCCCTTTCATAGCTGTATTTAATTCAGGAGTCTCTTACACCTTTGCTCCTATGGAACCTAGGTGGAAGTCTTATTTTAGGATTCAGAACTCATCTTCTTTAATGAACGGGTAAATTCATGTTCTTCAACAGTGACCTGTTGAACACTTGTATCAGAAGTACCTGGAATGCTTATTCAAAAAGCAGATCCCTGGGTCTCACCTCAGATGCACTCAATTTTCTTGAGGTAGGACCTAGCACATCTTTACTTTTACTTATTCCTTGGGTGATATTTAGGTCTACAATTTGAGAAGCACTGAACTGGATGATTGCTCAAAAATCTTTACATACAACTCAGTGCATATCCTTAAGAAATAGATATAGCAAATAGTTTGTAAGTTTCTTCTCCTTTTTCAGGAAAGAATTTTTGACTAAATGGAGAAAGCCATTATTCCACCTATAAGTAGGGATGGTGGGGATGGGGGTGCACCTGGATTCTGCCACTTGTGCAATGAACCTACAAACCATTTCATTATAGATCAGAACCCCTCCTTACACACAACTCACACTCACCAGACACTAAAGATTTCATCAGGATTTGATTTAATTTTATATTTGATTTAAATTTATATTAACCTATCATGCCATTCCATTCTTCTAAACAAAATTCAGAAAATCCAATATTTCAATCAGTAAACACACTATGTTGTGAAAGAGTATTTGGTTACATAGCCTTTAAAACTAGCCCTGGGCCAAACATTGTGGCACATGCCTATAATTCCAGTGACTCAGGAGGCTGAAGCAGGAGGATCACAAGTTCAAAACGAGCCTAGGCAATTTAGTGAGGCCCTAAGCAATTTAGTGAGACTCTGTCTAAAAATAAAACGTAAAAATGGATAGAGACATGACTCAGTGGTTAAGCACCCCTGTGTTCAAACTATAGTACCAATAAAAAACAAAACAGAAACTAGACTTGAGAAGACACTGCAATTTATTTTTAAAAAGGAAATTTTCTATAAAATAGTGTTCACTGGTAATGATGTAATATTGTTATTTTACAAATTTCCCATAAAATGTAAGGCTTTAATTGTCTTGATATTGTTATATAATGTGCATGCATTTTACAAACAAAGACAATTGAGAATTGATCTTATTTAGGTATACTAGATAAAGGAAGGAAATTAGTCAGTTATGATTTACTTCAGCCTATTTGAGCTCAGAGCAGGGAATTGGAATTATCCCTTTCACCTGTGGAAAATTGAGCAGATGATTGCAGAGCAGCCTGGATGACATCATTACTTTTTCTCAGATAAATACCTAAGTGTTTGCCACATTAATGTGCCACCGGATAAAAATGTTTGTCCAGATTCACTAGCAAGATCAATATGAAGACAAAGTTGTTTTACAGGCTCTGTATTTTCTTTCTACACAAACTGTCAACTCATATGATAAGAATGAAGGTCAAACAATTCCAAAGAGATTTCTCTCTAAACTTTCACCACATTAATAAACACTTTGTGAGCATTATTCTTTTGTACATTTGTCAAACAACCAATCCTGTTCCTGTAATTTCAGAAATTATGTGAATCCTGGAAACTGGATAGAGATCGACACACTGAACCTTTATCTTCAATTGAAATTTAATATGAATCAAACAATATTGAAAAATGTGTCATGTTCCATTGTGATGAGAGTGAGCATATTAATACCACTGTTTGGTTTGAGAGTGTTCTTTAATTTCATACCTGCATGGTTAAAGTCCTCTAAAGCAGAATGATCTGTGATGAGCTTACAAAGTGTGTAATTTCCTTTAGAAAAGATTTGAGGACAGCTATATTAGAAATCTCACTTATTTTCGTGTTCTCCATATCAACCCAGCTGCATAGACTTCCCTCAGGTAAAATTTTGACTTATTTTGCTTTGCTTTTGTGGACAGACTTGGTAGACCCTGAATAGAAGGCTGGTGCCAAACATAGGTAGTGGATCTTCAGTGGCATGGAGCCCAGGTGAATGTCCCACTCTGGGGACTTCAGCCCTTTCATACTGCCAACTGTCCTGCAGTGTCCTCATCTCATTAAAGGTTAATGAGTTTCCTTTCAGCCTGTAGCTGCTTGATATATTATGTGGGTCATAAAGATGATATGAACATGTACTTGGCGTGCGATTGTGGACTAACCCGTATTCATTATGGAGGCATAAATTCAGTGCTCTGAGGCCACTTCCATTCTGGCAATGGAAAAATAGTCTCTAAGAACATCCGAGTAAAGACTGGGACATTGCTCACAAGCATTCTCCAGGGGCAAAACTGATCCATTACCAGATGGGGAATAAATTTCTCAAGGCTAGTAACAAAGTTACTCCCACTTTCGCTAGAGGATAGGAGACTCACAATTTTATTATGTTCTGCAGAAAATTTGATCGAAGGAGCTACAACTGCAACAAAAACACGAAAGGAAGTTGTCAGTGCTTCAATATCTCTGTGTTCAATTTACCACTACCATATAATTGGTCTTGGCAGAGTGGGAGGTGACTGCAAAAACAAAAGAACGTGGATCACAGCTCCCCTAGACCTGCTATGGAGAGGGAAATTTGGAACTAAGTTTTGAATAACAATCACTGATATTTGAGAGTACAGAGATTCTGCAGGCACCTTTATAACTATAAAAAATGCTACTGTTATATATACAACAACTTACAATTAAAAAAAAAAAAGATGACTGGTAGGACAATTTGCAGAGATCAGATATTATGAACAACTGATTCTAACAGCTGCTCAAACCACTGCTTCACTTTGAATATTTGTCGTACCAATTTGTTTTTTAAATAGTTTTAAATTTTTAATAACATAAACATAGGGCTGGGGCTGGGGCTCAGTGGTAGAGTGTTTGCCTGGCACACGTGAGGCACTGGGTTTGATCCTTAGCACCACATAAAAATAAAAATAAAGGTATTGTGTCCGCCTACAACTAAAAAAATACATATTTTTTAAAAAATAACATAAACATACATCTCTTTCCATTTTAACCATGTTCAAATATGTGGTCAAGTGCCAGGAAGCACTTCTTTAACCTAAATTATAAGATATATCTGCATTGTGTAGGATCAGGAGAAACTGAATACTTCCATTATAACTATTTAGAAAGCAAGTATTTGGGTAACTTTTTAAAGTCACTAATCTGGATATGACAATTAATGGGAGTATGGTACTAATTTTTATTAAATATAAGTCTTATGTGGCTTTTTTCCAAACTTGTTATTTTTTCTCTCTAGAATTATAATATTGATTAAACTACAAATGTTTATTCTATACTTTCTTATGGTAAATAGTCCCAAGACAAAGACAATTTAACATGATTTTTGGTTAAGAACAAAAAGCACTCAGTCAACATTTAATAATCAAAAATAAGTTTGTTAAACTAAATAAGTAGATTTGATAATTAAGCTGTAATTAACAATTGGGGGTAAAACAACCAGTGGAATATAGCAACAAGATTCCATGTGATTAAACTCCATTATGCAAATATCTAGAAAATCATTATGCTCACTTAGCTTCCATTGTTATCTCAAAGATCCATGATGGGCCTGTGGCATTTTTGGTATTTATTTTAACAGGAACTCCCAGATTTCTCATCAGACTTAGTTAGAGTAATGTCCTTAATTATTGGCATATTTCTAACCACTTTCAAAGAAAACATCCTTTCTTTCCTTTTTAAGCTTTCCCCTTCAAATGAAAAATTCATAGCTTAGTTTTATGTTTCTAACATTTTTATGGATTAGATCCATGATACTGAAGTGAGCAGTAAATAGATTTGTCAAAAATATCTGCATTGGAATTATTTACAATTAGAAGAACTATATGGTCATGAATTACCCTTCTAAACCTTTGAAGTTCAATGCCACCTCTTTCACATATCTTTAATTAGTGCCTGCACATACATGCTCTTTTTCTCTAGCCTGTTAAAATAGAGAAAACATGTAAGTAAAATCCACTAATATGGAAATACCACTGCTTGTTTTTCACAGAGCACAATGTTTTCCATCTCAAGGTCAGCATTCAAGTGGTGTACTGCTAGGACATTAAAAGATTTATAAGCCATAGCTAGCCTTTTAGTAGATCCTTCTATAAAGCAAATAGAATCTCCTTGGTTTATCAGTCAACGATGGGCTCCTTTTCCCTAAGCTAAAGACAGTGAAGATTAACAGAGTAGAAATGAGATGTACCTAATTAATTCCTGAGATCTCTCTAGATGATATTGCTAGTTTTGATTAGCAGAACATCGTGACTAAAATGAAAAATATGTACAGTATTTGCGATGATGAACAAAAAAGAAATAAATTTTCCTAGTACAGAGATATTCTAGATAAAACTAACAATGCAATTTATAATGATACTTCATGATTTCAGAATTTGTTTTGAAGACCCTTATCCCTAATGATATAACTTTTAAAAGAAAATCTTCTGAATTAAGGATGTTGCTCAGTGACAGAGCACTTGCATAACAAGTTTGAGGTCCTGGGTTCAATCCCCAGTACTTCAAAAACAAACAAACAAATAAGGAATGGAAATCTCCTTTGGTGAACTACCTCTTCATAACCTTTTTGTATGGAATTTTCAGAAGGCATTTGGAAAAATAATTCACCTAGTCTTGATGCTAACTTCTGTCATTTCTGTGTTAATCTCCTAGTCTGTCACTCACTGTAAACTTTGCAAAGTAAAAACAAAGCAAAACATAAAAAAAAATGCCTTGTGCTTCTATTTCTATTGTATATGTGGAAACACATATTTTTCAGCTCCTAGAAATTACATTTCATGTGAATATTAGGCCCAATTAGGATATTTATATGTCTTTGTGACAATTGCATAACTGTAAAAAGTGCCTCCCTTTCAATAGAAAAAGACAGAAATAATTTGGGAGCTAATTACCAATTATAATTTGGATCATTTAAATGTCTGCCATATCCTTGTACCTGTCATCAAACTATTGCATTTGATGAGAGTCTTAGCAACATCTAGATTTAAGAGGGGGAAAAAAAAAAAAAAAAAACACAGCTCTGTGAGTGTGTTTTCGTTTGTTTCCTGGAACTATAAAAAAAGAAAATGAGCTCAGTCATGAAAAGGAAGAAAGAACCCTCAATTGGGTTATTTCCTATTGAATAATAGGTATATTTTATTGGGAGTCATAAGAATTATTCTTTGTAGTTTGAGCTTGTTCACAATATCTTTTACTGTATTTAGGAACAAAGCACAGCTGCATGTTGTAAACTGTGTTAAATTTACTAGATATTGCTGAATGTTATAGCAACACATGATGCTCCAATGGCGGAAGGGAAGGCTTTCCAAAGAGGCAATGAGTGGTTATTGTGAGCACCTCTGGGTCTATGAAAAAGATGAACGGGGTCAGATGTTCTCCAAACATATCATAATAAAAGGATGGCACGGTATGGTAAGAGATACATTAAGGCAAAAAATAAAAACTTGTGGAACTCAAGAAAAGATGACCTACAGATGTATTTGGAGTTATTTTTCCAAAGGCATTTTCTAGATTACTCATTCTTAATGGGATGGCTATGGGTTTGAATATATCTGCATTTCATGGATGACAGAAGGGAGTGCTGCATTGTTGGAAAAGACTTATTCAGTGTGATGAGTTTATATGGAAAACAAATGGGGAAACTGATTGTTTTTATAACTGCAAAAAATATTTGACAAAATTCTTCGGCTGAGGGTGCTTAATTACAGGAAATACAGGAATGTTGGGTATGGGTGTGAAGATGGCAAACTGTGCAAAATAGGTGAGATAGGGCTGACATTAACTCTGTTCTCCACTCACCAAGCCATGAACCCCAACTCTTGAGATCAGCAGCATCCATGTCTACATTATGAGGGGAGCCACACATATTTTCAGTAGGCAGACTACTCACATAACACAAGATACTGCCTGGTTGCACTACAGAGTTTAATCTCCAACCAAGATACCAAACACAAGCCCAATTAAACAGCACTGGACAAACATGAGGCATATGAGGCTCACACTTAGCTCAGTGGCCACTAGTTCTTGTCTATCTTCTGCAAATTCTACTCTTAAAACTATTTGTTATACAATGGAGCTTCCTAAATTATGGCAATTCCATAAGTATCCAATCACAAGGGGTTATCTCTTTCTACACAATGGGCATGTGTTCCTCTGCCTCTTGCAAAGTCCCTTATGTGTTATGACTTTGTTTCTTTGTAAACTTGTTCCTTGACTTTATTCTTTTTTCATCATGAGACTTTTTTTTTTCCAGGCTTCAACTCATTCCTGAAATGATTGAGAAACTCTGGTAGGCAAGAGAGAAGTGGACTGACTCTACTGGTTACTAGCAAAGAAGGTATCTTCTATGCAACTGTATGATAAATATTTATCTTCCTCGATGATGTCTGGATCATCACTGTTGTCTTTAAAGTTTTCTGCCTGAATTAAGTGACATGGTAGCAAGAAATCTACAAGATGGAGTATGCGATATAACATAAACCAGGTCTCCAGGGACCACCTTAGATGTCCTTTGGAAACTAGTGGCTCTTACCTGTACACTCTGCTGGGTGTGTGCCCATTGCAAGCACAAACACTTTCCTTCTCTATCCTTTTTCTAGATTCTAAATCTTAAACTGCTGTGTTCGATCTTATCTTTGAGGCTATTGCTAAAATACAACTTTATGCTCTGCAAGTTGGAGGTCAGTGCTTCTACATACTTATGCCAAAATTTGACCTCTGGAAATCCAACCTGGATCTAGCTTTCTAGGAACGGTTTAACTAAAAAGGAATTCAGAAATGTGTTAAGAAGAAAATCAGAACCAACTGTGACTTTTCAATTAAAAAAATTGTACATGCAGATTTGAAAATTAGAAACCGGTATCTCTTCCATGGCAACATTTCAAGTGTTTTATTTATCACACTTATATATAGAAACAACACAGGCTTTTGAAAATATGGTTTTGTGTGTGCATGTGGTAAGTTTTAGCTTTTTTTGGTGGTAGGTCACCAAGTGGAACAGGGACAAACCTCAGGGTATCAAGAATGCTGTTCAATTTCCTGTTCACTGATACACAGGCATAAATCCTCTGTATCTGTCCTTGGAAAGACAGAAACAAAAGTCATTCTCTCCTTAGAAAAAAATGGTTGACTAGGCATCACTTATATTTTGTGCCTTTGACTTTGGAGAATTAAGAGTTACTCCAAAACTTCACAAACAGAAAGATGGAGGTAAATATTAAAATATTAGAATACTGTGACTATTAATATGTAGCATAGAATAAGCTTTAAAATATCATTTATTCATTATTTGGTACAACATAAATGTTTTTATAGAAGCCTTAGAAAGACTGAAAAAATTTCTGGGTGAGTATGCACTGAACTAGAGGTTATGATAATGATAAAATGAACATTTAGAAATTCAGCATGATCTTTGAACTCTGGCCATATACTCTGGAGGAAGTTACATTACTTCTCTGTTATGATAGACTAAAAAGTAAAATATTAGAATCATCTGAAAAGGTGACTAACTTGTGGCTGAAATGATTAATAAGCTTACCAATAGTTTAATCTGAATCTAAAAACGAATCAATATAGTTAACCACTTGAGATTGGAATGATATCAAGAGAAAATTATCATAGAAAGAAACAAGAATATGGGCTTCACAGTCAAGCAGTTCTTGTTCTGTCAGTACCTGGTTGTGTGCTCAAGGACTCACAACCAATAGTTGTGTCATTTACGTCATCAGTAGAATGTGGGCAGTGACAGGTACCTGTGTATGACAGTGAGGGCATAACAGATTGTCTAGTTTAGTGCCTATCACACAATAAATGCTGAAATATGAGCCAATAAATTACACTATTGACATAAAATAGTATAATATATAGCACAAATTATACTGTGGATAAACCTCTAGACTGCTCCAAGTTTTGTGTATTGTGTCTACACAATTTTATTATCTGTTCTTTTTTTTTTTTTTTTTTTTTTTTGTACCAGGGATAGAACTCAGGGGGCACTCGATTTCTGAGCCACATCCCCAGCCCTTTTTGGCATTTTATTAGAGACAAGGTTTCCCTGAGTTGCTAAGTGCCTCGCCATTGCTGAGGCTGGCTTTGAACTCGTGATCCTCCTGCCTCAGCCTCCCAAGTGCTGGGATTACAGGCGTGCGCCACCATGCCCAGCTATTATCTGTTCTATATATAAGTCATGATTCTCTTCATTCAAACAGGTTAATAATAATGCTAAGCAACCTACATTAGTCCACTGATTAAAACCTTAGAAATGTTTGGATATCATCTTATATTCCTCTTTTGTAGGCGAGCTCTACCATTGATATTGTAATTTTTCATCTGCACATGGATGGAAAAACAAATAAACACACATTCTCAAATGGAAAATGTCTTTCACTTCACCTTCACATTTTAAGCAACCAGAAATTTCCTATTTCTCTGAATATTATCATCGATTGTTTATTGAACACTTGTTTAAAGATCTACTTAAGGTACCTAAAGAATCATCTGCTTAGCCAACACCCTATTAAGAATTTGCATAATAATTAAGCTGCACAAATGTTTCTGAAGGGAAATATATGTAGTCTGACCATAGTATTATGCAAATTTTGTTTTTACAGCCATTTAGTTTTTCAGTAATACCTTCTGCCACTTCACAAGCAGTGCATTAAGCCATGTCAGTGCTGACAACAGCATGCAGGAGCTGGACTCCAGAGCCTGCAGCTCCAGCCGAAATGTATGGTTGCCTTAGGGGCATTCTACCTATTAATTTAACATTCTAAAACTAATTATGTATGTCAGGGTGACCTCTGTCTAATCTACATTCATCAGAGAGTCCGAGCCGTCTGTCTCTATTGTTCCCATAATAAAATAGCTGTTGATAGACTTATATAATTGACTGTGTCGGAAGTGAACTCACCCTACATGACTACATGCAAATGGTGTACAGTCCCCCTAGAATAAAGATAAGCAAAAAATAATCCAACTATCTTCAGTAATTAACTTTAGAGGTTTCACAACAACAGTAGGAAATATATTTCCCGTCGGCTTAAAAATGAAAGTAGGGAGTGCATGGGAGTCACATCCGGAGTAATTAAAAAGTTTTCATGGGGTAAAGTTGGATGAAAGAAATGTACCTTCCACATCTTTATGTAAATAATGCATATCATACTTGCCACTGACGATGGTTTGGATATGTGTGGTGTCCCCCAAACATCAATGTGAGAAAATGCAAGAAGGTTGGAGGTACAATAACTGGGTGATGAGAACCTTAACCTAAACAGTGCATAGGGATTAGCTGGGTGGTAACTGAAGGCAGGCAGGGTGTGGCTGGAGGAGGTAGGTCACTGGATGCATGCTTTAGGGGTTTATATTTTGTCTCTGATGAGCAAAGCGTTCATTCATTCTCTCTCTTTCTCTCTCTCTGGCTCCTGATTGCCACATCCTGAGCTACTTTCCGTCTCCAAACACTTCTGCCATGATGTTCTAAAAAGTGTTCTTGTCAAGTCTTTTGGTCACGCTCATGGAAGAAAAAGCAGTGTTCTTTCAGTGTGCATATTTGTAGAACTCAATGCCAGGTATATACATACACACAAACTTTTATAAGGGACATTCATAATCACCTGTGCAATTTCGAATGTGCACCTGTTGTGCAAATACTAAGATATGTAGTAGATGTTTTCCTTCTCAAATATCTGTGGCATCTTTTCATGTATCCTGGTGAATTCATAGTAGAAAAACTTCTTCAAAAATTAATTTGTTGGTTGTATTACTGCAGCTATACTCCCTACACTGTTTCAACTTTATCTAGTTTCTGTGTATCTAGACTATTTTTATTATTTGTTTTATACAAAAATCATATTTGGAGGTGAATGACTTCCCTTTTGTTTAAAGGGATTTTTGTGATAAAAGCAACACTTTTATCAGAGGTTTTCAATCATAAATATTGATGAAGTAGCACTGCATGTTGAATATTGGACCAGGTTTGGAGGAGACTTGCAAAGGAGAGAAACGGCAAAATGTGCCTGTGAAAACCTCCCCGTCATGAAGAATCCCAACTTTTCTCCAGAGGCAATAAGCACAATTAATTCCATTGCATTCTCCCTGAAACTTTTACTTGAAACTTACTATCCTTTCAGCTTTATATCAGATCTAGAAGAGCACAATGAAGATATAAGATATGGTGCATGTTCTCGAAGGCATCACTAAGGACCTGGTGCATGACTGTCGTGACACAAGACTAAAGCAGTCAGGGTCATCCAGGTGAACTGGGATGGCATGAAATAATGACGCACAGAGAAATACTTTTGGGGCAAGGCA
The DNA here is from genome assembly GCA_025594165.1 of Tamias sibiricus. NCBI lineage: Eukaryota > Metazoa > Chordata > Mammalia > Rodentia > Sciuridae > Tamias > Tamias sibiricus. Next base: position 16,046,105 of record CM046662.1, read on the forward strand.
GGCAATAAAGAGAGATAAGAAGCACACCTCAAACCCTGATTTTATTGGGGGAGGCTGTTCCATGGAACATTCTATCCCAAAAAAGGGCAACGGGTAGGATTACAAAGGAACAAGGAGGCAGCCCACTCCCATTGGGTAACACCCACTTCCAGAGCTGTGCTCTTCTGATGAGCAGAGATGGGGATCCACCTGCTTCCTGGTCAGGGAAGCTAGTCTCCACATTTCCATCACTCAAAGTTAGGGGGTGCTCAGCTCCTATGTGGCAGCTCCTGACACATGACAACAGTCAGGAGACCCTCTGGGGCCACAATCCACAGGCTTCTTTCTACCCCTGGTATTCCAGGGTTGTGCGTCTTCAGGCTGGTTTTTAAGACATCATGCCTAAATTTCCTCATCTGTAAATTAAGCCTACCTAGACTCATGTAGGTTTGTTATAAGAATTTACATTTAGAATGACATTAAGAAAGAGTCAATGTAGAATCAATGACGCCACTCAATTAGGGTTTGAGATGTGGAAGTGCCTAGGCCATAATGTGTTGTATGATTAAATGTTTAATTATGTGAGTTTAAAAAAAAATTTTTAGTTGTTGATGGACCTTTATTTTATTCATTTATTTATATGTGGTGCTAAGAATCAAACCCAGCATCTCACACTTGCAAGGCAAGTGCTCTATCACTGAGCCACAATCCCAGCCCATAATTATGTGACTTTTTAAAAATTAAAAATGAGTCTACGAATCAAGACTAGAATGACATAGTTTGAATTCTATACCTTGTTTGTGAAAATAGGCAAGTTGTTGAAATGTTATAAAGCCTTATTTTCTTATAATTAAAATTTGCATAATAGTACCTATCTTATCTGGCTATATAACAGTAAAATGAAATAACACATGCCAAGCTCTTTAAGTAGTGTCCAGTGTTCAGGAAAACTCATGAAATGTATGTGGTTTTGATTTGATTTAAAGTCATACTTCCAATGAGTGACAAATTATATTAATAAAGAAGGAGATGATCAGAATAGTGGCTCCACAGATGGTATTATGACTATCCAAAGTACCACCAACTGAGTGACTAAGAAAACACCATTGTTTTGTGTCTCAGTTATGCAGGATTGGAACCTGAAATTTAGGTGTCAGCAGGCCTACACTCATGCAGCAGGTATTAGGTGGGATCTGTTCCAGGCCCCTCTCCTGGCTTCTGACAGTACCTTGGCTTGTGGAAGCATCACTCAAAGCTTCACTTGGTGTTCTCACTGTGTGAGTTCTTTTTATGAGGTTACCAGTGCATTGGATTAGGGGCCCATCCTACTCCAATAAGATTTAACTAACCTTAAACAAAATTTACATCTTAAAAATTATACTTTAAAAAGAATTACATCTGCAACAACCCTATTTCCTAAAAGTTCACATTCTGAGATACTTGGGGACAGGGGTTAGGTATACAATATATAAAACTTAGGGGGACACAATTCAATCCACAACAAAGAAAGACTTATGAATTCTGGAAGGGTATAAATAGGGGGAATATAGAACCCCCTACTAGGTCAGAGAGTGTAACCACAAAAGAACATAAGGATAAATAGAGAAGCCTACGGACAGTTAACTTAGAAGATAAAAAGAGTTTGCATTCATAAGTGAAGGGATATAAGAGAGAGAGGAGACTGCATTAGGTAGATCTGGGGTTATGCACTACACAATGACAAATACAGGCAAATCAGTTAGCCATCAGAGTAGACACTGGCTACAGCAGAGCAACCAGGGAGACATCAGTACATGAGAGAGTCAAAAATATTAAACAGTAAAGGAGTTTAGATGCACTCTTCAGGCATAAAAATCCGAGACTAAAATAAGACATTCACTGCCCAGGGTGCATACGGTCAACATGAAGGCAGTGTTATAAACTAGAGATAGAAAGGAAATGACTTGAAATTAGAACAGGGAAAGTGTGTAAGTGCTGATTGTACATATAGGAGTCTCAAAGTGCTCTTTCATTCCAAGAGAATGTGGGAGGCAAAATGCATGGTGTGGGGGGAGCATGGCTAGCCCTCCTTCCTCTCTGTTTTTTTGTTAAATAAGATATTAATATTTATTACCAGAAAAACCTGTTGTGACAATTTAACAACAGAATGATAATATCTCAGGATAACCTTTCACATGGTGAGTGAACCAAACAATGTCACCCATTGTAAGTATTATCTTACTCATTTGATTATTCTTAAACAAGGGAAGAAATTGGCAAAATACTTGACAGAAACATCTTGTCATTTCCCGTGAAATCATCTCTTCCATTTTTTTGTACTTTCCCTATTACTTTTCTACACTGTTTTCTCTTAAACTTTCCTTTTTCTCTATACTTCTACTTGCCCCTGTTGTCATTTTCTCTCTTAAAAAAAAAAAAAAATCTATAGCTGGGCTCAGTGGCACACATCTGTCAGCCCAGCAGCTTGGGAGGCTGAGACAGGACAATAGCAAGTTCAAAGTCAGCCTCAGCAACTGCATGGCACTAAGCAATTCACTGAGATCCTGTCTCTAAATAAAATACAAAATAAGGGTGGGGTTGTGGCGCAGTGGTTGAGTACCCCTGAGTTCAATCCCCAGTACAAAAAAAAAAAAAAAAAAAAAAAACTATAGTCTTTTTATTCTGACATATTTGGATAGATCCAAAATGCCAAGTGAGAACACTCTTGGCAAAATTAGGGAAAGAAGAGATCTGAGTGTATTTAAAGACAGAAAACTATAATTTGTACTTTTGTTAAATCAGAACATATAGTGTGTGTGTGGAATTTGCTACACAGTGCACATATATTTGAATTTTAAGTTCTACTCTGGCGTCTCTGTTTTCATTTGTTTGGATTTTTCACTTGTTCTAGCATGCCGAAAGAGTATTTCTAGAAATGGCTTGTACTGTCATTTTGCTATTTTTTTTAACCTCCCACTTTCTTTATATCTGTTATTATTATTCTTTTCTTTATCTCTTGTAGGGCTTGGCATGGCATTTGTTTTCCACTTACTAAGGGGCATATGCTAAAATGTTCTTCTTCCCAAAGTTGATGTTTGCATTTAAAATTGGATTTTTCCCTTTTTGTATTTGTTCATTCTTTGCACATTTTTAAATAATAACCTCTAAATCCTGTGGCTGTAACAGGAGAGCTAATAGCCACTGATGTTGTGGAGTTAACAATCTAGTAAGGACAGAGTCAAACAGAAAATAATTCAGTGCGATTGGAGCTCAAGGAGCTAAATACATAGACCCTTGTGAATGGAGGGGATGGTGTGCCAGGTTCTGACAGGTTCTGAAGGGTTCAGCAGAGGTTTCCCAGGAAGAAAACTTGAAAACACCTTCTCGCTTTTAGAACTATTCTATTTTTGGCTTCCATACACTATTGTGACGGTTCAGATAAGAAGTGTCCTCCAAAAATTCATGTGTGAGACAATGCTAGAAAGTTTAGAGGTAAAATGACTAGGTTAGAAGAACCTTAACCCTAATCAGTATACTAATCCCTACTGGATTGGGGAGAAACTGTGTGCAGGTAGGCTGTGTCTGGAGGAAGTGGTTCATTTTTGTGCCTTTGAAGGTATATATTTTGTCAGTGGTGAAGGGAGTCACTCTGTGCTTCTTGGTGAGATGTCCTGAGCTACTTTCCTAGGACATGCCCTTCTGCCCTAATGTTCTACCTCACCTCTGGCCCAGAGCAATGAAATTGGCCATCTATGAGACCTTTGAAACTGTGAGTGCCAAAGAAACTTTTCCTCCTCTAAAATTGTTCTTGTTGGGTCTTTTGGTCATAGCAGTAAAAATTCTGACTAAAACAACTGTAATACATCATGGAGGCCTAACTCTAACTGCTTCTATAACTACAACATTTGCAGAGTCTTTCTGGGCCTGAGGTCCTTATTTAAAAATATTAGGCTTTCAACCTCATACTACATCACAAGCCACAGTCCCCTTCTAGATATCAGTCTTCCTATATCCAGTATGGCTCTCCCCATTATATGTCTCGAGCACCTTCAGATCTTGGGTTTATTAATTTCTCTGATATTTTTGTTCAAGTCAGAAACCCATTCTGGGAAGTTAATGTGACAACAATAGGACAGAATTTTCCACAAGGAAATGCCATGCTTTGTTTTGGTGTTACATAAAAGAGATTACCTACAAATGACAAAGCAATTAAGCCTGCCTAACTCCAAAGAAGATGTGATACAGAATGAGGGAACTGAGACATGCATAAAAAAAAAATATAAGGTAGTCCAGGCCATAAAATAATGTCTCACCTCCTTAGAGCAATAATTATAAGAAAGAAGAATAACATTTGATAGACTAAGATTTTTTTCTCTTATTTATATCTTCATATAGTGAGTAGTATACAACCATATCTAAAACATGTGAGCTATGATTGTCGATATGCATTTAAGTGGATAAAACTTTAAATTCAAAGGATAAAAATGTATTTGTAATGAAAAGCCTCCCCCTCATTTCACTCCATAGCCACCAAATTTTTCTTTCCATAGCAACTAAATTTAAAAATTTCATGTGTACTCTTCTAGGGATATTTTGTATGTACATGTTTAATCATTCTTCATATTCCTCTTACATAAGTGCTATAATGTATGCACATACCCAATAACATGCTATTCACAATTTATTTTGATGTAATGCTGAAGCTTGGAACTAACTTCATCTAAACAGTGTACTGCCTTATTCTTAAAGGATCTATCATCATGCATTTGTTTAATCTTATAAATGGACATGCAAACTTAAAAATATTTAGATATTAAAAACAGTAATATGTAGCAATGATAGCACCTAGTGCTGGGGATCTTCATTCCTAATACTACCCTGCAATAAAAGGCACTAGAATTCCCTGGAGAAAGGACTTCATGTAGGGCTGAAGTAAGGACAAGTCAAGATGAGCTTCATACATTTTTGTAAGCTCCAAAAAATAAGTAGGTGTCCAAAAAAAAAAAAAAAAAAAAAAACCACCAAAAAGAATAGGAACAAGTCAAAGGGTCACACAAGTAAACCTGAAAGAGCAATAAAACCAATAATATGGTACTGGGCTATAAAGCACAAAGCATGATTGATATGCAAACTATACAAGGTATATGAAATATTAAATATCTTTGATTCCATACAAATGTACGTAAATGACATAAATGGAGGGTGCAGACAAATCTTGCATACAGAAGAATCCCCCACCTCAATGAGGGGAAGTTGAATTTACACTCCTGGAGTAAGTTACATTTGATTGTAGGCTTCCAAGAAATATAACTTGGAAATGAGATAAAGTAACTCCACAGTACAGAAACCTGGCAATATGAAGCTAACACCATAAGTGATTAGTCACACTGCTAGTATGCATGTGCTATGCTAAGAGTGATACTCTACTTCCACAGTCTTCTTTCCACAAACCCCTAATCTCAGGCTACCCGTGAGAAAGATCTAAAACACTACACAATGATGGACAAGATACAAATACCTGACCTGCATTCCTCAAAACTACCTACATGATCAAAAACTAAGGAAGTCTGAAAAGTGACAAAAAGAAGTGAACACTAAGGACACAGGATAGTGAAATACAACATGGTATTTTAGCTGAGACCCTGGAATAGAATAATGACACTAACAACAACAACAAAAAAAGTCTGATAAAATCCAAATCAAGTGCACCATTTCTGTACTGTGAGCCAGTCAGTGCCTTAAGAGCGGCATGTGTCCTCCTAGTAATGCTGATGCTAACCGTGGTTCCCCACTGTTTTCCAACCAGGTGCAGCACACATGGAAGCTCTGTGTTCTATTTTTTAACTTTTCTGTAAATCTACAACTACATCAAACTGAAACATTTTATTTAAAAATGTGCTACCGTAAATAGTCTTGTACACAGATCATTTGACATGTATGATATTATAACTTGTAGGAGGGATTTTTTTTTTTTTTTAAGCCAAACTGCTGTGATAAAGGGTTTGCACACAAACCTTGATGTCATCTCTGGCTCTTTCATTTAATCTATGCCCTACATTTAATCACTTAAGAAATCCTATTGTGGTCACCTTTAAATTCATGAGAATCGGACACTTACCAACCTTTGCTGCTGTGCTCCATGCCTACATTATGGTGAAAGCCTGTGAAAGAAAACTCCTGATTTCCCCTTGACTTTGACTATTTATTCTCCAGTAGCAGCCTACTGGAGAATAATGATATTCCTAGTATAGTAAGACATATCTTGTCACCCTCCACTAAGATGCTTCAAGTGTCTTCATGTCTCCCTTAAAGTTAAAATCTTGCAAAGGCTCTGTACACTCTACCCTGCCCTCCATCACCAGTTCCATTCATTTCTTTCTTTCATGCCATGCTCCCTGAGCCAGCTACCTAGCTCCCTGCTGTTTTGAATGCACAAGTAAAGTTTCAGTCTCAAGAACTTTGCACTTAGGATTCCTACAGTTTATGATCTCCCTCCTTCCTCTATCCACTCAACATACCAAGTATTAGCTTACCTTTTCAAGGAGATTGTCTTGACACCAGTGGTGGACAAGCCCCGCGATGTCATGCCCTTTTATAATCTCTTCTCTTGGGTCATACCCCTGTGTGATCCCTTTCCCTGAGTGTGGTTAGAAACTGATCTGCTTCTAAGGAGCAGCATCTGACAAGGGAGATGGGGCATCTCTCCTGTCATGTTAGGAGATATGGCAAAGATGAGAGGATTCTGCAGATGTAATGAAGGTCCTTAGTCAGTTGATTACTAAGCAGTTCAAAGTGGGGATTAAGCTGAGTGAGCCTCACTTAATGAACTTTTTTTTCTTTTAATGTATAATGCGTATTTCTTAGTTATAACCGCAGAGTTGTACGTCACATCTCTAGAACGATTTTATCTTGCATGACTGAGTCTTTATGCCCATTGAGCAGTAGCTGCCCATCTCTCCCTCCTCCATGCTCTGCAAACACCAACCTGCCTTTGTGTCTGAGTTTGATGACTTTAGATACTTATGTGAGTGGAATCATGCACCATTTGTCCTTGTGACTGGCTTATAGCATTGACCATAATGCCCACAAGGTTGTCCATGTTGTCTCATGTCAGAATATCTTTTTTATAGCGGAATAATTTTCCTCTGTGCGTGTGTGTATGTTTTCTTTATCTGCTCATCCATGAGTGGACATTTAGATGGCTTCCACTTCTTGGCTATTGTGAATGATATAATATGCACGGGTGCTATGGATGGACTGTGTCCCCCCGAAAGCATGCATTAGAAACTTAATCCCCATTACAACAGTGTAGGGAGGTGAGATCTAATGGGAGGAGTTTAGATATGAGGGAATCCACCCTCCTGGGTGGATTTATGCTCTCTGTTAAAAAGGGCTTGAGGCTGGGAGTTCAATTTCTTGCTCTCAATCTTGCTCTCTCACCCATGTTCTGACATAGCAGAAAATCCCTCTCCAACCACAGCTGCTCAATCTTAGACTTCCCAGCCTCCACTACTGAAAGAAATAAACCTTTGTTCTTTGTAAATTACTTAATCTCAGGTATTCTATCATAGTGGCACAAAACACACTAAGACAATGTGAGTACAGATATCTCTTCAAGAACCTGACCTCAGTTACTTGGATGTACACCCAGAAGTTGGATTGTTAGACCACAGAGTTGTTCAATTTTAATTTTTTGAGGAATCTCCAATGTTTCATAATGGCAGCACCATTTGACATTCCCACCAACCGTGTACAATGGTTTCAATTTCTCCACAGTCGACATGCTTGTTATATTGTTTTTTGTCTGGCTGGTTGGTTGTTTTATAACAGCCATCTTAACAAGTGTAAGGTGATACTTTATTGTAATTTAGTTTGCCTTTTTCTGGTAATCAGTGGTGTTGAGCATCTTTTTACATTTCTATTTTTTCTTTGGAGAAATATTTATTCAAGTCTATTTTTTTTTCAATCTGGTTATCTATTGTTTTGTTATTGTTGTTTTGTTATTGAGCTCTAGGAGTTTCTTATTGAAGAGACTATGTTTTCCCCACTCTGGAGTCTTGGCAGGCACTCCTGTCAAAGATCATTTGACAGTATATGTGTTTGTTTTTTCTGGGGTTTCTATTCTGTTCCATTGGTCTATCTGTCTTTGTGAAGTACCCTACTGTTTAGACCACTGTAGCTTTGTAATATTCTTTGAAGTCAGGAAATGTGAACCTTCCAACTTTTGGTGTATTTTTTTTTTTTTTGGGTGGGGGAGGCTATTTGGGATTCTTTGTCATTCCAGATGAGTTTTAGAATTTTTTTCTATTTATGTAAAAACAAAAATATATGGGCATTACGAATCTGATAGGAAATGTATTAGATCTGTAGATCACTTTAGAAAGTATAGAAATTGAACAATATTAAGTCTTCCAGCCCATGAACATGGGCTGTCTTTCCATTTGTTATGTCTTCTTTAATGTCAGCAATGCTTTTTAGCTTTCAGTGCATAACCCTTTCGCCTCCCTTACTAAGTTTACTCCTAAATTGTTTTGGATTTTAAAAATAGTTTCCAGTCCTTCTCTGAAGCCAAAGATTTTCAGCAGCAGAGATTCTGTCTCTCCATGGCTGGTTTTAAATATGCAAGCTACTATGAATCCTATGGAAGCAAGAAAATGAATTCCTCCAACAACTTGAGGGAGCATAGACCAAGATTCTTACTTCCTTAAGCCTCAAGTCCTTAAGACTGGAACCCAGATACAAACTTGGTTTTGAACTTGTGAGATTATAGGGAAAAGACCTAATAAAGTCTGGACTCCCTACAATACAATAAATAACACAATAAATAAATGAAACAATAAATAGATGTGTTTTTATCCAATGACTGTGATCAGCTGTGTCAGAGCAATAGGAAATGAATTCATCATCTTATTTCTTGTGCAATGCCATGTTTCTGGTATCTGTAGTTCATTCCTTTTCTATATTGAGTTTCTTAGCAATTACTATCACCTTTCATTTTATATTTTGTACTTGTTTATACTGTTTATCAATTATCTGCTCTCATTAAACTATATGGAGACAGACAACCCCATTTTATCCACTTTCATGAAAACCACTGCCTAGGAGAAAGTGCTTTAGTGTAACTGTAATGGTTAATATGAATTGTTGACTTGATTGGATGAAAAGATGCTGAGGATTAAGAGGCTTATGGGTGTGTCAAAGAGGGTGTGTCTAGGAATGATTGGCATGTGGGATAGCCAACTGAAATGGAGACCAAACGTGGGCAGCACTATCCAATAGGATGATGGAATAAAAGTTGGAAGAACAAGGAAAGAGCAGCACATACAAGCCCAATTCTTCTTGAACAGAGGTTCTTGATTGTTGCTGTGATCATCTGAGGATATCAGACTCTCACTCTTCACTCTTCCAAAGAGTGAAGTGATTGCCAGTGATTGTCCAGAAGCCTTCAGTCTCATACTAGGGTAACACTGTTCTTCCCTCTTGTTCTGGGGCTTCAGCCTCTTGGACTGGGAAGCTACTGGTTCTTCCAGCTCTCCAGCCTTCAGCGGCCATTGTGACTGTCCAGCTTCTGGTTGCATAAGCCAACCCAATAAGTCCTCTTTTTGTAATTATAGTTCCTGTGGATTCTATTCCTCTAGAGAACCCTGACTAACACAGTAGCAGATTATTTGTTGATTGAATTGAGGGAGAGATGGATGCCAGTTAAGTGAAACAGAAGCTGCCAACATGGCCAGCACTCATATACATTTTGATACAACACCTCCCCTGCTTATGATTTTGTTCCTGAAAGCACTGAGGGAGAGGGCATCAAAGTCTCATACAGATAGAGAGAAAAGGCCCAGCGTGGTGGCACATGCCTGTAATCCCAGCACTAGGGAGGCTGAGGCAGGAGGATCGAGAGTTCAAAGCAGCCTCAGCAATGGCGAGGTACTTAGCAACTCAGCGAGACCCTGTCTCTAATAAAATACAAAAAAGGGCTGGGGATGTGGCCCAGTGGTCGAGTGCCCCTGAGTTCAAACCCTGGTACCAAAAAAAAAAAAAAAAAAAAAGATAGAGAGAAAAGGATCTTGAGATGTCCCATTCCAGGTTAGTTACCATCACATGGTAGAATGCATAATTTTGTCATATGTTCAGAAAAAATTCAAGGTATTTTGTAGTTATTATGGAGGGTGAGAATGATATTCTATACCATCACTCTATTACACAAAACTGTAAATCCAGAAACTGGAAGAAATGAACCATTTTAGGGAGGTATCTATATACTGAGCCCTGAGGAAGAGACAGGAAAGAGCCTTGCTGACCAGACAAGCTGCTTTGTCAAGAATCTGAGCCAACAGACTTGGCACCCAAAATGAGTCCTACTATTTACTAATTCTGTCACAGAGGAGAAGCTGTAAAACTATACTGAAAGAGTCTGTGATAATACCAACTCACAATGATGTCACCAGTTTTCTAAGAAAAAAAAATTAAGTTGTGGATGTAACTTTATTTTTTAAATGTCTCGTATGTTCCTTTAAAAAAAAAATTAGCTATAGATGAACATAATGCCTTTTTTTATTTATTTGTTTTTATATGGTGCTGAGAATCAAACCCGGTGCCTCACCTGTGCAGGCAACCCAGCCACTGGACCTTTATGTTATTTATATGTGGTGCTGAGAATCAAGCCAAGTGCCTCAGATGTGCTGGGCAAGCACTCTGCCACTGAGCTTCAACCCCAGCCCTATCATGAGCTTTCCTGAGGACCAGTGGTTGTGGTACAGGAGCTCCACACAGAGGCAGCATAACTTGATGGCTTGTGCCTCCAGCTTTGGAGTGACACCCACAAGACCACACAAGTACTAGTTCTGTGACTTTGGAAAACTTTTTTAATCTTTTCATGTCAGATTTTTCTCATCTAAAAATTGGGGATTGTTGTTATCTTTCAGACATAAGATGAATCTTGTTGTGAAGATTAAATAAAGTTATGCATATAAAAAAAAAAACCAAAGCAGTTTCTAGCATATCGTAAATGTTCAGCGTATGTATTTCTTTTCTATTGTTTAATATGTGAAAATGCTTTATAAGAGGAAGAAACTTACTAATGAAAAGTATTATTATTTGGGACATTCATCGATTCTTATTCCAGTCAAGAATATAATATGTAATATAATGTGATCTGTCACACCCTAAGATTAGAAAATATTTTCCCCAAATACTATTTTCCTTAAGTACAAAAATGCATTTAGAATGAGTTTCAAAGGAAGAGTTTCCATTTAAATTTAATGTAATGCAGCCACATGTTTTCTTGCTGGCAATATCTTATTTCATTTTTAGCTTTCACCTAATTCCATATACTTTATTTTGTGGATTCATTACTATGCAAATACATATGCACTATATTCAAATACATGCTTTGAGGATTATGTTACATTATATCACTTCACAATTAAACAGCCTGCATCCAGTTTCTTCAAGTCACAAATGTTTTATCTAAGTTGGTACCAGTTACTGAGTTAAGTCAATAGGCAAGTTCTTCCCTTTGAACTAAGAAAACACTAAAATGAATCTCAACAGATGTTAATGATAAAAAGTTTGTTAAAAATCAATTGTATTACTAAAAAGATGCATATTGCCTGTAGAATAGTATGAAACACAATTTAAAATCATCTGATAAATCCTTTTTATCTATATATATATGAAGATTAATTTCCTAAGATTGTTCTGAGTTTTGGTTTAAAGTCATCTAAAATTCTCATTTCTCTTCTTCACCCTGATACCGTCTGTATGCTATTTTTATTGTTTGATAATATCCCTAGATTGTACAAAATTAAAAAGAATGAGCTGGTGTGGCATTGCATACCTGTAATCCCAGTAATTCAAGAGGCTGAGGCAAGAGGACTGCAAGTTCAAGACCCACCTCCGCAACTTAATGAGGCTCTAAAGACTTTGTGAGACCCACAATAAAATATTTAAAAAAATAAATAATAAAGCAAAAGGCCCAGGGATGTGGCTCAGTAGTTACATGACCCTGGATTTAATCCCTGGTACCAAAAAGAAAATAATAGGTAAAAAGAAAGAATACTAAAAGATGTTTTAACATAAATGTTGCTATGTTCATGTTCATTAGAACTGATAAAATATTACATGAGAAGAAACTAAAACCAATTGTTTGAAAGGTCTTTAATAATTAAGATCAATCTTTATGGCTTCAGGTGAAACGGTCTTATGAAAAAATGCCTATTCAATTCTCTAACTCTGAAGCAAAAATTAGGGTATTGTACATTTTTAGATTTTAAATATTAAAAGCCAGTATACTAAGATTCTCAGGAGTTATTTAGGAAAAAGGGAAGAGATACTTGAAATCAGAATATTTAATACATATGGCTTTATATATTAACTTGTGAAATACTTTCAACTGAATGTTTTATTCAACGTTAACTATATACTACTATGGTAATTCTTTTGAATTTTACCAGTACAGTAGGTCCCCCTTATCCACAGGGGATTTGTTCTAAAACCCATAGTAAGTACCTGAAACTTAAATCATAGATACTAAAGAATCCTATTATAACTGTGCTGTTTCTTCCATGCCCTGCAGGATTGCCACATATTACCAGAATTAATGCATTCATATATGTTTCATGTGTTGGTATCTCTTTTGTATCATAAAATGCAATAAGGGTTACTTTAACACAAGCACCACAACACCACAATTGACCTAGACCTAATAACCATGACAAGTACTAGGTGATTAACATGTGGGTAGCCAATACAGTGTGGGTACACTAGACAATGGGATGATTTATATGCCAGATTTGACAAGCCTTCATCATGTCACTTACAATAGTGTGCAGTTTGAAACTTGTTAATTATTTACTTCTAGACTTTGCATTTAAAATTTGGGGGCCATGGTTGGCTGTAGGTAACTGAAACTGTGATAAGGGGGTAACCACTATATGAAGAAATCCCATCATATATTTAAAAGGCCTTTTGGCATGGACTTTATTTTATTGACTCCTGTTGCTCAGTATCTACCACAGTATCTGGAATGTACCTTGTCCATTGAATACATGTTTAACTGAATGAATGAACAGACTGCAGTCATATCAATATGACTTGCTCTCTACCATGCTCTCTACCTTTGCAGTTTAGGCTGAGTCTGCACTGGGCAATTAGGCACTGCATTTTGGTAGAAATACTTACCTCATCTTAACTGGTAGTGGTGAAATCACATTTTATTCCTAATGAATAACATGGGGAGATTTTTCTTTTTAAGTTTTAACTCATAAAAGTTATATTCCAAAGTGAAAGAATACAGAGATGATACCACTTGTTATTTAAATGTTTTCTCTCTTTTTTTGTGTGTTTTCTTTACTGTTTCTATATACAGTACAGCTGCCATTTATACTTTCAGTTACCTTTCTTTTCTGGTATACAAAGTAATGAGCTATGTAGTTAGCTTTTCCATCACTATAACCAAAACACCCAACAAGAACAACTTAGAGGAGGAAAAGTTTATTTGAGGTTCAGTTTCAGAAGTCTCGGTCTATAGAGAGCCAACTCCATTGCTCTGTGCCCCAAATGAGACAGTACATCATGGGAAAAGGGTCCAACAGAAGAAAGTGGTTCAGCTCAGTGAGGCCAGGGAGCAGAGAACAGAGAAAAGGGTAAGGGTAGCAGGGAAGAGGTGCTCTTCCAAAGCATTCCCCCAGTTACCTTCTTCATCCAGCCATGCCCTACCTGCTTACAGTTACCACCCAGGCCATTCAAACTGGGATGGAATAATTAGGTCAGAGCTCGCACAATCAAATCATTTCAACTCTGAATATTCATTTCTGCAGAAACACAGGAGTTTTGGAGGGACACCTCATGTCTAAACCATAACAACTAGTTATCTCATTTTGTATATATAAATATAAATTAAAGCCTTTGAATAATTATGAACAACTTCGTAAATTTAGGTATGCCAAACTTAACATATAAATATTTCATAACTGCATGTGTATACCTAATTAGAAGATTAAAATTTAATGATATTTGGTGTGGAATTCTCCCCTACTCCATGAGATTCATAGGTTGAAGCCCTAATACACAGTAGCTCAGAATATGATTGTATTTAGAGACTTGGTCTTTACAGAGGTCATTAAATTAAAATGAAGTCTTTATATTAAGGCCAACGCCAATATGACTAGCATCCTTATTAGAAAATAAAATATGGGCACAAATGCACTGAAGAAATAATGCAAAGATATAGAGAGAAGATTGCTATATCTACAATGAAAGGACAGAGGCCTAGAACAAATCTTTCCCTCATAGCACTCAGAAAGAATCAGCCCTGATGCCACTCTGACCTTGAACTGCTCACCTTCAGATCTATGAGAAAACAGGCTTCTGTGGTTTAAGCTACCCAGTAATGGAAGTTATAGCAACTTAACATAGAGGTGGAAATATGCAAACTTACATGCTTATCACTTTATTATTTAAATTTTCTTTTTTTTATAGTATTTTGTTTCTCTCCAATAGCTTATAAGCCATACCAAAAGACTGAGAACAATAATCCCAGAATAAAAATACCTTAGTTGATAAAATGTTCACTGTCAATTTCCGTGTGAGATTTACTTTTCTGTTTGACTCCTGCTCAGCTACAGGCAGATCTTTGTAGTGTTACTGTGATAGCAATGGCTTGCAATACAGTAAGTGACATCCTGAAGCCATCAATAAAACAGCACATTTTTTCTAATGTAGTACAAATTTTTGGATATAAGAACATTGTTAATACAATAGGAGAACCATTAGCATATACAATAGTATTGCTTTATTAACAGCCCTGTTCATGTTAGCAATTTTGATCTAATTTAAGTGATGTCCCCATTATAGTAGCAAATTGTGTTTTCATTAATACAGTGAGAAAGCCATTAATATGAAAATTGCTCATTCAGAATCACATTAGTGAAGTGCTTATCCTATTATCACTAAGCTGATTCTAACTTAGGTGCTAAGCAATCTGAGTTGAAGCATCCTACAGTAAAGAGGTCAACATATTTCCTCAGGAGGTTTTCACTGGCTTTCTCATGGTCTTTTAACACATATTGTATTATTAATTAAAGCTATATAAATATCAACGTCATTATGTGTTTTTTGCTGATTCTGTACATTTTATGTAATGGCACATATATCCTATAACGTCACACTGGGATACTCTTAACTATCCCCAGCGTATTGTCAGCATATTAATAAGTACTGTGTATGAATTTAGATTCTTTGTATGTAAGCAACAGAATCTAATTCCACTATCTAGCACAAAAAAAAAAAAAAAAAAAATCCAAACACAAAAACAACAACAAAAGCACAGAAAGATGATTGTAGGGGAATTCACAGAATAAACAGGGTAAAATAGTTTTGAAACAGAAAACAAGGGGTTTACAGGGATCATGGATTGACTCACCTTTAGTTCTACACCAGCTTTTTGCTTCACTAGACTGTCTGGATCTGTCTATTTTTGGTTCGTCCTACAAGAACACACAAAATTCTATAGAGGAAATCATTCCCTACCAATCATCATGGTATTATTAAGAAGGAAAGTAATGGAATTAGGAGGCAAAAAAAAAAAAAAAAGTAAAAGATTCTGCTAGAGTTATAAAATATATGACGGGTATCCTGCCTCACAGGAAACTGGTGAGCTCTGTTCCCACTCACAGTGACCAGACCCCCTTGAATGTTCATCCTCGGGATCCATGCCCATGTTAGGTGCTTTGGCCCATGATATGTGAGCATTTATGTTTCTAATTACTGTTGCTCAACTTCCCAGTTCTCTTTTCCCCGCCATCCAAACCAGAAACCTTCTAGATGGTGAAGTTTCTGCCAAATTGCAGTCTCGGAATACAGCCATGTAAAGAATTTCACTGACAGGCAGCAATATGTGCAAAAACAAGAAGAGAACATTTTCTAAGCTGTAGAAACTGTGTGGGTCTTGTTACCATGGCCTATCCCACACCAAAGAGATACAGGTAGGTGGTAGAAGGATGATCAGCACTGTTCAAATTTAAGTTCTGATTCTTATTGAATGTAGGACTTTGGAAGAATTTTACTAACTTGTCTGTGTATCAATTTTATCACTTATAAAATGGGAGAAGAGATGTCAAAAGCACCATGGTAATGGTATAATGTCACGTAGAAGGATAAAAAGCTGAAGTCAGAACACTTGGAAACATCACTAAGTAAGAGCTCAGTGGGGCTGTGGATCAGTGGTAGAGCGCTTGCCTAGCACAGGTGAGGTACTGGGTTCTATTCTTGGCACCACATAAGAACAAATAAATAAAATAAAGGTATTGTGTCCATCTACAACTAAAAAATATTTTTTTAAAAAATGGAAGGAAAAGAAAAATACTATAGCAGCATAAATTATCCTGGTTTATTAAATAACAACTAGGATATTATCAACTGCAAATAAATTACTTCATTTTTGTTCCAAAAGGATATAAAAAACTTCATATTAGAATATTTAGGACTAAGAACACTATTAAAATGGAGAAAACAGAAAATATCTGAGTTAGGGTGGGCAGGGGACAAAAGCATGCAATGGTAAGATAGAAGGCTGAGACCCCCACCAATGGAGAATGTCTCTGTGCATCCTAACACATCTGTGTTTCATTTTACAAATGAAACACAGATGTGGAAAAACAAAATAAAATTTAAAAATAATTTTTAAATACATAAAAAGCACACAAAAACTATTGAAATTAAATAAGACATACTGTAAAATCATTTTTAGCTAGTCTCTTCTAAAGGGAACCTGAATTAACCTTAAGTCTGATGACCTCTTAAGGCATTTTCCCCATGTACTTCTTCTTCTCAATGTTTATGAGAAAATTCACCTGATGGATGGAAACCATCATTCTGTGACAGCGTGTAGTGAGTGGTGGTACTATTAATCACATAACTAAGGTTCCAGTTCTTGGTAAATCTACAGATTTCTCAGACTAAAAACACTAAAATCAAAGATGGGCTTGGCATTTTGACTCTTTCTAAGTTTGTATTTGCCATCTCTAGAATGAATTCTGATGTATTCTGCTTTAACCTGATAACACAGTTATTGTGAGAATACTGTATTGACTTCTTACCCCAAAACTTGCGTTAAAATTTCCAAGAGCCTTCCAATTTATAATACCTTGCACCACAGTTTTCAGTTATCTTTTAAAAAGTATCGTGTGAACATAAATCTGCCTTGCTGCAAAGGCATAGTTTTATGATACCATGCTACCTCTTTTGGGCCAAGAGTTTTATTTTCAGTTCTTCTCTGATAGGTAATGGTCTGGGAACATTACTGTTGTGACTCATTTTCTCCATTTATTAAATGAGAAAAAAAAATTCCAATCTCTTTTGAATAAAAGATAAAACACACTCCATGGGTATAAATTGCTCCATTTTGAAGAGTAGAAATTCAAACATGATGAATTACATTAGGCCATCTCTAACTTCCTATGCCTCATGTCTTTTAAAATAGAAAAGGGGAAAAATTCATAATAGTTTGTGAATGCCTCATAATTTCTTTTCAGAAAACTTATTATTTTCCCCCTACACTTCAATGCAATCTCTTCTTCAGTTTGAAATATTTAGCTTTGGATTAAAATCTTCCAGTTGTGTGCGTGTATGCATGTGTGTGTGTGTGTGTGTGTGTGTGTGTGTGTGTATGTGTGTGTATTTGTGAGTGTGTCGCACTGAATTAATAGCAATGCAAAAATACAATTTGTGAAAGTGAAAAAGGAAACAGTAACCTTGTACTTTCCAACAGGGCCTATATGAATTAGGTAAAATACGATCCTCCGTGTATTTATTTCCAACTTAGACTGGGGTTCTTTCATCATTTTTATCATGTGTACACACATGGCATGCTACGGAATGAAGCTGATTCAACCAACCCATTAGGTACAAACTGTGTTTTCAATGCTGGCATTGCTAAGAAGGCAGGCTTTCCACTTGGATCTGTGCCCATGTTCATCCTGGGGTCAGGGCCAATCGCTATGGCAAGTCTTGGGAGTTCATTGCTAATCACTGCAGGAAATAGTCATGAAGACCTCTAGGAGCTCAAGATTCTCCATTCTCTTTTAGGGGACAGATGTGTCATCTGAGTCACAGGAATAATGATGTACATAAACAACAGATCAGGGACAGTGGTGTTCAGAAAGAATGAGGGTGAATCAGCACAGTATTCACTGCATTCTAGACTACCCACAGGTCATTTTCTCCTTCTTGCTTTCTGGATTGCCTCCAAAAATATTTTTAATGAGATTTTCATTGAATTTCAAATCAATGTGCTAACCTAAAGAGAGAGTTGGGAACAACAACAACAAAAAAATGAAACGTAATGAGATTACAAAAGTGAAAAATATAATAGTCATTGGCCATTAAAATAGATTTTATTATTATGTTTATTTCTGTTTTTCAAGAGACAGAGGATATGGTATTTGTCCTTATTTGAAGTTAAAGTAGAATACTAACAAAGTGTTGGGGGGTGGGAATCAATTTACTGATTAACATTCTGCTGTTCAATAAAAAAAAAAAAAAAGGTTCTCTTTTTCTGTGGGTAATATTTTTCATATTTTCTTGTTCAGTACACTTTTTTTTTTTTTTTTTTGCCTATTTCTAGTTCTATCATTATCCTATTGTGAATCTTTCCCATCTAGGATTGAACATCCTGAGAACCTTATCTTAAGCATAGATATCTTTGGGCTTTTTAAAACTCCTCTGGGATTTTCTTTCCAGCTTCCTAAAAATTAGGAATTCAACAGCCCCTGCTCTTTTTGGTCCTAGGTAGATAATTACCAGCAGAACTAGTTACTGGAAACAAGTTATGGTTCACAAGCTATTAAACTTCAGGCTGAGGCTTCTTGACAGTTTCTTCCCAGATTTCTGAAACCGTAAAGTTTGCCTGAGTTGACTGTAACTCTTCTGCTATTATCTACTGGAAAAAAGCACATCAATCTACTATAGAAAGGATTATCAGATTTTTTTTCCCAAATATAAAAATTTCCTTGGTCAATTTAATTGAGTGTCCACTCATTATCTACAGAGGCCACATTGCAGAACAACAGAAGGACACTGAACATGTGAATAGTTTGTTGGATATACGAAAAAAGTCAATCGTATTTACCTTGAAGATTCAAAGTAATGTTTATAAAAATATGTGGCATTACAGATCAGGGCGTTTGCTCACTGCAGGTCACATCAGTAGGCATTTTCATTAAATCCCAGCTCACCTATGTGTGTACCTCATTCTGACCTTGCCAACTTAAATTATGTTGTTTTCATGCTTTTCTTACAAAGAATTTTCTTTGTTGTTTTTTGCCCTGTTATTGTCACCCTCCACACATCATGTTTTGTTTTTGATATACATGCTGTCGTAGAATCAGATCCAGAGGCTAGGAAGAAGTTGAGGTCAAGAAGTTTGTTTAAGTCTTGATCTCAGGAGCAAACCGGGAAGACAACCAGAGAGGAGGATTAAAGGATGACTGTTCAGTTGTGACAGCTGGGCCTCAGCCTGCTGACCATCTCTAGGAGATGTACAGAACATGCCTCCACTGTCCCACCTCAAGAGTTGAGAAGCTGAAGCCTTTAGTTTGAATCCATCCCATTTATTGATTCTTGATTTTACCTCTTGCACCTTAAGAGTCTTGTTAAGAAAGTCCAGGCCTAATCCAACATGATGAAGATTTGGGCCTTTTTTTTTTTTTTTTTAATATGTATAACTCATAGTGCATATATTTAGTATCTTTTTACATATAACTGTTTGTATACAAAGTATATTCGTACAATTCAGGTCTTCAATCATGCATTAAGGAAAATGATATCCATCTCATTCAACCACCTTTTTTTTTCTCCCCCTCCCTCCCCTCTTGCTCCCTCCCTTACCCTCCCTTCCCTTGACCATTCTAGTGTTCCTCTAATCCTCCTATGTACCCCCATCCAACAATACTTTGAAATAGCCTCCTTATATAAGAGAGAACATTTGGTACTTGGATTTTTGAGACTGACTAATTTCACTTAGCATTATGCCTTCCAACTTCATCCATTTACCTGCAAATGCCATTAATTTGTTTTCTTTTATTGCTGAGTAAAATTCCATTGTGCGTATATACCACATTTTCTTAATCCATTCATTTACTGAGGGACAGCTAGGTTGGTTCCACAACCTGCCTATTGTGAATTGTGCAGCTACAAACATTGAGATAGCTGTGTCACTGTAATATGCTGTTTTTAGGTCCTTTGGGAATAGACCCAGGAGTGGGATGGCTGGGTCATAGGATGGTTCCATTCCCAGTTTTCCAAGAAATCTCCATACTGCTTTCCATAACGGTTGCACCATTTTGCAGTCCCACCAGCAATGTATGAGTGTGTCTTTTTCCCCACATCCTCTCCAACATTTATTGTTGCTTGTGTTCTTGATGGCTGCCATTCTGACTGGAGTGAAGTGAAATCTTAGAGTAGTTTTGATTTGCATTTCTCTAATTGCCAGCGATGTTGAACATTTTTTTATGTATTTGTTGATTAATCATGTATCTTCTTCTGAGAGGTGTCTTCTCAATTCCTTAGCCCATTTATTGATTGGGTTATTTGTTTTTTCACTGTAAAGTTTTTTGAGTTCTTTATATATTCTAGAGATTAGTGCTCTATCTGATGTGCATGTATTAAATATTTGTTCCCAATTATTTGGGTCTCTATTCACCTCACTGATTGTTTCTTTTGCTGAGAAGAAGCTTTTTAGTTTAAATCTATCCCATTCATTAATTCTTGGTAGTAATTCTTGCGCTACAGGATTCTTATTAAGGAACTTGGAGCCTAATCCAACATGTTGGATGAGCCTGCTTTTTCTTCTATTAGGCACAGGGTCTCTGGTCTAAGTCCTAAGTCCTTGATCCACTTTGAGTTGAGTTTTCTGCAGGGTGAGAGATAGAGGTTTAATTTCATTCTGCTACATATGGATTTCCAGTTTTCCCAGCATCATTTGTTCAAGAGGCTATCCCTTCTCCAATGTGTGTTTTTGGTGACTTTGTCTAGTATGAGATAACTGTATTTATGTGGGTTGGTCTCTGTGTCTTCCATTCTGTACCATTGGGCTACATGTCTATTTTAGTGCCAATAAAATGTTATTTTTGTTACTAATTCCTCTGTAGCATTGTTTAAGGTCTAGTATTGTGATGTCTCCTGCTTCACTTTTCTTGCTAAGGATTGCTTTGGCGATTCTGGGTCTCTTAGTTTTCCAAATGAATTTCATGAATGCTTTTCCTAGTTCTATGAAGAATGTCATTGGGATTTTTGCATTAAATATGTATAACATTTTTGGTAGTATGGCCATTTTGACAATATTAACTCTGCCTACCCAGGAGCATGGGAGATCTTTCTATCTTCTAAGATCTTCTTCAATTTCCTTCTTTATTGTTCTGTAGTTTTCATTGTATAGCTCTTTTGCCTATTTTGGTAGATTGATTCCCAAGTATTTTATATTTTTTGAGGCTATTGTAAATGGGGTAGTTTTCCTAATTTCTCTTTCATTGGATTCATCACTTATGGATAGAAATATTTACCCTCTTATTCCCTTCCATCACTGGCTGAAGATGCTTCCTGAGGAGTCAGGAACTCCCTCGCCCTTCAGAGTTAGACCTCAGGATGCCAAAGAAAGCCTGTATGTGGACAGCTGCAGGTACCTGGTGGGAAGAGCCATCATCAGAGTGCTCTGAAGCAGTGGAAAACAAAGACCCTGAGTGGAAGAACAGTAGACTTGGCTGTGATTACCAACACCAGGAATCACATTGCCATCTCTATGGCTCTTATTTAGGGAATAAAGTATCAGGTATTAATCTGGTTCATGATCAGCAATTCTTAGTAGAGAATGTATTGCTTTTCATTATAAATACTACAGCTGAAGTAGTTTATTTCCCACTTATCCCAATAACGGGTATGCCAGTGTGGCATCTAGATTCTTTAAGAATCCTTTATGAACACACACAGAACTCTGTGCTCAAAACCCTACGGCTATTTTAGCCTATTATAGCACAACTTCCTTCCTCCCACATTTCTTGGGGTCCAAGATGAGATGCCTTAATCACCTGTCACTGATTTTGCTGTTTTTCTCTTACTCTCAGGCATACCTATTATATTAGTTAGATTTCTTTTATTCTGTGATAGAGGAAGATCCAACTTGAAATGGCTAACCAATAAGGAAAAAAATTATTTACAAAACAAAAATATGCTGAAAGAGATCCAACTTCAGGGGTGGCTGTCCCCAAGAACTTAATATGCAGCAGGACAAGTTGGATCAATCTGCATGCTTTACGCTCCCATCTCTTGGTTCTGTCCTGAGATGAACTGTCGCCTTAAAATGCAAAGTAGACACCAAGACCTCCACACATCCTACTCATAGTTCCAATTTATCAGAAAGAAAAGCTTTATTCCTACCAATAGCTCAAATAAAACCCTGGGCCTGACTCTCAGAAATCCATTTGGAGAATTGGATTGTATTTAAATCCCTCTGAATCCTAGAACTAAAAACTTTCACTGGGAAATAGGATGATCTGATTGTCTGGGCCAGAATGGCAAGTCCCATGCAGGAGTGCATGAGGGTGTGTAGTGGGAGGGGGAGTGAAGCAAGGGAGGATAACTTTCCCAGAGGATCATGGATCCATGGATCGAGAGAGAACAGAAGTCAGTGTGAGTTATGCTTCCCAGCACTTGATTCTCCAGATAAAAATCAAGGGACTGGTATAAAAAGAAGATGGTCTGGATTCCCACCAGTTTACTAAATGTCTATGGCTGCAATGTGTCACATCTTTCCATGCCATCATCCCACTGCTGGCTTGACTGAATTCCTGCTCCCCCATTTCTACCTTGATTGACATCTGCAAACATAGATGCTCCTTAGTTCTTGATGGGGTTATGTCCTGATAAACCAATCTACAGGTGAAAATATCTTAAGTCAAAGAGTCACATAATATGCTTAACCCACTGAACATTAGAGCTAAGCTATGTGGCATACTATATGTATATCCATTGTTTAATCTCATAATTGTGTGGCTAAGTGGGAGCTGTGGCTCACTGCCCAGCATCCTTAAAAGTACAGCATATTCCTAGCCTGGGAAAAGATCAAAATTCAATATTTAAATTATGGTTTCTACTGAATTTGCTTGCTTTTAAATCATCATAAGTTTCAAAAAATCTTAAATCACACACTATCTTTAGCTTTGACCAATTGTGATGTTTTCCATCTTAGCATCCCCCTGCAGAATAGCTCTACTGTATACCCATTGTAGAAATGGTCAACAAACCTCCCATTGGATTTCTTATCTATAACTGTGATTTGCACATACTCCCCAAAAAGAAGAACCTTTTGGGTCTATTTCAAAACACATCATTGTTGATATACTTTTAAAAATTGACTGATTAAAAAAAATGGATCAAAGACCTTGGAATCATACCCAAAACTATACAACTTGAAGGGTTAACACTCCAGCAAACAGGGACTGACTTTCTTGATAGATCCCTGTAGCTCAGGAAATAATGCCAAGAGTTAATAAATGGAACAGCATCAAATTAAAAAGCTTCTGCACAGCAAAGGAAACAATTAGGAATGTGAAGAGAGAACCCACAGAATGTGGGAAAATCTTTGCTATCTACTCTTCTGACAGAGGATTAATATGTAGAATATATAAAGAGCTCAAAAAAGTTTCCACCAAAAAGTCAAATAACTCAATTAATGAGAAAATGAACTAAACAGACACTTCTCAAAAGAAGAAATACAAATGGACAACAAACACATAAAATATGTTCAACATCTTTGGCAATTAGGGAAATACAAATCAAAACTACAGAGATTTCATCTCATACAAGTCAGAGTGGCAGTCAACAAGAATACAATTAATAATAAATGCTACAGAAGATGTTAAGAAAAATGAATATTGTTAAACTGTTGGTGGAACTGTAAATTAGTAAAATCACTAATGGAAATCAGTATAGAGATTTCTCAAGGGACTAAGCATGGAACCACCATATGACCCAGCTATACCACTTCTTAGTATTTGCCCTGAATTAAAGGCATCTTACTACAATGATAAATGCATGCCCATGTTCACAGCAGCACAATTCACAAACTATGGAAACAGCCTAGGTATGTGTCAATGGATGAATGGATAAAGAAAATGTAGTACATACACACAATGGAGTATTATTCACCCATGAGGAGTAATGAAATTATGGCATTTGCAGGAAAATTGATGGAACAAGAAGGTTAAGGGTCCTGTGTTTTCTCTCATATGCAGAAGCTAGAGAGAAAATAGGAAAACCAAGGTGTGGATGGATCTCCTAAAATTTAAAAGGGGAAAAGTAGAGGAAAAGGACCAAGTAGTGAGAGATGGAGAGGAAAGGGGGAAGTGCTGTCCTATTTACCTGTTTCTACTGCTGACTCTTTAACTCACAGTCTTATTCCACCAATTATATTTTGCTATTTGTTTCCTGAATCTAAGTCCTGATTACGTGTCTGTAGAGAAAGCTGAGGCTCCTATCATTGTACAGGTCATTTATCATATGGGCTTTGATTAAAACAAAAGTTGACTGAATGAATAGACGTGAATTTTTTTAAAATATTTATTTGTTTGTTTTAGTTGTATACAATGCCCTCATTTTTACGTGGTGCTGAGGATCGAACCCGGGCTGCACACATGCTAGGCGAGCGCTCTGCCGCTGAGCCACAACCCCAGCGTGACATGTGAATTTTTGATGTCACTTTTTACATTACCATTGGTGAATACAACCTATATTCGGACTAATGAAGACAGGACACTGAAATGATTGGAAGCCAGGATCACATTGACTCTGTGAAATCACAGCTCCCAAGCTAGACTGTCTTGCTTCAAATCCAGCTCTGTAATTTTCTGGCTGTGTAAACCTAAAAAAAATTATTTAATGCCTCTGGATGTGTTTCTCCTCATATAAAATACAACCGCTTATAGTGTTTTCTTCATAAGGCCATTGTGTGACTAAATAATACCACGTATGTAAATCCCTTAAACTAGGGGCTGGCATGAGAGCTCATTAAATACAGTTCCTCTTATTACGAGGAAGTATATTTTACAAGTATTACCACTTCTGGTTCTGACTGGATCTTTCAATTGTATCCTTTTTATGAAAATGCTCAGATAGGAAGAAAAAGATAGTCCTGTATTTAGGGAGAAATCTATAAGACTGTGAAAACTTACTGTTGAGCATTTAGATCAGACATGAAAAATAAGGGAAGGCTCTTTTAGATTTTATTAATTGCCTCCTTATTCAACAGAAAATGAGGAAAATTTCAGTATTAAAAACTGTTTTCAAGTTGTACTTTCCTTCAGATTGGAGGTATGCCAAATTTTAGTATTTAAGGAAACCCTCAGATAAAAGTACACTAAATGCTTTTAAAATTCATTTTCTGCATTACAGGTCATTACAGAAGAATATTTCACTGTTGAAATTTTTGTTGAGGTAAGAAATATCTTCAAATAAATTATATTGAAAACTAATTTGAAACAGTTATAAGAGGCCATGGGCCAACTGGTGTGTGTGTTTGTGTGTGTGTGTGTGCGCACAGCAGTATGATCACTACTCCTGCAGTAACTCCATTTCCCTATTGGAAGCAAGATTTGTTCAATAGTTTGGGGAACAATAAACCCCCTTGATACGCATGTATTTCCAAGGTAAAATTGCACTTCATTTTTATTCTCATCAAATAGAGAAAAATAGAAACAGTTTTCTTTTCATCATCCTAATTTTTACAACTCAAATTTTAGGGTTGCTTTGGCTGATCTCTTCCCTATCTTATCTGTTTCTTGGGAATTATCTTCCTTCTTACCTAAATAAGCAATAAAAATGTATGTTTAAATTATTTTATTGTCCTGTAAAAATGACACAGGCCATCAATACTAGTAACTTCCCTAATGTACATTAAAAAAGATCAAAAGACCTTTTTTTTTTTTTACACAAACTGAAATCCTCTAAAACATGTTAACTGTTTAGTCTAAAAAAAAAAAGTTATAAGATGCTTTTCATTTCAGTGATCTAATTTTTATATGTAAAATAACAAAGAAAGTTTTTGTTTCCTGTCAGTTCTACAGGAAGCAAATGATGCAAAACCAATAACCTTTTAATATCTTTAGCACACCTGAATGTCTTCATTTCATTTATACAGTGCCAGTTTAAGCCATTTATTTTCTCCCTTAAAAAAGTAAAGGAAACTGCGAAAGACTTTATTTAGTGAGGGTGAGAGATTTTTATTGTTGGTGGTGTGCTGGATCATTCAAGTGTTCTTCAAGAAAATTACCCTTTTATAGAATCTATGATGATTACAACCAGAAGCATATTAATTGCTGGTACATATTTGCTGTTGCTAAATAAATCAGACAAAATGTCCATCTCTCTCTTCCTGTTCCATTTACTTCCTGCTTCCAGCCAAATCTAAATGTAATCCTGCAGAGTAGCCCCTGACTGAGTTAGCTTATTCAGATGTCCAGAGACCATGCTGACTCCCCTTTCAGGCTTCTTTTTCTTCAGCAGATGTAGTAATGCCATTGGTACATCTTTGGGGAATTTTCCTTTCTGCTCTTCACCCTCATTACTTCTGCCATCTGGTCGACTTCTGTTTTGCTTCATACAACAGATGTGTTCCCACCTCCCCGCCCACAATGACCTGAATGAATCTCTGGTGGTTCAGCATACCCCAGAGTCTGGGCAGGTACAGAGACAGACAGTAGGACAATGCCAAAACCTTGAACCTATACAGAGTTACACAGAGCACTTTGTATCTGTTCAAAGCAAGGAGGAGGCTTATGTTGATACTTCTCCACAAACCCAATATATATTTCTTTCTTTTGGATCATTAAATGAACGTGAAAGCTAAATAAATCATCATTTATTGCCAAAAAAGGTCTTACTTTACAGGATCCAAATTTCTGTTCTTTCTTTTGGTCAAAATATTGTGACCCATGCCACTGTGATTTGCACGGCATTCAACATGCTTGGAGTACAAGTATGTGCTAGCTTGTGACTTTGCAGAGTTGCCTATTGTTGATGTGTTACACATGTACATATGTGGAAACTCAATAGCGTACTCATTCTTATGGGAATATTGAAGTATAAGATAAATTCTTTCCTAAATTAGATATTAGTTCTTTAGAGAAATGTGATTAAGCCATGAAATTACTATTATCAATGTAAAACCACATTTAGTCCTGAATTGAGATACAGATTATGAAATACAATAGAATTGCAAAGAATGGATAGTGAGTTCCAGTTCCAGAGAGAGAGAAGAGAGAGAAAAGTGATAAAAGCAGATGATGAGGGCAGTTTGCCCACTGAGATGAAAAGTCTTTATACATCTATTTAAAGCCTAAATTCCATTTAAATGTTATTCTACATATAATGATCTGAAATAAAGATTAAAGTGTAAAAAAGTATTCCACGTTTAAACCTGCAGAGAAGCTGAGGATTAGATTAAGAAGTAATTGATAAAAGTTATCAATTACACATAAAAGTTATACTTTAGCATTTAAGTCTTTTTTCATCAAAGAATCTTTTTTTGTGAAAAAGAATTCTGCATCGTTATGCCAACATAATTAATTTATGCACTCTTTGGATGTAACAGTGAAAATATTCTTAATTTTAATATATGTGAAACTTTTTGGAATAACGTGCTTTGGAATGCCTGCTGACCTTTGAGGGTTCACCACAGACAGGGTGGGCCCAAAAGATAGAAGTGAAAAAGTGATAGCGTTAGAACTCTTTCCCACATGACGAAGATTTCCTTGTCCAGACCCTTTGAGAAAAAACATGAGTTCTATGAACAATGGAAAGAAGTGTACTTCTTTGAAAACCTTTTGAATGAAATTATGGATGTAAAAACATGTGAAACAGGCTTTCAATGTAAAAAAATGAAAGGTGATAAACATTGAGTCTCAGTATTACTCATACATCACCCTACTTAAAGGATGCTGTTTGTAGCAAATAAATTAATATAATGAATTTATAGAAACACAGACCTACCATCTGCAAACCTATGAGAAATTATCAGCAAAAGTTTTCTTATTTCACTAATAAACTTTTATGTCTAACTTTTTTAATTCATACTGTTTATTTTTCAGATTTAGTGTAGTTTCTCAAGGAAGTATTAATGGGTATATTAACTTAGCAGAATGCTGTCCAACATTTCCTTATATATCTCATGAAAAGAATATGTACAAAGTTATGAAACAATGAATAATCTTTCATTTTTCCCCATATAAAATATGATCTTTGTATAAATTCAGACCTAACCACAGAGAACTGAGAAATAAAAAATAAATAAATAAAAAAGAACTCACTGGTTATAAGGTTAGAAGGACATGAGGCTTCATTATGTCCAACAACATTTTATTATATTTAAAGTACTCAAATAGAATAGTCAAAAATGTATCATCTTTTTAGATAATTATGCTCACAGAAAACTTAGATGTTCAAACCTGGAAAAAACCAAGACTCACCCGTTTGCAACCTAGTAAAATTGTGACTTTAATGCCAAATAAAAAAATAAATTGCTTATTCACTAATATAATTATCCAATTAGCATTTCACATGATGGAATAATGCACATATTTATTTGAAAATTATAAAAACTTATCCTTTAATTTTTTTTCTAGTACTGCCAACCCATGCAGACATGTGATTATTGTTACCTTGTACTATGGATTCTAAATTTTACTTTAAAGGTTAAACTTAGTTAATATAAGGGCCTCTGTATAATTGTGATGCTAATAACTATTGGTTTCTTTGTATATTAGATGTATTCATGTTCTTCAAGTATATATGCCTTTTAAAATGTATAGCTTAGAAGAGCACTTTACCAAGTTGGTGTTCTTCAAATGAAAATTGTCTGTAGCAATATTATCTTTCAGATTTATATAGAAAGAACAAATTTGGTTGATATTTATGTTATTCAATGTTTTGTCACTAAATAAAGGTAATGTTATCAAAAAATTTTTTAAAAACCTTAAAACACTAGAAAGATTGTGGGGATATGAACATGAGTAAGCATTAGACATTTCAATTTGGAACAGGCTGATTTGAGGATCAGAAAACAAATCAGATACCTAGGGAATATTTTATGAGTTGCAAAAATAATACCTATATGTAGTTTTCGAAGAACTTTGGACAAGGAAACAAACCACCAATAAGAGAAATAGGCACTGTCAACTGTTTTTAGAGGAAAGTTGTCATACAGAGTATCCACATACCACAGGGATACGGCAATGGGAATGAGAAGAATAGGAGAGCTGAAAGGAAAAATCCAGTTAAAGGAAGAACTCAAGCTCAAAACCAGAAGGGTAAGGATGGTGGCAAAGCGTCTCTCGAGGTGGGCATGATGGAATCTGAGGTCCAAGAGGAGGGATTGACTGCCAGCATAAGAAGAAAGGGAGAGGTTTACCCTGAACTCTGAAGGAAAGATAAAAGGGTGGGTGTGAACAGCAATACACTGATCAGGGACAAGGACGAGGGCTATCATGAATTCAGTCTTCCCAGTTCCATGGGGAATGGGACAGAAGAACCCTGAGTAGAATCAAAAAGGTCTGCATTAGCTTAGGTTGAGCACAGTGAGGAACCAGCAGGAGATAAATGAAGGGGTTGCTCAGTAGTACTAAGAAACTAACTGCAGTTGAATCTACTTACCTTACAGGACAGGCTAAAAGCAGTAGTTTTATATTGAAAACTTTGACTTGTTAGGGCTCCTACAACTTGTGATTTAAGGACATAATTATTTGGTCAAATTGCATTATAGAGATTATTTTTTTCAAACTAAATTTTATGGTGCACACTTAAGATATACAATATTATGTTCATGGGTGTATGTAGAAGTACAAGGGCTATTACAATGAAGAAAATGTACATATTCATCATCTCATGGTTACTCATTTTTGTTTTGTTATCGTGGCAAAAGCAGCTAAAAGCTACTCATTTAGCATGGATCCCAAGTTCAGTAGTTGTACTACCTACAGTCCTCATTCTGTACATTAGGTTTCTGGATTAGTTCAATCTACATACTTGCTACTTTCAATTTCCTGACCTACATCTCATTTTCTACCTACCCCTGTTAACCAGTTTTATTTTCTCTCTCTCTCTCTTTCTCTCTCTCTCTCTCTCTCTCATATATATATATATATATACATATATATATATATGATTTTTTTTCAGATCTCATGTGTAAGTCATACATTTTTTTTCCTTTCTGTTGTGTGATTATTCACTTAGCACAATGTCCACCAATTTATTCAGGTGTGGCAAATAGCAATTATGTGTTCATTTTTATGGTTTATACTATTTCACTTTTATATGAATGTGTATGTGTATGTGTTCATTTCTTCCTTTATCCATGCATCTGTCAATGGATGCTTAGGTTGTTTCTTTATCTTGGCTTTTATGAATGATGCTGCATTAACATGGGAGTACAGATATCTCTACGAGGAAATAATTTTATTTCCTCCTGATGTACAGGAGGGATGCTGGGTGTAGATTGGTCTTAGGTTTAAGTTTTGTTTTTAAAAAACTTCCTAACAATTTCCTATGTTGGCTACTAAAATCATATGCATATTGCTCAGGTTGCTGAATCTATGCAAAACATACATGACAATGTACTTAGAAGAAATATATGTATACTTTTTTACATTTACTAGGTATAAAAATATCTTAAGCTGTCTTGATCAACTTTATTTCTGCCATCAGGATTATTGTATCATTGTTCAAATGTATTCAATTCACTTTTATTATGGGTCCAAGAAAGAAAGAGAGAAGGAACATGAATAGAAAATTGGTATCGGGGCTCGGGAAGATGGCCGACAGGAGGGAGGTGCTCTCTGGACACAGTTGCTGAAGGACGTGGAGTGGGAAATTTGAGCACGTCGCTGGCGGTTCTATTGCAACTGAAAGGGAGCCGAGACATTCCTGCACCTCTGGACAGTGAAATACAAGGTTCTACAGGACCACAACAAGCAGAGGGAGAGTCGCAGGGGTCCACAGCCCGAAGCAGCGCTGTCTGTGCTGCAGGCGCAGGGGCCAATACCATCTTAGCAAGGAGATGATCCACCCAGCGGCTTTGAAACCCATCAGCAAGGAGGGATAAAAAGAGGACTAGAGGCATGGGCGGTGTCCACGTGGAGCTCTTTCGCACTGCTTGCCAAGCCGATCCTGCAGGCTCTGGACTGACACAAGGGTCTGCGGAGCTGCTGTTGAATGGGAGGAGAACGCCACCATCTTTGAGAAGTGAGTGGCTGACCCAAAGGGGAAAAGACGGAGGAGACAACAGCTGCAGACATCCAGGGAGCCCCAGCGCTCTGAAGGCAGCGCACACCTGGGTGAGACTCGGGTAACCAGCAGGGGAGGGCATGTCTGAGGCCAGCCCAGTGGCCACAAGAAGCTACAACTGTGGGTGGGCATGGGGAAAGGGTGCCTTCTGGAGGGTCCCCTTCCCAGTGCCATTCATCTGTTGACACACAAGCGCCCTGAGCCAATCTTCCCCCTGAGCCATTCGGCTGCTGGCTTAGGATGCAGACTTGACTTCACTGACAGGGTCAAAGACTATCTGGATGTGGTCCAATGCAGTTGGCTTAAACTGGAAAGGGAAAAGAGAGGGGGGCTTTCCAGGGCCCGTTTTGTTTGAGACTTGGGGTTCGACCGTTTTTTTTTTGTTTCTTTGTTTTTTGTTTTTTGTTTTTTTTTTTTGGTTGGTCTGCTTGTGTTATTGGTTTTTGGGGTTTTTTGTTAGATTGTTTGTTGTTCTTTTTCTTTTTTTGGCTTTGTTCTGTTTTGCTTTTTTTTGCATTGATTGTCAGTGTGTTTGATTGTTTGCTTCTGCTCCTTTTCTCATTCCTTCTTTTCTTCCTTCTCACTTTGGCATCTCTTCTTCCTCCTTCATCTTTCATATTTGCATCCTGCCAGTGCATACTAAACAGAGGCAAAAACAAGCTTTATGCAGAATTTGGGATTTCTAGAAACGGCGCAATTGAACTGGATAGCAAAGAGGTGTTATATATAGTTTACTCTCCATTTTCTTGATTCTCTCTGTCCTCTCTCTTACACCAATTTCTACTCTTTTATCATTTTTTTCTTCGTTTCCATCTTACTTTATATATAAATTGGTCTCTCCACCTAAGTGTCTACTCCGTTCTCTATCGTCTCTCTTCTACTGATACTAAACCACTTCCAGTAAACCACGTCAATAGAACTCTCCTTTCATACTTTCCAAGAAAGAACAATTCAAGACACTTCCTTCTTCTTAAACATAATACCTCTGTATCCAATACTTGAAGCTATAAAACCCCATCAGAAGCGTACAGAGTAAATTGGAAATAATATCTGGGTTAACAAAATCTGTACATTGTGATCAAAATTGAATTTGCTGAATAGAAAGTGTTAGGTTTTAAAGTGTAAAGGAATTATAAGGGGAGCTGATAGCTTTGTACTACAGGAACAACATAAGGCATTAAGGTAAAATCGAAACAGTCAAGGTCCCACAGTACAGGAAGAAAAGACACACAAGCAGCATGAAAAAACAAGGGAAGAAAGTGACACAATCAAATCAAGATTCCTCATCAGTAGATTTCATGGCAAACACAGTTGGTCAAATGCCAGAGATGGAATTTAGAAATTACATATGCCAAATATTTAGGGAACTTAAGAATGAACTCAAAAATGAGATGAGGGAGCAAGTACAAGAGGCAAAAGATCATTTTGACAAAGAACTCCAAAAACAAATACAGGAAGTAAAAGATTACTTCAATAGGGAAATAGAGGCTCTAAAGAGAAACCAAATAGAAATTCCAGAAATGAAAGAAGCAATAAACCAAAATAAAAGTTCAATTGAAAGCATCTCCAACAGAGTAGACCACTTGGAGGAAAGAACCTCAGACAATGAAGACAAAATATATGTCCTAGGGAAGAATTTAGACCATACAGCAAAACTCGTTAGAAATCAAGAACATAACATCCAAGAATTATGGGACAGCATAAAAAGACCAAACTTAAGAGTGATTGGCATAGAGGAAGGGGCAGAGTTTCAAGCCAAAGGAATGAGTAATTTATTTAACGAAATAATTACAGAAAATTTTAAAAACTTGAGGAATGAATGGGAAAACCAAGTTCAAGAGGCATACCGAACACCAAACAAAATCTCAAGAGATCCACACCAAGACACATTATAATGAAAATGCCTAATATTCTGAGCAAGGAGAGAATACTAAAAGCCACAAGAGAAAGGAAGCAGCTCACATATAGGGGGAAACCAATCAGACTATGTTCAGATTTTTCAACCCAGACCTTAAAAGCAAGAAGATCCTGGAATAGCATATTTCAAGCTCTGAAAGAAAAGGGATGTCAACCAAGAATCTTATATCCAGCAAAATTGAGCTTTAGATTCGAAGATGAAATAAAAACCTTACACAACAAGCAAAAGTTAAAAGATTTCACAACTCGAAAGCCAGCACTTCTGAACATCCTGGGCAACATTTTTCATGAAGAAGAAGAGAAAGATGATAATGAAAATCAACAAAGGGAGATATTAAACTAAAGGAAATACCAACCAGAAGAGAAACCAAATCAAGCTAAAGACCATAATTCAAATAAAAATGGATGGGAATAAAAATCACATCTCAATAATAACACTGAATGTTAATGGCCTAAACTCGCCAATCAAAAGACACAGATTATCAGAATGGATTAAAAGAAACGACCCAACAATTTGCTGTCTCCAAGAAACACACCTCATAGAAAAAGACATCAACAGACTGAAAGTGAAAGGCTGGGAAAAGTCTTATCACTCACATGGCCGGCGGAAGCAAGCAGGGGTTTCCATTCTCATATCAAATAAGGTAGACTTCAAACCAAAACTAATCAAGAGGGACAAAGATGGATATTTCTTATTACTTAAGGGAACCATTCATCAACACGATATAACAATCATAAATCTATATGCCCCAAATAATGGAGCACCTACATTCATCAAACAAACGCTTCTCAAGTTCAAGAGTAAAATAGACCACAACACAGTTATTCTAGGGGACTTCAACACACCTCTCTCACCAATGGATAGATCATCCAAACAAAAGCTAAACAAAGAAACTTTAAGCCTCCTCAAAACAATTAACAATTTAGACCTAACAGACATATATAGAATATTTCATCCCTCAGTAAACGAATACACATTTTTCTCAGCAGCACATGGCTCCTTCTCCAAAATAGACCATATATTATGTCACAAGGCAACTCTCAGCAAATACAAAAAAATAGAGATACTACCCTGCATGCTATCGGAAAATAAAGGGATGAAATTGGAAATCAACGACAAAACAAGGAATAAGAAAAACTACTCCATCAACTGGAAGCTGAACAACATGCTACTGAATGAACAAGGGGTTGAAGAAGACATCAAAGAGGAGATCAAAAAATTCCTAGAGGTAAATGAGAACATAGATACTTCATATAGAAATCTCTGGGACACTATGAAGGCAGTAGTAAGAGGAAAATTCATTGCACTGAGTTCATTCCTTAAGAGGAAAAAAAAAACAACAAATAAATGACGTAACATCACACCTCAAAGCATTAGAAAAAGAAGAACAGACCAACACCAAGAGCAGTAGAAGACAGGAAATAATTAAAATCAGAGCAGAAATTAATGAAATCGAGACTAAGGAAACCATTCAAAGAATTGACAAAACTAAAAGTTGGTTCTTTGAAAAAATAAACAAAATTGACAGACCCTTAGCGATGCTAACGAAAAGAAGAAGAGAAAAAACTCAAATTACTAACATTCGTGATGAAAAAGGGAATATCACAACAAACACCTCAGATATACAGAATATAATTAGAAATTACTTTGAAAACTTGTACTCTAATAAAATAGAAAATACTGAATGCATTGACAGGTTTCTAGAGTCCTATGATTTGCCTAAACTGGATGTGGAGGCTATACACAATTTAAACAGATCAATTACAAGCGAAGAAATAGAAGATGTCATCAAAAAGCTACCAACAAGGAAAAGTCCAGGACCTGATGGGTTCACAGCCGAGTTCTATAAGACTTTCAAAGAAGAACTAATACCAATGCTCTTCAAACTATTCCAAGGAATAGAAAAAGAGGGAGCTCTTCCAGACTCTTTCTATGAGGCCAATATCACATTAATTCCAAAGCCAGGCAAAGACACATCCAAAAAAGAAAACTTCAGGCCCATATCTTTAATGAACATAGATGCAAAAATCCTCAACAAATTCCTGGCAAATCGGATACAAAAACATATCAAAAAGATAGTGCACCATGATCAAGTGGGGTTTATCCCAGGGATGCAAGGCTGGTTCAACATTCGGAAATCAATAAACATAATACACCACATCAATAGACTTAAAGACAAAATTATATGATCATCTCAATAGACGCAGAAAAAGCATTTGACAAAATACAACACCCCTTTATGTTCAAAACATTGGAAAAACTAGGAATATCAGGAACATATCTCAACTTTATAAAAGCTGTATATGAATATATGCAAGGCCCCGAGCTAACATTATCTTAAATGGAGAAAAATTGAAAGCATTCCCTCTAAAAACTGGAACAAGACAGGGATGCCCCCTTTCACCACTGCTATTTAACATAGTACTAGAAACTCTGGCCAGAGCAATTAGACAGACGAAAGAAATTAAAGGGATCCAGATAGGAAAAGAAGAGCTCAAATTAGCACTATTTGCTGATGACATGATAATCGTCCTAGAAGACCCAAAAAATCTCTACAAGAAAACTTTTACAACTAGTAAATGAATTTGGCAAAGTTGCAGGATACAAAATCAACACACATAAGTCAAAGCCATTTTTGTACATCAGCAACAAAGACTCTGAAAGGGAAATGATGAAAACTACCCCATTTACAATAGCATCAAAAAAAATAAAAAAATACCTGGGAATCAACCTAACGAAAGAGGTGAAAGACCTCTATAACGAAAATTATAGAACACTAAAGAAAGAAATCATAGATGAACTCAGAACATGGAAAGACCTACCTTGCTCTTGGATAGGTAGAATTAATATTGTCAAAATGTCCATACTACCAAAAGCATTATACAGATTTAATGCAATTCCAATCAAAATCCCAACGTCATTCTTCAAAGAAATAGAAATAGCAGTCATGAAATTCATCTGGAAAAATAAGAGACCCAGAATAGCTAAAGCAATCCTGAGCAAGAAAAGTGAAGCAGGGGGCATCACCATACCGGACCTTAAATTATACTATAGAGCAATAGTAACAAAAACAGCATGGTATTGGCACCAAAACAGACTGGTGGACCAATGGTACAGAATTGAGGACACAGAAACTAATACATATAATTTCAGCTATCTTATATTAGACAAAGGTGCCAAAAATGTACAGTGGAGAAAGGATAGCCTCTTCAACAAATGGTGCTGGGAAAACTGGAAATCCATATGCACCAAATTGAAATTAAATCCTTATCTCTCACCATGCACAAAACTCAATTCAAAGTGGATTAAGGACCTAGGAATTAGACCAGAGACAGTACTCCTAATAGAAGAAAAAGTAAGCTCCAATTTCCAACATGTCGGATTAGGCCCCAAGTTTCTTAATAAGAATCCTGTAGCGCAAGAATTACTACCAAGAATTAATGAATGGGATAGATTCAAACTAAAAAGCTTCTTCTCAGCAAAAGAAACAATCAGTGAGGTGAATAGAGAGCCAACTAATTGGGAACAAATATTTAGTACATGCACATCAGACAGAGCACTAATTTCTAGAATATATAAAGAACTCAAAAAACTTTACACCAAAAAAAAAAATAACCCAATCAATAAATGGGCTAAGGAATTGAGAAGACACCTCTCAGAAGAAGATACACGATTAATTAACAAATACATGAAAAAATGTTCAACATCGCTGGCAATTAGAGAAATGCAAATCAAAACTACTCTTAGATTTCACTTCACTCCAGTCAGAATGGCAGCTGTCAAGAACACAAGCAACAATAAATGTTGGAGAGGATGTGGGGAAAAAGGCACACTCATACATTGCTGGTAGGACTGCAAAATGGTGCAACCATTATGGAAAGCAGTATGGAGATTTCTTGGAAAACTGGGAATGGAACCACCCTATGACCCAGCCATCCCACTCCTGGGTCTATTCCCAAAGGACTTTAAAACAGCATATTACAGTGACACAGCTATTTCAATGTTTGTAGCTGCGCAATTCACAATAGCTAGGTTGTGGAACCAACCTAGATGTCCCTCAGTAAATGAGTGGATTAAGAAAATGTGGTATATATGCACAATGGAATTTTAATCAGCAATAAAAGAAAATAAATTAATGGCATTTGCAGGTAAATGGATGAAGTTGGAAGACATAATGCTAAGTGAAGTTAGTCAGTCTCAAAAATCCAAGTACCAAATGTTTTCTCTGATATAAGTAGGCTAGTTCATAGTGTTGTTGGATGGGGGGGGGGGGTACACAGGCGGACTAGAGGAACACTAGAATGGTCAAAGGGAAGGGAGGGTAAGGGGGAGAGCAAGGGGGGAGGGAGGGGGAGAAAAGGAAAAAAAAAAAAAAAGAAAAGGTGGTTGAATGAGACGGATCTCATTTTCCTAAATGCATGATTGAAGACCTGAATTGTACGAATATACTTTGTATACAAAAAGTTGTATGTAAAACGATGCTAAATTCATGCACTATGAGTTGTACACATTAAAAATTATTAAAAAAAATAAAAAATAAAATCTTCAAAAAAAAAAAAGAAAAGAAAAGAAAAGAAAATTGGTATCTTCCCCAGGTGAGTCCAAAATGAGGCAAAAAAAAAAAAAAAAAAAAAAATCTGCAAAAACCAGCAACTGAAAAGCCAGGAAATCCAGTCTGCTCCCCCAGACCAAATAATGACATAGCCGAATCTGAAGGTAATGCTGGAAATGAGGTCACCCTGTTATTATCTCAACAAGGCATTTTCTGTTTGTTTTGTTTTATTTATGTATTGGGCATTGGAAAAGAAGAGAAAGGATAGAGCAGTTGAAAACACTCTGTTTTAAATTTATACAACATTGCCAAATCTCAATAAGCAAAATACTTTTCATTTTCTATGTCTTGGTGCATAACAAATGGACACAAATATGTAAGTACCTCTTTCTAAAACATAAGCAGAACATGTAAGCAGAATGAAGCCTTTCTAAATGCCTGTCTTAAGAATGGATATTCAGAAAACAAATAGAGAAGGAATGTGAAAAATTTCTAAGATATTTTATAAAAAGGTACTCATTTATGAAAATGGTTTTTCTACATATTGATTTTAGAATGTACAAGCTGCTGAGCCGAAGCAAAAGACAGAAGGTGATCAAGTGATGTTCACAGTGAACATTGACTTAAACTTCAAGACAGGTCAAAAGGTTCAGTCAGATATTGCCGGGGGATTACCATTATTGTAAGGTTAAGCAGAAAGAGATAAATATGTAGGGCCTAGGGCTTACTGACTTCAACCTGTAAGCATAAAGTACAAGGAAACAAACAACCATGTACAAACCTTTAACTGACTACCAATGTGAGACTATGGACAAAACATTAACAGTCTAAAAAAAAAAAAAAAAAAAAAAAAAAAAAAAAAAAAAAAAAACTAAAACACCTACAGTTTAAAGTATAGAAGAAAGTTGATATTCCAATGGTTGTAAGTAACTATTAGGTCTGAATTATAATTTGTGTTTAAATTATTTAAACTTGAGTATAGTTCAAGATACATTCAACAGACAAGGAATGCTCTGGATATGCATACACACAAAGTTCATAAAAAGTACTAGAGGAATTATATTCATTTCAATGTCTAGCTATTTCCCACAATTTTTGAAGACGGTAAGAAGAAGAGAAAAACATGTGAGAGAAATAGCCCCAGCTAAATGAATGGTAAATTCACTTCTAATATAAGAAATGTCCTCATACTGACTGAAGACCTAGTAAAAATCCAACTTCATGACCTTCAGTGGGTCACAGCCCATATGGGACTCAATTTCTTCCTGAGGACTTACACTGGAGTTGAAGGTCCAAATGATTTCTTAGGTAACTTCTAGGTTTCAAATATCATGATTTTAACCTGTACTAATTATTTCTTAATGAATTCCAAAATCAAAGACATGTGTTAGAAGCCCACAAAGGATTAAGAATTGTTTTGAAAAATCAGAGATGATTGTGGTGTCCAGAAGTAAAGAAAAGTTTGATGGTTGGCTTACTCTAACACATATTCTTTTGTTACATTGATTGGCAATAATTGGCAAATGCATCTCTGTCAGATTTATATATCATTTTGAAGACAACCCAACTAGGTTTATATGTAGATGTATATCGGTTGGAATAACAATCCAATGGAATACATGACGTTCTCTTGCTACCCAGGATGCAATGCTTCTATGTTCTAATTTACCTTCTTGCTTCATCCACTATCTTTTCAACAATAATGACAACAACCAAAACTTAATGCTTCATGCTTAGGTTGTATAATTGCCTTTCCCTCAATTGTATAGATCTCAGTGTGTAAATTATTTACCATAATAATAAATTGATATTACCATGAGTTAATCATTATTTACTTTCTAAATATTTGTGGTTCCCTGTGGTCATCACATGAAGAAGTCAGAAGTATTCACTCCTGGCAGGGGAACACATTTTATATTCGATCAGCCTTTATTTCTTGGAATTTCCTGCATTTGTCATTCCCTCTCTCCTTGTTGGCTTTCCTGAGAATTTATTGATTTCAATATCTCAGTACATTTGAAGTATTTGCCTTCCACCCACATATTTTTTCCAGGATCTCCATCTCTTATTTTAAGAGAAAATTCCTCAAATATTGTTGATTAAATACAACGCCAAATTTAAAATATAATCAGAATTGATATTTTCCTGAAACAATACTACTAACAACTAGGTATACATGTCTATGCAGTCCCTGTCAGAGAATGGAGACAACAGATCAGAGGCATCATCTACCTGACCAGAATATTATGACTCTCCTCTTAGTTTTGGTTTTCCACTTATTTTAAGTATAGTCATCTTTCTAAATTAAATTAAATATATATTCTCTACTAAATCAGAGTTGATATGGAATAAATATACATAAGGAAAAGAATAAGAGCTCTTTATTCAACTGCTAGGTTTGAATCCAGTTTTGTTTATTTTATAGTATTGTTTATTTTATAATATACATATATATTATATATGCATATATGTGTATATATATATATATTATTGTTTATTGTTTATTTTATAGCTACAGGACCCTGGACAACCACATAGGATTTTTGTGACTACGAAATAGCACAGATAGGCTGGGTGTGATGGTACATGCTTGTAATCCCAGCAGCTCGAGACGCTGAGACTGAGGGATCTGGAGTTCAAAGCCAGCCTCAGCAGTAGCGAGACACTAAGCAACTCAATGAGATCCTATTTCTAAATAAATTACAAAATAAGGCTGGATGTACCTCAGTGGCTGCATGCCCCCGAGTTCAATCCCCAGTACAAAAAAAAAAAAAAAAAAAAAAAGCACAGAAAGGTAAGTTACCTAGAAAAGTGTCTGATATGTGATATAAAATCCATAAGAACAATGGATCCATATAATATAGTATCCATAACTTGACCGTTCTAGTTTGTATACTATTTGAGTGTACATTAGGTCACTGCTACATATAATTATGTTTTCTGAGACATAAATTAATCCATGAAAGTATTTCATGTAAGAAATGATTCATATTACAAATAAATCCTGGCTGTGTGAACTTACTTGAACACCAAAAGAGGAGCATGAACCAACATTTATTGCCTACACTATGCCAGAATAATATTATTTGCATTTACATGTTGACTCATTTAATTTGGCAATAAAAGCATGTGGAAGATTCAAATGTCTAACCAAGAAATAACTTCTTAACATACTGTCTTTCAATAAATATCCAAATCAAACACTTTCTCTATCATCATTTTTTTACATTAATATATATGTACATATATATACGTGTGTGTGTATATATATACACACACATATATATAATCTATTTCATTTCATCCTTCTACTTTCTACATAAACTTTCATGACTTTTACATATTCTAAAATCTTTAAATTTCAAAAAAATAATACAAAGTGAAAGGTAGATATTTTCACTAAAATCTTCCTAAATAATTTTATTTATTTATTCAAAAAGATACCCTGTAGGGCCGGGGTTATGGCTCAGTGGCAGAGCAATTGCCTAGCACATGTGAGGCACTGGGTTCGATTCTCAGCACACATATAAATAAATGAATAAAATAAAGTTCCATTAACAACTGAAACAAAAATATTTTAAAAATGATAACTTTTTGCATTTTTTCATCATTTTGAATATGTCTCTTTCCAAATACAGCCAACTCCCAAATGACTACTCCTTAAGACAAGTATGTGAAGTCCTTGAAGATAAACTCAGCCTCATATGGAATGTACTCCCTGATTTGAACAAAAACAGAGAATGCATACAATATGGTTCATAGGTAAATAGTTCTCTTCTTAAAATTCCACAGGTTTCAGAGAAATGAGGGCATTGCTGGTTGAAAGAGGAGTAAGGACAATTCTAGTTCTTAATGTTTATTTTATACTATACCCTTTACAACGGAATTTCAGATTATTGATCGGCATTGCCTGAATCCATTTCATTGTGTCCCATGAGAGTTGAAATTGCAGACTGAGATAAACTAAAAGTACCAAGTTCATCATGTTTAAAACTGCTTTTTCAGGGTATTGCTTTCTCTCTGCTAGTTCAGTGCTGTTCCTCTTCCACTGATAGGTTGTAATTGCAAAATGGATGGGGGAAAAGCAAAAAAGAAAAAAAAATGGCAGATATGGTCTGATGTGATACAGTCTGTGATGTGTGTCTGAAAGATTTATGTCCTGATTAAAGAAGCCTGTGATTGAATTTTCTGATAGAAAATTGTTTTGGTCATTGGCACATGTGCTGCATATTCTTTGATCCAAAGTCTGTTTCACTTATTGCTTTGAGAAACTTAAAAGAAAGACTGAGGGAAGAAAAAGACCATTAAGTAGAAAGGAGATTATGTGTATTCTACATTATAAGGCAAACACTGAGATTTAATGACCAATAATTCATGGTCAAAAACACTTTTTTTCCTATGCATTGCTTTTTTACTTGAGATTTCAAGCACTCTCTTCTCATTCATTTATTCAACAACTATATAGCAAATACGCCTTTGTACCAAGTATGGTTTTAGGCACACAGGTTATTTCAGTAAATATCATGAGAGAGACAAATGCTGCCAGTTTGTAGTGATGGTTGTCAGTCAGTAAACAAAGAAAGGTACAATGGAGGGAGAATTCCAATAGAGATTAATCCCAATCAGATTTTTGAAGGCATGAAAAATAATGCAGATGGGGAAACTCTTTAGATTTGACATAGGTTAAAAAAAATGGACTGTTGGAAGTGATATTTAAATGAGCCAGCCACACAGCCATCTATCTATAAGAGATGATAATAGTAAAAAGGAGTGGTGAAAATGAGAACATTCAAAAAAAGAAGAAGAAGAAGAACAACAACAACAACATGAATACAAGGTCTCAGGTAGAGTTGAACTTTGCTTAATTTTATAGAGTACACAATAGTGGTGGGTGGGATATAGAGGGTGTGGGATGATGACAGTGATAGATATTATAAAATTAAGGAAAATGAAGAGTGTTACCATAGAAGTTATTGTTTCTCAATCCTTGTTGCACATTTGAATCACCTGGGAAATACTTAAAACTGGCACTGCCTAGGATATACCTGAAACCAGTTCAGTCAGAATCCCTGGGTTGTACCATGCATCAGCAGAGAATCACTCACATGGGCATCAACAGCCATAGAATGGGTTCTGCATTCTATTCAAAGTGCTTGGGTACACATTTCCCTTTGAGTGTCGCCTTCTATCTTATATCTAAAAGTAGGCAATAAAATCCTCACCAAACACAAATGCCACCATCTCATCACATTAACTCTATAAATAGTAAAACTTAAAAAAATGACATTTACCATAACCAACTATTCAATCGATACATTCCACCTTTCATAATTCACTTTCCTACAAGCCGGTCAAACCACTTGTACTTCTTCTATCTTCCAAGGAAATCTTCTCCTCTGTCTTATGATTCTGGGAGCAC
Organism: Tamias sibiricus; assembly: GCA_025594165.1. NCBI lineage: Eukaryota > Metazoa > Chordata > Mammalia > Rodentia > Sciuridae > Tamias > Tamias sibiricus. Next base: position 16,089,278 of record CM046662.1, read on the forward strand.
AGACACAGGCACCAGTGATTTCAAAGTTTGTATACAAACTGTTTTATGTAAAAAGATACTATATATGTATAGTATGAACTGTAATACATACTACTATAAATTAAAAAAAAGTACTACAAAATTAAAAAAAAAAAAAAAAGAAAGAAACAGACTCCTTCAAGTGTCCAGGGTATAACACCCATGAAATCCATGAAGTGTGTTGACTCCTTAAGCAGATTTTCTTTGCCAGATGGAGTGGAAACATTTTAAGTGTACCATTAATTATTTTTACTTTTGTGATGCAAACTTGTCTTCAGTTGATTCCAAGTATCAGACTTACATAATGCCATTAATCTTGGCTTTTAGTTCAATATGAAATTGGCCCTGGGAGTTCTGAGTGTTTCTCTCCCCAGACATGCACTCTGGGCTTTTTAGGAGTGACATCAGAACAGTTCAAAGTATGTCATGTTTTTTTAAAATAAGCAAGTTTAAAAAATTATATGTGATCGTAATTCCTAGCCCTTTGTCTGCTAGCTCTCATTTTGCTGACAACATGCTTTTTAATGGGTTGCTATCTACCAAGTTATTGATGATAATGCACTGGGGACTGGAGGTGGGGTGGGAAAAGTGAGATAGACCTGAGATGGCCTTATTACCTCCTGCCTCCTGCCATGAAGTTAATGCCTTCTGAGGAAGGTGGAGAGGAGGGAGGGGTTAATTTGATTTTTGAACATTAAGGGAAGATTTAAGAAATCAGCATAATATTGGAGACATTGATAACCTTAGAAACTAATATACTATCAACTTCATCTCCTATTCTTTTGACTAAGGGAATTATCATTGTTTTCTGATCCAGAAGCAAATAGTGCAGATTTTACATATTTCATTACGTTGGTATTGAAGGAAATATATGGCAGAAAGAACCATGAAGCCAAATAAAAGAAGATTCAATTCCACTGTGTCCATTTATCAGATCCTGTGAGATTAACCCCATTGAAATCCAATTCTCATTAGAAGATTTGTTTCCCTCAAGGACATTGACTCCCTGGTGCCCTGATCCAAAATCAGAGTTTTATGAATCTTGATTACCTTGTGGAAAATGAAATGTATCTAAGAATTCCGCTTTGCATCTATTTGTGCGGGGGAGTTAAATTTGTTTCCTGCCAACATCAGCAAGTCTGATTTTAGAGAATGCAGCTCATTAGAATAAGTTAACCATATTAGAATAATGCAGCTCCGTTCTCCCATGCCAGCTGCTCTGGTGTTACAATGCACCCTGAAAGCCAGAGAAAACCCTCCTACACTCACACTCTTTGACTGATTTTGTTGAGATGATTGTTACAAACAAAAAGCAACCTCTCTGAGAGTTCCCGGATAGCATGTGTCCTGCGATCAGATCCAAAGCAAGGGAAACTCCTATGAGAAACTGGAGAGCCACCATAGAACCCCACATTCAAGCCACAGGAAACAAAAGGAGAGTTGGTAAGGATACAAACACTTAGTGGCACAGCAGCCAGTTGTACCTTTGACTTGCTTTCTTCTCTCAACTTGAAACTACAGACAGATTTTGCTTATACTCTGTGCTCAAGATGCATTCCATTTCTTACTTTTTCTTAATCTCCCCTTCAACATAAATATTCTATCCCATCCGCATTCCCAATGTTGCCAGTGTTTTCCAGGCTTTTATCATCTTGACACTTGTACTTCTGTTCCCCAAGTTGATCTCTACCCCTGAATTCTCAGAGAACCTGGCTCCTGTCTCCAATACACACAAAGGCTCACACTTAGATTCTCATTCATGGAAAATGCATAATTCCCAAAGTTAAATTAATATTGCTGAAGTATTATTTTCATAAAATATTGCCAACGATATTCACCAAAATCTCATAATAAGATGCTGACATAAAATATCAATTTTATTACATCATTTCCCTACTTAAAAACCTAGGTGTCTCTCCATTCAGGATAAAAGAGGAGCACCTTAGTTTTGTCTTAGGTACCCTCACTCCCTGCTGTAACTCAGGTTGCCAACCAGATGGAGTTGCTGAAGAGAGGCATCAATGGGACCTTGTGCATATGGTGCATAGCACAGGGTGTGTGTGACACAAGGAAAGGACTCAGAAGAGACAGCAAAATGATATAATGAGGACACTATTTTAATACTCTCAAGTGTCATTGAAGAAAATCAGGCTTATCAACTATTTCCTAAATCACTTGAAGTTGTCAGTTGAATTGCCATTATCTTTAATACTGTTTCCCTCCCTGTCACCTATATACTTTATTTTCTTTGAGACTAAGATAGGAAGAACAATTAGGATAGTAAAGAGGAACAAAGGACTCAGCTGTCTACCTGATTTTGACCCCTGTCTTTGCTATTTTTAGTTGTGTTCAAGTGGTTAACTTCTCTAAGCCTCAGTTTCCCTATAGGTTAACCAAATAATCATAATACTCTTGGACATGTGAGGATTGGAGGAAATCATGCATATTGCATATATAGTGAAGTGCTTGGTACACTTTTGAATGACATCTTCTGAATGAGCAAGTTCAAGTTCCATGTTCTATGAAAACCTTTCTCAGATGGTCCAGGCCCTAGTGGTACAATCTTTATTTTTAAATGATGTGTGCCACTTACTTGACAGAGAATCTTTGCATTATTACAGCATTGTCACTGTTTTGAAATATTTATTATTAATCTCAGCTCTTCAAAATGGCTTTCAAACTTTTAGGAGAGCCAAGGAATTATACTGACTCTGCTCCTTACAATGTCTGATGTGATTTTTCCTTAATCATTTAATTTTTTACTTGTTCATTCATTCCAAAAATATGCATTGTCTTATTAGTTTGATTATGACCACATGTCTTACAGTTTTGGATCTTATGAGATGGAGAGTCTTGTGGAGAAAAGACAGATATAATATTAGGAAGAGCAAAAGTAATTAAAGCAAACATGTTGCTTTTATATCACTGATAGAATATGTGTTTATATGCACATTTCACATTTTCTGTTTATGCACAGAGGTTAGAACTAGGACGTGCAGTGAGTTCATATCATGCCATAGTTAAGAATCAATGTCTTAATATTTTTAAACTCTAGAACTATGACTTCTTACCATTGTCTTTCCGGTGATATGAATTATCAAGGGAAATACTTATTGCTCAGTTCCCCTGGCTTTGATAACTATTTCCATTAAGAATTCTGGCCTATTTCAAAGTATGAGCATGATTCAGAGAGCCTTATATCACCATGTAGTATTCCTTAATAATTCCTATCAAAATAATTTTATGTCTTTGACACATAATTGGTACCCAGGCTGTTGCTGAGCTGCTGAAAAGGAAACAGGATATTTAGGAGGGAACAGTGTGTCAGCAACAGCTGCTCAAACCTCATATGTAGAATCTGTTAGGTGGGCAAGCAGTCAAAAGTAACATTTATCAAGAGTATTTATCAGGGGGAAAGGGAGCACAGAGAATAAAGTCATGTTCAATTGATCCACATGAAGTTTATTTTTCCATTCTACAATGTTAAAGTAATCAATTTCTTAAATAAAGCAAAAATGTGGATATTGATAATCCCAATGATGGTTTAAGTTTTCTGGGACAACAGAGATATCATATTGATGCTGTAATAACACAAATGTCAGGCTTGATTGTGTTTGACACATTTGCTGGTGGGTTTTGATTGCTGGAATTAATCCCTCAGTGGGAAAAAGATGTTCAGTTTAGGGCTGGTGAATTGGAAGAACATAAAGGACTTTCTATTTCACCCTCCCTTGACAGCATAGAAAGTCAAGAAAGGAAGGTGGTATCATAAAAGTAACAGAGTACTTTAAAAAAAAAAAAAAAAAACTGGTCACATTTAGTCTTAAGTTACAAAACAGTTCCAAAGACTCTCACTTTGAGTGCTAATGCTCATAATCGATATTTATCTAAAATAATGATAATATACATTTTAAATATTATTTAAGTATGTGTTTTTTAAAGACTTTTCTAACCCAGATTTTCATGCTAAAGATCATTATGCAGTGAAATACCTGCTACCCATTCCCAGTCTGGAGCTGAAGTTAGCAGGACCCCACCCCACCGTGCACCCTGCCAAATTCATGAATATAGTAATAGGTACAGAGACTGAGGATGAGGCAACGAACACAGGCAGTTTTTATTTAAGTCACAGATAGTAATATGTCATAGTGGCATCACTAGTTTCTATCTTTGGTCAATTCACAGCACATTTTTCAACAGTCTGCGTTCCAGTTGCCCAATTTAGTGATACAAAAGCATAAATATTCATATTAGTCCTTGGTATGTCCCCTTCCTCCTCTTAGATTATTTCTCTTATTTTATACTATTCAGACTGAAGAATGTAATAGAAACATTCTTATTATGTGCATATCATTGATTATATGAAAGAGACCCCACAAGCTCAAGAGAATGGGGTAAGATATACATTCTAATCACTGTTATTTGTTTAAAAGCCAGTATATCAATATATGCTGGTTCAGATAAAACCCTTATAAACCCATTTAAAAACTAAAAGGGGAACACGAAACAACTGAGCATATTTTTCAAATCTGTTATAAATCATCAGAGAAAGAAAAATATTTTAATGATGAAAAAATCAGTCTATTTTTCTCAACTACACACTATGGGCAGTCATTTAAAATATTGCACCATAATGAATTTATATCTCTTATACAAATCTTTAGTGAACAAATCCACATAAATACAGTACACAAATAAACACAAACTGTTTTTTTAATGAAATTCATTTTGGGAAAAAATATACTCTATAATAAGCGTTATTGAAAGGTCAATTGCATAAAGAAGTGATACAGGCTAAAATAAGAGTGTCCTTGGGGAGTGGTGGAATCCTTCATAAAAAAATATATATGTATATATTTGCCAACATCTTTTACAAGATGGTGTCACAAGAAAAGAGTAGAAACAAAATTTACACTTAGAGTGTGGTATGTGTAATACATTTAACACCTTGCTCAGTGAAATTTTACTTGCAAAAGCAATTTATTTCAGTGCAGATACAACACACTTTTATTGTAATATCTTGTCAAATAGCTGTAAAATTAGTCAATTAAATGTTATTTAATGATAAAGGAGAAAGGTGTGGGTGGTTCTCCTGTCAGAAGCACAGTGCTCGAGTATTGTTGGGAAAAAGGCAGAAAAGAAGGGAAATAACAATGAAAACAACAAAGGTAGTTAAGAGAATAAAGAGACAGAGAAGCAGAATTTTAGTGTCTGCTGTGAAAAGGCAGTGCCAAAATTCACTTTCAGGAGTATTTCCATGTGAGACAATGAGTGAATTTTCCATAACATCCCTATAAGGACCTCTTATTAAAGAATCACAGAATCCTTTGAGAGTTCTGGAGCAAACTCATTGCTTATGTTGAAGAGCAAAGGGAGGCTCATGATTGCTCAGAAATATTTGTCTTCTGTTTTGAATAGTGTAGTCTGCAAGGTTTACCAAGATGATAATATGTTGGAATGAGGTATACAAGGATGCCTAGTTTGAGGCTTTGTTATCTTAGCCAATTAAATAAGTGTCAGCAAAATCAACCAAACTACAACTTCCTGGTGAAATTACTAGCCAATTTCATGAGCTTCAATAAACACTCACTCAATTTCTTGAAAACAGAGTTCTTTCTGAATTGAAGAGAGTAAAAGTCTCTGAGACTATCCATGTAGCAGAATCGTGGGTATATTTTCTCATAGACAGTCCTGCAGAATCTGACCAGACATGTCATCCAGTCTACTTGGGAAGACTGACTCCATTTTTCAGTCTCCCCTATTAGAGACCTGTGACAAGTTTGCACTAATGGAATGTAAGCTGAAATGATTTGTCCCATGCAGACCAAGGTTGACATGAGGTATATTGGTGGTGGTTATTGTTTTTCATTTTATTTTGAGAAAACCCTTTTAAATAATTTATAACAGGTTCGTGATACAAAGAGAGAGCAAGAGGAAGGTGAGTTTTCAGGGAGTTGCAATTTTGGGGAGATATAACTTTACTCATCTGAATGCTTAATGCAATATAAATAAATAACTGATCAGACAATAATCCAGGATCCTCATCTCCATACTGAGGCTCGCTGGGCTCCCATCACCATATAACCATAATTTACCAGCCCCTGTGCTCTGCAGTATGTTAAGACTGGGTTCAATTTTGAAGGATAAATGATGCCTGTGAGTATTCAAGGATACCCTAATTGGGTTACACTCTCCATATTTATTGGATATTGTAACCCAGCACACTTTTTACAGCTACAACTATTAACCCTGGAAAACACATTATGACAATATTTTTTCTCAGATAAACAAATCTGATCACTCTCCATGCTTTCTTCTTCCATACTGCTTATTTAACACTAAGGAATCCAATCTTATCTTTCCCTCACACTCCACAGCACTGAATGTTGCCCACTGATAAGAACCTGGACCAAAAGGAATTAACCTTTCAAGTATGGAAGAATACCTTCCATACCGTGTAAACTCTTTATTCTGGAAAAAGTTAGTTTAAGGCATTCTAAGGGTATTAGAAAAAAATTAAAATTCATAATGCATATTAAAATGCTCAAGATTTTTATAGCCCTGGTGATCTAGGTTGTTAGATGTGCCAAAGGAATTTTTTTTTCCTCAGCTTTTATTTCATCTGTCATTAATTGGTGCTGTTTTTACACAGAACTGTCTTCCTCTGGAGTCACCACCTGCAGTAACTTATTATAGATTCTTCAGTTCCATTATTCATATTTGTGCTTCTGCATCCAGATACCACCCTACTGTCATCCACTTCATGTGACACATGGTGCTTAGAACTTGCTACCATCAAGTGTTGCAAAATAAAACAGGGGTCCTCTTCATCTAATGTTAATATAGTTTGGCAAGTTTTCCATGCGCTGCAGAATTATAACTTTTAAGACTCTGTATAGCTGGCAGTTTAGAAATCCAATAGTTATTTTATGGAAATAGTAAAATACCTAAAGCATATGTGATATACAGATATTAAACCTTTAAATATAAAACTGATAATGGCAAAGACTGTCCTTAGTGCGCCTTATGAAAATAACTCCTGTTATGAGAGCATAGAAAAGTATTGCAGCAGCCTATTGAATAAATGTTCTTTGTTAACCACAGTGTCTAGCATATTTTTGCAGTCACATCAAGTGTATACATTTAGAAATCTCAAATCTTTTCAAAGGACTCATTTTGCAAGGCTTAGCTTTTTTCAAAGCTACCCTAAGAATACATCTGATATATTTGATAAAACAGGTTAAATCCAACAAATCCTTTAAAATAGTTCCATTTTCCTTTCTTATTCAATAGATTCTAAAAAATACATGGGAACCCTGAAATAACTCTGATACTTGCAAACAAAGCTTCCAGTAAGATTTTTTTTTTTTAGTTCTGTATCCAAAGAGATTTAATCATAAACATTTCAGATAGATCTTATTATAGAATAGTGTCATGTAATTAAGTGCCCAAACATAAACCTTAAATAAAGCTCTTAAAAAGAGATGCCCCATAGATCTACACAAATGAAATCACACAAGGATGTTCTTCATGGTAACAGGTGAAACTGACTGCATTTGAGGACTTAAAATAGCTAATGCTTATTTAATTGAAGAATAAAAATGCCCACCTTATTCCATTCAGAGCATTTATCTTCACTATATACTGTCTAGAACGTTTGGAAGCCATCTCTAAGGACTGACTTCCAGATACTTGACTAAAACATGACAAACATTTTAGAATCTTGGGTTTTCTTTAAGATATTTGATCTTTACTAAAATGTTGCCTTGATGAGCTGATCACTGTAATATGTGAGCTCTATTTTAAATTATCTGAACCAATTCAAACAAGTTTAAGTGGAGAAAGTAAAAGAAGAAGAAGAAAGACATTATTTAGTTAATATCTGGAAAGCCCATGATTAAATGCAGCTGCTCTCACACAAGAAAGACTAAATGTCTCATGCAGTGTCATTTGGAGTGTCTTTCTTTGTTGGTTCTCTGTAAATGTGGACTTCATTCTAGGCAGGCTTCCCATGTGCCATGAAAAATAACAAGTGACAGCTGTAGTTTCTGATCTCCAAAGAAGAGAATCCCTCTTTCTTTTCATCCATTTTCTTATTTCACCTTCCTATTGCAGGCTCCGCATCCATGAGGGTGGGAGAGAACGGATGTTTGCAATTGGGGCATGGAACACACACATGTCCAATCCATAAGGTCAGATGAACCAGCTCCAAGAGCCACAGCCTCACCAAGAGAATATACAATAGATAACTTGCGACTGCCTGCCTCTCACATTAGAAAAATTAAAAATGCTGGGACTTTTATACCACATGACCACTTCTCTTACTTTCTATAGATTGAAATGATTCATTCATGATAAAGAATGAATAGGGTATAACTTGGTCACAAAATGCTTTGCCATACTCATTTTAGCTACATAGGGATCAAGCATACACAGTTCATTTATTTCATTTATGCTTCAGGGATTATGGAATAGAATAAGGGTGCATGCCTTGAGGAGGTAGACAAAGCCTAAAAAAGATTTTTCTTCAATAGGATTGAATAAATCATTACAGGAAGGACCTCTGAAATGCATACTCAAAAAAAAAAAAAAAAGCAATAAGACAATATTTTCTTTTAAAAACCATAGTGTGCATAATTTCCTTTCATAAATATTGTGTAGTAGTTAGTAGAGTACTCCCATTCCATACTATCATTTTAAACTAACAGGTTTGCATAAATTATATCATTGTACCTAATACTTGTTGGCTAAAGTAATAACAATTGTAACATTGTCTCAATATACTTGCTCAAAGATACATAACACTAAGAATTTTCCAGCCATATTTTTGTTGTCATATGCTTGAGAGAAGGATTTAAGTAGATTTTCATAACCTAAATTCTCTGACTTTAGAATAGGGACCAAAACAATAAAGTACATTACATTTGAAAACATTAGCTATTTTGATTCTTTAAGTGCACACTGGATTTCAAAGGCTCAGGGAGAAGAAAGGAATACAAAATATCTTGTTCATCCTGTTTACATTTATGGCATGCTGAAATAAGAGTTGGGTGGATTAACTAAAGGAAGTTATTAAAATTTAAAAAAATAAGAAATTAGTGGTAAAATTTTGGGGATGTCAGTCAGATGGCTGACTAGAGATGCCTTGCCTACTTCCCTACATAAGAGACTCAAACAAAGGAAAAAAAAAAACAACTAGGGGAGTGTTTGAAGCAGTAATGGAGTGCAGCAGGATATGGCGGCAATGTCACAGAGCACAGTTACACACGGTGCCTCATAAAGAAAGGCACTACATCTACACGCTGCATCTATCATCCTCTCTCAAGAATAGCCCTGGCCCCAGAGGAACTTGACACGGCAGAGGGAAGGTGCAAGGGAGGCTGTTAGCAGTACCCAACAAAGCCACAGACTCTTGAAGTATTTGTTGCTGGAAGATGCATAGTCCACAGAGGCCGTGACACCAGTTTGGGGAGACCAAACACATTGAGCCCTTTCCCCACTGCCCCCAGGCTCCCACTGCACAGAGTCATACTGAGACTTTGCCCAGCTGGGGTCCTGTGAAGCAGCTGGTCCAATCTCCCAGCAACTCTGCCAACCAAGCCCTGCAGGCAAGCTGGGTGAGTGCATCTATCCTCCCTTGGCCTTGTGAACCAGCCAGACATTGCTGCCCACTCTCCTACTGCCCCAGGAAACAGCTGGGTAGTTCTATATAAGTACCCATAATCCCAGAAAGCAGACCCAGGGGCCTAGTCACTAAAGCCCCCAGGGTGTGGATGCTGCTCTCATACTCTGCCACAGAAGCATCCAAGCAGCCTGACCTGATCAGCATTGCCTTCAGAGGCCTTCTGGAAAGAATCAAGTAGCCCTGGTCCACATTCAGCTCCAGAAAGCAGCTGATCAGCACTGTCTATCCTCCAACAGCCTTAAAAAGCAGATGAAGAGCCTAGCTGAGAAACCTGATCCACAGAGGCCCCAAGAAACAGCCAGGTGGTACTACCCCACTGCCCACAACCCTAGGAAGTAGACAAGCATCCTGCTCTGCATGGCGAGGCCTGTCAGGGTACCCTAGAAATGAATGGGCCGCCCTCCAACATGCCCACCCCACCTCATCCCTGACAAGCTACTACACAACTCATCCTGAGCAGGTCAGCCCCCTAAGGCCCTATTAGGACAACAGTATGGTTCTCAGACACTGACAGGTGCCAGTCTGTGCCCACTGATATGGTTCCGTTCCATACAGCCCTTAGACACTGACAGCATCCTGCAATGACAGCATGTCCACTTGAGCATTCTGGAGTATCCTAACATCATGTGTCTTTCAAAAACTAATAGTTTCCCTGCCTTCACTGTTAAAACAACTATGCCTTGCCTTCCCCAGCTCACCAGAGTGGTAAACCACAACCTAATCAATGCAAATTAACAGAAGACCACACCTTGTGATCAGGCATGTTGCACCTAGAACCTCAAGTAAACCTGTTCCACCTAAAAGAATGGTGCCACAGCTAGTGGGCAATCCCACAAACCCCTGCAGCCTAGACCACTGAGGCAACTGCCGGCGTCACTGATGTGGGGTTATAGCCAAAGACGCTACCAAGAGAGCAATCTGCTGTGCCCAGATGGAACCACAACTAATGTAGCCTACTCAGTCAGCTCCCGATTACACACTGCCAGTACAAAGTATTTTACTATAAAAGCCACCCTATGAAATTGATAGGAGCAACTGATCCATCAGATAGGTAAATATCAAGAAGCATGAGGAAACAAGGTAAAATAATGCCGCCAAAGAAACCCAATAAGTCTCTAGAAAGAGACTGAAATGATCCTCCCACCACAGCCTCCTGAGTAAATGGAGCACACTACAAGTGTGCCCCCACAACAGTTGGCTAAGGGAGAATTCTTTTTTTAAAAAAAAAATATATCTTTTAACATTTATTTATTTGTTTTAGTTGTACACAATGCCTTTGTTTTTACGTGGTGCTGAGGATCAAACCCAGGCCGTACATGTGCCAGGCGAGCACTCCACCACTGAGCCACAACCCCAGCCTGCTGAGGGAGAATTCTAAGAGAAAAAGAAAAAAGTTGGCGGGGGGGGGGCAGTCACATGTAAGGGAATCCCAATTACACTGATCATAGAATTCTCAGCAGAAATGCTACAGGCCACAAATAAAAAAACATATCCAAAGTTCTGAAAGAGAAATGAAAATGGCCTTCCAAGAATACTACACTAGCAAAGCTATCCTTCAGAAATGGGTAAAATGAGATAGATATCATTACCCTAAGTGCATGTATGAAGACACGAATGATGTGAATATACTTTGTATACAGCCAGAGATGTGTAAAAATGTGCTCTATAAGTACAATATGAAATGTAATGCATTCTGCTGTCATTTCTAACAACTTAGAATAAAAAATAAATTAAAAAAAAAAGAAATGAAGAATAAAGTCATTGTAAGACATACCCTAAACTGAGGGAATACATTACTACCATACTGATTCTATAAAAATGCTTAAGAAAAGTATGACAGTTCCTTGAGAGAAAAAAAAGAAAGAAAATGGGAATAGAACCACTACATGACCCAGCTATCCCATGTCTCAGTATTTATCCAAAAGAACTAAGATCAGCATACTAGTGATTCAGCTTCATCAAAAGTTATAGGAGCAGAATTCACAATAGCCAAATTATAAAACCAGTCCAGAATCTCATCAAGAGATGAATGGATAAAGAAAACTTTGTATGTATACGTTATGTTATGAAGATTTACTCAGCCATAAAGAACGAAATTATGGCATATGCCAGTAAATGAATGGAACTAGAGAACATCATGCTAAGTGAAATAAGCCAGATTCAAAACATCATGGGTTGAATATCTTCTCTCATATGTGGAATCTAGAGCAAAATAAGTAAAAAACTGGGCAGTGTCCGATAACATAAAGATAAAGGAAGAGCCGAGCGCGGTGGCACACACCTGTAATCCCAGCACTTGGATGGCTGAGGCAGGAGGATCGCGAGTTCAAAGCCAGCCTCAGCAATGGTGAGGCACTTAGCAATTCAGTGAAACCTTGTCTCTAATAAAATACAAAAAAATAGCTAGGGATGTGGCCCAGTGGTCGAGTGCCCCTGAGTTCAATCCCCGGTACCAAAAAAAAAAAAAAAAAAAAAAAAAAAAAAAGATAAAGGAAGATCAGTGGACTAAAAGAAGATTGAGAGGGAAGGAGGAGGCATGACAAAGGCGAGGAAGTATAGAATGAATGTAACAAAATTATACCATGTACATATATATACAACACAATGAATTCCATCTTTATATCTATAGAGCACCAATTCAAAAATGGAAGGAAGACCAGTAGTGTAGACAAATGGGAATAGAGGGAGGGAATAGAGAAGGCACTAGACACTGAAATGGAGCAAATTAAATTTCATGCATATATGATTATGTCAAAATAAACCCACTGTTACGTATAACTATAATGCACTAATAAAAGCATTTTTTAAAAATTCTTAAGGGAGTCCTTATTAGAAAAGAAAGAAAGATAATCACCACCATGAAAGCACACTGAAATATAAAATGCACTAGTATAGCAGATACACAAAAGGGAAAGGAAGAGAATCAAATTTATCAGTCCAGAAACTATCAAGACATAAAGATGAACAACAAGGAAAGAGATGCAACAAAGGATATATAAAACAACCAGGAGAAAAATTAACACAATGACAGGACTATGCCTTTACCTGTCAATATTAACCTTGAGTGTAAAAGTTGAAATTTCCCAGTAAGAAGATTTACCCTGACTGAATAGTTGCAAAAATAAGACCCAACGATATGCTGCCTACAAGAAACTTACTTTACCATTAAAGACACACATAGTCTGAAAATGAAGGAATGGAAACATAAGCCAGGCAAATAGAAATGAAAAAAATGAGCAGGAATAGCCACAATTATAACAGATAAAACAGACTTAAAGTCAAAACTGTAAAATGAAACAAAGGTCACTGTATAATGATAAAGGCATCAAATCAATAAGAGCAAATAACTATAAACATAGCACCCACTATTGGTTTAGATTCTATCATAATAATAGTTGGGGGCTTCAACATCTCACTTTCATCAAAAGATAGATCATCCAGACAAAATAATCAACAAAGAATCATGGGATTTGAATTACACTATAGAGCAAATAGACCTAATAGACATTTAGAATGTTTTATCCAGTATCTATGGAATTCATTTTTTCTCATCAGTACATGGAACTTTCTCCATGATCGACCATATGTCAGGCCACAAGTTTCAACAAATAAAAAATAGATTATTTATTGCCTATGAGCACAATGGAATAAAAAAGAAATCAAGAGCAAGAAGACCTTGAGAAATTGTAGAAAGACATGGAAATTGAACAACATTCTCTTCAACAACCAGTGGGTCGATTAAGAAATCAAAAGTGGTATTAAAAAATTCTTGAAGCAAATAAAAATGGAGACACAATATGCCAAATCAGATACAACAAAATCAATTAAAAGGCAAGTTTATAGCAATTTTCATTGACATAAAAAAATAAAAATATTTTAAATCAATAACTGTATAGTTAACTCAGAATCTAGAAGAACAAAAACAAATCATGTTCAAAAATGAAGAAAAGAAATAACAGAAATAAACAAAATAGAAACTAAGGAAACGAAACAAAATTTCAATGAGACAGCTTTTTTGGAAAGATAAATAAAATTGACAAATCCTTTCCTAGACTAATCTGGAAAAAAAAGAAGATTAAAAAAATAAAATCAGATATGAAAAATGAGACAATTATCTGTTAACAAAAATGTACAAAGAATCATTATTCTCACAATATCCTTTAAATGTTATTGCCCTAATTTAAACAAAATCTCAGAAGCATTACAATGACCTAATCAATCTTAAAGGACTTTTAAGTTATGACTCTGGGACTAGACTATATATTACTCCACAGTACAGCTCCTCCTTGAAAACGTTGCCCACATGCAACTTATTATTTTTCCATATTGCTACAATAGATTCATGTCTGTTTCACTTTATTCTATAATAATGTTCAAGATGTGTTGAATATCTTTTATAAGTACTCTCCTGGAAATTGGATTTGAGGATGCATTTCACAAGATCTGTGGCTTTGAGGAGTCTGAAGTGTAGTGATTCCTGCCCTGGACACAAATGTTTATTTAGTCCCAGCTTGTTCTTTTCCACCCTCCATGCTTACGAGTAGATGATCTCTCATGCCATTAAACAAGTAGCCTACTGTTATAAAGTGCTCTGATTGATTTGGGCTTCACCAGAACCCTAGGAGAGAGGAATCATTTCTATTTTTATTTCATGGGTATAAACATTAAAGTAAACACACAGATGCAAGAAGATACATAGCAAGAAGAATAGTTTGCTTTGAACTCAGGAGATCTGATTGCAAGAAAGTGTACCCTCAGTCATTTCTTTAAAATACCTCTCAGAATCAGAAACACACCCTTTTATGTCATTCCTTGACTAATAAAGAGAATCACTCCCTGTTCTTAGTTTGAAAAGGGTATCTTTTCTTGTTCCCCACTATTTATGTTCCGTCTTCCCTGGTAATTTTCTTTTATGGATTCCCTGCTTTATAATTGACTCCAGTTTTCTTCTTTTCTCAAAATTGTCTCTCCCCTTTGGTCATGGTGTTCCTTTAGCTTAAAATCTGCCCTCCTTACCCACACTCCTATGTGCTTAAAAAAAAAAGTCCATCTTTGAAATCTTTATTCATATTATCCAAATCATTAGGATTCATTTTTATTACAGAAAGATTATTCCAGCACTAAAAACAATTCAGGGATCCAGGGTACACTCTAATTTATTTATTTCTATTCTTCATGTTTACTTATTTGTCCAAACAAAGCCATGGCTTGCATAAACACATCACATAAACTAGCATAATATTAGGTATTAAATGTTCATTTAAAATTTATTGATGGATTAACTTCAAAGTTGCCTAAATTCAACTTAAAAGAAAAGCACAAAGCCTTACACAAATATCTAACTTAAAGAGCAAACACAAAAATAAAAAACTTTCCCAATTTTGACAAAAACAGATTGCTTTTGTGAAATAATTCTTAGGATTTGAAAATGTAAAATCATTTACCTAAATAATTTAGGTGCTAATATGTCACTGAGTACAAAAAAGAGAAACTTTAAGACCAACACATTTCCAAGCGGCTGTCTAGATTGATTAAGTGGGAAAGGTAATTTTGCTTTCACCTCTGTGAAATTCATGTGTTTTCTACTGAAATTACTCAATTCAACTCAATAGAGATTTATAACTTATTTCCCATAGCTAGCCAAACACGGCAAATTTACAACCTAGAAACACTGGCATGTTTGACCTCTGGCCAAAGTACATGAAAATTGAAAATTCTTTCATTTCATGAATGGCCTTTCCAGCCACCAATTGTTTTTTTTTTTTTTTTTTTTTTTTTTTTTTTTTAAACACTTTAAGATATCAGAAACACAGTACTAGAATCTAAACTTTTTCCTTAGTGTCAAGGTTTAAATCTTAATTTGTTCAAGTCTTTCCCAGAAGCAAGACATATTCAGGTACCTTTATTGTATGATTTACTCATAATTTTACCGTATTGCAATTCTAATGATTTCTCATTTTAAATTTAAAATATCCAATTAGTTTACGGTGCCAAGGGAAAATTCTAGAAAACCTGCTTGGCCAGCAAACTCACCATTTTTGAAACAAAATGATTAAGAACCAAACAAAGGACTTTTACAAGCTAGTGCTATCGAAACCAATGAGTAATATAAAAAGGGCAAAGGACAAATGAGGTCACAGGACCTCACTAACTCAAGGGCTTGGTTATGAAGGAAGTGTCCTTTCTCCTGGAAGATATTCAGTGCAAAAGTCATCAACGTTTGGAGGCTGGTAGGATGATTTTAGAAAAGTAAACTGGTGAAGATTTTTCTTTATTCAGTGTTCAACTCTCCTCAAAACTTGATTTGTAAGTGTCTCATTAATTAAATATCTACAAAAGGCCATACTTGATGGTGTATTTGGTGGCAAGAGGGGATTGCCAAAGATTTCTGGAACTTTGATATCTCTGAACAGGAGGGCCAATGCCAGTTTGACTATTTGGTTTTTCATGGGATTATATCTAAGAACATGAAAAGCTTGTACTGTATTACTATATTACACCTTAGTTACTTACAATATTTACAGGTTTCCTGTTCTGGTTAGACTCATTTTCATATAGTATCTCATCTAACCCCCTCAAGCAAAGATATAATGCATATCACTATCCCTGTTTTACTTTTTACTGAGGTTATAAGCCGTTACAAATTGTCAAAGTCAATAAAGAAAAACAAAACACAAATGGTAGAATCTGACATGACTGCAATGTGTCTTGCAAACCCATAGGCTTTCTACTACTCTTTTTATGTTTTATAGATAACCCAGTGGGATCATATTTAAGGAAGGATTATCAGCAATTATAAATTTTGAAGACAAATTGCAAACTCCTTTTTCCACTTTAAAATCTCATTATAAGTGTTTTTATCCCAAGCAATTTATCTTGTTCGGGAGTTAAGGAATTTCTCTTAAACATGTCTTTCAGGATACACTTGAAAAGCAAAGTTTTAAGATGTAAACTCCAACCCCTACGTGACAGGCAAAATATTACATGAGTCATTTTTTTCATCTTTTTCAAAGAGGAAATGTTCTCCTCATTGAAATTGAGGCTAGACAATTTTAAGCAACTTTTAAATTGTATATCCGACATAAAGAAAACATTTTTTGTCACCCAAATGATCATAACCAAGATTTTCATTCTGTAAATATTTCCTGTCAGCACAAGCATTTTTTCCAAAGCATTGGTTTGGCTGTTGTAACAGCAACTAGTAAAATACTTTTGATGCATTTATATAAAATGGCATATAAAACTTTCCCCTCAAAACACTTGCTTGTGGAGTCAAAGGTAACTCCATGCCAATATAAGCTGACATGGTGAAAATTATTCTGTACTCTGTTTTGCAGCATGTCACCTCTACTACCCATACACAGAGAGCCCACACAAGTTCACATGAAATATTCAAATAAGGGCAGACATCAATCCTGCAGACATTGGCCACTGTGATGTTAAAACAATTGGGTCATTAAAATTTAGGTCCACAGTTTTGAATGCTATCAGTTAAAGACTATTTATGTGCAAATTTCACCAAGTATTTATCAGACACCCATATGTGCAAAACCTTAAACCAGGGGGTCAATAACTATTTCCTGCACAGAGCCAGAGAATAATTTGGTTTGCGAGCTGAATGATCACTTCCATAGCTACTCATCGGATACTGCTGTAGCACAAAAAGTGTCATAAGCAGTATATAATGACTGGCATGCCTATGTTAAAATAAATTGTTCTTTACCAACATGAGGGCAGTCCATATCTGGGCAATGAGCTCTTGTTTTGCTAACCCTTTTCATATACTTTTGAGGCACAAAAAAAGATTAATGAGCAATAAACATGTGATTTAAGATTTCATAGCTCAGAGGGAATGACAGTTTGGTACACTTGAAATAGAGAGATCATGAAATGACAAAATAAAATTGCAACAAGTGCTAGGCAGAGGAGGGAAGATGAGAGCAACTGTGCTGGTTTCTGATGGATGATCAGGGTTTTACCAACTGACTACTGGGGTGGAAGGGACCCCAGTATGGTCAAAGAGGGGGATCAAGTGTCAATTGGACCTGAAGGGACTAAAGTAGGAGAGTGGAAAAAAAGAGGCAGATGACTGCATGTGCTAGGCCCTTGAATGATAAGTTAAAGACTTTAGGCTTGATACTTTAGCTGCTGGAACGTTCTCCATTCAGAAGGAATATATGCCAAACTACTGAAGCTTGCTCACTTTTTACCTAATGTGGGCATGGATGAGGCTTTGGGCTCAAATTTTTACCTTTTACTTCTTATCCTCCTATATATCTTTTATTTGTCACAATACACATTAATTTTTAATTTTAAATTAATTATTAATTTTTAAGCAGAACAGAAAATTATTATCATTCTTTGTTTTTGTGTCTTTTATTTTTAACACTGTTGTTGAAAATACACATGGAAGTCAATTTCCTCATATCCAGAATGTTAGTTTTATGGTTTAGCATTTTTTTTTTTTTTTTTTTTTTTTGGTATCAGGGATTGAACTCAGGGGCAGTCAACCACTGGGCCACATCCCCAGCCCTTTTTTGTATTTTATTTAGAGACAAGGTGTCACTGAGTTGCTAAGTGCCTCGCCATTCCTGAGGCTGACTTTGAACTCGGGATCCTCCTGCCTCAGCCTCCCAAAGTGCTGCGATTACAGGCGTGCGCCACCGCGCCCGGCTTAGTTTTATGGTTTAGATGTCCCCCAAAAGCTCATGTGTGAGATAATACAAATTTTAAAGGTGAAATGGTTGCGTTATGATAACCTTAACCTGATCAGTACATTAATCCCCTGGTAGGGATTAACTGTGTAGTACCTGTAGGCAGGTAGGGTGTGGCTAGAGGAATATTGTACTGGGAGGAGAAGAATATTTATTTATTCATTAAATATATTTACTTAATCATTATTTATTTATTTTTCAATAAATAAATATCTCTGGAGTATGGGGACTTGTCTTTGGGGTTTATATTTTATCTGTGGTGGGCAGCCTCTCTCTCTCTCCCTCTCTCTCTCTCCTACCTGGTAACATGTCTCCAGGTGCTTTCCTCAATCATACCCTTCTACCATGGTGTTGTGCCTCACCTCAGGCCCCCCAAAATGGAGTTTTTCATCTGCAGACTAAAACCTCTGAAATCATGAGCCCCAAAGTAAAATTTTCCTCCTCTAATTGTTCTTCCCAGATCTTTTGGTCACAGCAGTGAAAAATCTGACTAAAACAATTAGGATACTACTTGTATGTTGCTTGACCTCTGCTGTTATTAGACACAAGGGAGCATAAAATATCTCATACAAATACAGTTATTTAAGGGGGTAAGTAATGGTGGAGGGGAGTCTCATGGCACTGATGCCACCAGACTATAACATTTATGAGGTAAGGGCTATGTCCATAACATAATGCATACTCCAGAAATATTTATTTATTGAAAAATAAATAAATAATGATTAAGTAAATATATGTAATGAATAAATAAATAAATATTCTTCTCCTCCCAGTACAATATTCCCCCCTCATCTGCAACTTTTCTTTCTGTAGTTTCAGTTATTTGTAGTTATCAACAGTTTAAAAATATTAAATGGAAATTGCCAGAAATAATTCATAATTTTAAATGCTCACACCATTCTGAGCAGCATAATGAAATCTTGAACCGTCCAACCCATGACACGAATCACCACTTTGTCCAGAGTGTACAAACTGTATATGCTACCTGACAGTCACTGACTAGCTTTCTTGATTATTAAACAACTGTGGCAGTATCACAGTGCTTGTGTTCAAGTGCCCTTACTTTACTTAAAAATGGCCCCAAAGCACAAGGATAGTAATGCCTGTGAGCTGCTACGCCAAAGAGAAGCAAAACATGTCTTCTTTTAAGGGAAATCGTGAAGATATTTGTCTTAAAAAACTTATATATTGAGACTGCTAAGGTCAAAAGCAAGAATGAATCTTCCACAGTGAAGTTGTGAGGACAAAAAAATAAATCGATACCAGTTTGGCTACTGTCCATCAAACTGCAAAAGCTATGGCCACAGTGTGTGAAAAGTTCTTTGTCATTCATGTTACTTCATTTCATCCTGTAGAGATGAGCTCATATCACATCATCACAGGAAAGGTAAATACAGTACAACAAGACATTCTGAGACTACATTTACATAACTTTAATTACAGTTTTTATCATTGTTTCTTTTATTATTAGTCATTGTTAATAATCTCTTAGTGTACCCAATTTGTAAATTAACCTTTGTCCTAGGCATGTACATGTAGGGATATGGGTAGTATATAGAGGATTCGGTACCATTTAACCTAAACTAGGGGTTTAGGAACATATTCCCCATGATAAGGGGAGACTGCTATAATATCAAATATCTCCTCTACAATGAAAGGGGTATATAGATCCTTCATATTTTCTGAGCAGTCCTGAAATGGATATCTTTTATTTTTGACCATCAGCACCCAGTCACCTCATAGGTAGATAAGTCTCCTGGATTCTCTTTGAGAAACCCTCCTCTTTCACTCTGAAATTCTATAGTTTGATGGCTAACATGGTACTTGTAGAATAGAGCTTCACCTAAGCCAACAGCAGGTGGCCTCTCTAGGCACAATATGATCAAGAATAAAATAGGACACGATTAGTTTTCTAACAAAGGCTCTCTGAGAAACCATCTTCAAAATTTTTGAACTTGAAAGCTAAGGGCTGGAGATGCTGCCTCTCTATCTTGTCACTGCTTATGGTCTTCCCATGTCATTAAAACATGTAAGAACGTCAAGGAATATTGAAGGCAATGACCACTTCTTCATGACATCCCACATGCTCCTATTCAAGACACTTTTTAAAGTGCCCCACCTCTACATTTTTTGGTTATGTGAATCCTTAAATTGCTTTTTTAAAAAATGAATCTATTAATAAAATATCAATTGTAATAAAAAAAATTCTTGCTTTTCTAATTGTAATCTATCCCCATCTCTCCAAATCTTCTGTTCAATTGTTTTATTTTCTAATGTATTCTTGTCTCCCAAAGAATGTTTGCACATTTATATAACCAGTGTCATACTACATTCATAAGAATGACTGGAGGAACTGGAAACATTTCAAATTCATATAAATTAATTAAGATCTAAGTTCTGTATGATAGTAATTACTCATTATTAATTTGCTGGTCAATATTTTCCCTTCAGTACCTTAATACAGTTAATTTTGTTTGGCTTATAGATTTTCTTTATTCTTTACAAACTATATTCTAAGGAAACATTTGGCCTACTTTTTGTTGTACATTCAAAACAAAAATGAGTCACATCTTATGCCTCAAGACTCAAGAGTTACAGATAAACACATCCATTATTTTCTGGTTTATCAAGCCCAAATTTATTTCCTAACATTCAGTTCAGTTTAAGCAATATTGGAAGTTATAATTTTCTAAAAAACAGATCATAAAAAATAGTACAATGCTTTTTCTACACATAGCCTAATTTTTTAAATTACATTTAACAGTAAAAAAAAAAAAAGAGTTAATTTAAAAATCTTCCATTAAAAAATAAAACAAAATAAAACATGCATGGGAGTGCTTTATACTTTGCATTTTATATTAATAAATCATAGCTGCAGTATGGAGCAGAATTTATGCAAAAAAGTAAAGAAATGGTATCTTAACTAGATTTTTTTTTTTTAATTATAGAAGGACTAGTGGGTTTTTGTGGTTTTCCCCACAATAGAATGTTCTTTTGGTATCACTATTGTTTCTCTTGGCTTTTCTAAGCTGACCTCAGCCTTCTCTATATTACCACCCATTTCTACCCCAAATTTTTCATATTTTCACACAGTTAGAAATAGGCCAACAATAGACTGGGCATGGTGGCACACACCCATAATCCCAGCAGGCCCGGAGGCTGAAGCAGGAGGATCTTAAATTCAAAGCCAGCCTCAGAAACTTACTGAGGCTTAAAGTAACTTAGCAAGCCCCTGTCTCTAAATAAAATATTAAAACTGGCTGGGGGTGTTGCTCAGTGGTTAAGCACCCGTGGGTTCAATGCCTAGTACAAAAAATAATAAATAAATAAAAGAAATAAAATTAGATCAATGATGGTACCATCTTTATTTGCTTCATTGATTTAAAAAAAATCATTTAACATAAAATGCAGTCTCATAATATTTCTGTGAATGCCTCCTAAAAAAGAGTTATCTAACCAATAACTTTCTCTGAAAATCCTAAAATTATCTGTGTCCTGACATTCATATAACATGACTAATTACCTCTTTTTGAATTTTTCCCATAACTCATTGAATATTTGCATCATTTCTTGCATAGGAATTTGAAGCCATAGTAACCTTATAGGATTTTATGGTTTGCATATTAAAGGCACATAATAAATACTACTTCCTTCATCTTCTAAACATTTATATATTCTAAAATTGAAACAAGTTGATGATAATAGGATAGCTGTTTATATTTCTTAGGGACTTGGAAAATATAGGTAACTGAATATATGCTTAGGATACATAAATGCTCTAAATGACTAAAGAGTATGAATTACAGATCTTTCTGATCAAAAACTTAGACAACATGGTTTGACAAAGCATGTGTCTGAACCTTCTGTATGGATTCAACTTGACATGACTGCAGCTATTCTGCACAGTGGACACCAGGATTGCCCCAGAGTAACCCTAGCCAGTTTTCCCAGAAGAGTTTCTCAGTAAACTATAAATAGACTAAATCATTAATAAAGTATGTGAAGCCAGGCATGGTGGCACATTTCTGTAATCCCAGCAGCTCAGGAGGCAGAGGCAGGAGGATCTCAAGTTCAAGGCCAACCTCAGCAATTTAGCAAGGCCCTAAGCAACTTAGCGAGAGCCTGTCTCAAAATAAACAATAAAAAAGGGTGGGGATGTCTCCATGTTTAAGGTTAAGGTGAACCAGGGCCACTTCTGCTTGAAGTCACTTTTGTTTTAACCAATATATACATTCCTATTTCTGACTACAGCAACTAGTTGTGCTGCTGCCCAGTAGCAGGGTACCAGAAGTCCCCCCCAAAATTGCACTCTGTACTATCCAGATCTGTCTGCTTCTCTTTCCTTATTCCCAAGTTACCTTGGGGCCAGTTCTAATATACTTGGGCCTGCTTATTTAGGAAACACCTTCATCAACTAATTACCTCAACAAAGAAAAATCTTCCACATGTGTACATGAACTGATTCTTTTTCAAAGAAATATATATATTTCTTGACAACCATAAGTATGATAACCCATTAAGATGCCAATAACTGAGATTAATAAATCTTACAATTAGGAAATATTCTTTCTACAATATCTAAAAATTTATAAGGAGTAGGATTACAGATTGTTTAGGCAGAAATATTGCTCTATAACCTAAAGTATTTAACACATCCCACTGCCAACTCTCCAACACTCTGTGACTAAACATGCAGACCTCATGGAGTCCTTATAATATGTAAGTACTTAGAAACACAGTTAAACTTTGTTTGTTTTATTTCTATAACAGATTCTATGGAGGCAAAAAGCAAGCCTCTTATTTTCAGACGTTCATTGGATACCTAAAAGAAAATGTAAACTATGTCTTTTTCCAAAATAGTCTGTGTGCTGAAAGACCAATTTCTCCCAATGTAACATCACAGCCTGGCACTAAATTTTGTGCACAGTGAGCTTGGCTTCTGTGCAATTTATGGGTATATGCATTACAGCAGATCTCAAGTAAATCATGAACTCTGTGTGTTACTGAGGCACTGTCAAACTCTGATTGATTTGGACAGTTTGTAGTTAATTAAGTTCATTTCCAATTCTGTCTCTTCATCCAATTTCAAAGCATTCTATATTGAAAGCCTATTTTCAATTAGCAAGAAGGATGAAACAAAAAGAATTAATTACAAAAGTGACAATCCCCATTTAAGTCTTCATAGTGGAGCAATTATGTATCTTAAAAGTTAAAGAATTGAAGAGTTTGTACTTGTCTAATATATTCTGTCCTTGATATGTATCCTGTATATGTTAAAACTAGATGTAAGTGTGACATTGTAGCTAAAAAATGCAATGATTGAAGTTTTCTGTAGTTACAATGAGTTAAATAAGAGAAAGTCATCTCCCTTAGTAGTTAATTATTAAGGATTACACTTTAATATTATCTTAAGGGTCTAAGTATAGCAGATAATTTAGAAAAATGTTGTGAAAAGACACACTTATTTTGTAGATCTTATCAAGCTGAGGGGCATGGGTACTTTTTAAGCCCACTACATGATAGTAATAATAACTACCACTTTCCAAACTAATCTCATTCCATGCTACCCAAGGTTTTGGGAGCCTGCTCACCTAAACACATATAAGACAGTTCTGCATAAAAAAAAAAAAAAATAGTGTTGGAGAGGTATAGATATCTAGCTCTGCCACTTACTAGGTATAATTTTGGGAGGCATTTTCTAATCTCTTTTTCAGTTAATTTATTTGTAAAATGAGAATAATATTACAAAACCTATAAGGAGAATGCAAGAATTAAGGGGACAGTATGTTTAGTTGGAACCTAGCAGTATTCTGTGAATGATTGTTCATTATCATCATAAAAACAGTTAAATTTACAAGTAAAAATCAGCAAGCCAGGCCCTAGAAACTTTATGTCTGTATTATCATAGCAGGGTATTATTGCTTATGGGCTCCTGGAACTGAGAAAGAGATCTGAAATTGCTGAATTTGGCTTTAAACACGTTGAGTGTGACATGCCAAGGGGCTTCAATCTGGAGATATCAAGAAGGCAGATAAGATGATATGGGGTTTGTGAAAATATTTGAAGTTTATCAATGTTTAGGGAAGGCTTGAAGCTTTAGAAGTTTCTCAGTGAATTTTCCTTCTAAATTCAGTAGATGAAAATTCAGATAGAGCACAGAGAGGAAAGTGCAAGACAAGACCTAAGGAATTAACTTACATGTGAAAGAAATTGAGAGAATGCAAAACCAAATTTAAGGCAGAAGAAAACTTTAAGAAGAATCAAGAACTAAATAGTAAAATATTGTGAAAAGCTACTATAGAGACAGGGGTTGTAACTTATGCACAAGGTCCTGGGTTCAATCCCCAGCATGACACACATACACACAAATGCTACGATATTGTATTAGTTAAAATAGTATGCAGATGGCACAAGAAGAGTGAAATAAATGTCATCCAGAACAAAAGTCAAATACGCTAAGTGTATGATAAATATGGGGTTTCAAAGCACTGGCAAATATGACTTGGTAAATAAATGGTTTGATAACTTTTGATACAGCTTTTGCAAAATAAGAAAATTAGATTTTTTTACACCACACACATTCAAACATCCTCATTCACTGGAATTAAAAGACCTAGATTTTTAAAATGTGCTAGCTAGTTGGGCGTGGTGGTGAGTGCCTACAACCCCACAGGCTCGGGAGGCTGAGGCAAGAGGTTCACAAGTTTGAGGTCAGCCTCAGCAATTTAGCGAAGCCCTAAGCAATTTAGGAAGACCCTGTCTTAAAATAAAAGATATAAAAGGCTGGGGATCAGTGATTAAGTACCCGTGGGTTCAATCTTGCGTACCAAAGAAAGAAAAGTACTAGTAGATATTGGTGAGAATAATACAAAACTCGCAATCCATAAAATTAAAAAATGATAGATTTGAATTATAACAAACTACTAATTCTCTTTGATAAAATTATCATAAAGGAAGTTAAAACAAAAATAATTAAACAGAAAGAAATCTTTCTGACATATGCAAGACCAAAGTTTAATATTTAAAAATAAAACCAGCTCCTACAAATCAACTTCTGAAAAGCTTAACCATCCCAAGGGGAAAATGGACAAATTATGTAAATGATAAATTCCCAGACAAAAATCACAAATAAAGGCTGGGGATATAACTCAGTTGGTAGAGTGCTTGCCTCAGATGTACAAGGTCCTGGGTTTGATCCTCAGCACCCCCACTCCCCAAAAAAATCACAAACAGTAGAAATATAAAAATATTAACCTCTTATAAATAGTATATAGATTTTACTGCCTAGCATATAAACAGAAAACATTAAAAGACTAAAACATCCAGTGTGGGCAATAGCAATATAAAAATGTGTAAGCTCATATTCACTCAGCAGGCTGTAATTTGGTATAATTGTTCTGGAGTTTAATATGGTACCATTTGTCAATATTATAAATGTGCATAGCCTACAACCCAGCTAACCCCGTAATACTAAACCACCAATATTTCCAATTTTATGTGGAATTACAAATATAAATCAGATTTTAAAAATTTAGGTATGTTTACAAAAGACTCATTATAGAATTAACAATAATGAAGAGACAAAAATTGAAAAATATCCATTATTACAGAAATTGTAAATCCAAAATTAAAGTACTTCTGAAAAAATGTTAAAGAATAAAGTAAAACTACTAACTTGAAAGTATATCAATAACATTAAAATAAAAGAAGCTGGGCATACTTATGAATGTAAACACATGCTGAAGCAAAAATTTGTTTATTAATTATTAGTATAAGTCATAAAAGTTGACTAGAAGAAAGGAAAATAATTTTTAATTGCACATTTAAAAAAATAGTTGGGTTATGTTTTGCACACAAATTTTTCAGAAATTTCCCCAAATGTATATGAGCTGCATTTACATCAGAGAAAAAAATAATATATATTGTCTTGGATTAAGGTGGAGCTAGTATGGTCAATTCAAAAATTTTATTTTGGGTAGACTACCCAGATTCATGCCATCATTAACCTATTAACTGGCACCTTTACCAAGTTCTTTCACTTTTTGTGCCTCAACTTCTTAAAGCCTGGCATATTTTGAGACTTCTATAAATATGCTACTATGTTTTTCTGAGTGTATTTGTTGGTGGTAATAACAAGGGAGGGGGAGGAAAAAAAGATCTGGCTTTTGCATTTCAAAGGAAGATGAGGTAAAGTGAAGAAACTGATAGATGTGAAATCTATTTCCTCCAAGCTACCACCCAGTTTCCTGAAGATGAAGACTCTAACAAGATGATTTTCCTTCACTACTCCTTCCATGGTCCACACCAGCCTCACCTCCCCTTTCCTTATAAATATCTCTGGGTGACCAGGCAGTCTGCACCTTCCTGTCTCTCACCTGTGCTTTTACACCAGCTCCTTTTTACTAGTGGGAATATCCTTACCATCTTGGGAAACCCCATCCATTTCCCAAAGAGCATCTCATTCTTCACCAAGTCACCAGTTTTCTGCACATTGTTGGCACATCCATCCAGTTACTTCTCACCTTCTGCCTTCTACCACCATTTGCATCAATCTAGAGAACCCTACAGGAGAAGCTGTTGATGATGCAAGTTGAAATTAGGGAAGCAGGGGGTTGTATTAACATACATGGAAAAGGAGCAGGGATTATTAACTGATCTAAATGCATTATGAAGAAGGAGGGAAGGAGGAGGCAAATACAACACTTAATGTTTTGCATAGGTATATCCCAGTGCTGTAAAGAAAATGTCACAATGGGAATTACCTTTAAAACTGAAGAAGTAGAGACATCTCCATTTCAACTCCGACTCCCAACTAACAAAGAAATGAAAATAAGAAAAGCAGTGGAGGAAATCCCATTATGAGTAAAATTATGCAAAACCACAATCCCAAACCACAAAATATAAAGATTAAAATACAATTTGAACTAACTCAATGGGGAGTATGGGAAAAAATACATATTTTTTTTTTCCACAAGAGAGACCACTGTACATGATACACCTTAAAGAACAAGGGGAATTGTGAATGAGGGCACATGCCAGCATTTCCTTCCTCATACCAGTGCTTGGATGTGGGGCTGAAGGAAGATCCACACAGATTTGCATGGAAAATAGATCAATAGGATGGAAGGTAAGAGGAAAAGTAAACATTATAGGTACTGAATGCAGACAACAACATAAAAAGATAAGTTGATGCCAAACTGTAATGCAGACAGCCTAGAAGAAATTCATTACTTTAAAGGGAAATGTAGATTTCTGAATTTTTCTTAGAAATTAGCAAAAGAGTACACAGCTTTTAGAGAAGTAATTGAAAATGTGGTCAAAGAGCTACTCCTCTAACAGTGAAAAGGTCATGACACTTCACAGGTGAAATGTATCAAACTTTTAGGAACCAGATAATTGCTATTGCCATGTTATTTAAATTGCCCCACACCATTAACTTGGTTCATAATAGTTTAAAATAAAAGCTTTCCCAGTTCTTTCTATAAAGCCAGAATAACTGTGGTGCTGAACTATAATAATAATTTTAAAAAATGAAAGCAAATCTCATTTATTAATATCAAGATGAAAACTCTGAGTGAAACATTAGTCATGTTAATCCAGGAGCTTTTAAAAAGAATTATAAATAGCATTCAACCTTAGGCTGCTGAGAAGGTTAAATACTGAAAAATGTTTTCATTGAGAGTTACGGGTGAGCCGGGTACGGTGGCGTACACCTGTAATCCCAGCACTTGGGAGGCTGAGGCAGGAGGATCGCGAGTTCAAAGCCAGCCTCAGGAACGGCGAGGCACTTAGCAACTCAGTGAGACCCTGTCTCTAATAAAATACAAAAAAAAGGGCTGGGGATGTGGCCCAGTGGTCGAGTGCCCCTGAGTTCAATCCCTGGTACAAAAAAAAAAAAAAAAAAGTTATGGGTGTATGCTTATCTACATAAAAAGTTAAAAGAATTTTATAAAATTTAGCACCCATTCTTATAAAACTTATGGTAACACAGGAATTACTATGTTAAACACACAGTCACATAAACACACCACCCTCTCAGCTTGGAAATATTCTCCTTAAAGATATTACAAGTCAAGAATCCCCAACATTAATATATATGATGTTTTAAGGAATTCTTACTATTATAATTAGGATATGAAGGGACATAAATAAAGACCAAAAAAAAACAAACCTACATTCACAAAATTTGACCACATCCCACACAATCTCGCACACAAAAAATGATATTGCTTTAAGTCTACCAATAAATAGTAAGGAATCACATATTCTATCTTTATCTATGCTCACTATCCTTGTACTTTGTCATCCCAGCCAGAGAGAGAAAAATGAAGAATTAAGATATGTTCAGAGAAAGGCAAATTATTGGACAATTAAGATCAGCAATATTTGCAGGTAAATCAATGGAGTTGGAGAATATCATGCTAAGCAAAGTAAGCCAATCCCTGAAAAACCAAAGGCCAAATGTTTTCTCTGATAAGTGGATGCTGATCCGTAATGGGGGGTGGGGGAAGAATAGAGGAACTTTGGACAAAGGGGAGGGAGGGGGATAGTAAGGGAAATGGGGAAAGGAAAAATGGTGGAATGAGATGGACATCAATACCCTAGGTACATGTATGTCTGCACATATGGCGCGACGCTACATCGTGTACAACCAGAGAAATGAAAAGTTGTGCTCCATTTGTGTGCAATGAATCCAAATGCATTCTGCTATCATATATACCTAATTAGAACAAATAAATTAATTAATTTAAAGAAAGATCAGCAATATTGCATAACACAGATCCTGGCTGCAGCTAGAAGACAAAATTAGAAAAAAAAAAAAATAGAGAAGAAATGGTGTGGAGTGCAGGAGCGGATATGGTAGGAAGTAAAGAACTGAACAGTTTGAGTACAAGTGAGAGTGTTTGAGTACCAGGGAAATATCCCAAAGAAGTTTACGTGTCATTCATTGGCAGAAGGCCCTATAACAGCTGACAGGTGGCAAGTCAATTGAAACAAAAAACGAGAAATAATAATTTGAGAAAAAACAAGAGGTAAATATCCCATTTAATACTCCTAATCATAAGACAAAGATCATCTCCTCTGAACATAAAATATTACACTATGAAATAGTGTCTAGTGATCTTTTCTTTCCCCACTGGTGAAAAATGATCTTACAGTGTCCTTCACCCAACATGATAGAAAATACAAATGGAGTGCCATTTGGGGAAAGCATTAATTAGGACTATAATAGTGTGGTGGTTAAGAGCGTTAGATCTAGATTTTTCATTAGTTTGTAATAAACAAATGAAAGTTGCATATATTTATGGTGTACAACATGATGTTTTGAGACATGTATATTATGAAATAGCTAAATTGAACTAATTAACCTATATATTACCTCACAGATTTATTTGTAGCAAGTACACTTAAAATTCACTCTCAGCAATTTTCAAGTAAGCAATTCATCAACTAAAGTTCTCCAGTACATCTCTCATGCTTGTTTCTCCTAATGGAAATTGTGTATGTTTTCAT
Source organism: Tamias sibiricus (assembly GCA_025594165.1). NCBI lineage: Eukaryota > Metazoa > Chordata > Mammalia > Rodentia > Sciuridae > Tamias > Tamias sibiricus. The sequence continues at coordinate 16,119,209 of CM046662.1, forward strand.
CAACAGCTTCCCAATTGTTCCCTTCCACCTTCCAAGTGCCCCCAGGTCCTGGTAACCACCCTTCTATTCTCTGATTTCATGAAATATACACAGTGCTAGAGTCTAAGGCCTGATCCAAATCCTAGGAGTGTTGCTGCACATTCTGTGTATTGATTTCCTATGTATAAAATGTGAACACTGAAAGTGCTTCTTACACAATCTCATTGTATTAAATAATTACATAACAAGCTGAAATAAAACTTGGATTTGGGTGTACTCTGTAAATATTACCTATTTTACAAAATACATCTGTTTCTTGAAAAATGAATTGGTCTGCCATTAGAGTTATCATATTTATAAATAATGTCTTTTAGCTCCCACTTATTTTATGATCAGAGTATAGGAAAAAACATTTCTTTTTTTCTTTCTTTCTTTCTTTCTTCCTTTCTTTCTTTCTTTTTCTTTTTTTTTTTTTTTTTTTTTTTTTTGTACTGAGGATTGAACACAGGGGTGCTTAACCACCAAGCCACATCCCCACCCTTTTATGTATTTCATTTAGAGACAGGGTCTGGCTGAGTTGCTTAGTGCCTCGCTAAGTTGCTGAGGCTGGCTTTGCACTCGCAATCCTCCCTTTTCAGCCTCTTGAGCTGCTGGGATTACAGGCATGTACCACCCCACCTGGCAGAAAAAAGCATTTCTAATATTAAACATATATAATACTAAATAAATCACACTATTATGTTGAAAGATCTTCATACTTAAAAAAAATACTGTAATGTCACAGTGACACTTTAAAAAAAAAAATAAACTATAATATCACAGTGACACTTTTTCCTGAATCCTCATATCAAATTTCATACACAATTTAATACAGGTTGTGCTTAGTTACATGGTGAGCAATTATCCAATGAAAAATTAGAAAAAAACAATTGCTAGATTTCAAAAATAACTATATTTACTACTTCACAAAACTGAAGAGAGAAATTATTTAGGTGAGACAGATTTCTCATCTTCAACAAAAATATATTTTGTTCACTGCCTGCTATGTCTCCTATCAAAGGGATAGACAGCTTTATATATTTCTAATTTTTTGCTCCTTTGAACATGTAGACATAACCTGAATATGCTCTTATCATTTCTTCTCAAAACAGGAATTCTGCTTTTCTGCCAGGTGGTTGTTTATATCGCCCACAAATAGCCCACCTGGTGACACAGGATGAAAATGGCTTCCAGCTGTACCCATAAGTCTACGGAGTGATAAAACAACTTTGTTAACTTCGCTTATTGGATTTTAAATTGCCATGTATTGGCAATTTGTCCCTGGCACTGACATCTATGCCCTAGCGTGAAGATTACTGCTGTAACTACTGGTTCTTTCTTCACCACCAGGTTCACAGCTCACCCTGGCCACTCAGAGGAAGTCATGTTTGAGGATTCTGCGTCACACCTCCATTTTTAGTACTTTCAGTGATAATATAATTCCACCCAAAGATGAAATTGATCAGTGGATAATTATGACTAACCATTACATAAATGTCATCAACTAATCCAAGTGTGTGAGAAATTTATCCAGTATTTGTTATCCCTGCTGCCACCAGGGCAGTGCCCATCACGACTCATTTTTGTCTGAAGTACTGTAGCCACCTCTGAACTGGTAAGCCTTCTTGGGGACAATGGAATTGATCTTTCTAATGCATTCATTTTATAGCCTCCTTTTACCAAAACTTCAATAACTATTCAATACATGTAGAGCAAATTTCTTGTTTTTTAATATAGCTCATGTGACCATTTTAGATCTGTACCCTGTCCATGTCATCATTATAGACTCTTCTCTCACCTATCCTTGTCCTACACTCTGTCCTATGACCAGATGTGACTCCATTAGACACAGAATTTCTGTATCATTTTAATCCTATAAGCTTTGAAACTTGCTAATCCATCACCTGAATTTTTCCTGTATTTCCACCCTACTGCCATGCTTGGGTAAATTCTATTTGATTTTCATGTATGCTCAGAAACACTACTTCCCTTTGGAAACCTGCACTGATGAACACAGTTGATTGCCTCCCCAACTCTATCCCAGTATGCATTTGCTTCATACCTTGTTGTCTATCCTTTACCACTGCATTTTAAATATTTTTACTGTGATTTTGGCTGAATATTAATGTTCCTAAAGGCAGAGATGGTTTCCATCTAATTGATTTCTGAACCTAGGATCTTGCTAGTACACAGCAGACTTTCAGTAAACATCATGAATGAATTGATGAGTTACATAACATTAAGTATCAGAGACATTCAGAAAAAAAAATTATGTGAACTATAACCATCAAAGGAGGATCTGAGAACCAAGTAGGATTTGATGAATAAATAAAAATTTAACAGGTAGAAGAAAGGAGAAAAGTATTTCATACCAAATAGGACCAATTTTGCAGCAAAGATTTAAAATGATATGTTAAATAAAAAGCAGAGGTTTGAACTACAAATGTAGTTCACTGGTAGAGAACTTGCCTATGGCATGCACAAGGCCCCAGGTTCAATTCTCACTATCATTTACAAAAAAAAAAAAAAAAAAAAAAAAAGGGGGGGGGAATTAAAAAAAAAAGCAGATTTTCATGACAAAAACTATGTGTGCATATTTTATATTTTCATTAATGGGAAACATGAATGTATGATGAGGCAGATTCTGAAGAATCCTTAAAAGTGGCAGAGAAGCAAAATAGTTCACTGTGGATTTATTTATGTTTTGATTACATGTGACTTACTGCTATTTTCAATCAGAGGATTCTTGATATGGAACAGATCTGGAAAACAGTCAACTATTATCTCATCAAATATTGCCTTTTCTTTGTGCACTTTCACGACTCTTTTATTAAAGACAAAATAATACCTGTCCTTTGCTTCTCCATTCCATATTTTTATCACATTATTTCTGCATTATACTGTTAATTATTTCTTCAGGTCTTCTTTCAATCCACTAACAATGTATTCAGTTTTCTCTAATCTGCTATTAAAACTAACCATTGCTTTTTAACTTTGGTACATTTTTATAAATCTTTTTTTTTTTCCTCAAATAAGTTCATTCTCATTTTAAAAACCAGGAGTGGTGTTCTTTTCCACGTTTTAACTTTTAACATGTAGGGGTACTTATTTTACATTTTTATTGTATAATGCCATTATCTGAAATCCTGGGGCTCTGACATTGCTGTTTGTAGTTCAGCTCACTGATGCTACTGATGGGCTTATTTTCTGACATATTGTAAGTTTGGAGTACGCAGGCTTAATCCAAGGGGTTCTCTGTAGCCCGGGTCAAGAGAACATCCTGAACAAAGAATTTGTTTTCACTGCTGCTAGGAAAGCATCCTCTATTCTCCCAGCCTGAACCTACATATGTTAATTACTAATTTATAGATTTCCAGAATTACACAGGAAGCATGAATGTAAACCACACAGGTAGTGTGAAGACATATGTATGGTTAGAAATCCTTAGGAGAGGTTTTTGTTCAAACATAAATGGCCAGATTAGCTTCTCTTTGCAGTTAGGTTGATATTTATTTTTCTTTTTCTCCCCTCCTTTTCCTCAAGGTTATGGTCATTTGAGGCTCCCAGATCTGTTATATATCCTACCTGGAATCCCAATCTCCTCTCCCCTTCAGCAGTGTAAGTTAAGACAAGCTTTAGTTACAAAATGGGAAGATGCCTTCAGGTAAATCACAATCTGAGTAGAGTTACTATTCTGGAGTTTGAGCTACCACTTCCTTTTGACTCCCTGGAGAGTTTCCTTACCATCTTAGTTCCTTTAAGGGCTATAACAAAGTATGGTTAGCTGGGTAATAAATAAATCATAGGCATTTATTTCTTATAGTTCTGGTAACTGAAAAGTTCAATATCAGGGTACCAGCAATGTAGGTTTCTAGTGAGGGCTTGTTTCCTTATTGCCAACTGCTGGCTTCTTGTTCTGCTGTCACATGGTAGAGGGTGGCAAGCAGCTAGCTTTCTGGGACCTCTTTAATGAGAGCACTAATCCCATTTCTGTTCTCATGATCTCAGTAGCCCTTCAAAGACCTCTACTCTTCTCTACTTTTTTTTTTTTTTTTTTTTTTTTTCGCTACTAGGGATTGAACCCAGGGAAACTTTACCACTGAGCTACATCCCTGGCCATTTTTACATTGTATTTTTTTTATTGAGACAAGGTGTTGCTAAGTTGCTTAGGGCCTGGCTAAATTGCTGGGGCTGGCCATGAATTTGTGATCCTCCTGCCTCAATTTTCAGAGTCACTGGGATTAAAGGCATGCACCACTGCACCCACCAAACACCATTACTCTTAATACCATTACTTTGGGTATCAGGATTTCAACATAAGGATGGGGGGAGCACAAACAATCAGACCCCAGCTCTTACATTCTTAAAAGCTCAGCATCTGAAAGGATACTGATGTATTACATATATATAATATAGATATATAAAGGATTCTGACATATTAATATATATATATACATATATATGTGTGTGTATATATATATATATATATATATATATATATATATTCCCAATATGGAATATATATATACATGTATATATATATATATATATATATACATGTATATATATATATATATATATACACATGTATATATATATTCCATATTGGGAGAGTTTTCTATTTATTTAATCATACTGACATGAATTCAGATCCAGAATAATTGATATTTTGGTTCAGAAAGCAATGCTAGTCTTAAAATATAGCACCTGCATAGAGTCTAATTCACTCTGGCTTGACTAAATCTTATTTCCTTGTAATCTCTCATTCCAAGACTCTATAACAACAACTGATCGTACCTGGCAGTCAGGGTGGATGGTGGCAGATGACAGTAACTATCTGTATTAAACAAAACAAGCAAGCAGAAAAGGCAATTGGGGGAGGGATATTTAGATATCCTCAGAATCAGAAGCAGATTAGTAGCCAAGCCTGGAAGATGGGCAAGAACAAAGAGACTGTGATATACTCCTTGTTTAAGATTCAAATATCTGCCTAGGAGCAATTACCAAAACCTACATATTTTCTGCACCCCCTGGCTGCATTTTAGAGGTGAAGCTTAATTCTAATTCTCACTAAGATAGCAAAGGAGCTTCCCTAAAAGGGGAATGGGATACATAAAAAGAAAAAAAAAAAAAAAAACTAAAAGAAATCTTACACCAGATGTGAAGACCAGCTTAAAGTCATGAAAACAACTAAAGTTGGCTAAATCTTTAGAGCTCATATAATTAAATACCCTTTCCGACTAGACTTACTCTTAGGTTAAATCACTTTCATCATTCAGTTGGTGAGTTTTTGTCATTCTAAGTACATGATTTTATAGTTATTGTCACCAAAGGTTTGGGGGTATTTTGGGGATTGTGGTTGCTCATATTATTTTGGTTATGGTTTTTGAGGGTTTTTTTTTTTTTTGTGTGTGTGTGTAGGTTTTTTTTTTTTTTTTTTTTTTTTTTTTTTTTTTTGGTACCAGGGATTGAACCCAAGTGTGCTTAGCCACTTAGCCACACCCCTCGCCCTTTTTATGTTTTATTTTATTTTTAGACAGGGTCTCACTAGGTCGCTTACAGCCTCATTAAATTGCTGAGGCAGGCTTTGAACCTGCCATCCTCCTGGCTGGGATTAAAGGCACGTGCCACTGAGCCCAGCTTGCCTCAAAATTTTTCATACATTTATCTTTACTGCATTTCTTAAAACAGAATGTAAGAATCTCAATTGAATCATCCTTTCTGTTACTCACCTCCCTGCTTCTTGTTATATTCTGTTTATGTTCACTTGACGCTCCCTGCCCATCATGACTTGAATAATTTTTCAACTCCCTTTTGCTGTATTTCTGCCCCATATCCACTGTCATCCTATTGACTTATGTACCTGATTTTTCATGTCTGAGGCTTTTAGGACACTCTGAATCAAGTTGGCATCTGGGGTTGGAATCTGAGTACTCAGGTCAGGAGACCAAGCTCAGCAGGCCCACAGAACAGACCTACATAAAAAGCTCAGGCCCCAAGGCTTTGCTGGTTATCAGCATTTGTCCATGTCACAAACTGTTGCTGGGACAATTTCCGCAGTCTTTGCCATTGCTCTGGGAGAGGACCACAGGAAGCTTGTATGTTTGGGTTTGATTTGTCCTGGACTCCATGTGATACATCTTTTCCCTTTCCAGTTTTAACCCATCTCTCTTGGCTGCACTGGTCTATAACTGTGACTAACAGCTCTCCAGAGTCCTGCCAGTCAGTCTTTGCACTGAGTGCCTAAGTCTGGGAATGGTCTCAAGGGACACACAACCCAGCAAGTCTTACCTCTTCTTTCAGGATCACAGGAATAGCTGTCATCACACTTCTAGGATCTGACAACCCTTTATTTCGGAATGGAATCCAAGATAAGAAGTAGGAAATCTGACAGCTCTGTTTCAATTTACTGCCATTTAATATTTTCCTGTCTGTTAATGTCTATACACAAATTTGTATTCTTCTTTACCTTTTACCCACCCTGTCCCAGGTTTATTCATGGCTTGTTTCTATTCCAAGGAACCATTCATTTTGGAAAATAAGCTTAGATGCAGAAATTTCACTATTTTTAGCAAGCACGGTAGGTACCTCTTGGGCATCCTAAAAGTTGAAAAAATAAAGTTCTTGACTACAGCCTGCCTCTTTCATCAGTTATCTATTGCTCAAAGATCCTCAGCCCAAGTGCTTATAAATGCTCCTCCCTCTCTGCTTTCTTCTCATAAAGACTAATATCAAACACCCGTGTTTTCATACTATACACATGAACTGCAAAAATGTGGAAAACATTCATTACATGGAAAGTTGGATGATTCATCTCTTATTTCTGTCTTAAAGATTAAATAATTTAATAAGAATACTAGAGATTCATTTTTCACAAGTTTCTATTAAAACTATTTTAATTTACTAAAAAGGTAGATTTTTAAAAACTTTTTAAATCATGGTATCAATAAATTGACTTCCCAGAAATATTTTTCTGCATCAAAAGTTACTTGTTTTTGAAGAAAGAATAAATGATACTGGGAAACATAAAATGAGCAAACAACTTGTATTTCCTATTTTGATTCTTTTTTTTTTTTAAGTTGAAGTTTGGTTAAACATCACCCATGCAGTAACCTGATATTTTTCATTCTGAAAAAAAAAAAAAAGGTGAAAATAGAATAATTAAAATGATTGTATAATTATGAAACAGATTTTAAAATTTCTTCAATAGGCCCTATTTCAAAAATTGTACTCATCTTTAAAATGACATAAAAATCAGTGCTCAAAATAAGTAATGAATCAACTATTCCAATAAAAGCATCTGGCAAATCACTACTTATGAAATTATGTTTAATAGTACCTTAAACTAATGAAATAAAAGAGTTCTGTTGAGTAGTAATCATTTTCCCATCTCTATAAATTCTGTTTGTATAAGTAATGAACCAGTCCTCTACCTCTGTAGAGTAACCTCTATGCACATTATTATTTGAATGATCATCCTTTTGTGGCAGATTATTTTAAGTCAAACTGTTACTGTAAATGAATTTGCTTAAATGTATGGTTCTAAATTAGTGAACATAAATTACAGCACCATGATTTGTCATCATGTTGGTTGGATATAGGATTGCATTTAAATATATTATAATTGAGAAATGATTTGAATACTACATTACATGTTCAGCCACTCTGATAAGTTACCATCCCTACTGCTATATTTAGCCTCTTTCTGGGATTATAGCTTTGACAATTCAGAAACTGACTAAAAGCCTCTAACTTCCAGATAGTTCATTGTTGGCTAAAAGAAAGACAGTGTAAGTAGCACCTCAGCATATGGAAGACAGCCTTTAACTCACAGAGCTCACTGGACAAAAGATATTTTTAAAACCTAGGAAAAGTAAACCCTAATCCCATCATAACTACATGCAAATGTTCCAGTTTATGGTTTCTGATACACTCTGCATTAATATAGTCCACAGTGCTATCAATCTGAAAGTCATCCAGTAACAATTTACCATTCAACACGCCTCTACTCTAGCTAGTCAAACGATTTCTTCTCATTCTAGAAAGCCCACTTCTCTTGTGAAATGTGGCACTCTCCTGAGCAGTAAAGGTTTAGCTCTGGAAAAGGTAATGATGTCATAAATGCACAGGGAAGCACAGATAGGAGTAGGAAATTTCTGTCTTTCCTGTTGGTTCAACAGAGAATGTGGATTTAGAACGGTGTATGCAAGTTCGCGTTAAATGCCAGAGAGAAAAGACTAGAAGATTTTGTACTTCTCTGGAAGAAGGGAACACTATTTTTTCAGACACATTAACTAAAAAGTTCTGCCCAAAGGATACATAAAAACCGTAAGATTTTAAAAATAAAAATTTGTCTTGGGTAAGACAAGGCAGGTGGAGGACAGAGGAGAAAATGTATTGTCAACTTCTTTCATAGTCTTAAATGAATGCTATAATCTATATAGTGGCCTCTTTTCTGATCCTTCATATATAAAAATTGTTTGATTTATAAATTATTGTTTACTCAATTTCTGAGTATCACCAAGGTACCAAGGCCATACACAGTTCTCTTAGTTTATGTTTTTGTTTCATTTTTAGAATCAGAATATTCATCATTTTCTTATCAGGTCCACATGATGGTTATAGAGTATGAAGAACTCTTATATGCTCAACTGGGTATCAAAGTCAACATTCTAGTACAAATGGAAGTTCAAAGAGTTGGATTCTAACAATCATATGCTTACTAATTTCAAGGAAAATTAAATTAGTCAAAAGTGAAGAGAATTTATATGAAATTGTTTCTCAATAGAAGTTTAAGGTGTAAACTTTTAAAAGCCCTAATATAAGTAGTGGTTACATGAAAAGTTTTTTAAAAAACCATTCATATATTTGCCCTTCCAGCTTTAGGTCAGGCAAAAACACTGAAGTATTAACTATGGAATCATCAGTGTGCAAATGAGGGCCATTTATAAAATTGTGTTTTATATTCCCCACTAGAAGTGTGTGTGTGTGTGTGTGTGTGTGTGTGTGTGTGTATGAGTATGTGTGTTTGTGTGTGTTGCTAGGCAATGAATGCAGGGCCTTGCATGTGCTAGGAGCTACATCTCCAGCCCCAAGAGATTGTTAATAATTTTTTTCCCAAAATGCCTGTTTTCCTTTCTCAACTATCCAGATCATGTTACATCTGCTCCATAGAGATAAAAAGAAAGCTAATACTCAGATTTTAAGTGTCATTATCCATGGTCAGCAAAACTGCAAATTTTAGATAAGTGAATCTATACATGTATTTGGTATTTGATAGGAGTCAATGGAGGGCATCAAAGCAGTAGGAAGATGTGCTAGGATCAAGCTCATCCAAATACCTTAAGGAAAGTAAACTCTGGAGAGGCAGATGTGACCAGTTGTTAGTGGGAAGCAGATATTCTCCTGAGGTCTCTAGTGGCATGAAACAAATTCTTGATAAGTTGATGACTCAGAATAGTGAGATTTTATTATAAAAAAAAAGGTGTGCATTTTATGTATAAATGACAACTAGTCTTGTTTTAGGGTGCATGACATGGACTAGCAAAGTAAGAACAAATTGATACATTTTATAATTGAAAGAAAGAGGCAGAGTAAAGGAGAGGAAGGGAGAAAGAGAAGAGAAATGGAGGCAGGGAGGAAAGGAGGAAAGAAAGCTAGGACAAGGGAGGAGAAAACCCTTTCTTTAAACAGTGTGAGTCCTGTGGAAAGTTTCATTCAAGGATGAGCAAAAGAGGAAGCTCAGAGAGAAAGTCTGGTTGGTTACACAATCTGCACCTGAGGCTGAGGAGGATCAGATGGGGAAAATCCACCTCCTCCTTGCAGGTAGCTAAGGGTCAGGGTCTGTGCTGGCTTTAGGGAACACAGCAGGCAGTAAAAGCACCAATGTTCTGCCCTGGGGAGCTTAAGTCCTACTGAAGGAAAACATAAACAAAAGCCTGGGTGTAATATTCCACTTGGTGATAAGAAGAAGAAAAAAAAAAAAAAAATAGACAGTAAATGCAGAAAGGAGTAACTTGTGAGGGAAGAAGGGTGTTCCAGCAAGCTGTCTATTAGGACAGGAATGAACACAGACTCAATGACATGAGCATCAATCCACGTGGCTGGGTGGGAGAGGGCGTGACCCAGGCACAGGGAAGGGACCTTGGAAAGAAGGAGGCAGCGATGCTCTAAATGGGTGGATAGAGCAGCAAGGATCCCAGTGTGGCTGTGGAGAGAGTTAGCAGATGAAATCAAGGGGGCCCAGGCAGGCTGCAGACTGTAGAGGTTAGGGAGGACTCTGGATGTTCAGATGAGTTGGGGAAGCCCTTAGAGTGTATTTGGAAGAGTGACAGGTTGTGACACATGCTGTTAAAAGATCACTCCACCTGCTGTAAGGAAACCAGACTGCAGAGTGACAAGAGTGGGAGCCTGAGACCAGAGAGGAGGCAGTCTTGTGTCTTTCTCTGCGGGATTGCGGCTGGGACACCTTGCCAGACAACAAAGAGAATTAGTTATATTTCATTTACCAAAGTGATTCCAGGAAGATCACTGTCATGTTAACTTTTTTTAGGTGTTATTTTGTTCCAAAAACATTTGCAAAATTACACAGAAATTCATGGCAAGAAATATCAGCAAAAATAAAATTGCCTGATCAAATATATGTGTTGGTTCATTTCCTAACCATTTCAATGGAAATATCTATGTCTAATAATTTTATTTGTCATCATGCTATAGATCAAATCATATGATCTATACTTTTGCACATTTGACATTTCACCATGAAAATTTTCCTATTTTGTTGCTTTTTTCCCTTTCCTCCCCCCCATTTATATTTTGCCCTTTCTCACTCTATTCCTCTATCTACTTCCCCATAACTAACATAAATAGGCTTTCATGAACATTTCCATGCCTTTCTTAATGTACACAAATGTTTTTGCAAAAAATGCAGTCACTAAAACAGTGTTTTGCCTCATCAAAATATATTGGGATTCTAAAAGCTCATATTCTACTTACACAGTTTCTAGATTTCAATGAGAAAAATCTTGCATTAAGAAAAAAATAAAGTGTGCCCAAACTATTTTGAGGATAAACAAAACTGTTTAGTCACATTAATAAAGGCCAATCTGTTTAAATATGGTATTTCTATTTGGGGGCACATTTGCTGTCTGGGTCATGAACTCCCATCCTCTTTCTTCCTCCAAAGTCTCCCTGCAGCTTCTCTGAAAGGGAAATGATGTGTTTGTAAATACATTTGTTATTTAAAATGCATTCCAAGAATGGTTTTAGTGAAGCTTATTACTAGAATTGCATTTGCATTACTAAGTAATAAGTACTTACTCCAAGTACTGTGTGTGCATGGCCATCTGGTTTAATAACACATCCAGGGTTGAGACAGCTCCCCAGGGCCCCATAACTCACTGAGATCCCCTAGAGGGTACCACTAAATCAGCAGACCCGCAATTTGGAAACACACCACTAATCTGTTCATTGGCCCTGAAAAGAGCTTCCTCCCTTTGGAAGTCATGAAAATGGATTGTTAAAATTGTAGGCAACAGCATATTTCTCTTAGCCCATAGCCCCCAAATTCAATATTTGGGGGAGAACTCTGGTGCTTTGATTTTTTGAACATTTTATTCTCTTAACTATCTTCTGATTTTTTTTTTTTTTTTTTTTTTTTTTTTGGACAAAGGAAAATGTGCTGGTGGGAATAAAAGCTTTCTTAGAATTTTCCACAAGGTAATTATCGGGTGCAGTGGAAGGAGCTAATCCATTTTAGTGGTATTCAGTTAGGAAAGGTATCAATTATTATTTGCAAAAAAAAAATGATCCAGTTGAATAAGTCCCTTCAACAAATGCTCTCTTCCTTTGAAGTATTTTATAAATACAATCTATAAGATTTATATTCTCTATTTCTTTGAAGTGAACTAAAAAACTACCCTCTACATAAAGTTCCCAACTAAGTTTATAAATGTATGTGAATAAATGTGCAAATCTGTATGTATATATGTACATATATGATATGTACCTGTACATTTACACTTATTTTTCTAAGAACTCCCCAGAATAAATACTTTGTGTATAATATGACTGGCCTTGATATTCATGTTCAACATTCTCTAGAATATCATCATCAAGTATTTGAAATATTCCTCTATACAACATATTTTTTATTTCATTATCCTATTCCTGAAAGTTTGTTACTTTCATTCCATTTCTTCTGAAGGAGAAAAATCAATGTGCAAATATACAATGTCAGTCAGCTTCCCTCTGTGATCTTTTATAGAGACTTTACTTTTTGCTTCAAGTGCATGATTAAGTGAGTGCCCTCTGTCCTTAGTATATATAATACAGTAAAAGCCTTGAATTCAATCCTTTAATCATCAGTGCTTAAAGGAAACAGCCCATTCTGAGTTCTCTAGATACGTTATCAGCTGTACCTTTAAAAAAGACTTTCTATTTTAGAAACAGAATTTCATAAAAGAATTATCATGGACCTAAGATCTAGCTGAGAGAAGCTCTTACCCAGTAGGACCTGAATCAATTAATTCTCTAATCATAAAGATCATTGATTTTCTGCACATTTGACTTACATATTTAACCAGAAACAAAGAATCAATTTACAGTCAAACCAAATGTCTCCATAAATCTTCCAAATTTAAACTTCTAGCCCATTTATATCACAAAATAACCAAGCCCAATAACTCATGATTTTTCAACATTAAACAATGCTTAAAAGAATTCTAAATCATTATCTAAATGTTCACCATGTCACACTGACCAGCAAGACAAGGTTAGTATGTTAGATCATTTGTAATGTCTTGTTGCTTATCATAATTTCAAAGTATACTTAATTGTAAAGTCAGTATCCTTGGTATAAACGACCATATTTAAGTAGCCTGTTTAGGGATTTAACTAATTTTTTGAATACTTTTTAAATAGAAATTTTAGTTTCTGACATTGTAGCAAAAAACACTTTTTTAGAAGAGTATTTTTGAGAACCAAGTAAACATTTTTTTTTTTTTTTTTTACTAATGTTCATGTCATTTGGACTTGACTTAGGTAAATAGGAGCCTATTTATTATTGTTCTGTGGCAGGATTAGGAACATAAACAGAAATTGAGGTCTTCCCTCTATGAAATAAGGTAGGCCACATGAAATTACCACTTCCCAGTGGACTTTCATTGATGGAGAAGTGTGTTCACTCTTAAATCGAGATGCAGAAGCCCTTCATTTTCAAAGTTACTTTTCCTATATGAGACCAACACGCAAGCAAAAGCCCCACCAGGAAGACAGTGTTGGTTTTTCTTATCATATGAAACTGTACCCATAAACTAATAATGCCTCTTCCACAGATACAATTAGTTTAGGTAAACATTCTCAGTAGCTTGCTCTCTTCTTAATTATGTCAGATTAAATAAAATCTGATGCTATGATTTGAATAAGTGACCCCCACAAGATCCATGTATGAAAGACTTGGTTCTCTGCCAATGGCACAATTGGGAGGTGGTAGAACCTTTAAGAAGTGGAGCCTAGTGGGAGGTTTTAGGTCATTGGGACTTGCCCTTGAAGGGGATAAAGAGACCCCAGCATCTTCCTCTTTCTCACACTCAGTCATGAGACAAATGAACATCTTCTGCTACACACTTTAGTCAGGAAGTATTGTTCCACCACAGGCCCAAAGCAACAGGTCAGTAATCAACTGAAACTTCAACAACTGTAAGCCAAATAAACCTTTCCTCTTTTAAAGTTTATTTACCTCAGGTGTTTGTTACAGTAACAGAAAACTGATTAGCACAGCTAAAAATCTTTCATATCTTAAATTTTAAATATTGTCTTATAATAAAATAATATTATAAGCTGAATGATTGTGTCTTCTCTCCCCCAAGACTCCTAATGTGATGGTTTTGGTGGTAAGGTCTTTAGGAGATAGATTAGAAATGAGGAGATCTCGTGAATGGGATTAGTGCCCTTATAAAAGAGACCCAACAGAGCTACCTTTTTCCTTCCCCCTATGTAAAGGCATCAGTGAAACAGGAAGTCAACTCTGAGTGAACAATGATTCTGCCAGATCCTTGATCTCAGACTTCATACCCTCCAGAAGCATGAGAAATAAATTTCTGTTGCTTACAAGTTATCCAGTCCCTGCTATTTTTGTAATAAAAAATCAAACAGACTAAGACAAACAGCTATTATGAAGAGTAAGATCTAATGGTTATTGCCATTATATATCACAAGAATATATAATGGATATATAGAATATAAGGGTTTATATATTATATATCCTATAATACATACAGAATATATAAGGGTTGTGCCCTTATATTCTTAGTTCCCCTGAAACTTCTGCAAAATAATCACATATTATCACAATCTTCAGCCATCAAACTGGCTCACTTCTTGCAAAACTCTTGGTATTTAGTCATGCTTATATGAAAACTGTTTAGTTATGACTTCTAACATTCTTTGTATACCCCAGCTTGTTCTAAATAATGACAGAAGTTTAGTCAAAGATATTAGTATCCTTTACAGTCCTTTATATTTCTTTTTACATTTTCAATAATTTTTCTAAAAATCTAAATACAGGAACGGGGATGTAACTCAGTAGTGGAACACAAGACTAGCATGTGTGAGACCTTGGGTTCGATTCCCAGACCCACAAAACAAACAAAAAATCTAAGTACATGTTTTAAAGTAACTTCATAGGTCTGAAATTGGAGATTGTGGCAGTTCAATTTGCAATTACTTGTATTTGCTCACGTTGCAATTTTTGTCATTATTACTATCTATCAATGTAAGCAAAGGGACATGCTTGTGATGATGCCCCTATTTCTCCACCAGGAACAATTTGGAAATCAGGTGGGCCCTAAGAGTTACCACAGAACTTTTCAAGAGCACTTAGTATGCTCAACTATGCCAGTTCAAGCTCTATGACCTTAATCAAGTTACTAAAGTTGGGACTTAATTTTCTCATTTTAAAATGCATGTTATAATGTTGTCTAGATCATTCATGCTATGGGCTGCATCGTATCCCCACGAAATTCCTATGTTGAAGCCCAAGGCTACAAGGGCATTTTTTCTTGGAAATGAGGTTAGGGGAGGTAGCCAGGGTTACTTGGTGTTATAAGGGTAGAGCCATCCTGATGGGATTAGTGTACTGAAGATAGAGAACATTAGAAAGCATGCTCTCTCTTCCTTCTTCTCCCTCTTTCCTCCCCATTATACCTCTGCCATGTACATGTCAAGGAAGAGAGATTTCACCATAACCCCCCTACGCTAGCTGCCTGATCTCAGACTTCAGGCTTCCAGAATTTTAACAAACTCCTGTTGTTTCAGCACACTGCCTATGATATTTTGTCATGACAGCCTGAGCTCAAACAACAGAATCATTTTTGTGTGTGTGTACACATAACTACACTCTATCTATGTAACTGTGTTAGTCATCTTTTCCTCTATGTGACCAAAATATATGACAAGAATAGCTTGGAGAATGAAAAGTTAATTGGGGGCTCATGATTTCAGAGGTTCATTTCATGGTCAGTCAGCTCCATTGCTCTGGGCCCAAGGCAGAATGTTATGGCAGAAGAGCATGGAGAAGGAAAACTGGTGAGCTTATGGTGACAAGGAAGTAGAAAAAGAGCACAAGGCATCAGGGACAAAGTATATAAACCCAAGGCAGACCCTCCTCAGTGACACAATTCATTCAATCCTGCTCCACCTGCTTATAGCTGCCACCCAGTAATCTACTCAAATTATCAATTCATAAAATGGATTAATCCATTTACTAGGTTATGGCTCTATTAATTCAATAATTTCACTTTCTGCATTAATACAGGAGACTTTAGCAGGATACCTTACATCCAAGACATAACCATACCCATCTATTTTATGTAACTATATTTGATATGTATTACACAAATGTATTATACATGTATGCTTTATATCACAAGTATTAACTATGTTATATACAACTAAGTATATACTTCATATATAGTATATGTATGTGTGGATATATATATATATATATATAGCATATATATATGTACATGTATATTTTTTACAAAAAATGAGTCAGTTAATGTAAAGTGCTTAGAAAATCATGGCACAAATATATTTTAACAATTATTTGGCATGAAAATTTAAATATAAAAATCTCCAAATATCAAGATTCAACTGAATTTTCCTCTTATAGTTGCCAGTAACTGGCAACTAAGAGAACTAAGGGTTTTTTCTAAGGTAAGACAATTAAATGTCAGCTTCATGTTTCACTTACATCATGATTAAAGAGGAGTAGTCATGGTGAAATTTTAGAGTTACAATATTTAAAAGCAAACAAATTATATTCCCATTGGTCTCATATTCTAATAAATCTTTCCCATTAAATTCATGTTAATCATCATACAAGGGCAAAATCTTTATTTGGTATCTGCGTGTATGTGGGGGGGTGTACATGCACATGCATGCGCACACTCACTCGTCGTATGCACCACATGCACTAAAAACTGAACACAAAAACTGTAGAGAAAAACTTGTTGCTTGGTGATTAAGACATTTTCAGTCTCTAGAACAATGACTGTTCCAATGGGCTACTTCCATGGAAACCTGCAAAGCATCTGCCCCAGGTGTTAATGGAAATTGCTTTGGTAGTTTTTAATCCAGTCTGTGAAGAGTGTTTTGAAGGCAAAAATATTTTAAATAGTACTTAATGCTAATGAGTATATCCAGAAATGAATTACTATGTTTTTTTTTTTCCCAAGCTATTCATTGTCTATAGTTAATGATATACTCCTTCTATGGAATTCCTTTAAATTTTCATTTACTAAAAAGAGGTTTGTTTTGTTTTCTCAGAAATGAATGAATATACTCAGTAGCAGTTTCCTTTGAGACATCTTTTTATGTTCCTATGGCTATACTCCAGTTCCTCATCATAACGCTTTCAGAATACTCTCTAGACTTTAGTTCCCATTTCCTTCAATCTGAGACACAATATGAACTAGTAATAAGAGGAAACATATTTGCATTTAGATACACTAATTAAAATTCCAGCTCTTCTATTTTGTAGACAAATGAGTTAGGGAATATTACTCAACTTTTCTGAGTCTGTTCAGTACACTTTTTACCCCATCTTTCCTTCATGACATCTCACTGGTTACAAACAGAATTCCACTTGTTCTTTCAATTATTCAGTTCTATTACTACTTTATCTCCCCCTTACCATGCAATCTTCCATATGCACCAAACTAAGGATAGCTTTCCCTTGCATTGTTTAACCCTATTTTTGTTCATGCAATCTTCTTTACCTGCTATTGTAGGCTTTTTTTTTTTTTTTTTTTTTTTTTTTTTTAAGAATCTCTATCTCTCTATCTATCTTTCTGGTTGTTTTACATCCTGCCTCTCATGGAAACTACATTCTTCGTGAATCTCTCATGCCTGGCTGATTTCATAGAGCTCTTTCTTAATCTGGTTATCACACTATATAGCACTTAACTTAACTGCCAAGTTTAAGTTACCTTTATTTCAGCAAGACTCTATTGATTCTCTAGTGACCACAAACAAATATGGGAGGTGGAATAAGATATCTATTCCCCATTCATGTGTCTCAAATCACATAGCAGTATTTTCTCCAAAGAAGAATGGGCTCTGCAGAGTAAGTTGTTCAATTCATTTTATGTGGTACAAGGTACTACTGTCCTGTTGCTACCTGGTTTCCATTTATTCAGGGACATGTGGTAGGACTATACTATCCCACCCTACTAAAGTTAAACACGGCCATATGATATGTTTTGACCAATAAAGTGGGAACAGAGGTTCCATATGTGACTTTCAATAGACATATTAATTTTCTGGTGTGCTCAGCCCTTTATCTCTTTCCCTGCCTTTACACTCATGGAAGCACATCTTGATATAGATGTGCAATGCCAAATATATGGACAGATATACTTCAGACAAGAGACAGATTTCTACTTAAACAATGGCTCTCTCAGTGTTATAGTTTAGGTATGAGGTTCCCCTTAAAGTTCATGTATGAGACAACAGAAGAAGGTTCTGAGGTGAAATGACTGGGTGATGAGTCTTAACCTAATCAGTGGATTAATCCATAGGTGTAGAAAAAAGGAGGTAAATCACTCAGGGCGTGCCTTTGGGGCTTACATTTTGTCCCTGGTGAGAACAGATCTCTTCTTGGTTGCTATGTCCTGAGTTGCTTTCCTCCACCATGCCCATCTGCCATGATGTTCTTCCTCACCTGGACCCAGATCTATGGAGTTGGCCATCTATAAACTAAGACCTCTGAAACTGTGAGGCCCAAATAAACTTTTTCTCTTCTAGGTTGTTCTTGTCAGGTCTTTTGGTCACAGTGACAAAAAAGGATGACAAAAACAGATGGATGCATTGAAAATTGCCCAAATTAAGAGTTTGCATGAAAGCTGGGTGCTGTGGCACATGCCTGTAATCCCAGCACTTGGGAGGCTGAGGCAGAAGGATCATGAGTTCAAAGCCAGCCTCAGCAATGGCGAGGCACTTAGCAACTCAGTGAGACCCTGTCTCTAATAAAATACAAAAAAGGGCTGGGGAAGTGGCCCAGTGGTCGAGTGTCCCTGATTTCAATCCCCCCCACCAGCCCGTACCCCCCCCCAAAAAATAGAGTTTGCATGAGAAAGGAGTAAACTTCAGACTTTAAGCATGAAGATTAGATGTGGAGTATTAGTTATTATAGCATAGCTGAATATATATATTGGCTGTTGTGTAAATATATCTGAAGAAATAAAAATGATATCTGAATCTGTTTTATTTACTGTGCTTTGGATGCCTCTCTAGCTAAATAATTAATTGAATTTCTTAGTATATATTTACTAATTCACTCAGTAAATACTTATTTAGGGTTTACTACTAGGCATGAAACTGGACAAGTTGAGGATAAAATAATAAACTTCAATAGGTATGATCTCTAATCTAATGTAATTGCTATTCTTATGTTTACAAAATAAGAAAAAAAACTCAATAGATGAAACAAATATGAATTGCTGTAAGAGCTGTAAAAGAAACAAGCAAGAATCTCACTGGGATATGGTCTAAAACTCTCTTTGAGGAAGAAAGATTTAATCTGCATCCTCAAGATGCAGAAAGAAAGAAAACCAGGAGAACTAAGGGCAGGAGCCGAGGTAAGAGCAATGCAGAAACTCTGAGACAGCAGGAAGCAGTGCTGTTCGTACAAAGAACAATCAGTGTGGTTGCAGCAAGGTACCATGTTTCCAAATAACCACCATTTTAACTTTTTATGTTCTCTGAATCATGGAAGGATTCCTGGATCTCCCAGTGGAATGTCTCTGTGGAAAGGACACTTAATGATATCCATGATGAAGAACTCTTTTCACTCAGTGACTTGTTGGAATATTGACAAAAAAAAAAAAAAAGTTTAAAAAAGCATAAATTTATAGAAAGCCTTAACCTGAAAGGAAGAGAAAAATAACACTATTCCTTAGGAAAAAAAGGTAGCTAAGTTGTGGAACTTGGCATTAATAGTTTCAGAGTTTGGTGGGTTTTTCCCACATAATGGTAATCTCACTCCAATATCAAGAAAGTGAAAAGAGTGTAATTTTAAATCATAGCTGCCAGAAAAATATCTTAAATTAAAATCATAAACCATGTTGCATAAGGTCCCCTTAAGTATGTTTAGCAAATGGTTTTTCTCACTAATGATTTAGGAGGAGAAATGAACAAGCTTAGCATTTCATTGCAATGATACAATAGAATGAATGTTATTAATTATCTTTATACAATGACCTTGAAGAACACGTGAAAGTCATAGTGTGGCTTTTCTGATAGGAGGCAAGATTGCTTGTAAATTTGTATGGACTTTTTGCTATTTTCGTTTTTTCTTCATTCTATCTGCAGCTAACAGTAAGATGTGCCACCAGGGAATACAAAAATGGTACTCTTGATGATTCATTTTATGACAAAGAAGAGGAATCTTGGAAAAGAATGTGAAAAAATGTTAGGAGGTTTTTGTTTGTTTGTTTGTTTTTTTATCTTTCCAGTTGCTCTTTGTCGTCTTGAATTTGTACTTCCCTTATATTTTAGTGCATGACCACTACAGGTTTCTTTGGCTAGCCTTCCTGATTACCAGGACAGCTAAACTGTATGAGTGATGTTGAAATGATATTCCTTAAATTCAAAATGAACATTTCAATACCAAAAATGATTCCCTACACTAAGGAATCATTCATTTATCCATTGTCTTACTATGTACTACATGTCTACTCTTTTGTAGGTATTGGTGGCTACAAGGCTAATGTTCAATTAATATTGCAGACTATATTTTACTTTTAAACTATTGTGGACACAAAGGAAGAGAAACAATGGCTAGAAAAATGCAAAAAAAATTTATGCACATTCAAGTTTTGTCTTTCTTCAGTATACATATGCATAATTTTGAGAGACCAGATTTATTAATAAAATAACATAAGGCTATATTTCATTCTACCTGGCCATTTTCTTTACAAAGTTTCTGATATTTCCCAAACCATGGCTGCCTTTATCTCAAAATTTTCATTGATATATAAAAATATAAAAAAATTGTTCATATTTATAGGGAACTATGTTAAGATCCAATACATGTACACGTTGCATAATATTTAAATTAGGTTAAATATATTTATCTTCTCAATATTTATCATTTTTTTTTTTAATTTATTTCTTTCATTCTCAGTTGTTATAAATGACAGCAGAATGCATTATATTTCATATTATACTTATAGAGCACATTTTTACATATCTCTGGTTGTATGCAAAGTATATTCACACCATTTGTGACTTCATACATGTACTTAGGGTAATGATATCCATCTCATACTACCATCTTTTTTTTTCTTCTTCACCCTTTTGCCCCCTCTCTTCCCCTCCCTTTCCATTGGCCATTCTAGTGTTCCTCTAATATTTATCATTTCTATATGAATAAACTTTCAAAATATTCCCTTTTAGCTGTTTGAAATGTGTGGTATATTTATGTGATCTATAATCACCCAAGTGCAAGAGCACACCAGAAATTCTTGCTCCTATCTAACTATGACTTAGTCAACTATATTTTTAGAAAATGGCCTAATAATGGCTAGGGGAACAACATAAAGTCATAAAATCTTTTGTTGACCATGTGTAATCACTAGATGTCAGTGGCATGAAAAGCATTTAAATCCAATCCCAACCCCATGAAGGTGTTCTTAAATGCTTTTTTCTTCTGAAGATGAGAGTGAGACAGTGCATTTCCTGAACCAGGTTGCTTCTCTACCTACTGCGTCTGCAGATGCTGTTCATCAGGATGTCCTTGCCTGTGATTTTACTCATTTAACTTTGAAGTCAGGACTGTTAGAAGATCCGTTCAATATCTTGGTGAGAAAACAGGATGACAGTCAATATTTTCAGATAAACATTAAAACTCAGCTAATTCGTGTTATGGTGTTTCAGATGGAGATAATTCACAATCATTCTATGAAAAAGGACTATAAGATAATTACATGGAGTAAGTTGCGAGATGGTGTAGGTGGGATCTTATCTTTTAAAATTGTTTTGATAGTCTCTCCCTTCAAATTATATTATTAATTCACTAACGTTTACTCATTCGTTCAGTTCATATCTATCATTTTATTTGTGTTCTACCATCTCCTTTCTTTGGTTGTTGCTCTTGTTGATTTGTTCTTCGGTTTCTCTAGACTGCTTTCCAGGACTGTTTTAAGATTTTTTTTAAATTCCATTTTAAATTTTATATTGGCTTTTTAGTTATGCTTATTGGCACTTTAAACTTAGTGCTGAAGATTATAATAGACTTCTTAACTTAAAATCTCATCTATGGTAATTATGAAAGTTTACCTAAAATATAGAAATGTTGCAATTGTATTGTTAATCTGTGTGAAATATAACTCCACAAAGTAATGTTAAAATATTCCCTTTAGTCCATTATAGGGTTTAAAGAAGAAAAGAAAAATAATCTTTTTCCTTTATACACACACTGCTTCTGGTGTCTTTCTTCATTCTGAGGATTTAAGTTATTGCCTTGTTTTCCTTTGCATATAAGCTTATTAGGTCTTGACATTACTGGCTGGACAACCTTCTTCTTATGTTTATTTAGTATATAATTTATAAGAATTTTAGCTACGTTTCCTAGAAGGCATAGGAAGACATTTATCTATTCCATCTTGTGTTCTTTCATATGAACATTACAACACAACATTTGTTATTTCTTATAAAAAATGTAATGATTTGAACTGAAATCACACAAGTTTAACTATCAACTATTTTTTTCATTTTATTTTTTTTAATTTATTTTTTTATTTATAATAATTACAATTCATAGTGCCAGCTTAACTACCAACTTGAAAAATTTTACTTGTATGTTTGCAAAAATGCTTATAATTTGCTTTATAAGGTTCTTGTACATAGCTTATTAAATATATTTTTTCTTCATATTTTTCCAAATAGAATATATTTCCTTTTATTATCTTCTGTTTATTTCTGGCATATAGGAACATTTTTTTACATGTATTTCGGACCTTGCAACCTTATTGAGCTCCAGTTAATATTAATGGTTTATCTGTAAATGCTCTTGGAGATGATATGTCAATTCTCATACAGCATGCAAATAAACACTGTTTTTCCTCTTCTTCTCTAATTTCTTATTTCTTTTTTTTTTAAATATTTATTTATTTGCTTTAGTTGTACACAATACAATGCATTTATGTTTACGTGGTGCTGAGGCTCGAACCCGGGCCGCGCACGTGCTAGGCCAGCGCTCTACCGCTGAGCCACAACCCCAGCCCCTCTTATTTCTTTTTCTTATTCCATTTTTATAGTCTACCCAGGGCTATAGTGATTTTAGGACATCTTTTTCTTACCTCAGATTTGTAAGAACATTGTTTCTCTATTGCTCTGTAAGGAGACTTTTTGTTAACCACAACTCAAAATTTTTCCTCTTAGTCTTAATACATAGTGTTATACTCCACAAACCTGGAAACATTAAAATTTGGCTTAAGGAAAGAGACATTGATGGTGGATTCTAGTCAGTATGAGGGATACCACCTTCAGGCATATTATTTAAAATCAGTGTATTGGCTTTAAAGAATGTTTGAAACAAAAGGTTTTAGCTCAAGCAAGCATTCAGGTTTAGTACTTTTTACATTTAATGGCCAGAGTTATTACTGGGTAAATCAGATATCAGTAACAGAGATGTTAGTGAGTATATGTTAGTTATCTTGTAATGTTAGATATGTGGACTAGATATCTTTATTTAGAATATTAATTTGTTAAAAAAAAAGAATATTAATTTGTTTGCCTTAAATAGGTAAAATTTGTGTTTCACAAAAGAGAAACTGTTTTCTGTGTCTATTTCTTAACAGGTAAAGTATAAACATGCTGAATTCAACTCAGTTTAACGCAGATATCAAATGGGGCCTTCATGACCTTAAAATTGTGGTAGAAATTATTCAAACACACAAATTTAATGCCTGAGAACCTCACAAGATTTCTGCTAATTTCTGCTTTTGAAGCATGGTTCAGTTCCTTCAATGTGCACTTCATATTATGTTCTACCACCATGTCACAATTAGTACAAATCTTAGACTTTATGCCTGATTGGACAGGAGGATTCATTGCACCAAGAATTTCATAAATTGGCTTATTAGGTTCAGATCACATCAATTTCCACACTGAATTCCACTGACTTGCAGGCTAAATAGTTATTCTTCTATCATTTTTTTTCTGTCTCTCTGGTGCAGTTGTACCTACATCAAGTCCTTCTATGTCTTAGCAGTTGCCCTGCTTTATATTTTAAATTCATTTACAAAAATAACAAAATTTTCTTCATTTTTCTCCCACATACAAAATATATCACTTTGCACAATTAGTATTTGTTTCCAAAATAATAGAAGATATATGCAAATTTCTTCCACGTGCATCTCCTATCGTTTCTCTAAAATAAATTGCTTTGTGGTGATATCATAATCACATTTTTAAAGCTGTTCAGTAGTAAAAGAATTGAAACTTTTTAATTTCCATGCAACTTTATCATGTTGAAAAGAATGCAACTCATTAAAATCACACTGTAAATCATATTTTCATAGCATTAACCTAGAGAAAAGCATGGTAAGAAAATCAATAGTGCATGAAGCTTGATGCCTTTTATGTATCGATTTACATGTCATTTGTTTGCAGTTGTTGTTTAAATACAATTCACTCTTTGCTAATAGGATACAATTATCACCACTGCATATTTAGTTTGGACTTCTACATAAATGGTTTAAACCAAAGCTCAACCAAAGCTTATTGTTGTTTTGACATGGAACACTACAATGTATCTTAACACAAATAGGACAGAGCATTTGTTTGCACATTCCACTCATATATACTCAAATCTACAAGGCATCTGAGATGATCCTCCTAATATTTATCAGAATGAGATGGTATAAGCCTTCCCTGTGACAAGAAGCAGGAAACATGGATGACCTGAAAACTATCACTTATTTCATTTCTGCCAATTGGGCTGTTTTTTTTGTGGAATCACCACCATGAAGGTGCTAAGTATGGTTCTCTACCTTGAAAATAAAATATCTCACCTGCTTTGTTTAAAAGAGATTAAGGAAGGAGTCTCAATCCAAACCAAAGATTTTTTTTCCTCCCCTGATTGCTGTCCCCAAAGAATCTTTTTGTGGGATGGAAATGTTGGTTCATTTGTTCCTTCTTGATCATCAAACTGGAAGCAATCAGATGGAATTATATCAGAAGCCCTGACTTCATCATTCTTACCCAGGGGTAAAATGGCCCAGAGTTAGTGCTTCCAATTACATGAGCTGGCCCAGAAAATGGACTAGCTGGTTCATATGTGGCTGTGCTTGATTCTGTCCCAAAGGCCTTAGAAGAGACACCTAAAGAAGCTGAGTCTCCCTATCAAATGGCCCTTGCTCTCAGCTCTGTCACTGGCCACACAATCAAATAAAAGGCTAAATCTAGAAGAAAGATTTTTTTTTTTTCCTTTTGCATTTACGGTTCATGCTTAAATCACCCTGACATTAATATGAAAATTCCATAGTCACACTTACATGTCCTCATTAAAAGATAAAATTAGAGACGAAGTGACAGAGTCATCACCAATCTACCTCAGAGAAAATGCCCACAGAAATAACAGACTCAGTGCAGATTTTAAGTAGTTCAGTCTGAAAAATTCAAGATGCAAGTTCTTTTTAGGAAATCCGCATCAAAAGTATGCTCAGTCATATACAACATATCCCATGCTGTTTTGATCAATTGAAATCATTCTTCCAATTCTGGACTTTTCAAACAGTTTGCTACAAAATTCTTCTCTTTGTCAATCTTGTGAGGGATACAATACAGAAAAGAACAAAATGAACCAAACTTAAGTTGCTCTGTCCATGGCTAGAAGGCAGAGTCCTGTTTCCTGCCTCTATACACATGCCTCTTGAGAGACAGACAGACACAGACAGACACACAGACACACAGACACACACACACACACACACACACACACACACACACAAACACACCACAATTTCTACAAAATATTCCATGAAAAATGATTTCTTAAACAACTCCTTGTCATTTGGGACATAGTGTGATATCTAAAACTACATAATACAAAACCCATTCCAAAAGGCCATCTCCTTTCTTTATTTTCAAAGACATCAATTCTTCCCACATCCAGGCAGGAGTCATAAAGTAAAAAATGCTTTTGGTACACAGTATGGTAAGATTTAAATCTTTTTTGAAACCAACCATAAATAATCCTGGCCAAAAATATTTTTTTAAAAAAATCTCTTAATGTGAGTATTTTCATGATTTTTAAAGATACTCCCTGATTAGAATTCTGGTTTTGATACAAAGAAATATGCCAACTGAAAGCCAATATTCTGCACAAAAATTTTAATGGTGGAAGAGAAGATAAGAAACTTCAGGGAGAGAAATCAGAAATTTATAATGCCTGACTTATATGGAAAAAAATGAAATAAAAGGCATACATTCTACCGTGGAGATGTGATTTACAGTCTAAAGTTAGAATTCTGAGAGAAAATAGTACAGGAAAAACTTTCTTTCACATTCCATCACCTCTATAGCCCTTTCTTAAATTTTAGCATGGGATGGGAACACATACTCCACAGCAAGACACGTAGAGAAGAGAGCTGAACATTTAATGTTTAATAAAATGGTATTATGCTCTAGACTTGCATATCATCTCTGTATTGGAACGGAACTACCTTTCCTATGAGTGATACTTGCATAATTGATCTAGGCAAACTTGTAGAAAATTAGACAGGGATCATAAATCTAGAAAGTACCCAAAGAGGTTAAGATTCAGGAAACAGTGTACATTTTTTTTTTTTTTTTTTTTTTTGCTTTGAAATAAACTGTAGAACTAATATTTTCAATTTTCAGTTAAAAAAAAAAAAAAACAGACAGCAAAGTGTCATTTCTCATTTTTTTTTTGCTTTAAAAAATGAATAAATTGCAACTTTATCAACAAAAAATGCAAGAAAGATTTAGCAGTAGTTGAAAAGACCTGCTGAACGTAGTGGGGGTGGGGAGTAAGAAATGTATCATGCATTGTCAACGGCACTCTGAAATTCAGTTCAAATATGTCCCCAGCCGCATTCATGTACAAAATGCTGCAGAGACATGAAGATGCTTGGTATTTTATGTACATGAAGTCCTTTAAGAACTATCTAAGACAGTGTTCTTTAAAGCATCAATAATCAGAGGAACTCTGGGAAGGGTAAAAACCCAAAGGAATCAGGCTCTGAGAAGGCTTCTTGGAGGAGAAGGAAAACTAAACTAACTGATCTGAATGAGAAGATAAGTAAATTGCAACCAAAAGCAGGAGGGAGGGAAGATTGTATTCTAGATGAGAGAATAGCCCAATAGGAAGGGTTGATACTGCACAACTGGGGCTAGAGATTGGCCAGGATCCATTACAATAGGCAAGGCCATCTTGAGTTTGTGAAGAAAGATTCAGTTTGAAGAACTGTGGATAATATCAGGTATGAGGATAAGTAGTTTAAACAGTTTGTTTCTAACAACAAAAATGACAAAACATCATAGGAGAGAAGATATCAAATGCTCGTGCAATTCAAATATAAATTCTAGGGAAAATGGCAGCAAAATCATTCCCCTTTTACATATGAAGAAAATGAAGCTTGGAGGAGGTTACTCAGATGACTCAGATCAAAACAGAGACTAGTTGGAAAAGCAAGGTTTGGAATCCAGGTTTGTGATTCCAAAGCTTGTGCTCTTAATCAATATAATATTTTAATGCCTTATGATAATTTTATAAAATGCATAGGCCTGGTCTCCAAAAATATTAAAGGAGAAGTGAAGCCTGTTGCATTGATTATAATCCAGATGCATTAAAAAATGATTTTCTCTAATGTTAAATGAAAGTACAGGAGAGGTAATAGAAATGGGTAGAATAAATAATCAGCTGGTACTGAAAGCAAGGAGCAGTTCTTGAGCATTGTAGGGTTTTAAATGTCGGGTCAGCATTTGGATCTCTACATGGTAATAGGGAAGCCACCCGAACAACATTAGCCAGTGACATAATTAGATGCATGTTTTAAAAATATGCTCTGGCTGCAGTGAGGAGTATGGATTTGGGCAAATGGTGGTATGGATACTATTTAGCCATCTAGAGAAGAAATCTAAGTGCCAGGTAATATTGCCCTGATTTAGGAGGCCAAAATAATAGAGACTCATGACTGAGTCAAGGAGACATCTATGTGTATGGCTTGAGCAACAGATGAAAGTAATTCCATCTGTAGAATCAAGGATCACAAAAGGATAGGTAGAAATGATGGGGTCACTTGGGCCTTGTTTGAAGTGTTTTTGTGGTATTCAAGTGGAATTATCTAATGGTTGAACATACTGATCAATTACTTAAGAAGTGAGATCTGGCTTGTAACTAATTAAAGCCTTGATCATAAAAGAAGCTTACCTAGGATGAACAAGCAGAGTAAAGAGTAAAAAAGGAAGGGGCATTAAGACAGAACCCTGAAATAAAAACAACACTTTGAACAATTAAGGAAGAAGAAATTGCAGAAGGGATGAGGAAGAGAAGCCTAGAGTGTGTGAAGGCATTGAAAATTTCGTCATCATATCAAATTCTCATGAGTGCTGTAGTGGACAAGGGGACAAGTAACCATGGAATCAGCATTTCAAGATGTTACTAGCTACGTCTCCTAAAAGGAAGATGCCAAATTACAGTGCATTGAGAGGTTAGCCAAAAATAACAAAAAATCAGAGCCTGAGTTATGTAGATTAATGATTCCCAATAACCAGTGCTGATGCCTAATCAAGATGTCATCTATCAGCTGGGCCTGGTGATGCATACCTGTAATCCCTGAGTTTGGGAGGCTGAGACAGGAGGATTATATATAATATGGAGCACAATTTTTTATATCTCTGGTTGAACACAAAGTAGAGTCACATCATTCACGTCTTCATACATGTACTTAGGGTAATGATGACCATTGCATTCATTGCATTCCAAAGCCTTTCTTACACCCAGGGAGGATCACAAGTTGGAGGCCAACCTCAACAACTTAGTGAGGCCCTGCCTCAAAATATGAAGAAAAAAAAAGGACTGGGGATATACCTTAGATGTAAAGTACACCTGGATTCAACCCCAGTACCAAAAATCAAAAAGAAAAAAAAAAAAAAGCTAAAAACATCAATTTTTAAAAACAATGTTAAATTATTTTATTAACCTGTGAAACTGAGAAAGCATATTTTCCTAATTTTTTTTCACACCATAAATACATTCATTTTATAAAATAATGTTGAAAGAAGACAGGGGTCATTGATTTCAAGTATTATTCCTTGTTAAAGCTACATACTTGTTAGGGTTTCTAACAATCTGCAACCAACTGTTACTGCTCTCAACTGTCTGATTCTAAAGGGACAGGTCTCAGGAAGAATGTCTGGGCAGTCCCTGATGGGTGGGGGGGGGGGTAGGGTAGAGTAAAGGTGAATGATACTTGATTGTGAAGGCTTTTGCTCCTTTCTAAGTTGAGAGAGCAGTTCTGAAGGGTCAGTAGAGAGGTATTTGCATTTCATCTTTGGCAGTTTCATTATGCTGTCAATTATTATAGTGCAATGTTCTAATAGGAGTTTCATCATGCATTCAAATTGGAAAAAGGGATCATTTAGCCGCCACAACAAATTGAGCTCAGCAGCTTTATTTCAGGAACTTCTGCAGTGTCAAGTGGTCAGTCCTTCAGTTTTAATTTCTAGATATATGAGATGCAAATTGCATGATCTTTTCTCCTCTGATAGTCAAAGCAAATGGCTCCAATTACATCCTACCATACCCTTAACTGGGAGGTAAATAACATTATCAGCTTGGGATGTGGTAGGATGAATCACAAAGAAAAGATTAATTATCTTGTAAAGGTATTGTATTATCTTAATTGTTCACATCACTCAAGCTTTTCTAATTACAAAAGTAAATACCAGCAGAGGCAGGTTTTGCCCTTGCACCATACTAAAAAAGAAAAAAAAAAAAGCTAAATATTTGCATGAATTATACCTTTTCAAATATTTAAACTTGATAAGAGGAACAATCCATTTATACCTGTTCTCCTGAAATTGCATTTCTCAAAAACTGCAGTTCTTTTACAAAATGTGAAAAAATAATCCATTAACTAACACAAATTTTTCAATATATCGATGCTACAAGCAAGCCTACCAAATCATATCCCTATAGCCCACTACTCTTCAGTAGTTTCCAAAATCTAAAATGCCTTTCTCTATCAAATCAATTCCATGTGTCCTTTTAGCCTAGTGATTTATTTTCAAACTCAATGGAGATTACATACAATCCCCTGGTTTTCTTCCTTTAAGCAGCAGCTGTCATTTCTTGTTCAGAACATTTCCCTTTCCATCTTCCTGATTAATGCTTTGTCTCTGGACAAATTTAGTTCTACTAAACAATCAGAATCAGATTTGGCTTTCCAGACTTCTATCTTACTTCCAAGAAGTTTATCACACTCTCCCATGAGCTGGGCTGCACCAAAAGCCATGTCCTGGAGTGGCCTAAGTGGTAAACAGGAAATCCCTCCTACACTGAACATTTCTTCTATTGGTTCTTGGTCTCCTTTTGAAACCCTGGGGTCTAGAGTTTGAAGAACAAAGGCTTTGAAGGCACCTGCATCTGCATTTGAATCAGATTTAAAACTAATTTTTGTCTCTGTATCTCTTTTTTATTACTTATAAACTAAGAGCATTGCCAATTAATTAGAGTGATTTTAAGGCAATAAATAATTCCATATGCAGTATATACTTTGCTCAGAACAAGACACCTAAGTACCCAATAATTATTGGCTATATTATACTGTACTACTATGATACATAAACACACTTCTCTTCTGAAACAGTTTGAGGGTTATTTCTGTAGTAAGAATCAGAAGTGAAGAAAAAAAAATGCTCGTTATTTAAAATGGTTTTCTATACTTGACCACATACCAAATTTTTCTCTGGGTCCTAATTCTGATGTGTCTCATTTTTGCATCTTCAAAGTGGAATGAATTCAGAGTCTGACGGACTGTAACACACTGTTTCCGTAGCTGGTTTACCAACTCACTGATCTGCAGCATTTCACTTAGGGTTGTTCTCTTTTGACAGGAAGACTGGAGGGAGATGATGATCCTAAATGCCAGGAGGATTGTCCGTGTGAGCACAGGGGAAGAAGCCCTGAGCATCTGTGAGTAGCATGCAGAGCAGATGGGGAGGGTGTGAAACTCCGTTTTAGGAGTTCAGTTAATGGACCTGGGTTTGAGCACAATATAGCATGGAAAGGAAGAGGGATTAATTCATGTGGAGCTCAGTTTGGGCAACCAATTCTTAAATCTCATTTACATTAGCAGGATGTCTTTAACAGTCAAGGTGTGGGATGAAATCACAACTGACATGTATGATTTTATGAATATGATTTCTGTATTCTTCAGCCTGAAACTGAGGCAAAAAACCAGAGGCCTTATTTGCTGTTCTTGTAGTACAGCCAAGAACTTCTGCACTGAATGGCTGTCTCAGCCTTCAACCACTTTCTTTTTAATGCAAGAACTTCTATCTAAACTTCAAAGCCATCTGATATCTTCTCCCAATCTTCGCTCCTACCCCTCCCATGCACATGACCAAAAAAATAATGATTCCTTTCGAAAGACATAGTTGTCTTAAGACCTTGTTTATTTCTGGCCTTTTATTCATGGTTCACTTTAAAATAAGATCTGACATATAGGAAATTGATGCTAATTTTACAATCATTGTAGCCCTAAACCATTCACCTGACTCCTCTAAACTTTTGTTTACCCATCTGTAAAATGGAAATCATAAGTTACATGTTGTAGGATTGATGTGAGGACTAAACACATCACCTGGGTGATGACCTTGGCATTGGTTTCTTAACCAATGTGCCTCATATGGGTGGGCCCAGCTTTTTGACATCTCCCAGATCAGGAAGAATGAATGGTTCAAGAAATTTACTTTGTCCTAGCACAGGAAGAAACAAACATTTCAAATTTCTCCCAATCGTGAGCTTCTGTTTCCTAAATGTCCATTCTAAACTCCAATCTAATAGCCGACTGGGCAATTCAAGTGGGAAAAGTAGTTGCATGATGTGACTTCAACAAGTCCAGACAGAGGAATAGCAACTGATGGGTATCAGGACTTATGTTTTCTTGTTCAGGCTCAAGTCAGTCATATTTCCTGTTCATGCATGGAGTATTAACCTGACTTCCAAACTCTTCTCCAGATCAATCCCAAAGGTGGAGAAACGTGTCTACAACCCTAATTACTGCTTATTTCATCTGCCTGCATTTTCTTATGATGTTTTTAACGTAAGGCACTGTCCTATTCTCAAACCAATCAAGACCCAAGTATCCTTAGCCTAACTATGACACAGCACTGCTTCTTAATCAAATCCCTGTGGTATTTTGACTATGCTTACTCTTAAGTTTCAAGAATGCAAGCCATCCGAAAGAATTCTCTCTTCTCTCTGTTTGGCATCTTCCCCTCTTGAGTACAGGGAAACTGGCACAGTTTCTTCTGAAATTATTAACCCCTGCGGGTTCTATCAGTGGATTTTTATTCCTCTGTGCAATACTCATTCATCTCATCAGTCCTTCTCACTCAACATTTAGCATGCCTGAAACCCAATATGTTTGCAAGAAAAGATGGCATTTCTTTATTATTCTGTCTCAGGTACGATCCTTGCTGCTGTGGCTAGCAAGGTGAAAAATGTACTGTTTTTACTTGCAGAGAATTCAGTTTCTGTTTGAATCTGTGCTTTAAATCATGTCTTTTATTAATGACAGGAACTGTTTCCTGAGAACTCTACCTTTTATTTCGCATTCCCCTTTGGATGCAATGACAAGCAGATCACAATTTCAGGCAGAAGCTGTTGGATGATTTTTGTAACCAAAGAAGTGAGCTCCAGGGGCGAAATAACTTTGTACTATGTGCCTCTCCTTAGCCCACCAGAAGTTAAATATTATTTGTAAAATTAGGAGGTAACACCTAATATCAACTGTCTAACCAGAAGTGCATAGGACTAAGGGGGAGGTGCCCAAATAGCCAATCATATTCCTATCTGCGTGTCAATCTTCCACCCATATTTCTATATGAGGATAGATGTACCTTGAAATAAATACTCAAATGTAGCAGGGTCAAGTTTCTGGTATATGAAATATTTTTTGAGACTTGAAAATGGGCTTGTACCCAATCAAGGTTAATAGCATTTAGCTTAGAAAAGTAAATGCAATTCATTTACTCATTTCACCGGACTGAAATCTCCTTGAGAGAGAGTTTTGTCTGCCTCCCTCATTCTTTCAACCCCATTGTCTTGCACAAGGCCTGATGCAGAATCTAGGCTCAATAAATATTTAATGAAAGAATAAATTCATTTTGCTACCAACTTATCACCTGGGAAAAAACAAGTGGGTAGCAAAGAAATTTAAAAGCAGTAGGAAATTGATTTGTAAGATTGAGAAAAAGTCTATTCTGAACACAATGGAAAAATATGAGGTTAAATGCAAAATAAAAATAAATCCATACTGTCACCCTCCCATTAATCTATATGTGCCATCTGTCTCCAATTGGTGGTAATTATTTTCCAAGTTGAGAGGTATTAACTAATGAAGAGCAAGAACTGAAATGCTGACTTTGTAAGATTTCAAAAAGTTGGGGGAGTTACTCTGCCTTAGTTCTTTAAGTTAATGAAATCTTGTTCAAAACCATCCACCAGCCCTTCATTCAAATGTCACTTTCTTGATTGCTTTTGTTATGTGCCATTGAGTCATAGAGATTTCATGGCTGACTCATGCAGCAGTGAGGTGATAAATCATAACCACCAAACAACGTCAGATAAATTACAAATGATAGAAGGCATTTCAGAGGACTGCCTGTGGTAAACCAGGTATTTATTTTCATTTTGCACCAACTTCTAAATAGCCTATACTTGACAACGGGAGTTGTCAGAAAGCTAAGAAATTATTGCTAGTTCCTTGCTATTCCAGCACAAGACTTGCTAAAAGTAGACAATTTAGCTCCTTTGTTATTCTATCTAATTAAAGCAAGTTGAGAATTATAAATGCCAAGAAAAAGGGCTGGAGGTACAGCTCAAATGTAGAGCACTTGCTTAGCATGAGTGCAGCCCTGGGTTCCATCCCCAGCAGTGCAAATGAAACAAAACAACAGCAACAAGAACAAAAACAAAGAAAAAGAAAGTAGAAATTAAAATTTCAGGCTTTGGTGAGGAAATTTGTTCCCATTTTTTTTAGAGAAGCTTCCAATGTTTTTGTTAGCAAAATGAAAAAGAAAAAAAAGGAAATGAAGTAGAAACTGGTTTTCAGGAATAAAGCTATACTTTATGCATGGTTCATCACTTTGGACTCAGTTTATCTAATCAATATGTCATTGTAGTTTAAGATTTGTGCGTAAATTTTGAAGCAACGTTCAATTAAGTGTTAATATTGGACACAAATACCAAACAGCATTTAAATGCCTAAGACTATTCACCAGTTGTGTATGTAATGGTCATTTACTGTATACATTTCATATAGTTATTCAAACTATAATGTCGATCTCTTCATCCAGAGCTTCCAATTTTGTAATTGAGTGACACTAATCAAATTATTCTATGATGGAAGGCAAATGGTGTCTCTCATTGCAAAATTAGTAATGATTATGTGAAATTTCAAAATCCAGTCTATAATTCTATCCTGTAAACACACAGAATACCCAAGGATGAAGCAATTGCAAGGAGCACACAGAAGATCTGCATGTCTATACAAAGTTATGCTCGCATAACTCCAGAGAATTCAGCTTGTGCGTATTTCAAAATAATGAATATCTTAGCTCACCACTGATTTTTTTTTTCTTGACTTTGCCTAAAATGTATTTTGTTTCTAATGAAGTTTTAAAAGTTTTAAAATGTGCAAAGGGACATTACAGGGCTCCACACCGTAGCAAGACACATCAATTCACCTTTGCCAATCCTTTAGCAAGGGAAGAAGAAGAAGAGTTGAGCTATTTACCAACTAACAATGTGTAATTACTGCCACTTGAAGCACTTACAGTAATGCACCATCATCTCTGGTGGACCCTGAGAAGAACACAGGCATACACATATTCCCATTCTCTTAAGAATTATTCCAAGAAAGAAAAGCTGAGAAGGCATCTTCTTCAAAATTCTGAAGGGAAACTAGCCTCTAAGCAGGCACTTTTGGTGCACTATGCATTAAAGTGTTTTAATAGCATCCATTTATCATTTTAACAGCAAGCATTTACTAAAAGGTGTATGACCAGGTGCAAAGAAGAAAGCACATAATGTATCCTGAGGCTTAAATTTTCAAAAGACAATGTGAAGTCATGTCAGAAATGGGAAATGCTGTCCTTTTCTCTTTATTTGCCTAAAGCATGTGATTTTCAAGTCCCTGCTCTATGGGAGACAAAAATTTCTATCAGAACACTATCAATTGTCCTTTGTATGAAGAGATTTAAATGAGACCCAATCAGTCAAATTAACTCAAGGTTATATGGAAACTTTTTGACTGTTGGCCATGACAACATAGTGAAGGTAATAATGATGATAATAAATATTGTTTACAAAAATCAGTTTACTTTCTGCTTCTTACAGATGTTATTTGAGGTGGTTCTGAAAATGTAGACTGTGTCCCCATTTGACATAGGCAACCTGCAGAATACTAACTTGTTGTCTGGATGGCATGTGGAACATAGCCAAAATTGTCACAGTCTAGCAAATAAAATTACTTTTAAAATGACCTAAATCTTTGCTTTCTTAAGAAACAGAAATGATGACTCAGGAGGCTAAAACACAAGGATTCCAAGTTTGAGACAAGTCTCAGTAACTTAGAGAGATCCTCAGCAACTTAATGAGACCCTGTCTCAAAAAAATCTGTAACTAAATAAAATAAAATACAAAGAGCTGAAGATGTAGCTCAGTGGTGAAGCAACCCTGGTTGGTATCCCCAGTACCTCCCCCACCACTCACCCCCCCCCAAAAAAAAAAAAAGAAAATAGCAAAGAGATAATGCTATTAATAAACTTTAGCAAAATTTTTCAAAATTTGTTTTCCTGATTGGAATAGAACCACCATGTAACCCAGTTATCCCACTCCTTGGTATATACCCAAAGGACATAAAATCAACATACTACAGTGACACAGCCACATCAATGTTTATAGCAGCTTAGTTCACAATAGCTAAACTATGGAACCTAGATGCCCTTCAACAGATGAATGGATAAAGAAAATGTGGTATATATACAATGGAATATTACTCAGCCATAAAGAAGAATGAAATTATGGCATTTGCTGGTAAGTGAATGGAACTTGAAACTATCATGCTAAGTGAAATAAGCCAAACCCCCCCCCAAAAAAAAAATACAAAGTCCAAATGTTCTCTCTGATATGTAGATGATAACACACAATAAGGGGGGATTTGTATTGGATAAAGGTGAATGAAAGGAAGGGTGGGGGAGAAGGGAATGAATCGGACATAACTTTCCTATATTCATATATGAATACATGACCAGTATTTAAATCCACATCATGTTTAATTGCAAGAATGGGATCCTAATTAGAATAAGTTATATTCCACATATGTATAATATGTCAAAATGCATTCTACTGTCATGTATATCTAAAAAAATATTTGTTTTCCTTCATCATACCAATGTATTGAAAGTATACTGCCCAGCATTTCATTACAATATATCTGTACCTGAATTTGTAAGCGATCCATCTCTTTCCTCTGTCATACACACGTATACCCTATCACAGTGCATTGTTTACATTTTCCCAATGGGTCTTCTACCTTCTGTCAATGAGAGCCATTCTTCTGTCCTTTAATATTCTGGTTAACAGTTTTGACTCACATTAACATTCAACAGGTATAAGATAGAGTTGCGCTTGCCCACATAAAAAAAGTCAGAATATTACATTGCATTTTGAATCATGAAGTTGTCATTGACTTAAAGTTTAAGAAAATGGAAGAACAAATGGTGAATAGCATACAGGACTTGAAGGAAGTAAAGGCATAAGATCTCATTAAGCATTAGTTGAATCTAAGAGACCTATTATTTAATTCGGTGATTCTTTCTAAGAAAATTAAATGAGAAACCACACTGGACTTCAGAGTCGTCTCCATTGAAAAATCCCAGAAATGAGATTTCCATATGCCCTGTGGTTATACTTCCTAGGAAGATTTTATGGGTTATGCATATCTAAAAATTTAATGTATTATATAAGACAAAAGAGCTACTCTACATTATTTAGAACAGGGATTACAAACTTTTTATTTTCTTTCTTAAAGGGCTAGAGAGCAATTAGTTAAATTTGTGAGCCAGATTGCTATTTCACTTATTCAACTCTGCCATGGTAACAGGAAAGAACATAGGCTATATCTTTAAAAAAAAAAAAAAAAGCATATTTATATATATATATATATATATATATAGTCATAATTAGAAACAATACCTTTGTTTTTTTTTTATTTTTATATTGTGCTTATGATCAAAACCAGCACCCCGCATGTGGTAGGCAAGCGCTCTACCACTGAGCCACAACCCCAGCCCATAAGCTATATCCTAATGAGTGAGTATGATTCTGTTCCAATAAAACTATCCATCAGAAAGAAAATATGGCCATAGTTTATGATCACTGTTGTTTTCATCAGTTGGCTTTATTTTCCTTCTGCTAGGTTCAGTGCCCAGATCCCATACAATGAAAGCAGTGTCTGAGCCGCTCCCCTCATTCTTCCCTGGGAAGGATCAGATAAGACAAAAGGATCAGAGGCTATCGTGCAATAGCTTGTCTTTCATCCTCAGTTTCACACTTGAGGGACCAGGAACTGATGAGGTAAAAGTCCTCCTAGATCCCAGGCATGGTTCTCTGCCTTCAAGGCTCATGTTCTTTCCTTTGGGCATGAGAAGTTCATTTTTAGAGGCCCTACAACGTCTCTTCTTATTCTTAGTGCTGTTCCAATTGTGGATAACCATTTGAGAGTCCCTTGGCTCAACTCTGGCCCCAGGTCAACCAAGTTCTATAAAGAAGCTAACATGTTATATATATCATTGCGTGTTACACGGGGAGTGTATTTGCTTATCAAAAAGAAACTCTGGAGACTGAAATGGCTTGAATATACAGAGTTCAACCCTAATTATGTATTGAAGCCATCAGGTCAGGCATTTGACAAGAGATCTCAGAAGGAAGGACACACAACCAGTCACACTCTGTAGGCCTAATTTATCTATTCATAAATAATACTCAAAAATATCTTTTTCCTTTTTCTATCATATTACAGTTTCTGGAAATGGCATAATGGAACCACTTGTGCCTGAGGCATCTTCCCTGTCTCTGCCCTATGCTGTCAGGCCACCATCTTCAGTGCCTTTGGAAATTAAAGGCCGTTAACAAGGCTTCTAGCTCAGCACTGGAGAACTTAGTGATTCTTTTCATGAGTTTGGAATAATAGGAAGCCCCCATTTCCTCTCCTTCCCTGAGTCTCGTCCCATCCTGATCTTTGTCACTAAGATCTCAACTCCTCTCATGAAATGCCAATGCTAGAAGAAAAAGATATCACTACGAAAAGGCAGTACAGATATAATTCATTTTATTCTCCAGTCTCACTTTACAGTGCTAAGAATGGAAAGTGTTATATAGAAGGATGGGAATACAAGAAATGGACCAGAGCAGGCTCACTGACAAACCTGCTTGTCTCTGAACCGTGGGTACAGGAGATAAAGAAATGTGTGCTCCTCTTAAACACGGTTAACTCAAATGTATGATTCACACATCCAAATGCAGCTGTTGTTTCTTGCATGGAAACTAAAAGTCAAAATGCATGTATGGGGACAGCGAAAGAGTCCAGGAATGTGAAGACGCATGCAAACTATTTCCTCTCATAGTCCACTTTCACACTCAGAACAAGCAGATGTCACGGCTCTGCAGCCCATGGTTTTAAACACACAAAAAAGAGAGCTGCCAGACAAGGACACAGACCCAAGCTCAGAAGTCACTTCCCAGCAAGTGACGCAGCAATCTCCGCTGTGACTTTGACTTTCGCCCCACAGCTGTGGTGAAACTCACATTATGGCTGCAGGAAAGAAATTGTCCCCAGGTGAGAAGTAAATTATCTGGCTTGGCACAGAAGTGTTGAAAAGGCAAATTCTACCTGCTTTTCTCTGGACAATATATTTTTGTTCAAATATCTCCCTGCCACCCAGTCGAGTAGTTGCCCACATGTCCAATGTATAGCCTGCATCTGGAAATGATTTCAGTTTTGTATTCTGCATATACATAGGTCTGGAAATACACGAGGAACCTGAAGGCCAAAGTACATACTTTCGCATTCACTAATGAGAAGATTTCAGAAAACCTCCAATGTGGATGCCTTGATTCACTGATTGATCCATTCATGCATGGATCCATTCATTCATTTCTTCTTTTATTTCACAAATGAGTCCCCCAGTGCTTACTGTTGTTCCAGGCACTATTTTAAGGTCTGAGACTCTAGCAGTGACAAACAAGGTCAGTGTTCTTGTTCTCACACAGTGAAGACAATGAAGAAGTAAACAATAAATGAATCAGAGACAGGCATTCTTATTCATTTCACACTTAGCCTGAGTACAGTATTTCAGAAAACATTGTTCTAAGGTCCTTGAATAGTGGCTTCATGCCCTAAAGAAACATAGAATTTTATGGGGTGGCAAGCATGCAAGTCATTTGCTATAATATAAAACATAACTTTTTAAGTTCCGTAATAAAGATACAAGAGATGTGTTGGCAGAACACAAAGGAAAGCATATATGGAGAAGTTTTGAAAAAAGATGCTGTTGATGATAGCAACTAATATTCCATACAGTACTCATTTCATGCAGAGCACTTTTGTAACAGTTGATTCCAATTTTACACATATGTGAATTCATTGAATATTTGTAACCCTTGCAGAGGTGCCCAATCACAGTGTCTTGCACCAAATACTGGCATCATTGGATGCAAATGATTCAGGATGTGGGTAGCTTTTTGTTTTATTTTGTTTTGTTTTGTTTTGTTTCGTACCAGAGATTAATGCAATTTGTCAAAGGCCAAGTCATGGAAGCATCTTGGATTTGTACAGGCTGGTAGCATTTAGTTTGAGAATTGTATGCCTTCATCAAGCGACAAGTGAGAGCAAGCTTTTGCACAAACATAACCCAACCCAATAAGATATCAGTAAAGTAATCAGCATTTCCAGGACCTTGTGGATTTACCTTTGTTTTTTGCAAAAATAAAAAAAAAAAAAAAAGAAGGAGAAAAAAAAACCATATTACAAGTAATGTAAGCAGGAAAAAATAATTCTGCATCATCAGTAACAACCTTCTACAACAAAGGTGAGGCTATGGCACATCATAGTGGGCCCCGGTGTCAGAGACATGGCCTGTGAGGTAGCCTGTAAACAGGGGAAACATAATGTGATGGAAAATGACCTTCTTTTTCTCAAAGTCCTCACTTTATGCTAGTTGATTTGCACTGGAAAGAAATTTAATTGGTGGGAAATGCCATCGACACTCATATTTCTAGAGTGTCATATTGAATTTCAGGAATGGATAAAGTTCACCAATAAATACATATTCTCTCTGCTCAGAGAAGCATTTTCTAGATTCTGAGTTTTTTGCTTTATTTGCTGTTAAAAGGTGGTTAGACATCTTTTACTGGTTTCTGTAAGCTGACCTCGAATTATCCCCCCTGATTTTCTCACATGCTTCAGAGACTATTTAGATAATAGTACAGCTTGAATGGCACTTACATTTCAAAGCTTTTGAGGTGTACTACTCTGGAAAAAAAGATCTGAGCACAAGCAACAACAATAATTTAAATTTTTATTATATAAAATTATCTTAGTTAATAAAAATGCATTTATTTCATAGTGATAATTACTGAACACCTATTATGTGCCAGGTACTCACATACATGAAGATATATACACATCTTCCAATTTATTTTGCTTGACAAATTTAAGTCATAGGCATCATTAGCATTCCTACTTAATAGATTAAGAAATTGAATATTAGGTTAACCAGCCTGTCAAAGGCCACCACTAGTAAGAATCAAGGCCTAATTTCAACACTAAGCCACTTTGGTTTTCCTGTGTGTATTGCATATGTGGCATATTTAAAATGTATAGAGAGTGTGTGTGTTACATTTGCTTTGGTTATAGAAGTTGTCCTAAAAATGAGTGGTTAAAACAATGGTAATGCTGATTTTGTTCACAAATCTGCATGTGTGCAAACTGTAGTAAGAATAGTTTGTTTCTGTTGCCCCCAACATTCCAGGTGTGGCTTAGAGGCAGGAGGACGGAGTCCACTGGAGACTCATTCTCTGTACTCCTGGAAAATGTCAGTGGACTGAGTCCTTCATCAGGGCTATCAGCCGAAGCAACTATACATGGTTTCTCCATGTGACCAGAAGCTCCTCAGAACATGATTTTTCAGTTTCAGGGGTAGGGAGAAGAAAAAGGAAAGGAGGAGAAGGGATGGGAGGGGTCTTGAGGAAGTTCTCCTACATTTTACTCAAGGCAAAACTCTCTGGTCTTTTCACACTGAATATGAGGAAAATTAGACTCCTCCTCTTGATGGGGGAACTGCAAGGTTTTGGAAGAACACATAGTCCACAGATATCTCTCGAACCATTTTAAATGCAATCTTCTTCAATATATAATATAAAAACACATATGGCTACGTGTGAATATGCGTTTTGTACTCATATATAATTTATTATCTGAAAGGATATGTGCCTATATATTCACGTATATATTGACATATATCTTGATAATGAGAACCTTCAGTCTAGCCATAAGAGACCATTCAGAATCTAACCACCATTAACTTCCACCCTAAGGACTATTTTTTCTCATACTCAGTTCCCCCTGGTCAACAAAATCTTAGTCCTTCTATTTCAGAAGATGCTTTCCTTTGTGTATGCTTAACCTACATTACTTGTGCAACATGCCAGCTAACTTGAAAAAGTGAGATTAGAAAAGTGGTCTAAAAGAAAAGGACTGACAAGGGCCTATGGTGTTAGACCTGTTCTGGTATCTTGGCTCCACCACTCACTAAGCTAAACAATGGTGAGGAACTTATTGGGCTTCTTTAAGTCCCAGTTGTCCAATCCACAAACTAGGAACATTACTGCATTTCTCACAGGACTATTGTGAAATTCATACAATAGCATCTATGAACTATTGGTGCAAGGCCCAGCATTTGGAAACTGCATATAAAACTGTATCAGAGTTAAAATAAACAAGAAAACACAAGTGCTTTCTTATGGTCTACATGATTCTTCATGATAGATACCCTACTAATCTTCCTGGCTTCATCTTCTACCATCTTCCACCAAGTCCTCTTGTAACCAGAGAATTAGAAGCTGTATGTTACTAAAAGCTCTGACTCTTTACTTGAGCCTGCAGATGCCCAATGGGTAATTAAAACCTGAATAAAGCTTGGCACCTCTGACTTCATTTTGTATCTGTCTTCAGATTCCTGCTCAGCTCTGCACATAGCCATGTTAATCATTTAAGGAGCATTCGTCTAAAAACTGGTAATAGAAGGCTTATTAGCCCTAAATTTACCTAACCTGTCTCCCTTCAAGACTAAAGACACCAAGAAAAGAGTATCCATGGTATTTCCAAGATTTTCAGGGACATTTAAATGCCAACTTTAAAACAACCTGTCCCAGACCCCTGGAAGGGCACCTAGAAGTCTCCAGTCATTCTCCTACACCTTCCAGAGACAGCAAAGACTTGCAAGCAGGGCACCCCATGACCAGGCTACCTCTCACCAGGTGCAGTGAAGACTAAATGGCCCCCTTTCAGGATCACAGGTCTGATAAACATCCTGGGCAGCAAAGGTATTTTCGCCCCCTCCCCCACAAGCCACCTCTGAAGCCATCTCACAGAACCAGTACCAAAATGACAATCAACCAGACCACCACTTGACCAAGACTGCTTACTTGTGCATACCTCTTGGTCCTTATTCTCCAAGTGTCCAGGTTTTGGAAAAAAAGTAAAATAGCTGATAAGCACAGAAGAGCAAAGTTCTCTATCACAACTTGGTTTTTTGTTTGTTTGTTTGTTTGTTTGGTTTGTTTTTTTTGTTTGTTTGTTTGTTTTTTTTTTTTACTTTTATGGACTCACTTAATAGTAAATTTGATGCTGAGCAATTGAACAAGAGTGATGAATGATGCTGTCAGGTGCCACTAAACCATGGTCATTCTTCCTCTATGTAAACCTAAAGCTCATGTCAGTGCCCTGAAGACAGGGCTGAGACACTGGATGCTACTTTGCCTTTCCAATATGGCCATATTGATTAGTTTCTCTCATGCTTTTTCATTGTTACTTTTTTTGTTTGACTTTTGGGGACAGTGGCTGGACTGATCTGTTGACACCCCAGAGTCTAGCCTCTGGTGTAGGACTAGAGTAACACGTCTACACTCACTCTGTGACCTTCTCTCCATTTCACTCAATGTGTCCTTGTCTCAAAGCTGTTGTATTTGTTCTTTTCTTCTGAAAAACACTTTCCTTCAAGCATTGTATGGTTAATACCTTTCCATCATTCAGGTAATTTAACTCATCTCATTGGGGAGGCCTTTTTATGATCAACTTCATACCCAAAGGATCCTTTTCCTCCCAACAATTCTTTATCATGTTATTATATTTATAATCTTCCTAAGAGTTCTTACTACTCAAAATTATCTTTATTATGGATTTATTTGCTTTTTAATTATATCGTTCCCCCACAAGATTATGAGCTGTGTAACAGCAGATAAGAGCCGTGACCTTCTCTGTCTTGTTTCACAGCCCAAAACAGAGCTAGACTAATATTAAGCCCTTATTATATATTGGATGGATGATGGATGGAGGAACATGTATGCATATGTGCTTATGTATGTCTAATGAGGACAAAGGAAGGTAGAAAAAATGAATGATTTAAAAGAAATAGCACATGAAATGCATTTCAGTGGGAAAGATGAGACTGTGACATTTACCTGTTGTCCCTCATTGGAGGGATACAACAGGAAGGGAACAGGGTGACTGCTCTTTGTTATCCAAAGGACTCACACTGGAGACAAATTTACCCCATGATGCAGTAAAACCATAAATCACCTTTATCTGTTCCTTGATGTTTCTCATTCTTTTCCTCAGGCTTTATGGATGTGTAACCTAGGGATTATCTCTCTTCCTTTACTTCTGGTCTTTTGAGTTTAACTCTGGGTATCTGGCTGGATGCCTCTGTATTGAGAAAATTTGCCTTTTTCTTCCAGGAAATGTTTAAAAAATCTCAAAAAAAAAAAATGCATCAAACATGCAAATCATTTCTCCAAAAACAAAGCAATTCTAAAAATTATCCCTGCTTGCATAAAAATACATGATAAATCCATTGGACTATTTTCACTTTTCTATCCTTTAAACTGGAGCTATCTGGCAATGAAAATTCATCAGAGTATAAGTGAATTTATGTGTTTGTGTATGAAGCTTCTAATTAGCACATACAGTGAAGTGTGGAGAGTCTTCCTTGTAACATTCTCTGGCTGAGGTTTAAAACCAAGGTCTGTCCTCTGAAATATGTGGACAGCTGTTATGTGATTTAAAAAAAAAAAAAAAAAAAAAACTACTAAAAGGAAAAAAAAAAAAAAAGTTGTTACTATGGGACTGTGGAGTGGAACTTGACTGTATCTCCAGAACAGATGTTCCAGGTCTGGGACATTTTGCATGGTGTCATTAGAGGCTTCATATCGAAAGACTCCTGGGGTGCTGTCTGACTGTTTTGTTTAATTAATAGATCTCTTTGCAACTCTAGCAGCAGAGGAGCCAGGGGACTAACACTGGTGTGCTGTGCCAATCATTTCACCTGCAAAAATGTGCAAACTTTTACAGTCACCCTAGATGGCCTTGGACTGATCACCAGACCTCCATAGGCCTCAGTTTTCCTGTCTTAAATAGAGAACTCTTCCTTTTTTTTTTTTTTTTTTCACAGAGAGCTGTCAGAGGACCCACACTAATGTATTGTAACAAAGTTGTTTGCTTTCAGACAATATTGTTTTGTAAATCCTGCTTACTCTCCTTTTTTTTAATAACCATCATAAATTCAGGGAATAATTACTCAAGGATTAGAGCTATATAATATAGATATTCTTATAATAGCTTAAACAGTGCGTTTTCATGATTCATGTTCA
Organism: Tamias sibiricus; assembly: GCA_025594165.1. Classification (NCBI taxonomy): domain Eukaryota; kingdom Metazoa; phylum Chordata; class Mammalia; order Rodentia; family Sciuridae; genus Tamias; species Tamias sibiricus. The sequence goes on from CM046662.1 coordinate 16,163,979, forward strand.
ATACTCAATATCAAATTTAGTATTAAGCAATTAGGTTTTTTTAAGATTATGAGAGAGAATTTTTCTCCTCTGTTTATTAGATAATGTGTATTTTCTCCAAAAGCCTGGACACTTGGAGAACCAAGAGCATGAACTACTCAATAGTGTGCTTTGTATATGAGTTAAAAGGCAACTTCTCTTCCAGTTCTGCTGATTTACAAAAGGATCAATGATAAGCACTGTCCCTAAACTCCATGCCTAGCTTTGCAAAATACTATCTTCAGCTATTAAGAGGATATTGTTTTAATATTGACAGTGCAGTAAAAATGTTTCCCTGAGTGGCAGCTGCCTATTTTGCACCTGGTAAAATATAGCTTCCCAGTGTCCTTGGGAGAAAAACATTTCCCTCCCCATCTTCTGATCCCAATGGAAAACATTTCTTCTCTTGTGGCTTCCTCAAAGGAAGAGACTTCCTGTTCACTTAGTTTGGTTCCCTTGTGACCTGAAGTCATTTCACCTATAGAAGACAAATGACTTCAACCCTCAATCTTGAGCTTGAATTGCAATACAAACCAAATTAGATAAAATAAATCAATAATACCCTTGCAGGCCAAATTCACTTAAGTAACATTTACAGTACAATTGCCCACTTTGTCCATATACTTTAATCCATTAACACTCTACATTTGGCACCTGAATAAATATGTTACCCTAGCTGAATATGAATGAACCAGGATCCCATCATTATTTTTGTGTTGAGTGAAAGGTTAGTAAATTTCCATTTCTTTAAAAAGGAAGTGATTTTAAAATGAAGCAAAAACCTGGTATGAAACCTGAGTTATTTGACCAGCTATTGAATGCCCTGAGAGCTCCCTGATGACTCAGAAGCTTCCATTACCATAATTATATGGACCATTGCATTCATACCTCTTACTCTATGAACCTCCAAATAGGTAGCCCAATGCATGTATATTTGGATTCTAACTTGGAATCAGACCATAGGTAAGGAATAATAGGTACATATGCAAAACTATGCTATGGAAAACTTGGGTTTTGTGCTCACAAAATTAACAGGCCACCTAAGTGCAACTCTGGCTAACATAACTAAAAGATCTTCAGCATTCCAATTTGTTGCAGCTTCATGTAAACCACAGTGAATGAGTCTCTCCAATGGCTAAACTATCAGTAGACTATGTCACACTGAACAAAGCTGTGCAGGTAATACTTCATCCAACCACTGGCTTGAACTTTGGAAAGACTGTTAAACCAGTATCTTTCAACCAATTTCAGAGCCATAACACAGTGTCAAAAACTTGCCCTTAACTGGAAAGGGTTGACATTGCAAACCTAGTTCCAGAGATTTAAGAAATTGAATGAAAAGCAGTCGAGGTGCAAATGTCTGTAATACCACTGCAGCAAAAGAGTGACAGTAATGTGAGACTATTTTCTCTGCTGCATTGCTGTTTTGGAGTTTTTTTGTGTGTTACCCAGTGCATGGCAGACTGCTCATGGTTGAGTTTTAGAATAAAGAGCACAGTGGTAAAGGAGGTGTTTCAGTTACAAAGCCCAGACTCAAATATTGGCCTACTACTTCCTGTGTGGCCATGAGAGTTTTTAAACATTTTTTTTTTTGGATTATTTGTAAAATGGATATAAAATCAAGACTTAATTCCTAAAGGTATACCATGAAAATCAAACTAAATGAGAGAGAAAGAGAGACACAAAGGGAAGAAGAAAGAATGAATATTTAAAGTTGGAGGCAAGTCAGCTGCCACTGCTGCAATGGGAAAGAAGTGTGGGCACCTGAACCCTTTGTTCCTACAGGTGAATCCAGCAACTTTAACTAGGTGGTCCCAAGCCATATGCTGGCCTTGAGTATGATAGTAATATTTGAGGATATGCAGTTTTGCTCAAAATGGCCAGCGAATGTGGTCTCTTCCATCTTTTAGGAGAACTCGCTGTGTTATTCTTAAAACAGAAGTATATGTGTCTTTAAAATGTCACCTTCCTGAGAGATTCTCAGTAGATAATTTGAAAGTATCTTAATTTTTCATCATATGTGATGACTTAAAAATCTCACTCAGAAAAATACAGAACCCTGCCTTCTGAGTCAGAGGGTATCACTGAAGTTCATGGACCGAAGCCTACAAACTGGCATACTGGCATATGTTGAAGATGACAGTTGTTCAGAGACTACCCAGCAGGCACAGGAGAGCATCCGGACTGCGCTCAAAAGTTCTCAGCTCCTTGAGACTGTCATTGATTCAGTAAAGAAAGCTCAGATTCCAGAGATAACTCATGCAATTTATCCAAAAAATTGCATGTATACACAAGGGGAAAATAACAACAAAGAAAGAGAGGAAGTATTTCCGCTAAATCACATGAAAAAAAAAAATTACAAAATGAGTATTTTAATAGACAAAGCAGAATGTTTTTAGTGGTTTAAAAATGCTGCAGAATGTTGGCAATAAGAGTTTGCATCCAAATAGTCAAACCTAATTGTTTGTGAATGCAACATAATTGAGTCTTCATTGTAAGAGCTTTAAGAAAACCAAGCAATATAACATGAGCTTTTATGACATTAAAAACAAATAATTCATACTGAGTTATTATGTTCGAAGAAACACACACCCACCAACCCATTAGATTTCATTAAAGATAGACAAATTGTTAGATAGTTTGTTTTGCTGCTGCTGTAACTTACAAAAGATAAACCCCATTTCTTTGAAATAATTCCTACTCTTAGAAATAAGCTTTCAAAGTATGTATTGAAATAAAGTCACACTTTATATAAACATGACAATCATAATTACTAGTTGCTGTTAATTGTATTAATCACTCTCAGTGGAATTTTTAAAGTATTGTCCCCAGCTCTACAATAGAAAACAATGTCCAAGCACTTTGAAAAATGACACTTAGTGGCATAAGTATAAAGATACGCCATTAACAAGGTATTCCACTCAGAAAACAAAAGGGATTCATAATAATTGGGCATAGATCAAACGGAAACACACAACTAAGAAAAATAAATTTAAGTGACTTTAAAAAACTGTAAAATAATTTCCTACCTCTGCAATTTTTGAGCCCTATTGCTCATGCAGCATTGGAGGAAGAAAGGTTTCAGCAAAGAAGAAAGTTATGGTCACACACTCTGGAGTAATCAAGCTCCAGCGGTTACAGCAAGAACAAAATGTCAACTCTAACTACCTTGTCGAATCCCCCAAGTCTGTGACCCACAAAATAATCATATTCATGTGGTCATGCCCAGAGCCTAAGGGAAATCATCACTCAGGGATATCTGATAGAAAACTAAATGCAAGATATTCTAGCTTTTAAATGCACAGAGAATCATTTGACCTTGACAATCAACTTGTTCCAATTTGTATGGGACTTACCTGGTTGGAGCCCTGGTATTCCTGCATCCTGGAACAATTTTCTGTCCCAACAAAAGGATGGTTTACTACTCCATGACTCAGAGCTTCTCATTACTGCCGACTTGCTTACCTGCACTTCCTTTTGGCTAAACCACACGTGGAACCAAGGCTCTCTGCTTAACTGTTCATAAGAATCACCTGGAAATCTCACTAAAGCACAGTGGCCTGAGCCCTATTCCTGACAATTCTGATCCCATAGATTGAGTGGGGGGAGTCAATCAATTTGCCCTTCTGGAAAGCTCACAGGTGCTGCTGCTTCAAGTACCACATTTTAATGCTGATGCAATCTTTTTTTAAATATTATTTTAGTTGTAGATGGACACAATTCCTTTATTTTATTTGTTTATTTTTTTATGTGGTGCCGGGGATCAAACCCAGTGCCTCATGCATGCTACAAGCACTCTACCACTGAGCCACAACCCCAGCCCCTGCTGCTGCAATCTTTAGGTATATTTTCCATTTCCCACTTTCCCTTTCTCCATCATTTTCCTTTTCAAGGGCATGTATGCAGTAGCATATTGTCTCTTAAAAGGAAGAATGGTTCATTGTGACATGAACAATGACAATATAACTAAAGGAAAACTTATCCAATAAACTAGTTATTTATATGTGTGAATGTTTTATTTATATAACTTTTATCAATTACTTGAAGTTTTTCTAAAACTCTAATTTATTATCAGAATTAACAGAAATAATAGGAAAACAGACATAATAAGCTTGGTCCATTCCAAAGTTTTTGTTGTAGCTATAAAACTAGATTATCCCTAAACTAGTTTAAGAAGTCCAGCTAGTTTTCATAAGGGAAACCTCAACTGAATTTTATTTGCAGATCTCTCTTTCTCTGACATTGGCTGGGTCAATTCTGGTCCTAACTCTCCAGAGTCAGGACACACCCTACAGGTTAAACCCGTGGGTAAGTCCCACAAGTTTGTCTCCTCCATGACACCCTCCTCTGTTTCTATGATGGCTAGAAGGGTTCACGGAACTCAGAAAAACACTTTATTTACATGCACTGGTTTGTTTTAAAGGGTGAACCTCAGGAATAACTAAATGGATGAGAAGTATAGGATGAGGCACAGGAAGGGTCATGAGCAGAGCTTTCATGACCTCTGCAGGGAAGGCATTACCTTAGCATGTCAGCAGATCCCCAGCTCAGGAAGTTCTCATTTACTGGGTTTTGTGGACATTTCATCATGTGGAATGACTGATGACGTCATTCACCATCTGTGATTGAGCTGTTTCCAGACCTGGGTGGAGGGTGGGCGAGGTGGTGCCAATGTTCTGACCCTCTCAACACTTTTTTTGGTTTTTCAAGAACTGGGAACAAAGAGCAAATATTTACTTCTTATTTTGCCACAGCCAAAATTTATATTTATTTCTCTCACTCAAACTGTAAAATACAAGTCATGGGAGAAAAAAAAAATCTAAACTTTGTAAGGGATTCAGTTTCAAAAGTCACAGCCCTGTCTCCTGCACCTTCTATAAACATCATCTCAGCCAGAGCCCATCAATGTCCACAATGCCACCAGGTCACTATGTTCCACCTATTCCTGCTACTGTGGTAGGGAATTCAGTGAATACATTACACAGAGACTTTTCAATAGCAGAAGCTAATACTGAAAGAAATTCTCTGGATAAACCCATTTAACTAGAATATCATACTTTGTCAGCATTTCAATTTATTGAATGCTGAATGTACTGTTTGCTTAAAGATAATCTCTACACATTCAACATCTTTTTATAAATGTTAACATTCATATACAGCCTCCAACCTACTGCTTTGCTCCTTCTTATGTGATAAATTTGAAAATCAATGCATAAGCACACTCATTCACATATACTATTCAATCTTTACAGACTGCCTATGGGAATAAATTCCTGATGTTTTGTATCAAGCTGAAAATACTGCCCAGTCCCTGGTCAAAGTTGTTTTTGTTTTTAATCCCCATTAACATCGCACTAAATTTCCAAAGTCTTTTCCAAATTAGTATCAACAACAACAATAATATCTGCAGCAATGACATGTTATTTATTGAGTGTTCCCTAGGATACTGACCTTGTGCTATGCAATTTACTTTCATTATTACTGTTAATCTTCACCAGGGCGAAGACTAAGAGAAGGTGAACCAAGCTCTCACCTTGGGTGCACATTGGAGAGGCCATCAAAGACTTAGTAATCAAGATAAACAATACTGGCTAGGGAACCAGCTCATTGGTAGAGCATTTGCTTAGCATGTGCAATGCCCTGGGTTCAATCCTTCTGCAACACACAGAAAAAAAAGATAAACGATATTTTAGTACATTAGTAAAATAAATAATGCTATGAAAAAAAAATCAAAATTTTAAAGACTAGATCAATACTACTGATTTTTCCTTTTGTTCCAGTATAGCTTAGTGCAAAGATGTTGCTGATTTCTCACATTATCCCATAAGGTACATAATAGTTTCATTTCTATTTTATGAACAGAAACCCAGAGAGGTTAAGTAACATGTCTGAGGTCACCCAGTTGGTGATTGTTATAGCTATATATCATATTTCATACATCTTCCATTATGGTGCTATACTGCTATACTTCTCCATCACACAACATTTATTCAGTACTTATGAGTGTGATATTGGGGGATACAGGGCCCAGCCTGAGGTCAGTGGTTCACAGATCTCACTGAAAATGATTATATTCATATCTTTTATGACAGGGAAAGGATACAGATTAAAGTCAGCTAAGGGATCAGAGTTGTGCGGCAGAGTCTAGGAAGTGTCTAATGCGGAGCTTACAATTACCCTCTTCCAATGAAGGCACAGACGAGACTCTCTCTCCTTTCAGTGACCTGTGAAAATGTGTACAGTACTGTCAGCCAGGGAAGCTCAAGAGGGCTTTGTCTCCATAGTTTGTATTGGAACTCAATCACATAGACATGGCTGACTGCCAGTATGTCTGACTTTTGGTCTCAGTTCTCTTAAGAAAAGAGCAGATACCATTAGCCCAAAGTCTTTATCACCAGTCAAGGTGTTAGGCTGTCCTGTGTGGCCCAGGGTGTCAAGTAAACAAAGGTATCATTACCAGGCAAGACATTCCAATGGGATCACCTCCCAGGAGCTAAGGGGCAAGGTCAGATCTCTCTGCCTAAAATTAATTTGTGAAGACTCCATATATCAATACTGTGGGCAGAAGAGAAGCAGCGCTGTGAACAAGGAAATAGATACCCCCTTTGGAAAAGAAGGTATAAATCTTAAGCAAGTGAAATAATATGACCCCAAGAAATTAGAATGATCCAAATTATCTGAATGTTTGGAACTAAAAGTGAATAATTACTTGGACAACTATTCAGAAGAGTTTCAGATTTGGAATTTTTTTTTTATTTGGGAATATTTACATACATATAATGAGTTATCTTGGTGGTGGGACCCAAGTTTAATTGTTATTCACAAGGCCTATAGGTGATTTTATACAATGTTTTAATAATTTGTGTAAGAAACAAAGTTTCATGTTTATGGTATTTTCCACTTGTAGCATTATGTTGGCTCTCAAAAATTTTTGGATTTGGAACATTTAAGATTTCAGATTTTGGGATTAGGGATGCTCAACCTGAGGTAGGATAATTAAGAAGAAATAAAAGATAGGTAAAAAGCAGACAGAATGAAAAGGAGTTTATAGCTTCAGTCTAAAAGCCTCTTGCTAAGGGTCTCCTGCTCAGACCTTTTCTCACTAAGTCAATTTTCCTTCCAAGGTCAGTCACTCACAAATGTCTAGGAAATCTACAAGTCTTCACTCACAATCTTAAAATTACTGTAAATTGCCCTATGCTATGTAGTAGCACATGTATTTTTAGAATAGATTAGGCAAAAAAAAAAAAAAAAAGAAAAGAAAAGAATCTATAATATAGGTTATATGCCAGTTATCTATGCTCAGATATTGGAGGCAACATCAACCTGAGATCCTGAAAACAGCCAGACCAGCACCGTCTTTCTTGAGATCATCTCACAGACCTTCCCAGGCCCACCCCTCATTAGCTTTTCTTTAAAAGAAGAGCCTGAGACCCCAAAAGTGCATCTCACGCTGCAGATAGCCCACATCCTCAGGGGCAGCCTGATTTGCTTCCTATGCCCTGCTTTGAGAAGGAAAATGTCTTGCTTGCAAAAAACAAAAAAAAAAAAAAAAAAAAAAAAAAAAAAAAAACATTCACAACTGAACAGATCAAAGATGCACCCACATCCACATATCATTATTTAATAAGTAACATTCATCAGAGACCAAAGCTGTTCCACAGATCCTTAATATAGTTCTGAAAAAGTTACAGAACCTTATCTCTCTTGTCTTAGCTCAAAAGTTAGAAAAAAATATCTAAGATGTGGGAAGCATGCCATTGTTATGAGAAGATATAGGTGCTGTATAAACAAAGTTCTCCTTTAATAGCTGTATTTATTTAATATATTTCAGAAATTTTTATCATAAGCATATTTGAACATATTAAAAGATAGTACATAAGCTTTCAAACAATTGTCAATTTAAATAATAATATTGCTACTTTATAAATGACTAGAAGAAGCATGTAGATTTTATCCCATTTTTCCGAATATGAATATGTTTAATTCTATGGTTATCCGAACATAGATTTCTGAAATGGAATTTTATCCATGTTCAATTTAGGCTTTTATTTAAAATTTTCTAAATTGAGGAATTTCCTCAAGCTTCTTTTTTTTTTTTTTTTTTTTTTTTTTTTTTTTTTTTTGCTAGAGATCGGCTTTGAAGGGGAAGATAGGAGAGAATTCTCACAGAACATAGAAAATCTGATCATCCTGAAATAATTTTAGTCCGGAATTGCTTAGTTGATAAAATTTTTCTTTTCAAAGTTCCCCTGGTGCTAAGTATTATCATCAAATGCTAACAACCTATTGTTCCTGTGCCTCCTGATTCTCTTACCTAGAAAATCAATGGGAGAGCTGAGTTGGAGGGAGGCAGCCTAGTGGGAGGGTAGCCAGTTCCCCAGGGGTCCTCTCCCACCTCAGTGTGACCTTTAGGAAATGGTCCCTCCTATGTGGACCTCATTTTCACCATTTGGGAGGGATGGGCTGGTGACCTTCTCAGCACCTGGTGGGAGAAGTGAGTTCCTGTCTGCAGTTGCTCAATCTCTTGAAATGCAAAAGGAGAGGAGGTGAGGATCAGCAGGGTTGCTGGCTGTTGTCTGTGATCACACAGAAGGAACAGAGCAGGTGGTTAGCTGATGGAATGCAAGGGCCCATTCTGCAAAAGGAGGAAGGTATGGGCTGTGCTTCGAACCCCCAGAGTCCTTTGTTGTGATAGATCACAATTAAAATGAATGAGCAAATGTTAAAGGGGGAGGGGGTAAAACCATCTCCTCAAGTTTTCCCTTTCTTTTTTCTTTCCAGTTTACTTGTTTGTTTATAGTGGGTTAGGAGAAAAACAGCTTTGAAAAGACTGAATTTTAAGGCTCATAAACTAGAAAGGTGGACAAGCAGAGTGTGGAGTTATAGAGGCTTTAGAATGGACAGACAGATGGGGTTCTCAGCCCACTACTTCCTGTGTGAAACAGGAACTAACTTCCTCACAGTGTTCTAAGTTGTAAGAGGTTAGAATGATGATAATGACCTCTTGTTTTATTGGAGAAAATTAAATGAGACAAAGCCCTGAAGTGTACAATGACTGGAACACAATTCTGCCTCTGTTATTATTGGTTTAGTTTGACTTGTTAAAGTGGCATTTCTTCAGGGCGAGGGGTACAGCTCAATAGCAGAGTGCTTGCCTCGCATGCCTGAAGCCTGGCACAAAACATAAATAAATAATTTAAAAGTTGCATAAAATGTCAACAATAACTACTTTGTTTCCATTATGCCATGTAAGACTCAAGGGAGATAAGGGAAGTATGGATGACCTGAGGTCAGTTGGAAGCCTTTCTATCCCTGGGGAGGTTTAACTAAAGGCGGCCTCAATGCTCTAAATTTTAATATGTGTGTGTTGCCGTGTTTACTGACACCCCCACACCACCAGAGTCTCCATTTTACTTTCTCATTGTCCCTCTATCTCCAAGCCTGTGTTCGCAGGGGCAGGGCCATTCCCTGGAACCCTCTGTATCAAAATTCAGATGCAAAATTCTTTCCTCATTCTATGCTGTAGGAGCCCTGTTTGGGAGATGGCTTAAATTGCGGTTGACTATGGGCCATAAGGATTTGGGCATTGTCGCCTTCCGTAGTCTCACGGGACTTGGCCCGGGATCTTGAGGGACTTGAGCCGAGATTGCTGATCGGGTCAGCGCCATTTTGGTGGTGTGTGTGGTGCGTGTTAGTCGTTGTTAGAGCCAGAGAGAAAAGTTATCAGAATAAAAAGCTGTTTGTCTCCAGTTTGCCTCTGAACTTCTTCCCGTGGCTTCGTTGCTCCAAGCGGCCGTTGCTTCAGGCGGCAACACTATGCACCTAAGGAATCTTATCACGGAGCATCCATAAGCTTAGTAATTTTACTGAAGATCATGAAGGAAAGTCTCTTTCCACCATGGCCCCCATCCTCTGTCCCTGACTTATCCCACCAGGGCCAGCTTTCACAAAGGCCATCCCATAATATGCCATCGGCCCTGTCACCCAGAGCTGGCTGGAGAAGGACTTTCTGATCCATTTATTGCAACTGCTTTTCTAATGAGACTCTCTCTGACCCCTGTCCCCCAAAGTATCTTCCTTAGCAAACGAAAATGGACTAATTCTAAATTACCAGAACACATAAATTAAAATAAAAATCGAAATTTTATTTCCCAGTCAATTCAGGTTATCTTTATGAATACTCATCCCAAGTCACAGACTGATGCTGTTTTCCAAAAGTCCGATAATAACTAGAGCATATTTCCCCCTAAAAAGATCTGGCAGCCTGGAACAAAGAAAGTCAGGATGGTACGTGGCTACAAGATGGTATCACCAGTGAAGGGTGGGAGTCATGGAAGGCAATAACGGTGGACCCCTACTTCTGAATAGGATTCAGAAGGCACAGAAAGATAAAGACACTGTGAAAGGAAGATAACTTCAAATGATTTAGAAAGATGAATAAAGGCTTGCTTTAGGTAGAAGAAAAGCCACTGCAACCCAATAAACAAAAAGACAAACATATTTGGAGTGGAGATAGGTTGGGGGAACAGAAAATAATTATGCTTAGAGGCCAGCAAGGCACTGAGCTTGAATTTGAACCTCAATGTATAAATACTTCTAAAAATAATACAAAATTAAAGAAGTCCTGTTACAGTGTTATTGAAATGAGGAAGAAAAAAAATATCTAGTTTAGATTCATTCATATGGAATAAAAACAGGCCTGAAAATCTCATGCACATTCTCATAATATACAGCATAATAGTTTAAAACTATAGAGACAGTAGAAAGATCAAGAGTTGGTTGAGAGAAGGTAAGGATGGAGCATGGGGGAGGTTTAAGGCAGAAAAACTGTTCTGTATGATAGTCTAAGGATGGTAATATGAACGTACACATTTGGTAAAACTCAGAAAACTATACAACACAAGGGTGAACTCAATGTAAATTATAGACTTTAGTTAATAATAATGGCAAGGGAGGGAGATATAGAAACTCTCTATATTTTCTACTAATTAAAAAGAGAGAGAAAGAGACTTAGAGACACATCAACCAATTTCAATTGGTTATATTTTGGATCCTGATTCTAACCAAGTAACTGTAAGAAGTCTTTGAGACAATTTGGGAACTTTGAATATGGATAGAGATAGATACTAGGGAGTTGTTGTACAATTTGTTTGATATAATATTGGCATCACTCTTAAGTTTTAAGCCCTTACTGGAAATAATGAAATGATGCCTGGAAATCCCTTTACAATAGTCCAGTGGTTGTGGGGGAAGAGGGAAGCAAGGAGCTACCAGGTAGAATGGGAAATGGCTGAAACAAACTTGTAAAAATATTAGTGATAATTGATGTTAGGTAGTCAATAGGAGTTTATTATTCCATACTCTCTACTTCTGTGTACACCTGAATTTTTCATAATAAAAAAGTTTTCGCCGGGCGCGGTGGCGCACGCCTGTAATCCCAGCACTTTGGGAGGCTGAGGCAGGAGGATCGCGAGTTCAAAGCCAGCCTCAGCAATGGCGAGGCACTTAGCAACTCAGTGAGACCCTGTCTCTAATAAAATACAAAAAAGGGCTGGGGATGTGACCCAGTGGTCAAGTGCCACTGAGTTCAATCCCCAGTACCAAAAAAAAAAAAAAAAAAAAAAAAAAAAAAAAAAAAAAAAAAAAAAAAAAAAAAGTTTTCAAGGCAAAAAAGCAATAAATATGAGATAATAGTATAATAAACAATTACAACACATAATTATATGAGCTTTATGATTTCATGGTATTCTACAAAGGTGACACGTAAAAAATCTGCTACTGAAAAAGAGGTGAATCTTTGATAATATAGGAAAACCTCAAAATACAGTTTTCGTGTGTGTGTGTGTGTGTGTGTGTGTGTGTGTGTGTGTGTGTATAACTCCTTGGATGCTAAAATGAACAACCAAAGAATCATGTATTAATTGTTACATTGCATCCTGTTGGGGTAAATTTTCCTGTTCTCTGTCATAAGTTATTCACTACAACGAAAACAGAATTGTACTGATGGCACTAAAATTTCCATTAAAAAGAGCTCAAATATTAAAAATGACTAAAAACAGCATGAAAATGGAGGTCCTCAAGTCCATAAAGAACCTAGACTTAACAGAACTCAGAGAAGACTGCACCGAAGAGATGAGAAATTTCCTTTCTCCCACATTGTTTTGTTTTTCTTAAGTATTTAAATATAAACACAGACCCCTATCTGCTAAACTTAAGAAGAAAGGTATTCTTTTCATCCCAAGACTTATTTGCCTAAAAAAATTTCAGGAAATAGCATCTGCTCTTCAAATTTCCTTGACCCTGTTCTTCCTACTCATGCTTGGGTTCAAGGATCTTAATTTTCTTTATAAAACTGCAGTACTCATGGTGTGATGAGTGTTTGTGTACAATTATTTTCCTCTACGCTGTAAGGTCATGTAAAGAGCATTTGACATGCCCTGGTGGTGAGTCTATCCTCTAGGTGTTTCATTAGCACCTGAAGGTTCTTAATCAGTTGTGCAGACTCCAGAGGTGGCTAGAGTCAGAGCCTCAAACATCACAATAGGAACGGTCACCCGTATGTATTGGTTACCATGAAGGGTGTCAGAAATGAGTTTTTATGGAAACATCACAGAAGTGGGCTCATGGAAAATGCTTTGCTAAAAAGTGTTATTGATAAACTTAATGCCTCTGGTTAGTAGTGTAGATCTAGAAGTCTAGAGTCTATTTTCCCCACAAAAATACAGGAACTTGTGACCTGTTCCAACTAGAGATCTTGCTGTGTGCCTTATGGGAATATTATCGCATCTCTACAAAATTAACCTTCTAAGGAGAGCAGAGTCCCAACTAAACATCAGGAATGGGTTGTGTTGTCATGTGAGAAGACATGTCTCCAAGAAGAGGACAAGGAGAGAAGGGGAAACAGCGGGGACTTGGCATACCTGATAGAAAGGATTTTCAGCACATTCTAGTCAAAAACACAGAGGGGCTTTTTTTGTTTGTTTGTTTTTGTTGTTGTTTTGTTTTTTTTCTTTTAAGAAAAATGGATAAAAATTCAAGGAGAATGGGGACTATATCTAGAGGAAGAGCAGTTTCCCATTGGTGTGGGCGTTAACGTACAGGACTGGTGCTAGGGGCTGGTCTAGAGGTAAAGCTGCACAATTTTCCACCAGTTTTCCTTGAGCTTGGGCATTGTACTCATGTTACAAGAGCATGGGTCAAGGGCAAGGCCAAGGGCATTCAGCTCAGGAGCTGCAATTGTTCCTGGGCACTTGTAGCATCTCATGGACTCATGAGTGTTTCCTTTGAGACTCATTTTCTCCCTCTCTTTAGCTTAAATCCCTCTCTCAAAGTGACTGTTTATGCACTTTGCTCAAGTGCCAGGGTTTGGAGACTGCTAACACCAGAACATGACACCAGAGAGTGTTGCTGGTCAGGATGGAGTCATCCAGTTTCCACTTAACTTCTAAATGTTGGAGGCAAATATTTACTGAAAGAACTTGACTAATTGTGAAAGTCAGGATATACCTGGGCTCCTGAAATTGGAATCTGTATAAATACTCACGCCTGAAATCATCCCTTATCGAAGTCATGCCACTGTAGCACTATGCTGACTTTGATCCTCAAGCAATACCTGGCAATGGCTGGAGACATTTTGCTTGCCACAGGTGGAGGTGGGAGTGCTGCTAGCATCTGGTGGGTAGAGGCCAGGCAGGCTACCAAATGTTCCACAGTGTCTGAGACAAACTTCCATCTCAACAAAAAATTACCTGACCTCACACAGATACTGGTACTGATGTTTAAAAAATTCTGAACTATAGACAGATATAACTGGGGTCAAAGCCTTGAAAACTGATGAAACCCTGACTTGTAAATTGTCTTCAGAAGAGGCTACATCTTGTCTTCATTTCAGAATAACTCTCCATTCCATCCCAAGCTCTGTTTTCTCTCTCAAATCAAAGTGTAGGTAGGGAACGTTGGAGAGTTGTCTTCAAAACGGCTCATTGATTATATAAATCTGAATTCCTGAATTAGGAAATGAAGCAAAGGAGTTCCTACCTAAGGCTCTGCAGACTTTCCAAGGAGTACTATGTGGGTATTTACATCCCAGTCTTTAGGAGGCTGAGAGCACTAAGAATCTATGAAGTAGCAATACCTCAATAAACTTCTTCGCCCTGGTTTGAAGAAATTACAAATTCAGTCCAATGGTTCTAGGACAGTGACATTAGATCTTCAGTTGTTTGTTCGTTTGTTCCCCCACCAGTCCCCCTTGGAGAAGGAAAGGGAGGTGGGCCAGCATGTGGGCATTACATAATGTCAATAGAAATAACGGAAGTGATGATAATGATGGTTCTTTGCTGCTCAAGGATAACTTTCCTACATGCCAGGAACTGTGCTAAGAATGCCCCTTACAGGGCTGGGGTTGTGGCTCAGTAGTAGAGTACTCGCCTAGCACACGTGAGGCACTGGGTTCGATTCTCGGCATCAAGTAAAAGTAAAATAAAGGTAATTGTGTCCACCTACAACTAAAACAAATATTAAAAAGAATACCCCTCATGCCACTTTTAGTTTTTACATCCCCACTATAAAGAAGGTGTGGTGCTTCCAATTTTATGAAGGGGGACGTGAAAGGTGGTGAGTTTAGGTTGCCCAAGTTCACATAACACTTAATAAAATGGAGGGATTCTGACTCAGTATATAAATCTCTAAAACCCAAGCTCAGAAAAATTAATTCACCAAAAACAAATTTAGTATTTTCTATGTTCTAGGCACTTACTCCGGGTACTTAAATCACAGAGCAACAGGGACACAGATCTCTTTTCTCTGGAAACACTAACATATGTTACCATGTTAATGACAGTGTCACAGAATTGTCATAGGGCAGTGTTCAAAGGTGTGCATTTTGGAAAGAGATAAGAGTTGACACTTAGGGATTAAGGAACAGAATAGAGCTACTTAGTCTACACAGGGGTATAAGCTGCAGCATGCAACCAATTAATTGTCATCCAAATAATATAGCCACAATCTGGAAAAATGCAAACTGCTAAGGAGGGGCTGCTACAAACAGTTAAAAGCCAAGCATGAGATCAGAACACGGCTCTAATTACTGCTCTATTACCTGTAGCCATATCACTTATGCCAAGTGAACTACTCTTTTGCACCCCAACTTTTGCATGTGCAGATATTTTATCTTAGAGGATAAAATAAAATAATGTACCTAAAATATTTAGAAAAAAGTTTGGAACATTATAACAATAAATACCGGGTGTTTTTACTATCGGTTGCCTACCTCATTGATTCAGACTAGAGTATTCAACCAATCTTCTTCTGCCTGCAAACAGAGAGTGTTGCCTCTGAAACATGAGAAAAGATGATGTATTTTCCAATGGGCTTTCAAAATCTAAGAAGCTGGAATTATCTCATCAGTAGCATGTGGATTATGTGGAGAAGTTTCAAATCCTCTCGATTTTCATGGAGGTCTGCCACAGCAAAATTACTAATGCTTTAATCATTAAACTAATTGCTTGTCATTACTTGGGGAAAGAAATTTGTTCTTCACCGTTTTGGGCTTTCTTCATAAATAATGGTCATCCAAGTTTAAATAAAGAAACCAGAGTTTTACATATTGATGTCCAAAAGGATATCAAAGGTAGGTATGTGAGGGGTGTTATCCAGCAAACATTTTATATCCTCTACGGGAACAAAGACATTGTGTCACAAGTCTGTGGCCATAGAATTAGAGGGGAAAAAGTAGTTCCTTAATGATGCTCCAGTGCATTGTGATATAAGACAGATCATAAAATTGAGATTTAAACTGGAGAAGACCAAAGGAAGAAATGAAAATTAACTTAGGCAGTCAGAAAGTAAAATTGAAAGGGCAAGGAAATGAAACTTACAGAGGAAACACAAACCACAGAACGAAGGAATGTTCTTTGGATATTAGCATGGTGTTAACTGAGCTCCTAAGTGCTCTATCGATGAGTGGAGCCACCATTAATCTTTTGTGACAAGACACTTTGGAGTAACCAAATTGTGATAGTCCCAGGCCCTGAATATCCTGTATTATCCTCAGGATTGAAGATGACTTCTATATACAGTAATTATTGTATCATGTTTCTCCATTGCAGTACATTTTAACAGAAATGGCTTTCAAAAGCTGTCTTAATAAAAGTGATTTAGGGAAAAAAATAACCAACTCCAGTTATTTCTTTTTCACAGTGTTCACTTAGATATATTTGGTCTTGAACTTCTCTTCAGAAGGGCAGTTACTATGTCATTTAAAGCTGGAATAAGAATCAAGAGGCCTGCATTGCTCTAAGTCTTCTAGCACAACCCCCATCCCACCAGCTGTATAATTAGCATGCTTTCCACATATTCTACATATCTTAATTTATGACATTTAAAATTTCTTTGTGAGAGATTTTTAGGAAGAGGTTAAAATCAAAGATCGACAAATCCTAATCTAAGCTATTATCTCTTGGGTAAAAACCAGAATTTATAGCAATTGGGAAGACTTCCCTCAGCAGATGGAAGAGAGAAATAAGGCCTTGCTATTTGTACAATAATTATAGAACTTTGCAGAAAGATGGAAAATGAGGGATGGGGGCAGAAATCAGAACCCTTACAATGTGTTCCTCGGCATAAAATAGAAACCATATTGCTGGGCTGCAAGCTTTGGAATCACATCCTGTGTTTCATATCAACTGTGTTTCAACTATTTCTTATTGTGACCCATAAGCAAGTTATTGAACCCACTTATTCCATGAGTTGAGTGTAAATAATAATTGTACTTATTTCCTTCAGGGTTGTTTTGAAAACTAAATAGTCCAGGTAGAAATGCCACACAAACTGGCTTACCAAACAGGGGATATTTACCGAGGGGTGGGAGCTTGTTGTGGGTTGAACTGTGGCCCTAAGAATATGTTCATGTCCTGCACCCTGCAAACTTGACCTTATTGGAAAATAGGCCTTGCAGATGTAATTATAGATCTCAAGAGGAGATCATCTTGGGTTATCCAAACACCCCAAAATGAGGCAGATTACTTATAGAAGACAAAGAGGACACACACAGAGAGAAGCAAAGGAAGGAGCAGGCAGGGATTACTATGATGTGGCCACAACCCAATGCAGGCCAGGACCCAGTAGAATCTAGGACAAGACAAGGAAGGATTCTCCCCAGAGCGTCAAAGACCATAACACTATCGTGATATTAGTTTCAGACTTCTGACCTCCAGAACTTCAAAACAATATATATCTGCCATTTTAAGCCTTCCAGTTTGTGGTAGTTGCCAGCCCTAGAAAACAAATGAGTAATTGTTTTAACAGGTTGTTTTGTTTTGTTTTTTTTTTTTTTTGATGTATGATTCACATACCATATATTCCTTTCATTCAAATGCAGTTCTGTTGTTTGGGGTATGTTAATACTTTTTTTTTTTAACATTGTGGTGACATTTATATAAAAAAGTTTGCCAATTTAGTAATATTTAGATATATATATAATTAAATAATATTAGTTGTATCACAATGTTGTACACCATTGATCTCTTTCCAAAACTTTTCATTACTCAAACTACATCTCTACAGCTATGAAACAATACCCAGCCTCCACTTCCCCTCCTCATAGACCACCCCCCATAATAACCTCTAATCTATTCTGTAAAAGGACTTTTTACTACTTCTACTGTAATTGCTACAACTTCTACCATACCAACAACATTTGGACTATGATGGCACCTGCTCCGTTCCTAGTTTCAGGTGATTTCCACTAAAAGAAATTGCCAGGGAGTGACCCCTAAATGGAAATGTCTGGAGATTCCCCCTGTGCATGCTGTAGGAGGCACCGGTCAGCTGATTCAGATCTTGGGGACAAGGCAACCACAGTCAACAGGCTCTGGGGGCAATCACACAAGCAGGGCTACTTCCCCATCTGGTTCAGATTTTTATATCTTGATACATCCCTGCTTTATCAGTGGATTTGGCCCTTCTCTCCTCCTAGGGACAGGTGGTGGGCAAATTTGGTCTCCAGGAATTTTATCTATTATCCATGGACTACTTCGTTCATAGAGGTAGGGTCTCTAGTTCACATTCCTCTTAATGTGATAAAAATTGCCTGAATTTCATGCATTATTCACATTTGATTTTTTTCCATTTGAAATGTGGTTTTCTGGAAAGAAACTTTCTATATAAACCATGGTCTTGTTTTTTTTAATTAATTTATTTTCATAGTACTGGGGATTGAATGTAGTGGCACTCAATTACTGATCTATATCCCCAGCCCTTTTCTTTTCTTTCTTTCTTTTTTTTTTATTAATTTTGAGTCAAGATCTTGTTAAATCGCTGAAGCTGTTCTTGAACTTATGATCTTCCTTCAGTCTCCACAATGGCTAGGTTTACGGGTATGAGCTACTAAGCCAGCTAACTGGTTTTTCTAAAGATAGTCAAGAGTAATGATTGGGGCTTGAATAACAGAGATCATTGGGCATTTTTTTTGCTCAAAAATTTTTTCTGTTTCTTGGAAAACAAGATGCCCTTGTTGAGCCCTGAAATTCTGTGTATGGTGTAATGACAGTCATCTCTAGATACAGGTCCTAATTCTGATATATATGGCAAAGGGACCTTGGGCAACATATTTAATCATTCTATGTCTAATTTTTCTTATTCTTAAGAAAAGATATATTTTTTGATGTTGTTTTTATTGGGGTGTTATTGTGAAATAAATTCAGGACTACATCCTTACATCCTAGTCTTCTATTTTTTTTTTTTTTTTTTTCATTTTGAGATAGGGTCCACCTAAGTTGCCCCTAGGCTGGCTTTGAACTTGTGACCCTCTTCCCTTAGCCTTCCAAATTTCTGTGACACAGGCCTGCACCACTGCACCCAGCTGAAAGGTAATGTTTGAAAGTATTTCTTAGAATTTTGAAAATAGATTGAGATAAATTGTTTAGACAATTAGCACAACATCTTGCACGTGAGTGTTTAAGAAATGGTATTTGAAATGATCATGATAAAAGGCTAGAAATCTAATAGAAATATTAGGAAGCCTTCAGCTTCAGAGGCTCTCCTTCCTTGTAGAGACGTTATCACATTATTTTTAGGGGCACCTTCATAGACAGCCTTTTAATTTTATATCTTACAGACATGATACGTAGTTTGAAATTAGAATTACATTGAATGGCCCTTTTCCTTTGCAAAATATTACCCTCCTCATTCAGTGACTATTATAGTTTGGACATGAGATGTCCCCCAAAAGTTCCTCTTAATGCAGTAATAGTCAGAGGTGAAATGATTGGATTGTGAAAGCTGTAACCTAATCAGTCCATTCTAGTTTGAATGGACAGACTGGTAGGGGATGGCTGGAGGAGACAGGTTACTGAGGAAATGCCCTGGAAGGATCCACCTTCCCTGCAGCCCCTTTTTGTCTCTCTCTACTTGCTGACCCTACCACAAGCTAAGAAGCCTTCCTCTGCTGGGTCCTTCCCCAATCAAGTTCTGCCTCACATCAGGCCCAGAGCAATGGAGTCAGCTGTCTATGGACTAAGACCTCTGAATCTTGTGAGCCCTAAATAAACTTTTTCCCCTCTAAGTTGCTTTTGTCAGATATTTTGGCCACAGTGACACAAATGCTGACTAAAACATTGACCCAATGAGCATTTATTAAGAACGCACCATATCCAGAGGGCCATGTTTTGTGCTTTACCTCAGAAATTGACAGGGTAGTGGTCTACAGACATAAAAACCAATCCGTAAACAATAAAATAAAGGTTACAGTTGGAGTGTTTGCAGGGTGCTGACGGTAGTTCTAAGTGGGCATGCAATTCCACCTTGAGAAGGCAGAGGTGGTATTTAAGGAGTCTGAAGTGATAGGTAAAACGTAAGTAGGAAAAAAGGAAAGATAAGTTTAATGTGCAGAGAAGGCTCACCATAGTTGAAGACTTGTATGTTTGCTTTATATAAAAAATACAGATACCCATGGGAGTATGGCAGGAGCCAAGACAAGAGCCAAACTATCACTAAAGACTTTGGCATTTCTCTAAAAATAAAACAGTTATGATGTTGTAAATAATAGAAATTCTCATCACATATTTCCTACCTACCTCCTTTTGTACTTCCCACAAACACCAACTGAGCACCTTTGACAAGGGCTTTGCTTTCCCTGACAAAAGGCTGAGCCCTGGCTTTCGAGTGACTGAAAGCTTGCAACCACACACCACGATGGATCAGGGACAGCTCCAGAGGTAAGTAGGTGGCCATCTGTCAGAACTGTGAAAAGGCTCCTGACCAAGTCTTGGCAAGGTCAAGTAAAGAGCTAGATCAAGTGTGCTCTCAACTGAGCCTTAAAAGATGAGCACAGGAGAATGTGAAGAAAGTGTGTGTGGAGAAGGGAGTAGGCAGAAAAAGTGGGATATGCAGTCCTAGTGTACTGAGGCAAGGGAGAGCACTAAGTAGAGTTCAGTGCAACTGAGGGGTTCAGTGGAAAGGGAGAAATAGCAGGAAACTGAGCTGAAGAGAGAGGAAGGAGGAGTTCATGGCAAGGGTTCACTAACTGTGTTGCACAGCTTGGACTTAATTCTGAGGGCACTGGGTATTTAACAAGGTCTGTGCAGAGAAGTAGCAAAACATTATTTGTACCTTAGCAAGATCACTCTGGCTACTAGTACAGAAATGCTTGAAGGGTAAAGCTGAAGATAAGGAAACTAGCTAGGAGGCTGCTGCAATAATTCTGATAAAAGATAAGGGTGTCTTAAATCAGATAGTGGTAGTGAGTTTAGTTTGGAGAGATATATAGGAGGAAGAAATGACCGGAGAGGGTAATGTGAGAAGACAAGAACAGGGAGGAGTTAAGGATAAGCCAAAATATTAGGCATGACAGCCGAGTGACTATTTTCATTCTGATGGGGAATTCAGAAGAAAGAATTGTACTTTAGAAGAAAATGATGAGCTCAGTTTTGAACAATGTTAAATTGGACAGATGGTTTCTATGGACTGTTTACATCCTACCTACCTACCTAGGAGGAAACTAAAATTCAGCAAGTACATGAAAGATATATTTGGGATTTACCAGCAAACTGGTGGTCACAGAAGCCTTTGGAATATTGGAGAATGCCCAAGGTAGAGAAACATCATGAAAGAAAAATAGGGCAAAAGACAAAGCCTTGGAAATATCAGCATTATTTATGGAATTAGAAAATGTTGGGGCTCATACTAAAACCTTGCAGGAGCAGGTAGAGAGGCAGAAGGAAAACAAAAAGATAGCATCAATACATTAGCCAAGGAAGAGTAAGAGGAATGGCATCAATACTGTCATGAGTTAAAGACAATTAAAAATAAGAACTAAACATATAACTACAGACATTATGATATACAAGATATTCAAGAAAAATTGACATGTTCAAGCAAGAGATGATGGGGTCTGGGCTAGTTTAATGGTAATAGTTAGTAGCAGGGGACTAATTTGGACATATTTAGAGATTGAGGGTGCAAACCTTAGAGATAAGGGAAGAAGGATGACCCAGAATCACAGATAAGACAGTTAATTTAGTTAGGGATTTGTTGAACTGAAAAACAACTGAGCGATCTTTAGTGCAAAAGAGAAACCAGGAGAAGAGGGATCTGATAGAGAATCATCTCTAATCCTGTGAGGGAAGAATATATACAGGATGAAAAGAAGAAAGAGACTAAGTGAGAATTCTGGTAATATCTCCCTATACAAATGAGAGATGCACCGGGCAAGGTGGTGCACACCTGTAATCCCAGCACTTGGGAGGCTGAGGCAGGAGGATCGAGAGTTCAAAGCCAGCCTCAGCAATGGTGAGGCACTTAGCAACTCAGCGAGACCCTGTCTCTAAATAAAATACAAAAAAGGGCTGGGGATGTGGCCCAGTGGTCGAGTGCCCCTGAGTTCAATCCCCAGTACCAAAAAACCAAAAACCAAAAAACAAATGAGAGATGCCTAGGACATTATTTGTGGGTATGGGAGAATGGTATGAAGTGCTGTGGGAGCCTTAATTACACAAGTTAGTTCTGGGCTAACTCAATGAAATCTAGTTCTTATTCTAGATATTGATAGTGTGTAGCTAGAAAGAATAGATAAATACTGTTAGAAATACTCAGGATTTAGAATAACAAATTAGTGATTCCTTCCTAAAGAGGATATACGTGGACACAGATGAGTATCTCTGGCAAAACTTTAAAGCTTTAGTTTTGTTTAAATTCATTGTCAGAGAATGATTATTTGATGGCATGTTCGGTAAACCACTGGAGCAACTGGCCAATGGTAGAAGGGCATGGGTATACCTTGTAAAGGTAAGAAACACTCTCTGTAAATGACAGCTTAAAGGGGACACCATATGAAATGTTACATGAAATGACAGGGCCAGATTCTCAGTTGCCCTGCATTTAGTCTCAGCTGTTTTTGAACCTACATCACAGGAGAATATTGAGATGGATCCTCCTTCAGGTCTCTTCTATATATTAAAAATGCCATTTAAATCATAAAAGACTAAACACTTCAATAAGAATCAGCAACACATTCTAACTGAATATCATTTCAAAATAATCACTCTGGGTGAAGTTTAAAAACTGCAAATGAGGTCGGGCATGATTGTGCACGCCTGTAATCCTAGTGGCTCGGGAGGCTGAGACAGGAGGATGGTAAGTTCGAAAGCTAGCCTCAGCAAAAGCAAGGTACTAAGCAACTGAGTAAGACCCTTTCTCTAAATAAAATACAAAATAGGGCTGGGGATGTGGCTTTGTGGTCAAGTGCCCCTGAGTTCAATCCCTGATATGCCCCCAACAACAACAACAAAAAAAACCAAAAACCTACAAATGAGAAAAATTGAATACTGTAAACCATGGAAAGAGAGCAGGATTAAGTTCAGAAAGTGGTCTGAAAATCACAGACACTGCTAATTTCTTAAGAACCTAACTATGGGGCTGGGGATGCCCCTCAGGGATAGAGCACTTGCCTAGCATGTATAAGGTCCTGGGTACATATGCACACATAGCCACATATATAGGCCATGTTCTTCCATGCATAGCAGCTTCCCTTCATACGGTTGCTAATTTTCTGTAATATACAATTAAATTGTCTCTGTAAGATAAATGCTGGGCACTAAAATCTAGGTTGATCATTAAATTACCTTGATGCACAATAGCTGTGATAAGAGTAGGTATATCTCAGGGCACTGGATCTATCCACCAACACAGCACCAGAATTTCATCACACCACTCCTACTCCCACATCTGCCCTGTCTTTGCATTGAAAACCCCAGGATTGTTTGCTGTTCCCAAAGTCCTCATATTAAGAATTCAGACAGCATGAAATTACTGGATGTCCAGATCCAACAATTTCACAACCCATACTAAATTCATAAATTGAATTTACAAGCAGCACAAACAACAACAGAACATTCTGTCCCTTGAAACTCAAGTTCGAGACTGACAACTAGCTTAGTGGCCAGAAAAGTTGTGCTTTGGCTCGAAACCATTGTAAAATGCCTCCACTAGATTCAATAATAAAAACAAAACCTCTGCCTTGGGAGTAAAATCAGGCGTTATTTTTGCAACATTCTGACCTAATAGAGTAGCTATGACTTCATATTTATTAACATCCATATCATCATTTTAATATACTACTTTATCTTTCCAGGAGAGTGCATAGAGTGCAGCAGAAGCTGTATTTTACAAGCCAATTTTAAATGCCTTTTAATGATGATTCACAGTGCTCTAATACAGATTCCTCATCAATATCGCCATCCTGCAAGCATGCATTAGAGCTGCAGATTGTTTTTGGGGTGGTGCTACTGTCAGATTCCAAATGTAGTACAAACATATCTCAGAGATCTGAGTTAAGAATGTCCCTCGGATGCAATGGATATATGCTGACTCCTGAAAGGAATGCCTACTTATGCCAGAGACATACTTAAGTGTCCTTGATTAGAAGACATGCCTGAGTATCCCAAATAAAGGAGACTTCTTCATTCAGACACTTCTTCAGTTCAGAGCAATGTATGCCCCCACTTCACCTGGCCCCTGCAAAATAACCATGAGTTGAACATCTAAGTTTCTAGAATTTGATAATTGTTTGATTATTTAAGTCTTCTTTTTTTTCCCTCTAGTAAGTGTTAATCAGCATTCCTGCTGGTGGTCTTTAGGGCTGTTACCATGGAACTCAAATGATTTTAAAGATGTAACTGAGATAAAGGGGGACACCTGTGGATGAGTTCATTCCATTATCATTAGCATAAACCCTTACAGGCCAATTCCTGCAACATTGTGATAAACGACTGGAAACAGATAGGCTAGATACAAAACATGGTGGGAAGGCTTAAATTGTTCTGGGTCTTTAGCATATTTTCACATTGGTATTAAGAATGTTAGAAATAATTTAATCATTGCCTGATTATAGCGATGTTAGGAGTAATGAAATCCTTGCCTTATTACATATGGACTCATTCAGAGCCTCATTATTTATTTGGCAAGCATTAAGCATCAAATCAATTTAGTCAGATACTTGAAAATGGGAAATTCAAGATGAAAGTTAAAATGAAGATTAAGAGGTAAAATTAAAACTATTTATTTCTAGCAGGCATAGAGCAATTTTCTTTGTAAGATACCCATCCCATGAGACTTTAAATGGGAAGAAGGGCAAATACTAAAATCCATCCCAAAGAAAAGGACTTAAAATTAAGAAGAATTGGCAAAGCATCCCCTACTTACATTTGCCTGGGTCAAATGACATAGGAAGGAGAGGGTGATAACTTTGATTTGCAGCTGCGGGATATATTCTGTGCTTTTATGCAACTGATTATTATTGGAATGGTTTCCATTTCCAGCTCAATAGACATTGGAAGAAGGGAAGTAGACGATAATCACTTGGGAATTTGTAGTTTCATTTTGCATATGAAGATGCACAGACATTAAGTAGGATGCAATAAATGTACTGAGTGGTATTTTGGTTTGAGACTTAGAGTAGTGGCTACATCAATGGCTGCATATTTTCATATTGCAATGCATATGGGAAAGTATCCCACCCACACTAAATTGAGCCTGTAGATAATGCCATTGTAAGCAACTATCCGGCTGTTCCTTGCAAGGAAATTTTCTAATGCATTGATCTGTGACCATAATTACTGGATTGGATCACAGGAAGCTGATCAAGCTCATTGTGTAATGGGGAATAATTGCCAATAAAATCATAAGGAAGTCTTAAGGAAAAAAGAACTTCTTCCTTTTGAGCATAGATGTAATTAGAAGTAGAGCTGAATCTACAGCAAGGAAATATTTGGATTTGTTACAATGCCTTTTACATACCAAACAGCAATACTTGTACTACAGTGGACAGCCAGCAGCAGATGGGAGGAAAAGTGGGACTTGATTCTCATCTTTCTGGACAAGGTGAGAAGATAGACTTTGAGACTGAAGGGTGCCAGCAGATTGTCTGTTTCTCTGTGGTCAGAACATTCACTATGGGAGGCAAGATCCATGTGTTTATTAATAAAAGAGAGACTGTGTCACCCAGGAACAGAAGGAATATGTATTTGTATTAAGGAAATGACAATAAAAAATTAAAGAAAAGAAATAAAGAAAAATGGAAAATAATTATTTCTATTGGGCTAAGCACTGATTGGAAGCTTCACATATAATATTTGATGTGATCCTGTTAATAACCTTTGGACTGAGAAAAATTACATTTAGTAGACAAGGAAAGAGACTAGGCCAATTATTTCACTGCTATAGGTCCTAGGTATTGCAAATGATTGGCCTGGATTAAAAAACAGCTTTCTGATTCTAAAGCCTACACTTCTAAAAAATTATGTCCTTGGTTTCCCACTACGTACATCAAGTAAAAACAACTACCTCCCCCAAAATATCACCCAATTGCACAAACTCACTCTGACTTTCTTTGTATTTCTGTCAGCCAGCTAGAGAGGCTGATAGGGAAGACCTGAGGTCAAACAGCTTCTGTGAAGTGACCCCAAATTCAATAAACAGTCATTTAATCTGCTGAAGTAGTGAAAGTGACTTTAGTCACAGTCAGAAGTGGATCAATTTATCCCCATTGGAATTTGTTTTTAATGCTTAGATTTTACTAGTCAGCTCACTAGAGAATCAAAAGGAAGGGAGAGGGAGAAACCTCTCTTAAAATCTTTCTTCTGTTATCCTTGCATTTGCTTGGAGATCTTTTGTGAAAATAGGAAATGTTAACGTAAAGAAAGGAAATAAGAAATCCCTTTGCTCTTCTGACCTTTAGGTAATACTGTTAGCCATTGCCAGACATGGTACTATTCTCATAAAAAGACCTGTGGATTTCATAACAATTCATCACTTCTGGATTGCACTATTCTCTCTATCATATCAAGTTTAGCTCTGTTTATAACCCGGCTAACAATATGCACCTGCAAAAGTATAATCAAGCATTTATGGTAGTGTATTTGAAACATTCTTTGTAGAAGTTTACTCATTCTCCATGTCTTTGTGACTAATCCTTTCATTCCATACAACATTTATGGTTTCTTTAAAGAAATGTTAACTGCTGTGAATTCCATGAACTCATAATTGTCCATGGGATTAAGATTTAAAATAGGTTTGCTATTTTGATACAGATTTGCTGCCCTATGTGGTCATTATAATCAAGTCAATTTTTTTTTTAAAAAGACTGCACAAAAAGAGGTGTGCCATTTTAATGTCACTTAGTCCTTATAAGCAATGAAAGGAAACAGTGTTATGGACATATTGGAGAAGAAAAGTGGAATGTGGGATCTCTCCAAATATTACATAAAAAGAGTTACCTATGGGAGTTAATATTATAAAAACACAGAAGTTAAAATGAGTGTCATAGACTGTGGGCAGAAGACCAATGCCTAATACAGACACATATTTAGGTTTGGCTTCTAAAAATAGGGAGAGATGCTAGAAATTGTACAACGTACAACGTTTAAATATTATCTAATGTATACTAAGAATTCCTAAGGAATTGAATGCATATGAAGTTAGGGTAACGAAGGAGAAAAGTAGATGCTGACACCAACAAAGGAAGTAATTTTGACTATTTAAAGAAAGAATGTTCAAGAAATAAAAGACAATGGGGAGATCACACTGGAGTAGGCAAAAAGAGAACTACAAACCCATAAAACGTTCATGTGGGATGAGCTGCTACAGTGGAATGAAAGAACAAAGAACAAACATAGCAGGTACTCGATCCTCACTAAGAATTTGAGAATAAACGAAAAAGCCTCATATTTCCATTTTAGAAAATTTGCTTTCTTATGTGAATCATTTATTTTCTCCTCATTTTGAAACATTTTATGAGGTCATCTTGTTAAAGGACATGAAAATGGTTCATGTAGAATTTTCTCATTTCCCCTTTGGGGGAAGTGGAGGAAAGGCCCATTAGTGGGCAAAGGGGTTAGATTTCCTGCCATGGAAATAAGTTCCTTGTGCCTCATTCCATCCACTCAGCTGGTAAATG
Source organism: Tamias sibiricus (assembly GCA_025594165.1). Taxonomy (NCBI): domain Eukaryota; kingdom Metazoa; phylum Chordata; class Mammalia; order Rodentia; family Sciuridae; genus Tamias; species Tamias sibiricus. The sequence goes on from CM046662.1 coordinate 16,191,448, forward strand.
ACACAACATGCTACAATTATAGAGCAAATTACATATGTGGGTATATATGTATATGTGTGCACATACATATGTACATCAGTGATTTCACACTATAGAATGCTTATAATTCTGGGTTACCCAGCTTATGGAGCAGAAATGTTAAAAGAACAAGCTAGTAGTGACAATTTATATCAAAATACCATATCCATCTATAGCATGAAGTTAGAACACTATGTCAACACCAGCTTCAGAGTGCCATGTCATTTCCATATTTATGCAGCCTTGTAGAGGGTGTAAAAAGTAAGCCCTTTGCCCCTCCCTGATTATATACACTTATAAAGGCAAACATACTGCTGAGTAAATCCTACCAATACAAAACACAATACATTTTCTCATTTCCCAAACTATCTCCTCTCTGGACCCCATTTCCTCCTCCAGTGACCACCCCAGTTCTCCACTCCCCCATTAGAACACCTTCTTAAACTCTGTCTCCAATTCGTTTTTTTGCATTCTTATTTTTTCCACTTCACAATTATGAACTAAAACACCCAGAATGTGAAAGTGCAACATATGAATGTAAAGCTAAATAAAACTATTGTAAACGTGAAAACATCCCTGTAAACATCATCTAGGCTAAGAAATCAAATATCCCCTATAGCCTGGAATCCTCAATATGTTCTTTGATAGCTTTTCCCTCTATAGATTAAATCAATAGTATCTTGATTTAATGCTCCTTACAGCCTTGTCTTTTAAAAAAGGACCCTATATAATTATGCTTCCTCAATATATATTTTAACTTTTTTCTGGTTTTAAATGTTAAAATATGTTGATGTCCAAAACATATAATACTCATTAAGTTTTTGAGATTTAACCAATGATGTTGTAGGTAACTTTCATTTCTGTTGGTTCTTTTATTCCTGTGGCTGTTTCATGTTTTTGATATATGTCAATTTATACAGTTTGTTGATCAATATTTGGCCAGGCTTGGACAATACAAACAACAACATGTGAAGTTGTTTTTCAAAGCACCTCTCTACTCTCTTTAAGTAGCATATGACTGCTTCAGTTGTTGCACATTCTCCTAACATCTGAGATAACCCAATTTTTTCTAATCAATCTGGTTGGTATGTGGTGGCATTACACTGAGATTTTTTATTTTCTGTTCACTGATTAATAAGGTCAAGCATCTTTCCTATGTTTATTAGCTATGTAATTTTTATATTTGTCAAGAGTCTGTTAATGTCTTCAAATTCTAAAAAGCTGGGTTTTCTTTATTTTACTAATTTCTAGAATTTCTTTATTTTAATATGTTATCAGTTAAATGGGTTTTATATTAATTTTAACTTCCATGCTTTTAAGTAGATCTTTTGATCAACAGAAATTCTTACACAGTAATTAGTTTATATATTTTTTCCAGTATGTTGAAGGCCCTGGGTCCCATCCACAGCACTGGTGTGTGTGTACTGGGGACTTTACACAATTTTTCCTTTGTTAGTAGTTCCTTTTGTTCTTGCTTAAGAACTTCCCCTACTTTTCCTGAAAATATTCTACGATCATCTGACAATTCATTGTTTGGACCTCCCCAGTTATGTTAATAATTCACCTACAGTTAGTTTTGCTGTATATAATCTTCACTGTCAAAACAAGTGTATATAGGCGTGAGTGTATTTCTGAGCTTTTTATTTTGTCCTATTAATACATTCATTTATTTTAAATTAATGATTAATAATCATAGCTTCACATTAAAAATACATATTCAGCAAAACAAATTTGCATGTTCCAGTTTTTTCACTTGTGGATTAATTTTACATTTTTATTAAAGATTTTCAAGTATGTACAGCTAGAAAAGATTAGTATATTGAATGCTATGTTCTTATGAACCTGTTTCAATCATTGTTGATCCATGAACGTTTACATTTTATATAGGCAAAAATTATATTTTATATGTTACACTACCTAATTCCCTCCACCAGAACCAACACAAGGTTTTTAGAAAAGCCTCTGAAGTCATATTATTTTATGACCACTAATCTGTCATCTTTCTCTATAGTTTTCACCACTTCCATAGTGTCATATAAATGAAATTGAATACTTTGTTGATTTTGAGAGATTATTTTCTTTCTTTATGTTCAGTTAGGAGTCATCATGTTGTTGCCTATATAATAATTCAGTATTTTTAATTGCAGAATAGCATTTCATTGTAAACACACCATAATTTTTACCTACTTTACCTTTCATTTTTTGGTGATAACAAAATTTCCATTTATAATTTTGTGTGGACATAGTTTACAAATTTGTTGAGTAATTACTTAGAAATACAATTGCTGAATCATATGATAAAATGATGTTTACATTTATAAGAAGCTATCAAACTGTCTTCCAAAGTGACTATGTCATTTTCATTTTCTACCAGCAATTGAAAGGAGTTACTGATGTTCCACATCCTTGTCAGCAATTAGTGTTGTCAGGTTTTTTTTTTTTCATGGTAGAATAATTATACCTCATTATTGTTTAAATTTACATTTTTGTAATGTCCTATTTGATACCTATATAACAAGTGTCATGTACAACAATGGTACAATTTTATCTTAAAATTGCACTTTCCCTTCTTTATTTAATTTAATGCATTGTTAAAAATTTAGGTTCAATATTTCCTTCTCCAAGGAGATTTCCATGGTATCAATTCTTCTCTCAAATATATACCAACTAAGGCACACAACCACTAATTTCTATATAAAAATTTTACCGCATTAACTAGAAAGTGGCTATTTACTTCTGTGTAATTCTGCCACAGTGATATAATCAATTCTTTAAGGTGAAGTATTAGCACATTAGTACACTTGGATGGATGGATTGATAGGCATTAATTTTAATGTTTTAAGAATCTGATTAGATATCTAAGTAGGAATGAGAAATTATTGTAGTTGTTATATTCATAGCACTTTCTTCTATGAAACTAAATAATGCAAAAAAACAATGAAGCAGATATATTTAAAAGTACTGAAAGAATTAAAAGTCTACACTCAAGTCTTTATATAGTTTATGTGTATCTATGCATAACTAACATTTATAAAAACAAGAACAAAAAAGGAAATGAAATATACTGATATAAGACATATGCTATATGTGAAGGGAAATGTTATTAGCATGCAGAATATGACAAGAGATATTCATTGTAAATCTGAGATAAACATCAAAAAAATCCCACTAATCCATAGCTAGTAATAGGGAAAATACAATCGAAGTATACAACTTTATTTAATTTGAAAGAGGCAAAGAAATCGAGAAAAGCAAAAATAAGACAAAATATAGAAAATGAATATTAATATGGTAGATTTTAATATTTCAGAATTCAATATTTAGGTATTAGTTGGAAATGGTTTGAATATACAAATCACTAGACAGAAAGCACCAGATTGTATAAAAAATGCCCAACCATATGCTATCTAAAAGAAACTCACTTTGAAATTAAAGGTATAGAGAAAAGTAAAAGATAAGTATAAGATACACTATATATAAATTAATAAGAAAAATTGAGGACTGGTTTATTTATACAAGACCAAATAGACTTTGAAGGAATCAAGTTAAAAGAGAAATACTTCATTATGATAAAGGGTCAATGCAACAAAAAGGCATAGCAATCTTTTTTTTTTTTTTTTTTTTTTTTTTTTTTATCTTTTCTGTACTGTGGATTGGTAGAGGGAAACTCTGCCACTGAGTTATTACTACTGCCCTTTTTATTTTTTTTTATTTTGAGACAGGGTCTCACTAAGTTGCTGAAGATGACCTCCAATTTGCCGTTATGCTACCTCAACCTCCCAAGTAGCTGGGGCAACAGACATTTGCCACATTGGCAAGACATAGCAATCCTTAGTGTGAATTCATGTGGTAACAGGGTTGAGATACAGACAAATTGAAACAGAAAAGAAGAAATAAAAAATCTCCAAAGCTATTTGGGAACTTCAAATGTCTCTCTCAGGAATTAAGTAAACTAGTTAACCAAAAATCTAAGTATATAAAAAAAGGAATAAAATTCTCAGTAAAGTTAATGTAATTGATTTTACAGAATACTCTACCATGCAACAGGATGATATTAATTATTTTCAAATTCCGGAGAATGCTGATCAAGATTGACCATATGTTATGGACCATAACAAGAGAAATCTCAATAATACTAGTAGGATTGAAAAATTCATAAAAATTAGGTTGGAACCAAAAGAAAAATAATTATCAGAAAAATCTCAAAATATTTAGAAATTAAAAACTTATTGTAAATACCTATAGTTATTTTGTGAAGGAAAAAAAGCTATGATAGGAATTAGACATATTTATATTAAGTAAAAATGTAAACATGCTACAGGAAATTTGAAAAATGCTGTAAAAATGTAGCATTTATAGCATTATCACATTTAGTAGAAAAAAGCATTCAAGAAGGGAGATCAATAGAAAGAGGAAAAGAAAACAGGGGAAGGAAGAGGGGAAGGAAAGGTGAAATACTGGGAAATGATATTGGTCAAATTACATAGTCATATTGTGTGCATGTACAAATATGTAAATGCAGGAGCCCTGTTTGGGGATTGACTTTAATTGCAGTTGACTATGAGCCGTGGAGATTTGGCCATTGTCGCCACCCGTAGTCTCACGGGATTTGTTGCGGGATCTCGAGTGACTTGGCCGAAATTGCTGATCGGGTCAGCGCCATTTTTAGGGTGTGTTTTTGGCGTGTGTTAGTCGTTATTAGAACCAGAGAGAAAAGTTATCAGAATAAAAGGCTGTTTGTCTCCAGTTTGCTTCTGAAGTTTTTCCCGCGGCTCCGTTGCTCCAAGCGCTTCAGGCGGCAACAGGTGGCGGCCCGTACGGGGAACTTCGGAGCGGACAGGTAAGAACTGAAAGGTCTCTAAAGATGGGTTCGAATATAACTGAATCCCAAGTGATAGAGGCTATGCAAAGACTCCTTGATATACCTGACTCTGTTCTCAGTGAGGAGTATATAGACAAAAGTGAAAGTGATCAAAAAAGTGTAGATTCCACTGGGCCAACTGAGACCAGTAAAGAGAGTATTAGAAGAGACCCAAAAATGACAAAAATCCAAGCTATTAAAGCTATTCGGGAGTTATTGGCGAAAGCTGAAGGATACTTGCTCTCACTGGAACCTGGGCCTCAGGATATTGCTGTCAGTGAAATTAGCAGTGGTGAGGAATCTAGTAAAAGTGATCCTGAGAAAATGAGGAAAAAGAAATTTAAAAAGACCGAGAAAAAGGTCCGTCAGGCAGAGGAGTCACTTGTGTCCTCTACTCCCCCATGGGTGGAATCCATTACAGAAAATATGAAGGGTATTACTAGGCATTTGCATACCCTAGAAACAGAAATAAAAAGTCTTTCTGATCGCTTATGCGCACTCAAGGACAACTCACAGATACATTGGGAACCGCCAGCATTTGAAAAGAAAAATGGACAGAGTGTCCATCAGTCAGTAGATTTCAAAACAATAAAAAATCTCAAAGAGGCAGTAATGACTTATGGGCCCCAAGCTCCTTTCACGTTGAGTATGCTGGAGTCCCTTAACACCTTTAGCTTAACCCCCTCAGACTGGAAAAGTCTATGTAAAGCAACATTAAGCGGGGGGCAATTCTTGGTTTGGCGATCGCAATTCCAAGAACTTTGTATAGAAACGGCTAAAAGAAACGCGGCTGCAGGGTTTGAAAACTATAATATAGACATGCTCACAGGAGAAGGGCAATTCGCAGACTTACAGGCTCAAACAGATTATGACTCAGATATATATGCTCAGATAAATGCAGCTGCCTTAGAGGCATGGAAAACTGTACAAGGACCTGGGGATCTACAAGGTAGCTTGTCAAAAGTGATTCAAGGACCTAATGAGCCGTATGCCGACTTTGCTGATCGACTTTTGAGAACTGCAGGTAGTGTGTTTGCAGATGTTGACCAAGCTATGCCTTTAGTTGTTCAATTAGCTTATGAAAATGCAAATAAATGGTGCCAAGCAGCCATCAGGCCATGGAGAACTAAAAAGGATCTTTCCGTATATATACAACTATGTAAAGATATAAATGGCGCCTTTGTCACAGGAAATGTGATTGCAGCCTCAATGAGGGGTGCTTCCTCTCGAAATTTCACAAAGGCTAAACGTAGACATTATAATCAATCAGGATATTCCAGGCAAAATTATCATAATCAATCAGGCAATTCTAGGCAAAATCCCAAAAGAGAAATAAGATCAAGCTCATACTGTGCCCCAGGCCGCTGCCCCAGGTGTAAAAAGGGAAATCATTGGGCCAATAAATGCTATTCAAAATTTGACATCCATGGAAATCCTCTGTTCAAGAATTCAAAAAACGGGGCACGGGGCCCAGTACCCCGGGGCCCACAAATGTACGGGGCATTGCAGAAGGAGTATCCTCAACCATCCACTCAGATGTTTCCCCGACACAATCCCTACTACCCATCCACTCCCTCGCCAGAGGAACAAGAGGAAATGCAGGATTAGACCTCTGTTCCACCGCCCGAATAGTGTTAACACCTGAAATGGGGGTTCAACTGATTCCCACAGGAGTCAGGGGACCTCTTCCCTCAGGGACTGTAGGACTTATTATCGGGCGTAGTCCTAAAAGCTTATTAGGTTTGCAAGTGACCCCAGGTGTAATAAACTCAGACTACAAAGGGGAAATAAAAATAATGCTTAGCTCACCCCAAAGTGTAAGTTCTGTTAATCAAGGAGATAGAATTGCTCAGTTGCTTCTCCTTCCCAATTTACATAATTCATTTAAAATGGGTATGCCTCAAGAAGGGAACAATAGAGGATTTTGTTCCACTGACTCAAGTCCCATGGCTTGCTGGGTTCGAGACTGTTCAAGGAGGCCTATGTGTAAAATAAAAATCCAAGGAATAGAAATGGAGGGATTAATAGATACTGGAGCTGACTCTTCCATTATTAATTTACGCCAATGGCCCAAGCACTGGCCTCTGCAAAAAGCTTCAACCAGTTTAAGAGGCTTGGGATATAATAACCTCCCAGATAAAAGTGCAGTAATTTTAAAATGGGAGGATGATGAAGGCCATAAAGGAACATTTCAGCCTTATGTTTTACCTAATCTACCGGTTACTTTATGGGGAAGAGATATTTTGCAACAAATGGGAGTACACCTTGCAACCAAGCCTGCAGATGTTAAATGTGAAAACCTACAGGGTAATCTTAACCATAAAAGAACTCATTATCAAAAAGTACAGAGTAATCTTAACCCTAAAAGTAATCATTGTCATAAAGGAAAAAGATATTTTTTTTCGGGGCCACTGAGAAAATAATTTTGAAAATACCATGGCTTTCTGATAAGCCAGTGTGGGTCCCTCAGTGGCCCCTATCTAAAGAGAAATTACAAGCGGCCCACCAATTAGTTCAGGAACAATTAGAAGCAGGTCATATAGAACCTTCCACCTCTCCCTGGAATTCCCCCATATTTGTGATCAAGAAAAAGTCAGGAAAATGGCGATTGTTACATGATCTTAGACAAATCAATAAAACCATGCAAGTTATGGGGCCTACTCAACCTGGACTTCCTAGTCCCGTAGCTATTCCAAAAAATTTCCATCTTATTACTCTTGATATAAAGGATTGCTTCTTTTCTATTCCCCTACATCCTCTGGATGCCCCCAGGTTTGCTTTTTCCGTTCCTTCTATGAACAATAATGGCCCTGATCAGAGATATCAATGGAAGGTTTTACCACAGGGAATGGCTAATAGCCCCACCATATGCCAAATATATGTGGACAAGGCTATCCAACCCATTAAAAATAAATATCCAAACCTCATGTGTCTACATTACATGGATGATATTTTATTGGCCCACCCTAATCAAAAAATCTTATTTAATATATTCAGTGATGTGGTAGAAAATTTAAAAAAATATGGACTATATATAGCAGAAGAAAAAGTTCAAACCAGATCTCCCATATTATATTTAGGATTTAAAATCATGGATACTTTTGTTAGACCCCAAAAAATTTTAATAAATAAAGAACATTTGACCACCCTCAATGATTTCCAAAAACTACTGGGAGACATTAATTGGCTTCGCCCTACACTAAATCTCACTACTGGCCAACTAAAACCTTTATTTGACATCCTTCGTGGAGATCCTGATCCATCTTCACCACGAACATTGACTCCTGATGCTAGGAAAGCTTTAAAGTTAGTAGAAAAAGCCATCGAAGGAGCTCATTGTGATAGATTTGATTTAACTCAACCGCTGATGTTGATTATTATTTCTTCACAATATACACCCACAGGAGTATTCTGGCAACAAGGGCCTTTATTATGGATACATTTGCCCGTCTCTCCTAAAAGTATAATTGAATCTTATACCTCCATGGTGGCTAAACTTATTCTTCAAGGACTTAAGACTTCTACTAAAATATTTGGCATTCACCCTGCTACTATTATTACTCCCTATTCATCATCACAGATTGAATACTTATGCTTCAATGATAATGATTGGGCTATAGCTAAATGCTCTACTTCTGCAAATTTTGATAATCATCTTCCTAAGTCCCCTATATTATCTTTTTGTATTAATCATCCTATTATATTTCCACAGGTAATAAAAAATCAACCTATTCCTAAGGCATTTAATGTATTTACAGATGGGTCCTCAAATGGTACTGCTACAGTAGTCACTAAAAAAGAAAATATGACTTACATAACTGCACACAAATCAGCTCAACTAGTGGAACTGGAAGCTGTGGTAAGAGCTCTGGAAAATTTTAGGGACCAGCCCGTAAACATTTTTTCAGATAGCCACTATATTGTACAAGCCGTCCCAAAATTAGAGTTAGCAGGACCAATAGCACCTCATACTCCAGCCTTTAAATTGTTTTATCAAATACAAAAACTTTTGTGGGCAAGAAAAGAACCTCTATTTGTAGGCCATATTAGAGCACATACTAATTTGCCTGGTCCCCTCCATGAAGGTAATCAAAAGGCTGATGAACTTACAAAAACAGTATTTATACTTTCAGCGCTACAACAAGCTACTTTATTTCATTCCCAGTTTCATGTCAACAGCACCACCTTGCAACGTAGGTTTAAAATCACAAAGGAGCAAGCCAGAACAATTGTAAAAGATTGTAAATCTTGTATGACACATTTGCCCAATCCTCATTTCGGAGTTAACCCTAGAGGATTAATGCCCAATCATTTGTGGCAGATGGATGTTACTCATGAGCCAAGTTTTGGAAAATTGCGATTTATTCATGTGACCATAGATACATGCTCAGGCATGATTTTTGCTTCCTTACATTCTGGAGAAAAAGTTAAAGATGTTACATCTCATTGTTTGCAAGCTTTTGCTGCATTGGGCATCCCCAAAATGCTTAAAACAGATAATGGCCCCGCATATACGTCCTCATCTTTCAAACAGTTTTGCGCAAAATTCAATATATCCCATAAAACAGGCATCCCATACAATCCTCAGGGTCAGGGCATTATTGAAAGAGCAAACAGAACACTGAAAATTATGTTATTAAAACAAAAAGAAGGAAATTGGAAAAGTCCTAAGGACAGATTGGCAGTTGCCCTGTTTACCTTAAATTTTTTAACTTTAGACTCTAATGGTTATTCTGCTGGAGACAGACATTGGAATCCACACCAACAACATAAACCTTTGGTTTACTGGAAGGATGTTCTTTCAGGTACATGGAAGGGTCCAGATCCAGTGTTAATTTGGGGAAGAGGATCTGTTTGTGTTTTTCCAAAAGATGAATCCTCTCCAATATGGATACCATCTAGATTAATAAAACAGGTACCACATCAAAATGATCAAGATGAAGTTATTGAAGAATCAAGATTAATAAAAAAGGTACAAAATCAAGAGGACCAAGATGAAGGTATAGAATGATTCCCTCAAAAGAGTCCTTCAAAATATTTCACAACTTAAGTGTCATTCCTCCCGGCCAGAACGAGGAGATCTCTCTTTAGTGTGCACACAATTGTATTTTTTTTTTCTTTTCTTTTTATACATGTCTTTATGTCTGTACATTTGTCTACATTTCATGTTAATGTGACGTCACAAATATATGTTTGTATGTTTGTTCGTCTGTTCAGTGTGACGTCACAAAGAACAAAGCGCTTATGAAAAAGAAAAAAATATATATATATATGGATCCAAATAACTTTAATTCATTTTAGGTTAAGAGTATTCAATTTAGGTAAATAATTTTATAAATGAAGGTACTTTCAATTTTGATTTATAGGTGTCCCTGGGACTTCTCTTTAGCAAACAATATGACTAGTGCTATATAACCTGATATTTTGGTGTTTTGACTTAAGATTGTTTATTTGTTATTAACTTCATTTGTTTAATAGCTCATTAATTTCAATTATCTCAACAGGTAAAAAATTGCTCTGTATACAGAGACTCAAGGGTTCCAGCTAACAAATTATTTCTCTCAAGTGCCTTTACCTTTTCTTTAATCTATCTTTAATGCAGTAATTTACCTCAGTCTTTCTTTGTTTTGTTCTAAATATGACATTTTTCCAACTTATGTTTGTAAAAGCTCAACCAGCGATGTATGTGAACAAAAATCAACTTTAATTTTCTAATCTAATTATTCTATTTTGTAGTTTGACAACTCGCCTCTTGACTCAGTGCTGCAATAGCACTGCCTTTCCTTTAATAATTGATGCTTGAGTTTCTAGGTAGCGGGCCCTGAAGATTTGCCGGTGGCATTGTCTAAACATAAAAAAGACGTCTGCTGCTCAAACATCAAACAACCTCACCAACAGTGTGGCCTCTGCTCTACATGCATGGGGCCTCCTACATCAACATGTTATAAACAAATGGACATTTTGATCTTTCATTGTTTGGGACTTTACGGGACAATGCCTTGCGGGTATTTGTCTAGAGAATTCAGTGTGTTACTTGATGGAACTTAGGGCAGCTGATTTGTTTAAACAATTTGATATGCTATGCAATTTGGCTCATCACCAAAAGGCTTGTTGCCTTAAAGCCGCAACATCTCCTCACAATTTGGACGGCTGTTAGTCATCATATATAGTCGATCCTAAAGGGCTCCATTGGATGGCTGGTTAGCCAATGACGGGTAAGATCCCCAGAGGGGGACAACCTAAGACAGGCACAGTCGCACGGGACAGTCTCATGTGGCCGACATATCAACCTAAGACAGGAGTCAAGGGCACAGCCTTGATTATCCGATGACGGGTAAGAATGTTGGTTGCACATAGATGTCCTAGAGCATTACCTCTTTTAAAACAAAAAGGGGGAAATGCAGGAGCCCTGTTTGGGGATTGACTTTAATTGCAGTTGACTATGAGCCGTGGAGATTTGGCCATTGTCGCCACCCGTAGTCTCACGGGATTTGTTGCGGGATCTCGAGTGACTTGGCCGAGATTGCTGATCGGGTCAGCGCCATTTTTAGGGTGTGTTTTTGGCGTGTGTTAGTCGTTATTAGAACCAGAGAGAAAAGTTATCAGAATAAAAGGCTGTTTGTCTCCAGTTTGCTTCTGAAGTTTTTCCCGCGGCTCCGTTGCTCCAAGCGCTTCAGGCGGCAACATGTAAACACTGAATCCCATCATTATCTACAACTATGATGTAACAATAAAAAAATTTGGTAAAGAAAAAATGAAAATGCTATTCAAAGTAAGGATACTAATTTCTATCTTAATAAACTATAAAAATAAGACTAAATTAGACCCACTTTAAATAGAAGTAAGGTATAATAAAGCTAATAGAAATCAGAAGTACTCAAAGTAGCCTTGTGGGAAAAAAAGACAATTTCCATAATAAATATAGAATTCAAATTTTCACATAAGAAAAATTAAAGCTAGGTGGATTTTTAAAAATTATTTCTACAAAATAATTATGGAGTAATATTTTTTCTACATAAACTATTACATAAAAAGGAAGGAAACACATTCCAAGTCATTTTATGACAATCTTACTATCCTGATACCAGAACCAGAAAAAGACATTACAGAAAAAATAAAGAACAAGTATTATAAAAATCCTCAGTAAACTTAAAAAAATCAAAACAAACAATATTTAGGATAATATATCATGATTGAGTTTTGTGATGGTAATCTAGCATTCTAAAATTGTTCAGTACAAAGCAACAAAATAAAAATGTTTATCAAAGTAGATGTAGAAAAACCATTTGACAATATTCAATACCCATTCATGCAAATGCTTCCAGCAAACTAGACAGAAATGCCATCTGTGAAATAGCTAAGCTAACATGATTCTTATTAGTGAGAAACTGAGTGCTTTTCCCCAAGATTAAGAACAAGGCAAGAATCTTCTATCACCTCTATTTAACATTGACTTGAAGATTCTAGCCAATGAAGTAAGTTATAAGACACAAATAAAAAACATATTGATTCCAAAGTAAGAAGTAATTTTTACTGACAGATAACAAAATTAACTACATGGAAAAATCTCAAGGAATACACACACATGCACAAATGCTCCTAGAATTTATAAGTGATTTGTGGACTACAAGATCAATAAACAACATTTAATTGTATTTCCATATACTAACAGAAAGCATTGAGAATTTGAAATATTTTAAAAATAACATAAAATATGAAACACATAGGATGACATTTAACAAAATTTGCTTAAAACTTGTGCAGTGAAAATTTCAAATCATTGTTCAAATAAAATTTAAAGGTCTAAATTAAATAGGTATGTTCTGTTTATGAGAAGTCTCAATATTAAGAAGTAAACTCTCTCAAAATTAATAAATTCAAATAAACCCTCACAAAAACCTCAGAAAGACTTTTTTTTTGTTTGTTTCTTTGGGTAGAAACAAATATGTAGGAACGCAAAGCACCTAGAAAGCCAATGCAATTTTCTTGATATTAGGAAGGAAACACCTAGAAAGTTGGAGGATATGTACTACCTGCCTTCAAGTCTGTCTCTAAAGTTATGGCAATCAGGACAGTGTGTTATTGGCATATGGATAGATGTGTACATCAATGTAACTGAAGAGAGTCCAGAAAGTGGATGTGCAAATAGATATATAGATTTTCAACAAATATTCCAAGTTAATTGAATGAGAAAAAGGATTGTGTCTTTGACAAATGGTGCTGGAACAAATTAATATCTGTATGGATAAAAAAAAATCTCAAATTTGTACTGTATCTTGTAATAAAAATTAACTAAGAATGGATCATAGACCAAAATTTTAAAACGAGACAAATACTGAAAAAATAATATGCAGAATGTATATATTTAATAACAAACTTCTATCCTGAAGATGTAAACCATTCTTAAATCATAATTGTAAGAACATAATCCAATTTAGAATTTGGGAAAAATATGTCATGCCTCCCTCCAAAGAAGACAAAAGACATGCACATGCATGAAAATATTTTGAACATTGGGAATTGAAGTAAGCACTGATTAGAATGGCTGAAATTAATACTATTCACATTACCAAGGATCAGAGGGGAGGAAAAAAAAACAGAGCTCATATGGTATTAGTAATGATGCAAAATGGTAAGCCGCTTTGTAAGAAGTTTCTTAAAAAGTTAATCCTATACTTGACATATGATAATATATGTCTGACCAAAGATCTGTATGTTGACATTCATAACAATTCTACTCATTTTAGCCCCAAAATGAAAGTAACACAAATGCCTATCAAGTAATGAATGGATTAGCACACTGTTAACATCCGTGCAGTTGAAAATGACCCAGCAATGAAAGAAAACAAGCTCCTAGTACATGCATCAATATGAATGAATGTTTGTGTACATATTAAGGGAAAGAGGATTGGCACAAAAAAAAAACAGATGTTATATGAATCCATTATAATAGATATAACACTTAACATCTATTAATAGGATCTATTCTGTATTGTTTATATTTTCATGTAATAGTATTTGTTTCACGAGATTTACCACCCAGGTCATCTTAAAAAGCCCAATGACCATAAAATGTATTCACTTCAATCAATCACAGGATACTGTTTTGTTCTCCACTGTTAACTAGTGTCTGAGACATGGAAAATGCACAACACGCCCCAGCAGTGAGGCGAGATCGGGAAGAGGCAGAAGTCGGCTGGTGGCCACGCTCAGCCCTCACAATAGAAGACAATCAGGCGTACACCAGGGAGTCTGGTCAAGGCATGAGCTCGGTTTATTGAGGAAGTTGAACGGCCTTTGTAGAAGACATGGGCCAATCAGCAGAAGGATCATAAGGGTATATAGGAGCATGAGTAAATCACATTGGCAAATATTACATGAAATACTTTTTACATGAAAATACTTTTATTTTCATGTAATAGAATTTGTATGAAATTTTAGGAAAGTATAGTGACAGAATAGCTGTGGGTAGCTATGGGACTGGAACTAGACTAAGCAATACTCTGACAGTGGTCCCTACACAATTTAAGGTCTGGGCATAGAACAGGAAGAAACTAAGATACTTAAGATATCAGAAAACACTTCTTAGAGGTAATTTCTGAGCAGGATATCAATAGAGAAGTTGACCAAGCAAAGAGAAAAGCACGTACACAAGTACTAGGACTATTAACTTTTATAGCATGTCATTAACATAGACAGGAGCTTTGTGTGGCTTTTTCTATTCAGTGGAAGCATATTCTCTGTAAAATTACAAAATGTTGAATTTATGTAAACCATCTGATAATATGATTACTATCTCAGCTTGTGTGCTCTGGGTTTGGACTCATTTTATGGATTGCTACTGAAATCTTAAGGAGAAAATGATCAAATTTAGGTCTCTTGAGACAAAAGGTGTTTCCCAAAAGTTGAAACTTGCTGGTAGTGAGATACTATTTGTTTCACAAGATTTACCACCCAGGTCATCTTAAAAAGCCCAATGACCATAAAATGTAGTCACTTCAATCAATCACAGGATACTGTTTTGTTCTCCACTGTTAACTAGTGTCTGAGACATGGAAAATGCACAAGAGATATTTTTGTTGTTGGATGAATATGGGATTATATTTTGGTAAATTACCCCACTTGTTGCCTGTCTCCCCATAGCCAAAAACGGTCTCTGTAGATCAGTGGCCCCAAATATTGTGTTTGTTACTTTTTAGTCTGGTAATATCTACTTTAATGTTCTAATGGATGAATTAGAATAAATACACTAGTATCATAATGATAAGTTAATTGTACTATGGAAATAGTACAATTCAGAGCATGGAGAAGAAATACATTTACACATTTAAGAAATATGAAAATTTTGATGTCTATTTAAGCACTTGTGTGATAAGAAATATTGTGCATTTTTTTGTGAGTGCATTCTCTGTTTCCATACTATAGTGACTATGCCCTGGTTACTATAAATCGTGCTAGAAATCTGATCTGTCTCATAGTGTACCTCAGTTTGTGTTATCATCAGAGACGGGATGACCTGGTGAACGATGGATACTTGCCCTGTACCCTTCCTACAGACACCATTACAGCTGTCAAGTGTCTTGCAATCCATACTCAGTGAGAGTAAATGTTTATTTCAACCCTTTCCAATTCAACAATTGTGATCATATTGTGTGGCATCTATTGTGCAGTACCTTGCTTTATCACTAGAGAATGAAATGGGGTTCAACATAACTGCATGAGAGATGATGGGTTGCATTTGCTAGGAATTCAAGAACCAGTGACTCAGACCAGCTCGTTTCTAGTATTTTGTTGCAGGCTTTTCCATCTGTGTCTATATCTTTTTACCTGCACATTACATGAGCACAGAATCCCTCTCTCTTTTGATGTGAAGGAAACATAACAGGAAATTATAAGATTGCCTTTACCTTACATCCACATAGTGTTTCTGACCATTGAATTTCCATATTGATAAATTTGTCTATTATTGCTAGAAAGGGAGTGACCCAGACAATTAGATTTAATCAGCATTTTTCCCCAAAGCATCTTATAAATACAGCTTCAGGAGACTTTGTTAGTTTTAAATTAGTTCACAATTAGCTAATAAGCAGAAACATGAACGATGAAACAGAAATTTTCTTTGGAATTAGCAAAAGCAAATGCTTATTTTACAATGCTAAAAGGCATTTTTTGTGGGTAAAGCATTGAACTATAAGCTGAGAGTTCTGCTTTGTTTGCCTTACTAAGCCATTATCTCATTCTGAGAATTTGGATAAGACCCTTGAATAGTGTGTATTTCATTTTCCTTATCTATATAATAGCAGTGATATTTTACATACCACTACAGAGTTTTCTCTGAAACTCACG
The DNA here is from genome assembly GCA_025594165.1 of Tamias sibiricus. Taxonomy (NCBI): domain Eukaryota; kingdom Metazoa; phylum Chordata; class Mammalia; order Rodentia; family Sciuridae; genus Tamias; species Tamias sibiricus. Next base: position 16,207,673 of record CM046662.1, read on the forward strand.
TCTCACAATATATGAGAAAATACTTAAGGAAGTATTATGCAATGCACAAATATTTCTTATCACACAGACGCTTTTGTGCACACAGAGCATTATGCTATATCTTATGCAGAAGTTACTTGGGCAGACAGAATCATCAGGGCTAGTCAACCTTCCTTGGGTAACCACTTAAAAATTCCATTATGACCCTCTAAAGAGCAGACAATGGCTCACATATTTTTGTCTTCTCTACATGCTGAGTAAGTTAGGGTCCTCACATAGTAAAAACGAGTTGAATTTGTTAAGTTCTTTCACTGAAACAAACATATGTATGTATATATAAAATATAGAGTAATATCCCTTACCCTTACAGAGTTTAGGGTTTAATTGATACATATTAGACACTTTTTTTTTCTTTCCCCAGAATATCATGGTAATGCACATTGTTAAATTCACAAATCCCATCTTCATATCTTCCTATCCTTTATGATTTCTGTCTCCAAATATAGTGGTTCTTCATATGGTTCTTCTAACCTGAGATTTCTGTGCCTTTGACCCCTTTATTTCTCCTCTCTCAGAACCATCTAACACCTTGCTTATTCCACATCCAGCTTAGAACTGACATCAAGCACTTAGACTCTCCCTTAAAATACTCTCAACTTACTTCTATGCCGGGGTTTCTAGCTCCCCCTAACCCGGGTTTGGCCTTCTCCAGCCAGCAGAGAAGGCTGGGGGAACACGCCCCAGCAGTGAGGCGAGATCGGGAAGGGGCAGAAGTCGGCTGGTGGCCACGCTCAGCCCTCACAATAGAAGACAATCAGGCATACACCAGGGAGTCTGGTCAAGGCATGAGCTCGGTTTGTTGAGGAAGTTGAACGGCCTTTATAGAAGACATGGGCCAATCAGCAGAAGGTTCATAAGGGTACATAAGGAGCATGAGTAAATCACATTGGCAGAGCCATTAGCCTATCCTAGTGGCAGTCTGACCTCTCGCCATACGTCAGGGGAACACCCCTTGGCTAGGCCAAGTTCCCGTATCAGGAAGTGGGAGACAGCCAGAGAGTTTCTATCTACTGGCGTGTTGTTAACGTCCCCAACACTTCTACAAAGATGCTCCCAGTGCTTATGTCTAACTGTCAGCATGCCCTGAGAACATGGCCTGGATCAATGGAGAAAACCAGAAAATGTTGGAAATACTACAAACATCTGATGTATTATTCAGCTTTGTATTACCTTAGCAAAATAACCTGAGATAATTAACTTAAAAGGAAAAAATATTATTTGGCTCATGGTCCTGGAGGTTCCATTCCAAGATCAAAAGGCCCATGCTTTTGTCCTCCAGCTCCCCATGATGGGATTGTTAGGTGGAACAAATTGCTCATTTCATGATCCAGGTGCAGGAAGAAATAAATACAGAGGAAGGGGTCAGGGCTTCCATAATCTCTTCAAGGGTATCCCCCTCATGACCTGAGAACAACCTGTGAGGTCCCACTTCCTAAAGGTTCCACCACCTCCCAATAGTTCCACCCTGGAGCACAAGCTTTAATAAGTGTGCCTTTGTGAACATTCATGATCCAAACTATAGCACTTGGCCTTCAACTCCAACAGAACCCTCAGTGCTGCTCCCAAGTTCCCCAGGCCATCTTTCTCCATCCTCCTGTTTTCCTGCCCACCTCTCTCATCCATTCTCCAAACTAACCATAACCAACCTTCAAATCTCTTGTCATAAAAGTACGATCCTTTATAATCACCCTAGAAACACAGTATTTTAGAGGAGAATTTTAAATTTTTTTCTCCAAGTCTATAAACAAACCATCATGTCTTTCTGAGTTGTCAAACATGGTCTTTCTACTTGCTTGTTTCTAATAGTCTGAGCTAAACATGACTTACTTGAGCTCACCTTGAAATGAAATGAAATTTCCCCCATGATATTCCTCAGCTGTGATCCTCTAACTGGCTCCCCATTGGTCTAAGATAAAGCCCATGTAATATGAACTACAAGACCAGCAGGATTTGGCCTCAACTCCTATTTCAGGTCTTGGCTCTGTAATTCTCCCCATACAGCTTCCTTTATACCTGGAACAACATGATCTGTCCACACTCCAAACGTCTGTAGACAGCAGTGCTTTTGCTCACTTAGCACACTACTTCCTCACATGAAATTCATGCTGTCCTCTCTACCTGGCTTCTCATTTCCTCCTGGAAGTAACCCATAACTATCTACTCACTACATTTATGTTGAGTTCTCTTCCTTGGTGCTCTTTAAGGCATTTTCTGTGATCGTATGCCGATATTTAAATTAAAGTCCTTATTTAATATTTGTTTTGTGGTAACATTATCAAATCATGCTCATAAAAACCTCTCATACATACTGGCCACGATGTATCTTAGAGTAAACCAAATATCAGCTTTCAGGGAACTTGGTCTGAACCAATGGAGTACAGATTTACCTGTGAAGATTTCAAAAATTATTGATGTCTGTGTGAATGCCCAAACAAAATCTATAAAGTAATACTATCTGGAGTAGAGCCTACTTATGCTCTTTTTAAAACCAATAAGTTACTCTGATACTCAACTGTTTAAGAAGTAGTGCTTACACACACGCACGAACATGGGTACACACGTGCACATGCGTGCGCGCACACACAGGAAAGGAAAAGGAAAAACAGGAAGGAGAAAATGAACACCATACTAAATCAGTGATTTTAAAAGTATGGTCTCTAGACCGGCAGCAGCAGCCTAGTTTGTACACTTGTAGAAAAACTTCAGTTCCTGGACGATACCCCACAGCTAATGAATCATAAACTACCTGTGAGGTGGGGCCCAGTAATTTATATTTTCACAAGCTCTTCAAGGTGTTTCTGATACAAACTAATGTTTGAGGACCATATCCTTAGAGCGATCTTAAGACAAGGACCTTAACACGCCGACACTATGTATACAGAACCCCAAATCATATCTCATTATAGTAGTATTTCCCTGAGGCCAGGAATGGCTTCAGTGTCTTTCCTAACACAAAGAACAGGAAGCCCTGGACAATCAGAGTCATAACAAGTTAAAATCCATCTGTGATTCTTTCACTGTAATTTCACACACAATTCATATTGCCTCAGTACATAGAAACTTGTGTAGGCATCAACTTGAGAGATTGGAACAAGGGTCTGAGCTTGAAGACTTGAACTTTGAGAATGAAGGGGTGTAACAGTAGAAGGAGACCTGTCAAGGGGTGTAACAGAATGGATGGGAGGAGGAACAGAGGGCTTTTGCTGCCATAATTTCTAAATTAAATCACACCAATTCATATCTACAAAAATTTTGAGCCCAGTCACTAAGGGCATAGGGTCTGTTGTTGATATAGAATGTGCAGCAGGAATTTTCTTAATTAGCTGGTCTCAGTGAGAAAGAGGAGGCAAAATAAATCTTTCGAATTTGTTTAATTTCAGGCAGTATTTCCAAATAGGCAGCATTTAAGATAATTTTGAGAATGTTTGAGTTTTTAAAAGACATGATAATGGATTTAGTACAATTAATACTCATACCTTTCAGCCCCACTTATTTTATTGTCGTTAGAAAGTCCTTTTCTGTGATAAGTGGCATTACCTCTGCACCACTAATGCTTTCCTCTTTTGAGAGGAAAAGGAAATTTTATGGCCATATCCAGTTTTTATTTATCCAGAACCATTATAAGTTTGAAGCCTCAAAAGGTCCAAAATAGTGTACAAACAGGAGTACCCAGAGTGTTTTAAATGTATTTATAATGGCCCCATTTAATAAATATCTGTTATATTGTAAATTATTTTACAAATATTTTGAAAGCCTGAATAGTGTCATTTGGACGCATGCTTCCATGCTGAGATTTATGTAACTTTGCTGTCACCAACAGGTAGCTCTGTGAATTAAATGTTTTCATCTCAGTATGTTTTCATTGTATCTAACAGTTAGAAGTCAAGGAATATGTTACACCGTTATTTTTCTTAAACTGAAGAGGGTGTGTAGAGGGCAATTAAGCATTAACATATTACATCTGGGGAAGTGATTATTATTTTTTCATTTGCCTGAAGAGGAGAGTGTGGACATATATCAGGCAAATAGCTGTTTATATATATATTTTTCTCTAGCAGCAGATTTATTTCACCATTAAATGCAGAAAGATCATCAATATCCACTACATGGCTTCAATTAACTGAACATTTTGTCAGCCACTGATATTCACCAGCTGCCAGATATACCATACACAAGAATAAAGTACCTGTCCTGTTTCCTCATCTTCCTTCTCAATTAAACAAAAGAAAATAGAATGACAAGAACACATTAAAACTAAGCCTCCCTTATGAGTTGGCATCTGCACTTCTACAGATAATTTATGAAAACTACAAAGGAAAGGGCTGGTGTGAAGGCAAGAAAACAAATACACTAGGTGGGTCTCTCTTCCCCCGCTTCATTCATTCTGAACTAGCTGGGTTCCTGTGCTTATCAGAAAATCTCAGCACCAACCGAGACCTAAAAGACAAAGACTCAGAAAGCATTCAACATCAGCCAAGGCAGAAATATCCAAGCAATTTCCTGGGTCAATCATGAAATTACAAAGAGGTCACTAGTGCAATTCTGCATTCAGACAGACACCTGTTATCGTCTTTTTTTTTTTTTTTTAATAATCCAGGTAGTTTTGTTATTATCAATTGAATATTATTTCCCCAAGTTTTATTAAAACTAAAATATCCCAGGTGGAAAGGATGAAGTAAAACATGTATTTAATATAGGTTCGTTTTTTTTTTTAATGTATGAAAATTCAGGGTCACACAGGTGACAACATGAAGGTAAAAACATAAATTGTGTTTATGTTTCATTTAAATGTAACCCACATGCACAGACAGACTTGGATTATCTGAAAGAATTGTTCTATGGTTTTGCTCATCCTCATTTATTGAACATTTTACAATATACTTGGTAAAGTGCTGGAGATTTGGGATACAGATAGCAACGTTAGGGCTACTCTCTGCTCAAGTGCATACTAATAATACAAAGGGACAGATCATCACAGACAAGCATGTGTGTGAGAGAGAATGTGTGTGTGTGTGAGAGAGAGATTGAGAATGTGTAAGTTTGGGATCAAGAGAGAAAAGAGCCTAAAATATCAGGAAGTACTATGAAAGACGTTCTAGAGAAAAGCCTATCTGAATTGGAGTTTATGGATTTTAGTTGGGACATTCCAGATGAAAGAGAATCTTGAATCCAGACATGAAGTTGTGCCTGGCTTAATTGCTTTTTGTCATAAATGAGCAACCACAAGGCAGGCTTTGTACAACACGCTTTAAGGAGAACCCTTTCTTTAACCCTCACCACCCACCATGAAGCATTCACTATTATCATCCCTATAGAAAGGGTGAAAAAGGAACACATTTTCCAAATCCAACATGCCTGATTTCAGATCAGGGAATACGATTCCAGGGCCATGTATTTCAGCACTGGAAATGGCCTGGCATTTCTAGGACTTTTTTATTTTTCTCCATGATTACAAATCTGTAGTATTTGGAGCCAGGGGAAAAGGAAGTATAAGAGATGACACAGATCAGAAATGAAATCTGAAAAAGATGGTCTTTCAGTGTACAATCACCTCATTTGGACTTTATCCTATTGACTCTAGGATGTCATTGTAGGATTTAAAGAAAGGATGGGCAGGTAGGAAATAAGGATGTATTCATTTTATAATAATTACCATTATTGTATATCAATCAGCCCAGAAGACAGAAGTAATGATTAGAGTTAGGAGATAACTGAAGAAGAAATGCTGTGTTTTAAGCAGGACTTGATGAGAGTTGAATTGAATCCGTGGGCGCTGAATAGAAGTGGACAAATTCTGGAGATGTTCAGAATCCTTCTGGCTTTTTGAAACACTGGAAATGTGGAGAAAAGTAGGACCAGGAGAAATCTGGAGTGACTTCACCTTTCTAGGCTGAGTGGTAATATTTGATTGTGTGACTTCTGTTGATAGGGAACCTAAGAAGACATGTTTGCAGATAGAGGAAGAAGATGGATTTTCTTCAGGCAATAATGTGGTTGATATACCTCTTGATGATAGAATGGAATGACCTTGGTGGAGGGACAGGTGGAGGTCAGAATGTGTATTTGTGTGTAACCAATGTACAGATGAAGTTGTATACGCTGGAAAGATCAATCAGGACCATATGTAAGATATAAAAGATATCAAGAAAAATCAGATTGCAGGAGAGAGGCTAAGACAAAAGGACAGTGGAGATATGAGCACTGGCCACACCTGTAATGCCAGCGGCTTGGGAGGCTGAGACAGGAGGATCAGGAGTTCAAAGCCAGCCTCAGCAATGGCAAGGCACTAAGCAATTCAGTGAGACCCTGTCTCTAAATAAAATACCAAATAGGGCTGGGGATGTAGCTCAGTGTTCGAGTGCCCTGAGTTCACTCTCTGGTATTCCAATTCCCCCCCAAAAAATAAGGAATATGAGCAGGAAAAATTTGTAGAAGAGGAAATTTGGAAGATAGGAAAGATCATCATGTTAAATAATGCAGCATCTCTAAGGATTGTAGATGCATCTACTGAAGGTTCTCCTTGAAGGAGCAATTCTGGTTAAACTTCAGAGGAACCACATAGGCCATGGTTAAATGAGGAAGAGAATGTCCAGGCCAGACTATAGCTGATGTGATGCTCATGAAGTCCAGAATGGAGAGGGAAGAAATTAAAAGTAGGGGAACCTACAAACTAAAGGTTGTGCTGAAAGAGAAGAAGTTGTATCATCAAGGTAATTAGGACATTGAAAGACTGAGGTAAAGGTGAAACACATGTCATGGACTTGAGATTCCAGAGATAAGGCACCTCTGAGCAATTGTACTATCTAGGCATCTAGCCTTGGCCTAGATGGCAGAGAAGGGAAATAATGTTCATTAGAGAAGCTTGAGAATTTTGATAGGTGGCCATGCAGATGTTTGAAGTACATGAGGTAGCTGACAACAGCTGGAATGGAAAGGGAGAGGGAGGCAAGAGCCAATTCACAAAATATGTAATGCAGGTTTGGGGAGCAGAGTGAGGAAAGAGACCAGTCAGGTAGATGAGCATTATGTGAGGATGTTTTTCCCAAGAAAGGGGATAAATACCAATTAAGCAGTAGAAATGGGGAATTAAAGGTGGTCAGCAACGCAGGGTGTGGAAAATCAAGGTGTCTTCCCTAAGGGAGTGGATCAAATTTCCTGCTAGGAGCTCCCAACTTGAGCTATAGGCTCCCTTTCAGCAATGTGAACTTTTTCTTGCAGAGCATTCTCTCTATGTGTGATCACAACAGTGTATTTGCCTTTACCATGTTTAACTTGTATGGGAGTTACCAGATTATATTTATTGCTTCATTTCTCACTATGTTCATCCTTGTACCAACCACAGAATTCAACTCGTAGATATACACATAATAACTGTTTAATAAATACTATGTGAATGGAGTAGAGATGTGCCAATCAGAAACATCACTTTGTCTTTTCTTAGTGAGTGATACAAAGACAAAACCATGGAGATGCCCACTCTGCAAGAATACATTTGCACTGTTACTTGTATAGTCAGTAAACAAGACAGAGCTTTGAAGTATATATTCTGGCCTGAACCATGATCCATCAAATTAATCAGGAATAGGACAATAACCCTACTTCAATGTATATTGTACATAAAGAGGCACAGAGATGAGCAAATCAAACTAATTATCTTTTAAAAATCTGGAAACCCAAAACTATGTTTATGAAAAGAAGAGAAAAAAATCTGGGGGAACATCGCCAGAGATTCATTATGCATTCTACCAGTCTTGACTTGAGCCTCCCAATTTAATTCCCTTTAATCTGCCCACTTTTATATTTCCTGATAATGCTTCTGCTTGCAGTTTCAGAATCTGAAATTACAACCCACGGGACAGCATCGAAATTCTCAACGCTCGGAGTGACTGTTGTAACGAGCAAGACTACAGGTTCAGTCACTGTTTCAGTTAAAGGATCAATATTTGTATCTTGTCCAAAGTCGGCTGTCTCTCCTTGACAATAACTTCCACCACTCCCTTGAGGAATAACCTGTAAATGTCTGCAATTTTCTATCTAACATCCTCTTTTCTCTCTCACTATCCATTGTCTTGGCAAAATACTTTCTGTTCTGTTTCAGATCCTGCCCTTATTACTCCCTCACCCACGTGGGTATTAGCGCTGCTATGGGACAGGACACCTGAAATTGATGAAAGCTGGTCTGAAAGCAGTCAGAGGGTCAAACTGGTATTCAGAATTTTTTAAAGGTTTATTTGCTATCAACAGAATTAAAAGAGAGAGAGAGAGAGAGAGAGAGAGAGAGAGAGAAAGAGAGAGAGAAAACCACTCGCCAGGGCTGAATACTGATATGGAATCAATATTTGATTAAAATTCTTTAAATGTGCCATTTTTATGAAGCCAAATATGATAGTGAAAATAGCCAATCATTCACATCAATTAGCAGATCACATAAGTAAAAGATAGAATTAAATTCCTTTGATAAAATGGAGCTCATAAAAACAGCTGGCATCTGCTAATAGCTTACAAAGCCTTTTTAAAAATGTGATGAAAAGATAAATGTCATGGATCTATTTATAACAGGGACACTATAATATTTTAATGATGTATACATTTTGTTTGATCGTTCATTTGAAATACTGGGGGCTTGCAAGGAAATGGGATCATTAAATACAAAAGAGCATGTGGGAGCAGAAAACAACTGGGCTTAGAAGGAGACCCTTCCACGCTAGTCTGGCTTTTTCTCTGCCTATTTGACCTTAGGCAAGTTATCTTGCCTTGTTTCTTTGTTTGTAAAACGAGAGATATACAGCACATCTTTCTAACTTTCCTGTCTATTCTGCGATTCAGATGAAAATTTGCAAAATATTATTAGAATGTTCACTAAGTCTCACAGCTAAGGTTTTTTTTTTCCCCTAATTACTTACCAAGATCTGTCTTCCAAATATTTTATTACAAATGCTCTTGTAAGATATAGCTAACTCTAAGCAGCTTAAAAAATAATGTCGAAGGGTGTTGAGAAATACACTTAAACTTTCTTATATAAGGCTTGTCTTTTCATAGACACCTTGTCAAAACACATGATGCTAAAACTCTTATTGCATACATTTTTTTTTTCAAATAACACAATCGAGTATGAGCCTATAATTGAAATCTTCTAGTAAATTCAGAGCTTGACTTCAAGGGTAACATCACTCAAGCTCTCTGTCTGTCAAGGTCAAAATCAGCAATCTGTTTTAGATATCAAGCATGCTGTTATTGGATTTGTAGGCATGTATCACAACATCAAACTAACTATTCACAGATAAATCTCCACATTAGCATGTTCCTAATTGACTGGCATCAGATTAACCCAACTATCAATATTTCATATACGACACTTCGCAAAAAAAAAAAAAATGTGTCATTGTCTAATTTAACCTTTTAATTAATTCCACTATTTAACAACATACTGCTGTGGGAAAAACATGGAAATGAAGGACCAAGTGCTTTAGTGAATAAAGAAATGTTAGAATGAAAACCAGCACTAGAACAATGTTACATGTATCATTTGATTTTCTCAAAGTTCTATGAAGTATCTATTACTATGATCATTTCCAGGCTACAAATTAAAGCAGATTTAGAGATGTTAAGTAACTTGCTCAAGGCCACAGAATAGGGAACAAGAAAACTGAGCAAATGTAGCTCAAACTAATAGCCCCCACACACCTGCTCATCTGTCGTGCCCACAACTTCGAATATTCATGAGCCCTCAGGGACATCATGCATATAAAATGGTTAGTACAGGATGTGGCACTTGACTAGATTAAAGTATTAAACAGAATAAGTAGTAGAGAAGAACATGAACCCAGGAATAAGAATATGGCGTTCAAACCCTCCCTCTGCACTTACTAGCTGTGAGACCAAGGGCAAATCACCTAATCTTTCTGGGTTCTACTATTCTAATATATAAAAGAATGTGAACAAATGTATCCACTTTCATATAGCTGTTGAAAGGATTAAATGGACCATCCACTACAGAACTTAGAATAATGCCAACCCCACAGGAGAAACTGTAATGATTAATCCCCATCATTGCAAATGTAAGCTCTTGTCAATTCCATATTTAAAAGTAATAGCTTGTGCTTTGTGGCACACTCCAGAAATAACCAAGAACCTTCACTGGAAGCATCTTCATTGCTTCTCTTTATCACAATCATTCTCATTTTGTCAGTGAAGAATCTAAGAGTCAGAAACAGAGAGTAATTCTTCAAAGCCATATGGATAGGACTAACTCAAACCCAGGCCCTCAGAATCTAGAGCCATTGACTATATCAGCTGTCCTTCTGGTTTGGCTATGAACCGAAACCAGATCACCCTCCAGACAAGTGAGAATTTTATCACCAATGTTTATGTCAAGTCCTTTGGAAGGAAATATAAATAACAGCTTGATATAAATCAATCTATTAACCAATCTAAAGAGTAAAACGCAGAAGTCTTCTTTTCTACAAATAAAGAATATTCAGCCGAGTAGGGTAGGTGGCAAAGTATCTCCTGAAGGAAAAGCCCAGCCACCCTATTGGTTTTGTGTAGCCCATGAGCTGAGAAGGATATCTAAACCTTAAACAATTGGAAATAACAAATCAAAAGAAGAAATTTATGCCATATGAAAATTATTTTAAAAAAATAAAATTACCCATAAATATTTACTAGAAGACAGCATGTCCATTAGTTTATACACTATCTGTGCCTGCATTGTTCTGCAACAGAGTTGCACCTCTGCAACGGACACTACACAGCCCACAAAGTCTGAAACATGTATTGTTTCTTTACAGAAAATGTTGGCTGCCTCCTTGACCCTGCATGTTATTGTTGGGCTGTTGTGAAGAAACTGTTTCTTACAAAAGTGATGCTGAAATAAAAGCCCTCTGACCCCCTTATACACCCAGTCAAATGCCCTATGGAAACAATTTTCTATCCTATGACTCCAAAGAAGAATACCTGGAGTTGTTGGAATATACATTAAAATGTTTTCCTTTGATGACAGATCTCTGTGACCTGCTTTAATGGAGATGTTCTTAGGTAAAAGGCGGCCAAAGTCAGCCCACATTATCCTTTCACAAAGAAAATAGAGGGGTGACCTGGGTTCACATTTAAGGTATGCATATTTGAATTAAAACTGAACGTCTATAGACTACCAGCCACCTAAGTAAGACACACTCTGAGCATGCTCTCTCTAGATGGAAATAAAGGGTAATGGATCCTTGCTAGAAGATGGCACACAAGGCTTTGACTCACAGTGTAGAAATGAGCTGACTTTCTGCTTGGAGGAAAAGGACCCAGAAGATGACCACACACTCAGAACTCTGGAACTGATCAATGATAGGACCAGGTGTCGGTTCAGGCAATAGTGTGCTCTGTCTTAGCATTTCTAATGACCTTCTGAAACCATAAGTTCAACATTATTTCTTAATGAATTTTCTTTGTCCTATTTCAGGAGCCCTCAGCGCTCTTTGGTTACACTTGGGTGACTCATAATTAGTTCTGCAATACTAACATAGATTACAATTAAAAAAAAATAGGGAGTAAAGCAAACATGCTTTCAATCACAGTATGGGCAGAGAAAGGAATTGTAACAGAATGTGTTGGTATTACAAATTACCTGGTTCTATTACTTGTTCTCTTATTTATTTATTTTAATTAAGATTCTAAGTCCTTTAATGCAGCCTTGTTCTTTCAGTAACATTCTATTTTCTAAGCTGTGAACCAGCGATTTTCAAAAAATATTCTTTGATGTTTATGGGAGTCTGTTTACAACAGGCTCCCTGGCTATTAAATTGGACTTCAGGTAAACAGCATAATGATTACTGCACAGTTGGGAGCATCCTGTGGGCATTTGTAGACGTATATGGTAGAATCTGTAAGACACAAAACTGAAGGGACTTGGGGTCTGACAAACTTTGGTTTGTACCTTATTTGTGCTACTCCTTACATGTAATCTTGAACAATTAATTTCAACTCTTCCTCTGTTTCCATTGACCTGTCCTCACTGAATTGTGGTCAGAATTAAACCCAGTACACATTAAGTAAGCATCCTTAATTCAAAAATTCAAAATCTGAAATGCTCCAAAACATAAAGTTTTCTGAGTGCCAACATAACACAGTAGAGTCGTGACAAATTTCACACCTGACTTCAGGTGATGGGTTGCAGTCAAAACAGGTGCAGTGTAAATAGTGTATAAAATTACCTTAAGGATATGTCTATATGGTATTTATGAAACATAAAAGAATTTTGTTTTTTTAGATTTGGATCACATCCCAAAGATATCTCATTCTGTATATGCAAAAATTCTAAAAGCCGAAGAGATTTGAAATCCAAAACTCTTCTGGTTTTCTAGCATTTTGGATAAAGTGTACTCAACCTGTAATTGATATAAAGTCCCCAGCACAGGAAATGCTCATTAAATCCATTTATTATTATTCTATTGTTATGTGGGCTGACAGTTTCACACCCCACTGACCCAATGTCCAGTACTAAATGAACGAGTGTTCTAAACTGCATGTGAGAGCCTTTTGGTCATGCAGACCCTTCCTGAACTCATCGTGTTCCCATAAAGTGCCATTTTTGTTACATAGAGCTCAAATTACCAAAATTCTTTTTTAGGTTAGTCTGCAGTCATTAAGTGTCTCTCCCTAGTCCAATCCTGCTTCCTGGAGCTACATAAAATAAATCTTTACAATTTCCCCACAGGTGTATGAAGGCATACCTGTGATCATCCACATAAGATTTCTCTTCCTCAGTTAATTAACCTAAATTCCTCCAACCATCTCTCATATTTTATCAGTGGTTCTCAACCCTGGCTGCATATGAAAATCATCTGGGAACTTTTAAAAATTATGAAGCCCAGGAAATTCACCAGAAAAATTAAATCAGAATCTCTAGAGGTGGGACCCAGGCATTGGTATTTTTTAAAGCTCCCCAGCCAATTCTAAATGTGCAGGCAGGGTTGAGAAACACCTTATGTGATTTCAAGTTATTTTATTATGTTGATTGCTTTATTCGTTTAAAAAAAAAAAACTTTAGTTTCCAACAATACTGCCAAGTTGTTGCTCTTGGATAAACACTGTACAATAGATGTGGCCTGAGCTATGGTCTGAATATTGATGTCCCCTCTAAATATATGTTTAAATCTTTACCATTATCAGGAGGAAGGGCTTTTGAAAGGCGATTATGTCATGTGGGCAGAGCATTCTTGAATGGGCTGCTGTCTTTCTAAAAGGGGACTGTGAGTGGAACTTTGCCTCCTCTGCTATGTGAGGTTAGAGTGAGACTAACCATCTATAAGGAAGTCAGTCCTAAGCAGATATCAGATCCGCCAGCACCTTGATCTTACATTCTCCAGTCTCTAGAACTACTAGAACTATAAATCTCTGTTGTTTATAAACTATCCAGTCCACAGTATTTTGTTATAATAGCTTGAATAAAGTAAGTAGATCAACATCATCTTTCTTTCATTAATGTGATAAAAATTTTCTACATTATTTCAGCAAACACAGTCCAGTGCTTCTCAAATCATATTCTGTGTCCTGGATGCTGGGGCACATCCCTGAAATCCCAGTAACTCAGGAAGCTGAGGCAGAACAATCACAAGTTTGAGGTCAGCCTGGGCAACTTAGAGAAACCCTGTCTCAAAATAATAAAGAAAGAAATAGGGCAAAGATATAGCTGAATGGTATAGTGCCCCTGGATTCAGACCTCAGTACTGCAAAAGCAAATGGTATTGTGCATCAAAGGAACTTGGGGAATGTCATGGTTTAGCTTGAGTGTGGATCTACATGTTTCTTTCCTTGGAAATTTATTCTCCAGTATGGCAATGTTGAGAGGCGGTGGGACCTTTAAGATGTGGGGCCTCATTGAGGATCACAAGACTGTCCCTCCCCTTGTACTCTAGTTCCCTGTCTGGCTTTCAGATCTCTCTTTTCTGTATGCTTCTGGCCACTGAGGTACTAATGTGAGGTAAGCCACTCACCAAAACCTGTGCATTGCTGTGTGGACTTTCAGCCTCGAAAACAGTAAGCTACCCAGTATTTCAATAGCTCAACAGAAAACAGACAAATACAGGGCCCTTGTTAAATCACAACTCAGCATCTCACACATGGCACCTAAGATTCTGCACTTCTTAGAAGATCCTAGGTAATGCAGTCATTGATGGTCCAAGGACCATACTTTGAGTACTAGAAGTCTACTTGTTGGTAGGACCACATTAGAGTTACATGCCAGTACACAGAAAAGAGAGAGAGAGAGAGACAGAGAGAGAGCATATGGTCTTGGTCACATCATAAGTCATTCCACTGAATCTTTTATAATCTATATGTATCTGGCAAGTGTGTAAGTGGTTTGGCAAGCCATCTATCTCAAATGTTGGCTATTTTCTCAGATGTTCTGCTTGGTGTCTAGTTGGGAACCAGCATCCATTTTTCTTTTTGGCAGCTAGGATGGTAAATTTAGATAGCTGAAGGGATTCATAGAAATATGCATATTGCATTTTCAAATTTTGAAGAAAGTAATCTCTCTAAAACATTCATAACATTTCAATAAACAAACACCCTAAATCTTTATGTACAAGGGTCACGACTCTTGTGACACCAAGTCTCTTCTTCAACATAATGGTACATAGACAATGCTAAATGAATATTGGTTTATTAACTAATTGATGAAACATACTCACTGAACAAAGAAACATGCCTTTTATATCCACGGAATAACTAAAGAGGAAGAGAGCATGCCAAAAATGACAAATTGCAAGGCATAAACAGTGAATGTAATTTGCTAATAAATGGGAAAATCGAAATGGGTTGAAACAAGGCTTTGAAGGAGTGATAATCTGTAAAAAGGAGGAAAAAGAGGGCAGAGAAAAGACATTTCAACCTTTAATATGGGTAGTTTTACGGTCAGAGTCAACATCATGCTTGACTTGGGATATCTAATGAGACTGCAGACCTAAATGGTGTACTTGTAGGACCTTCTGTCACATAATGTCAGGGATAATATATTAAGCTGAAGCAACATGTGAGTTATATTACAACTGCAAGGGAATAAAAATTAAAACCCCTTCATGTGGAAATAGACATAATCGTGCTACATTTCCCTGTAGAAGAGCACACAGTGGCAATTTTTCTTCATATAATATTACGTTAGTTTTAATTCTTATTAATAAGATACAAGAGTCATTAACACTATTAAAAATCTAATTATGTTAGCAATTTTCTATCATGTCATATTTGAGCAGTTAAGTATTGGTATTTGTTTTTCCTAATGGGATTCAAAAGTCTAATTAATAGGCTTTCTTTTGTGGTTAAGTGGAATGAATCTCTATGAGAAGCAAGCCATTTTTAATATCTCCAACAGCTTAGCTTCTTATATATTACACTTGCAAGCCATCTGGCCAGCCATGGTATAAACTACTAGGCAAGCATTATAAGATTATCACATGAAACTGAGCAAGGCCTCTCATTACATGAGCTGTCGCAGCTACTGTGTCCTAGGAATTAGATATTCTCTACACCTGAGGTATAAAAAAAGTGGTTAGGAAATAGATTATTACTTAAAGAAATCTGAGAAAACTGAAGATACCATATTGAATGGACCAAGGGACATTTTATGCTTGAGTTGGCATTATTTGTAGGCAGTGCCTATCCAAAAGTTGTATTTCTTAACTACGATCTGGTTTAATTATGATTAATGTCTTAAAGTGAAACATTTGTCTGTACTTCTATTTTTTGGCACATCTTTATTCATGTCTAAACCTATATCCACATCTGTAGCATATAATTATAATATATATAACATGCACAAAATATATATTATCCTGTAATATATGTTATTATATATCTACATCTATATCCATATATACACCTTAAGACAATTATATAATGAGGAATAAAAAATATTTATATAGGCAGTTGTTACTTTTCTTAAAATATCCATATGATAAGCTGATCATTTGTTAATCATATAGTCACAGGAATTAAAACATTGTACCATGTATCATTCATTATAATGCCACTTATTATAAACATATCTACACTTATTTTACTAGTCCTACTGAATTATAAATTCTTTAACTTTATAGGTCATCCTTTAGCTTATTCTGAAGCTTTCTGATTTAGAATACATACATTGTGTTCAGACTAATGGAGCACTTTAGAGATGGTAAGGAAAAGGGTGCTCACTGCAAACATACAAAGCAAGGTATGTCCACACCTCATTTCCAAAGTGAAGCTAGCCACTCTTATCTCTTTTACATCCTAACCTTTAATATAACATGCACTTTTGAAAGGATTTCCCACCTTAAAAGAGCAAAAGTAATAATTCCAATTTACAAATAAGATGTAGGATCGAACACACACTTTTAACTCTATTTCTTCACCAAGAACTCAATAGAGTGTGTCAAATGAATTTTAAGACCAAAGACTTAGCTAATAGGAGGGGAGAAACAGCCCTAACACCTTGGGACTCCAAAGGCAGACAGATAAGTGGCAAGTGACAGAGTACTGTCACTTGCCACTTAAAATGCTGTCCTGGACCTAATTCATACTTTGCAATTGCGAAAGCTCAGGAATGTGTTGTTCCACATCCTGCTGGAGGTAAGGATGAAGTTGGTACCAAAACCTGGAAGCTACTTATGAAGCAGTTCAAATTGCCCCAACTGCAGCAGAACAGAGGAATCAATGCTTTCTTCTTAGGGGGAAAAAAAAAAAAAAAACTTTTTTTTTTTTTTTTTTTTTTATGGAATACTAGGTTCAGTTGGAGTGGGGGAATAACATACTGGAAAGATGAGAAGGAAAGCAAGTTTATTAAATGTTGAAACACAGGGTATGAGATCCCTTAGCTATTTTCTCACCTAGGTGCAGAATGCTTGGAAAAGACCACTGTGAGCAACTTAACCAATAAAGAGATGAAACATGAAATGGCATTTTGTGTGCACCAACACAACGGCTCAGCTAGATTGCC
The DNA here is from genome assembly GCA_025594165.1 of Tamias sibiricus. NCBI lineage: Eukaryota > Metazoa > Chordata > Mammalia > Rodentia > Sciuridae > Tamias > Tamias sibiricus. The sequence continues at coordinate 16,224,681 of CM046662.1, forward strand.
CTACACTGAGACCTTGTTTGACAAAGCACATTCCAAAGATGAGTTTCAAATCCATTCTCTATTTCCCACTATTGAAATGAGCTAACTCAAGGATCACTGCCTTTGAGAAAATTTCTGGGCTGAAATAGAACAAAAGAAGTGAGCAAAAGGAAGCAGAATCACTTGGAGAATTGAAAAAAAAAATTAAAAAGACTCATTTTCAGAATGATAAGTGGATTTCTGCTATAAAAGAAAAGTGCTTTTTCAAGACTATGAAACAATTTCTCAAAAGAGAGGAATGCTCATAAAATAGAAAAGAGCTCTTGTGAATTACCATGATAACAGGAATATTAGACGCAACAGTGTTAACAGTGAAATAAAGTATATACAGATGGAAGATGCAATACACAAAGATAGGAAAACTAAGACAGAGAGAGGCTTGTATCTCTGTACTAGAAAGTCTGCAACAAGATAACAGAGGAAAGGAAAAACCAAAAATTTCAAGAGTACTTCCTAGATCTAAAGAGCATGAGATTTGAGATGGAAAGGCCCATGCATGACTAGTATAATAGATAACTACATACATACACTAAAGAAAGACATGTGATATAATATCCTCATGAAATTTTGTAATAGTCAGAACAGAAAGCAGGGGCTCCAACCTTACCTGCTGAGAGAAGAAACACACTTCACACAAAGGAAGAGTTGGAATGGCATCCACCTTTTCAACATCCACATAAGAAGCTGGAGGACAAAGCCAGAGTGCATTCATACTTCTGGAGAAGGAATCACCATTCTTCTTTCCACAGAAAACTTGGAATGGAACCACCATTTGACTCAAAGAAGTTAAAATCAGCATACTATAGACATGCAGCCACATCGATGTTTATAGCAGCTCAATTCACAATAGGTAAACTGTGAAACCAACCTGGATGCCCTTCAATAGATGAATGGATAAAGAAATTGTGGTATATATACACAATGGAGTATTACTCTGCATTAAAAAATAATAAAATTATGGCAGTTGCAGGTAAATGGATGGAGTTGGAGAATACCATGCTAAGTGAAGTAAGCCAATCCCAAAAAACCAAAGGCCGAATGTTCTCTCTGATAAGTGGATGCTGATCCATAATAGGGGCAGGGAAAGATGGGCAAAATGAAGGAACTTTCATTGGGCAAAGGGGAGGGAAGGGAGGGGACATGGGGGCAGGAAAAAGGGTGGAATGAGATGGACATCATTACCCTAGGTACATGTATGATTGCACGTATTGTGTGACACTACATCATGTACAACCAGGGAAATGAAGAGTTGTGCTGCAATTGTGTACCATGAATCAAGTGCACTCTGCTGTTGTATATACCTAATTAAAATTAATTAATTAATTAATTTTTAAAATATTAAACATTATGTGGGGGGGAATATAGCTAATGACAATTCTAGACTTAGCTGAACCAAAATTAAGCATAAAGGTCAAAGAATAGATTCTACAGATACATGTTATATTAAAAGAAAAGGAAAATTGTTATTTCTCATGAAGTCATTCTCTGAAACCTTGTTGAAGATGGACTTTAGTAAAAAGGCATAATCCAAGAAATAAGCAGACAAGGAATGAAAGAATCAGAAGATTGAACTCAAAAGGGGAAAAAAGGAGTCAGTCCCCAGGAAATAATGAATGAAGGACCCAAGACCTAGCTAAATGGATACTTAGAGAATAGATGCCAGGGAAGTATTTACTTTTATGATGGGACAGGTATTTTACTTGATGCATTCTCCTCTATTAAGGGAAGACTTACGTAAGTGGGGGAAGAATCTGCAGTTTTATTTGTGATAAGTTTTTAGGGAGCAAAATCATTTAAAAAAAAAATCCGGACAAACAAAATTTTGCCAAAAAAATTGTCATGATAAATATCAGCTGACAATAGCATTTGCATAGTCAAATAATGTAAATTTTTTAATATTGGTCTAAAGAAAATTAAAACATGACTGCATCAGGAGAACAGGAAAATTGTGTGTGTGTGTGTGTGTGTGTGTGTGTGTGCCTGCACACACATGGGAAGGCAGAACAAATTAGGGGAGATGTTCAGAACAGAAGACAAAATGCTCATCTTCCTTAAAGGGAAGGCAATAGATAAAGCTAAAATCCAAAAATTGAAAACATAAATTATTTAGAAATATGGAGGCAATAACTAGAAGAATGAAAATTAATTGAAATTAGTTACCTTGAAGAGTAGATAATAATTCAGGAAATAGGTGAGAAGATAGTTATTTCTCAAAAAATGCAGAAAAAGTTATATGTATATACTTGATAAAATTATATATTTATATACTTTAATGCATATAAATATTTTTTTAAATTACCTGTTTTTTATTACCCATTTTAGTGGATGTGTTCTCAGTAGTTCAAATGCATAGAGGTTTGAAAATTATTGCTCTTTTTGCCCTTTTGTATTGAGAAAAAAGTGTGTTTTCTGCTACTCTTCTCCTCAATTGTATTATTTCTCTACATCTTACTCTGCTTTTTCTTTTCTTTTTGGTTAACACTTTCTCTACATATAGTTTTTGACAAATTTTAATTTTGTTTTTTCTGCTTATAGCTACCTTTCTTTTGCTTTCTCTATGTCTATCTTCTTTATTTCCTAACAGAAATCAGCATCATAATTCATCTTATTTATTTATTTATTGGTACCGGGGGTTGAACTCAGGGACATTTGCCCACTGAACCATACACCCAGCCCTATTTTGTATTTTATATAGAGATAGGGTCTCACTGAGTTGCTTAGTCCCTCACTTTTTGCTGAGGCTGGCTTTAAACTCGCAATCCTCCTGCCTCAGCCTCCTGAGCCACTGGGATTACCAGCATGCACCACCATGCCCAGCTAATTTATCTTATTTTAATTTATCTATTTCCTGTCTTAGCATATTTCAGAGATGTGAATTTTCAAGTGAGCATGGGTTTTGCTACTTCCTATGTGGTATGTCATTACCATTATTTTTTAGATATTCAGTAGTCCCAGTTTCTGCTGTTTCCCTCAACAACAACAACAACAAAAATGTATTGAGAGAGTTTAAATTTTCTTAATTTTTATTTGGTAAGCTTTCTTTCTGGCTTGTTATTACATTTTTATTTGTTCTAATTATTTACATATGACAGTAGGATGCATTTGGACATATCATACATAAATAAAGTATGACTTCTCATTCTTCTGTTTGTACATATGTAGAATCACACAGATCGTGTAATCATATATGTGCATAGGTCAATAATGTCCAATACATTCTACTATACTTCCTATCCCCATGCCCCTTCCCCTCCCTTCACTTCCCTCTGCCTAATCCAAAGCACCTCTATTTTTCCCTAGTCACCTCCCCTTTGTGTGAATTAGCATCTGGATATCAGAGAAAACATTTGGCCTTTGGTTTATTGGGATTGGCTTATTTTGCTTAGCATATTCTTCAGCTCTATCCATTTACCTGCAAATGCCATAATTTCATTCTTCTTTAAGGCTGAGTAATATTTAATATTCCATTCTGTATGTTCCATATTTTCTTTATTCACTCATCTGTTGAAGGTCATCTAGGTTGGTTCCATAGTTTGGCTATTGTGAATTGAGCTGCTATAAACATTGATATGGCTGTGTTTTTTAAGTCCTCTGGTTATAAACCGAGGAGTGGGATAGCTGGGTTGAATGGCAGTTCCACTCCAAATTTTCTAAGGTATTTCCATGCTGCTTTCCATATGGGTGCACCAATTTGTAGTTCCAACTGAAATGTATGAGTGTACCTTTTTCCCCACATCCTAGCCAATATTTAGTGTTACTTGCATTCTTGATAATGGCCATTCTGACTGGAGTAAGATGAAATCTTAGAGTAGTTTTGATTTGCATTCTCTAATTGCTAGAGATGTTCAACAATTTTTCATGTATTTGTTTATCAAATGTTTATTTGTTTATCATCTTCAGTCAATTGTCTGTTCAGTTCCTTATCCCAATTACTGATTGAGTTTTTTACTTATTTATTCATTTTGGTGTTGAGTTTTTTTAGTTCTTTATGTGTCCTGAAGATTAATGCTCTCTATCTGATGTTGTGCGTGGTAAAGATTTTTCTCCCATTCTGTAGGCTCTCTCTTCATGTTTCGAATGTTTTCTTTGCTGAGAAGAAGCCTGTTAGTTTGAATCCATCCCATTTATTGATTCTTGATTTTACTTCTTGCACCTTAGGAGTCTTGTTAAGGAAGTCAGATTCTAGGCTGACATGGTAAAGATTTGGCACAGGTTTCTGTTCTAGTGCCTAAATGTTTGATCCACTTCGAGTTGAGTTTCGTGCAGGGTGAGAGATAGGGGTTTTATTTCATTTTGTTACATATGGATTTCCAGTTTTTCCAACACCATTTGTTGAAAAGGCTATCTTTTCTGCAATGTATGTTTTAGGCACCTTTGTCTAGTATGAGATAACTGTGGGTTTGTTTCTGTGTCTTTTATTCTGTACCATTGGTTTACATGTCTATTTTGGTGCCTATACCATGCCGGTTTTGTTATTATGGTTCTGTAGTATCATTTAAGATTTGGTGTTGTGATGCCTCCTGCTTCACTTTTCTTGCTAAGAATTGCTTTGGCTATTCTCGATCTCTTATTTTTCCAAATGAATTTCATGATTCCTTTTTTTTCTATTTATACTTCAAATTTATTACATTGTGATCAGAGAATCTTTTTGTACTTTTTGAGTTTTTTTCTTTGAAACACAAGATTTTATGATGTTTTATTGGACATTTGAACAGACAGCATATTTCCATTTTTCAACCTACCAAAACCTATAAATACCAATTATATCAATATTATTAATTTTTATTTATGTCAATTTTATTAATTTCTTTGGATCTCTCACATCCTTACTTATTTTCTGCCCACTATGTCAAGGAATGGGACAAGTGCTTTAAAATGTCATAATCCTTGTTGTGTTTCTGACTCTTCTTTATAGTTTCAGTAACTTTTGTTAAGTTAATGTTAATACTTTGGTATTTTATGCATAGATGTTCATGCTGATCAATCTATAATTGGATTAAACCCTATTCCATGATGAGATGCCCTTCTTTGTCTTCAGTGATTGTCTGTATTTGTGTGTGTGTGTGTGTGTGTGTGTGTGTGTGTGCAGGGTGGAAAAAGACAGTCCTGAATTCAATTTGCTTTATTTTAACATCCCAATGCTGCTTTCTTTGTTTGCTTTGAGGCAACTGGAGGTATATATGAAATATATGTTTTATACATATGTAAATTGGAATATCTTTTTGTTTTAATGGTTAAACTTTTTGAAATTGCAATAATTGATAGAAAATATATATGTCAGTAATTTTACATCATATTTACTTTTTGTTTTCTTGTATGTCATTATTAGATTTTGCTTTATGTTTTTTCTCCTGGTAATTTTTGGGTTTTGAACTTTATATTAATGCAATAGTTTTATATAATATACATAATACTTTTTAAATTTAATATTTACTAATACACTTATGAACAATCAAAGAATTACTCTTTTTTTCCAAATTCTCTTCCACCTAATTTTATTAGATAATATTTCCTTCATGTTTACATTTATATCTTTAAATATATTTCTATCTCCTTTCTGGTAGCTTAGATCAAGATTTGATTTTTGACCACCATATTCTCCACTAGCCTCTCTATGATAGTGAGTATCCTGATTCTCATCTTTTTCCCTGTCCCTTCCAAGGTCAACTTAGGATAACTTTAGAGTTATAAATAACTTTAGAGTTCATAAAATTTGTTTTGCTTTATCATCATAATCTACACACGTTTTTAGTCATGGTCCTAGAATTAAAGAGATTCAATTCTTACTACCAGTCCTTTTACCAGTTTCTTCATTACTTTTATCTTGGCTTCAGTTTTTCCTTTTTAACATGTGCTCTTAGACTGTATAGTTCCTGGGTTGTTGAAGATTCAAGTAAGTTGTTAACAACTTTTATACCAAATAACACTTTGTGTAGGCATAAAATGTGAGTCACCCTCTGCCTTTCCCAGGATGTCAGACTGTTGATTCCTGAGAGCAAGGTGTGTAGTAAGAGGCAGAGGCACATCTGATGTGTTACCACACCCTCCTCCTAGATGGGACTCACAGTTTCACTTCATGGCCTAACAGATCTGTTCTTTCTCATTGAAATCTAATAGGCTTAGTATTATCTTTCTAAATAAATATTTCCTGGCACACATTTTACCTTTACAAACTCTAAATTCAAGTCATCTATAATTTCCAAAAAAACGTTTTCAGGAGATGTATACATATTTTCTGCTGTTATTTTTCTTCTCCTAAAACACCAATCAGAGAAGTGTTGGCTTTCCTTTGTCGGTGATCTACATCGATGAACTTCTCTGTTATATTAAAAAAGAAATATTCTCTTCCATTTCATTTGTTTACTTCCCTAGATTCTATGCTTTTTCTGCTTTGCAGTATCTTGGTTTGCATTATTTCTAAATGCCTTTATCATTGGGATTTTTTTTTTTTCTTTCTCTTTATTTATTGAGCTGTCAGTATACATTTCTTCTTCTATTGTCTGGACATATTTTATCCCCATTCTTGAGACTTTATTAGGGATTTTTATTTTAGACTACTGATGGATGCCATGATGTTTATATGCAAATGTTTTTCTTCATAATTTTGTATGCCCCTCTGCAACATTTTTATGAGTATTCTTCATCTGTCATTGATCTTTCCTTTTCCTTTATTCATATTTTCATATTAACGTGTAGAGACAACTTTAAAGGTAATTCTCTTTTAGTGAGATGACTTTGTTTTGAAGCATGTGCTTAAAGGTGATTTGAGAGAAGGAGGCAATGGGCATGCTACAGCTTAGCCTAGGAGCCTATGTGCCAAGACTGTTATGTTGAGCATTTACTTCCTCTTCCTCACCATCCCATGTTGGCTGGGCAGCTCTGCTAACAATTCAAGATCTCCCCTTCTCTCATACCTCCTGGGTACACTAGACATTGAAATTCTCCTTCACACTGGTTGACACGCAATTGTGATTCTTTTTCCACTTCAACTTCTGGAGCCTCTGTGATAACAGAGGACACTGGCAGGCCCTCACATGTTCCCTCTCTTCCTGATAGGCTTTGGCCTTATGGGGTGTGCTTCTTTCTTTGGAAACAGGATACCTCTGGCTTTGTTCCAGTTCTATATCCATTTTCATCTTCTTCCATCATTATCCCACAGCTACCTCTGATGTTTACTGCATTTGATAGTGTTTCCTGGAAGAGTCAAATACTGCTCAATTTCTGATTTCATTAAAGATGCACTTATACTTTTATTTTTGTCAATTTTGTTTTTGGATGAGACGTTGGGAACCGTCAATCCTTCCTCTAGTTACAGCTATAAGTGAGAATAGAAATGTTTGTTACTCTTTTTAAATCTTAAAGAGCTGGGAGCAGGGGCACATGGCTGTCATCCCAGCAGCTCAGGAGGCTGAGGCAGGAGGATCTTGAGTGCAAAGCCAGAATTATCCACTTAGTGAGACCCTTAAGCAACTTAGCAAGACCTTGTCTCTAAATAAAATATTTTAAAAGGGCTGGGGATGTGGTTCGGTAGTTAAGGGTCCCTAAGCTCAATCCCCAGTATGGGGGAAAAAAAAAAAAGAAATGTCTTACACAGAGAAAGAACTTTCTTATGAAGATATCAGGAACACAGAAGTATCCCTGGACACATGGGGTTTGTGCCCCTCTCTTGCCCTGTTCAGTGGTAACACTTCAGATGAGAGAGTGGTTATCAATGTGAAGAAATTTTATGGGAACATTCACCTTTTCTCTCTCTGATTTTAGGATCCAAAATAATAAGTATCCCAATAGCATGTTCAAAATATCTCAAAAAACATTCTTTAAAACAATGTATTTACAAAATTCTTCTTGGCCTTCCATGTTACTGCTACATTTTTTTTTTTTTTAAATAGGACAATTGAAATAAAAAGAGAACACCAACTGTAGTTACAAACATTTCTAAGTATTTTACTTTAAAATGTAGTTTTAAAATGGTGCTGGGGAAACTGGAAATCCATATGCAACAAAATGAAATTAAACCCTTATCTCTCACCATGCACAAAACTCAATTCAAAGTGGATCGAGGACCTAGGAATTAGACCAGAGACAATACACCTAATAGAAGAAATAGTAAGCTCCAATTTCCAACATGTCGAATTAGGCCCCAAGTTCCTTAATAAGAATCCTGTAGCACAAGAATTATTACCAAGAATTAACGAATGGGATAGATTTAAACTAAAAAGCTTTTTCTCAGCATAAGAAACAATCAGTGAGGTGAATAGAGAGCCAACTAATTGGGAACAAATATTTAATACGTGCACATCAGATAGAGCACTAATTTCTAGAATATATAAAGAACTCAAAAAAGTTAACACCAAAAAAGCAAATAACCCAATCAATAAATGGGCTAAGGAATTGAAAAGACACTTCTCAGAAGAAGATACAAAATTAATCAACAAATACATGAAAAAATGCTCAACATCGCTGGCAATTAGAGAAATGCAAATCAAAACTACTCTGAGATTTCATTTCACTCCAGTCAGAATGGTAGCTATTAAGAACACAAACAACAATAAATGTTGGAGAGGATGTGGGGGAAAAGGCACACTCATACATTGCTGGTGGGACTGCAAAATGGTACAACCACTATGGAAAGCAGTATGGAGATTTCTTGGAAAACTGGGAATGGAACCACCCTATGACCCAGCTATCCCACTCCTGGGTCTATTCCCAAAGGACTTAAAAACAGCATATTACAGTGACACAGCCACTTCAATGTTTATAGCAGCACAATTCACAATAGGCAGGTTGTGGAACCAACCTAGATGTCCCTCAGTAGATGAGTGGATAAAGAAAATGTGGTATATATACAAAATGGAATTTTACTCAGCAATAAAAGAGAATAAAATAATGGCATTTGCAGGTAAATGGATGAAGTTGGAGAATATAATGCTAAGTGAAATTAGTCAATCTCAAAAATCCAAATACCAAATGTTTTCTCTGATATAAGGAGGCTAGTTCACAGTGTTGTTGGATAGGGGTACATAGGAGGATTAGAGGAACACTAGAATGGTCAAAGGAAAGGGAAGGGAAGGGAAGGAGCAAGGGGGGAGGAAGTGGGGGGGGAAATGAAAAAAAAATTGGTGGTTGAATGAGATGGATATCATTATCCTAAATGCATGATTGAAGATCTGAATGGTACTTATATACTTTGTATACAAACAGTTGTATGTAAAATGCTATATATGTGCATTATGAATTGTAATACATACTACTATTATAAATAAAAAAAAGAAAGAAAAAATAAAATAAAATGTAGTTTTAATCTTGTAACAAAAATTTTAAAAATAACTCAAAATAGTCCCATTTTAAACTATTGATAAGAAATTTTTATTAATATCATTTATAATCCATAAATTAAAAATTTAAAGTATAAAACATTTTATGTGATAGCTTTACATGATTTAAAATATTACAAATGTTTGTATGACTACTATTTTAAAAATAACATCCTATAAATACCCCAAACCAAGTAATTTTAGTTAATGTCAGAGATTAAAATGCAGGCATACAGAATAGCTACTATTTATGTAACAGTAACTAGTTCTAAGCCCTGTCCTCAATGCCTAAATTTAACTCTTATCATATTCTTATGAGATGTATATTATTTTTTCTCCACTTCACAAGCAAGAAATGGAGGCTCACAGAGATTGTGTAACTTGCTTACAATCATAAAGACAGTAAGTGGTAGATACAGTATTGAAACCCAGGTAGTTTGATTCTCAGTTTAATCTCTTAACCTGTGGTCTAGAATTTACCCAATGGGGTAGCAGAAAACTGTGGAAAATGCTCCCACCTGAATCAGCATTCACTTCTGCTGGGGGTGCTGAGCACACACTCTGCAATTAGCCATCAATGAGTAAATGTCTGTTCAATCATGAACCAAGCAGAAGACCTGAAGTTTGAGAAAAGATCATATTTTGCAAGAAGAACAACGTGAGGTCCTTCCAATTAATCTAGTAATCCTCTTTTATTATCATAAAGAAGAGACCTGGTCACACAGTCCCTGAATCAGTCTCTCTCATAAATGGGAATCTGCAAATAAAAAATTAAAAATGGCTAATTACATAGTAAAGCAAGAGTCTGTTTAGCACATGTAGCCCCCCCCCAAAAAAAAAAAAAAATTCCATCTTCCTACATTCCAACAAAAACTCAGCTTTTTGATATCCAAATAGATAGGCTTTCAACTTCTAGTTCTCATATCCCCGTACCTGTTGCAGACATCTGGCAAACTCTGGGGACATTTTTGGCAGTCACAACTGGATGTGGGAAGAAGGAAGTTGCTCTGGCATCTGGTGGGCAGAGCACAGGGATGATTCTAAATCACCTATTACACATAGGACAGCCCCCTTAAGATAAGGAATTATCCAGCACAAATGAAATACATATACATAATTTTTGATTTTTATGAAATATTGATTTTTATTAATGAAAAAGAAGAAAATAAGTGGCTTGGAAAATCAAAATTTTTTTCTCATTCTCCCCATTCCTGACCCATGCTTTAAATGACTAATGGGGGAAATTAAAGGGAAAGAAAGAAACTAAGTGCTTTACAATACTATTTTAGCACTTATAGAACTTAAGTAGATAAAAACTATTGAAAATGTGCTTGCTCTTTGTCTTGACATTGACTCTCAACTCTTCAATTCCCTTCCAGCTCTCAAAGGATTTCTGAAGGAAACCCTTCTTCTAAAATCTTCCTTTTGTGTTTTGCTTTTCCCTGTACCCTAGGACTCCTTGAATCCTCCCCCTCTCTCACAATGTGGCCTTGTTTGCTTACTGCCAAGACCTACATTTCCAACCAACACCCAATGCAGGGTGCAGAAAGGGAGACATAATCTTTTGCATCTTTGGAAGCACTCAATTCTGATGTCCAAGGAGTTGTTTCTGTTCCCAGTAGAGTCAATCCTTGCAGATTAATGGATACATTAAAGCTGGTATGAGCTGTGTGCACAAAAGTGCCAAAGCATAACTTAGTTGCTTATTTTCTTAAATAATTTTTATGAAAAAGATCTTGACGATTCCACTTGTACCTTGCTGATTATATCATGGCTCTTGAGACTCTGCTTCAATTCTGGACCTTCATTTATCTCTATACACCATCAACACACATCTGCTAGGTATCTCACACTTGCAGTTTATTCTTTGTAGATATTTGACACATTAAGAGAAATTTGCTGGCTTTTCATTTTGGTAGATTAGGTTATTTGCATTAATCATTCCTCTTTAACCAAAGGCTAAAAAGGTTTGCTTTGATGCAGAGTAAAGCAGGAGGGAAAAAAGAAAAGAAGTGTTGAGGATGGTGGGGAAGAAGACCTTTAGAATCATGGACACAGATGGAACTTCAGGGAATTTGTGCCCAAGCTTCTGCATAGCCTCAGTTAATAAGGAAACCCAGCTCTGACACGGCTGTGACCAGAGCATGAAAAGCCATTCTGGAAGTAAGTAGATGCATCTTTTCTCTTGATAGATACCATAAGCAATTTTCCAAGGGCAATGGAAATCAAGGAGTCTAAGATTATTAAATACAAAGAAACAAAACAGCATAAACAAATCCATCAGAAACAATCGATAGCATAAAAGACCAGCATACAATTTAGTTTTTGGAGTTATCAAATACAGATTTGCCTACCATGTTCAAAGACACAAATAAATATTATGAATTATAGTAAATTTAAATGGATAAATGATCAATATAAAGGCAATTATAAACTAAGAGAAAAAAATCCAAGTTGTATCTTTTTAATAAAACATAAGAATTCAGAAATATAAGTGTGATGTTAATTTTATGGGTCAATTTGACTGGGCTAAGCATGCCTACCTAGAGAGTTGTTAAAATATTACTTCTGGGGGTTTCTCTTTTGAATAAGTAGACAAATAAAAGGTAATCTGTCAAGACAGTGGAATGAATCAGACATAACTTTCCTGTTTCATATATAAACACACGACCAGTGTAACTCCACATCGTGCACAACCACAAAAATGGGAATTTATATTCCACTATGTATGATATGTCAAAATACAGTCTACTGTCGTGTACAACTAAAAATAACAAAACAAAAAAAACATTTTAAATGTAATCTGCCCTTACCAATGTGGCTAGGCACCACCCAATCTACAGAAGGCCCACACATAAACAAAAGGATAAATTCTCTCTTTTCTTGAGCTGGGTAATCCATCTTCCCCCACCCTAGACATTAGAGCTCCTGGACCTTTAGTCTTTGAGGACTCTAGGACTGACACCAAACCACACCCACTTCAGAAGTTACAGCATGTACTTTTTTATTTCTCACGCATTTGGACTTGAACTGGGTTATACCACTGGCTTCCCTGGCTCTTCAACACACAGGTGGCATACCATAGGAATTCTGGGCCTTCCTAATCATACTAGCTGATTCCCTAAATAGACCTCCTCTTATATTTTTGCATGTTCTGGTAGTTCTGTTTCCATGACCCTTGACCAGTACAGTCAGAAAAAATGATAGACAAAAGGTAGACTCTTTAAATAATATTTGAAAGTAATATGAGGTGACCAAAATTAATATTGAATATATACTAAAGCAAATATCATAACTGGAGATGAAGAGATTTACCACACAATGTTAGAAGTTTGAATTCAGCATGAAGTTTAAAATTTTATACTTATATGTACCTAATGTAATAATCTGGAAAATCTATAAAATAAAAACTAACAGAAGTAAAATTAAACAAATAGTCACATCAGATATTTTAATATGCCTCACCCAGGAACTAATAGAAGCAAGAGAAATAGATGCTAGAAGAGATAGAGATGATTTGTTACTATTAACACTCTTGATCTACAAATATATTGCTTCCAAGAACTGTAGAATATAACTAATTTTTAAGCATGCATGCAATATCTTTATAAACTCATGTGTGTTGGAATATAAACAACTCTCAAAATATGTCAAAGGACTGAAATTCTACAGTGTATGATAACTAATTGCAATGAAATTTTGTTAGAAATTAATTTCAGGGCCCAGCACCAAAAAATAAAAAGTAATACTGATTAAAGTACACTTTAAACTCATACTGAATATTAATATGTGGGGATAGGACTAAAACTGTACTTTGTGGAAATCTGAAACCTTCAGTAAATAATAGATAAGAAAGGTAAGTAGTAAGAAATCAAACATTTTGGGAAGAAAGAAAAGAAATGTATAAAAAATCTAATGAAAGTAGAAGGAAGAAAAATTTTAAATATCAGAAGTTAATGAGATTAAAAAAACAAGCATAAAATAGAAGGAATATATATATCAAAACTGACAATCATCTGGTAGGATTATTCAAGGAGGAATGAGGTAAATTCAAAATGGGGGATAGATTTATCAAAGCTGCACTTTTATTCCTTCAGTACATATGAATTTCAACTTGAAGTGCATCATAACCTTAAAGAACAAAACTCTTGATAATCATGCTGCCTATACCTCAAGGTTACGATAATTTTCATTCTCTCGACTCTGTCCAATTATAGAAAAAGATAACAAAGAATGTTCTTTGAAATTTAAAATATTAAAACAATCTCACACAGATCAGACTAGGTAATAAACTTTACCTCTAAGAGTTTTCTCAGCTCTGAAAAAGTAGAACTAGACTGGAGATTGTAATATGCCTCAAAGAAGATTTAGGGAAAAGGGTTTGATCATTGAGGAAGCAATTGAGAACATTTATTCCCAAATTAAACACTTAGAATGCTGAGTGTACATGCAGGCCTATCTGGGAAGGACACCTATCTTCCACAGTGATTCTGCCTGGAAGGTGTGCATATAGTAACAGTGCCTTTTTTTAACTACCTCCCCTTTTTTTCTAATTCTATGCTTATCAAGAAATCCTCCAAGAATTTTGTGTCACTTGCAATTTGCCTGCTCCATGAGTTCTTCACCTTGAGAATCAAAGAAAGCTTTGGCCCTTCCACAAGGGGAAAATGATGGTATGTGGACCTGTAGTTTCCACACAGCTTTGGGGGATGATTACAGAGGCCAGCCTCATACCCCAACAGCTAAAGAGAAAATGTGCTAAGTCAGAACAATAACTGCACCTCCCAATAATTCTGTTCTCAAGGTTAATAACTAAATTAGCAATTTTGATTTTACTCTATAGTCTTCTGGACTTCACCTAGAAAAGTTAGGGTTTCCAAATCTAAGCAACTCTGGAAGCAAAAGAAACAAAGTGTCTCTTTAGCCAATGGCTAAATGGAGGTGACTGGGGTTGGTATCTTACACCCAATATCTGAACTAACTCAACCAAGAAAATGAGCAATTTTAGGGAATGATTTTAGCCAAAAAAGTGACTTTGAAGAGTAGGAAAACATCTTATATTACCCGCATCACAGGTAAGTCATTATCAATGGAACAAGACCATTGAAAATGTAAAAAATTCAATCCTCAAAAGCATTCCTCTTCAAATCTCTGTTTTGTTAAATCTAAAGTAAACAAAAACAGATTCACTCATACAAGTCTGGTTATCTTGTTTACCTATTAATTTACAAATTTAGAGATTTATAACCACACAATTAAAAATGTCACTAAAATCACCACCACAACAAAAATAAGTGAATTTATTGAGGAATGATTTGTTGGGAGGGTCCAATGTGAAAAAGTGATACTATGTATATCAAGAATATTAAACAAAAGAATGAATGAGCAGCATCTCAGACAAGTCTTTTGCACTTAATTAACTAATCAGTTTTCAAGGATTCCACTGAATATTAATAGCCAAGGTGTAATACCAATGCATAGTAAATAATCCTAAGCATCACTAATGTGTACTTTGAGAAAGCAAAAGCAAAGAAAGAAAAAAAGTAACACATAAGTCAGCAGAATGGAAGAAAAGTGTACGTGATCTGATTAAAGCTGTTAGCATTTTTTTTTTTTTTTTTCCCTATTAGAAAATTCACAAGACTGCATTTACTGAAACATTTATTCAACCATCATAAAACTCAAAATTTATACAAATTTCTAGGCAAAACAGAGGACAATGATTTTCTTTTAGTTTTGCGTTGGCATTTGTAAAATATGAATGACCAATCAGGACTGGTGTTGCAGCTCAGTGGTAGGTCTCCTGCCTAGTGTAGGTGAGGACCCAGGTTCCCTCCCTAGCTCCCAAAAGACAAGACAGGAGAAAAAAAAAAAAAAAAAAAAAAACTTTGTTGAATGAACAATCAGTGTACCTCTAACTTGAAATGTTCAGTCTATATTCACAACAAATTATGCAAAGGAGCTGACTTATGATTTTCCTGAAATTTTTACTCATTCACATAGAAATGACTTAACAAATTGTCAAAAACATTAATTTTAGGCCCAAAAACATGTTCCTGTGTTGGGAGTTCACAGATGCAAATTAACGAAACATTCATTTGGTGATCATTATGCTTTGTCTATAAGTTAATGGAAAAAAAAAAAAAACAGATTGTAAATGCTCGGACACCTTACAAGGAGAATCTGGGCTTCTTAGGATGTGGTTCCTGTAGAAATCCCTACATACATTCTGCTTAAAGAAATACTGACCTGGAACTAGTAATAGTTAATGTACTAGTGATGTCTCACATTATCTAATGCTCTAAGTTTCCTCAAATTTATCTCAACTAGAAACACACAAATTCAAATCCTTCATGTCTAGCCTCAAACTAAACTAAGCCAAACTAAAATCATATAACAGAAGCAAACTCTCAGGGTGTCAGTGGTAAGCAAGCCTCTTTCACATAACTTGGTTTGACAGCTCTGATCATTTAAGGATAAGTTTCTCCTTAAACTCTACCTCTCAAGTTAAAAATCCTAATTTCTAGCTCTTCACTTCCCCCTGTGGGGCTTTGCACATAATTCCATGAACTTGGCAGTGAACACAGGTTGATTAGGACAATGAGCAGCCCGCATCGAAGTCAATGAGTCCTTGGGAGTTGTTAAAATGATCACTAACAGAGATATTTTTTCACTCTAACAATTGTCTGCCATTTTCATAGAAGGAGAAGGACCACAGTGCATGTATGAGGGGCCACCGCACAGAAACAGAAAGGGGCATCGGTGGAGACTACAGACAGCTGAGTTGCATCTATTCCCCCATCACTGTGTTTAAGATAAAGACCTAAAACACATTTGAACGTACATGAGACTGACAAACTTTTTCATCTGGTGGGGAGGGGTGGGACTCAGTATTTTTGATCAAAAGTGAACGCAATCTTGAAAAGTTTCCTATATTCAAATAATTTTAGCTCCCTCATTTCATCCACTTTAATCCGGATTTCACTCTGACCAAATCTTTATGGGTCTGTCCTCCAACACTCTGGCTAATTCCAGTAGACATATCCTGGTCCTTCTCTAGTTTGACTTCTGAATTACATTTAATAATTGCTAACTCCTTATTTTTTAAAATACTCCCTCACTTTTGGTATCCTCTCCTTCTTCCACTTATTCCTGATTATTGATGTTCTACAAGGCTTGAACATAATACCGCTTCTCTTTTCCCTCCATCCACTCTACCTGATTGATGCCAACCAAGCTCATGATCCCCAAACCAAGCTCTCTCCTCAAGCCTCACATTCATACCTCATGTGTCTGATGAATTCTGAGGTCTCTTTTATGTTCTCCAGGCCCATGAAATGCAATTTGACCAAGGTTGAAATTTATCAGCCTTCCCAAGAACTTGCTTTTGCAGATGTTAGATAAATGCAACTTTCAATTGGTTGTCTTAACCAGAAATTGGACTTAATGATGGGACTTTGATTTCTCCAATATAATCCCCAATAAAAAAAAAAAAAAAGCTTCTTAAGAAAATCTTTCTACAGTGTATATCGTGAGCCTACCACCTTAAGAACCCATGACTGGGGCTGGGATTGTGGCTCAGCGGTAGAGCGCTCGCCTAGCACATGCACGGCCCGGGTTCGATCCTCAGCACCACGTACAAATAAACACATTGTGTACAACTAAAGCAAATAAATAAATATTTAAAAAAAAAGAACCCATGACTGATTCTTCACTGACCAAGGATATGGTTCACTTTAACATCACCTTCAAAACTCTTCACTGACTTCAAACCAGGTTTGCAGTCTTGCCTCCTTATAGCACCTGTGATCTTGTTATCCTAAACAAACTACTATTCTTCCAACATCAACAATTTCTACACTTTTATGCTTTCCCTCTATTTTCCATACTTAAAATACCCACATACCCCAATCAAAGGCTTACTCTTTTTTTTTTCATTTTTATTAATTGTTGATGGACCTTTATTTTATTTACTTATTTATATGTGGTGCTGAGAATCGAACCCAGTGCCTCACACATATAAGGTAGGCACTCTACCACTGAGCTACAATCCCAGCCCCAAAGCCTTACTCTTTTAGAATGGTGTAAAATATGGAAGTCCTACAACTTAGCTACTTCAGCCCCCTCACATGGTTCCAATGCACTTTGCCCAATTCTCCATTCAGTCCTCCTGTATGCAGATTTGCCTTCCGTTAACAGATCTGCCTCAGGAACGGGAATATAAGCTCAATGATTGTAGGCATTCCTTTGCCTTTATCCTTAGTGTCATCTCATTGAGCAGAACTCCTCACACACTCAATAAACTTTTAACAAACACTAAGGATCTGTGGCAGCCTCCCAAGTCATCTAACGGTAAGCTTTTCACGCCTGCAGCGATTTAGTAAGAATTGACCGCGCGGGGGTAAAGAGTTTCCATCCTTGTTTCTCATTCATGAGCTCAAGTTGGATCTCTCTTTCTGGTGTTTTTGAAATACAGTGTTTTCATCCTAGGGACCCTCATTTTCAGGGAAGCAATGACTCCATTGTCAGCTGATTTATGTGGCTGCAGGGAGGCAGGAGTTACAGGAGGGTTCTAATGGCACTTTCTCCCCACTCATACCACATGTATCATTCAGCCATGGCTCACAATGCTATAAAAATGTCTCTGCCTGCATGATGAAACACGCATATCCCAAGGTACGCCAGAGATTTGAAAATAAAAAGTAAATCTCCTCCTTGGGTGGGATCCACATTATCATGCAATTTGTGAGCTTGCCCACGTGAGCCCGTTTCAGGCACTTTTAGATCAGTGGAGCAGCTATTAAAGTGCCATCAAAGCATTTTTGACTCCATAGAATTAATCATGAAATCTGTTCCTGCCAGCTCACTTATCATATTCGAAATATTAATTTAGAGCAAAATTAAATCGGACACCCACCGACAGCAACATTTTGCCCTTCAGAACTCCTCTTCATATTGATTTATTAATGGTTGCCAGAACAGTATACTAGAACAATTTATTATTTCTTTCTGGATGTTTCTTTATGCTTACAAATAGTCCTTGGGAATGAGAGCTGTTATCTGACAGTCTTTTGACAGGGGTATTTTTCAATTTGCATAACATTTGGGGGATTTATTGGGAGTTAAGAGAGAAGTACTATTTAAACACCAGTAGGTAGCAATGGCTGATTTGCTTCACGAAGTTTTAAAACCAGGGTGGTCATTTGACTGTGGTGCAAGTCGGCGATAATATAAGACTTAGTGCATCACTGAATCCACTCTCCACTATCATGAGGTGCTGTAAAATGCAGAATGGAAGCAAGCGTAGGGAACCTTTTATGAACTATGTAAATATTCTTTTTACTTTTGCTATTAAGATCTTAAATACCCACATCAGCACTTGAATACCATGAAAGTTCAAATGATCAACTGTGACAGTACATATTCCAGGCAGTAAAAGCAAATAGTCCTGTAATCCTGACACAAAAGACTTTTACTCCCTGGGCCTCAGACAGGAGTCACGCTGAGCAGAGAGCCACTGAACAGCCCCCACGCAGCCCCAACTCCCCATCACATTTGTGTGTCTAGTATTACCAACACAGATGCAGACAAGAGCCAACCTCCACTTGCTCATTCATTCAGTCATTTAATGTGTTTCCCATTGAGTGCCAACTACTAGGCCTGGCTGTAAACCTTGGGCATACCATGTTAAATAATCTCACATATGACTTATATCCCCATTGAGGCAGCAGAGACAGTGACAGAACAATTTTAGCAAAGAGTCAAATAGATAATTTCAGATAGCTGCAGGTGCTGTGGAGAAAATAATGCAGGGTAATGGAGTAGAAGGTGGGGAGGGTGTATTCAGCTAAGTGGTCAGGAAAGCTTTCACAGGCAAGCAGAAGAACACTCTGGAAAAGGAAATAGCCACTATAAGGATTTTGCCATAGGAATGAATCTGTGTACATAGACACAGAACCAGCCCCCAAAAGACTGGAGGATGTGAAGAAAAAGGCAGGTCTTGATCTTTGGGGGCCCTGTGGGCCTGGGTAAGTGATATAACATAGCTTATGTTTTAAATTACTGCTTTGGCTGCCCTGTGGGGAGGTGCTTCAGGCCTAAATTCTCATTTAATCCTCATCACACCACGAGTTTGAGTACTATCACCATTCCCATTTTAGGGAGGTTAGGCAGATCAGCACTAGGTAGGATAGAGCTGACTTCTAGCTACACCAGATGCTAAACTCAGTTCTGTAATCATGTTCTGTCTTCAAGTGAACCATAGGCACATGACTACTATGCAAAGTTAGCTGATCCAAGGCCATCAACACTCCACAGCCACAGGTAAACTCATTCCTTTTAAAAACAACTTATCACTCTGTCATCTCCTTGTGCCCTAGGTCCTGCAAAAAAAGCCAGATTTTGCAGATGGATTCCCCCTTTACTGCCTTTGGTGAGTTATTCAGTTTTATCCTGTCCTCTCAGCTATCTCCTTCCTGGGTGGCAAATCTTTCCTACAGCTCTTTGAGCTAGGATCACATTACCTTGTTCGAAACACAGTTGTGATGCACCAGTATGGGGCCTCTCCTCCTTAGTCTCTGTGGACCCTGTGTCTGCATGGAACCCAGAAATTCTTCATTACTGCACATCCAGTGTTGAGTTCAGCTATCTGAAGTACCCTCATTATGTGCAAACAGAAATAAATACTTTGACTCATATGCTATTCTATTAAATTAACTTTTCTCCTTATTTTTCTTCTACAGGAATGAATCACACAATGAGAAAGCAGATCAGGGAAAGAGTATGTGAGGTATGAATAATAATAGTTACTCCAAATTAATTAATAAATGAAGCGTATACTTGCAAATTTTAACCCTCATTTGAGACATTTTGTATCATATTTTTAAAACAGGAATAGATGTTAAGTGATCCCACTACAAAAAATAAGTGAGATAATGCATATGTTAATGAACTCTACTAAGCCATCCCACAATGTACACATATTTCAAAACATGTATGTGATAAAGATATACAACTGTTACTTTTCAATTAAAAATTCATCATATGTAAATAGAGGCATTGTATAAATATGTTATTATTGAAGACTACATTTATTATTTGTCTTCCAATCAATTTATCTTTATATATATAAGTGCTTAATAATATAAATATATATATATATATATATTTAGCTGTAGCTAACTATTTACCCACATAAATAATTTGCTCATAAACATAATAGTAAAAAAAAAAAAAAAGTCAACGGAAGACATCCTAATTCAACCATAATTACAAACAAAAACTAAATGACTACTCTGCCAGAAACTTTGAACTCGCCTGATTAGATATTGTGATATGTACCCTAGATCTAATTTCCCCGAACCAAAATAATACCAGAGTATTTCCCCTCTGCTTTTATATATGAGAGAGAGAGCAACATAAGTCAATGAGAAAAAAAGTGACAATTAAATTCGCGTACTCTGGTGTCTCAATCTCTTCTATACCCTACAGCAACAAAATCCCCAAATCAGAGAAGGAGACAAAGAAGCGAAAAGGAAGAGAGAAGGAAATCACAAATCACAAACAACAAAATTACCTGAACCGTGCTGAGAACATGGACCTGGAAATAAGAAGACACTGTCCTGCCTCGCTGTGCCTTGCTCGCTTGGGCTGACAGAAGCAGTTCTTTCCTGCTGTACTTAGTTGTTACATAAGGAAAGTTTAGAAAATCTGCAAACTTTAGGTAAGGAATTCTTCCTTTTGTGTAGCCTGGCTTCCTTATCTCCCAGTTTGTTTCTGGCCACTTAGTATCTAGGACAAAAACTGCCAAAAAAAAAAAAAAAAAAAAAAGAGGGGAAAAAAATCAAGATAAAAATTAATGTAATATTTTTTAAAAATATCAAACATCAAAATTAATACAAATTAATACAAAATTTAGCCGGACACGGTGGCCCACACCTGTAATCCCAGCACTTGGGAGGCTGAGGCAGGAGGATCACGAGTTCAAAGCCAGCCTCAGCAATGGCAAGGCACTTAGCAACTCAGAGAGACCCTGTCTATAAATAAAATACAAAAAGGGGCTGGGGATATGGCCCAGTGGTCAAGTGCCCTGGTACAAAAAAAAAAAAAAAAAAAAAAAAAAATTTATAGTTATCAAAAATATCAAAACTTAAAGAACAGGCTCAGTATTACTGATTTTTCATTTTTCCTTAGGTTTTGATATGCACTAGGATTTTTTTGTGTTTTTTTGCTTTAATTCTGATTTTTAAAAGGTAGTGTAGCCAGGTGCAGTGGTGCATGTTTGTAATCCTAGCAATGTAGGAGGCTGAGGCAGAAGGATTGAGACTGCAAAGCCAGCCTCAGAAATTTAGTGAGGCACTAGGCAACTTAGAGAGACCCTCTGGGTTCAATCCCTAGTTCCAACAACAAGTGTATCTAACAGGTATAATGGCACATGCCTTTTATCTCAGCAACTCTAGAGGCTAAGGTAGGAGAATCACAAGTTTGAGGCCAGCCTCAGCAACTTAATGAGAATCCGTTTCAAAATAAAAAGTTTTAGGGCTGGGAATATAGCACAGTGGTAGAGTGCCCCTCTAAGTGGGGGGGGGGACTGTATTTAAATATAATTTATCACTGGGCACGGTGGTACAGGACTGTAATCCTCGTGATTTAGAGACTGAAGCAGATGGATCACAAGTTTGAAACTAGCCTCAGCAACTTAGCAGGGCCCTGTCTCAAAATAAAAAATAAAAAAGGGGACTGGGGATGTCGCTCAGTGGTATAGCACCCTTGGGTTCAAACCCCAGCATCAGGAAAAAAAAAAAAAAAAGTAAAAATATATATAATTTATCTTGATCATGAGTTTTTTTGGTGGTTAAACTTTGTACCTTAGGCAAGTTCCTCACCCATCCTACCTCACCCTGGTCCCTGCCCTGTCTATCAAATGATTCCCTAGAGACTCTAAACAAGCCAGAGTCTGTATAATTAATGCAGAAAAAATCCACTGAATTAAGTATAAAAATAGCAAATGTTGGGAAGCCCAACTGTCCATTGGGGTCTATTCTGCTCTGTCTGCATCTGCTGTCTGTCTCTCCCCTACATAATCCCCAGCCATGCCAGCCAGTATGTCCACCAGGTGCTACAAGAAAACAGACAAGCATTTCATGACGTTTGGAATTCTCCCTGTCAATGTTTAGATTCAGGGAGAGAAGTCCATACCATGGAGTATAACCTTTCCTTTTGACCTCTCTCCTCCCCTACTCCTCACCTCTTGAACCTTAAATTCTTCCAAAACCTACAGTGTGTATCCAGGCTTATACATCTAGTACCTCGCTCAAGAGAGCGGACTTACCCTGAAAGTTTCCATAAAGAATAAAAAGCTTTTCCTCGAGAAGAAATTTCTTACCAATTTTACTTTCCTCCATCCAGCTATAACATATATATATATATAAAGATGTGATAAAAGCACAAGGTACATTATAAGGGTCAAAAAGAGCTCCTTTCTACGCCTTTGTCTAATCTGTAATTGATAATTTGCTCTCTTCTCATTCACTTTCTAATGCCAGCTAAAAATTCTGTCTAAGGTAACAGAAGTAGCTTTATCTCTTTCAAGTTACTTTCTTATTTTTAATGGTGACCTGTGCTCTGGATCTTTCATCCTTTCCTGTAGCAAATAATTATGGGCTTTTCTCTTGATCTCTGTGGGAAGAGAAATACGTGGAGCAAGCATACAGGACACCCTGAGATCCCGTGTGGTCCTGAGGTAAGAAAACTGGCCTTGGTTGATACTGGTCTCACTGAACTGGTGACTAGAAGTAAAACCGGAAGCCTCCCTTTCCTATACCATGGAGCACTCCTGGGCTCTGCCTCCTACTTCCCTGAAACATAATTAACCTTCAAGTCACCTGGGATGTATACACCCCCATGCACTAATGCTATTTGGGAGCTTCTTGCCTTTGAATGTTCTGGGTTTTTTTTTTTTTTTTTGGTGGGAAGCCCTCCCTTTTTCTACCTGATATGGTAAGAATGTGTATGTCCATTCTCCCAAAATTCATATGTTGAAAATACCTAATTTGGGAAGCACTGAGTTCCTGAGGGTTCCAATGATGGGATTAATGTCCTTATTAAAAACACTTTGGGTAGCCTGCTAGCTCCTTCTGCCTTGTGAGGAATAATTAGAAGGTGGACTCTCTGAAGCAGAGCAGCCCTCACCAGACACTGAATCTGCTGGCTCCTCCATCTTGGACTTCCCAGTCTCCAGAACTATGAGTGAACAATTTCTATTGTGAATAAATTACCCAGTCTTGGGTATTGTGCTAAAGCAGCCAAAATAGTCTAAGACATTACCTAATGATGCTCTTCAGTCTATTAAGATTGTTTGAAAGTCTTTCTCTCTCTAGGAAGGTGTATTAATTTCTTATGGCTACTGCAACCCATGTTTTTAAAAACAACATAAATGGATCATCTTACATTTTGGGAAATAAGAAGTCCAAAATGGGCCTATAGGACTGCATCCCTCCTGCATGCTTTTGGGAACTGTCTGTACCCTTGCCTTCTTCAACAGGTTAGAGACACCCTAAGCAACTTAGCGAGACCCGGTCTGAAAATTAAAAAAGGTCCAAGGATGTAGCTCAGGGGCAAAGCTACCTACATTCCTTCTCCTGGCTCCATTCTCCTTAAAAGCCAGCAGTGCAACATCTTCTCTCTCTCATCTGTCATCTCATTGCCTTCCCTTCCTTAACTCTGGGCCTGTCTTTTATAAGGAGATTGTGATTATGGTGGGTTCTGCCTAACTAATCCAGGATAACCTCAAGACGGTTAATCACATATACAAAGTTCCTTTTGCCACATGAGGTAACATATTTATGAGTTCCGGGAATCAGTTTGTAGAAAAAAAGATGGGATGGGAAGGAAGCCCTTACTGATTTCCTGCCATCCTTTGCCCACCCAACCTTAGCTGTGCCCCCAACAGAACCAGGTACAGGTGGTTGCCCAGAGCACTCATCTATAAAAGATGTTAGAATAATATTGTAAAGTAAAATGAGTTGTAGAATATCATATCTTCCAGAAAACCTCCTAGGAAGGGAGTCTGTTTGGGTAGAAGGAATCCTGTGATAAGCTACCTAAAAGAGAGAGAGAGAGAGAGAGAGAGAGAGAGAAGTTTTCCGAAGGGCATATCCTGGTGATACTATGACTATCACACTGCTGTCAAAAGACAACTGGTTTTGCAGAATGGACCTGAGGCTGCCTCTGCCATCCTGTTCTGCCCCTTCCAACCCCAGGCTCAATTCATTTCTAAGTGGATACTGTAGACACATTTAAACACCACTCATCTTATATGGGAGGAAGGGGTGATGGCGTTCCTAATCCATCACAGAAGTCACAAAAGAAGCTCCTATAACAGACAGGTTAACAAAACAAACGCATAACACATTTGTTTAATCAACATTTTACATGACGGGGGGAGGCTTCACATTGAAAACATAAAGATACAAGGGAAGTTACCATCTTTTTTTTTTTTTCTTCACCCTTTTGCCCCCTCCCATCCCCTCCCTCCCCATTGGCCATTCTAGTGTTCCTCTAATTCTCCTATGCTCCCCATCCCAACCCAACTGTGAATTGGCCTCCTTATATCAGAGAAAACATTTGGCATTTGGCTTTTTTGGACTGGCTAACTTCACTTAGTATTATATTCTCTAACTCCATCCATTTACCTGCAAATGCCATGATTTTATTCTCTCTTGTTGCTGAGTAATACTCCATTGTGTGTATATACCACATTTTCTTTATCCATTCATCTACTGAAGGGCATCTAGGTTGGTTCCACAGTTTAGCTATTGTGTCCCACCAACAATGTATGAAAAAAAAAAAAAAAAAAAAGATGGTAGAATGAGATGGATATCATTACCCTAAGTGCATGTATGAAGTCACGAATGGTGTGAATATACTTTGCATACAACCAGAGATTTGTAAAAATGTGCTCTATATGTGTAATATGAAATGTAATGCATTCTGCTGTCATTTATAACATCTTAGAATAAAAAATTAAAAAAAAAAAGACACAAGGGAAGCTAGCTGAGTCAAGGCCCAAATTCAATGAAACAGGGACAGCCCTCTAGAAACAGTGACAAAACAGAAAGAGTAGCAGTTAACAAGAGCAGACTGAGTGGGGAACCCAGACAGTCTAGTCTGCACAGATCCTTCCCCACTCCTCAGTTGCAGCAATTCTTTCTCCCAGGTATGGGGCAGGACCCCTCTGGAATGAGGGTCTTAAATTCCTTACGACCAAGTCTTATGCAGAAAAGTGGGGAAAAAAATTAGGGTGATATTTTAGCCTTATGGCTAACGGTGGGGGAAAAGTCTAGTTTCTATGAATTGCCTCCAGGAAGAATGAGTGACAAGAGGCAAGAGTGCACGTGGTCAGAAAAACACTTGGCTTCAGAGACCTTCCTTTTGGCATATTTCTTCCCAAGCCTAGTAGTTAGAAAGGAAACTAGAACATCAGCCAGAACAGAGGGCCAGATTCCAACTGGAGATGTACCTATATCTGAGTGTAGATCGCTTTGCTGAAGATTTCCTTACCTACAAAGCAGAGAAAAGATCATTCCCCCACATGTTGTTGGGAAGATTAAATATGTAAACTTTCATATGGCATCATATGCATAGCAAACATTCAACAGACCTTGATGCTCCTTACTGGGTGTTACTGGACTTGAATGAGGGCCAGCTTGCTTGACAGCTGCATGTTTTTTCAAACCTTAGTATAATTTCTGCAGTGGCTAAAATTTCCTTGTCCTATAAAGAAGCTAGTAGCCATATTTGGCTATTGTTTTTTTTTTACATTTAAATGAATTTAAATTACATAAAAATGAAAAACCCACCCACTTGGTACTGATTAATTTACTCCACAGAACAAATATGAGCATTTCTATGATCATAGAAAACTTCATAGTACATTGAATTAGCACCTCAGTGTTAGGGAATATTGCAAGATATCCAGAGGGGTAGAAACATTTTAATATATTCATAGTGTCACATATATGTAGCAGTCATAGCTCTTCTGTGGTACATTATAAAACCATAACAGATTTGGAATCAAGTAAAAACAGCATTTTTAACTATATGATGAATACACAGATTGGGCTTTGTAGTTTTGATACTATGATAAAGAATCAGATCATATTCACAGTCTCTGGAAGGAACACTCCAATATTCTGAGTCTTAATATCATCTGTCATTACTTTAACATTTTTTTCTGTTCAATTCATATTTTCTCTATTCTAACCCCAATAGAACTACAGAATTTATACTTACCATTGGTCCTTAGTATATAGAATTCAAAATGTAAACTAAAACAAGTATGACCAGTATGTCACCTCTCCAGTATTCTATACCCACATCAGACATTGCCTGTCAACCCATAATATTCCCCTCATTGGCTTAGACATGGCATCAGAATCCTTCTTAACACAAAGCTGTAGGCAGTATCTATCAAACAATTGATACTGGCATTTCAATACAGGCATAATTGTCACTCTTGGGTCAAAGGATGTTTAGTGGATAGAAATAAAAAAAAAACATAGGAAAACCAATTTTAACATTGAAACAATGCTACTTTCTTTAAGGTACAGTCATACTTCATTTCTTTTTCTTTTTTAATATAAGAGAAATGTTCTTTAACCAGGATCTCAGTGGAGCAACAGTGCCACCCAATGGCTGGTTAGGTTCGTTTTGCATTTAACTGTTACCATTTTAACAGAGAAACCCTTCAGCACATAAAAATGGGAACTGGAATTGGCTATTAGCTGCTGAAGCTGCTATTCACTGATTTTCTAAATGATAGATACACAAAAGGTAGGGGGCATCCTGAGAAATGGGAATTGTCTTAAAACAAAACTCTCAGCACGTTTCTGCTATCAAACAGTTCAACAAAAAGAAAGGCTCCACGTGAATTTACAAATGAATAAGATGGACTTTCTCCTCTCATTTATAAAGGGGTGGAATAGGCAACGGTTCCCCAGCCTCACTCCTGCACCTCAGAGGTGAGCCTGGCTCTTATGTTTTCTTGTTTTCTAATCAATCAGCATGCTAAATATACCCTACTAGAAACATTAGAGTAGGTATATATGTATTGTGGCACTTTATATGCAAAAAAGGACTGTAAAGGCTATGACAAGTGTTATAAATAGAACTATTATTTAGTTTAAAGGGAGACAGAATTTACATTTCCCAAATCGGAGACCATTCAAGCTTTGAGATTCGAGTAAGCAAAATAAATCTGAGCTTTTTGCAGTGTGAAATCGAAGCTCTGACTCTATTAATAGAAGAGGTGAATAATAGATTTCCCTGGTTTGATGGTGGTAGGTTTTTATTACCCAATCTTCGTGATCTGCATAGCTCACCAACCACATTTCCAACACGAGGTGACAGGGAGTCCCCAGGCACTGAGGTTGCTTGTTGTAAGTGCTGGAATTTTCTCCCTTGAAGGGACTTATTTGAAGATCTGGAGACGTTCCCACAGGACTTAGGGCCAAGGAAGGGAAAAAGCCTGCACTTCTTTTTAACTTCCAATCAATCAGAATGCTCACAAAGTCTTTTTTTTTTTTTTTTTTAAACTACATTGATGTTCTTTTAAAAATTCTGGTAGTCAAACAGAATGAGTTGGTGCTGGGTTGATTAAATCTTTTTAATGTATAAAGAAGTGGCATACACATATTTATTACTGTTTGCTAGTGATTGCTAATGATTAATGACTTTCAAAGGAAAACAAAATTCCCAATCTGGTATCCATTTCTGGACAAAGGTTTATTACCCAGGACTTTTTTTTTTTTTTTTAATTCAACTTTGGTCTTCTCATTTCATTAAGTTTTTATTTCAGTGACTTGGACTATGATTTGATAATAAATATGATTAACTGGAAAAAGACTCTAACCTCCAAAATGTAATTTATAGGCTGAACAATAGTACCCAGGACATATTTTATGAATAAACCAAGAATAATACAGTCGCAAATCTGAGATTAATATTCAATTAAGTTCATGCCCTTTCATTGAGCCAGTAGGTAAAGTTCATCGATGGGTTAGTGTTTTTAAAAAATAATTGTAACTTGTTTTTAGAGTGAGGAAATCGGATGAACTAGGTCAGCAAGAGGCGGGATGATGGGGGAGGTAAGCCTGTGAGATTTTAGGCTGGCTGACCTGTGCTTGTATCTTAGCTCGGCTAGAAATCATCTTGATATGTTTGAGTAAATTACTTGATGCCTGTGAGTCTCAGGTCCCCAGTTTGTTCAAATGGAACCACCAAGAGCATTAAACCAATAATACTGTTGTAAGAACCATTGAGTATGGCTATGGTGAAAGAAGACAGTATTCAGAGCATGTCAAGTCCACCAGCTCCCCTGGCAGGAGGAGTGAGCAGAGAAGAAGATGGAAGTCAGAGTCTCTTGGACCTCAGAAATGCAAATGGAGCAGTATCCTGGAAAATAAACTACAAAGGAAAAGCCAAATGAGGAAGATTGTGAGCTCTGAGACTCTGCTAGCTGAATAGAATATAATTTCAGCACCTCCTTCTCATGGTTTTCTGTAGTACAGGACTGTTGTTAGCACCTGCCCCAGAAAGCCTAGTGGAGAAGGTGGGATAAGACAAGCAGCTCTTCCCTACACAGCTCAGAGTAAGCAGTTGATACTGGGGACCCAGAAGCCACCACATCTTCATTGTGGTTGATGTGACAGCATGTATGCTTGTGCCCATGCTATTTTCACTGAGGGAGGCAGAGTTGAATAACTGTCAGGTCACGCAAAGTTAAACAAACTTCACAGAAGATAGAACAAAAGGGAACTTAATCTGAAGACTCTATAGTAAGTTCCTGAATTTCAGAATTCTCTTTTTAACCTATTGATTCTTTGCCATCAATGCTTTCATGTTGACCCTTACCAGGGAGAAAGCATTGGGGAGGCCATCTCCACTGTTGAGGAGTAGGAATTCCAGTAGAGGAGACAGAACACTCAAATATTAAATGCCAAGTGAAGTGGACCCATAAGAAAGAGGAAGAGGGGCACTTCTGCAGAGCAGTTCTGACTGCAGACTCGAAAGACTGCCAGACTGCCTGGGTTTGATGACTGGGTTTACCACTTGGGAGCTGTGTGACTCTCTGCAAGTTACCTAACTCCACTGTCTTACATTTTACACCTGCAAAGGAAGAGAATAATAATATTTATGTAATAGAGTGGTTACATTCAGTGCATGAGTTAAATTATGTAAAGTACTGGATTATTCCAGTACTATTTATTACTAAATGCCTATAGACCACTATAGTGTGACTATTAGTATTGAAGATTTCTATCATTGCTAATAAAATAACCCTTGGATCCAGATGGGTTTCAGAACTGTTTTACTGATAACATGTGTGTGAACTCCATCTATTATATAATCATTCCAATGGGATCTAAGATAGCATCTATAGCCAAAAATATTAACACTTCTGTAGTATGAATTTTCCCACTCAGGAGCCACATAAAGACCCACACAGAGACTCATGTCCTACAGAGTCAAACCAGGCAACTTTCTATCATGTGATGAGTCTTTAAATGCTTTTTCATGCTTTCTGAAGTTTGACTTTGTGCATCTGCATGGCTAAAAATGATCAAGAGATATTGGGAAGGTTTCAGAGAGGAATATTTTTTTTTCTAGTTGGTAAAGAAAAGTGGTGACATTGAGAAGAGGGGCTTCATGACAGTCTTTCTAGTCAAAGGATCAGGATACTCCTGTAAGACAGAGGAGCAGAGGAAGAATAGAAGTTGGGGTCAGATTACCTAATTAAAAAAAAAAAATGGTCAGAGATCAGACAAGCACTTACTGATCTGTTGCAATTCACTAATGTCAATTATTTTGGAATACTAGCACATGGTTAGGTTTTGTTTGCAGAGACTGCAAATCCATGGGTCTGGACAGCCAGTGGTGGTCTTGCCACTGTGTCTTATTTGGTGACATGGTATTCAGTTTTTGGACTGAGGTGTTTGGGGGAGGGGCACATGACAGCCATTTGTGACCAACATACATTATTTTCTACTGTCTTCGGTCCTTCCGGACTCTCTCACTTGCACCTCTCTGTTCTTTTTTGGGCACTGGAATTTTGGACCCATGGTTGGTTGGCAAATAAAACTGTTTCAATAAATCCTGAGATTGTAATGATTGCTCATGTGGTTGAATTCTCATGGTTTCTGTTTCAGTTGGCAGAGAGGTTTTATCATAAGTGCCAGCTCTCTTGACTGGCAAGGCCCTCCCCAGGTACTGTGTTATAAAGACTTTGATTTTGTTACTAAGTCCAGTGTTATGTCCTCCACATACAATCCTGTGAGTATAGAGAACATCTTTGATCTTTTCTTGTACTGTCCAATACGACAGTCACTAGCTACATGTAGCTACTAAGCAATGGAAATGTGACTAGTTTAAGTCGAAATACACTGAAAGTATAAACTACATACCAGACTTCAAAACCTTAGTATAAAAAAGAGAATGTAAAATATTCCAGTAATAATAATGATCACATGATGAAAAGCTAACATTTTTCACATGTTGGGTTAAATAAATTATAAAAACAACTTTAGCGGGGCACGATGGTGCACACCTGTAATCCCAGGGGCTCCAGAGGCTGAGGCAGGAGAGTTACAAGTTCAAAGCCAGCCTCTGCAACAGCGATACACTAAGCAACTCAGTGAGACCTGTCTCTAAATAAAATACAAAAATGGGCTGGGATATGGCTCAGTGGTTGAGCGCCCCTGAATTCAATCCCAGGTACTCCAAAAAAAAATCAAATTTAACTATTTTTATCTTTTGCAATATGGCAGCTAGAAAATTTGAAATCACATGTGTGTCTTATATTTCTATTGGATAAAATTATTTATATATTATATATGTTATTGATTAGTAACATCAAAAATGGTTTCTAACCTTCATTTACATTGTTTATGTTTTTAATGAACTACGGCTTTCATCACATTGCTCCTTTGCCCAAGAAATAAAAGGAGAGAGATTTCCTATTACCACTTTATAGGAAAAAATATCTGAGAATTTCCAGAGGAGATTCTCCTGCAGTTCTCCCTCAATGAATGTCTCACAGTGCCATCATCACCATGCACACACCACCTGGGAATCCTCACTTGAGAACAGTTCTGGAAAACTACAGCCCATAGGAAAAACCTACCAATGATGTATATGTGTTAACATATTGTCTGTGGCTCTTTTTGCAGAGAGCTGGGCTGAATAATTATGACAAGAATATACCCAAGGGGTCCTCAAAATCCAAATTATTTACTATCTGGTCCTTTACAGAAAAGATTGGTTGAGCACCACGCTAAAATAGTCATTCCTCAATGGGCTTTCCTAAATCAATCCTCATAACAGACATTTAGGTCAGTTTTCAGATGCAAAAAAAAAAAAAAAAAAAAAAAAAAAAAACTGCTTAGGAGAATGCTTGAATCACCAGTGTTACAAACTACAAATATAATCAGAAGTAAAATTTTATTTTCCACCTTCTAAAATATCTTCCAATTGTTTTCTTTGAAACCATTCTTCGTGAAATGAGATCCTAAGGGCAGTGTTAGGAGATGGAGGGTTATTTGAGGCTGAAATGAGCAAACAATAAAGGGAATTATTCAGGTCTTCTGCTCTGCTGAAGACTCCACATACCTTCACATTTTACTGACACATTTCCAGGCCAAGAGTGAGCATCTGAGCTAATGGGAACTTACTAAGAATTTTCCTACCAGGATCATAAGCATCCTAAACTTCTAGTTACCTAGTTAACAGCTTTTTTAATGCATTTGGATGAGACATTGAGGATTTGATATTACTGTGTTCATTTTGTCAAACCTTTCTTACAAGCTAAGTCTAAATCTCCTAATTTTTATAACCCTTTAGAGAAATCTTTTTGGATTGTGGTTTATGAAACACACAAAGACTACAGATCTCCAATATCAGAACTGCCAATAAGTTTAGAAAAATAAACTCCAGAGGTTAATAAAGCATTGTTTCACCCTCCTAAGAGCTGGTTATCATATTAAAGGGTGCAGATGTTCATTTCCCCATTTTATTAGCTTTTTTCACAATTGGTTTAAAAACAGAGAGAAAAGAAATTACAATTCTAATTGTGACTCTACTTAACTAGTTCAAACTGATTTAAGCATGAACATCTGAGAAGCCTGAAAGTCAGTAACCATTTAAAAGTCTATTTGAGCAGTAGATCGTAATTCCTAGGAGAAATGGAAAGGTGCTTTATAGTCTAATGCTGCCTTTTGAACTGTATATCACTTTTTCCATTTAGAATTCATTTGAATTCAGAAATCGAGTTAGGTTCCCTTTGTTAGAGACACTCCAAATATTTTGACAGCTATTTGAATACCATATTGACAAGCCCATTGTATTTACTGGTCCTAAAACAAATAATTTCCACATATCCTAAGCTTTAAAACTCTTTAGTACAAATTATTAAAAGATTATAAAGTGTTTGTGCATTTTTAAAGGGAGGGATTTGTGACTTCTTAAAATAGGAAAATATTTGAATAGCAGCTATAATTCTAGTATATTCACAAATCAGTCATTAAAATGCATAGGGCAGAGTCATTGCAGCTGTATACAGCTTTTATTATTCAGACTGCTAAATGGGTAAAACATATATTTTAATTTAATGTATAATGCACAACTCAGAATGAACCAGAACAATTCCCCCTCCCCTCTCTCTCCTAGGGAGAAGCCAGAGATCCTTCAACGGGCTGGTGATAATTTCTCCTGGACAGCAGCCAGTCAAGATTTATTGAATATGCTAGCATCTCTCCATAAAACACAGCAAGAGCTGGCAGAAGTTTAGTCAAAAAACCAGCCCATAACATTTCTGCTTGTATTCATATATTTTCATCGGGGATTTAATTGCTAAGCCTTCAGCTTTGGTTACCAATTATGGCTGAATGGGAACTTTGGCTCCTATAGAAAGTTAGCAAACAAAGGGGGAGTCTCCTCATTTCATGACACAGGAATAGAAGACTGGGGTGGTGGCAGGGGCATTTAAAGATCTGACACAAGGGAGCCACAAAATGTTACCTCCTACATATTAATAAAGAGGTGAGGGAGTGAAGTCCTTGTAAGTCACTTAAGGGTAACTTGAAAGCAAAGAAAGTTGCATGACATGGCTTTCTTCAGAAAGTCATCTAACTCCTCCATTGTGAATAAGCCACATCTTGTCTGTAGAGAGTGTCACTATCTACATAATGGTCAAACTTTCTCTGCATCCCTCTTGATGTCATCTTGAGCCTCCTGGAACATAAAAATCCTCCCCTTATACTTCCAGAACAAGCAGAATTGCACTTCTAACTTCTTACATCTCCACAAAGAGTTATCAATTTTCTTTCTTTGGTGACATGTACAGTTTTCACAGATACAATTTATTCCTTCTTCGGGTCTCCAGCAAGCTCTCATTGGAGGTTTGAACACTCTTTCACAGGACAAATCTCGGTGGCAGCACTTTACTAATTTACTGTGTTTAATCAGGGACTCTGAAAAATCATTTTCTTATGTCTTTCCATGTCCTGAGATTTCTACCAGCACTTGGTCTCTTAGAAAAGACAGTGCTAAGCTCCATGTCGTTTCTGTTGGCTTTTAGATTTAGTCAATTTATGACAACATCAAGTGGGAATTGTATCTTTTAGCATTGTGGGTAATTTCACCAGAGAGGAACAAATGAGGGCTGAGGTTAAACTGTCTTAGGAGACTCAGAACTTGATTTAATTGAACTGCTAAAGAAAACGGTGTCCTACAATAGCCTTTAGAATGCTGAGTGCCTCAGGACTCTCTGCTCTCCCAGGCTGCCACCGCTCCTGGGCTGATGCACACCAGGGTCTAACAGCCTTATCTTCATGATGCCCGGACTTCACACCAGGGCCTTTGGCATCACTTCTAATTTATTTTTATCATACTTAAGTAATCAGCAAAATAGCCAATCCCTTCCACGTGTAAACTGATTCTGAATCATCTTCAGTATTTATTCAGGTTTTATCCACTGTCTTCTGTAAAGTATTTGCAATGTCCTTATAACAAAGGAGGTAAATTTTACAACCTTAGTAAAATGAAAGAGGAATCCAGGACCATGGAGAGGTACAGCATGTAGATAATGCACACTCGGGGGACTTAGAGAGTTGAAACTGTATTTGACAGAAGACTTCATGTTTCTGGCAGACTGGGAAAAAGGAACACAAGCCATGATTCACGAGGCTACTTTCCCTCATTTCTACAACATACATCCTTGTTATCCACATGCATGATGCTGTAGCCTAAGTGTGCTATATTTTAAGATTCCATGGTTTCATCAGATCAATTTCAACAATAAAAAAAAAACAAGAATACAGCTGGGCACGTTGGAGGATGCCTGTAATCCCAGAGGCTCGGGAAGCTGAGGCAGGAGGGTTAAGAGTTCAAAGCCAGCCTCAGCAATGGCAAGGTGCCAAGCAACTCAGTGAGACTCCTGTCTCTGAATAAAATACAAAATAGGGCTGGGGATACAGCTCAGTGGTCAAGTGACCCTGAGTTCAATCCCCAGAACCCTAAAACACAAAAGAAACAAGAATAAGCAGAGTCAGCAAGATTATTCTCATAAATGCTCATTTATCCATCCTTTAATGTACTGCAGAAATAGTAGGTCCTAGTCTTCCCCATGACTTCCTGATACCTGTGTACTTGGTCTTCTTCTACTCTTCCTGGAAACTTCTTCCTCATCTTCCTACTTGTACATCCTGACTCCTTCTGTCTATAAATATTCCAAGTCTCTCCTATAATAAGGAAAAGATCTTGCACTCAGCCTCATTTTCAAACCTACTGTCTCCATCTCTTGGCCTCTTTTGATTATCAACCTTTTGAATGCAAGAGCATTTTTACACACTAATCATTTTTTTTTATCTCCTAATCCTCTAAATGCTACTGCAAGAACCCTACCAGACCCAGCATGTACTTAGGAAATTTTATCAATGACTCACTATTTGCCAAACTAAAACCTCCTTCTTTTCTCTCCAGTCTGGACTCTTTCATACCTGAAATAGCTCGGTTTCTGCCTTGAGTCTCTCCTATTGCTAATACATTGTCTATCAGAGTTGACCTTCTAAGCCAAAGATGGATGACCTCAGTTGGAGAATCCAAGCCCTTCCTCAGCCTAAATTTGGCCTCGTCTCTAGATACCGTCCATGTGCTAAAGTGTACTCATTCCTAAGGTGTACACTCACACAAAACTCTAGCAACTTACAGTCCACTCCATGGTGACTTTGCTCTGCTTAAAATATCCTTCCTCAGTTGGTCCTCCTAGAAAACACCTGATCTTTAGCTATTTCTAAATCCTTCAATCCCACCTGAAGAATTAACCCCTTGTGTTGCCAGGGCACTTGATCAGATTGCATGAGTTAGTTTTGTATGTTTCTCCACTGCTGACAGGGAAACTCATCCAAGGCATAGAACTTGCCTTATTTCCCTTTGCAACTCCCTTAATATAGTCAATGTAAAATAAATAGTTAGCAAATTAATTATGTTCACCTAATGTTATTATTTTGTTACTAATCCCGAATATATGTGTATAGGTAAATTTACAATATATTCCTATAGTGTTGTCAGCTGCCCTTGGCTTCTCAGAACTTGTTATGGGCACATATTTCACTGCATTTCTCTAACATATTCATTTTTATATAGCCTAGCACTGAAATGTAGACCAGAAACAGCAATCATAATATTTTAACAATACCACTATCCAGTTATTTATTGAGTGACATGTGAAGTGCCCTGTGCTAAGCACTTTTCATCCTTTAATCTCCTTTCCTTATCAAAACAGCCCTATGAGATAGGCATTTGTGTTGCCATTTTCATATCGGGAAACCAAAAGTCTAGAGAGGTTAATACCTTCCGGAATCCCATAGTTACAAAGTGGCAGTGCCCAGGTCTGTATCCGAGCAACCTGAAATGCACGGGATTACCCACTTGGTTGATTGGAGGACCATTGTGCTCTGCTGTTGTTTGTCTATTTATTAGTTGGGGGCTTCGTTTTGTTTGGCATAAGCAAGTTAAAGGTGTTTGGGGAGATAATGTCTGGCTCCATTTTCTGACATGAAGTTGTGAACCTGCCTTGGGCAAAGGAGAGAGGAAAAGTAGACCTTCAAAAGCATCTGCAATCTTCGTTCATGGCATGGATTCCCTCCCACTGTGACTCTAAAAGAAAGCTATGAGACCAGGTTCCAGTTTTGTCTCTTTCAGATCATGCTAATAAGTTTAGTCTGTGTCTTTGGTACAGTATCTGGTTTGGTGTCAGGCTTAATTAAAGTTCGTGCTAATTAATAATAAAGTAGGTAAGTCAGAACCTGGAGATTTAAAGTTCTCTATCCCATCTTCTCTCCCTCCCAGCCTGATTGAAACCATGCTCATTATCTTTCTGCAATTAATTAATTCCTTATTCCTGAGGCTTATCCCTGTTTTCCCATGGGATGAGCCTCCTGGATGGAGGACCTCATCAAGATGATTAGGTCATACTACATTCACCAATTAAACAATAGTTAGGTATTGATTTCTGCTGAGAAATGGAAATGATTAGCAGACCCTTTGCAGAGAGAGCTATCGTTCTAAGAGGTTACCATTTTATAGTTCTATTTCTAGAGAATCACTTGGCATTTTCTTAAGGTCAGATGGGATACCGTAGTGCTAACTACTTAAGAAGATAAATCTGTAACTTATCACTATTAAGAGCATGTCTGGGCCATTGCTCAAACTCACCATACAGACACCAATATTAAACTTCTTCATGTATGAATAATGTAATGTTATATTGTCTTCACTATTTGCATTTCTTTCTTTATGGTACCAGGGGAATTTCCTCTCTTTCCCTCTCTTTCTCTCTCCATATATACGTACACACATAGGTATGCATATGTGTGTATACATGTAGCGTGTGTTTTGAATGTTTTTTGTGAACAAATATTCTATGTTCTTAGGGCCACAAGTGCTAATCAATCTATAGTTAAAATTATTTCAGAATGGATGAACACAGATATCCCTTAATATGTGGTGACAGCATTTATTGTTTATTTACATTTATTTATTGTACATTTATTGTACATTTCTTTATCTCCCAAGCCATAAGCAAAATATTGAGGTGAATTTAATACTGACTGTGTGAGATGATCTACGTAGTAGGATGTATACAACTGT
Organism: Tamias sibiricus; assembly: GCA_025594165.1. Classification (NCBI taxonomy): domain Eukaryota; kingdom Metazoa; phylum Chordata; class Mammalia; order Rodentia; family Sciuridae; genus Tamias; species Tamias sibiricus. The sequence continues at coordinate 16,262,237 of CM046662.1, forward strand.
TTTTAAAGGTTGTATGCTTATTTTACATTTTGTAATAAGATACAAAAACAATGATTTGATGGCTACCAATGAATGATATAAAGCTAAATTTCAAAACATCACACCTATTTTGAGGAAATATTGCAATTCTGAAAAAATTGTGAAGGCAATAAAGACACATTTGAGGTAAAAATAGAAAACACATTAGATTCAGAAAGAAAAAGCATTAGTAATTGTTAATAACTATAAAGTGTTTGTTATGTGTCAAGGGCTTATTTTGGGCTACTTTAGGTCCACTAATTTACTTAGCACCAGCCAAAACTCTACAAGGAAAATAACATTATCAGCATCATTTCATAAGCGCCCACTGGAAATAAGGCTCTCTATCCTTTATTCTCAACTTTCTAGGTTATATTCTTTTAGTTTTTAGCAATTCTCAATGCACTGAGAGACGAAAAAAATTTAAAATTTAATGCCCAGTCATAAACAAAGAAGACAGGCAACGAGACTTCAGAGGAGACATCACTGGGTCCCCCGTGCTCCATACATTACTCTCCCAAACTGGGCTGAAATTTCTTATTTGATCTAAAAATTGAACAATAAAACTAACCCCTCTGAGTATTTATTTCATCATTTTCAGAGCCCGTGAGTTGTTTCCTTTGTGGGCAAACACTCTATTCTCCGGACCAAAAGGTCCTTATCAATTAATCTATAGTGAAAATACTTATGAATTGACAATGTGAACATTATTGACTATTAGTGTTAGAAATTTTTAAATTTTTTAATTGCATTAATTAGTTACACACGACAGTACAATGCATTTATGCACTGTGATATATCATACATAGATGGGATATAATTTCTCATTTTTCAAAGTATACATGTTACAGAATCATATTGGTCATGTAGTTACATATATACATACAGTAATAATGTCTGTTGCATCCATCGTTATAAGTTTTCATCATGCACTTGTATGTGACAGACACTAGTTAAGCCCTTTATGGGCACAATCATGTTTTCCTCTCACAACAACCCTATGAAGTGATAGTTAGGGTCCCCACTCTATAGAAAAAGGCCTAGAGGCTCAGAGAAGTTAAGCAATTTGTTGAAATTCTCACAGATAAAAAGTAAATGGAATAATATTTGAACTTGGGGATATTTGACTGAACCATATGCTATTTCAACTATATATAGATGATGTTGAGGCATTTTTCGTTAATGTTCTAAAAACTAATTCTGTGTAAAATTTCAACAACAGAAACTTTGCTATTATTTCATTGGAAGCAAACATTGCTTATTTTTCAAATAGTTCTGTTCATAAAACAGAATTTGTATATAGGCATTCAGACACATAGGATCTTCTTGCAAAGGACTTGGTTTTGTAGATAGCCTAAATTAACACTAGCTGTCTAGCTTACTGAAAGCAACATTTTATGGTTCATGCTTTTTAACACATGATTTTTATTTACTCAATCTAATTAGTGTCCAAATGGTACTTACAGTTCCTGATGTCAAGAAGCCAGCCATAGTACTGGGGAGAAATGGTAAATATATGTTGAAAGTGACACAGTTCAACACCACTTGCTACAGAGCAAACTGTATGGAATAGATGGATAATAGCGTCACCCCCTATATGTCCATCAACAGCAGGAGATCATTGTGTCTCAAATGGTTTGGATTAATTCTAGTGAAAATTAATTTTCTTCTTTACCATTTTTAGAGTTTCTTTCCTTCTGTATTACCTCTACCTCTTCGTTGAGATTACAATAGAGTTGTTTAAGGATATGTAACTCTCCTACTATTAGATGCAAACATTTATGGGTTAAAGACAAATCCTTGTTCATCTTTACATTGCATCTGATAACAGCTAAGTGTTAACTTTATTGAACATTGCTTATAGAATACACATACCATTCTTTAAATCTGCAAGCTTCCCTTTTGGGTAGATCCCATGAAAGATATTACAGATAAAGAAAGTATGTAAAGCCAGGCAGACAATTTTAGGAACCAGGTTACCAAAAAATGTTTATCAAAGTGACTTGAGCAAATTCTGATTCAAGGCTAGGAAGTCAGTACCTCACATTGAAGAAATAATTATCAAAGTCATTCATCAAATTTTAAGTAGCCCTCCCCTTCATCCCTACTCAAACAAAGGCTTGGCAGCAGTAATGAACTACCCTGGCCTTCAAAAAGGGGTGTTGAGTTCAGGAACAGTATTAGCATTTTATGTCATCTTTTGCTGTCCCCATGAGAGGCTCCAGAGGTAAGGAAGCATGCCAAAAATGAGTCTTGCCTTATGTGACCATAAAAATTGCAAGACAAGGAAGAGGAAAGAGATAAATAGGAAAGGAAAGAGGTGTTGGTTATTAAGCAGCTATTTACTGTATACTCAGAGCAAAGCACATTATACTACTTTACAAATCCTACAATATCCCTTTAAATATTTGAAAAGTAGCACTCAGTGACAGTGAGCTAGTCCAAATTTATGTAACTTACAAAGTAAAGAATACTCTAAACCTGTGTGGATTTAAATCCTTACTCTTCCCACTATGAATGGAAAACGCATCCTTTCTGTACCTCTCAGATACTTAATGCATTCTTGAAAAGTTACAAATATACAAAAATATGTATAAGGCATGGATATTGTACATAAAAGTGAAAATCCATCCTAATTTCTTAAGAATATAACATCTACATTCTGAGGGCATCTCCTTGTGATATTAAAGATCTCAGGAATTTTTCAGAGTATGATACCTGAGGAATATGCAGGATGCTGGTTCACTGAGTTATTTACAAAGAACTCCTGTTTTTTGAAGTCAAGATACGCTTACCAAACTTGAAAGGAGAATACAGGACATTGTGTGCATGAAGGGATTTGTACTGTAACTCACATTTGTCACCATACACTGTGTACCACCCAAAAGAGGAGGAAATACTGCCCCTCACTTTCAAGATGCTCAACAACTTACTGTTATATAAGAAATGTAAACCAACTGTTTTAAAAAATATGTATTAGCCAGGTGTGGTGGTACATGCCTATAATCCCAGTGGCTCAGGAGGCTGAGGCAGGAAGATTGTAAGTTCAAAGCTAGCCTCAACAAAAATGAGGCACTAAGCAACTCAGTGAGACCCTATCTCTAAATAAAATAGGTCTGGGGATGTGGCTTAGTTGTCGAGTGCCCCTGAGTTCAATTCCTGGTATCCTCCCCCGCCAAAACAAAATTATTTTGCTGAAAGGGATGAATGAGAGTATGTGCATGCTATATTTTAGTGAGGAAAAATCTATTTGGGCAAAAGCTTTTAGAAAAGGGAATGTCTTAATTTGGAGGAAACAGTATAGTACTGACATGGGCATGGAAAATTGTAACAACAACATCAGAAATAATGATCATCATCACCCTGGATTCAGATCCTGGTTGGTCTCCATACTACCCATCTTTAGTTACAGCCACCTCGTGCCAACATCTGGTACATTTCCTGATAAAAGCTTCATATTTTGCTTTGCAAATCAGTCCATTAGTCTACCTTTGGAGAGAGGGCCTTATCTAAACCCAGCTCCAGGGTAGGAGAGTTACCAGACCTAACTCCTTCAGCATATTCTATCCTGTGATGTGACCATCAAGGATGGCTATTTGACTATAATTGGTCCAATTAGAGCCTAAGACTTTTTTTTTTTTTGGAAACAGCTAAAACTGAAGTTTATCATTTCACTGAGTTAATGAGTGAAAGAGCTACATCTAGCTGCTAGCACACATTATCCCACCACAAAGACAAAAGTCCTCCTGCAAATGGAGTCAACACACATGAAAGCAGTGATGGGCAAAGTAGAGAAACCAAGTATTCACTGGAGCCTCACCTGAAGCCAGGAGTGACCCAAGTTTTGATTACTATGAGTCAATAAGCTACTCCCCAGCACCATTTTTTTTTGCATCAATTTAAATTTGCTTCCTGTCATTTGCAACCAAGAATACTGATGGATACAGCTAATTACCAATGGCAAAGCCTTAGATTATCTACTCTTTAAAGTTTTGAGAGGGATTTTCTATGAAATATTACATGTAAAGGAAGCCACATGGGTCCCAGAACAATTTATGATTAGCTGACTGAGAAGTATTTGCGGAAGCATTAATAATAAGATGCACTGAGAGTTCAGAAGGCCTTGCATGGATGCAAACAGAAGTCCAAGAGAAGCGGTCACAGCCCGTGTGATAACTTGCTCTCTGGCAGTTTCTCTCTATTTTCAGGTCTAGAGAAACAGGTTTGGAGTCTAAAGTGACAAGGCTAAGAACAGGGAGGAGAAATGGGTTAGGTCATGTCCATTTATGTCAATCACTTTCACATTCCTGGGTATAGTATTTCAAATGAAAAGCCTTAGACACATAAAGGAAACAAAATAGGTCACTTGGGCCACAGTGCGTCTTTCAGGGAAACCTGTTCTGGCACAATCAGGCTAAAGTGAACTGCATTGTGTAAAGCTATTATATGACTTGAGAATAACATCAATGGAACTAATTTGGTGCTTTTTGTTGTAGTTCTATTGTGGCCTATTTTCTACACTTCTCCACTGTAGAGAGAAATTAGTAATGACACAAATTATTTTAATTATTTCCTTCTACCGTATAATTTGATAATCAGCAATTTAAATAATGTCTCCACATTAAAATATTATTACATATAAAGACATTTTTGAAGTTCTATAGAATGTAAAATGTATACCCTGGTGTTTATTCTTAGTAAACAAGGTCAAGTCCATCGCATGTGTTTAAAAGTGTAATCAGAATCAATAGGATGAGGGTAAGAAAGAAAATTCACTGATATGATTTGAAACAAAGATCTAACATGTACATTTGTAGTGAAACCCAAAATTATTAGAATCTATTAATAGTTCTTTGTTTCATGAAAAAAAAGCAGGTATGGCCTTTTTTTTGTATGTATGTAATTCAACAAGAAAAGTTTAAAATTTATGTAGATAATGCCAACAAAGAATGTTTCCCGAATTTCAAACACTAGATATTGTCAACACTAGTCACTTACCATGTAAAAATTTTCATTTGCACTTTTGTAAACTCAATTTCAGAAGAATGACAGGGCATTCAGATGCAACCATTGAAAGATAGATTTTTTTGGTTTGGTCACATAAAAACAACTATGAGAAGAGAGAGAGAGGATGCAGGAATAGCAGGATTTAGTTACCCATGCTCAATCCACTTGAAGTCTTGGGAGAGTAAGTAAACCAAACTAACAATGCTGTAGCTGAGGTCTTCAAAGTTTTACAGAAGTGATTCATTAGAAAACCAGTGCTGAGTAACGGGAGTAGACTTGTCAGGAGGGTCACCAAGGAAAACACAACCTGTTCAAGCCCTGGAAGGGACAAATTTTTACTCACACACAGAAGAGAGAGTGAGATCAGGTTCTGGGTGGCACTGTTTCCCCACAGCCATTGTGGCCTCACAGTGGCTAACACACAGCAAGTGACCCCCCACATTCCTCTTTTGCTGCAGCAGCAGAACACCAACCCCCTTCTGTGGAGTTCGATGTACTCAAATTTGGGGTGTACCTGAGGATCATTGATAGACTAAAGCCAAATAGGGAAGCACACATGGAGTCTTGAATCAGAGAAAACTATTCCCACACAAGGCAGGAGGTCCAGCGCAGGTTATATGGACCCATCTCTTTCCAAGGAAGCAATCCTAGCCCAAGGCCCAGTCTTACATGTCTGAGTGAGTGTTGAAAGGCCCATCCATGAGACTGCCCTTCCCAGCAACTATGTGGCTTTAAAGAAAGGTCCTGTATTAAGCAATGTGGGGTTGTCAAATGTTCAGTCCTTTTACAGACACATGTACTTCTGCACTATTTCTTGAGTAACCCTAGATACAAACAACTAGAATTCTTAAAAAAACATATTTAGAATTACTTTTTCAATTATAATTTATAATTCATATTAACTATAGAAATAAATGTGTTTCAGTATATCATTTTCACACATGCGTATGCATTCTTGGATCATATCCACCCTCCCTACTAACCTCTCCTGCTCTGTCTCTCCTCCCTCCCCCAGTGCCCTTTATTTTTCCTAAGAGTCTTCCCTGCCACCCTCCACCCCCTTTTTCTCTTTGGTACAGGGATTGGAACAAGGGTCACTTAACCACTGATATCTTCAACACAATTTCAGTGTTCCAGCCCTTTTTATAATGAGACAGAGTCTCACTAAGTTGCTGAGGGCCTTTCTAAGTTGCTGAGATTGGACTTGCACTTCCAACCTTCCTGCCTCAGTCTCCTAGCAGGCATGAGCCACTGTGCCTGGTCCTAATAGTCCCTCTTACTATTTCCTCTCTATCATGCAATTGAATTTAATCTCACTCCTAAATTGTTCAAGCTTTAAAGTTAACCTCAAAGACTTCTGTTTTGACACATTAGATAAATACATAGTACCCCCTTTTCTATGTCTTCACTTTCAGTTACCCATGTCAACTGCAGTCTGATAATATGGATAAAAAAATTCTAGAAGTAAAACAATTCATAAGTTTTAAATTGCCATTCTGACTAGCAAGATGAAATCTCTCACCATCCTGCTCTGTCCCACCCAGAATATAAATCATTTCTTTATCTAGCATATCCATACTGTACAATAGGAAGACAGCTTATTCCAACAACTTTTATTACTATATATTATTACAATTGTTTTACTTTATTATTATGTATTATTATTAACCTCTTTGTCTTATAAATAAATTAAGCTTTCTAATAGGTGTGTAATACATTGTATATATATGTGTGTGTGTGTGTGTGTGTGTGTGTGTATGTGTGTATGGTTTGGTACTATCTGTGGTTTCAGACACCCACTGCTGATCTTCAAATATATTCCCTGAAAATAAGAGGAAACTAAGACCATACAATAATTTCTAAGCAGAGGTCTCCAATGGAAGGTACTTTTTTTCTTTTTTTATTTTCTTTAAAATTTTAATTTGTTATATATGAAAATAAAATGCATTACAATTCATATTACACATATAGAGCACAATTTTTTATATCTCTGGGGTTTTTGTTTGTTTATTTTTTGGTACTGGTGATTGAATACAGATGCACTTTACCTTTACCACTAAGCCACATCCCCAGCCCTAGTTTTTAATATTGAGACAGGATCTTACTAAATGGCTGAGGACCTCATTAAGTTGCTGAGATTAGCCCCAAACTTGAGATCCTCTTGCCTCATCCTCCTGAGTCACTAGGATTACTAGCATGCACTAGCATGCCTAGCTAGAGGTCTCCAATAGAAATATAACACAAACTTCATGTGCAATTTAATTTTTTTAGTACTAGATTTTTAAAAATTTTTATTTGTTCTACTTAGTTGTACAGGAAAGCAGAATGCATTTCAATTCATCGTACACAAATGGATTGCAACACTTCAATTCTCTGGTTGTAGACAGTATAGAGACACACCATTCCTGCAATCATACATGCACCTAAGGGAATGATGTCCATCTCATTCCACCATCTTTCCTAGATTTTTAAAAAGTCAATAGAAATAGATGAAATTAATTTCAATATATTTATATAGCATAATATATTAAAATCATTATAGTTATAGCATATAACTAATATAAAATTAAATATTTTACTTTATTTCTTTAGTCCTATCTTTGAATCTCCAGTACATGGTATGCACTGGCAATAGGTATCAGCTTAGGCCAGCCACATGGTGCTAGAGGCTTCTTTTTGAACAGGCCAGCTTTGCAGGTAAACGGGTTCTTGTTCTCACCAGAGTTTCCTTCTTTGAAAAATAAGCACACAAAAGAAAATGCAACATATCTACAATCTCTCATCCCAGCTCTTTCAACAAAGGCCACCACGCAAAGCCATTAAAAGAAAACAAAAATCTCAAAATTCTAGAACACAACCTGAAGAACTATTTGGAGAAAATCAGACTTGACAAATGTGCATAAAATGATAGAGAAAGTTTTCTGGTAGAGTTTTTTGGGTCTTCTAGGTATATTATCGTGTCATCAGCAAATAGTGCTAATTTGAGTTCTTCGTTTTCTATCTGGATCCCTTTAATTTCTTTCGTCTGTCTAATTGCTCTGGCCAGAGTTTCCAGTACTATGTTAAATAGCAGTGGTGAAAGGGGGCATCCCTGTCTTGTTCCAGTTTTTAGAGGGAATGCTTTCAATTTTTTTCCATTTAAGATAATGTTAGATCAGGGCCTTGCATAAACAGCTTTTATAATGTTGAGATATGTTCCTGATATTCCTAGTTTTTCCAGTGTTTTGAACATAAAGGGGTGTTGAATTTTGTCAAATGCTTTTTCTGCGTCTATTGAGATGATCATATGATTTTTATCTTTAAGTCTATTGATGTGATGTATTATGTTTATTGATTTCTGAATGTTGAACCAGCCTTGCATCCCTGGAATAAACCCACTTGATCGTGGTGCACTATCTTTTTTTGGCAAAGTTGAAGGATACAAAATCAATACACATAAGTCAAAGGCATTTTTCTACATTAGCGACAAAGCCTCTGAAAGGGAAATGATGAAAACTACCCCATTTACAATAGTATAAAAAAAAATACCTGGGAATCAACTTAACAAAAGAGGTGAAAGACCTCTATAACGAAAATTATAGAACACTAAAGAAAGAAATTATAGAACTCAGAAGATGGAAAGACCTACCTTGCTCTTGGGTAGGTAGAATTAATATTGTCAAAATGTCCATACTACCAAAAGCATTATACATATTTAATGCAATTCCAATCAAAATCCGAATGTCATTCTTCAAAGAAATAGAAAAAGCAGTCATGAAATTTATCTGGAAAAATAAGAGACCCAGAATAGCCAAAGCAATCCTGAGCAAGAAAAGTGAAGCAGGTGGCATCACCATACCAGACTTTAAATTATACTATAGAGCAATAGTAACAAAAACAGCATGGTATTGGCACCAAAACAGACTGGTGGACCAATGGTACAGAATTGAGGACACTGAGACTAATACATATAATTTCAGCTATCTTATATTAGACAAAGGCGCCAAAAATGTACAGTGGAAAAAGGATAGCCTCTTCAACAAATGGTGCTGGGAAAACTGGAAATCCATATGCAATAAATTGAAATTAAACCCTATCTCTCACCATGCACAAAACTCAATTCAAAGTGGATCAAGGACTTAGGAATTAGACCAGAGACAATACACATAATAGAAGAAAAAGTAAGCTCCAATTTCCAACATGTCAGATTAGGCCCCAAGTTCCTTAATAAGAATCCTGTAGCACAAGAATTACTATCAAGAATTAATGGATGGGATAGATTTAAACTAAAAAGCTTCTTCTCAGCAAAAGAAACAATCAGTGAGGTGAATAGAGAGCCAACTAATTGGAAACAAATATTTAATACATGCACATCAGATAGAGCACTAATTTCTAGAATATATAAAGAACTCAAAAAACTTAACACCAAAAAAAACAAATAACCCAATCAATAAATGGGCTAAGGAATTGAGAAAACACCTCTCAGAAGAAGATACACAATTAATCAACAAATACATGAAAAAACGCTCAACATCGCTGGCCATTAGAGAAATGAAATCAAAACTACTCTAAGATTTCATTTCACTCCAGTCAGAATGGCAGCTATCAAGAACACAAGCAACAATAAATGTTGGAGAGGATGTGGGGAAAAACGCACACTCATACATTGCTGGTGGGACTGCAAAATGGTGCAACCGTTATGGAAAGCAGTAGGGAGATTTCTTGGAAAACTGGGAATGGAACCACCCTATGACCCAGCCATCCCACTCCTGGGTCTATTCCCAAAGGACTTAAAAACAGCATATTAGAGTGACACAGCTATCTCAATGTTTGTAGCTGCGTAATTCACAATAGCTAGGTTGTGGAACCAACCTAGATGTCCCTCAGTAAATGAATGGATTAAGAAAATGTGGTATATACGCACAATGGAATTTTACTCAGCAATAAAAGAAAATAAAACAATGGCATTCGCAGGTAAATGGATGAAGTTGGAAGACATAATGCTAAGTGAAGTTAGTCAGTCTCATAAATCCAAGTACCAAATGTTTTCTCTGATATAAGGAGGCTAGTTCACAGTATTGTTGGATGGGGGTACATAGGAGGATTAGAGGAACACTAGAATGGTCAAAGGGAAGGGAGGGGAAGGGAGGGTAAGGGAGGGGAAGGAGGGAACAAGGGGGGAGGGAGGGGGAGAAAAGAAAAAAAAAGGTGGTTGAATGAGACAGATATCATTTTCCTAAATGCATAATTGAAGACCTGAATTGTAGGAATATACTTTGTATACAAACATGTATGTATGTAAAAAAGATGCTATATACAGGCACTATGAATTGTAATTATTATATATTTTTAAAAAATTTTAAAAAATGATAGAGAAAATGAAATCAAAGCTCAGATATATATATCTGAAAATCTTTCTAGTTCATTAACTTGACCCATCAGAAAATTAGATGCCCTTAAAATTTTACTATGACACTAGATTTACAAAATTATTGAAGGAAAATACACTCATTCAATTCTAAACTAGGTAGGTTTTAGCAAAGTTTCATAATAAAAGATTCAGGTTTCTCATCATAAGGAGAGTAATTTCAGGTAATACTTGCTATGAAATAGTTCTAAACTTTCTAACACATCACACACACACACTTGGGCTGTAAACAAATGGGGGAACATCTTGATATGCCTTCTGCCCCTTACCCTGTCTCTTCCTCTAGCTGGAGAAAGCTTCCCAGGGGCTCCAATTGTTGATTCTCCTTCTTCAGGTGAAAACACTGGCACTGTACTGATGGTGCTTTGTCAAAATGCTTGCAATTCCAAGGAGAAATTCATATAACCACTCACTTGGAATGATAGAGACCCTTCTCTCAAACTTATTCTTTCTCTAAAATGCCACTTGTACATTCTTAACAACTTAGACCTATTAACTACCCTGCATTTATTTAAATTTCCATTTCATTTTCTCAATGTTCCTTCAGTGTTCTCTGATTTCACTTAAGTATCTCTCTGTCCAGCTTTGTGAGAAGGTGAGGGGACTGTGGTGGATGGAATGCTGACCCATGGGCTGTGGACCCATGTTCTGAGCTTAGTTCAGAACCTGCCCCTGCCTTTAACTGCAAGTGATTGGACATGGTATTCAATTACTCTGATGTGCTTCACACATATGAAAAGGCACGAGATCTAATCAGTTCAGAACATCCACCAACAATACATGGCACAAATACTAATTTTAACTATTTTTATTGTTATTATCACCATTAACCTAATAATCTCATTTCTAACATCACAATAGCCTTTTAAGAAAAAGTACTGAGTTTTAAAACATCGAAGTATTCTGTAGAGAGAAAGATACTATCTCTCCCTCCAACTTCAAAGTCAGCAGTAAATTAGACAACTATCTTGTACTATCCTCTCCTTTTGAATCCTAGGAAAACGATTTCAAAAGTCTTGGGAAATCAATTTGTGAACAAGGTTAGATTTTTGGCAAAATTTCTCAGGACATTTAATCTACTTAAGGACTTATGAATCTCCAGAAAAGAGGTATCATAAACACTTCCTAAATTTATGTAACCACAGAATCTTTCTCTCAAAGATTTCATGGGAAAACCACATCTACGATTGGTCCCTCCATGACAAGGATTTAATTTTGAATTTTTCTTTATGGCATGGAAGAAGCCACTGCCCGGACTCCATCTAATCCCCAGGCACTTAGACTAAAATTATGCCCAAGTTCAAACAACAAAGAAGAAAGCAAAAAGCCAAAGCCAAAAGATTATTTAAAAAAAAAAAAAAAGAAGCCTCTCACTCCCAGTCCAAGCAACCTCCCCCTCCCCCTCTACTACCCTCACCAGAAAGAGTGGTTATTTTTTCAACAGATATACCCACTTCCCAAAGTAGAAAATGGCTAAGACCATCTTGGAACTTCAAACTTCCCAACATCAAAGATGCAATAAAGCTTTGGAAAAATAGTGTGTGGTCTATATACAACTGGTGACAGAACTGTGTAGCCCAGGGTTTAGAAGTATTGAAAGATACCATCTTTCCATCCCGAATCTGCCACTGAGAACTTTACAGTCTAAAACAACAATTTTGCATTTTGGAGAGTGAATTATGCAAGCTCCAAGAAACATTGAAGATGGTCTCAGAAAATTCTTGTCCAAGCTGTGGTCAAATGTGTTACAGGAGTGGTAAATTTACAAATGTGCCTGCCCGTGCTGTAATCACCACTGGAGAATCCCCAGCTGTACCTCCTCCCACACTATGGCAGCCAGCCAGCCATCCTCCTCCACCTCCACCCCCCTGCCCCCTCCACCTCCTCCACAGCCTCCTCTGCCTCCTCCTCCTCCACCACCACCACTAGCACCTTTGCTGCTCAGAAAACCTGGCCTCCCTCACGCACTTCAGCTAAAGGCTGGACCATTAAAAAAAGATGGACCTTTGCAGATAACAAAGATCTTCTGACTGTGAAATTAAAGAAGACACAGAATATTGATGAAAGGAAGAAGCTTGTACCATCACCAAAGGCACGGAATCCGCTGGTTACTGTCTCTGACTTGCAGCGTGTTACCCTGAAACCAAACTCCAGAGCATTATCAACTCGAGTTACAAATGTCCTAATTACTCCCAGTAAAAGCCAGATAAATCTGCGGAAAGTGCTTAGAAAAGTTGATGTACAGAGGAGCCCAGGTGGAACCCCTTTAACCAATAAAGAAAATATGGAAACAGGAACTGGACTGACCCCAGTGATGACCCGGGCATTGAGGAGAAAATTTCAGCTGGCTCACCCTAGAAGCCCAAGTCAAACTCTGCCACTTTCTACAAGCAGCTTTGATGAACAAAATTGATACCACCTCTGCCTGACTTCATGTGGTGATCCATAAAATATACAGATAAAATCACCCAAATCATTTTTAATGTAGTCGAGTATACTAATGTAATTCCATCTGAAGAGTTACAGTATGTGTGGAGACTACATATACTATGATGTAAAGTATTTGGATATTTTCTAGTTTGCATGACGGTAAGAGAACCAGATGGGAAAATGTAATCTTCAAAGTGGTCTTTATCCTGCAATTGCCCAATTTAGGTTAGAGAGGTTGTTCACACTTAACTAGTTAACTCAAGTTTATACTGGATAGTTGTGGTTATAACATTAAGAAAATAAGTATGGTTCTTGTTCATCTGTTTATTTGTGGTAACTGAAAAGTATTTCAGCCTGTAAGGTTCATGCATTTATTGCTACAAACTTGATCTATAAAAAAAAAAAAAAACCTTCTACGGCTGGGGTTGTGGCTCAGTGGTAGAGCACTCGCTCGCCTAGCACGTGTGCAGCCTGGGTTCGATCCTCAGTGCCATGTAAAAACAAAGGCATTGTATACAAGTAACAAATAAATAAATATTTTAAAAAAAGATTTCATGGGAGTGGTGTTCCACACATCATAATTTGGGAAATAATACTTTTCCTCTCCAACTGAATCATAAAACTGACTCAGCAGCAACAGGCCCACGGACCCCCCAGTGCCTGCACTTTTATTTGCCTTCTAAATCATGGGAACTAGTTCTTTCCTTGCTTCAAATTTTTCTGAAACAATTTTGTGCCAGGTTTCAAAAGTTCATTCATCCTTAGTTTCTTCCAGTCTGCCATATAAATAGAATGCTAAGCAAAGAAATAGCAATTAGTGACACAAAAGGAAGAAAGCCAAGTTTTCAAATAAAACTCTCCCAGAGCTTGAAATGTAAGTAAAATTGAATTTCCCAGATTGGAATTAAGTTGCAATTTAAAAAAATTAAATGCTGGGGCTGAAGTTGTGGCTCAGTGGTAGAGCGCTTGCCTTGCATGGGCCAGGCACTCAGTTCATTCCCCAGCACCACATAAAAAAAACTAAATAAAGAAAGGTGCTGTCTCCATCTACAACTCAAAATCATATATATTTTAAAAAATTAAATGCAGAATTTTAAAAAATCATAGGATAAAGCACATAATTGTGACAGAACACCTGCATACTGCGAAGCCTTATCATTGTTTACTAAATCCTAATATTTACCAAATGCTGAATGTTTTCTCTGATATAAGGAGGCTGATTCACAGTAGAGTTGGGACTGGGAGCATAAGAGGATCAGAGGAACACTAGAAAAGCCAATGGGGAGGGAGGGGATGGGATGGGAAGGAAGGGGGCAAAAGGATAAATAAAAAAAAAAAAAAAAAGATGATAGAATGAGATGGATATCATTGCCCTGGGCGCATGTATGAAGACACAAATGGTGTGAATATACTTTGTATACAACCAGAGATATGTAAAAATGTGCTCTATAAGTGTCATATGAATTATACTGCATTCTGCTGTCATATATAACAACTTAGAATAAAAGAAAAATAAATAAATAAATCCTAAGATTTAAACAACTATCAGTAAATTATTATGAGTTCTCGGTAAATTATTCAAAAATCACAATTTTTAAAAGTCATAAGGGAATTAAGTATATGCTAATGTGTTGAACAGTTAGTCAAATTGCTTTCAAAGGCATATTTCTCACATCAATGTTAAGACGCCATGCATTTGGAAGGGATTTGATTGACTTTTCCTCCTGAAAGTTACCCAAATGGAATATAAACGACTGAACATGTATCCTAGGATTGTAGCTTCACTCTTCAGGCTCTTTCAGCCTTTCTATAAATATCAAGAACTTTCTGACTCGTAAGCAATCAATCTGCTTGTGCTCATCTTAGAAACTATGGCAAAACATCTGGATCTTTAGATGACTTCTTTCTTCTGTCTAGAAATAATTACAATTTTTCAATTCTCAGGTAATAAATTTAGATGGAATTAAAACTAATAGGAAAGGGAGACATAAAATTAGTTGAAGGGGATTCTCCTCACCCCTAGCATCACTTGAAGGTATAACTGTTTAACTCTTCTTCTAGCGTATCATACAATCACCAGAAATGGAAGTATAATTCTATATAATGTTAATGAATTTAAGGTGCTAATTAATTCCTGTTCTATACTACTTCTGTCATTTACATCTATTTAGCATAAAGTGATTCTAATTAAGCATGTGGAAGATAGAGAGTTCAAAAATCAATCCCTTTTCTGTGAATTTTCACTAACTATATCATCTAGAAACATATGAGGGAAGGGCAGCAAATTAATAAACTATAATAATATAATAACTTTGTCAGACTTCAAAACATTTGTAATATTTGCTAGCTTGTGGGCACAGTTTTCAAATGGCGTCTTGAAGGCAACACATGCATACAATGCCAAAACCTTGCATGAATTGTCAAAAGTTAATCAGTTATCAATTCATCTGTTGCATCCCAATCCAATGAATGCACCAATTTTTTAAAGTATTCATTCTTTAAATAAAAAAAAAAAAACTCATTTTTACATTGTGGCAGTCAGCTTTAGTTACCATAACAACTGCTTACTATAATCATATTATAGAGACTAAAGGTTCATTTTGGCTCTACTTTTGAAGATTTCAGCCCATGATTAGTTTCCCTTATTGTTTTTGGGCTGCTGGTGGCCACAACAGGAGAATGTAGCAGAACAATATTGCTTACTTTATGGTCAGGACATGTAAAAAAAGAGAAAAAGACCAGGTTTCTTTCAAAGGCACACACCTCAATGACTAGAAGACTTCTGCTAGGCCTACCTCTTAAGGTTTCCAGCACATCTCAAAAACACCACATACCTTTAACACATGGGCCTTTGGAAGATACTCAAGATCCTAATGAGAGCACATTTGCTATTTACTTGACCTGAATTTGCTGAACTTTGTCTTAGAATTGGGTTTCTGCCTTACTAGAGAACACAAGACCAAGCAAATACATAGGATTATTCTTTTTAAATATCCCAATGGTCAATAGCATCAACATCCTAGTTGTCACAAAATAGAGGCATGATTCAGATGTTGTTGCTCCAAAGTTAACAGCCTCGGTATAAGGATCTCTAAAAAGCTCTAAGCCTCAGAAGCTCCTAGCTGCCTCTGGAGTTCAAATGACACAGAGTCACTGCAAGCTGAGAGGTAATTGCCCGATGTCACTCATGAGCAGCAGTAGGGAAAATCAAATCCGGGGGTCGCATGAGCTTATAAATGTTTTCATCTCAAGAACACCAAGAAAAAAAATGTTTTGCAATATGCCAGTCCTCAAGTGTATTTATTATTTCAATTTAATAATAATCATCTACCTAGTAAGAACCCAAGAGCCCAAATGAAAATAAATGATACTTATTAGTGAATAATGGCTTGTTCCAGTCTATGGACCTGAAATAAAGTAACCTCATCAAAAGATAAATACCAGCGCTGGCCCTTAAAAGTCAACAGGTAATGATAAATAGGAACAAATGGAAAGAAACAAGGAAAACAGCTCAGAAAGTTGGAAGATTGATATTCTCATATTAGCAATATATTCCATTATTTTCCAGCACTATGATTGGCTAGCACAATCATATTAAATATAAAAACTTCTTTTTCATGGATTTTGGTCCATTTGGATCACAGATGGGGCCTACCACAGGAAGACAAAAAAGAACAGTTGATATGTATAACATGTTCTGGGGATGAAAAATGACATTTCCCATTTGTATAGATATTACATAATCTTAGACACAGCATTAGTTTGGCGACCTCATATCCCTTTCAGAGAAGTTGCTTTCCATCAGCATGTTGGCCTCAAACCAAATATATCCTTATGTTGGGATGTCTTCAAGATATTTCTAATGGACATCCTAAGATATCGTTCAAGATGTTTCTAATTGTGATTTCTGTTGTGTAGATGAGGGAAAGATGGGATGTACTGACAGAGACATGGTTGTTTTATGGAGGACAAGGTCAAGGTATACAGCAGGCATTCACACAGACTTAGAACCAGGAACTAAAAACGAGTTATAATCTGGCATCTTTCCTGCTCCTTCCCTCAACAGCCTCCCCTCATGGAACCTGTGACTGCTCTTACATTGCTTTATTTTTTTCCAGTAAATGGCTCTTTTTTCTACATGTGCCTCTTACCCAACCACTTAGAAGCTAAATGCTGGCCAAGAAATCAGTGAAAATTCCAGAAGTTATTTTATTTCCTAAGTCCAGATGCAACTATAGGAGATACTAAATCTTCTTACCTAACCCTATTCAGTTAAGTGAACTGAAAAACTCAGATTCCTGTGTGTGTGTATATATACATATATATATATATATATATACACACACACATATTTATATATAAATATATATACACACATATTTATATATAAATATAAATAAATACACAAACATATCTTTAAATATATAATAAATATATATGTATACACACACACACACACACACACACACACGAAAACCAAGAACTCCAACCAGGCACACACTAGCCATGTGGCCACACAAAAGCAACTCCAGCTGAAGCCCAGGTCATTATAGGACACAGAGGTCACCTTGTGTGCCCTACCTGCACTATTGACACTCAAATCTACAAGCACAGTGCACTGCTGTGGTTTGGATTCTAAGTTCTAGGATGGTTGTTGCACAGTCCTGGATAACATGACTACTCCATCAGCCTCTTGTTCAAACTTTTTCAGCCTTTTAAGATATTTACATGTATTCTAGTAGTTGGCTAAAATTCCTCCAGTAGTAACTGAAATATGATTATTTCTCTAAAAATAGCTAATAATTTATTTATTGAAAATATAATAGGTTTTTCTACCAAACTTAGATTTAAAATACAGTGACAGGCCAGGCATGGTAGTGCAC
Organism: Tamias sibiricus; assembly: GCA_025594165.1. Taxonomy (NCBI): domain Eukaryota; kingdom Metazoa; phylum Chordata; class Mammalia; order Rodentia; family Sciuridae; genus Tamias; species Tamias sibiricus. Next base: position 16,279,982 of record CM046662.1, read on the forward strand.
ACTTGTAATCCCAGCAACTCAGGAGGCTGAAGCAGGAGAATCCCAAGTTTGAGGTCAGTCTCAGCAACTTAGTGAAAGCCTATCTCAAAATAAAAAACAAAAAATGCTGGGCATGTGGATCAGTGGTTTAGTGCCCTGGGTTCAACTCCTAGTACAAACAAACAAATGAATAAATAACATTCAATATAAGCTACAGACTAGATAAGTGATCATAGGCAAGCAAATAACTCCTCAAGATTTTATTTTACTTATTTTAAAATAAAATAATATCAGCTATTTCATGGAACTGCATAGGAATTCAATTAAATAATATACATAAATGCTTTCATTCAGTTCATGACACACCATGGGTACTTAACAAATGGTGATTCTTCAGTATGAAAGTATTAATGTATTTTCATTTTAATTAGTGTCCCTCAGAAAATCCCCCTGTGTGCAAGTAAAGAAAATATTTCTGACACAGTAAGTTTGCATTTAAAGGAGTAAAATCTGTGGTGATACTGCAGTCTGACCTCTAGTGTTGAACCATTTGGAATAAAAATGAGGAATCTTATGAGGATTTGCAAGATTGTTGTTATTTTTACCAGAAGGAAACCTCTCAACTTTCTGAAGTTATCCCATCTTCACCTGAAACATTTGTGAAAAAAAGAGCTCCACATATACAAGGAGAAAATAAACAAAGCTAAATCATAAACATTTAATCTGTAACAGATGTAGTAAAAACAAAAAGCTGCGGGGGAGGGAGAAATCTCACAAATATTTCAATTAAGTTACCATGGAGCCTAAGTTAGACAGGACTGGGAAGATAATTACCTGCCTAGGAAAGCAATTAAATGAAGGTCTTTGTCTTTCTTATTTTTTTTTTCCCCCAACACATGCTGCTGTTAGAAAGAAATGATGGAAGCCTAATTCTAGTAATATAGTATCTTAAGATTTGCTTTTTCTGGGACATACTTATAAATATGAAGATGGATGCTCTGTGTGAAGACAGAACCACACATAATCCAATACTCTGCTGCCCGTCCACCTCCACAGACATCTCATTTCCACCAGACCTTGACTGGGTGTGATTATTTTACCTACCCCTTCATAAAACTGTTCTTTTGAAACAAGTGTTATCTTCTAACACTTCCCTTGGCTTTATTGGAAGAGTAGACCGAGAATCCTTTCTTGATAACTTCAGACTGCTCATTTCTACTGATTATTCATTTTACTTGAGTCTTTCTTCAAGAGGGTGTCAAGGACTTTTATTTTTGTCATAGAAACCATTAATTTGCATTTGAAAAATGGGAAGTTGGGAATAAAGCCTTCAACTAATTATAATCAGTGGCTCCATCTTTGTGCTGAAGCCTGTGAAGTCACAAAGAATCCAGGAGGAGCGCTGCATCTGTTTGATTCCTCTTTGTGGTTTTCATCAAAATGGTGGAGGTTTTTTTTATGACTCCCGCGCACATCTCATTTCTCATCATTTTCTTTTTTTGTTTTCCATGTGAAATATGCTCAGCGCTTCAATAGTCAATATACTGATTCTCTCCCATAATTAATTGCTCTCTTCCCCCCTCCTCTTCAACTTTGTTGTTTTGCTTTTCTGGTTGTGAGAAAAAGCCCTAGATGAAAGATCTCAGGAAGATGATAAACAAGTATGTTATATTTTCTAATTTCCACTTCAGTAGAAAGCAAGAAAGATATATTCTCTGAATATCCCTAAATAAACAGTAGTCAAAGTATGAGCAGCTAATTAGTAACTGAAATCACAGTTTGCTTTTAAATTTACTATGTCATTGAAAGAGATATTTCATGTGTAGTTTTGCTAAATAAAAAAGAAAGAATCTATGGAATGCCAAAAAATAAAATAACAAAGTCAAGTCATATATAAATATGAAAAAAGGAAAACAGGAAAATAATATGGAAAGATAATACAATGATGAATTAAGACATATATAATCTTCTATAAGGAAGTAGAATCTACAGTAGTCATAAAACTTACTATAAAATGAAAGTATTTGCAACAAAATAAGGTCAAATTTCAAATGGCAAAAGATAGTGAGAAATATATCCATGACAGACAAAAAAGTTAATTAGTATAAAGTAACATTTGATAAAAAAGTTTGGATTAAAAAAACTATAAAAATTCACAAATTCATTTAAATTTAATTAAGCCATCTTGAACTCAACAGAGAACTTCTATTTTATATTCTAATAGTATATACAGAATCATTCTAGGTCATAGTAGAATTTGATTTCTTGACATTTTTAAAGAGCAAAGAGTCGGCACAATGTGATTTTTTCATTAAATTACAAAGTTCAAAACACAACAAAGTTCAAGTGAATTTCTGAATGTAAAAACAGGTAACATTTTAGGGTTGATTCCATATAATAAATCATTCATCTCTCTATATATGTTTTCATATATATCAAGAGACTTGTGAGCTGATATTTGACAATGCTGGTAAAATATACTTTAGTTATGGTATCTACTCTAGAAATCCACTAATAGCATCAGATTAACATCTTAAGATCAGAAGTACCTCTAATTCTCCAAATATTCAATTATTATAAAGCAAACCTAATTTCAAACCTGTATGTTTTACAGTCTAATTTCCATTAAGTGAAATTTTAAAAAATAATGTTGTCTCTCAACCTTATAGTTCAAAGAGTTCCACAAAATATCCATAAGAAAAATAACAACCATAAGAAAAGACGTATTCGGACAGGGATTGATTTCTTAGCTTTGGAATTGGACTGGTAAAGCCCACATCCAATGACAGAGAGAACAATTGCACTAATAGATACTGGTTCCCTTGGAAAAGACAATGAGACTAATAATAGCATGCAATAACAATAATGAAGCTTATTAGCTTTTCATGATGATGATGGTGATGATGATGATGATTACCCTAGGTTGAAAATAAGATTATAAGAAGGAATATTGTACAAGATGTTCACTGAAATTATACATGAAATATGTTCTCTTCCATATGTGCACCATTTCCCTCACACAATGTGCAAGGTAGCAGTTATTTCTTTTGTACATAATAACAGAAAGATCCATGCAAATTAAATTCTGGTTGTTATTGCTGTGGAAGTATATACTAGACGCAGCCTATGTACTTTTGCTTCCCATATCTGCAATATTGTCTCATATCTATAAGCCAGTCAGAAATCCTCTTGCCCCTAATACAGAGAGAAATCTCCTAATATCTGATGTTATCATCATCATCACTTAATTTTAGCTTTTCAGGATAAAATCATCTATTCAATTGTTAACCTAGAACTTGGGTTTATATTTAAAAGAAAACACCCTATGTTTTAAATGCTGTAATGTACAATATTATTTCTGACCTCATGCCATTACATGTGTTTAAAAATAGTAATCCTCTATTTTCATTAAAATTGATGTCAACCATGGAATCCCTTAATTGTAATAACTTCATAAAACAGCAGGTAGTTTTAAGTCATTATCATTTTAAAGCACTGTTAGAAATAGTGATAAAAGTTTGTTTCAGTAGCATTGCTATTTTCTTCCAACACGAACTATATGTACTATGCATGATTACAGCAGTCCACAAAAGTATGAAACTCTATAGAGCATTTTATATACCCTTCTGTCCTATTTGAACTGTGAAACAGAAAACTGATAATAAAGAAAGGAAGCTAATGCTAATCGTTTGGGTACCACATGAATAACACATAAGGTTTAGGTAAACCTTAGTCAATATTTGTTCTCTAATTTAAAGTCTCTTCCTGGTATGTGCAATCATTTAATGTAGTTGATTGTGGTCTGCCTCATGTCATATATATTTATTTTCCTCCTTCCATCCCCAACATGTATCTTTCCAAATAGTACATAACAGGACTTGTCTGCCTTTATCACATATCCTATCAGGGTCATCCCATTTAAAAGCAAATGTTCGAACTTGTCCAGGATAAATAATGACTCCTTCATACAAAAAAAAAGAGTCTCTAAGGTACCTTTATATGCCAGACACTCGTTCTCAGAGCTCATCTCTTTTAGGACTCAACGGTAAAAAAAGCTGACAGAAACTTCTTCTACACCTGGAGCTGCCAGACAGTCAACACTCAGCCTCACCAGGGGTGGGAGCCTCTTTCAATGGTGAACTAAGAGAGGAAACAGGAGCAATGCAAAGTAAGTCACATCAGAACTCAGCAAAAGTGGGTTCAAGTCTTGAGTTTAGGATATGGGATACATCATTCCATCCCTCTAGGCTCAGACCCACATTTGTTAATTTAGTGAGGGATGAAGATGGCCCCTCCCTGCTACAATTATACCATGCTTCCTTTTGGTCACTCTTCTGTCATCTTGTCTAATTTAAGCCCTTCTCAATGATCAGCAATGTAGGAGATTTTCAACCAGTCCACTTTATCTGTTCCTTCCTCCACTCACCATTTTTCTGATGTTTTTACATTTACGTCCCAAAAGATTTCCTCATGTCTCTAACCGTCATTCTTAAAATTATAGGGTTAAATTTCTCTGATGAAAATCAAGGACTCCCTCCACAGAAATATACACATGTGCCTATGGACAAACCATTTTCCTCTTGGTTTCAGAGCAACTGAACACTGGTCCCCTTTAAAGAAGGCAGCTGTTACTTGGCTCTAGCAAGTACTTAGAAGGCAGAAATGTGGGCACACAGTATTTTAAACTGTTGCCCATTTTTAGAAATAATGATTTTAAAGGGAATCTTCTAATGCTAATAATCTTATCAATAATTAAAAGTTAATATCCCTGTGGCTCAAATAAAACATCTTTGAAACAAATGCACCCCATGGAATAGGTAAGTAATTTGAAGTCTCTTCTTTAACACTTCCAGAGTATTTCAATAGATGCCCCAAGAACCACATTTTTAACTCTGCATTCTGAGACAAGAGCAGCATAAACAGCAGAATGTTTCCAATGTCCAACCACTGAACAGTTTGGTAGATGGCCCAGACAGCTCATCTTACATACAGGAAAACTGAAATCTAAAGAATTTGAAGACTTTCCCCAAGGTCAGATGGCAAATTCCTAAGAAAACCAGAATAAGAACCCAATACTTGCGCTTTGCCAGAAAACTTTCTTTTCTTCTTTGTCTTTTACCTTAGACTTCATTTTCAAATATGTCATTATAGGAAAATTCAGTGCCTTTGAATCAAAAACATAATTTTCTTAAAGAGCCGCTTTCCACAGGACCATGCTGTACATTATCTTTCTTGATCATATACTTGAATTTTAACATGTAATAATATTAAATTATACATAAGTCATAATGAAGTTTTATAGACAGATATGTAGTCATAGATAACAGCACATAGTATGGGGTCATGAACAACGTGTCTCCTCACGAAGGCTTTGATTCTTCCTACACATAGGACCACCCTTCCATCACGTTCCCCATCTGATGAACAAACACCCTTCCCCTTCCTAAGTTCTCTGCCTGAAATGTGTTTGCTCTCTCTTGGACAGTTTTCAAACCATAGTAGAAGAATGCTAATCTTGACAGCTCAGGAAAAAAAACACCCAGATGAGTCAAAATTGATCTGTTCTTCTGGATGCCTAGTCATTTTCAACCAGTTGTTTGAATTTGACTTCTCACATACAGACCACTATGAAAAACAAAAGCAGCTGATGGATGTCAGGAAAAAAAAAAAAGTGGAAGAAAAAATAGCATGACAAGAAGAGATGATCGAATGGTCTGCCTCTCCTTTTCAAAGTGCTGCTACTTTGGGTATTTTTAATCCATGGTTGTTCAAACACTATGGGAAAAGATACTCACATGGGTCCTTTGTATATTAGCGCTTAACAAAACATGAAAATTAATGAATGGTAGAAATGAAAATAAATGTCTTTGGGAACCTTCAGTCTACTTGAATCATTTATAATCTTATCAAATCAAATGACTATTCTGAGACTGAGGGGGATCCAAGAAGGGTATTTGAACTCTTCTGTTTCTCCCCTTAGACAGTAGCAAATCAGAGGATGAAAACTTGGAGCCTATAGTGCAGATCTGCCTTGTATGCATTTTTCTGTTGATGCCCCTCCCTCCCTCCCTTCTCTCTCTCTCTTTCTCTCTCTCTCTCTCTCTCTCTCTCTCTCTCTCTCTCACACACACACACACACACACACACACACACTAATATTCATACATACTTACTTTTATATATATCATTTGTTATCGTTTTTGTTGAGGTTGATGTTGACCTTGTTAAGTGGCCTACTTTATAAATTAGGAGACTTTACATGTAGTGAATTCTGGCTTCCTTAAATACTTAGAATACCTGGAATACCTTGAAACAACTGAACTTGCTACCCTCTCCCTTTAACTTGAACACACACCTGTACTTTACCACATTCCTCAATGTCCTTGCTTGTGTTTCCAGGATAGAACCATTAAATAATTGCTTTGTACTCAAACCTTACTCATTCACATACTTTGGGAACATCTGTAGGGATGTACAATCATGAATTTTTGTGCCAGTGAGCATAGACTTTCCTAAAAAAGACAATGATTGGAGGCATGTATACAACTCCCAGTGGTCATTTCCATGTAGAAACTAAGAGTTCTCATCAAAATCAGGTGACTCACATAAAGACACTTTTAAACACAATTTTCCCGAATGAATTCAGTTTAAATAGCATGTCAGGCATGATTCGTGGCAATCTTATCTCTCTGGACATTTTGTGACTAAGACATTTATTGCCCTTTTTATATTTGTCTCAAAGACTTTTGTATAGTGAAGAGTGGGGGTCGGGGGTGGTGGAATATGAATATCTCCCTCCAAAGCCAAGAACAAACAAGCTTACTCTCCATTATAAAAGATTCAGGCTCCCTAAGCTCAGGGTTTTTCTCTTACAAAGTAACCCATGGTACATGCAGAAATCAGTCTGGGTCCATTTTAAAATATGAAGGAGTCAAACCCTAATAGGCCTTAGAAGTCCATGGCACTAGGGTGGACACTGGGGTAATCAAAGATGAAAGCATTGAAGGACTGATTCCATGTGCATGAGATTCCTGAGACCTGACACTGAATTGTAAAGAGTCCTAGACAGAATAAAAGACACATTCTTAAAGTGGCAGAACATGATAACGTTACAAGCTTGCTGGTACAGTGAGGAAATGAAGACCGGATTCTATTTTTGGCAGCACAGAGAAGGCCCCTGGCACCCTAGTGAGGTAGCCTGGCCTTCAATGATCACCTGGGCAAGGGGTAAAGAACAGTTGCCAAAGTGCCAAATGTGCATTAAAGTACCAATCTTCTCATTTTGCAAAACTACCCAAAGGAAAAGAAAGATCACCAATGGAAAAGGGCTGTGATGGACTTCTCGCCAGTTTTGGAAGTGGGGCCATCAACTGAAATTTATCTTGATTTGGAAAAAATTTTGTATGTGTTTATTTTATGAAGCTCATCATAGAGCCATCCAAATATGTTTAGCTGGATACCTGGAACATAGTATGTGCTCACCACATTGGAGCGTTCATGGTGTTATTATTCTAATTAATATCAATCATTCTTTAAAGATATTTATTTTGCAATACATATTTTCTATTCAGGCACTTGGAGTTCTACATATTCTAAATATGAAGACCAACTTCTTATTCAAAGGAAAAAAATATTTGTAGAGCTTTTCTAATGGATGGTTATATACTTTCTTCAGGAATATATTTGTTTTCATTTTCAGGGACATCATAATTTTTTTGGTTTGTTTGTTTGTATCAGAGATTGAATTCCCAGGCACTCGACCACTGAGCCACACCCACAGCCCTATTTTGTATTTTATTTAGAGACAGGGTCTCACTGAATCTTAGTACCTTGCTTGCTGAGGCTGGCTTTGAACTCTTGATCCTCCTGCCTCAGCCTCCCAAGCTGCTGGGATTACAGGCCTGTGCCACTGCACTTGGCTGGGACATCATAATTTTTTATTAACTATTCTCTGTGAAATTGATCTTCACTTGCTTTAAAAAATGTTTAAGAATATTTGTAAGGAAAGAACATCAAAATCCCAGATAAAGAACATTTTAATGACGATACTTTGTCCTAAATGGTGTTAATTGTATTGGCAAAACAAATTTATAGTAACAATGATTACTAACTCACTTACTAAGTTATTTGTATGTTGAATCCAATATATATGTATATCTGTTTCTTTTCTTTTTAAAAATTTTTAAATATACATGACAGTAGAATGCATTTATGCACTGTGATATATCGTACATAAATGGGGTATAATTTCTCATTTTTCTAAGTGTACACGATGCAGAATCATATTGGTCATGTAGTCACATATATACATACAATAATAATGTCTGTTTCATTCCACTCTCTTTCCCATCCCCACAACCCCTCTCTCCCCTCCCATCACTTCCCTCTACCTAATCTAAGGTAATGCTATTTTTCCCTAGTGGCCCCCCACCTATTGTGAATTAGCATCCACATATCAGAGAAAACATTCTACCTTTGGTTTTGTGGGATTGGCTTATTTCGCTTAGTTACATAATCATATCCATTTATAAGTTTTTACACATGCAAAACTTTGGATTTTCTCCAAATGTAACACTGACTGACTGTAAAGAATTAACAAAGTTTCATTATGTAGTAGAGTAGAACTGAATGCTTCAAAGGGAATCTTTGATGTAAGCTAATGTATCTCAAAAATAATTGAGGATAAATAGTACAAGTAAAATCAAAAGAGCAAGAAAATAATCTATTCTAAAATGCATAAATTAGCTCTCCAAAAAATGTTCTCTGACTTGAATCTAACTCAAAATGAATTAGGTACAAGACTTCAGGGTAACACATGGGAATGTTGGAAATGAAATAGTATTGAGTACAAAAGCTCACCTCTTAGGAGTCTAGGTGACAGATCCTATCTGTCCCATGCCCAAACTGTGAAAAGAATCATGTTTAAAACTGAGAAAAGAAGCAATCATTTGCACTACATTAACTTAATTTGCACAGTCTCTGCTGAGATCCTGGGAAATCATTCTATTGTGGAAAAGCTTAAATTATAGGTGGCGTATTTTCCATACAATGAACCTGAGTTATTAAAAGCACTAACTAATCTTATCAACCACCTATTGTTAGCCAAATTGTGAAATTCATTATAATATTTTCCCACAGAAAATTTGTTTTAAGCAATTCAACCAAATGAATTTATTTCAATTCACAAGCATTTATTGAGTGCCTATTTTTTACTCTTACTTAAACATTATGGGGAATGCATGATTGAATAAGATTTAGCCATCCTAACCTGCCTTCAAGGAGTTTTCATCTAGGAAAGGGTCTTTCAATAGCAGCACAAAATACCTACACTGGCAGGCATAATAGGGAAATAGCCATTATCTAAGAAGCTATGGGCTCCAAGACAAAGCCTTGGTCTCATGCATCCATGTATTCTCTGCTCTAAGCATCAGACCCAACTTGTCTGTTGAATGAGTAATTAGGCAACCAAAGAAAAGAAGGATAGATCCAAGGAGGGTATAAAATGGCCAACGTAGGAAATGTCTCTAAGTGTGACTAGGGGAGACACTGCACAGAAGATATTTGAGGCTGGGTTTTGAAGAAGAAGGCAGAAAAATTTGACAGGCATTTATTAAGGGAAAGAGTGTTTAAGTAACAGAATTCAACATGAGAAAATTCATAAATATGAGAAAGAACAACACTACATTCAGTGAAGAGAAAGGGGCATCTTTGAAAACACTTGCAGTTACCTGCAAGGTACTTCTGGACCTAACGCGGGAAATGCATCTCAAAGAAGGCAATGTAGCAAATTCGTGTTTCCTTCTGTTTCTATTCTTGTCTGACCATCCATTTACTTTATTCTGATGAGAGTTCTCCAATAAAGTTAGGAATACTATCTCTTCTTTATACTTAAAATTGTTTGAGATATAATCTATGTTAAATGTCATGCCTAAGTCACAAGAAAATAAATTTTATTCATAAATAAATGTGTATAAGTATGTAATTATAAATATGCAATTACCAATTCAATCAGACTTCTAGAACCTAGAAGGCCTATTGTACCATATGCCTATTGATACTCCATAAAAGCAGCTTAGACTCCCTTTTGCTGCCATATATCAGTTTTATCCATTTTTGAGTATTGTATAAATACAATCTTGCTTCTTTAACTCAATCTTTTGTAATGAATTCCATCCATGTTGCTGAATATAGTGGTAGTTTGTCACCCTGCACTATTGCATTATGTACATGTACCACACTTATTTATCTATACCATGGGTGGAGAATATTTTGATTGTGTCCATTTTGAATAAATCAAATCAAACAGGAAATTTGCTATTTATACAATTGTATAAATCATAATACAGTGATCTTAATTTAGTAGCTGGAATTTAATTTTCTTAAATGCCAGTCTACAGCTATTTTTCTCTCATAAATATTAATACTGTTCCCCCCCCCTTTACTCTTAAAAAGTAAAAAAAAAAAAAATGTATGACAAACTACATGGCAATCCTAGGTAAAATTCTGATGATACAGATAACAAATATATTTTTAAAAATACTTTAAGATAATTTTCATAAAAACTTCAAGATGATTTTTCATACAGAAGTATTTTTAAAAATTGATGATGTTTTAAAATATTTTTAAAAATATATTTTTAAAAAATACAGAGTAGCCAACACTTACTACAGGAGCAGTTGACTGGATCTATAAATTAATTAGAAGAGCCTCTAAGAATTCCTTGGACTATGTTTTTAAGTAGTTCATCGTTTAGTATGGATACTGGATAGTAATTTACTTGAGAATAAATGCAGAACTTCATTAGTAATATTATGTTACTAAAATTAATGTCTTAAGATAATATGAGAATAGTAAAATGAATATTAAAACACAGCAAGAGCACAGAAGGCTTTCTTATCCAGAAATAGTTTTGGGGTCTCTGTGGAAGGATTCCATGTTGCACTTTATTTCTCTGTGTCCCATTCACTTCCCACATGCACACTCTGACACCAAGAGGACAGAATCTACATCATGACATTCCATTCAAAACCATGAACAACATTCACCTGTTTACTTTTTCCTGTGCTTAAACTCTACTTGGAAACATCTCATGAATGGACTTGGTCATTTCACTTTCATTCAGTAAATTTATTATTGATGATGTTTTAAATTATTAATGGTACAATTTATTTGCTATTCTTAAGACTTTTAAATAAAAGGATTTTTTCCCCTAAGTAACTCAAACTTAACTCTATCTCCATCTCTCCTTCAAGCACTAATTTAATCAATGATTTCCACACACATTATGCATTTCATTCATCACCAATGAACTTTGCATTGAATACTTGTTTTTAATTTTGTCTTGAATATATTATATATCCTGGAACCCAAGCTTAAGTATTGATGATTTTCACTATTATTCAGGAGTGTCATGGATATAATTTGTTACCATTAAAATCATGTTACTAAGGATTACTTTTAAATCAGTTTGTGAAATTTAGCCCATACACACTAGAAGGCATGAAAAATTGGCAAATGGTAAAAGCCTGATGGTCTTATTTAACAAGGTGTTAAGGTGCATTCATAGCAAAGGTATTAAATGGATTTAGTGCCTCAAAGGGATGTTTGAAAGAGCCATAGATAAAAGCAGGGAGACTAGCTAGACAGAAAATTATAAATTATGTCTTCTTAACTGTTGTGTGATGAAAGAAAAAAAGAGAACTTGGAAATGTCTCTTAAGCCAACAAGGGAGAGCAAAAAAAAATGCTTTTCTAATTCGAATAATACTTTGTTGCAAAATTCACTGCATGAATTTGTAGAAATCCAAAAGGAAAACTCAAGGGAAGATTTGCAAAAATTTATAGTCTTTGTTAGAGATATCCTCTCCTCAAATGATTTTTCTTCTAAAGGTAGAATTTACCTTTCAGCATAGTAATGGCAAAATACAACATTCATGGAGGCATGTAGATAATACCCCATATCATTTGCTAAGACATTTTATTAATATTATTTTGAGATCATTTAAAATTATGATTTTTCTATTGCTGCTGCTCTCTTCTTTCTTAGAAAAATAATTAATCATCTCTCTAGAATCTTAAATTTGAATCCAAATATATGATTTGGTCATTGACAGATTTCAATGCATCTAGTGATAAAATTTTACTTTCCTTGTGGAGTTTCACAAAATAAACAATGTGCCACTGTTCTACATTTTGAATATCATTAAGTGTCTCTCTGCTCAACACTCTTGAATTAACCTATGTGGTCAAGAACCCAACAAAGGATCTTGTGAATGATTTTGAGCACACATCCTAAGCCATTCCCAATAGAAAATACAACACAGTACAATGATGAAAATGCTTTGATTTTATAGGACACATTTTTAGAGTCTTTCACTAAATCTGTATTTGTAGGCCCCGTCTCTACTTAACTTCAACCAACAATATTTCTAGGTTTGTTATGGTAATTAAGAAAAATGACAAAACTTCAAGATGATTTTTCATACAGAATTTCCTGGCATAAAATAACTTATGAAAACTCTGTTGGAAACCTCAAAATGCCCTGGATAATCTCTGTTCATGAATTCTTATTTTTAGTATAAGTTTATTTTATTTATTTATTTTTTTGTATATGGTGCTAAGGATCAAACCCAGTGCCTCCTCACATGTGCTAGGGAAGTACTACTCTACCACTGAGTCATAACCCCAGCCCTGTCCATGAATTCTTTTTATTATATTTTTTTAAATTTTAATTTGTTATATATGACAACAGAATGCATTACAATTCAAATTATGCATATAGAGCACAATTTTTCATGTCTCTGGTTGTACACAATGTAGAGTCACCTCATTCGTATCTTCATACATGTACTTAGGGTAATGATGACCATAGCATTCCATGTCTTTCCTACCCCCATACACCCTCCCTTCCCCTCCCTCCTTTTTTCCCCTATGCCCATCCTCCCATCCCCCCTACCCCCACCCCCCACAGCGCATTATGAATCAGTATCCTTAAATCAGAGAAAACATTCTGCATTTGTTTTTTTGGGGATTGGCAAACTTCACTTAGCATTATATTCTCCAACTCCATCCATTTAACTGCAAATGCCATGATTTTATTCTCTTTTATTGCTGAGTAATATTCTATTATGTATATATACCACATTTTCTTTATCCATTCATCTACTGAAGGGCATCTAGTTTGGTTTACCTATTGTGAATTGTTTACCACAGTTTACCTATTGTGAATTGTGCTGCTATAAACATTGATGTGGCTGTGTCCCTATAGTATGCTGTTTTTAAGTCCTTTGGGTATAGACTAGGGAGTGGGATAGCTGAGTGAAATGGTGGTTCCATTTCCACTTTTGCAAGGAATCTCCATACTGCTTTCCATATTGGCTTCACCAATTTGCAGTCCCACCAGCCATGTATGAGTGTGCTTTTCCCCTACATCCTTACCAGCACTTATTGTTGTTTGTATTCTTAATAGCTGCCTTTCTGACTGGTGTGAGATGAAATCTTAGAGTGGTTTTGATTTACATACCTCTAATTGCTAGAGGTGTTGAATATTATTTCATATGTGTTGATTGATTGTATATCTTCTTCTGAGAAGTGTCTGTTCAGTTCCTTGGCTCATTTATTGATTGGGTTTATTTGGTTTTAGTTTTTTGTGTTTTGTTTTTTTTTTTTTTTTTTTGGTGTTAAGATTTTTGAGTTCTTTATATATTCTAGAGATTAGTGCTCTATCTGATGTGCGTGTGGTAAAAATTTGTTCCCAAAGTGTATGGTCTCTTTTCACCTCAGTGATTGTTTCTTTTGCTGAGAAGAAGCTTTTTAGTTTGCATCCATCCCATTTATTGATTCTTAATATTAATTCTTGCACTATAGGAGTCTTATTAAGGAAGTTGGGACCTAATCTGACATGATGAAGATTTGGGCCTACTTTTTCTTCTAAAAGGCACAGTGTCTCTGGTTTAATTCCTAGGTCTTTGATCCACTTTGAGTTTTGTGCATGGCGAGAAATAAGGGTTTAATTTTATTTTGTTGCATATGGATTTCCAGTTTTCCTAGCACCATTTGTTGAAGAGGCTACCTTTTCTTCACTGTATATTTTTGGTGCATTTGTCTAATATAAGATAACTGTAATTATGTGGGTTAGTCTCTGTATCCTTTACTCTGTACCATTGGTCTACAAGTCTATTTTGGTGCCAATACCATGCTGTTTTTGTTACTATTGCTCTGTAGTATAGTTTAATACCAGGTAACAAATATGGAATGCTTCATGAATTTTCATGTCATCCTTCCGCAGGGACCATGCTAATCTTCTCTGTATCGCCCCAATTTTAGTGTATGTGCTGCCAAAGTGAGCACTGTCCATAAATTCTTAACCTCAGCCATTCAAATATGTCTTTGGGCATTGTATAGCCCTCCTTGGAAAATATTTCAGTCATCTCTGATGTTGACTAACCTCAGAGGTCAAACCTTCTCTTGACAAACCTACGACAAGTTTGTTTTGCACCAAAAATGATTTTTTTCTTCCTTTGGGAACATCATAAAAAGCTTCCTGAACTATTTCTAGCATTTCTAGGAAAGAACATACTTAATTATACCATTAGAACAACAGACACATAAATATAATATATTGGTGTTGAGAATATGAAATCAGGCAGCCACATTGGAAAAAGCCTTTCAGTTCCTCAAGAGGCTGAACACTGAGTTACCTCATGACTGAGCAAATCAAATCCAGATATACACCCAAGAGAATTAAAGACATTCATCCACACAAAAAAATTGTATTAAAGTAGTATGGATCATAATACCCCAAAAGGTGGAGCAAACCAAATATACAAAAACTGACAAATCAATAAATAGTATATCTTATACAATAAAGTCTTAATTGGATATAAAAATGAAGTGCTGAACATGCTACAACTGGGCTACCACTCACAAAACATAATGCTAAGTGAAAGAAGCCTATCATAATAGATTATACATGTATGATTTCACATCTGTATGAAGTATCCTTGTCATAGTCCATTTATAGAATGCCTGAGACTTGGTAATTTATTAATAGACATTGAACCTCCCTCAACTGAAAAGCATCCTGGCTCAGGTAATTCCCACCTGGACAATAAAGGCAACTAAATTTTTTTAACCTGTCTTCTAAAACATTTGGGTTGTTTTGGGGATATTTTTGACAATTAGAGCTTTTAAATTAAAAAATTAGAGCAATGGAGAAAAGCTTTTAGGGATGAAATTTAACCCATTTTCTTAAATTCTAGATTCTATTTTTAAGAAATTCTTTTTCTCCCCAACTTTATTGGGGAATAACTGATAAATGAATGGGTCAAGAAAATGTTGCACGCACACACACATTCCACAAAATATTGATCAACCACGAAAGAGAAGGAAATTCTATCATTTGTGACAACATGGATGAATTTGGAGGACATTATTCCGTGTGAAATAAGCAAGACATAGAAAGATGGACACTGCATGACCTCACTCATGTTGGAACTAACTGTCAAAATCAGAGAAGCAGATAATGGAAGGGTGGTCACCAGGGGATTGGGGGTATGGGAAATGAGAGGATTCTGGTGAAAGGGTACAAAGTTTCTGGAACGGGGAGTGAATGAATTCTGGAGATTTAACATACAACATGGTAATATAGTCCATCTTACTGTGCTATATACTTGAAATTTACTAAGAGGACGGATATTAGCTATTCTTATCAAAACACATAAAAATGTGTCCCTTTAAAGAGAAAAAAAAAATGGAAGAAATTCCTAACTGTACTCATCACAGCTGTGCATAGTTCAGTAAAAAAAGTGCACCTCTTACAGAACTAGACCTAGTGTCAAATTCACAAATTCCATTTCTAATATGTGTCTGTTACCTGTTTTAAGTAAGATATTTTTTTCTATACTGATTAGTAATAAAGCAAATTTTCTTTGCCTCAAGTATATTTACATTTAATGATCCCTAGTGTGTGTGTGTGTGTGTGTGTGTGTGTGTGTGTGAAGCAACTTCATTTTCTACTTACAGAGCAGCACACCGACAGAATCACTACTCTTCATCTGCTGTTTGTTGAGTAGCATTGAGAAGGCAGTGCTTTGGAGTTAGATGCAGCACAGAGCCTGGGTCTGCCTTTCCTATGCCAGGTAATTTTGTGGAGTTACTTTACTTAAGCTAGTCTCATTGTTAGTGGTGGATTCTGAAAGCCATCTACTCAATATCCATTCTCTACTTTATCCCTGGCCATAAACCACAATTAATGTGCACATTTCCCTGTATTAGCTTTAGTCATGGAGAAATAAGAGGAAGTCCTGAGTGGCGCTTCCAAGAAAGCTGCCAAAGAGGGTTGGTCCCCTGGCACCTATCATCACACTGGGTTCTTCAATCTTCAACCTGGGTATTTTTTTTTTTCTCATGTAGAATGTAGACACTATTCCTGGGGTAACATCAGCTGCCCTGGGTATGAGAACACACACAACACATTAAGGAAATCGAGTGGAAAGATCAAAGGATTTCTTAAGACACTTTGACAAAAGCATGAGCCCTGGTTACTATACCCATGAACAAAATCTCATGTGCTAAAGCCTCTATTTTCTGGACCATAACATGTTCTAATGGCTTCACTTTCTGGTTTTATCTGAAGTTAATGATTGTATCTATCCCTGTGTTTTTTGCTTAGCAAATGGTAAGTACCAGTAAAGGTTAAGCTACTAATGTTATAAGTAGAGATTCCATTATACATTCTAACACATAGACAATACCTAATCTCTGAGATAAGATGGGGGTATGTGAACCAAACATAAAGACTTTCATGAATACAGCTATTCAGTTTGATAGAATCCGTATGGTTCCTAGTTACACCTTCATTCACCTAGAAAGGGCTTCTAAACCACAAACCCAACCTGGGAGTTACTGCCATGTCCCGTAGTCTCAAAGAAGTCAATAAGTAATTGATAAATTTTCTGTCACTTTGGGCAATTAATAGGAGTTACACAGCATTGGTTACATCAATTTTCCTGTGTCTGAGTAGCAAAAAAAAAAATTGATTTCACAAACTTACTGGTGCATATTGATTCAATGCCTATCCCTAGGCCATTTCTATTTAACGCTTTTGTGCAGTCATTGAGAAAAGTCTTGGGACTGTCAAATAAAATCTAGTTCTGTAGAGTTTTTATCTATGACACTGCTTTACAACTATTTTCGGTTTCAATAATGCACTTTCATGCTGGAGGTTGTGCATATTTCTCTTCAAATATTTCCTATCTGGAAAATAAGAATAGGATACAACCGATATTATTATTCATTTAAGTCTGAAATCTCAGATGACACATTTACAAAGGATCATAACTATGTGTTTTTGGGGAAAAAAAAAAATAGGCTTTGTGAGTATAAAGCCTCTCTCCTGGGTTTCTGTAGCTAGTCTGAGGTAAAAGAATACAAATATATTTCCAACATTTTTTTTGGAGGGGGGGTTACTCTGCTTTCTCATCTTCCCAGGGAAGACTAGCATTCAATGAAAAGGAAGGCACCTGACTTTAGTGATACTAAGACTTAAAAGCACATTAAAATTTTCTTTGTGTCAATAATTCAACACCTGTGGACAAACTGTCAGTTCTGTTTCAGATGTGTTCTGGGTCCTAGAGATAATGAAGTGATCAAGACAAACAGAAACCCTGCCCTCATGGCTTATATTTAAGAGAGGTGCAGATTAATAAGATGAGGAGACAAAAAAATAATAATTCCAGGTAGTGCTAATGCGATTTGGGAATAGTTAGCAATAGATACAACAGGAGACAATGTGAGTGAGTGTCTGCTACCCAGGTTTACTGGCCAAAGGGTCTTTTCAAAGGAGGTGAAATCTGAGCTAAAGCCTGAATGATATGGAGGAGAAATTTGTGCAATAAACTGGGTGAAGAACAGTCTAGAAAGAAGGAATGGTGGAGAATAAGGTGAGATCTTTCAGCAGAAGCCAGATCATGAAAATCTACTTAACAGACCTCAATAAAACTGTGCAGATTTTATTTGACATAGTGTGAGTACCCACAGCAGGGCTTTCGACATGGGAGTTTCTGAACATGGCTTGTATTTTGTTTCTTCAACCCCTCTATCCCAATCAATCTTTTATGTCACAGAAATTAGTAAAGATTTTAAAAACTAAAAATATGATTTTTATCATAATTCCTCAAATTTCAGAAAGTATCAATTTTTTCCCCTTCAAAATAGCAGGTTTCAACTGGGAGTGATTTTGCCTCCCCAGGAAAATTTGGCAATATCTGGAGACAATTTTGGTTGTCATGATCACAGGGTACAACTGACATGTAGTAGGAAGAGTCCAGGGATGCTTTGGAATAATGCATAGCCACCCACCTACACACACACACACACACACACACACACACACACACACACATGCACGCAAACCATCTCATTAACCCCAAATGTCAGTAATGCCGAGGTTGACGAATTATATTTGTTAGAAACACATATTAGAATTCAAAGTATGCAGCAATTTTGTCTAATATACATAAGATGTGATTTTTGCTTGACTATAGAGGCTGGTTTCTTTCTTTAATCAAATTTCCAATGACACCTTTGATGGAACATGCCAAGATTCACATGTTGAATGCCTAAATCCCAATTTGACCACCTGGAGACAGGACTTCAGGAAGTCACAAGGAAAGAGCTGTAATCTGATAGGCTATGATCTATTATGAAGGTCACCTTCTATAAGCCAGGAAGTGAGCCTGCACCAAAACCAAATTCAGCCCTTTTGACCATGGACTTTACAGTCTCCAGAACTGTGAGAAAGTAACTTTGGTGCTAAACCAGACAGCCCATGGTATTTTGTTATAGCATCTCAATCAGAGAAGTACACGTGAGCTTTCCAAACAGGAATCAATATAGAAGGGCAGGAAAGCTTGAGAAAGTCACACTGGCCCCTGGAATAGGTTTCAAAGTTATAGTGACTTTTAACCCGATGCTATGGCATTCAGTTTTATAGATCAATCAGTTTTCTAAACATTGCCCTGGAAATAGAAAATCTTCAGTGCTTCGACCCCTCTGACTTATTTATCACAGCACTCTCATGAAACCAGTAATCTAGAAGATGACTAGCAAATATTCAAACATATGGCTATATTCAATGAAATAGCAGTCATGCTATACGTATTTCCACTTTAGAACAACTGCACTTATGGTGTAGGATTTATTCTCTAATTGAAATTTATTATCACTTCATTCCCAGACATTTTTTTTCCTGAAGATGTAAAAGTATTTTGTTTCAGCAACTGCAACTTTATTCTTCATAATTAATAACCCAATTGCACTGGATTTCTCATTTTTGATGCATTGCAAGTGTCTTAACAGCTGGAAGAATTTGCAAAATGCATTATGCTGCATTGCTTTATTAAGTTAGTTTCCTTATTAGGCGAAACTATCTTGTTTGTGAGGCAGTTCTGCTGGCCACATTACAGCGGGACAGTGGAAATAAGAAAAGGGAAAAATGGAGTGTGAACTTACAAATATAAATAAGAGCCCAGAAAAAGAGAATTTTAAATTATTTTACCACTTACATGGTGACTGAGAATCCTGACCATCACAAGCATAAAACACAAGCAGAAGGTTGTATTATTTTTCTTGGGAGATCTTTATGAACATAATCAAAGATTTCGACAGTCTTTGCCAGCCAGTATTATAAATAAATACCACTAATATTTGTGAATATAACTCATTGCCATTGTTTTACACTTATGTATCCCTAAAAATAAATAAACAACTTAAATTTTGTCAAGACTCTACCAGAACCTGTTCTCCTTTGTAAAAATAATAAAATAATCTTATTTTATTGTTACATACGATAGAGTAAAATGTTCATTTAATGATGACTACACAGCAGTCTTCTTGAACATGCAGTCTAAGAAAATAAAGTGAGGGCAGCAAAATATTGCTTGAGATATTCATTTATTTTTGGCTTTAAGAGAAATTTTAATTTCTTTATTCATTTTTCTGTTCTTCCGACCATGTATGCATTTCTTTATTTTTTAATTGGTTCTAATTAGTTATACATGAGAGTAGAATGCATTGGGATTCATTTTTAAGTTGAAATGTAAGCAAATTAACCAAAGAATTTTCAGGCCAAAGGAGAAAAAAAAATTCTGGTTCTCCAGTGAATCTTTAGAGTGTTAAAGTTAATAAGTTTTGGTTTGGGGTTTTTTATTTTTTTATCTTTTTTTTTTTTTAATGCTCCTGAGAAATCTTAGTTTGTCATCTATATCCTTAAATTAAAAAAAAAATAGTTTCTTTTTCTCCTTCTCTGTCAAAAACAGAGAGAAAAGAAAGGGGAAGAGGAGAGAAAAGAAAAAAAAGGGTGATGAGGAATAGGAACTGGGAAAAACAACTTGGATATAGTTTAAAATTTGTCACTGAAAAAGAGAAACTAGGGAAATTGTAAAGTCAAACTGTAGTCAGACCCTCCCTTTCAATAATGTCCTCTGCACCACATGGCTTGTCCAATTTTGCAACCCCTTGGAAGCAAAGATTCCATTAGCCATGATCAGATGTGTGCCCTACTGGGCCAATCTGCTTGCAGACCTGATAAACTGGGTCTCTGCACTCAGCTTCAGGGAAGCTGGGTAGCATAAGACCCAGCCTTCTTGCCACAGTAGCTTTTGAATCTCTTGCATTGCTGCACAATATGTCATTCTTTAAAGACACTATTCCCTCCAGCAATCATCTTTCATCTGCCCTTCGGGGCTCAGTAGAATTAGGTTCAAGTTGCCAGGACCTGGTGTGAATGTTCCTTTGTAAGTGCACCTCAGCTTCATGCTGCTTAATTATGTGGCTACTTGCATAATTTATAGCCCCCATACCTACCCAGAATTGTAGGCAATCTATGCCCCCTTCTCACATTTTGCTTTTTCATTTGGCTGAGCATTTACTTAAAAGAGATAATCTTAATAATACTCTATTTCCACTGCAAATTCCTTTTTTGAGCAAATAAATGTTTAAAGCAAAAGGAAAGACTTTATTCTTTGTACATTTTGAACGCTACTCTTCTTTCCTAGTCCTCAAGTCTGACAGAAATGAAAATTTCTCTTCTTCACATCCCATGTTACGGGTAGTTTCGATTTTCATAGCACAGTCCCCTTAGCAAACAATGTGTGTCTTTGTATAGGGAATTACATTCCTGTTCACATTCCATGCATACATATATTTCAAACAATGTGTTCTCTTAAAAAGTGCTGTGACCTTTTGCCAAACCATTAAGAACTAGGGGAAGACATTTCAGATGTGGAGGATGAATAAATCTAGAGATCTAATGTACAGTATGAGGACTATGGTTTGTATTATTATTCTGACTACTGGAAATTTTCTAAGAGATTCAATTTGAGGTGCTCTGGTCACACACTAAAAGGTAACCATGTGAGACAACAGATATATGAATAGGATTGACTACAGAGATCATTTCACCATGTCTATACATATTAACAAATCCTAGTCTATCCCTTAAATATGTACATTAAAACCAGAAAAAAAGAGGAAGAACTCTAAAAATATATCCAGAAATTTCATTATGTTTAAAATTGAGACATTGATCATATACATATATACACATAGTATATATGCATATGTAACATTATTATATATGACAAAAATGTTATTGATTATTGTCTTGATTGTTACATTATATATATTTTACATGTATTCTTTGATTCCAAGTACCGTGAGAAATATAGGCAAAACTACGAAATATCATTAATATCTTTCACCTACCAAAACATTTGTAGTTTTTTTCATGGGCTGTATCCCTTCCACCTTAAAAGAAATGTTCTCATGCATATTATTGCTTTAATTATATTCTAAGAAACCACCTGAGAAAATATTGAATAATGCAAATGTATGCATCTGTGCTGGCAGAATGTCTGGTATTCCCAAGATGCTAGTAGAAAAGCGAGTTCATATGAGTAAGAACTCCATATCTTCTCAAGAATAACTGTATCATTTGAACATCCACTTACTCCATCAACAAATGTAATGCTGAGTCAAGTTTTCAAAGTGATTTACATATTTATAGACTCTAGTCTTGTACATTGTTCATGAGACAACTAAAATAAGTTATATAGCTATCAATATACTAATGTGCATGAGTTCATACTAATATGCACAATTGAAGGAGTAGAATCCATTTTTTTAGACATTATTTTCTATAAGATGTAAAAGGTGGTAAACTACCTTAAAGACAAATATAATATGCAAAAAGTGCCAAACTGTTAAACTTTCTCCAGATATCTACTACCATGTCACTTAACAGAAAAAAAAAGCAACAATATAAGCATTGGCAAAATCAAACTTTCTAAAACACCATTCCTGCAAAAGAAAGCTTTGCCATTACTTTCTTTCCCAGGTGAGGAAAACATCACCGCTGCAGAATGTTCTGCAAGAGGCCAGGTAAGCAGCTAAACCAGTTCTAACCCACAACTCAACAACAGAGCAACTGATCACTTAGTATCCCCGTGAACAGAGACTGGCACATGGTTTGACTTATTTTCACTATACCTGCTAGTCCCTTTGAAGAGCTGCACTTGACATGCAGTGACAAATCACCTTCCTTAAGGCTCCTAAGTCCCATATCGCCTACTGCAGATGAGATTTAAGTCGTGTGCCAGAAAACCACAATGCCAAAAATGTGCTTTCCAAGAAGCCTCACAGCCTTCTGGAAATCCAAGCCCCTATGTACCAGAGTCCTTGAGGGAGGCCTTTAAAACAAAAAGTAACTTTGACCTCCCGTCTCACACACACACACACACACACACACACACACACACACACACACAAACTCAGTATAAAATAGAATGTAAACTATATTCACTCGAGTGTTCCTGTAGTAGGAAAATGCATATTAAGATGCTAATTTATACAAACAAAAAAGATGCTAATTTATTATGTGTAAATTATTTTCCTTTGTAGGAAATGCATCAAAGTTAGTTAAAATCAAAGAGTTTGATTTCTAGATAATCAATGTGAAATAAAACATCCAGGCAAATATATAATTCTAGGAAAGAAAAATCTTTTTGCATTTTGTGTGGTGGTGGAGGTAAAGGAAAAGCCACAACTAAACTTGTTCCTCTCTGTGGAAATTTGGAATGTACACTTAGTGATGGAAATATAATCTTTCCATTTTTTTTTTTTTGTTGTTGTTGTTGTCAGTATTAGCATGTGTGTCATTTGACATAGTGTCTAAACAATTTCTTTAAAAGTATTCTGTCAGCTCAGGTATTCTTGGCTACGTAGCACAGGTAACTTTTGAAATTTTGTGGATGTAGAAAAATGAGCCACCTGATTATTTTTTAGGTGAAATAGGCATTCACAGTGAGAGTCAGCCAGGTCCCTACAAGCTGAACAGCAAGGAGTTTCTACTCCAGTGCCACGAGCCCCACCCTCCCTGTAGGCAAGCTAGCCTAACACTCGCAGGATGGAGTTCCCCATTTCTACACCCTTCTTGCATTTTCTACCTGGCATGATCATCTGTTATAACTTTCCCAAACCAATCTCTTTCTTTTTTGTATGTGGTAGACAGGCATTCCCTAAGGAAATATACAAAAATGAGGTGTTTTATGGGTGCAGTCAGCATGTAACAGATGACTTATGGTGATCATTGGAAACGCGGCAATTTTGCATTTTCTAAGTCCATTTACTATACCTTTGCTGTACTCTGGAGACATACCCGAGACCTAAATGTTTCATTGTGTCCGGAAGACACTAAGTGATGAACTTTTTATAAAGTAATAAGTTTCCTTGGGCATAGCTGTTGCTTCCGGGGACCTGTAACTATGATGGTCATTAATATAGTATTTGGTGTAAATGCCCTCAATGTCACAGTTGCAATTAAAATAAATAAAAGGATGCTAGGGGTTACAAGGAACCCTCCTCAGCCTCGAGGATAAACAACCATCAAGCTTTGCCTGGTATGTGCTTTGTGATATGTACCTCAGTCTTTGGTATGATAATTATACAAAGTAGACAACTTTTTAAAATTAACTATTATTGACAAAATATAAAAATTGCAAATATATTTAATAGTAGGCAGAATGAGCTACATTAAAATGATGAAATGCTATTTTGATAATGTCCTAGTTCACTTTTCTGCCTCCAACAGCATGAACCTCTTATTACTACTCTTCCTAATGCTTGGGATACACCATCTCCTGCGTGGAATCCTTTATTGTGTCCTTACTCAACCCTCAATCAAGTCCATTGTCCTCACCTAGAAATCAAGATTTGACAAGTCTACCTGAGCCCCTCTCCAAATTTAACTCCCATTGCTCCACTGGATAAGTCCTCTCAGTCAAAGTCTTAACTATTCTTGACTTCAATACTCATTGTTGTTGTAAGGTCAACTTTTCAATATTCCCTGGGGACTTTGCTCATGCCACTCTTTCTGCCTGCTTGTTCTGTATTTAGAAGCCCTGCCCTTTCTTCAAGCCTTCTGTAGGTGCTGGCAGGGTTGCACAAGGGGAATGAAATCAGCTACTCAATAAATACATGAAGCTATTTTTTCTATGATGTGCTTGGAATATCTTCCTTCTCACCGTTTTCCCATTCAACATTAAGACACACTTCAAAAAATTATTTCTAAATTTTCATAAATTCTACTTATCCAGTTCACATTTATTTGTTAAGTGCCTATAGTGTGATATCATAATGTTTACAGAGCAGGGATGTGGGTGCTGCCCTTGTGGAGGGCATTCTGGGATTGAGTAGGGACAATGGCTAAACAATTAAGCAGGCATTAGGGTTAAATTTCAATGGTGGACAAACTGAGGCTTAGAAAAAAGAAACTTAGCTGACTCCACATCCTAACCACAGCTGGACTTCACTGTCCAGTTTTTTTTCCCCCACTTGTTCAGCTTATTCTTTTGTCTATCACATAAACTCAAATGGTATTATGCACATGCTACATTCATTCATGACTTACTATATGTTGTTTTGCATGGATATTTGAATTTAATATATGCATCCTTCCTTACCCAGTAAAGTATGAAAGCCCTTGAAAATAGCAACCCAAATTTGCATTCCCACCCGGAACCATCATTTGACCCAGTTATCTCATTCCTAGGCATGTATCCAAAGGATTTAAAATTAGCATACTTCAGTAATCCAGTCACATCCATGTTTATAGCAACACAATTCACAATAGCTAAGCTATGGAACCAACCTAGGTGCCTTTCAACAGATAAATAGATAAAGAAATTTTGAAGTATATACATATGTATATATATATATATGGAGTAATACACAATGGAGTATTACTCAGTAATAAAGAAGAATGACATTATGACATTTTCCAGTAAATGGATGGATCTGGAGACTATGATGCTAGGTGAAAGAAGCTAATCCCTCCCCCCCAAAAAAAAACAAAGGTTGAATGCTTTCTCTGATATGTGGAAGCTTAACCATAAAACAAGGGGGAAGGAGAAGAAGAGAATTTTAGCAATTACACAGAGGAGAACAAAGTGGGGTGGATAGGAATAGGAAAGACAGTAGAATAAATCTAACATAATTTTCCTATGTACACATATGAAAATACTTAAGTGAATCCCATCATTGTGTTCACCCACAAGAATGGGGTCCTACGTAGAATAAGATATATTCCATTCTTGTATCAGTTTGTCAAAATGGATTCTACTGTCATGTATAACTAAGAAGAAGAAGAAAAAAAAATGATGTGACCCCATCAGATTTTGTTTTGTATCCTTGAGAACCAGGGCAGTAGCCAATCTGCCTCATTTTGGATTTGTGTGATATTTTCTTATTATTTAGTTCCTTTTACGCGCTTCTCACAGGAACATCTCCAAGGGATGAGTTGACATAAAGTTCTTTTCAAAGCATCACATCAGGAGGTATATGCTTTCAATTAGAACCCTAACTGGCACTAATTGGTTAAAATGGTGTCTGCCATGATTATCCCATGCGGAGTTATAATTTTGCCTTTTATAACTGATAAGAATCTTGTGAGGAGATAAATTGGGACCATCTATGTAAACATTTTGTTATTCTGTAAGCTTCCACCTACTGATTTTTATATCTATTTATATTTTTTCATACATCAATTATTATGATAACAGCCAAATGGTAATTTTCTAATTCTTTCTACAGTGGTTAGTGGCTTGAAGAAAACAAACTGTGAGGAATAGATTTCTCTTTTAATTTATCTTTAATTAATTTAGTTACATCCATTGGGATTTGTGGGTTTATAGTTAAAATTCTTCACTATCATTCTTTAATTTTGACAAACTGTCCCATGTTGGGCTAGTGGGGATCTCTTCAACCTTGTCCTGTGTTCTCCAGAAGTATCCATAATTTTTGGAGAAGACCTTACCTTTTGCCTCATGATACTGCAGATTCATGTTACGTTTTCTCTGCCCAGACCCTGGAACCAGATATTTCTTCAAAAAACCCCAGTTCCTTTCAGTGGAGAATGGTGTTTAGAAATCAAGACTAGGCTATCCCTTTCTCTCTCTCTTTTTTTTTTTAAACATCGCTAATCTGGCTCTCTGAGACGCCATGTTGGCAAAGCCACCGGTCATTTCTCTTCCACAAAAATGCTCCAGCAAGAGCATCTGTGTTGATCATTTCCTTACTCAATTATCCACTCCCTCCTCGGTGCTCTGATGACACTTGAGTTCTCTTCGGACTTCACTGTTTCTTCTTGGTCTCCTCTTCAGGTTCTTCATTTCCCTGATCTTTACTTACTGAATCATCCTCGAGTGAAACTCATAGGGTTCTTCTGTAAATCTGCACAGTTCCTAGAGAATCTCATGGTGGGGTTGGGCTGGGGTGGTCCAGCAGCACAATTCTGGAGATCTGTCAGCCTGAGTTCCCATCCCTACCCTACTATTTAATGACTGCAAGGATATTGTAGGGAAGACACCTAACCTGATATGCCTCACAGTGCTCTCCTTCAAAATGGAAATACTGATAATTCCTACTGTACAGGGTTGTTCTAAGCATTTAAAACTTTCTGTGCCCCTTAACATACCCCATATGTCATCACCGTCCACAAGTCTCGTATTTTAAATAGTATGCTTATAAATCTACAACTGCAAACTCCCCTATACTCAGAAATACTTTACTCAAAACACTCGAAGGGCATACTTCATTATTCGAAATTGAACCTCAGTGTAACTCTGTCCCAGCTACTTTCACAACTTCACATCTCTTCTTCGCCTCCCTACTCACTCAGGCTCTCTGCAAGTCTCTGCATTCTGCCTGAAGTTCTCTCCCTGCCCAGATGCAAATGTTTCATCTTCCCACAGTCTGGAAATTAGTCACAGTTCTCCAGAGAAACAGAGCTAGCAGGATATATGGGCAAATGTATAGATATACATGTACATGCACACAGATGCTCCCCAAGTGACAATGGAATTATGTCCTGGTAATCCTGTCGTAAGCTGAAAATATTCTAAGCTGAAAACACTCTTAATATACCTCACCTACTGAGTACCATAGTACAATTTTAATTGAATGTGTACCACTTTCGTACCATCAGAACTAAAGAATTAGGAGTCATAGGCCATTTGTTGGTGGGAGCGCGCACGCACACGTGTGTGTGTGTGTGTGTGTGTGTGTGTGTGTGTGTGTATGTGTGTGTGTGTATGTGTGTGTGTGTGTACTGGCCTACTAATTAAAAGACAAATCTTATCCAAAACAGCCTCACAAAAATACCTAGAATGATGTGTGACCACATATCTGGGCAACCCATGGCCCAATCAGGTTGGCACATAAGATTAACCATCAGGTACTAGGAAAAGAAATTGACCAAATTACGTTGTATGCATTGTATGCATGTATGAATATGTAATGACAAATTCCACTATTATGTATAATTAAAATTCAGGAATGAAAATTTAAAAATCCATCAAATGGACTTCCCTGGGTTTGCTGAAATTTATATTAGATAGGACTTCTCTAACCATCTGTATAAAATCACAGTCACCTTCTATCTCCATTTCCCTTATTTTTCTTTAGTTTTTGTTTTCAGACTTATCACCAAATGATATATTATGTGTTCTTTGTTGACTGTCTCTTCCTTTCCACCCCCCAACCAATGCATTTGATTATCATCTCCATGAAATCAGGAACATCATTTTATTCACTCCATTCTCAAGTGCCTGGAACCAAAAGGGCAAATATTAAACACTTCCTGAATGGATGGCTGAATACCTTCCTTACCTACCATATCCTCTCATAGGTACACTAGCCTGTTCTTTTATCACAAAGAGGAGTAATATGCCATGGAATTTAGTCATCCAGGTGTGAAGCTAGAAAATGATCTTCTATAAGGCAACCATTGGTGACATATGGAAATTGCTTTTTGTTTTAGAATATACACAGTATGTGGATTATTCTTATCACCCTCGAAAAAATACATTTATTTCTCAGCATTCAATGAGACAGTAGCAAAAGCTTTTGATGAGCTTTTAAGAGATTACTGAGTTCAGTGTAATTTGTCAAAACTGTAAAAGCATTGATTTGTATCTTAAAGTTTTTGCTCAACTTTTTAAAAAGAGAAATATTTCAATGACTCAAATAACAGTTTACACCAAATAGTCCCCACCTGAAAATTTGTAATAATGACTGCATTTCTAGATAAAATAAGCTAGCAGACTGATCAGCTAACAAGGTACAGACAAGATGCTGTAGACTCTGATTTTTGTTGATTTTCTTCACAAGCATCTCCTTTCTGGTAACTATATGCATTTTATAGATTTAAAAAATATTTTTTTCTTTCTTTCTTCTACTTGTACTTTTTATTTTATTTGATCTTATTCCATTTTTGTTTGTTTGTTTGTTTGTTTCTCCTCAGAAGTAGAATTTTCTGTATTTAATCTACAATACCCTGTTATTCATCAATTTTGACTCAATGATACACACAACTAGAAGTTAATGGCTGCAGCCCATCAGAAGGTAATTCCATAATAAGGAAGAAATTTCTATGGTTCATTTATACAGAAAGTTTCCTAATGAATTTCTAAAACATAATATTTTTTGTTGTTAGCATCAGTCTATTATTTTCATAAGCATTTTGGGGAAGGTATATCCACATGTGAAAATTTGATAACATCCTTTATTATGTTCTTAGCAAATGTAGAACTCGATTATTTCAAATCTGTTCAATTAATGCTCTGTTTCTTTTTCACGCTGGTCAGCCAGTCTTTTAAGCTCTTTGCGGAAATAACAGGAGCTTAAACCACATAATGCTTAGTGTTTGAGGAGGGGGTATGCTTTGAAAGGCTCAATTCTCTAAGTAAAGTAGTTCTGAAAACTGTTTTCATTTTCTTGATGATAATCCATCAATTTCTACAGTCCTTAAAATAATATAAAGCAGTTAAGCCATGGGGTTTCTAGACTTACCTGCCACTGGAAGTAAGCTTAAGTCCTATTTGGAAGGCTGTAAAAACATTTTTATACAAAGAAAAATTAATAACCTCAAGCATTTGGGTAAGGACAAAATAATCCACATACACTAATGTTTTCTTTACTTGGAGAGACTTCAAATAGTGTCAAGACAGAGAAAAAGAAACCCAATATCCCAATGATACCTTGAAAGGAAAATTCTAAAAATGAAATCCTTTTCCTTCAATTACCATATGCATTCATTTACTGTGAAGATGCTTCCAAAAGAATCAGAATAAAAATAGACTGTCCCAGGACATGATCCCAGAGGAAACGTCTTGGTTTTATAATTATAAAAACGGTCCAGAAAGCAAAGTGACAGACACAGTGCTTATCTTATTATCTCTAAGATGTTTCAACAAAATTTTGTCTTATGGCAATAATAATCACAAAGCTTTGTTAGCAGAGGCAGAGATCAGAAGACACAGTCCTGGATTAAATCCAGCTATGAACCTGCTATAGAATGAGCTTTACATTTTGAAGAGTTGGAAAAAATGGAAAGAGAAGAGAAAGGGAAAGAGGAAAAGACGGATATGCAACAGAAACTCTGTGTAACCAGCAAAGACTAAACTAATTATTACCTACCACTTTATAGATAAAATTTGTTGGTCCTTGTTCTGAAGCATAAACTATAGTTTAAATAAAATTTTTAGAAAAAATATTTTTTGTCAATGAACCTTATTTATTTATTTATTTTCTTTTTTCCTTTCTTTTTTTATTTATAATAGTAGTATGTATTACAATTCATAATGCACATATATAGCATCTTTTTACATACAACTGTTTGTATACAAAGTATATAAGTACCATTCAGTATTTATTTATATGTGGCACTGAGAATCAAACCCAGTGCCTCACACAAGTTAGGCAAATGCTCTACTACTGAGCTACATACCCAGCCCCTATAATTCCAATTTAAAATTTATTCTTATTTCATCAGGAAAGAAACAAACCAGTACATACAGAACTAAAATAAGTGATAGGATAAGTGAAAAACTTCATCTAACACACACACACACACACACACACACACACAGAAATATGTATTCAATTTAGCAGTTGGCATGCCCAAACCAATTGTTAAATTTTCAGGAATTTTGTGAGTTAGTTGGTAAACCACTGATAGTTTGAAATCAGATATTTGTAAGAGTGTAGACACTGAAAATCAGGAAGCACTACTGATTTTCTTTCTCACTGTATCATCAGTGTCTCTTAACTTTTCTTCCAATTGTCTATTTAGGTATGCTTACTCCTTTCTTCACATACACATTTTACTAAATCTTTCCTCAGTCACTTTCCCACCCCCAGAAGTTTAGCTTGATTCTTCTTCAGTTCTCCGAGATTTTTCGTAACTTGAGCTAGTCTTTTGGATTAGAACTCATGGATTTCCCTTTCCTTTCTTAACACACTCATTTCAAGCCTGCTTGACTTTGGGCGGTTTTGTTGGCTTGCCAGCACAATAGTGATTAAATGTCTTCCTTACATGAATTATAAATGGAAATGGTCTTCCTCAGCTCTCTGTATATTCCCAGTGAAGTTGCTGCCAGTCTTACTTCTTGTAAGGTGACCATTCAATTTGGGATCCCTGTAGCCACCACCGTGAACTTCCATTTATATAGTATTCTTGACTAAAAATCTTCCTGCTACCAAAAAACACACGCCTTCTTTCTCAGATGAAAGGAGGACAATTTGGACGATTATTAAGTCAGTGAACGTAAATAAGTGCACCCAAAGGTAGAAGGATAAAAGGAGGAAACTCAAGCTTGGATTCTGATTGGGAAAAATATCAGCTTCCATGAGAATGCAGATGCCTGGGGTTCAGATTTGAATCATCCACTAGAGCAACATATTTCCAAGATCTAAGGTGAAGGTTAAAGGAGCAGTAATAATCAGAAAAGGCATTTGGCAAAAGCAAGTGCAAATCCCCTAAAAATATGCCTGATTGAAGAGAAAGGCTTCCTAGAGAAAAGCCCAGGGAACACAAAGTTATACAGCCCTCAGAGAAACCACAAACCACAAGGGAAGTCAGCAGACCTCACAAACACAAAACTTCAGATAAGAAGCTATCAGATAAAGCAGGCTTGAAATGAGTGTGTTAAGAAAGGAAAAGGAAAGCCATGAGTTCTAATCCAAAAGACTAGCTCTCAAGTTATGAAAAAACTCTTGAGCACTGAAGAAGAAGCAAGCTAAACTTCTGGGGGTGGGGAAGTCACTAAAGAGAGATTTAGTAAAATGTGTACATGAAGAAAAGAGTGAGCATACATAAATAGACAACTGGAAGAAAAGTTAAAAGCACTGATGATACAGTGAGAATGAATAATTTTCAGGAATATTATACAAACAAAAGAATTCAAAAATAGGGAAAAGTAATATAGTAAAGATTGCTACAGTACAAGAATTTCACATAAATGACTAAATGCAAGAATCCTCAGATTCAGGAAACATTCAGAATATGATGGAAGAAAAATACAACAAAACCCACAACAGGACACAATGAGTGTAGAGACCATGGACATCAAATACTCAATGGCAAATAAATAAATTACTTTATTTGTAAAGATAATTATACCTTCAATGAAACTTTCAGTAGCAACAATGGTGTTCAGAATATACTGGAATAAAAAACCAAGTTGTTGAAAAAAATCATTGACGATCACTATTCAGTTAAAATTTTATTCTGAAATGAGGTGGGGAGAAATGAAGAATTTTCAGTCAAGAATAAAGAGAGACAGACATGAGGGAAATGTCTCTGTAAGAACTACCCAAAAATATGCTCCATGGAAGGAGTTAATCTCAGAAGGAAGGAATTTAAAATGAGAGTAGCTGGTAGAATCCTGAATTGAAGGAGCATTAACTGTATGTATTAGTCTATTCAGGTTGCTATAACAAAATGCTATACATCGGATGGCAGCTTTTGCATTACTGTGACTGAAAGACCTGACAAGAACAATCATAGGAGGACATGTTTATTTTGTCTCATGGTTTCAGAGGTCTCAGTCCATAGATAACCTACTTTATTGTTCAAGGCCCGAGATGAGACAGAACATCATGGCAGAAGGACATGGCAGAGGAAAGCAGCTCAGGACATGATGGTGAGGAAGCAGACAGGGATCCACTCATCAGGGATGAAATATAGACCCCAAATGTAAGCTAAGTGACCACCTCCTCCAGCCTACAGTTACCACCTAGTTAATCCATATCTGTGGGCTAATTCACTCATTAGATGAAAGCTCTCATAACCCAATCATTCTACCTCTGAAAATTCTTGCCTTGCCTAACACAGGAGCTCTGGGGGATACCTCATATCTAAACTGTGACAGTGGCTTAGCCAATAGACTGTTATTTATCACAGTTAGAAGCACCAGCTTGAGGAGCCAGCAGGGCTGGTTTCTAGTGAGGCCTCTCTCCTGGTCTTGCAGATGGCCATCTTCTCCTGTTCCCACATAGGACCCTTTTTTTTTTTTTTTTTTTTTTTTTTTTGGTGCATTCTTGGAGCACATAATCACCAGGGACACTGATCCCATTGGATTGGAGCCTCACCCCATGGTTTCATTTAACTGTAGCCACTTTTACGAAGGACTTATGTCCCAGACACATTGTGGGGTTAGGGCTTCATCCTATGAATTTGTAGGGGACACAAATCAGTCCATAATAATCTTATATAAATGAGAACACAGGTGATTTCTAGTGAGAAGGGAAAACAAGGTAAAAATCGAAACATCTTCAAACAAATAATATGTAAAAGCTTTCATTTTCCAATCCTCCAGGAGGAAAGGAAGTAAATTGGCTTCAGATCTTGTGTTAAATATGCATGTTGAAATGTAACAAGTAGATGCAGTGTATAAAACTTCCAAACAAAGGAAGAAAAAGAAAACTGCTCAATCTAATGGAAAATAAAGAAAACAGGATCAAAGATAAAAGAACATGTTTACATTCACCCTGAACAATCTAGAGAAAATTTTTAAATAGTCTTAAGCCTATGGATGATTTCCAAGAAAGTAAGCACAATTCAAGCCAAAAACTCAGGAAAGGCAGGAGCCCGGACAGATGAGAACACTGATGCTCACTTTTGCCTAGAAGGCTTTATGTTTTACGTTAGCTGAATCAAGGGAATTTAAGCTTTGTTTTCTATGGCTACAGGAGACTCAAAGAAAGAAGAATGAAAACTAGAAAGAGTGGAAGGGATGCCAGAAATCTAAAATCACAATTTTGCAGTTCCAATATAATTGATCCAGACAGGGTTCATCCAGCACACTGAATGAAACATTGACGGAGAACAGGGTGCTTCCACCTTGACAAAGTATCATCTGACAGAGTCATCAATTTTAAAAAATAAAGTAAACTAAAGCAGAAATAAGCTTAACAAATGCAAAACATGGTGGTCACCACTGTAACCAAATGATCCAAGATACGTGCCCTCTGGTGAGATGTGTAGTATCACCCGTGAGGTATTCTTGCTGAAAATTGCAACCACAACCCGATCAATGCTTCATATTTACCTTCTCTTTTGACAGAAAGACAGAGCAAGTTCACCCAGTGGAAACACAGTGAGATTGGCAGAAAAGGGAGACTTTCTGCCTATCACTTCCACAAGTCGATATCATTTAAAAGAAAAAAAGAAGTGCAGGGACCATTAGAGATTAGAACCAGGGGGGGGGAAAAATGAGTATGGACTGTAGTTTGATGATATTAGAGAATAATTGCTTGTTTTCTTAGATGTAGGACAGTGTATTTATTTTTGAAAGATGTACACTATAATACTTAGGAATAAAGTAGTTTGATATCTACAGCTTGCTTGCAAATAGTTCGGCATGGATACATTACCATGCAGATGAATTAAACAAATATGGCAAAATGTCATCAATTGTTAAAGTTAGGAATACAGGCTTTAAATTCACCTCTTCCTAGTCCTATGATCTTCAGAATTTTTAAAATTTAAAAATTAAATTAAAAAGTTATGTAAGTATTTAATTTTCTCTTATGTAGAAAGAGGTTTATAATGATACATGTTTCACAGAATTGTTGAAAGAATGAAAGAAGAAGTTTGTATTAATTATCAAGAATACAAGTAACAATTAATGTTGGCAAGGATGTGGGGGAAAAGGTACACTTATACATTGCTGGTGGGACTGCAAATTGGTGCAGTCACTATGGAAAGCAGTATGGAGATTCCTCAGAAAACTTGGACTGGAACCATCATGTGACCCAGCTATCTCACTCCAAAGGACTTAAAATTAGCATACAATAGTGACACAGACACATCAATATTTATAGCAGATCAATTCACAATAGCCAAATTATAGAACCAGCTTAGGTGCCCTTCAATCGATGAATGAATAAAGAAAATATATATATATACACAATGGCATATTACTCAACCATGAAGAGAAATGAAATTATGGCACTTACCAGTAAATGGATGGAACTAGAGAATATCATGCTAAGTAAAATAAGCCAATCCTAAAAACCAAAGGCTGAATGTTCTCTCTGATATGTAGATGCTAACTCACAATGAGGGAGGGGGAAAGTAGGGACAAATAGAATTTCATTGGATTAGACAAAGGGGAATGAAGGGGAAGGGAGGAGGAGTAGGAATATGAAAGAAAACAGAAATTACTTCCCTAAGTTCATATATGAATACACAAACAATGTAAGTCCACATTATGTATAGCCAATAGAAAGGAAAGCTATACACCATGTATGTACAATATGTCAAAATACTTTCTACTTGTCATATATAACTAAAAAGAAAAAAAGAAGTTTGTATTAGAGCACTTGGATAGTACTAATACATTTAATTTTACCAATAATAATAATGATTATTATTAATAACACTAAATGAATGTTTTATTACTCTATGCACTAACAGAAAAATAACTGCTAAAGACATTAATTGAAAGCAGTTTTATCAATGGAGAAATAAATATCCAACTTATACATATCCAATTAATTCACACATTTCAAATGTGAAGGTACCAATACTAATAAGAACAAATGGCAATGTTCAATTTCATAAAACCATGGAAACCAATTAATATACCTTGAGCTTCTATTATCTGCCAGGAATATAACAGTGAACAAATCAGATGAAACCCCTCACCATCCAAAACTCCAGCATATAGGCACAGGGAAGGACTTTCTCAATAGGACCCCTTAAGCTCAGGAAATATTGACAAGGATTAATAAATGGGGTGGCATCAAATAAAAAGCTTCTGTACAGTAAAGGAAGCAAGTAGGAATGTCAAGAGAGAACAGACATAATGACAGAAAATCTTTGCTAGCAACTCTTCTGACAGGGGATTAATATCTAGAATATAAAAAGAACTCAAAAAACTTCACACCTAAGAAAACAACCTAATTAATAAATGGGCAAATAAATTAAACAGATACTTCTCAAAAGAAGAAATACAAATGGTCAACAAATATACATAAAGAGGTTCAACATCATTAGCAATTAATATAGTGCATATTAAAACTATAATGAGATTTCATCAGAAAGTCAGAATGGCAGTCATTAAGAAAACAAACAATAACAAATTCTGGAGAGGGTGTGGAAGAAAAGGAACACTTTTACACTGTTGGTGGGATTGTAAATTAGTACGACAATGGTAGAAATCAGTATGGAGGTTTTTCAAAAGGGTAGGCATGGAACTACCATATAATCCTAGCAGGGTATAACATACCACTCTTCAGTATTTATTCTAAAGAATTAAAATCAGCTTACTACAGTATTACATGCATACCCATTTTTATAGCAGCACAATTCAT
This sequence comes from Tamias sibiricus, assembly GCA_025594165.1. Classification (NCBI taxonomy): domain Eukaryota; kingdom Metazoa; phylum Chordata; class Mammalia; order Rodentia; family Sciuridae; genus Tamias; species Tamias sibiricus. Next base: position 16,316,176 of record CM046662.1, read on the forward strand.
AATAGCCGAACTATGGAGCCAGCCTAGGTGTCCATCAATGGATGAATGGATAAAGAAAATGTGGTATATATACACAATGGAGTTTTATTCATCAATAGGGAAGAATGAAATTGTGTCATTTGCAGGAAATGAATGGAACTTAAGAACATTATGTTAAGTGAAATAAGCCAACCTCAGAAGGTCAAGGTTCATGTATTTTTTCTCACATGCAGATACTAAAGAGGAAAAAGGAATGGTTGAGAGATATCATAAATATTGAAGGAAGATGAGTAGAACAGAGGAAAGCGACCAGAGGAAGGGATAAAGGAAGGGAAAGGGGAAATACTGGGGTATGATATTGTACAAATTATATTGTTATATTATGTGCATGCATGATGAATATATAACAACAAATCCCACCATTATGTACAACTGTAATGCATCAAAAGAAAACGTGGAAAAGAAAATCAGTGAATGGTTGAGAGAGAGAGAGAGAGAGAAGACAAAACAAAAATCTTTACCCTCAAATAATTCATGGGTTAGTGGTAATTCACAGCCCTGCCTCAATTGTCCTGGAAATGATCTGTTCCTCTCTCATTCCTCTCACACCTGCGTGTGCAGTCTGTTGCTCCTATACCCAGGGGCTCGTGACCAATGAGTTGAAGGATGAGGAAGTGTCTAATGCCACATACCAGGTTGCCACTTAACACCAGAGAGAGGCTTGTGAGAGACACAAAGAAATGCACTCTTCATGGAGAATGGGGTGAGAAAGAGGGACAAGCTCTTGCCAGATAACTCCCTCCGGATGGCTGAGGTGGGCAGGCAGCAGTCTCCTGGACCTGAACTGAGGAAGCAGAAGAGGCCAATCTACAGTTCTGCTCTGGAGATGAGACCGTGTTCAATAAATGGGAAGGAGCCCGCTGACACTGGTTGAAGTGGAGAAATGAGGGTTTGGGGTGGAGAGTGATTCAGTAGGATCTGTGGGCAGATGAGTTTAGTGAGAGGGTGTTTCCTAGGGGTCAGATGAGGACCCCTTTCCCTTGACTATGAAAGCCCAAAGAGCTGGGGCCCAGTTCTCACGTTCTCCTTATATAACCCCCACAGCACCATTAGTAATGAAAATATGAATTTCTGTCTATAACTCTTCTGAGTTCTTTTTATTCTTTATGAATTAAAAAAATATATATATTTTCTATTACTCCTCTCATAAAACCTCAAATAATTGCTTTATACTATGCTGTTGATATTCCAGTCCATACTCCTCCATAGAGGACGGGCACAGACTCTCGGTTTGCGTGAGCTCCATTATGTAGGATTCTGCCCCCTGAAGACAGCTCAGATTTTAGCATGTGATCACAGGCTTTCGGAGACTTGGCTGTGCTCTCCAGATCATCCCTAAAATAGGGGCTGAGTCCAGAGACCCTTGATATGGGGAGTGAAAGGACGAGTCATTATTGTATGATTCTCTGCCCCAAGACACATCCTACATTTTCTTAATAGTCTGTTTCAAGGACACTGAGTCAGTGTTTGAAATTTTACCCTGAAATTTTCTTTTATTTTTTTAAATTATTTTTTATTCTAAGATGTTATAAATGACAGCATAATGCATTACATTTCATATTACACATATAGAGCACTTTTTTTTACAAATCTCTGGTTGTATGCAAAGTATATTCATACCATTCGTGACTTCATACATGCACTTAGGGTAATGATATCCATCTCATTCTACCATCTTTTTTTTTTTTCCTTTTTTTTTTTTTTTTTTTCCTGAAATTTTCTAACATCCCCAAATTAATCTGTGATCATGGATAGAATCCTTCCGCCTTTTCAACTGTTTCCTTAAAGGAAAATGTTCTCATTTTTCCTGAGAAGGCCATCTTAGAGTTCTGTTTTGTGGCAACAGTTGATTCATAAAAGTGGGAGGAGGAACTGAGAACAGAGGAGCCCACCTATGCTGAGGCTGTGATTTAGGGTTTCCTTGTCTTGCTCAGGAATACCTGGGCTCTCACCGTACCTTCTATTCCAGCTGATAAGATGGGCTTGAGGACCTGGAACTTACACGTGCAACCTGGAAGTTTCTCTGTATTTCCACAAATGGGAATATATGGTTTTGCAGGTTCACTTCTCTGGAGAAATCATAAAAACCAAGTAAAAAAGGGCTGTGTCTTGGCAAACACTTAACTTTCCAGATTCCAGTCCCCCTTTTAATGTAAAACACCAGTCACCCATGGCTCTTGACCTCATTCAAGGCTAGAAGGTTCAGGGGTGCTTCTGTGAGAAGCACTGCTATTTTCTAACTTTATAAGTTTATATTACTTTTCTGTTTTTATTGAAAACACATTAAGAGTGAGTTTCTGGGCACAGACATTATTTCATCTTTAATGCTTTAGTACATGATACAGTTTTTACACTTTATTTTAAAAATTATTTTTAGTTGTGATAAAAAAACAACAACCTTATATTTACCACTTTAATCATTTTTATATGTAACTTTCATGCATAGTGTGTTCATATTGGTGTGAAACAAACATATAAAATGTCAATCTTGCAAAACCAAAACTATACCCATTGAATGACTCTCTATTCACCTTCTCCCCAGTGCCTGGCAACCAGCTATACTTTGTTTATGAGGTAGACTACTTGAGACACCTCAGAAAAGCAGAATCATACATTTTTATTTGTCCTTTTGTGACTGGCTTATTTCACTTACTATATTTCCTCAAGGTTTTTGTGTGTTGTACATATGATAGATTTCCTTCTGTTTAAAGTCTGAATAATGTTCTATTGTGTGTGTATATTAATTTCTTTATTGATTGGAAATTTGAGTTGCTTCTACTGCTTAGCTACTGTGCATAATATGGCAGCAAACAAATGTGTACAAATATCTGTTTTGAGACCCTTATTTCAGTTCTGTTGGATATAAACCCAGAAGTAGGTTTGTCAGATGGTTTTCTATATTAAATTTTTTCAGAACCTCCATATAGTTTTCATCACAACTGTCTTATTTCACATTCCCACCTATAGTGCACAAGGACTCCGATTTCTCCACATCTTCTCCAACATTTTCTTTCTTTTCTTTTTCTGTTGTTTTAAACAATGTCTATCCCAAGTAGCAGAAGGTGATATTTTGCATTGTGGTTTTTAATTGAATTATACTTAGTGATATTGAGCATTTTTTTTCATATGTTTTTTGGCTATATGTATATCTTCTTTGAAGAGATGCCTATATAATTCTTTTGTTCATCTTTTAAGAAAAGTATTTATTCAGGCTTTTTGACACTATTTTTTAATATATTCTGGATACTAACCCCTCATCATATATGATTTTTAAAAATTTCCTTCTATTCTTTCACTCTATTGATTGCTTCCTCTGAGACACAGAAGTGTTTAATATAGTTCTATTTGTCTAGTTGTATTTTTATCGCTCATACACATACTTCTGATGTCATATACAAGAAATCATCAACAAATCCAATGTGTTGAAGCTTTCTCCCTATGCTTTCTATAAGGAGTTTTACAGTTTTTAGTTTTTTGTTTAGATCTTTATTAACTTTGAGTTGATTTCCACTTAAGAAAAAATTAAAAGACATATTTATTTTTTTGCATGTGGATAACGAGTTTTTCTATCACCATTTGCGGAAGAGTATCCTTTCCCTATTGTACGGTCTTGGCCTTTTGCCAAAAATTATTTGACCATGTGCATGAGGTCTTAGGTCTGACCTTTCTGTCTCTTCCACTGTTCTATATTTCAGATTTTGTGATAGTGCCACATTGCACATTGCAGTAGTTTTTCAATGTGTTTTGAAATCCAGCACGTCTGAGACTCTCAAATTTGTTCTTTTTAAATATTTTTTGATGATTTGGATTCCACTGAGATTTCAAATAAATATTAAAATTTTTTGTTTTCTATTCATGCCCAAAGAAATGTTGATGGGATTTTGTTGAATCAATAAACTCTTTTCAGTACATTTAAACATGCCTCACAGTCAATAAACATGCAGTGTCTTTTCATTTATTTGTCTTCTTTCATTTCTTATACACTAGTTTCCAGTGTATAAATCTTTCATTTCCTAAGTTGTTTATTTCTAAAGTATTTTTATACTACTGTAAATGGGATTGTTTTCTTAGTTTCTTTTGGAAAATAGCTATTTCACAAATAAATAATAAATCTGGGTTCCATGGGATTTATGTAATTATCTATGTAATTATCAAAGACAAGATTTAAAGGTCCAAGAACAAGTGGTTTATTTGGGAAGTGACCATGAGAGGCACTGTCAGAGGAGCAAGAATGAGAAGTTTCCATGTCTTACAGAAGTTAAACACAGAAGGGAAATGTACAGTGTTCTGTCAATTCACTGGATTTTAGTCCCCGCTGGGAGAGAGAGCTGGGAGTCAGTGTGGCACACATGTCTCAGAGCATCTCATGTCCATCAGAGAGATCACTGTCTTAGTTTGTCCCCCAAAGGATTCATTTTCCAGCATCTCAAGGCTATCCTGAGCCTGGGGAGAGCAGATGCTGGCGGCAGGAGAGACTCCTCCGGAGAGGGGGAAGCCAGTATTTTGCCTAACAATCCTACTGCCTCATGAGTGGTGGCAAGCATCTTCCCAAGGACATCGAATATGTTGACACTTTGTAGAGTAGTAGTGCACTAACTTCCGCTGTTCCCAAGCTTCAAATGCCTCTCCTTTCTCTGGGCCCTGTTTGATCCACTCGTGATTGTGGTACCTAGTAAGAACTTTCAAAACTGGCTCATCTGGAAGGGGAATAAGTACCCTCAGGCTGGCTACAGAACAAATGATTCTTAGATGTGGCTGGGGTAGTTTTTGCTTTTATTTGCCTACATTATTATGTTTTGAAAACATCCTAAATTTGTATTTGGGGAGGTACCTCCTTACCCCCATACATACTCTCAGACCACATGAGTCAGGATATTGACAGGCAGTTTAATTTAGATGTTGAAATTTAAAGATCAACTAGTGCAAGCATCAGCAAAATTTTCTATAAGATATGGAATAGTAAATATTCCCAACTTTGTAAACCAACAGGCAAAATGAAAGCTATTACGTAAATAATTTAAAAACAAGAGGAAAAATGCTACACATTTTTATTGACAAAGTTCAAAATATAATAGTTGAGCATATTTTTTGTAATAGAGGTCTAATAATGTCATAAATAAATTCTTTTCTCCTTTACTGAGGTAGGTATAATATGTCACTTAAATGGTATTAAAAAATGATATTCCTTATGGTCAAAATCAGCTGGAAATGTTTATCTATTAATGGTCATCTGTAATGAGATTTTATCTCTTTCATTTTTTAAAATGTGTTTTCAGACAGATAGTTATTACCAAGTACATTAATTCATGAACATATAATTTCATTGCATATCTTCATCATTTGGAAAGCATTTATAAATTCTATTAGATTCTTCTCTTTGATATTTATCTTTTGGCATATCATTATAATGTAGATTAATACTTAAAGATTATGTGGAACCTCAACTGTATAGTTACATAAATTTTCAAATATGAAAATTCCCTTTTTGCTTATTTTGAGGACTAAAAGTACTACTAGGATTGTATTTTGAGTTTGGAAAATATATCTCCTACAAATGTGTGTGGGATTGGCAATTTCCTTATTGTGACTTTTAACAGAACAGGAAGCATATGAAGAAGCTTGACATTATTATGATTCAAGCACAATAAATAATTTTATAGCAGTATAAATTTCATATATAAATGCTGTTTTACCTTGCAATTTTTAGGTTAATTCATTATACAACATTACCAAGTATTCAATTGAAAATGAAGTTAACAACCAAAGCATACCATATTCCATAATAATAAAAGTTGCAATATTTTTTGCTGTTTAGAAAATTTTTAATCTCTGGCATATTAAGTTCAATTACAATAAAACTTTATATCTATATCAAGTCATTGGACTTCTGTGATATGGCAAGTTGGGATATTAGCAAGCATCTGTTCACAAAACTGATAATGATTAATTCCAGAGAGTGAATGACATTTACCATTTAGACTACTAATTTAATAACACATGATAAATTCAGTATTTTCTGTGAAGAACCAGTCAATTAATAATACAATGAATAATTATGTTCTTAAAAGTATCTGAAATTTTTTCAAGGTTTCTGAATTTGTCTAATAAACTTACTTCTGCTAAAACATATATTTCCATCACTTTCATTTTTAACACATCTTAGAAGATTCCACTTCAAGTTGTACTGCATGAGTTCTCTTAAATTTGTTTAAAATAAAATAACTCTTGCCTACAAATGTTCCACATGAACTAATCATTCACTCTCTTCCAACTTGGGACTGACTTATCAAATAAAAAACTAAGCAGTATGGCAAAATCTGTCAATTCACTAATAACTAAAGATATCCATTCAAAGCCATTTGCCTTGCTTTAAATTTGACTTTTGGTATTGTTCCAGGTACCATCAATTCTCCAAGAAGATGTTCCTCCAAAAGTCTAGTTGTCATAAGTGAGTTTATTTTTCCTAAACATGTTTTTTTTCGTTGTCACAAACATGATTTAATTATCTCATCATCAGTAGGTAAATATTCTTGCTTAGTCAGAAACTTAATCATTTGAAATTAGACTTTGCTTGCACGGTCATGTTCAGTTTTCATTTTTGTGAAGAATTTCTGCTGAGATGAGATAGTCTCTCTTAAATTCTTTTTTATTTTCCTGATGATTGCTTTCTTGTACATTGTTAATATTTTAATAAGTGCTTATTCTGGTAATCTTATTATGTGTTGTAGTTTTCTAACATTTGTACAGTGGCATTGAATATTATACACAATGTTTTGACATAAAATTTAATCAAAATAATTCATGCTTCATCACGCCGTAAAAGTGTGGCATTCTGTATGAGATTCCTGTGTCTGCTGTAACAAATTACCATAACTTTTTTTCTTGTACCAGGGATTGAACTCAGGGGCACTTGACCACTGGGCCACATCCCCAGCCCTCTTTTGTATTTTATTTAGAGACAAGGTCTCACTGAGTTGCTAAGTGCTTTGCCATTCCTGAGGCTAGCTTTGAACTCTGGATTCTCCTGCCTCAGCCTCCCACATGCAAATTACCATGAATTTAATAGCTTATAATGATACACTTTCTTATAGTTCTTTGGTTTCAGAAGTCTGAAAATTCTGAGAGAGTCTTATTGAACTAATCTAAGACAGTAGCAGAGTCGGTTTGTTTTGGAGGTTTCAAGAGACAACCTGTTCTACCTTAAACCATTTACACCAGAATCACTAGGTCTGGAGCCCAGAAGTTAGTATTTAATGCATGCTTGATTATTTTAGTGTAAAACCAGGTTTGAGAACCACTGAATTAGAGCAACAGTATTACATCATGTTCTCTCATTCTGGGATTTATTCAGTCAAACCAGTTTAGAGCTTTCAAACTGAAAACAAAACTAAACTAAAAACAAACGAACATACAGTAAACTAGTATTTATCTAGAATATTTAGAAATCTTTCATTTTCCTTCAAGCAGAATTTTTAAATCACCTACTATTTTTCATCCACTATGATTAGATACATATAACTACAATTTGTTTAGTTAATTCTCATTTGACCTGTGCATAATTCCTACTATATTAATAGTTATGTTTGCTTACATACATGATTTTTTGTCAGGCACGCTCCATGGAGTTTTCAGTACATTCTTATAGCAACATATGATTGTGTGTATGTGAGTACAGTTTTATTATCTCCAGGATACACATGATGATTTTGAGGTTTGATGGAGTTCGACACTTCCCCATGGTTTCATGACTAATATTTTGTAGAGGGTGGAATTTGAACCAAGATTCCAAAGCAAAACCCTCACACTGTTAACCTGCTCGATCACACGATAGACTATCACTCAGACTGAACATAACATTTGAAATATTATAAAGCATTTTAGGGTCATGCGGTGCTTCAGGCTTAACTCTGAACAATAATTATCATTATTCATTGGGAGACTATATGTATGAGTTTGCTTGGAATACAATTGGTTCATGCCTACTGTCTGGGGAAAATATATTAGCAGACACACTAACCTTTCAAAATGTCCTGGTTTGGAGAATAAATTATATAGTCAACAAGTTTTGAAAGATTACATCCAAGTACAGTGCCTATAGAATATATGCAAACTTTCTTTTGCTGTTGTTTAAAAAAAGATAAATTTAAAAAAATGACTTATCCTCTGTGGCCTGACAAGTCATTTTTGGTTAAGGAAAGTTAACCACAGTAGTGTGTTTCTTTTTCACATACAGTTCTCAAAACTTCAGTTTAAGAACACTAAGTACTTGAACATTCAGAACAATAAAGTATTGCAATTAATGCAGAAAAATTGCTTTACTTAATATGACTACTATCCATGAAATAAAAGTTATTGACTAGCATAAACTTTAAACATGACTTATTTTAGAATCATTTTGCCCTTTGGCTAGACTTATGCTGTTCTTAGAATTTCCCCATATGAAACCACAGATTTAAAGCCATTTCTTTCCTCTAGGTACCAAGGAGACAATTCAGTGGAGATTTTTTTTTTTCCAGAAGTTTTTCACTCAGCTGTGGCTTTCTGTCCTGCACCACACCTCATACTTTTATCACTCACCTTATTGTGTGAAAATTGGGTCAGGTCAAGGTATGAGTTCACCAATATTAAAAAAATATATAAAGAGATTTGCTATTGGTTACTTTAGTCATTCCTTAAAATTTATCATAGATGTTACTGGGTCATTTTTTTAATTTTAATTTGTTATATATGGAAAAAATAACAAAAAAGCACCATCAATGTATTTCTTTTTAAATTATAAGTAGGTTGTGGTGGAAGGAAAATTGTATGTGTCTATGTTTGTTCACATTGTAGGTGTTTGCTATGCAATGAAATAAGGCATATTTCAGAGTTCCAAGGGAGTCGCTGATGCAAAAAAAAATTTCCCCATATCACATTCTCCTAAAAAATTGTCCACACTCTCATTTGACTTGCATTTTATACCCTATGACTACTGTTACATATATATTAAAAAGTAATAAAAAATCATTCCCAATTGAAAAAAAAATACAAAAAGATAATGTTTCTCTCGTCACTTCTGATTAGCTCTAATCTGTCTCTCCAGAAGGAGAGGACATGACATTGAACATTGAGTCTCTATTCAGAAAGCTGATCCTTAATAGTGCTGAGGGGAAAAAAGGATTCTTTTGATCTTGTATTTTAATCTTAAATTTTAATTTGCACCATAAAATTTTAATAACTGTCCTCTAGGTTTCAAAGTGAATAGAATTAAGTATTTTGCCCACGCTGCACATTACACATGTAACTTCAGATTCTTTTGTATCTGCAAGAGCTTTGAAGACTGCTTATTAAATTAGTAATGACCACCAGTAAAGGGCTGTCAACCTTTTTGTACATTTGTGAGCCTTGACCACATATCAAAAATAGATGCTGAACTCCTTTATGTTCACAAGCATAATATAATGGTATGAACATGATTAATAAACTCCATGTTTCACATGGGATTGTAAATAATCATATCTCTTGATTTTCCAGGCTCTGTATATTATATAAAAATGAATAGAGATATAACCAATAGATTATACTTTGGATGATAAGATTGTAGCAATACAAAATATAAAGTCTCTCCCTATCTGTGGGGAATATGTACCAAGGTCACTAATGGACACCTGAAGTCATGGATAGTATCAAACTCTTAGTATACTGTTTTTCTTATACATATGTACCTATAATAAAATTTAATTTGTAAATTAGGTACAAAAAGATACAAAATAACAATTAATGATAAACTAGAACAATTACAATAAAAACACCATTAATAAAGTTGTATGAATGTGATTTTCTATCTTAAAATGAGTTGCTTTACCTCAGTACTCTGACACCACAAGAGTTGATATGACAATCAAACAGCTAGTAAGTTACTAATAGGTGAGTAGTGTATACAACATGGATACATTGGACAAAAAGATAATTCAAATCCCAGATAGGACAGAAAATTATTGCATGAGATTTCATCATATTCCTGGAAAGGTGTGCAATTTGCAACTTAAAAATTACTTCTGGAAATTCTCATTTGATATTTTTTAGACTACAGTTGATTGCAGGTAACTGAAACTGTAAAAAGTGAAACTACATCAATAGAAGAATTAATGTACTACCCTTTATGAGTAGAATAGCCCTATACCAAGTATATTAAATTTAAATTAATGTTCCTAAAACGGACAGACATCAGTAATCCAAGTCTCTTTAGGTGGGGCATTTCACATTTCTTTTTTTAACCTAAAGATTAGGGTTTAAAATTAATGAATATATGTTTTAGACATTATACCTTATACCCCTTCAGTCCATATAATAGAAGGTAAGTTTGAGTATATATATTTCCAACTCAATTTGGAAGCAAACACTAAAAACACATAACTGCATCATATTTGGGCAATAGTTTCATATTTTCCTAAGAAAGTGTATTTTTGTTCCCTCATTCAAGCAAGAAAAATACACTGCCTCCATGCTACATGTTACGTACTGGATTAGGAGCTGAGGAGATAAAAATGTTATAAAACAAGGTGTTCTGTCCAGTGATCTAAAATTTCCTAGGGAAGATTAACATGGAATCAAAGATTGACACCCAAATGTGATATGTGAAGAATGGAGGACTAGCCATAGACCACAGAGCACAGGTGACTGAGCACTTCCTTGAGGAGGCAAGAAGCCCATGGGAGGAAGAAAACATGACAAGGAGCCCACCAGGCAGATAGTGGAGCAAGGGCATTTCTGACACAAGTGAGTAAAAGATATAGAACATGGAACGTAGGGATCACTGAAGGGTTTCTGGGTTATTCACTAAGGCTAGAGGACAAGAAGGAGAAACAGGAGATGAAGTCAGGATTCTCCTGGGTGTGTGTCTGTGTGTCTCTATGCACTTGCCCATCAATGTAGGCAAGGTGGATTTTATTCTCAGAGAACCAGAATGGCTAAGCTATTGTAAACATCTTAAATATAACCATATGGGGGGGAAAAGGGAATAAGATATTACTAATACTTTTCCTACCCTCAATGTACCACTCTTCCCAACACACATACAAGCTAATATATAACTGATCCATAATAAGGTATCTACTAATAATATGGTAAAATAAAAATTATAAGACTCAAATTCTCATTAACATGATGATTGACACTAATAATTGAACAAATTGCCTGGTATATTTTTAGAGTTATGATTTGCATGTAGTAAAATTAGGTCTTTTCAGGGTAAGGTTCTATGAGTTAGAAAAACATGTACAGCTGTACAACCACCACAACAAACCCTAGCAGCAGTCCCACCTTTCAAAACTTTCCTTGTGACCCTTTGTTTTTTTTTTTTTTTTTGTGTGTGTGTGTGTGTGGTCCCGGGGATTGAACTCAGGGGCACTCAACCACTGGGTCACATCCCCAGCCCTTTTTTTGTATTTTATTTAGAGACAGGGTCTCACTGAGTTGCTAAGTACCTCGCCATTGCTGAGGCTGGCTTTGAACTTGTGATCCTCCTGCCTCAGCCTCCCAAAGTGCTGGGATTACAGGCGTGCGCCACCACGCCCGGCTTTCCTTGTGACCCTTTGTAACCACTCTCATCCCCAATATTCCCCAACCTCCAGCCAGTGGCAACAATTGGTGTTTGACCTGTAGCCTTGCTTTCACCAGAATGTAACATAAATGGAATCATAGTTTGTAGTGTTTTAATTCTGGCTTATTTCATTTAGCTTAACACGTGTGAGATATATCTACATAAGAATGAGCATTCATGGGCTGGGATTGTGGCTCAGCAGTAGAGTGCTCGCCTAGCGCGTGGGCGACCCGGGTTCGATCCTCAGCACCACGTACAAATAAACGCATTGTGTACAACTAAAGCAAATAAATAAATATTTTAAAAAAAAAGAATGAACATTCATACATAAATCAATAGTTCCTTCTTTTTAATTGCCAAGTATTTTTCCATTGTATTGTACCACAGTGTGTATTTACCCATTTCAATGCATTTGGTTTCTTTCCAGATATTGTTATTTTTAAAGCCCACTGCTAAAATCATCACCTAAAAGTTCGAGGATAAATATGCTTTCATTTTTTAAGTAAATATTTTTGTGGTAAGAATTCTGAGCCATAAAGTAAGTATGATTTTTTTAAACCAATTTTTTAAAAAATATTTTTATTTATTTGCTTTAGTTGTACACAATGCGTTTTATTCAATGTGTTTTATTTGTACATGGTGCTGAAGATCGAACCCGGGTCGCCCACGCGCTAGGCGAGCGCTCTACCGCTGAGCCACAATCTCAGCCCAAGTAAGTATTATTTTAACTGTGTGATCAACTGACAAAGTACTTTCCAAAGTGGCTAAATCATTTTTAATTCTCATCAGCAAAGTTGGTGAATTTTAATTACCCTACATCCTCACCATCATTAGGATCTGTGAGAATGGGATTGGTGAGGCCATTTCATCAGACTTGCAGTGTCATACTGTGGTTTCTAATCCCGTACTAATGACTACTGATGTTGAACATCTTTCTATGTCCATTTTGCCTTCCACACATCTTTTCTGGTGAAGTTACTATTGGAAATCTCTGCTCATAATTTTTAAATCTATATATAAAATCTGTACATATTTATGGGGGACCATATGCATGTTGTATAATATTCCAATCAGGGTAAGCACATTATCTCCTCAAACATCTATAATCTCTTTGTGGTGAAAACATTTAAAATTATTTCCTCTGTTTTATCTCCCTCATTTATTGTAGCTCTCACCACAATAGCCAAGAAATCAAAACCACCTAAGGGCCTGTCAACTGATGAAGAGAGGAAAAAGGGGTCTACATACACAGTGACATACTGTTTGGCCATAAAAAAGAGGAAGTTTTCTCATTTGTGACAATATAGATGGAACTGGAGGTCATTATGTTAAGTGAAAAAAGTCAGGCACAGGAAGACAAATGCCATATGGTCTCGTTCATGTATGCCTGTATTTCTAAATAAGCTCTTTTGTTTCAAAACCTGTCCATATCTTTAAATGAGCAGTTTCTCTATTATTGTGCTTCGAAAGTCCTTCACATATTCTCAATAAAAGTCCTTTTCCACATATGTGTTATACAAAGATTTCTCTCCGCCCATAGATTTTTATTTACTTAAGTGTCTTTCACAAAGAAAAGTTTCTAATTTCAACAAAGTTCAATTTATCATTTTTCTTTCATGACTGTGTTTTGATGTCATATCTGAGAAATATTTGCCTAACTCAAGATAACAAATATTTTATCCTGTATTTTCTTATGAAAGCTTTATAGTTTAAGGTTTTTAATTGGCCACCAAACTAGGATTGTTTTCAAACTACTTGATATACTTTCTTTAAATGAAACTAAGAAAATGATGGAACTCACAAATACTGAAGTTCTACAAAGCAAGCCACCTAAAATACACATGGAGCATAAGAACCTCCAAATAAATGCTTGATGACATTGGCAGAAAGAGTCTTTACAGAACCTGAGGTCTCCATAATCACATGATACCCCAGGTGATAACACAGGCACCCATTTTCGCTAAACCATAATTTCCAAGCAGCTGAGCCACCTCTCTATTAGAAATAGTAGGGTAGATTCTTCTTCTATGATTCGATGGCTTAAATTGAAGCTGGCACACTACCCTGGAAAGCAATAGACAGGAGGCTACGACGCAGGGTGGGCAGAGCCATTAGGAGGCAGCATGCACTTCAGAACCCAGGATGAATTAAGAACAGCTTTTCACAGCCCTGTGCACAGATCTGCAAGAGGATGCCATGTTTTCTCTTTGACTCACTTTACACATACCTGTAACAGAGTCTCTCAAGGAGCATTCAACTGGAAGGAAGTTTCCAGATTTAGAGCTATTGTTCTGAAGCCACAGTTTTTGATAATTTAACTGTCCTTATCCAAATCCTCAGCCAGCTCCTATCATGCACACCATGTTCTTTTGTGTGGTTAAGGACATAATTCATACAAAAATAATCTCCTTCTCTCACATGCTGTAATTCTTCCATAATTTAGATTGTAATTAAAACCAAATAAGGAAACATGCAGATGAATAACTTTGTTAAGTCACCCTTCCCCCCAGAATTTTTTTATTAATCAAGCCTAAAATAGACTCAGAAAATGGTTTTGTGGGTTTTGATAGTAAAACACAATTGTGTCTATGTGTGTGTGTTCCCTAAAAAGCTCTCACACAGAGCATTTTAATTTTCCATGGTATTGCTATATTGACCTCTGAGACCTTGCAAAGTAAAGTATTTATGATCCTGGGCTTTTTTATGGTATTGTTTCAATATTTTTGTAACATTTGTATTTCTTGCTGATGTTTTTGGCATTAAAAATCACTCAAGCTGTGCTGAAATATAATGGTATTCACTGAAACATACCATGGCAGGATAATTCAGTTCAGTGAGGTTATTCTAGCTCATCATGTACACAAAGAATTGAAAGAAATTGTAGAAGATTCTCAGTTCTCTGCATTGAGCCTTTTTTTTTTTTCATGCTCTCTAATAACTTGACATAGAAAAACCTTGACTTGAATATAGAAATATCTAGCTTTAAGTCTTTGGAGCAAACCAAAGGGATAATACAACAGCCCAAGGTATAAGGAAGCCAAGTACTGGTGCTCTGTTGTTTTGGATCACTAATTTCCTTTACCTGTGACCCAGAGAAAAATCAAATCTCAACAAAGAGTGAAATTTCACTCCTAATATCACCACATTCACATGAAAGTCCCCAAAATGATGTCGTCTTAAACCTGACTGGAGTAGTGGAATGTGCTATTGCAGATATAAACCAGGGTGATTCAACTGCACATATTTAATGGATTCCTACTTATAGACATCCTAAAACCTGAGTTTCACTGCTGTGTTTGTGCCACTTTCTATTTATCCTGCACTTTCTGTCCCAAGAATAGACTGCCTGATATGTTAACTACATAATAGCACCTAATATTATTTGACCTTTGTTCTATTTTCTCTTTTGCTTGGCTGGCCATTCAAGTTAGGCCTTGGTTATACCGTATAAACACCTAAAGGATAAAGTGCAAAAGCTAACTGGACAAAACACTAATATTTACATAGCTTACATATCTATTCTTCAATTACATGGACAAGTATATCCTGAACTACAAATAATTAACTAAGACCTCAAATGAATCAGCCTGATAAAAGTCAGAGACTCTTACTGAGAATTAAAGCAGATATTGCAAGTTTTTCTGTTTGTAGGTAAGTACAAGGAAATATTATTATAATATTCAAACCAAAAGGACGCTTAACCCTACTGGCTCTGGACTCAGAAATACCTGGGTCAATGGTGCTACTGCTATTTAGTTGCTGGGTGATTTGGGGAAAGCCACTTACTCTCTCTAGAGTTCAACTGCATCATCTGCACAATGGATGTAGTCAAGTCAGTTGGCATAGCACAGATTATAAAATAATACTGATTAAAACAATTAGACATGGGCTTTTCACTCAGATAACCCTGAGAATCACACTCTAATGTCACAGATGCATATGCTCAGCTAAAGCCAGAAGAATCTATCAGCTGACCTCAGCAAAAATTGCCAACCTGCATGAATGTGAACAAAAATAAATTGTTTCAACCACTAAATTTTGGTGTGGTTTGCTCAGTATCAAATGATAAAGGAAAAGGATCGTCTCACTTCTAAGAATGTGACCCAGAATCTATACCTATCACTTCTGCTCTTGTGCTATTGGTAAGAATGTAGCACAGTCATCCTAGGGGAAGGAAGATATGGGCAGGCTGGTCAGCCACATGTGATGCTGTGACTAAATTCCTATTACTAAAGGAAATAGGGGAATCTATATTTGGGTGCAACTGGTGGTCTCTGTGACTTCTGGCTCTTTGGCTGGTTGTGACCATTAAGTGGGAAGTAAGTGTAAAGGTCTTGGCATAACTGCTGGACCCACAAAGGGCCCCCAAATATTTGCTGTCATTTTTATTCAGAATCAGGAAAAGTCAGTATTCATTTAAAGAGTCACCAAGAATGTTGCAAGTCAGCCATGGGCTGTGTGTGAGCTAATGAGCATTTGAGCGCATGAGGTGACTGGACTGACGGTCGACGCTCTGACTGGGCTGTGTGACCTATATGTCCTTTTTCCTAGCTCTGCCTTAGATCCCACACAGCACCTGAGATGGGTGTGGCCTTCCAAGATGTCAATCAATCTGCTGACCAAAAGACATCACCAAGCAACCCCCTGAAACCTAATCGCTTGCCTTATTTGGGTTGAACTTTCTCCTCAATAAATAGGGTTTCAGGCGTGCTCTCTCTCTGTGGCTTTCCAACAGACCCTTAAGGTCGAGAGCCGTCCCTCATTCCTGCAAGCAAAAGGTATTTCTGGGTGTTGCGTGCTTCTTTCGCAGTTTTCTCAGTTATTGATGCAGCCAGCTCTTGTGAACCCAGCTCAGGTCGCCAGCCCGGCTACCTGGCAATATAAGAATAGTCAGAAGTACCAAATTCTCTGTACCTATTCATGGCTTGTCACTTCTCCCAAACTACAGTCAGGAGCCACTGAAAGAAAATCCACAGGGAGAACAGAGTAGAGCTGGAGCACGGATGCAAGTCAACCCTCTGAGTTAGAGAAGATTCCCTAGGGTGACGGCATCAAGCCAGGGGACAGGACAAAGGAAGTCCTTTCAGCCCTATCTTCTGTCACGGTCACTGGGACACTCAAAAATCAGGGGTGAATTTCTTTATTTCCTTTTTTTTGTTGTTGTTGTTCTATTTTTTGGTACTAGAGTTTGTTAAATAAATATTTTATTAAAATAAGTGTGTGTTAAACTCTCTTGGTCTTGAGGAGAGAAGGGATTAGGCGGGGTGGGGGGGGGTGGGGGGGAAGTGCCCAATTGCTACAGCCAATTTATATGTGTCTTTCCCAATGTTAAAGTACAAGCAAGGAAAGACAAGAGCAGAATAAGAGATGGGCTACGGAAAATTGACAGAAAAGAAACCTACAAAGACGGCTTTGAAAACAGTTTGGTGGATATGTATAATGCCCCCCAATAAAAGACAACCACTGCTTACTAACCAGGTAGATATCACCTAACAGTAATGAAAGTCTAAGTCGGCAGTCAATGAGCAAGCCTCAATCGGGAGCACACATTGCCCTGTATTTTGAAATCTGATGTTTCAAGTTATCCCCCAGACTACTGGATGGCCTTGCACTTGGTAAACAGTTATTACTGTAGAAATCCATGTGAATCATCTCTCTCTTTCCTGAGTTGCTACCAATTCAGAATTTGCTCTTACAAGTCAAATCCTGAAACAACCTGAAAAAGTATAACTCTGCAGGACCCTGGATGGAAGAAAGATTAAATAATCAATAACTAAAGTGACACATGCACAAAAGAAAGAGACAGGAGTGAGAGGCAGGGCAGGTGTGGGCCATCTTGTGAGTGGCAGTATTTACAGAATATGTCCAATTGAGACGCAAAGAAGGGCTCAAGGTCAACAACAACTAGAAAAACAGCCCTAAGAAAGAGTGCTTTGTCAGAAGTCACCGATAGGTAAGGCCTGAAATCTGACAGCGGGGTGCTCAAAGGTGAGCCAGAGAATCCAAATGACTCCCCAAAGGAGAAAGAATTCAACAGTGGGAGAAGGACCATCAACCAGGATGACAGCATTATAGCAGCACCTTCCGAAACACTGCTTTTATCCAAATTCATTAAGCAACAAACACCTGAACCACACATAGAAGTTTTAAATTGTGTGTGTGTGTGTGCACGCATGTGTGTTTTTTGAGACTTGAATCCAGGGTCTTGCACATGCTAATCATGTACCCTACTAGTGAGCTACATCCCCAAACCCATAATAGTTATTTTTAAATCTGGGAAATTGTCAGGATGATCATTTCAAAGGATTAGGACATAGTAACCTAGAGCATTGGAGGAATCAAATCAAAGATTAAAGAGTGATATTCAAGAACTATGTCATCATTTCCAGAGAGCACTCAAAGATCTAGTGGTTTACCTAAAGGGTAATAGAAACAGTCAAAAACACAATAAATGAAATAAAGTGGAACTGGAGGTCATTATATTTACTGAAATAAGCCAGGCACAGAAAGAATAGTAGTGCAAGAACTCACTAATATGTGGAATTGAAAAAAGCTGACCTTATAGAAATTAGCAGCACCATAGTAGATACTAGAAGCTGGGTAGAGTGAGGGCCAAGGAAGGTTGGAGGAGTTGGTCAAGGCATACTGAGTTAGCTAGGATCCAGAAGTGCACAGGAGACTGACCAGAGGTAACAGAAAGGCACTGCAGCTTTCAAGAAAGCCAGAAAAGAACTTTGAATGTTTTCACCATATTATATATATATACATATATATATGTATATATATATAAAATAAATGTTTGAAGAGCTATATATGTTGACCGACCCTGATTTGAACATTGTGCAATGTATACATGTGCTGAAACCTCACATAGTACCCCCAGGAATACGGAAAATTTTTGTTTCAATTAAAAAACAAACAAACTATGAAAAAAGTCTAGGTTAAATGAGGCTGGCTAGTTTTCTATGCCAAAAAGAATGTTCAGAACTAATGAGCAGTGTGGTGTTCCTAAAGAAAAGTCAGTGGAGCCTTCCTGTTGTCTGTCCCCACCCTCATCACCCCTTTGCTTGTGGGGAACCCCATTCTGCATGCACTGGGATTTTCCATCTCGGGTCTCTGGTTGTTCCCTCTCAAACTAGTGAACGTATGACGCCACGCAGGCCAGGGAGGTTCTACCCCCCCCACCCCCAAGAACATGCCACATTTTAGCAGATGGACACATTTTTAAAAGATCAGTTCCACGAAGCTGAAGCATCTCTGCTTTATTGCCATTGGGTGTCCCCTCCTTCCTAAGGAACTGGTGGTTCAGGTTTTTTCCATGTCCCAACTTACCTCACAGCCTTCCACTGAATTCCACTCAGGCAGGCAGGGTAGCCAGAGTTCTTTGGTTTGTCAATTGCTTTGAGGGGGGATCAGTTTGTAGCATTTTACAAACATATTTGCCTGTGTGTGTGTGTGTGTTGGCAAAATAACCCACTACACGTGGTATTTGCAGAAAACATACTGCTCTAGATATTAATGGTGGACCTTTGGAATATATGAAGCAGATATAAACTGCACTCAATGTTCATATTCACTAATTGGAAACTAAGTAAGAGCATTCATAGCACAAAGGATATTAACGTAGCCTTGATAATGATGGTGAAGTCACCTCACAACGGTACTGGACTGACAGTAAGACCATCAAGGTTCTGATGACTCTTAATTCAGGAAGAAATATAATGTTCTCAGCAAAGATTTGGGTTTACCAAGGCATCGTATTTAAGAATGTCCATAAAAGACAACTTTGAGCTTACCACAAGGCAGGAAGTTTGTGGAGGGTCATCAACCTGGTCAACCAGCAACCTCCTCCACTCTAGCAGAATGTGAAGGGGTGGGGAGATTCTTTTCCTGGAACCTTAAATGAGAGGCTTGTTTAGTTTTGAAGAAAAGGCCTTACAGTATATTCAATGAAGAGAAATAAAATTAACCTAATATATAAGCATAAAAAAGAAGTATCATTTCATAGAAAATTGGAGGTGGGGGGTAACCTGCCTGGAAAGTAGTCTTCAAAGATTGCTAAACCATCCCTACCCCCAGTCCTGTTAACACTGTCTTCTGTGCCCCACATAAGATGCAATATGATACTGGGGCTGGGGTTGGCTAATTGGTAGAGCACTTGCCTAGCATGTGTAAGGCACTGGATTTGGTCCTCAGCACCACATAAAAATAAACAAATAAAATAAAGTTGTCAATGGACAACTAAAAAATATTTTAATAAATGCAATATGATACCATCTGCAGTGACAGTGGTGATGCAAGGGAATTGTGAATAGGTTAGGTATACATGCATACTCGTATGCACCTACCCACACATATTCAAAAGGCTACATGAAAAGGAATGGCTAATGAAGGAATGAACCATCAATGGAGTGAGGTCCTGCAGGGGATGGAAGTGAGAGATGAAGAAGAGACTTGAGGAACACTTGGGAATGTATCTTTCTCTAAGCCTACAAAATGGGAAAAGTAGGCAAAAATATGTTTTGTGGTAGGTATCAGGAATTTTGAGGTAATTCAAACCTGAAAGCAGTTCTTGGAGACATCATTCAGGGACATCTATATAAAACAAAACCAAAAGCATGTTTTCATTTGCTAATTAAGTCTATTGGTCTGGAGTGGCTTCCTTTCCCTAAAAGTTCATCTAATATCCAAGTAGGACATGGATATTTTCCCATTATGGACATTAAATGGATATATACAAAGTAGTTCAGTTAAGAGTGGGGGTATTATGCTTACACATATTCGAACTAACAGCTTTCACAGCAACATTTTTTAGAAGTTTTACAGTTTTTTTTATGAACTTTCAGTTTGTTCAGGCTGTGTCAAGAGTTCCAATGTCATTGTTTTACTTTCTCTTATAAAGTCAAGAAGAATGTTTCTAAATTAGAAGTCATGTAAGTCAGGGGACCCAAACTCAGATACCCCAAATTGAAGCAAAAAAGCAGAAATGAATGAAAAAATCTGTGAAAGAAATGGTATGGCTATCTTGGCATGCCTCTCAGCTGCCCACTTTTCATAATGGCATGGGTGCTGAAAATAGTCTCCCAAGAAAAGGTACAGCCAAATTGCAATAATGACAAAACCACACTGGTCTCCATCTCACAGAGATATAAGAAAAAGGGTAGCATTGTCATAAATTGGCAAATGTATGATCACCTTGAGTTTGCTCACCTATTAGTGCCATACCTAAAATATGATTCTCAAATTGTCAGGTGGTCTTGTCCTTATCACCTACATTGGTCAACAGAATAATTAATGTGCAAGTGATGGCATGCCACCATGTTTGTGCATGCTCCCTTCTGCTCCCATCAGTATGTGAACACACCACAGCTGGCCTGATGAGTGTGAGAGATGAGGACATGGAGAAAGGATGAACTGACCCAGCTAAGAACCAGATGTGTGGGCCAACCAAGGTCAGGGAAACCAGAGAGCTCACCAAATAAGCAACAAACACACTTTTACATACCACGAAGCTTCCCAGCTTTATGTAATACAATATTACCATAGTAATAAATAACTTATACAAAAATCCATGTTCTTAGGTGAAATCTGATTTAAAAAATTAATAAGTAATTCATGTTTTTAAATCCATTTTGTCCCATCATCCCAGGTGTGGAACACCTATAAAAACGTTGAGTAACAAATATAACACTTATGATAATGTTAAAATAATTGTGCTTTTAGAAGTCTAGCCTTTTGAGGAAAGTAATAGGTGAAAAATTAGATCATTTTAAAATACAGATGTGTATTTTCATATAAAAAATAAAGGATTCATAAGCGCTAGATTATGATTTCCACCCAATTTTAATGTACCTCTTTCAGTTTTATTGAAATAGTCACAGAATTGAAAAACTTAGAACTTGATGTGTTTAAAAATCACAACATATTTGAAACACAATCATTTCTCTGGTCTGATCTCAATCATAGGCCACTATTTGTTATTCTCCATCCCAATCTAATCCCTTCATTTTACAATTAGAAAAGGACTTTCAAAGAGAGAATGCTTCTTTCCAAAAGCCAAGTAATTGGACCTCAATTTTTCATTTGTCTAATTCAACCCATTTTGTAAAAACTTCTCCATGTCCTCATTTGGGCATGCGTATATTTCTAAGTCACAGGGCCCTTCCCCCCCATTCTCCCTGTCACTTTAATTTTGAGCACAAACTAGATTCCCATGAAGAAAATGCTGGATTCTTCTCTCCAAACCTCCTCTGAGCTCTGACAGCTACCACCTCTTCAGCAGGAAATTTGAATTCTACTTTTCCCAGAAAAGGTAATACTTCTAAAAATATGCTTGAGGCCACAAACTTGGTATATATTTTCTGCATTAAACTCACACCTCTTCCCTCCACAAAACAAATGAATAAATGATGCTTCTACTTTAAAATGGAATAATTTTTGACAATGCTGACTAAGGCAAAAATCCCCCATGAAACCCAAATAATGTCAGTCTTGGACAAATAAAAACCACCTGAGATAAAAGCACACAGGCAAATCCTAGCATGGCTTATCCATTCATTTAGAGAAGCACAGTTTCTTTTTCACAGAGTTGCTGAAGGAGAACCCATATTGAAAGTTGTGATTATTGTTTTAGCTGGGATTCATAAAGAGACCAAACAGCTGCACACTTTATTAGATCTAATCTAAATACCTGTTCCTTGTATTTTGTGCTGGGAGATATTTATGTTATCAATTCAAGTTTATACTAACCATCAGGAAGAATACTCCCTGTAGCTCTGCTGACTCAAAATAATGACTTGTAAGGGAGCTCTAATGACAGAACAAGGGGCAATTATAGACACAGTGTGAGACTTGGAATAACTGTGTGATGTATTTTGTGCACTTGATTGACCTCATGTTCAAGTTCGTTTGTGCCTCACTGTTGTAGATATAGCCTATGCCTCAGGGTATATGCCTTGTTAATTTCAATATAAGAAGACAGAATGGATTAGATCAGATGGCTCAAACAACAAAACACAAAGTTGTACCCAGCCTTGGCAGCAAAGTGACAACACATTGGGGTCTGCCAGAAGGAGCCATCACGTTTCTTTCAGGGAAGGATGAAAAGTTAGAATAATCAATATGGAGCATTAATTCACTCCTACTCTGGGTTAACAAAAACAATGTGCATCTTCTTGTGTCTTTATATAATGGTGGTGGCTGCTGGGGAGATTAGGAATTCATTATAAAGAAAGAGATAGTTAGGAAAACAAGGAAAAAATAAGAACTTATTATGAAACAAGGTTACTGTGAGTTGTTCATCCACTGTGTAGCTTTGGAGTAAACCCATTTGGCAGTCTCCTCCCTACGTGTCACTTTGAAATGCACCCTGCTGTGCTGTAATTCACTGACTGAGGAATCAGGGAGATGACTTCTCTGATGGATTGTCTATAATCCCAATGCCACGCAGGCTTCCCTTAAGGAGGTGGGTAAAAGAAGGGGAGTATAGGAGAGACACTGTTGTTTATGTTTTTATCAATGTTAGTGTTTACCAAAAAAAGAATGAATTCTCTTGTTTCGTTGCGTACAAAATTACAGAGGGAGTTCGAGCATATCACGATATTTGAGACTGCCTTGGAAACAACATGGAACAACTGATACTTATGCAATTTCTCAGAAATATAGCTTTGATTCTAAATTGGATGAAAAGAGGCGTTCCAAAACAGTCATTTCATCAGCCTTGGTTGTTGGCTAATAGTAGCATCTAGTCAACTCCGCCTACCATTCCCAAGTGGTTGTTAGAGAAACCTACAAAAGCCTTAGTAAAAACTCAAAATCAATGTTTTCTAAATGATACTGGGAAGCACATCTTTGCTCTTCTATTGTTAGCTGTCTCATCTTTGAAAAACTGCATAAGTAATGTGTAATATTGAATGAGGAAGTTTCTTACTCAGAATATACAGATAACGTACCAATAAAGCAAAGAATATGGGCAAACACAGCCAAGTGATGGAAAGCTGGAATATGGGAATCTATCCCATATTTATCTGTCCTAAAAATTTTAGGCTGAAAATGGATCAAAACTGAGACCACGTGAATGTAAGAGCTATTGTAGGGAAGAATATGATTCTGATGTTTTCTAACCCTATTTTTGCCTCAGAAGTAAGGGAAAGAGTGGGATATATATGCTCAAGCATGTAGCACTTTTAAAAGCATTGATTTTCAATGAACTGTTAGGAAAAAAAACTGAATATTTGCAAGTTCTCTTCAAGGTACTAGTCAGAAAAAAATACACTGATTTTAAACAGTGTGTAGAATAGTCACATGTGAACGTTAGATTTCTTTGAAACAATAGATTTCTGACTGAAATCTCTTGATGTAACAAAGATTCTATCTCTTTCTGACATCTTTCAGTAACTTAAGTAATCCAATACAGACAATTCTAGCAAAATAAACACAGCACAGAGGACTAACCAATGCTAAATCACCACTTTCTGTTTTTATTTTAATCATACTGCTACCACTTTTTCTTCAAATTAAATGAAGAGGGGACTCTCAGAAACAAGATAATCATATTATTTTATTAGTGTATGTTTTTAAGAAGTATAAATTCACTGATTTTTTAAAAGTCAATAAATTAGAGGAAGCTGTTCTCATGGAAACTAGAAATCAGAAGATCCAGGTGGGGCTTTTTTTTTATATATCCTTCAATTCAAATTGTTTCAGCATTTAATTCATGTAAAGTTGAAGTTTGCTGGTAAAAAAAAAAAAAAAAAAAAAAACTACCCTATGTTTCCAACATGTTTGGGCTGGAAAGCTTCTATTAGTCCTTTCCCCAAGTGAGGCCATTCCTCTGGACTTATCTACCAAACGTACTCGTGCATTTAGAGCTGTTCTCCATCCTACCCCAGCATGTGACTCAGGTCTGGACAGTTACCATCTCTTTATTTTTTATTGCAGTATCAACTGTTTCAAAGCAGAGTATCTGACATCGTAAGATTCATGGGTGAATCACACTTGAAAATTCTCTGTCATTATTGAGAGAGGCCATGGATTTACAACTGCAAGTTTTTTGGCCTGGAGCTGTTAGCAGCCATCCAACATTAAACAGGCCTGAGAATGACTCCATCAAAATAGAAGATAGCTCCGCAGCATGAAGTGAAGAGAAATTCTGATGCATCCATGTAATTATGAGTTTATTTTTTTTCCACAAATATTTTTGAGCATTTATTAAGGTCTGGGCTATTTGTGGTAGGGATAAGAGTAATAAATTTTTGGAAAACAATTTCAGAGTGAGATGGATACTGGGAACAACTAAAGCCCAGCATACTAAGAAAGACAGTTGAAGTGGGTGTACCTCATTATCAGAAACAGAGGGCAACAAACCATGTCCAAGAACCAAATCTGGGTTTTGCATTTTTAAAGAACTGTTTAAAAAGAGAGTGAGAGAATGTACAACAGAGATGGCATGTGGCTATCAAAGCCTAAAAATCATGCTAGTCAATAAAGGCAGCTGCCAAGAATTCCACCTGCCACCCTACAAGCATGCCACTCATCCCACCAAAAGGTTTACATGCCTGCCCCTTGTTTCTTGGCTAAGTTTGTGAATATTTTGGCCAATGGAAGTGCAATTCTGAGTTTCTAGGCTTAGATCTTAAGAGACCTTGTAGCTTTCACTCTTGAAAACCAGACTCCATGTAAAAAGGTCTAGGCTACGTAGCTAGAGAGAAGGAGTAAGGCTGTAACAAAAATTTTAAATACAAAGCATCAGCTTTGCAATTGTGCAACAGACAGAGGGTTGAAAGAAGAAGGGGAAGTGTCCCTGGCAGTTTGAAAAGCACTGAAAAAAAAAACTCTACTAAAAAGAGGAGAAAGGGAGACCCATGTTGCATAGTGGTGCAATATTTGATGACACTTGTGAATCTAGCAAATATTTTTAGGCATATGGTTGAAAGTAGCAACTGGTTTCTTATACTTGTATATAGTAAAGTATGGAAGAGAAGGGGAGAAAATAAGACATATTCCATTTTAAAGCAGAATTTAGAGTAAATAAAATAGACCAGGGCAGTTTTGTTCTTAACGTAAAAAAAAAATAAAAGTTCTTAAAGCAAATGATGGACTCTAAAGAACAAAAAGGGAGTGCGAGTGCAGCCATATGACCTACTGTTATGAACTCAAAGGATTCACAGTGGTGTTCATTACCTCTTTGGATAAATTAAGACAAGTGTGAGACACTTAAGACATTGTCTCACAGCTACCTGACACATCTGGAGTAAAGAAAGGTTTGTTTCAAAATAAAAATTTACCATTGTGTCTTGGGGGGCAGGAGGAGGCAGGCGTCACATAGAATGAGCCCTACAAAGATGTGAAACGTCCACAAATATTTTAAGGGAGGTATACTGGCAGAAGCACTGCCAACTTAAGATTAAATTAAAGTGAAATAGTTGAAAATTAAAAAAAAAAAAAAGGTGGTAGAATAAGATGGATATCATTATCCTAAATGCATGATTGAAGACTTGAATAGTACGAATATACTTTGTCTACAAACAGTGTTATGTAAAAAGATGCTCTATGTGAGTATTATGAATTGTAATACATGTTACTGTTACAAATACAACACTGTTGAATAAAAAAAAGAGTCCACTGAGCCTCCAACTTTCTAGGAGTCAGAAGCAGGTGGAAGAAGTGGCTAAATTGTAAACACAGATATTTTCAGTGCATACAGCTCTAAGTGAAAGGAAACAGTGCACTGGAGAACCCTGTCAAGGAGCAGATCCAGGCACTGATGCAGAAAACTTCTGTTGAACAGAGGAAATGTCACGGACATGTGTCATGTGTCCAGATGGATTTTAGAATTGCTGTGGACCACTGGTTACCACTGTTGAAAGGGGAGCATCCGTCTGCGGAAGTTGACCTGTCACCCTCCCATCATTGCATGTCTTAAATTTTAAACCCACAAATCTGTAGATAAAGAAAAACTACATGCAAGGAAACTTATCCTCTTCATTGCAGAAGTGATTATGAGACAAAATGTTGGACTTGATCCAACATTTTTGGATAGGATTTTGGTGCCTTGAAGAAGTGAATTTATTTTGCATGTGAAAAAGCGTAGTCATCCCAGCAGCTCAGGAGGCTGAGGCAGGAGGATCATGAGTTCAAGGCCAGCCTCAGCAAAAGTGAGGCACTAAGCAACTCAGTGAGACCCTGTCTCTCAATAAAATACAAAATAGGGATAGGAATGTGGTTCAGTGGTCCAGTACCAAAAAAACATAGTAGTTAGACTGTAATAGTTTATCTGTATAAATGTCCATTATCAACTGCCTAATTCCTATACACATATGCCCCAACTCCCATTAAGAGCAAGAGTCTATTTCCCAACCACCTGAAACTATGGTGGTCTTGGGACTTGTTTTGACCAATAGAATGAAGGGCAAATGACATTCTAGAGCTCCCAAACATAGGCCTTTAAGTGCTTTACAACTTCAACTTTTGCTATTGAAAGGCACAGTCCATTTTTGATAGACCATCTCAACAAGCTCTCTGTTAATCAACTCAGACTGCCATAAGAAAATTCAACACTGGGTTTTAAACAAAGGGTATTCATTTCTCATAATCCAGGAAGTTGGAAAATCCAAGAGCACAGTGCCAGTAGTTTCAGTTCTGCTTCCTGGTTCATAGATAGCAGTCTTCTTGCTGTGTGCTCATGTGGCCACTGGTGAGTGCATGCAGAGACAGAGACAGAGATGCCTTTGTTTCTTTTCTCATAAGGGTGCAAATCATATCATGAGGGTCCTACACGCAACATAGTCTAAACCTGATGACCTTCCAAAAGCTCAACTTTTTGACAGTTACCCCATTGAGGGTGAGGGCTTACTTAGTACATTTAGGGGGATGCAAGCACTGACCCTCAATAAGCTCTGAGGTAGTGTCATGTGAGCAGAGATCATAATGACATAGAAGGAGGAAACTATGTTCTAACTGTACTTTTACCAGTATATCTTGCTTAAAATATTTGTGGGCTTTTCACATATCTCATTAAAATAAAAAGTAGAAGCTACTCTAACACCTACAGACAAAATTGTACACTATTAAAAACCAATAAATAGCATAAGAAATCGAGGGTGAAATAAAAAATTACTTAGAGGTATATGAGAATAGCAACATAACATATCAAAATCTCTGGTACACTATGAAGGCAGTACTAAGAGGAAAGTTTACTGCATTGAGCTCATTCATTAAAAGAATAAAAAGCCACCAAATGAATAACCTAACATTACATCTTAAAGCCCTAGAAAAAGAAGAAAAAAATCAACACCAAAAGCAGAAGACAGGGAATAATTAAAACCAGAGCCAATATCAGTGAAATTATAACAAAAAAATCAGCAAAAATTGGTTCTTCAAAAAAATAGATAAAATTGATAAATTCTTAGCCAAGATAACTAAGATAAAAAGGAAAAAACTCAAATAATTAAAATCCATGATGATAAAGGAAATATCTCAACAGACATTACTGAAATACAATAATAATCAGAAACTATTTTGAAAGTTTATACTCCAATAAAATCTTGAAGATATTAATAGATTTATATAGATATATGACCTATTCAAATTGAATCAGGAGGACATATAAAATTTAAACAGATTAAGCAATAAAATTGAAGATACCATCCAAAGCCTAACAACAAAGAAAAGCCCAGGACCAGATGGATTCTCAGTGAAACTCTATCAGACTTTCAAAGATGAAACCCAATCCTCCTCAAATTATTCTATGAAATAGTAAAAAAGGGAACTCTTCCAAACTCATTCTATGAAGCCAATGTCACCTTGATATCAAAACCAGCCAAAGACATATCAAGGAAAGAAAACTTCAGACCAATACCCCTGATGAACATAGACACAAAGATTCTTAATAAAATACTGGCAAATTGCATACAAAAACATGTTAAAAAAAAAAAAGTGCACCATGATCAAGTGGTGTTCATCCCAGAGATGCAAGGTTCATTTAACATATAGAAATCAATAAATGTAATTCACCACAGCAATAGATTTAAAAGACAAGAATCTCAATAGATGCAGAAAAAGGATTTGATAAAATACAGCATCCATTCATGTTCAAAAACACCAGAAAACTAGGGATAGTAGGAACATGCCTCAATATTGTAAATGCTATATATATTAATCCCAAGGCCAACATCATTGTAAACAGAGAAAAATTGAAAGCATTCCCTCTAAAAACTGGAACAATACAGGGATGTCCTCTTTCAACATTCTATTCAACATAGGTCTTGAAACTCTAGCCAGACCAATTAGGGAAAAGAAAGGAATTAAAGGGATATAATTAGGAAACAAGATCAAATATTGCCAATGACACTATTTAGAAGACCCAAAAAAACTTCACCACAAAACTTCTAGAACTTATAAATGAATTCAGCAAAGTAGCAGAATATAAAAGTAATACCCATAAACGAATTAATTGCATTCCTATACACCAATAATGAATCAACTGAAAGAGAAATTAGGAAAAATCTCCAATTCAAAATAGCCTTAAAAATAAAATACTTGGGAATCAATCAAACAAAAGAGGTGAAAGACCTCTACAGTGAAATCTACAGAACACTAAAGAAAGAAATTTAAAAGAAGACCTTAGAAGATGGAAAGATATCCCATGTTCTTGGAAATGCAGAATTAATTTTATCAAAATGGCCATACTACCAAAAGTGCCATACAGATTTAATGCAATTCCTATTAAAATTCCAATGATGTTCTTCATAGAAATAGAAAAAGCAGTCATGAAATTCATTTGGAAAAACAAGAGACCTAGAATAACCAACGCAATCCTTAGTGAGCAAAGTGAAGCAGGAAGCTACACAATACCAGACTTTAAATTATACTACAAAGCCATAGAAACAAAAATGGCATGGTATTGGCACCAAAACAGACATGTAGACCAATGTACCAGAAAGGAAGACACAGAGACAAACCCTTGCAGTTGTCTTATACTAGACAAAGGTGCCAAAAACATACATTGGACAGAAGATAGCCTCTTCAACAAATGATGCTGGGAAAACCGGATATCCATATATAGCAGAATGAAATTGAACCCCTATCTCTCACCATGTCAAAACTCAAAGTGGATCAAAGACCTAGGCATTAAACCAGAGACCCTGCACCTACTAGAAGAAAATTCAGGCCCAACACTCCATTATGTCAACTTAAAAACTGACTTCTTCAACAAGACTCCTGAAGCATAAGAAGTAAAATCAAGAATCAATAAATGGGATGGTATCAAACAAAAAAGCTTCTTCACAGCAAAGGAAGCAATCAAGAGCATGAAGAGAGAGCCTAAAGACTGGTAGAAAATCAGGCTGGGGATATAGTTCAGTTGGTAGAGTGCTTGATTTGCATGCACAAGGCCCTGAGTTCAATGCCCAGAATAAAAAAAAAAAAAAAAAAAATGGTAAGAATAGCAGAAAATCTTTGCTACCTATACCTTAGATAGAGCATTAATTTCTAGGATATATAAAGAAATCAAAAACCTTGCTGCCAAAAAAAGAAAAAAAAAAAATAACCATTCACTAAACAGGCACTACACAAAGAACTGGTCAACAAATACATGAAAAAATATTCAACATCACTAGCAATTAGAGAAATGCAAATTAAAACTACGACAATATTTCATTTCACTCCAGTCAGAATGGCAATTATTAAGAATACAAGTAGCAATAAATGTTGGTGAGGATGTGGGGGAAAAGGTTCACTCATACATTGCTGGTGGGACTGCAAATTGGTGCAACCACTATGGAAAGCAGTATGGAGATTCCTCAGAAAACTTGGAATGGAACCACCTTATGACGCAGCTATCCCACTCCTTGGTCTTTACCCAAAAGACTTGAAAACAGCATACTACAGGGACACAGCCACATCAATGTTTATAGCAGCTCAATTCACAATAGCCAAGCAGGAACCAACCTTGGTGCCCTTTAACAGATGAATGGATAAAAAAAAAATGTGGTATACATTGGAATACACAATGGCATATTACTCAGACATAAAGAAGAATTAAATTATGGCATTTGCCAGTAAATTGATGGAACTAGAGACAATCATGTTAAATAAAATAAGCCAATCCCCCAAAACCAAAGGCCTAATGTTCTGATAGGTGAGATAACACACAATAAAGGGAGGGGTGGGGAGAATAGAAGTTCATTAGATTAGACAAAAGGGAAGGAAGGGAGTGGGGATGTGAATAGGAAAGACAGTAGAATGAATCTGACATAACTTTCCTACGTTCATATATGATGAATACACTACCAGTGAAACTCCACATTGCATACAACCCCAAGAATGGGATTCTAATTAGAATAATTTATACTTCATGTATCTATAATGTCAAAATATACTCTACTCTCGTGTATTCTAAAAGAAAAGATAAAAGAAATACCATGATATTCTTATGTCCAGACAAATCAACATAACTATAAAATTTAAATGATTCAATCCATTCTAGTAATTTTCAGAAATTTACTGAAGCTACTATGGTGTTTATAAAATGAGGAGTGGAAAGACATGAAGACAATGAATAAGAACCCAGACATCACAGGAAATTTCAGTATTAAGAAAGGAATTGGAATTTGATCCTTAGCATGAGTTTAAGAGTTTCTGAACTAAGAACACTACTCAAAAACTTTTAAATTTACAAACCAATTTTATCTTTATCTAAGTTGGTTTAATTTGCATTTGAAAGACCTCTAACTAAACAATCAGATTCACTGAAATGATTAGTTGCCCAGTCGGAATATTTTAATACCTTACCTTGAAAATCTAGGATAGTCTTCCATTGAATATAAAAAGCAAATTCAACTTTATCCAAATATTTAAGTTCTGCACAAAAATGGGATCCACTGAAAGGAAAAACACAATGTGTTCAGATTTGTTATATTACATGTGTAAGTATATCCACACTTTAATTGAAGTTTTAACAAACATTTCTATTAGCTTTTGCGGCTCCTATAACAGATTGTCACAAACTTGGTGGTTTTTGGAAAAAAAAAAAAAAAAAAAAA
The DNA here is from genome assembly GCA_025594165.1 of Tamias sibiricus. Lineage (NCBI taxonomy): Eukaryota > Metazoa > Chordata > Mammalia > Rodentia > Sciuridae > Tamias > Tamias sibiricus. The sequence continues at coordinate 16,347,838 of CM046662.1, forward strand.
AAAAAACAGAAACTTATTCTCTCACAGCTCCCAAGGCCAAAATTCCAAAAATATGGTTTTTCCAGGGCAGTGCTCCCTCCCTTGGGCTCAAGGAGAGAATCATCCCTTGTCAGGCATATCTTCTGGTGCCCCAGGCCCTCCTTGTGGCTCCAGGCCCCTGGCTCAGCCTCCATCCAATGGCCTTCCCTTCCTTTCTGTCCTTCTTAAAAAATATTTTATTTATTTTAATTAGGTATATGTGACAGCAGAATGCATTTTGATTCATTGTACACAATTGCAGCACAACTTTACATTTCTATGGTTGTACACAATGGGAAAAAAATGGATGAATATTGGGCAAAGGGGGGGGGGAGGATGTAGGGAGGCAGGAAAGATGGTGGAATGAGATGGACATTATTACCCTTTCTGCCCTTTTTAATGATGTTTGTCATAGAACATAGGATTCAACCCTGTAATTCAAGATGATCTATCTAGAGATCCTTAACTTAATTATAGTTATCTTCAAAGACCAATTTCCCAAATAAGGGTACATGTCACATTCACAGGCACCAGGGTGTTTTTAGGGTATGGGATATCACCCTTCAACTCATTACAATAGTAAAAATATATTTTCAAATCAAATAAGTAAAGTGATACACTATGGAATGTCTGACACTCCATTTTTAAGGTACCAAAATCATTAATTTCAAATCCTGTGCTATTCGATTTTATTTTTAATGTTGGAGTTTCACAGAATGATGAAAGATTAAGAGGGACCAACAGATAGAAGATATCAGCTTATACTTTATGTATTGGATACCCAATGCACCAGCCTTCTTAAAACATTTGAAACTGTTGAAAAAAAAAATTTTTTTTGAAAGGCCCAACACTTCTATCTCCACACACGGAAAATAATCTTATTTTCATCTTGCTTTCACTGGAGCCTTCCCTTACTCCATTTACAATGTGAATTACAATTTAGATTGCTGCCCTGAATGTCTGAAGGTGACTCAGAAGGGAATAGGAGTGGGAATCACTGTGATATAGACAAGCTTGGCGATATCTGTCAAGCAAACAAAAAGAGCATCCTATGAATGCTACTGACTCCTTTCTTACGGTGCAACCAGTTAAATAGTAGAATAAAAAGTCACGTTAGAAAAAAAAAAAAAAAAAAAAAGAGAGATTCAAACAACACAGCAAAGAAGTGTGACATGATTATGCCAATGAAACATTTTTATATTTAACAGCAAAGTTTCATTTTGGACTGCAAATGTGAATAATGACTCTATGCTCTTAGCATCAGGAGTACTTTCACATTCCTTTGCCCATTTCTAATTCTCATGCCTAACAATATATATTTCGTCATAAATTATTTCTGTTATAAATTCAACTCAGATTTGGAGAAAAGAAACGAAACAAAAAACAAAATCAAAAAAAAAAAAAAAAGAAGGAACCAACTCACCATCTTATCTATTTTGTGCTAACAGAGTACCATAGACAGGGTCGTTTAGGAAGAACAGAAATTTATTCTCTCATAGTTCTGTAGAATCTGAAGTCCAAGACCAAGGCACCTGAAGGTTAGGGCCCTGTCTCTCTGCTTCTAAGATGGCGCCCTGAATGTTGTGTTCTTCACAGGGGAGGAGCACTGCCTCCAAGGATGGCAGAAAAGATAGCAAACCATCCCTGAAAGCCCTTTTCATAGCATATTAATCTATTCACAAAGACTATGCCCTGTAACGAAACACTTTCCATGAGGCCCCAGCTCTAAACACTGTTGCCTTGGTGTTCCTAGCACATGAATTTGAGGAGGCCAAACACAAGACCATAGCAGCAACCTTAGTAACTTGCTTAAATGAAAGAGGCGGAATGTCAGTTATGGATAGAGCCAGGTCCTTAAGTGATTCTCTCCATATTTTAAATGTTTCTTCCTATGTACTAAATCCTTTCTCAAAAAAGGCTCTAAGTGGTACTCCTGCAAGTCTTGGTTATATTCTTTCATGTTCATGTACAGTAGAAAAGTCAATGTTTTTTCTCCACTCTGATCTTCCTTTTTTCTTTTTGCAATACAGACATCTTTAAATAAGTGAAACCAGTTTTCTAGTATGATTCCAGATTAGTGAGCTGGTTTGCTTCATGAATAGATTCTGATGAAGCATTTTGGGCAAGAATATTGCATATGTGACATAAGTGTATCTGTCATTATGGTATATGATGTCTGTTTGCTCCATTATTGATGATACTGTCAGATCACTTAGTTAAGATACTATCTGCATCTCTGCATTATAAATATGTATTTCCCCCATTTTTTAAAAAATTAAGACATTTCCACAGTGATTTTAGGTTTATAGAAAGAAATGAATTCCCATAAAACCCCCTTCTTCTCCTTTTCCAATCTAGTTGGCCCCATTATTAAAATTTGCAAATACTGTGGTACACTTGTTACATTTGATGAACCAATATTTATAAACTGTTATTAACTAAAGTTCATATTTTACATCACGGTTCACTTTGAGTTTTAACAAATAGAAAATTTCATGCATTTATTATATACCATACAAAAAAGTTCCACTGTCCTAAAGATCTTCTATGTGCCTCTTATTCATTCTTCTTCACCTGCAACCTGTACCAACCAATGATCTTTTTTCAGAAAGAAAATCTCTTTTCAGAAAGATTTAACTTTAGCAACATAATTATGCTTCTCCGTGTATTCTCAGGACTTTATAAGTCCACTTCTTTTTTATCAATGAATAATATTCTATTTTGTATATGTTCCCAATTTTTTATTCATTCACTTACTGAAGGACACCTTTGTTATTTCTAAGTTTATGCAATTATGAATAAAGCTGCTGTAATCTTCTGCAGGTTTTTGGTAGAACACATTTTCAACTACTTTGAGTAAATACCAAGGAGTAGGATTGTTGGAACATACAGTGGGAGCAAGCTTAGCTTTGTAAGGAACTGCCAGATTGTCTTTGGAAGTGCTTGTCCCTTAGCTTCCCCCGCCCAGAGATGAGAGAATGTTAGGGTTCCTCCATATCCTCACCTGCATTTAGTGTCTGGTAGTCTGAAGTTTGGGCATGCAATGGATGTAGTGATACCTCATTATTTTGGGTTATATTCCCCTAATTACATAGGATGTCAGGATCCTTTATTATGCTTATTTTGCATATGTATACTTTAGCCTTTTAGCTAGACAATGAGCTCACAAATGTTTTACAGATGGTTTTCCCTTAAGTGGGATAGTACAGCTAGAAGTGGAGTGGAGACCAGAATTTCCCTTCCCTAAGAGGGTGTGGGGAAGCCACAGGAGGCTGCAGCTAGGTATACCCTTTCCCCATATAAAGGGACTGGAGTTGGTATTTCTCTTCAACCTGATTGGTTAAGCTCTGAACCTGGCTGGTAAGTGTAAACCTCCAATAGTTAAGATGCTGGTAAATAGTTTCTCTTGAAGGCATGTCTTTTTGAGAACAGGATGCTCTGGTAACTTCAAAGTGGTTTCTTTTCTTCCCTTCCTACTAGAAGCAAAAAGGGATTTTTCTCTAATATTAACTGTGAGGATTTGACTGAGCTCCTGGAGGTAAAATTCACAAAGGCATGGGATCTCTCAATGACTGGGTCCCCTGGAGTTTTAAACTGCCAGGCTTGTCCACACTGAGCCTCCACCAATTAGTTGCAATAGTGCTTGCTTTTCCTTACCACCACTAATTCCCATAGAGGTTTCTACTTGGGGTTTCTGCTCCATTAAGTTATAGCCCTTCAATAGATGAATGGATAAAGAAACTGTGGTATATATGCACAACAGAATATTACTCAGCATTAAAAGAGAATGAAACCATGGCATTTGCAGGTAAATGGATGGAGTTGGAGAATATCATGCTAAGTGAAGTAAGCCAATCCCCCAAAACCAAAGGCCAAATGTTTTCTTTGATAAGTGGATGCTAATCCATAATGGAGGCGGGCATGGGATGAGTGGAGGAGCTTTGGATTGGGCAAAGGAGAGGGAGGGGTGGAGTGGGGCATGGGGATAGGAAAGATGGTGGAATGGGGCAGACATCATTTCCCTAGGTACATGTATGATTGCATGAATGGTGTGACTACTTTGTGTACAGAGAAGTGGAAAATTGTGCTCCATTTGTAGACAATGAATCAAAGAGCACTTTTCTGTCATGTATAATTGATTAGAATAAATAATACAAAGATTAAAAAAAATTAAAAAGTTATATTCACCTGTCATTCCAAGTTTTGGAGCAGTGGTTTGTTCAGTTTTTTGCTTACTGTTATGACTGAATAGCAACTTCCAAGCTGTTTAAGTGCTGGAGGAGAAACTTGAAATCTCAATGTTTTCCAGTTCATACTTTTCCTTATTTCTAATATCTAACCCAGGTTTAAAATGGATCCAGGATATGTTCAGCAACCTCCATGATGAAATGTTCCCTCTTGGCACATAGCTCCTAAAATAATCCAGGAATTTGCTTATACTCAACATCTTTATGATGGAGTTGACTTTCTCTCCTCTTATAATAGATTTTTTTTTAGTTATAATTTCTAGCATTGAAAGACGCCTCTTCCCATATAACACCAGCCCAACTATGTGATAGAACATTTATACAGACAAGTGAATAATGTAGTATATGCATTCTCAAGTAGCTCTTCTAGCTAGAGTTGTGCCTGTGGCCTCATGGAGAATGAAGGTTGCTCTTGGTTTGCTGCTACCTTTATTGCAATGTGTCTCTGCATATAGCAGAAAGTTCTCATTCTTCTGTCGTAATGTCTGCAATAGTTCAATTCCAGGATGTGCTGGTATGCTATAAAGTTATCACCCATCTCATTTGAGAATCTAGCTTCTTCCTCCCTGCAGTAGACAGTTAAAGAGCTACCAATACTTTACATGCCCTATTCACACTGACAGAGCATACTGGATCTTAACTACAATTGACAGAGGCACCAAATTCAATGACCTTGTGCCCAAAATGTATTTATTTGCTTGAAATGGGGGAGCAGAATTACAGAGCTTATATCAGGCATGGTTTGATATTATACTCTTCCAACCAGGCTCCATGCTCTTCCCTCTGTTAACTTTGTTCCTAGACAATTCTTCTCCTGTGTTTTTCTACAAGCATATAAAATCTGCATCTCCTTTTCTAACCTATAAGTCCATAGGGAACCAATGAAAGACCTCCCAGGATTTCGGGAAATGTTTCATTGTATCACTGGATCTGAATGGTTCCAAATAGGTCCTGGGTCCTCCCTGATCCAATTGCTATTGCCCAAGGAATGCAGCAAACTCAGGACCTAAGGAATAGACTCAACTCCCTTGTAAGCCCTTGGAAAGAGAGCTGGGGATGGTAGGGAGCCTATAGAAGAACAGGAATGCAGTTAAAATATGATGAAGAAATAAATACCATGCAGCCAACCTATTGTCTGCATTGGGAAGAAAGAAGTTACTCTGTGGTGACCTATATCACCTGGTCCTAGATGAAGAATTCAAAAGCAAATTTAGGTTTTGTCCATTTAAATGTATTCTCTTTTGCTCAGATCCTATTAACATAATTATAGCAGAATTTCAGTTTTTATTCAGTACTCATTCACCTTGGATTATTTCCCACCTATAGTCACAATGTTCTATGATATCACAATTAATTTAGCTACTGCAGAGGAGACTTTAATACCATGAGCTGAAGATTATAACTATGGAGGAAAAGCAAATAGCAGGAACCTGAAAGAGGAGAGAGAAAGACCCTGGTTTCATGAAAATGCCCTTTCCACCCTTCCTTTAGACTGACATTTTAAAAATAAATCTTAAAATGTGATTTCTGATTTATTGGTACCTTGATTTCTAAATACACACTTGCATACACACACACTTTTCTCCCTTTTCCCCTAGGGTATGTGCTTGGGTATTTATAATGGTTAATGATAATTTATAAAATTTTGATTTTCATGAATTTCACTTCCACTATTATTTTGAACATAGAGTAATACATATGAAATTGCTTTATGTTGACATAATTGTTTGTATTAGATAAATTACAGGGTTGGTGAAATCAAAAGTAAATTTCATCTTATATATAATCCCTAAGTAGTAACTGCTGTATAATAGATGGTATATGCAGGCAAAGATTAAACATATATCCCCCAAATCAATAATTCTGATAGGTAGGATAAGAAACAGTAATCTAAATAAAAAGCCTTCTAATATACGATGTCACTTGCATGGTTATAAGTTGCAGAAATGATGGCTTATAATAAAAATGAAACTGAAGAAATCACATCTGACAAAGGAAGTCCTGAGTAGGGGTCATTAATGTTAAATAAATATTCAACATTCACTTTCCAGACATATTGAAATGCTGGCAGGCTGAATCCCAAAGGCTCCAGTGGCCTGACTCTCGCAGAAGTGCAATTTTGAATTAACAAAATGTGTGGAACTCAGTAAAAGTACTTTAGTCCTCACACCCTGGGGCCATATGAAGAAAAGATGGAGAGATGCTGAGATATCTTCAAGTATTGTTTCCTATCTCATCCATCCTAAAGGAAACAAGTGAAAATTGCATTGCATCCTGCTAAAAGTCTGAATGTTTATGTCACCAATACTTATATGCTGGACTCTGCAACCTCAGGATGGGTAGGAGGGGGGACCATTTTAAAGTGATTAGATTGTGTGTGCATGGCCCCCATGAAAGAATTAGAAGAGTTTCCAGAGATCCTTCATCTTTCCTCCATGTGAGGTTAGAATGAGAAGCTGGCTGTATAGAAAGAAGGCAGACTCCACCAGATATTAAATTTGTTGGTGCCCAATCTTGAACTATGCAGCCTCTGGAACTAAGAAAAAATTATTTTCTTTATAAGCTTCCCAGTCTATGGTATTTTCTTATAGCAACCCAAATGAACTAAGACACATCCTCTATAAGTCAATGAACTCTGTTCACTTTACAAACATTTATTGGTTCCTAATAAATGTTAGGTACAATTTCCAATGTGATTAATGTTTAAGAGTACACTGTAACCTCTACCAAGAGCTCAGAATGATTTTCTGGATAATGCTCCTTATCAAGATATTAACTTGGCAAAAAAGGAAGAAGGGAAAAATGACTTCAGCACCAGGGGCAGTCTTCTATAAATAACAAAATTCTCAGTGTGGTATGGTAAAGTGGGAAGAACATGACATTTGGAGTTGGGAGACCTAAGTTTGAATCGGGACAGACACCTGTTGCTAACTGTAGAGTTTTGTCAACTTGCTGATCTTCTCTGAGATTAAGGGTGATCATCCCAACTTGGGGTGATCATTTCAACTTCACAGGTTTGCATAAAGCAAATATTCTTAACCTAAACTTTGGAGAGAATTTGTCATTCATCTGACATGGTGTGAAATAAAAATATATATCTTCATATATATTGTGCAGATGTCATTACTCATATTGATAGAGTAGTGTCTAGCAGAGCAATAAACTAGCATTTTATGATTGGTAAATCTTTAGATTTGTGGTATGTTTAAACCTTTATTGTGTATACATGTGACAATTTGCCATCTATCCCTCTATTTCCAGGATAAAAAAATAAATTATCATCTTACTGTCACTTGCTTTCAGAAAATTCCATGTATCTCTGAGTATCAGTTAAGGATTTGGAGAAAAGATTTCAAGGAAGTATCTTGCTTTTTACCTCAGCACCCAAGAGATTATTTTCACTAAGTCTAAAATTTCTTATCCTGCAAAGAGGAGAGGGAAAAGAAACTTTTCCATTTAATTGCTTCTTTGATTTGTATCAGCTTCTTTAGTTTTGTTGCTGATGCCAAGCATAGTTATAAGAGTGGGAAGGTGAGAGATAACAGAAAAGTAGCTTCTCTGTGGCTTACAGATGCAAAGCAAAGCATCATTATTGATATTCTTTTTAAAGAGTTCACTGAGGTGCAGCTCACAGTTGTGGAATGGAATGGAAAACAGAAATCCCTTTGAAAATAAGAGATAGAATTCAAGGTCAGTCTCCCACAAGCCAGTCTTCCCTCTACCTCACCTTTTTGGAAACGGCAAATCATTTATCTGGGTTTGTTTGCTGCATGCTGATAGTATCGTCCCTTATCACTCTCTCAAAGAACACTTCACTAGCATATTTTAAAACAACAATTTATCTTCTCTTGTTCCCCAAGCTAATCTGAACCCCAAAAAGTCCCATTGGGGAAAATTTGTAAATTGTAATGCTTTTAGTCAAAGTTAAAACTTTCTTGTATATGTCACTCAAAGTTAAGTTACAGCAGGTGTATTTTCTCTTCGATGGGCCACTGTGCCTGCTATAATTATGAATTTCAGAAAACATTCACAGCATTCAGGACAAGAGGAGAATTATTATACTTTTCCTATGAGAGTGACAACATATTCTTTGTCATTTTTTTTCTATTATTTTCATGCTACAGTTCCTGGGACCATCATGTTGCCACAGCACAAAATAATTAAACTAGAAACACTGAATGTTGAGCTCCAAGTTTGAGATTTAATAGGTTAAGGATGTGCACTCAGAACCCATATTTTTAATAATATGCACAATGATACTGCTGGCTGGGCACCACACTATGACAAACTCATCAGCTATCAGCATTGGAATCGTAAGTATTAATTACTGGAGATATAAGGGGTTTCCAAAAACACCTAAGCTGCAAACATGTAATATAGAACAGAGCCAAATCTATCATATCTATAACAAAATAAGTTTGGTGTGCATGATATTTTGAGACCATTAAAATATGGACTTGTTGCCAAATGTAAGATTATGTTTTCTGCCAGCAGGCATTTAAAATATAAATTATGTTCAATTATGGAAAGGTAAATTCTGTTTTCTTGCACACCTATGTTTTATGGCCTAAAACATTGTAACTGTTCCGTTCATTTTTTCAGGGGGCAGGTATTTGCTCATGTTTTCCTATTAACAACTAACAGTAAATTTCAATCTCTGTCCCAAATTTATATTTGCTTTGTCAAATCTTGGTCCATGTATAAATTCTATACTTTCTACATCTCAATATTATTAGACAATTTTGGATGTTCCTGTAACTTTTTTTTTTCAGAATAGATAATTAGCCAAATGGAACTGTAAGTCAGAGCCAAAAATTAGTAACAACAAAAATAACTTACATTTACTGGAATACAGAGGTCCTTTGTTTCATTAATATGTGGGAAAGAACTATATGGGGCATCAAACTGTTCTCCTTTAAAGCAAAATATTATAAATAACAATAAGGGAATGATTCCTGAGGATGTCTAAATTAAGAACAAGAGAAATAGAAGGATGACTAGATCTTACATAGTTAGAACTTAATGTTTTTCATCTTTTAATCCCTTCCATCTTGCCTTACCACAGCATCTGGTATTACTTAAAGTGTCCCAAGAGCAAAAACGATGAAAACTATAGACCTAGAGTTGAATTATGTAATTAATTTAAACAAAACAAAATAGGAATGGTAAAGTTGACACCTCTCAACTTTAGTATTGTTTATGAACAAGATGTTTGGACTTTACTCCCCTGAATCCTATTCATTTATTTGGAAGCAGCCTCAGGGCTTTAGTTCCAAAATTATTACAATGAGAAATATGTTTTAAAACCCTAGGACAGAGGGTAAGTCTTAGAAGTTTCTTTTCTCCTCTATACCTTGTGTCTTACTCCACAACAATCACATTCCTCAAAAGGATTGCCTGCAATAACTCACTGCTGATCAGTACACATATACTTAGCTATATTGTTCAAATGTTACAGTATGTAATATGTCCTGTACATATTCCACCAAAGGAAGTAATCACACATATATATCAGCTTCTTATCATATAGTCCCTTTATAAATAAGACATTTGAGGACTTGAGTAGTTCAAAATGGCCTTTTCACAGAAAAATGCCAAAGACTGAGTAAGACTATCAGTCTTAGCATTGCAAATCATACAGCCAGGGAAACCCTTTAGTCTTGGGCTAACCATGGCAGGTGGTACCCCTCAGTAGTTGATTTTTGTATTTCATTCCCAGCCACCTATTTTGTCACTGAAGCAATGAACACAGATATATCAACAAAAAACCTTCAATGTAGAGTTTTCTTCTTTTTCAAATGCACTCTTTCTCATTTTCTTGCTGACAACCCTTCAAATATTTTCAAAACAAGAAACAAAACATCAAAGAGCTGTCAAATCCATGAGTGACGTGAGGGTAAACACATCATCATATCTATCTCAGTGACTGATACTATGAGAGGTATTCAATGAAATTTTGATGAATGAAAGAGGTAGGACTTCAAAATATTGCTTTCCATATGCATCAAAGAAGTCATTTCCTTCTCTGACTATTCTAATAGCTAGTTCTCCTCATCCCAACTACTAACAAATATGATTTTACCCAACAGTTTAAAGCTATGTTTCAGCTGTATGCTTCATTAGCAAAAAATGAGGTTTCTCCTCCAGATGTTACTCATAAAATAACAGCTCTCAAATTTATCTGTCAGAAGAATTATTCAAGTGCTGGAAAAAAGTTCCTTTATCTGTCGTGATTATTTGCAGTACAGACATAAAGAAATAGGTGTTTGCAAAAGTAAAGATTAGGACATTCATCCTAGTCTTTTTGATGTCTATCAACAAGGATGTGAGTAAAGTCAAATTAAGTCCAGACACGCTTCCCCTGATTCCTAGTGACAGCTGGGAAGTACAGGACAGCCATTCTAACAATTGAAAGTTTGTTTGTTTGTTTTTTCCCTGAAGGAGAAAACCAAAGAACAAAATACCATGGTCAGACACCAAAGTGAAGACTCTCATCTTTCTCCAGCTCTTTTTTCAGCAAAGAAGATATTCTGATGCTTAACAAGTGCAAATCACAGATACCCCAACAATAATTTAAAATAATTATTATATAATAAATATCATAATTATTATATAATAAATATCATAATTATTATATAATAAATAAATAAATATTATTTAATAAATATTATATACAACAATTAAAAGCTTAGGAACTGGTATATTCATTTTTACCACCTCTTATCAATTCAAGTCAAGAAGATCCTAAAATTCCAGGATTGAGAGAGAGAGAGAGGGAGCGCACACATGCACACATGTGTGTATGCATCTGTGAAACTCAAACTATCCCTGAGAGCTGGTTCTCCTCCTTGGTTTCACCTACCTAGCCTCTCTTCCAACCATGCTGGCTCAATAGGAACCAGGGCAGAAGGCCAGATAGACAGCTAACCAGTAAACCAACCCAAGCCAGAAAAATTCAAAATGGTAGTGGTGCGGTGCATGAACAAGGGACTGTGTGCAGAAGGGCCAAGAACCAAAAAGAAAAAGAAAAAGAAGGCTCTGTGCATGCTGCTGCTGCTTCTGCCTTGACCGAGGATGTCTGTCCCCTTCCTGGTAAAAGGAACCTCTCTAGCCCTACCTAGGGGAGAACATGTCTTTAGAACATGAGCTCTCCTCCATTTTTAACCAAAGAATACAGTTTCTGCTCAGTCTTCCCCAACCCAACTATATTCTATGGGTGTGAATGACATTGGGCAGGGAACCCTCCAGGGAGGGTCAGCATTTTTGTGCATACATACCTACGCAGGTATGCTTTGGCCTGTGAAGCAAGTATAATAGGACTTTGAAGAAGTCATAAGTTTCATTCCTATACAAAGGACGGCAAGTCACTCAATAGCTGGCAGTTGACCTGGAAAGCTATGGAAATGACTCTCCTCCCCCAAACCCCTGGAAAGCAATTTTGAGCCACGGCCTTTCAACAGATCTTTTAATATCCCTATGCTTCTGACTCCACCACTCATATTTTCCCTTCATTTCTGTTTGGAACATCAAGTTCAAGGCCTTTTCTCTCCCTCTCACCCACACCACATCACTTTGTACCCTTTCCTTCAACATCACTTTGAAGCTTTTCCTACAGCATCCTTCAGGCTGTTGCATTGCCAGAGTGATAAAGCACAGGAATACATGACTTATACAAAGTCTTGTCAGTTAGACAATATAGAATGATGTAACCCAGTCAAATTCTTTCAAAGCATTCAATAAACACTCAGAATATTTGTTATTTCTTCCATTTCACACCTCATCCCTCCACAAAGACAGCTGGATTTCACAGCTTGTTACATTCTGAAGCCAAAACCAGGCATAGGATACTTAGGTTAAAGTTTTAACAAGAGTGATTTGATCAAGATAAGAAATTATATTGGTAATAAAGTCCTGGGTGTATTTGTATGATTCCAGACTAATTAGATAGATCCAGTACTAAACCCCTAAAAAGAATGTAATAGTACTTTCTACCATTAAGAGCTTTGTATTTTTTTGCTTTAGAGGGGAAGATATTTTGTTTTGATTTTGTTTGCTTTCTGCCTTCACACTTGGTAATAAGTTTTGCAATTTTCTTGATAAACATTAGCACAATCCACCAGAATTTTTCCATGGATTATTATTATTAAAGCTTTACTTGCAAAATATGCCATTTGACTGTCTTGGCCATTTTCAAGGTGAAAAGTGGTAAGATAAATGAGTAAAGTATGTATTTACTCTTCAAAAGACATTGTAATAGCACATACTAGATATTTAGGGATAAATTAATGACTATTGTTGGAGTTATAAAATCATCACAGAATAATAAAGAATCTTAGTTGTGACACATTATAAAGAAAGCATAGACCTGTGTGAATCATCCATTTTTATAGAGTTAGGCATAAAAACATGGTTCTATGATGTCTGGTTTTGGAAAACAGCAGATGGCAGGTCCTATGAAGAAGACCTGCAGTGGAAAATAGGGAATATGGAATTGGAATTTTGTTTTTATTGTTGTCCCTCCTATACACACACTTTTTATCACTCAAATTCCTGTGCTTGTGTTCAAATCCAAGTTTATACATTCATGGACTAGACAGTAAAACTCAAAAGATATTTCAGGAGGAATTGATTATTTTGTTAACTTAAAGCAACAATTGAATGGTAAAGTTCTTCTTCTGGGCCAAAAAAATGGTGATCTCCTTGGGTATTTTTATTGTTTAATAAGAAAATATGGCCCCTTGATCAGAAAATGACCTGGAGAAGCACAGCAGAACATCTCTGCAGCAAGTGTCTACTGAGAGAAAGCTAGAAGAACCAAAGGCAGACCTTTGAGAACTTTTCAGAGGCAGGAAAGATCAAAGTTCAGGATCTCAAGAACTGAGAAGTCTCTCTTGCCCAGAAAATGTTTTAGGTGGTCATTAAGATACGTTATTGGGGCTGGGGATGTGGCTCAGTATTGGGATACTTGCCTTGCATGCACAAGGTCCTGAGTTTGGTATCCAGCACCTCAAAAATATATTTTGTAGAAATGATGCTGTTTGGATAGCAAGGGCTGTTACTAAAATTAATGTGCCATTTCTCTGCTACCTTCTTATTAGACTACTGATTTAGAGTTTTGAAATGCTATTTTAATGTGGCTTTCTTCTTTTTCCATGGAAAAAAATGATGTGTTTTAGGAGAGGTAGACATTGAAAGGTTTAGGGAATGAGATTATGAATTTGAGGAGGGATTTGCTTTTATAATTTGTTTTAACAAGGTCACTTAAAAATGTAGTGCATTATGTCACTATCAAGTAAACAACTTCTTTTTCACATGGTTTCCCTAGTCTCAAATTAGGATCATAGGAGAATTCTTCATTGAGTTTAAATTAATGTTTAGATTTTGAAAGTGAGGCACTGTTCCCCAAGGGGACCCAGCTCTTTTGGATGGATGAATCAAATTTCAGCTCCTTGAGGATTTTGCACCCAACATTTGATTTCTCTGCTGCACATCCCTATTCCAAGTTGCTAATGACTTGCTGAAGGAATATTGATACTGTACAAGTTTTAGAGGTTCATTTTCCGTCTCCACTCCACCCTTATCAAGAAGCTACTCTCCATTTCAGATGCTGGATCTTATGAAAGCCAATATTCAAGGCAAGATTGCTGTTGATTCACCATAGCTGTTTTAACCTGAATTTTGGGGAGATGCGGTGTTTTCCTGTTTGAGTTGTTCTAGCACTTCTATTGTTAATTTCATTGGATTTTCTAGGTCATTTTAGAAATTAAAAAAAAAAAAGATAAATATTGGGAGATATTCCCTTAGGCTACAAAGTTAAATATAGTCAGCCTATATTTATATATAGTAGATATATCTATATATGTATATATATATAATATTTATATATTTATATAAATACATACTTATATATAAATGTATATAAATAAATAGTATATATATAGTAGAGATATGTATGTAGAGATTTAGATGTAAACATACACAACATTAAACATATATAAAACCACATATGACCCATTTTAAAAATATATAAAACATGAGAGAATAAAAAAGGATCATAAAAATCATACTTTATATTACAAAAAAAGGTTAGGCATTATAATTTTAAATATTCCTTTTGAAAAAGTTCTTTAAAGTCCTTTAATAAGTCACTTGTAATATTTCTTTCATCGGGGAACATAAAGCAAGAAATCATGGCGTTTAACCTGGAGTTGTATAGATCAAATACACACATGTAAAACAACTAAAGAAACAAAATCAAGTTCAAGTTTCTATGACACAGAGAACAAAAGTGTGCACGACCCTCTTCCATAATGACGCTCTGCTGCTGCAAAATCATCATAGAAAAGGACTTGGCTTGCTAGTGCAAGTCAGAAATGCACTGAGTACAAAGGCAGAGCAGGGTAGAACCAGGGCGGGCAGGTTTGCTACATTGTGTACATAGGAGCAGAAGGCCTGAAGGACAGTAAGAAAATTCAGAAAAGAAGACAATTGTTATTGACACGCCATATTAAAAAGCTAAAAATTCAGGTAAAACTTTCATAAATGTCTGCCAGATTTAGAAGCATGAACATCAGTTTTTATTTGTAGATTTTCCTGATATTTTTATGAAAAAAATTACCATTCTAATTTTGATTTTTTTTTCCCTGCCTTCATTTAACTTAATCTATGCTGGGTACTCATCCCAATCTTAGAGTATATATAGCCTATTTTTTGTTTCATTGTTTAAATGACAGGTAAAATCATACTCTGATTTCTGAGGAGTTGAAAGAGTGAAGTTGTCCATGCATGCTCTGACTCCACAGTCAAAAACCGCTGGAGTTTGTACAAGGTCCACAGAGTTCAGACCCAATCAGAGCAGGTTATTTTCCTTTTCCACTTCTGTGAAAGACCTGGTGCCAGGTTATCTTTTCCAGAAAACATCTATGCCAGCAAAACCCACAGATAGGGACTTTTTTTTTTTTTCCATTTTTGAATTGTTAGTTGGTCTTCCAGCACATTTTGAATGTAACCTTTTTAATCCCTGCATTTGCAATTAGAGATTAAAATTCCATTCCAAGAGCCATTCGGCAGATGGTATAGCATGAAAAAACTAGAGGTATTTTAAAATTGTATTTATACAGAACACCAGATGAATTTGCCAGGCTGTTTCTTTCTGAGCTTATACATTCTCTTGTAAAAATTGATTGTTTAAGATGTAGATTTCATTTGCTGGGATTTAGCATTTTTATAGGATTTTAAAGCATCAATTAATCCATCTCTTTTGTTCAGCACAGTCACTTTAAATACAGAAATAAAATTTATATTTAAAGAAACAGCTTCTTAAGAAGATTAAGTGACCTTTATAAGGGTCACCAAGGTAGGCTCAGAAAGACCACACAATAATGCAATGGACAGGACATTGAACCAAAGCATCTATTATATAGATACCTCATCAAATCTTAGGCCATGCAGGCAGTTTTATTCTTAAGATTCTTTCCTTTAACTTCCTCCAGGAGCTTTTTAAAAATCCTTACAGCTTTTAATCTTTTATTGACATATAACAGATACAGAAAAGTGCACAAGTCTTAAGTGTATAAGTTGAGAAATTTTTAAAGGAACCCATGTAACCACGTCCTAGATTTAGAAATAAAAAAAACTATTAGAGGAGGGAGGGAGGGTGCATGGGGGCAGGAAAGATGGTGGAATAAGATGGACATCATTACACTAGGTACATGTATGACTGCACATATGGTGCAATGCTACATTGTGTACAACCAGAGAAATGAAAAGTTGTGCTTCAATTGTGTACAATGAATCAAAATGCATTCTACTATCATATATATATAATTAAAATAAATTAATTAACTTTTTTAAAAAAGAAACTATTCCAGAAGCTCCCTTGTGTTCCTTCACAAGTTATTTCTACCCCCCAGGTAAGCACTATTCCAATACTAGCACCAAAACCTAGCTTCAACTTACTGAAGTGTACACAAATAGATTAAAGCGCTATTTACTTTTTTGTGTCTGGCTTCATTCACATAACACTAAGTTGAATGTAGGGGTTTTCTGTTCATTGTGTTGCTGTATATAAATACATTTTATAAATATGCCATGATTTATCCTTTTCACTGTTAATGGATGTTTTGGATGCTTCTAGTTTGGTACTATGTGATTTTATGATCATTTTTGCACGTATGTTGTAATACACATGAGTGCATTTCTGATAAGACCTGGTTGTGAAATTATTGCACCACAATTTTCTACAATAGTTATATCGATTTAGTGGAGGGTGGGGGTTCCAATTGCTCTACCTCCTTGATAAGAACTGCTAGTGCGAACATAGCAGTTTTGCATTGTGATTGTAACTTGCACTTCCCCCATGACTAATAAAGTTGAGCACACATTCATGGTTATTGGCTGTTGGTCCAGTGCCTATGAAAGTCATTTGGCCATTATTTGATTCATTCATCTTTTCTATTGAAAGAAACTTTGTTCATATGCCAGATGTAAATCTTTTGTGAGATACCTGTATTAGAAGTAAATTCTGTCTCGTGACATGATTTTGCATTGTCTTCAGTCATTAAACAGTTCTTAATTATAAAGAAATTCAATTCATTGGTAATATTTTTCTTGAATAGTTAATATATTTTATGTTTTCTTTACTAAAATCTTTGCCTCTCTGAAATTAACAAAATGAACTATGCTATCTTCTGAAGTCTTTATTATTTTATCTTGCAAATTGGACCCACAATCCAATTTATTTTGTCTTTATAATTTTTTCTCCACATTTTTTATTGGTGCATTTTAGTTGAACATAATGGAGGGATTATTTGATGTTTGCACGTGCACACAATATAACAATATAATTTGGCCAAATATCATTCTTTCTAGTATTTCCTCTTTCCTTTGTTCCTCTTCCTCCCTGAGTCCCATTCCTATACTCAACAGATTTCCCATTGATTTTCATGAGAACCTTCTCCCTCACACACATACAACTTTCTTTTCCTTTTTTACTCTCTAGCTTCTACATATGAGATAAAATATATAAGATACTTGACCCTTCTGAATTTGGCTTATTTTGCTTAACACACTGGTCTCAAGTTCTACCCATTTTCCTGCAAATGACATAATTTCATTCTTCTTTATGGTGGAATAAAACTCCATTGTATACATATACCATATTTTTTTTATCCTTTCATC
Organism: Tamias sibiricus; assembly: GCA_025594165.1. Taxonomy (NCBI): domain Eukaryota; kingdom Metazoa; phylum Chordata; class Mammalia; order Rodentia; family Sciuridae; genus Tamias; species Tamias sibiricus. Next base: position 16,365,282 of record CM046662.1, read on the forward strand.
CCTTGATGGACTCCAAGGATGATACCATAGTTTGGCTATTCTGAATTGTGTTGCTATAAACATGGGTATGCATGTATTACTATAGTAAGATGACTTTAATTCTCTAGGATAAACATCTGAGAAGTTGTATAGCTGGGTCATATGGTGGTTCCATGATTAGTCTTTAAGGAACCTCCACATTGATTTATGTAGCAAACCCACCAAAAGTGTAAATAAAAGTGATTCTTTTTCTCCACATCCTCTCCAGCATTTATTACCACATGCAGATTTATGTTTATGATATCAATAGGAAAATAAAATTATTAGATTGCATTTAGATAACTATTGATCCCACACTGATTATTGAAAAAAAAAAAACAACCCTTACCCTTATGTACTGCAGTGACATATTTTTATGTCAGTAGATCCTATACATGTGACTCTATCCTTGTGTTAATATGTACTTTCGTTACTGTAGTTTATGTCTTGATATCTGATGGAATAAATCCTCCATTTTCTTCTTTTTCAATTAGCAACTCCTTGATTATTTTAGTCTATAACATTTCCATGTATATTTAAAAATCAATTATCAATTTCTGCAGGAAAACATAACTTACATAGATTTGAACTACAATTGCATGGCATTTGTAGTTTATTTTGGCAGGAATTAAAACTTGAAATACTGTTTTTCATTCCATTAATATGATACAACCCTCCATTTATTGAGGTCTTAAACTTTACATAATAACTTTTTTTTGTTTTCTATGTAGAAAAACTCATATTTTAGGCATAATTCTTGTTATTTTCCTGGTTTTTCTATAATACATGGAGTAGTTTCAAAACATTTTTTGTTAACTACTAATATTTGTAAATGTATTTGTGTGTATGACTTGAACTTTAGTTCAAGGAGAATTTGCTAATTTAGTGCAGAGAATTTGCTAAACCTATTCATTCTAATAACTTAGCTGCAAATTATTTTTATTATTTTAATTATGGAATCATATCTGTAAATAATGATTTTTTAAATTCACAGAAAAACCATTTTTCTTTTTCTCTCATTATTAATATTGACTAAAAATTCCAAAAAATGTTAAATTTTAGAAATTAAGAATTGCTCTGTATCAAACTGAATGCACAAAATAAAGATATATTCATATATATGTATAAACATATATATACTATTTTTATAAAAAAAAAAACAGGTATATATAGGTTCATCCATAAATTCTTTCTAAAACAGTAATGAATATTGCCAATCTTACACAATGTCTTCCATAAGATAAAGAGAATTCTTTTCATTTCATTTTATGAAATTAGCATGATCATGATACTGAAACTTGTCAAGGGAAGTCCAAATTATGGACCAAATCCTTCAAGATTACCTAAGTGAAAAAATTCTATAAAGATATTAGAAACCAAATGTACCAATATTTGAAATATTATTCAGCAAAACAAGCATATTTGATATAAGAACACAAGGTAGGTGTGATGTTTCAAAATTAATCACCAAACTTCACTTTTTGCAGAATTAAAAGAAATAAATGCATGAATACCATAAACATGCAAAAAGGGCATTAGATAAAAATGAATACTTTTTGTTCTAGATCTAAAGGGGGAACTGATTCAAGAAGATATTTACTACATGTGTTTTCAAATGCTATAAATTTCTTTGTTCCTTATTTATGAAAAGTTTTTTATGAAACTTCATGCATGTATATATTCGGTTTTGCAGGCAGTTTCTTCCTGATACAGAACAAACCTAAATTTATACTTCTTTCTGTCACCTTTGATAACTGTGCGCTTTTTTAAATACTTTCACTATCTATAGACATTGAAATGATGTAATGGTATTCATTTCTGATACTAGTAATTGTGCTTTTTAAAAGAATACATAAATAAGAATATTTCAATTATATAAGTTTTCAGAGAACAAAACTTGGGCTTTATTGATTTTTCTTTATTATTAATTTTAGAACCTTATTATTTTGTATTTATCGTCTATTTTTTTCTCAAATTTTCTTTTAGTTCATTTCCTGTTTTTTCTACTTCTTTGAATTGGATAATAAAATCGTTGCCTTTTCAATAGTTTTTCCTTTTCAAATATACACATTTAAGACTATATATTATATATAATATATGTATAGCATATACTATATAATATATGTGTGTGTGTGTGTTTTCCTGTAGGCATGGTTTTAGCAGTACCATGTTTTTTTTTTTTTTTTTTGGTACTGGGGATTGAACTCAGGGGCACTCAACCACTGGGTCACATCCCCAGCCCTTTTTTTGTATTTTATTTAGAGACAGGGTCTCACTGAGTTACTAAGTGCCTTGCCATTGCTGAGGCTGGCTTTGAACTCGCGATCCTCCTGCCTCAGCCTCCCAAAGTGCTGGGATTACAGGCGTGCGCCACCGCACCCGGCAGCAGTACCATGTTTTAAAAAATAATTTTTATTATCTGACCAACAATGCTTTCTAAATTTGATTTTTATTTCCTCTCTGATCCATTTACATTTTGAAGGCTATCTTTTTGTTCTTGCTTTCCCATTCATTCCAGTCTGGTCTGAAAAACCACTCCTGATGACTGTCATCTTTGAAACTTGTAAAGGTTTGCTTTAGGAGCCAACACATGGTCTATTTTACAAACCTTTGAACCTAATGAATCATATAGTTGTGAGTTGAGTGTTTGTGTGTCAGATTGTGAGTTTGTAAAATTTTATCTATCTACTAATGATATATTATCAGGTAGTGAGAGAGGTGTTAAAATCTTCAGTAGCACTTACAAAGTTGATGTTTTAAAAATTACCTTTTATTAGTTTTGTTTTATTCATGTATGTTGTTGTATGCACAAAAAAGAATGACAATATTTTTCTAGTTGACCATCCCTTTGATCATTGCAAAATGTTTTAGTATATGCAGCAATGCTTTTTCTTCTTATGGTCTAATTTTCCTGATTTTAATATAAATATGGTCACATTATCTTATATAGTATTTGTCTCTTCTATACTGTTTGTAACCCTCTTTTCCCCCATAGCTTTATTGAAGTACAATAAAATGCACATATTTGAAGTATGCAATTTGATCAGTTTGACATGTATGTAACCAATACAATATAAAAAGGATTTCCATTACTTTTTTAAAATTTGAAATCATGCAGACTGTGTTTCCTGCATGATTTATTACATTAGAAATCAATCACCTTAAGATAAATAGAGGACCCAGTCACCAGCTCTCTTGGCTGCTGGCTCACGCTGCCACCACCTCCAGGCTGGGAATAGCAGGTCCCTGCTGCAGACAGGGCCCAACCAGAGGAAGGGCCCCATCCATTCCCTGGGGAACTGTGACCTGCCCAGCTGCGACCAGAACAAGCAGTAGACACCCACCAGATGGAGCAGCCCAGCCACCAGCCCACCTGACCACTGGCCCACGCCATCACTAGGACCAGGAACTGCAGGCTCCACCCTGTGGAAGGGCCCTGCTGCTCACCTGCCAAACCCCCACCGAAACAACTAGACTAGGAGGAGGCCCAAGAGGAGGAGAGTAGGGAGAAAAAAGCCAGACTGCCTGCTCTACCACACTGTGGCCAGGAGGTGATCCAGAGAGAGAGGCCGGCTCCACGCCCACAAATCGGAGAGGTAACCCGCATCTGCCCAGAGAGACACACCGCACTGGGATCCCGTAGCTACTCAACCCAACATCAATATAATTATAGGCCTGAGGCTGCCACTGCCACAAAACTGAGTTAGCTATGCTACTATCAAAGAACAACAAAAAGGTCCAGGTAAGACATCACTAAGGTCCCTAGGGACCAGGATGGACCAGAAAGTGCAACCAGTTATGCTGTTGTGAACTAACAGGGAATCTTACATGGGGTTGCCTATCTCTTGCTGCTTCTACTAACAGCCAAATTCTAATGATTATACTTTCACTAGTTAAATAATCTAATACCTCTATTTTCTCACATCTTACTTCATAAATGTTTAAGCCAACCTCTAGGTCCCCCTTTCTATCATTAGATACTGTAAACCACCACACAAACATAGAGACTATATGGAATAAGATAACTGATCTCGTCATTTCTGTTTATAGCGACAAAACTGTAAATATAAAAATAGAAACTGATATATGGACACACATTGGGTACATTAAAAGATCTAATATTGATATTTCCATAAAAAGTGAGGTTCTGGGTAACCTGGAGGGACCTTATAAGACAAAAGGGCAGAAGCTCTAATACCTCAGACTTACCTTGCAAGAGAGGAAAACACATAGACATAATGAGGAAACAAGGGAGGAAAATGCCCCAAACAAACCAAGATACTACAACAACAGAAACCATAGAAAGCACAGTAGGTGAAATGTCAGAGAAGGAGTTCTGGAGTTTAATTTATACATAATTAAAATGATAAGGGACTTAAAAAATGACCTAAGTGAACAGATACAGGCAAAAATTGATCTCTCCAACAAAGAGATAAGAGATCAAATACAGGCAATCATCGATCACACCAACAAAGAGATAAGAGAACAAATCCAGGTAGCAAAAGATTACTTCAAGAAAGAGAGAGTTTGAGAAAAAAACAAACAGAAATCCTTGAAGTGAAAGAAACAGTAAGCCACTTAAAAAATTCAATAGAAAGCATCACCAACAGATTGGACCACTTGGAAGATAGGACCTCAGACAATGAGGACAAAATATATAATCTTGAAAATCAAGTTGACCTCACAGTGAAGATGGTAAGAAACCATAAACAGAATATCCAAGAAATATGGGATACCATCTAAAGACCAAATATAAGATTTATTGGAATAGAGGAAGGTGCAGAGATTCAAACCAAAGGAATGCACAATCTCTTCAATGAAATAATATCAGGAAATTTCCCAAGCAGGAAGAATGAATTTGAAAATCAAATACAAGAGGCCTATATAACGCCAAATGTACAAAATTACAACAGGTCCACACCAAGGCACATTGTAATGAAAATGCCTAGCATATAAAATAAAGATAGAATTTTAAAGGCTGCAAGAGAGAAAAGTCAGATTACCTATAAGGGAAAACCAATTCACATCTCAGCAGATTTTTCAATCTAGACCCTCAAAGCCAGGAGAGCCTAGAACAACATATACCAGGCTCTAAAGGATAAGGCAGGCAAATCAAGAATTTTATATCCAGGAAAATTAAGCTTTAGATTTAAGGATGAAATAAAAACCTTCCATGATAAACAAAAGCTAGAAGAATTTACAAGAAAGCCTACTCTACAGAACATTCTTAGTAAAAATATTCCATGAGGAGGAAATTAAAATAATAATGAAAATTTGCAAAGGGAAGAACTACAATAAAGGGAAAAATCAACCAAAGGAAAAGCCCAGTCAAACTAAATGCCAAAAATAATAAAAAAATAAAAATGACTGGTAATACAAATTATGTCTCAATAATAACCCTGAATGTTAATGGCCTAAACTCACCAATTAAAAGACATAGGCTTTTAGATTGTATAAAAAAAAAGACCCAACAATTTTTTGCCTTAAAGAGACACATCTCATAGGAAAAGACGCCCATAGATTGAAGGTGAAAGGATGGGATAAAATATATCACTCACATGGTCTACGTAAGCAAGCAGGGGTCTCCATCCTCATATCAAATAAAGCAGACTTCAAGCCAAATTAGTCAAAAGAGATAAAGATGGACATTTCATACTGCTTAAGGGAATCATAGATCAACAAGATATAACTGTTATCTATCTATCTATCTATCTATCTATCCCCCCAAATAATGGAGCATCTACATTCATCAATCAAACTCTTCTCAAGTTCAAGAATCAAATAGACCACAACACAATAATTCTAGGTGATTTTAACACACCTCTTTCACCACTGGATAGATCTTCCAAACAAAAGTTAAAGAAAGAAACTATAGAACTCAATACTACAATTAATAACTTAGACTTAACTGACATATATAGAGTATATCACCCATCAATGAGCCAATACACTTTCTTCTCTGCAGCATATGGATCCTTCTCAAAAATAGACCATATATTATGCCATAAAGCAACTCTAAGCAAATATAAAAAAGTAGGGATACTACCCTGCATTCTATCAGATCATAATGGAATGAAATTAGAAATCAATGATAAAAAAATAAAGAAAAGCTACACTAACACCTGGAGACTAAATAATATGCTATTGAATGATCAGTGGGTTGCAGAAGACATCAATAAGGAGATTAAGAAATTCTTAGAGGTAAATGAGAACAATGACACAACATACCAAAATCTCTGGGACACTCTGAAAACAGTACTAAGAGAAAAGTTCATTGCATATAGCTCATTCCTCCAAAAAAGAAAAAGTCAACAAATAAATGAACTAACATTACATCTCAAAGGTCTAGAAAAAGAAAAACAAATCAACCCCAAAAGAAGAAGACAGGAAATAATTAAAATCAGAGCTGAAATTAATGAAATTGAAACTAAAAAAACAATTGAAAAAATTGACAGAACAAAAAGTTGCTTCTTTGAAAACATAAATAAAATTGATAGACCTTTATCTATGCTAACAAAGAAGAGAGAAAACACAAATTATGAATATCTACGATGAAAAAGGAAATATCACAACATACACTACAGAAATACAGAAGATAATTAGAAAATATTTTGAAAGTTTATACTCCAATAAAGTAGAAAATAATGAAGGCATCAACAAATTTCTAGAGACATATGATATGCCCAAACTAAATCAAGATGATATACACAATTTAAAAGGGCAATTTCAAGCAAAGAGAAATAGAGGATGCATTAAAAAACTTACCAACCAAGAAAAGCCCAGGACCGGATGGATTCGCAGCCGAGTTCTACAAGACCTTTACAGAAGGACTAACACCAATGCTTCTTTAACTATTTCATGAAATAGAAAAAGAGGGAACACTCCCAGACTCATTCTATGAGGCCAATATCACCCTGATTCCAAAACCAGACAGAGACAAATCAAAAAAAGAAAACATCAGAACAATATCTCTAATGAATATAGATGCAAAAATTCTCAATAAAGTTCTGGCAAATCGAATACAAAAACACATCAAGAAGATAGTGCATCATGATCAAGTGGGCTTCATTCCAGGGATGCAAGTTTGGTTCAATATAAGGGAATCAATAAATGTAATTCATCACATCAACAGGCTCAAAGATAAAAATCATATGGTCATCTCAATAGACACAGAGAAAGCATTTGAAAAATACAACATCCCTTCATGTTCAAAATGCTAAAAAAAATAGGGATAACAGGAACATACCTCAACATCATAAAGGCCATCTATGCTAAGCCCCAGGTCAACATCATCTTAAATGGAGAAAAATTGAAAGCATTCCCTCTAAAAACTGGAACAAGATAGGGATGCCCTCTTTCACCACTCCTATATAACATAGTTCTTGAAGCCCTAGCCAGAGCAATTAGACAGATGAAAGAAATTAAAGGGATATGGATAGGAAAAGAAGAACTCTAATTATCACTATTTGCAGATGGTATGATTCTATACATAGAAGATCCAAAAAATTCCATCAGAAATCTTCTAGATCTAATAAATGAATTCAGCAAAGTAGCTGGATATAAAATCAATACCCATAATTCAAAGGCATTTCTGTACATCAGCTACAAATCCTCAGAAAGAGAAACTAAGGAGAGAGATCCAAGATGGTGGATTAGAGGAAGCCGCTCTTCAGGGCAGCTCCGTGGAAAGAATCCAACAAAGCAGATAAATAGCTTTTCAGTCTATATATATATATATATATATATATATATATAGACTGAAAATGTTCAACTCCTGGATGGTTTGAATACTTCGACCTGAGAGAGAGCAATACAAGCTGTCTGCAGAGCCTAGTACCGGGTGGCTTCAGCAGCACTGCCCGGAGCACAGGCAGGGCGGAACAAAGCCAGAGCTGGGAGACTGTGGGAGACCATGCTGAAACTGCAACTCCAGAACAAATCCACACTCGGCACGCCAGGACCTTCAGCAATAAAACCAGCGAAAACAGTGCGATCAGAGCTGGGAGACCACGGGAGACTGCAGGACATCAACACTAGTTCAAATCCACACTCAGCTGGATGCGACCCTCATCAGTAAACCCGGAGAGAAAGCAACACGGACACCAGCGAACAGGCAAGGAGGAACCCTTGACTGGGAGGACCATCAACAGACAGCAGGGGAACTGTGTACCTGAGTCCAGCGTGACGACCCCCTGTGACCCTTCAACTGAGGAAGAGCACAGGGAGTAGACGACAGCTGAACTGATAGATTTTCAGGACCAGCCACACAAAGCCCCATCGCCAGCATCACCCCTCGCTAACCAGGTACGCAGACTTGACCCCACCCACAAATTCTCTGCATCAGCCAGGGCAGATCTGCCAGACAGCTAATTTAACAAACTGGGAGAGGAAGAGAAAAAGCTGCCTAATTGAGACTTGTGGGTTCGACTTCGTGGGTTGTTTTTTTTTTTTTTTTAATTTTTATTTTTGTTGTTGTTTTATTTTATTTTATTTTTGTTTTGTATTGTTTTGTTTTATTTTTCTTTCTTTCTTTTTTTTTCTTTATTTTTCTTCTTTCTCATTTTCATTCCCCCTTGTCTCTCATTTCTTATTCCCTCATCTTTCTTATCTACACCCTGCCCCTACATTCTCAACAGAGACAAAAACAAGTTGTATACAAGAACTTGGAATTTTAGAACTGGAGCAACTGAATAGTACATCAAAAGGGTGTTTTATATATAAGTCTCATCTCTCTATTTTTTTTTTTCTTGACTCACCCTGTCTTCTCTCTTTCACTAATTCTTACTACCTGGACATTTTCTAATTTCTCTCAACTTTTGCATAAGCTTAGCTGAAACATACATCGGTCTTCACACTTAATTGTACACTCCAATTCTTTTCCTCCCTCTTCTGCTATTAAACTACTTCCATAGATTTTTATTTTTATATTTCCAAAGGGGGGGGGGAGCAATATCCTTCCCTCCTTCCTCCTAAGCATACCACCTTTGTTCCCAATATCTGAAAGTACAAACCCCATTACAATCACTCAGAGTATATTGGAGAAAATATCTAAATTATCTAATTCTGTACATTGTGACCAAATTGTGATTAACTGAATATAAAATGTCAGGTTTTAAGGTGTAAAGTATATGTAAGGGGAACTGATAGCATTGTACAACAGGAGCATCATTAGGCCTTAATGTAAACACAAAAAAGTCAGGTTTCCACGGTGCTAAAAGAAAAGACACATAAGCAATATGAAAAAGCAAGGGAAGAAAATGTCCCAAACAAATCAACATACCTCCTTAGCAGATTCCTTGGCAAGCACAGTAGATCTAATGACAGAACAGGAATTCAGGAAATACATAATCCAAATGATTGTGGAGCTCAAGGATGAATTCAAGAAGGAGGTGAAAGAGCAAATACAGGTAGTAAAAGATCACTTTGACAAAGAACTTCATAAACAAATACAAGAAGCAAAAGACTACTTCAATACAGATAGAGGTTCTAAAGAGAAACCAAACAGAAATTCTGGAAATGAAAGAAGCAATAAACCAAATTAAATGCTCTATTGAAAACATCACCAATATATTAGACCACCTGGAAGAAAGGACCTCAGATAATGAAGACAATATATACAATCTGTAAAAAAAAAAATGTAAAAAACACAGTAAAAATGGTAAAAAATAAAGAACAGAACATTCAAGAAATTTGGGACAACATAAAAAGACCAAATTTAAGAGTGATTGGGGTAGAAGAAGGTGCAGAGGTCCAAGCCAAAGGAATGAATAATTTATTCAATGAAATAATAGCAGAAATTTTTCCAAACTTGAGGAATGAATGGGAAAACCAAGTTTAAGAGGCTTACCAAACACTAAAAGTACAAAATCACAACAGATTCGCCCTAAGGCACATCATAATGAAAATGCCTAATATACGGAACAAGGAGAGAATATTAAAAGCCACAAGAGAAAGGAAGCAGATTACATATAGGGGAAAACCAATTAGACTATGTTCAGATTTTTCAATCCAGACCTTAAAAGTTAGAAGATCCTGGAATAGCATATTTTAAGCTCTGAAAGAAAAGGAATGTCAACCAAGAATCTTACACCCATCAAAATTAAGCTTTAGATTTGAAGATGAAATAAAAACCTTCCACGACAAACAAAAGTTAAAAGAGTTCACAACTCGAAGCCAGCACTTCTGAACATCCTGGGCAAAATATTCCTTGAAGAAGAAGAGAAAAATAGCAATGAAAATCAACAAAGGGAGATATTAAACTAAAGGAATTACCAACCAGAGGAGAAACCAAATCAAGCTAAATACCATAAACAAATAAAAATGGATGGGAATATGAATCACATCTCAATAACAACCTTGAATATTAATGGCCTATTTTCACCATTCAAAAGACACAGATTGTCAGACTGGATTAAAAGAAACGACCCAACAATATGCTGTCTCCAAGAAACCCACCTCATAGAAAAAGACATCAATAGACTGAAGGTGAAAGGCTGGGAAAAATCTTACCACTCACATGGGCCACGGAAATAAGCAGGGGTTTCCATTCTCATATCAAATAAGGTAGACTTCAAGCCAAAGTTAATCAAAAGGGATAAAGATGGATATTAAATCTATATGCCCCAAATAATGGAGCACATACATTCATCAGACAAACCCTTCTCAAGTTCAAGAGTAAAATAGATCACAACACACTTATCCTAGGGGACTTCAACACACCTCTATCACTACTGGATAGATCATCCAAACAAAAGCTAAATAAAGAAACTTTAGGCCTCGTTAAAACAATTAATAATAACTTAGACCTATCGGACATATTTCATCCCTCAGTAAGCAAATACACTTTCTTCTCATCAGCACGTGGCTCCTTCTCCAAAATAGACCATATATTATGCCACATGGCAACTCTCAGCAACTATAGAAAAGCAGAGATACTACCCTGCATTCTATCAGACCATAATGGGATGAAATTGGAAATCAATGATAAAACGAGAAATAAAAAAAAAAAAACTCCTCCAACGACTGGAAGCTAAACAACATATTACTGAACAAACAAGGGGTTGAAGAAGACATCAAGGAGTAGATTAAAAAATTCCAAGAATAAATGAGAACACAGATAAACTGTATAGAAATCGCTGGAACACTATGAAGGCAGTATTTAGAGGAAAATTTATTGCACTGAGTTCATTCCTTAAAAGAAAAAAAAACCAACAAATAAATTATTTAACATCACACCTCAGAGCACTAGAAAAAGAAGAACAGACCAACACTAAGAGCAGTAGAAGGCAGGAGATAATTAAAATCAGAGTTGAAATTAATGAAATTGAGACTAAAGAAACAATTCAAAGAATTGACAAAACTAAAAGTTGGTTCTTTGAAAAAATAAATAAAATTCACAGACCCTTAGTGATGCTAACAAAAAGAAGGAGAGAAAACACTCAAATCACTAACATCCATGATGAAAAAGGAAATATCACAACAAACACCTCAGATATAGAGAAGATAATTAGAAATTACTTTGAAAACTTGTACTCTAATAAAACAGAAAATATTGAAGACATTGACAGATTTCTAGAGTCATACGAATTGCCCAAACTGGATCTGGAGGATATACACAATTTAAATAGATCAATTTCAAGTGAGAAAATAGAAGACACGATCAAAAAACTGCCAGGTAAAAAAAGCCCAGGACCTGATGGCTTTACAGCTGAGTACTACAAGACTTTCAAAAAATAACTAATACCACTGCTCTTCAAGTTATTTCAAGAAATAGAAAAAGAGGGAGCTCTCCCAGACTCGTTCTATGAGACCAATATTACATGAATTCCAATGCCAGGCAAAGACACAGCCAAAAAGAAAAACTTCAGGCCAATATCTTTAATAAACATCGATGCAAAAATTCTCAACAAGTTTTTGTATTCTAAATCGAATACAAAAACATATCAAAAAAAATAGTGCACCATGATCAAGTGGGGTTTATCCCAGGGATGCAAGGTTGGTTCAACATACGGAAATCAATAAATATAATAATCACATCAATAGACTTAAAGATAAAAACCATATGATCATCTCAATAGATGCAGAAAAAAACATTTGACAAAATATAACACCCCTTTATGTTCAAAACACTAAAAAAACTAGGAATAACAGGAACATATCTCAACATTATAAAAGCTATTTATGCAAAGCCCCAGGCTAACATTATCTTAAATGGAAAAAAAATGAAAGCATTCCCTCTAAAAACTGGAACAAGACAGGGATGCCCCCTTTCACCACTGTTATTTAACATAGTACTTGAAACTCTGGCCAGAGCAATTAGACAGACTAAAGAAACTAAAGGGATCCAGATAGGAAAAGAAGAGCTCAAATTAGCACTATTTGCTGATGACATGATAATATACCTAGAAGACCCAAAAAGCTCTACCAGAAAAATTTTAAACTAGTAAATGAATTGGGCAAAGTAGCAGGATACAAAATCAATACCCATTAGTCAAAGGCATTTTTGTACATCAGTGACAAATCCTCTGAAAGGGAAATGATGAAAACTACCCCATTTACAATAGCATAAAAAAAAAAATACCTGGGAATCAACTTAACGAAAGAGGTGAAGGACCGCTATAACGAAAACTATAAAACACTAAAGAAAGAAATCATAGAAGACCTCAGAAGATGGAAAGACCTACCTTGTTTTTGGATAGGCAGAACTAATATTGTCAAAATGTCCATACTACCAAAAGCATTATACAGATTTAATGCAATTTTAATCAAAATCCCAATGACATTCGTTGAAGAAATAGAAAAGCAGTCATGAAATTCATCTGGAAAAATAAGAGACCCAGAATAGCTAAAGCAATCCTGATCAAGAAAAGTGAAGCAGGTGGCATCACCATACCAGACTTTAAATTATACTATAGAGTAATAGTAACAAAAACAGTATGGTATTGGCACCAAAACAGATGGGTAGACCAAGGGTACAGAATTGAGGACACAGAGAATAATACATTTAATTTCAGCTATCTTATATTAGACAAAGGCGCCAAAAATGTACAGTGGAGAAAGGACAGCCTGTTCAACAAATGGTGCTGAGAAAACTGGAAATCCATATGCAACAAAATGAAATTAAACCCTTGTCTCTCACCATGCACAAAATTCAATTCAAAGTGGATCAAGGACCTAGGAATTAGACCAGACATAATATACCTAATAGAAGAAAAAGTAAGCTCCAATTTCCAACACGTCGGATTAGGCCCCAAGTTCCTTAATAAGAATCCTGTAGTGCAAGAATTCGTATCAAGAATTAATGAATGGGATAGATTCAAACTAAAAAGCTTCTTCTCAGCAAAAGAAACAATCAGTGAGGTGAATAGAGAGCCAAATAATTGGGAACAAATATTTAATACATGCACATCAAGACAGAGCATTAATTTCTAGAATATATAAAGAACTCAAAAAACTCAACACCAAAAAAACAAATATCCCAATAAATAAATGGGCCAAGGAACTGAACAGACACTTCTCAGAAGAAGATATACAATCAATCAACAAATACATGAAAAAATGCTCAACATCACTGGCAATTAGAAAGATGCAAATAAAAACTACCCTAAGATTTCATTTCACTCCAGTCAGAATGGCAGCTATTAAGAACACAAACAACAATAAACATTGGAGAGGATGTGGGGGAAAAAGACACACTCATACATTGCTGGTGGGTCTACAAAATGGTGCAACCATTATGGAAAGCAGTATGGAGATTTCTTGAAAAACTGGGAATGGAACCACCCTATGACCCAGCCATCCCACTCCTGGGTCTATTCTCAAAGGACTTAAAAACAGCATATTACAGTGACACAGCCATCTCAATGTTTATGGCAGCACAATTCACAATAGCTAGGTTGTGGAACCAATCTAGATGTCCCTCAGTAGATGAGTGGATTAAGAAAATATGGTATATACACACAATGAAATTTTACTCAGCAATAAAAGAAAAGAAAATAATGGCATTCGCAAGCAAATGGATGAAGTTGGAGAATATAATGCTAAGTGAAGTTAGTCAATCTCAATAATCCAAATACCAAATGTTTTCTCTGATATAAGAAGGCAGATTCACAGTGTTATTGGGTGTCGGGTACATAGGAGGATTAGAGGAACACTAGAATGATCAAAGGGGAGGGAGGAGAAGGGAGGGAGCAAGGGGGGGATGGAGGGGAACAAAAAGAAAAGGTGGTATAATAAAGATGAATATCATTATCCTAAATGCATGATTGAAGACTTGAATAATACGAATATACTTTGTATACAGTGTTATGTGAAAAAAGGCTCTATATGTGTATTATGAATTGTAATGCATTCTACTATTACAAATACAACAACTTTGAAGAAAAAAAAAAGAAACTAGGAAATCCACCCCATTTACTATAGCCTCAAAAAAAAAAAAAAAAAAAAAAAAAAAAAAAAAAAAACTTGGGAATCAACTTAACAAAAGAAGTGAAAGACCTCTACAATGAAAACTACAGCACACTAAAGAAAGAAATGAATGAAGATCTTAGAAGATGGAAAGATCTACCTTGTTCATGGATAGGTAGAACTAATATTGTCAAAATGACCATTCTCCCAAAAGCACTATACAGATTCAATGCAATACCAATCAAAATCCCAATATCATTCCTCATATAAATAGAAAAAGCAATCATGAAATTCATCTGGAAAAATAAGTGACCCAGAATAGCCAAAGCAGGTGGCATTACTATTCCAGACCTTAAATTGTACTACAAAGCAATAGTAACAAAAACAGTGTGGTATTGGCATCAAAATAGACCAGTTGACCAATGGTACAGAATAGAAGACCCAGAGATGAACCCACACACCTACAGTTATCTTATATTACACAAAGGTGCCAAAAACATTCACTGGAGAAAAGACAGCCTCTACAACAAATGGTGTTGAGAAAACTAGAAATCCTCATGTAATAAAATGATATTAAATCTTTTTCTCTCACCATGCACAAAACTTAACTCAAAGTGGATCAAGGACCTAGGAATTAAACTGGAGACCTTGCACCTAAGAGAAGAAAAAGTAGGCCCAAATCTCCATCATGTTGGTTTAGGCTCCAACTAGCGCAAGAACTCAAAACCAAGAATCAATAAATGGGATGGATTCAAACTAAAAAGCTTCTTCTCAGCAAAAGAAACAATCAGTGAGGTGAATAGAGGACCTACAGAATGGGAGCAAATCTTTTTTACCACAAGCACATCAGATAGAACACTAACCTCAAGGATTTATACAGCTCTCAAAAGCCTTAACACCAGAAAAACAAATAACCCAATCAATAAATGGACAAAGGAACTAAACAGACACTTCTCAGGAGATGATATACAAACAATCAACGAATATATGAAAAAAATATTCAACATCTCTAGCAATTAGAGAAATGCAAATCAAAACCACTCTAAGATTTCATCTTAACTCCAGTCAGAATGGCAGCTATTAAAAAAACAAACAACAATAAATGCTGGCAAGGATGTGGGGAAAAAGGCACACTCTTACACTGCTGGTGGAACTGCAAATTGGTGAAGCCAATCTGGAAAGTAGTGTGGAGATTCCTAGGAAAACTTGGAATGGAACCACCATTTGACCCAGCTATCCCACTTGTTGGCCTACTCCCAAAGGACTTAAAAACAGCTTACTACAGGGACACAGCCACATCAATGTTTATAGCAGCACAATTCACAATAGTTAGATTGTGGAACCCACCCTGATGCCCATCAGCAGATGAATGGATAGGGAAACACAATATATATATACACAATGGAACACTACTCAGCACTAAAAGAGAATAAAATCATGGCATTTGCAGGTAAACAGATGGAGTTAGAGAAAATAATGCTAAGTGAAGTTAGCCAATGCCAAAAAACCAAAGGTTGAATGATCTCTTTGATAGGAAGATAGTAACTTATAAAGGCGAGAGAGAGGGAATGAGAGGAATGAAAGAGCTTTAAATAGAACAAAGAGGGGGAAGGGAGGATAGGGGGCAAAGGGATAGGAATAATGGCAGATTGAGTTATCCATGATTACCCTAAATACATGTATGAAGACACAATTGTTGTAAAAATACATTATATAAACCAGCAACTTGAAAAATTGTGCTCTTTATATGTAGTATGAAATGAAATGTACTCTGCAAACACATGTAACAAATTAGAATAATAAAAAATTTTTAAAAAAATAAATAAATTGCTTAGATGGGAAAAAAATAAAGTAACCCACAGCCTTCTTAAAAAAAAAAAAGATAAATAGAATCCCACCCCCACATCAACTATTTCAAATTACGCACTTATAAATATCTCTGAGGTCAAGGAAGAAAGCACAAGAAAAGTAAATAAAAAGTGTTTTGAACTAAGTGATAATAAAAGCTTTAAATATCAGGATTCCTGAGATGAAACAGTACTCATGTGAACATTTATAACTTAAAGTACTTTTATCAGAAAGTAGCTAGAATAACAATTAAATTATTTTCAAATAAAGTAGTCAGGAGGAAGAAATAAGAGGAGGAGCAGAAATATACAAAATAGATCAAATTAATACAACTACAATTTGATAAAATACAAACAAAGTCTAATCAAGAAAAAATAACACAAAAATTAATATCAATGAAAGGAGAGCTAGCAAAATAACCCTACATATGCTAAAAATATATTAAGGTGATATTATGATTGTATGTCGGCATATAAATAGCTTACATAACATGAAATATATTGGAGAAGGATCCATGTGCTACTGAGAAGAAAGTGTATTCAGTCATTGATGGTTGAATAATTCTGAATATGTCTGTTAAGTCTAAATTATTGATTGTATTATTTAGTTCTCTAGTTTCTTTGTTTAGTTTTTGTTTGGAAGATCTATCCAGTAGTGAGAGAGGTGTGTTAAAGTCACCCAGTAGTATTGGGTTGTGGTCTATTCGATTCTTGAAGTTGAGAAGGGTTTCTTTGATGTATGTAGACGCTCCATTCTTTGAAGCATAATGATCACAAGATTGTTGTCTTGATGATGTATAATTCCCTTAAGCAGTATGAAATGTCCTCTTTTGAAATTCTATCCTTATTCTGTATGCTAGGCATTTTCATTATAATGTGACTTAATGTGAGTCTGTAGTAATTTTGCACATTTGGGATCCTGTAAGCCTCTTGTATTTGCTTTTGCATTTCATTCTTTAGATTTGGGGAATTTCCTAATATTATTTCATTGAAAAGATTTTTACATTCCTTTGGTTTGTATCTCTGTGCCTTCATCTATCTCGATAAATTTAAATTTGGTCTTTTCATACTATCCCATAATTCTGGGAAGTTCTGTTTATGGTCGCTTAACATCTTCTCTCTGTGACCCACTCTGTTTTCAAAATTATATATTTTTGTCTTCATTGCCTGAGGTTCTGTCATCCAAGTGATCTAGTCTGTTGGTTATGCTTTCTATTGAATTTTTAATTTGGTTTATTGTTTCCTTCATTTCAAGGATTTCTTTTTTTTTTTTTTCTTCTTTTTTTTCCAGAATCTCTATCTCTTTATTGAAGTGATCTTTTGCTATGTGTATTTGCTCTCTTACATCATCCTTAAATTTGCAGATCAGTTTAACTAAGTCATTCTAAACTTCTCTGACATTTCTTCTGCTGTGGTGTTAATGGATTCTGTTACTGGAGTATCTGGGTTTCCTTGGGGTTATTTGTTCCCTTGCTTTTTCCTGTTGCTTGTGTGTCTACCTCAGTATGGATCTGAGGCAATAGAGTTTTTACCTGTGGATTTATAGTGTCCCTGAAGGTTTCCAGTACCTCACTGTTTTCGGGGAGACAAATAATAACAACCACCAATGCAAACAATTTACAGCATTAAACCGAATAATTCCTACTATGATGTCTACAATGTTAATTATCACAACAAACAAAAATGATATGATCAATTATTGCCTATAATAAAAGTGGTAAGTTTGCAAAAGGGTTTACACTTTCAAATGGTGGACAGGACAGAACAGAAGTGATATAGGATGTGATGATTATGAGGGAAGAGGAGAGAAGACCGAAGAAAAAGGTTAAAGGAAGAGTGAAAGAGAGAACATAGAGATCAGCTGTTAGCAGAAGAAAAGAGAGAATCAAAGGAAGCAGGAGAAAAAAATATGTACATATAAAGCAAAATTTTTCAAAAATTAAAAATAAAAATAAAAGAATATAAAAACAAAACTAAAATATACTGATCAAACATACTAGTTCACAAGAAACTAATCTAGATAAAATAATTGGCTTCAAATATGCTAGAGATGAGAAGAAAAATAATAGGAGACCATATAAATGTCCATGTACCATTAAGGTCACAAACATTGAAAAAGAATTAAAAGAAAAAGAAAGGAAAAAAATCTTGATGAAAAGTTAAAGAATCCTTTCCACTGGAGTTCAAAATATTCTCAGCTTCTCTTCTCAAATATTTTAGGTAGGGTCTTCTGGAATGTGATGCTCTTCCCTCTGGATTGCTAAAGTGAGAGAGGTAATTGTTTATAACCCTTTTATTTAAACTTTTCTCTCTCCTTATTTATGCTGTATTTCTTATAAAAAGTATATGTTTGGGTTTTTTTTCTACCCAAACTACTTTTTACTAGGGTTATTTTGTCTAACTAGATTTGATGTAATTATTAATACATGAGTTTATCTTTATTCTTTGTATTCTCATGATCCTATCTGTCCTTTGTTAACATTTTCATCTTATATTCTTTTGAATTAATCAACAATATTTAACTTCATTTTCGACCACCATTATCTTGTTAGTTATATCTTATTACTTTTAATGTTGCCATAAAGATCACACTGCCAACACTAGTATCAACATGAGGATTTCAGAATTCTTAAACTCTGCTCATTCCTCTTCATCTTCTACATAATTGTCATTTATTTTAACTTCAATTATTTTTATTATTCTGTACATGAATATAAATTTAGATTTTCCCACATTCTCCAAACAATGAATTCTTTATTTTTCCTAAAAATATTATTTTCTCCACTTTGGAATTTTTAAGATCATATGTTATTTATTTCCTTTGACTACTTTGAAGATATATTTTAATGTCTTCTGGCTTCTATGATTATGCTCAAGAGCCATTCATCTCTTTTGTTGTTATGCCTCTGAAAATAATGTGTTTTTTTCCTATCTATTTAATATGTTCTCTTTATTTTTGGTTAGACCAGCATGAACCTGAATGTGTTTATATGGGTGTGTATGTGTGCTTGTTTTCTGTTTAAAAGTACACCTCTAAGAATTGATTGAGTAGAAAACTTCATGGATCTGTGTACTGATACATTTTATCAGAATGGGGAAAACCCTCAGCTATTATACCTCCAAACATTGCTTTATTTTTTCTCAACTGTCTTCTTTTCAAACTCTAATCCTGCTTCTGTTCAACCTTTGCATTATCCCACATGTCTTGAATGACCTTTTATTATATTTTCCCTAGCAGTTTCTCCTGATATATCTATAGAACATTAGTCTTTTGCTCTATTATTAAACCACACTACTTTCATACTTGCGACTTAATTTTTTCAGATCTGGCATTCTTCATAGTATCTATTTGCATGAACATGTTATTTTTCAATCTTGAACTCAAATTTCTGAATTACCAAAATCAGAATTCTCAAAGAAACTGCCTGTCATTTTAGACTCAATTCCTTCTTACTTGGTTGTAAGCTTTCTGCTCTGCCTGCAATAAGAATCAATAAATGCATCGAGTAATAAAGTAGAATGAAATGCCAGGCCTGGTTCACTGTTGTTTTCTCTAGGATCTTGGCCCCTCAGGTCCTGACTTCCTTCCATGTCTGGACTCCATCTTGTATCTTCTCAACCAGAGAGAAAGGCAAAAGCTCTGAGCCAATTCTTTCCACACATACAATTGATGAAACAGAGAACACTTTTAAGGAAAAGTAGAAGACAATGTTAAATTCACCTCATCCTTTTCTATGGAATATTTGGCCCCAAGTTGTTCTGGATGCGTTGGTTGCTTTGGTATGCCTTTTGTAATCTTACTCAGTCTTCACGGTATTCTCAGTGGAGGGTAGGCCTAATGCCATATTTTATAGCCAGAAGCAAAAATGTCCTATCTTACAGCTTTGAAAAACCTCAAAGTTCAAAAATATGAGATGGACTGGGAGAGAGACATCAGTGTTTTTGGTCACTTTTCCTTTTTCAGATTCAGATATAAGTCAGAAGATTACTAAGTACATATTGTTAGTAATCAACTTATTCATTTTGAATATAATTATAAAGAGAGGAATGATAGGATATGCAATAAAAAAATACCTATTAAGACCACAGATAGTCACATAAAATTTGTGAGTATTGAGTTTTATCTATAAACATAATTATAATACCAGTGGCTCAGGAGGCTGAGGCAGGAGGATCATAAGTTCAAAGCCAGCCTCAGCAACATGTGAGGTGCTTAGCAACTTGGTGAGACCCTGTCTCTAAATAAAATACAAAATAGGGCTGGAGATGTGGCTCAGTGGCCCAGTGCCTCTGAGTTCAATCCCTGGTACAAAAAAAAAAAAAAAAAAGAAAGAAAGTAAAAGATAATTATAATAAATTAGATCAGATGACATTTTATGTAAAACAGAATTTGCAAGTTTGAATGGAAGATGCTGAGATAAAATCACTTGTCATACCAAACAAGCACATAAAATTTCTGAAATATTTATATTGAAAAAGGACCAGAATTTGAAAACCTAAAATTAAAATACACTAATTTGCTCTTCACAGAAGATGAAGGCTTTTGTAAATTCTCAGAAGCTACTTTTATTGGCCTTGTATTTCTTCAAATATACTTGTAAATTATGATTTATGCAAGATGAAACAGAAAAGGAGTAGTCATTAAATAAGCAAAGATATTTAATTAGTAATAAAATGGCAAGAAAACTACTCACATAGAAAAGTTCAGGCTTGGGTACATTTCATTGATAAATCCTATAAAACATTTAAAAAAAAATAAAAAGACATAAAAGGACTACAGAGCAATACCTCTTATGAACAAACACACACATCTTCAGAAAGTATGCTAGCAAACAAAATCTAGTAATATAAAAAAGATTTTACATCATCATCAATTCGGATTTATCCAAGGAATGTATTAACATGCAAAAAACAATTAAGAGACCACATCAATATAATTTAAAAATTGCATAACAATCTCAATAATATAAACAAAACATGTGACAAAACCTAACACCCTATCATGATAAAAACTCAACAATCCAGGAATAGAAGGGAACTGATAAGAGGCATCTAGAGAAAAAGCACACCTAATATTATACTTCATTATAAAAGACTGAATGCTTTCCCCTAAAGATCAGGAGCAAGACAAGAATGACCACTCTCTCCATTCCTATTAAACCCTGTAATGGAAGTTGTAGCCAGAGCATTCAGGCAAGAAAATGAATTTAAAGATATCTCTAGATTGGAAAAGAAAAAGTAAAACTATATCTAGTTACAGATGGCATATCTTGCACATAGAAAATTCTAAGTCTTAGTGGCCGAGTGCCAAGTTCAATCCCTGGTATCCAATAAAAAGAAAATTCTAAGGAATCCACTAAAACACTGTTAGATCTGGTATTGTGATGCGTCCTGCTTCACTCTTCTTGCTAAGGATTGCTTTGACTATTCTGGGTCTCTTATTTTTCCAAATGAATTTCATGACTGTTTTTTCTATTTCTAAAAGGAATGACATTGGGATTTAATTGAAATCGCATTGAATCTGTATAAAGCTTTGGGTAGTATGGCCATTTTGACCATATTAATTTTGCCTACCCAAGAGCATAGGAGATCTTTCCGTCTTCTAATGTCTTCTTCAATTTCTTTTTTTAGTGTTCTGTAATTTTCATTGTAGAAGTCTTTCAGCTCTTTTGTTACGTTGATTCCCAAGGTTTTTGTTTGTTTGTTTGTTTATTTTGAGGCTAATGTGAATGGAGTAGTTTTCCTAATTTCTCTGTCTCTTTTTTTTAACATTAAAGGTTTTGTTTGTTTATATATTGAAATTATGTTAGACACTAATTAATGCAAAATACAATTGTAAAGAAAAATCACATAGTTTTTAGTCCATATTAATGAAATCCTATTAGCCAGTTGCTTTGTACTATTCCCAGGATCTTTAATTCATATTTTAAAGAGGAATATCTCCTCATAAAGAATGAATGTGCAAAATTATACCATCTTCTACTTACAACAAAACCCCGTGCACATATATTCACATATTATGTATAGACGTTCGTTCAAATTCAAATGTTATTCTTACATTAACAGCCATTTTGGATTTGTAGTAACCTTTGCACCTCTATTAATGCATGTAATTGGATGCTGAGAGTATGCACAATCTAAAATTCATTTTTTCACAAACAATATTATGTATTTAATATTAACCCATTTCTGGCCCATTATAATGTCCTTTTTTTTCCTTTCTTTTTTTATTTATAATAGTAGTATGTATTACAATTCATAATGCACATATATAGCATCTTTTTACATACAACTGTTTGTATACAAAGTATATAAGTACCATTCAGATCTTCAAAAACGCATTTAGGATAATGATATCAATCTCATTCAACCACCAATTTGTTTTTCCTCCCCACCCCCCAATTTCTCTTTCAGAGGATTCATCACTGATATACAGAAATGCATTTGATTTATGGGTATTGGTTTTATGTCCTGCTACTTTGCTGAATTCACTTATTAATTCCAGAAGTTTTCTGGTGGAGTTTTTTGGATCCTCTAAGTATAGTATCATGTCATCAGCAAATAATGATAGTTTGATTCTTCTTTTCCTATTCGCATCCCAAAACAGCATGGTATTGGCACCAAAATAGACATGTAACAAATGACACAGAATAGAAGACACAGAGACAAAACCACATAAATACAGTTATCTCTTACTAGACAAAGGTGCCAAAAATGTACATTGGAGAAAAGATAGCCTCTTCAACAAATGGTGCTGAGAGAACTGGAAATCCATATGCAGCAAAATGAAACTAAACCCCTATCTCTCACCATGCACAACACTCAACTCAAAGTGGAGAAAGGACCTATGAAATAGACCAGAGACCCTGTGCCTAACAGAGGAAAAAGTAGGACCAAATCTTCATCACATCAGATTAGGCCCTGACTTCCTTAACAAGACTTTTAAAGTGCAAGAAATAAAATCAAAAATTAATAAATGGGATGGATTCAAACTAAAAAGATTCTTCTCAGCAAAAGAAACAATCAATGAGGTGAAGAGAAAACCTACAATATGGGAGCAAATTTTTGCCACACACATGTCAGATAGAGCACTAATGTCTAGGATATATAAAGAACTCAAAAAAACAAAAAGACAACGCAATTGACAAATGGGCTAAGGAGCTGAATGGATACTTCTCAGAAGTAGATATACAATCTATCAACAAATACATAAAAAAATACATTCAACATCTCTAGTAATTAAAGAAATGCAAATCAGAACTACTCTAAGATTTCATCTCATGCCAGTCAGAATGGCAGTTGTCAAGAATATAAACAACAATAAGTGCTGGTGAGGATGTGGGGGGAAAAGCACACTCATACATTGCTGGTGGGACTGCAAATTGATGCAACCACTATGGAAAGCAGTATGGGGATTCCTTAGAAAACTGGGAATGTAACCACCATCTGATCCAGCTATCCCACTCACAAAGGACTACACACAAAGGACTTAAAATCAGCATACTATAGTAACGCAGCCACATCAATGTTTATAGCAGCTCAATTCACAATAGCTAAACTGTGGAACCAACCTAGATGCCCTTCAATAGATGAATGAATAAAGAAACTGTGGTATATATACACAATGGAATATTACTCAGCATTAAAAGAGAATAAAGGTATGGCATTTGCAGGTAAATGGATGGAACTTAAGACTATCATGCTAAGCAAAGTAAGCCAATCCCCAAAAATCAAAGGCCGAATGTTCTCTCTGATAAGTGGATGCTGATCCACAAGGGGGGGGGGGGCATGGGAAAAATGGAGGAACTTTGATTGGGCTAAGGGAGGAAGAGTAAGGAGGGGACATGGGGGCAGGAAAGATGGTGGAATGTGACAGACATCAATACCCTAGGTACATCTAAGGTATGTACACATGGTGTGACTCTACTTCACAAACAACCAGAGAAATGAAAAGTCGTACTGTAATGTGTACAATGAATCAAAATGTATTCTGCTGTCATATGTACCTAATTAGCATAAATAAATAAATTGGAAAAAGAACTGTTAGAACTAATAAGCGCAGCCAGTTTGCAGGAAGCAATATCAAAATAAAGGGAAGCACTTGTATTTGTACATTCTAAAAATGAAAAATCCAAAAGCAAAACTTAAAATGCAATTGAATTTAACTAGATCTTTTAAAAACCAATTTGCTACCCAGGAGCAGTGGCACATGCCTGTAATCCCAGTACCTCAAGAGACTGAGGCCAAAGGATCATGAGTTCAAAACCAGCCTCAGCAAATTAGCAAGGCCCTAAGCAACTCAGTGAGACCCTGTCTCTAATAAAATATAAAAAAAGGTTGGGGATGTGGCTTAGTTGTTAAGTGCCGCTGGGTTCAATCCCCAGTACAAAAAAAAAAAAAAAATTGCTGAGGAGTGATAGAATACAAAAAATGTGTATATATTAAATGCATATGACTTGCTGAGTCTGAGATTAGTATACATTTGTGAAACCATTGCCCTAATCTATCATGTAAACACATCTACCACAACCAAAAGTTTTCTCCCTAATTATTATTATTATCATAGTATTAATATGATTGTAACAAAAATATTTAAACATTAAAAATCTAGTAAATTTGTAGGCACACAATACAGTATTATTAGCTATACGCTCTGTGCTATATAGAAAAGTGTTAGTCTTTTTTGTCTTTTTGTCACTGTAACCAAAATACCAGACAAGAGCAGGAGGAAAAGGTTATTTTGGCTTACAATATCAGAGAGTTAGTCCATAGTGGATGGTTCCACTGCTCTGAGCCTGAGGTGAGACAGTATATCATGGCCAAAAGTCACAGGGGAGGAAAGCTACTAAGCTCATGGTGACTAGGAAGCTGAGAGACAGGAAGGTGCCACCAGGAAGATGGGCACACTTCAGTGACCCTACTCCTCCAGCCACACCCCACCTGCTTACAGTTACTCCCCAGTCAGTCCACCCAAACTAGGGTGGACTGATTAGGTAATTGCACAGTCTCACAGTGCAATCATGTCACCTCTGAACACCTGCATTAACACAGGAGCTTTAGGGGATATCTCATATCCAAACCATCACAAGTTCACGTCTTGGACTTGGAACTGTGTCTTGTATAAGTAAAACTTTGAATCTCTCATCTAATACCTCCTTCCTGGCCTTGGAAAACACCCATCTACTCGCTGCTTCTGTGAGTGTAGTTATTTTAGATTCCTCACACCCTGAGCTCACACAATGTTTATCTTTCTGTGTCTGGCTTATTTCATTCAACATATAGTCCTCCACATTCATTCATGTTGTAAATGGCAGAATATTCTTTTTTAGGCATATTTAGGATCTACACATATAATTTATATTCATCACATGTATTTGATAATGATATATATAATACAAAAATACATATTTGACCCCTTTTAGATCCTAAGTTTCAGTTTTCTTTAATCTCAACATATCTTAAATTAGGCCATATCTTAGAATCAAAGTGAGATATAATGTAGGTTACCACTCCTCTAAAAACTTATGACATTATTATCAATAACTCTGAATCCAATAAATGCTGAGGATTTAACAAAAGATCATTTGGTTGATACTAGTCTGTCCTCTCTGCCAACTCACACAAGAAATTTTACACTGTTATGATCTGAAGTGGTCAGAGAAGCTCTTGTGGAGATTTGGGTTCAAAGGAGGGTCTGAAGGATGGATAATGGACAGATTGGGCAGGGGGAACATTTTCAGACACTTTTTACAGAATTTCTGCAGAAGCTTATTTCATTTTCTTTTGCTTCCTTTGTGCCCTGCTTTAGCCACATTGGGTATATACATGTGCTGCATATAATCATCCAAATAAAGAACAGGGCTCATATATTTTCCCTTTATAAATTATATTTAGATAGTACCGCCAGGCCTAGGCTCCATCCAGTCCCGCCGTCCTCCGCCCCAGAGCAGGAGATAGCAAGGACAGACCTGCCAACTCTGCCTGAGCCCGGGGCCAGCCCAGGGCAGTATCACGGACCTTCACCCAAGCACAGCCAGCCCCAGGTCAGTCCCGCCGATGCCCTCTGGTGTGCAACCAGCCTCCAGCCAGCCCCCACAGACCTCTGCCCCAGAGCAGGAGACAGCAAGGACAGACCCGCCAACCCTGCTTAGAGTGCAGGCAGGCCCAGGGCAGTCCGGGGGGTCCTACATCAGAGTGCTGCCAGGCCCAGGATCCAGCCAGTCCCACTGACCTCCACCCCAGAGCAAGAAACAGCAAAGACAGACCTGCCAACTCTGCCTGAGCCCAGGCAGGCCTAGGGTAGTCCCACTGACCTTCACCCCAGTGCGGTTAGCCCCAGACCACCACAGGAGCTCAGACTCAACCAGTTCAGCCCACACCAACCAGTGTGAAACCAGCCCGAGGTAGCATACTTTGAGGGTCAGTGGCAGGTTCTGATAGTCCAGCACTAAGCGGAGGCACAAACAACTAGCAAGGGTATTATAAAAATATAGGGAAGAATCTGTAATAACTCAGATCTACACTGTAAAAAAGTAAAACAGATAGACATCATGAAAAAAAAAAAAAGGGAGGAAAATACCCCAAAAAAACCAGGATTCCACAATAACAGAACCCATGCTCAGCAAAGTTGAAGAAATGTCAGAGAAGGAGTTGAGAAGGTTCATAATTAAAATGATCTGTGAATCAAAGAATGACCTAAATGAGCAAATACAGGCAAAAATTGACCACTACAACAAAGATATAAGAGAGCAAATACAGGTAGCAAAAGATTACTTCAAAAAAGAGATTGAAACTCTGAAAAAAAAAAAAAAAACAGTCAGAAGTCCTTGAAATGAAGAAAACAATTAACCAAATAAAAAACACAATTGAAGGCATCACCAACAGACTAGATCAACTGGAAGAAAGAACCTCAGACAATGAAGACAAAGTATATAATCTTGAAAATAAAGTTGACCACACAATGAAGATAGTAAGAATCCATGAACAGAACTTCCATCCAAGAAGTATGGGACAGCATCAAAAGACCAAATATAAGAATAATTGGGATAGAGGAAGGCACAGAGTTTCAAACCAAAGGAATGCACAACCTCTTCAATGAAATAATATCAGAAAATTTCCCAAGCATGAAGAATGAATTGGAAAACCAAATACAAGAGGCTTATATGACACCAAATGTACAAAATTACAACAGATCTACACCAAGACACATTATAATGAAAATGCCTAGAAACAGAATAAGGATAGAATTTTAAAGGCCACAAAAGATAGGACTCAGATTACATATAGGGGGAGACCAATTCGTATCAAAGCAGATTTTTCAATTCAGACACTCAAAGCTAGGAGATCATGGAACAACATATTCCAAGCTCTGAAGGAAAAGGGATGCCAATCAAGAATCTTATACCCAGCAAAATTAAGCTTTAGATTTGAGGACAAAACAAAAACCTTCCATGATAAACAACAGTTAAAAGAATTTACAAGTAGAAAGCCAGCACTACAGAACATATTCGGCAAAATATTCCATAAAAGCCGGGCGCAGTGGCGCACGCCTGTAATCCCAGCACTTTGGGAGGCTGAGGCAGGAGGATCGCGAGTTTAAAGCCAGCCTCAGCAATGGTGAGGCACTTAGCAACTCAGTGAGACCCTGTCTCTAATAAAATACAAAAAAGGGCTGGGGATATGGCCCAGTGGTCAAGTGCCCCTGAGTTCAATCCCCGGTACCACACACACACACAAAAAATATATTCCATAAAGAGGAAAAGAAAAACAATGATGAAAATCAACAGAGGGAGGTAGTACACTAAAGGAAAAAAAAAAAAAAACAATCAAAAGAGAAACCATGTCAAGGTAAATACCAGAAATTAAAATGGCTGGGAATACAAAACACATCTCAATAATAACTCTGAATGTTAATGGCCTAAACTCAGCAATCAAAAGACATAGACTAGCAGATTGGATTAAAAAAAAAAAAAAAAAAAAAAAAAAAAAAACAGACCCAACAATATGCTGCCTCCAAGAAACTCATAGGAAAAGACATCCATAGGCTGAGGGTAAAAGGTTGGGAGAAATCTTACCACTCATATGGACAGAGGAAACAAGTAGGGGTTTCCATCCTCATATCAAATAAAGTAGATATGAGGATGTTGATATTTGATATGTTGTCATATCAAAATCTCTGGGACACTATGAAGGCAGTTTTAAGAGGAAAGTTCATTGCATTGTGTTCATTCCTCAAAAGAAGAAAAAATCAACAAATAAATGACTTAAAATTACATCTCAAAGCTCTAGAAAAAGAAGAACAATCTAACACCAAAACTGGTAGAAGACAGGAAATAATTAAAATCAGAGCTGAAATTAATGAAATTGAAACCAAAAAAACAATTGAAAAAAATTGAAAAAAAAAGTTGGTTCTTTGAAAAAATAAATAAAATTGATAGACCCTTATCCAGGCTAACAAAGAGAAGGAGAAATATAACTCAAATTACTAACATATGTGATGAAAAAGGAAATATCACAACAAACACTACAGAAATACAGGAAATAATTCAAAATTATTTTGAAAACCTGTACTCCAACAAAATACACAACACCAAAGGCATCGACAAATTTCTAGAGTTGTATAATGTGCCCAAACTTAAGCAGGATGATATACATAATTTGAACAGACCAATTTCAAGCGACAAAATAGAAGATGCCATCAGAAGCCTACCAACCAAGAAAAGCCCAGGACCAGATGGATACACAGCTGAGTTCTACAAGACCTTCAAAGAAGAACAGATACCAACACTCTTCAATTTATTTCAGGAAATAGAAAAAGAGGGAGCACTTCCAAACTCATTCTATGAGGCCAACATCACTCTGATCCCCAAACCAGGCAAAGACACATCCAAAAAAGAAAACTTCAGACCCATATCTTTAATGAACATAGATGCAAATATTCTTTTAAAAATTCTAGCAAAACGGATACAGAAACATATCAAAAATATAATACACCACTGTTGTGGCATTTTCTATAAAGCCCTCTCCTTTTTCATGAAAGATATCATGGTGTTGAAAGAGTTAACTTTGACTTCTACTTGCTGTTCAGTTCTTTATTCACATGTATGGCCACCAGGTATTGCTATTTCAATTATTCAGATCCAGACTAACACTGTATATTTATCTTTTCTTGAAAAATAAGAAACCTAACGTAGAAGTAATAACACAGATCTTTTTCTATAAGTACTTAATTTCTAGTTAATAAGTTTTAAGAGTCTTTTTGTGATTAAAAATAAATTTCTCTTACTTTTAAAGTAGATATAAATCCCTTAGAGCAAAAAGTCTTTCATGAGCTAACATTCAGCCTTGCCTGCCTCTTTTCCCTGCTTCTAGATTTTATAAACAACTGCTATAAAAGAAAAACAATAGTGCTTTGGAATCCCAGATAGAGTTTACTATTATCAGACAGCCTAAAGAGTGTGCAGAAAGAATGACTAAGTTAGAGATATGGCGTAAAAATTACAACATACACAGATAGTTACGTACAGTTCTTGTAACTCTCCATCTGTACGAAGCCTCTGTATGTATATCTGATATGTAATCAGTAGATAATTCAGCCTCTTTCCTAAGTTTTATGATGTAAAAGAATGTGTAATGCCAAGAAATGTTGCTTATATACTTGTACAAACTGAAAATAAACCAGCAGAAGATTCCACAGCCTGACCCATGTGTTGGTGTGCTATTTTCCCCATCGCTGCTTCTCTGCCTCCGTACTTGGCTGAGCGCTCGCGTTGTACCCCCTGACTGGGGCTGGTCCCCAGCACACCACGATCAAGTGGGGTTCATTCAGGGATGCAAGGATGGTTCAACATACGGAAAACAAAAAATGTAATTCATCACGTCAACAGACTCAAAGATAAGAACCATATGATTATCTCAATAGATGCAGAAAAAGCATTTGACAAAATACAGCAACCTTTCATGCTCAAAACACTAGAAAAACTAGGGATAACAGGAACATGTCTCAGCATCGTAAAAGCTATATATGCTAATCCCCAGGCCAACATTATTCTAAATGGAGAAAAATTGAAAGAATTCCCTCTAAAAACTGGAAGAAGACAGGGATGCCCTCTTTCACCACTTCTATTCAACATAGTAATTGAAATGCTGGCCAGAGCAATAAGACAGAAGAAAGAAATTAAAGGGATACAGATAGGTAAAGTAGGACTCAAATTATCATTATTTGCTGATGATATGATTTTATACCTAGAAGACCCAAAAATTCCACCAGAAAACTTCTAGAACTCATAAATGAATTCAGCAAAGTAGCAGGATACAAAATCAACACCCATAAATCTAAGGCATTTCTATATATCAGTGACAAATCCTCTGAAGGGGAAATGAGAAAAACTACCCCATTTACAATAGCATCAAAAAAAATGAAATAATTGGGAATCAACTAAACCAAAAACGTGAAAGACCTCTATAATGAAAACTACAGAACACTAAAGAAAGAAATTATGGAAGACCTTAGAAGATGGAAAGATCTACCCTGTTCTTGGATAGGCAGAACTAATATTGTCAAAATGACAATACTACCAAAAGCACTATACAGATTTAATGCAATACCAATCAAAATCCCAATGACATTCCTCATAGAAATAGAAAAAGCAGTCATGAATTTCGTCTGGAAAAATAAGAGACCCAGAATAGCTAAAGCAATCCTTAGGAAGAAGAGTGAAGCAGGTGGCATCACTATACCAGACCTTAAATTATACTACAGAGCAATAGTAACAAAAACAGCATGGTATTGGCACCAATATAGGCTGGTAGACCAATGGTACAGAATAGAGGACACAGAGACTAACACATATAATTTCAGTTATCTTATATTAGACAAAGTCACCAAAAATGTACATTGGAGAAAATATAGCCTCTTCAACAAATGGTGCTGGGAAAACTGGAAATCCATATGCAATAAAATGAAATTAAACCTCTATCTCTCACCATGCACAAAATTCAACTCAAAGTGGATCAAGGATCTAGGAATTAGACCAGAGACATTACACCTAATAGAAGAAAAAGTAAGCTCTAATCTCCAACATGTTGGATTAGGGCCCAAGTTCCTTAATAAGAATCCTGTAGAACAAGAATTAATACCAAGAATCAATAAATGGGATAGACTTAAATAACAAAGCTTCTTCTCAGCAAAAGAAACAATCAGTGAGGTGAACAGAGAGCCTACTAATTGGGAACAAATTTTTACCAAATCCACATCAGATAGAGCACTAATCTCTAGAATATATAAAGAAATCAAAAATCTTAACACCAAAAAACCAAATAACCCAATTAATAAATGGGCCAAGGAACTGAACAGATACTTCTCAGAAGAAGATATACAATCAATAAACAAATACATGAAAAAATGCTCAACCTCTCTGTCAATTAGAGAAATGTAAATCAAAACCACTGTAAGTTTTCATCTTACACCTGTCAGAATGGCAGCTATTAAGAACACAAACAACAATAAATGTTGGAGAGGATGTGGAGAAAAAGGCACACTCATACATTGTTGGTGGGACTGCAAAATGGTGCAGCCAATATGGAAAGCAGTATGGAGATACCTTGGATTACTTGGAATGGAACCACCTTATGACCCAGCTATTCCACTCCTTGGTCTTTACCCGAAAGACATGAAAACAGCATACTACAGGGACACAGCCACATCAATGTTTAGAGCAGCACAATTCACAATAGCTAAACTGTGGAACCAACCTAGGTGCCCTTCAGTAGATGAATGGATAAAGAAATGTGGTATATACACACAATGGAGTATTACTCAGCAATAAGAGAGAATAAAATCATGGCATTTGCAGGTAAATGGGTGGAGTTAGAGAATATAATGCTAAGTGAAGTTAGCCAATCCCAAAAAGCCAAATGTCAAATGTTTTCTCTGATATAAGGAGGCCAATTCACAGTGGGGTTGGGATGGGGAGCATAGGAGGATTAGAGGAACACTAGAATGGCCAATGGGGAGGGAGGGAAAGGGAGAGGGCAAAAGGGTGAAGAAAAAAAAAAAAGATGGTAGAATGAGATGGATATCATTACCCTAAGTGCATGTATGAAGTCATGAATGGTGTGAATATACTTTGCATACAACCAGAGATTTGTAAAAATGTGTCTATATATGTAATATGAAATGTAATGCATTCTCCTGTCATTTATAACAACTTAGAATAAAAAATAAATTAATTTAAAAAAAGAAGTAAGAGAATAAATAAGTACACAAATAAATAAATAAATAAATAAATTATATTTAACACCAATATAAATATCTGCACATTATTCAAGATGAAAATGATATTTTTAAAGTAAAGATTGAGAATGTTACAATGATTATCTTATAGTCTGTTCATATATAAATCATAATTACATTTATAGAAAATCCAAATTAATAAGGTGATTATACATTTTGCTTATGTTATCCTCTTCAAATATTACATCTCTGGATTCACCAATAACTAATCCCATAAAATAACATAAGCTCAGAGTTTCCTTTAAAAACTGTCAGGCAGCCAGGTGTAGTGGTGCACACCTATAATCTCAGTGACTCAGGAGGTTGAGGCAGGAGGATCACAAATTCAAATCCAGCCTCAGCAACTTAGTGAGACTCAAAGTAAAAATAAATAAATAAATAAATTTTTTAAAAGGAGAAGAAAAAAATAGCCTGCCAGGCACTAGAGTGCCCACCTTTTTTTAAAAAAAAATATTTATTTATTTTAGTTGTACACAATGCCTTTATTTTTTCGTGGTGCTGAGGATCAAACCCGGGTCGCGCATGTGCTAGGCAAGCACTCTACCACTGAGCCACAACCCCAGCCCTAGAGTGCCCACCTTTAATCTCACAGACTTGGGATGTTGAAGCAGGA
Source organism: Tamias sibiricus (assembly GCA_025594165.1). NCBI lineage: Eukaryota > Metazoa > Chordata > Mammalia > Rodentia > Sciuridae > Tamias > Tamias sibiricus. The sequence continues at coordinate 16,398,460 of CM046662.1, forward strand.
GGATTTCAAAAACAGAGCAAACAAAACAAACTTCCTTTCAATGTAGGTAGAACAGAGTTCATTGTTAAAAGCACAAACTGATTTCAAAGCCAAAATTCTGTCATTACTAGCTGTAAAAATTTTTTGTGAATTCCCCAAGCTCATTGAGTCTCAATTTCCTCATTTTAAAATTTGAATAATAATATCTAGATGTGATAAAATGAATTTTTAATACCTTTATTTATTTATTTATTTTTATGTGGTGCTGAGGATTGAACCCAGGACCTCGCCCATGCTAGGTGAGCACTCTACCACTAAGCCACAACCCCAGCCCCATGAATCTGTTTTCATGGTCTTTGTATGAACTCATTATTAGAGCCACCCAGATGACTAGTAAAACCCATGTTTTAGTAACTACCCAGGTTACTAAACCAGTCATGTAGACTTCAAGAAATGGATTTTGTGGGTCCTAGAAAACTGGAGGAAGCTACAAGCCTTTCTTCTCCATTTGAAACAGTACAGAACAGTTAGTCTTATATGTGGTAAATACCATTATGGAGGGATATTGTTTTTTCATTTAGCGTTTTATTTGTTTCTGCCTTCAACACACAAAGAGTAGATATCTGTATATAAGGATATATGTGAGAAATGATAATTCCTTTATTCCTTTGGCATTTATAATTTTTAAAATACTAACTCACACTTTTAACCTCCCAATAACTTCCCAAATGCATTTATGTGAAAGAAAAGAGAAAGCCTAAATGAATTGTCAAAAGTCACCAAAAGATAGAGTGGAGAAGTATACAAAAAAGATTTCCCACTCCTAGCCCAGCTATTTTCTACCAATCTCATTACCTCCTAAAAGCCACTGTATGATCTGTCACTTTTAGGGGGGCTGTGAAGGAACATTTTAGCAGAAGATTGGAATTTAGAAATGAGAAATATAAGGAGAATGAAAGATTTACTACCTTCTTGAAAAGGATGGAAACACTATTGTTAGTAAATAGCAAGCCAAATTTCAAAAGCAACTCTAGTTGAGTTACGGCACTATTTACCTACTAAAATATAACCTTGTCATCTGTGTGAGCTGTGGAGCTGCTCAACTTCATATTCACAGCAGTCGGGCTGAAGGTTATGTCTGTGTTTCAATAAAGTGTGTAATAGTGGTCATGGTACTCATAAGAGACATGACTGATTCCCCTACATATATATGGCATATAATGTGTATGTACCTATGCACACACATGCGTAATGTATATATACACACATATACAATTCCTGGTCCTTATAAAGAAGTAGTAGAAAAATTCCAGTGCAGAGAGCTCACACATTCAATATTCTACACTTTCAACTGGAGAAAATGATTTGAATGGAATCCAGTGATCAGAGCCTGGAATTCACCTTTTAAGCCAGAAAAATCTTATCATATAATCTTTCTTTTGTGAAAAATTGGATCTGCTTAAAACAACTTATTTTTCAGCATGTATAATTATCTAATTGAGGCTGGTACTAGAAATGAGATCTGCTTAAAAAGGCATTTGGGTCAGTCAAGGGGGATATAACTGCTTAAATGGACTAGTTGAAGCACTTAGGCTTCTCTGTTCCTAGAGATGAACAGACATAAGACTTTACCAGATTCCTCTGACCTCCTTTCCTTTACCTGCCAGTTCCCCATACACATTTGGACAAGCCCACCTGGAGAAGCAAGAAGTTTTCACCAATCCTGAGCTCATCAGTCTCCTAAACTTCAGTGATTGTCTTCCCCACAAAATGGCTTTTGGGCTGGGTAAAAACAAGTGAGAATGGGGAATGGGTTTTAAGGCAAAAATGTATCCCTCTCCTAGGTTCAAAATGCAGGCTACACACACTGTCAATGTTGCTCTTTATTCTGCTTCTACCACTTCACACATACACCTTCTAAAAGGAGCTTCCTCTCCAGGTGGCTTCTCCAAGCTCTCCCAAGTTTAAGTTATCAATTTACATGACAGACCTAAAACCAAGTATAGAACCAAATTTATTGCTGAGAACAAGGCTCTGTGCAGAAAATATCAGCCCTGTTGGCCAAGTGGCAGCTCGCTTTGCTTGCACACTCTTGCAATTACTTCCAGGTCATTAGGTTCATCTTGAAGAGATATGTTATTGTTAAGAAAAGTTGTACAATGACATGCAGTGATTTCATGATTATAGCACTAAAAGTGGGGGGTTGAGGTGGTGATGACAAAAGGGAAAACTAGCAGGCATTGAATTTGAGCTAAATTTTATAAGAAAAAAAAATGTGAAGAAGAAAACTAGTATTTCCAGACATGACTCATCAATTTGTTTTACTCAGCGAAAATAAACTGTGGTCCTACTATGAGTCAGACACTGTTCTGAATGCTAGAGGATAGAGCTTTGGATAAGACAAAGAAGGCTTTTAATCCAAATAATTTAAGTGGAACAAACCAAATGAATCAACAGGCATATCAGAAATTATTAGTTATAAGTACTATGAAGTAAAAAATCCTAAATGATAAGATATAAAATGATCAGACATCTAATATGGCCTCTGTGTGGTGTCCCACTTTAGACCTGAATAACATACAGCACCTAGTTCTTTGTAAATCAAGTAAAATATGGCTTAGCTATGAGACGAGAATAAACTTTGCATAATTTAGGAATAACAACAACAAAAATCAATGTGGTTACAGAGTACTGACTTAGAGAACAGTGTTTAGGAGGGAGGCAGGGACTACATCACAGAAGTCCCAACAGGCCCACACAATTGTACTGAATATCTATTCAAAGCCTACTATGTGACAAGCCCTGTTCTATTCCTAGGGTATATCCACAGCAAAAAAGGGGTAGGGGACATCAAACTTCCCTGACTTCAGGGAAGTCAACTTATAGTTGTTACATTGTAAACAACTTAAAAATACAAGTACAGTGGGGAAGAAATTAGATAAGGACTTAAAATCAGCACACTATGGTGACACAGCCATGTCAATATTTATTGCAGCTCAATTCACACTAGCTATACTATGGAACCAATCTAGGTATCTCTCAATAAATGAATGGATAAAGAAAATGTGTTATACATACTCAATGGAATATTACTCAGCTTTAAAGAAGAGTGAAATTGTGGCATTTGCCAGCAAATGGTTGGAGTTGGAGAATATCATGCTAAACGAAATAAGCCAATCCCACAAAACCAAAGGCTGAATGATTTCTCTAATATGCAGATGCTAATTCACAATAAGGCGGGGGGCACTAGGGAAATATAGCATTACCTTAGATTAGGTAGAGGGAAGTGAAGGGAAGAGAGGGAGGGGATGTGGGGATGGGAAAAATAGTAGAATGAAACAGATATTATTACTCTGTGTGTGTGTGTGTGTGTGTGTGTGTGTGTGTGTATGTGTGTATACACACACATGACCAATATGGTTCTGCAACAAGTACACTTTGAAAAATGAGAAATTATATTCCATCTATTTAGGATATATCATATCACAGTGCATAAATGCATTGACTGTCATATAGAACCAATTAAAACAAATGTAAAAATTTTTTAAAAAGAAAGTAATTGACGGTGGAGCAGGGGTAGGCATACTATATTAGAGAGTGGTGCAGAGTCATATACTGAATGAATGATGACTACTAATTCTATCTGTACATGGAGAGGCTGAGTCTGATTTCTTCCCCCTTGAAGCTGAGTCTTCCCTAGTGCCTTTATATAACCAATAGGATACAGGAAGAATCATTCTGGGACTTCTAAGGCTAGGGCCTTAGCTTCTGCCCAGGTCTCCTACAGCATCATCCTCAAGATCTCTGAGAGATCACGCTGTGCAAGTCATATACAGACTGGCTGTGGAAGGCAGCCTCTGTGTCTCCCAATGAACACTACTTGTGATATACAAACCCTAGTGCATCCCCTCTCCTTGAGCATGGGCTGGGCCAAGAGCCTTGTTTCCAATAAAGAGAATACACCAATGTGAGGGCTGTGGCCTCCAGGATTAGTTATTAAAACCCATGTCTTCTATCTTGCTTGACCTCTCTTGCTCCCTCCCAGATCCTTCACTGCAGGGAGTACAGATGGCCATGTTGTCAATCTATGGAGAGGCCCAGTGGAAAGGAACTAACATCTCTGGCCAACAACCAGCAAGGTCCCAGGACATGCCAACAGCCACATGAGAGAGACTGGAAGTTGATCCTTCCCCTGCCGAGACTTGAGATGACGGCAACTACAACAAGATCCTCTATCGCAGCCATATGAGACACGCTGGACCTAACTATGAGACCTAGATTCTTGATCCACAGAAACTTTAAGAAAACAATTTTTGTAATTTTAAGCCACTGACTTTAGGGTAGTTCATTACATAGTAACAGATAACTAATATACTGGAAGATAATCCTAGTTGAGCCTGGTCTTCCAGTCATCCCTGCCAACGTGAAGGCATGTGAGTAAAGTCACCCTAAAAGCCTGTAATAATTTGTATTTGAAATGTCACCCAAAGGCCTACGTACTTTGTCTCCAGCTTTGCACTACTGGGAGGTGCTTGTGCCTTTAAGAGGTAGGCCTAGCAGATTTTAGGTCAATGGGGATATAACTTCAAAGGGGATTATGGGACCCCAGTCTCTTTCTTTTCCTCTCTTCTTGTGCTTTCTGGATGCCTTGAGGTGAACTGGTCTCCTCCTTCTACTAAGTACTCTCCCACCACTGACCCCAAACAACAGGGCAAAATGACTGACCACAGATTGAAACCTCTGAAACAAGGAGCAAAAATAAACCTTCCCACTTTATAAGTTGATTATCTCAGGTATTAGTTACAGTAGCAGGAATCTCACACACAGCCCATCCACCAACTGATTATCATTTTCAGTAGATGATGCATCTACCCTAGCCCTACTCAAATTGTTCTCTCAAAACCAGGGATAAAATAAACTGGCTATTACTTTTTAAGCTACTGTGTTTGGGAAAAGTTTGATATGCAACCATAGATAGGTGGGACAGGTTGTCAGAATAACTCTTTGATAAGGTGATGTGTGAGCAAATATCTAAAAGAAAAGAGTGAATCACACAGGTATCAGGCCAAGGGAAGAGGGAAGAGAGCACCACCTGAAAGCATCCTAGGCATGTTCCAGGAATGCTTAGTGATGCTGTGCTATAAATAAAGAGCAGAATGCTCAGAGACGAGCTGAGACGAGCTGATAGGATAGTGCATGATGAAGACTACTGCATGGGTTCCAAAAAACTGCATCCGCAAACCATTTACCACAAGAGAACCACAGAGTTCTGAGCAGGGACTCAAAGTTTTGACTAGCATATTCTGGCATCCCGAGGAAGACAGAAGACAGAAGACAGAAGAAGGAAGAAAGAAGAGAGAAGAAAGAAGCTCTAGTCTTTCTCTAACATTACTCTACTCTAAAAGCTCTCTCTAAGTTACATCTTTCTTTCCCCATTTTCCTGCAAATGAAGTAGCAAAAAAATTTCATTTTTCTTTAGTTGGACTGATTCTGGCATAAAACTCCATTTTCCTGTGTATGGTATACACCACATTCCCTTTATCCATTCATCCATTGATAGATAACCTAAGCTGCTTCCATAGTTTGGCTGTTGTGGATTGTGCTACTATCAACATGGGTATGTCTGTATCATTGTACTATGATGACTTTAATTCTTCAGGATAAATACCAGGTGTGGTATAGCTGGGTCATATGGATGTAACTCGAGACTATTATGTTAAGGGAAAAAATTCAGACTCTGAAGTTTAAAGGTCATATGTTTTCTCTCATATGCGGAAGCTAGAGAGGAAAAAGGAAAAGAAAGGTGGAGGCAGATCTCACGAAAATCAAAAGGAGATCAGTTGAGGAAAGAGGCCAAGGCGTGGGAAGAAGGGACGGGACGGGGGAGTACTGTGGCTTGATATACTGGCAAAATTATATTGTTATATTGTGTGCATGCATGAATATGTAACAAAGAATCCCATCATTATGTACAACTATAATGCACCAATAAAATGTGTGTGGGGGGGAATAATTGTTGTCACACATAACTAAAAAGAACCAATTTTAAAAAACATGGGAGGTTGTGGAACCAACCTAGATGTCCCTCAGTAGATGAGTGGATAAAGAAAATGTGGTATATATACAAAATGAAATTTTACTCAGCAATAAAAGATGGCATTTGCAGGTAAATGGATGAAGTTGGAGAATATAATGCTAAGTGAAATTAGTCGTCTCAAAAATCCAAATACCGAATGTTTTCTGTGATATAAGGAGGCTAGTTCACAGTGTTGTTGGAATACATAGGAGGATTAGAGGAACACTAGAATGGTCAAAAGAAAGGGAGGGGAAGGGAGGGAGCTAGGGGGAAAGGAGGGGGAGGAAAAAAGAAAAAAAATGGTGGTTGAATGAGATGAATATCGTTATCCTAAATGCATGATTGAAGACCTGAATATACTTTGTATACAAACAGTTGTATGTAAAAAGATGCTATATATGTGCATTATGAATTGTAATACATACTACTATTATAAATAAAAGAAAAAAGAAAAAAAAACATGGGAAAGTAAAAAAAAAAAAAATCTGTATCTCAGCCCAATTCTCTTCGTTGGTTATAGCTGCATACAAATGGCGAGAGTTTCACACCTATAGCACACACCCACTAATGACCGGTCACCTGCCACTTCCCCAAGAGAAAGTCCTGTGGAGTCTGGAGACAGCCTGCGGCCTGGGTCTCTGCAGCTTGCTTCCCACTCCTCCTCTCCGCCTGGCCGTATTTACAGTTCGACACCCGCGCTTTCATTGTTGGAGTGTTTACATTAACTTGAAGTTGTTAACCTGGCAGTGTTGCAGAATGCTGCAGACAGTGCCAGAGGCTATAAATAAATAACAGTTATTTCAGGTCTGCCTGGCAAACAAGTGCCGGGATTCTGCTGAGACCCCAGAGACCACAGCAGCCGCAGCGCTGAACGCCTCAATTGACTAAAAACAGGTATTCTCAAGGAATACCAAGCAGATGCACTCCGTGTGACACAGTTACGTCTGCCATCAACAAGCATCCCCTGGTTGCCACAGAAACCAGCAACTAGACTTCTCTGTTATACCCACTTGGAACTCACTGCCACAAACTTGAGCCCAATTATTCCATATTACCAGCCTGATTCATCTTCTCAAATTCTAGCAGCTAGCAAATGGCCAAAACAAAGAATTCCAAAGTTTATATATATATGCATATATATGTGTGTGTGTGTGTGTGTGTATAATTTATGCCACCATCTACAGCAGAGTTTCCTAAATTTTTAAAGCAAGACCTAGTTTTTAATTCTCCTTATTTACCAATACCAAGATACATGAACTTGGATGAAATAATTTATCTCTCTGTATCTCAATTTCTCTAATTTGCAAAATGGAATGAAACTACCTATGCCATAGAATTCATGAGAATGTAAACGAGATAATACATAAAAAGTGCTCCTAAAGTATTTGAACTGTGATAACAGGCACTAAACACTAGTTCGTCACTTAAAAGTACTGCTATTGTCCTCCCTATGTAATAGTATTTATCTTTTTTCTTTTCTTTCTTTTATTCTAAGTTGTTACATATGACAACAGAATGCATTACAATTCATATTACACATATAGAGCACATTTTTACATATATCTGGTTATATACAAAGAATATTCACACCCTTCATGCCTTCATACACGCACTTAGGATACTGATATCTTTTAACTGAGTTTTCTAATAAAAAATATCATGACTACATTATAATGAATTCAGTAGCACTAATAAAGGAATATATAATTCCTCAGTCATTGAGGAATTGCATGTCCCTGAAACATGGGACATACGTGAGAAAGAAAAATTATTTATGGAATTAGCCAAGTCTCAGGAAACTGAGGCCATCAGATCCATGGGTCAGAATACATTGATCTTCATTCTTTTTGTTATTTACATCTCTAGTATTATCCACTGGAAATTATTGTTTGGAATTATGAAACATTGTCCAGGAATAGTCTCACCAAAGAATCTCATTAACACTTACACTAGTGCATTTAAGAAAAAGATGCACCAAAATTGACACAAAGTCCTTCTGATTCAGCTTCAGTTAACTAAAATATTCGGGTAACCAGAATTTCTTCTTCTTTACTTGGAAACTTAACTTGTTAAGGTGTTATATAACAGTATCTTTTCACTGGAGCACCTTGTAGTCCACTGTTTGCTGTATACAGTTTCTGACTTCATGCAAAAACATCTTTTGACAAAATGTTAGGTAACAAGTACAGAAAGAATCACAAGAAGTGAGGTGTGGTCATATTTCTCCTCTGGTAGATCTCTGACCTTCTTATAGCATTATAGAAAAATAACATTAGTCTCATCTAATCTAATTGTGAGTTTATAAACAAATATCAAGTAAAAATAGAAGTCAATAATATTTTTCAATTTACTAAACATTTACTAGATTATCATGTGGGAGGTTTCAGAGAGGAGATAAAGAACTGACAACATCACCCAATTCACTCACAACCGTAGCAATGAGATTACGCTATGGACTAGAAATTTGAATTAAAGCAAAGTCTCAGTGGTTACCAGGTAACAGTTGCCTTTATCTAGTTTAACTTCATTAATCATTTTCAACTGGACTTTACAGGATAGTAGAGAAAAATACCTTCCAATGAACTGTTAAAGAAGTTGCAAAAAGATCAAAATAACGTGTTTGAGGAAAAAGGAAAAGGGAGTAAATTAAAACTGCTGCAGTGCAGGAATTATTTGTAGTATCATCAATAAATCCATTCTTTTTAACAGGTTTGCCTTCATAACCATTTTTACATTTCCCTTTTGTAAGAACAGACACAATTCCATATAGATGAGCCTAAGCATAAAATTAAATGATACCATGACATCTAATTACTGAGAATCATTCTGTTTTAGGAAAAAGAGAACATATTATAGCTGATTTTCAGTATGGGATTGGAATCCATGTGTTGGTGGCATTCCCTACTATGAAGCCCCCGAGTTTGCTGACCACTCCCATTTAAACTTCCTGGATTTTTTCTCTGCTGTCTTAGATCTCTTGTGTCCCTAGTTGCTATTTGCACTCTAGGAATGCTTCACCCAGGTCTCTACTGGGAGAATTTCTTGATAGTATGGGTTAATTATCCCTCATCTCACCTCCCACTACCACTCACTCAATTAAATACAAATTTGAATGGAGAAAGTCGTTTTCTTCCCACACAAATGTTTGTTTTTAGCCTAATGCACTTTCCAAATAACTGGTTGCCATAGTGTCAGGCACTCTGAACCAAGTGTCTCAGAGTAAGGATCATTAAAAATTACTAATTAGCTATCAGATAGGAAGTTGCTATTTTCATGCTCAGGTGAGAATCAGCATTCTCCTTGCAGATTCCACGTACATGTATATAAAATGGAGAGAGGTGAAGGTGATTTTATAAGCACATGCTGTTTTCTGCTATCACTCTTTCTCCCGGATCTGGACTCAATTTCAAAAGTACATTATAGGCTACAAAAATTGCTGGAACCTCTTAGTTACCTGAGTATCAATTATTGCTGTCTTTCTAGAATATCCATCCTTTCCTGGGTCAGTTGTTTGTGATGTGTACGGAGAGACAGCACTCATTGGTACTTCGGCCATAATTAAATTCTGCTATTTCCCCCACCAATTCAAAACTCATGATTGTATTTCCAGAGAAATGCTTCTAAGCACAAGGTCACGGAGACACTACCAATTTCAGTTTAACCTGCCTCTTCAACTGACTACTTAGATGACAACTCTAATTGTATACTGGTGGACATTTTGGTGCATTAAAATGTCTGGTTACATTGTTCTGAACCAAAGGATAAGCTGACTTCAATAATCAGGTCTGAATTTAGAGGCTAATTGCATCTCATCCTTTAACCTTTAAAATGAGTTGCCCTTATAATTTAGCAGATTTTTTTTAACCAGGGTTCCAAAGGGATGAAAATAAAAACAAGGGATTATTCTATGTTGCTGAAAAGGGACAAAGCAATGACTCCTGCATCAAGTCTTCAATTTCCCAAGGGTTATTGAAATCTATGTTCATATTGTGCACTTGTTGGATGTATAATTCTGTCCATTGCCATTTTTCTCATGTGCATGAAAGAAAGGGAAAGGTCAGTATGTTTATTTTAAGAAGACTGAATTTCAATTCCAGAAAGCATGATCTCTCTTTTCTTTTAATCTTTCTTTCCCCTTTCCTTCTGTCTTTTCATCTGTATCTCCTTCCAAAAGACACAATCCCTAGGTACAGATTCATGTTTAGTTTAGGAAAACTTGTGTCTTGATGCTAACTCTACCCTAAAATGTCAGATAACTCAGAGCAAACATCATCTTTCAATGTTTTCTTTTAGTGTAAAAGTCATTTTCACTACCTATTCAGTTACTACCAGTATCTTGAATATGTTCAACCATCATTGAATATGTTTGTTGCTATGTCATTTTGTACATTTATAAAAGGCAGAAATGAAATAAAATAGGTATGGTTGATATGAAACACAGTCTCTCAAAGAGATTATAACCATACCCAGTTTAAGGAAGCAATGAAAATGTGTCCTCAGAGAAAGATGAAGTCACATATAAATATCTGATGTTAGTATTTGTTTAACTTTCTCCATTGCTTGTCTACTCTGCTTTCCAAAGAAAAAATTACACATAACTGTGTTTCTTCTGATTTCTGGAATGAACCATAGATTGTCATTTGTTGTAATCCTTCCATATGAAACACAACTTTCAATGGAATAATATTGGCAAAAAATAATAATAATTTGAAAGAAAGTGCAAGTTTGCCGATTTATGCCTATTTGGACCAATGAACTGAATGGACAATTTGAATTTATAACATTATGCCTGCTTAATGAATAGAGAGAATCCTTTCTTTTTTTCCAATCAGAAATGCTCTATAAGAAGTCTTAGAGGACAGAGCAAATAGAAAGATGCTGTTTAAAAGATAATAATTCCAACTGTGCAAAATGAAAAGTTCTAGAGATATGCTGTACCACAGTGTGCATGGAGTTAGCAATACTGTGGTGGTTATACACTTAACTTGTTAACAGCGTACAGCTCATAATAAAAATTACCATAATAAAAATAAAAATCTAGGGAAGTTTCTACTCCTTGCATTATTAAGAAATTATTTTGATTTGAATGGTGAATAATCAGTTATTTAATTGCAAATATATGTAAGGATGAACTATTCACCTTCATACATGAAATGCTATTCCGTTTGACAGACTGCCCTTGATTTGTGTGTGTGACATGCACTTTCTGGGACTCACAGAGGTTCTATTTTCATAGGTCAGCTTAATCTGCCTTTTATTTGGTATGGAGGTTGAACCTAAGGGTGCTCCGCTGTACTACGGAGCCACATCCCAGCCCCTTTAAGTTTTCAGTTCAAGATGGTCTCATAAATTTGTCTGGGCCAACCTCAAACTTGTGATTTTCCTGCCTCAGCCTCCCAAATGGCTGGGTTTTTTGCATGTGTGTGACACCATGCCTCGTCAAATCTCTCCCTTTCACAGCACTTAGGATTCACAAGCAGATGCTACAGACCATGCTTTGGGAAACTGGGAGTGGTGGACTTTGTCCACCCCAAATGTGAAGGATGAAGTTGACAAATGCATTTGTATGCCTCTCAGGTTTCTGTAAAACATGCTCTTGGGAAACATTGGCTGGGGTAGTATACATGGAAGCCTAAAATAGTGCAATAGTAAGGGGTCAGTTCAGGGAATAAAATCCAGATGCTGGCACTATTAATAACAACTGGTTGCCATGGTGACCAGAACTGTGGTCCACGTTATTCATATAAGTGAGTAAATTTCATTAAAAATGGCTAATATACCATCAATAGAAAATTCACTAAATTTACAAATAGCAATGATTCATCAGCAAGTAGGCTCAAGAGAGGAAGAAATAAAGAGAAAGTACCCTGAGTCGGCCAGATCGTAGAGCCTGTGTGTTTTTTGTTTTTTTGTTTTTTTTGTTTTTGGTTTAGTTTGGTTTTTTTGTTTTTGTTCTAAGCTCTTTGTAAATACAATGAGGCATCAGGTAATGCAGCAGGCTTGGCTATTCACTTGACTCTTCAGTAGTAGACCAGCAACTTTGGTTAGAATATTAAAATTCCAGGAGTTATTGTGATTTAAAATGTACATTAAGGAGGGCTGATGGTAGCAAAGGCATGGATAAAATGTATCACCAGGCCATGGGACATTTCAAGACTTTAATTCTCTTCCTTTTTCCTGCATTAGAGTGAAAATCTTTCTCCACTCAAAATTCTTTAAGTCACATTCGTGACACCTTGGTATTCTTGGAATATTCTCTTCTATATAAGGTCCAATGATTTTAAATCAAAAGTATCCAATAGAGTCATCCTCCCAGACAATAATTTCCTGGATAACTAACCCTGTATATCTTAAGATGTCTTAGAATATGTTAAAAACAAAAAAAAATTCTCTCTTCCCTAATCAGACCTGCTTCAGCAGAAGTCTAGAAAAGTCTTTCATACCACGGGTGATTAAGAAACCATTGGAATAAGAACAAAGAATTTAAATAATACAAATTCTATAATACTGGAAAGGTATAAAATCATGCACTGGTCACTTGTATTAATTTTCTTTCTTTGTTGTGAGCTTCAGCAACACTCACAAGACCTGGTTATCAATTTAAAAGCAATTGGTCTCAAGCAAAATTCACATCTTTACTCCCTTGGTTGTACTAGACTGGTTAATTTATATCTCATTCTTCAAAGACATCTGTCACAGTTTTCTCCTTGTCAACAATATAATATGCTATCATCAAAAGAGAAAAAATAATTAAAGAAGAGCAAATCCTGAGTGCTGTCAGCCAAGTTTAAAAGGTTACATTTGCACCAGGCTTGGTGGCTGATGCCTGTAATCCCAGTGGCTCAGGAGACTGAGACAGAAGGATCACAAGTTCAAAGCCAGCCTTAGAAAATTATTGAGGCCCTAAGTAATTTAGGGAGACCCTGTCTCAAAATTAAAAAAAAAAAAATTAAAGATAGCTGGGGTTGTAGCTCAGTGGTTAAGTGCCCCTGGGTTCAATCCCAGTACCAAATGTCACATTAAAAAAAAGTTGAATTATAAATGATTTTGTTTCCAAAAATGCATCAGACACTGATTGATTTTTAAGGTTGGACCACTTGTTACACCACAGAAACAAAGCTCACCAGCAAAGGTCCTTTCTGCTCTTTGCACAGTGACACCAACACAAGGCCAATTTTGTCTATGTCTATGAGAGTCACTATTCAATGAAGTTTTTATTTCACAAATCCCAGAGTGCCCCAAGACCAGAAGCAGATATTATACAAGTAGAATACAATCTAGCATAGACAGATATTTGGGAGGAAAGAAGCAGAACACATCAAGCCACAAGTGTGTCTTGGACTCCTCCTAAGATTGAAGAATGGGGTAAATGTTGGGTAGCATCAGGAGATGAGACTGGAACAGCCTTTCCAATCCAAATATTTCAAAGAAATGTGTCTGTTTCTTCCATCCACCAGCATTTTCTCAAAGTCTGTCATTCTCCTTTTCAATTGTCTAATGTCACCGTGACACACACATACATGCATGAAGTTCATGGTGCACTGAAATAGAAGTCTCTTCTGGAATTGGAAGAAGCAAACTGCAGCACATGTAGCACACCTGAAACTGACTCCCAGTCATAGATGGGAAGCTCAAGGTCAGAGAAGACCACATAGCAATGAATAAGCCAACTCTCAGAATGAAACTCCTTATAAATTGTGAGTCACTAGCTACATGATTTGGAGAAGTTTCTTAACCTAGCTAACTTCTGTTTCTATGTCTGTGAAATAAAGATAATACCTACTTGAAAAGATAATGAAGGTTTTATATATATATATGTGTATACACACATATGTATATAAATATAGCACACATAACTATATATAAAACATACATATGTGGCAGCTCACCAAATATCAGCAACTCATTACTCATTATCATAAAGTATAATAAAGAACTGAAGAAAAAATAATAGATATAGCTACCATACACTGAGTTTACTTTTACAGATGAGAATATAGCAAAGAGAAGTTTAAAAAATTGCATAGTTTTGCACAGATAATACATGTTTCTCTGAAACATTTTTTAAAATTGTCATTTTAGGAAGAACTTCTAACCTATAGAATAAATTTGTTTTCTTCTCTTATAAATGAAAAATAACAGTACATTCCCAGTCACAGTTAACAGGAATCTAAATCTAAAACCTATTTATATTCACTTAGTTTTCAACTCAGTTCTCTGCTAGTGATTCGGTAGTGCTTCCTTTCACTTTTTCCTGTACTTACTTCACTCAAATCACATATACTATCTCCTTAGTCTAATATTTCCAGATTTGGACACAAGGTCTATATATTTCCCTTAGTTTCTAACTTTGGCTGAATATAATGATCCCTTGTCCCCAATCCTTCACAAGAATTTTCTTTTCTTTCAAAGTATATTAGCATTGTAATTTAGCAACTTACAATGTAAGTTAGCTGACTTACATTATCATTATAAGTCAGCCTCAGCAACTTAGCAAGACCCTGTCTCTAAAATTTAAAACAAATTTAAAAGAGCTGAACTGCTCAGGGCTTATGCTGCCTCGAGGGTCCTGCAGAGTTGAGATGGTGCTACAGGAAGGCGAGCATTTCCTGACTGGAGGTGACCAGGCTCTTCCAGAAGCGTAGGTTGCTGGGCAGCGTGCACATTACCTCAGAGAAGTATGGTGGTCAAAGTAAACCCTCACCAAGGAAGGGTTCTGTGGAGGGCATTGAGCCCTCAAACAACAAGTCTGTTGAGAGCAATGGATGGGGAATAAAAAGATCAGCACAGGGGTGAGCGCTAAGGAAGTGAATAGTTTCAGCTGGCTTATTCAAACCTACTCAGAGCTAACATGGATGGGATGAAGAAGAGACAAGAAGAGCAAAGCAGCACAGCGAAGAGCACTGAATTCCCTACCTTTACCAAGCCACTGAATTACTGTTTTTCCTTCTGTTTATAGTTTTGTCCATAAATCTAGGTTTCTGGTTTCCCCATTGATAACTGTGATATCAATGTGATATTAGGGTTATTTTGGAGAGAAGAAAGGCTGCAGTGTTTACAAGGTAGCTGTGGTAAGAAACTAGTTTATTTCAGATCTGTGATGCATGGTTATATATTCCAAAAATTATAGTTAAAAAAAAGTCTCTGTAGTCATCTCTGTGAAAAGCAATGTATCATTAAACACCTGTTTTTCAGAAAAAGAAAAAAAAAAAAGGCTGAGATGTAGCTTAGTGGTAGAATGCCCCCGGGTTCAATCCCTAGTACTGAGGGGGGTTGGGGGAAAGAGTGACATTATGTGTTTTTGTGCCAGAATGACACTCAGCGTTTCAGGATATTTTGGAAAGTTCTATTGAGCCTGGTGTACTTGTTTTACATGTCCCTTCTCTCAAGAAGCTTAGAATATAGTGGAGTGGGGTTAAAAAAAAAAAAAAGAAAAAAGATGGTAGAATGAGATGGATATCATTACCCTAAGTGCATGTATGAAGACACGAATGGTGTGAATATAATTTGTATGTAACCAGAGATATGTAAAAACGTGCTCTATATGTGTAATATGAGTTTTAGTGTATTCTGCTGTCATATATAACAACTTAGAATTTAAAAAAAAAAAAGAATATAGTGGAGAAGAGAGGTTGACACACTGGCTACACTTGGTAGATGTACTGCTACTCCTTTTCCACAATGTCCTTCCCCTCTCCTTACTTAACCAAATAGAATTCACCTTCCCAAGGAAGCAGCACACCATCCTTGTAGAATGAATGGTATTTTCATAGAATGTGGTGAAAACAAAGCTAGTAACTAATACAGACAAGGGAGTAGCACAAAACATTGCTTTCAGAATAGGCTTCTTGCTCACGGATGTTTCGCGACAGGCTAATAAGTAGGCTCCAGAACCAAGCATTATAGCTCAAATACATGGGGGAAAGGCTGACTTGGAGCTACACCCGTTTTCATTCTACTGATTTTGTTTGAGCCACATCCCCAGCCCTATTCTGTTTTTTTTTTTTTTTTTTTTTTTTTTTTGGGGGGGGGGGGGTGTTTTTGGGTTTTTTTGGTGTTTGTTTTTTAGAGACAGGGTCTAACTGAGTTGCTTAGCACTTCACTTTTGCTGAGGCTGGCTTTGAACTCGAGTTCCTCCTGTTTCAGCCTCCCCAGCTGCTGGGATTATGCTTTTGGTTTTTAACACAGAACTTCAGAGATTTTATTATGCTGTTGCATATTGTAACTTTCTAAAGGAAAGAGATGATAGTAATTTCCCCAAAATAGTTGACCATTGGAATTCTAGGTAATGCATTTTGGAACTAGTGTGCCAGGAAACACAGCTTAGGAAATGGATATTTAAAACTATAGAAACAAAATAAGCATTATTTAGGATATTAAAAAAAAAAAAAAAACCCATGGGGATCCACCATGAGAATCAATAAAACCTAATAGGTTGAAAAAGACCCAGAAAATGGATTGAGTCTTGATGTTATATGAAATAGCAATTTATTTTCATGCAGTATACCAATATTCAGTCATTTAATATACATGAGTTCTATGAGAGAACATTAACATACAAGATGCATTATTGCCAGCAAAATAGAGATCCTGGTATGCCAGTCTTGTTTTACATAGAGCCAAGATAATAAAGGTAAAACATTTGACCTACTGACATCATTAATTTTCTACTTTGCACAAATAATTTCTATAAATTAAATTGACACCCAGAAAAAAAAAACTAGTTATCTGTTTAATGGAAACCTATATTATATCTCTATTCAGAAAGGCTGAAGTCTAAATTAATTTTCAAAGTACCAAATGAAAACTAGTGATTGTTTTCTAATGACAGACCAAATAGACAGGCATAATAGAAAACTTTCCAAATCAGCTTCCTCAGCAGAGCTCTATCATTCAAAGAAAGAAGTGTGTAGGATAATCTTGTTACTCGAAGACATGGAAGCAAATCCCAGATGAAAAGGGAGAGTTTAAAATTGTTTTCCTGGGGAATGATGTGCAGGCAGAAGGTTGTTGAGGCAAAAGGCAAAGTAACTTTTATTTAAGTGTCCTTTGGAGTTATCTGATTTTTTAATATATAAAATACTTTGTCAAAAAAAATGTAATTTTTTCAAAGGAATTATCCTTTTGCCATTTAATGCTCATTTGCTAAAAAAATATAAACACAGAAAGGAGTATTTAGTCTAAGGAGGATATGGCTATGATATGAGGCTAATACCATGCTGGGGGGGGCGGGGGCAGTCTGTATGAATTTTGATTGCTAATGAAATATCACTCTCTATTGACCAAGCAAGATGAGGAGATTAAAATGTCTATGAAGGCACTCAGGAAGACTTCAAAACACAAAACACTTGGAATAGGGTTTTCCTCTCCTCAGTCTGAAAACAACTTCTTTTCTTCGTTCCTAGCTTATATATTATCTACAATTACTCTTTTACAATTAGTTCATAAACTGATGAAAGGCTCAGATTCTCTTCTGTTCTTACCTTCTTGTCCTTTGGGACTATAGATCCACCATGAAAGGAGAAGGAAAAAAGAGGGTGTGAGGAAGAGATTGAAAAAAATTAACTGGGGATACTCTTACGCAGGGTTTTTAAAAAACTACTGTATTTTAAAATCATTTAAACTTTGGCAACAAAGCTCTTCCATTCTTAGGGTGTTTTTATTTAATTATACAAGAATAATCTTAGAAGTAGTGGTGGTTTCAATTTGTCTGATAGAGAAAGCTAGAGAATTACCCTTCATAATACTTAATTAAACATTTCTATCAATTACACTGAATAAATATGCAGTCAGAACTACTGCTGGTTCATTTGGCGTTTAAAAACATGGCATATATTAAAGTCCTAGTTTGGCTATGCAACACATTCAATTCAGTTAGCAAACATAGCGATTGTTTTTCCCAAGAAAATTGTTCCTTTTAATTAAAGCATTTGCTCTTCTCTTAGCACTTCACAATGTGTGATGCAAAATAAACATAAAATAGTGCATATTTCTCTCCTCAGCTTTCTCAGGCCAGATTCAGAATAATTTGATTCAGAATATTCTCTTAAGGAAGTGGAATTAAAAAAAATACTACTGGCAATTTTGGATAATCTTGTTACTTGAAGATTTGGAAAAGCTACTTTATCAATAGATCTTGCTACTTAATAAGATTTTTAAAACATGGTGAGAGATTATGATGTGGGATCTTAACACTTCTTTTTCCCCTCAGTGACTAACAAATTAAATATCCAGTTACACGTCAAGATCTATGTTGAAAAAATGGAGTCATTTAGAATTATTAGTGCTTAAACTGCTGAAGATTAGGTACAAATAAAGAAAATGGTCTAAGGTAACTGGACAGAATGCATCTGATTTCACTGAAATACAGTATTTGAGGAGGATGAAGAATGCTTGAATCCACTTTATTACTAATTTCTGAGGATAATATAAATTAACCTATACCTGTTGTAATTCAGAAATCCTTTAATTCTTTTGCCCCCCCCCATCTGTTTCTCTCCATTACCAGCCCCCCCCACACACATACCCCATGTGTTCATCTATTTTGCCTGAACTATCAGAAAGGAAAGAAGGAAGAAAGGAGGAAATTCTGCTAGGTTTTCTCTTCAAGTCAATGTTAACCAAGATTTTAGAAACTTTGGAATCAATTCCTCTTGTAGAACTGCTTCCAGAGGAAATTAAGTTTAGAATTCTCAGCATCGACATACACCTGCATAACTGAAGGTTTTTAAAGAAAAACTTTGAAAGGAAAATTCCATGACACCATTTAAGGGCCACCTGCGAAGTCAAATATGGGTTCTACTTTTTAATCAGATATTAAAAATTCACTGAACATTTTGGATTACAGTTGGAAGAAATAACACCTCCCCCAAAAGTGTTTTGTGTACTTGTGTGTTTGTGTATATATAAAAGTTCCCGAAGTATCCCCAAATTGGAAACACCAAGTTTATCTTTCCCTGTGAGGGTGAGGAGTTGGAGTCAGAACTAGTCTCCCCACACCCACCTCCTACCTGGGTGCACACAGCCTGCCACCTACCTGAGGTTTTGTTGCTTTCCCACATTCCTTGACTCCTTTCTCCCTCCATACCCAAAAAAAAGAAGAAGGAAAAAAAAAAGAGTCTTTTTGCTTTGAACTAAGTCCTTCCTTTTACTACTTCATTTTGAGGGGAAAAAAAAAAAAAAACTATACAAATTTGGCTAAATCTAACAAGAAAATCTCCATCCAAAATCCATTGAGGCTCACTGAGTAGGTGAGCATTGTGTGATCTCTAGATGACGGTCACAGGACACAAGAACTGCTGGTGTCTATGGACCTTTATTGTGCGTGCAGCACAGGCAAGGATACAAAAAAAAAAAAAAAAAAAAAAAAGTGTACAGTTTCCTATTATCCATAAAGCAGAGTCCCGCATCACCAAATTTTGTGAAAAAACTGTACTTCATAAGAAACAAATAAGGGATTCATGGCTATAAAGCATTAGAACAAAAATAAAATAGGAATCCAGTTTGAAGAAATAATTACATGTAAAGTTAAAACACCTTGAATTACCTGATAGCCAAGTAACCTTGAAAAACTAACTTAACTTCTATATGTGTCTGTTTCTACATTCATACAACGGAGACAATGCTATCTATTCATTAGTGTTGGATAAATAATGAATTAAAGTTCATATAAAGCCTACCAAGTTCATGACCGAGCACCACACTTAGACCTCATGAACTGTGTGTGTGTGTGAATTCAGAGGAGGAAGAGGTGTTCAATGAAATATAATTAAAACAAGAATTCCAAAGAGAGTCTGTCAGTCCCCACTCTGGTCAAGGCCTTCTGAACTGTTTATACCCATGGAATTTCTTCCTTCTGAAGTATGGTACCAGATTGGAGAAAGTTGAGAAAGTGTTTCACAGTAATGAGCAAAACCAGGAGTCAAGTTTCAGATAAGGAATAAGAGAATTGCTCAGCTAACAGTGGGAAGAAACTTTGGTTTTCTTGAGGGTATGAGGCTATCAAGGGAAGTAGGTCACGAAACAATCCATATTGGAGAAGCATAAAACAAGATTTTCAAGAAGGAAATTCTTAGGGTTAGGACTGTAAGGAAAAATATAAGCACCCAGAGGTATTTAGTGGATCTGAGGTGGAGTGTGGAGACCCTGGGTGTGAGGGAGGGTAGGTAAGTGGATTCTGATTTCACTGGAATTCTTTAGTAAATAAAAATTCTTCCTCATTTTCTCCATCTATTTTGCTATTTGTCATGTAATTGGCATAGACCCATGGGTTTTTATTTTATGAGGTATTATCCAGTACTATCATCATTTGTTTTGTTGTCCACAGGTATTCCAGCTGTGAACGGTGGTAGTGCCTTCAAATTGTTATTATTTGGGTGGGGTTCTGGGTGGGGATTCAACTCTGGGGCACTCTACCACTCAGCCACATCCCAGCCCTGTTTTGTATTTTATTTAGAGACAGGATCTCACTGAGTTGCTCAGTGCCTCACTTTTGCTGAGGCTGGCTTTGAACTCTCAATCCTCCTGCCTCATCCTTCCCAGCCACTGGGATTTACAGAGATGTGCCACTGCACATGGCTCAAATTATTTTTTGTATCCACTCAAGGTGCCTGTATAATTTTTAATCACTTCGCCATTTTCTGAGATGACTTTCAAAAATGTTCCTAGTTCATCATATACTTTCTTTAACCCACTCCTAGAATCATCTATTTCTCAAAAGATCCCCAATTTTTTCTATAAGAGAATATATAGCATTTAAGTGTTCTGAAAAACAAGGTATCCAATCTCACCATTCCTATTCAATATAGTACTTGAAATTTTAGTTAGAGTTGTTAGGAAAGAAAAAGAAAGAGAGATAAATAGGAAAGGAAAAAGTCCAATAATCACTGTTTGCAGATAAGATCCTACTATACTTAGAAAATCCAAAAAGCCCTATTAGAAGGCCTCTAGAGCTAATGAACAAATATAGCAAAGTAGCAGAATACAAAATCAACATGCAAAAATCAATACTTTTTGATACACCAATCATGAATCTGCTGGAAAAGAAACTAGGAAAATTTCTTCATTCACAATAGCCTCAAAATAAACAAACAAACAAACCCAGGGATAAATCTAACCATGGAGGCTTTTATAGTTTAAATATAAGATGTCCCCCCCAAAATTCATGTGTGAGACAATGAAAGAAAGTTTAAAGGGGAAATGATTGGGTTATAAGAAGCATAACCTAGTCAGTGCATTAATCTGTGATGGGGATTAACTGGGTGCTAACCTTAGACAGGTAGGGAGTGACTGAAGCATTTGGGTCCCTGGGGGCATGCCTTTGAGATTTGTATTTTGTGCTTGCTGAGTGGAGCTCTCTGCTTCCTAGTGCCATGTTACCAGCTGCTTTCCTCCAACACACCCTTCTTCCATGATGTTCTGCCTTACTTCAGGCCCCAAAGAATGGAGTCAGCTATCTATGGACTGAGACCCTTGAAACCGTGAGCCCCAAAATGAACTTTCCTCCTCTAAAATTTTTCTTGTCAGGTCTTTTGATCACAGCATTAAAAATAAACTGACTAAAACAAAAGACATCTATAATGAAAATTATAGAACAACAAAGAAGAAATTGAAGGAGAAACTAGAAAGTGGAAAAACCTCCAATATTCATGAATAGGCAGAATTGATAATAATGTTCAAATGGCCACATGACCACAGGCAACCAACAGATTCAATACAATCCCCATCAAAATACCAAAGACATTCTTACAGAACTTGAAAAAGAAAAGTACTAAAATTCATATGGAAGAGCAATATATCCAAAATATTCAAAGAATTTAGAGCAAAAAGAGCAATGCTGGAATCACTGCTACATGTCTACATTTGTGTGTGTGTGTGTGTGTGTGTGTGTGTGTGTGTGTGTGTATTTGTACATACGCGTATGTACTTAATGTAGTTTTACTCATTTGTAGGAAAATGGATGGAACTAGAGAACATCATGTTAAACAAATAAGTCAGACTCAGAAAAATTAAGGGTCATATTTTCTGTCTCACATGTGGAAGCTAGAAAAAATGTAAAGGAATGAAAAGAAGGATCTTATGAAAACAGAAGAGAGCTCAGTAGATTAGAGGAAGAGGACTGGGGGAGGGAGGAGGAGAAGAAAAGGGAAGGTACTGGGAAATGAATTCTACCAAATTATGAGCATTTACAAATATGTCACAATGAATTCCACTATTTTGTATAATTGTAATGCACCAATAAAAAATGAAGGCAAGAAGGATGGACACAAGTGTTCTAAGTATGTAGAAACCAGAATTTTAGTGGCAGGTGAGTTCACTGCTATTTGGATATCACTGAATTTAGGACCTCTCACCAGATAGCACTATAAACTAAGTATATATACTAATACATATACACATGTAATTTTATGTATCTGCTATTTATGATAAAATATTTTTAAGGACCTGAATACTGAACCAATCTACATGTATAAGACTCAGGTCATACGATATGGAAATAAATACCAATGATTAAAACTATAAAGGCAATGATCAAACAGTCTAAAGGTGGATACATCCACTCATCAGCCCAGAAACGTAAATTTATGGTATTAATTATATAACTTGATATTGAACAAATCCAACTAACATCCGTACTAACTCAACAGAGCACTAGGAATTGCTTTCCAAGGACTATTTTGGTCTGTAGTTAGGGGTCTCTTTATGACACAGGATGATGCTTTAGGAAGAGTTGCTTTTGACAGAAGGAACTCCCAACATTTCTGATGGGCAAGGAGCAGCTTGAGTCCTCATCTTTTTAGACTCTCAGTCTGACCTTGCCTCCTCGCACAGCCCCAGCCACCACCAGCCCCATCTCAAATTTTGAGCTTGATTGTTGTGGTAAAATTTTGAAAATTTATGAAATCTGAGGAGGAACTGAAGTGATTCAGGCCTATATGATTCAGAATATACTCACTGAAGAGGTGTAACTTGAAAGACAAACACCACTTCAGAAAATCTATGTATAATTCAGAATGACTGTAGAAATGTTCCCTTTGTCTTTAAGGATCTTATGTCTAGACTAAAGGAATGTGGGTTATTGGTATGAGGAATGGTTCAGGAGACATCTGGATTTACAAATTGCTGTAATTTGTTTGCTAAGTTTAAAAGACTTGGTAATTTTGTTATCTTTCTTGGACAAGAACTCAACAATAGAAATATTATGAGCATTCTGTTTGAGCAGTAAGAACATTCCTGTGGGTTATATGTAATACCATTATAAGAACATTAGAAAATGCTTTCCAAGAATTATTTTGATCTGTAGTTAGGGGTTTCTATGACACAGGATGATGCTTTAGGAAGGGGTCACTGTTGACAGAAAGGAACTCTCAACATACCTGGTGCACAAGGAGTTGGTGTTTCAGCCAGATAACACAGGTACCAGAGACAGATGACATAGTGTTATCTTAATATTATAAAGTATCAAGTCTGGAGATTTAATTTACTATCATTATTAAGGCTGCTTATTAAAGATAAAATCTAGCATAAGTATTTTATTCTCATTAATAGAGGTAGGAAGCAAGGAAGAGAAAATATTTTTGAGGCTTTTATAATTGATCAGAGCTAAATGAAAGCACACTGCTTTCTTATATGAGATCCTATGCTCCTATCAGTGCCAAATGGAATTGCATACAGGCCAGCAACAGTAATGTTGGTAAATTTTACTAACATAGAGCAAAACATTACAGCAATTGGTGAAAGAAAGCAATACTTTTCCCACTAAACTATCCTGATAGGAAATTTGAGCAATGAATGAAATCCAAACGAGTGCCCATTGAGGACATTAACTTTGTACTCAATTATGCAGAGGAAACAGCATTTGCGTTTCTAACTTATGTGATACATCTTTACTCCTAACCCATATCTACTGACTTCTTTTGAAACACCCTCCTAACTGACCTTGCCTCTAGCTTTGCAGTCTTCAATATTATCTCCATAGAATATTTGTTAAATAAAGTAAAAATAATTTCTTGTCCTTCTTAAAATACTTCAAATACATGAGCCCCCAATTCCCTCAAGATAAGTCAGAACATCTTAGCCTGGTATATGAGGCTATTCATGAGCTGCTACCTCCCCAGAACTAGTGCTTGTCACTATGCTATTAAACTATTTCCTTTAAATATATTAAAGTTCTGTGAATCGGTTACTTTTTCTCCTTCCCTTAAAACCATTCATGTCTTCACCCACCATGGTGATCCATGTCTCCTCTTGTGGATTTTGGAGAAACCTCCAGTGCATGAATCTTGGTATAAATCAAGGATGTTAGAAGACATTTAAGATAAAAAATTCTTGTTTTCTGACATCAGGAAGTTAGGAATAAACATGAGATCTAGATTTGGCCAACTGGACAATCCTGCCCAGGAACATGAATTCACAAGAAGGGAAATAAAGCAGAGATTACTCACAGTGGCATCTGTGGTATCAAGACCTCGTGGCGAATAAATGGCAGTCATAGTGGTAAGACCATGAACAAGTTCTGGCCCCTCCAAGCTGTTGTCTATGATACCTTTATGCCTTCTAACTTCAGGTCTTTGACTCTGAACTATGCAGTGTTCTATAAATAAACTGGTGTTTTCTGTTTATGGTAGTTAGTAGTGATCTGTTATTTACAACCAAAGTGCCTAAATGAAAAGGAACTCAAATTCTCACATCCATAACTGAATGAGTAAAAGAACAAAAAGAACCATAGGAAAATTTGACTCGAGTTCTATTATTATGACCTTTCTTTTTCTCCCTCCTGCCATGACTTGCCCCCACCACCTCCACTTTCCTAAATAGCAAAGAATTTTAAAAACGAATAAATACTAGTTTCCAAGAAACTCTCGGGGTTCTTGTGTAACTTAATGATTTCTAAGATACCAATTTAATTACATCAACTTAACTGTAATCTGATTATAGCAGCCTCACTGTAATCGAGTTGAAGTCAGAACGCTGTGTTCTCTTCTTTAAGCTGATTTAACTTTGAAACTAAGGAAGAGATTTTTGAAAGAAAAAAAAAAAAACAGGCATCTGTCAACCATGGAAACTAGCTGAGCCTACTACAATATTAAAGCTCGCATTTCAATAAATAAATATATTCATGACTCCAAACAGCAATTAGACATCTTCTAATGAATATCCCTTCGGGTACTTCAGATTGAACATGACTTTGAAACTTAATTTATCTCTTTACATCCAAACATCACTTATAAATTTTGCTTAATTTTCTGTTTTAAGATAAAAACAGACCATTGATAGACTTCCAGAACTTTTTACCCCTTTAAATTTCCTTAGAATTGCTAAGAAATGCAGAAGTCTAAATCTGTATTACTATTGTGATTTTTTTTAAAAAAAATAACTTCTATATCAATTTTAACTATTTTGAGGCAAGTTTATAAGCACTAGAAGAAATAGACAGTCAAATTTCCATTACACAAAGAAAATGCCAAGATAGGAAATAAGTAAAGGAGCCCCAAGCAGAAACATCCTCAGATCTAATAGGCAGAGATACAAGTGAGATTAATAAAAATTAAAAACCCACTGATTCAATCCCTACTGAATCAGGGATTGCCCGTGGCAGCAAAGTCTTTAACATTCCTCCCTCGGAGATGTGGGAATCTATGCAATCTTCTCTTTCATCGGAGGTGGCTTTTGAGTGCTTTGACCATGAGCGATGGTTTGAACATTGCCTAAAGATCATGTGTGCTTCCCTCTTCAATGGACAATGCACTACAAGAACACTGAGTCTTCATGTGACGTCTTAGCACCCCAAGAACGCCAGACTGGAGAAGCCATGTGGAGGAACTCTGGTCCACACTTCCAACTCAGTCCTGCCTCCCGCCATCCCTGTAGAAATGCCAGACATGTGACTGAAGCTGGTGATCCCAACCAGCCCTTGTGCCAGCAGAATGTCATACAGTTACCTCCACTGATGCCAATTTGGCCAGAAAACACACACAGTTGAGCTCTGCCTGAATGTCTGACCCAGAAAAGTGAGAAATAAAATGAAATGACTCTTGTTTTAAGCCCCCAAGTTTTGGACTAGTTTGGCACAGCATAATAACAGAAGTGGTAAAACCAAAGGGACAACATGTGACCTGGATATTGGGAATAAGCAATGGTTGGAAGCACAATGGGCTCTGGGAGTTGAGGGACAGTTCATTGTAAGCTAGAGGGAAATAGATTATTTTTATAACCTGGCAGAAAAGCTTGGCAACATCCTCATATGTGGCAGTGTGAAAAATAGAAAATGCACCTAATGAATTCGACAACCTAGTGAGCAATATGTTCTGGGAAGTGTTGGGGTTGTCATCTACTCTCCCGTGGATGCTTATAATAACGTAACAGGGCAGAGGGATGAGTGGGAGGAAAAACTGTTGCATTTTTTAATCGAGTTTGTAAAGGGCCCAGGACAATCTTTCTAAGCCACACTATGTTATCAAAGAGATAGGCTTAAGGAAATGATCAAATTCCAGCACTATAAGTGGTGCACAGCCACAAGGAATCCAAGTTTGGGCTGTATAATTCTTTCTTGAGATGACATAAAGATTTAAGTCAATGCCCCAGATATACTTTCATTTATACAGAAAGCCAAGGACATTACAAAAATGCCGCAGCTCCTCTTAGCTAGACAACAATTCTTCTAAGACAAATAAGCATACTTCCCAGAGTCGCCTAAAAGGGAGCCCAAGATACAGATTTTTTTTTTTTCTTTTTGGGATATGTGTATGGTATTTGACTAATGGAGTTGATTTAGACATTGATACATAAGGTATCTCAAAAGCTTTTAAACAACGTGTATCAACCCTAACAGGGATAGGGACACTAAAAAATGAAGAAAGACTTTTGAAACTCCAAACTTCTGTGTGCACAGAGTAGGCCCAGAATTTTACTTACCTGCAAAACTGCCTCTGTTTTAGGAAAAGAAAGGATTACCCAGAGGGCTGAACCTAGAATTGTTGAAAATTACCGAAAAGGTATAGAACTGAGCCCTATTCATGTCAATGACAATATGTACGCCCCGAACTTCAGAACTGCTCAGCTAGTGACTGGCACATGCCTCCCACTTCCCCCCTCCTTTTAAATGCATTTTTATTTTTACTTGACACATAGTAATTATACATACTTACGGGATTCAGTGTGACATTTCAATACATGTCTGAATGTATACAATGCATAATGTATACATGGCACTCAGGGTGGTAGGCATAGCTATCAACTCAGACATATATCTTTTTTGTATTGGGAAGATTCAAAATCCTCTCTGCTAGTTCTTTTTGAAATATTTAATTAATTGTTATCAACCACAGTCATCCTACTATGTCATAGAACATTACCAGTTATCCCCCTATTCAGTGGCACCCTGGACTCATCAACCATATTTTTTCTCCATCCCTTCTGTCCTCCTCCCAATCTCTATTACGTCCTTTCTGAATGGAAGAGTCTAGGCTGTTCCATCACAGTACCTTTCATGTGCTTTCTAGGAAGGCAACACATTGTTTCTGAATTTCATAGTTTTTCAGAGAAGTGAAATTGAGCCCAAGGAAATAAAGAGTTTCATCTGCCCTTGGCCATGATTTCATGTGAGATCCAGTCATCAAGCAAGACCCTGATGCTGTATTAGGGTAAGACTCTAGGGTGGGAGTCTTGGGAAAAGATGAGTGTCTTTTGGGTGTGAAAGAAATGTCAATGTAAGTAACCTAAAGGCACACTGTGGTAGTCTTAAACGTGGATACAAAAGTTTTTTGGTTCTTCCCTCATCAAGTTGTGGAGGCCACTGTATTTCCCTTTGAACTGAGTTAGGTTAATAAGTGCTTCATTGGATGGAAGATAGCAGATGTGAAGCTAAGTGTCTTTTAAGAGTAGTTCCTAAAAGGCCATGCAGTCTCCAGTCTCCGCCTTGATCAAAGGTGTCTGATCACTATGAGGTTGCCGTGCTGGAAAGACCATCTGTATGCCCTCTGGTTGGCAGTTCTGAGTACAGCCTTCTAGCTGTCCCAGCAGACCTGATGTGTCAATGAAGCCTCTTGATTGAGTAAGGACAGGGCTCAACATGGGGAATACCAGGATGTGACCTCCATCCATACTGCACACAAGAGTCACCCAGCCAAGCCCTGTCTGAATCCTTAACTCAGGAAATTATGAGATATATCATGTTTGTTGTTTGAAACCAACAAGCTTTATGGGTCAATTTTTTATGTAGTCATGGAGAAGTAGGGACACTTACTAAAGTTTATTAGACACTGACCAAGCACTTTAAGCATGTTAGGAATCCTACCGTGGGGATTATGACAGGTACCTGTTAAACAATGAACTGAGTAGGACAGGAGATACTACTGGTTGGAGCCCCGCACCCATGACAAAAGGGTTGGTACACCATTAAGAGAAAGAAAAAATTGGTCCCAGTCAACTTCAGAAAGCCACAAAATAAAAACTTCCTTCTCTTTATCGGATCATTCCTTCAGCAGGTATTTTCAGCAAGCTCTAGCATCTTCTCTACTCTTCATTGAGTTTCAAGCTGGCAAATATAAATTACAAAGCATCTATACTTCCTCTTTTTTTAAAAAACTTTTCCTCAAACAAATGTTGTTTAGGTACTCAAAAGATTATATATATATATATATATATATATATATATGTATATATATGTATACACACATATATGTATATATATATAACATATATGATATGTATATAGTGCTGGAAATATTATATAATAGAGACAGAGATGGGGGGAATAGAAACAAAGATATAAAAAAGAAGGAAAAAGCAAAAAACAAAAACAAAAACATCTAGCAAAACTGGCCTTAAATCTAAATTCTGTACTAAAATAATCAGCAAACAACTCACTATATTTTTTGAAGAGCACAATTTTTTCAAGTTGCTGGTTTTATATAAAGTATTTTTACAACAATTGTGTCTTCACACATGTATTTAGGGTAATGATGGATAACTCAGTCTGCTATTATTCCTATCCCCTTGCCCCATCCCCTCCCCCCTCTTTGTTCTGTTTAAGGTTTTTTCATTCCTCTCATCCCCACTCCATTGCCTTTATAAGTTAGTATCTTCATAACAAAGAGATCATTGGACCTTTGGTTTTTTGGGATTGGCTAACTTCACTTAGCATTATTTTCTCCAACTCCATCCATTTACCTGCAAATGCCATGATTTTATTCTCTTTTAGTGCTGAGTAGTGTTCCATTGTGTATATATACCAAAGTTTCCCTATCCATTTATCTGCGGATGGGCATCGGGGTTGGTTCCACAATCTAGCTACTGTGAATTGTGCTGCTATAAACATTGATGTGGCTGTGTCCCTGTAGTAAGCTGTTTTTAAGTGCTTTGGGAATAGACCAAGGAGTGGGATAGCTGGGTCAAATGGTGGTTCCATTCCAAGTTTTCCTAGGAATCTCCATACTGCTTTCCAGATTGGTTCCACCAATTTGCAGTCCCACCAGCAATGTAGGAGTGTGCCTTTTTCTCCACACGCTTGCCAGCATTTATTGTTGTTTGTTTTTTTGATAGCTGCCATTCTGACTGGAGTTAAGATGAAATCTTAGAGTAGTTTTGATTTGCATTTCTCTAATTGCTGGAGATATTGAACATTTTTTCATATATTTGTTGATTGTTTGCATATCATCTTCTGAGAAGTGTCTGTTTAGTTCCTTGGTCCATTTATTGATTGGGTTATTTGTTTTTCTGGTGTTAAGGCTTTTGAGAGCTGTATAAGTCCTTGAGGTTAGTGTTCTATCTGATGTGCTTGTGGTAAAAAAGATTTTCTCCCATTCTGTAGGTCCTCTATCCACCTCACTGATTGTTTCTTTTGCTGAGAAGAAGCTTTTTAGTTTAAATCCATCCCATTTATTGATTCTTGGTTTTAGTTCTTGCACTATAGGGATCTTATTGAGGAAGTTGGGGCCTAAACCAACATGATGGAGATTTGGGCCTACTTTTTCTTCTATTAGGTGCAAGGTCTCTGGTTTAATTCCTAGGTCCTTGATCCACTTTGAGTTAAGTTTTGTGCATGGTGAGAGAAAGAGATTTAATTTCATTTTATTACATGAGGATTTCCAGTTTTCCCAACACCATTTGTTGAAGAGGCTGTCTTTTCTCCAGTGAATGTTTTTGGCACCTTTGTCTAATATAAGATAACTGTAGGTGTGTGGGTTCATCTCTGAGTCTTCTATTCTGTACCATTGGTCTACTGGTCTATTTTGGTGCCAATGCCATGCTGTTTTTGTTACTATTGCTTTGTAGTACAATTTAAGGTCTGGAATAGTGATGCCACCAGCTTCATTCTTCCTGCTAAGAATTACTTTGGCTATTCTGTGTCTCTTATTTTTCCAGAAGAATTTCATGATTGCTTTTTCTATTTCTATGAGGAATGATATTGGGATTTTGATTGGTATTGCATTGAATCTGTATAGTGCTTTTGGGACAATGGTCATTTTGACAATATTAGTTCTACCTATACATGAACAAGGTAGATCTTTCCATCTTCTAAGATCTTCATTCATTTCTTTCTTTAGTGTACTGTAGTTTTCATTGTAGAGGTCTTTCACTTCTTTTGTTAAGCTGATTACCAAATATTTTTTTTTGAGGCTATAGTAAATGGGGTGGATTTCCTAGTTTCTCTTTCTAAGGATTTGTCACTGATGTACAGAAATGCCTTTGATTTATGGGTATTGATTTTATATCCAGCTATATTGCTGAATTCATTTATTAGATCTAGAAGATTCCTGGTAGAATTTTTTGGATCTTCTTTGTATAGAATCATATCATCTGCAAATAGTGATAATTTGAGTTCTTCTTTTCCTATCCGTATCCCTTTAATTTCTTTTGTCCGTCTAATTGCTCTGGCTAGGGCTTCAAGAACTATATTAAATAGGAGTGGTGAAAGAGGTCATCCCTGTCTTGTTCCAGTTTTTAGAGGGAATGCTTTCAATTTTTCTCCATTTAGGATGATGTTGGACTGTGGCTTAGCATAGATGGCCTTTATGATGTTGAGGTATGTTCCTGTTATCCCTATTTTTTCTAGCATTCTGAACATGAAAAAATAAAAATTAAAAAAAAAAAGAATAATCTCTGGGTATAATAAAAACTTGGAAATTTAAAACAAGAGAAATAACTTATTCTGTGGAACTGCTGGGCAAGCACGCTTTGGACCAAGGCCCCTCTCAAGAAAAACTGCAGATTTGGGTGATTTTTTTTTTTTTTTTTTTTTTTTTTTTTTTTGTAGAGCCAGACCCTCAGTGCCACATACACAATCACCTCAACTGATATTTGCTGATCAGCTCAACAAACATCTATTTTTCAGGGTGCCAGAAGCTCAGAAGACAAAGGTCAAGGTGCCGGATTTAGTGTCTCAGAAGGATACTCATCCTCATTTGTAGATAATGGTCTCTTTTTCAGTGTCCATCTCCTCTGGTCCCTGTTTATGAGAGCACTTATCCCATCCTGAGAACTCCACCATCATGACATAATTGCTTTTCAAAGGCTCGTTCTCTAAATAACTTCATAGGGGAATACTAGGGCTTCAGCATATGATTCTGTGGCTGTACCACCACTCAGCCCATAGCAAGGTGTGTGTCCCCAGCATGTGCATACATGGTGGTCAGGCACATGAGTCACAATGAAATCATGTTCTCGAGTTTCTTTCTTCAATATCATTGCAGAATCTTGCTTTTTTTTTTCAATATACACAATGGAGTTTTATTCAACAATAATGAGAAACAAAAACATGCCACTTGCAGGAAAATAGATAGAACCGAGATCACCAGGCCAAGCAAGTCAAACATCAAGCCAAACCCAAGTCAAGCATCATATTTTCTCTCATCTGTGAAAGCTAGAGAGAAAAAAGAAAAAGGAAGGTGTGTGGGGTGGAATCTCATGATTCAGGAGAGTAGAATTTTTAACAGATGTTAATTGCCAATATCCCAAAATCAAACCATAAAACAATAAAAAGTGAGTGTTTAAAGCAAATGATAAAATATGCTTAATTTGCATGTTATTTTAACCATTCGGTGAAATAAATCAAATTTTCATCAGTTGTGTTTCTTAGATTCAACATTTCATGGTCATTTTTCCAAATGGAGTTATGTGAAGCCAGTCTGGAATGAGGGAGAAGCTGTGGGTTTCTCTTTACTGGTTTATAGTACTATGTAGCTAACTCTATTAATACTATGTAGGTGACTCTACAATGCTATGCCTCAGACCTTTCTGGCCTTGGCAGGTAGAAGGTACTGTTTCCACTGAACTAAATCTGATTTTAAATCACTTTGCCCTATATTTGTTAGCATACTTTTTCTATGAAGATCCAGTAAATATTTTAGTGTTACTGTCAACTAAAAAAGTATACTGTTGTAGCGTGAATTACCCTAGCAATACATAAATATGTGGCTATGGTTGCTCTCCAATAAAAATTTGTTCCCAAAACTAAGCAGTTAGATTTAGTATGCTGGCCATAGTTTGTAGACCCTGCCCTGTATGCTATAATCATAACAATGATACAAAAACATAATAAACCCCAAAAATGAATACATAATACAAAGAATCTGGACAAGTAAAGACTGAATTAACAAATTAGTTTTCCCATATGAAATATTTTACCAAATGCAAGTAATGTTTTTTTCTAATATAAAATCTGTAGCAAAGTTTCAAATTATTTGAGTCAAAGAGGAATGTTATAATGAGATAAAGAAGTATATTTGAATTTCTTTAGTGAAGACATATATCTTTTAAAAGATAATTTGCTTAGAAAATTTGCTGATGGAAAATCTGATTATTTAACTGATGAATTGGATAACCATATATTTTTCATTCAAATTGGAAAAATTGGAGGAATAAAAGCAAAGCTAAACTATTCAAGTATACATTTTTGAAAGACTTATTGTCAACAATTCTTTCTTTAAACTTATAAAATGGTATTAATCACTATCTCCCAAAATAAATAAACCATCTAATAAAAATATACATACATGTTATCTTAAGTGAATGTTTCTAGTAATTGCCTGAATATTTTTAAATAGCCTAAGGAAAAGAATTGTTTTTACCTCACATGTCCCTCATTATTTCATGGGACCTGTTCTGAATTTTATATTTTCCAGTATAATTGTGTGAATTTATTATTTTAATTAATTTTATAAATTTATTTGTAAAATCACTTGCAATCATCTTCCAATTTTCATTTTACAGTTAAATTTGATGCTTTAACTCCTCCATAGACTAAAATTTTTTGTACCGGGGTTTGAACTCAGGGGCACTCAACCACTGGGTCACATCCCCCGCCCATTTTTTTTTTTGTATTTTATTAGAGACAGGGTCTCACTGAGTTGCTGAGTGCCTCACCATTGCTGAAACTAGCTTTGAACTCAAAATCCTCCTGCCTCAGCCCCCCAAGTGCTGGGATTACAGGTATGCACCACCACACCCGGCTTAAAATGTTATTATTTAATAATTATTATTTAAGAAATTATTTTCTATTAAGGTTCCAAGTTAGGTAGAACAAACTGTAAAATGGGGAATGTTCTTATTTCTAATGTTTTTGCATTCATCTTTCTAAGTATTTAAGCCAAATTTATTTGTTTAAGTAGAATTAACTCAGTATCTGGAGATGATTAACTCCACAACCCCACACAGATGCCAGGAACTGTGGATGCTCAAGTCCCGGATGTAAAATGAGATGGTATATGCATATCACCTACACACATGCTCCTGTATACTTTGAATTATATCCAGACTGCTTATAATACCTAGTGCAATGTAAATGTTATATAAATGGTTGTTAGACTGTATTCCTTAGGAAATAGTAACAAGAAAAAGAAGGTCCACACATGTTTAGTGCACAATTCCTGTCCTGAATATTTTGGCTGAATCTGTGAATGCAGAACTGTGGCTACAGAAGGTCAACTGGACTGGATTTTGCTTCCATGATGAGTACTCTTCATCACCATCATTTTCACAAAATAAAAATCTTCAAATGTCTACTCCATGTTTGCATCTTCTTTAACATGTTCCACCAAATATAAATACTTGAAAACTCAGAGCTACTCAAACTCAATCCTTTTTGGTACAAAACATAAATTTATTCAGCTGAACACAGGAGCTCCAAACAAAATTTTCCCATAATTAGAGATATTATGCAATTTCAAATTTAAATGATCTACATCACTTGAGGAATAATATTTAATTTGTTCCAATCTTCCCTTTCTTTTACAGGGATACATTACAACAACTTCCTCTTCATAAATTGTTTTGAACAACTGCAATTTATTAAAAGCATTAAAGGTGATTCTTGATACACCATTCACAAATACATTGAATAAATATTTCTTGCTGATTTTTAAATAAAACATAACAATAATTTTAGAATGATTTATTTTCATAAACATCTCAATATCATGGGCAGCATTTTAGGTTTATTACTAAATGCTTCAGAACCTAACACATTACTTGGATCATCTTCTTGGTCTTCTAATTAATGGTAGGCAGCAAAAATTAAAGGCATATTTGCCAGCAAAAATTATTTGTGTTGTTACACAAAAATAAGAACTATCCACATAAAAATGGTTATTCAGTTACTCTAAACGACACATACACGCACACACGCACGCATGCGCGCGCGCACACACACGCACACGCACTTATTTAAAAGTAGAAAATTTAGCTTCTATTACCTGTAGAGCAGGAACAACAACAAATTATGTGCTCCTCACTGTGAATAACAAGCACATCCCTCCCATTTTACTCTACTTAAGAAGTAGATTGTTTTCTTGAGATGCTGCACTCCACCATTTGTAGTAACAGAGCAAAACCCCATAAAACCAAAATATGTAGTGTAACAACAATCTTGAAAATTTTAGCTCAATTTTACAAAAGCATTCACCATAACATCAGATATTTCACATTTCACAGAAGAAACATCCAAAGCCTTTATCTTGATTCCATAAAAGGGTTAGGAAAAAAAAGATTGATCCATTATTGGAATTAACTAGTTTTCTGGTTGAAGAATCCACACATATCAATATGAACTTGGCATCATTTAATAAGTGGAGCTATTCTTCTGTGAAGCAGTCAACAGGCACAGCTACTGCTTCAGTTTTCATACATGCACAGAAAAACCTCAAATCAAAAAATGAATAAAAGCCATTGTAAACAGCCATTTCATCTAAATGAAATATTTCACAGAACGTTATGTAAACACACCATCTGCAGCTGCATATTAATCACCATCTTCAGGCACATCCTTCATAATATTTTAACTTGTTATGTAGATGCTGATGCTTCCTCAGCATATTGTCTTTGGTTGCTTGTGTAGTTATTGATATCATTGTGGTCCCTGTAGCAGGTAGTAATTGTCAACAAATATTTTGAGCAAGCTACATGTTCTTCAACAATGTTTTAGCAAAACAAATTTAGCTATCAACTTTTATAAGCATGCACTTTTAGTTTTTCCACTCATTGCACCAAAATGTATTACTAAATTAAGCATATTACTAAGCAATACATACGTATATGTATCTCCATATGATAAATATCAATATTAGTGTAGCAATAATGTTCAGAACACTCGATAGTCTCAGCTTCTCTCACTGGTGCATATTTTACAGATACTTCAATAATTGACCATGTCCCTCATTGATTGCTCCAACTAATTATCTGGCAGCTTAATGCATCTCACAGGCCATCAACTGGCCACAGGACAACTATCTGGTATGTCAAGTAGGGACAATGGTGAAGACTTCATTCAGCGATACCAAGAAATGAGTTAGCAGACCCTAGATCTTCTTGGGATGTGTTTGTTACTAGACGAATGAAAAGGACGTAAAACCAAACAGATCACAGATGAGTGTTTTGCCATTTTTTTGTTTTGTTTTCTCAGATTTAAATTGTGATAAAATATAATGTCTCCTCACTCTGTATGGCAGAAACTGCAAAGTCAAAGTGGAGGACGACAAAACCTCTGTAAATACACTTTTCAACAGTACAAATCGGAATTAAAAAAATATGAAAGCATTTATTATTGCATCAAAACATGAAATTCTGAGGAATAAATTGAACAGAATATATACAAGAGGTATATAATGTAATCTACAAGGTGCTGTTGATAAATATTTAAGAATATCAAAATGAAGACAAAAAGCTACATTCATGGATAAGAACATGCATGATTGGTACGATGTCAATACTTCCAAAATTGGTCTATAGATTTACTACAATCTCAATAGAATTTCAGATTCTTTGTACAACTTGGAAAGCCAATTATAAAATTACTATTGACAGACACACAAAAAAAACTTTAAAAACCCAAGCAATTTTGTAAATGAAAAGCAAATTTGGTGAATTTACAAGACTAGATATCAAGACATCCTAGTAACAATAGTAATCAAGGAAGTCTAGTACTATGCCCATAAATCAAGAAAGAGAATAGAGAAAAAATAGACACATATAAACATATATGTCTGTATGTGGCATATATATGGCAAATATTATATATGTCTGTATATGTCTAATATGTATGTCTAAATACATCTATATATGTCCATTATATACATGGCAAATGATTTGAACATCTACCCAATGAAAAGATTTCAAGATCATTAGTAATCAGATAGATACAAATTGAAACTACTATGAGCTACAATTACATACCTAAAAGAAAACATAAATTTTATGAAGAGATGAAAGAAATAATCACCATACCAATTACCGATGAGGATACAGAAGACCTGGAATTCTCATCCATTGCTCCTGGGAATATAGTGGTACAGCCACTTGGGAAAATAGTTTAATATGGCCTGCGATCTAACCACACCAATTTTAGGCATTTATTCAAAAGAAATAAAAACAAGTATCCAAAAAGTTAAACGCCTAATGCTATTTTTTCCTTCATTGCTAAAAACTGGAACTAACCCACTTGTCCATTATGTGGTGAATGGCTAAACACATGGTACTGGGAATATAGTGACATACTGTTAAACATTAATAGGAATAAATTGTTTCTATATATGAAGGTTTTATATCAGAAGCATTAAGTAAGGGAGCCAGAAACAAAAAAAGCATATAATGTGTAAATTCATTCACACTATATTCTGAAAAAGATAGAGCTGTTGAGTCAGTGGAGAAGATCAATGATTGCCAAGAACTGTAGATTAGAGTAAAAAAGCTTGACTGCAAAAGGGTAAAATGGAATTACTTGCGGAGATGGGAATGTTCTATCTGGATCATGGTAGTGATTATGCAACTGTATACATTTGTCAAAAATCATGGCATTGAAGGCTGTCGAAGGGTGAATTTTATTGTATGCAAATTTTATCTCCAATTTTTTTTTTTTTTTTTTTTTTTTTTGGTACCGGGGATTGAACTCAGGGGCACTTGACCACTGGGCCACATCCCCAGCCCTTTTTTTGTATTTTATTAGAAGCAGAGTCTCACTGAGTTACTAAGTGCCTCGCCATTGCTGAGGCTGGCTTTGAACTCGCGATCCTCCTGCCTCAGCCTCCCAAAGTGCTGGGATTACAGGCGTGCGCCACCGCACCCGGCTTATCTCCAATTTTTGAAAAAAAATAAGAAATCATGATTGAAATGTCACTTCCTCTTAGAAGTATTTCCTGCCTCCATTTTTTCCCGAGCCTGGAACGTGGTTATTCTCCTTTTGCCCATCAAACTCGGGGTGCCTCTAGCCTTGTGCTTAGCACACTTGCCTCAACTCATATCTGTCTGCTCTCCCAGTGAAGTGGGCTTCTTAAGGACTTCCCTGCCTTCATCTTTATCATGTCTAACAAACAAATATAATCAACAATTTTTGGAGAGGGGAGGAAATAATAAGTGGAAAAGACTTATCATCACTCTTTTCTCTGTCAATCACTCTATGAAGGGGGAAATTTTTCTTCCACCTTTCTGTAGGTACCAAAGCTAATTTTTGTTATATAATATGTCCTGGATTTAGGTTAGAATAGATCCAGGATTTTGATTCCATTCAAATCTATGAGGGCAAGTAATCTGGAGATCACTGCCATTTTCACTCATCACTAGCAGTTCTTCAGAGACCGTGGCCTGCAAAGCCACAAAGGAACATAGGGAGAAGCATGAAGGTAAGGGGCAGAGGAGCGAGAGAACAGCCTTTATTGTGGTTTTTGAAAAAAGGAAAAGCAAATCAGGGTGAGCAGCTCAGTAGCAAAAGGACTAGAAATTTTAAATAATTTTGGCAGGTTCTCTGGGCATAGGGGTATCTTTGTCTAGTACCTGGCCCCATCACTCTTCAGTCCAGAGGAATAGTGTCCCCAACAGCAGAAGCCTGATCAAAGGAGGCAGGTGAGAATGGGGACTAGGATGGATTTGTCTGCATATCAACAGGGCACTCACCACCAACTATTTGGTATCTCTAGGAAATAGCTACCCCTGAGTGTAGCAGTCTCTCCCCAAGTCAGTGAGGACCCATATGCCACAGCACTAAGAATCCAAGAAATGAGACAAGCATAGTTAATACAATCTACAATTTACATAGTATATTTTCCTTGTATGTGAAAGTAGATTTAATAACCTTGCAATAAAACTGGGTGTACCCTGCTAGTTATTGAGGTGCTAGCAACATTTTTAGCCTCTAAAATGAATCTAACATCTTGCTAAATATCAAGTGAAAAATAGCTTAGATAATGGCTAAGGCATATTCCCGTATGTTCTGCCATAAGCACTATATAAACTTAGAGAGAGAAATTTAATTTGTGTATGGAAAGATGGATTACACAGTCAACTTCTTTAACTTTTATTTCCTACTGAGAATCAACAGAAGCTATGCTGTAGAGCCTCCCAGGATAAGTAATAGAAAATGCCAAAGACAAAAAAACTGCTGAGTTATCTTCACCCTTGTTCTTTTATTTAATAGTATGGCCATGTTGTTCCATTTAATGAATGATACAAGGGCTAAGAAAACATAATAGTGTCTGTGCATGTAAAGATATAGAAGAAATCAATTACAATAAAATAGAGAGCATTATATTCTCTCATATAGGTTTTGTTCAACATATTAGGAGAGGGCACATTATATTAGACTCCAGAATATATTTAGTTTAAAATAAACTCCACTACAGTGGGAGAACACACTTATCGCTGGTTCTAAGATCACTCTCAGGTTTTCATTTCTGATTTCTCTCCTTCACACCTGCTTTATCAGAGTTAAAGTTAGGACTAACAATAATTAAATATAAGACCAGCAAATGTTTCATCACAGGGTTTTCTCAGCTGCTGCATAAATGCATAAAGTAGCATGCTCATTTAGGAAATTGTGTTTTGTGTCTGAAATGGCCTCTTTCAACTGCCCTCTCATTTTCAAGAATCTAAATACAATTCGTTGGCTAACTCTAAAAAAAGTTTTAAAAATAGCCTACGGTAACAATAGTAATTTTAAATAACTAATATTTGATATCTCCCTTTGTGCTTACTGAGTATTTAACATACAATATCTCATTTATTTTTTACAAACACTGCCTCCTGAAGGACAGAAAATGAAGAAACCCAGCTATGAAGTGGTAAGCTCAGGCTTTAAAAGAAGAGCTTTCTGATTACTGAACCCACACTTTTAAGCAGCACTCTATTATGTTGTATCTCATGTATGAGCTGCTTGGTTGGAGTCTTTTGGCCTAGAAACTATGTTACAGGTAGTATTTGTAGTCCTGTGGGTAACTACAAAGCATATGGTATATGTTATACTGTTATACCAAATCTGACCACAATGTGTATAGTTGTTTCTGTGAGACAATACACCCTCAGATTTTTCCATTCAGCAGAGCAGGAATAGATTTTCTATTTACATAGTTGGACAATAGAATTTCTTTCTCTTTCCCCTGTGCCCTTTTTAACCTGAATATGGCTGATTATTTGGGACTTTTTGATATAATAAGAGTGAAATAAGAATTATTGTCACCATTGAGGAGAGAGGTAATTTTAGAAAGATGAA
Organism: Tamias sibiricus; assembly: GCA_025594165.1. NCBI lineage: Eukaryota > Metazoa > Chordata > Mammalia > Rodentia > Sciuridae > Tamias > Tamias sibiricus. The sequence goes on from CM046662.1 coordinate 16,438,485, forward strand.
ATTATAATTAGATAAGACCTGTTCCTCATTTGTTTTAGAGAAAATACATTCCCATGATGTATTATGAGCCTATAGTTTCTAAAACCTTGAAAAATATTTTAAAGGTACTACCTGTAATTCTCTCAGTATCCTTACAAAGTGGAGATTCAGGGTTGGATGAAACTAAAAGTGGTTTATACAGGCAGGGAAGTAGCAGAATCAGCCCCTGAAATCCTGGTGTGTCCGGCTCCAAAGAGCTTGTTATGACGTAGCCATGACAGAGGGTCGGTAAACTGAAAATCTTAATGGTTCCTTGGTCATATTTTATTTGGTACACTTAGTGTTTTAAGTAATATTAAGTTCCCAAGCTCAGTAATTTGTCAGTTCTCTCACATACTTATTATGGTTTAGATATGTGGTGTCCCACAAAGCTCTTATGAGACAGTGCCTGAATGTTCAGAGGTAAAATGATCAGATTATGAGATCCTTAGCCTAATCAGTGGATTAATCCACGAAGATGGATTAACTGATTGTTAACTGTAGACAGGTAGGGTGTGGCTAGAGGAAGTAGGTCACTGGAGGTGTCCCTATAGGATTTATATTTTGTCTTTAGTAAGCAGAACTCTGTCTGCTTTTGTGATGCCACATCCTGAGCTGCTTTCCTCAGCTGGGCCCTTCCGCCATGATGTTCTGCCTCACTTTGGGCCCAGAGCTATGGAGTCAGCCCACCATGGACTAAACCTATAAAATCCAAAGCCAAAATAAAATTTTCCTTTTCTAAGTTGTTCTTGTTAGATCTTTTGGCCAGAAACAAAAAAAGCTAACTAAAGCCACACTACCCCATATGCTCAGTTTCTAACACAGCAACGTTAATTTCATGACTCTTGAAAGAGTTTAAGAAGTCTGGTGGAAGAGGATTCTGATGAGTAATGGTGGTAATAGCGGTCATGGTGGTAATATCAAAATATACAGAAGCACGTAACTATCTGCTAGACATGTATTCTCCCACTTAGTCCTAACTACAACCACCCAAGGTGTTAGATATAGTCATTATTTTACTGATGAGGACATTGATTAATTCCCCTAAGCCTAACATAGTTCCCTAGTGGTAGAGATTCGATCCAACTCTGCATTACTGGAAGTACAGGCCCATAACTACTATACTGTATTCCTTCTCCTACAGCACCATGTTGTGAATGTCTCTATTAAAAATGACTCACAAACACCTAAAAACATCAGTACAGGCTCCAAGAATTAGCAAAGGAGCCTGATTCATTTGTTCTACATCAGCAATTTTTTTTTCCTTCCTTTAAAAAGAATCAGTTTTAAAATTTCCATTCCATCCAATTGCCAGCTCCTTCTACTTGACAAAACTTTACTGTGGGAGGTTGGCTTAATTGTCCAGAGAACTTGAAACTAAATAGTCTGTCCTTTGATTTCACTCTGGAATCAATGGTCCTCGTGTCCTTCTGTCACTGTGAAGACTATAGCTTCTCACCCCTCGATAGCCAAAGAGTGGATGCAAGAAGGGAAAGTTGCTGATGTGTCAAAGAGAACTGCAACCTCGGCAGAGGATTGATGGAGGCTTCCAGAGACTGTGTTCTCCCATCCACTCTCAAGTGTGATTTAAAGAGGATTTCTCAAGGCATGGATAGACAGCATTTTTCACATCAATTCCCACTGCCTTCTCCTTCTATAACTCTTTATCAATTCTGGTCCACAGCTACTCTGCCCTGTTTAATCAACAGCATGCATTTGAGAAGTATTCTGTAGCATCCCCAAATGAATTTCTTATAACGCAAATTGAATGAAGTGGCGAAAATGATAAATATGTCTGCAGTGTAACAGATTTGTTTTAAGTTGTATGATTTGCCTGAGGGTAAAAGGAACTTCCTAAACAAACTATGCCAACTTCAAACTTGGGGGGAAAAAAAATCTATTTTGACCAAGATCTTGCCCTCAGTTTTTTTCTCCATGAATTTTTTTCAAGAAAAGTTTTTATCTACACTATCTTAAAATATTGAGATCAATCTCTTGCTTTGAAAGCAAAACCAAAATAAGCTCAAGGACACAAATTTATTAGGACAAAAATTTTTTAAACTAGAATATATTTGTGAATAATAATATATTCTCAATATTAAGCAAAATAATAATTGTGCTCACTAATATAAGTGGGTAGAATAATACACTCTCAGACATCCCCACATCCTCAAACCCTAGAACCTGAAATATGGTATGCTCCGTGTCAAGGATATTAATGTTGCAGGTAAAAATAAGTTGCTAGTCATGTGACCATAAGAGAGAGATTATCCTGGGTTATCTAGGTGGGCTCAACATCTTGGTAATGAGCATCCCAAAAATTGATAATTGAAAGAAACACAGGACTGAGGATAAGAGGGAGATTTTGCCAATGAGATCCAAATTTTAGGATTTTTGACCTTCAGAAGCTTAAGATAATAAATTTATATTTTTAATCCACTGAATTTGTGCAATCTCTGAGAAGAAAAAAAAATTGTTGAGCATAATGATACCTGAAGTGGTAGGAGGCTGTTAACAAACATCTAAAACAGTGTGCTTCCCTAGCAAATGTGGGCCCTGGGTCAGAATCCCCAGCACTGCAAAAATTAAAATTAAAGTAAAAAAATAATTGAAATGTGTAAGTAGTTATGTAATAGTGAAATTACAAAATGATGGAAAGACTTTGCACGACAGGAGAGAAAAAGTCAACGCTGCCTTGAATATAATATTAGTAAAACATGAATAATAATAACTCTGCTGTGAGGGCTAAAAAGGAAGAGACAAGAATTGAGGAGAAAACAGGCTGCGTCAGACAGTACCCAGAAAGTTGTGAGGACTGTTGATGGAACGGTGCACGTGGTATTCTGTTTAATGCCTGCCAAATACAGAAGATGACTCCAATATATACCTTTTTATATAACCTAATTAATATTTATATAACCTGACCCAGGCTTCGAGTCCAGATAGGTCTAAGGGTCTAGGTAGGGATAGATGCTTGAAAGAACAGAACTACTCTCTGTGTATTTACAGGTGAATTATGTTGGAGTCCTGGGGTGCTCAGAGACGTGACCAGCAAGGTGGTGGTCAACTGCACAAGCAGAGGGAGGTAGGAGAAACTTTGCAGGTACCTTAGTGAAAGAAGCACTTCTGAAAGGGTACAGACTGGATTCCATACTTGGAATCCACAGCAGGATTCCAACTATGACATTCTAGCAAAGACAAAATTATGGAAATAGAAGTTCAGTGGCTTCCAGAGATTAAGGAAAGGAAGGGATGAATCACAGAAAGGATTTTTAGAGCAGTGCAACTATTCTACACGTGTCAGATTATGTGGGGAAATTTTAGCTGAGGATGGAAAGTAAAGCCCTGGGAATTAGAGAAAAGAAAAAATAATAATAATAACCTGGGAAAACTTCAGAGCTTCTGCGCTTCCATAGCTTGGAATTGGTGGCTTCAAAAGATAGAACACCAGGGAATAAAGTTGGATCAAGTTCATATCTGAAAATATAATAAATAAGTGGAAAACTGTGTTAAAGTTTGCATGATAATGACATAAATTTCAGGTTAGAGAGAGCTCAAAGGTCTTTCCAGGGTAGGGTGCAGAGATCTAGGAGGGCTGGCTGTGCTGTGAGACCTGAATGAAGGCAGATTTGCTCCTCCTTCACACCCTGAGGGTCTCTAATGACTGTCCCATGGCTCTGCAATGTGGGCCTGTCTGTCTACACCAGAGCTCATAAGCTCAGTCCCCAGCACTGCTAGAGGCAGAGGTGAGCTATGGAAGACAAGGACGGATTTTCACTTCCTGCACAGGACCTGAAGCTCAATGGCATGAGCCATTTTATCTATTTTATCTTTCCTGTGGGGTGTGTAACTTCCCCTTCTTTTTCTATACTTCCTCCAGATTCATCCATTTGTAGAAGGGAAAAAAAATCAGGTAAAGTTGAGGGAACCCCAAGTCCAACCCCCACCCCACCCCATGTAAATAGACTTTTGCCTTTTCTGTTTCTCCTCTTATTTTTCAAAATCAAATTGTTTTTTTTTTTTTTTGTTTTTTTTTTTTTTTTTTTTTTTTTTTTGGTACTGAGGATTGAACTCAGGGGCACTCGACCACTGGGCCACATCCCCAGTCCTTTTTTTTGTATTTTATTAGAGACAGGGTCTCACTGAGTTGCTAAGTGCCTCGCCATTGCTGAGGCTGGCTTTGAACTCGCGATCCTCCTGCCTCAGCCTCCCAAGTGCTGGGATTACAGGCGTGCGCCACGCGCCCGGCTACAAATTGTTTTTTTAAATAGATCTCTGAGATGGGTGCTTTCAGAAAAAGCAAGGATATTTTCCTTTAAGGTAACAGGGTGAAAAAGCAGAGGGCTTCTAACCATGCTCATAGATTAATTCAGAAATGAAATAAGACTTTGGGCTAAATTTCAAATACTGGGATTCAGTATCCTTGCAATAGATACACTGAGTGTAGACTATATGTCTGGGACCAGGAATCACACAATAATTATTCATCATTCCCTTTGCATGGCAGTGGTCTCTGGGCCTAGATCCTGCTTTTAGGGTTGATCCAGAGAGCAAGGCCAAGCCTCTGAAAGCCTGTGTTCATGTGCTAAAATCTGAGCTGTGACTTTAAGGAGCAGAATCCTCCCTGCTGTGGCCTGGGCACTCCTGGAGGTCTGAGACTGTGCACCTGCCCTCTGCGGAGCAATACTGACAGGACGTCCACAGAAGATCACGTAAATAGTGCTTCTTTGGGTTTTCATCCACTTTAAAGAGAGCGACAGGAGAGGAGCTTGGAGACCCCAGAGTTTTAGGTAGGAAGTCCCAATTTCATGAATAATGATGGCCTGAGGTTTGCCTAAGGAGATGAGCATAAGAAGTGGGCCCAGCCCTTCAGGCTTTCAAGGTCAAGGGGAGACACCTGAACCCTCCCCACCAGGGAAATCACTAAACTCCTTTGCCCACAGATCCCACTGGATCGCCCTCTAGTCACAGCCCCTCGTGTCCCGCTTCACAGCCCACCTTCCTGCTGCCTCAGCTGGCTCCTTCCCTTTGTATTGAACACTGTCCCATCTCCAGAGCAGAACTGCGGATTGGCCTCTTCTGCTCCCTCATTCTCAGGCCTGGGCGACTCGTGCCTGCCCACTTCAGCCTTCTCTTGGAGGCAGTGATCTGGCTACAGCTTGTCCCTCCTATCTCCCACACTGTTCTCCATAAAGAATGCATTTCTTTTTGCCCCTCACAGGCCTCTCTCTATGGTTAAGATGGAACCTGTCCTCTCTCTTTGTCCTTCAACTCATTGGTCGGAAGCAACTGGAGATATGAGTAATAACTGAAAGGACACCCAGATGGGAGAGGAATGAGAAGAAGATGGATCATTTCTAGAATAACCGAGGCAGGACTGGGACCTGAATCAATCTTGTGCACACCTTGGAATTACTTGTTACTGAGCTTGACCACCGAGTCCCCATGCCTTACAGACAAGTAAGGACAATCCAGTGCTATTTTATGGGGAAACCATTAATGCTATGGAGTCCAATGTTTCCAGGTATAAACCAAAAGATCTCCTGAGAACCAGTGACCATAAAAGTTCTCACACCGTAAATGGAGAATTGAATGATCTTGGGGTCTAGTCACCAAGGAATGACCTGCACCACTAAGCCTGCTCAGAGAGCAAGATCTGGTCAAACACATCAGAAAGGTCATCTTGATACAAGGTCAAAGCTCCAGCTGGAAGGACAGCCACCAAGCCGGCCTCATGGTTGTGCCAAGGAACAGTCCCCTGAATCGGATAATTTGTCTCCAAAGCCATACAGCACATGCACAGCAAGGACAGCCTGCACCTGGAGGACAGAGTGAGGGATCCAAGACAGCAGCAACACAGGACCCTGAGCTTCAGACCCTCTGGACCAAAGCCAGGACACTATCTTTGACTTCTATGTGGAAAAAGAGGACTCAGACTCCCCAGGAGAGCTCTGAGAGGGGATGCAGAGCTAGGGCCCTCGTGCATTAGACAGATGATACTCTGTCATGCCCAGGACAGGGGATCATAAGGGACCCTCATGTACAGTATTTACCATAGAAGGGACAGGCTCCTCCAAAGAGCAAACACTAAGAAAGAGTGAGCTATTTGTTTAGGGGGATTTGTCTAAAAAAGCAAAGAGAAAATTTATTAAAATTGCCCATAACAAACTAGGTCAATGACAGTCTCCCAGTTTTTCTATCCATAGTACCCTTCTGCCCCTTCACCTCCTCACTCACAGTGAACCTGGTCCTCCACCAGGATCTACTAGCAGCTTCCTAGGATGCCAGGTCCCATAATTACATTTGTATAGACTAACTATGTACAATTTGGATTTGAAGGTAAATATTTAGATTAACACCAAATATTCGAAAGCTTAGATATAAAGCTAAAAATACATGTAAGCTCAATCTGAGAAATCTAAACTGTCCTAATGAAAGAAATAAAAGACCTAAAATAAAAGATATTCCATATTCATAGGCAGGAAGACTCAATAATGATTAACATGAAAATTATTCTCAAGTTGTCCCATAGGCCCAATCAATTCCTATCAAAATTTCATCAAGTGCTATTATGGAAACTGATGAACTGGTATATATGAAGGTATATATGAAAAGACAAAAGGCCCAAAATAGTGAACACAATGTTTAACAATGACAAGGTCAGAGGACTCCCAAAACCAACCTCAAGACTTACTAGAATGCTAGAAAATGAAGACAGTGTTGTATTAGTGAAAGAATGGACAATTAATAGATTAGTCTGGAGAACCCAAAACAAACCCTTTCGTCATCATCTCTATAAGGACTCCCTGGAAAAATTATAGTCTTTCCAAAAAAAATCTCAAAATGGATCACAGATATAATGTAAAATACAAAACTATAAAACTCTTAGATGATAACAGAGGAGAAAAATCTAGATCATCTTGGCTTCAGCAACAACGTATTTTTAAATGCAACACCAAAAACATAATCCATGCGACAGGGGAGACTAGTAAAGATGGACCTCACTGACATTAAACAGTTCTGCTTTGTGAAAGATACTGTAAAGAGATTAAAAAGGCAAGTGACTGCCAGGTGTGGTGGTGCACACCCGTAATCTCAGTGGCTCAGGAGGCTGAGACAGGAGGATAGGAGGTTTAAAGCCAGCCTCAGCAACTTAGTGAGGCTGTAAGCAACCTAGTGAGACGCTGTCTCAAAAATTAAAAAGCATCAGGTATGTGACTCAGTAATTAAGTACACTTGGTTCAATACACACCACAAAAAAAATAATAATAAAGTCAAGTTACTGTATGAAAGAAAATATTCACAAAGCAAACATTTGATAAGGGTCTTGTTATTAAAAAAAAAAAAAAGAACTATTAAAGTTCAATAATGAAACAAGCCAATTCAAAGACCTTAACATCCAGAAAAGAGATCTAGGCAGCAAATAAGTATGATATTCAATATTATATATTATACAACATCAGGTAATTAATTGCAAATTAAAGCAACAATGGATATCACTATATAGTTATTAAAATAGCTAAAATTTAAAAAATTAAGCTGACAGTACAAAATGCTGGGAATTGGAGCACTTGTTTATTGCTGGTGGGAATGCAAAATAGTACAATTTGGAAGATAGGGTGACAATTTCTTATGACACTAAATATAGCTGTGTACCTGCATGAGCTGACCATATGTCTACACCAAAAACCTTGAGTGTGAATATTTAAAGCAGTTTCATTTATTCACCCAAAACTGAAAGTAACCAAGATGTCCTTTAGTAGATGAATGTGCAAAAAGCAAACAAATAAAAATAACAAAAAAAAAGAAGTGTCTGGGATATTATTCACTGATTTCATAGAAATCAGCTATAAAGCCAAAAAAATGTAGGAGGATCATTAAATGCAAATTGCTGAGTGAAACCAATCTTTGAAAGCTGTATATTAACAGATATAGATTCTATCTCTATGACATATGGGAATAGGTAAAATAATAGAGTCAGTAAAAAAAGAAAAAACTAATTAATTCTCAGGGACTCAAGGGGTGGGGGTATGGGAATGAACAGGAGCAACACAGGGAATTTTTAAGACAGAGAAACTGAAATAGTGGGTACCTGATACTATACATTTATTAAAATCCACAGAACTGTATAACACAAAGATTAAACCTTCATCTAAAATATGGACTTTAGTTAACAATAATATGTTCATTATTAATTGTTAAAATATGTACAATATAAATATAAAGTGTCAACTATAGGAGAAACTTCTTGTATATGATGCAGGGTTGAAACGTGATGAGCATAGGTTTTGGAGTTGTGAATGAAGGGAGAGTAGAGGAGGTTCCTAAACTATCTGTTCCATTTTTTATTTTTAGTAAACCTAAAACTTTTTTAAAAAATATATGTATGATAATTTTATTGGGCTCAGAAAATGTAACTTAAAAATCAATAAGGTACATAAGGAAGCTTTATATTTTAAGTTAAAGCGAACACACTGATTAATACTCTGAGTTTAAAACATTCTCCAAGAAAATTAGAAAATATTGTGCATCAAATAATGAGAATAAAACATTAAAATTTGTAAATTCGGCTAAAGTTGTGCTTAGAGGACATGATCAGCTTTCAATGCTAACATTAGGTTCTACCATAAGAAGATTGAGAAGACAGAATGAAGAAAACCCAAAGGAAGAAGAAGAAAATAAGAACAAAAGTAAATAGGAAAAAAATAAAATTTGGAAAATTAACAAGCCAAAGTCAGCTTTATAGAAAGATCAGCAAACTGACAAACCTGTTGTCAGACTAATGAAGTAAAGGAGAGGCTCAACACACATCTCCAATACCAGGAATGCAGAGGGGTGACCACCACAGCCCTTACTACTGATAAAAAGTAATAAGAAATCACCAACATGTTTGCCAACAAATTTGACAACTTAAATGTAATGGAAAAATTTCCTGAAACATACAACTCACCAATCCAAACCATAGGAGATAAAGAAACAAGACACCTACCTTGTACCAAATACTAGAATCAATTCTTACTGAATTATATGTTTAACGTGAACAGCAACACAATCTATCAGTTTTAAGAAAAATAAAATACCATCATGACTTCAAAACAAAAGGAGGAAAAAAAACTAAGAGCTCCTGTTAACCAAAGTATGTTTAAATATACACTTCCACATGTAGTATGCATGAATAAATCAGGCTTATACACATAAGATATGTATAATACATGTAATAAGACTTTGCATGCAGAAAAAAATTGAATTTTCTAAACATGGGTAAAAGTCTTTAAAAACTCAATAGAAACATGGGCAAAAGTCTAGTAGGCAAACACAGAAGGGGTTATCCAAACAGCCAGTATAAGTAGGAAAAGTTTCTGGATCCGATTAATTTTAAGGAAAGTGCAAATAAAACCAAGGCAAAAAGACTAAGAATATGAGTGTTAATAAGAATGTGAAACAATAGGAATTCTCCTAAGCTACTTGTAAACAAATTATACAACTCTGACCTATCAATACCCACAGCCAGCATTCTGTCATAGTTCCAACTTGGAACCACAGGGTTTATCAGGAATACGATGGATACGTCATTTGTGTTATGTTTCATAAAATGCAATACTGCATGGCAATAAAAATAAATGAACTAGAGCTACACGCAACAACTTGGATATTGAACACAGACTCACAAACATCATTGAGCTCAAGGATCTTGACACAAAAGAATACATATTATATGACTATCCATATAAAGTTGAAAAACAGACAAAGCCATGCTAGTGTTTAGGAATGCGGACTTGGTTATAAAACAAAAGCAGGAGAATAATTCCCATGTGAGTCATCATGATACTGTCATTTAGGAAATGTCCAGAGGAGACAGGGCAGATCAGGCATGCTAATATTTATTTTCTTGACATGGGGAGTGGTCACCTAGGATCTCATCTTTGTTTTGTGTACTTCTCTGTATGTGAATTATATTTTTACAACAAAAATAAAAAAATGAAAAGAAGATATGTAATGCTTTGAGTAGGAAAACAACAGTGGTAAAGGTCCTCAAAAATCACTGTTTGTGAGGAATTCCATTTTGAGGAATTCTGTTTCCATTCTAGCTACCTTTTTCTGGGACAGCACAGTTGCAGCTTCAAGCCATGATTTTTATTCTGTGGATGTGGAACATTTCCATTAGGCCCTATGATGCATTTGGAATTACCTTGCATAAATGTGTAGGTCCTTTTGTTTCTCTTTAGAATGTTTAATTTGGTGAGCATTCCAGAAACAGAAACAGCAGTACAGAAGGCCAGCATTCCAAAACATGTCATGTGCCACATTTTCTCTATGATACTGGACCTGGCCATTGCAAGTAATGGATCCTTAATTAAACAGGGGAGGGAGGAAAAGAATACATCCTTTAGCAATAGCACTTCCACATGTAGTATGCATGAATAAATGAATAATTACAAACTAATTGAAACATACTAATTTCTTCTAGAAGTTACTGCAATGAATTCTTACACCTTCCAGCAAATGAATATTACATGATCATTATTATCTACAATAGCAGTTTCAGAGGCCCAAAGAGTAAAGCCAAAAACTTAGCCCTCTGATGAGACCTTTAGACAGATTTCCTTGGTACAAGGGAAGTGGCATTAGTATTCCATGTGTAAATAAGTTCAATTAACAACCAGTTATAATTGCACAGGGAGATGAAAATTAGTTTAAACAAGTCAATTAAATCATAAACATTTCAGAAATAAGAGGATGTGTTTGTAATCCAATTAGTGTGTTAATATACTAATAAATTTACTGATTTGAATGGTATCTTAATTGTATAGTAGGGCACCAGAAGAAAAAAAACAGTATATCTTAATTGTCATAAAGGGAGCTTTGGCTTCAGTATGACTACATAAGTTTGGAGAAAAATTATCCATGTTAATGAGATCAAAATGCTTCTATCTAGAATAATAAATAAGGTTACTTGATAGTTCAGCTAATAAAAATGCATCCAAGGGACAGAGGAAATGGCTGAACACAGTGTTGTCTGCCAGACGCTAATTACACTAAGTTCCTGATGGGAGAGAGTGGGACATTTTATACTATGACCAAAAAAAAAAAAAAAAAAAACCGCATCCATAGTTTAAACACTCAGATAATCATGGGAATAAAATATTCCAGGGATAATTCTTTATTGCTACCTCAATTACCACAAATTAAGCTGATATTAATATACTTCACTGCTGCTCAGCCTTAAGTGAAATCAGTTGCACTTCACTGATGACTCCAGGGAACAGGCCTCTCTCCTATTTCTGCGTAATTACCTGTAATTGATGGGGCACAGAGACCCGAGCAGTCTCATCAAGGTCACGTTAAGAAGGTTGAATTGCATTGTTTCTAATTGCCATCTGTGAACCGGTCTGAGGTTGCCACCTCCCCCAACTGCCACCAGAGGAAGGGTCCCCCTCCTTGGCACAGGGGTTGTAGTGGCAGGTTCTCAGACCAAGGAGGTTGATCATGAACTTTATACAAAACATGCATTTGAATGAGTACATGACATTCTGATTAAAATGCGGAAATAAATAATGGTTTTTAGTGTTGATTGCCACAATTTGTATCAGTTAGAATGTCTGCAAAGAAATGTTGACAACTCCTCTGGATGAATTCAAATTTGCCTCTGCGATCTCACTCTGTTCCTCAAGCCTTCAGCTCTGGGGCTGGAGACATCTCTAGCATCCCATCCAGATCCCCTCAACTTAGCCAAACCTCCAGTGACAGGAAACATCATCAGGAGTCATTTTAACTCCAGTATTTCTACTAGAAATAAATACCTCTAATAAAATTCACAGTGAAGGTTTTCTTCTTGCTTCCATATTCCTTCTTGCTTTTTCTTTTACCAAGTGGAAAAGCATTTGGATGTGCAAGGTAAATCACTAAAGCTAATGATAAATGGGAAGTAGCACTTTGTAAGTCAAATAGAGGAAACCACAATAGAAAATGATATATCAATTAGATCAACGGTATGTAATAAGCACTCTCTTTGTCCTGCCACCTGAACACAGACTCCCTAATTTCCTGGGATTCACAACTCCATTATCTAGAAGATGAATGATAAACAAAAAGATAAATAAGGAGAAAACCATAGCAGGAGGAGTGAAGGTTATTTGTAGCAGTCAAAGAAGACCTAACTAAGAGGAAAGATTGGAACATGAGAAAGAAAGAGAGAGCCCTGTGACCACAAGAGAAGGGAAGTTTCAGGCAGCATGAACATGAGGTTGGGTCAGTAGGTGAAGGTACACTTAGCGTGTTTACAAAGGGCAAGGAGGCCAGTATGTCTGAACTTTAGAAAGCCAGGATAAAGTCATGGGGCACGGTGTCTGAGAATCACTAAGAGCTGGATATTAATAGTTGCCATAAACCAATGTAAAAAAAAAAAATCCCCTTGCCATATCACATCACTAGAAGTCAATGGAAGATGATGTGATCAAACATGTTTTAAGAGAATAATTTTGACTGCCAAATTAAAAATGAATGTTACTGTGTCATCACAGCAGAGACACTGGTTATGAAGCTATTGCAATAACCTAGGTGAGAAATTGTAACTACTGAATTAGGAAAATAGCCATAGAAGGAGTTAAAATTTTCAGAATGCCATGTGTGTGTATGCATGCATGTATTTAAGGTGGAGTCAAATGGATATTTTCATGTATTAGAGCTAGGATGGGAGAAAGATTAGAGATGTGGACAAATTCAAGATTTGGGCATCAACAACTGGAAAGATAGTTATTGTTTATTCAGATGGGGAAATGGGAAGAGACAAGTCAGGATAGAGACCCTTGGCAGTTAAATTGTAAACACATTAAGTCAAAGTGCCAATATGTCATCCAAATGGAATTGTTAAGAGAACAAACAGCGTGATATGAGTTCATATTGGCTCAAGCTGGTGAATTTGGAAGCCATCATTTTTAAATGCTTTTCAAGTCAAGAGTCTATAAAAGATCACTCTGGAGTGACAGGAAATAAAGACTGGAAACCAAGAAGGGGATGTGAGACAGCACTAGAAAGGAGAAGAAGTTTCTAGTTACCTAAGTAGAAAACAGCACCTCAAGACCCAAGGGATGAATTGAGATCAAGAAAGATGAGGACCAAGACGTGGCCTTTGACTAGGAGATTTTTTGCAATTGTTTTCCACGGAATAATGAAGGTAAGAAAGAACAGCTTTGGTTATATTCGGAAGAATATGGGAACAAAAACGAAGGCACCTCTTCCAAGGAGTTTTCCTGGAGAGAGGAGCAAAAAAGTAGGGCAGACATTGGAAAATATTCGTATATGAGAAATTACAGCATATTTGCATGAGAAGACAAACAAAAAAAAAAAAAAAAAAAAAGGATGGAAAGATTGCTGTGGCACAGTGCTGACTTTGGCCTTAGAGAAAAGCACAAAGATTCCTTTCCTAACAATGAAAGAAAGGCATATTTTATGGTTATAGATTCAAATAGACTGGCAGATGTCAGAGTGGGACCATGTGGCTTTATATGCTTCTAGTTTCTCAGTGAAGAAGGAAGCCAGGTTATCAGTTGAGGAAGGAAGAAGAGATGTATGTTCAAAGTTTGATGAATAGAAAATGAGAACAAAATGAGCTGGAAAAATGACAAGACTGTCCAACAGTAAAAGGGGACACTTGAAGAAGAGGCCATGGGTTTGTAGAAGACTGTTCAATATAGCTTTTTGTTGTTGTTGTTGTTGTTGTTGTTGTTGTTTGTTTTTGTTTTTTTCCTATTTGCATTTAGTATTCAGCTTTAGAAGCAGAGTCAACAGTAGGTTTCAACCAAGACTGCATGCTTTCAGACAAACACAGTGAGGAGACAGAGGAGGAAGGGACAAAGTGGCTGAGGATGAACGTAGCCAAGGCACCCAAATGACAGACCTGCTAAAGAATAACCAAAGATGAGAAATAGCAACATGAATTTGTCAATTTTCCATGTAAGAGAAAGACCATTCACTCTGGTGTGAGCAGGGAATTTCTCTTAAGTCTGTACTCTAAGACAAGATATAGGGGAAGATGCAAGAAATTCTACACAAATAGGATAGGATTCTAAAAGGCACCTTTTGATTGTAGAGAAGGGTAATAAAAGTCTCTTAGGACCAGTCATCATCTCAGCTTAACTGGTCATCTGGGCAGGTACAGAACACCATGGCCACTTCTGAACAATTCAGGTTAAAGCAAGTTAGTGTCGAATTAATCTCAGGTTAAGAGAGATCCAGTTTCCTTATGAGCAGGGTAAAAACAGAGGTCAACCTCTGCAGTAACAGGGTAAGATTTGAGAAGAGATATTTCATAGTTGAACCAGAAAACCCAAGCTGAATAAAACACAAAGGAGAACATGCAGGAAAATGTGGTATGAGTGTCACGTCTGTGGAGAGAGAACTGTTGGAGTGAGTAAACACTAATGAGAGTGGGCTTCGGAGATGCGGTGACAGTTGAAGAGTGACATGCTTGTACAGAAATCATTGAGAGATGTAACTTAGAGAATCCCAAGGTCTGGGGTTTAAATAAGGGCACATCATATGTTTTCATGAAGGTAGAGGACAAGATCCTTGGGAGAGAAGTAGTTGAGGCACTTCCAAAGACAAAGCTGTAGAAGGATTATTAACAGTGAAAGTGACAACTGTCATGATGATGATTGGTAAGTATTAGAGAAAACAATAGTGGACTAGTAGCTAAAATCATCAAGAAGTCAAGAAAGGGATGGGGACATAGTTCAGGGGCAGAACGCTTGAATTGCAAAAGAAATAGGAAGAGAGAAGAAGGAAGGAAGGAAGGAAGGAAGGAAGGAAGGAAGGAAGGAAGGAAGGGAGGGAGGGAGGGAGGGAGGGAGGGAGGGAGGAAGGAAGAAGGAAGGAAGGAAGGAAGGAAGGAAGGAAGGAAGGAAGGAAATAAGGGAGGGAGGGAGGGAGAAAGAAAAAATTAGAAGAATGTTTCTGCAAATGAAAAATAAATACTGCAACCAAGGAAGGGCAGCGGGAGGTTTAATCTGATCCTTTCAATGTCACGATTAGAGACTTTTTGAGAGACAAGATAAATAATGATCACTGACAATGATAAACAAAAACCCTACACCTTTTGAAATTGTCAAGCAAGGCAAAGAGTGGGAAGATGAAGTGAGAAGTGGATGTGTGCAGAGACAAATGGGGATGAGAGTCCAGGCCACGAGAGGTGACCCAGGAAGGAACAGGTATTGTGAAACTACTCTCTGTGGACTCCAAGTCATATTGCAGAGCAGAGAATCTGGACACATGGGAAGATGGAAGGGCTCTTTCCAGGAATACACTAAGCACTAGAGCTCTGTTACATGCCTTTCAGTCATTCTCTTACCTTTCTGCACTAACTCTGCAAAATGATTTTACGCTCCATTAAGACTTTCCCTTAGTCCTTGACTAACATCCCCTGGTTTAAGAACACCTCTGCCTAAGACATCTGATCCTTCTGTGGAATCAGACACTACATATCCTCAACCAGAATCTGGATCACGCAGCACTTTGTCCAGAACCTCCATCATGCATCACTAAGCAAATTGCATCTTATTATCAACGCATGCTTTTCACTGAAGCAAGATGAAGAAGAGGTCAACCAAAAGCTGAAGCTGCAACTTCCAAGTCTTCTGCCTCTCCCTTCATCAGTATTCAGTTGGTGCTTCAACAAACTTTCCATTTTATTTCTGTGTTTTAAACCTTGTCCCCAATTTATCACCTCCATGTATTGTTTCGTTCTTTCAACAAAAAGTTATCAAGCACCTATTATGTTATATGCTACAGGGGATACAGAGATGAATAGATGCTATTTCTGTCCTGGAGGAGCTTGGAGCCTTGGGTGAGAGACACACATGCAAACAAGTGACATAACACTTTGTGGAAGGTGGCACGCTAGGGGATGCGCAAAACAGTGCTGTTTCCAGACTCCAAAATCTACTTTGGAATTGATAATGAGAGTTTTTGTTGCCTCGTTTAGCCTGTTGGCCACTTTCTTAGTCACTTTGGAAGAGTGAATTTCCTCTTTCTTTTATTCAAAGATCTGCTTAATTAGGGGAAAAAAAAAAAAAAAAAAAAGCATACAGAGCTCCACTCCCTCAATTTTCTCTCCAAGACTTCTTGTAAGCAATTACTACTGGCCCCTTTAAAATATCCTGGACACAGTCTCTGGGACACCAGTTCCCTGTGTGTTTCTCTTTTGCTAGCAAAGCAATAAAAACTTCCTTTTCCTTTTTGTCAAAAATAAATATATAAATAAAAAGTCTTGTGTACTTACAGAAAAAAAAATTTGAACAGAAATTGAAAACAGGATTTTCAACAAGAACCCTCCTTTGTGTGGGATCTCATTCACTCTTTCTACTCAATAATCCAGTATAAATACTGAATTCTGTTTTTTAAATCCACATGGTGGGGACTTAACAAACCTGCTTAGGGCTCAATAAGAACAAATAAGGAGATAATTCACACTTCCTATCATTCTCTCTTGGGAAAAATATCACCAATTAGAAGGAGATTGAGAGTGGGATGAAGTTTCAACTATCTAATAATTTATTCCAGAAGGAAAGGGGTATGCCAGTTTCAAAAACTGGAAATACCTTTCCCCTAGATCAGTCAGGACATGATATATCCTTGCAAGAGAGGGATAAGTACCAGCCTAAAAGCCTACTTAGGAGATATCTTTCCCTTGCCTAATTCTGAGGCTTGAACCATATAAATACAGAAACAGCATTTCATCATGTACTTGACACTTTCATATGGATTGCATAGGATTCTAGGTTTAAAGGTGGAAAATAGTCAGCATTTCCAATGGACAATTTCAATTTTTTTAATTGCTCATATGAAAGTAATAAATGACTTTTCTGTTATTAAATCCACTGAAACCTTTCCTGCTCTTGTCTTTAATCTATAGCACCATCTGCAACTATACATGGCTCCAATTCCTCAAACATTCTTCTTCATGGCTTCCCTGATACTTTGTGCTTCTAGATATTTTACTGTACTTATCACTTCTTCAAAACTGGAATGCCAATTAAAACTACTGTAAAGAAGCAGTACACATGATCTAGAATAGCTACAATTTGAAGAATAAACACAATGTAGCACTGGTGAGGCTGAAACTCAGGAAACATCAGGGGGACAAAGAATATTTCAGCCACTTTGGAAAAGTTTAGCCACTTTATAGATTATAAAACATATACATCCCATATGACCCAGCAATTCCACTCCTAGTACTTACCCAAAAAGGATAGATACCGGTCCATAAAATAATATGTACTTTAAAACTCATAAGAACTTTATTCACAATTTATAAAAACTGGGAAAAAATCCTTCAACATGTGAATGAAAAATAATCATGGTACATCTACACAATGAAATGTTACTTAATAATAAAAAAATAGACTTAGAATATTTGGTAGATATAACAACAAAGGAAGCAATACACAAAACAGTATTTTTATATTTATATGAAATTCTACAACAGGCTATTGTGCCCAGCGAGCAGATCAACTGCTACTTAGGGACACAGATGGGGACATCCTGCAAAGGGGCATGAAAGAATTTTTTGGTGGGGGTTGTATAGGATCAGTGGTGTTCCAGCAAATGTTTAATAAGCAGCTCTCTGAAAAACTGTGCATACATGTATATGCATACAGTATATTATTTATCTTATTTATTTTGGTACCAGGGATTGGACCCAGCAGCAATTAACCACTGAGCCACAACCCCAGCCCTTCTTTGTAAGTTGTATTTAGAGATAGGGTCTCACTAAGTTGCACAGGGCTTCCCCAGGTTGCTGAGACTGACTTTGAACTTGCAGTCCCTCCTGCCTCAGCCTCCTGGGTCACTGAGATTTCAGGTGGGCACCATTGTGCACAGTTATGTAAGTTTATTATACATTTACTGATATGAATAATGTATATTCACAACACATGAACTTTCAAGTACAATATACAATTTGGAGTGCCATAACAAAATATCATAAATGGGACATTTATAAACAACAGAAGTGTATCTCTCAAGGTTCTGGAGGCTAGCAAGTTCGAGCTTATGGTGCTAGGAGACTTGTTATCTGGTGATGGTCCATTTTCTCACGGCTAGGGTCTTTCTGTTACATCCTCACATGGTAGAAGGGACAAGGATGCTTTTCTGGGAGATTTTATAACTGCACTAACCCCATTATGAAGATCTCAACCCTCATAATCTAATCAATTCCCAAAGACCACCCCATGCCCTACATTTTATACCATAACCTCAGGGGTTAGTTTTAAGACATGAATTTTAGGGGACACAAAGGTTCAAACCATAGCAGTAATACACTTTATCACAAATTTCATATAGACAACAAATTCTCACCAAGTGCTCTTTGATTTTTGCCAGACTCTTGCATGCCTAGGCTATGATTCCAGTTCAACCAAGTTATGACAAATAAAGTTTTATCCAATCTGATGGTTCTTTTTCCCATCAATGCATTTTCATTACATCTTATGTGATAGAATGTTAAAATCCTCATTCTCTTGCAAGTTATATATTCAGCTTCACGTATATGTTGGAAACTGACATATTTATCAAAAAACTGAGTATTTTATTTGCTCAACTAGATAATTTTCAAATATAGCAAGAATATATTCCCAAATACCCTCAATTTCTTTTGACAGTCATAAAGTAACAGCTATAGATAGGACACTTCAAAACACTCTGCATGATCAACATTTTATCCCTCACCTACTTACGTCTAGACAATGAACCCCCAAAAAAACTGTATTATTTTCTAAGTTCCAAAGTATCCCATCCTGTCATATTTCAAGTTACCAATATAATGTTGCTGAGTATATATACTATTTAGTATTTTCTCCATTCAAATGAAATACATGTAAATAAGCATGCACAGTGGTATAAACCTATAATCACCGTGATTTGGGAAGGCTGAGGCAGGATGATCTCAAGTTCAAGGCCAACCTGGGCAACTCAGCAAGAAACTGTCTCAAAAAGGATTGAAGGTGTGTAGGTCAGTGATAAAGCATCCCTGGGTTCAATCCAAATACCACACAAAAAAAAACAAAACCATGTAAAGAACCCCAAGAACACAGTGGTAAATAACAAGCAGGCATTAAGTTTGAGGTATGTTTTGGTTTTGGTATCATTTACTCAATTATTAGGTCAGATAACTTGCCAGGTGCCTGTAAGCCCACCAACTTTGGAGGCTGAGGCAGTAGGATACCAAGTTCAAAGCCAGCCTTAACAACTTAGCAAGACCCTGTCTCTAAATAAAATATGGCTGGGGATGTGGCTCAGTGGTTGAGTGCTCTCAAGTTTAATCTCCAGTACCCCCTCCAAAAAAAAAATCATATAACTTTTAACTAATGGCTATATTTAATAGCCAGCATCCAAACTTCCTACAAATTAAACTATCAGATCTTCTAAGCAAGATGTAGCACACCAGTGGATATATTCCATATCTTGATGACTATAGTGGCTCTGGGGTTACAGTATACATTTGTCAAAATCTTTGAAGTATTGACTTAAAATGGATACATTTTACTGTACATAAATTACAATTGAGTTGATGGAAAGTAATTGATGTCTCTCAGAGTTCTGCCCTAGACCTGTTTTCTTCCTAGGTCAATTTATAACCCCCTTTTCCTCAATTAACATCTATGTGTTGACAGCTACTGGTTAAGGATCTCTATGCTTTCTCTTTACTATAGCTGATCTTCACTTGGATGCTACAAAGACATTTCAAACTCACCATATCTGAAACTGCACTCAGCATCTGGTGTTACCCCAATTACTCTTTCTGGCTCCCCATTTCAGAAAATGCTTCTACCTACCAAAGTACACAAACTAATAATCAATACGAGGTATATCTTTCCCCTTCTCCCTAAGCCCACACCTGTAAAATCAATACTCGTCAGTTTTGTATTTATGTATTTTCTTTTATGTGTCTCTAAAATGTCTCCTGTGTGCATTGCTATCCTCAGGCCACAGCTATCCCCTACCTGTAATGCTCCAAAAGCCTAATGACCTCCCACTGTGGTGGAGACCATGCAAATCATTCTGTGAGCTGTGGAAGGACAGATGTGTATGCTCACACCTGTGCATTTCTAACCTTGTTGTGTAGCTTACAAGAACCTGCGTGAGTGGGTTGTGATCACCTCTCCTGCCTGTATCCTTGATGTTACCCCCCTTGCATTTTACACTCCAGCCTCTGAAATGTTTCACTGTGTGCATAAAATATTCCCTATTCATTCTTTTTATTTTTTGTAGCTACTTCCTACTATCATTCAGATATCTACTTATTCCTCATATCCTCAGGGAAGTCTTCTTTGATTCCCTCCAGATATGGGTAGATGTCCTACATGGAACATCTCACAACTTGATGGCACCATAATGCTACCCATTTAATTCTGTCTTCTCTGCCAGACTGATTGTTCCTCTAGGTCAGTAAGCAGTTTTTATCATGTTTACCACTAAACTACTAGGTCTTGGCAATTGTTTTAGGCAGCATTTTTGCTGCTGCAACTGAAAGACCCGGCCAGAACAACTGTAGAGGAGGAAAGGTTTATTTGAGGGCTCACGGTTTCAGAGGTCTTAGTCCATAGAAGGCCAACTCGATTTCTCAGGACTTGAGGTAAGGCAGAACATTATGGTGGAAGAGTGTGGCAGAGGGAAGCAACTCACATGATGATCAGGAAACAGAGAGAGAGAGACTCCACCCTCAGATACAAAATATATATCCCATAGCACCAACCCCAATGAACAACTTTCTCCAGCCACACCCCCTGGCCCTCAGTTGCCACTCAATTATTTTCTCATCAGGGATAAACTCACTGATTAGGATGTAGCCCAATCATTTCTCCTCCATACCTTCTTGCATTGTCTCACACGTGAGTTTTGGTGGATACCACATCTAAAACATAATAGCAATGTACTTAGAAAACAGTTTATCATTGAATATGTATTGATTATTAAAACTATAAACTGAAATTTGTCAGCTACTTCAACTCTGTGTCATATACCCAACAAGTTTCAAGCCTTGTGTTCTCAAATTGTATTGCAAGTTTCCTGGTGGTTTTAGTGTTCTGCATCAAACTTACATAAAGCCTAGATTAAAAAATAGAAACCCACATAACAATGTGTACACATATTTAATCATCATATGGTACCTCCTAAAGATGTGTAATTTTAGGTATGGATAAAAATACCATTTTTTAAACACACTAAAACTCAACTTCCTACCACTTTTTTTTTTTTTTTTTTTTTTTTTTTTTTTTGGTACCGGGGATTAAACTCAGGGGCACTCAACCACTGGGCCACATCCCCAGCTCTTTTTTGTATTTTATTAGAGACAGGGTCTCACTGAGTTGCTAAGTGCCTCGCCATTGCTGAGGCTAGCTTTGAACTCGCGATCCTCCTGCCTCAGCCTCCCAAGTGCTGGGATTACAGGCATGCGCCACCGCACCCAGCGTCCTACCACATTTTTAAGCAGACATTGAAGACCTTATCAACAAAACACACAGAATGTTTTGGATACTCTATGAAACAGATTTTGTGTTTGTTTTCTCCCTTCCTATCCCATCCTTCATCTATGCTCACTCTTTGTCACTATTTTGAGTGTTTCTACCTCATGCAGTTACTTTTTGGGGCGACTGAATCCAGAGACACTTAGACACTTAACCAAGTCACATCCCCAGCCCTTTCGGGGATTTTTTTTTTTTTTTTTTTTTTTTTTTTTTAGTTTTTATTTTGAGACAGGGTCTTGCCAAGTTGCTCAGTCTCTCAATAAGTTGCTGAGACTGGCTTTGTGATCCTCCCACCTCAGCCTCCTGAGCCACTGGGATTACTGACAATCACCAAAGCACCCTGCCAATTTCTTATGCTATCCTCAAAGAACCACTTCAGTTCTTGACTTCCCCACTTGGTCCCACATTTTAAGAATATTTTTCTATTCACCCTCTGTTCCATAAATAGGAATAGGTGCTCAGAAACAAAAGAAATATAGTGTATAATGTACAAGCTTGCATGCGAGGCGTGGGGATGGCTGGCCTTTAATGCAGCATGATGTACGTGCATACAAGGCGCTGAGGGAGTCATGAGAAGGAAGGCTCCTCTGACCAAGTATGGTAGGTACAGGACTGAGTCAAGTTATTTAAGAAAATTATCAGAACTTCTGTGTCTCAGTTCCTATCATAAACTAGCATGTCGCATTCATCCAGTATTTTCTTTGACTGACATTTGATGAGTACATCAATGAACTGATCTAACTCTTATTACAACTCTGAGATAGAATGATGTAGAGACTCTTATGGGCATTGTATAGCTGAGCAATATCCACGTGCTGAGACCCCAATCACTGGTGGGTGATGTAATATACACAAGGGACAAGAGAAAAAGGGTGCATGTGTCACACCAATCTAGAACACTACCAGACACAAAACAAATCAATTGCACGCAAGCTTTTTTTTTTCTTTTTTTTTTTTTTTTTCTTTTATATGCTTAGGCCCAAGAATGATCTGTATATCAAGTTTGGAGGCAGAAATGAAATCCATAGCTGCTAAACCTCGATTCCAATATGTTCACACATCAAGCCTAGGTTTTTTTTTTTTTTTTTTTTTTTTTTTATTGTCAGACATTTGTTTTCTGTTTGAATAGGATTTGGGCATGTGTTTGTCAAATCTCTTATAGAAGAAGAAAGAATACCACAAAATCTGCTCCTGGAGGAAATGAGCCCAGACAGGAAAAATTGTCATGATTTTTATTAGGAAAAGAATCTCTCTTGCAGTCTGGCCACTTCATGGATTCCTTCGTTCTTTGTGTACACACAGCCAAGGTGGGGCTTGTGTCCAACTGCCCTTGTGATGCCTCTCTCACTGTTTGCATGAAAGAAAAGCTTGAAATAAAATTTACTCTTTGCTCTCAGCAAGAACTAATACTTATCAAATGCCCTGGTCAAACACAATAAAATCATACTGTGTAAGGAAATTGCTTTTGTAATTGATTTACTAGTTTTCATAGAGGAAAAAGCATTTCAGTAGCATTTTCATTAAATTACTTGTCTACCACCACCAAAAAATATCTAGTTTTCAGTTCTTAAAGACCTAGTATCTCTGTTGTTTGTATTTTAAAAAAATAATAATAATTGAATGTGGAAAAATACTATACCTAATGGTGCACTATATGGTAAATAAAAGATCTAGACACGTGCTTTGTTGTAGAACAGTATAGAAACAGAAAATGTCTAATTTATGGGGATGACAGTGCTTTTGTTTTTGCCATCTTAGGCTAGAAGACAAACAAAATAAGAGGTGCTGTCTGGCTTTGTTTATACCAAAAAAAAAAAAAAAAAAAAAAAAAAAAAAAAAAAGCCTTAACCCACTGCCCTGAGTCTCAAAGTAGAGTCCAGTCCACAAGAACAAACTCAACCACTCACATCTTGCTCCCTTGGCCTTGGTAAGTCACAGCCAGCACCATTATAAACATATAGCTGCCCCAAATCAAGCTTTTATCATTAAAAAGCATTTGGTTTTCAAAACAAGTCAAGGTAACATACTGAATCTAATGTTCCTTTTGGTGAAATTACTTGACACAAAACCAAACCATTGTATTGCTGGCTTATGAGTAAATATTTAACCACTTTCACATTATAAACTGTGAGCTCCATAAGGACAAGGTCTGTGTGTGTGTGTGTGTGTGTGTGTGCACAGCTGTGTTCCCAGAGCCACACCCACAATCTATTATTTGAATAAAAAAATTGATTCAACTATCTCACTCTTTTAAAAAAAATCTCATTTGATCAAATAGAAAATGTCTTTGAATGAAGGTCAATTAGGAATTTTCATCATTAATTTTCAAGATGGAAAACTTCTTCCCAAGTTCCCAGTAACTCATTTCAAGAGAAACTTTAAAAAGACAAGAATATCATTTTGGAGCCAAGCAAAATGATGAGAAATCATAGAAAGGAAAGCCCAAGAAATAGAAGAATGTCACTTGGAACAATCAGATAAAAACCTAGGGCTCCAAATCCCAAATGACAATCTTTGCTTCACATACATGGACACACATGCAAGTGCAAATACATGTTTACATGCATGTGTATATATACATGTAAATGTACATATACATACACAATTGATTAAGCTCTGGCTACATTTAGTGGACACTAACAAAGTAAAATATTTTTCTTTGAGCAAACTTAAGTATTACAAGAAACTTACTTGTAACTTACCTGTAATACTGACACACTGACACAACTTGAGAACATTCATTTAACTACCAAATATTTATTGAAACTTATCACTTGCTAACTACTGTGCTTGGTTCTATGGATTCAACAATATACCTACAATGTGCACCTGAGATTTCTTTTTTGAAGGCCAGGGATAAATTCATGAATATAATATAAAGACCCTCTTCCCCCAAAAAGAGAAACCACATTTAAAACTCACATGTTCTGCCCAATTTCAGGGAAATTGTAGCTGCCCCAAAGGCAATCCACAAACACAGGATGTGTGTGTGTGTGTGTGTGTGTGTGTGTGTGTGTGTGTATGTGTATAGCAGTTCTGCTCATTCCATTGCCCTCTGCCCAAGCATTGATCTAGCATGCTGTTGTATTGCATTTCCTTGAATTTAAATTAAGATTATGTTCTGGACAGAAGACTCTTCATTTGAACAGGTTACAAAATGAAATTCATAGGGCAGGGCAAGATGGCAGGTGATCCCACTGAGCCCCCTTCCAATTTTAGAGAGCTTCCTGAAGTAGCTCATAGAAATTAGTAAATCATGTTAATACAGTTTTTAGGAACCTTCCCTAACCTGATTAATCAACTGATAGCAATTTCTATTTAAAAGGTCTGACTCTTTTAAAACACTTTTGCATTTTCAATATGTAGATAATAAGCCAGATACGATTCAGAATATATAGGAAAAATTAAGTTAAGGTGTCTTGTCCTAGAAGTAGAATGCTTGGTTGATATTTAAAACACTTCTTTATATAAAGAGCACTGTTTTTTAATTAATTATCCTGCTCTCACTTGCTTTATGCATTACAATTTATGAATTACTGGAATTCATAATTGAATAATATGTAGATGTCACCTAGGGGTGCTAAACCAATTCTATTTGGAATTGCCTGTCTAAATAAGAATGACACTAACTTCAGCATTTTATCTCTGATTAGAGACACTATAGATTTGCAGTCACATCCAAGTAATATAAATCAATAAAGAATAATTTTCCAGGCAGTAAATCAATTGTCAGTTCACAGACCCTAATACCCCTGCGCAGGATTTATTGAAAAAATGAATGGCAGTCTTGTTAGGAGATGTACGGCATGCTTTATAGGGGACATAATAGTGTAAACCTCAGACTATTACATTCACTCTAGTAAAGAATCCAACAGGAAGAACCCTCCCGTTTCCACAGAACACAAATCCAAATGGATTTTAAAAAGACAAAAATAAAAATATTTAAAGATAACAAATACATCTCTGCACTGGGAAGGTAGGTCAGTTTTGGGGATACCATAACACTTTTTCTGGAACTTTCTGACAATAGTATTCTAAATAGTATTCTAAATCAATAGTATTCTAAATCTTTGCTATACAACAGGATATCAACTAGCCACACAGGATGGTTGAGTATTGACAATATATTTAGTCCAAATTGAGATGTCCTCTAAGTATAAATCAAACACTGAATTTCAAGGACTTAGTATATCACAAGGAACATAACAATATAAAATTGTCAATAGTTTATTTGTTGAAATGATAATGTACATATATTGCATTAAGTAAATTGTATTGTTAAAATTAATTTCAGCTCTCTTTTATCTTTTTGTGTGACTATTAGAAAATTTTAAAGTACATAATATTATTATTGCCCAGCACTGTTCTATAAAGGCATTTTGAAAGAGAAGCCTCTTTATCCCACAAAACAGGGCTCTGGAAAAGGGCTTGAAGGAAGGGGCACAACTAATATATCTTCATAGACAAATCTTTAGGAATTGGGGGTGGGGGGAGACAAAAAAACATTAACAGCCCAGAATGTCCCAAATTAAATTGGAAAATTAGTCCTGGTGACTGACAATGATGTCACAGTCAGCCAGAATAACCCAGAAAAGCTTCAGATAGCTACATGGTTAAGTAAGAAACTAGAAAAAATGAGGCTCCACTTTTCAGAAATGAACAACATATGGAACAACATTAGTAGAAACTAATGTGGGGATAAGGTGATAGTTGGATGCTTGTGGAGGTGGGAGAGGCTCACAGGTCAGAAGGCAAATATCTTAAAGTGCTAAGCAACTAATATTTACAATAAAAAATAAAGTGCTAAGCAAATTTATAAAAAGAACTAAATAGAAGAGGCAGACCAGACCTGGCTATATAACCAGATTTTAGCTGAATGAGAGAGATAAGAAAGGTTAAGCCAAGAGTTTCCTTAATACTGTTCATAGATATTTTGAGTTCAATTGTACCAAAGCCCATCTTTGGTTCAATATTTATAGTCTTATTATTATATGTCCAAAATCTTATACAGAACATTCTTCTAAATACACACACACACACACATACACACACACACACACACACACACACACACACACACATATATATATATATATATATATCAGTACTTACTACATGAACAAAGTAGCACAAAAAAGGCCAAATGCATATTGAAGTTTTTCTATTGCATTAAACTAGATATGTCCATAGAGTGGAGTGGAAAGATTGAAACTCTAGACAACAAAGAAATATTGGTAAAAGATTTTCAACAGAAGAGTAAGGAAATAGTAAAATGTATAACAGTACTGGCGAATTCTCCACCAAGGAAGGTAAACAAGGACTATGAAATGTATAGCATGTTGGAGTCTAGGTAAATTTGCATAATTCTCTGGCTGGGTGATGTAAGTCGTACCTTTTTGAATCTCCAATTCTTAATTGAAATAAAAGATTTGGAAATTAATTATAAAATTCCAGTGGTCTGTAGTATAAATGATATGGGGGAAATCAAAGGATACAACTATCCCAAAAGCCTCGGAAAGTCCTTTAAGAGATTTAACATCAAAGAGAATATGCATGTCAACTTCAGGGATCCTCAACCAGGGGTGATTTTGCCTGCAAGTGTTTGGCAACGTCTGGAGATCATTTTAGTTGTCAAAACTAGGAGGTGCTACTGACATCTACTGGGTAAAACCAGACCAGCTCCTAGCCATCCTGCAACAGACAGAACAGCCCCTGCCACAGAGACTGCAGGCACAAAAAGTTAAGAGTTAAAAGGTAAAGAAACGAATGTCTATTGTCATACACAAATGCTACTTCCAGCAGCCAGAAGAGTGGGACAGGAGTATCCAGAAATTCCAGAGAATTCCAGTGACCAGACAAATGTATACAGTTGGTGCACGATTTAAGCTTCAAAGAATGAACCGACTATAAATTCATTATTTGCCTGTTTTTTTCCTCTTTTAACATGGCTTCAGAGGCTTTGCTAGAATTCTTTAGACATCATCTCCAAGAAAATGAGAAAAATAATTCAAATTTATATGAGAGATGGATGCACATTTTATGCAGAGGAAGTAAAAATTATGCTTTAGTCTATTATGAATAAAAAGACTTGTCATAAATTTGGACTGGGCTTATTTCTTTATGCTTGATAAAGCCTGTGCACAAGCACCTGAAGAGAAAGTTGATAGAAAATGTACCATTAAAGTATTTACCCTTCCAAGTACCCTAAAGTGGTAAGAAATATAGGCTCAATTAATTATATTCTCAGATTTTCAGTTACCACATGAATTTGCAGTTCTACTATACTTGAAAAGCAGAGAACACATTCAATGCCAAATTTAAACCTACTGCTTTAAAAATATTTTTTATTTGGGCTGCAAACCATAATCAAGTATTCCATATCACCATTCATTTTAGTATGTTAATATGATATAAAATATGTTTAAAGATATATTCATGATTTATAATAATTGCAACTCTCAGAAACTAATAGCTAGAAACATTTGACTTTCACCATAAAATATTCTCACTCAAATCCAGTTACAATATTATCTGAATCAGCAAAAGAGCTTCTATAGCATATTAGCATTATTTTTTAAAGAGCTCTGCAATTATGTAATAGTTACTAATTTGATGTACCACTCTTCTAAGGCAACATTTTTATTTTGATAGGAATCTATTAAAACTATGCTGGAATAGAATTCTCATGGTAACATTATCAAGGACCCAATGCTGGAAAGGATATATGCTACTGAGAAAGCCACATAAAGACAGAAGTAGATGTTGAAGTCAGATGCTGTATATAGGTGAGCAGGAGAAATGGGGTGAGGAGACCATGAAGTTTTTTGAAATATCTCACTAGATTTTTCCTGAGGCAACTGTAACAAAGTAGCACAACCTGAATATCTTTGAACAATACAGATTTACTCTTTCACAGGCATGGAGACTGGAGGATTGAAATCACAGTGTCAGTAGGGTTGGTTCCTTCTGGAGAATGGTATGGAACATCTGTCCCAAGTCTCTCTCCTAGTGTCTGGAGGAAGCCAGAAATCATTGGCATTAGGGCTTGCAGCAGCATCTGACTTCAACATCTACTTCTGTCCTTATGTGGCTTTTTCTGTAGCTTGGGCTCTTTTTGCCTGTGTCTTTCTCTGTCTTCTCTTAGAATATCAAACCCTGGATTTAGAGTCCACCCTAATCATCCCAGGATGATTTCATTTTAGATGTTCAGTGGATTATATTTGCAAAGACCACAATTCCAAATAAAATCACATTCTGATGTTCTTGGGAGGACATGCTTTTTGAGGGTGGGGGTAGGGGAAATATTATTTCAGCATACTCTATGAGTCACATCTTATTGACAGTCAACTATGTAGTTTGGTTTAAATAAAGATCTGACTCTATGCATCCCCCTCTCCTTTTCTTTATGGCACTAAACCTGGAATTACATATGGATCACTACACTTCCAAGGACCTATTTGTGCATCTATGAAACATCACCTGCATTAACAGGTGGCAGTGGAAAAATCCCAACTGGACTTCCAGTCAATAGCCCAGGTTGGACTTTTCCAAAAACTGGCTGAGTAGGTAAGTGAATTGACTTCTTAATATGTGTTACCAGATAGATAAAGTGAATTATCCAGGAAATAGAGTACTTACAATTTAATCCTATCTCATCCCCAGAATAAGCTTAGACAAAATTACCCAGCTGCCCTTTAGCTCAGGATTTTTGGTAAAAAATTCTGGTAAAACCAGAATAATATACTGTGTGTGCCACTGTACCTGCTTGGTAAACCATCTTTTATTTGCTTGAACACTTCTCCTGTGACTCCCCAGCATATCAGATCATTTGACAGTATTTAAAAGTGTAATCATAAATTACCATTAGTATACATCATGGAACCATTCATCACACTATTTCCAGAAACTGGTCAAGAATTTTTCATTCTATGAGATTATTAGATACCAGGCTAATAAGCAATCACTCCTCTTTTACTTGTTTGACTTTGTAGGATATAATAGGAAAACCCCAACTAGCCACTCCGAAGGTTTGCATGACAAAGAACTGAAATATAACTTTATATGAATTTACAAAGGCTTTCCTTTAACCACTTTTCTTGGGCCCAAGGATCACAAAAATCAAATGAAGAGGCAATTCCCCCCCATACAAAAAGAATGGTAAACCAGTTTATATCTTCATGTTTAGCAATAAGACATGTAAGCGTTCCTTCCACGACACCCAAATCATATTTCTGTCTCCTGGAGCCCTGTTGAAAAGCTTGAAGCATGGGCACATGGAAAATGCTAACATGAAACTATTGACCAAGAGTCAAATGTGAGGAGTCCAAAGAATTTGACAAGGGCTGTGGAAGAGCCCTGGTATTCCTTGTGTTAAGAGAAATACCAATCACCTTGGAGAGGAACTTCTCAGGCCAATGCTATAACTTCCAAGTGACCAGATGTCAATAGAGTTAATTCTCTGAAATGGCTATAGAAATTCTATGGTCTACAGAATGCTGAGATACTGATCTTGCTGACAGCAAAATAATGTACTGTCACTAATCCCTTGATAATTAGTCCCTGTAGAAGCTAATTCTCTGTAAAGATGGCAATCCAAAGTGTCAAATATAACAACTGCTGGTGATAGGAGAGAAAAGGACACCATCACCATTAATACACAAAGCATGCCCCACTGACGTTTCTTTCCTGTTCTCCTAAACTACGTGCAAACATTTCTCAATGTCTTCATTATTGAAAGAATTGTATACAAAAATCTTCTAAAGCAAAAACCAATGAAATCTAAAATATCAATCAAAAAGATTATGATACCAAAGGGGTTTTTTAAATTAATTTTCTTATTTTAATTAAATGTGCATTCTAAACAAAGGCAAATAAATAACCAGTAGCAATAATTCTAACCACCACAGATAACAGCTGGTAAAATTTTATAGTTTGCATATCAAAAAAGTATAATGATGGAAAATAAGATGATTATTAATCCTGCACCATATGCCTACATTTCTCTTCAAGCAAGATTTTTTATCAACATTTTACCCAACTGGACATCCTATGAGATTAGCCTTAAAAATTCCTCCTATGCTTTTAAACACTGAATTTACTCTTAAAATTTCCTGACCCTTGTTACCATGTGATTCATCTTATCTGAATATTTAAACTGGTTAAATTAGCCTACATAACCACAGTTTATTGTACGCAAACGTCAAAACCATATAACTCAGACTCTAATTCAATAAAAATTAATCTGATACAACCTGATGTTTGTGGTGTGTGTGTGTGTGTGTGTGTGTGTGTGTGTGTGGTGTGTGTGTGTGTGAAGATAAAGAAATCTTTATTTGGCAAATGTAGGCAAATACAATGTAACGTATTTAAGGGATTTACAAACATTAATAAATGCATAGTCATATTTCCCAAGAAACAGCAAAAAAATTTTAATCAAAGTAATTCCTCACATCCTTGTGCTGATGAGCTGTCAAAATGCCAAAAAGTGAAAATAATTAAAACATGGACTGGAAATGTAGTTCAGAGACAGCACACATGTTTAGCATGTGGAAGGCCAAGGGATTAAACCCAGCACCACTAGTACATGGATAGCACAGAGAGATGAAAACCTTTGACTTTGAAAATCTGGGTAACCGTAGTTAAGGTCTTATAGGATTTTAGAAAATTCAGTCATGCATTGGTGTCCGTGGAGGATTAGTGCCAGGACTCCCTGTGGATACCAACATCCATGAATGCTTAAGTCACTTGTATAAAATGATGTATTTGCATTTAGCCTATGCACATCCTTCCCTATACCTTAATTCATCTCTAGATGACTTATGTGATACAATGTCAACGTTAGGTAAATAGTTGTTATACTACATTACTTAGGGAATGGTAACAAGTAAAAGTGCTTGTATATATTCAGTATAGACATAAATCTCTTTCTGAATACTTTCTGTGACTGGATGAATACATGGATCTGGAACCACAGATGCCAAAAGTTGACTGTATCTTACAATTCAAAAATTTTAGCGTATAATTCAAAGAGAAACTACATCAATCTTAACAATAACACTAAATAGTACTTCATAAAAATCACTGGGTAAGAAATTGTAGAATAATCAAGAGCTTAGTAACAGAAAAGCAATAGGTGAGGACTTGAAATAGGGTGTAAAGTAGAAATCTATTCTACCAGCAGACTAGGAGAAATGGGAATAAGCAGAGAGGGCTGAAGCACTCCTAGATGTAACTGTACAAAATGAACAGACTTTTCCACACCTGACAAAAATGCAAAGATTGTGCATTTCTCTATTTGTTTTCTATTACTATATAACGTATTGTCAAACTTTGAAGCTGGAATAAAATTCAGGTATTATTTCACAGCTTTATAGGTCAGAAGCTAGGAAAGCTCTGCTGGACTCTGAGCTGAGGGTCCTAACAAGACAAAAATAAAGGTGCCATCTCTGCTAGGCTCCTGTGTAAAGGCCACAGGGAAGAATGCACTTCCATGCTCTTTCAGATTATTGGTAGAACCCTGTGCATTGACACTTTTGGTCTTAGCTCTCCATGTTCTTGTGGAACACCAGCCAGAAGCTGCCCTGCCAATACAGGGCACTAGCCTTCTAACATGACCCCCTCTTTAAAGATGAGTTTATATGACAGAAGAAATTCTTCTTACACCTGGGATATCTTACATCGGGAACATCCTCTTCTGCTGCTGGTTGGCAAAATTTTACTCTCTGCTTTTAAAGGGCCATGTAATTAGATTAGGTCCACCTGAATTATGCAGGATAATTTCTGTTACTCAAAGTCAATTGACTGAAAGGTTTAACTACATTTGCAAAGCTCTTTTGTCATGTAACATTCATAGCCCTGATAGTTCCTTGTATTCAGCCTTGGGGACAAAGGTAATAAATCTTAAAATTTTTAAAATCTGGCCTAACACAGTCCCATAGTAACACTAACCAAATTTGCCTTTCTGCCCAAATAAGCCAAATTAATGGGGGAAAAAAAAATAAGTGAAACAATGGTTTTTAAGACCCTGGGCATCAGACAGAAAAGAGCAATGAACTCAAAGATATGTAACAAAGCAAGCCAAGGAGTTCTTCCAATTTACAGCTTTGGAAGAATTTCCAGGCCATGGCTCAGGGTGGTGGTCCTACTCTCCAAGATGAAAACATGAAGTTGAGTCCAGGGAGCCCTGCCAATAGATTCCAAAAGGCAGTACCAAGGAGGAGAGTGCTGCCCAGAGACAAAATTCCAAAGATACAGTATGTTCCTCTCAAATATTTAACAGAATATTGATTATCACAGGCATTTGAAAAAAACTAGTAGGGCCAAGGAAAGAATATCCAAAAAGTAAAAAAAAAAACCCAGTAACTATATAGTAACAGAAAAACACATATTTTCTCCAGCCTGTGAAAACATTACCACATTGAGACATCAGGTAATATACTCAAAGTATTTTGCCTTAATGCTTCTGAATAATCAGCTTACTACAACCACCACATTTCCAATACAAATCTTTAAACAAAACAGAAAGGGACCAACCTATTTTCTGCATCCCAGATATAAAACTCAGTAAGAATACAAAGTACCTAGCACCAAGATAAAATTCATAATGCCTGATAGCCAATCAAAAATTAATAAGCACAGAGAAGCAGGAAAATATGATTCATAATGAGAAACTGATTCCCCCAAAATATCTAATCTTTCAATACATAAATGACATTGTAAACCAAGCAACAAGAGCTTTCAGAAAGCCAAAATTTCCCCTAATGTTCTGTATAAAGCACCAGAAACTGACCAGATAATAGTTAGTATAGGAAAACTCTTCGATGGAAAATTTAAAAGAACTATTTTAAGGAAACTCAACAAACTTTACTCTCTACTTTTAAAGGTTTTTTTCCCAAGAAAACAGAGTAATAATTCACTATTTTAACAGAGAAGTTTAATAGAGATAGAAGCAATATTTTATTTTAAAAAAATCCTTGAGCTGAGAAATACACTAAGTGATATTAAAAATGTGACAGAAGGCATAAACATCAGGAAATATTAAACAGAAGAATTAGTGAACATGAAACAGGATATTTGAAAATACACAGAAGAAAGGACTTAAAAACAGCTTACTACAGGGACACAGCCACATCAAAGTTTATAGCAGCACAATTCACAATAGCTAGATTGTGGAACCAACCCTGATGCCCATCAGCAGATGAATGGATAGGGAGACTTTGGTCATATACACAATGGAACATTACTCAGTACTAAGAGAATAAAATCATGGCATTTGCAGGTAAATGGATGGAGTTGGAGAAAATAATGCTAAGTGAAGTTAGCCAATCCCAAAAATCCAAAGGTCAAATGATCTCTTTGATATGAAGATACTAACTTATAAAGGCAAGGGAGTGGGGAGGAATGAAAGAGTTTTAAATAGAACAAAGTGGGGGAGGGGAGGGATCAAGGAGATAGGAATAATGGCAGACTGAGTTATCCATGATTATCCTAAATACATGTATAAAGACATAATTGTTGTAAAAATACTTTATATAAAACCAGCAACTTGAAAAACTGTGCTCTTTATATGTAATATGAAATGAAATGTACTCTGCAAACACATATAACAAATTAGAATTTAAAAAAAAAAAAAAAAAAAAAACAGTGCTAGCTTCAGATGGAGCCATTATCAAGGTTCCTGATAGATTCCCAGTGAGAATAAGCACAATTGGCAGCATTTATTGAAAAAAAAAAAAAAGCAGTTTTATGGTTTTATGTTTATTTAAAAAAAAGAAAGAAAAGAAAATACACAGAAGGAGGAAGAAAAAAAATGAAAATAAGAAAACCTATGGAAACTTTGGGACATCATCCAAAGAACAACTATTCAGGTTGTTGAGGTTAATGAGAGGCTTGAGAATGCCAATGAGAAGTAACCTTATTCAAAGACATAATAGCAGAAAACTCCCCAAACCCAAAAAATACAATGTCCAAGTACAGGAATGTCTAAGGTTACCAATCAGATTTAATTCATTCAAATACGCCCCAAGTTGTATTATAACAAACCTTCAAGGGTGATAACAAAGGAAGATTCTCAAAACTGCAATAGAAAAGAAACAACACAGTAGGGTGTCTAGTTTTCCTGACAACATACATCTCAAGAAGTACTTTACATGCTGGTAGAGAGTGACATTAGATTTTTACAGATTATAGGAAGAAAACTGTCAAGAATATTGTGTCCAATCCTTTAAAAATGAAGAAGGGATAAAGACATTCCAGTATAAACAAAAGATTCAGCAGAAATGCTAAAGGGAATCCTTCAACCTGAAAGAAAGTCATTAATCTGAGTGTGTAAGCTGCCTGCCCAGGCCAGCCACGGCGCCACGGGAGAAAAACTCGGAGGCAGAGTAAAGCTTTTACTACTTTTACTTCTACTTTAGCTTAGAGAGAAAGAAAGATAGAGCTTAGCTTCTTCTTGTCTTCTTGTCTTGTCTTTTTCTTCTTAGCTTAGAGAGAAAGAAAGATAGAGCTTAGAGAAAGATTATTTTTTCTTCTTAGCTTAGAGAGAAAGAAAGATAGAGCTTAGAGAAAGATTATTTTTTCTTCTTAGCTTAGAGAGAAAGAAAGATGGAGCTTAGAGAAAGATTCTTAGCTTAGAGAGAAAGAAAGATGGAGCTTAGAGAAAGATTATTTTTTAGAGCTTCTTGCTTCTTTCTTCTTACTTCTTTCTTCTTTCTTCCTCGGGAGCCTTGGCCTAACTCTGACCAGCCCTCGGGAGCCTCGGCCTAACTCTGACCAGCCATTACTTCTTCTATCTGGTTTCTCTTCTGTAACCGCTCTGCCTACGTTCTGGCCGCTCTGATTCTCCGACCCGAACTCTTCTTCTGACCCACCGAGCTACTGCACGACTGACCGAATGAATTCGTTCTCCTAACTCAGACCGCTTTCACCCGGTTATATACCTTCAGCTTTTCGGGTGCCTACAGGTGCGTCACATACATATCAGGTGGAACTTATGGCTTCCAGCTAGCTGCAACAGCCCTTCCTAATTAGGGCTCCTTCATGAGTGAAAAAAAATATAGGAAGATATAATACAAACTGTTAAGAGTAACTATAGAAATTCAGAATGCTATGATGTTACAAACATGGTAAATAAGCCATTAACTAGCTGAAGACAAAAAAATTTAAATGTAGTAACAACAACATAAATGCATGAAGAGAGAGGCAATTGTTGTAGTGTCATGAATGCTCCCCCAAAGACTTGTGTGTTAAAGACTGGGTCCCCAAACTATGGTTCTTTTGCAGTGGAATGGGGACATTAAGGAGGTAGGACCTGTGGGAAAAAGCTCACTAGAGGAGTGAGTGCCCTTGAAGGAGACATTTGGACCTACTGCCTTCTCCTTGCTCCCTGGTGCCATGAACTGAACAGAGTCCTCTGCCCCACGTTCCAGCCATGATGTACTGCCTTGCCACAGGTCCCAAAGCAACATGATCAACCAACTATGGACAGAAGTCTCCAAACTGTTAACCAAAATAAAACTTCCCTCCTTCTATCTCAGGTATTTTGCCATAGGGACAGAGAGATGACTAACATAGCAACACAAAAAGATATAAAATGAGACGTCCAAAATTCAATATGTGGGAGGGATGCAGAACTAATGTAGAATATCAGCATATTATTTCTGGGTCTTTTTATTGTTTCTTACATTTGCAATGAAGTTAAGCTGCTACCATTTCAAAAAAGCTTATGATAATCAAAACATGTTGTTCTGTATGCCTGTGGTAACCACAAAAATACATAATATATAAACCAAAAATAATAGGCAAGAAATCAAAACACACTACTGGTATAAATCCCTTAATCACAAAGGAAGACTAGAAGAGAGAGAAGAAAGCTACTACAATACAACAAGAAGACAAGTTGCAAAATGGCTCTACCAAGACCTTTCCTACCAATATTTACCTTCTGAGTAAGTGTATTATATTCTCCAATTAAAAGAGCAGCTTTCAAAGGCATGCATAGATGGAAAGTAAAGGGATGAAATAAGATATTCCATGCAAATGTGGTTCAGAGGAAAGCCGGAAGAGTTCATATTAGATAAAGTAGATTTTAAATCAAAAGCACTCAAAAAACACAATGGTCATTATAACATGATAAAGCAATCAATTTAACTAGAGGAAATAATTTAAAATACACATGCATCAAATATCAGAGCATTTAAATATATAAAGCAAATATTTAAAAACCCTAAAAGGGACAGACAGATAATGTAATGATAGAAGAAAACCCTACCACTCCATTCTCAGCAATGGACATATCATCCAGACAAAAGAAAAATAAAACAAAAGAAAGTTAAATTACTTAGACCAAATGGATCTAAAATACATCTATACAACCTTCCATCCAAACATTTCAGAACATATATTCATCCCATCAGTACATGGAACAATGACATTTTTCACAGAACTATTCAATTCTAAAATTCATATGAAAGCACAGAAGAAACCAAATATCCAAAGCAATCTTGATCTAGAAGATTGAAGTTGGAAGCATCACAATACCCAATTTCAGGACATACTACAGAGACATAGTAACAAAAACAGCATGGTATTGGCATACAAGTAGACATAGACCAACAGAACAAATAGAGATGCCAAATAGAGATGCCAGAAATAAACCCACACATGGACAGTCAACTTATTCTTGACAAAGATGCCAAAAAATGTTAGAAAAGGATAGCCTCTTCAATAAATTGTGTTGGAAAAACTGGAAATCCACATGCATATAACTGAATCTTGATCCCTATCTCTCACCCTTTGCACAAATCAACTCAAGATAGATCAAAGGCCTGAAACGCAAAATACCATAAGAAAACTAGAAAAAAACACCTTGAGATATTGGCACAGGCAATGTTTGTCTGGATGAGACCTAAAAAGCACAGGAAATAAAAGCAAAAGTTGGCGAATGGGACTACCTCTTTACAGCCAAGGAAATAATCACCAGAGTGAAGACCAACATGTAAAACAGGTAAAAGATCACCAACTCTTCTTGTGACAAAAGGTTAATGTCCAGAAGGTATAAATAGCATGGTTTAGATATGAAGTGTCAACCAAAGATTCATGTGTTGAAGACTTGGTACTTAATGAACTAAATATGTGGTACTTTTATTAAATCATTAGATCATAAGGTCTCTAAGCTTACGAGTGGATTAATCCATATGATGAATTAATAACTTCAATAGGTTATTTGGGGTGGTAGAAACTGTAGAAGGTAGAACCCAGTTGGAAGAGGTAGGTCACTGGGGGTATTCCCTAAAATAATACCTTTTGTCTGTGGACCATCCCCGAACTTTCTCTGATTTCTGGATATCGTGCATTAGATAGTGTACCTCTGCCATGTCCTTCCACCATGATGTTCTGCTCACCCCAGGCCGAAAGTAATGGAGTCATCCAACCAGACTGAAACCTCTGAAGCTCTGAGCCAAAATAAATCATTCCTCCTCTAAGTTGTTTTCCTCAGGAGCCTCAGGAGTTTGTCACAGAGATGAAAAGCTGACTAACACAATAAGGAACTCAACAAACTTAACACATACACACACACACACACAAAAAAAAAAAAAAAGTAATCTAATTTAAAAATGGACAAATGATCTGAATAGACACCTCTCAAAAGAAGAAATATAAGGGGCTGGGGCTATGGCTCCGTGGGAGCGCTCTCATCTCGCATGTGTGCGGTGCTGGGTTCCATCCTCAGCACCACATAAATAAAATAAAAGGTATAGTGCCCACCTACAACTAATAAAATATTTTTAAAAAGAAGAAACATAAGGGACTAAGAAATATTTGAAACAATGTTCAATATCATTAGCCACCAGGGAAATGCTAAACTAAACTACAGTGAAATATGATCTCACCCCAGACAGAGTGACTATTATATAATATAACAACAACTGCCTTTAAAGATGTGGAAAAGACGGAACTCTTAGAATTTCCATGTACTGTTGATAGGACTGTCAATTAATACAGCTGTTCTGGAGAATAGTATAGAGGTTCCTCAAAAACTAAAAATAGATCTACCACATGATCTAGGTATATCCAAAGGAAATGAAATAAGCATCCCATAGAGGTATCTGCATGTCCATGGTTATTGCAGCACTATTCACAACAGCTAAGATATGAAATAAGCATAAATGCCCCTCAACCAGTGAATGGACAAATAGAATGTGGTATATATACATAATGGAGTATTATTCAGTCCTAAGGAAGGATGCAATCCTTTCATCTGAGGCAAAAATGGAAGGAACTGGAGGATATTATATTACATGAAATGAGCCCACCGCCCCCCCCCCCCAAAAAAAAAAGAAAAAAAAACTGCATCTCCTCTTTACATGGAAGCTAAAACAACATTGACCTGAAGGTAGAAGAGTGACATTGGGAAGGGTGTATTGGGAGGAGTGCAGAAAAGAGTGATTGGATTTAATCTGTGCATGCTGTTAACATGTACAGAACTATCACAATTGAATCCAATTAATGTGCACAATTAATATCTGCTAATGAATTTTTAAAAGAAAAAAGACAATTTATGCAAAGGATCAAAAATAATATAAAGAGATTGCTAATCAAAACCAATCAATACAAGCAGGAAGATAATGATGCAATAACTTTACCCAAGAACAAAACGTTAACCTAGAATTCTATACATAGTTTTAAAAAAGTTTTTTAAAAACACTTCCAAAATAAAGGCAAAGACTTCAGTATGCAGCCGTTGACCAGTAAATCTGTTCAAGGAATTTTTTTAAATTCTTTGGGCAGAAATGTTGGTCAATAACACCAGATAGAAATATGGACCTAGACAAATCAATGAAAAATGCTAGAAATTATAATAATATAAATAAATAAATTGCTTATTATTTAAGTCTATATTAAAGATGATTTGTAGCTTAAATAACAATTCTCAATGTAATGTGGAGCTTACAGCATACTTAAAAGAAGTATGAAAACTATTACAAAGGCAAGGAGAAAAGAAATAGAAGTACATCGCCTTTTTTTTCTTTTTTTAAGTACCAGGGATTAAGCCCAGGGGTACTTAACCACTGGGCCACATACCCAGTACATTTTATATTTTTATTTTGAGACAGGGTTTTCTAAGTTGCTTACTGCCTCGCTAAATTGCTGAGACTGGATTTGAACTTGCAAACCTCATGCCTCAGCCTCCTGAGCCACTGGAATACAGGTGTGCACCACCACACCCAGCAGATATACGCTACTTGAAGTTTCCTATGCAATATGTGAAATGAAATAATATCACTTGAGACTAGACTGTGCCAAATTCAAGATGTATATCAAGTCTAAAGGTGATCCCTAAAAGAAGAGAAAATAGTGCAATGAAAAATGATACCCAGAGAATGAGAGAAAATACTGAAATTCATGTAATAAGGAACTTGCATTCATAAGACATATAAAAAACTGTTGTAAGTCAACAATCAAAAAGACTAAAACCCATTTCTCAAAGGAGGTAAACAATTTGAATGTCATTTCTCCCAAGAGGAAAATAACCAAGGTATATTAAAAGGTAACACTGTAAGTCACTAATGCAAGTTACAACTGCAGTGAGGTACTTTATTACACAATGAGTACCAGCCTATGTGAAGACATGCAAATATTAGACTCAAGATGCATTGCTTCTAGGAATGCAAAATGGTGTATCCACTACAGAAAACAATGAAACAGCTACTCAAAAACTTAAAGACTTAAATAATAACCCAGATATTCCACTCCTAGGAGTATATGAAAAAGAAATAAAAAGATGTCCACACAAAAACTTTTACATGAATGCCCATAGCAACATAGTGAAAGAGTTAAAACAGACACAGAAAATAAATTAGTGGTTCCTTAAAGTCATAAAGATAATTCAGTAGGGAAAGGTTAATCTTTTCTATAAATGATGCTTTATTGTCTATGCCCCCACCCAAAAGAAAAATGGGGGAAAAGCTTTAATCTATAATTTATACTATGTGTAAAATCATTACAGAATGAATAATAAACCTAAGTTTATGGCCTTTTTTTTTCTCTCTCTCTTTTTTGGTTT
Source organism: Tamias sibiricus (assembly GCA_025594165.1). Classification (NCBI taxonomy): domain Eukaryota; kingdom Metazoa; phylum Chordata; class Mammalia; order Rodentia; family Sciuridae; genus Tamias; species Tamias sibiricus. The sequence goes on from CM046662.1 coordinate 16,479,087, forward strand.
TGCACTGGGAATTAAACTCAGGAGTGTTTTATCACCGAGCTCCATCCCAGTTCTTTGTTTTTTTTGGAGACAGAGTCTCACAAAGTTGCCAAGCCTCGCCCCAAACTTGCAATTCTCTTGCCTTAGTCTCCTGAGTTGCTGGGATTATAGGTGTGTACCACCATACCTGGCAGTAAACGTACATTTAACGATTTAAATTACAGAATACAAGCAACAATAATTGTTTGCAAGGAAAGAGTTACACTCATACATTGCTGGTGAGACTGCAAATTGGTGCAATCACTATGGAAAACAGTATGGAGATTCCTAAGAAAACTTGGAATGGAACCACCATTTGACGCAGTTTTCCCACTCCCTGGTTTATTCCCAAAGGACTTAAAATCAGCATACTAAAGTGACAAAGCCACATCAATGTTTATAGCAACTCAATTCACAATTGCTACACTATGGAACCAACCTAGGTGCCCTTCAACAGATTAATGGATAAAGAAAATGTGGTGTATATACACAATGGAATATTACTCAGCCTTAAAGAAGAATGAAATAATGGCGTTTAGGTAAATGAATGGAGCTGGAGAACATCATGCTAAGTCAAATAAGCCAATCCCAAAAAAACCAAAGGCTGAATGTGTTCTCTGATATGCAGATGCTAATTCACAACAAGGGTGGGGGGCTAGGGAAGAATAGAGGTACTTTGGATTAGGCAGAGTGGAGTGAAGGGAGGGGAGGGGGTATGGAGATAGGAAGGATCGTAGAATGACTCAGAAATTAATACCATATGTGCCTATATGACTACACGATTGGTGTGATCCTATATCATGTGCAACCAAAAGAAAGAGAAGTTATACTCCATTTATGTCTGATGTGCAAAAATGCATTCTACTGTCATGTAGAATTAATTAGAACAAAAAAATACAATATGGATGCTACATTAAAAAAATAAATTACAGAACTTAGAAAAACAAAAATCCTTTTTGACTGAAGCAGGCACAACTTTGAAGAAATGTAAGTGAAAACAATAGAAAACAAGGGGCTGGGATTGTGGCTTAGTGGTAGAGCGCTCGCCTAGCACGTGCGCGGCCCGGGTTCGATCCTCAGCACCACGTACAAATAAACGAATTGTGTACAACTAAAGCAAATAAATAAATATTTAAAAAAAAAACAATAGAAAACAAATTATCATTCCTTTTATTTAAATTTTTCCCCTTCAAAGACTTGAGAAAACAGTCACGGATATAGAGGAAGCATTCATGCAGTATGTCAGGTAAAAGACTTATAGCTAGAATGCATACGAAAAAATATATAATTTCAGTAGAGGCAACATGTGAATAGATATTCATAATAATATTTAATAGCTGAATACAGAAAATGATGCTCAATCTCATTCATTATCAGAAAAACAAATGAGATGTGACTGCATATACATTAGAATGGCTAAAATTTAGTAGGGATTATACCAAGTGTAAGCAAGGATGTGGATCAATCGGAACTTTTATACAATGTTATGAAAATATAAAATTTTACGGAACAGCTTACTAACACCTTACTAGATGATCTTGTCAATGCACTTTTAAATGTTTATGTAAGATAAATAAAAGCATCTGTCCATATAAATGCATGTACATTTATTTGTACTAGCTAAAAACTGGTAATGTCCATCAACTGGTAAATGGATCAACTGTGGTATACCCATACAATGGAATACTACTTAGCAATACAAAGTAGTGAATGACTGTTACATGTTATAACATGGTAAATCTCAAAACAACTGCCCTAACTGAAGAAAGGCACACAAGAGAGTAAATACTGTGTGTCCATCTACATAAAGTTACAAAAAAATACTTATACTGAAGCAGAAATTTGTCATTGCTAATATACTGACAGGTAGATGGGAGGGATCATGAAGGGAAATAAAACTTGTCAATAATGGATATTTTCATTTCCTTGATTGTGATGATAACTTCACATATACATGTATTTGTCAAAATAAATCCAATTTAACATCTTAAATGTGTGTATTTTATGGGCAATTGTACCTTAATAAGGCTCTTAAAATTTAAATCAAAAGCAAAGAGAAAAAAGCTCCTTAGGGAAAGTGAAGTTTTAAAAAAGTACTCACATCAACATCTGTGACTAAGTCAGTGTTAGATTAAAATGCAATAATATTAAATTTTAATTGAGTCTATTGTAAGATTACAGTCATTTATGTTTCTCTCTTAAATTACACTATCAGAAAAATCTGCTTCATCCAATTAGGGATTCATAAATTCAATTATATTAATAAAAGATACTCTTAAAAATCAACATCTGGTTGTATAACCTAATAATTATTTTATTATTGGCTTCCGATTATTAGTTGTATCTCAGAAATTTTATAGAAGCTTGGAAATTCAATTCTAATTTATGTTCTTCATGTGCAAGTATATTTATATGAAGGGAAATATCAAATATAAGCTCCTAACGTTTTGCAATACATACTATACTTTAAATAGCATAAGTAATTCAATTTGCATGTTTAAAATCAGCATTGAGCATAAAGTAAGATTTGTTTGAACTCAGTTTATTTCACCACATTCCCAAATTTTATGAGGACAGAGAAATGGTTATACAGTTCACAGGAAAGATTCCGAAAGGTAAAACATGGTTATCTTATAAAATTGTCATATATTTGTATTTAATACATACTTTTTATATGAAATATTGCAGGGTAGACACTACAGAGTATATTCAACTATATAAAACATGTTCTCTGCCCACAAGGAATTAACAATCTAATCAAGCACATAAGATTAACACATGAAAATGTACCAATGATAAGAGAACAGATAAAAATTAGTAATGGAACTAAGCACCCAGTCCAGTGAGCAACTATGAATTCAGAAAAAACAATGTGGTTTATGGGCAATTTGCAAATGATGAGATGGAAGCTTCTTGTGCCCTATCATAATTGCCTATTGACTTGTCTGATTTCTCCCATGACAACACCAGTTCCCTGAAAGACACTGTGCCCAGCTTTATGTCTTAACATTGCATGAACTCAATAAAAAGCAGATGAATCATGTAGGAATATCAGAATAAACCTTAAAAGATTTGGGCATGCAGTATTCAAATAGAGAATTTTTAGCAGAGCTAGTTGTAATAGACAAAAGCACATGGTTTGAAAGCCAGGGGTGATTAATCAAGAACAGGGAGGTCAGCATGCATGAGGGCAAGACACAGAAGAGTCAGATGAGAAGGAGTGGGAGCTGTTAGTGTAACTCCAACTGAGACAGAAGGTACTAACCCACGAGGGGGCTGAGAAGATGACACATGTCAACTGAAGAAGACCTATGTCAGGGTACAGACAATGGAAAAGAAAACTAGTTATAGCCCAACAGCCCTTTAAAAGGAAGAACTCTTCTTACTTCAGCACATATATTAAAAGTAAATGACACAGGGAAGAGGAGCAGTGCCTTGTACAAACATAACAGGAAATTCATGAAATGTTCCAATTTTCCTAAAGGAAGGATGGCCAACATATTGACTGAGTTGAGAAGGAAGAGGAGAATGTATGAAAGTCAGGAATGAACCAGCCTATGGGTTTGGATAACAGAAAATACAGTGATGTGTTTTTAACCTAGCATGTGCAATTAATTTTGATGTGAAAATGATGAGTAATATTTTAATTTTAAATGTAGATTTTTTTTGCACGTCAAATAGAAAAATTAAAAGTATGAGATGATAAACCACTGAAGGTATCAGAATTACATGTATTTTCTCATAGAACACATGGACCAGAGCTTCTGACAAGAGTCCAAAAGAGCATGACTAAGCTAAAGTGGATATCCTAATATTTCTCTGAAAGAAAAGGAAATGACCAATGAGAAGAAGGAAGAAGTTCAAGATGCTGAAGTGCTAACACTAAGGAGCAGGGGTAGAGGACAATGCTAATACTACCAAAAGTTTAAGGGGGAAGAACCTGTGAGCACCAGTCTACATGACCAGCACAGAAGATACTAAGTACCTTTGAGAAAACAATTCAGACATGAAAATCATGGAAATATGCCATTAATCTTAATCCAAGATGAAAATAATCAGCAGATTGCATAACAAGACATTGACCTTTTACAAAAAGTATTACCCTGACATCTCTCTAAATCTGGTCTGTTCAAAGTGATAGCCAGTCACACATGGCAATCTAAATTTAAATTCAAATCAATTACACACACCATTTTATCACAAAATGCATACATCAGAAACAATCCAACTTGCACAGAATCTTAAGCATTGAATTACAAATCCCCAGAAATTCTACATCACTGGGAAGTGTCTTCTTTAGTTGTTTTTCTTGACACATCAAGCCTTTTCAGTAAACACATTTTACAGATGGGTCTCACAGATGGGCCGACTGAGGTCTAATGTGAGGAGCAGTTATCAGGAACAGTTAGGAGGGACGTCAGTTGCTTCTCTCTCTCCATAGGATTCTCTTCCCAACAGCTAGAATTCAATCTACTCCTTCCCCATGTACTTCCAGAGCCAGCATTTCCTTGAATCTTTCTGACAGGTGTCAAAAACCTCTCCCACAGGCTATGTCAAATGCTGGCTAAGTAATCATCCGTGGATGAGATACCTCCTACTGAACATATACTATGTGTGTAAGTGGATATTTCATCTGACACAATTTTCCACCATGCTACTGTGACACTCAAGTGCACTCACATATCCGGTTTTATGTTTTTTTTTCTGCCAAGGAGTCAAATTAAAATTCTTTACAATAGTAGCCTCCTCAGTTTCTCCCTCTATTCACTACAAATGCTATTAGTGACATCTATTTGCATGGGATTAATGTAATATATAAAAAAATTATCTACACTGTTCCATGTATAATTTACTCAATTTAAAAAAAAATTTTTTTAGTTGTAGGTGGACACAATACCTTTATTTTATTTATGTGGTGCTGAGGATCGAACCCAGGACCTCACACATGAGAGACGTACACTCTACGCTGAGCCATAGCCCCAGCTCCAAACTTTCTCATTTTTATATCAAATGATTTGCCATTGCACACATATACCATGTTTTATGTATCTGCTCATCCATGGATGGATAGTTGGGTTAATTTTTCACTATGTTTCTTATAAACATACATATCCAAGTTTTTATGGGGACATATGTTTTTCTTTTTCATATATTCCTAGGCTTACTTGAGAATTAGGCAAACACATATTTGAAGGTATAAGAAGGATGATAAACATGACAAAAGAGCTAAATAATTCCACTTGCCCAATTTTCCACAGTGGAAGGCTGGATTATTTTGGCGTGTGACACCCAAAGAAATTCTGTATGGAATTTAAGCAATTTGCAAGGGTAAAGATGATCAACAGTATTCAAAAAATTTGAACTATACCTCTTGGGGATTGTTTAATTTCTCCTTTCTGTGTATTGTGTTAGTGGCACTGTACCCAGCCAGGTAAAAATGATATATATAGTTAACCAATAGGAGGGACATGCTCTAAAATTCAGTGGAAATACTATCTGATTGATCAAGACTGTTCCCCCAACCTGACTAATGGCTTACCAGATCATCCTTCCAAAAATTATTCCATACTTGTGTACCTCTCTCTCCTCTCATTTAAGAAACTCATAAAATTCAACATCTTTTAAGAAGTTTTTGCTCTAGTCAGTGGGTAATGAATTGTTTTTATCCCTCACCCTCACTTCCTATGATTTTTTATTCAATCATTTCTCGATTATCTTCAAAATAAGGACTTGCTTAATTATTCCCTGTACCACTATCACCACTAATTCATTTGTCACATCATCTTAATTGCTTTATTTTTATCATAGCATTTAGCACAAGGCTTTAAATATATATTAAGATGTTTGTTTAATATAAGTCTACCCCCACCAAGTAGACTTTGATCATCATGAAAACAAAGCTTTATCTGTTTTGCTTACAATATATCTGGCATATTGTAGGTAGTCCAATATTTATTGAATAAAATCTAGTCAAGACTGTAGATGTAAATTCCAGTGCACAGTAAATCCAGGAGAGAGAGTTAAATGATACATGTTAAATGATACAAAGAGGAAACAATCAGGTAAATCAAGGATGTAAGTGATTATACATAACTGACCTGAAATCTTTAAAATATTAATATCATGAAGAAAACAAAGTAGAGGAATTGCTCTAGATTAAAAGAGAACAAGGTAGAATTAAAGCAAAAATGAGAATCTTTGAATGGATCGTCATATGGAGATTTAAAAAAACTCTATTAAAAGATACATTCTTGAGAAAAATGCAGATATTTGAGGACAAATATCCAATCATTTCTAGAATCAGTATTTTCTTATGAATGATGGCATTGTAGCAACTTAGATCTGCTTATTCTCAAGAAATCTATACTGAATTATTAAGAAATTAAAATATCTAATATCTGCAACTTAGAATTTCATATGAATGGCAAAACTTTGTGTGTACAGAGGGAGAAGGAAAAGGGGGAAGAGTGTGTGGATGTTGTACTCATCTTTTGACTTATTTGTATGTTTTCTTATGAATGTCTCTCAAAGTTAGGGAAATAATATTTTAATGCATGACTAGCTAGTCAAAAGTTATTCAATTCCTACTGATTCTTACTTGCCTAATATCCAATGCTTAGCTTCCATTATTCCTCCAATCCTTCATGAAAAGAATACTTATAGTTATTGAATAATGTAAGCCATCTCTTTGTTGACTGTTACTCAGTTGTACTCCCATGTATCGTTTGACTTAATGATATCCCTCCCAGAATAAAAGCCCAGACAACAAGGATAATGTCAATGAATTTCTAATTTGCATACGAAAGTGCCATGCAGAGAAGGATGATCAACAAATTATTTGAAGGAATAAATATATGCAGATCAACTGCCCATTTGTCTGAGCCATGGATCCAGTGCATCCAGCTAAAAAATCTTGACAAGTGTCCCAGGAGAGTTGGTCATGACAGGCAAAGAAATTAGTATTTTCAAATGATGCAAATCTGGTTCTGATCCCAATACCTATCTTGCAACTCTTGCCAAAAATCTATTTCAAATACCATGGGCACTGAAAAGAGCATCTTGCAGGGTCCAAAATAGTGTATTCCAAGTAATGTATTGCTCATTTCCTTTAACTTGTCAAAACTGCCTACTAGGGGTTAAGTTGCAAAAGAGCAAGAGTTTGGCCATTCGTTTTATACTATGTATTTTAAGTGCCTGGGACAGTGCCTGGAAACTTATTACTCCATGAATATTTGTCGACTTAATAAATTAATTGAATTCCTTAGAGCAATGGTTATCCGATTTTAACATACATCAGAACCACCCAGAACATTGCCACAAACAGATTACTGAATTCTGCCCTAGAGTTTGATTCAGTACTTCTGGATGTAGCCAAATAATATGCTTTTCTAACAATCTGATATAAATTTTCTAACAATCTGATACAACCTGATACAAATGCCCTTGCTCTGAGGACCACATTTGGAGAACCATTCACATAGAAAACAACTTTAAATTTCCCTTTGTTTGAATAGCTGTTACTTTAGAAAAGATGAACACCATATCTTGCATTCCTTTCAAATGAGAGATTTGTTATACCATTACTGTTTGACAAATAATTCTCCTGGTTTTATAGAAACATTGAAAGTGAAGTTTCCTCAAAATGCAGACACTTACTCATAAATCAAGTTAAACATTTACCATTGGTATTTTCTCCTATAGTTTTTCCCACAGATATTTTTCTTCTTGGCAAAAGCTGGAATTCTATACTAGCTGCTCAGCACACTGTTCCTCCAGCTCAGATTTGTACATTTGGAAGAAATCTGGGGAGAGATTCACTACCTCTGCACAGCACAATTGCTTTACGAAACGTGTTTGCCCTTAGAGAAATCAGGTGCCTTCTGCACTATAGAAATTTATGTTAAACAAAGTTGTTGATGAGAGGCAAATGTGTAACCCAAATTTATCTCCCCATGACAACTTCAGAATCTGAGAATTTCCAAGTCCTTCCCTTGTGATTTGCCTGAAATTGCTGTTTTTCAAGTCAAGAACACCTGTTTAGTGTTTTTCTCCTCACCCTCCTTGGTAAATGGAGCCGCTAGGAAAACAGGATCCGAAATTTTTAATGAACGAAAAACACAAAGTATTGACAGATGTCAACGCATTATACCACCTTTCCCCTCTCCCCCTAATGAGGCAAGATCAAAAAGAAAGAAAACAGTTTTGATATTGTGCACTGGAGTTTGTTTTTAAAGTGTTGCAAATGAGCTCGTAGTATGATCCTACTGGGTACAGTCCTGTGCAGATTGCTCATTGCTGGGAAAGAGCATATGCAGTCATGACTTTGGTGACTGAACAACTACAGGTTTGATGCTCAGCATCAGGCACCCTTCCAGATAACTTTCCATATCAACTATATGACACTCTGACAGTCAAAACTCTCCTTGTGTCTTTTCCACTGGGTCAAATCCAATTACAAAGTAAAAAGGAAAACATCAAAAACCCACAAAGCCTGAGCCACTCAATCCAAAACAGTGGATATTGAGTACCTAGTCCCAACTGCAAGGACAGTATTAGTTTTGGTGAGGTGGAATTCAAGATCATCAAAGGCTTCAGAGTAATGCATCCTTTACTCAGATGACTACTAACCACCTACTTTGTGCTAATTACAAATCTAAGTGCAAATATTTTATGATAAGTAATATTGTGACAGTCTCCACATAAGCCTTTGTGGATTACAGTCTAACCGTGCAAACCAGCAAATTAACAAAGAAATGGATATGTAATTACAAGAAAAATACAAAAGTTCACAGAAAGCCTTTGCATTCAATCAGTATTTCCTGTGCAACTTCAGTAAGTCAGGCCTGGTAGCTTCAAGAATTTTGAGAAGCAGATAAAATTCACAAAAGAGGAAAGAATGATAACCTTTTATAGAATAAATAACATGAGGAAATGTATAGGATAAAAAAAAATCACAGGTGAAGCCGGGCACGGTGGTGCACGCCTGTAATCCCAGCACTTTGGGAGGCTGAGGCAGGAGGATCGCGAGTTCAAAGCCAGCCTCAGCAATGGCGAGGCACTTAGCAACTCAGTGAGACCCTGTCTCTAAATAAAAATACAAAAAAGGGCTGGGGATGTGACCCAGTGGTCAAGTGCCCCTGAGTTCAATCCCTGGTACCCAAAAAAAAAAAAAAAAAAAAAAAAAAAAAAAAAAAAAAAAAAAAAAAAAATCACAGGTGAGCCATAAAATTCAAGCCAGATCTTAGAAGGCTGTGAATTCCATGCAGGAGTACAAGCTTTATTCTCCTGTATAAAATTCTAAATATTGGGTTTCACAAAATAATCCTGTGAGAGTAGGAAGAACATGTTAAAACATTTATTGACATTTCTTAGCTATGTGTCTTAACATGAAGAGCAGCATGGCTTGCTTACTTGGCCCATGTGTTGGATGGACATGAATCACAAATATATAGAAGATTTGAAAGAGTCATTTCCCTCAATCTTGGCTTCACTTCCAGAGTTTATGTACCTGCTATGATGTCACCATTGAGGATGACTCCAATTAATAGGGTTCTTAGAATACCTTATAAGATGCAGACTCATCCAGAACATCTCACATTTCATTAAGGTGTTTGTTATCACAAGGAAGAGTATGTAAAACAGTTGTAAGGATGGCAAATTAAAAATAGTTAGGCATTTTTCTTTTATATGAAAAAAGTCTGAATTTTGAGAACTTCTCTATGATTAAAAAAAACTCAAAAAAGAGAAAAACAAAAATCACACATGCCTTGTCTAATCCTTGCTGGGTGCTGTGGTGCATGCCTATAATCCCAGTGGCTTGGGAGGCTGAGACAGGACGATTGCAAATTCAGCAATTTAGCAAGGCTCTGAGCAACTTAGTGAGACACTGTCTCAATAAAAAAACAAAAAGGGCTGAGGATGCAGCTCAGTGGTAAATTGCCTCTGGTTAATATCCCCAGTACCAAAAACCATAAATTTTTTAAATGTCAACATTGTACTAAGGAAACAATAGGTTTTAGGAGAGAAAAAAATCTCTCCTAAAATGTGTGGACAGAACACATAGGATATTAATGTTAGGAAATTTCCTACGTGTGTGTGTATGCATATATGTATATATAAAATATGTAATTTTTTTTACAAAAAGTGACATGGTTTTCATGTATTTAAAAAGTATCAATACACTTAAACTTGAAAATGGAATTAGAACTCTACATTTTAGATGGTTTGGACATGTCTTAATATGCAAATACTTAATTTGAAAGACTAATTTGCAACAATGGGTTAAAACAAGTAGAAATTTAGGTGTCAAATTTTAGCCAACCCCTCCAAAAAGCCCCCAAACTTTCATATAACTAGCAAAATGGATTGAAAAATGATGATCATGAGTTAGTACAAGTGACGACCTCTCATAAATTTTGTGAGGGAAAGTTTTTAAGTTGTAAATGCTATTATATAGAGTATCATAATAATCAGGTAACCTAAAATATTCAATTTGTTAAAACAAACTGTGAAGCCAAGATTTCAATAAACAGGATGCACAATTTCATCATGATATCACTGAAATTCTTTACTAAAGTTTTAAATTACAAATTTTTTAAAATTCATGCTTCATCTGTTGTGCATCTTTTTAAATTTGTTTTGTATGTTTATAATTTTATAAATTATGGTATTATATGAGCATAAATAATCAAATACAAACATTACCTCACATACAAATGTGTTGATGGGTGTCATAAACAAAAGATTGGTGAGCACTACCTTACTGAAAAAGCTGCCAATGAAGCTTTTAGAAATATGTAACACTTTACACCTAACTTGAAGGAAATCAGTCTGCTAGGACAATTTTTTTTAATTTTGTGAACATCGTAAAGATAGAAAACAAAGTCCAAGGCTATCACAATGATCCTAATAGGTGAACATGAAACAAAAGGTTCACATACTATTGTAGAGAAAGAAATGCATAATAGGTATTGTAGTGGGCAGAATTTTGCTTACCCACAGATATCCACATCCTAAATTCTGGAACCTCTCAATATATCATCTTACATAGCAAGAGAGAATTAATGTTGTAGACAGAACTAAGGTTGCTAATTAAGGTGACATTGAAGAAAGTTTCCTGGATTATCTTGGTTACCCAGCACTTGGTAGGCTAAGGCAGGAGGGTCGCAAGTTCAAAGCCAGCCTCAGCAATGAGGAGGCACTTAGCAACTCAGTGAGACCCTGTCTCTAAATAAAATACAAAAAAGGGCTGGGGATGTAGCCCAGTGGTCAAGTGCCCCTGAGTACAATCCACAGTACAAAAAAAAAAAAAAAAAAATACTTGATCATAGCTTTGAACATGGAAGGGGTCCCATGAACCAAGAAATGCAATCAACTTCTAGCATATGGAACTTGATGGAGTTTTAAAGAGGAATATAGCCCTGTAGGCACATTCATTTTGTCCCAATGAGACCCATTTTTTACTACTGTCCTCCATAACAATTAGATAATTAACAGGCAAAGAAATGAGACTTTTCTCAGAACAGTCAGAAGAGAAAGTACTTTGAGTCCTTCTTTACTATACACACATCTGAGTGTTTACCCATGCGTGGGGTCATATTGGATTTTCAACTCCAGCTCTGCAAATGACAGAGAAGATATACTTGATTAAATCCTGGTCCAGGTGCGGAGATGATAGCAGTTAATAAGATAGACAAGTTTATCCTTATGGAACATACCCAAGGAAGACAATATAAAATAATGCATCCTTCCAAGCAATGAAGTGACTCAAAACCAGGAGAAAAATTAGTTTAAAAAAAAAAAAACTCAGCAATAACACAGGTAATAGAACTATTAGACACATATTTAAGTCAACTAATGTAACAGCGCAAATAAAGAAATCCATAAAAATAATGGGGAGAGAAACAGATTATATAAGATCCAGAATGGAACTTCTAGACATGAAAAATATAACACCAGAAATGAAAAATTCATTGGAATTGCTTTATAATAACAATAGATGATACTCTGTGCAAGTAAAGTTCAGTGAACTTGGTGTCATAGCAATAAAATACATTGAAATAAAGCTCAGAAAAATAAAGTGAAAGAGTCACAGTAAATGATATAAAATTACCAAACGGAAGAATGATGGAAGGGACAGAAAACATTTGAAGAAATGACTAGAAGGTTTCCAAATTTAGTTAATACTTTTAACCCTCAGATCTTTAAAGATGGGGATGTGGCCCAGAAGAGATACAAAGCAAACTATACCAATGCAAGTAATCAAGTTACTAAAATTGATAAATAGGAAATATTAAAAGCAGGAAAAATAGACCAGTGATAAAAATACTTGCTCAGAAGAGAAAAAAAAGAATCAAAGACTTCTTATCAGAAACTATGCAAAATGAATAACCATGGAAAGACATCTTTAAGGAAAGTTAGGAATTTCAAAAATCCCTAATTTGCCCTAAATAATAGATCTAGAGAATAATCATGTAAGTTGCTAACATAAAAAAAAAACTACTTCTATTATTTGCCTCCTGATTAAAGTACACAAAACCTAATATGTGTTTTAACAAAAAATATGTAATTTTACAAAAAAAAAAAAGTATAACTGATTAAAATTCTAGCTGCAAAAAATTGGTTTATGAGTTGCACATGGTAGGGGCTGAGGTTGTGACTCAGTAGTAGAGTGCTCGCCTAACATGAGTGAGGCACTGGATTTGATCCTTAGCACCACATAAAATTAAATAAATGTACTGTGCCCATCTACAAATTAAAAAACTCGTTTTTTAAAAGAAGTACAGGGTACAAATGAGCAAATTAAATAAAAAGAAGTGATTCCAATCCAAGATGAAGGAAACACTACAAAACAACATCACAGTTCCTTGACCAAATATGCTGCAAGAATTCAAAAAGAGACTTAATGGACATATTGGCCCAATTTCATATGTAGAATTTATTTGGTTTTACTCATTTTAATTGAATAACTTTAATTTTTTTTAATCTAAATTTTTTACTAACTGGATGTTTTAAGACCTTAGGAATCAGATCCATACTGAAGTATCTATAGTACCTCCAATTTTTTTTTTTTTTAAAGGGGCGAATAGTATAAATGAAACCAGAGTGGGCATTAATTGAATTTTACTATAGCTAGGAGAAGGGTACATAAGGATTCTCTTATAATTTTATTTATACATTTATAAAATTTTTTAAATTAAGAAAATGAAACTAAAACTGCAACATCATTCATTTTTCTGTGCTTATAGAATAAAATTCATTCCTGCATGTATAAACATGCTCCCCGTAGTGTTATAAAATTGAAATGGGGTAGATGGAATAAGAATATAAAACTACATGTATGTAATAGCAATTTTTAAATGTAGAGAAATATTTTTATACACATCTGAGAAAAGACAGAGAAAAAACAAAGACTAGTTGAAATTATTCCCAAGCAGTAAAATAATGAATGATTTCAGTATCAATACAATTTTCTGTGTTTTCCAAGTGTTCTACACAACATGTTACTGTAATCATGTAAACTGTAACTTTTTAAAAATGGAAACCAAACCCAAATGTATCCCCCCAAAAAAAGTACATTTACAATGTAGAATATTAAGTGTGCCTTGTACTTTAGAGTTTCTGAAGGAAGGTAAGAGCCAGAACCCATGAGTCACCATGCCAGTTCCTTTGCTTCAATATCTTCCCAGGCACAAACTAATCCTTTCCCTCTTGGTTTTCTGAAAGCATATTGCACATTGTGTCTCTTTTTAGAGCCTGTCTATCCCATTATACCATTGCTTTTTTAAGAGCCTCTCACCATTCTTTACTTCAACATGTGTCTCTGGAGACCAAAACCCCCTCCTATTCACCTCTGTATCAAAGCACTGAGACACAGCAGATGTTCAATAAACATATACCAGATTAGGAGGCCTAATGTGCCTTTTAAAATAGCATGACATTAACTACAGGAAACAGGGAATAGGGACAAATTTCCTTACACCAGAAGATCCTTCAATGAGATCTATTAATCAATTGTTTAACCATTTACATAAATATTCGTTAAGCTTCCATCTTGTGTTAGGTAGGAAAATGTTTTTTTTTTTTTTTTTTTTTAAATCATATTATTATCCTTCAAGGTGATTAGAATCAGATGAGGGGAAAAATATATCATAACCATAACAATAAGAACAGAGACTAGAAGCATGAACGGAACTTTGGGCTCCCTCTACCAAAACTCCATCAGGAAAAAATAAAGAATAATTGCCCACATGCTACACAGCAAAGCTCTGGAGAGGACAGCATTGGCATTGTCTTGAAAACTAGTTGGAAAAAATATATGTATATGTGGATAAAGAGTACCACAAGTCAATGATGTACACATATTTTGGCACCATGAATAAAAATGAAGAAGGCAGAAATTGACCACATGGAACCAAGAGGTTTATGATTATTATGTCACTGTAATGCAGAGCTAATCAGATATTCCTGAATTCTTCCTGGAAATATTTATTAAAAGATCCTGGTCACCAGGCACTACCACCGTCTGACTTCTGTTCACCTTTCTACCTCAAATTTTTCTTTTCACCACCACATGTGCAATGTCTTATCCATCTTTTCTCCTTCCTCACCATTCTCTGCCATCTTCTTCTCATCACTGTCCAACTCAGCCAAAGCTCATAGTAGAAATCATTTTTTTTTTGGGGGGGGGAGGCATATTAACACCATCTGGTAACTTCCCAGATCCTCTGGGTCCATGTGCCCCACTATCATCCCTGCTTTGGTCACATCCCAATCCTGTGTGTCACTCTCCTCCTTTCATAATACCAGTCTTGCCTTCAAAGAACTTTCACCATTTGGGAAAGAAGGAAGAAACAAAAGGGGAAAAGGATGTAAAGAGAGAAAACATTTCACAAAATACATTGTTCTACCTTTAAGTTATTGTCATAGCAAGAAGAGCTGGTAACTTTTTTTGTCATTTAAACCATCTGCCAAAGTGTCTCACCAGACCTGCCTGCCCTTAATAACATTATTCCTCTTAACTATCAAATAATTGCTGGCTTTTAATTGATGGATTAGGGAGTCATCACTTGGGAAACATTCATCACTGATCACAAAGAAAGAAGGTGTTCTTGGTTAGTATCTAATTGTGGATGATGAAAAGATACTTTCTTCTATTTGCAAAAATGGTCAGGGAACGGGGTGGAGAGATGGGGGATGGAGGGAGGGCAGGCATCTGTGAGCAACCTGTCACAAACAGAAATCTTTCTTTCATAATTCTCACTCACAACCCATTGCAATGGACACGGGAACAACTTTCTCCAGGGTAATCAGGTCATTGGTATGAGTTACTCTCTACAGCAATGTATCCTAGTAACATATTGCTTTTCTCTTTTCACAAAGGGAACCAGACTATCTGCCTCATTTTTTTTTCCCTCTGCCTCTTTATTTTTCTCTGCCTCATTTTTTTCCAAACTATTTACATCTCCACCAGTGTCCGATTATTTCTGTCATACTTGGCTACCTCCACGTTACTGTCTTAATAAATCAGACTTATCTGAGTGTCCCCACATGTGTCCAGAAAGGAGAATCAGATTTTTTTTAATAAGCAGACACTTGCCAATCATTTAGATTCCTTTGTACTTCTAGAACTAAGGAGATAGTCCCATTACCTCATGATATCCCCTATTAGTTCTCTCTAGTTTTATTAAAACCTTTTCTCTTTCATTAAAATAAAAAGCTTCTGAAAAACTACAGTTACAGATTTTCTGCAACCCACAATTTATGGCTGCTACTTGCAACCTTCAGAAGCTTTTAAAAATAGTATCAACTCTATTATTCCATATTATGGTAATTGTAGTAAAGATTTAAGAGGCACTTTAAGACTTTTTAGCTCTACAGTATATTTCTGTTCCAATTTCTTGCTTAGGCATCTGGGAAAGAAGCCTTATTTAAAAGCTTTACCCTCTGCCCCTGATATACAGCTTCCCTCTTAACTACAGTAGCTAGACCTCACTGCACAATTAGGGGAGCTAGGTCTCCAATTAGCACTCAGCAAAACATGGGGCAGAACACATCTTTTCAGAAGCCCATTCCATTTATGTGCACCTGACAATAATCAAAATTGTTCTCATGCGCCAAGTACCTTTGACCCTTTGTTATGCTTTACATTCCCTTGTTAACTCCCCACCCCTCCTTTGCTCCCATCGGAAATCAGCACAGATAATCACAAGATTAAATAACTCCAATGCCACTGCGTAAATGTTCAAGGCCATTAATATAACCAATGCCCAAAGGGCCATAGGGATTTATGTAGTATTGAAATTAAACTGACCTCACCCCATCTTCAACATAGATCTGTGCTTTGTAGTTAACCTGTGTTCTTCTCATGTTGCCCAGCCTAGGATGGTTACAGTCAAAAAAATAAAATGCACAGAATGGAATTTCCCCAACTGTGAGCATGCACAAAATCCCTTTCCAAAGGCTGCCCTGGCATTGTCCTTTGTCTCCAATGCACTAAGCAGGATGAGCATTTGAAACACAATTCCCACCACGCACCATATTGCTAAGGCATTTTTCTTGGGCACGCACCATATGGAAAAACCACACATTCTCTGCTCCTTCCCTTCCCTCCTTTAGGAATTCAGCAGCATCTGGACAGCAGAAATCCATAATAGTCCCTGACTCCGCAAAGGACAGAGCCAAGCCCCCGACTCTCCTTGTTCCGATTACAGCCCTCCTACTGCAGAGCCACCATCTTTTATTGTGTCAACAGATATCAGCTGGGGAGCTCTTCGCCTGAACTTCCTGAGTGCATTTTGCCCAACTCTTAGCTATCTTCCAAAGCAGAGGAGAGCTCTTTCCATCCATGCCCACGGTAAATAACTGTAAGTGTTTCGGCTTTGTTTTGCTTTGCTCTGAGCTTCCATGTAAATTTCAGAATGGTAAACACACAAAGATTCCTGCCC
Organism: Tamias sibiricus; assembly: GCA_025594165.1. Classification (NCBI taxonomy): domain Eukaryota; kingdom Metazoa; phylum Chordata; class Mammalia; order Rodentia; family Sciuridae; genus Tamias; species Tamias sibiricus. The sequence goes on from CM046662.1 coordinate 16,496,051, forward strand.
ACTGGTATTTTATGATTTTAATTTGCTCAAAAGCTCTGAATTTCATTATATTTTCCCATTTGGTGCATGGGATTTTTACAGTTAACAGATGTTCACTTAATAGAGCTTCCTAGTGAGCAAATCAGTTTTTTCCCTCTGGTATTCATGTAACTTTCTAGTCCTGCAGTAGCTGTTTCTGGTGCCTGCCAAGTTATCTGGCAGTGGAAGCTCAAATTGAAAAGTACAACAGCTCTTTGTGAATGTATATTCTCCTTCCTTCAGTCCCACTCATTCCAACTTAACTCCTTCCTCATTAACACCACCGAGAAAGCCCGCAGGGAAAGCACCAACTTCAGAAGCCAGACAGGTTTCACTCGCAGATGAAAAGACATTCTGTACCCAATAAATATACCCCTAGCCTCCAGCCACGACAAATGCCAAAATTTTCAGAGCATCTAAAATACTGAAGGAAGAGTTTTCCAAACAACTGTCCTAGGCCAATCTCTTACTAATGAGCTGTTTGGAGTGTTTTGCTCAAATATATCTCAGGACATTAAACCAAGTCATAACACTGCAGCGTGGTCCCTGTCCCAGAATTCCTGACTTGTCTGCTTAGAGTCTCTTATCTCACTAGGAAAAGTCTGCAGGTGACTGCAGGGGCGGTGTTATGGGTCCCCTTCAGGCTGTGAAGACCACCTACAAGTTTTGAGCAGCCGCTATCCCACCAATACCCCCATTTTAACCAAGATACAAAGAGCTTATCTTGAGAGGCCATTTGGAGCCCAAATATACTATACAAATCACAAGCACTGGGTGAATTTCTTCATAAACAAGTGGAAAATCCCAGGTTGCCCTCCTGAGTATCTCTTGGTAGGATTCCTAAGATTGGGCTTGTGAGAAGTCAAATATCAAAAAGGAGGTTAGGGAGGAAACTAGAATTATCCTCAAATTGTATTCTTTTTCTCTTTATTGAAGACCTCTGAATGTCTACAACAGCCTTGGCCCTGTTTGGTTCCTATCAGGAGCTATCTTTCTAACGCGTTCTTTACCGATTCCTTCATGTGGAATTTGCATACCATGACTAGCTGACCAGGCTGCTGGCTGCAGCATCTGTGACCTCTGGGTTAATCACTTCTTGGGACTCAGTCAAATGTCCCCCACCCCATTCATTAATTTCTCCCTGATTCCCAACATTTATCCTCAACTGAATTCACATGTTTCCTTTCGTAGCTGAGAAATATTTTCCAGATTTGATATGTAAGATCAGGCCATTAGAACCAAAGGTACTCACCCAATTTCTCCAGAGACCCAAGGGCTCAGCCCCCACCTGAAGCACTTTCTACTCTGTTACAACCTACTTTATCATAATTCTTTGACTTTTCCTCTTCCTCACTATCCCTGTACCCCTGAGCATTTTAAGGCTTATTGAGACCTTTCATATCCTAGATACATTAAATACATTTTTTTTTTTCCAGTTAATCCCAGCATTGCCGAAAGGTCGGTCTATCGGCCACGCTCCTGTTAGCCAGAAATCAGTTTAGGTATTTCAAACACTGGGAATTCAGGGTAGGCATCTGGTTACCAGGGTGATGGAAGAGTTGAAAAGCCTAACAGGAATGGTTAAGTCCACCCAGCGCGGAGCAAAACAAGATGTTACTTCAGAGCTGGAGCAACCAGGGAGGAGGCGTGTCCCTAAGGCTGTGAGGAAAAGTTGAATTATGAGAAAATAGGTTGTAACCAGTGAGGGACGCTGGGGCTGAAGCCAGTTAGTGCAGCGGGAGCTGGAACAGCGGGAGAGACAGACGGAGCTGCTGCGAGAGGGCCTTTGTAGGCCACTGTATGCCTTCCCCCGCCTCCACCCCCACCAGCGCTCCCCATTGGCCAAACGACCACAAGCCAGCTGGGAAGGGAGCTTGCTGGTGTTAGCCCTCGCTGGGATTCAGGGATAAGGAAGGGGGACCGACGGAAAGGCTCTGAGAACAAACAGGAACTCATCCCAAGTCTTCTCAGCCCCATCCACCAGTTACGGAAACTTAGGCTGAGCACTGAGATCCTGACTCGTAGGTGACCCATTCTGCATTCCAACCCCAACCCTGAGCAGTTCATTCAACTGCCCATAGTCTCCAGTACCCCTTCTTCTCCTCACAGGAGAATACTCAGTAGATGCTTAATGACCAGGAGCTGGATGTAATGCCCAATAAGTAGCCTGGTTCTGTTCACATATGAAGGTCCTACCATGTGAGTCTCCAGAGGCTGTTGATTGTCAATGTAGGAAAAGTCCCATTTATTCCTCATTTGTTGGAAAGGAGATCCATTATGGATCCCCCAGTTTATGAACCATCATGGAGGAGGGTTTGGAGTCATTACTGGTAAAAGGCCTATGACTCAATTTAAGATGGGATACAGTTGTGTTTGTGAGCAAAGCCTTTAGAGCGAGACTGAGCTGAACACTAACCAATGCTTTGCCTGTCACAAGCTGTGTTCCCCCAAGGGCAGTGAATTCACCTCTCTGAGCATCAGCTTCCCCGTGGGTAAAATGGAAAACCAGGACCTAGCATAAGGGTTGTTAGGAGGACTAAATTAGATCAGTGATGTCAAAGAGATGGCATGGTGCCTAACACAGCTCAAGTACTTAATCAATATTAGGAAAGATAATGATCATAGATGTTTAGAAAAACATTCTTCAGAAAGAAGTAGGACTTTACCTGGGTGGACTGAACAGGATCTGGGTACAGCTGCAGAAACTCAGGGTTCCTTGGTGATTAAGTGCTAACTCAGCAATAACAAGCAGCCACCCTGGTCAGCAGCAAACCTGGGGATACTTAGTAGTACTGTGGGGGAGGCCTTTAAATGTCTTTTAGTTCTTAATTGGCAGCAAGTTAGTAACCCAAGAATTATAAAGAATTCCATTTATCTGCATCCGGCTGATCAATATTCACTCAGCACGCTTCAGTTTCTAGCGTCTCAGAGGAATAAAATAAATTGTCAGTCAGCAGCACAATTTTGTTGTGATGGTGGTAGTAATCTTTTTTTTTTCTTTCTTTCTTTTTTTTTTTTTTTTTTTTGGCTAAATTATTCAGCTTCTTGAAAGGCAATTTGATAAATGTTTATTTCTTCATAATACATTCTAACAACCCCTGATTTGCAACCCGTGCTGTGGACTGAATTTAAATTGCGGGGCAGTAAAGGCTTCATGGAAGCGCCAAGACAGGACCACAGACAAGCTGTGGGGTTGTTTCTTTCTTGTGCTCGGAGAGCGTGCTGGCCTCCCACAACACGAGGGCACTAATTGAATTTAAGAGACATAAGAAGTGAGAAGCACACCCAGGCACAACCTGCCTGCAAAGGCCAGCTCAGCAGGCCGGGTGGGAGGGAACCACCCCACAGACAGACCAGAAAGACCAAGCCGGGGAGTTTTGCTGATGCATGATCCACGCAAGGGAACAGGATTGAGGCCAGAGCAGGTGCAATTCTGAGCGATTTCTGGCATCAGAAAGACTTTCTGACCAGGAGACGGTACTTAAAAACATGAAGGGATGCACACGGGGTTAGTTTCTTCTGGCTGCCTCTTCCGAGTTAAAGCCTCACCTTACCACCATTTAGATGGCTCCCCGGTTTGAGTAAAAATAAATGTTTATTGCAGGCAGCTAGATGGGAAGGTGGGGAACTCAAGGGATCTTTCTTGCCTCATTTCTATCATCTCCATGTCCTTGATGTTAAATGACTGAGCATTTTTCTTCCAACATCTAAAAGGATTTAAATGGTGACGAATGGAAGCTCCCTGTGCCAGGATCAGCAGGACAGAGCACTATGTTCCTTCACGCAGGAAAAGCATGGAACTTACCGCGTTCTGCTGGGTACTTGCCCTTCCTATGCAGTTGGGTCCATGGAAATTCTCTCAGCAAAGGCCCATCTCACACACACAGACTTTGGTCCTGCCAATAGCTTGAAGCAAATTGCTCAGATTTAGCTTGGTAGAGACCACGAACTTTGAACCAATCACACTTCCCATTTCCTGACACAGAAATTCTCATGTCAAATATTTAAATGTAATTGGTTCTGAGCATTGACTTTTTTTTTTTTTTTTTTTTTTTTTTTTTTTAAGGAGGAAAAGTTTGTTTGGCTCATGGATGAGAAGGAAAAATCAAGCAATTTTTTTTTTATTATTTTTATAATCACTGTCTTTCGTGTATGCAGTTTTTAAAATATAGCAGTTGCATTTATTTCTGAGCTAAGTAGTTTCCTAAGCTTTAGTAGAAATGGCTCTTGTTTCTCTGAGTGGCAGCCTGTGAGTGTTTGGTGGCTCACACTTTCCATGAGGGAGGTGCAGTGGTTTAGATATGTCTACATGTGTTTGCCAGAGGTTTGCGCCTGGAAAGCTTGGTCCTCAGTGTGGCGATGATGTGTGGAAGCTTTCAGAGGTGTGGCCTAGTGAGAAGTCCTTAGGTTAACTGGGGCAGGGGATGTCCTCAGAAGGGACTGTAGGACCCTAGTGTTTCTCTAGCTGCCTACTTTGTAATGTGATTTCTTCCTCACACATGCACTCCTGCCATGATGGGACTCAGCTATAATGGGACCTCACCAGAGATGAGCTGAGGCTGGCACCATGTCCCTTAACCTCCCACAACTGTGAGCCAAATAAACCTCTTTTATTTTTAAAGTTAGTCTGCCTTGGGTACTTTGTGATAGTAAAGAAAAAATGAACTAGTGCAGCATATAAATGTAAACACCTATAGAGGTCAGGAAAAATAATGGGTGAAGCCAGCCACATCAGGGAGTAGGAAATAGAAGCAATGGTGACAACTTGAGGGCATGGGCCCTGTCCACAGAACTGCCACTGAGCTCCAGAAAATTGCCTTCACCAGGGAATGAAATCTCAGTATTTCCAGTTCTTCCAATTTTGCCAAAGAACTGCCAAGTTCTTTTTATTTTTAAAGAGAAGCTGGAAACCTGGGTTTTATATAAAAATCAACTGGCAATTATTTCAATAACAACAAAATGAACAGAGCAAGGGTCAAAGTGTGCAGCTGCAGTCTGTAACTCTAACCAGCACTTTCCCTTTCCAAAATTCATGGTATTTTGCATTAGGTTATTTTAGGTTGCAGTAAAACATCAAACCAAATGCACAACGGCTCAACACAAGATTGCTTTTTGTTTGTGTCACTTTCAATGGCAGTTCCCAATGTCATGGGACAGGTGGGGAGGAAGGATGCAGAGGAGGCAGAGGGTCCTGCTGCCCACAGTTATTCTGGAGCTAGGGAAGTGACTGTCACCTTCAGATTATAACTTTCAAGATCACCTGAGGGTTACTACTATCCCAGTCAAACATTAGCTCCTTTTACCCATTCTCTCTACACAGAGGCAAAGAGGGGTAGAGAGGGAGCTTGGAGTAAAAGACTAAACCTGACATTCTTCTGTATAACAGGTTGTTAAGAATGTGGAGGTCTTGGCCGGGCATGGTGGTGCATGCCTGTAATCCCAGCACTTGGGAGGCTGAGGCAGGAGGATTGCGAGTTCAAAGCCAGCCTCAGCAATGGCAAGGCACTTAGCAACTCAATGACACCCTGTCTCTAATAAAATATTAAAAAATGGCTGGGGATGTGGCCCAGTGGTAGCGTGCCCCTGAGTTCAATCCCTGGTACCAAAAAAAAAAAAAAAAAAAAAAAAAAAAAAAAAAAAGAATGTGGAGGTCTTTATCTAAAGAGAAGCAGGTATCTTGTATCCATTCTTCCTTTCTATTTTATAAAAGACAGGCTATAGATTTGATGATGCTCCAAAGTTGGTCAAAATCAACATACACCTTTCTTTACTTTCAGATGAAAAACAAACAAACAAACAAAAAAAAAACCCCATATAAAACAAGTAACCAGTGTCATCAATCGTGGTCATTACTTCATGGACATCCCAGAACACAGAAGCTGGAAGCAGCCTGAAGGTGGATCCCAGCCCCCACATGGAAACACTGGTGTTTGTCAGTGATTGCAACCTCATTTGCTGCAGATGAACATCATTAACACTCCACACTGTGAATAGAAGTACTTTGAATTAGACAAAGTTAAATGAAGGGAAGGGAGGGGGAATGGGAATAGAAAAGATAGTCGAATGAACTGGTCATTATTATCCTATGTGCATGTATGAATACGTGACCAATGTAACTCTACATCATGTACAACCAGAATGATGAGAAGTTAGACTCCATGTGTAATATGTCAAAATACATTCTACAGTCATGTATAACTAATAAGAATAAAAAAAAACTTCCTCTACTTAACATATAAAGAAATATCATCAAAGAAATATTGTTGTAAATTTTTTTTAATAGAGTTCAAAAGTCAAGAGCAAAAAAAAAAAAAGGGCAGGGGAAATGTGGGCAGGTGCCCGGATCTGGTATCAGAGTATATCCTACTGAGGTCACACATCCAACTAAGGGATAACCACATGTTCCCAGGGAGGCAAACAGACTGGCTTCAGGGGCTTTTGCTGATTCCTTGGAAAGAGAAAGAAGATTTCTGCTGGACTCAGAGATGAAAAAGAAGAGGCAAGCCAAGACCTGCTGGACCCATGGAATAGAAAAAGCCCACCTCCTCAGAAAGCTGACACAGAGGAAAACAGAACTACCTCAGGGAAAAGTTGGCCTCTGTCCTCTACCATGAATTCAACATCTGGATCTAGCTGTACGTGACCCCAATTCCTATTTGTAGTTGTTTAAATCAATGTTAGTTGGGTGATAGAAAGTCCTGCTAACAAACACAAAATGTATTACAAAGAAATAGGCTGATATATTCAAAGGTTAAAAAGTCAAAATTGATCATTATTTTTCTATTTCTGAAGGAGTTCCACAGTTTTTAGGGGGAAAGACACAAACTACAGCCGCAGTAATAAATACTCAACTATATTAGTTCATGGGAATGTCACAAGCCTGTGAGGTAGGTATTATCATTCCCACTCTACAGACAGAGGAATGAAGATTTATGGAGATAACTTGCCCAAGGTCACAAAACAGTAAGTGGTAGAACCAGGAATCTCATCTACATTCCATGAAATTCAAAGATGGGGTCCAATTTTTGCCATTGCAATTTTTTTTGGAAGATACAGAAGACATCAATATATACATTTTAAAAAGGCAGTAAGTGAGTCTTATAAGATGATTCATAAGGCATGACTAGGTTTTCCATTTGTTTAAACAAACAAACACAAAAATCTCTTCATCATTAAGGACCTAGTCTAGTCTGTAGATAAGAAAACTAAAGTCAGGGTCCATGCTGGTCTACACCTCTGGGCGAATGCAGCCTTGTTTCAGGACTGATGATCTTACTTCTCAGTCGACTACCTTTGGGCAGTATGCCAATTGCACATCAGACACAATACCTCTGATGAAGGCACAAGTTATCTTGAATTGGTCAAGATCAGATCTGGTGTTACACCAGAACCACAACCAAGGTCTCCAAATATCCATAAGAGAATAAGAGACAAGCCAATCTGCTAGATCCCTCTCCTTACTTCCGTGTGGCTCTTACACTCTTGGTGCATTTAAAATACCTGCGTTGTGTTTTTACCCATCCAACTGCAAGGAATACAGGCAGCCAGTGGTGAACAGACCCAAAGCTCGGCCATTAGGTTCCAGTCCCACTTGCTTCTTTTGCTTTTGGCGTGACTTTTGAACATTTTGATTAAGTTTCTAAGCATCTGTCTGCTCACCAGTAAAGTGGGAATGAATATCTATTCCACCAGGTTGTTGGCAGAGCTTCCTTCCTCCCCACCCCCGCCTGTCACCCAGGCCCTGTGCTCAGCTGGACATTCAGAACAGGGCACATGCTGTGGGAGCAGCCAGCAGTGAAGTCTCTATGACTCCCGTGCTGATTAATGAGGAGTCCGCAAAGCTCAGCAGAGCTGTGGCTGACTGTCCTGATACGCCAGAAGCATTCCTCCCTTCCGTCGTTCATATTTCAGAAGGTCCAGATCAGTCACTCCACATCTAGTTTGCTCCCACAGGGCAAGAGTTGACCTAGAACTATGAAATGAGACTCTCCATGGTAAGTTTGCCAGAGATAAGATGACAGTGATTAGTGAGGAAAGGAAAAGCTCTAAGCTGACGTTGGAGGGCAACTGGGAGAGGAAATGGAAAAGCCAAAATTACTTCTAAAACATGCAGAACTTCATGACAGAAGTTCAAGAACCTACTTAAATGCCTATGTGTATTTAAGTAGGAAAAAATTAAAATAAAGATTTTTTTTAAAAAAAACCTTACCAAAGCCCAGGGTGACAAATAGAATTTATTCTTTTCTGTAATTAAAATACACACACACACACACACACACACACACACACGAAATCAAATGCGATTTTTTTTATCCAGAAAAAAAAATAAAGTCTTCACTTTTTATGGCAATAACTGTGTGGTTTATACTGTGTTATATCGTACATTATCTTTTTTAAAAATATTTATTTATTTGCTTTAGTTGTACACAATGCATTTATTTTTACATGGTGCTGAGGATGGAACCCAGGCCGCACACGTGCTAGGTGAGCGCTCTACTGCTGAGCCCCAGCCCCAGCCTCCCCCCCCCCACTTTTTTTTTTTTTTTTTTTTTTTTTTTTGTACCAGGGATTGGACTTAGGGGCACTCGACCACTGGGCCACATCCCCAGCCCTTTTTTGTATTTTATTAGAGACAGGGTCTCACTGAGTTGCTAAGTGCCTCACCATTGCTGAGGCTGGCTTTGAACTCACAATCCTCCTGGCTCAGCCTCCCAAGTGCTGGATTACAAGTGTGAGCCACCACGCCTGGCTATAGCACATTATCTTGTCCCTGCACCTTGTGAGACCCATGCTTAGGTGGTAAGACAAAAAAAAAAAAAAAAAGAAGAAGAAGTGTGGATGAATAACTATGAGACAGAATGCTATTAGTATTTCAGATACACACACACATAGTAGGTTATTTTACCTGGGCACTCCCCCAACATCTTCTATTTATCATAAACATGACATTTCTATTTGCTTCTCTGTCTCTTCACTAGACTCAAAGTTCACAGAGACAGGACTCTTCCCCAGCGTAGCAGATTGCCAGTGCCTTGCAGAAATTCGAATAGTGATTAAGTACTCAGAATGTGCATATTGGAAGAATGGGTGGCTTGGAGATGTAGGAGAGATAGGAGGAAAGATAAGGGATTAGACATTTGATAAACTCAAGAGCTACAGAAGTTATAGGGATAGAAAATTTATTCCGTCTCTACTCTTCCCCTCTCTTTATATCCATAACCAATCCATCATCACATCCTGTCTTCTCACCTTTGTCCATGTCTCTCCCTCTCTCTCTTTCCAACTCCACTGCCCCTCCCTTGAGCCTGGGCCCCAGCATCTCTAGCCTTGACCACTTCGGCAGCCTCTGCAGCCTCCAGCCATGCCTCTCTCCATATTGAAATCCAATTAGTGATTTTTTTTATTTATAATACTAGTATGTATTACAATTCATAATGCACATATATAGCATCTTTTTACATACAACTGTTTGTATACAAAGTATAAAAGTACCATTCAGATCTTCAATCATGCATTTAGGATAATGATATCCATCTCATTCAACCACCAATTTTTTTTCCTTTTTTTTTTTCCCCCCACCCCCCCCCCCCTTGCTCCCTCCCTTCCCCTCCCTTTCCTTTGACCATTCTAGTGTTCCTCTAATCCTCCTATGTACCCCCATCCAACAACACTGTGAACTAGCCTCCTTATATCAGAGAAAACATTCGGTATTTGGATTTTTGAGATTGACTAATTTCACTTAGCATTATATTCTCCAATTTCATCAATTTACCTGCAAATGCCATTATTTTATTCTCTTTTATTGCTGAGTAAAATTCCATTTTGTATATAGACCACATTTTCTTTATCCACTCATCTACTGAGGGACATCTAGGTTGGTTCCACAACCTACCTATTGTGAATTGTGCTGCTATAAACATTGAAGTGGCTGTGTCACTGTAATATGCTGTTTTTAAGTCCTTTGGGAATAGACCCAAGAGTGGGATGGCTGGGTCATAGGGTGGTTCCATTCCCAGTTTTCTAAGAAATCTACACACTGCTTTCCATAATGGTTGCACCATTTTGCAGTCCCACCAGAAATGTATGAGTGTGCCTTTTTCCCCACATCCTCTCCAACATTTATTGTTGTTTGTGTTCTTGATAGCTGCCATTCTGACTGGAGTGAAATGAAATCTCAGAGTAGTTTTGATTTGCATTTCTCTAATTGCCAGCGATGTTGAGCATTTTTTCATGTATTTGTTGATTAATTGTGTATCTTCTTCTGAGAAGTGTCTTTTCAATTCTTTAGCCCATTTATTGATTGGGTTATTTGCTTTTTTGGTGTTTTTTGAGTTCTTTATATATTCTAGAAATTAGTGCTCTATCTGATGTGCACGTATTAAATATTTGTTCCCAATTAGTTGGCTCTCTATTCACCTCACTGATTGTTTCTTTTGCTGAGAAGAAGCTTTTTAGTTTAAATCTATCCCATTCATTAATTCTTGGTAATAATTCTTGCGCTACAGGATTCTTATTAAGGAACTTGGGGCCTAATCCAATATGTTGGAAATTAGAGCTTACTTTTTCTTCTATTAGATGTATTGTCTCTGGTCTAATTCCTAGGTCCTGGATCCACTTTGAATTGAGTTTTGTGCATGGTGAGAGATAAGGGTTTAATTTCATTTTGTTGCATATGGATTTCCAGTTTTCCCAGCATCATTTGTTGAAGAGGCTATCCTTTCTCCACTGTACATTTTTGGCGCCTTTGTCTAATATAAGATAGCTGAAATTAATTGCTCTTGAATAGGTAGAATAAATATTGTCAAAATGTCCATACTACCAAAAGCATTATACAGATTTAATGCAATTCCAATCAAAATCCCAATGTCACTCTTCAAAGAAATAGAAAAAGCAGTCATGAAATTTATCTGGAAAAATAAGAGACCCAGAATAGCCAAAGCAATTCTGAGCAAGAAAAGTGAAGCAGGGGGCATCACCATACTGGACTTTAAATTATACTATAGAGCAATAGTAACAAAAACAGCATGGTATTGGCACCAAAACAGACTGGTGGGCCTAGTGATTTTTAAACCTGGGCACTCCCCCAACATCTTCTATTTATCATAAACATGACATTTCTATTTGCTTCTCTGTCTCTTCACTAGACTCAAAGTTCACAGAGACAGGACTCTTCCCCAGCGTAGCAGATTGCCAGTGCCTTGCAGAAATTCGAATAGTGATTAAGTACTCAGAATGTGCATATTGGAAGAATGGGTGGCTTGGAGATGTAGGAGAGATAGGAGGAAAGATAAGGGATTAGACATTTGATAAACTCAAGAGCTACAGAAGTTATAGGGATAGAAAATTTATTCCGTCTCTACTCTTCCCCTCTCTTTATATCCATAACCAATCCATCATCACATCCTGTCTTCTCACCTTTGTCCATGTCTCTCCCTCTCTCTCTTTCCAACTCCACTGCCCCTCCCTTGAGCCTGGGCCCCAGCATCTCTAGCCTTGACCACTTCGGCAGCCTCTGCAGCCTCCAGCCATGCCTCTCTCCATATTGAAATCCAATTAGTGATTTTTTTTATTTTATAATACTAGTATGTATTACAATTCATAATGCACATATATAGCATCTTTTTACATACAACTGTTTGTATACAAAGTATAAAAGTACCATTCAGATCTTCAATCATGCATTTAGGATAATGATATCCATCTCATTCAACCACCAATTTTTTTTTCCTTTTTTCCCCCCACTCCCTCCCCCCTTGCTCCCTCCCTTCCCCTCCCTTTCCTTTGACCATTCTAGTGTTCCTCTAATCCTCCTATGTACCCCCATCCAACAACACTGTGAACTAGCCTCCTTATATCAGAGAAAACATTCGGTATTTGGATTTTTGAGATTGACTAATTTCACTTAGCATTATATTCTCCAATTTCATCAATTTACCTGCAAATGCCATTATTTTATTCTCTTTTATTGCTGAGTAAAATTCCATTTTGTATATAGACCACATTTTCTTTATCCACTCATCTACTGAGGGACATCTAGGTTGGTTCCACAACCTACCTATTGTGAATTGTGCTGCTATAAACATTGAAGTGGCTGTGTCACTGTAATATGCTGTTTTTAAGTCCTTTGGGAATAGACCCAAGAGTGGGATGGCTGGGTCATAGGGTGGTTCCATTCCCAGTTTTCTAAGAAATCTACACACTGCTTTCCATAATGGTTGCACCATTTTGCAGTCCCACCAGAAATGTATGAGTGTGCCTTTTTCCCCACATCCTCTCCAACATTTATTGTTGTTTGTGTTCTTGATAGCTGCCATTCTGACTGGAGTGAAATGAAATCTCAGAGTAGTTTTGATTTGCATTTCTCTAATTGCCAGCGATGTTGAGCATTTTTTCATGTATTTGTTGATTAATTGTGTATCTTCTTCTGAGAAGTGTCTTTTCAATTCTTTAGCCCATTTATTGATTGGGTTATTTGCTTTTTTGGTGTTTTTTGAGTTCTTTATATATTCTAGAAATTAGTGCTCTATCTGATGTGCACGTATTAAATATTTGTTCCCAATTAGTTGGCTCTCTATTCACCTCACTGATTGTTTCTTTTGCTGAGAAGAAGCTTTTTAGTTTAAATCTATCCCATTCATTAATTCTTGGTAATAATTCTTGCGCTACAGGATTCTTATTAAGGAACTTGGGGCCTAATCCAATATGTTGGAAATTAGAGCTTACTTTTTCTTCTATTAGTGTATTGTCTCTGGTCTAATTCCTAGGTCCTGATCCACTTTGAATTGAGTTTTGTGCATGGTGAGAGATAAGGGTTTAATTTCATTTTGTTGCATATGGATTTCCAGTTTTCCCAGCATCATTTGTTGAAGAGGCTATCCTTTCTCCACTGTACATTTTTGGCGCCTTTGTCTAATATAAGATAGCTGAAATTAATTGCTCTTGAATAGGTAGAATAAATATTGTCAAAATGTCCATACTACCAAAAGCATTATACAGATTTAATGCAATTCCAATCAAAATCCCAATGTCACTCTTCAAAGAAATAGAAAAAGCAGTCATGAAATTTATCTGGAAAAATAAGAGACCCAGAATAGCCAAAGCAATTCTGAGCAAGAAAAGTGAAGCAGGGGGCATCACCATACTGGACTTTAAATTATACTATAGAGCAATAGTAACAAAAACAGCATGGTATTGGCACCAAAACAGACTGGTGGGCCAATGGTACAGAATTGAGGACACAGAGACTAATACGTATAATTCCAATTAGTGATTTTTAAATGAAAACTTAACCAGTTCACCTCCACTGCTTAAATCATTTTGATGATGCTCCATAGACCTCAGGATAAACTTAAAAGTATGTTAAACGATATAAAACTCCTTTTTGTTCTGCCTGCCTCTTCAGCTTTATCTCCTACAGTGTCTCCTCATATCCAAGGTAGACTTAATACCCAGGTCTCATTTCTCTGACTTTTACAACATTGTTTTCTCTCTGCCCAGAAGACCTCATTCTCACTCATTTTCTTATACCTTGATGATTCCTGTTTATCTTCTCTGATTAAGCTTCAGACATCATCTCCTCCAGAAAGCCCTCTTAGACTTTTCACGTGACAGGTAGGCAGAGATGGACACCACATGTTTAGTTGGTTACTCCCCCTGGGCAATCCCCTACCATCTTGTATTTAATAATGATATTTCTATTTTCTTTTCTGTCTCTCCACTAGACTCAAAGCTCAATGAGCCTGGAATTGCCCCCAGTGTAGTAGATTTCCTGTGCCTAGCAGACTTTAGGTACTCAGAACATGTGTAGTAAATGAATGAGTAAGTTGAAGATAGTAGGAGAGATGTCAGAGAGGATATGGGATTCTAAATCAGTTTTAGAGGATTTAAGTAGACGAAATGAAATGGAGAAGGATTATTCCAATAATTTTGATAATCAATACAACTTAGCAAAACGCAAACATTCTTAATCTCCTCTAATACAAACTTTTAAAAAAGAGATTATTTATCACCAAGCATGTTCCAATTTAAAGGTAGACGCTGTATAAGTATACAAGTAAGATAGAATATTGGAAAAGATATACTTTGAGGGATTGAAAGAAAACAAAACTCATACTTTCTAAACCAAATCTTTCCATTTTTATTCTGTTCACTCTGCCATTCACAAAATGTTTAAAACCACAGTTGTAAATTTTCCAAAATATTAAGTGCTATATTGCAATGGAAATAAAATGAATGCCTCATGGGAGAACTGATATCCAATGGTTCTCTACTCTAGCAATGTGATCCAAATATCTTAACCTCACCTTTCTGTTCCCTGACTTGTTTTCCTTTCATCTCTCTTCTTGTTATTTTTTCCTATATGCTCTCCAGTGCTGTGAAACGCTTCATATTCCCAAGCAAACTGTAGTCTTATTTTCATTCCTCTGCCTTCTCATTTTATTAACTTTTTCCAGAATATCCTTTCCCTTTCCTGAGCTGACAGACTCACTCATTAATACCAAATTCTTATGTCTTTAGTGAAGCCATTTCTGTCCCTACCAAAGGTGACCTATTTCTCCATCTCCCTTCTCCCATAGCTATATCTATTCAAATACTTTCTGAAGAGCACTGGTTTCTTAGAATGTCAATAGGTCCTATAGGGAGCAAGGGTTTCCATTTCAATAAATTATGAAAAAAATGGCTAAAGATGTAGCATTTCTGGGGACTTTTAATATACTCTGTCAAACTTAAAAGGAGACTATGGTTTGATGCATTTTCCAAATGTATGTAGTCATGAAATTCATGAGACTAGGAATCCCTTTCTTCACAAAATACATTGTTAGGCTAGTGTTCTGCAGAATATTTTGGAAAATTTGGCTTATTTTGTAGTTATTTAACATGTTAGTCTCCCCAAAGAATCTGTGCTCCTTGTAAGAACTCTTTGCAACCTCAATAGTCATTACACAGTAGGTTGTTAATAAATATCTCCAAGAATTAATTTATAGAAAAGGGGGGATACAGAAAAAATAGTAATATGAATGGCCAGCACCATGTATTGCTCATGATAGAGGAAAATACACCCTTCTGAACATCCCGATCCCCACCTGTTCAGGTCAACGTAATATGTCTAAGTCACAAATCACAGAAACCCAACTCAGTCTAATCTTGACAAAATAAGAATGTATGCATGTACTGGTATAATTAATAGATTTGATGGGAACACTGCAAATCTAGGACCCAAGGGAGAAGAATGGGCAACTCCATGCTGTTGAGACACACATGCCCTCTCTGTACCCATGTTCTGTCTCTGCAACACTGTTTTCTCTTTGCATTTATATCTCACTTCCTCTTTTTTTTTTTGGGGGGGGGGTGGATCTGGTGACTCTTTTTTTATTAATTATTTTTTATTTGTTTTAATTAGTTATACATGACAGTAGAATGCATTTATGCACTATGATATATCATACACAAGTGGACTATAATTTCTTATTTTTCAAAGTGTACATGTTGCAGAATCATATTGGTCATGTAGTCACATATACACATACAATAATAATGTCTGTTTCATTCCACTATCTTTCCCATCTCCACATCCCCTCCCTCCCCTCCCTTCACTTCCCTCTACCTAATCTAAGGCTATTTTTCCCTAGTGCCCCCCACCCCGCCTTATTGTGAATTAGCAACCACATATTAGAGAAAACATTCGGCCTTTGGTTTTGTGGGATTGGCTTATTTCACTAATGACATTGGTTAGTCGAAGTGCAGGAAACGTAGGAAGTATAGCCAAACATGCACCCCATCCCCAAGTGTGAGTGGCTTTCTCCCAGTGTCTAAGTAACAAGATCAAGATTCACATGCCCATGATCAGGACAATTGCTGTTACCAGAGAGAAAGGAAATCGATCCAAGGTTGACCTCTGTTCTAACCATTCCTATGTTCAGGAACCCAAAAGGAAAAAATGGAAAAGCAGCTCCTGCCCCGCCACACCCACCACCACTCGCCTTTAATTAAACACGGCTCTCAACTGAAAGGCCGTCCAGCCATTTTACCCTTGATGACATAGGAAAATAACATTTTCTTGTTTTTGTTATGGGGAGACTGGTGTCTTGCTATCTGTTTTGGCTTCAAGCATCTCTCTCCCACTGTGAAAGAAGAACCTTTCAAACAGCAAAGCAAAGCAACACAGGGAATATATGCTTAGCTTACAGAAGTGGAAAGATGCTGAGTTTGTCTTTAAAATGCAAATATATGAACCCTTTTTAAACCCCTGGGAGCTAGGTAACAAGAGAAACACCTGTCTGATAGGTTAACCATGTCAAGTTATGTCTTCATTTCATGTGTATTTTTTTCTTTTTCTTTTTTTTTTCCTGGTTAGAGAAAATACAACTTGACCCCCCCAGACTAGCCATAAAATATAGGTAAAAATAGATGTGTTTATATACAAGACTTATAATTTACAACCATTCAACATTATCTCGTACTTGTCTTTTTTACCATACAGGGAAAAAAATCTGAAAGAACCATTTAGAGTCTACTTTCCTTACTGCTTTCCTAAAGTTTTGCAGTCATCAATGTAGCAGAGTTTAATTTTTTGAGTTATAGAAGGAAAAAAAATGAAGAATTAAAATTGTAATTAGAAAAATTGCTTCAATCAAAATTGCACTTCAAGTTGCTTGAATGGATGGGCTAAATAAGTTCAGGCATCCATTAGTTTCCAAATTGAATTAAAACGTATTGAGTGCTAATTCAAAAACCTAAAGGCAGCCAGCTGGAATAGAATGGGAATCATCTGTGTCTAAAAGGGTAGTGCCCACAACACAAAGCAAGAAAAGATTATGGCATTTTTGCTGACCTGAAAGAACAAAAAAGAAATCTTAAAAATCACTAGTAATTTATTACAGCCCATTATACTAATATTGCTGTTTACTCCAAGCCCGCATAATGGGGGTCCCTTTTGATTCCACACATCACAATAGCAGAGTTCTAACCCCACTCTCTGCTCCTTCCCACAGGAAGCCCTTTTTCTCTGCCATTTGCTGTGTGCAGCAGAGATGACCTGTGGTAATTGCCGGAGACATTTTCACCCATATTTTTTAGCAAATGTAATTTCCTTTTGATGCTGCCACCTCCTCTCCCCACCCTGCTGTGACAACGAACTCCAATAATCATGCGACTAACATTCAGATAGAGATCAAGTAATGCAGCCAGCTGTATCACAACTTTTGACTTTCAACTTTGTACTTACTTGGGTGCACATAATACCATTGGAGGAAATGAAAAACATTTTTTTTTTCTCTAATGAAAATAGCTTTTGGCCTGGGGTGAAGTTGGTGAAATTGTCCTGAATTTAAAAAAATAAAATAAAAAATCTTTTTACTTACAATTCAGCTCTAACAAAAGTCCTTTAAAAGAGAAAAAGTGAATTCTTTTCTCCTAACGTGTTTTTAAAATATTCATTAATACAGTTTCGAAGAAATAGTTTTTTAAGGCTGCCCCTCAAATATTATGAGTCTTTGAAATAATTTTTTACAGGAGAGGAGGAGGTAGAGAAGAGAGGGAGAAAGGGCCGCATAGCAAATTACTTCAAACTTTCATGACATGAAACAACCATTTGTTATGCTCAGGGATTCTGTGGGTCTGAGATTCCGATAGAACACAGCAGGAGTGGCTTGTTTCTGCTCCCTGTTGGCTGGAAGCTACACAAGAAAACTGAAGGCTTAAGTCTGGACATATATGAAGGCTCAGTCATTCACGTCTGGTGGTCAGAGCTGGCTCTTGGCTGGAGACCTTAGCCCAGGCTAGTGTGAGCTGGTTTTATTGGGCCTGGTTTCCTCATATCATGGCAACGAGGACCAATATGATGTCCCCAAACAATGAGCTGGAACACGCTATGTGTTAGCATCATTTCTCCATGGGCAACATGTCATGGGAGGCCAGTCAAGAAGGAGGAGACCGTCTCATGGGAATCAACATGCCCTACCACATCGCGTCATCTTGAGAAGGAAGAAGGAAGGCACCTAAGAAGGAAAGATAAACTTGATAAGTTGCCTAACATTGAACTGATTGAATATTAACCCAATAAAGATAGTTATATATCTGAAGAATTTGAATTTATTTTAGACATGAAGCTTAAGTAGTTTCTGTTACCAGCTAGAAACAGAATCCAAGACTAAGATGCAATCCATTCCAAAAATCATAGAGTAAGTTTATTTCTTTTTTTTATTTATTTATTTTATAATAGTAGTATGCATTATAATTCATAGTAAACATATAGAGCATCTTTTTACAAAATACTGTTTGTATACAATGTATATTCATACCATTCAAATCTTCAATCATGCATTTAGGATAATGACATCCATTTTATTCAACCACCTTTTCTTTTCTGAATTGTGGTACATACATCTCTGGTCCTGTGAAACTAGTAACTTTTAATGTGTTCGGAAGCAAATTCTTCCTTTGACTGTGAGCTACTTGAGGTGATGGACCATGATTCCTTTTGTCCATTTAGTCAATTTTTATTGAATTTTTATTGAATGGTAGCATGAACAAGGCATTCAAATAAGGCATCCAAGAAACAAATAACATCATCTCTGCCCTCAAGCAGGTCAACATCTGTAGAACAAAAAGAAAGAAAACAGAGGATCCTGGAAGATGGCCGACAGGAGGGAGGTGCTCTCTGGACGCAGCTGCTGAAGGACGGGGAGTGGGAAGTTTGAGCGCGTTGCTGGTGGTTCTATTGCAACTGAAAGGGAGCCGAGACATTCCTGCACCTCTGGACAGCGAAATACAAGGTTCTACAGGACCACAACAAGCAGAGGCAGAGTCGCAGCGGTCCACAGCCCGAAGCAGCGCTGTCGGTGCTGCAGGCGCAGGGGCATCTCGGCAAAGAGACGATCCACCCAGCGGCTTTGAAACCCATCAGCGAGGAGGGATAAAAAGAGGCCTAGAGGCATGGGCGGTGTCCACGTGGAGCTCTTTCGCACTGCTTGCCAAGCCGATCCCGCACGCTCTGGAGTGACACAAGGGTCTGCAGAGCTGCTGTTGAATGGGAGAATGCCGCCATCTTTGAGAAGTGCAGTGGCTGACCCAGACAAAGGGGAAAAGACAGAGGAGACAACAGCTGCAGACATCCAGGGAGCCCCAGCGCCCTGAAGGCAGTGCACACCTGGGTGAGACTCGGGTAACCAGCAGGGGAGGGCGTGTCTGAGGCCAGCCCAGTGGCCACAAGAAGCTACAACTGTGGGTGGGCGTGGGGAAAGGGTGCCTTCTGGAGGGTCCCCTTCCTGGTGCCATTCATCTGTTGACACACAACCGCCTTGAGCCAAGTTTCCCCTGAGCCATTCAGCCGCTGGCCTAGGGTGCAGACTTGACTTCACTAACAGGGTCACAGACTATCTGGACGTGGTCCAATGCAGTTGGCTTAAACTGGAAAGGGAAAAGAGAGGGGGGCTTCCCAGGGCCCGTTTTGTTTGAGACTTGGGGTTCGACTTTTTTTTTTTTTTTTTTGGTTGGTCTGCTTGTGTTATTGGTTTTTGGGGTTTTTTGTTAGATTGTTTGTTGTTCTTTTTCTTTTTTTAGCTTTGTTCTATTTTGCTTTTTTTTGCATTGATTGTCAGTGTATTTGATTGTTTGCTTCTGCTCCTTTTCTCATTCCTTCTTTTCTTCCTTCTCATTTTGGCATCTCTTCTTCCTCCTTCATCTTTCATATTTGCACCCTGCCAGTGTATACTAAACAGGGGCAAAAACAAGCTTTATGCAGAATTTGGGATTTCTAGAAACGGCGCAATTGAACTGGATAGCAAAGAGGTGTTATATATAGTTTACTCTCCATTTTCTTGATTCTCTCTGTCCTCTCTCTTACACCAATTTCTACTCTTTTATCATTTTTTTCTTCTTTTCCATCTTACTTTATATATAAATTGGTCTCTCCACCTAAGTGTCAACTCCATTCTCTATCTTCTCTCTTCTACTGATACTAAACCACTTCCAGTAAACCACGTCAATAGAACTCTCCTTTCATACTTTCCAAGAAAGAACAATTCAAGACACTTCCTTCTTCTTAAACATAATACCTCTGTATCCAATACTTGAAGCTATAAAACCCCATCAGAAGCGTACAGAGTAAATTGGAAATAATATCTGGGTTAACAAAATCTGTACATTGTGATCAAAATTGAATTTGCTGAATAGAAAGTGTTAGGTTTTAAAGTGTAAAGGAATTATAAGGGGAGCTGATAGCTTTATACTACAGGAACAACATAAGGCATTAAGGTAAAATCGAAACAGTAAAGGTCCCACAGTGCAGGAAGAAAAGACACACAAGCAGCATGAAAAAACAAGGGAAGAAAGTGACACAATCAAATCAAGATTCCTCATCAGTAGATTTCATGGCAAACACAGTTGGTCAAATGCCAGAGATGGAATTTAGAAATTACATATGCCAAATGTTTAGGGAACTTAAGAATGAACTCAAAAATGAGAAGAAGGAGCAAGTACAGGAGGCAAAAGATCATTTTGACAAAGAACTCCAAAAACAAATACAGGAAGTGAAAGATTACTTCAATAGGGAAATAGAGGCTCTAAAGAGAAACCAAATAGAAATTCCAGAAATGAAAGAAGCAATAAACCAAAATAAAAGTTCAATTGAAAGCATCTCCAACAGAGTAGACTACTTGGAGGAAAGAACCTCAGACAATGAAGACAAAATATATGTCCTAGAGAAGAATTTAGACCATACAGCAAAAATCGTTGGAAATCAAGAACATAACATCAAAGAATTATGGAACAGCATAAAAAGACCAAACTTAAGAGTGATTGGCGTAGAGGAAGGGGCAGAGTTTAAAGCCAAAGGAATGAGTAATTTATTTAACGAAATAATTACAGAAAATTTTCCAAACTTGAGGAATGAATGGGAAAACCAAGTTCAAGAGGCATACCGAACACCAAACAAACAAAATCTCAACAGATCCACACCAAGACACATTATAATGAAAATGCCTAATATTCTGAGCAAGGAGAGAATACTAAAAGCCACAAGAGAAAGGAAGCAGATCACATATAGGGGGAAACCAATCAGACCATGTTCAGATTTTTCAACCCAGACCTTAAAAGCAAGAAGATCCTGGAATAGCATATTTCAAGCTCTGAAAGAAAAGGGATGTCAACCAAGAATCTTATATCCAGCAAAATTGAGCTTTAGATTCGAAGATAAAATAAAAACCTTCCATGACAAGCAAAAGTTAAAAGATTTCACAACTCGAAAGCCAGCACTTCTGAACATCCTGGGCAACATTTTTCATGAAGAAGAAGAGAAAGATGATAATGAAAATCAACAAAGGGAGATATTAAACTAAAGGAAATACCAATCAGAAGAGAAACCAAATCAAGCTAAAGACCATAATTCAAATAAAAATGGATGGGAATAAAAATCACATCTCAATAATAACCCTGAATGTTAATGGCCTAAACTCGCCAATCAAAAGACACAGATTATCAGAATGGATTAAAAGAAACGATCCAACAATTTGCTGTCTCCAAAAAACACACCTCATAGAAAAAGACATCAACAGACTGAAAGTAAAAGGCTGGGAAAAGTCTTATCACTCACATGGCCGGCGGAAGCAAGCAGGGGTTTCCATTCTCATATCAAATAAGGTAGACTTCAAACCAAAACTAATCAAGAGGGACAAAGATGGATATTTCTTATTACTTAAGGGAACCATCCATCAACAGGATATAACAATCATAAATCTATATGCCCCAAATAATGGAGCACCTACATTCATCAAACAAACGCTTCTCAAGTTCAAGAGTAAAATAGACCACAACACAGTTATTCTAGGGGACTTCAACACACCTCTCTCACCAATGGATAGATCATCTAAACAAAAGCTAAACAAAGAAACTTTAAGCCTCCTTAAAACAATTAACAATTTAGACCTAACGGACATATATAGAATATTTCATCCCTCAGTAAACGAATACACATTTTTCTCAGCAGCACATGGCTCCTTCTCCAAAATAGACCATATATTATGTCACAAGGCAACTCTCAGCAAATATAAAAAAATAGAGATACTACCCTGCATGCTATCGGACCATAAAGGGATGAAATTAGAAATCAACGACAAAACAAGGAATAAGAAAAACTACTCCTTCAACTGGAAGCTAAACAACATGCTACTGAATGAACAAGGGGTTGAAGAAGACATCAAAGAGGAGATCAAAAAATTCCTAGAGGTAAATGAGAACACAGATACTTCATATAGAAATCTCTGGGACACTATGAAGGCAGTAGTAAGAGGAAAATTCATTGCACTGAGTTCATTCCTTAAGAGGAAAAAAAACCAACAAATAAATGACTTAACATCACACCTCAAAGCATTAGAAAAAGAAGAACAGACCAACACCAAGAGCAGTAGAAGACAGGAAATAATTAAAATCAGAGCAGAAATTAATAAAATCAAGACTAAGGAAACCATTCAAAGAATTGACAAAACTAAAAGTTGGTTCTTTGAAAAAA
Organism: Tamias sibiricus; assembly: GCA_025594165.1. Lineage (NCBI taxonomy): Eukaryota > Metazoa > Chordata > Mammalia > Rodentia > Sciuridae > Tamias > Tamias sibiricus. The sequence continues at coordinate 16,518,573 of CM046662.1, forward strand.
TAAACAAAATTGACAGACCCTTAGCGATGCTAACGAAAAGAAGAAGAGAAAAAACTCAAATTACTAACATTCGTGATGAAAAAGGGAATATCACAACAAACACCTCAGATATACAGAATATAATTAGAAATTACTTTGAAAACTTGTACTCTAATAAAATAGAAAATACTGAATGCATTGACAGATTTCTATAGTCATATGATTTGCCTAAACTGGATGTGGAGGCTATACACAATTTAAACAGATCAATTGCAAGTGAAGAAATAGAAGATGTCATCAAAAGCTACCAACAAGGAAAAGTCCAGGACCTGATGGGTTTACAGCCGAGTTCTATAAGACTTTCAAAGAAGAACTAATACCAATGCTCTTCAAACTATTTCAAGAAATAGAAAAAGAGGGAGCTCTTCCAGACTCTTTCTATGAGGCCAATATCACATTTAATTCCAAAGCCAGGCAAAGACACATCCAAAAAAGAAAACTTCAGGCCCATATCTTTAATGAACATAGATGCAAAAATCCTCAACAAAATCCTGGCAAATCGGATACAAAAACATATCAAAAAGATAGTGCACCATGATCAAGTGGCGTTTATCCCAGGGATGCAAGGCTGGTTCAACATTCGGAAATCAATAAACATAATACACCACATCAATAGACTTAAAGACAAAAATCATATGATCATCTCAATAGACGCAGAAAAAGCATTTGACAAAATACAACACCCCTTTATGTTCAAAACACTGGAAAAACTAGGAATATCAGGAACATATCTCAACATTATAAAAGCTATATATGCAAGGCCCCGAGCTAACATTATCTTAAATGGAGAAAAATTGAAAGCATTCCCTCTAAAAACTGGAACAAGACAGGGATGCCCCCTTTCACCACTGCTATTTAACATAGTACTGGAAACTCTGGCCAGAGCAATTAGACAGACGAAAGAAATTAAAGGGATCCAGATAGGAAAAGAAGAGCTCAAATTAGCACTATTTGCTGATGACATGATAATCTTCCTAGAAGACCCAAAAAACTCTACCAGAAAACTTTTACAACTAATAAATGAATTTGGCAAAGTTGCAGGATACAAAATCAACACACATAAGTCAAAGGCATTTTTGTACATCAGCAACAAAGACTCTGAAAGAAAAATGATAAAAACTACCCCATTTACAATAGCATCAAAAAAAAATAAAATACCTGGGAATCAACCTAACGAAAGAGGTGAAAGACCTCTATAACGAGAATTATAGAACACTAAAGAAAGAAATCATAGATGAACTCAGAAGATGGAAAGACCTACCTTGCTCTTGGATAGGTAGAATTAATATTGTCAAAATGTCCATACTACCAAAAGCATTATACAGATTTAATGCAATTCCAATCAAAATCCCAATGTCATTCTTCAAAGAAATAGAAATAGCAGTCATGAAATTCATCTGGAAAAATAAGAGACCCAGAATAGCCAAAGCAATCCTGAGCAAGAAAAGTGAAGCAGGGGGCATCACCATACCGGACCTTAAATTATACTATAGAGCAATAGTAACAAAAACAGCATGGTATTGGCACCAAAACAGACTGGTGGACCAATGGTACAGAATTGAGGACACTGAGACTAATACATATAATTTCAGCTATCTTATATTAGACAAAGGTGCCAAAAATGTACAGTGGAGAAAGGATAGCCTCTTCAACAAATGGTGCTGGGAAAACTGGAAATCCATATGCACCAAATTGAAATTAAATCCTTATCTCTCACCATGCACAAAACTCAATTTAAAGTGGATCAAGGACCTAGGAATTAGACCAGAGACAGTACGCCTAATAGAAGAAAAAGTAAGCTCCAATTTCCAACATGTCAGATTAGGCCCCAAGTTTCTTAATAAGAATCCTGTAGCGCAAGAATTACTACCAAGAATTAATGAATGGGATAGATTTAAACTAAAAAGCTTCTTCTCAGCAAAAGAAACAATCAGTGAGGTGAATAGAGAGCCAACTAATTGGGAACAAATATTTAGTACATGCACATCAGACAGAGCACTAATTTCTAGAATATATAAAGAGCTCAAAAAACTTTACACCAAAAAAGCAAATAACCCAATCAATAAATGGGCTAAGGAATTGAGAAGACACCTCTCAGAAGAAGATACACGATTAATTAACAAATACATGAAAAAATGTTCAACATCACTGGCAATTAGAAAGATGCAAATCAAAACTACTCTTAGATTTCACTTCACTCCAGTCAGAATGGCAGCTGTCAAGAACACAAGCAACAATAAATGTTGGAGAGGATGTGGGGAAAAAGGCACACTCATACATTGCTGGTGGGACTGCAAAATGGTGCAACCATTATGGAAAGCAGTATGGAGATTTCTTGGAAAACTGGGAATGGAGCCACCCTATGACCCAGCCATCCCACTCCTGGGTCTATTCCCAAAGGACTTAAAAACAGCATATTACAGTGACACAGCTATCTCAATGTTTGTAGCTGCGCAATTCACAATAGCTAGGTTGTGGAACCAACCTAGATGTCCCTCAGTAAATGAGTGGATTAAGAAAATGTGGTATATACGCACAATGAAATTTTACTCAGCAATAAAAGAAAATAAATTAATGGCATTTGCAGGTAAATGGATGAAGTTGGAAGACATAATGCTAAGTGCAGTTAGTCAGTCTCAAAAATCCAAGTACCAAATGTTTTCTCTGATATAAGGAGGCTAGTTCATAGTATTGTTGGATGGGGGGGGGGAGTACATAGGAGGACTAGAGGAACACTAGAATGGTCAAAGGGAAGGAAGGGTAAGGGGGGGAGCAAGGTGGGAGGGAGGAGGGAAAAGAAAAAAAAGAAAAGGTGGTTGAATGAGACGGATTTCATTTTCCTAAATGCATGATTGAAGACCTGAATTGTACGAATATACTTTGTATACAAACAGTTGTATGTAAAAAGATGCTAAATTCATGCACTATGAGTTGTACACATTAAAAATTATTGAAAAAAAAAAATTAGTCAGCTGCCCCACAAAGAAGGAAGATGCACATCTGGATGTTCTGCCTAAAAAAAAAAAAAAAATCCCCAAGTTCAATGACCCAAGGCTTCCAAATAGAATGTTCAAAATTAAAAAAAAAAAGAAAACAGAAAAAGAAATAAAGAAAACAATTATTTTTTCAATTATTTTAACAGAGGAGCTCAGTAGGTCCATTCAAAAAAATAGGGACCCCAACTATTGTTTAAAGACCTCTGGAGAGATTGTGAGAATCATTAAAGTTGTACAAAAACTAGAAAAAAAAACAATGGGCCATGTCTAGAGACATTTCATTATTATCTGCTGAATTCAAATGGTTAAACCAACAATAGCAGAGTAGTAAAGTAACATGGCTAGTTAGTCTTTCAATTAGCTTTGCATAGCACAGTTAGTGAGTTAGTGGTTCAGTTAGCTCTCTAGTAGAAGAACTCTCCCTTCAAGGATATGGGTTACATCACTATTTCCAGTCAGTCATTTTTCCTGAAAATGCACAATTACAAACAGGACTGAATCCTACTTGCATGTGGTTGAGAGGATTTCTCACTGTAAGAAATCACCTCTGTGCTCACTAATTCCTCACTGTGGTTCTGTTCCACCAGGTCACCGTGAAGCTGGCGAGATGGGAAGAATGTCAATTATGAGCCATTTTGGAGCCGTGGACCCACCATATTTCACCAAATCAAGACATCATTGAAGCCGGGCGTGATGGCGCATGCCTGTAATCCCAGCACTTGGGAGGCTGAGGCAGGAGGATCGCGAGTTCAAAGCCAGCCTCAGCAATGGCGAGGCACTTAGCAACTCAGTGAGACTCTGTCTCTAATACAATACAAAAAAGGGCTGGGGATGTGGCCCAGTGGTCGAGTGCCCCTGAGTTCAGTCCCCAGTACCAAAAGGAAAGAAGAAAAAAAGACATCATCGATTATAAGATGTCTCATTATTTAATTTATCACTAGAAAAGACAAGTGATATCAAATAAACAATAGCATTCTGCTAGGACATTCTCAATTTAGGGAACATCCCAAATGTATAGATTTAAAAATATGAAAAATATATATGTATCCTAAACTCAGGGAGATGTGATATCATATGAGAAACCCTGATAGATCACCAAGGAGAAAAGATAATATGCCATGTTCTGCTAAGGACTTTGGAAAAGGAAAAGAAATTCTTAAATCAATGAGAATGGCGCTCCATAGGTTTAGGATACAAAGTCATTGCCCTGGCTTACAGAGCTCTGCATAATTTGATTTGTGGTTAACACTCAGGGCTCGTATGAGCATCAGACACTCATTTCAACTGCCCTGGCCTTCCAGGCTGTGCAAGAAGCACAGTAGGCCCATTCCTACTTTGGTCTTATCCTTCCTGTTTCCTCCATCAGAAACTCTCTCCCCAGGATTTGGCACAGAGTGATCCCTCATTTCATCATCCCATTAGTGATCAATATCACCTCCTCTGCTTGATATTGTTTTACTATTCTAATAGGACTCTCTATACCTACCACTTATCCTTGCTAAAATAATTACATATTTATTTATCTTCTTGCTTACTTCCTATTTCTCCCACTGATGTAAATATTTTATTAAGGCATGGAATAATTTTTTTCTCAATGTTAAAAAAATTTCTGGCAAATAATAAATAGGAAATAAACATATTCGGATAAATGACAATGTCATCCAAAAGTAGAAAAAGAGTGAAGATGTTTAACCCAACATTCCAGAAACCCCAGAGTCTCCAATTAGTGTAGATAAGGAAAGAATATAAATTATAAACTGGGGCGATGTGATTTGAGTGACCCTTCAGTAGAGTCCCTAGTAGAATTATTCTTAATTTTTTTTAAGGGACAATTAGAGACTGGAAAAGGAAAGTAAGAGGTGAAACAAAAATGGAACATGCTAGAGAGCCTAATTAAAGAAAACTGTTTGTGAACAGACCTTCCTTTTATCCCCACTTCAGGGGACCCCACACCATTGACTTTGGGGATAATTATATCACCACAGATTAACATAGAAGAGATAACAACAAAGTAGTAATTCTTAGTTTCAGAAGAATGACAATAATCATTTGAGGTTCAGGGACAGAATATTAATAAAGCAATAAGAAAGCCCTAAAACATGGTGGAATATCCACCATGATGAGTCATTTCCTCAGTGCACACAGACACCAGGTACACAGGTGTCGCAGAAGGACCTGAGTGGCCGCATGCCAATCATTTCCTACTTCCATTTGGTTTAAGTAAACGAAACAGATTTTAAACTAGATACAAAAGATGGGTGAAAGCCCATTTATTTGGTATCTTACACAAGAGAGATAATAGCTAGTGCTGCCATGCATTTCCAAGCCCCCTTCTCCTCTTCTTCCATCATTCATTTCAAGTATTGGACTTGCCAGGCTTTGGGATGTCTGCCACTTACATTTGGCCTGATGCTATGATTCTTTCAGAAACATCTTTCCTATCCCTAGAGGAGCTAAAGGATTTGAGTAGGATCTTGAAGTTTTGTTTTGATGTAGTAGATATAATAAAAAATTTTAGCAGCTCCAGTCTCTATCTAAAGCTCAGAGAATTTAAAAGGTCTTGCTCGATTTCTATTAATCTGAACAGAAAGCTTCTCCTGGGTGCCTCTCCTCCAAGGATAACATGCCAGGAAGAAGGTGACAGAAAAGTCCTCATAGAGTTTTTTCACCTTATGACCTAGGAGAAAATAGGGAGGTTGGTATTATTGGTCTAACCACTTTATCTTATTTAGAGATTCAAGAAGCAAACTTAATATGTGAGAGCATTGTGATAGGAGTTTTCTGTTGTCTGATAAAAAATTATTTTTTAGTTCATTGGTGTATCTAGAAAGTCTCCATCCAAAGCCATGTACCTCTATGATCAGGAACAAGACCGACATATCTAATCTAACCACTTTTCAATGGCAATTAAGCAAGAGAAGGACAGACATAAAAGGCATTGAAATTGGGAAGGAAGTAGTGAAACTGTCCCTGTTCACAAACAACATGATCTTCCACATAAATGAAAATGAATTAGTCAAATTTTAAGTCCAGGGATTTTTTAAAACTTTTAATTATTTATTTTTAAAATTAACAAATAATAATTTGGTGCTTTGATTATGTGTAATGTGTTCTTTTGAAATATTTATACACTATGGAATGGACAAATCAAGCTAATTAGCATATCCATGCTCTCACATACTTACCATTGTTTTTGTGATAAGATCATTTTAGACCTCCTCTTAATTTTCAAATACATGATACAGTCAGTCCCTCTGTATAGCGGGTTCTGCATTCTTGGATTCAACCAACAGATAAAAAGAAACACTGTACATTGTACAACATGGTAATTATAGTTATTATCAATATACAATAGTTTCTAGTATCCATTAGTTCCAGAACCACCCTCAGCTACCAAAATCTATAGATGTTCTAGTCTTTTATATAAAAATGTCATAGTGTTTACATATAACATACACACATTCTCCCATACATTTAAATCATTTCTAGATTACTTATAATATCTAATATGACATAAGTGCTATGTAATTATTATTTAATCATTATAATTATTTAATCATAATCATTATTTAATCATTATTAAACTGTGTTGTTTAGGAAATAATGATAAGGAAAATGTCTACACATGTTCAGTACAGATTAAATTTTTTTCTAAATATTTTCAATCTGCAGTTGTTATCTCAATTATAATTATTCAGACACAAATATAAACTTAAGTGATCCAAACCTTTCCCATTTCAAAGATGAGGAGATCTTACTAGGGCCACAAAAGCAGTAAGTAACAAAGCCCAAACTCAGCACATCTATGTGGTCTTCACCCTGAGCTACCAGTTTCATGGAAGATACATCAAGAATGAAGGTCAAGTAATTAAGGAGAAGAAACACAGAAGGTGACATCAGTAGCCATCATACTAGAGAACATATATAATGTCTCAAAGATTTGTTGGGGAGATGGAAGGGACTTGGAGAGATTTCAGTGACTTCACCAGATTTTAAATATTTAAATCAATTACAAATCTACAATTCAAACTGAACCCAGTCACTAGAAATGTCTTAGAGAAGTAGAAATGAATTCTAACTATCACCTTCTACACTTATGCTTTTAATTGTTGAAGAATGATATTACCATTAAAAATTGGCATTCTAGCTGGGTGCAGCAGCACATGCCTGTAATCCTAGTAGCTCGGGAGGCTGAGACAGGAGAATCGCAAGTTCAAAGCCAGCCTCGGCAACTCAGTGAGATCCTGTCTCTAAATAAAATACAAAATAGGGCTGGGAGATGTAGCTCAGTGGACGAGTGCCCCTGAGATCAGTCCCTAGTACCACCCCCCCAAAAAAAAAATTGGCATTCTATACACAGAATAATATGGAGGCTTACACACCAAAAAATAAGGATAACTTTTTTTCATGGGGAAAAGAGAGGTTATTATTTCTGGGCCTTTTTTTAGTCTCCATATTTTTTATCTCTCTGTTTGAAATATTTTTAACTTTGGGCAAATATTACCTTTATATTTAGAGGAAAACAAAGTGGTTTTATTTCTTATTAATCATTGAAAGATCATAAAAATGTTCAGAATGTAAAAGTTATTTAAAAATGAAAGATTTTTAAAATTTAAAAATAGAAGTAGAGGCATTTGAGCCAAGGAAAAAGAACTGGTATTTTAATTATTACTACTCTCTCACCTTTCATTTTAATAAAATACATGAGGTACAATGTGAAGGACATAAGAGGAAAGGAGTCCCTTTCTTATTACTTGGAGGAAGAGGATTCAAAAAGAACAAAGGGGCTCATTGACAGGTGTATCTGTAAAAACGCTATTAGAAGGAAAAAATGAATTCAGAATCAGAGGCATTTGTTTTATCTGCTGTACATCCTTCTTCGTGGAGGCACAGTGAATTTGCAAGCCAGCCACTAAAGAAGAGTGGCCAAGTGAAATAGCAAGAGGGAACAGGAGCCAGCTATTCCCCCTAGGAGCTCAGTCAATTAAATGCAGCCTGGAAGGGATCTAATCTAATATCAAAGATGCTGTCAGGGGATCAGTTCCCTAGAGTTTAGGGTTAATGATGTAAAGCATGGCAGTCTGGCCAAGAGCAGAGGGAGGAAAAAAAAAAATTCACCAAGATCAGGTATAACTAGAAAAGACTAAAATAAAATAAAATAAGCATTTTCCAGAATAATGGAGGACCTTGGGCAAAAATCTTCTGCAGACATGTCACGATATCTTCTCCTTGTAGGAGTTTTCAAGGGTTTAGTGTCTCTAACATTTAGCAAGTTTTACCATAAATCAAAAATTTTTGTACCTAAAATCATAATCTGCATCCCTGATATAATTAAGAAGTTCTGGAGTTTTAACCTTGTAGATGCCAATACCTTCTCCCAACCAGGTATTCATCTTGAAGTTCTTGACCAAAGAGCTCTCTGACATAAAGGTCACTGGTAACATCACATATAAAAACCTAGGTGTGAGTTAATTACCTACCAATTTTCCACTTGGGTAAATATCAGTGACCAACACAAAAGGAGACAAGGTGAGCTACAGAATGCTAGGCCTTCCCCCAGGATGCTCCCAGGATTGCAAGAGTGACATGACAGGGAGACACCATCACCCATTCAAATTAACAGGCAGACGGACTACAGGCCTTAAAATCTTTAAAAGTTACTAAAATTCACAAGCAACATCCCATTTGGGGGTCTTCTAAATTTCATTTCTAGCAATATGGTAAATAAGAGATCCTGAAAATTCATCGTACCTATTTCTTCTCATCCTGCTCTTTCCTAATCACGACCCAGGATCTACCCTAATAATTAGCACTTCTTTTAATTATGTACACTGACAGAAAAGTCAAAAGACCAGGATGCACTTTAAGACTTCAACAGATATTATGCTTTTCATTTTGTTTAATTATTTTATTTAACTTTTATTAAACGCTTTGATTATCTAGCTTTTTTCTTATCAGTATTGGTAAGTCAGATAACAAAAAGGCAATATGAGAGACAAAAAGGGGACTTTGCTAACCTTCACTGGAAATCAAAGAGTAAACAGCTCAATGATAGAGCTGCAACATACACTTTGGAGAAAGAATCAAAAATACAGTGTATTTCTTAAAGCTGTTATGAAAGCCTTACCATTACTTAGAGCTTAATGGGTCTGAAAATACTACTGAGAAAGGAATAAACTACTTTTCCCTTTTGGAAAAATGTTAAGTCTTCAAGGATATTATTCAGAGAGCCCAGCAGGCCAGTTCACTCAACAGTGCATTAGTGGCCTCTAAAAATTAATGGACCTTTTAGGGGTTGCTACTTATTACCTGATACTGAGGTCTAGGGCTAGGTACCATAGAGGGATAAAAAAAAAAAGTATATATTAAAGGTAGATAAACACAGATGTTCTCAAGGCAAGTAAAAGTGTGAGTACACCCTGAAACAAAAACAAAAATGAAACATTCATTGTTATGGGTGGAATCACATCCCCCCACCCACCCAAAGATATGTGCAAGTCCTAAGCCCCACTATTCCAGCTTATGACTTTATCTGGAAATAGAGTGGTTGCAGATACTAGCTAGAATAAGCTGAGAATGTCCTTAGAACTGAAAGGAGAATGTCATACTGGAGCAGGGAAATCATTCAACCAATACAACTGGTGTCCCGCAAGGAGAAAGAGACACACACAAAGCATCATGGCCCTGGTTTCAGACCCAGGCAGAGACTGTCAGGCAGAGAACTCTGGGATCTATGAGAAGCTAAGAGGCTAGGAAGGATCTTTTCCTGGAGCATTCAGAGGGAACGTGGCCCTGCTCAAATCTTGTTTTCATACTCCTGGCCTCCAGAACAATGCAGGAATCAATTTCTACTGCTTACGTACATACAGTACGTCCCCAAAAGAGTTTGTGTTTTGCTGTGGCACATTTACCTAATTCTGAGAGTACTCATGGCTTTAGTGCATGACATGTATTTAGCACTCACCCAATGCCACACATCAGACTCGTGATCTTACAAGCATTTGCACGTTTAATTTGTACAACAACCCTGTCCATAAGAGAGGTGCTACTAGTACTTCCAATTTATAGAATGAAATTTAGCCTTAGAGATTGAACATCTGGTACAAATTCCCAAGAGAATAAAATTTATGAGCACAAAGGAAAAAAATTACATAATGAGAACACTAAACATTTTTGTTTCTGGACTACTGCCCAGAGGCCAAATAGCTGCTATGCCTCTCAAAATGGCACAATGAAACTCGGAAATGCATATGAGTCCATGGTCTCAGGGACACCATGCATTCCAACTACAGAATTTATAATAAACCACAAGGAGCAGTGGAGAAATTGAACACTCCACAAGCAATTAATATTAATAACCTCATGCAGACATCATAAAACCATATTTATGAGACTTGGAATCACAGACCCATTGGATCATGACCCAATAAGTTGTGCTGATGATAAAGCAATATCCCACTGATATAAAACTAAACTCCTATGCATGCCCTTTTGCTTGATGATCCATCATATAAATTCAACAAAACAGAAACAGGAACATTTGTCGATTTTCTTGGTGTTTAGCTTAGAATTTCACTAAAACTTGTAAGATCTGTTTGATATTTTTAACCAATGCAAACCCCTTAGCCTAGTCCAAATTAAGAATAGACCAGGTAGGGTTGTCATTAGCACTAATCCATTGGATTTTTCACATTCACTTACAAATGATCTTAAGGCCAGTCCAAAACTGTCTTTACCTTGGCTAAGAAAACAGCACAAGAAAAATGAAGTCACTTTTCAGCAAATTATTTAGAAATAAGAGGATGATTTGCACACATGCAGATACATGTGCACACATATGTACATGTGTGTGCATACATGTACATCTGTATGTGCATATAAGAAAAAATGACAGACCTTTGCTTGATAACAATTGTGTGTGTTTACACAAGCAACAGACCAAATCCTAGAAGTACCATCAGCAGACCATAATCTGATTTTCAGCTTACCTCTCCATATTTTGACCATCTAGGCAGATGAACAGATTGCTATGTGAAAACAGCCTGTAAAACTTGCTTGCTTTGGAAGGCAATAAAAAAAAAAAAAATCAATGGCATGTACAAGGTAATAGAGTCATTTAACTCCAGAATGCTAAAGCAAAAACACTTTTTGTGTGTGTGTGTGTGGTACCAGGGATTGAACTCAGGGGCACTCATCCACTGGATCACATCCCCAGCCCTTTTTTGTATTTTATTTAGAGACAGTGTCTCACTGAGTTGCTAAGTGCCTCGCCATTGCTGAAGCTGGCTTTGAACTCGCGATCCTCCTGCCTCAGCCTCCCAAAGTGCTGGGATTACAGGCGTGCGCCACCACGCCCCAGCAAAAGCAAAAACACTTTTGAAATGTAAATTGGTTAGGTGTATAATAAATAAAAGCTTTACTTCACACTGGATATAATAATCTTAGGAAAGTGCTCACCTCCTCCCTAGCAAAAAAAAAAAAAAAAGAAGAAGAAAAAAGAAGAAAAAAAAAGACACAAATCTACTTTTAAAATAGGTCAATAGATATATAAGGAAAGTTGTCATCTGCCTATTATTTAAGGTTGATATCAGTCAAGAAAGCTAAGTAGGTCTGGCTAGTCCTTGGGCTTCATGTGCAAAAGCATTCTAGCATGGGAGGGATGCTCTGATACACTGCTGCAATATCACCTATAGCTTTGTGCCCTCCCATTATCAGAAGGTGTTTTCTTGATAAATATCAACTCATTAAGCAAATCAGAACCAGCTGGGTGTGGTGGCAAACACAGGTAAACCCAAAGGCTCAGGAGGCCAATGCAGGAGGATCACAAGTTCAAAGCCAGCCTTGGCAATTTAGCAAGGCCCTAAGCAACTCAACAAGACCCTGTCTCTAAATAAAATATAAACAAAGGTCTGGGGATGTGGCTCAGTGGTTAAGTATCCTGGGTTCAATTCCCAATACCATAATAAATAAATAAAGAAATCAGATCCACATCAAACACAATTATAATAGCAAATACACAAGTAGAGATCAAAATTTAGTTCAAGGCAAAACAGAAAAGGATTTTGGATCAGCTCCTTAATGTTAGGAATCAGACTTTGTTACCAACACTAAAGTAAGTTTTGGAGTCATTCAGACATGGATCCAAATCCATCCTCCCTTCCTCTACCTTCCCCTCACAGGCATTCCTCCTGCAAAAAGTTAACAAGCGCCTACTTCTGCTAGAACTTACGCTGGCTCCTGGGGTGGAGCCATCACTTGGTCTGATGAGGAAACTGACAATTTAGTTCTGTGACCAGCCTGACAGCCTTGAGCCCTTTGAATCATGGGTGCAATAGAAATGGCACCGCTTCAGGGGGTCATTATGAGTTGAGGGTGAGAATGTCTACTGTAATGCCTGCTGTGCATTCAGCAAACGCTCAAGCACTTTAACTTCGCTACCTGAGAACAGAACTAGAAGAGAGATGGTTATATATTCTCTTTTACCACATGCATGACAAGAACACACCTCTCAAATAATTTGACACGCTAGCCAATGCATGTAGGAAGAAACTAAGACTGAGAAAGCCTAAGTGATGGTCTGAGGTGACTTGTAAGTAATGACACAATTGGACAAAGAACTTAGTTCTTCCAAATGGTTTCCTGACATTGTTATCATTCGTTGGATTATATTTCATGCAGACTCTAGTATGTGTCATGGATGCTTTCTAAATACTTGGAAGAATATTTCTTTATAAAGGCCTGACCCAGAGAAATGTGGGTATAGGAATAAAAGAAAGATAGTGCAGTAAACTGGATCTAAAACCCGTGTTACCCTTCCATCCTTAGGTCAAAGAATGCACAGAGGGAGCAATTAACAGCACCTAGAAGGAAAAGAAAATGGAACAGAACCCTTCTTGAAGGGAACAGTGACCTTGGTCCAAGGGACATACTTAACTAAAGGTGGCTGTGAAAGAAAATCAAGAGAACCCTTCCTCTGCTCCCTCTGTCAGCCCTCCAGTCTCCTTCAGAGACACTACATTCGCCTAATCTAGCTGGAAGGAGATCTCTGCAGGTCAGCTTCCAGAGCACAGGGAAGAGATTAAGGTAGAGAATGGATGTCAAGGGGCAAATGCCAGATATCCAACAAATCTAAGATATCAGCACATTTAGGTTTCAAAGGTACTAATTCAAATTTTTACCCTTATTGTGTCAAATTCTGGACATAAAGTTTTAGTCATGACTTGATATTTTTTAAACTAAGCCACAGAAATCTATAAATTTTATAGCATACCTCAAGAACAGAACTATAATAGAAACACTTTTCTTCAAAGCAGTTGGGATAAATGCTTGCTAAATAAATCACAAAAGTCAGTCAAAGTGAGAGATTTTTACATTAACTGATAAATATTAGTTTTGAATCTTTCATTAAGATCCAGTGCATTTTCTTCCACCACCAATTGAAGTTTTCTTCCTTTGTAAGAAGTTCCTGTAGCCCATCACCTACATCTTTTTCCCAACATTTGTTCATTTAAAGTTGTATGAAAACTTAAGTATACTTAGGAAGCTTTGTTGGCATAACACCCTTCTACATTATTTTTTTAAAGTCCCCAATATTTATAATAGTCTTGCTCACACTAATTCAAGAGCCATCTAGACAGCTTCCAAGTATCCAATGTAGGTCTTACTTTTTTACTAAATAGCTTCATTCATTTGTGTAATATTTAATTAACTCACATAACTACAATAAAGTAAAAAATGTTAGCCCAGTTTAGAAGCAAATACCACTATCTCTTATTGATACAAAACTAAATTGGTGGGAATACAGATACATGGATATAATAAAGATAAATGGCTCTCAAAAGGTTTTAGTATGCCAAAAGCAACAAGCAGTATGTTTTGTAAGGGGAATGGAAAACATGAGCTTGTCTGGCACATCAGTTAAGAGAGAATTTGCTATAATACATAGTACTACTTTATCTACCCAAACCTATGACTGATAACACTGCTCTAAAAGTCAACATACCTCACTTAACTTGATAAATACGTATTCACTTGGATAAATGGAAAAATGGATGGAAGCATGCATGCATGGATGGATGGATGGATTCGTGGATGCATAAATGGATATGAACAGACAGACTAAAGGAAGGCAGGAAGGGAGGTAGGCAGTTGGAGATTTAACTCAGGCCACTGTCAGATGCATGTCCTCTGGATCAGAAAACAAGAGGGGCAGAGCAGCTGGGATGATTCTGAAATCACTCTCTGTATACTGGAATTGAACAATTAAGTAAATAGATAACAGATGGCAGGAGCCAGGGTTTTCACTGTTGGAATGGCAGTTTACAAACATGGAGCAGAAACTAGAATGATCCTGTGTTAATGGCTTAGAGTTGGAGACACCAGTAATAACCCATGTTTAGCTTAATATGGATAAAGTTGTGCACATATGGAAATAGTCCCAGATATATGTATTGCATGGTTACCATACACGCACATATTTTCCTTACTCTGTCTGCTGAGAAGGCTAGAAGCAGTGACACCCCAGTAGCAATGAGCAAACCTCAAGTCTATGTCTTTGTCTCTGATATCCTTCTCGAAAAGGAGCAACCAGAGCTCCTCAGAGAGGCAGGAAATATGAGATGAGCCTAGAGGATTTTAGTTTGCCATTAGACAAAGAAGTGCCAAACACAAAACACAACAAAAAGAAGCATGACAGGTATGCCAAGGGAAAGAGAAGCCACCTGAAAGACTCCCAGTGGCCCAAGCTGGGACAATGTGAATGACAAAAGAAAGTTGGGGGGTAAAAACAAGAAAGAAGAGACAGAACTTCCATGCAGAAGAATTCCAAACAACTCATGAAGATACTCTACCCTCCAGTGAGTAAAACTTAATTCCCTCTCCTCAAGTGTAGGTTGCTCCTAACAACTTCATTCAGAAGATGCCCTATGAAAAGGGAAGAAGGGCAACTTCTCAGTGAGGGAACCTGACCAGCACCACTTCCACCAGATGGTCCAGGTAGAGATCAACGTGGACAAATCGGGTTGACAGAGTGTGTCCGTGACGTGATATGATGAGGGACTCCTCTTCTTCCCCAAAACTCATAACCCTGGTCCAGTCAGGAGAAAAACATTGGACAACTCCCAACTTCAAAATACCTTATCAGTCTTCTCAGAAGTGTCAAGGTCATCAAAGACAAGAAAAGTCCTGTCACAATGGAGAGGACCCCAAAGAGACCTGATAGCTAAATGTAATGTGGTGTCCTAGATAGAATACTGGAATGGGGAGGGGGATATTAGGTAAAAACTAAGAAAAAATCTTAGTAATATGTGACTTCAGTTAATGATAATGGATCCACATTAGTGCATTAGGTGTGAAAGATGAACCCTAGTGATGTAAGACGTTAATAATAGGGCAAAGGGTAACCTTTGCCCCAGAGCAGGAGCCAGCAAGGACAGACCCGCCAACATTGCTTGAGTCCAGGTGGGCCCAGGGCAGTCCCAGATCCTGCATTGGAGTGACGCCAGACCCAGGTCAGTCCCGCTGACCTCCACCCCAGCAAGGTCAGCCCCAGGTCAGTCCTGCTGACCCCCGCTGGTGTGTAACCAGGCCCCAGCCAGTCCCGCCCACCTTCACCCCAGAGCAGGAGCCAGCAAGGACAGACCCACCAACTCTGCTTTGAATTCAGGCATGCCCAGGACAGTCCCAGGGTCCTACATTAGAGTGCCCCCAGGCCCATGCTCCAGCCAGTCCCACTGACCTCTGCCCCAGAGCAGGAGCCAGCAAGGACAAACCCGACAACTCTGCTTGAGTCCAGGTGGGCCCAGGGCAGTCCTGAGATCCTGCATTTGAGTGACGCCAGGCCCAGCAGACCACCACAGGAGCTCAGACTCAACCAGTTTGACTGACACCAACCTGCGTGGACCCATCCCCAGATAGCATACTTTGAGGGACAACAGCAGGTTATGATAGCCCAACAATAAGGGGAGGCACAAACAACCTGCAAGGATATTATAAGACTATAGGGAAGAAACTGTAATATCTCAGAAAAAGATAAGTAGAAGCAAGAGAGTAAGGCAAATAGACAACATAAAAATAACAAGGGAGGAAAGTACCCCAAACAAATGAGGATTCCACATTAACAGAACCCATGCTCAGCGAAGTTGATAAAATGTCAGAGAAGGAGTTCAGAAGGTTCATAATTAAAATGATCTGTGAATCAAAGAATGACCTAAATGAACAAATACAGGCAAAAATTGACCACTACAACAAAGATATAAGAGAGCAAATACAGGTAGCAAAAGATTACTTCAAAAAAAGATTGAAACTCTAAAAAAAAAAAAAAAAAAAAAAAAAAAAAAAGTCAGAAATCCTTGAAATGAAGGAAACAATTAACCAAATTAAAAACACAATTGAAGGCATCACCAACAGACTAGATCAACTGGAAGAAAGAACTTCAAAAAATGAAGACAAAGTATATAATCTTGAAAATAAAGTTGACCACACAATGAAGATAGTAAGAAACCATGAACAGAACATCCAAGAAGTATGGGACAGCATCAAAAGAGCAAATCTAAGAGTAATTGGGATAGAGGAAGGCACAGAGTTTCAAACTAAAGGAATGCACAACCTCTTCAATGAGATAATATCAGAAAATTTCCCAAGCATGAAGAATGAATTGGAAAACCAAATACAAGAGGCATATAGGACACCAAATGTACAAAATTACAACAGATCTACACCAAGACACATTATAATTAAAATACCTAGCATGCAGAACAGGATAGAATTTTAAAGGCCGCAAAAGAGAGGAATCAGATTACATATGGGGGAGACCAATTCGTATCACAGCAGATTTTTCAACTCAGACACTCAAAGTTAGGAGATCATGGAACAACATATTCCAAGCTCTGAAGGAAAAGGGATGCCAACCAAGAATCTTATACGCAGCAAAATTAAGCTTTAGATTTGAGAACAAAATAAAAACCTTCTGTGATAAACAAAAGTTAAAAGAATTTACAAGTAGAAAGCCAACACTACAGAACATCCTCAGCAATATATTCCATGAAGAGGAAAAGAATAACAGATCTGAATGGTACTTATATACTTTGTATACAAGCAGTTGTATGTAAAAAGATGCTATACTTGTGCATTATGAATAAGTAAATAAATAATTAAATAAACAAAAAAAGGAACAAAAAAGAATAACAATGATGAAAATCAACAGAGAGAGGTATTACACTAAAGGAAAAAACAATCAGAAGAGAAACCATGTCAAGTTAAATACCAAAAATAAACAAAAATGGCTGGGAATACAAAACACATCTCAATAATAACTCTGAATGTTAATGGCCTAAACTCACCAATCAAAAGGCATAGACTAGCAGATTGGATCAAAAAAAAACAGACCCAACAATATGCTGCCTCCAAGAGACTCATCTCACAGGAAAAAACATCCATAGGCTGAGGGTGAAAGGTTGGGAGAAATCCTACAACTCATATGGACAGAGGAAATAAGCAGGGGTTTCCATCCTCATATCAAATAAAGTTGACTTCAAGCTTAAGTCAATCAAAAGGGATAAAGAAGGATACTATATACTGCTCAAGGGAACCATACACCAACAAGACTTAACAATTATAAATATATATGCCCCAAACAATGGAGCATCCATGTTCATCAAACAAACTCTCCTCAAGTTTAAGAGTCAAATAGATCACAACACAATAATTCTGGGTGACTTTAACCCTTTCACCACTGGATAGATCTTCCAAACAAAAGGTGAACAAAGAAACTATAGAACTCAAAAATACAATAAACAACTTAGACTTAACTGACTTATATAGAATATTTCATCCTTCAACAAGTGAATACACTTTCTTCTCAGCAGCACATGGATCCTTCTCTAAAATAGACCATATACTATGCCACAAAACAACTCTTAGCAAATATAAAAAAGTAGGGATACTACCCTGCATTCTGTCAAACCATAATGGAATGAAATTAGAAATCAATGATAAAATAAGAAATAAAAGCTACTCCAACACCTGGAGACTAAATAATATGCTACTGAATGAACAATGGGTTGCAGATGACATCAAAGAGGAAATTTTAAAATTCTTAGAAGTAAATGAGAACACAGACACAACATATCGATATCTCTGGGACACTATGAAGGCAGTTCTAAGAGGAAAATTCATTGCACTGAGTTCATTCCTCAAAAGAAGAAAAAGTCAACAAATAAACGACTTAAAATTACATCTCAAAGCTCTAGAAAAAGAAAAACAATCCAACACCAAAACTGGTAGAAGACAGGAAATAATTAAAATCAGAGCTGAAATTAATGAGATGGAAATGAAAGAAACAATTGAAAAAATTGACAAAACAAAAAGTTGATTCTATGAAAAAATAAATAAAATTGACAGGCCCCTAGCCAGGCTAACAAAGAGAAGGAGAGAAAAAACTCAAATTACTAACATATGCGATGAAAAGGAAATATCACAACAAATACTACAGAAATACAGAAAATAATTCGAAATTATTTTGAAAACTTGTATTCCAACAAAATACAAAACACCAAAGGCATCGACAAATTCCTAGAGTCATATGGTCTGCCCAAATTAAAGCAGGATGATACACACAATTTGAACAGACCAATTTCAAGTGACAAAATAGAAGATGCCATCAGAAGCCTACCAACCAAGAAAAGCCCAGGACCAAATGGATACACAGCTGAGTTCTACAAGACCTTTAAAGAAGAACTGATACCAATACTCTTCAATTTCAGGAAATAGAAAAAGAGGGAGCACTTACAAACTCATTCTATAAGGCCAATATCACCCTGATCCCCAAACCAGGCAAAGACATATCAAAAAATAAAAACTTCAGACCCATATCTTTCATGAACATAGATGCAAAAATTCTTAATAAAATTCTAGCAAAACAGATACAAAAACATATCAAAAATATATAATATACCATGATCAAGTGGGGTTCATTCCAGGGATGCAAGGATGGTTCAACATAAGGAAATCAATAAATGTAATTCATCACATCAATAGACTCAAAGATAAGAACCATATGATTATCTCAATAGATGCAGAAAAAGCATTTGACAAAATACAGCACCCCTTCATGTTCAAAACACTAGAAAAACTAGGGATAACAGGAACATATCTCAACATTGTAAAAGCTATATATGCTAATCCCCAGGCCAACATTATTCTAAATGGAGAAAAATTGAAAACATTCCCTCTAAAAACTGGAACAAGATAGGGATGCCCTCTTTCACCACTTCTATTTAACATAGTAATTGAAATGCTGGCCAGAGCAATAAGACAGAAGAAAGAAATTAAAAGGATACAGATAGGTAAAGTTGAACTCAAATTATCATTATTTGCTGATGATATGATTTTATACCTAGAAAATCCAAAAAAATCCACCAGAAAACTTCTAGAACTCATAAATGAATTCAGCAAAGTAGCAGGATACAAAATCAATACCCATAAATCTAAGGCATTTCTATATATCAGTGACAAATCCTCTGAAAGGGAAATGAGGAAAACTACCCCTTTTACAATAGCATAAAAAAAATAAAATAAAATACTTGGGAATCAACTTAACCAAAGACATGAAAGACCTCTATAATGAAAACTACAGAACATTAAAGAAAGAAATTATGGAAGACCTTAGAAGATGGAAAGATCTACCCTGTTCTTGAATAGGCAGAACTAATATTGTCAAAATGACAATACTACCAAATGCACTATACAGATTTAATGCAATCCCAATCAAAATTCCAATGACATTCCTCATAGAAATAGAAAAAGCAGTCATGAATTTCGTCTGGAAAAATAAGAGACCCAGAATAGCTAAAGCAATCCTTAGGAAGAAGAGTGAAGCAGGTGGCATCACTATACCAGACCTTAAATTATACTACAGTACAAAAGTAACAAAAACAGCATGGTATTGGCACCAAAATAGGCTGGTAGACCAATGGTACAGAACAGAAGACACAGAGACTAACACTTATAATTTCAGTTATCTTATATTAGACAAAGGTGCCAATAACGTACATTGGAGAAAAGAGAGCCTCTTCAACAAATGGTGCTGGGAAAACTGGAAATCCATATGCAACAAAATGAAATTAAACCTCTATCTCTCACCATGCACAAAATTCAACTCAAAGTGGATCAAGGATCTAGGAATTAGACCAGAGACACTACACCTAATAGAAGAAAAAGTAAGCTCTAATCTCCAACATGTTGGATTAGGCCCCAAGTTCCTTAATAATAATCCTGTAGCACAAGAATTAATATCAAGAATCAATAAATGGGATAGATTCAAATTACAAAGCTTCTTCTCAGCAAAAGAAACAATCAGTGAGGTGAATAGAGAGCCTACTAATTGGGAAAAAAATCTTTACCACATGCACGTCAGATAGAGCATTAATCTCTAGAATATATAAAGAACATAAAAATCTTAACACCAAAAAAACAAATAACCAAATCAATAAATGGGCCAAGGAATTGAACAGACACTTCTCAGAAGAAGATATACAATCAATCAACGAACACTTGAAAAAATGTTCAACATCTCTGGCAATTAGAGAAATGCAAATCAAAACTACTCTTAAGATTTCATTTCACACCAATCAGAATGGCAGCTATTAAGAACACAAACAACAATAAATGTTGGTGAGGATGGAGAAAAAGGCACGCTCATACATTGTTGGTGGGACTGCAAAATGGTGCAGCCAATATGGAAAGCAGTATGGAGATTCCTTGGAAAACTTGGAATGGAACCACCTTATGACCCAGCTATCCCACTCTTCGGTCTATACCCAAAGGACTTAAAAACGGCATGCTACAGGGACACAGCCACATCAATGTTTATAGCAGCACAATTCACAATAGCTAAACTGTGGAACCAACCTAGATGTCCTTCAGTTGATGAATGGATAATGAAAATGTGGTATATATACACAATGGAGTATTACTCAGCAATAAGAGAGAATAAAATCATGACATTCGCAGGTAAATGGATGAAATTTGAGAATATAATGCTAAGTGAAGCTAGCCAATCCCAAAAAGCCAAATGCCAAATGTTTTTTCTGATATAAGGAGGCTGATTCACAGTGGGGTTGGGATGGGGAGCATAGGAGGATTAGAGAAACACTAGAATGGCCAATGGGGAGGGAGTGGATGGGAGGGGGCAAAAGGGTGAAGAAAAAAAATGGTAGAATGAGATGGACATCATTACCCTAAGTGCACGTATGAAGTCATGAATGGTGTGAATATACTTTGCATACAATCAGAGATATGTAAAAATGTGCTCCAAGAGTATAATATGAAATGTAATACATTCTGCTGTCATTTCTAACAACTTAGAATAAAAAATAAATTTGAAAAAAAAAATAAAAAAGAAAAAATAATAAAAACACTTAAAAAAAATAATAATGGGGGAAGGGGGTATAAGAGACAAAACTCTGTTCTTTGCAACTTTCCTATGAATCTAAAGCTATTCTAAAATTTTTAAGTGTAGTTTTTAAAAAAATCCAACATGAATGATTTTTTTTTCTTTTTTTGGCAACTGCAAATCTATAATATTTACAAAATCAAAAGCACAAAGTCAAGTTTGTCCTGCTTGTTTTCCTAGGTTCATGTCAGACATCGTGAACCTTTCTCTAGTCTTCAAGAATATATTTCCTAAGGATTCTGGACATGTTGTTCTGCCAAGAAAAAAAGAAAAAAAAAAAAAAAAAAAAAAAAACTCTTCCCTTTTTTGCCTCAACACTTTCTTTTCTTTCTGAGGTAAACTACAAGACCTATGCAAATGCTTAGTCACACATACACAAAAACCATCCTGAAAGACCAGTGTAGCATAATACATCTTTCTTGACCTTGGCAGGAATAGGCCAAACAAATATCCCTGGTTCCCAATGCATAGAGAAAGTGGGAAATTTTCCCAGTAAGAAACAAAGAAGCTCTATGTAGGAAATTTAACTTCCTGTCTCCTGGGTTTCTCTTAGGACAGCGGGCTTTTTGGGTTTCCTAGCACACCCTCTGCTGCTCTTACCAAGTCCTTGGCTCAAGCTTACAGCCAGAGATGAAAATAACCAGTCCAGAGGAGGTCATGCTCATTGAGGGGGAAGATGATCCTGCTGGTGGCAGGTGTTGCAGATGGGAAGGCCCTTTTCTTGGATGCTGGGAGGTAGCTACAAATACCTCTGTTTTACACAAGGACATAAAAGAAATGTAATCTAAATTGCCTAGATGGGTGAAAAGACAGTAAGATTGTACCTAACCACTCAGTAAACAGAGACTGGTGAGAAAAAACCAGACCAGGTCCTGAGGAGTGGGGCATGTGAGCATAATTTTACATGATTCTTCTTCATTTCAGGGCATAAAATGGATAGAAGTGCCAAGCAAAAGGTTTTGCTAGTTCCCTTTTATTCTCTGCAGCAGTTATTATGCTTATAATGATTTAATATTTATGTGCCCTAATATAACATCACAGAGACTCTTCCATTTTGATTTACGTGCCCTGATATAACATCACAGAGACCCTTCCATTTTGATACCTAAATTCTCTCTACCCGCAATAGTATTGTTATGTAGAACATGTTCAGTAAACAGATTTTCTGAGAAATAAAACATTTATCATGTCTCTTCTCCAGTTTTTGAACTGTCTTAATGCAAATTATATATATATATATGCATATATATAAACACATATACATATCTACATAAAAGTACAATTTTTATTTCACTCTAGTTCCTAGTCCTAATAAAGTGCTTGAGGAAAATAGGTTCTCCTTTAAGGGCTCTGCTATCTGATCAACATAGTAAAAGAAAAAAGTTTTAATTATAATTTCTTCGGTCTACATTACATTCAACGGGAGAAGATTTTACACAGAAATTTATTTATAATTAATTTGTCTTTCTGTTTTTTTTTTTTTTTTTTTTTTTTTTTTTTTTTAAGAAGGCATACAAAACATCTGTCAGTCACCTTTGAAAGACCTGGCTAAACAGCTCTTTAAACATTCCTGTTAATCCAGCCATAGGGAGCATTAAATATTTAGGAGTGTGGTGCCAACTACTTTGTCAGAACAGCTCCATTTACATTTCACTCCCCTGTTACCAATTGTAGCTGATGATTTAATTAGGTGGATGGAGTTACTTACAATGATCATTAATAAGCTGTGTTAATGTCATCAAAATTCCTATTCTCCAGAGTTGAGGGAACAGCACAAAAAGAAACCTGCCTAGTGAGGAGGATGGCCTGTTTCTCACTAAATTTATTCTGCTTTTTTCCCCTTCAATAATTAGCCTTGCTTTGTTTGGTATGTTCACACTAATTACAGCGACAGCCCTATTTTTATTTCTTTATAAAAGATCCCTTCATTTGATTATATTTGCAGTGAGTCAGCAGTGTGTCACTCTTACAAAATACCAAAAGAACCACTTGGTATTCTTTTTTCAAGATGTCCATGAGAGCTGTTCTCTTCTTAAAATAATGTCAAACAAATAAAGAGTATCACAAAACCAACATGTCAATAAAACATGGTCTTTATGGAGTCTAGCTGCCACTGACCTTTTTGAATGCTTTATTTGGGGGCGCAGGTGTAGACCACAGAAATGTCATTTCTCATCTTCTAAATGAACATACAGGTGGAAGAATGAGAAGAATATTATGTAGAATTCTGGATTTCCTTCAAAAGCTCTCATTTCCAAGAGAATTTGTCTGATTCTTGCTCAGAAGGCAGAGAGTGTCCAGTAGTAGCAGGACTTACTGAGGCCCATGTGGTTCCATATGGCACCCACAAATGAAAGAGCCTGTCACTTCTCATCTAAGTTGAAAGTCATCTCAGAATACTACTTCCAACTCTCCAGTGATCCAAAAGAAAAACTCTGTATCATTTACTCATAGGGATAAAAAGAAAAATGGAAATAGGGTTAGTCCTGTGAAGGAGAACTGCAACTTTAAAGAATCCTTTAACAAAAAAAATACATCCAAAGTAAATCCCTTTAAACCTGACAAGAAACTCCCACAAAGGATTCATTATTTATAGGAGTCTCTGCACTGAAATGGATTAAGACTTGCCCTCAGAGAAAGAACCACTAGACAACTAATTCAATAGAAAGGATTAGTTTATCTCTTGAACCAATTAGAGTCACTATCACCTAGAGAAAGTAAAATGGCCTGGAAAATGTACCACAAGGCTGTTAATTTTTATTTGAGAAGTAGAGGGGCAACATCAGGAAAATCCCATGCCCAGACTATAATGGCAGGACATTGTGGTGGAATTTACCAAGGGGAGACCAATTGAGGTTCATTCGTTCTTTCAACAATTTTAATAAACACTCACTATATACAAGGACCTGAACTTGCTCAAGTGGGAGTAGTGGAGGAAGGGTAGTTGAGTGCACACTATTTACCTGCCTTATTTAATTTCACTCTCACCACATCCCTGTGAGATGGGTTGTCATCTTCAATGTTACAGGTAAGCAAACAAGCCAAAAGAGCACTGAACAGCTTGCTCAAGGTGACACTCCCACAAAACCGCCAAGGTGGCATCCAGTATTCCTTTTGTGGATCCAGTCCCCCATGCCCATTTCTTCAGGACAAGGAAAGACATTCCCAAAACAGTCTGAACCAGAGAGAAAGACATAGACAAAGATCACTGAAATAAATATTTCTGAGACAGTGATATACAGGGGAGGGGAACATGGAGGAGTTTAGGATTTGTGAAATAAGGCAAGATTTGGAAGAAATGAAACTTAAGCTGTGCTGGATTTTGACACGTGATTCATGAAGGAAGCCCCACAGAAGAAAAACAAAATGTAAGCAAAGGAACAGGAATTATTTAAGCTAAACCTCAGTAAAACAAAAGTGTACGTATTCCTACTTATTGCAAAGACTAAATACCATGATACATACCCAGCTCTCAGATATTCTAGGAACTTGGAAAGGGCATAATAAGTGTCAGGTACAGTTATTATGTAGGGAGTTAGGGGAGTTAAGCTTGAGAAAGAAGGTTGGAACCACACTAAAGGCTGATGTGAATGTCACTGGGAAGAATTTGGATCCTGTAATACAAGCCATAAAGAGATAATACTGAGAGTTTATGAGTCAAGGAGTTTTATGATAAAATTATACCTTAGAAATGATAAGAAATGAAAAGATGCACTGAAGTAGGAGGACTAGCATTATATAGTGAAATAAGACTAATGTCCAAATAAAGGAACAGGAAGACATTCATAACCCCACACCTAAAAGTGGCAGAATGGAACCAGATATACATAAAAATAGTAAAGATGTTCCATAACTGTACACAGGTTTGGCTCTACATATGAGAACAAAGATAATTTGCAATTAATGGATCCAATAGCAACTGATCCTACAAACATACTGAATCTGCAGTGGTAAGAAATTCAGTAACAAAATCCTATGACAGTGACTCTGTCACTCTGCACATATTGACTATCTCCAGTTTTCTGTGCTTTGTAATAAAGGCATATGATATGGTATTGAACATGACATTATCTTCACTCTCAATACACTTGGTGAGATCTACTACTATGTATATTAGTTGTTCAGTATCTGATGTTCAGTATCAAATGTGACCAATAAAAATAGCATTTATGAGCTTGAACAGACCATACTTAAAATTCATCCCAAACACCTTAAATTTTACATTTTTGACTTGAGTGAATTACTCCTAGTCTCAGATCTATTTTACCTAGAAGTAGGAAATCACAAGTGAGAGTTGTGAGTTTATGTCTTTGTGCTGAGGTTTAAATAAAGCAGGCCTTTGCAAAATGCACAGGATAAAATTTTAAAATTTAGAATGCAAATTAAGACATATTATTTAACATGTTAAGAAACTGAAAAATATAGAATTGAAAGCATTAAGAGAAGAAAAGACATTATTACAAATTTCCATAAACATTTGAAAAATTACCAAGAAGAAACTTTAGAATCATAAAATTCATCACATAAGATTGAAACTGATCAAATTACCTAATGTGCATATACAAATATGCTATAATGAAACCCACTATTCTGTATAATTGTTACAAACCAACAAAAATTAATAAAATATAACAAATAAAATTAAAAAGTACATTGGATTCATTAATCGTAAAAGTAGACACCTCTGAAAAGGTGATTAATGAACTGAAAGTACATCTAAAGAAATAACTCAGAATGCAGAAAAGTGAGTCAAAGAGAGACAAAATATGAAAAAGATGTTAAAAGAGAGGAGATGAAACAGTTCAACAAGCTTAAATTGGAGGACCAGAAATAATGGGAAGAAATAGAGAAGGGAAACTAGGTGAGATCATTTAAGATTTCATTAGAACAGCAATACTTAGTTTCAGAAACATAACAAATCTCGAACAAGGATAAAAAGAAACATTACAAAGGACAGATAGTAACCAAAACTAAAGTATAACAAAAACAAAGAGAAAATCTTAAAAGCAGCCAAAGATGAAAGACAAACCTATAGCTAACTTTACTCCAGTAGCAATTAAAGCCAGAAATCACAGGAATAAAATCTTCACCAAGTTTGGAGAAAAAAATAACTATTATATAATTGCAAATGTAGAAAAACTAACTTTTCAAAAGAAAGGACAAATAAACACATTGTATCCAGACAAAAAGTTTGCCAGTAATATACACTTCCTAAAGTTATTTGAGAAGAGGTATGTGAAGAAATTGTGAAATGATTGCTGAAGAAAAGTCTAAAATAAAAGAAGGAATGTTGAACAAAAAGAAATCACACTTGTTGATAGAAATTTTCTCTAGGATGCAGTGAAGAGGATCATAATGTCATCTAATTTGTATGTTTGAACAAGTAAATATCTGATAACAGCACATATTAATTGGGAGTGGGCATTATATGTAGAATTGTTTTAAAATGCTTGAAAAAAAGGCAGATTTACTTGTTAGATGACAGAAATGAGTCCAAACTTACTAATAATAAATGCAAATGAACTCATAAGAAGAAAAGAAAGTAAAGGGGAGGGGAAAAAAGATTTCTCACTCATCATTAGGTTCATGACTGGGACCTCTATAACAAAAGACATTGACAAGAAAATAGCACATGAATTTATGTACATGTTACATAAAAATTATAACCTTATAAGAAAAAATTTTTGATTGAATTTTTCACTTATTTTTGAGTTGTTAAAGTCCTGTTCATTTGTTTATTCTTTTTTAAAATTTATTTATTTACTTTAATTAGGTATATATGAGAGCAGAATACATTTTGATTCACTGTACATAATTGCAGCACAACTTTTCATTTCAGTGGTTGTACACATTGTAGCGTCACACCATACGTGCAGTCATACCTGTACCTAGGGTAGTGATGTCCATCTCATTCCACCATCTTTCCTGCCCCCATGCACCCTCCCCACCCTCCCTCCCGTTTGCCCAATCACAGTTTCTCCATTTTTCCCATGCTTCCCCACCTCTCCATTATGAATCAGCATCCACTTATCAGAGAACACATTTGGCCTTTGGGTTTTAGGGATTGGTTAACTTTGCTTAGATTTTTGCCACACACCCTTCAGATAGAGCATTAATCTCCATGATATATAAAGAATTCAAAAAGCTTAATACCAAAAAACAAACAACCCAATCAATAAATGGGCTAAGGAGCTGAACATACATTTCTCAGAAGAAGACATACATTCGATCAACAAATATATGAAAAAATGTTCAACATCTCTAGTAATTACAGAAATGCAAATCAAAACTACTCTTAAGATTTCATCTCACTTCAGTCAGAATGGCAGTTATCAAGAATACATACAATAGCCGGGCGCGGTGGCGCACGCCTGTAATCCAGCACTTTGGGAGGCTGAGGCAGGAGGATCGCGAGTTCAAAGCCAGCCTCAGCAATGGTGAGGCACTTAGCAACTCAGTGAGACCCTGTCTCTAAATAAAATACAAAAAAAGTCTTGGGATGTGACCCAGTGTTCGAGTGCCCCTGAGTTCAATCCCTGGTACCACAAAAAAAAAAAAAAAAAAAAAAAAGAATACATACAACAATAAATGTTGGCAAGGATGTGGGGGAACTTATACATTGCTGGTGAAACTGCAAATTGGTGCTACCAATCTGGAAAGCAGTATGGAGATTCCTTAGAAAACTTGGAATAGAACCACCATTTGACCTAGATATCTCACTCCTTGGTCTATACCCAAAGGACTTAAAATCAGCATACTATAGTAATGCAGCCACGTCAATGTCCATAGCAGCTCAATTCACAATAGCTAAACTGTGGAAGCAACCTAGATGCCCCTCAATAGATGAATGGATAAAGAAATTGTGGTGTATATACACAATGGAATATTACTCCATAATAAAAGTGAATAAAATTATGGCATTTGCAGGTAAATGGATGAAGTTAAAGAATATCATGCATATAAGAGATTTTTTTAAATTGAGTGGAATGTTAAATTATGTTTATGGGTTAGGCAAGTAGGGCAGTGTTAAAAAATATCCATTGTCCCCAAAACTACTTTATTAATTTAATGCCATTGAATAAAACTGAATGCAATTTGATAGGCTCCTCCAACAGGTATGGAAGAACATACAATTAAGTAGGAAAATTTAGAATAAAAATATTTTTAAATGGAAGATTTGTTCTAGCAGGTACTAAAAGCCAAAGAGATAAAGATAGATGATAGGTAGACAGATAATTAATAGATAATAATTAGTGCAATAATAGATATTAGGCCAGAGGGAAAAATATAAAGAAGCTTTTTAAAAGACATGCATCACAAATCAGTGGGGATAAGATACATTATGGAGTAGATTCTTCACACACACACAAAAATAGAGGGTATATCCAAAAACATAAAGATGAAGAAAAAAAGATGTAGGAGAGTATGTGAGACTTAGGGAGTAGAGAAGGAAATAGTTTCTTAAAATAATTTTAAAATTCTATAGGGAAGAATTATTTTTTTTTTTTTTTCCCGATTTACTGGTGATTGAACCTGGGGCACTCAATCACTGAACCACATTCCCAGCCCTTTTTTTTTTCTTCTCTTTTCTTTTCTTTTTTTTTTTTTTTTTTTTTTTTCTTTCTTTTTTTAACTTGAGAGACAGTGTCTTGCTAAGTTGATTAGGGCCTCGCTAAGTTCCTGCGGCTGGCTTTGAACTTATTATCCTCCTGCCTCAGCCTCCTAAACTGCTGGGATTACAGGCATTCACCATGTGGGAAGAATTAATTTTAATACAAATTTCATGACAGAATCCTGTCCAGTGAAAATTTTTACAAAAAAAAATTACTGAAAGACTTAGGAAAAACATTCATAACATTTACGAGAGTGAAAGAATTAACTACAACAATCCATGAGAAATACCTATCCAAAAAAGAACTGGAAATTTATAAGTAGAATGGGCAATCCTAGGTATAGGCAATTTACAAAAAGGTAAATCTTTGATGTCTTATATCAGCAGCTGATATTCAACCTCATTACTAATCAAAGAAATGTAATTAAAAGTGATGCAACTTTGCACACATTAAAATGGAAAAACCTTGAAAGATCTAATAACATCTATTACTGGACACCTGATGATAATGGTGGAGAAGATTAAGTAGTACTCAACAGTTGTCCTTGAGGAAACGCATATGGAGGTAATAGTTGAAGAATTTTTTCTCTTTCTTATATGGTGTAGTCCTCCAAGGTTCTAAAGGAATGAGTAAGTCAAATGTAACAAATGTGCATGTATTTATTATTAAAGTATATTAGTAGTTATTTCCTGGAAATACTAAAAAAATAAATAATAAATTAATATTCTAATGTTGAGTGGGAAATAATTTTATAGCAAAATACCATTCACTTAAACTTAAAACTAAGACAAGAAAAATAGGCTTCCCTGAATCAACGTGTTAACATAAGATTAGAAAATTCATGTGTTAAATCCCATGAAGAGGATGCTTGTAGACAGAGTGGAATGATTGCAAGGAAGGGAAATATCATAAAAAGAAAATGAAAGATATTAAAGCAATGATGAGATTACCATGAACAGAGTAAGGCTGACGCAACTCTGGACCTGAGGATCTCACTAGGAAAACCAAAATGGTTTCTATACTTTGCAGTCCGGCATTCATTCCAGTGTTATGGCCGTCAGTGTTGTGTCACTAAATGTCAGTTGACAGACTCCATTCAGTGAAACATTCTTATGATCAAATGATATACTTGCACATACAAATGGAAGGAGAGAATAGAGGCCCTCTCCCCTGCACTACCACCAAAGAAAACAATAAAACACTGATATTGTCCTGGAGAGAAGGGACAACCTCTCAGCAGCAGGCAGCCTATCCAAACTTGATTTTATTATTCTCACACTTGTGCAAACTCCCAAATCTCCGAAGAAAAATAACTCATAGATCTCAGATTTAGTCAGGGGATAAGCTTAAAATAGAAGTAAAATGAGGCATAGTTTGTCTAGAGATTTTTTTCCTTGAAAAACATCAACTATTCTATGTAATTAAATGAAAAAACTGCTACAGATGGCTTACTAAGACTATTAATACCATAAGACCATTACATGCAATTTTGCCATTAATTGCAAAAATCCCATTGATTTTAATCTACAAAAGTAACAAATCTAACACACACAATAATTTCTGTGTTTTTAAACCCTAAAAGATTAGACATTTTGAATCTTTTTTGTCTCTTAACTAAGGAATTTAAAAAATTAGAAGGTTCTACTTTGTGGATAAAAATACAAATTTTGTCAGGGAAACATCACAATAGCTGAATTCAATTTACACTATTTATCTCCCTCTAGGGTTTCTCTAAAAATTGTGATATAAAACTAAACATTAACACAATTTAATATCTTTGACTCAGAACAAGACCAAACATGGCTCTCAGCTGAAGTACTGTTGCAACCTGATATATTTTACAACCTACTTTAATTGTGACTATAGTTACACGTATTTTATTGTTGTTGCATTTATATCTTAAAATAATTGTTTATTATATAAAAATTGTTAAATAGTCAGTTACAATAAAGTAAAAACATTTTATTAGATTTTAATTTTACAATGCAACAGAAGTCAAACACAAAATTTTAATAATGGTTCTAGAGCAAACTGTACACTTAATGTAAAAGGATTCACTAAAGAATGGGAAGGAAGAAGTACTAAAGACTAAATATCAATACTATGCTATTCTGATTTATTTTATTTCTTTAACATTTATGTGCATAAATTTTTAAATTTATTTTTATTCTAATTTTGATGAATAGAAAGAAAAAAATGCAGATTATATTTATGTCTTAGAAGTAAGAGTATAGGAGATATTTAATTTTCACCTTTATCCTTTTGCATATTTTTCATATTCTCTGCCTTGGGTTTATATTTCTTTTTTACTGAGAAAGAATCAACCATTAAAGTAAAACAAGAGAATTTTCACCACCTGCAAACTGTTAACCAGGTATCTGGATTACAGATCAAGCAAAGATTACCACAAATTCTGGATAAGATAAACTTCTTAAAAAAAACATATTTTAAAATTCATGGCTAAGTATTTTTAGAGAGAAAATAGACTAGGACATTAGACAACAAGAGAATAAATTGGGGTTGAATGTGAGATGACTTAGTGTTCTGAATTCTAAAGAAAGCTTATTGAAGTATTGATTAACTTAAAGTGTTAAGTTTAAACACACTTGTTAAACTTCCACATTTTAGTATAAACTCTAAGAAAACAGAGTGCTTATTTTCATACCAGTTTCCAAATAGTTCTAATAACCTCAGGATATGATGTAAGTATCACTAATTATCAATGAAGAAATTTTGCATTATATAATAAAAATGTTGAGATAATTGATTATTCACATGGAAAACAGAATCAAACCAAATCCTTACCATACCTCATGAAAACCAATTTCATGCAAACAAAAATCACAATATGAGATATTACTACACATGAAATAGCAAGCCAGAGAGACTGTGAGAGAACAGAAATTTTATGCATGGCTGGCATAAATACAAAATGATACAACTTCTTTTGAAAGAGTTTGGTAGCTTTTCATAAAGTTAAACTTATTATTCCTAGGTATTACCCCAAGACTAATAAATACTAAGTCCATACAACAACTTCAACATATATGTTTACTGCAACTTTTTTTCACATTAGTAAAACATGCACACACAAAAACTAGAAATAGTCTATTAACTGGTAAATTGATACACAAAATTGGGGAGGAGTCACATAATGAAATAGAGTCAGACTCAGCAAAAAACAAAATAACTTTGACCAAATAAAATATGGGTAAATCTCAATAACAATATGGTGAGTAAAAGAAGCCAGATGCAAAATAATACATACTGTGTGGTCCCACTTATCTGAACATCTAGAAACACAAATATAACCTCTGGTTATGAAACAGATCAATGGTTTCATGGGGCCAGATGAGCTGGGGAAACTGACTGCCAACAGGCACCAAGAAATCGTGCAGTGATGAAAATATCCCACACCTTGACTGTGGTGGTAGTGGTTATATGAGTGTGCTTATTTGTCAAAACCCAAACTGTATACTTTAAATGGCATTTTATTCCATTTGAATTAAACCTAAATTAAATATATATGTAACATGTTATACATACTATATATATATATATATGTCCATACATAAGTAATTTTCATGTGAATTTAAAAATGTAAATGTTACAACAAAAATCTTAAACACATGCCAGAAAAATATCAGAGAATAGCTCTATGTTTTCAGATAAAAAAGAATTTCTCAAACAAATATAGAAATAAAAGTCATAAACAAGTAAGATTAAAATTATGAACTCCTTTTCTTCTTCAATGCATTAGAAAGAGTGATAAAAAAATCACAAACAGAGAAAAGATTTAAAACAAATCTTATTTTTTTGACAAAAGATTAGTATCCAGAATACTTTTAAAACTTCCATAAATCCAGAAAGATAACCCAACTAGGAAATAAAAATAATAAAGTAAAAATAAGCAATTCGCCAAAGTGCAACTTCGATGAACTAGTGAATATAGAAGTATGTGAAACAATGCTAACACTCCTTATTCAAATTAAAACCACAACTTGATATTATTTTGTGCCCACCAAATCTGTAAAAATTAAAGTGCTGACAAAAGTTGGGTACCAGGTGTAAGACTTTTCTCCTGCTGTAGGTGGGGATCTAAGTGGAAACAAGGACTTATAAAACTTTTTACCTGATAAAATTAAATATATACATATCCTGTGACTTGGCAATCCTATCCAGGAGTAAAATGTTGCACACGGTTAATTAGTAAGTTAGGTGAATGGGATGTACTGAATTTCCTTTAGAGCAGGACTTCTCAATCATTAGCATGCATCAGAATCCCCTTGGGGCATTTTGAAACAGATTCCTATATTCATTCCAGAGCATCTGATCAAGTGGTCTGGGATAGGGCCCTAGAAGTGGCAGTTCTAGCACGATCCCAGGGGTGTGTTAAAGCTGGCCTGGGACCCACACTTGGAGATCCACTACTTTAGAGCAATCTGCTGTCCCAGATACAGACACCAATATAAATGCAGACATTCTTCCTCAGTTTTAGGAGATCTCTTTCCTGTGTATAAGAAGCGTTGTCTATGAGGATCAAAGACAAAATGAAGGGGAAAAAAAACTAAGTTTACACCAAAAAGGAGTGAGCCTCAAAGGAATCGGCACGCCGTAGACACTCCAGGGTAACTCATTTACTTTCTAGTCCTAGAATCTGAAAATATGACACTAACACTTTATCAGCTGCAACAAATTAATCAATCATTTTCTAATTGGGATTCTTTTCTGCCAACATTTCTAGTTTCTTGCTAATCTGTACACTGCTTTTTATAGAATGTTGAGTAAATTATGCAAGAGATCCAATTATACCTATTTTTCAGAAGACAAGATCAGTAAACCATGGACTTAAATAGCAAGACATGAACATCTGATTTTAATTTACTTGCTCTCAACATCAGGAAAAAGAAGAAAACTCCAATTACAGGTTACATTCCCAAAATCAAGTAGACTGACAAACTCTAAACAATTCATTTCAAAAACAATTGTTTTGCGATTCCCAAAGATACTTGCCCTGGAATTTTCCCTGTCAGCCTTAAAACCATAGAATTATACAAAAATTGTGTAAGACATATCATATTGGATCAGGTTTGTCTTTATGCTATGGCATCATCTAGCTATTTCAATGTAACCTAATAACCCTCTGTGACTAATAAGAGAAAATACCTGGTTATTCCAAGAGGTTTGAGTTTTTCAAGAAATGATTTCTTGAAAAATAGGAAACCTCATACGTATGAACTTTTTATGGGTCTGCATGCAAATAAACTCATTTCTGTGGGGAGCTAGTAACTAATCAATTTTAAAATAATTATAATAATCATGACCTATAGTTAATTTTCACTGGAAAGATAAATATAATTATATGAGGTTCTATGAACAAATAGTAATTGCCATAATGGTTAATAGTGTCATAAGTGAGAAAATTATTTCATGCTATTAAATCAATGAGAAAAGAGATAAGCCTGAATAAGTATATAAGAGTCTGTAAATAGCCAATGGGAAGGAGGCAAAACTGAAGAGGAAATTCAAGGAACTTTGCAGTCGAGGGCATTTGTCCAGAGACTGACCAAAGTTGCCAATAAACAAAATCCTCTCAGGGAAAGCCAGGACAGGCTTCATCCAGCATCTCCTGGAACAGGCTGGTTTGCTCCTCCAATGCCAAAGCTTTCATATCACAAAATGGGAACAATTGATTCAACTCTGTCACCCAAAAGCTGATGCACCCCACAAAGGTGTCTGGCAAACTAAACTGATCCCTGCTCACTGACTGGCCTCATCTCCTCCCTCCACCATATCAGCTTCTTTTTCCTCCTTCACAAAAAAAGTACCATATAGGTGAACCTGCGCACCCCCGTTGTTTTGAGAATTAAAAAGAGGTGGTATATGCAGAACATGTAGTGTAGTCACTAGTACACCTAAGAAATGCTAGGTAGTTTTGAAATGTTGGCTTTCATTAAGAACAGAGGGGTCAGTGCTATGAAAATATCACCATGGACAGAAGGATTTTAAGACTTCCAGTTCAGCACCTGCTAAGTGGAACATCTCAGCTTTTTGGAAAGATGGTAAAACGCTCTCTCATGACTGGTACTGGTAACGTCACTGTATACATAGGTGAAAACTTGAAACTTAATTTGCATCCTTAACCATGATTAATTTTACTGTAAATTAGACCAGTAAAGGTGGTTTTTGAAAGATAATAAATCTGCTAGAATTCTCCAGAGGTTTTTGTTGTTGTTGTTTTGTTTTTCTTTTTAAAAACGTCAGGAGAACTTGATATCTGTCTCCTCTTTTCACCCTGTGCTTCCTACCTTAAACATGGTCATGACAGAATGTGACCTTGGGACATTTGGCAGCCATTTTGTGACTACAAGGTAATAGACTTCAGGAGGGAACAGGAGAATTATATAGAGAATAGAGGAGGGACAAGACATAAAGCACCTGGATCCTATCAACAACTCTGAGCTATCAAAGCACCCTCTGTGTGCTAAGGTTTGTGCATCCTTTGACTTGCAGCACAAAGCATTTTTTTTTAAGAAAGCACTGATTTAATGTATATAAAATAGTTCAGAATAGTACCTGGCATATAGTAAGTGATCAATACAATTTTGTTAATTGCTGTTATTGTCTATTATTTGTTACTTCATAGGTCAGGCCCTAGAGCATGCATGTCTTGACTTTGCTTTCATGAATTATCTCAGTACAACTGAAAAGGTAGTTTTAAGTATACATATTTTTTTCAGTTGTAGTATTTATGAATGAAGCATTTTTATATATACCAAACACAGAGGAAACTTTCCCATTTGGAGCACTGTGGGAAGAAATGCAGATGCTACACTAGCCACAGCTTTCGGCAGCAAAGTGGTGGACAATTACAGCTGTATCTTCCAGGACCCTTCCTGGGGCCCACCCCCAGCCCCGCCCCGCCCCGCCCCTGCTGGAAGCAGCAAACGTGGGGGTGGGGCGGTGCACGGAGGACTTGTTCTTCTGCCAGGTCACCTGTCCATTCCCTGAGCCCCCACTTCTGTGTGTAAATTAAGTCCCAACAAAACTTTTTAAATATTTTGTGATTGAGGAGCCCTGCTCAAATCAACAAGCTGCTTGTTTGTCTAAATCAGTAAGCAGTTCCTCTTAGCTCCTCAGCAATACACAAGCTTCTTGCTATTTGGAGAAGTAAAGGGAACTTCGCTGCGTCATTTCCTCTAAACTGCTGTGGAAGCCATTGCCCTCACATGCAAGACTAACTGGAGTGGTCCTTCCCAGAACTCTCCAGCCTCCTCCAGATGAGTGCGTGTGTGCAGAGCTGTGCTCCTGTGAATGCTGATGTGGGTATGACACCCAGCCATGAAAACTTGAGATGTTTCTGATTTTTAAACTCATGTCTAAGCATACAGATGGAATTTGCTATAAACAATGTATGAATGTATGATTTCAAAATACCATGGACCATTCCTGATTGAAACTTCCTATTTACCTAATCTCAGATTCTCCCTATCCTGAGGATCTATCTTAAGCTTCCTTTTTAATGGAATTGTTTTCAACTATGACAAGTCACGTGGATTTTCCTTTCTCTTAAGCAAGACAGTGTATACATGGGAGATACACACTTTTGCATTTTGATCATATTATATTTAATTTTACTTTTAAATGAGAGTGTACCCTACCAAAGGCAGCATAAAATGCTAAGAATATTATAGGCATTTAGTAAACACTGATCTTGGAAACTATCATTTTTTGTCATCTATCCAGGTAAGGGACAACATGCTAAACACAGGATGTCAAATTTTTACCTTTAGAAAGGAAATAAAAACAATGGATACTCAATTAATAACATCCTTTGAAAATCTTTATTTTACAAATAAAATATCAAATCTCAGATTTAACAAAGTTCAAAGCTTGTTAAATATTGATCATCCAAATAAACCAATGGGTTTCTCACAGACCTATGACTAACATTTGAAATGTGCACTGCTATGTATTTTCACTATTCAAAGGATGTTAAAATCGTAAGTTCTCATATTTGCTTTAAGAGCTCCATGAGACAGATGTTATTATGCCCTGAAAGAGAAGAATATACGGAAGTCACATGAATATTATCTGGGGTTTCCTAAATCTCAGCAGCTCTCTACCTAGCTCTCTAGAGACAGAGCTACAGAAATAGGATTATCCCGTCATTCTAAGGAAGGTCATGACTTCAGAAAAACACAAGGGACAAAAAACTCTTGACTGATAATAACTTGAAATGAACCTGATGGGTTAGGTTGTATGATCCTTTAGATATTTTCAATTCTTAAAACCTATACCATTTTTTTTTATTACAGAATATGGTTAAAATTAATATGTGAAGAGAAATAGCAATGGAAAAACAATCCCATGTACTAAAAGGGTAATGTAGATACATTCAGGAGTCAAGTCACAAATTATCACATTGATGGTCCAATAATCCATTAAACTGGCAATGTTATAATACCTGCAGGCCTATAAACACTGTTAGAGAACACTATGAAAGAGTGGATGTGTTCTAATATAAATATCTACAATCCTCCTCATGTGGAATTATTACTGCTCAAGAATAAAACTGACCATCTGCAAAACCTATATCAAGGTTTTACTTTCTCTTTAAATCCTAATCCTAAATATCACTTTATCCTCATCAATATTTATCCTGTGTCTGCCTTATTTCCATTAGTCTGGAACTATGATTCTTCTTCTCTAAGAAGATCCTTCAGTCTACTCGCTCTTGCTTTCCCACCCCCCCCCCCCCACCTACAGTTGTCCTCTAACCCACTGTCCTTGTGTCCCAGTGCTCAGGTCTTCTGTCTCCTGCTGCCTGTCTGTGCCTTCCCTCCTCTTCACCATTGAAGATCTTTTCTTTTTAACGTTTTTGTTCTTTTTAGTTACACATGACAGTAGAATGTATTTTGACATATCCTGTATACATGGAGAATAGCTTCCCATTTTTATGGATGTACAGGATATGGAGTTACACTGGTGGTGTATTTATATGCGAACATAGGAAAGTTATGTCCGATTCATTCTACTGTCTTTCCCATTCCCATCCCCCTCCATTCCCCCCACTCCACCTTGTCCAATCTGGTGCACCTCCCCTTCTCCCCCACTCCCAGCCTATTGTGAGTCAGCATTCACATTCCAAAGAGAACATTTGGCCTTTGGTTTTTTTGAGATTGGCATACTTCACTTAGCATGACAGTCTCCAGTTCCATCCATTTACCAACAAATGTCATAATTTCATTATTCTTTAAGACTGAGTAATATTACATTGTGTATATATACCACATTTTCTTTGCCCATTTATGTATTGATGGGCATCTAGGTTAGTTCCACAGTTTAGCTATGTGAATTCAGCTGCTATAAACATTGGTGTGGGTACATCACCATAGTATGCCGATTTTAAGTCCGTTGGGTATAGACAGACTGAGGAGTGAAATAGCTGGGTCAAATGCAGGTTCCATTCCAAGTTTTCAGAGGAATCTCCATACTGCTTTCCATAGTGGTTGCACCAATTTGTAGTCCCACCAGCAATGTATGAGTGTACTTTTTTCCCCACATCCTCGCCAACATTTAGTGTTACTTGTATTCTTGACAATGGCCATTCTTCATTTGCAGGTAAATGGATGAAGTTGGAGAATATAATGCTAAGTGAAGTTAGTCAATCTCAAAAATCCAAATGCCAAATGTTTTCTCTGATATAAGGAGGATGATACACAGTGGTGTTGGGTTGGGGTACATAGGAGGATTAGAGGAACACCAGAAAGGTCAAAAGGGAGGGAGGGGAAGGAAGTATGGAGCAAGGGGGCATGAAGGGGGAAAAAAAAAAAAAACAAGAAGGTGGTAGAATAAGATGGATATCATTATCCTAAATGCATGATTGAAGACTTGAATAGTACAAATATACATTGTATACAAACAGTGTTATGTAAAAAGATGCTCTATATGTG
Organism: Tamias sibiricus; assembly: GCA_025594165.1. Classification (NCBI taxonomy): domain Eukaryota; kingdom Metazoa; phylum Chordata; class Mammalia; order Rodentia; family Sciuridae; genus Tamias; species Tamias sibiricus. Next base: position 16,557,628 of record CM046662.1, read on the forward strand.
TGTTATGAATTGTAATACATGCTACTGTTATAAATACAATGACTTTGAATTTTAAAAATATGAATAAATAAATAAATAAATAATGGCCATTCTGACTGGCGTGAGATGGAATCTCAGTGTAGTTATAATTTGCATTTCTCTTATTGCTAGTGATGTTGAACATTTTTTCATATAGTTTTTGACCATTCTTATTTCTTCTTCTGTGAAGTGTCTGTTCAGTTCCTTAGCCCAATTGTTGATTGGGTTATCTGTTTTATTTGTTAAGTTTTTTGAATTTTTTATATGTCCTAGAGATTCACACACTATCTGAGGTGTAGATGGCAAAGATTTTCTTCCATTCTGTAGGCTCTCTCTTCACGTTCTTGACTGTTTCTTTTGCTGTGAAGAAGCCTTTTAGTTTGATACCATCCCATTTACTGATTCTTTATTTTATTCCTTGTGCTTTAGGAGTCTACCATCCAAGATCTCGAGAGATGAGCTCATGTTTGCTCCTGAACTGCTCACCCACTCTTGACCCACAGCAATCTATGCCAACTCCCATGCCCAGAAATTTCCTTTGAAATTCCTAATGGAAATTGTATCACAAAAGTACAGAGCTCATTCTTTTTATTCGCTCTGTAGCCAGTGAAGTTCTTGTCTACGTATCTCCCAGAACCCCCTTATTCCATAGTGCCATTATTGTCCCACGTGTCTGATCTGATTCAGGTCTTCTTGCTACCCCCTCTCACTGTATGAGAAACACCATGGTCTGCTTCTGATTTTTCTATTTCTTCACCTAGCCCTTTGTAATTCCCCAAATTTTAATCCTCTCTCAAAAGATTAGACATCATTACTCTACAGAATACTTTGATCCATGTCTTACTTTTCTTTTCCTAGTCAAGACCCCTCAATTCAACGTTCACACATTCATTCCTTCTATACTCTGGGCAGTAGCAAGGACTAAGAAATATACATAATTGTAGGAGCCCTAGTTAAGGAGATAGCTAAGATTGCGGTTAGCTGTGAACCATAAAGATGTTCAGGCATTGCCACCTTCCGTGGTCTCACAAGACTTGGTCTGGGGGAGTGTGGATCGGGTCGGCGCCATTGTGTGGTGGTTGGAGGAGTGTGGATGGTGTTGGAGTTGTTGTTGGAGCCAGAGAGAGAAGCTAGCAGAATAAAGAGCCTGTTCGTTTCCAGTCTGCCTCTGAACTTATTCCCACGGCGTCGTTGCTCCGAGCGGCAATCGCTTCAGGCAGCTACAAGTGGTGGCCCGTACGGGGACTTCGGTCAGCAGGTAAGAAATAAGAAAATTTTTAAAATGGGAGCGAAAATAACAAAAGGTAGGATAATAAAAGCCATGGATGAGTTTTTCGATATCCCGGACTCAGTGGATAGTGAGGAATGTGATCAAGACAGCATAGCCTCTGAGTCAGTTAATATCAGTGAGAAGAGTAGTGGTGTAAATTCAAAAGTAAGAGCTTCAAAAGCCATCAGAAACTTATTGAAGTTAGCCAAAGAATATGTACTCTCCTTAGAAGCTGAAATTCAGGATTTCAGTAAAAGTGATAGTAGTAAGAAGGAGCCAAACCATGAAAGTACGGTCTCCTCCACTAAGCCGGTTAGGAACTATGAAACTAGTGGTGAAGAGGAATCAAAAGGTGATTCTGGGAGCACAGTCTCCAGCAAAAAGAAATTAAAAAAGAAAAAGGACCGTCAAGTAGAGGAACCACTTGTGTCCTCTACTCCCCCATGGGTGGAATCCATTACAGAAAATATGAAGGGTATTACTAGGTGTTTGCATACCCTAGAAACAGAAATAAAAAGTCTTTCTGAGTGCTTATGCACTCTCGAGGGTAACTCACAGATACATTGGGAACTGCCAGTATTTGAAAATGAAAATGGACAGAGGGTCCACCACTCAGTAGATTTCAAAACAATAAAAAATCTCAAAGAGGCAGTAATGACGTATGGGCCCCAAGCTCTTTTCATGTTGAGTATGCTGGAGTCCCTTAACACCTTTAGCTTAAACCCCTCAGACTGGAAAAGTCTATGTAAAGCAGCATTAAGTGAGGGACAATACTTGGTTTGGCGATCACAATTTCAAGAACTTTGTATAGAAACAGCTAAAAGAAATGCAGCTGCAGGGTTTGAAGAACATAATATAGAAATGCTCACAGGAGAAGGGCAATTCACAGACTTACAGGCTCAAAAAGATTATGACCCAGGTATATATGCTCAGATAAATGCAGCTGCCTTAAAAGCATGGAAAACTTTACAAGGACCTGGGGATCTACAAGGTAGCTTGTCAAAAGTGATTCAAGGACCTAATGAGCCCTATGCTGACTCTGCTGATCGACTTTTGAGAACTGCAGGTCAAGTGTTTGCAAATGTTGATCAAGCTATGCCACTAGTTGTTCAATTAGCATATGAAAATGCTAATAAATATTGCCAGGAAGCCATCAGGCCATGGAGAAATAAAAAGGATCTTTCCATATATATACAACTATGTAAAGGTATAAATGACGCCTTTGTCACGGGAAATGTGATTGCAGCTGCAATGAGAGGTGTTTCCCCTCAAAATTTCACAAGGGCTCAACCTAGACATTATAATCAATCAGGATATTCCAGGCAAAATTATCATGATCAATCAGGCTATTCTGGCCAAAATCCCCAAAGAGAAATAAGACCAAGCTCATACCGTGCCCCAGGCTGCTGCCCCAGGTGTAAAAAGAAAATCATTGGGCCAATAAATGCCATTCAAAATTTGACATCTATGAAAATCATTTGTCCAGGAATTCAAAAAACGGGGAACAGGGCCCAATGCCCTGGGGCCCACAAATGTACAAGGGATTGGAGGAGGAGTATCCTCAAGCATCCACTCAGATGCTTCCCCGACACAATCCCTACTACCCATCCACTCCCTCGCCAGAGGAACAGGAGGAAATGCAGGATTAGACCTCTGTTCCACCGCCTGAATAGTGTTAACACCTGAAATGGGGGTTCAAGTGATTCCCACAGGGGTCAGGGGACCTCTTCCCTCAGGGACTGTAGGACTTATTCTTGGGGGAAGTCCTAAAAGCTTATTGGGTTTGCAAGTGACCCCAGGTATAATAAACTCAGACTACAAAGGAGAAATAAAAATAATGCTTAGCTCACCCCAAAGTATAAGTTCTGTTAATTAAGGAGATAGAATTGCTCAGCTGCTTCTCCTTCCAAATTTACATAATTCATTTAAAATGAGTATGCCTCAAAAAAGGAACAATAGAAAATTTTGTTCCACTGACTTGAGACCCATGGCTTGCTGGGTTCGGGATTATTCAAGGAGGCCTATGTGTAAAATAAAAATCCAAGGAATAGAGATGGAGGGACTGATAGATACTGGAGCTGACTCTTCCATCATTAATCTATGGCAATGGCCCAAGCACTGGCCTCTGCAAAAAGCTTCAACCAATTTAAGAGGCTTGGGATATAATAACCTCCCAGAGAAAAGTGCAGTAATTTTAAAATGGGAGGATGATGAAGGGCATAAAGGAACATTTCAGCCTTATATTTTACCTAACCTACTGGTTACTTTATGGGGAAGAGATATTTTGCAACAAATGGGAGAACACCTTGCAACCAAACCTGCAGGTGTTAAATGAGAAAATCTACAGAGTAATCTTAATCCTAAAAGAAATCATTATTAAAAAGTACAGGGTAATCTTAACCCTATAAGAAATCATTATCAAAAGGTACAGGGTAATCTTAACCCTAAAAGAAATCATTATCATAAAGGAAAAAGATATATTTTTTCGGGGCCACTGAGAAAATAATTTTGAAAATACCATGGCTTTCTGATAAGTCAGTGTGGGTCCCTCAGTGGCCCCTATCTAAAGAGAAATTACAAGCTGCCCACCTGCTAGTTCAGGAACAACTAGAAGCAGGACATATAGAACCTTCCACCTCTCCCTGGAATTCCCCCATATTTGTGATCAAGAAAAAATCAGGAAAATGGTGATTGTTACATGATCTTAGAGAAATTAATAAAACCATGCAAATTATGGGCCCTACTCAACCTGGACTTCCTAATCCTGTAGCTATTCCTAAAAATTTCCATCTTATTACTCTTGATATAAAGGATTGTTTCTTTTCTGTTCCTCTACACCCCTGGATACCCCCAGGTTAGCTTTTTCAGTTCCTTCTATTAACAATAATGGCCCTGATCAGAGATATCACTGGAAAGTTTTGCCACAGGGAATGGCTAATAGCCCCACTATGTGTCAAATCTATGTAGATAAAGTTATTCAGCCTATCAAAAATAAATACCCAGAGCTTATGTGCCTCCATTATATGGATGATGTTTTGCTTGCTCATCCTAATCAAGAAGTCTTATTCACCATATTTAGTGATATATCAGAAAACTTGAAATGATATGGACTAAACATTGCTAAGGAAAAGGTTCAAATTAGATCTCCAATATTATATCAAGGATTCCAAATTATGGACACTTTTATTAGGCCTCAAAAAATATTAATTAATAAGGAGCATTTGGCCACTCTCAATGACTTTCAAAAATTGCTAGGAGATATTAATTGGCTTAGCCCTACACTAAATCTCACTACTGGCCAACTAAAACCTTTATTTGACATCCTTCGCGAGGACCCTGATCCATCTTCACTGCAAACATTGACTCCTGATGCTAGGAAACCTTTAAAGTTAGTAGAAAAATCCATCAAAGGAGCTCATTGTGATAGATTTGATTTAACTCAACCGCTGATATTATTATTTCTTCACAATATACACCCACAGGAGTATTTTGGTGACAAGGGCCTTTATTATGGATACATTTGCCTGTCTCTCCTAAAAGTATAATTGAGTCTTATACCTCCATGGTGGCTAAACATATTCTTCAAGGACTTAAGACTTCTACTAAAATATTTGGCATTCACCCTGCTACTATTATTACTCCCTATTCATCGTCACAGATTGAATATTTATGCTTCAATGATAATGATTGGGCTATAGCTAGATGCTCTACTTCTGCAAATTTTGATAATCATCTTCCTAAGTGTCCTATATTGTCTTTTTGTATCAATCATCCTATTATATTTCCACAGGTAATAAAAAATCAACCTATTCCTAAGGCATTAAATGTATTCACAGATGGGTCCTCAAATGGTATTGCTGCAGTAGTCACTAAAAAATAAAATATAACTTACATAACTGCACACAAATCAGCTCAACTAGTGGAACTGGAAGCTGTGGTAAAAGCTCTGGAAAATTTTAGAGAGCAGCCCATGAACATTTTTTCAGATAGCCACTATATTGTACATGCCGTCCCAACATCAGAGCTAGCAGGACCAATAGCACCTCATGCTCCAGCCTTTAAATTGTTTTATCAAATACAAAAACTTTTGTGGGCAAGAAAATAACCTCTATTCGTAGGGCATATTAGAGCACATACCAACTTGCCTGGTCCCCTCCATGAAGGTAATCAAAAGGCTGATGCCCTTACCCAAACAATCTTTGTACTTTCAGCACTCCAGCAAGCTACTTTATTTCACTCACAGTTTCACGTCAATAACACCACCTTGCAGCGTAGGTTTAAAATCACAAAGGAGCAAGCCAGAACAATTGTAAAAGATTGTAAATCTTGTGTGACACATTTGCCCAATCCACATTATGGGGTTAACCCAAGAGGATTAATGCCCAATCATTTGTGGCAGATGGATGTTACTCATGAGCCAAGTTTTGGAAAATTGCGATTTATTCATGTGACCATAGATACATGCTCAGGCATGATTTTTGCTTCCTTACATTCTGGAGAAAAGTTAAAGATGTTACATCTCATTGTTTGCAAGCTTTTGCTGCATTGGGCATCCCCAAAATGCTTAAAACAGATAATGGCCCTGTATATATGTCCTCATTTTTCAAACAGTTTTGCGCAAAATTCAATATATCCCATAAAACAGGGATCCCATACAATCCTCAGGGTCACGGCATTATTGAAAGAGCAAACCGCACACTGAAAATTATGTTATAAAAACAAAAAGAAGGAAATTGGAAAAATCCTAGGGACAGATTGGCAGTTGCCCTGTTTACCTTAAATTTTTTTAACTTTAGACTCTAATTGTTATTCTGCTGGAGACAGACATTGGAACCCACACCAACAACATAAACCTTTGGTTTACTAGAAGGATGTTCTTTCAGGTTCATGGAAGGGTCCAGATCCAGTATTAATTTGGGGGAGAGGATCTGTTTGTGTTTTTCCAAAGCACGAATCCTCTCCAATATGGATACCATCTAGATTAATAAAGCAGGTACCAAATCAAAAGGATCAAAATGAAGTTGTTGAAGAATCAAGATTAATTTAAAAAGTACAAAATAAAGAGGACCAAGATGAAGGTATGGAATGATTCCCTTAAAAGAGTCCTTCAAAATATTTCACAACTTAAGTGTCATTCCTCCCGGCCGGGACAAGGAGATCTCTCTTTAGTGTGCACACAATTGTATTTTTTTTCTCTCTTTTTATATATGTCTTTATGTCTGTGCGTTTGTCTAAATTTCATGTAAATGTGATGTCACAAATATATGTTTGTAGGTTTGTACGTCTGTCCAGTGTGACATCACAAATAACAAAGCGCTTATGAAAAATATATATATATATATATATACACACACATATATATATATATACACATATATATGGATCCAAATAACTTTAATTCATTTAAGTTTAAGAGTATTCAATTTGGGTAAATAATTTAATAAGTGAAGGTATCTTCAATTTTGATTTATAGGTGTCCCAAGGATTTCTCTTTAGCGAAGAATATGACTAGTGCTGTATAACCTGATATTTTGGTGTTTTGACATAGGAATGCTTATTTGTAATTAACTTTATTTGTTTTATAGCTGATTAATTTGAGTTATTTCAACAGATAATTTCATGGAAGGTTACAGAGACTCGAGGGTTCCAGCTAACAAATCATTTTTCCAAAGTGCCTTTAGCTTTTCTTTACTCTATCTTTAATGCAGTAAATACCCTCAGTCTTTCTTTGTTTTGTTCTGAATATGATATTTTGCCAGCTTATGTTTGTGAAATCTCAAGCAGCAATGTGTGTGAGCAGAAATCAACTTTAATTTTCTTTTCTTTTTTTTTTTTTTTTTTTTTGGTACCGGGGATTGAACTCAGGGGCATTCGACCACTAGGCCACATCCCCAGCCCTTTTTTGTATTTTATTAGAGACAGGGTCTCACTGAGTTGCTAAGTGCCTCGCCATGGCTGAGGCTGGCTTTGAACTCGCAATCCTCCTGCCTCAGCCTCCCAAGTACTGGGATTACAGGCGTGCGCCACCGCGCCCGGCTCAACTTTAATTTTCTAATCTAATAATTCTATTTTTTAGTTTGACAACTCACCTCTTGACTCAGTGCTGCAATAGCACTGCCTTTCCTTTAATAATTGATGCTTGAGTTCCTAGGTAGTGGGCCCTGAAGATTTGCTGGTGGCATTGTCTAGACATAAAAAAGATGGCTGCTGCTACAGCTGCAAGGATCGCGGTCGCTGCAAACATCCCTGCTGCTCAAGCATCAAACAACCTCACCAGCAGTGTTGCCTCTGCTCTGCATGCATAGGGCCTCCTAGATCAATGTGTTATAACAAGTGGACATTTTGATCTTTCATTGTTTGGGACTTTACGGGACAATACCTTGCGGGTATTTGTCTAGAGAACTCAGTGTGTTACTTGATAGAACTCAGGGTAGCTGATTTGTTTAAAGAATTTGATATGCTATGCAACTTGGCTCGTCAGCAGAAGGCTTATCGCCTTAAAGCCGCAGCATCTCCCACAATTGGACAGCTGTTAGTCATCATACACAGTCAATCCTGAAGGGCTCTATTGGATGGCTGGTAGCCAATGACGGGTAAGATCCCCAGAGGGGGACAACCTAAGACAGGCACAGTCGCACGGGACAGTCTCGTGTGGCCGACATATCAACCTAAGACAGGAGTCAAGGGCACAGCCTTGATTATCCGATGACAGGTAAGAATGTTGCTTGCACATGGACGTCCTAGAGTATCCCCTCTTTTAAAATAAAAAGGGGGGAAATGTAGGAGCCCTAATTAAGGAGATAGCTAAGATTGCGGTTAGCTGTGAGCCATAAAGATGTTCGGGCATTGCCACCTTCCGTGGTCTCACAAGACTTGACCCGGGGGCGTGTGGATCGGGTCGGCGCCATTGTGTGGTGGTTGGAGGAGTGTGGATGGTGTTAGAGTTGTTGTTGAAGCCGGAGAGAGAAGCTAGCAGAATAAAGAGCCTGTTCATTTCCAGTCTGCCTCTGAACTTATTCCCACGGCGTCCGAGCGGCAATCGCTTCAGGCAGCGACACATAATGAACTTGTACTTTCAAAGATCTCCATAAACATAACTATAGAATAATATCTGCTTTCAAATATAGTCTTTATCTAAAAATGAAACCAGCTTCCTATTGCATAGACCTGTCACATTTTCCCACAGGAAACCTTTTGCTCCTTCTGTGTTTATTACTTTCCTTAATAGCCATGCCATTCTTGCTAATTTAAATTCTGCTAAACAGTACCCTCTCCTGGGCTTCCCACTTACACATAATTTTTGAACCTATGCCCTCCCTTATTCCCCAGAGAGTCTGATTCAGGTCACTGCTATTTCAGGGAGGCTGTGCACTGCACTCTGAGTGTCCAGATTCCACACATCACAGAGGAACAGAGCTGAGGGGGAAAGCAGCAATGGGGAGCTCACAGAATCAGAAAGAGTTATTCAATTTCTTGAATCTTAGCACAGACAAAGGCCAAGATGACCAGTAGAGTCAATTCTTACCAGAATAGGACTCTCATGAGCCCTAAGCAAAGTTTTCACAGTTCTCACCAGTGGAAAAGGGAATAAAAAGGGACATGATGGCAGTGCCTGCACCATTGAGACCCAGCATAAAGACCATTTTCAGTAGGGTTGGCATTAGCACTCATGATACTTATGATTTTTCTCACCCAAACACGTTTATCTATAACAGGAATTCAAACATCCGTTGAATGGAATATTGACAAGCATCAACATTTATTAAGTACTAGATATAGAAAAAAGCACCTCACATATATTAGATATTATTTGATCCTACTTAGATAAGAAAACCAAAGCTCTAGTGACTGGAATATTTTTCCCGGTACCTCACAATTTGTGAATGATTGGATCAGAAGTAAAATCCAATTCCTTCTGACACTTTTTCCACTCCCTCATACTGAATGATCCCTCCAAGATGCTAAAGGGTCTTTCAAGAAAGAGGTCTTCCAAGGCCTCTCCCATGCTTTGAAGTTTGCATAAAATTTCTTCATGAAAAGTAGACTCCCTCTTGAAATACATAAAAGTAATGTTACTATACAGAACACAGAGTTAAAGTAAGTTATTTTTATTCATCTTATTTATGGAAAGAAACAGCAGGACTTGTATAAAGGGATGAGTAAATGGAAGGTGGGAAAATAGAGACTGGGAGCACCTCAGATTCCTCACTCAAATTGCTTTACAATTTTGCCTAAGGCCAGCCCAGAATTATCATCTCCAAATATCCAAGAAATAAAACTTATCTCAAAAAACCACCCGTATTCATTAAATATGGATGTGAGAAGGAGTAACCCAAGTCCTATTTGCCCAAGGCAAAAACGTGGAGAAAATAATGTAAGACTGTTGTTTTTTTTTTTTTTTTCCTTTGACCTGTGACATAATTCTGGATACATTCATTTTGGCTTCCAAGAACTTAAGGTCATTGTATTGAATTTTGTCATTGTAAGTAGCTCATGTGAATTATTCAAACCAACCATCCTCTTCATTTCCAATTCTTGGTAGGAAACAAAACTAAACTACAGTAGTTCTCTTTGGACTAAAGATCTACCATGTACTATTTATGTGAGAATATAATTTATTCTCTCTACATCTTAGTTTTTTAATGCTTTTATCAGTACATTATAGTTATACATAATAGATTCATTTTGACAGAATCACACACGCATGGTTAGTTTTCTTAATAGTACTATTATAATTAACTGACTTTTTAGAAGTAGTAATAGAAAAATATCTGGCACATAGTAAGCATTCAAATGCTAATTGTCATCATTCTGGCCCCTAGAAAGTTGCATGAAAGAGAGATATTATTTTTTTTGATATGTTACTGTATCCCCTTGAGTCTATAAATTACTATAAGAGGTGTCAATGGGTGAATTTTTTTTAAGGAAAAAAAGGAAACATTTTTTACTTGAGATTTCTAACAGCATAAGCAAAACTGAAGTTGCCTTTGTAATTATTCAGTCAGTCCAAAGCTTCTACTCTCTACCAGATCATTGAATACTGCTTTATATTCCTCTGGGGTAATAATTCTCTGTTTTCATAATTAGAAGTGTTTAAGGCAGTTTGGGCCCACCTTCTCATTTACCCTCTTGGTGCTTATCTCTCCCATCTGTTCGTCAAGTTGATTGTATCACTTGCCATCTCTAGGGAATGCAAACACCTTTTTCATTTGGGGTTCTGATTTTTATGAGGAGAATGCGGGAAGTACTATCATATTAATTAATTAAGATGAGGTCATCATCATTACTTGCATTATGAATCCCTCTCTTCCTAACTGGCCAGGTGTTTGATGGGCAGTCATTCTACTGCTCAGACCCCCCTGTCAGGAAACTCCTGTCATGAATGCAAATGTGACTTTACCTGCCTCCTGGGGTATTATAGCAGGTGATTAACAAATGTTCCTAAGGTTCTTGGAAAGACATAATGGCACTATATGAATGTTACTGATTATTGCATCATGAAGCTTAAAATCATAATCACCTCTAAGATGGATTCATGGGGAAGGTAACAGAAACTTTCTCAAACAAAGCTTCCTTTCAGAGGAATATCAAAATATCAAAGTAGGCATTGCTTTTCAGAAGTGGATGAATTAATATCAGACTTTTTGACCCTCACCTAACACACTTTAAGTATAAAATGTGTAAGAAGCTACATGGTTGTGACTGAGCAGGAGGAAAGGAATATTAATACAATAAATAAATTTGAACCACTCCCAATTCAGCATTAAACTGCAGATAAAATCTAAGAGGTCTGGGTTGGAGATGTAGCTCAGTGGTGGAATACTTGCTTAGCATGTAAAAGGCCCTAGGTTTAATTCCCAGTACTGGGGGAATAAAATTGAAAGGCCTGCCTTAGAACTGGGTTACCACTCCAGGGTGCCAAAAACACAATTTTTATGCAAGTGCCAAACAACACAACCTAGAAGGCAGGGTGGAGATTAGTGAAGACCATGCATTCTGGTGCTGATTGCTACCAAATTTATACCTCCAGTCTGAGCCACTCCTTGCTACCAGCCTACTTGTTTTCTCTATGTAGACATCAAACGGGCTTCCTGTTGCTGCCTGAAGTGATGGCTGCTTGGAGCAATGAAGCCACGGGAAGAAGTTCAGAGGCGAACTGGAAACAAACAGCCTTTTTATTCTGATAACTTTTCTCTCTGGCTCTAACAACGACTTTAACACGCACCACACACACCACCAAACAACCAACATACCAAATGGCGCAGACCCGATCAGCAATCTCCCTCAAGTCTCTCGAGATCCCGGGCCAAGTCCCGTGAGACTACGGAAGGTGGCAACGCCCAAACATCTCCATGGCCCGTAGTCAACCAAAATCTTAGCCATCTCCCCAAACAGGGCTCCTGCAGCTTCTCAAACTCAATGTGTTCAAAACTCAATGTGTCCTCCTCCAAAACCTACTACCACCAGCTTCCCATTACTTCTCAGTAGCAGCAATTCCATCCTTCCAGTTGCAACAGCAAGAACCCTGGACTCATCTCTGATGATTTGGATATGAGGTATATCCCCCAAAAGCTCCTAAAGAGGCAAAATCATTAGATTATGAAAGCCACAACCTATTTAGTGGATTGATCCATTTGATGGATTAATTACTTAGAAGGACTACTATACCCATGGTAACTGTAGGCAGGTTGGGTGTGGCTGGAGGAGGTGAGTCATTGGGGGCATACCCTTGAGGGTTATATCTTATCCCCCTGGTTCCTCTACTCTCTGCTTCCCAAGTCCCCTGAGAAAAGCAACTTTCCTCCCCAACACTCTCCACCATGATGTTCTGTCTCACCTTGGGGCCAGAGCAATTGGAGCCAGTAGACCTTGGATTAAACTTCTGAAGCTGTGAACCAAAATAAATTTTTCTTTTTCTAAGTTGTTCATCTTGGGTATTTTGGCCACAATGGTGAAAAGCAGACTAACACATCTTCTTACCTCTTTTCTTTACCTTACATCCCTTATCCAAACCAGCAGTGAAATCTGTGAGCTCTCTTTTCAGAACATCCAGAATCTGGCTATTTTCTGTAGTGCTACTATTCTGGCCCAAGGGTTCATCTATGCCTGCCTGAATCACTGAAATAGTCCCTAATTGAGCTTAGTGCTTTATCCCTTGCTTCCTTTTTATTTTATTTTATTTTATTTTTTTGTAGTTGTAGGTGGACAGAAAACCTTTTTTTTGTTGTTGTTGTTGTTTGTTTATTTTTATGTGGTGCTAAGTATTGAACCCAGTACACACACATGCTAGGCAAGTGCTCTTCCTATGAGCCATAGCCCCAGCCCTCCCTTGCTGCCTTTTAATGTACTCTTAGGAAATCAAATCATTACATTATTCTAAAATAGAGACTCCCCACTGACTCTTACGAATAACTGAAGAATTTTTATAAAATCCTATAAGAACCTACATGATATGGCTCCTCCACTTTCTCAGCTCATCCCCTACATCTTGTACTTCCTCTTCCCATTCTAGCCACATGGACTGGCCTCCCAGCGACTCCTGGATTGTGTGAGGAATGTGCTTGCCTCAGGGCCTTTGCACTTGCTGCTCCACCCACCCCCCTTCTCCAGACATTCACATTAGCAGACTCCCTCACACATTTCCAACTTGATATGAACATCCCAAGCCTTTCTCTTTTCAAAATTTGCAAGCCTAACCATACCCTAACAGTCTCCATAGCCCTTCTCTGCAATTTTTCTTCTTGGTACCTATCACGGTGTGACATTACTTGTCTATGCCTTTATTTTCTATCTCCCCCATTTGAACATACTCAATACAAATCAGTCATTTTTATCAATTCTTTTCCTTCTATGTTCACAGCTCTGTCTCCATATCTGACATATAACAAACACTGAATGAATCTTTAATTTTTTTTTTGACATTTTATTGGTCCCTTTTATCCCAAGTTATCAGAACCATTGCAATAGTTATCTGTGTTAAAGAGCCATGTGGCACCCGTGAGTAAAAATGCCAGGGAAGTGATCATCTTAATCCCAAATTCTCAAATGTACAACTTCTGGGCATAAAGATATTAAAGTGCAATGTTAGAATTTGATTTCCTCATTGTTATTAATATTGAACACTAGTCCTCTAATTATAAAATGCAAAGCTGGTTTTTACTCCTGAACCAAGCTGGAGGGGAAGAAATCAAACCAAGATGAGAATTTCATACTCTCGCACCGTCCCTTGGATATAAGAGACAGTTTTGTTCAACAGCTAAAACAATGTTTTTAATGTGTAAATTCTAAAAGAAAATGAAAACTGGCAGCTACTTGATGTTTAACAAAAAAAAAAAAAAATTAAGACCTCCTGTTGAGTGATCATTAAGATCTAGAGCTGCCGTAATTCCCTCTAATAAAAAATAATTTATGATTTTCTTGGAGTTGAGAAAATGATGATGCACCTGAGCCTCTGATTTATAAAAAATGCATTTCCAGCTCTTTTTTTTTTTTTTTTTTTTTTGAAACTGCATTTTTATTCCGGTTTTACAGTTCTTCAGTCAAAGCAAATCCTAACAGTAAGCCCTTATGAGAGGGAAAAGACACAGAAGGAAGAAAGACAGATAGTCAAAATTACAGGGAGAAAGGAGGAGGCTTCAGGAATTATCTTAGAAGATCCTCAGATGTGACACAGTAGCCTTCCCAGGCCACCAAATTGGCATCTCCGAATTGTCCCATCTTAACTGTTGGTCGAGAGCATGTCCTCTTTTTGTTCTCTATTACCTGTCTTCTGATTCTAGAAGCTCCCAAGGACAAGAATCTGTCTGTTTCACCAACGTCCTCACCATGGCAGGAATAACACACAGCAAACAGTAGGTGCCAATACAAATTTGTTGAATAAACAAATGCATTATACCTGTTTCTTCTTGCACTATGTCCAAGGAGGAGTTATGATTTCAACTCTCACTATTTAATGAAATAATTTGAACAGTTAATATTTGAGAGAAACTCATGCTTTTGCAAGGTCGTTGTCCTCCGTGTAAAATTAGCACCATAAAAAGAGTCCTCTTAGGTGTAAGCCCATCCCTGCTGCCCTCCCCAACTCCCAGTACAATAAATGAAATGTACATTTCTGTTGGCTTGTATTTGCTGGTGACATTTAGTTTTAATTCAAACCAGTCTTCATAAATTCTGGTACTGTGCACAACATCTTAAATGGCTCTATTCTTTATTCAAAATCATCCCGCTCGCTCCCAGAATTGCAGTAAATAGATCTTTTAAAGGGGAAATAAAACTATTTCAACAACAGACCTATTTCAGCAGTTTTTCAAAAGGTATTTCTTTCATTCCCTTGGCTAGAGTTTTCGTTTTATGCTTGGAAAGTTGTGTTATATATACATGTATTTTAGTCCAAATGGATGTGGTATTTTTTTGTTGTTGCTATTGTTGATTTTGGCTTTTCTATTTTCCACTTCAGTATGTTCGCGAAAGCAAAACTACATATTTTTTTTATTCTTCCCTTTGTGAATCTCCGTTATTGAACCCATGTTCTATTTTAAAGAAAAGAATACTCAGGATACTCGGATTCATATTTTCCCCCAAATGGAAAGAAATCAGATTTATAGATCAGAATATTTATAGCACATGATAATCTCAAATAACCTTCCATTTTTTCTATACAACTTTTTAGAAGTAATTTACATGCATGAAAACCTTTTCAAATGTTTTCTTCCCATACACCCTAAATATCAACAAGGGGTCATCAGAATTATAATCTAACCTAAGAGCATTTCATGCTATCTCTGCAAAACAGGGAGAGATTGCCAAAGCGGGAGAGGATACTTCAAGAACCTTCCTTCTGATCACCATGTCCAGTACCCATAACCCATATCTCCAGTCTCGGTCCCTCATTGACCTTTAACTCCAGATGAATTAAAATACAGGGATAAAATAAAACCATATAATATTTTGATATATCTCTGAATGAAGTAATTACCAAATATTGTTGCTTTTTTTCTGTCTACTTTATAGTTCTAACTTTTTAACATGTGTCACATTAAAAATCAAAGTTTAAAAATGTTTAAGAAAAATAAATCCTTTTAACAACAAAAAATAAAGTCCTCTGATTCAACAATGTTTCATTGTTTAAACTTTGTATCTGTCCTAATTACCAGATTAGAAGGAACCGGGGCCCACCTGTTCTAATGACAACTATTAAGATGTTGATCACAAGGAGGGGGACAGGGGACAGACATGTTTATCCAGTACTACAGAACTTGTCCTTTACCCATGTGAGGTGGGTTTTTGCTTTGTCTCCCCTTTTCTCTTAGAAGCATACAGAGTAACCACCGTTTCTAAAGGATTACATCTATCAGTCAATGTGATCTGTGGCTATTTTTCCAGACAATTCTTTTCTTAGATAAACTTCAAGTCACATGGCTATTTGGGAGCACTAGAGGAAAACAAACCAACAATGACAACAACAAAAAAATCCTCACTTTAACACCTGCATTTCCTCACTTTTATTTATTCTTTACTAACACTAAGGGTCAATTTTACCACCTAACACATTATCAGCTTTTATATCTATTCCTCTTTCCAGTCCCTGTCTATAGCCATCTCTGTCTCACACTGTTGCAACCGTGTTAAAAGATTTTGCATTCTGCTCTCTTCATTTAATTTTTATAGACGAGATTCTTATTTTAAACAATCATGCATTTTTAATTCAAGGAGAAAAAATAATTCTGTGAGGTTTTGACTGGAGATATCTTTCCACCAAGGCATAAACTCTAAAAGTAAATACATCTATTAAAATTAATTACACCAAATTGCCTGAATAAGGTAAACAGCAAACCCAGGGCCAAGTGCTAAAAACTTGAGAGAGTCAGTTATCAAGCTATCTAGTAAAAGCCTCCAAAAATCAATAAACCTCCAGCCCTACTTTTATGATGACATTAGAAATAGCATTTAACTTTTTTTTATATAAGGAATGATCTCATGGAAAGCTGCCCTATGCTAATCTTTTAAACCTATTACCAGCATTTTATGCATCATAATCCTAGCTAAATCAGATTATATTTATTTATTTATTTATTTATTTATTTAGGTTCTTCCGACAACAGCATTTTCTAACAGGTCCCTGCCAAGCAGTAACACCATTCATTTACTGACTATTGCCTGGGGACTAGCCATGCATGACTCACATTAACAGCATTGGGAGTTTACGGGCATGCCCAAGGTCTATGGAACAAATGGAGTAACCCATTATTGGTTCTTCTCCTCTCATATCTATTTAATATAGATTGTAAAAAGAATTTGGTCTGCTATGCTTTACTCAATTGCCAAATGCCATTAAGTTCATCTATCTAAAGTCTGTTTTCCCTTTGGACTCAGGTATCATTCTCATGAGTTTACATGTAGAATGCAATGCACACCTCAAGCCATTATCTGAAGAATATTTCTTGATTAGCCTCCTGTTGTTTCTTAATGATTCTGTTGGCATAATTACAAGGAAATTTGATATGCCGAAAAGTTGTTGAGCAGGATATAAATGTGTACCCTAATAACACCAAACATGGCATATTCTCATACAATAGAGGACAGTTGTTTTACAATGGAGCCGTCTGTCAGTTTGTTTTCCTACTATTACTATTACCCAACAATGATGCCCACTTAGAGCTATGCAGACAATTCAATATGAGACCCTTGTTTTAAACCTCTAATGATGATGAAATAAATGATAGTCTATCCACCCAAGCCATTCAATATGACAGCAGTGGTATGTATTGTCTAAAGGTACCCAGGATCCGTTACCAATTAATGTGTGGCCAGTCTATGTGTATGTGATTTCATTCTGTTTTTATATATGTGTTAGAATGGAGCACAGAAAAATGCAGGTAAAAGTCTTATCAGTGACCATCTCTGGATGTGAGACTGCAAGTGACATATTATCTTCTTTTCACCTGCCAGTGTTTTCTGTAATGACAAGTACAAGTTTATGTGCTAAAAAGCTTGGGAACATGTTTTCAGGAGAGAGAGTTGTAATTAGAAGAAAGAGAGACAGACAAACCAGCTTGTCTTTCGGTGTTATCAGACACATAGATGCAACTTCAGGTAAGCAATAACTTCATTTATTTGGGGAAAAAGTCCAGAATTTAACAATCAGTTTGCAACTTCCAGGACACAGATGGTTAAACCATAAAAGCCAGAGTGTCTTTGCCGTTCTTTGTCCTGTGCTGCAGACTAGTTCAATTTCCTTACCCACATGTCCTCCATTAATTGCCTTTTCAATGGATTACTAATAAGTTTTTGATGTTAAGCAAACATCAATGCTCCTATTAAAGTGAGACCAAACACTGTGACTATTTGTTTAATAACACAGTCTGAATGAAGGACGAAGTTCAATTAGCACTGGAGCTGATACAGCCTTCATTAGGAAGGAGAGGCAATTAAAACGTGGAAGGCTGCAGGAGGCACTGATGTGCACATCATGCAGCAAGCGCAAAAGGACACGCGGCACAGAGTTCCTCTGAAAAAAACTGTAACCTGAAGACTTCAGACAGAAAGAAGGATCATTAGCACAAAATTAAGCACCCTAATAGGGTGATCCTTATCCTGCTAGCTCCAGAAGAAATATGAGGCCAAATCACATCATCTAAATAAACTGCAGGGTGTCAGGACAATTGGAAGGAACAGGACTTGCCTAGCAGGTAGACCTTCATTTAGCACAGGACTTGGTTCATAGACACTGTTCAATAGATACTACCAAGCACTATTTGGGGAGTTAAAGGACCCACCTGTACCATTAACTAACTGCGTGACCTTGAACAAACCACCCAACTTCTATAGACATGTGTTTCCTTTTTGGTAGAAAATTAGGGAAATAAATGAATGAGCTCTTCTAGTAATTGATGACAAATTACTCCTTCTTATCATTGTTATCCTAGTGATCCAGGAGATAATACAAACCACAAATTGCCTAATAATTAACAGTCATCATATGATTTTCTGAAATGGATATGATAAGGATTAATACAAATGCCACAACTTTTTTTGAAGACAGATGGGTAAGTGTTTTATTCAATGAGTAAAACCCCAGGAATTCTCTGATCTATTCTGATTTCAATACATGTCCTAGAGATTTTTAAGCCAATATAACAAATCAAATGTCTTTAAAAAAATTTTTTTTTGCAATGTCAGGTGTTTACATCTTGGTGCCAGATATATGGGGATAAATAAATGTGACCAAAGTGTGAAGAGGAGATTTTTTTCATCTATTAAATGGTTTAATGACAACTCAGTCAAACTCCAAGGTCACTTTCGACATCACAGCTTTGTGAAACGGCCCACAGGGATCAGACCAGCTGCCTAGTGTCTGCTTCTCCTCCAGATCTCCCAGGAGAGAGAGAAGGCAGTCAGCCTTCCACAGCAGACACAGCAGACGGGAGGGCAGGGGCATTTTGAAGAGGGGCACGAGAATGTTACAATCTAGTAGACAAGGGGGTAGGAGGAAGGAATAAATAGCAAAGGACCTGAAAAGGAAAAATCATTGCACTCAAGTGTAAAAGTAAGCAATTTCACTCAGGAGAGTTATTCTCCAGAAATATTTGTTGGAGTGGGTAAAGATATATTTGTTCAACACAAATAGGTTGTGTTCACAGTAGAGCAGAACCCTAAAGGAGAAATGAGGGAGGGAGTTAGGCGAATATGTTGAGAGATAGACCCAGAGGCTTCTAGGCATACAAAGGCGTAGATCCTAAGGAGAAATTCTGCTCATTATAGTCAAGAAATAGCAAAAAAAAAAAAAAAAAAAAAAAAATTAAGGTGACAGGTGTGAAGCGAAAGCAGGGGGAGGTAAACATCAAGGTAAGAAAAGGTATAGGATGCTATTTCATGGAGAGTCTTAAAGACCATGGCAAACACTCTGGATTCTAGTGAGTTAGGTGGAAAGCCATTGAAGGTATTTGAGCACATTAACTTTTGTCTGATTGAGGCTTAACAGATCACCTTGCCCACTACTGAAAAGTAGAGAAAGAAGCTATAAAACAACAGTAATCCAGATAAAAAGGAGCAGTGGCTTGAACAAAAAGGTGATGGGACGAGGTGATGAGACATGGGCAACATCTACAGGTAATTAAAAATAATAACTACAGCAGCTTGGGAAGCTGAGGCAGGAGTATCTCAAGTTCAAAGCCAGCCTCAACAGTTAAGCAAGGCCCTAAGCAACTTATCAAGACCCTATCTCAAAATAAAAAAATATTTTGGAAAGGTAGGGGGATGTGGCTCAGTGGTTGAGCACCCCTGGGTTCAATCCCCAGTACCAAAACATAAAAATATAATAAAAATATCTATAAGACTTGATAATGGGTTGAATGTAGGTGTTAGAGAAAAAGGCACCAACAAAATGACAGGATTTTAAGCCTGAACTAGAAAAATAAAACTGAGATTAGAAATGGTGACAAACAACGTGGGTACTTATTTTTTTATACAGTTTACTATTTCCCTGTGATCATAAGCTAAAACCCATGAAGAGTGGAATGGCTACACCAATGATGGTAAATCCATGATACAACCACAGATCATAAGACATGTACAACATGATTTAATTAGCCACAAGTTACAGGACACTGTATTTGCTGTGATGTCAATAATATATATTTCATACTTTCATCTATTCAGTCATTAATAATACACAGTTACATTTTAATAATAGCTATTTCTGTGGAAAATTGGCAAGTGGGAGGAAGGAACTTTCATTATCTTGTATTCTAATATTATGTGAGGTCTTAAAAATTCAGCCTATTTTATTATTGCTAATTAATGTTTAGCTTAGCATGTAATCGTTTTGTAATTGAAGAAGAGAAGTTCTGTTTTCATTAAGTAGTCAAGACAACACTGCCTCACCAGTGGACAGGTATAGGACTGTGGTGAAGGGCTTAGATTTTGAAGTTAGACCCTGAGCTCAAGTGTTGGTTCTCCTGCATGCTGGCTCTGTGGCCATGGGAAGGTTGCTCAGACTCCTCAGCTGCTCATCTTTCAAAGGAGAACATAGAATCTGTATGAGGAAAGTGGTTGTGAAAATTACCTGGGATGATGATCATAAGGTTCTTAAAATAGTGCCTGACATATCTAACATGTGAAACAAAAAAAAAAAAAATGAGTTGGAAGACTTTACTATGAGATAAGCCAACACAGAGTTTATAGTGTTTGTTTTTTAATAGTACAAAAGGATTCATGGGATGTGTTGTACCTTTGTTTAAAATTGTGTGTTAAGATAACAAAATGGAGCCGGGTGCGGTGGCGCATGCCTGTAATCCCAGCACTTTGGGAGGCTGAGGCAGGAGGAACACGAGTTCAAAGCCAGCCTCAGCAATGGCGAGGCACTTAGCAACTCAGTGAGACCCTGTCTCTAATAAAATACAAAATAGGGCTGGGGGTGTGGCCCAGTGGTCGAGTATCCCTGAGTTCAATCCCCAGTACCCCAAAAAAAAAAAAAAAAAGATAACAAAATGGTGATCAAAGACATATAATTTGGTATCTTAAAATGTCAATAGAATGAGGGCTGGGGTTGTGGCTCAGTGGTAGAGCACTCGCCTAGCATGCATGAGGCACTGGGTTCGATCCTCAGCACCACATAAAAATAAAACAAAGATATGTGTCCACCTTAAAAAAAGAAACTAAAAAATAAATATTTTTTTAAATGTCAACAGAATGAGATACTGGCGAGTTGAGAAAGAATCCTTGTAAAAATAAGAGATGTGCATGAATTAATTCAAAATAGAAAACTGATTACTTTCCTGGAGATCTGATCTTTTTCGAAAAATGTCATTGCTATTATGATGGCTACTTTTTTAGTCCTCTTTACCATATGTGCCAGAATAGATGCCAGAACATAAGTCCCCCACTTTTCCCATAAGGAGAACCTTAAAGTTTTAAGCCAGCATCAGCTGGTCAGCTATTACTCAGAGGCAAAAGACTTAATTATTTACTTCTGGTTTAATTTTTTAATCTTTTGACCTAGTATGCTAAAATCACATATTTTATAAAATATATTAATTTTGATATATCTTTTTTATTACTGCCCTCACATTACTTGAAAGAGTTGTATTCTGCACATGTATCTTCATCATCACTAAATTCACATTTTGAGATGTCTAACAGTCTTCCAGAGTTCATTGTGACCACTTTAAGTAGTTTGAAACCATGTATGATACAATTGGTAGCAATATCACCCATGTCCCAAGTACCCCTCAGCATTACAAGCAGGCACTCACTCTTCTCATCATCCTATAGGAGATTTCAAATCCCTATAATCCAAACACATAGAATTTTTCCCTTTTAAATGACCCTCAGACTTTGTTACAGTGACCCGAAATGCTTGAAGTCATAAGGTAATATCTCTACCAAATACTTGCTAATTTTTTTTTCTTCTTTCTTTAACTTGTTAGGTCAGAAACCTTCTAAAGCATCCAAAACTAGGATTCACTGAGGTCATTAGGGAATATGTGTTTATCACAAAGTCATGGTACTGTTTTACAGGAAATATCTTCAGAGAGGTTCCATAAGAACTTTTTCGTGAAAGCCTCTCCTCTTATGGAAGTTGATGTTCTGAGGAAAAGACATTCAGTCCCTCTTATGGCTATGCATCAATCATGCCATACGCTAAGCACCTTATTATGCACAGATGGTTTCTGGCTTACAATGGCTTAACATGGTTTTCTGACATTATGAGGGTGTAAAAGTGATATGCATTCAGAAGAAATCATACTTCCAATTTAGAATTTTGATCTTTTCCTGGGCTAGTGATGTGTGGTGCATGCTGCCATGCCATGCTGGGCAGTAGCAGCAACTACAGCTCCCAGTCATCAATGCCATCACCTCGGGGACCAACTGATACTCTACAGTAGACCATGATGCTGAACTATGATGTTCAGTAAGTGAGGTGCTTTAAATGTATTAGCAACCTAAGATATTTTCAAATTATGATAGGCTTGCTTATGATATCTCAATTTATGATAGCTTAATTCCATTGTAAATTGAGGAATATTTATAATTTTATAATCCCCCACAGGCTTGTTGATACCATTGTTGCTATTTCCAGATAAGAAAATTGAGGCAGTTAAGTGACCTGCCTGAGACCACAATACTAACAAATGATGGAGTAAGGACCCAAAACTTAAAAATCTCAGGGTCTCAGTTGTCACTTTGCGTTGGGCTCCTAGTCAAGGATATTGGACATAAGCTTCCATTGTGAAGAAAGGCTAAGAGTGAAGAAAGAGAATTTCCAGAGAAAAGCATGCTTCCTTTTTATTACACAAGACCAAGAATTCAACAGGAGAAGGAAATATGGTCAAAACTGGGTGTTCTTTTTTAAATCAACATAATTATAAATCTTCATGGATCAAACGAGAACAGTCTTTCGAAGACAGAGGCACAGCTATTTTCAGATTTTTTTTCTACAGAGGACAGTATGGGAGCATGAGGGAATTCAGGAAAATTCTCCCCCAAATGCAACTTGCTAGAGCCTGAAAGTTTTACTTAAGGAAACATTAGAACTTAGCCTTTTAGGCTTCTCCTTTTAAAGTAAAGGGTTAGGAGGAGGAAGTGTGATATTCTTTTCCCTATGACTAGAATTTCTACATAATAACAGTCTCAGAATCAGTGGGTAGGAAATGTCATATTGGATAGTCAGCTGTGTGGGCAGAAACGGGGAAGCTGCAGTTGACACTCAAGACAAGAAAATGTGATTCTGATACCTCCTAAGTTTATTCAGTAACGCTTTTGTGGAATATACAGGATTATTCAGGTTTGATCCTCAACCAACAAGGGTTACCAAGGTTACATCAGTATCTTGAGTAGTCATTGACTGGCACTTTGTTAAGCATTTAAGATTATTAAAAATGCTTTCCCTTAATTTATTTAAAATGTAAGAGTAATTATCTTTGGTGATGGAATTGTGTTGATATTTATTTTTTCTTTTGACTCTATTTCCCAGCTATATCACCAAGAGCAAATTAATCTCCTAAGCCTCCATTTCCTTACTTATAAAGTAGAAATAATATCTATCTCACAGAGTTCTTGGGAGGAATAGATAAAATCATAATGATACGTAGTGACTGTTTTCAATAAATATTAGCTATTCTTTCATTTTTAATGCTATTCTGAGTACCATCTGGTTTTTATGGGACCTTTACTATCCAACTGTGATTGGAGAACAATAACAACACTTATCTAATATTAAATAGCTCTTATTTAGCTAATTAATCGCTACCACAAAGCAATATGTAATTAAGTGCCACATGAATGTCAAACACAGTCGTGAATGCAAGAGAAAGACCACTTTTGCCCAGACTGACAAGAACTACCTTAAAAGAAGCTTCACATCTCAGGGAATGGAGAGGAGGCACAAGCCACCAAGGTCAGAAGCCAGGCAAAAGGGAACTTCAAATCATGGAAGCTGGAAGAGGAGCAACTAAGAGCTAGTGCGAAGACAGCAAAGAGCAGGGGGAGCACTTCTTGGTCAAATTCCAAAGTCACCAAAACTTTTTCCCTTCAAGTTTTCTTTTCTTTTCTTTTTTTTTTTTTTTTCATTCCATTGTTCACATGACCACTCAGATGAAGAGAAAAGCCTCCCTCACTCCTCCTGTGGCTCATGTCCTAGCTACTTTTCCTCCATTCCTTTTCTCCTGTAAGTCTTCCAGGAATAAGTGAGCTCACTTCCCTTGCTATGTGTAGGAATATCAGACAACCGTACCTAAGCAACAGCAAGTGTGAAGATGTTTCTCTCTACCCAGGGCTGAAGGGCAAAAAAGCATGGCTGAGAACTCAGCATGAAGTCCCAGTCTGGTCCTTGTTCACATTGCCTTCATTCTAGAGCCTGGGTCATTTTCCCTGTATAATGGTTTGTTAATGACACAGTTCTAAAGATTAGTGGATACAGTCGACAGGGTACAACATGCAGTTGGCATATAACAGCAACTCAAATAAGAAGAGACAGGGTTATGAAAGTAAAGATGAAGAAGAAAGGGAGAAGAATGAATGAAGGCAAAGTCTGAGCTTCACCTCAGATTTTTTTTTCTTGGTAATCCTCGTTGGTTGAGGGTCAAAAACAATAAAACAGAAATCCAAGGGAAAAAAGAAACATGTTCTCAAATCTGTTCTACCCCAGGTTCCAGTCAATCTAGACATTTTCACCTGATAATTATCTCAAAACTTAATTTTTTCAATTCCTCATAATCACCTATACAGAATCTATAAAACTCTTCTTAAAAATGTCCAGTGAATTTCAATTACATGAGAAAGTGTTAAAAGAATATTAACTGAGAAAGAGTACATTAAATCTCATATCATATGTGATTTAACCAGAATTTTAATTTACATGCAGTGTTGACATACACACATATGGCATTTATTAAAATCATTGAAAATGCAAAAAAAAAAAAAACTCTTCTTAATTTCTATTATACTTTAGTAAGAGAATACTATTGTCTTTATAACCAATGACATGAGTACTACTTGCATGCCTCTTATATTTTTTATTGTAGGTTTAAACTTTGCCTTGAAAAGTAAAATTTTTATCATTTTCTTACTATATCAATCAACAAGCCTTAACAAAAGTGACTTTATTCATTCACTCATTTTTTTGCATTCATTGATTCATTTATTTATTCATATAAGCAAATTTATTGAACAACTTATGGGTCAGAGCTGTGTTCCCAGAGCAAAAGAGAGGCAACTCTCGCTCACACTCCCCAGCTTATAGTCTAGTGGAATCACACATCGTCCAGCAAAGGGAGCAGAGGAATAACTCACTGACACCTAGGGCACACCATACTGCAGGAAGCCATTTAGCTGCATTCTCATTTAACACTACAACAGGCGGTAAATAAATGTACAGGACACTTATTATTTCCCAGATTTTCAAGTGACGACCACCATGACACCCAGAGGTTAAGCAACTTTTCTAATATAGTCATAAGCTCAGCCAGCCTTAGGCAAAACAATGAAAGTGACTGTAATGTGGATGATTCGTGACACGGTCCTGCCCTCATCTTGCCACACAGAGCCCCGGTCTGATCTTTTTCTGTTCTCCTTAAACTCCACCATACAAACAATAAACCACTCAGCTAAATTGGTGTTCATTAAAATTTTAATCTAATAAGCAACATTTCCCTGAAGCCCAGTGGCTCTAGGATTTTAGGGGTATTAGAATGATCTGGATGGGCCCCCTCAGAACACAGCTTACTGGGCTCCCACATTTGATTCAGCAGATCTGTGGTGGGGTCAGAGGACTGGCATTGCTAACAAGTCCCCCAGTACTGATGCTTCAGGACAGGGACCACATTTTGAGAATTATTGCTCTGAACCGAAAGATTAAGGCTTCTCCCCTGTCTAAGACTGAGGACTCAAAGCAGACAACAACAATCTACAAAACTCTTTTTGTTACCTCTGAAAACATGGGAACAGAAACAACTGGAGCACAGGAGAGAAGTTTTCTGGCTTAGACCATTTTATAGGTAATGCAAATGAGGACCAAGAAGTTGTGTGACTTCATCATATAGGTACACGTATTGACTTCCTCAATAAGACCCTGAAAGTTCAAGACATAAATCTAAGAATCAGTAAGTGGGATGTCATCAAATTAGGAAACTTCTGTGCAGCAAACAAAATTATTAGGAGCATGAGAAAGATCCTACAGAATGGGAGAAAATCTTTTCCACCTACTCCTCTGACAGGGGATTAATATCCAGAATAAATTAAGAACTCAAAAATCTCAATATCATAAAACAAATAACCCAATCAATAAATGAGCAAAATAACAAAATATAAATTTCTCAAAAGAAGAAACACAAATGGCCAACAAATATATGAAAACAATGTTCCACATGTCTAGCAGTCAAGGAAATGCAAATCAAAATTACATTAAGATTTCATCCCACTACAGTCAGAATGGTAATTATCAAAAATACAAATAATGGGGCTGGGGCTGGGACTCAGCGGCAGAGCGCTCGCCTCGCACGTGCACGGCCCGGGTTCAATCCTCAGCACCATGCAAACATAAATGCATTGCATTGTGTACAACTAAAGTAAATAAATAAATATTTTTTAAAAAATACAAATAATAATAAATGCTGGCAAGGATGTGGGGGCAAGATACACTCATACATTATTGGTGGGACTGCAAATTTGTGCAACCACTTTGGAAAGCATTGTGAAGATTCCTCAACAAATTAGAAATGGAACTACCATATAACCCAGCTATCCCATTCCTCTGTATTTATCCAGAAGAACTAAAATGAGCATACCGTAGAGACACAGCCACTTCACTGTTTATACTGACTTAATTCACTATAGCCAAACTGTGGAATCAGCCTAGATGCCCATCAATAGATGAATGGGTCAAGAAAATGTGACATATATACACAATGGAGTTTTATTCAGCCTTAAAGAAGGATGAAATAATGGCATCTGCTGGTAAATGGATGGAAATAGAGAGCATCACATTAAGTGAAATGAGCCAGACTCAGAAAATCAAGGGTCAAATGTTTTCTTTCATATGTGAAAGGTAGGGCAAAATAAGGGAAAGAAGGTAGTGTGGAAGGGGAATGGAATATCATCAACTCATAGGGAAGATCGGTGGAGTAGAAGAAGGAAAGGAAAGGGAGGAGAGAAGGATGGGGAAGGGAAGGAAATATGGAATGCTTTAACAAAATTGTATTATATGCATATACAAATGTACCAAAGGGAATTGTGCCTTTATGTATATGTGGAAAGGACCAATCAAAATACATAAAGGAGTGAAAGGAAAAACAAAAGTTGTATGAGCCAGAACCAGCAGTGCCTGCCTGTAGTCCCAGCTACTCAGGAGGCTGAGACAGGAGGATGCTTGAGCTCAGCAGTTTAAGACAACAGAGTGAGACTCCATGCCCCCGAACTGAAAAAAAAAAAAAAAAAAAAAAGTTATGTGATATAGGACAAGTGACAAAGCTGAGACCTAGAGTCAAAGGCTACGTGATATATAAGCCAAAAAGTGCTCTTAACCCCTATGCCAGAGCTTCTCCTGGGAAGGGAAGTGAAAAAATCACACAGGTCTGACATCTCTCCCCTTAGCGCCCATGGTGGGGGGGATGGTCCCCACCCCATGAATAGCTTCATCCAGGCTAAGTCCAACTGAATCTCTTGGATTTCTCTTAGGCTCTGACCTAGACCTGTGGTTTCCAGTATGATCTGACCTGGAATGAACTCCCAAGAATGTACATTTCTCTTATTTACATCAAATTTTCAGAAGAATTAGATATTTGTTAATGCCTTCAGGAGATACTAGCCATGGCCAAAACAATCCTTCCTATTTGGCTTCTTAAAATATTCTGAGTAGGTGTTAAGTACCCAGGTCAAGAGCCAAGCCCAGCAGGGCAACCATCTTGCCCTCAGCGGCTCAATTTTCCAAACATCAATAAGTTTTGCAGATCAGACTGGCATTGGGTTAGTGGATATTTTTTAATCTCGTAGATGATCTGAACTAGAAAGATGGCCCAGAAGCAAGCCAATACTGAATTAATTTTCTTTGAAATTTGCATTTTATATAGTCTGGTGGGTCCTGATTTTTGATAAACATAACCTCGCTTCATCCAGAGCATCAACTTCCCCTAAAATAGTTTCGTGATCCACTGAAACTGAATTTGATCCAACCTTAAGTATGTGTTGGAATGTGAACCAAAGGAGGAAAAGGGGAGATGAGTCAGTATATATTAGAGGTTAGAAAACCATTCTCCTGCCCAACTCATGATGAAATGACTCTCTTACATGCTTGTGCTATGTTGTACTGTACCCTGGAACCCCAAAGTAGCCCTGAATCATGGCCTCTGCTCTAGTGGAACTTTGTGCCCAGGAAGCAATAGTGCGCTGTGTGCTGTGGCAAGGGGAGCAAGCCCAGCTCCGTTTATACACATCTGGACACACAAAGTAAAATTGTGAAGTAGATGGAGTTAGCATTGTCTCTCTGGCAAGAGGCACTGTCTACTCTGCCTTAACAACATACTAAATCAAATACCCAACTTTGCCTTCCTGTATAGGATTTAGGGTAGCATTAATTTGCCCCAAAATCTCTCCCCCACAGAACAACTATGATGCCTGAGGCCCTCCATCACTCATCCCTTCTTTTGGAGATGACGTTTTTGGTGATGATACCCCTAGAAGATTTATTCCCCAAGCCAGGCATTCTCAGACTTTGATAAGTATAAGAATTTCCCAGAGCAGTTGTAAAAGTGCAGATTCCTGGGCCTTTCCCTCAAGATTTGGAGTCAGTTGTCTAGAACAAGATGGCAAAGACTTCATTTTTAACAAGCCAGTTGAAGCATTCAATTCTTCTGATACCAGATAGCAAGCTTTTTTATGCCATGTGTCATTTATTGCTCAAAGTAGCTCTACTTCATAGACATGGAAGTACAAGAATATTTTAAAATTTCCCTAAACTTACAAAGCAAGAGATTAGCAGAATTAGGGTCCTAACAGAGATCTCCAGCCCACAAACCAAAAGGACAATCCAAAGTTGGTAAGTGAAATGCCAGAGGCAATTAAACTCAAAACAAATAAGATTAAAAGGGAAAAGGAGAGCAAGTTTAGATTCAGAGAAGGGAAAAGGTAAGCAATGAAATCAGAAGGGGCTCAGGAACAGATTTTGCAAGCATCTCTCTTTTGCCTGGGGTCAGTTCCACTGGTGCTAAGGCCAGCAAAAGTGTATCTGCATAAACCAGGTAAGACAATTTCTATAAATGTGTCAGAAAAAAAAACTTGAAGTTATACATGCAATTAATTGCAAAGACATTTCTTAATGGCAGCCTCCTCTTGGCTTTCCAAATTAATGAGTCAGAAAAGCACTGCTCTCAATAGCATCTTTGGAAGTGGGCAAGCCCCCCTCCTGGGCTCCCATTAAATGGAGCACAAGGACCTTCAGCTAAATGCTGCAATGTCCTCCATTTTAGAAAGTCATCTGGAAGCTGTAAAAACCCATGCACAAATCCTCCCTGAAGTCCCTTTTGGTCCCAGAAGAAAAAGGGAGGTGGGGAAAAGATGATTTATTCTTTTGAGTAGAGTGTTTTACAATACTGGAGGTAGCTCATTTGAAAGACCTTTCTTTTTTTTTCTTTGAAGAAAAATGTCCCTTTTATTGATGAATAAATAGTTATGCAAGTAAAGAGAGTGTGGAGATGGAGGGAAAATTCTAAACAATTGTATGCAAGAATGCATTCTCAATGAAAGTAATTGTCGACCATTTTTGGTGTGTGTGTGTGTGTGTGTGTGTGTGAGAGAGAGAGAGAGAGAGAGAGACAGAGAGAGAGAGAGACTTACACTGGAGAAGAATTAGTACTCAACGCATTTTCTATTTATGCTATCCAGTCTATGAACAGATCAGGTCTGGTGGGCTCAAGCTTTCCCTAAGTCAAAGGCTAGGGTGACTGGCTGGAGGTTTGCATTCTGCAGAGCCTTGCCTTTTAAATGAACCAACAAGGGTCCACCTGTGTTTGTTACATGTCCCTTGGATAATTAATGCTGGTAATAACACCTAAGCATTAGCACACAAAGCACCTCGAATGCCTGGCTGTACACATTCTAATCACATCAGCCACCGAACTCTCCAAATGACCTTCTTCAAAACAATGACTGTCTTTGAAACCACAAAAGCCAATGGAGGAGGAAGCTGTTTCCCAGGATTTGGTTGTGACTGAGCCGTTCATAAAGCAAGAGTGGCACCAAGTGGTGAGGAATGGAATTGGGCTGCCAGAATGGATTTGTGTCCTCTGCCAGGCTTCGAGTCAGTTTCAACTGAGTTCTGTCCCCAGGCTGCCAGAAATTGCAGCCCCACTCCTCAGAGCAGGTCACCAAACCCAGAGACGAAAACAGAGACGCTGCTGAGGCCTTAAAGGTGATCTGGATGCTCACAGAAACCCTAAGCCCTTCTGAATTTTGGGGAAGGCCTATACTTGAGAGGTAGCAATGAAGACCACGTGCTCTACATCATTTTCTATAAAACTTGCATGCAATTTTCTACTTTTATCAAAGTCAGTCTGTGTGACTGTGCCCCACCAAAAAAAAAAAAAAAAAAAAAAATGGTGACAAATATCGTCTCCATACTGCCGATTAGAAAGGGGAGAGTGATTGCTGGGGACAATGATCTGTTAGAGAACAGGATAAGGCTCTGCGTTTGTAGAGTCTCTTGCTGACTGCTGAGCCCATATATACTGCCCTCTATTAGCTTCTCCTGGCTCCTACCATTTTGTTTTTCTCCCATACACACATATTGTCCCTCTTTAGACTGGTGTCACTACTGCATATTCTGATTTTCCCTTGTTAAATTTTTTTTTTTTTTTTTTTTTTTTTTTTTTTTTTTTACTTTTCTTCTTCCTGTTTTTCCCCCTAATGGTTCAGACTCAAATAACTTGGGTGGCTTCAAAGACCAGTATCAGAAAAGGTTTCTCCCTCCTGTGGCTTCATATAATTATAGACATATCATTTTCCCACAATGCTGCAGCATCGTTAATCACTTCAAATACAGAGAAAGCCAGGAAAGCTTTTCTGTGAACAGAGAGCTCAGGGTCCCATTTCAATTTGTGATTATATCAATAATCTCAAGACTGTCTTATGTGAACTAACCCATTATTTCTAGAGAAACTAGAAGGAAGCAGCTCAAATCATATAGGCGTGCCCTGGCTGACACAGGGAATGTATGTTTGCATGATATAAAATTCCAGATGACATTTGTCAGCTGCTTTGTCCTGCATTTCTAAGTGGCAAAAAAAGGCAATTGTGTCCTCCCTGTCAGGACATTCACAGAGAGATTTGTGAGAGAACCTCTATCATTAAAAGGCAAATTATCTATGGATCTCTCCCACACACAGCAGAGGCCAATATGAATTTACACTGCTTACAGATCAGAACAGAAACAGCAACAAATTAATCCTGATGTACCTTTCTAAAATACTCTCGTGTAATTTTTATTCTGTAGCCCCTATACCCTGAGACCACAGGCATCTCTTGTAGCAATTTCACAGATAATCTTATGGCGGATTGGAAAGATTCAAGGAAGCAAATTTTCTAAAGAAATCATTTCACAGGGGGAATAAAAAAAAGGAGTTTCACATAAATATTGTCATTCATATTGATTATTTCTCATGAACACATCTTTAATCAGGGCATCTCCAAACATAGAAAAACGTACAAACAGGAATATACTTTTATTTTTTCAAATAAGGATAATAAGGAATAACATAAACTGCTATGGCCAAACAGGATAATTGCAAGACTACAGGAAAGAGTGTTAAAATATAATGGGCCTTAAAGAAAATATAATGATCTGTCTCCCCAAAAAGCATTTATTGAGCACCTATTGTTGCCAGGGACAATCCTATCATAGCAAATAAGACCTCTGCCCTCAGGGAGGTTGCATTCCAGTTAGAACTGTGGAAATTGTGCCATGTGAAAATAATAAATTAATGTAACATTATATCAGGTAAGGATAAGCGCTATGAAGAAAGATAAAACAGTTGGAGAACTACATGATGATTACAGGCACAGCTGTAGATGGGGTGAGATGGATGAGTGTGGTAACGGAGGGAGTTGCAAGGAGAGTCACAGCAGTGACATTGTGGGCACATGGAGCTCTGAGCACCAAGGTCTTAAGACAAGAACATGTTCTGCCTGTTCAACAAGCAGCAAGGCTGGTGTGGCTGGAATGTGGTGAGCAAGGGGATGAGGTAGCCGGTTAGCATCAGGAGGCGCTTGGGAGTCAGAGGAAGTAAGGACTCACTGACTGTACGAATAACTTTGGACTCTTTCCCACATGTAATTGGAAGCCACTGGAGGGCAATGAGAGAAAGCAAGATTATTTTATTTATGATTTTGAAAGGTTATTACAGCTACCTTTGGGAGAACTGATCGTAGAAGGGCGAGAATAAGACCAAGTAAGGATTATTATGGTGTCCCAGGAGAAAGAGGAACATGATTTGTATAGATTAATATTATGGAAAGGGGAAGAGAAATGAATTCCTCCTTAGCACTGCTTTTTATCCCAAACTCCTCCTGTAGAATTTAGCTACCCTGTACAAAAAGAGAAAAGAAGTCAAGAGGAAAATCATATTCAAGTTCCTTGGGTCATATAAAAACCATTCCAACATCCATTCCACTATCCCTTCAATTCCTTCCACATTGATCCAATATGGTGCCAGGACACCACATAATCTTCACCACTTAGTAATCCAACTAGAATAATAAAAAGGCAAGTAAACAGGTAAAAGGAAAATTTTGCCCACCGTAGTTCAGGGAGACATTGAGACATTCTTCACTGGTTTGATGGATTAGTCACACTGAGGCAGGATTCAGATCATTGCTGACTTAATTATACCTGTAGCTGCCAAACTCAGCTATATTGAGTCATAATGTTTTTCCTACAAAGACAGTTGTTATCCGACTGATCTACCACATTTTAACACCTTGCACTTTAATTTTCCTCTTACTGACATCACTAGAGTTGTGTTGCTTTTTCAAGGGCTCCCAGCTGGTCATACCTGTAGTCATGACCCAAATGAGGAAGCCATTTGCCAAATATCACCTTTTATCTATTAAACCACAGCATGTAACATATCACAGACAGCTGAATAAAAACTAAAAAACATAAGCCTCAGGTGTCTAAAGCATCATCATCCAAAAACCTGGGAACACTTTACATTGTAGAACATTTTGTTTTGTTTTTAGGTATATACTAGGTACTGTGAGTATAATATTTCACTCATGTTATTTTTAAAAATCCTTACCTATGATTTATACCAACCAAAAGGTACCATTTGTACCTACCAGGACTGTACCTGCCAAAGATCAATTGCCTTTTAGAAGCATCTTAGGCTTTGGAGAAATCACAGCTCCATTCATTCAGCCAATCATCCATTCACTGAACAACAGTTATTCAGCCTCCTGTTTCTGTAAGGTCTGAGGTATAAGACACTATGGACTGAAGCTATGGTGGCAACCAAGACAACATTCACTGAGATTATTGTAACAAAAAGTGCCTATTAGACTCATTAAATCATTCCACAAATATTTATGAAGCACCTACTAGGTGAGAAATACTGTGTCAGATGCTCAGGATATAGCAGTGAGCAAAACAGACAAGACCTCCACTTACTCTGTCTCTCCCACTCTAGGGATAAATTCACAAATGAACACCAGTTCAAAGGAATGATACATGTATAAGTAACTCTAATATTAGGTCTTCCTTATGTAATGGAAAAGCCAGGTGTCATGAAAATGAGGGAAAGAATAATTTCAACTAGGATTGTGAGATTTGGAGAGTTAAAGGACAAGCAGGATTTTGTGGGAATATCTAGGGAAGTTGGCAAAAGGTTTGAGGGCAATGGACGTTTGTGATCTGATTTCATTTCAGGATTTAACTCTAGCCTTAGCCAATAGGAAGTATCAATGGGAGAAAAGAGTAGAGGTACCTAACAGCTGGGAATGCCTTTGATTCTTTTGTGGGGAGAGGAAGATGAACCAATCATCAGGGGTATCAAGTATCTGTTTCCCAACTTCCTAGAATCTAGGTAGGTGTTTATCCAGTGTCTTTTACTTTGGCAAGGAAAAGAACAAGGGTCACTATGAACAGATCAATCTTTCATGGTGGTTGAAATTAACTGCCATGGGATAATAGCATGAAGATTTAAGCCTATAACAAATGTTACTTTCAAAACAGTTATGCAAATATGGCTTTAAATATATGCAGATTTATGACTAATTCCTTAAAGGTGATATTTTTTTAAAAAAATTGCACTTAATAATTCTAAGAAGAATTCTCATTTGATATAAAAACAAGAGAAAAGCAAACAGTGGGCCTCAATAGTTTTTCAGAAATAGAATAATGCAGCTTGTTCTACTAGAAATAATAATATAAAACCACTGATTTCTTTTCTCACATAGCACATTTTACTGAGCTTTCGCATATATCAGAAGGCAAAAGCATCCAGCAATCTGGAGTACTGGCACATAGTAGATTTTATCTCATTTTGCATATATAGGGCCTCATGCTGTGGAATTAACAACTTTTAGATTGTTCTAGTGCAACCATTGAGCTGTTGCATTTAGATATGATGTATATTTTTTAATTTAAATAAAATGCTTTTGATATTGATTTTTTTTCATCCATATTCAGTATGCCATCCAAACTGCAAATACACTGATGATTAAAAAAAAAAGTCCCTTTCAGAGCTCTAAAAAATCTTCTATGATTCTATATGACATTTCATTTATACTTAGTACAAATTTCCCACTTCAGAATTCCATGGCCTTCTCTAGTCCAATCAATAGTTATTGATAATTTTAATATAAGAAGTAATTCTGCAGATATTAACCAAGTATATTACACAACGGGCTTTTGAGATTCAACAAAGATATAGAATTAATTTATTTGATACATGGCTATTGAATTACTAAAGCATTGGTGTATAACCAAAATAACAACTTTTCTAAGAGACATACTATACTTCACATTAGTCCAATATACTGAGCACAATGCAAGATGAAGTATTCAAAAATTCAAGAGAGCCTTTGCCTGGGTCATGAAGCCAGATCCCTGGAAACGCTTTAAGGCTCCAAGGCAAAGTTTTCAAAATGATTTAGTGACAGTGACCTAGTAGAAACAACTCAAGAATTTGTTGGGAATTAACAAAAATCTCTTCATAATATTGTGTATTGAATTTTGTATAATTGCATCCAGAAAAACCTGGCAGATAGATCAGCATTATCGCGACCTATGGGTCGTCGGTTGGGTTTTGTTTATTTTTAGCAGTGATATCCATTGAAATTATTCAGAGAGAAAAGATAGAACAATTATAATTTTGTTGGAATCATCTCCATTTTTGTCACTGGAGATTTGAAATTTTTTTCAGGCTTTCAGTATAGTCCAATTACAAAAATGTTGTATATAACCTTGCTAACAACTATAGTTTCTTTCTGATTTTTAGGTGAACCCAAGTGAAAACTTTTATTAAAATGCAGAAAAATCACATCATATAGTCAGAGAAGCAAAAACCACTTGATTTAAAATGAATCTCACAAAAAATTTATAATTTTCTGATAGATCTTTTCCTGTCATCTTCAAAGACTGTCAGTGAAACTTTTATTTTCATCATTTTTAAGCAAAAAAAAACCTTAATCATTATCAAAAGAATTTAAATTTGAGATACCCATCTGTTGCAATTTTTAGAGGCTCCAAACACCCCTCGTGGAGAGAAACCTTGGTTTTGAACTTCACTGATGAAACAGTGGTCTCCTTTGTACAATCTGCTTATACTGCTGTGAGATAGCAAGTTTTTCAACGCCAACCTTCAGTCAAGAGCCTCTTGTCCTACAAGACACTCATTATTCAAGAAAAAATATCATCTACATTTTAAAAATAAAAGAACAGAATCTGTGCTCACACAAGTGTTTTATGTTGTATGTATTTTTTTTTTTTTAATCTCTAATGCAGAGGCTCTGTAATCACCAGAATTGCAATTTTTTTTCCTCTCTGAAATAATAAAGAGACCACTTAATTATCATCTCATGGTCATTTTGCTTGCGACGTGCAGATTGCGAAATCCAATAACAACTCTAATGAAAAGCATTTCTTCATGGCCACAACCCCTTCACACCTGGACTATCGCTTTCAGAAGATGATTATATGGTTGCTACAAGAAGGTCACCACACAAGGCCAAAGTTACCATCAGATGCCTGGATTCCCCACAAGCACCTTACTAACATAATGTGGAATGAATGGCTCCAGAGGTCTACAAAAAGAGACTATTTTTCAATGTCCATTAGTGCTTTGAAAAGACAATTTCAAATAACATAACACTACAATGAGGTTAAGGTAATGGACTGACCTTCTAAAATGTTAACCAGCTTGTAGTTTGAATTAAAAATAATGGTAAAAGGAGATGAAACTAATATTTTACAGTAATTTTCACTGAAGCAAATGAAGCAAAGCTTACATAGGAGAACCTAGAAGAATATAGAATTCTACCCATCAGTTTGCTTCAAACGACAGCATATGTTGTGTTTTATTTTGAATTCTCTGATAAATGAATGTTTATCCTGGGATCAATGGCTCTAGGTGAATGGCAGATTGCAGCAGCAATTGCTTTCTTACCAAGAGAATTATCTTAAATCAGATCTCCTTTGTTTGATGAAACCTAAATTGCAGGGGGAATATTTAAACATCTAAGGAGAAAATCCATAGATAAGTTAACACATGGCTCCAAGATGCATTTAGCAGAACTAATTGTCTCTATTATTCTTTTATTCTGGAAGCTACAGATAGAATGTATAAGTCAAATAGCAAAATACTCTATCATTGTGCATTCTCTGATAAGGGACAGTAGGCCACCAAAATAGTAGATTTACTTCACGTGGGTGCTGGGACCAAAGAGACAATTACATCTGGGGCAAGTCCAGCTACATAGCTGGATTACAAATAAAAATTCCTTCCTTGTGCTGTGCTGTTTTTGTGAGGCTGAGGAAACCTGGAAGCTGGCTCTGCTGTGGAGTACCTGTGGTCATAAATGCACTCCAGGTTCAAATATACCAAAAAGGCTGGCTATTGAAAAGTGACTGCACATCTGTGGCCCTAAAGAAAGTGATGGTAGGGGCTGGGGTTGTGGCTCAGTGGTAGAGCGTTCGCCTCACACATTTGCCACCCGGGTTCAATCCTCAGCACCACGTAAAACATAAAATGCATTGCATTGTGTACAACTAAAGCAAATAAATAAATATTTTTTTTTAAAAGTGATGGTAAAACTACCAACCATGGTAAAGAGTTCAAGGGCAGACATTCCTGCATTCGACTCCTGTCTTTGCCACATACTAGATGCATAACCCCAGGAAAAGGCTCATACCTCTCTAAAGTGCTTTTGAAAAAATTGGGTAGCTAGAGAATGATAAAATATAATCAAGTATCAAAAAGCCATCTGGGGCTGGGGTTGTGTGTCAGTTTGGTAAAGTGTTTGCCTAGCACACGTGAGGCACTGGGTTTGATCCCTAGCACCACATAAAAAAACTAAATAAACAAAATAAAGGTGTTGTGTCATTCTACAACTAAAAATATTAAATTTTTTTTAAAAAATCCATCTGGCAACCCTTCATACATTTCTCAAGCCTCTCCAGGAGGGTTCCTTGTCTCCCCAGGCCACTGAAGCCATCTTCCCTGAGCTTCTCCTTGACACTGAGCCCAGTGGCTCCATTCACAGCCTGCTCTGTTCTAACAGAATGCCTCGGCAGCCTCTCACTAACTCTGCTGGCCCATTCCCCTCTTCGTGAATCACCTCCTTCCCTCAATGCAGAGAGAAAAGCAGACACATTTACAGAAGAGAAGCCACTGTTCTGGGAGAGACAGTAGCTGCCTGAGTTTCTTTCAGCTCTTAGAACTTGGTTTTTGGTCTTCCTGACTTTGGGTTCTGAGAATGTCCCTTTGAGCTGCCTTAAAAGATCAGAGACTGTATGCAAATAAAAGGCAGAACCACCTTAATAACAATTTGAAGTCTCTCTGTTCAATATTCGGCACTGAGTACCCTCCCCACCTTAATTTCTTAAATTTTGGTTGCAGACAACACACGCATTTACCAGGCTCTGGGAAGCAGTGAAAAGAAACATGAAAGTCTGAGGCTCACTGTGATCCATTCTGAAGCCCCTTCACCAATTAATTGGTGTCCCTGGAGAGTTCTCCCAGGTCAGCTGTTAGAATGAAAGGTTGCCTTGAATTTAGAGGAAGCTAACTTGGGACAGCCCCAGGCCTGAGCTACTGTCTTCACCCCCGTAAGAGACTTATTTAAAATAAATAGCCCAGGCTTTGTCTCCTTGCCATAGCCTTCCCTATTATGAGCTGAGGTCAGGACAAATAGCTCGTGTCCCCGACATGCAGCTCAGGATGAAACGGCTCCTTTGAGGAATCTCTAAATCACACAATCCTCCTGGCGAAGGACAAATGGGGTTTGCCATTCGCCACTGGCTCAAACAGGTATCAACAGGACTTGGAATCAAGCCTCTTATGTTTCTGCTTTGCTCCAGGCCCTTCCAACTGCCCCTTGAAGAGATCACTCCATCTCCCACACCCTGGCGGCACGAGGTGAGGGATTCAGTGCTCTATTACTGCAAAACACTCTATGGCTGTCAGTGCCACATTTGGGAAGACAAAGACTGACAAATTACACTCCTTACATTAATTTTCAAGTACATTTTTAAAGCACATGCCTCTGATGAAGTATTTTGAATAGTGCTGTGGATGTCAAGGAGACATTTAAAATATCTCACTCATAATTTTTGAAAATCTTCCTCATTCAAAGTTGTCACAGCTTGACAGCTCAGCTCTGTTTTGAGTATATTCTTTTACAATGTACTACAAACTGATTGAAGAGCTGACAAATCTGACTTAACCCAAACAAGAATCTTTAAATCTATTTGATTGAAAAGAATGTTTAATGAAAATGCATATACAGACACTACAGCTAGCATCATACAGAAAAAAAAAAAATGTCAAATTACATAATTAAAATCTTTACTGAAAATACACCTCTACCCAACCCCCAGGGGGAAAAAATATCACTCCACTGTCTTTTGAAACAAAATACTGAGGTTATTAGAAATCATTTTGATTGCATATTCATTTATCTCTTTATTTTTTTTTGTCTAAAGAAAAATTCAGGATTTTCTTTCCTGCATGCACACTTAAACAGAGTTTAATATAATTATTGTCCAACTTAACAATTCTTTTGAATCCAATGATTGATTCTTTCTTGTACAAACAACTTGTAAAACAGAAAGTAAAGTACTGAAATGAGGTTATTATAATTCTTCTCCAAACTAAATGGAAAAGCAATCTTATGATTATTAAACACACAATAAAAAAAAGGAGAAGAAGAAAGGGATCTGTAGTTTACATGAAATAAGAAATTGATGGTGTCTTACAGGAGGTAACAGGAGCTAATGTGGCAATGGGGGTTCTACCCAAACATCCCACCATGAGCAATGTCAGCCCATCAAATCCCAATGATATCAGCAAAACAAAGGAGGAAAGCTTTTCTGAAGTACAGTCACAAGGTGATCCTCCAAAATATCTTTTGGTTTCAGCTAAAAATGTATAGGGTTCCCTGCATCTTTTTTTTAATTATTATTTTGTATTAAGTCTACATTACCATTAAGTAGAAAAGTCACAGGCAACAACATGGGGGAAAAAAACCACCAGAGAAGAGGAGGAAGTCGACAACCTTTCCAGAACCAGGAATGAAAGAAAGAGCAAAATGAGAGCATCCTAGCAACCTACCCCATGTGGGGTGCAGGAACATCCAGATCTTTTTGTAAGATCTGAGGACATTGGGAGAAGGTACCCCCTATCCCTGGGAGGGGTGAGGAGGCCAGTGACATCTCAAGAGACCCAAGTGTTCAAAGGGGCTCTATACTCCACATGGCATGAAAGTGACAGAGTAACATCACATCCTCTGGGCCTGACAGATAGATAAACCACATGCTTTCGTGAGTCTTTCAAAACCTCCTTCCCCTCTGGGCCTATTTGGGAATATCTCCAATACTGTAGACAAGATTTCTCCATCAGCTGGGTTCTCCAGTGGCCCAGTCAACACACAGGTTCTCACTGTTGGAAGCTCTTCGCCCTCCTCAGGCAGAACCTCAAATAGTTCAGAAACAAGTCTAGTCTTTGCATGGTCCATGTTTCATCCATAAAAAGAGTACCTTGTCTATTTGGTCATTAGTAAACATGAAGTAAATTTGTAAATGTGGTTTTTCCAGCAACTCCCTTTCCCTTTCCCCAGACTCCATGATAAGAATGAGGCCCCCTCGGTCCACAGTGGCTCCAGTTGTAGTCTCTTCGAATAGTCCCACTGAAGGCCTAAGGTGAAGACCTAGTTAGTCTCCCCACCTGTTATGCTTTAGATATGAAGTGTCCCCTACAAGTTCCTACCACTAATGCAGAAATGGTCAGAGGTAAAATGATTGGATTGTGAGAGTTGTAACCTATCAAAACATCCTAGTTTGAAATGGACTGACTTGACTGGTGGTAGCTGTAAGTAGGTGGGGTATAGCTAGAGGAGGTAAGTCACTGGGCGAGTACCCTGGAAATCATTCATCTTTTCTGTGCCCTGCCTCTTCCCTCTGTCTCTGCTTTCCATCAGTCATGTCTTGTGCAGCTTCCCCCAACCCCCTACCACTCCCTTCTACCATGATGTGCTGTCTCACCTTAGACCCAGAGAATGGAGTCAGCCCACCATAGACTTAATCTCTCAAACTGTGAGCCAAAATAAACTTTCCACTTTCTAAGCTGTTTTTGCTGGATATTTTGGTTTCTAAGTTGACCAACATACCACCCCATCTGCTTGGAGGGCAAGGGTAAAATTGGACTACTATGGCATGATGGAGATAAGGAGGACTATCTCTGGAACACAGGAGAAATCTCCAGGGTATCTCTTAGTATTGCAATCTCCTATGATTGAGATAATGGAAAACTACAACAACCCAGTCCCAGCAGGACTACTAATACCACAGACCTTTAAGGAACTAAGAATTGGACCACCCTATCACATAAAGAACCATGGCCAGTTAAGGGTTTGTTGAGAACAAAGGGGATACAACAGAATGGGTAGGAGAAGAAGAGTTATGAACACCAGCTATGACCCATGACCTGTTGCAGAAACAAGGACGGTAACTATTATTTCATAGATATTTCTTATTCTGTTATATGTTTCTGGGTATGTCTCTTCCATCTCCTATCCCCTTATCATGGAACTCAAGACACATTGACCTCATATCCATCTGAGAACTTAAATATTGTTAATTTTATGTCACAGTATTTAAGTTATGGAACATCAAGGAGAACAGTGAGCATTATCCAAACAAGAGGGAATCCTCTAGCAGACTGCCTGTGACTCGTTTGCAACACTGGCTCTGCCTGGTTCCAGTTCATTGATTTTGAAATTGAACCACAAACAACACTCTTCCTGAGTCTCTAGACTCCTGGCATTCCCCATCAGATTTTAGACTCGGCCTACAATCCAAAATCACATGAGCCAATTCCTTAAAATAAGTCTTTTCTCTCTTTCCTTCCCCACCCCACCTCCCAATATACATACATACTGTATTGGTTCTTTGGCAAACCCTAACTGATTATGGATTTAGCATAGCATTCTCTAAAGAAAATCTCTTCACCAAATCCTTTCCACATTCTGACCCCATTTTACAATGTTAACTTGACAGAAGGGTTCCTCTCCTCTTAAATAGGCTGCATTTTAATGCGGTGACTTATGTAGTTAAGGAGCATCTGTTACTTTTTTTTTTTTTTTTACCTTTGAAAAAATTTCTCAATGTTCTGTTAGAGATGCTACTAGGGCCAGGGACAGGAAAAGACTCAGGAGGAAACCTCAGAGAGAAAGGATCTTGCAACCAGAGACAAAGACCCAGTCTGCAGTGAGCTGTGACAGGTGCCAACACACCTAGAAAGCAGAACACATCACATGCTATGGGAACCAGCCCAGACCAAAGCTCCTTCCCAGGGGTGTCAACTCTGAACTGACCATTTATGTCTACAGAAGATGGTTTTAAACTAGAGAAACTGGGCTCATTTGACTGAAAATTTCTTTCCTTTTTTTTTTTTCTTCCAATAGAGGGAATAAATAAAAGAAAGAAAAAAAATGTGAACACTGTGAAATCAATTTTAGAAAAAAGTCATGATGGGACTTTGGCTCTTCCAATATTTCCCAGAGAAAATTTTGAGTCACTTTAGGCTAACTGATATTCCTTGACTATAATAAATCAACCACAATATAAGTTAAGCATGAATGCATCATGGCTTCATATAGAATATGGGAAAGTTTAGGACATGAACTGCTCATTAGCACCCATGGGCAAAACACGATCAAATGGAATGAAGCTGCAAATGGACCAGGACTGGTTACATTTCCATTAGCCTCTTCTGGGATGTCTGGAAATGTCTAAATCCTTGCAGAGGACAAAATGTATTTCCTTACCAGAAATACCAGAACTATGATGTACTTGAAATTTTACTTAAGCATGTGCACATATAACATGCATAAATGCACATACTTATAAAATATTCACTATATACTCATGAGGTAGGAGAGGTCATGAAATTTATCTGTTTTTTTATATGAATAGTACCAGAATGTACCGGATGGTACCAGAAGTTGATAGTTTGAACACTTTTATCTTTTGAGCATTCAAGACTGACAGCATAATACGGTGGTTAAAAGGCTATATTCTGGAGGTTCATAATAACTCTTTCATTTATTAGTAATGGGACAATGGGAATAACTTCTCCATGTCCCATTTCCTAATGTGCAAAATGGGATAATAATGCCTACCTCATATGTGTGTTATGAGCATTAATAAAGAGATTTAACATCTATCAAGCTGTTATAATACTTCCTAGCACATAGGAACTCTACATAAAAATTTATTAAATACAAATAATAGTAATGCACATTGATGTCATGATAATAAACTGTGTAAAAACTATATTTGTTTTTAGACAACATATATATTTTGGTTGAGATGTGCATGTTCTCCACACAAACACATACTTTTAACAAGTTGGGAAAACAATACATTTTATTCATTTTTGTTCTTCTAAGTCAATCATTTTTATTTTATCATATTAAAAAATGAGAGAAAGCTTGATTGCAGTTATTACTTTAAAGTTACTCATATTAAGTGAGCAAATCTAAGAACTACAGTTAAATTTGAGATTCTAATACATTATCAGAAGTTTGGGAACAGCACTACAATAATGGAAATATTGGATTATAAAAAATATAAAATTGATTGATACTTGAAAGAAAGAAATAAACATCAATACTTCAAAGAAAACTATAAAAATACAGTAAAATTTTAAAATTCAAGCTGCCATCACTTAAATCTAGCCAGGGATTTCCCATTTGACTAAAACTTAAATTATTTGTAAAGATAAATTGTAAAAATGCTAGGTATGACTTACAATCAACCAACATTGAAGCCAATCTTCTATCTACT
Source organism: Tamias sibiricus (assembly GCA_025594165.1). Classification (NCBI taxonomy): domain Eukaryota; kingdom Metazoa; phylum Chordata; class Mammalia; order Rodentia; family Sciuridae; genus Tamias; species Tamias sibiricus. The sequence continues at coordinate 16,600,965 of CM046662.1, forward strand.
ATTATCACTGAAAACTGACAAATTAGAATGATTTGCCTCATGGACTCTACGACTTTTAATTAAAAATGAACCTCATTAGGTTTAATACATTATTTTTTAATGTCTAGAGAATGAACCCAAACATTATTAAATCCTTACAGAACAAGAAAAATGGAAGATATACCTCTCAGTCACAAAAGAAAAAAAAAATCCCTGTAACACCTCATAATTCCAGCATTGAGTTTATCCAGGTTTACTAAATCCTGTAGATGAAACACAATTCTAATTTTTTATGCTGGCAAAATCATTTGAATACATATAATTTGACAATGTGCCCATTAACAAGGAAGACACATTTCTGCAGTTGGTAATACAAAAAAATTTAAAAAAATAAAAAATAACCACTCAAGGACAAACTCATCAAAAAAATTTCCAAAGAATCAGCCCCTTAGATCTTTCCGTGAGGAATAATCTAGTTTTCCATACAAGCTAACCCAGAACTGAGCAATGGTTCTATTTAATATAACAGCCACCCAACAAAAGCATTCAACATATGGCAGACTAGGTTATGCGTGAACAGATCTCACTGCACACCTGGCTTTCAGGAACTGGAGTGTATGGTCATTACCACTTGTAAGCTTTGGTATTTCCCTCAGTTATTTACACAAATAAAGCCTCACATCATTAAATCCTCATCAGTATCGCCACTTTCTGCTTCTAGAGGCACAAAATGCTAAAAAGGGAAATACGATTTCAGAGTCTTATCTCTCAGAGGCTGGGAGGTTACAATTTTCCTTCCTGGAGAAATCTGGATAGAGACTGAGAATGCTGTGGATGTTTGTCTTCCGTTTTCCTCATTTATCCTTGGTCCAGAAAGGTCATCATCTACTCCTCAGGAAGCATCATGCCAAGACTCTGCTCTGATACACAGAAGTACAAGTTCTGCCAAAACCAAAGGAGAGGCAACTTTGATCATGAATGCTCAGAGGATATTCTCCTATCTGTTCCTACCTTCAATTTCAGAAAAGTTTTCTTCCACCCAGGCAATAGCCACACCATTTTTCTCTCTCTGTTTTATATACATGGGCCTGACAAAATGCTATTTACCCTCCATAATACTATATGCCCTTGTTATCAAGGGTAAATAATATTTTCCAATTCTTCTTTTCAGTTTTATGTAATACAGAGAAAATCAAAGATTAAAATGGGACAGAATAGCTTAAGTAAAAAGATTAGACTCTGAAATCAATATCTGTTTGATTTTTCATAAAATGCTTAGTCTCATTTCCTCCTCTGTCAAATTGGATAACAATAATACCTACTTCTCAGATTGCATGTGAATATTAAATGAGATTCATCTGGTCACTCATTGCAATACCCCTTCCAGACCTGCTCTGCACATACACTGCTCAAGACATTGAGGATGGCATAGGGAAGAAGGTTACAAAAGCTCTACCTTGCATCCTGGCTGGGGAGATAAACATATGAACATCTTATTGCTAGGCAGTGCCAAGGACCCTGCTGAGAAGCAAAACCAGGTAGAAACCCAGAGAGTAGCAAAATGTGTTCCTGAGGATAAGGGGGTCGAGGAAGGCCTCCCTGAGGATTAGCTTAACTGGAGACCTCTTGAATAGCAAAACAAGCATGCTTGTACCTGGAGGAAGAGGATTCAAGGTAGACAGAATAGAAAGTGCATGAGATGGCAACATGCTTGGGTCTTCAAGGAACAATAAGGAAGTCATTGTGGATGATGTGGAGGAAGCAGGAGGAAATGAGACTGAGGAGTAAGAAGAAAGGAGGGGGAGCAGATGAGCAAGAGCCTGGCAGATTAATTATTCAATAAGGTGTCTGTTGCACATTCGATCACTGTCCTGAAGGAGTGTGTGATTAGATGATTTCCCTTAACGCTATCAACAAGTCCTCTTTCAGAAAAACATGTGTGGAACAGGTTTTGGTCCCATGACTCTCACACAATGGTGTCAGGGCAGCTTTGGGTCCTCATTGACCTTGCATTTTAAATAAGTGGTAATTACTTTTCCTCTACCCAAGGTCATGTTCATCCTAATGAAGATGCATCATTGCACTTGTTTCCTGCATAGCTGGGAAAGAGCAGTGGAACCAAAAGTTCCCGTCCAGATGGAGGAGCTCAGCGGAACATCTGCCTTGCCTGTCTGTTACCTCCCCACCTCCTGCTGCTGTGCTAGCTGCCAGCCATTGCAGCAGCCCCTAAGTCAAGGGTCCCCCTCATCTGGCGTATTCTTGGAGCTTTAACTAATTATCTGCACTGTCATGCCCAAAAGCATCATGCTGTCTTCTTAAAATTATAGGAAGATCCCGTTGGAAATCTCAGTACTTATACGATCTCCAAAAGTATTATATGATCTCCAAAGCCATGGTCATACCTGGAAATTTGTATCAACTGAAATCAGGTAGCTAATACATTGCACTAATTACACAGATGATCTAATGGTCCATATGACATTGAAGAAAGGAGACGGCTATCGGCAGCATTCTCCTGCATTTCCTCTATGGCCATTCTAGTCCAAACTACCCTTACCTTTGTCCGGATTGTAACAAGAGCCTCCTAACTGATCTAGTTCAAAACACATTAATAAAACACACAATCTAGTTCAAACCTGTTACTCACCTGAGTATTACTAAGTTGCCTCCTAACGGGTCTGTTTTTGATACTTCTCCTCTGCCTCCAGGTGATTTTCCATACTTGGGAACATGGAGGGAGCAACATTTTTTAAACCAAATTCTGAAAAGCTGAGTTTTGTACAAAACCACTCCACAGTTTCAAAACTGTTAGAGATAGATTTGGAGTCCTATTGACATGCTTCATTGCCACATGATTTAGCATTTACTTATCTCTGATCCAGTAATACTCTCATGTGCTGTCTGTACTTTAGCCCTAGTTCTGTTACTATTTCTCTATACTGGTGACCTTTTATTCTGTTTCCTCCATATGCTATGGTCCTTTCATTTTAGGGCTTTTTGTAATACCCTTGCCACCAGCTGGATGTTCTTACCAACCTCATCTCAATTCACCTAATAAATGATCAACATTCGGATGCCAGTTCAAACACCTTTTCTTGGAGGGATCTTTCCTGCACTCCCCAGACAAGGCACCTTCTAGTCTATTACTCCCCACACTCTGAATTTGCAGCTCTGGTAGTTTGTGACTACTGGTCATTTTATTGAGCACCTATTTCCCAGCACAAGGCTGTGTTCACTCAGAAGCCAAAGGATTGTGTTTGCTTTTCTTACCAGTTGAATCCCAGAGCTTTGTAGCTACAAAGCCAGTGCTCATCTCACTGTTTTCTGAGCATATTTGGCAAAGAATAACTGACCATTTAAATCTAAAAGGCTCTCATTATAAAAACAACTTTTAAAATCTGTGCCACTTGATTCCTTTTATATAGAAGAAATAAGAGCATCCATTTTCAAATATGAGTGGGAGCTAAGAACTAAGAGTTCAGGCATCCATAATACATGTTCTAAGAAACACTTGGAAAAACCAATATTTTTTTCTACCCTTTTCTTCTTCTTGAAGCTATATACAAAACCCTTGATTTTGAACATAGGTAAAAATGAAACTGGCCAACCTTCCGCTTCCATGATCTTACCCCAATTGTGCTAAGAAAATGACACTTATTTCCTGACCTCTGATAGTTCCTACCTACATTCCTTGGTCTCAATTCCACATTTTAAGTGAAGCAACTCAATGAGACCCTGTCTCTAAATAAAATACAAAATAGGGCTGGGGATGTGGCTCACTGGTTGAGTGCCCCTGAATTCAATCCCCAGTACCAAAAAAAAAAAAAAAAAAAAAAAAAAGTAAAGCTTTCACTATTGCAACATTATGTCTTCCTTCTGAAAACAAATGATTTTCATCAATGTATTTAATAATTCAGGCTTAAACTCCTGATCATTTAAAAAAGCATTAGACGAATAGAATATCATTAATTTACTTCAATTATAAATTCCCATGGAAATAACAAGAAGAAAAGAAAGATACAGAAGTATTAAGCAATATTGAGAAAACAGAATAATCAATTAGAAGTCTTAGAATTGGGAGTTATTTGCCAAAATTGTGTTATTCTGATGCACATTCAGAAAAAACATAATAGTGCTTATATATAACTACTCCAACAACTAGCCATTAAATTAGTAAGGTTGCAAAATACATAGAAATGATCAATATTGGATATTCAGATGCCCTAATATTTGTCCAATGGAGGGCAAAAATGTAAACTTCTTTCTCACAGGCAACACACATTCATGATCATCTATTCCATGCCAAGCACTGGGATTTGTGATTAAAAGAAAAGGATCTCTGCCTCCATAAATATTAGATAGTTGTAGATAAAAATAAATTCGATGAGTATATTATATAATCTGTTGAGATAACATAAATGCTATGAAAAAAGAAAATGGGGAGAGAATCATGAGTGTGAGAAGGAGCCTTATCATTCAGGCATTGTGGAGATGGGGAGAGCTTCCAGGGGGAGGACACATTTGAGCAAAACTTGAAGGAGGGGCTGGGGTTGTGGCTCAGTGGTAGAGTGCTTGCCTAGCACGCATGAGGCACTGGGTTTGATCCTCAGCACTACATAAAAATAAAATAAAGATGTTGTATCCACCTAAAAAAAAAAAGAACTAAAATATAAACATTAAAAAAAAAAAACACGAAGAAAGCTAGAGAGCTAGCTATGGGAACAACTGGGGCACCTATGTCTTAGGAGGAGGGGAAGGTTTTATCTGGGGTATTCTAGGAATAGAAAAAATAATAATAAGCATATGGCTAATGTGGAGCAAATGGACCAGGGAAATAAAGGAGAGGAGGAATTCAGAAAAGTACTACCGGGCAGCACCATTCATTTTCATTTTCCTCCTGTGAATGGCACTGACATCTTTTCTTATGCTATTTGGGGCAAAATGTCTGTCCAAGTTTTTCCCAATTTTGTAGTAGTTTACTTCCTTAGTGTCGAGTGTTGAGAGTTCTTTAAATATTTTAGACATGAGTCTTTTGTTGGACATGTGATTTGAAAATATCCTTTTTAGTGTGTAAATTATCTTTTCATTCTCTAAAGAGTGTCTTTTATGAGGCAAAGTGTTTTAACTTTGGAAAAGTCTGATTTAGCAATGTCTTTCATGAATTCTGCTTTTGGAGTTCCATCTAAGGACACTTTCTCTAACCCTAGGTCATAAAGGTTTCTTCCAAAAATTTCATAATTTTATAATTATATCTGCAATTGATATTTGAGTTCACTTTTACATAAGATATGAGGATAAGATTGAGGTTTCTTTTATGCAAGTGTATATTCAATAATTCCAGTACTGTTTTTTGAAATGACTATACTTTCTCCACTTAATTGCTTATGAACTTTTATAAAATCAAATGGTATCTGTACAAGGTATTATTATTTAGCAAGAAAAAGAAATAAGGGCTGGGGTTGTGGCTCAGCGGTAGAGCGCTCGCCTCGCACAGTGCGCAGCCCGGGTTTGATCCTCAGCACCACATAAACATAAATGAATTGCACTGTGTACCACTAAAGTAAATAAATAAATATTTTTTTAAAAAGGAAAAAAAAAGAAATGAGAGATCAAGTTATGAAAAAACATGGATTAATATTAAATGTATATTTCTAGGCAAAAAGGTGGGGACATTCTGAAAAAACACGGTAAACACAGTATCTGATTCTAGTCATGTGACATTTCAGAAAAGGCAAAAATATACAGAGAGGAAAAAGACTGGTGATGAGCAAGTGTTCATCAGGAAGGATTGACTAAAGAACATGGTGCTGTTTTGTGGAGAGTGAAAGTATTCTGTACAATGCATAATTGTTGATAAACATACTATACATCTGTCAAAACCCACTGAGCTTTACAGTATTCTAGAGTAGAGATAATATATCGAAATTTTAAAACATTATTTGGGGCTTAGCATAGATAGCCTTTACGATGTTGAGGTATGTTCCTGTTATCCCTATTTTTTCTAGCATTTTGAACATGAAGGGATATTGTATTTTATCAAAGGCTTTCTCTGCATCTATTGAGATAATCATATGATTTTTATCTTTGAGCCTGTTGATGTGATGAATTACATTTATTAATTTCCTTATATTGAACCAACCTTGCATCCCTAGAATGAAGCCCACTTGATCATGATGCACTATCTTCTTGATGTGTTTTTGTATTCGATTTGCCAGAATTTTAAGTTCCAGGCCAACATCATCTTAAATGGAGAAAAATTGAAAGCATTCCCTCTAAAAACTGGAACAAGACAGGGATGACCTCTTTCACCACTCCTATTTAACATAGTTCTTGAGGCCGTAGCCAGAGCAATTAGACAAAAGAAATTAAAGGGATATAGATAGGAAAAGAAGAACTCAAATTATCATTATTTGCAGACAATATGATTCTATACATAGAAGATCCAAAAAATTCCACCAGAAATCTGCTTTATCTAATAAATGAATTCAGCAACATAGCTGGATATAAAATCAATACCCATAAATCAAAGGCATTTCTGTACATCAGTGACAAATCCTTAGAAAGAGAAACTAGGATATCCATCTTATTCAACCACTTTTCTTTTTTCCCCTTCCCCCCTTTATTCTAAGTGCATGATTGAAGACTTGAATGCTGCGAATATACTTGTATACAAACTGTTTTGTGTAAAAAGATGGTCTATATGTATAGTATGAACTGTAATACATACTATTATAAATAAAAATTTTTTTAAAAAAAGAGAGAAACTAGGAAATCCACCCCATTGACTATAGCCTCAAAATAAAAAAATAAAATATTTGGGAATCAACAAAAGAAGTGAAAGACCTCTACAATGAAAACCATAGCACACTAAAGAAAGAAATTAATGAAGATCTTAGAAGATGGAAAGATCTACCTTGTTCATGGATAGGTAGTACTAATATTGTCAAAATGACCATTGTCCCAAAAGCACTATACAGATTCAATGCAATACCAATCAAAATCCCAATATCATTCCTCATAGAAATAGAAAAAGCAATCATGAAATTCATCTGGAAAAATAAGAGACCCAGAATAGCCAAAGCGATTCTTAGCAAGAAGAATGAAGCAGGTGGCATTACTATTCCAGACCTTAAATTTTACTACAAAGCAATAGTAACAAAAACAGCATGGTATTGGCATCAAAATAGACCAGTTGACCAATGGTACAGAATAGAAGACTCAGAGATGAACCCACACACCTACAGTTATCTTATATTAGACAAAGATGCCAAAAATGTTCACTGGTGAAAAGACAGCCTCTTCAACAAATGGTGTTGGGAAAACTGGAAATCCTCATGTAATAAAGTGAAATTAAATCTTTTTCTCTCACCATGCACAAAACTTAACCCAAAGTGGATCAAGGACCTAGGAATTAAACCAGAGACCTTGCACCTAATAAAAGAAAAAGTAGGCCCAAATCTCCATCATGTTGGTTTAGGCTCCAACTTCCTCAATAAGATCCCTATAGCACAAGAACTAAAACCAATAATCCATAGATGGGATGGATTGAAACTAAAAAGCTTCTTCTCAGCAAAAGAAACACTCAGTGAGGTGAATATAGAACCTACAGAATGGGAGCAAATCTTTACCACAAGCACATCAGATAGAACACTAACCTCGAGGATTTATAAAGCTCTTAAAAGTCTTAATACCAAAAAAAGCAAATAACCCAATCAATAAATGGGCCAAAGAACTAAACAGACACTTCTCAAAAGATGATATACAAATAATCAACAAATATATGAAAAAATGTTCAACATCTCTAGCAATTAGAGAAATGCAAATCAAAACAACTCTAAGATTTCATCTTAACTCCAGTCAGAATGGCAGCTATCAAAAAAACAAACAACAATAAATGCTGGCGAGGATGTGGGGAAAAAGGCACACTCTAACATTGCTGGTGGAACTGCAAATTGGTGAAGCCAATCTGGAAAGTAGTATAGAGATTCCTAGGAAAATTGGGAATGGAACCACCATTTGACCCAGCAATCCCACTCCTTGGCCTACTCCCAAAGGACTTAAAAACAGCTTCCTACAAGGACACAACCACATCAATGTTTATAGCAGCATAATTCACAATAGCTAGATTGTGGAACCAACCCTGATGCCCATCAGCAGATAAATGGATAGGGAAACTTTGGTATATATACACAATGGAACACTACTCAGTACTAAAAGAGAATAAAAACATGGCATTTGCAGGTAAATGGATAAAGTTGGAGAAAATAATGCTAAGTGAAGTTAGTCAATCCCAAAAAACCAAAGGTCAAATGATCTCTTTGATATGAAGATATTAACTAATAAAGGCAAGAGAGAGGGAATGAGAGGAATGAAAGAGCTTTAAATAGAACAAAGAGGGGGGAGGGAGAAGTGGGGACAAGGGGATAGGAATAATGGCAGACTGAGTTATCCATGATTACCCTAAATACATGTATGAGGACACAACTGTTGTAAAAATACTTTATATTAAACCAGCAACTTGAAGAAAAAACATTATTTGGTAGAGAATGTTTTAAAATTAATAATAATGGGTTCCAGAATGGAATGAAGAATGGACAAATCTGCCCGGAGTGGTGGCACACACCTATAATTCCAGCAACTTTGTAGGCTGAGGCAGGAGGATCACGAGTTCAAAGCTAGCCTCAGCAATGGCGAGGCACTTAGAAACTCAGTGAGACCCAGTACAAAATCAAGAGGACCAAGATGAAGGTATGGAATGATTCCCTTAATAGAGTCCTTCAAAATATTTCACAACTTAAGTGTCATTCCTCCCAGCCGGGATGAGGAGATCTCTCTTTAATGTGCACACAAATGTATTTTTTTTTTCTCTTTTTATATATGTCTTTATGTCTGTGCATTTGTCTAAATTTCATGTAAGTGCCCCTGGGTTCAATCCCCAGTACCAAAAAAAAAAAAAAAAAAAAAAAAAGAATGGACAAATCCATCTAAATATACTGGCAATGTATGAAACAAAGTCACTGAAGGAATGGGGGAAAGGATGCAGACCTAAGTAACTTTGGAAATAAATGGAGTCTATAAAATTAAGCAAAAGAAATTGTATTTATGTACTGTGCTACAGACAACAAAGTTGTTTCCCATATGAGTAGGGAGTAACAGTTTAACTATACACCTATATTAGAATTAAACAATTAAGAAAATGGATGAAGCCGGGCACAGTGGCGCACGCCTGTAATTCCAGCACTTTGGGAGGCTGAAGCAGGAGGATCGCAAGTTCAAAGCCAGCCTCAGCAATGGCGAGGCACTTAGTAACTCAGTGAGACCCTGTCTCTAATAAAATACAAAAAAGGGCTGGGGATGTGGCCCAGTAGTCGAGTGCCCCTGACTTCAATCCCCAGTACCAAAAAAAAAAAAAAAAAGAAAGAAAGAAAATGGATGATATATCAAGGAAGCCAGGACTCTGTGTTAGAATGTAAGTTTATGGATAAGCAAGTTGATGCCTAGTGCTCACTAGTTGTTATTCATATGATAACAGGATTAGAATTGGAGACTTCTATATCAACTCATGTTTAGCTTAATACAGTTCTAAATGGTCACATATGGAAAGATTTGAAGATAGATGTACGTATCAGGTTAGTGTATGCCCGTGTCATTCCTTGATCCATCAGCTGAGAAGGCCTATAGCACTCTGTAGGAGCCCTAATTAAGGAGATAGCTAAGATTGCGGTTAGCTGTGAGCCATAAAGATGTTCAAGCATTACCGCCTTCCATGGTCTGGCGAGACTTGGCACAGGACATTGCGGAGCGGGTCGGCACCATTGTGTGGTGGTTGGAGGAGTGTGGATGGTGTTGGAGTTGTTGTTGGAGTTGTTGTTGGAGCCGGAGAGAGAAGCTAGCAGAATAAAGAGCCTGTTCGGGCCCCAGAGCAGGAGACAGCAAGGACAGACCCGCCAACTCTGCTTAGAGTGCAGGGGAGTCCGGGGCAGTCCTGGGGTCCTACATCAGAGAGCCGCCAGGCCAGGCTCCATCCAGTCCCGCCAACCTCTGCCCCAGAGCAGGAGACAGCAAGGACAGACCCGCCAGCTCTGCTTAGAGTGCTGGTGGGCCCAAGGCAGTCCCGAGGTCCTACATCAGAGTGCTGCCAGGCCCAGGCTCCATCCAGTTCCACAGACCTCTGCCCCAGAGGAGGAGACAGCAAAGACAGACCTGCCAATTCTGCCTGAGCCCAGGCCGGCCCAAGGTAGTCCTGCGGACCTTCAACCAAGCGCGGCCAGCCCCAGACCACCACAGGAGCTCATATTCAACCAGTTTGGCTGGCGCCAACCAGTGTGAACCCAGTTTAAGGTAGCATACTTTGAGGGTCAGTGGCAGATTCTGATGGTCCAGCGCTAAGGGGAGGCACAGACAACCTGCAAGGGTATTAAAAATATAGGGAAGAATCTGTAATAACTCAGATCTACACTGCAAAAAGTAAAGCAAATAGACATCATGAAAAAACAGGGGAGGAAAATACCCCAACCAAACCAGGATTCTACAATAACAGAACCCATGCTCAGCGAAGTCGACAAAAATGTCAGAGAAGGAGTTCAGAAGGTTCATAATTAAAATGATCTGTGAATCAAAGAATGACCTAAATGAACAAATACAGGCAAAAATTGACCACTACAACAAAGATATAAGAGAGCAAATACAAGTAGCAAAAGATTACTTCAAAAAAGAGATCGAAACTCTGAAAAAAAAAACAGTCAGAAATCCTTGAAATGAAGGAAACAATTAACCAAATAAAAAACACAATTGAAGGCATCACCAACAGACTAGATCAACTGGAAGAAATAACCTCAGACAATGAAGACAAAGTATATAATCTTGAAAATAAAGTTGACCACACAATGAAGATAGTAAGAAACCATGAACAGAACATCCAAGAAGTATGGGACACCATCAAAAGACCAAATCTAAGAATAATTGGGATAGAGGAAGGCACAGAGTTTTAAACCAAAGGAATGCACAACCTCTTTAAAGAGATAATATCAGAAAATTTCCCAAGCATGAAGAATGAATTGGAAAACCAAATACAAGAGGTTTATAGGACACCAAATGTACAAAATTACAACAGATCTACACCAAGATACATTATAATGAAAATGCCTAGCATACAGAACAAGGATAGAATTTTAAAGGCCACAAAAGAGAGGAATCAGATCACATATAGGGGGAGACCAATTCGTATCACAGCAGATTTTTCAATTTAGACACTCAAAGCTAGATCATAAAACAACATATTCCAAGCTCTGAAGGAAAAGGGATGCCAAGCAAGAATCTTATACCTAGCAAAATTAAGCTTTAGATTTGAGGACGAAATAAAAACCTTCCATGATAAACAAAAGTTAAGAGAATTTACAAGTAGAAAGCCAGCACTACAGAACATACTCAGCAAAATATTGCATGAAGAGGAAAAGAAAAACAATGATGAAAATCAACAGAGGGAGGTATTACACTAAAGGAAAAAAAAAACAATCAGAAGAGAAACCATGTCAAGGTAAATACCAGAAATAAAAATGGCTGGGAATACAAAACACATCTCAATAATAACTCTGAATGTTAATGGCCTAAACTCACCAATCAAAAGACATAAATTAGCAGATTGGATCAAAAAAGCAGACCCAACAATATGCTGCCTCCAAGAGACTCATCTCATAGGAAAAGACATCCATAGGCTGAGAGTAAAGGGTTGGGGAAAATCCTACCACTCGTATGGACAGAGAAAACAAGCAGGGGTTTCCATCCTCATATCAAATAAAGTAGACTTCAAGCTAAAGTCAATCAAAAGGGATAAAGAAGGACACTATATACTGCTCAAGGGAATCATACACCAACAAAACTTAACAATTACAAATATATATGCCCCAAACAATGGAGCACCCATGTTCATCAAACAAACTCTCCTCAAGATTGAGTGAAATATACCACAACACAATAATTCTGGGTGAATTTAACACACCCCTTTCACCACTGAATAGATCTTCCAAACAAAAGCTGAACAAAAAAACTATAGAACTCAAAAATGCAATAAACAACTTAGACTTAACTGACTTATATAGAATATTTCATCCTTCAACAAGCGAATACACTTTCTTCTCAGCAGCACATGCAACCTTCTCTAAAATAGACCAACTACTAGGCCACAAAACAACTCTGAGGAAATACAAAAAAGTTGAGATTCTACCCTGCGTTCTATCTGACCATAATGGAATGAAATTAGAAATCAATGATAAAATAAGAAATAAAAGCTATTCCAACACCTGGAGACTAAATAATATGCTACTGAATAAACAATGGGTTGCAGATGACATCAAAGAGGAGATTAAAAAATTCTTAGAGGTGAATGAGAACACAGACACAACATATTGAAATCTCTGGGACACTATGAAGGCAGTTCTAAGAGGAAAGTTCATTGCATTGAGTTCATTCCTCAAAAGAAGAAAAAGCCAACAAATAAATGACTTAAAGTTACATCTCAAAGCTCTAGAAAAAGAAGAACAATCCAACACCAAAAGTGGTAGAAGACAGGAAATAATTAAAATCAGAGCTGAAATTAACAAAATTGAAACCAAAGAAACAATTGAAAAAAATTGACAAAACAAAAAGTTGGTTCTTTGAAAAAATAAATAAAATTGACAGACCCTTGTTGAGGCTAACAAAGAGAAGGAGAGAGATAACTCAAATTACTAATATATGTGATAAAAAGGAAATATCACAACAAACACTACGGAAATACAGGAAATAATTCGAAATTATTTTGAAAACCTGTACTCCAACAAAATACAAAACACCGAAGGCATCAATAAATTTCTAGAGTCGCATGATGTGCCCAAACTTAAGCAGGATGATATACATAATTTGAACAGACCAATTTCAAGCGACAAAATAGAAGATGCCATCAGAAGCCTACCAACCAAGAAAAGCCCAGGACCAGATGGATACACAGCTGAGTTCTACAAGACCTTCAAAGAAGAACTGATACCAATACTCTTCAATTTATTTCAGGAAATAGAAAAAGAGGGAGTACTTCCAAACTCATTCTATGAGGCCAACATCACCCTGATCCCCAAACCAGGCAAAGACATATAAAAAAATAAAAACTTCAGACCCATATCTTTAATGAACATAGATGCAAAAATTCTCAATAAAATTCTAGCAAAACGGATACAAAAACATATCAAAAATATAATACACCACGATCAAGTGGGGTTCATTCCAGGGATGCAAGGATGGTTCAACATAAGGAAAACAATAAATGTAATTCACCACGTCAATAGACTCAAAGATAATAACCATATGATTATCTCAATAGATGCAGAAAAAGCATTTGACAAAATACAGCACCCCTTCATGCTGAAAACACTAGAAAAACTAGGGATAAATGGAACATATCTCAACATCATAAAAGCTATGTATGATAATCCCCAGGCCAACGTTATTCTAAATGGAGAAAAATTGAAAGCATTCCCTTTAAAAACTGGAACAAGACAGGGATGCCCTCTTTCACCACTTCTATTCAACATAGTAATTAAAATGCTGGCCAGAGCAATAAGACAGATGAAAGAAATTAAAGGGATACAGATAAGTAAAGTAGAACTCAAATTATCACTATTTGCTGATGATATGATTTTATACCTAGAAGACCCAACAAATTCCACCAGAAAACTTCTAGAATTCATAAATGAATTCAGCAAAGGAGCAGGATACAAAATCAACACCCATAAATCTAAGGCATTTCTATGTATCAGTGACAAATCCTCTGAAAGGGAAATGAGGAAACTTACCCCTTTAACAATAGCATAAAAAAAAAAATAAAATACTTGGGGATCAACTTAACCAAAGAGGTGAAAGACTTCTACAATGAAAACTACAGAACACTAAAGAAAGAAATTATGGAAGACCTTAGAAGATGGAAAGATCTACCCTGTTCTTGGATAGGCAGAACTAATATTGTCAAAATGACCATACTACCAAAAGCACTATACAGATTTAATGCAATGCCAATCAAAATCCCAATGACATTCCTCATAGAAATAGAAAAAGCAGTCATAAAATTCATCTGGAAAAATAAGAGACCCAGAATAGCTAAAGCAATCCTTAGTAAGAGGAGTGAAGCAGGTGGCATCACTATAGCAGACCTTAAATTATACTTCAGAGCAATAGTAACAAAAACAGCATGGTATCGGCACCAAAATAGGCCAGTAGACCAATGGTACAGAATAGAGGACACAGAGACTAACACATATAATTTCAGTTATCTTATATTAGACAAAGGCTCCAAAAATGTACATTGGAGAAAAGATAGCCTCTTCAACAAATGGTGCTGGGAAAACTGGAAATCCATATGCAATAAAATGAAATTAAACCTATATCTCTCACCATGCACAAAATTCAACTCAAAGTGGATCAAGGATGTAGGAATTAGACCAGAGACACTACACCTAATAGAAAAAAAGTAAACTCTAATCTCCAACATGTTGGATTAGGGCCCAAGTTCCTTAATAAGAATCCTGTAGCACAAGAATTAATACCAAGAATCAATAAATGGGATAGACTCAAATTACAAAGCTTCTTCTCAGCAAAAGAAACAATCAGTGAGGTGAACAGAGAGCCTACTAATTGGGAACAAATTTTTACCACATGCACATCAGATAGAGCACTAATCTCTAGAATATATAAAGAACTCAAAAATCATAACACCAAACAAACAAATAACCCAGTCAACAAATGGGCCAAGGAACTGAACAGACACTTCTCAGAAGAAGATATACAATCAGTCAATAAATACATGAAAAAATGCTCAACCTCTCTGGCAATTAGAGAAATGCAAATCAAAACCAGTCTAAGCTTTCATCTCACACCAGTCAGAATGGCAGGTATTAAGAACACAAAGAACAATAAATGTTGGAGAGGATGTGGAGAAAAAGGCACACTCATACATTGTTGGTGGGACTGCAAAATTGTGCAGCCAATATGGAAAGCAGTATGGAGATACCTTGGAAAACTTGTAAAGGAACCACCTTATGACCCAGCTATCCCACTCCTTGGTCTTTATCCAAAAGACATGAAAACAGCATACTACAGGGACACAGCCACATCAATGTTTATAGCAGCACAATTCACAATAGCTAAACTGTGGAACCAACCTAGATGCCCTTCAGTAGATGAACATATAAGGAAAATGTTGTATATACACACAATGGAATATTACTCAGCAATAAGACAGAATAAAATCATGGCATTTACAGGAAAATGGATGGTGTTGAAGAATATAATGCTGAGTGAAGTTAGCCAATCCCAAAAAGCCAAATGCCAAATGTTTTCTCTGATATAAGGAGGCCAACTCACAGTCGGGTTGGGATGGGGAGCATAGGAGGATTAGAGGAATATTAGAATGGCCAATGGGGAGGGAGGGGAAGGGTGGGGGCAAAAGTGTGAAGAAAAAAAAAGATGGTAGAATGAGATGGATATCATTACCCTAAGTGCATGTATGAAGTCACGAAAAGTGTGAATATCCCTTGCATACAACCAGAGATTTGTGTAAAAAAAGTGCTCTATATGTGTAATATGAAATGTAATGCATTCTGCTGTCATTTATATCATCTTAGAATAAAAAATAATAATAATAAAAAGAAATATGATTGTAAATGTGATGAACCACACAAAAGTGTTAAGCACAATAAATGTCACATAGTAAGTAAAAAAAATAAAAAAAGAGCCTGTTCGTTTCCAGTCTGCCTCTGAACTTATTCCCGCAGCGTCGTTGCTCTAAGCGGCAATCGCTTGAGGCAGCGACAAGTGGTGGTCCGTACGGGGACTACAGTCAGCAGGTAAAAAATAAGAAAATTTTAAAAATGGAAGCGAAAATAACAAAAGGTCGGATAATAAAAGCCATGGATGAGTTTTTCGATATCGCGGACTCAGTGGATAGTGAGGAAAGTGATCAAGAAAGCATAGCCTCTGAGTCAGTTAATACCAGTGAGAAGGGTAGTGGTGTAAATTCAAAAGTAAGAGCTGCAAAAGCCATCAGAAACTTATTGAAATTAGCCGAAGAATATGTACTCTCCTTAGAAGCTGAAATTCAGGATACCAGTAAAAGTGATATTAGTAAGAAGGACCCAAACCATGAAAGTACGGTCTCCTCCACTAAGCCAGTTAGGAATTATGAAACTAGTAGTGAAGAGGAATCAAAAGGTGATTCTGGGAGCACAGTCTCCAGTAAAAAGAACAAAAAGAAATTAAAAAGGAAAAAGGACCGACAAGTAGAGGAACCACTTGTGTCCTCTACTCCCCCATGGATGGAATCCATTACAGAAAATATGAAGGGTATTACTAGGTGTTTGCAAACCCTAGAAACAGAAATAAAAAGTCTTTCTGAGCGCTTATGCGCTCTCAAGGGTAACTCAGATACATTGGGAACTGCCAATATTTGAAAATGAAAATGAACAGAGGATCCACCAGTCAGTAGATTTCAAAACAATAAAAAATCTCAAAGAGGCAGTAATGACGTATGGGCCCCAAGCTCCTTTCATGTTGAGTATGCTGGAGTCCCTTAACACCTTTAACTTAACCCCCTCAGACTGGAAAAGTTTATGTAAAGCAGCATTAAGTGGGGGGCAATACTTGGTTTGGCGATCGCAATTTCAAGACCTTTGTATAGAAACGGCTAAAAGAAATGCAGCCGCGGTATTTGGAGACCATAATATAGAAATGCTCACAGGAGAAGGGCAGTTCGCAGACTTACAGCCTCAAAAATATTATGACCCAGGTGTATATGCTCAGATATACACAGCTGCCTTAAAGGCATGGAAAACTTTATAAGGACCTGGGGATCTACAAGGTAGCTTGTCAAAAGTGATTCAAGGACCTAATGAGCCATATGCTGACTTTGCTGATCGACTTTTGAGAACTGCAGGTAGAGTGTTTGGAGACATTGATCAAGCTATGCCATTAGTCGTTCAATTAGCATACGAAAATGCTAATAAATACTGCTAGGAAGCCATCAGGCCATGGAGAAATAAAAAGGATCTTTCCATATATATACAACTATGTAAAGATATAAATGACATCTTTGTCACAGGAAATGTGATTGCAGCTGCAATGAGAGGTGTTTCCCCTCAAAATTTCACAAGGGCTCAACCTACACATTATAATCAATCAAAATATTCCAGGCAAAATTATCATAATCAATCAGGATCAAAAGGAGGTTGTTGAAGAATCAAGATTAATAAAAAAAAAAGTACAAAATCAAGAGGACCAAGATGAAGGTATGGAATGATTCCCTTAATAGAGTCCTTCAAGATATTTCACAACTTAAGTGTCATTCCTCCCGGCCGGGATGAGGAGATCTCTCTTTAATATGCACACAATTGTATTTTTTTTCTCTTTTTATATATGTCTTTATGTCTGTGCATTTGTCTAAATTTCATGTAAGTGTGACGTCACAAATAACAAAGTGCTTATGAAAAAAAAAATATATATATATATGGATCCAAATAACTTTAATTCATTTAAGTTTAAGAGTATTCAATTTGGGTAAATAGTTTAATAAGTGAAGGTACCTTCAATTTTGATGTATAGGGATTTCTCTTTAGCAAAGAATATGACTAATGCTGTATAACCTGATATTTTGGTGTTTTGACATAGGAATGTTTATTTGTAATTAAATTTATTTGTTTTATATTGATTAATTTGAGTTATTTCAACAGATAATTTCATGGAAGGTTACAGAGACTCAAGGGTTCCAGCTAACAAATCATTTTTCCAAAGTGCCTTTAGCTTTTCTTTACTCTATCTTTAATGCAGTAAATACCCTCAGTCTTTCTTTGTTTTGTTCTGAATATGATATTTTGCCAGCTTATGTTTGTGAAAGCTCAAACAGAAATGTGTGTGAGCAGAAATCAACTTTAATTTTCTAATCTAATAATTCTATTTTTTAGTTTGACAATTCGCCTCTTGACTCAGTGCTGGAATTGCACTGCCTTTCCTTTAAGAATTGATGCTTGAGTTTCTAGGTAGTGGGCCCTGAAGATTTGCCGGTGGGATTGTCTAGACATAAAAAAGACGGCTGCTGCTACAGCTGCAGGGATCGCAGTCGCTGCAAGCATCCCTGCTGCTCAAGCATCAAACAACCTCACCAGCAGCGTGGCCTCTGCCCTGCATGCATGGGGCCTCCTAGATCGATGTATTATAACAAGTGGACATTTTGATCTTTCATTGTTTGGGACTTTACGGGACAATGCCTTGCAGGTATTTTTCTAGAGAACTCAGTGTGTTGTTTACTTGATAGAACTCAGGGCAGCTGATTTGTTTAAAGAATTTGATATGCTATGCAACTTGGCTCGTCAGCAGAAGGCTTATCGCCTTAAAGCCGCACCATCTCCTCACAATTGGACGGCTGTTAGTCATCATACACAGTCGATCCTGAAGGGCTCGATTGGATGGCTGGTAGCCAATGACGGGTAAGATTTCCAGAGGGGGACAACCTAAGACAGGCACAGTTGCACGGGACAGTTTCGTGTGGCCAACATATCAACCTAAGACAGGAGTCAAGGGCACAGCCTTGATCATCCGATGACAGGTAAGAATGTTGATTGCACATGGATGTCCTAGAGCATCCCCTCTTTTAAAACAAAAAGGGGGGAAATGTAGGAGCCCTAATTAAGGAGATAGCTAAGATTGAGGTTAGCTGTGAGCCATAAAGATGTTCAAACATTACCAACTTCCATGGTCTCGCAAGACTTGGCCCGGACATTGCAGAGCGGGTCGGCGCCATTGTGTGGTGGTTGGAGGAGTGTGGATGGTGTTGGAGTTGTTGTTGGAGTTGTTGTTGGAGCCAGAGAGAGAAGCTAGCAGAATAAAGAGCCTGTTCGTTTCCAGTCTGCCTCTGAACTTATCCCACGGCGTCGTTGCTCTAAGCAGCAATCGCTTCAGGTAGCGACAGCACTCACTATTATTTAATGCTGAAAACTTGGTTTCTTGTACCATTCTCCACAAAAAGGAACCAGAGCTCCTTTGAGAAATGGGTGATTCTAGGACTGCAGCAGGATAGATACTAGGCCTGGAGACCCTTGTATTGCCAGAAAGAAAGTGTTGAAAAAAATAAATGAGAGTATGTAGGAAGAAAAATATGAACCAATTAAAAGAACTCACAATGTTCAATAATGACATAATTTGAACAAAATAAACTAAGTAGAATTGGATTATAACACAAAGTATAAAATAAATATCCATGTCAGGAGAAAAATTCAAACAAATAAACAAAGAGAAGTGATAACTCTTCCATGTATAAAAATTTCAAATAATTTACTTGCATAGTCTACCCTCAAAGAGTGAGAACATAACTCACCATTTCTTATGAGGGACATTTCAAAAAACCAGAAGAAAGGATTTCCAAAGTTTTACCACAAAGAAATGATCAATGTTTGAGGAAATGGATGTTTAACCTGATTTAAACAGTACAAGTGTATAAATGTATTTTAAAAGAATAGGGTACACCATTATTATGTAAAATTTTTATGTTTTTAATGTATCAGTTTAAAAAAAAATAAGAAGGGGTTTTGCATAATGAGTTCCCCCCAAAGAATGAAGTGCAGAAAGGAGAAAAAGTTACCTTTAGCACAGAAACCTGACAAACTATAGCAGGCAGGTAATCAAAGTCCCATAAACAGTGACAAGTCATGTTCACAATATGTGTCCTAGAAATTATGTGGAAAATAAACTTTAGAATCAGTGTATCTACAAAAATCCTCCTAAGATTTTTATTAGAATTGTTTTAAATTTAGAGATAAATTTGAGAATAATTTAAATCTTTCTCATCTATGAATATGGTATATCTTTTCATTTAAGTTATTTTAGACTTCTTTCAACAGTGTTAGTAATTTCAGCATACAGTTTCTGAACATATTTTATTAGATTTTACTAAGTATTTCATTTTGGGAGATATTGTAATGGTATTTTTAATGTAGTTTTTACATTTTGGTTTCCAATTGCATATTGCTAATATTAAGAAATGTGATTGATTTTTGTGTGTTGACCTACTATCCTGTGACCTTACCAAACTCACTGACTGGTTCCAGGAGTTTCTGCCTGGTTTGACTGGTTATGGTTGCTGCTGTTTTTTGTTGTAAATACCTTAGAATCTGAATTTTCTATATAAACAATCATGGTGTCTACAAATAGGGATAGTTTTGTTTCTTCTTTTTCAATACAGGTCTTCATTTCTTTTTATTGCCTATTATGTTATGTAGGCCTTCTAGTGGAATGTGTAGTTATAGTGGTGAGAGAGGATATCCTTCCCTTGTTCATGATGTTTAGGAAGAACAAAGCCATATGATTGTAAATATAATTTGAGCTATAGGTGAGTGTGTGTGTGTGTGTGTGTGTGTGTGTGTGTGTGTGTGTCTACACTCCACTGGCTTAAAGAAATGCCCTTCTATTCCCAATTTGAAGACTATTATTATGAATGAATGTTGTATGTTAGTAAAATTTTATTGCACTTTGATATTATATGTGGATTTTCTAGTTTAAGGTGTTAATCCAGTGGATACCTGGATTCGTTTTTGATATTAAACTAGTCTTACATTCCCAGGATGAAACCCACATAATCATATTGAATTATTCTTTCTATAAACTGTAGATTCGATTTGCAAATATTTTATGGAGGATTTTTTTCTTTGACTTTCATGATGAGTATAGTTTTAGTGTTTTCTATTCTGATCATATAATGTCTGACTTTTATATCAGGATAATGATGCCTTCATAAAATGAGTTGCAAGCCAGGCATGGTGGCACACACCTCTAATCCCAGCAACTTGGGAGGCTGAGACAGAAGCAGTCTCAGCAACTTAGTGAGGCCCTAAGCAACTTAGTGAGACCCTGTCTTAAAATAAAAAATATAAAGGGATGGGGTTATGGCTCAGTGGTTAAGTACCCCTGGGTTAAATCCCCAGTACCAAAAAAAAAAAAAAAAAAGTTGCAAAATATTCCTTCCTATTCTACTTTCTGGAAAAATTATGCAAACTTTATGTTAATTCTTCTTTAAATGTTTGCTAAAATTCACCAATGAAATGCTTGGGCTTACAGATTTCTTTTACAAAATGTTTTAAATACAAACTCAAATTTTAAATAGTGATAGGACTATTCTAGTTTCATACCTCATCTTAAGTGAGTTTTGGTAATTTGTTTTTCAAAGAATTAGTATATTTTATCTGTTGTTGAATGTGTGTGCACAAAGGAATTAGTAGGACTTGTCTTTCTGTGAGGTAGGCAGTGATATCCATTTATTCATTTATGACATGGTAATTGTGTCTTTCTCTTTTTTTTTTCACTTTTGTTCAGTCTCGTAATCAACATCTGTATGTTTTGACACTTTTCACACTTTCTTTTTTTTGGTGCAGGGGATTGGACTTTTCACACTTTCTATAATAAGCATTTATCATTTTATAATTAGCAAAATATTAAATATTATAATAAATTTTAATATCATTTTAATTATAAATTTATTTCTGCATTTAAAGTATGGATAATAAATACCGATAACAAGGGATTTATATGTGGATTAAAAGTAATAACACATGAAAGTATTCTACTATTTGTATTTATCCATTAGATATTATGATTATAAGATTAGCAAAAGAGACATTTGTGTAATTGAATCAAAATAATATAATTGTTCTCCAGCAATGAATAAATGGAAACATTTATATTGTGATTTGGTGGGTATAGGAAATAAGCCTAAATTTTGAAATGCTTTCTTACAACATTTTGAATAACAATGTCTATAATTAGCCATGTGCTATTTATTTATTTAAAAATTTAGTTGCTTCTGAAAATCATGAATGACTACTAAAAATTCAAAATCTTTGTAAACGAGTATAAGGAAGAGTGAAAGGTAGGCAATTGTTTGGGTATTTCTGAGCTACTCAATAGAGTTCTTTGAAGACCAGTCATCTAAACTGAATCCTGTTATGGTTGGTTGATTCATATTCTTTTTTTTTAATATTTACTTTTTAGTTTTTTTAAGTGGACACAATATCTTTATTTTATTTTTACGTGGTGCTGAGGATCAAACCCAGTGCCTTGTGCGTACTAGACAAGCACTCTACCACCGAGCTACAACCTCAGCACAAGTTGATTCATATTCTTTAGATCCTCAGATTACCTGTGGGTCCAGAACATGTGGGCTAACTTTTCTACATTTCAAATCAATCAAAACATAAATAACATAAATCGGTTCTAAAAAAAATAGGTCAGATAATGCACTTCTAAACCTCACCTGTTAAAGCAGCATGGAGTTTGGGGGCAGAAAGGAGAGTGAGAGGGGATTGGGTTGTCTTTGCACGCACCTCATATGGCTGCCACAGCATAAACCCAGTTACCATCCCTATTCCACAAAAGGACTCCCTCTGAAACCCAGGAACACTCGACCAGGCATTTGGAAGATGCCAGGCGATGAAAAGAGTTCTCTCCTTAAATATTGAGCTCTCAGAACCCCAGGAACCACAAACAGGCATGAGGCCTGGGAAATGACAGATGAACAGAATCCTGTTGTAGGAGAAGGAAGAGCTTTAGATGAAGCCAACACATTCCGCCTTGATTTATGCAATACTCAAGTACTAACTCTCCAGCCAACAGCACACTTCCAGGCTATATGCAACCACCAAATTACCATAAATTAAGCTCAGGCAAAAATAAGGCCATAAAATGGACACTTTACAGTGGCTATTGACTACAATGTTCAGTTTGCATTAAATCTTCTGAAACATTGTTACTTTGTCAACTGAATTAGTAATTGGTGTCTTCTTGGGAGGGAAATATATAAGGTTTCAAACTCCATATATATTACTCACCACAATTAAAGTCACCCGCTGTAAGAAGCCGCTATCTATATGCATCAGACTAATTATTTTGTGCTTTTTTGCTAAGATAATGGGACACTGCTGCCAGTGGGCAAATCCCGATCATACATTATATCACACTTCCTAGCAATTTTGATGAAAACTACAGGTGGAGACAGATTATAATGGGAACATCTAATTGAAATTCATCTCCATTTTGCTTCAGATGGAAGACATGCTGCTTGAGCCCTGAAACATATTCAATTTCATTCAAATTGGATGCAGATTTTTCAGGCAAAACTAAATTCAAGGAATATATATTTCAAAGGGTCCTGGAAAAGAGAGACAGAAGAAGCATAAATGTTGACCACTTGGGTTTATCAGAGCTGCTGCTGCCCAAGGGAAGGGGAGGAATAAATTCTCACTAAAGGGCATTACAGCTGCTATAACATATTTCACTGGAAGTTAGCAACTTCGATCCTTCACAAAGACCACGAGGAATACCGTGGAGTCCTTTAATATTTTACCTAACACTCCATGGGTATGTCTCTTTATCAGTGAGGAGGTCCCTAATGTGTCCTTCCCCATGTCCTACCTCTGACACCATCTCCCATGGCAAAAGTTGGAGATTTTCCAGTGAGACATTGAGTAGAAGAACATTGCCCTCCTGGGCCCAGAAACTTTTACACACTCACACACTCACATGCATACATACACATACAAACATACATACATTTGTACACACACTAACATACAGTCATACATATATGTGCAGACACATCCATATATGTGATATATTTACGTGAACGTGCATTTTTATGTATCTGTGTAGGATATATATTCTCTCTCTATGGCTATAAATTACAACATCCCTCAATGCTGATAAAGTTGATAAAATGTTTAAACCAAATAAATACTCCCAAAAAGTTACTTAGAATAGAGTATTTTGGATACTGAAAGTGTAGCTCAGTGCTAGAATACTTGCCTAGCAAGTGTGAGGCCCTGGATACCATATCCAGCACCGCGCACACGCGCGCACATACACACACACACACACACACATGCCTACACCATCAAAAAATGAAAAAATTTTTTAAATGGAAAATTTCTTGAGTTACTTTTGCTAGACATTAGACAGTGTACTTTTTGAGAATAACTGACTCACTCATTAATCAATTTGGTTATTGAACCAGTAAGTGATAAACACTGACTATGTGCCAGAGACTCAAATACCAAAGACACAACAAACTTTACAGTTTCAGCCATGGATAAGCTTTCATTCTGTGAGTAAGAGACAAACAGGTAAAAAAAAAAAAAAAAAAAAAAAAAAAAACAGGATATACATGATACAGGAAAAGAGATTGATGGTGTATGCTCTGTAAATAGAAGCTCTCTCTCATAGGGTGATATTTCACCAAAGACCTGAATGAAATGACAGTATGTTAGACGTGTGACTTCAGAGGCAGAAAGAATGAAATAGGCGAAGGCTGGGAGGCAGAAACCTGCTGTGGTAGGAATATGAGGAGAGACGGGGGACTTAAAGGATATGAGGTGAGATAGAAGAGAGAGAAAGAAAGATGGCGCACACCGAGGGAAAGAGAATTCACAGACTCATAAACTTGAAGCATGTAAAATGCCCATCGTTAGGACAATACAAGAACCTCACATATTCACTTTCACTCTGCAGGGCTAAGTATCATGTGGTTTTTCATTCTTCTATCTGACTTTATTATGTCCCCATGGGCTGGCTGCATTCCATTTTATGGTTGAGATCACTGAGGCACAGAGGGGAATTTTGCCCTTTTTTTTTCTTTTTATTGATGAATGTTGGAGTGTCTGCAGCATGCGCAATGCCTCCCTAAGTGTTCGGTAGACAAGAATGACAAGGTTATTGTTTGCTTAGAACTTATGTCCCTTTGAGTTAAATAGAAAATAAATAAGTAGACAAATTAATAAGACAACTGGAAAGTGTTACATTCTGGAAGAAACAGGATCATGTTAAACAGAGGCACTCGAGGGAGTGGGCAATGCAGCAGTTTTACCTAGGGTGGCTGAGAAAGTTCTCTCTGAGGAGTGACACTTGAACAGAGCAGGACCTAACAGCTGAGATTAAGCCAGGCATAGGAGGATCTGAAAGAAGGGCAGTGTAGGGAGAAGAAACAGCAAGCTCAAAAGCCCAAAAGCAGGAGGAAAGGTTTCTGTACCTGAGGGACAGAAAGAAACTTATGGAGCCCATGGCTACTCAACCAGAAAATAGAGAAGCCAGAATGCAAACCTAAGTCACTGGTCCCAAAGCCTAACTCTTTTTTTTTTTTGCCATAACACCTCTCTTCTGGTTTTCTTCATTTGAAGACGTTTTGCTGTAATCTGTGCACAGGCAAAGCTAATCATCTCCCCATGCCTACCGCACTGAAGGAACCTCCCTTTCCTGAGCTCATGCAGACCTGTTCAAGCTATCCATATTCCACTGAACAAATTTAACCCAAAGCTGCTGTATTTCATTGCACGTGTGTGCATCCATTCTACCATGTAGCAACAATTTTGCGCTGCTGCTTCCCTTAGATAGGATGGAAGTGAACCCCAGCCTCATGGAAGTCATAGGAGAAAATCAAAACTTTAAACACATAAGAGAGTACTTTCAAAAGTTTGCAAATTCCCTAAACGCAATGGACATGTCAATATTCATTATCATAGAGGGTTTGGAATGGAGGGAGCTACCAGACAGAGAGTAGACAGTCAAGACCTCTCTGGAGAGATTCTTAGAAGATTTTTGATCTGAGATGTGAATGATGAGGAAGACCCATCTTTGGGAAGTCATGAGGAAATAGCATTCCAAGCAAAGTGCAGAGCAGGTGCAAAGGCCCTGGGGCAAGAAGCAGCTCTTCTAGTGAAAGCAGAATGTGGCTGGAGCTAGGAAGGTGGTTGTGAGCAGAAAGAAGTGGAGGAAACTTGAGAAATATTTTAGATTTTGAGTGAACCCAGCTTCTGATGGATTCAGAGTGGTAAAGAGAAAGAAGCCAAAGTGGTAAAGAGAAAGTGGCCACATTAAGTGGAAGGTGCGCTGGGCAAGAACAAGAGGGGTTTGGGAGAGGGGACCTATGATTCCTTAAGAAATTCTATAGTGTGGAAATCCTGAGGAGCCAGGATGTTCTGCAAAGAGAAAGAAGTTGGAACAGAACACCATTGTGTTTGTAAATGTCTTAAAGACATGAGAGCAAAATAAAGGGTCAGGGTAACAAAACCATGAGCAACTGGAAGCAAAGAGCAAGCACAACTAACACATGCTGCCTTTATCTACCTGTCAAACGTGCTGTAAGCACTTCACACATATGAACAAACTAGTGTTAACACACGTAGGAACATACATGTTTAAACTTCACAACAATCTCACAAATTACATTCCATATTTATCTCCACTTTGTGGATGAGAAAACAAAGCACAAAAGGTAAAGTGCCTTGTGCCCAAATCCAAGAGCTGTCACAGAGACAAATGGCAACTCCTTTAATTCCTGCTGGGGATCTCTCCTTACCCAGGATGCAGTTTCTTCTCTACAGAAATGGAGGCCTTATTCAAAAGGGAAAAGGAAACCAGAAGAATAATTCTAATTGTGACTACTTTTTTCTTTCTCATATTCTGTGGTCTGACCCAAATTTCTTTGGCTCTTGGGGTCTCCACACGTGAACTGGAGCAAGGAGCAGCAGTCGCTCAGGCTCACAGACATGTGTGTGCTTGCCTTCTCATTCTCTCTTCCTGACATGTCTGAGATAGAAACTGTGAATCTTCCATTATCTGTGTAAGTAGAAACTGAGGCACAGAGAAGTTAAGCAGGGTGCCCCAAATCACACCATTAGTAAGTGGAGAGGTTAGAATTCAGATGCTGGTGGTGCTTTTCCAGGACCCTGCTTCTCAGGTAAGAGGTAGAATTTGGTGTCTCTGCCTAGCATAGGCGGGTGACTTGGTAAACAGCTGATAAGGAAGACTCTGCCAGTCTCTACCATGAAGGGGGACTCTAAGGGTCAGAGACTTCTGCTCTAGGGAAGAGATCTGAGTCTTCATACAAAAGCCACAGATAAACCTCCAGGAGTTTCGTGGAGAATTTCCATAAAAGTTCTTTCAGTGCTGTATTTTAAGATGTGCTCAAATCTTCACCCATAATATGCAAGGATCAAAATTAATCCAATTCTTCTGACATGGAGTTATAATTACAAGTGATCATTAAAAGTATGCTTTAAATACACTGAAAGAAATGCATAAAGTCAAACCAAAACAAAGCCATACAGCTGAATGCAGTCTTTAAAGAGGTATAAGCAATGTGGTTTCTTTAGAGAGAGATGTTGGAACAGCCAGCATGAAGACCATATTGGTTACAAATATAAATAGCGTCCTAGAAAGTATAAATAAATTCATAGATATAGAATGATAGAACCATAATTACTTAGTAAGAAAGAATAGACTACCCTACCGATATGTCACTAAATTTAAAGTCGACAGCCAGGCAGACAATTACAATCTTCTAAAATAATTCTCCCTACAGCCCTTGCCAGAGACAGAATATGAACTGGCTATGCTGTGGGAACCACACAGGAAGGTCATTTTATAAGATGTCACCATTGCTTCTTAAGAGCCAACAGTCTCTATGGTGAAAGTATAGAGGCAATTCCACACTGAGGAGAAAAGCAAGCCTTTAGAACAAAAACAGAGTGGTATATCTGCCACCCACAAATTGGCACACGAATGTGTAACTAGAAAATGTTATCTGTACCAATGCTCTCCAGGTAATCTCCATTTTCTCCTCCAGGACCACTCTCAAGTCTTCTCCATCTTTTTTTTTTTTTTTTTTTAATTTTGTGCCTGAGAAGTGTGACCTGTATGGATGATATCCAATAGCCTCCTTGGTCCTTTGTATTTGGCCAATGAAAATCATCAGCAGGAATCAAAAGTCAAAGGAGAACAGGTTGAAGCATTTACTGTGAGTGTTTATTCCCATTACTCTCACCAGCAACCTTCTGGACCACAGGTTGACTGTGGCTGTCTACAGTTCCTGTCTCAGAGTCTTCCCTTACACCTACAAGTGTCACCAGGTACTCATACTCCATTCTGTCCCTTGTACCTCACTGTTGCTAGCCCTGGTCCCTCACCATCCCTGAACAGCTCATCTTAAACTTGTGAGCAAGCAGGTATTAAAGTCTCTTCAGGAATCCTTTTGTGTTTCCTATTTGCCAACTGATACCTGGTGATTCCCAAACCTGCTTCATAATCACTTGTGGAGCATGTTTAGAAATAAATATTTCCAGATCCTACCTGAGACCTAATGAAACTGAATCTCTATGCTTGGAACTAAGGAACACGTAACTTTAACAAACGACCCAGGTGGTTCTGATGCAGCCAAACTGGCAAAGACCCCCAATGAGCATTTGGGGACCACTGCTCTGCAGACCCCATCATGCCAGACTGACGCATTGGAAAACAAACACGGTACTTCCAGAACACAATCCCAGCTACACATCCCCCCTAACCACCAGAGCAACCAACACTTAGAAAAACTGGATTCTCCATGGGGACACCCAGAGCCCAGGAAAACAAGCATACGGTCTGCAGTGATAGGAGACGCTCCCGAGCACATTAAGTAAATGCTCAACTGCCCTTTCACATTTGATTAGATCCTCAATTGAAAATCACTTTTCAACCATTTTACAGGAAACAAAATCCATTTCCACTTCCATCTGGTGCCAAAATTAACAAAGTGGAAAATACCCACCAGCTTAGGCCTGCCTAACTTTAGCTCCAAGTGGGCACAGAGCACTCAGTGCCTTTCAGACTTGGGGAAAGGGGTTTGTTTACTTCTGAAGACCACAGACCCCGGGAAGGACCAGTAGATAAACAGAGTCAAGAGCCCAGCCTGATGCAGTCTCTGAGGATCCCCTCTCCATTCAGAAGCGGAAGGCATCAGGAGATGGGCTAAGCTGACCATCTGTTCTCCTCTCTGATAATATGTAATTAAGTAATTTATTTATTCAGCACTTGAACCCCCTCCTCTTGCCTCCCATTAGTCAGGGATGATTATGCCAGACCCAGCTGTAGTTAACATATTGCACACTCAGCTGAGCTCTGTGCTACAAAACACTCTGCTAGCCTCCTGGCTATTACCACCTCTCACACCCAACCACAGGAGTGGCCGCGTGAGGCTGGCTGCTCCGCTGGCTCTGTTTTCTTCCCCAACGATTAGGCAGCCCTCTCCCGCTGTGCATTAAACCATTTACTGTGCATATTTAATCCATTTGTTCAAAGATTAATTTACCCACATCCTCTGATCACTTCCACCAGGCCAGCTTACTGGCTGGGCAGCACCGATGGATTTCTCCCATCTGGCAAATTTTATCTACGATATAAACAAACACAAACGTACACAGAGCCTGACACATGACTAGAGAGCAATGGGCTTCGTTCCATAAGCCTCCGGCAAAACTTAAGAGTGGAAACTCTGATTACATGTAGCATATGTGATGTTTTGCACATTACATGTCATGTTTTACATATCACATCTGTTACTGCGGCCTGACCAGCACATACTTCCTTTAATTTGTTTTTAAAAGGAGGAGCATGAGTGTTGATTCTGTTCCTGCAGTTTGGATGGGGCTGGTTTGATCCAAGGATGGGTTTACGTGCCCTCAGACATTTTGATGTGGGGCGATTATCTGGACTGTCATGGCATGTCCTCAATGCCATCTCAAGTGTGCTTATAAAGGGCAATCAAGGAAGATATGACTACACAGAGAAGGAGCAAAGAAATATGACCCCAGAGGCAGAGAACAGAGATATGCAATCATGGGCCAAGGAATGTCAGTGGCCACCAAAAGCTCGGAAAGCCAAGGAACACATTTCCCCAGAGCCATCAGCCCTATGACACCTGGATGGAGTCTGACCCATCAAAACTGATACCAGACTTCTGGCCTCCAGAACTGTCAGAGAATTAATTCCTCTTGTTTTAAACCACCAAGTTTGCAGAAATTTGTTACAGCAGCCATAGGAAACTCACAGAATGCTCACAATTGCAGTGCTTCAGAATTTTAAATTCTAGGCACTCTTTTTTATACCCTTAATGGATGATAATGATAACAATATTGGTAAATATCTTTTGAGGCCTTCTTGTATGTCATACACCATTCTTACAACTTTACCTATATCACCCCATTTAAAGTTCACAAGGACCTTAAGATACAGGTGTCATTAGTGTGTCATTTTGCAGATAGGCAAAAGAGGCTCAGAAAGGTTAAACAGTTTCCCCTTGGTTACAGATTTAGTAAATGATAAGGCCTAGATTTGAACTCAAGTAATCTGATTTGAGAATCTGAGATAATGTCTTGTTTGACCCTTCCTTTTTTTATTTCAATATTTTTTTAGTTGTAGATGGACACAATATCTTCATTTTTTATTTATTCATTTTTACATGGTGGTGCTGAGAATTGAACCCAGGGCCTCACACATGCGAGGCAAGCGCTCTACCACTGAGCTACAACCCCAACCCTGTTTGACCCTTCTTAATGATGGGGAAAGACATTCCCATCCATAAGGTGGACTGTCTTTTCACGTGCAGATGGCTCTATTTTGCCAGCGGTTCTCCTCATATTGAGCCCAAATTGATCTTCTATAGTGTCTGTCTTTTGTAAAGCCCTGTGAGACACGAAAAATAAATCTAATTGGTCTTCCACAACGCAACTCATCATATCCCCCCAAGTTTGCTCTTTCCAAGGTAACTCTCCCTGTTTTAAATTATTCCACCAATGATATAATATCCTGATGCTTCAAAATCCTAACCATCCTTGTCAGGGAAGGATACAGGTCTATTAACATTCTAGAAATTGCAGTATCCAGAACAGAATGCCATATTCCATTTAGGTCTCGCCAGCACAGAATACAAAGGAACTATTATTGCTTTTATTGACCTGGTCAAAAATTCCATTAGGTTACCTTAAAAATACGTTCTTTGACTTAGCCACCATATCATGAAAAAAATTACACTTATTTTCAATTTGAGGATAACATCTATTGCATACATATGAAATAATTCGAAGAGAAAAGTTAATTTTAGGACTTTAGGATATAATATCTTGTCAGGTAACATTTTCAAAAACCCTGCTACAAAACACCTCAATATTCTGATTAAAATATCACAAGTATTGGTTTATTGGTTTATTTTGGTTTTCTGGGGGGTTTTTTTTTTTTTTTTTTTTTTTTTTTTTTTTTTTTTTGGCACCAGGGATTGAACTCAGTGGCATTCAACTACTGAGCCACATCTCCAGCCCTATTTTGTATTTTTATTTACAGATAAGGTCTCACTGAATTGCTTAGCACCTTGCTTTTCCTGAGGCTGGCTTTGAACTCACGGTCCTCCTGCCTCAGCCTCCTGACCCGCTTGGATTACAGGTGTGCACCACCATGCCCAGCACAAGTATTGTTTTAAATGCATATCTGAGCTCACAAGAAGATAGCGGAGATCCTCAGGGGTCAAAAATAAGGCTGGAAAGAAATTCAGTGAAATAATTCCACACCATCCTGGTTTAGTGAGTAGGAAAGGGCTGGTCTGGGCTTGGTCAGCAGAAGGGCTTCTATTTTAATGGCTGTACTCACAAGGTAAGACCTTGGACCTCTGTGCAGCTGAGAGTAGGAAAAGAGGCTCTCATCCCAACTCAGGACACAAAAAGGACAGCACCCTCAGAAGAGTGGTGTTTCACCTGTCTCCTGGTCCACAGAGGTAAGGAGGAGGCTGGTCCAGTTCCACATTCCAGGTGTGGGTAGAAGGGAAGCCATCCCTGAGTATAACCAGGAGCACATCTTCCCATGTTTGGGCATTTCATTGTATACTGTCCTTGTAGGATGTGGCATTCCTAAGGCAAGAAATTAGCATAAAAAGTGGTCCTGGAGCACCTGGCTAGAAAAATGAGAAACTTCAGATAGATAGAGAGACTCAGCCCAAACCACACAGGAATCCCATGGATAAAGCCCCACTGAGGATATGCATGCAAAATAAAATTAGAGAACTTCAAAGGAAAATCCAGTATTCATGATAAATCAGTAGATAAAATAAACAGAAGGATAAAAACCCCCAAGAACTTCAGATAACAAAACAGTCAGAGATCATTTTTTTAAATACATTAAAACTGATGAAAGGGGCCATGTATTGAAAACATGCATTTAATTCTGGTTATTCCCAAAGCCCTACTAAAATGAAAATAAATCTTTTTTCCCCTAAGGGGCACAAACTCACAAATGTTTAAAAAAGAAAGAAAATGCAGAAAAGAAAAAAAAGAAATTAAGTAATGGAGAGCTGATGGATTAATGATAATTGAGAAGCAGATAAGACAAAGCTATATTCTAAACTAGAAATAAGAGAAGCCAAGAAGCACACTAACCCCTCAGAGAGCACCAGACACCCCCATAATCAACAGGGCCCCTTCATATGCCTAAAATGTTTGAAGCTGTACTGGTAAATATAATTATGCAGGTGATACAAGGAGGAGCTAGTATCAGAAAAAGAAGTGGGTATCATATTGGATCTGAATTCCAACTCCATAATTCTATATTATGCAACTTTAAGTAAGTTATTTAACTTCCTTATGTCTCATCTTACCCAGGGAAATGATAGCACTGACCTCCAAAAGGTTAATGTAAAGATTAATAATCTCATATATGTAAAGCATTGAGAAGAATAAAGTGTTTAATAAATGGCTTCTACTAAAGTTGAATATGTTGTATGAAGAAAACTCTTACATACAAAAAAGACAAAATGAAGAGGTTAAAGCAAATTAGAGGAAATTAAGGCTATAGAGTGAAAAAAATATATACTTTTAATAATATCCTCAGAGAGATCAAATATCCTGGCTATTGTTTGCAAGAACCAAGAACAGAAATTTGTTTTCCATAAAAATAATACTCAGAAAATAAATATGTTTTAAAAAAAAAGGATGGAAATCTGTAAGATCATTCCTGGAATAATAGAAATATTTGAAAACCCATTTCTTCATAACAACAGGAAAAGCAAGAAAGAAAATGTCAACATCAACTTATTCAGCACTCTAGAAATTAATTAAGATTGTAAAACAATGCAAGGAGATTCTGTTCAAGGAAAACATCTGAATATTGTAAGGATGATGAGGTTGTGGCATTCTGTCTTGGCCTATTCCCATCCCTCTTTATGCATATATGCAGTAGTCTTGAAAACCAACAATCGAGGAACTGTGGAAATCAGCAGACTTAGGGAGTTGAAATGGTATGCTAAAAAACATCTAACAAAGAAAAGTTAAAGAACCATGAAGGTATAGAGAAAAAAGAACAAAAGAAAAATGGACATAAATAGAAAATTGCAGACATAATTCCTACCTAGTGGTAATTGCATTAAATGTAAACGGATTAACCACAAAATACAAAGATTGGCAAATGAATTCAAACTACAATGACAGGGGTTAGGGAAGTAGCTTAGCCTAGCAATCCAGGCCTTGGATTCAATCTTTTCACTGAAAAAACAAAGAACAGCATCAACAAAAACAAAAGAAAATCATGCTCTAACTTTATACTATGTATAAGAGATGCACTTTTCCAATTTAAAGACACAGATGAAAAGTAAAAGGAGAGTAAAAAGACATACCATTTAGCCGGGCGTGGTGGCGCACGCCTGTAATCCCAGCACTTTAGGAGGCTGAGGCAGGAGGATTGGGAGTTCAAAGCCAGCCTCAGCAATGGCGAGGCACTTAGCAACTCAGTGAGACCCTGTCTCTAAATAAAATACAAAAAAGGGCTGGGGATGTGGCCCAGTGGTCGAGTGCCCCTGAGTTCAATCCCTGGTACCAAAAAAGAAAAAAAAAGACATACCTTTTAAATAGTAATCAAAAGAAGCTGAAATGTCTATATTTATATTAGACAAAATAACCTTTATGACAAGATTATTACTAGAGACACAAAAAAATTTAAAGTCCATCAGGAAGACATATAACAATTTTAAACATATATTTAACTAGAAGCAAAGCCCTAAAATAAATATCATAAAAGCTACCAGGGAGAAATACAGAATTCAACAGAAATTGTTGGAGATGTTACAACCACACCTTCAGAAATGGATAGAAATAAACAAAGACCAAGAAGAAACGAGATGAAATCAACACTACCAATCAACTAAGCAGAAATCTACAGGACCTGCCACTCCACAACAGAGGAATACACATTGATATCAGATGCACAGGGAACAGTCTCAAGGAGAGACCACTTGTTAGGTAGTACATCAAGTTTCAACAGGGTGTGAGAGTTTATACATACAAAATATGTTCCCCAGCCACAATCAAATGAACTTGTAAGTCAACAGTAGAAAGAAATTTAGAAAATTCACAAACATGTAGAAATTTACACAGCTGATTCCTGAATAACCAGTCAAAGAAAAATCACAAAGAAAATGCAGTAATACAAATGAAAACAAAAATACAACATAGCAGAATTGATGAGATGAAGCTAAAACAGTGCTTAGAGGGTATTTTATAGTTATAAAGGCCTATGTTAAAATAGAAGAAAGATCTTAAATCAGCAACCTAACCTTCTACTCAAGTAACTATGGGAATAAAGCAAACTAAACTCAAAGAATGCATAAGGAATACCATGATAAAGATTGGAGTGAAATAAATGAAATTAGTAAATAGTAGGGAAAAAGCAATAAAATTAAATTTGAGTCTTTAAAAATATTAACAAAACTGACAAACCTTCACCTATACTGACCAAGAAAAAGATAGAATGTGCAAATGACTAAAATCAAAAAAGAGAGGCCATTACTACTAACATGAGAAAAATAAAAAGATTTTAAGGGCATACTATGAATAAGTATACACACCAGTAAACTAGATAACCTAGTTGAAATGGACAAATATATAGAAAAATACAAACTACCAAAGCTGAAATGAAAACAAATAGATTAATGAATGCAAAAATGAAAGAAAGAGATCTGAAAGAACTTTACTAGTAAATTCTGTTATTTGAAATAGAGTTAGCATCAAGACTTTTTACAAACCTACGAAAAGGAGGAAAGCCAGGTGCAGTGACTCATGCTTGTAATTCCTGCAGCCCAGGAGGCTGAGGCAGGAGGATTGTGAGTTCAAGGCCAGCCTCAGCCAAAGCAAGGCACTAAGCAACTCAGTGAGACCCTGTCTCTAAATAAAATATTAAAAAAAAAAATAGGGTTGGGATGTGGCTCAGTGGGCGTCGAGTGCCCCTGATTTCACTCCTCAGTACCAAAAAAAAAAAAAAAGAGAGAAAATATTTACAAACTCATTGTGTGAGACCAGTATTAATCTAACACCAAAACCAGAAGACATACAAGGAAAGAAAACTATATGCCAATAATCCTTATACAGAGATGAAAAAAAAAATCCTTAACAAAATATTATAAGTCAAGGCTAGCATCATATTTAATGGTTTATATAGAATATGAACAAGTGGGATTTAAGCCAAGAATGCAATGTTGTTTCAACATAAACATCAAAGTGATACACCATATTAACAGGATAAAGTATGAAGAAAATGACATAACCATCATTAAGAGACTCAGAAAAGCAATTGACAAAATCCACCACTCTTTCATGATGAAAACATTTAACAATTTAAGTGTTATAGTTTGAACATAAAGTGCCCCCCAGAAACCCATGAGACAATGTGACAATGTTCAGAGGTGAAACGGTGGGATAATGAGTGTGCTATATAACCTGATCAGTGGATTGATCCATTTGACAGATTAATAATTTGAATGGGTGACTCAGTGGTAACATTCCATTCAAACCCAGAGAAATGCAAACACACATATCCACACAAAAATTTGTATATGAACGTTTATTTTAGCATTATTCATAAGCCAAAAAGTATAAATAACCTATATTTCCATTAACACATGAACAGATAAACCAACCAGGCATGGTATCCCCACAGTGTGTTATTATACTCTTCAACCATAACAAAGGACGTACTGACACATGCTATAAAATGAAACAAACTTGAAAACGGCATGCTAAGTTCAAAAGCCAGCCACAAGAACCACATATTGTATGATTCCACTTATGTGAAATTTCAAGAATAGGGAAGTCCACAGAAATAGAAAGTAGATAATTGGTTGCCAGGAGAGGGGTGATATGGAGGGAGTGGGGCATGAGTCCTAATGAATATAAGCTGTCTTATGATAAGGGTAATGAAAATGTTCTGGGCTTGACAGTGGTCACGGTTGCATACTTTTGCGAATGAACTTTAAACCACTGGATTGTATACTTAAACAGGGTGAAGTTAATGGTACAAATTATATCTCAATAAGGCCATCAATAAGAAAGATGATTATAGCCTTCCCCAAATAAACATCCTTCCACTTTTTTTCTTCTCAATCTCTCTCTTTCACAAGCTACTGAGACAAATTTCAAGAAGAGGAACTATAAGGAAGAGAAGGGAGAAACCTTTGAAAAGTCAGAACACAAAGTCAGAGAAGATGAAAACTGGAAAGCAAAGACAAGAAAATTAAAGGAATGGTTCAGGAGATAGAACATTTGAATAAGATGAATTAGACAATGGAGGAAACGAAGATGTAGGGATCAACCACATCATTTTTATTATTACTCAAGAAAATTCCCAGAACTTATTATTACTCAGCCATAAGGAGGAATGAAATTATGGCATTTGCTGGTAAGTGGATGGAACTTGAGATTAGCATGCTAAGTAAAATAAGCCAATTCCAAAAAAACAAAATCCAAATGTTCTCTCTGATATGAGGATGCTAACACACAATAAGGGAGGGGGAGGGAAGAATAGAAGTTCATTGGATTAGAAAAAGGGAATGAAGGGAAAGGAGTAGGGATAGGAATGGGAGAGACAGCAAAATGAGTGGGATATAACTTTCCTATGTTCATATATAAATATACCACCAGTGAAACTCCACATCATGTACAACCACAAGAATGGGATCCTAATTAGAATAAGTTATAGACCATGTATGTATAACATGTCAAACACACTCTACTGTCATGTAAAACTAAAAAGAATAAATTTTGTTTAAAAAAAGAAAGAAAATTCCCAGAACTGAAAGATACAAGTTTCCAAATTTAAAAGTCACTTTAAGGTGTCAGCAAAATTAATGAAAATAAATGTATGCCAAAGCATGCTGATGTGAAATTTGAGAACATTAAAAAGGAAATAGTCTACAAGTATCCAGAATGGTTAAAAATAGAGGAGACATGCAAAAGATCAGGAATCAGAATGGATAGAGACTTCTCAACCCAAAAGACAAGGGAGTCGTCATTTTACAATTCTAAAGGTAAATTATCACCAGCAAACTGTTAATTCAGTGTGAAACAACAGAAAGGTTTTCTTTGTTTCTTTGGCTCTTTCTATTTTTCTATTGGTACTGGGGATTGAACCCAATGGCACTTTTCCACTGAGCCACATCCCCAGTCCTTTTCATATTTTTTTTTTATTTTGAGACCCAGTGTCACTAGTTGCTAAGGCTGGCCTTGAACTTGCCATCCTCCTGCCTCAGCTTCCTGAGTAGCTGGGGTTACAGGGGCCAGCTAGAGATGTTTTCAAGTATGTAATACCTTAAAAGATTTACCCCCCAGATACTCTTCCACAGGAAACTTCCAAGACATATCCCCGAATGAGTCATGACCTGAAGACAATAAACCAAGAAAGAAGGGGCAGCATGAAAGAAACACAAGGGTTTAACAAAAGGGTAGAAGCTCAAGGAATCACCAAGATACTTGCAAAAGAAGATCACAGGAGGAGAGCTGTGTAACTACCCGCCAAGGTTTTTGCAAGGTCAAATCAGCCCTTGGAAAGGTCACACACACTACCTAGTGTATCTGAACAGGCAAGAACAAAATGATTAATGGAAGGTGTAGGTTGAAATAATAAGCACATAAAAAACCAAGCAACCGAAACTTTATAAGTGTTAAGTCTTTGGGTAGAGAGAGAGGAGTCTAAGCAAAAAAAAAAAAAAAAAAAAAAAATGAAACCAAGAGCACATTTCATGGCTTAATTGTGAACAGTGCTTTCAAAGCCAAAACAAAGTAAATGTGGACTCTAAATACACCAATCTAACAAATTTCATCTATTTCTACTGGGGAAAAAAAAATGGGAATTTTGGAAGATGGCTTTTTTGTGGTAGGCATCTGGGGTAAAATAAAGTTAAATCTTCATCTTTTATATTTGAAATTATAGATAACACTCAATATTTTAAAAAATGAAGCAAAGGAAACATTTTATTTGCAAAGCAGTGGAGCAATAAAAGCATTTTATTTAGGGGCATAATATTAAATTCCAAACTAATAAATTGAAAATAATTAAAAGTGGTTTCTCTGGTAATGGCAAAATAGGGAAGAGAAGAGAGAACACGAATGAAAAAAAGAACAAGAACTAGACATTATTTTTCAAAGACAGGGGAAATGTTAACAGTCCAGGGGCAGGAATATTCTTACAGGAGGGAAGGGGATATATTTGTAATTAAAGGTTAGGCGTAAATATTTGAGGAGCAGCCACCTGAGCCTTAGCAACATCTGGGAAACATTCTGTTTTTCTACCTAAAAACCATGAGGATTGTTAACGCTGTCTTACTAAGGGAGCACTGGATGGGGACATTAATACACAGAAGTTGAGAACGAGGAGGCATTACCCCCACTGCACTGAAATAGCTGCAGGAACCAAAACTGCTAAAACAATAAGAATTCAATTCAACTCTTTGCAGATGCAAATGTCAAGGAATGAAGCAGAGAGATAAGAGTTTGCTGTCATTTTTCTAACCAGTGCTTACAAAGTAAGAAAGACTGAAACACTTGGGGACAACAACACAGACTGATGACATGGGTCAGGAGAACAACAGATGGGTAAAGGAACAACACTAAGTACAAGAGACTAACTACCCTGACTGCCTCGGACAAACAACATCATCCATATACTTGGAATGGATGATTGGTAATTAACGCCCAAACTACAAGCAGCTACGTGTGCATGACATTTGTGACATCCTGTATGAGAGTGCTAATACTTCTATGAAACATAGAAAGTTGTATTTAGTTTAGTACAAAGCATCATTTTCCTGCCCAATAAACGCTTGAGCTCTTTTCATGAAGCTCCAGGTTAGAATGTCCTATGCAATAGGGTATGGAGAATAGTAAGCCTCTGTATTCACTGGTTTCACTCCTGAGTAGCTAGGTAACCACTTCTTATAAAAGTCTTATCCATAAACATTACATACCAAATAAGGAACAATTAATTCCACTTAGCTCTCTAAATTCTTGACAGGCAGCATGTGACCACAGTGAGGGTTACAAAGCCCGCTTGAAGGGAAAAGTTGCAATTCTTTAAAACTATTCTTCAATATCAGAAGCTTTCAGATTGTGGCCTAAATCTGTCCTGCAGAACTGTTTTACCTTTTCTAAGAATTGCTATCAAATTAGTTGCTAAAATATAAAAAGTAGAACCCTCTTGCCATTTCCCCCAAAAGCTCAGAGCTGCGGATTCTGTTTCAAGAGATGTTACAACCATTGGCCTGACTGATAAGCTCTTTGGACAGGGCTCAACTTCACCCCGACCCTCTGTGGCCTCCTCCCTGTCTGCCTGGCCACATGGGCAGCTGAGTCTGGGACTTCAGCCTCAATTACACCTGTGGCCTGGCCTGGTGAAATCAGGCTCTAGCCTGATTTGCTTTAAACAGACTTGGTTTAGAACTCCGGGTCCTTGACTCTACTGATGCAGGGAAATTTACTACTTAAAACTTCAGTTTCTCCATCTTTGGCAAAATAGGAATAACTTCTCATGTGCTTCTCATGAGACTGTTGTTAGAATTAACAGGAAAAAGGCACACACATCAAGTGCTTGACATGAACATTGAAGAAGTAATAGCCTTTCCTTCCCCAAAGTGAAATCTGGAGCAGTTCAAACGCATTCGGTATCTTTAAGCATTGGTCACACTTCTGAGTGACCTTCACATGCAACCACGAGAGGTGGTCACCCCTGCCTTTCAGGAGCACGGGAACCGGCAGAGGAGAGCAAACTAAGATAAGCAGGATGGATGTCATGGTGGAAGAGAAAAATGAATGAATGAATGAGTATACTGCCATCACAGGTGATCAGGCAAGTGTCACTCAGAGATTTTTTGCATAAATTTCACAGTAGTTTTCCATGTATTACCCACTTCTTCATCCTCACTTCCATCTACATGAATGCATGGTGGCAGAGGTGGGGGGATCCAAAGCTGGGGCTCCACTAAGTCACTGAAATATCACCAGCCTTCACTATTGCTTGCTGTGTATCCGCCATGTCTTATACAAAGAGAAAGAGCAGCTACTGCTGCTGTCTTAAGATGAGATGTCATATCTAGCTGTGGAAAAACATTTAGAAGACTCTACTTCAGATCTGAGTATACATGGGGGGAGGGAGAGGGAGGCCAATTTTTAAGAACAATCTTACTTGTCTAGTGGGACTCACGCTTCATCTCAAACACAAATGTGCTATTAAGTGAATCTAAAATAACTGATACAAATCTCTCCACTGAGCCAGTGGGAAATTCCAACCTTTATAAGTTGGGAAGTGCTAAACCAGCAACCTTTTAGAAAGGAGTATCTATCTTTCTGAGCTGTTTCTGGGGAATTGCATATAAAGCGTTTTGAAAACAAAAATACTTCCTTATTTTTCCAGGATCCGTTTTGCCAGCTTGATACCAGGCTGCCCAGGACAGATATTGTCAGGGCTCAAAGCGTTTTCAGAATTATATTCACAGTTAAAATGTTTTCCAATATGGTGTTTGAAAATCAAAATCAAAACAGCCCTTGAGGAGAATGAAAAAGAAAAGAAAAAGCATTCCCTAATTTTTAGTTCCTATGAAATATCTAAGGAATTTATTTTCACTACCAACGTCCCTATCATTTAATACTTTCTGAAGAATGTCTTTAGGAGATTTACATTTAGAAGAACAAGGCACAACATTTTGATTGACCACAGTACACTACAAAGTGACATATTCTGATTGATTTTAGAGGGGAAAGAAAAACCATATGCTAACTATTTCTGTCTTCTTATGGATGAAAAGAGTAATTACTGGTCAGATCCCAGGGGTTTCAGAAATGTTGAAGCACCCAGGCCTCATTTTCTAGTTAAATCTTTGAGTCGTTCTTCAATGATGAACTCAGCTTTGCAAAAAGCTACTCTTGGGTCAGCTGACTTGGTAGGAGAAGAAAATGACAGAATCTGAACTTAATTCATTGGACTTTTATTTTGACAAAATGGCTGAAAGGTAATGAAATGTAAACAAAGAAAATTACATATAAGAAATATAAGAAAGACTGTTAGAGAAGAGTTTAGAATATTTGGAATATATTTCTAAACTTTGAGGGTTATTGTGATTTGAATATTTGTATCCTTCCCTAATTCACAAGCCCCCACCATGATAGTATTTAGAGACGGATCTTTGGGAGTTATTAAAATTAGATGAGGTCCTGAGGGGGAGGCCCTCATGATGGAATGAGAGTCCCTCCTCCCCTCCTTCCTCTCTGTCCTCTTTCCTCCTCTCTTGCAAGGGCCTGAGCATGACTGTGCTGATTTTGACCCTCCTGTTCCTTTCACCTAAGGGTAGCTCGAATTCCTCCTTTAGTTTTGGGCTAGGGCTTGGATATCCAGAAACTAGCAATCCTTAGCCAAGTCTCCTAGAGGAAGAAACCATTGTCCTTTCTTATCGTCTATTTACTGTAAAATGAGTAGATAAGCAATTCACCAAGTAAACTCTGTCCTTGAATGCTGAGTCCCTGATCTAGAAAAGTGCAGCCATTTGAAAAAGGAGATGATCTTTCACACTCCATTCTTTGTTGTGCAGTTCATAACCCCTTCTGCAGCCTCTGATACAGGTAACACTTAAAACTGATGAGCACAAAAGGGCTGGATGAAGACAGCCTCCAGGAACTATAAAGAATGCTACCCAGACCCATGCTAGGAATTGCTGTTGTTATACTTACTCTGAATCAATTTTAATCAGGAAACAACATGCCCATTTAAATAAAATAAAAATAAAAGCACCAGGAAGAAAACCAAAGTTGGATTCCAAGAAAAACTGAAGACTTCAGCCTTTACAAAGAAAATCGAATTCTGCCAAAATTTAGCACATTTTACATTTAATTTCACTCTGATTTATAACTAAATCTCCTGGGTACCAATGGTATATAAAAACCCATTTACTCTGTGGAGGCAATTGTTAGTTTTTATAATAA
Source organism: Tamias sibiricus (assembly GCA_025594165.1). Lineage (NCBI taxonomy): Eukaryota > Metazoa > Chordata > Mammalia > Rodentia > Sciuridae > Tamias > Tamias sibiricus. The sequence goes on from CM046662.1 coordinate 16,643,084, forward strand.
AAAATGCATACTGCTTATACCATTATTGCTTAGGAAATTAGGAAACACAGCTTCTAATACCCTGTGCGTGGAATACTGTAGCAAACCACTTAACTTGCAATAATAGAGTATTGACTGGGTACAGTGATATGTGAGACGCAGTCACAGATTAAGGTACCATCACACTGTGCTCGATAGAGTCTCTCTCTCATAATACATTCATTCCACCCTAGCCAGAGAATCCCAAACAGATTAGCTATGAAAAGACCTTAGAGGCACTGCCTATAAAGTATATACTCTTTGCCTCTTTTCACTTTGCTTTTCAATACTTAGTTAAAATACAGATTTATTTTCTTCTTCTATCTGCAAAATCTTTAGGACTTTATAAAGCTGCATTTCTGACTTAAATGATATCTGAGTTAATAAAAGGTGTTTCTGGGGCTAATCCCATGTTTACCAAAGATAATCATCATCCCAAAAGCTTGGGCTATCATTTGCGGGTGTTAAAAGTATGATAGAATAAATCTAAGAGCATTAAAAGGCCTTTCACGTGAGATATACTAGCCCAACAATGCTAAAAGCATACAAGCACACAGGCTCTCTCTCAACACAGATTGCAGGTGGCCCCTTCCCTCTCTCTCTCTCTCTCTCTCTCTCTCTCTCTCTCTCTCTCTCTCTCTCTCCCCTTCCTGGTGCTATGTCTGGGCCATTTCCCTGTGCCACACTCTTCCTCTATGATCTTCTGCCTCACCTTGAGCCCTGAGGAATGGAGCTGCCTGTTTATAGACTGGACCTCTGAAACCATGAGACCCAAAATAAACTTTTCCTCCTCTAATTGTTCTGGTCAGGTCTTTCAATCACGGCAGTGAAAAAGCTGACTAAAACATATCCCAGTGCTGAAGCCTATTGGAATCATGGACAGTTCCTAAGCATTTGTGCCAGATGAAACTAAATAAATGAGAGAAGAGATGATAACCTAGGAAATGTATTCAAATTACAGACCAGAAGAAGCAAAGCCTCTATGAGTTTAACTCAGGCAAAATATAAAGACCGGCACACCCTCAAAACCCCCATTCTGTCTTACCATGATTGGTATTACTCCATTGGTATTACTTCTTATCCATCTGCAATAATTAGAAAAAATAGGAGTCTTTAGAATGTATTGTTAGGGGACAACACTTCATGAGTCACATTTTTGCAAGTCTTGAGTAGAGGTGTTTGCAACATATTTTTGAACTATTTTTTAACTATTTTTGAGCCTATTTTGGGGGCACCTTGGGAACAGGCAACTTGAACTATTTTTGAACTATTTTTGAGCATATTTCACCAAAGATGTTTGAGTAGCCAAAAGTCTTGGCATGTAGAGACAGTGTCTCCTTCTGAGGCAACAGGCAGACTTTTTTCCTAACTAGTGTAGACTTTTTTCCCTCTATGGCTCAGTTTAGGTTTGACAATGGCCCCATGAAAAATTTGTGGTTTTTTAAAATCAAAGTTCCTTGACTATGACTCATTTCTGTTGCATGTACAATATTTACTGAGGCCCTTTCTGCATTGTCCTATGTGACTTGCAAGACAGGAGGGGAAAAAAATGTGAACATGAAGCTCATGCTGCCCACTGAGTCATGAGAGATGAAGTCCCTTGTCTCTGAACCAGGAGTCTCATGTCTTCCAGCAGCATCCTTGAAACTATAGCAGGATGACTTGTTAGCCTACAACTAGGACAAAATATCAGACCTTCACAGGGATAGATACTCACTAGACTTGACAAATTAACTTGTAACTTGGATCTAACCAACTCTTCTCTCAGGGGAATATAATTTGCTTGACTCCTGAATTTCAGTGATTGTAAGGGGTACTTAAAGTACTCCCCTGTCATGGTCATTTCCAGAGGAATGCCTTGTGAATGCCCATAAACCAAAGTGTCAGCTACTGTCCCCACACAAAACTGCCACTTTCTCCTGTCTTGCTCCATCTGCCTCCATTGGCATTTCCAACCTCCCTCCAGCAACTGATAAGCATACCCATCTTCGGAATACCAGTGACCATGCAAGAGCACAGGATGTAGATAATCTTCTTCCAAGTTGCCTGTTCCCAAGGTGCCCCAAAAAAATATGCTCAGAGAATTCTTCCTTTGTGACTCTATGCCACACTCTGACATCTAGGACCTAAAGCACTGCTGCTAAGGCACAGAGTCCCTGAAGCCTGTTACTTTAAAAACAAACAAACAAAAACCCCAGTAACTTCCAACCATTAACCCACTTATCATCAAACTTAACCCATTCCATTGTACAAAGAAAAAGTACACCACCATTTTGCCTCTCTTCTTCCTCATACCCCACTTTATAACAGATCCCCCTTCAATTCAAACTGAAAACATAAATCTCTTACATCAAAGAATACTTGCAGATTCCAGTATCTGAATTTTCCATTCATCCTCTTAATGATCTCTATAAATCCATTGAGTTGATGAGAATATCTGCCAACCAAGGAGCAGAAAACTCTACCAAAGAAAATGGAAGACAAGTTCGATAAAGACTACAAAAGAAAGCAGAGGGAAAAAGAAAAGGAAAATTTCTTGGATCTTAAAGACAAGGGAAGAGTGTATGTGGATATCGAACAAGTTCCTGGAAGGAAGGACAAGAACATCAAGGTCATCATCAGCCTGGAACACTTGTATCTAGGGCAACAATTCTTTGCACATGCGCCCCAGGCTTTGAAACCGGTTATGCTTTTATCAACGTAGCACTGCCCATTTGTATATTCAAAATGCTGACTGGTAATTATAGAAACATGGGTGGAATGGATTAATTGCTCAATATGAAGCTAACTAAAAACTGAGTTTCACTATCCTTCATTTTTCTGTCTTCATCCTCCAAAAAAGAAGAAAATGTAGACTTGCAAGGGAACAAGAAAACCATCTGGATCACAATGCCTCCCAAATTTCACATTCAGTCCTGCCTTCCAAGCAAGGATTTAGAAGCGCTTTTCCTAAACCAATAACTGAGGGGTGCCTGCCAATTTCTCCCAGAGCTTGGCTTTTCTTAACAAGCCATTCTACCGCCTTTATCCCTTTTGTCCTTTATAATGAGAATAAGGGAAACTGGATGAATTGTACACAATCTCCAGGGGGGTAAGGGATGTGAAATGAACTGTAAAATAAAGTAGAGGGGGAGCTTTTGAAGCCACAGGGGTTTCTGAGGGGAAAAATGCACAAATTAAAAAAAAATTTAGAAAGCTGACAGTTTTATAAATTGTTCCATAAAACAATAATGCTTAAATATTTTACTAGCCTAGAAATTGTTTAGTTTTGACAGAAATGGCCCAAGTAGTCAGGCCTATATTTCTATAAGGAAATGATAAATATATACAACATAGCCTAGACCAATTTCTGTAAGAAAAAAAAATAGAAGTTACTCCCCAAGAAGAATGAACTGACATCTAACAATTTATAGTGTTTTCCTTCATTGAGGTTTCTCAAAAGGGCAGTACCACCCCTCAGACCTCTGAAACCCTTGGCTTCCCAGGAAGGATCATTTCTGTAACTCCCAGTTTGGTCCAAATTTGATCATTGGAACAAGGCTCTGACTAGGCATAATCTAAGAAAAAAAAAATCTCCACCCAAATCTTGATCCTCAAATAAGAAGTTTTGAAAAAAAAAAAAGCCTCAACCTTATGAAACAGATTCTGTGAAGGCTGCATCTATTCCCTGGGAATAAAAAAAAAAAAAAAAAAAAAGGGAACTTAAATGACTGTGGAAGTTCATGGCGCTCTGAGGGATTGTATATCATGAGGTCACAGCACAGGTTTGGGGGAAACCAGTCATCAAACAAGAGATCTTAACAGCATAGCTTCTAGAAGTTTCTAAGAAGTTCTACTTGGGCAAAGGAACAGTGTTCCAAATGTCCACAATTCTCCCAAACCAAAAATGATCATAAGTCAGGTCACCTTTCCCCTGGAGAAGGCCACCCTGCATCATTGGGAGCTCATGCATTGCAGGACAATGAAAGTCTGTATCCACCAGTCTGGGCATCCAGGTGACCCACATTTCTGAATAAATGCTTCTGCTGGTGCCAAGGGCTGCGTGCAGCCTGGAACTAGAAAGGAAGAGATTAAACTGAAGGCACAAACACCTGCCTCAAAGCCTGTGGGGAGCTCTAACCATTCTGACAGGCCATTTGTGGTAATTGTCCTGTCTTATCCAATAAACTGGCTATTCCAGCACCGAGAGGTTGATGCCTCCTGTCAGTTGACCGTAATTCCAATCACCTCCATTGCACATATATGTTTTATTTGCATCGCACCTGTACCACCACAGAACAGGAGAGACGAATTAAGCTATGATTAGCACATATGCTGCCTAAATCTGACAAAACTGCTGTTCTCAATGAAATCAAAGAACTGTGTTAGGAAAGGCCAGATGACCACTTAGGTGTGGAAGGATAGTACACAATGACATTGAGACTGTGAGACACGCAAAAATGGATCTAAAGGAAATAGGTTTTGTTAGTTGCATTTTCTTCTGCTGTTGATAGACGAAGAACATTGACAGTGTGTGTTCAGAAACAGCAAAGCAATTCATTTGAAACCCTCATTAGTAAATAAAGTAGCAAATGAATAGGTGGATCGCATGGCTTGACTAAAGGAGTCTATGGTTTGCCAAGGCATCTGGACATTAGCATCTGGATGAAACATCATCTGCACTATTGAAACTCCAAACACAGAAACAGACAAGGTCATTGCAGGGACCGATGGGTCAACCAACTTGTCTCTGCAACTATATTAGTTACAGCAAGGCCAGCTGCTCTTAAAAATAAAACTGTTAGTGCCCAGTGGCAGTGCTCCTGGTAATCAGGCCACACTCCTCCACATGTATATTTGGAGAACCAGGAGATTTCTACCTCATGGCTCCATCAATTTTGAAGCCTCTGGAGTTTCCTGTTCCCAGGTGACACAGGAGCATCAGAGATGCTGGCTTCTTAAAACTCTGTCCCAGGAAATAATGTTTATGCCTCTTTAATGAATGGTCAGTCACGTGGCCACATGCAGAGGAAAGGAGACCAGAAAATAGAGTCCCTAGATGGGCTGGGCCTCCCAAAGTGATCGTGCATTGTGGAATGGGAAGCACTACATTTTGGTGGCTGGTCTCTTCTACACTCACATATTCTCCTGTATAAATATGTCCATTTAGGAGGTGTTTTGAGGTTCGAGTCATTTCAACGTTCTCTTTCACCAAATTGTTTCATCACATCTTCCTGCTTCTTCATCATTAGTCATTGTACACAGATATCGTGCTGAATTTGTCCTTGAAGATGTTGGAGGAGATCTGACCATACAATTAAGATGTTTCACCATGCACGATTAGAGCAGGAATACCTTACAACTGTCCTTCTATTGAGGAAAGAGATTTGTCTTCATGGTTTGGTTCCTGTGCTTCTAAGCTTTATTATACCTAGGATGGGGACAGGCTGGTTGATGTGTGGGACTCTGCTTCAGAAACTTGGATCATGATGTGAGTCCAAAAGTAACTTTGCTATTAGTATCAAGAGTTGATTCTTGCTCAAGTCAAACTAGGGGCTATACGCCATGATGTTGTTAAGTGTGGGAGGGAAGATAGCAAAGGTGACAGTCAGAGGCTATGAGAAAAAGACTTGTTAAGAACTCTCACCCAGCATATCCAACAAAATACAAACTCCTATTTGGCTTACACTTTTTTATTCAAAATCTATTCTAAATTCAGATTCAATATTCAAAATTCAAGTTCAAAATACCACCTTTAGGAACAATGGGCTCCCATTGATGGCTGAACTTTGTCAAGGGGGAAAAATAACAGACTCTTATATTTAAAAATAAAACAAACAAAAAAGCACACCAAAGCCGGGCGCGGTGGTGCATGCCTGTAATCCCAGCACTTGGGAGGCTGAGGCAGGAGGATCGCGAGTTCAAAGCCAGCCTCAGCAATGGCGAGGCACTTAGCAATTCAGTGAGACCCTGTCTCTAATAAAATACACAAAAGGGCTGGGGACGTGGCCCAGTGGTCGAGTACCCCTGAGTTCAATCCCTGGTACCAAAAAAAAAAAAAAAAAATTGTCTAGTAGACACCAGGTGGAAGGAGCTTATGTCACTCAAGTAGGAAAGATGAGGACAAGTGACATTCATCTAAGTAGAAAAAGGCAGATTTTCATAATCATAAGTTACTGAACTTCAAAAAAATTATTTAAAAGGAGTTCTGATAATATTAGCTTCAACAAAATCATATTTGTGCCATAAAACACAGAATCTATGAGCTGCAACTTTTGTCCAGGGGAGTAAATCATTGAGGATCTCTGGGCTTAGATTTTTAACTTCTAAAATGCATGATATAAGTTCTGTTGATTGTGGAGTCTGATTTCCTCGTCAGCATCCACCAAAAGCAGTAACAGAAAATGCCTCTGTAGCACAGTTCTGCTGACTTATGATCCCTACTTTGCGGATGCTCATCTGCTTCTAGGCACAGCTGTTTTCAAATGGAACAGTGCTTTATGCAAACAGTGCCAGTCTGGCCTCAAAGCAAGAAAGCCCCGAGTAGAGGAGTTGGGCAATCAGTATTTTATAGTTGGAGCCAAGAATTTGGACCGTCACCTGCAATTTCAGATCCCTGTGATCCTGCATGGTTTGCTCCTTGCTCAAAAGCATTGCCTGAAGCAGGTCTTGGAGAGATGTTATGAAAACCCTGTTCTCTGGGTCTTTGCTAACATTCATGAGCCTGCCAAGAAGATGAGCAAACTGAAGGGTAATGTAAAAGACTGTGCCTTCTCTACCTTTGCCCAACCTCAAAGAGAAAATTGCACCTGAGTTGATAATTACAAGGTTAGAATCCATGTGAGTTTTTTGTTTTGTTTTGTTATAGAGCTCAACAGTGCAGAGTCTCTATTTAAAAAGAAAAAAAAACATAAGAAATGTACTCTGTAGGGTATTTGGAAGAGTATAATATCAGAATCAATGAGATATGAGTCATCAACAAGATCAAGGTTTGTGGGGAAACTAAGATCAACAGACCCTAAGGAGTAATATTCGCCTTGGGACCTAGTGGAACGTTTCCAAGTCAGTCTTCCCCACTCTTGCTGATGGCCACCAATTGCTACAATCCTACATCTCCCACGACTTCCTAGTGCCAGGATTGGCTCCCTAAGGCAAAGACTCTGGAGTAAATCCACCTTGGTTTATTGAATGCCTTTACCACTTACTGTGTAACAGTAAGTTATCCAATTTCTATTAAGCCTGATTCAGACAGGGGAGAAAAAGGTCTAAAGACATGTTATTTATAAGTTAATAGTGGTTGGATAGGGGATGAAGCATTAAATTATTTTTATTTAATTTATCTTAATTTTCTAAAAATGTTTATAATGATAATTTATCTGAATTTCCTAAAAATGTTTATTATATTTGCAACAAGAAAAACAAACATGTTAGATAATAAACTTCACTAACATGAGACCTTCATGTTAGTTTTAATGGATTCTTTTTTTCTTAATAATGTTATTGTATTTTTTAGACCTTTATTTATTTATATTTATGTGGTGCTGAGGATCGAACCCAGTGCTTCATGCATGCTAAGCAAGCACTCTATCACTGAGCTACAACCCAGACCAAATGGAGTGATTCTTGATGGACCCAAACAATAATTAGGTCTCAGCTTTGTTTCTCTAAATGTTATAAAAAAAAATAATTCCAAAACTCAATTTAAAAATCAGTTGATGGACTTAATTTTAAATGAAGGCAAACCAAATCATAGCACAGTGTAACAAATTAAAATACACAACCTCCCCCAGGTCCTGGGTGGTCATTTGATTCCATCCCTCCAGGCCTTCCTTGGCATGGTGGCTGGCTCCCTTGACAGGGCCATGATGCCTCCTGTATCACATCCATGCTATTACCCAGATATATACCTCCCAGGCTCACCACAAAACTGTCCTTTGAAAGGTTCCAGCAAAATGAAACATTCTACTGCAATGTTTTTAAAACAAGTTATTGAAACCAGAAAGGACATTGCTTTCAAAGTTGTAGTCTGTTCCAAGCACCCTGTTGAGAGTCTTGGCTCATTCTCCAGCAGCCCAGACACAAAATCCAACAGATACAGGCAGTTGTACTTCATGATGGCTGACTAAGCACAAAGGGTGTGTCAGTCCACCCCATCACTAAGGAGCTTCCTAGACTGACAGCAAATACCAAGAGTCTTAATAAACCTACAACTACATGCAGACAAAAGAGAAGACCAACAGTTGCAGAATAATTTGCAAATCAGAGAATCAGGTAAAGTAGGAAAATCCTAGAAGAGACAGCAAATTATGTGATTGTCAGAAAATTAATTAAAATTCTGGAGAACAACTACATTGGTCCTTGCCTTCAAAGTGACGTCAATATATTTTTAAGAACAAACCTCAAATATATCACTCCAAAAGACAACTTGAATGAGCACAAGAGCACTGAATGTGTTGCATGAGAATCCAAGCATCCCACAGTTAAGCTGCTCATGCACCTAATGAAAACTCTGCAACTTAAGTGTTTCTCTATCCTTCTGCCCTGCTCAACTATAGACTCTGGGATCCTATAACCATAACTGAAGCATTTATCAAAGCAACACCTATTGTCACTTATGTTGGAAGAAATCTATTCTAACTACTAGCACTTATCAATCTAGACTTCCATGTATAAATAGAAGGAAACCATAAAATAACAAAAATCATAAGAAAAATTAACAATATGAAAGAGACACTTGAAAAGCAAAATAACCAACCCCTGTAAATGGGGTTTATGGACAATACAAAACCTCAGCAATCAGTTGAGGTGGTCATCAGCAGGTGAGAAGATAAAAAAATGTGTTGTGTGTACATGTGTGTATACATGCACAATGAAATACTGTTCAGCCATAAAAACAAATAAAATCCTCTCCATTGTGGCAAAGACAAGTAGAACATATTCTTACTTACATGTAGAAGCTAAAGAAGTTGATTTTAAAGAAGGAAAGAACAGAATACCAATTGCAAGAGGACAGGAAGGATAGTGGGGAGGAGGGTTTGAGAAAAGTCAGATAAGAAGTACAAAATACAGTTAGAAAGGAGGAGCAAGTTCTAATATTCTAAAGTACAGCAGGGCCTATGGTTTACTGCAATCAATTATTTAATTGGATTTAATTTTATTTATTTATTTATTTATTTATTTATTTGGTCCCAGGGATTGATCTCGGGGGTACTCAACTGCTGAACCACATCCTCAGCCCTATTTTGTATTTTATTTAGAGACAGGGTCTTACTGAGTTGCTCAGCACTTCACCATTGCTGAGGTTGGCTTTGAACTTGTCATCCTCCTTTCTCAGGCTCCCAAGCCGCCTGGGATTACAGGTGTGAGCCACCATGCCCGGCTATCTAATTTTATAAGAACTAGAAAGGAGTACAAAGTTTCCCAACACACACACACAAAAAAAGTAAATATATAATGGGATGGAAATTCTAATTACCCATTGTTTACAGGCATTAAATTGTCACACTATACTGCAAAATATATACAATTATTAATAATCAATTTTAAAAAGGTAAGGACTAGTGGTACGATTCAATGGTAAAGTGCTTGCATAGCATGCACAAAACCCTGGGTTCAATCCACAATCCCACCAAAGCAAAAACAAGAAAAGAAAGAAAGAAAAATTTAAAACTATGATAAATAAAATAATTATAAAATAATTAAATATGTAATAATCATCTTCAAGAGATTTGATAGAATTTTACAGCTATAAAAAGCAAACACTGTGAAAAGGTTTAACCATAGGCAGGAATACAGATATAATGGAAGAGGCGTTTTAGATAGGTGGTTGGCACAACAGCCATATTCATTTGTCCACTTATTGTCATTGGCTGTTTTTGCACCAAAATGACAGATTTGAGCAGTGGCAACAGAGGCCTTATAGTTTATCAAGCCTAAAATATTTACTACCTGTCCAGTTACAGAAAAGCTTTTCCAATCCGTACCTAAAGTGTGTGTGTTTTTTTTAAATGACAATATAAGTGTAGGTGATCATACAAAGCAACTAGAATTCTCAGACATGTCCAGGTGATGTGTAAATTGTAACAGCACTTTTCAAAACTACTTGATGATTTCTAATAAAGTTAAATCATCGCTGCTCTGTTTCTAGAAATTCTCCATCTATGGATATTCCCAAGATAAATGAGTGTATATATTCACGAAAAGACATGCTCAAGGCTACATATAACAGTTTTGTTCATTCATGAAACAATGCATAAACCAATTGTGTTCATACAATAAAAGACTACACAGCAATAAAAAACAAACTACTGTTATATCCAACACAAAAAGACAACCCCAAAACATCTGTGATATTTAAAATACACAAAACAGAATTTACTTAAATGATTTTACTTATATGAAGTTCACAAAAAGGAAAAGTTAATGAGGACAGAAATCAGAATTTTGGATGTGTTTGGAGGGTGTATGCTGCCTGGGAAGGGCATGAGGAAGCCTTTCTAGGGTGCAAAAATTCTATAACTTGATCTTGGTGTTAGTTAACAGGAACATACTTTGTAAAAATTCATTCAGCTATGCACTTAAAATTTGTGTATTTTTACACATTTGTTTTTATAACTAACAACCAATGGAAAAAAGCACAGGTAAGCAAAATAAATCAATATGTCTTGTAGTTAAACAGAATAATCATTAATTTTTGGCAGAGCAACAGATCATAGGATTAAATATATTTGTTGAAAATGTGAGGCTTAAGAGTTCAACCACCTAGAATAAGAGATAAGCACTTTCAGATCATGAATAAAAATAAGACAGCTACAGCAATATTAAAAAAAAAAATCAGTATTTGGTTAAAAAAAAGAGAGAGAGAGAGACACCAAAAATGTATACAGGATGAATCCATTCACATAAATTCAAAAACAGACAATTTAAAGTATGTATATTAGGAATGTAGGCTGAGGTGGTAAAATCACATAGGAAAACAGGAAAGTGAGTTTCATTAATGCAGGAGAGTGGTTCCCTTATGCAGTAATAGAAGGAAATGGGAGAGGGATGTGACAGGGCTTCTGGTATGCTGGTACTGTTACTACTAGATCTGCATGATGATTGTTCGATTTATTTCTATGATAAATTATTTATATATTTTAGTATCTTTCTCAACATATGCTTTATTTCACATAATAAAAACACTTAAAATGTAGTAAAGACAGAGGAAATTTAAATAAGAAGCTTCATGCACTTTTTTAAAAATTTTTTTTAGTTGTAGATGGACACAATACCTTTATTTGATTTATTTTTATGTGGTGCTGAGGATTAAACCCAGTGTCTCACACATGCTAGGCAAGCGCTCTACCGCTGAGCCAGTCTCAGCCCCGAAGCTTCATTCACTATTATGTGTGTGTTTTCTCCTATGTATAAATGAGAATATTATATCCATGTAGATAGTAATTCCATAAATACATATGAATGTTATATAAAATGTATATGTTGCATACATATGTATGTTCCAAATAGAGAAGATGCATTCTATTCAAACGTCCTTAAGGTCTTTTATAAGTCCCGACTAGGCTGGAGATGACTCTTTCATTGCTATGACCAATGATACCTGTGGGTCTCCCATGCTTTCATTTCCCAGGATGGGGCTTGTATGCATGATCATAATGTCATTGCTTATTAGGTGAATGGGGAGTTCATATGTTGAAGACATGAGGAATCACATCCATCCACACTTGATGTAGGGACCATGCATCACCAAGAAAGCCTGGGCTTGACTTGGATGCAGTAACTGAATGGGATTTTGGATTGCCTTTCTTAGGGAATGGTATGATTCTAGGAACAGACTAAGGTAAAAATGTCTAGAAGATCATGCAAAATCACTTACACTTCCCCCAAAGGGTGGCATTGTCTCTGGGATATGGCTGGCCAGCCAGGAACTACACTTTCCAGTTATCTTTAACATTGATGCCCATCATACCACTGAATTCTGGCCCATAGAACGTGACCAGAATTGACAACCTCAACTTCCAGATCTGCCACATAAAACCTGCCATGCAGTACTCCATCTATATTCTGCTTATCTTACTTTGGACTAGAATGGAGCTGATCCCCCAGCGGTGACTTTAAAGACTCTTTGTTGAAGGTGAATAGGACTCCAATAGCCCCAGATGTCGCCGCCTGAAGCGATGGCCGCTTGGAGCAGCAAAGCCCCGGGAATAAGTTCAGAGGCAGACTGGAAACAAACAGGATCTTTATTCTGTCAGTTTCTCTCTCTGGCTCTAACAACTCTAACACGTACCACACACCACCAAACAACCAACAACCAAAATGGCCCTGACCGGCTCTGCGCTTGGCCCAAGTCTCTCGAGATCCCGGGCCAAGTCTCGTGAGACTACGGAAGGCGGCAATGTCCAAAACTCCATGGCCCAAAGTCAACCGCAATCATAGCCATCTCCCCAAACAGGGCTCCTACACCCGGACCCCTGAATAGCTGAATGAATGGAGACCACTTCTTCTAATCTTTTCATTTACACAGTATGATTATGTGAGCATGGAAGAAACTTCAGTGATATCTCCTCCATTATTTATGCTGGGCCTGTTAGGACATTGAGCTGATGCTGAAGCAAGGAATGATGACAGAAACTACCCCCCTGTGTGGTTGTGGGTATTAAATGAAACCATGAAACAAAGAAGCTTAGCACAGTGTCTCACACTTAGTAAGTGTTGAGTGTGTGTCAGCTTAGTAAGTACCCAGGAAATCATTACAAGGACTTCAGAGTCTTCAAAATGATTAAGTTTCAATAGATGCGCTCTTGAAAATAAAGCAAAGTGATTGATGACTGTCTACTCAGTCCATTTCTTCCAGTTAATCACTCCTTCCTCCAAAGAATCCTCTGGGCTTGGTTATATGAGTTGCACAGTAGGCAACCGAAGCACAATTGAGCCATAAAGCTGTGAAACAAGCTCAATATGCTAACCATCAGGGACAATGATGGGCCAGCTGGAGACTGAGATGAGTCCCCAACGTCAGCGAATGGCGAATGGGAATCATATATAAATATGTATATCAAGGTAACGTTTTTCCCCCACTGCCTCTCCCTCTGTCTTTGCAGCAAGCACATGTGCACAGGCGTGCGCTTGCGCACACACGCTGACATGCAGATAGATTGCTGCACTGAAAAGAGTATTGGTGATTTTATTGATGAGTCTCTCAAATCATCACCAAAACAAAATAAGCTGTTCACTTCACAGCTGGAGTCGAATGGAGTGATGACAGTTGTCTCAACCTTCTCTGATGATAAATGAGCCTTCCCTTGCTTACGTGGGTCCTTGACCCAAATTCACAGCTATTTCAATGACCCAGGCAGACCTCTGAGAAGAAAAAAGCCACACTCACAAATGTTTAATGAAGCTTGTCTCGACCATTACTATTGTACCCTGTCATTCTAACTATAATTGATTTGCTAAACTCACTTTTTTTTTTTTTTTATAATCAGCCTGGCAGACAAAAACACCTAAAATAAATGAAACCCATCTCTCTTCCCTATGCACCAGCCCTCTATCACATGCCTATTTAAAACTTTCTATGAAATTTAATATTTGCTTTTTTTTTAATCTTGGAATTAAGCAAATGAGTATCTTGGCCTGTAAGACAGCCTTTGTAAAAGGATCATGTAAAGAAAACTTGGGGGCATCTGGACTATCTTTTTCTTTGAGGCACAAATCTCAATTGATGGAGATGACTTTCTAAAACCTTCTTTGGCAAAGCTTTAGAAGCCATATCAGGGCCTAGTGAGAAAAAAAAATGTCATAATCAAAGAGCAATGTCTACATAGACAGGGGATGGCAGCATGTAGGACATGGTTCATGTGTTTATCATCCCCAAGAGCCAAGGAGAAATACCACAGAAAATTCCAGGAAGCAAGACATCTACCCTATCATGTAGATCCAGGTATTTAGAATCTCAGATCTTCAAAAAAGGTGACACAACCACATTTCAAAGCACATGTCTTGAATTTGCTTTTACTTGTGATGACTTCTTACAACTGTATAAATTCTCCATGTTGCAAAAACATGTAGATAAAATTAAACAACTTAGAGGAAAAGAGAAAAGAAGCTCTTAGAAGTGAAGGGACTGAGGTTTCTACATTCCTTTCATAGAACCAAACTCCCTGAGAGATCCTCCAGCCTGGGAGGCTACTAGAAGCCATGTGCTTTGCGGCCGCCTGGATGTCCGTCTTCAACAATGGCAGGATGAATGTTAACAGCCTGTAGTAACAAGACTCCATTATTCCCAGAACATAACATCTCAGAAGGACTCCCAGCTACCCAGAGGTGGCAGAGAGTTCCATTTAGCACCATCTTTGTGAGGCGTGAACACCTGACACAGGATGAAAGTGGAGGAGCCCGCCCTGGGGAGGAAGGGCTTCCTCCCTTTCAAATTTCTGAACTTTTCTAGGTCTGTGGAGGTCCAAACCACAGAACCAAGGAAACTCAAAAGGAAAGCAACAAAAGGAGCTGCAGATCAAAAGAGCCCTCTCCACTGCACGGCTCCCGCTGATCGGCTTTCATTACACACGATGTCTTCTGAATTGGCGGCTGCACTGCTGCCTCCCTGGACAAAGTCAACACATTGTGTAGCTGCGTGTGTACAACTGCAGAGGAGCTGGCCGGCTGCCTGCCCTCCGCTCCAGTCCTTTTCAGTCTTCCTCCATGTTTCATTTTTCCTCATGGGACGGGGGGCCTGAGGTGTTTTCTTTGTCCTTTGGACTACTGAGTTTCTCTGCGATCTTTAGGAATGCCATCTGGACCCCCCACACCAGGCTCTCGGGAGAGCTGTCCCCCAGTAGAGACCTTTCTGTTCCCACCTCCATTACCTGTTCTCTTCCCCTCACCTATGGGTCCTACTCTGCCTCTCATTTCTTTAAAGGGATTTGCTTTGTCAAAACTCTCTTAGTTTTATGAAAAAAGAAACCCACTTTTTTGGAGGAAGAGCATCTGGAGATCATGTAACTGGGTTAGCTCACCAAAAGAAAGAACAGGGACCAACCCAAGTCTGGTGGGGACCAAGACTAGACAAGGGCAAGAATGGGGGAAGGGGGTCTTTCACTTCACCAACAAGGTAAGAAAGTGAATACTCATTAAAAATAAGAAAAGAAATCATAGCAAATTGCACATTTTCAGGAAAAAAAATATATATATAAACTAATGTCTCTGTTAATGACCTGTCTGGCTGGTAGCACTTCAGTAATAACTTTCCCATACTGCTTTCCTCTGTGTTTGCTTGTTGATCACCTCTTGATATGGCAATAATTCTGTAATGTAATCTTCCTCAAAAGGATAAATAATTCGGGTTTTTTTTTTTTTTTTTTTTTTTGAGCTCTGTGGGTCAAATGTTGTATTGAAGTTGGGGCAAAAAAAACACACAACATCACAAACAGGCTTGCTTTCCATTTGTAGCCCTGAAGCCTAGCATCACAACTATGAAGATGGCAATGCTGACAAATGACAGTTTTCATGACTCACAACATAAGACAAAATAAGTAGTATATTTACATTTCCTAATAGACTCATAGGATATATTCCTCAGCACTTACGTTTTGACTAGATGTCGATGAGAAATTATAATTATATGTTTCTGATGATTTAAATGTATAAAATTCTTCTAAAACTTCCTCCTCTTCCACTCTCCACAGGAACCATAAGATATGTCTGGATATTGTTCACTTCCCACTTTCCCCCTGTCTTCTCTGTAGGAAATGGCTATGCACTTGACAGGGCAGGGTGGGGAAGAGAGGGATAGCAGAAGGCAAACAGACCAGCTGGAGGCTTCATCAAGCAGTTCATAGAAAGGATGACAGTGGTTTCAGCTAAGGTACTGGTGGTAGAGACTGGAAGCAATCAGACTGAGACTATTTCAACAGCAGAGCCAAGCAGTTGTGATAGGCAAGAAATAGCAGCTCAAGGGATACTAAGAATGTGGCTGTCTGCACACAGGATCATTCTGGGTGCTGGTGAACATTTGTGTATGTGTCTTAAAATGGTGCCTGAAACTAACAGGAGCTCAATAAACACGAGTTGAATCTGAACTTTTTTACATTACCAAGGAAATCTGACAAAAGCAAACCATAAAATCTGACAAGAACAAACTGAAGTCCTAAATTGCTACTGACTAGACTATTGGGATACCAGAAAACATTTCTGGAAATTTCTCTCACTATTCCCTACAGATCTGCTGAGGAGACAAAGAATGAAGACCAGACACGGTGGTGCACGCCTGTAATCCCAGCAGCTCAGGAGACTGAGGCAAGAGGATTGCGAGTTCAAAGCCAGCCTCAGCAATTTAGCAAGTCCCTAAGCAACTCAGCAAAACCCTATCTCTAAATAAAATATAAGAAAGGACTGCGAATGTGGCTCAGTGGTTAAGTGTCCCTGGGTTCAATCACTGGTTTAATAAAAAAGAAGAAGAAGAAGAAGAAGAAGAAGAAGAAGAAGAAGAAGAAGAAGAAGAAGAAGAAGAAGAATTAATCAGTCATTACATATACATAAAATTTCTCGTCCCTGCCTTCCTCCTCTCTCCCTAGTTCTTTTGCTTTTTACTTCCTTCTCTCAGGAATGTAGTATAACTTATCGGTATTTCCAACATATCATGGGCAACCCTTAATAATTGGCATTCAGTCCACTGACCTAAAGAACCCTCAAAGGGCTTATACTCTGTATGAGAGCTTGAAGTCCATATTTACCACAAATTGAGAATATTTATTTAAAGAATGGCAAATAATGTAGGCCAGCTCACTTGAACCCATTTTTCCAATTTTCTTTCCCTTTACTTCCTCCCCTGTAGAAGCTAGAAAGATTGAAACCAGGGCTAGTGATGTGACCTTTCTGATCAATGAAAAATAAGACACTTCCTAGGAATTTCTGAGAAAAATTATCTCTTTCTGATAATTCTTGCTGGGAATGCAAACATAATGGTTTGAGTGGCAGCAGCCACTTGGAGCATAAGGAAAAACAAGTCCAAAGAATCACAGATATTTAGGCCTTATGATCTTTTCTGCCACTGATCTAATACCAAATATAGCACACTTGTAACATTTTTGTGTGAGAAAAAAAAATGAGCTATTATATAAACTATCAGTCCAGCTTTCTACTATAGTCAAGGACACATCCTAACAGATCCATAAGCCATTTCCTAAAGTGGCTTATTTCCTTTAACTAAATCTCCACCATCTCATGTTTATAAGTTAGCCATTTTCTCCTCAAACCATATCATCATTTAGGAAAATATTAATTACCTAATGATTCCAGTGAGTTGAAATTGTTTACTAAAATGTTTTAAAAATCACACTAGATTTCCTAGATGCAATGAAATTTATATAGTATATACAGGTAGAATACGAAATTCTAAAGGAGGCAAATAAAATAAGATTGCAAACTTGAAGAGTGATAGCTCGACAGTAGCTCAACAGGAAAGGTCCAATAATCTTCACGCTGTAGAAGCCCCTTGCTCTCTGCAAGTCTTTGTCAACCAACATGCTTTGCCGTATTAGAAGTGACTGGGTGTTCAGAACATGAAAAGGCCATTAGGGTCCTCCTTAGAAGCTTTTTCATCTAGTCCATGGCCAGAAGGGTACAGGAGAGATGGAGACCATGAGAAGGTAATGGGCAGAAGACAATCTCACCAAGATTACTTTCCATAAAACAGAATTGGCAACATCTGCTCAATCTACTGTAGATAAACAGTGAACTATTTTCCATCTCATTAACTGAGAGGATGAGATATTAAATAAACCCCAGGGGCCTCATGCTTTGTTATCACGTTTAAGGCTTGGCCCAGACTTGCTGCATTAGCTAATTTGTGTAATGGTTTATAGTCTAAGATCCTACGTGATCTCTCTCTCTCCCTCTGTCTTTTGCTCTCTCTCTCTCTCCCTCTCTCTCTCTTTCTCTCTCCCCCCTCTCGCTTATGCACACACACAACCCTACACACACACACACACACACACATACACACATACAAAAAGAATTCCCAAATGGCTTAAAACCAAAAGTCCCTGCTTAAACTGTTTTCCTAATTACTAGTCACTTAGCTTAAATTATTAATCATGTCTTCAACTGTAATATATGATACCTGTAGGTCTCCAAACAGGATTCTAATAGAATTATCTAATTCTATTAAACTGCAAACAACTGTCTGTTAAATATTTATTAGCCAGTCCGCACTCACTGAAGACAGACCGGAATGTCAGCACCCTCTGACTCCCCTACACCCCCAGCCCCCTTGCAGAGAAGGTTTAGCCAAAGCCACTTCTCAGAATGGTGCCTATTGATCAGCTGCCAATTACCTGTTTAATCAAAATCAATGGAAATAAAAAGAGTTTAGAAGAACTTACAAGGTATGGTATGGATTTTTTTAATACTTGGTTAAATAAGTAAATTGGTTTAAATGCAGCTAACTTGATTGTAAACACTTAAGGTTTATTTTACCATGGGAAAACTTCTGGCAGTTAAATAATTAGATTTTCTTTTTTCAGATTAGTGAACTGTATTTTTAATAAAGGAGTTGAAGAGCTGTCAGGCTCAGTCACCCAGGAGAGAAGCTTTTTAATGTTGAGCTTTCAGGCTAAAATGCCTGCTTTCTTGAAGCCATATGAAAGATAACCTGACTGCACTACTTCAAAGAGTAAACATGTGGGGAGTTTTAGACCATCCCATTATGCAATATGGTAAGAGTTCTTTCTCTAAGAATGCAAGAACCACCTAGATTCTCCCAGAAGATCTGGGAACAATGAACAAGGAAAGTCCCTACTCTACCCAGCGGCTTGGGAGGCTGAGGCAGGAGGATTGTGAGTTCAAAGCCAGCCTCAGCAAAAGCGAGGCGCTAAGCAACTCAGTGAAACCCTGTCTCTAAATAAAATACAAAACAGGGCTGGGGATGTGCAGTGGTTGAGTGCCCTGAGTTCAATCCCTGGTACCGCCCCCCACCCCAAAAAAAAAAAAAAAATCCCTACTCCAAACAAACCACTTCAACAAGAGTCGTTCAAAATCCAAACTATAAATCAATTCTTAACAGCAAAAGGCCACAATAAAGAATAAAAAGGAAGGGAGCAGTGTCACCCTGCTCTTGTTGAACTAGTTTCTTGATAAAACCAAGCCAGAAAAGAGAGAACTGCCCATAGCAGAAAACCAGTACTGATGTATGATCTTGATTCCTGGTGGCTGTCCTAAAGGATTCAACCTCAGGCAACAACAGGCTTAGAGTTTGATTTTGATAAAAAAACTCCTGGGAAGAAGCAAAATAATTAGGATCAACATGAAAATCAGCACTAGAAATTTCCAGTTATTAAAAACAAACTATCAGGAAAGAAAATGTGTTGTATTCACACCTAGAATAAAGCATTGCAGTGCAGATGGACAGAATGTTGCAACAGGTGAAATGAATTAATTTTGCAAACTCCATGTCAAGTGAAAGCAATCAGACTAAAATAACATGTAACTGATTCTGTAAGATCGAATTCACATCATATTCAAAATTAAGCTGGCCGGGCACGGTGTCTCACGCCTGTAATCCCAGCACTCTGGGAGGCTGAGGCAGGAGGATCGCGAGTTCAAAGCCAGCCTCAGCAATGGTGAGGCACTTAGCAACTCAGTGAGACCCTGTCTCTAATAAAATACAAAAAAGGGCTGGGGATGTGGCCCAGTGGTCAAGTGCCCCTGAGTTCAATCCCTGGTACAAAAAAAAAAAAAAAAAAAAATTAAGCTGATTTAAGTAGAATAATGTTTACTTTAGGGAGTGGAAGATGGGCAGTCACAGGAAGAAGGCATAAGGGAGCTCTCTGGGTGGTTAGTAAGATCTCATGTTGACCTAGAAGTTGGTCTCAATGTACATGATTTTTCAAATAAAAAGTTTACTTCCCAAAAGTGAAACAACAGAGCAATGTATTTGTCTGGCCTCCGGCAAGTCACTTATCTCTAGACCTCCAAGGTTCCATCATGTGTAAAGTAAAGCAGCTGAACAAGATGATCTTTAGATTTCTATTGCAAAAATGCTCTGATTCTACAAAAGATCAGTAGGCTCACAAGAACAAAATGGGCCAATAAATCTGTACTGACATCAACACAATTTTTGCAGTCAAATCTTTCCCTCCACCCTTTCACCCTTTTCTTCATTTTAATGGTGAAGAAAATTCAAGTTTAGGGGAAGCAACTGTACTCAGGGAATTTCCCAGATAGACAGATAATAAATATCTGGATAAATATACAAATAATAAATATGTAGAGAGCTAGTCTTTTAAAAGACAAAAAGGAGGGAAGAACAATGAACAGATAATTACAACCCACTTAATTTGCTGCCTTCTTTTTAGTTTTTAATTTTCTTTTTCACTCTCAAAAACCTGTCTCTGAAGATTTTCTGCCATTCCTCATTCACATGGAAATATTTAATCTTTGAGCTCTTTTATCCCAAAAGAGTTCATGGTTCTGAAACTGGGCAGAAATGGGCTTTCACGGAATATTAAAAATAAAAACAAATCTGCCCTAAAACATCTCCCTTGCTCGCCTACTAAGTGCCTGGTGTTCTCACTCTTCTTAAAGTAAAGGAATTAGACAGGCCAGCCCTTCACCTAGCAGAGAACTGGTCCTTGTAGATGTGAGACCCAGAGCACAAGCTTTACTGACATTGAAGAGAACAATGGAAATCAGGAGCCCAGTGACTCCAGAAGAGGCAGTAATGACATACAGACCCAAGATTCAGTTTTTTTTATGACCAGGACCAAAAAAAAAAAACCCGAGAATGCTATAAAGCAATGAAGACCAGGTGTTATCCACTATTCATTCCTGGGTCTCCTCATACTTCTACATAAATAAAGTCTTGTGGATTTTACCACATGACAAGAAAATAAAATTCTACCAATGTCTTCTTTTCCCTAAACAACCATAAGTCATTACAATAAAGGATTCAACTTCTAAACTATTAGTTGCAGTACAGAAGGGGCACTGAAAACTTCCCTTCATTCGCTGTGAAAACTAGAGCATAGATCGCTCTGCTCATAGAGTTTTATAAGAACACAGTAGAGATTCATTGGGGAGTGAGCAAATGTCACCAATTCACAGCCAAAATAATGGACAGACAGAACTTAAATCGCTCAAGTGTGAAATATTACAACTTTTAAATTCCCTAGTAGTGTATCCCTTAAAAGGACAAAATAAAGTATAAATCAAGAATTGTTCTTTGGAGGAATATTCCTAGATCATGTTGTCAAAAAACAGATAATATGTCATCTCTCCCTAGCTCTCAGGGAGAGTAGAGGTATCAGGAGAATATGCAGCAAGCAAGTTACCTGCTGCTGTCTGTGACGAATCTTAAACAGAGACCAGAAGCAGGTGGGTTGGTTCTCCTTAATAAGACACAGCCTCTCTGGAGAGCACAAGCTGCCTTTCTAAACATCTCTGTTTGATGCTTTCCTAGCCAGGACTGGCGTTCTGCTGTCTGCTTTAGAGGCAAGGGGCTCAGTTACCACATCAGGGGAAGGAACTCTATTTTGAATGTATGGTCAGACCCCCTCCTTATCCAGTGATTCTAAATCCTCAGATTCAACTAACTGCAGATCCAAAATATTCAGAAAAAAAAAGGCATTCATACTGAATAAACACAGGCTTTTTTTCTTGTCATTATTTGCTACATGACATAGCACAACAGTTATTTACATAGTGTTTACATTGTATTGTGTATTATAAGTAACCTTGAGATGATTTGAAGCATACAGGAGGATATGCATAGGTCATGTGTAAATACTTCACTATTGTATCTGAAACTTGAGCATCGGTAAATTTTTATGTCCTCTGAGGATCTTGGAACCACTTCCCTCTGAATACTGAGGGGCACTGTGTATGTTTAAGTGTCGGTCTGCTTCTCCAGTCTATAAAAAAATAAAAATAAAAAGCAGTTGTGCAAATATTACTTAGCCCATAAAAAAGTGCCATTGACCTAACCCAGGAAAGAAAGATCCTAGGATAGGACAGCTTTTTTCATTCCCAGAGAATGGGAAGAATTTGGGAGAAGAGACAAGAATGCAAACAAGAGCGTCTAGGAGGGGCACTATTACTGCAGCCAAACTCATTCCATAAAGAATTAAGAACTTGGGGCTGGGGTTATAGCTCAGTGGTAGAGTGCTCACCCAACACATTTGAGGCACTAGGTTTGATCCTCAACACCACATAAAAATAAATAAATAAAGGTACTGTGTCCAACTACAACTTTAAAAAAAAATTTAAAGAGAATTAAGAACTTACTAGATACAGCATTTTAACCTCATGAAAAAGAGAGGGAAAATACCCTATTATGTCAAAAAAATTAAAATGCCTCCAAAATGCCTATATTTTATTTAAAAAAAAAAAAGGAATTCAGAACCACATAGATGCTGAGACCAGTTTGCTACTCCACTTGTTCACCCTTGAGAACTACTGAGCCTGAGACTTCTAGTCTCCCTTTCAATATCTATTTTTCCATAATAGAAGTTGTATTTGTTCATGTTGCTGCCAAGTTAAAGACTGCATTTCCCAGCCTTTCTTAAAGGTAGATGTGGCCATGTGACCAGATGATAGTTCGTGAGGGATATGAGCAGAAGTAATTTGTGCAACTTTCTGCTCATATCCAAAAAAAACAAAGCACATGCAATCCTATTATTTTTCCCCCCTTCCACTGAAATTCCAACATGGTGGTGGGACCTGAAACACCCATCACAGACCAAGAACAAGAAGTCATATACCAAAAACAAAGAAGAGCAACACACAAAAAGCATTGAGTCCGCACACTGCAAACCCACTCTACAAACCCTGGGCTGGTTCCTCTCAGCATGCAAACCTGCATCCTAAAACAGCAACCAGTTACCACTGACCAGCTCTTCACCATCCTTCATTCCATTTAGAGTGATGATTTTCTCTACCCCAGACTGGCCAGCACTCTCATCAAGCATGGATGATTCCCACCTAACAGCCTAGCACACACCTCCACCACCCCTAGCAAGAATAGGGGTTACTACAATAAACAACTTGTAGAATTGCAGTAGTTTGAATCATGAACACTGTCTCAATCAAAGTGGCACCATGGCCGGGCACGGTGGCACACGCCTGTAATCCCAGCACTTGGAAAGCTGAAACAGGAGGATAGCAAGTTCAAAGCCAGCCTCAGCAATGTTGAGGCACTTAGCAATTCAGGGAGACCCTGTCTCTAATAAAAATACAAAAAAGGGCTGGGGATGTGGCCCAGTAGTTGAGTGCCACTGAATTCAATCACTGGTACCCCCCCCCCCAAAAATGGCACCATGATCAACCAGTTTGAAATCACCCACTGACGACCCTGCTGAAGGCAGCTCAGTAGACTTTTATCTCCAGCAAGGAACTCAAGAGGCAAGCCAGAACAGGATCACCTAAATATCCTGCCAAGACCTGAGCACTGAATAAATAAGTGCATGAGAATGGAAATTAGGGGGCTAGACCTAAAATAAATTTAACAGGCTGCCTCCTCTGTATGTTCTCTTTTAATCAGTTGGTTTCAAGAGAGTTTGCATTGCAGAGGAGGAGAAGTGACTCATGAGCACACTTGCCAGAGACAGATGCTTGTGGGGTTTTTTTTTTTTTGTTTTTTGTTTTTTTGTTTTGTTTTTTGTTTTTTTGTTTTTTTTTTTTTTTTTTTTTTTTTTTTTTTTTTAATTCTATCAGACAGGGATCTGCAAGAAATTTGGATGAGAAAAAAGGCCAATGGTGAACAGGCTTGGAATCCAGGCAGATTTTCTGGGGAAGTTGTACAGGATTTTTATGGACTCACAGTTCCTGAAACTCTTTTCGAAGACACAAAAATAAAAAGATGAATCAGAGTTTTACAAATAAGGGTACTTAGAGATCATCATCTAGTTCATCTCTGTTTTCTTAAATAAACACTTAACATAGCATACAACACACAGTTGGCAATCAAATATATATTTTGTTGTTGAATAAATGATTGCCTAACTAGAAAATAAGAGATGAGGACCTTATCCAAGATCACACAGGAAAGATTCATGGAAGTTGTGGCTAAACCTAAGTTGGTTTAGCTCTGAGCCCAGTATATTTTCTGTGCTGCCTTTTCTCATTACATGCCACAACCTCTTTAGTTTGTTAAATAAGCCTCAAAATTCATGCATACACTTTGCTTTTCAAGGTGTGTCTATCAATTAGGATAATCCTAGCTGTAGATAAGAGAAAACCACCAAAAAGCAGCTAAAATCAGAGGACGATTTCATTGCTTACTTTGCAAAAATGCAGAGGTAAATTATACAAGGTTTGATTTTTGTGATTCAACATCATCAAAACCCCCCAATTCCCAGCTTTTCTTTTGCCCATGCTTGTGTGTTGCTTTCATCTTTGGGACTATTTCCTCATGGTTGCCAATGGTGGTAGTACCTCTTATCCTCTTATGAAAGCACCCAAATGGGGGGGGGAGTAATAAAGCCATAAATAACTTCAATTTCACAGCATTGTCTGTATTAAGAGAAAACAAAATCTCAGAGCTTTGACAGACCTCCCCTGAAGTCTCAATGGTCAGAACCAAGTCACATGCTCACTCCTGAACCAAAGTGAGGGAAGGAAGGAAGGAAGGAAGGAAGGAAGGAAGGAAGGAAGGAAGGGAAGGAGGGAGGGAGGGAGGGAGAAAATAAAGGAAGGAGGGAGGGAGAGAAAGAAAAGGAGAGAGAGAATGTGATAACTGGCTTAGGCTAATCATGATTCACCTACTGAGGCTGGGCACATTGTATCCCAAACAAATGCATTAGAAAAAAAACATGACAGGTAAATGGCTGTTTGAAAGTACCTGTGAGATTCTACCACATGTGCTGTTTACTTTGACAGCTGTCCTTCTCAAGAATGAGAATAACCCACTGGTATTGTGCACCCCAGCAATGTGAGAAACAGGAGCATGAATTCAATTCAACAAACATTTGTGAAACACTTTGTATGTTTCACATAGAAACATGGTGTCCACACAGGACCTGCAACAAAAATGACTAGGACTGACATTTTTCTTCAATTAACAGAGCTCACAATACAATAGCAAATGAAGACCACGGATAAGTTTATCACAATCCAATATGATGTATGTTCTGAGGGGGAAATGCTAATACAGCGGGAAAACAAAGAAGGCACAACTGGCTCGGATGCGGATGGTCAGGCAGGACAGTCAGTTGCATCTGGCATGGAGACAAAATGGAATGAGCTGAGCCCAGATAGAAGGCTCGGAGTGCCCAGGAAACCAGTGAAAACATGATAGATCTAATGTCTGGAAATTCAGTCTGACTATAGCACTGAACATAAAGTAGATGGATCAACAGACACAAAGAGGTAAGAGCTGGTACCTGAAGAGGTTTGGGGAGACTGTTAGCTGATTTCAAGATTTCACCAGTTTGATAAAGGATCCACCAGGACAGCTGTAGGTGGAGTCACAGGTGTGAAAACAACTAAAAGGCAGAAGGTGCAAAAGTAACATCCTCCCAGGATGTGGATCGAGACATTGCTACTTGGTGACTTGCAATTCCTTTTGCCAATTCTCCATCTACGGAGGCTATTACAAACCAGGCTGAAAATAACATACCAGTTCAGAGTGTCAACAGCTCCCCAGCAGAAGCGCTGGTGTGGGTAATGAGTGTGCTCTGACAGCCCAAGGTCAGATATTTAACAATATTCCAGAGTTTAAGTATGATACACTGAGTGCTGTTTTAGCTCCTTACTTGAAAGGCTCACAGCTGCTAATATTTACAGAAATAGGAAGCAATTACAGTTCGCTGCCACAGGAGGAACTTAAATAATTTAAGACTCATAATGCCTCTGATTCTTTTCAAGCCATCCTTTCTCCAGAACCAGCTGCTTCTAGCTCTCAGAGAGCCCTCTCTTCGGAAGGCAGAGTCGACCTGATGTGAAACTCTGCTTTTGCTCGCCCAAAAACTCAAGCACACAGCTTTTTGGCAGCTACAACACTTCTCCCACACCCGTTCTTCATCTCTGGAAAGGGCCCCTTTTCTCACCAGCGATGAAACTCCGCAGCCATCTGCCTGGGCTAATCTGGGCAAACTGGCATGAGCAGAGAGAACCATAATGTGATTTCACAAATTAAACTAATTTATTTCAGTAGCCATTTTCATGACATGGATGTGGTGGGACAAGAATAGAGAAGAAAGGGAAATGGCGGGAGGCGGGAGGGAGAAACTGAATACATTGAATGCTGAGAAGAGAGGCAGAAGAAAGTCACATTGTAAGCACCCAAAGTTTCCATGGAACCACCACAAGGGCCTCTTGTTATGATTCTACTGCAGATTCATTTTCCTTGTACTAGGGAACAAGCTGATGAGTGGGGTAAGACAATAGAGCCAATTTTGATCTTTCAATCGGAGCTTTAAGTTTCTAGTATCACCCTATAGTATGATCTTTACAAGATGAGAGAAATTTGGGTTATCTATTTTCATTCTAAAGTTCAAAAATATCACCAATATCCCAAGCCTGATTCAGTTGACTGCAGACATTCATTGTAGAATACAGAACCTTTGGCTTCCGTAATCTTTCATGTAGGGTTGCTTCTTTTTCTGGGATGATATCATGCTAGGAAGGGAATTTATATATATGTTCCCTGGCACCCACCAAATTGCCTTTCAGGTCCCAGCTCCTCTCCTCTGTGGTTCCAAACTCTGGGGAGTTGTTTCATGTCAGTGAGCCTCAGTTTCTACTTCTACAAAATGAAAATTTACTTTTAAATATGTTTTAGTTGCAACTAAATTTTTGTAAAATAACTTGGACAAAGAACTTCATAGTGTCTAGACTATACAAAACATCCAATAAAGGCTAGCTCCTTCCCTTCTCTCCCAACAGTTGTTCTTCCATTATTTTCATGGGGATAAAATGTGTATCTTTGCAATGCCTTTTGCATTTGAGAGAAATGCTGATCAGTTGCTCCTCTTTGTACCTTGAATATATGCAGAAATGTATTTTTTAAAAAAAGAAATGTATTTTATACCAGCAAGGGGCTTGTTATGGCTTGAATTCTGCCCCCCAACCTTCATATGCTGAGGCCCTAGATACCATTACCTTACGATATGACCTTTTTTGAAAATAGGGTCACTGCTGATATAATCAGTCAAGATGGGTCTCAGTGGAGTAGGATGGGCCCTGTTTAAGTCAGCTTTTTCACTACTGTGACCAAAAGGCCTAACCAGAACTATTTTAGAGGAGGAAATATTTATTATGGGATCTCTAAACTTCCTTGCATTGTCTCACACATGAGCTTTTGAGGGACACTCATAGCTAAACCATAACATGCCCTGAATCCAGTATAACCAGTGTCCTTATAAAAAAGATGGTATTTAGACACAACCATGCACAGAAGGAGAATGCCATATGAAGATGAAGGTGGAGACAGTATGATGCAGCAGGAGCCTAGGAAAATCAAAGATGACAGCACTCCACCAGAAACTTAGACAGCAACATGGACCACATTCTCCCTCACCGCCCTCAGAAGAAAACTAAACCTGCTGACACCTTGACATCAGACTTCCACTCTTCAGAACTGAGGGCCAACATATTTCAGCTGTTGAAGCCACTGAGTTTGCAGTACTTGGCTATAGCAGTCCTAGCAAACCACTCCAGGTCCACTGCTATTTTCTGCTTGGTGTACACACTAGTTGCTTTCACCATCACATTTTTTAATAGAATTCTAAGCATTTTGAGGTTTGGGTTGCAACATTTGATTATAGCCTGAGCAAATGCCATGGCTGACTTGGACAATTTTGGCTGGGTGGAGACACCTAGGTCCTTGGTCATTGCCTCCTCAGTCACAAAGCAACTTAAATAGAATTCTCATTAGCTCCATTTATTTACCTGGTTTTCTATTCCACCAGAATTGAAGTTCCCTGCAGGCAGATACTGTCTTATTTACTTCATATTCCCAACAAAAAGGTGGGATAAGAGAAATCACATTCATTGAATGCCTTACTTTCTGCCAAACACTGTGTTCAGAACTTTGCATTTAGTTGTACATACCGGTTCTAGTGCCAGAAAAGTTCCCCATATCCTGAGAGGAAGGCATCAATATCCCCATTTTATAAAAGAAGCTCATAAAATTAAGACAGAACATAGTTAAACTTTTTTTGTTATTGTATTTTGCAGTATGGTTTGGGGAAATATAAAGTATGCATCCAAAGCAGAAGTTTTCCTAGATCTTAAATTCAGTGAGGGCAAGAAATAATGAGAAATAAAGAGTAGATGGAGGAGATGTACTTTCTTCAAAACCTTCCATAAGTAAACCATAAAGCGTACATAAAGCATAATAACACAGTTATGACTTTGAGCAAATGTACGTAAAATCTAGAATACAGTTATTTCTCAAAGGGAAAAGTCTGACCCAGAAAGACTTATTTTCCTTTTAAGTTATTCAATATATATTAATTGTATCTTGTGAACTAAAATGCTAAGGTACAACATGCATAACTTTTTCAGCACAGGCGAGTGCAGCATATAAATATTTCAAGGCCAAAACTCAATCACATTCACATATGCATGTGGATCAAATCCAGATAGATAGGTAGGCTCCAGATATAAATAAATATATGGAAAAATATTGTTTCTTCAAAAATCTGAATACTTTCAAAGTAATGGTGTCAAAGGAATCACATTTATCTTTACCTTTGAAGGGTTTTGGTATAGATTTCTTTCAATGCATTAGTTTTTATTTTAAGTTTTGTGTCCTGGTGTCTTGCATGCCAAGACCCCACACCACCTCCAACAGACATATTTGCTAATAGAAATAAGGGGGGCTGGGGTTGTACCTCAGCAGGTAGAGCGCTCGCCTAGCATGTGTGCAGCCCGGGTTTGATCCTCAGCACCATGTAAGAATAAAGGCATTGTGTACAACTAAAACAAATAAATAAGTACTAAAAAAAAAAAAAGAAAAGAAAAAAAAAAAAAAAAAAAAAAAGGAAGAAGAAGAGGAGCACCCTGACTACCTCCATCTGCACCCACTCCTGGCTGCCCCATCCAACCTTTCAAATTGACTTGGGATCAATCTGGTCAATCTTGATGAACAGCCTCTGAGTCTGACACTTCTCTTGTCCATTTCACTGCTTACTAGTTGGTTTTCTTCCCTTCCAAGTTCTTGTAGGGTTATTCCATGAAGATGGAACCCAGAATCCGCTTGACAGAATTCCAAGGAAACTCTAAAAGGTCTCCCCATATCAGTCCTTTCAACCAATCACACACTTCAGCCCTGGTTTTGTTTTGTTTTTTTTTTTTTTTTTTTACTTGGTTTGGTGCTAGGGATTGAACCAGGGATACTCTACCCCTGAGCTACACCCTCAGCCCCTTTTAGTTTTATATTTTGAGACAGAGCATCTCTAAGTGACATTGGCTGGCCTGGAATTTGCAGCCCTCCAGCTTCAATGTCCACCTGCCGTAGCTGGGATCACAGGCATGTGTCACCACAGTGGGCCCAAATATTTCTGCTCTTACCCTCAGGTTTCCAAGTTCACTGTACACAAATTGAACAAAATCGCAACTGTGAATATTCATGGAGAATTCTTGTTGAATCAGCACCAAACTACCTGTTTAGTGATTAATCACAACCCCTTGATTGGTAAAATATTCAATCACAACCTCGCCTGGCAATTATGCCTTGTTTTAGAACCCTGCTCAGAAGGGATGGTGAAGCATAACTGATTTTAGAATCTGCCCTCTTTTATAAATAAAAACACCTCTAAGCAATGAAATTCAATGTGTACACTGAATTCTTTTTTAAAGCAACTGCAAGCTCCCTGAGGACAGGAACAATCTTTTTAGTTTCTTTCTTCCTAAGTCCTGAACACCCATCATGATTTTTGCATACAGTTTGTTGGGTTGGTTGACTGATTAACAGGGAAGACAGATTGATAGATGGAGTGAGCTAACATCAAAGATAAGCAAGAGCTATCTGCAAGTGCATCTACTGCATATTAATTGCACAAATTAATGAGCTGCAGTCACTGCCATACATGCACATATGATGATTTGATCATATCCAACCTCCCTTTTACCCTTGCTTGCCCTTCCTCTTTCTGCCATCCCCCTGGGTCCCTTGATAGTCCCTTGGAAGTGCTTTTAATGCTTACCTTGGCCACAGTCTCTAAGAATATGAAAGCAGCAACTTACCAAGCCAGATTCCTTGGTGCCAGAATATAAGAAATTCAATCATCACCACGAAATCCAAGCACAGTTTAAGACGACAACAAGGAAACTTAAGGTTTAATGATGTCAACTGACTAATTAACAACTTTATTTGAAATATATGTATTTGATGTATTTGCTACACATTCTGCCTTCTTACACATCAGAGGCTTTTGAATTATACCAGCAAAATAAATGTCTTGTACTTTTAAACTTTTCTAAACATAAGAAATTATACATGACACAAAAAGGGCTTGTGAGGCAAAGGCTATCTCTCCTAACTTTACAATGTTTCTTCTTCCATATTTTCTTCATCTGATATCATATAGATAATGAAGTCCAAAAATGGGATCCTACATGTTATTTTGTAATGTGCCTTTTGTAATTTCCTATGTCTTTCTCTAGTTCCTATGGTTTTTAAAACTCAGATAAAAACATTAAATAAGCAGCTAGCAAACTCCTACTATAACCATTTGCTGGTTATTTTCACAAGTAATAAACAATTTCACAGTTTTGTACATTTCAACATCCTAGTCAAGCTGAGGTTAGTAGAAATGAATCTCCATTGAGAAATATATAGAAACTACAACTCAGGTATTACGTTAGAGCTCAAGAGATTGTCAACAAAAATGTTAAATTTCTAATACGGGTCGACCCTGGGCGACTGTGATTGATCTAAACCTTTTACTTACAAGATAAGGAAGAGTCTTATTACCATGTCATCTCACCAGTTAGGATGCTGACTCTCTGACATCAGGGCTGAGGTGGGAAGGAAAGAAAAACCACACAAACAGACTTGGTGGTATTTCACCAGTGGATTCCCAGGAAGGCCATGCACACAAGCTCATCAATTATATAAACTCCCAGAAATTTCAAACACAACAATAAACAAAGAAAAGGTCATCATAGAACAGCAAAGCAAGTCAGGGAAAACAGCTGCCAGCTTCAGGCGATCCTTGAGCCACTCTAAGGTGGGAAATAGCAGGAGAGATTAAGGCTTCTGATGGCTTTCCGTCTTTGGGTGGTAAATGTCCACTGACGGCTGCCACACCTCGCAGACAGCAATCAAAACCAGGATTCAGCAGCCCTTTCCACCATAGCTCTCCCTACCCAAAATAGGTTTCTACTACCCATTTTGTCAGCTTGGGGGCTTAGGGTCTGTGAAACATGAGAATGACCTTATGGGCACCTAATAACAAAAGCTAAATATTTACAAATCTTCATGAGGCTCTCCTTTGGGAGAAAGCAATTTGATTTGAAACTCAGGTCCACAATGAGACCCTGGCTCAGTTGTCATAAGGAGTGAGCCAGGTTGTGTCCTCCTGCCTGCAACCTGGATAAATGAGTGTGACATTTGCAGATTTCAGTTTCCGGAACTGCCCTATCTTCTTTGGGAGAAGAGCTTTGACTAGGAAGAAAGCAAGGTTATTAAAAGTTGAGGCATCAAATTGCTGCTTATTAACAGTTTTTGAGGGCTTTAACTCACATGCCTGAAACTTAGACTCTTTCCTAATTACCTGTACAGACCTCGCTGATGAAAATTAATGAGATCATTTCATTCCCCTGCCTGCAATCTTCCAAGGACACCAAATCCGAAGTCCTTTTCATGTCCACATAGTCCATTCCTGATCTAGACGCAGCCCCAGGGCTCTCGACAGCTCCCAAGGTCCAAGGCATGATCGATCGACCTGAAGCTGCTACTCATAAATCGCCAACTTATGCCACATCGTTTCTTTTCTTCCTCTTTTGCACCTATTGGTTACTTGGCCAGGCAAACTGCCCTGCTGTGTTCAACAAAACCCACCATCTTCCAGGCAAAGCCTTACCCGCAGCTACTTCAATAAAACAAAGCCACGAAATGCAGCTATTGGACCAAGCAAACTTGGGTGTTCACCTTGCTTCCACCATCAAGTAAGTTACTTAAGTTCTCCATGCCTGTTTCCTAACCACTGAAAGGTCAAAAGGAACAACAACCAGAGATGCTGAGAGTTACAAACCAGATAAGATATTAAGCAGGTGTTTCTTAGGAGCATGCTAAGTATTCCGAAGCTAATAGCCATTATCACTATTATCATCACCATCACTAGCCGTTAAGACCCCAGTTGAGGTTCTTTTTCTTAGAAGATCCCTCTGCCAAACACAGCTTCCTACCTCACATGTAGATTACCTCTTCTTTTGTCCCTTCCTGAAAATTGAACACACTTCTAATGTGGCTCTTATATTGAATTGCAAGTATGTTTTTTTATGCATCTGTTCCATCCCTGAAATCTTCTCAAGAACCACAAACATGTCTCATTTATTCTCATATATTCACAGTGCATGATGCCTGGGTCATACAAAAATAAATATTAGCTGAATGAATCAATAATTGCATATGTTCCTAAAAAGCCAAGTGAAAACTAAATACTGATCAATCAAATCATATTTAACTGCCCTAAAGGACATTTGCTGCTCAGAGAAACCACAAGAAAAATTGGTGGACCAGGTAACATAATGGAAAGCACATAGATTTGGAAGTCAAGCTTGCCTAACTAAGAATCCCAGGTGCTCCTCTTATATGCTCGATGACTTAGATCCAGTTACATAACCTCCCAGAGCCCCTGCTTCATCTTCAGTGTTAACAGCTACTGCATAAGGCAAATGATAAATCAGAAGATAGAAGGAAAGCACCTGAGTCTACCAGGAAGCAGTGACTAATTTATTTCCCTTGACTTTTTATCTTTACTTTTGTACATCTAACTATTACTCTGTAAGGCTTTATGCTCAATTTGGATCTGCTAAAATGCTTCCTGGGGTCAAGGTTTTGTTTTCTTGTCCTACATCCCTGCTCTTTAGCATGCAGACATACACCATCCATTTGCCACCCACCAGAAGACCAGGTTCATGGATTTGTGAACTATGGACAAGTATTCTTTGCTTTAATTCAATTGCAGCATCTTGTTTCTGCTCAAACCACTAATTTCAATGTCACAATTTAGAGGAAAAAATTAGTACTCATTGTCTGAGGTTCCAGAAACCTTAAGCATAGCCCTGAGAATCCTAATTAGTATATTCTTTAACAATGCATTACAGCTAAACTGATCAGCTCTACATATGTAAGGAAGATATAGCTGTAAACAGAGAAGAGAGTGCTACAGGAAATATTAAAGGGCTGGGGGTGTAGTTCAGAGGCAGAGCTTGCCTAGCATACACAAAGTCCTGGGTTTGATGCCCAGCATGGCGAAACCAAACCAAAACTAAACCAAAAACAAGAAACCCTAAAAACAAATCTCATGTCTTTTGTTAATTGGACTATGTCTTGGTATGATTATAGAAATTTTTTACAGTCAGTTTAAAAATGTATTAACGTAGCTGGGTGAGGTGGAAAACACCTGTAATCTTGGTGACATGGAAGACTGAGGCAGAAGGATCACAAGGTCAAAGCCAGCCTGGAAAAATTAGTGAGACCCTATCTCAAAATAAAAAATAAAAAGGAGCTGGGGATGTAGCTTAGTAATAGAGCCCCAGTACTTAAAAATCTATTAACCATTTTTCTTACCAATCAATCTGGACACCTTGTACAAAAATGTCAAGATCACCAGATGATCCTAATTCATTCCCATAGAAAGAGTATAAATTACTCATGAACTCCAACCAAGTGTACAGGTTTGGCAGGGACATTAGCAAATAGGTAAGAATGAGGAATGGGAATTTCTGATTTTACAAGTTCAGGGCATTGACACTTTATCCCTAAAAAGGTATCTCTAACCACTTTATCCCTAACCATCCCTTTGTTCTTGGCACAAGAATAAAGGAAGCAAATGAAACATGGTGTGGGTGTTATTATTCATAAACATAGAATTTGAATTAAATCCACCCAAAATCTCAGGATCCGCTGGATGGGTCTGAATCATACATAGATAGCAACATCCAACTGCTCATGAAGCCCCTAAAACCAAATTTAATAGAACTGAAGTAATAAGAATCCAAGAAAGTTGGTTCCAGAAAATCAGTATCATCTACCTTGGGCTATTATTACAGAGCACTGCCCACTCTGAATGGTGAAGATGTAGGTAACATTAAAATTAGGAAACATGGCTAAGCACAATGGTGCACACCTATAATCCCAGCAGCTCTGGAAGCTGAGGCAGGAGGATCATGAGTTCAAAGCCAGCCTCAGCAACAGTGAGGCCCTATGCAACTCAGTAAGACCCTGTCTCTAAATAAAATACCAAAAAGCCCTAGAGATGTGGTTCAGTGGACAAGTGCCCCTGAATTCAATCCCCAGTAACCCCCCACCAAAAAGTTGGGAAACATGTAGTCCTCTTTCAGCTAACCAGAGACCTAACGGTTCATCATTGATGATGGGTAAATAAATGGCTCACAGCTATTATATTCCAAGGCAGGAGGGCACCAACAGGCATGTGGGCTAATACCTGTATTTTGACATGTTGTAAGAACAGTAAAAAGGAAAAACATCTTTGCAAAAGTACCAAACTAAAACTACAGTAATGTGGCAATTAACAAAAGTCCCCAATATAGAATAGAACTTAAGTCCAAAGATGCACAACTTTATTTAAAACATAAGCTACAAAATAAAAGAGTTGGCACATTGACACTACATACTGAAATTTAATCAAACCAAAAAGAACAGTTGTTCTGTCTTGAAGAAAAGAGGAGGGTGTCGTGTGTAATATTTTTAATATATGGATGGCTGGGTAGAGTAAATGACTGTCACACAGAAGGTTTATCTGTAAACACTGCAGCAAGTCTGGGGTTTTTAACCACAATAAATGGCTGGTTTCAATCAGATGCTGCTAGCAGGAAATCCATGGCCCATAGGAGCAATTACCCATCTCTTGACTGAAGCACAGGGCAATTACGAGCTACCAAAGTACACTCACAATACCAGAGCACTTGACTGTACGGTGCTAATGGAACTGGGACAAGAAACTGTGGTTTGTGGCTTCATTTCTCAGTTCCAGCCCCTCCCCAGCCCGTCATATTCCTCTTATCATGCAGGACAGGAGCAGAGACAGAGAAATTGTGTCCTCAAAAATATTATCATCTTTATCCAATACACAGATATCTGGCTTTCTCGACTCTTGCACCCGACCACATCTCCTGAAAATTATTACATTCACCCTGACTTTGCTAACAGCACCAAGCCTTCATCTGTGGTTGGGCAAGTGACTTCATACCAGTCTTCCATTCAGCATTTGGTACTCATTCTTGGCAGAATTAATTAGCCAAATTAGAACATCTACTCTTAAGGAAGTAAAGAGAAACCTGTCACAGAAACAAATGAGAAAATAATTATTCTCATATGTCACTGTGAAAAATATCCTTAGACAGTTAACCCAAGAGTAGAGCAAGAGAAATAAAAGATAGTAAGTGTTCTATCAAGTTAACCTTTCATTCTCATTACTTTTATTTCTAACAGGTAACATTTCCTAACGACTTAATGTGCCAAGTACTAAATTATGTGCTGTAAGTGCATTGTCACATTGAAGTCCCACAATAACGGCAAAGTACATACTATTATCCTCATTTAAAGAATGGAATAACAGAGACTTAGGTTGAGTAATTTCCTCAAGACATTACTGTGAAGTATGCTATGTATTGAGGACTTGAATCAGATCCCAGCTCATAAATATCATATGATCCTGCTTCTGCTATTGGGTAACTCTGTGAGTCATAATAGACTATTATGAATAACTGGCAAAGCTACTACATTTTGCTCCCCTGACAGACATTAACAGTCAATCCCAGTATCATTTCCCATTAAGTGTAGACAGGACCAGAATCTCTCATCACATTATTTCAGGAAGCTGATAGTCTTCAATTCTTATGCCAACTTCAGTTTAGAAATCTTCAGCTTATCACCTTAGCACTCTGCTTGACTCCATACTGGGTTTTCAATAAATGTTAGATTTTAAAAGATCGTGTGTGGAAGAAACACAGACACATTTTTTGGACATGACGAGATCGGTGTTAACTTCTAGTTCTACCAAATCCCAGTTGTGGGACTTAAGCAAGTAGATCTTAATTTCCTTATGTATAAGTTAAGGGTGCTACCTCATAACTTACAAATATATTATAAGGACAAAATAAGGTGTTCTTTAGTCTTAAAAAGAAGCTGACCATCCACAAATATCAGATCTCCTAATAATAATAAAAGATTATTAGTTTTGCATAAAATTTCTTGAATTCCTGCAGACTGAAAGAGATCCAAAGAATACTCCTAGAAAGAAGAGTGAATTAGAAATGATAGTATAGGGAGTGTCCTGGAAATGGAACTATGAAGACTAAGCAGACTCCACATCCCAGGAAAGACAGATAATGTTAAATAAAAGGTTAAAAGAAGTGAAAAAAAAAAAAAAGAAAGTGACAAAAAAAGCACCCCTGGAAAATGGGTTGTGAGTTGAGAAATCTATTATAGCATGTGACCCAAGACATGGAAACCTAAAGAAAAATAATATCTCTTACTTCTAGATCTTAGACCTAACTAGCAAGTGCTGGATTCCGGGTCGATTAGCTCTTCAATGTCTTGCTTCCACAGGAGTGTCTCTAAGAGATCGTAGGAGCCCAGAAAGGTGAAATCAGGGCTTTGTTCTTATCCATTTTGAAACTCCCAAAAGACCATAGTCATATATAGAACAAACTGAGTTTGATTTTAACATAATTGATCCTCCCCAGAATACTGGTGACCCAGTGTACTGGGGAGGATAGAAGCCTGGCCTCATATTACAGAGAGCTTCAAGCACAATGCCTGTCTCAAGGTAAG
This sequence comes from Tamias sibiricus, assembly GCA_025594165.1. Lineage (NCBI taxonomy): Eukaryota > Metazoa > Chordata > Mammalia > Rodentia > Sciuridae > Tamias > Tamias sibiricus. The sequence goes on from CM046662.1 coordinate 16,680,048, forward strand.
TGTTCAATGTATGTTAATTTGTATCTGCCCTTTCCCTAAGAAAGAAGAAACACCATGCTTCTCTAAATGTACCTTAGGTTCCTTCCTACATTGAAATATACCATTTCCATTCCTCAATAACTAAGTAAATTCATGGCAAGTGGAAGCAATGGGCCTGGTATAGTTTCTAAAGTGTAATGCCTTAGAGGATTGGGGTTCCTCTTCCCCCCTTTTATGCATTTATTTCCATTCATCTAAAGCAGTTAGAAAGGCAGAAAATATGTTCTATCATCAAGTAGAGAGACAGAAGTGGGCAGGACAGAATTGCTTAATCCCACCAATTCCAACATCCATTGATGTGGTCCTCTTCTGGGCCATAAAGATGGTAGATGCTAATACATCAAATTCATAATTCATAAACGGAGTCATAAAAGAGCTGATGGACTATACTCACCCTCACAGAACTGGTTTGGAAAAAAGTATCGAAGTAGATGAGAAATAGGTACACTGCATTTCAAGAAGTACAGAACTATTAATTTCAGGGTGATGGTCAACACTTCGTCTTTTTCACATTCCCTTTTTCACATTCCCTTTCATGTTTTTCCTTTTCTGTACTTTGTGACTCAAGACTTAAACTTACAGGTGAGAAGAATATACCATGCCACTTGGCAGCTATGGATTCTCACTGATGCCCAAATAACAAATTCTACCATACAAGCTCCCCATCTTGTCACAATCACCTATTTCTGATTCTCATAAGATTTATGCTATAGATCAGAAGTGTTCCATCCTAAAGGGTCCACAAATCCATATTCTATGGAAATCTGATGACACTCATTCCAACATTTATAGTGATTCTTTGAAGAAAAAGAAAACACAATATTGGAAATCTTGGTGATCCTGGTTAATAAAATGGTCTTAAACTATGGCAGGAACACTTGAGAGAGTTAAAACAAAAAATACAAACATAGTCAGGCATGGTGGTGCATACCTGTAATCCCAGCACTTGGGAGGCTGAGGCAGGAGGATCATGAGTTCAAAGCCAGCCCCAGCAATGGCAAGGCACTTAGCAACTCAGTGAGACCCTGTCTCTAATAAAATATAAAAAAAGGGCTGGGGATGTGGCCCAGTGGTCAAGTGCTCCTGAGTTCAATCCTCAGTACCAAAAAAAAAAAAAAAAAATAGAAACATGTTTGGATGAATTTTCAAAGGTCAAATACCTTTGATTATATTAGATATTTAAAGCTATGGTGCTTAGTTTCATTTCTATGACAAAAATGTGTTCGTTTTTTCATTCCTTGGTTCATAGATGCTCATTCTGTCCCATGTTCCACCTTCGCAAACTGTGTCAGGCTCATTCTTGTCTTCTTAGCCTCCTGGTTCCCCAGCCCTTCCCATCGCCCTCCAAAAAAAGGAGCCACAAAATTAAGAAAAAATATCCAGCTGAAAGGGCAAGGTTTTCTAGAAGAGGAAAAAGAGTGGGAAATGAATTATTTCAGACCAAAAGCAATTATATTTTGAAGGCAGAAGCAGACATCTTCTGGCACAACTGTCAAGATGTTACAAAAAGATTAAAGGAGTTTTTTTTTGTCATTTAAAATCTGTTTCTGGTTCGCAAAAAAAAAAAAAAAAAAAGTGTGCTGTTCAGTTTGTGATTTTTAATAAGATTTCTCAATAGACTCAATGCTTTTAAAAAAAAAAAAAAAAAAGTGTGAGAGAGAAAGAGGCAAAAAATCGAAGGCCATGCAGCAAATACAGCCATGACTTTGATACAGTATCATTCATTTTCACCATTCTAGAGGATTTAGACAAGATTTTTGTGGGAGGTTATACCCTATACAATAACCTGTCAACAAAATATACTTTTTTTTCAGAGACTTTTCAGGATTTAGGCTTCTGCTGAGGTTAAAGTAGAAACACCAGATTAATTATTTTCAAAACTCTGGCAACTTTTGCTCAAAGGGGCAAAGGATGGTATTTTTCACAGTTAACAGTGTGAAAACCTCTCTTCCAGCTTCTGAAGTCCAGATACTATTTTGTTCCCTTTTTCCTGTAATAATGGCTCCCGCAATTCTCCCTATAGAATTACTTCTCAAACACCTGCCTGAAAGACACACAGCGTATCATGAAAATGTGACTCGGGTTGCCCAAAGGGGTCATGACCTCCAGAATATCCTCTACCCCATTCCCCACCTTTGTGAAATGGAATCTGCTTTGGAACTTGTTCAGGGTCCTCATCTTCTCCATAGAAGCTGTGCAAACACCAACTGTCTTCCATATTTCCCTTTCTCTCCATCTTCACCCCATTTTGCTCCTCTTTCTATATCCACTTGAAGGCCTTCTCTTCTAGCCACTTCTCTTCACCCCTTTTGAACATGCCTTGGCCCAAACAGGCCCTAACAAATCCATAAAGTGAAGAATTCTGCAGATGAAAGACAGGTTTATGGCTCCTCTCCTTTCATTATGGCCCCAGTATGCAAGGATTTCTTTCTAGCTTAATGCATTTGTGGTATGGGGCTAGAAGCTGTCAATGGCCACATATAATAAGTTTGGGATGACTCCTCCATTGAAATATTTTATAATATTTTGAAAGAAGCAAGATGTTTACTTGGGAAATAATTAGAGGACAGTGTGACGTTCATCCTTCAAGTACTAGATCACCTGTCCACTGGCATGATACCTACAGCAGCATCTGCTGGCTTTTAGGAAAAGGAGGGGGATGCTTCTATACAATTCCACCCTTCCATTCATTTTTCATCTGATGAACTCTTTCAGATATCAACCTGCTCTGGCAAATTCAACCCTTCTGGGAAAGAACCAAGTTCCCAATGCCCCTCTTCTAACTTACAACAGTAGGGACCTTTCTCCCTCTTTTATTTCCCCCTGAAACTCTCCACCAAAATCATAGGATTTGATACATGATTTAACTTATGGTGTCTCTCAGCGTCCTTCAAAATACTTACAAGCCCGAGTATGCCTTAACCTCTTCGGCATCCAGGTAAAGTCAGCAAACTGAAAATTTTATCATGAAATATTTCTTATTTTAATGCTCCCCAAATGGAAAAGCTAAAATCTGAGGAAGGCTATTCTGAAGTGAGGAAACATGGTCATGCTTCCAGGAATTTAGGATTAGAGAAATATTTAATTTCTCATTTAACTCAACTCTATGCCTTTGGCCAGTCACCTCTACCAGCTAGTAATAGGAAAAGGAAAAGATGATGAAACTTAAATCAGCATTTTACTAATTGCTACCATGTTTTTTTAAAAATATAGGAGAGAGAGAAATTGATAGTAATGTAGTTTTCCTAAAATTCTAGGCTGTTTTATATTTCCTGAGATTATATTGTAAAGTACATTTTCAAAAAGGCAATGAAAGGAAGATTGTGATGAGGAAGAGGAAGAATTTTTAAAAGGAAGAAAATTGTTGAGCACCAGCAATGTTCCAGATGTTCGGCTAGATTTCTCCCTACATTATCTTATCTAATCCTCACAGTACTATGGGGAATTATGACCTTCATTTTACAGAGGAAGCACTCAAAAGTTGGAGAGGTAAAGTACCTTGGTCAGTGTACTGAACTGAATGTTTATGATACCCTTTCCCAAATTCATGCATTGAAATCCTATCCACCCATGTGGTGGACTAAGAGGTAGAGACACGAGAGGTGATTAGGTCATTAGGCTTGAGCCTTTATGAATGTGAACAGTGCCCTTAAAAGAGGAGACATGAGACCTGGCTCCCTCCCTGCTCTCTGCCAATGTGAGGACCCAATGAGAAGACAGCCATCTGCCAATGAGGAAGCACACCCTCTCTAGTGGATCTACCAAAGCCTTGATCTTGGACTTCCAAACTGAGAAATACTCTGAGAAATAAATTCCTGTGGTTTAAGTCATCCAGCCTGTAATAGTTTTTATAGCCACTCAAACTGTGATGGTCAAGATTACATAGGTCTAAAGTGCAGAATCGAGATGTGACACACCAGTTCCGAGTGACTCTTGTCTTCCACGGCTCTAGGCAACCTCTCCAAACAAATAATTCCCAGAGGATCCTTCAGCACTAGTCATACCCAAACACATTTTGGGTGCCAAACATACAGGCTTCTAATGCAGATCTTTTATGCTCAGCCAAGCAGGGGATGAAGTAAATATGTGGGAATGTACTTGAATTTTTTTGTCCCCTCTCATTCCCAGGGATATCTCACTGCACATCCACAGGCAATAGCTCAACTGCCTGGAACATCAAAGAGACTGAAAGCCTGACCTATGGAGGTAGACAGAGATCAGGAGGGAAAGCCTGGGACCATCAATCAATCTCCAGTTCAGCATGAACCTACTCATGACCCAGCAGCCACGTGAAGGATAGAATCCCTGCTCTAAGTTGGGGCTTTCAGAAGCCTGACCGCAACAATCAAGTGGTCACAATTCCCCAGGGCAAACGTACCTGCTCAGTTTATCTAATTGAGAGGAAGGGTTGACGCAGGTACAAACAAAATGCACTTAGAGTATTTTGTATTTGTCAATGTGCAATTGGCATGGGGGTGACCTGTTGTCTTGAAATGGGGCTGGGTTGGGGGAGAGAGCGTTGCTGAAAAGAGAGGAGAATGAGGAGGATGAAAGTGAGACAGACAACTCAGAATTTTTCCCTTTTGAATTTCAACCTGTTGGATAAAAACAATAGCAAATGAGGCACTGAATATGCATGAGGCAGGGAAGGTATTTTAAGTTTTTCAGGAGACAGCTCGCTGAACGGAATTGCTAATTATGTCTCACATTGCTCCGTCCAATTCAGTTAGCTTGATTATGGCTGAGTTGTCAACTCCCCTGCACTTGAGGTTCCACAGTTGCAGCCCAGTCTGAGGCTTAATACTAAATTAGAATTACATTTTTTTACCAGGGGGGAAAAAAAAATGTTTTCCCTCGCTGAAGTGCTAGCTTTACCCATTGTGACAACATAACCTTTCTCAACAAAAATAAAATTAAAACCGCCAAGGGTTGGGATTCAAGGGTTTTTGGAGTTGGTGGAACGTCAGGAATGCAATCGCAGCTGTGACAATTGCAAATTAAGATTGAACAATGAGCCAAATTAAAAGGGTGAGAAAGAGCAGAACACCATATGGAGTAACTCGTTGCTACCCCCACAGGATATCTTTGATTCCTTAGGATAAGGAGAATTAGCCTACTGAGGAATGGACTAAATAGAGCCCTGGAATCTCGCTAAACTGCAGCCACTGCCTGAATCAAGGCAGTTCAATTTCCCACTTTTACTTAGTTGCTTCAATTTTCAAATGGGATGAACTTCATTTAATAATGGCGCTAGTTCAAGAGAGGGATGATGAGAGAAGGAGGACACTGGATGGACACCTAAAAAGAGATCAGATAGATCTATAGCTGTCTCACCAGACAGAATGCACCCTGAATGCAGAGAATGGGGCATGAGAGATTTGATCAAATACAAGCCATGGGAGTACACGCACATGGTATCCTCTGACAGATCCATCCTATCCCACCTAGCCCCTAAAGGACCCGTGCCTGAGATAGATAACAACAACGGAAGGTAGAGCAGAGTAACCACAGTAAGGACATGGCAGTCCCGCCTGGCACATTGCTAACCTAGGAAGACCCAAAGGGGGAAGGAGCAGCGGCCCCACCTCTCCCCAGAGAGCCTCACTTCTTTGTGGACATGAAGGTCCAAAACACTGGCGCAGGGACAGAGTGAGACTGTAGTGGCAACTCTTCAATGCTTGAACACATGGAGGGTGACAGCCAGAGGTTGCCACAGCTGGGAGCTTCAACAGGAGACTCTTATTGAGAACACTGGTGACACATCCCCCAAAAGAACAGGAAGTGGTCCAGGCAAGAGGGTGAAATACATCCTTTTGAGGGTTGAGTGTTATGGCACGTGGTTGGAAAACTGCAAAGGCTGTGTAAGAAGTCCAGGATACCCTGCTGAGGAGCCAGACAAAGGAGATCAACATACCTGGCCTGAAAGCCTCAGCCAATTTCTAAGACCATCCAAACCAGCCAGTTGACCACAAACACACTGAGTGCGTCTGACCAACAACACATGGAGCAGAGATGAGCCATCCCAGCTGAGCCCTGTCCAAATTACAAAAGCCTGAGTAAATAAACGGTGGTTATTTTAAGCCACAACGCTTTGGGGTAGTGCATCACACAGTAATAGCTGATACAATTACAAACATATTTCTTTCTGATAGCCTCCACTTTCAAAAAGAGAAAAAAAAATAGATTTTTGAAAGAAGTCTTAATTGTTCCCAAGCAATGTCTGTTGCTGACCTTAATCAGAGGCATTAGCGCAGTAACAATCATCTTTCTTGCTAAAATTAAAGTTTTAGCTCCAGTGCATCATTCTGCCTCAGCAGAAAAATTCTCCAATAGCAACAGCTTCTGCACCCACATCTGTCTTCCCTGAATAGTATCAGAACAGGGCCCCATACATGCACTTCAGCCTTAGTTACACGCCAACCCCAAAATGGGTTTTGAGTACAACATGTCACTGCATTACCTGTGCTTGGTAATTCACCCTAAAGAATTGCTTTCATAACTGTTCCCTAAGTCCTCCAAACATGCCCATCAGGAAAAGAGAAGATGATAAATCACATATGAAAATTAAAACAGCCGAGTTACAGAGCAAGGGGAAAACAAATCAGCTCCAAAAAGGATGTAGCAAACAAAACCATTCAGTGTTATTGGTGGGCACTATTTTCCAGTTTGACGGATGATGTCTCCATTTTTCCACCTGCTTCAAGAACACAGCCAAGAAAGGATCTGAGAAAGGTTCAGGATGTCCTGAGGAACGTGTAGGCTTTCAGACCTAAATAAACGGGGAATTTATGAGAGTGGAGGGAGCCTTTATTTCTTTAATGTTCTAAATGTTTCTTCTTGTGTTTCTTGTCTCCTGTCCTCCTTCCTCCTAAACTCAAGTGTCTTTTAGTGGGGCAGAGACCATTTCTTAAACAGAATTTTCCTGCTGATTAAATCTTCTCTGTTCTCATGCGGTTCCATTTCCTCAGCTCTGATAAGCCTCCGGTTAGTTCTATCTGAGTTTACAATCCAATTTGAACTTTCAGTGATCATGGAAATATAGATATTTCTTATTTTCAGTGATATTAGATTAAGCTGTCATCCTTAAGCAGCCAAGGTGGAGGAATTAAAATCACATCATGAAATGCCGAAACTATTTATTCACTTGAACTCTTTCTCATAGATGCTTCAGAGACAAGTACATTGAAATGTTGTTTATAATTAAGGAAAATTACCCCAAAAATACATCCTGTTGCACATGAATTATTAAGGTTCCTGATGTATGTCTTTAAGGAAGAAAAGGAATTTGGTTTATTTCAGTAGTTTTCCCTGCTTCTGCTGATGTACACCAGTTGGAAACCTCAGCTTTTATTTAGTTGGTGGTGTTCAAAGAGGAAAGATGTTCCCAAGGCTCCAAGGAAAAAGGTTCAACCTATTGTTTTGAGTGGTTGTGTTTTTTTCTTTTTCTTTTTTTTAAGTCTCAAAAATGCAACCCATATAAAGAAGTTAAATTTCATTTCTTATTATGTATTAATATTAGGTTCCATTTCTATGTAACCAGAGTCAGACTAAGAAAAAATCAAAACTAAATCTAAACCAGAGAAGAAAAAAGGATAAATATCTAGGAATATCAAACTAACAGAAAGGAAAAGAAAATAGGGAGGAGTCAGGGCCTCACATCCCTGTAATCATATATCAGACTGAGCCTTTTATTCTAAAGAGAGGACCAAAATGCAGCAGAGATACAGCTGGTAAAGTCAGTCAGCGGCCACTGAAAATTAGCATTTATTGTGAGGAACCTGAAAACAGACAAGATGGGCTTCTTTCTGCTACTGCAGCCTCTTGTGGCATCACCCATCAGAACCTGTTCCCTGATGTTTACAAACAACTCATTCCAAGGCTGTTTGCTGCAGTTCCAAAGATGACTGCTGTTTACAAGGCACAAGGAAGAAAATTTTTTCTATAAATAACAATACTAATAAGACCTAACTTTTTTCTTCTCCATTATTTCTTGAGCACTTACCAGACAATGATACAAAATGGTTCTACGTTGGCTAATGCTGATGACAAACACACCAAATAGCACCCCATTCCTTTGGGAAACTGCTTCTACCATTCTGCAATCATATGATGGTGTGGGTAAGAGGCAAGGGTTAAATAATTAAAGCTCCCATTCATCAGGACACATGCTGGTTCAGGGTAGGGATTTGGCCAAAGTAGAACCAATTAATACTATTCCACCATGATTTTCTAAAAATTCAATAAAGTAGTTAGATACCTCGATACTAATGAAATAGGGGCTTTTTTTAAAAGCATTTTTCTTTTTTTTTAATGTTTATTTGTTTGCTTTATTTGTACACAATGTGTTTATTTTTACGTGGTGCTGAGGATCGAACCAGGGCCACGCACATGCTAGGCAAGCGCTCTACCACTGAGCCACAACCCCAGCCCCCTGAAATAGGGCCTTTCATGCCATCATATCTGCCATGTGGACAATTCCTGCTTGAATGAATAAATAAATAAATAAATAAGTAAATAAATAAATAGACAAAGAAGCAAATCAAAAAGAAAGGAGCAGCTGGGCACAGTGGTGCGCACCTGTAATCCCAGTGGCTCATGAGGCTGAGGCAGGAGGGTCACAAGTTCAAAGTCAGCCTCAGCAAAAGCGAGGCACTAAGCAACTCAGTGAGACCCTGTCTCTAAATAAAATACAAAATAGGGTTGGGGATGTGGCTCAGTTGCCCAGTGCCCCTGAACTCAATCCCTGGTACAAAAAAAAAAAAAAAAATGGGGGGAGTAGGGAGAAGTAAGATCATAACTAGAATCCGCAGGTCATACTTTACTAACCACTGCTGGAGATATTGTTAGATTATAAACATAGATGTATCTATATTGATATAGATATGTAGATAGTTAACTATTACATTCCTTCTTACACTTCAGCAAAAAAGGTCACTGATACAACCAAAGAACCCTGGCTTATCAAGATAGGTGCTATTATGTTTCTCTTTTCAAAGATGGGAAAACTGAAACTTGGAGAAATTAAATAACTTGCCAAGGTCACACAATGTGAATGACAGAAACTGGGTTCAAACTTAATTCATTAGGATTCCAGAGTCAGAGCCCTTAATCTTTGCAAAATATTACCTATTAAGCAAAGCTATCATGCTAGGCATTTCAGAGTGCCAGGGAGAACAAAATTGCTCTTAAAGTAATTGTTCCGCAGGAGACAGAGGACTAAATCACACAATATGAAGACCGTGGTGCTGGTATTATGTATACAGCATTCTTCAGTAAAGCAAAGCATGGGTTTATAGTACCTGATTCTCAGCAACTCTGCAAAGTGGGCAATACAGAGATTTTTGCTATTCCCTTTTATAGTTAAAGACAATAGGTAAGAAAAAGTCTTCTCAAGATGTAGGATGAGGGGTTGGGGCTATGGCTCAGTGACAGAGCGCTCATCTTGCATGAGTCAGGCCCTGGGTTCGATCCTCAGCACCACATAAATAAAATAAAGGTATTGTGTCCACCTACAACCAAAAAAATTTTAAAAAAATGTGTGATGAGTACACCTGGACACTATGCCTCAAAAAAGTCCAGTGTCCTTTCCCCTTTGTTTACCACTTACTCACCCAGGCTAAATCTAAGTGGGAGAAACATTATCACAAGGTTCAGAAAAAGATACTTGAAATCCAGAGTTCAAATCTTCCATTCAAAAACTGAGCCGAAATGGGGAAATTTCTAATCAAATATCTAAAAATATAGAATTTTTTTATCCGAAGTAATTCTTAGACTCACACATTTGTGAATTCAGTCAAGATAAATAGAACCATAGATTCGCCGATATTTTCTTCCAACTCCTTCATGCTTTTTACTTTTGTTTGAAGCCATCTGGAATATATTTTGATGTCAGGTGCAACAGGAGAATGAGTTTTCTACCTCAATATAATCAAACAATTTACTAGCAGCATTTGTAGATTCATGTAGCCTTTTCCCCTTAGATTGGATTATTTCCTGAGTTATTTCTGCATTATTAGTGTAGAAAATACCTTATAAGTAAAAAATAAAACACAAAACAATAAAGAAAAAATAATAGAGAGTTTAACATCTGTGCAAACACCCATATGTTAATTGATAAATAAAAAATATTTAAGTCAATGAACAGAATAGAAACATATGTGATATACAGCCAAAAATATTACTTTGCAAAACTGTTATAAATACAGATATGTGTTTAAGTAAAAAAAACAATAATTAGTCACTCACAGAAAAAAACAAATTAGCAAAAATTTTTAAAGTATGACAATTTTGGCACTAATATAGGCAAATCATCATTCTCATCTACTACTACAGAATATATAATTGGTATCTTTGTGGAAGACAGCATGTACTGCAAGCATTAAAGTATAAGTATCTTCTACTCTCCAGTCTATTTTTTTTTTTTTTTTTGTACCAGGGAATGAACTCAGGGGGCACTCGAACACTGAGCCACATCCCCAGCCCTATTTTGTATTTTATTTAGAGACAGAGTCTCACTAAGTTGCTCAGCACCTCGCTTTTTGCTGAGGCTGGTTTTGAGCTTGTGATCCTCCTGTCTCAGCCTCCAAAGTGCTGGGATTACAGGTGTGCACCACCACACCTGGCCCAATCTATTAATTCTATTTCTAGTAAATTTTCTGAAGAAGTGACTAAAGGTGTAGAGCACTATAATGCACTCCTGTAATCCCAGCTGCATGAGAGGCTGAGGCAGGGGGATCACCAGCCTCAGCAGCTTAAACACACCATGTCTCAAAATAGAAAGGGGCTGGGGCTGGGGATGTGGCTCAGCGGCAGAGCGCTCGCCTCGCACGTGCGCGGCCCGGGTTCGATCCTCAGCACCATGTAAAAACATAGAATGCATTGCATTGTGTACAACTAAAAGTAAATAAATAAATATTTTTAAAAAATAGAAAGGGGCTGGGGATGTGGCTTAGTGGTAGAGTGCCCCTTGGATTCTATCCCCAGTGCCACACAAAAGAAGAAAAAAGGGGAGGAGGAGTTGAGGAAAAGTAGTTAAAGATGTGGGCAAAGCTGTTTCCCACAAAGGTGCTCATGATCCTATTTATAATAGCTAACAAGTGACCTCAAAGCTAAACTACATCTGACCAAGTAAGTATTTGTGCTTGCAATGGAATATCTTGTGCACTGGGAAACTTATTCATCCAAACCAAAGTTCTCAAAGCAAGCCTGTTAGCCCAAAGGCACCATGCTAGGCCTGGGGAATGCAGAGTCCCTACCCTGTCAAGAGAACAGACAACCAAAAATCACACAAAAAATATAAAGATACAACCGTGAAAAGTGCCTAGAAGTCCACTAAGCAATGAAAGCCTCCACTGGAAACACAGGTCAGGCAGGGAGACCAGGAAAGTTTCCCAGAAGTGAAGTGATTCAGAACTGAGATATGAGGGAAGAGCATTTTCATTTGGACTTTTAAATGTCCCCCAAAGACCCATGTGTTAAAGGCTTGTCATGGCAATAGTGGGAGGCTGTGGGAACTTTAAGAGGTGGGGCCAAGTGGGAGGTCTTCAGGTCATCGTGGAAGTGCCCTTAAAGGAGACTGTGGGATGTTAAACCCTTCCTCCTCTCTTTTGCTTCCCTGCCATGAAGTGGACAGCTTTGCGTGCCACATGCTCACACTAAGATGTGCTGCCCTCCCACTAGAGACATGAAAGCATTGGATCTTCCTGATCAGGGACTGAAACTTCAAAAGCCATGAGTCAAGCCAGGTATGGTTGTAATCCCAACAACTCAGGAGGCTGAGACAGGAGAATTGCAAGTTCAAAGCCAGTCTCAGCAGCAGCGAGGTGCTGAGCAACTCAGAACCTACCTCTAAATAAAAAAAATACAAAATAGGGCTGGGGATGTGGCTCAGAGATCGAGTACTCCTCTCCTGAGTTCAATCCTCGGTAAAAAAAAAAAAAAAAAAAGGCATGAGTCAAAATAAACCTTTCCTCCTTATAAGTTGCCTATCTTGGGTATTTGTTATAGTAGTGGAAAGCAGACTACAACAAAGAGAAAGAGTTACTTGAGTAAAAGAAGGAATCAGAACATACACAGGCTGTTTTCTTCACATGCCGTGTATGTTGCTGAAGAAAGAATATGGATGTGCAAAAAAGAAAGACTACAAAGGCATATGTGTATTATGCTACCTTTACAAATATGTTTGCATGTGTTTTATATACACATGCTTAAGAACCAGAAGGACTGTCAACAAAATAGTCACAGTGTTTATATCTGGTTGAGGTAACATTCGTCCTTTTAAATCTTTTTATTTTTCTGTTTTTTTTTTTAATTTTTTGTATTAATTTTATAAACAAAAAAATAAAGTATGATATAGACCAGGAAACTACATGCTTGTTTCGTGGCACTATCCCATCTCCATGTGTGTTAATCAAGCCAAGCCTATCCCAGGACCGGCCCTAAGCTGCCCCAACTATAGAAGAAGTTGAGAGAAGCCACAGACTCCAAAATTAGCCATGTTTCCTCACTTGCATCTTTAGTTACAAATGACTATTTACCTGTCAGTTGCGCTGAGAACACCCATAGGTTTTCCTTTGAAGTGAACCTCTTGGATTTAAAGAGATTTTTTTTTTTTTAAGCTGTTGAAGGTTTGCTTGATCTAAGTCTCAGGGACGTTTGAAGTTGTGACTTAATGGAAGATTATTTTTATTCACAGTGATCAAGCAGTTAATGAGATAAAGTAGTGAGGAGACAAGCTTAATAGAATATGTGGTTGCACCGCATGTTAATCTTTATAAAAGGCAGAATGAAAATAACAGGAAACCAGGAAGAAATCGGGACAGATGGCTGAACAGCTCAAAGATAGGAAAAACAACTCATCCCTGCACAGGCCTTTCAAAAGCAAACCCCTCTCGTGTTGAGTTCAATAGATTAAAAAAACCAACAAAGGATGGGAAGATGGAAAATCAGGACAAAAACTTTCCTAGTGGCTGTTTTCTTGAGACCTTCATCTAGCCCTTCTTTAGCCCTCCCTGGCCTTCCTTTGAAGGGAAAATACACCTGGAGCAAACACAAATTTTCCATATGAAAAGAACCATAAACAGGAAAGTCACCACGGTTCCCCACGGCCCGGCCTGTGATGAGCCATCTTAACTTCCACGAGTCATAATAGACAAGAGGGAGCCTCCAGCCTGGCCAGACTCAGCAGTAATGCACAGGAAGGGGAGGGGGCACACCATCAAGAAGGAAAGTGGCAGAAGAGGGGAAGAGAACGTCACTTCCTGTGACTCTCCATGTTGATTCACAATCATCTTTTTTTTGGATACAATGATGCCACCATCATTGTATCAGTGGCAGGATTTGTGGTAGTGTTGTACTGCTTTTCGGTCCCAGAAAGAAAGAGAAAAAAAAATCAGGCTACCTAATTCTCTATTCAAGTCAGAAAACTGATTTAAAAAAAAAAAAAGCCTAGATAGCTACTGGAGAGAAAAAGAAAATTGCATCAACAGGTATAATTTAACTTACCAGTGGAGATGTGGAATGAAGTATGGATAGTTTTAGTATTTCAAGTGCCAAATTTTTTTAATTAAATTTGGAGAAAATGGCAAAGCTATGTTTCCCAAAATGTCCTCTAAGGAGTTCACTTAAAATTCAGATTCCTGGGCCCACCCCAGCCATTGATTTCACTGAAACACAGGTGGGATACAGGAGGCTCTACTTTTAAAACATTTTAAACAAATTTGTATTCTATATTTTACATCAATATCTAAAGTGACTGGAAGAGTATATTTCTACTGGGTCTTGTTACAGATGGGGTTTAGAACCAGAGAGACAGTTAGACTGGGCTTTATATTTGAAACCCAGGGACATTTGGTTTGAGATAGTATCCCCAATGCTTTGGGAGAAAATGTTTTGACTTCTTCTCTCTATGTCTCAGTTTCACCAACCCAGGAACTCAGCATTAGTAGTTTGAGGGCTGAATCTTCACAGACCATGCAAATGGTGAGACTTCACAAAAGTGCCATCCCATGGAACCCCCTCTTAGAACTCAAGCCAAAAGTTTAGCTCTTTGCCACTCCCCTCTGCCAATGGTAGAGTTTCCCTTCAATCTGCCTCTTTAATGGTAGAGTTTCCCTTCAATCTGCCTCTTGTTTTCAGAAGAGATGGATGTATAGGAGGTCTGATTCCCATTCCCCACCTTGGGTGAGCCTCACACTTGATCTTGTCTCCCCCACAGCCTGAGATGCAGGACTCCATTGCCCCTCAGAGTGATGTGGCTTTAGCACCAAATTTCCTCCCGAAGTTGCTGTTCTCCATTCCAGTTTCTGATGCTTAGAATGTCCCTTTCTCCATCACAAGCTCAATTGTGCACTTACAATGATTTGAGTATACTTTATGCAGCATTTCTAAGAGTTGTGCAATGGGAGGGTTTTTTAAGGTATATTGCCTTATGGGTTGCTGGAAATAGAAGATTTTCTTAGCAAGCAACACAAGTGATTCTTTCCACACACTAAAGTTTGAGAACATTATAATCCTCAGCAAGTAATGAGACTTTGTCATGGTATAGCAGCAGTATATAAAATGTTTCATATTCATTTCTTCCATTTCTTCTTTGCAACAACCTTGCTAAATAAGCAGGACTAGTATTTTTATTCCCAACTTTCTGATGATAAAGCCCAGTCAGGCTAACTTTCTTTCCCAAAAAAAATAAAAGTCGTTAAGGAATAAAAATAAGTACTAGACCCCAGATCTTGATGTCTGGTCCATTGAGTCATACTTCATTGTTCCCAAAGTTATAATTTAGGTTTCCAGGACATCATCTGTCACAGACTCCAGATTGCAAATTTCCGCATCCATTTGAAGGAAGTAGAGTTAAATTTTCATTGCAGTCTAAGTTTCACAGCACTCTGCTTGCCTCCTCTGTGTATGGCAAATATTAATGCCCTACTACATTGCCATAGACTATCTCAAAAGTACTTTTTCCAGAAAAAAAAAAAAATATATATATATATATATATATATACATACTGTTCAATTCTAAAATGATCTATAGAATAGACTGGCATGATTTACAAAAATAGCCTTGACTTTTTCATTCTTTGATTTCATAAGAACCATATATTGTATCTACACATGGTCCCTATAGAGGACATCTTCCAAAAAAGGAAGCTCTTCTAACTTCTTCCTGCCTACTAAGATATTAGAGCCTGGTTGAAGTGCTTTTCCTTTCCCCTAATTCCAGAAGATTGGATCTATTTGATTTAAGGGATCATTTTCCAGCCCTTCAGGAAGCTCAGGGGGGGTGCCAAGCTTCCTTCAGGGTTCATGGGGCCAAGCAGTGTCAAACCCACTGTGAGACTTCAGCCACGCCTCGCTTCTGGTTCTGCATCTGGTCATTCAACCCACAACCACATTTGTTCTGCACACACATAAACACCTACAGCAGGCCTAGAAACCAACCAGAGACTTTCTCATATTCAACCAATAGCCTTTATATATTCTGTGTGTAAATTTTACAATGGAATTACCATTGCATAGTATCAATTGCTTCAAAGAATCTTTTAGCAGACAATCATTAAATATATATATATGTGCGTGTATGTATATATATATGTGTGTGTGTGTGTGTGTATATATATATATATATATACATATGTATATATGTATATATATACATAATTTTTTTTTCCCTCTGTCCAGTGTGAAACAGAGATTCCTCTTTCCTCCTGGAGTTATCGCCTTTTTTTTAATCTTTAAGGTTTACAGAGAATAAGTGTCTTTCCTGTAAAAGACATGCCAAGAATTTTTTACACAAGCACAAAATTGCCATGAAAACTTAAAAGAATTTGTTTAAAGGGAAGCTAATTAATTTTATTTTAGTGTTTTTGTTCAAATGCCTTTGAAATTGCTGCCTTTTTATCCTTCAAGGCCAAGTTGGTTTCCTTTAGTCCCCTTAGCACAGGGTAATTTGCATGAATACAAAAATATTTTATCTGCATTAATATTCCAGAACTTGACTGGTCTATATATTCATCACCAGGTCATCCTATAAACCTATGTCCAACAGCATAAGGGTGGGAAAAGCTGTAATCACTTATTTTTTCAATGGAAAACTCAACTGCCATCCAAGAATGAGGTAGACTTATGTCACACTTGCCAATAAGGAAAGACCAATCTATATCATCTAGAGAAGAATATGAAATTAGAAAACAAGC
This sequence comes from Tamias sibiricus, assembly GCA_025594165.1. NCBI lineage: Eukaryota > Metazoa > Chordata > Mammalia > Rodentia > Sciuridae > Tamias > Tamias sibiricus. The sequence continues at coordinate 16,696,280 of CM046662.1, forward strand.
CATAAGGTTTGATAGCTGTCACTGCAATGTTTAGGAAGAAGATGCTTCTAAGGAAGAAGAAGATCAAGAAGGCAAAAAAACCTCTCATTTTTAAAAATTTCAAAAATGTATCAGTAAATACAGCAAAAAGGGCGAAACATTTTTAAAACTAAATTTTGTTTTCAGAAAGAAAGGTAGCTCAATGACTGCTGTGGCTAAATTGTGTGTGTGTGTGTGTGTGTGTGTGTGTGTGTGTGTGATACCAGGGATTGAACCCAGGAGTGCTATACCACTGAGCTACATTCCCAACCCTTTTTATTTTTTATTGTGAGACAGGGTTTTACTAAGTTGCTTAGGTCCTTGCTAAATTGATAAGGCTGGCTTTGAACTTGTGATCCTCCCACCTCAGCCTTCCAAGCTGCTGGGATTACAGTCCTATGCTACCAAGCCTGGCTATTTTTAACAATTACGTTTAAGCCACCAAAAACTCTCTAAGCGATTATCATGTATGATTGTCCATGGCACTTCTGATGTCCTCAGATGAGAAAATCCCCAATGGAGAAAAAGCTGCATTTCCTTCTAGAAACAAAATTTAATTTTTGTCTGGTGGAGAATTCTAGAAATCACCAAGGTTTCAAAAAGTTGCATAGATGCTTTTTCGGTGGTATATTAGCTACATTGTCAGAGATCTAGCAACGACTTGACCCTTTCCTTTTAAATATATATAATATATAATTACACATGACCAGCAGCTTAATTATTCCCAATTGAATGTTTCTTGAATGTTCTATGATACAGGATGAACTTGTTTTTGTTTGATTATTAATTTCCATTCTAGTGGAGAGTGATGACAATAAGTCTCTGCAGAACATGTAACTCATCACACAGGTTTGACATCACCCAACTGAACCAGACCCTAACAGGAAGAGGTCACTAATCACTTGCTTGTGTGTCACAGCAGTGATGCATTCCAGTAAAGTTTCTAAATATTAATTCTCAATATCTGTTCTTTTTCTTAATCTAGACAGCAACAAACTTCAAGACCACAGATCCCACTTCTAGTAGCTCTGGTGAGAAGCACAGAGGTCTTATCTCAGTCACTTGTCTAAATACTTTAAAATCCAGTACTTAGCAAAAATTAGACAATTTAAGCAAAAAAAAAAAAAAAAAAAAAAAAAAAGTCGTATTGCTCCTCTTGTAAACTTTTCAAGCAGTTTCCTTAAATGGTATCCTGACATAGCAAAAACAATATTTTCAAAAACTGTCACCATTTGCAACTACTTATCTTTATAAATTATCTTCTCATATAAATTCAAATGTTCATTAACAAGTAAGTAGATAAACAACATGATTGATCTATAAGTGAAAAATTGCACAGCGTAGAAACAAATTGTAATTTACTGTATTACTGATTGACGAAAAGAAAAGAATCATGATCATCTATTTTTTATAGTTTTTTATGATCATCTATTAATTCAGTAAAATTTTTTTAATTCCACATCCATGTAGGCATTAAAACTAAAATAGCAGTATTTTTCTATGTGTTTGTTAGCTTTATTTGGTCATGCCACATTGTATTCAAAAACATGATGCCATTTTGTGCCTTAAGTATGTGCAACTGTAATTTATCAGTACAGAACAAAAATAATAAAAATTTGAAAACTGAAGTAGCAAACAGGGAAAGACAAAGATACTGCTTTAATCTGAGAAATAATACCTTCAAAAAATAAACCTACAGCAAACAGAATACTTAATGATAAAAAGTCAGAAGTGCTTCCTTTTGAATCAGAAACAAGCCAAGACTCCCCAACCACCACTTCTGTTCAACACTGAACTACAGGGCAGACAACTCAGTAAGAGATAAAGTGCTTAACTGTTCAGTGGGGAAAATAATTGCCATTATTCATAGACAAAGGCATTATGCACATAGAAAATCCAGAATGTTGCATGGAAAATCTATTAGAACAATTACAAGTAATCAGAAAGACAGCTAGAAATGAACCAGTTTTTAAACTTATGTTCTCATACATTGATAAATAATTAGAGAATTTTAAAAGGAAACGTGCTTTTGTCTCTCCCTACTCCCAACCAAAAAAAAAAAAAAAAAAGTGAGATGAAAATATAGTCACGGAACAAGAATAAAAACCTTATAGTTCATGAGTTCATGCATAAAAGCCCAGCTTCTGCTCCTGAGGACAAAATCTTGGCCCCTGCTATAGTTTGGATCTGGAATGACCCAAATCGCTCATGTGTTAAAGTCTTGGTCTTCAGCATGATGGTACTGGGACATAGTGGAAGCTTTAAGAGGTAGAGCCTAGTGGAAATTCTTAAGTCACTGGGGGTGTGCTCTCAAAGGGGACAGTAAGATACCAGTCTCCTCTTCTTCCTCTTTTTTGACTTCGCCACCATGAGGCAAAACATCTTCCATCACCATACATTTCCAACATGTTGTGCTGCCCCTGCATAACAAAAGTGACTAGGCCAACCACTATGGAAAGAAACCTCTGAAACCATGAACCAAAATAAATCTTTCCTCTCTTATAAGTTGATTACCTCAGGTATTTCATCTCAGTAATGGAAAGCTGACAAACACAGCCTCTGAGGAATTTTATGCAGAGGACAACCACATATTTGTGCTTTAGGAGACTCGCTCTGCCATAGATTAGCAAGAGCAAGCAAGGCCACAAACTCCACCTGAGCTGTGAATGCACTTTTCAAATGTCCTAAAGACAGTTACTATCCAAACAATAACCAGCTAAGCTAACGGGATGAAAATTCCATTAACAAAAATCAAATTCTGCCTTTTGACTCAAAAAAAGAATTTATACAAAGATGAGACAGCAGCCTAATAATGGTTTATGAAATAAAGATGTAAGGAGTCTAGTGGATAGTTTACTAGACATCCACAGTGGGTGACAGCTATTAGAAAAGCTATTAGGAGATTATAAATTGCAATAACAGCCACTAGATGAAAAAAAGTGTCTCCTGGCTTCTCTAATAGCCTGGTAGGCTATTATGTCCTATTTCCTGTTTTGGACCCTTTAGCCATGTCTTAAGAGGCAACTGTAGACATTAGCATCAGGAGGGATTCTAAGGGAGGGGCTGATGGCCATAAACTTTTTTATGTTCTTGTGTATCAAAACCTACTTCCCCTTGCATCTGAGTGGGCTACATGACTGCTCTGATCAAAAGAGTACAGCTGGCTCTGTGACAGCTTCAAGGCCCAGAATTTAAGGCACTGGCAGCCTCCACTTCCCTCTTGGAGGGCTCAACCACCATTTAAAAAGCCTATCTACCCTGAGGCCGCCATGTTGTTTTCCCATTCAGTCTCAAGCCATCCCATGCCCTAGTTATGCAAATCAGCCCAGACAGAAATGTGAGTGATAAAGCCATTTTACAGAGCCCACCCAAGGGGAACCAGACCCACTGATAATCTGATCATAAACACACGAGTGACCCAAGTAAAGGCCACCTGGATGAGTTCAGTCAACCTACAGATCCATGAGACATAATGATACCACTTTCTTTTGACATGATATTGCATCATTTATAATAATAACCTATATAACAATAAGTGGGGTTAGCCATTAGCTTATAAAAGAACAGACAACTGGAACATGAGTTTCCTGCTTCACAGGCTATTTCCTACCACATGCGGAATGGTGAAGGGACAACCTATGTTTAGCCTAGAGAAGAGAACACTCAAAAAGAATAATAACCATCCTCAAATAGCTAAAACACTACCATGTGAGAGAGAGACTGTCTTTATTCTCCACATCTAGGATCAAGACTGGATGTTGATGGTGAAGCAAACAGCATCAGGTTCCTAGGACCAGCCCTGTCCCATAGCAGGGTACTTCAAAAGGGAAAACCGCATCTTCACCTTCCCTGGACATATTCATATGTGCAGTCGTGACATCTGGTGAGGCTGAGCATTAAAATGAGCCTGGGATAAGATAAGAGACCAGAAGCTGAGGCCGGGGTTCTGGGTCCTACATGTATTTGAGGGAACTGGCCATGTACAAAACTCCCACCAGTAGCCTTGCCCATTCTCCATTTCTATGGTTAGAAAGTGCTGACTCATGTATCTCTTGAAGGCTCTAATTTGGGTACAACCAGAGAAGTCAAAAATTGTGTTCCATTTGTGTACAATGAATTGAAGAGCGTTCTGCTGTCATGTATAACTGATTAGAACAAATAAATAAATTATTTCAAAAAATGAAAAACTTAAAAAAATAATAATAATAATTGACCAATAGTGTTAGTATGTTCCAAGCCCAAATAGGCATAAGTTTGGACCAATAGCAGTGAACCAAATGCATTATATAAATGCCTAGATTAGCATGCTCTGATGGAGAAAACCTACTATTGGCTCCCCTCTTGCACTGCAAGATTTCTGTTCCTGTTCTTCAATAAATCCAACTGTTACACTCAAAAAATATAAATAAAGGGCTGGGGTTGTGGCTCAGCGGCAGAGCGCTCGCCTTGCACGTGCGCTGCCCGGGTTCAATCCTCAGCACCATGTAAACATAAATGCATTGCATTATGTACAACTAAAGTAAATAAATAAATACTAAAATATATATATATAAATAAGAAGAAGAAAAAAGTGCTGATTCATGAGGCATTCAAATTCAGGACCTTGACTCCAATGAACACCATGCTTAAACAAGTGAAGCTTCTTAGCAATTCTGCAGGTGCTTTATTTTTAAGATGTTCATGGAAGTAGATGGCATGGATGCTATTAAGAACCTCTTCTGGTATTTAAGTAAACCACTTTGCAGAAAAGCTTTAAGATGGAGAGAGGTGGCCCTTGACTACCACTCCTGCCACCTACTTCCTTGCATTTGACAACTCACCATAGCCTCAGACTGGGTTAGTCATTTCACAGTATTGCTGATTAATCTGTACCCGGCCTCTAGTACTAGGGATTGAACCTAGGTTCTCAGGCTAGGCAAATGCTGGACCACTGAGCTACCCCCCAGCCCACAGTATTCTCTTATTTATGCCACATGAACCTCTATAAGATGTCTTATATTTCATTATATCTTATTATCTTAAATTCCTACTTTACAGATGAAGAAACTGAGGCCCATAAAGGTTAAGTAAACTGCCCAAATGCACGGTCAGCTACTCCTAAACTGTTAACCTGGCCAGCCCACTGATTGGGTAAATGAAACTATCATTCTTACTAAAAGCAGTGATTTTCTTTTAACTGAGAACTCTCTGGGAAGATTACTCCTGTCTTTCCAGAAAACCTTTTATTTTATTTTCAAATTGATTACGAATTCATAGTGTTAGAAATAGCAGAAAAAAATAATAGATTGAGACTGACAGTCCTCTCCTTATATAGCAATGACTGTTTATTTGGGGGTAGGGGATGGGTCCTAGGTAGAGCTTAAGAAAATAAATGCTAACAATCCTTTCCAGTGGTCACCCCAAATCAGACAGATTTCACAGATCAGACAGATGCCATATAGCCCAGTGCTCCTCAGTGCAAATTAGAAAACCAATTACCCTGACCCAAAGAAAACAAGATATGATAAAGTCAATCATTATTGCTCCTTTCCATTAAGAACAACACACATTTGAAAGACGCTTCCCTAGAAATAAACTAAACTTACTGCTTTATATTTAAGAGTCAGTTTGCCAAATGAGGCAGCCTTGGCATATCTATTCAAAGAGAAATGAAAGTTTATTCCTTTAAGGACCCAGCTTGGGTTTATCATGAAAGTATTGATATTGAAAAGTACTCAGGGAGCAATCCATGGGGACTCGATGTATATATTTTTTAACCTGTCTTTGGGTCTTGGGCAGTTGGCTACACAGGTGACTGTGGAGGTGTTTTCCGTAGGGCTTTGAATGAAATGACCCTTCAAGGTAGTTTGGTACATTTCAAGCACAGGGCTGTGTTTATACCCAGTCCCAGATCAGACAAGCTTCACTAACCACAGAAGTTGGGATAAGAGCCAGAGGCATCCCACACATCTCTGTGGTCCTCCTGCCTTCTGGCAAACTCCAGGACCAGATTGGAAAATCTGTGCCCAGTTTGGGGGCCAAGTTTGGTGTGATCCGGGGATGATTTATATGGCTTTGGGCGGAGTCCACATGATATGTGCTACTTTGGCCAAGTTTAGCTTTGGAGTTTCTGACTCATTTGAAATAAAATGTATTAGGTGGGGACAGATGGGCTCCCCAACAGGGACCAGAGGAGTTTCCTCCAAATCTTTTGGGACCCAAAAGCAACTGATTTTCCCACCTCTTTGATTCAAAGGTCTAAAAAACATGCAACGCAGGTGGTGGAGGGAGAAGGAGTTGGACGTACAAGTGCTTTCCAGGATTTGCCAAAAATAAAAATAAATTGCTTTTAATTTCTGAAGGGAGAAAGACTGGATTGATTTTACAGGCTCTCCTCTAAACAGCAATTTACATGCTGAAACTGTAAAGCTGAGGGTAAAATATCCCTTCCTGGTGATTTGAAATCCGTTGATTAATTTCAAGTTGATGACCTTGTTCCCCTGCAACAATAGAACTTTAATTCATCTCACTCAGGCTGCCTCTAACTAGTTTTCAACAATCGCTAAACAACCAGCAAGTAGTGGCTATCCAAGGGATGGAATCCCTATTAATAAATACAAATTAAATGAAGCATAGCAAAAGGACCTGATCCCAATACTAAACTAAATAAGGATTTTCTCTGCATTTAAAAGAGAAAAATACAACCCCATCAAAGGAAGAATCTCAGATACTCTAGAGTAATGCTGTTCTGTAGAAATGAAATGCAAGCCACGGATGTAATTTTAATTTTTTCTGGTAGCCACATTAAAATGTGAAGTCTCATGAAATTCATTTTTGAAACATATTTCTATTTAGCCTAATACATCCAAAATATTATTACTTGAACATACAATCAAAATAAAAAATGGATGACTTTTTGCATTCTTCTTTGCATACTTGAATATGTCTTCCATACCTAACAGCACATCTCAATTTCAACTGCATATTTTGAATTCTCAGTAGACTCATCTGGCTGATGACTGACATTGAACAGTGCAACCTTAAAGTAATATCCACATGATATGTATTTCTAAGCAGATATGATAGTTAACTCAGGCACCAAACTACAAGAATATGATGAATCATTATGATCTCTTAGGAATAACATCTGAGAAGTAGTAACAGCAGCAGCCTGCCAGGATTCTGAGACAAACCTTCCCTAAGCTTCAAGACCATGTGCCTCAGTTTCCCTGTTGGAAAAATGATCTCATGCAGCTAAGTGGGTTGAATCAGTTAATACAAGTACAGTGTTGAAACTGTGCCTGGAATATCATAATAATCAACAAATCTTAGCAAGAAGAGGCTGATGAGAATATCTTGCAGATAAGATTGTTCCTTATTCATCACCACAAGTCCCAACACCTACTGCATTCATAGTATACAGAAGGTGGTCAATGAATAGTTTATTTAAGATGGTCAGGGTGGTGGGCACTGTGATGTGCTGCCCAGATTCTATCTTCAGAAATAAATGGAATTTTACTTAGGCTGCAGGGAGTGCCACCAGCAAACACCCCCTGCTATTATCTCCCTCCAGGGATTGCCCTAGCTAAAGAGTGAAGACACCTTCAGGGAAATGCAAATCAGAACCACAATGAGGCATCACCTCACCCCAATTAGGATGGCTAATTAAAAAGACAAAAATTAACAAACACTGGTGAGGATGTAGAAAAAGAAGAACTCTCACACATTGCTGGTGAGAAAATAAATTAGTACAGTCATTATGGAAAACAGTATGGAGGTTCTTCATAAAACTAGGACTAGAAATACCATGTGATCCAGGTATCCTACTGCTGGGTCTATATCCAAAGGAACTGAAACTACAAGGTCAAAAAGACCTCTGTACTTATGTGTTGATTACAACACTGTTCATAATACAGAGTCAGCCTGTATCCATCAACAGATGAATGGATAAAGAAAATAGACCAAATAGACATGTAGACCAATGGTACAGAATAGAAGACACAGAGACCAACCCACATGAATATAGTTATCTCACACTAGACAAAGGTGCCAAAAATACACTTTGGAGAAAGGATAGCCTCTTCAACAAATGGTGCTGGGAAAACTGGAAATCCACACATAGCAAAATGAAATTAAACCTCTATCTCTCACCATGCACAAAACTCAACTCAAAGTAGATCAAGGACCTAGGAATTAGACCAGAGACCCTGCGCCTAATAGAAGACAAAGTAGGCCCAAATCTCCATCATGTCGGATTAGGCCCCAACTTCCTTAACAAGACTCCTAAAGCGCAAGAAGTAAAATGAAGAATCAATAAATGGGATGGATTCAAACGAAAAAGCTTCTTCTCAGCAAAGGAAACAATCAATGAGGTAAAAAGAGAACCCACAGTATGGGAGCAAGTTTTTACCACATGCACATCAGATAGAGCATTAATCTATAGGATATATAAAGAACTCAAAAGACTTAGTACAAAAAAAAATCAATAAACAGGCTAAGGAGATGAACAGATACTTCTCAGAAGAAGAAATACAAGTGATCAACAAATACATGAAAAAGTGTTCAACATCCTTAGTGAAAACTACTCTAAGATTTCATCTTACCCCAGTCAGAATGGCAGTTATCAAGAATACAAGCAATAATAAGTGTTGGAGAGGATGTGGGGGGAAAGGTACACTCATACATTGCTGGTGGAACTACAAACTGGTGCAACCACTATGGAAAGTAGTGTGGAGATTCCTCAGAAAACTTGGAATGGAACCACCATTTGACCCAGCTATCCCATTCCTCAGTCCATACCCAAAGGACTTAAAATCAGCATACTATAGTGACATAGCCATAACAATGTTTATAGCAGCTGAAATCACAATAGCTAAACTATGGAACCAACCTAGATGCCCATCAATAGATGAATGGATAAAGAAACTGTGGTATATATACACAATGGAATGTTACTCAGCAATAAAAGAGAATAAAATTATGGCATTTGCAGGTAAATGGATGGAGTTAGAAAATATTAGGCTAAGTGAAGTAAGCCAATCCCAAAAAATTAAAGGCCAAATGTTTTCTTTGATTAGTGGATGCTTATCTATGATGGGGGTTGGGGTGGGGATGGGAAGAATAGAGAAACAAGCAAAGAATTGAAATGTTGTGCTCTATTTGTGTATAATGAATTGAAACGCATTCTGCTATTGTGTACAACTAAGTAGAACAAATAATAATAAAAAGAAAATAGAGCATATTGTCCTGCCACAGAAAAGAAGGAAATCCTGTCATTTGCAGCATCAAGGATAAAACCAGAGATCACTGTGTTAAGTGAAATAAGCCAGGCACGGAAAGACAAGTACTATACGATCTCACTCACATGCACAGTCTAAAAACGTTGATCTCATAGACGTAGAGAGTAGGACAGTGATGACCAGAACCTGGGAAGGATGTGGGCAAGGAGCATGGAGAGAGGATGGTTAACTGTTCAGCAGTTCAGTTGGACAGGAATAACTTCTAATGCTCCACAGCACAGGAAGACAACTATGGTTGACAACGATTAATGGAATACTTCAAAATAGCCAGTAGGGAGGATTTTTAATGTTCCCAGTACAAAGAAATGATACATATCTAAGCTGGTAAATTCGGCAGTTACACTGATAGGATCATTACATGCTGTAGATGTGTATTGAAAAGTCACAATGCACCCCATACAAGTGTGCACATACTATATGTGTCCTTGAATAATATAAAATAAGAAAAGAGACAGAGAGAGAGAGAGAGAGAGAGAGAGAGTGATGCCTTACCAAAGCAAGCCCCTTTTCCAGGGCTGTTTGTATATAACCCAATGACTCAGGCAAGCTCTCCTTTCCTGTGGAAGACAGCCGTGAAAGGCCATTCCTGCTCCAGAGCTCCTCATCTTGTGTTTGTATCCTTGGCCGTGCATTGTGGCTCAACTCCTCCCTCTCCTCCTTTCCACTGGTGTTGATCCCCAAAGCACTTCCCAATAAACATCTTGCATATCAATACACAACCCAGAGAACCTCACCAGATGTTTAAAGAGCTGTTAGGACAGTGAATGGGGCTAGAGGTATAGCTCAGTGGTAGAGAGCACATGCTTAGCATGCCCTAGACCCTGGGTTCAATCCCAGTACCAAAAAAAAAAGAAATAAAGGAAGAAAGAAAGGAAAAAAGAAAGAATGGGAGGGAGGGAGGGAGGAAGAAAGAATCTAAATTACCCATGTTCTTTTTTTAATGTTATTGTATTTTTATACCTTTATTTTTATTTGTTTTTATATTTATGTGGCGCTGAGGATTGAACCCAGTGCCTCACCCCTGCTAGGAAAGAATTCTAGCACTGAGCTATAGCCCCAGTCCCCTATGTTCTAATAATAATTGCTGTAAGCCAAATACAAGTGTTTGCCTATATACCATACATCCTTGAGTCTTCCCACCAGGAGCTCATTTTTTTCCAAGATACATGACCAGTGACAGAAGAAATGAAAAACAGCTGGGAACATTGAGACTCTTTCAAGAAAGCTTCTTTCTTCTTTGGGTTATCCAAGACCATACTCCGCACCCGGACGCATGCCAGAGTGGGCCCAAACCACTGAGTTCCCTTGCATCTCGGACTTTCAAATTCTTAAATTTGCCCTTTACTTAAAAAAGTCAATGATTTCACCAAGAAAGTTTGATTAGTTTCTTTTACTTTCTGTAATGAAGTGCCATCCTTTTTACACTTGAAAGGATCTTTGTAATAATGCAACATTGATCTTTTGAATACAGATGAGCTAACCTAGATAATAGGATTTAGAATGTGAAAGGCTGGACCTGCTATGATATTTAAGGCTCCAGTGCCATCAAGAGGAATTATGGCACAAAACATCTGTTTCCTGGAACATTGTCTGATTCCACAGAAATAAGTGTAGGATCATGTTTCCTTCTGCACATGATTTTTGTTTTGTTCAGCTTCCTAAGAGAAGGCAATAGGCTGTGTCCCCAGATGTCAACCACCACCCGATACAAAACAAAAACAAAAACAACAGAGGGTGATTTAGCGCTTGGATCTGTCCTTCTCAGACTGTAGCGTTAAGCCTCAAAGATCTAGAATTGGGATTCAAAACTAATCCTAGAAGGCAGTTCTAATAAAACTTTAGACAAAGTGGAAAGATGTTCATTCATACAGTGTTTTGCACAAAGCCCATTAGGAGCTGGGGTCATGAAAATGGACTAAATTTGCTCCAAGCCCTTAAAGAACTGACGAGGGGAAGACCAAAGAGGGAAGCTTTGGAAAATGAAGGGGATTCCGTAGGAAACAATACAGTATGGTGCTGGTCTTCCATCTCCCTACTTCTTAGGGAGAAAGAGAGGGGGGCTTTTTGCGGGTCCCACCCTCCAAAAAAGCTGAGCAGAGACATCTTTACATGAAGCCTCACACATAGGAGTAGGAGGCGGCTCCTGCTCAAAGCCTGCCATATCATCTATATATGGAGCAATATTAAACTTAATAGAGCAGCGTAGAAAAGAACCATCGCAAAAGTCCCAATTCAACAACAAGGGTAAGAGGACCAAGACTACTGCTCTATTTACAGGCATGTAAATAGATTTTCCATCTTTTTTTTTTTAATTAAGTATAAATCTAGGTTGGAACACGATAATTAATTCACGTGCAATGTAAAGTGTTAAGTATGAGATACCAAATATAAAATATTTAGAAAACAGAGAGCTCTGTGTGGAATAAATTGATCAAAGAAGCCCTTAGGACTTAAGTTGGATAATAACAGATCATTACTGTTCTCTTATTCTATATCAGATATATGAGAGCACTCCTCATGCATATCATTTAATTCTCTAAAGACTATACAAAGGGGTTGGCTCTGCTATACAAATGAGAAAAATGAGGTTGAAAGTTAAGTAACTTACCCAAGAGTTTACCATTGTAAGACAGTGAAACTGGAATATGAACTCAATTGGGCAGGCCATAAAGCCTGGAATTTTCAACAAATAAATCATACCAAATACTTGACAAAGAGTTAGGATGGATCAGAAAGGCACAGAGCCATGAATGAAGACTTGGCTGCCCAAACAGGCCCACAGGGAAAGGCAAATTGAGAGAAAACCAGTGGAGCAGGGTCATGGCGGGGAGACTAGCAATACAGAGTCCCGCTTGGGGACAGGGAAGGGTGCCAGACCTTAGAATGACAAATCACACCAAAGGAATTAGGATAATGCTAAAGAAACCAAAGCAGAGATGCACTTAATGGGATAGTTATAAGACATGGTTTTGGTTATCAGGAAGATGTAACAGCACAGTTCTGCAAAGCAACACCTGGGCTGATGGGTGCCCTCATCATATTCAGCCCAGGAACAGAATGAGTTCCAGGGCCTACCTTCCGCTCACTCTGCTAAGGAACTCAGTAACCTCTACCATGATGGTCAGAGCTGGATCCTCCAAAACAGGTGCCATGGTGTTCAAGCCCATGGAATATTTTAAAAGAAAGAAAGATAAAATAAAGAAAGGATAGGAGGGAGGGGAAATGAAGGGGAGGAGGAGAAAAGGAAGGAAGAAAAGATGAGAGGGAGGGAGGGAAGAAGAGCTTTAAATTCCTAGGTCCAAGTGGTTTGAGATACTCTGTATGCAATAGCATCTTTTGAGGGATTTGTCATGTATATTAGGGTCAAATTCCATTTAAGCAAGCCATCATCTTTCAAACTTCTGTGATCATCAAACCCCACAGGCATCCCCTAGGAAGGAATAGTTTGGGAGAAAACAGGGACACAGAACCCTGTCAGATCTCTGCAGAAGAAGGGTATCACAGAAGGTGTGGATGGTCTGAGAGCCAATGGCATGAAGAAGAGCACTGATTAGTCAGGAGGTATGGCTAAGAAGAGTTGCAGATTCCATTTCAAAAAATAAGGCCAGATCACAAAGGAACTGCAAAGCCTGAAAGAACAGAAAGAGAGAAATTTTCTGAACTAATGAATCAGCAGCAAAGATGGAAGGACCTAGATGACTAAGAGCTCAAAATCTACACTGGGAAAAAATGTCAGGAAGAGCAGACCAGGCCACAGTGGGGAGGTGGGCTGTTTTCATCTCTATGGCAGAATACAAGTGCCAGTGTTCTGAAATCAGATGTCCTCATTTGAATGTCAGCCTGTCATTTACCCACTGTGTAACCTTGGATGCTTAATCTCTCTCCATCCCCTTTCTAGCAAATGGGAAACTAAATTTTGAAGAAATGATATAACTTGTCCAATACCGCATAGGTAGAAAATATCACAGCTAGAACTCAAAGCCAGATGTAGCTTCCTCCAGCATCCCTGGCCTGGATCATATAGTAAAATACCATATCTAAGACTTTAGCCCTTTGCAGTCAGCCCTTCCAGAACAAGGAATCCAGTCACTCAAACACTCCTCATGGTCCCCCACTGGTCATTCTGGGCCTCTGTCCCTTTATTGTTAAGCTAAAAGCATTACTTTTGCCCGCCACCCCCCAGGAAAGATTTTGTTGGAATATAAAGTTACATAAGATCTGTGCTGTTGTTAAAAATTCACCAAACTCCACCTTTAGGCAACATATTTTTTTATTCCAAGTGCTAGTTGATATTACAGTTATTTTATTTCCAAAGTAACAGATACACTCAAGTGTAATAGTGAGAACTGTTAGGTAACCCAGTCGCCACCAGCACTTAGAAATGTCTTGTTGGCCTCTATTCTTTGCACAGCTGGTTTAGCACCTTTGCGCACTGCAGCAATTACCCAAGGTCAGCACTTGTCAATTTCCATTTTGAGTCACCTCACCTTAAGGGTGAAGCCGCACTCTAGGACTCTCCAGAACAAAGGGCTTTTTGTTCCCCCTCATTTCTCCATTTCCCAAATGTAAACCCCTGGAGGCTTGAGGTAAGCAGCCTAGCCCTTCAACAGAGACAGCCCTGGTCTCCATCCCAGTCATAGCTACTGGGTTATCCACAGCCAGCGGCCGTCACAGCTTCTGGTAGCAAAAGCTCCAGAGTCAGTACCTGTAGAGGTGAATGTGTGAAGAAAGCTCTCCTGAGCCTGGGCTTTAACTTGTAAACAGAGGCTTGGAGAGAACAAAGTTGTGAGTTTGTCTCCACTAAAGCAAACTTTCTCTGCTGTTTGCTTTGGGCATTTTGCTGATGTATCCACAGAACAAGAATGGATTTCCTGTCTGTTCCTGCAGCCTCTTCTAGCCATGCTCAGCTCTGACACCACCTTGAGGCTGGAGAATAGGTACGAGGAGACACCCAAGTCAGAACTCAGGATCCACAGGGAATTCCTCTCCCTCATCCCCTTCTTTAACCCTTTCTTCTGCAGCCAATTCAGGCAATGAATCTGCAAATTGCCAAAGGAGTACTAGCTGGAAGGCTTGTGAAGCAGTGACCTGAAAACCCACTGCTCCTTAGAGGAAGGTACAAAAAAGCCATGGCATGGCCCATCTCTCAATATGTGCCCCACATCCTGCTAAGCAGGGTGACCAAATGAGGATGACTGTGAGATTAAATGAGGCTAGTGAGGTGCAAGGTCAACCTGAAGTCCGCCCACCAGCAAAGGAGCTCTCCCAGGTGCTGAAATCCAAACTTCAGCCAGGCCCGGCAATGTTTCCAAATGCTGGGCACACAGGCCTACATTCAAGCTCATTTTTCTTCAGACATGTTGCTCTAACACTATATCATTCATTTGTTCTACTTTGAGGCAGGCATGAGTATTAAATTCTCATTTCCCTTAAGTGACAAAAACCATACAAAGTCAATTACAAAGGCACCTCCCTTTGTGTCAGGGAAACAAAAGGGGAACTTGTGTGTATGTGGTGACCACATAAAGCCCCAAGGAAGGAGGTGACCTGGCTGTTACTAGGGGCCTGTGCAGGCTAGAAATATCACAGTGTCTAGTGTTTCAAAATTTGGATCTTTAATGAGAACTCTTTGCATTTAATTGTTGACAACTCATTTTTAAAAACTGTACAGATCAATATAACATGACAAACCAAAAATGCCTACAGAACAGTGCTAAAACTGCCACCTTTATACTGAAAGCTGTGCATTTTCCCACCTTTGGAAGAGAGAGCTGATTAGCTTTAAGACCTGCAGAACACACAGGGGGACAATGGACATGAAGAATCTGGACTAGGACCATGTGTGAAAGGGGCCACTTTGGAGTTTCTATGATCATGGGTTTAAGGAAGAGCACACAGACGGGCGGGTGGCGCACACCTGTAATCCCAGCACTTGGGAGGCTGAGCAGGAAGATCATGAGTTCAAAGCCAGCCTCAGCAATGGCGAGGCACTTAGCAACTCGGTGAGACCCTGTCGCTAATAAAATACAAAATAGGGCTGGGGATGTGGCCCAGTGGTTGAGTGCCCCTGAGTTCAATCCCCAGTACCAAAAAAAAAAAAAAAAAAAAAAAAGTAGAAGAAAAAAGAAAAGAAATAGCACACAGTTCCATTCTCAGAGACAGCTTGTTGAGTGTAGAAGATTACATGCAAGGATTTCCTGGGAACAAGATTGAGTCATATCTAAAGGGTACTGGATGGTTTGGGGGAAGGATAGGTTTATGCATTATCTTTGTGACATTTCCAATTAAATGTAAAATCAGCAGAACATCTTCTGTCAGGGTCACAAGTGATACTGAACACTTGCCTCAGCTTGTTAGCACACCAGTCCCTCAAAACAGCAAAAAGGAGGATAAATCAACTGTCTTTGCTACCTTTATCAGCATAAACAAAGAGATAAAAATACGGTATAAAATTTTAACTATCTTTCCCCATCCTACCTGCAAATGTGAAATTCCCCTGTGCTTCAATAAAGGAAAAATACATCCAATGAAGTCTAACAAATGTACCATCTGTTCAGAAAGGAGACTGGCATTTTTTTGCATGTGACACCACTGCCCTCCTGTGTTCAGAAATAATAATGCAGCTACTTTCCAAAGAAGCTCTGAAGGATATATGACCAAAAACAATACTTTTCACAAACATAAATCATTTATAACATGAAGCAACATACGAAGAAACTTCCATTTTAAATAACAGAAATATCACTTGTAATAAAACCTATTCAAATCATACCCTGGATCCTGAGCTTCATTCCACACTGGGTTTTCCCATAGAAGAGAGAAATCAAGAGAAAAAAATATATATCATTAGAAAACTGCTAGATATGGACTGCAGATACAGCATAGTGGCCTAGCATGAGCAAGGTCCTGGGTTCAATCCCCAACACCACAACACACCATGGTGGCAAGATAATCCCAGAGATTATTCCTGAGTAGGCTTTCTCTGAAGGGCTCTCAGGAACTCAGTGCTTCAACAGGGCACAAAGAAAAAAAATTCCCCATCAAGGTGAAGCAGATAGAATGGTAGCAAACAACATGATTTTTTAAAAACATTTTTAGTTGTAGATGGATTCAATACCTTTAGTTTATTTATTTATTTATTTGTGGTGCTGAGGATTGAACCCAGTGCCTCTCACATGTGAGGCATGCACTCTACCACCAAGCCACAACCCCAGCCCCTCTATATCAATTATATCTATTGTTTTCTCCTCCCCAACCCCAACTATAGAGTGACTCAGGCAATGAACACAATTTCAAATGGAGTGTCTATGGACAAAAATAAGGTACCACGCACATTCAGGATCAAAATGCTTCCAATCCAATTTACCTGTAAAATGGGGGTAATTCCATCTATGTAATCCTTACAATCACCCTGTAGAGGGTTAAGATGTAATAAAAATTTATTCTCTTGGGCATCTAAATTTTCTCAAGATTGGCCAAAACCTGTAAGTTATATCATAATACTGAAGTTTAAATTGAGGTGCAAATGTTTGATTTAAATTCCATGGACATGATTGTCCATGTGATAATCTGAAACCTTAGTGACTAACCTCAGCTTGTGTCACCCAACACATTATGCAAAGTTCTTCTTCTAAGGGTCAAAAACAGGCCATCTGGTCACAAAAGAAAGGACTCCTTGACCCCTCTGCAGGGGAGCCTGACGGAGCTCCAGGTCTATGAGCAGTAGCAGGTCATGTAAGGTACTAACCAGATGAACCTAAGCACTGCTGGGCTGCAGGCTCCTGTGGCCAGGCCCAGCCCCACTCTCTGCACTTCCCAGTACTGCCACAAGGGGGAGCAGGACCCTCCCTGTCCCGCTGGTGGACACAGTGCCCCACACCTAGCTTTGTTTTAGATATCAGCATGTGTGCTGTTCTGGGTGAAGATTCACATCAAAGGTGGATATTATGAAAGAGGGGACACAGTGTCTGAGGAAATAGGCTTTGGCATCAGACACACCTAAATTGAAGCCCTACCTCTCCCAGTTATTAGCTATATGATCCCAGCAAATTAGTCCAAGTCTGAGCTTCCACCCAATCTGCATAATGCCCCAACTCCTTGAGCTAAAGTGACAATGAGCACATGCTTGCCATAATTTTATCACATCCCCTGGCCCATGACACATGCTAGAGGATGATAAGAGGGCTAGCACTGAAAATAATTGAAGCCAGGTTGAAGGCCGGGTAGCGTTTGCCTGGGGTGAGCAGAATCTCCAGGCAGGAAAACTCCTGCATGTGATTTCGACTTGGAGACCGTGAGGGATGCACACTCCCCCGCGTCAAGGCCAGGGGAAGCATTGGGAGTCAGAGAGCCTGACAACATGACCCCTAGCCATTTGTCGAACATTTACTTCTTCCCTTGGAAACTGTCAGGGCCATGATGGATGTTTCCTTTCCCTTCTGAGCCACCCTAGTGGCTGGCCTGATGAGGTTGAACGGCAAAGTGATGGCTCCTCACTGGAAGGCTTTCACACCGCCAGCCACGTTTCTCTGGCGACTGGTCTTGTCTATTCACATCAGGGTCATCAGCCCTTCCCTGGAATGCTGCAAATCAGGGTTATCAGCCCTTCCCTGGAATGCTGCAAATGTGGTCCCCCTAGAACTGCTGAAAAGCAAGCCCATAATGTCAAGAACTGGGAAGACAGGTCAAGCTTCCAGTCCTCAGTCTCCCTTCAACCTAGGGTCCTTTCCCTGCTTAGTACTCCAGGCCCTGCTGGGGATATAGCTCAGTTGGTAGAGTGCTTGCCTCACATGCACAAAGCCCTGAATTCAATCCCAGCACCATAATATATATATATATATTTCCCCCCCCCCCCAGGCCCTGGTTTAGACCCATTTCTGACAGAAATCTTGACCCTTGAACCCTTTCACCTTTACTATGAGCCTCAGTCCCAACTGTTCTGAACAATCCACAATTCCTTTCAATCAATCTATTTCCACTTTTTCTTAATATTTTTAGGTGTAGATGGACACAATACTTATATTTTATTTACTTATATTTATGTGGTGCTGAGGTTCAAACTCAGTGTCTCACACATGCTAGGCAAGCGCTCTAGCACTGAGCTACAACTCCAGCCCTCTCGTTCCACTTTTGGTTTTGTTTGTGGGTTTCTTTTTCCCCCCATTTTGATTTGCCTTGACTATGTTCTTTTCCTTTCTAAAATCTGACATTGCTTAAGGCCCCATTCTTAAGCTGGAGTTCTTTTTCAGATACTTGTATTGTGATATAATTTAAATATCATAATATTCACTGTCTTTAAGTGTATAAATAAATGAATTATAGGAGAGTTACAGAGTACAACCATCACCATGATCTAATTTTAGAATATGTCCTGCAACCTAAAAAAGGACTTCCTGTTCACTTCATAATCCTACCCCAAGACTCTGAACATTTCACATGAAATCATTTCAAGTGGAATTATAAACTACATGTACTTTTGTGTCAGTGGACTCTGTCCCTTTTACTTACCCTGGAACCTTGGACATCACCTCACACCCACACACACACTCTGCTCTGGCTCCTGGCCTATTGGAGAGGGTGTCTGCACTTCTTGACAACTCTTTAAGTACTCTCCACTTGCAAGTTGCTGGGCTTAGCCTGGGGATAGAGTGTTCAGCAAATCTCGACACAGTCCCTTCCTCACAGTGTTATACAAGTATTTATGTCATCAAAATAAATTTAAAGCTAGCAATGTCATATGTTCTATAGAAGGGAGAAGAAAAACAATTTTAACCTGAGATAGCTTAATGCAATTTAAAATATTTGCCTATTGCCAAGAGAGTTAGCATCTTGAAAACAGACTTTCTGATGAAAATTAAAATCATGTTGTTTTTGCTAAAAGTATGGAATGATATTCAGAGCAATCTGTATGAAAATCCCAACTTCCATATTTTGGAAAAATTGATAAGTTAATCCTAGTATTCATATGGAAATACAAGGACATACAGAATTGGAACCTCATACACTGCTGCACATCATTCACAGAGATATAAAATGGTGTAGCCACTGTAGCAAACAGTTTATTAGCTCCTCAAAATGTTTTAAGCATAGAGTTATCATGTGATCCAGCAATTCTACTACTTGGTGTGTATCTGTTAGTATTGAAAACACATACCACATGAAAACTTGTACACAGGTATTCATACCAACTTTATTGGTAGTAGCTTAATGCTAGAAACACCCCAAATGACAACCCAACTGATAAATTGATTAGCAAAATATAATACGTCCATGTAACAAAATATTATTCAGTCATAAAAAGGAAGGTAGTGCTGATACACGCCACAACATGGCCGAACCTTGAAAATATTTTGTTAAATGAAACCACGTATTGTATGGCTCCATCTGTATAAATTGTCCAAAATAAACAAATCCACAAATACATAAAGTAGGTTAATGATTGCCTAGGGCTAGGGAAGAGAAGTGATAGCTTCTTTGGGGACCAATGAAAATATTCCAGAATTAGATAATAATAATAATTGCACAGCATTATAAGTAGACTAACAAAAGCTATATTGAATTGTAGATTTTTTAAAAATATTTATTTATTTGTTTTAGTTGTACACAACGCATTTATTTTTACGTGGTGCTGAGGATCGAACCCGGGCCGCGCACGTGCTAGGCGAGCGCTCTACCACTGAGCCACAATCCCAGCCCCAAATTGTAGATTTTTCATTATTTTTTATACCTTTATTTTTTATTTATGCGGTGCTAAGGATCAAACCCAGGGCCTCACACATGTGCGATGAGCACTCTACCACTGAGCCCCAGCCCCAGCCCCTTGAACTGTAGATTTTAAGAGTATGCAAGTCATATATTAACAAAAAATAAGGACGGCTCGGTCGTTTGTGAACTCAATTCAGTGAAGAAGGGCATGAGAGAAGAGCGTGCCAGCGCCCTGCCTGCTAAGCTCTGGACTCTCAGCACCGGGTTCTGCTGCGTGATGCACCAAATGGGACTTCATGCCTCACACTTCTCACTAGAGGGAGACTGGGAGGCACGAAGAAAGGAAAGTTCCTCTCCCAACTTACCTCTTGTTCTGTCAGTGTCCCCACTGGAATGATAGTTGGATCTGCTCCCAGCCCCCAGCTTCTGCCAGCACCCACAGGACCATTCCCAGGATGCTCCTCTAGGAGGCGCCAGCACAGCCAGGCAGTGCTCCCTCCTGGGAGGTCTGCCCTCCCCAGATTCACCCCAGTCACACCCTTTGTTCCTCATTCCTAAGTAGTTGCTTCCCACAGTTACTGTCTCTTGATACCTCAGCATTCCCTTCTTATTCTTTCAGCAATCTAACCATGTAAGCATTTTCCCATGCTAAATTTCTTACATTGAAATATTTGAAATATTTGTATGGTTTCTTTTGCCTAATTGCATCCTGACTGATAAAAGGTATCACATATTTATCATATATATATATATATATGTGTGTGTGTGTGTGTGTGTGTGTGTGTGCATATACATATATAACATTTTAAAATTCATATTGGAATATTACCTACTATTTTTCTTTATATAATGGGATACTGTGTCATGGCATAACCTGCTTCATATTATAGGCATCTTTATCAATGCATTTCCACATCATTTTGTGTACAGCTCATATATCCTTTTTATGGTAATTGGATTCATTGCATCCTCTCACATGATGTTGTTCATTGCTCTAAATTTGTCTAAAGTTATTGGTCTTTTGAGGAACTTTAATTGCTCTGAATTCTAATTAAAGTCATCTATTTATTGAGCACCTACTCTCTGAAAACATTATACTGAATATTTGGGGGATATAATGATGACTTAACATGGTCTTGCACGGGAGGAGTTGGAATTTATTGGGGAGAGATGAGACAAAGCTGAAACTATTCAACTGAATTTTCCCAGACATTTCCAATTTTAAGTAATCTGTCCTTTTCTCTCAAATACACCATTTCTCAAGCTCAGACTTTTGCTTTTGAAGACAAGGTCACAATAAACACAGATCTCCATTCAGTTGCTTTTATGCAAGTCTTTATCCTGCTGCTCATGTGCCCCATAAAAAGGGGGAATTCTATTAATAGTTCATAATGGCTTTGAGATAGGAAGATATTCTGAGAGTACATGCAAGTTTAATTTTTTCCAGATAAAATGGTTATAGTTCCAAATGTATATAAGACTTACCAAGATATAAGACTTACCAAGCTAGAAAAGAAAGAGTAATATAATTATAACCAACAGCATGCTGGTATTCAGAGAGTTTTCAGAACCATACTCATCTTTGACTCTACTAAAACATCAACAGACTCCCATTGGGGTACCCAAAGACACTTTCTTAGACATCCTTACAAGGTCATTTTTTCTTGGTGAAGATTTTACTCAAGGGTAAGATACCAATCCTACATTTCATTTAAGACTGGGAGAAGCCCACAGGCCCAGAATGATTTATTAAAAATATTTTCTTTAAATAAGTTCTCTTCATAAGCCCATAATGCATTCAAAAAGGAAAGAATAGAATTAAATAAACTTACCAGTCTCGCTGAAGGTTTCTAGACACCAATTCATTATTTTGAAATGTGATAATAAAAAGGGGAAAAAGGTAAGCATACGCTACATCTTTCTAAGAGGTAAATAAATTTTAATGCAATGAAAATAGACAGTGAAATAAAGCTCTTCTATCCAAAAGAATTCCAGCCAATGAATGTAGAAGAAATGATAGAAATCAAAAAAATCACCATTTCTTGAACATTAATGAAATAACCAATTCAAGCAATGCTCTTTGATTTAATTTTCTGGTACTTCTATAACAAGCTACCTCCACTGCGAGGCCTAAAACAGCAGAAATGTATTCTCTGGACAGTTCTGAAAGCTGGTAGTCCAAAATCAAGATGTCAGCAAGATTAGGCTCCCTCTGAGAGTCTTGATAGAATCCTTTCCTTGCCCCTTTCTTGCTTCCCTCAATATCCCTGACAGTCCTTGGTGTCCCTCAACATTTTCCTATTTATAAAGACACCAGTCAGTAATCCCAGATACTCTGGAGGCTGTGGTAGGAAATCACAAAGTCAAGGCTGGCCTGTAAAATTTAGTAAGAGACTATCCTAAAATAAAGTTTTAAAAAGGTCAGGGGATAGCCAGGCACAGTGGCGCATGCCTGTAATCCCAGCACTTGGGAGGCTGAAGCAGGAGGATCGCGAGTTCAAAGCCAGCCTCAGCAATGATGAGGCACTTAGCAACTCAGTGAGACCCTGTCTCTAATAAAATACAAAAAAGGAAAAAAGGGCTGGGGATGTTGCCCAGTGGTCAGGTGCCCCTGAGTTCAATCCCTGGTACCAAAAAAAAAAAAAAAAAAAAAAAAAAAGTCAGGGGATATAATTCAGTGCATAAGACCCTGGGTTCAATCCATAGTAGCATATAAATAAATAAATAAATAAATAAAAAACCATTCATGCTGGACCTAGGTCCACTATAATGACCTCACCTAAACTTGATTACCTCTGCAAAGACTCCATTTCCAAATAAAGATTACTTGGATAGGCAACAGGATTTAGAGTTTCAACCTATCTTTTTAGGAGGATATAATTCAACTCAAAGATAAAAAGATTATTGAAAATTATGGGAAATCTTACCTGAAAGAATAAAATCATAACCACCTGAATCCTGATCAATATTAGAATCACTAAGAGCTAAACAAGCAAAACTCATTTGTTACACAAAGGAATGAGGTATATGAAGGAATGAAACTATATGACCCCACTATAACATATTCTTCAAAAACAAATAAATAATGAATGAATGAATGTGGAAAATAATGTGCCTTTAGTTCTCTCTTCTACACACACAGAACACTGTCCATGGGTGGATAAGTCAACCTGCACCATGGGGAAGCACCGACCAAGTATAGCATTTGGAAGGTTTTGTGGGACAATTACCTTGTTTCTTTAATAAGCCAAGACATATGGGGGAAAAAGGAACAGGAAATGTTCTAGGGGAGTTAAACAAGGAGTTAAAAGAGAGCTGGGGATATAGCTCAGTTGGTAGAGTGCTTGCCTTCGTACACAAGGCCCTGGATTCAATCCCCAGCACCAAAAAGAGAGAGAGAGAGAGAGCGCCAAGATTTAAGAATCAAAAAGCAATAAACAGACCAAATTTGAGAATTAATTTAATAAAGAGAAGATCATTTGGATAAAAAAGTTTAAAAAAAAATCAAAGCTATGTTCATATGTATTGAGTATCAGATAATATAAAGGACATCTTCTTATTTACCTAAAGTCTTATTTTGAAACCCTGTTCCTTTGTGAGATTCTGAAGTACTTAGTGCTTTGCTAAAAGGCATACATTATTTACTTTTAAGTGTTAAACACACACACACACACACACACACACACACACACACACACACATCCTGTGTTGCATGAGTGAGTAAAGGAATGAATGACCCAGGGCTCCTATGCTCTCACCTGTGGGTTGGTTCACTCTACTTTGGATGTCAAAAGACCACATTCAGGTGAGATCAGTATTTCAGAAACAGATTCAATTACTGAAAATGTCATAGTTCTTTTGGCCATCTGGTACTGATGTTGTAAACAGGAGTGAGGATGAGCACGAGTGGAAGAGAAGTCACCTTCTGAGCACCTAGTAGGTGTCAGGCACTCATGATGGCACACTAACAACTGTTGTCTCAGCCAGTCCTTAAGACATCCACACAAGATAAGGAGCACTTCAATTTCCATTTTACAAGTGGAGAAATTGTGGCTTGGGGAGATGGAGTGACTGGCCCAGTGTCACAAGACAGGACTAGGTGTTTTCCTTAGCTTTTTCAACAGGGTGTCCAAAAGACCTCACAAGAAAATTACAGAAGAGGAAATTTTTATTTTGGCTCATGGTTTCTGAGGTTCAATCCATGGTTGGCCAACTCCATAGATCTGGGCCCGAGGTGAGACAGAACATCATGGCAGAAGGGTGTGGAGGAGAGAAGCTGCTCAGGACATGGCCACCAAGAAGCAGAGAGAGGGCAAAATATAAATCCCAAAGGCATGCCCCCTGACCTACTTCCTCCAACCACACCCTATCTGCCTACAGTTACCACCTAATTAATCCATATCAGTGGACTAATACACTGATTGGGTTACAATTCTCATAATCTAATTATTTTACCTCTAAAAATTTAGGGGATACCTCACATCTAAACTATAACACTGAATAGAAATCTCGCTCCCTCTGGAACTTGTGAGAATAGTGTGGAAAGATAAACGGGGAAAGGGGCTTCTTAATCAATAGTATGCATCATCAACAAGGGAATAACAGCATAACACAAAGTATCAGGAGACTTTCAATGAAATTCAGCAGACAGAACATACACCTCATATCCTCTCCCTCCCAGAGCCTCACTGTATCTATAGTAAAGGAATTTAAAAAGAAAAAGGCATGAACTCATAAGGACAAAGAACAGAAAAGAAAATTAAAATTAAATTGTTGGATCTAAAAAATCAGATAAGGGATAATTGATCTACCAAACCTGGGAAAACAGACTCCTAAGCTGGCAGTAGGAAGAGCCAGAGAGCAACCCACTGACACAGCAGGCCCCAAATGCACAGGTGTCTGTGGCCTTGGATACCTTAGGGAGCATAGTGTAAGAATGGGATAAAGACACTAGAAAATTGACAGACTGTTTCATAATCAGTTAGGTACAGACTGCCTCCCCCACTCGGCCCAGACAGCCAGTGAGAGTCAGACCTAGTGCCAGGCAGACATCCTCCACCAAAAGCAGGGGGCTGAAAGTTTACATAGCAAAACTTGAGATCCGCCTCCTCCACCCCTCCTCCTCCACCTCAACCCAGATTTTTGGCACCTTGCATAAGTCCTCCAAGCAGAACACGGCAATAGACTTCTCTAGGGAATCAAGTCAGCCACAGGAAAAGCCTCACTATATTTGGGGTAGCCTGGTGAGATAGCTAGAAAAGTTACCTGCAGTGATACTCACAGTTGACCATCCTTCCCTTCACTCAGTTTCTGGCTTTGTTGTGCTATGACATTGGGGGGGCGGGGGGAGGGAGGAAGCAAAACCAGGAAGACTGAAAAGATCAACAGTCACCAGGAGCTAGGAGGGAAGAAGGAAGGGAAGGATAGAGAACAGCCCAGAGGCCAGGCGTGGCGGCGCCTGTAACCCCATTAGATCAGGAGGTTGAGGCAGAAGGATTGTGGGTTCAAAGCCAGCCTCAGCAAAAGCAAAGTGCTAAGCAATTCAGTGAGACCCTGTCTCTAAATAAAAGGCAAAATAGAGCTGGGGATGTGGCTCAGTGGTCGAGTGCCCCTGAGTTCAATCCCTAGTATCAAAAAATAAAAAATAAAAAAGACAGAGGGAAGAGTCCAGAGGATTTTTGGGGCAGTGAAACCATTCTTTATAATACTAGATTGGTGAATACATGTTACTATATATTTGTCAAAACCCAAAGAATGTGCAATGCCAAAAATGAATCTTAATGCAAACTTTGGTGATAATTATTATCATTTACAGTGATAAAGACATATCAATGTAAGCTTGTCAATTGTAATGATCACATCATCCTGGTGCCCATCCATAGTGGGAGAAGCTACCTGTTGGAGGGTAAGGGAATATGGGAGAGCTTTGTACTTTTTGCTGTTTTACTGTGAACCTAAAATTTCCCTACAAAATAATCCATTTTTTAAAAGTGAGTAGACATTCAAAGATGACCAGACATTTAAAGAAATCTGCATGAAAGAGGAAAACAAGCAAATAAATAAAACACGCTTGCATTTGCATATATAATAGGAAGAAAAATAAAGAAAAATGAAAAATTCAAATTAAACATGTACATTGGCATCCTCAGCAAAGTATGAGAAATTTTCATGAAAAAAAAAAAATGGAGCACTTTTAAAACCAATAAATAAAGTTACTAAAAACAGAAATGAAAATGTAAACAGAAGGGTTGAAAGATAAAGTTTAGAAAATCTCCCAGAAATAAGAGGAAGAAGACAAAGAAATGCAAATAAATAAATAAATAAATAAATAAAGTGGGGGGGGGTAAGGAAATTAGAAGACCCACTCAAAAGAAAGCTAAAATTTACGTTTTATATTATTCTCCAGAACAAAAGGCAGTAAGTTTCCAGATGGAAAGGGCTTATCAAATAGCAAGCAAAATGAATGAAAATGGAATTATACCAAAGGCCTCTCTTACTTTCTACCAGAACATAAACTCCATGGGGGCAATCAAAATTACTTTAGCATTGAGGAATTCATTAGAAACACCCTGATTTCTAAACACCCTACTCCACCAACAGGAGCTAAAGTGAACTCCAGGGCTGAGGCAGGAAAAGTCAAAATGAACAGGGAATGTGTTATATCAGAAAGTTTGGAAGTGCTTAAGACACATCAAGGACATACCAAAACAAACCAAGCCAGCCTGAAGGAGTCCCACTGACCAAATCTGGGTAACAATTATTATTAAAAAAAAAAAAAAAATGAGAGTCAAAAATTGATCATCAAGTTTAACTATAATAGTAATGTATTTTAAACAAGTGAATAAAACAATCCATGACCCCATATTGATATTAACAAATGAGGGAAAATGAAAGATCTTCCTAAGGTAGAATGCCAGCTAATGAATGTAGATGAACCACGGAGTTAGAGAATCACCACTCTGCAACCATCAAAGAAGAGATGCTAAAATGATGTTGGAAGGTCAACAAGCAGTGTGATATTTACATAATCTGAGAGTACTTCCTAACAAAGTATCAATTACAAGGAGAAAATAACCTTCCAGCAGAGAAATGTGGCAGACACCCTTTCACCTTCATTAAGGGATCAAAGATAACATCACCAGTAACACCAAAAATAGCTACCAAGCTTTTCCTGATAGTGTGTACTGAGAAAGGCAAACATGATTTGGTATCTCACCAAAAAATGCATAAACTGAATCTAATTGTGAGGACGCTCTGGATAAACACAGCAGAGGGACAAACTACCAAATACATGCTTAAATAATAAAGTTGACATCAAGAAAGATAAAGAAAGAGCGGTTGACCGAGTTTTAAATAAAGATACATGATAGCTAAATGCAATGAAAGATCTCTCTGGATACTGCCCACCCACTTGCCCCAAATCACAAAGAACATTATTGGAAAACTTGTCAAAATTTAACCAGAGACTGGTTTAGATAGGAATATTTTATCTATGTTAAATTTCCTAATTTTGATCATAGTACTGTGAGAACATCTTTGTTCTCAGGAAACAAACTACGCATTTACAGGGTAGAGGTAGAAGAGGTCTATAACTTACTCTTAAGTAATTCAGGGGGAAACCGTGTTTAAAGATATAAAAATGAGGAAGCAAATGGCATAAAATTTCCACCGTAGGTGATTTTGACTACATGGGACTTCTTCGTATTATTCTTGCAAATATTTTTGGAAGTTTGTGATTTCATCAAAATAAAAAATTACCCATACCCCCAAAAATATGTGTATGGAATTGATGGAAGGGTCAGGAGAGAGAAAGGATTGTGGTGTGAGATGACTAGGGACTCGGAGATGGGCTTTTAAGCCTGGAAAGTTGTTTTAAAGAACCTTCCACCTTTCTGGGAATGCTCATATTCAACATTGACTTGCTCATTATCCCATAAACAATTTAGTCTGTCAAAGAATTGCCCCAGCCCCTGTTGGAAATATTCAAGTCTCAGAAAAGAAACATTTTGGTTCTCATGTGCTAGGACATGCAAGTGGTTTGATAGCAAAAGCAATGGAACAGAGGAAGACCCACAATCTAAGACGCTAAGAAGAAGGATATGCTTGCATGCATTGTGGTCCAGCAATAGCTTGAATCACATGTGTTCACAAAAGGCATTTCTAAAGGTTATCTATTTTCATGGGCAAATGTTCATGATAGCATGTTGAGTAACATCAGGTGCAGAGAAAGTCACATACAGGAATCAACACTGTGTATGTTTGTGTATCTATATACACATGTAGGAAATCCCGGTAAAAATTTTTCTTTGATCTGTACATGACAAAATGATTTCTAAGAATGCAGGATAACAATAGCTATCTCTCAGTGACTTCAAATTACCTAATACGTGGCCAATACCCTATTAATTCATTATTAAAACAAAGAGTGAATAAAAAAGCCCAAATGTTCACAATGGCTATTTCTACCTGGTAAGATTGTGAGCTTATTTATGTGTATATGGTTTTCTTTTTCTTTTTTTCCCTCCTGTGTTCCACAATGAGCATCTAGAAGCTTTCTTTAAAAAAGAAAAAAAGAAAGACCACCTCACATTTCCGGCTTGAGAAGCATCATCCAGCTCCTAAACAGGAACCAAGTGTCCTGTGTCAACATGATGGTCAGGTCTGAGGCTCCGTCAGAACTTCTGAAAGCTCTCATTTCAGTTTATCATTTCCTTCCCTGTCTGTTTAAAGGACAGACGGTGGAAACTTTTCACACTTGGGAAAACTTCTTCCAGAAAGATCCCATACAAAGTTCTTCAGAATTGACCCAAGCATTTCTTTTTTAACCCAGGAAAATTTGATCATGCCACATTAAAGCAATAAATTCTACAATCATCAGACTAATCAGGTTTTGAACTTGGACTTTGTAACTCCTCTCCCATAGATAGGGCTGAAAACTATATTTCCTTCTAATACAGGAACATTTATAATGCATGCCAGTTCTCACTTTACTCTGACTTTGTTTGTCAGAGGAAATATTTATATATTTCTCTGATTACCAAATAAAAATAGAGTGTAATGAAAATATGCAGAAGCCATCTGGGCCTAGCAAACCAATCCTAGATATCATTATCATTCCCTTTAAGCTTGTGTAGGTTTGAATTACAGAAAAATGATGAGAAAATCCTCTGAGTGTTTAGCTATGATGCTTAAAAACATATAAGAGATCATGGAGATTTCATCTTTAGCATTAACAGAAAAGGACTTCGTTGGAAAGCAAACTGTTTTGGTGGTCTCTAACATTACCAGAAGGTTACACTTAAATTTATTTCTGAAAACGTCACTCAATCTTTAATGACCTCACAGAGCCAGACTACTAGCTAAGTGGAAGTTCATCTATGAATAGTCATTTGAAGTCCAATGAGGTTCTGGAGCCACTTTTTGGACAGGTTTCTCTCCATCTATTGCCACAGAGCATATATCAGTAGGATCTGTCCCTTTCTCTTGAGATCTAAAGGTTCAGCTTTTGCCACAATTCGCAGGCAGTGAGCCTGTACCTCTTGAAGGACAGGCTTTGGTGGCCTCATTTATTGATTTGCTTGACCTCAGAAATAAATAGCATCTGTTCCACTTGAAAAGAGAAACTAGACTCCTGATATTACCCATCCCAATGTAAACCCTTCATTGATTTAAAACAAAGAAAGAAGGAAGAGGTAACAACGAAAGAAAAAACATAAAAGCAATAGATACTCAGTGAATGGCAAGGTCATTGTAAATGAAATGATCCACTTTAGAAAATAGGCCTGGTCATCAAATTAAAAGACTTTTGCACAGCAAAGTAAAAAATAATGTGAAGAAAGAGCCTATTGAAGGGGAGAAAATCTTTGCCAGCTACTCTTCCAACAGGTAATTAATATTCAGAATATATAAAGAACTCAAAAACACTTAACACCAAAAAATAATGCTCTAATCAATAGAAAAGCAAACTGTTTCAGTCCTCTCTAACATGAACAGAAAGTCACAATGAGCTAAACTGACATTTTCTCAAAAGAAGAAATACAAATAACAAACAAGTATATGAAAAAACTTCCAACATCCTTAGCAATCTGGGAAGTGCAAATCAAAACTACCCTGAGATTTCAACTCACTTCAGTTAGAATGACAATCATCAAAAATATAAATAACAATAAATGCTGGTAAGGATGTAGGGAAAAGAGTATATTCATACATTGTTGGCAAGACTGCAAATTAGTACAACTACTTTGGAAAGCAGAATGGAGATTCCTCAAAAAACTATAACTGGAACCACCATATGACTCAGCTATCCCACTTCTTAATAATTTATCCTAAAGAAAAAAAATCAGTATACTATAGTGATACATGCCTACCAACATTCATAGCAGCACAATTTACAACAGCCAAGTCATGGAACCAGCCCAGGTGCCCATCAACAAATGAATGGATAAAGAAAATGTGGTATACATATACAATGGAGTTTTACTCAGCCATAAAGAGTGAACTTGTATCATTTGCTGGTAGATGGACAGAACTGAAGAATATCATGATTAGTGAAATAAGCCAGACTCAGAAAATCAAGGGTCACATGTTTTCTTTTATATGCAGAAGCTAGAAATTGAGAAGGGGTACTCAAGGGGGCCTCATGAAAATAGAAGGGAGACCAATAGAGTAGAGGAATGAAGGAGCCCTAATAGGAGATAGCTAATTGCAGTTAACTGAGGGCCATAAAAGATGTTCTAGTTTCCACCTGATATTAATAAAGAATCTTTGTATGCCTGTGTGAACTGTGTGACGCACCTGTCCTTGTTAATGCCAAAGGTATATAACCGGGTGAGGAGTCAGAGCAAGGAAGAAGTAGTAGTTGCTGGTTGGAGTCAGGCCGAGGCTGCCGAAGAAGAAAGAATAAAGAAGACTCTCTCTCTCTCTCTCTCTCTCTCTCTCTCTCTCTCTCTCTAAGCTCTCTCTAAGAAAGTAAAAGTGAAAGTAAAGTAAAGAAGTAAAGAAGTAGAAGTAAAGAGTCAGTAGTCAGAAGAAGTAAAGAGTCAGTATTAGAGTTTGAGAGGTTGCTGAAAGAGTCAGGTTAGAGTTTGAGAGGTTGCTAAAGCCGAAGAATAAAAAACCTTCTTTCATCTTCATTCTGCCTCTGAGTTTTTCTCCTGCGGCGTTGTTGCTCCAAGTCAAGAAGCAACAGAGGAATGGGATCAAGAGGGAGAAGGGAAAAGAGGACATGGGAATGTATTGGGGCACAAAATCTACTAAATTGTGCTATGCCCACATACAAATATACCACAATAAATCCTGCTTATACAATGATATAATGCACTAATTAATAATAGTCGTAGTAGTAGTAGTAGTAGTAGAACAGAGATCACTAGAGTAGAACCAGTGGACCAGTGGGAGGAATAAGGGGAGGGAAAGGGAGAATACTGAGGAAGGAGATTGACCAAATGGTGTTATGTGCATGTATGAACATGGCAGAATGAATCCCACTACTAGCTAACCTTCCAATAAAAAAAGAAAAAGAAAAAATAGAACTTGTATCTCCATCCAATTTAAAAATTGTCATGCATCAAGCTATCACCAGCCTCTTGATATGGTGCATAAGAGGGGAAGATCATCAGGGTCTAATCAAGAAGTGCTACCTGTCAGAGGTCAGGGGTCCTTGAGCCCCTCCCTTGAGCACCCATGCCTTACTTCAGCCCACTGCTGTGACATTGTGGGGAATTACAGGGTTTGCAACAGGACAAATGTCCTTCTAATTGACAGCAATAAGTCTAGATATATGTAAAGGATTCTTATCAGTACTTCACATTATATTATCTATTTATTTTGGACTGGGGATATAGCTCAGTTGGTAGAGTGTTTGCCTTGCATGCATGAGGCCCTGGGTTCAATCCCCAGCACCACCAAAAAAAAAACCAAAAAGTGTTATATGTTTATTTTTACTTGCATTTTGCCCATGGGATTCTCCAAAATGGAACTCATGGAAGATAGGACTTGTGACTCAGGTGCCACCTTTTATTAATATATACTGATTTAATTAATTATGAGGTTCTTGGGGTTGGAATTTTTGCTGTATTTGTTTTCAGTAAGCCTCTAAGGATGAAATAAAAATTTAAGTGGTTTTAAACTCAGTAGAATTCAAGAAGAGAGACAAAGACTGCCCCACCCTGAAACTCAAAATTAGACCACAAGAATGACTACATTTACTGCCCTCATATCCTCTACTCTTTGGAGATAGCATGGGTTAATGAAAGCAATTTTCTTTTTAGTAATCAAATTGTTTAAGAACACAAACAAAATCAAGTTTACCTCTTAGTCTCTTAAGCTCCGTAGAATGCACCAACAGCAACAAGGCTCTTCCTATTGCTCTCAGAGCCTTATCCTTTTCTTGCCCTTTAGACTCCTTTTCTGAAATGTATTTATTACAGTCTTTCCTCAAGGTCTCCCATTCATCCAGTATGGATTTCTGTGCCCCTTGAAGGTGCCAAAGGCCAGTGCCTGTCACAGGTAGTGTAACAGGAGTTCACTTGATGCTTTGACTACATCCCTTGTGGCTTTGAAACTTACCTGGTGTTTTCTTTTTTCTTTTTTCCATTCTTCTTTTCCCTAAACTTCTCCTCCCTGTTCTTCTTTTATCTGATTTTCTCCTTCCTGATCTCTCCTCCCTAATCTTATTTTCTCTGAATCACCCCTTAAAAAAACCACTGATGGGGAGAATCACAGCCTTTGGGACAGGAGTCCCCTGTGTTTCTCCTTTGCTAGCAATGCAATAAACCATCTTTTTCCTTTTTCTCAAAACCATGTCCTTGTTATTGGATTGGCATGGGGGACAAGGACCGAGGTTTCAGCAACAGTAGGATCAAGTCCTTGAAGGGACCTTATAGCTACAGAGAAACTGAGAATCTATTGAAAAGCCAGCTCCTGGCTTATCGATGCCTACACACAGAGTTGCCTCAAAGATAATGTGTTAATCTCAAAGTTCATTGTGCTGCATGGCTTGGGGAGAAGTTTCCAGAAGGCACCCTCTCAAACTAAACAAACAAGATGTATCTAAGGCAACGGTTACATGATTTTCCAAGACCTTGATCTCAAGATTCTGTTTTAGTGCATCATTTTTGTTTTCTTTTCTGTGTCCCTGGGTGGGTGCAGCACCCCAACAGGTCAAGGCAGCCACAGTACACTGGACTATTTCTCTGGTAGACAGAAAAATGGTAGGTCATCATTAATATGCACATTGAATAGCTTTCAAAAGCAATGCTGCTACAAACAGTGCATAGATCACACTCTGAGAACACTGCTTTCAAACTTTATGTAATTACACCATGCAGATACTGAGATCTAAATTTTACCCCGTCTCTGATTGAAATGAAGTCAGGAGGTTTGCCTCTAGCTGGCTGTAAAAAGGTCAAAGTGATGTAGTAGCTTTTCTCAGCATTTGGGATTTAAATCCCAATTTCTCCTTTTAGAATGTGACTGCAATCTCACCTGGGAACTTTAGGCAGTGCTGTTTTACATTTATAGCTTATTTTGCTCAGTAATTATTCACAAAGTGTTTTATAGGGTCTATTTGGTCTCCCCAGCTTGATCATAAACTCCTGGGGTAGTTAGCAACCTTTTAAAAATTAAATGGAAGAGAGAAATGCTTAGCACAGTGTTGTTTACAGAAGTTTACCCAAGGTCACAGGTGCTAGTTTTCTGCTCTCTCAGTCAGCTTTAAATCTGGAGAATTACTCCCTTCAAATTGACCCCCAGGAGTACTAATTTGAGATGGAGGATATTAACTTCTTAAAGTAGGGAAAGCTTATAAAAGTTGAGTATCCCTTAACCAAAATGTTTGGGGCTGAAGTATTTCAGATTTGGGATATTTGCATATACAGGATGAGATATTTTGGGAATGGGACTCAATTCTAAGTACAACATTCTTTTGTTTCTCAGACCCCCTTTTATATATAGCCTGAATATGGTTTGTATAACATTTTTAGTGCAACTGTCAGGTGTGAAAGTGTCCTTTTATGGCACCATGTCTACATTCAAAAAGCTTCGGATTTGGGAGCATTTCAGATTTCAGATTAGGCATGATCATTCTGTATTTTATAATCAGGGTAAGAGTTGTTTAAATGCAGTTGTTCTCAAATGTGATCTGCAACACGCGTAATTAAGAAAGAAAGAAACCTAGTCAAAATTCTTGGCCCGGAGTGGTGGAACACTCCTATAATCCCAGGGAGGCTGAGGCAGGATGATCATGAGTTCAAAGCCAGCCTCAGCAACTTAGTAAGGCCCTAAGCAACTCAGTGAGATCCTGTCTCTAAATAAAATATTTTTAAAAGGGCTGAGGATGTGGCTCAATGGTTAGCACCCCTGGGTTCACACCCCTCTACCAAAAAAAAAAAAAAATGCAAATTCTGAGACCCCTACCAAACCTACTGAATCAGAAATGGTGGGGATGGAGCCAAGCTAAATGGGATCAACAAATTCTCCAGATGATTGCAATGCAGGTTAATGTTTATGAATAAGTTGGAGGTGACCCAGGATATCTATTATATTATTACTTTAGAAACCAAAAGCAAAACAAAATATACATGGAAGACTAAAAATAGTAAAGCTGTCATGTAATCAAAGTGTACGATCTGCTTACTAAAAGCAAACACTGATTTTAAACTGTCAGGTATTCATGAAACGTGAGCGCAAAAGAAACCAAAAGAAATGTTGCCCCCAAATCAACAAATTATTTCTGTTGCATATAAAGTGTTTTATATAATTTGATCTCATGGAGTCTCCTAACTTCCCTGAGATGAAGACTAAGTATTATTATCTTCCTAGTACACAGGTAGAAATATGAGCTTCCGAGATGAACTGGGGGATATCACATGGACACCAAAATCTGCCCATCTTCAGCATTCCCTTCCCATCTCCAAAGAATAGTTCCTACTTTTATTAAGATAAATTAGTTTCCCTGTCCTCTCACTCTGCTTTGCAAAGATTTGGGTCAGTGACACTTTCCAAGAGCCCCTTGCTAATTTGTTGTCTGCAGACCTTTTCCTTCACTAACAAATTAACAGCTTGTCTCATATTAGACAGATGGAGGGATGCACCTGGCTAGATGGAGCTGTAGATGGATAAACAGATTAAAGAGCGCAGCGGCTGGAGTGCTTGCTGCTGGCCAGACATAATTAAGAAAGGAGGAGTTTGTAAGTTCCACTGGAGCTCAGTGAGGAAAGTCCCAGTTGACTGATATCCTAAAGCTGCTTCATTTTGTAAATTTTGAGACGTATGTGCTGCCATATTGGAGGAACACTGACACTCTGCTGCTAAGAAGACACGAGTTCTTTCCCTATGATGCTTCTTCAAATCAATGCTTCTCAGAGTGCATCTGTTAGTCACCTGTCTCAGAATCATCTAGATATGTATGAAAAGTGCAGATTTCTGAATAACTGTCAGGACTCACTAATTTGGGTTTCTCTTGTTTGCTGTTTGTTTGTGATGGTGATGGGGGCCAGGAATATGCATCATTTAATAACCTCCCTTTAAAATGGAACTACTGAGCTAGTATCCTTAGGCATATAGAATTTCTAAGATCATCCCAAAAGACTGCAGAAATCCACACACATTCTTGGAACAATAACTCTGGTTATATCTTTGATTACCAAAACCTTCATCAATCAAATCCCCAAAACCCCGCAAACTCTAGAGATAGAGCAAAGAGTCTATGATGGAAGCCAGGAAGGCTCTGTCCCAGACGCCTCCTGAAACACTTGCTGGAAATGCAAATTCTCAGCCTCAGCTCAGCGCTACCAAAACTCCATGGACAGGGTACTTTTGGATGACTCCGCATGCTGAAAGTTCAGGAACACTGCTACAGACCCAGGTTATACACAGTTTTATGCAAAATGAACCACCCGCTAAAATGCAAATTATTTTGAGAAGTTTAGGAATTAAGTGATACTGTCCCAAGTGACATTGATGTTACTAATTCATAGACTACACTTTAAGTATCAAAACTCTAGGCCAGGCGCGGTGGCGCATGCCTGTAATCCCAGCACTTTGGGAGGCTGAGGCAGGAGGATCAAGGTTCAAAGCCAGCCTCAGCAATGGCGAGGCACTTAGCAACTCAGTGAGACCTGTCTCTAAATAAAATACAAAAAAAAAAAAAAAAAAAAAAAAAAAAAGGGCTGGGGATGTGGCCCAGTGGCCGAGTGCCCCTGAGTTCAATCCCTGGTACCAAAAAATAAAATAAAAAAACTTCTAGGTTAATCTTTACCTAATATAATGAATGTCATGGGCTAAAGTGGCTGGTTACTAAACATACTGTAGGCATAGATCTGAAACTGCTAAGATCCCTCAGCTGGCTTTGAGTTTTAAGCATAAAGGATACATTCATGCTGATTGGCTCCCACACCATCTTTCAAAACCCTAACCACTAAGATCATATAGTTTTATGCGCCTGGGAAAGGAAACTAAAAGTGGCTTAGCAGGGAGCAAGGTCTGCCTTTTGCCCAGTGTACAACTATGTCAGTTATCAGTTTATAGGCTCTGTTCTGAACTGTCTGTAAGGGAAACTGTGCTGTGTGGACATGTCTGCTCCCAGCTCGGCCAACTGGGAGCATGTCACTTCACATCATGTCACCGGGTTCTGTTTTCATCCCTTATTGAGTGATGGTCTTTGCCTGCCCTGAACAGTCTAGTCCTATGATCCTTCCGTCCTTTATATTATTACACTTGCTCCATTGCTCCCGGTGCCTGAAGATTGTCACTGCCACCCTTTGCCCTTAGGAGTTCAATAAAAGCACCGGGATTCTGCTCCCTTGAGACTGCTTCAGTTGATGATTCGGGCATCACAAGCCTTGGCGACACGTGTAGGAATTCAGACGCTACATGCTTCCTGAGCTTGTACTTTTCACCTTTACCTTGATATGTTTTAAATTATTCATCCTTGATGTTCCATCTCACTAAAATTGCTAATTTGAAATATGGTCACATACAGGATTAGTTTGCCTGGCTGTCAAGGGTTTACTAAGTAGCTCGTGTCCACAGAGATGAGGAATGTATAAATTAGAGAGTGAGGATTTGCTTATAAGAGGGACCTACCAGAATAATTTGTGCAATAAAGACTTTGAATAGCTAGTAGGTTTATAGAATTTCTCTAGTGTAATTAGGAGAGGCATTGTTGTGTAATGAAGAAAATTAATTAGAACTAAACGTTTAGGGAATGTGTGGTTAGGTAACCAAAGGCATATTTGCAGCCTAATTGTTTTTTTGGCAGCTGGAGGCATTTTATACCCTTTCAGGATGTTTAGTTAATGGATATTTTAACATCCCTTACTGTTTGCTTTTCCTTAAATTTAAACTACTTCAATATAGAAAAACAGCTCATCAAAGGTTTAAACCAAGTATATATTCCATTGGGGAAAAAAATGCCTCTGCTATCTAGTTTATTTGATCATACTGTTTGTCAAATGTTAATTATTTTTAGAAGTCCAAATTGAGGCTAATTGGCCTGCCCTCCTGCACCATGTAATTAAGGAGTTTACCGTATGCGTCTAAGACACAAGTACTGAAACGTTTCCTAACGTTGTGCCATTATTTCTCCCAACCTGCAGTCAATTCTCAAGTAGTCTGCCTCTCTAGTCCTCTCCAGAACAAAGCAGATTCTGGAAGTACAGTAAACTTTAAAAGTAAGAAGGATTATTTATCCAGTCTGCTGATTGCTTTTTATAATATTCATATACTGAAGTCAAGCAGGCCTAAGTTTAAATCCTCACTCTATGTGATCTTGGAAAAGTTATTCAAACTATCTTAGACTTGGTTTTGTGATCAGTAATTGAGGATAATAAACCTAAGGTTAAAAATTTGTGGTAAAAATTAGACAAGATAAGTATGCCTTATTAAATTAGAGCCTTTTTAGCTGGGTGCAGGGATACATGCCTCTAATCCTAGCAACGTGGGATGCTAAGGCAGGAGGATTGCAAGTTCCCAGCCAGCCTCAGCAACTTAGTAAGACCCTGTCTCAAAATCAAAATTAAAAAAAAAATAAAAGGAGGTGGGGGACCTAGTACAGGGGTAGAGTACCCTTGGGTTCAATCCTCAGTAACCATAAATAAATAATGGTGTTTTGAGTTTCAGACTAGAAAAACAGCATTTTTTAAAAATCACTTAAAATGATAATAGAACAGAGAAATAAGCCTTTTTTAATTTAGAATAATTTTAGAATTAAAAAATTTTCGGGTGAGATCCAAGATGGCGGATTAGAGGAAGCCGCACTTCAGGACAGTTCCGTAGAAAGAATCCAACAAAGCAGATAAATTGCCTTTCATTATATATATATGGACTGAAAATACCGATATCCTGGATGGTTTGATTACCACTACCAGAGAGAGAAAGAGACAAGCTGTCTGCAGCGGCTGGAGCCGCGAGGCTCCTGCAAAACCGCCTGGGCGGTGCACAGGCCGTGCGAAACAAGGTCAGGGTGAGGAGACCACGCTACTGCTGCAACCCCAGCCAAACTCACTGCACACTAGCGTGAAACCGGCGATAAAAACCAGCGATAACAGCCGGCGGGATTGGTGCTGGGGAGCCACGGGAGACCGCGGGTCCACACACCAGTTCGAATCCACACTCCGCCTGAGGTGACCCTCGGTGTGGCTTCCCGGTGCGATCGGCAAGGATACAGGAGTCTGGGAGTCTGCGGAGCTGCTGTTGACTGGAAGGAGAGCGCCGCCATCTTTGAAAGCTGCAGGGGCTGGTCCTGACAAAGGGGAGGAGACTGAGAGCGACTGCTGCATCCACCCAGGGACTCTACAGCTCTCTGAAGACAACACACAATTGGGTGAGACTTGGTTGGTCAGCAGGGGAAGGCGTTTCTGAGGCTGGCACAGCGGCCACAGGGGACTGCAACTGTGGGTGGGCTTGGGGAGGTGGTGCCTTCTGGAAGATCCCCCTTCCCGGCGCCATTCATCTGCTGACACACACGGTCCCCCCTGGGCCACTCCTTCACTGAACCGTGCAGCCGCTGGCCTAGGATGCAGCCTTGATTTCACTGACAGGATCACAGACTGTGATCCAATAGCAATTGGTTTGAACTGGAAAGGAAAAAAAGAGGGGGGCTTCCCAGGGCCCGTTTTGTCTGAGACTTGGGGTTTGACTTTTTTTTTTTGTTTGTTTCCCTTTCTTTTTATTGGTCTGCTTGATTTTCTGGATTGCAGGGAGGGGTTTTTTTTTTTTTTTTTTTTTTGTTGTTGTTTGTATGTTTGTTTGTTTATTTTTCTTTTTCTTTTTTTGGCTTTGTTTTGTTCTGCTTTTTTTTTTTTTTTTTTTTTCCTTCCTTCCGCATTGATTGTTAGTGTGTTTATCTGCTTCCGCTCCCTTTTTTCTTTCATTCTTTTACTCCTTCTCACCCTTGTATCTTTTCTTCCTCCTTCATCTTTCATGTTTACATCCTGCCAGTGCATACTAAACAGAGCCAAAAACAAGTTATACGCAAAACTTGGGATTTCTAGAACCGGCGCAATTGAATTGGGTAGCAAAGTGGTGTTATATACAGTTTACTCTCTATTTCCTTGATTTCTCTCTCTCCTCTCTCTTACACCAATTCCTACTCTTTATCATTTTTTTTTCTTTTCCAACTTACTATATATATAAATTGATCTTTTTACCTAATTGTCAACCCCATTCTCTTTCTTCCATCGTCTACTGATACTAAACCACTTCCACTAAACCATTTCAATAGATATCTCTTTTCATACTTTCCAAGAAAGAACAATTCAAGACACTTCCTTCTTCCTAAACATAACACCTCTGTATCCAATACTTGAAGCTATAAACCCTATCAGAAACGTACAGAGTAAATTGGAAATAATATCTGGGATAACAAAATCTGTACATTGTGACCAAACTTGGATTTTCTGAATAGAAAGTGTTAGGTTTTAAAAGTATAAAGGAATTATAAGGTGATCTGATAGCATTGTACTACAGGAACAACATAAGGCTTTAAGGTAAAATCGAAACAGTCAAGGTCCCACAGTGCAGGAAGAATAGACACACAAGCAACATGAAAAAACAAGGAAAGAAAATGACACAAACAAATCAAGATACCTCATCGGCAGATGTCATGGCAAGCACAGTTGGTCAAATGCCAGAGATGGAATTTAGAAATTACATATGCCAAATGTTTATGGAACTTAAGAATGAACTCAAAAATGAGATGAGGGAGCAGGTACAGGAGGCAAAAGATCATTTTGACAAAGAACTCCAAAAACAAATACAGGAAGTAAAAGATTACTTCAATAGGGAAATAGAGGCTCTAAAGAGAATCCAAACAGAAATTCCAGAAATGAAAGAAGCAATAAACCAAAATAAAAGCTCAATTGAAAACATCTCCAACAGAATAGACCATCTGGAAGATAGAACCTCAGACAATGAAGACAAAATATATGTCTTAGAGAAGAATTTAAACCATACAGCAAAACTTGTTAATAATCATGAACATAACATCCAGGAATTATGGGACAGCATAAAAAGACCAAACTTAAGAGTGATTGGCGTAGAGGAAGGGGCAGAGTTTCAAGCCAAAGGAATGAGTAATCTATTTAATGAAATAATTACAGAAAATTTTCCAAGCTTGAGGAATGAAATGGAAAACCAAGTTCAAGAGGCATACCGAACACCAAACAAACAAAATCTCAACAGAGCCACACCTAGACACATTATAATGAAAATGCCTAATACACTGAGCAAGGAGAGAATACTAAAAGCCACAAGAGAAAGGAAGCAAATTACATATAGGGGGAAACCAATCAGATTATGTTCAGATTTTTCAACCCAGACCTTAAAAGCAAGAAGATCCTGGAATAGCATATTTCAAGCTCTGAAAGAAAAGGGATGTCAACCAAGAATCTTATATCCAGCAAAATTAAGCTTTAGATTCGAAGATGAAATAAAAACCTTCCACGACAAGCAAAAGTTAAAAGATTTCACAACTCGAAAGCCAGCACTTCTGAACATCCTGGGCAACATATTTCATGAAGAAGAAGAGAAAGATGATAACGAAAATCAACAAAGGGAGATATTAAACTAAAGGAAATACCAACCAGAAGAGAAACCAAATCAAGCTAAAGACCATAAGTCAAATAAAAATGGATGGGAATAAAAATCACATCTCAATAATAACCCTGAATGTTAATGGCCTAAACTCGCCAATCAAA
This sequence comes from Tamias sibiricus, assembly GCA_025594165.1. Taxonomy (NCBI): domain Eukaryota; kingdom Metazoa; phylum Chordata; class Mammalia; order Rodentia; family Sciuridae; genus Tamias; species Tamias sibiricus. The sequence continues at coordinate 16,737,477 of CM046662.1, forward strand.
AGACACAGATTATCAGAATGGATTAAAAGAAATGACCCAACAATTTGCTGTCTCCAAGAAACACACCTCATAGAAAAAGACATCAACAGACTGAAAGTGAAAGGCTGGGAAAAGTCTTATCACTCACATGGCGGCGGAAGCAAGCAGGGGTTTCCATTCTCATATCAAATAAGGTAGACTTCAAACCAAAATTAATCAAGAGGGACAAAGATGGATATTTCTTATTACTTAAGGGAACCATCCAACAACAGGATATAACAATCATAAATCTGTATGCCCCAAATAATGGAGCACCTACATTCATCAAACAAACGCTTCTTAAGTTCAAGAGTAAAATAGACCACAACACAGTTATTCTAGGGGACTTCAACACACCTCTCTCACCAATGGATAGATCATCCAAACAAAAGCTAAACAAAGAAACTTTAAGCCTCCTCAAAACAATTAACAATTTAGACCTAACAGACATATATAGAATATTTCATCCCTCAGTAAACGAATACACATTTTTCTCAGCAGCACATGGCTCCTTCTCCAAAATAGACCATATATTATGTCACAAGGCAACTCTCAGCAAATATAAAAAAATAGAGATACTACCCTGCATGCTATCGGACCATAAAGGGATAAAATTGGAAATCAACGACAAAGCAAGGAATAAGAAAAAACTACTCCATCAACTGGAAGCTAAACAACATGCTACTGAATGAACAAGGGGTTGAAGAAGACATCAAAGAGGAGATCAAAAAATTCCTAGAGGTAAATGAGAACACAGATACATCATATAGAAATCTCTGGGACACTATGAAGGCAGTAGTAAGAGGAAAATTCATTGCACTGAGTTCATTCCTTAAGAGGAAAAAAAACCAACAAATAAATGACTTAACATCACACCTCAAAGCATTAGAAAAAGAAGAACAGACCAACACCAAGAGCAGTAGAAGACAGGAAATAATTAAAATCAGAGCAGAAATTAATGAAATTGAGACTAAGGAAACCATTCAAAGAATTGACAAAACTAAAAGTTGGTTCTTTGAAAAAATAAACAAAATTGACAGACCCTTAGCAATGCTAACGAAAAGAAGAAGAGAAAAAACTCAAATTACTAACATTCGTGATGAAAAAGGGAATATCACAACAAAACACCTCAGATATACAGAATATAATTAGAAATTACTTTGAAAACTTGTACTCTAATAAAATAGAAAATACTGAATGCATTGACAGATTTCTAGAGTCATATGATTTGCCTAAACTGGATGTGGAGGCTATACATAATTTAAATAGATCAATTACAAGCGAAGAAATAGAAGATGTCATCAAAAAGCTACCAACAAGGAAAAGTCCAGGACCTGATGGGTTTACAGCCGAGTTCTATAAGACTTTCAAAGAAGAACTAATACCAATGCTCTTCAAACTATTTCAAGAAATAGAAAAAGAGGGAGCTCTTCCAGACTCTTTCTATGAGGCCAATATTACATTAATTCCAAAGCCTGGCAAAGACACATCCAAAAAAGAAAACTTCAGGCCCATATCTTTAATGAACATAGATGCAAAAATCCTCAACAAAATCCTGGCAAATCGGATACAAAAACATATCAAAAAGATAGTGCACCACGATCAAGTGGGGTTTATCCCGGGGATGCAAGGCTGGTTCAATATTCGGAAATCAATAAACATAATACATCACATCAATAGACTTAAAGACAAAAATCATATGATCATCTCAATTGACGCAGAAAAAGCATTTGACAAAATACAACACCCCTTTATGTTGAAAACACTAGAAAAACTAGGAATATCAGGAACATATCTTAACATAATAAAAGCTATTTATGCAAGGCCCCGAGCTAACATTATCTTAAATGGAGAAAAATTGAAAGCATTCCCTCTAAAAACTGGAACAAGACAGGGATGTCCCCTTTCACCACTGCTATTTAACATAGTACTGGAAACTCTGGCCAGAGCAATTAGACAGACGAAAGAAATTAAAGGGATTAAGATAGGAAAAGAAGAGCTCAAATTAGCACTATTTGCTGATGACATGATAATCTACCTAGAAGACCCAAAAAACTCTACCAGAAAACTTTTACAACTAGTAAACGAATTTGGCAAAGTTGCAGGATACAAAATCAATACACATAAGTCAAAGGCATTTGTGTACATCAGCGACAAAGACTCTGAAAGGGAAATGATGAAAAATACCCCATTTGCAATAGCATCAAAAAAAATAAAATACCTGGGAATCAACCTAACGAAAGAGGTGAAAGACCTGTATAACGAAAATTATGGAACACTAAAGAAAGAAATTATAGATGAACTCAGAAGATGGAAAGACCTACCTTGCTCTTGGATAGGTAGAATTAATATTGTCAAAATGTCCATACTACCAAAAGCATTATACAGATTTAATGCAATTCCTATCAAAATCCCAATGTCATTCTTCAAAGAAATAGAAATAGCAGTCATGAAATTCATCTGGAAAAATAAGAGACCCAGAATAGCCAAAGCAATCCTGAGCAAGAAAAGTGAAGCAGGGGGCATCACCATACCAGACTTTAAATTATACTATAGAGCAATAGTAACAAAAAACAGCATGGTATTGGCACCAAAACAGACTGGTGGACCAATGGTACAGAATTGAGGATACAGAGACTAATACATTTAATTACAGCTATATTACATTAGACAAAGGTGCCAAAAATGTACAGTGGAGAAAGGATAGCCTCTTCAACAAATGGTGCTGGGAAAACTGGAAATCCATATGCAACAAAATGAAATTAAACCTTTATCTCTCACCATGCACAAAACTCAATTCAAAGTGGATCAAAGACCTAGGAATTAGATCAGAGACAATACACCTAATAGAAGAAAAAGTAAGCTCCAATTTCCAACATGTTGGATTAGGCCCCAAGTTCCTTAATAAGAATCCTGTAGCGCAAGAATTACTACCAAGAATTAATGAATGGGATAGATTTAAACTAAAAAGCTTCTTTTCAGCAAAAGAAACAATCAGTGAGGTGAATAGAGAGCCAACTAATTGGGAACAAATATTTAATACATGCACATCAGATAGAGCACTAATCTCTAGAATATATAAAGAACTCAAAAAACTTTACACTAAAAAAACAAATAACCCAATCAATAAATGGGCTAAGGAATTGAGAAGACACCTCTCAGAAGAAGATACACGATTAATCAACAAATACATGAAAAAATGTTCAACATCGCTGGCAATTAGAGAAATGCAAATCAAAACTACTCTAAGATTTCACTTCACTCCAGTCAGAATGGCAGCCATCAAGAACACAAGCAACAATAAATGTTGGAGAGGATGTGGAGAAAAAGGCACACTCATACATTGCTGGTGGGACTGCAAAATGGTGCAACCGTTATGGAAAGCAGTATGGAGATTTCTTGGAAAACTGGGAATGGAACCATCCTATGACCCAGCCATCCCACTCTTGGGTCTATTCCCAAAGGACTTAAAAACAGCATATTACAGTGACACAGCTATCTCAATGTTTGTAGCTGCACAATTCACAATAGCTAGGTTGTGGAATCAACCTAGATGTCCCTCAGTAAATGAGTGGATTAAGAAAATGTGGTATATACGCACAATGGAATTTTACTCAGCAATAAAAGAAAATAAAATAATGGCATTTGCAGGTAAATGGATGAAGTTGGAAGACATAATGCTAAGTGAAGTTAGTCAGTCTCAAAAATCCAAGTACCAAATGTTCTCTCTTATATAAGGAGGCTATTTCAAAGTATTGTTGGATGGGGTACATAGGAGGATTAGAGGAACACTAGAATGGTCAAGGGAAGGGAGGGTAAGGGAGGGAGCAAGAGGGGAGGGAGGGGGGGGGAAAAAAAAAGGTGGTTGAATGAAAAAAAAAAAAATAAAAAAAAAAAAAAAAAAAAAAAAAAAAAAAAACACAAAAAAAAAATGATGAGACGGATATCATTTTCCTTAATGCATGATTGAAGACCTAAATTGCACGAATATACTTTGTATACAAACAGTTGTATGTAAAAAGATACTAAATATATGCACTATGAGTTGTACATATTAAAAATTATAAAAATAAAAAAAAAAAAAAAAAAAAAAAAAAAAATTTTCAAAGATATCATAGAGGAGCCTGGGGTTGTGGCTCAGCAGTAGAGCGCTCACCTAGCACATGTGCGGCCCGGGTTCGATCCTCAGCACCATGTAAAAATAAAGGCAGGGCTGGGATTGTGGCTCAGCGGTAGTGCGCTCACCTAGCACATGGGCGACCCGAGTTTGATCCTCAGCACCACGTACAAATAAAACGCATTGAATAAAACGCATTGTGTACAACTAAAAGCAAATAAATAAAAATATTTTTAAAAAAATAAAGGCATTGTGTACAACTAAAACAAATAAATAAATGTTTTTTAAAAAATCATACAGAGTTTCTACATACTCTTCATCCAGATTCCCCAAAGACAAACAACTTGATAACTGCCGTAAGATTATTAAAAGCTATGAAATTAACATTGGTGAAATACTTTTTGTGTAATTGTTTTTCTTTTCTGTATGGTGCTAGGGATCAAACCCAGGGCCAGTACTCAATGCACTGAGATACACTCCCATCCTGATAAACTACTCTTAAAGACATGATTTAAATTTTGGCAATTGTTCCAGTAATGTCTTTTTCTGATTCAGCATACCACACTGAATTTAAGTTTCCTATCTGCTAAGAATCCTCTAGTTGGAGAAATTTCCCCTTTTTCTTGACCTTGAAAAGTCTGAAGAATATTGAACAGTCATTTTATTGAAACATCTCAATTTGAGTTTGTCTGATATTTTCTCATGCATTTTTTGGTAAGAATACCACAAAACTGTCCTTCCCAGTGATTCACAGCAGGACACACACAGCAACGTCTCTCATTACTGGTTGTGTTAAATTTGATCGCTTGATTGAGATGGTTTTCTCGCTGTGTGCTTACTATTTTTTCCTTTTTAAATAATAAGTATTTTATGGAGTGATATGGGGAGGTGAGGCAAATATACTATCTCTCATGCTTTCACCTGCTAATTTTAGCATCTATCAGTGGATATTGCCTGCAACAATGTTCACAGTGGTATCTAACACAAACAAATGGTGGGTTTCTAATTCTAACATGCAGCTTACATTTATTAACTGGAATTCTACCATAGGAAAGAGCTGTAGCATCTCCCTGGTTTGGTCATTGACTTGTTTATTTTTATCAGTATGAACTCAGATATTTATTTGATGGTCTGTAATCCATCACTATTAATATGTATATTTTGCTAAAAGTGCCCCAGATTTGGCCACTGGGAGTTTTTTTTTTTTTTTTTTTTTTAAGTTAGTTTCTGAGTCCTTTTGACATGCCCTTTATTTCTGAGCACCTTCTCATTTCCCTTCATCTACATTCATCACGTGTTTCCAGCCCTGGGATGAGCCATTTCTCCAAGGATGTTGATGTCATCAAAAAGTTCAAGGCTAGGCGCACGCCAGTAATCCCAGCACTTTGGGAGGCTGAGGCAGGAGGATTGCAAGTTCAAAGCCAGCCTCAGCAAAGGTGAGGCACTGAGCAACTCAGTGAGACCCTGTCTCTAAATAAAATACAAAAAAGGGCTGGGGATGTGACACAGTGGTCGAGTGTCCCTGAGTTCAATCCCCAGTACCACATACACACACACACACACACACACAAAGTTCAAGGCTATAAAACTGGCTTCAGGAATGGCAAATCAAAGGGTTCAGCCGATGTCATTAAGGGTTCAAAGTTTCCTTCCAAACACTTAGCTCTGCCTTTCTCAGATTCGTTCTTAGACACGAGGTGGTGGCTAAGATGGTGCTAAGCTGGTCACTAATGCTTTCCTTGCAGATTGTATTCCTAAGAAAGAGAAAACTCCTTTCCAGGATTCATAGCAAAAGTTCCTTGAAAGGTCAAATGAGACCAGAGGCCTATCCCTGATCCCAAAACTGGGTACCAGAAGAAAAGGTATGCTGCTCAGAAGAATCTGATATGACTACCCCTTGACAGGGAGGAGAAGTTCAGCCTATGAGTACCACATGGAATAGTTTTCCTCAAGAGGAGTGGGATTCTGGCTAGGTGCTGTGGCGTACATGCCTATAATTTCAGCCTCTCGGGAGGCTGAGAGAGGAGGATCCTGAGTTCAAAGCCAGCCTCAGCAACAGCGAGGTGCTAAGCAACTCGGTGAGACCCTGTCTCTAAATAAAATGTGCACTATGAATTGTAATTATTAAAAAATAAATTTAAGCCGGGCGCGGTGGCGCACACCTGTAATCCCAGCACTTTGGGAGGCTGAGGCAGGAGGATCAAGAGTTCAAACCAGCTTCAGCAATGGCGAGGCACTTAGTAACTCAGTGAGACCCTGTCTCTAATAAAATACAAAAAAAGGGCTGGGGATGTGGCCCAGTGGTCGAGTGCCCTGAGTTCAATCCCCGGTACCAAAAAAAAAAATAATAATAAAATAAAATAAAATAAATTTTAAAAAAATAAAATAAAATGATAGTACATAAAAAAATAAAAATAAAATACAAAATAGGGCTAGGGATGTGGCTTAGTGGCTGAGTGCCCCTGAGTTCAATCCCTGGTAACCATGCCACCCCCCAAAAAAGAGGAGTGGAATTCCACATGACATGGACCTCCAGCTCTTTCTAAAATGAAAAGATGAGTATGATGTTATAATGTGCATGTGTAACCTCCTCTCTATAATGAAAGGTGACTGCAAGTGCTTAGGGGGTCTATTTTAGTTAAGGCATGTGGAGGGCTGTGCACATATACGTGGTGCATGTGTGAGAATAACTTTCAGACACACAGTTTTCAAAGATTGAAAGGTAGTGTGGCAAGACAGAAATGAAAGGGCTTGATATAAAACCAGACCTCAGTTCCAACTATGCAACTTGCTGCAAAACTCCTCTTTTTTTTGTGTGGTGGTGGGGGGTTCCAGGGATTGAACTCAGGGGCACTCAACCACTAAGCTACATCCTCGGCCCTACTTTGTATTTTATTTAGAGACAAGGTTTCACCGAGTTGCTTAGCGCCTGGCTGTTGCTGAGGCTGGCTTTGAACTCACGATCCAGTTTATTTCATCTGTAAAGAATAAAATTTACATGTGAAGATTCAATGACATAATGCATGTAAATCATTTGACACAACAGTAAGGGCAATAAAAAATTGGAATTAAACATAGTTGTGAAAAATAGCATGGAGCCGGGCGTGGTGTCACACGCCTATAATTCCAGCACTTGGGAGGCTGAGGCAGGAGGATCGCAAATTCAAAGCCAGCCTCAGCAATGGCGAGGCACTTAGCAACTCAGTGAGACCCTTTCTCTAATAAAATACAAAAAAGGGCTGGGGATGTGGCCCAGTGGTCAAGTGACCCTGAGTTCAATCCCCCGTACCAAAAAAAAAAAAAAAAGATGTGAAAACAAACAACTGTTCAATAACAGATAAAAAAGACAATGAGGTATATACAAACAAAGGAATATTATTCAGCCTTAAACAAGGAAGAATCCTGACATATGTATGAACACAGAGAATATTACATGACACAAAATACACAAGTCTGAAGGAAAATCTATATGGTTCATACTGACGTGCCTAAATAGCCAAACTCAGAGAAACAGAGAGTAGAATGATAGCTGCCAGGCGCTGGCAGGAGGAGGAAATGGAGAGCTGCTTGTCAACAGGCATAGAGTCTGAAGTACACAACAAGAGCCATTTCTTTCAAAATAGTCACAGAGAAACACGTGTGTGTGTGTGTGTGTGTGTGTGTGTGTGTGTGTGTGTTCCTGGTGATTGAACATAGCACATGCTAGGTAAGCACTCTATCACTGAGCTGCATCCTCAGCTCTTTTTGGTTTATTTTGAAACAGGGGCTTGCTAAGTTGCTGAGGCTGGCTTCAAACTTGCGATCCTCCTGCCCCAGTCTCCTGAGTCTTTGAATTACCATATGCGCCACTGCACCTGGCTACATAACTAGTTTCAATAATGTGCCAAACTTCTCTGTCAAAATCTTCAATGTTACTAAAACTTTCTCCCATAAGAGCATTTTTAATCAATTAAATTGATATATGAATGATCAAGTTTGATGTACTTGTCTGGGGTTCAAACAGTAAGGCAATAACATAATTGGTTTCTATGTAATGGATATTATGAAGCTACTACATATAACAAAGCAGATATATCTGTATAGCTACAAAATGACCTACAAAATATGTTATCCAGTGGGGAAAAAAATCAAATAACACTAAGGAATGTGCAGCATCTTTCTTGTTGTATTTTGAAAATGAATATGTTTATAAACCTATGCTTATCTCTGCATAGACCACTGCTGGCCAAATATCAAAATAATTGGTAGTTTGCAAATAGCTTTTGTTCAAAAAATATGAATTATTAATTTGTGTAGCATTTTTACATTTTAAATACTTAACTCTTAATAGATTTTAGGACCTAAGGACATGGGTGGTGTTTTATTCTTCTTGATATTCCCACATGCACAGGAAATTTCACATGGGAGATACTCAATAAATGTGAATTAAAGCCAGGCATGGTGGCACATGCCTGTAATCCCAGCACTTGGGAGGCTGAGGCAGGAGGATCACAAATTCAAAGCCAGCCTCAGCAATGGCGAGGCACTTAGCAACTCAGTGAGACCCTGTCTCTAAATAAAATACAAAAAAGGGCTGGGGATGTGGCCCAGTGGTCGAGTGCCCCTGAGTTCAATCCCAGGTACCCAAAAAAAAAAAAAAAAAAAAATTGTGAATTAAGATGTTCCCATTTACACGTGGAAAAGCCAAGTAAAGAAAGGGATGTAGAGGAAAAGACATATCTGAACTGATGATGAAAATAATGTTAGGGCTCATTTGAGGAAGTACTCCAGTACTCCGTTACCATTTGGACAAACTTTTTATACACTTAATATCTCATACAAAAACATACAACTGAAACATGGTAAGAGCTGTACTTCTAATTGCTATTGTGATTATAGTAAAAGAAAAAGTTAAAACTTCCATTTTGTCCCCAGAAAGTGTGCAAACTCCTCACCCTCATCCTGCAACCCAGTCTTGCCCGCTGCCATTGGCAGTTATATCTGCCACTGTAAAATTAACAGACGGTGTGGTTCCCAGAAAAGATCCAGCTTAGAAAGGGAACTTCCCACCAGGAGGTGCGGCGAGGGTCGAAACAGCTGGCCTCAGGGCCAGGGAGGATTGTGATGGCTGCCGAAGCATTTGCTATGGGTCATTGCCCTTCGTGGAGTACCAACCCAGCCCACCAGCTCATCATGATGTGATGCAAAGCAGAAGCAGGTGGTGGCAGCTTCACTTCATTTCTTCCTTCAAAACATTTTCTGAAGATCACATCAATGAGCACATGTAAGCGAGACATAAAAGTTCCAGATCAAAAATAAAGACACCCGGAAACATGGGATTTGGTTCAATTTCAGAGAAGATAGAGCCTTTGCCAGGAGGGATTAGAACATTGAGAAGTCTACCAACCTGAAAATGCATGATGCTTGAAGTTAAGTCAAAAAAAGGCAACATAATAAACCACTTTCCTCGTCCACCCAGACAAATCAGCTGATTTCATTTGCAAGATATGTAGCTGAGGCGAAAACACTGAGGAGTTAGGGCTCCCTAACACTTTAACTTTACCAAGCACTGGTTATAGCGATAGACATTTATTAACCTTCTGTTACTATAACAAAATACCAGAGATAATAAAGATTAATAAGGTAAGAGACTTGATTTGGCTCACGGTTTCAGAGGTTTCAGTCCATAGTCACTTGTCCATGTTGCCTTTGGGCTCGGAGACAAAGTGTATTATGGAGGGAGGGTGTGAAGGAGGAGGACTATTCACCTCCTGGTAGCCTGGAAGGAAAGAAAGAGACAGGAACTGGATGAGGTCTCAATAGGACCTTTAAGGGATACTCCCAATGACCTAATTTCCTTCCATAAGGTCCCACCTCTTTAAAGATTTCACCACTCTTGATAACACCACAAGCTGGGGACCAAATCTTTAGTACTCGGGACTTTGGAGGACATTTCATATCCAAAATACAGCAACTTTTATGAGGGTTGTTTCTGTTTTCTTCACACAAGTATCACTGTTCTACTGCTGAGGAAACTAGAGCTCAGAGGAGTTACCTTGTTCAAGGTCAAACATCTTTGATATATCATGTGTCAACAGCAGGATCTGCATTTCAACAAAATCCTCTATGCACCGAAACCCGAGGCTCCCCAACTCCAGAGCCAGCGCCAAGCAGCGCACAGTGAGACTCTGCAGCCAGATCACCCCGGCATGAATCCGGGCTCCACCACTTGTCCCCCGTGAGTCTTCAACGACATCCTTCCCTTAGTTTCCTGCACTTGTAAAATGGGCGCGGCATTAGTGAACTACCCAGTGGGGTTCCGTTGCCCAGAAAACGGGACCTATACAAGAACTTAGGACTACCACAGTGTCAACTGATGAATCTGGAGAGAAACAGAAAAAAAAGAAAAAAACATACTTTGGTAAGAGAAAGACACACAATCAAGTTGTAAATCTGAGATGGAGGTAGAGACATGGGGATGGGGCGGTGTCCACATACATACCTGTGAGGGAGGAGTGAGGAATAGCTCGCCAAGACAGCACCTGGGCCTATGAAAGTGGAACAGAACATTAATGAAGGCAAACTAAGAAATCAGCATCGTCCCGTGGATAGGAGGACCCTCAAGTCAGTGTTCTTATTGGCTTTGTTGTTGTTTCCTAGTCTTTTAACAAAAAAAAAGACATCACTTTGTTGAACCCGCCTCAAAAGGAACTGTGTATAAAATCAACTCCATACAATTTGAACTCCTACGAGGGATTTATTCCACTTGCTCTGCTCAGGCAAAGGCTGCAGGAAACAAAGCACCAACTTGGATTCCTAAATGAGCGGCCGTCCCTGCGGTTCGGCTACTGACAGCTTCCAGCAGCACGGGGGCCTAATAGTTCATGCTGCACAGCTGGGTTCTGAGCCCGGGGCTCCCAATGACTTTTCAGAGAGCTTCATGATTGGTTTGCTTCCATGGGATTTGGATCAAGATGAAAAATGAGCCCAAGGTTATTTGGAAACAGTTCGTATTTAAGAGGCCTTCAAACACTTCACAAATAAATTTTAAAAAGTGGACTATAAATATTGTATAATAACCCTATAATAACTTCCCACTTTCTAATGTTTATCATGGGGAGGGGGGTTAGCAATGGGCACACCCATCCTTCAAAAGTTAGAAAATCGAGGATAAAATCCAAGTCGCTTGGAAGAGTCGAAGTCATTTGACTCAGAGGGGAAATAGCAGTTCATTAGGGAAGAAAATCACATCTGAATTCCCCAGCATTGTGATAAAGGTACTCTATCTAGATGATACCTCTTTCTAACTGAGGATCCCCAAACTCTAGCACCCAATCCACCAGGCCCTACCCCCACCAACTCATTATCCATGGTCCATGGAGTCTGCCTTGTTCTGCAGAATGGGATAATGCAGATTGAAGAGCATCTGTCTGTCTTTCCTGCATTGAGTTGAAATCAAATGCAACAATCTCAGGGACACCTTACAACTAAAATGTTAACCCGGCCCTTCATTCTGGCCCAGAGCTGCCCTTTCGGACAGACTCTAAATTTGTGAGCCAAGTCAGCCATTTTTCACTGCAGACCTGCTGGCTGGGAAAAAAAAAAAAAAAAAAAATCAGCATTTACAAAGCAGCTTGTGATCCAGTGAAGAGCCCAGACAGAAATGTAATAAACAATGTTTTGAATTACATTTGGACATTTAAAAATGCTCTGGGCTCAATTTCACAAGACATTTGCATTTGTAATGAAAGGGAAAAAAAAAATCCATCGCTGCACTTCCAGTCTCAGGTTAACAGGCCCTTTTATGTTGTAAATTTTTTGCAGGAGCAATTACAAATTGTACACAGATTCATTATTTCTAGAGTACTTCATCAGGACATTTCCCCATACATCTAATTTGTCCTGTCTGAAATGTAACTTGACATAAGGGATTTTCTTAATTGCTTTTGAAGCCCTTCCAAGATAATCAACTGCTTTTTGGAGCATGATAAAAGACAGTAGACAATATTGCCAGTCTGTCTTAGAATCATACGCTGAAGTTTTGAGGTAAGAGCAAAGAAAGGCAGTATTTTCCTCTGAATCTATGCAGTATCTCTATTTTAATTTGCTTCCCCTTTAAATGACTTTGTTGGTGCCTAAGAATAACAGAGAGAAATTGCCCCAATTTTATCTGCCCTATGGCAATGGTTGCAGCTTTGGGGACAGGTAGTCAATATTTATAAAAAAAAAAAAAAAAAAAAAAAAAAAAAAAGATAAAAGTATAATTTTGTTATTTTCAAAGAACCTTAACCAAAGATTAAAAAAATATTAAACCAAAAATAAAAGAACCAAATTTTGGGAGGAGAAGGAATATTATTAAAAGCTGCTTGTGATGTGCTGAAATGTCACACATACCCCCCAAAATAACTACTATGTATACAATAAAAACAAATAGCGTCTCTGCTATCTTCCCTTAGCACATTTAAACAAATGATAGTAAATTTATTCATTTTAGGAGAACATTTTTTTTTGCATTGGTTTTTGAAGTTGCTAATTTTAAATGATTTCCTGTCTTAGTTACAGGATAAATTGCATTTGCTATACATTGTAGGCAGGTGATGGTCCCTCACACCCTACCCGTCCACACCTCATCCCCAGAAATGGGCAGGGCAAAATGGACTTTGTAGATGTAATCAAGGAGATGTGAGCAAATTCCTTGAGATCGAAGATTACTCTGGATTATCAGTGGACACCCAATCTAATCACCCACATCCTGAGAATTAGAGAGACTTCCCTGGCTGTGGCCAGAGAGAGGTGAAACAGAAGCATGGGAGAGTTTTGACATGAGGACTCAACCTGCTGCCACAGGATTTTAGAATGGCAAAAGGGGCTACAAACTAAGAGTGTGGTGGCCTCTAGTAGCTGAAGGTGGGTACTGTCCGCAGCTTATGACGAGACAGCTTATGACCTCACTCCCACAGACAGAATCAAGGACCTGAATTCCAACACCAACCCGAGTGAGATGGAGGCATAATTCTCCCTTGGAAACTCCATAAAGAAATGCAGCCTTGGGGCTGGGGTTGTGGCTCAGCAGTGGAGCGCTAGCCTAGTGCGTGCGTGGCCCGGGTTCGATCCTCAGCACCACATAAACATAAATGCATTGCATTGTGTACAACTAAAGCAAATAAATAAATATTAAAAAAAAAAAAACCTTATAAATACTTAAAAAGAAAAAGAAAAAGAAATGCAGACTGTAGAACCTCGATTTTAGCCCAGTGAGACTGGTATCAGACTTTCGACCAACAGAACTGTAAGATAACACATATGAATTTTGTAAGCCAATGTGTTTGTAATGACTCATTAAAGCCATGTATAAAACTCATATGCTATCCACACCATAATATCCTGTTCTCATACCCTGATCATCCATGAAGTGACCAAACAGAAGAGATATAATATTAATTTTATTGCATCTGGCACCTAGTTTCACCACCCTGTGCAGTGGACATTCAAATACTGCTTGCTAAAATCAAATGAAACCATATATTTTTTAAATATTTATTTTTTTTTTTAGTTGTAGTTGGGCACAATACCTTTATTTTATTTATTTATTTTTTTATTTTTATTTTTATGTGGTGCTGAGGATTGAAACCAGGGCCTCGCACGTGCTAGGCGAGTGCTCTACCACTGAGCCACAACCTCAGCCACCTGAATTAAACCATATTTTATGAATGGAAAATAGACTGTAGTCTCATGTCAGAAAACCACCATTACTAAGAACAATGATTGGGACATTGAGTAAAGGATGAAAATTAATAGCTTTGTTTTAGACCCACAATGTTAATATGCATACTGACCCTTAATCATCCTCCAAGAGTTGCTCTTGGCAGGAATCAGAGAATTGATTGTTCTATAGTTCAAAGCTTGGCTTTGAGAGTCTGTAATGAGAAGTCCACAGGAGTTCTGGGAATGTTCAGATCTTTTCAACCAAAGATATTCCAGAAACTATAGGAATCACGAGTAATAACAGCATCTCTTTACCCAGGTGAAGGCAGCCAATATTAATAGACCAAAATAAAATGGCTAGTTCAGGGCTTCTTTTGTATTAAAGGATGACCTTATCTGAGATACTTAATGTTCCAGTTGTAGTTAATTAACTTTCCCAAAGACATAATGGCAAAGAATAGTAATTCAAGGGAGCCGGAGGATCACAAACTGCCACGTAAGGTATCGAACTAAAGAAAACAGAGTTTCAGCTCACGAAGCAGGTCAGGAGGAAGTTCAGGATCCGAGCCCATAAAATCAATGGTGGCATAGCATCCCATATTCATGTGGTGGATTGAATACATGTATCAAATTTTGCGTCCTTCCAAAACCAGAGTCAGGGAAAGGTTTTGTTTTTGTTGTTTTATTAAAGATAAAATAACAAGCAGAGAGAGAGAGCAGGAAAGTAGACAAAAGTAACGAAATTTGGGGAGCAGAAAGGCAAGGAGAAAAATTTGGGAGCAGAAAGGCAAGTAAAGGACTTAACTGACCCCCCAAAGCTGAATTTTAGCCAGTCTGGAGAGCTAGCTAACTAAACTTACTCTGAAAAGTCTCAAAAGCTTAGAAATAAGCCAGGCGCGGTGGCACATGCCTGTGATCCCAGCATTTAGGAGGCTGAGGCAGGAGGATCACAAGTTCAAAGCCAGCCTCAGCAATGACGAGGCACTTAGCAACTCAGTGAGAACTTGTCTCTAAATAAAATACAAAAAAGGGCTGGGGATGTGGCCCAGTGATTGAGTGCCCCTGAGTTCAATCCCCCTGTACCAAAAAAAAAAAAAAAAGAGAGAGAGAGCTCAGAAATATATCTCTGAATTTTGGGTGAAGGGGAAGCGATAAAGAGAAAGGAGTCAAATTATATTTCCAGAGCTCCTCTCCAACACCTCCAGATTACAGGCTTCTATCCTCCGGGGAGACCAACACAAATGAGAATGAGGACTAGACTTGGGTGAGGTGACAGGTAGGCAGCCAGGTTGATGTTGGAGGTACTGCGCTGAAAACAGATGAACATGTGAAGCCTGAATACTAATCACAGCAACCTTGAACATTATTTAGCAGAAGTCCGTCATTGTTTATGCTGTATCATGGGACTAAGCCTCCACTGGGTGAACTGTACATTCTTAAGGAAGCTATTGAAGAATGAGCAACTGAAACAGAAAGCACAATATACTGAGAGAGAGAAAATGCGGGTAACAGTAGACCCAGCAAAGAGAGAGAAAGGAAGTTAGGGGATGGCTGTGAAGGGAGATCACAAATATAAAGCAACAAGTACAGACTGGAACAAAATGACTGGAGAATGTAATGAAGAGCTTTTGCCATTGTACCTCCATTGGTCATGGCTTTTTGTGCTCATGAACAAAATACCTGACGCCTTAAAGGAGGAATGCTTTATTTTGGCTCATGGTTTCCAGACATTTACTTCCTCCAACATTTCTCTGCTGCCTAGAGTTTCCAGGACTTCCCAGTAGTCCATTCCACCACTGGTGGATCAGAGCCCTGATGATCTGATTACTGCCCCAAAGCCCCATATCTGAACACTGCTGTATTGGGGACCAAGCATTCAACACATGAGCCTTTGTGGAACATTCCGGATCCAAACCATAACACCACTTTTCTTTCGTTTTTTTTTTTTTTTTTTTAAACCTAAGAATGCTAGATGAGCATGACTCAGGTTACTATTCCCACTCTGTTCTCCATGCCATGATACCTGGAAGAGGATCCTTACTTCACCACTGACAAACCTGAAAGTCGGAGGTAGGTTACAATTAGCTTAAGATCAGAAAATACAGAGCAACTCGATTCCTTTACAACACTCTTACTGCCTACCCAATCCCGTCACAAAGTACTCTCTTGTAGTAGCCCCAGCTTTCCCAAGACTCATTCATGCCCTTGCCCTTGGAATCCCAAGGAACTCTGGAAACTTTCAGGAAAGTTGAAGCCACAGACAAGCAGTTAATCTTCTCAGAGCTGTCACCTAGCGGTGGAAATACTGCACTTTTCCCCTTGGTTAGATGTGTGCTTGTGCCTATTTTTCAAAACTAAATAATGTGTAATGGGAAATACAGGCGTAGATTGTAAATAGCTGTAAAAATAATAAAGATACTAATATAAAAGTCTGAATACTGCCTCACACCTGTTAAGATGGCTACTGTCAGAAAAACAAGAAAATAGGCAGTATTGGTGAAGAAACAGAGATACCAGAACCCTTGAAGCCTTTTTGGTGAAAATGTAAAATGGTGCAACCATCATGGAATACAATATGGCAGTTCCACAAAAGAATCAGCAATAGATCACCACAGGATTCAGCAACTCCATTGATGGGTATTACCCAGTCTCAAAGAGATATTCGACATCTATATGCATTGCAGCATTATTCACAATGGCCAAGAGGTGGAAGCAACGCCAATGCTCATCAACGGATTTATTAACAAAATGTGATATATACATAGAATGGAATATTATTTTGGCCTTGGAAGGAAATTCTGAAATATGCTACAATATAAATGAACCTTGAGGACATTAAGCTAAGTGAAATAAACCAGTTCAAGACTTAGACACATAGATATGAGGTATTTGTAATAGGCAATTAATAGAGACAGAAAGATGGTAGCTGTCAGCGGCAGGGGAGAGATTTAAGAAAGTAATGGTTCTTGTTAATGATTATGAAGTTTTGGTTTTGCAAGGTTAAGAATTCTGGAAATTGGTAGCATAGAAATGTAAATGTGTTTAACCCTACTGAACTGTACATTCTGAAGTCATTAAGATGGCAAAGGTCGTGTTAGATATGGTTTACCACATTTTTTAAGAAGTATAAGATGAGGAGGGGCATCCTCTAGGTGGAAAGAGGCATTATAATGGTTAATTTTATGCCACATTTGACAAATTTGTTTGGGTCAAGGGATATCCAGATATTTGGTCAAATGATATTCTGGATGTTTCTGTGTGTTTTGGATATTGATATTTTAATCAATGGACTTTGAGTAATGCAGACTGCCCTCTATAGCATGGGTGGGCCTCATATTATCAATTATAGGCCTAAGTAGAACAAAAAGGCTGGCCTTCCCTAAGGAAGAAAGAATTTTCCAGCAGACTGCCTTTGGATGTCACATTCAACATCAATTTTAACTTCAGCTGGAAAATCAGCTCCTCTAACTCTCCAGGCTATTGGCCCACCCTGAAGATTTCAGACTTGCTAGCCTCCATAATCATGTAAGCCAATTTCTTGTAAGACACACACACACTATCGTGTTTCTTTCCCTCTCCCTCCCCACCCCACCCCCGCTCAAATCCTACTACACACACAAGAACTTGCAGAGGAGATTTCATCAGCTATTTCACAATCTGTAGAATCTGGAGAAGAATTCGATGAGGATGAGCTCATAGTGGAATTACAACAACTAGAAACTAGAACAAGAGGAGCTAAACAAGAATTTGCTGGAGATCAGCGGACCTGAAACAGTTCCTCTACCAAATGTTCCCTCTATATATTCAAACCCACCAAGAAGAAGGAAAAGGAGGACAATGACATGAAGGAATTGGAGAACTGGGCCGGATCCAGTGCAGGCTGGGCCCAGTCAGACTTTGGCGGCCTGCGTGGTGGGCAGGCAGTTTCCATAGCTCTCGAAATCTCACTCCAAAGCAGCTTGAGCAAGCTTGGAATGGCTGCTCACTCTCGCAGCGCATGGTCTGTTCCCAGTGGGAGGGGAGGGAGGAGGGAGGTGCCTGCTGTTTATAATGTTGAATTTCTGTAAAATAAACTGTATTTGCAAACCAACATTGAGCTTCTGGACTATGCTAACTCCACTGCTCAATGGAAAGGGTCGACCATTTGCAGTTGAAATGATCTGAAAATGTAGCCTCTGTCCTTTTAGGTCAGTTGACTTGTCGCACATCTCTTTGTAAGACTGTATGGTACTGGCAGAAAAGTCATTTTTTAAAAGCCAGAGGCTTTTCCGTGTCCTTAGCTGTAATAAGGCATTAGTTTTGGCTTCCTCAGAGCTGTTTCTTTTCTGTCACCTGTGTACTGGCCCCCATGTTTACCACTCTGACTCTCCACACTCCCATCCCCCTGATCTTTTTTTTTTTAATTTTATTTTTATAATTTTTAATATGTACAACTCATAGTGCATATATTTAGTATCTTTTTACATACAACTGTTTGTATACAAAGTATATCCGTACAATTCAGGTCTTCAATCATGCATTAAGGAAAATGATATCCGTCTCATCCCCTGATCTTTTGGAGTTTGTGACATTGATTTGAAATGGATGTGTTTTCTTGAGAGCAAATGGGATTGTTAGAATTAAACTCCAGCTCTACAGTTTTCTAACATGGCTCTAAGGTCCTTGTTGCTGTTTGTGATAACTGATAGATAACTCATTGGAAACATGTTCATACATTTATATTCAGATGAAATTATGGTTTGCACTACTAAACATCTCAATTAATTTTCAACCAAATAGCATTTGTCATTAGTGTTTCAATTGTACCTATATTTTATGCACTTTTTTTGCATGTGGTGTTCTCTTCACAATAAAAACTTTATTTTTAAGAGTCTAAGGTTGAAATGAAACTAATCCATTCACCACAGTTCATATTTCATTAGGAACGCTTTCTTACTGATCTATTTTTCATCAGTGTTTTATAGTTATACATAAGAGTAGAATTTACTGTGATTCAAGCACGCACATGACATATTTTGGTTAATTTCATTCTGTGCTCCCTCTATTCTCATCCCTTCGTCCTCTCCCTCATTCCCCTTCCTTTACTCCATTGTTCTCCCTTCTATTTTCATGAGATCCCCTCACCTTTAAAAAAAAAAAAAAATTCCTATTTCTATCTTCTGCATATAAAACCTTCAACCTTTGACTTTTCGAGTCTGACTTATTTCACTCAGCACAATGTTGTCCAGTTCCATCTGTTTACCAGCAAATGATGTAATTTCATTCTTCTTTATGACTGAGTAAAACTCCATTGTATATGTAGACAGCATTTTTTTTCCTTTTTTTTTTTTTTGTCTTTCTTTTTTTAAAATTTAAAACTTTTTTTATTTATAATAGTAGTATGTATTACAATTCATAGTGCACATATATAGCATCGTTTTACATACAACTGTTTGTATACAAAGCATATTTGTACCATTCAGGTCTTCAATCATGCATTTAGGATAATGATATCCATCTCATTCAACCACCTTTTCTTTCTTTTCTTTTTTTCTTTTCTCCATCCCTCCCTCCCTTCCCTTTGACCATTCTAGTATTCCTCTAATCCTCCTATGTACCCCCATCCAACAACACTGTGAACTAACCTCCTTATATCAGAGAAAACATTCGGTATTTGGATTTTTGAGATTGACTAATTTCACTTAGCATTATATTCTCCAACTTCATCCATTTACCTGCAAATGCCATTATTTTATTCTCTTTTATTGCTGAGTAAAATTTCATTTTATTTATATATATATATATATATATATACCACATTTTCTTTATCCACTCATCTACTGAGCGACATCTAGGTTGGTTCCACAACCTAGCTATTGTGAATTGTGCTGCTACAAACATCAAAGTGGCTGTGCAGACAGCATTTTCTATATCCAGCTGTCTATTGAGGACACCTAAGCTGGTTCTATAATGTGGCTATTGTAAATTCTGCTGTTGTAGGGACAGAGGAGGCAAGGCACAGAAGATAACAGGAAACAGTTTTATTTGGCTGCAGCCAGGTTCAGAGGGTACTGCTCTCACTGTAATCAATTAATCCCCTGAACCCCAAGTTCAGGTAGTTTCAGAACTTTATACCCAGCATGTAAGGGGAGGGGCTCAGAAGTTCACAGTTTACAGAGTTCACATAAAAACAGTTTTTTCCTTCACTGTTCTGTGCAAGTTAACCCGTCAAGGACAACACCTGTGAAGGGGAGAGCTGCTTTCTCACCTTTCTTTCCTCTCCTTGCCAGTTGTAACCATGGAGCCCAAGTAGTAACTTCTCTTATCTTAGAATTTGTTCTTTTTATCACACTTTGTATTTGCAAACACATTTCTACAAACTACTATACTGGATAAATGTTTGTGAAAAACTAGTAAGGGGGAGTCTAGCACCTAGAGTGTTGATTTCTTCCAGGCCAGTGGCCAAGTGAAATAAGGCAACATGAAAATAGGAAGTTTATCTACATTGAACTCTTCTGTAGAGACTCTTTTGCTGACAGTCCTAAAATCAGCCACGGTGAAGATTTCTGGAGAAGCTCAGTTAAAATTTTATGTAAAGAAAGGGAGTGCCATTACACTGCTGCTATAAATATTGGTATGCATGTATCAATACAGTATGTTGATTTTTAGTTCTTTTGTATAAATACTGAGTGGAATAGCTGGGTCATATGATAGTTTTCATTCCTAGTCTTTAAGGAATCTCCTGCTTTCCAAAGTGGTTGTACCATTTTGCATTTCCACGAACAGATTATGTTTTACCTTCCCCCACATTCTCACCAGCTTACAAAAGAAATAGTCCAAGGCCTAATAAACTCATCTGTAGCTAAAGATCATATTAAACTTACTAACTTAAGTTTGGCAGACTTATGTAAATCACACAGGATGGATCTGTAATGGGTCATCAAGAGAAATTAGAGGGTTTTGTTTTCTTTTGTTTTTTTAGCTAACATTAGGAATGATCAAAATCCCTCATGCTACTGGGAAGACATGTTATCCAACAAGATAAATGGTGTCAGAAAATTTCATATGGTGTTATATAGCATGCATTTTTTCCATCATTTATCCTCATATTCTCATTTCAGTGTTAATTCTAACTATGGAAGAACACCTCTGAAAGCCAGAACCATCAACACATTTTTAATTTTCTGAGGAGGGCAAAATATGTACTAAGCACTTAAAGCCTAGGGGGGTGATACTGTAGGAGAATAAAAAATTATTCCCAGCCTTCCAAACTTCCAATGTGTTTATCATGGATAAGCTTTAGCATCTCACATTAGAATAATTTGAGGCCTTTATATCAAATTTACATTTTAAGGGCAACATATTTTGAGTTCTATAACAAACTGGCAAAAAATCAGAATTGTTCAATGTTATAAATTAGAATGTATATGTTATAAATTAGAATCAAGATCGGGACTATGGAAAGCAGAACAATTGTAAGTAGAGCTGAGCAATTTCATAGCCATCTTTCTATATAAATCATTTGCAAGTAAATAGATGAATTTGAATGTATCCAATTCCCAGAGATAAAATTATGTGCATATAAATTCAAGTATTTTACCATTTCTGTGGCAAAATACAGAACTTTCAGAAGTCATTCGGCAAAAGACATTGCAAAAATAATTTATCTTTGAAATCTTTCAAAGTTTATTTCCAGAATATTTAAAGTACACTTATTGCAGAAAATTTGGAAAGCAGTTTTTAAATCACAAATAAAAACCACTAGTAATATATATTTTTTAATTAATCTTTTGACTAAAACTGAAGGTAACATTGACGATAGCAAGCACAGCACCTCTCCTCAAAACCTCACCTTTAACCATTTGGAAATTTTGCAGCCATATTTGCAAACATCTCTTTTCCAAGAATTTTTATAATAGGTCCGCGATAGGAGATTTTCATTTAATTCTAAAGACTTTAAAGTTCATAAAGTAAATTGCTGGTATAGCTTAGATGGTGAATGTCCCCCAAAGGCTCCATATTTAAAAGACTTGGCAGGCAGGTTGGTGGGATTTTCAGGAGGTGGGGACTAGTGGGAGGTCCTTAGGTCATTGCGGACAAGCCCTTACAGGGGACTATGAGGTCCCACAACACTGTTTTCATTTCTGCTTCCCTGCTCATGATAGAATTGATTTACTCCACATGCTGTTTTGATATGATGTGCTGCTCTTGCCAGAGGACCAAAGAAATGGACCACTTGATCCTGGACTAGAACCTTCAGAACAGTGAGTCAAAATAGACCTCTCAAGTTTACTGCCTCACACGAAGCTGACTTATACATTTGCCACTAGCATCTGATAGAATCACATTCAAATCCAGATTTGATCACATTCAAATCGAATCACATTCAAATCCAGATTTGATCACATTCAAATCCAGAGTCTTTTCCCTATATATATGATGCTGCCTTCAAGTCAAAAAACTCATGACCTGCTTGACTTTGAAGTAAAACCTTGTCATACTGTTAATGAGATTGTTTTTCAAAGATTTTGTTTATATTCCAATAGTTTCTTTGAAAGGTTTTGCTACTGAACATCCGGGTATTTCCCACTTCGGACAGTGGCTGAGTGATTACTAGTCTGTATTAAAACTCATATAAATTAACAACTTTATGATAAAAGTATTTTTTAAGCACATAGTCGGACTGAGAAACGCTTAAGATGTTACACCCCTTACATATTCAGACACACTATATCTCAATCTGCTTTCCTATTCTAGTAATGACTTTTTTTCTGGGGGAAAAAAAAAAAAAAAAAGATTTTTCCCTCTGTACTAAGGATTGAACCCAGAGAAACCTTACCACTGAGCTACATCCCCAGCCCTTTTCATTTTTAGTCAGGGTCTCACTAAATTGCCAAGGTTGGACTTGAACTAGTGATCCTCCCTCCTCAGCCAAGTTGCTGAGTTTATTTATAGGTATACACCACTGTGCCCACTCCTTTTGGTCTTGTTCTGCAGACTGATACACATTTGGGATGTGTAGTGTATATAGATATTTGTGGACACAGAATGAAATCTGACAAATGCGAAAGCTTTACACAGCTCAAAGCATGCTCTTAAGACCTTATAGTCTAAAGCACATCAGTTACAGAATGATTAAATTGGTTTTATTCATTGACATAATGGAATAATGAAAGGAATACTTAGCTCCTCCTTTTGGTGCTTTGCTGGTACCCACTGGCCTGTGTGGCTATTAGTGCAGTATACCATGGGCTTCGGGTCCATTTCTGCATAGCCACTGGCCATCAGGGAGGGGCAATGTCCTGGGAATGCTCAGCTGCCTTGTGGAGACCCATGTGATGAGTGAGTGGACTTATGATCAGTTGGGTTTTATAGAGGAGTTGGGAAAATATAGTAAGAATAATGGGAGGTAGGTTTCTGTAAAAGAAAGGAGCTACAAATATGTGAAGAAGGAAGCTTAAATAAACCCTGAGAAAACTGGATTGGAAGTTACCAATATGAACTTTCTGGCTTCTTATGTAGGGAGATGTCAAAAATCAAAGAACTCTTACAGGTTGAAGCTAAGGCAACATGGCAACAAATGCCATGAGTAATTCTGGAACTGGCAGCCCTATAAAGGACATTACTGGGTTACCTAATGAAATTTAAATGGGGGTCTATACCATATTAAATCAAAGTTAATTTCTTTTAATGAGTAATGTGTAAGTGCAGTTCTATTCTTTTAACACACACTGAAGTGACAAGGCCCCATGACTTCAACTTAAATAGTTGAGGAAAAATATAGCATATATAATGTGTATAAAAAACACAGAAAATATTATACATGTATATAATGGTTGATAAATGAAAAGACCTGGAAAGCGAATAAAGGTCCCTGTACTTATGGCAACTTTTCTGGAAGATTTAAATTTCAAAATGAAGTTTTAAAAAGACTATAATATAGAACTGTAAGTGAAAAATAAGGTGGCAAAACGTATCATGCCACTCTTTGTGCAAGAGGGAAAGGGAGAATAAAAACATCTTTAAAGATATACATATTTTTTAGTTGTAGATGGACACAATATATTTTTATGTGCTACTAAGGATCAAACCTAGTGCCTCACAAGTACTAGGCAGGCACTCTACCACTGAGCCACAACCCCAGCCCCTTGAATGTATTCCTGTATATGCAAAACACCTCTAGAAACATGCAGGGACTGATCTATATTGGTTTCTTGCACAGATGGAAAATGGGTGGCTAGAAAAGAATAAGGTTTCTATTCTCTGAAATTTTTGAATTTTGGACTATATGATATGTAGCAACTTAAATATACTTTCTTTAGTGTTTGCCAAATGCAAGTCACCCTGGCTACCTTAGAAACACCCAGGAAGTATTTAAAACTAGATGAGGCTGGGGGTGGTGGCGTATGCCCGTAATCCCACAAACTGGTTTAAGACAGAATGACTGCAAGTTCAAAGCCAGCTTCAGCAACTTAGCAAGGTCCTAAGCAACTTAAGGAGAGCCTGTCTCAAAATAAAATTATAAAAAGGGACGGGCATGCGGCTCAGCGGCTAAGCTCCCATGGCCTCAATTCCTAGTTAAAAACAAAATAAAAAACAAAAAACACCTAGATGAGTAGGCCTCAATTTCCAAAATCCTGTTTGAGCAGGTCTGGGGTTAAAAATCAGTAAGATTTCACCAGTTAATCCCAAAATATAATGGAGCCTGGGAATTGCTGTTTTAACCAAATTACGCAAGTCTGATCCACTCTAATCCCCAAATTTTAAGTATATCAGGAAGTTAGAAACACTGTGTCCAATGACAGAAATAAAAAATCTGGGGAAAGAATACTCCAAAAGTGAAATCAGAATATCTGCACTGACTGCTGAATAGAAGCAGTCAAGTCATAGGAATTAATTTACCTTCCCGGCTTCCCTTACTAAGAACTTAAATACTGTCCAGGTCAAGGTCACCTGAAAATTACATAGCAATCTACAACATATTCAAATACTCTGCATTTTTAAGAAGGTATATTCTTTGTAAATATATATAATATACAAGATTAGTTATTTTTATTCAGTAAGTACAAGTAGATACAGTCACATTGTAGATCTCCAGTGGTGAGTTCAGTGTTCAATTTATTGGTGTGCTTTCTCTCAACAGACATAAACTATTTTTTGTACGCATCAGATATTACTTAAGAATGTAATTTTAAAAAATTAAAGGAACAAAAGAACAATTAGTTTAGGCCTTACATTTAAAAAAGAATACAAAAAAATACTAAGCATTACATGCCAGCAGTTCATATTTATTATTCATGAGTGGTCAAAAGAATTACAGGATCTATTATTATTATAACCACACATATGAAATATCACTTAGCAACATGTGATGAAAAGAACAGTTCTATATTTATATTTAAAAATACACATACACACTTTTTCAAATGCTCACCATACACTGCGAGGAAAGCAGGAGGCATCAAGCTGCTAAAGTTCCCATATACATAACATTGAAGTATCTCAAGCATAAAAACTGTACTTAAAGTTGCAAAAATAAAGTTTCTTTCTTCAAATATTTTGATCTGAGCTCAAGCAAAGCACATAATGAACAATGATTTTTGTATGACTTCACACTTTAATACAATCAACATACGAGTCAACAGTTAAAAAAAAAAAAAAAACTGAAAATACAGAAGTTGTAGGAATGAACGATGCATTTCATCCAAAATAAATCTACAGCAGATCTGTTTCATCCTGGCTCTCAAATATTTAAGAATCATAATTTTATCTACTCAAACCGCAAATTAAGCCTGAACAAATATGATAAACAAAAGTCATCACTAAATAAAGCATCATTGCCCTATAGTTTCTTTAGACAATTTCACTAGTGCAAGAGCATCATTTACCTGAAAGATTGTTAAGAGTCACAATTAAAGAGTACCCATACAAAACTATTTCCTTTATTTCTTTAAAAAGTGCCACATACTATATACTTTTCATTTAAAAAAAAAAAAAAAAAAAAAAAAAAAAAACCACAAACTAGTGAAAGACTGTCTGTCTCCATCTCTTGTCAATGAGGAAAGGCCATAGTGATTCCTTGATTCCAATTCGAAATGGTGTTCGCTGGCCAATGCCCAAGGTCTCCAATTTGGAGCAGTCAAGCTGAGCATTATGTGGACGTTGTGCTCCTATGACCGGGCTGTCAGTGATCTTTACGGAAGGAAAAAAAAATTTCAAGTAAATGAAGGACCACATCTTTAGGCCTTATATTCTTATATAATTTTGCATTTAGTTCAAGAAAACTGATTTGTATCATCTCTGGAAAGATAAAATTCTGCCATCAATACAATTTTTAACTTCATCAATACTCATGGACTTTTTTTTGACAATAATTTAGAGAAAAGTACCACTACACACTGAAAACATATGAGTGAAGTTCACTCTGATTAGTACTAAGAAATTAAGTTATCCAGAACAACAACAAACCACTTATCAATAATACACACTACAGTGAGGGATGTGAACTTTTAAGAAGTCAGGAGTTTTCAAATGCCATGTACTTACAGGTCTTAAGTGACTGCTGGGGAGGTTGAAGGCATCTGCAATTGCACATGCCATTTCGTACTTGGTCATCTGTTCATTACCAGACCAGTGAAAGGTTCCCTTAATTGATGGGTCCTATGAATAAAGACAAAATTTTAAAATAGTTTCAATTTTTTGAGTTGAGTGGAATAATAGATTTGTCAGAAAGCTAACTTAAAAAATCCAAGAACTAAAATACAACATTCATTTTCTGGAATGCTTTCCACAATTATCTAAAAGCAATTTCCTATTACTATTACCAGCTAAGCGCGCGCGCGCACACACACACACACACACACACACACACACACACATTTTTTCCTAATATGCAGTCTAAAGAATTTTTTTGAAATAAAAATGTAAATGCCTCCAATTTTACATAGTAAGAACCCTGAAAAATTAAAGACATTTTCATGGAAACAGACCAAGTTATTGGATACTTTAAATTATTCTAAAAGGCTAAAACTAAACTTAATAACCATTTTTCAAGATAAGCTAATTAAATATTTTTTTTGTAGTAACATGCTAGTTTAAAAAAATAAATAAATAAAAATACAGCCAGGCATGGTGGCACACACCTATAATCCTAGTGGCTTGAGAGGCTGAGGCAGGAGGATACTGAGTTCAAAGCCAGCCTCAGCAACTTAGCAATGCCCTAAGCAACTTGGCAGGCTCCTGTCTCAAAATAAAATATAAAAAAAGCTGGTGATGTGGCTCAGAGATTAAGGGCCCCTGGGTTCAATTCCCAGTACAAAGAAAACCCCAAAAAACAAAAAAGACATTAATGGCTGGGGACATAGCTTAGTTGGTAGACTGCCTGCCTCGCATGCACAAGGCCCTGGGTTCAATCCAGGCACCAAAAAAAAAAAAAAAAAAAAAAAAGAGATAATTAGTTTATTACCTAAAACAACTACAAATTTTCTGTCACCCTACAATAAAAGAAATGATGGGGTCTGTAAGTATGTAAGAAGTAAATAAACATGAGAATATTTTCATCCTTTATAAATATAGTACCTTATCTATAAACTATTTTTGTTTGGTCTCCTAGGTTTAAAAAGGTACTTTTAACTTTCACTGACACTCCAAGTATAACTATGAAAGTTCAAGCATGGAAAAAGCAAGTGAATCTTTATTAGGATGGAAGTTAGGAACCCTTCCTTCCGAAGACTCACCAGCATTCTCTTCTCTGCCAGCTGCCGACACACAGTAGCCACATCTTTGACATGTGTGGGAAACCTCTGCTGCCAGTGGTCCATGTTTGCTGACTTGTTGCTGAACTGCACTTTATCAAACATAACTGTCACAGCACTTTCTTCAAGCTTTTCAACTTCCCCGTACAGAACAGGAATTCTCAAAACAGCAGCTCCTAGATATTAGTATAAACAGACATTTTAAAACCTACTGATTGTTTCCCAAGTTTTGTTATAAGAACAATATGTGGATTTAAGGAGTATCAAAATAAAAAACTTGCCTTTTAACAAAAATACACCAAAATAACACAGCTCACCTGTCATCATGCCAACTT
The DNA here is from genome assembly GCA_025594165.1 of Tamias sibiricus. Lineage (NCBI taxonomy): Eukaryota > Metazoa > Chordata > Mammalia > Rodentia > Sciuridae > Tamias > Tamias sibiricus. The sequence continues at coordinate 16,765,364 of CM046662.1, forward strand.
AATATACATGATCCTGAATACTATAAACATCTTTTGTCACTTGGGGTATGTTTACATATGACTTCTACATTATTATTGTATAGGTACTAGAGTTTGAACCCAGGATTTTTTTTTTTTTTTTAAACTGCTGAACAACACCCTCCCCTCAGTCCTTTATTTTGAGACAGATTTTGCTAAATTGTTGGGAACCCAGATTGTCTACACTACACCTGGCCCCAAATTTCTTTATTATTATAATCATTAAAAATAAAACCTATAGGACAAATACAATAAATAATACTGATTGGATGCCAGATTAAAAAACAATAAAGAACATTTCATTCAAAATTACAAAGATGAGCTAGGCATGGTGGTGCATACCTATAATACCAGTGACTTGGAAAAATGAGGTAGGAAGATGACAAGATATAGGCTAGCCTCAGCAATTTAGTGAGACCCTGCTCAAAAAAAAAAAAAAAAAAAAAAACAGAAGAAAGGGAGGAAAAAAAGGGCAGGGATGACGGGGGATGTAATTCATGTAGAATGCCCCAGGGTTCAATCTCCAGCTTCAAAAGAAAAAAAAAAAAAAAATTGCAAAGATGTATACACCTACATTGATAGTGGGGGGGGAAGTCTAGAATGCACAAATCCATTAGGATTTTTAAAAATTCTTGTTTTTCATTTTTATTAACTATATTCTCTAATGTTTCTCCAATGATTTATATTTCTTGATTTAAAAACCAAAACATAAACATGTCTCTCCTAAACAAAAGTTCCACAAAACTTTAATCAGGGGCTAAAGAGGGATGTCTTACCTAAGTTATTCTCCAGGACTGCCTTTTCTCCTTCTAATTTTGTTTTACCATACAAATTTAGGGGACTTGGTATGTCTTCCTCCCTGTAAGGTGGATCTGTTCCATCAAATACATAATCTGAGCTAATATAAATGAGAAATGCTCCAATTGCAGCTACAAAAGAAAAAAAATGAATCTATTAAGTCTTTTACAAGACATTATTCTTCAGTGGAATTTAGAACAGTGTGTTTTGTGCAATATTACAAACCTCTTATAACTGATCTACAAAACTTTAATCTTTAAAAACTCAGTGATGATTTAATATTTTATGAAGATTTTATGAAGTCATCATTACCTGCTTCCTTAGCTAAATTCCCAGAAGCATCCACATTAAGTTGAGAAGCAGCATCTGGCTGATTCTCTACAACATCTGGTCTTCTCTCTGCTGCACAATGTACTATGACATGAGGCTGAAAGGTAAGCATTAATGTATCTTTAACCCAATGTGGAATAAAATGGAGGAATTACAGCTTTCCTAGAGTAAATTAATTCAGAGAAAAATGTTCCTTAAATCAATATTCCTTCAACTAAGAATAAACTGATCACTGTTAATCTTTTTTTTTTTGGTACCAGGGATTGAACTCAGGGGCACTTGACCACTGGGCCACATCCCCAGCCCTTTTTTGTCTTTTATTAGAGACAGGGTTTCACTGAGTTGCTGAGAGCCTCACCATTGCTGAGGCTGGCTTTGAACTCGAGATCCTCCTGCCTCATCCTCCCAAGTGCTGGGATTACAGGCGTGTGCCACTGCGCCCGGCACTACTAATCTTTAATGTAGTCTTGTCACATCTCCTTATTCCCCCCAAGGTTCAAATTTCCTCAATATATACATAAGTCCCCCAAAAGAGAAATTTTATAATCCCTAGACAAAAAAAATCAGAAAAAAAAACTCTCCCAACCATGTAAAAACAGAATTTAATTATCAAAATAAATTTAATCTCCCAATTTGAATGGGAGACTTAATATTTAATATACTTATGACAAAGGGAGACTATTATCAATTGCAAATTTAATTCAATTTTTTTGACCAATTGCATAATGAAAATCAAGTATGCACAAGTATGTATTATTCCTAGTTCAGCATTCAGACTGCCACTTATAAAACAGACATTTTGGGAAGACCCAGAGTTTTATAATGTAGTGGAAAAGACAAATGTGAAGAGAATTTCACTGATGTGACAGACATCAAGATAAAGGTCTCTAAAGGTCCACTTAGAGAAAAAGCACCTAGCTGCCAGAGGAGCTGAGCGATAGCTAAGATCTAACAAGACTACTGACAGAGGCAGCGTATCATATACCAAGCTTATTCCTTCTCACAATAACTTAAGGAGTGCTTCCAAGACTATAAGTACACAATCTGGGGTACTTCTTAAAATGCAGCACCCTGGACCCCATAAGGGATGATTTCCTGAGTTACAATCTCAGGGAGTAAGATCTGAGAAAATGTTTTCCAAATGATTCTAATGTAGGTGCTTCAGATATATAGATAAAAACATTTTCAAAAATTATATAGTCTTACTTAAAAGTCACTCACAAATGTGAAGGATTTTATGAAAAGCTTACATTTTGTCTTTGGCAACCTGCCTCAACCTAAACTTTTTAATGATTTCATATACCTTTGTCATGCTACCATAAACTCTACCGTAAACTGTGGGTGCATAATAAGTTAGAGCTTTTAAGTACATCATTTTCCTTCAGAACAAGCACATTTTCTATGTCATCCAGAAAATTCTTAATAATTCACGTGTGTATTTAAATAGACAACCATACCTGAAATTCATGAATGATGTGATGAACTGCATTAGAATCCAACAGATTAACCTGTTCAAATTTTGGTCTTGCTCTTCTAAAACCACAACCAACGGCATGCCAATTATTCTGCTGAAATTCTTTGTATACAGCTCTGCCAAGAAGTCCAGTGGCACCAGTAATTAGAACCCTCCTATTGGGGATGTTTATCTCCTCCTAATAAAAGGGAGAAAATGTGATTATTTACTTTGAAAACGATTCCCTCAAAGAAATGAGTTGCCATTATTCACTAAATACCTGAAGTCTAAGTAGTTTTTTAACCTTGTGTCATATCTACAAGTCAATACAAAGAATAAAGACTCATCAAATTGCATCAACTATCACTTCAAAGTTTTAATAATCAAGGAAAAAAAAACAATGATCACCTTATTTGATTTAGATTTCATGATAACAAAGGCAGGTTTTACATTTGATTGATGATGCCCCAAGGAGTAATAAACAGAAACTTTATGTTCAGTTTATAAAAATATATAAGTCTTAAGCTTTTTAATGGTCCGATTAAGTATTTAGATTATAACTGCTAATGTGTTTATATAGGATGACATTTCTAGTTTCCAGTTTTTAATCTCAAACTTTCCTTCAAACCTCAATTTGTTTATCACATTTTGATGGTTCTGAGAATTAGCCAGCATTTCCAAAGAGCTTATGTGAAAAAATAAATTGGGTCTTCAAAACACAATATGCTTTCTAAATTTTACCAAATTGGAAAATGCTCCCAACTTCATATTTGCTTATATAAAATAGCTACAATGGGGCGGGGGTTGTGGCTGAGTGGTAGAGCACTCACCTAGCACGTGCATGCGAGGCCCTGGGTTCAATCCTCAGCACCACATAAAAATAAATAAAATAAAGGTATTGTGTGTAACTACAACTAAAAATGAATATTTTAAAAAAATAAAATAGCTACAATAAACAGACGGTGATAGAAAAAAACATTTTAAATTAGTTTATGTTCCTAGAGTAAAAAACAATTATACACAGAAATTTAGAAGAACCACTATTTAAGAAAATTTAAATTCTGGCTATCCAAGACAAAATTTCAAATTTTCCCTCTTCCCAGGGTGAGTAACACTAAATTTCCTCCTAGACTACAGAATAAAATCAACTTTTGCCACCTGACAAAAGATGTGATTTGCCGGGTGTAATGGCACATGCCTGTAATCTCAGCACTTGGGAGGCTGAGGCAGGTGGATCGTGAGTTCAAAGCCAGCATCAGCAATGGCGAGACACTTAACAACTCAGTGAGACCCTGTCTCTAATAAAATATAAAATACAAAAAAGGGCTGAGGATGTGGCTCAGTGGTTGAGTGACCGTGAGTTCAATACCTGTACCAAAAAAAAAAAAAAAAAGATGTGATTAGTGGTGTTCACCTGAAAACTCAGGAGGCTGAGGCAGAAGAATCTGCAAGTCTGAGGGCAGCCCCAGCAACTTTAGCAAGACCCTGTTTCAAAATAAAAAATTGAAGAGGGTGGGGGATATAGCTTAGTGGGATCAATTCCCAGAAGTGCAAAAACTAAACAAAAATAAAAAATATATACACACAAAAAAAACAGTAAAATATTTTAAAAACTTAAAGTTTTATCAACTTGACGCCTTTTTATTTCAAGTGTTATTTTAGACATCTAAGTCTGAGCTGTCAAAAGTTATGTATAAAATAATCAAAGACTTTTTTTTAAAGCCTTACTTCAGTTAAATTACTTAACAGACCTACATACTTTTAAAAGGACACGAAAGTCAGATATTCTAGCTTACGAAAAACCTGAATGAAAGGCCTGACAGGGAAAACCAGTAGAGGGTAATTTTTAGTTCTTAAAAAGTATTATTATTGTTTAGTTCTACCAATTTCAAAACATTTTAAAAGTTTAAAAAGCAATTTCATCCATGCTCTCTGTTGCAACATTTGGCTCTAAACCAGTTGATTTATGCAAAAAGGATGTCAGTCAGCAAAATATTTTCTTTGAATTTTGGCAAGAAAACAGCTCTACAAAGATTCAAATGTAAAAAGGAAAAAACATTCCAAGTCTAGTAAAAATAAGATTCAAAAAACAACTTAGGCAGGATAAATTTTCCAAACTCCTGGGAAGATACCATGAAAGATATAGGAGCGGGACCATGGGAACTCAGCTGACTTTTAACAATAGACAGAAACAAAACTCAGTTTGACCTGCTTCATCTTAAACACCTAGCAAAAACAGTTAAAACCAAACACGGCCATTCCTGGGCATTTAAAAAACTAATAATTAAATGTAACTTAACACTGGCTACAAAAGAGAATTCTTCAGAAGAAATGCCTAATAACTATCGAGTGAAACTGCCAAGTTTTTATAGTCAGTTTAGGCCTACACATCTTCCTAACCTCCTACACAGATAGGGTTAATATTTGGTAACATGTTATCTAGCCCTAAACAACAAATAAAGGGTTCTCTACTAGACAAAGAGGTCATACCAGTAGAAAAGTTTTACAAGATCAGATGACATTAAATAGCTTAACTACATCTTCTGGGGATAGACATCTATAACATTAAAAGTTAAATGTTTTGTTTACATTCCTGATAATTCTGGGGATGTTAAAGACTTACATTCCCAAATAAAGGTCTTATCCACTCAGGCCTTATTATGGGGACAACTTCTCAGCCCTCACACCTCCTGGTGAGAGATTACTGACTGCCATCATCTTCATGGTATACACTGACATGTTCCAGATGCTGCAACATTTATTCAGTACTCATGTTTTTTGTCTCTCTCATAGAAGCTCCCATCCCAGATGACTTTACAACCTATTCTTCCCCAGACTTCAATCTGACCTGACTTCTAAAAGGGAACTCCAAACTACTTGCCCCACCTCACATCACCCCCTCTCAGCTCTGAAGGAGCCAGATCTGTTGTCGCGCCCCTTTGTCCTTAAAGCAGTAAGGAGTTCCTAAAATTAGAGGGGGGGGGGGGGATTGAAGCCAGAATTAGACAGTCAGTACAGATAGGTAAATCGGGTCAGGTTGGATCAAGGAAGCCAATTTTGAGACTCCCAGGAAGCTGGAGACTGTCCCCTAAGGGATTGAAATGTTAATTCCTTCAGAGCCCTTCATCCACCCTTAACAAGAACCAGCCCCTGCCCCAACCAGTTGCTAAGGTAACCTGTCCCAGGAATTGACCCTCCCTACAGGGAGCTAAAAAGTTGTTAATAAATGTGTCCAGGGCTGTTCCATCCTGCCCTTCCCCCTTCAGCCCATCTACTTCTCACCTTTTGGCTATCCCACTGGGAATTTCTGGGCTGGTCATACCAGGAAATCTCGAGAGAGATAAAGGAAAGAGAGCCAGAGAACAAAGGGAGCTTAGGACATATAAAAAAGGCAGACCTGCTGGATACCAGCACTGTCCCCCTTATCCCTCCTGGTAGAAGTCTATGTTACCCCTTTTTAAATAAACTGTTTTATATGCTTGTATCAGCGTGCTTCTCTAATGTTCAAACTTCAGCATTTGAGGAAGCAGAACTCCTCACCGGCAACCAGCAGTATCAGTGGGGCAGCTCTATAATCCCAGCAGTTCAGGAGGCTGAGACAGGAGGATTTCAAGTTCAAGACCAACTTCAGCAACTTAGCAAGGCTCTAAGCAACTTAGACCCCTGTTTCAAAATAAAATAAAAAGGGCTAAAGATACATCTCAGTGGCAAATTGTACCTGGATTAAATGCCTCCCCCAAAGAAAGATGATTTGGTTTATTTAAAGTTTCTCACCTTTTACTTCACTCTAGAGAAGCAAATGAATAGTTAACAGTTCTCAGGTTTGAGCTGAGATAGCAGCACTCCTGAGGATTTTACTCATAATCTGACAGCCATTAAAAGGTACCACTTCCTTCAGAGAAAAGGCACAGGCTGATAATCCTAAGAACTCAGGAATCCCAGGCAAGAGGAGCCCAAATTCAAGGTCAGCCTCAGAAACTTAAAGACACCCCTGTCTTGGCTGGGGTTGTGGCTCAGCAGTAGAGCACTTGCCTAGCATGTGCGTGCAATCCTCAGCACCACGATCCTCAGCACCACGTAAAAACAAATGCATTGTGTACAACTAAAGCAAATAAATAAATATTAAAAAAAAAAAAAAAAAAAAAAAGACACCCCTGTCTCTAAATAAAAAGGACTGGGGGTATGGCTCAGAGGTAAAAAGGTAAAGGGCCCCTGGCCTTTATCCCCATTATAGGGAAAAAATGGTCCCCCACCCTTCTTTAGTTCTAGTGACAAAGGCTGATACTTGTAGAAGGTGTGACTCCCTTCCTGGATGAGGAAGGCCCCAGTAAAGGCTTTGCCTTTACTGTACTTGCATCAGTCAATTTCATTCCTATTGTCATCACATCAAAGTTCCCAGTGTCCACCATTACAGTGAGGTCCAGAAATCAACTGGAGAGCTTTCAGAACTGTAGGTCCAATAGTCTGCAGTCCTAACCATTTTCCAGGTGATTCTGGTCTGGGGTCCGTATTTTGAGAACTATTTGTAATCTTGAACTCCAGGAAAGTACAAAGCTTTTAATAAAGATAAATTTCTCTTAATCAAACAAACCAAAATACTGCCATTACCTTTCTAGAAATGACAATCTTTCCCTTAAAAAGGAAAACTAGATGGGGCTGGGGATATAGCTCAGTTGGTCGAGTGCTTGCCTCATATGCACAAGGCTCTGGATTCAATCCCCTGCACCACGGGGGAAAAACGGAAAACTGGAAATAGAAATCAAAGTATTATGCAATCCACAATGGTTACTAAATAATGAACCTTAGGATCTCGGTACTTCACTCATTTTTGTGGAGTATATTTTCTGGTGAATGAAAAAGATGAATTTTATGATTGTGTCACAGTTTGGCAGTGGGTTTTTTTGTTTTGTTTTTTGCTATCTTACAATGTCTTAAAATAAAAGCCCAGATGATCTTATGAATCTAAGAGCATCTTTTTTTTTTTTTTTTTTTTTTAATAAAGTATTAAATTTAAGAAGGCAGCTCGCTGGGTAAGAAGGCACACGCCTGTCATCCAAAAGCCCAGGAAGGCTAGGATAGGAGGATCACAAGTTCCAAACCTGCCTCAGCAACTTAGTGAGGCCCTAAGCAAATTAGTGAGTTCCTGTTTCAAAATAAAAAGTGGACTGGGAATGTGGCTAAGTGTTAAACTGCCTTGAGTTTAATCCCCAATAAAAAAAAAAAAAAAAAAAAAAGGACTTGAATTTTGTAAAAGGTTTATCTGCATCAATTGATGTAATCATGTTTCTTTCTACCTGAATTCTGTTAGTAGAATGTATAACATTAGTTGATTTTCTCATGTTGAAATGCATAACAGAAATAAATCTCACCACATCATGGTGTAAAATCCATTGATCATTCCTTTGAAACAAACAAAAGCTGCTGTTCTCATGGAACTATAACACTATAGCAAACTATATGGGGCTGGATGTATAACTCTGGTAGGGCTCTTACCTAGGACATGCACTGGGCCTTGGGTTCAATTCCCAGCACCACAGAATTAAAAAAAAAAAAAAAAAAAAAAATTAAAGGTTTAATTTTAAATAGAATACACTTTAAAACAAGGAACTCTAGATAGGGAAAAGGGGTGGGAGGGTAAGGGAGTGGGGATGGGAGTAGAAAAGATGGTGGAATGAGATGGACTTCATTACCCTAGTATGAAGACATGAATGGTGTGACTATACTTTGTATATAACCAGAGATACGAAAAATTGAGCTCTATATGTACAATATGAATCGTAATGCATTCTTCTGTCATATTTAACAAGTTAGAATAAAAAAATAAAAATAAAAAAAAACTAGGGTTGCATGAGTAAAACATGACTTTATATCCTTATACCTTGGGATAATATGTAAGATCCCAAGAATATCAAATAATATACATTACCTAGGAGTCAGATGTTAATGCTTAAGAATTTTCTGTTATGAAAAAAATGCAAGCACTATTAAAAAGGGAATGATAATACAATGTTATATTTGAAAAAATTTAAGTGTTATATAAATGTAGGCTATTCTACTTCATAATTTCCAAAGTGAGGACCCTGATATTTAAAGATTTTGTCCATGGTAAAAAGAAAAACGTGAGCTGAACTTGAGTCTTATTGTTTCTATGGTCAAGCCAAATACAATAAATTTTGTTTCAATTGTCTGAACCTACATTTGGTTTCCTGATTAAAGTTTCATCTGCTATGCTACAAACTGTCATTTTGAGAAATTATTACATATCTACTGATCTGATTTCTCTTTGGCAAAATGAGGCATGTGGACTAGATGACTAAGGCTCTTTCAACTTAAGTTCTATAATTCTACCATTTTCCAAATTATCTGTCCTACACAGAGTCTGAATAGGGAGAAAACAGTTTCATTTACCTAAGGTAACTTTTCCCCCTTTTCAAATAGTTCAGGTCTCTCTAAAGACTCAAAGAGCACCTTCTGTCATCTGTATAAGAGCAAAAACCAAGCCTCCCCACTCCCTCCATTTGGATTGCAAGTTTTATTGGTAGTTAAGAAATAGGGGCTGGGGCTCAGCATTAGAGCACTTGCCTAGCATGTGCACAGCCGGGTTAGATCCTCAGCGCCACATGCAAATAAACACACTGTGTACGACTAAAGCAAATAAATAAATGTATTTTTTAAAAAAAGAATACACACTATATTACAAATTAAAAATACCAAAACATCTCTTCCATTTTCCAGTTTATATTTCTATATAAACTGAACTATCCCTAAAGCTTTTAAAAGTACACTGTTTTGTTGTTTTAGGAACATAACTATTCCTTTTAAATATTACTTTAGACTGTCATAAATTTAGTTCCTGCAAAACACAGAAATGTCCGAACACTTCAAGGAATGTGGAAAGAAAAAAAATTAAAAGCTGCCCAGTTCACCCAAGCTACAATAAAATCAAAAATATTTTGTCTGCCTTAGAAGTCTGTTTTACTAAAAAAAAAATAATAATAATAATAATTTTATTTTATGGGTAAAGCAGATCAAACACCAGTTTAATGCCCTAACTGCAAAAAATAAAACCAAGAATCAATAAGTGGGATGCCGTCAAACTATAAAGCTTCTGCACAGCAAAAGCAACAAGAGTACGAAGAAAGACCTTATAGAATGGAAGAAAATCTTGGCTAGCTTACTCCTCCAATAGGGGATTAATATCTACTATATATAAAGAACTCAAAAAATTTTAAAAAAAAAAATAAATAAATGGGCAAAAGAACAAAAACTTCTTAAAAGAAACACAAATGGCCAACAAATAAATTTAAAAATCATCAACATCTTTAGCTATCGAGGAAATGAAAATCAAAACAACACTAAGTGGGGTGCAATAGTGCACACCTGTAGCCCCCCGGGGTTGGAATGTTGAGCCAAGAGGATGGCAAATTCAAAGAAAGCCTCAGTAACTTGGCAAAGCCCTCGCCAAAAAAACGAACAAAACCTACACTTTAGATTTCATCTTGCTCCAGTCAAAATGACAATGATCAAGAATACAAACAATAACAAATGCTAGCAAGGTTGTGGGGTTGTGCACTGTTGGTGGGACTGCAGATTAGTACAACCATTCTGGAAAGCAGTATGGAAATTTCTCAAAAAACTAGGATTGAGCCTCCATATGACAGTACTATCCCATTCCCTGGTATTTCCCCAAAAGTTCTAAAATTGGTATGCTACAGTGATATAGCAACCTCAATGTTTATAGCAGCATAATTTACAAGGCTAAATTATGGAATCAGCTAATGTGCCTGGCAATAGATGAATGGATTAAGGAATTGTGGTGTATATATATACACAAAGGAGTTCTACTCAGCCATGTAATGGTAAATGCATGAAAATGGAGAATATCATGCTAAGTGAAATAAGCCCAACTCAGAAACTCCAAGGGAAACGTTTTTATTTGTGGAAGTTAGAGTAAAATAAAGAAAAGGGGGAGGGAAGGATAGGACCACATAAAGAAAAGATCAGTAATGAAGGAGGAGATCCAGAGCTGGGGTTGTAGCTCAGTGGTAAAGCTCTCGCACATGTGAGGCACTGAGCCAGGCGCGGTGGCACACACCTGTAATCCCAGCACTTGGGAGGCTAAGGCAGGAGGATTGCGAGTTCAAAGCCAGCCTCAGCAAGGGCGAGGCACTTAGCAACTCAGTAAGACCCTGTCTCTAATAAAATATAAAATACAAAAAAGGGCTGAGGATGTGGCCCAGTGGTTGAGAGACAGAGAGTTCAATCCCTGGTACCAAAAAAAAAAAAAAAGATGTGATTAGTGGTGTTCACCTGAAAACTCAGGAGGCTGAGGCAGAAGAATCTGCAAGTCTGAGGGCAGCCCCAGCAACTTTAGCAAGACCCTGTTTCAAAATAAAAAATTGAAGAGGGTGGGGGATATTAAAAAAAAAAGGGGTGGGAGATATAAATAAAAGGGCTGAGGATGTGGCCCAGTGGTTGAGTGCCCCCAAGTTCAATCCCCGGTACAAAAAAATAAAACAAAATAAATAAAGGTATGATGTCCATCTACAACTAAAAAATAAATAAAGTAAAAAAATAAAGGAGATCCAGAGGTATGGGTAATGCAGAATGGGGTCTTTAAAAATCATATTATGTGAATATATAAATATACCACAGGGAATTTCACCTTTATGGAATAGGTAGAAAGAACCAATCAAATATAGACAGACAAGCAAAAGGAAGTCTAGTATAGGAAAGAGAATGGGAGAGAGGAGGGAGGAAAGGCAGGAAAAGGGGAGGTTCATAAACTAAAATCCAATTCCATGCATGCATGAGTTTGTCAGTATGAACCCAACTATCATGTTTAACTATAAAGTTCTGAAAAATAAAACAAACACCAGTTTGTCACTCTAAACATATCTGCTATATTATACAAAGTCTTAGGTGTATGAAATTCAACCACTTCAGGTGATCAGATAGACACCAAAAATTTTTTTTGAAATATTAAGTACATATAAATAAATACAGAGCAAGTACTCATGCTATCTAATCAAATGATATCAAATTGTATAGGTATTGGGAAGTGAATGGCTCTTTCCAAATGGTCCAACAGAGTACTCTGGGGCAGTGATTTCTCGAAAAGTGAAATATCACAAATATTTGGAAGGAGTTAAGAAATTCAGTATCTTACTACTTTTAGGAATTTTCAAACTTGGCAAATTTTCATAATGAATTTTTAATTAATTCTCAGTGTTCTTACAGAGGTGGACCTTTAAGTGGACACCCCTGGAATTTAAGAAACTAAGATCTCATGACTACTTACATAGGTCTGACTTACTGTCACCCTATTATTGTACCACATACAGTATTCTTAACAGGAATCACTAAGAGCTGCTTCTCTAACATCAACTGTAAGAGTTCTTGTGAGTGAATGCATTTTGCTGCTACAGGTTTTGAGAGAGCAACAGGTGGGTGCCAAGTTCTTGTACCATTTTTGGTTGAGGAAAACACGAAATGCCATTCTTCATTTCCTTACTAAACTCTGAAAATAGAGTAAGCATGATATACACACAAATAAATACATGTATATAACAAACGTATGCAGGTACACAAAGCAATAGGTAACATGCACTCAGCAGTTTGGGATACATGGGAAGATTGGTAAAGTTATGAAAGAGGGACTACTTAAACCACGGTCTCAAACTGAGTTGAAATCAATACATTACATTTTGGAAACACAAAAATGTTTCATTAATAAAAACAGCCATATCCTATATTCTTTCTCATATCTTACATATTGATACAGGGATTATCAGTCTTCTAATCCTCAGTGCTGGCTATATTCTGTGCATGGATGAATCCTAAGGTGCCTAAAACGGAATGGAGGGAAAGATGAGGGATGCCAGGGAGAGATCTTGTAAGTATCAGTAATCACCTTCCACCATGCAAAATGCAGTGGTTCAAAGCCCTCGATCGTTTAACTTGTTCGGCCATGCCTCAGTTTTCCCTTCTGTAAAAGGAGGGAACAACAAACTCAAAGATTAATGTGTGCGAAGCCCGTAGCGCCTGTACAAAACCAAGAGTTCAGAGTTGCCACAGCCAACACTGATGTTTCTGAAAAGCCCTCTTCCCCTCTTCTTAAAGGTATGAACTTGAAAGATCAAGTAATACAAACAAAAGATGAAGACTCAAAACTTAAAATAGGGCTGGGGTTGTGGCTCAGCGGCAGAGCGCTCGCCTCCCACGTGCGTGGCCCGGGTTCGATCCTCAGCACCACATAAACATAAATGCATTGCATTGTGTACAACTAAAGTAAATAAATAAATATTAAAAAAAAAAAAAAAAAAAAAACTTAAAATAATTGCAAGCCCCGCCTCCTGGTCTCCGGGAGGGTAGACAGAAAACTCGAAAATAAAACCTCGCTTCCTGCCGCAGCGGATGGGAAAGCGAACAGTGACTGGCTGCTGCGCGCAGAGGTAAACAAATCTGGCTGCGCCCCCCCCCGCGACTCGGCGACTAGGGAGGCGGCGCTGGAGCTTCTCCGGGCCGAGGCTACGAATCGGATGGGCTGCACCTAAAAACCCACCGAGCCCCCGGAGGCGGCATGGACCCCTCGCCGACCAGGTTGCCACAGGAGACCCCCGTACCACTCACCTCCACCAGCCGGCAGCTCCCGGGAACGAAGTGAATGGAGAGCTCTTTCTCCCGTCCCACCATGCCCGCCGTCTTCACGCCGCCGCCGCCGCCGGAGCGGCAGCCACCTCGCCAACCCCAGACCACCACCGGCAGCAGCTCAGCCGCCCTCGGCCCGCCTCCCCTAGGCCTAGGCCGACCCCGCTCGCGGCTTCCGACTTCCGCCGCCATGGCCGCGCCTGTTGATTGGCTACGCTCCGCGGACGCTCCAAAAAGGGGGCGGAACCGTACGGGACGCTCCCAGCCCACGCGCCAAATCTTAAAGTGACGCACAAAACAAAGACTCTGACCTAAGCAGTAAATGCAAGTTGTTTTTTTTCAGAAACTGTTTTATTTTCCTCCTTCCACTTATTATAATTTCTTCTTCACTGGGAAGGGAATGGAATCGCCTAGAATTTCAGATATGCAGGAAATGCACAGTACATCAAAATCAACGACCTGCAACATACATAATAAAACACTTCAAGTCCTGAGAGGCGACAAAAGGGCATTAGGTGTGGTCTTTAAAAGATTCAGTGAGACGGGAATAAAAAGTGCTACCATCTGAGTACTCGTTTGTTTTTCTAGAGTGCTGAAAAAGTAGTTGTGAAATTTCAAAAATTAATTTTTCACCAATTAAAAATAAGTTATGGGAGACCAGATGAATCATCTGGGTACCTCTTCAAAACACATTCTTAGACTTTATCCATAGTAATTAAAACTGGTAATGAAAACTGGTAGTAGACCCTGGACTTGACTTATTAGTATCTTTTAACAGGAGTCAAGGCCAATGTTTGAGAAGCACCGGCTTAGCGTTTAGCCTAACTAGCCTCTGGGAGCCAAACCTTGGTATGCACCGCAAATTGAAGAAAGGGAAGGGCTCATGCTGGGTGTTTCCTCACCTGTACCGCTTTTTAAAAGTAAATCAGTGCTTGACTCGCACGCACAAATCCCTGGGTTCAACCCCTGGCACCACCACCAAAAAACAAACAACAACAACAACAAAAAAAGGTGAATCAGAAACAACAGCCCAAAAGATTGAGGCTGATCAAGCAATTAACTGAATTCCCTTCCAGTTCTAAATCTTAAGTCCCCTGCCAGCCAAGCCTCTGAAATTTACGCGGGGATGGGGGATAGCCAACACACAGCACAAAGGATTCTTCCACATATAACCGAACCGCGAACCATGTAAGTGTGCTAATCCATACCCCAGAATAAAAAATTTAAAAGTTGCCCACAAACGTTACCATGGCTTGGATTTTCCTAAAAGGGTCTTATCTTTAAAATCCTTTCTGGTTTATTTTAGAACTAAACATCAAGCACTCTCTTAAGAAAGTTTTTCTACCTCAGAGTCCCGTGACTTTCCTTACTTCCAAATAACTCACTTCCTTATTCATGTAAACACACACAAAAAAGTTTTTTGCGGAACAGTAACCAAAGGCTGCTTGAGATTCCTTGCTTTTCGATTTTTTTTTTTTAATCAGACAGTTAGTGCTCATGAATTTAGCATTATTTAGGAAATTCTAGAGCGCATTGCCCAGGCGCTAAACAAGCATAATCTGGAGATGATAAAACGGCTGGGGAAGGGAATACACCCAAGATCCTCTTCTTCATTATCTTTCCTTCAAAGTCGGAGTTTTGTTTAAAGTTGTTAGTTTAAATGTGTGATGTAATCTAATCTTCCTAGATGGGGTGGGAGGGGACTGGGTCCATCTGGAAGATTTCAAGATTTTCCCACATTATGTAATTGGCATTTTGATTCTCAGGGCATACTTGAGTGAGGAACAAAAATATTTCTATATTTAAGAATCTAGTTTGATGTCTGCCAGGTTAAAGTTGGGTATAGGGCCTGTGAATGTAGCCCAGTCATACAGCACTTGCCTAACATGCCCAAAACCCTGAGTTCAATGCCCTGTACTGAGGTGGGCGGGGAAAACTAGGTATAGTTCTAGGGACATATGTTTGGGTACCATTTCTAATTATTTCCTTTAAGGAGGATAGTTTCTATGTGCGTTAACTATCCCCTTACAAACAATATGCAACTTCATAGGGTGGCCAAGCCCAAAGGGAACAGCCTATAACTAAGTTAATGTTAGCAGATTCAAGTCACACAAAGGCAAAAGCTGGAGCACGCGACTATGAATAAAACCCTTATTTACGTAGAACCTTTACTTACCGTTGCATTTAATTTGGTAAATGAAACTACTATTATGTTTTGCATTTATTTTTGTCCATTAACGTTAGCTGAAGACTCCATAACCAGGTTTCCTGGGTCAGTAATTCAGTGTCCTAAGGTTATGTTTTAAGGAAATGAATGACGCCAGTTTCTATTTTCTTTACATACCCATTCTGCTTTTACCAGGCGTTCACCGGAATGCTTTTAAACACACTCTTAATTTCTTGAATTGCTAGCTCTTACCTGTTCCATGTCCTCCGGCATTTCAGGCATGATTCCAAAATTATTTCGGAAAAACAATTGGGATAAGTCTCAGCGACTGCCTTTCTCTGGCTGGCTCTTTGTCTCTTCCGCCTTCAAAAAAAGCAGGCACGCTCAAAACGTGAGGCTCAGCTTCCCTTGACCTTTTAAATTAGCATTTTGATTCCAATCCCGGAACCTCGTGCAGTTTTCCACAAGTGCAGTAAGCTGGCAGCTGATTCCTCCTGGTAGTTTCGAAAATACCCAATGAGAAGTTTCAGGTTTCATTGCTAGCCAAGCTAGAATCTATTATCAAAATCATATGGCAGAAACAGCTATTAAAAAGAAAACAAAACAAAACCCTACAACTTCCTGTGCAAGCTTGATGAAATTTTCTCTTCCAAAAGGAAAGCATAAGCAAATTTTTGGAAAGCACACAGTCCCTGTAAATGATTCCTTTCCTGAAATAGGTTATACAGTCATATCTTACTGCAACAAAATGTTTTATAAAATTCTCCAGAGCTTTTCCCACAGTGATTTTTAATTAATTATTTCAAAGGATAATAAAAAGCACTGGTGGTAACTGTTAGATTCCGGGCAGGGAGGCCATACCTCCCAGGTAGTGTAACAGCACACAGGTGTGTAACTGCAACAAGTTATTTCCATTAACATCCTTTGGCCCTCTTATTGTTTGAGAAAATGGTAGGTGAAGTGCCCTTAAATTTAGCCAAGCATTAAGGAGTTCTGGCCAGTAATTCCCAAACTTGACTGCACCACAAAACCTGTACCACAAAAATCATTCTCCAGAAATTAAGCACAATAATTATATTTGTAACAATTAAGAGGGTGATGAATATGCTCAGTAAAGCTTTTGAACAACTATTTTGAATTATGGCTCTGTACCAATTTAAAAAGCAACAAAAATTGCCATTTTTAACTCTGCTTGAAAAAAATTATATTCTGCTCATTTAGAATTTACAGCACATGGCAAACTCTAGGAGGCATTCAGAATGTCTATGTATCATGAACTTTTGGTGTTCACATTTTTTAAAAAATCTTTAAATTTTGTTTTTTGTTGTAGATGGACAATGTCATGAGGAGCCGCTTCAGAAAACACTCAAAGTCTGAATTTAAAACAAATTAGGCAATTTATACCTGGCCAGGGGCTGTCACCCACCCATAGATACTGGGGCTCTGTGGGAGAACAACAGCCCTTTCCAGGCTTTCCTCAGGAATTTAAGAACTAAAACCACAACTTTCTCAGCATCATGCAAGCAAGCCAATCACAGAAGCTAAAAAAACCTGCAAGCCTTAAGCAGGACTGGAATTTTCCAGTTAGCAAGAAAGTAAGTTACACAAGTTTAAAAAAAAAAAAAAAAAAAAAAAAACTATTAGCACAACTACTCAGCTGACAGCATCTTTAGGTTATCAAGACCACCATATTCTGAGTTGGGTACATTTTGGGCGGGGGAGAGGTACAAAGTACATAAAAACATTCTCTTTTTTAATTTAGTAGAAAACAGCTTTCATTTATTTTCTCAGAAATCGGCCATGTAGCAGTCTAAGATAACACAGCAATAGCTTCACACAATCAGTATTAATAACTCACTTAATGTTTACTTTATACTGTAGTTAACCTGTGAGCCTATACACATACATTTACTTATCATTTTGCTACTAATATCTTTAAACCTTATGTCCTTATTTTATGCAGCTGTATTATTTACTTATCTATGCTTGTGTTAACCTCTTGACCCTACATTTATCTATAACTGTTTTAGCCTACTAACTTAAGCATCTCATCCTACATTGTCTTATTTCTTATATCTTAGTTACTTATTTCTATTGTCTTATTTATCAAAATCTTTTTCCTACACCCTGTGCCTATAACTTATTGATCGTATTGATCAGTTCACAGCACAACACACATTACCTTTATTTTATTTGTTTATTTTTATGTGGTGCTGAGGATTGAACTCAGTGCCTAACACCTGCTAGGCAAGTGCTCTACCACTGAGCTACAACCCCAGCCCCTGGTGTTTACATTTAAATATGTATCTTAGAAATTAACTTTGTCAAGGTACAAAAGCTAATGTATCAAGCTTATATATGTATAATATATAATGTATCAAGAAAATATAGGGGAATATCTTCATGATCTAAATAAAAGATACAATAGAGAAATCAAAAGTACATAATTTTTAAAAAGGTAAAATTAATCAAAATGAAAAGCTTCTGCTAACTAAAAGGCATCATTAAGAAAATGAATTAAGTGCTAGATGTGGTGGTGCTAGACAAGCCTATAATGTAATTGCACCAACTCAGGGGGCTGAGGCAGAATGATTGCTATATATACAATATATATACTTTTCTTTTTCTTTTTCCTTTTTTTTTTTTTTTTTTTTTTTTTTTTTTTTTTTTTTGGTGTGTGTGTTGCTGGGGTTCAAACCCAGGGCCTCACAATATGGTACTAAGCCACATCCCCAGACCCTGTGTGCTTGTCTTATGTCAATTTAAGTCTCAGGTCCAGCTGAAAAAACCTAAAATGTAGAGTCAAAATTTTTCCTTTCCTATTTGTATTTGATATTATCAGTGTTTTTAATTTTATCTATTCCATTAGGTGAGAAACAATATCTCAATATGGTTTTAATTTGAGATTCCTAGATGTTGAGCCTCTTTTTATGTGTTTGCTGGCCATTCTAATATCTTCCATAGTGAAGTGTCTGTTAAAAACTTCTGTCCGTTTTAAAAATTGTTTTTTCAAATTATTGAGTTGAAAGAGTTCTTTAAATATTTCTGAATATAAATCTTCTCTCAAATATGTATTGGAATTGTTTTTAGTTAGTCTGTAGTTTATTCATTTTCTTTTAGTTTAATTAATTAATTTTGGTACTGAGGATTGAACCCAGAGGTGCTCTACCACTGAAGTTACACCCACAGTCCTTTTTATTCTTTATTTTGAGACAGTTCTCCCTAAATTGTTGAGGGTCTTGCTAAGTTTCTGAGGCTGGCCTTGCAATCCATATATATAGTATGTATATGCATATATATTTAATACACATTTTTGAAAAGCATACAAATGTATTTAAGTACAAATTTTACACGGCACAGACACTTTAGTAAGGGTTGAAATGAGTAGAAAGCCTTCAATGAAGAAGTTGGAGAGAATGACCTGCTAAATTCTGATGAATCTTCTTTGCCAGTTAAAGAAGCTTCTCTAAGCCCAGTGGAAACAGCTTTGCCATGCTTGGTGATAGCATCATACAGCCTGGTCTAAGGGGATTAACTGTTAATTTTGATTGCCTTTTCCTTCTACAAGATATTACACTAGTCTATCACATTATGACATTATATGATGCATTAGTGAGAAATGAATGAGGAATAGCAAGCAGTTTAGAATAAGAGAAAGCAACAAGCTACTCTATTGCTCAGAGCCTTGAAGATTTTAGGCAAGCACTCTACCCTGAGCTATATCCCCAGCCTTCTTCCAAAAATCTAAAAAATTTGACCAGTGATTGAAACTTGGATGACTTCTGGTTTAAAGGATTATTCAGTGAGCTGGACTCCAGTAATCTTTGTAACAAGGTAGATGTCTCAATATCCAGCTCCATCCATATATAGGAACTGGGACCTTCTGTTATACAATATCAACACGTCCTTGAGTCCCCACCCTATTTTAGGGGATGTTTAGATAGTAGTCATGAAAAGTAGCCAGAAAAGTGGATCTGGAGGAAGGTTTCCAGGGACAATGAGGAATAAAGCCATCCTGTAAACTCTGGATGATCTTTTCTTATCACCAGTAAAAATCATGGGCAAGTATTCAATGTTAAAGGATATTAGAGATACCATAGGGCGTGAGTTGTGCTAGATATGCACTGGTTTCTCATGTCCAGTGTAAGGATTAATTTTATGTGCAAACCTGAAAAGATCACGGGGTGCCCAGATATGTGGCTAAACATTGTTTCTGGGTGTGTCTGTTTCTAGTTGAGATTTAACACTTGAATTGCTGGATTGAGTAAAGCAGATTCTAAGTCTATTTAGGACCAGATAGAAAAGCAGAGGAGGAGAGAACTCATCCCTTCTACCTGTTTTAACTTGCAACATTGGACTTTTCCTGCCCTTGAATGGAGATTTGCACCATCTGCTCTCCTGGTTTAAGCCCTTGAACTTGAACTGAATTGCATCATAGGCTGGCTCTTTTGGACCTCCCACTATGAATCTGGAAACACAAGAGCCACTAAATTCTGGTAAGTCTTCTTTGCCAGTAGAAGAGGCTTCCCTAAGCCCAATGGAAGCAGCATCTCCTTGTTTGGTTGTAATACCTGTTGTCTGAGGAAATTATAATGTCCTCCCCTTCCGCCTCCCAGCCAGTTGCCAAGCAAGACAATGCTGATCTTTGAAGAACTCATCCTCATCACCCATCTTTGGGATAACTAGACCTACAACTAGACTCAAGCCTTGTAGGCTCCCCAAGATAAGGAAGTGTTACCTGTGAAAAGGTGCACAATGCTCCAAACAAATTACTTAAATTTTCTCATTTATATAAAAAGAAATCTGGGAAAATGTGTGGGGAAAGATATTAAGAATGTGAATAAATGGTGGGAGGAACATAAAGTTGGATCCAGTCATATTGCTGCTTGGGAAGTTAGGAGTTTAGAGTTTGGATAAGTGTTCACCTATCCAAAGAAAGAAAAAATGGCCTACTGTTATGGTTTGGATATGAGGTGTCCCCCAAAAGCTTACGTTTAGGACAATGCAGTAAGTTTCAGAGGAGAAATGATTGGATTGTGAGTCTTAATCTGATCAGTGAATTAATTCCTGATGAGATTGAGTGGTAACTAGAGGCAGGTGGGGTATGGCTGGAGGAAGTGGTTAGTTGGGGGACGTGGTTATGGGGTACATATACCCCATATATATTTTTATATTTATATATGTTGCATATATTCTCTCTGCTTCTTGATTGCCATGATGTGAACTGCTTTCCTCTGTCACTCTCTCCTGTCATGATGTTCAGCCTCACCTGGAACCCGAAGGAGTGGAGCCAGCCTTCTCTGGACTAAGATCTCTGAAACCGTGAGCCCTCAAATAAACTTTTCCTCCTCTACAGTTGTGCTGGTCAGATCCTTTAGTCACAGCAGGGAAAAAGCTAAGACACCCATCGTGAGCAAACTGGAAAACTAGTCCTGCCTTGATTTAATGTAGAGGAAGAGATTGAAGGTCTTAGGAAGATTGGAATGTTAAGAGTCAATTGTCTCTTAAGACCTATTCATTCACACTAGGAGGTAGAGAAGATACATCTTTCAACAATAGTGTGAGAAATAAGTATCTGTCGGCTTTTCATCATTTTGACAAAATACCTTGGAAAATCATCTTTTTTTTTTAAAGGATTTATTTATGTTGCTTTAGTTGTACACAGTTTGTTTATTTGTATGGTGCTTGATTGAACCCGGGCCGCGCACGTTCTAGGAGCGCTCTACCGCTGAGCCAAAATCCCAGCCCCTTGGAAAATCATGTTAAAGGAGATTTATTTTGGCCAAAGTTTCAGAAATTTCACCTTGGTATTGCTTGTTTTGGGGCCATGATGAGGAAAACACCATGGTTGGCAATGTGGCAAAGCAGATGCTCACCTCATGGTGGCCAGGAAGCAAAGAAAGAGAAAGGGTCTAGGTTCCATAAAGTTTTACCACCTCTCCCTTCAGCAGGCATGTCTTCTCAAATGGTCTCTGGGGGACATTTAGGATCCAAACAATAACAGTATCCCGGTATTATTTTCAGAGCTTCTCAATCAATCTTTGTAGGCCAGATCTCACACTGTGATAACTGTAGTTACTGATGTGGGATTAAAAAAAAAAAAAATCACCAAAGTTAATGTGGTACGGTTTTCACAATAGACATCAGAACCAGAGGAATAATCAGAATAGCCAGACTTGCCTAGACCTATAGCTTTGGTGATCATGGTTTTCCTGTAAGTGAAATAGACAGGAAGCCTACTAACTTCTTATCTAATCTGTATAAGTATAAAAATTCTTGGTCAAGTGAACAAAAACCTAACCTGAATCATATGATCAAAGAATCTTAGACCCTGAATTAATTCCCAGACTTAAGTCGGTGTACAGAACTCCTTGAATGAAGCAGAGGCTGGGTCCCTTGAGGAAGGATTCTAGTATATTACTAAAAAGCTAGTGTTGGGTCTCTCCCAGTCTTTCCCAAAGGGACCCACAGCTTTTTGACAGGGTAACTATATAGGGTAAAAGAGAATAATCAACATTTGTGGACTACTGGACACTGGCATTGTACTGACAAAAATTCCAACAGACCCAAAATGTCAATATGGCCCACCAAAGTAGAGGCTTATGAAAATCAGGTGTTGAACAGTGTCTGCACAGGCCCATCTCCCAGTGTGTCCTGTGGCTATGTCTTTAGGTCTAGAATACATACTAAACAGATCGCAAAATCCCCACATTGATTCTCTAACTGTGAAGTGAAAGCTACTATGGTGGGAAAAGCTAAGTAGAAGCCACTAGGACTTCTATCTATTAAACCAAAAGCAATATAGATGCTCTTCAACTTAAGATGGGATAACATCCTGATAAATTTATCCTAAATTGAAAATGTCATCAAGTGAAGTATGCATTTAATATACTTAACATACTGGACATCATAACTTAGACTTACCTACCTTAATGGGCTCACATAGCTTATGGTTGGGCAAAATAATTTAACACAAAGCCTACTTTATAATGAAGTGTTGAATATCTCACATAATCTATTTCATGTGTAGCTTAACAATGGGGATATCTCTGAGAAATGTGTCATTATGCAATTTCATCATTGTGTAAACAACAGAGTGCGCTTACACAAACCTGGATGGTAAAGGTCAATCACTTGATGTATCCTTTTGAAACAATCCAGAGACATGGTACACATGAGAAGTGTAAAGCTGTTGCCAGCCTAACATGGTTGCAAGTGTATTTTTTATAAGTAGGAATACACTCTTTGGCACAATTGTAAATTTGAAATAATTGCAAACCAAGGATCACTAGTACTGAATTCTTAGGGGTTTTGAGAGATTAGCACTATCAAGTACTCAAAGGACGCAGGGATCCCCACCACATCCCCATTTAACTCACCTATTTAACCAGTGCAGAAGTATAAAAGTATAGTAAATACATAAGCCACTAACAGTCATTTGTTATCCAGTGTCATGTACTATACATAAGGAATGTGCAATGACTGGCACGTTTCACATGACCAGAAGTGCAGAACCTTCACCACTAACACATAATACTCTGTGCTGATGTTATAATTCCTATAATGTCACTAGATAATCAGAAATTTTTCATGTATGATGGAACAACATATATGCAGTCTGTAATTGACTGAAACATTCTTATGCTGAGTATGACTGTACTGTTAATGAAAGTGAAAGAACAGAATGATTGTATGGCATAGGAAATAGAAATTGGTATTTTGTAGACATGACATATGAAAACACAAAACACAATTGCCAAAAAATGCTGGAAACATAGCACACTAGAATATTGGTTGTTTTCCCTCCTTATCATGTGGATTGAGAGCTGTGGCTGGCTACTACTGCTCAGCATGCAAGAGAGTATTGTAACCCATAACTCTAGCCTGCGAGGATCAAAATTCAAAGTTTGAAGTGCTGTTTTTACTTAATGTGTGACTTTGGCACAATTGTAAATTTGAAATAATTGCAAACCAAGGATCACTAGTACTGAATTCTTAAGGGTTTTGAAGAGATTAGCACTATCAAGTACTCAAAGGATGCAGGGATCCCCATCACATCCCCATTTAACTCACCTATTTAACCAGTGCAGAAGACAGATGGAATTTGGAGAATGAGTGGATAATCCTAAATTTAACTAGGTGATGGTTCCCATTGCAATTGCAGTACCAGGAGTGTTTTCACTGTTTGATCAAATTAATGCAGCTCTTGGTTTCTAGTACCCAATTATTGATCTGACAATTTTTTTTCTCCATCTCCATTTATAAAGCTGAAAAGCATTTTGCTTTCAGCTGGTAAGGCCTAACTCAGAAGTATATCAACTATCCACCCTTATGTCATAATTTAGTACACAAGGATATTAATTGCTTTCTCCTTCCACAAGGTATTAAATCGGTCCATTACATACATGACATTAGGCTGACTGGACTCATTGACTGGGAAGTAATTCAGACTTATGAATAAGACAAATGCATGCCAGAAGATGGGAAATAAATCTGACAAAAATTCAAGGACCTTCTACCTCAGTAAAATTTCTAGGGGTCTGGTGGTATATGTTGAGATATCACTTCTAAGGTGAAGGGAAAGTGGTTGTATCTGTCCCTTTCCACAACCACAAAAGAGGTATACCACCTAGTGGGCCTCTCTGAATTTTGTAAGAAATGCATTTTTAAAAATATTTATTTATTTGTTTTAGTTGTGTACAATGCCTTTATTTTTACATGGTGCTGAGGATCGAACCCGGGCCGCGCACATGCTAGGCAAGTGCTCTACCGCTGAGCCACAATCCTAGCCCCAAGAAATGTATTCTTTATTTGGGTGTGTTACTGTGGTCAATACTGAGTGACCTGAAAAACTGCTAGTTTTAAGTGGGGCCCAGAATAGGAGAAAGCCTTGTGATAGGTCCAGACTATTGCTCAAGCTTCTCTGCTGCTCAGGCTACATGATCTGAAAGATCCAATGATACTTGAAATGTCACTTGCAGATAGCAATGTTCTTTGGAGCTCTTAGCAGATCTCTATAGGTAAATCAAGGGATAGATTTTTAGGATTTTGGAGCAAAGACCTGCCATCCTTTTAAAATAATTATACTCCTTTTGAGCAACAGCTCATGGCCTGCTGTTTGGGGCCTTAGTGGAAATATAACACTTGTCCACAGGCCACCAGTTATCATGTAACCTGAGCTACTAATCGTGAACTGGATGTTATCTGACCCATCAAGCCATAAAGTTGGATGTGAACAGCAGCACTCTATCATTAAATGAAACTGGTGTATGGGTGATGGGTCCCAAATAGGCCATAAAAGTACAAGTTACACGAAGAAGTAGCCCAAATACCTTTTCTTTGCCATCCTGTACCTGTGGCCTTGTAGGAGCTTCGTATAATCAGTTGATATAGGAGAAGACTTGTGCTTCTTCCACAGATGCTTCTGCATGATATGCAGCCACTACCCTCTAAAGTGGAGAGCTATAACACCATGGCCATTTCCTGGGACATTCAGGCATGACAGTGGTGAAGGGAAACCCTTCCAGTAAGCAGAACTTCCAGCAGTGCACCTGTGTGTTTACTTTGCTGTTACTTCATATTGACTAAAAGCAGTCTTAAATCATTTATTTTATTGGACAATTTTTCTAATTTCTGCTTTCTTCTAAACCTATTTCAAAAAATCAAGACTTAAAATTCAACCATGTACTAAGATTTGACAAAATAATTTATTAAGAAAAATTATTCTGTGATTGTTAGTCCATCAACATTACAAAAATGGTGATATACAATCACACAACAATTGTGCAAATCAGATATAGTAGAGGGAGAATTACCATTTTCTAAACAGTATCATTTGTGATTCTTGGGAACAAGGTCCAGTGGGAAGGAAGGAAGACAATAAAATATATCTTTTTTTTTAAAAATATTTATTTATTTGTTTTAGTTGTACACAATGCCTTTATTTTTACATGGTGCTGAGGATCGAACCCGGGCTGCACACGTGCTAGGCAAGTGCTCTACCGCTGAGCCACAATCCTAGCCCCAAGAAATGTATTCTTTATTTGGGTGTGTTACTGTGGTCAATACTGAGTGACCTGAAAAACTGCTAGTTTTAAGTGGGGCCCAGAATAGGAGAAAGCCTTGTGATAGGTCCAGACTATTGCTCAAGCTTCTCTGCTGCTCAGGCTACATGATCTGAAAGATCCAATGATACTTGAAATGTCACTTGCAGATAGCAATGTTCTTTGGAGCTCTTAGCAGATCTCTATAGGTAAATCAAGGGATAGATTTTTAGGATTTTGGAGCAAAGACCTGCCATCCTTTTAAAATAATTATACTCCTTTTGAGCAACAGCTCATGGCCTGCTGTTTGGGCCTTAGTGGAAATATAACACTTGTCCACAGGCCACCAGTTATCATGTAACCTGAGCTACTAATCGTGAACTGGATGTTATCTGACCCATCAAGCCATAAAGTTGGATGTGAACAGCAGCACTCTATCATTAAATGAAACTGGTGTATGGGTGATGGGTCCCAAATAGGCCATAAAAGTACAAGTTACACGAAGAAGTAGCCCAAATACCTTTTCTTTGCCATCCTGTACCTGTGGCCTTGTAGGAGCTTCGTATAATCAGTTGATATAGGAGAAGACTTGTGCTTCTTCCACAGATGCTTCTGCATGATATGCAGCCACTACCCTCTAAAGTGGAGAGCTATAACACCATGGCCATTTCCTGGGACATTCAGGCATGACAGTGGTGAAGGGAAACCCTTCCAGTAAGCAGAACTTCCAGCAGTGCACCTGTGTGTTTACTTTGCTGTTACTTCATATTGACTAAAAGCAGTCTTAAATCATTTTATTTTATTGGACAATTTTTCTAATTTCTGCTTTCTTCTAAACCTATTTCAAAAAATCAAGACTTAAAATTCAACCATGTACTAAGATTTGACAAAATAATTTATTAAGAAAAATTATTCTGTGATTGTTAGTCCATCAACATTACAAAAATGGTGATATACAATCACACAACAATTGTGCAAATCAGATATAGTAGAGGGAGAATTACCATTTTCTAAACAGTATCATTTGTGATTCTTGGGAACAAGGTCCAGTGGGAAGGAAGGAAGACAATAAATATATCTTTTTTTTTTTTAAAAATATTTATTTATTTGCTTTAGTTGTACACAATGCGTTTATTTTTACGTGGTGCTGAGGATCGAACCCAGGCTGCACACGTGCTAGGCGAGCGCTCTACCACTGAGCCACAACCCCAGCCCCAATAAATATATCTTAAAGAAGAATTAATGAAACTTCATAAAATGAAAATTTAATAATTGAGTAAATGACTTACTGTGTGATTTTATTTCATATTACATAAATACTACACAAAGTTTCAGTAGATATACAAATGGCAAGTTCTCTAAAGAGGTTACATGCAAAGTTTTTAAGATTTTTAGTATATATAATAATTATTTGAAGAGTTTGTTAAAAGTGCAGGTTTATAAGCCTAATTACAAATTTTAGTTTAGCAGAACTAAGATAGAGTCTGGGACTCTGTAAATTATTAAATAACTCAGTGACTTTGATAAAAGATAATGAAGTTACTAGGAGTTAAGTCTGTCCTTATTTCATGTTTGAACTGGACAAATGGATGGATGACGAGTAGGACAGAATGGACATTATTAGTAAATTAAAGTAAAAGAATGAGCAAATGAATTTAAGCCTTTCTAATCCTTTTCAGATTAGACAAGGCTCCAGAATCAAGCTAAAATAATCTGACAATTAGAACCTTGAAACCGAGGTTACAGAATAGGGGAATAATAATCTGAATGGTCATTTCTGAAGAAATGCTGACTTGATGGTGTGTACTGAAAGCCAAAAAAGCCAGTTAGAATGTTTAGAATTAAATAATAAAGGTAACTATTAAGGAGTTATTTCACAATAGAAAATGTCAACAGAAATTGTGGTTAAAAAAAAAAAAAAAAAGTTGAATTCTCTCCTAACTGAAAAAAGTTGAACTTCCTTTACATATCTGAGGATAGGAAGTTCAAATTCACATTAAATATAATATTATAAGATACACATTATAAACATAATAATAACATCAATAATAATAGCAGTAAGTATAAAATAATCTTCAACAGGTTTTTCAGACATTTACTTGCATGATTCTTGACACTGCATAGGAGGTTCAGTAGCAGTTTGAATTGCCTGGGAAGATTATTAAGAAGTATTATTATTTTAAAGTAAAACAAATTTCATCAAGTATTATAAATTAAAAGGAGGTCTCTCATGTTCTAAAAGGCAGATGGAACAATATTTATACTCTGAAGCATAATTTTGTTTATAGTTCTTTATTCACTATTTAACCTACTTGGATTTATAGTGAAAGATACAAAGGTTCAGTCAAAAAGAAAATTTGCTTCTACAAAACTACAAATTAGAAAATTATTATTAAAGGCCTAAGAGACATTCAGGTTAAAATGTAAATGTTTTATACAGGGAATAATAATTTTGGCAGGGAGATTATAGGAGCAAAAAAGTCAGACAAGGCTTCAAGAAAGATCTAGTTTTAAAGGGGCTTAAAGGACAGGCAGGGTCTGGATATACAGAAAGAGTATGACAGGAGGAAAAAACATAATATAAATCAGTCTCAGGAAGAATTTTTTATCTACAAGGGTATCGACAAATTTTCACAGTTCATAAAAAGGGTAAGTTGCTAAATGCTGTGAAAGCAAATCCAAAGGAAGAGGACAGTTCTATACATGTACTCATTTCTTACCTTCTTTTAATGGAGTTTTGAGGGCAAAATTTTCTTTACTTTCATGATGAAAGGCCTTTGAAGGATCAAAGTGTTTGATACCCAGAACTTTATTCAATTCCTCCTGAAGTTTTTCTCTCATTTTGTTTCTTTTTAGCAAGCTGAGATCGGAGTTTTGACACCTCCTACATGAGAAAAGTATAGAGAATAAACAATTATTAAAGATCATGTTGGTAGAAATGTATTATTACCAATGTTGCAGGCAAACTGCAAAGTTGCAAATCTAATGGCAAAAAATCACTATTACAGTTTAAAAATGAATTACAAAATGCCTTTGAACAGCTATGACAAGTGAGATAGTCTTTTAAGTCTTCTTGTTTCTCTATAAGTACAAAGTTATTTTTCTAATAAAGGTTCTACTCAAAAGAAATTGCTGAAATCAACTACTGGCATGACACTGTGAAAGCTCTGCGTTCTAGTGAAAAAATAATTTATAAAAAGGCAATCAATTAATGCCTCTGAAAATGGCTACAAAGGCAAATAGCAAATGATGAAACATCTATTCAAAAAGTTCAACAAGGAAACCTGAAAGTCGGGGGCATTTCAACCCCAACTGCTCTAGCCACATAGCCCTTCCTTCCCTCCCAACTTCCAGAGACTTCTTGCCAGCAAGATCAGGGCATCAGACTTTCTCATCTTGCCCAAAGCTTCCTATTGCTGTAGTTATATCCTGTGCAAATGCAATTGAGGGATGGAAGATCCCTTTCTCTGCTCAGGCTCACTTGTGGTACAGGGATTTGATGGGGCGCAGTATGTTGAAAATGCTGTGACCCTGATTACCCTTGTCCAAGCTCAATTTCATACCAGAAAAGGCAAGCTGAGAAGCCTTGAGGCTATTCTTCATCCCCTTTCCCTGCAAGACCTCAGCTGCAAGGGCAGACATAAAATTCAAAAATTCTCTCCCTATACCCAATTTCAGCTCAGAATTCTAGCTCAGAGATTGTCTGAAGGAAAAACACACCATAAAATAGCTCCTTATTTCTTCCCAAGGGAAACTGATTTCACTTGGAAGATATCATGCAGAGATGAAGCCTAAGGGTGCTCTAAAGAGCAGAGGTGGTTGTGGTGAAAGAGAACTGGGAGGAGATTAGAGGTAGTCTAAACTGTAGGTTGGCTAGTTTGTAGAACAAAATGGAGAATAAGACAGCTGGGAGGAGCCTTTCCAGAGTCAGAACAAATACCAAACGGTAATCTCATATATAACTCCCACAAATGAATCAGAATTTGATTGGATTAATTTGGAGGGTGATTTGTATGCCTTAGAACACTACTGAAAACAGCCATGAACCAGCAACTAGCAGAGTTATCAGTCATGTGTGGTCAGTAAAAGACAGGAAGATAGCACTACCAAAGCAAGCCTTACCCCAGGGTAACTAGGCATACCCAAACAACACCTCCCTGAATAGCAACATCAGAGGTACAATAGTGTTGGGAGGCAAGGTTGTAATGTTTGGCAGCATTCACCCTAGATCAACATTATTAGACAAGTGAAAACCACACTGCAGGCATTAATTTATATATACTATGATGGTTAGAATTAAAATATTAGGTAATATCAAATAATAGTGAGCATATGGAGAAAATGAAACCCTATACTACTGATAGAAAGTAAAATGGTACAGTCCCTTTAGAAAACAGTTCTTCAAGTGATTAAACAGAGCTACATAATAAGACCCACCAATTTCACTCTTGGGCATATAACCCAGAAAAATAAAGATACATGTCCATATAAAAATTTGGATTTTTGGGGCTGGGATTGTGGCTCAGCGGTGGAGCGCTCGCCTAGCGCGTGGGCGACCCGGGTTCGATCCTCAGCACCATGTACAAATAAAATGTATTGAATAAAACGCATTGTGTACAACTAAAGCAAATAAATAAAAATATTTTTTAAAAAATTTGGATTTTTTTAGGGGGAGTATATTGGGAATTGAACACCAGGGTGCTTTACCACTGAGCTACATACCATACCCAGTTCTCTCTCTCTTTTTTTTTTTTTTGAGACAGGGTATTGCCAAGTTCCTGAGGCTATCCTCAAACTTGGGATCCTTCTGTGTTAGCCTCTCCAGTTGCTAGAATTACAGGCTACTGCCCCTGGAGAAAAAACTTGTATGGAAATGTTTATAGTGTCATTATTCTAATAGCCAAAAGGCAGAAAAAACTCCAAATGTCCATTAACTGATGGATGTATAAAATGTTTACTCACACAATTAATTATTATTAGTCCATAAAAAAGGAATGAAGTACTAAAACATTCTACAACATAGATGAATCTTAAAAATATTATGCTTCTTAAAAGAAGACAATTAAAAAGACTACCTATTATTTGAGGAAATCAGTTACTAGTTGCTTAAGGTTGAGGCTGGGATCGAGAATGAGGAGATAAAAGGGTAATGGGTAAAGTGAACAGGATTTTATTTTGAGGTGATAAAAGTGATCTACAATTGTGATGCTGCTGCATACATCTGTGAATATACTAAAACCCACAAATTGTGTATTTCAAATGGGGGAATTATATGGGACATGAATGATATCTCAGTAAGCCTGTTAAAAATTTAAACATCTGGGACCGGGGTTGTGGCTCAATGGTAGAGCGCTTGCATAGCATGCGTGATGCACTGGGTTTGATCCCCAGCATCACATAAAATTAAAACAATCCATCTACAACTAAAAAAAAAAAAATTAAGCATCCATTTTAAGTGTTTTTAAACACTGCTTGCATTTATAGTATTTACATCAAGGAATTTGCTATTTTGAATATAGATATGTATTTATAAAGCTTTATACATTCTTCCAACTACACCAATAATTTTAAGTGTATTAAACCATAGTTGGAAAACCTGAGAACACTGAGTATCAACCTGGTAAAATAAATCCATTAATTCTCAGAATTTTCTCTGTAAACTGTTATTTTTTTCTGATACAAAAGACTGTCGTCGTACTTAAATATTATAAATAAAATATTAAGCCCTTCACTCCAATACCCATTAATAAAACTAAATGCTATTTTACAAACCGATTTGAGTTGGCTATTTTCATCTTTCAATTTTCACAACATGCTTGATTTTTTGCTTCAGATTCTGATGACCCAATAATTCCGCATATGAATCTCTTATTTTATTTAGCTGCTCCTGAGTTGCACCATGTTCACTCAACAAAGCCCGTTTCTCTGCTTCAAATGCATCTAGTTGAAGCTGGAAAATATTTTTTAAAATTATTTATTTACTTATTCATAATGCACAATTATAGTATCTTTTTACATATAACTGCTTGTATACAAAGTATATAAATACCATTCAGATCTTCAATCATGCATTTAGGATAATGATATCCATCTCATTCAACCACCAATTTTTTTTCCTTCCCCCCACACTCCCCCTGGAAAATATTTTTTTAAATGAAATAAAGACTTAAAATTATTAAATCTGACAGGTTTCATTCAGAGCATACTAAAAAAAAAAAACAAAAAAAAAAAAAAAAAAAAAAAACCCAAACCAAAAACAAACAAAAACAGAAGGTATGCTTGCCTTCAAGGATCTCAACAGATTTTCTGGGAAAATCTTTTACATTTTTTAGTTTTCATTTTAAATATCATTAGGACAGAGGAAAAGAAACAAGAAAACCAACTAGGTCTATCTGATACAGATAGATCTCATGTTATAACCAATGTGTTTCTACTATATTTAAGTGCCAAAGTTAGCATTTATCCTTTTCTTCTCTTAAAATGATACTATTTGAGCTAGGTGCAGTGACGCTTGCCTGTAATGCCAGCAGCTTGGCTCAGGAGGCTAAGGCAGGAGGATCACGAGTTCAAAGCCAGCCTCAGCAACATCAAGGTGCTAAGCAACTCAGTGAGACCCTGTCTCTAAATAACATACAAAAAAGGGATGGAGATGTGGCTCAATGGTCAAGTACCCCTGAGTTTAATCCTCTTATCCCCTACCACCACCAAAAAAAAAAAAAAAAAAAAAAAAAAAGGATACAATTTGAGATAGATCATAATAAAATGCATATCACAAAGTTAACAAAGTAACATAAATTAATATCAAAAGTTTATTATTAGGGGCCGTGATGTAGGGCGCTCACTTAGCACGTGCGCGACCCGGGTTCGATCCTTAGCACCACGTAAAAATAAATGCATTGTGTACAACTAAAGCAAATAAATAAATATATATATTAAAAAAAGCTTATTATTAGGACATCCTTCTGAACAAGTTCCTTATTAGAAAGCAACTTTTTTTTTTTGTACCAGGGATTGAACTCTGGGGTACTTGACCACTGAGCCACATACCCAGCCCTACTTTTGTATTTTTTTATTTAGAGACAGGGTCTCACTGAGTTGGTTAGTGCCTCACTGTTGCTGAGGCTGGCTTTGAACTCTCGATCCTTCTGCCTCAGCCTCCTGAGCCACTGGGATTACAGGCACACGCCACCATGCCCATCTAGAAAGCAACTTTTAACCTGTAAAGAGTACATTAAAACATTTATGTCCAGCCAGACATGGTGGCATACACGTATAATCCTAGCTACTCAGGAGGATGAGGCAGGAGAATTGCAAGTTCCAGGCCAGCCTGGACAACTTAGTGATCTGTCTCAAAATAAAAAATAAAAGGGTTGTGGCTGTAGCTCAGTGGTAGTGAGACCCTGGTTTCAATCCCCAGGACAAGGGCATGAAAATTTACATCTAGTAAAATCTTAAATCCTATTTCAATAAAGGTAGAAAAATTTTATGCATAATCCATTTTATGAACCTTTAATAGGAAGTTAGAATAAACACATATAAGTTTAATTCTAAGAGACAAACCTGAAAAGGTTTTGTTTTCTTATACAGTTCTTCATAAAGGAGACGCCATTTATTAACTTCCTCAGTTAATTCTGCCACTGTGTTTTCTTTACCAACTTTTCTACATGGGAAAATTCAATTAAGAAAACATTAATTATGAATTAGAAAAAAATAACTGCATCACATGGCACTCACTTTCTCATTCTAGCTTACCTTACTTCTTCCTCTTCCAATTGCTTCTTAAAGTCTTCATCTTGTTGTTTGAGTTGATTCTGCAAATCGGTTATCTTTTTAAAAGAAGAAACTGTCATTTCTTTAATTTCTACTTCTTTTAGTGCTGATTTGTTCTGTAGATCTACAAGCATCCTTTGAATTTGAGAGAAAAGTCACTAAACATTTTACAGACATTTATTTTTCTTTCACTTCTTGCTTTTAAAAAAATCAAACCAAAATATCCCAAACAATTCTTCAAATATCTTAATTTTATGAATTTTAAATAATATTTACAATTTAAGATGACCAAAAGCAAGCCATGGGACAATTCCCTGCACCATTTAGTAGCTGGATTTTGATAACATTAAAATGTTTTAATGGTTCTGTGGGTATTAGCATGGGCAGGAATGCTTATTCATACCTTGCGTATTCTTGATTTGTGCTCTCAGTTGTCAGTATCTGATGTTGAACATCTTCTGCTCTTTTTTCAGCCTTGGCCACTTTTTCCTGTAGTGATGAGTTCTCCAGTCTAAGATCTTCTAGCTCACTAATTATTAATGCTTTATAGCTTATTAAAAAGAAAAACAAAGTTAAAGTATTTTTCTAACTACTATGAAAATGACAAATAGAGTGAATCAGTTTACATTTTACATACTGTTCAGCAAAATTAACAAAACTTTATAATATATTCCTGCACTTACACAGGTAAGAATTCAGGCTTCTAAGGTAAGTGTTATGAAGGGAATATACAAAGAACTTTAAGTTGGTAAATTAGGGGAATCTACATTTTGGTTGGTGATTCAGAGAAGGCCTTTCTAAGAAATTTAGAATTAAGCTGAGATGTGTAAGGATGCATTAGCTAGGCAGTTAAGGGAAAGTACTTCAGAGGATAAAGCTGATATGAGAGTGAGGTAGAATGAAGTCCGCTAAGAGGTCAGATTGGAATCTAAAACAAGCAGAAGTAGAAGCCAGAGGCATGGGGCTGATCA
Source organism: Tamias sibiricus (assembly GCA_025594165.1). Lineage (NCBI taxonomy): Eukaryota > Metazoa > Chordata > Mammalia > Rodentia > Sciuridae > Tamias > Tamias sibiricus. Next base: position 16,799,564 of record CM046662.1, read on the forward strand.
GTGGCACAATGGGTTTACCTAAAGAATAAGGGAGAAGAGATATGTGGGGGATGGATCCTGGAAATTGGAGGATGGAAAACCAGGGGTCAGAAGGAAGACAATTATTTATCAGCCCAGGTGAGCAATTACGGAGGCTTAAACTAAGGTGTCAACAATGGAAAGATCTCTTTTGCAGGCAGAATAGGAAAATTTAAGAGATTGATTGGATGTTGGTGGTAAGAAAAAGAAAAACGAGTCTAGGATTTACTAGAAGATGAAAATGTTATTGCCTTCAATTAAAAAAAAACATGATAAAACAATGAGACAATAGAGGTAGAAAGAGAAAGAAGACCAAGAATTGTTTAAGGCAGGTTATTATCAGGCAATAATAAAATATCTACTTGAATATATCACGCCTGTACCAGAGATGAGGCGGGAGGATGATATGGAGCTGAAGGCACTTAGATAGTATGTTTGAAAAAATAAATTTTGCCCCTGAGTTCAATCCCTGGTACCATGTCATTCAAGCACATATGGAGCTATATATGTTTAGATTTTCATGTCATTAGGATATTAAAACTTCCTGAAGCACTATTTTTCTAAAAAAATTTTTTTGTAGTTGTATATGGACAGAATGCCTTTATTTTTATTTGTTTATTTTTACGTAGTGCTGAGGATCAAACCCAGTGCCTCACACCAGCTAGGCAAGTGCTTTGCCATTCTAAGCTACAGCCTCAGCCCTGAAGCACTATGTTTAAGCCAGTTTTTTTTTTTTTTTTTTTTTTTTTTGTGACAGGGTCTCATTAAGTTGCAAGGCTGGCCTCAAACTTGTCAATTCTCCTGTCTCAGCCTCCCAAGTCACTCTAACGCACTATTTTTCAAACCATTGAGAAGAAAAATTCCTTTAGAGGACACTGTGATTGTGTTATTTACATATATGTTCTGATATATATAGGGACAAACAAAAAGAAATAGTAATCAGCAGCAGGCGGAAAAATGAAAAGTAAAACTTTAAGAAGAAAAGATTGTATATTAAGAAAATTGTATATTCTTTAAGAAGAAAAATAGGTAAATATCTTCATGTTGCTGGGATAGAGTTCTTATGTGAGATAGACAAAAATATATAAAGAATAATTAAAATTTCCAAATTTAAAATCAAGAATTTCCAGCCATCATAAGAAACCATGAAGAAAATGCCTATAGGCCACACTGTGAAAGAAAATATTTACAAACCATAATGCTGATGAATTATCTACAATAGAAAGTCATTTTACACTTAGTATAGTGGCAAAATTTTTAAAGTCTAGCAGTTTTGGTGAGGAAGTAGAACACTGGGTATATTCTTAACCTCACTTTAGAAAATTATTAGTATCAAATTTTAAAAATTAATATCCATATAATTTTCATTAAGCATACCACCAATAATCACCAAAACATAAATAAATAAATTTAAAAAAGGAAACAACCCAAATGTGCAAAGTAAAAATGAACAAAAAAAATTGTGGTATGTTCATACAATCAAATATTCACCGCATGACCATGAATAAACTATATTCTCATGAAACAATACAATTCCGTTCTAGAAATATATAATGCAGAGTGAAAAGGCAAGTCAAGGCACAGGAAATGGCATATGATATGATGACAATTTCTGTTGATGCTAAGAGCAAATTTAGATAAGTGTTATTTGTATGGGTATACATGTTATAAAACCACAATGCATGGGGAAAAAGTGAGAGAAAATACTAAATGAAGGCTTTGAGATAGTGTTACCTGTTCAGAGATGGCATAGAGATGAAACTCATACATAGATAACCAAGTTGTTGAATATCTTTATACTTAATGATAGTCTTTCACGGGTTCATGTGTATTGATTTTATCTTTACGCTTTATTACTTACGTACAGAATTGTATATTCTTTTGTGTCTATTAGATACATTAAAATAGGAAAAACCTCCTCCATAAATGGTATAAACTATGATAAACAAAAATATTATTAATACACTGTTATCTTTTGCAACTAAACTTTTTTTAAAAAAGGAAAAATATCAAGAGGTAAAGAAGTAGATACAGTATGCAGACAGATAAGCTTCTATTAAGAAGATGCACTGGGAAGAGGATAGAATTTTAGGTTAAGACATGTTAGAAATGAGTTTTATTGGACATGTACAGAAGCAAGCAAGGGTCAAGGATTTTTTTAAAATTATGCATTTTAAAGATGACTGCACATTAACATGAATTCATATTGATGGGGAAAATTCCAGTAGAAAGGTTGAAAATTTTGAGAAATAAGGAACAAATATATAGTGATGTCACTGAAGGTTAAAAGATAGAAATAATCTAGTAGGTAAGAAGACAGGAATACTATAAATGTTTGATGAGGACATAAAAGTTTTTGAATTTAAGCAACTGATGACATCAGGGAAGTGAAATAGAAGTGTCAAAGGTTCAAGAGTGCATGAAATTTAAACTAGATAGTGGGAGAGGGAAGTTTCTGTATAAATATAGTGACACTAATGCCAATTTATGGCGAGTCATTATGGAATGGAAAGTAATAACCAAGTGTAGTAGAGCATGCCTATAATCACAGTAACTTGGGAGGCTAAGGCAAGAGGATCGCAAGTTCCAGACCAGCCTAGGCAAGTTAGTGAAACTGTTTCAAAATAACAAATTAAAAGGGCTTGGGATATGCTCAGTGGTAGAGCACTGCTGGGTTCAATCTCAAGGACTACAAAACAACAACAAAAACAATTTAAAGTAGTACCAGATATCCTCTGTGTGATTACTTTGTTCAAAGATTTCTGTAGATAAACACTTCTCCCTTCTCACATTATATTTGAGAGTAAAGGCTCCTAAGAAAAATACCTTTCAAATTGAGCAGTAACATCTCCAAGGTTTTGCACTGTACTATTATACCTTTCCTGCAAAATTAGGGTGGCCTGCATGTGAGCAGCATCATTTTTCTCCATTTCAGCTTCTTTCCTAAGAAAAAGAAAAATTTAGAAGATAAAAAGCTAACAATAAATTATTACTCTAAGAAAGAGAATACATAGGAAATGTGAATCATACATCTCCTATTTTCACTTTTGCATGAGCTGCATTAGTTTAGAGTTTATGACCTAATTCTCATGTTTTGACTGTACTAACATGTACTGGCTTCATCTTATCTCTTCTGCTCTTATTTTATTCGTCTTCATCCAAATTTATGTATTACTAAATTTCTCTTTTTTCATATCATATGCATTTAAGTGGGTGTTTAAAATTTGGGGAAAAGAAGTAAAGTAAAAGCACTAAAGCAAAATCTTAACAACAGAAGCCAAAAATTACCAGTTAAAAAGTCCCCAGATTTACTCAAGTTTCATTCTCTGCACTTAGACACTAATACTAAATATAGTTAAACACACTTCATTTTAAAAGTTCTTTTGGAAAAAGAGTTATAAGATTATGTGAATTTATTCTGATTACATAATTGTTATAAAAATTCAAAACTTAAATGGATTGTTTTGTATTGACAAAATAGATTAAGTCATTTTTATATATTATATCATAGAATTTTTTGAAATGTTAATGATAGATTATCAAAATGGTGAAAATATTTTTACATAGTTATCTGAGCTTATAAGAGACCTTTTAAAAAATATACAGAAGTAAAACTGTAATAAGCATTGTGTACTTAAAAACTAGGTGGGACACTGAAATAAGATAAATAGCAAATCAGGTTCATTAAACAATGAGTTTAGATTTTTAAAATATACACATCACAGCAAAAGCAATCAAATGTTACTAGAGGGTTTGTAATAAAAATATTTTCTTCCCTATTCTTTAGAGGAATTACTTTCAATCCTTAGTTGATATTTTCTTAAGCCTGAAATTTCTAGTCTAGAAGAGACCTTAGAGATCATCTTATAATTAAAATTCTTATGTAATAAAATTCTTGTCTTTACTGCTATACAAGAGTTCTTTGTTTTTAGGATAAATGTCTCAACTATCCTCTGTGAAATTGATAGCTACTCAGTTTCTTATGGTTCCTATTCTCTTAGACTGGGGGCAGTACAGAACAATCCCCCTAGTTATACTTTTGTACTATTTTCCAAAACACAGGTATAAACTCCTAAGTGTTCACTATCATCACCAATCACAACAAAATAGAAGAGATTAATAATAAAAATATCCAACAAGAAAAAGTGTGTGATTTACTAAAATAATATAGATCCATATCTAATCCATGGTTCTTTACTAATAAAATGCTTTAGTGATGAGTTCCCAAGGATTTGCAATTCAAATGCAAGAATCAAACTAGATATTTTAATTTAAATACATGAAGTGGTGAAAGAGGTATAATATGATGGAAGGAATATGAAATTAGAGTCAAAAACCAAAATGACATATCAGATTTTCTACTTTGATAAATTTCTTATTTTTTAATGTTTTCCATTTCTGGTTGTTTTTTCCCATTTTGTTTTTTGATTGCTCCCTCATGAAATCTAATGAAAAGTACAACTTATACTATGTAAACTGATGTACACATAGACAAAAAATACAATTCATTTTATTATTACAGGGTGGAGTTATCAGTTTTTTCCCCCTAATTTCATCACTGTAATGCTGATGGTCCAATGATTTTTAGAATCTATAAGAGTAGTAAAATAACACAAAGCTTCAGTCATTTGTTAACTAAATCTACTTTAATCAAACTTCTGGCCTTAAAAATGTAAGATAGGACAAACTTTTTACTTTGGCTGTCATATTGGCTTGCAAAGACATTCTATGCATGTATAGATTTTGTCTCTGTCTATTCCTTACTTGTAAAGTAATTCCAATCTCACATATTCACAATTGAGGTGAGAATCTTAAATATATATATATATACCAGGAAATAATTTACAACATCTCAAATCATATATAAATAAGAGGTACTATTAATACAAACTCTTTCAGCTGTTGTTCTAGGAGTTTTAGTTCTTCAGCTGTAGTTTTTGTTTCCTCTTCCAATTGCTTGACCAGTCTTTCAGTTTGTTCTTCCTTTTGCTGAACTAGATCTAGTTCTTCCAGTGCGAGCTTTAATTCTTCCTTAAAGACAGTCCTCTCTTTAATCATTTCTTCTTGATAAAAATATAGCTTCTGCCGAAGACTAGAAGATAATTCCTACATCCAAACAGATAACCACCAAAATAATTTGAAATGGTATTCTTAGGTTTTATGAAGAAACCAAAACGCGCGCACGTGCGCGCGCGCACACACACACACACACACACACACAGACAGATAATAAAGTATGAAAACTGAATTCAAGAGTTTCAAAGAAACATTAAAAAATATAGCTATATGGCTGGGCATAGTGGCATATGCCTGTAATCCCAGTAATTCGGAAGGCCGAGGCCCTAAACAACTCAGTGACACCCTGTGTATCCAAGGTAAAGTGCCTCAGACTGGAAATACAGCTCAGCTGGTAGAGTGCTTGCCTTGCATGCACGAGGTCCTGGGTTCAATCCCCAGCACCACAAAAAAAAAAAAAAAAAAAAAAAAAAAAAGTAAAGTGCCTCTGGGTTCAATCCCCAGAACTACATATATTATATACAAATAAACATAAATACACACAAACACAAACTTTTTTTCGTGGACTATATTACACATCTTAACACTGTGGCAAGTTTCATATCAGGCTTTTTTTCTATGCAACATAAACATAAACTTATAAAACTAAAATTATATTTATATCTGTTTTGCAATTGGCTTTTATATATATATTTTCTCCTATGATGTTATATAAGTGCATTATGATTTCAACATTATATAAAATATTTTAAGATATATAATACATAAATCTTATAAACACATCATCATTGTGAAAAACATTCTAACATTACAAAGAATGTGACTATTATCTTTGTCTACTTTCCACCCAATCTCAGTTCTCTCTGTCCAGAACCATCTACTAGTTTGGAGAATGTATGCCTTCTGGTCTTTGTCAATATATTTATATATACATATACATATTTTTTGGACATATGTAAAGGTCATCATAAAAAAAATCATAAAAGATCTTTCTAACTTCTTACTTCATTTGTTGTAGGTTGACCAAAAATATACTACTTTACATCAATGCACGTAAGTACCAATTGTTTCAACCATTACCAATATTTTTATATTGTTAAATGTTTTAATTTTCACCAATATTGTAAATGATTATGACTGAGATAGAGCATCTTTCATGTTTATAGGATATGGGAAAATTATCTACTTCTGCCCTATATTTTAGTGGGCTATTTTTTCATTTATATAGTGTATATGTGTGTGTGTGTGTGTGTGTGTGTACGTAATAGGAAAACAATGTTAGATGATCCCTACTTTGATACATCTATATTTTAATTTTTTTTTTTTTTTTTTTTTTTTTTGGTACCAGGGATTGAACTCAGGGGCACTCCCCAGACCTTTTTTGTATTTTATTAGAGACAGGGTCTCACTGAGTTGCTAAGTGCCTCGCCACTGCTGAGGCTGGCTTTGAACTCGCAATCCTCCTGCCTCAGCCTTCCAAGTGCTGGGATTACAGGTGTGTGCTATCGTGCCCGGCTGTATTTTAATTTTTTCACATTATTAATAACCCCATAGTGGATACATTGTGAAGGCATATGGCTAAATCTTCAGAATATCCATGGTCATTTCCTCAGGATTAGATCTTTAAATTAGAATTGCTGGATCAAAGAATATATAACAAAATTTTCTGACACACAGTGAAATTTATGACATCATAACAAGCATATTTTTTTAAAAAACATTACAGTTAATTACCTTCTCTTGTTGGAGAAGTGACTCAATTTGAAACTCTTTTTGTTGTAGCCTTTCATGTTCTTGTTTGTCCAGAATAAGCTTCTCTTTTAAGTTTTGCATCTCTGCATTTAGACTTTCATCCCTTTCTATTTTCCTGTTAAGAAGGTCTTCTATAAAAGGAAAACATCAAAAATACTGTAAGGACATACAAATATCATCTTAAAGAAACCCAGATACCCAAAATACTTCATTATGCTGGCATTTAGCACAATTCACAGATCAAGTGTTTTCAAAGGAAAAGAGCAAAAAATGTGAAGTTTATGCAATTACAACATATAACATACATTATATGCTATATAACAAAACCCTCAAACCTAGTTCTATGTTATCTACCAATTTTAAATAGCCAAAGGAAGTCATGAACTGCAGAACTGTTTTTTTTTTTCTCCTATCAAGAAAAGCAACATACTGAAATAGAGAATAAACATTATAAAAGCAAAAAAATTTCAAATACAGAACAAGGTTTTCTGTTGTTGATTACATAATTATAAAAAAGGTTGTTCTGATATAGCAGTGCTTTTCTTAAATACAGTAATGCAGTAACTATAAACACAATAATACCTTTTTCTTTTTCAAGCAGCTCACATTTAGCATTCAGGTCTTCTACTTGTTTAGACAACATGACATTTTCCTCAAGAGACTGCTTAAGGATTAAGATTTCATGATCCTTCTCTTTCACATTTTCTTCTAACTGGGCAATATCTAGCTTATATTTTTCCACTTGGTCTGATGCACAACTGTATAAAAATATTGCGAAGAGCATATCTTTTTAGGCACTTGGAAACAGCAAAAAGATGAAAATGATGTATTCATCAGTGTTTAACAAAATAAGGTCCAATGTAAAGCTACTTTTTCATATTACCTAATTTCTTCAATGTATTCTAAGAGCTTTTCTGTTTCAGATTTTTCATCAATCTTTTCTTTCTCTATTGAAACACTGAAAAAAAAATTGGATGTTAAAACATATTAGTTCATTTAATAATTGTACATAATGCTTACTATATTTAAGATACTGTTGTATTAGGCAAGGTGACTCTAGAATTCAAACTCTTAACCATTAAGAGTGACTTCTCAGGTTGACAATTTATATGCAAGCAGGAGACTAATGATTTTACTTAGGTGAAAAAGATTTTCAAAGGTACTGTTGACAAAAGAGCTATGATAAAGAGAACCATACCTCAACATCCCAAATCAAAGACATAATCTTATTTTGTAACTTTCTTGGTTTCCTAACCCACCCAAATAGCATTTTGAGTGTCATAAAGCTTTTGTTCCAGACTACCTGGTATTCAATTACTTATATGTTTAACTCTTCTAAACAACCTAATATATAAACATTACCCTATGACCCAAGAATTCCACTCCTAGATAGTATACAAGAAAAGTACAGATAAATATCCACAAAGATGCACATGTTTATAGTAGTCTTCTTCAGAGTAAGAAACTAAAAAAGGGCCTAAAATGGTGAAAAGAACAGTACACAAATATAGATATATTCATAGAGTAGAATGCTACTCAGAAATAAAAAGAAATTATAATTCACATAAAAGTATATATTGATGAACTGTGAAAAATTGTGTCATATAAAAGAAGCCCCCAACCCATACCATAATAAACCTCCCAAATTTATGATGAAAAATAGAAAGTAGCTGCAGGGATAGCCAGCATTACACAGATAGCAGTCAGGTAAAAGGGGTATAAACGTAACTTTCTGAGGGAATGGAAATTTCTCTATGTTATATGGTTAATGGTTACAAAAATGTATATAACTGTCAAAAGTTATCAAACTGAATATTTAAGATCTGTGCATTTATTATACATAAATTACAGTAGTAATTATAAAAAAGGGATATAGTATACCTGTGCGTTAATCACAGCTTCCTATACCAGTGTTTCTCAGTTTGGTTCTGACTACCATCTCTGTAAGATTACACTAATAGGAAATCATAAGTATTTCCTTATCATAAATATTTCCTGCTGAAGATGGACAAAAGTACTAGATTCATACAACTTTCTAGCATTAAATGTTTGACAATGAGGGGCTGGGGTTGTGGTTTAGCGGTAGAGTGCTCACCTAGCACGTGTGTGGCCCAGGTTAGATCCTCAGCACCACGCAAATATAAATAAAGGCATTGTGTACAACTAAAATAAATAAATATTTTTTTTTTAAAAAAACTTTGACAATGATTAGGGTTCACTGTCACTTAAAAGAAATAGGGAGGACTGGAGTGTAGCTCGGTGATACAGTGTATACACAAGGCTCTGGGTTTAATTCCCAGCACCACAAAAATAAAAAAAAATAAAATAAAAAAAAAAAACAGACTCCTGGATCCCAGTGTGGGCTTCCTAAGTAAACCATGGAGGAAAAAGAGAGAGAGAGAGAGAGAGAGAGAGAGAGAGAGAGAGAGAGAGAGAGAGATAGGAAAATTAAGGAGGTGATAAGTATTGAGGAAAGATTAAAATCTCACTAAGAAATAACTTGCTTAGAAAAGCCAATTAAGAACGGTAACGACCTATGGCTGCATCTCCACAAACTAGAAAAATTAAATCGAACACAAATTAGTAGAAGGAAAGAAATAATAAAGATCAGAGTGAAAATCAATGAAACAGAAACTTAATAAAATATAGCAGATCAACAAAAGGAATGTTGGCTCTTTGAAAAGATTAAAAAAAAAATTGACAAACTCTCAGCCTACTTTTAAAAAAGAAAGCAGAAGACTCAAATAAAATCAAATACATTTATTTCATAAATAAAGTGAAAGGGGTATGCTACAGTTGATACCATAGATACACAAAAAGCTCACTGGAGATTATTATGAACAACTATAAGCCCAAAAGAAAATGGATGAATTCTTGGACACATTCAGCTTAACAAGATTGAATCATGAAAAAATAGAAAACCTAAAGAGATCAATAACAACAAGACTGAATCAATAATGAAAAGTGTCTTCATCAGAGAAAAGCCCCAATCATACAGCTTCAATGCTGTGTTTGATCAAACATTTAAGGAAGAATTGATATCAACAATAAAAAGAACTATAGCCAGGCACAGTGGCACACTTGTAATCCCAGCGGCTCGGGAGGGTGAGGCAGGAGGATCATGCGTTCAAAGCCAGCCTCAGCTAAAGCGAGGCGCTGAGCAACTCAGTGAGACTCTGTCTCTAAATAAAATACAAAAGAGGGCTGGGGATGTGGCTCAGTGGTTGAGTGCCCTTGATTTTAATCCCCAGTATACCCCCCCAAAAAACAACAACAACAAAACCCTGCAAGCCCAAATCCTCATGAACATACACTATAAAAATCTTAAGCAAAATATTAGCAAACAGAATTCATAGCATAGCTGAGCATGATGGTGCATGCTGTAATTCTAGCAATTTGGGAAGCTGACACAAGCTGATTCCAAGTTTGAGGCCAGTCTCAGCAACATAGCCAGATCCTCAGCAGTCTTGTCTCAAAATAAAAAAATAAAAAGGATTGAGATGTAGCTCAGTGGTAAAGTGCCTGTGGGTTCCATCCCTGGTACACAACACTACACACACACAAAACCGTCAACAAAATCTGTAGCACATTAGAAAATTATTCAGATTATTTACCATGATAAAGTAGAATTCTTCCTAGGTATGTAAGGATGGTGTAGCATAAGCAAATCAATAAATATGACAAACCAGATCAATAAAACATAGGATAAAAACCATTTCATCATTTCAAGAGACAGAGAAAAGTTATAAAATTCAAATCATCAGGTATGGTGACATGTAATTTTAATCTCAGCTCTTTGGTAAGAGAATCCCAAGTGTGAAGCCAACCTTGACAACTTAGTAAGATCTTGTCTCAAAATAAAGAGGAGTTGGGATTGGGGTTATGGCTCAGTGGTGGAGCGCTTGTCTAGCACCTGTGAAGCCCTGGGTGGGATGTAGGATGCCAACCTAGCATGCTTGTGGGCTTGATCCCTAGCATCAACCAGAAAAATAAAATAAAATAAAATAAAATAAAAAATTTCAACATTTCATGATTAAAAAATGTAGAACAAATTAGACATAAAAACAATGTACCTCAGAGCTGAGGTTGTGGCTCAGTGGTAGAATGCTTACCTAGCACATGTGAGTCACTGGGTTCGATTCTCAGTACCACAAATAAATAAATAAAGGTCAATCAACAACTAATAAAATATTTTAAAAAATGTACTGCAATATAATAAAGTCCATTTATAATAAGCCAACAGTGAACATACTGGGAAAAGTTGAAAGCTTTCTAAGATCCAGAACAAGACAAGGATGCCCACTTTCACCATTTTAATCAAAATAGTGCAAAAAATACTAAAAGAGAAGGAAAAAAGAAATAAAACACATCCAGATTGGATGACATAAAGTCAAAATGTCTTTGTCTGTAGATGACATGCTCTCATATATCGAAAACTACAAAGGCTCCACCAAAAATTCAAATGAGAGAAGTTGCAGGATACAAACTCAACATCCAAAAATAGGTATCAATGTTACTCCCTAATCATTAACTATCTGAAACAGAAATCATGAAAGCAATTCCATTTATGATAGCTACAAAAAAAATTAAGGAATAAATTTAATCTAAGATATGAAATATTTCTACAATGAAAATTATAAGACACTGTTGAAAGAAATTGATGAGGATACAAAAAATTGGAAGGACATCTCATGCTCACGGATTGGCAGACTCAATATTTTAAAAATTTCTATATTGCCAAAAGTGATCTACAGATTTAATACAATCCCTGTCAAAATACCAATAGCATTCTTCATAAAGCTACAAAAAATTATCCTAAAAATTCTAATGCAACCACAAAAAACCCCCAAATAGTCAAAGCAATCTTGCACAAAAAGAGCAGAACACTAAAAGGTATTACACTACCTGACTTTAAAATATACTACAAAGTTACAGCAATCAAAACAGCAAGGTATTGAAATAAAATCACACACAGACCAATGGAGTAAAGAGAGACAGAAATAAACCCATACATTCACTGCAAACTGGTTGTCACAAAAAAGGTGCTAAGAACAAGCACAGCAGTAAGGACTCTCTTTTCTATAAATGGTATGGGGAAAAATGGGTATCCGTATTTAGAAAAGTGCAAGTAGACCATCTCTCTCACCAGCTATAAAAATCAACTCAAAATGGATTGAAGACTTAAACCTATGTCTCTAACAATGAACTACTAGAAGAAAACAAAATGTTTTAAGACATTGGAATGAGAAGATTTTTTGGACAAGACCCCAAAAGCATAGGAAAAAAAGTAAACAGACAAATGGGCTTGCATCAAACTAAAAATCTTCTGCACAGCAAAGGAAACACTCAACAGAATGCAGACACAACCTACAGAATGAGAGAAAATACTTGTAAACTATATGTTTAACAAGGTTTGTTTTGTTTTGTTTCTTAGTGGTGCTGGGGTTTTAATTCCTGGCCTCAGGCATGCTATGCAAGTACTTTACCACTATGCTACATTTCCAGCCCTTCTAACAAGGTTTTGATATCAAGAATATATAAGGAACTTCAAAAACTCAACAGCAAAAACCCAAATAATCTGATGTATAATGGGCAATAGATCCAAATGGACATTTCTCAAAAGACATAAGAATGGTCACCAGATATATGAAAAAGTGCTCAATATCACTAATCAAGTAAATCAAAACTTAGTCATGTAAGAATGCTATTATCAAAAAGATTAAAAATTAACAAGTGCGGGGCTGGGGTTGTGGTTCAGCAGCGTAGCATGTGCGCGGCCCCAGTTCTATCCTCAGCACCACATAAAAATAAAGGCATTGTGTACTACTAAAACAAACAAATAAATATTTTTAAAAAATTAACAAGTGCTTGTGGTGAAACAGAGAAAGGGAATCTTTGCATACTGGTGATGAGAATATAAATTAGTACAGCCATTATGGAAAACTGTAAGGTTTCTCCTTAAAAAACAAAACAAACACACCATGCTTGCTGCAGCACTATGCACTGTAGCCAAGAAATGGAATTAAAATGAAAACACCTAACTGTTCATCTACTGACAATGGATAAAGAAAATGGTCCATATAAATACGGAATACTGTTTCATCATAACAAAGAGTGACAGTCTGTCATTATGACAACATAGAAGTAAAATAAGCCTGGCACAGAAAGAAAATACCACATAATATCATGCATATGTAGAATCAAAAAAAGATTATCTTATAAAAGTTGAAAACTGAATCGTTATCAGAGCAAGGAAGAGTAAGGGTAGGCAGAGATGGGAAAGACTTATCAATGGGCAGTGAGTTACCACTAGGTAGGAGTAAGAAGTTCTGATGTGTTATTTCACAGCAAGGTGACAAGAGATAACAATTACATATTGTAGACCTCAAATAGAAGAAACAGCCAGGCATGGTGGTGCATACCTGTATTCCCAGCAAATCAGTAGATTGAAACAGGAGATTAATAAGTGCTAGGCTAGTCTTAGCAATTTAGTGAGGCCTTGAACAACTTGGCAAGACAGTTACAAAACAAAAAATAAAAAGGGCCAGGGCTGGGGACTGGGTTTGTGGCTCAGTAGTAGAGTGCTCACCTAGCATGCATGAAACACTGGGTTCAATCCTCAGCACCACATAAAAATAAAATAAAGATATTGTGTCCACTCAAAACTAAAAAATAAATATTAAAAATAAAAAAAGGGCTGGTGTTGTAGCTCAGTGACAAAGTGCCCCTGGTTTCTAGTCCCATGGGGTGGGGGGGTGGCGGGCGGAATTCTGTATGTTTTTTTCAATAACTGAGAAGATAGATATGTTTAACCTGATTTAAACATTACACAATGTATACATACATTGAAACACCACTTGGCAGTCAATGAATGTGTGCCGTTTTTATGGTTTTATGTATCAGATAAGTAAAAAAAAACAAAATAACTGGTTACACTTAATAATTTCTTTTAGTCACTTACAGTTTCCCCTCAAGTTGTGCTATTTTCCCCTGAGACTCTTCCAGATTCTTCTGAGTAACCAGCAGCTTCATTTCCATGCCTTCTTGTTTAGCCATCATATTCTATACCAGAGAAATTTGTTTTAAGAAATTTGAAGTATTTCTATCTAGACACAGTAATCTACCAAAGGTAGCACTTACCCTCATTTTTGTTTCTCTTTTGTTTCTAAGTTTCATCAGCTCCAGGCTTAGCATTCTTATATTTTTCTGGTTACCATCTTCAGAAAACTAAGTATAATAAACATGCAAAAAAAATTCAGAAATATTTTCTGCTACACCATGTATAAAATCATTTAAATTCTGATTATTCTACCTATCATTGTAGCTATTATTTGCCTATTCTGTTTTTTGTTTTTTTTTTCTTTTTTTTTGTGGTGCTGGGGATTGAACCCAGGGCATTGTGCACGTGAGGCAAGCACTCTACCAACTGAGCTATATCCCCAGCCCCCAACTATTCTGTACTTTGGTAGAGAAAACAGCTTTTTATCAACACAATTACTGATTCCATACTAACACTGTTTTTGTTCTCTCCTTTTCTTAATGTGACTTTCTGGTTTATTTCTGAAATCCTTTGGGTGGTTACTTATCTTTACATGCTGTAAAGTCCACAGCAAACCTCTAAAACAAGCCTCTTCAAGAGGATTTACTGAAATATGTTGGCTTACTAAAATTAACCACCTGGTAAATCTGAATACAGGGTCGGTCCCCAGCCTACTTAATCAGAAGGCTCCCTGGGAATGGCCCAGGTAACTGCTCCCTTCCCCATGCTTGAGACTAATGCACTTTGACTCTCTTTCTAAGCGAAGAGCCCTGAACATTACAGGCTCTGAATTAGTGACTCTTATTAAACTGAACATAGATTTACATCCTCCCTCTACTTCTATAATAAGCACAAGAGGACAATGTTCAGTTCTTTAATATCATGAGTATATTAATACTGATAAATGCAGTTTATTTATTGAACATCATTTATTCCATTAATTCATTTCCCATTTTATTTCCATAAGAACTAGAGATAGAAGCATGCTGCTATGCTATTATGTATTTCAGAGAAAGAGTGAGGTCAAAATATAAAGTCTGTGATTTTTATTGATGATGTTAATTGGGGCTGGTTGTGAGGGGTGAGAAAATATGAAGACATTAAAACAAAAAGTAACTTTTTGTTTATTTATTTAATTTTAAGTGTTATCATGAGGTTCAAATACCTTAGATTTTAGTAGCTCATTAGTTCTAGTTAATTCAATAAGCTGTTTTTCCAGTGAAGCATTGTTTGCAGAAAGAGATGTCTTTTCCCTGACTATAGCATTTAGCTT
Source organism: Tamias sibiricus (assembly GCA_025594165.1). Classification (NCBI taxonomy): domain Eukaryota; kingdom Metazoa; phylum Chordata; class Mammalia; order Rodentia; family Sciuridae; genus Tamias; species Tamias sibiricus. The sequence continues at coordinate 16,814,662 of CM046662.1, forward strand.
TGCTTCCATCTTCTCCAACTCAGTTTCCATATCCTGGATCCTCTTGTCCTGAACACCACGCTCCTGGACAAGGACACGAATCTGGAGGAAAACAAGATCATAAATGAATAATTCGCCAATAAAATACCAATGTAAATAGATGCTACTGGTAACAAAAGCATTAAAGTTTCTAGAAAAACCATGAATTTTGACACTATACTCATAGATATTCTTATTTTACTAGTTATTTGAATAATAGTTTTTACCTTATTACAAATCTTACAAATTTGCATGTATCTTAAGAACTGAAGAACTTTAATCACTATAAACTCCCAAATTCAATCAAGCTGTCTATTCACTTTAAAAAAAGTATTTCTACCTATAACAGTTCTTCTTTTCTGTAGTTCTAATTATACAAATATTAATTACAGTTTGAGATGGGAAATCTTTCTTATTTTGAGAAGGCAGAACTAGGCTGTCAAGTAGAATGTAGTAGGCATTACTAAGCCATCACTCTTGCAGTTACTAGTAGATTAAACAAAACAACAAAAGACCCCCAAAAGGCCTAATATTTGTCAACAGAAATATAGAAGCCAGAGACAAGGAAATCACACCTTTAAAATGATTGGGGAAAATCTGCAAACTTAAAATTCTATACCAAAGGAAATAATTGATGCAAGTTGTCAGCTCTGATCCTGATACTACCACTCAACAATTAGTCCACTGAGACTCAGTTTCTAGATGTCAAGTATCAATTGCATGTATATTCAATAAAATGACAATCAGTATTATTAAATACAAAGGGATCAAAGCAACCAGAGAAAAGATTCACAATTATTTTGATATATTCTTGGTTCTAAGACATCATTTGATTGAGATTAAATGGAAAGTCTTAATATATGAAACATAGAAACATGGAAAAGACTGCCGGAGAAGCAAAGAGTGCAGTGAGCAATTAGTATTGTTAGACATAAGTGGGTTCTTTAGGTCAGCACTGCTCATAGAAATGTCTGCTATGTTACAAATGCACTGCCCAGTAGAGAGGCAGTTTACCACATGTGGCTACTGAGCAGTGAAAATGTGATTAGTGCAACTGAGGAACTAAGTTCTTAATTCTGTTCAGTATTAATTTTAAAACAACCACATGTGCTGGGTACAGTGACACATGCCTACAATCCTAGCAACATGGAAGATGGGGATAGGAGGATCACAAGTTTGAGGCCAGCCTCAGCAATTTAGTGAGACCCTGCCTCAAAATAAAAAGTAAAAAAGGGCAGGGGAAGGGCAGGGGATGTAGCTCAGTGGCAAAGTGTCCCTGGGTTACATCTCCAGTATAAACCTACCCCTTCAAAAAAACAAAAACAAAACAAACAAACAAAAAAAAAAAAGCCACATGTGGTGAGCATCTACAATATTGGACAGTACAGCTCTAGTTATTTCATCCTTAAGGAAAGCATACACCCATTGTACAGAACAATGCATCAAGCTAGCATAACTTCATCACAGTCCACCTAATCTGCTAAAATTGTATGTTCAACAAGTTAATTCTCTAGCTATGTTATCTTAAAAAAGAATGGCATACAGGGAGAGTGTACACTATAAATATTTAAACCACCCATTTGTTCATATATTGTAATTTTAATAAATAGACACAGATTGCGCAAACTACAACAGAATCTTAGTTACTCAGTTCTATGTAATCCCTTTTCCATAATATAGCACATTTACTTTTCAATAAAAGTATTGCTCACCTCTTTTTCTAGTCTCCTCAAATCTTTATCTTTCTTTTGAGATTCCTTCTGTTTAAAAGTCAAAGAATAATTATAATCAAACTTAAGCACAAGTAATAGCATATAAAATTTGATTTTTAGCTATCTGAAAAAATTAAGGGTTCCAAACAGTCAACTTTTATTTTAAAGAGTGTACTGAGTCTATGAAATATTTTGTAGATCACTTATTTTATAAGTGAAGGAAAAGGTTCTTAAAATCTCAAAATAAGCCAGGAATGGTGGTACACACCTGTAATCCCAGTGGCTCGGGAAGCTAAGGCCTCAGGAGGATCACGAGTTCAAAGCCAGCCTCAGCAAAAGCAAGGCACTAAGCAACTCAGTTAGACCCTGTCACTAAATAAAATGCAAAACAGGGCTAGGGATGTGGCTTAGTGGTCAAGTGCCCCTGAGTTCAATCCCTGGTACCCACCTTCCCACCAAAAAAAAAATCTCAAAATATTTCAGGTGTAAGTTTTCAACCCAATACATCAATAGCTATTTCTATGAAGCCCAGTTGGGGATGGGTGGGGTGGTGGTGGTGGTGGTGGTGGTGGTGATAAGTGGAAGTTTATGGATAAACTACTGACTACCTATCTTCTAATGTTAAACAGCAACAACACATTTTGATTATCCAATCTCATACAGAAAAAAATCTTTTAAAATCAACTTAAACTTTAAATATGCAGTTCCAGAGAAAAGTGGAATCTGATTCTAAGGCCAGGTGCAGTGGCGCACACCTGTAATCCCAGTGGCTCCGGTGACTGAGGTAGGAGGATCACAGGTTCAAAGCCAGCCTCAACAACTTAACAACAGGCTAAGCAACTCGGTGAGACCCTGTCTCTAAATAAAATACAGAAAAGTACTGGGGATGTGGCTCAGTCCTTAAGTGCTCCTGAGTTCAATTCCCTGTACCAAAAAAAAAAAAAAAAAAAAAAGAAAAAAAATTCTAATTTTCTCATTATCTTTATCCTAAGACACACAATTTCACACTACATCTTTTTATATACAACAGCTTTTGTGATGCAGTAGCTAGAAACAGTATTGATTTTTGCAATCTAAAAATGGAAGAAAACATCTTAAATAATCTGTTTACCTGTTTCTAAATTGAGAAGGCACACCAATTTCATGTTTTATTAATTTTGAAACTGATAACATTTTCTATTAGAAAAAGTCTCTTATTTGGGGGTTCTACACATACTTGTATGGCTAGAACTATAGTTTTCTACTGGAGTTTGTAAGTTCTATAATTTTTTTTAAAAAAATATTTATTTATTTGCTTTTAGTTGTACACAATGTGTTTATTTGTACATGGTGCTGAGGATCGAACCCGGGTTGCGCACGTGCTAGGCGAGCGCTCTACGCTGAGCCACAATCCCAGGCCCTGTAAGTTCTATAATTAATTAAAAATTTCAGAACTGTTTCTCCAAGAAATAAAAGTCAAGCCATTTACATCCATTTCTAAGAGTGTGTATGTTAGTCTGGTTTAATAAAATACAATGCAAGTCATATGTATTTTTTAAATTTTATAATAGTCATTTTTGCAAAGCAAGAATATTTTAAATTGCTTTATATTTAATATAAAACTTCCATGTATTTCACATATAGCGCATCTTAATTCAGATGCAAAATTGTCATTAGAAATATTTAATCTGCTAAAATTTGAATATGAGGTATTGCCCAAAAGCTTGGGTGTTAAACAATGCAGGCTTGTTCAGATAAAATGATTATATTATGAGCTCTGGATTGATCCATTTGATGGCTTAATAATTTAAAATGACTATGTACTGTGTGGTAACTCTGGCAGGCAGGGTGTGGCTATAGGAAAATAGTCTATAGTCATTAGGAAGGGGGATACCTGTGGGGTCCCTGGCATCTTTTTCTCTCTCTGCTTCCTGGCTGCTATAGTTTAGCAGTATTCTTCTACCACACCCTTCTTTTACAACGTTCCTTTTATTGACTTCATTGCCACATCCTCAGTCCTTTTCTGTATTTTATTTAGAGACAGGGTCTCACTGAGTTGCTTAGCCTGTTGTTAAGTTGTTGAGGCTGGCTTTGAACTTGTGATCCTCCTGCCTCCTGCTCAGTCATAAACCATAGACTGAAACCCTGAGTCAAAATAAAATCTTCCTCCTCTAAGTTGTTCTTGTCAGGTATTTTTAGTCATAGTAATGCAAAGCTAAGATAGCTCAGATTCAGATTTCATGAAACATACAGAAGAAAGCTGTTCTAAAACCATTTGTGTAAGTTTTCCACTAACAGAATTGAGTATGTTTTCTTTCTTTCTTTTTTTTTTTTTTTTTTTTTTTTGTACTGGAGATTGAACCCAGGGGCGTTTAACCACTGAGCCACATCCCCAGCCCTGTTTATATTGTATTTTTTGAAACAGGGTCTCGCTAAGTTATTTAGGGCCTTGGTAAGTTGCTTAGGCTGGCTTTGAACTCCTGATCCTCTTGCCTCAGCCTCCTGAGCTGCTGGGATTACAGGCATGCGCCACAGTGCCCAGCTTTAAATATGCTTCTAAATATATATTAATTAAAACAATATTAAAAATTTAGTTCTTCAGTGGCACTAGCCACATTTCAAGTACTCAACAGCCATATGTGACTAGTTACTTTCATATTGCACAACATAACTCTAGATTATAGAACAGGAGATCCTAGGTAACTGTCAAATGAGTAAATAGTCAAAGCATAACCTGTAGCTTTGGATTCCCAACTCCAAATCTCTGTCACATAAAATCTAAAATCTTTACAAGTACTTAAGAAAGTAAAGTTGCCTGCTTATGAATGAATGAAAACAGTAATAGTGGCTCTTGCACAAGCCATATTATAAGACTATAAAGAATTTATTTTTCTTAAAAAAATTATTAATTTTTCTACCACTACTTACAGAGTTTCTAAGTAGAAACCCTCTTCTGGGAATTAGAATTTTTTTTTTTCCTTTTTCTTTACCAATACTTACCCTTCCTCAAAAAAACAAAAGCAAAAACAAAACCACACAACTCATATGGCAGTAATTAATGAAAGTATCACGTAGTTTGTATAAGTTTATAAGATAAGTAAAATTTATCTAGATATAGAAATGACTAAGAAATAATAACCATTTTGTAATTGTGAACTAAGGGCACATTTAAACACAGATTTAGTAAAGTCCTAGGCAGAATGTAAAACTTGAAAGAGTCTTAATGATAACTTATTCCATCTATTTACAGATTTACTTATATGCAGGAGCCCTAATTTTGATTTATACTTATAACTCATTCTAATTACATATAATACCTTTCGGATATGTTTTCAATGATAATTGATAAGCTAGATGGCAGTAAAAGCTCCTCACCTTTAATCTCAAAGTCTTAGCTTTTTTAGCTGAAGAAGACATGGTACTATCTTTGCCAACACTAAGATTTTGTTGAGATTCTGCAGAAAAATGAATTGTACCAATCATGGTTAGTATTTACATGTTTCAACCACACAAAACACAATTTCTATATTACTGCAATTATAAATACAACAATATAAAGTTAATCTTTTCTTGATTATATATTTCTAAATAATTAATTTGTACAATATTTATACATCTAAAAACCTTTCTCATTTTCCTAATATTCTCCAAGAGAAAGAAGGAAATAACCAAAGAGGAAATTACATATCTATGAGTAATTGTTTAGTCTTCCTGATTATATACAGTATGATGATGAAAGCATTATTTTGTACCTGATCCTTTCATAAATCCATCAAGAAAGAGTAAATATAATTCTAGTTTTATATCTTTAAAATGCAATAGCATCTTTAAATTTAAATATTGTCATTTATAACTTTAAAACTTATAAAATAATATAACCATTGGCTTATTTTGGGGCTGTTACCTTTTTGTTTTATAAATCTTTGTGATTTCTGAAAGGATACTGGTCCTTTAGATATTTCTGAAGTGTTAACATCATAAGCACCTGGAGATGGTGCACAGCCTAGAAAAAACAAAACATTAATGTATTAGCTAATGTTATTTATGATGTAAAGTTAAAACCATGTCATGATAATGTGAATATAAATGTAAAAATGCCATTTATAATCAGATTCTTTGTTTCTGTAAGTGTAACAATAGCGCCTATTTGAAATTATAAAGGATTCTCTATGAAGAACAATATTGTAATCTTGCCTTTTCTATAGATTGAGTCAAAGGAACAAAAACAGGCCATATGGTTTTGTTGTTCAAATTGTTGCTATTATTTTTTGCAGTACCACTGAGCTAACAACCTCAGCCAACGCCCCCACCCCAGTCACTTTGATTTCAAGACAGGGGCTAGGGTTGGAACTCAGTAGTAAGAACACTTGCCTAGCATGTGTGAGGCACTGGGTTTGGTCCTAAGCACTGCATAAAAATAATATTAAAGTTTAAAAAAAGGGGTTTTAAAAAAAGGCATTTAAAGAAACCCAGAAAATGCACTGAGAATGTGAGAATAGAATGAGAATTCAAATCCAGCTGTGTCTGCCAATCTATAGAAAATACTGTGACAGATAACTATGTAGACAAGGGGAGAATATAGTGAAATGAGAGAACATTATATTCCCTCCTTTCCCCAGTCCAGGTTTAAGTATCCTAGGATATTTATATTTGAGGGATGGATTCTTTACTCATGAAACAGGAATAAAAAGTAGTACCTATGTCATAGCCCAATTGTGAGGATTACTAGAAAAAAGAGAAATCAACGCAGTGCTTCACACATACTAAGCATCAAATAAATAACTGCTATTTCTGAAACTCTGAGCCTGAATTACTGCATCACTGGTAGAGCCAAACTAGTGTATTATAACGCAAAACAAAACAAAAGGAATCAAAACCTTAAAACCACACTGCTGACAGGGCTTAGAGTATTTTCTTTGAATACCTGGGAAATAATATGGTCCTTGAGTCCTTTTATTAAGGAAAGAAACTTGTGCTAATCCACTTACTTGATTATCTTTTGTGAGCAGAGTGGTGTACTTTTCCATTTATATGTTGGCAGGCAGAAATTACAGATTTAATGCTGACCAAATAACAGTTATTGTATATTACATATATGTTTTTATATATGTATGTATATATATAGTTATGTAAACAATGCATTTTATATATACATACACATACATATGTATATATGTGATTTTCAGATCTGCCACTCACTGGCTGTTCAATACAGTAACAAAACACTTCAGTTTTCTCATCTGTAAAATGAAGACAATATCAGTACCTTGTATTCTTTATTCATGAAATAGGAATAAAAAGTAGTACCTATGTCATAGCACAGCTATGACATCAATAAACAAGGTCTAACATGGAAGACCTTAGCGGAGTCACAACACGAAGTCAACATGTACAAAGTGATGAATGCCTACCAAACACATCTAAGGCTTCCTGGTTATGATGTGTATGCACTAAAGTGATTAAGAGCACAGATTTAAGGAGGCTTGGTTTGACACCCTAGTTCTGCTGGTTTGGTGTGCAACAATGAGCACATTTCAATCTTTTATTTTTTCCATCACTTTTCAAAACATCTAAATTAATTGATATATAACACATAAAAAGTGTACATATTTGTGAAGTCCCATGTGACGTTTCAAGATAGGATTAACATCTCTCCTCACACACTTATCATTTCATTGCCTTTCTTTTAAATGGTACTGAAGATTGAGCCCACGACCTGGTGTGTGCCCTTGCACTCTTAACACTGAAATACATTCTCAGCTCTTAAAAAAAAAAAAAAAAAAAAAAAAAAAAAAAAAGCTTCATTTTTATTCTGAAACGGGTCTTCCCTGAGTTGCTCAGGTTGGCCAGGAACTTGCGGTTCCCCTGGCTCTGCCTCTTGTAGTAGCTGGGAGCAATAGGTGTGCGACACCGCACCTGGCTTATCCTTTCTTTTTTTTTTTGAACTCAGGGGCACTTGACTTTTTTTTTTTTTTTTTTTTTTTAACTCAGGGGCACTTGACCACTGGGCCACATCCCCAGCCCTTTTTTGTATTTTATTTAGAGACAGGGTCTCACTGAGTTGCTAAGTGCCTCGCCATTGCTGAGGCTGGCTTTGAACTCGCGATCCTCCTGCCTCAGCCTCCCAAGTGCTGGGATTACAGGCGTACGCCACCGCGCCCGGCTGCTTATCCTTTCTCTACCTATAGTCAGCGCTCTAAGTTTCAGGGTGTCAGCAATTAAAAAAAAAAAAAAAAAAAAAAAACGAATAAATAGGCCGGGGCGTCATCCCCGCGACTGGGGATGCCGAGGTAGGAGGACCTACCAAGTTCGAAGCCAGACTAGGCAATTTAGCGAGACGCTGTCTCGAAAGAAAAAATGAAAAGGGCTCGGTGAGTTCAATCCCCAGTGCCGGAAAACAAACCCCCCCCACCCCCGACAAAAAAAAAAAAAAAAAAACCTACCTCAGGACCGGGGGAGACGAACGCCTCCCACCTGTTCCCTTCGCCCCAGTCATTCCTCATCGCGCTGCTTATTAATACTCCTCCCCGCGTGAAGGAAAGGTCCTCGGGGCAGGGACCCTGTTTCACTGACTACTGTGTCATTCGCATCCTTAACAGTGCTTGGCGCGTGTCAGAAACTTTATACACGTTTACGGAAAAATAAACAACAGAGCGCCCCGGCCCTCCCTAAAGTTGCTTCAGGCTCTCCCGGGAGAAGGGGACCGAAAGGGGCGAAGAGCGTGAGGGCTTCTCCCGTCCCTCCGCCGCCACCCCTCGCCTTCCGACGTACACACCTGAAGGGTCATTGAATCGCTTCAGCGGCGCCTTAGGAAAAGACATGCTGACAGCCGGCCTTAAAAATGAAGCTAAAATCTCTTCAGCGATTGCCGGCAGCTTACGGCTACTCGTTTGAATTCAAATGTCCCCGCAGAGTCCCCGCCCACCAGCACATTAGCCAATTGGAGAAAACCAAAACCCCAGGGCAGACCAATCACGCAGGGGAACACCAAGGGAGCATGCGCACTGGCTTCACTCAACAACCACTTAGGAAACCTGTACGTTGAGGCTACCAGCCAATGGGAAACTGGTTTTGTTCGCTGCTTCCCCGCCCAATCACTTCTGCGGTTGCTCAATTGCAGCCTAAGCACTAGCAGCATTTGCGCAAGCGCACTTCAAACTGGAAAGTTAAGTTCGCATTTTGGCGTCACATAAGTGAGGGGGTAATGCGTTCCTACATCACTGGTTCCAACCTTCTCCCATCGTTCTGTGGATGACACCTTTCCTGATTTCAGTTCTTTCAAACCGGACCCTGTCAGTGTCCTAAATGGCCCTTGAGAAGGCAAAACGGGCACATAGGGAGGCACCAGCTTGCGCCCCTACGCATGTGCAGTGACCCGAGGCGGAACCGGAGCGTGGGGATTTCGCGCCTGCGCTCGGGTGGCTCTGTGAGGCTGTGCTGGGCGGCGGCGTGAGCATGTCAGCCCCGTTTGAGGAGCGCAGTGGGGTGGTTCCGTGCGGGACGCCCTGGGGCCAGTGGTACCAGACCCTGGAAGAGGTGTTCATTGAGGTGCAGGTGCCACCAGGCACTCGAGCCCAGGATATCCAGTGCGGTCTGCAGAGCCGGCACGTGGCCCTGGCTGTAGGCGGCCGCGAGATCCTCAAGGTAGCGGCCAGCCGGGCCGGCGCTCTCCTTCTTCCGAACCCGGGGGCCCTAAAGCCCGCCGTTCCTGAGCAGTGGTTGTTGGCGGGCAGGTCGGCTCCTCTAGCCGGCAGTCCGGGAAAGGGGTGAAATTGGCCTGTGTTTGCTCTATTCAGAGCACCCATTCTTAGGGCAAATCTTGAATTGTGGAAATATCGAGATTGCATTTCACTGCTTTATTTCCCCCAACAAGTCAGGCCTCTGCTTCTGATAACTCTAGGGGTCTTATGCTGAGAACGGGTTAACTAGGTCGTTAAAGGGACAAGCAATTGTCCTACATACTCTCATTTCCTGGCACTGATCTAGGTTTGGAGATAAAAGACTGTGCTGCAGAACGGGTTACGGGTTACGTTCCTAGTAAATGTGTAGGCTGGTATGGGAAAGCACAACGTTGAAGGGACCGGATAACTGGGTGAGGATTCAGAGATGATGTCAAGTGACTTGTCATCTGGAATTAGACGTACCCTACAAGTTTGCACAGTGGCCAAGCCAATTGTGAAGTGGAGTGGAGAAAATAATTAGCATCCATTTCTAATCGTCGATGCCCTTAGGTCTGGACCCGCTTTTTCGTTGCTGAACCCAAAGCAGTTAAAGTTAAAATAACAGTTTCAAATTAAATTTTGTTCCTAGATTAGATCCCCAAGATGTTTGGTTATCCTGTAGTGAAGCGAGACTACTTGATAGGATACCCTGCTCTGCCAGTTTTCTAGTTTTGTAACCTTAGGCAAAAAGTTATTCAGAGTTTTAACGACCTCATTTATATGCAAGGTGTGGTAATTATAGAACCTTTCTCTGGATTGTTTTGATCTTCATATGGTATCCATGTGATTGAAGAGCTTGCACAGTGCCTGGTATGTTATGGTCTCACACTGCACATCAGTTACAATTATTTTCTATAGAAGCGCCTTGAGTGCCTGGGATGATTTGTGCAAAAGACATTGATTTATGTCTACTTGGATCTTAATGAGGTTAAGTTTCCTAGTTTCCTGAATAATGATTTAAGATTACAATTCAAATTTTGTGAATTTAGCAGGGATTTTACATATATTTATAGACCTATTTTTTTCAGTAGTGTTGACACTACTAGTGTGTGTATGTGTGTTTTGTTTGTTTTGGTACTGGGTATTATTGAACCCAGGGCACTCTAACACAGTGTTACATTCCCAGCCCTTTTTATTTTTTATTTGGAGACAGAATCTCCCTGAGTTGCTGAGGCTGGCCTTGAACTTGGAACCTCCTGAGTTGCTGGGATTACAGCCATTAGTCACTATGTCTGGCTAAATGATTTTTTTAAAGTGACATTTTAATTTCATTTACTATAATTTAAATTTGGAAAAAGTGTGTATTTGAGCATGGGTATTTTCATCAAAATTTATATTTTGCTTTTTTATTGAAACAAGGTTTTGTGAAAAATTAGTTATAGCACTCTTCATCAGAGCTACAGTATATGCTTTGAGGTTTTTGTTTATAATGCCAACTGCTCAACAAAGAGATTGATCCAGTTTTTATGTTCATTTTAAACAACTATTTTTTCTTACTTTTAGCAGGAAATCCCTTCTTGTATTCTTAAATTTGATTAGTAAAATTAAAGCATGTAATATATTAATTTTACATTTGGCCAATCAGTGATCAGTAGTACTTCTTCATCTTCTAAAAAGTTAAGTGCTGGGCACAATGGGGAGTGCCTGTAATCCCAGTGACTCAAGAGAATGAGGCAGGAGGATGGCAAGTATGAAGCCAACTTCAACAATTTAGCAAGATTCTGTCTCAAAACACAAAGTATAAATGGCTGGGAATATAGTGTTCAAATCCCCAGTACCACAATAAATACATAATTATTCAAGGGCCCAGGTGTTCCTTTAAGGAATTCTGTGTTGCTTGTCATAGTAGTATTCCAAATCCTATAACCTAGATTTCATTTCACTTTCTGGAAGGAAACTTAAGGTTGAACACATAAATGTGGTGAAATGGTGTGAGATGTGTTTAGGTTGAAATTAGCTAAGTCTTAATGAAAGCTTTGTAAAACTAATGAGAAACTTTATTTTTAGTAACATATGTTTATTTTTCAGGGCAAACTCTTTGATTCTACAATAGCAGATGAGGGAACGTGGACTTTGGGTAAGAGTAATCTTTTAGAATTCATAGAATCTTTGTTAAAATTCATTTTATGTTGGAACTTAGTATCTTTCTCCTTGAGTCCTTTCGTCTTCAGAGCTTTGAAAGATATAGAAATACATTGAGAACAGTTGTATGAAAAAATTATGTAATGGTTTTTGGAATATATAAAACTTAATGAACTCTAGTATTTTTGTAATTTTTTTCTTTAGAGGATAGAAAAATGGTCCGTATTGTTCTCACAAAGACAAAGAGAGATGCGGCAAATTGTTGGACTTCTCTTCTGGAATCTGAGTATGCAGCTGATCCTTGGGTACAAGACCAAATGCAGAGAAAACTTACATTAGAGAGATTCCAAAAAGAAGTAAGTGAGGTGACTATATGAATGTGTATGGTTAAATATCTAAAAATCATAGAATAATTATTATTTGACATTAAAACTCAATGTGTTTATGAAAGGTAATAAAAAGTAATTTTTAAGGTAAATGACTAGAAAATTTGCCTTTATGTATTTTTAAAAATTTTCTTGAAAATAACTTATTTGTATTGCTATGATTTTGAGTTTAAATTTATTTAATGTACATCAGTAAATCATGAGTAATGAATTCTTATAAAATTAGTGTCAGTATACATATGTGGCATAAAATGTATAAGGCCCCCTTCACCATCATTCCCCCAATTTCTTTCATGTCTCATTTTCATCTCTATAGTTTTTCATCACTGTAGTTTTTCATGTTGCCTTTTCATTTAATAATGTATCTTGGATATCTTTCCCTCCTAGTACATTTGGATAAAATGCACTCCTTTTAATTTGCTTCAGAGCATTCTCTAGTTTGGGTCTATTAATTATTTATTTGGCTGTTTATTTTGATTTTTCCGTTTTCCTCTATTTTAAGCAGAGCTTATGTTTGCATCTCTGTAAAACTACTTAAATGTTCCAAGATATCCATCTTTAAGACAAATACCTAGGAGAGAAATTACTGAGTCAAAGCACTTTTTAAATTTTTTTTGTGGTACCGGGGATTGAACTCAGGGGCACTCGACCACTGGGCCACATCCCCAGCCCTTTTTTGTATTTTATTTAGAGATAGGGTCTCACTGAGTTGCTAAGTGCCTCGCCATTGCTGAGGCTGGCTTTGAACTCGCGATCCTCCTGTCTCAGCCTCCCAAAGTGCTGGGATTACAGGCGTGCGCCACCACGCCCGGCTCTTTTTACATTTTTTGATGAATAATTCTTTTTATATGATGGTTTCCAACTATATATCTCTAGCCTAAACTTTTCTTCTGAACTTTGGATCTGCATATTTAATTACCTGTTCGGCATCTTCATTTGGCTATCTGACAGACTACAACACTCAGCATGTCCAAAGTAGTAACCTAATTTCCTCCCTAAATTTATTTGACCTCCATCCTTCTCATCTCAGTTAATGGAAACTGGTGCTAGGGATTTAGCTCAGTAGTAGAGCACTTGCCTAGCATGTGTGAGGCCCTAGGCTCAGTTCCTAGCATTGCAAAACAAAAGGATAAATCAGTTAATGGAAATTAGTTGCATAGATCAGAAAAATAGGGAATTCTCTTTGATTCCTATCTTCTTTCTCACAACCTACCCAGTTTGTTAGGAAGTCTTATTAGAGATATCTTCCAGATATATTCAAGAATTTAACCACTTTTCACCACCGACACTACTACTACTTTGCTCTGTATCATCTCAAATGTCTTACCTAGATTACTTCAATAACTATCTAACTGGCCTCCTTCCTTCTACTTTGCCCAGGCTGTCTTCTCAAAATAGCAGTTGGATAAGTCCTTTTAAAATGCAAGTTGATCATATAATTTCTCATAACTCTGCAAGTTGCTTCTCTTAATGGAATAATCTAATCAGTTACCCTATTATCTCCCCAACCTTCTCTTCTCTTATTGTTGTCCCCCTCAGTCATTCTACTCCAACCGTACTGTTCACTGTTATTAAACATGCTAGCCTTTTCTTTAGTTGTCCTGACTGGAATGCTCTTCTTCCATAGCTTAGCTAACTTCTACACTGTTTTCAAATCGTTACATGATGTAGCATATGTTGGTCAGTCATCCCATTTAATACTGTAGTTTTGTCCCTATCCTACTTTTTTTTTTTTTTTGGTCTATGACATTTAACCAGCTTTTAACAAACTAGATCAGTGATTGGCAAACTGTGGCCTGTAGGCCAAATTCAGCTCAATGTCTATTTTTAAAGTAAAGTTACTACTATACATCATGCTTATTTGTTTGTGCATTATCTTGCATGCAGCAATTTCATATAGTTGTATACTTGTGACAGAAATTATGTTGTCTACAAAGCCTAAAATATTTACCATCTGACTACTTAAGTATATAGAATTGTTGTGAGAATTAAATGTGTTTTTTATATATAAATATATATGTCTTTCAAAACCCTGCATGACAATACAGTAAGCTTTCACAATAGCTTTTAAAATCGGTTTGCACATTGACATTCAAGTATGTTTCTCTATAAGCTTGTCAATGTAGTACTATACATATAAATCTAAATATCTGTAAATTGTAAACTTGAAAAATACTTCATTGTTTTAAATTTTATTTTGGTAATTACAGTGAGGTTTGGTATGTTTTCAGTTTTTGTCCGTTTAGATCTCCTTTTGTTGTCAATTTCCAGTTCATACTTATCTTTTTCCTAGTTTAAGTTTTATATTACACATTTTTTTCATGTCTTTTAGAATCCTGGTTTTGACTTCAGTGGAGCAGAAATCTCAGGAAACTACACTAAAGGTGGACCAGATTTCTCAAACCTTGAGAAATAACTGCTTTTTTTTTTTTTTTTTGCTACATTCTGTGGATCCTAGCAGATGTTGCCAACTTAAAGGAACAGATTATGTGCTAGAAGAAAAATATGGATGCTTGCAGTTAAATTGCAAAATTGCAAAATACATTTAAATATGGTTCTAAAAATTGCATTCAAATATGATTTACATAGGAAACTTTCATACAATGGGAACTGTCTGTGGACATATGGTAATTTTTTTGGACTTCTTTTTGCTCAGCATGTAGTTTTATATGCTACATTTTACCAGTTTCATATTTAAATGCATTTTTACTACAAAAAACATTGGGGTACAGAATATATTAAATGAAGGGGGGTGCCTGCAGGGAAAATTAAGTTTTTCTTTTGGTAAGTGTGATGCAGGAATAATGTTGAATAAACTTTTTCAGAAAGATGATCGTACTCCCCTTCATCTAAATACACTAATTCACACAGTACTAAAAAACTTTTTTAATAACAAAAAATTCCACAAAGGTATTTTGGGTAGCAATGTTAAAAGAGTTAATGAAAATTTCTTAATTATAACATTATTTCTTAAGGGATTACCTTATGTCAAGAAACTGAAAAAGTTTAAAAAAAAAAACCTAATGATTAATACAAATGAGAAGTATTAATACAACAGAGAAGCAGCTAAGTGAATAAGGGCATGTCGTTTGTAGTGGCAGAATGCAAATTTAGGTCACTATAAACAATGGCATTATTTTGATATTAGTGATTCAGAAATATAGACAGCCGGGCGTGGTGGTGCACACTTGTAACCCCAGCAATTGGGAGGCTGAGGCAGGAGGATCGTGAGTTCAAAGCCAGCCTCAGCAATGGCGAGGCACTTAGCAACTCAGTGAGACCCTGTCTCTAATAAAACACACACACACACACACACACAAAAAAAAAGGGCTGGGGATGTGGCACAGTAGTCCAGTGCCCCTGAGTTCAATCCCCAGTACCAAAAAACAAACAAACAAACAAAACAGAAATATAAACAGGAATTTTCGTTGTTTCTTGTTTTGTTTTTGGTAATGGGGATTGAACCCAGGGGTGTGCTTTACTGCTGAACTATATCCACACCCCATTCCGCCCCCCCAAAAAGACACAGGGTCTCACTAATTTGCCCAGGTGACCTCGAACCTATGATCCTCTTGCCTTAACCTACTAAATTGCTGGTATTTACAGTTGTGGACCACTGCTCCTGGCTATATAGGAATTGTCGAGATTTCATTTCATCCTTTGTCCTTTTTAATTTTTTTTAAAGGAATCTCAAATGTATAGCAAAGTTATGAGTAAAGTACACAAAATTTCTTTCTTCCTGAGACATTTGTAAATAAATTGAAGAGATGATTCACCTTAGTACTTTACTGTGTATTTACTGTAGAGAAGGATGTTCACTTCCATAACTATAACCTAACCATTAAAATTAGGAAATTTATGGTGACATATTACTACTATCTATTCCTCAGATATTCACTCTAATCACATTGATCTGATTGTCCCAATAATGTCTGTCATAGCAAGAAAACCTGTTTACAATCATGACCTGCCTGTAGATGTCAGTCTGGAACAAGTTATTTTTGTGTTTTGTGTTTTCAAAGCTTTGGCATTTTCAAAGATTACATTCTAGCTTTGTGTGTTATTCCTTCTATTTATTTATTTGTGATGCTGGGGATCAAACCCATGACCTCAAGCATGCTAGGCAAACACTCTAGCACTGAGGTACATCCTCAGCATCTCTGATATTTCTTCGTGTTGAAATTCAAGTTATGAATCATTGTCAAGAATGTTATAGAAGTGATCTTATTGCATCCTATTATGGATTAATGAATTCAATTTGTCCTACTTAAGATAGTGTTACTTAGATCACTGAATAAGATAGTGGCTACCATACTTCACTGTAAAGTACCTCCTTTTAAGATTAATTATTTTGGGATAAGGTAGTTTCAAAGTACTACCATGTTTATAGTAAGATTTTAAATTTATATCTGTAGATTCAGTGTCTTACTTGGTGGGTGAAAAATCTATTATTTTTATTACTTTGATGTTTTTAATCCTCAAAATTAAATTGTTGGCCAGGAGAAAACACATGCTAGGTGACTTCTGTTGTCCTTTTAACATATTCCCATGATTATTTGAGCGATTTTCTTACTCTGATGTAATATACACCAGGCTAATTATACATTCCCTGCCCCAGCCCAAGAATCAGCCATTTTCCCAAGGAACCCATGTTCCCTTTAGTGAATAAGGTGTTTTTAAAAAGCTGGGGATGTAGCTCAATAGTAGAGCACTTGCCTAGCATACTCAACGACCTGGGTTCAGTCCCCAGCACCACACACAAAACCATGATCTGTGTGCAAGTAATTACTGTTAGTTTGTGTATAATATGTATAGAAAATCTGTGTGTGTGTGTGTGTGTGTGTGTATAAAATTATTTGGAAAACCATGAGTTCACACGTAAACTTTGAATTCAAATCTCATGAGGTTCATTTTACTTGGATTTCTTTCCATCTTTTATAACTCCCATAGCAGTAAGAAACCTCAGATTATCCTTAATCTATTTGACTTCCTGTCATAGGTCATCTCGCAGTGAGATCCAATATCCTATGCTGAACAGGGACATCCTCCTCACCATCTCTGAACCCCAACACTTAACTCTGGATCACGGTAGCCTATTCACCCTCTGATGCCTACTTTGCTCATTTTACCCAGTAATTTCAGGAATGAGTTGTTGGGGAAGAGCCTTTCTTTCTTTCTTTCTTTTTAAATATTTATTTATTTGCTTTTTAGTTGTACACAATGTGTTTTTTTACGTGGTGCTGAGGATCGAACCCGGGCTGTGCACGTGCCACAACCCCGCCCCCTTTTTTTCTTTTGTTTCTTTTTGGCATTTAAAAAAATATTTTGAATAAACATACAGGAAAACCTTAACTTGTTCTGGGGTATAACTCAGTGAAATTTAGCACATATATAGATATGTATGAACAACTTCATAATCACCCTAAAACAGTTCAATCACTAAAAATACCCCCATGCTATCTATGTAGTCACCTCATACTTCCCAGTCTCTAAACTTTGTAAACCATTTATCTATACAGTTTTGTCTTCTCAAGAATACGTAATATAGCCGGGCACAATAGTGCATGCCTCTAATCCCAGTAACTTGGGAGGCTGAGGCAGGAAGAACACAAGTTCCAGGTCAGCCTCAGCAATTTAGCATGACCCTGTTTCAAAATAAAAACTAAAAAGGGATGGGAATATAGTTCAGTGGTAAAGCACTTCTGGGTTCAATCCCCCATACTCAAAAAGGTATGCATATAAATTATAAATGGGATCATTTAATATTTAAAAAAATAGCTTTATTGACATAATTCATATACATTTCACCCAAAGTATATAACTCAATATGCACAGTATATGTAGCCATTACCATAGTCGATTTTAGAATATTGTCATCATTTGAAATAAAAACCTTGCACCAGCGGAGCAACCACTAATTTATTTTCTGTTGCATAGATTTCCCTGTTCTAAACATTTCATATATATGGGATCAAATAATATGTGGTTTTTGGTTACTGGATTCTTTACAACAGTGTCTTAGAGGTTCATGTATGTTCTAGCATATATCAGTAATTCATTTTTATGACTGAATATTTCATTGCATGGCTGTATCATACTTTGTTAATTCATTTGTAAATTGATGGGTGTTTGGGGGTTTTCCATCTTTTGTCTATGCTGAATATTGCTGCTGTAAACATTTGTGTAGAGGTTTTTACGTGCATATGTGTTTTCTTATCTGGAAGAGAATTTTCAGGTTATGTTTAATCATTTGAATCATCAGATTGTTTTCCAAAGCAATTACATAATTTATTCCCACCAGCAGTGTACCAGAATTCCAGTTTCTTCACATTTGTGCCAATACTTACCTAACTCTTTGAATCTAGTTATTCTAGTGGGTATAGAGTGATAGTTCTTTGTGCTATCTCTGATTTGCATTTCCCTAAAGACTATGTCAGTCTTGTGCTTATTGAACATTTGTATATATTCCCTGGAGAAATGTTTTTTTCAAATCCTTTGCCCATTTTCTTTTTCTTTTCCTTTTTTATTTTTATTTATTTTTTGATACCAGGATTGAACCCAGGGATGCTTAACCACTGAACTACAGCCCTTTTTTTTTTTTTTTTAATATTTATTTATTTGCTTTAGTTGTACACAATGCAATGCACTTATGTTTACGTGGTGCTGAGGATCGAACCCGGGCTGCGCACGTGCTAGGCAAGCGCTGAACCGCTGAGCCACAACCCCAGCCCTGAACTACAGCCCTTTTTGTTTTTGAATTTCATTTTTAAATTTTGAGACAGGGCCTTGTTAAGTTGCTAGGCTAGTTGTGAACTTGCAGTCCTCCTGCCTTAGCTGAACTGCTGGGATTACAAGCATGCACCACCACACCCAACCCTTTGCCCATTTTCAAATTGGGTTGTCATGTTATTTAAAGTTCTTTATATATTACCTCAAATATCTGGTATATGGTTTGTAAATTCTCCTGTGGGTTACTTTTCAATATTGTGATGGTGCCTTTTGAAGCAGTTTTTAATTTTGATGAAGTCTAATTCATCGTGTTAGTGGATCATACTTTTGGTATCTAAGAATGCTTTCCTTAAATTCAATCGTAGGGATTCTTTGTTTTTGTCTAAAAGTATACAATTTTATGTTTTACATTTAAATCTGTGGTCTGTTTTAAGTTAACTTTGTATAAGCTATGAAGTTTAGGTGGAGGTTGATTTTTTTTTTTTTTTTTTTTTTGCATGTGGATATTCATTTGTTTCATGCCTGTAATCCCAGCACTTGGGAGGCTGAGGCAGGAGGATCGGAAGTTCAAAGCCAGCCTCAACAGTGCAACGACTCAGTGAGACCCTGTCTCTAATAAAATACAAAAAAGGGGCTGGGGATGTGACCCAGTGGTCCAGTGCCCCTGAGTTGAATCCCCAGTACCAAAAAAGAGAAAGAAAAGACTATCCATTTCTTTGTTCAAAAATCAGTTGTTATATAGTTGTGTGGTTTTGTATGCTCTTTTCTTTTTTTTTTTTTTTTTTAAATATTTATTTATTTACTTTAGTTGTACACAATGCAATGCATTTATGTTTACATGGTGCTGAGGATCGAACCCGGGCCGCGCACACGCAAGGCTAGCGCTCTGCCACTGAGCCACAACCCCCGCCCATTGTATGCTCTTTTCTATTGAGCTACCATACTGCCTGGATTATTATAGCTTAATATTACAATTAGGTAACATGATTCCTTCAATTTTATTCCTTTTCAAAATTGTTTTGGCTATTTTATTTTTTATCTTTCCATATAAAGTTTAGAGTCGGGATTCCAGGTTTCCCGGTCCCCTTCTCCCTCCCGGGGAAGTCTTTTTCTGCTGTCCTTTAAATAAAGCCTTCCATTTTCTGTTAAAAAAAAAAAAAAAAAAAAAAAAAAAAGTTTAGAGTCAGCCAGGCAATATCTATGAAAAAATCCTTATAGCTTTTTTTTTTGGGCAGTACTGGGAAAAACCCAAGGGAGCTCTACCACTGAGGCACATCCCTAGCACTCCCCCCCCCCTTTTTTTTGAGACAGGGTTTTACTCAATTGCTACACTGACTTGGAACTTTTGATCCTCCACCCTTAGCCTCCTGATTCCTACTGGGGTTTGCCTGAGTCTTTCAACATTAAATATCTCTCCATTTAGTATTAGCATTAAGTATCTCTCCATTTAACTCCTTTTTAATTTCAGTCATTGGCATTTTGTATTGTTTGCAGTTTATCTGTCTTGTTAGATTTATTCCTAAGTGTTCATTTTTAGGGAAGAAATACTATAAATGTTTTTGAAATTTGGGTTTTCATTTGCACATTACTAGCCTATACAACAAATATGTTTGAGTTTTGTTTGTTGACCTTATATTCTGTTACCTTACTAATGATTATAGTTCTAGGAGTTTTTTTTGTTCTTATTGCTGTTGATCCCTTCCTTTTCTACATAGACCATAAGTAGGAAGTTTTATTTTATCATTTTTAGTCTATCTACCTTTTATTACTTT
Source organism: Tamias sibiricus (assembly GCA_025594165.1). Classification (NCBI taxonomy): domain Eukaryota; kingdom Metazoa; phylum Chordata; class Mammalia; order Rodentia; family Sciuridae; genus Tamias; species Tamias sibiricus. Next base: position 16,835,061 of record CM046662.1, read on the forward strand.
TTCCTGCCTGATGCACCAGCTAGAACAATAAAGTGGAAGAAGTGACCAACCCTGTCTTATCTGTTCCTTAGGGTTTTGAAAGCATTACTTGTCGTCATTAAGTAGGATATTAGCTGTATAGTTGTTTTGTTCTGTTACTGGGATTAAACCAGCGTTGGGGTGCAGGGAGCAGTGATCTACCACTGACTTACATTTCCAGTTCTATCTATACATTCGCAGCTTTATCTTATAATTATTATTTTTTAAATTTTCAGACAGGGCCTCACTAAGTTGCTGATGCTAGCTTCTAACTTCAATCTTCCTCAACCTCCTGGGTTGCTGGGATTATAGACCTGAGCCACCATGCCCAGTTAGGTATAGTTTTTCCATACATAGTTTTGTCAGGTTGAGGAGGTTCCCATCTATTGATTTCTAGTTAGCTGAGTTTATTATCTCATCAGAGGGTGTTAAATTTTCTCAAATGATTTTTCTGTATGAATTGCTTCGATCAAATGTTTTTATTCCCTGTTTAGAGTATTAATATGGTGGCTTTATATTGATTTTCAAATTTTGATATTGCTTGTCTCTGCACCCCCCACCCCAACCCAGACTTGGTCATGGATATTGTTCAGTTGATATGTCTAGATTTTTTTGTTGAGAGTTTTGGGGATTATGTTTTAGATACTTGTTGTTCAAAAAGGTGTTTTTACTTTGTGTGTGTGTGTGTATATATATATATATTTTATCTTAGTTTAGGGTCATGTTAATTCTGGCTTTATAAAATGAATTGGGAAGTAATCATTTTCTTATTTTCTGAAAGAGATCCTGTAGAATCTTCTTAATCCTTTATGAATTTGCCAGAAAGACTGTAAATAAGCATTTAATTTTAAAAAATAATTATATAACTTATATAAGCTATCTAGTTCATTTTGGTTAAGTTTTAGTATTTCTTGTCTTTCAAGGAATGGGTTCAATGCTTACCTGTCCTAGCATCTCCAGATGCTAAGGCAAGAGGATTGCAAATTCAAGGTCAACCTCTGTAACTTAAATAAATAAAAGGGGCTGGGGCATAGCTCAGTGGTAGAGCATCCTTGGTTTTAATACCTAATACTCAGAAAATAAAAAGAATTGGTTCATTTTATCTAACTATGTGATTGGATTTGTTCATATTTCTTGGTGTTCTTTTAATGTCTTTAAGGTTTGTATTATTATCTTGGCTTCCCTCCTAATATGGATAATTCTTTTGTCAGTCTTTCTTTTTTATCAATTTTATTTCTCTTTTCTTTTTTAATACTAGGGATTCAACCAGTATGAACTAACTATAGCCTTTTTTTTTTTCTTTTTGTGGTACTAGGGATTGAACTCAGGGGCACTCATCCACTGGGTCACATCCCCAGTCCTTTTTTGTATTTTATTAGAGACAGGGTCTCACTGAGTTGCTAAGTGCCTCGCCACTGCTGAGGCTGGCTTTGAACTCGCGATCCTCCTGCCTCAGCCTCCCAAAGTGCTGGGATTACAGGCATGTGCCACCACGCCCGGCTTTTTATTTTTTGAGACAAGTTCTCACTAAGTTGCTGCGGCTGGGCTGGAACTTGTCATCCTTCAGTCTCCCAAATCACTGGGATCATAGGCATGTGCCACTACCCCAGCATTTTTGCTCTTTGCAAAGAACTGATTTTTAATTTTGTTGATTTTTGTTTATTGTTAGTTGGTATTGAATTTATCGATTCCTCTCTTCCTGTTTATTTCTTCCTTTTGCTTGCTTTAGGTTTTATTTTTTTCCTAAAGTGAAGCTTATTGACTTATACCCTTTTTCCTATTCAATAAGAGCAGTTGATGCTGTAACATTGCTATTATCAGTTTAGCTGCACTCCACAGTATTATTTTCACTTACATTGTTTAAATTATTTTAAAATTCCTTTTAAGACTTCCTTTTAGAGCCATGAATCACTTGGAAGTCTTTAATTTCCAAGCACTTGTAGATTTCCCTATTATGTTATTAATTGCTATTTTATGTTCAAAAAATATTTTATTATTTAAAATCTTTTAAGTTTGTTAAGATTCTTTTTAAGATCCATGACAGGGTCTTCCTTGGTGACTATTTACATGTGCTTGAAAAGAGTACTTAGTTAGCGCTTTTAAGATTTTAAGTCAGATTTGGTTGTTGGTTTTATTCAGTTCTACGTTTTTGCTAATTTTCTAATCTATTAATGACAGGAATGTTTTAATTCCTTGTGATTTGACCATTTCACCTTTCAGTATTGTCAGTTGTTGATTGATGTATTTTTAAGTTGTGATATTCTGTGCCTACAACTTTAGGGATTTCATTTTAGTCAATTGCTTTATCATTGTATGTCCTTTATCCTTAGTAATTTTGATAGTTCCTCAGTATACTTTGTTGAATTGACATAAAAATTGTTTTATCTTCTAGTTCAGTCTATTTTGTTTACTGTTTTGGTTTATGTAAAATTGTGTCACAATTTTGCAATGTATAAATGACATCTTACAAAAATTCTGTTACTGTAAAATTATTATTGTCATGATCATAACAACACTGAAGTTAATGTGGCTAGAATTAGTTTTAATTAGAAATTATGACACTAACAGTTTCACATGAGTCCAATTAATCCTGTATTTACAATTATTCTACATTACAAGGTAATGTGCAAACTATAAGAGCATGGCCTCTGGAGTCAGAACTGCCTGAATTTGAATCCCCGCTTCAAGTACCAAGTATTTGACTAGGGGCAAATCATTTAGCTTCTCTGTGCCTCTACATCATTTGTAAATTTGGAAGACCTCACTTGCTTTAGAGAATTATACAAGATGATTCATATAAAACTTCTAGCAATAGTACCTGACAACAAAAGCTGCCATTGCCAGCTTTAAAATATTAGACCAGGGTTGGGAATGTAGCTCAGTGGTAGATCGCTTGCCTACATGCCCAAGGCCCCGAGTTCAATCCCAGGCACCACAAAATAAAAGAATAAATAAAAACGACTTTATAAAAAAACATTAGAGCAGAAATAGCTCTAAGGATAGTAGTTTGTAGTGTATCTCATAATTTAGATAGCATGTTTCATAATTAGAAAAACAATCAGGCCGGGCGCGGTGGCGCACGCCTGTAATCCCAGCACTTTGGGAGGCTGAGGCAGGAGGATCGCGAGTTCAAAGCCAGCCTCAGCAATGGCGAGGCACTTAGCAACTCAGTGAGACCCTGTCTCTAAATAAAATACAAAAAAGGGCTGGGGATGTGACCCAGTGGTCGAGTGCCCCTGAGTTCAATCCCCGGTACCACAAAAAAAAAAAAAAAAAAAAAGAAAAACAATCAGATAACTTTTTAAAAAATAACTATTAAAAGTTTATTAAATGTCTAACAGGAGTCAAGTGCAAAACAGTGTTCTCTTTGATCAATAATTCCTGGCAATGTCCACATTATAAAATCTTATTAGTTTTAGTTAAATATTAATCATTTGAGATCATATATTGTTTCTATTCAACAAAAATCACCAATTGATCCAATCAGGATTAACACAATTAGTCACTTCCCTGCTGGAATGCTATTTAATTAGGTTAAGAGGGTTTGCACAAAACTTGGGGTGGGAGAATCATAGCCTTTGGGACAGGAGTCCCATGTTTCTCCTTTGCCAGCAAAGCAATACTTTTTCGTCTGTCTCAAAACAAACAAAAACTTCAGGTTGGTGGAATCTACATCCATAGCAGTGGTAAATCTATAAAAAGTGATTAATATTTCCACAGATATCTTTTTAATGCATATAACATTTACTTGTATCAAAATATTACAAAGTGTCAATTAGGTAATGGTTGTACTATTAAAAGAGATTTTAGTTTCTGCTTCCATGTATCTTAGTTTAGTACAAAATTTCAATATACTTAGAGATAGCTTTTTATAATTTTTATTTTTTTTGGGGGGGGGGTACCAGGGATTGAACTCAGGGGCACTCGACCACTGGGTCACATCCCCGGCCCTTTTTTGCATTTTATTAGAGACAGGGTCTCACTGAGTTGCTAAGTGCCTCGCCATTGCTGAGGCTGGCTTTGAAACTCGCGATCCTCCTGCCTCAGCCTCCCAAGTGCTGGGATTACAACAGGCATGCACCACCATGCCCGGCTCATTTTTATTATTTTATTACTGTGCTAAAATAATCAGAAAAGGAAAAAAAACCACCCAGCAAAGGATTGCATTTCAATAATTTTATTGAAAGGTATATTCCTTAGTACCAAACATAATGGTAGTTTGTTAGATTACATCTGCCAACTCAAAATTAACACTGATGTTTTCAAAATATTGAAATATTAATCTTTTGGGAAAACTGAGAAGTTATCCTTGACACAGCTTATAAAAATTAAGGATAAAATAAACTGGTTCTTTGGTTTATTTTTCAGTGCTTATTTATCCATAACATTGTCAAGATTGATTACTGCCTTTCTGGATAGACTCAGGCTACACACTGCACCGAGTCATTGCTTACAACACTTTAACATGGTATATCTTATATTCACAGGCTGATCTGGAGAATACTGAACACTACCTCAGTGATCTCATAATTATGAAGTTGCCTACTTAATTTTCTTAAGACACAATATGGGTATTTGTGAAAGTATTTTCTTTTAAACCCATTATATCCCATCCTATATACAGGACACCTATAAAAATGAAGCAATTTTACAGGGCCCCTATAAAATTCTATAGTTTTTTTTTTTTTTTTTTTTTTTTGTGTGTGGTTACCGGGGATTGAACTCAGGGGCACTCGACCACTGGGTCACATCCCCAGCCCTTTTTTGTATTTTTATTTAGAGACAGGGTCTCACTGAGTTGCTAAGTGCCTCGCCATTGCTGAGGCTGGCTTTGAACTCGCAATCCTCCTGCCTCAGCCTCCCAAAGTGCTGGGATTACAGGCTTGCGCCACCGCGCCCAGCTCTATAGGTTTTTATAGGTGTCCTGTATATAGGACAATGGGACATAATGGGTTAAACAACATTTTACATTAGAAGCAATGGCAGTTGGTCTACAGTAAAAACATTTGGAGTGCTTTGTGTAGCCTAAACTTAACTTTTATGTAAAATTTTTTTTATCATGAATACAAACATCACCTGTTTCTAGAAGAAATATTAAAGATAATGATTATGCCAAACTTACTAGGTCTATAATTTTTGCTTTATATAAAATGCCCTCAAATTTAAATGTAATTCTCATATAGCATTGAAATCCTCATCTCTGAATTATAGATGCCAAGAAACCATTTGCATTGACTATTTACCCTTATCTTGCCTTAAAGTGCTTTTGTGAAATGTTCATTCTGATGTAAACCTCATAATTTAACATTTACATTAAGCAGGTTACCATTTCAATACCTCCTAAATACAACATATTGCTCCGTATAGAAAGATCAATGTAAGAAATGAAGTTTCACAGTTTACCTTCCCAAGCTTGTTACCACTGTTTCACATTTATGCCTTTAGCTTCATTTGAATGCTTCACAAGTGAATTTAAATCTAAACATTATTTTACTACAGCATACTATTAGACAGTTTTTGTAAGCCTAAGAACATTCTGCTAGGCTTGAATCCACATCTCAGCGTTCTAGAGAAAAGGCCTCAAGAGAAGAGGTTTTTATTGCTACAGAAATAGACCTTAAGTAAACAACAACCAAAAAAAAAAATCCCAACTTAGCAGAGGTCTGCCTAAATATTACTTTTAAAAGTTAACTGTTCATATTATCAGTTTCATAATCATATGTAGATGTTAAATATTAACATTTAGTTTTAAAAGGAAAAAGATAAATCTTTACCATGAGGTAAGAAATTTAGATGACAAGAATGTATAACATATGCAGTGACCAAGTTTACATTTTTTATGCATATAATTACTTTCTAGTAGTTCAATTGCCATAGCAATGATACACTGGCAATTTCCCAATGTGGAGATTATCTCCCTTATATTATTTTTTCTTTAAGTATGATTTTTTAAAAAAATATGGGCCAAATGATGATTTTTTAAAATATGGGCCAAATTTTTGGTCCTCTTATCCTACTCAGGCTTGTATAACTTTAAATGAGTGAGAGCTTGGGTTCTACATACTGCAAGATGATGGGGGAGGGGTGGGGAAGGTCCAATTTCAGTGCTACTTTACAAATTTGGGCTATCAGTGAGGATGTTTTCTAAGCTGATAATTTAAATGGTCATTAAATGAAACAAACATATCAGAGGTTGGATAATTCCTTTCTCTAAGAGTGTTGCGCCTATGTGTAGTAAATGCCTTCAAATATTAGCTGACTAGATCATAATGTCATTTTCCCTCTGCTATTTCAACTCCATTTTGTTTATTTTGAAAGTAGTATTGCAATTTTTCAATGGTAGAAGAAAATTATGTCATTGGAAAAATTTCTCTATACAAAGAGTAACAACCATATTTGCCAGTTAAGGAACCATTTCAGGAATTGTTGGAAGGTGAGTTATTCTATAGTAACTATGCTTCAGTTGCCGTGCTGTACGCCCAGAAACAATCCATTTCAACTTCTGAACATTTGGTTTGGAACACTTGTTTGATGAATATTCGGTTAAACACTTGGATACGAGCTCCTGCCAGAAGGTCAAATCTCTGCCATGTATCTGCACATAAAATTTTGAAAGTTATTAATTAAAATAAAGTCCTGTATTAACTATAGTAAAAAATACAGCCTACTAACATGTCTTTCCTTGTCAGAAAAGATTCAAGGCTAGCTACTTTAGTTTCAAATAAACACATGACCTTTCATTTTATTTGAGGAGATAGTACAAGTGGTCAAGTTTCTTTCAGTTGTTAATGGGATTTAAGCTATGACCTTGGCATACCTTGGAATGTTTCTGAAGACATTCTACTCCTTCTGTTAACTCTACACAGTTCTGTGCTTGAATCTCCAAAGCTATGATGGACAAAGCCAACACAGAAGGCTGAAAAGAAATAAATATAATGTAAATGTCAAATATAAAAACAGATCTACATAAATGTTTAATCGTTATAAAATATTTACCTTTGCTTTAGAAAATATGATCCTGCAATGACATGCCTTAAGTTGAGCTTCCAGTCTTTCAAAATTAAGGCTATTTTTCCTTTAAAAAGAAAATGGAAGTGATTTTATTACATCTAGTCGGGAAAAATTTTTAGAAAAATATTAAAGTCGGTTTTCAAAAACCAACGTGCACGCTTATCATTGAAAGTCACTTGAAGTAAAGGAAATTTCCCTTTAATCAGAGACATTAACTTCTTAAGGGACCCAAACCTGAGTTTTAAATGATTTGAGCCAAAAATAAATAAATAAAATGAACAGAATCTTGCCACAAATATCAAATTTATTTTCATTTTAATCTATTTCTGTACATATTGAATGTCCTTTTCCTATAAATCTGTATTTGATGCCGCACTTGTGAATATTGATTTTATGCAATATATATACAATATCATTCAAATTTCTAAAGCTCATTTGTTAAAAACAAAGGGCACATACCTTTCAAATGGCAAGTTCTCTTGAATGAGCGAGTAATAGAGTTGCAGAAATTGAAAGGCAGTAGTAGCTTTAACTTTCCAACACACCTTCTCCAATACAATCTTTTCCATTCTCATCAGGTCTGAAACCGTGAACCTATATTGACTTATTCGGATCAAGTCAGTTGCCAATGGGACATTCCTTTCTTCTTCTATTGATTTTACAGCCAAATAAAAGCAGCTCAGTCCAACACACCCAAGGTGCTTGGGCTGTACCTGAAAACAAAAACCAAGCCCATGCTTCTATCATATTTCAATTAATACAGCATAAAGAATAATATAGAACTCAGACTCATCATTATGAGTCATCATACCTAAAATGTAGCCTGTCAACACTATGTACCCCTCTTGGAATTATTATTTGAGCAATATGACTAGTTTTCAGTACAATGTTTGGCTTCAGCATAACAAAATTCTGACTTTTTTTTTTTTTTTTTTTTTAATCGTTGTAGAACTACAAGCAAACACTATGTTCTAATTTGACCAAATAAATTAACTGGTCAATGACTTAACACAAGTACTCGAACATGTTATAGCTTATACACAATTTTCCTTCCAGGATGTTACATTTTTCCCACACTCTTTTTGCAGTAACAAACACAAAACATTTTTTTTAATGCTATTATAAACACATACCATTTACTCTGCCTATAAATTTCTATCTACAACAAATCCATCCTTTTTATGTATTTGTCATTTTCTAAATGTCTACAGTGTGAGGCACAGTCACTATTCTATCCAGTGTTTAAGTTCCAGCTCAAGTGAAACTTTGTTCTTCTCTTATAAACTTTTTAAAAATTTTAATTTTTAAATTTTTTCTCATAATCTTTCACAGCAAATTTACACTTCTTTTAAAGCATAATTATTTTTCTTATTATGACTTTTACTATGACGATTATCTGTGGAAACATTCCCACATAAGACTATTGTATTTGAAGGATAGCTTTATACTTTTCATTTGTGAAATATACATAGATTCAAAGGTAGTGCCTACACATGGTGTCTAGAGTTGTTTAATCAGTTTGTTGAATCAGTTTTTTGAACCACTTAATTCAACAAATATTGGATTCTTTCTATACATAATGCATTGTGTTAGCTACTAAAGACTAAAATGTTTCATTCTAATTTTGACATTATCCAGTGATCTTGTGGGTATAGGGAAGGCAGATGTGCTTTTAACAGTTAAGCTTTAAGGTTTGAAAGCTACACAGATGTCTTCCAGAGAAATAACTATATACCCATGCTCCTTCAAATGATACTCCTTGAAACTGCAATGGTTAAAACAATTAGAATTTTTTATATGTTTAGTGGAGACATATATCCTAATTCTTAACCACAATTTAGCATTCTGCCTTTAACAAACTTCATTACATTTAAAAAACAACTGTGCCTAACAGTAGCACTATTCACAGTAGCCAAGTTATGGAGCCAACCTAGGTTATCCTTCACCATATGACTGGATTTAAAAAAATGGTATATATACAAAATGGAGTATTACTTCGCCATGAAGAATGATTTCATGGTGTTTGCTAGAGACTATCATGCTAAGTGAAATAAGCCAGTCTTCAAAAGTCAAAGGAAGAATTTTTATCTGATATGTGGAAGCTAATCCAAAATAACAGGAGGGGGTGGGGGGTGGTGATAGTTTTACAAAAGAATAGAAGAAATATCAGTGGAGTAGACAAAGGGGAGTGAAGGGAAGGGTGGAGAGATGGGACAGGGAAGATGGTGGAATGAATCTGACCTAATTTTCCTACATATATGAATACACTATAGTGAATCTCATCATCTTGTACATCCACAACACACTAATTTAAAAAAAAAAAAAAAAAGTATAAATAGCAGAAAGACCAGTAGAGAGAAGGGAACAGAGGGGAGAAGGGGAGGTGAAGGGGAAATACTGGGGACTGAATTAGAACAAACTATATAGTCCATGCTTTTATAATTATGTAAAAATGAATCCTATTGTCATGTATAACTAAGAACACCACCCCCCCCCCAAAAAAAAAAAAACAAAAACCCCAAACTGTAAATAAGTGGAAACATTCAACCTGTCAAGAGAGGTTTTTAAAAACATCCAATTTTCCAGCTGGAAGACTGCAATTATTTGATATTGGACTATTTTCCATCTCAGAATATAACTAATAAACGATACATTATTCTTGATTATAAGGAAGCATATAATGCAGTAGTGCACAAAATTCCTATAGTGTTTTGGTTACTTGCTGAATATACAAAAAGTTAAGTCTAAGTATCAGGCAAAAGCCAGCAACTACATCTCTAACACAACAATGAACAAAATTAAGAAATACTCAGGGTAATATAGCTTAAACATACCTTCATTTTAGACAGAAATCTGTCCAGCAAATTCACAGCTAGAGAAAATGTCTCCGTGTCGAAGCCAAAGAACTGAGTTAGACTAAGAAGATCTTTTACTTCAAAGTCCCTTAGTCTTGCAGTCATTCTGAGGCCATTATCGTGTGCAGACTCAATTAGCCTCAAGCCACAGACCTTTGGCTGACATCTAGACTCCTGTTCCAACAGGGTATTCAGCTGGTGTAGCAGTTTCTGAGAGTCAGTTGTTGTCAGTACCTCTATCATCTATATATAGAACAAATCCCAGAAAGGAGTAAGAATAGCTCTTCCTGCTTTGCTTGGCCATCTTTGCATTGTGCCAAGAGGTGCTTTATAATACATATCTTACCTCTCTCAATGGGGCTAGTGAATCTAAGTCATTGCAAAGTGCTGTTCCCCCTCCCCCCCTTCTACAAGTTGGCCACATTGTAAATTGTGAGTTCCTAGAGCACAAAAACTATACATTTTTCAAAAATGCAAATCTTCGAGAAATATTGTGCAAGTTGTTAATTGTCAATGGATAACAACGAACAGACATTGTAAGGCAGGAAACCAAAACTTTGGGATCTAACAGTAACACGTACTATTCTGCCTCATATTAACAATGTGAACCATTCAAGTTACTTAATTTTTCTTACTTTTCTGTAAAGTGGGAAAAGTTTATTATATATCTCGTAGACCTGTGCATATTAAAATGAGATAGCTTAGAGTTTAGCGCACAGGTGGATGCTTAATAATCATTGGGCAATAATGAGCTCATTTCTACATCTGTAAGATGAAGGTAACAATATCTGACCGTAATGATTACACAAGATGATTAAAGAGAGTAGCACAGTGCTACGTATTAATTGATTTTTAACAGTACTGGAGATAAAAAAGAGTGCTAGGTGGGCACATAGTAGCTGGCGGGTGGGCGGTAACCTAGTCTGCAAGATGAACCTGGGAATTACAGTAACTGTGCGTAATACAACTAAGACCCTGCAACAGTTAAGTCTAAATACACGGAAGGTATCTAGAGCCTTCTATCAATTTAAGGACAGGAAGGCAGGACATCTTAGGGTTGGTCAGGTGAGAAACCACTAACTTCAGGGGTCCAACGTTTAGGTTCCTGGAGTGGTCGCTGGGACTGACACCTCAGAAGCACTGCGCCGGCTCCGCCCCTCCAGGCTCAGACTAGCCTGGGCTTGTGCACACACTCTCAGGAAAAGGGCGCGTGCCAGACTTAGCCCTCCGCCCGCGCCTCCACCCGCCCTAGAGTCACCCGAGACCCCACCCAGCTCACCTTGATAGAGACTGTGGCTCCTCAGCAGTAACCACCCTCCCCGGGCCTACTCCCACTTCGCCCCAGGATATCAAATCCAAGAGATCGCGAAGGGGAGGGGATTCGCGGGCTAGAGTGGAAAGGCCCGGGGAGGGGGAGCTGTCCTGGGCGATGGTCTCGGCAGCGCAGCCGAGACTCCTCTGCCCTCTTCAGGGTCAGCTCGGAGCCGAAGGGGCCGCGCCTGGCCTCCGGAGTGATATATTGGGGGCGGGCCTTTCCCGCGGGGAAGCATTTTTGCCGCTGATTGGTGTGGTTCTTTTGATGGATGGCTTCTGTGATCCAAAGAGGGCTGGTCCACAGAGGCAAAAAAAAAGCGTGGCCAATCAGCGCACACTTCCTATTATAAAGACTGGAATTCTCCGCCTTGTTGAGGCCACGCCCCTACCTCTAAACGCCGCTCATTGGAGAATTTTCTAAAGGGTCTTCACGCCGGAGGGGGCCGAACTAAATACAACATGCCAGCCCTTGCCCGGGCGCTTCGTTCAGCCGCCAGCCAAATTGTCAGACTATCATTCCAGAATGTACGGGGAATTTTCTCTGCAGTATTGTAGTTGCATAGTGGTTCTGCCTCCTCTTTCTGAAACTACAATGACAAGTTAAAAAAAAAAAAAAAAAAGTCAAGCTTTGATTTTTCATTACACATGGAGAGGTGGTAGATTTTCTGTGGTGCGGTTTATTTAAATTCCAGCAGGTTCTCCTTGTGAACTATGGAAATCGATTATCTTCGTCTTGTTTTGCTTTTTGTGTATTTTGTCAAATGCTGTGATCGAGTTGGACTGTGTAATTTCTTGATCCTCTACTAATTTTTTTGAATATGCTTTTAAAACAAATGTAAATAGAAATGTTAACAGTTCAGTTGATTTAAAAACGAAAACTGTAGCGGACCTTTAAGAGCAATACTGGCAAATCTTCATTGCAGTGAGAGTGAATTTCAGACTCCTATCTGGGTGTAGAGTAAAATTACTCTTCTTATTTAATATAATGAACTTAATCTGTATTGGCCTTTTCCCTGCCAGGTTAGTGGGAAAATAATTAGTCCGAACTCTTTCTGGATTCCTTCCCTCTCTTTCAGATAGTCACAAGCGATAAGAGTCTATTAGTTAACAGAGCCTAAGGAAGGGTGCAGAAGACATCAGTACTCAACACTTACACTGCAGCTAGATGTCTCTGTCTTCATGGTCAATTCCTGTTCCATGGTTCTCTGGGCATTGAAAAAGTGAAAATCTGAAAGATTTTGCTGGTACTTCTGCAGTTTGTGCCACGTACTTCCCTGAGCCAGCGCCCCAAGACTAAGCCCTGGAATTGGGAACTGTGGTGCCAAGGGGAAGCGGGGGAAAAGGCTTGGGGAAAAAAGTTAATACCTCAAAATAATACCTCAGTCAAATTTTCAGGTCAGTTTTAGAAGCTGGGGCACAAGTGGTGAAGGGGATTTGTCCCCCTTGAAAGCAGACAATGAAAATAAATTGGCACTTTATTAATTTTTTGTGATGCTGGGGATTGAACCTAGGGCACTCTACCACTGAACTGAATCCCCAGCCCTTTGAAATTTTTATTTTGATACGGGGTCTGGCTAAGTTGCCTACCTGGCCTCCAACATATGATTTTCTTGCCTCAGCCTCCCTAGTATCTGGGATTGCAGGCATGTACCACCAGGCCTGGCTTAAGTTGGTAATTTAAAGCATTTAATTAAAAATATTTCCTGCGGCCTGGGGTTGTGGCTCAGTGGTAGAGTGCTCACCTAGCACATGTGAGGCCCTGGGTTTGATCCTCAGCACCACCATAAAAATAAATAAATAAAATAAAGGTATTGTGTTCAACTTCAACTAAAAAAAAAATATTAAAAAAATACTTCCTGCAAAAATATGTGTTTACAAATGTATGATTCTCCTTTAAGTTTTTAATTCCTGTTATTCCTAATTATTAAATTACCACCGTGTAAGAAAAGGAGTTTAGGATCTATAAGATATTTATAGCAATGACAAGCACATACAAGTTTGCTAATATTTATTGAACTTCTAACTTGTGCCAGTGGAGGACAAACTAGAGTAGCTTCTGGCCTTGTAGAACATGTAGTTTTGTGAGTAATATGAACACATAGATTTAGGAATAAAATAAACTTATTAGTTGTGTGACTGTAAGCAAGTTATTTAATAACATTGAGTTTCCATTTTATCAAAAATAGAAAGTAAAAATATCTTACTCATAGGGTAATTGAGATGATTAAATAATGAAAATACATAAAGAGTTAGGCAGTATTCCCAGAATACAGCAATTTACTTGATAAATGGTAGCCTTTATTATTAACTTACAAAGTTACAAACATTTATTTTTACCCCTTCCTTCTTTTATCTTTTTTGGTGTTAGAGTCAGAGCTCTATATATGTTAAGCAAGCATTCTACAATTGGGCTATATCTCTAACCTCTAACTTTATTTATTTATTTATTTTTGCAGTACTGGGGAACAAATCCAGGGGTGTTATACCTCTGAGCTGCATCCTGGCCCTTTTTTATTTTTTTTTAAACTTTTGAAACACAGACTCTCTGAGTTGCCCAGGCTGGCCCAGAAATGGCAATCATCCTGCTTCAATCTCCTGAGTCATTGGGGTTATAGGCATGCACCACTGAGTCTGGCTAATGTTTTTTTTTTTTTTTTTTTTTTTTTTTGATGTCTTGCTTAAACATATGTTTGATTATTCTCTATTGTCAGACCGAGTCTTCTATTCTCAGCTTAGAAGGAAAATCAGAGTAGTAGAAATGTTTAGCAGGAATAAAAATATCTTAATTTCTACATCTTATTTACAGCTGAAATTTTCGCTTGAAAGCTTTAGGATATCATTGTTTCTATAAGAAAAAAATGTTTTCTTTCAGATTCGAATATTTTTACTTTTTATGAAAAACATTGTTTCACTAGCACTGAAGAAATAGTAACTAAATGTAAATCAAATCAAATGAACATTCTTTTCTTTTTCTCCTTCCCCTTCCCCTGCCATTTTATTCCATAGTATTAGATAAAGACCATCATTTGAATAATTTAAAAGACCTAACTAGAAAAATCTAAAAATTAACAATTATCTACTCTTGGAAAATAAGGAAAACGAGTCTTTCATTATTTTTAAAGAAATGTAGATTTACCCATGATGTCCTATCTGAATTGTTTGAATGGCTGATTTCTAGAGTATGGTCTTGATTAAATGATATATTCAACTCCTGTCTGTGTATTTTCTTTTCCATCAACAGTTAAGTGCAATAAGAACTAATGCTCAGAATAAAGACCTTGAAGCTAGTCAAGGAATCCAGACAGTAACAGGAAGATTTAATCATATTCTCTATATTGTAGACTATAGAATTGCCTTGAGCTATGAGGATTATGACAGGCAGGGGTAACACTGGTGGTGTGTCTAATGCTGCCCTGACTCACAGGGAAATTCCTAATGGTTTCTATTTCCATCTTGGAGGTGATAAAGGATTTGCTCCACCCACCCACCCACTCACACAATGTCTAAGCATCTTACCCTCTGTTCAAGCTCACTGACAAATGTCCAGAACGTTTGGATATAGAATTGTCCGGGGACCAAGGAAGTGAGGATCAGAAAGAACTCAAGTGGGACCCTCAGGAAAGTGTCTACTTCCTGATCTTTTCTTGTAACTATTTATAGTCTCCTCCACCTCTTCAGGCATGCTCTGATGAATCTACTCTGTTCTGTTCCTTTGAAGATAACTTGCTTGGCAGTGGCTTCTTTGATTCCTCATTCTAATCTAAATTCCTTTTCCCTTTGCACTGTACTAAAATCAGGGTCCTTCTAGGTCAGAACCTTTGTTCCCTAGGATGGCAGTAAACTGGTGATGGCTTCTTTGCTTCAGGTCACAACTTTGCTTATCTCTCTAGCTTTTAACTCTTCTTTCCCCTATCTGATTTTGCCTTTGCTCTTTCCTCTACCCCAACCTCATTCTTCTAAAAATTATCCAGTCCCAAGTTGGTTGTTTACTACTGCCTCCTGTTGGTGGTGGGTCAAAGCCTCTTTCCAGCATTAGTTTCTGCGGCTGCTAGAGGGCCAAGGGGAACCCTCTTCCTCAGAATTCCAAGGGTGGCTGCATGAGTGTGGAGCTAAAGCATGTAATTAAGGTAACATATTACATGTTTCCGTTTGTCTTCAAAACAAAACAAATCACACAAAAAATTTTCAGGAAGACATGCAAATTCTAGAGTAAGTGCCATGCAGAGGTGGGCACTCTTGTATGTGCCAGAGGAGCACATGAAAAGATTTATACCAGTCAGTTTTAAAGGTAGGCATGGAGGGAAGGGGCTTCTTAGAGATTTCCAAGATAATATAATTCCTGATCTGGGTTTTGAAAGATTTAGCCAAGTGAAGAGATGATTGCAAAAGACAGTGCAGGCAAAAACACCAAAGGCACAGGGGAAAGAACAAACTGATTTCTGTGAATGAAATGTAGATCACTCTGGCTAAAGTATGAAGGGTGTGAGGGTTGGTATAGCAATGAGACTGGGTTGAGAAGCAGTTATTCATCCTGAAGGACTGTGAATACCACATCCACCATTCTTTTTATTTATTCATTTATTTTTTTGTGTGTATGTACTGGGGATTAAACTCAGGAGCACTCAACCACTGAGCCAAATCCCCAGCACTATTTTATATTTTATTTAGAGACAGGGTCTCACTGAGCTGCTTAGTGCTTTGCTTTTGTTGAGGCTGGCTTTGAACTCGAGCGCTTCTGGCCTCAGCCTCCCCAGTTGCTGGGAATACAGGAGTGTGCCACCACACCTGGCTCACATCCATCATTCTTAGAATATAGGAACTGTTTTCTGCAGACTTTGAGGAACCAACCATAGACTTCAAAGATAATAAAAGGTATGGAAAATGACAATCCCTGGGAAGAAGGCAAACATTAATCTTTTCTCAGTGACCATGGATCCCAGAGGAAGAAGTTAAGCAATGAGTGCTGGGCTTGAGACTTTTTATCCTTTCTTGGCAATAATGAGTTTCAGACTTTTGTAACCTCTTTCCTGACTGCCCAAACTGACACGTTGTTGTACGCAATTTGCAGGAAAAAAGTCTCACAAGCCACTCATGTAACAGCCAAAGAAGCCTTTATTCCGGCCAGGGCCACCAATTACGATCCGCACAAAGCAGGGTGGTAGAAAATGGTGGCACCTCTTAACAAGGGCAGAGTTTTTAAAGCACAGGGTTAATAGGCCCTCAGATGAAGATGGTTTAAGGGTGGGTTAATATGCCCTCAGGTGGAGATGGTTTAAGTCGCCTCTTGCTTATTACAACGTTCTGCTGAAGTCCCCATTGATTAAGTCACCCTTGTTGTAGCCTATAAAACACAGACCCCTCTTGTAACCAGTGGCCATTTTCTACCCCAAAAATGAGCCCCTCCGATGCCTGCCTGATTGACTTCGAGGCTTAATAAATGGCATTGATGAATCCCTTGAGGTCTCCTCCCATTTTGGTTGTTTGTGCTTATAGATAATGCCACAATTGAGCGTGGATTTAGAACAAACACTTGGCATCAGGGTGAAGATTGGAGAGAGGTAACCAAAACCCAATCAGGAAGAAAAGTTAAGAGGACATTGTTTTAACCCAGAAAAAAAGTGACAAAGTCAAATGGAGGGAATCAGAGTGAAAATGGTGAGAAAGAGATGGAATCAAGGGGCTTTAGGAGGTGGAAAGATGGATTGTGATTAGTGATCAAGTATCTTAGTTTCTGGTTTAAGCAAAATGGGGTTCTATTTATGTATTTGTCAGGAAATATAAGAAAAAGACCAGGGTTTCTAGGGGGAAAACTTAGAGCTGTAGGGACTTTCAGGTAGAGATTTTAAAAAATCAGCTAGAGAGACACTGGGTTCCATAGATAGCCTGGGCCTCACCAGAATATGTGGGTAGTTTGAATCATAAAAATAGATCAGTTAAGGAGTATTATGATTTAGATATGAGGTGTCCCCTTAAAGCTCATATGTTAATGTAGTAATGTTTAGAAATAAAATGATTGGATCATGAGAACTGTAAGCAAATCAGTCTATCCTAGTTTGAATGAACTGACTGGGTAGTAACTGTAGGCAGGTGGGACATGGCTGGAGGAGGGTGGGTCACAGAGGACGTGCATCTTCTCTGTGGCCCCTTCCTCCCCACCCCCAACTCTGCTTCCTGTCCACCATGAGATGTCCTGCTTTCCTTCAGTGTGTCCTCCAGTCATGATGTCCTGCCTCACCTTAGGCCCAGAGCAATGGACTTCATCATCTATGGATGGAGACATATGAAACTGTGAGCCCCAAATGAACTTTCCCTCCTCTACACTGTTCTTGTCAGGTATTTTGATAACTGCAATGCCAAGCTGAGTAAATCAGGGAACGTTGAAAATGGTAAGTCTGAAGAGAGACTCTAGGGAAGAGGAGTCACTAAAGGAAAGGGGAGAGAAGGAAGAGGGAAACCAGCAGAGAGCAGCTTACAGGAACCAGGAGAAAGTGTTTCAAGGAGGGAGTGAGCATGGTATCAGAGAGGAAAAATGAAGCATGAACAAGATAGAAAATGAACTGATGAATATATGAACCACATTTATAGGGAACTTGACTGTAAGGAGTAGAGGCAATAACCAGAGAGTGGATGTGGAAATAGAGATATTTTGCTTTTTGTTTTTTTAGTTTTTTTTTTCTTTTTTCTTTATAATAGTAGTATGTATTACAATTCATAATGCACATATATAGCATCTTTTTATATACAACTGTTTGTATACAAAGTATATAAGTACCATTCAGATCTTCAATCATGCATTTAGGATAATGATATCCATCTCATTCAACCACCAATGTTTTTTTCCTTTTTCCCTCCCTCCCTCCCCCCTTGCTCCTTCCTCCCTTGCTCCCTCCCTTCCCCTCCCTTTCCTTTGACCATTCTAGTGTTCCTCTAATCCTCCTATGTGCCCCCATCCAACAACACTGTGAACTAGCCTCCTTATATCAGAGAAAACATTCAGTATTTGGATTTTTGAGATTGACTAATTTCACTTAGCATTATATTTTTAAAGATGAGGTAGACTTGTACCTGTTTAAATAGTGTCAGGAAAGAGCCAGCAGAGAAAAAGAAGTACGTGTGTACTGGAACAATCTGAGGCCTCATATGACTCTAGTTAATTTACTTGATACTAGTCCATTTACACTCTGGTAAGCTGTATTGTTACAGAAGCTTCTAGTCAAAACTCAACAGACTGCAATGGAAACAACACAAAGGAGCAGTAATTCTGTGTATTTGGAATGGTTAAAGTTCTGTGGAATTGGTATTATTCTGTAAAACACTAGTTGCTTTACAAATGTTTATATTGCCTACAGTTATTTTATGTGCATAATTTTCAGTTTCAAATTATTCAAAGGACTCTTCTTGATTTAAAATATTTTCACTTGAAAAGGAAACCCTTACACACTGTTGGTGGAAAATGTAAATTAGCACAGCCATTATGGAAATAGGATGGAGGTTCCTCAAAAAATTAAAAAAATGGGACTAGCATAGGATCCAGCAATCCCACTACCGAGTTAGGGAGTATTATGATTGAGATATGAGGTGTCCCCTTACAGCTCCTGTGTTAAAGGATATGAAATCAGTATGTTGGGAGACATTTGCACTCTCATTTTTGCTGAAGCACTATTTATAATAGCCAAAAAAAAAAAAAAAAAAAGGAATCTACCTGAATGTCTATCGATTGATGAATGGATAAATAAAATGTGGCATGTGTACACCATGGTGTACACTTATCCACCCAAAGTGTGAATTCTGTCATTTGTGACAACACGGATGAAAATAGAAGTCAATATGTTAAGGCAGACAGGCCAGGCACAGAAAGACAAATCCTGCATGATCTCTTGCTCATATGTGGAATATGAAAAAGTTGATCTCACAGAAGGTGAGAGAAGAATCGTGGTTACAAGAGGCTGGGAAGTGTGGGGGGAAGGGAGAGATGGGGAACTGTTGGTCAGTGGGTACTACGTTATAGTTAGGAACAATAAGTTCTAGTGCACTATTGCACAGTAAGATGACTCCAGATAACAGTAGATAAGGTACTGTATTGTATATTTCACAAAATCTAGAAGAAAGGATTTGAATGTTTTTATCACAAAGCCATGACAGATTTTTGAGGACATAGATATGATTCCCTTTATTTTAATACCATACAATGTATACATGGATTAAAACATCATATGGCACTCCATGGTACAATTTTTAATGTCAATTAAAAAGATGAATTAAGCATTTTCACATGTCAAATTTAGGAAACTTTCTTTACTTTATTTGCTTTATTTACCCATATGTAGTTAAAATATGATGGAGCAGTACAATAAATCTGTCCAAGACTTCTTTAAATATCCAACTTTTTGTTGGACATTACTCATTCACAGAGTAAGCTCAAATAGAATAAACCATTAGGCACATTACAGATTTTTCTATTAAATTTAATCAATTAATTTCTGTGGTGCTGGAAAACTGAACCCAGGGCTTCACATATGCTAGGCAAGTGCTCTACCATTGAGCTACAGCTCTGGCCTGGTGTTCCTGTTTTTTTTTTTTTTAATGAAAATGGACCACTTCACATCCCCAGCCCTTTTTTGTATTGTATTTAGAGACATCACTGAGTTGCTAAGTGCCTATGAGGCTGGCTTTGAATCGCAATCCTCCTGCCTCAGCAAGTGCTGGGAGGCGTGCGCCACCGCGCCCGGCTGGTGTTCCTGTTTTTAATGGAAATATTCATTTAAAAATAACTGTAAATATAGTGAGAGAGATACGTGGATATGCTGGGTTCAGTGGTATATGCTTATAATCCCAGATACTTGGGAGGATAAGACAAATTCACTATCACAAGTTCAAGGCCAGTCTGGGCAACTTAGCAAGACCCTGTTTCAAAATAAAATTTAAAAATGGGCTGAGGATGTAGCTCAGTGGTAGAGTGCTAACATAGCTTATAGTGGAGCCCTGGGTTCAATCCCCAGCACTGCAGGAATAAGTTTTTAAAAACTTGGGTGAGATAAACAGCACTGTCAAGTCCCATGATGAAATTTTTTATTAATGCTAATCTTAGAGAAGAACTTTTAATAAACTAGTACCAGTGATTAGGGTGAGATGCTAATGAATATACTACAGTCTAGGTCTCAGTTTCCCTAGTTACTAGCGCTTAGCCTCAGTATCTTCATATTTTAATTGAGTGATTATAACATTACGGCCTGTTTTTGTGAGGATTAATTAGTTAATAATACCTGCAAAAAGCATATGTAAGCATGTAATATTATTGTTTTCTGTAGGCATAAGTATTCTTCTGAGAGAGAAATAAGCTATAATCCATAGCACTGCTGGCATCGTTGACTTAACTGTATTTAAGCTGAGCAAAATGTTATCGGGAACTTTGCCTTCATTATTTGAATAATGTTAATCTTTCAGCAACTTAATCTAAAAATGGAATTAACCTGCCAGACATAAGACTCCATAAACTTGGAGGAGCTGATTTAATACAAACCAACTAAAAAATATAAAGCAATATTTTATGTTTACTCTTTCTTCTGCTGTTTTCTCTTTGAGTGGACTGTACCCTACATATGAAAGTGAATGATGATTCCCACCAAGAAAAAATTGTATCTTTGATTTTCAGTAAAACTCATCGTTTACAAAAGGCAACTCACATATATTTTTTCATCCCAACTTCCTGGAATCTTTGCCAGATTTTCAGGGCAGAGATTGTGTATCAGTTTGCTAGACTGCCATAACAAAACTCAACAGGCTAGATTGCTTCAATGATAGAAATTTGTTTTCTCATAGTTCAAG
Source organism: Tamias sibiricus (assembly GCA_025594165.1). NCBI lineage: Eukaryota > Metazoa > Chordata > Mammalia > Rodentia > Sciuridae > Tamias > Tamias sibiricus. The sequence continues at coordinate 16,856,084 of CM046662.1, forward strand.
AGGCTGGAAGTCTGAGATCAAGGTGTCAAAATGTTTGTTTTCTCTTGAGGCTTTTCCTCGGTTTCCCATGAGACCACCGGTGTCTTTACATGGTCTTTGTGTGTCTCTTCCTCTTCTTATGAGAACACCCACCACATTTAATTAGGGCCCACCCCGTAAGCACAGTTGACATTAACTATGTCTTCAAAGGCCTTGTTTCCAAATAGAGTCATAGCAGAGGTTAAGGCTTCAACCTATGAATTTTGGAGGCCATAATTCTGTCCCTAAACAGATTGGAATCCATATTTTGGAAGGAAAGGAGAGTAAGACTAGAGAGGTACAATTATTCAGGGTCATTTGGCTTATGAATAACAAGTCAAAACTCGGAACTTTTCATTCTTCCATTTTTCCCTTTTGCACAATTCACATTCTTTTCTGGAATTACTTTCTTGATGACGTGTGTGAAAATGATTTCAAACTCGTGTTCGTCCATGTTGTAGCATGTGTCAGAATTCTTTCCTTTCAAAGACTGAGTGATACTTCTTAGTTTGTATGTACTTCATTTTGTTTAGCCATTTATCCATCCATGGGCACTTGGGTTACTTTCACCTTTATGTTATTGTGAATAATCTGCTATGAACCTGGGTGCACAAATGTCTCTATGAAATCATCCTTTCAATTCTTTTGATCTTTTGAGTATATAGCCACAAGCAGAATTAATGGATAATATAATTCTGCTTTTAATTTTTTGCTGGATTACCATGATGTTTTCCATAGCAGCTGCATCATTTTACATTCCTACCAACATTGTTTAAGTGTTCCATTTTCCATGTTCTTAAAAACACTTGTTCTTTTTTTTTTTTTTTCCTTAGTAGTTATCCTAAAGTTGAGACTTGATTTATAATTCCCTAATAATTAATGCTATTGAACAATTTTTCATGTTATAGCTATTTATGTATTTTCTGTGAAGAAATTGTCCATTCAAGTCCTTTACCTATTTTAAAAGTCAGGTTGGTTGTGTTTTCCACTGTTGAGTTATAAGAATTATTTGTATATTCTGGAAAATAAGCCCTTATCATTTATGTGAGTTGCAAATATTTTCTCCTATTCCATGGATCACATTTTACTCTCTTGATAGTGTCTTTTTAATGTACATATTTTAATTTTGATGCTGTATAATTAACATATCTTGTTACTGTTGCCTGTGCTTTTGGTATTGTATCCAAGAAATGATAGCCTGATCCAATATTATTAAGCTTTTCCTTTACAACTTCTAAAATTTTATAGTTTCAGCTCTTGCACATAGGTCTTTGATTTATTTTCAGTGAATTTCAGGTATATGGTAGAAACTAAGGGTACAAATTTATTGTTTTGCATGTGGATATACAATTTTTCCAACATCATTTACTAAAAAGACTGTTCTTTTTCCATTTGAATGCTCTTGATATCCTTGTTGCAAATAATTTGAAAATATGTTCAAGGGTTTAGTTTTTTCGTTCTCTATCCTATTCTATCAGTCTGTATGTCTGTCTTTATACCAGCACCACCACACTGTTATGACTACTGTAGTTTTGTTGTAGGTTATGAAATTTTAATTTTTGTTCTTCTTTTGAAGAATTGTTTGGACTATTTGAGTTCCTTGGCATCCCATATGAGATTTAGGGTAAATTTGTTTTATTCCTGCAAAAAATATTGCTAGGATTTTGATAAGGATTGCTTGAATCTGCAGATGGCTTTAGATAGTAGGAACACTTTGACAATATCAAATATTTCAATTTGTAAACACAGAATATCTTTCCATTTATTTCTGTTTTCTCTAATTTCTTTTAGCAACATTTTGTAGTGTTTAGTATACAGGTCTTCCCCCTGCTTAGTTTAATTTATTCCCAAGTACTTCATTCTTTTTGATACTATTATAAAGGAAGTATTTTCTTATTTTCTTTTTAGTTTCTTCATTGTTTGCATATAGAAATGCAGCTGAATTTTGTTCATTTAAAAAAATCCTTCAGCTTTCCTGAAACTGTTTGTCACAGCAATTTTTCTTTTGTAGAATTGTTAGGGTTTTCTTCATTTAAGATCACATCATCTATGAGCCTTGTGCAGTGGCACATGCCTGTAATCCCAGAGACTTGTGAGGCTGAGGCAGGAAGATGCCAAGTTCAAAGCCAGCTTCAGCAACTTAGTGAGGCCCTAAGCAACTTAGTGAGATGCTGTCTCAAAATAAAAGATAAATAAATAAATAAAAATGGTTGGGGATATGGTTCAGTGGTTAAGCACCTCTGGATTCAATCTCCAGTAACATCCCCCACCCCAATCACATCATATGTGAACAGAGATAATTTTATGTTTTTCTTTTGAATTTGAAATCTGTATTAATCAGAGTTCTCCAAAGAAATAGTACTAATAGGTTCATATTATTATGGAGGCCAAGAAGTCCCACAATCTTCCACCTGCGAGCTGGTGGTGTAATTTATTCTGAATCTGAAAGCCTGAGATTTGGTAGGAGGAAATATGGTGTAATACTGGAGTTCAGAGGCCTGAGAAAAAGGAACTTTGATGTTCAAGGGCAAGAGGATATGGATGTCCCATCTCAAGAAGATAGAATTTGCCCTTCTTCCATTGTTTGGTTCCATACAGATTGTTTGGTTATATGCAGATTGATGCCCACATATACTGGAAAGGTCAGATCTTTTTACTTATCCTACTGAGTCAAAGAATAATCTCTTCCATAAACACTGACACACACACCTGGAAATAATATTTTACCAACTATTTGGGCATCCCTTAGCTCAGTCAAGTTGACATAAAATGATCATCAGCATTCCTTTTTATTTCTTCTTCCTGCTTAATTTCTCTTCCTAGGGCTATGTTGGATAGAAGTGCTGAAAGCAGGCATCTTTGTCTTTTTTCCTTGGAGGAAAAGCTTTCAGTCTTTCACCATTAAATATTATGTGAACTGTGGCCTTTTCACAGACACTCTTTGTTGTATGGAAGTAATTTTCAGGGATTCCTGGCTTGTTGAGTGTTTTCAGTCAAGAAAGAGTATTGAAATTTCAAATCATTTTTCTGCTGAGTTGAGATGATCATGTAATTTCCACCTTTATTGTGTTAATGTGGCATATTTCGTTGATTGGTTTTCACATGTTTCATTGATTGGTTTTCACATGTTTCATTGATTGGTTTTCACATGTTGAGCCATCTTTACACTCTGAGGTTAGATGTTGCTGGATTTGTTGTTAGTATTTTGTTGAAGGTTTTGCTTTTCATGTTCATGTTTTATACTCAGAAGAGATATTCATCTACTTTTTCTTTTCTTGTGATATCTTTGAGCATATTTTCAGAGAATAACTGACTTTATAGAAGGCCTTGGAAACTGTTTTTCCTCTTCTATTTTTTTTTTTTTTTTAGACTGTGATTGAACCCAGGGGTGCTTAACCACTGAGCCACATCCCTCAGCCCTTTTTTAATATTTTATTTTGAGACAGGGTCTCGCTAAAGTTCCTTAGAGCCTTACTAAGTTGCTGAGGCTGGCTTTGAACTCGCAGTCGTCTGCCTGAGCCTTCAAAGTCGCTGGGATTACAGGTGTGTACCACTGTGTCTGGCTATTTTATTTTTAATGAATGTGTGAAGAATTGGTATTCATTCTTTTTTAAATGCTTTCTAGAATTCATGCCTGATGCCATCTGGGCCTGGATTTCTTTTTTATGGGAGGTTTTTGTTTTTGTTTTGTTTTGATTTGAGTTGGGTTCTTGCTCTATTGCTCAGGCTGGCCTCCAACGCCTGGGTCCTCGTGATCCTCCTGCCTCAGACTCCCAAATATCTGGGACTACAGGCATGCACTACAATGCTAAGATTTCTTGTAGAAAGATTTAAATTATCTTCACTTAGCATAAGACTATCCAGATTTTTGTATTTCTTTTTGAGTCAGTAGAAAGAATTTTTATGTTCTAGGAATTTGTCCATTTCATCCAACTATGCAATCTGTTAGCATATAGTTGTTCATACTATTCTTTTATAATTTTCCTGTGAAGTTGTTAGTGATGTCCTTTATTTTATTACTGATTTTTATAATTAGAATCTTCTTTTTTTTTTCTTACTTATTCTAGCTAAAGATTTGTCAATTTTGTTCATCTATCCAAAGAAACAATTTTTGGTTTTAGTTTGTGGTTTTGATGATTTTCAATATTGCTTTTCTATTTCATTTATTTCCACTCTAATCTTTATTATTTCCTTCTTTAGTCTTGCTTTGATTTTAGTTTCCGTTTTCTACGTTCTTAAGGTGGAAGTTGAGTGAAGATTTATTTTATTTATTTATTTATTTATTTAATCTTTATATTTAGGTCTTTAATTTTTTTTAAAAATTTATTTCTTTATTTTAATTTGTTTTATGTGACAGCAGAATGCATTTCAATTCATCTTACACATATAGAGCACAATTTTTCTGGTTGTACACAAAGTAGAGTCACACCATTCGTATTTTTATACCTGTACTAGGGGTAATGATGACCATCGCATTCCACCGGCTTTCCTATCCCCCTGACCCCCCTTCCCTTCCCTCCCATTTGCCCTATCTAAAGTTCATCTATTCCTCCCATGCTTCCCCACCCAAGATTTATTTTAACATAGGCATTGAAAGTTATAAATTTCCCTCAGAACTCTGCTGTAGATTACCTTATAAGCTTTGCTATATTGGTTTTTATTTTTTTTGTCACCTCATGGTATGTTCTAATTTAACACCCTGATTTCTTCTGTGACTCATTGGTTATTTAGGAGTTTGTTGTTTTATTCTCACATATTTGCAGGCGTCTCAGACTTCTTCCTGTTGTTAGTTTCTAATTGACCTTTTTTTGAGGTTGGAGAATATACTTCATATGATTTCAGTTCTTTAAACTTACCAGATTTATTTTATCCTCGTCTGTGGTCTATCTGGAGAAAGTTCCATGAGTGCCTTAGAATGATAAGTATGTTGCTGTTGTCAGGAGGAGGCTTCTATGAATGCTCATTATGTGAAGTTGGTGTATAATGTTGTTCAGGTCCTCTGTTTTATTGTTAATTTTTGCATAGTTAATCCATCATTAAAAGTGGGATACAACGTTTTATCTCTTATTGTTGGATCGTCCAGTTTTCCCTTCAATTCAGTGAGGTTTTGCTTTATGTATTTTTGATACAGTTTAGACTACTTACAGCAGGTTTTTTTAAAAAATATTTATTTATTTGCTTTAGTCGTACACAATGCAATGCATTTATGTTTACATGGTGCTGAGGATCAAACCCGGGCCGTGCCCGTGCTAGGTGAGCGCTCTACCACTGAACCACAACCCCAGCCCCTTACAGCAGGTTTCATGAAGATTTTTTTCCTGAGAAACTCTCTAAACTCCAGAGATTATAATAACTTTCAGGAAAATTATGCATAATAACTAATTATTATGCCATATAATAATTAGTAACATAAGTAATTTTCTGTAGCTATTTATTTACTTATTTTTATACTGGGGGTTGAACCCAGGGACACTTTACCACTGAGCTACATCCTCAACTATTTTTATATTTTATTTTGAGACAAGTCCTCACTAAGTTGCTAAGGCTGGTCTTGAACTTGTGTGCCTCCTGCTTCAGCCTCTGGAGTTGCTGGAATAATAGGCATGCATTGCTGCGCCTGGCCATTTTTTTAAAAAAATAACATGTTATTATACATTATTATATACTACCATAGCTGATCCCCATTCCCCAAAGTGTGTATTTATATATTTCTATATCCATAGATATATGTGTAGGGTAAGAGGGCATGTGTATCACATAGAAAGACTTCACAGCAGTTTTCAGAGGGCAGTAAGTCACATGTCTGGAAGGTATGGATTGCTCATATTTTTCTCATTTAGACAAATGGGGTGTAGAAGTTATTTTTCTATGAAACTATTTTTATACGTGTGGGAGTTATATAGAAAACTCTGCTAAATGTAGTTTGAAGCCTTTGACTACCTGAAAAACCAGGAAATGGAGAATTGGTCTTGAAAATTAATGACAATGATTAGTAAAACTAAGCATTATTTCTTTATATTAAAAAGTCCTTATGGCTCTAAAACTTGGAATCGTAGCTCATACACACTACCCAAATAATTTTTCTGAAAAGTCTTACTTATCTCTCCTCCCCTCTCCTCACTGCCACTGGTTCTACTCACCATAAGTAGAAAAAAAATATCGCATTAGATATGTATTTCCCTTCTTCCCTTTACTAAGACTTATCTGTACCATGTGCTTGTAATCCCCATAGTTCTTACATCTACTACAAAGTAGCTAGCTAATCTAAAATATTACCTTGCACCAATATTAATACAACTTGCATCAATATTAATACGTTATTCCTGTTCTGGTTTTCTATGTTTTTATGTTATAACAACAACAAAACCCCCACAAAAACCTAAAGTTAAGTGGCTTAAATAAGTGACACTACTTGCTTTATGAATGAACACACAATCTGGGAAGACATGGGCATAGTTTTCCTCTGCTACATTCAGCTATGGTCTGCTAGTGGTTTGGAGGCTGGTAGCTGCAGTCCTCAGAAATCTCCTTCTCTCACTCCTCATTCACTGGCATAACATTAATTCTGGCTGTCTTATGGAACTTCAGCTTTGGCGATGACCTGAATAATTCCCTCTGACCTTTCAATGTGGCTATTTGGCTTCCTCATAGAATGGCTGTGTTCCAAGTTCAGGCATGCAGATGGAGGCAGGGATTAAGAGAGCCAGGCAGGAGTCACATTGTCTTTTGTGAAGCTGTCTCCAAAATCATGCAGTGGTCCTGTGCTCTCTATTGATCAGGATAACCAAACACAGCCCAGTTCAAGAGGAAGAAACACTGGCCAACGTAGGCTCCACCACTCGAGGAAGAGTGACAAGGTTCTGGAAGAGAATATGAAACCCAAATATTTTTGTGTCTATTTTTGGAGGACACAATCTGCCACACCTCTCAACAGTAATAGGTGAATTTTAAAAAGTCAACTTTGAAATCTAAAGAAATGAATGTCAAAGTGGGAATTTTAGGCAATAATGCACATCTGTGGGGAAGGCATTTAATAACCTTCAAGTACTAGGTAGACAAATACATACCCTACAAACCATGGACCAGTTCTGTAGGGGAATAATAAACTTTGCTAAGATCATTTAATAACCTTCAAGCACTAGGTAGACAAATACATATCCTACAATCCATAGACCAGTTCTGTAGGGGAATAATAAACTTTGCTAAGGATTAATTGAACAAAGCTTTCCATGCAAAGTGGAACTTATTTTTGCAAATTCACTAATCCCAAGATATGAAGGGAATGTTCTAGTAAGTTCCTTTATTATTGCTGCTTGAATTTAGGGATATTGCCATCCTAACTAGGATGTTATCATTGTGGATTGTTTTTTAAAACTCTGAAACAACCTAATTATAAAGTTAGCCAAGATTGGTTTGAAAGATGAATGTTTAAAAAAGGAATATGGCAAGGAAAGTCAGAAAAGGAAAAAGATTTGAAGGTCACTTAGAATTCTACGGAGAAAGAGTGATTCTACCGCAATTGAACCAAGAATATGTCAGTGCCTGTTCATGCTGTTGATGAGCTGAACACTAAGCAATTGGCATTTGTATAACGAGGTCAGATTATTTCCCTGGTTAAATACATGCCTGTTGTGAAAATTCCTCATAACTGGGGGGGGGAGGGGCGGGTCAAGGAAGGGAGAACTACGCCAAAATTTTATTGTTTGTCATTTTGTCATTCAGAAAGTTCTAGAAATGGACATATTTTATACAAACTCCAATCAAATTACTTGCACCAAGTTCTGAAACTCACTGGACAAGAAAATTAAGTGAATATTGGGTGGACAGAGTTGGTTATTATTTTGGTTTGAGAAGAAAGAACTTATTGCTTTAAGCTCTATCAGCTTACAGTCTATCTCTTGTTCTAACTCCCTGTTTATGCCCAGGAGTTATAGCTTCAAGGTAAGAAAATCTTAATATTGTAGATAACTAAAATATTGCTAACTAGAATACTTGACCCACTGTCCTTTATTATTCTCCTAGATAAGAGAGCCTTTTTTTTTTTTTTTTTTTTTTTTTTTTTTTTTTTGTATGTGAGCTCCGGACTATTGTGTAAGCACAGGGGCGGCTTAATTATTACTGGCACTTTAAGATGCTTATGGTCCAAGTTACCCCACAGTTACAACACTGGACCATAATACAAATGTGCTCACTGATGAGCCAAACATCATGAAACCATCTCAAAGCTTTTTCATTTATTAGCATTGTATCTAGCCCACCCATTAGGTCAATGTCTTTGTCAAACAGAATACATAATGTCAATAGAACACAAGTGGATTATGAAAATGAAATTGCCATCTTTGTAAAAGGACGATGACAAGACAGATGATTCAGAAAGGAACAATATGAGTATCAAAGGATAAGACAAAGGCCTTGGGGAAACTGATGAAACTCTAGCATATTTTGTAAAACTCTGAAAATTGGCTATGAAGAAAAGATTGATTTTATGAATAGAATCATGTCAAAAAAAATCAATCCTTAATTTAATTTTTGTTTGTTGGAGGATTCAGAACATAATTACAAACTAATTTTAAGCATAATACAATTTTATTTTATAGTTTAATACTTTTACATCTCAATGTGTTCCCTATAAATTATTTTTACCATTATTTAATATGAAATTATACCCCCTTTAAACACATTTGATTTTCCTTTTATGAATTTCTCAAATAATGAGGACGTTCTAAATTCAATTTTCATCTTGGTAGTATCCTGAAGGCTTGGATAGATACATTCTCTCTGAGACTAGAACTTTATAGACACTTTCTCATCCTAAATAATAGGCTGGAGGATTGAACCCAGGGACACTTTACTACTGAGCTACACCCCAAGCCCTTTTATTTTCTTTATTTTGAGCAAGGTCTCACTAAGATGCCCAGATTGGCCTCGAACTTGTGATCCTCCTTCCCCAGGCTCACAAGTTGCTATGATTATAGGTTTGTGACACTGAGCCCAGCCCCAAATGGAACTCACGTTAGTTTCCAAATCACTGCTCTAGAAAATTGATTCTGCTCTTCCATATTCTTGAAGATTTTCTGATTTGCATGTTGGATCTCATCTCATCATAAACTTTTGTCCTAAAATATTTTCCACCTTCTTCCTTTCACCCTTCTAATGATTATTGGACCTTTAAGATAGTCTTAAAACATAGCTGTTCTGGAGGAAATAGCCTGGACTATGCAATTTCCCCCAAAAAAGTAAGTTTTAAAAGTTTATACATCACTGTGGCGCATGCCTGTAATCCCAGCACTTGGGAGGCTGAGGCAGGAGGATTAGGAGTTCAAAGCCAGTCTCAGCAATGGCGAGGCACTTAGCAACTCAGTTAGACCCTGTCTCTAAATAAAATACAAAAAAGGGCTGGGGATGTGGCCTAGTGGTCGAGTGCCCCAATTCCTGGTACCAAAAAAAAAAAAAAAAAAAAAAGTTTATACATGACTTGCCTTTGCATATATTTGACAGTCATCACTTTATGTCTTCTCAGCAATGATAGCAGCAGCCAGTTCCACATCTTTTGATATGATTTAAATTCTCCACTCTCCCTCATTTTTAAAAACTTCATTTAAAAAAATTATTTAAAAATGTTTTTTAATTTGTTCTAAATAGTTATACATGACAGTAATGACTGTAGAATTTTTTTTTTTTTTTTTTTTTTGATACCAGGGATTGAACTCAGGGCACTCAACCACTGAGCCACATCTCTAGGCCTTTTTTGTATTTAATTTAGAGACAGGGTCTCACTGAGTTGCTTAGTGCCTAGCCAAGTTGCTGAGGCTGGCTTTGAACTTTTGATCCTCCTGCCTCAGCCTCCTGAGCTGCTGGGATTACAGGTGTGTGCCACCATGCCCGGCAACAGTAGAATACATTTTGCCACATCATACATAAATGGAGTATAACTGCATTTTTCTGATTGTACATGATGTAGAATTACACCAAATGTATAATGATATATGCACATAGGGTCATAATATTCGATTCATTTTCCTTTCCTATCCTTCCTACTCCCATATCCCCTCCCCCTCCCTTCACTCCCTTTTGTCTAATCCAAAGTACCTCTATTCTTCCCTATTTGTGAATTATCATCCACATATCAGAGAAAACATTCAGCCTTTGAGTTTTGGGGATTGGCTTTTGCTTAACATGGTATTCTCCAGCTCCTTTAATTTACCTACAAATGCCATAATTTCATTCTTCTTTAAGATGAGTAATGATCCATTGTGTATATATACCACGTTTTCTTTATTCATCCATCTGTTGAAGGGCACCTAGGTTGGTTCCATAGTTTAGCTCTTGTGAATTAAGCTTCTATAAACATTGATGTGGCAGCATCACTGTAGTATGCTGATTTTAAGTCCTTTGAGAATAAACAGAGGAGTGGGATAGCTGGGTCAAATGGTGGTTCCATTTCAAGTTTTCTGAGGAATCTCCATACTGCTTTCCATAGTGGTTGCACCAATTTGCAGTCCCACCAGCAGTGTATAAGTGTACCTTCCTGCCCGCCATTCTCGCCAACATTTATTGTTGCTTTTTTTTTTTTTTTTTTTGGTACTGAGGATTGAACCCTGGCACTCGACCACTGAGCCACATCCCCAGCCCTTTTTTGTATTTTAGAGACAGGGTGTCACTGAGTTGCTAAGTGCCTCACCATTGCTGAGGCAGGCTTTGAATTTGCAATCCTCCTGCCTCAGACTCCCAAGTGCTGGGATTATAGGCATGTGCCACTGCGCCCAGCTATTGTTGCTTGTATTCTTGATAATTGCCATTCTGACTGGAGTGAGATGAAATCTTAGTTTTGAATTGTATTTCTCTCATTGCTAGAGATATTGAACATTTTTTTCATGTTAAAGATGTAAGTCTTCAACATTCTTCTTGTATCTACCTCCATTTTCTTTCATTTTGCACACCATTTTTTACTACAGATCATTTTAAACATACACTTAAGTACGCCCTGTCCATTTTTTTTTTTTTTTTTTTTTTTTTTTTTTTTTTGTGGTACCAGGGATTGAACTCAGGGGCACTCGACCACTGGGTCACATCCCCAGCCCTTTTTTGTATTTTATTTAGAGACAGGGTCTGAGTTGCTAAGTGCCTCACCATTGCTGAGGCTGGCTTTGAACTCGCGATCCTCCTGCCTCAGCCTCCCAAAGTGCTGGGATTACAGGCGTGCGCCACCGCGCCCGGCTCTGTCCATTTCTTTTTTTTTTTTTTTTTTTGTGGTACCGGGGATTGAACTCAGGGGCACTCGTCCACTGGGTCACATCCCCAGCCCTTTTTTGTATTTTATTTAGAGACAGGGTCTCACTGAGTTGCTAAGTGCCTCGCCACTGCTGAGGCTGGCTTTGAACTCGCGATCCTCCTGCCTCAGCCTCCCAAAGTGCTGGGATTACAGGCGTGAGCCACCGCGCCCGGCTTCTGTCCATTTCTTAAGAGTGGCTTTATTCTGTTGGTTTTAGTTGCTATATTATTTTGCTTTGAAGTTTCTGCTGACTGCTCATCTTGAAGAGTGAGCTACTGAAGAGCTAGTTAGAAGTGGGTGTGTGTGTGTGTCTGGTATGTGTTGAATGGCGAGTTTCCTTGTAGGTCGGAGATTCTCTTTCAGGGGATTTTTTTTTTGCCCTCCCCCTCAGATATTTGACAGTGTGTGGAGACATTTTTCATTGTCACCACTGAGGAAATGATACCACTATTTCATGGGAACAATCAAGGATCCTGCAAAACCTCCTACAATGTACAGGTCAGCCCTGCACAACAAAGAATTTACATGGTCCCAAATCTTTTTTTTAAAATTATTTTTTATTCTAAGATGATATAAATGACAGCAGAATGCATTACATTTCATATTACACATATAGAGCACTTTTTTACAAATCTCTGGTTGTATGCAAAGTATATTCACACCATTCGTGACTTCATAAATGCACTTAGGGTAATGATATCCATCTCATTCTACCATCTTTTTTGTTTTCCTTCACCCTTTTGCCCCCTCCCTAATTATGCCAAGGCAGTGGGGCATAATCACCTTTGCTGTGTTGCTGATCAGACAGCAGGGAGACCTAGCCACAAAATGGCTTCACAAAACATATTATCTATAGAGCTTCTTTGGGGCGGGGTGGGGGGCATTCCCATCAAGGGATCCTCTAATATTCTGTGAGCAGAATCAAAAAAAAAAAGAAAAAAAGAAAGGTTCAGTTGACAGTGTTTGGGGAGCAAGGGAGGGAAAGGGGGTAGGGTTCAGGGTTTGTCTGTTTTCCTCTAGGCATCTCCCCTGGTTTTCTTTGTGTCTGGGGCTCCAGAGTCTCTGTTGCATTTTCTTTGGGGAAATAATCCCTACAGTGCCTGAGGCTGTTGGGGAAGAGTAATGGACTGGAAGACTGTGACCTGGGCACTAGGATCTAAGGGCATAACGTTTCCTCCTACAGACTGTCGACTGGTGGCCCACATCTCACTGTCTTCTGTGCACCTGAAACTTGGGATTCCTGTGGGTTTCTCTCTTCTTTTTCCTCCTTCCCTTCCTTCCACACATCTATCCATCCTTCTCCCTCCCTCTCTTCCTTCTTTTTCTTTTTACTATTTTTCATTTTTTTCTTTGAGAGACAAACCTTCTCCACAAAGTCATGCTTTAAGTTTCCCCAACTCTGTTAAATCGGTTACCATCCTTCTACCTACTTTTCATCTTTCAAAAATGTGTTAACATCTTCTTCCCGTCTCCTCTCTTTGCACTTTGGATTTAAATGTTTTGCATGTATTTTACTACTGTTCTAGTGACTGTCCACAAGGGAGTAGTGATATATACACACATCAGTCTTCCATGTCAAAATGAAGTACAAAATGTCCCTAATCCTTTTGAGTGACTTTGGAGTGTCAGATAATAATTTTTAAAACTGATAAAAAAATAATAAAGGGATTCTTATTTCAAATATTCATATTTTCTTTTTCTGGATTAGAGTGTCTGATGTGCAAATGACCAGAAAACAACACACATCAGACCAGAGATTAGCCATCTTCATTGCAGAAAAATCAGTCAGTTGAAGTAACAGGCATGGGGGTGCCTTTTGCCCATTTGTTCTAGGGTTGTGCAAAGATCTAACCAATTTGGACTTCAGACTGTATATAAAAGAACCCTCAGCTGCATGATTGGGGAAGGACTGTCCTTTGTAAGGGGTCAGGACATAACAGCAGTTTGATGTGAGGAAATCTTGGCAGCAGCCCTAGTGCCAATCTGGAGAGAAGCAAAACCTCAGAAAGAACTGCCAATGGTGTGCCCTGGAAATTGAACCCTGGGCCACTTGGCCTGGCCAAGTTCCCTGTGCACTGGAGCTGCCTACTTCCAGAGGTCCTAAACATCAGTTAATGAGCAGAGTGGTAGCAATCACAAAAGACTGAAAATTGAATGACTTGTGTTGATATTTTAGGTACTTATGAGATCCCCAGTTTTCTGTGTAACTCTAGAAAAGGAAATAATGACAGAATTGAGTTTAAAGGAAATAATTTTTAAAATTTTATTTCCTTGTGAAATTCCTTACATACTTGAGTTGATCAATTGCTATCTATACTATATGTGTCTGAAATACTGCCCTCACCAGGCCTGACATAAATTAATGTGAAACTAGAATGTTTACAGGGAATGTTGGGACAGTAAAATGGAGTCAGTCTTTTCATTACAACCGTTGTGGAGAAGCTTGTTGCTCAAAAATTTTCAAACCGAGCCTTGTGTGGTGGCGCACACCTGTAATCCCAGCACTTGGGAGGCTGAGGCAGGAGGATCACGAGTTCAAAGCCAGCCTCAGCAATGGTGAGGCACTTAGCAACTCAGTGAGACCCTGTCTCTAATAAAATAAAAAAAAAAAAGGGCTGGGGATGTGGCCCAGTGGTTGAGTGCCCCTGAGTTCAATCCCCAGTACCAAAAAAAAAAAAAAAAAAAAATTTCAAACTGTTGGCTCATTGACATTCAAACCCCAGGAAGATGGTATAATGATGAAGAGGAAATGGAAATTATTTTTTTTTAATATTTATTTTTTGTTGTAGTTGGACACAATACCTTTATTTTGTCTGTTTATTTTTATGTGGTGCTGAGGATCGAACCCAGGGCCTTGCATGTGTTAGGTGAATGCTCTACCGCTGAGCCACAACCCCAGCCCAGGAAATGGAAATTTAAGTAGCATAAGTTGAAGAGAGGACAAGAGCAGCATTTTGGTAAATCTAGATCTTGTTTACCAGCCTGGATGAGCAACATCTGGTGGACCATTTGGTCACTCCCTGTGCTGGGCCAAAGCCCAGGTTAAAATTTCAAAACTGGCTCAGGAAGCACTCACCTGACTCTCCTCCGAAGTCTCGGGCTGATTAAGTGGGCATCAGTGGGCTCCTCTGTTCTGCTGGCTGGTCTCACAAATGGAGGATCTGGGGTGTGTAAGCACCTCCTGGCTTGACTGGTGAGTTACATGGCCTTGGTATAGTGTGGGTGGAGTTTATGAGGGTAGGATGATGGGGACATTTGGCCTTGAGGCTGTAAAGGTCTGTCTTCAATGTCAAATGAAATCCCTCCTAGGACTGTAACCACCAAGGGCTAAGTGGCAGAGGAAGACTGTGTGTTTCAAAGTAGGCCGAGAGGTTCTTCTTTAGATGAAAAATGCATCTGTTTATCTTATCATCATTTCAAGTATCTTATTCTACAGGGTTGTCAATTAAGAAATGCTATGAGTGAATTATTCAGTAGTTTGCAGGATCTGTTGAAGAAGTTGGAGAGTCTCTTTCTAACAATGAAACATATTAAAAGTCTAGAATTCAATTGTATGAATACCACTGCACATGCAAGTTCTGAAGTGACTGATTTTAGGTAAAAAGATGAAGAAAAGGAAATAAACACTTCATAAATGGGAAATGAAAATACTTTTTTGTATTGCAGTTTTTTTATAGAAAAGTGTGTGTGTATGTGTGTATGTAATAGTGTGTGTGTGTGTGTATGTGTGTGTGTGTGTGTGTGTGTGTGTGTGTGTGTGTGTGTGTGTAATACAACAGCAAACTTTGATGGAGTATCTTGTTATTTTATTTTGATTTTTCTGTGGTTCTAGGGATGCAGCCCAGCGCCTCGCGCATACTGGGCAAGTGCTCTCCCACTCAGCTACACCCCTAGACCCCCTTTAATGGAGTCTGAATATGACAGTGACATGTAGGGGACGAGGTGTGGGTATTCTCACTTACCTTCTGTCTTCCACACTGAACACTGTTCTGCTTCTAGAACAGTAGCCTAGGCTGCCTCCACGCTAGGCACTGGGGGTGAATCCTTATCCTTCTTGCACTGTTTGATTCTATTTTAGAGGATGCTGCAGGGTGTAAGCTTGATTCATTTTTACTGAAACATAATGATAAAGTCCACTGGAGATGGAAGAAAGGGCCACAAGGAGAGCAGACCTCCTGGTCTGTTTTGTTCTGAAGTTTAGAAAAAAAGGCGGCTTCCACATGGTGCAACTCAATTACTATATTTCTGCCCTGGAGATTGCGTGCAAGGCCTCAGCTGATCTGCAAGTATTCCTTTTCTTGTCTATGCCTGGATAATAGAAACAATAAAAATGTAGACAATTCTCTTGTTCCTGACTTTTCTGGCCATAACAATATCCAAATGCCTTTTAATAGGACCCTAGTTTCTAGCACCGCGTGAGGTTCATAGCCTTCTCAGCCTGGTGACAGCCTACCCCTCCAGCTGGCTTCTTTCCTGTGATATTTCATCATCACATCTCTGGCTGTCCCTGAAACACAGCACACGCTCACGATGTACTTTTCCTTTATTTTTCTTTTCCAGTGTTGGGGGCTGACCCCAGGGACCCAAGCATGCTTACCAAATGCTCCACACCAAACTATATTCCCAGTCCATGATCTGTTTTTGTTCTTCCCGATTTTGTTGTCTACCGCCTTTCTTTTAAGTCATTCTTCAAGGCTGAATTAGTTTCCTAAAGTTGCCAGAGGAAATAGGAAATTGCCACAAACTTGATGATTTAAAGCAACAGGGATTTATTCTCTCACAGTTCTGGAGGCCAGAGGCGCAAGATCAAGGTCTTGGCAGGATTGGTTCCTTCTGGAGTCTCCAAGGGAGAATCGGTTCCGTGTCTCTCTAGCTTCGGGACATGCCGGGGCGCATCCCTCCAGTCTCTGCTTCTGTCTTTGGCCTTCTCCCATTTCTCTTCTCTTCGGATCTCTGTCTCCCTTCTCTTTTGAGGTCACTAGTCATTAAAATTAGAGACTACCCTAAATCCAGCAGGATTCCCAGGTTAGGATGCGGATATGTCTTTTTGGGGTCACTATTCAACTCACTCCAAAGGTCAAATTCTTTTCCGTCTTAAATAAAGGGAAAAGTAGAAAATGTTATGTACTTACTAAATCATTTATTTCATCACTCATTCATTCATTGATTCATCCAACAAATATAGGACACCTATTCTGAGCTGGGTCCTGCCCTAGGCACGTGAGGTACAATGTGCATATGACAAAGCAGTCAGAGTGTGGACTGGGTTTAAAACCCTCAATTTGCATTTATTGTGGTAATGACTTGAGTGCTGAGGGAAGGCTAGGATGCTGTGAAAATTCACAGATGAGCCAGGACCTAGACTGTGGTCAGGGAAATTATTCTGGAAGAAATGAGTTGAATGCTGAGACCTGAGGAGCAAGGAGTTATGGTGAGGAGATCATCGGGGTGTGTGTGTGTGCGTGTGCATGTGCGTGTGTGTGTGTGTGTTTGTGTGTGCGTGCGTGTGTGAATCGCTCCAGGAGAGGCATGTGCAAAGCTGAGGCATGCTTGAGAAATGGACCACAAAGGTCAGGCAGTCTTAAATGTTGGCTGCATCAATATCATCTTGCTAAATGCAGGTGGCTGGGCCTAACTGCTGGAGTTTCTGACTCAATAAGATTGTGGGAAAGTGCAATACTAATAAGATGAATTATTTCTTATGTGCCAATGTCATAATAACATTTTTTTAAAGTCTATTTTTTAGTATATTTGCAGAGAAAGATGATATGGCATCTGGGATTTTACTAAGACCAATTTTGTGACAGCAGGGTAAAGTGAATTTGGTGACACTGTATATATATATTTTTTTTAAAAATATTTATTTATTTACTTACTTGTACACAATGCAATACATTTATGTTTATGTGGTGCTGAGGATTGAACCTGGGCCGCGCACGTGCAAGGCGAGTGCTCTGCCACTGAGCCACAATCCCAGCCCCGACATTGTATATTTAATATGAGTGTTCATATTGTTGAAACAAAATGATGGGAACATAGTAAATTGTATTAGGAAGTTTCAATGACTGCATCTACTTGAAAATATCCATAGTATTTTTGAATAAAAACAGAAGAAAAAGAAAGATTGTGAGTGGCAGAAAGTTTGTATTTCTAATAAGGTCTCCGGTGATGGCGATGCTGCTGGTCTAGGGACCACATTTGAGAACCACTGGGCTAGAAAGGGCAAAATGAGTAGAGTGCAGGGTTGGCTAGAATTGGAGTGGACATGAGGCAAGGACTAGATTATAAAGGGTCTTTAGAGACATATTTGAATTTGGTATGAGGTCCTTGGGAAGCTGTTGGTGGGGTTCAATGATGATGTACTTTTGATTCCTTCAGTCCACTTCTGAAGAATCTACTGGAAAGGAATAAACCTGCAGAAGAGAAGGGAAGAGGCAATGGTTTCCTTAAGTACAGAAAAGGCAAAGAGAATGAGAGAATGGATGGATTTCAGAAATGTCCTTGATAACATAGGAAATGTCCCCCAAAGGTGCTTTTTTAAAAGTCATCTCCTGCTGGGCATGGTGATGCATGCCTGTAATGTCAGCAACTGGGGAGGCTGAGGCAGGAGGATTGCAAATTAGAGGACAGCCACAGCAACTTAGTGAGACCCTGTCTCAAAATTTAAAAAAAGAAAAAATAAAATAAAAAAGAAAAGGCTAGGATGTAGCTCAGGGGTAGAGCACCCCTGGCTGGCATCAGTCCCCAGTACTCTCACAATCTGCCTCATCAACTGTGTCCCATTATGAAATTCTATCATTAACAGTTGGTCTGTTATAGTTTCCAAAATGTGAACCACAGACCAGCAACATCCTATCAACTGGAAACACATTAGACATCCACAGCATCAGAAACTGTAGCAATGGAACTGTGTTTAGAGCCTCAAAAAGTCCATAAGAATATTCTGATGTACACCAAAATTTGAGGAACACTGCTTTGAGGAATCATGTCCTTAACTAATAATAAAACGAAATGCAACGTGAAACAGTCCAAGTTAAATTAAAATGCAAATCCCCCATGGAATGACTTTGCAGTGCATATTTCTCATAGAACAATAATGTAAATTAATCCAATGATCTTTGACAAATTCTGACTGAAGGTTTTGACATGGAGAAGACTGTAAGACCACTGGCAGGGAAAGTGGGGGCACACAGTGGAAGAGAACTAGAGAATGTGTTTGTGTCAATATATTTGTTGCTGGATTCATGAAGTTGGTACTTTGCGGACAGTGAAGTCTTTTTTTTTTTTTTTTTTTGGCACCGGGGATTGACACTAGACCACTGGGCCACATCTCCCGCCCTGTTTTGGTATCACTGAGTTGCTAAGTGCCTCGCCATTGCTGAGGCTGGCTGGCTTTGAACTTGCAATCCTCCTGCCTCAGCCTCCCAAGTGCTGGGATTACAGGCGTGTGCCACTGCACCCGGCTCCCAACAGTGAAGTCTTGTGTTGAGTTTTTTTTTTTTTTTTGTTTTGTTTTGTTTTTAAATTAGAGATGCATTTTGGAAAGATTCTTGCCGCTCTTTCCTAAATACAAAGGGTTTCATTTTTCTTTCATTAAACCACTAGATGGAAGCATTGTGCCATTTTTGAGCTCCCAGAAAAGCTTAAATTTAGAGGGAAAATGAGCCTAGGAATTTGAAAAGGATGCCAGCTCATTCCTTTCTATCCTGAGCTTAGTTATGACATTCTATTTTTTTGGAATTCTTCCATTAATTATGACGCTCAAAGGTTTTGTTCACTGAGAGGCAGAAAGCCAAAGCTTTAATTAAACCCATGGAGGCACTGCCTGAAGGCAGAGAAGGGTAATGACCAAGTGCCAGGCACTTTACTTAAATTGTTTCAATTAATTCTCCCAACATTCCCATGAAATAGGTGTTATCACTCCTCATTTTACGTTGGAGAAATGTAAAGCGAGAGGCAGAGAGGTTTAGCAATGAGCTCCAGATTGCCCAGCTGAAAGGTAAAACTGAATTTGGAACTCAGGTAAGCTCACCTGGCCAGTGAACCGTGCTGGCTAAATCCATGAGTCATAGTCACTGGAATTAGTAGGTTTACTAAAATCTTAGTAAATTTCAGCTAGATCTAACTCCAGGTTTTATAAGAATCATGTCTAAGATTTTATTCTGTTGGTTTTATTCCCATCTTAGCCATTTCTAGGTTTATTATAGATATCAGCTCAATAGGATTTAGATTTAAATTTCTTATTCCAACTGGATGTTTGATTACTAATCCTTTTGCTCTAGAGTGCAGAGATTTTAACTTCCTTATGGCATGCATTTTACTTTGTATTAAAATTGTGTCAAAACATAAAATCATCTACTTGTTTGTAGACTCAGAAAGATAGGACCTTTGCCTAAGTTCTTTCTTTGTATTCCTGCATTCCAATGCCTTTTTTGAGTTTTCCCCAAAGCATTCAACTTAGTTATTATAAAAGTAGCAGCTTTTTCTTCCTTTTTGCACTCATTTTTTCAACTGTATGTGTTTTACCATCTCACTACTAAGTCTACAGCTGAGATGCAGGAAGCAGAAGTGTATGGGCATTCTAGAAGGTTACTTGTAAGCCTCCAGTGTTCAGTCTGCATTGGCCACTAGTCAGTCTAGGTTTCAGAGAGAACCACGTTTTGATTAATGTAATGAGTCTGGGAAGAGAATTTCTGCTCGTTCTGATTGTGTTTGTGAGAGAGGTCAATGAAACCATAAGGTGTAAACCATGAATGGTATTAGTGTCTCACCTGGAAAACAATGTTTGCTGTGTTTTGTCCTGTCTGACTTTTCTCAATCAGTTACTATCTTGGAATCACATAGACATTTTGTTGAGAGAAATAGCTAGTTTAAATGATTGATACTATAAAGATTATTTGATCTTAGAGGAGAAAAATTAAATGAAATGATTAACCATGTAAAGATTTAATAGACACTTCTCTTGGAGGGAATGGAAATAGAATTTGCTGAGTATGAATTATATGCTAGGCAATGAATCAAAGACTGCACATATGTTATCTCATTCACTCCTTACAACAGTCCAACAGATAAACTGCTTCCCTGTTACTATTTCTATACGTCTCTCTTAACTTTCCATAACTCACAAGTGATAAAGCAACCAGTAAGTGGCAGAAAAGTGACAGGAAAAGCATGGGTAATCAGGTCAAGAAAAAAATTAATGCAAAATAATCTATGATGAGCAAAATGTAAAGAGTTTACACAAATGCAAGTTTAATAACAATGCTATGCTGAACCACGATGGAGCCCAAATCCCTTTCCACCAGCACTGGACATACTCCAAAGGGCTTTTTTTTCTTTTTCCAGCATTTATTTAATAAAGTTTATTGAATGGGCTACTATGTGCCAATCACTATGTTGGATTTTTGAAACACAACCATCAAGAGAAACATGGATCTAATTTTGTGATCATGGAGATTATGGAACACACAACTCAAAGTTAGACAGTATCTATGTAATAGATGACTATTTGCTACTTTGTAGTAAATAGGAAAATAAGGCAGCAAACTAGAGCCATGGGCTTGCACTTTGGAGCCCTGTTTTGATGCTGAATTTTTATAACCCCAGAACAATTTATAGAATGAGATCTGAGATCTGAAAGTGTCATGAAAGTACTTTGATATGTTGAAACAAACCACAGTTCTAAAGTCTTCTTTCATTACTATGCCTTGATCAGGAAGATTGAAGTCTCTTGAGTCTCTGGGATTACAGGTGAGTACCACCACATCTGGAGAAGATTGACATATTATCATAATCATGGACATCATACATGACATTAAGGTTTCATAGTGGTTGTGAGCATGGGTTCTGCTGTGGTCAGACCTGAGTGTGGGTTAAGAGCAGCCAGTACCACAGTGCTGGGATTTGCCTCTCAGCTCTACCACCTTCTGGGTAGGATGACTTTAGAGAACTTTACTTTTCTGTGCTATTTCCTTGTCAGTAAAAGGAAGATATTAGGAGTAAATAAGCTTACCTATATAGTGCTTAGCACCATTCCTAGTACATGATAGACGTTTAATGTATACGAGCTTCTATTAATAATAGTAGTGTTATGGTCTAAATTAATCAATATAGTTCTATAAGAGATAAGTCATAGATTATTGATATGTCATAGTGTTAAGTCACAGGCTATAGATTAATAAAATAAAAATAAAAGTTAATGTTAACATACTTAAATATGTTTTAAGATAGAAATAACAATACAGTAACACAAGCACATAACCTTATAAGATACATAGACATAGAACTTAAAGATGTTAGTGATAAATATAGATAATAACAATGATAAGTATATGTGTGTATGGGGGCCTGTAGGTTAACTATAGTTATAGATGCATGTTAAGATAATATAGATTAAGTTACAAGATAGAAATAGCTAAGTAAGACAACTATTAAGGTAAAAACCATTGTAGGCCAGTATAAGCAAACATAGCCTAAGTGACTCCATTGCTATTCCTGTAAGCAAGATCCTTTTCTGGGAAATCAGCGCCTAAGCTATGTTCCCCTAAAAAAGTTGTGTTTTTTGTATTTTGTATCCTGCAAAAGTACTAAAAAACCAAACTGTACACCCGCCTTAGGGGGTCTTTAGTCTTGCTTAGGGGCTCATGAGTTCCTCTAACTGCTGTTTTAGCTTCTGTGACTGGCTAGCTTGCATGCTAGGGACTTTCCAAGGCTTGTGGTTTCGTCCTTCAATGATGAAGGAACAGACCAGGAAATTGCTTTCTCCCAAGGAGCTTGAGTCTCTGCGGGAAGCAGTCCCTGGCCAGGTAATAAAACGCTGTAATTGGATTTTAATTCAAACTCTGCCTGGTTTCTGGGCGATCTCCCACAATAGTAGCAGTAGTTCTGCAACTTGCTCTGTGATCCTGGGCAAATTCTTTGACTTATCTAAGCTTTGGTTATCTCAGTCAACAAATGGAAAAAGACATTGTGAGGTTCTTGCAGTGACTGAGTCACAGTACAAATGAAGACCACTTAGTTTGTTACAGAAATGCTAAAAAAAAAAAAAAAAAAAAAAAAAGAAAGAAGAAGAAGAAGTTCACTCTTGTATTTTTTCTTAATTCTGTCTCCTTAACTAAAGATTCTTCAAAATCTGATAGCAATTATAGACTTTTTATCTTCTATACTTGTGTTATTCACAGTGTCTGGGACATGGCAGTACTCAATAAATCTTTGATGAAAGCATGTAGAAAGGAATAAATATTATGATTGTAAAGGCCCATTAAGTAATTGAGGTGTACATGCATTGTAAATTAAGGCTATTTTTTTTTGCGTGCGTGTGTGTGTGTGTGTGTGTGTGTGTGCACGTGAGAGAAAGGGGGGAGGTGCCATATAAAAAAGTAAGGAGTTCCACTGAATTCTGGTGAACATTTTTTGTGTTTCCTTTGTGCTATGATTTGAACATGTCCCCTCCAAAATTTGGGTGGTGAAACCTGAATCATGGTATTAAGAAGTGGAAACTTCAAGAAACGATTAGGTCATGAGGAACCCTTCATGAATGAGGGCAGGGCCCTTCCAACAGGCTTCAAGCAGCCTCAGCTCACTGCCCTTCCTCCTTCTGCATAGAGAGGGTGCAGTAGAAAGGCACCATCTTGGAAGCCGCAGACAGCCAAGCTTGCTGGAGAGCCCTGGTCCTGGACTTCCTGGCCCCCAGACAGTGAGAAAATAAATCTCAGGTATTTTGCTATGCCAGCACAAAAGAACTAAGGCAACTTGCTTGTGTTTAAAAAAGACCTGTTACAAAAGAATGATTCAAGAGGACAAAGTGGAGTTTTATAAGTGAAAAAGGATATTCTCAGTTCTATGGCTATCAATTTCCCTGACAAATTGCCCAAATCAAATATAGTCATTCAAACAGATTTTGGAATAGGTTAGTTCATTGGAAAAATTCAAAGCTGAGGAGTACAAAATGGTTTAGATTTTTTTTCTCCTCTTTTCTTCAATCCACTATATTCTTGTCCTAGCTTACCCTTTTATTTTCCTTCTGCATATTTTTTAAAGTTAGAGAGAAAGAAAAACAAAAACCTGGTAATAAACATTTACTTTGAAGATAAAAAGCTGTAGCTGTCTTAAAGTACATCTTTTAATTGATGACATTGATATGAGGAACTGGGACCCTTACCCAACACCCAGAAAGGTTTTATCTATATTCACTACAGTTCTGTTGAATTGTTTTGAATAATTGAGAGTAAGAAATAATTACTCTGTTGATGGGAATTTAGGCTGTAGTATTTTTGTAATCACAATGCTAAAATTGTTAGTCTGGTAAAAAAAAAATCATTCATCTTTTAGAAATATTCCTATGCCTGTAAAACAATCAGATCAAACTAAAGAGAAAAAACTAAATGTGTGAGCTTTGGGGTCAGATTGCGTAACTTTGAATTCTGATTACACTGTTTCTCAGAAGTGAGACTTTATGTAATTTACTGAAGTTTTCTGAGACTCAGTTCTCTCATCTATGGAAGAGAGATAATGTTATTTGTCACATAGTGTTGCTGTAGAAATTAAATGAGGTATGTAAAGTGCTTGGCACAGTGTTGGCATATTTTAACTGCTCAATAAATATTAATTATCATCATTGTTATGCT
Source organism: Tamias sibiricus (assembly GCA_025594165.1). Lineage (NCBI taxonomy): Eukaryota > Metazoa > Chordata > Mammalia > Rodentia > Sciuridae > Tamias > Tamias sibiricus. Next base: position 16,880,000 of record CM046662.1, read on the forward strand.
GCTGATTGAGCATCAGATGGCTGCAGCTACTGATGAAGTCACTTCTGCAAGGAGAAAAGTCAGAACACACATTTTTTTCCAAGGTTGCTATTTTGCAAACTTTAATATTAATGCACTCTATTCAAGAGATGAGCTTCAGAAAAATTGGATAGCTGAAGAGGAAAATTACCTAATCACCAACATGCTTTAAAAAATTTGCTTCAAATTACACCAAATGCTAATACCGAACTGTTGGGGGAATAAGAATATGGATATACCGTGCCCTGGATTATTTCATCTTCTCATTTGTACCTCACATACACTTTCTTAAAAAAATATTGATGACCAGAAATTTTTTCAGTATATTTGTAAAAACTTGTTTTGTATGCAAACTGTTTCTTTGAAACAAATTATAACAACTTTGAGTTTCATCAGAGGATTCCAAATAGTTGAACACTGAAGAAATGGAAGTTCAGGGTAAAATATTTAACATAGTCACTTCTGTTATCAAATAAAGATGTCTGAGTATTTGGTGTAGGTGGAAAAACTGATGATGTTTTTCTGGGCCACTCAGCATAATATAAACTCACATGAGTAAAAGTATTATGAGCACCTACTATTGGGTAGACCCTGAATTCAGGGCTGATAAAAATATCTCATTCTTTTTTTCAGGTTTTTCTCTGAAAGGGGTAAAGAGCCTGCCTATTTATTCATTTCTCTACCCCATAAATGTTATATATTTTTTTTTCACTTAGTGAACATTGTCAAGATCATTTACCTGCAGCTTTGGTACAGATAAGAATAGAATATTCTTTTAATTTTGCATATTTGCAGTATAATCCACCAGTAGCTTTACTATAGAGAATGATTATTTATTGAAAGTGATCGGTTCTAAATCCTCCTTTTGCATGGATTAACCATATGTTTGGCTGATTTATCTGGTAGGCACTACTGGCAGAGAGATTAGGGCCTATGAGCTTTTAAAAGGCTGTGTTAAGATCTGAACAAAAAATATATATTTTTTCAAATTGGCTCAAAATTTCAAGAGAAAAGCTGAAAATCAGAAGGAGTAAATGTTAAATATCCACAAAGTAAAATATTTTTGTCAATTTTAATCATCCTTAAATTATAAATTATGTGTTTTTCAATTTGAAAACTTGGTCTTAATTTTTATACATTGTGGAAGTTTTTAAATATATGGATGATTGCTTATAAAAATCAAATTGTTTTCATAGAGCTGAATAACTTAACAAATGGAATTCATGACATGTTAAGAAAATTTTACAGCAAAAAACCATATTTAATGAGGTATATATTTTCATACAATTGATTTCATAAGAGAATGTGATCTAGGTGTAAGTGTGATTCTGGTGTTGTGATAGTCTCGAATATTCCTCGGCAGGCTTTTGTTTACTTATTTATTTACTTAATTTTGAGACAGGGTCTCACTAACTTTCTGACAGCCTCACTAAATGCTGAGGCTGGCATCAAACTTGTGATCCTCCTGTCTAAGCCTCCAGAATTGCTGGGATTACAGGTGTGTGCAACCTGTAATTACAGATGTGCACCATGGTGCCTGGTGAAGTTTTTATTTTTAGCCTGATATCTCTTTTTACATGTCCAATATGGTGGTGGTTAAGCACTGTGACAGGATTAAGGGCTGAAAGCAAAGGCAACAAACTCTGTATGTGTTGGTCACATCCTTAAGTCAACAGAAAATAAGCAAGATAGCTGCTTTTCAGTCAATGTTGTCATGTTGCTACTGTACTGCTGAAATGACCTGTCAGTTCTGGTTCACTTATCTACAAAGATTAAGGAAAATATCATTTTAATCATTGTCTTGGGAATCGACCTGCTCTCCCTCTGCAACAAGAAAGAAGCTGAAGCACAAATGCTGATGTTTTGAATAGCAATTTTCAAAAGAAATTTTTAAAAATCCCCACATCAGCAACTAATCTGATGATGATGATGATGATGATGATGATGATGAGTACTACTAATCTTGATTTTAGGGGCATTAGTTGCTATCTAGTATCAAGACCATGCCTGAGGTCAGGGAGTGAAGTTCTCAAATCCGTGAAGGTGTTGAACTTGCTCCTTGGAATAAACTTCATTGAATGATGAATTTTTTAAGTAATTAAAAGTAATTTTTTTTTTTTTTTTTTTTTTTTTTTTTTTTTTGGTATCGGTGATTGAACGATTGAACTCAGGGGCACACGACCACTGGTCCACATCCCCAGCCCTTTTTTTTTGTTCTATTTAAAGTTCTTTCATTCCTCTCATCCCCACTCCCTAGCCTTTATAAGTTAGTATCTTCATATCAAACAGATCATTCGACCTTTGGTTTTTTGGGATTGGCTAACTTCACTTGGCATTATTTTCTATTCATGAAGCTTTGTTACGTTGCTGGCACCCAATGCTTGATTGTATAGCAATGAACAAATTAGCTAAGCTCCATTTTCTCCTGTTGCTCTTGTAGAACCTACCACCGGGTGGTCATTCAGATTGTGAAAGGCACAAGGAAAGAAGCCACCAGGGCTCTGAGACAGTAAGTATTTAAAGTTTGCAGAGATGATCAAGGACATCCTTGATGAGGAAGTAGCCCATAAGCTATGAACTGATGAGACCGAGCCAGGCGGTTGGAGGTACAGAGGAGAGCAGTCCAGTGGTGGTGGTGGAGAATCAGCAGGTGCAAATGTTCAGAGGTGGGAAAGGGCAGTGAGGATGGAGTCAGGAAAACAAGGGAACCAAAAACCTTACCATTCTCTATTATTTATTTTAACAAATTCTTATTGGGATGTGCAAAGAACATTAAGACATAGTATTTGTCCTCAACAACAGAAAAAGTTGTTATTTCCTTAGTAGAGGTTAATTCTACAAATCAGTGGATAAATATATGGTAGCTTCGTGCTCACCGATAACACGTATCCAAATTAAATTTACCTAAATAAATAGAAAAAAATCTTTTAAAAACTAAACAGATGATTGGATCTTTAGACACACAATTATGTTTAATCTCATGGTTGGTCTTTTTTTCCCCCCACATTTTTTTATTGGTGCATTACAGTTGTACATACTGTTGGGATTTGTTGGTACATATTTGTACATGTACACAATATAACAATATAATTTGGCAAATATCACTCTCCAGTATTTCTCCTTTCTCTTTCCTCCTCTCTTCCTCTGGTCCCTTTCTTCTACACTACTGATCTCCCTTCTAAACCCATGGTTTTAAAAATCTGTTTTTCTCAGCTATGTGACCTCTAGAAGGGGCTTTAACTTTCTGGGCTTCAACTATATCATCTGAAAAATGAAGGTTTTGTGTGGAGCCCAGCTGTTGATTCAAACTGATTCTGGAACTGAATGATGTAACTGCACAGCCGTTCTCAAATAACTGCAAAAAGGAAGTACAAATTTCCCAAGTGTAATTTGTTTCTTTTTGCTGGAATTTTCTTGCGTGGAAATAGGACCATTAGAATAGATACAACAAAAAAAATATCATTTGTTGATCTGGTTACTTTGTCCAACAATGGTAGTAAACACGTTATATAATTTCTCCCTTTTAATTCTACAAAGTATGGTGTGATGTAGGTATTACTTTACCCCCATTATACAGATGAGGTAAGTGAAGGTCAGAGATCCCAATGTAATCTATCTAGTAAGTGACAAAGCTGGACTATGCAGCCTGGTTTGTACTCCTTCCATGATATCTAAGGAAAGCCCAATTGCAGACAAGTCAATAGATGACTCCTAGAGATCTCTTCTGGTATAATCTTTGTGGAAGAACTACCTAAAATGGGGTCCTTGTTATTGTTTGGAATAGTTGCTAAAGAGGAGCTGTGATGTCTTTAAAAACGGAAAAATTATTTGGCCAGAAGGGGAAAAAAATTCAAGCAGGGTAAGATGTCGACATTCTTATATTTTGTGCTATGCTCGCAATGCTGCACCTACTGATGCTGGGGAATTTAATTCCATCTCACTCAAGTCTCCCAGGAGTTCTTCAGAGGGAGGTATGATCGTCCCCTTTTACAGATGAGGTATCAATCCTGATGAAGAAAGCAAAACACCAAGAGGTGAAGGAACTTGTTCTTAGGGCTGGTGACTAGCAGAGTTGACATTCAAACTCCATTTACTTAGACTCAAACACCTGGGCTGTTTCTAAGGAGAAACCAAGTTCTAGACAGGAAGGTACATGATTTCTAGATGTCTTTTAGTCCTTTGCTTTTATTTCCTACCCTTTGTCTATTTTTTACTTTTTAAAATTCCTGCATCCATAATTTTCACACACACAAGACATTGTTGATACGTATTTTCAAACTTCCTTTACATTTTGCTATTTAAATTTAATATTTATTATAATTTGTTTATAATTTAATATTTATTTTAATTTAATTTTGCTATTTTATTTTAATAGCTCTCCTTTTTTTTTTCTTCCTTTGGTTTTCACTTTGTTATCTATGATCGAAGGCTAATTGATAAAGCGAACAGTTCTCTAGTTAACATATCCCTCCTGTCAATGTTGAAGCAACTAATTATCAGCCCTGTTTATGAGCAAGGAAAGTTGACCCCAGACAGGCCAACAGAGTCCTTCAAAGAGAGAATAAAGACTTGGGGTCCCCTGACAGTGTCAGCTCCAAGCTCACTGATATAATTGCCTGAGAATAGTATTAAAAAACTTGAAGTCTTCACTGAGGCACAGCCTCAGATATAATGATTACAACAAATCAGGGCTCATGAATATGCAGCTTATTTCTGCTTTGAGACACTTGAGTTATCTAAATTAAAAATATAAAATTATGGATTGCAAAGACGGTGGCAGGAACTTTTTTTATTTTAACAATTGGAAAATATCACTGGAAATGAAGTCTTCCTGCCAACATGAGGCACATAATAATGATGCCAGGAAAAGGATGCTTTTCTAAATGCTTGTTTTAAATAGATGCCCCCCCCCTTCAAATTCTGTTTAAAGATGGATCACGGAAGCTTCAATTCATGTGATTTTTTTTTTTTTCTCTTTCTGAATTTCAGTTCCAGGGCTACCCATTTTGGGACAGAATCTAACACCATCTCATTCACAAGATGTTCCCTATAGTCAGCATCTACTCTCAGAAGCCCTGAAATAAGAAGATTTGAATTGGGTGCCTTTTCCTTTCTAAGTCCCTTCCTTTTTTTTTTTTTTCAGGATCTCCTTGGATGCTCTAAGTCGGGTCTGTCGAAGACTGCCCCTTCCACTAGGCTGGACCCTGCAGACCCTACCCATGCTTTATGCCTTCTACTTTCCCTTTCCAGTTCATCAAAATGTCTCAGTCTTTATTCAGGACCTTGGGAGGCAGTCTGGTTAAGAAATGTAAGTGTATGTGTTAATGTTTTATAATTTGTCAGGTTATTATTGTCTTGTTGCAATGTAAATCTGCTTATCTCATTTTCAGTGTCTGAGCAATACCAGGCACTTACTATAAGGATAAAATTGACTTGATCACATGGTAGCTGCGAGATGTAAGAAGCCTTATAACTAAAATAACTCTTAAAATGATGTGTGTGTGTTTGAAGAAATGGCTTAAAAATACAGGATTTGGTGGTACAGAAGAGAGTTGGTGTTCTTCCGTTTCTCTCTCCAGTGACTGTGGCAGGTGCTGCCTAACTGCTGTGCTATCCTTTCCCAACATGATCTCAAGAGTCTTTCTTAACCCAGCAGCTGAAGCAGCCCCTGTCAATTAATATGAAATGACATTTGGGATAAAGAAAATCACATATCTTTCCTAAAATAGAGCAGATTTAAAAGCAATAAAGACTTTGACCCATCCAGTCAGTGACAGGTACTGGATTCTAGGAATGAGGCAGAGATGACCTTTATCTCCAGGGGTGGAGCTTAGTTAGGAGTGGGAGTTGGTATGAATACAACAATTTATGTGAAATGACTTTCCAAACCAAGAGGCAGTGTGAAGGGTTAGATTCCAAGGGAATGGTGCACGGAGAGAGGCAACAACCAGGCTTAACATGAAAGGAGTGTCAGGTGGTTGGATTGGGCAGGTTTGAGAGGGTAGAAAGTGCTGAAATTGAAGAGATTCCTTGAGGCTTTGCAGTTTTATTTCTGCTTAAAACATATGTACCTCAAAGTCTTTTCCAAATGTTCACCATCTTCTTGCATAATACAACTTGCCATTTGCCATTTCAAATGCACAGGCTCGAACAACTACTAACCTCTGCATTCCTGAGTGGGCTTCTGAAATTGGGTAAACAGCCATCTTTTCTAATAAAAAAGATAACAAAGACAAGAACGAGATGACATGCTCTTCCTAGAACCCTTGTTTCTCAGATGATATAATAATACTAACCCTGTTTGCTTTACATTCCTTGGCTTCCCGGGTTATCTGAGAGTCAGTTGATAGGTGTCTTAAAGTTACTTCTTGTTACTCATTGGAGAAAAAACTGAATTTCATGCTCAGATTGACCAACAGATAGGTAGCTAGGAACCATATAACTCTGCCAAAACTGTACACTGACCTATAAAAGAAACTGTTTGGCGACATGGGATTAGGAATATTAGATTTACAAACTTCTCACCAAACTGTCTCTTTTTCTTGGCTAGTTGGGATGCTACTGCACCTGAAACAGAAAAAGTCCAAAACCACAGTCTTCTAGGCAGATGTTACATCCTGACCCTCATCTGACAAACAGACTATTGTAGATGGTTAAGGTGGCTTTCAGCACTATCTCCATTCCTCGCCCAACCATGTGCACAAGAAGAAACCTAAACTTGCATAGAACTGAAAGGGATTGTCAGACCCTGAAAGTAGGGCCATCTTCCTCAGTACATAGTCACAGATTAGAAAAGAAAAAAAAAACCCAGGCTTCTTAAGGTCTCTTCTCTTAGGAACCAATGAAAAGAGAGAAATGTAGTTTCTAAGTCTTTTGGGTCAAAGGCCATCTAAACCAGCTGGCTTGACATCAGCTGCTTCATATTTGCTTCACAATGACCAGCCAAAGTGAGGTGAAACTGTTGTCTGAATAATTTAGGGGTCAGGAGGGAACCTAATTTTTCTGATAATACAGGGGAATTTTGGGTCTGTGTTATGAAGACAGTTTCCTCAATTTATGATTTTTATTTGGTCTAGGGAGAATAGCCTAAACTCTTGCTTATGGTGAATGTAATAATAAAAAAGATTAGAGTTGTTCATGGAGACGATACGTTTCTCTTTATTTTTTTGATACATTTCTTGCTTAATGGATTAGTTTTCTATGGCTGGTATAACAAGGTATCACAAACTGAAGACTCAGACAGCAGAATTTTGCCATCTCTCATATCTGGAGACAGGAAATCTGGTCAGCTGGTTCCTTCTGAATGCTGATAGAGAATCTGTTCCAGGTCCTTAGCCTACTTTGGGTGTTTTTGATAATCTTTGGTGTTGTTTGACTTGGAAAATCATCACCCTGCTCTCTTCCCTCATCTTCACATAGCATTTTCTCTCTATGGGTGTCTGTCTCTAAAGTTCCCCTTTTTATAAGGACACAGTCATATTAGATCAGAGCCAAACCTTAATATCATCATTTTTAACTTGCCCTAACTCCAGATATGGTCACATTCTGAAGTGGGGGATTTAAGACTTCAACATTTAGGTTTTGGGGTGAAACAAACCCATAACACTTAAATATATTGTGTGGATCCCTGATAGACACACTGAATACATAACTATAAAACCATAATCACATATTGAAATGCCGTTGCCTTCCTTAAGATAGTCTGGTTGAATAAAAAAAATTCAAACATATTTTCTTCTTCTTAACTTGAAATGAGACAGTCAGAATTTATCAATATCTCTCCAGTATCATGCTGGAGCTGGTAGTAATCCCTTTTCCTATTTGAGAAGTAGAGGAGGATGGACAGCTGGTTTTAGAGTTTGCATGAAGAGTACATAATCCTACTTACATAACCCATCGTGTTTGCAAAATCTGCACTGCAGTTTTGGGGAGGGAAATGAGATGTTTGGAAATAAAATCTGCTGTGCAGGAGTGGAAAATTTATCCCTTTTCCGCAATATTTTTCTTGCCTGTATTTTTATTTTACATTCTCAAGAGGTACGTATCCTTGCTTGAGTGTTTTCCTTTGCTGCACATGTCAGGAATGCAGAAATGGTGAGCTGTGTTGCTAGGACGATTCATTGACCTGTGCAATTTGCAAGTTGCTAAACTCCTCCAGGGTCATGATTTCTTAAGTTTAGAGTCGATTAGCCTAGACACAGGTGAAATGGGGAACAAGGGCTGTGGGAATGAATAGTTATGCAGCCCTTAAAACGGTGACGTTTCATTGTTCAAACTAATTCTGCAAAGTCCATCATTATCTCCATAGGCTGGAAATCGTTTTTTTTTTTTTTTTTTAAGCCAAAAGCAATACTTTCACCCTGTTTCTGATTTATAACACTGTGTCCCAACCTTTTGTAGGAACCATCATTCATTCCTTAATTACAAGTGGTTTGGCTGAGACTGCTGACTATATGAGTACACATTTTGGGCATTGATAAATCATGTTACCCTGTCAACTGGTGACAATGGTTGGATTAAGGATGGGCATGTGAGCAAACTGGCTAATCAGCGACCATCCAGGGGTTTTAGGTACTAGCAAGCAGAGGCTGGGGAGAGGAACTTTGTCTTTGCTCTGGTTTACTAAGCTAGGACATCTTCATACTGTCTAAAGTCATGGCCTCCTCCATGGCTTCTGATGATAGGAAAGAATGAGACAAAACAGACAACACAGGCCGAGATTATGGCTCAGCGGTAGAGCGCTCGCCTAGCGCGTGGGCGACCCGGGTTCGATCCTCAGCACCACGTACAAATAAAACGCATTGATTAAAACACATTGTGTACAACTAAAGTAAATAAATAAAAATATTCAACAAACAAACAAACAAACAAAAACAAAACAGACAACACACACCGGAAGGAGAGAGAACAAAAGTATCATTTGAATTCTTAGAGAAGTTGAATTTCATGAGTCAATAAAATTCTCCCATTGCTTAAGCTGGTTTCAGTTGACATTCTGTCAGTTTCAGAATAAAGTCTTTTTTCTAATATGGTCCATAGAAAGGAAAAGCAATAACACCCATATTAATATTTCAGAGTGACTATTTTCACTGGCAAGGAAAACTTTCAGCAGGTAGCAATATTTGCAAGGTGTTGTGAAATGTGGTATTTTTCATAATCTTATTTTTAGAATTGAAGTTAATATTTTTGATGTAGTTGTACTTTTTTTTCCCATTACTGCCTAGTATTTCACCTCTGAGTTTATTCTTGTGTCTCCTCATAATTTAAGGGGACATGCAGATCAGTAATTTGGACTTTCAAATGCCCTCTGAAAGAGGGGAGTTCAAAAAAAAAGATAAAAAGAGGGGAGTTCCTTAAACTTATGTTATATACAATCTGAAGTTCTTCCTTTCTATTCAATTTTTTTAGACCAGCTAAAATACCACCATTCTTGTGAACCCTTCTCCAGTTTGATTAGTTAGAAATGAACTTCAACCTGTGTCTCAAGGAACTTACTGTCCTAAGGACACCAGTCCCATTCTCCTCTGACTTTGGTTACTATTTGTAAATCCAGAATCATTCTTTAGTGAAATCCTAAAGAAAGAGGAATATCATCTCTTTTCTTATCAACTTTATACCTTTTCCTTTGTCTGTAACCAGATGTAAGCTGACCTGAATAATCTTCAAGCTATTTTCCAGCAATACTGTCATGGCCACACATCATAATAAAAATAACAGCTATCACCTTCTGAGCTATTACTGTATGCCAAGCACATATATGAATACTTTAGATGTATTTTTTAAAAATTATTTATTTACTTATTCATAATGCACAAGTATAGTATCTTTTTACATACAACTGCTTGTATACAAAGTATATAAGTACCATTCAGATCTTCAATCATGCATTTAGGATAATGATATCCATCTCATTCAATCACCAATTTTTTTTTCCTCCCCCCCCTTGCTCCCTCCCTTCCCCTCCTTTTCCGTTGACCATTCTAGTGTTCCTCTGATCCTATGTACCCCCTTCCAACAACACTGTGAACTAGCCTCCTTATATCAGAGAAAACATTCGGTATTTGGATTTTTGAGATTGACTAATTTCACTTAGCATTATATTCTCCAACTTCATCCATTTACCTGCAAATGCCATTATTTTATTCTCTCTTATTGCTGAGTAAAATTCCATTTTGTATATATACCACATTTTCTTTATCCACTCATCTATTGAGGGACATCTAGGGTGGGTTCCACAACCTAGCTATTGTGAATTGTGCTGCTATAAACATTGAAGTGGCTGTGTCACTGTAATATGCTGTTTTTAAGTCTTTTGGGAACAGACCCAGGAGTGGGATGGCTGGGTCATAGGGTGGTTCCATTCCCATTTTCCCAAGAAATCTCCATAGTGCTTTCCATAGCGGTTGCACCATTTTGCAGTCCCACCAGCAATGTATGAGTGTGCCTTTTTCCCCACATCCTCTCCAACATTTATTGTTGTTTGTGTTCTTGATAGCTGCCATTCTGACTGGAGTGAAATGAAATCTTAGAGTAGTTTTGATTTGCATTTCTCTAATTGCCAGCGATGTTGAGCATTTTTTCATGTATTTGTTGATTAAATGTGTATCTTCTTCTGAGAAGTGTCTTTTCAATTCCTTAGCCCATTTATTGATGGGGTTATTTGCTTTTTTGGTGTTAAGTTTTTTTAGTTCTTTATATATTCTAGAAATTAGTGCTCTATCAGATGTGCATGTATTAAATATTTGTTCCCAATTATTTGGGTCTCTATTCACCTCACTGATTGTTTCTTTTGCTGAGAAGAAGCTTTTTAGTTTAAATCTATCCCATTCATTAATTCTTGGTAATAGTTCTTGCACTACAGGATTCTTATTAAGGAACTTGGGGCCTAATCCGACATGTTGGAAATTGGAGCTTACTTTTTCTTCTATTAGGTGTATTGTCTCTGGTCTAATTCCTAGGTCCTTGATCCACTTTGAATTGAGTTTTGTGCATGGTGAGAGACAAGGGTTTAATTTCATTTTGTTGCATATGGATTTCCAGTTTTCCCAGCACCATTTGTTGAAGAGGCTATCCTATTTCCACTGTACATTTTTGGCGCCTTTGTCTAATATAAGATAGCTGAAATTGTATGTATTAGTCTCTGTGTCCTCAATTCTGTACCATTGGTCCACCAGTCTGTTTTGGTGCCAATACCATGCTGTTTTTGTTACTATTGCTCTATAGTATAATTTTTAGTCTGGTATGGTGATGCCCCCTGCTTCACTTTTCTTGCTCAGGATTGCTTTGGCTATTCTGGGTCTCTTATTTCTCCAGATGAATTTCATGACTGCTTTTTCTATTTCTTTGAAGAATAACATTGGGATTTTGATTGGAATTGCATTAAATCTGTATAATGCTTTTGGTAGTATGGACATTTTGACATTATTGATTCTACCTATCCAAGAGCAAGGTAGGTCTTTCCATCTTCTGAGTTCTTCTATGATTTCTTTCTTTAGTGTTCTATAATTTTCCTTATAGAGGTCTTTCACCTCTTTCGTTAAGTTGATTCCCAGGTATTTTATTTTTTTTTGATGCTATTGTAAATGGGGTAGTTTTCATCATTTCCCTTTCAGAGGCTTTGTCACAGATGTACAAAAATGTCTTTGACTTATGGGTATTGATTTTGTATCCTGCTACTTTGCCAAATTCATTTACTAGTTGTAAAAGTTTTCTGGTAGAGTTTTTTGGGTCTTCTAGGTATATTATCATGTCATCAGCAAATAGTGCTAATTTGAGTTCTTCTTTTCCTATCTGGATCCCTTTAATTTCTTTTGTCTGGCTAATTGCTCTGGCCAGAGTTTCCAATACTATGTTAAATAGCAGTGGTGAAAGGGGGCATCCCTGTCTTGTTCCAGTTTTTAGAGGGAATGCTTTCAATTTTTCTCCATTTAAGATAATGTTAGCTCTGGGCCTTACATAAATAGCTTTTATAATGTTGAGATATGTTCCTGATATTCCTAGTTTTTCCAGTGTTTTGAACATAAAGGGGTACTGTATTTTGTTAAATGCTTTTTCTGAGTCTATTGAGATAATCATATGATTTTTATCTTTAAGTCTATTGATGTGATGTATTATGTTTATTTATTTCCGAATGTTGAACCAGCCTTGCATCCCTGGAATAAACCCCACTTGATCGTGGTGCACTATCTTTTTGATATGTTTTTGTATCCGATTTGCCAGAATTTTGTTGAGGATTTTTGCATCTATGTTCATTAAAGATATTGGCCTGAAGTTTTCTTTTTTGGATGCGTCTTTGCCTGGCTTTGGAATTAATGTAATATTAGCCTCATAGAAAGAGTCTGGAAGAGCTCCCTCTTTTTATATTTCTTGAAATAGTTTGAAGAGCATTGGTATTAGTTCTTCTTTGAAAGTCTTGTAGAACTCGGCTGTAAACCCATCAGGTCCTGGACTTTTCCTTGTTGGTAGCTTTTTGATGACATCTTCTATTTCTTCCCTTGTAATCGATCTGTTTAAATTGTATATAGCGTACAAGTTTTCAAAGTAATTTCTAATTATCTTCTGTATATCTGAGGTGTTTGTTGTGATATTCCCTTTTTCATCATGAATGTTAGTAATTTGAGTTTATTCTCTTCTTCTTTTCGTTAGCATCGCTAGGGTCTGTCAATTTTGTTTATTTTTTCAAAGAACCAACTTTTAGTTTTGTCAATTCTTTGAATTGTTTCCTTAGTCTCAATTTCATTAATTTCTGCTCTGATTTTAATTATTTCCTTTCTTCTGCTGTTCTTGGTGTTGATCTGTTCTTCTTTTTCTAGTCCTTTGAGGTGTGATGTTAAGTCATTTATTGTTTTTTTTTTTTTCCTTTTAAGGAATGAACTCAGTGCAATGAATTTTCCTCTTACTACTGCCTTCATAGTGTCCCAGAGATTTCTATACGATGTATCTGTGTTCTCATTTACCTCTAGGAATTTTTTAATCTCATCTTTGATGTCTTCTTCAACCCCTTGTTCATTCAGTAGCATGTTGTTTAGCTTCCAGTTGTTGGAGTAGTTTTTCTTATTCCTTGTTTTGTCGTTGATTTCCAATTTCATCCCTTTATGGTCCGATAGCATGCAGGGTAGTATCTCTATTTTTTTATATTTGCTGAGAGTTGCCTTTTGACATAATATATGGTCTATTTTGGAGAAGGAGCCATGTGCTGCTGAGAATAAAGTGCATTCGTTTACTGAGGGATGAAATATTCTATATATGTCCGTTAGGTCTAAGTTATTAATTGTCTTAAGGAGGCCTAAGGTTTCTTTGTTTAGCTTTTGTTTGGATGATCTATCCATTGGTGAGAGAGGTGTGTTGAAATCTCCTAGAATAACTGTGTTGTGGTCAATTTTACTCTTGAACTTGAGAAGAGTTTGTTTGATGAATGTAGGTGCTCCATTATTTGGGGCATATAGACTTATGATTGTTATATCCTGTTGATGAATGGTTCCCTTAAGTAGTAAGAAATATCCATCTTTGTCCCTTTTGATTAACTTTGGCTTGAAGTCTACCTTATTTGAAATGAAAATGGAAACCCCTGCTTGCTTCCGCAGGCCATGTGAGTGATAAGACTTTTCCCAGCCTTTCACCTTCAGTCTATTGATATCTTTTTCTATGAGGTGTGTTTCTTGGAGACAGCAAATTGTTGGGTCATTTCTTTTAATCTATTCAGATAATCTGTGTCTTTTGAATGGCGAGTTTAGGCCGTTAACATTCAGTGTTATTATTGAGATGTGATTTTTATTCCCATCCATTTTTATTTGTATTATGATGTTGATTTGGTTTCTCTTCTGGTTGGTATTTCCCTTAGTTTAATATCTCCCTTTATTGATTTTCGTTGTTATTTTTCTCTTCTTCTTCATGAAAAATTTTGCCCAGGATGTTCAGAAGTGCTGGCTTTCGAGTTGCGAAATCTTTTAACTTTTGCTTGTCGTGGAAGGTTTTTATTTCATCTTTGAATCTAAAGCTCAATTTTGCTGGATATAAGATTCTTGGTTGACATCCCTTTTCCTTCAGAGCTTGAAATATGCTATTCCAGGATCTTCTTGCTTTTAAGGTCTGGGTAGAAAAATCTGAACATAGTCTGATTGGTTTCCCCCTATATGTAATCTGCTTCCTTTCTCTTGTGGCTTTTAATATTCTCTCCTTGCTCAGTATATTAGGCATTTTCATTATAATATGTCTTGGTGTGAATCTGTTGTGATTTTGTATGTTTGGTGTTCGGTAGGCCTCTTGAACTTGGTTTTCCCATTCATTCCTCAAGTTTGGAAAATTTTCTGTAATTATTTCATTAAATAAATTACTCATTCCTTTGGCTCAAAACTCTGCCCCCTCCTCTACCCCAATCACTCTTATGTTTGGTCTTTTTATGTTGTCCCATAATTCTTGAATGTTCTGTGCTTGGTTTCTTACCATTTTTGCTGTGTAATCTAGATTTTTCTCTAGGATATATATTTTGTCTTCATTGTCTGAGGTTCTTTGTTCCAAGTGATCTACTCTGTTCGTGATACTTTAGATTGAGCTTTTATTTTGGTTTATTGCTTCTTTCATTTCTGGAATTTCTGTTTGGTTTCTCTTTAGAGCCTCTATCTCCCTATTGAAGTAATCTTTTACTTCCTGTATTTGTTTATGGAGTTCTTTGTCAAAATGATTTTTCCCCTCCTGTATTTGCTCCCTCATCTCATTTTTGAGTTCATTCTTAAGTTCCGCTAACATTTGGAATATGTAATTTCTAAATTCCATCTCTGGCATTTCACCAACTGTGCATGCCATGGAATCTACTGAGGAGGTATATTGATTTGTTTGTGTCACTTTCTCCCCTTGTTTCTTCATATTGCTTGTGCTTCTATTCTGCCTGCACTGTGGGACCTTGTCTATTTTGATTTTACCTTAAAACCTTACGTTGCTCCTCTAGTATAATGCTATCAGATCCCCTTATATTTCCTTTACACTTTAAAATCAAACACTTTCTATTCAGAGAATCCCAGTTTGATCACAATGTACAGATTTAGTTAACCCAGATATTGTTTCCAATTTACTCTGTACGCTTCTGATGGTGTTTTATAGTTTCAAGTAATGGACACAGAGGTGATATGTTTAAGAAGAAGGAAGTGAGTGTATCGACTTGTTCTTTCTTAGAAAGTATGAAAAGAGAGTTCTATGGAAGTGGTTTAGTATCAGCAGACGAGAGAGGAAAGAGAATGGAGTGAATGATTAGGTGGAAAGACTGATTTATATATAAACCTAACTTATGCAGTGGTTGAGAGAAGAAATAAAGAAAGATGGAAAAGAAAAAAAAGAAAAGAAAAAAATGACTAAGGAGTAGAAATTAGTGTAAGAGAGAGGAGAGAGAGAGTGAGTCTAGAAAATAGAGAATAAACTATATATAACACCACTTTGCTATATATTTCAATTGTACCCATTCTAGAAATCCCAATTTCTGCGTATAACTTGTTTTTGCCTCTGTTGAGAATGCAATGGCAGAGTGTAAATAGGGAAGATGAAGGAAAAAGAAAAAATATAAAAGTGAGAAGGAAGAAAAGAGGAGCAGAAGCACACAAACACACTGTCAATCAAAACAAAAACAAAGCAAAAACAAACAAATCCCCCCCAAGAAACAACAAACCAAGCAAACAAGCAAACAAAAACAAAAACGTTGAACCCAAGAACAAGTCTCAAACAAAATGGACCCTTGGAAGCCCTTCTTTTTTCCCTTCCAGTTTAAGCCAGTTGACCCGGATCATGTCCAGTCAGCAGTCCTGTTAGTGGAGTCAAGGCTGCACCTTTGGTCATTTGCAGAATGGCACAGTGGAATAGTGGAAGGGGCTTATCCTCAGGCTGGGCCCTGCGTGCAGCAGCAGGGAGATGCTACTATGGGCCCTGGAGGCCAGGCAAACTGGCGGCCGGGTCTCTCCTTCCGGCGGATGGGTGCCTACCTCTTGCTCTGGTCGCAGCTGGGCAGGTGGCACTCCCCCCGGGGAGTGAAGGAAGCACTTCCCCAGGTCTGGCCCTGTGTGCAGCAGCAGAGAGATGCTACTCTGGGCCCTGAAGACCAGGCAAACTGGCGGCTGGGTCTCTCCTTCCGCTGGGCGGGTACCTACCTCTTGCTCTTGTCGCAGCTGGGCAGGTCGCACTACTCCCGGGAATGGAGGAAGCCCTTCCCCAGGTCTGGCCCTGCGTGCAGCAGCAGGGAGATGCCACTCTCGCTTTAGATGTATTACTGCATTAATTCTCATACTAACAATAGGTCTTATTAGTTTAACCTTATTTTACAGGTTGAGAGGGCTGCAGTGCCGATAGCCTAGTTGACTTGTCTAAGTCTAGTTAATAAGTGATTGAGGGGGTGGTGGGATAGCAGTGTCCCGGCTTTATCCTGAGGGTAGAGTTTTGTTGAAAAAGAAAGAGGAAGGGCTGTGGAATCAGTCCATTGCATCTTACTGTGAACATGTTGGTGAATTTTCCTCTTTCATCGCCTTTGGAATTCTATTTGGTATTGGCCATGGAAAGAGTTCATGTCTTCAAGTTTCAGGTCTCTTGTGCCTTCCTGACACTGTTTCAACTCTCTTCTCCTCTCAGTTAATTTTTGCAGGCTTGTTGGACAAATTCAAATCCCAAGACAGAAGAAAGGTAGTATGGACATGAACTTTTACTTCATTCTTCCACAGAAGATTGCTGAGTGGTTCTGTCCCGCAGAATGAAACCTGGGAGGACTCACTATATTGTTCAAGCAGTTAATGCAGCCTGACCTTCTTTACACAGTTATGCAACCTCAGCCTGGTATCAGGCATCTGGTCTTTGTTATCTTTAATTTCTTTCTTAGAAAAAAAATTAATTCTTACAGCATAATGGTTCCAGTATTTGGATGTACCTGTAAAAATTTTAGATGCTGTTATTCAGCATGTTGAATAATTCCCAAATCTTTCTCACTTCAGTCCTTTATCAATAAAAGAAAATAGATGTAGTACTTTTCTGAGTCTGGAGAGGGTGGGGGGAAGAGAGAGAGAGAGAGAGAGAGAGAGAGAGAGAGAGAGAGAGAGAGAGAGAGAGAGAGGGAGGGAGGGAGGGAGAAGAAGAAAGATATTATGTAAATAAACTCAAAAGACACTAATGGTATTGTAGGATAATATTTTGCTAATGACATCTCTTTCTCCAAATCTTAACAAACATTTATTCTCAATTTGAAGCTGTGATTTTCAAATGGGGGAATAGAAGAGTAGTCTGAGAGGTTTTTAAGCAAAAGGACATGAAATCATATCAAATGGATGGGAAAATTGGGCCTATTTCTAACAGGCAGGCTATGTCTCTTTGTGTTGAATTACCACAGCTAATCTGAATCTGTCTCTGCTTTCAGGGACATGCTGTAAAAATGCTAAGGATAGCTCACACTCTGGTACAAGTCAGCTGTGGGAGAGTAACTCATGTGATTTCGCTGGATTTCATTTTTTTCATTCCCAAAGTAAAGGACCTTGAAAAATTAGTTCAATGTTTCTCCAACATCAGTTATTTGCATAGACTTCATTTTTCATATCTTATGATATATATCACACTATAGAGTAATAATATACAGTAATAGTATACAGTAATAATAATAGAATGATATTGAATAATAATACAATACTGTAGAATTACTACTAAGCTAACATTAAAAAATAAGCTTTGCTGCCTCTCTTTTCTTTTAACTGAAGTAAGTATATGAGCAATGAAAATCAAGAGTGAGAGCAGGGTGCAGTGGTGCATGCCTGTAATCCCAGCACTTGGGAGGTTGAGACAGGAGGATTGTGAGTTCAGCAATGGCAAGGCACTTAGCAACTCAGTGAGACCCTGTCTCTAATAAAATACAAAAATGGGCTGGGGATGTGGCCCAGTGGTTGAGTGCCCCTGAGTTCAATCCCCGGTACCACAAAAAAAAAAAAAAAAAAAAGAAAAAGAAAAAAATCACTTGTGAAGGGTAGTGAACACAATGGCCAGGAGAGAAGAAGTGACAGTTCAAGGAGAGGCCAGGGCAGTCAGTGACTGGGAGTCAGCAAAAGGAAAAGAGAGAAAGAGTTTGTGGGAACAGGAGGGGGGGGCAGAAAGAGCTGGGTTTTCTGCAAATTATTTTGGAAAACATGTTTGGGCCCAGGGATGGAAGGAAAGAAATCTAGAGAGCAGGCCCTAAAACTAAAGAGGGTGGTGATGGGAAGGTTACTGTTACAGCTTAGCGAAGAGGCAGCCTAGAGCGGCGCTCCTTGGTAAGGTACTCTGCTCTTGCCTTGAACACCATCCTTGGTAAGGTACTCGGCTGCTTCTTGCCCTGAACACCACCCTGATGGAACCCAGACCTTGGCCCTGTGACTGTTTCTGGCTCCCTGCTCTCCAAGCCCCCATCAAATCTAACCCTCTTCAGGGAAGGCCATGGGGGTCAGAAGGGGACTAAGCAGGTGAACGATGGGTGGAGGTCCCAGAGTAGAACTAGGTTTTTGGAATAATTTTAAAATTTTTTCAAAAACTTATTTTTGGAATGATTTTGGGCTTTACAGAATGCTTCCGTTCCTGTCCTATTTCCTTCCAGACTGTTACTAATCACTGAGCACAAGAACGATTCTGGACAGAAAAGGCCAGCCTGTAGGCTCCTTGCTCCATGTCATTCATTTTCATAAGGTTTCAAATCAGTAGAAAAAAGTGACTTGCATATCTTTATTTTGGGTGGTTTTCTTTATCACAATTATTTCCTTTCTTTTTTTTTTTATACTTATTTTTTAGTTGTAGTTGACACAATGCCTTCATTTTATTTATTTTTATATGGTGCTGGGGATCAAACCCAGGGCCTCGCATGTGCTAGGCGAGCACTCTACCGCTGAGCCACAACTCCAACTCTACCACAATTATTCCCAAGTTACCTAATTCTCTTTTTGTTATGTTCTTATATTTGAGCAACAGGATAGCAGGATGTAGGAATTAAAGAATTGCTCAAATGGAACTTGACCTCCATGGCACCACATGCTTAAATCTTGGAGATAGCAGGTATGAATTTCAGTTTTGTTTCCTCCACTGCTGTGATCTGGTCAAGGTGCTTAATTGCTCCAGATTTCAGTTTCTTCCAGTGAATGATGATACTAAAAAACATTATTGATAATTGTACACCATTGTTGTAAAAGGAGAGAAATCTGTGGTGACATTTTCTTAGCAACCAAGTACTTATAGAAAGCTTTATTTTTAATTGGATATTGAAGTGTTTATTAGGTCTTTCTCCAAGAACAAAGCAAGATTTTGGTATTCATTGTATTTGCTTGGTCAATGTCTGCTAATAAAACCAAGCCCTTGTTTGATGGCTCACAATCATCTGCTGGGCATTTACTGAAAGAAGGGATTACAGTTGTAAATATGTATCTTTTGTAGCTCAGAAGCATCTTCCTAGGGCCTGAGAGCCATTCTCAGGATGCAGCCATCAAATGTTAATAAGACCTCAGGCTCCAAGACTTCTTGAGAAGACAGAATCCTATCTTTGATAATTACCAGCCAACAAACACAGCTGGCCTAGTCTGGTTTATACAAAACAACCCTTTGTGCTTTTCCCTTCCTCTGATTCTGAGCCTCTGTGCTTCCCCTTAGTTATTTGCTTTTAGTTGGCTCTAAAACTCACTTATTTTTGAAGTCACAGCTGAGTTATTGTAATTAGCCTCCCTAGCTTTGCTGTAGATAACACCTCTGATACGTGGGTTATGTTATGATTGCCTAGGTTACTTTGCAGGGACTGAAAGGCCTTTTTTATTGAACGCAGACTCTTGGGTCCACACAGGTGTCCGGTGGGTGGCCTTCTGATGTCAGGACACTGAGAACTACACCCTGAGATCATGTTAACATTGCCATTTTCTGAACATACATTGCATGAAAAGTCATGAAGATTAACTGTGTGTGTGCATTCGACTGATTACTTAATCTTTCTCTATGTTTTACATCATTCTGTTTCATTATTCCATAAAATACCATAACTCTAATCTCAGGGAGAAAGAGTTGAGACATGTTTCTCCCCCTTAACTCTTGGCTGCCTTCTGGATAAACTATCTTTTGCAAAAATTGTGTCAGTGATTGGAATGCTATACAGTATACAAATGGGTCAGGTTTGGTAATATTATCACATGGCACATTTGAATTATGTCTAGTTTGGCAATCTCTCCTTAACAAATGAATGCAAAGATTGCCAAATAGCTACTCTGCACCTTATTACAGGTCGAACATCTCTAATATGAAAATCCAACATCTGAACTGTCACAGGTGGAAAATTCTATACCTGACTTCAGGTGATGAGTTGAGGTCCAAATGCAGGTGCTCTAAAAATATGCAAATTTACTTTCAGGCTTTGTCTACAAGGTGAATCTGAAAATCAAATGGATTTCATAGATTTGGGATGTCCTCCCCAAGATATCTCCTTGTGCATATGCAAATATTCCAAAATCTAAAAAGACATCTGAAACATTTTTTGGTTCCAAGTTTTCAGATTAGGTATATTCAACCTGTATTAGAAATTGTGGCATCTGAGTTTTCTAATGTCCCACTCATATTCAGTGGAACATCCTGCTATGGAAACTACTACTTAGTCAACAAATACTGAGTGTTTACTCTTGAGAGAGCATGCATTTGCCAGAGGTAAGGGCCACTGCACACAGCCATGCAGTTGGGCCCCAGGGGCATCAATCACATGGCCTTGGATGCAGTAATGCTGCTCAAGGATAGGCACAGTGGTGGCATGCTGTAGATTGAAATATATATTTTTACATTCAGCAATTAAAAGTATAACAAAATTTTGAGTTGTATCCCAAAAGGATTTTGCAAATAATCTTGATTTGTATTTGGAGATTTATTTCAAGAAAAGTTCACCCATTTCAACTCAGAATTATCTAGTACGGATTTTGGAGCCTGCTAGGCAATTTATGAAGGAATTCAAAAGCAATAGTTTGTTTCATGCTGGGCGCCCTGACATTTGCTTGTAATCCCAGCAACTCAAGAGGCTGAGGCAGGAGGATTGCAAATTCGAGGTCAGCCTGGGCAACTTAGTAAGACCCTGTCTCAAATTTAAAGAAATAAAAAGGACTGGGGCTAGGGGAGGGGAAGACAGCAGAGTAGAAAAAAGTCGCTTGGCCCAGCAGTGACTCAGCACCAGACTTATAAACAGGGAAGACTGCTCCTCAGTGAGGTGAGTAACAAAGGAACCTCACTGAAACATAATACTAAAGTATAATAGAAAAAAATTCATAGAGCTTCCGAAAGTCAGTAACTTCAGCAGAAGCAATAATACCTCAGGGAGATGTGCCAGCTCCTGCCACCATCAGAGCGGAGTGGGGAGCACAGACAGAAGAGACAGGTGGCTGGTGGATAAAGAAATTAAAGAATAATAAAAATTGACCTAAGGAAACCTGGAGTTTACAGAAGGAGACCGATTTTAATAGAAATGGATTTGGTAGGGTAAGCATCTCAGTAAGATCAAATCCAAACCAGCGCGTACTCCACCTCACCCCAGCCCTCTGCAAGTATAGAACATCCTGTCAGGTGAGGAAAATGTTCCCAGGTGCTGAAAGCTGTTCTCGTGCAACATGTGAAGCTGTGAACACAGACAAGGAATTGAGAACTCACAAAGGGAGTTACCAGTAGCTGACGGAAAAGTTCCCAGTGGAGGCCTGAGACAGAGAGACTGAAATGGGCACAAAGAACATTTTACTTGGACCATTTAGCCTCTGGATCCCAAGGAAAAAAATCTCCTAATAGCTGGCAACTTTGCTATTACAAAGGCCTTCAATAAAATCCACCATCCATTCATGTTAAAAACTCTGGAAAGCTAGGGATGGAAGGAACCTACTTCAACATGATAAAGGCTATTTAACAAACCCAAGGCCAACATCATACTGAATGGAAAAAAACTAAAAGCAATTCTTCTGAAATCAGGACAAGGCTGTCCACCCTTACCACTACTCTTCAATATAATTCTCAAAACATTAGCCAGAATGATCAGGCAAGAGAAGAAACTCAGAGGGATACAAATAGGAAAAGAAGTCAAACTATGTTTACTTGCTGATGAAATTATCCTATATCTAGAAGACTCAAAAATCTCCACCAGAAGACTTCTAAAGCTTATAAATGGGTGCAGCAAAGTAGCAGGATACAAGATCAACACCAATCAAAATCAACACCAACAAAATCAATAGCTTTCCCATATTCCAACATTGATGATTCAGGTAAAGAAGAAATCAGGAAAACCATTCCAATGAAAATAACTTCAAATAATAACACCTCCACCACCACCAACAAAACACCAAAACTTGGGAACTAATCTAATTAAGAAGATTAAAAAATTTATATGGCCTACACGGGAATGTTAAAAATTGCTTAAATTGCTTTAAAACATCTTTTTAATTTTTTTTTATTAATTATTTTTAAAATTTGTTTTAATTAGTTATACATGACAATATAATGCATTTATGCACTATGATATATAATACATAGATGTGATATATTTTCTTATTTTTCAAAGTGTACATGTTGCAGAATCATATTGGTCGTGTAGTCACATATACACATACAATAATAATGTCTGTTTCATTCCACTCTCTTTCCCATCCCCTCATCCCTTCCCTCCCCTCCCTTCACTTCTCTCTACCTAATCTAGTACTATTTTTCCCTAGTGCTCCCCCCGCCACCTTATTGTGAATTAGCATCCACATATTAGAGAAAATGTTCGGCCGTTGGTTTTGTGGGATTGGCTTATTTTGCTTAGCATGAGATTTTCCAGCTCCAACCATTTACTGGCAAATGCCCTAATTTCACCCTTCTTTAAAGCTGAGTAATATTCCATTGAGTATATATACCATATTTTCTTTATCCATTCATCTATTGAGGGATACCTAGGTGGGTTCCATAGTCTAGCTATAGTAAATTGAGCTGCTATAAACATTGATGTCGCTGTGTCACTATAGTATGCTGATTTTAAGTCCTTTGGGTATAAACCAAGGAGTGGGATAGCTGGGTCAAATGGTGGTTCCATTCCCAGTTTTCTGAGGAATCTCCATACTGATTTCCATAGTGGTTGCACCAATTTGCAGTCCCACTAGCAATGTATGAGTGTACCTTTTCCCCACATCCTCGCCAACATTTATTGTTGTCTTTCTTCTTGACGATTGCCATTCTGATAGGAGTGTCTTAGAGTTGTTTTGATTTGCATTTCTCTAATTGCTAGAGATGTTGAACACTTTTTCATATATTTGTTGATCAGTTGTATTTCTTCTTCTGTGAAATGTCTGTTCAGTTCTATAGTCCATTTATTGATTGGGTTATTTGTATTTTGGGTGTTAAGTTTTTTGAGTTCTTTATATATCCTAGAGATTAATGCTTTATCAGAGGTGCATGTGGTAAAGATTTTCTCCCAATCTGTAGGCTCTCTCCTCACATTAGTTATTGTTTCCTTTGCTGAAATCTAACAATTGGGCAATAAATAACATTTTCTTAAAAAACAAAAAAGAGACCTACAATGAAAATCATGGAACACTGAAAAAAGAACTTGAAGAAGACCTTAGAAGATGGAAAGGCCTCTCATGTTCTTGGATAAGCACAAATAGTATTGTTAAAATAGCCATACTACCAAAAGCAATATACAGATTCAATGCAATCCCAATCAAAATGCCAACACCATTCTTCACAGAATTAGAAAAAACAATTCTTAAATTCATTTGGAAGAATAAGAAACCCAGAACAGTCAAAGTAATACTGAGCAAGAAAAGTGATCACAATACCTGACCTGAAATTAAACTACAGAACTATAGTAACAAAAACAGCATGGTACTAATATCAAAATAGACATGAAGGCCAGAATAGAAGATACAGTGATACTTACAGCCATTTGATACTTGGTAAAGGTGCCAAAAAATCTATTTTGTAGAAAAGATAGCCTTTTTAACATCTGGTGCTAGGAAATCTGGCTAGCTATATGTAGAAAAACAAAACTAGATCCTTATCTCTCACCTTATCTCTCACATTGAAATGGAGCAAAGACTTAGGAATAATTCTAGGAACCTTGCAACTGATAGAAGAAAACATAGGGTCAACACTCCATCATATTCATGCTGCACTGACTTTTTAACAAGTTCTTCAAAGTGCAAAAAATAAACTCAAGAATCAATAAATGGAATGCCACCAAATTAAAAATGCTTCTGATAGCAAAATAAATGATTAACACCATAAATAAAAGAGTCTATAGAATGAGAGAAAATCTTTGCCAGCTACTCCTCTGATAGAGGATTTATATCCAGAATATATAAAGAACTCAAAAAACTTAGCACCAACCAACAAAACAAACAAACAAACAAATAATCTAATCAGTAAATGGGCAAAAGAACTAAACAGAAAATTCTCAAAAGAAGAAAATTGAATGGTGAACAAACATATGAAATAACATTCAAAATCTCTAGCAATCCAGGGAATGCAAATCAAAACTATGCTAAGATTTCATCTTACTCCAGTCAGAATGGCAATGCTCAAGAATACAAAAAATAATAAGTGCTGGTACACATGTACATTTTTGGTGGAACTGCAGACTAGTACCATCACTTTGGAAAGCAGTGTGGAGATTCCTCAAAAAACTAGGGATGGAGCCACCATATAATCGAGTTATCCCACTCCTTAATGTTTTCCCCAAAGAACTAAAATCAGCATACCAAGGTGATACAGCCACCTCAGTGTTTATAGCAGCACCATATAATGGAGTTATACTCACCATAAAGAAAAATGAAATCATGGCATTTGCTGGTAAATGGACATAAATGGAGAACATCATGCTAAGTGAAATAGCCAAACTCAGAAAATCAAAGGTGGAGTATTTTCCCTCATATATGGAAGTTAAAGAAAAATAAAGGACAGGAGGGAAGGATAGGATATCATAAGGACATAGGGCAGATCAGTAGTGTAGAAGAAGGAGATCGAGAGGCAGAGTTGGGGAATGGGAAAGGAGATGCAACGCAGATGAATTCTTAAAAAATTGTGTTACGTACATGCACACATAAATATACCACAGGGAACTTCATCTTTATGTATAAGTAAAGGAACCAACCAAGTATAATAAATAGATGTGCCAAAGGAGGTCTAGTAAAGAAGGAGAACCAGGAAGGGGAGAGAGGACTAGAGGGAAAAGGGGTGAATTCTGAACTGAAATAGAATTCCTTGCATGTATGATATTGTCAGTATGAACCCAACTATTCTGTATAACTAGAAAGCTCTAACGAGAATAAAAGAAAAATGAATGGGAATGTAGCTCAGTGGTAAAGTGCCCCTGGGTTCAATCTCCAATACCGATAAAAAAATAAGTAAATTAACAAATAATTTTTTTTGTTTCAAATTTAGCAAACTTCCAACTTCCTCAGATAGTCAACAATTTTACTTTGAAAGGGCTTAGATAAATAAAACAAAAGGCGACTGCCTAAACTCTCTCAAAATTCTAAATCTGTGTATGGTTATTCTCTTTTCAAAGTAGGGCAAGTAATCAGGGACATTTCTAAGAACTTTAAAAATTCAGTATCAAATTCTATTCTCTTCTATATCCGACATCTTTTTTTTTAAAATTTATTTATTTGTTTTAGTTGTACGGCACGTGCTAGGCGAGCGCTGTACTGTTGAGCCACAATCCCAGCCCCTACCTGACATCTCTTAGCATGGGAAATTATTGACAGTTTGGCTTATGATGTGCCATTAAGAAAATTTCATTGTTTAATAAAGGCAAATCATTGCAACTGTGTTTTTCATCTTTATTTTTTAGGTAATTAGCCATCGCTGAGGTATTTCAGCTTAAACCTAATTAGAGTTATGGTGAATTATCTGTCATGTTCCAATACAAATATTTATTTATTTTATTGATTGGAAATTACATTTTTTTCCCTTGTGAAAAAATAACAGTTAACTTTGAATTTTAAAATCAACCTAAGAGTGGAAACATTGGGTATGAAAAATGTCGCAGCCTTATAAAAAATAGTTTAAGAAACAAGTCATATGAACAGTAATTTAGCAATTGAATAATCAAAAGAAAGGGTGTAGTAATATTACTTTCAATGACTAATTTGTTTTGACCTGACATTGTGGGAAAAAAATAGTGAATTGAGAATAAAATAGCAGCAACAACAAAACCAAAACCCAAAAAACCCAAAAGTGGATTATGCTTTATCTTACCTCTGTGTTGTGGAAAATGGGGTGTGTAATGGCTAATTCAATAGGTTGTCAAGTATCTGATCCATATGATTAATACAACAGTTTCAAGGGTAGGGAACCTCCAATTTTTTTTCTTTTCATCATACAGTACCAGGTTCCTCTTTTGAAGAACCTTTGCTGTGTCATGGAGCAACAAGTGTCTTGGATTTCTATTAGCAAGTAAGAATTTTCAGGAATTATGAGATCACTCTCCCTGGAAATTTATTAAAGCAGTTTTCTCATTTATTTCTCAGTTATTGTTCATAAAATTGATTGCTTTTGAACATTTCTGACCTTGTATAATCATTGTGGTCAAATGTTAAATATAGTCATTGCAGATAATGAAGCTGTCTTTTAAAATTTAAAAAAAAATTAATACTTAACATATTCAAACTATTATTATGACATTAAAAAGCCATTCCCTAACCTAATCATTGTAATTGAGAAAAAAGCAAAACAGCTCTCAAAATAGTCTGGAAAAGTCCTTGGTGATCAAATCATTCAAGTTTCTTGGTGGATGGTTAATCCAGAATGATAATTCAAACTCAGTTCTCCTTTTTGAAATTGCTTTCAGAAACACGCAAGAAAATCACTCACTAAAATGGAGAGAAACATCATTTTAGATCAAAATGGAGAACCACATTTGAATCATTACCTCATCATGAGATTTGCTTCCAAATTATTTGGGGGCTTAATTTATATCTAGTATAGAAATCATCAGACACATATAGAAGGAGATAAAAATATAATGAACACTCATATTCCTATTATCCAGTCTTCATATTGTAAATACTTTTTTAGTCTTATTTCTAAACCTGTCCCTGTTCCTGCTACTAGTTATGATGATGGTATTAATTTTGCTGGTATGTATTTCATATTTTATAGAAAGCCCAAAATATCATTTCATCTAACTTGAATTATTCACTTATTAAGCATCAATGACATAGAAGAACATCTAACAATGCACACACTGTCATTATCATATTAAAAAAATTAACGGTAATTTATTACACTAATTTATTACCTAGTCCATTTTCAGTTTCCTTGATAATTTCACATTTTTTAAAAGAGTTTGAGTATCCAAATTGTTCACACAGCATTTGGTTTTTATATTCTTAAGTCAATCTGCAGTTATCTCCCTTTTAAAATTTTTGTTAAAGAATGCCATCTATCTTGTGAATAAACTAAACTTCTTGGCCTGCAAAATGTGCTGTATAATAGATGTGGCTGATGATTGTCTTTTGATGTTGTGTTGTTCAACTTTTTCTCCAGTGACCTCCAAACCCCTTTTAAGCAAATGCGTTGTCTTTTTTTTTTTTTTTTTTTTTTGGGACCGGGGAGTTAGGGGAACTCCTCAGCCCTTTTTTGTATTTTATTTAGAGACAGGGTCTTGAGTTGAGCTCGCCCAGCTTTGACTCGCGATCCTCCAAGCCTCCCATCTTTACAGGCGTGCGCAAATGCGTTGTACTTTTTATTGCATCACAAGGAGACACATAATTTTGGTTGTTTCACTTTTAGAATGTGTCTGCCCAATTTCTTCCTTTCAAAGCTCCTCATCAAATTTTATCTAATGCTCTGTGATGATTATTACCTTGATCCATTATTTTATTAGGGGCTGCCAAATGCTGATTTTCTGACTTTATCCTTCTTTACATAATGGCTAGAAATGTTCAGTAAAAGACTTTTTCCTCAGCAACAATTGGTCATGCTGTCTTCATATGTGAAAGCTGGGGTAGAAGCTTGATTTATTCTTTTTTTTTTTTTTTTTTTTTTTTTTTTTTTTGGTACCAGGGATTGAAATCAGCAGCACTAGACCACTGGGCCACATCCCCAGCCCTTTTTTGTATTTTATTGTGAGTTGCTAAGTGCTCGCCATTGTGAGGCTGGCTTTGAACTCGCGATCCTCCTGCCTCAGCCTCCCAAAGTGCTGGGATTACAGGCGTGCGCCATTTTGATTTATTCTTTTTGATTGAGTTATACTCTTTTTTTAGAGTAATGGGTTGGTTGGTGGAACAGAAAATTATGATGCTAACTAATGTGTGTTTTGGTTTGTTTTTAGCATGGGTTTTCATATAATATCATGTGTGTGTGTGTGTGTGTGTTTATATGTAATGTTCTACTACTAAGCTACACCCCCAGCTCCATATCTGCCACAATTTAATTACATACTATTATTATTTTTTTTGATGCTTAAATTGTCATATCTTAGGGCAATAGAAGCCTTTTGATTGACTTTTCTAAATATCTATTCATTTTAATTTTTGAGAAGGGTTCATGCTATGTTGCCCAGGATAGAACTGAGCTCCTGGGTTCAAATGATTCTCTTACCTCAGAGTTATGAGTAGCTGGGACTACAGGTAACCAGTCCATGCCAGGTCCAGGTGGGCTCATGTCCATTATCTTGTTCTCTGGTCTTACAAAACAATAGGTAAGAGATAAATTTTTTTTTTTTTTTTGTGGTACCGGGGATTGAACTCAGGGCACTCGTCCACTGGGTCACATCCCCAGCCCTTTTTTTGTATTTTATTTAGAGACAGGGTCTCACTGAGTTGCTAAGTGCCTCGCCATTGCTGAGGCTGGCTTTGAACTGTGATCCTCCTGCCTCAGCCTCCCAAAGTGCTGGGATTACAGGCGTGCGCCACCGCGCCCGGCGGTAAGAGATAAATTTGTACCACAGAAATTCAAATGAACATGGTGTAGGTTTAGAAGACAGTTTTTATCTTTTTTTTGACTTTTAAAATATATTTTTAAAATATAAATTATAATATTTTAAATTGTTCTCATTAGTTATACATGATATTAGAATGTATTTTGACCTATTATACACATATAAGGAGTATAACTTTCCATTCTTCTGATTGTACATGATGTGGAAGTACATTGGTCATGTATTCATATATACACATAGGAAAGTAATGTCCAATTCATTCTACTATCTTTCCCATTCCCATTACCCCTCCCTTCCCTTCATTCCCCTTTGTATAACCAGAGTACTTCTAATCTTCCCTAACAGCACCCTGTCTATTGTGATTTAGCATCTGCATATCAGAGAAAACATTAGGACTTTGGTTCATTGGGATTGGCTTATTTCACTTAGCATGACGAGTCTCCAGTTCCATCCATTTACCAGCAAATGATATAATTTCATTTCCCTTTATGGCTGAGTAGTATTCCATTGTGTAAATGTATCACATTTTCATTATTCACTCACCTGTTGAAGGGTACCTAGGCTGATTCCATGGTTTGGCTATCGTGAATTGAGTTGCTATAAACATTGATGTGCCTGCATCATTGTAGTATGATGATTTTAAGTCCTTTGGGTATAAACGGAGGAGTGGGATAACTGGGTCAAATGGTGGTTCCATTCCAAGTTTTCTGAGGAATCTCCATACTGCTTTCCAGAGTGGTTGCACCAATGTGCAGTCCCACCAGCAATGTATGAGTGAACACTTTCCCCCACATCCTCACCAGCATTTGTTGTTATTTGTATTCTTGATAATTGGCATTGTGACTGGAGTGACATGAAATCTCAGTGTAGTTTTAATTTGCATTTCTCTAACTGCTAGAGAAATATGTTTTTTTCATGTATTTTTTGACTGATCATATTTCTTCTTCTGTGAAGTACCTGTTCAGTTCTTTGCCCAGTTATTGATTGGTTTATTTGTTTTTTGGTATTAAGTTTTCTTGAGTTCTTTCTATATCCTGGAGATTAATGCACTATCTGAGGTGCAGATGGCAAAGATTTTCTCCCTTTCTGTAGGTTCTCTGTTCACATTCTTGATTGTTTCCTTTGCTGTAAAGAATCATATTAGTTTGATTCCATCCCATTTGTTGATTCTTGATTTTACTTCTTCCACTTTAGGAGTCTTGTTAAGGAAGGTTACATCTTGTTAAGCCAACACAATGTAGATTAGGGCCTACATTTTCTTCTATTAGGCACAGGGTCTCTGGTCTAATGCCTAAGTCCTTGATGCACTTACAGTTGAGTTTTGTGCAGAGTGAGAGGTAGGGGCTTAATTTCATTTTGCTGCTATATGGATTTCTAGTTTTCCCAGCACCATTTTTTGAAGTGGCTATCTTTCTCCAATACATGTCTTTGGCACCTTTGTCTAATATGAGATAGACAGTTTTTATCTTTAATGAATCATTTGGTTCTTCTAATCTCATATTTTTTTTTTGTTGGTTCTTTTAGTTATACATAAAGACAGGATTTATTTTGACATAATTATAAAAGCGTGGAATATAATTTGTTCCAATTCAGTCATTTTCTAATTAAGGCCATGATATTGGAATAACAATTATGTTACTCCTCTGAAGTGGACAGTGGTCATGTAGGCATTTTTTTTTTTTTTGCATTTATTTTTAAAAAGGCATTCCACATTATTTGATAGGCATACCTTAAAATGTAAGTTTGCTTTGTACCGAGTGATGTAGAAGTTCAGAGTCTTATGGCACCATTTAAGTGAGCTTTTTCGTTGCTGTGAACAGAAGACCTGTCAAGATCAATTTTAGGGAAGGAAAAGTTCATTTGGAGCTCACTGTTTCAGAGGTGTCAGTTCATAGACAGCCTACTCCATAGTTCTGGGCCTGAGGTGAGGCAGAACATCATGGTGGAAGGGTGTGGAGGAGGAAAGCAGCTCAAGATACGGCAATGAGCAGCATAGAGAGAGTTCTCTCACCAGGGACAAAATATAAACCTCAAAGGCACGCCCCCCAGTGCTCACCTCCTCCAGCCACACCTTACCTGCCTTTAGTTACCACCCAGTTAATCCCTAGCAGGGAGATTAATCCACTGATTAGGTTACAACTCTCATCATCTAACCGCTTTACCTCTGAACCTTCTTATGTTATCTCACATATAAGCTTTTGGGGGAACTCTCATATCTCAACCATAACAGGCACATGCAGTAAATTTACCTATCCCTTTCATGAGCTGGGGATCCCGGGATGGAAAATGACACAGAAAAGGTGTACTGACTCAAAAAGTTGGAGCTACCATTTGCCAGTTTGGTTTTGGTAGAAGGGAAGCAAAACATAGAGGAATATGGATCCTAGGTCCTCCAAATCCTGGCTGTGAGGCCTCCCAAAGTGACCTAACCACTTCAAGCTTCAGCTTCCTCTTCTGCAAAACAGGGTTTTTGTAGTGCAGGGGTTAGGATATGATGGGACCATTTCAAAGCAGTCAGCAAAGGACACACAGTGGTGGTGGGTCAAAGCAGCATTTGGTGAAGAGTTTACTTGGGGTTGATTGTAAGCTGCCTGGTACCGTAAACCGGGAGGAAAAACTCTCGGAGGCAGAGTTAAGCTTTTACTACTTTTACTTCTACTTTCTTAGAGCTTAGAGAGGGAAAGAAAGATTTTTCTTCTTAGCTTAGAGTAGAGTAGCTTAGAGTAAAGAAAGATAGAGCTTAGCTTAGAGAAAGATTAGAGCTTCTTTCTTCTCTCTTCTTTCTTCCTTCTTCTTTCTTCTGTCTTCTGTCTTCTGTCTTCCTCAGGAGCCTCGGCCTAACTCTGACCAGTCATTGACTTCTTCTATCTGGTTTCTCTTCTGTCTTCTATCTGGTTTCTCTTCTGTAACCGCTCTGCCTACGTTCTGGCCGTTCTGATTCTTCTGACCGACCGAGTGACTGCCCGGCTGACTGAATTCTCCGTTCTCCTAACTCGGACCGCTTTCACCCGGTTATATACCTTCAGGTTTGCGGGTGCCTACAGGTGCGTCACATACATATCAGGTGGAACTTATGGCTTCCAGCTAGCTACAACAGCCCTTCCTAATTAGGGCTCCTTCAGTTGATGGTGTTTAGGATGGTGGGGGTGAGCTATTGAAGGGATGATCTGCTGGTCTTTCAAATATAGAATTCATTACTCTCCATCACACTTAAGTATTCCACACTTGTAAAATTCCTGAGACTGGAGTTTAGAGAACATCAGTCTACCTTGGCCATCATGTTAGATTTAAGAAAACCAAAGGCCAAAGAAGTCAAGTAATTTGCACTAATATCCCATCACTACCAGGCCATCCCTAATGCCAGAACTAAGACTAGAACATTATTGTTCAACAGAAATATAATGCAAGCCACATGTGTGATTTTAAATTTTCCAATATCCACTTGTACGTTTCATACATGAGGTACATTTCTAGTTGGACCATGGACATTGCAGATGCTCAATAGGTCCCTGTGGCCAATGACCCCAGACAGTACCGATATAAAGCTCACTTCTAATTACCAAGCTTATGCTTTCTCTGCTCCAGCTCATGATCTTCTTATTTCTCTATCAGAAATAATTGCCTTATGACATAGATAGGCTATCAATTTTTTTTTTCATCTTGAGGAAAATAGCACCAGTAATTCTGATGCATCTTGGGGAAAGGAATTCTTTTAAGAGAGCCTTTTTCAGAGACCTACCACTCCTGGAAACTACCAGTATTTTGTCAGCAAACAGTTTTAAATGGGGACCTTGTTAGTCAGCTTTCCATTGCTGTGACAAAATACCTGAGATAAACAACTTATAAAGAGGAAAGGTTAATTTTGGATATCAGCTTCAGAGATTTCAGTCTGTGGTCAATTGGCTTCATTGCTTTTGAATCTGTGGTGAGGCATTACATCATGGTGTGAGTATGTGGCAGCGAAAACTGTTCACCTCTTGGCGGCTGGGAAGAACAAAGAGATAAAGGGATGGGCCAGGGTCCCAATATCCTCTTCAAGGGCAAGCCCTCAGTGACCTAACTCTTTCCTTAGGCTATACCCGATAAAGGTTCCACCACTTTTCTATCGTGGCATAGTCTGCAAATCAAGCCTTTACCATGTGGTCCTTTAGAGACACTTATCCAAAACATAGCAGCAATGCTTTCTAAGATACAGGATGATAATTGCAAGAACAAGATTTTAGGTAAAAAGGTTTTTTTTTTTTTTTTTTTTCTTCTCAAATAGCACATCATTATAGAAGGCCAAATTGGTGATCCATCTCTAAGAGACACACAAGTTCCAACATGGATTCGTCTCACTCCCATCTTCATGGCTTTCATTTCATTAGCACATTTGCTATTTTGAAAAATGCTATCATTTTAAATTAAAGGTATATGTATATGTGGCTTTCAGAATCAAATAATTTCTCAAGATTTATTTTAAAGGTAGCAGTCACCCTCCAACCCTATTTCCTGCTTTCCTTCACCCCAAGTCCTTCAGAGGTGAATACTCTGAACCCAGCTAGCTATTTCTTTTGGTATTTATCTTCAAATTCTAAATAATAGGACATTAGTATTATGTCTTGATTTTTTTCACTTGTAGGCACTTTTCTGTGACCCTTCTACCATGGAAGGAAACGTTTATTTTCCTTTTACTATCCCCTCCTGCCTTTTTTTTCCTCATCCATGTAATTACTCTCCTGTCCCAACCCGTTACCCCCCACCATATACTCAATACAGACATATAATTTTGATAAAAAAATCCACTGCTCAGGAAATGTAGTTGATGTCTATAAACACTGTTTATGATTTAGTCATATGCTATACAATAATTTTTATTTTATAAGCTTTGTTTTCCCTGTTTGAATCATTTCCTTCTTTTATTTAGATCTTCTTGTATGTATGCAAATCCAAATTCAGCTGAGAAATGCACCTTGATTTTTTCCCTGCAGAACGAGTAGATGAGAACTTGATTGAAGAAGGGATTGTAAGGGGAAGAATATGTAGAAAGAGTGAACAACATGTGCAAAGGTCCTGTGGCTAGAAGGCAATGGGAGATGAGGAATAATGAGATGGCTGATGTGAGTGTAACTTGGAGGTTAAGAGAGGGAGAGAGGCAGAACCAACAGCTGTCAGCAGAAAGTGCCCAGACCTTCTATAGTTTGCAGGTAACACTAATGGTTTAGTGTTGATCTTAATTATACCTAGAAGAAATTTATTTCAGTATTTCTAATGGGAGAGAGAAAAGGCCAGATTTAATCCTTTTTCTCCATTCTCTGCATTTCTTTATGTTTTTGTAATAATGTTTCATTTTGATTAAGTTAGTCAAAATCTTTTTTGTTGTTTGCAATTGATTAACTGATGCAGGGGCTTTCTTGCATATGAATTTTGGTGTCAACACTCAGTTGGATTAGATTTCTTTATACTGAGTTCTGTTTGTTCTGTTGCCTGAATATGGCCCAGAGCAACAAATATACTGTTCAGAAGATTCTTTTTCATCTGTAGTACATAGTTGTTTTGAGTTTCCTTTAATAGTTGTTGCTTTCAAATCAATTCACAGTTGTCATTTTTCAGGTATGATTCTCAAATTCAACCTCTTTTCAATCATGCCTTGTATTATGTCAAAAAGGACGTCGTTCCTGGCATGTTATCTCTTTTAAGTCCTTAGCACTCTAGGCGTGACAATTGTCCCTGCAGAAGTCTGCAGCAATTCATTTGTCTTGGTTGTTTCAATTTAGAAAAAAAAAATTAATTTTTATAAAAGGAGCACAGTACCTTTTTCTTCATTTCTGAGAATGAAGATTTTGTTCCTACTAAGGTTCATGCTAATGAGACCAGTCAGTGAATCAGAAATGGGGAATGGGTTATTTCAAAAAGGACTGAGAAGTACTGAAAAAATGAAAAAAAAAAAAAAAAAAAAGGGGGGGGGAGGGATAAACAACAAAGGAAATAAGTAAGTAAATAAATAAGTACATATATATAAATAAAATATGCTACTTGTTGACAAAGGGCATTTGGGAGGAGACTAAGAAAACCGGAGTGTCTATGAAGATGAGACTCTTGGGTAACTCTTCACTGTCCCCTCACCCCCATCTCCAGAAATGAATTATGAAGAACAGGGAGAAAGATTTTGAATAGTTAGCATGAAATTTAGGGGATGGAGAGAAATGGCAGAAGAAAAAATTTTTAAGATGTAAGCCTTCGAGTTCCTTTTTTTTTTTTTTTTTAAATGAAATCGTTTAATTACTTTGAAGAGTCAGAATCAGGATTAAGGTTTTTCTTTCTTTGAATGATACAATGTTGAGAGACTGGGTCACATGGAACCCCACCTATATTCAAGTCCCTTATTTAAAGTAAGATTGGGTAGTAGCCAGTGGGGCTGAGAGTCATTTTCTGTAAGGTAATGTGCCAGTGGCAGAGGTCTTTGTGGGAATGAGGGAATAGGCTCTAGGTATGATCCGGAAAGAAAAGGCAAGAGAAATAGCCAGTTTTTTTTTAAATTTTATTTTTATAATTTTTAATATGTACAACTCATAGTGCATGTATTTAGCATCTTTTTACATACAACTGTTTGTATACAAAGTATATTCATACAATTCAGGTCTTCAATCATGCATTTAGGAAAATGATATCCGTCTCATTCAACCACCTTTTCTTTTTTTTTTTTTTTCTTTTCTCCCCCTCCCTCCCCCCTTGCTCCCTCCCTTACCCTCCCTTCCCTTTGACCATTCTAGTGTTCCTCTAGTCCTCCTATGTAACCCCCCTCATCCAACAATACTATGAACTAGCCTCCTTATATCAGAGAAAACATTTGGTACTTGGATTTTTGAGACTGACTAACTTCACTTAGCATCATGTCTTCCAACTTCATCCATTTACCTGCAAATGCCATTAATTTATTTTCTTTCATTGCTGAGTGAAATAGCCAGTTTTTAATGCACAACCAGCATATAGGCTCAGGCTGTTTGAATGGGTAACCCTAGAGATTAAGGATCCAGGTAGGTGGGGTCAGACATGATGTGAGAAGCCAGGTCTTTGAGGCAGAAATACAGCCATAGAAAACTCTTAGTGGCAAAGATGGCTTTGAAAACTTTTAAGAAGGAGGATGTGTGATGGTTAGATTTCGCCCTTGGTTTTAGTCTCTGCAATGAAATCCTCAGTCGTCACCTCCAGCACTGCTCTCTGGGAGTGTCAATGGGGGAGACGTTTGGTGTGAGGAAGGGCAGAGAGAAGAACTGAAGCCAGCAGAGTGGAAGGCAGAGCCTGTAGGATCGCTAAATAACCGCAGATAGCAATAATGAGAATGTTAAGTCCTTAAAAATCAGAGGCAATCTTGCGAAGAGCATTGTGAATTGGGAGCATGAGTAGGGGAGGCAACAGAAAAGGGGAGGCAGATACGAGGTTGTGAGAACGCTGCTGCTTTTCCCTCTTACTCATAGCATCATGGTCATTCTTCTAGAGAGTTTTCACATTTTGATTGATGTGAAAAATCCTCCACTGTCAGCGACTCAAGAAAGATTTTGCACCTCAGTGAGGTGGCTTACACTTGTAACCTCAGCGGCTCAGGCAGGGGGCTGAGGCAGGAGGATCTCGAGTTCAAAGCCAGCCTCAGCAATTTAGTGAGGCCCTAAGCAACTTGGCAGCTCTCAAAATGAAGTTATAAAAAAGGATGTGGATGTGGATGTGGCTCAGTGGAAGTACCCCTAGGTTCCACCCCAGTACCAAAAAAAAAAAAAAAGATTTTGCAACATCATCCTTTCTATCAAGGATGAAGTGATAATTTTGAATTCAAGCAAAAAGAAAACTTTGTTAACAGTTTTGTTAACAGTAAAGCTGGCAAAGTTACAAGGCATCTAATTTTACGGGGCTAGATGGGCTCCCAGGGAAACCCAGGACTAAATACCTTGAACGGTTTGCTAAGGGTTCTGCGCTCCAAGTGGCCTCCAGATCGTGCAGCTGCAGGCAATTTGCAGGAGACTGGCAATGTGGTGTGGGGGCCCCTGACGCTGAATGCTAATCCGAGACTGTCCCTCAGCAGCTTTTGCCATTCATCGTTTTCACATCCAGATGGCTGTCATTGTCTTTCCTATTCCTCCTTTTTGTGCAAAGTGGCTGCTCTTAAATCGTGGTGTATTGGCATTGGAAGCAATTTTATTATTCATCTAGTAGCCCAATTACCACTCTTTATAGAAGAGGAAATGGAAACCCAAAAAGGGGAAATATCATGGTCAAAACTACCCAGTTACTTTGTGTCACAGCTGAGACAAGAACATTTTTATCTCTTGGATCTCAGCCTGGCGTGCATACCAGGACCTGATAATTTTGGGGAAAACATGAAGCCCAGGATTTGGAGACAGATGATCACCCATTCAAATCTCATCTCTGTTATTTAGTAGTTATGTGACCTTGGGTAGTTAATCCTCAGTTTTCTCATTTGTAAAATGAGGATGATAATGGAACCTCTATCAAAGGCTGTCGCTGAGGATAAATCAAGAGTGGTATTTAAAGTGCTTAGCATAGTGCCTGGTACACTGTAAGTGCTCAGTCAGTTTTTATCATTATAAATTCAAATCACTTCATGTTAAAACATGAAGAATTGTTTCTTTTTTGGGGGGTGGTTAGGGTCAGAAAAGTCCATATTTTTTTTCCTGAGCATCTGCATAGGCATATTTTTATGTTATATGTGCTAAGTATATAGTTCAGTCCAGCAATCAAGATGTGCCATCCTGATGGTTATAAAAGTATTAAAACAAAGGGAACATTTTACGACAGTACGGAGAATACAAAAGTTTAAGTTCTGAAACACTCTGTTCCCTGTGGTGTCTGGCACGCATTCACTGGTATTGATGATCTGTGGCCCTCCCAACTTGGAGTACCAATGTAAGTAACAGAGGCTCTCTGAATTTCAAATACTGCACATATTTAAGGAACAGTTTGATTTTTTAAGATTGTAAAATTGCATTCAAAATAAAACAACTTTTCCGCAACTTCATACCAGAGCTGGTGTATGGATAAGCCTTCTAGTTTCTAGAGGCACAGATGATGCATTGAGAAATCCAAGACCCAGGCACATGCAACAGTAACCACCAACTCTGGAGGATGAGACAGGAAGATCACAAGTTCAAGGCCAGCTTCAGTAACTTAGTAAGGCCCTGTCTCAAATAAATATGTAAATAAATAACACTGAGGATGTAGCTCAGAAGAAAAGCACCCCAGGCTTCAACAATCTCCAGTAACAAACAACAAACAAACAAACAAACAACAACAACAAAAGAATGAAAAAAAGAAAACATCTAAGAATCTAAGAAGGCAAATAATATCAATCAATTTATATTTCTTCCATAAATTACTAAATTACTGTATTGTTAATTGAGGTCGCAAATCTTGAAGTCTTGGAGGGTGATCAGTATCTGGAAAAAAGATGCACTTGGAAAACATCAGCAAGAAAACAATGACCTTTGAGATATTGACATTTACTCTCTACTAACAAGTGTCATTTCCATGAAGTCATAACATCTTTGCCATTAATACTGAAGTTCAGTCTTCCTCACAATGAAGCCTAAGGCAGTGTTCTCTACAGATTAATGGCAGGGGAATTACAAGAGGGAGAAATGTTTAAGATGCAAATTCCCTGGTTGTACCCCAGAGATTCTAGTTTAGGAGGTACAGGGTAGGAACTAAGAATCTGCATGCTTAAAAAATCTGTCTACCACATTCTTAGGCTCACTACAATTTGAAAATCAGGGGTCTAGGGGAAGTCCTAGATCGAAACTTCATTGCTTTTGTAGACCAAGAAATCATCAAAAGCAAAGACAGTTTTATTTGTGTGCAGAATAAATGTAAACCAGAAAACACAGGTTCAGTTGGATGGAACAAGAACTCTACTGAGGGCAAGTGAACTTGGGCTTTATAACAAGAAGTAGATATGCACAGGTCTGGGGAAGATAAGCAGGACTGAAGCAAATCAAGCTGTTGGAAATTCATACTAATTAAGATGGGAGTATATTTTTTAAGTCCATTGGAATGTCCAGGTCAGCATGCAAAACTGGTCACTCTGGTATTTTTCTGAGTGGGTGTGCTTATGTAATATTTCTCTTTGGACAGCTGTGATTAATGCTAACCCTCCTCCCAAAGCCTCCTACCTCTCCTCTGTCCCATGCCAAAAATGAAAAAGCTAAAAAAAAAAAAAAAAAAAAAAAAAGGCAACAAATGTCAATATGTCAATACTCACCTCAAACCTGACCTTATCTATAGTGTCTCTTCTGAATTCAGGTGGCCCTCAGTGTCACAACCAGCTTTGTGACAATGCATTTGCATATGCCTGTAGCTTGTCTCCCTAACAATATTGTGAGAACTTTGAGGAAAAGAGTTGTGAGTGCATTTGCTTCTGTTTTTTTGTGCCTTTTCCTTCTTGTCTTTCTTTTTGCCCACTTTCATTAATTTGTTCATCAAAAATTTATCAGATGTCTGCATTAAGTCAGGTTCCATGAAAAGTTCTGGGGCATAAAAAACAATGAATAATCAGAGTCTGGCATTTATCAAAAATTGCTGTGGAATAAACAAATGAATAAATAAAACAACGTATCTACTTTTCTAAAGCACTTGTAGTCTGGGGGATAGATCTAGACATGTAAACTTTTGTGTGTTAGTTTTCTAGGGCTGCTACAAGCTGGGTGTCTTGACAGAAATTTATTTCTCCTAATTCTGGAGACTAGAGGTCTCCATGACAGTGTTGTCAGGGATGGTTCCTGGTGAAGTTTCTGAGGAAAAATCTGTTGCAGGCTTATCTCCTAGCTTCTTGGGGTGTTCTGATAATCTTTGCTGTTTTGGCTTGTGGAAACACCACCCGATTCTCTAAATTCATCTTCACAGGTGTTCTTGTAGTGGCACCCCCTCCTCCACAGAAAATCTTAACTAAGCTTCTCCAGAAATCTTCACCATAATTGATTTTAGGACTATCAGCAAAAGAGTCTCCATAAAAGAGTTCAATGTAGGTAAACTTCCTATTTTCCTGTTGCTCCATTTTACTTGGCCACTGGCCTGGAAGAAATCAGCACTCCAGGTGCTGAACGCCCCGTTACTAGTTTTTCACAAACATTTATCCAGTATAGATTTGTAGACGTGTGTTTGCAAATGCAAAATGTGATTTTTTTTTTAAAATATTTATTTATTTGCTTTAGTCGTACATAATGGGTTTATTTGTACGTGGTGCTGAGGATTGAACCTGGGCCGCGCACGTGCCAGGCGAGCGCTCTACCGCTGAGCTACAATCCCAACCCCGCAAAATGTGATTTTAAGAAAAGATTCTTTACCAAGGTGTCTGGCCTTGAGCTGGAGCTTCACAGAGATGTCTACATTTCTAAGATAGGAGAAGTTACCAATTGGACTCCATGGTAACAGCTGGCAGGAGGAGGAAAGAAAGGGGAGAAGAAGCTCTCCCCTTCTCAGGTGTTGTACTTGAAAGGTTAACTTGCCCAGAACAGTGAAAAAAAAAGCTGCTTTTATGTTAACTTCTGTAAACTGTGAACTTCCTAGCCCCTCCCCTTACACACTTGGTATAAAGTTCTGAAACTACCTGAACTCAGAGTTCAGGGGATTGATTAATAACAGTGAAAGCTGTACCCTCTGAACCTGGCTGCAGCCAAATAAAACTGTTTCCTTTTATCTTTGGTGCCCTGCCTCATTGGTCCCTACAACCTTCTCTCTGTGTGCATGTTGTGTCCAAATGTCCTCTTTTCATAGGGAAACTAAATCATAGTACATTAGACCAACAGTAAAAACCTCATTTTAACTGTATCTACAACAACCTTATTTCAAAGAACATTGCATTCTGACTGTCTGGGGTTAGAGCTTCAATATATGAATGTTTGAGAGACACAATTCAATCCATAACACCTTGCAATAAAATTATTTTTAGCACAACAGAAAGAATCAATTTGCAGAAGCAAGTGGAGAATTTTACCTGTGGAAGGTAGCAGCCCTTTTAGATATGTGAAAGCTTAGCTCCGTACTTTGCATGTGGTAGATGCAGAACAAGTACAATTGATTGCATTTTTTTATTGACCTAGTATTTAAAATGAGCATCTCCAAAATCATGTGTACCAAGAAAATTTCTTAGAGAAGGAAAGCTCCATCTCTTAAGCATGTCTGTGTTTCCATAGCAAAGTTATGCCCAGGAGACTGACACTGATGTTGTTTGTAGGCTAAAAGTAATAGCTTTTTGCTTTGTAAAAGCAGATTTGTTCTTCTCTACTCCTGCCTGTTTCTGGAAATAAATGAAAAATTATATTCTCCTTTAATTTCGAAAGATTTAGCACCTCCATTAATTTACCAGGTTCTTGAGTATCTCAGACTCATTAGTCTAAGCTTTTTTAATTTTAGGACAAGGTCAGGCTATAGCAAAAATTTGAACTAGGCTAGGGTTCAGGATGCTTGGATCAAAATTCTTAAGTCACTTCCTCTCTGTCTTAGTCTGTTTAGGTTGCTATAACAAAATGCCATAGACTGGGTGGCTTATAAAATGCAGAAAATTGTGTTGGGGTTGTAACTCAGTGGTAGAGTGGTTGCCTCGTATGTGTGAGGCACTGGGTTCAATCCTTAGCACCATACAAAAATAAATAAATAAAATAAAGGCATAGTATCCATCTACAAGTAAAAATATTAAAAAAAGGCAGAAAATTATTACAGTTCTGGATGTTGGGAAATCTAAGATCAAGGAGTTGTCAGATTGAGCATCTAGTGAGGGTTTGATTTCTTTTTGATAGCTATCCTGTTGATACTAACTACACATGCTGGAAGGAATGAGGGGCCCCTCTGGTGCCTCTTTTACGTAACAGTACTAATCCCACTCGTGAAGACTCTAGTCTGTTGACCTAATCACTTCCTAAAAATCTTATTTCCTAGTACCATCACTTTGGGAGTTAGGATTTCTGTTAGCCAGTGTTCTGTCACTGTGATAAAATACCTGAGAAAAGTAACTTAAAGGAGGAATGATTTATTTTGGTTAGTGGTTTTAGAGTTTTTAGTCTATAGTTATTTGACCCCTTTGCTGTAGCCTGTGGTAAGAACTTCATGACAGGGAGGATGTGATGGGAAAGGAAGGTAAGGGATGGGAATAGAAAAGAAGGTGAAATACATTGGACATTACTTTCCTTTGTTCATATATGAATACATGACCAGTGTAACTCCACATCATGTACAACCACAAGAATGGGAAGTTATAGTTCATGCATATATAATGTCAAAATACATTCTACTGTCATGTATAACTAAAAAGAACAAATGTTCTACTACCTCCCAAGGGCCCCACTAGTTGGAGACCAAGCCTTCAACATATATGCCTTTGGAGAACATTCCAGATTCAAACTATAATGAGATTTCAGCAAGTGAATTTGAGGGGACATAAATATGCATGCCATTGCTCTCTTTTAAAACTCAGTTCTGAAATATGTAAGATAAGGTATGGGCTCTATGAGGGATGGGTATACTATAGTTCTTGGGTCAAATTTGGCCAGCTGCTGGTATTATAGATAAAGTGTTACTGAATGAAGCAACACGCATTCATTTAGGTATTGTCTGTGGTAGCTGTTAAGCTATAATGGCAGAACTGAGTAGTCACTGTAGAGATGGTATGGCCTTTACAGAAAATGTTTGCTGACTCCTGATTTATATGACTCCCGAGGTTCTGCTTGATTCGTAGCACTCCATCAGTGAGCGGGATAAAGGGAAAGTGCAGGGTTATATCAGAGGACATGAAAAGGAAACTTCATTTAAATTAATGAAACAGGAATCTAAGGATTTGGTATTTAATCTGAGATCTGGAAAATTCAAATGTGTTAAGGTAGTTCAAAAATAGAGGAAGGGCATTCCTAGCAAAAATTATACTTTTGAGAGCTTTCACTTACAAAAGAAAATTTGGTGGCCTAGTAGATAGGGGAAATGAATATATGAACACTACCACGATTATTGTTATTATATATGAAATAGGATTAAATTATTTATGGCCTGAATCGGTGGTCTTATAACTTTTCTATAGCTAAGTAAGCATGTAAAATTAGATGTCATTTAACCTTTGAGCAGGGGTTAGCAAACTATTTCTCAAATGCTTATAGTAAATATTTTAGTCTCTGCTAGCCATATATTCTCCATTGTAATTACTCATCCCTGTCAATGTAGCATGAAAGCAGTTATGGGCAATATGTAAATGAATGAGCAGGGGCTGTGTTTCAGTAAACCTTATTTATGAATAAGAATTTGAATTTCATATTTTTTCATGTGTCATAAAATACTGTTCTT
This sequence comes from Tamias sibiricus, assembly GCA_025594165.1. Classification (NCBI taxonomy): domain Eukaryota; kingdom Metazoa; phylum Chordata; class Mammalia; order Rodentia; family Sciuridae; genus Tamias; species Tamias sibiricus. The sequence continues at coordinate 16,923,228 of CM046662.1, forward strand.
AAATTGTTTTAAAAAACATTTAAACATGTAAAAATCATTCTTATGTATGAGCTATAAGAAATATTTGGAAGGGTGAATTGGGCTGGTGGCTCATGATTTGTTGACCTCTGTTTTAGTCTTACGTTGCTTGTGTATAAAATGGGGATATGTTTTCCCTACCAACCACCCAGGGTATTTATGATAGCATGAGGGACTTTTGTCCTTGAGAATTCTTTGCATACAAAACACATTCAGATGTAAGATAGAGTCACAAGAATTATTGAATTATCTGCAGTTGCAGGATGCACAGTTCTTCTGGGAGTTGATGAGAAATTTATCTTTCCCATGAATAATTTTTCCTAAAGGAAGAGATAAATAGGAATGCATTTTGCATATGGAATAGATACAAGTATGATTCTAATATTCCTAGAACATTGGTTGGTAAATCAAATAACTTCCTAAGCTGAGAAGTTTCTGAGCTGATTTCATCAACTTGGAAAGTCACTTGTATTCTATTTTTTATTTTTATTCTTCTTATTGAGCTTACCTTTATATAGTAATTTACTTAGTAGTTTATTGTACAGACTAGACTTAAGGTAAATTAGAAATCAGCTTCATTCCCCCCCAGTGCTGGGAATCTAAACGAGGGCCTCATGCATGCTAGGGAAGTGTTCAGCCATTGAGCTATGTTCCGAGGCCTAGCTTCATTATTTTTTAAGCACTGCCTTCAACTACACTGTTTGGATCATCCGAGTTTTCTCAGGCAAATCTTGTATACTTTCAGGTAATAGAATAAAGTCATTTTCAGGTATTATAATCTTTCATCAAGATTTCTCTCTCCACTCTTCCCTCTTAGGCCTGCCTCCTGACTCCCCAGTCCACCCAGTGCAGGAAGTCACATGTTTCATCCATTCTTTGGTTCTTCTCATTCATTCCACCCTTTATCCCTCCCCTACCATTTATTCTGTGATTCTGCTCCTCTTGAGTGGGGAACTGAGTGTTTGTCTGAGTGTGCACTGAATTTATTTATTTATTTATTTAAAAAATTTTTATGTCTTTTTAAAAAATGTATTTTTTTAGTTGTAGTTGGACCCAATACCTTTTTATGTATTTATTATTTTTATGTGGTGCTGAGGATCGAACCCCAGGGCCTTGCACGTGCTAGGTGAGTGCTTTACCACTGAGCCATAACCCCAGCTCTGAGTGTGCACCGAATTTATAGAGAAAAGGAAAATATTACTCTCCTGATGATGGTTCATTTGATGGCTGGTGCTTTCTTTCATAGTAAGGGTAACCTTTGGCTCTTTCTCTCTTGGGACACTTGCAAGAACTCTTGGGATATCCCATGTGGGGCTAATGCTGCCTTAGGAGGTAGTTGACTCCCCCATAGCTCCTAGTGTAGTGGTTGTGCCCTCCTGGGCTTCCCCTCACCCTGCAGCAAGAGTCCTTTCAAGGTGATTCTGGTATAGCTACCGCTCTATGATAGCACCTGTTTCTTCACTTCCTCCAAACCCTCTGGATCGTGTTCCCCAATGTCTGATGGATTATCTCATCACCCCTTCTTGTAATTTGAGGAAACGGCATACATGTCTTTGCTTTCTATTCCTGCTATATCTTTCTAATTTTCTCTTCTTTCTGTATCTGTGGGCTTCCTTTATCCTGGCTGGAGGTTTGTTATGAACTAAGTGTTACTGAGGGGCTGGTTATCTGTTAGCGTGTCCTTCAGCTGCATGTCTAACAGCTGTGTTGAATGTGTAGGCATTAATTACCCAGGGTTGTCAGTGCTGGGTTCCCAGGAGACCCCAGGGAGTGGCTGTCTTCTTGTCCTGTCATAGTTCCTCTTCTGTATTCACAAGCTATTTGAGGGTAAGAACTCTTGGAGTTTTTATCAATTTTAATACTTACTAATAAATGAATAAATAGGCATTAAGTCCCTCCAATTATGAGTTAAGTGGGGATTAAAGTTAGTGTGCTGCTTTGTTAAACATTGAACACCTACTTTGCGTCAAGTTTTGTAATAAGTATTGTGATGTAGCAGAGAACAAAAACACATAGCCTATTATGTCACAGCCTTATTTTTGTGGGGGAGATACATATTAGACCAATCCCAGATATATATAATTAATTTCAGATTTTGGTGAGTGCTACCAAAGGAAAGTGGAGAGTCCTGTTGGAGGGTGCATGTGGGTCTTAATTTTGATTGGGGTAATGGGTATCTCGGGATATGGTAGTTAATTTGAGGCTTGCAGGAGTCTTAAGAATTAAGGTAGGCTAAGAACAGGGAAACAGCATTCCAAGCAGAAAGATCATTTGCACATTTGCAAAGACCCTATAGCAGGGAAAACTTTTTTTTTAATAGGAAGTTTTGAATGAAATAAAAGATGAGAGGCTGGGGTTGTAGCTCATTAGTAGAGCGCTTACCTAGCACATGTGAGGATCTGGGTTCAATCCTCAGCATGACATAAAAATAAATAAAGGTATAGTGTTCATCTACAACTAAAAATATAAAAAAATAAATAGATGAAAAGATGAGTGAGGCTGGCTGGCTGACTGTGAGTTGGGAGGAAAAGCAAGGCGAGGTAAGGATAGAGAAGTAGGTCCTGATCATGGATGGGACCAGAAGCCATGCAGAGGGATTTAATTTTTTTTTTTTTTTTTTTTTTTTTTTTGTGGTACCGGGGATTGAACTCAGGGGCACTCGACCACTGGGTCACATCCCCAGCCCTTTTTTGTATTTTATTTAGAGACAGGGTCTCACTGAGTTGCTAATGCTGAGGCTGGCTTTGAACTCGCGATCCTCCTGCCTCAGCCTCCCAAAGTGCTGGGATTATAGGCGTGCGCCACCGCGCCCAGCTGGGATTTAATTTTTATCTTAAGAGCAATGGGAAGCTGTTGGAGGGTTTTAAGTGCAAGATTGCTGTGTCCTCATTTGCATGCACAGGGGGCATAGCTAATACATACAGCAAAATTCACTTGTCAACCAAGCGAGTGCTTCAGTTTCAGTTTTTTGATAAAGGTCCTGCAAATCCTACTGCATTCAAAGAAGACATGCTTCCAAAACCTCTCCTGTTTCCTCTGCTCTGAGACTGGATTTGATCAGATGAAGCTGCCTATTAAAGGACAGTCCATTGTACTACAGAAACATTTTTGGTGCAGTCCTGTAGATCTCAGATATCCTAATAGCAAGAATTCTGTTTTTTTTTTTTTTTTTTTTTTTTTTTTTTCCAGTGGGAAACCATAGCAACATGCCACTTAGGAGGCACACTATATAATCTATCTGTTCTTTGGTTAGTATTTTGCAGTCCAGAAATAGTCATCATTGCCTAATGTGAGTATGCAAAAGGTCAGGCAAATATAAGCCCCATGACAGAGCAGTTCTCCCGCTAAGCATGGGGTGAGGGTGGTGAACAGTACTTTCTGTTGGAGACATAGGGCCAGGTGCATTGGGGCCAGCAAGAAGAGTGGAATTAGGGCTGGTAGTGCTGTGTTTCATACAAATTATAAGGCAATATTTAGTCTCTAAGAACAAAGAATGGGACAATGATCCATAGACTTTTTTCTTTTCTAAATCCTTATGCGTAGACAAACTAAATATTCATTGATGTAATTCCTATTAAACTGAAATATTTATAATTCAAAACTTTTATGTCTTGGTACATTTTGCAATTCCATAAACACATCCCATCTTCTAAGTGCAAAGCGATAGTCCATCAATTCTTTAATGATTCCTAGAGGATTTTTTTTGGTGCTACTTCAGGAATACCGAGAGCCAAAGCTGCCAACTTGGTATCTATCAAGCATAAAGGTTAAAAGGTTTTTTGTTACAAAGCAAGCAGAAATGGTTAAATATTTAGGGAAAAAGAGTGAAGATAATTGGTCAACATATACACTTAGTTGGTGTTTGTAGGTGATAAATGGAGAACTACAGAAAGGAAAAAGAAAGAGAAAGGAAAGGATCTGTTTTACTGATAAGGCTTTTTTGGATTTTTTTTTTTTTTTTAAATCAAGAGTAATCACATCTTCAGGTGCCATTTTTATTTTCCTTTTAAAATCCCAACTGGAACACTTGCTGTTTATCTGTCTCCCCAGTAGGCTTGTTGGGTTTTGGCACTAGTGCAGCTTTGGGAAGTGCACACTATCTCCAAGGGCTCCAGTGGGTTGTGTCCCATATCCATCAGTCTCTCCCTAACCCAAGCATTACAAAGCCTGATTGCTGTGAACATTTACTTCCCACCTCTGTTGATTCACATCCAAGTTTTGTCGAGGGTTTGCCAAGAAGACATTTTAAAAGCTTGAAAAGGTTATAGGAGCTTGATACCATGGTAGAGGCCTGGGGAGCAGGGGGCACTACTTCTGTATAAAATGGGCATCTGTTAGATGCCTTTTACCTACAGAGAGGGAAGAGAAGTCAGAGATCCTGGAAACAGTGCCCAGAAGTATTTGGTTTAGTTCATTTATTCATCTATTCCTTCCTTCCTTCCTTCCTTCCTTCCTTCCTTCCTTCCTTCCTTCCTTCAACAAATATTGAGTACCTATGTGCCAGGTATTGCTAAGCTTTGGAAATGCAAGGTAGAACCAAATAGATGAGTTCCTGCCTAAAGATCACTCATGGTCTGCTTTGAAAAATCAATAGGTAAGCATAGTACAGCATGATAAATACTATGTGCCTTGGTCATAGTCCTTATCACACTGTCTTGGTGGACTTTGTGTGAGTAGCAACTAAGTTTTCCTTGGATTAAGCCACTGAGATTTTATGGTGGGTTGTAACTGTGCATAGCCTGTCTTATCATCACTAACAGATGGTACCGGGATGGAGAGGAATGATACCTGCCTAAGTCATCGCTCAAGCCTTTTTTTCATGCTTCAGTAAGCAAGAGCTTTCAGAGACCCAGTTTCATTTGACAAATTGCTGCCTATTTAGCCACAGTATTGTCAAAATGGGTTTTGACTTCCTTGTTTTACCAAACAAACAAACAAACAAAACCCCACCAGTTTGGGTGGGTATTCCTGCTCCTTAGTATGTTTAATGGAGTACTCCTGTGATTCGGCTGAATTTGCATCTGACAACATTTCACACAATCCATTCTTCTAATCCAAGAGGCAAGCACTCTTGCTTCTCATCTTCAGGGCTCCTGCCTGATGCAAATACAGCTGAGTAATATTTCCCTATTTATTGCCCTTCAAAGGCACCAAAGCTGTCCTTATTTTAACATTGATGGATTACTCATCAAATATAACTATTTTCAGCAAGAAAATTACCTACAGCTGCCTGTCAACAGGTCTGGGGCAAAGAGATTACAAAAGAGAAACTTTATTTAAAAAGTGAAATTGAAGCTACTTAAACACAAAACAAGCAGCTCTCTTTCAGTCATCAGCCAGAAGGGGGCAGTATGAGAACATACTTTGTTTATCTTTCACCACACCAACTCTTATTAGAGAATCTGCATTTCACTGTTTATATTAGGAACCACACCAAGTGTTTTGTGAAATTATTTTTACATATATTTCCAGGGATGAGAAATTCTAGAGCATTTTGAAAAAAAAGCATATATGAGAATTTTTAAAAAACGGACTTGGTTTATATTTCTGGAGACCAATGCAGATTTTTTTTTGTTGTTGTTGAAAAGTAGGATAAATAGATAGTCTGGAAGAAGACCATACAAAGGGGTTTAAGTCCACTGTAGCCTTTGTCCAGCTTCTACTCTATGAGTGGCTCATATACAGTTGAGCACTTCTATTTGTAGAATACGGTTTTCTCATACCCTTCGTCTTGCCTAGAGACAGCTAATGCTCAGCAATCCTTTAAAAAGGATTCCTAAATCAGCACTCGTTTAGCATATTCAAGGGTACCAGTAACTAGTTATTCTTTATTAGGAATGCTGAATCTTAAAGGTGTGGTGGAAATAGCCTGAACTCTGTCATCAAGTGTCTGAGCAAATCATTTCATCTCTCCAGCCTTTAGTGAGGAGGCAGAATGAAGTAACCTCCCTGGTCTTATCTTTTCTTTTTCCTTCCTTCTTTGTTTTTAATGATCTAAATGCTAGTTATTTATTTATTGAAAATATTAGCATTGTGAGGTTCTGGTCTGTGCTCCCTGCCCTATGTTTGTGTGATTCCACAATCTATAATTACTCTTCTGTTATGATTACTAACCTACTACTACTGTAAGTGACATTTATTGCATTATTAATATGTGTGAGAGATTTGTGCCAAGTGCTTCACATACATTATGCCCTTTGATTTTACAGCAATAATATAAGGTAGATATTATCAACATAGTTTTATAGGTGAGAAAGTTGAGGATCAGAGAAGGTAAAAGAATTGTCCAAGGTCACAAAGTAAGTGGTGAAGACTCTATTCAAATCCAAACAGTGCGACATCCAATTCCCTATGCTTAGCCATGTATAATTATTTTTTAAACTGCAGCACTTGCTTCTTTATGTTATATTCTAAATGCAGATATTTGGTGACAGGCTAGAATGATTACTGCCTTTAGCTTCTGGCCTTTAATTTTGTCCATCCCATTTTCCATGTCTCCTAACAGTCTCTTTCTGGCAATCCAATTATTACTCATCCTTCAAATTCTAGTTTATGTCCATTCTCTTGCCCAACTCTTGTAGCCCATACTAATCTGTTTGTCTCCTGAGATTTTATTGCATTTATAATCAATTCTATATAATTTAGACTCAACTCAATATTGTCTTTTATTTTTCTGGATTCTAAATAGGCTAGTTTTGTCAATATGAACTACAGTGCAAGACTCCCGAGTTTGGAGAACACATCCTATTCTTTTTCAGCTCCTGCTATGAAGAGAACAAAGTTGGAGATCGATAATTTCTTTTTGTTTGCTAGAGATAGACCTCAGGCAAAATGATCTCTTTTACTTCCAAAAATTATGGCAGTCTCTGGGAAAGAGTTTTGTAATCTTGCCTTAAAAATAGAATTAAAAAAAAATTCTGAGAAATTCCAAACTTCCATGGTCAAAATAGTCAATTATTTTACAAATTGAACATTCAGCAATTATTGTTATTATTATCATTATTATAAAGTAGTTACTATTCGTAGGTTACTACTTTCCAAGGATAGGGCTTATGTTTTCCCTGAATATTATTTTGTATTCAAATCAGAACTATGAGGAAGATAAGTCACCCACTTTGCAGACAGTAAAATAGGCTTTGAGAAATGGAGTGATTCATATAATGTTTCACAAAACTGGTAAGTGCTGAATGAGGGCTGCCTATTTTTATTTTTTTTTCCTGATTCTAGGTTTTTCCCCCCTGATTCCTGATTCTGGTTTTCCTGGGTCTGTCCTAATTGCCCCATGTTGTTTATTAGCCTGTTTCTACAAATGACAATATGTGTATCATTACACCTAGAAAGCTATTTAGCTTTCTGATTATTTTTAAATTCCCATTTTAATTTTTTTTTCTATTCAATTGTCTAATGGGAATTCGCCCTTCTCATTATGGTAGACGGAATTATGGTCCTCTAGAGATGTCTACGTCCTCGTCCCCAGGGCCCATGAATATCACAAATGATGTAAATAAACTTTGCAGATATGATTAAGTTAAGGGTCTCCAGATGGGATTCCTCTGTATCATCCTAAGGACATTAAGGCAATCCCATTGGTTCTTATAAGGAGACAAGAAAGTCAGAGGTGAGAGAAAGCTATATGATGATGGAAGCAAATGTTGGAGTGATATTGCCAGGAGCCGAGGAAATTCAGCTGCCTCAAGACGCCTGAAGAGGCAAGGCACAGATGAATTCCTGGGGCCTGTAGAAGGAGCCAGCCCTGGCAGCACCTTGAGGTCACTCCTTTAAATTTTATGTTGACTTCTGACCTCCAAACTGGAAGAGAAAAAAACTTGTGTTGTTTTAAGCCTCCAGATTTTGTAGTGATTTTTAATGACAGCAATAAAAAACAAATACACCAAAGAAGAGTTCTATTGGATATACACATTTCTAGAGGCTGAGGTGCAGGGCTGAGTCCAATTGCTCCTGCTCAACCTTTAAAGCCAGAAGGGTAAATTCATTTGAAAGGGATGAATAAACAAGGATCAGTTCTAAGTACTGTCCAGGGTCTGTAATAACTGAGCAGGGCAGAAAAAATGGGTGGTCAAACTCATATTCCACAGAGGTTTTTATTTCATTTTGAAAAAGTGGGGTAATGGTGTAAGACAGGACTTCATAATGTATTGTGGGTGGGATGGGATGGGATGGGATAGGATGGGATAGGATGGGTTTCCTATTTGGAGCTTTAAATATGCCTGATTTTTTTTTTTCTCTTGATGGTATTTTCCCCAATTGACTTACATGTCTGTTTTCAAGAGTCCAGCATCACCACAAGGTCAGAGATTAGCAATGAAGGTGCTGCCCTTTGATATCCTGAAGCTGCCTATTTTCCATTTTGTTTGCAAGCAGTTAGAGGTGAGCATGGCGGACTCAGCTTTTGGGCACCAATATTATGCCTTCTTTTAAACTAGGAGATAAATATCCACCTGGGAGGCACTCTTGGTTTTGGAGGACAATGAATCATGCTGAACTACTTGAGGTTGACAGTGACAAACAGAACCTACAGCTGTTATGAGCTTTGCCGAGGTGCTAGCTGAGTAGAACTTTGTAGAAATTTTTTTCTGAGGACATGCCAGTGAGACCATTCATCAAGGCTGTTCTATTCCATTTTGCCCCTTAAAGCTTAGCTGTCGATTTGGAATCTGAGAATTGTGAACAGCCTCAGGAAATCATTTAACACAATGATTAAGACCACAGTTTTGTGCACAGAAGTTCTTAATGGCTTGCTATGTGACCTTGGACAGATCACTTATCTGAGCCAGTTCCCTCATTTAGGAAATGGGAATAATTATTGGTTTTTATGTGCATAAAGGTCTTTCTGTCATATTTGGCATCTAGGGGCTAGTGAAGGTCTTTTCAGTTATTAAGTAACCAAACCATGTTTCAAACTAAACAAAAGGGATATGTTTCATATAACTAAAAATCAAAGGCTATGCCTGGATTTGGCACTTCTAGATTACATAATTCAAAGAATGTCATGAAAGAGAGATACCATTTCTGAGATAGGTTCTTTCCTTGCAGAGGGCAAGGTTGGATTGCTTAGCAACGCTGGGGAAGGCAAGAAAACACTTTTCTCTAAGAGCACTGGCTCAAGGTCCTGGGAGGCCCTACTCTGAACTCTGTTGTGTATTCCTGAACCCCAAGTGACTATTATCTGAAGAATGTATGTGCTCTGATTGGCCAGGCCTGCCTGGGTCTCATTCTAGTTCAAATTTCTTTGGTTTGCAAAAGACAAAACAAGTCCCAAATGTAAATGTTTTGAAACAATAAAGGAAACCTAGATTGGCTCATGATAGATCTGATTTCAAGTGAGGATAAGCCTATAAACAGTTTCAGTGTCATCAGGCTCAGATTTTTCCTGCTACCTTGGTTCTACATCCTATGTCATTGCCTTATTTATCAGGCTCCATACATACCCCCGGTGTCTGGGGGTTCTTTTTGCAGGGTCAAAACAATTTTATATCTCAGACCACGTTATCAATATGAAGACCAACATGTCTTTTAGAGCTCTTGCACAGTGTGTGACATTAGTTCATGTTTTCTTTAGCTGAATTGGGTCACATGCCTCCTCTGGATCCCATTTTTATGACTTGGAGGATGGGATCTAGATATTGTATTAAGCCAAAAGTAACTTACTCATCTAGGACCATAACTAAGAATGAAGGGATGTATATTCAACAATGAAAATCAGAATCGTCTTTTGGGAAAAGGGAAATAAATGCTAGGGAGAAAGAAAAGTGTTGTGATAGCACAAACTCAGCCCAGACTACTTATAATGATTTTACCACTCCTAAGAAGGGTTCTGTTACTAGAAAGAAGATGAAAGTATATAGCGGAGGTAAAACCAACAGGTACCCATGACATAATCTAATGAATTGTATTTTATTAGAATATTATACAGAATATTATACAACCACTTATTTCATGGAAACTGGAGTCCTTAAGGATGACATGATCCCCCAAGGTAGTAAATGTCATAAGTGTCCAATATATTCAAAAGTATATTCTTTATGAAAAACAAATATGGGGTCAGTTAGAAGGGCCTTGCAATTTAACCTAGATGTGACATCAAATGGGAGGATGCACAATAGAAATAAGGGGGCAGAGAAACAAAAATATCGAGAATAAGACTTATAGAAAGCACATTTTTTTTTCCAGAGGGGAGATGCTCAGACAACCATTTGTCTGGTGTTTTACTTGAAGGTGGATTGTGTAGAAACTGAGAAAACTCTCCCACCATGAACTCAACAGCTCTCCTGAGGCATGTTCTTTGCTATTAGCTACTTTCAGCGGCCATCTTAGCTAGGTAGGCTATGTAGGGAAGTGGTGTTTCAAAAACACATTTCTCCTTGTTTTCTCTTCTCCAACATTCTTGCTTTCCTAAGAAGTATCTACATCAATTTGTGGGAAACCATTCAAATTTTATTCTTCTCAGAATAAATGAGGGTGGAGGAACACGGGCATTGGAAAGAACATGATGATGTTCCCTTGTGCCATCCACAGCATTGCATGCTGAAATAAGAAATGATGGATCTTTCCAGAAGAGGGGCACTGAATCCTTCATCAGTGTAGGATGAAGAGTTCAAGCAGTGGGTGAACAGACTAGGCCATGTGGGAATAGCAGTTGGACACCAGGCAGTTGCTAGAGCAACCGAAGGAAGAAGAGCCAGGCAGATGGGACCTGGTATTTATAGAGCATGATGGCAGGTGGTAAGGTCTTGTCCTGGCTCGCTTTTGAAAGGGTAGATATCAGCTTTAAAGAATGTTATAGCAGGCAGGCAGACAGTACCTGTGGGGGGATTCATATTTTTCTTTTTTATTTTATTGTTTGCCTTGATATTCTTTGCACCTTGTATAATTGTTGTTACATAGGAAAGTCTTAAGTTTCCTCAAAACCTGAGCAAAAAGAAGCATTTAGAGATACAGAAAAGTAGCAGGTATCAGGAAGACTTGGTAGAAGCTGGAGCGCTGATCACTTTTGTCCTTGTGGTTGAATTCTGAGAGGACTAGTAAGAGCAGTCAGTGTCCCTTTCCAACTTTCTAGATGTCATGTCTGGTTCAGTCCAAGGTACAGACAAGTAGGTAACTGATTCACTTAACTCAGATCACCTCTAGATTGTGATCTAGGATGTTTTTCTAGGATGAGAAATGAGGTTTCTTTTAAGACTCAGGTTCCTTCAGGAAAAGCATTCAGTGTCAATACTGAATTTTTTTTGTTTTGTTTTGTTAACATAATCAAATACCTGAAGCTGGATAACTTTATAAAGAAAAAGAGGTTTACTTTTATCACAGTTCTAGAGATGAGGGCATGGTGCCAGCATCAGCTCAGTTCTGGTGAAGGCCCTGTGCAAATAAATGGCCATCTCAATGGTGGGAGTGCAGGTAGGAGTGAGAGGTCATAACAGGAAGAGCCACAGAGACTAGTTCTCTCTTGAGAACTAACTCAGGCCCATGAAAACCATGCTCACATCTTCCAAGGGTACTCCTCCAATGACCTAAGGACCTTCCAGTGGACCCCACCTCCCGAAGATCCCTCTACCTCCACACCATTGCGCTGAGAACTGTGCCTCTAACACATGACCCCCTGGAAGACAAACCACGTCCAAACCATAGCAATGTCCAAGAATCGTGATGAGAATGACCATCAGAGATGTACAGAGTATCCTGAATCTCTACCACACCAAGCAGGACATGCCATCTGATGGTCAGTAACTTGGACTCTGGAGCCAGAGATACCTGGGTTTCCACTTGTGGACTTCACATGATAGATTGGGTAAATTAGTTAATTTCATTTTTTACTTCATCTGTGAGTGTGAGACTAATAGTGCCTACATGAAGGAGCTGTTATGAAGCCTAAACGATATAAAGTATGTAAAGCACTAAATTACAGTTCCATTTTCAGAGCAAAGGACCAATTAATGGTAGAGACATTGCTCAATGACAGTTTTTCCTCTTCTGCTTCTGTGAGTTTAATGGTAACATTGTAATATTTCTGAATATAATTCTGGGTTTGCCTCTAGGATAACCCAAAGCTGCACCTGGTCCAGAAGACAAATGAATTTGATTAAGGATAAAGACGATTTGGTACATGAATTATGAAAAAATAACTTACATCCAGAGTGTTTTAAGCACCTGTTCAAGTCTGAGAGGTTTGTCCATTATATGAATTACTAAAAGGGAACTTGAATCTGGAAAAGTTTGGATGACTACAGTAATTTTGTTAGAAAAAGATGGCTAACCAACGTAAATTTATCACGTAAAACAATTTATTCTAAAAGCCTCACTGATGTTTCAGGAGAGTAAAAAAGCAAAAATCAAACAAAAAACCTAAGCACTGATGTTAGGCTTTCTGAAGACTAGGAAAAACAATTCCATGCTTCAGAGAATTATGTAAATTCAGTGTAGCTGTGTTTCCAATTAATTGACATTGGTTAATGATAACTTTGATGAGAATATAATTACTGTTATCTTTCTTAGTGAATATACCCATTCCCAGAAAAGCAGATCAACTTGATGGTTATGATCCAGGAGTCTTTTTCAGCATTAAGTGGAAGTTCTATTTGTTGAGTTTTGCTCTCCTTTTTATTTCCAATTATGTGTAGCCAGAGCAGGTGACTAATGCTCATGGTGCCTTACCTTCTTCACTGATTGTTTTTATTTGGGTGAGGGAGGATGAAATGACATATGAAGGACCTATTATTTAGCTGAGTGGTTTTCAACTGGGTGAGAGTCCTCCCACCACCAGTAGAAATTTGGCAATATCTGGAGACAATTTTGGTTATTTCAAATATGGCAGAGTGATGTTACTGGCCAGAAATGATGCCAAACATCCTCCAAGGCACAGAAAAATCCCCACCCTGTCCCTCTCCCCACTGACTCCATACCACAGAATTATCATGATCTTTTTACTATTGAAAAATTCAAGTATCTATAAATGTTCTCTGATTTGCATAATTCTCAGATTTGTAAATTTGTTTGTAAACAAATGGTGGAGGTCTTATTCCATTTTAGGCTCAACCCTGAAGGCTGGTGGGCTGTGAAGAGCCACCTATTTACCATCTCTGTCTTCACTCGGTTCAGTCTTGTGGATGAGTCAATCAATGAAAAATAAATAAAAAATACACATAACAGGGCTGGGGTTGTGGCTCAGTGGTAGAGCGCTTGGCTAGCATGTGTGAGGCACTGGGTTCGATTCTCAGCACCACATACAAGCAAATAAATAAATAAAGGTTCATCAATAACTAATAAAAATATTTAAAAAATACATAACAAAATGTAAGAGAAATATCATGAAGTAAAACAATAGGGAGCCAACAAAGGGAAAGCCACTGAAAGGATTTCAGCAGAATCTTCCATGTTTTTATTGATGGCACAGGGACAAGGCAGTACACAGGGATGAGTGACAGCAAGATATCAGTTAGAAGGTGACTGCAATAGCTCAGGCGGGAAATGGTCATGGCACGAGCTTTGGCAGTGGCTGTGGAGACAAGGAAAATGTGATGTAAGAAAGATGTCAGTGAGAAGTGGAAGGATGAAGTGGATACAGTTGGAGGAGTGTAAAGGAAAGAGAAGAGTCAAACCTGACTCCAAGATTTCTAGTTTGAAAAGCTAGGTAAATGAAGGATGGTGCCATGTAGATGTCAGTGGTAAGGAGAGATAGGTATGAGGACAGAAAGCAGGAGTTCTGTTTTGGACATAGTAAGTTTTAGGTGTTTGTGAGTCTTCTAATGAAAGATTCCAAGTAAGCAGTTGTAGAATGCCTGTCAGAGGCTCAGGAGATAAGTCAGGTTAGAGATAGAATCTGGGAGTTGCCTGCAAAGAGAAGTTAATTAAGGCCACAGGAATAGATGTAGTCATTGGGGAAGGGGTCTAGAGAAGGAACAGGAGGAGGGGGCCTAGGGCTAGCAACAGAGGGACTTGAATATTTTGAGACCCGGACCAATGGAATGCATACATTGTATGCTCACGTTCCATCTGTTAAAAATTTAATTCCATCCTCCTCACATCCTTCAAATTTTAAGTTCCAATTTTCAGCCATGCTTCTTTTGTTCACTGAGCTAATGTATTTCCAGCGTTAGCCTTCAAACTCTCGATGTCTCTAATTGCTGGTGCAAGAAATCTTAGAAATGCAAAGAGAAAATTTCCACCTTTTCTTGTAGCTGAAGAAAAAGCAAAGTCTATTTTGCATCATCGGATTCCCTTTGCAATGGATATTTTTCACAATGGCATATTTTAAGATATGCTAGGACTTCACATATTGCTAGGTCCTGTGAAAATAACCCTTACTCTCTAAAATGTCTGTAAATCTCATTAGTTTTGCATAGTAATTTGTTGTCCTGGAAATTTTATTTAAATTGATACTTTTATTTTTTACAAAGTATAAATACTCATGCCTTTTCTCCGTTAAACCCCAGGGGAAGCTTTCTATATGCTGGAAGGTTAAGAAAAATAAATCTCTGACTCTACTAATTTTTTATTTCAACAAAACATTTGAGAAAATTAAAAACATTTAAATTAACAGACAGAAGAAGCCAGCAAATAAGGTTGAGAAGGAGCTGCCAGAAAGACCATTGAAAAACTGGGGAGAGTAAAGAATGAGACAAAAGGAGAGAGTGTTTCAGGAAGAAGGTCAGTTATGGGGAGATGTCTAGAGAGACGATGATTGGAAATGTCAGACAGGTTTGTGTAGCCTGGAGGTCATTGTTGACCTTGGCCTGGCCAGATTCAGTGGATCAGTGGAAATGGAAATCTGTTTGGGAGAATCTGTTTGGGGGGTAAGAAAAGTGAAGAAATTCTGTCTGAACTCTTTTTCAGTGCCTGTACAAAGTGAATGGCGATGAAGGAGCCATCAACTATTTCGTAAATATCACCAAACCAGCATGTATCAGCAAGTAGCACATAATTTGCAAGACTTTTAATTTTTATTTCCTAGGCCTCTGAACTCGTTGGGGGTATGCCTTTTATCCTCATTTGATTGATGAGGAGATAGAAATCCAGCTGCTTTCTAATCGTTTCAAAGCAATTCAGTATGGAGTAGTAGAAGCTGGGGCCTGAATCCAAACCTGTAGAATCCAAGCCAGTGCCCTTCATTCTTGCAGTGCATGTAAAAGGGACACAATGTCAGGGGCAAAAAGAAGTGAACCCACAGCCAAGTATCCAACACCTATATAACCAACTTCCCCACCCTAACTAGGCCTATACTTGTTCCAAATTTTTGCATGTGAATAAAATAGTGGGGTATGTCTAATTTTTCCTAGAGTAAAGGGGTCCCTAGGTAGTGCCTGGAAATGGTGCATTTGCAGAGGAAAAATTGAAGAACCTCTATTTTTGACAGCAGTAAGCACCAGAGGAGCATTTAAATAATGTAACAGCAGTTCTACTTTTTGATGCTTCAACTATACTGATAAGAAGTGTTGGGTCCTGGAAGGATCAGTGTCAGATAAGCTTTCTATCGGTTCAGTTGGTCAGGAATCTAACAGTAACATAATGAGAAATTGAGTGAGATGGACATAGGAAATGGATCTGCTGAACTCTTGAACACTTGACTTTAAAATAGGAATAGCATTTTTATGTCACATTCCTTAAATTTGTTAGATTCCTCTAAAGTCAGAATATATGGAATTATTTAAGGTGTACAGTGTTGAGATAAATTGAAAATATTCTGTTGCCATTTCTCGGCCTTCAAATATAAAAAGAAGGAAAATATCAATAGTATTCAATAAGAAAGAAGTAGAGTATTTACTGTTTGTGAAGCTTGAAAACCTTTCTGGGATTGTGGTCCCAGTTTAGAAAGACCTAAGAAAATTACTTCTGATGGCATCTCCGACTTTGGCCTCTGTGAGGTCTTCATTTCCAGCTTGATCTGACTCCCAAGACTACCTGTGCTATGTAGTCATGAAGTGTTTCCCTTTATTAAGTCTGCCGTTACAAATTTCATATCTCAGAATCAATTTGATCTAGCTCAAGAGCCTATAAATAGCCTGCCTACTTATTTATAGCCGCTTAGTGAACTCAGGAAAAACACTTTATTATGGAAAATTTCAGTCATTTTGAAGTAGACCCTCCCTATATTTCACAAAAGTGTAAAGAACTCTGTTTACTCCTTACCAGTTTCCCGGTTACCAACTGGATTTTCATGTAAAGGAGGCTTGTAGTCTCCATGGTGGAGAAAGAGACTGGGTAATGTTGCTGTCTGATAAAGTCTGTACAATCACAAGAGAAGCTGGTTAAACCTTCAGATTCCTGAGCCCCATGGTCTGAGATTCTGATGCAGTGGGTCTGAAATACACCCTTAGGGTTCCATCTCCAGCAAGCATCTTAGGTCATTCTGAAACAGGATTTCCTTATGTCAAGAGACTGTAGATAAGTGTGAAGGGGAAACTTTTTTTTCTGTTGTCCTCAAATTCTAATTAAAGGCTAAAAAAGATAGTGTCAGAATATTGCCCATTAGAGACTGGTAGGGATAACAAGGAAAAAAAAATAATATCCAGGTGGAGAAGACATTGCTGTCTTGTTTGTTCATTGGCTTGGTCCATATTAGATCAATAACTGGGGCAGGGGTTCTTTACTTTTTGTACCTTTTTTGCACTGGAGAATGTACTGTTTTCTGTACTCGATAGATTTGAAGATCAAGGGAAAAAGTTAGATTGGAATTTTTATTTATTCATTTTTTTCCTCATCTGATTGTACAATTAAATAACTAAAATATTCATTAGGCAGTCTGTTGTGCAATTTAAAAAACAAACAAATGAAAAGAATGGAAAAAGTCCATGACCTCATGGAACTTACAGTCTAGAAAGTAATGGAAGGGGATTCATTTATGTGATGGTTTATTTAATGTGTCAGCTTGATTAGCTTAGGGGATGTCTAGATAGGTGATGCAACCTTATTTATGGATGTACCTATGTGGGTGTTTCTAGAAGAGATTGACATTTGAATCAGCAGCAGATTGAGCAATGAAAATCACCCTCAGTGATATCAGGGGTATTGTTCAATCCACTGAAGGCAGGAGTAGAACAAAATAGTAGAGGAAGAAAAATGCTTGATCTAAGACATCGATTTTCTCCTGCCCTCTGATATTAATGCTCTTGGTTTTGGGGGTCTTAGGACACAGACCAGGACTTACACCATTGACTTCCATGGTTCTCAAGCCTTTGGACTTGAACTGGAGCTATACCATTGGCTTTTCTGGGCCTCCAGCTTGCAGATTATGGGACGTTTTTTAAGCCTTTATAGTCATACAAACCAATCCTTCACAATAAATCCATTCCTTATTATCTGTGGGGGATTAGTTCTAGAATCCCCTACCAATACCAAAATCAATGGATACTCACACCCCTTATTTAAAATGGCATAGTATTTACAAATAACCTACACAATTTCCCCATATACCTTAAATCATCTCTAGATTACTTATAATATCTAATGTAACATAAATGTTATGTGAGTGAGTAGTTAGTTGTCATATTGCTTCGGGAATAATGACAAGAGAAAAAATCTATCCATATTCAGTACAATTATGATTGTTTTTTTCAAATATTTTTAATCTGTGGTAGGTTGGATCTGTGGCTGTGGAACCCACTAATACAAAAGGCAGACTGTAGCTGGGCGCTGTGGCACACACCTGTAATCTCAGTGACTTAGGAGGCTGAGGCAGGAGGATCACAAGTTTGAGAGGCCAGCCTCAGAAACTTAGCAAAGCCTTAAGCAACTTAGTGAGATTCTGTCTCAAAAATTAAAAAAAGATAAAAAATAAAAGTAGAAGAAAAGGCTTGGGGATGTGTGGCTCAGTGGTTAAGTACCCCTAGGTTCAATTCTTATCCAAAAACAAAAGGCAGACTGTTTATTGCTATTGGTTCTTTTTCTCTGAAGAATGCTGAGTAATGCAGTGTAAAACTAGACTGCAGTCTCTGGAATCAGATTGCCTGATGAAAATGATACAAACTCTGACTCCACCATGTGCTAACTGAGCCTCACTTTCCACATTTATAAGAAGTGGATGAGGATGGCACTGCTCTCCTGGAATCATTGTGAGGATTAAATAAGGGATTATGTGCAAATCAAAGTGCTCAATCAGTGGCATGGTTTTCCCAAGACTAGAGGCTCTATCTACTTTTAGAGCCTTGGATGGATGACTTTGGTAGTTCCTGTCTTAGATTGTCTTCATTTTCGAATTACCTGCTGGAGCTGCAGGTCAGAAAAGCTTCCTACTCCTCTAATCCCTTCAACCAGGAAGGAGCCCCTGTAGCCTGCAAACTTGATCACTCATTGCAATAGAAACTCAGAAATTATGGAATCTTGTTGGCATCCAGCCTAAAGGTTTGAATTATTCTACTCAGAGTGGGAAGATCTTGGGGAAAGGAAAAAGAAGTGATATCCACTTCATTTGATTCTCTAAATAAGAAAAGAGTTCTGTATGAATATTCAGGTCTATGCTTCAGGTCGGCACAGGTGACAGCAGAAGAAGGTTGGCCTAACACATGCTCTCTTCAGTGTAGTCTATTTTTTTTTCTTCAGATAATTTTATGTAAAGCTTCTACATTATGAAAAAGGAAATTCGAGTTGCTCATTTTTGAGATGTTAAGAAGGGATATATGGAGCCACAGTGTGCTTTGATAATTCCTGTGTCTGAGTAATGAAGGGTACTCCAATGCTTTTAGATTTTACTGAGCTCTTTCTAAATAAACTATAGAATAGCTTGTTCCCCAGATATGCCACTTTAAAGTACAATCCCCAGGTCTGGGGTGCAGCTGAGCAGTAGAGGGCTTGCCTCACATGCACAAGGCCCTGAGTTTGATTCCAGACCCCATAATAAAAAAAGGAGTTAAAAATAAAGAACGATTTCCTGTTGTGGACACATTTTTGCAAAGAAGAAATAGTCAAGGGATAAACTAATCGAGGATGCTTACATATTGAATTTAAGCTTGCGGAAAGTCTGGGAAATAGAAATAAATTTTCTTAGTGGGAATCAAAGCTAGAGTCAGGTTGACTTTCATATTGGAACATGCTGGCTTTTAATCTGTAGCATCATTTCTTGCTTTGATCAGAGCGTACTCCAGGCAGCTACGTAAATTGGGTATTTGCCACATAATGCAAAATGTCTCTTAGATACCTGAAACCCCCGCCTGAGAATTGTTCAAAAACTTTTCTTTCAAAAAACTGTTCTCAAATTCTGTTTATCTCAAAAGAGAAGACAGCTGATCTGCATTCTGCAACTGGCTGCCCAGAGCCTCTGCAGTGTGCAGATTTGAAATTGACTTTCTCCCTTGAGGATGTTTCTTGGATGCAGGAGGGGAAGGAAAGTCAGCTAAGCCAGGACATCTTTAAAGATCTTCCCTCTGAAGCAAGATACAAACTGTGCTCTTTAGACAATACATTTCCAATGTTCTGAGCTGTGACCTTACCTGCTTCAAGTGAATACCAATGAAAATCAATTCTTCCCTGAGTGAGAAACAGAATTTACTGGGGTTAGGAGGTAGGTGAGAAGGGAATTTCGCATATGAAGGAAATAGTGCTTCTAGCATTCTTAGAGAATTTTTCAAATTTTGCCCATGGGGAAAAGAGTTGAATTCCTGCACATCAAAGTGGCTAGTAAAGGGACATTCACCTCAACATTGGAATTTAAGAAAAGTTAGGATCTTGTCTTAAAATGACCATCCAGAGACTTCTGAACATACAGGTATTCCACACTCCAGCTTGATCACGCTATCTTTTCTTTTATGACTTTTCTTTTGTGACATTGCATAAAACCTCCATATTGAATGGGCAGAACTGGGGTCAGAGCCTGACTCTGTCACTGATAGGTAGCCTACTCTTCTACCCTGAGTCTTAGTTGCCTTTTCTGTAAAATGGAGATGATAGCTTGCATAGTTGTTCTTCATGACTAAATGTGATTACAGCATGAAGCAATTAATACAGTAATGGCGCTCATTTGGTACTGAAGATTTGGTGTTCTCTCTTTCCCTCTCCTCATATGTATATGCACACCTAATTTCCCCATTGCTTTTTGTATTACTCTACCCTGCTTTCCTTTCTCTATTTCTTATCTGGTCATTCTTTTTTTCTTTTTTCTTTCTTTTTTTTTTTTTTTTTTTAGAGGACTTTATTTTTTTAGTTGTAAGTGAACACAATACCTTTATTTTATTTATGTGGTGCTGAGGATCGAACCCAGGGCCTCACACACTCACACATACGAGATGAGCTCTCTACTGCTAAGCCCCAACCCCAGCCCCTTATCTGGTCATTCTTTAAGACTTAACTCCCACCTCCCACATCTTGACTTCTTTCACAGAGATCTCTCCTCTTCCCTTTTTCTAGTGCTCACAATTTGGTTCTTGACCCTCAGAAATTTCTTATTGGACTAATGTGTGAAAAGCATAATTTAAAAAATACTTCATGGTGCCCCAACTTTTGGACACACAGTAGGTCTACAATAAATTTTTATTGGTTGATGCTAGTATTTATTTCAAATAATAAGGTCCTCACCTCAGTTTCTTCTTCTTTCTAAGTTGAACTTTCTTAATATTTATAGAGTAGCCATATGGTTTACATATACTGGCTTAAAGCTTTATAAGCACTCTGTGAGACAGATATTAATATCCTCATTTTGCCAATAAGCAAACATACAGCTGAGATATTTAGTAGTAATTGGGGAAATTATATTTCAGGGTATGGAAAATGAAGATGGGAAGTGAGTTTTTTTCTGATTCTAGAGCTTAAGCTCTGCCATAGCACACGAAGTTTCTGATGGAAACGTGTTTAGGGTTCTTAGTCTTGGCTTTGGAATGAAGCTTTTTCTTGGTGAAGACTGTACCACAACAGTCCATTCTTTGGGATAGCTATAATCCTTCCTTCTTGATCCTTTCATATGATTCTGGGTCCCTGTGAGTAGGAGAATCATGTTCTTGGGTTCCAGTTTTCTGTCCAGAGGTTGTAGCCTGTGTCCCATCTCCTTCCAGGTCATTGCTCCCGTCCTGAGTATATCTGCACCAGCCAGCACCTTTCTCTCAGACGCAAGAGAGAGAACTGCAGATAGAGAGTGATTATTTATTTATTTATTTAATAAAGGACTCTTCTCAAGAATTACATATGTGATTTTACTATTTGAAAAAAAAAAATAAAAGAAGAAGCCCATAAAACAAAACACCCATACACGTGTTCAAAGAATTCGCTTCCTAAGTACAAGTTTTTCCTTGTTGTAAAATTTTGAAAACCGGTTTGAGGAATGATATGAACCCATCTGTCTGGCTAATCCAAGTTGCATTTTTTTCCTCTTAAAATCAGTGAAAGGAACACTACCATTGAAAAATAAATACCATTTTTCACAAATGAGAAATATTTTCTGTACCACAGTGCTTTTCAATTATGTCAGGCAGCTTCATGATGAATAAAAAACAGGAGCTTTCAAACCGGGTGCTTATAGTCAACATCTAAAGTTCAATAATTTTGGTAATAGATATTTTTCCTGCTCAAATGGTATGTCAACATCATATGCAAGGTTTTAGAGGATAGAAATAAACACTTTCCCCTAGACCCTATAATTTCTGTTTTGGACAATGATCAATGATGTTTTAAATTATATTTCTAACATTCCTGTTATTTATTTTTTAAAAAGACGTGGTGCTAGCATTGTGGCTTCCATTTCCTTTTGGAAGATAATAAGTTTATTAGGCCAGATAAATTATTGAGTGCTTGCTGTTGTTCTTTGCTGTATAGTATTATGAATATTGGTGTAAAAATTTGGGATAGTTGATTTACAATCTTTATTCCTTATTTTCTGCATTTCTGAGCAGACTAAAGAAAAGATTTTTGGAATGATGAAAGGGAAATAAGCAGAAAAGGAACATTTGAGGGAGGTACCAAATTACTGGGATTCTGCAATATGCCTTCAAAATACCATTTAATGTTGTCTTAGGGCTAGTTTTTATTTATTGAATATGATTTGTTCTCTTTTTTTCTGTCTGGATACTTTTAAAATGTTTTCTTCATCCTTATTATCCAAAATACTCATTGTGATATGCATGGATAGATATGCATGGATACGGGTCTCTTTGCTAGTTTCTCTCTCTCTCTCTCTTTTTTCTCTCTTCTCTCTCTATATTCACCCCATCTTTTTAAAAATTAATTACTTTATTTGTTTTAATACATGACAGTAAAATGCATTTATGCACTATGATATATCATACATAGATGGGATATAATTTCTCATTTTTCAAAGTGTATATGTTCAGAATCATATTGGTCATGTAGTCATATATACATACAGTAATAATGTCTGTTTCATTCCACTCTCTTTCCCATCCCCACATCCCCTCCCTCCCCTCCCTTTACTTACCTCTACTTAATCTAATGCTATTTTTCCCTAGTACACCCCCCCCGCCTTATTGTGAATTAGCATCCACATATTAGAGAAAACATTCAGACTTTGGTTTTGTGGGATTGGCTTATTTCACTTAGCATGATATTCTCTAACTCCAACCATTTACTGGCAAATGCCCTAATTTCATCTTTCTTTAAAGCTACTTTCTCTTGAAACATGGCACATGCATTCAAACTGTATTCTCACACCATTTTTTAAATTTATTTTATTTTTAAAAATTTGTTCTAATTAGTTATACATGATGGTAGAAGGCACTTTGATACATCATACGTAGATGGAGTATAATTTCTCATTCTTATGGTTGTACATGATGTAGAATTCCACCAGACATGTAGTTATATATGTACACAGGGTAATAATGTCTGATTCATTCTATTACCCTTCATACCCCCATACCCTGTCCCCTCCCTTTACTCCCCTCTACCTAAAGTAACTCTATTATTCTCTAGCTACGCCCCCCCCCCCATTGTGAATTAACATCTGCATATCAGAGAAAACATTTGGCCTTTGGTTTTTTGGGATTGACTTATTTTGCTTAGCATGATATTCTCCAGCTCCAACCATTTACCAGCAAATGCCATCGTTTCATTCTTCTTTAAGGCTGAGTAATATTCTATCGTACATATGTCTCACATTTTCTTTATCCATTCATCTGTTGAAGGGCACCTAGGTTGGTTCCATAGTTTAGCTATTGTAAGTAAAGCTGTTACAAACATTGATGTGGCAGTGTCACTGTAGTATGCTGATTTTTTTTTTAACCATGGAAAATTGTCTTTGATTATATCTTTAATTATTAATGTTTTAGCACTATGAATATTCCCTTGTGGTCTTCTATAGATACTGAGTTTACCTAGAAAAATAGTAAATATTCGTAGGGATCCAAGGGAATTCTTTCTCCCTATAAGGAGACAGTATGATGCTTGAAGAGTAAACATTACACAAACAGCTTTTCCCCAGTGGGGAGGAGGAGGCAGTTTTTGTTTGTTTGTTTGTTTTGGTCTCTATTTTTTTTGACTCCTGATGGAAAATTGGACACTCACATGGAAAAGGTTTAGACAGTGGGATCATGGTGAGATACTGTCTGCAACTTTATCAGTGAGAGTCCTTATCTCTTTTCCCCTGAAATGTTTTCAGAATACTGACAGCCAGGCTTGTCCCCCTAGACAGGAGGAACCCACACATTCTGTCAGTTGGGTACTCCCCAACCACATGGCCCAGTCCTTATTCCACCATCTGATTGTGACTTTAAAGACATGTGTATTGCTTTGCTAAAATTAAGGGTGCAATAAGTAACAAAGAAGAACTCACAGCTTTTAAACCATCTGCTTCTAGCAAGAGGGAAAAATTGCTTGTCGTGAGGCAAGGGTGGTGGCTCAAGACCTATATAGGGGATTTTTTTTTCAAAGTATTTAATAAATGATAGACATCCCTGGGTCCACAGGTATGGTATGTATGTAAAGAAAGCCACAGCAGTGATTGATGATAGTTAGATTTGGGGAAATGGAATTAACTACATAGATGCCTCCCTTGAGATTTTTCTAAACAAGTATTGTAAAAAAAAAAAAACAAAACCGTGCTTATCAGATTCTTTCTGGGTTCTTTGTCGCTTTTTCCTTTCTTTCCCCTGGTTGCAGTGAAAATTCTAAAAGATCTTTCTCTTTTGATATTTCTCTCTCACTCTCTCTCTCTCTCTCTCTCTCTCTCATATACATATAAAAGCATTGCTTGTGTTTCCAGATTTATTTGTTCATTCCTTCATTTATTAAAGACATATTTTCTATGTTCTTCTATTGCATTCAGCAATTTTCTGGGCCATGAGAATACAAAACAATGCCCCTGATACATTCAAGAGGGAGAGATTGGTGTAACAACTAAATGCTAGTTTCCTTCTTTCCTTTCTTTCGTAGGACTTGACTTCCCACTTACTTCTGAGACCAAAAGTAGGGGAGTAGGATATTTACATTTTAATATTTTTTAGATTGGGATATTTGTCTTAAAACTAAGATGGGAAACTCACACTGGAACTTTCCTATAGAAGGTGCCAGTCCTTGAGGCGATGGCAGAAAGTGAAGTGTTAGAGGAGACGTCAAAGTTGGAAGATGAGACAAGAAAACACGCCAATGAGATATACCGCGTTCAGATGCAAGCAGACCATTCTGGAAAACGCACACATGGGTCCTATTTATAGGCACAAATGTTCCCTGAAGTCTTTTCCCTCAGTTTCATCTTCATAGTCAACTATTCCACTGAGTTACGCATGCACACATACACACACCCCTAGATACACACATATCTGTGCACATAAAATCATGTGACTATCATGTAAATATATTCATTATTTTCATGTGAAAATGGATTTACATGCTTTTCCTTCGTGCTTTGGATATCATTGCCCTCCCACTTCTTTTGATTATAAATAACTTATTTATTTATTTACAGAAAACAGGATATCTTTATTAACTGAAATTAAACAACCTTCAAGTAATTCCTTGTCTCATCATTTTTTTTTTTTTTTTGTAGTTCTTGATGACTGACATATCCATCCCAAGAAAATAAATTTTTATCCAGGATTTATTAAAGAAAATATATACAAAAAAATTCCAAAGATGTATTGATGATTCCCCCATATCCAGCATTGGCAGTCTAAATATTTTATTGCAATTATTATATTATAACTGATATTCAGTATAATTCTAGAAATTGGTAATATTTAATTCAATAAGCATGGCTATGCCTCGGGATATAAAAATAAGATTTATTCAAGGAATCTATCTTATATCTATCTAGCTGTTTAAAATCCTCAAGCACAGATAATTCTTTCTTGAAATCTTTTTGACTCCTCTTTGTCCTTGATAAGAGGTTCAAATCACTAAGCAACAGAGTTAACGGTGAGTGTTCAGTCCTGGAGTCTAACCAATTTAAATCTTGATTTTCTTACCTTCCAGCAGTGTAAGTTTGGGCAAGTCATTTAATCATTTGGAGCCTCAGTTTGCAATGACAACACAAATGAAAATAGTCACCCATAAAATTATTCTAAATGTAATATGAAATTGATCACATAAAGACAATGTTATATAATCAGTGCTCAATAGAATCATTATTTTAAATAGATTTGTAGCGGTTTAGACCACTATGATCTCTCTCCAACATAGTTTTCTTTTTTAAAAAATTTGTTCTTTTTAGATATTCATGACAGTAAGAGTGTATTTTGATATATTACGTATACATGGAGTATAACATTCTGATTAGGATCCCATCTTGTGTTGTACATGATGTGGACTTACACTGGTTGTGTATGAGTGACTTATTTTTCAGACATATAGAAGGACTTCTGTGCATGACAATTGTTTGAAAGACCACTGAAGAAGTCATGTTATTTTTTTACAGTAGCTCTTTTTAAATCCTCTTATTTCTTTTTCCTTCTTTCTCTTCTTCTTCCCTCTTCTCCTTCTTCTTGTTTTTTAATAGTATCCAATTTTTATTCTGCGTGTAGTATGTAGATTTCTAATCTTTGACTATAGCAGAGGTAGTTTGTTTGACCTCTTATTCTCACTACGAAGGCTATTTCCTCTGAGTTACTTTTATTTCTTTAAATTATTTCTCCAGTTTAAGACTTTTTAAAAAATGTTGATGATCTTTTAGAACCGGAGCAATAAACATCTAACAAGGAATTCCTGAGTGTATGGATAGGGCCTTTGGACTGATGGCAATGAAATCGCTTTTTACCCGTGACGAGTTCTTGCTCCCCGAATGCTGAAGAATAACGTCGAAGAAGCACTCCGAGGCAAGCATAGAGTGGAAAGTGAAAGCTTTATTTAAAGGATTGCAAAAGACTTCTCCCAGAGGGAGAAGGGGACCTGGAAACCAGGAATCCAAAGGGAAGAGAGGCTTTCTCCCTTTTATATCTGAAATCTTTCTTTTGTCCCTTTCATGTTTCCTATCTCTGTCCTGCCTGGGGCAGGAATGTCAAAAAGATGAGGGCCCTTGGTGGGTGTGAGATTCACAGGAAGGGCTTAGGGCTAGTTGATTAGCATCTCCTTTTGCTGGGAGCTGTTTCATTAGCATTCCTTAAGATGGGCCCTAAGCTTGGGAACATTAACCATCTTATTTCCCTTAGAGTTGCTCCTGTGTTTTTCCAGGACTCAGACTGACTCCATTTTCTTTATGGACTCCATTGCTCTTTATGAAACTTGATGTTAGACCCGATTTGCCTGACTACATTCACTACCTAGCTTTAAATCTGGCTTCAGCAATGCGCCTTTCATGAAGGAATTTCTAATAGAGGGTCATATATGATCTTCACCTTCCCCTGTTCTGCTTATTCTCTAACCTCGATCAGCCTATTTTGCGTCTTTATAGTCTAGGCCTCTGTCTTCCTGCCAGGGCAGGAAAGATGCATAGACTGGATGTATGGAGGAGGAAAAAGATCAGGATCTTTTCTAAAAATTATCTACCTCTTGAATGGTCTTTCAAACAATTCTCTTGTTTTAAACTTCACTGTCATGTCTATTCTCCAATGGCCTAGTGTTGCTATTTGCAAAGGCTTTGTAGATTCTGCAAAGCACATTCTTTTTTTTTTTTTTTTTTTTTTTTTTTTTTAAATCTGGCTTCTTCCACTGTTGGTTAAGACTGAGTTTTCTTTAAACTTCACAGTTTCCACCCATTTGGTTTTCAAAATTTTGCTGCAATTGTCTCTTTGTCCCTTGTTCTTGGTTTTGTGGCCCTTAAAATGTTCTTTTCTGATGTCTTAGTGTCATTTTGGAAGGGAGTTAAATAAATGAAAATGTGCCTGAAGGTCTCTCTTATTTCTTTTTTATTTAAAGCAGTAAAACAACAATTTAAAACATGTGAATTTAACATTTAAGCAATCCAACACTATTTGAAAGAGAAGGTGGTGATCTGCCCTATCCTACTCCTTCCTTGAGTTCCACATTCACATATTCTGGGATGAAAAATATCAATATATGTATGTGCACAGTTCAGAGAGTAATTTAGATCATACCAAATGTATGGATTACTGCATGTTTTGTTTTGTCTTCCTGAATTTTTTGCTTGATGATTTTTCTACATCTGGATCTTTTCCATTCTTTGAACAGCTGGATAGTATGCTGGAATAGTAGTAACATATTTTGCTCAAACTCTTTTCTATTTGGAAATATTTACTTTGTTTCCAGTTTTTGTTATTAGAATTCTGTGGTTAAATAATTGGACATTTTTTCAGTACTTGTCCAAGTACTTCTTTAGAAGAATACTTAGTGAGTTGGGTGCAATGGCACATGCCTGTAATCCCAACAGCTTGGGAGGCCGAGGCAGGAGGATCGCAAGTTTGAGATCAAACTCAGAAACTTAGCAAGGCCCTAAGCAACTTAGTGAAATTTTGTCTCAAAAATATAAAATAAAAAAGGCTGGAGATGTGGCTCGGTGGTTAAGTACCCCTGGGTTCCATCCCTGGTATGAAAAAACCACCACCATCACCACCTCCACCACCACCACCAACAACAACAACAACAAAACCCTGATGCTTAGTGGTTCCTAGTCTATATCTGTGGTTTCCAAACTTAACTCAATTGTATGTACTATATGTAGTAATTTTTCCTTTAAATTGACAAATTTTAATTCGAAGTCTTCATTGTCTGTTTATATACATATGCATGAAGTATTACTTTCCATGAATAGATGTTAACTATAATATAAGTGCAAATTTAATAATAACAATTTTATTGAATTGCAAGTGGATATGGTTGCCTGCTTTTTTCACGCAAAGGAATATTAACAAGCGTTAGAGAGGTGTTAAAGTCGTATTCATATCAAACCAGACTTTCTCCTTCAAATCTTCCAAAGATGAAAATTAAAATGAATACATTTTTCACTGGGCAATTCAATATTATTGATAGGTTCACGAACCACCTAAAATCAATTCATGTGCCATTAGGGATAAACTCCTCGTCTAGCCCACTGTGTGCCTTCAGTGCTTCATCATGCTACCCCTCCAGTCAAACAGTCTTTAGATCTTGCCTGGAGGATGAAATAAATATCCTAAGACCTAGGGTGTCTCACCTGAGCTCCACCAGCTTCCACATGGGCTGTTTGTGTGTGCTGCTCTTAGAGGACAGCGATGTACACAAGTGTTTTGTTGTTACATTCTGGATTTTGACTATTTTCTTGCATTGTTGTTATTGTGTTTTCTCCAATACATTCTTAGTTTTTGTGGGTAAAACTTGTGTATCCCGTCTTACATATTTTACATTCTTCATGTTGTCTAACACAGTTCCCTCTATGTGGCAGATGTTCCATCAACCTAAGGTAAACAGTGAATTATAGGATATATCTGTTACCGCACATTACGCTTTCATTACACAAAACCATCAAGTGAGCAAATTTCTCATGATAACACCTAAGTTCTTCAAAATATTGCAGCCATTAGAAAACAAGAGAAGGAAAACATTCTACTGGCACTAGACTCTTTTCTACTGAATTTGTGTTTGCATTCATCACATTAGTTTGCTTAATTTGAAAGTCGAAGTTCTCATAACTTTTCATGAACTAGCTGATTCCCATGTCTCAGAGTCACATTGGGAATCCATTTTATCTTAATAAGAATAATCCATCAGGCAAGAAAGCCACTGGTCTCCTCATTCTTATGCGCTGAATGTAGGAGTTTGCCTTTTGGCTGCCCAAACTGTATTCTACACTGTCCGATTTTAGAAAATGAATTGTTTTTAATGGGTGAGTTTGAGTGACAAAGTCAGAGAGCAAGCCAGTGGCCTGTAGCCTCTGCTGATGGGATTGGATCTGAATGAATAAAGGCCTGTGACGGGCTGCAGACTTTGGGGGAAAGCTGCAGCACACATTGACACTTCTGAGTGCCATTAACATTCTTTGTGTGCAGCACTAACTCTTTAAAATGCTATTTGCATTGATGATGGTATAATTGACACAGCTCCCCAAGGAGCTCCGAGGATTCTGGGGAGGTAGAATCAAAGAATTTTCATCTCTTCTGAAGGTTTTCCTCTAGCTACAAAATTCAGAGAGACAAGAACTCCTGTTACTGGTGATGTCATATTAATAAAAAGCAAATAAGCATAAAATCCATCCATTGTCACAATTTGCCCAGTAGCCTTTTAATTTCAGTTTACATTATCTTTCTAATTGACATGTATCAGCATTTGTCTGGATGCTTGACATAATTTTTTTTTCCATCAAATGTCTGTTAAGATTATTCATGATCATTTGCTTACATGATCTCTTTAAAAAGTGAAACTTTTGTAGTTCAGCCATAGTTTAATGCTCCAAACACCCATGAATTTGTTAAAGAAAGGAGATATGATCCGAGGACTCATATTCAATTTCTGCTTTAACTGAACAGGGTTAGAATCTTTATGGATGAATATGACCTTTCAGGGTCAAAGATTAATTGTGGGCATTGAAGCTATAATATAGAAAGGCACACACACGGATATCAGTAGGGGTTTAAATTAACTGTTGAATTTTTAGCAAGTTAGTTATGATGTATATATTTCCTAGATTTGTGTTGGATCAGTGTATATTAGCAAAGTTTTGCTAAATATTGTATGAATCATGAATGTATTAGTAGAGGAAAGAACTTATTTCTGTTTTTCTTTTTTGGGGGGCTGGGGATTGAACCCAAGGGTGCTCTGCCACTGAATACACCCCCATCCCCCTTTAAATTTTGAGATAGGTTCTTGGTTCTTACTTAATTGCTGAGGTTAATCTTGAATTTGTAATGTTCCTGCCTTAGCCTTCTAACTTGCTGAGATTACAGATGTACACCATCATGCCCACTGAAAAAATAAATGATTTAGAGCATTGTATAATGGTTATATACAAAGTTAAGTGATTTTAATAGTATTCTAATGTACCATAAAGCAGATAAAATTCCATAGAAAACCAGAGAGGAAGTAAACTTAGGGCATTATTATTTTTTTTTGACAAATGTCAATAAAATCAGTTTCTCTCCCTCTGATATTATGCTAAGTGAAAAATACCTGTCTTATAAGAATACTTGGTAGTTGTAATAGAAAGATTTTTCATTGCTGTGACCAAAATACCTGACAAACAACTCAGAGGAGAAAATATTTACTTGGGGCTAATGGTTTTAGAGGTCTCAGTTTGTAGATGGCCAACTCCCTTGCTCTTGGCTCAAGATGAGGCAGCACATGATGGAGGAAGGGCCCAGTGGAGGGAAAGCAGCTCAGCTCATAACAAGGGTGAGGGAAGAGAGAGAGAGGAGGTAGGGGAAAGGGCCATGTGGAAGATGATTCCTTCCAGGGGATCCCCCGACCCCAGTGACCCACCTCTTCTAGTCATGCTCACCTGCCTATAGTTACTACCCAGTCAGTCCATTTAAATTAGGATGTACTGAATAGGTTACAGCTCTTGCAATCCAATCATTTCACCTCCGATTATTCCTGCATTAACACATGAGCTTTTAGGAGATACCTCATATCCAAACCATAACAGCGTTAGAAAACATAATCCCAAGTCACTGTCTTATTGGGAAAGGTGTTCTCAGTTATGTAGGAAGTATCAAAGTATGTCTGTTGATGTGATATTGGGGTATTTCATTTAGTTGTGCTATAATTTAGTATTTTTAAAATTTTTTTTAGTTGTAGTTGGACACAATGCCTTTATTTTATTTATTTATTTTTACGTGGTGCTGAGGATCGAACACAGCACCTCGCACATGCTAGGCAAGTGCTCTGCCGCTGAGCTACAACCCTATCTCCTATAATTTGGTATTGTTAATCTATCTATCTATCTATCTATTTTTTTAGAGCATATTTGATTGTAAGGACAAGAGAGCTATTAAAATTGCTTCAGAAATTTGGTATAAAAATAGAGGGGGGAGCTGGGGTTGTGGCTCAGTGGTAGAGCACTTGCCTAGCATGTGTGAGGCACTGGTAATTGATTCTCAGCACCTCATATAAATAAATGAACAAAATAAAGGTCTATCAACGTCTAAAAATATTTCTTAAAAATAGAGAGGTTTCATGGAGGAGTTCTGAACAGAACAGGTAGACTCAAGGTGAGTAGAAGGGATAGAAACTCAGCATGAGCTGTAAGAATTCTGGGCTGTATTTTGGTCACAAATATTTTCTCCCACTTCATAGGTTTTTCTCTTCAAATTGTTCATTATTTGCTTTGCTGTGCTTAAAATTTTAGGCTGATGCAATCTCATTTGCCTGCTTTAGCTTTTGTCATTTGTATTTCTTGGTTCATATTAAAAAAATTTACACAGGTCAATGTCAAGTGTTTTTTCTCTTTTTCTTCTGGTAGTTTTATTGTTCTAGGTCTCATGCTAAGTCTTTAAACCATTTTTATTTTTTTTTTAATATGGGTGAGACAAGTGTCAAATTTCATTCCTCTGCATGCCGATACCTCCTTTTCCCAGTACCATTTGTTGAAAAAAGACTGTCCTCCATTGTGTGTTCTTGTCCTCTTTGTTGAAGATGAAATGACCATTAATGCATGGGTTTATTTCTGTGCTGTCTGTTCTGTAACACTGGTCTATTTTTGTGTTCATAGCATGCTATTGGTTAGGGGCTAGATTAACTTGGCAACCACAAACATATAAGGATTAAGAGTTTCATAAGAAAATATATCTTTGGTCATAATTAACCATTTCATTAACTATTAAGTAACTATTTAATCTGTCAACATACATACTCTATTTTGGTGTGTTTGCCTTAGGATCTCAGTTAACACCAAGTTTTGGGTAGATCTCTGTAAGCTCATACCTAAATCTTAATGGAAGAAAATAAAACCAAACAACAAAATTCTAAATTTGATCCTGGCTCTTCCAAATTAGGTCACAAACTACTCATTGTGACCTTAATTGAGATAGCCTGTCTCATTGTCAATCACTGCGGATTAAGACACTGTTGATTTATCACTGTTAATTGAGAGAGTAGAGGCAACTCCATCAGCACAAATTGAAGGCAGGAAAAAATAGCTATCTGGAGGAAACTGAGGACTGTTAAGAGAAAAATCTATAGTGGATGACCTTGGTGCCCCTCCCACATTCCAGGCCATCTGAGTGTCTGTCTTTAAGCTGCTACTGCATGTTGGCTCTAACAGTTCCTAGCTGGCACCTTCTGCAGATAACTTTTTCACCCAGAGGATACAGTTCATCCAGGAGGTGACCATACCTCCTCTTCCAGCAGACTACATCTGGTGACTGACTTAAGGGGACAAAGGGCTGCCTCTTGCATCATGGGGAAAATAAGTCTCTAATGCAAGTCATGCAGGAAAAATAACATCCACTCTAGACAAGAAGCGAGTTTTTTTCCCCCTCTATCTCACAAGGATTTAAGGATTTCGAGGTCTCCTAATTTTTTCCTTTTCTGAATGTATGTGTCACTCTTCTCTGAAGATAGTGCCCTTAGCATGTTCGGCCTCAGGTCTCTGGTTCTGTTTTCTCACTGGTTACTCTGCCTCTTCTTACATCTAAATATTGAGTGCATGTGGGAATGATCAGTCCTCATTTATTTTTCTTCCCTCATTTCCTAAGGAATCCCAGTTGTGTGTTTTTACTACAGTTGTCAATGATAACTCTGACATTTAGATCTCAAGATGAAGATGGAAATTTTGAAAAGTTGCTGCTTGGTTTTCTTATTTCATGAAGTGCTTCACACCTCGTAGGGATAAGGAAGAAGAACAAGGAATATAAGAACAAGGAAGGATATGAGAAGTGTCTAAGCCGAAGCAGAGATCCCTAATTGGTATGTAACCTTAGCACTACTGACATATTGAGTTGGACAATTCTTTGTTGTGGGAGGCTGTTCTGGATGTTATAGGGTGCTTAGCAGCATCCCTGGTCTACACCTGTCAGATTCTAGTGCTATTCCCCTCTTCACCAATATATGACAATAAAAAATGTCCCACACATTGTGAAAGGTCCCCTAGAAGTCAAAATAGCCCTTAGTTGAGGATACAGTATAAAAAAGTAGTTGTGTGAACATCAAATTGACAGCAAATATTTATAGCCCCTGGTCCTGTGGAGAGAATCCAAGTGGGGAGAGAAGTTTGGGCGTTTTCTAGCTCAGCTCTTCCTGGATGAAGCATCTTTTAAAGTTTCTACTTTGACTGGGCGTGGTGGTGCACGCCTGTAATCCCAGCGACTTGGGAGGCTGAGGCAGGAGGATTGAGACTTCAAAGCCAGCCTCAGCAATGGCGAGGCACATAGCATAGCAACTCAGTGAGACCTTGTCTCTAAATAAATACAAAAAAGGGGCTGGGGATGTGGCTCAGTGGTCAAGTGCCCCTGAGTTCAATCCTTGGTACCAAAAAAAGAAAAAAGAAAAAAAGTTTCTACTTTGTCAGACAAGGTGACAGTGGGTGGGGTGTCTTATGAGGTATGAATGTTTCCTGCCTCAGCCCAGAATGTTGAAGTGTTGTTTTTACCTCTTCCCACCTACACTCATGTCCAGGTAGGCTCATCTTTTCAACTTGACTTTTTAAATGATTTAGATCTGAAACCCTATGCTATTCACTTCAAGAACTAGATAAAGATGGTAAACAGATTTTCAGATCATGTAAAGTTCATAATATTTCAGGAAACAAATTTGTTTCCTCACCTGATTCTTGCCCTAATTGTAGTTATCGATCAAGAGATACTTGGTAAACAAGGAACTTAGAGGTAACAAAATTTATTCTATCCTTGTTCTGCGTTATTTGCATTTTAGCCTGGTATGTGTTCACCTTCCTGGTAGGTGCTTGTTTGCTGGAAAAAAATACAAAACAAAATTGAACATGTCCAAGGTTGTCAATTCTATTCTTTAATACCTTCATTGATTCTTTTAATCTTTAATGTAATTTTAATTTCACCAATATATTTCAATCCATTGGATTTCACATCATAATGCTGTATACTGCCTTTAAAAAATTTTTTTTGAGTACTTTACACTTGATTTTCTGCTCTTTTTAGATGGTGTGTGTGTGCTGCGTCCTATTGAAGAATATTATAAAATTTATACTTTGTTTCAACAGGTAAATCACATTTCCATTGACACTCTTCTTTGGATTCTTCATTATGATGTTCTTTTCTTAGTGCTTTGCATGTATCAGTCATTTTTGAGGAAATCTTTATCATTATGCCTCTCTCTCTGTAATCTCTGTCTCTATCCCTTTCCACATAAGGGGGATTTTATGTAGATTCAATGTTTGCCAGCAGATTTGTGTTATTCTCACAGCTCTTCCCTGTGTCTGTTATATTCTAGTTTCAAATCCAGCACCAGGAAATTGCTCATTTCCCAATGGCTTATATATTTAAATACTGGGGTTTTTTAAACCCCTTCTTGAAATTCACATTTGAACTGATTTCATATATAAAAATGATAACCTCCGCTTATACTTCTAAGGCTCCTCCTTAGCTTTTCTGAGGCCATGACAGTTTCTTAGGAGACTCTGTACTCTATAAGGGAGACTTCAGGTCCATTCCTCATTCTGTTTCACCTGCCTGTATTTGAAGGAGTAGTTCTACCCAGGTAGCAGACACTGACTACCTGAAGCTATAAAGGAGTTAATACTTTTGAAGAAGTTAGGAAATCATACAAGTATTGAGATGCATTGCAACTGCAGTTGGGAATGAATTTAAATATCCTTTACCATTGTGTTCCTTGATGAAATTTCAGTATGTGGAGCGGGAACAGCCAGTTTGCTGGGATTAGGTCTCATGTCTGGGTGCCAAGTGGGAGGATTTGACTCCTTCCCCTGTAATACAGGGCAGCAAGGCATTGCCTCACATCAGAATGCACATGTTGCAGGTTGAATTGTGTCTTTCAAAAAGATATATTGAAGATCTCGTGTGTGAAGTTCTAATATTTAAAAAGGTGACATTATTTGGAAATGAAGTCAGATGTAATCAAGTTAAGATGAGGTCATACTGGATTAGTGGGCCCTAATCCAACAACTTGATGTCCTTGTGAAGAGATAGAAGTTGGTAAAGGGGAGGGAAGGACACCTAAGTATGGTAGAGGCAGAAACTGAAGCTGCTATAGCTGAAGCCAAGGGATAGTAAGGATTTCTGGCAACCACCTGAAGCTGCAAAGAGGCAGGGAAGGGTCTACCCTGGAGCCTTCAGAGGGAGCATGAGCCTACTGATAACTTGATTTCAGTCTTCCAGTCTCTAGAACTTAGAGAAAATAAATTTCTGTTGTTCTGAGCCATCTGGTTTATTGTATGGCAGTTTTAGGAAACTAAGATAATGCACAATAGATTCTTTTGGAATGGCAAAGGGGCAGATGGATATCAGAGACCTGCCAGAATCCAAAGGAGCGGGGGATAAGGAGATGCTATTCAGTCCATCCTAAGTAGTGGTCTTGGTAGATGACTGCTCACTGAGTGTTCTTGTCGGTACACATCCTGGATTTCTCAGGCATCAGACTAGAGTGGAAGAGGCTTAAATTGCCTTCCCATCTTCTCTGTGAGTTGCTCTTTTCCATGAACCAAAGGATGGGTTAGGCATTTTTTTTTTCTTTATCCAGTTTCATAATCCAGAGTAATGTGAGAAATTCCTTCTAGATTTTTCGCAATAGGATTTGCTCATCTTTATTTTAAGCTCTTTTTTTAGTTGTTATTATGTGTGAATATGCATGAGGGTTTTTTTTTTGTTGTTGTTGAGAAGTTCAGACGATCTGCATCAAAGATACCTTTTTACATTCTCCCATTACCTTTTCTATGTTTTAAATTGTAGACCTAAATGAAGAACATTAGGGAATAAGGACGAAATAGGCATCAAGTGAGACATTAGATCGTATTGTGTTGAAATCTAACATGTTGTCAATTTATTGTTTCCTTTCTCCTATAATGTGGAACAAGTTCCCTGTACTTGGAGATTTCTGGATTACCTAGCGCTATCTTTACACGGGTAATACAGTTATACTTAACAAATTATGGAACTGAAAAATTTTCCTTCTGTAGTATCTTGGTTTGTTAGTCCTTGAGTTACATAATATGTAAATAGCAGTAAGCCAACTTGAAGAACCTTAAAAGTAAATTTATACATTAAAATACTAAGCTAAAGAACCAATTAAGAGTCAAAAGAATGTGACTTCTTTTGAGTAATAGTTCTAAGGATTTAATGGAGGTAAACTGCTAAACAAGTATAAGAGAATAAAGACATCATTTTGGACTTTGAAACACTTCTAAGAGCATCTGGAGCAATAATTTGTTAGTTTGAAATTTATTTTAAATGTCTATCTCAGGAAAGTAGTTGAAAAACTGGCTCATCAAATTTAGAACTTTATCATCTATTTTAAACTTTGAACAAGTTAAAAAAAAACCCTGCTAGGTCCATAAAAAAAGTTTTTCAAATGTCAGAAATCTTTCTCTGTTTTACTCATGTTAAAGATATACTTTTTTATTAAAAAGCAGAAAAAGCTACATTTTGGCAAATTTCAAGGCATCTGTTCTCAGAGATAGTATTTACAAATGAAGACTATCCAAGATAATTCAAAAAGCATTGAGAGTTGATGAGGGAAATAAGTATTTTATTTTTAAACTGTTCTGCTGTCAATCAAGTCTGGGGAGAAAAACAAAGAAGAAAGAAACAACAAAAGGACAAAGTAATTTACCTTTAAATGTTCAAAATGTGCAGGTGTCATTTGTGTACTAGTTTGCAAATGAAAGGAATTTTCTTTTTTACTCATTTTTTTTTTAGACCTCCTGAACAAGGAGAAAATGTAATTCAGATGGAAAATTCAGAGTCGATGGGAATTGTGTGTGGGAGCTTGTAAAATTAATTTCACTTGCTAGACCTCTAATACCAGGGCGTGTCCTATGCACTGTGCCCTCTTAAATAATCTTTTTATGTTGCTCAGGGTAGATATATTTTGAAAGCGGCACTTCTATTAACCTTAGCTGTATGCCTTTCAGAAAAGGAAAAAAAAAAAAAAAAAAAAAAAAAAAAAAAAAAAAAAAAAACACCTCACTGGAATTCGACTTTGAATGCTACCCATGTTCAACAAGTGCTGCAGAACATTAGTTAGAAATTTAAATGGAGTCTTGACTATTCTTTTCAGGTAGGAGAGAAACAAGTGAGCAAGGAAAAACGAAGATGTTTGTCACCCTAAATTTCTATTATGATATTGTGATGTTGTAGGGGAGGATCTAGAGAAGACTCAAATATCAAAACAGAAAGTTTAAAGGGGGAGAGAAATGTCTGTGGAAGTGACAGAGCCAGATGTCAAGATGACAGTCACTCATGGTTATTGAGTGCCACCTCAGCACTCAATGCATCCATGCTTTGCGTCTATTTCCTCCCAACAACTCTGACATTATCCCCGTAGGACTCCTATCTAATATTACCATCCTCAATTTTACAGGTAGAGAAATGAAAGAATCTGGCTGCATTCTCATTAGTAGTAAATGCTGGAACTCTTAAGATGTGTCTCTCTAGACCTGGCCCTTCACCTCTTTACCCTCTTGTCTCTATACCTTGTAACATCTCCTTCGTCTCAGATCCAATTCAGAAGTGTACAGCATATAAATTTCTCTGAGTAAGTGGATGATTATTTGTAAATTTCCAGATGTGTGATACTATTTGCAGAAAATGCTGATGGACTATGGTGGGCCTGCATCGATGTTGTCAGCTCAGCATCTCCTCCCTCTTATTTTGGTACTCACATCCTGATTTTGCCTAGGGGAACTGGCCTTCTCTCATCATATTTGGTGCTTGGCGTTTCTTTGGCTGAGAGGTAAATATGACACAGAAGCCAGCCTCATCAGATGCTCTGTCCCCGGTTTGGAATCTTGAGGGGATGATAAAGATCTAAAATAGTAGCAGTTCTTTCATCCTGACGGGAACAGGGAGTGTCTGGAAAAGATGGATGAAAATTCTTGCAATGAACTGTAATTCACGAAGCTGCTCTGGTTGGGTGCTCTCATAAGTCTGGGGAGTTAGCTTTTCCTGCAATTTTGTAGACTGTCTCCTGTCCCTCCCATGTATTCCTTTCTGCCTTAAAATGAAGGTCTTCTATTTATTTTACCTGCAATCAGAGAACTTCAATGGATCAACTAACAATTGTTCCTTCCTTATCAGACTGACTCAATGGCCCTTATTGGGAGGAATACTCAGTTTGGAATACCACAACTAAGGTTCATGGCTTGATGGGTAGGTGAAGGGGAGATTTGGGTCTGTTGCTTTTTTTGGGGGGTGGGTACCAGGGATTGAACTCAGGAGCATGCAACCACTAAGCCACATCCTCAGCCCTATTTTGTATTTTATTTAGAGACAGGGTCTCCCTGCGTTGCTTAGTGCATCACTTTTGCAGAGTCTAGTTTCTAATTCGCAATCCTTCTTGACTCAGCCTCCTGAGCTTCTGGGATTAACAGGTGTGCGCCAATGTGCCTGGCTGGGTCTTTGCTTTCTTGCTGTCTGAATTGATAGGAACTTTGTTCTTCTATGAAAATAGTATCTGACACTGTATGTCAAACAAGTAATGTTTTATTTTTTTTGGGGGGTAGAAATTAATTTTTAGAAATGAATTTTCATGACACTCAGAAGCTCTTGTCTGGAATGGAGACAGAAAAAGTTCTGGCATTAGCTTATTATGAAAACTCTATAATATTATTTCTCTTATCACATCTATCTTTTCAATAAAAAAAGTAGTCTCAGTTGACAGATGTGATATAGCCTAAAAGTGGTTAAAATTAGTGTTATGTTTTGGGGGAGAGCTTCCTCATACTTTCTTTCCCTTATTTGCTTTTTAATAACCAGTAACACTTATTGTCCCAGTTTCTGGAATTGCCTATGATTTTTCATGTATCTCGTGTGATTTCTCTTGCTTGGAGTGCCCTGCTTCATAATATGTGCATCCAGCAAACTTCTACTAATCCTTCCAAACTGACCTCCAGCATCTTCTCTGTGAGAATGGCTTTTTCCTACTGTTCTAGGATTGGTTGATTGCTTTGTCACAGCCTGCCAAAGTATATAACCTTATTAGAACAGTCCCTACATCGTATTTCAGTGATCTAACTACAGGATTTTTTTTCTGCCATTAGGCTTTGAAATTCTAGAGAATAATCCCATGCACGTTTTCATCTCTAGCATATTTTGTGATACTGAAAATGCTTAAATAAACATTGAACATGCCTTGAAAAAATTCCCAGGGAAATCTCTTAGTGAAGGGAACTCTGTTACCGATATTCTTTAAATTTAAAACTTCTTTGAAAATGCTAAGAATTATACAAGTGGTATGTTTATAACTAATTCTTTGCCCTTTTAGTACATTTTTGGGTTATGTTACTAAGTTTTTTAAAAAAATCACAGCTCAGTAATGGGAAACCACACCTGTTACCTGAACAGTTTACATCCCAAGGACTTGGTAACTCATTTTTTTTAATGTCCACTACTTCTAAATCCTCAGAAATATCATTAGTCAGGTATTTGAAATATGCAGTGCCACACCAAGTTATAGCAGCAAGGGATAAAATAAAATTCTCAGCACATTTTTTACAATCCATTTAAAAAAAAAGCCTTTACAGTTTTGGGGGCTGTACATCTATTAAAAGATGAGATTGACAATGGAGATGGTATTAGAAAGTGGTTTAAATTTTAACTTAATATCACTGAGTTTATTTTATTTTGGGGAGGAGCATTATTCTTTAAAGTCCTTCTTATGGTCTAATTTATCTAGATTTTAGGAGACACAAATATCTCAAGTAGCAGAATTGAGGACTATAATGGAAGAAAGTGCTTCTCAGGAAAGTTCTGCATTTACTTGCAGTTAAAGCCTACTCATGCTTACCTGGTCCTGGGATAAGAATTAATTGTTGTAAAAGGGTTGAGAAAAAAGTTTTTTAAAGTTATTTAAGTTTGGGAAGCACTTGATTAAGCAAGGTGGAATCAGATTTTTCACTATCGCACACATGTTAATTTGCAGGGGAAGATGAAATCTTCAGCCTAAACCTATTTAGCTTTAGAACCCTTCCAGAGAATGTTCCTTGGAGTACACTTAGGCAAATGCTACTCAGATAAAATGATCTGAACCTTCCTGTTGAAAGAACAAATACAGACTCAAGGCTGTTGAATGTTTCTTAGCAGGGCTAACATTCATTCACTTGTTTACATCCCCTAG
This sequence comes from Tamias sibiricus, assembly GCA_025594165.1. NCBI lineage: Eukaryota > Metazoa > Chordata > Mammalia > Rodentia > Sciuridae > Tamias > Tamias sibiricus. The sequence continues at coordinate 16,963,755 of CM046662.1, forward strand.
AGAGTCTTGGAATTAATTTGTTATTTTCTGCTCTGTGATGAATGGCTCTTGCTCTGTTTCTTGCTTGATTACCTTTTTTCTAGGTTTAAGGTAGTCTGCCTTTTTGCCTTGCTTTTTCTTTCTTTTCTTTTTAAATGGCTTAAAGTAATGCCAAAACATTTCCTTCCATGGAATCCAACAAAATAAAACAAATAAACAAAATCTAAATGCCAACACTTCTTCTTTAAGGTCTATTATAGGAGAAAAGCTGAATTCAGTAGGACAATTTCCACAGTAATAACTCAGGCTTAAAAAGTTCTGAATCTAGTGCTGCTTCAAATTTGCTGACTGGACAGATCTTATTGTCTATAAAGGAACATATAATGCTAATAAGCCTTATGAGAAACTTCATTTTTCATGAATTCAACATGTTAATTTAGCCCATATATTTTTTCCCCCACTGGGAATTAAATAATATTTATATAGTGGTTGGGAGGTGGTACAGAACACAGACTTCTTGGGTTAGATCCTGGGTCCCCCATTTACTCAATAGAACTTTGGACAAATCACCTCTTTATGCATTTATATAACAGAAATAATAGTACCTCCCTCATAGATTTACAGTGAGGATTAAATGAGTTAACATTCATAAATCACTTAGAATGCTGCTTAGCCCGTATTTTTATTAAGCATCTTCTATCAGTCCTAAGACTATAGTGAATAATAATATCGATGCGACCCTTCTACGGGTGTTTCTGTCTGATGAGGCGGAGAAAAGAGAACTCTAATGCAGGTGGGTAGATGCAGTGTTGAGTGAAGTTTTGTGAAAATGCACAGAAGTCCTCCTGTATGTCTGAAAGCTAAATTATTCCTCATAAAAGGAAGTGGGAGGGCAATGATAGCCAAAGCATGGAGGAAAAGCATATAAAACCATTTTTATTGAGCATTTAATGTTTGTCTCCCATTCTAGGCACTGGAGATCACACAGGCCCAGTTTACATGGGAACACACATGAGCATGTGAGTGCTTATACTCGAGCTTGTGAAATGTTAAAAGAGGTTTGGGAACATATTTCCACGGGAGCACAGAAAAGAGAAAGATTCTGTGGCTCGAATATTAGGAGGTTGACTGACACATTGGTGGCTGAGAGTTTAGTTTTCAGGTGTTACTTTAAAGTGTCTGAAAATAGGCTCGGGCACATTCGCAGGGCAGAACTCTCTGGGACACAATTGTTTTCTCAACATTGCTGTGATATTCACCACCTACAACTGCTTGTGGAACCTGCTACTACTGTGCCTTCTCAGTGATTCTGTGCTCCTTTTGTTCATAGGCTCATCGAGTCGTTCAAAGACGAGACTAGTTCCTGGTGACACTCCCTCTATGGTTCAGGTTTGACCTACTTGCTATTTATATGTTTAACGGTGACCCGTTTTCTCTACTTTGGCCACATGGGCTCCTGTTTCTCTATTTTGCCTATTTTCCCATTTCCTGGGCTTCTCACACCCTATCTTCCCCACTCAGAGATGCTTCCTGCTCTCTTTGTTTGAATAATTCAGCTAATTTTGTTTGGGTCTTGGTGGGAAAGAACAGAGAACATTTCTTAGGATTTCCTCTGACCACCCCTTCACTAGAGCAAGTTAGGTCTCTTTGTACTTTTTCTTGATGTACCTATTACCATGGCAATTAACATCACATATAATTATTCATTTGATGTTTTTCTTCTTGACCTAAGGGAGTTTCAGGGCAGGCACTGTGTTTGTGTCTCTCTGTTGTGCCTTGCCATATGGATCATGCCTATGACAGAGCCTCATCTTAGTAGATATCCAAGGAAATAATTTTTGAATTAATCAGTCAATGAAGAGTAAGCTTTCCCCACTTAGTTCCACAAAGTTTCAGAAAGGAGAAAAATAATAGGATAAAATAATATCTCAAGCTAGAAATTCAGGTTATATTAACAGCTTCAATTTTGGAGCCTTCATGATATACCAGTGAGTCAGATTTTAAAAATTGTTGAGAACCTAGAAAATAACTCTACCTGGAAACTGGAACCCAGAGAGGTGAAACACATTGCTAAGGGTCACACAGAGGTCTGAGCAGGAGCAGAGTGGACCCACATCTGCCTGACGCTGACTCTTCCTTCCATCTGGTCACATGGAAAGTCATTGATAGGTGTTGTGAGCCATGGGGATTGGAAGTGAGCACCAGAGAGGTAATGCATGACTAGGAGGACCAGGCAGGAATGATACTTGAGTAAGCACAACATCAAGAGGCTAGAAACATCTGCTGATTCGAAGAGAGAGGTACTGTGCACTGCATGTACAGAATGAAATACGGAGTGGAGGGTGGTTGAGTGGATGAGTTGAGTGGATGAGTTGCCATACGGATCATGCCTATGACAGAGCCTCATCTTAGTAGATATCCAAGGAAATAATTTTTGAATTAATCAGTCAATGAAGAGTAAGCTTTCCCCACTTAGTTCCACAAAGTTTCAGAAAGGAGAAAAATAATAGGATAAAATAATATCTCAAGCTAGAAAAGGACAGGAAGCCTAGGCTGGGAGACGGCATCCAACGGATTGGGGATTCACATGGAGTTTCTGTTCAGAGGGCTCCAGAGGGTGCTTGAGCCTCTGGGTCATGAGCGAGGCCAGATCTGGAAGCCCAGGCATCCACAGAAGGCGTGCCCCCAGTCTGTGCCCTTGTCGTCCATCAGCACTGCCCCCTTAGAGTCCACCCAGCTTCAGGACAGAGGCCGTCGGCCTACACTTCACTACGCAGTGGTTAATACTGTGTTTACCCTCTTTTTTTCAGCTGGCCTCTCTTTTCTCTGTTGCTTCATTTCTCTTTTACTTTCCATTTGATCTATCTGTGTAGCATTCATTTTTCTTTTCAGTCATAAATTGGCCAAATTCCTTTTCCTGCCAGAGAAACAACAAGCACAATTTTACATGTCCCTAATGTTTTAATGAGGCAAGTGAGCCATGAGCACTGTGCTTGGTCTGGCTTCTGTTTTACAGAGGGGCTTTCTAGTATGTATATATTTGGATTTTTTTTTTAACGTAAGATGCTAATTGTCTTAAATTGATCCCTACAGAATGCTTACAAATACATAAGTTAGATTTACTGTCAGTTTATTTTTTTATAATTTTATGCCATTTGAAGTAAATAGTTTTCTACACATTGGAGAAAAATAGCCTTCTTAATAAATGTTGCTGGGAAAACTGGTTATCTGTATGCCAAAAATGAGACTAGATTCTTCTCTCTCACCTTGCACAAAAATCAACTCAAAACAGATCAAAGTTTTAGAAATTAGACCAGAAACTATGCAACTCCTAGAAGAAAAGGTAGGGCCAACACTCCAACATTTATATGCAGGCTCAGGCTTTCTCACTAGAACCCCTAAAGCTCAGGAAATAATGCCAAGAGTTAATAAATGGGTCGGCATCAAATTAAAAAGCTTCTGCATATCAAAGGAAACAATTAGGAATGTGAAGAGAGGGACTACAGAATAGGAGGAAATCTTTGCTAGCTACTCTTCTGACAGAGCATTAATATCCAGAATATATAAAGAATTAAAAAAACTTAATAACAAAACAATCAAATAACCCAATTAATAAATGGGCAAATAAACTAAACAGACACTTCTCAAAAGAAGAAATACAAATGGCCAACAAATATAAGAAAAATGTTCAACATTATAAGTAATTAAATCAAAACTACATTTCATCTCACTCCAGTTAGAATGGCAGCCATCAAGAATATAAACAATAATAAGTACTTGTGAGAATGTAGAAAAAAAGGAACACTTTTACACTGTTGATCGGATTGTAAATTACTACAAACACTATGGAAATCAGTATGGAATGGAAGACTAGGAAAGGAACAACTGTATGACCCAGCTATATCACTCCTTATCCTAAAGAATTTAAGTCAGCATACTATAGTGATGCATGCATACTTGTGTTTATAACAGCACAATTTACAATAGCCAATAGAATCAACTAGGTGTCCATCAATTAATAATGTATAAAGAAAATTTGATACACACACACACACACACACACACACACACACACACTGGAGTTTTATTCAGTCATAAAGAAGGAAATTATGTCATTTTCAGGGAAATGGATGGAACTTGAGGACAACATGTTAAGTGAAATAAGCCAAACTCAGAAAGTTAAGGGTCATATGCTTTCTCTCATATATGGAAGAAAAGAAAGAGAGGAAAAAGAAAAAGAAAGGTGTGTATGGGATCTCATGAAAATTTAAGGGAGATCAGTAGAGAAAAAGGACCATGGGGAGGGAGAAAAGGAGGGGAAGGATAAATACTGGGGAATGATACTGGCCAAATGATATTGTTCTATTGTATGCATATACAAATATATAACAACAAATTCTACCATCATGTACAACTATAATCTACCAATAAATAATATAGAAAAAATAGTTTTTCAATGAGATTGAAATTCATCTGAAAGCAAAAAGAAGTGGCTATTGGATTTTTTTTTTTCTTTTCATGGTTAATTTGGTTGCCTTTGGCAGCTGGTCTTCAGGTTTATGGCTTTTTGAGTTATGCCACACAATGGTCCCAGCATTGCTGTTGGCTTTCCAGGACGTTCTTACCAATCTTATTCCTGGACTCATGCTGGTCTGGGTGCAGTGAAGCTTTCCTAAATTGCTGGGTATGCCTCCCTTTCTGACTTTCAAACTGATAAACTGAAATTTTCCTTCAGTTTGTTCTCTAAAGCAGAAATATTCTGGGATGATGCTTTATACTGAAAAATAGTCAGAAAGTACAACAACAACAATAAACACCATCCAAAATTAGAAATCATAATTTAAAGCAATTAAACTTTTTTTTTTTTTTTTTTTTTTTTGCATCGGCAGTGCTCTTTCTGTGCAAGGACAGTTATAGGTCTTGGTTAAGATTTTTTTTTTTCAACTAAAAATGGAAATTGGATTGTTTTACTTTCCCTATGGCCTCTCAGCACTTTTTTAGAGGTAAAAAAGTTGCAAAGTGTTATTTTTTTTCCCTAAGTTTGAAAATATTTTATATGTTGGGCAGCCTGTATTTGAAGCTTTCAGTTCAGTTCTCCCTTATCAGCTTTCTTCTCTGTAGAGTGTATTTATATTTGGGCATTTATGACCTTAACATTATTGTCATCTTCATTATCAGTATCATAGTCATCTTCATCAGCAATCTTATAGTTTTAACCAAAGCCAGCTTTAGTTTGTCAAAGGCTATCATGCCTGAATTCCAAAAATTTATTTTTTACAAGAAAAGCAAAGTTCCATTCTTTTTGTATCTCTCAATCTCTCTCTCTCTTTCTCCTTTTCCTTTTTTCTTTTTGGCAGATCTGGAGATTGAACCCAGTGTTTCCTGCATGTAAAGCAAGTGCTCTACTGCATCCCCAGCCCTGAATGTTTCATTCCTAGTTTATACACACACACACACACACACACACACACACACACACACACACACACATATGTATATCTGATATATATGTATATATATATTTTAAAATTTGTTGACGGACCTTTATTTTATTTATTTATATATATGTGATGCTGAGAATTGAATCCAATGCCTCCCACATGCTCCACCATTAAGCCACAACCCTAAGCCCCTCATTCCTAATTTCAAAGTAATTCTCAAAAATTAGTTCTCCTCATTTCACCAGAAGCAGCAAAATGATACATTTTGTGCCATAATTTCAGATGACTGATGCCGACATGATAAAGTCCATGGAGGCATGGTAAATAATATTTCTTCTTTCAGAGCCTATTTTTCAGAGCCCTTGGCTGACATCCCTAAGCAAACACAAAACAATCTTGTCAATCCAGACATTACTAGTCTAAAAGGAAACTTAATCTTCAGCCAGAAGAACCTGGACATTGTTTTAAAAATTTCAGCTTGGAGCTCCAGGCATTCCCTACCAACTGATTCTAGATGTGATCCAATTGTGAGGTTTTCTTTTCTTCCTCAGGGCTTTAGCCAGCAACACTTTCTTCTTTCTTTCTTTATTGACATCTTCTAATACGGTCATTGCTCATTTTGAGATGACAAAAACAAGAGATTTTTTTTTTTTCTTTTTTTAGCACAATACAAAAGTAAGGAACTGGAGGGCCATGGTAACAACCATTCAATGTAGCAAAAAAGTACAAAAGACTAAAAATTCAGAGTCACAGAAAATGGAATGATACAGTCTGTACACTGACTAACCATACTTTGGGTAGATGACTTAGTTTTGCTGACTTAGTTTTCTTATTTTCAATAAGGATTGGAATACCTTTTCTATACACATGACAGGGTTAAATTAATACATATTAAGTTAAATACTAAAATAAAATGAAAAGTGAATGTAAAACCCTCTGCATAAGGAAAACACTAAGTGTCACATTATGAAATTATTAATTTGTTAGAGTAATATATCTATTAATCCAAGCCTGCCACCTGCCATTTTCAAGGTGATATTTTTAGCATAACTCTATCAAACTACTGCCTTAGGCATAAGAAGTTGGACTATAGCTGGGGTTGTAGCTCAGTGGTAGAGTGCTTGCCTAGCACATGTGAGGCTCTGGGTTTGAACCCCAACACCACATAAAGATTAATAAGTAAAATAAAGGTATTGTTTCCATCTTCCACTAAAAAAAATATATATTTAAAAAAAAGAGCTGGGCACGGTGGCACACACCTGTAATCCCAGGACTTTGGAGGCTGAGGCAGGAGGATTTTGAGTTCAAAGGCAGCCTCAGCAACTTAGCAAGGCCCTAAACAATCATTGAGACCCTGTCTCTAAATAAAATGTAAAAAAGGCTGGAGATGTGACTCAGTGGTTAAGTGCCCTGGGTTCAATCCCTGGTATCCTCCTCCCCCCCCCCCAAAAAAAGCAGTTGGACTAAAATGCATACCTGATCATGTGATAACTTCCTCAGGTTCTAGTCCAGTTCTTCAACTACAATGAACCTGGGAGAGTGGAGCTCTATCCCCATGGTCTGTTTTCCTCTCTATGTCTCTTTTCTGCACAGAAAATATTAATAAAATTTCTTGTAACTGAAAATATTTAGCCTTTGGTTTTTTGGTTTGTTCTTTTTAGATATGTATACATGACAGTAGAGTGTATTTTGACATATTATACATACATGGAGTATAACTTATTCTAATTAGGATCCCATTCTTGTGGTTGAACATGATATGGAGTTCCACTGGCTGTGTATTTGTACATGAACGTAGGAAAGTTGTGTCAGATTCATTATACTGTCTTTCCTATTTCATCCTCCTTCCTTCTCTTCATTCTTCTTTGTCTAATCTGATGATCTTCTATTCTCTGCCCCACCCCCCCAGCCTCCTTATTTTGTGTTAGCATCTGCATATCAGAGTAAAATTCGGCCTTTGCTTTTTTGGAATTGGCTTATTTCACTTAGCATGATAGTCTCCAGTTCCATCCATTTACCAGCAAATGCCATAATTTCATTCTTCTTTATGGCCATAATTTTATTCTTCTTTATTCCATTGTGTGGAATACACACACACACACGCACACACACACACACACACACACACGTATAGATTTTATACATTTAAAAACCGCAGGCTAATGTGACACACACACACAAACACACACACACACACACACACACACACACACACACGGAACTTACTGAGAGACTAAAAGAATGAATATTCTGAGTCAGAGCACAGAGGAGAAATTAGTAGTTTTGACTAGGAGTTCAACCAAGTTTTAATATATACATCAAGATATATATATATATATGTGTGTGTGTGTGTATGTATATATATATATATATATATATATATATATATATCACATTATATAGTGTTAACACCTGAAATGGGGGTTCAATGATTGTCAGGGGACCTCTTCCCTCAGGGTGTAGGACTTATTATCGGGCGAAGTCCTCAAAGCTTATTAGGTTTGCAAGTGTAATAACTCAGATTACAAAGGGGAAATAAAAATAATGCTTATCACCCCAAAGTATAAGTTCTGTTAATCAAGGAGATAAAATATCATTTAAAATGAGTATGCCTCAAAAAGGGAACAATACAAGATTTTGTTCCACTGATTTATGGCTTGCTGGGTTCCTGTGAGGCCTATGTTTAGAATCCAAGGAATAGAAATGGAGGGACTTATAGATATGGAGCATTAATTTACGACAATGGACTGGCCTCTTTCAACCATAGGCTTGGGATATAATAACCTCCCCATGAAGGCTAAAGGAACTTGTGTTTTACCTAACCTTTCTTTATGGGGAAGAGATATTTTACAACAAATGGGAGTACACCTTGCAACCAAACCTCATGTGAAAAATATACAGGGTAGTCACCCTGAAATCATTATCAAAAAGAGGGTGCTAAAAGTGAAAAAGACACCTGAGAAAATAATTTTAAAAATACCATATTCCTCCCTAGTGGCCCCTATCTTACAAGCGGCCCACCTACTAGTTTTAGAAGCAGGACATATGAACCTTACCTTCCTCCCCCATATTTGTGATCCATGGCGATTATTTGATCTTAACTAAAACCATGCAAGTCAATCAACCTGGACTTCTCTGTAGCTTTCCAAAAAAGTTCATAAAGTATTGCTTCTTTTCTATTCCCCTACATCCTCTGGATACAGTTCCTTTTTAACAATAGATCAGAGATATCAATGGAAGGTTTTACCACAGGGAATGGCTAATAGAACAAGCTATCCAACCCATTAAAAATAACTCCAAACCTCATTCTACATTACATGGTGCCCACCCTAATCAAAAAATCTTATTTAATATATTCAGTGACATGGTAGAAAATTTAAAAAAATACGGATTATATATAGCAGAGAAAAAGTTCAAACTAGATCTCCCATATTATATTTAGGATTTAAAATCATGGATACTTTTGTTAGACCCCAAAAAATTTTAATAAATAAAGAACATTTAACCACCCTCAATGATTTCCAAAAACTGCTGGGTGACATTAAATGGCTTCGCCCTACACTAAACCTCACTACTGGCCAATTAAAACCTTTATTTGATATCCTTCGAGGGGACCCTGATCCATCCTCACCGCGAACACTGACTCCAGATGCTAGGAAAGCTTTAAAGTTAGTAGAAAAAGCCATTGAAGGAGCTCATTGTGACAGATTTGATTTAACTCAACCGCTGATGTTGATTATTATTTCTTCACAATATACACCCACAGGAGTATTTTGGCAACAAGGGCCTTTATTATGGATACATTTGCCCGTCTCTCCTAAAAGTATAATTGAATCTTATACCTCCATGGTGGCTAAACTTATTCTTCAAGGACTTAAAACTTCTATTAAAATATTTGGCATTCACCCTGCTACTATTATTACTCCCTATTCATCGTCACAGATTGAATATTTATGCTTCAACGATAATGACTGGGCTATAGCTAGATGCTCTACCTCTGCAAATTTTGATAATCACCTTCCTAAGTCTCCTATATTATCTTTTTGTATTAATCATCCTATTATATTTCCACAGGTAATAAAAAATCAACCTATTCCTAAGGCATTTAATGTATTTACAGATGGGTCCTCAAATGGTACTGCTGCAATAGTCACTACAAAAGAAAATATGACTTACATAACTGCACACAAATCAGCTCAACTAGTGGAATTGGAAGCTGTGGTAAGAGCTCTGGAAAATTTTAGAGACCAGCCCATAAACATTTTTTCAGATAGCCACTATATTGTACAAGCCGTCCCAAAATTAGAGTTAGCAGGACCAATAGCACCTCATACTCCAGCTTTTAAATTGTTTTATCAAATACAAAAACTTTTGTGGGCAAGAAAAGAACCTCTATTCGTAGGCCATATTAGAGCACATACTAATTTGCCTGGCCCCCTCCATGAAGGTAATCAAAAGGCTGATGAACTTACAAAAACAATATTTATACTTTCAGCACTACAACAAGCTACTTTATTTCATTCCCAGTTTCACGTCAACAGCACCACCTTGCAACGTAGGTTTAAAATCACAAAAGAGCAAGCCAGAACAATTGTAAAAGATTGTAAATCTTGTATGACACATTTGCCCAATCCTCATTTTGGTGTTAACCCTAGAGGATTAATGCCCAATCATTTGTGGCAGATGGATGTTACTCATGAGCCAAGCTTTGGAAAAATTGCGATTTATTCATGTAACCATAGATACATGTTCAGGCATGATTTTTGCTTCCTTACATTCTGGAGAAAAAGTTAAAGATGTCACATCTCATTGTTTACAAGCTTTTGCTGCATTGGGCATCCCCAAAATGCTTAAAACAGATAATGGCCCCGCATATACGTCCTCATCTTTCAAACAGTTTTGCGCAAAATTCAACATATCCCATAAAACAGGCATCCCATACAATCCTCAGGGTCAGGGCATTATTGAAAGAGCAAACCGCACACTGAAAATTATGTTATTAAAACAAAAAGAAGGAAATTGGAAAAGTCCTAAAGACAGATTGGCAGTTGCCCTGTTTACCTTAAATTTTTTAACTTTAGACTCTAATGGTTATTCTGCTGGAGACAGACATTGGAATCCACACCAACAACATAAACCCTTGGTTTACTGGAAGGATGTTCTTTCAGGTACATGGAAGGGTCCAGATCCAGTATTAATTTGGGGGAGAGGATCTGTTTGTGTTTTTCCAAAACACGAATCCTCTCCAATATGGATACCATCTAGATTAATAAAGCAGGTACCACATCAAAATGATCAAGATGTAGTTGTTGAGGAATCAAGATTAATAAAAAAGGTACAAAATCAAGAAGACCAAGATGAAGATATAGAATGACTCCCTCAAAAGTATCCTTCAAAATGTTTCACAACTCAAGAGTCATTCCTCCCGGCCGGGATGAGGAGATCTCTCTTTAGTGTGCACACAATTGTATTTTTTTTTTCTTTTTATACATGTCTTTATGTCTGTACATTTGTCTACATTTCATGTTAATGTGACGTCACAAATATATGTTTGTATGTTTGTTCGTCTGTCCAGTGTGACGTCACAAAGAACAAAGCGCTTATGAAAAAAGAATATATATATATATATATATATATATATATATATATATATGGATCCAAATAACTTTAATTCATTTTAGGTTGAGAGTATTCAATTTAGGTAAATAATTTTTATAAATGAAGGTACTTTCAATTTTGATTATAGGTATCCCTGGGACTTCTCTTTAGCAAACAATATGACTAGTGCTATATAACCTAATATTTTGGTGTTTTGACATAAGATTGTTCATTTGTTATTAACTTCATTTGTTTAATAGCTGATTAATTTCAATTATCTCAACAGGTAAAAAATTGCTGTGTATACAGAGACTTGAGGGTTCCAGCTGACAAATTATTTCTCCAAAGTGCCTTTAGCTTTTCTTTAATCTATCTTTAATACAGTAAATACCCTCAGTCTTTCTTTCTTTTGTTCTCAATATGATATTTTGACAACTTATGTTTGTGTGAGCTCAAACAACAATGTGTATGAGCAGAAATCAACTTTAATTTTCTAATCTAATAATTCTGTTTTTTAGTTTGACAACTCGACTCTTCACTCAGTGCTGAAATAACACTGCCTTTCCTTTAATAATTGATGCTTGAGTTTCTAGGTAGCGGGCCCTGAAGATTTGCCGGTGGCATTATCTAGATATAAAAAAGACGGTTGCTGCTATAGCTGCAGGGAACGCGGTCACCACAAGCATCCCTGCTGCTCAAGCATCAAACAACCTCACCAACAGTGTGGCCTCTGCTCTACATGCATGGGACCTCCTACATCAACGTGTTATAACAAATGGACATTTTGATCTTTCATTGTTTGGGACTTTACGGGACAATGACTTGCGGACATTTGTCCAGACAATTCAGTGTGTTACTTGATGAAACTTAGGGCAAATAATTTGTTTAAACAATTTGATATGCTATACAATTTGGCTCGTCACCAAAAGGCTTGTTGCCTTAAAGCCGCAACATCTCCTCACAATTGGACGGCTGTTAGTCATCATACACAGTCGATCCTAAAGGGCTCCATTGGATGGCTGGTTAGCCAATGACGGGTAAGATCCCCAGAGGGGGACAACCTAAGACAGGCACAGTCGCACGGGACAGTCTCATGTGGCCGACATATCAACCTAAGACAGGAGTCAAGGGCACAGCCTTGATTATCCGATGACGGGTAAGAATGTTGGTTGCACATAGACGTCCTAGAGCATTACCTCTTTTAAAACAAAAGGGGGGAAATGCAGGAGCCCTGTTTGGGGAGATGGCTTAAATTGCGGTGGACTACGGGCTTTGGCTTTGGACATGTTTGGCATTGGCGCCTTCCGTACTTGGCCCGGGATCTTGCGAGACTTGGCCGGAGATCTCGAGGGACTTGAGCGAGATTGCGGAGGAGGTCTGCGCCATTTTGGAGGTTAGAGACATTAGCCTGTGGGTTTTAGACCTATAGCATTCTGGAGCTTTATAGGACCCCCAGGGCTCTTGTGTCTTTCTGTATCCTTCAGCTCATGGATGCTGTGAGCACCTCCAATATTCCTCCCTAGGCTTCAACTAGTTTTAGATGTATTCCTCCCACTTGAAACTAAAATAATTGTCTCTTTTAAGTTTCATAGTAGTATTTACATTTTCTAGGAAAAGTACTAATTCTCGTGTTTTAAGATAAGAGAGACATAATTCAATTATTTGCCAAAGTTCTCACATTATGAGATCTCAGGTTATCTTACTCCAAAACATGTTCTGTTAGTCTCACTAAACTGTCCTCTTCCTATATGAAAGCCCTTTTCTGTTTATTTCTCTCTCTTCTTTCCCCCTCCCCTATAATATCTTCCTTCCTTCATAGTCAAGACTTCTTGAACAAGAATAAATCAAAGATTTCTACAGAAATATCCCAGTTTAAGTGTCAAAATGGTAATTGGCACAGGACAAAGACCACTCAGGAAGTTCTCAATGTTTCTACATTTTTCAGCTGACACACAAATATTATTGAGCCTCCTCCATGGGCCCAGCACTGTTACTAAAAAAAGATACGTAAGAGAAGAATAAGAAGGGAACTAGCACCACAATGTTTAAAATCTACTTGGAGAGGTAGTACCTAAACCTAAATAAAAATAAATGAATATATCACTACACAATTGATATGCTTGATCACAAAATAGAACAATTTTTATGTGATAAAAATTTTGGATGTTGGTTGTATAGGTTAATATATATATCAAAATATATATATATATATATATCACATCATTATATATTATGATTGGAGAAATAGCCTCTTGATCCTTCTACATTTTTCCTACTGTCTGTCCCTCATATATTTATCTCTCAAAGGATTGGAAACGTCATACATTTATGCAAATTTATTGAGCATTAAATGTGTACTGGATACTAGATACTATGAATAAAAGACGACAGAAGCTTGAGTTTCTAAAACAGATGAGTTGACAAATCCAAATGACAGTATCTTCTCCTGTCTTTCCAAGAAGTTTTACATTCCTGCTTTTCGGAACACCATATACTTGCCATTTGCCTTATCTTTTATCTGAGAGAAAAGTCCTAAGGACAGGTAATAACCAAGGGACAGGAGTCGTCTAAGATTCAGTTCTCCCTCACATCATTGCCAGGTGGCGGATGTGCCAGAAATTCATTTAAGACTATCCAGGGGGAGGCAAGCAGGTAATGGAGGAGGAATGTTAGCAACTTGACTTAAAACTGTGTTTTCATAGCAAACAACACTGGGTTTTATTTAAATTCTGTATTTGAATTGATTTTGAGGAAGAGGAAAAGAAAGGGTTGGAGAATACTGAGAAAAAAATGAGCTTCCCAGAGCCACCCCTTGGTGCTGGTATTGTTGGTAGACCTGAGAAGGATTCTACTATTTCTAGCTGAGTGTTTTACAAGCTGAGAGTCACCTCGAAAACTTAAGGAAAGCAGTTTCTATAGCAACACTGGAACCACTCGAAGAGTGACTAGATACTCCTTTCTTATAACCAAGGAAGCAAGAGATGAAAATTTATTAAAGGTATATTTCACACACCCTAATACATGCTAAGGGTAAGTAAATTCCTTCTATAACACATCAAATACCTGACTTAAATCCTAGGACATTAAACGTATGCAGATGTATCTCAATGGCTTAGTTAATTTTCCAAGATGTATTTAAACTTCTAGGAGCATTAACATCTGGTTTAGGGAATGTATTTTGCGGTCTGACTGCCTGGCTTCATATCCTGGTTTAGTCACTTACTGTCTCTCAATTTCAGTTGATTGACATATCTGCTCCTCAATTTCTCATCTTTAAATTGGAAATATAATATCCATTCCAGGATTTTTGTGAGAAATAAATATGCATGCATAGTTTAGAACTGGCTGTTACATAAAAGCACTTCAATAAATATTAACTATTAGAATTAGCAAGTTTTTCAGAGATTATGCAGCTTTCTCTTTTTATAGATACGATTGGAATTCATAATACATTTAAATAAGTAAAAGTAAATTCAGCTAATGTTTCTTGATCCCCTAAGGTACACATGGCATCATAATTGACATTTGTAAGTAACACAAAATAAATATTGTATCATTGCTAACCTTAACCCCATTAATTATTCAGTGGTCAAAGGGGAAGGATATGCGGACAATCATTTATAAGGCAAATGTGGCAAGAGAGTCATGTTCTTAGCCTCTCTTCTTTCTCTTTTTTTTCCTTTTTTCTTAGTATTTATTTATTTGCTTTAGTTGTACACAATGCCTTTATTTTTACGTGGTGCTGAGGATCAAACCCGGGCTGCCTGCGTGCTAGGCAAGCGCTGTACTGTTGAGCCACAACCCCAGCCCCCTCTCTTCAGATATTCTAGCTGACATTTGCTTTTGGGAACAATAAGCTGATTCTTGTCTCAGGAACTTGGCATTTGCTATTTCTTTGTTGGATCTCTTTGTCTTAGTTCTTAGAAAGGCTGGTTCCTCCTGGTCATTTAAGTCTTAGCTCAGTTGTCAACTCCTTAAATACTCCATAAAAGCTGAGTTCTCCTGGTCATTTTCTACATTTTATTTGTAGCATTTTCATGAATTGTATTTATTGACTAATTTGTATAATTGCCTGTCACATTGACTGCACTGAAATTTCGTGAAGGACATGACTGCTGTTTCACAGGTTTATCCTCACTGTCTTTCACTGTCCGATACCTATTAGGAACTTAGTGAGAGACTGAATGAATAAATATACTGAATCAGAGCACAGAGGGGAAATTAGTGGTTTAGAGATAGAATTAGTGGACTAGGAGCTTAACCAAGTTTTAAAAGGAAAGAGACACTGCGGGATAAAATTTGTAGAGCTCAAGAGCAACATGAGGAAAGGATTTCTCTGCCCTTATCTACTTTTTTTTTTTTTTTTTTTTTTTTTTTTTTTTTTTAGTGATAGATGGACACAACATCCTTATTCGTTATTTATTCCTATGCGGTGTTGAGGATCGAACCCAGGGCCTCACATCTGCATAGCAAGCGCTCTACCATATCTGCTTTTAATGGAACAGCTACCTTCTGACCTTCAGCACTTACCTTCAAGATCAGTTTACCCACATATCCTCAGCAGCTGCTTCTCCTGGCCTAGCACCTGTTATTGCATACTTTTCTTTCCAC
Source organism: Tamias sibiricus (assembly GCA_025594165.1). Lineage (NCBI taxonomy): Eukaryota > Metazoa > Chordata > Mammalia > Rodentia > Sciuridae > Tamias > Tamias sibiricus. The sequence continues at coordinate 16,979,384 of CM046662.1, forward strand.
AGTCCTGTTATTCCAACCTCGTTTTCCTTCCACTTAGAGAAACATACCAGGATAGAGTGCCGTTTTTCCGCTAAAACATTCACACCCACGCTCCAATTATGCATTCACCAGGGGCTGCATAGAGAGCACCATCATGTTTATGCATCTGAGAGCAAGAACAGACCAGGTGACTTGTGGAGATCACTTAGCTAAGAGCTATGGGCTTCCATTAACTGTGATCACCACAGTCTAATTTCACTGCTTGAATGAGGGCTGTAAGATAATTAGGAAAAGTGAATGCCAGAATGCCAGTGCACATTTCTCCTAAATTAATACAGCCTTGTCAAATAGGTTATATTAAAAACAGACACTGTATGATACAAGATCATTGATTGGCTTAATTAATAAGAATCAACAGGCAGAGTCAGGGCCTGCATTAACCTTGGCAGTAGTTGAGGGTCTGGGGAGCATAACTGAGCAAGAATGATCTGCTGGGGAATAAGTCTATGTCACAACATAGATTTTGATGTGGAGTCGGCCTGCTGTGCCTTGATGCTGCTCTCCTGATCTCCACATGAAATCTTTCTTCCCCAGGATCTCCCCTGGGAGGGCCCACTGGGGTGGTGTTCTGGAAGGAGGGAGGGAGGCTGACAGTGATTTATGGTTCAAAGTTCACTGATGGAGATCAAACAGTAAAAGTAAAGCATTCAGGGTTATTTTTTTTTTTTTTTTTTTTTAGAAACTTTGTTAGTAAAAAGGACTCTGGAAAGTAAAGTTTGGGGAAATGTGCAAAAAAGTGAAAGACAAAGTGATATTGTCCAGATTTTCTAGAAATGTGTGGGTTTCTTCCACAGGTCTCCTGATAACGTGGGTTTTCTAGCCCCAGAGCCAATCTTACCAGTGAGCTGTTAGCTCAAAAGTCCCTCATCCCATTTGGTGGGGCTTAGGGGGTATGTCATTTCCTAGACCAGGGAGAAAATTTTATTCTGTTTCAAGAGATATTCTAGGAAATCTACAGTTATTTCAAGTACAACAATTTTGGGGTTGCCACATTTAGCAAATAAACATACGAATGCCCAGTAAAATTTGAATTTCAGATAAACACGCAGTATTTGGGACATACTTGTACAAGAATTGTTTTCTGAAATTCAACTTTAACTGGTATCCTTTATTTTATCTGACAACCACACTTCATTTTAAGTTACTTTGTTTTTAAATGGAATATCTACTGTGTTTGCAGTGAGGCAGGAGAATATAATATGTTAAAAAAATAAATAAGGGGCTGGGGTTGTAGCTTAGCGGCAGAGCGCTTACCGCAAGTGAGCGGCCCGGGTTCGATCCTCAGCACCACGTAAACATAAATGCATTGCATTGTGTACAACTAAAGTAAATAAGTAAATATTAAAAAAATAAATAAATAAAACCCTGATACCAGTGTACCTGTACCTAGCATTTTTCTCAGCTAACTGATGGGAATATAATAAAAGGAATAATATTTATTTATTTTTCTCATGGGATTCAATGTACACTAGAGGAGATTTCAAAGAATATATAATTATGCTATACTCTTGAAAAAGTGAGAGAAAAATTGGAGAGTGACCCTTAAGTAGTTGAGGATTACGTTCCCAACCATGAGATAATAGCATTTCACATTGATAGTATTTTTTCCCTCTTCTCCCATCCCCTGTCTCTCTTCACAAAGATTAGTTCTTAAAAGGATGATGGAGAATGGATACACTTCCAGGGAATCAGCTTTTGGGTAACAGTAACATACTTTCAGTGACCTATAGAACATTTAGAAAACAATCTTAACATTTTAAAGTTTGGTTGTTTAGCAAAGGAAGCTCACTAGATCATTGTAACACTGATTAGTCATTGAAGCTCTCAATGATCATGGGTCTCCACTATACTGACTAAGGCAATACTGGAAGCTCTGACGTGAGTCAGTTTTGTAGCAGCCCAAACATGCTTCTTCATTATTTCAGTAAAAAAGAAAAAGAAAAAGTAAGGAAGTGACTCAACATGTTTGCTGTATTTCAAATATTTAATTATTCAGCTCAACTTGTTCTTAACAATTTGGGGGGACTTGACCGTGATCTCAAGTGCCCCATGGAGACCAATTTTTCTTGTCCCATTGGAACCAAAGGCATGAATATTTTTTGAGTTTTGTTATCTAAGTTTGACGGATTTGTTGATCATACTTAGAATTGGCAAAAGTTTAGAGAAATTAGTGCTTCCGCATATTGGCAGTACCTGGTTTATATTAAATGTTTGTTGGGGTGAATATTGTATTGGTTGAACAAATACTCTGTTATATAGCAGTTTTATTTTATTTCCAGGAATATAAATAAAGAGAATAATAAAGATGCCTCATGTTTTATCAATAAGTATAAATACAGAATTTTTACAACAACTAAAAAGCGGTAGACTAAACAAGTGGAAGTTAGATTATACTGAATAAAAATTTATAGCTACGTTATACAAAAACTCTTAACCACTGTATGGTGTACATACGAGGTGTCCTCCAAAAGCTCATTTGTGAGACAATGCAAAAATTTTCAGAGGTGAAATGATTGGGTTATGAGCGCCTTAATTAATCTACTGATGTGGATTAACTGGGGGTTAACTGTGGGCATGTAGGGTGTGGCTGGAGGAAGTAGGTCATTGGGGGCCTGCCTTTGGGTACTCCTTTTTTATTTTATTTTTTTGTCACTGGTAAACGGAGCTCTATCTGCTTCCTGGTGCTGTATTCTGAGCTGCTTCCTTCCATGATGTTCTGCCTCACCTTGAGCCCAGAGTTAGGGAGTCAGCCGTCTATGGACTGAGACCTCTGAAACTGAGCCAAAATAAACTTTTCCTCCTCTACATTGCTCTTGTCAGTTTTTTTTGGTCACAGCAATGAAAGAGTTGTCTCTAATGACCACTCATTAAAAATTATTAGGGTGATGCTTATTTATTTATTTATTTATTTTGTGGAGTTTTTTTTTCAAATTCATTTTTTATTCTAAGATGTTAGAAATGACAGCAGAATGTACTACATTTCGTATTATACTTATAGAGCACATTTTTACATATCTCTGGTTGTATACAAAGTATATTAACACCATTCGTGACTTCATACATGTACATAGGGTAATGCTATCCATCTCATTCTACCATCTTTTTTTTTTTCCTTCATCCTTTTGTCCCCCCCTCCCTTTCCTTCCCTCCCCACTGGCCATTCTAGTGTTCCTATAATCCTCCTATGATCACCGTCCCAACCCCACTGTGACTCAGCCTCCTCATATCAGAGAAAACATTCTGCATTTGGCTTTATGGGATTGGCTAACTTAGCATTATATTCTCTAACTTCATCCATTTACCTGCAAATGCCATGATTTTATTCTCTCTTATTGCTGAGTAGTACTCCATTGTGTATATATACCACATTTTCTTTATCCATTCATCTACTGAAGGACATCTATGTTGGTTCCACAGTTTAGCTATTGTGAATTGTGCTGCTATAAACATTGATGTGGCTATGTCCCTGTAGTATGCTGTTTTTAAATTCTTTGGGTATAGAGCGAGGAGTGGGATAGCTGGCTCATAAGGTGGTTCCATTCCAAGTTTTCCAAGGAATCTCCATACTGCTTTGCATATTGGCTGCACCATTTTGCAGTCCCAGCAACAATGTATGAACGTGCCTTTTTCTCCACATCCTTGCCAACATTCATTGTTGTTTGTGTGTGTGGTTTTTTTTTTTTTTTTTTTTGGTACTGGGGATTGACCTCAGGGGCACTCGACCACTGGGCCACATCCCCAGCCATTTTTTTTTTTTTTTTTTTTTTTTTATTAGAGACGGTCTCACTGAGTTACTAAGTGCCTCACCATTGCTGAGGCTGGCTTTGAACTCTCAATCCTCCTGCCTCAGCCTCCCAAGTGCTGGGATTACAGGCATGCGCCACCATGCCCAGCTTGTTTGTGCTCTTAATAGCTGCCATTCTGACTGGTGTGAGATGAAATCTTAGAGTGGTTTTGATTTGCATTTGTCTAATTGCCAGAGATGTTGAACATTTTTTCAAGTATTTGTTGATTGATTGTATATCTTCTTCTGAGAAGTGTCTGTTCAGTTCCTTGGCCCATTTATTGATTGGGTTATTTGTTTTTTGGGTGTTAAGATTTTTGAGTTCTTTATATATTCTAGAAATTAGTGCTCTATCTGACGTGCATGTGGTAAAAATTTGTTCCCAATTAGTAGGCTCTTTATTCACCTCACTGATTGTTTCTTTTGCTGAGAAGAAGCTTTGTAATTTGAATCTATCCCATTTATTGATTCTTGATATTAATTCTTGTGCTACAGGATTATTATTAAGGAACTTGGGGCCTAATCCAACATGTTGGAGATTAGAGCTTACTTTTTCTTCTATTAGGTGTAGTGTCTCTGGTCTAATTCCTAGATCCTTGATCCACTTTGAGTTGAATTTTGTGCATGGTGAGAGATAGAGGTTTAATTTCATTTTCTTGCATATGGATTTCCAGTTTTCCCAGCACCATTTGTTGAAGAGGCTATCTTTTTTTCCAGTGTATGTTTTTGGCACCTTTGTCTAACTGAAATTATATGCGTTAGTCTCTGTGTCCTCTATTCTGTACCATTGGTCTACTGGCCTATTTTGGTGCCAATACCATGCTGTTTTTGTTACTATTGCCCTGTAGTATAATTTTCCAGATGAATTTCATGACTGCTTTTTCTATTTCTATGAGGAATGTCATTGGGATTTCGATTGGGATTGCATTAAATCTGTATAGTGCTTTGGTAGTATGGTCATTTTGACAATATTAGTTCTACCTATCAAAGAACAGGGTAGATCTTTCCATCTTCTAAGGTCTTCCCTAATTTCTTTCTTTAGTGTTCTGTAGTTTTCATTATAGAGGTCATTCATGTCTTTGGTCAAGTTGATTCCCGAGTATTTTATTTATTTATTTATTTTTGATGCTATTGTAAATGGGGTAGTTTTCCTCATTTCCCTTTCATTGGATTTGTCACTGATACATAGAAATGCCTTAGGTTTATGGGTGTTGATTTTGTATCCTGCTGCTTTGCTGAATTCATTTATTAGTTCTAGAAGTTTTCTGGTGGAATTTTTTTGGATCTTCTAGGTATAAAATCATATCATCAGCAAATAATGATAATTTGAGTTCTACTTTACCTATCTGTATCCCTTTAATTTCTTTCGTCTGTCTTATTGCTCTGGCCAGTGTTTCAATAACTATGTTAAATAGAAGTGGTGAAAGAAGGCATCCTGTCTTGTTCCAGTTTTTAGAGGGAATGCTTTCAATTTTTCTCCATTTAGAATAATGCTGGCCTGGGAATTAGCATATGTAGCTTTTACGATGTTGAGATATGTTCCTGTTATTCCTAGTTTTTCTAGTGTTTTGAAGATGAAGGGGTGCTGTGTTTTGTCAAATGCTTTTTCTGCATCTATTGAGATAATCATATGGTCCTTATCTTTAAGTCTATTGATGTGATGAATTACAGTTATTGATTTTGGTATGTTGAACCATCCTTGCATCCCTGGAATGAACCCCACTTGATCGTGGTGTATTATATTTTAGATATGTTTTTTTTTTTTTTTTTTGGTACTGGGGATTGAACTCAGGGGCACTCGACCCACTGGGCCACATGTACCAGGGATTGAACTCAGGGGCACTCCACCTCTGGGCCACATCCCTAGCCCTTTTTTGTATTTTTATTAGAGATAGGGTCTCACTGAGTTGCTAAGTGCCTCGCCATTGCTGAGGCTGGATTTGAACTTGCGATCATCCTGCCTCAGCCTCCCAAGTGCTGGGATTACAGGCGTGCACCACCATGCCCGGCTTCAGGATGATATTGGCCTCATAGAATGAATTTGGAAGTGCTCCCTCTTTTTCTATTTCCTGAAATAAATTGAAGAGTATTGGTATCAGTTCTTCTTCAAAGGTCTTGTAGAACTCAGCTGTGTATCCATCTGGTCCTGTGCTTTTCTTGGTTGGTAGGCTTCTGATGACATCTTCTATTTTGTCACTTGAAATTGGTCTGTTCAAATTGTGTATATCATCCTGCTTTAATTTGGGCAGATCATACGACTCTAGAAATTTGTTGATGCCTTTGATGTTTTGTATTTTGTTGGAGTACAAGTTTTCGAAATAATTTTGAATTATTTCCTGTATTTCCACAGTGTTTGTTGCGATATTTCCTTTTTTATTGCATATGTTAGTGAGTAATTTGAGTTTTCCCTCTCCTTCTCTTTGTTAGCCTGGATAAGGGTCTGTCAATTTTATTTATTTTTTCAAAGAACCAACTTTTTGTTTGGTCAATTTTTCCAATTGTTTCTTTTGTTTCAATTTCATTGATTTCAGCTCTGATTTTAATTATTTCCTGTCTTCTACCACTTTTGGTGTTGGATTGTTCTTCTTTTTCTAAAGCTTTGAGATGTAATTTTAAGTCATTTATTTGTTGACTTTTTCTTCTTTTGAGGAATGAACTCAATGCAATGAACTTTTCTTTTAGAACTGCCTTCATAGTGTCCCAGAGATTTTGATATGTTGTGTCTATGTTCTCATTCACCTCTAAGAAATTTTTAATCTCCTCTTTGATGTCATCTACAGTCATTCAGTAGCATATTATTTAGTCTTCAGGTGTTGGAGTAGCTTTTATTTCTTATTTTGTCATTGATTTCTAATTTCATTCCATTATGGTCTGATAGAATGCAGGGTAGTATCCCTATTTTTTTATATTTGTTAAGAGTTCTTTTGTGGCATAGTATATGGTCTATTTTAGAGAAGGATCCATGTGCTGCTGAGAAGAAAGTGTATTCACTTGTTGAAGGATGAAATATTCTATATAAGTCAGTTAAGTCTAAGTTGTTTATTGTATTTTTGAGTTCTATAGTTTCTTTGTTCAGCTTTTGTTTGGAAGATCTATCCAGTGGTGAAAGGGGTTTGTTAAAGTCACCCTGAATTATTGTGTTGTGGTCAATTTCACTCTTAATCTTGAGGAGAGTTTGTTTGATGAACATGGATACTCCATTGTTTGGGGCATATATATTTGTTAAGTTTTGTTGGTGTATGGTTCCCTTGAGCAGTATGTAGTGTCTTTATCCCTTTTAATTGACTTTAGCTTGAAGTCTACTTTATTTGATATGAGGATGGAAACCCCTGCTTGTTTCCTCAGTCCGTGTAAGTGGTAGGATTTCTCCCAACCTTTCACCCTCAGCCTATGGATGTCTTTTCCTATGAGATGAGTCTCTTGGAGGCAGCATATTGTTGGGTCTTTTTTTTTTTTTTTTTGATCCAATCTGCTAGTCTATGTATTTTGATTGGTGAGTTCAGGCCATTAATATTCAGAGTTATTATTGAGACATGTTTTGTATTCCCAGCCATTTTTGTTTATTTTTGGTATTTAACTTGACATGGTTTCTTCTCTGATTATTTTTTCCTTTAGTGTAATACCTCCCTCTGTTGATTTTCATCATTGTTTTTCTTTTCCTCTTCATGGAATATTTTGCCGAAGATGTTCTATAGTGCTGACTTTCTACTTGTAAATTATTTTAACTTTTGTTTATCATGGAAGGTTTTTATTTCATCCTCAAATCTAAAGCTTAATTTTGCTGGGTATAAGATTCTTGGTTGGCATCCCTTTTCATTCAGAGCTTGGAATATGTTGTTCCATGATCTCCTAGCTTTGAGTGTCTGAGTTGAATAATCTGCTGTGATACGAATTGGTCTCCCCCATATGTGATCTGATTCCTCTCTTTTGCAGCCTTTATAATTCTATCCTTGTTCTGTATGCTAGGCATTTTCATTATAATGTGTCTTGGTGTAGATATGTTGTAATTTTGTACATTTGGGTGTCCTATAAGCCTCTTGTATTTGGTTTTCCAATTCATTTTTCATGCTTGGGAAATTTTCTGATATTATCTCATTGAAGAGATTGTGCATTCCTTTGGTTTGAAACTCTGTGCCTTCCTCTATCTCAGTTACTCTTAGATTTGGTCTTTTGATGCTGTCCCATACTTCTTGGATGTTCTGTTCATGGTTTCTTACTATCTTCATTGTGTGGTCAACTTCATTTTCAAGATTATATACTTTGTCTTCATTGTCTGAAGTTCTTTCTTCCAGTTGATCTAGTCTGTTGGTGATGCCTTCAATTGTGTTTTTTATTTGGTTAATTGTTTCCTTCATTTCACGGATTTCTGACTGTTTTTTTTTTTCTTTTTTCAGCATTTCTATCTCTTTTTTGAAGTAATCTTTTGCTACCTGTATTTGCTCTCATATCTTCGTTGTAGTGGTCAATTTTTGCCTGTATTTGCTCATTTAGGTCATTCTTTCAAAGATTCACAGATCATAATAATTATGAACCTTCTGAAATTCTTATCTGACATTTCATCAACTTCACTGAGCATGGGTTCTGTTATTGTAGAATCCTGGTTTGATTGGGTACTTTCCTCCCTCGTTTTATCATGTTGTCTATTTGCCTTACTTTCTTGCAGTGTAGATCTGAGTTATTACAGTTTCTACCCTATATTCTTATAATATCCTTGCAGGTTGTCTGTGCCTCCCCTTAATGTTGGGCTATTAGAACCTGCTGCTGTCTCTCAAAGTATGCTACCTGGGGCTGGGTCCATGCAGGTTGGTGTGGGTCAAACTGGTTGAGTCTGAGCTCCTGTGGTGGTCTGCTGGTTGGAAAAGGCAGTCCTCTGAGCGGAGGTCAGTGAAGCTGTCCTAGACTCGCCGGAGCTCTGCGTGTGTGGGCTGGGGTGACCTGGGCCTGCCTATGCTTGGGCAGAGGTTGGTGAAAATTCCCTGAGCCTGGCCACACTCAAGGGGATGTCAGGGGGACTGACCTGGGGCTGGACATGCTGGGGTGAAGGTCAACGGGACTGACCTGGGCCTGGCGGCACTCCGATGCAGGTCCCTGGGACTGTCCTCAGCCTGTCTGAACTCAAGCAGAGTTGGGGGGGTCTGTCCTTGCTGTCTCCTGCTCTGGGGTGGAGGTCGGTGGGACTGCTTATTTATTAACATAAGAATAATTGCAATATGTTCTTGAAAGAAGAAACAATTTATCAGCAGTGGATCTTCTAGTAACCCATGTAATATGTATGTGTGTCTGTGTATGTATATAATAAAAAAGTATGCAATTGTTTATTCTATCAGCTATTATATATCTGGATGATAGGATTCTCTTTTATTTTTGTAGATTAATTATTATTTATTTATTTTTATTTGTTCTTTTTAGGTTTACATGACAGAAGAGTGCTTTTTGACATATCATACGTACATGGAGTATAACTTGTTCTAATTAGGATCCCATTCTTGTGATTGTACATGATGTGGCGTTTCACTGGTTGTGTATTCATATAAGAACATAAGAAAGTTATGTCTGAATCATTCTATTGTTTTTTTCTATTCCCATAGCCCTCCCTTCCCTTCATTCCCCTTCATCTAATCCAATGAACTTATTTTTCTATGCCAATTATTTTCTCCTCTGTTTCTGGGACTCTAATAATATTATCTTTTGATATCATCCTGCAGGTTGGGGGCTCTGTTAATTTTTTCTCTGCTTTTCAGGTTATGATAATTTCAACATCATTTGGATCATTTTAGGTTTGGTATCTGTTCATTATCTGTAATCCTTGAGTATTGGTTAGATGATTTTATTTTCTTGTATGCCAAAATTTTTATATTTTGAATTGGATATTTTGAATATTCTTTCTTTCTTTCTTTTTTTTTTTTTTTTTTTTTAATAGACTCTTGGTCCTATTAAATCCTCTTGAGAACTTAAACTATTTGTTTCTTTAAGCAGATGATCAACCTACAACCTACATTTGTCAGACCACCGCAAGTTCTGATTGTTTTTCTGGGAATGTTTGTTCCAATGTCGATTTTCAAACCCTTTTTCTGTGCTTCTGAATATGCCTTTTATGAGTGAGTCTTGGACTTAGGTAGTGGTCTACACTGCAATTTGCTTCTTGACTCCTTCACTGTCTTCCTTGACTCTGTTCTGTGTATGACCAGCTTGGTGCGAAGCCCATGACTGTCTCTTCCTATACAGGATTGCAGAAATCCCCTTCTCCAGTTCTCTTGGGGTTTTCTTCTGCAATTCCTGGTTCACTTGAGATTTTTTATTTTTTCCTAGTATCTCTATCCAGAAAGATACATTTCTCTCAGACTTTTAGCTTTTTCTGCTTTTATAAAGTTCCTTGTGACTGGAGCCTCCTACTTTGTAGGCCAGTATTTAAATTCTGACTTTGGTCCTTAATCCATCGCTATTTTTTACTTTTCAGAATCTTCAAGGAGAGCATTTTGCAAATTGTTTCAAAGTTTTTAGTTGTTGGTGGTGACAGAGATACCCTGTGTCAGGTTCTTTATTTTGGGTGGCACCTCAAGTCCCCTGGTAGTTAATGGTTCCTTAAGTGTTCATTTACTTTCTAAATCTTCTACCATTAAATATGCTATTTGTAAGGGATTTTTTTTTTTTTTTTACTTTCAAAGGAACAATTATTGTGGGAAATACAATTTTTGGGGTAAACATTGAATTACTATAATCATTTTCAATGATAAGATAATCAAATATGAAAATGACTGATAATAACCAGTTTGGATGCAGGTATAGGGCAGTGGGCTGTTTCCAGTTATGACAGTGGTGAGCAGTCAGTAGTCATTTCTGCCCTCAATATGGCATCTTGACAAATTTAAAATGATGTTTCCTTTGATTTAGAAGGTCAAATTTCAGGAATCTATTCTGGGGAAGCACACAAATATATTATGCATTTGCTTATGTATAATGTATGTACATTAATATATTATATGTGTAGTGATACATAGAGCATTAGTATATATGTGAAATTTGGAAAGAACTTAAACTCTCACTAATATGGTGATAATTTACTATACTATAGTACTTCCACACAATAAATCTTATGTAGCCACTAAAAAGAACATAACATTTAAAATTACTTACAAGAAAAGATATCTACAAGCTGGGTATAATGGCACACACACTCTTGTAATCCCAGCAGTTTGAGAAGCTGAGGCAGGAGGATCACTAGTTCAAAGACAGCCTCAGCAATTTAGTGAGATTCTGTCTCTAAATAAAACAAAAAACGTTGGGGATGTGCCTCAGTGGTTAAGTCACTGGATTCATTGCCTGGTACCAAAAAAAAAAAAAAAAAAAGATATCTATGATTTATGTTTGAATGAACAAGTAGGTTGCAGAATATTACCTATAGAAATGCTCATTTGTGTTTACATATTTAATAAACAAAACTTAAAATCATTATACAGAAATGTACAGGAAACTTGTAAGAATAATTTTCTTTGGAAATTGGGGTGTTATGGAACTAGGGATGCTACTTTTTTGTCTCTTGAAGTTTTTGGAAATTAATAAGTACTAGTATAAATATTTTTAAATTGATAAAACATTTTTAAAATGTTCCTAGAGATTTCTAGTTCTTTGAGCAGTTTAAGGTTTATTTTCCCTACAAGTAACAATTCAATAGTCTTTGCCAAATCTGGGTAAACACTGGCATGATGGTAGCATAGGACTTGGCTGTAGTTGGCTGTCCTGGAAATTGTGCAGGCCTGCTCTGAACAGTGATGAAGAAGCCTTCTAAATTACCAGTTAGTAAGAGTTTACCAGTAATGAAAGCACACTGTGACCTAAGGAATGCTAGAGGGACACTGATTCTGAGACAATGGACTATAGATTTATACCTAAAAGTTTACCTTATAATGAAAAAAAAAATAAGTTTGCCTTATGATGTAGTGGCCCATGCCTATAATCCCAGTGACTCAGGAGGCTAAAACAGAAGGATTCCAAGTTGCAAGTTGGCTTCAGCAACTTTGCAAAGACCCTAAGCAACTTAGTGAGACCCTGTCTCAAAATAAAAAATAAAAAAACCTGGGGATGCTTAACCATATACTTAGTGGTTAAGTGCCCCTAGGTTCAATCCCTAGTATCCCCACCCCCCACAAAAAAGAGTTCGCCTTATGATATGTATTTGAGGATTTGTTACAGAGTAACAAAAGCTACAATAACAAAGGTTCTTTGAGTTCTGTGTAGAAATCAAATGTGGGGTCGCCTCCTACCTGCTGGCTTAATGGTCTTAGCAGAATCACTCTTTCTTATCAAGGTCCACATCTTCAAATCAAGACTTTTGCAGAGCCATAAGACAACAGTATTGGTGGATCCAAGTTCAAGGCTTAAGAGAGCCTCTGGGAGGGTATCCCTGAATTCATGTACACTAAGTATCCAAACAATTTGTAACTGACCCTTAGTCACCTACTACCCCAAAGAGCTTGAAAAATTATTGCATGCATTTGACTCAATTCTAAACTATATGTCTCTTGTGGGAATCATTCCTTACTGTGATTTAATTTTCTTGAGCATTTATGCTGCTTGACATTTTTGTATGACATTTTCATTTAATTTTTGTTGTTTATCATCTCTTTCGTCTACTAAAATGTCAGTTCTATGAGGAAGTTGCTCCCCTCATTCCTTACTATAGGCCCAGTATTGAAATGGCACCTAACACAGAGCGGACACTTAATTATGTTGTTGATTAAAGAACAATGCCTGAGGGTTCAAAATCGGGCTTATTGTTTTTCTCTTCCCTCATCCTCCCTTCCCATCACAATTTCACCTATGTTGGTGCCCAGCATGGTGTTTGGGTTTTGATCACAATCAAGTAGAGGATTTGAAAACCAAGAGAGAAGATTTGAAAGTGTCTTTTCTATCCATATTCAAAGAACCCAGGACCTGTTGAAGATTCTCCACCATTGGCAACACATGCAGTGTGGTTTAAAAAAAAAAAAAAAAATAGTATAATATTCATTTTCCTGTTTGAATTCTTTTTTTTTTTTTTTTGTTTTTTTTTTTTTTTTATTTAGAGACAGGGTCTCACTGAGTTGCTCAGTGCCTCGCCATTGCTGAGGCTGGCTTTGAACTCGTGATCCTCCTGCCTCAGCCTCCTGAGTGCTGGGATTACAGGCGTGCGCCACCGCGCCCGGCTCCCTGTTTGAATTCTTATAGCCAGTTTTTCTCAAATGTCTACTCTACAATTAGTATGTTTTAATTTGTCCTGTCTCCAATTCAATTAATCCCTACATTACCATTTCCCATCCCCCCCCTTGATATTCAGGTAAGAATTTTATTTCATATTATAATACATATGAGCTATGAATGTGTCTTATAATCTTAGCAATGTGTCATAGTTTAGTTTGGAATATTTGGTATTTTCTATGATTAATGGATCTTAGATTCTGTAAAATAGAGTAGTTGGATTTCTTACGTTTCCGTTTTAGCATTTTAGAGAATAAAGGGAAAATTCATGTTGTAGGAAGAGATTGTGTTGTAAAGGAAAGAACTGAATCTAGATTTGCCAGTTATGTAAGTGACAATGGACAGGAGTTTTGCTCTTCTGGGTCTTACTCTGCATTCTGTAAAATGGTGTTGAAAGAGGGCATTATTCTAATATTTTAGTGAGAGAATATTCGGTTGCCAAAAAAAAAAAAAAAAAAAAGCTTTAACTTAAATAGTAAGTGAAGTGATTACATGTACACACACACACACACACACACACACACACACACAGACACACACACACAGAGACACTCACACACAGAAGCAAGGGTATGGCATGTATACCAAGGACAGAATGCAGAGTTTGCTCTCCTGAGCCATTAGTACCCAGGACTAGAAAATGGTAAGTGTTCAAGGAAGCTATTTTTCTTCTTTCTTCCCTTTGGTCTCTGTCTCATTCCATGTACTTTGTCTTCCTAAATTTCTCTCTCTCTCTCTCTTTTTTTCTTTCACCATACTCTATTTCCTTGCTGTGTTCACATAGGATCAGAAGGCCTCTCTAAACTTCTAGTCTAACTGCTAAGGACAACTAGCATGTTTGAAGTTGAAGACTATCCTTTTTACTGGTTCAGGAATCCATACCTATGACCAGAAAGGGAAGGGTCATGAGTTGTAAACATGGCTAAGAGGTCTATCTGGTCCAGTATTTGAAGTTAATTCTCAGAAAAGAGGGGAGAAGCTAGGTCTCCAAAAGTTTCTGTAGTAGCTAGATAATATCAGTGGTCTTTTTCAGATCTGCAATTAGGTGAGTTGTGACATAAGGCAAAGTTGAATTGCTTATGTAGTGCAGAACTTTTCTTCTAAAGAATGGCCCTGGTGAGGTATTTTTAGGAGGTGAATAGCCTTTGGTTTATATTGTCATGGTAATGAAAATTTTGCTGAGAACTCCTGGGCTTTCTTCTCATTTGAAAAAAGTGCCTATATAGATGTGGCTGTCTTCCAAATTGGACATGAAATCAGAGGGGAGAGAGCTATAAAAGGTATTAATATTATGACTTCCAAGTTTTTCAACTGAAATAATTAGCCTGAGGGTACAATTTGTCATTATGAGGTATTGTTCTATCATTAGAAATATTGCAATATCTTTCTGTAGAGTTTGGATTTAGGGAGCCTGGGCGTGTATTTTGTACCTGCAACAATACTTTCATTAAATACTTGGTGACAAACATGGTCAATGCTCAATTTCTTAGGATAGTGGTTGGACCAAGTGGAAAAACCAAGGTTGCTGAAAGTTGAGAAGACCTACAACATTCACTGGGAAGAAAAGCTGCAAGAGATCCTAGTTTTCCTGGAATGAAAATAATACACTTTGTGTTTATGCTTTGCACAGATTCCTTAATATGATAGCTCTAATACATGTAACAGGCAAGTTATTATTCTTCCCAACTTGTTTAAGAGAAAATGGAGGTAAAGAAATGTTGAGGAACTTGGCCTAGGTTTCATAGCTCGCTATGTAGAGCTGAGATCTGAATGCAGATGTGTCTCTTTCCAGAGCCTGTTCTTGTCTTGCAACATGATGTCTTGCTTGCCTTCCAGGCCGGATGTAACACATAAGCTCTAGTATGAGCTTTTGTGAAGTTGCTCTGAGAACTTACACATGTCCCTTCACATTTCTATACTTCATTTTCACAAATCATAATGTCTGTCAAATAGAAATTGCTTGAAAACATTTATTGGATTGAATCCAATCTATATACCCAATTGTTGAGATGATTGCTGTGGGCTGATGCATGTATAGAATACGGGAAATAAAAGTCACTGACATGACCTTGGGCTTATTTAATTTCTTTGCACTTTGATTTCTCAATGATAAAACAAGGGTCATAAAAAAACTAGTCACTGGATCACTTTAAGAATGGGATATATTTTAGGAATATTATCATGTAGTTAAGCACATAGCAATTGCTCTTTGAATTTCAACTATTCACTATTATGAAAGAAAATTGTAGATGGGCAAGGACTTTGAGAACTTTGCAAAACACCCAAAAGTTTGGACTTGGTTTCAATTCTTACTCTGATAGGGTAGTTGTCCCTTTTCAACATCTTTGGGACACAAAAAGTCACTTTTTTGTACTGGGGATTGAACTCAGTGGCACTCGACCACTGGGCCACATTCCCCGGCCTTTTTTGTATTTTATTAGAGACAGGGTCTCACTGAGTTGCTAAGTGCCTCGCCATTGCTGAGACTGGCTTTGAACTTGCAATCCTCCTGCCTCAGCCTCCCAAGTGCCGGGATTACAGGTGTGAGCCACCGCGCCTGGTTAAAAAAAGTCACATTTATTTAAAGCAACTTCTGTTTTCAGACTTGTAAATAGCAAAAAGGAGGGAAAAAGGTAAGAAACCAGAACTTCGTTAGAAGACATGTAGAAACTTGTAGGGTTTAGCACATGAGTTTCTTTACCTAGACACAGTTCCATGACCTCGGATATCTATGATTACTTTTCACCAAGACAGAAATCTGAGAATTTGATAAAGCCAAAAAGAAAATTACAGGGAGTATGTTAACAATGAGTTTACACTTATGGTCTTATTCTTGAAAGATCCAGTGTGTGTGCATGTGTGTGTGCATGTGTGTGTGTGTGTGTGTGTATTTGTTTATAGTCCATGTCTACTAGTAATCTAGAGAAGTGACTAATTTCCCTCTTACATATCATAACTTGCACAGAACTGGGCATTTTGTCACCCTTCTTTAACCAATTTCCATAAAATATTTGACAGAGAAAGATGATCTTTCATTCTGATGTGTCATTATATAAAATGCTTTGGAATTCAAAAGTTTCATACACTGAAATTATGGAAATATTTTTAAGTGATTTGTTTTTATAAACTATATAACTATATTCCTTTTTATTTTTTATTTTTTTAGCTGTGCCTGGCTAAACTATATTCTTTGTCACTGCCCATTGATAGATATTAATCTTCAAGTTCTAAGTAATACCTCTTCATAGAAATGACTTTTATTTCTCTTAGTCAAAGTCAAATTTTTCCTCCCAAATTGTCATTGATTGGAATATTAAAAAAAAAAAAAAAACACTGGTAATTTATGAATAAGAGTGATGGACAAGAGTTAAACCTTTTCCTTTGTTACAATGGATCAAAACTCTAGGAGAATTAGAATGGAAGAATCTATCAGATTCTGCTATGAAAAAGACATTGACATGCATCCTGAAGTTTAAAGAAAATATAACACTTTAAAATCTAGTCTATTAAAATCAATAAAGCATATTGTGTGAAACTTTTAATGTAACTGTTAGTAGATGAATATTCTGCACTGAATTGTTTAACAGTGAAAGATTGTGTGACTTAAATTTTCTGAGAAGAAACTGTTTTAGCTCTGCTTTCTTAGGACTCAGGAAGCAGCTCTTGGGGGAAGTTCCTCTTCAGTCTGAAGCTGAAGGTGGAGCCCTTGTGCTGTGTCCAAGTGGCATCCTCAGCAGCATGTTTTCCAGAAGTGTTTATGCAGTTCGCAAAAGGACACAGCACAATCTAGCAAGCAGAAAGAAAGGGAAAAAAAAAGTTGTGTCTTGTTTTTAACTCCTGGCACGCCATTTTGGATAGCTTGTGGAGGAGACTGTATAAATGAGATTCAGTGGCTTTTGGGAAAACCTGCCAAAGGCCCTGCTGAGGTTGGGAATTTGAAATTTTGCAGTGACTAGTGTTTTTTGGCTATTTCTGGAGGATGAAGGGAAACAGTTATTGTTTGTTCATGTATGTATGGGTTGCTCCTCTGGAGTCATCCCTACGTGGCCTCAGTTTTACCACTTGTAAAATGAGTTGGGTTCTATTGCTATTTCCTGTTCCGGTCCCCTTAGAAATATCCATGAGTCTATGGTGTTTAAGTGTTTTTCATCTCAATCGGCTTGCTCTTTGAACAAATGAAACTGCCCACACTCCAGGTACGTGGGCAGGGGAAAAAAAAGAGGCAAGAAAGGTAATATCCACCAAGTTCCTACTCACTACTCAAACTTCACAAATGCCATCTCATTTCTTCCCCAATGAGAACTTTGTGAAGGAGATGATTAGCACTTTTTTTTTTTTAAGTAGATGGAGACATTCAAGGTCAATAGCATTAAGTAATTTATGCAAAGACACATATTGAAATAGCAGAGCTAGTTTTGGGATCCAGCTCAGTTCAACTCCAATTTTGGGGCTATTTCCATCAAAGCATTACATATGTTTTCAACAGAAAATATGAAAAACAGGTTTTTTTCCCTCAAAGTGAATGAAGATTCTGAATGAAAAATATATGGCATGAATTTAAATTACATTGAAATGTTATTTGTCACCTATCAGTAAGGCAAAAATAATTAGCACATTGTGTTTACAAAAATGTTGCTGAAGAGGTACTGTCATGATATATGCTTATATTTCACACAGTTGAGAAACATTTAGGTATTATTTATGATATAGTTTGCAAATATCTTTGCCTACTTTTTTTTTTAATCTAGTTTTTCTTTTTGGAATAGTGTCATAATTAGACGTATCTTTTCCAATTTGAAAGACTTGTAAATGTCATCTTCTAACACTTCTGTTTCAGAAAAATCCTTCCTCTTTTTTTTTTTTTTTGAATTTAGGTATAAGACAGATATGATTTTCCATATTACTACCTGGTTGTCCTAACACTCCTCATTGTGTATGCTATCTCTTCCTTACTGATCTGAAACGCCCTTTAACATATGTTAAAATTATATATGCATTTAGGCATATTTCTGTTCTTTCTAATATAGTTCATTGATCACCTCTTTGTGTACTGCTAACCATATAACTCAGTTATTGTGATTTCATGTTTTAATTCCTTTTTGACTCAGTTCCTTTAATATTGTCTGTTTTCCTCAGATATTTTTCCTAGCTTCTCTTTCTATTTTTTTAATCTATTTTCAAAAATTTATTTATTTATTTTAATGTTTTTGTAATTGTAGATGGACACAATACCTTTATTTTATTTATTTATTTTTATGTGGTGTTGAGGATCGAACCCAGTGCCTCACACATGCTAGGTGAGCACTCTACCACTAAGCCACAACCCTAGCCCTCAAAAATTTATTTTTCAATTGGCAGACAATTGTACATATTTATAGGGTACAGTATTCTATTTTCAGTATATACATACATTGTGTAATGATCAACTCAGGATGTTTGGGTTACACATCATCTCAAACAGTTTTCATTACTCTGTGATGAGGACATTGAATTCCTCCCTTCTAGGTATCTTGATGTATGTGATGTGAACTATAATGACCCTCCTGTGAAATAGTACACCAAAACGAAGTCCTTTTGTCTAGCTACGTTTGTCTCCATGCCTCTACCCTCCCCAGCCTCTGGTCACCACTGTTGTATTCTCTATTTCCAGAATTCAGCTGTTTTAGATTCAACATATGAGTGAGGTCAAGCACCATGAGATTTCTTTCTGCATTTGGCTTTTTTTTTTTTTTTTTCACTTAACATTATGATCTCCAGACTTCCTTACTGTTCTGCTTGTTTATTGTTCCATATACATCTTGGACTTATGATTGCCCTATGTTTATAGATTAAGCATAAATAACATCAATGCTCTGCATTTATAGATAATAATAATAATAATATGATGTTGATTCTTCCTATGTAAGCATGCTGTATGCTTTTATATTTTCATCTTTTTAATTCCCAGAGAGCATTTAAAATTTTTCCTTATTTAGATTTTGTAAATTTTTAAATAATATTTATTCTTGGAGATATTCTTAATTGATTTTATAGTATTTTGTTCCATTATTCATTCTAAGTAGTTTTTCTTTATAGATGTGAAGATATCTCTTTTATGTATTATTTTTGTATTCAGTCTACTTATTTGTATTTATTTTTTAGGGGGAGAAGTTTTAGTTGAAGTCTTGGGTTTTTTAATGTCTGATCATATCACCTTTAAGTTTTAAACAACTTTACTCCTTTATTTGTATGAACTAGAACCCGAAGAACAACATCAAATAATTTCAGTGAGGGAGGGCAGCCATCTCTTTTTGTTTTATGTGAAGAGTTTTCTAAAATTAAACCACATATGCATTCTTGAATACATCCCAATTGGTTATTTTAAAAAATTATTCTAATATATTTCTGAATTCATTTTGCTAATGACTTTTTATTCTTACAAGTGAGACTCTTTGTAATTTTCTTTTTATTAAACTCTGATTTAGTTTCATATCAAGATTGTTATTATTTCATTAAGTGAACTGTGACATTTTTAATCTTTTTGTGATCTGAAACTGTACCAAAAGAATTATGTGGGACTTAAAGATTTGGGAAGATGCGTCCCTAAGACATAGGTATTTCATTAGTTCCTCTTCAATTCTTTGTATGCTAATTAGTTGTAATGGTTTAGATGTGAAGTGTCCTCCAAAAGCTCATGTGTGAAACAATGCAAGAACTTGTTTAAAGGTGAAATGACTGGGTTATGAGAGCCTTAACCCAATCAGTGCATTAAAACCCAGGTAGGATTATTTGAGTGGTGACTGTGGGCAGGTAGGGTGTGGTGGAGGAGGTAGCTCTTTGGGAGCATACCTTTGGGATATATATTTTGTGCTTGTTGAGCAGAGTTCTCTCTATCTGCTTTTTGGTGGCATGTCCTGAGCTGCTTTCTTCTGCCACACTCTTCTACCGTGATGCTCTGCCTCACCTCGAGCCCTGACTAATGGAGCTGGCCTTCTATGGACTGAGATTTCTGAATTTGTGAGCCCCCAAATAAACTTTTTCTTCTAAAATTTTCTTATCAGATCTTTTGGTCACAGTAGCAAAAAGCTGACTTAAAATATTAGTCTACTGAAATTTCTATGGATTCCAGAATCAATTTTTGTCAAATGTGTTCCAAGAGAACAGTCCATTTTATTTATAATCATTGTTAATCCTCTCTTATTGAGATGATCTTACAGATTTTCGTTTGTATCTTGAACATGGTAAATTATAACGATTGATTTTCAAATATTAAGCTAACTTTACATACCTTGGATAAACCCTATTGACCAAAGAATTATTCTTTTTACAGAGGGATGAGATAAATTTAATTTTTCAAAAAATGATATTTGTATGTATGTTTTGGAGGAATGTTCATTTGCATTTTTTGTCATACCTTTTTGAGTTTTGCTATTGGTATTTTGTTAGTCTCATAAGACAGTTGAGAAATGCTTTTCCCTTCTTTATTTTATGATAGAGTTAATGTAGGATTTATGTTTTTTTTTCCCCCTTAAATGTGCAATAGACTGCTTCAATGACTATCTGAACCTAGAGTTTGAGATGATGGTTAATAATGAGACACATTCTTGAACAGAGCTATTCATATTTTCTGTTTCATCTTGTATCAGTTACATGTGGTCATTTCCAGGGAATTTGTTCATTTAATTTCAGTTATTAAATTTGTTAGCACAAAATTATAATATTATTATTTTTTTAATTGTAGATGGACACAATACCTCTAATTAATTAATTAATTAATTAATTTTTATTTGGGGCTGAGGATCAAACCCAGTGCCTCATACATGCCAGGCAAGTGCTCTAGCATCGAGCTACAACCACAGCCCCTGTAATGTTCTTTTATTATCTTTTGCATTTTAGTGTTAATGTTCATTTTCACCATGAATTTGAGAATTTCTAACAGAGCAAAGCTTTTTTTATATGCTTTCAAATTAATTTTTATTAAAATTTTAAATTTTAGAATAGTTTTGATTTACAGAAAATTTACAAAGATAATAAGCATCCCCATATGCTCCTTGGCCAATTTTTCTTGTTAACGTCTTACGTAACTTGTCACATTTGTCACCACCAAGGAGCCAACAATAGTACCTTACTACTGCCTAATCTCTGCGCTTCCCTCCTGTCCTTTTTCTTTTCCAGGACCCCATGCAGAGTACCACATTACATGTCTCCTTGGTCTCTTTTGGTCTGTGACAATTTTTCAGACTTTGTTTTTAATGAATTTAACAACTTCACGACAGGTATTTTGGTAGACTGTTCCTTGATTTGGGTTTGTTTGAAGGTTTTTCCCCTTCATAATTTTGTGGAAGGAAGATTGGAAGGTGAAATGTCCTTCTCATTCTGTCATATCAAAGGAATATGCTGTGGACATATCCTCCTGCTGATGGTGTTAACTGGAGGTGCAGCCAGCAGTCATCAGGACCTCTAGTGAAAATTTCCCTCTTTTTTCATACCCTCATGTTTTGGAAGCAAGTCATTAAATGTAGTCAACACTTTCATGGAGTAGAAAGTCAGGCTGTCTGAGAGGACAGTGTCTACATAAATTATTTGGAATTCTATACGGAGATCTGTTCCATTTATGGGAAATTTGTTTTCTTTAAAAATCATTAATGTTACATGTCCTTTGATAGCTCAGTTGGTAGAGGACTGTAGAGTTCTTCATTGCTAGTATATTAAAAATGCAATTGTTTTTATATTGACTTTGTATTCTGCAATCTTGTTAAACTTGTTTATTAGTTACATAGCTTATTTTTATAGATTTTAATTTTTTTTTACTTAATCATGTTTCCTGCAAATAAAGACAGTTTTATTTCTTCTTTCCAAAAAAATTTATTAATGTCTAACTATATTATATTGTCATCAGGTAAAATGGCCAAGTCCTCTCTACTTGCAAATTGTGGTTTCTGGAGAGATTCTAGATTATGATCAATTCTTGTAAATGTTTCATGGATGTTCAAAATGAGAACACTTTGTTTCTTAGGTACAAGAAACATATTGTTACTCAAATGTTTGTGACATTTGGCAATATTTCATCCTTTGATCTGTCATTTTAAAGGAACTATGTTATTTTTAAAGGGCCAGCATGATTATAATGTTTTTACTTTTTCTCTATAATTTGAGAGCATTAATTTATATATTGTTATTTTGTATTATTAAGAGTATAAAGTTTCTTTTCTATTTTCTTGCTTTCATATTCTTAATATGAAACAGATTGTTCAATTTCATTTATTGCCTTCTGCTTTAAATTCTTCCTTCTCTATTATTTGTATTATCATACTTTCTTTTCCTTAGTTTGCATCTGTAGATATACCTTTGTCCATATCTTTACAGGGGTGGGTTTTTAAAAACCTGATTTATTTAATTTTTCTCCTGTAACAGGGGTATAATTTGGTTACATTTACAGGGATTATTGATACACATAGGGTTATTACTTTTTTCTGTTTTCCTACATTTCCTCAGTTTTATTCTTTTTGTCTTATAGTTTGTTAAATCAAATTTTTCTTTTTCTATTTTTTTTCTTATTTGTAGATCTCTTAATATAGGTAATTCTCCTTGAATTTTAATGAAAATATGGAAACATGTTTTTACAAAATATTTAAAAGCAATCAATATTTACAACCTTCTGAAGATAAGATATAAGTATCCGAGATCAGGTGTGTTCAGGGTGGTATGGCCGTAGACGGTTGTTGCTTGCAAAATGGGTTCAACTTCAATAATAATCAAGGGGACACAAATTGTAATGACATTGAGATTTTACCTCACTCCAGTTAAAATGGCAAATTTCAAGAATACCAAACATTAAATGCTGATGAGGATGTCAGGGGAAAGGTACACTCCTACATTGTTGGTAGAACTAAAAATTAATACTACTACTTTGAAAAGCAGTGTGAAAATTTCTCAAAGATTAGAAATAAACCCACCACATGACTCAGCTATCCCACTCCTTGGTATTTACTCAGAAGAACATGAATACCAATCTTTATAGCAGAGCATTTCACAGTAGTTAAGTTATAGAACCAGCCTAGATGTCCCCAATAGATGAATGGATAAAGATGGCATATATACACAATGGAGATTTATTCAGCTATAAAGAAGAATGAAATTATGTCATTTGCTAGTGAACGAATGGAACTAGAGAATATCATGCCAAGTGAAATAAGCCAGACTCAGAAAGTCAAGGGTCGAATTTTTCTCTCATATATGGAAGCTAGAGAGAAATAAGGAATTTTTTAAAGGTGATCTCATGAAAATAGAAGGGGGAAAACAGTGCAGTAGAGGAGGGAGATAGAGGAGTAGGGAGTGGGGAGGGGAAAGGGAAGGAAATGCATACTGAAATTGACAAATTATACTATGTGCATGTATGTATATATCACAATAAATTCTACTTTTACATGTAAGCACCAATTAAAAATAAAAAGTAACCAAAGGAAGACCAATAGAGTAGTGAAAGGGGATCAGGAAAAGGGAGGAATAGAGGGAAGATGGTAGTAGTAGAGATTGAAATAGAGCAAACTATGTTATGGGAATTTATGAATATGTCAAAATGAACCCCATAATTATATAAAACCAAAATGCACTAATAAAAACATAAATTTATAAAAAAAAAGATATAAGTATCCTACCACTTTTCTTCTCTTGGCTTGCTTTTTTTTTTTTTGGACAATCAGTCTTTTCAATTGCAAGTAAAATATTTTGAACTTTAATGAATTTTCAAAATAGTACTTTCTTGTTTTCTTTTTATTGTGTAAAATACTTTCAGTATACAAATCTGAGTTTTAAAAATTCTTTTACATTGCTTGCACGATGTCTATTTCCTCTTAGGTCAATTTCCATGTTTATTTTGATTTTTCTCTGTCATATCTTTGTTATCCTCAAATATCTGGGGTTTGGTTCTTTTGCAAATATGAATTAAAATATGAAGTTACTGATAGTCAATGGCATGTGGTTCCTCAGCAGTTTTGTTTGCTTGTTTAAGCAACAGGACTGTCACAGTAAAAGAAGCACTGACTGTAGACCTTGTCTTTGGAAATAATATGTACAGGGGCATGAGCCCTATTCTTGGTATGTATGGATGGAGGCTGGGTAGTAATCTGAGGCTCTCCACTGTTGTCAACTAAGAATTGATTTAGGCCAAGCACAGTGGCATGATCCTGTAGTCCCAGCTACTCAGGAGGCTCAGGTAGGAGAATTATGAGTTTTCAGCTAGCCTGGTCAACACAGGCAAATAGTGAGATTCTGTCTCAAAAACAAAAACAAACAAACAAGAATGACTTTTACTTTGAGTATAGGATAATTTATTCTGGTAATAAAAATAGCAGCCGGGCACGGTGGCGCACGCCTGTAATCCCAGCACTTTGGGAGGCTGAGGCAGGAGGATCGCGAGTTCAAAGCCAGCCTCAGCAATGGCGAGGCACTTAGCAACTCAGTGAGACCCTGTCTCTAAATAAAATACAAAAAAGGGCTGGGGATGTGACCCAGTGGTCGAGTGCCCCTGAGTTCAATCCCCAGTACCAAAAAAAAAAAAAAAAAAAAAAAAAAAAAAAAAAAAAAAAAATTAAAAATAGCAATAGAAAACACTGACTGAGTGTTTTATACAAATAAATGTAATGCTTCTTTGATCTTGTGAGATAGATAATATTATTAGATTTTACAGATGAGAAAATATGTACAAAGTAGTTTAAGACGCTTGTTTAAGAAGTGTCAAAGTTGGATAGCTACAAATAGGAGCACTTTTCGTCATTTAGGTTTCAGAGACCATGTTCTTTTCTTTCTTTTTTTTTTTTTTTTTTAGGTACCAGGGATTGAACTCAGAGGCACTCGACCACTGAGCCACATCCCCAGCCCTATTTTGTATTTTATTTAGAGACAGGGTCTCACTGAGTTGCTTAGTGCCTTCTTTTTTGCTGAGGCTGGCTTTGAACTCATGATCTTCCTACTTCAACCTCCTGAGCTGCTCGGATTAGAGGTGTGCACCACCGCACCTGGAAGACCATGCTCTTAAAAACTGTAATTCTTGCTGACTTTAGTGAGACAGAGGAAGAAAACTTTCATGTCAATTTTTCACAGAGCTGCCTTTATTTTTCACATCTTCACTCATTCCTGCATCATTTCCTGGCCCCATGCTTATGCCAGAATTCCTTTTTCAACTCTGTCTCTCTGTATCGTCTTTCTCAACTCTGTCATTATCAAAAAGCTTCTCATTTTTTTTTTTTTCAATTGAAATGTTCCATAGCTGCCTTTCCAATATGGAAGCCACATGTGTGCTTGAATATTAGACAGTGCAAGTTCAGGGAGCTGTTTCTGACTGTTTGATCTGGGCCATGTATTATAAACAGCCTCTGCGTATACCCTGGATATTGGAGGGAGGTAAATGGCCCACTCTTAATTAACCCAAGGGTTGCCCCAAATCCTGTTACCACTTCCAGTACAGTTGATCTTGAGCTCGTGTTTCTCTGCACCACCACTGGGAAAAGTGGCTCTGGAGTGCCCCCTCTTCTGTCTTTCTTGGATTGTCTTTTATTTGGACTCTTCTACCAACCTAATTCAATTTGTTGTCCACTTTTCAAAAATTTCTCCAAAGTCTGATTCAATGATGGAATGATTTAAAAAAAAAATTTTTTTTTTCCCAGTCCTGGTCTGTTGGTTGTTATTGCAATAGGATTTTAGTAGGGGATAAATGCATGCAAGTGTAATTATTTTATCATCTGAGTCAGGAGTTAATGTGTTTTCAGTGATTTTAATTGATATGCATTTATGGATGAACAAGTACTTGCTGTGAGTAAAAACTTTCGCCTTTTTGGAACCATTAAGAAAGTATTGTTTTTATTTACTGGTTCAGACATGGAGGAAAAAGTCCTTGTGCCAAATGTAATTGCAGGCTATTTGGATCCATTTTATGTGAAAATAAATTGGCAAATTTTATTTTATATACCCATTGTTCTTTTGTAAGCATTTGTAGCCATTTCTCTTTTGTAGGTAATCAAGAGTTCTCTTCCCTTCCCTCTCTTTTTCTTTCTCCCAGCTCTTCCTCCTTTGTCCTCTCTTTCTCTGGTTAGTACAGAAGTTCAGAAGTTATACTGGGGAGAAAAATTTCTCTTAGCACTTTTTATTTATTTTTTTGGTTGATATAAACTTTATGGTATTTCTGAAGATTTGCTGCCATTGTGTTATTATTATTTGGTCACAATGAGACTACTGATCACTAAAATAAAGGATAATTTATAAGCACGTGTTTCTGGTGGGAATCAGTAATACTTCTGAATTACACTATAGAAGTTACCAGTCTGCACAGCAGACATTACTCTAATGCTTCCTCCTCATGAAATATTCTAGTGTGGGGGTAATGGATGTTCATGAAGTTTCTAATATGTATTCAGTTGCAGAGTGTCGTGATGATACTGTTCTTGGTGTGGGTGGAAGCGAGTAACCTTACTTTTGAATCATAACAATGAGTTCTTTTCAAGAGATGGCATGAGAATAGTAGGTGCTATTTTGGCTCTGTGTAAAAATATTTCAGTGAACTCTATCTGCTGCCTTTGTGAAGGCACATGGGTTTTCTCTATTCTATTATTAAATAACTTGATGTCAGGAAATAAAGCTCTTCAAATGACACATTCTGAAAAGAGGGGGTGCAAAATCTTATGTAGATATATGGGTAATGAGATGATAGCTCGTTAGTCAGCTTTGCATCGCTGTGACCAAAATACCTGACAAGAAAACTTAGAGGAAGAAAAGTTTATTTTTGTCTTGTGGTTTCAGAGGTTCAGTCCAAGGTTAGCTGACTCCATTTCTCTGGGCCTAAGTTGAGGCAGAAGGGTGTGCTGCTCCCCTCATGGTAGTCAGAAAGCAGTGAGAACCAGAGAGGACCCAGTTGGACAATTTACAATCCCCAAGGGGACACCCCCCTAGCTATCCATTTCTTCCAGCTATGCCCTACTGGCCCATGGTTACCACCCAGTTATTCCATTCAAATTAGGATGGACCGGTTAGGTCACAACTCTCACAATCCAATCATTTCATCTCTGAACATTCCTTCATTAACATAGGAGTTTTGGGGGACAACTCATTCAAACCATAACATAGCTTCTATCAACCATGCTTTTCCTTCTCACCATGACAGTGTGTTGCAGGAGCCCTGTTTGGGGAGATAGCTAAGATTGCGGTTGACTATGGGCCATAGACATTTTTGGGCATTTCCGCCTTCCGTAGTCTCACGGGACTTGTCCTGGGATCTCGCGGGACTTGGTCGAGGATCTCGAGAGATTTGAACGGTGACTCAGCAGATCGAGCTAGCGCCATTGCTGCTCGGGCGCATGGGAAGAGACCAGAGAGAGAAAAGACAGGGTTATCGC
This sequence comes from Tamias sibiricus, assembly GCA_025594165.1. Classification (NCBI taxonomy): domain Eukaryota; kingdom Metazoa; phylum Chordata; class Mammalia; order Rodentia; family Sciuridae; genus Tamias; species Tamias sibiricus. Next base: position 17,006,807 of record CM046662.1, read on the forward strand.
TATTGTATAGATATATTGTAGTTTCTTGTAAGAGTAGGTGCCTTGGTTTCTTGTGAGAGTGTGTATGTGGTGTTAGAAATTACAAGAGACAGAGACAGAAAGATTAAAGAATATTTTCGTCTCCATCCTGTCTCTGGACTCCTTCCCGCGGCGCTGCTGTTCCAGGCTGCAATCCCTTTCCGGCGACAACAGTGTGTGAATATTTTTAATGACATTGATTATAAAATATGTTTTAATGCTTTCATCAGTGCATTATACATAATAGTTGAGTTCATTTTTGATATAATAATACCTGCATGGAATTTGATTTGCTCCATTTCAGTCTCAGGTGCTTCCTCTTTCCCTCCTGTTCTCCTTCCCCTTGTTCTCCTCCCTCTACCGTATTTGCCTTTCACTTATTGATTTTAAATTTGTGCTTTATGCCAGGTGTGGTGGTGCATGCTTGTCATCCCAACAACTCGGGAGGCTGAGGCAGGAGGATGGTGAGTTCAAAGCCAGCACGACGAAAGTGAGGTGCTAAGCAATTCAGTGAGACCATGTCTCTAAATAAAATACAAAATAGGGTTTGGGATGTGGCTTAGTGGCTGAGTGCCCCTGAGTTCAACCCCCAGTACCAAATAAGCAAACAAAACCAAATAAATAAAAAACTAAAAAAATTGTGCTTTATGAATGTACATAAGGTGGGATTCACTGTGGTATATTTATACATGTACATAGCATAATTTTGTCAAATTCATTCCACATTTCCTCCTCTTTCCCATCCCTATGCTCTCTCTCTCAATATCCTTCTGAAATATTTTTATATGAACTCTCTACCACAAACATTATTCAGCAACAAACATTATTCATATTTTGATTGGTATTCTTTTAAAAGATTTTCCATGCCTGTACAAAAATATATGCATATGTTTATAACATGATAAACATACTAATCATATTACTTTAGAACATATAAATATCATGAACATATTTCATGTTATTAAATATTTTTTTATAGTATGATTTCAATGGCTACAGTGTTCTAATGAATAGATGTGCTATAATTGTCTTATTGCATTAAACTATCACCAATAATACTGTGATGGACAAATCTAGGTAATCATCTCTGATATATCATTGGTTATTCCTTTAAGATAAGAACAAGATTTCTCAACCATGACACAATTGACATTTTTTTTCTTTTTTTTTTATTATTTATTTACTTATTCATCATGCACAAGTATAGTATCTTTTTACATACAACTGCTTGTATACAAAGTATATAAGTACCATTCAGATCTTCAATCATGCATTTTGTGAAAAAAAAAAATATTGTTTGTTGTGGGGACTGTCCTGTGTACCATAGGATATTTAGCACCATGCCCGGCCTCTACACAAAAGATTACAGCAGCACCTCTACTCAAAGTTCTGACAACCAGAATTGTCTCTTGTTGTTGCCAAATATCTAACTAGCTTTCCATTGCTGTAACACAATGCTTGAGGAAAGCAATTTAAAGGAAGAAAGCTTTATTTTGGCTCATGATTTCAGGGTTTTCAGACCATATTTGGCTTGTTCCATTGTGTTTAGGCCAATGGCAAGTTGGTAGAGTAGAGCTGCTCACTTCATGGTAGGTGGGAATCAGAGAGAGAGTGAGGAGAGAGTAAGAACGAAGGGCTGGGACAAGGTATACCCTTCTAGGACATGCCCTCAGTGACCCCACTGTTCTAACCATGACTTGCTTCTTAAAGTCTTCACCACCTCCCAACTGCACCACCAGCTGAAGACCAAGCCTTCAAGGTATGAGTCTTTGGGGGGAACATTCTAGACCCAAAGCTGGAATCCTCCTGGGAGCCCACTGAGAACCATCAACTCAGAGTCAAATTTGTGGAGAAGAATTTATCACATAAATCATATGATTGTTGTAAATGTAAAAAAAAAAAATCCATGTGGGGTTTTACTTTTACTTTAAAGAAAGTAATATGAGGATGTCAAGAGACAACTTAGAATTTTGTAGAAACAAGTGTCTCCTAAACTAGGTTCAGTGTGCCCTCCAATAAACACTGTGTAATTTTTTTCTCCCCTTCAGCTAGTGGAAGGTGGCTCTCTGTAACATAGCAGATGGGGCTCTGTGACACAGTGAGAGGAAGACCCAGTTCTCAACCTGTTCCTTATCTTTTGACTACATGATTTGTGAGTTCAGATTTTACAATATGTACACATTTTTTGACGTCTAATATTTTCCCTTAGGTAGTAATTAGGGCTGATTATGTGTATAGATTTTGGAATCAGTCAAGCTAGGTTTCTGATACTTCATCTTACTACTTTCTAACTAGCTGATATCAGTTTCCACAACTGTAAAATGGGAAAAAGTTTTGCCATGCAGAGTTAAGGGACCTTGGTAATTCTTTACACTAAAAAGCACTTATTTAGTATTATTCATTGTCATTCTGAAAGAATAATCTATTTTTTTAAATTAAATTATGTTCCTTGGCCCACTAAGGGGTAAGTAAGAGTTGTCTTGAAATTTTTCACTAATGTAATAATTTAGGGATACAAATTTTATAATTGTGTATGAGACACCATCATATTAACTATGTGAGTTATTTGGAAGACTGTCCCATTATTTATTAGAGGCTTGATTTTTTTTAAACTGTCTTAAATTTCATTTACTTTAATTTCAATTTTTATCTTTGGTAATGTTCATTGTTAAAATTAATATTGTTAAAATGGTGTGATGCATATGATTTATAAATAAAAATACACCAGGGGTGCTTGTCCAAAATTTCTTTACTGCTGGGATATGAGAACAACATCTATTTGGATACCACTTACCTGGAAGGTAGTTGTTACTATTTCTGTGATTTGGAACAAAGGAAAGGAGCTGTAGATCTCATTGCCTATCAGAATCCCCATAATGCAATGTGTGTAATTGCAACATCATTATGCATGAGGTTTCATTGTTCTTATGATTTTTTCCATCATTAGCAGAGCTATGTTTTAAGTGTTCTCACCCAGTCTTTCTTTTCAAGATTGATTGAAAGAGGGAGCAAGATGAAGCATTGCCCTATGTCACTGATTGTACATAGGAAGATTTTATTTCCTTCTGTTTTGGAAATGGAAAATATAATAGAAGATTCTGTATGTTTTGAAAAATCTAAGCTAGATATCAGGATACAAATGTCCTGATATTAAATCCCAAATTAAGTCTCCTCCCTGTTCCCTCAGACCTCTCTGAAATATCTTAGAAGATAATGGAGATATGTCATAGGTTAGAGATATGTAATAAAATACCAGGTTTTAGAAGCTGGTGGAGTGAGTGGGTTGTGTATTTAAATGTATAAATTGTGTGTGTGTGTGTGTGTGTGTATACATGAATGTACATGTATCACTTATATTTGAATAAAGGAACCTACATTCCTACATTCACTGGGATCCTGCTTTCTGAAGATACCACCCCCCCACACCCTTTTAAACTTTTTTAGTTATAGATGGACACAAAACCTTTGTTTTATTATTTATTTTTATGTGGTGCTGAGGATCAGACCCAATGCCTCACACAAGCTAGGCAAATGCTCTACCACTGAGCTACAACCTCAGCCCCACTGATAGGCCCTCTGGCCTGAAAACTTCCTTTTCATTTTAACCCTCCTGCAAGCAAGGTAAGGGAGAAGAAAGAATTTCTCTTCCTTTTCAAGGTAAAAGTTTTTGACAAAGAAAGAAATGCTAATGTAGAAAGTTAAGGTCTTGCTGCATCCCACATTTACCTGCCCCTCAGCCCAACCTCTGTATATTTTATGAGTACTTTGGGAAATTTTTATGTATGCAAAGAGCAAATATCTATGGGCTTTTTTCACAAATGAAAATCATAGCATACAAATGAATATCATATTATATTGTCATTTAAACTGCTTTTTTTTTTCACTTGGCAATATACTTGAGGTATTTCCCACATCAATATATACAGATTAAACCTCATTTTTTCTAGAGGCTTCATGGCACCCTATAGTAAGGATTTACTATAATTAAGTTTTCTACCTCCTTATTCAATGTTATAATGTCTTTGGTGTGTGTCCTTGAACTCTTAGCAAGGGATACATTTATAGAAATTGGATTACTGTTTCAGAAAGCATGCATGTTTGAAATTTAGATACAAAACAGTGCATCAGTTTGTCTTGCCACAAATGAGAAATTTTCCTGTGTCCCCCCCCCAAAAAAAAAAAATTCTCATGTTTAAATTTTTTTGGTAAATGTGGCATCTAATTATTGTCTTAATTTGTTTTTCTGGAATAAATGAGATTGATCATCTCTTCTGAAGCTCACTTTCCATGTGTATCTCCTGGGCCTAGGTGGTTTTATAAAATTACTGAGAGAGATCTTTCCATTGTACTGGTTGCATCCCTGTTTTTATACTTAGGATTGCCAAAGAACCATAATGGAGACTACAGTGTGTATTGGCTTAAGTGAACTTGGGCTGTTCCATCAAGCAGACTGTTTATTAAGGGAGAATCAAAAGCTTTACCTGACTGACTCAGCACCCAACTTCAACAGAGGTAATAGAATAACTTATATTTCACAGCCTGTTGGCTGTTTAGTTGGCTGTGTGAGATCAATTGTGCCCACTCTTTCTGCTAGATTTTTCTCTGGGAAAAAAGATTTATTGGTTAGATCTCACCTCACAATGCCATCAGGGGCTTTGGGACCTGATCCCCAATACTCGGAAACATAGAGAAAAATTATTTAAAATCTTGACCTCAGGTAACAATATCTACTTCATTGAGTCAGACTAGGCATCAAATTCTGTGGGGATATACTACTGTCCATTGTGTTAGCTATTTTTTATGATGTTTTATCATTTTCTGAGGCTTTACTTTGTATTGGTTGGCAAAAAGCTTGAAGCTAGTGATAAACCCAAGTGGCAATTTTGAGAGGCATGTGAAATAAAAATGTGACTGGTTATGCATGTGGATTACTAGATATGTAATGGATGACATAGCTTTATATGTGTAGTGCTGCCTGCATTGGGTGTATGTGCTATTACATGATTTAAATTTATTTTTTCATGAAGTTCAAATCATGTGACTATTTTATATTCTCTAAACGCTCTTTCATCAGATTCTACTCTTAAAATTCACTGCATGGTCTCTGCAGACAAGAAGAAAATGTTTTGCATTGCCGTAGCCTTTCTGTTAAATTCAGAGAATCTACATTTTTCTCTTACTTTACTCTGAGCTCACCATTGTGTTTTGTAGTCTCCCACACATTTTTCTTCTCTCAAAGACATTTCCAAGTTTAAAATGTATTTAAGAAGTGAGATAATTTTCAGGTAATAAAATTCTAGAATACAGTAGGCTTTAAAGAAATACATAAGGAATTAAAACATCACAGAGCCACATATTTCTAAAAATTGCTGCTATAAAATTGCTAGTTGCATTATTGTGAACTAGATAGTATCACCTATGCTTTAAAATTATTAAAATTAATTTGTTTAGAAATAATGTTCACTAAAAATAGGACAGAATAAGTCATATAAGACATCAGCATAAAGTTGATGAAAAAATTTTAAGGTAAACAACATTTGAAGATTGATCTTAATGCAGAAATCTTTTCTTATGTAAATATTTTGTAAATTCACACTGTATAATATTGAAGTCTTTCCTGATAATGTTTTTTATATCTATGGTCTTAGTTAAAATGTATAGATTTGAAGATTACTTAGCTTTTATTATGAGGATTCACTGATTAAAACAAACCATGTTTCTCAGGATATTCTTTGTGATGCATCTCCTCTGGTCAAGCAAAATAATTTACTGCAAAAATTATTGTGTAAAAAATTTAAAAAAATTAATTGACCGGGCGTGGTGGCGCACGCCTATAATCCCAGCACTTGGGAGGCTGAGGCAGGAGGATCACGTGTTCAAAGCCAGCCTCAGCAATGGCGAGGTACTTAGCAACTCAGTGAGACCCTGTCTCTAATAAAATACAAACAAAAGGCTGGGGATGTGACCCAGTGGTCGAGTGCCCCTGAGTTCAATCCCTGGTACCAAAAAAAAAAAAAAAAAAAAAAAAATCGGATGAAATTGTGGTAAAGGATATCATTTTATTGATCATTTAGAAAATACAAAGGCATACTCTGTGCCTGCATAATCAATAGTGGATTAGTAATATTATTTTGTATAAAAAAGAATGTTTAAAAAATGCATTATATTGTTCTGTACTGAAGGGCATAAAAGCAATAAATAATCTCTAAATCTTGCCAGAGGGACTTTGATGCTGAGTAGAAACACTTTATAGTCTGTATATGCTGCTAGGTAGGGAATGGGGTGGGCACACTAGTGATATAAAGTTTGTGTTAATGTATGTTAGTGATAAAAGGATCAGTGAAGCACTTAGCCTTAAGAATTTTATGATTTGAGGATGGGAGAGTATGGAGAGGCATTTATTAAACAATAAATGATAGTATAAAGAAGAATGAGAAGTAGTCATCAAAGATGAAAATGACATATTAACAATTGCTAATTTCAATATGTTTTTTACTAATTGTTCATCCTTAGCTAAGGATGCCTCTCCATAGCAGATGTGATGCCATCTCCAATATCACCCCCATCCTTCCCATTTTATACTTACTGTGCAGTTTCTAAGATGATATTTTCTAGGATTTACAATCTCCTTCCCTGTTGCTTAAGCCATTTGAGCAGGTCTGAGCCAAATAGCACATGGAACCCCTCTGTCCCAGGCAATGGCTATTAACATCTGCATAACAGGCTATGAGAGATTTTCTGAATGTCTGGAAGACTGCTCCCTCACTACTCTGGGAGAACTCCTTGAAAGGATCATTTTGTTTATTCCTTTATTTCAAATAAGAAAACCAATAGTGTATTCAAAGCCTCTTGTAACTATGATGGACAGCCAACCCTAAACCTTAGAAGGTAGAACAGAGGAAGAAAAAAAAAAAAAAAAAGTCTTTTTTTTTTTTTTAAGTTGTAGACAGACACAATACCTTCATTTAATTAATTTATTTATATGTAGTGCTGAGAATTGAACCCAGTGCCTCACACATGTTAGGTGAGTGCTCTACCACTGAGCTATAGCCCCAGTCCAAAAAGCAGGTCCTTGATAGTGTGGCTGAGGCCCTGAATCAAATGTAGCCCGAAGACTACTTTACCTCTGGACTTTAAGATAGGTGAGACAATCATAAGCTTTTGTTTTGTATGCTAGTCTGAGTCAGGTTGTCTCTTCAACCACTCTAAATTACATCTAGGAATCTTCTCTTTCCAACTCCATTACAACTCTGTGATGTACATGTACTGTCGCCATTTTAGAGAGGCGGAAACAGATCTGGAAACCTGAATTGCAGTAGCAGTAAGTGGTAAAGCCATGCATTTGTGTCTGTAGTTTCCACCCAGGGACACATTCCTAAGTACTACATCTTGTAACTTCGCATGCTTTGGGGAGAGGAATGTCAGTCAAATGATAGAAAGCTTATCACAGTGGTGGAACCATCGATGGAGACGAGTGGGCAGAATTTGAATCAACAGAAGATACAACAGAAGTAGAAGTTTTGGAGTGGAGGAAATGAAGTAGCTGAAGATACAACAGAATAGCAGTTTTGGAGTAGAGGAAATGAAATAGCGGAAGCTGGGGCCTCAGTCATGTGTAGTTCTTCAAGAGGATAAGAGAAGATAGTATGAATAAGAATGCTTGACCAGCATAGTGGGGATGGGGACAGGGACATTAAAAGATGAAGATGGAGAACAGAAAAGGATGGAGAGGTTTAAAAGGAGGAGTCCCTGAGACACAGCCACATCAATGTTGATAGCAGCACAATTCACAAATTCACAATAGCTAAACTGTGGAACCAACCTAGATGTCCTTCAGTAGATGAATGGATAAAGAAAATGTGGTATATATACATAATTGAATATTATTCAGCATTAAAAGAGAATAAAATCATGACATTTGCAGGTAAATGGATGGAGTTGGAGAATATCATGCTAAGTGAAGTTAGCCAATCCCCAAAATCCAAATGCTGAATGTTTTCTCTGATTTAAGGATGCTGACTCATAATATGGTTGCGGGGAGGGGGCGTGGAAGAATTAGTTTCACTCTAGATAGGGCAAAGGGGAGGGAGGGCAAGGAAGAGGGCACATGGGTAGGAAAGATGGTGGAATGAGATAGACATCATTACTCTAAGTATATGTATGAAGACATGAATGGTGTGACTCTATTTTGTGTACAACCAGAGCTATGAAAAATTGTGCTCTATATGTATAATATGAATTGTAATGCATTCTGCTGTCATATATAACAAATTAAAATTACAAAAAGGAGGAGTCCCTAAAGAAAACAGTGACACTGTGGAAGGAGAAAAAACTGAGGCTCATACTGACCTATGCCTAATACCTTAATTATTAGCATAATGGGTTAAAGGATGAGTTAGGGAAAAAAGTCACATCCCCAGGCTCTGTATACATCTGAGTTTAGTATTACTCTTTTCTTTTCTTTTTTTTTTTTTTTTTTTTTTTTTTTTTTTTTTGGTACTGGGGATTGAACTCAGGGACACTCAACCACTGGGCCACATTCCCAGCCCTTTTTTGTATTTTATTATTATTAGTCTCACTGAGTTGCTAAGTGCCTCGCCTTTGCTGAGGCTGGCTTTGAACTTTCGATGCTCCTGCCTCAGCCTCCCAAGTGCTGGGATTACAGGCATGCACCACTGTGCCTGGCTTCTGAGTTTAGTATTTCTATGATAAAGGAAAACCCAGGATTCACAGGCTTTGGTTTAGAAGGGTAGAAGAGGTGTTACCAGAAGTGGAGCTTCAGGATGTGTCTGCAAGTGTTCAAAGGCACAGGGAAGGACTGCTAGGGGTATGGAGATGGTGAGCACAATTGTTCTGGGCTGAACACAAGTGTGAGGGGGCCTGGTAGGCTGGCAGCATGCACATTTTGACCAATATATCAAAACAGACGAGGCTGAGAATTATCCAAAGTGAAGAGGCTGTTTCCAGGTTGAACAGATTCCCTGGTGGCTTGTCCCTATGTGGACACCTTCACAGTTCTGACTGTAGTGCATCATGTCCTGCAGGCAGAAGGAGCTGCAAACTGTGAAACCTCAAACAATGTTAGTATTCACCCACACATGGAGTCTTCAATCCTTTAAAAACAACAAAAGATCAGCAGTGGGCTGGCAATAGGAAACAACCACGGTAATTTGTAACTGTTGCCTCTGGAGAAGCACAGAGCTGCATTTATTATTTTTTAATAATCAGTCACAAATTAACTAATTGCTATAATCCTTAAACCTGTCTTTCCCTCTAGCTCGTCATTATCTGCAGATGTCAAAACAAGTAAAACAAATGGACTCGATTACCTTCAGATGTTTGTTGAAACTAATTGTTCTAAAAGAAGCCTATGAATTTGACAGCAAAATCACCTTTCTGAATACCATATTACTTTACCTTTCTCTTTTTAGGAGCTGGGCAAGATGGGGCAGAGAGAGGTGCTTTCTTGATCTTCTTCCCAGCTCCAAACCAAGTTGAACAGCTAATCATGTTTTAAACTACCTTCACAAGAGCCCAGGAAATAAGCTGAGAGACCACAGTGACTGGTTTTAGTACAGCATAATGAAAAGACATAGAAGAAGGCAGGAAGAGTTGCCCGCATCACCCCTTTCAGCAGATCAACACCTTTAAGCATCCCCCTTTAAGCACAGGAGAGGAAAGGAGTCCAGGCCTTAGATGAAGAAAGCAAGTGCCAGGCCCACCATGGTGAAACCCTGTGCTTGGCAAATCCCTGAGACTGCTGTGCTAGGCTGAAACCCTCAGAGCTATGCAGCCACTAGGACTAACTTTGACCAGGCTACTCACTGTAGCAACCACCTCTCCTCTAGCCTCTTGTGGCAGAGCAGGGAGCAGTATTGGAGGGCAGTACTCTAAGGGTAGCACAGCGCTTTGTCTTAGAGCTCAGCATCAGGGCTGCCTCAGTGACCCAACAGAAAGTATAAATCTGGTACCCAGAGCTCACAGCCTAAGCCTCCAGTTCAGTCCTGCCATCAGGTGGAGACCTCTGAACTGGTGGGACAGACTTGAGCTTCAGCTTGCATCATTTTCCAGGCTTTTAGTGAGTGTGGGGCACACCCTCTCTTTCCTGAGATTGTGCAGGTCTCTGTGGCTGTGATTCAGGTGTGACCATGCAGTTTGGGTGACCAAGGAATTGCCTCTATCATCAATCCCCCATGCTTGGGCAGCATACCTATCGCCAGGCTAGTGCTTGCCTGTGGGGCTCTAAAAGTACCCCTGTATCAGAGACCTTCAGCCCAGGGGATGGACTTGTGTTTCAGCCTACCTCACTCCCAGCTGTGGTATGGGCTGAAGGTCCTCATCAGTATGAGACTCAGGTGTGTCCCTGCTTAGCATCAGCCTAGGTGGCAAGGGACTATCTCCACCAACACCACCCCAATTTGGGGCAGATAGAAAGCTCACTGGAAGAGTGATTATACAAATTTAGGATGCTCTAATATCATAAGAATGGTGCATAAAACATTCGTGTCTTTGGTATGAAGACTAAAAAATAAAAACTTACAATAATTACATTATTATTAAAAATGGACAATATTGGAATATGTAAAATGGGATATCAAAAGTTCAAATTATGAGGAGGAATGGAAAACAAATAGTTTTTATTATTATATTTTCTTTCAGTCTGTTTGTTTTTGTTCTTACCATATGATCATATTTATTTACTATCATTTCAAAACAGTTTATTATAATCAAAAGATATTTTTTATAAGCCTGATGATAACTACAAAGAAAAATTTCATAGTGGACAAACCCTAAATAATAAGCAAGGAACAAAAATACAATACTGAAGTATATCACTTAACCACAAAGGAAGAAGGTAAGGGAGAAAGGAAGAAAGGAATTGCAAGAAAACTAGAAAACAAGTTACAAGCCGGGCGCGGTGGCGCACGCCTGTAATCCCAGCACTTTGGGAGGCTGAGGCAGGAGGATCGCGAGTTCAAAGCCAGCCTCAGCAATGGCGAGGCACTTAGCAACTCAGTGAGACCCTGTCTCTAAATAAAAATACAAAAAAGGGCTGGGGATGTGACCCAGTGGTCGAGTGCCCCTGAGTTCAATCCCTGGTACCACAAAAAAAAAAAAAAAAAAAAAAAAAGAAAAAAACAAGTTACATAATGGCTGTAATAAGACTTTATCTATCAAGAATGCATGATTGAAGACATGAATAGTATGAATATACTTTGTATTCAAACAGTGTTATATTAAAAGGTGCTCTATATATGTAATATGAAATGTAATGCATGCTATTGTTATATATACGATGTCGAATAAAAAAAAGAGTAAGCTACTTACATAACCAATTTAACTCAACATCATATACAACCACAATACTAGGATTCTAATTGGAACAAGTTATACTTATTCTATGTATGTATAATATGTCAAAATATACTCTACTGTCATGCATATCTAGAAAGAACAAATAAAAGAGCTATAGTATTATAAAAAAAGAACTACTTTGAATAAAAGTGGATTAAATTCTCCAATTAAAACACACAGTGACTGGATGAATATAAAATCAAAACCCAATGTACATTGTTTACAAGAAACTCACTTTACCTCTAAAGATACACAAAGACCAAGAGTAAAGGGATTCAATAAGACATTCCATGCAAATGGGATCCAAAAAAAAAAAAAAAAAATAAGAGTAGTCATACTTATATCAGATTAAGAATAGACTTTAAATCAAAAGCATTAAAGAGAGGCAAGGAAAGTTATTATGTAATTATAAAGGGGTCAATTCAGAAAGAGGAAATAACAATTCTAAATATATATGCACCCAATGTTGGTGTATCCAAATATATGAAACAAACATTTGTAGACCTAAAGGAGGGATAGACTACAGGACAATCAATAGGTGGAACTTTAATACTCCACTTTCAGCAATGGACATGTCATCTAGACAGGAAATCAACAAAGAAATAGCAGAGTTAAATTGTACTCTAGACCAAATGGACCTAACAGACATCTACAGAATATTCCATTTAACATCTGCCAAATACACGTTTCTTTTTCATCAGGACATGCAACATTCTCCAGCATGGAGCACATGACAGGGTACAAAACAAATCTCTATAAATTAAAAAAAAATTAAAATCATATCACGCATCTTTTCAACTATATTGTAATAAAACTAGAAATCAAAAACAAGAAAAACTTTGGAAACTGTATAATACATGGGAGTTAAACAACTTATATCTGAACAACAAGTAGATTAAGAAAAAAAATCATGAAGGAAATTAAGAAGTTCTTGAAACAAATGAAAATGTAGACATATCAAACATATCAAAACCTGTGGAACATGGCAAAAGCAGTACTAAGAGGGAAGTTTATTATAGCACTCAATGCCAACATTGTAAATAAACAACCTATTTCATTATTATTATTATTATTATTATTATTTGGTACTGGGAATTGAACTCAGGGGCACTGGACCACTGGGCCACATCCCCAGCCCTTTCTTGTATTTTATTAGAGACAGGGTCTCACTGAGTTGCTAAGTGCCTCGCCATTGCTGAGACTGGCTTTAAACTCGCGATCCTCCTGCCTCAGCCTCCCAAGTGCTGGGATTACAGGCGTGCACCACCACGCCTGGCTTTCATTCTCCTTGATTGTGAAATAGAAGAATCCTAGTGCATATATGTCATATTTTCCTTATACATTCACATGTTGATTCCATAACTTGGCTGATTCCATAACTTGGCTATTGTGAATAGTGCCACAATATGGTTAGGTAGGCATTTATCTCTTTTGTATGCTGCATACACTTCTTTGAGTATGTACCCAGGAGTGGCATAATATGGTAGTTCTAGTTTTAGATTTTTGAGGAACCTCAATACTGTTCTCCATAGTGGTATATTAGTTTACATTCCCACCAATAGTGCATAAAGGGTTCCTTTTTCTCTACATCCTCATCAGCATTTATTGCTTTTTGTTTATTTTACCATACTCATTCTTGGTTGTTTGAGGTGGATGCATGTCATTTGCAGGAAAATGAATAGAACTAAAGGTCATTTTGCTAGGCAAGCCAGACATGGAGACAAGTATCATTTGTTCTCTTTCATATGTGGAAACTGAAAAATAAAAAATTAAAGGTGATCTGAATGTAGAGTGGAACTATTAGGGAAGGGGAAAGGGACTGCTGGAGGAGATAGAGAGGTGAAGGCAAGAGAAGGAAGTAGGGAGGGTGTATATGATTAAAGAATGGTATACACATGCATAGAAGTGTCCCAGTGAAATATAGTAACATATAATTAATAAGAGTTAATAGTTATAATAAAATGAGATAAAAATAAACAACCTATTGATACATCTCAAGGAACTGGAAAAACAAAACAAACAAAATCCAAAATTAGTAGAAGGAAAGAAATAATAAAGATCAAAGCAGAAATAAATGAAATGAATATTAAAGAAGGAATACAAAAAATAAATGAAACAAATGGCTGGTTCTTCAAAAAGATAAGCAAAATAGACAAACCCTTACCCAGACTAAAAAACCATAGATGAAAAGGGACACATTCCAACTGACACCACAGAAATAGAATCAGAGATTATTATGAACAACCATAGGACAATAAGTTGAAAAATCTAGAAGAAATGGACAAATTCCTAGACACCTACATCTTACCAAGATGGAAACCTTAAGAGACCAATAACAACTACGAAGATTTCATCAGTAACAAAAAGTCTGCTATCAATGAAAACTCCAGGACCAGATGCCTGCATTGCTGCATTCTACCAAACATTTAAAGAAAAACTAAGTAAGACCAGTTCTTTTTGAGTTAAATTTCATGTGATTTAAAAGGAAGTAATTTTTTCAAACACATTCTACAAGACCAGCATTACCTTGATACCAAAACTAGATAAGGACAGTAAAACATGCATGTGTGAACATAGATACAAAAATTCTCAAAAAAAATGCTAGCAAATGAAATCCCATGGCATGATAAAAATTTAGTCACAATTATCAAGTGGGTTTGTTCCAGGGATGAAAGAATTTTTTCAATATATGCAAATCAATAGGTATAATATATCACATCAACAGAATAAAGGACAGAAACCATATAGTTATCTCAATAGTTGCAGAAAAGGCACTTAATAAAATTTGACATTCCTTTGTGATACAAACACTGAAGAAATTAGGTATAGAAGGAGGGTACCTCAACATAATAAAGGCCATTTACAAAACAAATAAACAAACAACAAATAAACAAAGAACAACAGGGAAAATAACATTGAATGAGGGAAAAGCTAAAGCTTTCTAATTTCTAGTCCAAGAAAAGGATACCCACTTCACCACATTTATTAATAGAGTGCTGAAAATCCTAGCCATAGCAATCAGGCAAGATAAAGAAACAAAAGGCATCCAGATTGAAAACAAGTCAAATTGTCACTGTTTGCAGATGACCTGATTTTATATATATACAAAACCCCTACAACTTCACCAGAAATCTATTAGAGAAAATTAATTCAACCACATTACAGCAGGCAAAATCAACATATAAGATCAGTAGCAGCTGGGCGCGGTGGCACATGCCTGTAATCCCAGAACTTGGGAGGCTGAGGCAGGAGGATCGTGATTTCAAAGCCAGCCTCAGCAATGGTGTGGCACTTAGCAACTCAGGGAGACCCTGTCTCTAATAAAATACAAAAAAAGGGCTGGGGATGTGGCCCAGTGGTTCAGTGCCCCTGAGTTCAATCCCTGGTACCAAAAAAAAAAGATCAATAGCATCGTTAGATGCCAGTAGCAAACTATCTGAACAGAAATTTAAAAAGTAATCTCATTTATAATAGCTTCAAAAATACCTAGGAATGAATTTAAACAAAGAAGTGCAAGAACTCTAAGGGTTGGATATTGAACAGGACATAAAGAAGTTGAAAGAAATCTATGCTCATGGATTAGAAGAATCAATATTGTTAAAATGTTCATACTGCCCAAAGTGTCCTACAGATTCAATGCAATCCCTATCAAAATGTCAGTGGCATTCTTCATAGAATTATAAAAAACTTTCCTAAAATTTATGTGGAATCATATAAAACCTCAAATAGCCAAAACCATGTCGAGCAATAGTATAATGCAAAAGGCATTATACTAGGTGGTTTCTAAATACACTACAAATCTGTAGTATATCAAAACAGCATAGTACTGAGTAAAAACTGACACACAGACCAAAGGAACAGAATAGAGAGCTTGGAAGTTGTGCAACTATTGTGACTGAATTTCTACAGAGGTGCTAAGAATGTGCCCCGGAGAAGGGACAATCTTTCCAATAAATGTATTTGAAAAGATGAATATGTACATGCAGAGAATGGAACTAGGCTCCTATCTCTCCCCAGTTACAAAAACTAACTCAAAACAGGTTGAAGACTTGAATGTAAGACCTGAAACTATGAAACTACTTGAAGAAAATATAGAGAAAAAGCTTAAGGACATTAGAAGGGGTGAGGATTTTTTTTTTTTTTTTTGACAAGTCTCCCTAAAACACAGGAAACAGAAGCAGAAGTAGACAAAAGGAATTATATCAAACTAAAAAGCTACAGCACAACAAAAGACATAATCAGCAAAGTGATTGCATGTGAAGTATTTGATAATTATGGTTCTGACAAGGGGTTGATATTCAGAATATATAAGGAAGTTCCAAAACTCAATAGCAAATGAACAAATAACCTTATTAAAAATTGGGTAATAGTCCTAATAGGCATTTCTCAAAAGAACATGTATAACCTGGCCAACAGGTACATGAAAAAATGCTGAGCATCTCTAATCATCAGGGAAATGTAAACACAAACCATGAGATATCACCTCATCTCAGTAAGAATGATCATAAACAAAAAAAGCTGAAGATAACCAGTGTTGGTGAGGATGTAAAAAAAAGAAAACCCTTGTGCACTTGGTGAGAATTTTAATTAGTAGAGCTGTTATGGTGAAAAAACTCACGAAAACAATTACTATTCGTGTAACTGACTTGGCACTACATCTGCCTGAGGCCTCAGTGTTAGCTTATGAAGGACTAGATGCCCATACTAGGGGGTTTCTTTTGTTCTTTTACTCCTCCTTTTCCTTTCCCTTTGGTCCTGAGTGAAGGTCTGTCAGCAAGGAGTTGAACAATGATGCGGTGAAGGAAGGGAAATGGTAATTGGTGACTGGACTGCTGAGCTAAGACCATGTGTGCAGTGTGATTTAGAATGGCCAATGGGGAGGGAGGTGAAGGGAGGGGGGCAAAAGGGTGAATGAAAAAAAAAAAAAAAAAAAGATGGTAGAAGCCGGGCGCGGTGGCGCATGCCTGTAATCCCAGCACTTTGGGAGGCTGAGGCAGGAGGATCGCGAGTTCAAAGCCAGCCTCAGCAATGGCGAGGCACTTAGCAACTCAGTGAGACCCTGTCTCTAAATAAAAATACAAAAAGGGCCAGGGATGTGGCCCAGTGGTCGAGTGCCCCTGAGTTCAATCCCTGGTACCACAAAAAAAAAAAAAAAAAAAAAAAAAAAAAAGATGGTAGAAATGAGATGGATATCATTACCCTAAGTGCATGTATGAAGTCACGAATGGTGTGAATATACTTCGCATACAACCAGAGATTATGTAAACATATGTGTAATATAAAATGTAATGCATTCTGCTGTCATTTATAACATCTTAGAATAAAAAATAAATAAAAAAAGAATAAAGGCATTGCGTACAACTAAGAAAAATATATATATATTAAAATAATAAAATAAATAAATAAAAATTAAAAAAAAGAAACCCCTGATCCTGTGCAGGTTGGTCAATAGCAAAACACAAGGCAGGTGGGGTGTCTATCTGATTTGTGATATCTGTTGGGGGCACTGAGTTGAGAATGTGGGTACTATTCTTTGTCATATATGTCTGTCTTCCTTGAAAGGTGACAAGGTAGGTTTAGGCAGGGAGAAAGGTCATCAAAGGATCCCCGTGCTGGCATTGTCCATGCTGGGTTCTGTGTCCCTCTTTGTGAAGTTGACACAGAGATATGATGAAATTGTGGATAAATGAGGAATGCTCACAATTGTGTGTTTACTATTTGTGTTTTCTACAAAACCTGCTATCCATGTGGTCTTTTAGCATGGTAGGTGCTTTTAGTTGTAGAAGTATCATCATCAGACAGGGACCTATGGATGGAGGCAGATATTTTAACTTTTGGCTTGGGTCAAAGAGTCTAAAAATAAAGGATTTCTTGGAAATTCTTAATGTACTTCTTAATGCAGCAATGCCAAGGAACTGTAACTCTTGCCATGAATAGTGAATTAGCAGCATATAGACCAAATTTAGTCTTAAAATGACTACATCTTGCTGACACTATTTTAAAAAAATGGAACAAGTTATCAATATAACCACACGAATAATCAGAAAAACAGGAAATTTTACCTAAAAATCTCCATCTCTGACTTTTCCTAGAAAATCCAAACACATGGCAATATTGGCCAAGGAGCAGGGAGTGAATCCACCAATCACTTTTAGCCCTGCTTTGTCATTCCTTATCATTTCAGACTTGAGAGCACAAGCTCTGCAGGCAGGATGCCCAGGTGTGGGTTTCCCGCTCTTCCACTTAGTCTTGGAACTCTGGGCAAGCTAGTTAACCTTTGTGTTGTTTTCTCATCTGCACAGTAGAGATGCTGTCTCTGTCATTTGGGCTGCTATAAAATTATACCACAGTCTGGATGACTCAAGCAGCAGACAGTTTATCTCTCTCCAACCTGGAGGCTGGGAAGTTCGAGATCAAGATGCTGGCAGACACTGTGTCTAGTGAGGACATTCCTTCTGGTTTGTAGAAAGCTATCTTCTCGTTGCATCTTCACAATGAGAGCAAGCTATATGCAGAGAACACAGGGTGCTTTGTATTCTTTATCCACGAGGGTTACTAATCTCATTTGTGAAACCTCCATCCTCAAGACCTCCCAAATACCTTGCCTCCAAATATCATTATATTGGGGATTTAGGCTTCAGTGTATGAATTTTAGGTGGGCATAATCATTTGGTCCACAGCAGATGATGATAATACCGACATCATAGGGTTGTTAAGAGAGTTACATTAAAGAGATGAGAGAGTCAAAGTACACATAAAGACTGCAGAATATAATGTCAATGGAAGAAGCTACTCTCATTATTATTGTTAGATCAACTAGGTTTTTGCTTCATGAACAGTTCAGGCTGTAATCTGTGCAGGGATTCTAGTCACACATAGAATAATTTTCCCCCAACTAAATGATTGAATATTTCATTGCTATCATTTTTGGTTACACAATAGGATAATTTAAAAATATTCCTTTATTTTCTTTCTTATTGAATGAAGATGAGTAAAATAAAAGAGAAAAAGGTAATGTATATATTCTTTTAGTATGAACAATTTCAAAAATTCAAAATAATTAAAAAATAGTTGAATAGACATTTGTATAACCTCAACCTCAATTAATAGTGAATATTATGCCATATTCTATTTCTCTTTTATTTGATGAAATGACAATAGTCATCTCTTCATCTTAAATCCTTTTGTATATATCTTTCAAGGAGAAAAAAATTCTCTATAATACTATTATTATACCTAACAAAATAAACTGAATTCCATCTTACATAATCCACACCTAAATTTCTTATATATTTTTAATCTTTTTATTTCATTTCATTTTACTTTTCTTTTGGTGTAGGAAATTGAACCCAGGGCCTTGTTCTATGCTAGGCAAACACTCTACCACTGAGTTATATCCCCAGCCCTTATGTATTTTTATAAAGAAGGGTCCAATGGATTTTCAAA
This sequence comes from Tamias sibiricus, assembly GCA_025594165.1. Taxonomy (NCBI): domain Eukaryota; kingdom Metazoa; phylum Chordata; class Mammalia; order Rodentia; family Sciuridae; genus Tamias; species Tamias sibiricus. Next base: position 17,025,626 of record CM046662.1, read on the forward strand.
TGTTGTGATGACTCATAATTTCTTATTGTAGAGGAATTGCTTCATCTTTTTAAAAATCTTAATTGATATATCATTGATAAAAAAAACTCTATGTATTTAAAGTATACAACTTGATAACTTTCAACACGCATACAGTGTGACACTATCTCCACCATCAAGGCAAACATACATCACCCTCAAGTTTTCTTTATGACCTTCTCTAATATTTCCTTTTTCAGATAACATTTTTATCTTAGGAGTATGGCTTGATTAGGTTCCTTTCAAGGTCATGTGTAAGCAACAATTCTTAGAAATTATTTTTGGGCATGGGATTTAAAAAGCTAAAAATTTCTGCTTGCATAACCACAAATGTTGGTTTTCTGAACTTTCATGATTTAATTTGCCTGCCAAGAGATCCTTTTTCCTGTTGTAAAAGCTCATAATATGTGCAGACTCCAAAGCCTGGTTTGACTCCCCTGTAAGATGTTTATTGACTGAAATATAAAACATTCTGCGCTATTGAAGAAAAATTAAGGGATGTCATGTGTGAATAAATCTTGTGTTATTTGCTGAAATTGGGGTTTAGTGCTCATTAAAACTTTTCAGCTCCCTGTGTAGGTCATGCCTGTGTCTAATGTGGTGCAGGTAAGAAGAGGGATATAGAGAGAATGTACCAGTAGAACAAATAATGTGTTAAACAACTTCCTCTAAGCATACAATTTGATTAATTAAGATAAATTATATCAAGTGTCCTGAATTTGGTATGAGAACTTCATTAAAGGCAATAAAGCAATGATTAGCTTCTTCTATGAAGAGAATGTTCTGTAGGCAAAGTGCAGGATGCCTCCTGGCCTTAGCTGATGCTTTGGATCCCACTGAGGAGGATTAATCAGTTCTACTTGGTGTAAAATTCTAGGGACACTGATGGTTGTAGGAGCTAGCACCCATGGATATAATCAATTTTCAAGAAACTTCCCAAAGTGGCAATATCACCAAAAAAATAATATCAAAAGAGGATTTTGGATAGGAGAAATATTAGTAGCATTCTATTTTCCAGGTTTTGGGACAACCCTGTAAGTGGGTTATAATGCAAATGGTGATTCTTATTTAAGTAAGATAAATATAACTATTAGAGAAATTAGAGAAGTTTCTAGGCTAAGTAATTCTGCCACAGTTTGCGGAGGCGGGATGGAACTCTAGGTCTGCCTAAGCACGTGTCCCCTTCTCTGAGTGATCATGCTATGCCATGTCTTTTTTATAATGATTTAAATAAAATATAAGTGGTAAATATTTCACCTTTTGCAACAAAACTTTGTCCTAATGTTCTAAGTTGTAATTAAACTTTCATGTGTATGGGGAATTACAAGCTTGAGAGAAATGATAGGTGGAAACAATGAAGAATTAAAAAACACATATATTGTATTAGGATCCCAGCAGGAAAGGGGTGGCATATTTATATTGAGTAATTTTAGAAGAGGCATTAAATATTAACAGAGATATATAATAGAGCTATTATTACAAATGCATATAAAGATTTAATATCTTATTCTTCTCAGGCTGCCATAACAGAATACCATAGATCTGTGACCTTAAGTGATAGAAATGTGTTTTCTCACAGTCCTTGAGCCAGGAAGTCAGTGAGCCAGCATGGTCTGGTTCTTGATGAAGACCCTCTTCTTTTTGTTTTAATATTTATTTATTTGTTTTAGTTGTACACAATGCCTTTGTTTTTACTTGGTGCTGAGGATCGAACCTGGCCAGTGCACGTGCTAGGCGAGCGCTCTACCGCTGAGACACAACCCCAGCCCCTGAAGACCCTCTTCTTGACTTGCAGATAGCTGCTCTCTTACTTGTCTTCTTAAATGGCGTGGAAAGACAGAACTCTCTGATGTCTTTTTTTTTTTTTTTATTCGAAGTTGTTGTATATATAACAATAGCACACATTACAATTCATAGTACATATATAGAGCAACTTTTTACATAACACTGTTTGTATACAAAGTATATTCATACTATTCATGTCTTCAATCATGCATTTAGGATACTGATATCCATCTCATTCTACCGTCTTGGTTTTTTTTTTTCTTCTTTTTCCTTCATACCCTTTGCTTCCTCCCTTCCCCTCCCTTCCCATTGACCTTTCTAGTGTTCCTCTAATCCTCCTATGTTCCCTGCCCCAACCCCACTGTGAATCAGCCTACTTATATGAGAGAAAACATTTGGCATTTGGATTTTTGAGATTGGCTAACTTCACTTAGCATTATATTCTCCAACTTCATCCATTTATCTGAGAATGCCATGATTTTATTCTCTTTAATTGCTGAGTAATATTCCTTTGTGTATATATACCACATTTTCTTTATCCACTCATCTACTGAGGGGCATCTAGGTTGGTTCCACAACCTAGCTATTGTGAATTGTGCTGCTATAAACATTGATGTGGCTGTGTCCCTGTAGTATGCTGCTTTTAAGTCCTTTGGGAATAGTTCCAGGAGTGGGATTTCTTTTAAGGACACTAATACCATCATGAAAGTCCTGCCTTCAGGACATTATCTAAACCTAATGATGTCTTAATGTCCTCATATCCAAATACCATTGCACTACAGAGGTTGGGGCTTTCATATATGAATCCATAGCAGTTACAAACCCCACAAGGAATACTTCAGTGCCCTGGGACTAGAAACAATAGGAAGTTACCACTCTTAGGCTTGAAGCAGCTGGGAATTGTTTGGCCATTGCTGTCTCTTTCTGGAGAAAGAAAGAATGGTTATGGTGTGGTCCACCTGACAGGAGTGGTAACCATTGTCAGGAGAGGCAGCCAGCTAACAGCAATCCCATCACAAAGAGTAAGGGTTTCACTCTTCTGTCTTCCTCTAATTTCTCCCTGTGTTTCTCAGTGGTGGAAATCAATTGGAAGTTAGAAAGGAAGCCCATTAATGGAGTCCCTGCATTCCAACCTGCAAAGGTATAGAGTAGAGTAGAAGAGGAAGAAGCATGGATCTGGAAGGCAAAGGAAGATATTAAGACCTTCCTCCTATCTACTTTATCTTACAGCCGACCTCCTTAGTTAAAATTCTTCCCACCCCATACACTCTTATTTATCACACCACTTGTTCTCTTTGCTTGTTACTACCCAGTGTGTGGGAAACTCTCTTATTTATTTATTTTTATTTTTCTATTTGTATGATTCCTTCTCTCTGAGTTTCCTTTTTTAATTTTTACTTTTATATTTTTAAATCTTTATCTTATTTATTCATTTATATTATTTTTATGTGGTGTTGAGGATGGAACTCAGTGCCTCATACATGCTAGGCAAGTGTTCCACCACTGAGCTACAACCCCAGCCCTGTCTGAGTTTCTAAAGGCGGACACTTTTGTTGTTGTTATTGTTGGGTGTACTGCTCTGGTTGTCATCTCCTTTTCTTTTAAGTAGCTGGAGAAATTATACTACTTGGCCCTCTTATGGTTTGGTTAGGGCCATATGGTTTGTTTCAACCCATGAGTTGCATGGGAAGTGACAGGGTCACTTACAGATGAAAGCACTTAATCACTCATGCAACACACTCTATAGTTATTTTTTCCCATTATCATACTTGACATAGTTGCTCTCTGTCAGCCAGTACCAGGAGTAAAATTATGCCCATGTAGGATAAAAGAGAAACAGGCCTTTTTTTTTTCAAGTCACTAAGATTTTTTTGTTGTTGTTACCGGAATACAATATGCTGATTGTTACAGATCCTCATTTGCAGAAAAATGAACAAATTTGCCTTTATTTTTGGCAGGGTGGGGCATGGGTCTTGAGGATGGAACCCAGGGTCTCTTGCATGCTATGCAGCACTCTACCACGAGTTCAACCTCAGAAACAAGATCTTGCTAAGTTACCCAGACTGGCCTTGAACTTGTAATCCTCTTGTCTCATCTTCCCTAGTAGCTTGAATTATAGGCATGTGCCATCATGCCTGGCTCAAATGTGTCCCTTTTAATTTGGGCAAAATCAAAGACCATGATTGCCAAAGTAGCTAATTTTTATAGTTTTGAAACCTTAGTCAATATGCCCTTGTCATGACCTTGAAATTCACAAGTTTAATATTATATTCTATCTCACAGTACAAGGATATCTAAATATAACTCTCATTAATGCCAACAGTCTTTTGCAAATGGAATGACACTCTAGCCCTTGGAACTGTAAGTTTGAGTGAGAACAACACAAGAAAGACAGATCAGAATCAGGCAGGCAGCTTCTCCTGGGAGAACAGGAACTAATTTGAGTTTTGAATTTTTCCTTTTGATGTTCTATTATTCCCAACAATAGTAGGTAATTTTAAGATGGAGAATTGAAGCTGCCTAGGCCTGTTCTATTCTCTCATGTCTAGTTCACTCTTGTTATTCAAATGTGACTCTCATTCATTACTGTTATTTCTTGACAAATAGGCTTATAACATGAGCATTGCTTTTGTCCTGAATGTTAAACAGGAAAAAGGTTCTTAGCACAGCAAATTTACAAAAAGTATAAAAATTTGAAATTGAATGAATCCTAAGCCAAGCCTATGCTTTAATTGCCTGTTTTATTTCATTTTGCTTTGTGTAAGGATTTTTTTTTTTTTATGTCATAGGTTAACTAACTCTGTGTGTGTATGTGTGTGTGTGTGTGTGTGTGTGTGTCTATGTGTAGGAATTCTTTTGGGGACATAATACAGATATGACCTTCATCTGACCTTTTCTCCACATCCTTTCAAGTGATTGTTATCTTTTGGACTTTTGATAATTGCCATTCTAACAGATTAGAGATGGTGCCTCATTATAGTTTTAATTGGCATTTCCTGATGATGAGTGATGTTTAACTTTTTTTTTTTTCATTTACTTTTTGGCCATTTGTGTGCTTACTTTTATTTTTATTTTTTGGAGCAATGTCTTTTTAGGTCCTTACCCCATCTTTTTTTTTTTTTCTTTTTCTCAAGTTACTTATTTTTTAACTGTGGAATATTGACTTTCTTATGTATTGTGAATATTAAGCCCTTCTCAGATGTATGATTTGCAAATATATTCTCCCCATGTTACAGAGCAAGGGTCTTCCATGGAGGCAAGCCAGTCATGGCTGTCCTCAGTTACCAGTTCTTATAATCACACCAGAAAGATTTCAGAAACGTTGCTCAGAGTAGCAGGGGTGAGTTTATTGGAAGGGATAGGAAAAGCAGAAAAGGAGGCACTTTTTGGGGAAAGAGTGGGTCCTTTTAGAGAGGAGAGGGATGGTGTGTTCTTCCTGCCCTTCAGCTATATTGGGGCTCCCAGGGAAGTTTCCAGAGAGTCCTGTCTGCATTTAACTCTTGATTTTGACTGACATCCAAATTGCATCAGACTTTCAAGTCCCCACTGTACATGTTCTTCCCCATGGAGGGGAGATTTGACATGCTAAAGATCCAAGGCAACTCTGGATCGATCACTTTGACCCATGGTGACCAGTTCTAATTATCGTATCTCCCTGGAGTAGAAAGACTGGTCTGTGTAAAGGTCACAAAAATCCCACCATCCTGCCCTCTCAAGATAACTTGTATTCCTCTTATAGGCAGGGAGGAGCCTTTCAAGTGTGCATTTCTTTGGCGGATGACAAAAAGATAGCATATCCCATTGACTTAAGCCAGTCAGGGCCGTAGGTTTATAAAGAAAGCATGTGGGAGTTGAGTATTACTCAGCCATTAAGAAGAATGACTTTATGACATTTGCCAGTAAATGGATGGATCTGGAGACTATCATGCTAAGTGAAATAAGCCAATCCCCAAACAGTAAATTTTTGCCGATATGTGACCCACAATGGGGTGGGGAGGAAAAGAATAGAAAGTCAGTAGACAAAGGGGAATGATGGAAAAGGAGGGGGGAATAGGAAAAGGAAAGACAGTGAAATGAATCTGACATAGTTTTTCTATGTACATATATGAATATAACACTGAATCCCACCATCATGTACATGCACAAGAATGAGGTCTTTATTAGAATAAGATACATTTCATGCTTGTATAATTATGTGAAAATGGATTCTACTGTCATGTGTAACTAAAAAGAATCAATTGAAAAAAAAATTCTAGACATCAGACACCCCTTGATGTCCCTCTCTTGAGGCCCAGCCCCTTCAGGATCTCTGCTTTCTTTCTATTACTCTAATAAATCCTGTTACTTTGCTCTCAAAAAAAAAAAAAAAAGAAAGAAAGGAAAGGAGAGAGAGAGAGAGAGAAATTAATTCAAGGAGTAACCTGGAAAAAACAAACAGACAAAAGAAAGAAAGCATGTGGGAGTCAGCATGGTAGGCCCAGTTCATGGAATTATTATCTTAACCTCATATTCCCATTGCTGACATCTGTTGGTTCCTCATCATCATTTCTTAATTTTTCTCTTTATTCTATTGACTATTCCTTTTGTTGGGTAGAGATTTATTTTTTTAAGATTTTTAAAAAATTTGTTTTAGTTACACATGACAGTAGAATGCATTTATGTACTTTGATATATCATACATAGATGGGATATAATTTCTCATTTTTCTGAGTATAGGGTAGAGCTTTTTAACTTGACATAATCTCATTGGAATGTTTTGCTTTTTACTTGTACTCTTGGGGTCATATCCAAAATCACGTTTAGACCAAACTTACATAGATTTTCCCCAATTTTTTTTTCTTATAGTAGTAGTTTTGCAGTTCCAGGACTTATATTTTTGTCTATGGTATAAGAGAATGTTCAGTTTCATTTTTTATTTTTGCATGTGGATATCCAGTTTTCCCAGAAGCATTTATTAAAGATATTATCCTTCCTCATTGCATATTTTGGCATCTTTGTTGAAAATCAATTGGTTCTTAGTACATGGATACATTTCTGGGTACTTTATTCTGTTCCATTGATCTATGTGTCTGTTTTAATTCTAGAACCATGCTATTTTGTTTAGCTTCATAGTATATTTTGAAATTTGGTAGTTTGATGCCCCAGTTTAGGTCTTTTCCTCAAGATTGCATCTTTTGTAATTCCATATTAATTTTAGGACGCCCCCCCATTTTTATGTAAAGTTCCATACATTCTTATTCCTACTTTACACCAAGATATCTTTTGAGAAAGTCTCCGTAGCTATTTAATTTTCTATCTCAGTCCCAGCCATCTTTGCATAATGCTCTGTTAGGGAGATGGAGCCAGTTTTTGGATTAAAAACAGATAATTATATCAGGGACTAGGAAACATAAATGAAACCAGAGGCTAGAAATATGGATAAATATGAAGAGAATCTGACACTTTCCAGCTAGCACTGGATTAGAAATTGATAGGTCAGGGGTTTAATACAAACTTTTCATACTGAATGACATCAATTAAATCCTCACATTTGGAAGTATAAAAATGTTCTACCAAGAAACACAATTTAGGCCTTTTGTTTGAATTTGCTGTTTTTGTCAAGACCAAATAGCTCTTTACAATTATTACTTAAGCCTACAGAATGTTCTGTAGCTGGGAGCAACAAGGCCAGCATGGCTTTGCTATTATAAGTAATTTTACCTTCTCCTTTATGTTATTATGAATATCTGTGATCACCCTTTGTCATCCTAGCTAACACATGTCTGTTTCTCCTGGTGACCCTAAAGCATCTGACTGGATGGATTTGTATGTGTTCTTTTTCAATAGAGGTTACATCCATTTAATGGGGGTTTCTAAGTTATTTTTTAAATCTGCTTTTTGAAAGATGAAAAAATATGCAAACCTACTGCCTGATATATGCAGAGCAAACTAGTGTTCAGCATCTATATGTACAGTATAATATTATTGCTGAGCCAAATCTTCTTGAAGCCTTATAAGACACCAAGAAAGCACCAAGACAGATTAAATTCTACACTGTCTATGTATCTATCTATCTAGTGAGTATGTGTTCATAGAATTCAATTAACCACAGTTGCTCAATGCTTGAACTTTCTGGAAGCATACAATTCTTTAGATTAGCTGATAAAACATCCAGTTAAAATGCAAAATGAAATTTAAGATCCTATGACAAAAGAATATATCCTATCATTAAAATTGTATTTAAAAGTAGTTTTAAAAATATACTTCTGTCACTAATTTTGATTTTTACATAATAGGGCAGCTAACACAGGCATTCATTTAATATACTAAAGACAGCCTTGAAATATTGGCTAAGAGAATACAAAATATTGAATTACTGTGTTAGTTATCATTCCGGTATTAGTACCCAAGCATCACAACTACAAAATGATTCTTTGAAATGTAAAGAAAAGTATGTGGCACTCCTGTGACATGTGTTTCATGGAATGTCCTTTGTGAAAGCTTACTTTGGAAGTGTACTTAGAATCAGTGATATGTGTATTTAGATGGCATCTCATGACCATGTTAGGTACTGTGTGAGAATGTATAGGGTAGGTTCTTGGTGAGTGGAATTTGTATTAGAATTTGGAATAAAGCTAGTTTTAGTCAGGGGCATGAAAGTGTCTGACACATCTGGTATTTGGTCATTTCTTTGGTTTGGTATGGGTCTGTCTCAGTTTGAATAGAACTCCTCATGAAAAGACTTGAGTTAAATGAAGGCCAAAGGAAGATGAAATCCAGCAATACTTATTTCACATGATGTTATTTGAAAGACATTCCATCACACTTTTTTTTCCCTGTCAATACGTAAAAATGAAAAGACTTTGATTATTTCTAGATTGAATAGATAGATTCTCCAAGAAGGTTCCAATGGGGAAGAATTAAAAGAATTGAGATGAGGTTGACAACTGAGAGAAATTTGCCCACAAAATTTAGGTTAGTTTGCTTTAACATGAGTATATGCTAGATGAGTTTTTCACATGGATTGTGATCTTCCATCCATGACAGACAGACCCATCAACCTGAGGAAATGAAAGAACTGTGCATCTATAGTAAGTGTGTAACTACTGACAACTATAAGAAAGGGGATCTGTTTTTGCAGAATGTTTTGGAAAACTTGCCAAAATTTCCCCATGAGTTGTTTGCTCATTATCATTTCCCTCTACCCCAAGTAAATAACGTTGCGGTGGTAGTTTCTCTTAATATCTATTTCAAGTAACCTTAAAAACAAAGCCAAAATTAACTTCTTTTCCTCCTTCCACTTCATATTGCCTTTTGTGGTAGATGTATGGTGTTACCCAAATTCTTTGCCTGCTTTCCTCTTTCTTCACCAACCTGTACAGTTGGAATCCAGGCATTTATTCAGTTACCTATTATTACAGAGATTGAGGTAATATTTATAGTACACTATCCAACTTATTCTCTACCTTCTGAGCACTCACATTTGAGCACTTACCTTCAGTAAAGAGAATCTCCTTGCCCAAGAATGTCCTCCTTTTAGGAACAGCCCATCCAAAGATGGACTGATGTTCTGCTTAAGAGTTTCATCCTTTTGCTTCCATTTGGGCCATTCCAGTTTTAGAGATCCTCATGGGATCAGCTGAGACCTCTGTTGTGACTGCATCATAGCTCAAGTTCTTCTGTAATCTTGTCTCCTTTCCTTTAACCCTCTGGGATTTTATCTTTAGACCATTCCATAGCAACTCTTAGTCTCAGCATATTTCCTAGTGAACCTGACCTAAGACTCTAAATGAAGAAGAGACTTTAAAATGAGATTTCAGAGCTAATTATCTGCCTGTCAACTTGCAATAAGGACTCTATCACTGATGGCATATTGTGTTGATAGCCTGGGGTATGACATAGCAGTGCAATTGTTCAAATTTCCATTGGTGGTAAACAAAGAGTAGAAGCTGATAAAAGGAAATAAAGTAGGAAATTTAATATCTTTGGTATTGGTAAGGTTTGAGGAAGTAGTAACCATAATGTCTGTGGAACTAGATAGCTTTTGCTGGGTGCCATGAAGAAAGACAATAAAAGGCTGGGATGTTCACTGACTTACATATGAAAGTCAAAAGGCTTCAGTAGTAAGATATAAATAACCTTAACCTCTCAAAGTCAGAGAAAAGACAACACTGAGTATTAGAACCATAACTATGCTTTCTGAGAGTGAGCTGTAGAGAATTTGAATTCTCAAGGCCAGCAATTCTGTGATGCAAAGTAAAGGTCCTTGTAGGGAAGAAGAGGAATGCTGAGTTTTGAGACTGGGACATTTGAGTCAAAATATATGAGAAAGTGAAACTCCTAATCCCCCTGAATCCTCTGGATCTGAAGAAGTAGCTGACTCTATTCTATTAAAAAGCTTGCACAAAACCCTCACTTGATGATGTTACCAAAATTAATATACTAAAGACAGCTTTCTTTTGGTTGGTGTTGGCAAGTCATAATCTTTTTCTGTCCATTAAGGTTTTTTTAAAAATATTTATTTATTTACTTTAGTTGTACACAATGCAATGCATTTATGTTTTACGTGGTGCTGAGGATGGAACCTGGGCCGTGCACGTGCAAGACGAGCGCACTGCTGCTGAGCCACAACCCCAGCCCCTGTCCATTAAGTTTTAACCAATGTTTGTTTATGTATTTAAATTGAGTTTCTCATAAACTCCAAATAGTTGCATCTTGCCTTTTTTTCTACTAATTTCCAATCCCCGCCTTTTAAACATGAACTTAGACCATTTAAATTTAATGTGATTACTATCATCATTAGGTTTAAATCTACTTTCTTTTCATTTTCTATATGTCTTGGATGTTTTTTGTCTCCTTTTTCTCTTTTTCTTCCTTCATTTGGATTAATTGTATTTTTATGATTCCATTTTTATCTCTTGTTGGCTAATTAGCTATACCTGTTTAGTATTTTAGTGGTTGATTTACTATTTAAAGTACATGTTTAAGTTATCATAATTCACATTTATGAGCCATTATATACTTTCACTTATAGTGAAAATGTTATGAGCCTTCCATTTTCTCCTCTAAACTTTATGCTATTATCATCATGTATTTTACTTAAAGATACTTTACTAATTCCACAATACATTGATTTTATTTTTTATCAATTATTTTTAAAATAATAATAAGAAAATGCATGTGTTTACCCATGTATTTACCACTTCTCCTATTCTTAATTTTTCTGTGTAGATCCATATCTCCATCTGGTATCATTTTCTTACTGTCTCAAGGATTTATTTTACTACTTCTTTCAGTCTGCTGTTGATGTAGTCTTTCTCCCTTTTTATATGTGACAAAGCCTGCATTTTATCTTTTGTTTTGAAAGATGCTTTTACTGACTTTTTGGTCGACAGTTTCTTTCCATTATTTAGAGATGGACTTTCACCTGTATCCCCTCAACTCAGGGATCATGTCCATTGTTGCTTGGTGTCTGCTGTGTTGAAAGCTGTGGTCTCAATGTCTTGTCTTTTGTATTTGATTGTTTCAGGTACATGTATAAATCAGTATCTAATTTCATCTTATGTGAAAGTAGATGTCCTTTGATGATATTTTATTATCTACTGCAGAGCATCTGTATAGAAAGTGGCACTAACCAACTACGTAAGCAACAATAATTTGGACAGGTGATGTTAACCAGCCTCTGTCATTGGCCATTCCAGCTCTCAAAGTAGCCATGGTAGCAAAGATGGAGGCTATTCATGGGTCCAAGGCTTGAGTTTCAACTCACCTATGTTAACCCAACTATACTACTGTTTAATGCTTAAACTGCTATCAAGAGTTCAGTCATTTTGGAAACCTTGTGCCAAGAACCCAGAAGGCAGGTAAAAAGGCATCATTGTGACTAATATTTGACCCTTATTATCAGGAGAAAATAGGATTTCCATCATACATTAACACACCTATAATTCACTGAGTGTCTCACGGTACTCCACTGCCCATTTTTAGCCACAAAGGGACAAACATAACCACTGCCATGTGGGAAAGGAATGGAAAACAGAGTCTTATACCTTAAGACTTGGGCTGGCAGAAGTGCTTAACTGAGGGGAGAAGAATCTAGAATTGGTAACAGAGGAAGTTGTTGATGATGTTTCTGTCATTCAGAATCCACTAAGGATTATTTTTTTAGATGAGGGGTAACTCTATACTTAGTTTCCTTTGAGAATACATTCTGTTTTTCTTCTCCTTTTGTGTGCTTTGGATGACATAGACTTGTTTTCATCTCCAGGGATTGATTTAAACCCAAGCTTTCAAAGTATCACTGAATGAGGCACAATATAGCTTATTCGAGTTGCTAAGGAAAAAAATTACATGTACTTTCCCCAATGGATTTCAGCTTGGAAGACTGATTCTGGCACTGCTGATAATAAATTTTGCCCTCTGAGATGGAAGCTGACATTGAGGAGAAAAGAATTGGAAGGAAATTAGATCCTTATATCATTTATTTAAGCTCCTGGATCAAGACCTACCTGAAGCAAACATATTTTTGGAAATTAAATTATATGATTTCAATACCTCCTTTTGTAAAAGACATTTTTTTTTTTTTGCTGAATTTCCTGAAAATTTCATGGTTAAAGCAGTATCTTACTGAATTCAATTGTGAAAATGGTAATTTACTTACAAAATTTGCTTTGGATGGAAGGAACAACTACATGAAGGGGAACTCTGAACGCTGTAAGGTGCCATTTTGAACACATCTAAGAGTTTCAAGATCCTATTCTTTCCCTTTTCTGTTGGGCTGGTATCTACCCCTTTTCCTTACAGTGTGTTCTATTCTTGTTAACATCGTAATTACTGTAATCATATCAGCATGGTATTAAAAGGTCCTGCTGTTAACTGTGGAGAAAAGAGGAACACTCATTACATTTTCTCTAATTATTAAATATGGTATTTACAAATCCAGAATATTTTTCAAGATATAGAAAAATGTCTAGGAAAAGTATTTTAATCTCTTTGAACCTCCATTCCCTAATCAATATAATGGGAAATTTCTTCTAACTAAAATACCAATTATGAAGATGAAATTATATACATGGAGGTCTTGACATAGATGTTGACTTTTTTTTTTTTTTACTCCTTTACTATAAAAGTGTATTGCATAAAGGGAAGATTCTCAAGACTGTAGGAGAAGAAACAACAGAGAGAGGTGTGCCAATTCATCTGGCAACAGATTTCTCAACACAAACCTCATAGGCCAGGAGAGAGTGGTGTGGAATTTCACAGCACTGCAGGCAAAATGCTCTCAACAGAGAATATTGTACCTGGTAAAGCTCCCCTTTAAAATGAAGGAGGGATAAAGACATTCCCAGACAAACAAAACCTGAGTTGACTTATCTACACCAGACCTGTCCTAGAAGAAACACTAAGTTCTTCAAACTGAAAGAAAAAGATATTAATGAATTCGAAGAAAACTTGGGAAAGTATCATGTTCACTTGTAAGATTAATTATACAACCAAATTCAATGTGCTCTAATATTATAAACCTGGTGAATAAACCATTTATAACTTTGGTATAAAGACTAAAGAAGTGAAGAAAATATTAATAATTAGAAGAATATATTAACATATTATTGTCTCTTAGGAGAGAAGCAATATAGGAATATGTAAAATAGGATATCACTAATTCAAATTGTGGGGAGGAATGGAAAACAGGTGGAGTTTTATTAGTGTATTTTCTCCTGTTTTTTTTTTCTCTGTTTATCTTTATGCTAAGATTGCTGTCACTTCAAAACAGTTTGTTGTAATCAAAAGATATATTCTTGTAAGCTTCACAGTCACCATAAAGAAAAACTCTACAGTAGATGTACCATAAATAATAATAACCAAGGAATTAAACATACAAGTAGAACAATTCACTTAGCCACAAAGGAAGATGGTGAGACAGGGAAAAATTAAGAGGAATTATAGAAAACTAGAAAATAAGTTACATATTTGGTGTAGTAAGACCTTATGTGTCATTAATTACTTTGAATGTAAGTGGATTAAATTCTCCAACTAAAGAACATAGAGTGAGTGAATGAATAAGAAAATAAAACCTAAATGTATGTGGCTAACAAGAAACTCACTTCACCTCTAAGGACACACAGAGACTGAGAATGAAGGATGGAATAAGATATCCTGTGCACATGTAATTCAAAAGAAATGAGGAATATCCATACTATTATCAAGTAAAATTGAGTCCAAGGCAGTAAAGAGCTGCAAGCAAATATATAAAGCAAATAGTCATAGAACTGAAGGAAGAGATAGAGTACAAAAGAGGAATATTTGGGAATTTTAAGATCCCACTTTCAACAGTAGGTGGATTTCATTCGGACCAAAAAAAAAAAAAAAAAAAAAAAAAAAAAAAAATCAACAAATATACAGCAGAGTTAATTTACATCTTAGACCAAATGGAACTAATAGAGACCTACAGAAACTTCCATCCAACAACTGCCAGAAACAAAGTGTTTTTTTTTTCTTCTTCTTCTTCACATCAACACATGCAGCATGCTACAGGATAGATCATGTAACAGGCCACACAACAAAAACAAGGATCAACAAACTAAAAAAATTAAAATAAATCAAATTAAATCAAGTTGCATATCCTTTCTAGCCACAATTCAATAAAGCTAGAAATCAATAAGAAGAAAAACAATTTGGAAAACCATACAAATACATAGAAGTTAAACAACTAATTTTTTGAACAGACAATGGATCAAGGAAGAAATCAATAATTAATTTTAAAAATTTCTTGGAACAAATGAAAATGGAGACACAACCCACCAAAACTTGTGGAATACAGCAAAATCAGTACTGAGAAGAAAGATTGTAGCAATCAATGCTCATAAGATGGAAAGATATCAAATGAACAATCAATTGCAGAAGGGAGACTGATAGGATAGAGGAAGGGGATTGAAAGGAAGGAAGGAAGGCGGGAAGGAAGGAAAGAAGGAAGGAAGGAAGGAAGGAAAGGAAGGAAGGAAGGAAGGGAATAAGTACCAGGAAATGAAACCTATTACATTATGCTATGTTCATATGTATGGATATATCACAATGAACCCTGCTTATGTTTACATTTATAACGCACGCATGAAAACAACAATGATAGAAGGGATATCATCAGAGATGAGAAAGTGGATCAGGGACAGGGAGGAAGGGAGGTAAACGGAAAGTACCAGGGAGTGAGATGGATATGGAATAATGAATCTCAATATTATATATAGTTATGATGTACCAATTTTAAAAATATAAAAATTCAAAAAAGTTTAAACGAAAAATAAGAAATAAAACAATCTAAAGCAACATGAAAGACAAGAACAAATCAAATCAAAAATTAGTAGAAGGAAAGATAGAGCAAAGATCAGAGCAGAAATACATGAAATGAAGAATGAAAAATAATAAAAAATGTCAACAAAGAAAAGAGCTGGTTCTTTGTAAAGATAAATAGCCAAACTCTTAAGTAGATTGAGAGAGAGAAAACTCAAAATCAGAGATGAAAAGGGAGACATTACAAATGACACTATAGAAATACAAAATATCATTACAGATTATTACAAACAACTATATTGTGTTGGCTGTTTGTCATGGTGGCGGAATACTTGAGAAAATCAAATTTAAAGGAGTAAAGATTTATTTTCTCCAGTGAACATTTTTGGCACCTTTGTCTAATATAAGATAACTGTAGGTGTGTGGCTTCATCTCTGAGTCTTCTATTCTGTACCATTGGTCAACTGGTCTATTTTGATGCCAATACCATGCTGTTTTTGTTACTATTGCTTTGTAGTACAATTTAAGGTCTGGAATAGTAATGCCACCCACTTCATTCTTCTTGCTAAGAATCGCTTTGGCTATTCTGGGTCTCTTATTTTTCCAGATGAATTTCATGATTGCTTTTTCTATTTCTATGAGGAATGATATTGGGATTTTGATTGGTATTGCATTGAATCTGTATAGTGCTTTTGGGAGAATGATCATTTTGACAATATTAATTCTACCTATCCATGAACAAGGCTCTTTATATGTAATATGAAATGAAATGTATTGTGCAAATGTGTATAACAAATTAGAATAATAAAAATTAATAAAAAAAGATTTATTTTGACTCATGGTTCCAGTAGTTTCAGTCCATGGACACTTGGTCCTATAGATTTGGGAATTTGGTGAATATCACAGTGGGGAGCATGTGGTGGAGTAGAGAAGCTTACCTCAGGCAACTAGGAAGTAGATAGAGATAGGAAGGGGTTGGGGCAAAATAATCCCTTCAAAGGCACACTCCCAGTGATCTATTGCCTTCAACTGGCATCACCTTTTAAAGTTGCTACCACTAATCTATAGTGCTATTAGCTGAGGACCAAGCCTTCAACTCATAAGCCTTTGGAGAATATTCTAGATTCAGACTGTAATATCCCCCTGGGACCCAAAGGCCCATCTCATAATGCAGAATGCATTCAGTTTATCTCTAAGAGTCCCCATAGTCTTAACAGGAAGCATGCAAAAGTCTAAATGCAAAGTCTCCTCTGGGACTAAAGGCAAACTTAACAATTATCCCCCATACTAAACAAACAAACAAACAAACAAACAAAAAGTTACATACTTCCAACATTCAATCACACAGGGTAAATATTCCTATTCCAAAAGGTAAGAAAAGAAGAATATCACAAAGGGATGGGAACAAAGCAAGACCAAACCCCAGTAGAGCAAACAATAAATCTTGTAGCTCCATGTCTAGCACCCAGGGCATGATGTGAACTCCAAAGGTCTTGGGCACCCTATTTCCCTATGATTTTGCCAGTTGTAACTCACATGGAATCTCTCTTGAGGTGGTTCTGTCTGTTGCCTACACCTTTCTTCGGAAGATGTTCCATGTACCTGGCATCTGTAACTTCATAGGTCTCCATTGCAGCTTCAGCTTCACTTTCACAGCCTCATGCCTTCACCTTTCAGGGGCAGCCCACAGGGACATGTCGCACACTGCCTGATCTCCCAAGTCTTCCTTTGAAATCTAGGTGGAAACTTTTATGACCCCCACAACTCTTGACTTCTGCGTACCTGCAAAACTACCACCAATTCAAGTAGCAGCTAGGCCTGGATCATGACTGCCATGGCCTATGAGCGCATAGATTGATGAACACAATGAAACAAATCCTGGGGGAACAACTGCCTAGGGAGTCCTGTGGGAAGAGGGCATCCGGGGGCTCTCTTCTTAAAGATAGGCTTACACTTTACACCTTTGAGCCTGTGAGGTTTCTAGGACTACCCCTGGATCAAATCAGGTGTTAAATCTATTAGTTAATATTTAAAATATTTTAACCACAAAAGTAATGTACACCTGATGTAAATTTAAGTAATGGAAAAAGAGTGTAAATTAACTCCCTTTGTACCACCTTCTTTCAGTGCCATTCTTTCCTCAAAGAAAACCACAATGCTATCATCTATTTGCTATGTATCTTTACACATGTTTTACTTTGCATTTGGAATCATGTTTGTGCACATGAGCACAAGTAAACCCTATTTTTGAGGGATGGGTGGGTACCAGGGATTGAACTCAGGGGCACTTACCACTAAGCCACATCCCCAGCCCTATTGTGCATTTTATTTAGAGATAGGGTCTCACTGAGTTGCTTAGTGCCTTGCTTTTGCTGAGGCTGAATTTGAACTCGAAGCCCTCCTGCCTCAGCCTCTGGAGCTGCTGGGATTACAGGTGTGCGCCACCATGCCTGGCAAATAAACCCTATTAACACGAACTGTTTTTGCATGAATAATATAATACCATAAAGATTGTTTTGGAATTTACTACATAGTTGTTTTTACTTTTCAAATAATAGTATAGCTGGAACCTCTATCCAAATTAGTATTTATAAATGGTTTTATGATTTAAAATGGTTGAATTGCAGTCATAGCATATCATAATAATAATTAATTCTCATATTTATTTATTGGTAAACTTTTTTTAATTACAAAAGAAAGCAATAATATTTTTGAACATGTATATTTGGAACATGTCACAACTCTGTAGAAGCGGAGTTACTGAGTGAAAATATATGCACATAAGATAGATGCCAAATTATACTGTAAAGACTGCATTGATTTATACTGCACCAGATGTCCATACCCTCGACAACTATAGCATTTATTATTTATTTTTTCTTTTATTAACTGATTGCAAAAATATCTTGTTATTTTATTTTAATTTCTCTAACTACTACTGTTTTTTTTATTTTTTCTTGAAAGATAAAACTTCTTTTTCAAGATGCCCATGTTCTCTAGTGATTCTATTTAGGTTTCACTCATCTCATTGTCTCAAAAATTCAGGCATTATCAAATCACAATTTTCTCTAACAGAAAATGGTAAAAATACTGACTCTTTAATAGTTTAAATCTTTGAATTAGTTAACTAACTTAACAAAAGTGATAGAGCTGGTCCCAATCGCTTCCTCCATTCCAAGTCAATTTCCATATGTAGGTAGGTGTCCTGCATACTGGGACTCTCATTTACTATTGTATATGCTGCATTTAAACCAAGATGTTTTTTTTCCCTTTGGAAGACTGGGAAGTGGATGGAATAGTAAGAAAGAAAGAAAGAAAATAAAACAAAAGACTGCTATTATTTATTGAGCTCCTATTGAAGTTTGAGTATTTAACAAGCTTTATTGTATTTAATACTTTCATCAGCTTTCTGAAAAAGTTATTACTGATACTCATTTTACACATGAATAAGAGAAGTTAGATTAGTTTCCCAAAGTCTGTCCATTAGTAGGCATCTGAGTCCAGAGCTATCTGTAATTCTATCGTTTCTTTATAGTCTCTCATTGTAGCCTATCTCTCATTCACACTCCCTCCATAGCCAGTTCTCATTGGCCAAAGCTCAGTATAGAGTAGGAAGAGTAAGCATTGTCAAAAAAGTCTGAGTAAATCAGTCTCTCAACCCTGTCTCTACCAACTTTTATCTATTGGTGTTCTGAGAGAAAATTAAATTATAAAAAAAAAATAATTGAACTACTCTTTCCTCATTCTTCCAAGCCTAGTATGTTAGTAGCATTCTACCTGTATGGATGATAAGTTAATTCACTATATGTGAAGGATGTCTGGGGCTATCATGGCTTAATGCTGTCCTGGAATCCTGGTTGAATAGGGCTGATTGATTGTCATCTTTCATGAATTGCTGTCACTTGAGCACAGTTAAGTGTTTCAGCTTTCAAAACAGACACACATGAAAACATGACTCTTATTCCTTATGACATAACATTTCTGTGACATTTTAAATACCTGAATATTAATCAAGTAACAAGTCTATTTAGCAATAAGCTTATTCTTCTACAAGTTACCTGAATGCTGATAATTTCAATTGGTTAATATGTTAAGCAGGCTTATTTTTACTTTCAACTATTACGAACTCAGGATGGAGGATTTTGTAAGAAATTTCACTGGACCATTACCATGCTGTGTTCTTGAAATATTTTTTTGTCAGACTGTGCAGTTAACAGTACCTGGGTAGAGGCTAAAAGAGGTTAAACAGAAGCTAAATTTCTATTTAGATCTATTAACTTAAAATATCTTTGCCTTATAGTATTCTTTTTTCATAGGTGGCAATAAATAAATAGTAAAATAAATGGAAATGCCTTCTCTTTTCATCTGATGACTAGCTTCAGCTTCATGATTTGAAAAGGAAGTATTTGAAAACAGTAATAAAAGATAAAAGTAGTACTGATTACTGAAAACACTAAACTGTAATTGGCTACAATGAAAAAAGAAAAGTAAACCATTTTAGAATGTCCATGAAAATGCAGATTGGATCCTCCAAACTTGTTAAATAGGGCCAATTTATTACTACTGTTATAATTCTTTACCCAGTGTCCTATAACTCAGGCTACTATGAATCTTGGGGAAAGAATGACAAAAGCAGAGATTAGACTCCCAATCGTGAGAGACTTTTTAATTTGATAGTAACAACCTAAGATCAAGCTGGTAACTTGATAACTCAAAGAAGAAATGTTTTATAAAGAATTTACAGGTTAGCTTCCTAGCCCTTATGAGAATTCTTTCATTCCCCCAATTTTCCTTCTTCTCATACTAGTTGCCATAACAACCCACATCCCATGACCAACCTCAGGTTCTGCTGACTTTCAGGTGTTTGCTTTTCAGGGAATCTTTGCTTTTGTTGACACTATGTGGTCCATGACACTGCCAATTAAGTTTGTTTGAAAGCATCCAGACTCTCCTGTGCATAATGTACTAGTATTTTAGGTTTTGTAATTGTTACTCCTATATCAGTAAATTTTTTAAAAATCTTATTATGTATGAACATATTTAGGATATAGAAGAAACATTCTTCAGCTTTATCTAGTCTTCAGAAAGAAGAAAACACTTATTACATCTTATTTAGTTAAGGAATTATTATGAATGTGGGAAAGATTTCTATAGTACTCCATTAGAGAAAACCATGTTTTTTTAGAAACTTCACAGTGTATCAATTTCTTGGTTAAGATGATGAGAAACTGCAAATAAATGTGCATTTTAAAGGTTTCTGTCCCTTAGAAATGTCCATTCAGAATATCTTTGATTACCAGACATCTCTGATGTTAATATTTGGACTTGGAGAAATCAACAGTAACACCTCTGGTGTCATCCAAATATTGTCTACTTTACATGTTATTTACATGAAACAATATGGAATTTAATACCTATACATCACCTTGACCAAATTATTATTCCATACATTGGTTTTTACTCTTTTAGTTATTCCTTAAATATTCTTGCTTCATTTAGCTCTTATTTCATCAGTTCCCATATCTCTTCCAATTTATGAACTGAAATTGGCAGAGGACTGTTTGAATGGTAGAAGTTGTTTATTATGTATTTCTATGCATACTACATGTATATATTATATATTTTTACATAATATTTACAAGTGAAATAAATTATACAGTAATGTATATGTGTGTATCTATGTTGTATCAATCTACCAGTCTATCAAGATCTAGTTATTCATTCATTTTAGTAGCACTACTAATATGAAACTTATATACCACAAAATCCACCCATTTTAAGTGTACAATTTAATGACCTTCATCAATTTATAGAGTTACATAATCATCACTGTAATCTAGTTGCAGAACATTTATATCACCTCCAAAAGACACCTTGTACCTATTTGCAGTCAACAGCTGCTTTTACCTCTGGCATTAGGCAATCATTGATCTGCAGGTTCTATAATTTTCCTGTTCTGAACATTTCATATAAATGAACTTATGCAATATGTAATCTTTTGCATAATGTCTGGAAGCTTGTCTATAATATAGGGTATATCAGAAGTTTCTTTCATTACTGTAAAGTATTTCATTGAGCAGATACACTACCCATTTCTTTGTTCATTCTCCAGTTGATAAGCATTTGGACTGTTCTCAGGTTTTGGTTATATGGATACTGCTGCTATGAATATTTGGGTATGAGTTATTGTATGTATCTAATGTTAAGGTTTAGATGTGAGGTGGCTCCCCAAGGAGCTCATATGATAGACAATGCAGGAATATTCATTGTTTGGATGATGAAAGCTATAACCTGATCAGTGAATTAATCCATTTGATGGATTAATAATTTGAGAGGACTACTCTCCTGGGTGGCAACTATAAGCTTGTGGTGCATATCTGGGGAAGTAGGTCACAGGGGGCATGCCTTTGGGATTTTGTCTTGTCTCCCTGGCTTCTTTTTCTTTCTCTGTGCTTCCTGGCTACCATGAGGTGAGCAGCTTTCTCCTACCATGCCCTTCTAGAATGATGTTCTTCCTCACCTTGGCCCCAGAGCTATGGATTAGGCCATGTTGGACTGAACCTCTGAAACTGAGACCAAAATAAACTTCTTTTCCTCTTAGTTGTTCTTGTCAGGTGTTTAGGTCACAGTGATAAAAAAGCCGACTCACATATCTAGGGATAAAATTGTGAATTCATATGTAAATTCGTGTTTAACTTTTTAAAAAACTGCCAAACTACTATCTAGAGTGGCTGCTCATTTTATGTTTCTGCCAGCAATATTTGAAATTTTCAGTTTTTCCACATTGTTGTCAACACTTGTAATTATCTACTTTGGATAGCAGTTATTCTAGTTGTATAAGATGAAAATTTTTATGGTTTTAATATAATTAAGGATACTGACCACATTTTCATGTGATATATGCACACACACACACACACACACACACCCATATATATGTGTATATGTGTATATATATATATATATATATATATTTTTTTTTTTGGTGGTGCTAGGGATTGAACCCAGGGCCTTGTGCATGTGAGGCAAGCACTCTACAGACTGAGCTATATCCCAAGCCCCTATTTTGATATCTTCTTCAATAAATTATTTTCATTTTTATGTTTTGAATTGGCTTTTCATATTTGCATTTTTAAGAGGCAAGTATTTTTCATTTTAAAATACATAGTCTAGACCTTCATCTGATAAATGAACATTTTCTCTTAGTGGATTTTATTTTCAATTTCTAAATGGTGTCTTTTGAAGTATAAAGTTTTAAATTTTGCTGAAGTCCAACTAACCAAGGTTTTCGTTTATGGATTATGCTTTTGGTGTTGTAGCTAAGAACATATTGTTGAAGTCATGATCATGAAATTTTTCTCCTATATTTTCATATACAAATTATATCATTGTAGCTCTTACACTTAGATATCTTCTGAGTTAATTTTTGTTTATGATATCAATATATGTCCTAAATTAATCATTTTGCCTATTGATATCCAATTGTTCAAGCATTATTCTTTCTCAATTTTTGATACCCTTATCAAAAATAAATTGGCATGGCTGGGATTGTGACTCAGTACTTTCCAAGCACATGTGAGGCACTGGGTTCAATCCTCAGCACCATATGAAAAACTAAGTAAACAAAATAAAGGTATTGTTGTCCATTTACAACTAAAAATGTTTAAAAAATAAAAAAAAAGAAATTGGCCATAAATGTATGGAGTTATTTCTGTATTCTGTTTCCTTGATCTGTGTCTCTCTTTATGCCAGTATCACATGATCCTGATTGCTATAGCTTTATTATGTATTTTGAAATCAGAATGAATAAGTACTCAAGCTTTCTTCTTTTTTAGACTGTTTTGGTTTTTTTGGGTTCTGTTTCCCATATAAAGTTTAAACTCAATTTGTCAATTTCCCTACTGGAGTATTGATTGAGATTGTGTATGGTCTAAAAATCAATTTGGGAAAAATAACTATTTTACTGATTTAGAATCTTTCAATTCACTATGTAAAATATTTCTGCTTTTATTTAGATCTTTAATTTGTCTCAGCAATGTTTTTTAGCTTTCAGTGTACTATTCTTAACTTATTTTGTTAAATTTATTTCTAAATATTTTATACTTTTTATTATTTATTTATTTTGGGGGGTTGCCAGGGATTGAACTCAGGGGCACTCAACCACTGAGCCACATTCTCAGCACTTTTTTGTATTTTATTTAGAGACAGCGTCTCACTGAGTTGCTTAGCGCCTCCCCTTTGCTGAGGCTGGCTTTGAACTCACAATCCTCCTGCCTCAGCCTCCGGAGTCACTGGGATTACAGGAGTCCGCCACCGTGCCCACATAGTACTTTTTAAATGCTATTATGAATAGTATCTTTTTCTTAATTTTCCTTTTCAATTGCTCACTGTTAGTGTAGACAATGCCAAGACATTTTATGGAGGAAGCCCTACCATTGCATCAACATGTATGGAGCTAAAAGATCTTGTGGTAAAGGAAAGAAGTTGGTTCTGGAAGGACAGGTATTGCATAGTCTCTCTTATATGGGGCATCCACAGTAGCTGGAGTTATAGAAGTGGACAGCATAACAGTGATGGCCAGGGTTAGGCGGCACATGTGGGAGTAGTGTTGCAGTGGGTGACGTCACAGTTATACAAGCTGGTTCCATCGTTCTACTGTGCTGGTGCCTACAGTCAATAATAAGGTATTGTGTATTTAAAATGTGTTAAGAGGATAGATCCAATATTAAGTAAATTCTTTCCACAAACTAAAATAGGAAAATAAGGAATTTTTGGAGATGATAGACATTTATTACCTAGATTGTGATGATGCTAACAATAAATATGTGTGTCCAAGCTTATCAGATTGTATTCATTAATTATGTACGGTTTTTACATACCAGTTATACCTCAATAAAGGTGGTCAAATAAACTATAAAATTTTAAGACATTAATCTTTTATTATGCACACTTTCTAAACTTATTTGTCCTAGTAGTGTTTTAGTGGATGCTACAGGATTTTCTTCAGTATTTTATTGCCTGTGGATGAAGGAAATTTTAGTTTTACTTCTTCCTCCTTTATTTAGTCCTTTTCAGTCTTCTTTTTCTCCTCCTCCTTGCTCTTCTTCAGTTGTTCCTCCTCCTCCTCCTGGCTAGAACTTCCAGTACCATGTTAGGATAGTGAAAACAGCAAGAAAATCTTGCCTTTTTTCCCAGACTTAGAAGGAAAGTCTAGTTTGATATTATGTTTAGAGTTTTCATAAATTTTTAAGGTTGAGGAAGGTTCCCTTCTTTTTCTACTTTGTAGAGAGTCTAAATCACGAGTAGATGTTGGATTACTTTCAGATGCTTTCTGAGTTTAGTGAGATGTTGATGTCCTTTTTGTCCTTTAATACACATGATACATTACTCAATCCTTAGATGTTAAGTGAATTTTACATCATTTATGGGTTAAATTACAAATGGTCATGGTACATAATTTTTATTATAGGTACTGGATTTGTTCTGTTAATATTTTTTGAAGATTTTTTTGAGTCTATTTTCGTATACATCAAGATGGCTACTACTGTCTATTATTTTGGTTCTCTCCATTTCTTTGGTTTGCTAATACTGACCTTATGGTATACATTTTATGGAAGAGTTGATGAAGGAATACTATTTGTCTTTCTTACTGAGTTAGATTTAGTAAGTTAAGGTAGCTACTGTGCTTTTTAAATACAGAATTTCCATTTAAAATATTTTTTCTATTGAGTTTTCCTTTTTAATGTGTCATACTTTCACAATTTCCTTTACTTTTTATGAGCGTGATTTTTTTAGTACTTGAACATATGTACAGTAGTTGGACATATTTGTGATAATCATAATCTCTGCTAAATTCATCATCTGGAAATCTTTACAGTTTCAGTGGACTGTTCTCCTGCCCACCAATAGAGGGCATACTTTCCCTTTTCAGATCTCATTTGTTGTTGTAGAAAAATGGAACTTTTTGTTTTATTGTAGCAACTCTGGATTCTGAATTTCTCCCTGCTAGGTTTTTAGTTTTCCTTCTACTGTTTTATTTGTTTAGTAAGTTGCTTGGGCTAATTCTGGGGAGTACATCTCTCCCTTGTTGTGTGGAACCTTCTGGCTTTGCTTAGTGCTTTATTACTATCTTAAAAAAAAATTTTTTTTTTTTTTAATTTAAAAATCTGGCTTCCTAGAGGGCCCCCTGGAGTCAACATAACTTGGTGTTTGCCCAACAACTGGTCAAAGGTTGTGTTCAAACTTCTCAAGCCAATCACATTTTTATCCTTTGCCAAGGGTAAATATTTGTGTGGTTCAGGAACTGGATTCAATAATCAGTTTTTGAGTCTTCCCTGACTTTTACTTCCTGCTCAGCCTTTTTTTTTTTTTTTTTTTTTTTTTCGCTTTTTTGAAATTCTAATTTGATATATATGACAGCAGAATGCATGACAATTCATACGACACATATAGGGCATAATTTTTCATATCTCTGGTTGTATACAAAGTATATTCACTCCATTCATGTACTTTGAATAAATCAGCCTTTGTTTTTGCCTCTGATGTGTGCTGGCTTCCTGCTCAGCAAGGGATGTGTGAATTGCTATCTAGTCTCACCTAGTGCTTGTGTGAAGACTCCCAGACTGCTTGGGATGTGCAGTGGCAGACCAAAGCCCACACAGTGTCTGGATCTCCTTGTTACATTTTAGGCTGGTCTGTGACTTGTTACTGGACCCAGCCAGGATCCCTACCTCAGGCTTCTTGTGACTTTGATCCTCCCTGAGCTTTTAACATCAACTCTTTCTGACAGCGCAGGAGTACAGGCTTTTTCTGATCTTTATTCTGAATTAAGATATCCTCCCTTGGGTAATAAAGCTGCTGGCTTCACAACTTGTCCCAGGCTGCTAGGCTCTTGTGCTGATGCTGCTGACTGGGCTGGGAAAGGAGTTGGTAGCAGCTTTAGGTTAAAACTCCAGAGATTCCCACTGCTATTACCCAGGGTTTAGCATTTATTCTCTGCCGTGCTCCCTTTCCATTGAAATTGTACCCTTGTAATCCTCCCATGCTCCCCGTAGAGGAACACTAAAATGGCCAATGGGGAGGGGGAAGGGGAAGGGAGGGGGAAAAAGGGTGAAGAAAAAAAAAAAGATGGTAGAACGAGATGGATATTATTACCCTAAATGCATGTATGAAGTCATGAAGGCTGTGAATATACTTTGTATACAACCAGAGATATGTAAAAGTGTGCTCTATAATATGAAATGTAATGCATTCTGCTATCATTTCTAACAACTTAGAATAAAAAATAAATACATTAAAAAAAAAATTGTACCCCTGTCCATTCCAGAATCATGAAAACCTCAGTTTTTGACCAGCTTGTTAGACTTAGGAGAGGATTTGCTGAGCTCCTCACCTCACTGTTCCAAAAGTCCTGCTCAATGAAGTTGCTTTTGAGCAGTTGTTCTCAGACCCATCAAAATAAGGTCACAGAGACTGTTTATTTAAGACTCCTTAAAATTCTATCATTAAAGGCAATAGGTTTGTTTATTCTCTAGGCATTTGGCACATGTTGTCTGGTAATCATCACCTGTTCTTTGTTTAGAATTTACTCATCGCTGCTCAAGACAGATGATGTGATAACATTTTATTTAACATTTTCCTTATCAAATGCTAGTTTGGTAGCCTGGCGTTGTCTCATAAGGTGGAAAAATTTCATTGATTTCTAGTACTGCTCCCTTTGACGTACATCTGTCTGCCTCTTCACTCTGTAGATGGCCGGGTGCTGTCTTTGTGGGACTGGAGGTTCTAGAGTGAACTTTCTCAGGAGTTTCTGGTTCCCTAGCTCTTCTGTTCTTCTCCTTGGCTAAGGATCTTCCTGCATTTCCCCTGTCAAGGACATCTTTTCAACATGTTTCCAGTCCTCGATCTGTACCATCTGTCTTCAGTCCGTCCTCTTACATATTCCTTTGTTAAAAAAAAAAAAAAAAATGTTCTTCTACTCTATTTGGCTGAAAGAACTAATACTGCATTTAAAATAACTTTTAAACTATTAAAATTATCTTGCCTAATTGAGATGGTAAAATGGACATTTTCTGTAACTTAACCTGGAAAATATGGACTCTGTCTTCATTCTTTCTGTAAAAGGAAGACATTGGAGTAGGTCAATTCTAGGGCTACCTCCACCCCTATATCTCTGTGATTCTGTGGATTTCAATTCCTTTATTAACATGAAGTATATTTATTTAATAGCTTTGAGCTTTTACATTGAAACCCAATTAATATGTATGTGCGACAAGAAGGATAGGTATATACATATTCATTATTGGCTCACTTAATAAAATTGTCCTGGTAGGTGAGTGGAATATAAGAATTGAAATAAATCTTTTGCATGCCATGTTCTCAAACACAAACTCTCTTTTGGAAGTGATTAGAATCCAAAAGCTTCCTATTTTGCAGATGAGGTGAGTGTTGAGAAGTCAATGGACTGTCAGGTGAGGTTGCAGAGCTGGTTAACAGTGAGAGCTGGAGATGGGATTTCAAACTCTGAATAACCTTCCATTCCCTGTTCACCCACAAGTCTTTGCTGCTTGCTGCCTGAGCTGGTTTCTGATTTTAGAAACACGTTTAGCCCAGTTTGAGTAGTGCTAATTATTCAGTGTATATTAAATATCAATGTGAATATTGAGACTAAAATAATTTGCAACATAGTTATTGCAACTACACACCCTAAATGCGTGCTTTGTTTGAGAATTAATCATTGTAATACTCCAACAAATGCCATATAACAATACATTGATACTTACACTACATATAATCGAAATTTTGTAAATTCAGGCTACTTCTTATTTGAAATGTTTTAAAGCAAATATGTCCATTTATTTACTTGTTGATACAGAGGGTAAACTTTATTTATTTTTTCATATGTTTTCATATCTCTGCTTCTTTTCAGTTGAGATTTAGAATTAATCTTGGTTCTTTAGTTTTGTCCAAATAATTATTATTTACTGGACATCTACTCTGTGGCAGGTGCCATGCTAAGGGCTTTCCAAAGAGCATATCAAACTCTCGAAGTAAATCTACAAACTGGGGCTTGCTTCACAGAGGGACAGCAATCTAAAGGAGGCAGCTCAGGCACTTGCAGCTTGTAGGTAAGGTCTTCCCATGCAGCCCTCTACCCCGAAGCTTGCACCCTGTGGTTACCAGTGCTTACCCTCCTACCTACTGGCACTACAGGTTGTATTAAGGGGTATTTGTGGATACTGCCTCTCTTATTTTTTCAGTCTGTTCTGCATCTGTTCATTTTGGGAATGGTATTTTTTTTCCCTCCAACCCTGAGATTCTGAAAAGATTGTCAGTCACGTGTCCCTCAGTTCTCTACCAAGAGCATAGGCACATAACCTAAATAGAGGTGGCACAGTCTGGTGACTGGCATAAATAGTCAAGGGAGGGCTGGGATTGTGGCTCAGTGGTAGAGTGCTGGCCTAGCACGTGGGCGACCCAGGTTCGATCCTCAGCACCACGTACAAATAAAAAAAATGCATTGAATAAAAAACGCATTGTGTACAACTAAAGCAAATAAAAATATTTAAAAAAAATAGTCAAGGGATGCTCTTTTCATTGAATTTGCAGACTCTGACGACCATATCCACACTATCTTTGTTTTTATATAGTGAGAGTTTCCTGGGAAAACAGAGACTAGGGAAGAAGCAAGAGATATGAACTCTTCAACCAGCTTTACCTGCATCTGCCCATCTCACTCCCTGCCCTTCTAGGTAAAATGAAGCATATATTCCTGCTGTTACTTAAACCAGTTTCCACTGGATTTCCCATGTTTGCAACCAATCAATGCTAGCTGAGAATCACTAACACATTTGTATAGAACTTGAATAGCCTGTGAAGCTTGTCCCTGATAATGTTATTGGATTTAATACTGATTGGTGGCTGCATGGCTATTACAAACCATTGGCCCAAGCTCCTCACCCTAGAGCCCCCAGGGAAGGGTACTACTTGCTTCCTTACTCAGTTACGTAAAATTCAGGCTGACTGGGTAGAGGTGCAGAGTCATCTTACTCAAATGGGAAGAGAAGTCTGGGGGGAGGGGAATGCAAATGAGTTAAAAATGATAAACCCTTCTTAAGGTTACATTTAATTTGATGTGCTGAAGGTTCTGTTCTGGTGCTGAATATTCATGTTTAGTGAGAAGTCCCAGAGGCTTCACAACAGTGTCATTTTCCACAATTTCAGAGGGAAGGGAAATGTGCTTTCTGCTGATAATGCACCAGAGCAGTGATGAAGGTGAGCTATTGGACCCTTCTTAACCATTTAAGTCCTGACTGAAGCCATTTTTATAAAAAAAGAAAACCTCACATTTCAGAAAATACCAAGAGTACCATAAGGATTGTTGACTTAATTCCTGGCAAACTTGTTTTTAAATGAGGATACATGAAGGGCAAATAGGTATAAGTAACCCATCTTTTAATAAACCCTGATTAAACTCAGTATGAGGTGCATGCATTATTTCAAAGTTATTAACTTCTTGACTCAGTTTAAATTGCCATAAATTACATCTGTACAAAATACTTATACCCCCTCCCTCCTACCCAGTAGTGCAAAATGTCATGGGATGATAATAGGGTTAAAAGTAAATTGAAACCAAAATGAAATCTTAATTCATGCAGGTTGATAGGTTTCCTTATCATGACTCCCTGTTGGAATGAAAAGCCTTCCTATCTTTTTACTTGCAGCATTTTTTTTAGTCATGCTACATGGAGATTTCCTAATAATACAATTCTTAGGGGTTTGCCTTGGGAGAGGTTGAGTATTAAGAGAAAGCGAAATTTGGTTAGATTAAGAAAACAGTGGAAGCCCTCTTCCCCAAGTGGTTAGGAACAATGGGTGGTGGATTAGTTGAGAAAGCCATTTGGAGAGGGCTGGAACACATGCACCTAATTCAAATATGTTATTTTAGTGTAAAACATTTAAAAGTATATTCTTTTGCTAATCTTATTGATATAATCTATGGCTTTACTTTGAGAGGCACTCCATTGATTGGATCTCTTTATTTATTTATTTTTTGTGGCTAAACTGTACCCATAATTCTTTCTACCTGATGGTCTATTGTCCAGCTTTATATTTAGCTAAAAAGGGTAACAATTTTTAAATATTTGTGAAGGTCCTATCTTCACACTCCATCTAGATTTTTATGATTCTTCTATTTCATTCACACCTAATACAATAGCAAGTTTTGATAGTGGTCATGATTGGAATGTCTCTCAAAAATTTCAGCTAGTATCCCACTCCTTGGTTTATACCCAAAGGACTTAAAAACAGCATACTACAGAGACACAGCCACATCAATGTTTACAGCAGTGCAGTACACAATAGCTAAACTGTGGAACCAACCTAGATGCCCTTCAGTAGATGAATGGATAGAGAAACTTTGGTATATATACACAGTGGAATATTACTCAGCATTAAAGGAGAATAAAATCATGGCGTTTGCAAGTAAATGGATGGAGTTAAAGAATATAATGCTAGGTGAAATAAGCCAATCCCAAAAAACCAAAGGCTGAATGTTTTCTTTTATATGAGGACATTAACTCATAATGGCAATGGGTGGTGGGGAGTGTGGGAGGAATGGAGGAACTTTAGATAGAAAAAGGGGAGGGAAGGGAAGGGAGAGGACAAGGGGATAGGAAAGACGGTGGAATGAGTTAGACATCATTTTCCTAAGTACATGTATGAAGACACAAATGATGTGAAAATACTTTGTGTATAACCAGTGACTTGAAAAATTGTGCTCTATATGTATAATATGAAATGAATTGCATTCTGCCACCATATATAACAAATTAGAATAAATAAATAATTTAATTAAAAAACTTTCAGCTAGGGTTTTTGTGGAACAATACCTTTATATACATATATTTTTTTTCTTTGGACCTGTATTTAAGTAGTTCACATAATAGCTAACTAAATGCTTTGATTATCTTTACAAGTTCAGCCAGTAGAAACAGAGCAGAAACAAACACAACTGTTGGTAAATATACAGGCCACCTGGTGGGCCTGTAATTGACTAGAGTGATAGAAGGACCCTGTGATATTGTGACATAATCCTTACGTCATGTGCATGTGTCATGGCATAATGAATCCCACTATTGGGTACAATTATAATGCACCAATAAAAACAAATAAAAAAGAAACATATATTTGGTTCCTGTCCTGGTTACACAGCTTCTAAAACTCTTGGAATCTCCGCGGTGATTTTTTTTTTTTTTGGGGGGGGGTATGCTAATGGAAATGACTTAGGAAATAATTGGTCACTCAGAACCCCCAGCTTGCTTCTTGATGGAGACTGGTCACCAGAAAAAGGGAGGCCTGTGTAGAGAATCAGGACTTTTAGCCCAACCCTCTGACCTTCAGAAGGGCAGACGGTCTGAAGGTTGCATGGATCACCAATAGTGAATGATTTAATATGGTGATGCTTATGTAATAAAGCCTCCAGTAGAGAACCCTACGGATGGGTTTGAAGAGCTTCCAAATTGCTGAACACATGGGTGTTCTGGAAGATGTTTTGTCCCAAGAGGGTATAGAAGCTCCATAACCCTTTCCACATACCTTGCCCTGTGCTTCTCTTCTCACTTCCTACTCACCTGTATCCTTTGGAATATCCTCTATAATAAACTAGGAAACATGAGCATTTCCCTAAGTTCTGTGAGCTGTAGTAATAATTAGTTGAACCTAAGAAGGGGATCATGGAAACCCCAATTTATAGCCAGTTGGCCACGAACACAGATCACAGCCTGGGGCTTATGATTGCCATCTGCAGGATGGGGCAGTCTTCTGGGACTGAACCTTTTACTTGTGAAGTCCGAAGCTATCTTCATGTAAATAATGTCAGAATCGAAGTGAAGCATAGGACACCAAATTGGTGTCTTCTGGAGAATTTCTTGTGTCTGAGAAAAATCCACAGACATATTTTGGTGACCAAAATAAGCGTGTTGTGTTGAGTATATGAGAATAGAAAACAGGAGTCAGCAAGTGGTCAAGGGCAGCAAGCATGGTTCAATTCTATCACCGTACCACTCCCCCCCACCCCACACACAAGGAAATGATGCAGTGACATCTGTGAGATAATAAGTTCAATGGAGGATGTCATTGGGATTGAACCTTTTACTTGTGAGGTGAGTTCCTTTAACAGATGCCTATCATTTGATTACAACACCGGTATTAGTTTAGTGAGTGAGTAATTTAAGTGTTATTTTTTCCCCCTGGAAATCAAATCCAGGCAGGGCTAAGCAAGTGTTTGTTACCACTGAGTTGTTCCCCCAGCCCTTTAGTGAGTAGTTTAGATGGAGGCTAATTAAGAGACTTTCCAAAGGAAATGTTCAAGGAGAAGGAGCTGGATTGTACCTTTTACTCACTGACAGTGTAGGAGCCCTGTTTGGGGAGATGGCTTGAATTGCGGTTGACTATGAGCCGTGGAGATTTGGGCATTGTCGTCTTCCGTAGTCTCACAGGACTTGTCCCGAGATCTCGAGTGACTTGGCCGAAATTGCTGATCGGGTCAGCGCCATTTTGGTGGTGTGTATGGCGTGTGTTAGTCGTTGTTAGAACCAGAGAGAAAAGTTATCAGAATAAAAAGCTGTTTGTCTCCAGTTTGCCTCTGAACTTCTTCCCGCAGCTCCGTTGCTCCAAACGCTTCAGACGACAACAGACAGATTTTTTTTCTTTAAAGATTGTTGAATTTTGCTTCACGTTTGCACATGTTAAAAGAAAACACACAGTTTGTACCATGAAAAGTATTTTCTTTGTGCTTGCTTTCAGAGTGGATAAGCCAATTAGATGTGTGTACTGTAGCCAGCCTGACCAGGAAGCTAAGGTTATAGGAGGATCCTTCTTGCTTCTTTTGAAACAAGTGCAGAGGAAAGACAATTAAAAATCCTGGGACTGCTGGGAAATACACCTGTTTAAATTCGGCTCTGAGACCTGACTCAATCCCAATGACATCCTCCAATGAACTTACTATCTCACAGATGTCATTACATTATTCCCTTACAGGGGGCGGGGTAGGGGGGAGTGGCATGGTGATGGAATTGGAGCATGCTTGCTGCCCTTGGCCACTTGCTGACTCCTGAAAACATGTATCCAGTGTTCTCAGTATACATTTCATAGCACTTGGTTTATTTGGGTCCCCTTCCCATATCCTAGCAAAGGGACTTGAAAAGTGCAAGGCTGCAAGAATAAATGTTTGGGCTTGGAGGAGCCTGTAAGTCTTTAATCATTAATGTCTTCTTTTTTTCCTACTAAACTATGTTGCCATTAGAGTTTGTAGAAACCATTTTTAATGCATTATTGATTAATGGAGTACAAAGTAGTCATACTTTTCTCATGAAAAAAATACTGCTTGGGTATACTGGGGAGTAGAGAATTGTTTAATATGTCATCTATTGAATATCTAAAGGCTTTATTTATACTGGAAGGTAGAGCATAAGAAATGATCTTCACATTTTGGTAGATGCAGTATCTACCAGATACTACCTTTAGTGAGTAGTTTAGATGGAGGCTAATTAAGAGACTTTCCAAAGGAAATGTTCAAGGAGAAGGAGCTGGATTGTACCTTTTACTCACTGACAGTGTAGGAGCCCTGTTTGGGGAGATGGCTTGAATTGCGGTTTGACTATGAGCCGTGGAGATTTGGGCATTGTCGTCTTCCGTAGTCTCACAGGACTTGTCCCGAGATCTCGAGTGACTGGCCGAAATTGCTGATCGGGTCAGCGCCATTTTGGTGGTGTGTATGGCGTGTGTTAGTCGTTGTTAGAACCAGAGAGAAAAGTTATCAGAATAAAAAGCTGTTTGTCTCCAGTTTGCCTCTGAACTTCTTCCCGCAGCTCCGTTGCTCCAAACGCTTCAGACGACAACAGACAGATTTTTTTTCTTTAAAGATTGTTGAATTTTGCTTCACGTTTGCACATGTTAAAAGAAAACACACAGTTTGTACCATGAAAAGTATTTTCTTTGTGCTTGCTTTCAGAGTGGATAAGCCAATTAGATGTGTGTACTGTAGCCAGCCTGACCAGGAAGCTAAGGTTATAGGAGGATCCTTCTTGCTTCTTTTGAAACAAGTGCAGAGGAAAGACAATTAAAAATCCTGGGACTGCTGGGAAATACACCTGTTTAAATTCGGCTCTGAGACCTGACTCAATCCCAATGACATCCTCCAATGAACTTACTATCTCACAGATGTCATTACATTATTCCCTTACAGGGGGCGGGGTAGGGGGGAGTGGCATGGTGATGGAATTGGAGCATGCTTGCTGCCCTTGGCCACTTGCTGACTCCTGAAAACATGTATCCAGTGTTCTCAGTATACATTTCATAGCACTTGGTTTATTTGGGTCCCCTTCCCATATCCTAGCAAAGGGACTTGAAAAGTGCAAGGCTGCAAGAATAAATGTTTGGTGGCTTGGAGGAGCCTGTAAGTCTTTAATCATTAATGTCTTCTTTTTTTCCTACTAAACTATGTTGCCATTAGAGTTTGTAGAAACCATTTTTAATGCATTATTGATTAATGGAGTACAAAGTAGTCATACTTTTCTCATGAAAAAAATACTGCTTGGGTATACTGGGGAGTAGAGAATTGTTTAATATGTCATCTATTGAATATCTAAAGGCTTTATTTATACTGGAAGGTAGAGCATAAGAAATGATCTTCACATTTTGGTAGATGCAGTATCTACCAGATACTACCTTTAGTGAGTAGTTTAGATGGAGGCTAATTAAGAGACTTTCCAAAGGAAATGTTCAAGGAGAAGGAGCTGGATTGTACCTTTTACTCATTGACAGATTTTTTTCTTTAAGTATTTTATACTTTTATTTAACTCAGTGAAGAATGGATTAACACATGATGGGTAAAGTGTAGGTCTAATTTCTAAGAGCTTCTAGTATTTGGAAATTAAACAATTTAATTTAGTACTACCAGAAAAGAATTATTCTGCTGGTAGAGCAACAGTATCTGGCTCCTACCTTTTATTCCACATGTGAATGACCATCCAGAGTTTACTACAAAGGACATGAAATGTTGCTGTGCATATTCATACTGCAAGTAAAACTCAAATGCACTTCCATTTATCCCGCTTACTGAATGTTGCAGTATCATACATAAATAATGAAATCTAAGCCTTGGGTACCTTGGAAGCTGTGAGATTGAGCTCCTCCTGATGGGAAAGACAAATTCCAGTTAAATAGGACCCATTCTGAAGTGTGACCAAAGCTGAGCATTCTGTATCCTGTGGGCACTCCTCAACCACAAACAGGATACAAGTAGTAAAGAATGGATGTCTGGACACAGAAGAGCTGCTTCCAGAATTAGGTCTTGCTTGTTGCCCAGACTGGACCCAAACTCTTAGACTCAAGCAATTCTCCTGCTTCAGCCTCCCAAGTACCTGGGACTACAGGTAGGCAGCACCATGCCTGGCTAGTGAAAGTTTTTTAAATTAGGCTATTAACTTTGCATTTATAATATTAGATGACATTATGGAGACACAACTATTTTCTGTTAATCTGGATAAGAAAATTAGGATATATGTATATATAGGATGTATGATATGTATATATGTATGTATACATTTCAAAGAATTTCTGACTCATTTCCCTTCTCTTTTTTTGAGTTCAAATTCTGACTCAGCCATGAAATTTCTAGTTAGGAAAAAAGCAAGAGAGGTTAGATTTGGTCCCATAGGTAGAAACATATGATTAGAAACATTATGCATTTATATTATTGTATTTTATACAAATTATATATCAGCTATTATATAATTGTTTTTTTCCAACCTTTTCTGCTGCTGTTCTTTATGACACAGGTATTTAAAAATGTTAAAATGTCTTTTTCAGTAATTGTGAAAGTTAATAAGAGGAAACTGGTTAAGGTTAAAAATGTCTAAGACATTTTTAACATCTGTAACTTCTATAACATTGGGTTGTGATTATAGCACATGTGTATAAAACAAGAGATAGAGATAGTCTTAATTAGGTAAATAGAAATGGTGTTATAATCACAAAAATACAACTACTATGAACCTTTTCACGATTCAGTGAAAAATAAAAATTGTTTCCTAAATAATTGATGTAATATTAATAATTCATGCATTATACTTGAAAAGTTCAACCTGTCCTTTAGGACATCATCTCTCCTGATTATCAGGTGCCTGCCTTTCTTTCAAATATTTCCTATGCTTGATTTTCCAAAGGCATGTACCTTGTACAGATAGATTCATCTGTTTATTAATGACTCAGCATGTACCCAAAGATAATATTGTCTATTACCTAATGATTTTTTCTTCTGTTTAGAACTAAGTATTTTATACTTTCATTTAACTCAGTGAAGAATGGATTAACACGTGATGGGTAAAGTGTAGGTCCAATTTCTAAGAGCTTCCAGTATTTGGAAATTAAACAATTTAATTTAGTACTGCCAAAAAAGAATTGTTCTGCTGGTAGAGCAACAGAACAATATGTCTGCTTATCTGGAAAGAGAGAGAAGTGATATATAATACAACAGAAGTAAAATTATCGATTCTCAACAACTAATGGAAATAAAATCATCGCAGGTGTTAGCTCAGTCATAATTTTGGGATCAATTTGAAAAATTTTAACATCTGTGTGTAAATATCACATATTCTCAAAAGGCAGAGATATTCTTGCATTTAGAGGAGCCACTCTTAAGTTATTGAATGTGGAGAATATGCTGCGTACACTCCGACTCGGTGGGAAAATCAGCTTAGAGTTTTAGAGTGCTGTGTAATTTCACTATTCCACTTTTCTGTGAGCTCATCAGAATGGGAAATGCAAATCTTGATTGTTCTCAAGGGCTTAACAGCCGATCTTGTTTAACTTTTCCTATATCATTGATTTATTTTGGACGTTGATCAAGTCTGACCATGATCCAAGAATTGATGGTTCAGCATTCCAGGGAAGTTGGCCTGGAGTGGTGAGTAGGCAAAGTTAATGACTTTTTGGATCCCATCCACAAGTGAATGATTTAGTAGCATTATCAGTTTCTCCCTGCTTTTAAAATATCATTTCAAAATCAAATTTACCACAATCCAAGGACTCTTGTCAAATGAAATGGAAAGTTGATGGAGATATGGCATCACTGACTGCCTAATTCTGTATTCGGATCCAACTATTGACAGAAGGAAATTATAGGTCATTCAGTTATGTTATTATTAATCATAAGATTAATATTAAAATATCAAGATTAGTGTCTTCAAGTGAAAGAAAGCTTTCAAATTCTTCTATTCAATTGTTAGAAAGCATTCAATGGCAAGATAGTTTTGATTGATTACATAACTGAATATTGACATTTTTAAAATTTCTTTTCCAGCTAATTGTATTAGAATACATTTGTAAAAGCATATTCGTCCATAAGTTAGATTCAAGCAGAATCATCTAAAAAAGATTATTTCAGTAAAAACAGAAGAGTAAGCTATATTTCCCCCTTGTTAAATGAAACATAGACTCTAGAATTTTTGAGGTCTGAACTACTCCATCTATATCCACTTATCCAGCATTTCCTTCTTTGACTACAGAAAACATATCTGTTCTCCTATTCAAGACCAACACTTCCCCTGGCCCACTACCTCCCATTTTCCTGTGATTTTTCAAGGATATTATTCTTGTTATTCTCCTTTCTCCTGTAAATCAATTTTTCTGCTATAATTTTTGATTGGTAATTGCACCATGGAATATTAGATTAAAAAAAAAAAAGTCATTTGGTTTTACTTCTTCCTCTAACTCCCATCCCATTATTTAGCTCCTCTACAATCAGCTTCTAGAAATAGTTGTCTGGATCATCTGTACCTGTTTCTTTCCTCCCACCTCTTCTTGGCATTTACCTCCTCATTCTATCAAAATTGTGCTTGCCAAGGTCATCAGAGACTTTACTTTTGCTTCATGTAATGACTGATCCCCACTTCTTATCTCACTTGACCTTTCAGTTCATTTGACGTGTGTGATCTTGCCCTAATTTCCAACTTAGTATCGGGGACACTACCCTTTCTTGGTTCTTGCTCAGCCTCACTGGGCATTTTTCTGTGGTCTTTGCTCTCTCTTCCTTATCTTTCCTACTTCTTTGGGTTGTCTCAGGGCTGAATCCTCATGACACGCCTTTTCACTATCCACATTCCTTCACTATGTGATTTTATTGGATCTCATGACTTTAATGCAATCTAAAGATTAACTAAAAAATTCTATCTTGACCCCTTGACACTTCCCCTGCACCCCAGACTCGTACATTCAAATGCCGACTTGTTATTTCCACTTGGTATAGTGTAGACCTACCAAACTTAATATTGTATCTCCTAAACTGAATCCTAATTCTTGCCCTTTACTCTCCAACATTACTCTTCCAATATGGGTATCTTCCTGAGTACCCCATTTTCATACCCCAAGTGTACTCCATTTTCATAAGTAGAAACTCTTTCTATTCAGTTGTCAGAAAGTATAAAACAAAATTGAAAAACCCCAGGGAAAACACACACACACAACACACACACACACACACACGCACGCAAAACAAAAACAAAAAAAAAGTATAAAGTTATTCTTTATTCTTTTACTTTTCTGAACTCTACTTCTAGGTCTTTAAGAAATTCCATTGGATTTTCTATTAAAACATACATAATTTATCTATTTCTTAGCACTTGCATCATGACCAACATAGTTCAAACTGCCCAATTTTTGCCTACATTACTGCTGTCATCACCGGCCTTGTGTCCTGCTTCCTCTGTTACTTCTTCTGTGATCTATATTCAGTATACAAGCTGGAGGATCTCAGCTGGCCTTTCATCTCAGGCAGAATAAATACCAAAGCCCTTTCAATGATTTACTAGGCTTTCAAGATCAGCCCCTCCACTCCTTCCTCAGCCACATTAGGAAACGTCTTCATTCTTTCACTCATTCTCCTAGTCATGGTGGTCTTTTTTCTGTTCCATAAACAACCAGGCAAGCTCCTGTTCCAGGGCCTTCCCTGATCCTTCCACCTAGAACACTCTTTCCCCAGAAATCCCACGACTCCCTGCCTTTCTTCAAATTTCCTCAAATTCCACTTTATTAGTGGGATCTTTCCTCATTACTGGATATAAAATAACATCACCTACCCTAAATCGGTACTACCCAGATGTACCTTTTCTGTATAGTACTTGTAATTATTTGTCATACTTTGTATTTATTTGTTAATTTAGTTATTTTCTAATTTTCCTACCTGGAAAATGTATGCTCCAAGAGGGCAGCATTGATGAGTATGGGAACTAAATTTCCATGTAATGTGGAAAAGTACTTCTTAAATGTGAAGGGTCATCACAATCATCTGAGTAACTGTTCAAAAATGAAAATTTCCAGAGGCTTTTTATTTTTACTTTTGCATTCACATGTTTATTGACTACTATTTTTCTCTTTCCACATCTTTTTAAATTGGTGCATTCTAGTTGTACATAATGGTGGGATTTGTTGTTACGTATTTGTACATGCACACAATATAACAATATAATTTGGCCAATAACACTCCCCAGAACTTCCCTCTCCCTCCCAATCTCCCCCATTCTTTCCCACTACTAATCTTCCTTTGATTTTTATGATATCCTTGCCCTCCATTTTCCTTTTCCTTTTTCTTCTCTAGCTTCCACATATGACAGAAAACATGCTACCTTTGATTCTAAGTTTGACCTATTTCACTTAACATAATGGTCTCCAGTTCCATCCATGTTCTTCAAATGACGTAATTTTATTTTTATTTATGGCTGAATAAAACTCCATCATCTATATTATATTATACATTTAATATATACGTAATATATTTAATATATACTAATATATTAATTATACTAATTAATATATTACATATATACATATGTATTATATATTATATGCCATGTATATGTATACGTATATGTATATATATTACATGCCATGTAGTGAGTTCTGTTTTGGCCATTTGGATGCTGCAGTGACTAAGCAAAAGAATTCTGAAAGCCGGGCGCGGTGGCGCACGCCTGTAATCCCAGCACTTTGGGAGGCTGAGGCAGGAGGATGGCGAGTTCAAAGCCAGCCTCAGCAATGGCGAGGCACTTAGTAACTCAGTGAGACCTTGCTTCTAATAAAAATACAAAAAAGGGCTGGGGATGTGGCCCAGTGGTCAAGTGCCCCTGAGTTCAATCCCCGGTACCGAAAAAAAAAAAAAAAAAAAAAAAAAAAAAAAACTCTGAAAAAGAGACTATGCAGCTCCTAGAAGAAAACTTAGGGTCAACACTTCAGCATTAGGCACTGGCAATGATTTTCTCAATAGGATCCCTAAAGCTCAGGAAATAATACCATAAGTTTGTAAATGGAATGGCATCATGGTGAAATGCTTCTGCAGGTTCTGCACAGCAAAGGATATTTATATTTCATTATATTATACATATAATATGTATGTAATATGTATCACATTTTCTTTATTCATCTGTAGATAGACTCCTGGGCTGGTTCCATTGTTTGGTATTGTGAATTATGCTGTTATAAATATGGGTATGCATGTATCACTGTAGTATGATGACTTTAATTCTTTAGGATAAATGTCAGGTAGTGGTATATCTGGCTCATAAGGTGGTGCAACCTTATGAGTCTTTTGAGGAACCTAGTCCTAGTCTTTTGAGGAACCTCCATACTGATTTCCATAGTGGTTGTACTAATTTACAATTCCACCTATATTGTAAAAGTGTTGCTTTTTCTCTACATCATCTTCCAACATTTATTATTATTGTGTTCTTGTTGAATGCCATTCTGACTGGTGTGAGATGAAATTTCAGTGTAGTTTTGATTTGCATTACCATAATTGCTAATGATGTTGAACAGTTTTTTTTTTTTTTTCATGTATGTGTTGGCTATTTGCATTTCTTCTTTTTATAAATGTCTGTTTAATTCATTTGGCCATCTATTAATTGGGTTATTTGATTTTTTGGTGTGAAGTTTTTTGAGTTCTTTCTGTATTCTAGATATTAATCATCTGTCAGAGGAATAACTAGTAAAGAGTTCTTTTGCCAATTTTTAGGTTCTCCCTTCACATTCCTAATGGGTTCCTTTGCTGTGCAGAACCTGCAGAAGCTTTTCACCATGATGCCATTCCATTTATAAACTCATGGTATTATTTCCTGAGCTTTAGAGATCCTATTGAGAAAGTCACTGCCAGTGGCTAATGCTGGAGTGTTGACCCTAAGTTTTCTTCTAGGAGTTGCATAGTCTCTTTTTCAGAGTTCTTTTGCTTAGTCACTACAGCATCCAAATGGCCAGAACAGAACTCATTTAATGGCATGTATCCAACAAATATTTGTTGGAAT
This sequence comes from Tamias sibiricus, assembly GCA_025594165.1. Classification (NCBI taxonomy): domain Eukaryota; kingdom Metazoa; phylum Chordata; class Mammalia; order Rodentia; family Sciuridae; genus Tamias; species Tamias sibiricus. Next base: position 17,067,043 of record CM046662.1, read on the forward strand.
GAATGAAAGACTGAATGTGGAAACTCACTCCCCACACTTTAGGGTGATGAGAAATGTGGGATTTTATCTCCATTTTTCACTAATGTGTTTCTTATTCTGTGAAACACTTGCTGTTAGTTAGATACCATGTTAGACACTAAAACAAGTTAAAAGGAAGTCTTCCTTTTAATTTTTTCCCTAGCTAAAGGGATTACTGTATAGTTACCAAAATTAAGACTGTATCTATCTATCACAATTTCACACACAAAACAATCAGTCTTGAGCCATTTTGAGTTCTACCTCCACCCTGTTTACATATTATGTTTTGTTGAAGCAACCTTTTATGTAATAAATAGAATGAAAATGCAAAAATAAATTCTGAGGAATAATTGGTAGCTGATAAAACAAAATGATTCATACAGGATTTTTAAAAAAATTTAGTTTTCTGTAGGTGACTTTACTCCCTCTATTTCATATATTTGAAATTAGATATAAAGGCATGTCTTTAACATAGGCATATACTGTCCATTTCATGTAATTCTCCTAAAATAATTTTAGACCTGCATGCATTTGGGCTATTCTTAGAATAATACCTCCCTAGGAAGACAGAAAATATGCCTGAAAAGCTATAACATATCACCTGAGGCCTAGTTTCTATTTTCAGAATCTTACAAATCTGATTATAGGGTTAGATAATAAATATGTGAAGTAAGTATTAATGCAATGTAGATCAGTGCTTCCTAAATTTAGAGGATCACTAAAATCATCTAAGGAGCTTTATTCAAATTTTCAGATTTCTTTAGTCCAGAGATAGAATGATTTTACTAAATCTGAAATAGAGCTTGGGAAACTGGATTTTGTTTTGTTTTTTATTTATGTGGTGCTGAGGATCAAACCCAAGGCCTCATGCATGGTGGGCAAGTGCTCTATTCACTGAATCACATCTCAGTCTGAAGCTGGATGTTTTCAAGTTCTCAGGATTCTTATGAGCAGACAGAGTTTGTCTACTGTTGTAGACAGTAAGGGTTAATGAACTAGAATAGAGCTATCTTTCCTTGGAATGAGGCTGTCAGATGTTGAAATTTCATTGGACTTGAATAATAGAGGTCAGTGTTAAGAAGACAAACATAACTTGGAGTGGGGAAAAGCAAATTTATGAAGAGTTTAATTAGTCATGTAACAGTTACAGTGCTCTTGATTCTAAGTAATATTACACATAACTAAAAGACTCCAAAAGCATAAGGATATTTATTATCCTTTTAGCAAAAACTCTGAATATGGGGCTGATTTGAACTCAGTTATTTGGCAGCTCAGTGGTGCCTCAGAGGACAGCCTTTTTTTAGTACCCTTTAGGGAACCACTGTGTTTCATGTTTTGTCTTAGAATGGCTCCGTCAGAGTTGCTGCCTGTCTGCTGGAGCTCTGACTTCATGCTCTCATATGATGCCATCTAGAAAATACACAAGGAAGGAAGGGAGTTTCTCCTTACTCTGCTTTTGATTAAGAAGGAAAAATTGTTCTGAGAGGCTCTTAGCAGAGTCCCCCTCGTATTCTACTGGGCAGTATTGTATCACATAGGCACTCTGCACCTTTGAAGGATGTGTGAGAAGGTGAGGGTCTGATGCTTTCAGCCTTTGTGGTGCAAGGCAGTTTCTGTCAGCAAATGAGAAATCAGGAAGAATGGTTGACAGTGGGCAACAGACAGTGTCAGAACAAGAGCTGTGAGTCACTGGCATAAAGTAGCACACATTTTAAATTTATATTTGTGAACACTGTTCTCCCTCTCCCTGTCTTGCGAAGTCAAAGTCAAGCCTGAGTCCCAAAAGTATAGAGGAATATTTTTGTGGGTAAAATAAGAAAAACAAAAATGAGTGCTTGTGCAATAATTACTGTAGTAGTTATTTACTATCATCTGAGGTCCAATCCCCCATACTGGGGATTGAACTCAGGTGCTCTACCACTGAGCCACATTACCATCTCTTTTTCTTAGTGAAACCCTGTCTCTAAATAAAATATAAAAAAGGGTTGGGGATGTGGCTCAGTGGTTAAGCACCCCTAGGTTCAATCCCCAGTACCCCACCTCCCCCAAAAAAATAGCTCCATGGGTTTTGACGTATGCATTGAGTCATTATTTAATGATAGATACTTGACTCACTGCACTCGTCAACCATACCAATTTACTGGTAATCCCTTTTTTTTTTTAAACTACCGATCTCTTTTGTTTTCTCTGTAGCTTTGCCTTTTTCAGAATGCTAGATAGTGGAAATCATTCACATGTTGATTTTCCAGACTGGCTTCTTTCACTTAGAAAACAGGTATTTAAGACCTATCATCTCGTGATTAATTTCTTTTAATTTCTCCAAAGTGTATCTTTGTATGAAATACAGTTTATTCATTACCTTATTGAAGGACATCTTGGTTGCTTTCATTTTTGTTAATTAATGAATAAAGTTGCTATATACATTAATATGTTGGTTTTGGTGTGTGGACCACAGTTTTGAAATCATTTGAATAAACACCTGGAAGCATATTTGCTTGGTATTGTTTGGCTGTTTATAAGAAACAGATTTTTTAAAAAAAATCTCTGCTCTTTTGCAGTTTCAAAGCACCATGGCTAGGTTTGAATTTTCATTTGTTTTCTTATATACATGGCTTCTTATTCCCTAAGCTTTTTGAATGTGTGGGTTCATATTTGTCATTATTTTTGAAAAGTTCTCGGTCATTTTCATTTCAAATGCTTCTCTGTTGTCTCTTTCTTTTCTCTCCAGTTTTCCAGTTATGCATATGTTACAACTTTTGTAATTGTTCCTTAGTTCTTGGCTGTTCTGTTTCTGTTTCTCTTTTTTCTTCTTTCATTTCCTCTTTGTACCTCTGCATGGAAAGTTTTTTTTTTTTGATTTACATTTAAGCTCACTGATTCTTTCTTTGGAAACATGAAGTTTATTGTGCTCATCAAAAACATTCTTCATTCCTATCATTGTGATTTTGATTGCTAGCTTTTCCTTTTGATTCTTTCTTTGAGTTTTCTTCTCTGTACTTACATTACCAGTCTTAGAAATATTCTATTTTCCCACTAAACCCTTAATGTATTAATTATAGTTATTTTAAATTCCCTGTCTGCTAATTCCAATATCTGTGTCATATCTGAGTCTTGCTCAGATGATTGCTTTTTCTCTTCAGAGTGTGTTGTTTATTTCAACTTTAAGCATGTTTGCAATCGTGTTTTCAAAGAGGACATATTGTATCAGCCAATAGAAAATAAGGACGATAGTCTTTTACTGTGAGAAGGTACTCCAATGTACTAGGAGCAAGTTAATGGTTTTTTAATAGCAAGTGACTTCAGGTTCTCCTAGAGGGTCTTTGGTCTGTCTCCTCTTGACTTTGAACTTCCCTAAATACTCCCATTCACAGAGACTCTGCCTTACAGCTCTTTCTTTCGGCTGTAAACTTAGTTGTTACACTGGACTCCTTTTGGAGTGGTGCTATAAGGCATGGGGAAGGGAAACATTCTATGGTCTTCTAATACTCTTTAGTCTTTTAATGGTCTTGTGTTTTAGGATTGTGAGCTTCACAATTCTTTCTCGGGTGACATAGCTTTTATCCCCTGTCTACTCTTTGCATGACTATAGTATTATCAGTTTATTTCCTTATAGTGAGCTCTATTGTTTGTGACCCCCCCCCAATAGATTAGACAAGAAAATTCAAGGAAGATGGGCTAAGACTTTTGCAAAGTCCCCCCCCACCCCCCCACCCCGGAGAGAAGGACATTTTTATGAAGAAGAATCTAGGTATATTTTACATTGATTATTCTTCCTTTGCCCTGCCAGAGCTATGAGGGGAGTTTTCTTAGGTCATCACTGTGAGTACCTGGTAGGATGTCTGGAGGTAAAGCCCACAAAAGCATCCTGTGGGCTGAAACCACAAGGTTCTCTCACTCTCACACTAGACCACATCCAGCCTTTCGTAACTCTTCAAAATTACCATCTGTAGTGGGCTAATTTTTGTTTCCCCCAAAAGATATATTTAAGTTCTTGAGAAGTCTAGGTCCTGGTAAAAAACCTGGGTGTGGCCAGGTATGGTGGTGCATGGCCTGTAGTAACTACTTGGGATGTTAAAGCAGGAGGATCGCACGTGCAAGGCCAGTCTCAGCAATGTAGTAAGACCCTGTTTGAAATTTTTAAAAAAATAAAAAGGAGCCGGGCGCGGTGGCGCACGCCTGTAATCCCAGCACTTGGGAGGCTGAGGCAGGAGGATCGCGAGTTCAAAGCCAGCCTCAGCAATGGCGAGGCACTTAGCAACTCAGTGAAACCCTGTCTCTAATAAAATACAAAAAAGGGCTGGGGATGTGGCCCAGGGGTCGAGTGCCCCTGAGTTCAATCCCCGGTACCAAAATAAAAATATATATATATATATATATATATATATATATATATATATATATATAATAAAAAGGACTGGGGGTGTGGCTCAGTGTTAGGGTGTCCCTCAGTTCAATCCCCTTAAGTGAAAAATAAGCAAAGCAAAATAAAAGAAACTATGTGTGATTTTTTAGGCCCATGCACCAAGCACAGGCAATTACAAAGGCTTTACTTGACAGGTCTTATGGGGAAGGTTGTCCTTCCCATGGCAGATTTGGTGCCCTGCCAGTGCGTTGCTCTGAAGGGAGCTACAGTCCAAGGGCTCAGTCCCCCGCGGTCAGTCATTCTTCCAGAGATATCTTCCCTAGAGGCCTAGCACTCCGTACCTGGAAACCTTTTTATTGAGGTCCCTCTTCAGTGGTCTTTCTTTGTGGAAACCTCTTCACAGAGTAGACAGGAACTCAATGAAACTCCTTCTCCACTCTGCTCCAGTATTCAGTATTTTTCTGGTCTTAGTCCTTCTGTTTTTTTCTCTCTTTGACTCCCAAATCCAAGAATATGCAGGAGACTTTTGTTGGGAGAAAGCTCCCTCTGTCTGTGCTGATCCAGCCTGCTCTCCACCAACACATTCCATGTGGAAAAATGGAATGGGGGACATCACTGCTTTCTCTGGCTACTGTTTTTACTATCATAGTAACTAGTTGACAATTTGTTTCATTTTCTAGTTCGGCTCTCTCCAGCCCACCTCAGCTCTTGCTAGTCTTAACCTTTGTACTTGTGATCTAGACTTCATTTGGAAATAGAATTTTGCAGGTGTAATCAAGTGAGAATGAGATGATGCTGAATTTGAGTTGGCTATAAGTACAACGATTGGTGTCTTTTTAAGAGAAAGGAGAAGGACAGTTAAATACAGAGATACAGAGGAACGAAAACCATGTGAAAATGAAGTGGACGTTGGAATAATGAAGCAGCAGGCTCAAAAGAGGCAAGATTGCTAGCACCCATCCCAAAGTAGTAAGAGGAGAGGGAAAATTCTTTCTTCTCCAGAGTCTTCAAAGGAAGGATGGGCCTGATGACATTTTGATTTCAGATATCTAGTCTCTGGAAATGTGATAGAATAAAATTTTAAGCCACACAGTTTATGACTTTATTTATCTACTTGAGAACCCTAGGAATCTAGTAAAGAATATGGTAGTGGCATGAGAAAGTGGGTTTGGAAGAATTTTGAAGCATATGATAGAAAAAGCCTAGATTGCTTTGAAGAGGACTGTTGGTAGAAATATGGAACGTAAAGGTATTTCTATTTAGTCTTAGATGGAAATGAAAAACATGTTAATAGAGAACTGGGGGAAAAAAGCAATTCTTGTGTTACAGTAGCAGGAAGCTTGACTGAATTATATTCTATTATTGGGTGGGAAATTTGCAAGCAATGAACTTGGATATACAGACTAGGAGATATCTTAGCAAAATATTCAAGACATGGGCTATTTCTCTTTGTTCCTTATAGTAAAATGTGAAGAGAAAGATAAATTGAGAAATCATTAGGCAAAGAGGAACCTGAACTTTGTGATTTTGAAAGATCTCAGCCAGTCTACATTGTGAAAGTTGCTGAAACAGATAAGGTGTTTTCTAGTTTCACGGAGTCACAAATGGAGAGGGAACATCAAGGCCATAATTGGGGAACCTGCAGCTGGAGTGATCGGACTTGTGATTCCTGGATCTCATCAGCCATCTCAACAGAAGCCATGACTAGGGATGTGGTTAGCCATGAAAAGTCTTCAGAGAGCACACACATAAAATACTTGAAAGACCAAATATAGTTTTGAGAATGTTAGGTTGCCAATTTGGACAGTAGGGGACTTTGATGGAACGGAATAAAGGAACACCGTCAGATTTCTGAGACTCTACAGGCAGGGAATAACCTGACAAAACTACTCAGCTACAAACATGTTATTCTTCCAGAAAAAGGAAGACTAACTTGACCAACTCCTGGCTGAGAGAGAGGGGCCGCCCCTTGGGAGCACAAGAGGGTGAGGCCACTGCCTCCCATAGTGACAGATTGATGGTGCACAGAGCCACAGAAGGTTGTTCCTAGGCCTTGAAACTTAATGGAATTTGCTCTGCTGCATTTCAGATTTACTGAAGATTTATGTCCCCCATATTTCTTCTAGCTCCTTTCTTTTGCAATGAAAATGTATGTTCCACAACTGATTTTGACAGCAGATAAGGTGTTTTCTAGTTTCATGGAGTCACAGATGGAGAGGAATCTTGCCTTTGAAAAGATCACATCCAGAGTTCTTGCTCACACCTGATTTAGATATGAGATCTGGGGCTTAGATTGGACCCAGAAGTGAGTTAAGACTTTGGAGAGGTAGGGATGATGTAAATGTATCTTGCACATGGGAAGGACATGAATCTGCAATCCCTAAGGATAGTATGTAGTGGATGGAATTGTGTCTGAAGAAAAGTTTAAGTCCTGACCCCCAGTACCTGTGAGGTGACTATATTTGGAAATACAGGTTTTGAAGATGTATTCAGTGGAGATGAGGTCATCCTGAATTAAGACAGCTATTAAATCCAATGAATGATGTCTTTATAGGAGAAAGGAGATGGAGGTTTCTGATAATAATAAAATGTGAGAGGCAAACTATAAATCGATGAAGTAATTTTTAAGCAAAAAGAAATAAGAATTTGATGATTTAGAAACATCTCAGCCTATGTATGTGGCATAAAGAGGCAACATGCAAAGGAGAGGCAGAGAAGGACGTAGTCTATGAATGTAAAGGAAGAAATTGGAGTAGTGTATTTCAAACCAAAAAAGGTTAAAGGTTATCAGATGAAAGTAGGAAGAGGCAAGAAGAGAAACTTCGAAGGGAAAACGGCCCTGCCTACACCTTGGTTTTGGATTTCTGGTCTTCAGACCTAGGAAAGAATACATTTTTGTTGTTTTAAAGCCATTCAGTTAGTGGTTATTTGTTACAATGGCTTAGAAGATAATAAATTGTTAAGTTTATGACTTTTGCTGCTTCTATTCAGGTAAGCAGATCTTAGCTGTGTCTCTCTGGATGACTCTGTCTCTTCAGGTTTTAGTTGAGGGGATTGCCCTACAAATTCAGTTCTCTTGAGTCTGAGAAAAGTCATTGATGCTCAATTTGTCCAAATGTCCACCTTTTTCTTGTAAGATTGGGAATGACTTTCACATCCTTAACATGCCAGAGTCAAACTTGAAGTTTTCCCTCTTTTATTATTTTTAACCTATTTTTTTTCCCTGTTTGGAATTTCTTTCTATTTTTTACAAATATCCTATGCAAGATAGGAGCTAGTTTACTATAAGGTCTCAATTGTGGAACACTCTCTTATTCCTTCACATTCTGACAAGAGAATGTCTTATTCTTCAAGACCTAGATCAGAATGTCAGTTACTTCATGAATTCTTGGGTTTCCCTTCTTTGCCTGCATGGAACACGTCTCGCTCTCTCTCTCTACCATGTTGTTCACAAAATGCTTTGAAAATATCTCTAATTATAGTGCTCATCAAGTTATGTTACACATATTTTCTTACTCAAAAATAAATGTCTTTCTGGGAAGTGATATTGGTCAAATTACATTGTTATATTGCATGCATGTACGATTATGTAACAAAGAATCCCATTATGTAAAACTATAATGCACCAATAAAAATGTGGAAGAGTGAGCCAGGCAAGGTGGTGCATGGCTGTAATCCCAGTGGCTTTGGAGGCTAAGGCAGGAGGATCACAAGTTCACTAAGCAACTTAGCAAGACCCTGTCTCAAAACTGAAAAAAGAAAAAAAAAAAAAAGACTGGGGATATGGCTCAGTGGGAAGTGGCCCCTGGGGATTTAAATCCGGGTACTCTCCACCCCCCAAAATATGGAAAGAGGCAAAAAATAAATGAAACAGGTATTTTAAATTAAAAATAACAAAAATACCTTTATATCTTTTAAATATCTGATGCTTTTATCTCAGTTGTAATTGAACAATTGTTTTTAAGTTTGTTTTTCCATATTTGTTTCACACATTGAAATGTTATCTTCCCAAGTGAAAGAAATGTGTTCTTATTGTTCAACACTTTATTCATTTATTGAACAAATATATTTGTGTTTAGAAAGTGGCAGGCATTGGGCCGGACGCGGTGGCGCACGCCTGTCATCCCAGCACTTGGGAGGCTGAGGCAGGAGGATTGTGAGTTCAAAGCCAGCCTCAGCAATGGCGAGGCACTTAGCAACTCAGTGAGACCCTGTCTCTAATAAAATACAAAAAAAGGCTGGGGATGTGGCCCAGGGGCCAAGTGCCCCTGAGTTCAATCCCCGGTACCAAAAAAAAAAAAAAAAAAAAAAAAAAAGAAAGAAAGTGACAGGCATTAGGCTAAGGACACACACACACACACACACACACACACACACAATGATCATATAAATAGTAATAAGCATTGCGAAGAAATAAGTGGGATATTGAGAAATAAGATTAACTCCACAGGCTTCTGTTTGAAGGTGACATATAAACTGAGATATGAAGGATAGTAAGGAAAAAGACCCCAAAGGATATTAGAATTCTGATCCTTCTTTCCAGACCAAGCAATCTATATACAGCACTTATACAAAAAGGAATTTGAATGTTTTCAGACCATAAACTTCTGAGTCAAGGACTATGTCCCACATCTTTGTGTTTATTACATACACATAGCAGCACATGGTAAGAGAAGGACCTTGAGGGAAGGAAGAGTAGGTTGACATTTGGTAGTTGCCTAGTAACTATCAAACTGAATACAATATTACCATACTGCGTCCACATGTTATTTCCCGTAATTCCACAACAACCTTGAAAGGCATTATCACTTTTCCTTGATCTTCATGAAAGTCAGGTTTCTCATCCACGGCTGTAGAACTCTGAGACTAATTTGTGAGTGAGGTAGGAAGTGAACCAAGGAAGTTTTTGTGCCATTCTTTATAACATGGTGCTTCCTAATTGTAAATGACCGCCAAATACAGGAACACCTTAAGGCTGGAAAGCCTGATGAATATGGACATTTAAGCCATTCTTCTGTTCTAATGGATTTTACCTTAAATATCCTTGAGTAGATATTTTAAATTCCTTAATTTTATGTGGATATAGTTCTATTTTGAATCCCGTGTCTATGGCTTTAACAACCATTTTTAGCAAATCAGTGTTTACCAGTCCTAGGATGGTTGGAAGCTCAGGATTTCTGTATGGATGGAAAGAAAAGAAGGAAAAGTGAAAAATCAAGCTGTTGGCCAATCATTAACCAGGAGGGTTAATCAAGGCCAGTGTAGAGATGGGTAGCTATCAAATGAACAAAACAAACTACATTGTAATTTGGAAAACCTTCTATATTTAATGGGTTCTAAAATGTAAGACCCTTTTTACCTATAGCCTCTGCAACTGACAGCCTTCTGTTCATCAGCAAGGAAAGATATGCTTCATATTAAGTGATGGCAGAAGCATCTGTTTCTGTCATTTTGACTGCACATCAACTTGATTTCACATATGCAAATGATGTAAGCTCTTACAAAGAGCCCTGTGGTATAATTGACTTTGCATTAAGGGTTGTGAAATATGTTCTTATTCTTGACCTTCATTTTACTCATTAGTGAGCTTTGAATGCAATTTGTGACTGAAGATTAGGAATATTTAATCATTTTGGGGAAGGCTAAGTCCAGTTTATGAATATGTAAAAAGATGGTGGACATATTTTCAATAGACAGTGATCTGGGTTGTAGTCTGGAATTCTGGTTCCAAGCTTTAGTCCACCCCGAAAGGTTGTGTGAATCTGCTCTATACTCCTCATAGATTCCTAGAATCTGAGACGACGAAGAGCTTAATCCTGAGGTATAGTGCATCCCAATGCATGCAAATTCTACTATGGATAACATGTGAGGATTTTAATATACAGTGGCATGACACTCAATAACCTTAAATTTCACAAGTTTGAATGTACTATTCTTTTATTTATTTATTTATTAGTTATTGATAGGCCTTTATTTTATTTATTTATATGTAATGCTGAGAATTGAACCCAGTTCCTCACCCATGCCAGGCAAGTGTGCTACTGCTGAGCCACAGCCACAGCCCCTGGAATAGAATATTCTTGATTGCTCTGATTCTCAGAGGGAGAAAATTTTTTAGTTTGTTTGAAAGTTTGGTGTGTCTTTGTAACATCTCTAGTGCTTTGTAATCCTTCTTTGTCTCTCTTTTTTTTGGTGTGTGTGTGGTACTAGGGATAACAAGGGGTGCTGGGTATCACTGAGCTACATCCCCAGCCCTTTTACAAATTTTTTTTTAGTTTGATATAAAGTCTTGCACAGTCGCTAAACCTGGCCTTGAACTTGACATCTTCCTATCTCAGCCTCATAAGTAGCTGAGATTATAGGTTGGCACCACCATGCCTGGCCGTAATCACCTATTTAAACTGAGGAAGGCCCAAGTTCAGTCTTTGACAAGAAAAATAGCTAATTAGACTACAATGACACTATTTTGTTTTTAATTTATACATCTTTGGGGATATTCTATTTGTAGCAAATGTTACGGTTAATTAATTACTTACAAATTTTTCATTTAAAATTTATTTAAGTAACAAAGGAACTTAATTTAAATAAAATGATGTCAGTAAACAATAATAAAGATGGTATGTAAGTGGGACAATTATCATTTATTTAACAAATATTGAGTATCTACTAATGTCAATTTCTGTTATGAACAATGGGAACTATAGTAATGCATGATATAGATTAGAAATAGATAAAAATCTTATGGTTTTGAGAAAAAAATATTTACAAAGAATGAGTAAAATTATAGCATGTGTGATAAATTCCATAAAAACAGTAAAGGAGGGTAAAGGATGAGAGATACAATGTGTGTGTGCACGTGTGTGTGTGTGTGTGTGTGTGTGTGTGTGTGTGTCTGCACACGCGCTATTTCAGAATAGTCAGGAAACAGTTTTCTTAAGAAGGCTGGATTAAGTTGAAGCAGTGCTCCATGCAAAGATGCGAGGGAAAGTGATTGTGGGTAGAGGAACAGTAGCTCTGAAAGCCTGAGGAAAATAAGCCTGGTGTGCTAGAGATGCAGCAAGAAAGCCAGGCAGCTAGAAACAGGTGAGTACGGCAGACGATGTGGAAAGATGAGGCTGAGAAAAAGAGAAGGGTGGGTCTATGCAAGGTCCTGCAGGCACCCTAAGGAATTTGCCTTGTATTCTGAGATTGATGGGAAGTCATTGAGGATCTTTTGAGTTGAGGTGTGCTAAGATCTGCTTTGTTAAACAAATATTTTCCATGGCACTTGTTAAAGATGGTAAAGAAGACTTTGAAGAAATGATTTTTTGCAATTGCAGCTGGGGGAAAAAAAATCAGGTTCAACTCTAAACACAAGAAGAACAAGTGAGGAATTGCATCCAAGAAACAGAATAGGGGTCAATTGTTGGAAAATTATTAAGAGGAAACAGGAGGATAAGAAGGATTCCGGCCAAGTTGACTTGGAAGGATTCTTGGTGAAGGCAAGTCAGACATAAAATATCAAGGGTGATTAGATGCTGTTTTAGTCCTTTTGTTGTCTTATTATATAACAATATCTGAGACTGGATAATTTATAAACAATAAACGTTTATGTTGCCCATGGTTGTGAGGCTGGTATGCCCATAGAACATGGCACAAGTATCTGAAGCATCTGACAAAGGCTTTTAAGCTGTATCATTCCATGGCAGGGTGTGGAAGGGCAAGAAAGTGTGAAGACAGGGGCAGAATGGGAGCCCATGCTCATCTTTTTTTTTTTTTTTTTTTTTAATCAGGTACCATTCCCAGGATAACTAACCCATTCTCATAATAATGGCATTAAACCATTCATGAGGGCAGAATGCTATGACCTAATCTCCTCTTAATGTTCCCATCTCTTAATACTGTCATAATGAAAATTAAATTTAAAAATACGTTTAGAAGGGAGTCTTGAAGTCATAGCAGATGCCAAGAGCTGGAAGATGAGGAATTTGATTAGATATTCAGGGTGAATGATTCATGATAAACTGACACAGCAGGATTCTTGGCTAAAACTGGATTAAGCAGGCCACAGACAGAGCCCAAGGCTGAGGTCTTGTTGCAAAGGGCTTAGAGGAGCTGGACTCATATTTGGTCAGGGAGAGAGTCTTTGTGTACTTTATAATTTTGGAATGCTACCTTGGAAGTTTCATGATAAACTTTATAAAGGGGCCAGCAGTTGAAGTGAGGGGATAATAGGGATTATGGTTTCCTGGATGAGTGATAACTAAGTACTGTCCTGTAGGCTGAGAATCATGTAGAGGCTGAAATACAGTTAGAGCTCTGTTCTTAAGCACTGTGTCCTGATACAAATTGTATTAAGCTGGAGCAAGTAGAGTCTTTTTCTAATCTTTGCATAATCCTCTGCTGCCAATCCATAGGCCCACAGAACAATACTTTTCTAAAGCTCATATATGTTCCATCTTCTCATCCAGCTTTTTGCCTGTCCCAAAGGGGTACCTTAAAAACTTTGTACAATGACAACTTTGGACTGGTAGCCCCCTTGCTTCTACTGGGGCTATGGTGATAGAAGTAGTGAGAAGAAAATAAATTCTGGGTACATTTAAAAAGTTTTGTCAGTAGGATTTGCTAATGGGTTGTATGTATGGGTTGAAGAAAAGAGAAAAATCAAGAATGGTTTTAAAGCTTTTGATCAGGTTCAGAATGTGTTTCAAGAGGCAAAGAGGGGTCAACTGTGTGAAATGCTACAATGGGTTCAGGAAAATGAGGACTGAGAATTGATCATTGGATTTGGCAAGATGGGCATAACTTATTACCTTGACAAAATTAGTATACTGATGTGCAAGAACAACAACAACAACAAAAGCCTAATAAGGAAAGATTGAAGAGAAACATGGAAATAAAGAAATGGGATCCATAATGAATGCAAAAAAAATTTTTTTAAAAAAAACCAAAACATTTGTTTTTTGAGCAGCCTTGACATCAAGGGGATCAGAAAAATGGAGTGACAGAAAGTAATATGGGGTCTAGGAGATGATAGTATTACTACCTATTTATATTCTGTTGGGAAAGTTTCAGTAGGAAATTATGAAGATGGGAAGTAGGAATGATAGTGTTTTGTGGAAATTTTTAGCATTCTTACTGTTTATAGGTTCAGTGGGTTATCCAAATTATACCTAAAAAGTGCAGGTAGACTGGGCTTTCTGATTCTCCTTTTAAGCAGAAATCTCATCCTATTGTAGTAGGAAATGGAAAGGGATTGAGGATTACTGAGGGGAGTTACCATGACAATAGGAAACTTTACTTTTGGAAAAGAAGGAAAGAATCCCTGAAGTCTGAAACTTAAGTCACAGTGGGCTCCTGAGGGGACAGCAATTAAGAATTACAATTAGTAATTAGGATAAAAATTAGTGAAGGAGAAATAGATCTTAAAAATTTTCAATTCCATTTGAATTATGGGTCTAATATACAACTAGAAATGACCAGGACATTTGGAATAATAGATGATGAAGTTGGAAAAATAGGAGGAATTAAGATCAAATTTTGAGGCCATCACATAAAAGTTTGAATGTATAATGATACAGTACAGGAGTTTTCTTATGGAATGAAAAAACAGGAGCTGAAGACAGGGTTATGCAAAATATTCACACTCTAATTTCTTTGAGTTTCCATTTCTCCCATTTTGAATTGTGGTCAGGATTTTCTTCCCATACCTTCCTCATCACAACTGTAAGCCTCCCATGAAGTTAGGGGCATGAATAGTCCTTGAAAAAATGTGATGTTCTTTCCTATGTAGTGGATGTAGTGAGAAATTTCAAGGACACATAATAACATGTGATCAACTAGACAACATCTCAAATTATTTAAAATATAATGAGAACGAGAAAACTTGAAATCACATGTCAGTAAGAGTAGCTTTTGTATATTTAACCAAGACTGGCTTTTGGATACTCCTGCACAGAAAGAGGAGTTTCAAATCTTGAATCTAAACCTGAATTTGAAAATGGAAAACAACAGCTAAAGAAGAACTTGCTTTTTTTTTTTTCCCCCTCTGATTCAAATTGAGATAAAGCAAGTTGTGTAACTGTTGCTTTAAAGAAGCTGCTGGTAGCATATGTCAGGACAATTTGCTACTATTATCACCTCTTAAAGATACTGAGAAAATTGAATTGCTGACTAATGTAGTTGGGGGTGAAGGTCACCTTTTAGGAATCCAGTGACTGCAGAATGATCCTACTTTAAAAATCTGTCTTGCAAATTTGCATTTGGAAAAGAGCTTTCCTCTTGCAAATTGTATTTTAGGATACATCAGATTTGCTTATGTAAATATATACTTTTCTATGCATACATCTACATAGTATGTATTTATATATAGAAGAACAATCCATTCTCCTTACCCCCACCTCTTTTCCCTTCTGCCTTTAGAGTCCAGTTGTGGAGAAGTGGGGGGTGGACAGGAATTTGGTTAAAGGTAAAAGGAAAAAGAAAACAAATGAAAAGTATAATTTTGAAAATATTTTCAAGTCATTTTATACCTTGGAGTGGCAAGGTATAAAATGACTTGAAAATGGGAGGCAAATGTCTGCATAACTTATACATGTCCTATTATCTGCAAGTGTCGTAAATGTAAAGATAGAAGACTGAAACAGCTCTGCATTAAAATGTAAAACACTATCTGCACTGTGGGCAGGGGAAAGTTTTGCAGATTAATTTACATTTGGGAAATATTGCTTTTCCTTGAGAGTGCATTTGCTGGTGTGTGTGTGTGTGTGTGTGTGTGTGTGTGTGTGTGTGTGTATCATGTTCTGATGGTTGGAAGCATGGATGAACCTATCTTCATCTAAAGCTCATGGTCACCTTTCATAATGCACAATGACTGTCATGCAGTAAGCACATAGTAGGTGTTGTATGCCTGCAGAACTGATCAATGAAGGGAAAAAAATATGCCTCATCTTCAAGATCTACTAGATTTGAAGTGCCAAAACTTCCTCCCACTGAGCAGTGTGTTTTTGGCGCTCCTGTGGCCTTTTCCTAGAGTGAATTATCAAATCAGAAAATGTCCTCGAGTGCTGAGTTACATCACCATGAGCCCTGGACAGGGGAGGGCAATGGGCAATGGATCCTAGGACAAGACTGAGCATTTTTTCTGAATGAGGGAGGGGCTTTGCACTTTGAAGGGCTGTTGAAGGGATTCACTCTTTGAGGATGGAAAGAAGAGGGAAGATATTTAGAGAATAAAACTAAAGACTTAAGGGAAACCTGCGTATAGCTAATTTTTATTTAAACTCCTTTCCTTTAGGTTGAGAAAAGTCATATTGAATATACACGTCTAATTTGCCTTTTCTTCATTGTAACCTAATCTAATTGTCTCTAGCTCTTCCAAAACATCTGATGAAAACTTGCAGCCTTGTGTGAAGATTGTTGTACATGCCTATGAGGTAGTGGTGGAGATGGAGAAAACCCACATGCCATGTGACATGATTGGTTCTACTGCCGTTTTCTTAGCTTTTGTTTTTGACATATAACACAAGTTAGCAGTTAGGAAAAGCAAATCATAAACTGAGTTGCCTAGTGATATGTCACACACACACAAACACCCATGTATTTCATTGTCTTATAGCTTATCTTCAGTTGATCTTGATGACTTTTAATATACTTGGTTGATCATTAGTGAGTTCTGCAAAAATACAGTATTTATTGTTGCTGGGGACTATGATAGCTGCTAAATGTTCAGCAGACAACACTACAGACATTGTCTGTGCTTCTGTTAAAATTGATATTCTAGTTAGGGGAGATTAACGATATACAAAAAAGTGTATAAATAATCTTATATACACTATGTGTGTTTTAGTCAGCTTTTCACTGCTGTGACTAAAAAGACCTGACAAGAACAATTATAGAGGAGGAAAAGTTTATTTGAGGGCTCACAGTTTCAGATGTCACAATCCATAGGCAGCTGGTTCCATTACTCAGGGCTTGAGGTGAGGCTGAACATCATGGCAGAAAAGAGTGGCAGACAGAAGCAGCTTCCATGATGATCAGGCAAGAGAGAGAGAGAGAGAGAGAGAGAGAGAGAAATCTCCACTGGCCAAATACAAATATATACACCAAAGCCATGTCCCCAATGCCCCACCTCCTCCAGCCACACCCTACCTTCCTTCTACCACTTAATCCCATCAGGTGATTAATTCACTATTGGGTTAAGGCTCTCCTAACCCAATCATTTCTCCTCTACACCTTCTTGCATTGTCTCACACATGAGCTTTTGGGGCACACTTCACATACAAACCATAATAGTGTAGAAGAAGAAGGGAATGATTAAGAGCCATTTGACCTCATCATGGCGTGGAGATGGCTTCCCAGAGACAGTGGCATTTGCATTGTCTTCAGGGATGAGTAGAAGTTACCCTGTGATGGTGTTGGGGCAGTACAAAAAGTGTGTCTGCAGAGGCCCTGCATCAGGTGCCGCTTGGCACTTGAAGGCACTGGTGTGTTAGGCATGTAGGGAAAAAGGGGATAGTGGTCATTAGAAGGGACCAACTATGCTACGCCTTTAGGCTACATTAACATTTTACTCTAAGAGCAAAGGTAAGCCATGTCAAATGCTTACTCAAGAATGTGACTGGATGAATTACTGTTCTCTGAAAGAAAAAATAAACTGCTGTGGCTGCTGTATGGGGAAACAGATGCTAGAAAGATAAAGGTGGGTATGGAAGACCATTTGGAATGACAGGGCAGGATGGTTGTCTTAACTAGGATTATTTTAGTTAGCTTTCTCTTGTTGTGACAAAAATACCTGACAAGAATAATTTAGAAGAGGAAAAAGTTTGTTTTGGCTTATGGTGTCAGAGTTTTAGTCCATGGTCATCTGTAGTTCTGGGCCAGAGGTGAAACAGAATATCATGGCAGAAGGATGTGTCAGAGGAAAGTACTTAGAACATGGCAACTAGGAAGGAGAGAGAGAGAGAAAGAGAGAGGAGAGAGGTAGAGATAGAGATAGAGATAGAAAGAGATAGAGAGAGAGAGAGAGAGAGCACTCCTCTCACCAGAGACAGAATATAACCCCAGTCACGCACCTACTGACCTACCTCCTCCAGCAACACTCTACCTGCCCATAGTTACCACCCAGTTAATCCATAGCAGTGGATTAATTCACTGATCAGGTTACAACTCTGATCATCTAAATATTTTACCCCTGAACATTTTTGCATTGTCTCACACATGAGTTTTTGGGAGACGCCTCATATCCAAACCATAACAAGGATGTTGTCAGGGAAACTAGAAGGAAATGGATACTGATGTCATTCACCCAGCCAGGGAAACCGCAAGTGGAGCAGATGATCAAGGTTCTGTATCACAAGTGATAAAATTAGGTGGTTGACACATCCGTGCTGAGAGAAAGCACGTAGAGCTCAGAAAATAATAATTTGGGAGTTATTGGGATATACAAGTTATTTGAAGCCATGTAACTAGATGATATTCCTAAAGGCAGGAGCTAGAGATGTGTGAGAAAAGAGGACTCAAGATCCCAACACTAAAGCCAAGGGACTCCCAATATTGTCGAATAGTGTAGGTTTCTGGAACATATTTCAAATAAGAGCACTTGCTGAGGGGAGAACTTTCTCCATTTGTAGCTTGGAATGATTCGCAATGATTGATTAGAACCCTTATGCGAAGTGACCCTGGTTGCCCTTTCATTTTACACTCTGCACTTCATCTTGCAGTTTTATTCCCTCCTCCCCTTTCTTCTTCCTGAGAGCAACCTCATCTCATCACCCTGCTCTCTGTTTCTGCATTAGAATAAGCCTTCATTGCTGCCTAGGCGGGTGTTGGATTATCAGCCCTTCCCCACTCTCTAATTCAGCACCTTCCTTAGAGTTTGCTGAATTTTATCTAGGCCAGGTGAGCCCCTGAGGCACCTTCGGAAGCAAGTGGGAGGCACTCAAAGCTCCTCATTTTGATTCAGTTTAGTTTGCTGATGGTGGATCTTGAAGTTGAGTCAGGATTCCAGAAGTGAAAAGTGCCAACTCTTCCAGGACTCACAAGTCTACTTCCGTCTACAAAATATCCAGGAACATAACTTTAAAAAGTAGAAAAGTAGTTCACTGCATTCTCCCACACTGAAAAAATAACGGTTTCAAAGTGGGAAAATGTTAAGGATTTTTTTTTTTTTTTTAAACCACAATCACAGTCCTATTATCAAAGGGAAGCAGATTTTAAAATATAAGGATTTTCAGATATAATAACTCCTAAAATTTGTTACTTTAAACCTTTCTGTTCCTCACCCTCTGGCTTTGAAGATAACCTTCAGAATGTAAATTGATGCAGCAGGAGTTGGAGCCCAGAACCAACAGAACGAATGCAGTATCTCAAAGAATGTTGCAGTCCCTTTCTTCTGTGCTGATTGCTGAGAACAGTTCTCCGTACTTAAAATGAAATAGCAGTCCAGTTGTTAGATGTTAACTCAATACTTGCCTTGAGGATTTAAACTCCTTTACCTGTTAAGAAGCACAGCATAGCTATTTTCCTGAGAACAGCTGTCACTTTTATTTTTATATTTGATGGAAGTTTTCAGAGGGCAATGTGTCTTACATGCTTTATACATATAAAGCAGAATAAAGAGCTACATGGTTTGTTATCCTAGAAGGAATAATTGACTTGTAGCTAGTTTTAGGTTCATTTCCATTTGTAAGAATTTGTTTAGCATCTGATATATACTAAGATCTGGATTAAGTATGAAAATATAAGGACAAATTGCCTTCCTTAAGGAGCTCAGCTTCCAGTGAGGGTGGGTAGAACAGATATGTAAAAATAATTGTCATGTATTTTATAAAAGCAGTATATGTAAGCTCAGAAGTAGAAATGGATTTTTTTTTTTTTAAATAATGATTCTTTCTCAACAGTGGCTACCAGTGGCAGAGTGTTTTGTTTCAGGTATGAAAAGCATGCTTTGCATGCTTTGGCTCAGTTAATTCACACATAACCTGTGAGGTAGGTACACTCATTAAAGATTAGGAAAGGGGTTGGGAGGAGTTACATAACTTGTTCCAGATCAAAAAGTGGAAAAGGAGAAATTTACCCTTTCCTCTGTCAGACTTCAAACCTCTTCCCATAACTAATTTGCAACATTGCTCCCTGGAAAGGTGACTGCTGATATGGGATCTGGCAGATGTATGGTCCAGAAAGACAAATCCAAGAATCTCAAGGAAGCATAGATGATGAGTTTTTCCTCTTTTCCTTCATGTAGTAATTATTAATAGCTTTATTATGATAAAAAATGACCACGGACTGACAAGATTTAGAATAGGTTCAAGATTTAAATAAGGTTGTTGCAGTTTATTGATAGCTACTTACCCCATGTAGGAGTATAAATGTGTGTGTGTGTGTGTGTCTGTTAGTAGCACTTGACTTTTCTTGATAGTTGTTTAATTTTAAATGGAACATTGAAAAGAAATATATTAGAATCACTCATTTTTGTGAAGTTGATTCAATTTACTGAAATATAATAGAGAATCATGTTTGTTTCCATTTGTTTATTATCAGAACAAAAGGTTAATCTATCAAAAACACTAAAAACACCCTATTTTTATTGTTAGTGATCTTCAGAAGCTAAAACTATAATGTATATATACTGAATTTCTGTTTTTGAAATAATATGATCAAATAGATACTCTCTACTAGTTTGTTATTAACTTTAATAGAACTTTCAAAGATATAGAAAGGTGACTGTATTTTAACATTAGAAATTCTTAACATTTGGTAGAAGTTAAAAGTGGGTTACTTCTGTTTTTCCTTTAAACTTTAAATTCTACTGATTATAACCATTACTTATCTAATTCATAAGATAAAACATTTCTTCTTCTGAGAAGTGTCTGTTCAGTTCCTTAGCCCATTTATTGATTGGGTTATTTGTTTTGTTGGTGTTTTTTGAGTTCTTTATATATCCTAGAGTTTAATGCTTTTTCAGAGGTGCATGTGGTAAAGATTTTCTCCCAGTCTGTAGGCTCTCTCCTCACATTATTGTTTCCTTTACTGAGAAGAAGCTTTTTAATTTGAATCCATCCTATTTATTGAAAGTGTTCAACATCTCTAGCAATTAGAGAAATGCAAATCAAAACTACTCTAAGACATCAGTATGGCAATCGTCAAGAATACAGGCAACAACAAAAGTTGGCGAGGGTGTGGGGAAAAAGGTACACTCATACATTGCTGGTGGGACTGCAAATTGGTTCAACCACTATGGAAAGCAGTATGGAGATTCCTCAGAAAGCTGGGAATAGAACCACCATTTGACCCAGCTATCCCACTCCTTGGTTTGTACCCAAAGGACTTAAAATCAGCATACAATAGTGACACAGCCACATCAATGTATATAGCAGCTTAATTCACAATAGCTAGACTATGGAACCAATCTAGGTGTCCCTCAATAGATGAATGGATAAAGAAAATGTGTTATATATACTCAAAGGAGTATTACTGAGCTTTAAAGAAGAGTCAAATTATGGCATTTGCCAGTAAGTGGTTGGAGTTGGAGAATATCATACTAAGCAAAATAAGCCAATCCCACAAAACCAAAGGCCGAAAGTTTTCTCTAATATGCAAATGCCAATTCACAATAAGGCGGGGGTGGGGTGGGGAATGCATTCTATTGTCATGTATAACTAATAAAGACAAATAAACATAATGAAAAAAATAAGGTAAAACATTTTTAGTAACCTTGCCTGAAAATGAATGATGTTCATATTTTGATAAACAGATCATATAACTCTTCTTAAAAATTTTTAAAATTTGTTTTAATTAGTTATACATGACAGTAGAATGCATTGATACATCATATGTAAATGGGATATAATTTGTCATTTTTCTGAGTGTACATGTTGTATAATCATATTGGTCATGCAGTCACATATATACATAAAGTAATAATGTCTGTTTCATTCTATCATCTTTCCTATCCCCACATCCCCTCACCTCCCCTCCCTTCACTTCCCTGTACCTAATCTAGGTAATACTAGTCTACTCTAGTGCCCAGCCCCTCTTCCCCCCAGCCGCCCACTGCCTTATTGTGAATTAGCATCCAAATATTAGAGAAAACATTTGGCCTTTGGTTTTTTGGGATTGACTTATTTCGCTTAGCAAGATATTCTCCAATTCCATTCATTTACTGGCAAACGCCATCATTTCATTCTTCTTTAAAGCTGATTAATATTCCATTGAGCATATATACCACATTTTCTTTCTTTCTTTCTTTTTTTTTTTTTTTGGTACTAGGGATGGAACTCAGGGACACTCAACCACTGAGCCAAACTCCCCAGCCCTATTTTGCATTTAATTTAGAGACAGGGTCTCACCAAGTTGCTTAGCATCTCACTTTTTGCTGAGGCTGGCTTTGAACTCGCAATTTCCTAGCTCAGCCTCCTGAGCTGCTGGGATTACAGGCATGCACCACCACCCAGCTACCACATTTTCTTTTTCCATTCATCTATTGAAGTACACCTAGGTTGGTTCCATTGTTTAGCTATTGTGAATTGAGCTGCTATAAACATTGACATGGCTACATTACTGTAGTATGCTGATTTTAAGTCCTTTTAATTAAATAAATAATGGTTATGATCAGTAGAATTTGAAGTTTAAAGGAAAAATAGAAGAAATAGAAGTAACCTACTTTTAACTTCTACCAAATGTAAGAATTTCTAATGTTAAAATACAGTCACTTTATATATCTTTTTTAAAAAAAAACAAACACAAAATGTTTTATTGTTATCTCCATATGAAGATTACATATGACTTTATTTTTTTCCTTAGACTTTCCTACACAGAACATATATTACCTTTTTAAGTAGCAAAGTACTAAGCTGTTTTTTTTTAATTTGTAAATTTGTTTTAATTAGTTGTGCATAACAGTAGAATGCATTTATGCACTTTGGTATATCATACATAGATGGGATATAATTTCTCATTTTTTCTGAGTGTACATGTTGCAGAATCATATTGGTTATGTAGTCACATCTTTGAAAGTTATGTTGGAGTTAATAACAAACAAGTAGAAAGTATCTATTTGATTATTTTATTTCAAAAACAGAAATACAATATACATTACAGTTTCAGTTTTTGAAGATCGCTAGCAATAATTTTAATTCTAATTGCTAGTCAGAGCAATTAGACAAAAGAAAGAAATTAAAGGGATACAAATAGGTAAAGAAGAACTCAAACTATTGCTATTTGCTAATGACATGATTCTACATATAGAAGATCCAAAAATTCCACCAGAAAACTTCTAGAAATAATACATGAATTCAGCAAAGTAGCAGGACATAAAATCAACACCCATAAATCAAATGCATTTCTATACACCAGCGATGAATCCACTGAAAGAGAAATTAGGAAAACTACCCCATTCACAATAGTCTCAAATATATATATACCGATAGCTGGGTCAAATGGTTGTTTCATTCCAAGTTTTCTGAAGAATCTCTATACTGCTTTCTGAATCGCTTGTACCAATTTGCAGTCCCACCAGCAATATATGAGTGTGACTTTCTTCCTACATCCTTACCAATACTTATTGTTGTTTGTATTCTTAATAGCTGCCATTCTGACTGGAGTGAGATGAAATCTTAGTGTAGTTTTGATTTTCATTTCTCTAATTGCTAGATATGTTGAACACTTTTTCATATATTTGTTGATTAATTGTATTTCTTATTCTGTAAAGTGTCTGTTCAGTTCTTTAGCCCATTTCTTGATTGGGTTATTTATTTTTTTGGTGTTAAGTTTTTTGAGATCTTTACATATCCTAGAGATCAATGCTTTATCAGAGGTGCATGTGGTAAAGATTTTCTCCCAATCTGTAGGCTCTCTCCTCACATTATTGTTTCCTTTGCTGAAAAGAAGCTTTTTAATTTGTTTCCATCCCATTTATTGATTCTTGTTTACTTCTTGAGATTTAGGAGTCTTATTAAGGACGTCAGCTACTAGGCCAACATGGTAAAGATTTTGGTCTATTTTGTCTTCTATTAAGTGCAGGGTTTCTGTTCTAGTGCCTAAGTCTTTGATCCACTTTGAGTTGATTTTCATGCAGGGTGAGAGATAGAGGTTTAATTTCATTTTGCTACATATGGATTTCTAGTTCTGCCGGCATCATTTGTTGACTAGGCTATATTTGCTCCAGTGAATATTTTTGGCATCTTTGTCTAGTATGACATAACCATATTTATGTGGGTTTGTCTCTGTGTCCTCTATTCTGTACCATTGGTCTATAAGTCTATTTTGGTGTCAATACCATGTTGTTTTTGTTACTACAGCTCTGTAGTATAGTTTAAGGTCTGGTATTATGATGCCTCCTGCTTCACTTTTCTTGCTAAGGATTGCTTTAGTTATTCTGAGTCTCTTAAAACTAGAAAAACCAGGGATTGTAGAAACATACCTCAACAATATAAAAGCTAATATGCTAAACCCAAGGCTAGCATCATTCTAAATGGAGAAAAATTAAAAGAATTCCCTCTAAAAACTGGAACAAGACAAATATATTCTCTTTCACCACTTCTATTCAACATTATCCTTGAAACTCTAGCCAGAGCAATTAGACAAAAGAAAGAAACTAAAGGGATACAAATAAGTAAAGAAGAACTCAAGTCATCACTATTTGCTGATGACATGAGTCTGTATCTAGAAGATGCAAAAAATTCCACCAGAAAACTTCTAGAACTAATAAGTGAATTCAACGAAGTATCAGGATATAAAATCAACATCCATAAATCAAATGCATTTCTATACATCAGTGGTGAATTCAGTGAAAGAGAAATTAGGAAAAATACCTCATTCACAATAGCTTCAAAAAAAAAAAAAAAAAAAAAAACCCACACAACAACAACAAAAAACAACCTGGGAATCAATCTAACAAAAGAGGTGAAAGACCTCTACAATGAAAATTATAGAACACTAAAGAAAGAAATTGAAGAAAACCTCAGAAGATGGAAAGATCTCCCATGCTCCTGGATAGGCAGAATTAATATTATCAAAATGGCCATACAGATTATATAATTGATTTTGGCCTGACAAGCAGTATGAAATTCTAATTATCAGAGTATTTCCATATTATTTAATTCTCCTTTTATAATAACAGGGGTAAATGCATAATTAAATTTAGTAGCAAATTATATTAAATATGTAAAAATTTCCTGTATGCTTCCATAGCCACCTTCAGGGGAACTGTTCTCTTGGCACAAGAATGAGAAATCCTTAGAGCCATATAATCTTCACCTTTTTCCTTTCTTCTACTCCTATTTCAGATGGCTTATCTAAGGAACCAGGTGTGGGTCCCTCTCCACATGGATATATTATAAACCACAGAACAAGTCACAGAAGTGAAAATCTGGTAAGAGTGAAATAAACACAGATGCAAAAAACACACAGAGCATAGAAGACATAGCCTCCTGTCTACCCTGTGGTTCGTGCCCCAACACTTTCACATGCGTACTGTAGTTGCTTTGTGGTTTTCTGAAAACTTTGGTGTAATTTCTTACAGTGAGATTGGTTGATAATGAAATAAAACCAATCTTTACCTGAACTGTATCAAATAGGTTTTTGTGCCTTCAAATCAAATGGGCCCTGTGTAAGACAAAGAGAAATGATGATTTATGTTCAATTTTGAATGAGAGTGGATGTGGTATTGACCGGGGAGTATTTGTGACACATTTTAAAAAATGTTGTGTAGTGAATATATATTGTTTCTCTTGTCTGAAGCCTAATTTTCTTCTGATAATTATTATTCTTTTGGTAATTGTACTTTGATTTTCTTTCTGGCAATTACCTCTTCTTGGTTTTTAACCTATAAAATGTGAGCATTGTCTCTCTCTAAGTGTGTCTCTAAGATGGTCCTTTTTTGAAGTATCCTCACCCTGGGATCTCTGGTTTTGCTTTCTGTGATTTCAGTTACTAGCTGTCAACCATGGTCTAAAAACATTAAAAGGCAAATTCCCAGAAATCATAAGTCTTAAATTGCCTGCATTCTGAGTTAGTCAAATTTCTCATTTTGTCACTCCATTCTGCCTGGGACATGAATCACCCATTTGTCCAGTGTATCCACACTGTATACACTCCCTGCCCTTTAGTTGCTTAGCAGCTAACTCAGTTATCAGGTGGATGGTCATGGTATCAAAATTTTTGTGTTCACCTGATCGTTATTTTACTAATCCAGGTTTCAGGCACTGACTGGGGGATCTTGGAACATATCCCCATGGATAAAGAGAACTACTATAATATGTAAAATGCCACTGAAGAGTAAATGACATTCTGAGAAAATCATGTAATGGACTTGGTCAATATTACTTGTAGAATTTTTTTTTTTTTTTTTTTTTTTTGTGTGGTTACCGGGGATTGAACTCAGGGGCACTCGACCACTGGGTCACATCCCCAGCCCTTTTTTGTATTTTATTTAGAGACAGGGTCTCACTGAGTTGCTAAGTGCCTCGCCATTGCTGAGGCTGGCTTTGAACTCGCGATCCTCCTGCCTCAGCCTCCCAAAGTGCTGGGATTACAGGCGTGCACCACCGCGCCCGGCTTACTTATAGAATTTTTAATTGATTTGAGTTGGTACACACACACACACACACACACACACACACATATATATTTAATATTTTTTTTTAGTTGTTGATGGACCTTATTTTATTCATTTATTTATATGCAGTATTGAGAATTGAACCTAGTGCCTCACACATATGAGGCAAATACTCTACCACGGAGCCACAATCCCAGCCCAAGTTGGTATATATTTTAATCTGTTTTGAAAAGTTCTTCAGTGGTAGCATTTTAAAAGCTCTAACTCAGTAGAAACAGGATTGTCAATGTAATATCTTTTAGGAGACAGTAAGGGAAAATTATTATTTGAGCTGCAAGGTCACATTTCAATTAACAACAGAGCCCACTTGGTATAAAGAATTAGTGCTAAGCTTGTGTTGTGATCACGTATAACACCTGTCCAACTATATGACTCCGTCTGTTCCATGTGCTCTAACAGAATACCATAGACCAGGTGGCATAAGCACCAGACATTTGTTTCTCAGAGTTGTGGGGACTGGATGTCTAGGATCACTGTGTCAGCACTGTCAGTTATTCTAGGGGAGGGCTCTCTTGCTGACTATGTCCTCACAGGTCTTCCCTGAACACAGGGAAAGAGATCCTGTGTCTCTTCCTCTTTTTATTTGAACACTTATATCAAGAGAGTTCCACCGTGATGGTACAATCCAACCCCAATTAGCTTCCAAAGGCCCCATCTCCAAATATCATCACATAGGAGTTAGATTTTCAACTTGAATTTTGAGGCTGCACATATTTAGTTCGCAGCAACAATGACCTTTTTTCTTCCTTCCTTCCTTCCTTTTTTTTTTTTTTTTTTTTTTAAGCCATTCAACAGACCATTGTATCCTCTGCTAATTCAGTCTAAACCTAGTCAAAATGAACTTCTTTCTCAAAGGAACTACTTCACTCAAATTTCTGCCAGCCCTATAGTAATTTGTTACACTGTGCTTTAAAACAGTGTCTGGGCTGAACAACCTGTATCCTGGGCTCTGCTCATGTGTTGTTCCCTTCACTGGATCTGTAATTTAGGCTGAGCAGATTTAAGAGGATAACATGAAAATCACTGTGACTTTTCCTTCTTCAAAATAAATGAATCTGAAAATTGGGTTCTTGTTCCTTAGATCAGAAAATGCATGTTCTTATCTCAATTCTCCTGTTGAATAGCTCCATGTTCTTGGGAAACTATGTTCTTTTTAAGCTTTATCTAAAAAATTGGGATAATGCCATCTTGCTCTTTCTCCTGAGACAATGAGAGTCAAATAAAATGGTATAATAGAAAAACTCTACTGAAATATATAATCTGCTTTATAAAAGCAATGAGTTATTATTTAAAGGAAAGAGCAGTAGGTTATATAAAATTAAGTGTAAAATATATCATTCCCTCTAGGAGTTTAAAATCTGAGACAATCTATGGGCATGGAGATAAGTACTTCCTGCGCATGCTATTGTAACTAGGAAAAATTGTGATGTCTGGATATAAAACAATGTCAAGGTTCTGGAAGTGTGCCCAACTGTAGTAGAGCTGTTGACATCAAGTAGAATAATGATTCCATTTAAAATTCTGATAACTGCTATTACTAGTCCCCCACCCCATCCCACCCTGCCCTTGGAGGGTATTATTTTCTGTCTTTCTGCTTTTTCATACTAGACAGGTAGCAGAATTTGAAAGTAGGTGGATACCTATGTAAATCTATATATAAAATGAAGTCATCAGAAAGAAAGCAGCTCTTTCAAGCCTCTCCTTAGGCTTTTGGGATGTGACCTGCTTTTGACTTGCAGAGTCCTGTGTGAGTCCTGCTCTACTGTCCCTGGCTCCCTGGCCTTGATATTGCAGTCCTTGCTAGGTGCTCTTCAGTCAGAAATTGTGAGCTTCACACTGCCATTACATCCTTCTTGCTTGTCTGTTTCATGATTCTTTTTAAAACTTTAAAAAAAAATATTGTTTAGCTGCCAATGAACCTTTACTTTTTATTTGTTTATATGTGGTGCTGAGGATCAAACCCAGTGCCTCACACATGCTAAGCAAGTGCTCTACCACTGAGCCACAATCCCAGCCCTGTTTCATGATTCTTATCCTTTGGTCTCTTTGCATAAAAGAACATTTGGGTGGGATTATTGCTACTTTAGTGTTGTTATTTGCAGCCTTTCTTTTGAACTAGTGAAATATTAAAGAAACAACCGAACGAGACATCTCAGGTTTAAAGGTTTGTGTTCAGAAGATTACCAATGGCCTCTCATGCACAGTTCACTTTAGAGCTTTGAACAGGATTGATTCCTTGTGAGTGTATTTATTTCTATTACTTAGAGCAGGATATTGCACTTTTATCTATGCCAGTTGAAGGGATACTATCTGTCCAGGCCCTCAATATTTGATCTCCTGAAAAATGGTTTAGATCTTTAGATAGGAGGTAGGAGGAGTGGTCCATACTTACACAACTTTCCAGACACACAGCATTGCTTTTAGCTTAATGGTTTATGTCACCTTGCAGTGGTACCCCTTAATAACAGAATTAGTATAGAAAGCCCATGATCCTCCCCACCCAGATATGTGCATCTGGCTTTAGATTCTCCCATAAAGCTGAGATTAGCAGCAGCCCTTCAGCAGGGTTGGGCAACACTTGGCCAAACTTTTGATCATTTCAAGTGTTAACTTTCATTCCAAAGCATATTTGGAATTGGGGTTCAAAACTGAGTGCCATTTTATGCTGTGTGATTTTGTACGGATTACTAAACCTCTCTAGGCCTTAGTTGTTGCAACTGTAAAGGGAGAACGCTAATCTCATACAGGTTTATTGAAAAGTTTAGATGTATAATGTATGGAAGGCTCAAAAGGGTACCTGAAATGTAGAAGAAACTCAATAATATGTTAAAAAATCTTCTACCCCTTTGCCAATCATTTTTATCTACCTTGTGCTCATTCATTATGAAGGCATGAGACATGTATGTCCATAATTCCCAATGGCCAATGCTTTACTTTAAAGGATTTTGCAACTTCCATCCCTCCTGCAGCTTCCCATCTTTCTGCATCTTAGGTATGTAGCTTGGAGAATCTCAAAACAGATTTGACTAGTAAACTTAATAAAAGAAAAAGCTAAATTAAACCAATCTAACTTGTAGCTCTTTTAATAAATCTCTTTCAGTAAGACTTTCTAGATTAAAATAGGAGTTAACCTGAAGATAAAATATTAATTTGGTTTTATTTAGCATGCTGCAATGATGCATGCTGATATTATTAAACTCAACTTTCCTCTGACTTGAGGATAAAACAAAACCACCCCTACATGAGGGCATATGCCCCAACAACATACATGTTGAAGAGCTCTGCAAGCACTATGAATTTAGAAGAGACTTTTATTTGGCCAACTAAAGCTAAGTATTTAATGTACATGAAAATATCATAGATGAGTGTTATTCAGTTCACTGCTTTTATCTGAATTATTTAAAGGAGTTCAGCATAATAAAATTTATCTCCTGTAGCTTCCTGGGGTGGACTCTATGATTTAAAAATCCTTTTAAATACAGAGAGAAAAGGGGGATTTGGTAGCAGGAGAGCTAGATTTCAGAGGCTCATTTTATCTATTATTAAAACTGCATGGCTAACGGTGAGGGCCTTTTAAACTATTAAAATGCTGGCTGGGATTAGCAGAGTTGGTGTGGTGTCCTTTCCTTTGCTCACTGTGTTGAACATATAACTAATGCGATTTTATCAGTATCCTATTAAAACATGTTTTTCTGTCTTTTGGTCATCAAGCTTAGAGGTGAAAAACTCACTTGCCTTCCATTCAACTTAGAAGTGAAAAACTTCCTGGCAAGAATAAAAGATGAGTGAAGTTGGCTGGGCAAAGCCTGCATCCACCTGGACTAACAAGGTCTGGCTTCCATGATTGTTGCTATATCTGAGATTTCAAGAAAAAAAACAAAAATATGGACCTTTTAAAACACAAAATCTCTCTATTATATAATCTATAGGAAATTTTAAGATGTGTTGTTCTATGGAGCAAATATGAGCTCCCTTGGCTTGTGGTCTGATTCTACCTCGCATCAAAGGGCATATCCAAAGCTTGGCTTGTTGGTGCACACCATCCCTGCGTCTTGGGAGGCTGAGAGACAGGAGGAGCGTGAGTTCAAAGCCAGTCTCAGCAATGGTGAGGTACAAAGCAACTCAATGAGACCCTGTCTCTAAATAAAATACAAAATAGGGTGGGGAAGTGGCACAGTGGTCGAGTGCCCCTGAGTTCAATCCCTGGTAAATCCCCCTCACCAA
Organism: Tamias sibiricus; assembly: GCA_025594165.1. Classification (NCBI taxonomy): domain Eukaryota; kingdom Metazoa; phylum Chordata; class Mammalia; order Rodentia; family Sciuridae; genus Tamias; species Tamias sibiricus. Next base: position 17,097,243 of record CM046662.1, read on the forward strand.
AAAAAAAAAAAAAAAAAAAAAAAAAGGCTATGTCCATCAGGACTCAACATCCTCTTACCTCTCTGCCCACTCCTCTCCTTATCCTCTCAGCCTTCACCTTCTATACACACAGAGCACCTGCATTCCAGTTATGTCCAGTCAATTTCTTTCCCAGGATACATCCATCTCTTCCCTATCTGCCTGCTGTTCCATTGGTGAGCATGCTCCCTCCTCCTTGGCTTCTCCCTTCCACACACAGTTTGATGAGATCTCTGTGTCCACTTTCAAGTATCCACATTGGAGAAGTCTTCTGAGAAAAGTTGTGAACATCTCATCCCGGGCCTGAGGAAAACTCATTGCACAGTAATCTGAACTTTCATATTATATCATGTGGTAGTTATTCTTTTGTATGTCCATTTCATTATTATTTCTCCATCTATGTTCACTCAAATCTTGAAGGATAGAAAACACAGTGGCTACAAATAAAATGTACATGGTTGCAGTTGGCGCTTTTAGCTCATACGGGTAGAATTGCCACCCTCCGTACTCAGAATGAGGCTATCTCATGAGCATTTGAGCCAAGCTCTCAGGCTGCCCATCTGAGCCAAGCTCCCAGGCTGCTCACTTGGCAGAGTAGACATCTGGCAATTCAGAGCCAGGGTCCAAGAAACAGATGACCTATCGTTCTTTGTGTTCTCAGGCTGTGTTCATAATCCTGGGTCAGTTCAAGCCTGGATAATCTGGGCATCTTTGTTCCATCGGCTCAGCCTTGGCATTCACACAGACAGTGCATTTGCTGGGAGGCAGGGCAGAGGAAGAACTTTTGTGTCATAATACCTAGAAATAGCTAGAAGTAACTGAGCTGCAGTGCATTTGTTATCCAGTCTCTACAAACCGCTCATTCTCAGCTTCCATTACTGCCCATTGTGGTTTACCCAGAAGCCCATGTTAAAGGTTTCTTATTCCAGTTACAACACCAATTACCTGTTGTGCACAGTTCCCTTTAGAGTGTTGAAGCTCTTCATTGGGGTAGGAGATGTACTGTATCAACTTTTGTAGCTTCAGTACCTACTAAACAGAAGGAGCTTGAATAATTGTTGAATGAACAGTCTAGAGGGAGAAGGACTATAAAAGATGACGTGAAGTTTTGCTTTTCATTTATATATAAGCTAACATTTTGTGACCCAGACTGCCTAATGTACTGCAGGCTTCTTACCCAATCTCATATTTGCTAAACAAATAAATGTAAGGCTAAAAGGATACCACATTTTCATTTTTTTTTCACCTTTTAGGCAGATGGAGCAAACAGAACCTGCTGTGGTTTTATTTTATTTTCTGAGCTCTCATTGAACTTGGAGTTTACCCAGTATTTGCTCAGTGCGATCAGGCAACTCATCAGGATCAATGACTACTCTCACCACAATTTCTTTGCCTCATGCCTAGAGGCAAGAAATTGAAAAAAGGTGTTTTTTTTGTTTTTGTTTTTGTTTTGTTTTGTTTTTTTGTTTTTTTTAGGCTAGGAAGTCGGTTTAAGAATGAGAACAGTTGAAGATATTGTCAAATTTCTTCCTCTGCTTTTGTCTAAAGACACTTAAAAAATAAAGTTATTCAAAAGATAATCAAATTACCAGACCAAAAATTTACTATCTAATGTATGTCATGGTTTATCCCAAGCAATTTACAGATTTGATACATTTAGCCTGCAACTGCCCCGAGTTTTAGATGAGAACCCCAAAACACAAACGTGCTACATACATCACTCCAGGTGCCTAAGCTAGTGATCTCTTTCTATGAGACCAAAATCTGAGAATGCAGTTTTAGAATGATTGCCTTTATAGCTCAGTTTCACAGCAAAGAATTTTGGTAGATCTAAAGTTCTCTAAATTAGAAGGAGCAGCTTGAGGATTGCAGAACCTTCAGAATAAAAGGATGTGAGTCCTGCTTCTAGGAAAAAATGTTCTCTGAAAGTCCTATATTTTGTACTTTGGTATTATTTTTGGTCTCTGTTATTTTAAATCTACTCATGGCCAAACAAAAAACAAATCTTCGAGCAATTGCATTGACTAATTCTGCTGCTCTTGCTGATAGCTGTACTAAAATCAGCAATTAATTAATTTTGGGTTTACAGCCAACACCTTGCGTGAACTTGGAACTTGACAGAAGATTTGTGTTGAGAAGTTTTGAGTTTTGGAGATATCATTAAGGTTATTTCTAGGATAGGAAGTAGCAGGCTTGATTTACAGTATGGAATTTGCAATGTCTATCAGGAATGCTTATAACTTGAAGTGGTGACACACTTGACTAACAGTGCAATAACAGGAGCTTATTTTCTTTTTCATGACAAGAAATATGGAGGTGGATGACTACTGGAATTGGTTCAGTAATGCCAGGTTTGTCTTCTCTGTAATCCTCTTGGCCTTTTTGCATATATGAAAAGACAGATACTACTATGGCTCTGGGTATCACGTCTGCATTCAAAGCAGTAAGAAAGAAGGTGGAATAATCAGTCATGACTTGCTTTTTTATTAGGAAAACAAAGTCTTTCCTAGAAATTCCCAAACCTACTTCAGCTAATATATCATTGGCCAGAATTTTGTATCATGGCCATCTCTTGCTACAAAGCAGGCTGGGAAATCGAGTGACTTTTCTAGTACTTCAGTGGAAATCAGTATGAGTGTGGGAAAAGAGGGGTCTTGAATTTGACAACCAATTGTTTTTACTTTTGAATGACATAGTTGATACAAGAATAAATAAAACATCTGGCAAACACTTAGCAGAGAGTTTGACTCACAGCAAGCAGACATATAGAAGTTGTCATCATGACCAACAAGGAGGCAGAAAGTGGCTTTTAGCTTCTCTGATTTACACTCTCCTAGGTTCTACATGCTACAGACCCACAAGAAATAACAGCAGCCCATCTCTGGAGCTTTAGAATTTCAACCTCTTCATACTAAATGTACATAAATACTTTTGTTTGGGTTTGTAAATTTAAGATAGGAGAAAAAAGTCATTTATGTCGGTCAGAAGAATCAGAGCGCCAGAACGTTTTCTGATTCACAGTATTCTCTACTCCCACAGAAATATGGAGGAAAGATTATCATATATAAAAACTATGTACATAAAAATATGTGTATTTTAATTATATGTCTATATAAATGTATGTATTCTATATGCACTCTGATATATATAAATATATGAAATATAAAATATGCATGTACTCTGTAATATGTATTCTATATTACATGTACTCTAATATATGTATATAAAATATGTGTGTTCTCCATAATATATATGTCCTCTAATTATAATGCATGTAAATATATAAATATAATATATACATATGTACTCTGAGACATTGGGAAGGTGAAGTCACTTGCTTTTTGCTCAGCCATTCAGAATTTTGATTTTCCCTTGTATCATGAATCAAATGATATTGCTGAGCAGGAAAAGTTTTGAGCAATATGGCATTATTTTGGTTGCTATATTACTGATTGGAACAGAATTATCAAGCTACTTTATTTGTAAACCAGTTTGCTTATTTTTTCAGATAGTAATTATTGTATTCTTAGACCTACCACTAATTTTCTTTTTTTTTTTTGAGAAGTTTTATGAATATTATTATTAAATGACCACAACATCACAATATAAGCCTTTATGCATCTTCTCAAAGATCAAGTCTTGGCCGGGTGAGATTACAGGTGCACAGCCATAATCTCAGCTACCTGAGAGGTTAAGGAAGGATGATTGTGAGTTTCAGACCTACATGAACAACATAGTGAGACATCAGTTAAAAAAATAAAAGGAAAGAAAGAAGAGAAGATCAAGTCCTACTCTTTCTTTTATATAGAAGTTATTTTGCTTGGTTAAAGGGAAGTAGCCCTGTCAATGAGAGGGGAAAAAAATTCTCAAATATTTCTAGAAATAGATTATGCTGGACCAAAGAAGAGGAAAATATTTACTAATTGGGATAAGTTTCATATGGATATAATGTGCTCTTTAAAACTGTAACACTTAACAAAGATTTAGATAGTATGCACATTGCCTACAGACTTTAGAAAACTTTGCCCTATAAGCTCCTTTTCCTCCTCCATTTCTAAAATGTAACTTTGTTATAATTGCTTAACTATCTATTTGCAGTCATAAGAAGTCACTTACTATTAGACAAATCATATCCTTTCCTTAAACTTTTCTAACTTTTGAAAAATTGCCTTACATAAGCAAACACAGAACCTCACATTTTTTCAGTGGAAGAAATGAGTGAGTGGAATATTTTCCCAAGGCAATGTGAGTTTCCAAGGCATATGCTGAAAATTACACATGCCTCTGGCCCATACTTAATTATTACTAACTCATTCTGATCTTGCCACTGAGAAGTAGAAAAAGTCCAGGCTACAGTTTCAACCTGGAAGCACGAATGCATAAGGGAATACAAGGGAAGAACCACAGCGATTATTTTCTAAGCTGTAAAGAAAATGCAAATGAGCACTGTTTGTGAGCTTATGAAAGATATATGAAACCGTATAAAGCAGCCATCTGTTAAAACAGTTCAAAAGCAAAAATTTGGTTATTGACTGGTTTTAATAAGCTTGAATGTTGCTAGTTCACCCACAAAGAATTTCAATCTGAAGTCAACTCTTCATTATTTTTCAATCAGCATTCCATGATCAGTGTCACATCACCATGGCTCATGCATAGCAGCAGGTGGACCAGATGCTGAACATTAAATTAGCAAAATAACAAGGCAGAATTCTCCTTGCAAACTCTGATTCCCTCCTTGCCTTCCTCCCACACATAAAAATCAGACCAAAAAGAAAAAAAGAAAAAAAAAAAAAAAAAAAGAAATTGGGACAGAGTGCAGTTATATGGCAGTAGGGCCCTTTTTATGTATTTCACCATGATTTGCTAATGCACAGGCTTCTGTGATAGCATTGACTGTGGTAAGTTGCTGGTGGTAGATGACTCTAAAGAGTATTTATACTTCCTCAGGGGTAGATCACTTGGAAAACTCAATTCATATCTCAATGCTGCTGCTTCTACTTAAAAGAGAAATTTCTGGGCTTTTTCTATTCCATTTCACCCTCTTCCATAATATACATAGCCATCTTTATTTCAAAATGGCTCCTGGCCTAGTTATTGAAACAAAGAGGAAAAGCATTGTTAGTCTTTTAGAATGGAAAGTTGGTTATATGTACAGATATTAAGAAGTTAAGTCTTTCATTCCAACTTGGATAGTCTACCCCTATAAGCTAATCATTTTTGTATTTAAATAGTTGAAGTTCAACCATGTTAGCATTTTCAATGAGTATACTCTGTTGAAAATAACACCAAAGGGAAGACATAAGCATGTGATGTCCCATATCACTTAGTAGCATAGGGATGCTGAATTGCCCAATTTTCTGCTCTTGACTCTTGACAAATTTCACTATAATTATAAAATAAACAGCTAACTTTTCCTAAGAAGAACTGTGATGAATTTGTAGGCATTATATTATTTATGATTTATGAAAAATAAAAGAAAATAAAAGACACTGTTACATTCAGAATTGTAGTTGAGTTTTATTGCTACAGTTTTGAAATATAAGAATAATTCAATGAAGATAATAATAATGATACCACTGAAAGATGTGTTTTTAATGTTAAGTGCAAAACAGATTATTTATGATATTGTCACCAAGAATATATGTATCATATTGTGTAAAATAAATTCTATTAGTGTCTTGAAATGTAATAAACATTCCTGCTATAAGTGGCCAGATTGAGGAAGATTTAGGACGACTAAGTTTACAATACTTTTTAAAAATGTTTTTATTAGTGCATTCTAGTTATACATCATAGTGGGGTTCATTTTGACATAATCATATGTGCATAGAATATAATTTGCTCCATTTCAGTTCCCACAGAGTACTTTAAAAAATATTAGATTCATTTCCTTTGCAATTAATCATAGCAGGTGATAAATCAAGACAACAAAACTTTCTAAAGTATACAGTGTGAGAATATTAAAGAGACCTATAAAGTATCCATTAATGTGGAGAATTTTTGAGCAGCTGAGGTGAGACATAACCTGAACTTTCTTTGCCTGTGATGAGATAGTCTACGTTTCCCAGCTCAAGGGGCCTGCTGTGTTGCGGATAGAATTCCTTAGAATTCTGAAAGCCATACTGAATGAATTTTCTTAAAGTCAGTGAGATTCACAAAGACTACTTTATAAACTACAAGTGTTCCCTGATGATGTTTTCATTCTTTAGAACAGGGATCAGCAAACTATAGCTCACAGGCCAAATTGGGTTCATCATCTGTTTTCTGTTTTGTTTTGTCTTAGAGCAGTTTTTGATTTACTGGAGAATTGAACTGAAAGTACAGAAAATTCCCTGTACTCTTCTTACCCTGCCTATGGTTTTACCTATTATTAATATATTGCATTAGTGTGGCACGTTTGTTAAAATTGATGCATTACTATTAACTAAAGTCCATAGTTTACATTAGGGCTGATGCACTGTGTTGTACATTTTATGGGTCTTGACAAATGTGTAATGTCATGTTTATACCATTACAATATCACATGGACTACTTTCACTGCCTCTCAGTTCCCCTGTTCATCCTTCCCTTCCCCATTCTGCACTGCCTATAGTCACTGATCTGTTTATTGTCTTTGCAGTTTGCTTTTTGGAGAAAGCCGTATAATTGAAATTATACAATATGCAGCTTTTTACACACTAGCTGCTTTCACTTAATAGTATGCATTTAATGTCTTGTCATGATGGATAGCACATTTACTCATTTAATTGCTGAATAATGTTGTATGGATGTACCACAGGTTGTTTATCTTGGCTGCTTCTAATTACTGGCAATTCTGAAGAAAGAGGCTATATGCATCTGTATGCAGGTTTTTATATGGAGATAAGTTTGCAACTCATTTGGGTAACTATCTAGGAGCACCATTGCTGGATCAATAGGTAATAATGCATTTAGCATTCTAAGATATTACTAAGAAAGCTTCCAAAGTGGTTGTACCGGTTTTCATTTCCTATGGCAATGCACAGCAGTTTCTATTGTTCCACATCCTTGCCAGTATGTGGTGTTGCCAATGTTTGGGATTTGGGTTATTCTCATAGGAACGTAGTGGTATCTAATTGTTGTCAATTTTCCATTTTTATAAATTTAATTTTATTGAAATATATCATGTTCATTCACTTAAATACTGTTTGTGGTGACTTTCGTACTACAATGGCAAAATTGAGCAACTGCTACAGACACCACGTGGCCCACAGATCCTTATTATTTGCTTTTTATTTGTTCTTTATTGAAAATCTCAGTGGGGACTTACTTTAATATGTATTGGTTTTCTAGCACATATGAAATGTACTAGTCACCAGGCGGTGACTTTTTTTTTTTTTTTTTTTTTTTTTTTTTTTTTAAGAATTTAAACGATTTTCCTATGAGTTATTTGCATTTAATCGCGAAGCATCCAAGTTCTTTTAACTTTATTATTGCATTCTATTTTTTTTTAATATTTAGCTTTTAGTTATAGGTGGACAAAGTATCTTTATTTTATTTTTATGTGGTGCTGAGGATCGAACCCAGTGCCTTACGCATGCTAGGTGAGCACTCTATCTCTGAGTCACAACCTCAGCCTCTGCGTTCTATTACTAATGCAATGATTTACAAAGTCCATCCAGCAAAGAGTTGGACAAAGGAGAGATCTTTGTTTTGTTTCCTTTGTTGGAAAAAACACTTTTGAGGAAGCACTAAATATGTACTAGTTGATCAATGTCAATAAAGCATCATTATAGACCTTATAACTATAAACAAAATAATAATGAAACCATAAACAAACTTTGTAGTATATATACACTTCAACAGTTTATTTATAAACTTTATGTTTACACATCAATAATAATTTTTATGCCGGGCGTGATGGCTCATTCCTGTACTCCCAGCAGCTTGGGAGGCTGAGGCAGGAGGACTGCAAGTTCAAAGCCAGCTTCAGCAATTTAGTGAGGTTCTGAGCATTTTAACAAGACCCTATTTCAAAATAAAAGAATAAAAAAGGGCTGGGGATGTGGCTTAGTGGTTAAGTGCCTCTGGGTTCAATCCCTAGAAACCCCCACCCCCAAAAGAAGAATTTTTATAACTGAAAAATCTCACTTGTGATCAGGGCTATTCATTCTTTCTACCCTTCTTATTATACTCACCAACTAAAAGGATCACACTGCTGATCCACTCCACCATGTTTAGTCTAAAAAGAAGCCAGACACACAAAAATATGTATGGTTTTTGTATATGCTTAGTATAAACATTAATAAAATAATCAAAGAAATATGTTGTTTGGGAAAGAATGTGGCTTAGAATGCTTTTGAAAACCTAAGTTCTTATGCTACAGAGAGATAAAAAGTAATCTGTTTTTATGAATTCCATGTGAATGATCTCTTCACTGACCCCAATGTTTCTTGGAGTAATATTTTCCATATCTACTGGCCATTTCCACAATTATAGATCTAAATCCAGGGCTCCGATTTATGTCTGAATTACAAGCACCCAAGGAGATTCTGATAGAGTTGTCCCATAGGCCATTGTTTTTGAACTACCACGTCAGTATATCTACAGAAAGATATGTATCTTTGGAAATTGGGAAGCAGTGTTCAGAATCAAAGTGAAGCTAGAGAAATTTAATCCATTTTGATGGGTAATTAGTCTATCAGTATCAAATGAAATTTCTTTTGATGGTGTGTACATGTCTCATCTCCCTCAGAAATATTTTATTTTTTGAAATTGGAGTGAGGAATTAGCATAACATAAACTGGATCTAACTTCATAAAGTAGCCAACATTTCCTTTCCGGGCTCATTCCCTGTGGTCGTCAAGCATGGTCACTTGCTTTCTAGTTTCATGGTCACACGGTCATAGGGTGGGCAAGGAGATGGCTCCTTCACCAGTCGCCATGGCCACTAAAACATCAACCATCAAATGAGAGGGCACTGCTGAGTCACTATGGTGGCCTTTGGTGAAGCCCTGGGTGTGTTGTTCACATAACAGCCTTGTCAAGTTGCAATATCCAATTCATCCTAAAACATTCATTCTTTAATTCTTGGCTAGAAACCTACATGAGAATTAGGTGCTGAGTTGAGAATAAGAGATCTTCTCTTTGAGGCAGCAGAATTAGTTTCTGGGGGTGATTCTGTCACTACGTAGATAAATATGAAAAAAAAAGTCATAAATTTCCTATCTTGGCTGCTTCTTCTTTATAATTGCTTTTATTATTCCCATGTCATATTATTATGTACCAAATATAATCATAGAATAGCCGGGCGTGGTGGCGCACGCCTGTAATCCCAGCACTTGGGAGGCTGAGACACGAGGATCGTGAGTTCAAAGCCAGCCTCAGCAATGGCGAGGCACTTAGCAACTCAGTGAGACCCTGAATCTAATAAAATACAAAAAAAGGGCTGGGGATGTGGCCCAGTGGTCGAGTACCCCTGAGTTCAATCCCTGGTACCAAAAATATATATATATATATATATATATATATATAATTATATATATATATTATCATAGAATAAAGCACTATAAAGGGAGAGATATATTCATCTATTTTCAACATACTTTTACGCTCTCTAATTTAGTGTGTCATCTCTGTCCTAGAAAATCACGAAAGAGCCTTTACTGGTCTTCTACTCTGCAGGGGAGCCTCCCTCCAGTTCACTGTGGAATGTTGTTATTCTTTCTAAACCAGGTATGTGAGAACAATTGTTCTCTACTCACAAAACACTCTAGTTTCTGGCAGGGCAGTGTTACTTCTGTATGACCAACTCCAATATGACTTCCTCAGGCAATCTGAATTTATGGATACTCCTCTGTACAAAGTAATTTTTACTCTGTGCCTCTGTGTGTGCTAATTTATCTGCATTAAATGCATTTCTTACCTACCACTTTGTTGGCATGAGTTTTTTTTACTCACCATTTCCACAAAGAATTTGTCTTTTATAAAAGCTCAGATGAAATGTTGACCACATCTGAGTTTTTCTGACCAGTTTTTCTAACCAAGTAGTTTTTCTGACTCAGTAGTAATGCCTTCTGTGCTTCTCTGACATGTTCTTATTTCAAAAGCATCCTGGACACTTATGCTTTCTCTTGGTGTAGATATTTATGTACCTGATTTTATACATATATATAAAGGTATACATTTTTTTTTCAAATTTTAATGTTTCAGAAATTGGTGTTTATCTTTCAAAAGTTCTGCATATTGCTAATAATTTTATTTTTAAATAAACCTATTGCATTCACTTTAACTGATAGTGTCTTAGATTTAATGAAAAATAGTCTGTGTCTTATGCTGTAATATGAGTTTCTTGCGAGGCAAGGACTGTGTCTTACACAATTTTGTATTCTCCACAGCTTCTTGCACATAAATAGGTAATCAATAAAGCCTTTTTCAAGCAGTGAAATACATAGTGATATAAAAATGGAAGACACAATATACTATGCCTTAAGCTCTGTGTGAAATGAGATCCTGCAAGGTTCTCCAGAATTCATATCACAAATCCTTCTCCATTCTTTATATAACTTGGGCCTGTTGTATACTTGTCATGATTTACAAGAAGAAATATGATGTACTTTGCCTCTCATGATGCTTTGAGCATGATCTGTTTATTTTTTCTCTCTGAAGTCCAGCTACTACATTAATTTTAATGCCAGAATGCTTAAGTAGGCAATAGTACCTTTACTTTGTTTTATTTTGCTTCAGTAATCTTCCTCAGCCAGCAGGGAGGCCTATTATCAGTTTTTTTTTTGGAAACTGTTTGCAACAATTTCTTCCTATTTATTGAGAGTAACTCTTTGTCAAAAGTTACTCAAACATTATCTGATGCTGCTTTCTAAAGGCTCTAAGTTTGAAGAACCATCAATTCAAATTGCTTCAAAAAGATTTCTAGTTATTTATGTGCTTAGAGTATTGAGAGAGTCACCTTGAAATTTTACTTTCTCTCTGTTTTGTACCTTGAAGTTTTTTCCTCTATTTTTTCAAATATGACATAAATGCTTCAGAAATTATCTTTACTTGATCTTTAAACCAAAGTATGGCCCTGCTATTTCTCTTTCCTTTCTTAGATTTGTGTTCCAATTTTTTGAAGACTAAGAGCAAAGTAAAAACAGAAGCATAATGTACAATATCATGCAACAACTTTAAGTTTTGGTTATACTTTTCTAGTTTCTGTTTATATAACAAAAATAATTACGGCAGCTAATATTTTGTTTAATTTTTGCTGTGCTCTGTGGAAAGGATTTTATATCAATCATTTGGTTTAATCCTTATATTAACCCATGAGGAGAAATTATTATTCCTATCAAATTTAAGCCAGATGTTTTAATTTCTTTTCTCAAAATCTTCTGGTAGTTTTCATTTCCTCTCAGGTTCCTGCTGTGAAGGAAGAGGCCTTGATAATTTGCCATTTTTGCTCCCACTCCATAACTTCCCTGCCCTCCTCCCCTGCCTACCCTTCATCTCTGCCCTGGGTATGCACCTCTTTTCTTGATGGACATGGTATGGTCTCAGAGTTCTTCCCTAAGTCCCTCCAGGTCATCCTCCAAGGTCATCTTCTCAGTGATACCTCACCTGACCTGATCTGAAAGGTCACCTTCAATAATTCATATTCTGTTCTTTTCTTTATTTTTCTTTCTAATATAGCTCATGTTCTAATACACATATAATTTGTTTTCAATTCCCTTTATCAACTCCCTTAAAAAAAAAAGTGAAGGTGGAGATTATACCACTCCCCCATTTTTTAAAACTGTGAATTGAACACAGAGGTGCCCTAGCTCTTCTTATTTTCATTTTTAAAATAGTTCCTTTTAGTTGTCAATGGATCTTTTTATTTTATTTATTTATATGCAGTGCTGAGGATCAAACCCAGGGCCTCACACATGCCAGGCAAGTGCTCTACCACTGAGCCAAAACTACAGCCCCTTTCTTTTCTTTCTGGTGCTGGGGATTGAACCCAGGGCCTTGTGCAATGGAGGCAAGCACTCTACCAACTGAGCTATATCCCCAGCCCTAGCCCCTTTATTTTCATTTTGAGACAGTATATCTCTACATTGACTAGGCTGGCCTTGAATTTGTGATCCTCCTGACTGAACCTCCTTATTGGCTGAGATTACAGGGATATGCCACTATGCTTGGTCTCATATTAATTTCTACATCTCAAGACACTCTAACAGTGTCTGACACATAGTAGGCAAATAATAAATGTTTGTTGAATGAATGAATGCATGAATCAGAGGTGACAAGTAGCAAGATTTTTTTTTCCCCCATTGGTGGAAATGGAATTCAACACAAACCATTTAAATTTTGCACATACTTCTGAATATATTTCAGGAATTTGTTATACAAATAATAGAAGTTTGCCTGTAGCTTCTCCATAAGTAATTCATTTACATAGTATTATTTGGCAAAGTAGCCTGAGACTCTGTGCAGAGCTGGCTTGGCAGTCTCCTCCGTGTTTTTCAGAAGCATTGTTAGATGCAGAGTGCATACAAGTTGTCATCTCTGAATCTGCTTTTTAATTGGAATGTGTCCATAATCTTCTCATTCTGAACCATCCAATTATGACTGCTGTTGATCAAGATTGATTCTGAGCATGTGGGGCACATTTTAAACAAGAAAGAATCTTGCTTTGTGTTTGTTTGTAATATAATGGCTCTTGCCCTGGAAACAGACTGCAGGGCTATTACATTTCTGTCCACATTCTCAGGTTCAACAACCCAAACAGTAAATATTTACTTTGGTGACTACTTTTGATGGAGAGGTACAAACAGCCGTGGCTCCGGTTTTTGGATATTCTCATCCTTCTTATTTTTTAAACCCTTGACATGAAAAATGTTGTTTTTCTTCACTCAACATTTTGGGAGACTCGTATGTTGACGTGGTCTAGAACAGGAGCTCGAGTATAATCAGTCTGCTAATAGAAGCAGAAAGTAATTTCTGAAAATGACCATATAACCACCTTGTTAATGTTGAGCACAATTTGAGCTGATTTGATTGCTGCTTTCTTCCTACAAGAGGTCTCAATGCACAGAGTGGCTTGCATGTGTAATTTAGATGCCATGATCTCTAGCAACCTAATGGTGTACATAGAGCTGAACAAATCCCCACTTTTCTCTGATACAGATTCCACATTTTTACTCTTTTAATGTCTGTATTTTAGAGACAGGAAGGATATTGTGGTTGAAGGGAAAGTGATAGCTTATTGCCTGTTTGGTGGTCTGACTTATATAATAAGGATTTCAAACTCATCTTCCAGTGCTCCAGATGTTCATCGGCACCACTGTATATAGGTTTGGGGTAGAAATGGGGTCAGAGAGGCCTCTTAGCCTGGTATTCCAGTCTGTACTTCCTATATTATGCTATGAGCTGACACTTCCAGACTAATATTGGAATGATTTACATTTGAATAATGTTTACATTTGAATAAGCTCTCTAAGTGACAGGACTTTATAAAACCCCTCTTCTCCCAGTTTTCATTTTACCATAGTGGTCCCTGAAACTCTCCCACTCTCACTGTATTTCTTATCTTCCCAAGCTCCAAAACACATGTTTATTGAGTTTGAGGCATTTCCTTTCCTCCAGCCAGATATCATTAAACCTAATCTCTGAATTTGGAATTATAGAATCCTTGGGTCTGGGTTTACCAAGAGAACTTCCCTTCAAAGAGAACAGAGCAGAAGGAAGTAAAAGAAGAAGAAGAAAATAAAACTAAATTCCTTTTGTGTGTGTGTGGGGGGGGGGGCGGTACCGGGGTTTGAACTGGGGGTGAACTGGGGGGGGAACATGACCTCTGAGCCACACCCCCAGCTCTATTTTGTATTTTATTTAGAGACAGGGTCTCACTGAGTTGCTTAGCGCCTCGCTGTTGCTGAGGCTGGCTTTGAACTTGTGATCCTCTGGTCTCAGCCTCCCGAGCAGCTGGGATTACAGGCCTATGCAAACTCCTGTACTAGGTGAAGGTTATATGCCAAGCTATGTCTCTGCCAGAATTCTGCTTTCAGACCAACCATCAGTGTTTAGCAGAATCACCCTGATAAAATATGCTTGTCCAAGGATTACTTCAAAATTTTCCTAAAAGCCAGGAAAACTGGTAATTAACAGGTTAACTCCCATCCTATAATATTTTCATTAAAAAACAAAACAAAACAAAACAAAATACTTCCATATTCTTTGTTTCTAATGTGGGTATTAAAAAATTTCATCATCATATTTGGGTTTCTTTTGTAAGTGGGTATGACTTTGTTGATTACGTATACAAGATTCTTGCCAAGACTCTTTCTCATGTGAGCAAAGAATGTGAGTGTGTTCTTGAGTGGGGCGGTGAGGGATGAAAATTATCATTTAATTTCAAGATTCTCTTACACAAAGAGATCAATCTTTTTCTGGTAGTCTTAGTTTGGTTCCCTACATAAGCAGATTCCAGGTCAAGATAAGAACTTAAATGCAAGAAGAACAAGACAGGGGTGGGGAAATGAAGAAGAGAGGGAAGGTAGGGTAGCCAGGGTTGGGGGACTACCAGGGTAGCAGTGCTATCAGTGAGTGACTATGCCTGATTGTCTCTGGAAATTTCTGTGAAAAGGTATAGAACACACACCTTGCTTGTGGGAAGAGCCATCTGTATTCAGGCAAAATAGTCTTCCATGGTTTCATGGACTCTCAGGCAAAGAGATGCAGATACTGCCAGTTGGTACCTGTATAGCAGCAACTAAAGTACCAAGAACCAGGGGATGTGGGCAGGGATCTAACAGCATCTGCTAAAGGCTGATAGTCTTCTATTTTAATTTTCCCAATTCTACTTGTTTAGCACGTGTAAAACACCTAGCTCATATTTCTTGGCCCATTTTAGGACTCAGAAGTTTACTTCCTTCTTATTCTTCTAGGTAACAAAGGCAAATTTCTGCCTCAGAAAAATAACTTTTGGTATGATTACTTTTTATATCTGAAAATTTAGAACTATTGTTATTACAAAAGCAAGATTGTTTTGAAACTAGTCTTGTCAAGCAATTCTTCGGGGTGTTGTATATTCGATCAAAACCATTTTAGTAAATCTATGATAGTCCTACTATTTGTGATTAGAATTTCTTTATGTTTTTAATACTTGGAATAGACGCATGCCAGTCAACCTGCAGAACTATAAAGTAAGGTACTAAAATCACCTTGGACAGATTATGAAATCAGGCCCCCTGCTACCCAGACCCATCTATAAGATGAGGGAACTGATGTTCAATGAGTTCTATGGCTCACAGTAGTGCAAATAATTAGTCTTTATCTTCCCATAACCCTGAATAAAACTGGAGTGAGTGATCTCTGGAATCGAGGTAAATATTTGTTTTTTCTGGGACTGAGGATTAGACTGTAAATTTGTGGAACCAATATGAAGGTCTCTGTGCCTAGAGTCCTTCTTGATGACTGTCATGGAAGTTAAGCCAATTCTTTCTAGGGTTTCTTTACTTCTTGAAGCCAAAGTACCACAAAAATGGAGTTTCTTTATCTTGATTCCTCACCCATGGTGGTCAGATGGTTTGTATACACACACACACACACACACACACACACATACACATGTATTTGAATATTTACACACACACACACACAGGCTTGACTTGCCCTTGACTGTCTACATCTTCCCTGAACCTGATCAACTGGCCTATAGCATTCTGCTTCAATGCTGAAGTTCTTATTCATTTTACTTCCAGACAACTTCCTGGACTAGCTTTTCTATGAAGACAATTTATGAACCAAGTGGAGCACAGAATATCCACAAGGGCAGTAGCTTAAACTCTCCCTACACCCCAGGCTAACTCCTACTAGATCTCTAAAACTGATGCTAAAACAACATAGACTGAATGTGCAGACATTCAAATCTTAACTTTCTTGATTTTACTCATTGTTCTATGCTTCTCAACCTTAAAGTTTACAGAATCTATGGAAATATTCTTGGAAATTCTCAAGAGTTCATCAGAATTATTAATTTGAAGTAATTTTAGGTGATACTAAAATTTGACTGTTAAGTAAAAAATCTCCTTTGCATAGAAATGACTCTAAATTAGTAGTAGTCCCAAACAAACATAGTAATTAAAAAACTAAGGAATGACCCACAAATATTTCAAACACATGGAAATGAAGAAATCCATTCCAAGATTCTTCTCAAATCAAAGGGAAAAATAACATGAACATTTAAAATATTTTTAGAAAACAATGAAATGAGACATAACATAATCATGACTTATAGTAAAAGCTATAATAATAAGAGTCCTAATACCCACTATTAGGAAAGAAGGCAAAGACAAATAAGAGGTTAGAAACAGAAAAACAAAATAACCAAAGAAAGCAGAAGAAAAAAAAAAGTTATATAAGATATATGTGAAAAATAAAGATGAAAGTAAAACATTAGAGATAATAAATATTAATCTGATTGTTTAAAAATGCTAGTAAAAGTGACAAATCCTTAAAAGTCCATTAAGGAAAAAGAAAGTAAAAAATTGAAAACGTCCAAAGAGTAGCACATTTATATTTGTTGAATGCTGAAGTCATAGAAGAGCAAAATGCTGGGCATTGTACTCTGTTGCATTTAGTCTTTGCTCTAACCGTCTAAGGTGGACATCACTTTCATCTCCATTCCACATGTGGAAAGACTAATAAGCAAGACTTGCGTGAGAGCAGAGAGAGAATCAAATCCAAGCATTTACTCTCCTGTATATTCATTTCTAATTGTTGGTTAGAGACAGTGGTTCTTACACTCTTTGTTGTGGTTCTGATCAAAAACTCCAATACAGGTTCTGTAAATTCTAAAACTCTAGTGTGAAGTTTAAAGTACTTTTTAGTCCTACTGGATGTCATCAGTCTTGTTCATCATCATCAATGTTCATAAAAGTATCTTATGAACATGTATGTAGAAAATCCAGGACCTGATGGGAGAAGAGAGCAGGGAACTTGAATTCCTTCAGCCCTAAGTTTTGTGGGGTATGTGGATAGGGTATGCCCATAGCCCTTGAAGGACTTTAATAATTGTTAGGAATTTTAGCAATATATATATATATTTTTTTCAAAATTGGAAACCATCCATTCTCTACTGAAATTTTCTTTGGGTCTAACAAACACACTAGGGGTTAGTAGGGAAAAAAAAGATTCTACTTCTTCTACAAATGGGAGCTTAAACAAAAGGACTTGTTCCAAAAAAATGCATTATTTTGCTCTTCACATTTAATGTGCTCATTACCTGGAACATGCACTTTCAAATCTATTCAACCATCTGCTTTTTTTTTTTTTTTTCCTTCTTAGTGCAAACCCTGAATATGATATTTGAATGTAATTTAACAATTTGAACTTCCATTAACACCACAAATAAAACTCTCAGCACAACATATAAATCCTTTCAAGGAAAGAGTGTGCGGCTTTTTTTTTTTTTTTTTTTTTTTTTTGCTTTAAATTATGCAGGTGCAAGTTCCTAACATTGAAGTAAAAATACCTTGATTTCAGCATTTCAGAACACTAATTGATAAAAGAAGGATTGTATTAGAAATACAGTGACATCATTTTGGAAGGTACATTAGGATTTTTCCTTGATTGAGTGCCAACAACCATCTGGCTTCGATAAGGGGAGAGATCCAGAGAAACAGTATGGAGGGTGGCAAAATATTTAAAATTAAATATAAAATGCATTAAATAGTTTCTAAACAAGAAGGGAATAGAATGTGGCATCTGATTAAATAGTTATTAAATTAGCAGAAAATATTTAAGAACTTTTTTAGGAAGAAACTTAATGTAAACTAATTTTCAAATCTTTGCTTTCTTTTTCTTCGTGTTTGATGTGCTTGGCAAGAAATGACACGTAGTAGGTTCTCAAATATTTGCTTGCAGGAAGAAAGAATTATTTATATACTAACAAAATATGCTAATACAGAACAAATTTCTTATAGCTAAAGCAGAAAGAATTTTTTCTGTTGGTATTTGCTGAGAACTAAAGCATGTAACAAAATTAGTTAGGTTTTTCTCAAGATTCTCAGCAACTATATACGAAAGTGCAGATGTAACTCTCATTAGAAATTCTTTGCAATAGTAATAAAGGCAATGAACTTGGAGGATGAAAAGAAATTCATTCTTAAAGAATGATGATGGAGTTTATTATTAAATCATATAAATCTAATCTATTTCAAGTCTATGGCAAAAGCTTCTTTTTGGGAGATTGTCTTAGAAAAACCTCATTTAAGCCATCATAACATATTAGTTATGGAAGTATTTTTTTTTTCAGGCTTGGGGAAATCTTAAATCTGGGTTCTTTTCAGTGGAATATAGATTGTTTAAGAATGAGTAAATGTTCCTCTTAATTTTCAGGCAATACACAAAGATCAAGTTACCTGGGTAGTGCTCATTGGAGATTCACCTGAGTTATAGCCCTAAAGCTGTCTGATGGAAAAGAATTGGGTGGGCAGGAACAGAGCACTAATGCCTTTCAATCCTAAATGTCACACTGCAGAAGATTATTATTAATTAAAAATATTTTTAGCTCAGTTCTTCATAATCAGAGCTCATCAGACTACTGACTATATTCAAGAACTAAGTAATTAAAATAAAGAAGTCAACATCATGAATTAAACTTATCTAATCTCCATGAATATTCTGGCCTACCTTGTTGGTTTGTGTGACTTACTGGGGTGTAACCTTTGGATTCCACAGCGATGTAACTGTTGACTAGCTAAGCCTTTTCAAATAATACATTTTCTAAAACACTTCAAATGTAGATAGGAAATTCTAAAGTAATAGTGTTAGAATATTTTGTCCTTGAAAGACCATTTTGGCCAGAAAAGTAATAATTTGATGTTTAAGCTAATTTGACCTTAAGAATCAATATTTCAATAAATAATTAAGGTTTTAAATAAGAAATCATTGTTTCTTTCTCAACCTGCTAGAAGAAAACATAGTGGAAACACATTAAGACATTAAGACATTGGTATAGGAAACAAAAGCCCAAATTGACAAGTGGGATTGCATCAAACTAAAATGCTTCCATACAACAAAGGAATCAGTCAGTGAAATGAAGAGACACCTACAGGATCAGAGAAAATATTTGTCAACTATTCATCTGACCAAGGGTTAATATCTAGATTATATAATTAACTAAAAAAACCATAACCAAAAATAAGTAATACAATTAAAAGTGCATAAATGACCGGAATAAACACTTTTCCAAAGAAGAAATTCAAATGGCCAATAAATGTATGAAAAAATGCTCTATATCATTATCCAGAGAAACACAAAAGAACACTGCAATGAGATACTGTTTCACGCCAATTAAGAATGGCTATTATCCCACTCCTGGGTCTATTCCCAAAGGACTTAATAGCAGCATACTACAGGGACACAGCCACATCAATGTTTATAGCAGCACAATTCATAATAGCTATATTGTGGAACCAACCTAGAAGCCCCTCAGTAGATGAGCGGATAAAGAAAATGTGGTATATATACACAATGGAGTATTACTCAGCAATAAGAAAATCATGGCATTCGCAGGTAAATGGATGAAGTTGGAGAATATAATGCTAAGTGAAGTTAGCCAATCCCCAAAATCCAAATGCCGAATGTTTTCTCTGATATAAGTAGGCTGATTCATAGTGGGGTTGGGTTAGGGAACATAGGAGGAGTAGAGGAATATTAGAAAGGTCAATGGGGAGGGAGAGGAAGGGAGGGAACAAGGGGGTATGAAGGGGAAAAAAAAGAAGATGATAGAGTGAGGCGGATATCAATATCTTAAACACATGAGTGAAGACTTGACTAGTATGAATATTCTTTGTATTCAAACAGTGTAATGTTAAAGGTGCTCTATATATGTAATATGAAATGTAATGAATGCTATTGTTATATATACAACATTGAATAAAAAAAAAACAAAAAAGGCTATCATTAAAGAAAAGTAAATAAATGCTGGCAATGAAATAAAGAAAAAAGAACTATTGATGAGAATGTAAATTAGTACAGCCACTGTGGAAACAGTATCAAGTTTCCTAAAAAAACTCAAAGGAGAACTAGTCTTATGATCCAGCTATCCTACTCCTGGGTATATTCAAATGTAATTAAATCAGCATATAAAAGAGATACCCTCATGCTCACATTTACTGTGGCAATATTCACAATAGCTAAGGTATGGAATCAGCCTACGTGCCCTCGTACAGGTGAATGGGTAAAGAAAATGTTATATATGCACAATGTAGTATTATTCAGTCATAAAGAAGAATAAAATCTTGTCATTTGTAACAAAATGAACAGAACCGAAAGGCATTATGCAAAGTGAAATAAGCCAGACACAGAAAGATAAGTATTGCCTTAATCTGAAAATAGAATAAGAGCTTACTAGACATTGGGATGGATGTGGAAGGTTGTAAGGAGAGTAGAAAAGGGTGGTTGATTTGATTAATGCATGCTGCATGTGTATGTGGATATGTCATGGTGAATCTCATTAATATGTATAATTTATATGTTGATAAAGAAGAAATCACTATTTATAATTTGAAATCAAAACACTTTGGAAAGCACTGGGGTTGTGGCTCAATGGTAGAGCACTCACCTAGCATGTGTGAGACACTGAGTTTGATTCTCAGCACCACATATAATTAATTAATTAATTAATTAAAGGTCCATCAACACTAAAAACATATTTTTGAAAAAACTATGGAAAGAAGCATTTGGATAAAATCTCACTGCACAGAATGTACATATTTAGGGCATAAAATTGTCTTATAGATGTTGGAGTTGCCTTACAGGAACTGTAAACTATTCATAAGGTCCAAAGCATAGGTCTTAACTGAAAGTGGTTTAGAGGGATTGTGCTTTTAAGTGGAATTGTGCTTTTTAGCCCCTCCACACAAAATTTAAGGATGCTTATGTTGACAGATCTACCTGTTCAAGCATTCTGCTTAATTAAGGGTTATGCAAGTGCCATCACAACTGAGGTTTTAAGGTCAATTAAGTTTTAGGGAAAAGAAGATCCTTTTATCAACTGACATTTAGACATATTGGAGAAAAATTAGCAAATAGCGATTAGCAAAAAGAAATCAAGAGAATCACCCAAATTTCAACTTCCCATAGAAAAATGCTCCTAGCATCTTGGTATATATGTTCCCAGATTCTATACGTGAATAAGATAATTAATGAATGCATTTTAAAGTACTGATTTTGATGCTGTTTTAAACTTGTTCCCCTGTTTGTTGCACACAGTTTGCTGCCAGTTCTTCCTTGACATACATACATTGAGATACACAATCATTCTAGCTAACTTTATTTTGTAATTTATTATTATTCCTGTAATATAAATTCCTACAGGAGTAGTTGCCTGAAAAAAAGGCATACATTCATAAAGTGTTTCCAAAATGCTCTCCAGGAAAATTCTAAAGCTTGCACCCCCACCAGCCATGTATGAAAATCCCCATTAGTACATACTGTTCAGAAACAAAGTTTGAGCAATTGAAAATCCAGTTTCTCTTTTAAAACTAGTTATTATTTCTATTGTAGAAGTTTTCTTTTAATTATTTGCTGTTCAGGACTGATGTTTTTCTTCTTATAGGTAAAAATCCATTGCAATGTTCTATTCCCAAGTGTATGTTTCATACTGGGGCTAACCATCTCCCTTCATTTCAGGACTGGGCCCATGTGTGTCTATTATATTCTCATCTTTTAGGTGTGAGTGGGTACCCTAAGTCAAGTTTTGTATTTCTTCTGGAATTTTACTAGAATGAGAGAAAAGACATTTTCTGTCTCCATCTCTCGGTTTCTTCACCCCCTTCCTCCCTGCCTCTGTCTCATCCTAGGATTTTGACAGCAACATGGAAATCTAGAGCAGGACATTGAGAAGATGGAAGTGGGGAGAGGAGAAGAAGGTCAGGTATGACTGTCTCTAACACAAGCCAGTTGCTTCCATTGCTTTGTGGGCATTCACCTTCCTGTACTCTTTTTTTTTTTTTTTTTTTGGTGTGTGTGTGGGTACTGGGGATTGAACTCAGGAGCCCTTAACACTGAGTCACATCCCAAACCCATTTTTGTATTTTATTTAGAGACAGGGTCTCACTGAGTTGCTTAGTGCCTTGCTAAATTGCTGAGGCTGGATTTGAACTTGCAATCCTCTTGCCTCAGCCTCCCGAGCTGCTGGGATTACAGGCATGGACCACTGTGCCTGACCTTTCCTGTACCCTTTCTAAAACACAAGGATGCAGCTGTTTGTTTTCTAGTTTATAATAAGTATTCAGTTATCTGGAATGTACAATATTCAAAAGTAAAACATGTATTAGTCTTCCCAAATGATTTGGAACTGAGTAAGCACTTGTCTTTTTCTTAGCATTCACTATTATAAAATGCTTACTGTTACCAAGAGATTCACACAAAGTAAGGTTGTTTGTCTCCTAGATAAAGTGGGAGAAGAAAGAAGACTTTTGTTTGCAAACATTCCCACCCTTGAGACTTGGCTATTATATTGGCAGACGAACCCTGGTCACCTCATTAATCACATTAATTATGTCAGACACCCAAGGGAAGGTAGAGAAATCACTTACTATACCATCTGATATCTTTACATTAGGGGCTCCAAACAAGAAGTTTTGAAGACATTGATATGGACAACAAATAGGCAGCTGATATTAATTCCACTGAAAGCAGTAATGAAGCAGTCAGATTCAAAACAAGCTACCAGTAACCTCGGAGGACCTCAAATGCAAGTGTGTTGGAATCTTATAAGGTTACTTTTTGCTTAGATGCAATTCCTTTAATGGAGGGATAGTGAGAGCAGGCAGAGGTTGGGAGGAGACAGATTAAGTTTCAATCATTTTATCAGTTTAAATTACTTTTCAGGGACACTGTTAGCAGGTTGTAAAACAAGATCATTGTTCGAAAAGCTAAGCAGGAACTCTAGCACTGGTATTTATTTGCATAACTGATTCCTAAACATGGTAGGGCCCCCAAATTTATTATTGGATTTAATATGAAAAAAGGGTCACTTTTCTGTGGAAATGGCAAAAAGTCAAATCCTGGGATAAAAATAACAGGTATAGGCTGGGTGCCATGGTCCATGCCTGTAATCCCAGTGGCTCGGGAGGCTGAGGCAGGAGGAACGGGGTTCAAAGCCAGTCTCAGCAAGGGTGAGGCAAAAGCAACTCAGTGAGACCCTGTCTCTAATAAAATACAAAATAGGGATGGGGATGTGGCTCAGTGGTTTTGTGCTGCGGCATTCAATCCTTGGTACAAAAAAAAAAAAAAAAAAAAGAATAACAGGTGTAGGTGGATATTGAAAGCCACGGTGCTACATAGAGCATCTTCTTTGATATCCAAGAAAGAATTTAAATTTCACATTAGTTCATACCCAGCTGATGAAGTAGACTTGGTTTAATTTGATTGGTGATTGATGAGTGCAAAAATACTAAAACACACTCCATATCGCATTAAATTAAATCCTGAGAGCCGGCTGTCAACAAGGTATATAATCCTCACCAAAAAATAAAAATATATGACACATACCTTTGGCTTTATTCACAAGGTATGAATAGCAATAACACATTAAGGATACTGGAGGCATTTTAAATCTTGTTAATTATAGTGATGATATATGGTTCAATAGTGGCTTGTATTTTTTTTTTTTTTTTTGGTACTGGGGATTGAACTCAGGGGCACTCGACCACTGGGCCACATCCCAGCCCTTTTTTGTATTTTATTAGAGACAGGGTCTCACTGAGTTGCTCAGTGCCTCACCATTGCTGAGGCTGGCTTTGAACTCGCGATCCTTCTGCCTCAGCCTCCCATGTGGCTTGTATTTGATACCAAGATTATTCATGATATGTGCCAAGAACTGTAGTGGTCTCAGAAAAACATACCATTGCTGAATAATCTAAATATTTCTTTAATTTTTCTTTCTTGGACAACCACTGTACATTTAATTCATTCATTCCTTAACCAATATTCTACCTATTCTTGTAGAAAATGGGAATCCAACAATAAACACGATATTCTATCTTTATGGGATTTATCTACTTGTAGGGACAGACAGTAAACAAGTAAAGCAGATATTTTCAGATGGGGATTAAAAAACCTAAATAAGCCGGGTGTGGTGGCGCACGCCTGTAATCCTAGCACTTGGGTGGCTGAGGCAGGAGGATCGTGAGTTCAAAGCCAGCCTCAGCAATGGCGAGGCACTTAGCAACTCAGTGAGACCCTGTCTCTAATAAAATACAAAAAAGGGATGGGGATCTGGCTCAGTGGTCGAGTGCCCCTGAGTTCAATCCCTGGTACCAAAAAAAAAAAAAAAAAAAAAAAAAAAAACAACAACAAAAAAAACCCCCTAAATAAAGTGTTGCCTTGGAGCTAGTGTGGTAGTGCATGCCTGTAATCCCAGCAGCTGAGGCAGGAGGACTTCATGTTTGAAGCCAGACTCAGCAAAAGTGAGGCACTAAGCAACTCAGTGAGACCCTGTCTCTAAATAAAATACAAAATAGAACTGGGGATGTGGCTCAGTGTTTGAGTGCCCCTGAGTTCAATCCCCAGTACCAAAACCAACCAACCAACCAAACAAACAAAAAGGAGTTGCCTCTGATCTGAGGTTATTTTAGAATGGCAAGTTAAAGAACATTTCTCTGAAGGGTTAATATTTGAGCCAAATCCCAATCAGAAATAGTTAACTGTGGGAGGACTGGGTGAAAGAGGGCCATTTTATGAGGAGGGAATTGAATATTGAAGTTAGAATTATGAAATCAGTATGTTGAAGATACTTCCATATTTATTGCAGCACTATTTACAATAGCCAAGAAGCTAACGGGGTGCCCATAAACTGATGAATGGATAAAGAAAAGTGTTACATATATATACGATGGAATGCTAATCAGTCCTAAGAAGTGAAATCCTGCAATTTTCAGCAACATGGATGAACCTCGAGGACATTAAGTGAAATAAGCCAAGCACAGAAAGACCTATATCACAGGATCACACTTAAAGTGCAATATGAAACAGTCGATCTCACCAGAGTACAGTACAGTGACTAAGAGAGGCTGGAGAGGCAGGGGAAGGGGATAATGAGGAGCAATTGATCAACAGATACAGAGTTACAGTTAGATAGGCTGAATATGTTCTGGTGTTTATATGGTATGGTAATTATAGTCAACAATATTATAGTATTTGTTTTATCAAAAATTAGAAGAGAAAATCTAAATATTCTCACCAGAAAGGAATGAAAAAGGTTGAAGGCAATGGCTGGGCTAAGTACCAATGATTTGATCATGACACATGTATAAATATATAGATAATCACATAGTACCCCCATAAATAGGTATAATTTTTGTACCAATTAAAAACAAAGTTGGAAAAAGTGTTATTAAAAAGTAAAAATGAATGACTAAAAAAAGATAGTAAAGTTACAAATAACTAGTATGCTATAATTCCTGTAAGTATTGAATAAGGTTATGTTTTCAACTGAGTAAATTAGGAACACTCACATGTGTAGAACGTCACTGATTTTACCTCTTGAGGGATGCATATATTTGTATCCTCTCCTGCGCCATGGAGGCCACCTGCCATTAAGGGATGGGTGACACAGTCATCAATTAACAGCTATTGGTCATTTACACTGTCTGACTTCCAGTATCTCTCTCAAACTGTCAACCATCGATCTAAAGTGACTCAAGATAGGCATAAGGAGGCTAATTCAAGGAACTTCGAGAAAACTTTCTGTTGCATTGCAGTTTGGGAAAGAAATCTTGGATTCTGAAAATTTATGAAAAGAATTCAAAATCGTATTCATTTCTACACTTCACCTCGGGGGTTCTTTCCTGTTTTTCCAGATACTTTCAAGTGGATCGAGGAATTAGAAATTCTGAGATCATTTCCCAAGAGTCTGCATAAGAGCCACTTAGACACTACATAAAAGCCATCATGTGGTTCCAGTATAGAACTTGTGCACATAGACTACCAGTAAGTCACAAGTTCTAATATCTTGGATGTCCCTTTAAAAGGGACATGAGGCTTTCCTTTCTCTATCCAGCTTTAAGGAGGTATAACTGGCAAATAAAAAAAATATATATATATATATATATATATATATATATATATATATCAGGTATACAACATGATGTTTTGATTCATCTATGCATTTTATTTTTGTTTCATAGAGAAGTGAGATCATTCACTTCTTATCTTTCTCTACCTGGATTATTTCACTTGACATACTGACCTCTAGTTGTAACAGACAACAATGAAATAAATAGTAGAGAACTTCAATAAGCACCTCAAACAATGGTTCGATGAGCAAGAGAGGAAATTAACAAGGAAACTGTGGACTTGAACAAGACTGTCAACCAAATGGGCCTAAAAGGTATGTGTATAACATTCTATCGAACAGCAGCAGAATATATGTTCTTCTCAAGCAAACAAAGAGCATTCTCTACATTAGGCCGTATGCCAGGAGACAAAACTAGTCTTATCATGTTCATGAAGATAGAAATCATGCCAAGTATTTTTTCTGAACACAGTGGCATGAAACTAGAAATCATCAGGAAGAAAATAGGAAAATTCACGAATATGTGATCAAGAAAGTAATCCTAAGGAAACCAAAGAAATAACTTGAGATAACAAAAGTGGAAACACAAAATACCAAAAATTCAGGAATGCGGCAAAGGCAGTTCCAAGAGGGAAAATTATAGTGACAAATACACAAATTAAGAAAAGATGCTAAATACACTACAACTCAATGAATTTTATACCACAAAGATCTAGGAAAAACATAAGCTCAAAATTAGTAGAAGGAAAGAAATTATGAAGAACAGAACAGAAATAAAAGAAATAGACTACAAAAATACTAGAAAAATTTGCTGGGCATGACTTTGGGTTAAGGCAGAAACCGTACAAAGGCTTCAGGTAGCTGAAAATTGCTACTCATAAATGGTGGTTGCAACGAAAAACTGGGTTGAGAAGGATTCAGAGGTCCAGTCAAGTACAAGTAAGAATTAGTAATTGATAATCATGCTGTGTGTGTTGGGCATCAATGCCAGGAGGGGTTGTAACACACAAAGATTTTACTAGGAGAAACTGAGAGCTGGAAAAATTGGGAGCACAGAGACTGCAAATCAAATCTGTTCCAAAGTAAAGGGGAGAGGGAAGGAAGGTTGTGGGAAAGTGGCTTAGACTACTGTGCACGTAAGAAAATGTGGCAAGGTCCTCTGGAGTCTTCACAGCAAGGTTGGCTGTCAAAGGAATCTCATGATTCACAGGGAAGAGTCTGCCTTAGAATTCCTGTGTTGCTCAGTCACTGGCCTAAGCACAAATACAGACAAGGGTTAGAGTGTAGCAACTGAGCCCTGGACTGGCCCTCCTCTGCCCCTGTAGTTGGGTTTTGCATGATAATTCTGAACACCATACCATGTGTCATACTGAGGTTAAGGTATTACAGCCCCTATGAAGACTAAGAGAACCCCAGAAACATTGAAATTAAGGGTGGTGTTGTAGGAAAGAAATGAATGTGCATTTGTAGAGAAATTGATCAGATATCCTGGTTTATCAAATAGGATGTATTCAACAGCGATTAATTAAAAACAAACAAACAAAAAAAAAAACAACCTGAAGAGTGCTTTTAAGTAATAAGGATATTTAATGATCTCACACAACAAGAAACACCTAGGCAGGCAATTTCAAGATTTGTTCAGTGTTTGTTTGAGTGACCTCTTCAAGCCAGGCACTTTCTATCCTTTTGCTCTGCCATTTTGACCTGTTTGTTTTCATCCTGAAATTGGCCAACTCATGGCTACACAATAGCTGCCAAATTTCTGTTTCACATTTTCATTCCAAAATAGGAAGCAGGACAGTGTTCAAGGCAGCCAGAGAGCAACTGCTTTCTTTCTACCTGGGGAAGATGGATTTCAGGTCCAGGGCCTCCAGCCCTGATGTCTTCTTACCAAGACAGTTCACAGGCTGCTAACTGGTGGCAAAGACAATGGAATTAAGAAAAAAAAAAAAAAAAAAAAAAAGAATGATTTATTCCATACCAATGGATTAAAAAATGAATATTCATTTCACCTCCCCCCCATTTCCTCAAGTAAATTGCAGGCACTCTGATACCTAAACACAATAGTGTCATTGTTAGCCAAGGAGAAAGGTGATAAAGACAGTCATGCAGGGAATCAAGGGTGTCAGCTACAACTGCGCACCTGAGAGCTTTTGTGTGCACAGATCTCTGCAGTGTGAGATCTGGGTAGAGAAAATCTGGAGCACGCTGTTTTCATAAGTTGCAGACAGAGAGAGAAACTGTAAGATTGATAAAACAGGTGGCTTTAGACAACCCAGAAAAGTCCAAGAAGAGCCAAAAATATTCTTCCAAATGGGTAACTGGAATATGTTTTTAGAGAAGCTTCAATGAATGCTAAATACATTAAATTTCTCTTTCTATTTTGGTGGGCTCAGGAATTCTACTTTAAAAATATATTCTTGGGAAATAACCAGCTGTGTATATAAATATTTACACAAAGAGTGTTTATTACAGCATTGTTTGTAATTACAAAAAAACTACAAAATTGCCTGTAACAAGTTCATGTTTCTGAAGGTCATTTAATGATTTGAATAAAGCAAGTTTGTTCTGTTGAATAAAGCAAGTTTCTAAAGGTCTATCTTCAGGAGGAAAATTGTAACATTAGGAATCATTGTTTTTACATGTTTGAATTACTGTCCTTTTTTTTTTAATGTTTTTTGTACTACGGGATCTTTTCCAAATTTATACAATCCATGTGAAATAAAATCTATAAAAAATTTATTTTATCTTTGCTCAGGGTACGGGTATGAAGTTGATTTTAGATGCAGAGTCTTGTGGTCAGTCACTGAAACTTGTTTAACTTCTGATAATAACATTTCAATTACAACCCACAGTCTGTAGGTGAAGAATCTGAGATCAGAAGGGCCATTCCCCTGCTGATGAGCACATCTCTCCTGGAAGACCATTGAAATGACTAAGGCACCTTGCCAGCAGTTAGACTGAATTTCTCAAAACCCAGCAGATGATGACACACACATTCACCCTTCTAGAAACTTCCCACCTCAGTCACCTCAGTCACCCATGGCCCTTTCCAAGACCCTGTTTCCTGTCTCCTGCCTTCCTCATCTCCAGCATTAATTTAGTCTGGTCACAATGTCACAATGGCTTTCTCTTGTTCCTTAGACCTGTTAAGCTTATTCTTCTTGCAGAAATCTGTGCTTGCTGCTCCTTCTCCTGGGAATATTCTTCTCTTTGATGTTCAAATGGCTCATTTCCTTACTCGATGCAAGCTTCTGTCCAAAGGCTTCCTCCTTGAAGAGCCCTTCTCCAACCACTGAAAAGAAAGTTCCAGCTCTGTCCATACTTCACCTTTTAGTACGGACACACATCATTTTTCTTTATGGTAAGGAATGTTCTGCTCTGCATTTGTTTATCTGTCTTCCTGACTAGACTGTAATTACTATGAGGGTAGGAATCTTGTCTCGCTGCCTCCTGTATTCCTAGTACCCAGAAGAGTCACTGGCACATAGTATGAGCTCAATAAAAGTTTTGAATTTATATCTTGGTTCAAATATCTGTTGATTATATGTATCAATGACAGAGTCCATGTTTTTGGACCTCAAACAACATGCTGTTTTCATCACAACTTCATTAGAATATTTGTAATGTCCTAGATTGTTTGAGACATGTATCAATTAATTGGTGATTAGAACATGTTTTTCACAATTCTTCATTAAAACTAGAATACCAAACTTATTAGTTCTAAAATAGCTGTGCATCTGGCAAGCAGAAAATAAAGATTCATATATTTTACACTAATGATAATTCTATTTTTAAAGCTTACTTCAAGGGGAGGGAAAATTTATTCTCTCCAGAAATTCAGTTTACTTGTCTATAAAGATTTATCTCAATTTATTTTTGCCTGCCACTTCAGCCCTGTGATAATTTTAAAATAGGTAATTAGATAATAAACTATTTATAATGTATGATAGCTATTAGTAAGCTGTAAGTGTTCAAAGCATCATTAGTATCAAAGATGGAAAAGTTTAGTGTGACATTTACAGTAAATGATGCAACCGTTTAAAGCAAAACAAATGTTTCAGTAATGTGTTAATGATTCTTGGGTATAATGTCAAGTGACTGAAATGATGGTAGGTGGGCAGCAAGAAGTGAGTTTGAAGCTGATGAGTTCTTAATGGTATTATTTCTTCAAATTTTGCTCCTTTTATTGCTCTCAATATTCAAAATTCAACTCAGGTAACTGATAAACTTAATTGTATTTCTCAGTGATATATATTCCATTTTTATAAATTTGTTTTAAGTCTTAGATTTAATAATCAAAATAATTATGCCTACTAATTAGAGAGTATTTTTATAATGAGCTGGACATCGTGCTAAATTCTTTGCACTATTATTATGCATGATCCTATTATCAAGCCTTTATCTTTGTTTTTCTTTTGACTTTTTATTCTTACTGGTTTAAGACTCATCAGAACTTGTAAAGTGAAAAGTGTTCTTGTGTACTCAACACCTAGTTTTCTCCAATGACAATATCTTATGTCTCCATAGTGCACCATCAAAACCAGCAAACTGACATTTCTATAATCCTATTAATAACTTGAATTCAGACTTTATTCAGATTAAATCAGTTTCTATATGCATTTTTTTTTTGGTGTATATAGTTCCATGACATTTTACCATATGAATCTGTTCATATAACCTTTATCATAATCAAAATACCCAACTATTCTATCACCATAAAGAAGTTCCTTCTTTACTGTTACCCCCAGTTTTAATTCCTGACAATCACTGATCTCATTTCTGTCACTAGAATTTTACTACTTTGAACATGTAACACAAATGGAAGCATTGGCGACCTTTTGAACAGGTACTCCTTTCCATCCTTTCTAGGAAACCTAGATGCCAGGACTCTGGGAAGGTGCCTTGCTGGAAACAAGTCATTAAGAGATGGGTCAGGATTGGAACACAGGCTTATCTGATAGCAAAGTGTGTACTTTTGTTTATGCTGTGTGTAAGTGGCGAATGCCTAGGTCCTAATGATATTACCTTTATTGCTTCTGAGAGCTATTCAAGTTTCCCTTGAAAAATTCTGGTATTTTTCCAAGTAAGGTGGTCTTTCATAATTTTTTTTTCTCTTTGAATAGAATAAAAGATTATACAATGTATGACAGTAAATGGATCTCTTCCATAGAATAAGCTCAACTTGTATGACATCAATACTGTCATACTATCATCTGGCTTTTTCTTTTAAAAATTATTTTATAAACTTGTGGTAAGAACCCTTAACATGTGATCAACTATTTTAACAAGTTAAATGTACAATACTGTATTGTTAACTACAGGTACAATGCTGTACAGCAGATCACTAGAACATATTCATCCTGCATCACTGAAACTTAATACCTATTGAATAGCAATTCCACACTCCCTGATCCCCCCACCACTGGACCCCACTGCTCTACTCTCTGCCTGAGTCTGACCGGTACAGATAGTTTAGATGAGTGGAATCATACACTGTTCCTCTTCCCAGTCTATTTACTTAGCATAAGAAACTCAAGGTTCATACTTCTTATTGCACATTGCAAGATTTCTTTCTTTCCTAAGGCTTAATAATATTCCATTGTATGTATACACCACATTTTTTTTATCCATTCATTCATTAATGGACACTTAAGCTGTTTCCATATCTAGGCTACTGGGAATCATGCTGCAGTGGACAAGAGAATGCTAATCTCTTCAAGATTTTTATTTTAATTCTTTTGTATAAATACCCAGCAGTGGTATTGCTAGATCATATGGTAGTTCTATTTTTAATTTTTTTTTTTGAGAAAACTCCATACTGTTTCCCATAGCAGCTGCACCATTTTACATTTAACTGATTCTTTCTTCATGCTATATGTCAAAGAAATTTTGACTATTCTGAAATTATTTATTTTTTCCAGTTAAAAGAACAGGCAAATTGGAGGACTTGTAGGTACCCAGAGGGAAAAGAAGAAGAAAGATACTTAGAAATGCAATAAAATTAGGATAATCAGGATAACCTACTGAGAACAAAATTATAAAAAAAAACAAAAACAAAAACAAAAACAAACAAACAAACAAAAAAACTAAAGAGAAAAGCATCTGTACCAGGTAGTTTAAACTAGATTGCAAACTGGTGGTCTGGGTAGTGAACTTGCCTAGAGATGTTTTTATTTGGTCTATGCAGTATTTGGTAAAGATTGTTTTTGAACTAGTTATAAACATTGAATAATGGGAAGGTTAAATATAAATTCTTCCTTTTTTTTTTCTTCACATTAAGGAATCTGGCACATTGGTTTTACCAATGTCTTTCCTTGACATTGAAGCTGAAAGTAACTTAGTATTTTATCTTCTGTTGGGTACATGCTGCCCAATTTGCCATACTCACCACCAAGCCCAATTGATCTATTTATACTACCTGCCAGACATCCACATGAATTTGAGTTTGTGGCAGCTGATAAAGAGGCTGGGTGAGATGTTCTCTTGAAATACCTTCTGGTTCTACAATTTAAAAATTCTTAAAGTAGAATTTAAGTGCTCTCTAGAAAAGCATTTTATGTACTCTGTGATATGTTTCTGTAAAATAATAGTTTATAAAAAATTTAGGGTTGGGAAATGGGTTAGTACCTTACCTTGTTATGGAGATTCATAATCATACTTACATATTAATAAAAGTTTTGAGAAGACAGACAATCATAGGCCTCTATAACCTTTCTTAACTCAGTATTTCCTGTGTTTATTTGAGTACCTAAGTATTGTGCATATATGTAGGTCGGTAGATGGGTAGGTAGATGGATAGGTGTGTATTATTGTATAATATATCATATTGCTTTTTGTAGGGAAAAAAAAAACTTTTGGGAGATGTTGATTGAGAAGGATTAGAAATGTTTGAGTCTTCAGCTTCTCCTAATATACAACATAATTAACCTTCTAGAAATTAAATTCTTACATTTTCTTTTCACTGCTCTGGAATCAACATGGTATTCCCATTAATGCTGATACAAACACTCATTTAAAAAATATTTTTTAGTTGTAAATGGACACAGTACCTTTACTTTATTTGTTTCTATTTTTATGTGGTGCCAGGGATGGAACCCAGTGTCTCACACATGCTAGGCAAGCGCTGTACCACTGAGCCACAATCCTGTCCCCAAACACTCATTTTAAATTGGTGAAAAGGTTAAAAATAAAATCTTAAGATCTAAGAAGAAGTGTAAAATTGGAGACATGAACAGAATACTTTGCGGTCAGCATATTTCAAATGACAGAGAAAAATCATCCTTTTGCAACAAAAAATCGACAGATTGTGGTTTTGGTTTTGGTTTCACTACTTTTAGTGGTTTCTGACCTTCGTGTCTCCAGGCTGCTGTTAGAAGACACATACCATGATCCTGGTGCAGCACTTGACCACATGGTTCATTCATTCATTGCATATTTATCAGGTACCAGTCACTGGTCACAACAAAACTTAGCCCTCACAAAGCTCACAATCTTGTGGGGGAAATCAAGGAATTACCAAGTCAACGAGGTGGTCTACATCTAGTTATCTTCTGCCCTGGTTCTGTATAGAAAGCAAATGCGGAACTGTTGGGGAGAGATGAAGGACATGGTCCAGCCCTGTTCCTCTTTAGAGGGAGGTGATTCTGGAAGGACTCTTGCAGAAAATAAGAAGAAACAATCAGTGATAAATAGAAAATAATTCCATGCAAACAGGGCAGGGCATGCAGAAATTCCAGGTGACAAAGACCTCAGTGTATTTCAGAGTCTGCGATGAAATCACCTTGAATAACTAAAGCTTGATGTCACTTAATGGATAGATTAACGGATGGATATAACTATGTGAGGCCCCTTTTTCTTGGTTTTCTTTTTCAATTCAGTGATAAGCAGATGGTGATGACTCAGTAAAATTCAAATTTAAGCTTCAAATTTCACTTCACTTGATTATTTAGAATAATGACCTTGGCATTAATTTACATGATAGAACAGAGACTCTATTAATAGAGGAACTCACAGGAAAGTAAAAATGAATGAGTTTGGTGTGCTGAAAGAGCCTCAATCTAAACACACACTGACCCAGATCCCAGGCCTGTTCTTCATTAGTTCTTAATGATTTGATATGTGTTAGGGGGAGGGATGATGTCACTTCCCTCACCTTTGTTTTATCCCCTTTAGCATGTGAGTCTTAAAGGAACATTGAAGGAAAACTCTTCTTCTTCTTTTTTTTTTTTTTTTTTTTTTTTTCTTTTTTGCATTAGGTATTGAACCCAGGGGCATTTAACCATAGCCATATCCCCAGCTACCCCCCCCCTTTATTTATTTATTTTTAAAAATTAGAGACAGGGTCTCACTGAGTTGCTTAAGGCCTTACTAAATTGCTGAGGATGGCTTTGAACCTGTGATCCTCCTGTCTCAGTGAACTCATTTTTAAGTAAGAAGTTTCAATTTATTTGTCTTTTTTTTTTTTTTTTTTTTTTTGGTCAAGACTATAAATATCAGTTAGCCACTGTTTTTCTAGTTGATATAGGATCCCAGAGGTTAAATGCTTTTCTGTATATTTTGGTTATTGTTAGATATAAAATAGACTACATTTGATGTGTTTGTTGTGTTTATGTTTAAAAATATATGTATCTTTAGAAAGAGGTTTTTCTTTTTCTTCACTTTATTGACCAATAAGGAAGCTGTTGTTTTGTTTCTGGGATTTTTTTTTTTTTTTTTCTTTTTTTTTATTGACAACTATGTGCCTGCTTTCCATTTAGTCTTATTTGCCATTATGGCCCACTAAGTAATTAAACTACATTTTAGAAAATTTAGAGGCAAAAGAAAGCTATTTGAGAGCACTGTTGAATAGTTTTCTCATTTATAATGGTTCAATCTATGTTGCTTTACCATAGACTTTAAAAATGTGAGAACCACTTGTGTGTTTGTGTCTGGGTAGAAATTATGTCTGAGAGAAAAACAAAATTAGCTCTCAGAGACCGAGAAACCAAGACAATAAAAAACAAAGCAAAGCAAAAACAATTCCAAAACTACTGCCTTCCCAATTTATTTATGTAAATACAGAATATTTACATCACATTTCAAAGGTGGGATTGATTCACAGTTATACATTCAATTTAATTTGTAAACAATCAAGTTTCTCATGGGTATTTTCTCAAATTACCATATCTTTCCAGGCAATCTCCATTAGGGCCAGAGTTTCAATTTTCAAACATGCAACCTTAACGGTTTACTATATGCTATGCCACTACAAATGATTTTTAAAATGGGCATGTTCCTTTCTCTCTGCTCCTCCCTAATCTCTCCCCATCCCTGATCTCAGGGGAAACAGAATTACCTTTCTTCCCCATTTTAGGCAGATTTATCTGTCCTTGAGCGCACATCCACCATTAGTACAAAGTAATTCTGATTTGGGGGATGGTATCAGAAGGTCTTCCAAATTAAGTGAATTACAACCCCAGACAGAGGACAGGAGGAACAAAGCCTTTGATTCACCTCTTTAAAAGCCCCCTGTTCCTGCTGATGGGCAGAATCACAGTCTTTGGGACAAGAGTCCTCTATGTTTCTCCTTTGCTTGCAAAGCAATAAACCTTCTTTTTCCTTTTTATCAAAACTGTGTCTTCATTATTGGACTGGCATCAGGGACAAGGACTGAGCTTTTGGTAACACAACTACCCTAGATGTACATCTCCAGACCAGATTCACTCTTCCCAGTGCTTACTCAGCATCTCCACCGGCCTGTCTCAAAGTCATGTCCAAAGTGAAATAATCTTACCTTATCTAAATTTGCTCCTTGCCTAGTATTTACCAAAAATTATCCAAACAAAGGGACGCGTTCTATGATCTAGGCACTTATTAGTACAACAATGAACAAGGGAATGTCTGCCTTCATTGGGGTCCCATAAGCAAAAGCCTCAAGGGGACATGGAAGTATCTTCATGGATGTTCCCTCTCTCTCATGTCTCAGCCTTCACCATGTCTTGCCAATTTGATATCAGTTCATCTGCTTCTTGACTGTGTGACTTTGTAGTCCAAGCTACAATTTTTGTCCACTCTACCATTTACAGACTCTCGGGGTACTTCTCAAATCTGCTTTGCACTTTTAAAAATCAGTCCCTACAACATCATAGTCTTTCAAAATAACACACACACACACACACACACACATACACACATGCTTGTGCACTTCCTTTTTGGGGGGGCACTGGGGATTGAACTCGGGGGCGCTCTACCACTGAGCCACATCCTCAGCCCTATTTTGTATTTTGTGTAGAGACAGGGTCTCACTGAGTTGCTTAGTACCTTGCTTTTGCTGAGGCTGGCTTTGAATTCATGATCCTCCTGCCTCCACCTCCCCAGTCGCTGGCATGACAGGCATGCGCCACTGTGCCTGGCACCACACTTCTCCTTCTTAAAACCCTTACTGGCTTTTCATTGCTCTTATTTTAAAACCACAATTATTAATAGAACTGTTAAGATCCTAGGTGATCTGGCCTTTGCTGGCTTTTCTGGCCTTATCTCCTGCTGCTCTTGATCTTCTATCTCTGCTCTTCAGCCATGTTACCTTCTTTGAATTTACGCAGTGTCCCTTAGTGCACTCTTACTTATCTTTCCTTCCTTATTGCAAACCCCATTTTCTCTTCCTTAAGCTCTTCAACAAGAACAAATTTTCATTATATACATTTTACTTTTTGGACTTCATAAAACATGCTCCATATGTTCATGTAGTATTTCAGTTAGCATCTGTCTTTTCTAATGGCCCACAAGTTTTATAACAGCAGAGGTTTTACTCTGTTATTTCCAATGTTGTATCTCCCATATCTAAAACAGTACCTAGCATATAGCAGCTGCACAGTAGATTAATATTGGCAATATAGAAGTGTGCCATGTACCTTATCAGGACCTTTGCAGATGTGGCCACTTATATTCCCCCAACAGACCAGACCCTAAGACAACTGCATGCAATTTCCTTATATACTTACAGACTTCTCTGGCTGCAGGAGCCAAAGGGGAGTTCAGAAATGCTGCAGAGGCACTGCCCTTTGAGTGGCTTTCAACTATCAAGGAGAGAAATACCAGTGTGTTCCGCAAAGATTCTCAGTGGTTCCTCAGCAGGCTCAACATCCAGTCCCACAGCAGTAACTTGCTCACCTACACCCCCTTTTCAGTCATACCTTGCTTTATTGTGCTTAACAGGTAAGGCACCCTGCACCACCCTCCCACCCCCGCACCAAATTGAAGGTCTATGGCAACCTGTGTCAAGGAAGTTTATTGGCTCAGATGACGATGAGAATTTTTTAGATGATGCTGAGAGGTTTTAAGCATTAGTATTTTTAATTAAAGTTTTCACCTTTTTTGGACATAATGCTATTGCATACTTCATAGGCTGCAGTGTGGTAAAACATAACCTTTACATGAATTGGGGAACCAAAAAATTCGTGTACCCATTTTATTGTAATAGTCACTTTATGGAGATGGTCTGGAAGCAAAAGGACAATGTCTCTGAGGTATGCCTGTATTCCCCTCTCGAAGCCCCCCACCCTTTACTTTTTCATTTCTCCACAAGGACTTCTGGTTCACCTTCAAAGTGAACTACTTGACCCCTATCATTGTCTCAGGTTTTATTTATGGAGAAACTTAAACCAAAATAAAGCCAGAATAGAGCAAAACTTCAGGGGCACTATCCAAGGGAAATTATTTACTTCTTATTCTATCTTTAAAAGGATGCCACTTAGCAGGGCCCGGTGACGCACGCCTGTAATCCCAGTGGCTTGGGAGGCTGAGGCAGGAGGATCATGTGTTCAAAGCCAGCCTCAGCAAAAGCGAGGTTCTAAGAAACTCAGTGAGACCCTGTCTCTAAATAAAATACAAAAAAATAGTAGAGCTGGGGATGTGGCTCAGTGGTTGAGTGCCCCTGAGTTTAATCCCTGGTACCAAAAAAATAAAAAAGGATGCCACTTATATTAGAACACCTAACTGACAACTGCAAAGGAAGACTTAATTGATAAAAGTGATTTTTTTTTGTTAAGAATTTCCAGCTAGTGTTTAGTGGATGTTTTCTGTATTGTTAGAAGCAGGAAGGAAAAATAGATAAAAATACAGTGATGTATGACTTTGACCTCAGTGAATTTACGGTTCCATTGAACGTATAGTACTGTGGAATACTATAAGGTTTTCTGAATGCAATGGCTAATTTTGGCTAAAGGACAGAATTATGACTTTAGATACTCAGAGCAGAGGCAGATAGTTTGTCTCCTTGTTGAATTGTCCATTTAATCCTAAGCATTAGAATACATAATGTGACTTTCTAATGTCATTTATTGTTTTATGCCACAGGAAAGACTGCCATTAAATTATGAATGGCACAAAGGCAGTCAAGTTCATGTAAGTTTCTGATTCTTCTTGCACTCTTGAGTGTTCTGAGTTTTATTCTCTATGGTTCTTTTTAATTTTTATTTTTATTGGTGCATTATAATTATACATACTAGTGGGATTCATTATGCTGTATTTGTATATGCATATAACATAATTTTATAAATTTCATTCCCTAGTGCCTTCCCTTTCCTCCAAGTCTCCCTCCCCCAGATCCATCTTCTCTATTCTACTGATCTCCCTTCTATTATTATAATTTTATTTAGTGCATTGCATACATACATATGTATATAATATAATTATATATATGCAGTAATTCATCAGGGTATGTTCATACGTGGACATAGCATAATTTGGTAGATTTCATTTCCTGGTACTGTCACATGTCTCCCCACTTGATCCCCTTCCTTTACTTTGTTGGTTTCCCTTCTATTTTTATGAGATTCCCTTTTTTAAAATTTCTTTTTTCCCCCTTTCTCTAGCTTCCACATATAAAAGACAGCATTCAATTCTGAGTCTGGTTTATTTCACTTAACAAGATGTTCTTCAGTTCCATTCATTTATCAACAAATGAAGTGATTTCATTCTTCTTTATGACCAAGTAAAACTCCATTGTGTGTGTGTGTGTATATATATATATATATATATATACATATATATATATATATACACACACACATATATATATATATATATATATATATATATATATATGTTTATGCCACATATTCTTTATCCATTTGTATGTTGACAGGTGCCATGGCTGGTTCCATAACTTGGCTATTATAGATTGAGCAGCTATAAATATTGGTCTGCACATATCACTATAGTATGCAGATTTTAGTTCTTTTGGATAAATAGGGTCATATGGTGGTTCCATTTCTAGTCTTTTGAGGAATCTCCATTCTGCTTTCTGAACTGATTGTACTAATTCTCTGTAGTTCTTTAGCTCTGCATTCAATCCAATTCAAAATATTTTAATTAAATAACAAGTATATACCAGTATCTGTTTCAGACACATAAAGAATTCAAAAATACTTTTGTAATATATCCAATTCAGCAAGGGATATGAATAACTATTATCACAAAAGTGCATATTTGTAATAACAATGTTTAAATAAACAGAGAAGAATATGACATTGAGGAAAACAGGAAGGTCTTTCTAGATAAAGAACATTCCATCTAGGTACTAGAAAAAGTGATGCAGGATTATGATAGCAGTAAGTGAGGTCACGTGATATCTAGGTAGAGGTGGGGACAGTAGTAGTAAGGCACAAATCGGAAGATTCAACTGGGAGCACAGCACGTGGCCAGGATATATCAGGTGTGTGCTTTCCACTTTGGAACTAGAAGGGGGAACATTTGGTGGGAATCTGGAGTAAAGATCAAACTCATAATGCTCACCTTTGTCTTGTAGTCAAGCAGCAGGGTCACTAAATGCATCTGGTCAAGGGAATCTTAATAGCAGGTGTGTCCTGGTTGTAAGTAGTAGAAAATTGGTTCTAACTGGTTTAAGGAGAGAGGGAATTTACCTTAACTGGTCTGAACACAGAGGGAATATATCAGAAGTAGGCATTTCTGGGCATAGGATCCCAGATGATACTGTCAGGAATCTCTCCACTCCACTGCTAGATCTGTTTTCTTCTGGGTTGTTTTCCTTCTCAAACAGCAAGATGGCCTTCAGGAACTCCAGGATTATTTCCCCAACAACTTCCCGTGGAAAAAGAGATCCTATATCCCTTTGTTCTTGGAGGAAATTACACAAAAATGAATTTAAACAAAGACTCCTTAAAACTCCCAAATTGAAATGGTCTTAAGTCTCATTAGTTCAGATGGCTCATACATTCATTCTAGAACATTCTGTTGGTAGGAAGAAGGACTAGCTACACAGTTTGTAAGGCCCAGTGCAAAATGAAAAAGTGAGGGCTCTTTCAAAAAGTAGGGAAAGAACTCTAGTAAAGGTAATAAAATGCAAGGTTTATTTTTTTCCTCCATACTTTCTCTTGACTCATTACTATGTTGTTTTATTTACTATTTAATATCATCCAAAGTAAATTTAAAATTTTAAAATTATTAGCAACTATTTTATCATTTTTTTAGATTGTGCAATACTAGTCTTAAATGGCTTTCCACTCATATAGAGAATCACTGGAATTAGAACACTTACATTGTGCAGTTAGTCTGTGCATGTGTATTTTGTTTGTACCAGAACATTAGCGATGCTGCATCAAACTAATTCCACTTGTTGATAAGTGTTCATTCTATCAACCCTCTCTAGGTTCAACTTCCTAAGAA
Organism: Tamias sibiricus; assembly: GCA_025594165.1. Lineage (NCBI taxonomy): Eukaryota > Metazoa > Chordata > Mammalia > Rodentia > Sciuridae > Tamias > Tamias sibiricus. Next base: position 17,137,951 of record CM046662.1, read on the forward strand.
GGAAAAGGATTTGTAACTTGCCCCATCTTTTCCCTTCCTTTTAGAATGCCACTATTTTTAACATGAATGCTTGGCTAACACACAAAAGTTACACTAGAAAGGGTGGTTATGAGAAAATTCTCTAGAATTCCATTGTCTCCTTACTCCATCAAACTAAGATCTGTTTCAAATGTGTCTTTCAGGATTTCCATTTACTCAATTCAGGTGAAATTATTAACCCCATACTTGCTAAGAATTTCCCTAAACTATTATGTACTGAAACACTGTATTTGTGGGGTCTTGCTAATTTGCAAATATTATATGTGAGTGGGGTGGCATGGAATATGAATATTGTGCATATTTCTTCTGCTCACATCTATACCTTATTTATCCACTGTACTTTGCTTACAAAACACAAATATAAAGATAAAATTATTACGTATTTTGGAATAGAAATTATATAGCAGTAAATCAAGTGTGAGTCCTTCTGAGTTGAGGGTCCTGTATTGGTGCACAGCTTGTACACACCCATGGAGCTGGTCCTACAAGGGAGTGTGGACCTGTCCAGTGACTCCTGTCCAGTCTGAGTCACTTGCTCACCACTGGAGCTGTAAGTCACCATCAAATCACTTTGACACAAATAGGGGTAGAGAAGATTTTCCAGAGAAGGGGATAATTGATTTGGGGCAGACAAATGCAACAGAAGTTCACAATAGGAATGGAAGATCTGGGAGAATTATCTGTTTTATCCTCCTTACCCACAAAAATCCAAAGGGAAGACCAGTCCATGAATAATTGGGATTTGTTTCTGCAGAATACTTCTTTATTACTTCCTCTGATTTATGGGAAATTCATTTCTATTTGGAAAGAATAACTAATCTATCTACATCTATTTTTAGAACCCGTGCTATTCTGTACTTGCAAATAATGTAAAGTAGGTGATCTGTTGACTGTGAGTGGAGAATGATGTGTCTGCAATGTAAGATCCAGAGGAAATTGTCTTCAGAACATTGCCAATGGTGATTGGAGATCTGAAAGTTGTTCAGTGTGCCTGAGTGTCTTATCACATGACTATGTGTATGTATTCTTGTTATTTGTCCATGACCAAGATGTTAGAAAATGCAGTCTTCCTCCTGGCATGTCCGATGAGAATACAATGAATGATATATGAAACATAATATATGATTAATATGTATTTCTGCTGAGTGAGGGCCATATTGCACAATTGCTGTTCCTAGGTCTTTATTCAGAGGGGTTCTATTTTTCAGAGTTAAGAAGTAGTGACCATAATTGCTGGATGTGCTGTTCAGCTAGACATAATTTTAATTGTATCATGCTGTCCTTCTGAGTAATTTCCCAGGTATTCATTGTTAAGGGCTCAGCCTATAATAGTGCATCTGAGGATTTTCCAGATTTTGGAAGGAGGTCATTTTGGAAAGGTCAAAATTCTCCAATACTTACCTGTTACTTTCAATGAAAAAGAGGGTGTAGTAAGATAAAAACAAACAAGCAAATTGGTTACATTGGTTTCCTTGTACTTCCTCACCCGGGTATGTTTGTCTTATTCTTTCCTCTGCTTGGAATAATCTTTCCTCAGATATACAAATGACTTGTATGTCACCTCTTTCAGGTCTTTACTCAACTATTATCATGTGTTAGCTTTTCATTGCTGTGATTAAAATATTTGAAGAGAACAACTTGGAGGAAAAAAATTTATTTTGATTTCACAGTTTCAGAGATGTCAGTCCATGATTGGCTGACTCCATTGTTCTGGGCTTGAGGAGAGGAAAAACTTCATGGTGGAAGGGCTTGGTGGAGAAAAACCACTCAGTTTATGGCAGCTAGGAGAGAGAAAGATAGATAGATAGAGAGAGAGAGAGAGAGCTCAAAAGAAACTAGGGTCTAGGGGATAGAGTCTTCCAAGGCCATGACCTCAAGACCTACTTCCTTCCATTAAGTCCTACTTCCCAGAAAATGGATCAATCCACCGATGAGGTCAGAGCCTTAGCCATTGCCTAGAAGTCCCACCTCTGAACCTTGTTTTATTGGGAACCATGCTTTTAATGGATGAGCTTTTGGGAACATTACAGACCTAAACCATAACATTTCATCTTGGTGAGCTTTCTCCTCACTATAGCCTTCCTGTGCCTCTTCTCTGCTTTATTTTTCTCCAAAGCACTTATATAATCTGGTACAGAAAATGTATTACTTATTAATTTTTATCTATCTGTTTTTGGATATAAGAATAGAAGTCCAGTAGATCAAGGGCTTTTTATATCTTGTTTACCCCTGAATCTTGAGCATGTAGTTTCTGGCACACATTATGCTCACTATATATTTTTTAATGATTTTTTTTCCATTGAATTGGAAAAGATCTTGTCTCACTTTTAGCCCAGTTGCAACCCATGGTGGACCAAGAATCACATTTGGATAATAACTGTCCCCAATAAAACACCAATTCATTAGTGTATTGAGAAATATTTTTCTGAGCTTCCTTGGGTTTGCATTTATTGACCCTGAAATTTCGAGAGATTCTCTCTGTCAGTAAAGGTCATCTGAGTAGTCCTGATCAGCTGGGACTGCTCCTACCCATTTTGCTTTTTATGGTTCACAGCACATTTTTTTTTTTTTTTTTCAAAATGATTGGGACTGAGTGGGCCAACTACTGCTGAAAAAATAAGTAGATTATAAGATTGAGTTGTGAAAGGAGAGGACATTCTTTTTTTTTTTTTTTTTAATGATACTAGTGATTAAATCCAGAAGCACTCTACCACTGAGCTACATGCCCAGCCCTTTTTATTTTTAATTTTGAAGCAGGGCCTCACTAAGTTGCTGAGATTAGTCTTGAACTTGTAATCATCCTGCCTTAGCCTCCAAAGTTGCTATGATTATAGATGTGCACCACCACACCTAACTCAAAATAGGGTATTTCTTTTTTTTTCTTGTATGTATTTTTAACCTCAATTTAAAACACAATAAAACACCAATCCATTAGTATATTAAAAAGTATTTTCTGAAAATACATACTCATCCTTTCTAATTCAATTTTAGTTTTAATTTAATGAATTTATTTTCTGACATCTTTTTGTTGGTGGTGTTGTTGATATTGGTGTCTCTTCATGTCCAGGGTGGCATAAATGGAAATCAGTTTAACTCTGTAGAATTTGGACTGATAGTAATTAATGGCATTGCTATAAAAGGACCAAGGGATAGTGAGGGACAGTTCATGAAGTGAAAAAAAGGTTGGAGTGGTGAACTGTACAAACAAGTGACATGGAATGAGCATCTATTATATTAAACACCTTGAAAAGGTTTGGACATGTATGTTGTCAGTTAATTTACACAGTTCTGTGAAATTTATTACTATTATTTTCATTTTTACTAATGAAAAACTGAGGCAAGTTCAGATTAAATTGCTTACAGTCCAAAAGCTACTAAATCTCTGGACTTTAAATTATGGTATCTTGGATTGGACTCTGTCTGCTTTCACTCAAAGCTCAAGCTCCAAGCCCCACAGGTTGTGCTGCCTTAAGAAATTAAACTTTTCTAGCAGAGCAAAGAAACAGAATTTAGAAACAGAATTTAGTGGTTGGTCTGTTTAGTGATTAGTTGCAGCCTCCTTTGTTTACATTTATCTAGTGGTTTTCACTTTTCAAATATTTTCAGAGTTTCTTCTTCTACTTCTGCTTTTCTTTCTGTTTCTCTCTTTCTCCATAGAGATGCATATATATATTTTTTAAATTTTATCTTTGATTTTTGCTAGAAGCAAAAAAATTTGTTTTGGGGTGGGGTGCTAGGGATTGAACTCAGGGGCACTAGACCACTGAGCCACATCCCCAGCCCTATATTTTTGTATTTTATTTAGAAACAGGGTCTCACTGAGTTGTTTAACATCTTGCTTTTGCTGAGGCTGGCTTTGAACTCACGATCCTCCTGCCTCAGCCACCAGAGCTGCTGGGATTATAGGCATGTGCCACTGCGCCCAGCTACCATTAGTTTTTGATGATTGAAGAGACCATTGCTTTCTGAAATATCATTAAAATGGTTGGAATAAATGGACACTTTTCAGATCTCTTTTTCTTGACTATAAATTGGTTGAAATGAGACAGGATTACTTTATTATAAAAATTTGATGTAATTGGGACAAGAGTTAGGCTACATTAAAATGAAAAATAAGTTTTGATATGCAAATGTTTTCTTCCTTAGGAAAGTTAATCACATACATACAGTTTTAGGGTAATATTTAAATGACTAAAGCAACAGTCCTTAAGGATCTTAAAAGTCTTCACATACTTAGTTTTAAAAGCATAGTGTTCAACTGCCTTTGTGAGCATTTGCTTCTAGGACTTTATTCTGCAGATTTGAATGCTGACTTAGTACAATTGTAGTTAATAAGTCATTGAGTGAGATGCAAATGCAGACATGGTAGTTTCTTGTGTAGGATCACTCCTCCAGATCACAAAGGCATAAAATGCGTGTAAGTCCATGCATAGTTCTTCTATAAAACAAGATGATAACCAAAATGAATTGTTGTATCTAATTTTAAATACTAATGTAGTATTTCTCTATGATTTCCATAATCCAATATCTCCTCTAATTCGCATGATACTCCATCCTTGGTTTGTTAGAAAACATGAGGATTTAGTTTCCTGCCTCTACTACTTCCTCTGCTGGGTCTACTACTGCATTTACAAGTGGTTCTTTCTTGAATGCCTACTGTATGCTAGAGACTGTGATGAATATATTGTATGCCTATTAATTGGGTCAGTCAGGAAAACAAGTCACACTAAGTATTTTGAGAGGAAATAGATTTAATACAGGGGATTCCATACTTTCATAACCATTGAATGTGCTCCAAAAGTAAAGCTCAGAAAAGGCTGTCACTGGTTTTGTATGTACTATAGATTTTTACAAGAGTGGGATTTGCTGCTTTTGCCCTTGTTAAAAAAGTGTGTGTGTGTGTGTGTGTGTGTGTGTGTGTGTGTGTGTGTAATCTGCTTCAAGATTCAGGGAGAAATATCCAGAGGCATCTGAGAAATTTCATATCCACAAATTTTCATATCTACAAAGAGTCATGTGACAGCCTACCACTGCCAGAGGAGGAGAAATATGCTTCTTGCTCTCTTTGTTCTTCTTATACTAACCCACATTAGTAGAACCTCATCTGCATCTGGCACCTTCTTGGCAAAGGAGTCTGGGAAATACATTCCCACACTCCTCCTCTCTGCAGTAAAGGAGGAAGCAGAGATGAGGGTGAATGACTATGGGGTCTCTACCCACAGCTTATGAAGAATGTTCATTATCTCTTTTAATTCTCTAAGTAAGAATGATAGGGGAGGAAACTGGGGGCTGAGAAATTTTAAGGAACTTTTGTAAACAAACCCTGGATTACATGATAGGTATGCTGACATGTTTAGTAAAGCAGAGAAACCCTTACACAATTAAAAAAATAATAATGAGATAATTTGTTATTTGATATTTCAAAAAGAAACATTGTTGAGTGATCAAGGGAAATGCCAGAGACTTCCCTGAACTTCCTTACTCTTATTTTATGACTTTCTATGTCTCCTTCTCCCTCTCTCACTTCCTGCCTGCTTTCTCTCTCTCTCTCAATGATGAGGATGTGAGGAGAGTGTGGGACCTAAGTCCGCACACAGCTCATCTGTGGGATGATGAGGTTTCGAAGTGAGAAAGTCTCATTCTGGTCCCTGGATTTAACCACTAAGAAAGCTGGGAGCTCTACTTAATGTGATTATGTGTTAATTGGCATTCACTTCACTGTGTCTGAAAGGTCTGCTGCACTTGCTGTCCCTGTGTTAGGACAGGAAAAGGATAAAGGTTGCATCATAGACCCAGTGCTTCGAGTTAGAAATTAAACGGTCAAGGCTTCTGCTATGAGGAAATAAAGACCCCCAAACAAGTAGGCTTGACTTTAGGTTCCATTTTACAATGGAACCAAGAAAGCAGATGAAGATAAGGGAGCACAAGTTCCACATTATGTAAGAGATGGCAGCTACCCAGCTCTGAAGAGAGGAGACCCTGAGGGGGCTGTGTGCATTGAAAACGGTGGCCAGCACCAAGTGAGCAGGCAGCAATCCGGGATCTAATCCCAGCTACCCTGTGGAAAATCACTCAAGCTCTGTGGGTATGTTGCACAAATGCTGGATACGGGGCTTGGATTAGGTAGCTGCAGAGATTTCTTTCTGCTCTGAAATTCAGATTTTGTGATTTGTGAAGCATTACAATAATACAAAGTTTGCTCTTGCTTGTCATCAACTGCTGACATTTTCCTTCTATCTTTGAGATTTTGAAAGTTTAATAAGTGTGAAATTCATGGTCAAATGATGCCATTTTGAAGAAATTTATTTAAACAGATTTTTTTTTTCTCATTTCTAAGTACATTTCAGTCAGGGATATTTTTCTTTTTTAAACATTTCTGTATCTGTTGCTTATATTTTTAGCCCCAGCAGCCAACTCCCAAGTTATTTAAAGGAAGAGATTTTTTACAGATAATTGCTAAATTTGCAAGTTTATAGAATGCATATCAGTCTTAGACCAAAGAAAACTAATTAGAATCTAAGTTAGAAAAATAGCTGTGTCTGCTCGATATCTGATTATTTTGAAGTTCAAAGCTGTACTTTTATTTAAATTGAGCTGCTTTTGTGTTTTTCTTCATCTTAGTTCTAAAACTGATAAGCTAGAAAACCTAACCATTTTAACCAGCTCCCATTGTAGTGATTAATTTGAGGTGTAGCTTATTCTCATCCAAATTAAATTAATTTGGTAGAAGAAATGGATCAGGTTTTGTCTGATTACTTTTAATTACAAACATTACTTTAATGAAGTTTTTTACTTTATTATGGTATGAGTTTGTGTGCTCTAGTTCCAGTATTAACTCGTCATCTTAGGGCACAGCTGCTGCAAAGTAGTACAACTTTTTGTCTTTCAGGGATCAAATGTAAGTTGATTGACATGCCAGTTCTTATCTTGGGTAGGGCATGCAAGAGGTACTGTGCAGAGGGCCATTTTGAATGCCCTATCTGCACAGTGAGAACGTTTTATGATAGAGGGAAGTGGGGGGATGATGGAGAATGACAGAAATGGTCCTGGGGAGAGAATGGCTGCAAAGTGGTACAGGCCTAGTCATCACCTGCAAGGTGCATTGGAAAACTCATGGCCCTTAAGTGAAAGGAAACTTGGCTCAAGAGTCAAGTGAGTCACCAGCTACACAGATTTTCTAGAACAAGGTACCTAATCTCTCAGGGTCTGAGTTTCCTCACAATGAAGAGTTGACCCTGGAGGTTTTGAATAGCTCTGAGATTCTGTGATCCTATTTTGTTCAATTGCTGTGAAAATTGACCACAGTCCATTCAGTCCCTGGCAGTTCATTTCAGGCCCATCTTTTTGAATGTTCTGTAAGAAAAATAAGAAAAAGCCTTCCTAGAAATGGAAAGAGAGCCATTCAGAAAGACAATCAAATCCTTTAATAATACCAATTTCTTCCACTTTAGGAAAGTCAGATTAGTTTGTCCTGAGATGCTTTGTTTGAGTTGATTTTTTTTCCAGAAGTTCTGCCTCTTGGAATTTGCTAAAAAGTTGTTTTTCTCTTATTACCTTCTTACATATTGAGAATAAGTGCCCATCTTCCTCTTGTCTGAGTGTACTTGACTTCTTAATATTTGGAGGTACCTATTCAGGGCTTCTAGTTTTCTTCTAAAAGAAGCTAACATATGTAAGAAATATTAAAAATGTAAGAATTGTGCACTTTCCTACATTCTTTAAACTTTTGCTTCTTGTGATATATATATATATATATATATATATATATATATATATATATATATATATATATATATATATATTTGGGGTACCAGGGATTGAACTCAGGGGCACTCAACCACTGAGCCACATCCCCAGCCCTTTTTTGTATTTTATTAGAGACAGGGTCTCACTGAGTTGCTAAGTGCCTCGCCATTGCTAAGGCTGGCTTTGAACTCGCGATCCTCCTGCCTCAGCCTCCCAAGTGCTGGGATTACAGGCGTGCGCCACGGTGCCCGGCGAGATATTCATTTTTAATAAACTTTTAAACATAACATAATTTTAGAGTTGTGTAAATGTTGTGAAGGTAGTACAAAGAGTTGCCACCCACCCCATACCTGAATCCCTCCATTATAAATAGGACACGAATATGACATATTTACCACAATTAATCAACCCTCACTGACATTATGATGAGTGGAAGTCCATATTCACCCAGATTTTCTTATATTTGCCTAACACCCTTTTTCTGTTTCAGGATCCCTTCTAGGCTATCACATTATATGGAGTCCTCCGTGTCTCCTGAGGCTCCTCTTGGCTGTGACAGTTTCTCAGCCTTTCCTTGCTAGTGATGAGCTTGCTTGTTTTGAGGAGTACTGTTCATGAATTTTTTTGTGGAATTTCTTCCGTTGTGAAGAAAACCATAGGTGCAAAGTGTCCTTGGCATCATGTCACACTGAGGGCGATTCCCTTGACCTGTGATCTCTGCTGATATTAACCTTGACTGGCTGAAGTAATTTCTGTGAGGTTTCTCCACTATAAAGTTGTTCTCCCCAACTCTTTTGCATATTTCATTCTTTGGAAAGAAGTCACTATGCACAGTATACATTTCAGGGGCAGGACGTTTCATTCCAAATCTTTGAGAATGGAGTATCTTCATAAATTATTTGGACTTCTCTGCACAAGAGATTTCTCTATTCTCCCCCCTCAATTTATTTGATCAGCTGTTTATATTAATATGGATTTATGGATATTTGTTTTATCCTTTGACTTATAATCTAATACAGCTCTATTATTTATCAAATTGTTCCAACCTTGGTTATTAGGAACTCCTGTGGTTGGCTCCCATTCCATTATTTTGTATGTGCCCGTCAATGTGGGTAATTATTTATTTATTTTATATTTGAATACAAGATCCTCCAGATTCATCTTGTGTACTTATCGGCCCAGTTCTAGAATCAAACATTTTCTCAAACATTCTTGGTTCCTTTTATTGGAAGATGGTGTTAGAGACCAATAACCTGGGCTTTACATGTGCTTACTGCTACTGGTTGTGTTGTTTAAGATATTTGCAACTGACAGAACAAGGAGATAACGTGTGTATAGTTATTTATTTATATGCACCCACATATAATATTTATAAACATTTTATTTTGTATCTGTATTAAGGTAAATGGGAATTCATCCTGTTGTTTCCAACCATTACCATGTGGATCTTGTCACCTTATTTGTCATCTGCCACTCTAGTAGTGATTAACCTGGCTTTCACCATGCACTAAGCATTTACTTTATTATTCAACTCCAGTATATCATGTAGAGTTGTTCAAGAATTTTCAGCCTATAGCCACCTGGGATACAGCCATATCAACAAGAGTGTAGTGCTTGTATAAACTTCCTTTTGCATTTAATCTTATAGTCTACAGTTATTTCAAGGTTCTTAGTGGAACACATTCCTCCTGTATCCCTGTACATTTCAGTAAAATTACCTCATGCACTTTTAAAAAAAATATTTATTTATTTACTTTAGTTGTGCATAATGAGTTTATTTTTACATGGTGCTGAGGATTCGAACCTGGGCCACGCACATGCTAGGTGAGCGCTCTACTGCTGAGCCACAACCCCAGCCCCCCTCATGCATTTTTAATAGTTAGATTTTTTTGGTCACAATCTGCATTCCATATTTGAAATATGGATTTTTTAGAAAATCTCTTTTTATGAATTACAGTTTGAAAATCTTTGGATATTCTGTTTTAAGCCTTGATAGTTAACTTACATCACTTTCTTCCTCCTTGTCTTTCCATCCTTGCCTGAGATGACAGTGTATTAGAATCATGTGATAAATCTGCAATTTTTTTTTTTTTGCACTTGGGATATATCTGCTGTCATGTCACTTTCTGAATTGTTATGATTATTTGTTTACATATCTTATTTCCTTCTGCATTATAAACTCTCCCTGTGTTGTAATTAAATTATCTTCTCTCCAGTACAAAGCACTATGCTCTGTGATATAGAAAGTGCTAATTAAACGTTTGGATCAGTGAGCTTTTAAGTCTTAGGTAAATAATCATATTGTCATCATTTACAAGGTTTGCACAGTTGGGTTGCATTCCAACAGAAATTTAAGCTTCTTTTTAGATGTTTTCATGTCCACAATCTTATACATAATGTAAGAGTAGAATCTCGAAGCAGAATGACCACTAGTGAATCCTGGCCCCACCATTTATATATCATGTGACCTTAGGAAAATAATTTATCTTCTTTATACTTCAGCCTCCTTTGCAAAATAAAGTTGATACTAAAATTGAGAACATAGCATTATCCTGGGTTACATGAGAATGTTCTTGGTTGGGAATGCATTTGACCCAAGGCCTATCACACTTTGCTTTAAAGAGGTAGACATTATAATTATTGAATTATTTTCATAGAAATCTATTCCTCACAGAAATATCTGAAAAAAGGGATGTATCTTTCCCTTTTTTCCATTCCCTTCAATAAAATATTATCCTCAGTGATCTTTCCTTATGTCTATGGATTTCATTATTTTTCTCCTAATATCTGCATGTGTGTGACTCCTTTCCCTGTGCAGTGAGCAGAATGATTATTTCTCAGAACACATTCCCTAGCTTGGCTCCTGGCTTGAGAAGTAATTATTTTGGCATTATCTCCCATTGCCCTGCATTTGCCATCTGTTGGCAACATCACTGAAACAATCCAAATCTTCTGGAGTCTGGCAGTATTTTATATTTTTACTGGCTCAACTTCTACCTTAAGTTATATCTTCTAAATGGGGAATGCAGCTTATTTCTGAAGTAGGCCTGAATATTTTGGGTGTTTTAGGACATCTGTGGTTTGCAATTTGGAAAGGTATCTATTTTACTTTTCAAAATCCTATTAAATATTAGAGAAAAGAATCACTTGAAAAGAAAGAGTGGCTGACTATTGTGTTAATTCACGTTTATGCTATCATGGTGTTAACTGAGAAGTATACAGAAAAATGACTCAACTTTGTAATTCCTATACCACAAAAGGCGATTATCCTTGTGCATTGAGAAATTTTTAAAGATAGTCTAAGTCTTACCATATCTCCGCACTCAGGCTAATTTTGTATTCTGAGCCAATTTCCCTGTAGGTCTTCCAGTTGCTTGGTGTCCTTTTACAATGTCATTTTCAAGGACTATTCAACAGGCTGAATTTGCACACCCAGAATCATTGCTTTCCATGTCACTTCAAGGATATTGTCACCCCACCACATTCTTTCCTCCCTTGTACTTTCAAATTTATCTTTCATGTGTATCTATGCCAAAGACTTGTAGAAATCTTAGCAGAGTGCCTCTTAGCCTCTCAATTCTCTTTATCGGTCATGGAAGCATATTCCTGAGAGATCTCCAGGAGGGCAGTTACAATGAGGGATCTTTTCATATTCCTTATTCTTTAGATCTGCCAAAAAGCCACTTATTTCAAATAAGTATGGTGCTGGCTGAAAGATGCTTCCTTGAAACTGAGGGATACTGACTTAGACAGGTCCTCTTAAAGATGAATCCAATTTGCATTTTGATTGTTAGACTAAAAAAGTGCAACATAAACTCTGAGAACACAAACTCTGAAACTTTAATTATTTGCTTTGTTTCTGCTGGCATTCTGCATAGTGTGTCCCTTGGGAATATATCCAATTAAATTGCATACATATTTTGGGTTATAAATGTGAGTGTGGCTATTCATTTGATAAAAATTACATATATGCTTTTGATAATAAAAAATAAAAGGTTGATAATGTCTAGTATTGTTGAAAATGTGGGGAAGTTGTTACAATTATTCTTATATATTGCAGAAGAATATTAAATCTGACATTTGGAGGAGGTTTATCTAGAAGCATCTAGCAAAAGTGTGAGTGTGGACTATGTGCTGGACATTGTGTTAGTTACTGGGGATATGATGGTGACAAAAAATAATGGAAACCAAAAAAATAAACAAATAAATGCAAAATATGTTAGATGGCAGTTCATGCTCAGGAAAAAATAAAGCAAGTTAAAAAGAATAAGAAGAGCTACTTTGGTGCAGGAGGTATATTATTTATGATGTGTATGGTCAATGTCACCATGAAGGAGTTGACATTTCATTAGAGAGAGAGAGAGAGCATGTGAGAGACATGTAGAAATCAGAGTAAAGAAAGTTCCAAGTAGGAAAATAGTAGATGCAAAGCATTCTAAGGTGAATGGTTGCTCATGGGGATTCAGGGACTAATGCTGAGCCTGGGTGTCTGGAATGAAATGACTGTGTAGGAATGGTAAGAGATAGGGTCAAAATGATACTGAGGGGGAAGATGAACGAGATGCAGAGAGATTTGAAAATTTTGGAAGAACTTTGTCTTTTGCTTTGAAGGAACTGAGAAGTGACTGGTGGGTTTGGGCAGAAGACTGTAAAGACACTATCTAAACTGTATTTACCATACACATCATAAAAGGACAAGACACAACAGATACACTAGTTATAAGGCCACTCCTGTAATCTTGAGGGCATGTTGTTCATTTCTTTTTCTTTTTTTTTTTTTTTTTTAACATTTTTTTAGTTGTCAATGGGCATTTATTTTATTTATTTATATGTGGTGCTGAGGATCGAACCAGTGCCTCACACGTGGTAGGCAAGTGCTCTACCACTGAGCCACAACCCCAGTTCCATTGTTGTTAATTGCTATATAAATAAGCATGCCAGTACCTAAGGCTTAATGTGTAAGAATATTTATTGTAGCACTGTCTTATGTTGTCATAAGTATGACACTGAATGCATTTCAATAAGGGACTATCTGATAAATAATGCTACATCCACACAATGGAATAGCATGTATCTATTAAAAGCATTAGTAAGAATTTTAATCAAATTGGTCTGAAACCAGGATCTATGTTTTTACTCCTTACATTATACAATGATAAATAAAGTGTTCTTTTACATCTACTTTTTCCACATAAGAAAAAGCCTGTGGGTCTTTGAAGGCCAGAAATCTGTGCATATTTATTTTTTTGATTCAGACAATTTATGATCTAACATAATTGTTCACATAAAAGAGCCACTTAATACTTAATCATTGAATAAATTCAGTGGGAGCTGTAACTCAATATCTTCCAAATATTTGTCATTTTTAATGTAGAAATTACATAATAAATTTCATAATTTATGTTTTTTCAATTGAAATATCTTTCACACATAGATTACATAAAAGCATGAACATAAGGAATATCTTTGTGAAATTTGTGAACATCGTGTAAAGAAGAGCAACAACTATTTGAAAATTATCTATGCTTTTTACTTATAAAGTAATCCCATCTGGATTTTATTTTTGTGTTTTATGGTGCAGAATTCTGAATTCTGAATGAAATTTAGTTTCAGGCAATTGAGTTGATGAAAAATTTTTGTCTGTGTTTAAAGCATATCCTTTAGTTAGGACAAGCTTGACCTTGCATTTTGATATATTATTTTAAAACAAGCAGATGGAGTTTTTCACCATGAAGCTAATAATACCATAGGAAGTGAAACAACAGTCTCTAAACATGAAGCTAATAATACATTAAGGAAATAAAACAATAGACATGTATCTGTATCTATATGATTTTATACATGAAATATCATGTAGTGAGAAATTTTGTGAGGAAAAAATCAAGCATGGTGAGGGTGTGGAACATCACGAGTGTCTGTTCATGGGACTATTTTCAACAGGTATTCAGGGAACTTTCCAAAGAGCAGTGAGCTGATCAGATCTTTGATTAAAGTCAAGGCATGAGCTTGTGAATAAAGAGGTTTCCAGAAAGAGGAAAACAATGTGACGATTTCCCAAAGTTGTAAACAGATCACTGAGTTGAGAAGAGAAAGTGAGGGAGGAAGCCTGCAGCTTAATCAGATAGGACCCTGCAGATCCTGGTGAGACACGAGATTTTATTTTAACTCTGTTGGAGAGTTATCTGAGGGCCTTGAACAGGAGGAAGACTGTTGCCACCTGTAGCGATTGCCGCTTGCAGCAATGAGGCAGGATGGAAATGAAAAATTTCTTTTATTCTTTTCTCTTCTAACTTCTCTCTCCGGCTCCAACAACCTCTCCAACTCCAACTCCAACCACCACTCTAACTAACCCTCACCCGGTGAAATACTTTTTTCCTTAACAAGGACATGTGCTAACAGCTCGAGCTTACAGGTGCGTCACACAGTGTTCACGGGCATACAAAGATTCTTAGATAAATGCATGAATATCAGGTGAAAATACTTGAACACCTTTATGGCTCTCAGCTAGCCGCCATCTTAGCTATCTCCTCAATTAGGGCTCTTACAGGAAGACTCCATATAACTTAAGTGTAGAAGGTAGCTCTGTTTGTTGCATGGGGAAGCAGCTGTAGAGGAGCAGGAATGGACTCCTAGGGGCATGTAAGCAGGCTCTTGAAGTCTTCTGAGTCAGAGCTGACATTGACCTGGATTAGAATTGGCACTGGAGGAGTTTGGGGAAAATGCCTAGACTTTGAATATATTTTAAAGTTATGGACAACCATATTTTCAGTGGATTAATTTTGCTATAGGTAACAAAGAAGGAAATCCAAAGTGATGCCCAGGATTTTATCCATGCTGTGTATTAATTAATTAGTTGGGGAGTACTGGGTACTCTACTTTACTGATCTCCCATTTATTTTCGTGAGATTCTTCTTTTTAATTTTTCCCTTTCTCTCTAGTTTCCACATATGAGAGAAAACATTCAATCCTTAACTTTTTAAAATCTGCCCTATTTTGCTTATCATGATGTTTCCAGTTCTATTCCTTTTCTAGAAAATGACATAAATTCACTCTTTATGTAGTAGATCTCCATTGTGTATATATACCATATTTTCTTTATGGAGGAGGAGGAGTAGTAGTAGGAGGAGGTAGTACCTAGGCCAATTGATAGGCACCTAGGCTGATTCCATAGCTTGTCTGTTGTGGATTGTGCTACTATAAACATTGATGTGCATGTATCAGTACTGTATGATGGTTTTAGTTCTTTTGAATAAATACCAAGGAGTGGAATAGCTGGATCCTGTGGTGGATCCACTCCTAGTTTTCTGAGGAATCTCCATACTGCTTTCCAGAGTGGTTGTACTAATTAGATGTCCCACCAATAATGTATAAATTTACCTTGTCCCTACATCCTCACCAATAATTATTGCTATGTGAGTTCTTGATGATTACTATGCTACATTCTCAGCACTTTGTTTTTTTATTTTGAGACAGGGTCTCATCAAATTGTCCAGGCTTTCCTGGAACATATAATTCTCCTGCCTCAGTCTCCCAAATAACCTACAGGATTACAGGCATGTGCCGGTGACCCTGGCTCAGTGTAGTTTTGATTTGCATTTCTCTGATTGCTAGGGATATTGAGCATGTTAAAATATATTTGTTGGATATTTATATTTTTCTTTTTTTTAAATATTTATTTATTTACTTCAGTTGTACACAATGCAATGCATTTATGTTTACGTGGTGCTGAGGATCGAACCCGGGTCGCGCACGTGCTAGGTGAGTGCTCTACCGCTGAGCCACAACCCCAGCCCCCTATATTTTTCTTATGAGAAGTGTCTCTTTAGATCTTTTTTTCCATTTATTGAGTGGATTATTAGTCCAATATTTTGGAGCTGGAAAGAAGAGGATCCAGAAAATTAGGAAGAAATAAGTAGGATGGAATCCCCAGGAGTATTTATACCTCCCAGAAGCCAAATGAAGAGAGTGTATCAGGAGATGTCAGTATGGGGAGGGGATGATTAATTCTATCAAATATTGAAAAATTAAAGAAAGTAAGTACTAGAGACTAATCACTAGCTTTGGCTGCATGGAGATCATTGGTGATTTTGGGGTCAGAATGGACTTTAGTGGACTTATGGGGAAGAAAGCCAAAAAAAAAAAAAAAAAAAAGCCTACAGAAGAAATAGCAAGTAGAAAGTTGGTTTTGATTGCTGCTAAGAAAGGTCATTAGCTGAGTGGGAAGAGGAAGAGGGAACTTCTAGAGGGTTGAATGCAGAGTGCTAAGGGTTAAATGCAATGCAGGAACACTGACAGGCCCCCTTGATCAATAACATGCATTTGAAGTGGGATCAATGGGCATGCTAATGTGTCTTCCAGCCACATAGTGTTGCTTGAGTGTATGTAAGGAACATGGGAGAGCTGGTGTTGGTCAGTGTGTGGGAGGTGTTTTTGTCCCATTTAAAAAATAATTTGCATTATAATTGTACATATTGATGGGATTTTTTGTTACATATTCATACATGCACACAATATAAAAATATAATTTGGCCAACATCACTCCCTAGCACTTTCCCCTCCCTCCCTAGCTCCCAACCCTTGGTCCCTTTGCTCTGTGGATCTTCCTTTGATTTTTATGAGGTCTACCCCCACCTTTCTTTTCCTTTTTCCTCTCTAGCTTCCACAAATGAGAGAAAACATATGATCCTTGACCTTCTGAGTTTGACTTATTTTACTTAACATGGTAATATCTAGTTCCATCCATTTTCCTGCAAATGACATAATTTCATTTTTCTTTATGAATGAATAAAATTCCATTGTGTAGATATACACCATATTTTCTTTGTCTATTCATCTGTTGATGGACACCTAGGCTGGTTCCATAGTTTGGCTGTTGTGAATTGTGCTGCTGTAAACATGGGTATGCATGTATCACTGTTGGAGGTGTTTTTTTATCTGTTTATTTTTTAAAATGAGTCAGACATGGGGAAAGCAAGAGTGTTTTGGCTCTGATTATAATGATAGCTTCTTATATCTAAGTTGACTGAGGAAGGGAACAAGGATGTGACTGGGGTAATAAGCAGTTGGAAAGGTTGTTGATCCAAGTTCTTAGGAAGGTGAAAATAGTTGAACATATTGAAGAAATGATATAGAAAAGCAAGATTTAATCAGAGTGAGCGGCATGGGATTGAGATTTTGGGGGTGCTTCACTTATGGTAATGACAGAATCTGGGGTGTTCCATCAAGTGGATGGCTGATGTATTGTTGGTTTTACACACACACACACACACACACACACACACACACACACACACACACACCTGCCATTGTTTTATATATATATATATCTTCTGTTTTTTTTTTTGTTGTTGTTGTTGTTGTTGTACCAGGAATTGAACTCAGAGGCACTCGACCACTGGGCCACATCCCCAGACCTTTTTTTATATTTTTTTAGAGACAGGGTCTCACTGAGTTGCTAAGTGCCTTAGCCATTGCTGAGGCTGGCTTTGAACTCGCGATCCTCCTGCCACAGCCTCCCAAGTGCTGGGATTACAGGCGTGCAGCACCACGCCCAGCTATATCTTATGTTTTTAAAAACTGAACTTCACTGAGTTACAATACATAGCACTATAAAATGAACCAGTTTGGAAGAGTGTTCCAAGTTTTGACAAATGTATGTATTTGTTTTTATTAAATGCATATAGAATGTGTACCTAAAATCTGAACTAAAGTAGACACAGAATACCTCAAAAAGCTCCCTAAATTCCTTTGGGTCAATTCTTACCTCACTCCCAAGTCCGGGAAACCACTGATCTTTCAATTATAATACATGAGTTTATATTGTTAAAATATTATATAAATGTTATCACTTTTGTGTTCACTTTGTTTACTCAGCATGTTTTTAGAAATTACCTATGTTGTTTTGTGTAGCAGTAATGCAACCCTTTTATTGCTGAGTAGATCATAATTTTGTAATGCATTTCACCTCTCAGTGGAGTATTTCCAATTTTGGCTACCAAAAAAAAAAAAAAAAAAAAAAAAGCAGTTACCAACATTTGGGAGCAAGATTTTGTGTGAACATATGTTTCATTTTAGGTAGGTATGTAAGAGTGAGATTACTGAGCCCTGTAGTAAATATGTGTTAATTCATGAAGAAATTGCCAAATTGTTTTGTATTTTGTATCATTTTTTGTGTAACTGCCAACAATGTATGAGAGTTCTAGTTGTTTCACATCCTTACCAGCATTTTCCAATTTTAGTCTTTTAGTAATGTGTAGAGATTTTAATTTGTGTCTTCATAATGACTAAAATGTTGAGAATTTTTAAATATACTTATTATCTATTTACACTTTGTTTACTTATTCTATTTATTTATTTATTTTTATGTGGTGCTGAGGATTGAACCCAGTGCCTCACATGTGCTAGGCAAATGCCCTACCACTGAGCCACAACCCCAGCCCCACACATTTTTTTTTTTTTTTTTTTTTTTTGGTACCAGGGATTGAACTCAGTAGCACTAGACCTGGGCCACATCCCCAGCCCTTTTTTTTTTTGTATTTTTATTAGAGACAGGGTCTCACTGAGTTGCTAAGTGCCTCGCCATTGCTGAGGCTGGCTTTGAACTCGCGATCCTCCTGCCTCAGCCTCCCAAAGTGCTGGGATTACAGGCGTGCGCCACCACGCCCGGCTCACACATATTTTTTATGTGAACTCTTTCTTCACACTTTTTGCCAATTAAAAATATGGATTGTTTTTCTTCTCCTTATTACTGATGTGTAATCATTAATTATATATTCTGGATACTATACTTTGTTAGATAAATGTACTATGATTATGTACTCTAAGACTATGATGGGACTTTTTATTAATTTTGTTCATTGAGTCTTTAGAAGAAAAAAAATCTTTTCAAAAATTTTGATAACACCACACTTATCAAAACTTTCTCATGTTTTGGCCCATGTTCTTTGTCCCTTGAGCATCCTTTTGCCTTTTCCAAAATCTAATACTTTCAAAATTTTTATAGTTCTAGCATTAATGTTAAGATCAATAATTCATTTTAAATCAAATTTTATCATGTTATGAATTCACTGTTGAGGTTTAACTTTTTCCTATGTACTATCCATTTTTTTGTACTTTCTATAATCCTACTGATTTTCTCTGTACATAGTCTTATCAATTACTGAGGGAGGGGAGCAGAAAACTCCAACTTTCCAACTACAGTTGTGAATTTTCCTACTTATTTCTTGTATATTCTACTTAATGTGTTTTGAGACTCTGTAGGTATATAAACATTTATACTTACCCATTTATCCCTGATGCTATTTTTGTTCTGAAGCCAGTATTAAAATTCAGCTTTATTATAATTCATGCTTGACTACCATATATATGTCTTTTTTAAACCTAGTTGTATCTGTATATCAAGAATGATTTTCTTGAAATTAGGCCATCATTTGTCTATTTCTTCTTTTAAACTCCAGTCTAATGAGCTATGAATTCTGGTCAGAGGGTACATCATTGGAATTGAGTACAATTATTAAATGAATTTAAGCCCTCTTAATTTGGGCTTAAATATACTTTCTGAATATTTGTGCTCTATTTTTCCCATCTGATTTTTGTTCATTTGTTCCCTCTTGGCTTGTTTGGTATTACTGAATACATTTTAGTATTTTACTTTTTCCTATACAATTGACATATAAGCTACCACATATTTGTGTTTTTTCTAAAGTTTTAATCATCTTTAACTCATCAAAGGCAATTTTCAAATAATCTTAATCCTGTAGCAATAGATGTTCTCCTATTTTTTCTATTGCTGTTATTTATCTTATTTTTATATGTTAAAATTATAACACATGCTTCCAGTTTTTGCTTTAATGGGGGAATTACTTTTAAAACACTTGTAATTTGAAAATGTATTTATAATTTTTGGCACACTCTGTTCCTTTGTATAGATTTGAATTCATACCTAATATCTTTCTTTTAACTTGAAAAAGTTCTTTTGACAATTTTGCACTGATGGTTTGCTTTCTCTTATTTGAAGAAGTCTATTTCACCTTAATTTGAAAAAAAAAATCCAAATATGAAATTCTATACTTAACTATCTCTTTTTTCTTTCAGCATTTAAGTTTATCATTCCATTATCCTCTGACTTTCATAGTTTCCATTGAAAAGTCAGATATAATTCTTATCACCACTACTCTATGTTATAATGCCTTTTATCCTCTTGGTACTTTTAAAAGTGTATCTTTATCACTGATTTATGCCATTGGATTATAGTGTCTCAGATGTAGTTTGCTTAGCATCCATCCTGTCATTGGTATATTCAGCTTCTTAGAGTTATTGGCTGTTCAATTTTTAACAAATTCAGTAAAAATGCAACCCTTGTCTCTTTAAATATTTTATCTGTCTTCTCTCCTCTTTATCAAGGATGCTAATGCAAATGTGCTAGAGCACTTCACATTATCCTACAAGCCAGAGAGTGTCTGTGAGATTTTTTACATTTATTTATTTATTAAATATATTTTATTGTGTGTATTTGAGGTCTTGACTATGGTATTATGATATATATGTATATAAATAGTTACTATAATGAAATAAATGAATGACTAACATCTTTTATGATTGCTTTTTAATGTCAAAATCAGGTAAATATATTTATTTAACAAAAACCTAAAATACAATATAATTTTGTTATTTACGGTCCTTGGATTGTAATTACATCTTTAGTCTTGTTTATTCTACTATATTGTGTCCTTTGACCTATGTCATGTTAGCTTTTAATTGCTTTTTTTCTTTGTCTTTGCTTTATTTTGATATTGTTCCATCACTATATTATAAAGTTCTGTGGTTCTATGTTCTTTTATATTTTAACTTTTGTTAATACCATCCAAAGATTTTTTCATGCCTTTCAGTTATCATATACTGCATCTATATAAGTTTTTAAAAAATATTATCTACATATCTTCTCATATTTGTGCTTTTATTTGAATATTTGAGTCTCTTGAGCATTTATAGTAAATACTTTCTATACCTTTTCTGTTAGTTCTGTGATAGCTACTATTTCTTTTACTTTGTTCATTGACTTATTTTTTTCTCCTATGAAGGGTTCAGTTTCCTGCTCTGAGAATTTTTAGCAATTTTTGATTTGATGCTGAACGGAATGAACTTTGTATTTTTAAATATTGGATTGTGTTAGCTTTCTTCACATAATATTGCACATTGTTCTGGAAGGTGGTTACTTGAGGATCAGCTTGATAATTACAAAGCTCACTTTTAATCTTCATAAGAGGATATTTGGCAACACCTTTACTCCCATCTATAAAATGTGTCAATCTTCTGGTCTTTCTACTGAATGCTCTTGATGTTCAGAAAAGTATTCTTAATATAGCTGGTCAAGCCTTGGGTTATGCTCAGTATTTTGTTAACTGTTCACTCTGGTGTTTATTTTATAGCAAATCAATCTCCTGTCTTTTGAAATTTCATCTTGTGTGTGCATGGCTTGTAAACATTCAAGAACTCGTGGCAGATTTCTGCAACTTTCTCTTTATAGCATCCTCCTTTCCATTTCTTTTCCTCAAATCCCAGATATCTTAGCCTCCTTCATTTCCCATCTCTGTCTTCTCAAGCAAATGAACATATTGCTGTATGCTTAGGATCTCCCTTTTTTCATCTGCGTTTGGAAATTTCCTTTAGGTAAATGTCTGAGGCAATTATAGGGTTCACCTCATATGTTTCTCTTCTCTCAAGAGTCATTGTCTCTGTTATCTTGTGCAATGTCTATAAGAATTGTTTCAGGTTTTTCATTCAATTTTCTAGATTTAGTGTGATGGGTGAATGAGTTCAGTTTTCATTATTTCTTCATAACTTAAATGGAATGTTTTGATCATATGTTATTTTTTTTTCATTTGTAACACACTAATCTTTCCTTTTTAATTAATGTAAATGCACATTCTTTTGAATACCTTCATAACTTTTCATTGTGTAGATGCTCATAATTTGTAACTGTTACCTTTTTAATGGACACCAAAAGCAGGTCCATTTGTCAATATTATTATAAAGCTACAAACATAATTGTAGTGAATACATTTTTGCATTAAAATTCTTTGATGACTTCTCTAAAAAACACTAAAATTTCTAGATCAAAGGTGATTCACCTGTTACGTTTGATGGATGCTACTAAACACAACTCAGGGAATATGCTAGGTAACCCTCATAATTATCTACAGTGAATATGGCTAACAGTGTATTTTTTAATTTAACACTGAAATTTTTGAATTTGCATTTTTATAAGTACTAACAATTTTCTACTGGCTTATAAACCAATAAAATGTGCCTTTCTACTTTTGTAAACTTTGATAGTGTTATTTTATTATTGAATTTTTAACATTTTTTTGTTTTTTTTTTAAAAACCAACTTCTTTATAGTTTTGGACTTAGACAATATGTTTAAGAGGAACTTCCATGTGTTCATCGTTATGCAAAAAAATGGTTTCATCTGTTAAACTTTACTGTGTTCACACACATTTTGAAACTGTTTGTTGAATATGAAAATTATTGGATATCTTTACAGTATGTATCTAAAATTATCTATGTATATACTTTGCCAGTAGTTGAACACCTGAATCATTCCAGATTTCTGTAGGTTTGCTAATCTAAGAAGAATAATAGCTACTATGAATTTAGAAGCTTTATAAAGGATAGTGCTATCTTGATTTTTTCAATGGCATTAGTATGAATAGCATCATACTATTGTTACATAACATTAATCATTTAATATCTTTTTTTGAGAAAACATTAATTGTGAATTGCTTCTATGAGGTAATCTAAGATGATATAATTTTCTATGCTTACCTTAAACACATATGTCTTTCAAATTATAATTGATTTGTCTTTCAAATTACAATGCACTGGGAAAAGATGACTGTATATCCAGTAATGAATGATAAATGTGCAGAAATTTAGGTTAAATCAAAATTATTTATTTTCTCTTAGATTCCAGTTTTTAAACTTGTACTAGGTTAATCTAACACCAGGTTAAATTTTCATTTTTGTTTCTGTCTTGATCTAGATATGTATGAGATATTCCTATCAGAATGTAAATATTATGTTATAACTTGCTTTGAGGAAGTGATAGAAGTGATGCTGATATTAGAATTTAGATTCAAGCAGTTAAATGTTAGTAGATATCTTTTGTTGTTACTTATAATAATGCCCTTAGAACTTATGAAATGACTGTTAACTTCCATTTCTAACAGGACTAATAGTCTTCATAGAGCATCAGCTTCAGGGATGTTTATATGTATATATATATACACACACTAGAGGTTCACCCAATCTTGGAATTGTGTGAACTCTGATATTTAATCATTAAAACATATTTAATAATTGCTCATATTACATCATACTGAATTTTGGTCCTTCTATGTCTACTGATCTAATTCTTACAATGACATGAGAAGCTCCTTGAGAGAGTGGCATATGGGAAAATAGCATACCATAGTTTTTAAGTGCACAAGGGAGGAGCATATTTCAATTTTAGCTCAAACTTCCATCATAAAATATGTTCATTATCAGCAAGATAGTTATCTCTTTCTTTCATTTATTTAAGATGTCCTAAACTTTGCAGAAAGTGGTTCAATAGTTTTCATGTTAATCATTCCCTTGTCCATATATAAATAAATATGCAATGTAAAATGCTAATTAAAACAATCTGGTTATTCAAACAATGCATTATTCAAGATAATTCTCTGATATTTAATGTTAATTTTATTTCTTAAATGTCAACAGGCTGTATGACCTTTTGCTATTAGAATTAATAAGTAGTTAATTAGAAACATAAGTAAGCATTAGGTTATTATGGTCTAATATCATTGTTTATAAAGACACTGGTAGAATTAGTGGGTCTTATAAGTGTATCAAATACTTTTTACTTTGGTAAATCTGGTGGTAACATTCTTCATGTTGCCTGAGGGCAACAGTTTCTTCAACTGAATGTTCTTATAAAAGTAGTTTTTGTTTCTTCTTGTAGTGTACATTAAGGCTTAAATTATTTCTGTTAGTAAAGTGATTCCTCTAAAAGGAAATGTAGCAAAATAATTTATGCCCCGTGTCCAAGAGTAGTTCTCTTTAGGCCTAGAGTAATTTTAATGAACTGTCAATTTTCTTTTGATTCACTGCACTGTTTATAAATATTTACAATTCTCTAGAAATGTATGCATGCCACTATTCAAGAGTGCTTTTTATTAGCATGCAAAGCATTGGTGTATGTATTTAAAAAACTATTTTTAGGTTCATTTGGAGATAGTCAAGTTTTAATTAAATAAATGTGTTAGGAATAATGAAGAAAGATTGAAAAAGGAGGGGTATAAAAATGTAACAACCTGGTAGACCTTGCTGATTTTGTGTTAAAGTAGTTGTATTTGAGATTTAAATTTAACAACATTCTTCATAGTGTGACCCAATAAAGAAATGTTATTCACTGACTGCTTTCCTTCTAATTTGCTAAATAATGCAGTTCTAATTTGTTAAAATAATATCCAGTGAAATGCATGAAAAATACTGTTGTTTAATTTTAGAATAACTCAGAGGTTTTCATCAGCCTCCTGACATGTGATATGCTCTTTTTTTGTAGGTGCTAGCATCATGAACATTCAAAAAAAAAATTTTTTTTTTTTTAGTGAGACTCTCACTGGTGTTAAAACAATTTAATTCACACCATTCACTGCAAATAAAAATTGTTTTGTTTTAATAGAAATAAAGTTTCATGTTGCTAACCATACTATCTTCAATATTATTTTATTTCTTCTTAACTAGATCATGCAACTATGGCTTAAATTTGTATTATTTCAGAAATAAAAATGATAAGATTGTTTAATGTCAGGATTTTTTTTCTAACACTATAATGTAGAAACTACACTACAATGTAGAAATCTATATCCAGTTACCTCAAGGTTAGAAAATGGAAGGGAGGAAAAAATATTTCCTTCCATTCTTTTACTTTTTCTATTAAGGTTCTGTTTAAAAGAGGGAGGGAGGAGAGATGAAGGGAGAGGGGGGGAGAGAGAGAGAGAGAGAGAGAGAAAGAGGGAGAGAGAGAGAGGAGAGATTAACAAAAGAAAGTCATACAAATTTAGGTATAATATTCATATGAAGAGTCTTAAAATTTACTTAATATAATATTTATGTGACATGAGAGATTTCATGCAGAAATAAAGACCCAAACAAATGGTGATACTCAAGCATTTTTATACTTGCTTTGATAAAGAATTAAAGGTTGTGGAAAATAGGACAAAAGGGCATAGAATAAGTGTAGCAATCTGGAAAGTTAGCAAGGCCTGTTCATTGAAATTTATTCAGATTCCTTCTGGTGTCCTTCAATCTTTTGCAATAAGTAGATTGCTTTCCTCTGGTACAAGAGGGTCTTATCACCTGCTGCAGGTAAGAAGATAAGAAAATCCTTCCATCACCTTACATTTCTCAAATTCTTTCTGCTAAAAAATATTCAATATGCCACACAGTATCACATGTTGGGATATTATGTTCTGAACCCCATCATTCCCACATCTGAAACATTTTCCAAGAAGTTACATAGTTCAGAGTGGAGTCCATAGTTTCCCTGAATCTCACTGAACTAGTCTCAGTTCTGGGAATGGCTCCATTCAATTATACAGTTGTATCTCATCTTAGGAGGGGCAGTGGTACAGGTGGGAAAGGGTAATCACCATAGTTAGGTTTTTATATGGTGTGAGCAGTTAGGCATGTAGTGCGAGGTGTATATATACAGATGTTATATTTATGAATTGGAACAAGAAAGATTAATAATTGGAGAAAAATATAAATTCTGGTTCTGAGGCCAGAGAAGAATCAATTAAGATTTCTAGATGCTGGGCAGGAAGTATCCTCAGATGGTGAGGGAAGATGGGAGTGGAAATCTGATGGATTTCCCTTGTTTGGGGTTTGCATATATTTGATGATGTTATTGGATGCTCCAGTGATCTTTCTGAGTGGTTCACACAGCAACAGAGATGAAGGTTGTCTATACATGATCTGTTGTGATCATCTGAAGTTTGTATCAAATCCTCTATTCTGTAGGGCTTTAGCCACAGGGCAGTTTTAGTTCTCAATCATTCTAAGTCAGGAGGGACAGAAATTGAGCATAATATTTTGGAGACTTGTAGCCAAATGTTGGAGGGATCTACAAGAATTCAGGAACCAGTCCAGTATACAGGTTGATGCCCAAATCTTAAAGACAAAGAACAAGACTAGAATTTAATATTCATAAAGACATGCTATAATTTTCCATCCAAATTTAATTTTTCTCTCTAGAGTCATCCCCATTTTTTAAACAGTTATATTTATACTAAAATTAATTTTTTTGTGAACTAAGTCTACTGTCATTAAACTTGGCCTGATTCTTTAGTTAAGAGCAGCAAAACTTTAACCACATAGTCGTTTTTTGACTTTGCTTTGATGGATTGTTTCATAAGGAATCTCAGATTGGATCTACAAAGTCTCAGAGTGTTGGAAGCCAAGCCAAGGAACTTGCCATCAGACTTCATCTGCAATACCTATAGATTTCAATGAATTCCTCTTTTCTCAACAATTATAATATATTTTTGGGTTCCTCAGACATCCAGCAAGTTACCTTTTTCTTTTCTATAAAGCCAGGGATCTCACAAGGCAAGCGTCAGGCTGATTCTTGGTTTTGTTTTGCTTTTTTTAACAAGAGGGCTTTTCTAAACACTGGCTCCATGAAATTAGCTTACCACTGTAAAAGTGGACATTGTAGTGAAAGAAAGCCTTGGTAATATAACCAAATTTTCCAATTACAAGAAGATAGGATTTTTATGGAACTCATCCAAGTAAATACATTGCATTGAAAATTAGAGTATTCAATAACAGTTTCTAAATTTGAAAGTGATAATAAAAACAAATAAATGTGTTATTTTTGTTTATAGTCATACTTTACCAAATAGCTATAAGTTATAATAGCTAAAAATTAAAGGGAAAGAAGGGAAAGGGTTCATTACATCTGAAAACAAAACATTAAGGAATCAGCAATGCTCTGAAACAAAAACCATAATCATCTTTTATCAGTTCATTCAGTCCCATGTAGTTAATTAGTGTTCTGCTTGATATTGGGTTAGCAGTTTCATGAATACATTAGTTTTTTCATTAGAGTTTAGAAATTCTTACCCATTATAATGGCATGATATTAAAGGTGTTAGACATCTGTATTTGTCAGAGTCTATGCTCAGAAATACTTTAAAGGAAACGAGAGTAAGATGTTAATTATTTGTAAATGATAAGACATTTCAAGTAGCTATGGCTAAAGATCTGGTGAGAGGTCATTATAAAAATAATGCAGTTGAAAACTGTGGTTATTTCCATCATGTACAACATTTTAAGTCAAAAAATGTCATTATGACTGATAACATTTTGTGGAATTTAACAGTTTTCTAGGAATTTCATAAAATATTTAGAACATATATTGCACATATATTCATGTAAATATAAAACAGTTTAATATTACTTTTTATTTGATAATGTTTCTCATGTAATTTACAATTACTTTTTATTTGATAATGTTTCTCATGAAATTTACCATATGCAGTAACCCTAATTAGTTTATTATATCTTTTCATGGGGAGAGAGGAAAAAAATATTTTGAGGTCTTTTTCCAGGACCCTTGAAAAATCCCCAAATTAGTTTGAGGTGAAGAAAACTTTATTTAAAATTTTCTTTTTTGGAAGTCTGTCAAAAATATTAAGAGGTTTGAACACTTGATTAAATGGCATCAAAGATGTCTATGAAACAACCACTATTTAACCAAAATTACAACAAACTATTTCAAATGCAAATGAAGATGGTTTTACAATTGTGAACAAAAGTTAGCTCTTTTAATATTAAGAAGACTCAGATTTCTTTTTTCTTTGGTACTGTGGATTAAACTCAGCCTTCATTCAGGTTTCTTATGTAATCAGAGACTTGACAAAGTTAACAGACATGATAAATTATACTGTAAGAAAGTATATGCCTTTAGAAATTGTGAGATGGGATGTTCCTAAAATGTGCTAATCTTTAATAGGATGCTGGTTTGTGACTGGGCTTCTACATGATATATAAAAATAAGACACCAAATGTATGTAAATTTAAAGTTTTGCTTTGTAATGATTGTTTTTTTTTTTTTTTTTTTTTTTGGTACCGGGGATTGAACTCAGGGGCACTCGACCACTGGGTCACATCCCCAGACCTTTTTTTGTATTTTATTTAGAGACAGGGTCTCACTGAGTTGCTAAGTGCCTCGCCATTGCTGAGTCTGGCTTTGAACTCGTGATCCTCCTGCCTCAGCCTCCCAAAGTGCTGGGATTACAGGCGTGCGCCACCGCGCCCGGCTGTAATGATTGTTTTAGTTGTCTATCTCACTTAAAAACTGTTACTTAATAATTTAAATATATTTAATATTTAATGTATATGTTTTAATATTTAAAATCAATATAAAATATAACCATTATATGTAAATTAATTAATATTAATTTTAAAATACCTATCAACTAACTTAGCATAACTTTAAGGTTGCAAGTTACCAAAAAGATTTTGGAAACCATTTTTAGGTAGACACAGTATAACATCAAACAAGGATAGCCATAATCTTGTTATTTTATACCATATGCACATTGGAAAAGCATCCAACATCACTGAAGCAAAAGAATAAAAGGTTAATCATGTGGTTTGATTTTTTTTTTTTTACTGCCATTCTTGATATTTTCTTTTATTTTTGTGTGGGATAATGTTAGTTTTAATTTTCAAATATTTCTTGCAAAGTTGATATTTGAATAAGATTAGTATATAACCATGGCATCAGTACAGCACTGTCATTATCATTAAGAGAGAAGATACTTGGATTGTCAGTGAGGGAGGAAATGGCTTGAGAGAGCTAGTAGTGATGCCACTCTGAAGCCCCATCTAGAATTTTCAACCCTTCTTCACTCCGCAGTCCGTGCATGCAGAACTTCAGAGTGTTTCCCATTTCCTCCTCACTCTCTTTCCTTTCCCTCTCTCCTTTGTCCAGTACTGCCCAAACCTTATGTGAAGTGTGAACAAAAAGGGGATAGAGAAATATTCCTTTCTTCAAGGCCCAGGTTTCATGTCTCATCTTAAACCTGACAAGACTTTTTTTTCCCAAAAGATTATGTATCCCTAGAGGAGTTTCTAGCATATTGGTTTCTGAAGAACATTGATGTACCTGTTCATGCATTCATTTTTTTTTTTCTGATACTTACTGAGTACCTCACTAGTTCCAAGGGACTCACATTCTTTCCCATAAGGTACACGTAGCTTAACATATCTTCCATAAAATGAAAACCTAATCTTAAGACAAGGAGCAAACAGACAGTGAGGAAGTAGAATTGGGATGTTTCTTATTTTCCCTCCATACAGGCATCAAACCTCACCAAGTTCCTTTCTACTGCTCTGGAGATTGGGGGACACTGAGCAGATGGTTGAATGGAGGTGTGGATAGATGGATGAATGGGTAAATGCGTGGATTAATGAACATTGTCTGCTGGTTAACAGTTGAAGTCTGAAGTCCTCAGCATGTAGTCCTGGGTCTGCCAAAGAAGGAGGTTGAGCTTGCAAAGAAATATTCGAAAATTTGGGAGGTTTCTCATGGACAGGAAAAAAAAAATATATATATATATACATATACATGTATATATATATATGTACATGTATATACATATATATGTGTGTGTGCACATGCGTGCAAATTATATGTAAGTAAATACATAAATTTATATACATATACAGGAAACCAGATATATGTGTTTTAATCAGCTTTTTCATCACTGTGATCAAAAAGACCTGACAAGGACAATTAGAGGATGAAAGATTTATTTGGGGGCTCATAGTTTCAAAGGTCTCAGTCTATAGAAGACTGACTTCATTCCTTAGGGCTCAAGGTAAGGCAGAAGATCATATTGGAAGAGTGTGGTTGAAGAAATTGGACCAGGTCATTGCACTAAGAAGCAGAAAGAGCTACTTTCAACCAGGACAGAATATATATTACAAAGGCATGCCCCCAGGGACCTGCCTCCTCCAGGGAAACTCTACTAGCCTACAGTTACCACCCACCCAGTTAATCCCTACCAAAGGACTAATTAATTGATTTGTTTAAGGCTCTCATAACCCAATCATTCCACCTCTAAGCCTTCTTGTATTGTCTCATACATGAGCTTTTGCGGGACATCATATATCTAAATCATAACAATATGCATATATGTACACATACATACATATGCATTTCATACACACATACATTTAAAAAAATTGTAGTTGTAGATGGACAGAATGCCTTTTTATTTTATTTGTTTATTTTTATGTGGTGCGGAGGATCGAACCCAGCACCTTGTGCATGCTAGGTAAGCAGTCTGCCATTGAGCTATATAGCCCCAGCTCCAACACACATACATTTTTATATATATACATATATATGGGTTTGTGTGTATATATACTTGCAGAGGTAATCAAATAATTTATAATACCCTGTAGTTTACTGAACCAATTCACTCCTTAATTTTTCAGGATCTTTGGGTGACTTTGTCTAAGAAGATAGTTAATGTCAGAAATGGAATTAGACCCTGGTACCTGGACATCAGCCTAACAATTTTAGTGTTATATGTTTTACTTTACCCTTTTGGACATATTTTATTTTATACATTATTGAATATATTTGCGATAAGTTAATAATTATTCTCCTAATTTGGCCTCAGACATTCATACAATGATTTTTTTTTCTCAAAGGCACATGGATCATGTAGGACTAGAATTCCTCATAAAGGAGGAAGTGGAAAATTATAGTGGCTGGAACATCTTCACATTTTCACAAGTCTAAATTCAGCTGTTCCTTGCTATCTCTCAGAAGGATCTACTGTAGAATGTGAAGAGAAAGAAGCATCTGTGATACTGAGACATGGGAATTGCTGGCCTCACATAGACTTTTCCAATTAGCTACAAAAGATGCTCTGAAGCTGGATCCTTCTGATCTCCATGCCTTTCTTGGTCTGAATCTCTGAAATTTCTGATAGGATTGCCAGTTCTGTAACTGTTTTTGCTTTAACTTTTATTCTTATTTGTTGTTTAAAAATTATGTCTTAATGTGGTTGACCAAATTAAATAAGATGTAGAAATGGCAGTCTTCTTTCTTTTTTATTGAGGTACATCTGAATATTTTAAGCCATATTTACTTAAGGTGTCAAGTTTGACAATTTGACATAGACATACATCATGAAATTATCATCATAATCAAGTAATTAATATATCCATTGCCTCAGACTGACTTTCCTTCCTTTCTTTTTTTCTTCCTTCCATGTTAAGAGTACTTTAGATCTATGCTTTAAGAAAATTTGAAGTATATACTATATAATAAAGTATCGCTAATTATGGTCCCATTGCTATACAGTGAATCTCCAGATTATTCATTTTTTATAAATAACTGAGACATTGTGCTCCCTGACTAACATCTTTATGTATCACCAGCTCCTGTCCCAGCCCCTGGTAACATGCATTCTATGCTCTACTTATACAAGTTCAACCAGTCAACAGATATGCATCCACTGGGCATCATAAACACAAAGACAAAATGGGGAAAGGATAATCATTGAAGTAACTAGTATTGGGAAAGCTGGATATTCACATGCGGACCCTTATCTCACACTATATACAAAAACTAATTCAAAATTAAAGATTTAAATGTAAAACCTGAAAGTCTGAAACCACTAGATAAAAGGAATACAGAAAAAGTTTTTTGATAATGGTCTGGGCAATTATTTTATGGATATTATACTAAAACACAGTCCCTCAGTAGATGAGTGGATAAAGAAAATGTGGTATATATGCAAAATGGAATTTTACTCAGCAATAAAAGAGGATAAAATAATGGCATTTGCAGGTAAATGGATGAAGTTGGAGAATATAATGCTAAGTGAAATTAGTCAATCTCAAAAATCCAAATACCGAATGTTTTCTCTGATATAAGGAGGCTAGTTCACAGTGTTGTTGGATGGGGGTACATAGGAGGATTAGAGGAACACTAGAATGGTCAAAGGAAAGGGAAGGGAAGGGAGGGAGCAAGGGGGGAGAGAAGAAAAAAAAATGGTGGTTGAATGAGATGGATATCATTATCCTAAATGCATGATTGAAGATCTGAATGGTACTTATATACTTTGTATACAAACAGTTGTATGTAAAAAGATGCTATATATGTGCATTATGAATTGTAATACATACTACTATTATAAATAAAAAAGAGAAAAAGAAGAAAAACAGAATAGCAAAAATCAAGGAAATGCAATTCAAAATCCCTCATGGATACCAAAGAAATATAACGAGTGTTGGTAATGATATGAAGAACAGGGAACTCTTCTACACTGATGTTGAGAATGTAATTTGGTACGACCATTGTGGAAAACAGAGTGGATTTTTTTTTAAATTTAAAAAGTGAACTTTATGAACTTTTGCTATATTATGATCTAGAAGTCTTATTTCTAAATGATCAAAGAGATATCTACACTCCCAAGTTTGAGCATGAATCACAGTAACAAAACATGAAAGCAACCTAAGTGCCTTTCATCAGTTGAATGGGTAAAGAAAATGTGAACATATGAATATTATTATACTTAACCGTGAAAAAGAGGAAATCTCATTATTTGCAACAATATGAAGGAAAGCAGAGAGTATTATCCTAAGCGAAATAAATCAGACAAAGACAAATATGGAATGTTTCACTTAGATGTACAATAAAACTCATAGAAACAGAAAGCGATTCACTTTTATTACATACCATTTTAGGTCGAATTTAGAATTTTATAACCATAAATATCCAGTAGAGATAACATAAGCTTATTTGACTAGTAAAACCAGGTAGAAAAAATTGTACATCTGCATTATATATAATACTGACAACTCTGAAACCACCTGTTGTTATTTGCCAACAATCTCAAAACTAGCTTTGTTTATCGAAGATTATTCCAGATCATACAAATGATAATGATTTTTAAAAATTTGATTAGTTTCTGAGTTTTTTAGGCTTAGATGATTTATGTAAGTGCTTGCTTGTCTTTAAATGAATTTGATTAGTGCTCTTTCAGGGATTTTATATACTAATTTGGTGGTACCATCTAGAGGTAGGAAAATATCACATATGTCATATACATATGACATACATGTATAGATACACACATACACACAGACACATATACACACACAAATGCAAACAGATTACAGCTATTATTCTGGAATTTTAACTGTAAGTCAGTAAAATAGAAATCAACTCATCACTCTATATACCCTTTATATCTTTATCTGAACTGTGTTTGTGGCACATGCAACAAGTTGAGGCTACCTACTCAGTCAGTATGAGGGGAAAGTTTTTGCCATTATTTGTGAAGAAGGCTCTTAAGGTTTTCTTTTGCCCTTATGGAGGCAGAGAGCTACATTTCAGGTGTGGACTGGAGACATCCAGCCACTCTCTGGTTGTCTCCAAAGCCTATCTGAGTAGATAAATATTTAGTCTAATTCAGATATCTTCTTCTTCTCTCCCCCAGCCCCCAGTTTCTTTTCAGGGTGCCAAGTCTCTAGATAGCAGGGGGCCTAATGTTCAAGTACCTGAGGGGCTACAGGGGAAGGAATCTGGCAGATGCAGAGAGGTATGGAGGAAGTAGCCCTTGAAGGGGGACATATTAAAAGATTCCACGGAACTGAATGGAAGACTAAAGGTGGCTGAAGGAAGGAGAAGAAGCCATGCAAAGGAAGAGATCTTAGAGAAACTAGACTGGAGTAATGTTAAGTATTCCAAAGAAGGAACTACAATTCTCAATTATCCTCAGGAAGATTGTGCCAACAAGAAGGATGTGGGCAGTTGACAGAGCTTGCAGACAGCAAGGGTTCAAGAAGGAAGTTTCATTCTGCTGACAAGTTCCCATGGGGGCAGCAGGATCAAATAGAACAGAGAGGTCTTAAGAAAAACTATCAGGCTGCCATCAGGCTCTGACTATCAACTTCTAATTGGTCAACTTCTGACCTTAGCGATGTTAAAAACAATCTTTTCAAATATCTTCTTATCAGGTGTCTGCTGGACAAACAGTAAAACTACCCCCTTTTCTTCAACTTACAGTATGTCTACTCCCAAGTTACTCAAAACCAAAATCAATAAGACTTTTGTGACGCCACAGAGTCAAGAGGTAACCCAGAAGAGGTTTCAAAAGATCCAAGAACTCCTTCCCTTCCAAAAATAGCCAATGGAAAAATAGGCTAGGAGCCCACTCTCTGTGCCCCCAGAGCTGAAACAGTTGGTGGGACATTAACTATAGATGAGATGCAAGCTGCTGTTTTCTCCAGGAATATTCACAGGGCTCCCTGGTGGTCAAGTGCTTGCAGACACCAGCTTAGCAATATGTGTGCAGAGACAGGTGGAAAGCCACACCACACTCACAAGATAAAAGAGAAAACCAGTAGTTGTTTCTGAGAGGGAAAGAATCAGCAATGAATGGATACCACAAAACCAAGCTCATAAGAGTTACAATGCAAAGAATTAATTCTTGCTAATACTTTTCTCTTACTATCTGTATTTGGAGAGGAAGGGGCAATGAACAATTTTTATCTCGTCTTGACCAGGCACTATAGAAAAAGACCCTTAAAATAGACATGGCAAAAAATTCTAAGACCTTCTAAGAGCTTGTGCCGGTCATCCTAGAACTCAGCTGACATTTCCAATGTTAGTGGAGTGTTCCAGAATTTTACTGTGTCGTCATGGTTAAAAGAAAATATAAAGGAGGAATAAAACCTTTTCCTTCTTCCCTTCTGGGTTCTCAGCTGGGGCGCTATAACAAAAGGTAGATTAATAACAGAAGAGCATATAAATTTGTTGAGTATAAGTTTTATGTGACATCTTAGGAAATGAAGAAATGGGCATTTTTATATTAGCCTTGATGAAGAGTGGAAAGCTATGGGAAAATATGATAGGCAAGATGGTGTGAGCTAAGTGGAGTAATCTGGAAATTAGCAAGGCCTGTTCATCGTGGTGCCCCTTGACATCTCTCTATCTTTGGAAATAATGAAGATCCTTTCCTCCAGGTACAAGGAGGGCATCTGTCACATAAGGGTTTTATGACCTGTATCAGGGAGAAGGTCAGGTATTCTTTCTCACACCTGTCATTCCTCAGATTTCTTCAGCTGAAAGCATCCAATATGCTGCAGTGTCATATTTTGGGGAAGCATGTCCTGAATCCCTTCAAAAGAAATGTTATCCTCAAAAATGTCAGTGAGTTAATAAGGAGCACCAGGGGTGCGTTGCATGTGAATTTGTGTGGTTTGTCCTCAGAGAGCACCATCAAGGTTTTTCTCCTTAATCAGCATCAAAGTTCAGCGTAAGATCCAGTTGCTCTTTCTTTGAACATCCCTTTATTTTAGGTTCTTTCTACCTTTTTGTTGTTGTTTGTTTCTGTTCTTGTTCTTTTTGTCCTTGTTCCTGTTCTCCTCCTGCTCCTCCTCTCTCTCCTCCTTCTTCTATTTTGGTGAATCTTTTTCCTTTTATGGTCCATATTTGTTCATCACCCAAACAGCTGTGAAGTCTTCTCAGTCAATACATATTTCTTTTTGTAAAATACATTTTATTATGAAAACATTACAACATATGCAAAATTAGATAGAATAATATGATACCCCATATGCACATCTGTGATTTAAACATTCATCAGCTAATTACATTTGTTCCTTCTATTCTTCCATTAAGTCACTTACCCTTTTGTTGGTTATTTTAAAGCAAATACCCAGTTTTATAAAACATAATTTGTAAAATTTTCCACATGCATCTTAAGTGATGGGGATTCTGTTAAAAAAATAATATCGTCACAATTTCTTCCTCTCCCCATTAAAGTAAGTACTATTTTAGCATTGTCAGATGTACAATGCTTACATATCCTCGGGGGTTCTATCATTGTTTGTCTGATTGTTCTTTTGGGTTTTAGTTTGATTAGGTTAGAAGTGAAACAAAACAAAATAAAACAAAACAAAACAAAAAAACACCGTGCTGTTTGCTTTGCAAATCTAAAGACAGATATTTCTAAGGTATATATTATACTCTGCAAGGAAGTGAAGCATGTGTGATTAGAATATAAAGCATGGTGAAATATCCTGGACTTCAAGGCTTTTAAAACAGAGCTTAGGAGATAAATCATATTGATGTGAAAATAACATATAGCTAAAAGGTTAAACACCTTGAAGAGTATTCTGTTTTCAAAGGACAGTGATTAGAATATAGGACTTTTTCCTCCCAAGAAAGAATCAATCATATATTAGGGTTTGAGGAGACTTTAAACATGATGCAGTTGGCCTTCTTTTAGAGATAAGAACTCAGTTCACAAAAAGATGAGGGATTTGCTTATCTGCATGTATCCAGAGGTTCTCCTTGAAACCTCATTCCCTACCTGCTTTCACTCCTTTTTTGTAAACTACAAACTTATTAAAGGAATTTTCTCACTTAAGAGGAAGGTTCTATTTGACCTCAGGATTGAACTCAAATCTGTAGCAAATTCTCAGTGTCAAGGCAGGAGGGAAGGGAGAGAGCGCCACACACTGGTTTTCATCTTGGCCTTAGATCTTCATGTTATCAATATGAGTGACCAGCCAGAGTGAGGAATATTATGGTCAGAGGTGACCAGAGCAATGTCATTAGGTTAATGCATGTCTGTTGCACAGGGCAGAAAGCAAGACTCGCTGGTAGTAATCCTTAATGAAAGTTGAAAAGGAAATGCGGTTATGTGGAGTTCTTTACAGAGGTTGTCTGATTAGCTACCCAGAGGTAGCATTTCTGTGTTTCGTTATAATTGAGGGCAGCAGGAATAACATACTTTATTTGGAATATAGAGTATGTCAGTCTCTTAGGGATGAGTGACAGTAGATAACCTCATTCATAAGAATCTTATGTATATACCAGAATTCCAGTTAATTAATTTTGAACAAACAATATGGAAGTAGAGTGAGTGGACAGATGTTCTTTTTCTTATAGGATAATCTACAGGGAAAAGAAATATTATGTAAATAGCAATTTGATAAGCAAATACTAAGAGCAAGGATAAGTAGATGAATCAGTTGTTCAAGACATTTAGCGATAATAAATTTATGTCTATGTTGCTATGATGTAGTCCACAGGGACAGGCCTAGTCAACCTCCTAGACCAGAGCAATTCCTCCCCCATCCCTAGTAGATACATATTTTATTCAATCTCATTTTCTTCTTTTCATTCTGACCACCCTATATGTGGTGAGATGGCTAATCCTCCCTCAAAATTAACACTATTGTTTATTCTACAGTAACTTTTAGATAGACTAACATGGTCAGAGTTCATATTTTTAAACTATTGTGGTTTGGATAAAAGTATTTGTTTAACTTTCAAATCCTCTTTGAATAATTTTAATTTTTTCAGTATATATTGGCTTTATTGATGAACTCATTCCTTATTGATGAACTCATTCAGCTGTTCCTGACAACAACTGAAAATTCTTTATGCTTCGTATTTCTTTCCTTTCCTTGATTTTAGCCCTTTTTAATTCTGAAATTCTCTATTCCTCAAACAGCATATATTTATCTGTACATAACACACACATGATTCCAAGGTATTGAATCTAACCCGAACTCCAGATATGGAATGTGGTCCTATGTGCCTTTGGTCTGCTCAGTGACACACAGAAGTCCCTTGGCACAGTGCTTGAATTAGAGATGGCAGCAGGGCCCAGTCAGAACTATAAGAAGAAAATCTTTTTCAGAGTAAAAAGAAACTTTACAGAGAGAACCATAAGAGTTACTCTTCCTCCTCCCGTTCTCCTCCTCCACCACTACCACCAACACCTCCTCTTTTGTTTTCCCTTTTTCTTTTTCATTTTTCCTTCTCCTACTTCTTCCTCTTCCCCCTTTCCTTCCCTTTTCCATCTAGCTTCTCTGCCTCTGACTTTGTTTTATGTGACCTAGACCCAGATGGAGAAATTAGCCTTCCCCTTTACTTTCACCAAACAACTTGTTCATACAATTTTTTGGTCAAGCTTTTCTTGAACGTTGAGGAATATGGGGAGTTTTACAATGAAGTAACGTGTAACTTGAAATTCATCGTAAGCAATCCCCTTTTTTGGAAGTCCTTGCTTTAGTCAGCTTTGCATCACCGTTACCATACAGCTAACAAGAACAACACAGAGGAGGAAAAGTTTATTTTGACTCACAGTTTTAGAGATTCAGTCCGTGATCTGTGGACTCCATAGCTCTGGGCCAGAGTGAGGCAGAACACGGTGGTAGAAGGGTGTGGCAAAGGAATGCAGCTCTGGACAAGGCAGTTGGAAGTGGAGAGAACTCTGCTCCCCAGGGATTAAGTGTAAACCTCAAGGACACACCCCCAGTGACCCACTTCCTCCAGCCACACACTACCTGCCTATAGTCACCACTCAGTGGCTTTGTATCAGTGGATTAATCCATGGATCAGGTTGCAACTCTCATAATGTAGTCATTTCAGCTATGAAAATGAGCTTTTGGGGGCCATGTCATATCTAAGCCATGTAGTCCTATAGCTATATCTGAAAGGTGAGCTCCAGGCTCCATGGTTCTGTTTCTCAGCCCTCTTTGCCCCTCATTGCCTCTCCTTTGTTCTGTCACTTTCCCCACCCGCAGAGCTCTATTTTTAGTGTGGATACTTTTAGCTGTTTCTCTGTTGTATTGCCTTTTGTGGATCTATAATCACTTCCTAACTTACTTTTTTTTTTTTTTTTTTAAATCAAGGTGTCCCCTCCCCCCACCCCACCAAATAAAAGAGTTTTCTTCCATAAAAGTAAATCTGGTATTATTGTTAAGGAATTAATTTGCACTTGGTGCCGAGTAGCTTTTTCCCTGATGTGATAGGTGCTGTGATACATTGATGAGTAATGTGTAGTAAATCCATTGAACTCCATTTTGCCATTGAGGTAAAGAAAGTTCAAGAATTATTTGCTGTCTGATCACATATATGATCCACGAATCTTTAACTATTGGTGAGTTAGGAACACCTAATGACAGTTATGTGCTGTAAGAAGACTATTATTTCCAGATTAATAAAATATTTTAGATCTTTATATTTAATTTAAGTCACAAA
Source organism: Tamias sibiricus (assembly GCA_025594165.1). NCBI lineage: Eukaryota > Metazoa > Chordata > Mammalia > Rodentia > Sciuridae > Tamias > Tamias sibiricus. Next base: position 17,176,876 of record CM046662.1, read on the forward strand.
ATGACTCCTTTTTATGTTTTCTGTTGCTTGCTTAACATAATGATTTTTATCTGAACCATAGTTAATGTTGACATTAGAGTAATTATTCCATGAAAACACAGGCTATATAAATAATACTTTTTATGTAAGGAAAATATGGAGAACAAGAACAATATTGAAAAGTCTATTTTGGAAAAAGTCACTGTGAATTCTTGCTTTTTTTTTTCCATTTCCTCCAGTTGGATTTGCACAGATTCTTCAAGTTTTTGAGGACCAGTTATGGAGATCTCTTTAAAAGTTATGAAAACACAAGGTTTTAACATTCAAGTTAGGGGTATAGAGCAGAATTATCATTTCACTCTTGTTCTGACTAAACAACAATAAACAACAAAACTTTTAAACATAAATTCTTCATATATATGTGTGTGTATATATATAAATAAATATATATAAATATATATAGTTGTAGATGGACACAATATGTTTATTTTATTTATTTTTATGTGGTACTGAGGATCCAACCCAGTGCCTCACATGTGCTAGGCAAGTACTCTACCATTTAGCCACAACCCCATCCCTAAACATATAAATTCTATCAGAGTCAGTTTTCCTGTCCAGTGAGGTATATCTTTTGCTCCTGCATTGCTAACTGCTTCTATTGGCAATGCTCTGCTGTGGAGGTGTGCAGACACAACATTAGGGAAAAATAAATACAAAGATGCTGCTTTTAAACATGCAAATCTTGAAATAGGGTTGCCCTTGACAATATACAAAGGCTGATTTAGTTATTCCTTTTCTGTTTAATTCTCTGTTCCTCTTTTCATTTTTTCTTCTCATATAGTTTACATTGGAGAACTTAAAATTATCAGGCAAAATGAAATGGCTCTTTAGGATCATAGCATATGCTCAGGTAGATGTATTTCTCTGCTCAAAGAGGGATCCATTAATTTTCTTCTACTAGACATACTCAGAGAGTGTAGGCTTGATTTAAAAATGAGTGTAAGAGACCCAAATGAATACGCTAAACTCATCTCTGATAAAGGAACAAAAGCAATACAATGGAGTGAAGATAGTCTTTCCAAGAAATGGTGTTGGCACAAGAGGACACCCACATGCAAAAATCAAATTCATAAATAAATCTAGACAAATACTGACATCCTCCACAAAAACTAACTCGAAGTGAATTATTGACAAAACTATAAAATGCCTAGAAGATAACCTAAAGGGAAACTTAAATGATGTTGGAAATGGTGATGACTTTTGGAATGTAACTCCAAAGACTAAATCCCTAGAGGAAATGATTAATGAACTGGAGTTCATTAGAATAATTAAAAAAAAAAAAAAAACAAAAAACCTTTCTCTTTGTAAAAGGCAATACCAAAAGAGAATGATAGGACAAGTCACATTATAGGAGGCAGTATTTGCCAAAGACACATCTGATAAAGGACTCTTATTAAAAAGATACAAAGAATAATAATAAAAAGCAGCCTGATTAAAAAGTAGGCCAAATACCTTAAGAGACACCTCACCAAATATGATATACTGATGTCCAATCAGTGTATGAAAAGATGCCTGACACATTATGTCACTGGCAAAATGCAAATTAGAACAATATACGTCACTACACAACTATCAGAATGGCCAAAGTTTGGAACACTAACAACATCAAATGCTAATAAGGATGTAGAGCAGCAAAAACTCTTATTTAAATGCTGGTGGAAATAAAAAAATAGTATAGTCATTTTGGAAGACAGCTTGGCTATTTCATACAAAAGTGAACATGCTCTTACCCTGTGACCCAGCAGTCACTCTCCTTATATTTATCCAAAGGAGTTGGAGGTTATGTCAACACAAAAACCTGCATACAGATGTTTATAGCAGCTTAATTCATAATTGCCCAAACCTGGAAGCAACCAAGGTGTCCTTCAGCGGGTGAATTTATAAACAGTGGAACATCAGTGTAATTGAGTAATATTCAGTCATAAATATTAATGAGCTATCAATACATGAAAATGCCTGGAGGAATCTTAAAGGGGTGTTACTAAGGGAAAGATCCAATCTGAGAAGGCTACATACTACACAACTGCAATTATATATGACATTCTGGAAAAGGAAAAACTATGGAGACAGTAAGAAGATCAGAGGTCTCCAGGAGTTTTGAGGAAAGGGATGAAAGGTTAAATGTATTGCCTGGGTGGGATCTTGATAATGGGGGAGGCTGTGCATGTGTGGGGCAGAAGACGTATTGGAAATTTTTGTCTAAAAACAATTCTAAGTATGTCTAATCAGTTCAAATCTTCTCTAAAAAGAGGTTTGAGGTTTGTCTTATATATTTGTTTTAAGACACTCAAAGGAAACAAATACAATTAACTTTTCTTTTTTTGGGGGGGGAGCACTGGGAATGGAAACCAGAGAAACTTTGCCACTGAGTTACATCCCCAACCCCTTTCTCTCTCTCTCACTAAGTTGCTTAGGGCCCCTGCTAAGTTGCTGATGCTGGCCTTGAACTTGTGATCCTCCTGCCTCAGCCTCTTGAGTTGCTGGGATAACAGGTTTGCACAACTGTGCCTGGTTTGCAATTACCTTATAAATTTGATACTAAGCATGTTTTTTATGCTCTTCAGGGACCATTTTATTAATCTATCAAGTATGCTGTATCCACTGATTGCTAAATTTTCTTCTCGCTCGCAAGCTTTAAGAATCCATGATACTAAGTAACACTTTATTTTATATTAAAGAATGACAGTATTATTTAATATGAAAGTACCACTGACCATAATTAGTCCATGACAATTGCTAAACGACCTGGTAACAATTTACTGCTTGTACTGTCACCTCTCCAAACAAACAAAATTTCAAAGTTGAGTTCAAATAAGTCACAAGCATTGCTAATTAATTTCATAGTTTAAATTATGGGATATCAGGAGAGAGGTAAATTTCATGCAAGAAGTTTACCTTCTCTTCTGGGGAGGGGTTTGTGTGTTTTTGTTGTACCCAGGATAATTATATCATGCTAGGTGGCACTATAACATTATTATTGTCTTTCTCTGCAGATTGACTATGGTTTAAGAGAATGGGTATGGGTGCCAAGCAGACAGGGGTCGACTGGTGATGGTTAGTTATGAGCATCAACCTGACTAATTAAGGGATGCTCAAATGACTGCTCAAGCATTATCTCTTCTCAGGGCTCTGGTAGGCACCAAACCCATCTTGCATCTGTTGAAAGGGCAAACCAGGTAGTTCACCACTTGGTCAGAATGACTGGGCTGCCCCAGGGTTTTTTTTTTTTTTATTTGCAGAGAAGATTTTCCTGTGATGGGTGGGTGTTATTTAATCAGCTTGAGGCCCATAGTGAACCAAAAGATTAAGGAAGGTGAATTCTTACCCTTTCTTTCAGAGACAGGAACAGCCTTCTCTTCCTGCCCTGGTGTTATGGTTTGGATGTGAGGGGTCCCCACAAGTTCATGTGTGAGACAGGCAAGAAAGTGAAGAGGAGATATGATGAAGTTATGAGAGTCTTAACCCAATCAGTGAATTAATCCCCTTATGGGATTAATTGAGTGGTAACTGAAGGCAGGTGGGTCATGGCTGGAGGAGGTGGATCCCTGGGGCCTGCCTTTGGGGTATATATTTTGTATCTGGAGAGTGGAGCCTCCTCTCTCTCTCTGCTGCCTGATCATCACGTGAACTGCTTCCCTCTGCCACACTCTTCCACCATGATTTTCTCTGCCTCACCTTGAGCCCCGAGGAATGAAGCCAGCCGTCTATGGACTGAGGACTCTGAAACTGTGAGCCTCCAAATAAACTCTTCTTCCATTACAGTGGTTCTTGTTGGGTCTTTTAGTCACAGCAGTGAAAAAACACCTGGGATGTCAGAACTCCAGATTCTCTGGGCTTTGGACTCCAGGATTCACATCAGCAGCACCCCCTGAAGTCTCCGGCCCTTTGGCTTTGGATGGGTAGTGACACCGTTGGTTTTCCTGGTTCTTCAGATTGCTGAGAGTCTGTGTGGGACTTCTCGGCCTCCACAATCACGTGAGCCAATGCTTCTCATAAATTCCTTTTCATACATCTCTATAGATCCTATGCGTTCTGTCTGGATTAAGTCTCCAGTGTAGATGGACTTTCATTGTTACCTTCTTTGATAGCTCTCTCTTCAATTTCTTTTCCAGTCACCAATTTCCATTTGGGGATCTAGTAAGGGAACCAAAATCTCAGGCCAAGCCAGTCAATGAAATAAGCTTTTTCTTCATGCAGTTTGGTTCAGAGTTTGCTGTCATATTCCTGTGTATCCAAACTTGGCCAGAGTAAAATTCAGTTGCTTAGGAGAAAAGATCTTTTTTCCAGCTAGATATAAATGAGGAATGTATGTAGCTCTAGGTATTAGCAGTTATCTTTGGCCTTTTTAAAATAAATCAATTTTAGGAAGATGTAAATATTTTGGAAGGCAGAGTGAGATATAGACTTCCCACACGCACACAAAGGTGTGTTTGGGCATGCGCGCATGCCCACACACACACACACACACACACACACACACACATACATTTTTATGGCATAATGAGCCTGAGCTTTTTAGGTATCTAAGGTAATAAAGTCCCTCTATCTTTTAAGTCCAATTGAGTTAGGTTTTCCTTTATCATAAATAATAATATTTAACCAATGCTTAGCTTTCTAAATGTGCTAAGAGAAGTTTACTGGCTTAATCACAATTATGGGGTAAAAGCAACACATGATTGAACAAAAGTAGAATAGATGCTAAAAACACTGTGAAGAATCCATACTTTATTAAAGGAATGATAATGTAGAGTATGGGCATTGGAGTAAGTTAAACTTCACTTTAAATTTTGATTCATTTACTTGCCATAAATATTAGCAAGTATTCATTGAACATTTATAGTACACTGGGTGCTTTGAGGTCATCATCTCATTCAATCCTTTATTCTCCATAATGAACACTATTTTCATCTCCATTTCACAAGGGAGGAAACTGAGGATTAGAGAAACCAAACCAAAACACACAATTAGTCTGTGGCACAGGTAGTCTTCACACCCAGGTGTGCACTACACAGTGTTGTCACTTTTACTCATTAGGTCTTTTGAAAAGTGGTGGTCTACAGGTACCTTTTGTTTCACCTGTGCATTGAGTTTTTAAAACATTTGAGTCAGCATTTGATAACTAGAAGATTTCATGTAAAAACCCAGACATGCATCTTTCCTTTAGAAGTGAGGTCTGGCCACCCAGTGTCTGCATGCCCATGGGAACAGCACCTGGAGAGCTGCTTGACTGCACCATTTAGCCACGGCCTGCCTTCTGCATCTGCCCAGATGTCTGTCCTTTATTGCCGCTCTGACTCCAAAGCTGTGCCAATAACTACCGATCATTTGTTTCACACTGTTGCTTTTCTTATAATGGAGAAATATCTATTTGTACCTGAGAAAATGATGGATTGATCCAAGGGTTGGGAATTTTTTATTTTTATTTTTTGGAAAAAGAGAAAATTCTCTCTTCATTGGAAAAACAAAGAACAGTTCTTCTTGTTTAATCTGCAAGTGCTACTAATTTATTCATTTACATTTTCTGCTTGGCTTCTTTGAGCACTTGAGTTTGTGAATATTATACTAATCTATTCTTTTATTCTAATGTCATTTTGGGAAAGTTACTTCACTTCTTGTAGACGTTTTCCCCCCTTGTTTTAAAAATGGAGATTTTATTACAGGATTAAGTGAGATTTAAATAATTTAGTGGAATAACTGAAGTCTCAAAGTTTCTGGGGAAGGGAAACTTTGTTTCTTTCTTCATTCTTTTTCTTCATATGGATCTGGCCTACATTACTGGAATCAATTGGGAACACACTTTTTTTACATTAATGAGTTTGCTGTCTATGTTATTTGCAAATGAGTATTGATCTGGTCTTATGCTTCAGTGGCCCTTGGACAGGGCCCTTCTAATTTGAGTTCTGTGAAGGGAAGGATTGTTAGTACCACATGGATGAGATTCTAGTAGGCTGAAACTTCCTATGAGCTGTGAGAAATCAAGCTTTTGTGTCTTTTCCCTCAAATTGCCATCCAGAAAAGGAGCTTTATGACAGAAAGAGGCCAAACTACACATCTAGAATGAAATGGGTACTGACTGTCAGGAAGAAGAGGCACTTTAATTGGTGATGGTGCTGTCAAAGTTTGCCAGTAGCTGTCACCACGGGAATGACCCTTCCCAGGAACTGGTGGGTCCAAAATAAATAGAAAACTATATCCTCCTTAGTATACTGCCCTTTGGAACTCAAGAAATTTATCAGGTAAAATAAGAGATTCATGATATAAAAAGTCAACCTCAGTATCTATCTTTTCTAGCTTTGGAGAAAAAAAAAAATGGATTCTACTTCTTGGTGTCCTTCTAAACAAGTACTTTATCTTTGAACCCAGTCAGTCATTGTAAAATCATACAATTGCAGCATTATGTAAGGGGTGTAGAAAGGACACAAAGATTATTCTAAGAAGCCAACTAAGAATTATTTGTGTCTGTGTGTATTCATTAATACATCCTGAATTTAACCTCTTATTGAAAGAATTGAATTATAGAACTTAAAGGCAGCCAGTCATAATAATATTTAAGTTATTTTTCCTCAGTGACATCTCTGTTTTCCCAGATGTTTAACTAGACACTAGAAACAGGTCTTTTAATTTTCAGAGAAGTGACTCTTTGGTGAGAGAGGGTCACTCTTTCTATGGTGGTTGGTTTTGATCTGATGCTCTAAGATTAAATGATAGCTATGATTTTGTTTTGTAATATAGTTGCAACAGACACCTATTTATTATCTTCACAGCACCCTAACTTACTGGGGGCCCCTTCCTTTTTCTGAGTAGGTTATTCTCTCCATTGATAAATGGATCAGTGTTTGCACAATGCGACCCTGGCTCTCTGGCCACAGATTACCTGCTGAAAAATGTGTGTATGAACCAAATCAGTCCTTTCCATGAAAATTTGGTGTTGAAATTGAAAAGAGTCCTGATCCCTAATTCCAGCCTTGGGTTCCATAAGATACCATTACAGGTTCTTAATGAATTTTCTCTTTGACTTAAACTTGTTTCAGAAGGTTTGTTCTTTTTTTTTTTTAAGTATTTTTTTTACTTGTAGTTGGACACAATACCTTTATTTTATTTATTCATTTTTATGTGGTGCTGAGGATTGAACCCAACACCTTGCATGTGCTAGGTGAGTGCTCTACTGTTGAGCCACAACCCCAGCTCCAGGTTTGTTCTTTTCCTTTTCGTTTCTGTTCTCCCTTTCCTTTGTTTTTAAACCCCATTTTTACAAATAATCAACTAAGAGTCCAAAATTTTCTTGTGACATTTCATATGGTTGTGCTTTGGTGTTTTCTTGATGGCAAGTTACATCTTGTCTCTTCTCATCTGAGGGATATACATAATAACCTCTACCATTTACAAAGAACTTTCTGTGATCTGGGTGTGGTGGTGTTCACCTATAATCCCATCGACCAATGTGGCTAAGGAAGGAGACCCTGTCTCAGAAAAAAAGATACAACCACAGCTCAGTGGAAGAGTGGTGGAGCACCCCAGGGTTGGATCTCCAGTATTGGAGGAAAACAAACTTTCTGTGAACCAGGCACTTTGCAGGTATTTTGTATACATTATATCTATCCCTTAGCCTACAAAGAAAGAACATTTGCATTTTAAAACTACCATTTATAGTAATTAACTTCTCCAAAGTCTCCATAATTGATAGTGAATTTTATATTATTTCCCTTCTTTATTTCTTTGACAAACTTTCATTAAATACCTATACCTTTCAAGTATTATTGCAAATATACTAAAGATGCAGAAATAAATAAGACAAAGTCTCAGCTCATGGTTCTAATTCCCACGGAGAAAACAGATAATGAACAAATGTTTGCATGTGTGTGTATATGTGTATGTGTGTGTGTATGGTGTGCATGCTTATGTGTGTGCACATTTGTCTGTATAAGATAATGGTCAAAAACAAAAAAATAAAATTGAGACAAGGATAAGAAAGCAGTAGAATATTGAGGAACAGTTTAGATTAAAATTTTTCTCTGAGCATGGACCTATTGGAGATAAGTATAAATCAAGGAAATAACTTGGAGATTATTTCTAGATAGAGGCAATGGGTGTGTGTGTGTGTGTGTTGCTGCCTGAAATGGAAGCCGCTTGGAGCAACGAATGCCGCAGGAAAATTTGGAGGCAGGATGAAAATGAAAAAAAAGTCTTTTCTTTTTCTTCTCTCTCTGGCTCCAGCAATCACGCCAAACGCTCTAACTCCAACCACCACCTTCTTCTTCTTCCCTCACACTCTAACCAACCTCACCCAGTTATATACATATAGCTTTAACAAGGACAAGTGCTTACAGCTCAAGCTTACAGGTGTGTCACAGAGTGTTCACGGGCATACAAAGATTTTTTGGATAATGCATTAATATCAGGTGGAAACTAGAACATCTTTTATGGCTCTCAGCTAACCGCAATCTTTAGCTATCGCCTTGATTATAGGCTCCTACACGTGTGTGCAAAAATAGCCCTTGCTGACAGATAAAACAATAATTGGAGTATTAAAAGTCTTGTTTATTGTCTTTCAAATACATCCATGTATAGAATTATTTCATACTTATACACATATATGGAAACAAATATTATAGTGGTGCTGTACAGAAAAGTGGAGAAAGGGTAAATTTCATAACAAAATGATCTGCAGACCCTTATTTGTCAACACAGAAACATGAGAAATGTAATCACACTTCACTTCCACATATACCTCTACTCCCAAACATCAGTGCCTGGTGATGTATGAAATATATAGCTTATATTTTGAGACAAACTATCTTCATTATATTCTCTAACAAAGCCCAAACATTCAAGTCATAAAGGAGAAAATTAATAGATTTAATTGTTAAAAGTAAGTACTTACCTTATCAAAGATAAAATATTTTAATACTTATTTCTCATAATGGAATAATAAATATCCAGGTGGTATAAAAGAATCATACAAGTCAACAAAGAACATGATAGAGCTGTAAAAATAATTTAAAGAAAAATAAAATGTGAATGTCTAATACACATGTAGAAGGAGGCAAGTTCTGTATCAATAGTAAGCAAAGTGACTCAAATTATGATCACAAGAGGATGTTGTTTTATGCACATAAGTAAGTATTTATTTATTTTTTCTAATTTGTTATATATGATAGCAGAATGCATTACAATCCATATTACACACATAGAGTACAATTTTTCATATCTCTGGTTGTACACAAAGTAGAGTCACACCATTCTTATCTTCATACATGTTCTTAGGATAGTGATGTCCATCTCATTCCACTGTCTTTCCTACCCTTCTGCCCCCTCCCATCACCTCCCTCCCCTTTGCCTTACCTAAAGTTTCCTTCCATGCTACCCACCACCCCATCCCCATTATGGATTCTCATATCAGAGGAAAACATTTGGCATTTGGGTTTTTGGGATTGGCTTACTTCACTTACCATAATATTCTCCAACTCCATCCATTTACCTGCAAATGCCATGATGTTATTCTCTTTTAATGCTGAATAATATTCTATTTTGTATATATACCACAGTTTCTCTATCCATTCATCTATGCACATAGGTATGTTTTAAAAGGTATGTCATTATGAAGTTTAAGCAAGGATGGGGAGCAGGTGGAACTCACCCTCTGATGGTGACAAGATGTTATCACCTGGGGAAACAAGTTCACATTATCTGGTAGACAAGGCAGATCCACACACCTTAAGAGCCTATGATGCCACAACCAGGCACAAGCTCTGAAGAAACTTTCATGAATGTCTAGGTGAAAAAGCATGTTTATTTATAGAAGAATTTTCATAATAAAGGAGACAATCCAAAAGGGTAAAAAACAACCCAAATTGTTCATCATTAAAAACTGGAGAGTTAAATTGTGATTTATGCACATAGTGGTTTCCTATTTAGCAAAAACAGATGAATGGGGAAAAGAAAAGTGTGACTGAGTACCAACGTACCTAAATCTTAAAATGAGGCATTACCAAGCTTTTTTATTAAGAACATGTCCATTTTCAGATACCTGCAAAGAAAACCAAAAATGATTCAAAGAAATTTAGACAGCAGTTGCCCCTCAGGAGGACAGAGGGGCTGTGCTCAGAGGGAATTGTGCAGAGGCGTTCAAACAGTATCTGGGAAGCTCGTTTTATAAACTGAATTATGGATGCTAGGTGCTTATTTTTTTTTTTAAACATCTTTGTCTTTTATTTTATGTGATTTATCCTAATTTTTTTAATATATAATTTTATTTTTATAATTTTTAATATGTACAACTCATAGTGCATATATTTAGTATCTTTTTACATACAACTGTTTGTATACAAAGTATATTCATACAGTTCAGGTCTTCAATCACGCATTAAGGAAAATGATATCCGTCTCATTCAACCAGCTAGGTGCTTATTTTATCATTTTTTAAACTATACATTCAAACATTTGAACATTATACATGCTATTTTCTTTTTTTTTTTTTTCTTTTTTGTGTGCGTGTGTAGGGGGGCTACTGCAGATTGAACTAAGGGACTCTCGACTACTGAGCCACATCCCCAACCCTATTTTTTTTTTTAATTTTATTTAGAGACAGGGTCTCACTGAATTCCTTAGCACCTCACTTTTGCTGAAGCTGGCTTTGAACTCGTAATCTTCCTGCCTCAGCCTCCCAAGCCACTGGGATTACAGGCATGTGTCACTGCACCCAGCAATACATGCTATTTTCTATGTAAAAGTAATTGATAATTGAAAAGCAAGAATCTCTTTCCCATTCCATAACACTTAACTTTCATAATGTTTTTTTAAAAAGCAATCATTATTTTCCTACCTTTGTACAATGCAGCATGACTCTATTTCCTTTGAACATCTTAAAATCATTTATATGAAAGCAGTTTATCCCTCATTTACTTAGATTTTGCCACTTGGCATTTTTCATTTTATGTTTTATTTTAAGGCTTTAAAATTTGGTGAAAGAAGTACCAATTTTATGTTATGGATAATCAAATGTGCAGCTAAGTAATATGCAAGTCATTATTGTCAAATACCATTATAGACTTTTTATTGACCAAAGAAACTATTTTTGTTGTTTGATGCTTTAGAGGGTCTTCAGAACATCAATAAAGGATAATATACAAAGAATATTTCCAGTTTTCAATTTATTTTGTTCTCAAGAGATGAGCTAGGAAAAAGTTTTTATTATAAGTACATGAAATTGAGGAGATGTGTTGGGTGAAATGACATTTAGTATAAGAAAACAAAAGAAGTCTATGTGTATAATGTTCTATTATTCTCCCCTGATCGTCACTACTGGCTTTTCTCATTGATTACGCTGTCCAAACATTTTGATCCACTAAGTAAAAAAGAACTTCTTACTCTAACCTTCTCAAAAGGGGCAGCATTCAGCCAATGCCACTTTTAATTTGCCAATAATTATAATTTTGAGCTGATAGAGGAAGAATTGCAAAGATGAGGACCATTTAGGGAGAAGACTTATTTTCTGTCTCTTTGCAAAGTGTCAAAAGTGATTTAAAGAGCTTTAAAGACTGAAAACTACCTAAGCTACAGAAATAAATTTATTGCCTATTTTTTTTTTTCTCTCTTTTATTTATTAGTGTGATTCTTGGGTCAGGTTATCTAATTCTTTTCAATGTGAAAAATATCTGCTTTAAAAATAAAAAAAAATTGTAGTTCAGAAAAAAGCAATAGATTGTTTCAAAGTTAAATATGTCTGTGTGCAGAAGATAATTTATAGGATTAATTCAGGAATAATATCTATGTGGCAAGATATTGACCTGAAGTGCAGAAGCTGAATTTTTCAATCAAGTTTTTAGAGATATGTTACACTTTATTGCAAAGACAACCTATATTCTCTTAAGAACCAGGCAGGATTATCTTTCTACCATTTCCTTTAGAAGTATAGTGCTCAGAGATTTAAAGAGACTTTGGGTCTTATGCTATTATTACATTTGGTCCTTAGTCTTCATATCAGTTTTGGTTACTTAGTTCTAAGCAAATAAAACTGATTTTGAAAAACCTAAGCAAAGTGGGAGCTTGTTGGAAGAATATGGAATAGTTCAGAGAATTGAATGAAAGTATGAAGATCTAAACTTTAAAATGATAGCACTCACTTTGAAAATTCAGATAACAGAAATGGATGGTTTTTATAGGGTATTACTCTTAGATTAGTCAACTGGAACTTCTTTTAATCTGTGGGTCTTCCCATTCAAGATTCAAGTTCCAATAAGGGAATATCTAGTCTCCTGCCACCCCTGGCCAGGAGTTCAGTGGGGCTTTGACTTATGTACCCACTAAATTTCTATTCAAAGAAAAATATAGATCTCATAACTAAAAAAAAAGTATAAAAATAGGAAGTAGAATCAATATTGATAATAGCAACAAACAATAAAATAAAACAAACCAAAATTTAAAATGATACCTTATTGCAAAAATATATGGATGAGAAGAACTTGTAAGGAACACATGTTTTCCTGCAGCTATCCTATTTTTAAATGACATCATTTCATTGGATTTTCTATTTACATTATTAAAAATGGAAAATGTTAGTGCCCAACTGCAGCGAGTTAAAATGAAGGAAAAGAACAACTGTGATCCATTCGCTAAGGAACAGCATTAGTGAATTCAGCAATCTGGACTAGAGAGATTCTTGGAATTCAATGAATAAGTCTACATTTTGTTCTTCATTGAATGGATCCTTATCTCAAGAGAATTTGTTTCGTTGTATTTTTTTTTTTTTTAATGTTCCATGATTCAAATTAATAAGAAATTCCTTTGGAGCAAAAAAAAAAAAAAAAAAAAAAAAAAACGCAAAAATGGTTTGATGCACTCAGGTGGAGTGTGTGTCATAGGATTCAGTGAGGCACAATTAATAGCAGATTACAGATCTGAAGTACCCACGTTGTTACAAAATGATTGGCTTCCTCAGATTTCTCATCTGGCAACAGAGCCCTAAATGTCAGAGCTTCTGATAACACAACAGCCTTACTCAGGGACATGGGTTAATAAACCTTTCACCCTGGAGAAATTGGGAATGCATGTTGCCCGTTTGTAATTCAGTGGCTCTTATTTTATGGTATCATTATCTTTGAAAATATAGGCATTTGTTATTCACTAAATTACTCCCCAATGTTTATTGTCCAATCAAAGTTGAATGAGATTAAAACCAAATTGATTTTCATTTTAATTTGTGGAAGGGCTTATCAAAAGCCCACCCCCTTCCCAACCCAAGAAAGCTTCTTAAAGAAACAAGGAATCATTCTAGAGTTGAAGTCTCAACAGTCTCAAGAACCTATGCAAAGGGCTGGGGTTGTAGCTCAGTGGTAGAGCACTTACCTAGCACAGGTGAGGCACTGGGTTTGATCCTCAGCACCACATACACATAAATAAAGATATTGTGTCCATCAACAACTAAAAAAAAAGTTTTTTTTTAAAAAAAAAGAACCTACGGAGAAGATGAGATAGGTAGATCTCATCTGGGCATTTAGCTTATGAAAATCCAACTGAAGCAAGAGAATGGGGGTGGGAAGAAAGGAGATAAGAGGGAAGAGAGAAATTCCACTATTGGAAGAAAAACTGGCTATATCAAACAAATTGAAAGAAGATATCTTTATATACAACTGACCTGGAGGTAGGAAAGATTTTCTTCATGTACTGGAAACTAAATATCAAAATATTAATAAGAAGGACAGATTCTGCATGTTTCTTTAAGTTGAAAGAATTAGAAGACACTAGTGTTTTCCTTTGATAACTTTATCAAAATCCCTTACTGGTGCTTAGGAAAAAATGCAGATTCAGTAATCTGCTGCAGACTTTTAAATGAAAGACTTTGAAAACAGGATCAGGAATCCACATTTTCACTGGGTTTCCCAAGGGACTTATGATATATTTAAATCTAGTCCAATTAGTAATGCAGAACATTATTCTTAGAAGGAATGTCTCTGAGGAACAGAAGGCTGAAGTGACCTTCCCAGAAAAGCAAAGCATATTAATAAGCATTTATATTTACTGATTCCAAAACTTGTGCTTTTGGCCTGTACACTATTTTAAACCTTTGTGCATCACTGCTAAATAAGAAAAATTGTTTGTTATATACAAATTAATCATTTTAATGAATAAGGAAAGAAGCTTAAGTATGGTTTTCAGTGGATATAAGAGAAAAAGAGAATAATGTAAGAACAGTCAATTTATGGCCAACGTATGTTGACATAATCTACATTCCAATGTTAGAATACCATATTATAGATGTACCCTACTTACCCTTACATATTTCACAAATTCCCTGTCTTTATTTTTCTTTAAGTCAATCAAAATATTGCAAAAAAATTCAAACATTGCAAAAATATATAGTATGGAAAATGTCTTTAAGAAGTCCACCTCCAATACTACCACTGATGGTGAGGAAGTCATATTTCCATGAAAACGGAGGTAGGGAAAGGGAGCAATGGGACTTTCTCAAAACAAATGAAACAAAACAAAACTGCACATACAAATGAATCTTGAAATATAAGCAGAAATCATCTGGTAACAATTCCAGGAAAACTTGTAAAGGGAGAAACTTGGTAGGGAGAGGTATCCTGTTCATCCTTTTCTGTTTTCCCTTCTTCCTGCCTAAAATTGGAAAGTGATAGATGGAGCTGCATCTGCTTTAATTTAAGAAAACTTTGGGAATGAAAGCCACATATTAATGATGTTGGAATAGTGATGTGGAAGGAGCCTAGAATAAGAATAGCATGGGTCTTCCTTACCAGTCCTGTGCTGCCTACCTTTTCTGAAGTTCCATAATAAGTGAAAATGAAACTTTCTCTTGCTGAAGCAACTGTTCTTCAGGACAACTTCTATGTTCTTAGTTGCTAATATTTGCAGGAGAGCAATTTTGCCTTTTGGCACCATGGTTAGGTGAATGCCTGGGCCTGGTCAGGCAGTACATCTCATACTCTTTTACAACGAGGGGTGCAGGAGTCAGCAATGTGATACAAACTAGGCCAGTAGGATATAATCTTAGCAAACAAGGAACAGTGGACCTCATGCTTTGCTAGCTATGAGGAACATGAAAACTTAAGAGCTATGGACATCCCAGGAAAGAATCTACCCAAAGATGGTGCCAATGCAAGAAAGCAGATTTGAAAGATGGCAAGGGATAGATTTCTGGTATAACTTTCAACAAGTTCTTTAACTGATTTTGTAGCAGTGCTCCAAAGTGCCACACTGGAAACCATAATTTTATTGTACAACTTAACTAATGAGACAAGGTAAAGGAATAACCTGAAAGAGCCAGAAACCTGTTTTAGTAATGGACCCTGAATATTTACCTATTGCTTGAGTATGTTAGACTTGTATTTTTATTGTTCGAGGTTTATCGTGCTTGAATTCTCTACTTTCTTAATATTTCTTGGTATTATCATAGCTCCAAATGTGGGACCTGATGCTGGTGATTGTAATAAAGTTTGAATATACATCCTTTGCTAGAATCAGCACTCCTGAGTAAGCTTTTGTTCCTAGAAAACCCAGAAAAAGCTTTTGCCACATTCATAGAAGCCTCAGATTCCAAAACACCATCCAATAATCCCCCAAAGTACTATAATCAATGTTCAACTAACACACAAAAACAATATCTTTTTCCCTAGTTGAAAATTCTGCAGCAATATATTCTCCAAAACTGTACCTTAGTGGGCCATTTTCTTCTGCCACGTTAGCTATTCAGCCTGCAATATGGCTTTGTTAGCACCAAAATATGTCTTCATATCATAATCATTGCTGTAATAAATGAGATAACAGAGAATATCTATCGGGTAAGGCTTTGCTAGGCCCT
Source organism: Tamias sibiricus (assembly GCA_025594165.1). Taxonomy (NCBI): domain Eukaryota; kingdom Metazoa; phylum Chordata; class Mammalia; order Rodentia; family Sciuridae; genus Tamias; species Tamias sibiricus. The sequence goes on from CM046662.1 coordinate 17,192,735, forward strand.
GGAGAGTTGTCTATTACGTAAAAAAAGAAAAAGGAATTCAAGACTGAAAAACACAAATTTCCTTTCACTGCAAAAATGTAACAACATGTACAATACAAATTGGGTGTTTCCATAGTCAAAAGTCTAATGCCTGCTTTTACCATGATTCCAGCTCCCTAAATAGAAGTGTTTCATTAGGTTGAGTTGATTCAAAAGACAACATTTTCTTCTAGAGGGAAATATATCAATTCTATACTTCAGAATAGTAGGAAACTTCTATTTTTTGTTCCTATTTTAAGGGTATATCCTTTAAGATATGCTAAGTTTCTATCAATATGTATTGTGTTAATTGGCATTCTGGGTGATTAGTTAGTTAAAATATTGGGGGTGATAAATGAATATATAATTTGTATAAATTATGTATATAATATTTATATATATTTATATGATGATTGAATAGTTAGAATTTGTACAATTCTAATTATGTGGGACGCTGGAATAAGATTAGCAAGGATAGAAATTCTGATAAGCAAATAATATCTACAGCAACAAGGTTTAGAAAAGTCTTAGCATCCAAGATTAAAGAGCATAAGTCTCTTCCTAACTAGCTTATTATAACAGGAATATTATATATAATTTACATAAATTATATATAAATTTATATTATATAATTGTATATAATATAAATATTTATATAAATTATAATTTATATGAATCGTATATATAATTTATATAAATTTTATATAAATATAAATTCAGAAAAGTTAAGTAACTCCATTGCCACTGTTTTTAATATACCTACATGTGAAAATAGATGTATTTGCTGTTATAGACTATCAAATAATATTTCAGAACAAATCCAATACTCAACAAATTAAATTTAATACATCATTTTCTACATAGAATTATTTGAAGTTATTATACAATATTTTCTTAGCAAGTTACATGGATGGGCAAATTCACATGGATGCATCCTTCTTCTACCTTATTGCTCTTTTAGTTCAAGGAAAACAGTACAGGATAACTCCTGAAGACTGCCTTCATTGCTACCTAGCTTATGTTGATTTGATCAATCAATCATTCCAGTTATGAGGAAGTACTTGAGAACCTACTTTATAGTTTTTTGTAATCACTTAAAATGTATGTTACAAAAGCAGATTATTATATCTCACTAAGTACTTGTCTCAGTAAGTTGGGAATATGGTATGAAAATCCCAAGTTTTCTAGGTTTTGCAGGTACTTCTGACTTAGGTGGACCGTAAACCAAATTTAGGAAAATATTCTCTTCCTATATGCCATGAGACCTAACATTAAAAGTAGTTGATAATATCAAAATACTTAAATGCCTGCAAAGTTGGATGCAGCAAGCAAGAAACCAAGGTGCAAAATACAGGGAAGCATTTCCTCTCAGCCTGGAGCTCTTGTGCAGGTTGAATACTGTATTCATTTATATGGGAAACAGCCATATCCCTAACATTTTCATTTGGATTGTTTACCCCAGCCCCAGGTAGGGCCTGCACTCCATCATAACTTTGGCTTTCTGAATTCTCACAGAACCAGTACAATTCAGATGCAGGTCACACAGATGGGCATTATGTAACTTTCTCTCCCTAATATCAATTTACTTTCAGATCATCAGTGAGTTAATTGAACAAATGGCAGCAATCTTACAAAAATTTGAGGAATTGTCCTCTGACCTTTCAAGTCATTTTAAGCGTAATCTCATTTAAATAGTGCAAAAGCTTTTAGATAAAATACATTTTGGCAGATAAATGATATTTCAGGAGGGGAAGGACAGAAACTGTGAAAAAGCCAAGTGAAGTGAATAATTTTGGTTTGGTATAGAAGGCAGTTATATTAATTTTTTTTATTATTTTCAAAGGTGTTACTGTTCACACTGGTATTTATACATCTGTTAAAATATTCTTTATGGTATGCCAGTCCTGCGTGTATGTAAAACTTCACAGTGAGGTGACCTGTAAGCCGAGAGGCCCTGGATGGTACCAGAGGAAGGGTGGCACGTTCCTCCTGCAGATGGCATTGTGGTTATCAGTTGCTGAGTGCTTTAGAACATGCATGAAACTTCAACTTCAGAGGTGCTTGTTTTGCACCCTTGAAGTTTTTTAATTCTAAAAAGATTAAACATATACACTTTGGCAAAAGAAATCTGGCTATTTGCCCTGTAGACAATGCTAAATTTTAATATTCCTGTTATAATAAAATAGTTAGGAAGAGACTTATGCTCTTTAATCTCAGATGCTAAGACTTTTCTAAACCTCGTTGCTATAGATATTATTTGCTTCTCAGAATTTCTATCCTTCCTAATCTTATTTCAGCGTCCCAGATAATTAGAACTGTACAAATTCTTACTATTCAATCATCATTTCCCTCTTCTGTGAAATATGCTAACAGACTGAGAAATGGAGGTGGGCTCCCTTTGTGCCTGTTTGAGTCTTAAGGAAGTTAAATATAAAAAAAAAATTGGGAAGTGTTTGAACACATCACTGTTTCAATGTGATCCTTGGCTAGTACATTTCCCTTGAGGGTGGCAGAGAAATGTGAATACAATTCTTTTTAATCTATTCCATTTCAACCTAAAAGTTTATCTTAAAAATTTCCTGTTGCACCATCAACTACATTATAGGGAAAGGCATAGGGATAAACAAAATAGACTTGGCTGAATCATTAGCTATTTCTAATAGTTTTTAACATTGCTAGTCTCCCAAGAAATGAATATATGTTAATTCTAACATCTGAATCTATGAGGAGTGGCAAAAAATGGGCCAACTGCGTTAGATTGAGGAAATATATGGGCGTATTCAGATTGAGGAAATATATGGGCATATTCAGATCTGGACTTTGGAATATTGGTGCAAATACAACTGATTTTGGAGTGTTTTTCATAAGTTTAGTAAAGAAGACATTATTTTTATTATTTCTGAATTTAGCAAAGGAACAGGTTTTTTTTTTTTTTTTCTTGAGTGTTATGGTTTGAATCCATGTGTTCTCCAAAATTTGTGTGTTGGAATTTAACCCCAAAGGTGATGTTATTAAGAGTTTGATCCTTGGGGGATTATTAGGCAATAAGGGCTACATACCTTCTTAGATATGATTAGTGCCCTTTATAGGACAGCTTGAGGGAGGATGTTTGTCCCTTTGCCTTTCTGTCATGTGAAGACACATAGAAGATGCTGTCCATGAGAGACAACCTAACCTTGAGGGATATGAGAAATAAGCTTCCATTGTATATGTTACCAGTTTAACATATTTTGTTATAGCAGCAGGAATGTACTGACACCTAGTTTTCCTGAACCTTGGGAATTTGAATCTAAAATGTGCACCACTTGTACATTTTTGTGCACTCGACCTTTCCTAGAGCTTTTGAGAACACAGGTAAATAGAAAAGCTTGACTTTATAGTCTCTTGATTAGTTATGTGATCTTCTCTATTTTCCTCACATTTCAGAATTTGCTGCAGTTAAGGCACTGTCCTCACAAAGCTACTGAACAAATGCAAGTAGCTTTCCAGGAAGACATCAAATATTAATAGAGAGTTTTGTACACTTTTAGCAGAGATCTCTTTTAGATTATGAATAAAAATTTCAATATTTGAGAGGTGCCAGCAAAGGAGGGAAAACAGCTTTCAATTCAGAAGGATTCTGGGTAACTCTAGCACAAGTCGGAACAAGGGCATTTAGCTCAGAGAGAGGAAGAAGACAGCCACCTTGGATACGGCTATTTTAATTTTTTTAGGGCTGCCCACATAACATTTCAGTCAGTGACTCATCAAATTTAATTCTCCCAAAGTTGATGCTATTTTTTTTCAATCTTAAGATATTCAGCAAGCATTTTTTTGCTAATGAAAATATTTCTGGGGAGCAGAGGTCCTTAAGTGTCTCGTTAGTACTTCATGAAATCCATGTACCCACTTTCTGAATAATGATATTAAAAGCATAAAACCCATGAAATTAAAGAAAATTTATTAATAATATTTAAACACATTCTCAAAATATAATGAAAACAAACTTATGACATAGTAATATGTATTGTTCCTCAATACCTTTATATGCTCTGTTATTGCCTAAATATTACTATAATTTTAGAGTAGTGGAGAACATAAACTTGTGTGTGTGTGTGTGTGTGTGTGTGTATGTGTGTATTTTCAAATATTTATTTGTCAGTGGACCTTTATTTTATTTATTTATTTTTTATTTATTTTTATGTGGTGCTGAGAATCAAACCCAGTGCCTCACACATGCTAAGCAAGCAATCTACCACTGAGCCACAATTGCAGCCCTGAACACAAATATATTTTGAATGATTTACATAATGTTAATGTAATGTTTCTGATTTCTTTTGGTGGCACAGTCACAGATTCTCCTCACAGTACAAGAGTTTTTTGCCTATATATACAATTGAAGGAGAGACAAAATTAACTACAGCTTAGTGGGAAAAAAGGGATGTAGTTCTATTCATCCAAGTTTTTGGACTTTTGGATTCTGTCCATGGTCTTCCTGCAGGCCTCCATTCTCCCAGCTAAAAATTCCTGCTATATAGATTACAATAAATAATATACAACCATGTTTCTTTTTTAAATGTCAAAAATAGTGTTGCTATATTTCTCATTGCAAATTATAACAACTGAAAAATATTGTTGAGATGATATTTGAGTAGAGAAATTAGGACCAGATTTTATTCTTTTTACTTTTAATTTTTTTCTCCTTAATGAAATAAAATATTCCCTTGGCATGCTTACCACAGTTAAATGCATTTAATAAAATACCTGTGGTGTTGTATGTTGCAACATTGCTGGGAAACAATATCTATTTATTAAAATCATGTTGCTAGACTAAAAAACTAAATAAAGGAATATGATATGTCAGATATAACAAATTCCTCTGGGAATTATTATTATTATTTTTTTTAACAGTAGATGGATCTGTGGCATTTTGCCTTCAGATGTTGTTAATCTCTCTCAGTTGGGACCAAAACAGCAAGCCATTTCAAGTTGATCACAGGACAAAAATTGGCACTACGTTTCCTTGGCTTCATCTCGAATGTGCTGTATGGCTCATTTCACGAGTAATGAAAATAATGATGATAATGACAACTGTGGGAACACGATCCAAAGCATAATAGAAAAAGAAACCAAAGGGGAGAAGATCATAATAATTTCTAGTACTGTGCTTTAAATTCTTGGAACGTGAATTTTCATAACGAAAGAGTACCATCTTCAAAAGCAAACTAGCTATATGGTGCCCAATATCCGTGGCCTGTTTTGTTTCATTTGCTGGAAAGCCACATTTCCAAGGAAAATGAAGAGTGAAAACCAAGGGAAGTTATAATTCCAGACCAAGAATTTTTGCTTCTACTGTTGATGAGGATTTGGTACGAAATAGGGAGGCTCATAGTAGACCAGGAATAGGCTGAACAGGGTTTGTAAGGTGACTGTGTTCACTGGGAGTGGAGGGTAAGCACAGAGAGAGAACTCTGAGGCAAACAGGAATTTCAGTCTGCCTGTGAGACTGTCATGCCTAGATCTGTGAGCTTTCAGATCTCACATGGGTACATAGCACTGCCTCTGTTGCTTTGTTTTCTCAACCAGTGGAGTTTTAGAAAAAGATTTCTGGAGTTACTCACACGGCCAATGGTTTGACAGAGTCAATGGAGATAGACAAACATACTCAAAGAAGCATAACTCAGTTTTTCCATCTTCATCCTACTGGTCTCTCTTCTCCACACACATAACAGTATCCTGACAATACTGACCTGCTTGATCTTTCCTTTTGGTACATTCTCATTATGATGCTTCTACCATTGAGTCATAAAGAAGAGAGAAGACAAAACATAGTTGTGCTTATTGTGGATATTAAGGCACTCAGCACCAGGTCAAACAAACAGTAAAAAAATTTCTATGTGATACTGCCGTGGCCATGGTCAATATCTTCATCAGTCCTGATGGAGAGAAGGCATCTTTTTGGCTCCTGGTTTTGATGCTTTAGATGTTTCAACAAAGTTAATATAATGTAAATTGAGCCCGGGTGACTAATTCTAAATAAACATTTTTTTTTTACCATAATAAAACAAAAGGAAACAAAACCACAAATGGAATATCACCTTATTGCAGTAAAAATGGCTATTATCAAAAAGACAAAGGAAAGTAAGTGCTGGTGAGGATGTAGAGAAGAGGGAACTCTTCTATGCAGTTGGTTACAGTGCAAATAAGTACAGTCACCATGGAAAACACACACAAATTTTCAAATAATGAAAATAGAACTACCATATGCTCCAGAAGCCCTACTTCTGGATATACATCCCAAGGAAATAAAACCAGTCTTTCAGAGAGACATCCGCCCTTCTGTGCTCATTGCAGCACTAGGATCAATAGCCAAGAAATGGAAACAATCTCTCCATCCTCTGATGAAAGGATAAAGAAAGTGTGTACACATGCACAACGGTAGATTGTTCACTATAAACAGAATGAAATCCTGCCATTTGGGACAACATGGATAGAACAGGAGATCATTATGTTAAATGAAATAAGCCAGGTATAGAAAGAGAAGTACAACTTGGTCTCGCCTGTGGAATCTAAAGTAGTTGCTCTCATAGAAGTTGAGAATGGAATGGTGGTTACCAGAGGCTGTGGAGAACAACAGGGAAGGAGGGAGGGGAAAAAGCTGAGTAAGGAGTATAGTTGCAACTAGATTGGAGTAGGAATTTCTAGTGCATTATTGCACAGTAGGGTAACTATAGATGATGATAATGTACTGTGTTTAAAAAAATCGAGAAGAAAGGATTTTTAAAGTTTTTACCATAAATAAATGACAAATGTTTGAGGAGATAGATGTCTAATTTGATTTCATATTATACAATACATACATATATGGAAATGTCACATGGTTCCACCTAAATGGGTGCAATTTTAAAGTATGAGTTAAAAAACTTTTTAAAGGGATAAATATAAATGCTTGAAAAGAAAAAAATACTAACAAAAGAACACCAACTCTCATATTACTCAGCAATAAAAGAAAATAAAATAATGGCATTTGCAGGTAAATGGATGAAGATGGAGAATATAATGCTAAGTAAAGTTAGCCAATCCCCAAAATCCAAATGCCAAATGTTTTCTCTGATATAAGGAGGCTGATTCATAGTGGGATTGAAATTGGGAGCATAGGAAGATTAGAGGAACTCTAGAAAGGTCAATGGGGAGGCAGGGGAAGGGGGAGTGGAAAGGGGGTAAAAACAGAAAAAAGATGGTGGAATGAGATAGACACCATTACCCTAAGTGCATGTATGAAGACACAAATGGTATGAATATACTTTGTATACAACCAGAAATATGTCAAAATGTGCTCTATATGTGTAATATGAATTGTAATGCATTCTGCTGTCATATATAACAACTTAGAATAAAATAAAGAAAGAAAGAAAAAAAAAGAACACCAACTCTCTTACTATACAAAATACCAGTAACCATGAGAAACTGAAATTATAATGAAGTTAAATTCTATTACATAGGTTTTGCTTATATGGTGCATCTAATCAACAGAATAATTAGCATCATCTTATTGAATGAATATAAAGACATCTGGGAAAACAAATTGTGGAATACCTTATTTTTCTAAATTATTTTATAAACCTTTACTTTTCAGCAGTTATAAAATAGAAATCTGAAGTTGCTTCAATAGCATTTTTATATGTCATTGTGATTTGAACACATAGAGGATATAAATATTAGTTAAAATTTTTAACTTTTAAATAACTTCCTTCTTAATATTTTCTATTTCCAATTTTTTGGGGGTAATAAAAGTGCTTATGATACTCATAGCCAGGACATCTGTCCAATATTTACACAGAAGCATCATTAAATATTTCTAATTCATTAAAATTCCTGTGCATGTTCTTTTTGAAACATTAGCTAATAACTCCATTCATAATGGAAATTTGTGTGAGTTCACATTTTATTTAAAGAAAACACATAGTCGATTTTTAAGGCTATCACAATAAAAATAGTTGTGATATTATTTGTAGTAATACTAATCCATTTTTGGTTTATTAATATTGGAGGGTGAAAATCATAAATGTAGAGTGAGATGGAAAGGATTCTAATAATGTGAAATATGTGTTAAATTGTTTTAAAATTTATTATTTTGCTTTTATTGCTTCTTGAGATAGATAAAACAAATATTATGCCCATGTCACAGACATCAATTGAAACCTAAAGGATAAGTGACTTCTTTCAATATAACCAAATTGGTTAGAAGAAACCTAAACCCTCATTCCAGGAAATGTGGTGCGTGATGGGTGGTGTTAGCTTCATGTGATTACTGAACAACTGAATGTGGAAACTCTTAATATAGAAGTGTTGTGAGAATAAAATACACACTGAATATCAAACACAGTCCTCAAAGAGGGATGGAAAATATCTCTGTAGTACTTCTACATCAATTGAATATTGAAATAAAGCTTTGGATTCATTGGATTAAACAAATAATCAATTTTACCTTTTTATTTTTTTAATGAGATCTCTAGAAAACTTAAACTTTTATAGGTGGTATTCCTATTTCTTATGAACCGCAATATCCTAGAGTCTTATTTTTTTCTATTTTTGTGGGCATGGGTTCCAAATTAGGTATCTATGTTCCCATAATGAGATTCATAGTTTGAAAATGTGTTACAGTTGTACATGACTATTTCATCAGTACAGTGATCAGACTAGATTTATTTAATGAATTCTTAAATTGTCTTAATGAGGTACTTAAAATGTACTGCCTATGAAGTAAAATATTCTAATGAATAGTGCTTGCTTTTTTTGTATTATAGATTTGTTGATTTTCTTAAGGTTATAGTTTTGGCATCCTCGTTTTTGATTGTTTTTAATATTTAATGTCTACATGTTTAGAAAAAATTTAGAATTAAAAAAAAGAAACTTACCTGATTGAAATAGAATTTCTGTCTAATTCTAACCCAAAGTAGTAGACAAAAGAAAAAATTCAGAGAGTACTTTCCATAAGAAATATGAGTGGCACATATAAAATTTAAAATTTCTACTTGTCCCACTAGAAGAGTAAAAGAAAGAGAATTAATTTAGACTATTTAATTTAACTTAAAATATCTAGAACAACAAGAGTAGGGATCTTTTAAGCAAATATGCTTTTGTTGTCCTACTGCTTGTAACTCACCCATGCCTTTCCATTATTCATAGCATAATTATAAGCATGGTAAAAGTCTCACCATGATTTATCCAGCTTTATCTCTCACTCTCTCTCATTCTTCCTTTCCATCTCCTTCTTGCTGTCAGGGATATATTGTCTTCTTCCATATCCTCCAACACTGTGGGTCCTGTGTGCTGCTTTGTTCTTGTGGGATGTTGTACTCTTTTGCCTTATTAATTCCTATTCTTCAGAGTTCAGCAGAAGATTAACGTTTCCTTGTGAACTACTTCATTGACTCAAATATTGGTCAGTTAGTTTTCACAACACGAGTTTAAATTATTCCATGTCTTACTTTAAATAAATATTTTGATTTATAATGATATTCTAATTAATTTAGTTATTTTATCCATATGTTTTAATCGCAAGTAGACTTTAAGATCTACGTCTTTTATTTTTCAATACTGTATCTCCAGCATATAGTTTTCACCAAATAGTAGGTGCTCAAGAAATATGAATTTAATGAAGGAATAAACAAATTCACATTTGAGGGGATGGACAGATGTTCTTTGAGATATGTATAATGCTCTATTTAAAATAGAATTCTTGATACTTAATTTAAGTGAGTCTACTGATATTTTTATAATAACTTTATCTTTCCTATTTGGTTTACAAAGTAATTCAATTTCTAACTAAAAATCAGATTCAGATTCACTAGTATACTGTATCTTTGAATATTAGTGTATTGTCAATACTATTGTTTAATATAGGCTGTCATCATATATTTGGTGCACACAGTATCCCTAAGACAAAAAAAATGATATTTCTATTCTTGGGAAGAAATGTTCAATTATAGGAAGGTGATGTGGCTTTGCTCTCACTTGAGACAATAATACATATGAAAATATATTTGCAACTTTGTGTGTGTGTGTGTGTGTGTGTGTGTGTGTGTAAAGAGAGAGGAAGAAAGGGAAAGACATAACAAGAGAAGAGAAGAGAGAGTTTACTGTGTGAATCAGTAGCAGAAGAGAAAGATTTGAAAACCTTGCAATTTTGCCAGGAAAGCACTTGTAAAACTGGGGCTAACAAAGGTGTTAGAGATTCACACCTTGAGGACACCCCAGGAATTATCAAGACCCTACCCATCAAAGGCTGAAGGCTATAAAAGTGGAAAATCATTTGAAAGACTTCGCTTTAAGAGAGATGTAGTGGTGCTCCATTCACACAGGGCTGCCTAAGAAGTTGTTTCCCCATAATTTATATTACCATGCTCAGCTGTCCAAGTACTCAGAGGCTGCTGCAGCTATGGTCTAATGGGGCCCAACTATATTACTCAAGCTGTTGACAGACTTCGTTGTCTTCTGCGTGGTACTGGTTTTGTAGGAATAAAAAATGTTGGAGTTACAAGGTCACAGAGAATTCCATTCAAAGATTTCAAAGATGGCCTGGGAGACCAAGCAATGTGTAGAGGGAAGGTTGGAATCACTGCAAGCAGTTCCTGGGAGGGCAATGCATAAAGCTATGAGAGTGAAACTGAAGCCCCAGGGATTAAGACATGCTAAGAACGTGGAGCATCTGCAAAGGAAAGCTGTATGCACAGCATAGCCATTCCAAGAGACAGACGATGTGTGCTGCAGCTAGCAAGGCCACAGGGGTAGGGCTGCCTCAGCCATTTGGGGCCCAAGTCTTGCAACCATGTGTCACACGTGGAGCTACAGAACTTAATTGCCTTGACTTTCAGAGGAGACTTTGGACTTGGACTTTAGAGCAATGCTGAAACTATTCAGACTATGGGAACTCTTGGAGAGGAATTTAATGCATTTTGCAAAATGAGATTGGCAAGAACTTTGAGAGTGAAGGAAGGAACGCTGTGGTTTAGATTTTCAATTGCTCACAGAAGTTCATGTGTTCGGCAATGTGGTGATGTTCAGAAGGGAAAAGATTGAAATATGAGGGCATAGACCTTATTAGTGGATTAATCCAGTTGATGCAAGGTGGTAAAAATTGTAGGCAGGCGGGGCATGGCGTTGGGGATTATATAGGTTCCTTCCTTCCTTCCTTCCTTCCTTCCTTCCTTCCTTCCTCCCTCCCTCCCTCCCTTGAGCATCTTTCATGCATCACACTCTTCCACCATGATTGTTCCACCTCACCTGAGGCCCAAAACAATGGGATTGGAGAACTATGGATTGGAACCTCGGACATTGTGAGCCCAAATAAATCTTTGCTCCTCTAAGTTCTTTTCAGGTACTTTGGTCACAGTGATGCATCTTGGTAAAAGATGGCGCCCAGGGCGCTTCTCTTCCGGTAGAAAATTGGCGGGCTCGAAAAGTGGCGGGCTCCCCGCTAGTGACGTTCAGGGTGGCGGGAGGTGGCACGACCAACCCCTGAGAGCCACACTGTCCTCCCTACCTGGTAAGGTAATCTAGCCCCAATGAGAGAAGCACACCCCAGCTCTCCCCACCGAATACCTCTCCATCCACTCCCGCTCTGGGACCACTTAAAAACCCCCAAGACCCCGACATTTCTTTCCCAAATCGCTACTGGCCACCCCGAAGCTGTAGCCAGCCTGTTACCTCGCTGAATAAAATCTCCAACAGCCGTTGGTTGCCTGCTGCATTTTTGGATCGCGTTGGAGCTTTCAATGCAAAGCTGTCTAACAGAGGTATTTATTTGTTTATTCATTCATTCATTTTGGAGGAGGGAGGAGGAATCTTGAGAAAGGTCTATCTTGTCCGATCCATTCATTTTATAAAACCTTTTTTTATGCCATGTATTTTCTGCCTTATTAAAAATGTTATACTGATACTAAAGCTATTAATGCTGAGTTCTTTCTTATGAATGATAGTTTGGTTTTTTAAGTAGGCTGCAAAATCACTTTCTTCAATATTCCTTATTATGAATGGTGTGTTGAATACTTAGCAATTTCTACGGAGCGTTCTTTATAATTGAAAGTATTTGGGACATATATAATCATAGTCAAATTTTACGTAAATGTCTCAATTGAATTTTAGTTATTTAAAATATTTTGATAACTAGAATCAATTTTTAATTAATTCATACTATAATAAAAATAATAGTTATGTGTAATTAAGAATTGACACTTCAATTATTGAAAATATTATTGAATATAATTGTAGTTGAAAATGATGCCAGTGAGTAAAACAAACATGGAAAGTGAGGGCATTTTTTGTTCAGCTGGTAAGAAACAAATCTGGTGTGTTGTTATTGGTGATGAGGACTTCTTAAACAAATCTGGCTGGTTATTATTTCTAGTGTAGACTGCTATCCTGGTTTTCAAAATATTGCAACACTTCCTTGGTCTTTTTGCTCTTTTCTTCTTTTAAAATTTCATACTCCTGCCAGATTAATGTGAGCAAAAATCTGTTTTGAATTTGCTTCTTGTTATGGTTTGGATCTGTAATGTCCCTCCCCAAAGCTCATGCATTGAAAGCATGGTCCCCAATGCAGCAAGATTTATAGGTAGTTCTTGCCCAGGGACACACAGCCTCACAGCCAATCTCTGCACACATACACTAGTACCTGCTTATAATCAAGTCCCTCTGGCATAATGCTACCATTTTAGGATAATAGTGTTCTTCTGACCTAGTACATCTTTTTCCATTAACTCCCTATATTTCTATAATGTATCCACTGGGAGATTTCTTCCTCTTTTCATTGTCTTGTGCTCTATTATTTCTGGAAATCTTTCTTTCTTTTTTTCAAATTTATTTTTTATTCTAAGTTGTTAGAAATGACAGCAGAATGTACTACATTTCATATTATATTTATAGAGCACATTTTTGCATATCTCTGGTTGTACACAAAATATTTTCACACCATTCGTGACTTCATACATGCACTTAGGGTAATGATATCCATCTCATTCTACCATCTTTTTTTTTCTTCACCCTTTTGCCCCTTCCCTACCCCTCCCTCCCCATTGGCCATTCTAGTGTTCCTCTAATTCTCCTATGCTCCCCATCCCAACCCCACTGTGAATCAGCCTCCTTATATCAGAGAAAACATTCAGCATTTGGCTTTTTGCGATTGGCTAACTTCACTTAGCATTATATTCTCTAACTTCATCCATTTACCTGCAAATGCCATGATTTTATTATCTTTTATTGCTGAATAATACTCCATTGTGTATATATACCACATTTTCTCTATCCATTCATCTACTGAAGGGCATTGAGGTTGGTGAAATCTTTCTTATTTGTATAAAATTCTTTTTAACATTTTACACTTATCCTCTTTTCTACTTGGTTTTACCTAGTTGTAGTTGTTGTTGTTTTTAATGAAAATCTCTCTGTAACTCCTCTAAGCCACATCATTAAGTGTGTTAACCATCACCCTCTCTGGAATCATGATGACTGATGAGAATGAAGGTGGGGCTAATGAAATATTTCTATTAAGTATAAGTACATATACATTAAAATGCCCTTTAACATATGGAACCCACTGCTCTCATTGTCTAAAAATCATGCATGAGCACTATAAAAATATGCCTACTAAGTTTTAATTAAACAATAATTTTCAGAGTCAGCAGCATCCAGTAGTCAAGACTAGTTTTAATAATTTTCAGTGTTTTAACTGTTTATTTTCTAATTCAGTAAACATTATAATATAAAACCTATATACACTGGTTAGTCATATATACTTTATGGATAGACAGAGAAACTAACCCCTAAAGAAAAAAAATTAGAACTAGGGCTATTAGGAAATGATTAGATCTTGAGGCCTCATTCATCAATAGATTAATTTATTGATAGCTAAATGAGCTACTGAGAGGTAGTACCTGGTTGGAGGAATTGGGTCACTGGGGACATGTCCTAGAAGGCATATTGGCATATCTTCTCCTCAGTCCCTCCCCCTCCTTCTTGGCTTCCATGAGATGGACAGCTTTCTTCCACAATGATGTTCTGCCTTGGAGCTAGCCATCCATGGACTGAATCCTATGAAACATAAACTGAAATAAATCTTTTTGCCTCTAAGTTGTTTTCATTGGATATTTTGTTTCCACTAATGAAAAGCTGACTAACACAGCTCTTTTATGCTCAGAAAATTTCAATATCTCCTGCCACCTACAGTAGAGTTGTTGCCATGGTTTGGATACTTAGTAGCAATGTTACCTTCTGCAAATTACTAATCTACTCTTGGCATGTCCTAATTTGTATAGTGGGTTTAATAATAACTATTTTTAGAGTTGTATTGTGACTATTAAATGTGAAAAGATCTGTAAAACTTTTATGAAAGTGCCTAAAAATAATATTATGACTTCCCCCATCCTTTAAATTCAAAAACTTTTTGTAGCCAGTTATTTCAACCTTAGATGCTTTATTGAATTATATTTTTCTATGTACATTATAGTATTTTCAGTGTATCTTGAGAACTTTGGCCAAAAGAATCATGTTTTCTGCCTTCTCTATAGCATGTAACTCCTTACCTTAATAAAAAACAGCTTATGAATTGATACTGTACTTCACAGTATAAGTGTCATATATTTTATGCTAATTTTTTTTCTTGTAAAAGAACTGGGATGTGACATTATGTATTTTTTTTAAACAATGCTAGTGTTAGTTAAAAATCATTTACAGTGGGTGCTGTGGTGCATGCCTGTAAATTCTATTGACTCAGGAGCCTGAGGCAGGAGGATTGCAAGTTTGAGGCCAGTCTCAGCAAATTAGTGAGGCCCTAAACAACTTAGTGAGACTCTGTTTCAAAATAAAAGATAAAAAGGGCTGACGATTTGGCTCAGTTGTAAAGTGTCCCTGGGTTCAATCCCCAATATAAATAAATAAATAATAAAAATTTATTACTGTCTTTGGTACAATATTAGGATGCACAGAATACTTGTGAATATACCTGAATTTGGTGGTGATGATTATGTAGCAAAATATGGTAAAATGGAAGAGGATAAAATATACTCATTTTGGCCAGTAGTGAGGTGGTGTACCCTATATTCCCAGAGACTTGAGAGGCAGGAGGATCGGAAGGTTGAGGCTAGCCTCAGCATATTAGTGAGACCCTCAAAAACTTAGCAAGACCATGTCTCAAAATTAAAAATAAAAAGGACTGGAGATACAGCTACTGGTAGATTGTACTTGGTTCAATCCCTAGTATCCAAAATAAACATCAAACAAAAAATAAATCAATACACATTTATATGTTTTGAATACAGGGCCCTGGTCTCAGTTCTACTAACATCTTTTCATGTTATATATGTTTTTATATGTGAGTTAACTTCTTTGAACAGTTAACTGTTCCCATTCTAAATAGTAGTACCATTACTAGGAAATCTCTATGGCCTTTTAAAACACCAGATATAGTTATCTGGGATATGGACTAAACACACTAATGTAAATAAAGACCATTTGTTATGATTATTTATTAGTGCTACTCTTAAAATCATTGCTTTATTCTTTTTTATCTTTTAAGGTTTTGGATGCTCAGAATTAACATGAAAATAATTCTTAATTCATAACACACATTTTTGATCACAAGGTACTATATTTTTGTTAAATTGTATTATATAACCTCCCCTTCAACTTATAAACTGTGGATTAAAATTAAAATGTGAAAATAAAATTGTAAAAGTAGTAGAAAGAAACATAAGAGAATGTGTTTGTAACCTGGGGTAAAATATATATTTTTTGATTCATAAAGTAGAAGCTGTAAAAGGAAAAATTGTGGATTTAACTACATTGTTATTTTATACTATTCATTTTCCCCCAAGCTATGTAAAATTAATTATATTTAACCGTCTAAAACTACATTGAATAATTCTATCAAATTCTTTTTTCTTCTTTTTTAAATTTATTTTTATTTTTGCATATTTTATTGGTGATTATAATTTTACATAATAGTTTGATTTAATTTTTTATACATGCATACAATGAAACAATATAATTTGGCCAAAATCATTACCCAGTATTTCCCCTTTCCCTCCTTTCCTCTCATCTCTTGCTGTCTTAACTTACTCTATTGATCTCCCTTTAATTTTCATGAGATCCCTCTACCTTTCTTTTCCTATTTTTCTATCTTCCACATATTACCTTTTAAAAAAATATGTATTTATTTACTTTAGCTGTACACAATGCAATACACTTATGTTTACGTGGTGCTGAGGATTGAACCCCGGCCGTGCACGTGCGAGGCAAGCGCTCTGCTGCTGAGCCACAACCCCAGTCCTCACATATTACCTTAACCTTCTAAGTTTGACTTATGTCACTTAACAAAATATTCTCAAGTTCCATTCATTTTCCTGCAAATGACAAATTTCATTTTTCTTTATGGCTAAATAAAACTATTGAAAGTGCAAAAACCACACATTCCCCGAGAGGCGAGTATTCCCAGGATGAGAAAGGGTGGGGACTTGAAGCCTGACAAAGGTGGATTCTCGTGAGAAATGGGCACTTCCGGGAAGGCACCTGGGGGTATGGACTGATTTTATCTAACAACTATTGTGTATATCATCCATTAATGTATACGTAGGCAGGTTCCGTAGTTTGGGCATTGTACTGGTATAAACATGAGGAGGCATGTATGGTGATAGTATGATGACTTTAATTCTTTGGGATAAATACCAAGGACTGGTATATCTGGGTCGTATTGTGGTTCATTCCTAGTCTTTTGAGAAAATTCCATACTCATCTCCATAGTGGTTGTGAAGCTAAGGGATTGGAATATTAATTCCTTCAGAGCCCTTCCTCCACCCTTATCAAGAGCCTGCCCCTGCTCCAACCTATTGCTAAGGTAACCTGTCCCAGGAATTGCCCCTCCTTACAGGGAGCTATACAGTTGTTAATTCTGTGTCCTGGGCTGCTTCATCCTGCCCTTCCCCCTTCATCCCATCTTCTTCTCACCTTTTGGCCATCCCACCCAGCATTCCTGAGCCCAGTCACTGGGCCTAGTAGGCAGGAAGGAGAGAGATAAGGGGAAGAGCAGGAGAACAAAGAAAGCCTGGGATATATAAAAAAGGCAGAACTGCCTCGCTTCTGGGGATACCAGGATACCGGAAATGGCTTCCTTCTCCCTCCCAGGAAAAGTCTATGTTACCCCTTTTTAAATAAACCCTGCTTTATATACTTGCCTCGGTGTGCTTCTCTAATGTTCAAACTTCAACATTTGAGGGGGCAGAACTTGTCACCGGTAACCATGGTATTAATTGTACTAATTTATAATCCAACCAGAATTGTCAAAGTGTTCATTTTTTCTATATCCTCTACAGAATTTATTATTCTTAATGACTGCCATTTGACTGGTGTGAGG
This sequence comes from Tamias sibiricus, assembly GCA_025594165.1. Classification (NCBI taxonomy): domain Eukaryota; kingdom Metazoa; phylum Chordata; class Mammalia; order Rodentia; family Sciuridae; genus Tamias; species Tamias sibiricus. The sequence goes on from CM046662.1 coordinate 17,210,139, forward strand.
TGAAATATTAATGTAGTTTAAAAGGTAATTGCGTTTCCCTAATTGCTATTAAACATTTCTTCATATATTTGTTGGTTATCTGTATTCCTTTTATTTGAGAAGTATCTGTTTAGTTCATTTGCCCATTTATTAATTGAGTTATATTTCTGGTGTTAATTTTTTTGACTTCTATATATTCTGGATACTTATCCTTTGTCAGAAGAGTAGATTTTCTCCCTTTCTATGGGTTCTGTCTTCACATTCTTAATTGTTCCCTTTGATGTGCAGAAGCTTTTTAATATGAAGTCATTCTATTTCTTTTTTTCTTTTGGTACTGAGGATTGAACTCAGGCACACTCAACCACTGAGCCATCTCCCCATCCCTATTTTGTATTTTATTTAGAGACAGGGTCTCACTGAGTTGCTTAGCACCTCACTTTTGCTGAGGCTGACTTTGAACTCAAGATGCTCCTGCCTCAACTTCCTGAGCCCCTAGGATTACAGTTGTGCACTCTGGCGCTGGGCTGATGCCTTCTATTTTTAAACTTAGCTTTTTTCCCCCCCTGAGTTTTACGTATCCTGTTGAAAAAGTCATTTGCCTGTGTCTATACGTTGGAGTGTTGTTCCTATGTGTCTTCTAAACCTTGCATAGTTTCTGGCCTAATTCCCAGGTCTTTGATTTATTTTGAGTTGATTTTTGTGGAGGGTAAGAGATAAGGGCCTAGTCTTATTCTTCTACTCATGGATAACTAGTTTTTCCAGCACCATTTATTAATAAGGCTCTCTTTCCTCTAATGTATGTTTTTGGCAGCTTTGTCAAGAATCAGATGACCTTATTTTTGTGGGTTTGTCTCTGTGTCTTCTATTTTGTATCATTGGTCTATGTTATCTGTGTTTATGCCAGAACCATGCAGTTTTTGAGGTCAGGTATTGTTATGCCCTTAGCATTGTTTTTTTGTTTTTTTGGCTTAGAATGACTTTGGTTATTCTGAGTCTTTTCTTCTTCCAAATGAATTTTAGGACTCTTTTTTTTCTAGTTCTGTAAAGATTGTCATTGGTATTTTAATGGAGATTGCCTTAACTCTGTATATTGCTTTTAGTGATATGGTCATTTAAAAAAATATCAATTCTGCCTATCCATGAACATGGGAGGTATTTTCATTTTCTGAGGTCTTTTTCAATTTCTTTCTTCATTGTTCTATAGTTATTGTAGAGGTCTTTCATCTCCTTGTTTTCCTGATTTATTTCTTATCAGATTTATTGTGTGTGTGTGTGTGTGTGTGTGTGTATGTGTATACATATAATTTATTTATTTATTTTATTTTTTTGGTACTGGGGATTGAATTTAGGGGTACTCGACCACTGGGCCACATTCCTAGATCTTCTTTGTATTTTATTAGAGACAGGGTCTCACTGAGTTGCTAAGTGCCTTGCCATTGTGGAGGTTGGGTTTGAACTCACGATCCTCCTGCCTCAACCTCCCAAGTGCTAGGATTACAGGTGTGTGCCATTGTGCCTGGCATTGTTAGTATATATTAAAGCTATTCAATTTTGTATGTTGATTGTGTAAACTGGTACTTTGTTGTATTTTTTGGTGAAGCTTTTTGGACCTTCTAAGTTTAGGACCATATCATCTGCAAATACTGATACTTTAACTTCTTCCTTTTCTATTTGTATCCCTTTTATTTCCTTCTCTTACCTAATAGATCTGGCTAGAATTTCTAGTACTCTAGTGAATAGTAGAGGTGAGAGATTTTAAAGGAAATGCTTTCAGTTTTCCCCCATTCACAGTGATGTTTGATTTGGGTTTTTCTTCTTAATATGTTGTTGAATATGATTCACTAATATTTTATTATTATCTTTTTAATCTAAGTTCATCATGGATATTGGTCTGTAGTTTTCTTTCCTTGATGTGTCTTATCTGGTTTAGGTATGAGTGTGATACTGGCTTTATGTAGTGAATATATACTTCATGATATAATTTAAATAGTATTGGCATTAGTTCTTCTTTAAAGAACTGGTAGAATTCAGCATCACGGTGAGATAGGTCCCTTCTATCCCTAGTATTTTCAGTGTTTTTATCACGAATAGGTACTGAATTTTGTCAAAGGCTTTCTTTGCATCTATTAGTTCACTAAGTAATTTTTTGTCCTTCATTTTATTTATGTGATGAGTTACATTCATTTATTTGCATAAGTTAAACCATCCTTGCATCCCTGGAATAAAACCAACTTGGTCATGATGTACAATCTTCTTAATATGTTGTTGAATATGATTCACTTATATTTTATTAAATTTTTTAAAAATCTAAGTTCATCATGGATATTGGTCTGTAGTTTTCTTTCCTTGATGTGTCTTATCTGGTTTAGGTATGAGTGTGATACTGGCTTTATGTAGTGAATATCTATTTCTTGATATAATTTGAAGAGTGTTGGCATTAGTTCTTTAAAGAGCTGGTAGAATTCAGCTGAGACTTCATTTGGTCCTGGGCTTTTCATTGTTGGCAGGTTTTTATTACTTCTTCTATCTCATTGCTAATTATTGGTCTGTTTAGGTTTTCTGTGACATCATGATTAAATTTTGGCAGGTTATATATGTCTAGAAACATATCCATTTCTTCTAGGTTTTCTAATTTGTTAGAATGTAAGTTTTCAAAATAGTCCCTAATAGTCCCTAATGATCTGCTGGATTTCTGTGATGTCTATGGTGATTTCTGTTTTTAATCTTCAATTTTATTAATTTGGGTATTCTTTCTTTTCTTTGGTTAATTTTGTGTAGTTTTTTGGGAGGCATTAATTTCTAATTTTATTCTGTTATGATCTGATAAGATGCAAAAGAATTAAATCAACATTTTTGTATTTCTAAGACTTTCTTTGTGACCTAAAACATGGTCCATTTTGGTGAAGGTTCTAGGAGCCACTGAGAAGAAAATGTATTTGGCTCTTATTAAGTGAAATGTTCTATGGATACCTACAAACTTCATTTGATTTATAATATTTTTCAGGTCCAAAGAGTCTTTACTTTCAGTTTATATCTAGGTGTCCTCCATATTGGTGAGAGAGGTGTCTTAAAATCATCCAGTATTATTGCACTAGGGTCTAATTGAAACTTTAATTCAAGTAGCTATTTTCATACCCAACAAAGCAGGCTTCAGACCAAAAATAATCTGTGACATCTTCCTTATGATAATGAGTGAGTAAAAGCATTCTTCCTTTTTATGGAAATATTTAACACAAACATGGCCTTGAGAAAGTTAATCCTGTCTGTATATATTATTACTGTCTTGTCTTTCCCTATATGACCATTAGGCATAATGTATTAGCATGAAACTGACCACAATAGATTATTACTCTGTGGAATCTAAGTCAGGAGCTCAAAAACAAATTCTTAAGTTGAACTAGTATAACAGATTTTTTAGTTAGAAATTAGCTTTTGCAAATGCTCAGTGCTTAACCCCTCCCTGCTGTAATCATTGAGCACAGCAAATACCCATTGTTTAACCTTCTCCTTGTTGTAATCATGCATTCCATAGAAAAGCTTTAAATGTTTTCTTGTGTTTGGTAAGGACTCCTCTTTATCTTTTAAGTAAATTTAGATATAGAGAACCACACTTCTTTCCTCCTGAGCTTAAAACAAAGTCATTATAGGGACACAGAAGGAGCCAGGAAGTCTAGGCTCAGTTGAAGTTTAAGGAAAAATATATTAGGGCAATTTAGCTTAAACCTTATGAGTAAACATGCCTAGAGTTGAGGAATCTTTGGTATAGGTTTAGATAAATACAAGTTTTAGAATATTTTCTTCTGCCTATAGATAAGATTAATCAGTAGTATGTACTTAGGATAAATATTTTGTTTCTCCCTGATTATATGACCCTGGAATTCCTTGAAATTCTTTAATGTAACCTTCAAGAGCTGTAATGTGAATTGCTGTGTTTGCTGGAATATATAAAAACCATGCTGAGAAAAGTAAGGTACAGAATTTAGCAACCTGGCTCTCGTGTCTGTTTGCTGATTTTGCGCTGCCGACTCTTTACACCAGCACCATTGAGAAACCCTTCCCTTTTGCTGAAGCCGGTCTTCAGCAATAATCAGAAGAGAAAAAGAAGGTCAGTTTGTACTGGTATAGGGAAAAATTCAACAAGATGATATTATGATGGTAAATATTTGTGCCCAAAACATTGGAGCACCTATACAGAAAAGAGACACAACTCAAATTAAATCTTTGAGAGATGAGAAATTGTAGCTTAAATATGTACAGCAATTGGAATATGACATTTTTGCCTCACCTTCTATTCATTGTATTTAGTTACTTTGTTTGGTCAAATAGTTTTATTCTTTGATTTTACTTTATAAAAGCATCTGGAAAACTGTGCCATTATAAAATTGTGAGTAAATTTTTTTTTAGGTTATTTAAAAGAAATCCTTAAATTATTTAGAATTCTCTATTTGTTATTTTCCAAGAACAATATTTCAGGGACCACCAGTCCTTTATCCATTCAGTTTATAATAGGCATTATTTAGAATAAGTCAATAATTTAGTACAGGTCATTCCTTTTACCTCTTTAACATGATACTTAGATTTTCAATATATACATAATTTTATTTTTTGGATTTGTTACATTTTTATTGTTTATCTTTATGCTGACATATAAAAGCAAAAATGATATACATATTTAGAAGGTACCGGGTGATATTTGAAGATGTGTACATTGCGTAGTGTTTAAGTCAGGTTAAACATATCTATCTTCTTAACTGCTTATCGTTTCTTTAGTGAAAATATTTAAAGGCTGTTTACTAGGTTTTTAACATATAGTGTACACCATCATTATCTATAGTCACCCTACTCTGCAATAGCACACCAGAACTTTTTATTTCTAACTATAAATTAGTTAGTAGTCATTGATCAACCTCTTCCCATTCCTCTCACCTCACCATTCTCTTTTAGATATAGTAAAAACCATTCTACTTTCAACTTCAGTGGGATCAAGTCTTATAGATTCCACAGATGACTAAGATCATGTAGTACTTGTCTAATTGTGCCTGGTATATTTTACTTAAGATAATGACATTCATTTCTATCCATGTTGTGGTAAGTGACAGGATATCATCCTTTTTGTGGCTGAATAATTTTCCATTGTGTATGTTTACCACATGTTATTTATCAATTTTTCAGTTTGTGGATACTGTTTCCATTTCTGGGCTATTGTGAATAGAGCTGCAATAAACATGGGAGTGCACACGACCTCTTTGACAGAATGATTTCATTTCCTTAGTAATATATCCTGAAGCAGGATTGTTGAATCATATTATAGATCTATTTTTAATTTTTTGAGGAACCTCCTTACTATATTTTATGAATCGCTGTACTATTTGTCATTCCCACCAACAGTGTACAAAGGTAACTTTTTCACCACATCTTCACCAGCACATTATATTTTGTCTTTTATTTTTTATGATAGCCGTTGTTACTAGAGTGAGGTGTTATCTCATTGTGGTTTTGATTTGCATTTCATTGATTTTTAGTGATTTTGGTCATTTTTCTCCCATAGACCTGTTGACCTTTTTGTTTTGTTTTTTACAGTACCAGGAATTGAACTCAGGGGCACTCAACCACTGAGTCACATCCTCAGTCCTATTTTATGTTTTATCTAGAGACATGGTCTCACCGAATTGCTTAGCAGCTCAATTTTGCTGAGGCTGGCTTTGAACCCGTGATCCTCCTATTTCAGCCTCCCCAGCTGCTGGGGTTTCAGTAGTGCACCACTGTGCCCAGCCTGTTGACTATTTTTATGTCCTCTATTGAGAAATATCTATTTAGGCCTGTTGATCATTTTTTAATTGATCTGTTTGTTTTTATACTATTGAGATGTTTGAGTTCCCTACATATTATATTCTCTCATTCTTTCATTCTGTTCATTATTTCTTTTGCTGTGCAGAAGTAATATGTTTTCCATTTATCATTTTTTTTTTTTTTTTTTTTTTTGTGAAGTTAGGGTCTTGTCCAAAAAAGCCCCTTGCCCATTCCAGTGTTCCCAATCATCTCTCCTAGGTTTTCATCTGGTAGTTTCATTGTTTAAGGTCTAATATAGAATTACTTAATCCTGTTTGAGTTGATTTCTATAAGTAGTAAGAGAAGGGGATCTAGTTTTATTCTTCTGCATGTGGATATCCAATTTTCCTAGAACCCTTCATCGAAGTTTGCTCTTTCTCCAAAACATGTTTTTAGCAACCTTGTGCAAAATCAGTTGATGAAGTGCATATATTTAATTTCAGCTTCTTTATTCTGTTCCATTGGCCTATGTATTTTTATGCCAATAACATACTGTTTTGATTACTATAGCTTTGTAATCTAATTTGAAGACAGGTAGTATAATGCTTCCTGGCTTTGATTATTCTTTGTTTTGCTTTTGCTTTTCCATATATATTTTAGGATGTTTTTTTCACCATAATTCTCTAAAGACTGTCGTTGTTATTTTGTGAGGGATTACATTGAATCTGTAGATCATTTTGGATAGTAAGGACATTTTAACATATTAATTCTTTCAATTCATAAACACAGGATGTCTTTTAATTTTATTTTTGTATGTTTTCCTCAATTTTTGTCATTAGTGTTTTATATTTTTCATTTTAAAGATCTTTTACCTTTTTTGATTACATTTATTCCTAGTTTCATTTTGTTTGCTATTATAAATGGGATTGACTTTTTGGATTACTAGGTCATATAATTTACTATGTATAAAAAATGCTAATTTTTTGACTTTTGTTTTTGTATCCAGCAACTTTGCTGGATTCATTTATTAGTTCTAATAAGTTTTTGTTAGAGTCTTTGGAGTTTTCTGTATATAAAACCATGTTATTTATAAACAGTAACAATTTGACTTTCTATTTTCTAATTGAATGCCTTCTATTTTTTTTTCTGTTTTGACAATATTTTGTTTTAGTGATTTTTTTATGTCGCTGTGACAAAAATACCCTATAAAAACAATTTAGATGAGGGATAGTTTATTTGGGGCTTACAGTTTCAGAGGTTTAGTCCACAGATGGCCAACTCCATTGCTCTGGGCCTAAAATGAGGCAGCACATCACGACAGAAGGATGTGACGGTGGGAAGCTGCTCTCCTCATGTCAGAGTCAGGAAAAGGTAGGGGAGAGGCCACAGGAAAGGTACACCCTTTAAAGAATGCCCCCAGTGATCCATCTCCTCCAGTCACACCCCAGCTGCCTCTAGTTACCAGGTTACAACCCACTCAGTCCACTCAAAGTAGGATGGATGGATTAGTTTACAACTTTTACAATCCAGTTGTCTTACCTCTGAATATTCGTGCATTAACAAGAGCTTTTGGCAGACACCTCGTTTCCAAATCATAACATACTTGTTGGTATGCTTTGTCAAAATTTTGAGTATTGAAGGATTAGGCATTTATTGTAGTTTCCTAATATGGTTTTGATTTTGCCTGTCTTTCCAGAAATTCAAGCAGGCTACTTTTTCTTTTCTTTTCTTTTGAGCCTTCCACAATCTTACCATCAGATGGTGCTCTAATTCCATGTTCACTGTGAGTCCATGGTTGGTGTGTTGTCACTGTTTCACCAGTAGAGTGTGACCCAAACCCAGGTTTGTTCCAAATATGGCATCTTTAGATTTCCTGAATATAGTTTGGTGCATATATAGGTGTCTAAATTGGTGTGTCTGTGGGTGACAGTTGCTGGACGATCTTGCTCATCTCTCATCATGTTGTACTTTCTTAAGCCACTTTATTTTCAACTAATAATATATTCTTTAGGTTAAGTTTCATATTCAATATTACTTATTAGAAGATACATTGGGCCTATTTTTCAGAAATTCTAGGTTCAAGTCTCAATACTGTTATTTTTTATAAGAATTTGGGCAGGTAACATTCTTCCATGGTTCTCTTTCCATTGTGACAACTCACAGAATTGGTATGTGGGAAAAATGATAAGCTGTAGAGTGACATAATATTCTTTTTGGCCTTTTATAGACCCCTCACAAAGTACAGAAGTCAGAAAAAGAACTTAAATATTGAATAAGAAAGCCTTCAGTTTTTTGAAGGTTTGATGAAAATAGAAAATAATTGACTCTATTCTAAAGGATTCGCTAAGTTCCTCAAGTACTCAAAGACATTATTTAAGCTAATGAATTTCCACTATCAAGCAGTTGTAGAGCATGGGCAAAAAGGACAAAATGTTTTAGCTTTTGAGCTATTGAATTTTCTTCAGAGAATTTTAATATCTGTCCCCAAATTTGTCAAGCTTAGTGGGAATAATTTATCTAAACATAAGTATTTTTTTTGTTTTTACCATTTGTACAGTCTTAATGTGGCATATACTTGTGGTCTGTACTGAGTCATAACACACACCCACAATCTTCTAAGTTTTTATACAAATTAATAACATTTATTATCTTCGAAGAATAGAAATTAATTAGATAAAAATAATTCTCCCAGGACATGTACTCAAAGGCACAATGTCTTTTCAATTTAAAGCATTTATTTATCTTTCTCATTTAAGGAATTCAGCCAAAAATAATATCCATTCAGAGCTCAAAAGGACATTTGCTAACTGAATTTAGAGCTCTTTAATAAGAAAGTAGCTAAGAAACGACTAAACAAAAAGAGAAGTTATGTTACTTTTCTATTGTAGTGAAGAAATCATGTTAACCATTGATAAGAAAATGAAAATTATTCCAACAACAGAAATCAACTTATCTTTGAACCTAGGTAAGGCACATAGCTATACTATACTCAATAATTATAGCCTCATATACCTATCCCTGATTCATTTACAATCCGTACATCCCATTTGTCAGCTAATGTATGACCATGCTTTGAGATATTATTAATCTGTTTGAGACTGAAACATATTATCCAAAAGAGAAATAAATCATTTGTATACAGAATCAAATTAACTTAAAAATTATTCTAGGAGATATATAGCATAAGCTTTTTAAGGCAAAGGTAAAATATTTTCCTATAAGCCAAACTGATTTTCCAATTACTTAAAATGATTATAATTATTAATGTAAAATCATAGAAAATATAAACAATTTAAACAAAATATAACCTTCCCTAATTAGAACTCATTATTGCTTGACAGATTAGCCAGTCAAAACATGATTTGATTCTCTGCTGGTTTGTACTCACTGTGATTTGAGGACCGGAGACTAAATAATTAAAATGTGTCTTATCTCACTAAGCCAGTGGGAAAGGTTTATTATGAATCCAAAAACAAACTTATGGGCCTGTGGTCATGCATCAAAAAAGAAGAATTGAGATTGTATTTAGACACTCAGAAAGTTTTGTCATCTGTCTTTGGAGTTTCAACACTACGGGCAATATAATTTCTTGACAGTGGAAGAGGGAAGGAAATGGGGAAAAAATCAATTAGAACTGTGGTTGTTTTTCAAGGAATTCCATTCCCATATTATTCAGCCAATTTATTGAGGGATGAGAGAAAATGTAAAAAAAAAAACTAATATATTCACAATTATATAATAATCAAGCTTGCTTCAGGATCTTGACAGTGATTTAAATTTAGTTTGCAGTCAACATTTTTACTTCATGGCCAAAGAAATTGCTTAATATCTTAGACAATTTTTTTTTCATTCTCCAACAACTTTGGCTAATTTTTTCTTTGTTAGAACATCTTTGTAATATTGAGCAAAATAAAGGTAAAAAATACCAGTTTTACTAAAAGCTTTGGGGGAAAGGATTGTGGTTGTGGATATGTAATCTATGATATAAATGAGTTTTAAGCCACAGGTTTGTTTTTATCTTCTTCTCTTTTTCATATATCCAAAGTTGTTATTTTTCATTAAAGCACATTCATTTTTAAGAATATATTCTCACTTTAATTTGCCCACAATTTCATGCATTTGTGTAGAGTATTATGACATTTGAATACATGTATATATTATGAAATGACCTGATCAGGATAATTGGTATGTATATCACGTTGGACATATATAATTTCTTTGTATGGGGAGCATTTAAAATCCTCTCTAGTAGCTATTTTGAAATGTACAAGGAATTGTTGTCATCTATAGTTATTCTACACTGCTGTAGAATATTACAGGTCATTCCTTCTGTAACAGTTGTACCCCTGTACCAACAAACCCACAAACCATCCATGCAGGCCTCAGTAACCACTATTCTACTTTTCTATGAGATTAACATTTTAGCTTCCACGTGTAAATGAGAATATGCACTATTTGTCTTTATGTGCCTAATTTATTTCACTTCTCATTTTGAAATAATGCTTCAATAAGGTTTAGTGTCTTCCTATCCATTTGATCTTTCATTCATTCCTGCAGCAAATACTTACTGGATATCAACTCTATACCAAGTGCTGTTCTATGTACTGGCATTAAAAGTGGTAAATTTCACAAATATGATCTCAGTGCTCATGTGTGCATCTAGTAGGAAAAACAAGCACTAAAACTTCCTTGTAATACAAAAGGTGTACCTCCACAGTTATAAGTAGGATGATGGAAAAATGTATTGTTTGAGTCCTGAGTGGCTCCCATTATCAGATCTGATCCCATCAGAGAAGACTCACACAGAGATGTTTTGATGTGTTGCCTGAATGTCAATGATAATCTCTGTAGTGGAGTTCACACACAGACTCTATCTCCCCTCCAAACTGTACCCCACCTTGAGGTAAGCATGATCTTTGCCGGATATAATCATGTCTATGCTTGTCTCTCTCTCTTTTTTAAAAAAAAATATTTATTTTTTAAAACCTTTATTTATTTGTTTCTATGTGGTGCTGAGGATTGAACCCAGTGCCTCATGTATGCTAGGCAAATGCTCTACCTCTGAGCCTCAACCCCAACCCTATGCTTGTCTCTTGATCAGTTCTCTTCCATGTCTTCATGACTTTTTAAGAAAAAGACAAACACCTTTCCTGTGGATAATCAGGAACTGCAATGTTTGGATCTCTCTATCTATGGGATCCCATATTTTTCTGTACTGCCTGCATCTTATGTGTACTTTTGCCAGGTGGGGACAAGGTCACTTCTCACATAGCTTCCTGAAGATCTGTATTTTTGCACCCTAACAGTTTTCAGTCTCAGTTCCTCACATTATATGGACCAGAGGAGAGAAAATTGCCAAATGAAAGAGATGAACAATGAATAAATAACACATATTTACTCTATACAATTAAAAGTACTCTATGTAGTGGGTGTCCAACTGTCAACCAATGCTACTATTTAAAACTATAATTAAAAAATATTAAAGCAATATGCTATATTTTCAATGGTAACATAATTTAGAAGTCTCGTTCAGACATTTGGAATGAGGTTGAAATTTGTGATGAAAATTATTTTATACTATATTCTAGTTGCAGAAAATGAAAACATTTTTAAGGCTGATATTCTGAGCTCATTTAGTAATATTAAGTACAGGTAATATTTTCAATTATTGCCTATCTTCCAGGTCAGCTTGAATTTCCTTCCATTACTTTCTTCCTCCTGTTTTTCTTGCTCTTTAACATTTTAATGGGACCTGTGGAAATTTTGAGCTTTCAAGGATATTACGAAGAGCACTGCTTTTTACCGTATATGAGTTTTTGTCTGTGGGCAATGGGAGATTTCACCATAAAAGGTGCGTTAGTAAACGCTTACATGGGACTGCTTTTCTTCTTGTCTTTTATAGCTTCTCTGTAGTTCTTTCATCAGTTTCTATGAGGGAAACCAAGGCCAAAATCATAACTCTAATACAAAGACTATGACATATGTAGTAAGTTGGGCTTAGGAGAGTGTAAATCACTTGAAGGCTGTGAAGATTTGAACTATCTACTGAGAATAGTAGATTGTGTGTTTTTTGGGTCATTGGCACATAATTAAATAAGTGTAAAGTTAGTTTCAACTTGGAAGAGTTATGAATCAAGGGCTATAATGTGATAGCATGGAGAAGTACTTAGTAATAGGTACTCTGGGATGACTGAGCAGGTATGTATGTTCCCTGTGAGAGTAAGTAGGTCATGTTCCAAGAAATTGCCATTGAGAAGTTTAGGAATCATTAATCACTTCTCCATATGTCATATGTTAAACTGATGATTATGCTAATTTTGTTGCATTTTATATGCATAAATTTTTAATTTCTGATAAAATTGTGTTGCTTTTCATATCATCATTGTATTTATAATGATGAAGTTCTATAAAACTGTGAAAATTCTGGGTAACTATGACTCTATGACTCTCCCTTTTTTTTTTTTTTTTTTTTTTTTGGTTCTGGGGCTTGAACCCAAAGGTGCTTTACCACTGATCTACATCCACAGCCCTTTTTACTTTTCATTTGAGACAGGGTTTTGCTAAGTTTCTGAGGGTCTTACCAAATTGCCAAGGCTGGGCTCAAAATTCTGATCCTCCTGCCTCAGCTTCCCAAGTCTCTGGGATTACAGGAATGTGCCACTGTGCCCAATTTATAACTCTATTCTTTAAGACAATTCTTTTTCCTTAAAATCAACACTAACAGAATGTCCTGATTTAGATTCGGTATGCGGCAATATGCAAGCTCCTCACCTTTCAGTATGCTAAGGTTTTATTTATTTATTTTTTTAAATTTTTTTTATTTGCTTTAGTTGTACACAATGTGTTTTTTATTCAATACATTTTTTTATTTTTACGTGGTGCTGAGGATCGAACCTGGGTCGCCCACGTGCTAGGCAAGCGCTCTACCGCTGAGCCACAATCCCAGCCCATGCTAAGGTTTTAAATTGATGCTTGCTGAATGTCAAAAGTGTCATAAAAGGAGACATTTGTATTTAAAAAATTCACAGAATTTTCTTCTCTCAGTTAAAATCCACCTTATGATACTTTCTAAAATTAGACTGAAGCAATGTCACCATTTCCTAGATTTGTTGAGGGTTAAGCTTTGTAAATATCCTAAATGTTTTGATATGTAACGTTAATTTAGCTTTTACAATAACTATTGGAGATAAGTATGATCATCATTTTTAGTGAAATAAGTAAATTTGTAGTCTTCAGTAGTACAGGACTGGCAATTTAGCTCAGTGGCAAAACATCTGTTTAGCAGGTATAAGGACCCTGGGTTTGATCCCTTTCTTTGCAGAGAGTGGGGTTGAACTTCTCAGAACAATGCCAATTCAGGAGAACCAAAGCAGCTTCTCAATATGAATTATAATACTGACTTTTTATTCGAATCTTGTTTACTTTTCCAGTCTCTTTTGCTAAACTGACAAGTACAAAAATATTCCCTATAATACACTGTGTAATAACATTGCTTGCCTTAAACTATGACCAAAGGCTTTAATGACTGATAAACATGTTTCTGGGATGGAGAAGTTAAGCATCTGAGAAATGAAAAGATTTCAGTGGGTTTAAATATTTTCAAATTCATTAACTTTCTTGAAGTTTCTAATGAGATCTGAGTATGATTTTCTATGAGATTAAGATGACTCATTTTGATCTATATTGTGGTTTCTTAATCTCAGCACGATTAGCATTTTTGATCAGATAATTCTTTGCTTCCAGAGGTTGACAGATGCATTGTGAGGATGTTTCACAGCAATCCTGGCCTCTACCCATTAGGTGTCAAAAGCAGCCTCTGGTTTCAACAAGCACAGATAACTCCAGGCATTGCCAGTGTTCCCTGGAAGGAGGGTAAAATTGCCCCCAATTGAAAACCACTGATGCAAAATTGCCTTATTTTACGGAATGCAAAAAAATCCTCTGTCTTTTCTTTACCATTCATATCCTGATTTCATTGTTAAAGGGGAACTTCTGAGTGATCATATTCTGTTCTTTTAATTACTTTTAGATCCATTGCTTTATCCTCTCAAGTTAACTATCAACATTTAAAATGCTCACAAGGTCTGGGGGAGTGTTCAAAGATCTCAAGTGAATTGGCATTTTTTTTTTTTTTTAATTGGAGAACTCAATAAAAGAAATATATTGGAAAAGCAGCAGCTACGATCTATTTTTTTCCTATTAAATTTTTTTTTTCCCTCTGCAATCTTGCAGACAATTGCACTGAGGCAGAATTGCCGGATTATGAGCTTCATTATTCAAAGTAATTTTCTTTCCTTGTTTTACCGTTGGCACTTGTTTGAAGCTGTTCTGGACCACTTGTACAAGTTTCCTAACTTTGGTTTCCCAAAAAGCATGATTTCATGCAGTTGCTTCTTTCCCTCCCCAAAGGCTCAGGCTTTATTAGATACGTTAATTCACTCTTTCTGGGAAATAAACGTGTAATATCAAGGACTGAAACAGATTCAGTAGGTGCTCAAAAACATGACAACTAGTACCCACTTCCTTACAGTGGCATTAACCAACTCATCCAAATAATCTTCTCCAGGTGATTTTTCTTCTATCTCTGTATTATAAAGTAGGTGGCACTTTCACTCTCCAAAAGACCACTGATCTCTTAAGCTAAATGGTAAGATGTTTTGACATCAGTTTTTCTACTGGTGATGCAATTTTCTTGCAAAGACAATCTGTTTTTCTGCTCAACTGCAGAAGTTCAGTGGTCGCAGAGAAAAGGGAATAAAACCTCACAGTATAGTTGTCCTTGTTTGTCATTAGGAAGTCTGATCTGGTCCATGGCCAGGTGCTTCCTGGTTGTCTTTGTGGAAGGCCACTCCACGCATCTGTGTTTGGTGATACAAAGAGCTATTTTTGTTGTTGAGTGCAATTGCCTTCATTTAGAAGTACTTAAAATGAGCACACACTCTTTCTGGAAAGCTATTCCATTTTCATTTTATTAAATGATTTATTGGATGGTTCCCAAAATGATTACCTAGAAATGTCAGGTAAAGGTTAATTCAATACCATGGGGCAGAGTGCTGTAAGACTTGTGTGGCACGAGGCTGATTATACTGTTTGCTTTAGGAAAGGAAAGGAAGTAATTTAGTGTAACACCATGGGTATCTGACATTATTTTTCAATTTTCCTGCAGATAAAGAAACATATTTCTGAGTGTTTTTATTCCATCTCAAAAGAGTGTTAATATTTTTCAAAGAGTGGCCTTCTATTGCTATTTGAAAATAATTATTGGAATAATTTACAAATGTTTTCATTTTGGCTGAAATGCTATCTTCTAATGGGTTTATATTGCTATTGAAGAAAGAAAAGGTACAAGATGGGGGCAAGGTGAAGTGCATTTTTGCAGATGTGTTTATTGCAGAGAGTTCTGAGTATACTTTTTTTTTTTAACTATTTATTTATTTTATTTTTTTCCTCAAATTTATTTTTTATTCTAAGTTGTTAGAAATGATAGCAGAATGTATTACATGTCATATTATACTTGTAGAGCACATTTTTACATATCTCTGGTTGTATACAAAGTATATTCACACCATTCGTGACTTCATACATGCACTTAGGGTAATGAGTATACTTTTAAAAAAAATATTTATTTATTTGCTTTAGCCTTTATTTTTACATGGTGCTGAGGATCGAACCCAGGCCGCGCACGTGCTAGGTAAGCGTTCAACCGCTGAGCCATAACCCAGCCCATGAGTATACTTTTAATCAGAAAATAGCCACCTGATTTTTTTTTTTACTTACCTTTAGATTATGGTTTAGTTTCCTCATCTGTAATATGAATAATGCAGAGCACAGATTTTGCATACAAATATGGCCAGTGCACAAATTCCCTGACTCAGAGAATATTAATTAAGCACCAACTGTGTGCCAAGTATGGTTTTTAGTATGGGGATAAAACAGAGTGAGTTCAGGCATGCCCACTCAGCCTTCCTAGAGCTTGCAAACTGGGAAGTTTGTGAACTTGGTTGGAAAGACAGTGATGCATTAAGTAATCATATAATTGTGTGTGATTTTAACTGTGCTATAAAATAAAGCATTGCAAGGTTATCATTGTGACGTATATGATGCTTCTGAGATCTGCAGGAAGCATCCTTGAGAAAGTGACATAATGGTAGATCGCAAAGATTCATAGAGGTTAACTAAATGCTACAGTGTGAATGTTTGTGTTTCTCCAAAATTCATATATTGGTACTATGGAGAGAAGGCTGTGCCTAACTCTGAGTTAATCCAGTTTATAAACAGTAGTTTGCCAGTACTTACTGTGTTTTTTCATACTAGTGCCAAGGTAGAATGCCTCTACATCTTCTTCTACAAGTAAACAATTACCATCTGCACAGTATAACCATAAGGCACAAACTGATAAACAAATGAATTGTGCTATTACAAATTACCATCTGGGAACTTATCAAATTAAATCAGAAGCACATGAATGCATGGGTGTATCAACCCCATATCAGAAAAAAACAAGCCCATGAGCTTATGAAATATTCCAGACCACCAAATGAAGCAACCCCCTCTCCTGAGACTCATAAAACAAGGAATACCCTGACCTTGGCTGCAGCAGCACACACACACATCAACAGATCATCTGGTGAGTGTGTTATGTGGTGGAAAGGCTCTCTGTCCCTGGGCTTCAGCTGAACTTGATCTCCTTGCTTCACCTGGCCCACTTCAAAATTGCCTGCCATTTGCACCCTGGCCTAGAAAGCTTCTCATTATGACACCTCTGCTTCCTGAACAAGTTCTTTGACTGGTGCATACTCTGACTACCTCCAGTGAATCCTTTGTATTTGAATCTGCTCTCTGCCTTTCTTCCTACCACCTCTTGAACCCCTGTGGTCATCTTAACTCGTTCTAAGCCTTCCTATAACAAATTATACAGAGATGGACAGATAGATATAAAATGGTTTGAAGTGCAATGTATGACTTGAGTGTTAAACACATTAAGATTGGAATAAAAGAACCTGTGATTTCTCTACTTATGACAACCAGGTCAGCCATAAGTACTCAGTGAATTGCAACCAATGAAAGCGATGTAACTTGTGAATTGGGAGGACACAAACACAGTTGGTTTAAGTTAATACCTGTAATGGTTTGGATATGCAGTGTCCTCCAAAAGCTCCTATGTTAATGCAGGAATATTCGGAGCTGAACTGATTAAATTATGAGGGACATAACCTTATCAGTCAATCTAGTTTGAATGGAGTACCTAGGTGGTACCTGTAGGTGGGTGGGATGTAGATGGAGGAGGTGGGTCACTGGGGGTGTGCCCTGGGAGGGCTCCTCTTCCCTGCAGCACCCCTCCCCCCCCCAACTCTGCTTCCAGGCCTCCATGAGGTGTGCAGCTTTGCTCCTCTGCTGCCCTTCCAACATGGTGTTCTGCCTCACCTTGGGGCCCAGAATGATGGATGGAGTTGCCAACCATGCACCGAACCTATGAAACCATAAGCTGCAAATAAACTTTTCCTACCCTAAGTTGGTCTTTTTGTGGATTTGGGACACAGTGATGTAAAGCTGACTAACACAATAGTGTAGCTTACTCATGACAGATAGCTAATCACCATTGTGACAGTAATGGTAGGAGGGACATTTGGGAGGTGAGTTGGTCATGATCATGAAACCTTCACGAATGGGCTAGTGCTTTTATAAATGAGAGGCCCCAGAGAGCTGCCTTGCTCCTTTTACCATGTGAGGACACAATAAGTAGACACCAACTGTGCACGAGAAAGGGCCCCCATCAGACACCAAATGTCTTGATCTTGGACTTCTAAGTCTCCAGAACTGTGAGAAATAAATTTAGGTTGTTGATAAAATTCCCAGTCTCTGGTATTTTATTGTAGCAGTCTGAACAAATGAAGATACTAAGGGAAAGTTTGGAGAAAGAGGGGAGGTGTTCCATCACATGCCAGAAGGATATGCAAAGACCTTGTATTGACAGAGATCAGGGAAATTCTGAGAAATGGAATGAAGGCCAGGGGAGCTGTGGCCTAGGAAATGAGAGGAAAGAAAAGAGTGATGTGTGATGAGGCTGGAGGTGTTAGCTTAGGTCAGAACATGTAGGGACTACAGTCTGTTTTACAGATTCTTTTTGTTTTGTTTTAGTTGATATTTTAAAGAAATAACTCTGTTTAAAAAAGAATAGGGTATTGAGGTTGGGACTATGGCTTAGCAGTGGAGTACTCGTCTCACATGTGTGAGGCCCTGGGTTCAATCCTCAGCACCACATAAATAAAGATATTGTATCCACCTACAATTAAAAAAAAATAAAAATAAAAAAAGAATAGGGTGTTGGTGGTGGTGATGAATATGTTTGCGTTTTGAACTCTGATTATAATGTTACAATGTGACAGAGATGGGGTGGGGGGGGGTGGATTCTTAGTGAGGATGCTCCTGTGATAGGCTAGGTGCAGACTGATGGTAATGTGGATTAGGGAGACGGTCGTGAGAGGACAAGAAGTTAATGGATTTGGGGAGCCAAAATCAATATGTCATCTCTGGTTATTGTTGGTGTTTTGGTATAGTTCTTTTGCCATGTGATCAGGGTACTGACATTCTCCTTTGGAGTTGGAAATGACAGTTCTTTTCCTGCTTACAAAAACTTGATATGAATAGGAAACACGCTGCCCCAGATAGTTGTTCTTGATGGTTATCACCTTGAAGGAAAGTCCTCATCAAGTGAAGGTGAGATCCTTTTGCAGACTTTGAGGGGTCCAATATCAGATTTTAAATTGCACATAGCACCTCCATTTTTTCCTGGATTATATGCTTCGGGAGGGTGGGGGGTGGTTGTTGGGGACTAGAGTTAGTCTATTGGTGGACCCACTTATTCTCCTAAATTTGGCTTGACGTGTTTTTTGATCCAGTTACTTCTCATTTTTGGTTACAGGGTGTGAACTTTAAATTCTTATTTTTCTTTCTGTTTTTTGAAGGGTCAAAATTTTTTTATAGAGGCTGGTCCTGTAGCTCAGTGGCAGAGTGCTTGCCTAGCACATGTGAGGCACTGGGTTGAATCCTTAGCAGTACATAAAAATTAAAAAAAAAAAATAAGATAAAAGCATTCTGTTCATCTACAACTACCAAAAAATTAAAACAAAATTTACATTACAGTGTCTGAAATCTGGTGGGCAGCTATGTCTAAGTCTATTATTGCATATCTGATCTCTTTAATTCTCAATTTTTGCCCTGACAGTTTTCTATTTGTGTTAGCTTTCCATCACCATGACAAAATGCCTGATAAAATCAACTTAAAGGGGGTAGGTTTATTTTGGCTCATAGTTTCATAGGTTTCAGTCCATGGTTAGCTAGCTCCATTGCTTTTAGGCTTGTGAGGAGACAGAAATTTTATGGCAGAAGGATGAAGCAGAGAAAACGGCCCACCTTATGGCAGCTGGGAGTCAGAGAGAGAGGGCAGGAGAGGAGTTGGGGATAAGATATGCCTGTCCAGGGCACATCCCCAGTAACCAACTTACTCCAATGAGGCCCCACCTCCTGTAGTTTCTTCTACCTCCCAGTGGTTCATTCAGTTATAAATCCATCAATGCATTAATCCACAGATGAGGTCAGAGTCCTCATGATCCAATCACTTCCTCAAACTTCCTCTGACCATTGCTGCATGGGTGACAAAGCCTTCAACACATGATTCTTTGCAGGACATTGCTGATCCAAAACATAACACTTGTGAATTGGAAAGATCTCTTTCCCTACTTATTCCCAGGTTGACACACTAGGAAGATGGGGGTCATAAGTATCTAGATACTCATGAGGATAATTTGTTTAAACCATTATATTTATTTCTATAAACTTTTGAATAGCAAATATTTATTGTATAAGTATTTACATTAAGTAGACATTTTTAGTCTATTCTGATAGGGATGGATAGGGTTGGGGTTCAGACTACAGTATCTCATTGAAGCTCAGGAAGCAGGTCTCTATCCTGAGTCTTACATGTCAGGGGAACATATCTGACCTTGCCTGGCACATCTCTCCCTACTGAATAACCAAGGGAAACTGCTCACTTGCTCCTCTGTGGAGAATATGTTCCAGGTAACTGAAGCCTTGAATTCCCTGCACAAAGCATTCTGAGCCCACTTCCAGAGTGTTCAAGCCTCTCTCCTGTGTCTCTTTGTATAAATATAGAGTGTGCCACTGTTGTGCTCTGCAGAGTGGCCAGGGCTATGGCTCATTGCTTGGGATGAGGAGCGGACTGTAGATAAAACATGGATGAAGGCACACTTGTGTCTTATATGTGAATGTGGGGCCCATTTTTGTATTGAACAATGTCCAGAGAAGAGAGAGACAGTGGATTAGCCATGTGCTAGGCTGGATCCTTCTTTCCCATGCTATTACAGTTTGGCACAGAATACCAAGTAGCCCAAAATTCAATTTGAACATGGCCTTTTATTACTAACCATTTTTTTCAAGATAGCAGGGGAAAATATATTTTATTTAGCAGTTTTATAGCTTTATTTCTAAACATCTAAATATTTAAACATTCATTAATGGGCCTTGAATATCTTAAGCTTGCTAATCAATAGGTAAGCAAATACTTGAATGCAATCATTTCAGACAGTGATAAATATATGACTGCAATAATATAGGGGGATGTGATCCTGACCTCCAGTAATAGCAACACCTTTAGATTGGTTGCTGGAGGAAGTCCCCTTTGAGCAAGTGACAAGAGAAGTGAGATGCATAAGAGGTCTTTCATTAGCAAAATCCTGGGGCAGGACATTTCTATCCAAGGGAAAAGCAGATGCAAAGAATCTAAGGAAGAAAGGCACGTGGTGCATCCAATAGAAAGAAGGCCAGGGCAATAGAGAACCATGTGTCTCATGTAAATTGGAATTAGAGAATTATGCAGGAGCCAAATTCTATTAGCCTTGAAGATCATGGTTTGGAATATGGATTGATTCCAAGTGTACTGAAAGCTGTTGGAACAACATAGACAGAAGGACAGCATGATCTGATTTATGTTTTACAATGACAAATGTGACCACTCATTGGAAAATGAGTTACAGAGATAGGAATAGAAACATGAAAATCATACAGAAGTTTATTATGGTGGTCCAAGTTCAAGTTAATCTTGGCTTTGACTATGTTTCAGGCATTATGCTTGGCATTCAATGTGAAAATACTTTGAATATGTGCTAAGAAGTATTATTTTGAGTTCTGTGGATACTACTAGCAACTAATCATATGTTAAATTCCTTTTGTGACAACAATATTTAGTGTATACCTCAGCAAACTGTACTTTCAATAGTCTTCCTTTGTCAGGTAGAACTCCATGTGATAATAAAATCATCATAAAAGCAAACACATTGTTTTAAACACAATTGAAGTTGAAATATAGGATAAATTAAATATACTGGATTCTGCTCATACATTAACAGCTGATCATGAGCAAATTGATTAGTAAGGGTTAGGAAAGAATATGAGAAAATAGTAATCAAATGTATTCTAGCTTCATGTTAGATGATATTAGTGCTAAAATACTTGGCTTTTTCATAAAATTGTGGTGTATCATGTGAGGCCTTTGCATAATGACTAAGCAATGTTTGCAGTTTATGCTACTGAATTATTAAAACATACAGTGTAGTTTACAAAATCCAGTTTAACCGATGAGTATTTCCTAAAGGCCTGTTGTGTGCAGACTGGACCAAGGAAAAGGGGGAATTCTATTTCTTGATTTCTAGAAGGCCACACTGTTTAGGAAAGGTTTTGACTTTTAAATCTTTTTTTTTAAGTCTTTCTAACAACTTCCCATTTTTAGGAAACTCATAATTTATTTATTTATTTATTTTTAATAATTTTTTATTCTAAGATGTTATAAATGACAGCAGAATGCATTACATTTCATATTACACATATAGAGCACTTTTTTTTTTTTTTTTTTTTTTTTTACAAATCTCTGGTCGTACACAAAGTATTTTCACACCGTTCGTGACTTCATACATGCACTTAGGGTAATGATATCCATTTCATTCTACCATTTTTTTTTTTTTTTTCCTTCACCCTTTTGCCCCCTCTCTTTCCCTCCCTCCCCATTGGCCATTCTAGTATTCCTCTAATCCTCCTATGCTTCCCATCCCAATCCAACTGTGAATTGGCCTCTTTATATCAGAGAAAACATTTGGCATTTGGCTTTTTGGGATTGGCTAACTTCACTTAGCATTATATTTTCTAACTCCATCCATTTTCTTGCAAATGCCATGATTTTATTCTCTCTTATTGCTGAGTAATATTCCATTGTGTGTATATACCACATTTTCTTTATCTATTGAAGGGCATCTAGGTTGGTTCCACAGTTTAGCTATTGTGAATTGTGCTGCTATAAACATTGATGTGGCTGTGTCCCTGTAGTATGCTGTTTTCAGGTCTTTTGGGTAAAGACCAAGGAGTGGGATAGCTGGGTCATAAGGTGGTTCCATTCCAAGTTTTCCAAGGTATCTCCATACTGCTTTCCATATTGGTTGCACCATTTTGCAGTCCCACCACCAATGTATGAGTGTGCCTTTTTCTCCACTTCCTCTCCAACATTTATTGTTGTTTGTGTTGTTAATAGCTGCCATTCTGACTGGTGTGAGATGAAATCTTAGAGTGGTTTTGATTTGCATTTCTCTAATTGCCAGAGAGGTTGAGCATTTTTTCATGTATTTGTTAATTGATTGTATATCTTCTCTTGAGAAGTGTGTGTTCAGTTCCTTGGCCCATTTATTGATTGGGTTATTTGTTTTTTTGGTGTTATGATTTTTGAGTTCTTTATATATTCTAGAGATTAGTGCTCTATCTGATGTGCATGTGGGAAAAACTTGTTCCCAATTAGTAGGCTCTCTGTTCACCTCACTGATTGTTTCTTTTGCTGAGAAGAAGCTTTGTAATTTGAGTCTATCCCATTTATTGATTCTTGGTATTAATTCTACAGGATTCTTATTAAGGAACTTGGGACCTAATCCAACATGTTGGAGATTAGAGCTTACTTTTTCTTCTATTAGGTGTAGTATCTCTGGTCTAATTCCTAGATCCTTGATCCATTTTGAGTTGAATTTTGTGCATGGTGAGAGATAGAGGTTTAATTTCATTTTGGTGCATATGGATTTCCAGTTTTCCCAGCACCATTTGTTGAAGAGGCTATCTTTTCTCCAATGTACATTTTTGGTGCCTTTGTCTAATATAAGATAACTGAAATTATATGAGTTAATCTCTGTGTCCTCTATTCTGTACCATTGGTCTACTGGCCTATTTTGGTGCCAATACCATGCTGTTTTTGTTACTATTGCTCTGGAGTATAATTTAAGGTCTGGTATAGTGATGCCACCTGCTTCACTCCTCTCACTAAGGATTGCTTTAGCTATTCTGGGTCTCTTATTTTTCCAGATGAATTTCATGACTGCTTTTTCTATTTCTATGAGGAATGTCATTGGGATTTTGATTGGCATTGCATTAAATCTGTATAGTGCTTTTGGTAGTATGGTCATTTTGACAATATTAGTTCTGCCTATCCAAGAACAGGGTAGATTTTTCCATCTTCTAAGGTCTTCCATAATTTCTTTCTTTAGTGTTCTGTAGTTTTCATTATAGAGGTCTTTCACGTCTTTGGTTAAGTTGATTTCCAAGTATTTTATTTTATTTTTTGATGCTATTGTAAACGGGGTAGTTTTCCTCATTTCCCTTTCAGAGGATTTGTCCCTGATATATAGAAATGCCTTAGATTTATGGGTGTTGATTTTGTATCCTGCTGCTTTGCTGAATTCATATATGAGTTCTAGAAGTTTTCTGGTGGAATTTTTTGGGTCTTCTAGGTATAAAATCATATCATCAGCAAATAATGATAATTGGAGTTCTACTTTACCTATCTGTATCCCTTTAATTGCTTTCATCTGTCTTATTGCTCTGGCCAGTGTTTCAATTACTATGTTAAATAGAAGTGGTGAAAGAGGGCATCCTATCTTGTTCCAGTTTTTAGAGGGAATGCTTTCAATTTTTCTCCATTTAGAATAATGTTGGCCTGGGAATTAGCATAGATAGCTTTTTCGATGTTGAGATATGTTCCTCTTATTCCTAGTTTTTCTAGTGTTTTGAGCATGAAGGGGTGCTGTATTTTGTCAAATGCTTTTTCTGCATCTATTGAGATAATCATATGGTTCTTATCTTTGAGTCTATTGATGTGGTGAATTACATTTATTGTTTTCCGTATGTTGAACCATCCTTGCATCCCTGGAATGAACCCCACTTGATTGTAGTGTATTATATTTTTGATATGTTTCTGTATCTGTTTTGCTAGATTTTATTGAGAATTTTTGCATCTGAGTTCATTTCTTTTTTGGATGTGTCTTTGCCTGGTTTGGGGATCAGGGTGATGTTGGCCACATAGAATGAGTTTGGAAGTACTCCCTCTTTTTCTATTTACTGAAATAAATTGAAGAGTATTGGTATCAGTTCTTCTTTGAAGGTCTTGTAGAACTCATCTATGTATCCATCTGGTCCTGGGCTTTTCTTGGTTGGTAGGCTTCTGATGGCACCTTCTATTTTGTCGCTTGAAATTGGTCTGTTCAAATTATATATATACTCCTGCTTAAGTTTGGGCACATCATACAACTCTAGAAATTTGTCGATGCCTTCGGTGTTTTGTATTTTGTTGGAGTACAAGTTTTCAAAAGTAATTTCGAATTATTTCCTGTATTTCTGTAGTCTTTGTTGTGATATATTTCCTTTTTCATCACATATATTAATAATTTGAGTTATCTCTCTCCTTCTCTTTGTTAGCCTGGACAAGGGTCTGTCAATTTTACTTATTTTTTCAAAGAACTAACTTTTTGTTTTGTCAATTTTTTCAATTGTTTCTTTGGTTTCAATTTCATTAATTTCAGCTCTGATTTTAATTATTTCCTGTCTTCTACCACTTTTGGTGTTGGATTGTTCTTCTTTTTCTAGAGCTTTGAGATGTAATTTTAAGTCATTTATTCGTTGACTTTTTCTTCATTTAAGGAATGAACTCAATGCAATGAACTTTCCTCTTAGAACTGCCTTCATAGTGTCCTAGAGATTTCGATATGTTGTGTCTGTGTTCTCATTCGCCTCTAAGAATTTTTTAATCTCCTCTTTGATGTCATCTGCAAACCATTGTTCATTCATTATTTAGTCTCCAGGTGTTGGAGTAGCTTTTATTTCTTACTTTATCATTGATTTATAATTTCATTCCATTACGGTCGGATAGAATGCAGGGTAGAATCTCAACTTTTTTGTATTTGCCCAGAGTTGTTTTGTGGCCTAGTATATGGTCTATTTTAGAGAAGGTTCCATGTGCTGCTGAGAAGAAAGTGTATTCACTTGTTTAAAGATGAAATATTCTATATAAGTCAGTTAAGTCTAAGTTGTGTATTGTATTTTTGAGTTCTATAGTTTCTTTGTTCAGCTTTGGTTTGGAAGATCTATCCAGTGGTGAAAGGGGTATGTTAAAGTCACCCATAATTATTGTGTTGTGGTCAATTTGACTCTTAAACTTGAGGAGAGTTTGTTTGATGAACATGGATGCTCCATTGTTCGGGGCATATATATTTATAATTGTTAAGTCTTGTTGGTGTATGGTTCCCTTGAGCAGCATATAGTGTCCTTCTTTATCCCTTTTGATTGACTTTAGCTTGAAGTCTACTTTATTTGATATGAGGATGGAAACCCCTGCTTGTTTCCTCTGTCCATATGAGTTGTAGGATTTTTCCCAACCTTTTACCCTTATCCTATGGATGTCTTTTCCTATGAGTCTCTTGGAGGCAGCATATTGTTGTGTCTGTTTTTTTGATCCAATCTGCTAATCTATGTCTTTTGATTGGTGAGTTTAGGCCATTAACATTCAGAGTTATTATTGAGATGTGTTTTGTATTCCCAGCCATTTTTATTTCTGGTATTTATCTTGACATGGTTTCTCTTCTGATTGTTTTTTTCCTTTAGTGTAATACCTCCCTCTGTTGATTTTCATCATTGTTTTTCTTTTCCTTTTCATGGAATATTTTGCCGAGGATGTTCTGTAGTGCTGGCTTTCTACTTGTAAATTCTCTTAACTTTTGTTTATCATGGAAGATTTTTATTTCGTCCTCAAATCTAAAGCTTAATTTTGCTGGGTATAAGATTCTTGATTGGCATCCCTTTTCCTTCAGAGCTTGGGATATGTTGTTCCATGATCTTTTAGCTTTGAGTGTCTGAGTTGAATAATCTGCTGTGATACGAATTGGTCTCTCCCTATATGTGATCTGATTCCTCTCTTTTGCAGCCTTTAAAATTCTATCCTTGTTCTGTATACTAGGCATTTTCATTATAATGTGTCTTGGTGTAGATCTGTTGTAATTTTGTACATTTGGTGTCCTATAAGCCTCTTGTATTTGGTTTTCCAATTTATTCTTCATGCTTGGGAAATTTTCTGATATTATCTCATTATGAGGTTGTGCATTCCTTTGGTTTGAAACTCTGTGCCTTCCTCTATCCCAATTAGTCTTAGATTTGGTCTTTTGATGCTGTCCCATACTTCTTGGATATTCTGTTCATGGTTTCTTACTATCTTCATTGTGTGGTCAACTTTATTTTCAAGATTATATACTTTGTCTTCATTGTCTGAGGTTCTTTCTTCCAGTTGATCTATTCTGTTGGTGATACCTTCAATTGTGTTTTTTATTTGGTTAATTGTTTCCTTCATTTCAAGAATTTCTAACTTTTATTTTTTCAGAGTTTCAATGTCTTTCTTGAAGTAATCTTTTGCTACCTGTATTTGCTCTCTTATATCTTTGTTGTAGTGGTCAATTTTTGCCTGTATTTGCTCATTTAGGTCATTCTTTGATTCACAGATCATTTTAATCATGAATCTTCTGAACTCATTCTCTGACATTTCTTCGACTTCGCTGAGCATGGGTTCTGTTATTGTAGAATCTTGGTTTGTTTGGGGTATTTTCCTCCCCTGTTTTTTCATGATGTCTATTTGCTTTACTTTTTGTAGTGTAGATCTGAGTTATTACAGATTCTTCCCTATATTTTTTAATACCCTTGCAGGCCGTCTGTGCCTCCCCTTAGCACTGGACTATCAGCACCTGCCACTGACCCTCAAAGTATGCTACCTAAAACTGGGTTCACACTGGTTGGCGTGGGCTGAATTGTTTGAGTCTGAGCTCCTGTGGTGGTTTGGGGCTAACCGCAATGGGGTGAAGGTCAGGGGACTGCCCTGGGCCCGCCTGGGCTCAGGCCGAGTTGGCAGGTCTGTCCTTGCTGTCTCCTGCTCTGGGGTGGAGGCCAGCGGGACTGGATGGAGCCTGGGCCTGGCAGCACTCTGATGTAGGACCCCGGGACTGCCCTGGGCCTGCCTGCACTCTGAGCAGAGTTGGCGGGTCTGTCCTTGCTGTCTCCTACTCTGGGGCGGAGGTCAGCGGGGCTGGCTGGAGGCTGGTCGCACACCAGTGGGCGTAGGAGGGACTGACCTGGGGCTGGCAGTGCTCTGGTGAAGGTCTGTGTGACTACCCTGGGCTGTCCTGGGCTCAGGCAGAGTTGGCAGGTCTGTCCTTGCTGTCTCCTGCTCTGGGGCGGAGGTTGGTGGGACTGGATGGAGCCTGGGCCTGGCGGCACTCTCCATAATTTATTTTTTAATTTTCGCACTTTATCTTGCTTAATATTATCTTCTTCAAACTGCAAACTTGTGGATTGTATAATTCTAGTCTATAAAAGCCTTATTCCCTTGGAAGTCTTTAATATTTAGTGAAACTGTTTTTTGCCCCAAATTCTTTGTCCTGAGCATAATTTTTCCCCCTAGTTATTTTAATGTTTTAATCCCTATGATATATAATTAACTTGCCTCTTGGCTTTTCTTTTGTGCAAACTAGCCAGTTACCATTAAAAGTAGGCCTTGGTTCTGTGATTGAATAGGGAAAAAAAACTTTGCTTGATAAAAGGAATGGTGTTTGCCATAGTTGATACTATTTAAAAAATAATAAATACATTTTTTTTTGCATAGTATCAATTCCTTTGTGCCAGAGGGGTGGTATCCTTGTTAGAAACTTCAGTTCTGATTGCTTTGAAAAATTTTAAAAATGTTTTGGACTGTCACAAAATGTATATTTGCAAATTGCTTTTACAAAGGCAACTTTCTGAAGCCCACATTATCCCTAATAATATTAATGATAATTAAGATGTTCCATATATATTTTTATGCAAGTAAATGATTTATATATATTATTTTATATATTTTGACTAGCTATAATAGATTTTGTAAAACCCAGGTTTTATAAAATTGGTGTTGTTTATTTATTCACTTTTTAAAATTTCCCCACTAGAATGTAAGGAGTCAGGGATGATGTTTGTTTCTGTATTATGTTCCAGTAACATGCATGCATGTCTGATCATTTTTAATGCCCTATAATTATTTATCTGATTTTTTAAATACGTGGCACTCAAAGATTGAGTGTTTTGACCAAGATCACACACATAATATAGAGCTATCTTTCTTCAAAGATTGTTCTTACTAGCTGGACATATCATTTCAAGGAGAAGTTTATCGCCCTGCTGTGTTGGATATTAGGAATTTCTTATGGCATTTAGATTCATCTAGTGATAGTGCAGCTAAAGATCTGCTGTGCTTTGTGTTAGCTCATTTGGAAGAATTTGTTATTCTCAGATAAATGGCATTAGGCTCCTATGAGACACCAATAGCATGCTGTGAACTTTTCCTACTTGAGCTAGTAGCATCTCCCTATCATTCTCCAGTTTACCCTAAAAGGAGATAACAGTGAACCCCATGTTCCTCCTTCTCAGATTACCCAGGTAAAATTATTGAGTGTTTTTCATGTTCCACTTTTAGTGAGTTTAGAAATAGTAAATTCTTTTCTCCTGGGAATTAATGATCTTGGCATCATTGTTGGAATAGCAAACCTCAGATGATTTTACATTACCTGTTGACATGTTTCAGCTTCTCCCATGAGCATTTAAGGTGCTTCTTTGTCTTGGACTGTCTTCCAAATGTGGAACTCAATTATGTCTTCTGATTTCACTCCCAGAAAATTCTGTGCATACTATATAAGGCAGAGAGCCTAGAGCGTTACCTATCTTTAACATGCTGTATGGTAGGATCCTCCAAATCTCTGCCTTTTCTTGTGCTTGTTATAAGTGCAATGACTTTCTGCATCTCTGTTTATATGCAGTTTTCCCTCTCCCTACCGGCAGAAGAACCTCTCCTTTTGCATGTTGTGTCATCTTAAGGCTTTGTCCTATGAATTAGTGTCCTTTGTGACATGGATCTACCAAAGTTTGAATCTCTTTGAGGACAGAAAACAAGGCCCCCTTCACAGTGAGAATAGAATAATAAGTATAAGAAAAGCCTCTGTTCCTTCACTTCTTTCCTTGCTTTGCTCTTTCTCTGAAACCCCTCTTTATTTGGAAGCTGAGCATCCAATTGAGAAGGATTTAGACTGGAACATCTACATAAACAACAAAATTTCTCTTCCTAACACTGAATGCCCTTTCCTCTGCCATAGTGAAGATCTTTTTCCATTAAAGGGTCAGGAGGAATGAAAAAAAAAGTGTGTTTTTCAAATGTAAACTTTTGGCTATATTTCATATAAATATGTGGATGGTATTGATATAATCCACTACCCAAAATAAGTGACACATGCCAATTGTTTATTTTTTTCCATGAACTCATTTGTCTAGTCAGAGTTCCTCTTAGATGAGCAACACAGATTGCCCATCTTTCTCTGGTAGTCTTTTTCTTCTCTCTCTCTCTCTTTCTTTTTTTCCCCCATTTCTTGGTCCCTTTGTTCTCTTCCTTGGGGTCCCACTGCTCATACTAGTAAGTTACTTTCGGGATTTTTCAGCTTCTTGTGTTACAGGAAGGCAGTCTAGACTCTTTTTTTTCTTTTTTCTTTTTTTAAATTCTAAGTTGTATTTATAATAGTTTGCATTACAATTCATAATACACATATAGAGCATCTTTTTACATAACATTGTTTGTATACAAAGTATATTCATGCTGTTCAAGTCTTCAATCTTGCATTTAGGATAATGATATCCATCTTGTTTTGTCATTGATTTCCAATTTCATCCCATTATGATCTGATAGAATGCATGGTAGTATCTCTACATTTTTATATTTGCTGAGAGTTGCCTTGTGGCATAATATGTGGTCTATTTTGGAGGAGGAGCCATGTGTTGCTGAGAAGAAAGTGTATTTGCTTACTGAGGGATGAAATATTCTATATATGTCAATTAAGTCTAAGTTATTAATTTTTTAATGATGCCTAAAGTTTCCTTATTTAGTTTTTGTTTGGATGATCTATCCAGTGGTGAGAAAGGTGTGTTGAAGTCCCCTAGAATAACTGTGTTGTGGTCTATTTTACTGTTGAACTTGAGAAGGGTTTGTTTGATGAATGTAGGTGCTCTATTATTTGGGGCATATAGATTTATAATTGTTTTATCTTGTTAATGAATGCTTCCCTTAATCAGTAAGAAATATCCAACTTTGTCCCTTTTGATTAACTTTGGCTTGAAGTGAAGATTACCTTATTTGACATGAGATTGGAAACCCCTGCTTGCTTCCACAGCCCATGTAAGCAATAGGATTTTTCCCAGCCTTTCACCTTCAATCTATTGATGTCTTTTTCTATGAGGTGGGTTTCTTGGAGACAGCATATTGTTGGGTCATTTCTTTTAATCCAGTCAGACAATCTGTGTCTTTTGAATGGTGAGTTTAGGCCATTAACATTCAGGGTTATTATTGAGATGAGCTTCGTATTCCCATCCATTTTTATTTGTTTATGGTATTTAACTTGATTTGGTTTCTCCTCTGGTTGGTATTTCTTTTAGTTTAATATCTCCCTTTGTTGATTTTCATTGTTATTTTTCTTTTCTTATTCATGGAATGTTTTTCCCAGGATGTTCAGAAGTGCTGGCTTTCAAGTTGTGAAATCTTTTAACTTTTGTTTGTCATGGAAGGTTTTAATTTCATCTTCAAATCTAAAGCTTAATTTTGCTGGATATAAGATTCTTGGTTGACATCCCTTTTCTTTCAGAGCTTGAAATATGCTATTCCAGGATCTTCTAGTTTTTAAGGTCTGGGTTGAAAAATCTGAACATAATCTAATTGGTTTCCCTTATATGTAATCTGCTTCCTTTCTCTTGTGGCTTTTAATATTCTCTCCTTGTTCAATATATTAGGCATTTTAATTATAATGTGCCTTGGTGTGGATCTGTTATAATTTTGTACGTTTGGTGTTCAGTAAGCCTCTTGAACTTGGTTTTCCCATTAATTCCTCAAGTTTGGAAAATTTTCTGCTATTATTTCATTGAATAGATTACTCTTTCCTTTGGCTTGGAACTCTGCACCTTCCTCTACCCCAATCACTCTTAAATTTGGTCTTTTTATGTTGTCCCATGTTTCTTGAATGTTCTGTTCTTGATTTCTTATCCTTTTTGCTATGTGTTCTACATTTTTTCCAGATTGTATATCTTGTCTTCATTATCTGAGGTCCTTTCTTCCAAGTCATCTAATCTATTGGTGATGCTTTCAATAGAACATTTAATTTGGTTTATTGCTTCTTTTATTTCCAGAATTTCTGTTTGGTTTCTCTTTAGAACCTCTCTCTCTCTATTGAAGAAATCTTTTGCTTCTTGTATTTGTTTATGAAGTTCTTTGTCAAAGTCATCTTTTACTACCTGTATTTGCTCTCTCATCTCCTTCTTGAATTCATCCTTGAGCTCCATAAACATTTGGATTATGTATTTCCTAAATTCCTGTTCTGACATTACATCTATTGTGCTTGCTAGGGAATCTGCTAAGGAGGGATGTTGATTTGTTTGGGACATTTTCTTCCCTTGTTTTTTCATATTGCTTGTGTGTCTTTTCTTCTAGCACTGTGGAACCTTGACTTTTTTGTTTTTACCTTAAGGCGTACTGATGCTCCTGTTGTACAATGCTATCAGCTCTCCTTATACATACTTTACACCTTAAAACCAGACCCTTTATATTCGGCTAATCACAATTTGGTCACAATGTACAGAATCAGAGAATTTAGATATTGTCTTCAATATACTCCAAATGTTTGTAATGGGGTTTATAATTTCAGATATTGGATACAAAGGTGATATGCTTAGGAGGAAGGAAGTAAGGTTACTGTGTTCTCCATCCCCCCTTAGGAAGTGTAAAATAGAAATCTATGGAAGTCGTTTAATATCAGCAGAAGAGAGAGGAAAGGAATTGGAGTGAACAATTTAATGTGAAGACCGATGTATATTTAAGCCAAGCTTATGCAAATGTTGAGAGAAATAAAAAATGTCAGGTAGTAGGAATTAGTGAAAGAGAGAAGAAAGAGTGAGTAAAAAAAATAGAGAGGAAACTATATATAACACTGCTTAGATGTATTATTCAGTTGCCCCAGTTCTAAAATTCCTAATTCCTGTATAAAACTTGTTTTCGTCTCTGTTGAGAATACAGGGGCAGGGTGTATCTAAGAAAGATGAGGGAAGAAGAAGAAAAGAGAGAAAAGAGGGAAAGAAAAAGAGAAAGAAAAAAAAGAAAAAAGAAAAAAAAAAAAAACAAGAAAAACTAAAACAAATCAAAACAGAAAAAACAAAGTCGAACCCAGAAGGCTCAGTTAGGTAGCCTTTTGGGAAGCTTTTCTCTTCCTCTCTCAGCTTGTTAAATTAGCTGTCCTGAGATCAGCCCTGGCTGATGTGGAGAATTTGTGGGTGCATACCTGGTTAGCGAGGAACGATGCTGGGGATGGGGTTTTAGGTGACTGACACTGAAAATCGATTCGTCCAGATGGTGTCTACTCTCCGTGCTCTTCCACAGTTGATGGGTCACTGGGGGTCGTCACACTGGACTTGGATTCATGTTCTCCACTAGCTGTTGATGGCCCTCCTAGTTGCAGGTTCCTCCTTGTCTGCTCGCTGGATTCCGTGCGCAGATTTCTTTCCCTTGTTCCTTCCTTCCACGTTGCGTTGTTTCCGCTGGCTTCACTGCTGAGGGTCGTGCCCAGCCGGGTGTGGCTTAGATCTGGAGTTGCCGTCCCACTGTCTCCGATCTCTGGCTTTGTTCCACAAAGCCTGTGCTCTGGGTGGTGCTGCTGAAGCCTCACGGCACTAGGCACTGCAATCAGCTCATCCTGCTTGCTCCCCGGTTGCCGTATTCAAACCATCCAGGAGTTGAGC
This sequence comes from Tamias sibiricus, assembly GCA_025594165.1. Taxonomy (NCBI): domain Eukaryota; kingdom Metazoa; phylum Chordata; class Mammalia; order Rodentia; family Sciuridae; genus Tamias; species Tamias sibiricus. Next base: position 17,243,097 of record CM046662.1, read on the forward strand.
ATTCTCAGTCTATATAAACTTGCTGAAAAGCTATCTGTCTGCTTTATTGGATTCATTCCACGGAGCAGCCCTGAAAGTGCCCTCCTCTAGTCTGCCATCTTGGGTTCTCTCAGTTTAGACTCCTGTTATTCTTCAGAGTGAAGCACTTTTTGAGGGCATGATAAAGAATTTTTCACAAATGCTTTGATGAAGTATTTAGAATGTCAGGTCCATGAAAGAACATGTGCCACGTGGACAGACTCCTTTAGCTCATTATGAAATACCTAGCACTTTTTGCATGTGCAGAAAATATTCATAAGATGTTTGAATAAATAAGTGTGCTATTATGTTAAGACAGGCTTCACTCCTCTGTTATGTTTTTATCAGTACTTAGTGAGGGGTGAGTTTGGCAGAGGGAAAGGGATTCTCATTCTACTGCAAATGAAAATGAGAAGACCTGGGTTTTTGTGCTTCTTCGGGGTTGTCAAAATGTTGCCTTTGTTAGGGACCTCTCTTCTTATTCCTTCATGTAGAGCATAAGGAATTTAACCTGTCATCATGTCATTTTGAAAGGCTTTGCTTTTTAAGTACAAGGGACTCAATCCTTGTCTCTTGTCCATTTGGTTTAGGGCAAATTTAATAGTACAGTATAAGCAGTACCACAGAGACTTATCTGTGGGCAATTTCAGTTTCCTGATCATCCCTGGTAAATGTTTCATTCAGAGAACTGTTAATAAGCGTTTTTCCCCCTCTCAAGATGAGGACTATGCAACTTTTCTTTTGACCCATTGAAATCCCTGTTGAAATATTTTGCAAATATAAAACATTTTCATTACTTTTGGCATTATATGGTTTGAGCTTTTGATATAATTTTATTTATTTGCCTGACTTTGCTCTAAAGCCCCCTAACTCAATGACAAAATATAGTGTGTATGTGTTATCCAGTGACAGAAAGGGGAATGTTCAAACTGCTCTTAGCAAATGTAGAGGGAGCAGCAGTTCAGCTTTCAACAATAGAAGCTAAAGTCAAGCCAGCTATACACATTCCATCTGTGCATTTGGAGGACTTCTGCTAGTTTCCCTAACTCATTAACCTACACTTACTTTTTCTTGAGATTGTTGCATAATTAGATTGCAGCTACAACATTTCTCTCAGGAAATAATGTCTGATTGCATTCCATTCCTACCTATTCTGAATATTTTATTAACATATTAGTGGTGCATGTTAATAAGGCTCACTGTGATAGTTCCATACGTGCATACAGTGTGTACTGCTCATGTAGCTCTCTTTTTCCACCCTTACTCCTCCAACCCCCAACACCCTTCCCTGTTTCTAGTAATCACTGTTTTACTTTCAGATTAACTTTGTTTTAGTTTCAACATAGGAAAGATAATATGAGAGACTTGTTTTTCTTTGGCTTATTTTACTTAACATGATGTTCTTCCATTTTGCTACACATGGCAGGATCTCCTTATTTTTATGACTAAATAATAGACCATTGTGTATATGTGCACACCATATTTTCTGTGTTCATTCATCTGTTTATAGGCACCCAGATTGATTCCATGTCTTAGCTGTTATGAAGTGTCTCATAAACATGGGCATGTAGCTATTTATTTTGTATACTAAATTCATTTCTTTAGATGTACCTAGAAGTGGGATAGCTAGTAGATCATATCATTCTCTTTAGTTTTTTTTCTTTTTTTTTTTTTTTTTTTTTTTGAGGGGGGTTACTGGGGATTGAACTCAGGGACACTCAACCTCTGAGCCACATCTCCACCCCTGTTTTGTCTTTTACTTAGAGACAGGGTCTTACTGAGTTGCTTAGTGCCTCACTGTTGCTGATGCTGGCTTTGAACCTGTGATCCTCCTGTCTCAGCCTCCTGAGCCTATAGGATTATAGGCATGTGCCACCACGCTGGGTAATACTCTTTAGTTTTTGAGGAAACTATAGTGTATTCCATAGTGGTTGTACTAATTTAAATTCCCAGAAACATGGTATATGAGTTCTTTTTTCTCTACATCTTTTCCAGTGTTACATTATTTTTGTTTGTTTTTTAATAGTAGCTATTCTTAATGGGATGATATGGTATCTCATCAGAGTTTTTAATTTGCAATTCCCTGATGGCTAATGATACTGAGCATGTTTTTATATATTTACTGGCAATTTGTATTTCTTCTTTTGAGTAGTATCTATTCAGATAATTTACTCATTTTAAAACTGGGTTACTTGTTTTTTAATTAAGTTTTTTTGAGTTATTTATATACTTTGGATATTAACCCTCTGTGAGATTAGTAGCCAGCAAAAAATTTTCTCCTATTCTATAGGTTGTCTCTTCACTGTTGACTGCTTCCTGTGCTTTGCAGAGCTTTTTAGTTTTATGTAATTCCATTTGTTAACTTTTGCTTTTATTTCTGTGCTTTGGGGATATCCTATCCATAAAATCTTTGCCTTTATCAAATCTTTATTTCCTTTTGTTTCTATTTTTTCCTCTAGAAGTTTTGTGGTTTCAAGTCATGCATTAAGGTCTTTGATCTGGGGACAGTGAAGATGGCAGAAGCCAACTAGGCAGCAAGCCCCAATCTCCCCACACCATGTAAAGGAGGCTTCAAAGAAAAACAGGTGGGAGACAAAATAAATGCTCTGTGACTCAGTACTACATTGTCTAGACTTGGAAAGACTGGAAGATAGGTTACCAGAGTGGAAAACAAAATCCAGTTCCCTAACATGAACCTCTGGGTGGGGGTGGGGCACCAAGAGCAAAAGAAAGGGGGGTGGGGCACTGAGAGGAAAGAAGGGGAGGAGGGTTGACATTTCTTAAGTTCACCTGAATAAGAATTACAGAAAAACTGTTGAAAAAAACAGGCAAAATTTAAAATGTAGAAGGCTCCTTAAAACAGCACAAACTGCTTAAAACCAAATCATGAAAAGAAAGCTGAATGGAGTTCTCCCTATACCCCACCAAGCCCACAGCCATCTTGTGGAGTTGGCAGCTCACCAGACCAGTCTCCCTCTTCTGTCAGCACAGTGTCTTCCCATGCCCAGACAACTGCAAATTAAACCAGAAGGAAGACCCCTGCAGAGGCCTCTGAAGAATCCAGCCAGAAAGAACTCCTAGAAAGATCACTACTAGCATAGATCTCCATAAATTTCTGTAAAACCTCTTTCCCCCTCCCTGAGTGGGTTAAAGGGGATCTGGGCCAAGGGAAGTGCAGGTCTAGCCCTGTGTAGCCTCTGCCAACCAGGCAAAGGTGAAAACATCCACGAAATCTCACTTAACTCGGAGGCCACAACAAAGAAGCTTTGGCCCCAAACAAAGGAAAGTTGATTCACCAGGACAAACCAATGTCACTAGCAGGAACACTTTGGAAAGCCTAGAGTCAGGCCCCAAGATCATAGCACTGTATCAGAGTGAAGTTGCTTGAATATTCAGTGACCTACAAACCCAGTAGGAAATTGCCAGAGGTTATGCAAAAGAACAGGCTGGATACCAGCCTGAATAGATACATCATAGCCTGAACTAGGATCACAACTGGCTAATGACAGGGCATTGTTTGGATACTTATGGGACCTAGCACCGGGCTTATTAAGCAGAAGGAATCAATGCCCACCACTCACAACCTGGGACAATGGAAACTAGAGTCCAGGTAAATTGCCTGAGACCCTTCACTATGATACCTCAGAGAGCAGAGGCCTCAAGGGGAACACTACTGCATCATAGAACACCTGAGGAAAACCCATAACCATCATGCTGGCTCACATAGTCAGTTACCAGGATCTTCACTACCATGAAAAATCTAATAGGGGAAATAGGTATACCAGTGACGCACAGCAAACACAGGGGAACCTCAGAGCCTGCATCCTAAACCTCTGCAACATTAGAATCAATATTGATTCATCTATTCCTCTTTTCTATGTTGGTGTAAATTACCCTTTTATAGCTTCTCTCTCTCCCTCTCTCTCTGTTTTTTTTCTCCCTCATTTGCACAAACTTTCTTCCTTCCTTCTTTTAGCACTCATTTAAGATTATAATAAGTTTGCTAAATTTAACACTAATTTGTTGACCTGTTCCAAGAATTTAGAATAGGTTTATACCTGAATTTGAGGAACCACAGAGAACAATTGCAATAAGTTCTTGTTCTTACAAGGTTGAATAGTATGAGGCTTGGCTAAGAAATAATTATAGTAAATAGGGCTCAGCAGTATCTCTTAAAGTGGAGTTGATATTGGGATCAGTGGAGGTCACACATTGAATTAAAATATTATTTTCTAGATATCCACCCAACCCAAGGCTCTTAAGGAAAGAAGCTCACGTAGTAGTCCATCACTTAAAAGTAAGAAGTCAGAACTATATCATTAGATGGGTAGACATTCTAACAATATGTAAACTCAAGGGAACAAACCATCCCAAACAACCTATGAAGCTTCAACAATAGACTTCATCGACACCACACTGGAGGAAATGTCAGAGATGGAATTTAGAAAATTCATAGTCAAACTGTTCTATGAGCTAAAAGATGATGTAAGGAGTAAAATCAGAGGTAAAACACAGAAATTGATAGATCATGTCAATAATGAGATAAGAGATTCTATAAAGAATCAAACAGAAATCCTTGAAATGAAGAAATTAACAAATCAAGTATAAAATTCAGCAGAAAGCATCACTAATAGATTAGACTACTTTGAAGACAGGTTTTCAGGCCTTGAAGACAAAGATTTGCAATCTTGAAAATAAGTCGATCATAGAGAAAAGATGTTAAGAGAACATCAACAGAATATTCAGGAAATCTGAGATAACATTAAAAGGCCAAATTTCAGATTCATTGGAATAGATGAAGGCTCTGAAACACAAACTAAAGGAATGTACAATTTTTTCAATAAAATAATATCAGAAAAATTTCTATACCTTAAGAATTAAATTAAAATTCAAATACAGGAGACATATAGAACTCCAAGTATACAAAATCACAACAGTCCCACTCCAATATGCATTATTATGAAAATTCCCAACTTACAGAATAAGGATAGAATTTTAAAAGCTTCAAGAGAAAAATAACTGGTAACATTTACAGGTAAGCCAATCTGAATTTCAGCTAATTTCTCAACCCAGACCCTAAAAGTAAAGAGGGCTTGAACTGATGTATATTCCAAGCTCTGAAAGATAATGGGTGCCAACCAAGAATACCCAGCAATATTAAACTTCAGACTTAAAGATGATAAGCAAAAGCTAAAATAATTCATAACTCAAAAAACTGCCCTACAAAACATACTCCATAAAATACTTCATGTAGAAGAAATTTACAGTAAAACTGAAAACCAGCAGAGGGAGGAACTATACTAGAATAGTCAATTAAAGGAGAATTTAATTCAATTTAAACACTAGAATAAATCAAAATAGCAGGAAATAAAAATCATATCTTGATAATAACATTGAATAAATGGTGTCTAAGCCCTTCAATCAAAAGATATAAGTTGGCAGATAGGACTAAAAGGCAAGACCAAACAATATGCTGTCTGCAAGAGACTCATCTCACAGACAAAGACATCCACAGACTAAAGGTAAAAGGATGGGAAAAAACATACCATTCACATGGGTCTTATAAACATGTTTGTTACCATTCTTATATCAGATAAAGTGGCTTTATGCCATAATTAATCAGAAGGGACAAAGATCATTTCACACTGCTTAGAAGATGGAAAGACCTCCATTGTACTTGGATAGGCAGAATTAACATCATCAAAATGACCATACTACCAAAAGTGCTATGCAGATTCAATGCAATTTCCATCAAAATTCTAACAACATTCTTTACAGAAATAGAACAAGCTGTTGTGAAATTCATTTGGAAAAATAAGACACCAGAATAGCCAAAGCAATCCTTGACTAGAAAAGCAAGGAGGAGGCATCACAATATCAGATCTCTAATTACACTACAGAGCTATAGTAGCAAAAACAGAATATTACTGGCACCAAAACAGGCATGAAAACCAATGGAATAGAATAGAAGACACAGAAAGAACCCCCCCCCAATATATAGTTATCTCATACTAGACAAAGATGCCAAAACAAACATTGGAGAAAAGATAGCCTTTTTAACAAATGGTACTGGGAAAACTTGAAATCCATATGTAGTAGAATTAAATTTGTCCTGTACCTCTCACCCCACACAAAACTCAACTCAAAGTGAATCAAAGACCTAGGAATTAGACCAGAAACTCTGAACCTACTAGAAGAAAAGTAGCTCCAACACTCCAACATCTGAGCTCTTAAAATAAAATTAATAAATAGGATGGCATCAAATGAGAAAGCTTCTTCACAGCAAATGAAACAGTCAAGAACATGAAGAGAGAAACTACAGAATGGGAGAATATCTTTTCTACCTGCTCCTCAGATAAGGCATTAATCTCTATGATATACAAAGAGCTTAAAACACTTAATGACAAAGAAAAAAAATTAACCCAATCAATAAACAGGCAAAGGAACTAACAGACACTTCTAAAAAAAGAAACGAAAGTGGTCAACACATGTATGAAAAAGCGTTTAGCATCCCTAGCAGTTAGATAAATGCAAATTAAAACTACACTGAGATTTCATCTCACTCCTGTCAGAATGGCAATTATCAAGAATACAAGTAAAAATAAATGTTGGTGAGGATGTGAGAAAAAGGGTGCATTCATACATTGTTGGTGGGACTGCAAATTAGTACAATCACTCTGAAAAGTAGTATAACTACCCCTCCCCCCAAAAAAAACTAATAAGAATTAAAAAAATACTTAACCATGATTTATAGTTAATAATGAAAGGGCCTATGCAACTTAGTGAGATCCTATCTCAAAATAAAAAATAAAAAGGACTGGGGATGTGGCTCAGTGGGTAAGCTACCCTGGATCCAATACCTTATAAAAAAAAAAAATCCTAGTGACCCTTTGTATTTTTGTGGCATCAATCGTAATGTCTGCTTCTTCATCTCTAGTTTTATTTTATTTATTTGGGTCTTCTTTCTTTCTTGTCAGTTTAGCCAAAGGATTGTCAATTTTTTAAATCTCTTCAAAGAATCAATTCTTGTTTTCATTGATCCTTTTTGACTATTTTATGTATTTCTGCTTTGATCTTTCGTTCCTTCTATTAACTTTGGGTTTGGCATGTTCTTGCTTTTCTAAATCTTTGAGATGCATTAATAGGTTGTTTATTTAAAAACATTCTATTTTTTTATGTAGCCACTTATCACTGTAAACTTCCCTTTTAGTACTGCTTTTATTTTGTCCCACAAGTTGAGACAAAACTTTTTTAAAATTTATTTCAGGAAATTTTAATATAACTCTTATGACTTCCTCAATGCCTAATTATTCATTCAGAAGTGTGTTTTTCAGTCTTCATGTATGTACATAATTTCTAAAGTCCCTCTTGTTATTAACTTCTAGTTTCATTCCATTTTGGTCAGAAAAAGTATAGGATATGATTTTAATTTATTTGACTTTGTTAAGACTTGTTTTGTTCTAGAGAAAATTCCATGAACTGATAAAAATAATCTGTATTCTGTAGCTGCTGGATGAAATTTTCTGCAAATGTATATTAAGTGTAGTTAGCCTATAACATAGTTTAATTCAGATATTTCTTTTTTGTATTTTTTGTCTGGATGGCATACCCATTGATGAAAGTGGAATATTGAAATTCCACTATTATTTATTGTAATCTATGTCTCCCTTTAGATCTAACAGTGTTTGTTTTATAAAGTTGGGTGCTTCAATATTATCTGCATGTAGATTTATAATTGTTATGCCTTCTTGACCTTCTTTATCTCTTAATACTGTTTCTGTCTTAAACTCTGTTTCGTCAGATATAAATACTGTGACTACTCCTTAATTTAGGATTTCATTTGCTTGGAATATCATTTTCCATCCTTTTACTTTCAGCCTGTTTGTGTCATTACTGAGAAGATGAGTTTCTTGTAGGCAGAATATTGTTGGGTCCTGTGTTTTTTATCCATTCATCCATTTTTTATCTTTTCTTTGGGGAATTTAGTCTACCTCCAGTCAATGTTACTGAAAAGTATGGACCTATGCTTAATATTGTTGATTTTCTTCTAGTTGATTTATATATCCTTTGTTCATTTCTTCCTTTCTCATTCATCTTTGTAGTTTAATGGCTTATTATATTGATAGCATTTGTTTCTTTCCTACTTCTCTTTTATGTATATACTCTTATAGTTGGATTTCTACTTTCACATGCTATCATGATCTTTCAGTTCTGGATATATGATTCCCTTAAGCATTTTTTTTGTAAGTTTGGGCCAATGGCCATAAATTCCCTTGACTTTTACTTCTCTTGGAAGGTCTTTAATTCCTCTTCTTTTCTGAAGGATAGTCTTGCATAGTAATCTTGGTGGACAGTTATTTTCTTTTGGGACTTGAAATATGTCATTCCATGTCTCTGATCTGTAAGGTTTATATTGAAAAATCTCCTGTTAGTCTTGTAGTGTTGCTTTAAGTGCAATTCAGTGCTTTTCCTCTTATAGATTTTAAAATCCTTTTTTTTTGTCCTGTTCTTTTGAAATTTTAACTATAATATGTCATGTTTTGTAGTAATGTTTACTTGGGGTTCTATAAGCCTTCTATTTGTGGCTGTTCATGTCTTTCCTAAGCTTTTTTTTACACCATTAACTTTATTTCTTTGCCTCAGACATGCCAATGATATGCATGTTTAATTGTTTAATTATGTCCTAAAATTCTTGAATGCACTCTTTTCTTTCTTTCTGTTTGAATTCAATCTTTTGAAATACTTGCCTTAAATTTCATATATTCCTTCTTTCTCCTTGACCTAGTAGTCTGTTGTTGAAGCTTTCAACAGAAATTTTTATTTGATTTCTTTAGTTCTTCACTTCCAAAATTTATATTTTAAAGATCTCTATTATTCAACGATATTTCATCTATATCCTCATTGTCTCCCTAATTTCATTTAACTGTTTTATCTATACTCTCTTGGATCTCACTGAACTTTCCAAAAAATAATTCATTTGAATTTTACTCACTTTGATTTCTTTGGAATCTCTTACTGGAGATTTATAATCTTTTGGAAATGTTGTATTACCTTAATTTTTCATATTCTTGTGTCCTTACATTGAGATTTAAGTAACTTACAGGTCAGATATCTCTACCACTTTTCTAGGATGGCCTTCTTATTAAGTGGCTTTCTTCTAAAGTTTGTCTTTGGGTGTTAGTCTGTTATGCAATGTCGAGTTTATTTCCAGGTAGGTACCATACTGTAATTTCCCTGTAGCTTCTTTAGCTTTGATTAGTGAGTGTGGGCACAGTCCATACCTTGTCAGAGTTGGAGAAGCCCTTTCTCTGTGGGTTGTGCAAGAATGGAGGCACTCTAGCAGTTCAGTCAGGTGCGGTGCAGAGAAGAGTGTGTGGCATGCACACTTTTTAGGTACTACTACATGTTGTTTGTGGCCCCTGATAGTAATGGTAGTTTACTTAGGCAGTGCTGATATTGGCTCTGTTATTGAGTATACCTTTAATGGTGAGGGGCCTGAAACCCTTATTTTCTGACCAGATGGTAATATAGGCCCAGCTGCATTATGGGAAGAGGCAAGAACAGGAATCATAGCATCCCCTCTGTGATTCTTATACCCTGTCTTGTCAGCAGTGCATTTTCAGACAAGGTGCTTGGGCAGCCAAGAGTGAGATCTACTTAGGTGTGGTGGCAACAATAGTTGTTGTGTTCCTTTCTGCTATTAGTACGGGGCATATCTGCCCAGGAGCAGGATTTCAGGATTCCCTAGCCATGTATCCTGGGGATGGTACATGATGAGGGATTTTATCCCCCTGATCCTTTGTGCCATCCTGCTTTCCAGAGATGGAGCAGTGTTGGGTTGTCACTGGAGATGGCCAAAATTCTTCTCAGGTATTCCTTGGCTGTTTATACCCAGGGATGAATCAACTGTCAAGGTTTTCTCCCTGTTACTCTTTTGGCTCTAGTTTCTCCAAGAGAGCAAGTGGGAGGGAGTCATGGCTTGAGCTGAGCAAAATGTTTTCAGTTAAAGGGACCCTGGGAACAAGTAAGACTTCTCAGGCTGTGTTTCCTGCTGGTTGAGTGACAGATATAGCTGCAGCATTGGTCAAAGCTACCCCAGCATGCCCCTTTTCATGGAGAAGCAGTGGAACCATTATATAGTTCTTTCTCCACTCAGTTAGTGGCAGATACCCATGTGCAATGGTAGGAGAACTGGTGGAGAGAACCCCATGGATGACTGCTTTCAGTTCTTGTGCTGGCATGAATCTATACATGACTGACCATGCCCTTAGTCTGTGGTTCCAACCCCAGGTTCTTTAGGATGATACCTTTTGTTCCTCTCCACACCTTAACATTCATCCTTTATAGTGTAGCATGCTCTGCATATTTGCATCTGAGTCAATCTACAGAGCCAAGTTTGGGATGTGAGGCATCTCTCTATTGAGCCAGTGCAGTGGAATGTCTATGGGGTTCCTTCAGAAATGGGAATATATAAGGGATTCTGAGCCTTCCCAAGATTGCCTCTGGCTACAACACCCTGGGAGTTAACTGGGAGTTGATACAAACGTCTTTTCCCAAGTAAGGGTACTGTGAAGATTTCAGGTTCCTAGTTAGATTGCAAGCCTGTAAGGATTGTGAAATGTTCCAAACACTAGGTAATCAGTATCTGTACAGATAGTTTGTTAGGCCTCTTTCACCCTTACACCCACCCAGAGAAAGAAGACTCCCTCTCTTCTAGTTGTAGATTCAAGTAGCATACATGTGCTGAGATGATTTATTTTTCTTATAAGGCTTTTGTATCAAATCTGTGAATCTTGCAAGGTTTCAATTTTTCTACTTATTTCCAGTGTTCTCCCATAATCACTCACCACAAAGTAAGCCATGCACCTGTTGCTTTGGTTCTTCTTTTTAGAGGAGCAGACCAGTGCTGGCACCTCTATCCAGACATCTTGTTCCTTCTCTTCTAAATATTTTCTGTTTCATCCAGTGAGTTTTGTTTATTTTGAACATGAACTTGAGATAATGTTTGTCTGTATTTCACTTTCTCAATTGCGTTTTCGGCTATTTAAGTAAAGGGAATAATTCTTGTACAGTTTTTAAATTCCTCCAATATATAGATAAGTATTGAGGGACCATTAAGTTTCTTTTTCAGGGCTTAATTTGAGTAACTCAGAAAACCAAGGGACATAGGGTTGGAGTTTGAAAGTGTGGCATGAGGAGTCTTAATCTTGCATCTGTAAGTTTATCTGTGTTAATGGCCTTTATCTCTGCAGAGGTTTTGACTCAAACAATGGTCCTCTTGTAAATTATGTACATCTTCCTTGCTGACCCTAGTGGGGATTGTGTAATATTGTTTAGTTTGTGCTTTATCCAAAATGCACAAAATCTTAATTTGGGGTGTGTGTGTGTGTGTGTGTGTGTGTGTGTGTGTGTGTGTGTGTGTGTGTGTGTTGTATTGAATAATGAGAAACAGTCATATCCATAGGAAAAGTTGGGCTCACATCTGGCTCAAACCATTAGGTAGCTCTTACCAAACAAGTTTTAAATAGTTCTAGAGCTCTGTTATAATCTAAATTTAGAATTACAGGTACATCCCTTTCATAGTCCCAAAGGACTTCCATCTGTTCCTTATTTTCTGCTTCACTGGCATCTTAGACCAATTTTCTTCCTTCATAATACACTCTAGAAATATTGGCTTTCTTTTTCTAGAAATATTGACTCCTGGGCCACCAAGTGATTTCCTACTCCGGGACTTCCCATAGACTAGATTATTTTCCCGCCAAAACCCCTGCCCATTCTCCATTTCTCAATATGTTAATAATTTATCTGGCTTACCCTTTCATATCTTTTAGATCCCAGTTCATGGAGTTCATGGTATTCCCTCAGGAGTATGTCCTTGCCACACCACTGATATAATTTTGGCTTTACTTATTCTAATTTATCACTTAACTTTTCTTTTATACTCTAGTAAGTTGGAGCATTGTGCCATCTCCTTTTAGATAAAATACCTCATTAACAGAGAGAACAGAGGTTTACTGTTATATTGACAATGCTCTACATGATGTCTAGTACATAGTAAATCTCAATAAACAATATTTGAATGAGTGAACTGCCAAAGAAGACCAAGGAAAAATGGAATTCTAAGCTATGTAGACTAAAGGAACAAGTTTTTTTTTTTTACATGAAATTTGATGCATCTAAAATAAATTTATACAAGAGTATCTTAAAAATGATGTGTCTATAGGTCCTTCATATTTTGCTCATTCACATTGCCTGGTACGTTATCCCTGCTACTTTCACCTCCCCTTTAATTCTTCTTTATATACCCCATCTCTTAATTTGATTACCTTCATTTATCTTCTAGGTCACAGTTTAAACCTGTGTCCTCAGAGACACTTTGACTGATTCCCTAAGTAAGGTTCAGTCTCTTGTTAAATACTATTATAGTGTTCTGTTCTGTTCTCATAAAATTCCTCACATTTCATTCACTCAGGATTCAACAGATACCTCTGTGTGATAAAGTATTGACTCATCAGGTTTAGCATGTTCAAAGCTTGCACTGGCCCGAGTCTGGCTCCTCAGAGATATCTGAGCCTCTGAATTATTCTGCCTGAAAAGAATACCTTTGTATACATGGGGCCTTGGGCCACAGCAGATACTTCAGGCTAACAGTATGATTTATGATAGGACCTTCGTCAATGCTGTATTGATTTGACCTCAGAAGGGGCTGGAGATTAACTAAAGTCAGTCACAGGGGTGTTCCATGCTTATGTGATTTACTAAAATACAGATTAAAACAAAAAAGCAAAAAGTACAGGCAAGAAGGTTCAGGTAAGTGCCTCTGGTTGGTAGTGTTCACTGTGTGTGTGGTCGTGCATCATTTCTGGGAGAAGTAAGTGCTGTCTCCATGACTCCTCTGGGAGGGGACAACTGGAAGCTTCTACCTGGTCACTCCAGGACTCTGATATAGGGGTTGTTAACCTATATCTTCTTGCTGTAATAAGCCGTAAACAAAACAGCTTTACAGAATCTGGTGAGCCCTTCTAGTGAATCATTGCACCTGAAGGCTTAAGGTAACCCCCGACATAACATATTACATATCTAACATGGCAGGCACCCATTAGGAGAAGGACAGACACCTGTGAATGACACAAACGTGAGTCCTCACTTCCAGGGGTATGTTAGCTGATGATGGATGACCCAAATCATATACAAGTAAAGAGACAAAAATAACAAGTAGAAGTAAGTCCCATAAGCAAAATCAATAGTATGAATGAGCACCATACAGCAGAATAATCTGTGTTTCTTTTAAGACTACAAACTCTACAAGAGGACTGTGTACCTTGCTTTACCACTTATCCTTAAGTATAACAGTTTCCTGGTAGAGAATCGACACTTAATAAATAAACACTTACTAATTTTAAAAATCAAACACTTAATTGCATTGCTATAGCTGCCTTTTTCATCTCTGCAATTTTCCTGGCAAAATGAACTGAATTTAGGGTGGCAAAATGCTTAGGGTACAATCAAAATATATAAAATAGGCTTGTGTGTGTGTGTGTGTGTGTGTGTGTGTGTGTCTGTCTGTCTGTTTTACTTCATAGACTAACTTGAGAATGAAAGAATGAAAAGCTTCTCTAGTTTTCTGATTTGAGTTTTGAAATTTTGTTGCTATTTATGACTATCATAAATAAATTACTATATACTGCTATTTAACTGATACTAAAACAACTGGACTATAAAGATAGATACAAATTCTTGTTAGCATCAGTGTTTGGTAATGTTAACATGAAATATTTATTAAACTTCAAATATTATGTAAAGTAGCATCAATTAAAGGTTTGCTTTTAAATTCTAATAGCTAGCATGTGCTATACATTGAGTAATTCCTACTTTTAAAATTCATTATTGAAAGATAATTTAGGGAAATCATTATCTTCTTTTGCAGGTTGAAGTATACTACTTCTTTTTTAAAAAATTTTTATTATTCTAATTTGTTATACATGTTTGCAGAGTACATTTCATTTCATATTACATATAAAGAGCACATTTTTTCAAGTTGCTGGATGTATATAAAGAATTTTTACAACAATTGTGTCTTCATACATGTATTTAGGGTAATGATGGATAACTCATTCTACCTTTATTCCTATTCCCTTGCCCCCTCTCCTCTTCCCCCCTCTTTGTTCTATTTAAAGTTCTTTCATTCCTCTCATCCCCACTCCCTTGCCTTTATAAGTTAGTATCTTCATATCAAAGAGATCATTCGACCTTTGTTTTTTTGGGATTGGCTAACTTCACTTAGCATTATTTTATCCAACTCCATCCATTTACCTGCAAATGCCATGATTTTATTCTCTTTTAGTGCTGAGTAGTGTTCCATTGTGTATATATACCAAAGTTTTCCTATCCATTCATCTGCTGATGGGCATCTGGGTTGGTTCCACAATCTAGCTATTGTGAATTGTGCTGCTGTAAACATTGATGTGGCTACTTCTTTATTCTTCCAAGATGTTTTCTCAGCATGGAGCTCTGGATACTTCTTCTGTGTTAATCATCCACATTTCCGAACCCAAGCCAGTATAAATACCGATCATGTTTATGTATCAATCCTTTCTTGAGAAACTAGGCTATACTGTGCTCCTTTAAATATCTTTGTGCAATATCAAGACAAGTTAGAAGTTTCCAAATAGTGGTGTCATAATAGTAGCAACATTATCTGTTGTTTGGCACTTGAAGTATTGTGACTCCACCTTCTCTTTGGTGTACAGTTTCTCTGTGTTCATTGTCTGGAGATAAAACTTCTAACCTTTTACAGGTGCTAACAGTAAATCCAAGGATGCATGAAAGAGGAAGTGATGACGATCACATTTGTTGCTGTGTGTTTATGTGTCTTAGGCCTTGCAGAAAACCTCCTCTTTCATTTGTGTGTGTCAAAGGACTAGAGAGATGAGTCGACCAGAGACAAGTCAAAGTTTTTCTATGGATGTTTTCCTACGATTGTGGGTGAATGTAATAGGAGTAGTGACAAATTATTTTCAAGAAAATACTTTCTTGTTTATGTTCTAAAATTTATATATTAATTGTTTTCATTGCATATACATATTTGAGGGGGCAAATGGTGGCAATATGGCATAATACAAGCAGTAAAAGCTTTGGATTCAGATGACTAAAAGTTTTTTTTTTAATTGTTGATGGACCTTTATTTAATCTATATATATATGTGGTACTGAGAATTGAACCTAGATCCTTACACATGCTAGGCACACATTCTACAGTGAGCTACAATTCTAGCCCAAAATGGCTAAAAGTTTTAAATCCCAACTGTAATATTTAGTAATTGCGTGAACTTAGAGAAACAGCTTTATTACTTTAGCCCCAGTTTCCTTATCTTCAAAACAGCCCAGAGTATTTTTTATTTATTTATTTATTTATTTATTTATTTATTTTTTAATAATTTTTAATGTGTACAACTCATAGTGCATGAATTTAGCATCTTTTTACATACAACTGTTTGTATACAAAGTATATTCGTACAATTCAGGTCTTCAATCATGCATTTAGGAAAATGAAATCCGTCTAATTCAACCACCTTTTTTTTTTCCTTTTCTCCCCCTCCCTCCCCCCTTGCTCCCCCTTACCCTCCCTTCCCTTTGACCATTTTAGTGTTCCTCTAGTCCTCCTATGTACCGCCCCCATCCAACAATACTATGAACTATCCTCCTTATATCAGAGAAAACATTTGGTGCTTGGATTTTTGAGACTGACTAACTTCACTTAGCATTATGTCTTCCAACTTCATCCATTTACCTGCAAATGCCATTAATTTATTTTCTTTTATTGCTGAGTAAAATTCCATTGTGCATATATACCACATTTTCTTAATCCACTCATTTACTGAGGGACATCTAGGTTGATTCCACAACCTAGCTATTGTGAATTGCGCAGCTACAAACATTGAGATAGCTGTGTCACAGTAATATGCTGTTTTTAAGTCCTTTGGGAATAGACCCAGGAGTGGGATGGCTGGGTCACAGGGTGGCTCCATTCCCAGTTTTCCAAGAAATCTTCATACTGCTTTCCATAATGGTTGCACCATTTTGCAGTCCGACCAGCAATGTATGAGTGTGCCTTTTTCCCCACATCCTCTCCAACATTTATTGTTGCTTGTGTTCTTGACAGCTGCCATTCTGACTGGAGTGAAGTGAAATCTTAGAGTAGTTTTCATTTGCATTTCTCTAATTGCCAGCGATGTTGAACATTTTTTCATGTATTTGTTAATTAATTGTGTATCTTCTTCTGAGAGGTGTCTTCTCAATTCCTTAGCCCATGTATTGATTGGGTTATTTGTTTTTTTGGTGTAAAGTTTTTTGAGTTCTTTATATATTCTAGAAATTAATGCTCTGTCTGATGTGCATGTACTAAATATTTGTTCCCAATTAGTTGGCTCTCTGTTCACCTCACTGATTGTTTCTTTTGCTGAGAAGAAGCTTTTTAGTTTAAATCTATCCCATTCATTAATTCTTGGTAGTAATTCTTGCGCTACAGGATTCTTATTAAGAAACTTGGGGCCTAATCCGACATGTTGGAAATTGGAGCTTACTTTTTCTTCTATTAGGCGTATTGTCTCTGGTCTAATTCCTAGGTCCTTGATCCACTTTGAATTGAGTTTTGTGCATGGTGAGAGATAAGGATTTAATTTCAATTTGGTGCATATGGATTTCCAGTTTTCCCAGCACCATTTGTTGAAGAGGCTATCCTTTCTCCACTGTACATTTTTGGCACCTTTGTCTAATATAAGATAGCTGAAATTATATGTATTAGTTTCCATGTCCTCAATTCTGTACCATTGGTCCACCAGTCTGTTTTGGTGCCAATACCATGCTGTTCTTTTTACTATTGCTCTATAGTATAATTTAAGGTCCGGTATGGTGATGCCCCCTGCTTCACTTTTCTTGCTCAGGATTGCTTTGGCTATTCTGGGTCTCTTATTTTTTCCAGATGAATTTCATGACTGCTATTTCTATTTCTTTGAAGAATGACATTGGGATTTTGATTGGAATTGCATTAAATCTGTATAATGCTTTTGGTAGTATGGATATTTTGACAATATTAATTCTACCTATCCAAGAGCAAGGTAGGTCTTTTCATCTTCTGAGTTCATCTATGATTTCTTTCTTTAGTGTTCTATAATTTTCTTTATAGAGGTCTTTCACCTCTTTCGTTAGGTTGATTCCCAGGTATTTTATTTTTTTTTGATGCTATTGTAAATGGGGTAGTTTTCATCATTTCCCTTTCAGAGTCTTTGTTGCTGATGTACAAAAATGCCTTTGACTTATGTGTGTTGATTTTGTACAGCCCAGAGTATTTTAAAATCAGAAAGCAGGAATACCTTGTTTAATTTAAAGGTCTTTATATTTGTAAGGCAATTTATCTTTCAAAATACTTTCAGATACTCTTTTATCCCCCAAATGTTTTTTTAATCATCTTCTTTCATGACTTTTTTGCTATGGATGGATTTTGCTTCAGGATTATGGGAATGGATCAATACATGACATCCAACATCAGATAGGTGGGAAGGACAGCAATTTATTACTTATATTCACAGGCTAAAGAAGGAGTATATGCCAGGCAGTGCCACACAAGTATTGTATTTGGGAATAGAGTGAGCAACCAGGGTCTGTGGAAGGAAGGCTTTGCAGTATCAACAGGGTGGAGTATCCGCTAGTCCCTGTGTGAGGATGTGATTGGTTTATTTGAATAATTTCAGGGACTGGCAAGGAACTGACATCTGCTACCACGAAAAGAGCTGGAAGTGTACATAGTCCCCCTGATCAGGAAGGTTATTAGGCCGGGGACCTGGGGAGGCAAACTTGCAATGGGGCCAGATGAGACTTGGTTTTTCCCCAGGTGTCAACATACCATTAATTACTGAGCTTCAGTTTTAGGCCTTACATGATATGCCATCCTCCATTTGCTCACCATACTAAGATTGTGAAGTAGGTAATTTAGTGGAAAACTTGGAAGATAAAATTACACAATGTGAATTGTGAATTGGAAGATGACAGAAAAGATTATCCGTATGCAAAATATCCTGTGTGAGTACATGCAAGCTTAGATATCTATGTACATCTAAGTGATTTGATATTTAAGGATTTTTCTCTTCAGTGTACCTGGTATAACAAGAACATGTTTATCCTTGTGATTACATGGAATTAAGCATCCTGATGAAGTGAAGTCTTTGTAAAGTGAGGGTGGGGTTCGAAAAAAAATATTAACAACCTTTACCAAATACCTGTCTTTTCAACACACAACATACTGTGACAACTAAACATCCCATTTCTTTCCTCTGTTCCCTGGAAAAGATCAAAACCTTAGCATGTTCTATATGACCTCAGAGGTGAGGTCTTCCCCTCATTTTCTTCACTCCATTTACAGTGACCTTCCTTCAGCCTCTTCTACTTGACATTTTTGTTCCAAACATGGAGCTTTGTCTACATTTTGCAACATGCCTCAAATGCTTTCTCTCCTTCCACCTTACTTCTGCTCCCACCAGTTCTCCTAATTAATCTCATTTTTTAGGTCTGCTCAAGTGATGTTTCCTTGTGAGAATATTTTCCTGATATCTAGGATAGACTAGGTCTCCCTATTCTAATGTAATCTGTAATTTTCTTCATAAGATTTATCACAATATTACATTCATTTATTTGTGTGATAATTTAAATAATTACCTTTTTTTTTCTTGAAGGAAAAAATGTCTTTTCTTTCCTTTCTGTTCTATACTATCACCTCATTCTTTAGAGTTCATTAAATAGAAGGATAGAGACTTAGCATAAATTTGATAATTGAAATAATGAATTTATCATATTCACAACATAGTTAAAAAGTAAAAAAAATGAGAATTTGAATCAGAACAATGTATCTTCATATTCAAAAATATCCTGGGTTAAGATATATAATTTCTTCACATACAAACTGGGGATTGAAATGTACTTGAGATACATGCAATAAGAAATATAAAGTATTTAACATAGTTCCTAGCACATTGTAGAAGGACAAAAAACAAACTTATTTTTATTTCACTATTATGAAATATAAAAAGAACTTATCAAACTGCTATATAGCAAGTAATAAATAGGTAATGCTTTTGAGGCTGTTGTTATTATTAGTGATATGAATGGTAGGTATAAAAAATAATTATGCATTTTTCAGATATGCTTCAAATATTTTTTTCTAATTGCTTTCAATAAACACATGGGATCTTTTCTTTCTGAGAAGATTGAGAAGAAACATAAGTAGGGTGAAAGTTTCATGTGACTGTTGATCAGTACAGCCTGGGGTAGGATATGATCTCCTGTGGTGGCCAGCCCATGGGATATCTATGCCACACATTTATTCATGAGTGACACCTTTAAAAATTAAGTCCATAAAGGACATGTGAAAGGGTGTTATAGTGATCTTTTTTTATATGTTTATTTATTTGCTTTAGTTGTACACAATGCCTTTATTTTTACGTGGTGCTGAGGATTGAACCCCGGGCCACACATGTGCTAGGTGAGCACTCTACCGCTGAGCCACAATCCCAGCCCATATTGATCTTTGAAAACAGATCATAATGTTCATAATCAAAGAGAATGTATGGGCAAATCAATACATCAGGAGCTGAGTTGAGTTATAAGGTCATGGGTTGTTTCTAATCACATTAACTGTCAATTCAGAAAAAGAAAAATATCTAACTATTTGTAGAAATTTTCAGGAGATTTAGTGACATTGATCATTATCAAGTGATTCCTTGAAGTCTATGCTAAGAACTTTCTGTGAGTGTGCAACTTCGTGCATAAGAACAGGGAGAATAATGATTTTCAAATGATTGTGAAATTCAATGACCAAACATGGATTTCCACACAGCAGTCAAGAGTTATGAAGTCCCCTGCATTTTGTGATTGGATTTCTTCTAGTGAGGGGTTAATTCCTACAGGCATTCCAACTTAGGGCATTGAGGGGATGGGCAGGAAACAAAGGGGTCCCAACCCTGTTTGAAAGCAAGGGGCCCTGGAGGCAGCAATGGCTGGAACTAGAGTTGAGGCAGAGGGCCTGGAATGATACACAAGACATGTTCAGTTTTGATCCTATGATAATTTATAGTAAAGAATATGTAATTTTCTTCCTCTGTGGACTGATGCCAATTTACCATGAGATAATTTCTCCAACTGCTGACCCCAAGACAGATTGTAGACTTTGTATGACAGACTGAGATATTGCTCCTCTTCTAGAATTTATGAGTGAAGCTCTTGGATAGTGTGAAAAAAGATGTTATGTATTTCTTGGAAGGAGATAAATATTAAATGGTTGAAAACATCCTCTCATGTATTTAACCAATAAATATAGATATTGCCAGGGAGGATAGAATTTATCATAGGTGTTGGAGAAAACTTTACAGCAGAGAAACAACACAAACAAACCAAAACATAAATAAATAGAACATTTCCTAGTTTTTATTCACCAAAATTCTTTTGATGTCAGCACCTGGAAATGCAGCAAAGATTGGTTTAAATAAGAAAGGGACATGTACTGTGTCATGTGTCTGGGAAGCCTAGGGTGTCGGGTTGATTTAATCACACTTTAGTCTAAGGGTTCTATCAATGTCAGTAGCACTATTCTTTTCTCCTTCTGTTCTCTCAAATTCAATATCTTTGGTATATGGGCCACATGATCTGCTTTCTCTATGGTCTTTATGCATCCAGAAAATTGTGCCCATCAACTCTAGTCCCACTTTGGCCTTGATGCTTAAGCTTTTTGGCTGCTGTGGCCTAAAGACCTGACAAGAACAATTAGAGGAGAAAATGTTTATTTGGGGCTCACCCTATACACAGCCGGCTCTATTTCTCATGGCTTGAGGTGAGGCAGAACATCATAAAGGATATGATGATCAAGAAGCACAGAGAGAATTTCTCCCAATGAGGACAAAATGTATACATCAAAATCATGTCCCCAGTGACCCACCTCCTCCAGCCATACCCTACCTGCTTACATTTACCACTCAGTTAATCCCTTTCAGGGGGCTAATTCACTGTTTAGGTTAAGGTTATCATAACTCAATCATATAACTTCTAAACTTTCTTGCATTATCTAACCCATGATCTTTTGAGGGACACTTCATATCTAAACCATAAACAATGCTTTTGTTTCATATAACATTTACTTTATTTCCTAATAAAATATTTAGTATCAAATTATCTTTGAAGAACAAAGAGGTCCTAGCACAATCTAGAGTCAACCAACAAAAGTGAAGTTCTTTCATTCAATGCCCATGAATGAATGAGCACAAGAACTCTACTTCAGTGTATCTCTGAGTTATAATTCTGTAGGAAGCATAGTGATTGACAGGCATGGTCACATGAAAACTGTGTTTTCAGTTTTGTGAAAATCACATGAATGACAAGGAAAATGCTGAAATAAAACAACCCAGAATTTTGGGGTGACCAGAGGAGAAAATATATGCCTAATGAATATGTTTTTGTTTGTGTGATAGGACGTAATAGAGTAAGTTCACCTGTATAAGAAGAAACTAACCAAAGCTGTATTGGTTTATTCAAGAGATATCCTGGAATATCAGAGAATATTATAAAATTCTAAAAGATAAAAATATGAGGAGAATCTACTGTAATACCATCATTTTACAAAGAGAAAAAAAAACCCTCAGGCTCAGCAAAAGAAGTAGCATTTTCAATGATCGCTAGAGATGCACGTTTAGGAGGAGTGGGGAAGCACAGAGATATTAGTCAGGACAGAGTTGTGGAGTTAGTGAGATTAACTTTGAACTTATGAGACTCTTGAGATGTGCAGAAATAAGGTACATACTTGATGCTTAAAAGTTACAGACCTCAGCACTAAGATTTTTAGTTTTATAAAAAATTTGGTGTAAATTTTTCATTGTAAAATTGTAAAGGCCTATTATAGAAAATTAGGAAAATTTGAATATTCATGTAAGCAAAAATGAAAGAAATATACCATTATGGATCCCCAATTGTTATTGGCATCTTGATATATACATATGTACATATGTATATATATATATATTTGATATATAAATAAATATATATGCAATTGTTTTGACTATGTATACAGATAGTGTACATTAAATATGTATGTATAGATTCTTATTTGTACCCTGTATATGAATATATTTTCCCATGGAAAATTTTTCCAGTTATTTTGCTAGAATAAACAATATTTTGAAAACACTTTTGAAAATAACTTCATGCAAGTTCTTAATTATTCCCTAAGAAAAAAATTTATGAAAGTGGAATTTCCACAAGAGAATAAATTATTTAAGAGTGCTGTTTTTATTGTTAAGTAAAATTAAAAGTAGGTGAAGTATCTTCATAGCCCTCTTTAAAACAGAAAAGACCCAGAATCCTGCTGACCTTCACCCCAGTGTGGCCAGCCTCAGGTGAGTCCCACTGACCCCCCCTGGTGTGCGACCAGGCTCTATCCAGTCCCACCGACCTCCTCCTCAGAGCAGGAGACAGCAAGGACAGACCCGCCCAACTCTTCTTTACTGCAGGCAGGCCGAGAACAGTTCTGGGGAGCTACATTGGCATGCCGCCAGGCTCAGGTCAGTCCTACTAACCTCCACCATAGCATGGCCAGACCCAGGTCAGTCCCGCTGACATCTGCTTGAGTGTGGTCAGGCTCATGGCAGTTCCACCAACCTCCGCCAGAGCACAGGTGGGCCTAGGCCAGCCCAGCCCACACCCACAGAGCTCAGGTGAGTCTAGGACAGCTTCACTGACCTCTGCTCAGAGGACTGCCTCTTCCAACCAGCATTCCCCCATAGGAGCTCAGACTCAACCAGTCTGGCCCACATCAACCTGTGTGGACCCAGCCCCAGGTAGCATACTTTGAGAGACAGCGGCAGATTCTAATAGCCCAACATTAAGGGGAGGCACAGACAACCTGGAAGGATATTACAAGAATATAGGGTAGAAACTGTAATATCTCAGATCTACACTGCAAGAAAGTAAGGCAATAGATGACATGAAAAAACAAGAGAGGAAAGTACCCCAAACAAACCAGGATTTTACAATAACAGAACCCATGCTCAGCGAAGTTGAAGAAATGTTAGAGAAGAATTCCAGAAGGTTCATAATTATAATGATCTGTGAATTAAAGATGACCTAAAGGAACAAATATGGGCAAAAATTGACCTCTACAACAAAGATATAAGAGAGCAAATACAGGTAGGAAAAGATTACTTCAAAAAAGAGATAGAAACTCTGAAAAAAAAATAGTCAGAAATCCTTAAAATGAAGGAAACAATTAACCAAATAAAAAACACAATATAAGGCATCACCAACAGACTAGATCAACTGGAAGAAAGAACTTCAGACAATGAAAACAAGGTATATAATCTTGAAAATAAAGTTGACCACACAGTGAAGATAGCAAGAAACCACGAACAGAACATCCAAGAATTATGGGACAGCAACAAAACACCAAATATAAGAGTAATTGGGATAGAGGAAGACCCAGAGTTTCAAACCAAAGGAATGCACAATCTCTTCAATGAGATAATATCAGCAAATTTCTCAAGCATGAAGAGTGAATTGGAAAACCAAACACAAGAGGCTTATAGGACACCAAATGTACAAAATTACAACAGATCTTCATCAAGACACATTATAATGAAAATACCTACCATACAGAACAAGGATATAATTTTAAAAGCTACAAGAGAGAGGAATCTGATCACATATAGGGGGAAACCAATTCGTATCACGGCAGATTTTTCAACTCAGACACTCAAAGCTAGGAGATCATGGAACAACATATTCCAAGCTCTGAAAGAAAATGGATGCCAACCAAGAATCTTATACACAGCAAAATTAAGCTTTAGATTTGAGGACGAAATAAAAACCTTACATGATAAACAAAAGTTAAAAGAATTTATGAGTAGAAAGCCAGCACTACAGAACATCCTCAGCAAAATATTCCATGAAGAGGAAAAATAAAACAATGATGAAAATCAGCAGAGGGAGGTATTACACTAAAGGAAAAACCAATCAGAGGAGAAACTATGTCAAGTTAAATACCAAAAATAAACCAAAATGGCTGGGAATACAAAACATGTTTTAATAATAACTCTGAATGTTAATGGCCTGAACTCACCAATCAAAAGACATAGAATAGCAGATTGGATCAAAAAAATAGACCCAACAATATGCTGGCTCCAAGAGACTCATCTCATAGGAAAAGACATCCACAGGCTGAGGGTGAAAGATTGGGAAAAATCCTACCACTCAAATGGACTAAGGAAACAAGCAGGGGTTTCCATCTTCATATCAGATAAAGTAGATTTCAAGCTAAAGTCAATCAAAAGAGATGAGGAAGGACACTACATACTGCTCAAGGGAACCATACACCAACAAGACTTAGCAATTATAAATATATATGCCCCAAACAATGGAGCATCCATGTTCATCAAACTCTCCTCAAGTTTAAGAGTCAAATTGACCACAATACAATAATTCTGGGTGACTTTAACACACCCCTTTCACCACTGGATAGATCTTCCCAACAAAAGCTGAACAAAGAAACTATAGAACTCAAAAATACAATAAACAACTTAGACTTAATTGACTTATATAGAATATTTCATCCTTCAACAAGTGAATACACTTTCTTCTCAGCATCACATGGATCCTTCTCTAAAATAGACCATATACTAGGCCACAAAACAACTCTTAGCAAATATAAAAAAATAGAGATACTACCCTGCATTCTATCAGACAATAATGGAAAGAAATTAGAAATTAATGATAAAATAAGAAATAAATGCTACTCCAATACCTGGAGACTAAATAATATGCTACTGAATAAACAATGAGTTGGAGAAGACATCAAGGAAGAGATTAAAAAATTCTTAGCGGTGAATGAGAACACAGACACACCATATCAAAATCTCTGGGACACTATGAAGGCAATTCTAAGAGGAAAGTACATTGCATTGAGTTCATTCCTCAAAAGAAGAAAAAGTCAACAAATAAATGACTTAAAATTACATTTCAAAGCTCTAGAAAAAGAAGAACAATCCAACACTAAAAGTGGTAGAAGACAGGAAATAATTAAAATCAGAGCTGAAATCAATAAAATTGTAACAAAAGAAACAATTGAAAAAATTGACAAAACAAAAAGTTGATTCTTTGAAAAAATAAATAAAATTGACAGACCCTTAGCCAGGCTAATAAAGAGAAAAAGAGAGAAAACTCAAATTACTAATATATGTGATGAAAAAGGAAATATAACAAAAAACACTACAGAAATAACAGGAAATAATTTGAAATTATTTTTGAAAACTTGTACTCCAACAAAATACAAAACACCAAAGGCATTGGTCAATTTTTAGAGTTGTATGATCTGCTCAAATTAAAGCAGGATGATATAAACAGACCCATATCAAGCGATGGAATAGAAGATGCCATCAGAAGCTTACCAATTAAGAAAAGCCCAGGACAGGATGGATACACAGCCAAATTCTACAAGACCTTTAAAAAAGAACTGATACCAATACTCTTCAATTTATTTTAGGAAATAGAAAAAGACGGAGCACTTCCAAATCATTCTGTGAGGCCAATATCACCTTGATACCCAAACCAGGCAAATACACATGAAAAAAAAAAAAAAAAAAAAAAAAAAAAGAAAGCTTCAGACCAATATCTTTAATGAACATAGATGCAAAAATTCTCAATAAAATTATGGCAAAATGGATAAAAAAACACATCAAAAATATAATACACCATGATCAAGTGGGGATCATTCCAAGTATGCAAGGATGGTTCAACATACCGAAATCAATAATTGTAATTGATCACATCAATAGACCTAAATATAAGAACCATATGATTATCTTATTATATGCAAAAAAAGTATTTGACAAAATACAGCACCACGTCATGTTCAAAACACTAGAAAAACTAAGGATAACAGGAACATGTTTCAACACCATAAAAGCTATCTATGCTAAGCCCCAGGCCAACATTATTGTAAATGGAGAAAAATTGAAAGCATTCCCTCTAAAAACTGGAACAAGACAGGGTTGCCATCTTTCACCACTTCTATTTAACATAGTAATTGAAACGCTGGCCAGAGCAATAAGACAGACAAAAGAAATTAAAGGGATACAGATAGGTAAAGTAGAACTCAAATTATCATTATTCACTGACAGTATGATTTTATACCTAGAAGACCCAAAATATTCCACCAGAAAACTTCTAGAACTCATAAATGAATTAAGCAAAGTAGCAGGATACAAAATCAACATCAATAAATCTAAGGCATTTCTATATATCGTGACAAATCCTCTGAAAGGGAAATGAGGAAAACTACCCCGTTTACGATAGCATCAAAAAATATAAAATACTTGGGAATCAAATTAACCAAAGACATGAAAGACCTCTGTAATGAAAACTACAGAACACTAAAGAAAGAAATTACAGAAGACCTCAGAAGATGGAAAGATCTACCCTGTTCTTGGATAGGCAGAACTAATATTGTCAAAATGGCCACACTACCAAAAGTGCTATGCAGATTTAATGCAATTCCAATCAAAATCCCAATGACATAGAAATAGAAAAAGTAGTCATGAAATTCATCTGGAAAAAGAAGAGACTCAGAATAGCTAAAGCAATCCTTAGTAAGAAGAGTGAAGCAGGTGGCATCACTATACCAGACCTTAAATTATACTACAGAGCAATAGTAACAAAAAACCGCATGGTACTGGCACCAAAATAGGCTGGTAGACCAATGGTACAGAATAGAGGACACAGAGACGAACGCATGTAATTTCAGTTATCTTATATTGGACAAAGGCGCAAAAAATGTACATTGGAGAAGAGATAGCCTCTTCAATAAATGGTGCTGGGAAAACTGGAAATCCATATGCAACAAAATGAAATTAAACCTCGCTATCTCTCACCATTCACAAAATTCAACTCAAAGTGGATCAAGGATCTAGGAATTAGACCGGAGATACTATGCCTAATAGAAGAAAAAGTAAGTTCTAAACTCCAACATGTTGGATTAGGCCCTAAATTCCTTAATAAGACTCCTATAGTGCAAGAATTAATATCAAGGGTCAATAAATGGGATGAATTCAAATTAAAAAGCTTCATCTCAGCAAAAGAAACAATCAGTGAAGTGAATAGAGGGCCTACTAATTGGGAACAAATTTTTTAGCACATGCACTTCAGATAGAGCAGTAATCTCTAAAATATATAAAGAATTCAAAAATCTTAACACACACACACCACACACACACACACACACACACACATATCTCAATCAATAAATGAGCCAAGGAACTGAACAGACTCTTCTCAGAAGAAGATATACAATCAATTAACAAATACATGAAAAAATGTTCAATATCTCTGGCAATTAGAGAAATGCAAATGAAAACCACTCTTAAGATTTCATCTTACACCAGTTAGAATGGTAGCTATTAAGAACACAAACAACAATAAATGTTGGCGAGGATGTGGAGAAAAAGGCACATTCATACATTGCTGGTGGGACTGTAAAATGGTGCAGCCAGTATGTAAAGCACTATAGAGATCCTTGGAAAACTGGGAATGGAACCACCCTATGACCCAGCTATCCCACTCCTCGGTCTATACCCAAAGGACTTAAAAACAGCATACTACAGGGAAACAGTCACATCAATATTTATAGCAGCACAATTCACAATAGCTAAACTGTGGAACCAATCTAGATGCCCTTCAGTAGATGAATGGATAAAGAAAATGTGGTATGTATACACAATGGAGTATTACTCAGCAGTAAGAGAGAATAAAATCATGGCATTCACAGGCAAATGGATGAAGTTAGAGAATATAATGCTAAGTGAAGCTAACCAATCCCAAAAAGCCAAATGCCAAAAGTTTTCTCTGATATAAGGAGGCTGATTCACAGTGGGGTTGGGATGGGGAGCATAGGAGGATTAGAGGAACACTAGAATGGCCAATGGGGAGGGAGGGAGGGAAAGGGAGGGGGAGAAAAGGGTGAAGAAAAAAAAAAGATGGTAGAATGAGATGGATATCATTGCCCTAAGTGCATGTATGAAGTCACAAATGGTGTGAATATACTTTGTATACAACCAGAAATATGTGAAAATGTGTTCTATAAGTATAATATGAAATGTAATACATTCTGTTGTCATTTCTAACAACTTAGAATAAAAAATAAATAAATTTAATAAAAAAAGAGAAAAGACCCAGTCCATTGCAGCTCTCTTTATTCAAAAAAACTCATCATCTCTTTAGTAATAATGATTCTGTACAATTTATGTTTTGCTCAAGGGTAATCATCAGAAATATTTGTCTCTGAAATTAATTAATATCCCATTGAGAACACATTTCATAGTGTGTCTGAGAGATTTCTATGCAGCTAATGTCCTTTCACATTTGTCAAAATTTTTTGTAATTTTGAAATGCAAAAACATTTAGTAGTAAATTTCACCAATAAAACTGTATTAAATAGATATTGAACAGAACATTGAAATCTTTGGATGTATGTTTAGTTATTCAAATAATTTTTATAGCTATAGTGATACGTTGAATAATTATATTTGAAACAATTATTGAACATTGATCTTTTTGAAAATTCAGTGTCTAACACATTGTTTTATTTATAATAGCTTTTCAATACTTATTTGATTCAATAAATGAGCGAATGAATTAGTAAATGAGGATTATCTCAATTTTCATTCACAATTATAAACTTAAATTATACATTTTATAATTACTATTCAAAATTAATAAATTAGTGGGTTAAGTTCAAATGTAAAAGATTTGAAGACTGTAAATATTTTATTATTGTGATTGCACATAATGAAAACTTTTGATGTTGTCTTAATTAGCTGCTGTTTATCAATAAGTGTGTGTGTGTGTGTGTGTGTGTGTGTGTGTGCTTTTTGACCCATAAAATAATCAAAGAAAAGACAAAAGATCATATCTTTGGAAAATGTCAAAATCAAATATTTTTTCTATATTATTTCTGGTTGACTGCTTTGATAATCAAGTAGATATACTGTCTACAAAGCCTGTCTCTTGGAAATCACAAAATGTTTTTAAAATAGTTTTCTTAGGAGCATGAAACTATAAAATACATAAATTATAGAACAAAAGCCTACATATACCATTTAGAAAATGATCTAACCTGTAAGAGCACTCTAACATCATTCTTTCTGCTTTAGAAACACAATTCTTTCAAGGTGAATGAAAAACCCCTTGGGAGAATTTATTTCTTGCATTTGGGTCCATTTCCAAGTCAAATAATTTATATTTTGAAATTATTTTAAATTTTAGACCAATTTGACTTATTCAAGCGACATGTGGCTTCTGGAAATTAGACAATTAACAGCTAAAAATGTTCATGAGCTCTATCTGGAGCTCTCTTTTATTTCAGAACCATGGACAGCTCTTACCACCAAGCAGCCAGCTCATAAATTTTCTCTCAGTGACAAAAGAGAGAACATATAGTCATATGCTTGGAGTAATACGAAAGCTCTAAAAACAAATGTTTCATGACTTATATTCTACTTACATTGAATTAATGCAAATATCTTCATCTTCTGGGCAGACACATTTTAATACTAGGAGGCAATATAACACAATGAAAGATTTTATATATTCAACGTATTTTTGTTGAACATCCTCTAAGTGAAAGGCATGGAGGTAAGAACAGATGAATGAAACAATGTGGCCCTTTATTTTATGATTTAGTTACTGCATGCTATGTTATTCATCAATCGGCTGAGTCTTCTCTAAGATTTACTGTATTTTGAAGGTGAATACTCTTCTCTGTGATATTCAGTCCCTGTATAATGTTTGCAGTGCCAGAAATGCTCTGTAAGTGCATCAAAGTAGACTATAAATATTAAAAGGAATATGGTATAATCTAAACCCAAGCTTCATAGTCAGACTTGGGTTCTTTTAGCTTCTGCTATGTAGCAACTGTATTCTTTGTGGAATGTTATTTATGCTCTCTGAAACTTAGTTTCCTCAACCTGCAAAATGAAGATAACATTGCTTATCTTGTAGTGTTGTTGTAAGAGTTAGAAAGAATAGCTAGGTATTCTCTATGTATGATTCCTTGAACTAACTTTATTAATTTGAGTGAATAATTTTTATGTAGATATTTTTACTTTCAGAGGAGAACATTTTCTGGGACTTTGGAAATTGGGTTTCTAAGAGATATTTCTTTCATATTTTATAAAAATTAAGCTAGTAAAATGTATACCCTGTAACAGTAAGATAGAAAAAAAAAATAATCCATTCATATACCATCTAGCCTGAGGTAACTGATGCCAACAGGATGATAAACAGTGTTTTCCATATTTTTTCAATTCTTGAAAACAAGGAGTGATTTATGTTTTTCAAATGGGACTGTTTTCTGTTTTCCTTCTTTACTTGATAATGTACTTGGATATTTCATATTTACGTAAAATATCTTATCAGAGCTGCATCACATGTGTCTTATAGCCTGTAACTTTTTCTCTGCTGGAGCATATGGATGTGTGTGTGTGTGTGTGTGTGTATTTGCTATTTCAAGCACTGCTGCTACAAATCATAATCAAATCATATTAAGTACTTTTACATTTTTTTCAAAGCAAAATCCATCCCTAAAGCCTGGTGGGGTGTGTCTTTAATATGCTAATGATGATGGCCAGGCTATTAAAAAGCTGTTTTCAGCTATGACCATTATGGTTAATGATGGTGCTGAATTACAATGGGGTTTTTATAAGTGAATCTATATATAAGTAGATAGCTTAATCAGTACCTAGAATCAAATTCAAATACACTTCCTTAAAGAATTAATGGCAAGATTAGGGATTTAAATGCTTAAAAATATCATTAAACATGGTTGTTTGAAATGAGTATCAATAAATGCTCTTAATTAAGTTCATTTAAAGGTACACATACACAAGCACATTATAATTATTGTAATATTAACTGACTTAAATGCAACCAGTGTCAAAGCTGTACAAGTTATTTAATATCTATATGCATTAATACATGCTGTAATTTTTTATATATGTTTATAAGTTAGATGTATTCTCATGTTTTTATGCATCTTGTTTTGCTTTTGTTTCACTATGTATTACTGAAAGATTTTAGGATTTAGCAATAATTATTTTCTATCAGCTGCGACAGACCTCTCCTTGACAGTTCTGTGGATGTACAGATGAGATGCAGTAAGTGGTTGAATTCACATGGACAGTCTCACTTGAGGAAAAAAAAAAAAGACTCCTGTTTTTAGTCTATAAATTACTTATGCCATGTAATTTTACAGACCAGAAAATAACTTTAGAAATTTTTAAACAATTTATTAAGGTAAAATTATATTACACATATCTAAAGTGTATAGTTCAGTAGATATGAAATATCACTGATAAAGATAATGAATACATGCATTATTCCCCCCAAATTTTTTATATGCCTTTCTAATCCTTTCCTTTCCTTCCTCCTCCCCAAATCTCTTACTACAGGTAACCACTTATTTGCTTTCTTTAGCTATATTTACATTTTTTATAATTTTATGTAAATGGAACAATACAGTATGTAATAGTATTTTCTTGGCATTTTTTAATTCTGCATAATTATTTTGAGTTCCATCCATGCTTTTCCAGGTATTGAGCTAAATCCTTAATGTTGCTAAGTAGTATCTCATCATATGTATGAATCACAGTGTGTCTATTCTTTCATCTGAGGATAAACAACACATTCATTCTTTCAATGCTCTTGAGTGAGATTAGATGTCTGGATTCTCTCATGGGTTTGCTTTCCCAGAAACTATCAAGCCAGTTTGACTATGGTGCCCCATCTATACTTCCCAACAGCAGTGTATGGAAGTTCAACCTGCTCCACATTCCTGCCAGCATGCCAAGATATGGTCAGTCTTTTTAATCACAACAAATCTATCAGGTGTTATGTCATTATGGCTTTAATTTGCATTTTTCTAGTAACTAAGGATTTCAAGTATCTTTACATGTGCTATATACCACCCATGTATCTATTGGTAGACTTATATTGAGAATCCTTGCCTATTCTTTTTAAACATATATATTTACTTATTGTTGGACTCAATACATTTATTTATTTTTGTGTGGTGCTGAGGATTGAACCCAGTACCTCACACATGGTAGGTGAGCACTCTACTGCTGAGCCACAACCCCAGCCCCTCTTGCCTATCTTTTTTCTGGAACTGTTTATTTTCTTACTTTTGAATTTTTAGGGTTTTTTACATATTTTGTTAAACGTTCTTTATAAGATGCATAATTTGCAAATATTTTCTCGCAGACTGTGGATTTATGTTTCTTTTAACAGCATCTTTTAAAGAGTGAATGCTTATACCTTTCAAAGATAAATTATCAGTTGTTTTTATAGATTACACTTTTGGTATCTAATATTTGCCTGATGAATGTCATTATGACTTTCCTTCATATGACTTTTCAGAAATTTAATCATTTTTGGTTCTACACCTGTATCTATAATTTTATGAAATAATTTTATATATAGCATGAGGTGTGCATCAAGGCTCATTTTTGTGTGTCTTTATGGATATGTAATCATTCCAACACCATTTGTTGTAAAGCATTTGTCAGTATGTATATGGCTTTATTTCTAGAATTTATTTTCTACCATTGATCTACTTGTTTATTTTTGTAATAATATAATATTTTCTTGTTAAGCGTAGCTTTACAATAAATTTTGAAATCAGCAATGCAAGTTCTCCAACTTTGATCTCCTTTCATAAAGTTGTTTTGGATATCCTATACCTTTTTAATTTCCATGTGAATTTTAGAATCAGATTGCCTTAATCTCCAATGAGTTCTGAGACTTGAATGGATGAGTGGGGCTTGAAGAGTTTTGGGAGATGTGGAAGCCCAACTTTCCATCTGTGTCTCAGAAGAAATTTTGACATTCCAGAAATACTAGCCCTTTCTTTCTACTACCTATTGGAATCTGGACCCTTAGTTATTCCCCCAAAGTAGGCCATTGTTCTACCAAACCAACCATATGACATTGAAGCATGCCTAGGTATCTAAAAGATAAATACAGATTTATAGGATAGGATTGGATTACTCAAGTCTGTGGCAATAAAATTGAAAATTGGAAGGAGGAAGATGGTTTTCCAGAAAAATAAATATGAAAAATCAAAAACTAACACAAAAAGGCAGAAAACCCATAGACAAATTCCTCCAAGTAGTAATAGAAATATTTACTATTAATCAAGAATTAGTGGTTGAGTTGGGCATGGTAGCACAGGGACTGGAGAGGCTGACTAGGCCCATCTCATCAAGCAATTTGCGAAGACCCTTAGCAACTTAGCGAGATCCTGTCCAATATAAAAATAAAATAAAAGGGACTGAGAATGTAACTCAATGGTAAAGTGTCCCTAGGTGGTTCAATCCCAGAACCCCCCCCCCCTGAAAAAAAAATGAATGAATGAATGAATGAATGAATGAACAAAAAAAAAAAAAGAAAGAAAGAAAAAGAAAAAATAGTACCTGAGAAATTCATCACTGAGTTTTAGCTTTGGGTTAAGGGACAGAATATTCAAAGCACATTTAAACTTTCCAGATTATAGAAAAAGATGGATTCTTTTTCTAATCTACTTTCTGAAGCTAAAATTGTTTTAATAACTATGTAGTTCATCAATGATACCATAGGCCATTTTTAATGCTAAATATTGAGCAAAATTTTTGGTATAATATTAGCAAGTAGCTCAGAGATATGTAAAACACACTCTTATAAAGTAGGATTTGCTTAAAAAATGGGAATTTATTTTAATATCCAGAAACATATGCTTATAAGACATTGTATTATCATGCTGAAAGAGATCATTCACATTAATAGTAAAAACATTTGACAAAATTCAACTCCACCATTTTCCAACATATGCCTCCAAAAAGAGCACTAAAAATTATGCTATATATGCTCTTAAATATTAACACATGTAAATATATCACAAATTAGATCATTATGACCATAGAACACATTTCATAGGGCCTTAGAGGTACTTAAATGGAGTTAATTACTTTCATATTTTATATTTCTCAGATACTTGAAATTCTGAACAGGGAAAATTTCCAGTTTTATACAAAATTAAATCAATGCTTATTAAAAATAAAATTATTTGAATTAAAGTCAGGCAGATATTTTACAGGAATTTTTTTTTTATATATCTTAAAGGATTTTGAAAATTTAGGAAGTTTTGAACAAACACTGGAAAAAGCAGAATGAAATGCTGCTTTTGCTGACAAAGTGTAGTTCTATAAAACATGTAACTATGGAAAAACTACAAAGGATTCTAGAATTCACCAAAAATTGGATAATCTGCGTGAAACATGAATTGACACTTTCTCAACACTGGTAATACTTGAAAAACATAGTTATCTCTAACAAAAATAATTAACTATAGCACACGTACACTGAAAAGCACTTAGTAATGAACTCAGGAAGATGAAGCACAAGATTTTATATGAGAAATCTTTTTGAAAGTCATAAAACAAGATGCAAGCAAATGGAAAAGACAATCCTGTTATTATAGAGGAAGGCTTCTTATGTCATTTGTCTCAACTTAACATAAACTTAATGAAATTCCAATTAGAATACCACATAGATTGTTACTTGAATAATATGATCTTAAAAATTTATGTGGAACCATAAATGCTGGCAAATACCTGATAACTATGACAGAATATGTAAAGTTTCTGTAATCAATACAGTAGTAGTATGTGGAACAAGAAAATAAATCAGTGGAAATAAATATGTCCTAGGATACTTAAGAAATGATGCACATGATAAATATATAAACTATAGAATCACACAGATGATAGTTTAATTCAGTATGAAATAGGATAGTGGTGACGCCCTTGAAAGAGCTCTTAAAGAAGATGATGTGGACCTTCTTTCTCTTATTATGCTTTCTTTCCTAGTATGTTTAAAAGTAAATTGTATCTAATTAAAATGTTAATTTAAAAGAACAATGAAATCTTGCAAGAAGACATAGGAAATAGGGAATGGTGTCACATGTGTGTAATCCCAACTACTCAGGAGGTTGATGCAGGAGGATCTCAAGTTTGAGGCCAGTCTGGGCAATTTAACAAGAGTCTCAAAATAAAATAAAAATGGCTGGAGATGTAGCTCAGTAGTATAGCACCCCTGGGTTCAATCCCCAGTACTGAAAAAAATTATAAAAAGAAAGAAACTACATATGCAATGTCAACTCGGTAGAGGAGGGCTTCTTAAGGATAAAATTTTGAAATATTTTTTAAAATATTGTTTAAAACAGAAAATTTGTGTAATAAAACAGGAACTGTTATCGTAGGCAAATGATAGAACTGAATAAACTCCCCAAATAAATAAAAAAATTCTTAAAAATCTTAGTGGGAAAAAGATCCTCTGATCGAATATTTTGCTGTTGAAATCTGAAGGACTATAGCTCTTGTTCTTGGTAATACTTACTTAAATTTCTGAAGTTGCATTGTTGATATTTCATCAAGGTTTGTTCAAATTTTAAACTTTTTATAGTGTTAAATGTAGATGACTTACTTTTTTTTCTTTGTTTCTTTTCTTCTTTCTTTCTTTGTTCTTCTTCATAATATCTAGACTTATTTTCTCTAGCAAATGGCATGAAAAATAAATGGACGTTCCTTTTTTTCTTTGTTTCTTTTCTTCTTTCTTTCCTCTTTTCTCTAGCATGCATGAAAAAATAAATGGACTCCTTTTCCTCTGGATTGACAGCTCTTTTAGTCTAAAGGATCTGTGAGAGTTAAAGTTGTTGTTTTGCAGCCCACACAGAAATTCTTCCTATGGTGTCCAGGTAGAGCTTTTCTTTAGAGATTTGGGGATTTCCAAGCTTAGTGTTGTAATTGGAGAAGGCTTGGCTTCTGATTCTGGAGGGAAAAGCAAACAGAAGAGATGGGTTTTTCATATCAGGTAGAAATTTAAGTGACATTTAAAATTTCATGTGAGCTTCATGAGGAAAAAAAAAAAAAAAACTTAGTCCTTGAATTCTTAACATGCAGCAATCCTTTCCTAAAAGTTTTTATCTTAAATATACATGTTAATAAGTATGAACTTGGGTGGAATGATACCTGAATGATAATTTATGTTTTACCAAATCAAAAAGTCAGACTGGTGGTAATTTGAATTTGTATCAAACGTTTCTTTCATAAAGATTACTTGAGATAATGCTAAATTTTTAGAGAATAATGTTTTCCCCAAAAATATCTTAAGTTAAAATGGCACAAATTTTTAAATTAATAGTTAATAAAATAAATGGCACATTTTTCTTATCTCTTTACTAAGTAAGATGAGGCCACTATTAGGTAGTTCTTTCCTACTTTCATAGAAGGTATGACAAATCGGAAAATTTTAATTATTTAAAAAGTTATAAATGTGGAGAATTTAAATTAGAACTTTTAAAAATTCTGACAAATAATAAAGTCTGTTATAAAGTGATGAGAATTTTTATTTGGTAAATATATAGTTTTTTTAATGTCAAAATAAACTTAGCAACTTTCTCCAAAAATTATTTCTAGAGACAATGGCATTTAAAAAAGTATCATTTATTTTCTTGAGTAAAAATTATTTAGTTGTTTGTCTCTGCTGAAACTTCTGGGCAATGAGACTTTTTGTTTTTGTTTTTGCATTTCAAATTATGTCTTAAATTTAAAATTCTAACATTTCTGGGCACATTTATTCCTTTTGGAGCGATGGTAAGGATAGGATCCCAGGTCTCATGTGCATGTATATAATACCTTTTAAGAATTGTATATCTGGCTATATTATGACAAGCCTTGTAAATTCACCTCCCTAATTCAACTAAGTTTTGAATAACAAGATGAACTGAGTGCCTACTCTGTTAGAAGGTACCTAAAAATCCACCTGATATGTGCACAGTTAGCTTTGCTTAATTTCAATTCAATATAGTTTGTATGTTATGCTGATGAATTTCCCAGATTTTAAAATACAAAATAATGACATTTTTTATAATCTCTTATAATTTGAGAAAAAAGTGCCTACTTCATGCATTCCCCTTCAGAGAAAATAAATGAATAAAAGGGAGGTTGATATTTTTAGAGAAAAATAATGTATTTCTAATGTTCCTTAAGAAATGTAGAGGAAAAAATACTTTGTATACAACCAGAGATATATAAAAATGTGCTCTATAAGTGTAGTATGAAATGTAATGAATTCTGCTGTCATATATAACAACTCAAAATAAAAATAATAAATAAATAAATAAATAAATAAATAAATAAATCATATATGTTTACTCCTTCCTGGTTTAGGTAATTTGAAATCTGAGGATTCCAAACCAATGCCTTTCATCCTACTTTGTGATACAACTGTAAATATTCTCCCTCACTCATGCAGACATTGGCAATCAACCATGTCCCTCTGTGCTATCATTATAAGTGTTCACACTCCTTTGAAGACAGCTTTCTACTGATCTACTCCAGTACTGAATGTAATGTACAAGATGAAATGTTTTCCATCCTTCTCCTACTACATGGCAAACTAACTCCATTTTAGCTCCATTCTAAATTTTTAGGGGGAAAGACATTTTAAACATTATCTAGTCTAATTCCCAAAAGTTAAAAAAAAAAAAAAAAAAGGGATAAAACTGGAGCAGAGATGCTAAGTGACTTATACAGTCCCACTCACTAGTCACTTAATAACAATTTGCTTTTTAACATTCAAGTACTTCTTGCAGGATGTTTCTACTCTGTCCAGTTTCCTGCAGCTTGATCTACATGGCCTCCTCCTTCCTTCTCCTAACTCCTTATTGCACATACAACTAGAAAAGCCCAAGAATGAAAAAAGACATTAAGATAGACCCATAGAAGGAGCTTTGCCTAAACTTTACTAATTCACACAGATCTGCATGATTTTTGCCATACCTGTGCTCTCTTCTTCCTGATAGACCTAGGTGAAGCTTGTGACTTAAATGTAGTTTGCAAATGTACTTGGCCTTGTGTGGTATTTTAGAACCATTTTTAGAAATGAGGGCTGAGGATATAGCTCAGGGGTATAGAGTGCTTGCCTAGCATGAGCAAGGAAGGCCCTGGGCTTGGTCCCTAGAACCATAAAACAAAAACAAACAAAAAAGCAAACAAGTGGTTAGCTTTAGCTCCTCATTCTGAAGGGTAGGAATCAGGTGGGCCTGAGGTATAGTTGATCCCTTTAGTGACATATAAGGCCTTCACTTTGCTATTTGACTTGCATTTGCACAATTCCCTCTTTGTCTCTGGCACCAGTATGGGTATTACTGGCCACACATCATCATATATATGCAGCATATACATTTTTATCTTCACTGTGTCTCTCAAGAGATAGAGGACAAATGTGGACACAGATGGCTATGCAACTCCCCCCCCCCCCCCCCCCGCAACTAGAATGCTCTGTGGTTTTAATTAACTGGACTTTATAAACATTTGAGTTAACAACCCTTGGCCATACTACATTTTTGTCCATGTCATAGTAGTATGCATTAGCAATTAGACTTAAAATCATCAGATCTTGCAACCTTTCTTAAATTAGCGATAGTGAAGAAAAAGAGAAGTAACAAAAAAAATTTCCTTCACTTCTGTTATTGCTTCTGGTTACACAATAATTTTCTGTATACTATTTGCCCTTAAGATGTGACTAAAAATATGTCTTCTTTCAAAGTTCAGCATTTTTTAAAAATAAGGTAATCTTCATAAACCCTTTACATGTGAAAAGACTTAGAAACAAATGGCAGAGTCATTACTCAGTGGCAGGTGAATTCTACAAAAACTAGAAATACAATGAAGCCTTTGAGTACCTGTGGTGCAGGTTTTTCAGCATGAGACCCATTGCTAAGTCATTTTCCCTCTCCAGGTGACCTGGCAGGCTTTGCTGTGGGTACTAGACATTTCCTCTCTCCTCACCCGGTTCCATTTGCTCTGAACATTTTCATGTGAATTCTAGACAACGTTTGCAAATGATGGTTTGAAATACCTGTTAAAGTTTAAAGAAACCATAATGAATAATTCTGTTTTCCCATTGCTTTACTTTCACAAAACTTTGGCATTGAGTTAAAAGACACCTTACTTATTTTCAAGAAAAATACTAACCATTGATCTTTTAGTATTTTAAGAGCAAGAGGTTACATATTTTCTTCTAAATAGAAAGACAGCCTCTCTTGACTCTTTATAATAGATGATAGTGACTAATCATCTGAGCTTCACTGTGGTACATTTGACCTCTAATGAAAATGTTTCTCTGTCAAAAATTTCTGATTTGAACTTCTTTAAAACCATAGCACTCAGCACTAAAGTTTCATCAAGAAAGGGAGTCCCCAAAGAACTGTTTATAAAGCTAGGCAGGGAAAGTGCATATATTCTCCCAAACCCCTCCTTTGAAGGAAAGATTAAAAGATGGGGCACATTTTCCAATTTTCTTCTTGGCAGCTTCTTTTTTCTACTCTGTAAGTTGAGGAAAAAAAAAAAAAAAAAAACAGAGGAATAATCAGACATCTTCAGTATCTGTCTGGATTCTATTGCCAGCTGTTTTGGTAAGTTACAGACCATTCTTATTAAACTGCACAGTCTAAAGGTCCCTGTCTCCTACACAGGATGAAATTCAGCTATAGACCTCTATAAATGCAGACTATTGGCTGTGGGTTTTTAGGCACTGTTGCTGCGGCTACACTTTCTATGTGCTGTTTTTCTTATTTTCTTTTTGCTCCTTGTTCTCAGTTTTTTTATTGTTTACAACTTAGCTTTCTTGTTTGGTTCACATAACCGTGTGTTTGAATCTCAGTCGTTCAGTCTGTGGGACTTCTGGTAAATTGTTTATTTTCTGTGAGTTTCTGATTTCTCATTCAAAAAAGTGGAAATGATAACACTTTTTTATTAATGCTGTTTTTGGAAAATAATTGATGTAACATGCTTAGGATAATGTCTGGAATATAACAATTTCTTGATTCTAATATATTATAAAATAATTGGTATTATAGATTTTCCAGAGTTAAGAGATGGGGGGATTCCTGTGTGGAAGAAATTTTCTCGTTCATGTGAGAGAAGTAGACCTCAAAAGAAGGTGTAATCTTGTCAGTTTCGTTTCTAAAAGGGATTTTGGCCAGTTGATGGATAGTTCTGTAACTTTCTGTGCTACATGGTGTTTTTAGAACTAGAAGAGAATAAAAAAGATGGCACAGAAAAGAAAACATCTAGCTTTATGCCAGGTTCTTCTCTAACTTTCTTTATTTCTGAATCTCATACCTTAGAGTTTTCTTTTTTCCCCAAAGACATGACTTTTATAAGAAGCATTGAAAGAGATTAAAAATAATAGACAAGGCTGGTGCAGTGGCTCACACCTGTAATCCCAGAGGCTCCAGAGGCTGAGGCAGGAGGATCAAAAGTTCAAAGCCAGCCTCAGTAACTTAGCAAGGCCCTAAGTGACTTAGTGAGACACTGTCTCAAGAAAAAAAATAAAAGGGCCGGGGATGTGGTTCAGTGGTTATGACACCCTTGGTTCAATCCCTGGTATGGAAAAAAAAAAAAAAAAAAAAAAGACAAGAAATTGAACATAAAGAACAAATTATCATGATAATTAAATATGAGCTCTACTTATCCTTTTATTTATTTTATTTATTTCTGTGGTTTTAATGTTTTTGGTGTACATTTGTAAATTAGTACATTTTACATAAATGTTTGGATTTTGGGCTAAACTTAAAAATCAGATGTGATTTACCCTCTGAGATTAGTAGGAATTACTCTCCAGCTTCAAACCCAAAGGTTGGCAGTGCCATACATAGTTCAATACATCTTTGGTAAAGGCATTAAAGAATGTTTATGCTAGATAAAAATGCAGAGTGATTAGTGCTAGTGGGCCTTTAGGATGCCAACAGAGGTCACAAGAGAGGAAGTGAGTGGAACAAGGTTTGTTCTTTTTTTCTGGAAATAGCTTTGCAACATGATTTACATCTACCAATGTTAAGAGAAGCCTGTTGGATATCTTGCACACCCCCCAAACACCATGTGGGTACGCTGTCTACCATCTTGATTTTCCCTCACCCTTCTGAAATTGGATTCTTGACATGTCAAGTGGCCTCTCAATGGTCAAGACCAGTGACATTTTCTCTACTTTTGTCCCTTTAACTTTCTGTAACATTTAGTTCCATTTGCCTGTCCGGTCTTTGAATTTTCTCCCACTGGAACGTAGTCACTATTGACTGAGAATTTCCTCTGTGCCTGGGCAGAGTTCTGTGGTTTAATTTCTTTAAAATAACCTCATGAAGTACTTGTCATCCCATTTTAAAAATCAAAAGAAATTTAAACGGGAACATTTGCCCATGGTCCCTCAGCTAGCCTACGCAAGAAACTGAAAATATGTTTCGGGCCCAGAGTCCAGCGCCCATGTTCTCCATTCTGTGTCCATTCTCAACACAATGAGCGCGGTCTTCTATGACCACTTTTCTGTCTTCAGTCAGTTTGGCTGGCTGACTTAGCTTCCACCAATCTGCCCCAGGAAATAGTGAGCACCTTCCTCACGTCTCCCCCTTTAAGCTTCATCCAATGAAGTTTTAAATGAAAAAGTATTCCTACTTTGCTTTTCATAAGTCATTAAGGCTTTTTATTTGCCTTTTTAAAATTATCCTCAAAAGAAGTATAAAAAAATTCTTTTAACTATCTTTTAATTTCTATTGTTTTTAAAATTAGATTGTAGTCATTGAGTATTGTTTGTATTTCAATTTAAATAATTTATTATTGGTTTTTTCCTTGTGGCCAAATATAGAGTGAAAATTTTATTAATATTTCATGGATACTTGAAAAAGTACTATTTTTTCAGAGTACTAGGCTTAGTATCGATTTATTTTAAATTATTCAGCTCATGTCATTTTTATTCTTTTATTCAGATAAAGAAAGAGAGTAATGTATAAGACATATTGCTGCTTGTACATGTTTACCCTTGTATACCCAGATGCTTTGCCCCTTTAAGTTTGCTACTATGAGATCTAGCCTATGGATAACGTACCGTTAGGTTTTTACTATATGTTGTACCCTTCATACTTATAAAATATCCTTTACTACACATGTCACCCACAACTTATTAGTCGAAGATTATTGACTATTTAAAAGTGAATATTTGAGTCTATGTTTTGGTCTATTTTCATAGATGAGTTTCATTTGAAATATTTCTTTTATTGTTTAAATTCACCTATCTTAAGGTGTTATAGTACTCGTACTCTTGGTTCACAATCAGTAATCAAATTACAGAAAATAAACATTGTTGCAGGTGGTAGATGAGGTCATATTCATATGAAACTTTACTCATTTATATTCATGCTATGACTTACTATTAATTTTTATTTGATCAGTTTTGCTCAGCACTCATACAAGGTCATACATCTAAAAACTTATTTAGTAGAATTCAGATGATCAAATATGCTTCATTCCATACACTGTGGGATACTCCTTGTTGTTGAGCTTGATCAATAAAAGTAAAATTGGTTTCCATGGATATTGCTGTCAAA
The DNA here is from genome assembly GCA_025594165.1 of Tamias sibiricus. Classification (NCBI taxonomy): domain Eukaryota; kingdom Metazoa; phylum Chordata; class Mammalia; order Rodentia; family Sciuridae; genus Tamias; species Tamias sibiricus. The sequence continues at coordinate 17,285,670 of CM046662.1, forward strand.
TGTTGAGATAAGTCTTTGAAGACTCCTTTATATTACTTTCCAAAGAAAATGAAAAAACTTTAAGAATATCATCCTTTTCAGGTTTTTTGATATCATGATATGTTATCTTTTGCATTTTATTTGAAATTAAATATATTGTTATGCAGGAGCCCTGTTTGGGGAGATGGCTTAAATTGCGGTTGACTATGGGCCATGGAGATTTGGGCATTGCCGCCTTCCGTAGTCTCACGGGACTTGGCCCGGGATCTCGAGTGACTTGAGCCGAGATTGCTGATTGGGTCAGCGCCATTTTTTGGTGGTGTGTGGTGCGTGTTAGTCGTTGTTAGAGCCAGAGAGAAAAGTTATCAGAATAAAAAGCTGTTTGTTTCCAGTTCGCCTCTGAACTTCTTCCCATGGCTTCGTTGCTCCAAGCGACCATCGCTTCAGGCGGCAACATTGTTAGATTTATTTTTAAAGTTTAATTATTAGTATTATAATTTTTATAAACGTGAACACGTTAAAACAAACACTCCCCACAATCACCACACCTTTAATTAATTTTATATCTATTCTATTTTTTTAAAAAAATTGTCTATATAATAAGTTTATTCAATCTAAATCTAGGGATTGACATTTTTGCTTTGCAAACAGTGAATATCAGAGTTATCCTATCAGACTGATTGAAGTGATGGCTGAAAATTAGTAGCAAAAGATTTAGTAGAACTGAGAAATGAGTTGATCTAAAAAGTTCTACTTTCGCTCAAATACTTATATTAATTATATTTGCTTTCTATTTCAGGGACTTTATAAATTGTTCAAGACTCAAAAAATTAGATGGATTCAGATTTATTTCTACTCATTTCTTCTAAAATTGATTTGTTCTCAAGTTACTTTTAAGTGTCATTACACAATCTTATAGGATGTAGCTCAGAGATGGTTTAGTTTGCTTCAACAAGCAACTTTGGATCAGCCTTTTTCCTGGTAGACCCATATTTTATTTCTGAACATTAATTAATCATTAATAACCATGATGTTGAGTGTTACAATGAAGTCTCTGTAACTCTTCTTCCAAATGCCTTTTTATTCAAAAGAACCTAACTTTTATTCTTACACTTGTGAAAAAAATAACTAAAATTCCTACTTTCCTGCACACAGTTACACTTTTCCTTCATAGAGGGTACTCAACCAAGATGGACTAAAGGTTGTAATCTGGTCCTGAGAATCTAGATTTTTTTTTTATAATAAGCACAAACTAATTTGTGAAACAAGTATAATCATATTTAGGCCAAATATAATAGTTCAAATGCAATTTTAATGAAAAGAAACTATTGTCCATTTTCTTATCTCTTGCCTGGGGATTGAACTATGGAAATGTGTGCTAAGATTTGTAAAGGCTTTTGTGTCTGTATCTGTCTCTTTGTTTCTGTTTCTTCTCTCTCTCTGTCTTACATATATGTACGTGTGCATATGTGTGTGTATGAAATATATATGCATTTATGTATGTGTGCATATTTATCAATCCACATATCCAGATAAATATACATTTATTTATGTGTTTATATGAATATCTATACTTACATATACACAGAGAGGGAGATACACATACATATTTAAAATCAAGGTTATATAATAGATGCATAGATAAGTAAAAATTCTGATTACCTGCATGGAATGACAGTATAGGTTTGTAATCCAGTCAGTGGAGTCTACATATGGAGTATTATAGAATTGACAACTGCTTTTTACCATTAGAAATTCTCTCTCTTGTATTAATTCTTTTTCCTTACCTGTAAAAAGAGGACTTTGATATCAGCCTTGATTTAGTACCATTTAGCACATGAAAACTGATCCTGCTTATAGTAAATGCTCAAGAAATGGGCAACTATGATCATTTACATTTTCTTGATATTCCAGAATGTATCTAGAACATGAAATGTATATAGAAATTCTTCTTGTTTTCAGCTTTGAATGTCTTTGAGCCAGTTTTATCTCCAAATATTTGTTTCTTCCTTAGTAATTGAGTGACAGTTGAACCAAAGATTTGCTCTTTGTGAAATGGAAGTAAATTGTCCATCTCCTTTTCACTTTCCTACTTTCGATCTAGATTTTATTTTTTCTTTTTGATACAGGGAATTGAACTCAGAGGTACTCAACCCCTGAGCCACATCTCTAACCTTTTTAAAAAAATATTTTTTTTAGAGACAGGGTCTCGCTGAGTTGCTTAGGGCCTGGCTAAGTTGCTGAGGCTGGTTTGAACTCATGATCCTCCTACCTCAGCCTCCTGAGCTGCTGGGATTACAAGTATGCACCACGGAGCCCAGCCCCTCTTTCCCATTTTTAACTTATCACCTAATTTATAGCTGAGAGTGAAGTAACTTTTCCAAGGTGAAATTCTCAAACTGTATCCAGCAAAACTCAATATTGATATGTTCTTGGTTTTTAGAGCCAGTTCTTTTTTTTTAATTTGAAGTTGTTGTATATAATCGTAGATGCATTATAATTCATAATAAACATATAGAGCATATTTTTACATATCACTGTGTGTATATGAAGTATATTCACATTATTTGTGTCTTCATACATACACTTAGGGTAATGATATCCATCTTGTTCTACCATTTTTTTTTTTCTTTCATTCCCCCTTCCCCCTCCCTTCCCCTCCTTCTCCATTGACCTTTCTAGTATTCCTCTAATCCTCTTATGCTCCCTATCCCAACCCCATTGTGAATCTTCCTCCTTATATCAGAGAAAACATTCGGCATTTGGATTCTTGAGATTGGCTAATTTCACTTAGCATTATATTCTCCAATTTCATCCATTTACCTGCAAAGCCATTATTTTATTCTCTTTTATTGCTGAGTAATATTCCATTGTGTATAAAGAAAGAAAATGTGGTATATATACACAATGGAAGATTTAGATCCAGTTATTATTTGGGTGACTTGGAGTGTTCATTTTTGCCGTTAGCATCACTGGACTTGGCATTGCCCAATTTCTTATAGTGGCTTATTGGAAATTACCTGCTAGTGTTGTATTCCTCCATAGTTAATAATGGAATGAAATAAAGTTGTCCTGGAGGGCTGGGGTTGTGGCTCAGTGGTAGAGTGCTTGCCTAGCAAGTGTGAGGCACTGAGTTCAATCCTCGGCATCACATATAAATAAATAAATAAAATAAAGATATTGTGTTCATCTACAATTTAAAAAAAAAAAGTTGTCCTGGAAGAAATTGATGATCAGAATTTCTTCTCTTTCTATCATTTGCCCAAGTTTATCAGCCCATACTCTTAAGGGAAAGGATTTCTGTCCTGTCTTTGTTCTTTGAAGTGGCACTTAACTTTTCCAGTTTTCCAATAGTCTTGCACATAAAAGAGTTTGGTTGAGAAAGCTGTTCCCAAAAATATTTGAGCTAGTATTTCAGGGCATGGCTGGGATTTTGTATAATCCCTTGTAGTTTAGAATATATGACACAAAATAATTTCCAATTGCTGACAATTTTGTTGTGGCTAAAATATGAATGCTGGATAATGTATGAAACCTATAGTTGTAGACACTTAGTTAATGCAACTTTGTCACAGAACCAGCAGGAATCTATTGTACTGTTGTCACTAACTTTGAGCCATTAAAGATCATAAAATTTTGACAGGAAGCATGTAGCTCTTTTTGCTATTTATTAAAATATATACTAGAACTGTCTGGTGAATGATATGCTCAGTGCTCAGCTGGTATAAGTCAGAAATTATCTTTTTATTTCAATTACATGCAAAACGTCTGGAAAAAGCTAAGTCATTATTATTGTTTTAAACTGAGTATTGAACCCCGGAGTGCTTTACCACTGAGCTACATCCCCAGCCTTTTTTATTTTTTATTTTGAAACAGTGTCTAGCTAAGTTGCAGTGGCTGGCTTTGAATTCCCGATCCTCCAGCCTCAGCCTCTGAGCTGTTGGGATTACAAGTGTGCACCACTGTGTCCAGCAGGCATAATTCTTAAGCATAAATATGTAAAAATAAAAGCACCTCTTTTGAGCTTTATTGGAAAGTTGAACTCTGCAATATCAACAAATCAATTTCTTATAGCATCTTTGGCATTCATATAATTGTACTGAGATCATAGAACAACATGACAGCTAACTTTCTAGATATTTCTATTTGTAGTCATCAGACTGCTTCAAACACTGGACTAGAAGGTCCTTTAACAAATTTATTTTGAGAAAGATATTCAAATCCAATCTGTCCTTTTTTCTCTATGATAAAGTATTCTTTTCAATTCAATTATCAAGACCTAAATAGCATTTAAATGCCTGACAAGGGAAATATTAACCACATTTTAATAGCTAAAGACAGTATGGATTTCAGATGGGAACAGTTTTAAAGCTGTTATTCAATGCTTGATGGTCACTTCATTTTACATCATCATTTTTTGGGGTTAAGGTAATAATTTTATTCTGTGTAGGAGGAATTTGCTGTGGTTCACCAATCATGAATCAGGCAAGATCTGAAATATGAAACAGCTAGATAAGTAAACATATAATTTAGGACTAAAATTTTGATAACATTTTTCTTTTGTACTTTTTGCTTTACTTTCTGAATAGATCCTTACTCATTATATTTAATTTGGGGAAGGTTACAGTCTCTGAAGTATGGGGTAAATTGCTGCCTTCAGAGAGAGCATTCCAGAGTGAATTCATTTCCTCAGCATTCCAAAGTGAATTTGTTTCCTTTCCATTGTGATAATTCACATTTAAACAATATTTTGTCTTCTGCAAACATTTCAAATTCATGCAAAGATAATTAAGAGTTATATGCATTTTGTTTTCTTCTTAAACTTCATTATTCAGAGATTTAGATTATACCATTTTTAATTGCTCTGGGCTAGAACACAGATTTTAAATGTAGACAAACCTCCCAGAGATAATATTATAAATGTTTTAGTTTGTACTAGCAAAACATAAGCGAGAGGCATTGCTATCTGTGATTAGAAGTGTGTCTGATTAAAGAAGGATGACGAGGGGTTGGGAAAAGAATATACTGAAGAGAAAAAGTACATAGTTGAATAGAGTCAAATATACAAAAATAGAACACAAAAGTGAAGCTTCATCCTAGTCTATTTTCCCTTCTTGTTTTCAGGTTTTTTTTTTTTTTTTTTTTTTTTTTTTTTTTTTTTTACATTAGATGGACACAATGTTTATTTTATTTATTTTTATGTGGTGCTGAGGATCAAACCCAGTGCCTCACATGTTTAGGCAAGCACTGTACCACTGAGCTACAACCTCAGCCCAGTTTCAGTTTCTGGATGTTTTAAAAGCCTAGATGAAATAAAGTAGAGGAAGGGGATCAAGAGGGTGAGAGGGGAGGGAAGGGATGTGGACATACTGGGAAATGAAATCTACCAAATTATGCTATGTCTATGTATGAACATGCCACATATATATGTGTGTGTTTATGTGTGTATGTGTGTGGTTGTATTTACATATATATGTGTGTGTGTTTATTTATATTTATAATGTACTAATTAAAATAACAATTATAATACAAGGCAGATCAGCAGAGCCGAGCAAGTAAATTGGGTAGGAAGGAGGGGAGGGAAAGGAGAGGTGCTGGGTAAGGAGATGCATCAAAATATGTTATGTGCATGTATGAATATGGCATAATAAGTCCCACTATTATGCATAATTATAATGTGCTAATAAGAAAGTTTTTAAAGCCTAGATTAAGTAATTTTGTTGTTTGTTTCCAGCTTTTTTTTTTTTTTTTTGTGACAGCATATGTAAGTAGTAACAGAAGAAGTGAGCGCACTGACGGTGGGTTTTTTAAAAATATTTTTTATTTAATGTTCTGTAGTTTTCATTACAGAGGTCTTTCACATCTTTGGTTAAGTTGATTCCCAAGTATTTTATTTTTTTTGATGCTATTGTAAACGGGGTAGTTTTCCTCATTTCCCTTTCAGAGGATTTGTCACTGATATATAGAAATGCCTTAGATTTATGGGGTTGATTTTGTATCTTTTGCTGAATTCATTTATGAGTTCTAGAAGTTTTCTGGTGGAATTTTTTGGGTCTTCTAGGTATAAAATCATATTGTCAGTGAATAATGATAATTTGAGTTCTACTTTACCTATCTGTATCCCTTTAATTTCTTTTGTCTGTCTTATTTCTCTGGCCAGCATTTTAATTACTATGCTAAATAGAAGTGGTGAATGAGGGCATCCCTGTCTTGTTCCAGTTTTTAGAGCGAATGCTTTCAATTTTTCTCCATTTAGAATAATGTTGGCCTGGGGATTAGCATAGATAGCTTTTACGATGTTGAGATATGTTCCTGTTATCCCTAGTTTTTCTAGTGTTTTGAACATGAAGGGGTGCTGTATTTTGTCAAATGCTTTTTCTGCATCTATTGAGATAATCATATGGTTCTTATCTTTGAGTCTATTGATGTGATGAATTACAATTATTGATTTCGGTATGTTGAACCATCCTTGCATCCATGGAATGAACCCCACTTGATCGTGGTGTATTATATTTTTGATATGTTTTTGTATCCGTTTTGCCAGAATTTTATTGAGAATTTTTGCATCTATGTTCATTAAAGATATGGGTCTGAAGTTTTCTTTTTTTGATGTGTCTTTGCCTGGTTTGGGAATCAGAGTGATATTGGCCTCATAGAATGAGTTTGGAAGTGCTCCGTCTTTTTCTATTTCCTGAAATAAATTGAAGAGTATTGGTATCAGTTCTTCTTTAAAGGTCTTGTAGAACTCGGCTGTGTATCCATCTGGTCTTGGGCTTTTCTTGGTTGGTAGGCTTCTGATGGCATCTTTTATTTCGTTGCTCGAAATTGGTCTGTTCAAATTGTGTATATCATCCTGCTTTAATTTGGGCAGATCACACGACTCTAGGAATTTATCGATGCCTTCGGTGGTTTGTATTTTGTTGGAGTACAAGTTTTCAAAATAATTTCAAATTATTTCCTGTATTTCCGTAGTACTTGTTGTGATATTTTCTTTTTCATTGCATATGTTAGTAATTTGAGTTTTCCCTCTCCTTCTTTTTGTTAGAATGGCTAAGGGTATGTCAATTTTATTTATTTTTTCAAAGAACAAACTTTTTGTTTTGTCAATTTTTTCAATTGTTTCTTTTGTTTCAATTTCATTAATTTCAGCTCTGATTTTAATTATTTCCTGTCTTCTACCACTTTTGGTGTTGGATTGTTCTTCTTTTCTAGAGCTTTGAGATGTAATTTTAAGTCACTTATTCGTTGACTTTTTCTTCTTTTGAGGAATGAACTCAATGCAATGAACTTTCCTCTTGAACTGCCTTCATAGTGTCCCAGAGATTTTGATATGTTGTGTCTGTGTTCTCATTCACCTCTAAGAATTTTTTAATCTCCTCTTTGATGTCATCTGCAACCCATTGTTCATTCAGTACATTAAAGAAAGAAATTATGGAAGGCCTTAGAAGATGGAAAAATCTACCCTGTTCTTGGATAGGCAGAACTAATATTGTCAAAATGACCATTACTACCAAAAGCACTATACAGATTTAATGCAGTGCCAATCAAAATCCCAATGGCACTCCTCATAGATATAGAAAAAGCAGTCATGAAATTCATCTGGAAAAATACGAGACCCAGAATAGCTAAAGCAATCCTTAGGAAGAGGAGTGAAGCAGGTAGCATCACTATACCGGACCTTAAATCATACTACAGAGCAATAGTAACAAAACCAGCATGGTATTGGCACCAAAATAGGCTGGTAGACCAATGGTACACAATAGAGTACACAGAGACTAACACATATAATTTCAGTTATCTTATATTAGACAAAGGCGCCAAAAACGTACATTGGAGAAAAGATAGACTCTTCAACAAATGGTGCTGGGAAAACTGGAAATCCATATGCACCAAAATGAAATTAAATGTCTATCTTTCATCATGCACAAAATTTAACTCAAAGTGGATCAAGGATCTAGGAATTAGACCAGAGACACTATACCTAATAGAAGAAAAAGTAAGCTCTAATCTCCAACATGTTGGATTAGGCCCCAAGTTCCTTAATAAGAATCCTGTAGCACAAGAATTAATATCAAGAATCAATAAATGGGATAGATTCAAATTACAAAGCTTCTTCTCAACAAAAGAAACAATCAGTGAGGTGAATAGAGAGCTTACTAATCTGGAAGAAATCTTTACTACACGCACGTCAGAAAGAACACTAATCTCTAGAATATATAAAGAACTTAAAAATCTTAACACCAAAAAAAAACAAATAACCAAATCGATAAATGGGCCAAGGATTTGAACAGACACTTCTCTGAAGATGATATACAATCATTCAAGAAACACTTGAAAAAATGTTCAACATCTCTGGCAATTAGAGAAATGCAAATCAAAACCACTCTAAGATTTCATCTCACACCAGTCAGAATGACAGCTATTAAGAACACAAACAACAATAAATTTTTGCAAGGATGTAGAGAAAAAGGCATACTCATACATTGTTGGTGGGACTGCAAAATGGTGAAGCCAATATGGAAAGCAGTATGGAGATTTCTTGGAAAACTTGGAATGGAACCACCTTATGATCCAGCTATCCCAACTCCTCGGTCTATACCCAAAACACTTAAAAACAGCATACTACAGGGACACAGCCACATCATTGTTTATAGCAGCACAGTTCACAATAGTTAAACTGTGGAACCAACCTAGATGCCCTTCAGTAGATGAATGGATAAAGAAAATGTGGTATATATACACAATAGAGTATTACTCAGCAGTAAGAGAGAATAAAATCATGACATTCACAGGTAAATGGATGAAATTGGAGAATATAATGCTAAGTGAAGCTAGTCAATCACAAAAAGCCAAATGTCAAATGTTTTTTCTGATGTATGGAGGCCGATTCACAGTGGGGTTGGGATGGGGAGCATAGGAGGATTAGAGGAACACTAGAATGGCCAATGGGGAGGGAGGGGATAGGAGGGAGCAAAAGGGTGAAGAAGAAAAAAAGGTGGTAGAATGAGATGGATATCATTACCTTAAGTGCATGTATGAAGTCATGAATGGTGTGAATATACTTTGCATTCAACCAGAGATATGTAAAAATGTGCTCTATGAGTACAATATGAAATGTAATACATTCTGTTGTCATTTCTAACAACTTAGAATAAAAAATAAACTTAAAGAAAATAAAATTAACAAAAATTTTTTTTAGTTATACACGAACAGAATATCTTTATTTTGCTTATTTATTTTTATGTGGTGCTGAGAATTGAACTCAGTGCATCACATGTGCGAGGGAAGCACTCTGCCACTGAGCCACAATCTCAGACTCTAATGGTGGGTTTTTGTTCTTAGAGAAAAAAAACATGTTGTTGAACAAAAACAATTTTTAGATAAAAAACAGTGTAGACTATAGACCATTCCATTTTTTTTAATGTAATCTTAAAGCAACACAATGGTAAGAGTTTTTACTACAGTGCTGAATTCTAAGGCTGGTTCTCAATATGGAATTCATGAAGCCCTAGAGATCCCTGAGATTCTTTCAAGGGTCCATGATCTCAGAACTATTTTAAAATTAATACTAAAACATTATTTTTTATGTTTTAAATTGTCCCTAATGACACAAAAACAATTGCTGGAGCCTTCTTACAAATCAGTGTGGAAGCATAAAACTGTACTAGCAGTTGCTGATTCTCTATCACCATATACTCATGCTAAATATCACAAAGCCAATCCCATTTGTAAAAGGAATAGTAAAAATAATAATTTTAATAAATCTCAACCCCCAAGTACTTACCACTTTTTATTTTTTATTACTATAATAAATATTAGCCCATATTAGCTGTACAAATGCATAGGATTCACATAAAATTTCTACATATGACATATTATGCTTTAATCACATCCGCCCTTCTCACTGCCTCCCTTATCCTCCCTTTTCTCTCACCTCCCCATCCTCATCTCTTTCCCTAAAAGTCCCTTTTCTACTTCCAGGTCTTTCTTTTTCAACTTTCACACGTGAGAGTAAACATGTACTAAGGTTTAGATATGAGGTGTCCTCATAAAACTCATGTGCGGACAATGCAAAAATGTTTAGAGGTTTAGAGGTGGAATGATTGTATTATAAGAATCTTCACCTAATCAGTGCTTTAATCCCCCTGATAGGGATTAACTGGGTGGTAACCTTGGGCAGCTTGGGTGTTGGCGGAGGAGCTGGGTCACTGGGGCATGCCTTTAAGGTTTATATTTGGTCCTGTGGTGTGGAGAGCTCTCTCTCTGTCTCTGCTTCTTGATTGTCATATCCTGAGCTGCTTTTCTCCATCACACTCTTCTGCCATGATATTCTGCCTCACCTCGGGTCCTGAGGAATGAAGTCAACTTGAGACCTCTGAAATTGTGAGCGCCAAATAAACTTTTCCTCCTCTAAAATTGTTCTTGTCAGGTCTTTTAGTCACAGAGGCAAAATCAACATGTGACATTTGTGTTTCTTTTTCTGATTATTTTGTTTAAAATGATGACTTACAGTTCCATCCATTTTCCTGCAAATGACATAATTTTATTCTTTTTAATGCCTGAATAACAATCCATTGACACACACACATCTTTTTAATATTCCATGTGATGCAGTAGTAATTAGGCAGAAAGCACTTCTGAGGCACAGAAAAGAATGAGTTGATGGAATTGCAAGCTAAACTGGCTGCTGTTTTTATTTACTATTATTTTCCAACTCTCTTATCTGGGTGAGGCTGAATTTTCTTCATGTACTTTAACTAAAATGACCAATCACAACAAAATTAATTTAGAAGAAAAAATAAGAATTCTGCCATCTTCTATCAAGCCAGACATTAAGATGTTTGCAAAAATGTGAAAGAGGATGTAGTTCTCACTGTATTATAATTTATTTATTTTAGTACTGGGAATTAAACCCAGGGGTGTTTGACCACTGAACTACATCCATAGCCCTTTTTAGTTTTTATTTTGAGACCTTCTCACTAAGTTGCTAAGTTGCTGAGGCTGACCTTGAATTTGCAATCTTCCTGCTTCAGCCTCCAGAGTTGCTGGGATTGCAGGCAAGTACCACCGTGCTTGGCCCTCACTATATTATTTTTGTTTTAGGTTATATAACTTTTTCATCAAAATGTGTTATGTGAACATATCATAGGCCTATCATTATTTATCTATCATTAAAATGAATTGATAAAACATTTGAAAAACATCTCAGTTTCAATTTCAAACTTGTTAAATACAGATAAAACTCACATAAACAAAGACTGTTGGTAGTCTACAACAATTTTTTAAGGGTATAAAGGGACTGAAAGACAAAAATGAATTTGAGAACAGCTTTTGTGTGTGGCCTTTTGATAACTGATAGAAACTCATCTGATTTGCATTCTTTCCCTGGAGATGTCCAGTTTGCAATAAAAGTTTATCAACATATTTTTTTCTCAGGGCAGAATTGGAGAAAGAACAAACTTTGAAGGGAGCCAAATCTTGCCTTTCCTCAGAATCCTAGGGCTGCACAGATGCCAGAGTTTTAGGCTTGAAGAGAAGGGACAATGCTTGCCTTATGTCAGTAATCTTGGAACAGATTCTCAGGGCACCTAGAATCTCTCATTCTTCCTTCATTGTTATTTTTAGTTGCTTTCAGAATCATAAAAGCACCAGAGGGAGGGGCTTAACAGGGTTATGTATAGTGGAAATGGTTACTGTCAGGTGGCATTTTGGGAAGTGGGGATTATTTCTTTTGGTCCTTTTTATAGCACTTCAAAGGAAAAAAAGGATATGAGGCATTGAGTGACTTTGCTAAGGCATCAATTTATCTTAGCTCCTGAGATAATGTTGAATGAAAAAAAGAACCAACCACTGGAAATAGATGTAAGGAATTTTGTAAATGAAACAGCACATATGCATTATTATAGCTAACTGCAAATATAATACTTTAGGCCAGACCTTACTGCTAATTTACCAAATTATACTGCAGAATGAAGTGACAGGCAATAGATTAACAGTGCCTGCTCTGAGCTGGGCAGGACACAGCAAGTGCAAGTGGTGATTTGTTGGTGTGAGTGTCATTTGTTAGCTCCTGGGAGTAAATTCTGGTTAGGAGTACATCATAAATTACAAACTTGTATTGTCTGCAGCCAAAGCCTCATTTGTTAGTTTCTCCCTTCCTCTTTTGTTTTTGTAGAGTACTTTATGATCTGCTAAATTAAACTGCACTGTCTGTTCTCTTGATGGAGGCAGAACAATCCCTCACAAATGTTCTTCAGCTTAACCATGAAAGTTTTAAAAAGCCAATATGCAATATGCATGGCAAGCTCTGAACTAGGCTCTGAAAGAAACCAGAGAAAGTGAGTTCCTCCCCTGCAGGTCTTGCAGTGAATTAGAACATCAGTGATAAAGCATAGCATTAGAAAGTGTGAAATTAGTGAATTCTTCTTAGTAGAGTGCATGAGATCCGTGGGGCAGGCAGGGAGTAGTAATTGGTAGTGTGGGTAAAATGAAAACATAGGAATGACATGCTTTTAAAAGTCTTTTAGACAATTATGAAATATTTTAAGTATACCAAAAAGCTCAGACCCGAATTGGATAGTCTCTTCACCACTGTGCATATTTAACAAATTTTAATACTTTGCTTTCGTTTTTTTTTTTTCCAAATTCTGGTCCCTTCATGAGAATGTGCTCTTGGTCTTTCTCATGCCTATTCACTGCCCTTGCTAGTGTTTTATTCTGCTGTGGATTCCATTTGGACATCTTTAAAGCACATATATCCTTAGAAATATAAAAACTGCCTCTGAGGGTCAGGTCACACAAAGTTTTATGCTCCTGCTTCTGGTATTGCAGATGCTACTAGGCTCTCGCCTGTCAGGTCAGGATGTGGAGTTCATCTGGCAAGCTCTGGGTGTTTCTGTAGCCGAAACCCTATGATAACTTCAGAGAGCAGTTCACATTGTGGTATTTTGGTTAAAATCCTAATTAGCCTTCGGCCACTAATGAGCTTGTGGATTGTAAATCTACTCATTATTATGAATGATAGAGCCAGTGCTTGAAATTTGCCAGTTTTGCACTAAGACATAATTATTTATGAAAAGGCCTTGCCCCAGAAATGGAAATCATAATAATTAGATTTAATCTTTCTGGGCTTTATGTATTTTTTTTTCCCCCAGGGGAACAGATGTCTAGAGGGTGCTAATTACTAGTAGTGGAAAGTTTCCCACAGAAACAAACCTGAGAGTCAGGAGACTAAACCCTAGAACTTTGAGCCACACTTAGCCATGTGCTTTTAGAAAAGATGCAATCCCCAGAGGTTTCCTGGCTGTTAATGGTAGATTTGAATTAAATAATGTCACCAGCTATTGATCCCTACAGCTTTCTTTCTCCTAAAACAATGGATTCCGAGGTACTTTTCATAAACTGTTAAAGAGATAAAACAAGCTTGTTCTCAAAGTTTTATTGCTACCTTATTTATTATTACCTTAGTTAAAACTGGACGGTGAATCAAATGCAAAGCCAGGGAAAGCATGCGTGAAAATTGCTTCTTGTTGTCAGGTGGCTGAACTTCACAGTTATGAACAGGTTGGTCAAGACACAAAGGTAACACATTCCCCAGGCCAGATTAAAATGATGTTTATTCAGTGTTCTTGAATTAAGTTAAAGAATATGCATTCATTAAATTTAATGAAGAATTTAATTTTAAACAATCCTATTAAAAGAGATGAACAGATATTGCTTGTGGCCTTTGTAGTAGCAACAGTGTTTCTATATTTTAATAAAATAATACAATTAAATTAGACACTCTTTAGAGATGATGGTCTAATTTAATTTAGTCTAGATTTTAGACCCAACTCCTTTTTTAGATGAGGCTGCAAGGTGGGGGCAGGTTGTGTGGTGAGCAGTGGTATATAGCACGTTAGTGGCAGAGGTGGAATTCCTGGTTTCTAATTCAATGTGCTTCTAATCACACTTCAGAGCTATCATCTTGTTTTTAGTCTAAATATTGATCCTGCCTGCTAATCTGCAACCTCTTGCCCTAGCTGTTCCATCTCTCCCTATACCCTAGATTTCTATGCATCTAGCCCAACTGAAAAGGGGTGCACTTGCAATTTTATAGAAACATTTCCAAGCATTAACATTGACACCCCAAAAGAGGCGTGCAGTGCAAAAGTTTTTACCTGCCTCTTTATTACATTGCAGTCTTACGCGCTTGGCATTGCAGTTGCATGGACATAAGTATGGATTCCAAAATCTGCTGCTTAGATTCAAAACCTACCGCCCTCGTTTTTAACCTAGATGACTTTGAACAAACAGTTCTTTGCCTCAGTGTTCTCTTCTGAAAAAAAAAATATTTTTTAATACTAAATACCTCATAGATTTTTGTGAACATTGGATGAAGTGATATTGACAAAGCACTTTGGAGAGCGCCTGGCACATAGTATGCACTTAGGAAATCGTAGCTATTGTACATTATTAGGTAGAAACAACTTAATGTGCAAAATAATGTGAATTATAAGTGTATTAAGCTTCCAGATGCCATACATAAACAAGCACTTATGTGAATTAAAATTATTGCTACAGGGCAGTTCTTGGTTGGCCTTGGATGGACCCAATTCTCCCCTTTTGATCAATTATAGAATGTGCTGGGAATGGAACATCTCAAGGTGAAGAGCAACTGGCTGGAAAAGTCTGAGCTCTGTTCTAGCCCCCACTAAGAAGCTAGATGTCTTTTGATGGTTTATTCCAGTGTGCCACGTTTCCCCAGGGTGCAAAACACAGAAGAGCTGCTTTTCAGGATCCCTCAGCTACAGTGCCAATGGGGCACCTGTAGATCCAGACTCTTGTTTTCCATGGACAACATCAGGGCACCAGCTTACAATGAATCCAATCCTAGGTTTTTGTTGTCCTGGATGCTTATCTGTAGGCAATAAATCCACTTCATGTAACTTGTTGCACATGAGTGTGTTATTATTGGACTCAGACACTTGGAACCACTTCACAGTGAACCTGCTTCACAATGACAAAAATCCAAAATTGAGTTTTAGCCTAATTATGTAGATAATTATACTGAGATCCAGAATGATTATGTCACCTGATCAAGGTCATTTAGCTAGTCACTGATGGCTAGATTCCAAAACTCAAATTGTTGGTACAGTTAAATTCCATGTTATTACTGCTTTGTGGGTCCAGATTTTAGGGTCCAGGGATTATCCCTCAAATTTTCTAGTTTCAAGCATTTTAAAGGCTTTTTCTTTTTCTTAAAAAAAAAAAATAGAAAATTTCAACTGATTATAAAAAATAGTGCTGGCTGAGTAGTTTTCCTAGGGGTCTTTGAAATGCTAAGGCTGTGCTGCCACAAGATACAGGGTGTTATTATAATTCTTTGGGTGGATTCTGAAATTTGGAAGGAAGCCCTTAATTTAGTACATGCCTGGCTTGAGAGATGGAAGGAGAAGGAGTGAATTAAAACATCAACCACATGAGTCAGGAAGCAATTTCAGACCTGCCCTGACAGGTTTGCTCTCTCATAAAGATCACCCACAGATTGGCTCCACTGGTAAATGTGAAAGTAGGGGACAGAGGAGCAACATCTGTTGGGCTTTATCTCCAAGGGCTGTTTATGCTGCCAGTGACTCAGAAATGAGCCAGCAGGAAGGGTCATGCTCCTAGTAGCATGGAGACACTTAATTCTAGATCCTTATTTTGAAAAAGGATTTTCTATAGAGATATTTGCATCTTCATAGTCTCCTGCATTGATGTATATGATTTTTTGTGTGTGTGGATGTTAGATTGATGCTGCTAACTTCAGATGTTCTTCAATGGAACCCATTATTTCTTCATCCCCACTCCTTTCACTTCCCAAACCTGGTGCATTTTTTCCAGTGTCCCTGTCTCAGTAAATGATGCTCTAATCTATCAAGGTGAGAAAACCAGAAATGCATATTATTCTTGCCACCTCCCCCTTCTCCCACCCATAGCCTCCTCAGCTAAGTCAGTTTCGTATGTGTGATGCTGTGTAATATTTTGTTCATAGAACTTATCAAATTTTCTAACCATAGATGTATGTGTATAACTATTTTGTTAAAAGTGGGTATATACATATACACACATACATATATGGCCTTCGAGTTTCATGAAAGCAGGGATCATATCTTGTCCTCATCAGTGATATCTGTTTTTATTGGAACCACAGTGTAACTACAATGTTTACCACATAAGAAGTGTTCAGAAATTAATTGTAGAATGAATCTTTACTCACCTTATTACATTATCTTCAATCTCATGTCTTTAGGAAAAAAATTACTTCTAATAACAGTTATCAAACAAGAATGGACCAATACTGGAAATAGTGAAATCTCCATTAGTGATTTTTCAGCAACTTCTTGATGGTCTCTGGTTATTCTGAATTTAGAGAAGCTTTCTAAGGTGATCTTTTTTAAAAAAAATATTTATTTTTAGTTATAGGTGGATACAGTATCTTTATTTTATTTTTATGTGGGGCTGAGGATGGAATCTAGTGCCTCATGCATGCTAGGCAAGTGTTCTACCTCTAAGCCACAACCCCAGCCCTGCGTAGGTGAACTTAAGTCTAACCACAACACCATGGCTTATTGTTCTGTCATGGTCATCAAAACCAGACAGACTGGTACAATGAGAGCTTTGCATTGGAATGTCAGGAAGGTTTCAAGTTCCATTCTTAGTAACCTTGGACTGCTAACTTCTACTGAGTACAACCCTATTTCCTCATCTGTAGAATGAGGGGAATTAATAAGGATAGGTTCAGGACAGGTTAAACTATCCAGAAGAAACAAGTAACCCCATTAACTCAGTGAGTTAATAAAGTGTTCTCACTCATTTCACATGCCTGATGTGCATGACCAAGGGCTCTGCTGTGCACAGCCACCAGGGAACTGACAGATGGACACTTCCCTCTACTGGAGCTGGCCCGCTGATTTCCCTGTTTGCCTTGTCATTGGAAATGAGGAGCTGGAGAACTGTGTCAAGCTTTCTATCACCTCATCCAAGGAAGAACACACATCGTTTCTGCCCACATTTCATTGACAAGAAAGAATCATTGACCTTGCCAAACTATAAAATAGCCAAGAAAATTTAGGAGAGCAGATGGAATATTTGATGAACATGATTATTCCTTTCCAATGAAGGAATTTTGAATTTTTTGTTTGTTTTCTTAAGCAGTAGAAACATTTCTTGGGGGCTAGCTGTGGCTCAGTGGTAGAGCACTTGCCTAGCATGTGTGAGGCACTGGGTTTGATTCTCAGCACTGAATATAAACAAATGAATAAAATAAAGGCCCGTTAACATCTAAAACAAACAAACAAAAAAACATTTCTTGGATTTAAATATATGAAACAAACATGAGTGAAGGTGTACTAATGGAAGCAGGCAGGAAGGAGCCTGGCCCTGGATGCCTTGGCAACCATGCTGTCTAAGTGCACCCACCCCAGGTGACTCAGGTCACCTCAGTGCACAGTGTAAAAACTGTCAGGCCCAGTGATTGCAAAGGTAACTTCTAACTTTTAAAAATCTATTTGCCTATAATGACTTCTGCAAATTAGTTAGGCAACTGTATGTGCATATTGAAAACCTATTGCTTTTTTTTTTTTTTTTTTAATACTAGGGATTGAACATGTCCCAAGCCCTTTAAAAAAATTTTTTTTGTTTTTATTTTGAGATAGGGTCTCACTAAGTTGCTTAGGCCTCACTAAGTTACTGAGGCTGACTTTTAATTCATGATCCTCCTGCCTCAGCTTCCTGAGTTGTTGGGATTACAGGCAAGCACGACTACACCTGGCCTATTTCCAAATCTTAAGGATATTTAGCAACTTGATTTTTAGTGGAAAATATTAAGAACATGAAAACTACTATTGAAAAATCAAAACTACATTTAAATTGTTATGTTCAAGTACAATTATATATCTTTTATTTCATATTTCATCACAAATATTTTTCAATTCTATTTGGTCTTTTTAGTTTTTTAAATAAAAGTGACATTAATAACTGTAGCTAAATCAATCTTAAATGTAAGGATGCAAATCCTTAACTCAGTATCCATAAATATTAGTACTCAAAAAATGGCAGTAATATTTAGTAATATTGGATAGTTTTTTAAAAGAGGAAATTAAAAATTATAAAAGGTTGATAAATTAAAAGGGATTTACTCAAAGGGACTTAGAAAGCAAAGTAGTAAACTCTGTATGAATCAGACATGTTATCTGAACTAAAACCAGAATTATGCTAATATGCTCTTGAGAATGTACAGAGAATTGTGTACTTCCTAAGCACTTTACAGTAACCTATAATAAATAGCTTAATATCCTTTATAATCCATGGGAGAACTGAGTATAAAAGGGTTTAGTACTTTGACTGGATTTAGCTAATTAAATAGTGCCTTACTCTGGACTCAAGTCCATCTGTCTTTCAAGTCCAGAACCTGGCCGCCTGTGTAATTAGGAGATATTTAAAGACAACTGACTATGGTGAGGATAAGCAGGGAAGAGGTGTTGCAATTCTCTTGCCAGTCTTATCCAGTGCTATTATTTGTTTTGCTTCTTAACTTGTCAACATTTAAAAACTTCGTTGAAATTTAAACATATAAAATATAAATAAAATTTCAAACAAAGCTTTTACTGCCAGTATACCTTAATGTAGTTCCATAATTCATTTTATCATAGAACTAATGAGAATAAACAAATGACAAATTACTCTGTGGGTTAATATTAATTCTCTCTCTTGATCCAATAAAAAATGTTTAATAGATTATATAAACCAAGTCCAGTAACAGAAAAACTTATTTAAACTGCCTTCAAGGTAGTGTACACAATAGTAATGACTCTAACAGAGTTGCAGAAAAGAGGAAGATTGTAAACAAATACTTATTATTAATTATTCATAGACTAACAAATCCCATGCTAAAGGACCTTGACCTATATGTAGTACTAGCCAATGCATATAGGACCACTGTAAAACTGAATGCCCATTTTCTTCTTAATGATATATTTATGTTCCTATTGGTTAATTTAAGAACATAGTTATCGTGTTGGTAACATTTATCTCCTAAAGTAGAGATCATAGTTTTTTTCCCCTAGGTCAAGAGAGGGCCACTGATGTACAGTCTCTGGCTTAATAGGCTTTAAGACTATTTGTCTAGGTTTTGGATGTGGGATTCTGGTAGATATAATAAAGACTCTTCCAAGTTGTCCATGCTCTAATCTCTAAAATCTATGAGTATGTTACATTCTGTAGCAAAGGGGACTTTGCAGAAACAATTAAGGTTTTGCGCTAGATCTTAAAATAAAGAAATTTATTCACTTTTCCAGACTACATGGGCCTAATCTGATTACATTAACATTTAAGACAAAGAATTTTCTCCTGAAAGGCAGAGAAATATGGCAGGAGAAAAAGTTTCAGATATTCAAGGACAAGAGGCTCAACTCATCATTGCCTTAGGAAGCCAGAGAGAAAACATTAGAAGGAATGTGGACAGCCTCTAGTAGCAAAGGAGGGAAGGAAATAGGAATTATAGAAAGATCCCAGATAAGTAGTACACAATATATCTCCAGACATTGATCTCATTAAAATGGAGATATCTGATTCAAAATAGATAATTCAAAATAACTGTTATAAAGATGCTTAGTGAAGTCAGAAGAATGATGCATGACAAGGTGAGAATTTCAACAGAAAAATAGAATGCTTTATAAAATACTAAGCAGAAACCATGTAGAGGAATACTGTCAACCAAAAAATACATTAGAATGATTACAATGCAAAATAGATAAAGAGAAGGAAATATCAGTAAACCCAAAGAGAGAACAATATATACATTATGTGAGTTGCAGAAGGAAGAGAAAAAGAACTATAAGACTTATTCAAAGAAATATTAGTCCCACATTTCCCAATTCTAGGGAGGAAAATGGACACCCAGATCTAAAATGATCAATAATCCCATATAAGAAGAACCTAAAGAAATTCACATCAAAACAAACTATGATCAAGTTTTCAAATTTCAAAGACAAATAGACAAATTTGAAAACTATAAGAGAAAATTGATGTCCCACAAAGAACAGAACCCTCATCAATCTATTAGCACATTTTTTAGCACACAGCTGAAAGCCAGAAGGGAGGGAAATTTATATATATAAGCTGCTTATTTATTTTTTAAAAGTGAGGAAAAAAAGCCAAACAAGAATGCTAAACCCAGGAAATTTGTCCTTCAAAAATGAAGGTGAGATAAAGATTTTTCCATACAAACAAAAACTAAAGGAATTCATACCCATGGAACTGCCTTATAAGAAGTGATAAAAGAGTTCTTCAAGTCAAAATTAAAGGATATTAAAGTGAAAATTTATAACATAAAAATGTATGAAACTTTTTAAAGGTAAATGCAGAGACGTATATAGAATGCCATATTACTGTAATTATGTGTTTATAGTTTGGATGTGAGGTGTTTCCTGAAAGCTCATGTGGGAGACAATGCAGGAATACCTCAGATATACAGAAGATAATTAGAAGTTGCTTTGAAAACTTGTACTCTAATGAAATAGAAAATACTGAATGGATCAACAGATTTCTAGAGTCATACGAATTGCCCAAACTAGAACGGGAGGCTATACACAATTTAAACAGATCAATTTCAATCGAGGAAATAGAAGACGCCATCAAAAAGCTACCATCAAGAAAAAGTCCAGGTCCCGATGGGTTCACAGTCGAGTTCTACAAGACCTTCAAAGAAGAACTAATACCAATGCTCTTCAACTTATTTAAAGAAATAGAAAAAGAGGGAGCTCTCCCATACTCTTTCTATGAGGCCAATATTACATTAATTCCAAAGCCAGGCAAAGACACAGCCAAAAAAGAAAACTTCAGGCCAATATCTTTAATGAACATAGATGCAAAAATCCTCAACAAAATTCTGGCAAGTTGAATACAAAAACATATCAAAAAGATAGTGCACCATGATCAAGTGGGGTTTATCCCAGGGATGCAAGGCTGGTTCAACATTTGGAAATCAATAAATATAATACATCACATCAATAGACTTAAAGATAAGATCATCTCAATAGACGCAGAAAAAGCATTCGATAAAATACAACACCCCTTTGTGTTCAAAACACTAGAAAAACTAGGAATAACAGGAACATATCTCAACATCATAAAAGCTATTTATGCAAAGCCCCAAGCTAACATTATCTTAAATGGAGAAAAATTGAAAGCATTTTCTCTAAAAACTGGAACAGGACAGGGATGCCCCCTGTCACCACTGCTATTTAACATAGTACTTGAAACTCTGGCTAAAGCAAGTAGACAGATGAAAGAAATTAAAGGAATCCAGATAGGAAAAGAAGAGCTCAAATTAGCACTATTTGCTGATAACATGATAATATACCTAGAAGACCCAAAAAACTCTACCAGAACACTTTTACAACTAGTAAATTAATTTGGCAAAGTAGCAGGATACAGAATCAATACCCATAAGTCAAAGGCATTTTGTACATCAGTGACAAATCCTCTGAAAGGAAAATGATGAAAACTACCCCATTTATAATAGCATAAAAAATAAAATATCTATGAATCAACTTAACGAAAGAGGTGAAGGAACTCTATAATGAAAACTATAGAACACTAAAAAAAGAAATTATAGAAGACCTCAGAAGATGGAAAGACCCACCTTGTTCTTGCATAGGTAGAACTAATATTGTCAGAATGTCCATACTACCAAAAGCATTATAGAGATTTAATGCAATTCCAATCAAAATCCCAATGACATTCCTCAAAGAAATAGAAAAAGCAGTCATGAAATTCATCTGGAAAAATAAGAGACCCAGAATAGCCAAAGCAATCCTTAGCAAGAAAAGTGAAGCAGGTGGCATTACCATACCAGACTTTAAATTATACTATCGAGCAATAGTAACAAAAACAGCATGGTATTGACACCAAAACAGACTAGTGGACCAATGGAACAGAATTGAGGACACAGAGACTAATACATATAATTTCAGCTATCTTATATTAGACAAAGTCACCAAAAATATACAGTGGAGAAAGGATAGCCTCTTCAACAAATGGTGCTGGGAAAACTGGAAATCCATATGCAGCAAATTGAAATTAAACCCTTATCTCTCACCATGCACAAAATTCAATTCGAAGTGGATCAAGGACCTAGGAATTAGACCAGAGACAATACGTCTAACAGAAGAAAAAGTAAGCTCCAATTTCCAACATGTCGGATTAGGCCCCAAGTTTCTTAATAAGAATCCTATAGTGCAAGAATTAATATCAAGAATCAATGAATGGGATAGATTCAAACTAAAAAGCTTCTTCTCAGCAAAAGAAACAATCAGTGAGGTGAATAGAGAGCCAACTAATTGGGAACAAATATTTAATACATGCACATCAGATAGAGCACTAATTTCTAGAATATATAAAGAACTCAAAAAACTTAATTCCAAAAAAACAAATAACCCAATCAACAAATGGGCTAAGGAATTGAAAAGACACTTCTCAGAAGAAGATACACAATTAATCAACAAATACATGAAAAAAATACTCAACCTCTCTGGCAATTAGAGAAACGCAAATCAAAACTACTCTAAGATTTCATTTCACTCCAGTCAGAATGGCAGCCTAAGAACACAAACAACAATAAATGTTGGAGAGGATGTGGGGGAAAAGGCATACTCATACATTGCTGGTAGGACTGCAAAATGGTGTAATCTTTATGGAAGGCAGTATGGAGATTCCTTGGAAAACTGGGACTAGAACCACCCTATGACCCAGCCATCCCACTCCTGGGTCTATTCCCAAAAGACTTAAAAACAGCATATTACAGTGACTCAGCCACTTCAATGTTTATAGCAGCACAATTCACAATAGCTAGATTATGGAATCAACGTAGATGTCCCTCAGTTGATGAATGGATAAAGAAAATGTTGTATATATACACAATGGAATTTTACTCAGCAATAAAAGAGAATAAAATAATGGCATTTTCAGGTAAATGGATGAAGTTGGAGAATATAATGCTACGTGAAGTTAGTCAATCTCAAAAATCCAAATACCGAATGTTTTCTCTGATATAAGGAGGCTGATCCACAGTGGCGTTGGGTTGGGGTACATAGGAGGATTAGTGGAATGCTAGAAACATCAAAGGGGAGGGAGGGAAAGGAAGGGAGCAAGGGGGGGGAGAGAGGGGAAAAAAGAAAAGGTGGTTGAATAAGATGGTTGTTATTATCCTAAATGCATGATTGAAGATTTGAATGGTACGAATATACATTGTATACAAACAGTGTTTTGTAAAAAGATGCTCTATATATGTTTATTATGAATTATAATGCATACTATTATAAATACAACTTTGAATAAAAAAATAAAAATAAAAAAAAAAACAACAACCCACAATTGACAAAGGATAATCTCCAACATTTATTGTTGCTTGTGTTCTTAATAGTTGCCATTCTGACTGGAGTGAAGTGAAATCTTAGAGTAGTTTTGATTTGCATTTCTCTAATTGCCAGCAATGTTGAGCATTTTTTCATGTGTTTGTTGATTAATTGTGTATCTTCTTCTGAGAAGTGTCTTTTCAATTCCTTTGCCCATTTATTCATTGGGTTATTTGTTTTTTTTGGTGTTAAGTTTTTTGAGTCCTTTATATTCTAGAAATTAGTGTTCTATTGGATGTGCATGTATTAAATATTTGTTCCCAATTAGTTGGTTCTCTATTCACCTCACTGATTGTTTCTTTTGCTGAGAAGAAGCTTTTTAGTTTGAATCTATCCCATTCATTAATTCTTAATATTAATTCTTGTGCTACAGGATTCTTATTAAGGAACTTGGGGCCTAATCCGACATGTTGGAAATTGGAGCTTACTTTTTCTTCTATTAGGCATATTGTCTCTGGTCTAATTCCTAGGTCCTTGATCCATGACAAAGGATAATCTCATTCGAACATTCCACAATGAAACCATAGCTCACGCCATATGCAAATTTTCAACCCGAAAGGAACTGCAGACTTCAATCTAAGACTTTAAAATGCCTTGAAAATAACAAAAGGGAAAAGCTGTATGACATTGGTTTTTGCAGTAATTTCATGGATATACCAAAAGCATAAGCAACAGAAGCAAAATAAATAGTCAAACCGCTTTGAATTAAAGATCCTCCACAGCAAAGGAAACAAGGAGCAGGGTGCAAAGGTAGTCTATGAAATGAAAGAAGATATGGGCAACCCATATAGAAGATAAGGTTTAATTTCTAAAATAATAAGGAATAACTCAAAATTAAGAAAAATAAAACCCCAATTTAAAAATGACTAAAGATTTGGGCAGATATTTATCCGAAGAAGAACACAATAGGCTAACAAATATATAAAAAAGATATTCATGTCACTAATCATGAGGGAAATGCAGATCAAGACCACAAAGACATATCACCTCATACTGATTAGAATGTCTCTAATGAGAACAATGGCCAAGTGTTGATGAAGATGTGGAAAAATTAAAGCTTTTGTACACTCTTGGTTATAAAGCAAAATGGTACAGTTACTGTGGAAAATGACACAGAGGTTCTTCAACACTAAATATTACAGAGTGAGATCTGCTCGAGAATCCAGTGACTGGGGGCAGGGTGGATGGATCTGTGAATACCAATTGCTTGTAAAATTGCCTGAAGAATTTCAGTGGGTCTTTTCAGGGAGGAAAGAGTCAGTGTACCCCTCCTGGCCTCCAGTTTTATTGGGAATCCCAGGGAAGTTTCCAGAGAGAGTCCAGCCCAGGTCTGCCTTTTGACTTTTGACTGACAGTGGGATTGCATTAGATTTTCACAAGCCCATTGTTCATGGTCCTACCCCATGGAGGGGAGATTTTACTATTATAATAACGTGATAAAAATCCAAAGCAACTCTGAATCACCTTGGTCCACACTGACCAGTTCTAATTAGGAATTTGTTCTTACAGATTTTATGGTTGGAGTCTTTGCTTTTAATTATCCTGTCTCCCTGGAACCTAGCCCATGTAAAGGTCACCAAAGTCCCCCCTTCAGGATAACTTTAGTTTTACTTATCAGCAGAGGAGTCTTTGGGCCTGAATTTCTTCTGCAGATAACAGGCTATATCCTGAGAGATGCAGCATATCTTATTGACTTAAACCAGGCAGGAACAGAATGAAATCAGATAATTTTGCTTGCTGAAAGAAAGAATGTGTGTTCATCATAGTTGGCCTATCTTAGAATCATCCCCTTAACCTCATGTAACTTCCACTCTTGGCTGTTTGCTACCTATCATACCTACCATTTGGTCCAGTAATCTACTTCTGGATACTTGAACAAAAGCATCAAAATCAGAATCTTGAAGAGATATCATCTTTCCAATGTCCATTGCCCCACTATTCACAATCCCCAACATGGAGTAACAACATAAATGTTTACCAGTGAAGAAGTGGATAAAGAAAATGTGGTGCATACATAAAATGGGATTTTATTTAGCTTTCAAAAAGAACAGAACATTCCAATATGTCACAAAATGGATAAATCTTAAAGACATTATGCTAAGCATAGTAAACCTGTCACAGGAGGACCAGTTCTTCATCTTTACACTCATCTGAGTTGCATGAAATAGTCAATCTCGTAGAATCATGACAGAGTGTTTATAACTGGTGGCTGGAACAAGGGAACAAAAAGTTCCTAGTCAATGGTCATAAAGATTTGGCCAGGGAAAGCAGCTAGATTACACCCTTCACAGCTCTACAACTATCTGGGGTCAAATTGGTAGGAAAACAGGTTTTATTCAAAGCCAATTTTGAAGGAAAATTAATTCTTTATTTCAAAAATTCTATTTTTGGGAGGCTCGGGGGCTATCAAAAATTTTAAAAGTGAAAAGTGGTGCATTGGGTAAAAGAGAGGAACTTCCCAGGTTTTGCCTCCTTTTGAGCCCCTGTTGCCTCCACATTACATGACAAAGAACCAGGGCATCCTGGGACCAGCTTCTGCAACATCTACTTAAATAAATGTGTTATAAACTGAGGAGAGAAATGTGGTTTCAGAGGGCTTTCTTTAGAATTCCGAGTACCAATAAAGAAGGATGTTGGAACTGGAGGAATAGATTGGAGAAACAGTTGGGAGGGAAGAAAGAAATATTTCTGAGAAAACAAAATGTCTCCTGGGGGGCAATGCATTTTTAAAAAACTACCTTCCAGATTGCTCTTTCACAAGACGAATAACTTCCAGAGATCCATTGTACACCATTTTGCATAGTTAGTACTGTATTATACACTTAAAAATGTATTTTTACCAAATAATATAAAATTAAATTAATGAATAATAAAACATTAAAGGGCCATGTAATGGTTAATTTGAATTGTCAACTTAATTGGATTAAGAGATGCAAGGATTAATGTGTTTATGGGTGTGTCAATGAGGGTGTGTTTCAGAATGATTGGCATGTGGAATAGCCAACTGAAATGGAGACCCTCCCTAAGTGTGGGCAGCACCTTCCAATAGAATGATGGCTTGGATGGAATAAAAGTTGGAAGAACAGGAAGCAGCAGCAGATGCAAGCTGGATTCTTCTTTCACGGGTTCTTGATTGCTGCTGTGATCATCTGAGATGTTGGACACTCACTTCTTGTCTCTTCCAAAGTGGACTCTGCCAGTGCTTCTCCAGGAGCCTTCAGTCTCACACTAGGATAGCAGTGTTGATCCCTCTGGTTCTGGGGCTTTAGCCTCTTGGACTACACAGCTCCTGGTTCTTCCAGCTCTCTAGCCTGCTGATGGCCATTGTGGACTATCCAGCTTCTGGTGGCATAAGCCAACCTAATAAGTCCCCTTTTTATAATTACACTTCCTGTGGATTCTGTTCCTCTAGAGAACCTGACTAATACAGGCCAGAACCAGAAAAAGACATGAATGATCAAAAGGGAATTTCCCACACCTCTTCCAACCATCTTTGATTTCAGCATTCCTCATTTTTGCCTCATTTACCATTCCACATTAGATCTCCCTTTGTTCTTTCCTACCATCTCCTTCTCTTTATTTTTAGTTGAGCTCAGTGGACTCAACAAAGTTGGTTGCTGTGGAAACATAAATCTTCCTTTTCACAAATATTTTTCAGAAATAAATGTCATCAGGCAATTTTTTCTCAAGTTTCTCCCTCAGCTTCAGTTGCTATGGAGTTTCCCTCCTCCTTTTATTGAACAATGTTGGACAAATGTTTTTGCTGCAACTTCCAAGTAAAGGCACTGCTCCAATATTTTGAATTTAATTACAGTTGTGACATATGAAGACAGGGCATGAGACTACTTAAGAATAGTAAGTAAATATATCTTGTTCTTGGTGTAGAATTATTTAGCCGTAGAAAGACAAAGTCTAAAACTTGAACATTAGCCTAGGAAATAAAGGAATCCTTCAATCCCAAACATGCAGCTTCTTCTTATTATAGTGATGGGGTATGTCAATAAAGTTCAACCAACACATTGTCATAGGATCGCAAGTATCTCTCTATTTTATCACTTTTCACAGAAGAAGTTCAACATTCATTTGTGTAGTTTCAAGTATTTTTTTCTCTCACAACCTGTTCTCTATTGGTAAAGTCTCTACATCTTCATTCCATTTTCTACCAAGCATTTAACACAATGCCTGTATCATTATTAACTGTCAATAATCCTCTGTTGGATGGATGAATGAATGAATGAAAGATAAATGCATCTTTCATTAGTGATCATCTAGACATCTGGATAGAAATGCATATGCAATACCCGATTCTGAATCATATCATGGCAAAGCATTAAGAGCAAAGCATTAGTGTCTCAGCATCGTGCAGCAATGATTTGAAAAGCTGGAAATGTTCACCTTTCCCATATATCCAATATTAGGGTAATATCTCTGCCAGAGAGCTGAGTATTTTCTATTTCCTTTTATTTATTTTTGCCACTTCCTTTTAAATAGCAACCTGATAGTATGATATATATATATATATATATGTATATATATATATACATACTATATATATATATATACATACTATATATACATACTATATATATATGATGCTAGGAAAATCAGGGAACAAAAGTAATCGATAATGGGATATAAGCTTTCCTATTGTGCATACCAAGCATCTGATAGTCCCAGTCTTGCTCCTCACAATGTTCAAGTACCAATCTTCACTGGCAATCTAGACTCATCTTATCTGAAGATCTTCCATCTTACAAAACTCTGGACCTGCTTCTAACCGCAAATGTGTCCCTGCCATCTTGATCATATTTTGCTTTCCTGTCCTGATCTTACATGTTATTTGCCAATCTGTTTCACTGGCCCATTGTTTCTTTTCTGGTTTCTCATATTGGCTGTTGTTCATGGCCACACGTGTCATTTCATTTTTATCTTATAGAAGCAGCATACCTGTAGTTTAAGACAGATACTGTTCCTCTAAGATGAATTCCCACAGTGAGTCCTAGAAGATGTAAATTTCTAAGAACTAGAAAACTGCAATGTTTCTCCTCCAAGATAAAAGGCACAGTTGAGAAAATTTCACATTAAAGCTTCAGCTTTTCTCTTAGTTATTTAAAAAAATATACATTTTTATTTAAAAATGGATGTTTATTATAAAATTTAAATAAGAGAGATTGTCAAAAATGAAAATTTTTCCTTTGTCTTTAGTCCTTAATATCTACTTCTCAGATAAAACAACTGTTGGAGCTTGGTCTCCCAGGCTGCTTTCTTATGCAAGCTCTGATTTTGATCTTACCCAGGATACAGTCCAAGATCTATTGCTGCTTTTGTGAGAAAAGTTAGGAAAGTCCCTTCACCTCCGAGTTTTAATTTCCTCATTTATAAAATGGAGTTCTTAATGGTACCTACTTTATGAGGTTAATATAAGGATTTGGTGAGATAATGAACCTAAAATGCTTGGCAGAGGATGAGGCTTCTCCAAATACCTCTTCTTCCCCAATCACTTGTAAATACAACAAATAGATAAATTTGTAGCCAAGAAATCTGTACAAGACTATTTGCACAAACAAATTTAGTGAAGCAATGGGAGAGAAAATGAGATGTTGAGTAAAGGAAGCTGACATCTGTCTAAATGGCAAAAGACCTATATTCTTCTCTCTATTGTTAAATTCTTACCTGTCCACTAGTCTTTTCTCTCCCATATTGTCTTACTGTTCTTTTCATGGGATTTCTTGGGACCTTAGTTCATTTTAATTATAGAGATATTAAAAGGTAAATGAAACTTCCCTGATAAAGTATCTGAAAATGACTAATTTTCATATTGAGAGCATATTATAGATCCCAGTCTCTAAGTCTATCCAAATTTTAAAGTTAAGATCATATTTTAGGAGTATATTAGTTCTAGTTTAAAAAAAGGATACACAATAAATTTAAAATAATTTGTTTAAAATATATTTGTCGCTGACTGCAGCTATAGCCGCCTGCAGCAACAAAACCGCGTGAATAAGTTCAGAGGCAGACTGGAAACGAACAGCCTCTTTATTCTGCTAGCTTCTCTCTCCAGCTCCAA
Source organism: Tamias sibiricus (assembly GCA_025594165.1). NCBI lineage: Eukaryota > Metazoa > Chordata > Mammalia > Rodentia > Sciuridae > Tamias > Tamias sibiricus. The sequence goes on from CM046662.1 coordinate 17,315,154, forward strand.
GAACAACTCCTCCCGCAAATCACACTCCTCTAACCACCACAAAATGGCGATGACCCAATCTGCAATGTCCCGGACCAAGTCTCTCGAGATCATGGAAGGTAGTGATGCTTGAACATCTTTTTTTTTTTATTAATTTTTAAAAAATTTTATTTTTATAATTTTTAATATGTACAATTCAGAGTGCATGTATATAGCATCTTTTTATATACAACTGTTTGTATACAAAGTATATTTGTACAATTCAGGTCTTCAATCATGCATTTAGGAAATGATATCCGTCTCATTCAACCACCCTTTTTATTTCTTTTCTCCCCCTCCCTCCCCCCTTGCTCCCTCCCTTACCCTCGCTCCCCTTTGACCATTCTAGTGTTCCTCTAATCCTCCTATGTACCCCCATCCAACAATACTATGAACTAGCCTCCTTATATCAGAGAAAACATTTGGTACTTGGATTTTTGAGACTGACTAACTTCACGTAGCATTATGTCTTCCAACTTCATCCATTTACCTGCAAATGCCATTAATTTGTTTTCTTTTATTGCTGAGTAAAATTCCATTGTGCATATATACCACATTTTCTTAATCCATTCATTTACTGAGGGACATCTAGGTTGGTTCCACAACCTAGCTATTGTGAATTGCGCAGCTACAAACATTGAGATAGCTGTGTCACTGTAATATCCTATTTGTAAGTCCTTTGGGAATAGACCCAGGAGTGGGATGGCTGGGTCATAGGGTGGTTCCATTACAGTTTTCCAAGAAATCTCCATACTGCTTTCCATAACGGTTGCACCATTTTGCAGTCCCACCAGCAATGTATGAGTGTGCCTTTTTCCCCACATCCTCTCCAACGATTATTGTTGCTTGTGTTCTTGACAGCTGCCATTCTGACTAGAGTGAAGTGAAATCTTAGAGTAGTTTTGATTTGCATTTCTCTAATTGCCAGCGATGTTGAACATTTTTTCATGTATTTGTTGATTAATCGTGTATCTTCTTCTGAGAGGTGTCTTCTCAATTCCTTAGCCCATTTATTGATTGGGTTATTTGTTTTTTTGGTGTAAAGTTTTTTGAGTTCTTTATGTATTCTAGAAATTAGTGCTCTATCGGATGTGCATGTATTAAATATTTGTTCCCAATTAGTTGGCTCTCTATTCACCTCACTGATTGTTTCTTTTGCTGAAAAGAAGCTTTTTAGTTTAAATCTATCCCATTCATTAATTCTTGGTAGTAATTCTTGCGCTACAGGATCCTTATTAAGAAACTTGGGGCCTAATCTGATATGTTGGAAATTGGAGCTTACTTTTTCTTCTATTAGGCGTATTGTGTCTGGTCTAATTCCTAGGTCATTGATCCACTTTGAATTGAGATTTGAGCATGGTGAGAGATAAGGGTTTAATTTCAATTTGTTGCATATGGATTTCCAGTTTTCCCAGCACCATTTGTTGAAGAGGCTATCCTTTCTCCACTGTACATTTTTGGTGTCTTTGTCTAATATAAGATAGCTGAAATTATATGTATTAGTCGCTGTGTCCTCAATTCTGTACCATTGTTCCACCAGTCTGTTTTGGTGCCAATACCATGCTGTTTTTGTTACTATTGCTCTATAGTATAATTTAAAGTCCAGTATGGTGATGCCCCCTGCTTCACTTTTCTTGCTCAGAATTGCTTTGGCTATTCTGGGTCTCTTATTTTTCCAGATGAATTTCATGACTGCTTTTTCTATTTCTTTGAAGAATGACATTGGGATTTTGATTGAAATTGCATTAAATCTGTATAATGCTTTTGGTAGTATGGACATTTTGACAATATTAATTCTACCTATCCAAGAGCAAGGTAGGTCTTTCCATCTTCTGAGTTCTTCTATAATTTCTTTCTTTAGTGTTCTATAATTTTCGTTATAGAGGTCTTTCACCTCTTTCGTTAGGTTGATTCCCAAGTATTTTATTTTTTTAGATGCTATTGTAAATGTGGTAGTTTTCATCATTTCCCTTTCAGAGTCTTTGTCACTGATGTACACAAATGCCTTTGACTTATGTGTATTGATTTTGTATCCTGCAACTTTGCCAAATTCATTTACTAGTTGTAAAAGTGTTCTGGTAGAGTTTTTTGGGTCTTCTAGGTAGATTATCATGTCATCAGCAAATAGTGCTAATTTGAGCTCTTCTTTTCCTATCTTGATCCCTTTAATTTCTTTCGTCTGTCTAATTGCTCTGGCCAGAGTTTCCAGTACTATGTTAAATAGCAGTGGTGAAAGGGGGCATCCCTGTCTTGTTCCAGTTTTTAGAGGGAATGCTTTCAGTTTTTCTCCATTTAAGATAATGTTAGCTCTGGGTCTTGCATAAATAGCTTTTATAATGTTGAGATATGTTCCTGATATTCCTAGTTTTTCCAGTGTTTTGAACATAAAGGGGTGCTGTATTATGTTAAATGCTTTTTCTGCGTCTATTGAGATAATCATATGATTTTTATCTTTAAGTCTATTGATGTGATGTATTATGTATATTGATTTCCGAATGTTGAACCAGCCTTGCATGCCTGGAATAAACCCCACTTGATCGTGGTACACTATCTTTTTGATATGTTTTTGTATCCAATGTGCCAGGATTTTGTTGAGGATTTTTGCATCTATGTTAATTAAAGATATGGGCCAGAAGTTTTCTTTTTTGGCTTTGTCTTTTCTTGGCTTTGGAATTAATGTGATATTGGCCTCATCGAAAGAGTCTGGAAGAGCTCCCTCTTTTTTCTATTTCTTGAAATAGTTTGAAGAGCATTGGTATTAGTTCTTTGAAAATCTTATAGAACTCGGCTTTAAACCCATCAGGTCCTGGACTTTTCCTTGTTGGTAGCTTTTTGATGACATGTTCTATTTCATCGCTTGTAATAGATCTGTTTAAGTTGTGTATAGCCTCCATTTCCAGTTTAGGCAAATCATACAACTCTAGAAATCTGTCAATGTTTTCAATATTTTCTGTTTTATTAGAATACAAGTTTTCAAAGTAATTTCTAACTATCTTCTGTATATCTGAGGTGTTTGTTGTGATATTCCATTTTTCATAACGAATGTTACTAATTTGAGTTTTTTCTCTTCTTTTTGTTAGCATCGCTAAGGGTCTGTCAATTTTGTTTATTTTTTCAAAGAACCAACTTTTAGTTTTTTCAATTCTTTGAATGTTTTCCTTAGTCTCAATTTCATTAATTTCTGCTCTGATTTTAATTATTTCCTGTCTTCTACTGCTCTTGGTGTTGGTCTGTTTTTCTTTTTCTAATGCTTTTAAGTGTGATGTTAAGTCATTTATTTGTTGGTTTTTTTCCTCTTAAGGAATGAACTCAGTGCAATGAATTTTCTTTTTCTACTGCCTTCATAGTGTCCCAGAGATTTCTATATGATGTATCTGTGTTCTTATTTACCTCTAGGAATTTTTTATTCTCCTCTTTGATGTCTTCTTCAACCCCTTGTTCATTCAGTAGCATGTTGTTTAGCTTCCAGTTGTTGTAGTTGTTTTTCTTAATCCTTGTTTTGTCGTTGATTTCCAATTTCATCCCTTTATGATCTGATAGAATGCAGGGTAGCAGAGGATCCAAGATGGCAGATTAGAGGAAGCCGCACTTCAGGACAGCTCCATGGAAAGAATCCAACAAAGCAGATAAATTGCCTTTCATCATATATATATAGGCTGAAAATACCGATCTCCTGGATGGTTTGATTACCACTACCAGAGAGAGAAAGAGACAAGCTGTCTGCAGCGGCTGGAGCCGCGAGGCTCCTGCAAAACCGCCTGGGTGGTGCACAGGCTGTGGGAAACAAAGTCAGTGTGGGGAGACCACGCTACTACTGCAACCCCAGCCAAACTCACGGCACACCAGCGTGAAACCGGCGATAAAAACCAGCGATAACAGCCGGCGGGATTGGTGCTGGGGAACCACGGGAGACGGCGGGTCCACACACCAGTTCAAATCCACACTCCACCTGACGCGACCCTCAGTACTGGGTCCCCGGACAGAGCGGCGCAGAGATCTGCAATCAGCAAACAGGGGCAGAGTGGAGCGGGCCACAGTCTGAAGCAGCGCTGTCTGCACCACAGTCACAGGTGTGGCTTCCCGGTGCGATTGGCGAGGATACGGGAGTCTGTGGAGCTGCTGTTGACTGGAAGGAGAGCACCGCCATCTTTGAAAGCTCCAGGGGCTGGTCCTGACAAAGGGGAGGAGACGGAGAGCGACGGCTGCATCCATCCAGGGACTCTCCAGCTCTCTGAAGACAACGCACAATTGGGTGAGACTTGGGTGGTCAGCAGGGGAAGGCGTTTCTGAGGCTAGCGCAGCGGCCACAAGAGGCTGCAACTGTGGGTGGGCTTGGGGAGGGGGTGCCTTCTGGAAGGTCCCCTTCCCGGCACCATTCATCTGCTGACACACACAATCCCCCTGGGCCACTCCTTCACTGAACTGTGCAGCCACTGGCCTAAGATGCAGCCTTGATTTCACTAACAGGATCACAGACTGTGATCCAATAGCAATTGGTTTGAACTGGAAAGGAAAAAAAGAGGGGGGCTTCCCAGGGCCCGTTTTGTCTGAGACTTGGGGTTTGACTTTTTTTTTTTTTTTTTCCTTTTCTTTTTATTGGTCTGCTTGATTTTTTGGATTGCAGGGAGGGTTTTTTTTTTTTTTTTTTTCTTTTCCTTTTTTTGGCTTTGTTTTGTTCTGCTTTTTTTTTTTTCCTTCCGCATTGATTGTTAGTGTGTTTGTTTGCTTCCGCTCCTTTTTTTCTTTCATTCTTTTCCTCCTTCTCACTCTTGTATCTTTTCTTCCTCCTTCATCTTTCATGTTTACATCCTGCCAGTGCATACTAAACAGAGGCAAAAACAAGTTATACGCAAAACTTGGGATTTCTAGAACTGGCGCAATTGAACTGGGTAGCAAAGTGGTGTTATATATAGTTTACTCTCTATTTCCTTGATTCTCTCTCTCCTCTCTCTTACACCAATTCCTACTCTTTTATCATTTTTTTCTTTTCCAACTTACTATATATATAAATTGAACTTTTTACCTAATTGTCAACCCCATTCTCTTTCTTCCATCGTCTACTGATACTAAACAACTTCCACTAAACCATTCAATAGATATCTCTTTTCATACTTTCCAAGAAAGAACAATTCAAGACACTTCCTTCTTCCTAAACATAACACCTCTGTATCCAATACTTGAAGCTATAAAACCCTATCAGAAGCGTACAGAGTAAATTGGAAATAATATCTGGGTTAACAAAATCTGTACATTGTGATCAAACTTGGATTTTCTGAATAGAAAGTGTTAGGTTTTAAAAGTGTAAAGGAATTATAAGGTGATCTGATAGCATTGTACTACAGGAACAACATAAGGCTTTAAGGTAAAATCGAAACAGTCAAGGTCCCACAGTGCAGGAAGAATAGACACATAAGCAACATGAAAAAAACAAGGAAAGAAAATGACACAAACAAATCAAGATACCTCATCGGTAGATGTCATGGCAAGCACAGTTGGTCAAATGCCAGAGATGGAATTTAGAAATTACATATGCCAAATGTTTATGGAACTTAAGAATGAACTCAATAATGAGATGAGGGAGCAGGTACAGGAGGCAAAAGATCATTTTGACAAAGAACTCCAAAAACAAATACAGGAAGTAAAAGATTACTTCAATAGGGAAATAGAGGCTCTAAAGAGAATCCAAACAGAAATTCCAGAAATGAAGGGAGCAATAAACCAAAATAAAAGCTCAATTGAAAACATCTCCAACAGAATAGACCACTTGGAAGAAAGAACCTCAGACAATGAAGACAAAATATATGTCCTAGAGAAGAATTTAAACCATACAGCAAAACTTGTTAGTAATCAAGAATTATGGGACAGCATAAAAAGACCAAACTTAAGAGTGATCGGTGTAGAGGAAGGGGCAGAGTTTCAAGCCAAAGGAATGAGTAATCTATTTAATGAAATAATTACAGAAAATTTTCCAAGCTTGAGGAATGAAATGGAAAACCAAGTTCAAGAGGCATACCGAACACCAAACAAACAAAATCTCAACAGATCCACACCTAGACACATTATAATGAAAATGCCTAATACACTGAGCAAGGAGAGAATACTAAAAGCCACAAGAGAAAGGAAGCAAATTACATATAGGGGGAAACCAATCAGACTATGTTCAGATTTTTCAACCCAGACCTTAAAAGCAAGAAGATCCTGGAATAGCATATTTCAAGCTCTGAAAGAAAAGGGATGTCAACCAAGAATCTTATATCCAGCAAAATTAAGCTTTAGATTCGAAGATGAAATAAAAACCTTCCACGACAAGCAAAAGTTAAAAGATTTCACAACTCGAAAGCCAGCACTTCAGAGCATCCTGGGCAACATTTTTCATGAAGAAGAAGAGAAAGATGATAACGAAAATCACCAAAGGGAGATATTAAACTAAAGGAAATACTAACCAGAAGAGAAACCATATCAAGCTAAAGACCATAATTCAAATAAAAATGGATGGGAATAAAAATCACATCTCAATAATAACCCTGAATGTTAATGGCCTAAACTCGCCAATCTAAAGACACAGATTATCAGAATGGATTAAAAGAAATGACCCAACAATTTGCTGTCTCCAAGAAACACACCTCATAGAAAAAGACATCAACAGACTGAAAGTGAAAGGATGGGAAAAGTCTTATCACTCACATGGCCGGCGGAAGCAAGCAGGGGTTTCCATTCTCATATCAAATAAGGTAGACTTCAAACCAAAATTAATCAAGAGGGACAAAGACGGATATTTCTTATTACTTAAGGGAACCATCCATCAACTGGATATAACAATCATAAATCTGTATGCCCCAAATAATGGAGCACCTACATTCATCAAACAAACGCTTCTTAAGTTCAAGAGTAAAATAGACCACAACACAGTTATTCTAGGGGACTTCAACACACCTCTCTCACCAATGGATAGATCATCCAAACAAAAGCTAAACAAAGAAACTTTAAGCCTCCTCAAAACAATTAACAATTTAGACCTAACGGACATATATAGAATATTTCATCCCTCAGTAAACGAATACACATTTTTCTCAGCAGCACATGGCTCCTTCTCCAAAATAGACCATATATTATATCACAAGGCAACTCTCAGCAAATATAAAAAAATAGAGATACTACCCTGCATGCTATCGGACCATAAAGGGATGAAATTGGAAATCAACGACAAAACAAGGAATAAGAAAAACTACTCCATCAACTGGAAGCTAAACAACATGCTACTGAATGAACAAGGGGTTGAAGAAGACATCAAAGAGGAGATCAAAAAATTCCTAGAGGTAAATGAGAACACAGATACATCATATAGAAATCTCTTGGACACTATGAAGGCAGTAGTAAGAGGAAAATTCATTGCACTGAGTTCATTCCTTAAGAGGAAAAAAAACCAACAAATAAATGACTTAACATCACACCTCAAAGCATTAGAAAAAGAAGAACAGACAAACACCAAGAGCAGTAGAAGACAGGAAATAATAAAAATCAGAGCAGAAATTAATGAAATTGAGACTAAGTAAACCATTCAAAGAATTGACAAAACTAAAAGTTGGTTCTTTGAAAAAATAAACAAAATTGACAGACCCTTAGCGATGCTAACGAAAAGAAGAAGAGAAAAAACTCAAATTACTAACATTCGTGATGAAAAAGGGAATATCACAACAAACACCTCAGATATACAGAATATAATTAGAAATTACTTTGAAAACTTGTACTCTAATAAAATAGAAAATACTGAATGCATTGACAGATTTCTAGAGTCATATGATTTGCCTAAACTGGATGTGGAGGCTATACATAATTTAAATAGATCAATTACAAGCGAAGAAATAGAAGATGTCATCAAAAAGCTACCAACAAGGAAAAGTACAGGACCTGATGGGTTTACAGCCGAGTTCTATAAGACTTTCAAAGAAGAACTAATACCAATGCTCTTCAAACTATTTCAAGAAATAGAAAAAGAGGGAGCTCTTCCAGACTCTTTCTATGAGGCCAATATTACATTAATTCCAAAGCCAGGCAAAGACACATCCAAAAAAGAAAACTTCAGGCCCATATCTTTAATGAACATAGATGCAAAAATCCTCAACAAAATCCTGGCAAATCGGATACAAAAACATATCAAAAAGATAGTGTACCACGATCAAGTGGGGTTTATCCCAGGGATGCAAGGCTGGTTCAATATTCGGAAATCAATAAACATAATACATCACATCAATAGACTTAAAGACAAAAATCATATGATCATCTCAATTGACGCAGAAAAAGCATTTGACAAAATACAACACCCCTTTATGTTCAAAACACTGGAAAAACTAGGAATATCAGGAACATATGTTAACATAATAAAAGCTATTTATGCAAGGCCCCGAGCTAACATTATCTTAAATGGAGAAAAATTGAAAGCATTCCCTCTAAAAACTGGAACAAGACAGGGATGCCCCCTTTCACCACTGCTATTTAACATAGTACTGGAAACTCTGGCCAGAGCAATTAGACAGAGGAAAGAAATTAAAGGGATCAAGATAGGAAAAGAAGAGCTCAAATTAGCACTATTTGCTGATGACATGTAATCTACCTAGAAGACCCAAAAAACTCTACCAGAACACTTTTACAACTAGTAAATGAATTTGGCAAAGTTGCAGGATACAAAATCAATACACATAAGTCAAAGGCATTTGTGTACATCAGCGACAAAGACTTTGAAAGGGAAATGATGAAAAATACCCCATTTGCAATAGCATAAAAAAAAAATAAAATACCTGGGAATCAACCTAACGAAAGAGGTGAAAGACCTCTATAACGAAAATTATAGAACACTAAAGAAAGAAATTATAGATGAACTCAGAAGATGGAAAGACCTACCTTGCTCTTGGATAGGTAGAATTAATATTGTCAAAATGTCCATACTACCAAAAGCATTATACAGATTTAATGCAATTCCAATCAAAATCCCAATGTCATTCTTCAAAGAAATAGTAATAGCAGTCATGAAATCCATCTGGAAAAATAAGAGACCCAGAATAGCCAAAGCAATCCTGAGCAAGAAAAGTGAAGCAGGGGGCATCACCATACCAGACTTTAAATTATACTATAGAGCAATAGTAACAAAAACAGCATGGTATTGGCACCAAAACAGACTGGTGGACCAATGGTACAGAATTGAGGATACAGAGACTAATACATACAATTACAGCTATCTTATATTAGACAAAGACACCAAAAATGTACAGTGGAGAAAGGATAGCCTCTTCAACAAATGGTGCTGGGAAAACTGGAAATCCATATGCAACAAAATGAAATTAAACCTTTATCTCTCACCATGCACAAAACTCAATTCAAAGCGGATCAAGGACCTAGGAATTGGACCAGAGACAATACGCCTAATAGAAGAAAAAGTAAGCTCCAATTTCCAACATGTTGGATTAGGCCCCAAGTTCCTTAATAAGAATCCTGTAGCGCAAGAATTACTACCAAGAATTCATGAATGGGATAGATTTAAACTAAAAAGCTTCTTTTCAGCAAAAGAACCAATCAGTGAGGTGAATAGAGAGCCAACTAATTGGGAACACATATTTAATACATGCACATCAGATAGAGCACTAATCTCTAGAATATATAAAGAACTCAAAAAACTTTACACTAAAAAAACAAATAACCCAATCAATAAATGGGCTAAGGAATTGAGAAGACACCTCTCAGAAGAAGATACACGATTAATCAACAAATACATGAAAAAATGTTCAACATCGCTGGCAATTAGAGAAATGCAAATCAAAACTACTCTAAGATTTCACTTCACTCCAGTCAGAATGGCAGCCATCAAGAACACAAGCAACAATAAATGTTGGAGAGGTTGTGGAAAAAAAGGCACACTCATACATTGCTGGTGGGACTGCAAAATGGTGCAACCGTTATGGAAAGCAGTATGGAGATTTCTTGGAAAACTGGAAATGGAACCATCCTATGACCCAGCCATCCCACTCTTGGGTCTATTCCCAAAGGACTTAAAAACAGCATATTACAGTGACACAGCTATCTCAATGTTTGTAGCTGCACAATTCACAATAGCTAGGTTGTGGAACCAACCTAGATGTCCCTCAGTAAATGAGTGGATTAAGAAAATGTGGTATATACGCACAATGGAATTTTACTCAGCAATAAAAGAAAACAAATTAATGGCATTTGCAGGTAAATGGATGAAGTTGGAAGACATAATGCTAAGTGAAGTTAGTCAGTCTCAAAAATCCAAGTACCAAATGTTCTCTCTTATATAAGGAGGCTATTTCAAAGTATTGTTGGATGGGGGTACATAGGAGGATTAGAGGAACACTAGAATGGTCAAGAAAGGGAGGGTAAGGGAGGGAGCAAGAGGGGAGGGAGGGGGGGGGAGAAAAAAAAAGGTGGTTGAATGAGACGGATATCATTTTATCATTTTCCTTAATGCATGATTGAAGACCTGAACTGTACGAATATAGTTTGTATACAAACAGTTGTATGTAAAAAGATACTAAATATATGCACTATGAGTTGTACATATTAAAAATTATAAAAATAAAATTATATAAAAAAAAAAGAATGCAGGGTAGCATCTCTTTTTTTTATATTTTCTGAGAGTTTCCTTATGACATAATATATGTTCTATTTTGGAGAAGGAGCCATGTGCTGCTGAGAAAAATGTGTATTCATTTACTGAGGGATGAAATATTCTATATATGTCCGTTTGGTCTAAATTATTAATTCTTTTAAGGAGGCTTAAAGTTTCTTTGTTTAGCTTTTGTTTGGATGATCTATCCATTGGTGAGAGAGGTGTGTTGAAGTCCCCTAGAATAACTGTGTTTTGGTCTATTTTACTCTTGAACTTGAGAAGGGTTTGTTTGATGAATGTAGGTGCTCCATTATTTGGGGCATATAGATTTATGATTGTTATATCCTGTTGATGAATGGTTCTCTTAAGTAGTAAGATATATCCATCTTTGTCCCTCTTGATTAGTTTTGGTTTGAAGTTTACCTTATTTGATATGAGAATGGAAACCCCTGCTTGTTTCCACCGGCCATGTGAGTGATAAGACTTTTCCCAGCCTTTCACTTTCAGTGTGTTGATGTCTTTTTCTACGAGGTGTGTTTCTTGGAGACAGCAAACTGTTGGGGCATTTCTTTTAATCCATTCTGATAATCTGTGTCTTTTGATTGGCGAGGTTAGGCCATTAACATTCAGGGTTATTATTGAGATGTGATTTTTATTCCCATCCATTTTTATTTTTATTATGGTCTTTAGCTTGATTTGGTTTTTCTTCTGGTTGGTATTTCCCTTAGTTTAATATCTCCCTTTGTTGATTTTTGTTGTTAAATATTTCTTCTTCTTCATGAAAAATGTTGCCCAGGATGTTCAGAAGTGCTGGCTTTCGAGTTGTGAAATCTTTTAACTTTTGCTTTTTGTGGAAGGTTTTTATTTCATCTTCAAATATAAAGCTCAATTTTGCTGGATATAAGATTCTTGGTTGACATCCCTTTTCTTTCAGAGCTTGAAATATGCTATTCCAGGATCTTCTTGCTTTTAAGGTCTGGGTTGAAAAATCTGAACATAGTCTGATTGGTTTCCCCCTATATGTAATCTGCTTCCTTTCTCTTGTGGCTTTTAGTATTCTCTCCTTGCTCAGTATATTAGGCATTTTCATTATAATGTGTCTTGGTGTGGATCTGTTGTGATTTTGTTTGTTTGGTGTTTGGTAAGCCTCTTGAACTTGATTTTCCCATTCATTCCTCAAGTTTGGAAATTTTTTGTAATTATTTTGTTAAATAAATTACTCATTCCTTTGGCTTGAAACTCTGCCCCTTCCTGTACTCCAATCACACTTAAGTTTGGTCTTTTTATGTTGTCCCATAATTCTTGGATGTTATGTTCTTGATTTCCAGCGAGTTTTGCTGTATAGTCTAAATTCTTCTCTGGGATATATATTTTTTCTTCATTATCTGAGGTTCTTTCTTCCAAGTGGTCTACTCTGTTGGTGATGCTTTCAATTGAACTTTTATTTTGGTTTATTGCTTCTTTCATTTCTGGAATTTCTGTTTGGTTTCTCTTTAGAGCCTCTATTTCCCTATTGAAACAATCTTTTACTTCCTGTATTTGTTTTTGGAGTTCTTTGTCAAAATGATCTTTTTCCACCTGTACTTGCTCCCTTATCTCATTTTTTATTTCATTTTTAAGTTCCATAAACATTTGGCATATGTAATTTCTAAATTCCATCTCTGGCATTTGACCAACTGTGCTTGCCATGGAATCTACTGATGAGGTATCTTGATTTGTTTGTGTCTCTTTGTTCCCTTGTTTTTTCATGTTGCTTGTGTGTCTTTTCTTCCTGCACTGTGGGACCTTGACTATTTCGATTTTACCTTAAAACCTTATGTTGTTTCTGTAGTACAATGCTATCAGATCCCCTTGTAATTCCTTTACACTTTAATATCTAACACTCTCTATACAGAAAATCCAAGTTTGATCACAATGTACAGATTTCGTTAACCCAGATATTGTTTCCAATTTACTCTGTACGCTTCTGATGGGGTTTTATAGCTTCAAGTATTGGACACAGAGGTGTTATGTTTAGGAAGAAGGAAGTGTCTTGAATTGTTCTTTCTTAGAAAGTATGAAAAGAGAGTTCTATGGAAGTTGTTTAGTGGAAGTGGTTTAGTATCAGTAGACGAAAGAGGACAGAGAATGGAGTAGACAATTAGGTGGAAAGACCAATTTATATATAAACCTAACTTATGCAGCTGTTGAGAGAAGAAATAAAATAAGATGGAAAAGAAAAAAAAATGATAAAAGGGTAGGAATTGGTGTAAGAGAGAGGAGAGAGAGAGTCAAGAAAATAGAGAGTGAACTATATATAACACTGCTTTGCTATCCAGTTCAATTGCACCTGTTCTAGAAATCCCAAGTTCTGCTTATAACTTGTTTTTGCCTCTGTTTAGTATGCACTGGCAGGGTGTAAATAGGAAAGATGAAGGAAGAAGAAAAGATGAAAAAGTGAGAAGGAAGAAAAGAAAGAAAGAAAAGAGGAGCAGAAGCAAACAAACACACTGACAATCAATGCAAAAAAAAAAAAAAAAAAAAAAAGCAAAACAAAACAAAGCCAAAAAAAGAGAAAAAGAAAAAAAAAAAACACAAAAAACAGAAAACCAACAAAACAAGCAAACCAACAAAAAAATGTCGAACCCCAAGTCTCATACAAAATGGGCCCTGGGAAGCCCCCCCTCTTTTTTCCTTTCCAGTTTAAGCCAACCACATCGGATCGTGTCTAGACAGCGATCCTGCCAGTGGAATCAAGGCTGCACCTTTGGCCAGTGGCAGAATGGCCCAGTGGAAGAGCAGCTCAGGGAGGTTGTATGTCAGTAGATGAACGGCACTGGGAAAGGGACCCTCCAGAAGGCACCCTTTCCCCACGCCCACCCACAGTTGTAGCTTCTTGGGGCCATAGTGCTGGCCTCAGACACACCCTCCCCTGCTGGTTACCTGAGCCTCACCCAGGTGTGTGTTGTTTTCAGAGCGTTGGCAGCTCCCTGGATGTCTGCAGCTGTCCTTCCTTTCTGTCTTTTCCCCTTTGTCTGGTTCAGCCACTGTACTCCTCAAAGATGGCGGTGCTCTCCTCCCGCTCAACAGCAGCTCCGCATACCCTTGTGTCACTCCAGAGCGTGCAGGATCGGCTAGGCAAGCTGTGCGAAAGAGCTCTATGTGGAGACCGCCTGCGCTTCTAGGCTCCTTTCTATCCCTCCTCGCTGATCAGTTTCAAAGCCGCTGTGTGGATCATCCCCTTGCCGAAATGATATCGGGCAGCTGCACCTGCAGCGCAGACAGCGTTACTTCGGACTGTGGACCGCCGACTCTGCCCCTGCTTGGCATGGTACAGAGTATGTGGTATTTCACTGTCCAGAGGTGCACGAATGTCTCGGCTTTCTTTCAGTTGCAAGAGAATAGGTAGTAATGTGCTCAAACTTCCCACTAAACGTCTTTTAGTAACTGTGTCCAGAGAGCACCTCCCTCCTGTCGGCCATCTTCCCAGGATCCCCTTCTTGAGCATCTATCTTTATGGCTCACAGCTAACCACAATCTTAGCTATGTCCCCATTTAGGTCTCCTACATTTCCCCCCTTTTGTTTTAAAAGAGGGGATACTCTAGGACATCCATGTGCAACCAACATTCTTAACTGTCATCGGATAATCAAGGCTGTGCCCTTGACTTTTGTCTTAGGTTGCTATGTAGACCACATGAGACTGTCCCGTGGATGGGTGACAACCTCATCCGGATCGACTGTGCCTGTCTTAGGTTGTCCCCCTCTGGGAATCTTACCCGTCATTGGCTAACCAGCCGTCCAATCCAGCCCTTCAGGATTGACTGTGTATGATGACTAACAGCCGTCCAATTGTGAGGAGATGCTGCGTCTTTAAGGCAACAAGCCTTCTGCTAACGAGCCAAGTTACATAGCATATCAAATTCTTTAAACAAATCAACTGCCCTAAGTTCCATCAAGTAACGCACTGAGTTCTCTAGACAAATACCCGCAAGACATTGTCCCGCAAAGCCCCAAACAATGAAAGATCAAAATGTCCACTTGTTATAACACGTTGATCTATGAGGCCCCATGCATACAGAGCAGAGGCCACACTGCTGGTGAAGTTGTTTGATGCTTGAGCAGCAGGGATGCTTGTAGTGACTGTGATTCCTGCAGCTGTAGCAGCAGCTGTCTTTTTTATGTCTAGACAATGCCACCGGCAAATCTTCAGGGCCCGCTACCTAGGAACTCAAGCATCAATTATTAAAGGAAAGACAGTGCAATTCCAGCAATGAGTCAAGAGGCAAGTTGTCAAACTAAAATACAGAATTATTAGATTAGAAAATTAAAGTTAATTTCTGCTCACACACATTGCTACTTGAGCTCTCACAAACATAAGCTGGCAAAATATCATATTCAGAACAAAACAAAGAAAGACTGAGGATATTTACTGCATTAAAGATAGATTAAAGAAAAACTAAAGGCACTTTGGAAAAATAATTTGTTAGCTGGAACCCTCGAGTCTCTGTAACGTTCCATGAGATTATCTGTTGAAATAACTCAAATTAATCAGCTATAAAACAAATAAAGTTAATTACAAATAAACATTCCTATGTTAAAACACCAAAATATCAGGTTATACAGCACTAGTCATATTCTTTGCTAAAGAGAAATCCCTGGGACACCTATAAATCAAAATTGAAGGTACCTTCATTTATTAAATTATTTACCCAAATTGAATACTCTTAAACTTAAGTGAATTAAAGTTATTTGGATCCACATATATATATATATATATATATATATATATATATATTATATATATATATATATATTTTTTTTTTTCATAAGTGCTTTTTTATTTGTGACGTCACACTGGACAGATGTACAAACCTACAAACATATATTTGTGACATCACATTTACATGAAATTTAGACAAATGCACAGACATAAAGACATATATAAAAAGAGAAAAAAGAAAAAAAATACAACTGTGTGCACACTAAAGAGAGATCTCCTCATCCCAGCCGGGAGGAATGACACTTAAGTTGTGAAATATTTTGAAGGACTTTTTTAAGGGAATCATTCCATACCTTCATCTTGGTCCTCTTGATTTTTTACCTTTTTTATTAATCTTGGTTCCTCAACAACTTCATCTTGATCCTTATGATTTGGTACCTGCTTTATTAATCTAGATGGTATCCATATTGGAGAGGATTCGTGCTTTGGAAAAACACAAACAGATCCTCTCCCACAAATTAATACTGGATCTGGACCCTTCCATGTACCTGAAAGAACATCCTTCTAGTGAACCAAAGGTTTATGTTGTTGGTGTGGGTTCCAATGTCTGTCTCTAGCAGAATAACCATTAGAGTCTAAAGTTAAAAAATTTAAGGTAAACAGGGCAACTGCCAATCTGTCCCTAGGATTTTTCCAATTTCCTTCTTTTTGTTTTAATAACATAATTTTCAGTGTGCGGTTTGCTCTTTCAATAATGCCCTGACCCTGAGGATTGTATGGGATGCCTGTTTTATGGGATATATTGAATTTTGCACAAAACTGTTTGAAAGATGAGGATGTATATGCAGGGCCATTATCTGTTTTAAGCATTTTGGGGATGCCCAATGCAGCAAAAGCTTGCAAACAATGAGATGTAACATCTTTAAGTTTTTCTCCAGAATGTAAGGAAGCAAAAATCATGCCTGAGCATGTATCTATGGTCACATGAATAAATCGCAATTTTCCAAAACTTGGCTCATGAGTTACATCCATCTGCCACAAATGATTGGGCATTAATCCTCTAGGGTTAACACCATAATGAGGATTGGGCAAATGTGTCATACAAGATTTATAATCTTTTACAATTGTTCCGGCTTGCTCCTTTGTGATTTTAAACATATGCTGCTAGGTGGTGCTATTGATGTGAAACTGGGAGTGAAATAAAGTAGCTTGCTGGAGGGCTGAAAGTATAAAGATTGTTTGGGTAAGGTCATCAGCCTTTTGATTACCTTCATGGAGGGGACCAGGCAAGTTGGTATGTGCTCTAATATGCCCTACGAATAGAGGTTCTTTTCTTGGCCACAAAAGTTTTTGTATTTGATAAAACAATTTAAAGGCTGGAGTATGAGGTGCTATTGGTCCTGCTAATTCTAATTTTGGGATGGCTTGTACAATATAGTGGCTATCTGAAAAAATGTTCATGGGCTGCTCTCTGCTCTTACCACAGCTTCCAGTTCCACTAATTGAGCTGATTTGTGTGCAGTTATGTAAGTTATATTTTCTTTTTTAGTGACTACTGCAGCAGTACCATTTGAGGACCCATCTGTGAATACATTTAATGCCTTAGTAAGAGGTTGATTTTTTATTACCTGTGGAAATATAATAGGATGTTTAATACAAAAAGATAATATAGGAGACTCAGGAAGATGATTTTCAAAATTTGCAGACGTAGCGCATCTAGCTATAGCCCAATCATTATCATTGAAGCATAAATATTCAATCTGTGATTATGAATAGCGAGTAATAATAGTAGCAGGGTGAATGCCAAATATTTTGGTAGAAGTCTTGAGTCCTTGAAGAATAAGTTTAGCCACCATGGAGTTATAAGACTCAATTATACTCTTAGGAGAGACGGGCAAATGTATCCATAATAAAGGCCCTTGTTGCCAAAATACTCCTGTGGGTGTATATTGTGAAGAAACAATAATCAATATGAGCGGTTGAGTTAAATCAAATCTATCACAATGAGCTCCCTCAATGGCTTTTTCTACTAACTTTAAAGCTTTCCTAGCATCAGGAGTCAATGTTCGTGCTGAAGATGGATCAGGGTCCCCGCAAAGGATGTCAAATAAAGGTTTTAGTTGGCCAGTAGTGAGGTTTAGTGTAGGGCGAAGCCAATTAATATCTCCCAGCAATTTTTGAAAGTCATTGAGAGTAGCCAAATGCTCCTTATTAATTAATATTTTTTGAGGCCTAATAAAAGTGTCCATAATTTGGAATCCTAGATATAATATTGGAGATCTAAGTTGAAACTTTTCCTTAGCAATGTTTAGTCCATATCGTTTCAAGTTTTCTGACATATCACTAAATATGGTGAATAAGACTTCTTGATTAGGATGAGCAAGCAAAACATCATCCATATAATGGAGGCACAGAAGCTCTGGGTATTTATTTTTGATAGGCTGAATAACTTTACCTACGTAGATTTGACACATAGTGGGGTTATTAGCGGCACAACTTTCCATTGATATCTCCTATCAGGGCCATTATTGTTAATAGAAGGAACTGAAAAAGCAAGCCTGGGTGTATCCAGAGGGTGTAGAGGAATGAAAAAGAAACAATCATTTATATCAAGAGTAATAAGATGGAAATTTTTTGGAATAGCTACAGGATTAGGAAGTCCAGGTTGAGTAGGGCCCATGATTTGCATGGTTTTATTAATTTCTCTAAGATCATGTAACAATCGCCATTTTCCTGATTTTTTCTTGATCACAAATATGGGGGAATTCCAGGGAGAGGTGGAAGGTTCTATATGACCTGCTTCTAATTGTTCCTGAACTAGTAGGTGGGCTGCTTGTAATTTCTCTTTAGATAGGGGCCACTGAGGGACCCACACTGGCTTATCAAAAAGCCATTGTATTTTCAAAATTATTTTCTCAGTGGCCCCGAAAAAAATTATCTTTTTCCTTTATGATAATGATTTCTTTTAGGGTTAAGATTACCCTGTACTTTTTGATAATGATTTCTTTTAGGGTTAAGATTACCCTGTAGATTTTCACATTTAACATCTGCAGGCTTGGTTGCTAGGTGTACTCCCATTTGTTGCAAAATATCTCTTCCCCATAAAGTAACCGGTAGGTTAGGTAAAACATAAGGCTGAAATGTTCCTTTATGCTTTTCATCATTCTCCCAGTTTAAAATTACCGCACTTTTCTCTGGGAGGTTATTATATCCCAACCCTCTTAAATTGGTTGAAGCTTTTTGCAGAGGCCAGTGCTTGGGCCATTGCTGTAGATTAATGATGGAAGAGTCAGCTCCAGTATCTATCAGTCCCTCCATCTCTATTTCTTGAATTTTTATTTTACACATAGGCCTCCTTGAACAATCCTGAACCCAGCAAGCCATGGTTCTCAAGTCAGTGGAACAAAATCCTCTATTGTTCCTTTTTTGAGGCATACTCATTTTAAATGAATTATGTAACTTTGGAAGGAGAAGCAGCTGAGCAATTCTATCTCCTTGATTAACAGAACTTATACTTTGGGGTGAGCTAAGCATTATTTTTATTTCCCCTTTGTAGTCTGAGTTTATTACACCTGGGGTCACTTGCAAACCTAGTAAGCTTTTAGGACTTCACCTGAGAATAAGTCCTACAGTCCCTGAGGGAAGAGGTCCCCTGACCCCTGTGGGAATCAGTTGAACCCCATTTCAGGTGTTAACACTATTTGGGCGGTGGAACAGAGGTCTAATCCTGCATTTCCTCCTATTTCTCTGGCAAGGGAGTGGATGGGTAGTAGGGATTGTGTCGGGGAAGCATCTGAGTGGATGCTTGAGGATACTCCTCCTCCAATGCCTCGTACATTTGTGGGCCCCAGGGCATTGGGCCCTGTTTCCAGTTTTTTGAATTCCTGAACAAATGATTTCCATAGATGTCAAATTTTGAATGGCATTTATTGGCCCAATGATTTCTCTTTTTATACCTGGGGCAGCGGCCTGGGGCACGGTATGAGTTTGGTCTTATTTCTCTTTGGGTTTTTGCCTAGAATAGCCTGATTGATTATGATAATTTTGCCTGGAATATTTTGATTGATTATAATGTCTAGGTTGAGCCATTGTGAAATTTTGAGGGGAAGCACCTCTCATTGCTGCTGCAATCACATTTCCTGTGACAAAGGTGTCATTTATATCTTTACATAGTTGTATATATATGGAAAGATCCTTTTTATTTCTCCATGGCCTGATGGCTTCCTGGCAGTATTTATTAGCATTTTCGTATGCTAATTGAACAACTAATGGCATAGCTTGATCAACATTTGCAAACATTCGACCTGCAGTTCTCAAAAGTCGATCAGCAAAGTCAGCATATGGCTCATTAGGTCCTTGAATCACTTTTGACAAGCTACCTTATAGATCCCCAGGTCCTTGTAAAGTTCTCCATGCCTTTAATGCTGCTGCGTATATCTGAGCATATACACCTAGGTCATAATCTTTTTGAGCCTGTAAGTCTGCGAATTGCCCTTCTCCTGTGAGCATTTCTATATTATGGTCTCCAAACCCTGCAGCTGCTTTTCTTTTAGCCATTTCCATACAAATTGCGATCGCCAAACCAAGTATTTCACCCCACTTAATGCTGCTTTACATAGACTTTTCCAGTCTGAGGGGGTTAAGGTAAAGGTGTTAAGGGACTCCAGCATACTCAATGTGAAAGGAGCTTGGGGCTATACGTTATTACTGCCTCTTTGAGATTTTTTTTATTGTTTTGAAATCTACTGAGTGGTGGATCCTCTGTCCATTTTCATTTTCAAATATTGGCAGTTCCCAATGTATCTGTGAGTTACCCTCGAGAGTGCATAAGCGCTCAGAAAGACTTTTTATTTCTATTTCTAGGGTATGCAAATGCCTAGTAATACCCTTCACATTTTCTGTAATGGATTCCACCCATGGGGAGTAGAGGAAACAAGTGGTTCCTCTACTTGACGGTCCTTTTCCTTGGTCTTTTTTAGTTTCTTTTCCCTCATTTTCTCAAAATCACTTTTACTAGATTCCTCACTACTGCTAATTTCACTGACAGCAATATCCTGAGTCCCAGGTTCAATGGAGAGCAAGTATCCTTCAGCTATCTCCAATAAATCTCGAATAGCTCTAATAGCTTGGATTTTTGTCATTTTTGAGACTCTTCTAATACTCTCCTTACTGGTTTTAGTTGACTCAGGGGAAGCTACGCTTTCATGATCGCCTTCACCTTTTTCTAAATCCTCCTCTCTGACAACAGAGTCAGGTATATCATGGATTCTTTCCATAGCCTCTATTATTTGGGATTTCGTTACATTTGAACCCATCTTTAGAGACTTTTCAGTTCTTACCTGTCCACTCTGAAGTTCCCTGTATGGGCCACCACCTGTCGCTGACTGCAGCTATAGCCGCCTGCAGCAACAAAACCGCAGAAATATGTTCAGAGGCAGACTGGAAACAAACAGCCTCTTTATTCTGCTAGCTTCTCTCTCCGGCTCCAAGAACAACTCTTCCCGCAAATCATACTCCTCTAACCACCACCAAATGGCGCCGACCCGATCCGCAATGTCCTGGGCCAAGTCTCATGAGATCATGGAAGGTGGTGATGCTTGAACATCTTTATGGCTCACAGCTAACTGCAATCTTAGCTATCTCCACATTAAGGGCTCCTACATATAGTAATCCACATATTAAGCTTGTAGCAATCTTTGGGATAGACTCAAATTACAAAGCTTCTTCTCATCAAAAGAAACAATCAGTGAGGAGAACGGAGAGCCTACTAATTGGGAACAAATTTTTACCACATGCACGTCAGATAGAGCACTAATCTGTAGAATATATAAAGAATTCAAAAATCTTAACACCAAAAAAAAAAAAAAAAAAAAAAAACTCAGTCAATAAATGGGCCAAGGAACTGAACAGACACTTCTCAGAAGAAGATATACAATCAATCAACAAATACATGAAAAAATGCTCAACCTCCCTGGCAATTAGAGAAATGCAAATCAAAACCACTCTAAGATTTCATCTCACACCAGTCAGAATGGCAGCTATTAAGAACACAAACAACAATAAATGTTGGAGAGGATGTGGAGACAAAGGCACACTCATACATTGTTGTTGGGACTGCAAAATGGTGCAGCCAATATAGAAAGCAGTATGGAGATACCTTGGAAAACTTGGAATGGAACCACCTTATGACCCAGCTATCCCACTCCTTGGTCTTTACCCAAAAGACTTGAAAACAGCATACTACAGGGACACAGCCACATCAATGTTTATAGCAGCACAATTCACAATAGTTAAACTGTGGAACCAACCTAGATGCCCTTCAGTAGATGAATGGATAAAGAAAATGTGGTATATATACACAATGGAGTATTACTCAGCAATAAGAGAGAATAAAATCATGGCATTTGCAGGTAAATGGATGGAGTAGAGAATATAATGCTAAGTGAAGTTAGCCAATCCCCAAAAGCCAAATGCCAAATCTTTTCTCTGATATAAGGAGGCCAATTCACAGTGGGCTTGGGATGGGGAGAATAGGAGGATTAGAGGAACACTAGAATGGCAATGTGGAGGGAGGTGAAGGGTGGGGGCAAAAGGGTGAAGAAACAAACAAACAAAAAAGATGGTAGAATGAGATGGATATCATTACCCTAAGTGCATGTATGAAGTCACGAATGTTGTGAATATACTTTGCATACAACCAGAGATATGTAAAAATGTGCTCTATATGTATAATATAAAATGTAATGCATTCGGCTGTCATTTATAACAACTTAGAATAAAAAATAGATTAAAAAAATAGAATATAAGAATAGCTAAGAAAACAAGAATAATTTAATGATCCACACACAAAAAGATCACATTTACAGATAATTTGCCAATTTGAATGAAAATAAAGTCATTTTTATTTGCCAATGAAATCTTACGAGTTTCAGAACTGAGGAAAATATTTCAGATTCCCAGTGGTGCATTGGCTTCAGAGCTATTTTCACTAATACCCGGATTAATGATTTGCAGCCAAATGGATACAGACTTACTTTCTTTTTGTTCATCTCTTAGTAAGAAGCACTCTGTAACACTTTCATAAAAATGCTTCCTGGGGTTAAAAACATGACCCAGACTTCCTGTTATCAAATAGGTTACTACAGGATGCAGGTAAGAAATTAAAAGAAATCCAGAAAGAGCCCAGCTTTGGCTCTTTATACTTCCCTGTTTTAGAACTGTTTCATTCAGTTACAAAAAGCAAACTGGTTCCTCCTGAAGAGTTTCCTTTCTACTTTTTCTAGTGTTTGATATCTTTTTGAGATCCTCTTGGCTTTTTATAAAAAAAAAAAAAAAAATATTTTTCTTTTGAGTTATACATGACAGTAGAATGTATTTTGACATATCAAATATAAGTGGAATATAATGTCCCATTTTTGTGGTTGTACATGGTATGGAGTTACCCTGGTCATATATTCATATATGAACGTAAGAAAGTTATGTCAATTCATTCTACTGTCTTTTCTATTACCATTCCCCCCTCTCTTCCCTTCATTCCCCTTTGTCTAGTCCAGTGAACTTCTATTCTCCAACCACTTATTGTGAGTTAGCATCCACATATCAGAGAGAATATTTGGCCTTTGGATTTTGGGGATTAGCTTATTTTTCTTAATCTAGTAATGTTCAGTTCCATCCATTTACTGGAAAATGCCATAATTTTACTCTTATTTATGGCTGAGTAATATTCCTTTGTGTATATGTACCACATTTTCTTTACCATTCATCTGTTGAAGGGCACATAGGTTGGTCCCATAATCCTGACTTAGGCTGTGTTCTCTCAAAAACTTAATTTCTAACGGGGGTAAAATCATGGCTTTATTATAACACTTATCAACAAAAATGTTTTGATGCCTACTACCTACATAGAGCTCTTCTAAATGAGGACAAAACAGATAAAGATCCCAATCTTTGTGGGACTCACGTCCAATCAGAACGAGGCAGACAATGTGATGCAGAAGCCAGTTGTATAGAATGTTGGAAGGTGGTGATACCACAGCAAGAGGAAAAAGTCCAACAGGAAATAGGGATTGAGAGTGTCGGAGGTCAGGACAGGTTGCAGCTTCAGATGAGAAGATGCTGTGTGAGCAAAATCATGGGAGAGTTAGGGGATTCATTTAGTGAATAACAGGAAGAGCATTTGGCAGAGGCAATAGGTGCTATGACGATTTTTCTGGTGAGATTTTGCCTGGAACATTCAACAAATAGCAAGCAGATCACTGTACCTGGCGGGGGGGTGAGGAGAGAGAAAATGAGATCAGAGGGGAAGTGGAGCTGCTGTAGCTGCAGAGAGACTGGAGGGGAGATCACAGAGGGCCTAGAAGTTCCTTTTCAGCAGTTGGCTTTGCCTCTGAGTGAGGAGGAGCCGTGTGTGTGACAGGAGTTTGAACAGTCCTGCCAGGATGTGACTCACTTTTTAAAGAGCTCACTCTGGAAGCCCTGTTGAGAATATTCAGCCTCATGCCACATTCAAGAATCTAATTTTTTGCAGGTATCTATGATTGGGTTCACTTCTGGGCACTTCACAGTAAATGGATAAGAATGCATTGACTTCTTTCTATTTTTAAATATTGAAGCTATCAGAACAATGATAAAAATCAGGCTTTCTCCTCACCAAATCTAAAACATAAATTTACAAATTTAAGGAAATTTTCTCTGACTACTTATTATCACTCTTATATTTGAGATGCCTCAGGCAATTTTTGCAGGTTCTGCTGTTTTCTACAGTTCATAATCAGATCCCACTTAGACTTGAGGAGTTAATTAACAGTTTTCTGCAAATTAGTTTCAGTATTAGGTTTAATTGTAAGATTTCAAAAAATGTAAAACTTTTTTTTTTTTTTTTTTTTTTAGAAGGGTTCATGTTATAAATTTGTATGTGCCCCTAGTTCTCTTATTTCAGGTAAAAGTGTTATCCTTTTGGGGGTGGCAACAGTGATTGAACTGAGGGACAGTCAACCACTGAGCCACATCCCCAGCCATATTTTGTATTTTATTTCGAGACAAGGTCTTACTGGGCTTCACAGTTTCTGGGGCTGGCTTTGAACTCATGATCCTCCTACCTCAGCCCTCAAGCTGCTGGGATTACAGGTGCGTGCTACCATGCCATGGTAAAATTGTTATTTTATATAAATCCTATCAACTGGTTTGAAACCCTCACTCAAAATAAAACATTCATCAAGTAAAAATAAGTAGGCCTATTCACAGATTTCTTGCCTTGACCAGGGGTTAATTGGTTTCATGCTTTGGTTCTCCTCTTGTTTTAATTTACAGCAGAATTTATATAAAAGCTGATCTTTGAGAATATAATTGTCTACAGTTAGCTCATGATAACTTATAAATATAGATATAACTTTATCCAAAGCACTGTTTAATAAAAAATTAATGTTGTAAACACTATTCTGTTAAGTTAAATCACTTCAAATTAAAGCCAGTTTCATTTTATTATAAAACCTCCTTAGAAAACTGATTTTTTTCTGAAGAAACAAATTATATAGCATGTTAAAAATAAGTGCTGTGGGACATCAATGTTAAGTGGTTCTATACATGCTGGGGTCCAGCCCCAGCAGGGTCGGGGGTCTTCCTGGTCAAGGGGTTGTGACGGGGTAGACAAGCGTCGGCGATGGGATGGACAGCAACCACACAGACTCAAAAGCCAGTGCAGAATGCTGACAGGTTTATTGAGTTCACACACAGTTTTTATACATTTTTTAAAGTATAACATGCCAAGAATGTAGTTAACATAAAACCCATAGAATTCCTGGTACAGAACAGGCTTACTGGAAAAGGTGATTGTATAAGACAATAACATCTCCACCACATCCCCTACTATTGTTTTGATTTAATATCTAAGCTATGAACGTAATAAGCAAAGTTGATCTTAAGTTTCTATTTCATCATAAATGCTCTTGACATAGTGCTTAGCTGTGGTAAACAAGCTAGACTCTTAATTCTATTAGCCTAAGTTAAACTTTAAGTTCGGGTTAGTCAAGAGGGCAGTGATCTCAGTGGTTACCATGGCAAATTTCCTTGTAGATAATTGCCATATTGTTTAGTAAAGTAAATCTTACTAAAGCAGGATCACAGGCACCAGAATCTAACATTTAACTTATGCCTATGAATACTTTTACCCCTCCACCATATAACATTTCCTGATTCTGGATCTAACTAACCCATGGGACACAAGAGAGGGTCTCTATAGTAGGAAGCACTATAATTTTATTCTGTTTCTGATTACTAACAGTGAGACTATGTACTTTTTGCAAACTCATGACTGGAGAAACAGGTGGCTCTGTGACTGTTCTCACATGTAACAATAGATGTTTATAACAATCACTCCAGGAAAAAGACACATCACACGGTGGCAGAAAATTATTTACTGTTTGTGGTAGGGAAGGGGTTATGGTTTCTAATATTTTATTAATATTCTCCGAAAATGCTGTAGTATTCCCCTCACCCCCAGCAATCACCACTAGAAAATAGTATGAATATTATATTATTAGGAAAATAGTGCAAAAAAGGCACCAGAGCCCAGAGGCATACATCTGGCATTATCTCGAGATGATGAGTCCTTGCAAACATCATTCTCCCAGTGGATCCTTGTCAAACACTGGTTGGGTTGCCAGGTGCCCCCCGCATATACATGCCCATTTATCCCATATATAAATTTATGTTTAAATGTATAATAATAGTCTAAGAGTTTTCACAGGACAAGTGACCATCACAAACATCTCTGAATTATGGTAAATTAATTTTTTCAAGAAAGAGAAAACATCAAAGAATCTGAGGATACTAATATTAGATTCTTTAAAACTTAAGGTAAAAAATAGGTCTAATATCTAGATGATATATATTAAGAAACCCCAGAGTCTTGGAATAAAAGTGCAAATTCAAATCATCAAAAATGATAATAAACACATGAATTGTCAGTTTTTCATTAATTACCTGTCTAACCCTGCTTTGTACAGAAAGAAACCAGAGAAATGGCCATAGGTTTAATTTTGTTGTTGGTTTTCAAGAGAAAGTTCTCTTCTCCGCAAGGGAATGTTCCTCAACACGATGCATTCATTTAACATATTTACAGGTGCCTGTCATCACCTGGACACTGTGTTAAGTTCTGGAGATACAATGGTGGTTGAGACCTTTGTTCTCCACCTACAGGGGTGCAGTATTCTGGAGGAAAGAACTTTAAAAGTAAACAGATAAAAGCTAAATAGCTGCACATTTAGTAAGAACCCCAAAGGAAACAAGGATTTAGCTGATAATGGAAAGGAAGCTGTGTTTGGCAGAGTGGTCAGGGAGAGCATCTTGGTTAATTGGCCTCACACCTTGAACCTTGAAGGGAATAAATGAACAGGCCCCACGAAGGGGAGGGGACTGGGCCATTGGACCAGGGGAGGGAGTGAGGAGATCTTGCCTGGCCCAGGGAGTGGAGACAGTTTGTCCAACATCCCCAGGTGGGGAAATGAGATTGCTCTATTCCTGGATGGGGCTCCTTAGAAGGAAGTCCAGGATGAGGGACAGCCAGGGTGAAGATAGGGGAAGATACTAAATCCTAAGGGGATTACCGAGTGTGATGAGCAACATGCACAGGGAATGGACTAGAGGGCTTTCATGAGTACAGTGACCACTTTATGTGTTTAAAAGTTAGTTCTGACTGTCAGACAGAGAATGGACTATGGTTAGAGTAAAAAAGGATTAAAAGCTGTCTGTTGGACTAGTTCAAGCAAGAGACCAGAAGATAGCTGTGATGATGGCGGGAAGCTCATGTATTCAAGAAATATGAAAGGTGGACTTAGGGCTTGGTCATGGATGGGACTTAAAGGATGGGTTTGAGGAAAGGAGGAATCCAGAGTTCCCAGAGTTTCTGGTTTGTGCTTTCAGTACTGTGACCTAGAACATAAGGCTTGAGAAGGACAAATCAAGTCAGTTTGATTTTGGACACAGATTAAAATATAGAAATCTGCACTTTAGGAGAAAAGTCTGGGGTAATTTTTAAAGTGTGATTACACACACAAGCATGGCGCAAGCATGTGCATGCACACACACACATATACACACACATAAAATGCATATCTAGCCTTAGTTGAGGATGAAGGGGACATTTACTTACAAAACTTTGTCTCTCTGTAGTGATCATTGGACACCCCCTCCACTCCTCTTTGGAGCTATGACTGTTTCTGTCACATATTCCTTTAACTATAATATTCAGTTTGCTTATTTGTTTGATCTTCAGTAATAGTGATTTTGTTGAAATATTATTCCACCAACCTAAAATATTATAAAAAGTACTGAAAGGTCTTTAGAGAATATTTGTTTTAACAAGCCCACCCCCTACTGCATTTATTTATAGATACAGCAAAGTGAGTGAATCAGTTTTCTGGAGTTCTAATACCTAGTAAGGGTCAAGCAGGATTTTAAATTGAAGTCAGCTGACGCCAGATTCTCTGTTTTTTAAAACATCAGAATTCTCTTTATTCCATTTTCATGTCTGAAATAGCTTTTCACAAATTCACTTAAAATAAGGGGCATATTATATTGAAACTGAAATAATCTAAAACATTTGATTTTCTAAGCTCTACTATAAATTAAATTCTTGTTAACTTCAATATAAATAAAGGATGCTTTTAGAACTTAAATAAAATCATAATATTTTGGAGGCAGAAGTACTTTAAAGATCAATCCTAATTGAGGGCCAAAGAAATTATGAATCTTCCCCAAGGTCATTCAACTTGCTGGAAGGATAGGCCAGGCTAGAAACAAATTTCTCTGAGGTTTTCTCTAGAGCTTTCCCCACCAACCTTCTAAAGCAATAAGCACTGTGCAATGAAAGGTAACTTTTGTAATGCTGCTCTGTGCACAAATTACTGATGATTCATTGTCAGATGCTTAGTTTCATTTTATCAACTCCTTCTGAATATTAATTTCTTTTTTTCAGTCAGTGTTTTGATAGAAGACTTTCAGAATTCACAAAAATGCATTGCTCTTTCTGCTGGAATACTTAAAACCTCTATCTCTATCAAAATAATTCTGAACTTAAGTTACTGAACACATAGTCTGTGGGCTGCTTGGATAAGAGAAACATTAAACCTGGGTTCTTAATATGCTCTTTATAACAATGACAATATGTAGAAAAATAATATGAAAGGATGTAGTAAATTATTAAACTCTGATGCAAATTATAAGTAGTAGGATAGATCAGAGAAGAATTAGACTAATATGAACTACTTAAGGCATGTATCAGAAGGAAATTGTGCCTGAAATGGGATTTAAAGAATTGGTACTTTTGAATAATATAAGATGGTGACTTTTTTGAACAGGTTTATAAAAATCATGCATTTATGAATATTTAAAAGATTGGTTCAATATGCTATATACCTACCTATCACATTCTGGTGATTCCCTGTGTTTTGCACATTATTAGACCACCTGTCTAGTTACAACACATCAACTCAATCATCAAAAGATCCTTTAATGAAAATAGCTAATTTAAATATCAAATATAAAATGAAAAATGGGAGTTTTATTGTCATGTGTGATTAGGCCACTCTCACTAATTTATACATATTATTAAACTCTGTTTAATCTCCACACCTGGTCTGATTTGGGAGCTTGATGCTATCAGCACTCTCTTTTAATAAATTAGACTAACATATTCTTTCTTTCTGCTGGTAAAAGGATGGTGGGGAATACTGGGAAGATTGCTATTTGGAAAGATGTGAGTTTTAATTCAGTCCAGATTACTAACTTGCTGTGTGATCAGGGATAACTGCTTAACATCTTCTAGCATCTTCTGAAATGAGGGGTTATAATAAACATTTTTAATAACCTTTGCATGTATGAAGGCCCATGAGTATGTCTATTTCCATCTGCATAACCATACAGTTTTACTTGTTTAATTTAGAAAATAATAAACTTAAAAACCCTCTAGAATGTATTTGTTAGCTCTTATCATTTTTCTTTTCTGAATTTGACTAGTAACTATAAGAAATGGTTCCCTAGCAACAGTTCAGTGTGTCTATGAGCTTCAGTCTTTAGATAATGGAGCATATAAATTTCCACAAAATGTAATGTTCACAACACCATTTATACACAACTTATCAGAGTTTAAAAATAAATTTATGATGATTTCAAGTAGTTGTAAAAGCTGAAGATCAAAACACTCTGCATAGTTGAGAGATGATTACATATGTACAGAGCAGCAAGAAGCCAGTCCTGAAAGAAGAAAGTGGTTTATGCTAGGCATATTGTATATAAAATTGATCTCAAAACTGTTCTGAACACTGATGGTGCTGGTGATTTCACAAATCTACACATGTGAGACATTTTTACAGAAATGTACATGCACACATGCAAACAAAAAATGGGCCCATGTAAAAATAAATGGAAACCATGTAAGGTCTATAGTTCACAGTATTTTGTGAATGACAGCTTCCTGGTTTTCAAAATGCACTGTAGTTAAGTAGGATGTTGACACGGTGTGGGGTGGGACCTGAGTTATGTTTAAGCCGGAGCTCAGCAATGTGAGTGCCAACTTCTTGTAAGACTAAAATCATTCCAACATAAAAAAAAATATTTTGATGTGAGTTGCTTTTAATCTGGTCACTTTTGGTAGTATGGCCATTTCTACAATACTAATTCTGCTTATCCATGACTATGGCAAATCTTTCCATTTGCTTGGATGACTTCTTGGATTTCTTTTTTCAGAATTCTGTAATTTTCCCTGTAGAGCTCTTTCACCTATTTGTCTAGATTTATTCCCAAGTATTTCTTTTTATTTTACTTTATCTCCAAATAAATTTTATTAGAGTTTTATCATGTATGCAGTCACATCTGTACATGATAATGTACTCAACAGCCAATATGATCAGAACTGTGTGGCTTAATTAAAAGACCACAAGGGGAACACATATAATAAGTACCCAAGTCCATTAATAAAATATTGCTTGCCCCCTGAAAGTTCCCTTTGAGTTTCTATTCAATCAATAACACCCTCAAGGTAACCACCACATATCAGTTTTGCCTCTTTTTGAACTGATATGTGAGTGGAATCATGCAGTTATGTGTCCCCTGTTGTGTTGGGTTCTTTTGTTCAACATCACGTTTATGAGTGCTATCCATAATGTTGTGTATAGAAATTTCACTTGTTCTCATTGCTCAATAGTATTTTAGTTCATGCATGTACTACCTGTATAAGAAAATGTGGTATGGATATTTATTCAGTCAGAAAAAATGCAGTTATGTCATTTGCAGGAAAATGGATGAACTTAAGAACATTCTGTTAAGCAAAATAAGTCAAATTCAGAAGGACCTGTGTTTTCTTGCATATGTTGAAACTAGAGAGGAAAAAGGAAAAGAAAGGTGGGGGATGATTGCATGAAAAGCAAAGGGAGATTAGAAGAATAGTGTAAAGCATCCAGCTGGTGGGAGGCGAGGAGGGAGGAGGAGGAGTGATGGGGAATGATATTGGCCCAATTATATTATTATATTGTGTGCATGCATGAATAGGTAACAACAAATACCACCATTATGTATAACTGTAATGCACAAATAAAGACTGGGGAGGGAGGAAAAAAGAAGGTGGAACAAGCAGAACTTGCATAAACTGTTGATGAGTGTACTGCTTCAGCTGTTTTGGAAAACTCAGCAACTGCTTATGTAGACTCTATTCTCTGTGAAC
Source organism: Tamias sibiricus (assembly GCA_025594165.1). Classification (NCBI taxonomy): domain Eukaryota; kingdom Metazoa; phylum Chordata; class Mammalia; order Rodentia; family Sciuridae; genus Tamias; species Tamias sibiricus. Next base: position 17,346,208 of record CM046662.1, read on the forward strand.
CACCAACTGCTGTCCTAGGAATATACCCAAAATAAATGCAGACATATGAACACAGAGTGACACGTTAAAGCATCACTACTTATGACAGCCCAGATATGGAAGCAATCCAAATGTCTATCAACAGTAAAATGGACAAATACAAGTGGTATAATATTTATTTTTTTGAAGCCATTGTGAATGGAATTGCTTTTATGCTTTTTCAGAAGATTCATTACTGATGTATAGAAAAACTACTGATTTTTGAATGTTGACTTTGTACTCTCCTTCTTTGCTGAATTTGTTTACCAGCTGTAGAAGTCTTCTGGAGGAATGTAAATTAGTATAGCCACTATGGAAACCAGCACAAAAGTTCCTCAAAAATATAAAAATGGAACTACCATATGATCCAGCTATAGAACTCCTTGATATCTATCCAAAAGAATTAAAAAGCATATTTTAAAGATGCATGCATTCACATGTTTATAGCAGCACAATTCACAACAACCAAACTATGGAAACAGCCTAGGTGACCATCTGCAGCTGAATGGATAAAGAAAATGTGTATATACACAATGGAATTTAATTCAGTGGTAAAGAAGAATGAAATTATGTCATTTGTAGGAAAATGGATGGAGCTGGAGAGCATTATACTAAGTGAAATAAGCCACACTCAGATGAGTGCTGAATGTTTTGTCTCATATGTGGGAACTAGAGGAAAAAATTGTTGGGGGAGGCAGGGAAGGATCTCATGAAAATAGAAGGGAGACCTTTAAGGTAGAGGAAGGGAGCTATGGGGAGGAGAGAGGGGAGAGAATGGGGGATTATGGGAAATGAAATTGATCAGATTATGTTATATGCCCACATGAATATGCCACAATGAAACTCACTGTTCTGTATAAGTAATGCAACAATAAAAATTTTTAAAAAGCACTGGACAATTTTTTTAAGTGCTAGATAAATTTAATTTCCAAATTATAATAAACTTGACTAGATTTAATATAATGGTACTATTTTCTAAATCCTTTTAATTATTTTTATACTCACAATGTTTTTAGTAATAGTGGGTATAAAAATAATTAAAATGATTGTTTTCCTTCTGCCTCTAAGTGCTCGATGGACAACTGCTGTGTATGTAGTAATGAGAATAAGAAAGATTTGGAATCAAATAGTTTAGAATTAACTTCTTATTTGACTGTGCTTCAGATTCCCTATTTGTTAAAATGAGCATCATGATAATAATCATCTTGCAGGGCCATTGTAATAATTAGATAGTGTACAAACCCCTAGGAAAATGTTTGGTACATACTAAACACAATTTACAATGATGGAGGAAATGTGATGCATTTGAAGAAAAAGAGTATGAAGCTTTAGCTTCCAGGGCTCTTTTTAAGCTAGCTGGAAAAATAGACTAAGCCTCACCATGCAGGTAAATGCAAAGCCCTGTGATCCTACTGAGGGTAAGCACAAAAGAACAGAGAACGATGAAATCAATGTAGCTGGAGTGATCAGGGAAGGTATTATGGAGGACCTAGTTTCAAAAAATATTCTGTATTCTTGGTAATAAAATAGATTTCAATCAGTTTCTTAAATCTTACCATTATGCTAATCTGTAGAGATAACATCATTTGTAAAGTACTTTAAGTGTTTTGATTGTTAAAATCCTTCTATGTAAAAAGCCCCATTGTAGTATCCACATGTTGGAGATAGAGCTTAAGAATTTGAATTTACATTTATGTAGGAAATGATAATAAATGATAATAAAACCTATAATAAACCCTGAAGACAGATATTCATATTCTAAGCAGTGATGTATTTTTGTAACAACAGAATATTTATTTACAAAGTTATTTTTTTAAAAATATTTTTATTTATTTGCTTTTAGTTGTACACAATGCTTTTTATTCAATGCGTTTTATTTGTACGTGGTGCTGAGGATCGAACCCGGGTCGCCCACGTGCTAGGCGAGCGCTCCACCACTGAGCCACAATCCCAGCCCTATGAAGTTATTTCTGATGAAGGAAATTTGATGTGCCATACCCTTCTTATGTAATTCTTAGGTGACTTTAAGAGTTTATAACTAATAATAAAAATACTTTCATATGGCTCTTTTGCCTTTGATAATTTGTAGACAACTATAGATAAATCCAGGGTAAATTCATTTTCCTTTTCAATAGATTTGGATGTTTTACACATACAAATTCTCAGATTTTCATCTTCATTATGTAGTTCGTGATGAAATACACATCTTACCTAAATAAAAAATTATTTCTACAAGGAGAGATTCGATTTTATATAAGAAAACAGGTAGTACGAAAACTGTATGGCTCCAAGTACCCCTGTTTCTGTTTTTGCTAAAATAACCATCCAAAGCAAAAACTAATAAAGCTATACTTGACCATGGGATACTCTGAAGCCAGAAATTTAGGTAATAATAATGCACATTCACAAATCAGATGATTGCCTTCATCTACTTATAGACATAACAATATTCCCCAGCTCTATGGAAAATATAATTTGAGCAAGATTTTATTTTCAAAAGGCCTAACTGGGTATTTTACAATGGCAATGAAATACTTTTTGATTGTGTAAATTTTCTTTTATTGTGCTATTGTGCTTCCACTCTGATCCTTTTCATTCTCATATTACTGTCCTGAAAATTTCTTTGTATACATCTTATTAGCTACACTTTTACTGAGCCCCTCTTTGGTGTTAAATTCCACATTATGATATGGACTTTATATGCTTGCTCAAGGTCCATCAACTAGTAAGTACCAGATCTAGGAGTTCAGATAAGTACTTAAAATTGTAAACTCATGCTAATTATTCTAATTGTTCAAAGAAAAAGGATTATATTTTCTATATGACCTAAACTCAAACTTTTTGGAGGCACAATGTATAGGTTTGCACATTTTTGACATAGTTTTAATAAAATTACTTTTTAAAAGAAGGTATGATTTCAATCACACTTAAATATTTTTTAAATTTTAGTTGTTGATGGACCTTTCTTTTATTTATTTTTTATATACGATGCTGAGAATTGAACCCAGTGCCTCACACATGCTAGGCAAGTGCTCTACCATTGAGCTACAACCCCAGCCCAATTTTATTGAGGGAATATTAAGAAAAAATAGTTATTGCAATGTATTTAATTCTACAATATCATCCTTTTATTTTAAAGGAATTTTTTATTTTCTTACTTAAAATATTATATACCTAATGAAGTATCTGTTGCAGTAAAGATGAAAAAAATTCAGAATTTAACAGAATTCTTTCAAAATTTTGGCATGTTTCCACCTTTCCTTTTCTCTCCTTTTCTCTCCTTTTCTCCCTACTTTCCTTTTAGTCTTTGAAAATGACTGGGTTCCTACTGTGTCCAACTGACTGCACTAAGAGTTAGCAGTTCCAGAAGTGAACAAGACAGAAGTCACTTTTTAATGTAGATAATATTAATGTTATAAGTGATTTTATACTTAATTTTTCTATAACATGTTTTGGCATATAAATTTTTCTTGATTATTATTGCTGTTATGTTAAATAATTCTTCCCTTCATGATCTATTTTTCTTAATTCTTGTGTGTGAAAGTACTGTTGGAATCTAGAATTTGATAAATTATTCACTAATAGTTTCTATTTTTTCATATTCTGGTTTATTTTGTTTTTTTCTTTTTTCTTGGCATTTGAATCTTTAAAAAAAACCAGGTGTGGTGGTGCATGCCTGCAATCCCAGTGGCTCAGCTGGCTGAGGCAGGAAGATCTAGAGTTCAAAGCCAGACTCAGCATTTAAGTAAGGCCCTAAGCAACTTAGACTCTGTCTCAAAATAAGATATAAAAATGGGCTCAGGATGTGGCTCAGTGGTTAAGTGCTCCTGGGTTCATTACCCCCATACCAATAAATAAATAAATAGATAGATAGATAGATAGATAAATAAATCTTTGAAAATACTTGGAGAGAAAGAGAGAGAGAGAGAGGGAGGGAGGGAGAGAGGGAGGGAGAGAATGTGTATGTGTGTGTGTGTGTGTGTGTGTGTGTGTGTGTGTGTGTAAGAAATAGTTCCAATTTCGTTTTCTTCCAAATCATTATTTATGTCAGCATTATTCTGAATGTTCCTTAAGAATATGCCACATATGATCACATGCAAGGTTTCCAAGCTTACCAAGGAGCACAAAAAGTAAAAAATATTACTAGCTAGAAATGACCTTCACAACAGTTTGTTTTTTTTAACATTGTTTTACTTATTTCTTCTTGAGCACTTATGGATCTGCAGAAACAGGAAGGGAGAAGAAAGGAAGGAAAGAATGAATGAAGAGAGGGAAATAAAGATAACTATAAGGAAAAAAATAAAACTTTTAAACCGTGGTTTCATTATAAGGCTATATTTTTAAGTTACAATGTAATTTTAATTTAGATTTGTTATGTCCAATATTGTCAATGTATTAATGAGAAGAATTAGTTCCTGTATTATTCAGGGTTCTCCAGAGAAACGGAAGCAATAAGATGGATGGATGGATAGATGGATAAATAGACATTCTATTTAACACTCTAACATTTGAAGTTAGATAAGAAGATATGCAGGTAGATTTATTTCAAGGAATTGGCTCACACTATTGTGGGTACCAGCAAGTTCTAGATCTGTACAACAGATAGTCTGAAAACTCAGGGAGAAACTGGTGCTGTAGGTTTTCCACAAAATTTCTTCTTTGGAATCTTCCTTCTTTGCTGGTAAGACCTTCAGCTGATTGGATGAGCCTGCTCACATGAGGGCAATCTCATTTAATTAAAGTCAACTCATTATAGATGATCATCACATCTACAAAAATACTTTCATAGAGCAATAGATAGAGATTAGGGTTTGATTACAACCTGAATACTATAGCCTAGCCATTTTAACACATAAAATTAGCCATAATATTTTCTTAAAAAAGTCATACTACACTTAAAAATATAAAACATTTTGGGTTGAAATTCTTAGATATTTGTATCACATATATTTTACTTAGGTATTTTAAAATCCCTTTTTTAAATTGTATACTACATCACATTTTTCCTATCCTACTTTTCCCCAATTCATTTTAATTACATATATTATATATAATTTACATATATTTAATTATGTATAGTTTATAACTATAATTTCCATAATTTTGAAAACTTATATTTTGTAATCAAATTGACTTGCAACCTCTTCCTCTTCATTTTTTTCATTGTTCCTCTATTACTGAGTTATTTTGACTTACTCATCTCTTGGATGGATATTATATTTTAGTGAGGTTTTCGTTGTTGTTGTTTATTTGCCAACATAAGCTTTATTCCTTGTTTCTCACATGCTTAATTGTTTTATTTTCAACATAATGTTCTTGAGTCACACATTCCTCTCAAAATGTTTTACAAATTATGTTAGTTTCCTGTGTATGCCATCACAAACTACAACAACATTGGAAATTTAAAACGAGAACTTTATTTTCTCACAGATCTGGAGACTAGACATCAGAAACCCATTGTGGCTATGTGACTCTGCTGTGGTTAGACTCTACAATCTCTGCCTACATCTTCACATTGCATTCTCCTCTTCATCTCTGTGTAAAATCTCTGTCAGTTTCTGTTTTACAAGTACACATACCATGGCTTTGATACCCACTTGGTTAATCCAGAGTAAATTCCTTTTTCATAATTCTTAATTTAGTCAAATCTACAAACACCTTTTTCTAAATAAGGAAACAGAACAAATATAAATGTGTAATCATTGCTAAATAACACACTTTCCCAAACACAGTGGTCTAGAACACATTTTATTAGGCTTATGAATTCTTTATTCGGGTATTAGGAAGAGGGCATGGTGGGGATAGCTGGTCTTTGTACTAAAATGTCTAGACAACCAAGAAGACTTGAAGGCTGTGTATAACAATAGTTAAGGCTTGGGAATATCTGAAACCTTCTATTCTCACATGTCTAGTGGTTTATATTGGCTGGAATTCATCTGAAACTTTAGCTCTATTGCTACATGTAACCTCTCCATGTGTCTGCTTGGGCTTCCTCATAGCACGGTGATTGGGCTTTGAGAGAAAACATCTCAAAATAATCACATGGAATTTCTACTGCTTTTTTGAGTTAGCTTCATAAATTACATAGTGTCTTAGCACAATCACAGCCTTCCCAGATTTGGTGAACACTGATTGCTAATTTTGCTTTTTGATCTGCTTTTCTTTTTGTAACATATGATTTTTTTCCTCCCTCAACTCCTCTTACTTTCCTGCTCTACATTTTCTTTTCTCCCCATTCACACTTCTCTCCCTTTTTGCCTTCCTCTTCTTTCTTTCCTATCTTCTTCTGGTGTTAGCATTTTGTTTTGGTAACAAATACATGGGATAATCAATTTCTAAAAGGAAAAGACTTGTTTAGGCTCACAGTTGTGGAGGTGAAGTCCATGAATGCATGGACCCACTACCTTTGGGCCTGATGATGCAGAGCATCCGGGCAGGCACGCTGGCAGAGTAAAGCTCTCACCTCCTACCTGGCCAGTGAAAGAAGGAGAGAAGGAAGCCAAGAGTCTGTGGTCCTACTATCCCTTCAAGGGCATAGCACATACCACAAGATCTCATAGTGGTTCTGCCACTTACCAGTAGTGCCAAACTGGGGTCCTAACCTTTAGCACATGTGCCTGTAGGAAATATTTAAGATATGAACTATAGCACCTCTTCAATGTCCCCTGGTTTTACTATCATTTCAGATTTTTGTCATGTATTTTCAGGGTTTTAAGCAACACTGATTTTTATTTTTCAGCAAGACCCTCTTTCTCTAAGGAACATTATATTCATGTGGAATAAATAATAGTTTGAAGAGCATAGCTATGCCTGGAGAAGATCCAGAAACTGAATTTAGACGTATGGAGGTAATGGTGCTAAAATATATGCTAATTTCAAACAGCAAGTCTCAAAGACTTATTTAGAGGCTTTAATCAAAAGGGTCCTGTGGACCACATGCTAAATCCCTGTATTTATTGATTGGAATGAAAGTGATATCCTCTGAAATCTTAGAACAAACACTGAGAATGACCCTGATTTTGGTAAAACAACAATTAGGGGCTAACTATTTTTTATTAAATATTGAAAGCAAATTATTCATGTCAAAACACAAAGTATAGATTTCATCACCCAGAGACCTAAGTTATCTCGAGAATTTTCACAACCCACCATCCCATATAAAAGACAGTTGAATGGATTTATTTTCGATTTGTTTTTTTCAGACTATCACTGAACTGGGCTTGTCCACAATAAGTTACTCTATGTTTCAAAACTGGTATTGACACCAGCTTTAATATGGATTAAGCTGGTTTTCATTTCATTTACCTTCCAAGTATACACTAAACATGGGCACATTTGTGCAACCATTATGTAAATGTTATGTAATGTTATATAAATGCAAATAAGAATTGTAACTCTCGTCAGTCTCTCTAGTTACTGGAGAGGCCTAGGAAGCCTTAGCAGAAGGAAGAACTCTCCAAGTCAGGCGAGAGCTGAGCCTACTGCCTGCAATTCAGAGTCCTCTGTTGCAGAAGATACTAAAGCAGTGGCTCCTAAACTTTAGCATCTAGGTCTACTGAAGGCATTGGGAAAGCACAGATCACTGGGCCCATATACCCATATCCAGAATTTTTGATTCATAAGACCTGAAGCAAGGACTGAGCATAATATTTATAGTAAGTTCCCAAAGAGTGCTAATATTGCTAGTCTAGGGATTACATGTCAAAAATTCCAGTGCAAGATATTTTCATGTTTATTTTCTTACAGTGGCCTCAAGTCCATGAACTGAAAGTGGCTTATCAGAAGTATCAAAGTATAGCTAAGATGCACATACTGAAAAAAGACATTAAATTCAGATGGATCTTACTAGAATCAAGCACCTTGCTGGATAATTCAGACCAAGCCTTCTCCTCTCTCAATTATACAGCAAAGTCAAGTGGTTTAATAAGCAGGATTTAGAGATGTGATTGGCTCTGACAGATTTTCAGAATATAAATAGCAGACTCTCTCAGAATTTTCACTCATGAATATTGATTTTCATCAGAAACTTTAGAAGGTCAACCAACTTGTCATTGAATCATTTATTGTAGTGAATACAGATGAATGTACTTTAAGGGGAAATAGTAATTACAACATTGAAGATTACCTAATGTTCTTTTTGTTAGCCAAAACAGGGCCTGGTCTTATAATCTGCATTTAATATGGTGGTGATGAAGCTCTAATCCAATAAGGGAATTGAGATAAATTTTGTGACCCTAATGTTAAAGATAATTAGCAGAGATTTACTTGTGAAAGCATTTTGACTAAGAGAAAACACCATGTAAGGAAATTTGACTGCAGGAAAGTTATAATTAAGGTTGAATTAATTACAACTATTCTGGAGAGAATTAAAATCTAGCTTAAAATACAAATTAAATTTAAACTTGTTTCTGAAACTGTGGAAAATGTCCTGACAGTACATGTCAGTGAGTGGAATTTAAAGGGATCTAATAAATGTCTATAAAATCTGAATTACACAAATGCAGAAATTTCTTTCTAGAGTTCTGAGGGGTGTTTTCTTAAATGTATGTTTAACTAAAGTTTTAAATAATCTAAGCATAATAATCTAAGCATTTTTTTTGTTTTTTTGATTATAATTTAGACTTGCTAAAATTTCTTGAGATTTCCAATTAAGGTTTCAAACAGCAGCCCAATATGTAGAGGAATTCAAAAAAGTTGCTATGAAACAGCTGAACTCCTAACTATATCAGAATTAATTCTTTCCAAAGACATGCCTCCAAATAAACTTGGTAAAATAATGGTTAAAACAGATTATATAAATGTGCACGTTGATCTGGAGAGAATACATATTTCCCTGTTATGTTGGAGGATAAAATGACAGTAGCACTGCTATTTTGCTTTGCCTGAGATAACCAGGGAATTCATTGAAAAATGAATTTTTGGTGTAAGACTATCTCAGTCCATTTAGTGTTACTATCACTGAAAACTACAGACTGAGTAATTTATAAAGAATAAAGGTTTACTTGACTCATGATTCTGAAGGCTGCTAAGTTCAAGAATTGGTGGCTACATCTGGAGAGGGTCTTCTTGATCATGGGGCTTTGCAGAGTCTCAGGCAGTGCAGGACATAACCTGGAGACAAATCATTCTAGCGTAGTTTTTTGCTTCTCTTATTAAAGTTCCAAAACTCTGTTGAATTTGTGCCCCACACTCATGGCCTCATTTTACTTTTACTTACCTCCCACATGTCCCACCTCCAAACACCATAGGCAGATTAATTTTTTACACTCTTAATACTTCAAAATCAGGATTAAACTTCATCATGAGTTTTGGTGGAAACATTCAAACTATAGTGAAGATGGTTTCTGCAACAAAAAGTTTAAGACTATCAGTATTTTTATATTTGATATCAGTTTGTTAAAGTAAGAACTATTTTTTACATATGGAATAATCACACTTATTTAATTATTCCTCTAATGAGATATTCATTGAGGGCATACTATCTGTCTAGCACTGCCTAAAACAAGATGATTTCATCTTGTTTTAAGAGGGATAACCTTCATCTCTGCCTTTGCAGAAAACACATCCTCAGAGAGACAAAAGCTAAAAAACACATGCAAATTAAATAAATTAACAATTATAAGTTATGATAAACATTATGATGGAAAAAATGCCATGGCTGTCATAGATAAGAATGGAGGATGCAGTAATTCAGAAAATAGTTTAGAAAAGTTTCCTTAGAAGGATCACAGTTACTGCAAAGAAAAAGAGAAGAATGTAAGCAAAGGCAGAAAAAGCAATCGCTTTTAAGGCTGTGCTGCAAGTCCTGATGTGAAGTTGTTAATGTGAATTTCATCTCTAATGCTCTGAATTAATTCAGGTTTAACTGAGTAAAACTGAGTTTAACTCAGTAAAGCTGAGTTTCTCTGTTTTATTCACATTTCATGTACAGGTAGCCGGATTAGGGGTCTAAAATTTCTACTAATGTAACTTTTTTTCCACCTAAAACATCCTAGGTTTGAAGGGTTTATAAAAAAGACATGCCAATAGAACAGGAGTCAGTGTTTACTTGAAACCACCATGCCATACACCAATGAAATTAAAGGCAAAAACTGATACCTGATCCTTCTGAGATTCTGCTGCTAGTTCTTGATCCCAGGCACAGCTGCCATTATTTATCTTGTTTCCTAACCTTTTGTACTAAAAGATATTCTTTTTATTCAAGGATATGAGAGTTGTATTTAATTTTATAAATTATTAAAAACTATTAACATTATTGTATGCACCTTGCAAAAAAATCATAAGGGAGTATGCAAATGTTAAAATCTCCCTTTTGTGCTAATTAGAGATCATTTTTATGAATAGCTTTGTATTTTTCTTTCAGATCTATTATTTTAGTGTATGCACATCTACCCCAAGAATACATATTGAATACATATTGAATATTTGTATTCCATCAATTTTATTGAACTAGATTGCACTAGGTCATGTATGATCATAACTCAAAAATTATCTTGGTAACTTAAAAGAAGAATTTGGCTTCCTTAATCACAATACACAGATGGGTTGGCAGGGGAGATCTACTCTTTGTGGTCATTCTAAAGCCCAAGCCAGTGGAGTAGCTACTATCTAGGATCTCACCAGGCACAATGTCAGAAAAAGGAAATCCTAATATCTCAAACCAGCACATAAATGCTTTGGCCCAGGAGTGACCTACATCATGTCCACTCAGCCACTGTACAGAACTCGTCAGTATCCACCCAGCTATGGAAGAACAGGAGCTGCAATTCTTCCATGAGTCTAGAATGCAGAAAGTAAAACATCTTCATAGAGAATGGTGCTGGTGATGACCTCAGCATTTCTTCAGTTACACTTTCCTTCAAAAATATGCCTTAAAATCATCACTTTTTATATACATATCTTTTTATTTCATGTTTTTCTAAAACTGATAAATCATAATTGAACAAATAAAACCTTAAAGATAATAACCATGTTCATCATTCTTGCTGCATTCATTGAGGAAAATATATCTAAAATTTTTGTGAAATTTTAAAAGCATAGATACTGACTTAAACTAAACAAAATTCATATGGCTGTTATGCAGAAGCAACCCATGCTGAACTCACAGAAGGGGATGTTATTCAAATTAAAATTGATGCTGAATATAAATGTAGGAATATATTGATACTAGCAAACACTGTGCTTATTCAATTGTGTATCCAGCTGTTAACTCACTAAGGTATTAACATTAGGTAAAGGTGGCCAAATTCAAAGTATGAAGTAATGGTGGGGCCATCCACATGCCAGTTTTCACAAACTAAAAGGAGGGTTTCCTGTCATAAAGTAAAACTATTATAAAAATACTTATGTGATGTAGACTCTCCTCCTTTATAAACATCCATCTTTGTTTTTTTTTTTGAATTTTTTATTTGTTTTAATTAGTTATACGTGACAGTAGAATGCATTTATGCACTGTGATATATCATACATAGATGGGATATAATTTCTCATTTTTCTGAGTGTACATGCTACAGAATCATATTGGTCATGTAGTCACATATATACATATAGTGATATGTCTGTTTCATTCCTCTATCATTCCTGTCCCCACATCCCTACCCTCCCCTCCCTTCATTTCCCTCTACCTAATCTAAGGTAACACTATTCTCCCCTAGCGCCCCAGGCCACATTTATTTTTTTAATATCCAAGTCTTCTCTTTTATTCAACAAATATATTAATAGCAGTTAATATGTGCCAGACATGGTTCTAGCTACCATGGATACAAAGGCAAACAAAGGTGTTCTTGTTTCTTCTAGTTCTTTATGGAGATATTTAAACTGAAATACTTAAGGTATTTGCTGCTGCCTTCTCCTTCTCCTTCTCCTTCTCCTTCTTCTTCTTTTTCTTCTTCTTCTTATTCCAGCAAAAACACCCCAAGGTACCCAGAGGCAAGTGGTAACAAAGAATTGATTTCTTGCTCATGTTTTGAGGTCCTGAGAAAACTCTGATTCTGATGGGGTCTCCCGGACTCCATTTCACTCCAGAGTTCAAGCTGGAAGAATAGCCAGACACTCTCTGAAACATGCAGTTCTCATGATGAATGCCTCAGAGCAAGAGGATCAGCAAGATATCACAGGACTACCTTTCCAACTTCTGCATAAATGCAGCAAAAGTCACAGCCAGTGATATTCCACTGGCTACAGCAAGCTACATGATTGAACATGAAATCAGTGGGGCAGAGAATTGTAGTCTGCCCATAAGAAATCATGGGAAAGGGTGCGGAGGAAGTAATTAATTGCAAACAAATAAGGCAGTCTAGTATACTGGTAAATATTTGCTCAGTAGCCACTGATTTCTGTTGTCTTTGACACCTCAATTTTAGCATTCTTATGCACATATATAACCATATAGCAGTCCATTTCTAAAATGTATCTCATTGCTTTGTAAAGGAGATCAGAACATATCAGGCATTGATGATGCTGAGAGATTAATTTTATCTGAACTTACATTCCAGTCATTAATCCACTGATCAATTTACTTATGTATTCACTGATGTAAAAAAAAATTATTAACCATGTGCTAGACACTGCTCTAGGTACTAGGGGTTGAAAAATAAGACAGACAGACATCATTATGGAATCTATTTTCTTATCAGGGAGGACAAAATTTGAAAAAAAAAAATGAATAAGTACAAATGCACCAGACAGGAATACTTGAAGTAAATAAGGATGGATGAGGGTTTTGGGAAAGTATGACTATGGCAGTGTTAGATGGGAGTCATAGATATTTGAATGAAGTGATAGTTGGATGAAACCAGTGAGCAAGACATGTAGTATTTGGGACAGGGCTTTTCTAGGTAGTGGGAACCATAAATGTCTGGAGAATGAACATAAAAGAAGGATGTTTAAGGACGAGGAAGAAATGTGTGTGTGAATAGAGCAAAGGGAGAGAAGTTAGGGTCTAGGCCAGAGAGCAGCAGAATGTGAGACAACAATGTACCTTGTCAGTCATGGTAGGAAACTGTTATATTGAGCATAAGAAAAGTTATTGGAAGGTTTGGGTATCTCATGTCACTCCATTAATTCATGTGCCATTGGTAAATTTTCTGTCACTTCAGATTATTATATTTTTGTTTGAAAATGAAATGTATTCTATGTTCAGTAACTTGTCTTTTTTTTTTTTTTTTTTTTTTTTTTTTTTTTTTTTTTTTTTTAATGTATTGATGTGTCCTAGCTCTTACTCTGTTTGGTCCCACTCAGCCTGTGGTAATATTCTTTGGTGTGCCCATTACTGGGCACCTTACTGCTTGACAACCCATCAGTGTTATATGTGGCCATTCTCTCTGTTCACAAGTTTCAATGTTGTAACAGTTGTCAGTTACCTACACTGAAGGAAGCTTCTCTGCCTTTTAGTCTAAGTCTAGGTGGTCTCTAGAACAGACCTGCTGTGGCCCTCTGCTTCCTGTCTTAGGCCTGTCTGATGCTGTTCCCCAGATTTGCACCTAATCCAGAGAAACTATCTGACTCTATCCAAAGGAAGAAAGTGCTGGGACCTCACATATATCCTCTCATGCTCTGCCTACCTGCTCTTCCCAGTCACTGCTTTCTCACCAAAGAATTGAGAGGCTAACCACTCTGGGATCCATGCATCTTTCAGGAATACCCTGACTGCAGTGTTGTACTTCTGTGGAATTTTCCGAACTACTAGATAAAACTAACACTGCTCACTTATTCAGGTGTAACAAAATTTCTTTCAATTGCCATTTTCATTTTACATGTCTATTTTGTAGCCATGTGGAAATGAAGGAATATAATAATTAGGAAACAAACATCCATTAGGACAAAGCCACTTGCTTCTGCTACTGAAAATGTGCTGTTTAATTTCTTTGGATTATTCCATTCCATACTGACTGCTAATGTCATACAATGTGCTTTGAGTTAGATTCCTCTGTACCATGAATAGGTATGCTATGTGATTTTCTCTAAGTGGGCATAACAGGATATGTAACTTTTATAATGCATCATGGGCAAGGTGCTAACAAGTAAACCTGCCATAGCTGTAAATGTATAAACTGCTGCAGTGAATTCAACTACAAAATAGAAACAATTGTGGGAAAAATAGGAAACAAGATTCTTCATGAGATTTTGAAGCACCTACATGAAGAAGGTGCAGATGGATAATTTGAAGAAAGATGTGTAGCACTATGTGTGTGTGTGTGTAATTTTTGTTTTACTGTCAAAATCAGATAATTGTGAAGAAGGTGACAGAGCATATCCATTAGTGGATTTTCAGTCTTTTTTCTAAATATATTTTTTACACTGTCTTTTAATTTCAAATTACAACCTGATTACTTTTTCATAAATAAAACTACTAACCTAGAATAAATATTAAAATATGGATGGAGGCAAGTCCCTGTTATTGAAAAGTTTGGAATATGTTGGTCTTGTAATCAGAATTGTTCCTGACATGGTTGCATAAAAAAAGACCATCTGCACGTGTTCAGAATCAAATAATAGTGTGGCTTTGTTTGTTTCTTGCTGGTCATTAAAAGGTCATTAAACAAATGACCTTTTCAGTATATCTAGATGGTAAGTCTATCTGTATGAATCTCTAACTACATGAGGTGAACATTTGTGGGTAATCTGAATAATGCATTTTCTAAGTCATAAAAGTGCTTATTTATAAGGTAAAATGGAGTTCATAAAATGAGTCACTTCTATGTCACTGGTGAATTAAGATCATTAAATCCATCTTTTCTTTGAAAGAATCATGACTCACATTTTAAAAAATTTTTTGCTTTATCAAATATCACTAAATGCATTTTATTTTAAAAATTAAAAATGTGAATAATTTACTCTATTTTATTGCATGAAAAAATGAAGGCATTTATTATTATAAATATTTACCCTAAAATATGAAGTTTATATATGTGGTTTAATTCTGAAATTTTCTACTGATTTTTTTGTCCATATCAATGTGTTTTTCTTTTAATTCCCAAAGGAACTTGTTAAACGAAGTGCAGGTTTCCTTGTAAAAATAGCTCCACCATGACTAAGGACATACTCTTCAACATTTTAGCTAATACTTATTCTGTATACCATTTCTTTTTCAATAAAATAGAGGTTATATTACTTAGAAAAATATGTACAGTTTTAGTTTGATTTTACTTAATTTTATTGTTGATTACTTATTTTTTTGTTGATGAAATGAACATATTCATGTAGTAAATCAATATAAATGGGAGACTTACTTTAAATTTATTTTATAAATGCTGTGATATTGATACATTGAAGTTTATTTAGAAGATCTAGAGAACAAATTTTTAAGGAGGTATTTTTAAGATGTAGTTATCCAGTTTACCTAACTACTTTGTAATAAAGCTCAGTTTTAGAAAAAGTAAATTGACACTCTAAAAAATATAAAATAAACGCATGCCCAATATTTTTATTTAACTCATTACTTATTGAGGAACCATTAAGATATTAAAGGGGTCAATGAAGAGTTGGAAGAACTGATGTGTGTATGTGTGTGTATGTGTGTGTGTCTAAGAGTGAAGAAATTAATTTGCTAGTAGACCCAAAGCTGATCAATATTGTATAAGACATAAAATGTGTTTATTATCTATTCTACAAGGCATAAATCAATTTGTATCTCCACCAGACAAAATTCATTTGCATTATTATGAAGGAAACTATTTGCATTCCTATCAGATTTCTTCAAGTTAGCTTCTGCCACTAGAGAGAAGTAAAATAGCCTGCTCAATAGAAAATCAGACAAAGATGTGCAGTTTATAGAATCAGATAATTGCTAGAGGGTCATCTGGACAATGTGGAGCGAGACTCCCAAGGATCCCATAATTGGTTTTGCCCTTTTCCATGTGAGGGATAATTTTTCCCATTTGTGATTTAACTCGTGTTGAAGGAATCAGTTTGAGTAAACTAGTTTCCCTAGATTTTCTTTTTAAGATAGAGTAACAATAACAATGGATGAGAGAACCCAGTGTTTCTTTTAAAAAGACCATTGAGTCTGTATACACAGCTCTAACACTTGATTTCACTAGGAATTCTGGGTTGCCAGATAAACAAATCAATTACTGCCAGAGTATGACTTCTAGACTCCTCCCCTTGAGACACACTGTTCCCAAGAGATGATAAATTGAAATTCAAAAGAAAATAAAATCTATAATATTACAACTGCTGCTTTTCTCCTTCCTGTTTAGAAACATACCTAAACCTCGGTGTATTATTGGAATACAAGGTGAGAGTACTTCTTACTTTTTCTGAGATTAAGCTTCTATTACTAATGATTTAGAACTTTGTGCATTTGTTTTCTACCTGTCTTTGTAGTTCCTTTGTTTAAAAGTCCCTCTGTTTTTTTAAAGTATTTCTCAGTTGTTTTTTTTTTTTTTCATATAAATTTTTTTAGTTGTAGAGGGATGGAATAACTTCATTTTAATTATTTATTTTTATGTGGTGCTGAGGATCAAACCCAGGGCCTCACAGGTGCCAGGCAACTCCTCTACTACTGGGCCACAACCCCAGCCCCCAAAGTTCCTCCATTTAAAAGCACATGTAGGTGTTCCTATTTGCCCCTCTAACTCTGAAAGAAAATCGTAAAGCAAAAGTAAACCTGAACTCATATTTCCTGCATTTAGTTAGGCTTTGTGTCCACTCTCTTCCATCCTCCCAAACTTCTAGACTTGGTAGTGTTAGTTCCCACAGCCTTTAGCCTCTCCAGTCCATTAACATCTGACTTGCATTCCTATTATACAGAAAGACTTCTTTCAAAGTTCAGTGGCTTATTTTCCAATGGCCAAATCCAATGATTGATTTAGTTTCTCCTTTAAACTTTCTCCAGTTTTTCACCATCTTTACACAACCCTCTTTCCTTTCTTCTTGAAGGGATCTTTTCTTGACTTTCAGGAAATCATTCTACTCTACTATCTGCCCCTCCTCTCTTCCACAGCTTTAGTTTTTCTCCTGATTTTTACTTCTCATTTTTCTTTATTCCTTAATATCCTTGGTTCCCTTCCCTTTTTAACTCCTTCTCATCCTGAGGGACAATTACCCCTCAAATCACAAACAACATCAAGAGCTGTTTATTTCAATGACATATCTGCTGTACCCGACCCCTCTCCTGGGATCCATGTCTGTATTTGTGACTCAAATCAACTGAATTTATAATTTAGACTTAAAATATCAAAATAGAATTAATGGTTCTCCTTTTGGTTCTTTCTTTTTACTTTTTTTTTCAATTAATGACATTGTTACTTTAAATCTAGGCAAAACAGATCAGTGTATCCTTTGCTTCTGCTTTGTCTCTCATGCACTAGTATAAACAAATAAAATTTATTGATAAGCCCCTTATTGTTGTCTGTACTCTAAGCGAATCTGTATTTAAACTACTACCACTTGTTTTATTTGTGGAAAGTATTAAAAATATGGCAACACATCTCCTCTCATCTATATTCACCCCACCACCTTTTGCATTCTCTGCTTTCCAACATTAATTTTTAAAATAATCCTTAGATCATGAGTTTTATAACTGCAGTCCTATTCCAACCTAAGCAATTTCTTTCAGTATTTTGTTACAACATTATTTATGGACATCCTCTTGGCTGCTAGAGGTAGAATGATTCTAGTTTTTGTTTGTTTTTAGTTTTTGGAGTTCCTTTCATATTTCATATATGTAATCCTTTGTCAGATGTATATTTGCAAACATTTTCTCCATTCTGCAGATTGTCTCTTTACTCCACTGATTTTCCTTTTTGCGGTATGGAAGCATTTGAGTCTGATGTAATACTGTTTGCTTATTGTTGCTTTCACTTCCTGTGCTTTTGAGGTCTTTTCTAAAAACATCTTTGCTTTTTCCAGTGTCTGAAGTATTTCCTCTTTTTGCTTTATTCTAGTAGTTATTTTATTTTATTTTATTGGTCTAACATTTAAATCTTTAATCCATTTTGATTTATTTTTTGAAATTGGTGGAAGGGTCTAATTTGATTCTCCTGCATGTGGATACCCAATATCCCTAGCACCATTTATTGAAAAGATAGTCTTTTCTCCAAAGTATTTTCTTAACACTTTTTGTCAAAAATCCATAGGCTCTAAGTATGTGGGTTTGCTTCTAGGATGTTTGTTATATTCCTTTTGTTAGAAAATCCGGGGGACAGGCTAAGCCTCCCAGTTAGTTTAACCAGGCCACACCCCCTGGGTACCTGAAGACTAGACACACCCCTTAAGCCCACCACACCTGGTCCAGGAGAACTGGCCACACCTTAGGTGCCTTACTGAGCCAATTACTACACACGGGTCTCCCTCTCCATCCCCGGCAGCCTATGGTAATGGGGATCCCTCCAGGGGTCCCCATGACCACTAGTGTCCTACTTACTGTACTCCGGACTGAAACTGCCCCTTTTCCCCTTCTTCTTCTTTTCCCCCTTCCCTTACCTGCTCCTCCACACCACTCTTCCCTGCTTGCTGCCCTGTTTTGTTTCCTTCCGGTTTTCCCTACCGCTCCCCTCCACGTGGCCCTAATAAAACCCTCTTTTACTGACACAGGGCATTCCCGGCGTGGGTTATCTTGTCCTTCACCTGTGGTCTGTGTGTCTGTTTTCATGGCAATATATTGCAATTTAGGGTTATTTTTTTCTAGTTCTTTGAAGGATATCTGTAGTATTAGGATAGGATTGTATTGAATCTATGGATCATTTTAGGTACTGCTGTGTGTTGGATCTGAAATGTCCCCCCAAAGCTCATTTGAGGAAGGCTTGGTCCCTAGTTCAGCAATATTCAGAGGTGGGGCTTCTGGGAAGTGATTCAGTCATGCGGGTGCTAACCACATCAATGGATTAATCCACTAGTGAGATCATAGCTGAATGGGCTATTAGAATATGGGACCTCTAAGGAGGACCTCTAAGGAGGTCCCATATTCTAATAATGGAAATGTGACTTCCATGGCTGTATCTTGTTCCTAGCCCCTTCCTTGATTTCTTTTTTGCTTTCTGGAAGCTATGAGGTGAACAGCTTTCCCCTGCCATACCCTCCTTCAATGATGTTCTGCCTCATCTCAAGCCCAAAGCTGTTGAGCCAGCTGACCAGGAGCTGAAAATTCTAAAACCATTAGGCCAAAATGAATCTTTCCTCTTTTAAGTTGTTTATCTGAGGTATTCTGTCACAGTGATCAAAAGTTGACTAACACAGGTTCTATGGATATTTAAACAATCATCTTTAAATCCATGAACATGAGATGTCTTTCCATTTTGCTTTTTGTTTTTGTTTTCAATTTTTCATGAATATTTTTCATTTTCCTTATTTTTCATTGGTGTTTCCATTGTGGAGATTAACCTCTTCAGTTAAGTTTATTGCTTGGTATTTTATTTTTTATTTTTTTTTTGTAGCTATTTAAATGGGATTGCTTTCTTGATATCTATTTCAGATAATTGGGTATTAGTATATAGCAAAGCTACTGACTTTTGTATCTTAAAACTTAGCTTAATTTGTTTCTTAGTTGTAATGCTTTTTTTGGGTAGGGCCTTTGGGGTTTTCTATACATAAATTTATGTAATTTAATCTACAGTGATAATCTGAATTCTTCTTTCCCAAGTTGGATAGCTTGTATTTCTTTCTCTGATCTGACTGTTTTTTTCTGATTGTTACAGAACTATCTTGAATAAAAGTGGTGAATGTTGACATCCTTGTCTTGTTCCAGATCTTAAAAAAGAGCTTTCAGGATTTTGATATTCAAGATAATAGTTGCTGTTAAATTATTATAAATGACCTTTGTTATGTTGAGGTATGTTCCCTCTATACCTAATTTGTTCATCATTGGTATCATAATTGGTATCCTGGTTTTGATTTTCATCAAATTCCTTTTCTACATATATTGAAATGATTACATGGTTTGGACTTTCACTAGATTGATGTGGTATATTGATGTGGTATACAGTTATTGATTTTCTATTACAGAACAGTTAAATCTCTTTATGCACCTGGCTTCCATACTGTTTGAAAATCAGGGATGTGTCTTATTAGTCCTTGTATTCTCAGCTCCTTTTGCAAGTCTTAGTGCAAAATAAATTTGAATGAATGTTTTTTGACAGAATGAGAATATTGATTTAGAATGAAAGATTGGCAATTATATGGGGATCATGTCATTAACTTCTCCATGTAACATTTTTCTCAACCTTATCCTTGGAATCAGTTTTGAAGATCTTTCCAAATGAATGTGTATGTGTGTACTGTATTATGTACACTAATGGAAAGTCAGTTAAATTTGACTCCTACCTAAGAGCTCATTCTCCTTCATAAATTAAAGGATTTTTTTTTTGAGATCTTAGATTTTTTTATACTATGAATTATCTCACTTCTTCTGGTTACTATCTTCCTGTGGTCATGACTAAATTTCTTTGTGGGATGACACTTGTAGCTTTCTTGCTGAATATTTAGAAATTTGAAAAGCACACATTGAACAGTGGTTCTCAGTTTTTATTTTGATTCAACAAATATTTTCACTTATAACATTTTTGGCATATATGAAATACTGAAATAAAGTGATTTTAATTTACTCTAACTTTGGTAAAGTTACTTGTATAAGAAAACTTTCATTGCTCTTTTATGAATAGCTCACATAAACTGTATCAGCTGTCATTTAAATACTTTTTGCTACATCCAATTCAGTATATGACTGGCCGTCTAGCAAACTGACTTCTCAAGGGGAGATGTGCATATATGATAAAATTAAACTTGTAATCCAAGGTCAGTGAGGAACTGGTGAGTGATGTGAATGTTTGTATCTCTTTTTATCTTGTAGCTGCACATCAGTATCACTTTTTTGTGAATTATAATTCTTCAGGCAGAAAAATGTTCCATGTGGCAACTTCAAAGACAACCTGCTAAGAAACCAAGAGAATATTTAATAATGTTCATGAGCAATGAGGCACGAATGATCAAATGAAGGTCTTCCCAGTTAGCTATTGATTATTCTATCAAGGCAGGTAACTTCAAACACCACACACAGTCTTTTGAACATTACCTTCATCTCTGAATATTTCTATCACTAGAAGAAAATTACTTTTCTTGACCTTCCATAACAGGCAAATGTGTTTTGTATTATTTATTGATCTTATAATATAATATTCTTGAGTGGATAAATGAGACTCATCAAGTTCAAATAAGTTGTAATTGTAGGAGCCTTAAAGGTAGCACTTAAATCCTCCTTTACTTAGGAGAAAATGTCCAGTTCTCATAGGAAGGCCTTTTAGAAAACCACTCAGGTTTTAAAAGTTTCTGTTGAAAATGAGGTTTTTATTTTATACCTTTAAGTCATATACAGCAGTCAGATCACACCTTAGGTTACTGTATTCATGGTTACCTCCTTTTCTAAAATGACAAAATGATAAAGCTTAAAATTGACTTTGGAACAAAAGAGAGAAACGTGCTATGTTCCGTAACATCATTCAGATATGATAACAATCTTTGAAGTAGGCAGCAGCCATAAGAGAAATAATGTAGTTTGAAATCAGAAGGGCCCACACAAGTACAGTCTACTATCTTACTCATCAGGTTTAGAAATCATTCCACGGATTTACTGTAGATATCAATATGTTATGAATAAAACCAATTTAAGATTATTTAATTAGAGAGAGGAGATTTCTATATAAGCCCCAAATAATGAAAATGCGATTAAAAATATACCATGGAGTGCTGAAGTCTTTTGCTCTTTGGTGTTTATTTTCTACCTGGGGAATCTGATTATATCCTGTGGATTTTTTCATTGTCTCAAGGGATAATAAATAAACATTTCATGCCATACATTTGAAACTGTATTTAATGTCTTGTCCCCCACTGTCATTGCCTCATGTGGCTCATGGCTCTGTACTGGTTTCATCCGATATTAGAACCAAATGAAGAAATAGTTACCATTTGCTTAGATGCATCTGAAATTGGTTAATTATTATAGGTGGTCAGTTTTATCTTATTTATTTCTCTATTCATTTCTTTCTTCATTGCATATTAGGCTCAAAAAAGAACTAAGTGTTATAGTTAAAATTAAAAAGAAAGTGCTTTATAAGAGACTGAGAGAAACTTCGCACATGAATTAAGTAGATTGCAGTTATCGTGGTTCAGAGAACTTACTTATGATATTCACTTATGTAAAATAATAAATGGAAATAACTTTATTGTATTTGTTTTAACTCATTGCCACACCATTTCCATTTTTTCACAGCATTTACATAGTATAATATGGGCTAGACTATAATAATCAACATTTTTCTACAGAATCTTCTGTACATTGAGGTTTACCAATATTTAAAATATATTAGCAAAATAATTCTTTCTGTGAATCATTGGGTCTGGGTATATAGGAGGATTAGAGGAACACTAGAAAGGTCAAAGGGGAGGGAGGGGAAAGGAGGAGCAAGGGGGTATGGAGGGGGAAAAATGGTGGTAGAATAAGATGGATATCACTATCCTAAATGCATGATTGAAGACTTGCATAGTATGAATGTACTTTGTATACAAACAGTGTTATGTAAAAAGATGCTCTATATGTGTATTATGAATTGTAATATATGCTACTGTTATAAATACAACAATTTTGAATTAAAAAAGTAATAATTCTTTCTTATAATGCACCACTCTCCCTTATAAAAGCTTCATGATTCATCATTTCACTCGTTTCCATGGCAACCATGTAAATCAGGTTTCTGGAAACATTAAATATTACAAAGGAAAATAGGAAATCCAGATGAAGCTTTGGATTTTTGCTTAACTAGGTAAATCAGTATTATCTGACACAGGCTCCAAAACTCGGTGCTTTGAGGAGACTTATTCAGAAGCAAAGAGGTAGTCAATGTTATGTTCTCAGCTTCTCCAAGGTGATGATATCTTCCATAATACTAAGGTGTGAGAAAGCAAGTTTTCCTGCCCCTTTCTTAGCTTCTCCTATATCCTTAACTATTCTTCATCCATCAGAAGTCTTTATAAAGGTATACAGATTCAACATATTCTTACATTTTGTTTGTTAAACATATAAATGGAGTTGAGAACCTAGAGGAGATTAGTGGATGTTTATTCATGCTATGCATATTTGTTGTTTGCCTACCACGCTTCATATATTGTTCTGGGCACTGAAAAGGGAGTACTGACAACAAAGTAGGTTTTTTCAGTTTTTCTGGCAGTTACATCTTAGTGAGAGAAGAAAAACAGCATTAAAAAGTAAAAATGGTAAGACCTATAAAGAAAATTATACCAGATTATTTGGTTTGAAAAGACAACATGAGTATTTGATATTGATAAAAAATGGCATTTCAGAGATTGAATATAAACTGCAAGTAAAATTTCTCCTCATGTTTCACAAATCTCTGACACCTGTTAAAAAAAATACCTTTGAGACTCAGCAAACCAGGGATTCAGCAGTGGAAAAGGACAGTGTGTGAAGGGATATAATACTGCAGAAATTGGTTGTTCCTATTTCTAATCAGGAAGTTCCACTCTTACTTTTCCAATGAATAAGCCAGTCTGGTTTTCACCTACCGCCGTAGCCTCAAGTATTTCTCTCTCCTCTTTCTTTAATTCTTTTGTACCCATATTGCCTGATTATAATTTGAGCTCCCCTCTCCTGCCTACAGTTTCTCTTGAATCTAGAAATTGCCCTTGCTCTGATATATCCCTGGAATGCTTTTTTACCTTTTCCATATTTCTGTCATCAGTTCAGAAGATTCCTGGCATCCATCTCAGACTACTTTAGTCTCTGTAAAGTATCTCTTCTTATAGGGCCCATTGACACTTTTTTATGTATATATCTCATTATTTTTGCTATAAGTAATGTAGTTATCTGTACATTTTTATAATAAGAGTACCAAAATAACAAGGATTGTTTAGTATTTACTACAGAATCCACCACTAATAGTCTGTAGGGTGACTGATAACTATGTGTTCATTGATTAAATAGATGAGAAATGAATAGCAAAACTAACTTCTTTGTAACAACTTTATTGAGATACAATTTGCATGCCATATAGATATGTAATTCAAAGTGTTCAACTTAATGATTTTTAGAATATGCACAGAGTTGTTCAATAATCACTAAAATTATTCTTAGGATATGCTATTACACCCCCCACCAAAGATACCCTATAACGTAACCCCATAACATTTAACTATTACTCTCTCCCCAAGTTCTTCCTACCTCTCAGCACTAATGTGCTTTCTATCTCTATAAATTTGCCTATTCTGAACACTTTATATAAAGGGAAACATATAACGTTAATGTGCACAATTTTGTGGATGTAAGTTTTCATTTTGCTTGGGTATGTACTTAGGGGTCCAATTGCTGGATCAAATGGTTTGTCTCCATCTAGTCATTTGAAGACCTGCCAGATTATTTTCTGAAGTGGCTGCAGCATTTTACTTTGCCACCAACAGTGTACAGTTCTGATTTCTCCATATTCTCTCCCATTATCTGTCTTTTCAGTGTAACTGTCCTAGAGAGTGCAAAGTGGCATCTCATGGTGGTGTTGATTTACATTTTCCTGATGACTATTGATTTTGAGCATTTCCATGTGCTTATTGGTTATCTTTTTTGTGACAATATCTACTCAATCTTTTGTCCATTTTTAGACTGTTTTACATGATTTTTGTTATTGAGATGTAAGAGCTCTATATATAGTCTATATATGATTCTTTTATCAGATGTACAACTTGCAAATATTTTCTCCCGTACTTTTTTTTCACTTTCATAATAGTATCTCTTCGAAGCATAAATGTCTTTAATTTTGAGGACTTTAATTATCTGCATGTTCTTTAGGTGTTCTGCTTTTGGTGTTCCTTCTAAGATACTGATGTCAAATCCAAGGATATGGAGATCTATGCTTGTTTTTATTTTTTCTGAGTTTTACAGATTTACACTTCACATTTAAGTAATTATTTCATTTTGAGGAAAATTTGTGTTATCGTGTGATTGATATAGGGATTTAACTTCATCCTTTCTTCCCATTACTGGGGGTTGAACCTAGGGCCTAGCATATTGTAAAGCAAGCATTCTGCCCCTGAGCTACATCCCCAGCCCCAATTTCATTATTTTGTATATTCAGTCATGCTAGCTCCATTTATTGAGGAGATGATTATTTTTCCCACTTCCTTGGCACTTTTGTTGAAGATGAATTGATAGTGAATGTGAGGATTTATTTTTGGATTTTCCACTCTGTTTCTGTGATCTCTATGTCAGTCCTTAGGCTGTTTGGTTTAACTGTTGCTTGGCAGTGAGTCTTGCATTTGAGAAGGGTGACTTTTTCAACTTTCTTCTCCCTTTCAAGAATATTTTATCTATTTCTGGGTCACCCGAGTTTCCACATAAATTTTAGAATTAGCTTGTAAATTTCTACAAAGGAGCTGAAATTCTAATGGGAATTACACTTTATTTGTGGTCAATCGAGGACTATCTCTGTATTGATTTGTAAGGGCTGCCATAGAAAAGTACCAGAGACTTGGCGGCTTAAACAACAGAAATTTATTTTCCCTTAATCCTGGAGATCAGAAGTCAAAGATAAAGGTGTCATCAAGTTTGATTTCTTCTGAAGCCTCTCTCCTTGGCTCAAAGCATCCCAACTCTCTTTTTCTAACATAAGGAAGACTAGTGTCCTCAACTGGAACTGCTTTCTTGCTTGTATGCCAGGACAACTTCTCCTTGGGATGCACATCAGTGTCACACAAAGGCAAAAAATGAACTAAGCAAACTAATGACATCACTGCTTCTGCAGCCTAACTGATTAACCACTCTCTCTGGTAACTGGCATGGAACAGAGCACCCATTGGTGTGAAGTACTTTTCCAGCCAGCCACCACTAGGCTAAGCACCAAGTGAAGATGGCAGTGCATGGAGGCACCAGGTGACACCAAGATGCATCTGTCCAGTTGGCACCCCTGAACTTTCTGGTGAACTACCTGCCCAGCCCATGGACCCTGAATCTTCCCTGCAGCATTTCCGGGTAAACCCTATAGCTTGCACACCATCTCTAGGTGTCGTCTCTGGTCTTTTGGCAACCTATCCAGTTGTGCTAATGACACTATACCATGAACCAGACAACTCTACAAATGAGTTGCTCAAGGGAAGTTGAAGCTCCAGTATTTTTGGTATCCTCTGACCCACAATGGGGGAGGGTGGTGCTAGATATAAAAAAAAAGAAGTCTTGACCTCTCAGCTCTGCAGTGCTTGGAATTCAGTTTCTGCAATATGTAGGTGGGGCAGGTGGACATGGGGTGAGGAATGCTAACATCTTGTACCTCCTGGAAATGTACCGAAAGTACCACAACTCTTCGTTGGTTGTTGGAGGAGAAGGAGCCTTGTGTTTGGGCTCCATTAGAGTATAATGGAGTATCCATCATGTTAGACAAGGTTGGAAGGGCATGGTTAATCCTTTGAATGCCACAGACTCTCACTGTGACTACTGGATTTTATTTATTTTCCTGATTAAATGGTTCCCCCCCCCCTCCATTTTCTGTATTCCCTGAGGACCATTGCTAGAGATTTTATATATATAAACATATAAAAATATATACATATAAATATATATAGTGTATATATAGATTTATATATATGTAAACATATAAAAACATATAAAATTTGCTTTGTTTATTTTGCCAAATCTTTAGCTACTGAATTTTATACTTAAAATCCTTCATCCATAAATTTTTTAGTGTTCATCTTGTCAGATGTTACTAGGTCTCAAGGTTCTATGCTGCTACAATTTTTATTTCTACCAGGAAGAAAAGTTTCATATCTCTACGTACTTTATTTCCTAGGAAATTAGTACCCTTAAAGGTTTGTAACAAATAAAGTACTTGGGTTCTCCATCAATACCTTGAGAATTCTGATTTTTTGTGTCCAAAATTTATGAAAACTTACAATAATACTGAAAAATATTAAAATATATGTGCAAGACTCAGGTCATTTACAACGAAACTGACACATTATAACAAATTGACTTAAAAGGGTTTTTTTTTTAGCATTTGATTAATGACTTATTAAAATAATGAAATAAACTACTGAGTTTTTAACAGTAAACACATTTTAAATGTTAAGTATCATGAATTTAAGCAATGAAGTTAATAAAGTTAATTTAGTTCAAGAAACAGTGAGACTTTTATTAGCTTAGTGAAAATTACATTTTCCCCCAAGAGTGAATTTAAATGAGCTTCATTGGCTGTTAAGTCATTAATCAAGCTTTTATTTGTATTTATAAAGTGTTTGGCATTGTTCAGGTAACCTTTGTCTAAATCACATGCCTTCTGCATGTTTATTTTCTCTGTTTTAGCTCACGGCCACCAACATCCATGTACAGAGAATTTGAGTTTGATCTGCTATTTCCCTAATGAGATGTTATTTGATTTCTTGGCACTAACTTTCCTTTAAATCTCCAGATACACACATTTGAAGGAAACTGGTCCTTTTTATTTCTATAGTAGCCCATAAAAATCAATTCCTGTCACTGTCAGAATGTGACTATGACTTGCTCGCTCTACTTTCAACATTGAGAAGACTCTGTTTTTATCTATGGGATGAAATTTGTGAAGTTGCAGATAACAAGGGGCAAGAATGACACTGATTGAAGATGCAAACACAGAAAAGCAGAATAACTCTTTTTGATTTGTCTACCTTTGATACCACAGGCGTTTGTATGCAGTTAGCTCACTATTTTGATTTTTCTGTTTCTGCAATTAAGAAGTTAACAGCCTCAGTTGGTAGAAGAGGTGAAGAGGTCACCACTCATCTAAATTCACAGTATAATCTCAGGATGTGTGTTAGGAAAAAAAACTAAGGAATTATTGAGCCAGGCTGTAGTTTGGATTTTGAATGTTTACCCAGATTGTGACACTGTTCAGAGGTCATGGAACCATCAAGACATGGGGCCTAGTGGGTCCTCAAAAGGGATTGTGTCCTCAAAGGGGACTGTGGGACCCTGGCTTGTCCCCTCTTTCTCTTTGGCTTACAGGCCATGAGATGAATGACTTTGTCCCACTGCATATTTATTTCCCTGATGTACTGCTTTGCCACAGGTCCCAACGCAATCTTGATCATGGACTGAAATTTCCAGTATTTAGTTTTGACTTAGTTCAAGTTGTGAGTTTATACTTATGAAAATGCATATATAATTCAATCTCAAAATTCTTATTTGTTCATAAATGTGACTTTCATGCAGCAATGGAAAAATAAGAAGAATGGGTCTATTAGAGATGTGAATCATTATATAATATGTATGTGTATTATTCAGGGCTCTCCAGGGAAAAAAAACAAATAGGATAAGCAAAGATATATGAGAATGGATTTAACTATGGGAATTGTCTCTTGTGAAGGCACAAGAGGTGAGAAGTTGCATGTTATGCAATCTACATGCTGAAGCCCAGGAAAATTGATGGTAAAATTAAGTCTGAGTCCAAAAGAACTGAAAACCAGGAAGCAGTTGGTATGGCTCTCAGTTGGAGGCTGAAGGGCCTAAGAACTGGGTGAACTGCTGATAGATCCTGGATTCTAAAGGCTTCAGAACTGAGAGCTTAATGTCCAAGGGAAAGAGTAAATGATTTGTCAGCTCCACAAAAAGAGGAAATTTGCCCTTTGTTCCACCTTCTTTTTTTTTTTTTCCTTTTAAAATATTTATTTATTTGCTTTAGTTGTACACAACGCGTTTATTTGTATGTGGTGCTGAGGATCGAACCCGGGCCGTGCACGCGCCAGGCGAGCACTCTACCGCTGAGCCACAACCCCAGCCCTGTTCCACCTTCTTGTTGTATACAAGCCCCCAACAGATTGGATTGAACCCATCCACAGTTTTAAGGACAGATCTTTCTTTATTCAGTGTACAGATTCAAATATTAATCTCCATTGGAAGAAATAGCCTGAAATAAGCTGGTGTGGTGACACAGTCCCGTAAACCCAGAAGCTCAGAAGGCTGAGGCAGGAGGATCCCCTATTCAAAGTAATTCAGGGTGGCCTTCAGCATCTTAGCAAGACCTGTCTCAAACAAAAAAATAAAAAGGGCTAGGAATGGAGATGTAGCTCAGTAGTAAAGCACCCCTGGGTTTAATCCCTGGTACTAAATAAATAAATAAAATAAAAGGAAGAAAAGAAAAAGATCCAGAAATAATATTTTATCAGCTATCTGGGAATCCAGTTAGGTTGACATAAAATTATCACTGTTTGGCGTATATTCTCCTTAAATGAAGATATATATATTTTTTTTAAGAAACCAGAGCTATGTATGTCTTGGATATTTATAAAAAGCAACACAATAGAAAAATTAGCCTTCTTATGCTTAACAAACCACTGAACTAATGAAAGTGAATTTATTAAATTTTAGTCAAATATTTATTTAATATCTGTGCCTCTAAAGTCAAATAGTACGCCTTTAAATTCTGGGTTGACATTCACTATCTGCATGACCTTGCATATGTGCCTTAGTCTTCCTAAATATTGATTTCCTTATTTCCTTATAGACTTGTGAATTAAATGAGTTAATGTATGTCATGTGCTGAGAATAATGCCTGGTAAATAGTGAGCAATGTTTAGGAGTTTTATATGATGACAAATTCTGTTGTTATTGTGCATGGAACAGTCCTAGGTGTGAAATTAGGAAAAACTCTGCAGATATGCGGACAAACTTTTGTGTAAGAAGCAGAAAGAAAGTTATGCTTTGATGATCAAATGTCCCTTGCAGCTGACACAGAAGAGGCATATTCTTTTGTGGCTCTGCTTTGTTTCTCTTGGATGTGAAAAATCAAAAAAGACAATCCTCCTGAGACTTATTTATGAGCTGTTTCTGATATCTGAAGTCCAATGTTGGCTTCTGTAGATGATGAAAAGAATGGAATGCTAATATTTATCCAAAATTCAGATGCCTTTTATTGGAATGTTAAAATATTCTGAAACCATTTCAAATTTACAGAAAAGTATAAGTAACTTTTTCCTGTAACATTTGAGAGGGCTGACCTGATCCCCCTCCCTCCACCAACTAATTTAGTGTGTAATTACTGTAATTTTTTGTTCATTTCTTCTTCTTCCTGCCTCTTCTATGGTTGAAAGAGGTTTAGAAAAAGGCTGAACAGTACACAGCCTGTTCAGTACATATATAATCAATTGATTTAGGATTTTTATGATGTTTTCCATAGTTTTAAAATTTGTTTTATCCCTTTGAAATAATCAGAACATTTGCATACATGCAGAATATTCCCCAATATCACAATATTAGTTTATCACAATAAATTGTCATGATCAGAAAATTAACACAGGATATATCACATCAAGTATTCTTCCAATTATGTTCTGATTATACTGGTTATTCCCTTATAGTTAAGAATTTTGCCTTCATTTGTTTGTCTGGGATTTTACTCTCTCCCACTTTGGAACTATTCCTCAGTTGTTTTTTTTTTTTTTTTTTTTCTTTGACTTTCATAACTTTGCTGCTTTTAAAGATGAAACTAGTTTTTCAAATGTCCTTCAATTTGCAGCTGTCTTTTGCTTGTTCATGATTATATTAAATTCTGCATTTTTAGTGGGAATATTCCAAAAGTGACAGCATGTTCTTCTCACTGCATCCTGTCAGGTGGTACACAGTTTGGGTTTACCATATGACTAATGATGTTTGCTTTGATCACTTAATTAAGCTGATGTCTGCCAGTCACTGTTTTCTCATTTGTAATTAGTAAATTTTAATTACAAAAATTCGCTTTTAATCTATCCCATTACTCCTCTAACTAAGGACTCATGGTTTTCTATTTTTTTGTCCATGCTTTATAATTCATGACTTTGATAATTTTCACACTAATATTTCTTCAGACTTGGATAGCGAGAGTCCCTTTATGTCTTCCCTGAGTCCTTTTGACAAAACCTAATCATTCTTTGAATTTGTGTTTGCTTTTTTGGCACCAAACAATGTATTCAAGGCTTCTCTTATACTTCCCTGCATCATCTTTGGAAGCAGTCATTTCTCTAAAGAGTATGAGTTATGTTTGGTGGAGAATGGCATGTAGAAGCCAAGAGGTGGATGTAAGGTATGTTAATTCATGTTGGTTCTCATCCCTTTCAGTTCACACTGTTAGTCTATGCAAACAGCTATGTGCATGAACTTACCTCTGTTTATTTCTTCATTGCAATAAAAGTTCCCTGTGGGCATACTTTTAACTCCATTCTCTGACAGAAGACCGGCTCCCATTATCCTGATGTATTTACTTATTTCACCAATTCTCTGTATGTCACCAATTCCCTGTTGTCATTGCCATCCCTTCAGAGTGCTAATGTCCTCTTCACTCTGGTTGGCTCTGGTTTCCCCCACCTGGGTGCCTGCTCACTCTACATAGACAACTCCGTGCCCTGCTTGGGCTCTCACCACGCTGGACCATATCCTACAGAGGATGTCTTCCTCATCCTGCTCACACTATGCCAGAAGTGCTGCTGCACAGTCCATGCTTCACCAACTGGGGATGCTCTTCTCATCCTATGCAGGCTCTGATATTTCATTCCAGGCTCCAACACTCCTCATGGGGCCTCCCCTCTGTGTGGATGCTTAAGGCCACCCTCCTCTAGGCCATCTCATTTCCTTTATGCCAGTACATGAACATTTGATTTGCTTTAACCTAATGAATGGATTTAGGTCTCAATTATCAAAGAGAGGAGGGAAAGGTAAATGAATTAAAAGCTAAATGACTTGATTCATTTATCAACAAGTCAGATTATAATCAGAAATTAAAAACTCGTGAAAATACAAAAGAAACATTGGAAAAACACAAAAGCAACATTGTTTATTGTTGCCAATTAAAGTTGAGTTACTCTTTAATACAAGGGTTGAGTTTGGGGGAGATTTTATTCTACCCAAATTGGCATTTATATAATTTTAAATAATTCAGATCTATAACAAGCCTCATCCTCACTTTGGGTGGTCTGAGAAAACTGTTTTATCCTATAGTCATAATTCTCACCTATAAAGTGAAAGGTACTGATAATCTTTGAGGCCTTATGGAAAAAAAGAATTATATTATTTAAAAATTTCAAATTTAGTAATTTAATAAATATTTATCATGACATTACATTTGGTTCTTTCATTAATATGTTTTATTGATTTTGGTTCTATTTTGTGAAATTTTCTGAAAAAGTTTTCAAAGAAACCTAAAGTAGATGGCTAATTTTTAGGGGCTGATGACAAAATAATGGGAAGGACTAATAATTAGGAATGGGATTTCTTTTGGAGATGATGGAAAATTTTAGAATTAGCTAGTGGTAATCATTGTTCACCTATGAGAATATACTGAAACTCCCTCAACTGCACACTTTAAAAAAAAAAAAGTGAATTTTATGCAGACACATCTCAGTAAAACAGTTAATTAGTACTCCATAATGGAAAAGTTGTGATATAATGGCAAGGGTGTATACTAAAACCAGTTGTATATCTTTGATGTTCTCATAGTTTTAAAACCATGTGAAAATGTTAATTATTTTTTAAAAAATCTTACAAATTAAAAAGTAACAATTTATATGAAATTTGTACCACAAGTTCAAAATTGTGCTGTTTGTGAAACAGTGGTATGTAGGGGTGTCTATATCAAAATGTCCCTAGTATGTCTTGAATTAGCAACCTTAAAAGATAAGGCATCCTATTGATACTGACAATTAGAACTATATGGGTTAAACAGCATAGTATTAAAAAATCAAAAGTAGCTATAATTAGAATTGAACCAATTATAAGAATTTTAAAATGCTGACAGAAACATAATATACACAAAAATGCAGTTGATGCCCTCAAAAGACTAATAAAGGCAAAAAGACATGAGCATCATTTGTGATAATAAACATTAGAAGCAATCAAAATGTTTGCTATGGTCAGATGTAGAAAACCAAATACTAGAAGACTAAGCAGGCATGAGAGACTAGGAAAGTGTTTCATTGACTTGAGGGAGAATTTATGATACAAAAAATATCTTGAAAAGAAAAATAAAACTGGATAAAAATGCATGCATCAAATTCAATTTTTCAAATATGTTGATATTTTAAATGGAATATAATATGTATATGCTGGGGGCCAGCCCCAGCCAAGGGGTACAACGCGAGCGCTCAACGAAGTACGAAGGCAGAGAAGCAGCGATGGGGAAAATAACACACCAACACGCAAGTCAGGCTGTGGAATCTTCTCTCTTTACTTTCACTTTGTTGTAGGTTTTAAGCACAATTTTTGGCAGTACAGATTGTTTATACTTTCTTTGGTGATTTTATTACAGACATGACTTAATTTTTAGACATATTAAATTTCTTATTATATATATATTTCAAGGTTTTGAGGTCACTTGCACCTTTTCAAGGCCCTATACGTGACTGCCTAGGCATATTATAATTTCATCATTATTAATCTAATTAGTTTGGGTGAAAATTTATCTCTCACGGATTCCCTGAAACTGTTTTCTCTGCACACTATTTAGACTGTCTGATAAAAGTCAACTTTCTCTGTCTGGGATTCCAAAGCACTATTGTTTTTCTTTTATAGCAGTTGTTTATAAAATCTAGAAGCAGGGACAAGAAGGAGGCAAGGCTGAATGTTAGCTCATGAAGGACTTTTTGCTGTAAGGGATTTATATCTGCTTTAAAAGTAAGATAAATTTATTTTTAATCACAAAAAGACTCTTAAAACTTATTAACTAGAAATTAAGTACTTATAGAAAAAGATCTGTGTTACTCATTCAACATCAGGTTTCTTATTTTTCAAGAAAAGAGAAATGTACAGAGTTAGTCTGGATCTAAATAATTGAAATGGTGATACCTGGTGGCCATATATGTGACTAAAGAACTGAACAGCAAGTAGAAGTCAAAGTTAACTCTTTCAACACCATGGTATCTTTCATGAAAAAGGAGAGGGCTTTATAGAAAATGCCACAACATGTATAGTTTCTTCTGGAATGAGTGAGATTATGTGTAATTTTTGAAATTTGTAGTTTTTAAAAAACTCTGTGTTCTATCAACATAAATTTCTTTTATGATCAGAAAAGTAAAACTAAATGTTATTTAGAAAAGAGTTTTCTAATAGTTATAGATAATAACAAAATTAATTATTAATTGAAGTACTTCATTTACCAACAAGCATTAAAATTGGTCTTGATGTTACCTTTTAATTATAATAGATATGTCAACTTTATTATGTGGAATTATACATCTGTTAATAGATATTTAGCTTACAGGCCCTGTTTGCTGAATACTAGCCATATAGTCACTAATGATTTTGACAATGAAAACAAAAGAACTGCCCCTACCACTTTTTTGAATATGTTTTAAGAGGAATAATAATACCATCCCTGTGTGAGAATATGTGGTTGCAATGGACATAATTACTCATGAGTATTTTCATTCTCATTTTTTCTTCTTATACCTCATATGGGGTTTTTTTTTTTCGAGTTGCTGGTTTATTATAAAGTATTTTTACAACAATTGTGTCTTCATACATGTATTTAGGGTAATCATTGATAAATCAGTCTGCCATTATTCCTATCACTTTGCCCCCTACCCTCCCTCCCCCCTCTTTGTTCTATTTAAAGCTCTTTCATTCCTCTCATTCCCTCTCTCTTGCCTTTATAAGTTAGTATCTTCATATCAAAGAGATCATTCGACCTTTGTTTTTTTTTGGGGATTGGCTAACTTCACTTAGCATTATTTTCTCCAACTCCATCCATTTACCTGCAAATGCCATGATTTTATTCTCTTTTAGTGCTGAGTAGTGTTCCATTGTGTATATATACCAAAGTTTCCCTATTCATTCATCTGTTGATGGGCATCGGGGTTGGTTCCACAATCTCGCTATTGTGAATTGTGCTGCTATAAACATTGATGTGGCTGTGTTCCTGTAGTAAGCTGTTTTTAAGTCCTTTGGGAATAGGCCAAGGAGTGTGATAGCTGGGTCAAATGGTGGCTCCATTCTCAGTTTTCCGAGGAATCTCCATACTACTTTCCAGATTGGCTTCACCAATTTGCAGTTCCACCAGCAATGTAAGAGTGTGCCTTTTCCCCCACATCCTCGCCAGCATTTATTGTTGTTTGTTTTTTTGATAGCTGCCAATCTGACTGGAGTAAGATGAAATCTTAGAGTTCTTTTGATTTGCATTTCTCTAATTGCTAGAGATGTTGAACATATTTTTTTCATATATTTGTTGATTGTTTGTATATCATCTTCTGAGAAGTGTCTGTTTAGCTCCTTGGCCCGTTTATTGATTGGGTTATTTGACTTTTTGGTGTTAAGGCTTTTAAGAGCTTTATAAATCCTTGAGATTAGTGTTCTATCTGATGTGCTTGTGGTAAAGATTTGCTCCCATTCTGTAGGTCCTCTATTAACCTCACTGATTGTTTCTTTTGCTGCGAAGAAGCTTTTTATTATTTGATTCTTGTTTTTATACCTCATATTTCTTTATGAGTTATTTTCCTTCTTTTTGAAGTGTGTGTGTATACTTGTGCTCACATGCAAGTGCATGTACACTTCTATAGTGAAATTTTCTGGAGGTAAATCAGTCATATTTTGTGTTTATTTGGACTATTAGTAAGTTACCTTGACCTTGAAAGACAATTGTACTAGAAACTTGATTTTAGGATGAATTTTTCCCCTCAGCTCTTTGGATATATCATGCCATTATCTTCATGGTTTCAGTGTTGCTATCAAAAAAGTCTGTTATTTCTCTGTTTTTCTTTTGTTCAGTTAATCTATTTTTCTGCTTGAGTTTAAATTAAATTTATATTTTGGTGCTCTACAGTGTCACTGTAGGTCTTATTAGAACTTAACTTGATTTGTACTCGTGCAATATATTTTACTTTTATATCTTCACTCAGTTCCAAAAATATCCTAACAATTACTTTCTTCAATACAAACTCCCTCCATTCTTTCTATGCTTTCTGGATGAAATGTGATAGTATATATGTGGTGTCTTGTTCTTCCTATATGTTTTCTTAGTATCTCTTTTACACTTATTATTCTGTCTCTCAATGCTCTACTCTGGGCAACTTATTTAGGTAATATACTAGTACAATATTTTTTTCTCTTTAGATGGTTCCTAATCTGCTTTCTAATTTGTCCATTGAGTGTTTTATTTCAATCATTATATTCTTCGGTGTTATAAATCCCCTTTAATTAGTTTTAAATGTGTTTGGCATTGTTAGGAAATTTCCATCCTGAGAGTGAAAATATTCATGAATAAGTAAGTGAATGTAAATCATTTATTCTCACATAAGGATGTTCTTCTTTTATGTGTTCCTCTTTGTAATTCCATTCTTTAAACCATATTCCAGTCATAGATATTAAATATTTGATTTGATCATTCTAAATTCTTAAATACTTGGGAGCATGTTCTTGTTTGTTTTTTATTTTGATATTCATCTCATTATAAGATTTGTTTCTTATGTGTTATATTTTAATGTGAACTCATGCTGAACTTACTCTGTGGCAATCCTAAATGTGTAAATTAGGGATCCTTTTTTTTTTTTTTATCAGAGAGGATTCACATGTGTTCTGGAATTCGGAAGTAGACGTCACTTGAAAAACTGTGCTCTTTATATGTAATATGAAAGGAATTGCACTCTGCAAGCATGTATAACAAATTAGAATAAATAAATAAATAAATAAATAACAGAAGTAAACAACACACCAGGACCACTTCAGGCTCCTCACAGAACCCTCTGGTTCAACCTTCTTTTATTATAGAGCTTAGGGCTTGGTCTCATTATCTGCAGTCCCAGAAATTGCATTTATATCCAGTTTTCTCTTGAATTATTTACTGCTCACTGATGCCAGTTCTCTCTTCTGCTGTCCTGCCATCACTGTCCTTGAAAATTACCTTCAAGGACTGAATGCTATACTAGTAGCCAGGCTTTCAGGGAAACTAGTCTATCATAATATTGAAAACTGAAAATCCTTTATTCTTCCATGACTATAGAATTTTGTGTTTATCTTTCATGCTACAAATTTAAATTTTTCATCCTAAATTTTCTTCTTTTCCCTGGAAAATTCTGATTCTCTATCTGCCATAGTATGACTAGCTTCTTTATAATTAGTTCTTATCTCATAAATTACTCTCTTCACATAATTGAATTAATTTGAAACCAATATTCTGCTGCTAAAAAAAATTCAAATACTCCTCCATAAGTCTAATTTTCCAAATATGATTAAGAGAAATCCATTTGTTTGTTTCTAATCAGGGCCAATTATTTTGTTTTGTATGTCCTTATTCTGATATTATTTTGAAAACAAACTCCTCTCCATTGAGTTTTTAAGAAAATCATTCATAAAGAATGTAATACTAATCTCTGAAACTTGTGAATTTGGGAAGTAGAGATTAGTTAGGGGACAATCATGCTTGACATAAATTTATATGGGTAAATATAGTGCTATCAATTTGAATTATGTTTTTTAATGTTATTTATGAGAAGGAAATAGATTTATGAGATGGAAATTGTATTTCTCTTTTTCATGAAAAGGAATTGCTCTAAATATTTAAAGCAAAATATCTCTGATAAGAGAATACATGATATTGCTTGAGATTTTCCCTTCTTATCTGAGGCTCACAGGTTTGTATATATGCAAACAGCCTTCTTAGGGTGCAGCCTTGTCTTCGACTATGACCACTCAAGAGCATGTCTAAGTGCCATGCAAAGTCGTAACTCTTCTTCCCTTTGGAAGGGAAAAGAATCTCACTGTGGACTGTTGTTCAAATTGAAGAAAAAATTCATTTGTACATGAGAAAGAGAAAGGTAAAAATGGTTTGAAAGGAGATACTAAAAATTATAAACATTGGGATTTAAATATCAAACCTCAGAACATATCCTCTGAATTGTGGTATGAGTAAGAGAAACTGATGGGAATTTGTTTCATGGAGTAGACACCAAATTCTCTGATTTTATTTGTATCTATGTCATTTTTCTCTGTTAACCTTGGAGACCTCATAAACAAAGATCTTTTTCTCTATCCCTTGCATCCACCAGCATCTGCTCAAAGTATAAAAAGCCTTCGGTCTGTGCTCATGAGTCAGAAGTGAGTGGCAACTGGGTCTTCACAGAAAGTTGACCGGGTAAAATGCGGAACTTAGAGGTCTCAAACAAACAACAAACAAACAAACAAACAAACAAACAAAAAACCTCACATGGCATCTCGCTAGTTGAGGGATAACAAAATCCAAGGAATGCTTTTTTAGGGGTCCCACCCTAGTCAAAGTTTGAGTAGTAACAACTTAACTGACTAGTAACTACCTTGTCATCTTAACTAGTCCTTTTCTTCCAGCTCTGTCTGCCACAACTCGTGCAGAGTAGCCAGAATTGTAGTATTAGAAGACTAATCACACCAGCATCAATTTCAGAACCCCTTTAATAATTGCCTCACTATGACCTGCATGTCCTGCCCAGCCTCCCTCTGCTTCCACCCTCCCTCACCGTGACAGCCTCATTGTCTCTCCTTTGTCCATTGAACAGTGCCTTTGTGCCTGCTTGTCCTCCTTTCTGGCAAGCTGTCTCCTTAACATTTTACATGTAAACAGTAGAATAAATGTTAGTTTTTAAACTTTTTTTTTTTTTTTTTTTAGTTTTAGACATAAGTGTAATCTCAAGAGACATATTCTATTCCAAAGTAGGACCAACACAAAATCTTCCTATACACATTACCCTTATTTCCTGTGTTAGCTGTGACAAAATACCTTAGACAATCAACTTAAAGATAGAAAGATTTATTTTGACTCACAGTTTTGGAGTTTTCAGTCCATGGTTGGTTGGCCAGTTGCTTCGGGGCCTGTGGAGAGGCAGCACATCATGGAGGGAGAGCACGGGGGAGCAGAGCTGCTCACGGCATGGAGGCTGGGAAATGGAGAAAAAAAGAAGAGGGTCCGTGGTTCCAATATCCCCTTCAAGAGCATGCCCCCTAACTTCCTTCCACTAGGTGCCACCTCTGAAAGGTTACACCAGCTTCCAATAGTGCCTCAGACTGACAACAAAACATTAACCCATGGGCCTTTGGGGGACATTCCACATTCAAACTACTGCATTTACTTTCTGGTGCTTATCAAAATTTAAATTTTCTTGGCTTTATTATACTTGTTTTGATTTTTTTTCTTTTTTGTCTCTGGGTACATAAACTGTAGTTTCCACTATAACAGGGCCTTTCTCTCTCTCTCTCTCTTTCTCTACTTACTGTAGATCGCAGAACATAGTAGGCACACAATAACACTTGTAGAATGACTAAATTCTTAAGTTTAATATTATAGGGAATTTTCCCTAGGACATAATGATGTGTATTGCCTTTAGCTATCCCACTGCAGCAGCAAATAAGAAAAGATGTCATTTGTCATAAAGTCATGGGCCAGGGGCAGACTGAGAGACACATGGGAGTTGACAGTAGTGCAGTAAGAGAGTAAGTACCCAGTTTTGTGGAATTTAAGTCAGAAAGGACATCTTATCTATGGGAGGTGTCAGTGCTTCTGGCTTCTCATCAGATGGAACCAGGAAACAGATGTGTGCATACCAGTGTATATAAACACATCAGTGTGTGTGTGTGTGTGTGTGTGTGTGTGTGTATGTGTGTATGTATATG
This sequence comes from Tamias sibiricus, assembly GCA_025594165.1. Lineage (NCBI taxonomy): Eukaryota > Metazoa > Chordata > Mammalia > Rodentia > Sciuridae > Tamias > Tamias sibiricus. The sequence goes on from CM046662.1 coordinate 17,385,788, forward strand.
TGTATATAGATGCACATGGGCATCTGTATCCATGTTAAGCTAAATGTGAGTTTATCCTGATATCTCTGACTTCTGTCCAGAGCCACTTGCTTCACTCTAGGTTTTGCCCCTTGCTTTTCTTTCTCTTTTGACTCCAACAGTGAGAGGTCAGAGCCCCACCATCTGCCATCATTTACTTATTTGTTCAATTCCAGTGCCTGTGTACTGTGGCTTTAGAATTGTTAGCCTTTAGCCCTATGGGACACAACTTTATCAATTACAATACAGTGCTCATGTATAGTTTCTTTTTTCTCGACTCTTATGGTCTAAGGTGTTTCCAAAGTCATTAGGGAATGACTTCTGCCCATTCAGTGAAGTGGAGTTATGTATTCATATTACAGTTAGATACTTTTGACAGGGTCTTTATTCCATCTTTGACTCCTTAATCTCCTAATTTATTTTGAAAATTTTTATATATTAAGATTTATTATTTATAAGATTCTGTGAACATTGACAAGTATGTACTATTATGGTATGACTCTAATACTCTATCACTATACAGAATAATTTTACTACCCTAAGAAATCTCCTGTGTTTCACTTATTTAAACCTGTGCCAATCACTGATCTTTTCCCATCTCTTACCTTTTTCAGAATTTCATATAAAAGGAATTGTATAGTTTGTAGATTTTTCAGAGTGCCTGCTTTCAGTTAGCCATTTGTATGTAAGATTCATCCATGGAACAGTTTGATAGCTCATCCCGTATTACCACTGAATAGACTTTCATTGTATGGATGGACCACCGTTTCTGATGCTTTCACTTATTGAAGGACATATTGGTGGCTTCCAGTTTGTGATGATTATGCGTAAAGTTGTTATAAACATTTGTGTGATGGCTTTGTGTGGACATAAATTTCAGCCCAATTATTCAGCTGTATAAGAAACTGCTCACCTTCCAAAATGTCTCCCAAAGTGGCTACACTGCTTGGATTCCCACCAGTAATAAATGCAAGTCCTCATCGTACCATGCAAATTAGAGTTGTCAGTGTTTTGGATTTTAGACATAATAAGTGTGTAGTGTTATTTCACAGTTTATTTTGTATTTCTGTAATGGCAAATGGCATTGGTTATTTTTTCACATGATTACTTACCATCTATCTATATATTCTGATGAAATATTTGTTTGGAACTTTGAGCCATTTTTAAATTGTTTTTATTGAGTTTCAAGAGTTCTAGGTATATTTTAGATATAAATCCTTTATCACAAATGCAATTTTAAAATATTTTCCCTAATCTGAGGCTTGTATTTCCATTCTCTCAACAGAGTCACAGAATACTTTCCAATATTAATAAAATCTAAATTACTATTTCCCCCCAGGTTATGCAATTGTTGATGTGTCTAAAAACACTTTTCCAAACCCAAGGTCATGCTGATTTTTCTCCTGATGATGATTTTTAAGAATACAAATAACTTTTAGTGCAGGAAGTTCCTGTAATTACTAAAATAAATAGTTTCAAAAAAACTTCACATGTAAACCTCTATTTTGTTTAAAAGAAAAGAAAAATGAAGACTGTTTTATACAAGAGTCTTTCATGAAATACTGCTTATATATGTACAGAAATAAAGTCAAAGTCACTTAAGGACATTTGTAAAATACTTCTTATGTAATGCTATTCAATTAACGATGAACTTTCTTCCATTATTGTTACTGCTGCACAGATAGTAGATAAATTTCTCCCCCATTGTGTGTAGATAACTCCCATTATCATTAATTGGAATTATATGTGTAAGAAGAAAGGGAAACATTTAGACTTTTATAGGAAATAAACATTACCAGCTGTAAACAAGGCCAAATTCTCTCAACCAGTAGATGTCATTCTCTCTCTATATTAATGTGAGTTTCTAGTCTCTACCTTTAGTTATCTGTTCTTAGGCCTTGTTATGAAAAGGAGTTTCATTTCAGTCTGTGTTTCTCTGGATCATTTTTTCCAAGTTTGTATCTTCCCTTTCATAATAGGAAGAGTGCCAGAGTGTGAAATTGGGGCTGTTCGACAGAAGTTGACAGTCAATAAGCTTCTGTATTTCAGCCACTTAGCCCTTGGTGTGGCATATTTATCTACTTACTCATTGCATTCACAATAGAATGTTGCTGAACTTGGAATGGGCAGCCCTTCTGTTCTTACCTGTTTTTCAGAGTGGGGTGCACCCTGATGGTTTTGAGTAAACAGGAAAAAAACCTATTTACAAATTTGGTAGCATGTCAAGAAGATCATGTATTCAGGAAGCACGGGTCATTTTCCCCTTTGGGGGTTATACAACGTTTTACAGGTTGGCCATTCCAGATGTTGTCACTCTTGACATCACCATGGCCCACTAAGACCCAGTTGATTGTCCCCCTTTTGTTCTCTCCTTACTGCAATGGATTAGTATTATTCTTGCTGTACTGACATCAGTTTACTCAACTCATTCACGAATAAGGGAGGAAGGGATACCAACTGATATTAACTGGCATGAATTTAATTGGTAAACATTTATGAAGATGTAATTGTTTTAGGCGCATTCAGGTGGTGTAAACTGAGAGAATATTTCTCCTTATCCTCGCTAACCACTGGAAAATTTTCCTAAAAATAACTTCTGTCAGTACCAGAGGCCACCCTTCTGACTGATACAAAGTGGAAAGAATTGTCTAAAGACCCTTTAAGTGGCAGGGCTCTTAACACGTGTTCACCTAAAACACCTCTCAGGATCTATCTGACCATTACCATCTCCCCTAGAGACATCTGTCATGATATGATAACTTTTAACCATATGAAACTTTTAATGATATGAAGAATTTCCAAAGACCAATAAGAATTTAGAAAGAACAAAATTATTTGGTTGTGAAAAACATGCGATGCATAATATTTGAGAACATTTAGATAAAGAAGTATTTTTTTTCTTATAGATGAATCCTCTATAAAGCACACGTAAGACTCAGTAATTAGGCACATGTAAGATATCAATAAACATTCATTCATTATGCCATGCAGCATGATGTGTTTAATAAAAGCTTGATTAAAATTTCTTTTGCATTTTATAACAGAAAACAGTTTGATTTAATATGCAGGTCACTGTTCACAACCCAATTCTGAATCCATGACATGAATATCTTAAGGTGGTTTTTAGGTAGCTTACAAAAAGTATCTAAGTGTCTGAACATATTTTATAGAAGATAAAACACAGAGTCATATGATACAATGATTACTTGCAGGATGCAGGGTGGGCAGGGGGAGGAGGATCCACACAAGAAGATAAATAGTATGAAGGAGGTACATAGATGAAATGAAATATGATAAAAGTGTTATGAAATAACTAGTGTATTATGGAAGTACATTGAATGGACATTTTCCAGTCTTGGGGAATAAGGAAAAGATTTCCAGAGAAAATTCCTGAGACAAATTGTCAAGTATTAGTAAGAAAAATCCAGGAAGAAAGGCTAAGGTTGGATAAGAGAAGACAAAACAGAATTTCAGGAAAAGGACATTTGTTTTCTTCATTATTTTACTTCTTGAACTTAGCAGGATAGATGATAGATATATTTTCATTGAATGATTGGATAGGTAGATTATTTCAAGAACTGAAGGTCAAATTTGAGACTAAGCACTTCTATATATAAAAAAAATTAGTGTACCCACCACTTTTTTTTTTCCTTCGGGTACCAGGAATTGAACTCTGGGGTACTCAACCACTGAGCCACATCCCCAGCCATATTTTGCATTTTATTTAGAGACAGGGTCTCACTGAGTTGCTCAATGCCTCTCCATTGCTGACGCTGGCTTTGAACTTACAATCCTCCTGTCTCAGCCTCTGGAGCCACTGGGATTACAGGTGTGCGCCACCACTCCCAGAACCTACCACTTTTAATAGTCACTTAGTCAAACTTCTATGAGGAGAAAAAGGGAAAACATTTCTTCACCTGGTGGATTCTCTAAAAGTCCTAATCACTTTACAGAATATGCTTTTAAAATATTATGTTCAAATGCTTATATATATATAATATATATATAAAATAATATATATATATAATATATATATAATATAGGCTGCTTTCTAAAATTCTGGAAAATATGGAGGCTAAATACCGGATTTTGAAATAGGATTATGAATTTAAAACCTAAGTCATACCATTTATTAAACTTTTAAGCTCCTAATAAATAATCACCTGCTTTTCTATAAATGGCTTATGAAAAAGAGGAAAAGGATTGTTATTGTACCTAAGTAGGTATTTTCATAATTCCTTTGATCATAAATGTCATAACTTGTCTATCGATTTGGATAGAATTCTCTGGATTTTTGTGGTATCTTTCCCAATTAGCTAACTAAAATGAAAGCTAAGCATACTAAGTATTGATAATGTGTTTTACTAATTCTGTTACAGCCATCAAAGTTCTCAAGTTCAAAGGACTTGTGTACCTTTTTGAAAAGTTAGAAAATTAAAAACTAAGAAAATATGATTTTCCCAAGAAATAGAATAGGGAGGTGAATTGGGGTTTCTAGGTTACTGATCCATAGGATTCCATTAGACCTTTTTCCTAACTCCTACTATTCATGAATTGTTATGAAGTGAGCAGATCCATTTCAGTCTGCTGATCATACAGGTTGACCATCTAGGCAACAGTTTGGGTCTTATGTTGGTCATTTTCTCAATGTCAACTAGTGAAATATTCCATTCCCTGGGATTTTGAGACATGGATCCAAAAGAGGATATGCACTTTCACTCTAGGGACCGAATTCAAGCATTTGTGGAAGCTATCCTTAATACCTAGAGGGGAACTTCAGCCAGTGGTAATAGGAATAATGAAGTTGATATAGAAGGAAAAGAAAACTTTGTTAGTGTAAGTCTCTGTAACAGGCAGACCAGATAAATATGATAAAGAAATTTCAAACCTTGGGCTTAATGCCAAATTTGGGTGGGATTTTGGAGTTGTCCCTTGGTTAGGGAGGGTGGTAAAAATATTTTGCAAATAAAAAATAATAATAATGATATTCTGAATATAGGAGCAGATTAGGACAATCAATCTGTCTGTTCACAAATGTTCAGTAACATTCAGGCTTCTGGTTAGAATCACCCTTCTCTGGTAATTTGATCTCCAACATAGTCACAGGTTTTCTTTAGGTCAATGAATTGAGAGTCACACACACATACATTCTTCAGATTCTCTCTTCCTTTGTGTAGTGATGATAGCAGACCATATCAAGATGGAATCACCATTCACCTGATTTCCAGAGTGTCTATAATTGGCTGAGCCCCTTGTCAATATGTAGCATAATCTGTCCTCGTTTTATGGATAAAGTTGATTTCACTAGCAGTTTAAATTAACTCCCAGAATTGATGTTTTATAGTTTTGATTGCTATAATATGGGCCATGATCCCATTCTTAAATAAATCACTTTTGTAAAAGGAATAAAGTATGCTGAAAGGTTTATGGACAGGGTACAATACTTTCTGGGAGATGAAGACAGAGTCAATATCAACAGAGAAACAAGTTTGAGCTGAGGGAAAGGAATTAGTTTTCACTGTCTAGCCTCTAATGGTTGTTCTGTTTATAGAAGTGATTTAATGGATGAAGGACAGTAAAATCAATACACATCTGATCTACCAGTAAATCCACATTGTCTGCATCATATACATCTAGCTTCTTGAGAGTTCTACTCTTCTTTGGCTTTTATGAGCATACTAGTATTTTTTTTTTCTTGCAAGAGAAAGATTGAATTGGCTTTCAGTTGCTGTTAATATGACAAACTAACCCAAGACAAAGCTCAGAAATCTCACATTAAAATTTATAAAAGTAGATGAGTAACCTAGCATTATAAGAATGAACGGTTGCCACTGTTTTCTGGACTCTACAGCATAAAAGAATCTTAATGAATAATTGTATGTGGTACATACATAGATTGCCTTGAAATATGAAATTTCTACCTGGATTTTTATAGAATTTCTAAACTATTCAAGTACTTTAAAAAGCCAGTTCCATCCCACTTTCCAATTCATCAAAAACTCCAGTTAGCTTGTTCATGGGAACTGTGAAAATACTACCCTTGGAATTGCTTTTCTTATTCTCTAGAGTAGGACAGAGTATTTGTTCTCAAACCTTATACTCATTAAATAAACCATGAAAATATAAACAGGATAAGTGGATAAATGCACTTTCCAGATTTATTGCTGCCCAACTCTGAAATATCTGGACCTGGAATTTACCTCTGAGATGTTAAAATGAGAACTTCAATATGACTTTAAAACAAACAAAAGGACATCCACACAGGTTGATTTTTATTGCGTTGGTTTGAGCAATGAACTGTATAATTTGTTTCCCTGCCAACAATATTTCTTTTGGTTAGGCTTGCCAAGGGAAGAACCAAGTAAAATCCTTTTTTGAGTACAGGAATATTTAAAAGATGAAGCTTCTTCAACATCTAACAGTAGATATGGCTTTCATCTGTAACCTATACAGCTGAACTGCACGATTGCCTTATTTTTATAATCCAAAAGACCAAAGACTCTTGAAAGCTTTGCACCAGTGCCTTGGCTAATAGAGAAGGGGTCTAAGCACTCCTGAATTACTGCTGCTACTCAAACTGGATCAACTGCTGTATCTGTATGAACATTTGATTTTAAAATGTTATCAGGTGGAATTAAATTTTGCTCTAGATTTTTTTCCCCTCACAACTAGTTCCTTAATTTTCTCTTGCTTAGCCCTGATCTTCATGTTATAGCTAAAATCTGAATGAGGTCATCTCTCTTCTGAAAATATCATAAACATTTAGCCTTCCATGACGTGGTCTCTATCTACTCTCCAGGGACATTCTTTGGAAATAATATGGTACTATTTTGAAATGTCTGCATACTCTGGGTAGTTTTACTCCTCTGTGTATTTGCTCAAATTCCTCCTTCTGCCTGGATACTCTTCTTGCCCCTTTTCCAGTTAGTCACATTCTAACTCTTCCTTTGATTCAGGTCTGGTATAACCTCCAAGTGGTTTCCTCTGAGATAACATACTATTAAATGCTCTTTCTCTGGGATTTTACAGTAAAAGATAGGCACTTGATTTATTGTACTGAGATTACATTTGTATCTGTCCCACTCTATAGAAACTTCTTTGAAGAACATGATGGCTATGAGTTCATTCTCTGTGATTTAACTCACTCCCCAGTAACTTCTTCCTACCTCCACCCTGCCCAAGAATAAGTCTCCTCATTTCCTAATGATCCTGGCATATCAAAGTGTTCTATACATATCTGTTCAGCTGAATGAAATAGTTTTACCTTAAAACATGCTAGAAGACTGTACAATGCACTGGAATTAAAGGTCTGATTTTTCCAGTTCAGAGAGAAATGCAAGAGCACTGCCACGGATATTAAACTTATGAATTTGATGCTTATCAAAATCCATTTTCTGACAATATCTGTCTCTGACTCTGTGTTGAAAATCTGTTTTTGGTCTGGAAGATTTTTATTCTCCTTATAATTCTCTATTTAAGTATTATCCCTTCTGGGAAAACTTCTCACCTCCTCTTGATATCTTTTCACACTTTTTTCTTCCTCTTAAAGCTCACTATGCATAAATACATCTAATATAATACTTATCACATTATATTATAATTACTCATTCAAGTATATCTCTTTACATTCTTTAATTCAGTGCTCCTTGAGGGCCATATTTTTCTTTTTTTCATTTTTCCCTTCCCATGTATTGTTTAATAGAATTTTTAAATTGGATATTAGATATACAAGTTAAATTTCCTTGTTCTGGTCATAGCCTCTGTCTCAGAAATGCGTTCTATAGATGATAAGGAAGATTGAGACTCAGAGAACAATCATCAAATTATCACCAACTAGAGGAACAAAAACTCTAAGCAATCTATGTGACATCTCAGTCTCAGTTTTCTATAAAGTGGAATTCATTCATAAAATTGGGTGTGGCTTCCTTGCGTTATAGTGATCGAAATAAAAATCCAACTACATTGACCAGAAAGGGGAATTGTTTGGCTGGAATCTAAAGGTAGTTCTGGCTTTAGCACAGTTCAGTGTAGAGGTTCACAAGATGTTACTGGGTCAGTTTTTCTCTTTTCATCACTTGGCTTTGATCTTCTCTGAGCAGCTTCATTTCCATACTCTTCCTGTGTCAGGTAAGAAGGCCACTGTCATCTCCAGACTTATGTTCTACAGTGGAAAGCCCTAAGGAGTTCTTGCTCCTGCAGTCTGGGCAGTTGTCTGGTGTCTCTTCCTGGGTTATTGGCGTGGCTAGGCAGATGAGAGTGCTTTCAACAGCCAGCCCAGGGTTTGTGTTCCTTCCCTTTGGAGAAAGTGGATCATTCTGACTATAAACACCAGGTGACCACACAGAATATGAAAACAAGAGAAAACTAAGAGACTTTCCAGGCAGACAAAACTACATCTTCCAGGGCCTACTACATTTATTTATTCTTACAAATATTTATAGAGATTTCTCAGAGAATTAGAGATCATTAATATAAAATGTGTGGCCCACAAGTCACACATCAAACACTCAAAAAAGTAACTGAATTAACTTAACTGAAACCAAAGATAACATGTTATATACCTAATAATCCCATACCTGTTATCAAAGTACATTGCATTTTCTGAGCAAAGTTTGAATAGAAGACACATTTGTAGGGAATATAACTCTTTTATAGGGGCTTTGGCCATTCAACTTTATTTCTTTTAGAGGACTAAAATCACCACCACAACAAAATTTCAAAGCTTATTTTCTCCTTGTACCTAGAAATATTTTTTTTTACCTCCACAGATTTAAAAGAATCAGGTTTCTGAGTATTTTAATGTAAAATGATTCCCATGATGACACACTATTGTCTCTGATACAACTCTCTCTGTAGTATTCTTACATTAATTAATTTCATTGACTCTATAGATAGGTCATATGGCTGAAAGCCAAGATGCCACTCAGTCGCACCTTAGTATTATGAGAAGTCATTCCTCTGAAGGAGCTCTGGGATTAGCACAACTGCTGGCTTGAATTTTTTTGAGAATCAATGCCCCAGAAATAAGCAAGAATCTAAAAGACTTGCTGGGCTCAATGAAAGATAAATTCTTGGAGGGATATTGGAGATCTAGGACCTGGTTCAGGAAACTAAGTCCATCTGCATAGCGAAGAAACAGTCTACCAAAAGAGGGTCTGGCTTCCATCTGTGATTCTAAGCTGCCTACATAACATGTCTAATTATTAGTGTGCACATTTCTAATATGGAATAGCTTAACTGCTCGGCTTACAAGGAAAAGATGTGCTTTGAAACAATTACTTTGATCTTTCTTAGAAGCCATCAAAAAATTCTCAAGTAAACTAATTGAAATAATAATGCTTAATACATTTTGTTTAGTAAGGTTAGACAAATTGCTGATGATTAATCTTACGATTAAGACATCCTAATGCAGAGGTAATAATGCCCATTGTAGCCAGGACAGTAAATTTTTTTAAATCTATTTTAATTTACTTTTAACCCTGGGGTTGTGTTAATAAGTGACAGCACAGGCATTTGAATTATGATCTGCCCTCAACCTTCTTTTCCCATGTCCTACACTGCCTGCTCTACCTTGAATAAAGAAATGTCATTAAAAAGACACAGTAAGAGGATGAAAGTGTTTAGTTACACTATATTATAAATGGATTAAGAGAATGCAAGTTCCTTGAGAGACAATGGAGATATTGGATGTTCTCTCACTGTGCTGAGAATGGAAACATCTCATCTGGATATTTCAACTGGGACCCTCAAAGAGCAGCAGACTTGGAGACACTGGACTCCCATCTCAGCACTTAATTTTTTTTTTCTCTTTAGATATACATGACAGTAGAGTGACATTATACATGTAGTATAACATCCTAGTTAGATCCCCCCTTTTTATTCTTGGTACAGGGAATTGAGCCCAAGGGTGTTTAACCACTGAGCCACATCCCAAGTCCTTTTTTATGTTTTATTTAGAGACAGGGTCTTGCTAAATTGATGAGGCTGGCTTTGAATATGCAATCCTTCTGCCTCAGCCTCTCAAGCCACTGGGAGGTGTACAGCACTGCAGCCAGCTCCCATTCACTTTTGATGCCTCCCTTAATGATTTCCAGGTAGCTGTTCTTTGCATCAATGAATGGTCTGGAGCCATTGCTTCAGAAATTTCCCAGAGCCTGGTATTCCTCTGTGGTTTTGAGCACATGGATGTTGGCCTTCAAGGGACTGTCTGGTGCATTATATGTGTTCAAAGGTCATACACCAGATTAACATGCTTCCATGAATGACAGTTCCATCTTATCTTTGCATTATGAAGGATCATAGCAGGAGGGAGAAAATTTACCAAGGACTCTTGTCTTCCGCCTCCTCTCAGACAGACATTTTTCCTATACCTTTTTTCTCTCTCTTTCTTCCTTCTTTCCTTTCCTTTTCCTTCTTTCCCTCCCTCCCTTCTTTTTTCCTTCCTTCCTCCCTTCCTTCCTTCCATCCTTGCTTCTTTCTTTCTCCCTCTCTTTCTCCATGTATCTACCCCCCCCCCCATTCTTTCTTTCCTTTTTTTTTTCTAGTCTGGTTTCTGCTGTTCCATTCCATACTTTGATAAGCACAGACTTAAAAGGGAACACAACAGCAGGGCTACCTTCCTTGATGCATATTAAATTCACCTCTGGAAAGAGAAGCTAGAAGACACCAAGTTACCCTCAAACAGGAAATTTTAATGTACATCTTACCAAGTCTAACAACATTATAGGCTGACTCTATGGCAAGCTTTTGATATCTTGGTCTAAGAGGGAGTCATGCAGAATCTGTGGTTCAGTTTGTGACATTGGTTAAAAACAAAGCCCTGCAAGATCCTGGATACCAGTTGTTTCAATTGCCTTTTCCCCCTTTAGTTTTAAATACAAAAATATGACCAGACCAATTTGCCTTTGTTTCTTGGAAGCATTGTTTGTAATTGAAGTGACCCAACACAAGCTATTGGAGGTGTGTCATTTCATGCAGTAAAATTAAAATATACATTATCATTTTCATGGGGACATGCATTTCTTAAAACAAACAAACTAGGATGACAAAGATGAATTTGCATCTTAAACAATGAAATGCTTTTTAAGTAATTGCTGCATGTGAATTGAACACAATAGTTCAGGGATCAATTGGATAAGTGGTCAATGCTGTCAGGCTTTCTGCATATTTTGATGTTCTCAATGCATATGTAGCTAAAGGAGATTTATTAATATTGTCATACTTTCAGCATAATGGTCATCTGATCTGTTGAAGATATATATGAAACCCACTTTGCAACATAAACCTGGTTTAGAGAATCTGATACCTTTGGTTACTCATTTGGAGACAGATTGTTACTCATCTCTACAACCATCCATTTAGAGATGCTAGGGATTCAATTGCTTTTTCTGGTTTTAAACAAATAGATTTTAATTTCACTTTTTTCTTTCCCTTTTCCCGAAGATATTCTTCCTGAGGCATTTAGGATTTTCCATATCTAGGGAACAGATACGTAATTTGGCTTTGTGCTAACACTGACCTTTTGGTAAGATAACTGACTAGTTGAGGTTAGCTGTTTAGCTTGGAGTGTTTATTTGTTCAGTTCTTCTGTGATCTTTTTTTTTCTTTTTTTTTTTTTTTTTGGTACCAGGGATTGAACTCAGGGGCGTTCAACCACTGGTCCACATCCCCCGCCCATTTTTTATTTTATTAGAGACAGGGTCTCACTGAGTTGCTAAATGCCCCGCCATTACTGAGGCTGGCTTTGAACTCACGATCTTCCTGCCTCAGCCTTACAAGTGCTGGGATTATAGGCGGGCGCCACTGTGCCCGGCTTGTGATCTTTCTTAATCCAATCTATTTCCTCTGCCACATGAATAGTGACTTCTAACTGGAGAGGTATATAATTTTTCTAAAAAACGTTTTAATAATATTCTATGACTGGTAATAATAAAATCTATAGCTTTGGGCTGGGCTTGTAGCTCAGTGGTAGGCGGCTTGCCTAGCATGTGCCAGGCACTGGGTCTGATCCTTAGCATGACATTAAAAAAAACAAAAAAAAACTAAAGACTAAAAACATAAAAATAAAGTTAAAAACTACAAGAACTCATGTTATTAAAAAATATCTATAGCGTATTGGCTGCCTATCACATGTAGGAAACTCTGTTAGGCACTAAGAATGTAACAGTAAATGATTGAAAAATTAAGGTTAGAAATTTGATGATAGTGATCTTAAAGTCTAGCTTACCTTCCCATTTTAAAGAAAATAAAGCCCCAAATTTGTAATATATCCAAGTTAACATTCAGAATAATTTCTAGAATGAAGAGTCAAAAATGGGTCTATGTGATCCTAAAGCTCATGTAACTTGCTCTCTACTATGCTTATGCCATTGTTTTCTACACTCAATAGGTAAAATGAAGATCCAAAGGCTCAGATTAAATGCTGTAAAAGGAAGGAATTTGGGGACATCTGTTTCCTCCAGCTATCATTTTACATGTCTTCTTACATTAAATATTCAAATGTTACCCAATTGAGAAACAAATTGCACGCCAGGGAAACACCAGAAACATGGAGGTGACTCAAGTAGTAATGGGAATCCAGGTGAGCAGTGTCTCACCCACACAATCAGAAAGGCTGATTGCGGCACACGGTACATCTGCTCAAGCAGGTGCCTGGTTCAGTGATGGAGGAAATGGTACAGCAACTTGGAAATAAGATTCATCGTGTTTGAATACAACATTGTTTGCTTTGTTTTGGGCATCTTCTAAAATTAAAAATGCTATGAGAAGGAGTAATAATGTTAAATTGCTGTCTTCATTTAACATTTATTTTCAACCACAAATTGTGCTAAGTTCTTTTTATATCTTACTTGATTACTAAAAAGTCCTATGAACCATTGCATTACCTCCATTTTAGCGAGAAGAAAACAGAGAGCTTAACTAACTTTCCCAAACTCACAGTTGGAAATGAACAGATCCTTAGTTCACATTAGGTTGGTGTGGTATTCCTGTTATCCACTACCTCTTCTGTGAAATGGAACAACATCACTCTTGAGAGGTTTTCAAAGTATGCATTATTTTTCTTTTTGATGTTACACTAATATCTAAATTCTTTTAAAAATTGTATTTACTTTTTTTCTTATTTATTTACATGGATTTTGAATTATTGCTTCTTGGAACCTAGACTGTTGATATTTTGCCTTTGGAAATTTGTTGTCAGTGAGGTAACATTTGCTTATACTCTTGTTCATATGTGATGGAGATGACCATGTAGAGTCTGTCTGTCCTTTCTCCTTTGTTCCAGCAACAGAGGCATGGTTGTATACCCACTGCCCTCACTGGGACCACCATCCCTTCACATTTATACATGGTCATGCATGTACTGTCATTAGTGGAATTTTTATTTTCTTCTTCTGCATTGTGGCCTCTAAAATCTGAGCATAATCCTATTTATCTCCTTCATCTGGTAGGGTACAGGCATTGACAAAATTTAAGGAAAGCAGAATGGAAAAACATGAGCCTCTTACCATTGTGAAAATAAGATCCGCTGGCCAACACTTTGCATCAAGAAAGAAATAAACAAAAGTTGTGTTTGAGCCAGCAGAGTTTTGAGTTAATTTTTAGAGCATTTTAGCATAACATACCTAACATCTTAACTACCTGTAGTTTTGTAGTTTTGTTTTTTTTTTTTTAACAGTAATCACAGAATATGACTCTGTGTTTTATCTTCTATAAAATATGTTCAGACACTTAGATGATTTGTAAGCTACCTAAAAACCACCTTAAGTTACTCATGTCATGGATTCAGAATTGGGTTGTGAACAGTGACCTGCATATTAAATCAAACTGTTTTTTGTTATAAAATGCAAAAGAAATTTTAATCAAGCTTTTATTAAACACATCATGCTGCATGGCATAATGAATGAATGTTTATTGATATCTTACATGTGCCTAATTACTGAGTCTTATGTGTGCTTTACAGAGGATTCATCTGTAAGAAAAAAAAAAATACTTCTTTATCTAAATGTTCCCAAATATTATGCATCACATGTTTTTCACAACCAAATAATTTTGTTCTTTCTAAATTCTTATTGGTCTTTGGAAATTCTTCATATCATTAAAAGTTTCATATGGTTAAAAGTTATCATATCATGGGCTGGGATTGTGGCTCAGCGGTAGAGTGCCCACCTAGCACGTGGGCGACCTGGGTTCAATCCTCCGTACCATGTACAAATAAACGCATTGAATAAAATGCATTGTGTACAACTAAAGCAAATAAATAAAAATATTTTTTTAAAGTTATCATATTATGACAGATGTCTCTAGGGGAGATGGTAATGGTCAGATAGATCCTGAGAGGTGTTTTAGGTGAACATGTGTTAAGAGCCCTGCCACTTAAAGGGTCTTTAGACAATTCTTTCTACTTTGTATCAGTCAGAAGGGTGGCCTCTGGTACTGACAGAAGTTATTTTTAGGAAAATTTTCCAGTGGTCAGCAAGGATAAGGGGAAATATTCTCTCAGTTTTTATCCAGTATTTTATTTTAATTCAATTATTTATTCCTTTTTTTTTTTAAAATTTAGTAATATTCCTTACTACTGACTGGGTGCAAAAGGGCCGTTAGTTATTGCTTTCCTTGGGCAATGCCAGAGAGTAGTGTTTGGAAAATGAGCTATGGAGGCTTAAAAAATTAATCTACCTAAAGGCTGGAGCAAAAGACTTTGCTAGAGAACAGATCCTCACTTTAAAAATCAATTACCAGATTCTCAAAGCAGAGAAACAGCAAAGAACAGAGTGGGCAGAAAGGACAGTTGTGTAAGTCAACCTATGTACTTTCTTCTGCCCCTGAGGGTTTTTTCCAGGTTCCTCTGTTTGACCTTCTAAGAAGGTCTCATCATTGCCTTAGACCTGGGAAGTCTATTTGTATACATAGGTTTTGTGATTTTATTTTTCTAAGAAGCAGTTTTCTATGGTCATTAAAGTTAGATTAATTTGGGTTCTAATTCGTGCCCCAAGGCTTTCTAGCTCTGTGGTTTTGAGCCTTGGTTGGCTTACCTGTAAATTATGGTTGATAATGTTTATTACAAACAGAGTTGTTCTGTGAACCAAATGAGTACTTACTGCACATAAAATTCTCTGCTCAGCTCTTTGCTTATAGTAAATGCTCAGTGAGGGCCACCCATCCTGGTGGTTTTGTTGGTGGTTTATAGAAGAATGCCCTTGTAAATTCCCTTTCCCTTCTGACAAATGCCTTCTTGTCTTCAAAAGTTGGAATGCAATGCATTCAATCTACTTTTGTTATGTGGAGAACATTTTAGACCTCAAGCATGGTACTTCTCTCTTTCTTGATTCATTCCATTTTTTAGTTGATTGTTGGTCCTGTTTCCTCTCAGATCTAAGAATTTTGGAAGGGAACATAACTGTAACACACATTTAATTGAAATTTTGAAATATTTCCTCCATTGAACACCTTTTTTTTTTTGTTCTTCCAATTTTTATGATATTCATTTCTAAATAGAAGGACAGAAAACAAGTTGAATCTAAGAAAACGAAGAAGAAGAATAGGGTGGGGGAGGAAATAGGCATATTCTATCATCAATATTAAGCACACAAAACTCAATAAATACGAATAATTATTTTTGACATGGGGTTAGAATACTCTCTAGTTATATGACTATTTCTTAGTAAAACCTGAATAATAGGCAAATTTTTAAAAGACCATTAGCTGAATCTAAGAGTTATTATAATTTATTTTTATGGCATAAAATTTGAATATCACAAGTGCTCTTGAACCCCCTACAGAGAATTCTACCTCCCTATTATTTAAAAATTCATATGTACCATCTGTGCCTACATTAGCATTAAATTTACCCCCATGTTAAAAATAAATTCGATTCATTTTAAAAATTATTGAAAACTGTTCTGGTGGGTTTTCTGAGAATTAGAGCATAGTAAATAAACGTATAGGCTCTAGAAGCTTGTCTTTAACCATCAGGTCTGAGCACTTGCAACCCACATGATTCCAGGTATGTTACTTAATCACTGTAGGATTTAGTGACTTTCTCTATAATAGGGAAGGGTGCCATTCTTACATGTGGCCACAAGTATTAGAGATGGTTGATTGCAAGGTATTCAGCACAGAGCTTGGGACATACTGAAACCCCAGTAGATGTTATATGATCAATGCTTCTGCCTTACTGCTGATGGTGAAGATTTCATTTAGGGCTACAACATGTATTATGAAATTATAATTCATTGATCAATAACTATTCATTGGTCAAAACTCTCACTGTGTCCTATTGGGCATGTGACACTGGTTTTAGATGCTCTTGATAAAAAGTTAAATGTTTCTCAAATTCTTACTTCTTCATAAAGTTTAAGTTTTTGACTCTGAAAACCAGAAATTTATTGCTTGCCTCTGGCTTTGAAAAGTTTAATTTTCCTGATGTAGTACTATTTTTGATATGATACACTTATAGACAGAGGTATAGCAATGCCCAGAAATTTGGCAGTAAGTAGCTAAGTTTTACATAAAAAATAATAATAATAAAATAAAAAACTCACACATATTCAGGCTAGCTTCTGTAGGAAAGTTCTTTGTCACTTTGTTTGTTTCCCTTCTTATGATATCAAAGTGTTAAGCAGCATAAATATCCAAGTACAGACCTGGTCCCAAAGCAGAAGTTTTAAAATTATACCTGCAGGCGGATAATAAGACAAGAGTGAGCAGGGGACAAATTGTGAGGCATGAGCAAAGCCTATGCTGACATTCTTGGGCTCTTTTGCAAACTACCTTCTTAATCTGCTATTACTCAATGATACAGTATGGAGGGCATTATAGTGCATACTTGATGTATTCATCTCTCCCATTTGATAATAGGATGCCCTTTTCCTTTTGTGAAGCTACCTTTCTTCTAGAAAGTTCTGTTGAAATTGCCAATCGCACCACTCTGCCTTTTCTTAGCTTAGTATCCTAAATTAGGCCAGACATTTTTCCTTTAGAAATGTTAGTGTTTAGTGGAAGTACCCCTGATAGTTGTCCTTTTCTGAATCTATGTACCTCCTGGCAATCTTAAATGCAGTTCTTATTTTTTGTGGTTATTTAATGTTGGTTTCTACTGATAACAATCATCAAAATCCTAATGGACACGTATATAGTACTAACGTTAGAGGTTAGATAAATATACACACATCTTGGAACCAGAGATTGACAGAATACTTTTGTTTGTTTAGTATCTAATGGGCAATGGGAACATCTGCATATGATACCTACACTCCAGACAAGAACATCTAAGTATGTCTTTAAATAATCCCAGAGAGTGCTTTATTTTCCCTAAGACATGAATATCTCACTTACTTCCTTGCAAATCTTTTTCCATTTTTCAAATCTCTTTTGCTCAGTTCAGAGCATTATTCAATCAAACAAAACACATTTTTGTTGAATGAACACATTTATTCTAATGATTTGAGGTTGCAGTTGCCAAAAAGGAAATCAAACCAACTCATTCATAGAAATATATTGGGCTGCATGCTTTCATCTTCCATCATTGTGTATAAGGTAGAGCTGTTTCTATTTTAAGGATAAAGAATACATTTCTAGAAAGATGAATTACTATTGAAGAATTCCTATAATCGGAAGCCTTAGAAGCAAATAATAATTGTAATTTGGACTCAGAGATTGAAGCCACTTCAGTAATGATCCTCATTAGAATTTTTTGTTTCCTATTTCTGGCTTATTTAGGAACCACAATTGCTTAATGTCCTGATGGACATTACCAATGTAAACATGATGATTATTCCTGGTAAAATGTCATCTTAGCAGATGACCAGATTGAATCCTCAAATTTCTTGCCATGTCTCATGGAAACAAAAATGAGTCTTTCCCAAGATGCAATGATACTTTTAGGCGGTAGAAAGAAATTTTTTTAAAGGAGAAAAAAAAATGTGATGATAGTCTATGTGTAAATGAGTTGCTAGCAAGAAAACAGTTATTATTCTTTGGTTTGAACTAACACAATTTCGTTTATTAATAATAGACTGTGAGGATCCATGTCAGACCAATCAATCAGGGCACAGTAAGATGGTTTATTATTCTCTCTGAGGAAATATCTATGCAAATGTAGCAGAACTATATACAACTAAGGGGTATGGAAGCCTTGGTCTTCATTATTAAACAAGTTTGCCTCTCAGAACAAACTCTACTATGGGTTCTTTGTAACTTACAAAGTACTGTAATGTTTCTACCAAAATAGAGGAATATCGGCTATATATGCTTATAATTTTTTCACTCTATTTTACTTCACATAGTAGTCTTTTGTTAATACACACAAACACCCTAAACTGGGAATTAAGATTAGAAACAGATATTAATGCACGATAGAATTTTTGCCTATACAACATTATAAAGGCCAGATTCATAGATGCTAGATTTAGAAATAAAATGGACTATACAAAATAACAGTTGTACAACCGAAAGACAGAACATTTAGAATCTATATCTGCTTACCATATGACCTTGCATAAGCCACTTATTTAACCCAACACCCAATTTGTTTTTCTTATCTATAAAATGACCTGGTTAAACATCAGATCAGGTATTTTACCTAGCTGGCTCTGAGTCAGATCCAGTTCAGAGAAATGTTTTATTTGATCACGATGTAATTTTTATGAATTGAGTCTGATGATTTAGTCATGAGATCATCTGTAATCCCCCACAAACTCTATTACTCTCTGATGCCTTTTATCTTTTCATTACCTGCCTGATCCCTGCAGACAAGTGATTCTGTGATTCCTTTCAGGAGATATTCCCTGAGATAGTTACAGTCTCAAAATCTTAGGATCCAAACTACATGAGTTTGGAATGGGCCCATTAAGTCTATTTGAATTTAGTCAGTGTACTTCAATAGTGAGTATACTATTAGGGAACCAAAATAATATGTTTAATTTGATCATGTGGTCAATTATGTGTTCAGAGGGAATTTCTAATTTCCCTAGATGTGTCCACAAAATCCAGGAAAGTTTTATTATTTCAAGTGCATTTGTATATATAGAACCTCAGAAAAATGCCCATATACTGCCTTAGTCTGATTACTGAATCCCATGGACTGCATAATTTATGAAGGACAGGGTTTCTTTAGCTTATGGTTCTGGAGTTTGCAGAGTCCAAGAGTGCATGCAGCTCCAGCACTTTGTGAGACACTTTTCCTGCATCATGACATGGTGGGGGCAGAACACGTGGAGACTGCATAGGTCTCTCAACAGGGCCTCTCTAAAGCTACAACAGTTACATCATGGGAGGGGTCCACATTCACAAAGCCCTCTAATCCTAATGACTGCCCAAGGACTCCACCTCCAAATACCATTAACACATGACTTTGAGGATTAAGTTTCCAATGGGGAAGTTTAGGGGAATGCATTGGAACCACAGAATAGACTATATAAAAGCAAGAAGTTTTCAAATTACGGACCTCATAGAAAAAGTCTACATTCTGACAATTTATGTAAATCTATGCCAACAATAATTTCAGTCTGAAATGGAATAGTCAAAGTTTTAAATAATTTTTAAAAAAAATATAACTATTCTCTGTTGGTCTGTAACTTATTTCATAAAACAGCTTTTAATTCCATCATGTATCTCAATACTGTATTTCTAGTATTAACTGCAAATAAAATCAATTTTTTCTCCTTTCAGATGATTTCTGAGAAGAAAACGATTTTAAATTTATTTTCAAAACAGAAGCAATTCATGTTTCCTTTTTAAAAGGAATGACAGAAAAATTGTACATTGTAAAAAGTATCTGTTTTTAATCAAGCCCTTGATGGTAACATCCAAGCCCACAAGCATTTACGATAGCAGTAGTCTGGTGAATGAAAGGTAGTTGTTCATCTTTCCTTCTCATCATTCAGTACCATTGTTCTGACAATAATGGCACGTCAGCATATTACTCAATGATTTTTATACTGTAGAAACCTATTTCCACAGGATGACAATGCTTCTTCTTTGTTCAGTGTTGTTAATTTAATATTGGCACGATATTCTCAATTTTAAAATTGTCTGGTTAAAAGAGACTTCTGAGCATATCTACTACTGTCTTTTCAGCAGCATTCTGACAGGTGATTGATTATCTAACAATGCCTGGGCCTTTCCAGTGACAAGAAGTTCATTACTTTGCAGTATTGTCTCTTCGCTTGTGGACAGCTCTAATTGCTAGGCATATTTGAATTCAAATTTCTTTTTTCTAATGTAGTGTTCTGCCGACAACACTTCTGAAACTTTACTTGTCTTGAGTAATCATCCCTGATTGTTTCAAAGTTTGTTCTTCTGACACAGTTTCCAAATACTTTACCTGCTGCTTTGTTAAGAGACTGGCTCTCAATGTTCTGTGCAATGTCTACTTGACATGACCAGTGGAAGGTGTGGCCCTCTGTTTTATTCCTGAGCCACAGAATGATTCTGTTGGTATATAGTATGGGATTTCATTACTTGTTTAGCACCAGTTCATTTAAATGTCTGCAATAGATTATAATCTGATTTTTTTTCCAGCATAGTTTTAAGTATATTCTGTCTTACCCTGTATTTAGACAGTTGACTTATTTTGATCAATTGACTTCTTCAATGCAAATGTAGAACATTTTATATACCAACTACCTCATTTTATCCTTATACTGACCTTTGGAGATAGGGAGAAAAGATATTATTTAGGCAGTAGAACTGATGGAATTTTTATTTGATGAGAAATTGTCTAGCATTGACTAACAACTTAGAAATGAATTTAGGTGGCAACCTCTGTTGGTAACAAACAGTTGAGATAAGAAATGAAAGCAATGTTTTAAGAATCCATTCTCTCTTTTTACTTCATTATTGTCCAAGATTCTTTAGTGCTTCTGTATAATTTCTTAATTATGAGTAGAATTCTTTTCCATTCAATTGTACAGATCAGTTATCTAACAACAACAAAAAAAAAAGCATTGCATTTTCTCTCAGTTTGTCCTACAGAGATGTAGGTTTTGCATCTACCTGGTTCTTTCCAAACCTATAGCTGTAGCATGGGTTTGTCTTCCTAAACTACACCTTTGCAGAGGTCGAGTGTCAGAGAAGATGTTTAAATGAGAATTCTCTGGTGGCCAAGCTGGGAATTATTGCACATTTTTACTGTTACTTATGTGGGACAGTTAGAAGATGAGAGAATAGGGTTTCAGTATCTTACAGATTAGTATCTACTTTTTTCCAGAAGATTCCATAAATGTTTTACTTAAATGTCTCTTCTGCAGATATTTTTGTATTAATGGTACCTGAAAACAAAAGGATGAGAGTATCTGCTTATCAGGCTCAAGGCAGTGCTGAAAACTTTCATGTAAGGACATTAAATAGCTGGAAAATGCTTACCTGAAAATAACTTTTTTTCTTTATACAGTCATGTGTAATGCTGATGTGCCAACTTATCACTCATCCTCATACAGAGATTGGCATGGGCAGGTGTTACTGACAGATTTGTCCACTGAAGCTCAGGGCTACCAAATTCCTTGTCCAAGGACATAGGATCCACAAACTTACCATTGACGTTCAAAAATGCCAAAGACAGTTCTGTTCTCTCAAGCATTCCATTTGGTCTAATTGAGCTTTGCTAACCTTTTCTCTTTGACAGGACAACTTTGTATTTGTGTCAGGAGGGAGCTTTATAAATATTTATTCGATAAAATAGCTTGTTTGGATATGTAATGAGTTTAGAGGCAAGAATTCAGGCCAGGCAAGCTTTAACTTTCTGGTATGGGGAATGTTTGTTGGCAGAATGCCCAACATCAGATGTTAAATAATAACTGTTTTTCTTTTTAGTATTTAACTTAATATAGTGCTGTATTAGAACAGTGGGATTTGTATTTGTCAAAAATGTTTTAGAATTTGGGGAAGGATAGAAATAATCAGTTTTTGCATCATTTATTCATTGATCTGCTTATTCATTCTGCATTTGTACTAGAAATGACTAACTTACAAAATACGTATGATTTGTTTTTAATTAGATAAAGGAAACATAGATAAAGCAACAAAATATATCAAATCTAGAGATGGCATCTATACCAAAATTGCACTCTGTAAGATCTGTACATTTTCCTTAAGAGGATTAGAAACTTGATCCAGAGCTTTCTGACAACTAGCACACAAAGAGAGAATGTTAAGCAACTATGTTTTATACAATATAAAATATTATATAAATATATAAAATGTTTTAGACAATAAATACTTTATTAGAAACATTTATAAAAAATATTTATTTATTTGTTTTAGTTGTATACAATGCCCTCGTTTTTACGTGGTGCTGAGGATCGAACCCTGGCCGCGCACGTGCTAGGCGAGCGCTCTGCCGCTGAGGCACAACCCCAGCCCCAGAAACATTTTTTGAAATGAGACTAAATGAAGATTTTCTTCTACATGTTGGATGATATAGGAAAAAATTATTTGATACCTTCCATATGATAAACACAACTTCTCTTTTAGCTGTGTTTATGTTTGTATTGTCTTTATGTAAGGATTTGAGATGAGCTGCTGTGCTCTTGGTTGTCCGTGTGAACACACAGTGTGCAGCGGCACTACGCATGACAGTGTTGTCAGTGGTGCCGTACTCTTTACTGCTACTGTGCGTTGAAAATGCACACCCTTGTCCCCTGATACTGTTTTCCCCATTTCCTGTTGCATGGAAATGGGGAAAACATTTAACTCCTCACTGATTTTCTATCTCTCATAATAAAACCCACAATGACAAAAAAAATGAAGGAGAATTTATAAGAATAATTCTTCCCCCTTTCAATAACCATTTCTGTTCAATTATTCTGAGAATGAATGAATTTTGGTCATACCCTCACCTTACTAATACTAAGTAAAGCAGGCTAGATGCAAAGCATTTCCTAATAAAGCCTCATGGTACCGGTGCTGTGGTTGATGTTTTCTTCATCTACCACTGGGGTTCCTGGAACATAGTGAAAGTTCAAATATCATTATGGAATGAAACAAATACCTTCTTAGAAAATGTCGCAGCCCTTCTGAAAACCTTGATACTTATAGCTATTTTTCATGAAGTCAACTCCAGTACATTAAAAAAAAAGTTTTGACATTCCTAAGTTTCAAGGTTATTTTTCCTTTGTCAACAACTATTTTTTTTTTTTTTTTTTACACGTAGATTCATTTTCTGGCTTTGTTATGGTTTGAATATTTCTCCTCCAAAACTCAGGTATCATCAATATGCAAGTATTAAAAGATAGGATCAATAATAGATAAGTAGGTCACGAGAGCCCCTCTGTCATGAATGGGATGAAGCATCTTTATAAAAGGTCTTGATGAAGGGAGTTTGACCACTCCATCCCTTCTACCTTCTATGTGAGAATGCATCAAAAAAGTGGCTAACAGATGCTGGCACCTTAATCTTGGACATTTCCAGATTTTAGAACTATGAGAGAAAAAAATTTCCATTCTTTATACATTTCCTAGACTGCTATAGCAGCACACATAGACTAGGACATCAGTTGACTGGCCTAATCAAAAGATTCCTGTATGTGAATGGAGTTATCCAATAGCTAAAGAGCAGGACAGTCACCTTGAATCTTCTTTTAAGGTATCAAACACACTGTATCTCTGTTTCTATAAATCATGTGAGAGGTGGATTCTGCATTAATGAGGAGTTGATGTATTTTTGTCCTGTTTAGCATGGATCAGAATGAGTCACCATGATTTAATCTTCTCATACCATAGCATCTTTATAAGACAGACTTCCCAGAACTATGTAGAGGTTAGCATACAAGTCAGAGCTTCCTTGTTAGCTTCACATGGGTATCTAGAGGTGAGATGTTGTGGGAAGAGGAGTAATTGTCTAGGAGCTTAGAAATGTGGAATTCTCTACAGTGATCATTCGTTTTCCAGAAATTCTGATGGGTTTGGGTGGAGGAAGATTTCAGAGTTAGATCTAAGATGTTCTCTTCCTTCAAGGACTTCATAGTATTGTGTCATAGAAAACACTGGGGCAATTTCCAAAATTAGAAAGGGTACAATTCTCCAAGGACTTAAGTCCACAATGTGGAATGCCAAGATCTCATCATATGATCTAAGTATTAAAGATTAATAATTCATAAGTCATAAAGAAGATAAAGAAAACTCTTCAGATAAAGGGGAAGCAATTATAAAGACATAGAGACATTGAGGATCATGCCTACCTTTCAAATATGGTGGTATGAGAAAGATGTAAATTTTTTAAAAATAGTACAGCATACACAACAATGATTTTGGGCCTTCATGGTTTGTATTTTCCAAAATAAGGATATCTGGTAAGCAAGTATTTTCAGTAGTCACATAATTTTAAAGTTATAAAAATAAAACAGAGATATTCTTCTTCCAAAGTTTCAAACATGTAATTATAGATTCTTAATTCCAAAGATTTTAGAATATTGCTTTATGTAGAATTTGATAAGAATTTGATAAATGTTTATTATTTTCTGGCTCTTCAAAATGGTCACATCACTTAGCTACCTATTTCTTTCTTAGGATAATTTTTTTTAGGAAATTTTCATTACTTTCTTATAGTTGGTATCCCAAGACCCCAACTGGCAGAAGATTTATGTTCATATGTAAGGGATTGTTATTTGAACATCCGTTAGTTATCTTCTTTTTATTATTCTGTTATCAAGAACATTTGTAGTAGACTCCTTTTGAGATTTCTTCTGAGGACAGGGGTAATTATATAAATACTTTCTGCCCCAAAGGATCATAAATAATTGGTTATAAATGACCCACCATAAATAAATCTGATAATTTCTCAAGATAATTTAAAATTATGGTATAGCGATTGAATATGTTAAGCTGGAGGTTGTGGGACTGCTACGTGAACTTGGAAGCAGAGAAACAGTCCTCAGGGAAAGAAGATTAAGTAGCTGTAAAAAGGAAAAAGAGAAGAGGAAGATGATGGAGAAAGAATGAGAAGCTGAAGGAGAATGAGAAAGAGGAAGCAGAGATAGGCACTGTGCATTAAGGAGCCTTCACCTTGAGCAAATAGAGTGTATTCATTCCTTCTCTTCTTCCTTTGTTTAACATGTGCTTTTGCTAATGTATTAGCATTGTTAATGATTCTGATGATAAAGTTGTGAACATGGGACTCTTAAGTTCTATTTACATGGATGTTTAATTCTACTGGAGCAGATCCTTGATGAGTAAGCAAAGATATATTGCAATTTAGGATAAAGATCATTAATAAAAACAAATAAAGAGTTAAATATATTGTGGGGAAAGAAAGGAGAATGTAATTTTTAGAGTCCATACTGGGTAGCCATCATCCTAATTTCCTATGGTCTTGTTCCTTCCCCTAGAGTTTACTGGCTCAGTAATTATATCATCATAAATTCCTGTAAATAATATCATGATCATATATGCATTTTTCAGATGAGATATTAATAGTTTTTCTATTTCTAATATTACTTCCCTGGCTGCCCCTTAACCTGACCCCTGAGAATATAGTGCATATGTTTTTATTCATTTTTGTTTCCTGCCATTCCTAGTACCAATTTATTATTATTTTAGAGTAATTAATACTAGCTGCTAAAAGACTCAAATTCCATAATCTCAGTGGCTTGGCCCAATAAAAGTGTGTTTCTCATCTCACATTCTAATGCAGTTTGGGCAGTTTTCCAAAGCAGCTCTTCTCCAAATGGTCACTCAAGAATCCAAGTATCTTCAATTTTCTAGCTATGCCATCTGGAACATGTGGTCCTCAAGGTCACTACAACTGGGGAAGAGTGAGATGAAGAAGGCACAACAGTTCATGTGTGCCTTGGGGTGGGTGCGATACTCATTGTTACCATTTGAATGCCTTTGGCTAGAATTAGTTTCTTGACTCCAGTCTAACTGCACAGAGACAGGGACACAAGGAGGGTCCTAAGGATATATGGCAGGTACTAGGATGTTGAACATGAACAGTTCCTTCTATAAGAGAGGGGTTTTGAAAATAGAGCCACAGATTTTGTTGATAGATGGAATCTAAGGAAGAGAGGAAAATGGAAAATGAAAACAATTCAAGTTATTGTCTGTGAAATTGCAAGAATATTTTTAAAAGGTTATTGATGTAAGTGCAACTTTAATAACATTCAAAGGCATACTTTATCTGTAGTTATTATTGCTTGGTAACATAATCTAGAATTTATTTAGTTATATGATGATAAGCCTTGTTTTGTAAAATTCTTTTTAGTTCATAAAGGCAAAGTACACACCTTTTCTAAATTTGATTTTCAGCTCTATCTCCAGATTTTAGAGTATGAAGAATTCCATGTTACATGTACTTATTCAACCTGTTATTCAATAACACCAATCAAATGTTTACAGAGAAATAGGCACTAAAGATACAAAGTAAATAAAACATGTTTCCTCATCTCAAGGAGCTAAAAGTAAGTACAAAATTTAAAAATAGTGATAAGCCTATGTTTGTGAAAATTTTATCTCATATGAAGACAGGGCAATATATCAAGTGACCTTTAAATATTTCTTCCTGAGCTGTCTGTAGTCTGAGGAGCTTGGAATCTTTGGAGCACTTTCCTCCATTTAAATTCATTCCAACTGTCTGGTTTGAGAACTAAGCTGAGTGAATCTGGCTTTGATTCTGCTGAGATTTTCCCTTATGGGCTTGGTCACAACTCTAAAGCAGATATCCATAAAATATTTTAAGATAGCAATCTTTGGCTATTAAAAATCATGCTACAAATAAATTTCTTTCTAGTTTATCGAGTAACCAAAATAAAATAACTTGTTGAGGTAGAAAAATCTCCAAGATACTCATAGTCACTGGGGATCATTTTGGTTTTAGAGGAGTCTTAGATCAACAATCTAATGAAGTAATTAACCAAATAGTTATTACAGAGACCAAAAAGACACTGTTGTAGGTACATGGGATGTAGCATCCACATGAACATAAGTTCTTCCCTCAAAAAGGATGCATTTGAGATGAGAGGAATGTAATGCTTAGTAAGGGTCCCCAAAGATGACCACATCCTAATCACTGGGACCTGTGAATATATCACCTTACTTGGCAAAAGAGACTTTGAAGACGTCATTAAATTAGGATCTTGAGATTAGGGAAATTATCCTGAATTATTGGAATGGACACAATGAACTTACAAGGGTCCTTGTATGATCAAAAGGAAGGCAAGAGTGTTGGAGTTAGAGGGAGATATGACAGAGGAAGCAGAGGTCAGAGTGATGCAGCTGCTGGCTTTGAAGAGGAGGAAGGGGCCATGAGTCAAGGAATGCCAAGCAATCGCCCGAAGTTGGAGATGGCAAGGAAATATATTCTCTCCCGAAAATTGTAGAAGGGACAGAGCCCTGTTGACACCTTGAGTTTAGCCCATTTTGAACTTCGGACCACCAGAACTGAAAGACCTTGAATCTGGATTGTTTAAGGTGCTAAATTTGTGGAAATTTGCTACAATAGCAATATGAAAATAGGATGCTAAAGACTAGCAAGTAAAATACATGGAATGACCTATGATGAATGCTTTGGAAAAAGTAAATGCAGGGAAGAGCTGTTGCCACCTGAAGTGATGGCCGCTTGGAGCAACGAAGTCGCGGGAAGAAGTTCAGAGGCGAACAGGAAACAAACAGCTTTTTATTCTGATAACTTTTCTTTCTGGCTCTAACAACGACTAACATGCACCACATACACTACCAAAAAATGGCGCAGACCCGATCAGCAATCTCGGCTCAAGTCCCTCGAGATCCTCCTGGGCCAAGTCCCATGAGACTACGGAAGGCGGCAATGTCCAAATCTCCATGGCCCATAGTCAACCACAATTTAAGCCATCTCCCCAAACAGGGCTCCTGCAAAGAGGTATAGGCAGTATTTCAAGAGAGGATGGCCTTTCATAAGTAGTTTAGACAATGCCTCAGTGGGACCAGGAAGTCTCACAAAGACTGAGGTTGATAAAGAAATGATACATGAAGATATGGGGGGATTGTGTCACAAGTAGATGAAAGAGCTTCATGAATCCTTGAGTTGTGAGCTTGGCCTGGTGTGTTCAAAGAACAGAAAATGGTCCAGTGAAGCTGATGGTCAAGCATGGAAAAGTCAAAGAACTAGGAAAGGAGATGAGAGAGCAAATAGAGATTTCAAAGGCAGTGCTTCTCAGCTCTAGATGTGAATTAGATGCTTTTATTAAGAGTTATAAAGCTAATAGTGAGCAATTGTCACCTATAGACAGAATTATTGAATTTGTTTGGGTTGGGAAGCCCAGGCATGAGTATTTTTGAAAGATCCCCAGGTGATTCTAATGTACATAAAGGGATGAGAACCACTGGAGTCAGGCCTTTATTACATTAGTGTAGCAAAACAAAGCAAAACTGGTTTATACTCTGAGATGAGAAATTGTAGAGTCGTTTTCAGGAAAAGAGGGGCATGACTTGGTGTTTTAACATGATTCCTTTGGATGCTCTCTTGAAAGCAGTTTGCATGGTATTTAAAGCAATAAGACTATCTAATATCAGCAAGAGTGTGGAGAGATAAAAAAAGAAGGACACGGATGTGTCTTAGGGCATCCTAAATTAGAGAAATGATGAAAAGCAAATAGTGGCTAATGAAGCAGAAGAAAGACCAGATAACTAAGATGTCTGTAATCTGAATTAATAATGTGTTTTAGGCACATGCCTATAATCCCAGTAGGGGGGAAGCTGAGGCTGGAGGGTCGGTAGTTCAAAGCCAGCAAGGCCTGAGCTGCTCAGCAAGGCCCTATCTCTATATAAAATAAAAGGGCTGGGAATGTTGATCAGTGGTGTAATGCCCCTGGGTTCAATCCCCAGTGCCAAAATAAGATAAAATAAAATAATGTGTTTCAGGAAGTACAGGAAATAAAATACAAGTCACAACAGGATAGAGTCTCTGACAAGCAGAGTCTGAGACCAGTTGTTGCATAGGGAATGTTTATTCCTGGAAGGAGCAAAATCTCTGGAAGGAAGAAGAAAGGATAGGGCAACAATAGAAGTGGAGTGTAAATGGGGGTCCTATGACAGCCTAGGTTGATCTCACAGGGTGAAAATGACCCCACGGAATTGTCTCTTATTGGGCTGAAATGGATGAGCTTTTCATCTCTCACCACAAGTGGTCTTTGGATGTGTGCTTGCCTGTAAAGGGGGTAACATGAGCCACGTGACTCTGCATTTGAGGACATTCCTTCAGGGTCTGACAACCAAAGAGGAAAAATTTATTCTGCCTCGTGGTTTCAGAGGATTCATTCCATGGTCAGCTGACTCCATTTCTTGGACCTGAAGTGAGCAGAACATCATGGCGGAAAGACATGGTGGAGGAAAGCAGATTAGCTTATGGAAGCCAAGAAGCAGAGAGAGTGCATGAGGAAGGGGCTGACGTCACTCCTACCTGCAGAGGCCACAGGTACTTTTGAGTAATAAGTTACTGCATGTATCACGGTGTCCACTACAATCCATTCCTTGTTTTCATTGCTTTATTCATATTCAAAACCAGCTCCTCCATGTTTCCAGTTGCCCCTGTTCCCTGTGGGAAATGGATGTAAGGAAGGTCAGTAGAGATAAATCACCACCCATGCCGCTGTAGCTGGTTTTGGGGTCCCAACTGATGCTTGCTGTCTCTCCTCTACCACTCATTCTAGAATTTCTTCAAGGGCAGGTGGCATCTCTGATGGTTTTCATAGCTCATGTTCTGCAGGACCCACAACTCATTTCTGGTCACCATGCACTTTTCAAGCCAGTGTTGTTTTACTGACTGATTCATCATCCAAATTTGGCAAGGGAGTACTAAGCAGCACTGAAGTGAATCGCTAAAATGCCACAAAGAGTCCTGCTATCTCCTTTTGTGTAAAAGCAACTCTGTCAAGATGGTAACTCTTTTTACTTGCTGGTTTGGGGACCCAAGAAACCCAAAATTCACAGGGAGCAGCTGTAGCTTATTTCTCAAAAGGTTTCTGCTTGATTCTTGGGTGGAAGTATGCCTACTTGAGCATCAAGACTTCTAATCTTATAAAAACCAGCATTTTGTGGAAAGAAAGTACAAATTCTTCAAGTGACAATTAAGCCCTGAGCCTCATTCTTAACTTTCTGGACCTGCTGCTGCTGTGGTAATAGCTTATTTGTATATCATCAAAGAAGCTCTCTGGTTCTCACACTTGGCTGTCAATTGCCTGTTAATTGCTCTTAGCTTTCATTGTCTTTTTCCAGCACTTCAATGGAGCATAATAATAAGTACTTAATTCCATTGTCAATGTAGTTACTATTTCCCCATATATTTTTCAAATATGATAGTTTAAGCCCTCCCTTGCACTGGTACATAATCACAATCCACTATAAGCTTTAGCCTTTGGGACATCTGATTTTGTTATGGTTTAGATCTGGAATGTCCTCCAAAAGCTCATGTATTAAAATGATGGTCTCCAATGCAGCAAGGTTCAGGCGTGGGGCATTAAGGGAATGATGGCATCATGAAGGCTCTGACCTTGTGGGTGGAATAATTGATGTTATGGATGGATCCATTGATAGCTTAATGGATTATTGAGAAGTGGAAGTTAGTTGGAGAAAGTAGGTCACTGGGGATGTGCTCTGGAAGGGTTTATCTTCTCCCCAGCCCCTTCCTCATGCACTCTCTCTGCTTCTTGGCTTCCATAAGCCAATCTGCTTTCCTCCACCATGTCTTTCCACCATGATGTTCTGCTCACTTCAGATCCAAGAAATGGAGCCCGCTGACCATGGACTGAATCCTCTGAAACCATGAGGCAGAATAAATTGTTCCTCTTCCAAGTTGTTCCCGTCAGGTATTTTTGCCATGGTGATGAAAAGCTGACTAACACAAATTATACCAAAGTCTATCTGTCCTCTGCCTACATCAAATGATAGGACCATAATTGCCAGCCAGGCAGTGACTAATCGAGCTGCCCAATTTCATTCTTTTGCCTAATTTCTCAGATCACTCCTGATGCATACCTTTTCACATTGAATTTTCTGGAAGCAAGCCATGAGGAAGTTTGGTGCACAGGTTGTTTATCAGGTTGAATCTAGGATAAGGTAGCTTTATACAGCAAAGGTGAATTTAAAGAGCTGAGAAATGAAGGTGGCAGGCAACTAAGTACTCTTAGAATTAAAGGATAAACAGTAAAATGGTAGAGAAGTCATAAATGAATGTGTTTTGGGATGGTACTTTGTTCTCATTCTTTCAAAAAATTCAAATCAAATCATATTTGATTTCAGTTTGTCTTATTGTATTAGGAAGGGGGCAGATTACATTGCTAAAACAGAGAAACCTACTATGAAGTGTACTGAAATGGCTGGAACTTTCTTTCTTACATAAAAGTCCAACTTCGCCATCCACAATATTTGCTTCAGGCTTGTGTAAGAAAGAAAAATTCTCCATTCCACCATTTTATCAGCCTTTAGAAAGAGAGAAAACCCTAGGGAGCATACACTCATTCCTGTTAAGGCAATATCCATACACTGCACATTTAATTTTTTCTCACGTCTCAGAGTCCGAGACTCTTATCATTTGGCCAAACTCTGATACAAAGGTTGCTGGGAAATGTAGTTTAGCTGGGCGTCCCCATGCCCATCCACAACTCTGTAAAAAGGTTGGAACTGAATGTTAGAGATCAACTGAAACTCAGCTATACCAGATCCAGACAAAATAATCTCTATATTAAAACTCACATTTAACCTTAAAGTGACTTTACAGAATTTTATTTATAAGACTAGCTCAAAATAATTTTTTTCACAGCCACATCAAGTACTCACCCCAGAGCTTATTATGTTAACCACTATGCTGTACTGCTATCCTATAATAATTGTTTTTAAACATCCTCCATTGGTTCTTTATTTTATTTATTATTTATTTTTATGTGGTTCTGAGGATCAAAGCCAGTGCCTCATACATGCTAGGCAAGCACTGTACCACTGAGCTACAATCCCAGCCCCCTATATATTAATATTTGATAAGAGGGAATAAGTTAAGTTTGCTTTCTAAATTTTCTTTATCTACCACCCCGAATTGATGTGTTTCTGGTTTATATCATGGTATTTACGTCTGAATTATTTTATTTCTGCTGAATTCATGGCAAGGCTTTTGACACAGTGAATATTAAGCAATATTAACTGCCAGGTATATAAACTGAGACTTTATCTTACAGGTCAGTCATTGCTTTTTATTTTGTTTGGTTCAAATTTAAGTCCCATAAAAGTTCAAAACAAGGGATACCCACAAATGGATTTGGCACAATATTACTCTCAGAGCAAATAAAATGAAAAATCATAGCCATAAAATGGCTGGAGTTTGTGTTTGTTGTATTTTTTAATCCTATTGGAGAGTCTTTCTTCTTTTTCTTCTTCACATTCTATACTGTGAATTCTAGTACTAAGTTGTGCCAAAATTTGGGGGGAAATATCACATTTATCCTGTAAGACATATTTTGCAGACTGTAGTAATAGTTTTAGTCTTTTTTATTCCTTGGTTTAATAATTTCCATTTTGGGAACTTCAACTCAAAAGAAATAACATGAAATGGGAAAAAAATAATCCACAAAGCTATTTTGATCAAAATAGTTTCTAATAGTAAAAAACTGGAAAGAAATGTGCTATATAGAATGTTTTAGTAAACATACACTTATTTGGTAGAAAATAGGTAACCAGTAAAAATAACATGTGTAACACCGATAATAAAAAAAAAAAAATATTACTAGCTATTATGTATTCAGTGCTTACTATATGACAGGAAATTTTCTATATTCATTATATATGTTAACTCTTTGAATTCTCATACCAATATTCTGAAGGAAGTGCTGATGTTACCCTACTATTCAGATAAAGAAATCCATGTATAGAGCATGTGCATCTTGACCAGGATCATAAAATTATTAAGGTCAGCAATGAGGGCTGAACCCAGGCACCAAGGATTCAGAACCTGTGCTCTTTCTTAACTGCCATGTGATGTTGCCTTGTACATGTAGTGCTTAGGTTTGATGAGGTAAAATTTCATTTTGACTTATTGAAGAAAGCATTTATTTCTGCAACTTGAAATTAATTGACTCGTTTACATAAGGTGCCCCAGAGATTTTGGGGAGAGAAAGAATTGAGATACCAATCCTTTCTCGTAACCCAGTTGCACTAAGATGGCCAAATTTTAGTAAGGCTCAAGGGTTAGCCATACCTAATCAGGCTAAAACAAGAAAAATCACATGTTCTTTGATAGAATTATGGGTGAAGTGTAAGTGTGTGTGTGTGTGTGTGTGTGTGTGTGTGTGTGTGTGAGAGAGAGAGAGAGAGAGAGAGAGAGAGACAGAAAGAACATGGAATCATTCAGACTTCAATATTGAGCCAAGACCAAAGATAAATAGCATGTTTTCAATAGATGATTAATGATTTGCAGAACCAAACACATTATTCAGGCAGAAGGAAAATGAGAAGAAATACACTAAAATGTTACCATTGATTTTATTTTATGATAGTGGCTCTTGGAATAGTAAAAGTTCTTTATTTTCAAACTTTTCTTTAAGAAATAAGCATTACTTTTCTAATAAAAAATAAAGGTAACTTTTTTTTTTATTAACCATTGTTAGGAAAAAACTGATGTTTTTATGATTTTTTTCCCCCAAACTGTTTTTCTTTAAATATTTTTAGTTATAGATGCACATAATAACTTTATTTTATGTATTCATTTTTATGTGGTGTTGAGGATCGAGCCCAGTGCCTTACAGGTGCTAGGTGTGCACTCTGCCACTGAGCCCCAGCCCCAGCCCTCCAAACTATTTTTTTTTTAACATATAATTTTCCTTCTGTTATTGAACTATATTATTTTTTCATTAATTTGCTGACCTTTTTAAGAAGACTCAATGGCTATAGAAAAAAAAAAAGTGTGTACTATTTCTATACACTAGATAACCAGCATTTTGCTTGTATAATTCATTGCCTTCTAGCCAGACAACATAAGGACCTTAGGGATACATCAGAGATGTGCATTTACAATCTGTGGACACAGTGAAATCTCAAGGAAATCGGCCCTTTACTCACTACATCTTAAAATGCCCGAATCAACCATGCATTAAAATTTAGTGGTTCAGGGAAATTCTCACCAATGTCATCTTCATAACCTCTTCCAGGGAGCAAGGATAATTCTATAAAGTCATTCTCTGCATTTTAACATTGCTTTAGTCTGTGCCTTTGGCATGTGAAAATTAAATTAAGAGAAACAAATTAAATTACCAGGTTCTAGCATGTGTTGATATTTTACATTCCTCTAAACCTAAAAAGATTTACTTTTTATTTTGAAGGTCTGCTTGGGCTGCTACGCTGTAGAAAATCACTGAGACAAGTTTGTTCAGCTAGACAGCAGTCCATGACTTCACTGCTTCCTTTTCAGACAAATAACTTGAAGGTGTCAATAAACACCTTGCTTTTCCTAAATGCTGATTTCATGGTCCTAGGAAAGGATAATAGAATGCAAGGTACATGGCAAATGTCTATAAATAAAGTCAGGTGTATATAACTTTTTGAGTTCAAATATGTAATAGCAAACCTCTTCTGTTTCATGGAGTGGTGGCTCAATCAGGGTCACTGTGTCCCACTGTTCATGTCGTACCCAGTATAGGGCCAAGGGATGCTATTCATCACACTATTTTGTGAATGATGCAGTGTATCCGGAGAAAATATTAACTGTCATAGTCACATAGAACATTATCCGGAAAGCTAGCTGAGTATAATTCCTTACCTCTCTTTGCTACTGTTGAGCCATGATCATGATGAAAAATTTAAAGAATAAAAATATACCTGATTGATTGTATTAAGAAAGTTCATCCTATTTTAGTGATTATTTTGCATTTTGCTTAAGATTATACTGACAAGAAGTTGACACTTAAAATACCAGCAATTGGCATTTTTAAAATATCAGTGTTATTGAGATATAATTCATATAAAATCCCTGTTCAAAGTGTACAATTCAATAGTTATTATAGAATACTCACCAAATTGTGAAACCATCATCATAATTTTAGAAGATTTTTACTCACTCCATTAGTAGTTATTTATTTTCCTCCAAACTCATGGTAGCCCTAGGAAACTACTAATCTATTCTTCATCTCTCCATATTTGCTAATTCTGGACATTTTATGTAAAAGAAATTGCATAATAGGTAGTATTTAGTGACTGATTTCTTTCATTTAGCATATTGTTTTTAAGGTACATCCACATTTTAGTGTGTATCAGTACCTTATCCCTTTTTGTTACTCTATAATATTAATATTTCATCACATGGATATACCACATTTATCAACTCATCAGTTTATGCATGTTTGAGTTCTTACTTTTTGACTATTATGAATAATGATGCTATGAACATGTATGTACAATATTTTGTAAATTAAAAAAAATATTTTGGGTAATATGCCTAGCATTGAAATTGATGGGTGAATGCTAACTATATGCTTGACATTTTATGACACTGTTAGATCATTTTGCAAAGTGCCTGCACCATTTTTCAATTTCCCTAGCACCATGTGATGGTCCCATCTTTTTCACAACTCCAATAACAGTTTTTGTTATCTTTCTTTTTTATAATGGTGATCTCAGTGTGTCAAGGTTGTATCTCAGTGTGCTTTTGGTTTGTATTTCCTGTATGGCTAATGATGTGCTTGTTGGAGATTTGTCAATCTGCTTTGGAGGAATATCTGTTCAGCAAACAACTTTTAAGTACTTCTCAAACAACATCTCTATAGAAACTTGACAGTCTCAAATTTTATAAGTGTGACAAATGTTAGAATTTTTCATTCTGTCTTTAATATTCTATCATTTTATGTGGTGCAAAGTGTGTACATAGCTCATAGTACCCTTCCCACTGGACCATAAGCTCTAAGAAAACAAGGTTTAGTCATTATTGAGTTTTTAGCAACTAGTAGAATGCTTCTAAACTGATAGCTACTAAAAATTATTTGATAGATAAGTGAACAGAGACAGATTCTACTTTCATGCTTTTGATTACATGATATTTTCTATGCCCCCAGACTATATTTACTATAACATTATTAAAACTAATAGTAAACTTTAAGTGCTTTGAACTTAACTAAAGATAATTATTATTGGCCAAAAATACACTTATTTTAAAAGAAATATCCAACCAACCAGGAAAAGAAGATGACTTAGGTCAGATATTTCAGATGTTTTCAAACATTTCTTTAGTTCTATAATTAGGCTACATTCAACAAAGACCTGGCAGGAAACTCCCAGGTAAATGCCACAAATAATTGGAGGTAAGAGCTCTGCTGTTGAAGTGACACTCTGTACTTCCTGACCCTAGGGATTGGATTCTAAGCAGTTGTTCCTGTAGGTCCTGCAGACCTGAAAGAGGAACACCTAAATGCCTGCTTGCCCTTGCTCCTTGGTCGGTAGGAATGAGTGAAATGTCATTTCTACAATCTCCAATAAACAATGATGAAGAAAGCAGGTGTTACAGAATGAATTGTTTCCCTGTAACTTCATGAATAGGTCCTTACCCCCAGTACCTCAGAATGTGACTGCATTTGGAGATGGAGCATTTAAAGTGCTAAATAAGTAAAATTACATCATTAGGGTGGATCCCAATTCATTACGATTGGTGATCTCATAGGAAAAGATGATTGGGACAAAGACACAGAGGAATGATCATGAGAATACAAAGGGAAACAGATGGTCATCTATAGGTCATGGAAAGAATCCCCAGAAGAAACCAACCCTACAGACCCTTGGCCTAAGACTTCTCTGCTCCAGAATTGTAAAAAATCTACTCTTATTTACACCACCTAACTAGGGTACTTCGTGTGAAATAAACTAAGGTACATGCTGAGTGTGGGTTGGAAGAAGGTGAGAGAGGATATCTGGAATTGATGTGCAGTGCTATTTGCTTTCTACCAGGAGGATTAGAGTGAGGCAGGCAGCTGAGATAGTGTACATCTACCAAAACAGATGAATTTAGAGAAGAGCACAACTGTTCTTTATCTTTTTATTAAACACTTCCTCGATATCTCTTTGGCTGAGAGACAGGACAATTTTTCTAGTTACAAAGACCACATTTGAAATCAAAGGGCAAGGTAGGCATTCAAAATGAGAACTGCAAACTTTCTGAACTTAGCATCTGAACACAGTGGTAGGTGGCTACAGGGTCAATATAGTTTTCTTCATTCCTTCTTTAAAAAAAAATAAAGACAATTTTGCCCTTAATTATTTCCTCTTTCATTAAGAGTTATTCACATATGAAAAACACATCCTGGTAGCAAATTTTTAAATTTTACTGTGGTAAAATATACATAGCATTAAATTGACTTTTAATGAAGCTAATTTAGAAAACTGTTTTCTAAATTTTTTATATTTTAAGGAAAAAATAACTTTTTGTTATTGTTGTTGGAATCTTGTATGGAATTCTGTGAGAGTTTCAAATGGTGACTACAAATTTCTAGCACCCCTTTTCTCTACAAGTTGGAGTCTAATTCTTGCTTTGAGTGTGGTCTACCCTAACTTTTCTCTAAATTACAGAATATGGCAGAAGTGACGGTGAGTACCTAGGTCATAAATGACACTGAAGTTTTCTCCTTGCTCCCTTTATTGGGTCACTCTCTGGAAGTATCTCACTCCCACGTGACAAAGATCCTCAAGCAGCCACATGGAGAGGACCACATGTGAGGAACTGATGCCCCGAGTTAACAGCCATGTGAGTCATTGTGGAAGCAGATGATTGTGTCATCAGCCAATACCTTAACTTCAACCTCATGAATCACCTGAACCATTATCACAGAGGGAAGCTGTTCCCAGATCACCCACTCTCAAAAAAGTTTTTAAAAATAGTTACTTTTAAGTTGTTAAGGTTAGGGGTGATTTGTTACACAGCAATGACTAGCTAATACAAGCGCCAGTACATAAAATAGTTTTTAATGGAACTGCTGTTTTTTGAATAGGATTAAGGAAGAGGAAAAACTCAACTGTCTCAGCCTCTCTCATCTCCAGAGTTAGTCTGTGAAACACCCTCTTCGTGGCCATATTGACTTATGGAATGTAGACTGACTTATTTCTGTAGAAGCCACTTTGTACTCTTGAGTTTAAGATTTAATTTAATATCATTTGCTGAATCATAAATATTTTCTTAAAAGAGAGAAAGGAAGAGTCTTACCTAACACATCATAACTTCTCCTAACATGTTCTTCAATATCCAAGAAGAAAGATTACCTACAGATTGAAGAAATGTATCTTCCTTTCCCAGAGTTTGAACTCAGAGAAACGTTCTTTGATATGCTGCATACTATGTGTGGTTGTACAAAATGCATATGAAGGTATATATATATAGCTTGGAATTATAATTATTCATCCTTAAGACTCTTATTTATACTCCATGAAAGCTATCTGGTTGTAACAAGACCAAAATTTAATGCCGAGTATACCACTTTCCAGTAATAGGAATTTTGGGAAACTATTCATCTCTTTTTGGGGATTCAGTGTTTTAACTGTAAAATGAGGATAGTCTTTACATTTAAAATAATTATCAAGATTATATGATGTATTTTTGATAAAATATGTGTGTATATCAAACAATTTCTATCAAAAAACATGTACTTTATAAATATTTCTAATTTTCTTCGTAGCCATCGCTTTTCACCTTTTCATTAATAAAAAATATCAACTCAAATAATAATTTATATTCTTCACTCCCTTCTGTCTTGTACAAAAATAGAGCAGTTTAAAGCTAATATAAAATCAATTCAGGTACTAATAGGAACCACATAGCACAGACTCTTGATTTGCTTATGTTGTCTTTTGGTCCCATGGTTTGTTAATTCTATTTCTATTTTTTGGGTTTTATTATATGTATGGGATTTTTAATTTTTGATAAGCTTGCTCAAGTCCTTTCTATAAGTAGCGAAGACGAATAATTAAATGAATGAACAGACTTTGGTTTCCTACGTTTTAAAGGCAATTAGATTAATAGGAAATAAATTCTAAACCACCAATCCAGAACATTTAAGATTCTTTATACAATGCCATATTTTCTTGAATGTACTTAGTGGTTGAGAATGGGAACTATCACTAAATTGCACAAGACTTTTACAGGCTTAAGAATAATGCATTTATACAAACTTTTTCTAAATTTTAATGTCAAGGACCATAAGAAACTTCCTATTAGTCTTTTGCCCAGGACTATTCATGAGCTAAGACTGTACTGACTGGAGACCTCAACCAGAGATTTAATGTAAATCAACCCAAATCTGAGTAAGATAGGTGAAATGGATTATCATTCCTTTTGAAGATCTATTCTTCTCTATTCTGCTCTTAGGATTTAATGGTTTCTCTCCAAAGAAAAATACTTGGTACTTATTTAATACATTTTCTATTATTCCCTCTGTTACCAGCTATTTATTTCAGAGTGCATTTACTAGAAATCCTTGCATAGATTCAGTTATAATCACCTATGAAAAATAATATGTAGGAAAAAACATGAGCATTTTAGGTTGCCCTACTTCACATGTGAGATTGAAGTAATTTTTGTCATTTGATACAAAACCTAGCCACATCCCATTTGGTAGTGTTTTAGATAAGTGCACATTACATATTACATAAGCTCCAACTTCTGTAATGTCACCATTGATGTGGAAGAAGCTGAGAAACTAAGAACATATTGTTGTACCAAAGTTTACATTTTTGAGTTAACGTGGCTACCTGGGAGCTAAAAGCTGCTTTTCTCCATTTCATAAATCACATTTAAATTGCAGGGCAAAAGTTCAATAAAACAAAAATGCTAACACAGGTAGATCTTGCTTAAAGTTATTTTGTGTTTTTGTATATCTAACTAAAAGCCCCTGTAAAAACAAAGCAAAATAACTATTTTAGGATATGATAGGCTTTTAAGTGTATACGGTAAGTTGTAAACACTTAAATAACAATAAGGTTTACAAAAAAAAAAAAAAAAAAAAAAATCCAGGAAGAAGAGATCCCACAGTAGAGGAATTTCTAAAAGGTACAAGACAGAGAAAATTTGTTGAATCCCATGTTTTAGCAGAATTGAGGAAGCAGTGATCTGCATAGAAGAAATGAGAGAATTTCCCAGGAAAACCCTAGAAAAACATGATTATTAGAGGCAGCATGGTCTGGAAGAGTGAGTGTGATGGTGAATACGGTCATTGATCATTGCTTTCCTGCCCAAGCTTTCTGGAAGGGTAGCTACTCTTTGTGCAGAGGTCAAAGTCTGAACCCAGTTCTGCAGATAAATCTGGCACTTCATTGCAGGAGACTCTCTTAGTAAGCTTTGGGGCACAGAAAGCATTGGGCTGTGCTCCATTCAAGTTTAAGGCCTGATGTGGAATTTCCAGTACTCTAAAGGAAAATTCCCTTTCCTAAAGGAAACTCAGGAGCTATGTTTCTTTCTTCATCACTCCTCCAAATAACTTGTACCTCGTGTTCTTCACTTACTGCTAGGGAGACAAGACATTTTGCTTAGATGTTGGAAATACACTTTAGCTTCCAATATGAATCAAACTAAAATTTCATTCCGATATACCTGCAATGAGCAAACACTTTGTAGATAATGACGGATAATGAGATGCATATTATGCTCTTTACTACTGCCCCCTCCAAAAGAAAACAATAAAGTAATGTCTAATGTACTGAAGAAGAAGTGTTTCGAAGCTAGAATACAATTCAAGGCAGAACAGGTGAGAGATGATTGCATGTTGGATCAGAATATTAGCAACGAAGTCTGTAAGAAGTAAGAGATTCTGGGTTATATTTTGAGGAGTTATTGGGTATAAAATAAGGGCAAACATAAAGTTAAGTGTAAGAGCCCTAACAAGGAGATAGCTAAGATGGCGGCTAGCTGAGAGCCATAAGAGGTATTTAAGTATTTTCACCTGATATTCATGCATTTATCTAAGAATCTTTCTATGCCCGTGAACACTATGTGACGCACCTGTAAGTTTGAGCTGTTAACACGTATATACTTGTTAAGGCAAAACGTATTTAACTGGGTGAGGTTGGCTAGAGGGGGTGGTTGGAGTTGGAGAGGTTGTTGAAGCCAGAGAGAGAAGTTAGAAGAAGGAAGAATAAAGAACCTATTCATTTCCAGTCTGCCTCCAAATTCTTTCACGCGGTATCGTTGCTGCAGACAGCAATAGCTGCAGGCGGCAACAAGTGGTGGCCCCTACGGGGAATTCGGAATCGGAACGGTAAGAAAATCGAGGAGTCTCTTCAGAGTGGTTAAAATGGGTTCGAAAATAACTAAGACCCGAGTGATAAAGGCTATGGAAGAATTCTTTGATATAGCTGGCTCAGTTGATAGTGAAGAGGAAAGTGATCATGAAAGCATAGCCTCCGCTGAGTCAGTTAGGACCAGTAAGGATAGTATTAGTGTGGACTCAAAAAAGACAAAGATCTGAGCTGCTAAAGCTATTCGAGAATTATTAAAGATAGCTGAAGAATACGTGCTTTCAATTGAACCTGAGACTCAGGATGTTACTACCAATGAAAATAGTAGTAGTGAAGAGGAGTCAAATAAAAGTGACCATGAAAGCACAGCCTCCTCCACTGAGTCAGTTAGGAAGGTCCGTCAAGTGGAGGAACCCTTTGTGCCCTCATGGGTTGAATCAATTACAGAAACTATGAACGGTCTTTCTAGGCACTTGTATGCCCTTGAAACAGAGATTAACGGTCTTTCTGAGCGCTTGCGTGCTCTTGAATGTCAAAACTCGCAGGGACAATGGGATCTGCCAGTATTTGAAAATGAAAATGGACAGAGGTACCACCAATCAATAGATTTTAAAACTATAAAAAATTTCAAAGAGGCAATAATGACATATGGGCCCCAAGCTCCTTTCACGTTGAGCATGTTGGAGTCCCTTAACACTTTAACTTTAACCCCCTCAGACTGGAAAGGCTTGTGTAAGGCAGTATTGAGCGGGGGACAATACTTGATTTGGAGGTCACAATTCCAGGAATTTTGTGTAGAAACAACTAGAAGAAATGCGACTGCAGGATTTCCAGACCGTAACGTAGACATGTTAACTGGAGAAGGGCAATTTGCTGATTTACAGGTTCAGATTCAGTATGATCCTGGAGTTTACGCTCAAATATACACCGCAGCTGTTAGGGCATGGAAGACTTTACGAGGAACTGGTGACTTACAGGGTAGCTCGTCTAAAGTAATGCAGGGACCTAACGAGCCATGTGCTGACTTTGCTGATAGGCTTTTGAGAACTGCAGGTAGAGTGTTTGGAGATGTTGATCAAGACAGGCCATTAGTCCTTCAGCTAGCCGCCATCTTAGCTATCTCCTTATTAGGGCTCTTACAGTTAAGAATACTTATTCCTGTGGAATATAAAAATGTTAATCTATTAAAAGTGAAGAGGGAGGGCTAGGGGTTTGCCTCACAGGCACAAGGCCCTGGATTGAATCCCCAGGACCACACACACACACACACACACACACACAAAAAAAAAAAAAAAAAAAAAAAAAAAAGAAGAAGAAGAAGAAGAAGAAGAAAAGAAAAAGGTGGAGAGGGGATAAATAGAGGTTGAGGAGAGCAATGTGGGGATGGTGAAAGTTTGATTAGTGGGTACTAAGTCATAGTTAGATAGGACAAAGAAATTCAGGTGTATTCCTATATACTACAGTGAGAAATTTTGACAACAATGTACTATATATTTCACAAAGCTTGAAGAAAGGATTTTTTATGTTTTCACCTTCAAGGAATGAGAAATGCTTTAGGATAGATATGTTCAGCCTGTATGTATCAAAACATCACCATGGTCTCCCTATCAGCATGAATAAAATAAACATAACAACTATAAATGCTGACACGGATGCCAGGAAGCTGGATCACACTGTTCATCACATGTGGAGAGTTTAAATGGTGCATTCCAAAAAGAGTTTAGCAGTTTCTTAAATAACTAAGCATGTAAGTACCCTATGACTTAGCAGTTGCATTTTTGAACACTTGTCACAGAGAAATGAAAACATATATGTTCACACTAACACCTGTACATCCATGTTGAGAGGGATTTGTTCATAATAATCAAAAACTAAACCAACCCTGATGTCCATCCGTGACTAAATGGTACATCATGGCACGTTCATACCCACAGTACTTCACAGCAATATAGAGAAGCAAATTAATACAAGGAACCACTTTCATGAATCTCTAGAGAATTATGCAGAAGTGAGCCAACACTAAAGGATTACATGCTATGTGTCCCTTCATAGGACTTCCTTCTAATGACAAGATTGCAGAGGTAGCAGATTAGTGACTGGAGCCTAGAGAGAGGGTAGGGCCATGAATGAAGTGTTTCTGCTTCAAAAACATACATACAGTGGTTACATTTGTAAAAGGCAGTATGATGGATCCTTGTGGTGATGGAAATGTTTTGTACCTTGATGGTGTCAATGTCATTATCCTAGTGAGGATTCTGGACTGTAATTTCATGAGATTTTACCATCTGGTGAAACTGGACAAAGAGTGCACAAGACCTCCCTATTTTGTTTCTTAAGACTAAATGTGAATCTGATATTAATCAGAAATAGAAGGGCTTAATAAAAAAACAAAGGGAAAAAAGTTTATGCTTGAATATTTGTCTATAGGCTGA
The DNA here is from genome assembly GCA_025594165.1 of Tamias sibiricus. Classification (NCBI taxonomy): domain Eukaryota; kingdom Metazoa; phylum Chordata; class Mammalia; order Rodentia; family Sciuridae; genus Tamias; species Tamias sibiricus. Next base: position 17,429,392 of record CM046662.1, read on the forward strand.
TGTTTAATAGACTTGTGTAATGCATAATAGAACCATTCACGTTTCTTAGCGATAAGGAGGTACTGATCAACACATATCTAATAATACCACTTTAAGTTCAGACACTCATTCATAAATCAAGACCAAAACTTAAATCTGCTCCAGAGCTGTGTATGGTCTAATCATAGAGTTGAGAACTTTGCATAGTGCTTAGGAGAGATTCTAAGTAGCATAAGGACAGTTAAAAAGCAAAGCCACAAATTGGACACTTCAGTTTTGGAACCAATTATACGATTGTGGTTTGAATATGAGGTGTCCTCTAAGAGCTCATGGGTGAAACAATGCAAAGAATGTTCAGAGGTGAAATGATTAGATAATGAGAGCTATAGCCTAATCAGTGACTTCATCCACTTGAATGAATTGACTAGATACTAATTATAGGAAGTATGATGTGGTTAAAAGAAGTAGGTCACTGGGAGCATGCCTTTAGGGTTTATATTCTGTCCCTGGTGAGTAGAGCTGTCTCTGCTTCCTCACTGTCATGAACTGAGCAGCTTTCTTCCACCATGCCCTTCCACCATGATGTTCTGCCTCACTTTGGGCCCAGAGCTATGAAGTCAGCCCACCATGGACTGAACCTCTGAAATTGTGTGCCAGAATAATCTTTTCCTCCTATAAGTTGTTCTTGTTGTCTCTTTGGTTCACAGTGACACAAAGTCAACTACAAACCTAAACCCAACATACTTACTCATTTTAATACTTAATAATTTTTTAGGGATAAAAAAGATTTAATATATTATTTTTGTCTTATGCAAATTAGATCTGGATCTATTGTACAGAATATTTATTTACCTTTTGTGCTTACAGTGAAGTTAAGGCCAGCAAGATAATTTATGATACAGGATGTGTTATTGACTTTGTCATGTGAATGGGATCTTTCTGTCTTCATAATTCTGCTAATTCATTATTCAGATGGTTAAAAGTCTGTACATTGATTTTCTGTTAATGCACTTTATAGTTATTTGGGGGGCACTCCTAAGTTAGGATTCATTAATGCATTTTCTAGATTATATGGTAAGATTCTCAAAAGAGTTATCATTTTTATTCTCAAATTTGTATCACCAAATGCGCAGGTAAATTCTCTGTGTTCTATGGAAGCTCAATAATAAGTTGCTGGCTCTTGTTATTCTGTCAGCAGAAATTACATACTTGTATAAACAACTTTCCAAAGTAGGTCGTGTGTTTCCTAATGCCTTGGTTTTCCTGCCCAATACTATACTTCTAAGATTGAAATTTTTGCTGCAAGAAAATGTCAGAGTCTGTGTGCAGCTAAAAGCCTTTCTGTGCTCTGACTATTTTGGACTCCATGAGCTGCCAAGTGACTTCTCCTGTGTGTAGTTTTGCTGGCATTGGCTGCTCCTGGGCCCACCTGACAAGCACATGCCATATCCCACCCTGTACTGCCCTCAGTCTCTTGGTTCTTATTAGTTGTCACCAAAGGTACCGTAGACTTGACAGAGGATGATTACGCCAATAAATCCAGCTTATGTAGGGTTATTTTTTGTTTAGGAGTTGAATTATTTTATGCATATAAAGTATTGCAAATGAAGTATTGCATATTTTGAAATCATCCAAAAGAAATTAAAAGTAAGATTAAAGTATAATAAATTATGAAGTGATATGTTTATTTGGTTTTGAGGGCTCAATAATTGCTGACTGAAAATTTTTTTAATTATACATAGGCTAAATTGTACATAAGCTTAATTATACATAGGCTAAATTGCACAAATTAAGTACCAAAAATAAAATCCAGGGATAAACAGTGGACAGGAAAAAAAAAAAAAAAAAAAAAAACTAAACAAAGCTACAACTTTTAATGAATTGTCGTTTTAACATGCTTCCCTGTCAATTATTGTCATAGGATCATTTTAACAGTCTGTTTCTGATTTATTTGTTGTTTTAGAGCCATGTATCTTTTATGTCCTCTCCCCCCTCCACACACACACTTTGGCTTCACTCTGTGGCTTCTAACATGATTTATGTAGTTTTATAATCAATAAAATCTTGAAATAATGGGGGTTATGTTCTGAGGGTTTCTACAATGATGATTTTTATCTTCAAGGTAAAAAATGCAGGTCAGAGTGTAATAAGATACAAGAAAGAGATTGTTTCTATGGAGACACATGCAATCATTTCATTTAAAATCTGCTGTTTCAAAGATGTAATTTTGCATTGTTTTGAGCCCTCAAATGCTTTAAGTTAGATTTTCCCCTTTGAATTGCCTTCTGTCTGATCTAGATATGTCAGCTAAACAGAAAACTCCCTATGGAAGCTTGTTGTCACCATAGCAACCAGATCACAGTTTCCAGTGCCTATGTAATGAAGTGCTGACACGTGTTCCTGCTCAGGGTGCTAAGTGGAGGTTTGTTTCACTAATTAGGTGGCAGAAATAATCAATTCCTTAATGATTAATGATGTCACAAACTCTGCAGTAGACAAACTTGAAAAACTTTTTCAACGAGCTCTTCACATCTTACAGGAGTATAATGATAAAAATCATTTTAAAATTATTTGGTCAACTAGCAGGAAAAATATTGTCCACTTCATACCCTAAGAATGAATTGAATACTGTTCTAGCTCTTTAGAGGTGAACTTATAATATATATAGATGTAGAAATAGTTTTGATGAAATCCTGCCAAATATGAAATGGACCAGTCTCTTAGAGCAAGTGGAAAGAACAACAGAATAATACTAAATGTGGACCCCTCGGTTCCGAGACAGTAGTAACGAGGACAGTTGGCCTAGTGGACTGTCCTTAGACAGTGGGTCAGTCCTTCTCCAGGACAATTGAAAAAGGTGTCTTTTCCACTCTGCTCCTGGGTCCTTTTATTAATCAGAATCCTCTTGTTTTATTTTTTCGTTGTTTTTCCCTTTCTTCTGTCCTTGTCTCAAATTTTGCTTTTATAAAAGCACAGGGTCCATTATCTAGAAAAGGAAATAAAGGAAAACCTAGTGATAAATGCTGAATTTGGTACTCAAGGAGAAACATATTTTCTTTTTAATCAGGTGTGCCTACTTGGGCAAACACCGCCTTTGAATCTTTCTTTCTACTTTGGCCAAGGTTAGGAGAGGGGAAATACTGTTCTTGGGGAGTACCTTGAGATGTAAATAACCTTTTCACACATTGATGAGACAACTAATATGGCACCTGGCACATGATATGTACAATATAAGACAAGCATTGTTAAAAATAAAAATGATCACGATGAGCTAATACACTAGATACATATTCTGTTGTGATATGGAACAGGTAACACCAAGTGAAATAACGCAACACACAGGCATGGGAAAATGCCCTGGGGCAGGCTGTAAATGTCTCAGGAATTCAGGGAAGGGAGTGATTACTGTAAAACAGATTGGATGCATACCTTGTTAAGAAAATGGGGCATTTGGTGAACACAGGAGCATTTCGAAGAATATTCTTGAGGTTATAATTACCTAAGAAGATGGAAGCAGGGACTGAACAAGTTTTGTATCAAGGAAATGCCAACTAAATTGGCAATATGGTTGATATGGGGGTCATGTGCAAAGTTGTTTAGATCATTTGCTTTACTCTGGACAGAGGAGGTTGAGACCTGGTCAATCTGGCTCTTAGCCATCCCTGGACTGGATAAATTATTCTGCCTCTCTAGATGGGTGGGATCCTTTGCTATGACTTCATGGGAATCTGCTGTGAAGCTGAGGGGTAGGGTAAAGAATAATGCCTTACCCAATACAAGATCACCTCTTTTTGGTCAAAACAGATTCTCTGGAACAGGCCACAGCCTACTGTACACCTGCTGTGGACTGCCCCAGCTGTGGAGGGTCTGAGTTATCTTTAGTGTCCCAGATACATGGTGGGGCTTACATAGTCCCCATCCTTTCTAACTGCACACCATGCTAAGCTCAAACCCAGCAGTTTGGACACTTGAGTTCATGCCGATTGGAGGCAATTATGTAGAGTTGAATGTGTTGTCATCCCTTAAAACTGTCATTATGTACATGATTTGAAAGATGTCTTAACAAAAGCCCAAAGTTCATGATCTAGAAAAGGAAAGAAAAGGGAAGCAGGTGGTACCATTTGGAGAATGATTGACTGATGTATTCATTCCCTCATTCATTCAAATATATCCCACAAAAACTTACGGAGCCACACTCTGTGGCCCAGCATTGCCTGACAGTGGGAGTGCTGATTTGAATAAGGCAAAGGGTAGCTTAGAGTCATCCTTTCCAGATTCTCTTTACTGTATTATAGAGTCACTCAACTTCATTAATACTTACGGAGATGATACCGCCTTGAGTTAATCTCTGAAGGGAAATGGAATAAATTTGTTGAAAAAGATCGGTCAGCACTCATCCTTTTCAGACATTGTTAAGAAGCATTAAGAACCATTGTCTGGATTTCCACTTGGTGGTTTAACTGAGAATTACCATTTGTGTATTTTCAATAGAAAAAGCACTAAAAGAAGCTCAATAAGGGCAGAAATCATGCTCATTTTCCTTGACAAGATAACAGAAGAATTTTTGAAAATTCTTGTGGGTGCATGAACCCCTCCTCATGCATTCCTGGGCCTCCTAGTTGCCCCTGGACAGCAAAGCTATAAGAGCCACAGGGACAATTGCGCAATTAGCCTTGACTCCACTTTGTGTCTTGTTGGAAGTGGCACCGTGGACCCACAAGAATCTACAGCAGAGATCAGTTAATCCTTCAGGCTTGCAAACGCATTCTTCTATCCTAGGCTTTGTCTTCTCTTCTTTTATCAAAATTAGTGTGACAAGTACTTAGACATGAACATTTAAAAATACCTTTTTATCATTTCAATTAATCTTCCTAATTTAGAGAGTAAGTTTCCCAGTTTTCAAAAATGTAATTGCCTATTGTTACTGCTGTAGTTGGTGAAACACGAAGGCATGGTGAACTGCCACTACTTTCGGAGGCATTCTGATAGATTCCTAGTCCTCCTCATAGCACAACACCATTGCATTTCACTGAAGAGCGAGTGTTTGTCAGAATACTGTCCAAAAGCAAGCATTGCCAAACCCTGCTACCTTTGACTTCAATATGAAGAGCATTCTTTACCTCATGTGCTGGAAAGTCTGGAGTAGGTGATCCCAAGGTCTGCTCAGGAGCATCTTAAGGGAGGTGATGGAGCACTGCCCTGCCTCACATCCTCATATGGGACACTCTTAAGTAGGAATTTAGATAGCTGGAGGTAAAAGGGTTTTCTTTTCAGGGAGGAAAATTGTCCCATGGCACAGGTCATAGATTTACTTAACTTTCATTGGCCAAAAGCTGAATCACTTGTTTATCCTAAAACCAGTTACAGACAAAGGAAATGTAATTTTAATGATCTGCTTGGGCCAACAGTAATTCATTCCTCAGGGCTGGGCACATAGCTGCTCAAACCCAATTGGAATTCTGTTAGCAAGGAAGGAAAAGAAATGGCTGCCATGCAGGAGGTTAAGGATGTCTGCTCTCAGGATCTGGTCTAAATAAATGGCTTTTTAAATTGTTACAGCTTTAGTTCTTCACGAAAATGCCACATTGGCCAATAATATTTGTATGGTTTCACATTTTTACAAGGATTTAATAGCCATTGCTCTCTCATTCATTGCTCATAACCACCCAGCATTTCATTATCAGCATTTCAGTGATGAGGAAACTGAAATTTTGCTGGATGAAGTAACTTTTTGATGTCTGCACAGCTAAAATAAACAAATCTGATATTCCTTTTTAAACTATTCCATCAGAGTCTTCCAGGAGGCTAGTAAAAGTACCACTGTCTCCACCATAACTCTATGTATGAATAGTAGAGAAGGTATTTGACTTTCTCTTCACTTCAAGCTACTGGAGAATTATGGATTATAAACAAGGAAGTTTATAGCCCTATAAGACCATTAATTGATTCAAGGAAAATTTATTAAACATCACATTTACAAAGAACTGATTTAAGTTATTGGGATAACATAGCAGACAAGACATTCATGGTCACTAGGGCTTAGCATCTGAGAAAGGTGATGAGACATTAAACAATCTATCACATCAAAATGTGTCTGCATGCTTTGAAAGGGAGGTAGAGGGTGTATTGAAAGCTCTTAGTCAAAGCGTTAAATCCAATCATTGGGAAAGGCGAAGATTATAAAAAACATCTTGAGTTATTCCTGTTAATCTGATACTTTAAAGGTCAAAAGGAGAAAAAAGATGGCATTTGATATACTGTAGTTTCACAATAAACATTTTTATGTCTTTTTAAAAGCACCTCGGTTAAGATGTAATTGCATAATATACAATTCACCCATTTGTACTGTATAGGTCAATGGCTTTTAATATATTCTCAGAGTTGTACATTCATGACCACAGTTAATTTTAGAACAATTTAATTATCCCGCAAAGAAACCACACACTCATCACTCATAAGTCCCTAAAATCCTCCTGTTCCTAGCTGCTTCTACCAGGCATCGGCAATCACTAAAGTACTTTCTATCATGATAAATCTGCTTATTGTATACTTTCATACAGTGGAATCAGGCAACATGTACTCCTTTTGTAGCTGGATTATTTTTATTGGTGCAGTTATTCTCGAAGTTCTTCTGCGTTGCAGCGTGTATCATTACTTCATTTCTTTTATTGCCAAATGGCATTCCATTTTTTACATAAAGTACATTTGATTTACTTATCAGTTGATGGACATTTGAATGGATGGATTTCTGACTATTATACCTAACACGGCTCTGAACATTCATAGATAGATTTTTTTCGGTGGACCCATTTTCATATATACCTAGGAATGGGACTATTGGATCATATGTTAACACTACATCTGACATTTTGAGGAACTGCCAGGCTAGTTTTCAAATTAATTGCACTATTTTAGATTCTCATCAGCTATGTATATATGATAGTTCCAATTTCTCCATGTCCTCCTCAATGCTTTTGTTTTAGTTTGTATATTTCATATAGTCATCCTAGTGTGCATAAGTGTGGTTTTGATTTAAATTTTCTTAGTAGTTAATGAAGTTGAGCCTTTTCTCATAAGTATATTTGAATATCTTCCTTTGGGAAATAACTGTTCAAATCCTGTGTCCATTTTTATATTGAATTGTTATTTTTTGTTTAACTGAAAGAATACACTATATATCTGTTTTGTGTGTGTGTATGTGTGTGTGTGTGTGTGTGTGTGTGTGTGTGTATGTGACCAAGTATATATTACCAAGAGTAATTCATTCCTCAGGGCTGGGCACATAGCTACTCAAATTCATTTGGAATTCTGTTAGCAAGGAAGGAAAAGCCTTTCAACAAGAAAAAAAAAATACATATATATACACATATATAAATATATATGTATTTAAACATACATATGTAAAATACACACACACACACACACTTTTTTTTTCTTGGTGAAAGCCTGTGGCTATATGATTTATAAAAATTTTCTCCTGCTCCTTGAGTTTTCTTTTCACTTTCTTATCAATGTCCTTTGAAGCAAAAGTTTTTAATTTTGATGATTTTTGCTTGTTTGTTTTTGTTGTTTCTTGTGTTTTTGGTGTCACATATAATGAACCATTGTATAGTTTAGGATCACAAAGATTTGTACCTATAGTTTCTTCTAAAGTTTATAATTGTTTTATAGCTTCTAAGACTTATACTTTTGTTGTTACCCTTACATTGAGGTCTTTGATTATGTTTTCAGCTAGTTTGTGAATAAGGTGTAAGTTGGATGCCTTTTGAGTGACTGAGATTCTTCTTCCTGTCAGTCTGTGCTCTTCAAAATTTAGTGTATTTACCAAAAACATCTGCATCACTTAGGATCTGGTTAGAAACGTAAATGGTCAAGTCCCCATCCCACTCAATCAGAATCTGTGGGGGTGTAGCTCAAGAACATGTGTTTCCACAGTCCACAGGTGATGCTTTTAGTCTTTAAAACTTGACAAGCACTGCCTCAGATGGTATCAAACAGCACTCACACTCATGCATGCCCTCCCGTTCTCCAGCTCTAGAGCTGGCGGGTATTTCTTCAGTCTTCCTTTTACATTTAAATAGCAGACAGCAATTCTCAGTGTTCATCACAGGGTCTTTTAGAGTGTTATGTTCTTTCACTGCATTTTATACAGAAGCGTAACTTACTGGAATCCAGATTTTGTTTTCATAGGATTTAAACACGAGCTCAAATTTTTGTTCAGGTATTATCTTTCTGTGGACTAACACAAGCCTGTTGATTCTAATTTGTAACCTCTGATTTATTTCACAGACACACATACTTTAGGTTTAAAATTCTTATTTCAGAGGCTGGGGTGTAGCTCAGCAGTAAAGAGCTTGACTAGCAATGTGAAAGGCACTGGGTTCAATCTGTAGCACTGAAAAAAAAAAAGGAAAAAAATTATTTCAAATTTACTAGGACATAAAAAATATTTTTGGTGAAATATCCATTCTGAGAAAAAATAGTTTTTTATAAATATCCTTTCATTTGAAAACTAAAATTGTTTGTGTGTGTGTGTGTGTGTGTGTGTGTGTGTGTGTGTATACATATACAGAGAGAGAGAGAAGGAGGGAGGGAAGAAAGGAGAGAAAGAGAGGAGAGGGAAGGGAGATAAAGATAGTTCTAGGCTTATCATAGCTTAGCACTATATTCTGTTAGATGTTGTAAGAAAATTAGCTCTTTATTTAAGTTTTTTTAAAATATATATTTCTACTTAGCAAGCAACAGAGCAGTAAATAAAACTCAGGAAAGCCAATTTCAGAGTGTGTGATTTTGATTGCATGCTTTTAACAAAGAAAAATATTTAAATACTAAGAAGAATTCAACATATGCATGAATTCTAGGATATGTGAGGTTCATCAAATAACAGATTAAAAACACCCTATCCCCTGAAGACATGTATAATTTGGTAACACTTAAAATAATTATTTGAGACTATGTGGTATTGATACTTTGATTATTCTTTTTCTTTATTTCTAAAACACACACACACACACACACACACACACTAAAATAAACCTTGCAGATCACCCCACTCTAATGTATATTTAGGACATTTTCTATCCTAGTCCATCATACAGTCCCGCTGTATGTTGTAGTGATTCAACAGATTACTGTTTAAACTGTTTATATTGGTCTTAAGTTGGAGCTTTGGTACATGGAGACTATAATAATTGCAGGTTAAGCCAAAATTCTGTGTGAATTGATATTCACATCATGTCCTTTGGGGAAATTTCAACTCTTCTGTTTTTAGGAAGAAAAGAAAATCATTATTGCACAGATGGAAAAATCCTGGCCTATGTGGGATGTCCCCTCCCACTGCCAAAGATAAACAATGCATGTGCAGTTCTTCCTACCAGGTGTAGGTTTAATCTCAGGGGAAGTTTTGGTATGCATGATGTACATTTGTAAAAAATAAACATTTGTGGCTCTCAACAGAGATGAGATGTTTCTAAGAACTTGAGTTTTATAGGCACATAGACTTGTCACTAAATTCTGCCTCTATGATCTCTAGCTGTGCAACTCTAGGCAAGTAACAATTCTCCCCTCATCTCAGTCACTTCTTTTGTAAAACTGAAGCAGTGTGAATATATAACTTATAAATGTTATTCTGAAGACAAACTGAAATATCACAGAAACAATGTCTAACATGTTATTAGAGTCTTCATTCTATATTTTACTAGGAAAATAATGCAGAGAAGCTTATTTGGAGAAATGGAAGTAAAGAACTCTGGAAATTTTCTTTATTCAAATTATATTTTTTCACTACTACATGTAATTCTATAGAGACACCACTTAGAAATATTAAGGTTTTGAAGAAAAAATTATATTTATTACCATTTTCTAGGTTGTTTTGCTCTTGGTTTATAGGGAGTCTGTTTTGCTGTTTGATCCAAACTTACTCAGGTTGTTACAACATGATATCAAAGGAATAAGTTTGTTTACTGGTACAGGATGTTCACATAAACATTCCCACCTAGAGAAATATGAGAAAATGTGAACACATGAAAAGTTACATGGATATTTGTCAAGGTTTTGCAGTGAAGTCCTGAAATTACACATCCACATAAGTCAATTAAGCCAATAAATATACTCTGTAATTTCAAGCTTAGTCATAGACAAGCTGAAGATGATGGCTTTGAAGAGTATCAATTTTAAATGAAAACTTCTCAGAGAACATGATCAACCCCACTCATGACAATACCTTACCTTTATGATCCCATGTAAAGTTGAGGTTTGTAATCAGTTTTCTAACTCGGCCATCATGTAGATTTTCTAAGTCTTCATTTGTTTATGTAAACCCCATCCCAGTCCCCATAAAATTTGGCATCCAAGTGCTCAGTTGACTACATAGCTCTCCACCGATTTCTGTTTTCCAAGACTTAACATGCACAAGGGGCATTAGCTTGGCAGATAAGGAATAATTTGTCTTTTCTTTCCCTCATGGATCCCACTGAGAGGTACACCTAGAAACCCCAAGAGAATAGAAGGAAGAGAATCTTTCTATTGTGGTCTGGTCAATACTGCTGTTTTTAGAGTGCTGGTTCCCACAGGCAATACACAAAAAGAAATTTGTACTTGAAAAGTAGGGTTCCATATCTTATGTGGAAAAGTTTGGAAATCCACTTTGGTCTGTTGGGAAATTAAAGAGCAGAAAAAATTGGACCAAAGAGATTAAGACAATTTTTAGATTACAAACATTTTCTGGGAAAGAATTCAAACCAATTCAAATAGGAGAACAAGGGAGGTTTCAAGGACGACTGGGTAAAACTAAATCGCAGGGTTAGGTTAATTGGTATGGGCGGGGAGGCTTCCTATCAGGCTTAAGCAGTCAGAGTGTCTAAATAATGCTGTGAAAATTGAGTTAGAGAGTGTACACACAACACTTAGGAACCATGATGATTGCATTTCTACTTAAGCCAGAGATCTAGCTAACGGAAATCATTTTCCTATTTATTCACATGTGCAAGAGAAAGGACATCTAGAATTAAATCTGAAGGCAAGCTCATGAGCTGGAGTTGGTTGTCTGCAACTCTAATACAATAATGCTGGTTGCAGATCTTTTTAAAGCTGCTTTTACTTACTTAGCTTCTCACTTATGTCAAATAAAATTTAAACAGTGAAAGTGCATGAACTCAATTGTGGAAGGTTGGGAATGCACACATAATCAGTCTTCTAAAATTTTGTTTACAATATTCATGGCAGTCAAAATTGATTTTATAAATATTTCTGTTTAGTTTTTTCATTTTCTCTTTGTAAAAATGATACATATCTGCTAAGTCACAGCTTTAAAACTGACATTTTGCCTTAAAAAATTAGATGGTCCTATCTAGGCATGATATTGTATCCCTGTAATCTCAGTGGCTCAGGAGGCTGAGACAGGAGGACTGCAAGTTTGAAGCCAGCCTCAGCAACCTAGCAAGACCCTCAGCAACTTAGTGAGACATTGTCTCGAAATAAAAAGTAAAAAGGTGTGGCTCAGTGGTTAAGTGACCTTGGGTCCCCCCAAAAAAAGTTAGGTGGTTTTACTTGAAAAAGAGAATACTGAGATTTTTACTTAGGCTATTTTAAATAAAATTGTAAAAAGAGATGGAAAGTCATGGAATATTTAGCTTAAAAGTTAATGTTTAATCAAGCAATATTTTTTTCCTATATCCTTCACCCATACGCACAATTAGTTTATACAAATATTTGGAAATATTAGGAATAGTCAGTAACATTCTTTAAACCATAGAGTACATCAGTCAGAGCTCTGAACTTATAGTTTACTGCAAATAACTGAAACAATCTCTAGCTACCTTGAGAAAAAATAAAAATAAATTGAGTAAATGCCCTTTGGAATCATAGGGTAAAGGCTAATCATAGGGTAAAGGCTAATCATAGGGTAAAGGCTTATAAGGTGGGTGTGCAACAGGAAAAGTATGTCAAAATCTTGTCTGAGGGTAGGAAGCAATGTACTCAATGCCATATTGAAGAAAGCTGCTATTTTTCCTACTTAACTTACAATCAAATCAGTAAGAGTAGATTTGACACCAAGTGATGGGTTTTTAGATATTGCATAGAATAGTGTATCAGTTCCTTTGTGTTGCTATAACAAAGTACCTGAGACTGGGTAATTTGCAAATAATAGAATTTATTTATCATAACTATGGAGGCTGGAAAGTCCAAGATCAAGGTGCCTACAGGTTTGGTGTCTGGTGAGGGCCAGGTCTCTGCTTCCAAGATGGTGGCCTGAACACTGTGTCCTCACATAGCAGAAAAGCAGAGAGTTAACAGGCACAATACAGTTTCCTCCAGCCCTTTTTTAGGCATTAATCCAATCATGATGGTGATTTAAATATTTCTCCAAAGACCCAATCTCTTAGTATCACCAAAATAGATCTTATATTTAAGTATCAATTTTTGAGAGACACATTCAAATCATAGCTAGCCATAAATAATTGGAATCCAGTATACCCCTTTGTATCTTCTGCCCCACCTCAAAACAAATCATGGTCTCAAATTAGGATGATGGGTCTCACTGAGACCATTCTCTTGACTTATACCTGATTTACTATTAGGTATACTTTTAAAGGTCAAGCTAATACCAACAAATTCTTTAAAGCATGACATCTTTTGTGAATTATTATTCACTCCCAACCTTTTCAAAAGAAACTTTTGCAAGAAGCACTGTTTAGTTTGTGTCCATTCTAAATTCATAAAATAAATATTCCAGAAATTTCACTATAACTTGTGACTAGCTTTAATAAACCTTTAGTAGTGGATCACTGCAGATGACTATCGTTCCACATCAGATTCATTTAGTCTTAGTTTTCTTTGATGGAATGAATTTTGGTACAACATTTTTCTGAGCACTAAATATTGTATACATGTGTTAGGATTTGTCTATGGAGTCCAGCATTCAATGTGTTTCCTCATCACGTGTGTGGTGTAGAGTGTCTCCACTGCTAATATAATTGGTGGGATACTGTTCATCATGGTCCTGCAAACTGAAGGCTAATCAAGGGAGGGCTACAAAATCTTCTCACCTTGCTGACAGCCATGTGAAAGTACATGGATTAGGTTTACCTTCCCTTGGTGTGATGGTGTTTTCTTATCCATATATCCCCCCTGATTTTAATAGGAAGACTATTTTACTCCTCATAGCAGTCATTTCTTCTCTCTTCAAACTAGGTTTCTATTGCTACCAAAGCTAATTACCACATACACTTACTTATGTCTTAAGACAACACACATTTATGACATTACAGTTCTGTAGGCCAAAAGTGAAGGCATTTTCCTAGTTAATTTTCTACTCCAGTTTTCACAAGGCCAGAATCCACAAGTCAGCAGGGGCCGTTACTAGAGCCTTTAGGGACAGATTTATTTCCAAGCTTATTTAGGTTGTTGGCCAAATTTAATTCCATGTATGTCTACAGTCCCTGTTTCCTGCTGACTGTTGATCAGCGGGTGGTGTTAACTCCATCAGTGGAGATGGCCTTTCCTGGCTCATGGCTTTTCTCTTTCATCTTTGAAGCTGGCAGGCTTGGAATCTCTCTACCTCCCTTTCAGCCTAATTTCTTCTCTTTCTTCTACCACATCTCTAACACTTCTTTCTTCTGGTACTTGTTAAGGATTTATGGGATTACACTGAACCCACCAGGATAATCTTATGTTAAGGCCAAACCAAAACTCCTGCAAAGTTCTTTCACAAAAATCACTAGGTTAGTTTTTGAAAATTTGGGATAGGGTGTTTAGGTTTTCACCTTCCACATTCCCCCACCCTTCAAAACATAACGTGGCCAGGCACAGTGGCACACACATGAAATCCCACCAGCTCAGGAGACTGAGACAGGAGGATCTCCAGTTCAAAGCCAGCCTCAGCAAAAGGGAGGTACTAAGCAAATGGTGTCTCTAAATAAAATACAAAATAGGCTGGGGATATGGCTCAGTGGTCAAGTGCCTTTGGGTTCAATCCCTAGTACCAAAAAAAAAAAAAAAAAAAAAAAAATCTGCCTATGTTCTATACTGTCAAGCATGGAAAATAAATTTTATTTAAGATTATAGGTGATAGAAACTTAATAGATACTTCTTACAAATCTGTATTTATTATATACCTCTAAGGTGTTCAATTAATGGGAAATGGTATGGGGGAAATATTCCCTGAGGCTCTCCTGAAACATCCCTTAAACTGCATTTTTTTTTTCTATGGTTACAGTATTCTTTGTGCCCTCCTGTTGATTCCCTATGGGTGATAGAGTCTACACTCTAGGTTTTAGTACACTAAACTTCTTTCCTATGGTTGTGGAGTTTCCTACCTTATGAATAAGTAGTTTCCACCATAGGAGTTGAAAAATGCCAGATGCTCACTTCCCTAAACTTCAGTGAGGTGACATAGGAACCTTTCCCAACTTCAGCCTGTTCAATGCATCAAGCTAGAGGTCAGGCAGTGAGACTGGAGGGATGGATCTCTTCTTCAGCAATAGCAGCAGTCTCTGAAAATCATAGGTCCAAGCAAAGCTAGAGGTTTGATCAATAAACAATTCTGTAATTCACCTTGGACGTGTTTTATGGCTGCATAATTTAATTCCTCTTTTCCAGCACCCCACAATTGTTCAAACTCCCCATTATCCTTTTGATAAACAACTTTTCTATTGAATCAGCCAAAGTCTGCTTTGGTTGTTTGCACCCACGAGCAATGAGTAGTAGAGACAACATCTAATGGGCTAACAGAAAATTTCAAGGACACAATTGTCTTCACTCATTGGCTTTGATTTTTGGAGAGTGGAATATGACCTTGCCCAGTTGGATTTCTGAAACTCATCCAGGGATTTTCAGTTGAAAGTATTTTAACTATACAATACGAGTCAATTATTTCCTATTTTGTTTTTGTTTTGATATCAAGTCACTTTTTTCCCATTTACATGACTAAATGTTCAATGAATTATAGGCAAAATAAAAAATTGATTGTCAATTTTGACACATTTGCATAAGAAATTAGTGTAATGATTTTAAATTGCATTCCAGTAAAATAAACTCATACAGTAATTCAGGTGGAAAACCACCTGAATTATTTATTATTTTCATTTAATGAAATATGGAGCTTCTCATTTATATAATTAAAAATAAACTCTATGCTCTGAGGCAAAATGCTTTCCAATAAGAGCAACAGAAACAATGAAAGTAAAATATAAACACTGAAACTAGTCTAAATCATTCATTCATCAGTACAACACATTTTATTCTCTACTTGCTCACTTTTGGATAGTTCAGGTTTTTTTTTTTTTTTTTTTTTTTCCCCTCTTCAAATCACATGAAAGTAGGAGAACACAAATATTTAATTATGCCAAATTCCCCCAAAACTTTGTATAATTGGTAAAATTGGAGGAAGACACCTCATAGAAATGAACTCCAATATAAATTAAATGATTAAGGGGGTGGGATTGTGGCTCCACAGTAGACTGCTCACCTAGCATGTGTGAGGCCATGGGTTAGATCCTTAGCACCACATAAAAATAAAAATAAATAAATAAAATAAAGGTATTATGCCCAACTACCACTAAAAGATAAATATTAAAAAAATTAAATGATTAAGTTAAAAGAAGTAAAACATAAATATCAAATCAATATTGATTATTGATGCTTTCTCTGGATAAGAAAACGTACTAACTATACTAACACCAATTGTTTTGGCTGTAGGAATTTGGAGACAGGGAGTAGAATTTGGATAGAAGAAGAAAAAGACTATTGTTATGACTTGGATCTTTACTGTCCCCCCAAAACTCATGCGTTAGGCAATGCACCAGTGTTCAGAAGTGACATGATTAGATTATGAGATCAATTACATAATCAGTGGATTAATTCATTTAGTGGACTAATTTGAGTAAACTGCTGGGTGGTAATTATAGACAGGTGGAACATGACTAGAAGAAATAGTTCACTGGAGGAGTGGCCTGGAGTGTATCTATCCAGGACTTCTCTCTCCTCTCCAATGTAATGCCCTTACACCACTGTTATGGTTTGGATGTGAGGTAGGCCCTAAAACTTCCTGCTAATGCAGGTGCATTTAGAGATAAAATGATTGGATTGTGAGAGCCGTAATCTATCAGTCCATCCATAATTTGAATGGACAGACTGAGTGGTAACTGTAGGCAGGTGGGGCATGGCTGGGGAAATGGGTCACTGAGAGCATGCCCTGGAAAGGTGCATCTTTCCTGTGGCCCCTTACCACCTCCTCTCTGCTTCCTGATCCTGCCCTGAGCTAAGTAGCTTTCCTCTGCTGGGCCCTTCTGCCACGATGTGCTGCCTCACCTTGGGCCCAGAGCAATGGACTGAAATCTCTGAAACCATGAGCCCCAGATAAACTTTTCCTCCTATAAGTTGTTCTCTTTGGGTATTTTGATCACAGAGAAATGAAAAAGCTAACTAAGCAACCATGATGTTCTGCCTCATCTCAGTTAAAAGTAATGGAATCAGCCAACCATGCATTGAACAACCTCAGGAACCCTGAACCCAAAATAAACTTTTCCTCCTCTAAGTTGTTCTTGTCAGGTATTTCAGTCACAGGGACGACGAGCTGACTAATACAACAGTGAAAAGCAATTTGACTTCTTTTGCTTTGCCATTCTTGTTTTTGAAAACTTTTCATCCTGAATGTCTCTCTCCTACTAGAACGATATTGTCACAATTTATAAATCAAAAGATCCTGATTAAATGTTTCAAGAAGGACTAATAAAAATAGAGAAAGATTTGGAATTTCTACTGATTGATGCAGTGAACATGATATATTTCAGCAATCCACAGGCCTCCCAAATGTACTTAGAATTCTTTGTTCAAAGTTTTCCTGTCAATGAATATGTAGACATGGCTGTTAAAGTAAGCCAATATTAGGCACTCAGTATTTATATAGAAAGAATTCTCTCATTTCCCAAACACTAATTTATTTTTTAAACAATGTCAGTATTTGTATTTGTTTATCATCATATGATTACAAACATTTGAGAAGGTTTTGGTTTTGAAACAGCAACAAAATACTAACAGATGGGTTGAGTTATTTCCAAATAGACATTTGTTTTAATTACCTGTGATATGAAGATGAAGACTTCTGGGCCAATGACTGTAACATATTTAAAAGTTTGTTGTCAGATTTTAATGTATGACTAGATAGAAAATGTTGGACTGTGGGGGAGAAAGAAGTTCTATTACTATGCCTCTGATGTAATGGGGTTGACAACAACTAGCCAACTTGGGGAGCAGGAGGAGGATCAGGGTACACTTGCTTGACTGTCTTCTGTATCAAGAGCAGAGGTGGGGTTAGGGCACAGTGCATTTACATCCACATTGTCTTTACCCACTTCCTGAAGCTGCATATGAAAGGCTGCAAAACACAGAAAAATCTAGTTACTAATGATTGAGAGATTATGAACCCTATATATATATATATATATATATATATATATATTTTAAATGACAAAAATAACCTCTAAAGACATGCCAAAATTCTGCTGCCGTGATTCAAAACAATGTAATTAATTTTTAAAAATAAAATAAATTTATTGGCTCCCATGATCTAGAAGTCCACCGATAATTATGGTCTTAATGTCGATTTTGACATTGACTTTCTATCATGATAGAAAAAGAAAATAAATGAACAACCAGAAGAAACAGAAGTTGTAGTCCATATATGTATAATGTGTCAAAATACATTCTACTGTCATGAATAAAAAATAAATAAAAAATATAAAAAAAGAAATAAATGAACATAGCAGTCCTAGTTGTCAAGCAAGCCTTATCAATCTATCCAAAAAAGAGACAGAAGTAGCTTCTCAAGATAGTTTTTTTTCAAAACAGTAAGGAAAGAGATTCCCCTGTATCCTCACAATATACCTGTTCTTACTGCTTTGGCCCCAACCAAGTCTCATGAACATTTTTATACCCAAGCTTGATTGCAGGAAACTGGTACAAGCACCTGGACTTGTTGAACCAATAGAGCTCAGAACTGGAAGATGGAGTCCATCTCCATAGACCATCTGGCTCTCACACAATGGGCATGGGGTGGCTATCTTAATGCTCACTCTGAACTCCATGTGGAAATCTAATACTCTTGATCCCTAAAGTGAGATTAATTCCAATAATAATTTGCACATCTCTTATGATAGCAATTAATATATTTTGTAGGCTTGTTCATTTTCTATCTTTACTCCTGAATTTTATCTAAAATTTTATTGTAAAAATTTTTATATAGTATAATGGCAGAATGAGTTGGACATCAATACACTAAGTGCATGTATAAAAACTCAAATAGTGTGAAAATACTTTGTGTAAAACCAGTGACTTGAAAAATTGTGCTCTTTATATGTAATATGAAAGGAATTGCATTCTGCAAGCATGCATAACAAATTAGAATAAATAAATAATAAAAAAATTAATTAAAAAAATTTTGCAACATACACAAAGGTCGGCAGAATTATGTATTGAAGATCTGTACTTACTCACTACCTAGATTCCACAATGAAAAGTTTGCTACATTTGCACTATCACTTATCTTCTAATTTACTCTTTTCTGCTGAATTTCAACATCCTTGAATGAAACAGAGCAGCTGTATTGTTCAGTGTTGTATCCTCTACATAATAACAGTACATTTAAAAGGCTCTCAGTAAATATTAGGGAATAGAGAAGGAAAGGAAGCGAAGGAAAGAGGAAAGGAGGAACATAAGGGGGGAGGAAGGCATATAAAATAATGTTATTTCTAATACGAGTTTACTATCAGCATAACCAGACCAATATGTATCCCTATAGGATACATGTATGTATCCCTATAGGACATGACTCAGTTGCAATACAGAATGCCAAAGTCAACATGAACTTCAAAGCATGTCTGTAGAAATGAGTGCAAAAGTAGAATTGCTAATATTTTCTCAGTGACTGGCTAAATGATATATACAACTTGGCTTTCCGAATTGTTGGCATGCGACCATTAAGTGTGACTTCAAGTGTTCATATCTATTTTCTTTTAGCCAGGCATCATTTGCAACATAGTATATACAATAATTTTGGGGGAATTAAACTTGAAATGTTCATAATTGTGTAATTAATTACAATCAGCTATGATTACATTCACTAATTAATGTAAGTTCATAAGCATGGCACTTGGTGCATTCAGCTATGTAGCAGTAGGTGGTTGTGAAGGATAGTGTTTGTGTATAGTAGTAAATGAAAAAGTCCTTCTTTACAGCTTCTTCTGCAAACCTCCAACAGACAGCTTCTGAAGGTGAGTGGGTTATGTTGGGTTTTGGATCTCAGGCTGTAGGCAAGGTTTAAGGGATCCTTCGAGGATAAAGGGCATTAGCAGTTCAAAAGCTGTTAATGCCACACAGGGAGAATCAAAGATGTCAGCAGGACAACAGAAGGGAGCTACACCTGGCAGGGTGGGGACCTGCTTAGTAGCAGTTACAGAGGACAGCCTAGCAACCCATATAACCATGGTAGGAAGTAGACAAAGCATGCTTAACTCTGTGGTTAGGATCTGAGCCATCTGTTTCTAGAAGCTCAGAGGCAGCATGGTTTCCAACATAGAGAAGGCAGATGCTCTTAGTTTTGTCTTATTCCTGAAGTGGATAGTAAACTCAGGAGGCATGACGAGTAAAATATATTTATTTTAATTTGCAAAAAAAAAAAAAAAAAAATGCTGCTTTCACTGGTAACGTAAAAACTGTCTATGTTTATGAACTAAAATTAGCATTCTGTTGTGAAATAGATTTTAGCAATTAAATTAATACAGACAATAATTTAGATTTTGTCTAAATTATCTTCTAGTTGGTTACACATTAACACCTCAGTATAATTTATCAATAAACCTGAATGGCACACAGGGAACATTTTATTTTTCCCATTTTATAGAGGAGAATATTGAAAAGCTCCTTTAAAGATTATAAATAAAAATAAGCACGGGCAATCTGCTTAGCTAGTGTCATACCCTCACTTTATTGGCAAATAAAAATGTGTTCAAAGTAAATTGTATTTAATTTATTATCTTTAATTTTTGCTGGTCATTACATGTTTGCATACTTAAGCATAACTATATATATATACATATATAATATATATATATATATATTAAACATCCACACACACACACACACATATATGTATATACATATGAATGTCTTGGCAAATATATATGCTCTGAAAAGTTCTAGCAGCTTTTATTTGATTTTATTTTTATTTCAATTTTCACTTTCACCATGCTGAGAAATGAATTCAGCAAGGATGTGTCTACATGAATTGACACCTTGATATTCCATATTCACAAACTAGAACCCTTATATAAACAAAAGAGCTCTGGGTGAAAATTACTTTCCTCCAATGCAGTCAGGTGTTGGACTGAAGTGGTTTGTAATTGCATGAGAGCCATCAAATGCAATTGTTAAGTATTTGGACCTCCAAATCAAACAGAACTTCTTGAGTACCAGCTTCATCACTGAATAGCTGTGTGACTTTGAACCATTTACTTCTCCCATCCTCAGTTTCCTCATCTTTGAAATCAATTAAATTGATCTCTTTCAAAAGATTTTCAGAATTGTATGAGATAAAGCAACTGAAACATTAATTTTGTTTCTGGTACAAAAAAAAAAAAATCCAGTCATTCATTCCTTATATTTTTGCTGGAACACATCAAGTAATGACTTGTAAACCAGTGTAGGCTGTTTAAAACATAGTCTCATTTTCTATGCTGGTGGACCATCTCTAGAAAAAGCATTGGGAGACACACTTCTCATTTCTAATATGAACGAATTAGAGTTTCATCGGCTTCCATGTGCAGAAGACTGTAATTAGCAAGTAAAATGAATACAGACCATTTAAAATGCATTAAACCAAGGGAGAAAAATTCCATTTGATCATAAGTAAAATTCTCTTCATGTTTACTCACTTAGCAGAGGACGTGTTGGAAGCAATACTTGCTACTGTGCTCACAGATCACAAGTGAAACTGCTTGTTACCTCCGTGTTAGGAAATGGCATAGTTGACATTAACTGAAGTATGGAGTACTTGATGTTACAACCTGTGAGTGAGCATAAATATTTGCATATTTTGCTGTGATTTGCATTTTCAGTATGAATAGTAAAACATCAGATTTTCATATATACTTTGTTCTGTTTTGAGAATTATTGTAATAAATAGCTTCTCTGAAATATCCTGAGAAGTGAATACCCATAAGGAGTTAATGTCCCTGTCTAGACGATAAGTGGATTTTGGGAAATCAGTGTTTGTAACAAAGGTCCAAAATTAAGGAAACTTAATCTATTTGCAATCTTCTGACATTCTGAGATGAGATGGAATCTCGTATTTTGTAGAAGGTAGGAAAAAATTCTGTACCCATGTACTAGACATGATGGAGAGAAAGAGTTGTAAAATGTAAAATGTTTGGAACACATGACAGTAACTAGCCTTTGTAACCATCTTAAAGAGACTGGGGATGTACCTCAGTGGCAAAGCACTTACCTAGCAGGCACTGCAAATAAACAGAGACCAAAGGATCTTTTACCATCAGTACTTGTACTGAATTCAGACTGCTCTTATTTTGATTCTATTGTATCATTTAAAAAAATGTATATATATATATATATATATATATATATATATATATATATAAGGAAGGAAAATAAGAGAATATTGCATTTATGCAAAATCTAATCTGTAAACTCAACTTATAAATGATTTTGAAGATCTGATAGTTGTATGACCTTAGTAATTAGTAACATAAATTCACATTATTTAGCAAAAATTACTACTGACCAATTACACTGCCTCTTTATTCTGTCATTATAGATTACACACAAGCAAATTTATGAACCTCTTTGAGCTTGTTCCTGTACTGGTATCTCATAATCTGGAAGGAATAGAACCTTAAAGCTACATACAGTACTCTAGAAGGTATTGTAGATTCAATAGCTACTTAACCAATATAACCATTGATATGCTAGTATTACATTAAAAAATGTTCCTTAAATGTAGACTAGATTATAAATATAATTGATTTATAAGATATAAAACTAGTAAAAGCTTTCATAAGATAACACAAATGACTTTAAAATTTTATTTATTTTTTTGTGGAACTCATTTTTTTGACCCCATTCTACTTTTTATTGGTGCTGTTTTAATCAGCTTTTTCATCACTATGACCAAAATACCTGACAAGAACAATTTAGAAGAGGAAAATTTTATTTTGGCTCATGGCATTTCATAGGTTCAGTCCATGGTCAGCTGACTCCATTGTTCTGGACCCAAGGTGCGGCAGAACATCATGGCAGAAGGGCATGACAGAGGGAGGCAGCTCTCCAGATGACACCAAGAAGCTGAGAGCAAGGTCCACTCACCAGGGACAAAATATAAACCCTAAAGTCATGAACCCAGTGACCTACTTCCTCCAGCCACACCCTACCTGCCTACAGCTATTACCCAGTTAATCACATCAGTTAATTAATCTATTGATCAGGTTTATACTCTAATGATCTAATCAATCACCACACCTCTGATCATTCTTGCATTGTTTTACCCATAAACTTTGGGAGGCACCTCATAGCTAAACCATGACAGTGTCTTTTAATTATACAGAATAGTGGGATTCATTGTGATACATTCATATGTGCATATAACATAATTGGGTCAATTTCATTCTCTAGTACTTTCCCTCTCTCTTCCCTCCTCCCTCTCCATGATTCTCGTTCTCTACTCAACCAGTCTCTCTTATATTTTCAGACAACATTATATTTTAAAAGAGTTCAAACCTAAAGAAAACTTGAAATGATTTTGTTGTGAACAGCGTATTGCTGGCATTTGAATTTTCTTTTAAATACAGTAGCTTGATATTTATAATTTTTCTGACTAGACATTTTTTTCCAGTTCCTACAAAGGACTAATTTTGCTTAAGCTCCAGGCACAGGGTAAATAACCTTCCTGAGTAATGCTTTCCTAGGAACCCCTGGGGTATGTCACTAAAGTCACTGTGAAATCAACCATCATTCCAAGCATTTCTTTGACAGTGCTTATAAGCATCTGAAGTTATCTGGTGTTTGTTTTGATTCTTCCTTCATTTTCTCTTTCATATTTAATGTAAATTGCATGAGGGTAGGGCCAGATCAAAAGCCTGGTTTATAGTCAATTCTCACTGCATGTATTTGAGTAGATTTGTACATCTACTATGTGACTGCCAGGCTTAAATTCCAAATTAGGACAGTGAGAAAAAAAAACAAAAAAAAAAAACAAAGACAATCTCCTTGCTAGCATCACTCTGGCATTTTCATGAGAGGAAACGATTACTACATACCATATAAGCACATAAAAAATGACAAACAAACAAACAAACAAAAAAAACAAGAAGAAGATAGAATGAGAGAAAATACTCTTTTAAATATGGTGGCCAGAGGAAGCTCTTCTGGGGAGTTACTGTTTCAATAGAGCTATGAAAAAAGCAAAAGAGCAGGTCACTGAGACCTCTGGGAGAAGAGCCTTTCAGCAAAAGTGCAAAATCTCTGAGGAAGCATATTTCTGGCATTGCTTTAATTTGAATCTAGAATGTCCCCCAAAGTCCTATTTGTTGAAGTCCTGCTACTCAGGATGGTATATAGGAAGGTGGTGGAGCTTGTAAAAGATGGAGTCTTGTTGGAAGTCTTTCAATCATTGGGAACATGTGCTTGAAAGGAATTATGGGATACAAGAGTCCTCTTGTTTCTCCACCATGAGGTGAACAACTTTATTCCATCACCCACTCCTGTCATAACTTGCTGCCTTACCACGGGTGCAAAAGCAATGGACCCAACTGGCCATGTACTGAAACTGTCATATCTGTGAGTCAAAATAAACCTTTCCATTTTACAAGCCAATTATCTCAGGTATGTTGTTACAATAATGGAAAATTGACAAATATATTCAAAGAACAGGAAAAAAATGTTTATTAAACCTGATAAAAAGAAATTGTGATGTAAAACCACAGAAGATGAGATATTTGGTGCATCAAGTAAAAACTTTAAACTGAACATGTAAAGATTAAAGCATCATATCAGGATTCTTATACAGGTGTCAGAAAAACCTCATTGGTCATGTATTTTATACTGTTTACAAAGAATGTGGAATAGCTAAGTACAGTGACACCAGCAAAGTAGCTATTCGGGGGCCGGGGCAGTATTAGAGTTGTCAAACTAATAGTTGTCAACTATTTGAATTGACAGTATTAGAAGTCTCTGTAGAGAATAATGGTTGATTTGATTTATATTATACAAAAATCACCCTGGCTAATGTGTGAGCATAATGGTGCTGGGGGTTTCAGAGTAACACAGGGGATATTTATTTATTTTTTTAATTAAATTATTTATTTATTCTAATTTGTTATACAGGCTTGCAAAGTGCAATTCATTTCATATTGCATATAAAGAGCACAGTTTTTCAAGTCACTGGTTTTACATAAAGTATTTTCACACCATTTGTGTTTTTATATATGGACTTAGTGTATTGATGTCTAACTCATTCTGCCATTATTCCTATCCCCTTGCCCCCTCCCTTCCCCTTCCTCCCCTTTGTTCTATTTAACATTCATTCATTCCTCTCATCCCCCCTCCCTGGTCTTTATAAGTCAGTATCATCATAGCAAAGGAATCATCTGTCCTTTTTTCTTTTGGGGGATTGGCTAACTTCACTTAACATTATTTTCACCAACTCCATCCATTTACCTGCAAATGCCATGATTTTATTATCTTTTAGTGCTGAGTAATGTTCCATTGTGTATATATACCAAAGTTTCTCTATCCATTCAATTATTGATAAGCATCAGGGTTGTTTCCACAATCTAGCTATTGTGTATTGGGCTGCTATAAACATTGATGTGGCTGTGTCCCTGTAGTAAGCTGTTTTTAAGTCCTTTGGGTATAGACCAAGGAGTGGGATAGCTGGGTCAGATGGTGGTTCTACTCCAAGTTTTCCTAGGAATCTCCATACTGCTTTCCAGATTGGCTGTACCAATTTGCAGTCCTACCAGCAATGTATGAGTGTGCCCTTTTCCTCCACATCCTCACCAGCATTTATTATTGTTTGTGTTTTTGATAGCTGCCATTCTGACTGGAGTGAGATGAAATCTTAGAGTAGTTTTGATTTGCATTTCTCTAATTGGTAGAGATGTTGAACATTTTTTCATATATTTGTAAATCCATCCCATTTACTATAACCTCAAAAAAAAATACTTGGGAATCAACTTCACAAAAGAAGTGAAAGACCTCTACAATGAAAACTACAACACACTAAAGAAAGAAATTAAAGAAGATCTTAGAAGATGGAAAGATCTAGCTTGTTCATGGATAGGTAGAACTAATACTGTCAAAATGACTATTCTACCAAAAGCACTATACAATTTCAATGCAATCTCAATCAAAATTCCAATGTCATTCCTCATAGAAATAGAAAAAGCAATCATGAAATTCTTCTGGAAAAATAAGAGACCCAGAATAGTCAAAGCAATTCTTAGCAAGAAGAGTGAAGCTCTTTGTAGAGACCTTAGATTGTACTACAATTTAAGGAAAGAGTGAAGCTTTTTCCAGACCTTAAATTCTACTACAAAGCAACTAAAATATCATGGTATTGGCACCAAAATAGACCAGTAGGCCAATGATACAGAATAGAAGACACAGAGACTAACTCACACATATATAGTTATTTTATATTAGACAAAGGTGCCAAAAAACATACATTGGAGAAAAGACAGCCTCTTCAACAAATGGTGTTGGGAAAACTGGAAATCCTCATATAATAAAATGAAATTAAACCTCTATCTCTCTTCATGCACAAAACTCAATTCAAAGTGGATCAAGGACTAGGAATTAAGCCAGAGACCTTGCACCTAATAGAAGAAAAAGTAGGACCAAGTCTCCATCATGTTGGATTAGGCCCCAACTTCCTCAATAAGACCCCTATAGTGCAAGAATTAAAACCAAGAATTAACAAATGGGATGGATTCAAACTAAAAAGTTTCTTCTCAGAAAAAGAAACAATCAGTGAGGTGAACAGAGAATCTACAGAATGGGAGCAAATCTTTACCACAAACACATCAGATATAGAACATTAGCTTCAAGGATATATAAAGCTCTCAAAAATCTTAACACCAAAAAAACCAAACAACCCAATCATTAAATGGGCTAAGGTACTGAACAGACACTTCTCCAAAGATGATATACAATCAATCAACACAGGGGATATTTAAAAGGCCACTGAGTGGTTCAGGTGAGAGTTGAAGGTTCCATTAGTTCAAACAGTGGAATAGGTGACTCACAGGATATATTCTGAAGGAAGCGACAGCAACTTTCACTTATGGATTAAGGAATAAGAGAAAAAGAGAGATCAAAAATAAATGTAAGAGGTTGGATGGTGGCTCAGTGGTAGAGCTCTTGCCTAGCATGTGTGAAACACTGGGTTTGATCCTCAGTGCCACATTAAAAAAATAAATAAACAAAATGAAGTTATTGTGTTCATCTACAACTAAAAAAAAAAAAAAAAGAAATTCTAAAAAAAAAGAAATGTAAGGAGGAATTATATTTCATTGTATGTTTATACTACATTTTCTTTACCTCCATCTATTAATGGATATTTGGGTGGTTTCCATACTTTGACTGTTGTGAATTCAGCCTTAAATAAGAAGGAAATCCCACTATTTATCCAATATTAATGAAACTAGAAAATATTTTGCTAAGTGAAATAAGTCAATCAAAGAAGGAAAAATACTGCATGATTTCACTACATGAGGTATCTAAGAATAAAACTCAAAGAAGTGGAAAACAGGATGGTAGTTTCTAAGCGGACAGGTAGATAAGGAAATGGGGCTTTGGTCAATGAGTATGAGACTTCATTTATGCAAGATGAATATGTTCTAGAGATTGTTTATAAAACATACTGCTTATAGTTAATAATGTACTGCACATTTAAAAGCTTAAGACTGTAAATCTCATGAAATGTTCTTACCAAAAAAAAGCAAAAGAAAGATTTACAAGGAAATTTTGGAGGTGACATTTTGTATCTGCTATTTTGATAATGGTGATAGATTTACAGGTATATGGATATGCCAAACTCATCACATGGTACATAAGAAGTAGCAGGTTTTTGTATGTTAATTATGCCTTAAAAAGGTGTTAAAATAATAATTGCCATGTAAAAATAAACTGGCTATAAATTTTAAAGAGTTAATATAAGATATTCCTATCATAAAACTTGGAAAAATATAATTGCCAATTACTGAGATAGGATAGAGTGAACTGAGAATAGTAAAGTGGAGTTTGGTTTTGGACATGTTAAATTTGAGGCTTCTGTTGTGTGTACAAGAGAATAAATTAAGAAGACAAATGAAAATGAATCAAGTTCAAGGGAGACACAAGGTTGAGAAACTAAATTGTGAATCATCAGTATAAAGATGACATAGAAACAATGAGGCAGTCTAAGGTCACCTAAGGATCAAGTACAGATGGACAGACCCTTATTCACCATATCATGTGGAATTTTGAAAAACAAAGATTCATCAAATGAAACACAGAAGTACAAGAAAGGAGTGAGATAGAAAGAAAAAAAGAATATGGTATTATATAAATCAAATGACAGACTTTCTAGAAGGAAGAATAAATCTGCTACATCAAGTGCCAATTAATCAGTAGAATAAGACTAATTATTGACCATTCAATTCCTTTATGCAGAGATCATTACTAACCTTGACAGGACTGGATTCAGTGACTATAGTTGATTAAAAGGAGGTTAAAGGAATAATAAACGCAGATAGCTTTGCAAAGAGTTATACCATAAAGGAGTAGATAAAAATGATGCTAACTGAATAAGAATTAAGGAATAGAGAATATTATCAATGTGCAATTACCACAAAATACTTGTTTGATGATGGACACGATTCTGAAGGAGATAGTTGTGATGAATGAAATACAGGAGACAACTCAGGAATCACATTCCTGAGTGAGCCAGGGGTGATGGTACAAATAAATGGAGAAAGGATGAAGCATCAGTAGAAACAGAAAGGGAGGCTTGTCATGTGAGAGTTTGCAAGGGAGAAATTAAAATGGTGGGTTTGAAATCTAAACTGGTTAGGGAAGAAAATTAAAATATAAGGGAATAGTATCAACAAATCAGATTTCTCTATGTGGATGTTTGAGGGAAATGAAATTTCAGAGTTACAGTTAAGGGCAAAATCGATTTTGGAGGAAAGAAGCTATTGGTAACAGAAAGGTCAAGAGTGGAATTTCTTTTTTAACTTTTATTGTTAGAATCCCCCAGGAAATTGTATTCATTCATCCATCCATCCATCCATCCATCCATCCATCCATCCGTGTATTCTTTCCTGCCTGCCTGCCTACCTTCCATTCTTTATTTCAAAGAACTCTGTCACTTGCCCTAAAATGGACTGGAAAACCAGGGCACTTATGCTTATAAAAGATTTCCAGATGTTATTGAGAAGGAGAGCCACTGACATTGGTATGCAATCATAGCTGCACATTGAGATTCCTTAATGGATTAATATTTATATATACACTTACATTTCTTTTGACATTTGAAGTGAGAAAGTTAAGGTAGTAGTTGCATTCATTATTGGGTGGATGGCAGAAACACATTTGAAAGCAAATGGCTGATACTCAGCAGGGAGATTTCATTAGGGAGAAGAAGAGAGAGGTGGTGATTTTAAATCAGCAATTCAAGGTCATCGGGTACTCCTACCCCCATGTCTGGAATGTGGTATGTTGGAATAACAACCAATTGAGAGTAGGTCAAGGGACTCCAAGGGAAAGCTAGATTTGTTTTCACATAAGAAGGTGAAAGAAATGTCAGAGCAGTACTTTGGGTTTCATGGGATTTGACAATCAAACACTGTATAGCTCTCAGTGGATGTTTGTTGAGAGTCCAAGTACTTTTTACTCAGATTAATGTCATGTGCTTATAACAATGACCATATTGTGCTAGATAATTATATGGAAATCTCTTTACCTTATTTATTTAATCAGGAATTATATGAAGAAGATCAACAAAGATAATGCTATTGGCTTAATACCTATTATTACTGATGATAGGGTTACATGAAGATATACGATATATATTATCACATGGATGTGTTGTTGAATATACGAATGAACAATGACCAGACCATAGCTAACAACAGAACTCTGACCCACAAACTGCAGTAGCTAGCCTGGGAATCCAAATACTACTTCTGCACCAATCAGCCCAGAATGGTTAGGCAACCTCCAGTCAGAGAATATTTGAAGCCTTCCCTTGGTTTAACTGTAAAGCTTACTCTTTCCCCATCTGCTTTTGAATCTTGGTTAAACACAAGTGATGACTAATTTCTTTAACTGTTGCAAGATTTGAATAAATAGACTCTTCTCTGATTGGGCTGGTGCCATGATGCATTGCTGCCTCTAAATTAATATATGAAAATCTAATCACCCGTGTGGTTCTATTAGGAGGTGAGATTGTTGGGAGATGAATACATGGCAAGAGCAGAGACATCATGAATTGACAGTGCCCTTCAAAAAGAGGTACCAGAGAGCTGGACCAATTCTTCCATCATGTGAGAATGCTGAGAAAAGGTGCCATTTATGAACCAGGAAGTTGTTCCTCTCCAGCCCCAAATCTGTCACCTCTGTGATTTTGGAATTCCCAGCCTCCAAAACTGTGAGAAATCAATTTTGGTTGTTTAAAATCTAGATAGTTAATGCTAATGACAAAGACAGGTGATCCTCATTTCCATATACAAATGAGTAATAAACATGTGTATATGCGTAATGATAACAGAAATCGCTAAACCATTAAAACACATAGTAATGAAATATTTCAATGGAATATTCTAACAGAGGTAGTTTTCTTATTTTTTAATAATATAAGAACTGTTAATTTTGCAAAAGATCTAAGGGCCAGCTTAAATTGTAAATATTAATGAGGTACTTAATATGAAAATGTGTCTTGGAAATATGCTTGGATGCTGCATTCAGTATATTTAAAATTTTAAAGTATTTTAACCTCAGAGAAGATGTAAGTACAGTCAGCTTTTGAATATAACACACATGAATATTTTAAAGTGCATTTGAATATATTAATCCTTCACAATTATAATTTACCTAATAAAAATATTATAGTATGTGGACTTGAGCAAAATATATAATTTTGAACATGAGCAGTATAGAATATGTCATCAGAATATGCACATGCATAAAATTTTGTGAATGTTTCTTTTTAACAAAATAATTTACTTTTGCAATCCCTTTTAGAATATTATTATCTTTAATATAGATCTATTAAAATTTAAAAAAATAATTTATAAAATCCTAGGCTATATATTATTGCTATTTGAAAGGCATTGAGTTATTAATGTGCTTTTCCAAATCTCTTCCAGAAAAACACAATTTGCTATGCAAGTATGTATTACATGCTAATTGGAGGTTCTTTTTTTTTTTTAAAAAAAAATATTTATTTATTTGCTTTAGTTGTACACAATGCATTTATTTTTACATGGTGCTGAGGAACAAACCTGGGCCGCGCACGTGCTAGGCGAGCACTCTACCACTGAGCCACAACCCCAGCTCCATGGAGGTTCTTTATACATAAAGAAGCATTGAAAGTAACACTTGAAGAAAGGTTTTATTCATTAGGAAGTGCTAATTAATAGTTCTAAGATATTTGATTTCCTATAAAATGTTATTTGAGGTTCTAGATATTTATTAAGACACTAATATTATTAATAATATGTGATTTTAAAATATTAGCTCCATTACTCACTGTTACAAGGTGGCTTTCAAACGTTAACTCTGGACCAATAGTATCACCTGTTGTTTCTAAGAATGAACAGACTCAGGCTTCACGCCAGATCTACTGCATCAGAAATTTTGGGTTAAGGGCCCAGAGAGCTTTTGTTCCAGTAAGATTTTTAGTTGATTTTGATGCATGCTAAAGTTTGAGATCCCCTGATTCCAGGAAAACAACAATGTGTGCACCATAATGAATACGAAAAGCAAACACTCCATCTCAATATCAGGAAGAAAATAATGACAGAGATTGTGCCCAACTTCAAATGCTGTCTTGTCTCAAAGGAAGGAAGGGGACCTGGTAGATGAGAAGAAACTCCTCAACTACCCTTTGATGTGGCCATGGATGGATGTGGAGTGGTCAGTGTTTTATTCTCTACTTCTACACTGAGAGGCCAAAAATAAAAATTTTTCATCTACAATTCCTACGTTGACACAGTAGGACTCACAGTTTTTGGCAATTTGTAAAATCTAGGTAGAGAGTTTTGTGAGGTGAAAAGTGAGATCACTTCCTTCTGGTTTTTTTGTTTTTGTTTTGTATGTTCATTTGTTGGAGAAAATGAGGATCAGTAAGTTGAGGAATTTTTTTCTGTGGTTTGTAGATTATATATTTCTATTTTGCTCACAGTTGCTTTGAATACTCAAGGTTTCTTGTGGAGCCTTATGAACTTAAAATTGCGTTCTTTCTAGTTATGTGATGGATGCCATTGGTATTTTGATAGGGATTACATGGAATCATTTTGGGTAGTTTAGACATTTTAACAAAATTGATTCTTTCAATCCATGAACATAGGATCTTCCCCAATTTTTGTGTCTCATTCAATGTATTTCGTCAGTATTTTATAACTTTCCCTGTAGAGATTTTTAGCTTCTTTGATTAAATTTATTCTTAGATACTTTTTACAGCTATTGTAAATGGGATTGCATTGTCTAGCTGCGATAATTTACTCCTAGTACATAACCCTATTGAATATGATGCATGGATTTTGCATTCTGCAATTTTAATCAGGAATATTGGCCTGTAGTTTACTTTTTGTTGTGTCCTTGACAGGTTTTTATGTCAGAGTAATGCTGGCCTCATAAAATATGCTTGGAATGGTTCCTTTCTCTTCAATTTTTGGAATAATTTAAGAGGAATTGGTATCAGTTCCTCTTTAAATGTTTGGCAGGAGTTGACAGTGAAGCCATCTGGTCATGGATTTTCCTTTGATAGGAGACTTTTTATTACTGGTTTAATATTTGTACTGATTAATTTGTTCAGGTTTCTCTTCATGATTTAATCTTGATAAGGGTTATGTGTCCAGCAATTTGCCAGTTTCTTCTGAATTATTAACTTTGTATGCATGTAGCTTTCATCACCATCTCTAATTATCCTTTATATTTCTGTAGTCTCATTTTAATATCTTCTTTTTTATTTTACTTGAATCTTCTCTCATTTCTTGATTTTATTTGAAGCATTTCTCTTTTCTTGGTCTGAATAGAATTTGTCAATTTTATTTAGAATAACAAGCATTAATTTTGCTGAGCTTTTGTACTTTTTGCATTCATTTTTGCTCTGATGGTTTTTATTTCTTTTCTTTTTTTTTTTTTTTTTTTTTCGTTGATTTTTTAGTTCCTTGACATTCAGTGATAGGTTGTGTAATTGGGATCTTTCTCCTTTCTTTAAAGTTCACTTTGACTAATATACATTTCCCTCTTAGTACTCCTCTAGCAATATCCCACAGGTTTGGATATATTATGTTTCCATTTCCATCTATTTTAATAAATACTTTGGTTTCCTTCTTAATTTCTTTTTTGATCCACTGGTTATTCATCAATATGTTGTTTACTATGTTTTTTTAAATAAATTGCAGCTTTTCTTATTATTGATTTCTAGTTTTATTGTGTTGGATTTAGAAAAGATATTTGATAATATTAAATTAAAAAACTTATTAAGGTTTTTTGTGGCCTATCATATGATCTATCATAAAGATAAAATTTTATCATTTAATATTCAGTCTATGCATGTCCTAGGGGTAAATTGAGTGTCTTATAAATAGCATATAATTGGGTATTTTTAAAAAAAAACCATTTAGTCACTCTAGCACATAGCACATAGGCAACTCTTTCTTTCCTACCTTCTTTAATGTGTCTTTTCCTCCTATTATGATAAAGCCATGTATTATTATCTCTCACCTGTTTGCTTATTTCTTGTGAAGGTAGTTCTATGTATACATAGCTATGTTGCCAGAGGGTCTTACCACACCATGATCTTCCTCTGACTCTTGCATATATATGAATCAGAACTATATACATTCCTAATCATACAAAAATAGAAGATATCTTTTCCTGCAAGTAATCTTGTCTTGTTTGTATCAGCTGATTTTAGAGGTTGGATTTCTTTCACATCTCTGCAAAACTATTTTAGAAAACATTTAATTGTATCCTGTTATGGTTTGGAACTGGAATGTCTGTCAAAGATTCATGTGTTAAATGCTTGGTTCCCAATGTAGCAGTTGGCCCAAGGTGGGGTTTGGGGGAAGTGATGGATCAAGAAGACTCTAACTTCATCAATGGCCTATTCCATTGATGGATTTATAGCTGAATAAACTATTGAGAGGCGATGACAACTGAAGGAGGTGACCTAGTTGAAAGGAGTGGGTCCTTGGGGAGTGTACCCTTGGGGGACTATAATTTATCTCTAGCTCCCTTCTCTCTCTATCTCTGCTTCCCAGCTGCAATGAACTGAGCAGCTCTGCTCTACCATACTTTTTCTGCCATAATGTTCTGCCTCATTACAGGTTCATGGTAATGGAGCCAAGCAAGCATGGAATAGAAACTTTGAAACTGTGAACCCAAATAAATTTTTCTTCTCTAACTTTATTTTCTCAGGTATTTTGTCACAGTGATGAAAAGCTGAATAACACATACCCTAAAACTCTCATGATGACTGGCATCTAAAAATATCTAGTTTACCTTCTTAAAATAGTTTAATCTTTAGAAGTTTTTGCAAAAATTCTTTTATTTTGTCTTCTATCCTTGTACTTCACTCCCATTTCTCTCCATTATAGGTAGCCCTTCTAGCATGTTTAATGAATTATTCTTTGCTTATTTGTATTCTTGCTAGGTAGATATATTATATACATATATATTTTAATTTTAATTTTAATAAAAGTATTTGGTTAAATAAAAGAAATATTTTGCATTGTAAAGTACTATATAATCTCCAACTATATTTATATGAAAGGTGACAAACTATAGTTATTTAAATGAAAATGATTTCTACATTATTGAGGTGCAGTGAGGCTTAAATAATTAATTGTCATAAGATGCTTTGACAGTTTTCAGCAGAAGTTATGATCTTAGAAGAGAATTTTTATTTCCTTCTTAATTTTCACTTTCTCTGGGAGAGTGTAATATTTGAGTAAATGCCATTTAAAAGAAAATCAGCCATTCTTTCCAATAATGTTAGGTTGAGCATGTCTAGACAGCTAAAGTAATTAAGTGCACATATTGAGGGTAAAAAATCACATTAGCATTTTTTCCCTTTAAAGTTTCATAAAATAGGGCGCTCAAATATTTGGAGATATATACTACAATGACAGGCAACAATTTCAGAAGTAAAAATAAGTTTAATTTTTTTTCCTTTAGTTATTCAGCTTAATTTACTCATTTGCATAGTGATAATATATTGACATGAAAATAGACATATCAGACCATGCAACATAATATTTAATTATTACTGTGGAGATATAATAAAAGATTTCCCTGTGTTTTTATGAAAGCATTTTTTCACTCACTTTTTTTTTCTGCTTTAGCATTTTATCTTTTAAGTACCATTTTCACCACACTTTTTCCTCTGATTCTAAAATCCTCTATCAGTCTCACATTTCCAGGAAAGGATACAATCTTAAGTTAATGGAAAGATATATAGTAAAAGAGGTAAATGAAGTGCATTCAGAAATGACATACAAAATTAAGGAATAATCTTACTTTGAATATAGGGCATAAAGTATAAGAAATAATTCCATATGATGAGTCAACATTATCTCAGAAATATAAACTTATCTAGTTAATCACACCCATTTAAAAAAAAAAAAAAAAAAAACAGAACAAAATTGTTTTGGTTGCTGCCAATGATTTTTTTTTTTTCTTTTTTGGGGGAGGGGTATCATGATTGAACTCAGGGGCACTCAATGACAACTGGGCCACATCCCCAGACCTTTTTTGTATTTTATTAGAGACAGGATCTCACTGAGTTGCTAAGTGCTTTGCCATTGCTGAGTCTGGATCGAGATCTTCCTGCCTCAGCCTCCCAAGTGATGGGATTACAGGTGTGCACCACCGCGCCCCACACTGCCAATGATCTTTAGAGAGACCAGAGCAGTTTACTGAGGAAAAGCCCTCATAAATTAAGACCAGAAAATATTTTAAAAAAATAATTATAAAATAGTTTTTATATTAAATCGAATGCAAACATCAAATATATCAATGATATGCTAGAGATAGTTCTAGTAACATAGGAACTAAACCAAGGATTCCTAGATGCTATGGAACATTGTTCTGAAAACATTAGCCTATAACATGGAATAAGAAAATTTAACACGAAAGCGTATAGTAAATGGGTTAAGATAGTGCTGTTTTTGATGACACAATTGGCTTCAGTATGATTCTCATCCAGGTGAAGCCACTCTTTCTCAGAATGTTGTGGAGAATACGGTAAGTGAAAGAAAGGAGGCAGGGAGAAAATACAACCTCATGATTTTAACTAGGGATTCAGCCTAATCTGATGGACAAAACAATTTGATGCTCCTTGACATAGTCACTATACATGTGTTTTTTTTTGTTTGTTTGTTTTGTTTTTAAATTTTTTATTTTGTTGTTGATGGACCTTTGTTTTATTCATTCATATGTGGTGCTGAGAATCGAACCCGGTGCCTAACACGTGCTAGGCAAGTACTCTGCCACCGAGCCACCACCCCAGCCCTGTACATGTGTTTTTAATCTTCTCTCATAATCTCATTCGTTAGCAGAGATCAAACATTCCCAGATTCTTTCCTGGGTTCTCCCAAGCTGGATCTGACTACACTACATATGGATCTACACCTATTTATTGCTAGGATTATGTGAGGGTGGTAAATGGGACATTGCATGGAAACTGGGGG
The DNA here is from genome assembly GCA_025594165.1 of Tamias sibiricus. NCBI lineage: Eukaryota > Metazoa > Chordata > Mammalia > Rodentia > Sciuridae > Tamias > Tamias sibiricus. The sequence continues at coordinate 17,465,340 of CM046662.1, forward strand.
TTACACATGCATGTAAGCCTTCAAATGTAACCCCAGGGTCAGACTTGATGGCATCTTTGACTCTCCTTATCCTTGTGTTTCAAACAATGGCATGCCACCCTGAATACTGTAAATACTGCTTTGTTTTGGTCAGGATGTTGGTAGCGTGTACATATTTCTAAGATTTCACAGATTGTAACATTCTCTTTCTCCTGTGTATCCTTAATAATTTTTCATTCTCCTTTAAAGTAGATTCTTGTTTAGATTACTATTGCTCAATCAACAACAAAGAATCTCAATGTACTGTATTATTCACTTTCTCTAAGCCACAAAACTTGACATTGCATTTTCTATTTTCTTAGCTTAATATTGTTTCCTTTTAATGCCATGTCTTTGTACAGAATGAATAAAGTTGTTACTTGACAAAAACACTCTGTAGAACTCCAGAGAATGTGGAATAGACATGTCACTTATTTTTCAAAAGGTGTAAAAGAAGATGTACACTTTCTGTTTTTTCTGTGATGAACCACCCTTCTTAGCTGGCACTATAAATGCAAAATTATTATTTTTTTTTTAAATGTACTGCTGACATAGGTAGATATGGTAAGCAATGAAAATAACTTACATAAAATTTAAGAACATTATGTGGAAATTAGAGATTAATACAATCATTTTTTTCCCAAATAATAGTGTTTTGGCTTATTTATTTATTTATTTATTACTAGGCATTAAACCCAAGGTTGCTCAACCACTGAGCCACATCCCTGGTCTTTTTAATATTTTATTTAGAGACAGAGTCTCAATAAGTTGCTTAGGGCCTCACTAAGTTGCTGAGCCTGGCTTTGAACTTGTGATCCTCTGGACTAGACCTCCCATGCCACTGAGATTACAGGCATATGCCACCATGCGCCATAAATAATAGTGTTTTAAATAAAATTTCAGTCTTACATGATAAGTCTAATATTAAAATTCTGTGGTCTTACTTCTTGACATGCAACTGGTCATGTTATATTATGGTCTTTGATCTAATACATGTGGTTATCAAATTGTCATTCTGTCCATTTAAATATGCTTTTACTCGTCCAGGAAAGAAAATAATAGAACGGAGAGAAAGAAATAATTAAATTGGAAATTTTTATCAGAAACAGGAGAGAGAAAAGGTTTGAAAAAGCAGACAGGTTTGAGGAGCAGGGGAATGTGAAAAAATAGGAAGCTCTCCAGATGGTCAAGTGCTTAAGAAAAAGAAATCAGAAAGAATTGTGTTTTGCCGAAATGTGCTCCATACTGACCTCAAAATGAACTGTTTCTTTAGAGTATTGAGAACAGGAGCCACATTGACACAAGTTGTTGAGGCATGAGTAGATTATAAAAAATATGGTGGTTTTACTTGTGGTCTAGTGTGTTTTCTAAACCTGTTCTTAGAAAAATGATATATCTTATAAAATATGCAAATAATGCAAAAGTTTCAGATGTCTCTGCTATAATGATGTCTTTTGCAGACCTGGCCACAAAGTAGCCAGTGTTACAAGAGAATGCCTGATATTCTGCATTTTAGTAATGTGTACCTAATTCAAAACATATTCTATACAAAGCCCATTTGTGTAATGATGCATTGGTAGAAGTAGAGAAGAGATGATTGTGGCTTAAAGAGTATCCCTGATATTTTTTTTTTTTTTTTTTTTGTTAATGATAAAATGAAGAGTGAAAGAGACAGAGATGGGGATAGTTGAGGGATCAAGTTCCAGGAGAACACTGAAAGAGAAATTTGAAAGAAGCATTATTTTATTTCTGTGCAAGAATAGAAAGAAAAAAGGTCAATCATAAAGGTAGACATATGGAAGGGGAGGTGGTGAAGTTCAAAGCCAGAGGAATTTTACTTTTCATCCAGAGTACTCATTTCTATCTTTTCATACACTTGATTTCTACAATATTTAGTTTGAAGAAAGCATTGTCTCCAAAGGGCATTGCTTTACCACTGTTCATTGTTCCTGGTTACGTTTGATGGGAATACACCTAGACCTGGCAGTTTATTCAGAAGATAAGAGAAACAAGTGTGAAGATAATAATTTAGAATTATCACAAAGGCTCTAATGTATCATCCCAGAGGATTCCTCCCGCTACCTGCAGGTCTTCACTCACATGTGACAGAGTGAGAAAGAGATATCAAAAACCCACCACCAAAGGAGGATGATCATTATCCCATCATCATCCATTAAAGGAGAGAAGCCAAGGAGAGATTTTCTCTAGAAGAAAGATGGCTCTTGGACTCATTGTCGTAACATTAGAAAAGTGTGTACTTTTTATCCAGTAGGGAGAAATATCCCAGTTCCTCCCATCCACAATGGAGTCTCTGCAATGATTTCCATGGAGCCAGTGGTCAGAAGGGCCAGAAGATCTGGCAAGGTACACAGATACGGTACATGGACAGTGACGGAGCATCTCACTATCTCTAGCTCTATTTTATGCTCAGAAATTAGCACCTCTTTTAATAAATGGTTCTGGGCAATCATTCAGGACCTAAAGCTGAATTCTTTTTCTTTTTCTGTTATACACTCTGCTTTGATTTTTCCTCTTTTTAGAAATTTGTTCTAATTAGTTATACATGACAGTAGAATGCATTTGGACACATCATACATAAATGGTGTGTCACTTTTCATTCTTCTGGATGTAGATTATGTGGAATTACACTAGTCATGTGGTCATATATGCACGTAGGGTAATAATGTCCAATTCATTCTATTAGACTTCCTACCCCCATAACCCCTACCTTCCCTTCACTCACCTCTGTTTAACAAAAGTGTCTCTATTCTTCTCTAGCCCCCTAACCTTTATTGTGAATTAGCATATCAGAGAAAACATTTGGGCTTTGGATTTTGGGAACTGGCTTATTTCACTTTGTATAATATTCTCCAGCTCCATCCATTTACCAGAAAATGCCATAATTTCATTCTTCTTTAAGGCTGAGTAATATTCCATTGTGGATATATACATTTTATTTATCTATTCATTTGTTGAAGGTCATCTAGGTTGGTGCCATAGTTTGGCTCTTGTGAATTGAACTGCTATAAACATTGATGTGGCTGCATTACTATAGTATGTTATGAAGTGTCTGTTCAGATCCTCAGCCCATTTATTGATAGTGTTGTTTGTTTTATTGGTGTTGACTTTTTTGAGTTGTTTATATATCCTGGAGATTAGTGTGCTATCTGAGGTTCTTGTGGTAAAGATTTTCTCCCATTCTGTAGGCTCTCTTTTCATGTTTTTAATTGTTTCCTTTGCTGAGAAGAAGCTTTTTAGTTTGAATCCACCCCATTTATTGATTCTTGATTTTACTTCTTGTGCTTTAGGAGTCTTGTTAAGGAAGTCAATTCCTCAGCTGAGATGATAGAGATTTGGACCTACTTTTTCTTCTACTAGGTGCAGGTTCTCTGTTCTACTGCTTAAATCTTCGATCCACTTTAAGATGATTTTTGTGCAGGGTGAGAGATAGGGGTTTAATTTTATCTTGCTGCATATGGATTTCCAGTTTTCCTAGCACCATTTGTTGAAGAAGCAATCTTTTCTCCAATGTATGTTTTGGGCACTTTTGACTAGTAAGAGACAAATGTATTCATGTGGGTTGGTCTCCATGTCTTCTCTTCTGTATCATTGGTCTACATGTCTATTTTGGTGCCAATACTGTGCCACTTTTGTTACTATTTCTCTTGTAGTGTAGTTTAAGGTCTAGTACTGTAATACCTCCTGCTTCACTTTTTTTTTTTTTTTTTTTTTTTTTTTTTTTTTTTTTGCTAAAGATTGCTTTGGCTATTCTAGGTCTCTTATTTTTCCAAATGAATTTTATGATTGCTTTTTCTATTTCCATGAAGAATGTCATTGGGATTTTAATAGTTATTGCATTAAATCGGTATAATGCTTTTGGTAGTATGGCCATTTTGACAATATTAATTCTGCCTATCCAAAAGCGTGGGAGATTTTTCCATCTTCTAAAGTCTTCTTCAATTTCTTCCTTTAGTGTTCTGTAGTTTTCATTGTAGAGGTCTGCATTTTTGATCTAGTAGTTTATTAGCTAAGGTGACCTGAAACTTTTATGTGGTACAAAAAATATATTGCAACTATACGAATTAGCTGCCAATATTTAAAAATCAAGAGATTCACACAAAGTCCAGATCGTCTTTATTCTTGTGTTAAAAAAATGACAGAATATTGCAGCCTCAGAACCCATTCCTACAGTCAGGCATACACTGCTGGATAGAAATTTCTGTTACCAGTCAGGCCCTGAAGATCTTGGAGACTGTGACCACTGACTTTTCAGGTGGCCCTAGTTATGTTGCTGTTTCTGAGAAAGAAGTCAATTGAATAGGATGCAATCAGCCATTGTTCTATTACAGGCCATCTCTTAAGAGGTTCCCCTGGGCAATTCTGCTCCTAAACAGGAACATTTCTTAGTATGAAAATAAGTTGTGACTTGAAGTGCTCATTCCTGCTTTGGGGGAGAGTCAGAAAAGAGGCTATGACTTGACTTCTGGGTTGAGGTATTTGTGTCCTTCCTGTTTGTTTGTTTCCTTTGGCTGAGAAACTACTATAGCCTCCTGCAGAGAATAATCCCTGAAATACCTTCACTGTGATTATGACTTGACTGCTTTTAATAATTGTGGACAGATGAACAAGAGTTTGGGAGTAAAATAATAGTTAATATCCAGTTGTAATGAGCTATTAATGATCATGCTAGTGGCATTTTGCTTTGTGAACATTTGTTATCCAGAGATACATTAAAGCTGAAACCCCAATAGAAACTAGAAACAAAGAGTAGGGTAGCAATAAGAACACTAGTTAAACTAGACTTTGATTTGGAAAACTTTGCAAAAATCAATTTTATTTAGCACAGTGGCATTGGAGTTTTCTGCAAGAATTAGCTCTGAAGGGGGGTGTTAAGGTGCAAATAAAACTATGAAGCCATTAATTATAAACAGCCCAAAGGGATAACTGTCAGAAGATCTAATTAATTTGGCCTAACTTGGACCAAAGATTAGGGTAAAACACATATTTACTTGTGAAAAATCTATAGGCACAAACTATTTTGATAGATTTAACAAGTGAGTCAGCTTTATCAAAACCATAATGAAATCAGCTTTCAATTTATTTGATGAAGAGCACCGAAGTATTTTGAAAACAAATGGGGAAACAAAATTTATAATACCAATAACTAGCATTAACTGATTAATTTGCTAAGCATTTTGCCTACGTATATAATTTTAACAGTCACAGTCACCTAAAGATATGGGTTCTTTTATTATCCCCATTTGAAAGATGAGGACCCAATGTTCAGAAGTGGTAATTAAATCATCCCAGGTCTTGTGAGTAGACAGAAATAGGTAAATCTAAATCTAAAATTCAGTCTTTTCTGCATGTTCTACTATTCTCTATACAGAACAAAAGAACATGGCTACCTAAACATTCTGCTGGTACCATCAACAGTTCTACCTTAATATGTTAAACAGATTTTTGTGTTCCTACACTATCATAATCTCCCAAACAGTAATGATCCAGTAAAATTGTTCAGACGCTCATTGCTAATTCTCCCAATATTACCATTTTGTTCTCTGATGCACCATTTTGTGTTTTTCTCCCTGTTTGACTAATGGCTTCAAGTTGCCTATCAGATATAGCATTTTTTTTTTATTAGTTTAGCTGTTTATCTTTTCTTTCTTTCTCTCCTTCTTTAGTTATTTATTGGCATTAGAGATTGAACTTGGTGGTGCTTAACCACTGATCCACATCCCCAACCCTTTCAATTTTTTTTTTTTTTTTTACATTTCATATTATACTTACAGAGCACATTTTTACATATCTCTGGTTGTAGACAAAGTATATTCACACCATTAGTGTCTTCATACATGCACTTAGGGTAATGATATCCATCTTATTCTACCATCTTTTTTTTTTCTTCACCTTTTTGCCCCCACCCTCCCGCTCCCTCCCCATTGGCCATACTAGTGTTCCTCTAATCCTCCTATGCTCCAAGTCCCAAACCCACTGTGAATCAGCCTCCTTATATCAGAGTAAACATTTGGCATTTGGATTTTTGGGACTGGCTAACTTCACTTAGTATTATATTCTCCAACTTCATCCATTTACCTGTGAATGACATGATTATATTCTCTTTTATTACTTAGTAATACTCCATTGTGTATATATACCACATTTTCCTTATCCATTCATCTGCTAAAGTGCATCTAGGAATTAGACCAGAGACACTACGCCTAATAGAAGAAAAAGTAAGCTCTAATCTCCAACATGTCCTGTAGCACAAGAATTAATATCAAGAATCAATAAATGGGATAGATTCAAACTAAAAAGCTTCTTCTCGGCAATAGAAACAATCAGGGAGGTAAATAGAGAGCCTACTAATTGGGAACAAATTTTTACCACATGCACATCAAATATAGCACTAATCTCTAGAATATATAAAGAACTCAAAAATCTTAACACCAAAAAAAAAAAAAAAAAAAAAAAAACAAATAACCCAATCAATAAATGAGCCAAGGAACTGAAAAGACACTTCTCAGAAGAAGATATACAATCAATCAACAAATACATGAAAAAATCTTCAACATCACTGGCTACTAGAGAAATGCAAATCAAAACCACCCTAAGATTTCATCTCACACCAGTCAGAATAGCAGCTATTAAGAACACAAACAACAATAAATGTTGGAGAGGATGTGGGGGAAAAGGCACACTCATACATTGCTGGTGGGATTGTAAAATGGTGCAGCCAATATGGAAAACAGTATGGAGGTTCCTAGGAAACCTGGGAATGGAACCACCTTATGACCCAGCTATCCCACTCCTCGGTCTATACCCAAAGGACTTAAAAACAGCATACTACAGAGACACAGCCACATCAAAGTTTATAGCAGCACAATTCATAATAGCTAAACTATGGAACCAACCTAATTTAGCTGTTTTTCTAGAGAAACTTTATAGATCTGTGTGTGCAAAAGTTTCTTAGTCTTAAGCAGTCTAGGTGATTCCTATGCTACTATTGATCACAGATATAGCAGAAACATCACCAACATAATACCGTGTTCCAGGCATAGTGCTGGAATTTCATTCAAAGTCTAGACACTATGCATTGTCAAATCCAACATGGGAAAATCACCTCCTACACATAATACTCGTTTGCCACTGGAAAAGCTTTATTGCTGTCTACATCAAAAATTGTATCTGAAAAATGTTCTTCATCACAAATTGGTTGTGACAATTTCATGAGAAATAAATAAAAACAAAGTCATCAATGAATAATATTTTCAGAGACTTTTCGATAAGATAAAACTGGATTAGGTTTTCAGAGTCAGGAAATAAAAATATAAGACAGTTGAATTTGAATTTCTTATGAACACCCTCTTCCTAGGAATAAGTATAATCCAGTTACTGTGAATCCCCTCAGCAAGAGTGGTGTGGCCTTGGGGAATTCCTATAAGCCTCAGTATCTCCATTGCTTACACAGCAACCGTTTGGACCTTACAGACTTGTGAAGATGAGAAATAGAAACATAATTTGCCTAGCGTTCAGTCTGTCTTAGTACATGTGGCCCGTAAGCAGATAATTGAATGTTTGAAGCATGAGTTTACCTTTCACAATTACTTCTAGCCTTTCAGTAGCCAATGAGACTGAATTCCTACTTCCACTGAGAGTAAGAAAATACACGTGCTGGCTTCAGGGAGTCCTGGATCCCTTTGACCCCACTCTGGGGACTCAGAAGGAGACACAACCTGTGAAATTCCTTTGGGCCATAATGACCAGACAAAGTACTTTTTATGCAACTTCACTAATCTTCATAAAATCCCTGTGCAAAAAGTACCATTTGTATGTGCATTTTTAAACTAAGAAAACTGATGCTGTATTTAAGTAGTTAGCCCAATGTGATTGATATAGTGTTTTAAGTAAAGTTCTTTTGTCCTAATGCACCCCTTTACCTTTCAAAACATGCCTCATCCCAGAACTATATAGCAAGGAAACTTTTGAAACAATAAAGTTTTTTCTGTATCCTTCACAGCTGACTTTGAATAAAACCTGTTTTCCTACTCCAAATATTTTTGGAGCAGAGAGCATTGTGGCCTCACCTCATTCCTCCCCTGGCTGGATCTTATGCTGCTCAGAAATACTGACAATCAGCCTTTGATTTGAAGGAAGTTAAAAATCTAGCTACAAAATTCTAAAATCAAAATATTTTAAAACCAAAGAAATATTTTATATCAATACTATTCAAATAAATTTATGGATAAGAAAGAATTAGGAAATCAGATAAGCCTAGAGCCAGGATTAGTATATAAATCAGGTAATCCTAGAGCCAGGATTAGTATATAAATTAGTATATTCATTAGGAGTTATTTCTAATGAATATTTAAGATCTTAATATTTCTTACTGCTGATACCTGTGCCAAAGGCACAGGTAATGTTATAGAACAACTGTGTCTCTATATAGTTATAGCTTTATATGTGTGTGTTTATATAGCTATATATATATATATATATATATATATATATATATATATATATACTTATGTATATAAATACTATTGAGTAGGCACCATTAGTAAACTTTCAAGTTCCTTTTTGTAATTTGAATAATATTTTGTTCTATGATATAGACATAATACTATGGCAATTTACCTAAGAGTTGAATTAATAATCATTAGTATTTTTAGTCATTGCTATTAAACTATTGTTTCCAAGTGTGGGTCTTAGTCATCAATCACTATTATCTAGAATGTGAAAAATATGAACTCTGCATATTAGCTCAGTAAGATGTTTAAATAAATTTGATTTCTCACTCTAGTGATAGAAAATATCTTACCTTACAACACTGACTTCATCTCCTGTTCATAGCTTATTTTTAGCCAAAATAAATGTTAAGATCTTTTCTAATCAATGATGAGCATCTCAGCTTTGCTGATGCTGAACTCTTGGATAGGCACTTTGCAAAGTGAGGTTCATTTGCATTCAACTACATATCACTCTGCAAGGTGTAATTTGCATTTCTGATCATGAGTATAATTTTCCATTAACTTTGTTGCAACATAGAACATAAGTACTGATATTACTTTAACTCTAATCTATTAATTTTAATATATGACATAATTTTTAAAAATTAGTCCAAATTTGGTGCTGGTGCTGGGGCTGTAGCTCAGTGGCAGAGCACTTGCCTAGCATGTATGAGGCAATGGTTCGATCCTCAGCACCACATAAAAAATTAATTAATAGACAAAGATATCATTAAAAAATCAATACAAATTTAGATCTGAATGTTATTTTTACAAACATTAGATGTTATTTGTTACCTGAAAAGTTGATATAATTTACTGTCACATAAGACAAACTTGAGTTTGTATCCTAGGCCTGATACTTTAAGAACTATATCACATTAAGCCAGCTACATAACTGACAGATTTCTTGTTTTAAAAATGAACACACCGATGGTACTTGTGGCACAGGGATTTTGTGAGGATTAAATGAAACTGCATGGAAAGCAGTTTGCCTACTAACTCGCACATAGCTAATGCTAAAAAAAAAAAAAAAAGTGTTGACTTTCTTTTTCTTTTCAGTTAGTGTTATTATATTTTTATTGTTTCTTATTTTCTTAATCATTCCATCACTATTTCTATCATCAACATGTTATGTTGGAGGAGATTATTTCATGGAAATATGTGTGAATCTTCAAAACAGATGGGTGATTCTGGTGGTAGAGTCAGATACCAGATCTCCCTAGGCAGAGGAGAGTTCACGGAAGGGAAGGGGCCATGGCATCCAGTGCTGAAATCCTCCCCAAGAATTAAGCCATTTTCATTTATTCCTTCACAAAATACTTGCAGTATCAATGACTTGGCACAAGTCAGTTTACACATGATTTATAAATAAGAACTGGATGTCGTCCTGGGCCTATTTGGTTTTGGAGCCCACAATTCCCTCGATAATGGTCTTGAGAACTGTGGTTGCCAAGATGACTCGTTGGATAAAAGAGTGAATGGCCAGGAAGACAGCATTGTGTTGCAAACATGAAAACTGCCGTATCAATATTTTTAATGTATTTTAATTTTCAACAATATGTAAGTGAACTTTAGAGATAGTGCTTGTCTTGGTAATAGAATTATTTGGGATTGCTTTGAGGCATTTGCACCTAGAAAGTAATTCATTTTGAGGAGCATGAAACATGATGATTGAATATTCTACAGAAAAAAAGGATTGCTTCAGTGAAAGTAGGTTAGACTCAATGATTTGTCAGGACTACAGTCAATAAATGCTTGAGAATAAACTTCAGAAAGAACTGTCTTCCATTTTTTCTGCTTTTATGTATGTTATAATGTATGACTTTGCAATTAGAAAGAAAAAAACGATGTTATTTTTATTGATATAAATATATATACAGTTTATAGAGGAGAGATGAATGCTAATGTTGTTATGATTATTTATGCTTATGTCATCATTGGTATTTAGGCACTGACAGCAGACCGAGTTTAAACTTTGTGTCACCACTTACTAGATGTGAGACTTTAGTGTTTTAAATTCTCTGCATCTCAGATACATCATCTGTAACATAGGGATGATTATATTACCTCTCATAAGGTACTTAGAGAATTAAATGTGTTAATATATAATAGAAATTGAGACCCCATGCACTGTAGTTACTCAACATCACCTACCAAATCAGTGAGTGAAGTAGTGCAAGCTATTACTATATTGCAAAATGTTTTAACACTATACTACAATATGTATAACATATATAAAAATACCCCAAATGTGTTATTTATTCTTAAGACTAGATGTAAGAGCATAGTAGACAGATGACCAGGATGTTTGTCATGTGAATTGTCATAATTTGGTCACACCTAGTAAGGGAAATTTCTTTTTGGATATAATATGCTTCTTATTAACAGTCCTATTTATGATGAAACAATCCACTTTTGGGAGATTACTGAGGTTTATCAAAATGAGTCTCTTCTTCATAGTTGCTAAGTGGGTCCCAGATATTGGAAGTAATTTTTAAATATATTACTGTTAAGTTTTGAACCATGTCATCTTATGCAATGTGTCATTATGATGACTATGGCAGGGTAGGCACTATGATGGTGTGAATTAGAAACCAAGATTTAAAAAAATACCATAGCAAATGCTTAAATGATTAAATAACTCCAAGTACGATTGGAATATATTTGAGTCTAAGTATACTCCAAAATCACAGTATGCATTATTTTCAGTAGTCAGAAAATAACATATTTACATACAGTGACCTTTCTGATGGAAATTATATTAAAAATCTGAAACAAAGACATGTTCTTACTTGTCACTTTATACCTTAATTTACAGATGAGAAGTAGCATGCATTCAAATAGTTGGTGCTTCCTTTCTGCAAATAACAATAATAATAATTCTTATAGTAACACTTGTTAGGCACTTAACATGTGCTATCTACCTTAATAAATCTTACCATCTACCCTTCATTTAAATATCTCCATGATGCTATCAAATACAAATGCTTATCACTTTCATTTATTGTCCTTAGAAAACTCTGACTTAAATAAGTCACTTGAAGGTTAACCAGTTAAAAATGCCTATCACAGGAGAGTGGGGAGCTGAAACTCCAAACCTTGGTTCTTGTGTCATGACAAAGGAAATTTTAAGGTTAGACATGAAAATGCAAGCAAAATAATTGTATTATGACTAAAATGTAAGTAAGGTTCAAGCAGAGAGCATGAGCATGAGAGAGAGAGAGAGAGAGAGAGAGAGAGAGAGAGAGAGAGAGAGAGAGAGAGAGAGAGGTATCTCCAAGCAGAGAATGACAAAGAAACAATGCTACTTCCAAACTTATTGCTGTTTGATGTTTCCCAGAGAACTGGGTTCTATCCTCTGTAGTCTTTTCCAATCAGATTTTCAACTCCTCCTTCAAGTTGGACAGGGGAGTTTTGAACCCTAGTTGGTCCTCTCTGGAACTGTCATAGTGGCCATCCTGTTCAAGGGGGCTTCATCTTCAAATCAATCCTATGTTAATGTAGGTGCTGTGGTCAGTGACCACACAGACTTCATCTTCATCTGCACTATATTAATAGTGCACCTGCACTATTAATAAAATATCCCTTCTGAAACACCTTGAGAAACCTATGGTCATAAATCTTAACTTTACAGTGACCTCAACAGACCATGTCAGGAGTCAGCCCCATTGATCTTTTTTTTTTTTTTTTTTTTTTTTTTTTGACACATTTGTCAATTGGCTCCCTTTGTTTGCTGTTGTATATTCTCAGGGTTAGCACACCTGTTGTTGTTCTACAAGTTACTTGATTGTTCATTAGAGGCAATTCAAAGAAACCCCGTGACCCTGCTATGTCATTGGTTCACATTTCATTGCTCCTTACTAACTACTACCTAACTGTTAGCCGCCGGAAAGGGATTGCAGCCTGGAACGGCAGCGCTACTCCCCAAACAGGGCTCCTGCACCTAACAAGTCCAGGATTGAAGTCAGATTTCTGTTCTTAACCTCTATGTAATAGTATCCAAAAACAGTATGTTAGGTTTCAAAAAGTGGTTCAGAGCTCAAGAACCACCTAATCTGAATATGCCTTCCTCTTTTCATTCTATTAACTCTGCATTTTTATAATATGTATGCTTAACATTATTTGATCAGATGATATAGTATTTATTACCTAAGAAATAACTTTATTTGAATCTCATGGGAATGGGACTTCTTTTTTCCCTCCAACAGTTGAATATACCATCTAGTAATGAACATATCACCTAATAGTGCTCAAGGTGTGGGAGGCTCAACTCCAACCATATAAGATTGTTTTAAGTGATTATGGAATTGTCACTAAATGGCATTGTAGACAAAGAAGTTGACCCCTTTTAAGTTGTTTCTCAGTCAGAATAACCTTAACAGAAAGAAGTAGTTGGTGGTCATTGCTCTAACTCCTTGACCACAAGGTAATTTTTATGTTTTAGAATGGTCCTCACAATTCACAGTCACCCACAGAGTATAGGTGGGATCAAATAGTATTATTTTGCTTAAATTATTGTTAGTGTATTTTTGTCAATTGAAAATATTTTTTACCTCTGGGGGTGTTATTAAGTGAAATTTATTTTTATTTTATAATATTGGCCATTCAAATACAATAATATCCCAACAAAAATGGTTGATGTTTAGAAAGCTTCATAATTCAAATAACTTTTCAGTCATACCCTGTTGAGTTTAAATCTGCCACTCAGTCCAACTCACCACCCACATCCTGCTCTACCATTGTGTCCTCATTAACCTCAGAGAATCTCTTATCTTTTTCACCTGAAGTTATGAGATATAGGATATTACTCAAATACTAGAGGATTCTTTTCTTATCAAATGTCTAAATATATACTACTAAGCTTGGACATATGCATCTTTGAGTAGCTATCCATAAGCAGGACTCCTAATATTATTATTTACCAGTTTTTCATTCTCTTTTTCATTTTATACCTCATATTGGTTATCTTTATATCAAAAATTAGTTATCATATTAAGAAAACTCAGGACTAGAAAATTTCTAACTCTCTAGAAATTATCAATTCCTACCTGAGTGGAATTAGTCACTCTATTTTATAAGAATAGGATGTATTAAAATAAGTTATTGCAGTTTCAAAATTTCTAGCCAAATGAAATGTTTAAAGTAACTATTAAATCATTTGATTGAACTGGCCTTTATTTCTTACCACAAGTCAGTCTAATTATGAGTGCTCATACAAAACCTGAATCATGAAACTAATCAGAACATGACCACTTAGACTTTTCGTAAAGGAAAATAAGGTTCAGGAAGTTAAATTTCTTTACAGAGAATTCTTATAATGGATATTGTGGGATTCTCTGGGAAAAACAAATGGTGATGGGCCATGATTTTATCTTTCAGAGGAGCAAGTGGAAGACAATTTCCTCATCAGCTTTAGACAGGATTAAATCAGATGGCATGGAAATAAATTCTTGAATTCCATAAAGAGTCTAAAATCAAAATGAAGATTTTTCTTGTTACAAGGTTTTTGCACATGAAGATTTAACTGACTAGAGCAAGGCACCCGACCAATGGATTTTTCTTTTATTTTACATTTATCACTTCTTATTGTATTTCAATATCACCTAACATCTAGAGGTCTTGTTCTGAGGTTGACAGGGATTCAAGTGTGGCATAGGCCCTGGGATTCTTCATTTCAAAGAGGCTTCTCGGTGCTACTAGTGTTGTTGAAAAGCAGTCATCACTTCACCTTTGTAGAGAGACCTTCACTAATCTTGTCATTTATGAGAGTTCTCTCCCTGATATTTCTATTCAAGTACCCTGTTTGCTTGTTTGGTGACCTGTGTCTCACAACTTTATTTTGTTTATTTGCTAAAATTTTTACTTGCCTATTATCTTCACAAGGTCAAGGACCATGTTATATTGCTCACAATATCTATAGTGCCTTAAACCTAGTTGAAGGTCAATAAACTAGTGAACAAATGAATGAAATGTTACCTCCAGTTTCTATAGTGTGTCCTTGATTTACCCAGACAAACGGTTCTCAAATTTTAGCAAGCATGGGAGTACCCAGAAGGGCTTGTTAGATTGCAGACTGCTGGACTCCCCAAGAGAAGGGTTCTAATTCAATAGGTCTGAGGTGGGGACTAAGAGTTTGCAACTTTCAGTTCCCAGGTGATGTTCTTGTTACTGGTCCAAGAAACACACTTTGAGTACAACCAATCAATAACAAAAGATACAGTTTAATGCTCATCAGTCTCAAAAGATTATGTTGAAAGGCTAGTGCTATTTCTGAAGAAGTATTTGGCACTTACAATTCAGTTTTCAGTATTCATCTAAATAATGAGTATAGAGTTTACATATATGCAATTATTACCCATTTTATATCCATGTATCAGTGTATCAATACACACACACACACACACACACACACACACACACACACACACTCGCCTTGAGGAATAAAGGGAAGATGCTGTCCCTACATCAGGTCTCCTTATGGATTGCAGTCACGCCAGCTCTTTTTAAGTCCAGACTGATGATGCTGGCTCACTGCTCTCTGACATTTTGCAAGCACCAAGGCTAGCCCTTGAGATTGTTCACTACATTTGATTTCCTTCATAATAGCACAGAGCACAGCAGAACTTCTCTTTCCTTTTCTCCTTCTCTCTTGCTTTCTCTTTTAAGCATCCAGAACCTTGTTTTCTATCTCAAATTGTGTTCTCTTTTCTTTCCTCTTTGTAGTGATGAGGGATCACAAAAAATGAAGGCGATGAAATGAATAATTGCTGCCTAAGCTTTCTAGTGCATGAAAAAACATTGAAGTCATTATTGTAAAGTGCATTGTGAATTTTAAGAAGGACTACATGATAGCTCATTCTTCCCCTAATTATCTCCAGCAAATAATAACAGGGGTAATGAGAATTAGAATTTTGGCCATAGTCAAGATATTAATGTAAAATTGCATTTTCATTTAAATATTGATTAATAGAAAGGTATATTAAAAGGAAATTAAGCAGTTATTCAATATAAAAAGTTAATAGCAGCAAGCATTTTTCAAGATGTGTATTTTAATAGATATTGAATTAAAGCTGTCAGAAATTCCTCTCTGCATAATTTAAATTCAAAGAAATGTATGATTTTCTCAGAATGAGTACAAGAACAATGTAAAATAATAATACTTTTATTGGGAAAAATAATTATTATTATGCTGCTTTTTATCTTTATTAATATGCATTAATTGTACATATAAAGGGGATTTGGTGTGATATTTCAATACATGTATAAAATGCACACTCATCAATCATGGTAATGAGCATATTCCTCTCCTTAGTATTTCTTTTTGTTTGGAGACTTAAGCTCCTCTTTTCTTAGATCTTCATAAAGCATATAATGGTTTATTGTGATCTACCATCATTTCTTGGTGCTGTAGAGCCTGATAATTTATTTATTCTAGCTCTGTGTTTTAGTACTTGCTATCCAACCTCCTTCATGTTTTAAATTTTCATTGAAAATTTAATTTAATTATTTATTTATTTACCTCTTTTTATACTGGAGCTTGAATCCAAGGGTGCTTTACCAGTGAGCTACATTCCCCAGTCCTTTTTTATTTTTTTTTTTTTTAATTTTGAGACAGGGTTACATTAAGTTTCTGAGGATGGCCTTGAACTTGGGATCCTCCTGCCTCAGCTTGTCAAGTTTCTGGGATTAGAGGTGTGTACCACCTCACCTGCTGTAACGTTTTTATTGAATATCTCTCTTTGCATAAAGATGTGATGAAGTTGTGATATAAATTATTAAAAACCCCTTAAAGAGTTGGAAAGTAAAACTTTAAATAAGAAATATTCTGTGATTCCATCTCAGTGCTCACACTTTCATTTTTGTATGTTCTCCCACTTTTTTGTACATAATTTTCTAAGCCATTATATGATTGCTTGCAGAGAGTAAAGCCAGGAGAGATTGACATACCGGAATTTTAGGATTTTATAATTCATGGTGTCAGCCTGAGGGGTGGGGGAAAACCCAGATATATCTTGAGCAGCTAATATTTATCAACTTTTTGGAAAATATATATTGCTCTGTACCAATAAATTATGAGAAAAGATGTGATATGGAAGCCAGAAGGTCTGCCAGATAATTAAAAATTTATTTGAGCTAATTGCAGCTTAAGTGCCACGTTGGTTTTCAGCAATTCATTTGCTGGACAGTTCCTCAAGATGCCTGGAGAAAGCTGCTGGAGAAGTTTCAGTGGTGCAGAGACTAATTAAACTCTGGGTGATGCTGCAGAACCTCTCTTCAGAGCCTCGGGGAATAACAGTGTTTATTTACAAGGCAACTCTTGCCCTCAGGCTTTCAGGTTTCCTTAATACAATCAGTATACCAATCTTCCCAGAAAGGAAAATCAAGCAATCTCATTGAATTTATAGCAAGTACATAGCCTTTTATGTAAATGTGTATTTCCTTGACTAGAATATTCCAGGTTTCAATCTATCTTTGAGACCTATTAAAATAACCCTGTCTATAAGGATGTAATGATGGAAAAAAAAAAAAGGATTCGGCCTCTTTTCCTGATTATGAATTGTTATCACATACATTAAAATTGCCCTTGAGAGAATTTGATATTTTTCTTAATTTTATACACAGGGAGGATTTCACGTGTTACTATTTATGTGTAATTATGCTTTACTTTTCTTCCATTCTATCCACCAAACTTATTTTAGGAATATTTAAGGTGGTTGTGAAATAATATGTAACAAAGAAAAAAGAAACAAATTTAAAACAAGATCAAAACAAATGAGGCAAGGAAAAATCAATATGGAAATAACATAAATTCAAGGATTAGTTACTTTATAAAATATACTACCTATAACCTTACACACAACTTCTCCAAAGAGTATACATATATGGCAAATAGGCAAATGAAAAAAATATTCAACATCATTAGCCATTAAGGGAGGTGAAAAATAAGACCACAATGTCATATCATTTCACACCTATTAGAGTGGCTAAGATAATCTGTACTTGTGATGTTGTTGAGTAACTGACATTTTGAAACATTGCTTATGGGAAGGCAAAATGTCTAAAAAACTGTTTGGCCATTTCTTATGTAGTAAAACACGCACTTACTTTATAAAACAGCAATTCCTCACCTCGGTGTTTTCCCTAGATAAATGAAGTTCAAGTTACACAAACACCTGTGCTTATAGTAGTTCTTTTCATAATTACCAATATCTGGAAATGTGCTTGGTCTTGATCGGTGACTAGATAAACTGTGGTATATCTGTACAGTTGAATACTGCTCAGAAATGAAAAAGGAATTACCAAAGGCAAAAAGAAATTGATACTGCCAGTTACTGTTCAAATCCTTGATTCCCTGAATGCTGAAGTATAACACTAGAGAAGCATGCGGAGGCAAGTGTAGAGTAGAAAGTAAAAGATTTTATTAAAGGATAGCAGAAAATACCTCCGCCCCGGAGGTAGAAGGGGACCTGAAAGGGAAACCATGGGATGAAGAGGTCTCATCCCTTTTATATCTAAGGTCTTCTTTAGTCCTCCTACATTCCTGTCTTTTATTTACTTAGTTCTCTCTGTCCTGCATGTGATGGGGGATACAGGTGGGAAGGCCAAAAGGTGGAAAACAGGTGGGCGCAAGGGGGCCTGGGGGGGAGGAGGAAGTGTTGGGGCAACCTAGGGTGACTTGATTAGCACATCCCTATTTGAGGGGAGCTGCTTCATTAACAGTTCTTTGGGATGGTGGGCGGGGGGGGGGGGTCCTTGGGGACATTAACATTTCAATCTCCCCGTGTAGTTCTGATTTCCCGGGCTCAGATCAGACTCTATTTTCTTTAGGACTCCATTTTCTTTATTAGACTCGATATCAGACCCGATTTACCTAGCTACGCTGACTACCTATCTTATAATCTGGCTTCAAAATGAAAAGGTACTATTGACACACGAAACATTATGATTGTATCGCAAAGGCATTATGCCAGGTGAGAGAAGCCTATCTCCTAAGTTTACCCATTGTATGATTTAATTTATAGGTGATTCTGGAATAAAGAAAAAATAGTAGTGATGAAGAATATATTAGCAGCCACCAAAGGATGGGGTAGAGGAATCGTCTGATTAGAAAAGAGAGGGTAATAGAAATCTTCTGGGTCTTCATTTGTGGTGACACTTACACAAACATATATTTTAAAATGCATGAATTGTACACCAAGCAATCCATTTTATTGTTGATAACTACCATCACTGGATATGGTTAAGTGAGTTTCCCAAAGGTCCATGTGCAGGAAGCTCTGTCACCAGTGTGGTTGTGTTGAGGTGTTGGGACCTTTAAGAAGTGGGGTCTTATGCAAGGTGATTAAGTTGAAAGGGTCTCATCCTTGGAAGGTTCTAACATTCTCACAGGCTTGAGTTAGTTCTGAAGAGGGGTGTGGTTATAAACTGAGGCTTACCCTGTTTATCTACAGACACTTATAAACTTTGGCCTACAGGAAGAGAGCAGATGCCAAATTGTGGCTGCAATTATAAACGTGCAAGATATTTTCAAAATTATTTAATTCATTATATCATGGTATTGGTCTGTTGTGTGTTGATTGTCACCACAAGCAAAGCCCACTTAGGCACAAAGCCAATTTCCTTTCTGCTTTTCCGTCATGTGGTGACTAAGGTGGGTTTTCATGAGAGGACAAACAGGGCCACCTGAACTTGGATGTACAGCTTCCCAAACTGTGAAGTAAATAAACTTCTTTTCTTTACCAAGTACCCAGATATTTTGTAAAACAACACAAAATATACTAATACCACAATTAAATGAACAAAAGAATTTTGAGAAATCTCATATGCCTTTCCCCTCTGCATCTTCTTTTAAAGTGTGTGTATTCTCCCTGTTCTATCTTCTGTCCTACTTTTTCTAGCTCAAAAATCTCTTTGAACACAGCAATTTACTTAAAATCCTTGATTCCTTGTTGAAGACAAGTCTCAGATTTGTACCTGAAGTCCTAATAGGTCTTTATTCCTGTTCTTATTTCTCTGTATGGCTTGGAGACTGCTCTAGTCCATAAAAATCACCATACCCTATACAACATAATTGGCTGTCCTTTTGAAGTCTCTGACCTCTTGGTGATTAAAGTATTGTTATATTTCATTTTATCATTTACCTCTTTATACTCACCCTCCCTTATAAAATAGGTGACCAAATATACTTGATTCTTTCTCTTTTTCATCTTTTTCCATCCCCAAAATATATAAACTAGAGCTTAAATCATGAGTAGTCTTTAGTATCTTAGTAGCCTTTTCTCTGGTATAGCTGACACCGATCTATTATATCCAAATGTTATTTTACATTCTTGCTATTATTATCTTATAAAACCCAATGATTCCTCCCATTTAAAAAAACTATTTTTAAAAAAATATTTATAGTAAAAAATCCAAACTCCCTGTGGTTTTCTAAACGTGGAATAGTTCAAATGTCTCAAATTCTATAATATCATCTAGCACTGAAAACACATTTCCGTCACTTTCTACCTACATGGAATCTACCTGGGCCATAACCACTTCATATGTTTCTCTTTCCTTGAAGCCACCATATCCCCAACTGACTACACCACTCTAAATGGGCAATTGCTGTATTTGAGACGCCTCTTCCCTTCTCCTCCTCCTCTGCCTATTAGAATTCTGTGTATCTTTCACATCTCCATCCCCCATTATCTTCTTCATGAAGACTTTCTCAGTCCACAATTTGGAATTCATCTCATCTCCTCGGAGCTTACACAGAATGATTTTATGCCTCCTACTTGTGGCATTATTTTTTTTTGTTTCCTTTGTTTTATTATGCATGTATATCTTCCCCTACTGAGATTATAACTTTCTTAAGAGAAGCAATCATATATTAATCACACTTCCTTGCCTTAAATACTTTTTGGATAAGGTGCAGAACAACTACGCATATAAATAAATAATCCTCCTTTTCTTGTTGCATTTGGAACAATGCCCATCATACACAAGATGTACAATGAATATTTGCTCTATGAATAAATAGATGAATGAATAGCAGACAGATTAAGCAGGCTAGGGAGTGTTAGAAATGCTTCCTTGTACGTTACAATTACAGGAAGATTATCATTAGCAATAATATGTTATTACAAATACCATTCTGCATGATCAGTTAATGTCAACATTTGTTTATTGTGCACCTGCACATATCACCCAAGGCCAAATTATATTTTTATCCTATCATTCACCTGCTCAAATATTCAGAGTCTGCCTGGGTGTGCTTCAGAATGAATTTATAACTTCCTCATTTTCACATATGGCATTTTTATTAACTTTGCTCTTTATCCAATATGCTAACACATATCTGAATATATGAATATTGTATTTTTCTGTATTCCTTGTGATTTTCCCAGGTTTCCTCTTCATTCTTACTTCTTTGTCTTACTCCTTCACCTCTTTTCTTTCCTCCTTTGCTCCCCTTCCTCTTTCTCCTCTAGTCCCTCTTCATTTCATTCTCTTGAAGCCTCTTGTGGCTTATTATGTATTACATCCTGGTCTAAGAAATGGCACAAACAATATGAAATAGCTACCACACTGTAGAAGCTCACAGTCTAGAGTGAGCTGTTATTTATTTTCTTCTTTTGCCTTATTCGCAGTAACAACACTATGCTGTTCATAACAAGGCAAATGCCACCATTAACTTTTTGCCTTCCTTTTGTTCAGATTCTCTCCAAACTATTCATAACAATCTTGCAGCAGAGTGAGCTAAACAGTTGCTACTGGGCCTTTCTACCTTAGTTGTGATTCAGTGTAACAAAACCATGCTAGCTGCCCTGTCCTCAGGGGGTTGCTTCATGCATGCTTCTCACATGTGCCTGGAAGTTACAGAGTAGTTCTTCTAACTGCTCTGATTGCTTTTCCCATGGGAACTTATGGGAGACTAGCTTAATCAATGGAGCACTTAAAATATTAACAACCACCCATCAAGAAAAAGGGAATATCAATTTAAAAAAAAACATATTTAGTTATAGATAGACACAATATCTTTATTTTATTTATTTTGTTTTTATGTGGCACTGAGGATCAAACTCACCACCTCACATGTGTTAGGCAAGCACTCTACCACTGAGCTACAACCTCAGTCCTGGGAATAGTAATTTTGTTGAGTTAAAACAAAGTTTACTTAGGATATTGTTAGGGAATGTTTTAACCAACTTCTTGTACATTATATTCTATAAAGATAGCATTAAAAGTCAATAGTGTTTATCTTTGGATATAGGATTAGGGGGACTTTTATTATTTTGTGTATACATTTCCATATTACATTAGTTATATTTGTATTAATATATACAAAATAAGTTAAATTTAATAAATTTAAAAATTTAATAAAATAAGTTAAATTTAATAAATCTTAATATTTTTGTTGAGTGCTAAGATATGAATGTCAAAATTGAAAATTCTTAATGGATTTTTAATTTCCAAGCAAAGCCACCAAAGTTTTGCCTTCCAAGGAAGACCTTACATAATCAATAAAGATACAGAAGACAAGGAAAAATGGCCACTTGATAAGAGACATCATAGTCTATATTTCATCTTGTTCAAGGACATTATGATTCACCATTAAACAATAGAGGGCAGTAGAATAATAGTTCATAGAGTTTATTTTAGACAAACTTACCAAATTCTTTTTTTTACCCCTTAGACAATGATTAAAATAGGTTTATAAAAGAAGAAAAGCTAGCATCATTATTTTTTTCTTTTACTTTTCCAAAAATAACATTTACCATAACAGAGAAATAGAAAGGTTGGCAATCCTGGGCTCTTTCTTGGACCTTGCGTTATTCTCCCTGGCTTTGAGGTTTCTATTACAACACTAATAAGCAGCATTTATAGTTTCTAGTGATCTGTTACATAGGGCTTATGTATTCATAAACCAGTATAGAGAAAAAAAAATTATCAGTTTAATTCAGCTACTAAGTACTCAATGGTTGTTGACATAATAACACTTCAAGTGACTGAATTAAACTGTTGGTGTTCAAATGTGCTTGTTCATATCAGTTATGTAAAAATTGACTTACTGCAAACTAAGCATCCTCAAATGCAAGATCGACAGAGTACAACCCAGGGAAGTTCTGATTAAAGAAACTTCTACCAGGACCATGCTGAGCCATATTGGAGCCTAAGGCAAAAGCAGAAATTAGCATTATGATCCTGTCTGCATTTAAAATAATTTTACTTTCATTCTAGAGTTTTTTCTTTAAAAATATTTAAATACAACAAAATACAACATTATTTCTACTGATGACCACTTTTTTTTTTTTTTTTTTTTTTTTTTTTTTTTAGGGCGGGGGATGATTTCTTAAATTCTCTCCTTGGGAGACAGTACCTTCTCCCCTTACCCTAATGCCAGTTCTGGTAGCTAATCAAACCAATATACTGTTGAGTCATAGCAACATAAAAAAAAAATGACTGGTACATGGTAGAAAAGGAAATAAAAGGTAAAGTCAATCCTCAGGATTATTGCCAGTGTTATCCTATATGGAGAATTCTTAGTCTGATATGTAATGCATATATTTCAATAAATCATGCTTCAAGTCTATTTGGAATGCAGCTCCCCTCTCCTTCAAGAACAAGTCTGAACTACTACCTTCATCATTTATTTCTTTATATCTAGAATATGGATTGCCTTGGTTTAATATCTTATTTCAGAGAGAAAACCAAATTGAAGAAAACCACAGAGGATCTAAACATATTCTTTAATTCATATCTTTCTTCAGTTGTCTGTCCTTCTTTTCAGAAATTGCATCACCATCTCAGATCTTGTCTGTTCTAAGAAAAATGATGTTAGAGACTATAATACTGAAACTGCTGAAAAGACTGTCTTAATCACAAGTAATCTGGTGATGTTCCATCTGAATTGCCAATAACTCTTCTAAACAGGGTAAAATAATAAATAAAAGATAGATATACAGAAAGACTGAGGCTTAAAATAGACCTGGCCAGGAACAGCAATGGAGTGAATTCTAATCACTCCAGAAGTCCCTTAAGTATCCTTCTAAGAGTCCAAATTGTGGACCTTAGAAAAATCATTTTGCAATGAACTGAAAAAAGAATGATTTTGTACTCAAATCAGTTGTACAATTGCTGTCTCCCATTTGGGGGATCATATAAAGAGCTCAAAAAAGTCCTGCAGAATTTTCCTCAAGGACTAACCCAGAATTTCCCAAACATATTTGATAATGAAGGAAAATTTTATTTTCAAAATGTCACCCTAACAAATGTTTCACAGAATTAGTATTCTTGCAGACCACAATTTTGGAAATGTTGATCACTATTCAGAAAATAGAGGTTTAATTTATACTTTGGTGTAAGTTGAGGAAGAGTTCTTATTATTACACAGTCACAATACAACATTTGGCACTGAATGGATGGTTCCCTGAAATCAAGAAGTTTCTATTTCAAATGCACTAGATCATTAATACTACATTCCCTAAAGTTCTTCATAATGCCTGATGGAGCGCAGGCCTGCAAAATATACTTATTGAATAAACTCATTGCTAGAACATTGCTTCCTGAAATTTTAACCAGTATGTTATCTGGGAGATGATAAGTTGCTTATTCATTAGATATGCTATTGGCTCTTTTTCAAACAGAAACCTGTGATGCTAATGTTAATTTTATATGTAGTAAAAGGGATTCTTTTTCAAATGCCTCAGGAGATAAGCTTCAACTTAAAAAATATTTTCAACTTTTAAAAGTTTCAACTTTAAAAATATTTTTTGGTTTTTAAAAAATTTTTAAATTAAAATTAGGGCTGAGGTTGTGGCTCAGTGGTAGAGCACTTGCCTAGCATGTGTGAGGCACTGGGTTCAATCCTCAACATCACATAAAAATAAAAAACTACATCTACAACTAAAAAAAATTAATTAAAAATAAATTTTAAACATTTTTAAATTAAAAAAAGTTTCCACTTTTAAAAAAGCTTAAAGTTATACATGCTTTTGCCATTTCAGGATCTTATGTCCCTAGTCATAAGTGACTCAGAATTCACCTTCAGTGACAGAATCATCCTTTCACATACCTTGGACATTCGTTTTATTTTGGCTGATCAAGAAACAAAAGGTCATAATGTGATTTCTTTAATGTTTCTGTATGTCTGTCCATCACCATTCAGTTATATGGTTGAAATGTGATGGTAGAGTTATTGGAACTTCTTGTTGGGAGAACATTCTTGAAGTCCCATCTGTAGACATTATCTTAGCACCTTTGAGGGTTGTCAGAAATATTTTCATTCATGTGGTAAAATGCTGATATTAAGATTGTACAACTGCAATGATGGTGGCTATTGAGGTTTTTATTATTCAATTCATAATTTTGATTATCACATATCTATCACCTTTTCATGACATTTTTTTATTGATTCCAGAAAGCTTAAACCTTGGGATTTTTTTTTTTTTTTTTGGCCTCACCTCAGTTGAGGTTGGCATGATTCTTTAGTATGAATACACATATGCACTCAATGTGTGCGTGTGTGTAAAACAGTTCACAAATGTACTCACTGGATGCTAACCTACTTCAGTTGTTTGTTGAAAATAAATCTTAGTACCATTTCAAGAGACAATCCAGTTGTGTTTTAATTTACAGGTCATTAAATTTTTCTAAAAAGGAGCAAGAGAGTCATTATAAATATAAACTGACTCTTAACTACATTGACCCAACATCTAATAACATTGACCTACTTGTAGTGTATATTTAATTAAAAAAGCAATGGACAGAACAAAATTAACTTCAGAGAATAACCAAAGAAAATGGTTATAATAAATACAATCATCCGTTACTTAGTTTCACATCATTGAAAGAATTTCATCAATACCTTCTGGAAGATAATTGCCTAATAAAACTCAGTTGTAAAATATTTCTACAGAAAGAGTTAATGTTTTCTATCTTCAGGGTAAGAGATTTTATGGTGTAATTTTTTTAACATTATTTACAAAGGCGATAGCTTAATGACCAAATCAATCTTCATAACACATAAAGGAAAATGAGCCACTTGAGAAGATTTAAATTAAATCCCTTAATTTAAAGAAAAGGCAGGAAAAATGTTATTTCCAACTTTCTGTCAAGTGATAAAGGGAAATAAGCATAGGCAACATAGAAAATGTGCTTGGTTATATTTGTTGGGTATAAAACAGAAGTATTTGAACACTCAGCTTATTCTTGTTCTTTAATAGCAACTTTGGAGCAATTTGTTATAGCTGCAATAGTACATCAAAAAGTGAATATCACCAGAATTCAAGAGAAAGCAAAAGAAAAAAGATCTTGATGTTAAATTGAAGTTCTTTTACTTAATGGTAGAATGTAGCAGCCTAAGGCTGTTTAAATGTCAAAGTTCCTTCAATTATTTGTTTTTGGGACAACATAAGACGTTACAGGAAGGCAGACAATATGGCTACTGGGTTGTAATTACTATATAAGTGGATTAACTGTTTACTCTTTGAGGATAGAACACAACAAACATTCTTAGTAGAATAAAGCAGCCCTTTAAATATCTTGAAGCTATTCTTTCATAATTATTTTGGAAGAACTAAAAACAGAAAAGTGATAACTATGAGTCAATGTGGGAGGATTCCAGATTCCCCTCATCAGTGCACACTCAGAACATCCTAAGGCAGAAGAAGTATCTGAAAACACACTAGCACACTGGTCTTCCTTACCCACTGGGGATAGATTCCAAGACTCCTGGGGCATCTTGAATCAGCAGATAGTGCTGGATCCTATACTTTAATGTCTACTCCATCTTAACTAAGCACTTATAGCACACTGTAACTCCAATGTCTACAGTTTGAGGAGTGACAGCAAAACTAGCATATATTTCCTTGCCTTCTTATATAATTTAACAGAAGATTAATTCTTACTATATACTATAGTTTGAATGTGTCCACTCAATTTTATGTGTTCAGAAAATTAATCTACAAATTTATATGTTATGAGGTCTCTGCCTTCATTAATAAATTACTAATTCATAGATTCATAAACTAAAGGATCATCAAGCCAGTAGTTTTGTTATAAAAGTGAGATCTCTTTGGTGAGCTTGCTTTGTTTTGCCATGAGATCCCCTAGGCCACCTTGGAGTCCAAAGAGAGTCCCCACTAATAAGAAAGTTCTCACCAATTATAGTCCCTCGACCTTGAACTTTTAGAGTACAGAATGGTAAGAAATCCATGTCTTTTCTTTATAAATCACTCTGTCTCAGGTATTTTGCTATAACAAGAGAAAATTGACTAAGAAAATATTGATCTTAGTAACCTCAGCATATGATTTATTTTTTTCCCCTTATTAAGTTTGTAACCTTCACCATTTCCTTTAAAGGAAGCACTTTATGGTTTATATTTGTCATATCTGAATTGTCAGCATCAATACTTTCACTTTGGAGCCATTATCAAGTAAAATAGGTTACTTGGACAGAAATAATGTAATACTACAACAGTTAATCTGATATCTGTGATAGCTGCTAAGTAAATAATGGGTATCATATAGAATGTGGATACACTAGACAAAGTGATAATTTATACTCCCTGTGGGAAGAAGCAGGATGACTATAGATTTCATGGTAAGCAATTTAAAACATGTATTATTTCTGGAATTTTCCATTTAATAGTTTCAAACCATGGTTGATGAAAGGCACCTGAAACCATGGCTATAGAGAATGCTGCTATATTATCATGATCTTTATTTGACTATATAGACTAAAGCAGTCCTTATAGTATTAATAATTCTGTAGCATTCTACAACTAAAAATTTCAAGATAGTTGGGAATGAATAGAGAAGAAGAAAATCATGATCACAAGATGTGATCGTGTTAACAGAAATACTACTGTGTTGCAGAGGGGGTTACATTTATCTGACTTAATACTAGTCACTCAGTGCCTGGCATGGTGACTGGCACACGGTGCTCAAACAATGGATGACAACAATAACCTGCCCTGAAAGTATGGGATTGTCACCCTATTGACATTATTGATTCTGCTCCCTGATATTTGGTTCATATTGCACCTTTGCTAGGAGGAGGTTAAAACCAAGGTTGGCACAGGATAAAAGAAAGAAGATAGATTCAGAGCCCAGATCTGGAGAAATATCAAAGGAGAAAGAAATAGCAAAAGTCATCTAGTTTTTTAGACACAGTTCTTTCCTGAGAAGCTTGGGCCTCAGTTGTTCTCTTCAGTTGAGAAACAGTGCACTGAATAAACTTTTACTTGCACACTGATGATAAATATAGTGATGATTATTTAAGCCAGAATGAGAATTTTCCCTGATTCCAAGCCATGGTATCTGGAAGGATGCTATAGACTGGATATTGAATGCCCCGCTAGGCCCACATATTAAACACTTTGTCTATGGGGAGGCACTATTGGGAAGTGGAACCTCTGAGAACCAAGGCTTTGTGAAAAGTCCTTGAGTCATTGGGGAAATGCCAAGGAGATTTTCCAACCCTAGACTCTTTCTCACTCTCTGGGTTTCCTGGCTGCCCTTTGTGTTACCATCACCAGAAGCCCAAAGCAATGAGGCTGCTCAATCTTGGAATAGAAACTCCAGACCATAAGCCAAAATAAGACTTTTCACATTCTAAATTAATTGTCTCAGGTATTTGGTTATAGCAATACAAAGCTGATTAATATAAAGGGGTTCCTAAATGTGGTAGTGTGAAGCACAAATGTAGTTTTTGAATAATGACAACTTGGGCTTTCCTTCCAATTCTACCTCCTGTGACAAAGAATCAAAAAGTACAGAAGAAGATATACATAGATTTTGGGGAATCTTTCCAAAGTCCTGGGGCTACCACCCTACACAGTTCTCAACAGATTTTACTTTTTGTTTTAAATATTTTCTTAAATTTAAAATTTAGTAATAAAACAGTTGTGATTCAGATGCTCATTATTAAAAGTGTTCTACATGACAAATGCTAAATAATTACATTCCTAATGTTAATTTTGCAATTTTTCATTATATATCAAATGTATCTCTGTATCAAAATTAACTTTTACATATCCCACGTTAAGATAGAGTTAATCTAGAGCATAATGATAATTTCTAAACCACAAAGAACTGAATGATAATAATCTTCAATATTGACAGCAAAATCACATGGAAAACAATTTTCCTCAGATAGAAATACATGTTACTCCTTTAGTGGGGTGAAAAATTTCTTTTCCAGTAGTTTCCAGGTCATATTAGCTTTTTACCCTCATTGATTTGCTTTAAGACTTAAAAATTAAAAGTTTGAGAGGGCACAACATTTGCTTTTCGATATGATTTTAGTAGTTTTGTCAGTTTGAATATTGGATTTTCACTCTGACAGCAAGAATGGGAACATTTGGTATTGGATTCTTCCTTGTAATTTAACACAACTCAGTCTCTGGCATGTGATTTTGCTATTTATGCTCATATAGATTTCCCATGACCACTAAAAAAGTCTAGAGTATATAAAGCTTTTAAAAGTATATTATTGCTATCTTTTCTTAGCCTTTTGAAACTTGAATGAACCAAGCCAAGCTTCCAGCTTGAGTTACCTTCAACTTGAACTCATATTTTTCTCTCGTTCATGAGGTTTTTCTTGAGCCTTTGCATTGGGCCAGTGCCCTGTGACTGTGTTAGTTTCCTAGGGCTTCTGAAACAAATTACCACAAACTAGTTGGCAAAACAATATTAATTTATTTTCTGACACTGTTGAACTGCAGAAGTCTGAAATCGAGGTGTTGGCAGGATTACTTCTATCTGGAGGCCCTGGGGAAGACAGTTCCATGTCCCTCTCTGAGCTTCTGGTGGTTGCCAGGAGTCATCTGTATTACTTGGCTTATAGCTGCATTTCTCTGCTTCCTGCCATGCTAATTGCCTTCCTTCCTGTGTGGGCTGTCTGTGTGTCCTCTCTTATTTTTATAAGGACATGAGTCACTGAACTAGGACTCATTCTAATCCAGTCTGACCTTATTTTAAATAATTACATCTGCAAATACCTTATTTCAAATGAGGCCATATTCTGAGGTCCTGGTGTACATGAATTTTGAACATTACTATTCAAATTCCACACTGTGTATTAGATTCTTCTTCAGAGTGAAACAAAAATCAGACATGTCATTTCTCTGGAGTGGATTTCTCATTACCTTGGAAAGAGTCTGGAGAATAGTATCTACACTTTGCCTTTATTTGGGGGCAGGGCCCTGTCTCTGCACTGCTGTAGAATCTGTGTGCACATCTGACTACCATTTAGCATTCCAAAACAAAACCACTCCCATAACTGTTTTTCACCTCATAATGCACACTCCTTGAGGAAAGGAAGCTCATCCCAGGACTGCTGATATCTCAGATTTTAGCAAATATGCAGCACAAAAACAAAATATTGACAATTTTGTTTAATCATTTATTTAGTCATCAGTTACTGAATGCCTACTGTGTGCCAGAACAATCAATATAGCAGGTGGGATAAAATGTTAGTCATACCTATTTGACTACTGATTTAATGATTTCAAGCAAAATATACATAAGCACACAGGTGAGCATATGATTCATCAAGGTTATTAGTACCCAGAGATCTGTGCATCCTTTGCTTAAAGTCTCTCATATGTGTCCTGTGTAAACTTCTTGCCTTGTTTCCAGTTCCTCATTCCCAGAATATATGCAAGACTGCTCATAATAATATATTATGTTTGGAACATACATTATAGTTGGAATGTATTTGGCCATAGATAATAGAAATCAAAACTAAAATTGTATTAGATCAGTATAGTTTTATTGGCTTCCCTGTTCTCACTTTTAAGGAAAAGTAGGCCCAAATCTTTTTCCATGTCAGCCTAGGATCTGACTTCCTCAACAAGACCTCTAAAGCACAAGAAGTAAAATCGAGAATCAATAAATGGTTCGGATTCAAATTTAAAAGGTTCTTCTCAACAAAGGAAATAATCAATAATGTAAGGAGAGAGCCTAGAGATTGGGAGAAAATCTTTACCACATGCACCTCCGATAAAGATAAAGCATTAATCTCTAGGATATATAAAGAATTCAATAAACTTAATACCAAAAAAACCCCAAATAACCCAATCAATAAATGGGCTAAGGAACCTGAACAGACACTTCACAGAAGAAGAAATACAATCAATGGACAAATATATGAAAAAGTGTTCAACATTTCTAGCAATTAGAAAAATGCAAATGAAAACTACACTAAGATTTCATCTCACTCTAGTCAGAATGGCAATCATAAAGAATAAAGGCAACAATAAATCCCAAAAAGCCAAATGCCAAATGTTTTCTCTGATATAAGGAGGCTGATTCACAGTGGGGTTGCGATGGGGAGCATAGGAGGATTAGAGGAACACTAGAATGGCCAATGGGGAGGGAGTGGAAGGGAGGGCACAAAAGGGTGAAGAAAAAAAAAGATGGTAGAATGAGATGGATATCATTACCCTAAGTGCATGTATGTTACAAATGGTGTGAATATACTTTGTATACAACCAGAGAGATGTAAAAATGTGCTCTATAAGTATAATATGAAATGTAATACATTCTGCTGTCATTTCTAAAAACTTAGAATAAAAAATAAATTTTAAAAAAAGAATATAGGCAACAATAAATGTTGGCATAGAGATGGGGAAAAAGGTACACTCATACACTGCTGGTGGGACTGCAAATTGGTGCAACCACTCTGGAAAGCAGTATGGAGATTCCTCAGAAAACTTAGAATGGAACCACCATTTGACCCAGCTATTCCACTCCTCGGTTTAGACCCATAGGACTTAAAATCAGCATAATACAGTAATGCAGCCACATCAGTGTTTATAGCAGCTCAATTCACAATAGCTAGACTATGGAACAAACCTAGGTGTCTTTCAATAGATGAATGGATAAAGAAAATGTGGTATATATATTCAGTGGAATATTACTCAGCTTTAAAGAAGAATGAAATTATGGCATTTGTCAGTAAATGGATTGAGTTGGAGAATACATATCAAGTGATGAAATAAGCGAATCCCCCAAAACCAAAGACCAAATGGTTTCTTTAATATGCAGTGATAATTCTCAATAAGGGGTGGGGGCACAAGAGAAGAATAGATTTACCTTAGAATAGGTAGAGGGAAGTGAAAGGAAGGGAGGGGAGGGGATGTGGGGATAGAAAGTACAGTAGAATGAAACAGATATTATTACTTTATATATCTATGTGACTGCATGACCATTATGATTCTACAGCATGTACACTCAAGAAAAATGAGAAATTATATCCTATTTATGGTATATCAAAGTGCACAAATACTTTATACTGTCATGTATAACTAATTAAAACAAATAAAAAATTTAAAAAAAATAAAAATAATTACAGATGCTGGCATTTGCTGGAATTTGCTTAGTTTCTCCGTGGTTTCATCTAAAACCCAACCTCTTTGAAACATCTCTCTCCCATCCTTTAGTGAATGAACTTTTGCATAGCGGTTTCATTCAAAGAGAGGAAACAGTGGTTGGGGTAAAGAAAAAGAAGCCTTATCTTCTTTTACCCCCTATTAGGGAATAAATTTCTTACCAATTGATGGAAGACTTCCTGTTCCATCTAATTAGCCAGAATAGACTAACATGGAAACTTCTGGCTGCAAGCAATGCTGAGAAATTAGTATCTATCCATGAGCAGATTAGATCTGTAATTATATATGTGTATATATATATATATATGTATATATTAGAATCTGTGTATCTTTAAAAATAGAAATTAGAGTTTCCTGTTTTCTTATTCTGAGAATGCAGCAAAAATTTTGTGATGCCTTCATTTTAACAGCTGACAGCAACACCCATAGGGGTAGAAGTGCAACTAGTCACTTCTTGTCTCAAGTTGGCTTCTCAAGTAATGACTTCTCTGAGCAGTTCAGGGGTGGAAGGGGTCTGGCAAAATGGGCACTTTTAGAATAGAATGGAGATAGCAATTAGTAATATTTCTAAGTATCTTAAGAAAAATGCACATGAATAGCCATGGATATTTCTCTTTCAATGGGATGCATTACTGCTTCTTCTGCTTCCCTCCGTTCTTCTATATTTCTATTGGTGTATTATAGTTACATATAATGATAGGATTGATTGTTCCTTATTTGTGCATGCACACAATATAGCAATATCATTCAGCCAATATCCCTCCCAAGCACTTCCCCACCTCCCACAGTTAACTCCATTTTACTCTCCCTTTGCAAAGGCACCTCATTCTTTTATACATTATTTGAAGCATTCGGAGCTCACCTTATTGTTCCAGAAATTCACAAGTGAGTCACATCTGGCCAATTAACATATTTTACCTCTCAGTCATGAGTATTGAGCTCTGATATTCATACATGTGAGGAAAATTAGATAGAGATCATGGATTTCTACTGGAACTCCAAAGAAATACATACTCTCTATATGCTAAGATTGCTAAAATGATGGGATAAATAAGGCTGAAGGACGTTTTGGCAAGAACTAAAGTGAAGGAGTAAGAAGAGCGGCTCCCTTGTTTTTGAACATCATTCATATCAGAGTCAGTAAGTAAAGTATGTTTTATTCAGTATCTAATGGAATTTCAATTCCAATCCTATAAATTCAATGCTGCTGCCTCTATTTTCAAGTAAAATTTAAGAGATTAAGTGACATATCCAGGATTATACATTGCCAAAGAAAAATTCGAATTTGAATCTCATGAGGATAGGAACCTTCTCTGCCTTGTGCATTCAATGATATCTGGCAGGTAGTATGTGCTCAATGATTATTAGTGAACGAGGGAACCAGAGTTGGAGTGCAAATCAACAAGAACCAGTGAAAAGCTGACTTAAGTCCATTTCTCAGTGTTCATTTGCCTCTTTTTATTTATTTATGTATTTATTCTGTTTTGAATGCAAGTGGAGAACTTACTGATAGGCCACGAAGCTGTTTGAAAATGTAACTAGATGAGTAAAGGGAAAGATACTACCTCACAGGAGCCCCATTTCCTTGAACCCAAATATCCAATATGAAAAGCAAACAAGGATTTTATTTGAAAATTAAAGCCCTGTAGTGGAGGTTAGCATGCTATTGAAATTTGCACTCCAAATCAATTTACCAGAAATGAACAACCACTAGCAGTGAAAGAACCCTACAGTTACCATCAAAAGCAAGCACCATATTTAGTTTTATTCTTGGCTTAAGGACCCTGGTCCTTGAGAACCATGTATTAAACCAATAATAACCCCTGTCATCCAAAGACTATATATGGTTAATAAATAAATGTTTTACAAAGTCTAATAAGGCTAGATTGTACCTTGCTATTTCATAATGTCACACAGCATAATATTTCTTTGCTTTTGGACTTCGAATAACAATTTTCCATTAATCAACAAAATGAGATTATTCATTATAGATAGTTATCATGTTCATGGAGACATATGGCTCAAAGCAAATTATAGGTAGCTTTCAAAGTACTAATTTATTAGTCATCCAAAACTGATTGCAGCTACTTGTGGAGTTTGCATAGACATAGTACAGTGAGATAATTAGAGTCATAGTTATATCAGTGCTGCCCAATAGAATTTTCCTGAATTTATGAAAATGACAGAAATTCTCTGTTTTCTTCAAAATGGTGACTACTAGTCACATGTGACCATTGATCACTTACAAGGTGGCCACTATGACCAAGGAACTGAATCTTAAATTTAATTTAGATTTAATTTTAATTCAAATGGTTATATGTAGCAGGAGGCTCTATATTGGACAGTACAGGTGGATAGCAGTGTCCTTAATGAAACAGATACAGAGCTGGACAATATGGAAATACAATCTACAGAGAGTAGATACTTTGCAAAGGATTATGCAATTTCCTTTAATTGTATTTTGATTGTTATCTTCAAACTCATCATCTATGTTGATAAGAAATGTTAGATGATCAAGTGCACTGAAATGGCAGTTTGGGGGGAGAATAAGTCCTGGAAAGATATAGAAGAGCCATTAAATAATATATTTACATTATATGTTCACTTAAAGACCGAATCTCTTCAAAAGCCAACAAGCCTCTTAAAATTTTAAAATATAAGGACTCAACATTAAAACTGGTTAAATCAACACATAAGGACAAACACTTTGGAATCCCCACAAGCTCTCCACTAACTTTTAGGGATTTCATAAATATATTTAAAGTAGAATGATTAGATTTTCTATACTGCACGTAGACTTTATTTTTTTCTTTCCTTTGTCTACTTTTAGTGTTTCTCAACTCCTATTATGCAAACAATTTTCTGGACTAGGTTAGGTATGCAAAATTATGTGTGCTACATTTTGTAGGTAATTTAAGGGCAATTTTTACATAATTGATTTTTGCCTTCTGTGCTGATTGACTGACTTCTGCGTGACTCTTGAACCTCTCTCAGTGTTTAATCCTCACTCTTCTGCTTGAAATTATTTTCCTCTGAAGGTTGTGAAACAAATCAATTCAGCATTGCTTCAACCACATTAAAGTATTTTTAAAAAATTCAAACCTGCAATTATCTGAATTTTCTAAGTGTTTGTATGCCCAAAGGCCTAATTGCTAAGAGTAGTTTCAAATAACCTAATAAACTTCAAACCTCTGCATATGGAATGATACCATTTCTATTTCTTTTTCTATATGTTCCAGACAAGCAAAAGCAGTACATTTTTAGAATTTTATTAGGGACAACTTATGAAAAAAAATGTTGTGATAGCAATTATGTTAAAATGAAATTTTCTTTTTCAACTTCTAGAATTTTCTAGATAGATCTCTTAATATCTGCTTACCTAGAAATTATACTGAATAGTTTGTTCAACAATTTCTTTATGTAAGCATTCCTTAGAATCATTCTGGAAACTTTTGGGATCCAAAACAAATATTAATAATCCCAATATCAGACATTTCCCAATATAATTTGTAGTAACAAAATCAAAATAATCATAGGTGAATGAATGTGGGTGATTACAATTTTAAGGAATGGTTTATTTTAGCAGTTATTTTACAAGTCTACCTATGCCAAAGTGTTTTTAAATCAGGGATTTTTGACATATGCTTGTCTTATAAAAAATCTTCTAGAAATTGGCAAATGAATTCTGATCAGCACATAAAATATATTCCAGTGCTTCTGAACACTCACATACAAAAAATTTGTTGTCTCTCTGAGGGAATATTTTGTTCATATTCATAGATATGGAGGTTTGCCAGGAAGATAGGGTAAGAAAGAATACTTGGATAATTTATTAAGTAAGAACAGCACAAGTCTTAGTGTCTTTATGAAACCCACGACAACATCACAGTCTTCTGCTCAACAAAGCTGACATCATTCATTTGACACATGCTCTTAAGTTCTTCCACAGTACCAGATGCCAGTGTTCTTGTTGTTTAACAAAAGTAAATACTCCTTTGTGTCTTGCTTCTAACAATAAACTGTAAGATGATGGGGGGAGGGACATAATTCCCCAAGTTCCTGTAGAAATCCAACAAGAGTTGGTGCACACCGCATGTTAGGTTTTGCACTTCCATCTTCAAAGGCTTCAACTTTTTAATTGCAACATTTACTCACTTCCTAATAAAATTGTGTTTTCTCTCCTAATATCTTGGTGTGGGTTCTCTTTTATGATTGGCTTACAATTCATCAATTCATTTACAAAACCATTTATTAAGCAAAAAGCATTATGATTTGAATGTGTCCACAGAGTTCACAGGTTGGAAATTGAATCCTCAGTGTAACAGTGTTGAAAGGTAGGACCTTAAGAGGTGATTAGATTATGAAGGCTTTGCTGTTATACATGAATTTATGCCATTATTTCAGGAGTGGGTTAGTTATCACAGAAATAGAATCCTGATAAAGAATGCATTTGGCTCCATCCCCACCTGCCCTTTCTTTTGCATGTGAGTGCTCATATGGATTCTTGGCTTTTTTTTCCTCTTGATATGAGATGATTCAACAAGAAATTATCACCAGGTGTGACCTTGGATCCCCATCTTCCATAACTGGAAGAAATAAAACTCTGTTCTTTATAAATTATCCAGGCTCAGGTATTTTGTTCCAGCAACACCAAACAGTCTATAACAACGTGCCAACCACTTTGCTAGTGCTTTATAATAGTTGTTGCCCTGAGTGAGTTCATAGTGTGTGATGCCATCTTTCCATTTCTTGTTCTATATTCTTATGTACCTTTGTCACTCTGCTGTATACCATTGTCATAAACATTTATTGAGTATTTTATAGAAGCTTGATAAATATTTATTGAATAAAACACGACTATGCAGGACACTGTGCTTAGCACTGCATCTTGGAAAGAAGAATTATAGTACTTTGGTTGAGTGTCTAAATGGAAGTTTGTAACTATAAAACAATATGAATTATTTTCATCTTTGCTATAATATGAGAAAACTGTAATTCCTTCTTCCCTTCCTCCCAAGACATGAAAGAAGAATAAATCTAAATGAATACAACTTGAAAATCATCCCAAGAATCATGACTTTTACTCAGAATAAGGCTGCATAGTTTAGGTTAATAGCTTTAGATCCAGAAACACCTTCTGTGTTCCTTTGACTCAAATAGTGGCTGCACAGTAAGTCATTGCCTTATGTGTCCCAATCCATGCAGGACTACTGCTTCTCAAGACAGATTTAACCTTTAATGCTAGGACGGTGCTCTCTTAAAGTTGTATCACAGAAATACTCATCCAAGAGAAATCAAGAACAGCAATGCCTTCTATACTGGCGGAAGCATAAAGGGATAAAAATGGTTTATGAATATTTTTGATCTTTGGCAAATATATTAAGCTACAGGAAAAATATCAGGTTCTTAATAAAAGCATTCTATAGCACTCAGGAGAGTTTATGTCAGATATACCTAACCTTTTTCTAACTCTTAATAATCCTACAATTGTTTTATCTGTACAACTAACAAATCTTTATTAATGTGTAGGCAAGAGCCAAGCATTGGAGATCTAATCCTTATTCTTACAGAGTTTCCTCATGCACAAGAGAAATAACATAGGGCAGGTTTTCTTGGACCACAATTCAGATTTCTCTACGTCAAAGTGGGAGCTAGCCAACCACTTCCAACTCTAATGATTTCAATTTACTGACATACAAAAGGATATTTGCTCAAATTGTGTCAGTGACTGGGATTCAAGTAGACACAGGTTTAACTGTTGTACTGTGGACTAGGGAGAATATAATGGTATTTATATTACAAAAGGTATATAAGGGAACATGTGGACTAATTCAATAAACTAGATTTCACTACAGAACATTAGTTTCAGAGGCCTGGTGACTAGTAGTACTGTGATAAGGAGGAGAAATAGGATTTATTAGATGATAAAATATCTGTATCCATTAGGGACATGATGGGGTCCAGAGTATGTCACTAAAGGTAAACTAGAGATCAAGAGCATCTCATTTAATTAAACACTATTTCACCTAATCGTTGTGGTGTACAAGAATTAAAGCATAAATGAGTTGTATCAGTAATATCAAAATCCAAATATTATTTGAAAGTGACAATGAATGCATGGAAGCTTCAAAATCATTATTTTGCAAGGATTTTGCAAGAAACTATATTTCCTACTCATGCAGAAGGTGGTTTAGAATCAGTGCAATTTGGTTAGTACATTCAAGAGGTCCTCAGTACTTTTGACATATGTAATATATAAAAATAAAGTACAAAATTCATTGGTATTCTCCACATTCATACCTGAAAGTTTTTGTTTTTCTTTTAAATTATGAATTGGCTGATCTGAGTCACTTCGGCCTCATTGTCTTCCTCTATATTCCTGATCACTTTCTTCCTGAAATGATTCTGCATGAATCACTGGCAACATTTAGACTTTGCTGACCCACTTCCAGCAGCATGGAAGTTCCATCTTCTGAAGATTTGTCTTGGGAGGCTGGTTTGATACACACAATATTGGCTTTGATTTCAGCTTTGCATTGGAGTGTAGTCACTCTGCAGCTTTCTTTTCCTCTGTAATTCATAGCTGTGGATACAATGTATGGCGTGGCAGAGTAAGAAAACAAAACAACAACAACAAAAGGAAACAGAAAACCACACAGGCCTCAGGCAGGTACAGTGTCCATAGCAGTGTGTGGGGTGCCCACCACGTGGTTATTCTGACAGTGGGAGTGGTGGTACCCTGCAAGGATGGATGTTCTCAGGCACTGTGAGGCCAGCTCTCCTGGCCAGGACTGATGCCACTGATGGCCCTGTGGCCGTGGGTGACCCGGTTAGCCTCAGGTCAGGCTGTCTTGGAGATCTTCCCCAGAAATCCTCACTGTTTGTTTGCTTGGTTGGGGTCTGGCTGTGAGTCCTTTTATTTTATTTTATTTTTATTTTTTAAGAGTTTATTAAAGATTTTTTATATTGTAGTAAGGTTGAGAAATACCATTTTAGGGGAAAATAATTTTCACTTGGCTCTGAAATTCGTAACACTTTCTCAGTGCTGCTGAAGTATATTTCTGTGTGGTTTAAATTGTCAGACATGGTGGAGAGGAGTTCCAGCATTAACCATGTCTATCTTACACCCACTCCAAAATAATATTTGTATTGAAAAATCTTTAGAACCTATAAATACAATCCAAACATAGTTCCCAAAGGGTCAATAAAAAAATGGCCTTTTGGTGTGTTTGTCTCAATTACTCTCTCTCTCTCTCTCTCTCTCTTTTTTTTTTTTTTTTTTTTTTTTTTTTTGGTACCAGGGATTGAACTCAGGGGCACTCAAACACTGAGCCACATTCCCAGCCCTATTTTGTATTTTACTTCGAGACAGGGTCTCATTGAGTTGCTCAATGCCTTGCTTTTGCTGAAGCTGGCTTTGAAATGGTGATCCTCCTGCCTCAGCCTCCCAAGCCGCTGGGATTACAGGCATACACCACTATGCCCAGCTTGCCTCATTCAGTCTGACTGTTTCCATAACTGTGTGTTAGAAAAGAAGTCATTGACAGTATCCCTTGTCTGACTACATTAAGTCATTTTGTAAAAAAAAAATATTTCCATTTTAAAACTTAAGAAATTGAATAAAAACCATATTGATGTCTGTCTAAATAATTCATCTTCTTAGACTCCATTATGATTCACTAAGTTGCTTCAAAACCTACTTTGCTGGAGAGGAGCCTGCTTCATATTGACATGAACCAATAGGAGAGGTTGATATTGGGAGTGAATACAAAATGTTAATTAGAAAGGCAGATGGATAACATAGATGAGAACAGAAATTAAATGTCACAAGGAAAAACTTTCTAAGTTTAGAGACAGAAGCATTTACATTTAATATGACTTCTGCTTCTGACTCTTAAACACTTTCCTTAATCAATTCTTTCTTAATACCTGATTGCACTTGACTTTTTAGTGCACCTTAGTTGATAGGCAAACTGGCTTCATCAAGAGGGAGATGTGTGTGCTCTTCGGGGGAGAGGAGTTCCAGGAGACTGCAGGAAAAGGAACATATTCTTTCAGTGCAGATTTTTATGACAGCATGAAAACAGTGTGGACAGGAAATGGTCACATTCCTCTTAGAAGTCAGTCACCTCACTCTTGCCGTGTTCCTGTGGGATCCCAAAGATACATTAATGACCTTTTCAATGTATTCTCTTGGGAATGCACTTAGAATGTAACAGTGCATGGCAGCGGCAGGAATTCTAGTCCCAGTCAGCTCCGATGAAGTTCATGAGACTCTCCAGGCAAGGAGGGCACTATTTAGAAGCAGGAAAATAAATCTCCCTGAAGAATCCCCAAGCAATTTACCAAAGTTTAATCAGCTTATTATTGTGTTTCAAATAAGCTCTGCTACTTTATTACCTTTAATAATAAATATACATTAAAATTTATTCAAAAAGTCACAGGGGATGTTCTGGATTAGAAACAATTCTTGTAGTTTAATAGACCGTGAGTTCTTTTATTGCACTAAAAATATTAAATTCCTACCTTCTTTAAGGATCTAAATATTTTCTCATAGTATGTAGTCCAGAAATATATTTGCAAATATCTCATGTGCTCAGGACTACTTTGTTTTGCAAATAGTTTCAAAACATTTTGTAAAGGCTTCTCAGAGGATGTATTTCCAAATAGGTAAACATGCGCCTCCCCCATCCCAAACACAAATGACACCTTGGAGAGTTTCCATGTCCTCTAAAGTTCCCCCACCTTACGTTTCAGCAATAAAATATTCCTCCAGGGTATAAGGTAACAATATGGAAATAGAGTGAATGTATAGGAATAATATACAAATTTCAGTGTGTAGTTAACTTATAAACAGCAGAACATACCACTTCTTCCCAACAGTGAATAGCCAGACTAGTAGGTGATCCCTCCCTATGACTTTTTTTTTTTTTTTTTTTGGATAGAGATTTATTTTTTTTCTTTCTTTTATAATGTCACAGATTGATTTATCATAACATGTATAAATATGTGGGAGCAAATGATAAATTTTATTTCCAAGAAAATTACTGCATGTGCTATTGAATGTGGCCTTGATAATCAAGACAGTCTTTTCTTGAACAAGTATACAATTCATGATAAGCTTGGTGAGTCATTCAAAGAGAGGCATTTGCTGAGAGTGAAAACCAACCCCAAATTTGCTATGGTAAGGTCAAGGCTCCACATTGAAATCTAAGTGGAAGACAACTGTAAGAAGTTACATCGTTTGTGCAGAACTTACTTCTTAATTATGTGGCTTCTGGTTTGTTTCACCTACTTTAATGTGTGGGGAAGATGTAACAAAGCTCAGGTCATTATGTTTCTCAGTGTCTAAAGGTAGAAGGTTAAATTAACTTTTAATCAAAAGAAACTCAAAATCATAAGAGTTGACTGCCACTGTATGCTCTATTTTTTTTTCAAAGAGCACATTTCATGCTATATTGAGTCTCATTTCTGAATTTCATGTCGAAGGTTGGAATCATCCTACAGGGAGTGTTGGCTGGGTTTACAATGTCCTTTACTTCTTACCTGTAAAGACACTGAAGATAAAAAACATACTCCACAAAGAAGGGAGAAGTGTAGTCACCATACAGCTGAACTCCACCTGTCCTAAGATGTTCCAATTTTCCTTATGACTTCTTTGGCTTCCTGAGACTGGAACATGCCAGATTCTGTATTTCTAGGAGATTTAGTAGGGTCTTCAGAGAGCTCACTCTGTTCCTGAATTTGGCTTCTAGACTAGTTGCTGAGTTTGTCTGCTCTAAGGCCCAAACTGGATAAATTGTATTACTTAACTAATTATACAGATTTAAAACCTTCCAAAGAAATATCTTTAAAATACAGATGAAGACTGCAAGTAGACAATTTTAGAAATCCATTTTCCTAAATGCAAACCATCATGTAGACAATTTGTTAAAGCACAAATTCCATTATGTGGTTGATAGATTGTTAGTGATTATTTGGCTTTCTTCCATCTGCCTCAGAAAAATATACATCACAGAAATTAAACATGAGTGTGTTTCCTTTTTTAAAAATCTGCATTTTAAATGGTAGTATTTTATGCATTTACAAAACTATACAGTCATTTTCATATTGCTATGTTCATATAATTATTTACATATGTCAAAAAGTGCTTTGGATTGATGTAGAACATACATATAGACTTAAGCCAGATAGTAGCAATATCTTCAGGATTTTTTCTGCACATTGGTTAAAATAACAATGAAATTAATGAGCTATTCATAAATTAAGTGGCCATGGTATACTGTATAATTTGTGGTGGATTGGAATATGAGATAGTTATATAAAGAACTAATCAATTATCTGCTGAATTTAATCCATTTATACTTGATATGTTCAATTGGAAGTCCAAGTGATATTATCTGCTTATTAAAGCATAATTCTAAAATCAGCCACTTGTTTGTATTTGCAGAGGACAGCTTCCTATTTATATTTTTAATAAAGTAACTGCCCCAAATTTGTTTTTAAGATTGTGTCAAGGGGTTCATTCCTGATAGTCTTTTTTTTCTTTAGGGAATTAAATATTTCCATTTTTTTATGGTATACAGAATACAGATTTAATGAAAAACAAAGATAACGTATAACATACAGAGGAATTACAGAGTTCCGTTTTCTCCTCTGAAACATGAAAAATATGTTGGTGCAGATGGTACATAGATGGAATAGGTAGCAAAACAGAAAAGACATAAAGGCTTATATAAAAGAGATAAAGGTTTATATATATACCCTTTGTAAGTCCTATTGGAAAGTGTTTTGCTATAGAACTTACAAAGTTGTAAATATTTTACAGTGTTGGAAATGTTGACTCACTGATAATTTTCTTATAAAAATAAGGCATGTCTTCCCAATTCTAAAGCATGTGAAGGAGTGGCAAGTCTCTGCTTACCTAGCTTCTTCATTCCCTCTAACCTTTTAGAAGGACAGATGAATCTATTTAGTACATGGCTGTTCCGACAGGTATCTCTAGAATCTTTGAGAAAATTTGAGGACAATAAATGAAGGAATGAATGTTTGCCTGAGCTGAGCTAGAACATTTAGGTATATGAAGGTACAAAACTGCTCTTTGTAATGACAGACTTTGTGTTTTTCAATACGAATGAAAAAAAAAAATAAACTCAATTCCAGGTCTGCATCTGTTGGTCTTTGTGCTAATTATCTATTAAAAATTCCCTTTTCCTCCTCTGGCTTAGACCTCTCCTTCTACCGACTTCTTCTTAAAAGAAGAATTTTAACATTCTCAAGTATCTATCAATTTAAACATATATGTGTATGTCCCAGTCTAATATCCATACAAGTTATCATCATCTCTTTCTTCCATTCTAGGGAAGCTGGAAAAACATCTGTCCTTATTCACTTCTTCTCCATCAAACTTTCAACATATGATGATGTGTCTTCTGACCTTACCACTTGATAGAAACCAATCTGAACAAAGATATGAACAATTCTCTGAATGTTAGATGCAGTGGCTACTTTCAGGCCTTATCTACCTGACTTTTCCACACACTGTTTGCCACCATCAATGACAATTGCTTCTTTCCTGAAACATGTTCTTTTGGCTCCTGTGACATTAGGCTCCCTGTTATTCCATCTCCTCTTGTGGATAATTCTTCCTGTTTACTTTTTATCCCTTTGTGACCATGTTAGTACTGGTATTTCTTTGAGAATTGCACTAAACCTGCTTTTCTCTACTCTCTACATCTCTAGGACATCTCACTTGATCTCTTGGCCTCAAATTCCATAGACATGCTGATGATTCCAAAATCTTCACCTCCTGAAATCTAGAGTCCAATGTATAATGTCTACTCTTTTTCTAAATATTTTTTTAGTTGTAATTGGACACAATACCTTTATTTTATTTATTTTTTATATGGTGCTGAGGATCAAACTCAGCGCCTTGCACATGCTATATGAGTACTCTACTGCTGAGCCACAACCCCAGCCCTAGTGTTTACTCTTGAGTATCCTATTATATCACTGTTTCTCCCTTGTCTACCATCTCTGATGAAAACCATGTTGTTTTTTCTAGTTTTCTCTCTCTACATGAGAGAGACTCCCATTCACATAGTTACTGAGTATTCTTCCGTATTCTTCTCCATCCCTGACAAATTCTTCACATGCCTTTGGTATTGTATGTTGCTTCCTCCCAAAACATTCATTTAGTTCTTAAATTTGAGTTTTGTGGTCTCCTGTATGTTCCCACAGCCACACTTACCATCTAGCCCTATTGTTCATGATGCATTTCTCCCTCCCTCTCTAGGCATAAAACTATATGAGGTCCATGGATTTTTGCTGCTATTCAAAGAAGTGTACTACCTCGGACAGCACAAGTACATCCCATAAAGCACACCTAATATACTTCCTTAATGAATCAATGAAAAAGAAGAGAGGAAGTAAACCATTTATAGAAAGTCAAAAGGGAATCATTGCTATCAATAGCAACTGGCCTTTTTTACACATTGGTTAATATATGGTAGATGAGGTTTTGGTATATCCTACCTGAGAAGAATTAAAGTACAATTTTATTTGCTAGATTTGTTTTGCAATTATATTAACCAGATTTTTTAAAATTCTACATAACTAGAACATAAATAGAAGTGACTAACACTGAAAACAAACTGGACTAAGCAAAATAGAAGGATTTATAGCCTCAAGTCACTGAAAATCTCCAGCAGTATTATCTAGATCTAAGGGCTCAACTGATATCAAGAGTGATTTCTC
Source organism: Tamias sibiricus (assembly GCA_025594165.1). Taxonomy (NCBI): domain Eukaryota; kingdom Metazoa; phylum Chordata; class Mammalia; order Rodentia; family Sciuridae; genus Tamias; species Tamias sibiricus. The sequence continues at coordinate 17,510,005 of CM046662.1, forward strand.
TCTCCAACTTTTTGCTCTGCTTTCTTTTTGGTTGGTTTTACTCTCAGGGAAGTCATTCTCCAAACCCTGGATCTAACAAGTCTCATTTCTTGGTGGTGAAAATATTTCCTGGAATTGAGCTTTGTTAGCTGAGCCAGAAGTTTCTATTCCTGAATAGACTAGAGGATCTGATTCTATGATTTACAGGACCTGGTCACATACTATCCCCTTGAGGAAGAGATGCTGTCAGATAAATCAAGTTATATGAACTGAAGATGGGGGAGATGGCTTCCAAATAAAATATGTTCTATTACCAGTAGCAATGAGAATGGATTCTGTGTAGGCCAAATTTGTGAACAAGTCCCTCAAAGATGTGAATAGAAGATATGCTCTTCATTTTAATAGGGAAAAAACATTCTAGAAACTTCTAAAATGGGAGGTAGCCCTTTTATAAACAAACAAGAAATTAGTTTTTGGACTTGTAATGGTTTTCCCAGTCTGTATAACTTTGTATCCCAGTACACTCATCATTTAAGTAAAAACTTGGCATCTATAATAATGTCCGTGTAGATGTTCTAAGAAACCTCCTTCTTGAGCTACATATTATCAATTAAAAGTTGAAAAGCATAACTAGAGTAACTTTTCAGCTCATCATAGTTCATAAACCTTGAATTCTCCCAGTATTTTTCAACTGAGAAGTCACAGCTGTAAAGATAATTACCACAGTTGCAAATCTATGTGCCCAAAGCACAGAGGTAGCTTCAGGTCTACTATACAATCATGTCTGAAAGTTGCAAAACATTTTAAAGGAATTTCCCTCCTGAGTGTGGGATGGCTATATGTGTAGCTTAGAAAATGCAAAACCCACAACAAGGTATTTCTCCTTCCTCCTAGGGAAAGCAATTAGCATGCTAAAAAGCACATGTCCTTCTAGGTCATTTGAGTTTCAGGATACTTACATGTGAAGTTGTATTTTTAAAGATACATGGGGATTTTCTTGTGAGAAGAGACAGAATAGTCCTTCTAATTTCTGATGCGCACACACACACACACACACACTCTCTCTCTCTCTCTCTCTCTCTCTCTCTCTCTCTCTCTCGGAATTTACAAATGCAACATGATTTGTGACATTTTTAAATCTACTGATTGTCATGTTTCCAAATAACTATAAATTGATACTCATAGGAAATGTAATTGTGTAATTAGATTTGTGTAAATTTTTAAAATGTAACATACTTGGGCTATAATTTTGTAGAACATTTAGGTTAATATTTTTCCAGTATTATTTCAGCTGTTGAAAACATATATTTAAAAAAAGAAAGAGATACTTTATTGCTTAGACTCTTTGTGGGAAAGGTCAGATTATCTTTGTTCAGCATTATTCAAAGAATCTGAACTCTAATATCCGACCTCTTCTTGCATACTGTTGAGATTATAAACTCTGGCATAAAATGGAACTTTTCTCAAAATTACTCACGCTTTTTAAAAATTATTAAGCATTTTGTAGCCTCAAAGTATGAGTTAAAGCAGGCTAGATTATGGCATAATAACAAATAAGGATCCAAGGCTCAGGGGCTTAACAGAGTAAAGATGTTTTTCTAATTCAATCTAATACAGATCAGTGGCCAGTCAGAGGCATCTGAACTCTACATTTGACTTAGCAAGCCTGGGTGATTCAATATTGTTACATCATTATCTCAGCCAAAGGCTTCTGGGGGAGAAAGAACTTGGCCAATGCACACCTGTGCTGAGTAGTTGAAGTAGCACCAATCATTACCATGCACAGTCTATTTTGTAGAACTGGTCCACCTGAGCCAGCTTCTGCAAGCACAGTGGGAAAGGTAAAGAAGCATATCTAGTGAGTGCATTTTTTCCTTTATACTCAATTCTTTCATCCAAGAATTCTCACATAATATATAGATTTCTTACAAATTAGTGCAAAGTAACAATCTAGTATAACAAATTAAATAATAAATCTAATGTGTTTAGCACATGTATATTAATAGAAAATACTAAATAATTACCATTTTTATTCTTTCAGAAAAGGGACTATTAGCATGGTAGTTGCTTAGTGTTTCATCAACTTTTTCTGTAGTATAATTTGTAAGATCACTTCAAATATATTTTTTATTCCCCTTGGTGATTTAACTTTAAATCTAATAAATGAGATTTTGACAGTATCTTGATAGACTTCAATATTTGATTTTATTATAGTAATTGGGAACATTTTTTAGAAGAGATAACAATGTGAGACTGTAGGCACCTATATGTTCTGACTGAATCTAGTTGTTGAAAGTCAAGATTCATGTAATCAGAATTTCATGTTCTTTTCATAGAATTAAGGGGTTCATATTCAAATCCATTCAATGCAGCATCCTTACTTTGTGAAGACTGTTGTGTTTCAGGGGCTACAAAGATGACTTAGATACATCTGTGGCCTCAAAAATTTCCAATATTGTTAGATAAGAACAAGCATTTGCACAATGCTAATATATGCAGATTAAGCTCTAGAGGTCAGAGAATATACAATATCCAGGCAGGAAACAATGGAAGTAACTCAAAGACGAGAGCTTTTTGAGATGTGGGGGACTTTTGAAAGCACAGAGAGCAGTTCCTGGTCTAAAAGCAAGAATGTTATGGATAATATTTAGGAAAAACACATCAAGCTTATGTAAAAGGAGCTTTGAAGGCCTTAGTCACAAATATTTCATAACCTGCTAAGTAAAATAGATCTGCAGAAGGTTTATTATTTCTCTCCCGTATCATAGTCATGTTTCTCATAGATAAAAATTTCCCTGTGTTCTTATTAACTGGAAAAAACTTCCTGAATTGAGCATCATTTTCAATATAAAAATATGAAACTTTATATCTCTACAAACCTGTTAGACCTTGTACTACCACCCTTCTTCTGAAATACTTTTCCAATTAACTTTCAATCCTTTTTGTACCTGATAAAAGAGATGAAACAATGTTCTCCAATATAGATAGGAACAGCTGATAGGTGCATAAGTTAATGCAGTAGTTTTCCATTTTCCATTCTGAGACTATTGGGAGCTTTGAAGAAGTGAGTAAAAATAGGAAATGATTTTATGTTGTTGTTGTTGTTGTTGTTGTTTAATTTGGCAAGGTTTTCCACATAGAATCTCAAAACTTCTTTAAAGAAAGTAATGCAAGGCTCAATCCTCTTGCAAGAAAATTTCTAGTAAGATGTCATACATTGCATCTATAAGATAGGAGGCCTATGTAATTAGTATACTCAGCCTTCAGATTTGGAAAAGCAAGGGGATTAAATACAACAAGATAATAGTTTACAAATATATTTGAATGATAGGTTTAATATTGACTTGTGGATTACATCATCACTGGAAATATTTTTGTTAGAACTGGAGAAACTAGACTTTAGAAAGGAGACTTTTAAAAATAATTATTTATAGAATCCTAAATATGTCCATTGTCATCAAACCACTGGCGGGGAAACACACATGCACTTAGCAATTACCTTTCTAAAAATGTTCTGATTAAATATTTTTTAAACTGATGATTATGTACAACTGTATTCTCCAGTTATAGAACATACATTTATAAAATCAATAATATAAATTATAAAAAGAAGCTATTTTATACTTATACCTGCCCAAAAAAAAAAAAAAAAAAAAACGAGAAGGCTTAAGGATAAATATTATCTTATCGTTTAGATTTAAAGTGTTCCCCAAAAGTTCATGTGTGAGACAATGCAGATTGTTCAGAGGTGCAATGGTTAGATTATGAAAGATGATGTAACCTAATCAGTGTTAATCCACTGGTCTGAGTTAACTGGGTGATAATATATCAAGGTAGGGTGTGGTTGGAGAGGGTAGGTCACTGGGGGCGTGTCTTCGGGATTTATATTTTGTTTCTGGTGAGTGGACCTTGCTCTCTGATTCCTAGTGCCATGTTCTCTGCAGCTTTCTTCAGCCACCCTGTTCTGCTATGATGTTCTGCCTCACCTTGGGCCCAGAGCTATGGAGTTGGTTAACCATGGATGAATCTCTCAAACCATGATCCAAAATAAACTTTTCCTCCTCTAAATTGTTCTTGTCAGGTATTTTCGTCACAGTGAAGCAAAAACTGACTAAAATATTGGCTGTCAATCTATTTATACATGTAGATAAATGTGGATATATAGCCAAACGTGTAAGTGCTAGGACGGATGAAAACATTACTTCTAAGTGTGTCAAGCTATAGTTATGTCACATATTGATATGATACTATAGAAATATGAAAAAAAATAATGAGGAATTTTTATTTTTTGCATTGGTCTATTTTCTGCTCTTCTTCATTTGGTAGAGGCCTGTAACAAACCAGTGCTTTTGGCTTTCTTTCAGTTCAAAACTGGAAATAGTGGTTGCTTTAGAGCCGCTTAATGCCATCTTCCTCAGAAACATTATGCTCTTGCAGTTTGGAAATCTATATCCAAGAAATGAAATGCTCCTCTGAATTTGGGGGTTTAAAAAGGAATTTCTACTATTTTAAGGTAAACAGCATCAACTTCAATTTGTATCAGTATGAATGGAAACCTAAGGATGGTGTTAGTTGATGGAAATATGCTGACACGCTGTATTACTTGCTCGTATATATGGAATGGATTTTTAAATTGATGATATTATCTTGACAATTTTGGAAAAAAACTCTCTTTATTGACTTTAGAATATGTTTACAATCTGAGATATATTAATAGTTGTCAACCTGGTATAAATGCAGGTACATTTTTCCTGGAAATGTGTCATGAGAAAGGATATATTAATTTTTCTGTTTTTCTTGTCTTCAGTTCTATGTCCTGCTTAATGCTTTATATAATTTATTAAAATGTTCTGTGTATTTGTTTAACATGTCTTCCTATAAGAGAACCTCAACTCCATGAAAAAAGGAACTTTCTGCTATGTTCACCATTGCATTCTTAGGGGTCAGAACTTGTACATAATTGGTGTTTAATAAGATCTGTTAAATGAATAGATGGATATTATGTACACACATGCCATTTATGTGTGAATTATACATATAAACCATATGTCTGTATAGGAGATCATCATCTTAATCATTCACAAACACCTCACATTCACACTGTGATACATGTGTAATTTCTAAGCTGGTAATGGTTTATTTTCTTAGTTGTGAAATTCTCTTTCAATGGAAAGGCACTGAAGTCACCTCAAAATCTCCCCCCACAAAAAGGGAGTTTCTAACTGAACACAGCCTCAGCCCTTTGGCTTGAAAGGGACCTGGTGGCCTTGATTTGGATTTTATATTAACATTTCTTTTCAAGAGGAGTCACACTGCTCCACGGGTGTCCTGAATCACTCTCACTTGATGTGCTACGTGAAGATCAGCTGAATCATACCAGAGTCAAGTTGCCCCATGAGGAATGTGTCAACTTTTTAGTCTTCATTCACATGATGGAAAGTGCAGCTAATGGCACTGTTATTTTATCACATTGGAAAACTTTAGAATCAAGTGGCTAAAAATATTTTTTTTCACTGTGAAAGATAATGAGGACTCTAAAAGATTACCTTTGAAAATATTTTTAAAAGGTGAGGGTATTATGACTGCGTCTTCTCTTTCTGGGTAACAGTTTTCCCAATTGAAGTGTGTGTTTCAGAGGTGTTCATCATGGGGATTTCTGGGTTCCTCAGCCATTCTACCACCTGGTATGCTGCCGAGGGAGACTGGAGATAAAGAACATGTTCATTATTTTCTTCATGTATGCATTCATTCTATCAGGCATAGTTACTCTAGTAAAATTGTATCCCAGGGCTGTTCTAGACTCCTCCTGGTAAGCAAGGGAGAGTGATAATGATGGATTCAGTGCTGGGTGAGATGTGCTCTTATAATGTTACATGGTTCTGAGACAGACAAGGACTGGAGGCCTCCAGGACCACTGCTTTTAGTTGAAAGTACTTGTGTTGATTCTTGAAAAACGGGTAGCATCCTCATTCTACAAGTGTTTACTGATGGTCTTCTTTGGAACTAGATTCTGGTATACTTACAGGGAAACAAAACAAACGTGGGTATTGCCCTCATGGACCTCAACAGCCTGTGAGAGGAGACAGACATACATCAGCTAACCTCCAAATAAAAATATGTGACGAGTGAGGAGAAAATGCAAGAAGTTGTAAGAAAGCATCAGAGATGAATGGACATTCTGATATATGGCTCAGGGATAATCTCTTGTTGAGGAAGTGGTATTTGAAATCACACCTTGAGTGGAAGTTAGCTAAGCAAAGACAGAGAATTGCCTATCAGATGGCAAGAACAAAATTCCTTGTCTTTTACTGAAAGAGCTTTGCTTTCAAACAGAAAAATAATAAAAAAAAAATCTTTACATCATGGCCTTCACTGAATATTATACTAATTTAAAAATTCAGAATGCAACCAAGAAGGCTGGTTTGGGAAATGTTAGGAAAAGAGCTTGAAAATGTTGATGTTATTGTTGTTTTTAGTGTTTTTTTTTTTTTTGACTTTTTAATTCTCAAAGGGGAACATGAAATACTTCAGAGAATCATTAGAATATTGTTTGTATTTATTTTTGTTTTTGTTTTTGCAATTAAGTAATCACTTTTGACTTTCTGGCTTTATTGCTAGTGGGGTTTTTGGATTTTCAAATGTCATTTTATACTTGGCCCTGTGTAGCCATAGAACACAAAGACCCTACCCGATGTGGAATTACTGCATTTTGAACTTTTCACTCTTCAATAAACTTTTCTATTTATGCCCTCCAACCATAATAATTCACTCTTATCAGATTGTATTCCTCTCTGCCCATTTCAATTTTCAGTCCATTTCTGTTTTCATTCAATATTGGTCAGCCTGCAATACAGCACATCTGTGAGGGCTCTGCTTCTGTTCTCCAGTGATGCAAATGCTTTACCATGTGCAGTGGGGCAAAGGCTTTCATTTGGTTTTTAATCTAACAGGGCAACTGCCAAATCAAAGTTTCTGGACCTTTACTCCAAGTCTTCTTTGAGGAACTGACATTTAAACTGAGCATTAATGGAACTGATCATGCAATAGCAGGAAGGAGGAAGAGCACTCCCAGTGAAGAAGGGAGAAGCAGAAGTTCCAAGCAGTGGGGATTGCTATGTGCAAAAACAAAATCAAAGAATTGATACAGTATAGTCCATGCAAGGGACTATGCTTAGTTGTGCAAGCTACTAAATTTAGAGTGAAAACACAGAGGAAAAATAAAGGTATATCAGCATTTGTTTTATTTAGAGGAAGAAAACTAGAAAAAAGAAAAGAAATAACAACAGATGCTTATACTACACATTTATGACTGTGGGATCTTCAGTATCAATCCTGGTTCACCTTACTCTTCCCTTTAGTGTAGCTGTTGTGGGTGAAACCTGAATCCATCTCCCCCTTTCCACCTGCCTGCCAACATGATAATTACATCTTTTATATCCCTAATATTAGAGTTTGTATTATTAGAGACCTAGTATGACCTTCAGAGTAAATAATGCATTTCATATCTTATATTAAAGTTTCATTCTATCTCCAAACCATGTAAAGTAAGCAGTTTTCTATTTTAAATTTATTGCTGGGAAAATATGTTGATCATAAGCCCTATGCTGTCCCACAGTAGATATTTTATTTTTAGTATTATCTTTTTGGTTATTCTCCAAAAATTGTTATGTCCTTCAAGTAATATTCCAGAATGTTAAGTGATTTTTTTGAATCCTTCTAAAGCCAATAGAGATTTAGCTTCTTCAAATGATTGCCTAGAGTCTACATAATCTTCCTTAAGTCTCAAAGGCTTTTTGATCTGCCATTTCAAATAGTTCTATCAGCAATTTTTTAAAAAAATATATTGATCTGGTAAACTAACTGGAACAGAAACAGAGGTACTAAAGTAATAAAAATGCGGAGATTTAGTGAGGCAAAACCTATACTTAGAGTTAACAGACACTTAGAAAAGACGAAAAGAGCTGTTTATTACATTCAAGATTTAAATGAAACGAACCAATATTTGTGCGTGTTCACAGCATTGAATCCAGACACATAAATCATCTAACTTCCTTTAATTCCACATGTAGTTTGAACACCCTAAACCCAACATATATATGGAAATTTTTTGAGGCAATGAGAGTTGATCCGAGTACAAGCACTTAGAAATGTGGTAATGAAAAGGAGTACTTGACAGTAAGGTCTACCCTGGCAAGAATCCCATCCTTGTTTCCTAAAGGAATAATTGAGCAAATGGCAAGTTAACAGGCTAAAGTCAGGCTTTGAGAATGATAAGTAAATTTGTCAATGGATGGAGAAAAACAATGAGGAACTAGAGAATAAGCATGGAACATTTGTTTGGAGACTGAGTTCAGTTGACAGTCAAATGCACTACAACTTGCCTAAAACTTACTGAGGGGTCTTGGTCAAGAGATTTCACTTTGAACTTGAACAAGTAACTCAGGGGAACTTCAGTTCTCTCATTCTGATAAGTGGCTTAACAGTGAATGTGTTTCTTCATGTGTGTAAGACGTGGTTGATGATAAAGACATTATTGAACTGTTGAGAAATGTAACTAGGTAATTATATAAATCTCTTAGTAAAGTATCTGATATGTAATAAGAACTTATAAAATTTTAAATATTATAATTGTGATTTAGATTCTGACAGCAAACTGTGAATCAAGATCCCAGGGATTTGAGAATCTGAGGACAAGACCCTGTTACTAAGGAAGGGACTAGTTCTTGCTTGTGAACAGAAGCATAGTGCTAGTAGAACATTGTATTCCTTGAAGAATAGTCTGAAACCTTCTGGGTGTTTCTCTAGTGTCTGACTATTTCCTCAACACTCTAGGGCTCATTGAAAGTGCAATTTTATTCCAATCTACCAAGGGCTAATGGAGTTGGAGTAACTTTTAATCTGAATTGAGATTTTAAGATGAGACTTATCCAGGAACTTCATGTCCTGCTATCAGTATATCTAACTGAAGGAACTGGAACTGACAAAACCATCCTTGTAAAGCTCTTGGCCCAGTGCTCCACAAACCCTCTGAGTAATTGCTTATGGTTTCCTTCTTGAAACACTTTCTATTCTTGACTTACCTGGTAACTAGAGTTATCAGATTTTTACAAATAAATACAGTTCAATTACATCTTCATCTTAGAGAAGCAATGGATAATTTTAGTGCATCTTCCAAATAATGAATATATTGAGCAAATTTACTAATAACCCATTTCTTCCAGTTTCCCACTTGCTCCTCTATACCTTTTCAGTTTCCTCTTCCCCAAGAGCTACATTGACCTCCTTCCCAAATTTCTTTCTACACTGGACACTTTGAATATGGTGTTCTCTTTACCTGGAAAAGATCATTTCAACACTATTATCCTGGATACATTATACTCATCTTCAAGTCTTGGCATGCTCAGATTTAACCCTGTACTAAGTTAGGTTCTTCATTGTGCAGTTTCACACCACACTTTGCAAAACATATTGTATGTATATTTGTTGTATGCCTGTTTCCCTTTTGAGATTAAGTTTTATGGGACAAGAATTATTTTTGACTCAGTGTCTACTGAGTCTTCTGTGCCTGGCACAAGAAATTCACTCAACAAACATTTGTAGAACATGGAAGGAATGATAATTCTTTTTGGTATGATTGTTTCTAATAAGCATTATCTTTTGGTTTGCCTGGCATATATTCCCAATGTATATCAAAGAAACCAAGGAGCGGCCTTCTCTTGCTTACTAACGAGAGGTTAATCAACAATTTTCTATGGTAAAGTTGTCAGTTCTTGTTTCTCATATAATAAAAAACATTTACTGAGTACCCTGCAATGTCCCAAATGATGTTGCTGGTGCTTAAAATATCTAATATGGTCTATCATCAACTATAATAAGATCAATACTAATTCACAGAATAATAATTAATAATCCTAATGTCAGTTGCTTAATTTAATATCTGACAGGATATTGATATTTGGGGGAAATTAATAATTAATACTCTATATGGGCAGGGCCACTGGCAAAATCAAGTATAAAACAAAGTGGTTTCTTTTCCTGAGAAAAGGAAGTTAGAGGCAGCATAAGATACAATGTGACAAGCTGAAAGAGTTTAATGCTTTATTTTCCAACGTGGAGAGTTCATTTATGTCTAGATGATAGAGATTACAATTATTTGAATCAAATAACACACTTCCTCATTAATAGCAAATTTCTACCTAATATCTTATCATCTTTTGTTTTACTTAGCCATAAAAAATCTATAACTCACTTCACCAGAAATATTACAACTTGCTAAATATTGGCGTTTCTTGAATTAAAAGTAATTTTAAGTCATGATCTGTTTAAAAACCATGAAGTCTTATCTGCTACTTAGTTGCTTGTCATTTCTCTCCTGTGAATACCTCTTAAAGAGAAGCCATCTCACCTTTGTTACATAAGTTTACATTTAGATTCTGCAAATTATTTTTCTGCATTTGTATTAAATATTTGAGATGTAGCATTTTTGTGGTTTGCAACTCCCTGTTCATAGACTACAAAGTGAATTATTAATAGTAAAGAGAAATATATTTCAAAAGATGTGAATATTATACTTTTTGGACTAAATTTGTTGCTATGGTTTCAATGGCCCTACAGAACTCAGGCCTCCTCATGAACAAGGTGAGTCCCATGTGGTTTTTCTCTCTCTCAGACCTCTTGCTTGCCCTTCCACCATGCTATGACACTCAAGAAGGTCCTTGACAGATGCAGCCTCTCAATCTCCAGAACTGCAAGCCAAATAAAATTCTATTGTTTATAATTTACCCAGTCTGTGGTATTCTGCTATTGTAATACAAAGCAGACCAAGATAGAAAATTGGTACCTGAAAGTGTGGCAGCAGCCTTGGAACTGGGTAGTCATCAGAGACTGAAAGATTCAGAGGAACAGATCACAAAAGCTTGCATTCTCATTAATAGAGTGTTAAAGACTATTCCAGTAAGATCTCAGGAGAAGGAAAGAGCTGTAGAGAAAGTCTGAATCTTCTTATAGATTACTTATGTGGATGTGACCAGACTGCAGTTAGAAATATGGACAGTAAAGACTCTGCTGATGTGGACTCAGATGGAAATAAGGAATTGGAAAATGGAGTAAAGGTCTTCCATGTTATCCAATTGCAAAGAACATGGCTACAGTATGTTCATGCCTGGAAGCTTTCTGGAAACCAGAACTTGGGAGCAATGAACTAGGAAATCTGTCAGAAAATGGATAAATAGCAAAGCATTCAGGCTGCTGCATGCCTACTTTGTAATGAATAAAAAGAGATGGAAGATGAAAGAAATAACTGAAAGTCCCAATTTATAATTTAAAAAGAAGCATAGCAGAAAGATTTGGGAGATTCACTGCTGGCCATATGAGAAACAAAAGTGTATTTGGGAGAAAATATTAAGAATATAGCCAAAAAAACCTTTTGCTAAGGAGATTCATGTCGATAGAAGGAAGTTGAAGCTATTTATTAAGACAATGGAAGACAGGCCACTTGAGGATATTAGAAGGTCTCTGAGACTATCTTTCCCATCATGGGCCCAGAAATCTAGGAGGGCAGAATGGCTTGGGGAAATGGCTTGGAGTGTCCTTCATGGGCTTTCTGCTCAGACCTGCTTTGGATCTGTGTTCCCCACATTCTGGCACCGTGATCTTTAGCTGTCCCAACTGTGGTTCAGCTGGACTCAGCTTCTGGACTCCAGGAGGTGCTGAGGGTACAAGCGATAAGCTTTGGTGGGATTTTCTGTGGTGCTGCCTTTGCAGAGTGTAGACGTAAGGTCTGTGGGGGCGTGACTCTCTCTACCTAGAGTCTGTCCTACCTCGGGCCCCAACAGAGACCTTTATGGAATAATCCTGTACAAGTTCCCTCTCCTCATTCCACAGATGATCCCTCCAAGGCAGTTCCAAAGAGCCATGGGAATGAGGCCACTGCAGAGAGTTCCCTTTAGGATAATACCTAGTGGAGTCATGAGAACAAGACTGCTACTGAAACCCCAGAACTTTAGAGAACCGCAGGCATGAGACTCCAGCCAGTGAAAACTGCTGCCTGAGCTGAGCTCACCAATGCCTTAGAAGCAGGCTGCCAAAGGCTTTGGGTGGCCCAGTTGACGAGTGTGCCCCATAGGCAGTGCATGGAGGGATACATTATTCTGGAGTTTAAGATTTAATGTTGTTTTCCTTGCTTAGTTTTGGGCTTACTGGGGGCCTATTACTCCTTTCTTCTTGCCTGTTTTTCCTTCTGAGATGGGAACATCTATTTAATGCCTGTCTCCCCATTATCTTTCAGAAGTAGTTAACTTGTGTGGATTGAGCAGGCTCACAGCTGGAGGGAATTTGCATCAGGATGAATCATGACTTAAGTTTCACTCACACCAGATTTAGATGAGAGTCTGGACTTCAAGTGGATATTGGAATGAGTTAGAATTTGGGGAACTACTGGGACAGAATGAGGAGAACATATGAGTTTTGGGGGCCAAGCACAGAATGCTGTGGTTTGACTCCTCTGAAACTCATGTTAATTTTTTTTAATTTGTCCTAATTAGTTATACTCACTGTAGGATGCATTTGGACACACTGTACACAAATGGAACATAACTTCTCTTTCCTCTGGCTGTACATGGTGCTTAGTCACACCAGTAGTGTAATCATACATAGATATAGGGAATAACGTCTGTCTCATTCTACCATCCTTCCCATCCCCACCGCCGCCCAACCCCGCTCTCTCCCTTCTGCACAACCAAAAGTTTCTTCATTCTTCCCTACCTGCCTCTCCCCCCACTATGGATCAGCTTCTACTTATCAGAGAGAACATTCAGCCTTTGGCTTTTGGGGATTGGCTTATTTCACTTAGCGTGATATTCTCTAGTTCCATCAATTTACCTGCAAATGCCATAATTTTATTCTTCTTTAAGGCTGAGTAATATGCCATTGTGTATATATGCCACATTTTCTTTATCCAGTCACCTGTTGAAGGGCATCTAGGTTGAATTTAATCATCACTGTAATAGTACTAAGGAGTGATACATTTTAGAACCTATTAGGTCATGAGGGCTCTGCCTTCATGAATGGATTGATGTCATTATCACCAGCGTAGCTTAGTTATCTGGTCAGTGCATTTCTTAGGAGAGTGATTTGGCCTGATTTCTCTCTGTGGCACACACATGCGTACTTGCCCTTCCACCATGTTGTGAGGCAGTGTGGAGGTCCTGGCCAGATGCTGGTGCCAGGCTCTTGGTCTTCCCAGCCTCTGGAATAGTGAGGGAGAACCTCCTTTTGTTTATAAATTACTCAGGGTTTGGTGTTCTGTTAGAGAGAGCATCAAACAGATTAAGACATTAGTATAATTTCCATAATAAAATCAAGACTGGCTGGATACAGTCAATTTTGTACTCTTTATATTATTTTTAATAGAAATTTAATATATTTACATAAAAGTATTCAAATTATAAATGTACAACTTATTAAATTAAAATAGCAAAACATGCTGTTGTAACCCACTGCTCAAATCAAAAAATAGAATATTTCTAGTGTACTGAAAGCTGTTCTCCAGCATCTCAAGAAAGATTAAGATACTAATCTTTACTTTCAACATTTTCATTTAATTAGGCTATCATATAATGAAGCTGCTTTTATATAAATGAAATCACAGAGAACATATTTTTTTTTCTCTTGCTTTCTGAACTCCAGAGCTTTTTCCTCAAGCTACAGGAGAAAGCTTAAAAATGTACTTACCTTCAGTCTCTCGGCTACCATTCTTTGATTATATTCTCAGCTGATGTATTGGAATTTATAAATTTCATAGTGGAAAAGTAGCATGCTGGGTTCACTTTTCCAGGCTTTTATTGTCTCTAGGATCTTGGCCTTCAAATCTTCATTGCCTTATAATCTCTCTAGTACCTTCAAGCATAAGGCTTTTTTTTTTTTTTTTAATCTTGGTCAACTTTTCTAGCTGTTCTCAGTGGAAATATTGATTGTCCACAAGCAAATTCTTCATCAATATAAACAGAAATCAAGGCAAGGCATTTGCATGTTCTTTAATCGTTCTTTGATTTATGGCTAATTTTATGACACAGAAGTTTAATTCCTGGCATTGGCTCATTATCCTGCAGAAGCTCCTTCTCCTTCAGCCTCCATATACAATTCATCCTTTCCCAAAGGACAAGCTTTACTGCCTTCCACAAAACAATTCTTCCTGGTGTCTGTCTTGTATCCATACCACATTCCATAATCTTAAGTAACATCCCCTACTTCCTGCAGATGCTCATCAGTATCTCTGCTCTGATTGGAATGGGGAAGGGAAATTAAGGAGATAGGTTTTATCTCAGGGGTGAGGATGAGTAACAGCCATCTGTTCTATTTCAGGCTCCCAAAAAGGGACTTGTATGGACTTGCTGGGTCTTTCAACACTTGCAAAACCATTAAGGGGCATGCATCTATAAAGTAAGTCTTTACTGGAAGCAAAACAGTTTATTCAATGTTAGATAAATATTATTTATTACTACGGTGCTTGTTCTGACTTTTAAGCCTCATTGTTCTCTGTGACAGTATGGAGGAGCTGCATTTTTTTTTTTTTCTTTCTCTTCATAGGAGTTGGCAGTGACATAAAGGAGCTATACATCCTTTCATTGTTAATCTATTTTTTGCTTTGGGAACGGAGCTCCAATTACACCATTATGATTTACTTCCTGTCTGCTGTAAATGGAGTAAGTGCATTGTGTGTGTGTGTGTGTGTGTGTGTGTGTGTACCAATTCTTAGCACATATTTCAGCTTTACTTCTTATCTCTCTCTCTTCCACCCCCTTACTCTCTTTTAAATTATCTATCAAATAGAAAACTGTTTCCGTTTCTTCAGACTTGGTAGCTTCTCTGCTCCTGCCCTTTCACACTCTCTCAGGTAACCCTGTCACTGCCACTCTTAAGAGTTCCTTGTTGAAGAATCTCATCCTGCAAATGGCCACCATTTGTCCCATTTAAAGCAATTTCCTAAGATGCCACTCTGATGTGACTTACCTACTGAAATTTGTCAATGTCTCCTCATTGTTGAACAAATTACATTTAAATTATTTATGCTGTGCTCTTATTCAGGGCATATTTATGCTACTGAAAATCAAATCCCTCTCACCTTAGCTGGAGTTGTTAAAATGTATTTACAGGAAATTGTGATGGGTGCACATTGCCAATGATATCTAAACCCCTTCCTCAACTCTATTCCAACTCATTTTCAGAAATTACCTTTCTCTTACTATAGACAGCCTTGTTTTCCTATGGAAAATCAAAATGCCCTGTCCTGCTATGGCCCATGGCAAGTGCAAACAGTCTGAGCTCATGATCTCAGCGTCAAATTGTGCTCTCTCAGGACTTCTACTGTGAGTTGGGAAAATGAAAAGAGCTTGCTAAATGTAGTGGAAACATTCTATGTTCAAACATTTGAGCAGTTCCGATGCCCCAAACTTCCCTAGCTCCTGTTGTCATTGGTGTCCAATATTTTTCAATATTTTCAAGTTTTGCTTACATTTGCAAATAAATTTGCTATTGCTTATGGTCAGTACAGACTAGAAGAGGAGGAAAAAGGGGAACTGATAGAGAGTGACGGTGCAGCCTGCAGACAAGCTGTGGTGGACTGCAGCCAGCATGAGGGCTTCTGCAGAAACAGGGTAACTCCGCCGTTTCTCTTTATCTTTTCCTGGGGTTGCATCAACTCTTTTCTCTGCATATACTTTATTTTTTCCTCTTTCTCCAAGCTGACTTCTTCAGGTTCAAATATATCTGTCCCCTAATTGTTTTTACACTTGCTCAAAGTGCTATTCATATCGAAGGACTTATGGAGAATATCCTGAATCCCTGTTGCAAGCAAATTTGAATTTCAAGATTGGAGTAGATGATTGCCCTTGATTTGGTTTTTGTATCCAACTTGGTCAAATCAGCTGTGGCAATGGCATGAATAATTTAAAACACACTCCACTAATGTCGTGAACTATGTAGATTTTTCAAAAAGGGGACAAGAGAGTGATGGAAAACAGTAACAACATCAAGCCAATGAGGAGCCTCATGCATTTAATTCTGTGGCCCTCTGTTCAAGATGGCATGTACTTTTTGAGATTCTATGTGCTTTTGTTCTAGCCTATCCTATCCATGGACAAGCTGTGTGCCTTTCCACTTTGGTTTTTTATTATCTCAGTGATTACTGCACTCAAAATTGGAACGATCTCTGAAGGACACCTTTAAGTGTCCCCTTCTCCACAGAATCATCCCCATTGGTCCTTTCCACACAATTCCATCTAAAAATGACCACTTTTTGTTCCAAAATCCCACAGAAGAAGGCATCCACTTGAAGATGGAAATTATTCTCTAGTTGAACTAAAATTCATTTGATAATTGCTTCAAGAATTGAGTTTTATTTTAGGTACTATAAAGCATCAGAAAACAAAGTTTCAAAATTTGTCATCGTGAAATTTAATAGAAGAAAAATGGTAGGTGTGATTAGATAGTACCTGAGATTGGAGGAGCTGTGCCTCCAACCATAGATGCTCACTCTTCTCACTAGCCCATCTAATTGACTCAAAAGTAGTTGGCTTGCTGATGTAGTAGTAGTAGGCATTCTGACTTGTATTATGGGAAAAATCAGTGAAAATATGTAAAATAATTTGAAAAGAACCAGATTTTAATTGAATCAGCTCCATATTTGTGTCTTTTTCCATGTTTCTTCATATGCTAAATTATTGAAATGTAAAGGTTATAGAGTTTCAGTTTCCTAACACTGTAAAATGCCAACATTTCATGAGATTTAGGAGAACCATCCTTAAATAAATTGTTAAACTTTTATGTGAAACAATATGCAAAATACCAAAATACTTATCAAGTTAAGCATCATTGTGAAGACCAAGTAATTACTCATGCAGGAGCAAAACAACAACACATACTATATGAGGATACACGATTCCAATAGCATCCTACAGACAGCCAGAGGGTGTGCTTGTTGTTGAACTGTGACTACTTAAATAAAACCATCTCATTCAAGTTCTCCAAATTTTGCAAACAACCCTGTCACCCTCCTTAAAAAGCGGGGAACCTGTGACCTTGCAGTCTTTTAACCTCTCTGTTTTCTCATCTTGAAAACCATAATGTCGTTATCAACATGAATCCCGTGTGAGGCAATGGCTATTTTCTTCTTCGCCTTTAAAGATGTTTTATGTAAAACAGTGTGAGCTCTTCTGAGCATGCTGTGGTGTAATGAGAATTTTTTATTAGAAGTCATAGTGAGAGGCTAGTTAGCTGACTTGAGCATAGGTCATATAAGACTGGAATTGTGCATTATGGTCCTACATGAGTAAACCCTTATATTCAGTTCCAGGAATCTTGATCTGTTCTCCAACCTCACAAACCTTTTCTAAGGGTGATTGTCATTGGTCAAAGTGAGAAATGCAGATGTTTGAAATGAGCTACTCTAAGAAAAGTTTTTGAGTCATCCTGTTCTTGGTTTCTTCTAGCTCTTTGTTTTTGCATATTTTTTAAGCATTATGCTTGTAGAAAAATACGTTTTGAATTCATTACTTGTATGTAAAATAATAAACAACTCAAAACTGCAGCAAAATATTAATGATGCACTTCAGTAGTATATATATTCTTATCTGAGAGCTTGAAATCCTTTAAAATATGCCCTTACGGTGGGGTAGGTTCCTCCTCATAGGATATACATCTGAAGTTTTTGCTATGTATATATACATGTGAAGTTTAAGAAAAAAAAGTTATATTCATAGAGATAATTAGTGGAGAAAACATATATACTTTCATTGGCAGAGTTCCTATCATCTGAGTTCTAGAGAATGTAACAGAATAAACAATCCTCTCTTAAGTTTAATACTGGAGCTCATACAATTGGGACCAATGGGCCGTGCAGCATGTTGGTCAACAGCAACCCTATGGCTAGTAGGCCTGTGTTTAACTTTTGGTTTTACTCACTTGGCATACTATCATACTTCCATGTAGTAATTATTTATAATAAAAGGGTACGGTGGACATGTACCCTCAGAATAATATCCATCCAGTTCTCTTCTAGTTTTCCAGGGAACTGCACCTCCCCTAGATTTAATGTACATTTTGGGGGATGCTGAACCTGCTCTGTGAATTCCAAGTTGGGCATGTGGCTTAGACAGAGTCAAAGACCATCAATGAGCAATGGCTCAAGGGTCTTAGTTGGAACTGGGATGGCAAATCTCAAGTGATGGTCTAATGTTTTTTATATAATTTGTTTCCAAATGTAGTTGGCATGATGAAAATATTTTTAAAAATTATTGGCAAACACAGCCCAACCAATTTACTGAAAATATCACCACTGGCATACCTACTATTAGAGACCCAGCCCGCTCAATTACCAAGAAAACAGATCTACTCTTCTCTGGCAGAATCAGTCACCTGAATGAGAAAATGGGAGAATCCCTAAAATACAGCATGGATAGTTAAATAAAGTCACTGCCTTACAGTTATAATTTTATAAACAAGCAAATCTGGAAAACATAAATGTAAACAGTATTTATAGAGAGATGTATTTATTTATTTATTTTGTAAAACGTGCTGAATGATACAGAGTGAGATTAGAATATTAGTAGTCTTGAAGAAATCTTGTGCGTATAAAATATTTGCCACCATACCTGCTAAGCGAGTGCTAAGTAAGATTTGTTTGTGTGAATATCTATCTAGGTCAATCGACATCAGTGACTAAATGTGGCCTGCATTGCACACTTAAAGATTGAAGCAGGCAATCATGAAAACCTTCTACAGAATATTTTCCTTACAATAATGAGCAGCTTTAGGAAACATAGCAGTTGATTTTCAGGACATTAAAACTCATTATCCCATGAAAGATTGCTGAAATGTGTTTATGGAGCACAGTGCCTGTATATCAGGAATATATTCTTTTCCCAGGTATCATCCATGTTCCTAGCTAAAGCCAGACTCTCCCTTTATAATATCAGTGCCACAATGCTGTGAAATAACAGTATGTGATTTATAAAACAGTAACACATATAAATAATGCATTAAAACATCAGGAGAAAACAGAACTGGAGGAACTCTGAGTCACAGATGGTTCAATTTTGTTTGACTCCAGCCATTCTTACTTTTTCTTCACCACCATCATTTCCAGAAACTTCTACACTTATAATAACTTTAATTTTGTTGCATGTAGATCTGGTCCAGAAGGCAGAGAATTTTTTTTGTACTATTTCAGTTGATATTCTGGTTTCTAGAATGGCCACACCTGGGTAAGCAGCTCACCATAAAGAATGTTACTTTAAGATGCTCTGCTATCTGCATCTCTTATACCTCTGCAGATGCCTGCATGTAGAATACATGTGGGTTCCTTAGCATCTTTCATAATGTTCCTGTGGAACACTTCTTGAACACAGAGAATTCAACTTCACAAATGGCATTAAAATTGCATCTCTGAGTTTCTTATAATAGAGCTGTTAACATATTAGCAATCTGTTAGCAGTCTGGACTGTTATGAGCAGCAGCCCACGCACAATATGAGCCATCATTTATTTTTGGTCACACCAAGAAAGTACAACATTTATTTTAATAAACTAAGACATAGGGGGGGAAAAACAGGTTGAGATGTACCAAATGGGGTAAAGAGAGACAACAAACTGTTGTTTGACTCTTTATAAGGACAGACTGGGAACTTGTAACTTGTTTTCAACTTTCACAAAAATAGGCAAGCCATTCTCTTGGTCACTCTAGGAGGAAATCTCAATTACTGTTGTAGCTTTTCCCTTAAGCAGTGATTGGTTGATGCCATTATTTACAACCACAAGGATTGTTTTCCAGAGATGCTCTGTTGGAAACATGCCACAGTATGCTCTTCACTAACTGCTAAACAGTGAGCTATTTTTATTGCCTTTTGGGGTAGGGAGCTACGAATCTGCACATACAATGTACAATTCTAGAAAGATATTTTAAATGGGAAACTGTTTAGGGGGAATGTGTAGGTATCAGAGTGAAAATTGAGCAGTTTCTGCAGAACATAACTCATTAACTGACCTCTTTGGCAGTTGATATTTTGGAGGGTGACATCCAGAATCTTATTTTATGTAATGTGCATTCATCTATGGAAGTGACTTTTACACTTAATTTTTGAATTTTGGTATTTTTCTTTTAGTCAAAGGAGGAAAATTACTGACTTGGAAATAAGAGGCTGATGAAAAGAAAATAGAATTGGGGCTTTGGTGTGAAATCCTGTGCTTCGTTTCAGTGCACAGATTGTACTCACATAAGGATTATACACTTGGGGTTTTTACCAACTCCCAAAATGATGGAATTTCTGCAGGAGAATATCCTTCAGAGGTGAGAAGCAAATGCAGGCTTGCTGCAGAGCTGGGAAGAGAGTAAGAGACATCAGTGGTAGGACAATCTTTTGTGCAAGGTGAATACTGCAGTAGCAGCAGAGAGCATCTGCTATGTTTAGACAGAACATTTGAATTTTCTGTTTTATTTTGACTTTGTAGCAGAAATAATCAAATAAGTTACTCTTCACCCTTCCTTCTGAAAAATCCCTTCTTTTGAGAAATCCATTAGCCTTTACCCACAACAATACCTGACTAGTTTTCAAAAGAAGTAGTTATGTTCTCATTCTCCATGTTAGGGATGAAATTTGGGTGAACAACAGGTTTGGTTGGGGTGAATCCCAGAGAGAAATAGGACAGACCAGTAGAGTGCTTCTTACCTACAATGGCAAGTTCTGAAGGGCAAAAAATCAGACCGGGGACAGCCATGCAGCCAAGAGATTTATTCAACAGCCTTTGTGGCTGGTAGCAAAACCGGAGAAGAGGTGCTCTGGTCGAAGGTCGAAGAGGTGCTGGGAGAAGGGAGTCAGGGAGAAGGGAGTGGGCAAGCTCTGGACAGAAGGTGGGTGCTTGGTCGCACCGGCTAGGATCTCTGGAGCTATCAGCTATAGCAGCTGCTGTCTGGCTGGAGGCTGGAGCTGTTGGCTGGGAGCAGCCGTCGGGTTGAAGGTGGTGGGTCTGGAGCTGTGGGCTGGGGCAGCTGCCGTCGGCTGAAGGCGATGGGTCTGGAGCTGTCGCAGTGGCTTCCTCCTCTCCACAGGGTCGAGGTGATGTGTCTGAGTGGCTTCCTCCTCTCAGCAGCAATGAGCTGATGTGTGTCTCTGTGTGTGTGTTCTGAGTCTCTCGAACATGGCCCTATATAGGGATTTCTGGTAGGAGGTGCACCAGAGCAACCCTAATGCCATTGGCTCTTTGCCCATAGAACAGGGTGACCTTTAAGCCTATTGGCTCTTGCCCGGGGAAAAGAAACATCCTGCCCGGGGAAGAAACATCCTGCCTGTAGAATGAAACAAGGTTGCTTCTCTCAGGATGTGGACAACCCTGGGGGGGAGGGTAACCCACCTATCATTCCCCCCTTTTTGTTTTCTTAGGAAGTGGGATGTTGTGTGTCAGTCTGGCTACTTC
This sequence comes from Tamias sibiricus, assembly GCA_025594165.1. Lineage (NCBI taxonomy): Eukaryota > Metazoa > Chordata > Mammalia > Rodentia > Sciuridae > Tamias > Tamias sibiricus. The sequence goes on from CM046662.1 coordinate 17,531,448, forward strand.
CTGCTGAAACGGGGCAAGGTGGGGTGTTATGGGGGGGATATGACAAGATAGGTAGGTCAGGCTTGAGGGTGAAAAGGATTCCCAGGAGGTTGGCACCAAAAAGATGAATTCGCCATGAGGTGATGAGAAGTAACAGGTGATCCCTAAGGAGAAGCTGGTTAAAGTTTCAGTGAGAAGAAAGACAAAAAATTATTCTGAGTCGATATCGGGAACACGAGAAAAGCGAATTTTTAGGGGATTGGTAGGAAAGGAAGAACAACTATAGTGGGGCAGGTGTCTGTTGTCCTTTTGTGTATCCTCAGCTAGTTGGGTAGCTGGTTTTAGTCTGGAGATATGAATCCAAGATGTCAAGTTCCCTGAGGTTTCACGAAGCTTAGGAGCCGTGGGTGTGCACAGCACAACCTGGAAGGGGCCTGTCCACTTCGGGGCAAGGGAGACTGATCCTGTGTCCTGGGGAGGGGAGAAATATATTCAAGAGCCAGGTGTTAATAGGAATGAAGTGGAGAGTCTACTGGGGTCCGGCAGGATATAATCTTGGCACATCCATAGCTGATGTCTGATGAAGGACAAGAGGGAAAGAGAGAGGTCCTTGGGCAAGGGTCCTTGAATTGGGGAAATTCCAGGTGGAAGAGCTGGTCACCTAAACATAACCTCAAAAGGGGATAGTGAGGAAGGTTTCTTTGGGAGGACTCGGAGCCTAAAGAGGGCAAGGGGAAGTAGCTTGACCCAGTCCAAGTGAAGCTCCAAGGAGAGTTTAGTCAGAATGTTCGTAAGAGTTCTATTAGTCCTCTCTACCTTTCCTGAAGACTTGGGGTGATATGGGATATGAAAATGCCAAGGAATGTTAAGGGAAGTAGAAATATTTTGGGTGACATGAGAGACAAATTCAGGCCCGTTGTCACACTGGATGGATGTGGGCAACCCGAAGTGGGGAAGGATTTCTGAGACTAAAATAGAGGCTACTGTGGAAGCCCTTTTGTTGGAAGTAGGGAAGGCCTCCACCCATCCCGAGAAGGTGCCTACCAAGACCAGGAGATATTTGTGTTTCCAGACAGTTGGCATGTTGGTGAAATCTATTTGCCAATCAGCTCCTGGAAACTGACCTCGAGCTTGGTGAGAGGGGAAATGTTCCTGGTTTAAGGGGAGTGTATGGATTGGTGCACTGACATGCAGTGCACGTGGAGGTGAGTTGATGGAGAAACTGTGTGTCCTCTGAAGTCGGGGTGAGGAAGGAGGTTGCGAACGTTCTGAGGGCCTGAGGGTTAGGATGGAAAAGAGAATGGAGATCGGAGAGTATTGATTGTACAGAAGGGGTTGCGGAGGTCTGCATAGTAGATTGGACTGAAGCCAGAATAGAAGGAGAAGATAGTGCTGCCTCCCTTGCCGCCCTATCAGCCCTTGTGTTCCCCTGAACTATGGGAGACTCACCATTTTGGCGCGAAGGGCAATGAGAAATCCCTATTAGTTTGGGCAGAAGAGAGGCCTGTAGGAGCTTTGATATTAATTTGGAATTAGTAACTGCAGAGCCTTTTGTGGTCAGGAGTCCCCGCTCTTTCCATATTGCCGAATGGGAAAGTAAAATATGATAGACATATTTTGAGTCTGTGTAGAGGGTGAGGTTTCGGTCAGCTCCTAACTCGAAGGCATGAATAACAGCTGTTAGTTCGGCCTGTTGGTTTGTGGTTTTGGGGGGAAGGGGTGCCATCTCGATAACCTCTGATAGGAGACCACAGCGTAGCTGGCAAAGCGTTGCCTATCCGTAAGGAAAGAGCTGCCATCCATGAACCAGATTAGGGAAGAGTCAGGAAGTGGTCCCTCTTGAATGTGGGAGGGGTGGGGATTAAAGCCTTGAGTATCTCTACACAATCATGCTCTGGGTGCTCAGAGGAGACTGGGAGGAGGGTAGCCGGGGTGTAAAGAGGAGCAGGGTTGGAAGGAGATTGAGGAGTCATGCAGAAAAGAAAGGAGGAGAGAGAGAACGCGACATGGTGGGAGAGTTTGAAGGCTTTTATAGGTTAGTAGATCTTTTAATTGGTGAGGAGAGGCAACAGTGACCTGGGCACCAAAGGTCAACTTTTTTGATTCCTGTAGAAGTAGGTAAGCAGCTGCCAGAGCCCTAAGACAAGGGGCCCATCCGTGAATGGTGGGATCAAGTTGTTTAGAAAGGTAGGCAATGGGAGCAAAAGTGGAGGCCTTATATTGGCCTAAAACACATCACAGCCAGACCCATCATTTCATGGACATAAAGGGTGAATGGCTGAAGAAGGTCTGGGAGGTGAAGAGCTGGGGCCTGTATAGGGATTTCTGGTGGGAGGTGCACCAGAGCAACCCCAATGCCATTGGCTCTTTGCCCATAGAACAGGGTGACCTTTAAGCCTATTGGCTCTTGCCGGGGGAAAAGAAACATCCTGCCCGGGGAATGAAACAAGGTTGCTTCTCTCAGGATGTGGGAAACCTTGGGGGGGGGGGGTAGCCCATCTATCAAGTTCATTGAGCCTCAGGACAAATATAGAGTTTCAGAGATTATAAAGGCTACATTTAAAAAAAAATTTGCATGTATGGGTTTTGAAAACAAGATGCAGTTATCTATAATTGAAATACTGAACTAATTACAAAGAAAAGAATGGTGGGTTGAAAAGGTGAACTTCTAGCATCCTGTTTTTTCTTGGAGCTGTTCATGGAAGAGATAGATTGGCTTGAACAGCCCGGGAATACTCACTGTATAATGGTGCTAGAGAAACAGCTGAAAGACATCTCCCATACTTGCTCTCACAGAGCTGACTGCCTCACAGTCAGTTTGTACTGTCAAAATGTTTGTTTTGTTTCTCTTAAACAATGACAAGGTCATAAATCTGATTTCAATGACACATATGTCAGGTCACATGCTTATTTTAAATAAGCCAATGTACAATCATTTGCATTCAATAACTTTATTTTGGTATTTTTCCAATTCATCGTGACAGTAAATCATGCTGAACAAGCATTTTAGGCATTGTGCAGATTTTTGGATTGTACAAAGTGATTAATTTTCTGGAACTATACTTAATCTTCTAGAGATTAACTGAAAAAAAAAATGACTATTTCAGTTGGCAGGAATGGCTGACCATTCATCTCTGTAGTCAAAAAAAGAAAGAAAGGAAGAAGGGAAGAAAAAAGAAGGAAAGACAAACCTGTAGAGGTTCTTAGAAATTTAGCTCCTTGACCTACAGTGGTCAGTGGCTATAGTTTCCTTCAACCATGACAGTTGACCCAATTAAACACACTTTTAAGCCTGTCCCGTTCTGGTTTCACTGGGAATACTTCTCTACTCCATACTTCACCTCTCTGTAGCACTTTCACTACTTAGGTTCCACCTGCAAGCTTGCTTATTTGATTACTTGCACCTTTTGAAATTACTAATTCTCTCAGTAAACATTTTTTGTTAAAAAAAGTAACTGAGAGAAATTATTTTTAAAATAACACAGAGAAATACAGTTTTTAAAAATATTTATTTTTTAGTTGTAGTTGGACACAATGCCTTTATTTTATTTATTTATTTTTATGTGGTGCTGAGGATGGACCCCAGGGCCTCGCCCGTGCTAGGCGGGTGCTCTACCGCTGAGCCACAACCCCATCCCAAGAAATACAATTTTTTTTTTTTTAAAGAATAAATTTGGTATTAGATTCCATTAGTTGCAATTTTTTAGTTTCAGAATTTCAAAAACAAGAACTGCTCCTGTCATATTAAGTCTTGCAATCAGTCATACAAATAATGAGTATGGAAAATAAGATTTTGTATTTTACATCTTATTGAAATCATTTTTTAGTCTTTTATTTTAGTTTTTTTTTTTTTTTTTCTCTTGGAAAAGCTGATATAAAATCTTTCAAGGGTCAGCCTGTTGTCATCATGTATAACGTGTATATATAACTATCTGAGTGGCTTTCCTCTGTTCTGGCACAGAGGAACCCCATGGTTTCAGAAGCAAGTATGAAAAATAGTTTAGTACTTCTGTGACAAAAAAAAAAAAAAAAGTTAGCCAGAGATTTTTGGAAAAAAAGAACTCATTTGTAGTGAGAACCCCAGAAGATAGGAAAACCAGGAATGATTACTCACTGACAGTCATGTGCCAACTTTTCTTGGTTAGAGCAGAGATTATGATGAGAGTCTCCTCTGAGTCTAGGAACCATCCACCTCATTGAACCAGTAATGAGATTCACAGAGACTATGGGCAACTATGCATCTTATCATTTACCAGTGGCATAATTTTGGTAGATCACCCAAGTATATTTTATTGAAGATTCTTTAGTTGGTAAATGGATATGAACAAAAACTACCCCAGAGTTGTTAAATAGATTACAGGAGTTCATCCTGTAAAGCACTGGAACACCATCATTTGGAATATACCTCATGTTCTTTGTGGTTAATGAAGAAAGCTTAAAAGGCACCAGAATGAAACAGTGATTAGTGTACACTGTTAAGTATTAGTTCCCTACCCTAATTCCTTTTTTCTACATGAGAAAAGTAGAATAGACAATTTTCCCCTAAATGAGTGAGAGGCTTTAGAGTATGATCATTAAGTTTTGCATTCCTAGGTTCAAATCCTGATTACTGACCACTCAAGTGGTCCTAAGAATTGCAAACCACACTGTGCTTCACTGTTCTAAATTGTAAAATTATAGTATCTAACATATATGCAAAGGTTTTTTTTTTTTTTTATATTGAGAATTAAATTTAAAAAAAATCAATGACAAAGGTTTGGCCATTACTATGCCATTGTAAATCTTCAATAATGCTGTTTTTATTGTTAGTAGGTTATGTATTGACAATTAAATGAAATATTAAATTGATAAATGACAGAAGGGTAACATTTTTCATTCAAGTTAGACTGCTTACTCTCTCTCTTTTTTTTTTTTTTTTTTGTCTTTTGACTTTAAAGAATGGTTTCTCAACATTTTTTGCACAGCTATTAATTTATTGAATAGCATGGTAAAACTAAGTAGAATAAGAAGTCAAAACAACCAAACAACCTAAAAAATAAACTATTTTTTCCTGGTTACCTAAAGATATGTATTATTATACTTAAATATGTAATTAGGTATTTTATTACATGGATGATTTTCCTACTATGTGAAACTATTATTTTCTTATACAACTTTTTTGAAATGAGCTTTTGAAATTTGCCCTTAGTTTGCAAGGATGTGGCAGGAAATGGGTCAGGGACAAGATGGAACCACGTAAATAGATTTAGAACACAAAATATACCCAAGACGTCTAACAATGTCTGTACTCAAGTTTGATAGTTCAACTTACAAAAATAAATGTGGAATGCAAAGGAGTAAAACATCTGGCATCCTCCTCCACTGTTTCCATTTCAGCCCTGAAGTATCTCAATTCCCTGGACAATTTAGTGTGGAAGTACACCATGCATGACTGTCCAAAAGCAATATTCCTCTTCATCACCATTAGTATTTAAGTTTACCCGGAAATCACAGGTGGGAGTTCTATGGTGCTTTTGGCCAAAGGGCACTGCTAAATCTTCACAAATGGAGGAGCACTTTGAAGAACAGCACCCCAAGTTGTTTTCCACAAATTTGCTTTGATAATTGATGAACAGCACTGGCAATTGCTGTACTTAATGTCAAAAATTAAAGAAATACCCATTTTCTTTCAAGTTTGACTAGAGAATGCCACATTTTTTCCAAGTTACTTAAACTTGTTTGCTACTTGCCTCATTTTGTATGCATCCCCTGTCCCCCAGCTCTATTTCTTGGCTCCTTAAGCCAGTCTCTCTGACATGCACCCACCTGAGATACGCTGGTATGATTCCACTGCCTAATTGTTGTATCTTTCAAATCAAAAGAATAACATCCTTTCCCAGTGTTCTGGACTTCTGCAAATTGGACTTCTGCAAATGCTTTATTTTAAAATACAAAGAAATGTGACTCTTCTCATGTTGTATTTCTCTCCATAGGGAGAGGCCATTTCATTAAGATCTTTTGCTTTTCTCAGAGCTCAGACTGCTTTGGTGGATGCTTTGAAATGTCTGGTCATTATAATTCAGTCACCCAAGGCCCCTCACTTAAAAATTCTAGTTGTGGAATAATTTTGATGCCACAGGAACAAAATTAAGCAAGCTGTCTACTCCCAGGAAATGTAGCAATTGCTTGTGCATACCGAGTGGAATCCAAGGGAAAGATAATGAGTCACACTAGGTCAGAATAACTTATGACGCTGTTGATAATATTTTCTTGGTTTTTGAGGGGCTATTGACTTTAATTAAGTACCAAAAACTGTGACATTAAAATTATTGAATTCCTATTTTGATAAAATGGTGAAAATATAAGATAAAAAAAATTCACTAACACTGTTTGAAGACTGATCATCGATCAGACACTGGAAGGAGGACTTCATAAAAATTCCTTTATTTAATCTTCACAGTGACCTATGATCTAAGCTTTTATAAAGATTCTATGAAATAATGAATGGAAAATATTTGCAAAAAGGTGGCTTCTGGCAAGTAATAATTATGATATTATTTTTATTATTTATTGCAGTTATTATGTAAACCTTAAGTTTATACAAACATAATATATAGTCATAAATACCTTCAATAATTGAAACAATCAAAAAATTTAAACACATTTAAATGATAATAGCATTTGAAATATCAGTTGACTCAAAAGAGGTTATACCTATTTGACCTGGTTCCTTCAGTTGTTTCACCTACATTTATTATGCACTGATCACTGTGGTTGGAGACATAAGGACTTTACAAAAAGAGGCCTTTGAAGAGCACACAAGGAAAGTGGGAATTTGCCCTAAGACTTCAGAATGTTTACATGATAATAGATTTTTATGTGTGATCAATCTAAACAGTAAGATGTGAACAATATTACTAAAAACGAAGTTTGGATAATTTTCCTGGAGGAAATAAAGCTTACTTATAAGAGCAGAATTTAGGTGATTTTATTTTTTAAGGGGAAAATATTTCAAACAAATAAACTATAATACACAAGTGTTCTCTCTGTGGTGAACAGTGGGAATTGAGTTCTTAGACTTGCTTAACACTATTTGAGAGTAATTTTTAGTCTTTCAGCAAAAGTACTCTGAAAATCTATAGTTCATCAAAACATAATTCCACATTCATTTTTAATATCTAATGCTCTATTTCTTGGCTCCTGTCAAAGACCCTTAGCTACACCTTAAACAAGTGTACTGTGCCTGGGCATGAGGGCCAAAACCCTTAACCCTGCGTACTGGTTACAGAGCCCACTTCTAAGAGGTGAATGATGTGCCCAAATGACAAGTGAAATATCAGGACTCAGATTTCAGACTATGTAAATTTTCTAATTCCAGTTTGGGTCAGTAGCATTTGAGGTCAATTTATTGCCTTTTTATTTTCCTATTTATGAACATTTTATAAATTATTTTCAAAATTAATTGAAGCCACTTGCAGTAAATGTTCACTTGTTCTTGCAATTGTGTAAGTTATCTGCAATGTTTGTACAATGTCTTCATGGAACATGAGGTAGGATTTTTATCCAGGACTATTGCTTTGATATAATTTATGTTTTTCATACTCTGCACTTTTCTTCTCGTAAATTTCTTTTCCTGTGATATACTTTTCCATTTATTTTCTTTGATAAGCACAGCATCTGCACCCCTCTCTCAAATAAAAGAGATCTTTGTCTTAATCCCTGAAATCTATGTATAACATAGGTAACTTGGCAGTGGCAAAATGGAATTAAAGTTGTAGATGGATTTTAATTTGCTAATCAGTTGACATTAAAATAGGGAGATTATTTTAGATTATCCAGGTGATACCAATATAATCATAAAGGATCTTAAATGTGGAAGAAGGATGTAGAAGAGGAGACTTATAGGAACATGTAACTAGAATACTCTGAGAAGAGCCAGCATATGCTCAACATACCTTAGATATATTGGTAAGGAATGAAGCTGAGATCCATCTTAAATCCAGCAATTCAAAGATAAAATCAAGTATAGTTACAGCAAATTAAACAATAGACAAGCAGACATAGTGATCGCAAAAACCCTTGACAATTAAGTACTCTACTGACCAAAAAGCACGACAAAAGAGGGGGGCCTTCCTTGAGAATTACAGGTTTCTGGCTGTAGAGGCTATGGGTATGTGGTAGTCTTGCCAAAGGCAGTGACAAAGCTCACTGATTTGAACCTGATAGGTAACTGTAGATTATATCTGTTAATGGGGACTACTTTGTTGTTATCATTGTTTTAATTGGTTAAGTTTTCAATATTTCAATGCATGAACTTTGGAATGAGGTAGACTGAGTTCTATTTCTGATTCTTTTATATTCTGTATAGGCCTCAGTTTCCTCATTTATAAAGTCAATTTAACAAGCTATACCAATTTCACAGTGATATGGCATAGCACGTGTAAAAATCTTAAGTATCTGGCCTCTAGGAAGCACATCAATAAATGATAGCCTTCATTATTATAATAATTGTACAGTCCTTCCAAATTTAAGAAGATAGTCTATGATCTTTGGCACACAGTTGCCCCATCAATTGTGTTTACAAAGTGCCCTGTTTTCCTAGAAATTCTAAATTTGGCAAATACTGTATTCCATTCCAGTGCAGTCTTACGGAGCATTCCAGTTAATGTTACTGAAAGATGTGTTAATTTTAGCTGTCACAGCTGGATATTTATTGAATGCAAGCCATTCATCAGCAAGAGCAGACATTTCAAAACACATGCAGGCGATCTCTTATATAATTTGAGCATTTCTTTTCCACATGGTTTACAAAATCATGAAATTTATAAGTAGATACACATACCAAATTCTGTGAGGATCACGAAACACATAAGATAACCTCTAACTACATTAAAGGGATCACATTATACACATATGAAGTCATGGTTGAGGACAAGACTGTAAGTGTGCAATAAACATCTAATTTTGTGCCTCAGAAAACTAGAAAAGAGTGGGTTAATAACCAAATGCTAATTATGCAACTGAAAAACAAATATTGACAAGAGCTTGACAGGAAGAATAATATTGGCTCCAACAATCTAAAATAGCTGCATGGGGGTGCTGGGGCTATGGCTCAGCTGTAGAGCGCTCATCTTACATGTGTGAGGCCCTGGGTTCTATCCTCAGCACCACATAAATAAAATAAAGGTACTGTCTCCACCTACAACTAAAAAATATTTTTTAAAAAAGCACTGCATGGGAAGCTGGGATTTTATTTGGGATTTTAAGCACAAATGAATAGAAGACATAGAGGTGGCAATTTCTGAAAGGAGAAATGGTATCAAAAGAGGATTTACAGGAAATAAGACCATGGTGAAAATCAGGATACAGTGCCAGCCATCCACCTTTGAGTGAGCTGAGGAAACATATGAAAGTATTTTCAATTCCTGGCAATTTTGTTCAAGCTCTCTAACCACTGCACTAGGCCAGCATTCGGTCAGGGGTCTGCAAATTCTGGTGCTATTTTTCTTTCATAAATTCACCTTGGATCTTCCCTTCATTTTAATCTGCAATGTGTAAGGACTACACTCAGAATTGCAGTGGTAAAAAGAGAAATGGAAACAGGTGAAAAAGAAAATTAGGTCGAATCTTAAGCCAATCATGCCTCCTAAGTCTTCTCTAAAGACTTTCATACTCCTTTCTGTACTAATTGGACCTATTATGTATAATTTGACTGTTGAAAAGTTTTTTTGTTGAAGCAGGAAAATAAATGAAGAGCAAAATACAGATGTTCAAGTGTTGAGGCTCATTAACTAGAAACGTGTGTTAACTAACCTACTTGCTGTGCCTCAAGGAATTGATGGAGAGGTTAAAGAGGTTTTATTTTATTTCAATCTTTTCTTGTTTTCTTAAGTTTTATGACAAGGCCAAGACAATATTATTCTGTAATTTTCTAGTCTGGGATGGATAAAACATTATCCCTTCTTCAAATTTAATTATTTGCTTATACAATTGAAATTTTACAATATACTTATTCATGTAATACCTCCTTATTTTGTCATATTTGCACATCAAAAGCTTGCTAATTACTCAATATTTTTTCTATCAATTGGTTGGTTTATTAAATAAGCATTTTAGAAGAAATTGTTTTTTCTACAAAAAGAAAATATGTAAGTATGATAAAACCAAACTATTATTAAATCCTATCTATAAATTGGGATGTTTTTTGAAGATTCCGAGCCACATATCCTTACTCTCTTAGTTAAAACAGCATGATTCTTAGGAGGAGGAGTGACAGAGAATAAAATGAGCATAATGCATGCATGTCTCACAGTGTGATTTGATATCATCTCATGCTAGGTCCAGGTACTGTGCAAAACCATCAGACTGACCACTGCTGCTGGGACAGGAGTTGTGATAGTCAAAGAAGGCCAGAGCACTGACAGGAGCCTAATGGTTGCCTAATGGACAGTGACAGTTCAGTTCCATACACCAGAAGGCTAAAAACTCCCCACACTCCACTCTGATATAGGTAATTTACACACAAGTAATATTACATTATTATGATATCTCACTATTGTAGTATTTTAACCTCATTAAAATGGGACCCATTTATTTATTCACTAAAATAGTCATGGAATCCCTATCAGGTTCCACACACTTTTTCAGAGATTCAGATTCAAACAAAAGGAAATCCTTACCTCTATGAAAACAATGAACAAATAAATATGTACATGGCAATAGATATGTACAAAATTAAAGAGTGATCAGTGTTATAGAGAAATATGATGTAGGACATAAAAAGGAAGTAAGAAGTTTTCAAAAGGATGGGCAGGACTGAACTCAATGAAAATGTGATATTTGATATAAGGACCTAAGTGTTACAAGGAATAGAATTTATACATGTATATAAAATATCATTAGAGAAAAATATTCTAGGCAGAGAACAAATGAATACAAGCAAAAATAGGTATATTTCAAGACACAGCAAGATTTTTAGTGCTGCTAGAGTAGAGTGACAGAGAAGAGAGTCACTGAAGCAAGGAGATCCAAGATCATGGAAGATCTTATATGTCATTGGACAGGTTTGAGTAAAGTAAACAGTCACTCAAGGTTTCTGATTCATGTGTTTTGAGGCATTTTTAAAAAATGATCAAACTTACATTTAAATAATGGGCTGATACCTTAAGAAACTTTAGGGTAGCTGAGCTGAGGATGGGAAAATACTTGGGTGGCTATTGCCATGATCCAAGGAGGAGATATTATTAACTTAGACCAGAATGGTAATGGTGGCAATGAATTTTCTGAACTCATTGGAAAGTAGAATCAAAAGAATGTGTTGGTTGGTTGAAAGTCAGAAACAAATCTATAGTATCTGACCAAATGGAGGTGTGACATTCTCAAAAACTGAGAGGGGTAAGAATGTACAACAAGCATATTTGGAGTGGAAAGGTTGGGGAGTGGCAATTTGAAAAAAAAATTAGTTTAGATATGATAATTTTGAAGTTAGTATTATAGTTACCTGAGTGGAGATGTCAGATAGACAGTTGAGCATTTAAGAATGAAATTCCAAGGAGGAATTTCAATTGGAAGTGTAAATTTTGGGTGCATTAGCTTATGAATAGCAATTTAAAATAATGAAATTATGTAAAATCAACACAATAATGATGATATATAAGTTAGAAAACAAAGTTAAGACTGTACTTTGTTGAATGATTGAGAATGAGCCAAGATAATGGAAGAGTTACAATGAGTAAAGGGAAGCTAAGAGAATGGGGTGTCCTGAAGCCAAATAAAGAAATTTTTCCATGAAGATTGATGGAATGTTACATGAGTTAAGTTAAATGAGAAAGTTAAATGAGAAAGTTCAAGAATGAGGAATTTGGAGTCTTAAATATTCTATTGGACAATGCACAGGTCTCTTTGCACATTATGACTATAGCTCTTACACTGAAGGGCAAAAGACAACAGACTGATTGGAGGGCTCAATAAAGAATACATGGAGAAAAACTGGAAAAGTAAGTACCTAAAACTTTCAGAGTTTTTACATAAATGATAATGGAATATCAGTATTATTTGGCAGGGAAAATATGGTCAGGAGAGAGTCCACCTCGTATGTGGTCTTACACAGATCTGTGTAAGCTGAGGGAAATATCTATAAGAGAGAGAGAAAAGTATGGCATCAGAATGATACAAACAATCTGTGAGTTCCATACCCTTGAACTAGCAAAATAATAAGAGATCTTGCATGCAAGTGGAATGTGGACTGCACAGGTATGGTATCAGGAGGAAAAAGGAGCAACATGTGAGCCTTAGCAGTCACTCTTCCATATTCACAAATCATTCTTCCATTTTGCACAAATCAGATAGTCTTTGAAAATGATTGTGTGTGTGTGTGTGTGTGTGTGTTCCATATCCTAGACTCCTTCCAAGGCACAGATCAAATTTTATTCTCAACAGAAGATTTGTGCAGCATAAATAGCTCACTCTGTTGACTGTTTTTTGAACTCCAATAACAGTGATGCAACTTATTTCAGTATTTGCACATAATGACTCCTTTTCTCCATTTCTAGACCAAAAGTCCAAGATTTCTTTACCATATCAACACAACCACAATTTGAGCTTGTAGGTATCTAAAAACTCCACTGAAGTTGCTCTTTTCTTTTTCCTGAGAAACCTTCTATAACTTCTTCTCTCTCAGTGTTACATCCTCTCCTTTTGCTTCTAGCATATTTATTACACTTTTTAAAAATTATACTAGCTCTCAAACATGATTGTAAATATTCCTGCTGATCTCCCTTATTGACTTTTCAAGATAAAGATTGCATTTTATTTATATTCATCTTGCTCTAAGCAGACCATCTTGCACATTATAAATGCTGAATTTATGAATAAAAAATAAAACAAAATGCTAGCATTATGTTTACTATAGGGGTTAATGCTGACAGAATCACATTCCATTACTGATCCTTAAAATGTGAAGTCATTATGACCTTCTGGGTACCAAAAGAATGATTCAACTTCCTCAGAAATTTTAAGTGGTATTTCAATATAAGAAGGAGGAACACTTATCACTGACATGAACTCATCATTTAGCCACATATGTCATTGTTTATTACAGTAAGCACAAGTCTTATTGATGGTGGCCTCATCAGAGTGCTCTCTCCTTGAGCATTTACAAAGAATATCTCATTTTCATTGATAAGTGTTTTATTCTTTTCAGTACAGTCTCTTCTTTACATGACTCTCAAACTTCCCTCAGTTTCACAGTTGATCTTGAAGGGCAAAGCATCACACCGGGGACAGCCGTGCAGCCAAAAGATTTATTCAACAGCCTTCATGGCTGGTAGCGAAAACCGGAGAAGAGGTGCTCTGGTCGAAGGTCGAAGAGGTGGGAGAGGGGAGTCAGGGAGAAGGGAGTGTGCAAGCTCTGGTGGGAGAAGGGAGTCAGGGAGAGGGGAGTGTGCAAGCTCTGGACAGAAGGTGGGTGCTTGGTTGCACCGGCTGGGATCTCTGGAGCTGTCGGCTAAAGCAGCTGCTGTCTGGCTGGAGGCTGGAGCTGTCAGCTGGGAGCGGCCGTTGGGCTGAAGGTGGTCGGTCTGGAGCTGTCGGCTGGAGCAGCTGCCGTCGGCTGGAGGCGATGGGTCTGGAGCTGCTGGCTGGGGCAGCTGCCGTCGGCTGGAGGCAATGGGTCTGGAGCTGCTGGCTGGGGCAGCTGCCGTCGAGCTGGAGGCGATGGGTCTGGAGCTGTTGCAGTGGCTTCCTCCTCTCTGCAGCGAAGAGCCGATGTCTTCCTCCTCTCAGCAGCGACGATCCGATGTTGTGTCCGTGTGTCTCTCTCTGTCTGTCTGAGTCTCTCAGACAGGGCCTTATATAGGGATTTCTGGTGGGGGGTGCACTAGAGCAACCCCAAATACCATTGGCTAGAACAGGGTGTCCTTTAAGCCTATTGGCTCTTGCCTGGGGAAAAGAAACATCCTGCCGAGAATGAAACAAGGTTGCTTCTCTCAGGATGTGGAAAACTGTGAGGGCGGGGGAGGGTAAGCTATCTATCAGATCTTATGTCTCAATTTTACTTTGTTAATTTCACTGAATTACATTTGTCAAGTGATTATTATTATTGCCTGCATTATAGCATTATAATTACTATTATTATTGTTATTATTACCTCCTACATTATAGTTCTGGGTTAATATAATGTGTATTCCTAAACAAAAGTTTAGAAAAGAAATAATTAGAAAAGAAAAACAATTAGAAAAATATAAAAGTTAATTGGTTCCCTATTGTATGCCAAGGTAGTTCTACTGATAGAGGGTTGTTGATTTAGATTTGTGGAACACCTTCATGCTCTGTGGGAATGTTTATGAGATAAGTTATATCTGGTACACAACACAACTCTGTCAGCCTTCCTTCATTTGTTGTAACAATTTCGATGAACTATACTATGGAGTTTTCTTCTTTTCTGAAGTCTTGATATTTCAGACATGCTTACCTCCACTCTTTGTTTTGCTGGTAAATTCTCCATTTTCATATTTTGGTTTAGATGTCAATCTCTCAAATCTAAACTGCACCCTTTTCCCCATCTTCTCTTTGTCCCTGACCTTATTCTAACTCAATCACCATGTTCTTTCAAAATTGTTACAACAAATAAAAGATTAGCATTTACTTTGTGTCTAAGGAGGCTTTACCTAGCTCAGCATTTGGCAGCTGGCACTTTGTACATCTTTTAAATGATTGAATGAATGTTGCATGGGTGTGTGGCTGCAAGGTGACTGTGGCAGCACTTGGATCTAGTATTTTTTTTTAATCATAGGCTTAGAATATGTGAGATTATTAAAGTTTATTAGAGATTTATTTGCTTGATTAGTAAACCTAAACAGGATAGTTCTTAGCTTTTACTAAAATAATGTGAATGATTTCATAATGTGTCATTGAACAGATGTACCAGAGAATCTCTATTCTAACCAAACATGGTGAAAGAGCTCTATCCATGCATCAGTTCCATGCCTCCCAACAATTCTGCAGTATAAATAGTACTATTGTAATTTTGTAGATTGAGAATTTAAAGCTCAGTAAACTCAATCAAACTTCTTAAATTCTAGTAGCTAATACATGGAGATCGCTGAGTATGAAAACTGAGCTTCCTGACTCAAAACCATTATTCTTTCCATTAAGCCCCCTCCATGCTGTCTATAGATGTTAACAATGGGATAATATTATTGGTAAGACCATCATAAACACATAATAAATTATGCATAATTTTTAAACTAAGCCTTGATTATGTTCAATTGTTGAGACACTGGTAAACATATATAATAATTATGATGACATATAGAAACTAAAATTTACAGTTACTGAGACAGATTTGCCTAGGTACTTTCCTTCTGTGGGGGGAGGAAGAAAAGGTAGAAGTAAAGTATTTAAAATTTCTGAGCCAATACTTTGTGAATTCATAGAATTCAAACACAC
Source organism: Tamias sibiricus (assembly GCA_025594165.1). Classification (NCBI taxonomy): domain Eukaryota; kingdom Metazoa; phylum Chordata; class Mammalia; order Rodentia; family Sciuridae; genus Tamias; species Tamias sibiricus. The sequence goes on from CM046662.1 coordinate 17,546,853, forward strand.
ACACAACACACACACACACACTCACACCACAAATTTAGACATCTGGTTTATTTTGAGAGTCTGGTAGTTATTTCAACACAGCACTCTATTCTTACGGGTCATGGTGAATTGCAGACTGACCTACTCCCCCATTGACTGAGATGGCACTCTCCAGTTCCCCATTCCCAGCTGCTCAGTCCATATAGACATCTTTTTTTTTTTTTTTTTTTTTTTTTTTTTGTACTGGGGATTGAACTCAGGGGCACTTGACCACTGGGCCACATCCTCAGCCCTTTTTTGTATTTTATTAGAGACAGGGTCTCACTGAGTTGCTAAGTGCCTTGCCATTGCTAAGGCTGGCTTTGAACTAGCGATCCTCCTGCCTCAGCCTCCCAAGTGCTGGGATGACAGGCATGCACCACTGCACCTGGCCCATATAGACATCTTGTTGGGTCACAATAGACCTTTGCATTTGAAGTCCACCAAAGTATATATCATATATATGACACACACACATACACACACACACACATATATGTACATATATATACGCACACACATACATACATATATATATATGTTTATGTGTACAAAAATATACATGAACTGTCTTTTACACAGAATCTGAAGAAAATTCCATTTTTGTTTTTCTTCATTCTCTATGCAGTTGAGTTATATCCAATGGATGTGAAGCATAAGAAGGGAGAATAGTTCTGAAGATGGCAGCCTCTTCCTTCTTGTGGTTGCACTATATTAAATGTTATTACCACAGCTTGAAACACTTTCTACCACAAAAATTACAGTTAATGTGAAAATGAAGTAATAAATTACTTTTAATCATTGAAGACAAATTTACATCTAGTTCCATGATACTGACAAGTGCCTGATTAGCTATAATGACACTCAATGGAGAAGAAGGAAAAAAAATCTAAGATTAATCATCATCTAAAACCCCTGATTGAGTTTCAGTTTATACTAATGTTCAGTTTTAAGCAAACTTTTAAATAAATTGTCTTAAATCTGACCTGAATTAAAAGAAGAAGAAAAACAAAACAATTTAACTCATTCCCAGAAAATAATACCATGTACATTGTTTTGTGTTTTATTGACATGAGCCTAATTTGATAAGAAATAAGAAAAAAGGCTATAATTATATATGCATATTAATTAAAATATATTAAATAATATGTTATTAAAATATATAATTAAATATATACATATATTTCAGATTGTCCATGACTATAGAGGCTCAGAATAATATAACTCTTGTGTGTAAGCACAACTTGGGATTTAGTTTTTAGTTGAATGAGGGTAATTGATGATGAAAACAAATTCATGAGTTTGCCTTCCATCTTTTAAAGAGAACATTAAGCTTGAAACAACAAACAAACAAATAATGAATGTGTGGGGTTCCTTCCACCATGCAAAAGGAATAAATAATCTTGCTACTCTCCCATACTTCATTAAAACCAAACCAAACCAAACAACAACAAAAAAATGCCAAAAAACTTTTAGCTGGTGAGACCCAGGCTCTCCCCTTGGAAACACACAAAGTTCAACATCAAAGTCAATCCATACAACCTCCAAGCTTTGGATTTTTAGGCTACCCACCACAAGGGACTTTTTCAGCATCTGTGCCTCTGAGTCCTCCTAAGGCTGACAGTACCAGCAGGCCAATATCAGAACTTCATCAGAATTGCATTGTTATTTAGTGACTCATAACTACATAGGCCTGGACATATACAATACAGAGATATGACCTAGAGGTCCATATAATCACTGCATCTTATATGAAAAGATATCTTATTATACACAAACCTTCAGGATTCACAAAAGTCATCCTTATAATATGAAAAAAAATTCTAGTCTCTCAAGTGATAACTTTGTGAATTAAATTGATCTTCTGCATAGCCGCCCACTATGATTATAGAGAACTATATAGTTCTCTATAATCAGAGAAAAACGTACTTAAGGGAGGGATGTGGTATCAAGTAGAAAAATGACAGATCTGTTTAAATATACCCGAGTACACCCACACTCAACAACCACAAAAAACAACAAGGAAAATTATTATTCTATTATTCTTTTTGTGTATAAAATTTAATAATGATTCTACAATAAATTATAAAACTCAAGTATTAAATCTATATATTAAGAGGAACTGATAAAGAAATCATTCTTATATTCAATAAAGAAAAATTATTTTAGTAGTTCATCAGCTCTAAATGTATTGACATTCATATTCTTAAAAATATCTTTACATGTCATATAGCTAAATAATAAACATGTGTTAAATACTTTAATATTATGCATTGTACTAACTGCTTGATGCCCAGCTATTATGGTTTGGATGTAAGGTGTCCCCCAAAAGATCACGTGTGAGACAATGCAAGAAGGTTCAGAGGAGAAATGATTGGGTTGTAAGAATCTTAATCCAATCAGTGAATTAATCCCCTGACAGGGAGTAACTGAATGGTAACTGAAGTGGTAGGGCATGGTTGGATGAGGTGGGGACTAGGGCGTGGCTTTGGTGTGTATATTTGTATCTGGAAAGTGGAGTCTGTCTGTCTTTGCTTCCTGACATGAGCTGCTTCCCTCCGCCACACTCCCCCACCATGATGCTCAGCCTCACCTCAAGCCCCAAGGAATGGAGCAGCCTTCTATGGACTAAGATCTCTGAAACCATGAGCCCTCAAATAAACTTTTCCTCCTTACAGTTGTTCTGGTCAGATCCTTTAGTCACAGTAGCGAAAAAGCTGACTAAAACACCACTATTCACAACTAACTCGATTAGTTGAGTATTTAAATAAATTTAAGTAACTTACATTTAGTAGGTAAAAAGATCCAGGATTTTATTTTAGCTCTTTCCAAATCCAAAACCTATGAAAAGATACTATATCATTCTGAGAGAATATATGTTTACACAGATTCACATTGCACAAAGTTCTATAGACAGAGAGAGGTGCATACACACGTTAGCACACAATGAAATACACATGAATATGTGCATGAGTAAGAGAGTTAACATAAACTATTATGCATGAGTTATTGAATATAGGTGAAATGAGCATAATAGACAAGTGCATATTGATTTTTCTAATCAAGCAGAAATCTAGTATCACACTCATCATCTTCCCTTCAACCTTTATTGCCTCATGAAAACTCATTACTGTTATTGTCATAGCAACTTTACCAATTCTCCAATTGCTCACTCCTAACTTTCATTAATTTCTTCTATCCACTTCACTTCCCTTATCCAATCTCTTACACTATGCATCACACTTTTGTCCAGGCTAAACTTCCTGTTTTGTAGATAGCTGCTCCTGGTTGCTTAATTAGGATTCTTTCACAAAGTTCCTTGCCCTTAAATAATCCTTATTAATGTATTAGCTGACGAGTTTATGTTACTATTCATTGTTATTAGAGAAATCTGCATGTTAATCAGACTAAAGTCATCATTGCAAGAAAAAATGTACATCTTTCCCCCATGAAAACGTTTTCATCAGAATGTCTGTTAGTTTTAAATGTTTCAACTCTCTCTTCCACAGTCACCAATAAAGAAGATATATTTCATTTCTGTCTTGAATTTTGACACCATCCCTCTGTGACAAAGATTTATGCCAGACATTTTTTAAAAGGTATGCATTTTATTGTATAGGACTTGGCTGTCTGTATGTAGTTAACAGTCCATTCTGGGAAAATGGGTATTAGAGAATTGAATGAGCTTATCAAACTCTGTTTCCATTTGAGATATTTTTTTTTTTCATTAATGACAGTGTAAGTTTATTTAATATAAAATGATTCCAAATGGCACCATTCAAAGACTATACAATATGCCTAAAGATGAGTGAAAGATTTATTGTGTACAGTATGTATGCAAAAGAGAAGCTTTTAAAATAAGTTTTGGAATCTCAGGTTTGAGCAATGACAAAATTCTTACTGCTTCTGAAAGTAGCCTGGAGAGCTTCCTCTTGCCTTAGCTCACAAGCAAGTCTTCTCATGCCTTCCTGAGAGAATCAGGTGGCCAGCGCTTTCCTCTTCTCTAATTCGGAGGTTAAGAGACTGTTCAGAAAAAGTGGAACTGAAAAGATAGGGGCCTTCTTTCACCCAGCTCTACTTGTGGACACAGGCTCTTTCTCAGTCATTGAAGGCTGAGAATACTGGGGCCGGAACCATTCTTGTCCCACCTCAATAGTATGGTAGAGGTCCCATGACAGGAGCAGTAATACATGACAATCAGAGACCTCAGTCCTACCAGCACACGAACCATTGTCTCAGAAAAGTTGCTTATGGAGAGAGGCATTTTATACGAAAAAGGACTACAAAGCTTTTACTAAACAAACTGATGTCATTTGTAACAAAATGTGTGAAACATAATGCCTACAAGCAGACTCAAGATTATGGCTCCTTTTAATCAAGAGTCATGAGGTTAATTATAGGTTAGCTAGCTCAGCAGCAAGAATCACTGAAGAGAAATAAAAAGAATACCAGCCTCAAAAACTTCCCCTGCCCAAATGAAATTAAATTGAAGTGCTGAGTAATGTACACCTCAGGCCATTATCAAAACTCAGGAATCTGGTAACCAGTGGGCCTAATGAATGGATATAAAACCAAATCAAGGAGCCATCTTCAAAGGAAAAATGGTGGTCTGGGGTTGTATTTAAGTGGTAGAGTTCTTGCTTTGCATGTGTGAGGCTCTGTGTTCCATCTTCTGCACTGCATAAAAATTAATCAATAAAATAAAGGTATTGTGTCCATCTACCACTAAAAAAAATATTTAAAAAAAAGTAAAAAGGCATAAAGGGCCTTGTTAAAACCACTTTCATCCAGAGTGACCATGCACATGCCAAAGCTGCTTATTGTAAGGAGTAACATTGATGTCTTTGCACTAAAAAAACGATAGACATCAATAAAATAGCTTAGCCATATTAATCAACAAGTAAACAATTAAAGAGCCATATTAAACAACAAGTAAATAATAAAGAGTTGTGAGAAGGAGATACTAATTTACAATGTTATAAAATTTCCAATTTTCCACAAAAATATTTATGAGCTATAAGAAAAAATGGGATTGTATGACTCACATTTCTCCTATAGGAGAAACAGAAAAGCAGGCAAGGTAAACTGCCTAGGAGAGTGACCAGGTGTCAAATTTAACACGTACTTCCAAGTAGTCATTATTAATATGTTCAAAATTGGAAGGAAGACATGCTTTAAAAAGTAAAGGAAGGGACTGGGGTTGTGGTTCAGTGGTAGAGTGCTTGCCTAGCATGCATGAGGCACTGGGTTTGATCCTCAGCACCACATAAAAATAAAATATTGTGTCCACCTAAAACTGGAAAATAAACATTAAAAAAGTAAAGGAAAATATGGACACAATGTTTCATTAGATAGAGTATTAATAAAGAGAAGGATATAATTTTTATAAAGAACCCCATGAAAATTCTGGAAGAGAAAATGAACCACAATGAAAAGAAAAATAATATGGAAGAGCTCAACCAGGGATTGACTTCAGGGGCAGTTGACCACTGGGCCACATCTCCAGCCCTTTTTTGTATTTTATTAGAGACAGGGTCTCACTGAGTTGCTAAGTGCCTTGTCATTGCTGAGGCTGGCTTTGAACTCGTGATCCCCCTGCCTCAGCCACCCAAGTGCTGGGATTACAGGCATGCGCCACCATGCCGGGATTTCAAAACGAGTTTTGAATTGGAAGAGTATAGAATCTGTAAACTTTCAAGATAGATTGATGGTAATTATGCAGTTTCTATTAGGAAAGTACCATGGGGGAAAATAAACTTTGGGGAAAGTTGGATATCTTTAAGCTCATTAGCCCATGGATAATAAAAGTATTAGAAGAGTACAATAAAGAGAAAGGGGCAGGAAATATATTTGAAAAAATAATTACTGAAAACTCCCACAATTCCTTGAAAAAGAGTAATCTAAATATTCAAGAAACTCAGTGAACTCTATGTAGGATAAATGTAAAGAAATACTCACTCTACTTAGACACACCACACTAAAAATCCTGAAAGCCAATTTTTAAAGAGAATTTCTTGAAAACAGCAAGAGTAATAACTTGTCAAAAATAAAGGAAATCCAAGGAGAGTGTAGCAGCTGAGTTTCATCAGAGATAATGGACTCCAGAAGGCAGTGGAATAACTTATTCCAACTGTTAAAAAAAAAAAAAAAAAAAAAAAAAAACACTGACACATTATTCTTATATCCAGCAAAACATTCTTTCAAAAATGAGGGCAAAATAAGACATTCCCATTAAGAAAGAAATGGGAGAATTTGTTGCTAGAAGATGTGTTTTAGAAGAAATACTAAAGGAAGTTCATCAAGCTGAGACAAGAAATTAGTAGTCAAGGTAAGTATATAATTTCAAAAAACAGCATAAATATGTGGATTATCCTTTTTTTTTTTTTTTGTTTTTGTTTTCTTACCTTATTGGAAAAACAGTGCACACAAGAATTGTATACAAAGAGGAGATGGCATTGATATCCCTTACCATGGTTATTAAATAATCTCTCTCCTCAGATGTGTTTGACTTTTCTTCATGTAATTTAAGACTCTCTCATCTGTCATATGTATAGCTACATGTAGTCTATAACTTGATAGATTTACATTTTTTATTCTAAAATATCACTTTTTACCAGTAATCTCAATAATCTCTCTCTCTCTCTCTCTCTCTCTCTCTCTCTCTCTCTCTCTCATCAAATAGTTGAAAATAACATAAAGATGGTGAGTGGAAGCAGATTGCATAAGACTAGAAAAATTAAACCAGATAGTAACTTGAATCTATAGGAGCAAAAGAAGAAAATCATGATAGTAAATAAGACAGTATATATATATAACAAATTCTAAAAGCATATACTTGTTTTCTTTTATATTTTCAGCTTTTTAATAGACAAAAAATTACATAAAGTTATAATTTTAAGAATACATATATATAAAGTTGGTTGTACAATTACAAACTATGTATAATAATAAGAGCAGGAAAGAGGAAGAGAAAAATAGAGCAAAATAGGAGTAATCTCACTTGAATGAACTAGTATATATCTAAGGTAGATTTTGGTAAGTTGTATGTTATAAGCTCTGAAGAGACAACTCAAAATATAGTGAAATTATTATTTAGAAGAGTTAAAATGTTATGTTAGAAAATATATAACACAAAACTAAGTAGGAAAGGATAAAAAGAAGAACTAAAAATCCATGAAACAAAACAAAAAGCAACATGGTAAATGACAATTTAACTATAATGACAATTGCATTCAATGTGAAAGGATTAAGAATCTAATCAATTAGAAGCCTGGATGAAAAAAGAATAAATTATGTACTGTATACAAGAGAAAAGAGACAATATTTACATTCAAATATCTAAATAGGTTGAATGCAGAGGATTAGAAAAAGATATGTTAAGCACACAGCAACCGTAGTTATATGTGGTAGCTATAATAACATCATGATAAATTGATTTTAAAATTTAAAAAAGGGTTACTTAAGATAAAAAGATATTTCAAAATAAAAAGGGTCAACTGCAGGTATAAAAACTGTAACTACATACAATAGACAGTGAAGTCTAAAAATATGTGAAGTAAAGACCAATGGAATTGAATAAACCATTTGGCAATCATCGTCAGAGATATAAATGTTCCACTTTTAAATAATGGATGACATCCCCAGACAGAAACCCAGTGAGGTAATGGAGAACTTGAACTACAGAATATACATTCTTTTCTAAGGCACATGTAGGATATATCAAATGGTATGTCTACAAAACAACTCTAAATAAATTTAAACATAATGAATTAACAACAGCAAATTTTTTTTTTAACCACAAAAGGATGAAACTAGAAATTAGTATAAGAAGGAAAATTGAAAAATTTATAAGCATTGGAAGTTAAGCAGTGCACTCATAATCAATGAGTCAAGAAAATAAAACATAAGGAAAAATTCCTGAAAATTAATGACAATGAAGACACAATATACCAAAGTATGTGGGATTCAGCTAAAATGGTGCTTAAGGAAAATATATGGCTATAAATACCTATATTTTAGAAAATAAATAAAGTTCTCAAATAAACAACAGAAGTTTCAAACTCAAAACACTGGAAAAAGAAACTGAATAACCCAATGCAAATAGAAGGAATAAAATAATAAATCTTAGAAAATGAGTTAATGAAATAGATGAAAATAAAACAATGAAAATATTTTTAAAGAATCAACACTTCTAAACTTCAGCTTGACTGAAAAAGAAAAAAAAGGAGAAAACTTAAATCACTAAAATCAGAAATGAGAGTGAAGGCACTATTACCAATCTTATAGAAATAACAGTGATTATCATAAAATATTATGAGTAACTGTAGGTCAATAAATTATATAACTCTGATGAAATGGAAAAATTCCTAGAAAGATAAAAACCACCAAAACCAACAAACAAGTTGCTGGGCAGCAGCTTAGTATTTGTCTTCCAGTTTTGCAGAAACATTAAAACATACCTTTATTGTCACCAAGATCTAGGAAATATGAAATCAAAATCACTCAACAGCAGACCATGAGCCAATGATTGGTAGTTGTCCAGCTAATGTAAAGCTTATTTGACAGATCACAGGTGAGAGTGTTTGTAAAAATAAATGAGAGAATACTCTGGAAAAAATGGAAGGTGTAGGCTGAGTCATCTTCGCCTGACATATACATGATTTCTCTTAAAACAAGTATATTTTGTTTAATAATAATTTTTAGCTATGTTTCAGGTGATGAAGATTGAACTTTCACTTTTAACAATTTCAAATTAGGCAGGCATGGTAGCTCACACCTGTAATCCCAGCGGCTGGGGAGGCTGAGACAGGAGGATTGCGAGTTCAAAGGCAGCCTCAGCAACTTAGGGAGACACTAAGCAACTCAGTGAGACCCTGTCCCTAAATAAAATACAAAATGGAGTTGGATATGTGGCTCAGTGGTTCAGTGCCTCAGTACAAAAAAAAAAAAAAAAAAAAAAAAAGTTTCAAATTAAAATAGTTCTAAGGGAAGGGAAAAGAGAAAACTATCATCTGCAGGCTGATAGGAAACTGTACTTGAGTAAGGATGTTATTATTTGTTCATCCATCAAATGATTTTGAGTATCCATTGGATTGAGGCACTTTACTATTTACTAAATCTCAACTATGATGAAATTAAATTCTCTAGGGTTCTCAGAGTTTACAGAGTGTTAGGGAGTGACACTATGATCATATGTCTTCTTCAGATTACATATTAATATTTGTTGTAGTCAAGTTTTTTTTTGTTTTTTTTTTTTTTTTTTTTTTTTTTTTTGTTGTTGTTGTTGTTGTTGTTGTTGTTTTGCTGCTGTGACCAAAAGACCTGACAAGAACAGTTAGTTGGGGCTGTGAGTTGGGGCTCACATTTTAAAAAGTCTGAGTCCAGCAGGGCATGGTAGCACGTATCTGTAATCCCAGCAGCTCTGGAAGATGAGGCAAAAGGGTTACAAGTTCAAAGCCAGCCTCAGCAACTTAGTGAGGTACTCAACAACTTAGCAAGACCCTGTCTCAAAATAAAAAATAAATCAATAAATAAAAATAAAAAGGGCTGGGGAAGTGTTGCTCAATGGTAAAGTGTCCCTGGTTTTATCCCTAGTACCAAAAATGTCTCAGTCTATAGATTGCCAACTCCATTACTCTGGGATCAGGATAAGGAAGAACAATATGGAGGAGGAAAGAAGCTCAGGACATGGCCACTTCAGAGAGACACTACAGACACGGGACAAAATATATACTCCAGGGGCTGGAGTTGTGGTCCAGCAGTAGAGCACTCACCCAGCACATGCGAGATGCTGGGTTTGATCATCAGCACCACGTAAAAAATAAAAAAAATAAATAAAATAAAGGTATTGTGTCCAACTACAACTAAAATATACTTTATATATTATATATATATATATATATATATATATATATATATACACACTCCAAAGGCATGCTCCTCGTGGTGACCCCCCTCCCCCAGCCACATCCCTACCTGCCTACAGTCACCACCTAGTTACTCCCCATCAGGGGATTAATGCACCGACTAGGTTAAGACTTTCATTTCACCTCTAAACTTTCATGCATTGTCTCACACACAAGCTTTTGGCAGACACCTCATGTCATAATTTAATTTCATAACAATACTGAAATTAAAAATCCAATAATTCTCAAGTTAATTAAGAATTCGAAGATTTTTAAGTTCTATTTTGTAAAATTCCATTTGAGAGACACGGTTAAATATTGACTTCTAAATAGACACTTTTTTCCTCTAAAGAACATAAACAAATACCCAATAAGCACATGAAATGTTTTTCTGCATCATTAACCACTGAGGAAATGGAAATAAAAATCACAAAAAAATACCACTTTATACCCACTAGTAGGTCTATAATGAAAAATATAGATAATACCAAGTGTTGTGCAGGATGTGGAGAAATTGGAACCATCAGACACACTGGTGGGATTATAAAATGGAATAATAACTTTGAAAGAGTCTGACAGTCACAAATATTAACCATGGAGTAACAGTTTGATCCAACAATTCCATTCCTACATATAAATCCAAGAGAAGGAAAATGTATGTCCATCCCAAAGCTTACACTTGAATCTTCATAACAGCATTTTTCTTCATAAACAAAAAGTGGATACAGTCCAAATGTCTAGCAACTAATGAGTGGATAAAAAAATTATAGTATATCCATTTTCCATATAATGGAATATTATTATTTAGCAATAAAAGGAAATGAAGTACCATACATGCCACAACATGTCCTAATCTTGAATATTAATAATAGTTAATTACAGGAAACCACTTACAAAGGCCACAATTTGAATGATACTATTTATTGATTGATCAAATCTGTAGAGATGAAGGTGAAGGTAAGTTAGTGGGTTCTTATGGCTGGAGAACGTAGATGGTTCAAAGGTGATGGGCAGAAATGTAAGGATTCTTTCCAGGGTAATAAAATATTCTAAAATCGACTGTGATAATGGATGCTAATTCTATAAATGTATTTAAAAAAACCATTGGATTTTATACTATAAGTGGGTCTATGCATGGATATCTGAAATATATCCCAATAAAGACTTTGAAAATGTTTTTTTTTTTTTTTCAAAGAGGAAATGTTTATACATCAGAAAAATTCCAAATTTGGAATATGAGCAACAACTGACATTGTATGTCCCACTGTATTATCAGAAAATAATATAGGTTCCAGGGATTGAAGCTTCAATAGGCAAGAGAAAATCTGTGCATGATTTGCAGTTGGTTTGGAGATCTCTAACAAATTGAAAACCCAAGAAGTTTTGTTCTTCCTATAAGGTAGCCTAAAAAAGTCTCCTATCACAATTTTGGGGATGAGTGACAGAAGACCACAGTTAGAAAAAAGAGACCCAATACTATTATCATGATGTGACAAGACAGAATTTAACAGTATTTACACCATGCAAGCATTATAAGTGGAAATATTACCAGAAAAATTCATCCAGAATGAATAATCCCATGCAGTATATAAAGACAATAAAGAATAGCTCCTCAGAAAATCATTGCCTTCACACTCCAGGGTATAAGTAACTCTCTTTAAGAAAATACCTCTAACTTTTTAAATTTTTTTTTTTAATTAATTTATTTTTTGTCATTGATGGACCTTTATTTTACTTATTTATATGTGGTGCTGAGAATTGAACCTAACACATGCAGGCAAGCATTCTACCACTGAGCTACAACCCCAGCCCAAATATCTCTTACTTGACATAAATTTACTGTTAAAAAATCATAAACTATAAAAGACAACAAATAACCAAGAAGTTCCCAAGTGCCACTACTTGAAAACACCTGCAAACACAGGTGACATTTGAAATAAAGCAACATATCATTCTGCAGATGTTTTCCTGAAATGGTTTTATGACTTTACCCATCCATCAGTGGGGATGACCTATTTGATTTGAGTGCTTTCCCAATTATGGCAAAACTGACCTATTTTTAACTGTCTATTGCACGCTATTCTTCACCAAACACTGTCTAGTTTTGATTTCCAATTGCCTCCTATGATCTTATTTCCTACAAACTTAAGTTTCACTTGGATGATTTTCCTCCACTTTAATATCCTTTTGATGATTTTTTTTTTTTTTTTTTTTTTTTTTTTTTTTTTGTTGGTACCGGGGATTGAACTCAGGGGCACTCGACCACTGGGTCACATCCCCAGCCCTTTTTTTTTGTATTTTTTTTTTATTAGAGACAGGGTCTCACTGAGTTGCTAAGTGCCTCGATATTGCTGAGGCTGGCTTTGAACTCGCGATCCTCCTGCCTCAGCCTCCCAAAGTGCTGGGATTACAGGCGTGCGCCACCACGCCCGGCTTCCTTTTGATGATTTCTGATCCACCTTTTCAAGGCTGCTTTGCCTATTTCCAGAATCCTAGGTGCAGATCCATTTTACCTCCCTCAGACATGTTGAGCTCCTCTGTTACTTAAAACTTACTGGTAAGTACTGCCATTGGAGTTAAATTCATGTCTGTTCTCATTGTAGATTACAAATTTCTAGAAAAAGGAAACAGTTCCTAACCCTTCTTGTCTCCCAAATTTCTGTCTTCCATGAAACCTATAAAGATCTCCACAAGACCAGATAGTAAAAACTGTTAAGTCCAGATATGAAAATAGAAATTATAAAAAAAAAAAAAATTTAAAGACTTTTAGTCACTACTTGCCTAACTAAGGCTCCCTCCAATTATCAGGAAGATTTGTAATATCAACAGTAAACACCTTATTATCTTTTGCAAGCTGGGACAAAGTGGGGAAAATTGCCTGTGCTGGACAGGTAACAGTAATAACAATACTTAACAGGTACTATCCTAAGATTTACATGCTCTGTCTCATGTGATTCTCACAGTAACTCAGTTTTCCATGTTATAAATTAGACAGGTTAAGTAGCTCACCCATGTCTTATCAGCTAAATAGGGATGGACATCAGATTTGAACCTAGGTCTGACTTTTTAACCACTCCAAAGAGGGTTTTGCCAATATGTTCACCAATGCAGCAAAACCAATAGCTATGCTGTGATGAGATGCAAATATTTGTTTGGGCTTCTGATTTGTTTTTTGGGTTAACTTACCTCCACAGTTAAAACTCCCAGTTGGGATTATTGCTAACAAGACTACTGGGACATAGTATTTCTGGATTTTCTCTCCTTTGTCTATCCAGTTTACTTTGATGTCACATTAAGCAATCAAGAGATTTTGGCACTTCATTTATATTATCCAGATATCTTTTATTCAATAATAAGGTGAGAAAATTATGATTACAGGATGTCTGCAGTAATAGGCACTTGAAAATTGGAAAATCTATCAAGTGTTGCCCCATCCCTAATTAAAAATGTTCATGGGGTTGTAAAAAGACGCTTGTTGGAAAGTAAATACTTATTCATCTTCCCTTCTATGAATTAATCGTGTTCTTGTCACATGTTCAATAAATCATGGAAAAAAAATTTTGAAGAAGGTAGAAGGAAAAATTAGTCAATGTGCTATTAAGAAAACATTTCTTAATAATACATTTATAAACTTTGGAACAGGGTTTAAATCCCCATTGTAGCTTAGTAAAAAGTCCTATACACTGGAGGCAGAAGACACAATTTAAATGAGTCCCAAACTTCATGCTTAGTAGTTTTGTGATTTAGACAAAGTTCCTCAATTCCATGGGCTCCTTATATTTCTTCTGCCTATTTAATTAATAAATAATGAGATTTGCTTCAAAATTATTATTCATACAGATTAAAGAATCATATTAAGGAAATATCGTACGTAGTTCAAGACCTGAAACAATATTAATTAAATTTGTTAAATCTTCAGTGGCACTTTTTAAAAAGAGTTCAACAGCAAAAATAGTGATGTGTTACTTATAAGAGATATATAAAATATTTGTGTGAAAATATATGCATATGTACATAATGATAAATATATAACAACAAATAACACACAAGTATATATAACTATATACAATGTAATACATATAATCTATATGTAATCATCTAAGTAGTAATTAGTTATAAGGCTTTAGAATAAGATAACTGTCTTATGAATTCTCACATCTAATAACTTTGTGACCGGGGTTAAGTAAACCCATCATTAAAATTCTTACTTTTATCACCTAGGAAATAGATGTATTAATAGAATTCGCCTTATTGTGCTTTTCTGAAAATTAAATGCTGTATGTTTAATGAAGTGTTTTCATACATAAAGAATAGCATTTCTATTATCTCCATTTAAACAGTGAAGAAATAAATGTTCAATTATATGCTTGCCTATGTTCCCACATGCAGATTTACAAGAATCAGAATTTGAACTTGGTCCTGTCTATTTCTAAAATCCACTTTTTTTTTTTCTCTTGAAAAATGCAGCTTTGACAATTTTCTGGTTCATCTTGCCCATTCATGGAGTTTTCTCTTTGTGCCCAACACAGCTGATGACCACAATAGATGTCCTCCAGTACAAAATGGTTTTATTCCAGGTCACCAATATAAACAGAGGATTTAAACTCACATTTAGTTGCTATATTATGAAGATTGAATTTGAGACTATTAGGATGGTCTCACTATGAAAATGAATTTCTAGAAGAATGACATTAATGTAATCTGCATTGATAGAAAGCACAATTACTAGACTCTATTGTTAAAACGTGTGAGACTTGCATATGACTGGTTTTCATTAACAAAATAACACTAATAATAATCATAGAGAGATTTTTGCATTTACTCTTTATAAATTATGTAGCATTCCACCTCTACAAAAACTTTTCAGGGTAGGTGAAATCATGTTATTATAGACCTTTATGTAACCAAATCTCAGTAGATCAATGAGAGTGGATCAGTATTACAAAGCTGGTAGGTAACAGAGGTGAATTTGAACCCCAGCTTCCTGACTGCATAGATATACTCTTGCAGGCATCACTATTATCCAGCCTGAAGTACTTTCAGCTTGAAATCAGAAGTGTTTTGGAACTCAGTCATATCCAATTTCAAGACTGGTGAATTGTTTTCCCCCAATTGACCTTTACTTCAAAAACAAATAGAGAATCTGTGGCATTTAAAATAAAAAGCAGTTATTGTTCTTTGTGTTGGACACAATGCTTATTTAATGCTAGCATAATGGAGAGAGACCAGTATAGGGTGAGCAATTTTTATAGCAAGAGATCCAGAGCATATTTGTGTATATCAAATGAGGCTTCAACTGTGTGGGCTCCTTGTGGCTACCAATGGGAATAAAAGATGACATAAACTGAAGAAAAGTCAGAGGTGGTTTCCTTGTGTTTTAACCACATCTATGAGAAAAGTTCTCAGACTTTGCACAGTAACTGTTATTTGCATCCCTCCTACTCAAGTCTTTCTGCTCTCTAAGATCTTGGTAAAATTTAAAAAGTAGCAATAAGAAAACAAAATCCTATGTGATATGTTCTCGATATTAAAGATCCAGTGGAAAAGAAAACATGATTTGCTATTCAGTGCATACAATCCCCCCCCCCCAAAAAAAAAAAAAAAAAAAAAAAACACTGTGAAAATGAGGACTAGATAGACCATCTGCTCTTTTGCTCCGTGATTTCTGTGCAGTGGGTCTTCCATTCTCTAATCAACACGTCTTTGGCTTATTGCCCTCTGTTCTGCAAACTCTGGTTCTGTTTATGCCTATCAGTGATTGACCACTACTGTAAATATCTGGGAGATGGGGAAGAATATGAAAAAATGACAAAAAGAAGAACTTCATCTCATACTGTACAAGATAGACAACAGACTGGGGAGGAAGAGTACCATGTCAGGTTCTAGGTCCAGACCCTCTGTCTTCCACACAGTAGCCAATTGTCTTCAGATAACAAATAAATGTACTCACTTTTCTAATCTCCAAAATTGGATCATTAGGATGCGAAATCATTCAGAATTTTTGAGAATTAAATAAAGTAACATATTCTTAATGCCTAAAATCATTTTTGGTACTAAAAAAGCCAAAATTAAATGCTCAATATTATAATTATATCATTTGATCCCTTTAAAATTCTGTGAGAACTGAATATTAAGCAATATCAGGCCCAATTTGTATGTGATGGAAATGTGCTCCAAAAGACCAAAGGAAGGATGGCTGCTTCCTGCATGTCAGAATTAGGAGACACTAGCAAATCCTCTCCCTAAAAACAATTCCATAGTTGCATGAAACTATCTAAAACCACCCAAGCACCCACCAGCTCTGGGATTCAGACAGAAGCATATAAAAAATTGGTGACTTCTTTTCCCTTGAAATTTCAGGAAAGTATAAGTGAGATCTTAGCATCATTGCCCTCCTCAGTGTCTTGCTTTACTCAGGAATGTCTTTGTCACCTTCCTTTCTGAGTAATAAGGTTGTTAGGTATATAATTCTTGCTTGATTTTTTTTCCCACTTGTTTTATTGTCTCCATGATATGAAGTTAGAAGTCTGCCACATGTCATATTGCTGCTCCACTGTACTAAGGGAATGCTTTTATCTTTATACCTAACCCAAGAGCAAAAATATTTTATCCAATTTGATGTAAAGTTTTATAGTTGTTTTAAGGTTTTAGATTTAGGTACATTCCTGTTTTGAGTTAATTTTCATATATGGTGCAAGTTATAGATAGAAATTTCTTGTATATATCTTCCTTACTGTCTAACAATGTTCAGTTGTTCTACTCCATTTGTTGAAATGGCTTTGAGCCCCATTACATTACCTTTGCTCCTATACTAAAAATCAGTTGTCCATGTAGATGTGAGGCTATGCTTGGACTCTGTAATGTGCTTGAGAAAAATGTGTGTTCAGACACCAAACATGATGATCTATAAATGTCTGAAAATATCAGTTACTACAACATGTTTATTAACACACATCTCTACCACATCTTTGTCTTTATATATTTCTCTATATATGCCCAGAAAATATCACTGTGTTCTCTTTTGTTCCCAATAAGAATTAAGTAGTATTTTTGAACTTCTGACTGATTTCAATATTTTGTTTACTTGTTTCATTATTTTTTCACAAAGAATGATTTAATTATTCAAAAATACTAGTTGCATATGTCTTAGTGATTCTGCAGCCACAAGGGTGGAACCAAGAAAGAGAAGAGGAATGAGAAGTTTGCATTCTAATTGGGGCAGGTTATGAGTTTTAGGACCACTCTCATTTTTTTCCAAACGATGCTTAAATGAAAACAGACATTAGTGTTTTTCTCTCTCTCTGCTAGCATTGTGATTCTCTAGTCTAATCTCTCAAAGAAGATACAGTTATTCAAGGGTTATTTCTTCCTATAGGGGTCTCCCCATCTTGCACTATCCAAAGCTTTGTCTCTTCAGTTTGATACAACTGCCAATATTGAGAGCCCTAGATTTTAAAACAGTAAATGTTCTCAGAACAACTAAGACACTAGTGCTCACATAAGTCTATGGCACATAGTTATTAAGATAAACATTTTGGTATGAATAGGTATACAGATGTGTACACACACATAATTACTACATCAGACAGAAGAGATAGTCTAAGGCATATTATATGTACTTAGGTTTAACTCCAACTGACTTCAGTCAGGTATCTTTTTGAAAGTTTGTTTAGGGTAAATGTAACTGATTTACTAGGTTTTTGAAATGACATTCTGGATAATTAAAAATGACTATATGACAAGTTTTATAATAGTCAAATAAATCTATTAAATTTTTTCCCAAATATATTTTTCAGAAATCTCTGATTATCAAATCATTTTATCTTAGGCATAGACATTATTTTATTTTCCCCCCATAAATCCAAAACTGAACTTTCAGAGACTTTCTAAATACAAACTTCTCTTCACATTTTATTTGTTTTGTTTTTTAAATTTTTTAAAATTTGTTTAATTAGTTATACATGACAGTAGAATGCATTTATG
The DNA here is from genome assembly GCA_025594165.1 of Tamias sibiricus. Lineage (NCBI taxonomy): Eukaryota > Metazoa > Chordata > Mammalia > Rodentia > Sciuridae > Tamias > Tamias sibiricus. Next base: position 17,564,759 of record CM046662.1, read on the forward strand.
CACAGTGATATATCATACATAGATGGGATATAATTTCTTATTTTTCTAAGTGTACATGTTGCAGAATCATATTGGTCATGTAGTCACATATATACATACAGTAATAATGTCTGTTTCATTCCACTATTTTTCCCATCCCTTCAATCCCTCCCTCCCCTCCCTTCAGTTCACTCTAATCTAAGGTAACTCTATTTTTCCCTAGTGCCTCCTGCCTTATTGTGAATTAGCATCCACATATTAGAGAAAACATTTGACCTTTGCTTTTGTGGGATTGGTATATGATAACTCCTTTTGTTTTTAGCATTGGCAAAATACTCTTTCTTGTATGATGGTCAATTTAAGAGCAAATGGGTTAAATTCCTCATTAATTTGATAAATCACCAAATCAAATGATTATCCTCTCATTTGATATTCTGTCAGGAGATGGGTCATGCAAATTTTCCAGTACGGTGATGTTAATGAAACCAGAAGTTATATTAAAAATAAAAAGAATGGCTTACATATAATTAGAATTAATGAACTATACAGAATAGTTAATGTCAGAATATGAGATAATACAAATATTCACATTCTGGACAGAGGATATGAGAATTCTTTATGCTGTGGGTTGCTTTATAGGATGGAACAACATAACCATGTTGTTTTGGGGGCTTATTTGATTGCAAAATATATAGAGAATTCCAAAAAGGCCTATTTAATTTTAACTTTTTATCCAAGTAACCAATACAATGTATCATAAAGCAGGAACAAATTATAATAATGCCTGTTAAATAACACTTGTAATGAATATCTGGGTCAAATGAGCTGTTATTATTAACTATAATTTATTGCAAAATAACCAACTGCCAGAGAGTGAACTTGAGGCTGGATTTTTTTTTTTTCATGCTTTCCATTTTCAATCCTCACAACAACCTCAGCATGGGAGTACTATAGTAATATCCATCCATCTTTATAAATGTGACATTTGAGACTTTCAGAAGTATAGTCAATTATCTGAGGTTCCAGTTTTCCAGTTCTAGAACCAGGCTCTGTATGTCATGTAACACTGCTATAAACTACTACCCTGGGGCTACAGTTCAGATTAAACTAGGTAACACAGGAAACCCACTTTTACAAATAATCAGTTAACCAGAATTCATACATCGTGTGACTTTTAAACACGTCACATGGATTTAAATAATAATCAGTTGTCCCACATCCTGACAAGATGCAAAGATTAACTAAAGTAGAAGCATGAAACATGTATATTGTCAACAATCTTATAAATATTGTTTTAAATCTTGAGGTTTTTATACTTTACTGCCTTGTAATATATAAAATGATAGAGATCCCTTTAATCAAAGGGGTTCATTAGTACCAAAAAAATGTGATTTTAATAAAAATATTGCAGTTGGAGCAAGATGGTGGCTCAGACTGTCTGAAATCTTCTCCCCACAGCCCCACCAAGCTGAATAGCAATTAGCGTACCACACTCTTTATACAAGAGGTAGGAAAATCAGTTGAGAAACCACAGTACCCTCTTCTAGCTTAATAAAGTGAAAAGACAAACTGTAGAAGTCAGGAAGGAAGAGGTGCCTACTCACCCTCCCTAGTTCCAGGCAGCCCCTCTTGGAGAGAGAGACCCTCCAGCTTGAGAGAGAGAGCAGAAATTACTTCAGGTCTTAGGCTTGAAACCCAGAACCAAGGTTCCACTGTGAAACCCTGTGTTGGGCAGAGCCCCATGACCCCGCTCCCAGACCAGTACCCCTGCACTGAACCCTGGAACTGCTCTAGGTTAGGTGAGTGACTGCAGTACCAGGCCTCCTCCAACCCCCAGCTATGAAGCTGGAATAAGACTCCATTCTGTGGAAAGCAGGGCACAAAACTGCACACTGAAGCCAGAACTCACCCACTCATACAGCTTCTAGATTAGCCAAGCATCAGGCAGAGAGAGGGACAGACTCTAGTGTTCTTCTACATCATTTCCAGCTTTGGAGTGGACCTAGGAAATACCTTTCCTCCTCCCCAAACTGTGAAGTCCCCTGTAGCTATGAGACAGAGTTATGACCCAACCTAGGTTAGCCTTGAAGATCAAGGAACTGTCTCCACAAACAGTATCTTAACCTCAGGCAATATAGCTATCACTAGGCCAGTACTCATGGATGTGGTTATAGAAATCCCCAGCACCAAGCAGAGACCTATACCCTAGTGGGTATAGCATCACCACCAGCTGTGGCATGGGCCTCAGTGTCCCTGAGTCTGAGCAAGTCCTTATGGTTGTGTGACCCAGATAGGGCCTGTTTAGTGTCAGCTTAGGTGGCCAAGGGATTGCTTTCACCAACACAACCCCAACCTCTAGCAACAGAGCATAGTGCAAAACCCCCATTCACTGGGTTTAGGACAAAGTCCTAAGCACAAGACTTCACCCTGGAACTTTGTACTGGGTTGGCAAAACTTAATACTGAGTAGGTCTTAATGCTCATACCGCTAAATCTTCCTGCAGATAATAGCTCCAGTTCTGATAGACTGGGAAGCTTTATAAAAAACCATGACTTCACCTAATACTCAAAATTATATGACAAAAAAACTAACCAGAGAGTAATCCGTATGGGAGAAATCTCAGATAATTTTAAATTGTTTGTTTTAAGGAAGTTTAATGAGCTCAAAGAAAACACAGAGAAATATATCCCTAGAATAGAAAGAAAATTAACAAATTAATATGTTAAGAGCTTAGAAATATAGAGCCAGGTGTGGTGGCACACACATGTAATCCCTGTGGCTGGAAGGCTGGGGCAGGAGGATTGCAAGTTCAAAGCCAGCCTCAGTAAAAGTGAGGTGCTAAGCAACTCAGCTAGGCCCTGTCTCTAAATAAAATACAAAATAGGGCTGAGGATGTGGTTGAGTGCCACTGAGTTCAATCCCCAGTACTCCCCAAAAAAGAGAGAAAGAGAGAGATTAGAAATATAGAAACCTATAACCTGAGTTATCAAGAATTTAAATATATGAAGGAATGGAGTTCAAGTATAGAGTTTTCTTAAGTATCCAATCATGTTAGTTTGCTGTCATTTCAAAATTGCTTGTTAAAATCCAAAGTATTTTTTGTAAGCCTCTTTGTAACCATGGAACAAACATCTGTAATCGATACACTGAAAATTTTAAGCAACCAATCAAAACACAGGACTAGGGCAAATCACTTAATCACAATGAAGATTTTAAGAGAGAAAGGAACTACAATAGAACTAGAAAATGAGTTACATAATTATTTGAGTAAGAACTTAACTCTTGGTAGTTACCTTAAATGTGAATGATTACATTCTTCATTTAAAAGACAGAGTGAATGAATGTATATTAAAAAAAAAAAGAAAGAAAGAAAGACCAAACTACACATGGCTTACAAGAAACTCACTTCACCTCTAAAAACACAGAGGCTAAAAGTGAAGGGATGAAATAAAATACTCCTTGCAAATGGAATCCAAAAGAGCGTAGCCATACTTAAGTCAGATAAAATAGACTTAAAGTGAAAAGTAATAAAAAGAGACAAGGAAGGTCATTACATAATGATAGAGGGGTCATTTCAGCAAGAGGAAATAACACATCTAAATATCTAGGCACCGATATTGGAGCACTGCCAGGGTAAAAGTTAGCCAGTGCTTAGGAAACTTGTTATTCTGGTCAGTCAGGCAAGAAGGACTCTAAAGAATATGATAATGAAGGAAAAGGAGGGAAAAACTGGCTGCTTCTTTTGTGTCTAGTCTTGAGGTGAGGATCAAAGCAGAGTGACCTTGGTTATAAAGTAAAAGGATATACTCATAGAACATTTAAAGAAATCCATCTGCATAGTGGGCATGCAACCTTCCTGTGTATTCCCCCCAGCTCGTAGGCATGGTGAGGTGTGGCCCTCTGTTGTATCCTGGCCTGCTGCTGCAAAGAGTGCATTGGTGATAAAATGTCCCAAACTTCTCGGTTGAGGACTCCAAATTCTGTTGAACAAGCTCATATATGTAATATTAATAGACCTAAAGGGAGAGAGACTCTGGTACAATAATAGTTGAGGAGTTATCACCATACTTTTAGCAAAGGACAGATCATCCAGACAGAAAATCAACAAAGAAACAGCAGAGTTAAATTGTATCTTAGACCAAATGGGCATAATAGGCATCTACAGAACATTTCATCCCAAAGTCTCAAAATACGCACTTTTTCTCATCAGCACATGGAACATTATCCAGTCTAGATAATATGATAGGCCACAAAACAAGTCATTTCAAATTAAAAAAAAAAAAGAATGAAACGAGACACACACACACACCAGCTATAAAAATCAACTCAAAATGGAATAAAGACTTGTTTCTAAGACCTGACAATGAAAGTACTAGAAAATATAGAGGAGATATTTTAGGACATTGGAGTGGCAGGTATGTTTTTGGACAGAACTCTAAAAGCACCACAAAGGAAACAAAAGTAAAAATAGACAATGGGGATTACATCAAAAGAAAAAGTTATAGGCTGGGATTGTGGCTCAGTGGCAAAGCGCTTGCCTCACACGTATGAGGCACTGAGTTCGATCCTCAGCACCACATAAAAATAAATAAATAAAATAAAGGTATTTTGTCCATCTACAACTAAAAAAAAATTAAAAAATAAATTAAAAGTTTCTAGGGGAAGAATAGAAGTTCAGTGGATTAGACAAAGGTGAATGAAAGGAAGGGAGGGGGATGGAGAAAAGAAAGATAGTAGAGTGAGTCAGACATAACTTAGGAAAGTTTATTTATGTTTATATATGAACACAGAACCCATGTAACTCCATATTATGAACAACCATAGAATAGGATCCTAATCCATGTGTGTATTATATGTCTACACTCCACTGTCATGTACCAAATAAAAAATAAAAATAAAAACTTCTGCACAGCCAAGGAAACAATGGAGTGCACAAATAACCTACAGAATCAGAGAAAATGTTTGTAAACTCTACAGATGACCAGGTATTAGTATCCAAAATAAATAAGGAACTCCAAATAATCAATGTACAAAAAACAAAAATCAAATAATCTGATTACAAAATGGGCAATAAATCTAAATTCACATTTCTAAAGGGAATACATACAAATAGCCAATAGGTACATGAAAGATGCTTAACATCACTAATCATCACGGAAATGCAAATCAAAATCCTAATGACATATCGTTTTCCCCCAGTAAGAATGACAGTTCTTAAAGACAAAAGATAGTAAGTACTGGCAAGGATATGGAGGAATGGGAACACTTGTACTTTGTTGGTGGATAGTACAGCTCTCATGCAAAACAATATGAAGGTCCTTCAAAATACTAAAAATAAAGCTCCCATATAGTCCAGCAATTCAACATCTGGGTATATATCCAAGGGAAATGAAATCAGTATGTTAAAGAGCCATCTGCACTACCATATCAATTGCCATAAAATTCACAGTAACTAAGAAATGCAAACGACCTCAGTGTCCATCAACTGATGAATGAGTAATGAAAATGTGGTAAATGCACAAGATGGAATGCCATACATCCACAAGAAAACAATGCAATCTAGCCATCTGGGACAACATGGGTGTACCTGGAGTTGATAATGTTAAGTGAAATAAGCCAGGCACAGAAAACAAGTGCCACATGATCTCTCCCTCTATGTGGAATCTAACAGAGTCAATCTCATAGAAGTTAGTAATAGAATGATGGTGACCAGAAGCCAGGGACAGTAGGGTAGAGGAGATATGGGAAAGGTTGATCCCTGGGGACAGAGTTACATTTAGATAGGAACAAGAAGTTCTGGTGTGCTATTGCACAGAATGGTGACTACTGATAACAATAAAGTGCTGTAGATTTCACAAGGCTAGAAGAAATGGCTTTGAATGTTTTCACCATCAAAATATGATAATTATTTGAGGAAACAAATGTTTAACTTGATTTAAGCATGCAATGTGTACATGCATTGAAACATTACATGCACCCATTAATGTATATCAACTAAAAATAAAGATTTTTAAATTATGCACATTTTTTTTAAAATATTTATTCATTTGCTTTAGTTGTACACAATGCATTTATTTGTACGTGGTGCTGAGGATCGAACCCGGGCCTCTCACGTGCTAGGCGAGCATTCTACCACTGAGCCACAACCCCAGCCCATAATTACGCACATTTTTAAACATTATTTTTTTCTTATATTTTTCAGCAGAAATAGTCAACTAAAGAATGGCCCAAGGATATTACTTGGGGAAACATTCAACATAAGAAGAGGAAGTGCATCCTCAAGGTCTCTAAGTGCATATGTTCAAGGTATATTTCAGGTACCAGTTTCAACTTACCATATGCCTTTGTGTAGTTCATTTCTAAATTTTAAAACTTTATCATATTTGCAACACTTCATTGTCAGGATTTTCAGTGCTGATGTCCATTTTTATAATCTTGTTCTTTTTAGAGGTGTATTTCATATAGCCTGGCCCAACTCTCTGTTCTGCAATATATTGTTTGTATCAAAACTCTTACACGAACTTCTTTTACATCTTTAGCTCCATTTCATGTACTTATTGAATTTATGATAAATTTTTATCAGGTAAATTGAATTTTTAATCACATTTAATTCTCTTCTGAGGTGCTATTTTGTGGTAAACAACATTTTCTTGCTTCCTGATAAAGTGTCTCTTTATCTTCTGAACACTGCAATTATAGAACTGTCTCAACCAATTATGAATTAAAAAAGAAAATCTTTTCCTATTTTCAATTATTAATGCCTAACCTGTAAACTATTTTAGCATTATTAACCCACAAGTTCATATAAAAAATGTGATGAGATTCCTGTTTTAGAAATGAACATACTGAACATTAAAATTTAAAGAAAGCATTCAAAAATATTTAAAATATATATAACACACTCACCTTAATTCTGAATGAAAATCCTGTCATGTTTTCTCATTTACTTAAACAATATCTTCAATATGTATGTGGCCTTTGATTAATGACAGACTAAATTCATTCAAATATCTTTATATCAATGAGTACCACTTAAATGAAAATTAATTTAAATTTGGTGGAAAGTCTTACACTTTTGATGGCATGAAATACCTTTCTGAATAGCATTGCAAATGTGTTCAGAGGAAACTAACTCAAAACCATGATAATTGGAATTTTTTAATGCTTTATAATTTAAAACTACACACATATATTAACTTTATATTTTGTTCTAATTAAATCTTAGCTTAATGGGCAATTTTCAAAGATTATGAAACTGAGAGAACTCTGAAATTCTCACCTAAAATTAAAATGCAAAATATTCATTTTTATTTTTTGGCTTAAGTTCCCTCCATAAAGCTTTTTTATTTAAATTAAATATAATTTTAACTGATATGTATGCATGAAATTTACACATATTAATGAGTCAATGTGAAATACACACACACATACTTTCATTGTGAAATGTTTAAATCAGGATGAATGTCTAGTTCCTCAAACATTTATCATTTCTTTATGATAAATTTTTTAATATACTTTCTTCTAGTTGTTTTAGATGTACTATTTATTGTTATTGGTTAGAACTTCTTGCTCCTACCTCTAATTTAGTGTCCATTAATCAAAGTTATTTTCAACGCTTCTTTTTATCTCTATCCATTGCTTCCTATCTCCATTCAAAATTTCTCAAAGCCTAGGATCTGACTAAAACCTTTTATAAGTTAAGATTCACACTGACTTTTTAGCAAAGAATAAGAAAATCAGGCAAAATTAAAATCAGTGCACTGTATGGAAACTGTAATTTTTTATCAGATATTCAAAATCATTCTAGTGGTAAATTTCAACAATTTTACATGTTTCTGGAGGAAATATTGGTGAACAACAACAAAAGTCCTTATGTAAGAGCTTGGGAAAGTGCTATAGGATGAAGCAGAGAATACTTAACTAGCCTTTTCAAATAATGAAGTACAGTTAAAAATATATTTTATTAACATCTCATTAATATGCTCATACACCCAACATTTAACTTTGCACAAACATACACAAATAGCATACATAAAAGCCCACATTTGGGCAATTATAAGATTCCAATAGTTATATTCATAAGAAGTCATATAAAAGATACGTGAAAATTATTTTTTCTTCTTAATTTTGAAATAAATGAGATAGATTTATGATTTATGGAAATGGAGAAATAACTTTATAGCTCCTTGAAACGGAGAAATAGCTTAGTCAAACTTACTACAAAAAAAGAAAAAAAAAAAGAAAAGAAAAAAAAATCTCAACAAAACCCAAGCAATGACTTTTTAAAGATACCGAGATATTGAGATATATCAGAAAGTTGGAAGAAACTAGAAATAAATTTCTCTGGAAAGTAAACTGTAATTTTCCATTTTTATTAGGGTAGCAAAAAGATGTAACTTATTGGTTTCAAGTTGAATAATGTTGAAATTGAAAGAATGATAAGCAAGTGATAGTAGGGGATGAGGGTTTTAAGAGGAAGATCCACAGAACAACAACAATTTGTATTGAGAATTGAACTGAAATTTTGATTTTGTACTGAACTCTAAATGCACAATCAAACCTATAAAAAGAAGAGTGAAAATGTAGCATCTGAAATCTCAAGGAGTTGTACAGGCATTTCAGTGTCTTCACACTTCACAGGAGATTTTTTTTTAAAAAATGGAATGTGAGACCCACTAAGTTAAGTGCCTTTGAAAACAAATCTTCAGAAGAATAACACAAAATCCAAATTTTCTAAAACCTATTATTCATAAAATGAACATATCATTAGAAATTACATGATATAGTAGAAATATGTGTAAAATGGAAATTCTAGAACTGAAAAGCATAATAACTAATATAAAATTAATTAGGATGGCTTGAGAAAACATTGACAATGATAGAAATAAAAATATCAAGGAACTTGAGGATATATCCATAGAAATTATATAATCAGAGAATGCAGAGAACAACATATAGAGAAAAATGAAAAATGGTTGAACTATAATATGCATAATTCTCAAAAAGAGGGTTAAGAGCATATGAGTAAAAAGGAAGAAAAGAATTATAAGTAAATAATGACTAAAAATATCCCAAGGATGGTGAAAGACATTAATTTATATAGACATAAGAAGCTCGTCACAATAGCATAGAAGCATATATGAACAACTAGTACACTTAAGCATATGATATTAAAACAAAGAGAAAATCTTGAAAGCAGCTAAGGAATCTTGGATGTTACACATGACTAAACAATGATTTCAAATTAGATTGGTTTCTCATCAGAATCAGTGGTGACAATGGAACATCTTCAAGATGCTAGAAGAAATTATCTCTAGTAAGAGAATTATATATCTACATAAAGTATTCATCAAAGGTAAAAATAAAGGCTTTTGAGATAAAGATTGGCACAATTTATTGCCACAAGCTCTTCTATAGAGGGAATTCTTCAGTCTGAAAAGAAATTACATCAAAGAACACTTTAACCTAGGGGATGAAATGAGAATCACCAGAAATAATGATTAGCAAATAGTAAATAAAAACATGTTCTTTCTATCTCTACGTTTTAAAAATAAAATATGACTTTTTAAAATAAAATATATAATATAATAAATATTGGAGTTTTAATAATCCAAAGGCAGGGAACTGTTCTGTAGAAAGCTTCTTATATTTTATGTGAAGTAATAAAATATATAAGATAATGACAGTACTTTGCTTGGTGTACTGGAAGATGAAATACTAAAAATGTATTAAATATCTGTATTAATCACTGTGATCTTTTAACCTAACACTACTGAACCAGCTCTTATGGAAAAAAAAATGAGTGGTTCAGAGAAAACATGAAAATATTAAGCATCTGAAACATGTTTTTACCTATTTTCCATAATAGTATCAGGAACCACTTATAAGTATTAAATTATTAGTGATCCTTATTTCAATTTTGTAGTTGATGAAACTTAGACTTAAATAAGTTGAGATTTTGCCCATTAGTATGGAAACTGGGAAACTCAGAACACAGCAATCAGGGATTTATTTTTTTTCATGTTACCTTTGTAGGTCTGATTTTTAAACTCGCATAAACTTTTTTATATTTGAAGTTACAAAAACAAAGCATATATTGTCAACCCAATTACATATATAATATTACCTAACTGCCTCAGAGTAGAAATTTTAAATTTTATCATATTTTATCTTTAACTTGACAATTACTTCTTGGTTGTTTAATTTGACTCTTAGAGCTAACTACAGCATCTGCTCCTTTTGGAAGGGGAATAAAACATGTGATTACTATTAAGATATATTTTAGTCAGCTTTTCTGCTGCTCTGTGAGAGTGAGAGAGAGAGAGAATCCAGACACAAAAATATATGCTCTAAAGGCACACCCCAATGACCCACCTCCTCCAGCTACACCATACCCATCTTCAGTTACCACTCAGTTAATCCCAACAGGGGATTAATTCAATAATTGGATTAAAGCTCTCATAACCCCATCATTTCTCCTGTGAACCGTTCCTCAGTGTTTTTGGAAATCAGCAATGCAAAAACATGTACAGATACACACCTAAACATACAAACATGAAAACCCATATAGTCTTTGGTTAAAAAATACAAATTCTAAGCCTTTCATTTTCTGGGTCAGTACTATAGGAAATTGCCCCGGGGATACTTTTCAATGCCTTATTTAAACAACAAAGGTTTCAGAGATAATATATGGATATAAGGAAGTGATGTGAGGGGAAGTGGTAAGGGGTACAGGAGTTTGGAGACCAGAAATAAAATTTCAGTTATACATCTTAGTCAGTTGTGTGTCTTTAAATGTTTCATTTACTTTCTATTTAGATTAAGATAAACAGTTTGAAAATGGTACAAAGTATGATAAAAAATATGAAGTATGAAGTCTTAGAAGCACTTTATTTTAGCTTGCAACAGTATTTGTTTTGACTGCTCAAATCACTACTGCTTTCTTCAGCTAGTATTTTGATTACAGAATGTATCACATAATCTCTCTGTAACTTAAGTTCACATTGGAGGGGAAAATCAGATAAGACTATGTTCCTTCGTGCCTCCTAAGCAAAAAGAGATCATAACAAATGAGATTTGCTACTTGTGCTACCAGTTACACTGCTGGAAAATAACAAGTATGCTATGGTTCCATTATACATTATATATTATACATTCCACTCCACAATGCGTGTATACATATATATACACATTGTGTAGTGGAATGTATATACATACACACATATATATGTGTATATATATACATATATATTAATTGGTTTTGAATATCTTATATTCTTTTTTGTTTGCTTTTTCTTGTCATTTATTGGGGTGTAGAAGGGTTTTGAAATTTAAATAATGTAGTTATTTTTTGTTTTTTTCTTGCACTTTTAAAAGTTTTTTTTTTAAAAATCTATATTAGGTGCAAAATACTAAGGATGGGGATATCCTCTTGATGACTTGATCCCTTGATAATTATGAAATGGTCTTCTTTATTGTGAGCATTGTTCTTTGCTCTAAAATATACTTTATCTGATATTACACAGTCATTCACACTTTCTAGTTTTCATGAGATAAAATATTTTCTATCCTTTTAAATTTAACTAACTTGTATCATTGCATTAAAATTTTTATTCTTGTAGACAGAATACAGTTGAGTCTATCTAATGTGACAAATTCTCTCATTTTTAATTGGAGTTTTTAGACCATTTACATTTAATGAATATTGATATAATTGGGTTTATATAGATCCTCTTAATTTTTTTCTATTTGGAACATGTATTCTCATTTTCACTTTTATCTTTCCTCTTTCAGTAGTTATTTATTACATTTTTTAAAAATTTAAGCTTTTTAAACATTTTCTTCTTATCACTGATTTGAACAACTTGTTTACAAAGCGATTTGGTATTTTTTAGTGTTTTTTTGTGCTGAGCTTTGAGGATTTGGGGATATCATTTCTTCAAGTGTTTTTCTGCTCTTTCCTTTTCTCTCCTTTAGGGAATACAGTTAGATATCAGGTCTCTTGAAGTTGCCTTACTGCTCACTGATGCACATTTTCTTCCTTAAATTGTGTTTTCTCTTTGTGTTTCCTTTTGAATACTGTGTTGTGATGTATTCAGGTTCATTAGCCTTTTATTCTGTCTTTATTATGTCTAATCTACCGTAATCCATACCATGTATTTTTCATCTCACACATTGTAGTTTTTGTTTTACCTCGGCCAGCTTCATTATTTTAAAATATTTTCCATATTTAAGCCTTAATTAACCTTTTGAGTATATGGGAACAGTTATACTAACAAAAAGTTCTCATCTGATTTTTCTAATATTGATACTAATTCCAGATAGGCTTTGATGAATTGAGTTTTTTCTTCCTGATGGGGCTCATTTTCCTGTTCCTTTATATTTCTGGTCATTTTTGACCAAATGCTAGATCATACAAATTTTACCTTGTTGGTGCTGGATATTTAACTTATTTGGAAATGATTCGATCATTTTTCTTATTTTTAATATGTATAGAGTCTAAGGCTAATTATCATGCATTATTAAGACAAAACACTTCTGAATACTCTACCGTATTTCCCATAATGATCATATAGTCTAGAGGGTGGGAGCAGACAGTTTTGTTGTTGTGTGATGTAACTGTCCATTGCTGTTCATTTTTAACTTTATTTTTGTTTCAATTTTGCTTTTTCTCTCTTTATATCTCTTCCCTTATATTTCCCTTCTTTCTTTTTTTCCCTCTTTTTGTCTTAATTCTGTCCAAACATCCACCTTTCTTTCCTTCCATTCTCTTTCCCTTTTATTAAGGAAAAGCAGTGCTTTAACTGTAGAGCTAAAACTGTGCTAGGATCTGTGAGAGAAACACAGAAGTATACAATGTGGCCTTTGCTGCATTCTCTTTAGAGAAATAGAACATGACAATTCTTACAGCATTGACCAATGAACTTAAAATATTAAAAGTACAATAGGCATTGCATGCAGATTTTGATGGATATGTGTTCAAATTAGGAAAAGAAAATGGAATAAAGTTGGAATTGGACATCAGTTTACCTCTCCAACTCAAGTTGCAGAGACCTGAACGTTAAGTAAAACAGGACAGAAAGATGAGTGGTAGGAGCAGAGCATACTCAAGGTGAAATTTATGAGTTGTGTTTAAATAGTATAAAAAGCTCTGCTAATGAGAATTTTTTTCCCTTAACTTCTCAAATAACTGAGTCCCGCTAAAGGATCTATACATGAAAGAGTTAGTATCAAAAGTTTGGGGGAAAGACTGTTCTCTGATAAACTATTGAAATTCCTTCAAAGAGAACCCTCAACTTAGATTTGCAGTTGAGAAATTGCTGTAGTGAACAAGAAATTGCTTAGTTGTTAGAAGTTAGAAGTAGACCCTTTGGTTCAAACATCACTAGTTACAAACCTGAAATCTGGGATTCAAGAAAATGCTTCTTGCAAAAAAGTACCTTCCTTCTTCTAGAGATTTTCATGCCCAAAACTAAATTAATGGTTTTTCAAGTTGGGCACTTTGCTCTGCCCTTCATCTTTGTGCCTGCCATTAAGTCTCTGGCTCACATGTCCCCTGAGAAAAGACCACACTTTCCAAATATGCCCATATTGGCAAAATCTAGACCAAATGTCACAGAGTTAACAAAGGCTAAGCCACACATAACTCTGTCTGGGCTAAAGTAGTTAGTCTCCCTAAGGTTAAAAAAAAAAATGATATGTTTTGCAATCGAGTTTTATTTGATGTTAAAAAATGCATTCTTTTATTTGATGTTAAAAATATATTCTTACAATACATGTTGTTCAATATTTTCTTACTTTGTATTAGATAACCAGATGTTTCTCCTCTATGCAGCAACCACAGAGTGAGGCAGATGTGCCAAGGCTGTCAATGTCAAATAGTTGATCCCCTGATGAATTGCCAGACATTTGAATAAACCATATTATTTAAAACCTCATGCATTTGAACTAAAATCCACTTTCTTTAATAACATGCATTGAATTCTCTTTTTGCTTTGAAAACATATAGACTTGTAGACTTGGTTTAAACATTTGAAATATATGTATTTACTTTAACAATTGAAACTATTTATGGCTTTATTACAGTGCTGAGATGTTTTTATCATCATACCTTAAGCTGGCACTAGTTTCTGCCATCATTTATTTATTTGTTATTACTTTTTTTTTTTTTATTTTAAAGATCCTAATTGGCTTTCTTTTCTTTTTTTTTTTTTTTAAATTTGTTTTAATTAGTTACACATGACGGTATAATGCATTTATACACTTTGATATATCATACGTAGATGGGATAGAAATTCTCATTTTTCTGAGTGTACATGTTGTAGAATCATATTGGTCATGCAGTCACATAGATACATAAAGTAATAATGTCTGTTTCATTCTGCTGTCTTTCCTATTTCCACATCCCCTCCCCAACCCTTCCTTCACTTCCCTCTACCAAATCTAAGGTAACGCTATTCTTCTCTAGTACCACCCCCACCTTATTGTGAATTAGCATCCACATATTAGAGAAAACATTTGGACTTTTGTTTTTTTTGGGGGGGGGATTGGCTTATTTGGCTTAGCATAATATTCTACAACTCCAATCCATTTACTGGCAAATGCCATAATTTCACTCTTCTTTAAAGCTGAGTAATGTTCCACTGAGTATATCCATTCATCTATTGAAGGACACCTGGGTTTGTTCCATGGTTCAGCTATTGTAAATTGAGCTGCTATAAGTATTGACATGGCTGCATTACTGTAGTGTGCTGATTTTAAATCCTTTGGGTCTAAACCGAGGAGTGGGATAGTTGGGTCAAATGGTGGTTTCATTCCAAGTTTTCTGAGGAATCTCCATAATGCTCTCTATAGTGGTTGCACCAATTTGCAGTCCCACCAGCAATGTATGAGCATACATTTTTCACCACATCCTCGCCAACATTTATTGTTATCTGTATTCTTGATGATTGCCATTCTGACTGGAGTGAGATGAAATCTTAGTGTAGTTTTGATTTGCCTTTCTCTAATTGTTAGAGATATTCAATACTTTTTCACATATTTGTTGATAGATTTTCTTTCTTCTTCTGTGAAGTGTCTGTTCAGTTCCTTAGTCCATTTATTGATTGGGTTATTTGTTTGTTTGTTTGTTTGGTGTTAAGATTTTTGAGTTCTTTATATATCCTAGAGATTAATGCTTTATCGGAGGTGCATGTGGTAAAGATTTTCTCCCAATCTCTAAACTCTCTCCTCGTGTTATTGATTGTTTCCTTTGCTGAGAAGCAGATTTTTTATTTGAATCCATCTCACTTACTGATTCTTGATTTTTGTTAAGGAAGTCAGATCCTAGGCCAACATGGTGAAGATTTGGGCCTACTTTTTCTTCTATTAGGTGCAGGGTCTCTGTTCTAGTCCCTAAGTCTTTGATCCACTTGACATTGATTTTTCTGCAGGGTAAGAGATAGAACTTAATTTCATTTTGCTGCATATGAATTTCCAGTTTTGCCAGCACCATTTGTTGAATAGGCTATTTTTTCTCCAGTGAATGTTTTTGGCATCTTTGTCTAGTATGACATAACCAGATGGAAAGATCTCTCATGCTCCTGGATAGGCAGATTTAATATTGTCAAAATGGCCATACTACCAAAGCATCATACAGATTTAATGCAATTCCTATTAGAATACCAATGTCATTCCTCATAAAAATAGAAAAAGCAATCATAAAATTTATTTGGAAAAATAAGAGATCCACAATAGCAAAAACAATCCTTAGCAAGAAAAGTGAAGCAGGAAGCATCACAATACCAGATTTTAAACTATACTACACAGCTATAGTAGCAAAAACAGAATGATATTGGCACCAAAATAGAGTTATAGCTATTACTCTTTTACCTGAAGATATATTTACAAATATTTACATATCTTGAGCAAGGTAATATTTCCTAAAAGAGCTTTTTCTAGTATAACTTTTAAATAAGAATTGATGAGTGATCTCTTATGAAATATTTACAGAACTGCAACCATGGATTTAGCAATATTCTAGGTTTTATGAACATGAAATTAACTTGTTTTAACAAACTAATTTTACCAGCAACAAATTAAATTAGATGTAATTACCTCTTATAGTACACACACTGTGTGGTGTTCTGCGTATTATTTGTTTTATACATAAAATGTCATTTATTTATCCCTAATGATATGTACAAACTTGACTTCTCATTTGATATTTTTTATGTATGACAGAAGAACACAAATCCTTAAAGGTAATGCTAGAAGAACTCATGTCCTCAAAGGTAAAGCTTGGTGTTAAATATTTGGCTTGCTATTCTACAATTTTTTCTCTAAACAATGTGTTTATAATGCTTCTCACCTTCCTCAACATAAGTTCAGTTGTTTGTTGGAAACTTGATAAAACTGTAGTTAGATTCTTGCAACTATAAAAATACAAAGTTAAAAACTTAAGTTAAAAAAAATAAGAAGTGGCATAAGTCATATTTAAGTGGTACAACTCATATTTAGATTCAACATTTAAGCTCTATCCAGTCAATGTACAGATATTCTCTTCATAAATTACATAATACCCTTAGGGATGTGTGCATCACTAGTGCTCAGGTATTTCCCACCCATCTTTGTAATATTAAGTGTGGACCATAAAATTTCATACAGAACAGACCCTCAGTAACTGAGGATGATAAATTGGCTCTTTGTAAATTCCTTCCACAGTTAGTCTTAAGGCAGGAGATGAAGAATCCACCTGAATTATATGAGGAGCTTTTTCAAATTTTATGTACAGTCCAGAAAGATCCTAATTGACCTTCCCGTAGCAATCCATGAGTACTCATGGGAATGAGCTGTACCCTTCAAGTACACTGGGCTGTGACACAAGTTACAAAAACTCTCCTTGTTAAAAAATGACTTAGGGATCCAGCTGCATCATCTATTTTAGATCAGTTATTGCCATACTACTTAAAGTTTCTTTGTGGACCAATGCCAGTTCACAAACTATATGTCAAGAGCTTGCAGGAAATTCTAAATTTTAACGAAAGTGGTTAGAAATCTCATATTAATTTGACATTGTCTCGGCATCTAAGTACCTTATGGATAGACTTAAATGTTGTGTTTTTCTTTGTCTTTGTTTTACTAATAATTATAGTAAAATTGTATTTCATTGTTCAGTTTGTATAGAACAAACTACAATAAACAAATAAAAATACCCCTTATCTTTTTTTTTCTTTTCTTTTCTTTTTGGTACTGGAGATTGAACCCAGGGCCACTCAACCACTGAGCCACATCCCCAGATCTTTTTATATTTTATTTAGAGACAGGGTCTCACTGAATTGCTTAGAGCCTTGCTAATTTGCTAAGGCTGGCTTTGAACTCATGATCCTCCTGCCCCAGCCTTCCAAACTGCTGGGATTACAGGTATGCACCACTGTACCTGGCTACCCCTTATCTTTTGTCACAGGTAGTAAGAAGTGAGTGATAGCATGCATAGTTCTAGGGCTTTTTTTTTTTTTTTTTTTTTTTTTTTTTTTTTTGCATTAGACTCTTCTCTTATTAATGTTAAATGATCCTAGGATCATTTAACACAACACATGCCTAGTGTATTATTAAATTGTTTTCAGAACCTGACGATGCTTGATGGAATATATATGACTATTAATATGCACTTAGTCAGGGTTTGTTTTGTTTGGTACATGACATATCTGGATGCTCAGGCAGGGGAAAGTGTGGAATGGAGACTGCCAACAATCTTGACAGGAAAACTGCTCTAACCAGGGTCCATCTCGTCTCTCCATCTGGTCCTGATCCTCACCTGGCAGTACCAGTAGAGAGGAGGGATGAACCTGTGCCATTCTAGAATGTTGACGCCTGTTGACATCATGACACATGAACAGCTTTCCATACAGAGCACTGTTTGCAATTAGAGAGAAGACAGCTAGATATTTCCAGAGAGTTAGGAGTCAAGAAGATAAAAAAGGAAAAAAAAAAAAAAAAAAAAAAAAACAATGAACAAAACGAGGTATATTCTAGCAGTGTGAAGTGGCTCTTTTTTTATTATAAAATATAATAGTAATGTAATAGTTGTTTATTTACATCCATATAAACAAGTACCATTTTCATGTTTCTAATATGTAGAACAACTTCCCCTTTTACTATCTGAAAGGTAAATTGAACAGGAAATCTGTGGCCTGTAATTATAAAAGTCTTCAACAAAGAGTACTAATGAATAGCTAGGTGAGATATTAGGCAAAAAATAAATAAATAAATAAATAAATAAAAGGGCTACAGAGTAGGTGAAAATGGGTTAAATGGTTTACGAAATCATCTTACGTATATTCAGAACATATGTGGCCAGAAGCCAGACATAGAGAAAGATACAAAGAGGGAGATAATATGTTGCTATTAAGAGAAAACGGTACAAAAACAAAAAGCACAAACCAGGAAAAAAAATCAATAAAAATATGACAATCCGTTTTCGTTCTGAAACGGGTGGTGGAATGCATTGAAGAAAACTTTCTTCACTTACATGCCTTACGAAAACTGCTTCCATTCTTCTATCCTTGTAAACATAAGCAGCACATCTTTACAGAGGCAGTGTATGTCCATAAAACAATGCCGCCAACTAGAACATTAGAGAGGCGGTGTTGAAATATCTTCCAGAGAGATAATTTAGTTTAGGCTTTCTGTTTTAATAAGGGTGCATGAAGCATAACGGTAACAATCTCTGCTCTCATTTAAAGCAAAAAGAATGAAAAATTGAAGCCTTGGTCTAAAACCCTTTAAAGATATCAGAATTATTTATAAACGATGAAATATGCCCTAGTGCATTTTGTGATTGGAAACAAGGACAAGTGAGAGAGAATAAAAAAGGAAGAAGTGCTATAAACCAAGTCATAGTGCAATTGCATTCTGATTAGGAACCGAAGACCCAGTCCAGCAAACCCCATTTAAATCATCCTGTTATATAACAGGGGCTGCCTTAAATGTGTCACCTTACATGAACACCAACTTGTTACTTGGCAAGAAAAGCAGTCAAATGACTATGTATAAGAGTTTCTGGCTTATATTGAGCTTAATATGGAATGGAAAGGAGTGGACAAAACATAAGAAAGCAAAAGATATACTCCATGCTCTGTGTTGCCTGGCAACGGCAAGTTTAGAGACCATCCTCTTACTCTGGTCAGTCACTGATTTCCCCAAAGACAAAACAAAGTACAGGACTATTTGGACATAGATTACGATACTACAGCAATGTTTTTCTATAACCACGTCCTAGCCAAAGAATCATGCCACCATATTATGAAAAATTGGCCTTTTGCTCTGGAGGCATGTATAAATGCAGATGTAATAACATTTTGGGAGGCTGGTTCACAAATTCATTTTGAAGACATTTGTCAGAAGAGTACCAAAGAAATATGTATGTGGGCAAAAGTCATACACTTTTCTTTGTAGACCATTCTGGTAATGCCAATTAAGAAAATTGGGTGAATTACTAATTTATTGTTGTGTTGCAAATTCTTGAATATTTAGCAGACAACAAATAATAATATTTTACATAGTGTCCCAGACTCAGGAATCTGAGACCAACATAGCTGAGTACTTCAGGTTCAGCATTGTACGTGATACTGTAGTTAAGCTCTTGACTGAGGCTGCCTTCTTATAGAAGAGCCCCTTTGGAAGCTCACTCACCTGGCCATTGGCAAGAGGCTTCCTTCACTCACATGGGTCCCACCCAGAGAATTGAGAACACAGAGGAGGAGCTAATTTTCCAAATTTATTTCACAGGCAAAGTATACTCACACTCTCCCATGTTTTCCCCTACCTTATTCCATTACAGTAGCAAAAATATCTACTGTTATTGTTATTGTTTGGATATGAGGTGTCCCCCCCAAAGCTCATATATTAATACAGAAATATTCAGAGGCAAAATTATTAGATTATGGGAGACATAACCTGATCAGTCCATCCTAGTGTGAATGAATTAACTGGGTGGTAACTGTGGATCCTGGGACATGAATGACTCCAGGAGGTGGGTCACTGGCAGTGTGACCTCGAAGGGTACAACGTTTTTTGCAGCCTCTTCCCCTTGCTCTCTCTGCTCCTTGGCTGCAGGGCAATGGAGTTTGCTCACTATGGAGGAAACTCTAAAATTGTGAGCTGAAATGCAGTTTTCCTCCTCTAAGTTGTTCTTGTCAAGTATTTTGGTTACAGTGATGAAAAACTGACTATCAGAGAAATAGATACTGAGAAGTAGGGTAGTAGCTCTGACTAACCGGACGATGTGGTATAGAAACTTTTAGAACTAACTGATGGGAAGAATTTGGGAAAATGTGTAGTTGCAGGCTGGAAAAGCCTTAGAATATTGTAAGCAGAGTTTAATGGGCTATTCTGGTGATAGATCAGAAGACCAGAATAATAGGAATACAGAGAGTAAAGACTGTGATCATGAGGTTTCAGAAGGGAATGAGAATTCTGTTGGTATTTTGAGTAGAGTCCATTCATGTTAGACTCTGTCAAAGAACTTGTCTACATTTTAGCTATGTTGTGAGTCTGTGAGACGGAATTTAACACTGATGGACTAATTAATCTGGTAGAGGAAATTTCAAGTCACTATAGCACTCAGGCAATGGCATGGGTTTTGCTGTCTTCTTTAGCTGGGTTTACTGTGAAAATCAAAAGCAGGTAGCAGAACCCACAGATTTTAAAAACTTGCAGTTTGGCCAGAAAAGTAAAGGTAAAATTGGGGCCAAGGAAAGTGGTTGTTGAAGGCATTGCCCACTAAAGATTAGTTAAGGACTTTACATGAAAATAATAGGAAAGATAGCTTGAGGGCATCTCAGGAATTTGCAAGACCACACCCATTGCATGTTCAAGGGTTTCGCTGCCTACAGCAATTGCCGCTTGCAGCAATGATACCGCGGGAGAAAACTTGGAGGCAGACTGGAAATGAAAAAGTTCTTTTATTCTTCTTTCTTCTAACTTCTCTCTCCGGCTCCAACAACCTCTCCAACTCCAACCACCCTCTAACTAACCTCACCCAGTTAAATACATTTTGCCTTAACAAGGACAAGTGCTAACAGCTCGAGCTTACAGGTGCATCACACAGTGTTCACAGGCATAAAAGGATTCTTAGATAAATGCATGAATATCAGGTGAAAATACTTGAACACTTTTATGGCTCTCAGCTAACCGCCATCTTAGCTATCCTCAATTAGGGCTCTTACACAAGGGTATAGAAATAAAAACTCATTTAGGAGAACAGGGGTGCACCCTCCTCCTGTGGGGGAGTTAGAAAGCTGTTTCCCCAGGATTTATTTCACCATGCTCAGTGGCCCGGAATTCAGACGCTACTAATGCCATTGTCTAAGGAGGCCTGGCTACTGCTCAGGCTGGCAGCTGGCCTTGGCATTGTCCCTGTCATGCTGCTTCTGCAGAAATGCAGGATAATGGAGTTAGGATGTCATGGAGGTTTCCACTGAGATTTTAAAGGAAAGCCTGTGAGTCCAGGCAAATTTAGCAGGGTAAGAATCCCCGTTGGCTCTCCCTTAGAGAGATTATGTGTAAGCATAATGGTAACAATCTCCACTCTCATTTCCTCATAACCTTTCAAGGTTTATGTATGAAGCTGTGGAGGTGAAGCCAAAACTGGAATGGAAACCTAAGGAATTGGTAGGTGCTAGTCATATAGATTGTCTGCCCAGAAAAGCTGACTTAGTTGGGCTAAAAGAGAGGACATGTGGGCTGCAATCATCAAGACCAAAGGAACAAGACAGTCCAAGCCTGTTGGAGAGCGCATCTCATTACCATGTGTCCTAGATGATCTATGCAGAGTTATGGAACCTGTCGGCATGACTGGATTTCAGTCTTGTTTTGGGCCCATTCCTATTTCTAGGCCCTTATTCCTCCCCTTTAGAATGGAAATGTTTACTTTGTACTACTGTATATGGGACATATGTAACTTGCTTTATGGCATTTACAGGGGTTCACAGCCAAGAGTTTGCCTTGAGTCTCAAATAACACTTTGGACTTTGGGGCAATGCTGGAAAGATTAAAATTATGGAGACACTTGTAGATAGGTCATTGCATTTTGAGATGGACATGAGCTTTGGGGAATGTTGTGGTTTGAGTATAAAGTATACTCCCAAAGTTCCTACGTTAAAGAAAGAATGTTGGATGTGAAATGATTGGATTGTGAGAGCCATAACCTAAAAAGTCCATCCTATTTTGAATGGACTACCTAGGCAGTAACTGGAAGGACGTAGGACATGAACGGAGGAGGTGGTCAATGGGGCCATGGCCTGGTTCCATCTTCCCTGTCTCCTCTTCCCCTTGTTCTGATTTCTGGTCATTGTGATTAGAGAAGACAGAACTCTACCTTGCTCTTCCTCCATGATTTTCTACCTCACCTTGGGTCCAGAATAATGGACTCTGCCCACTCTAGACTGAACCTCTGAAACTGTCAATCAAAATACACTTCCTCCTATATGCTTTTGTTTTGGAACATTTTGGACACACAACAAAAAGCTGAATAACACAATTTTCTCATCTAGATCAAGTCCAAAAGTGGATGAACATCCTCACGTGTAGTTCCTTGAATACTTCAACGAAGAAGAGTTCCTCTCAATGTACAGAACTGTAACATAAATAGATAAATTTCCTGTTCTTATCCTGTATTCCCACCAGCTAATGATGCAAACCACCGTAGACATTCTTGTTCCAAAGGGGAGAAAATGAGATGTACAAAGGAGTCACAGGTCCACGGAAATTCTGAAATTCATCCAGGCAAATGTAGGACGTTTCTTGATTAGGACTTAGTGTTATTGCTTTATAAAATTAAAACTCCAAAATTTTCTAGTCCATTCTCAGGGCTTTGGGTTCTTCCCTGTAGGCAATTGCTTCTGTCTTCTAAAAGAACTTTCCTGTCCTATTAAATGAGCCTAGACTTTTAGCTGAGTAGATTTCTCAGCCTGTTTCTGGGTTGTTAAAGTTTGCAGTTCCAAAGATTTCTTTCATGTACTGTCTCTGTCCTTTTCTGTTAAAGCTAGCAATGTTTCATCATGTGTAACTCTCTTAAAAGGTTATATTAATACCATTTAATAATTAATGGGGAAAATTTTATTAGACAAAAGCCATGCTCACAAATATCTTCAAGGGTTTAAAATTCTCTACCTGTACCCTTTGCTAAGAGACAACACCTTAAGTTTCTTAGAAGTTCTATTGTTTGAGAGATTGTGAATCATGTTCTTAGAATTTTGTAATGATACAGAAGAACTAAACAAAACTCTAAGTAAATTTGACCTGAGAGGACTTAGAGATATAGCTCAGAGGTAGAGTACATGCTTAACATGCACAAAACCCTGGGTTCAATCCCTAGCACCAAAAACAGATAATAGCTTAATTGATGGGTATAGACAATTCCAGACAAAAACTGAAGAATGGTGCATTCTAATCAGGTACATATAGAAGATTCATTGAGACAACATATTCTGAACAATAAAGACACCACAATAAAGATAGAAGAAGTAAAATCATACAAAGTGGGGCATTCCATTTCAGTATACAAATGAGCTTTTCCCCAATTCTCCTGCTAAGTATAAAGAGTGGCTATGATACACACACACACACACACACACACACACACACACATATATATATATATATATATATATATATAATATTATCATAAGACTGTGAAAGGTGAAAAGAAGAAAACACACTGGCTATGAAGTTTGGTTGCAAGTTTGCAGAAAAATTGTAAAATTCTGTATATGTTCTTTTGCTTCATGTATCACAGATAAGGTGCTAGAAAAGCTGGTAACTCAGAAACTCCAGTGGATGAGGACAAACAATCCCCAAGAAAAGCCTACTCTGTCTAGCCAAAGAACAGAAAAGTTGCAGTAGCGTGGCAGAAAATGTTCAGACAATAATTTCCCTAGTTTAGCCACACACTACAGAAAAAACTAAAACCTCATCCCCAAAACAATGCTCAAAGGTGAAGCGGAAGCCTAGACTCTAGAAGCAGCACTAGAAAAGTAGGACTTTCCCTCATGCCTGAGTGGTGTCAGAGAAGACCCAGTGGAGACCAGAGGCACTCATCCTTACTAGCTTTGAGATCCCAGGGCAACCTGGACATTTGTTTTCACCCAGAAACAACAGGCTCAACCCCCTCTGCTATAGTTTGGATCTTAAATGTTTCCCAAAGATGTGCTAAAGGCTTAGTACGCAGCTTGGGAATACTGGGAGTGGGTGGTAACTTTAAGAGATGGTGATTAGTGGGAGATTTTAGGTCATTAGAGGCATGACATTGAAGGGGATGGTGGGGTGGAGCCCTGTTCTTCTCCTCCTTTCTTTTACTTCCCAGCAATGAGTTGAGTGTTTTTGCTCCCCCTTGAGTTCCCTGCCATGATGTATTGCCTCACCTCAAGCCTGAAACAATGGTGACAATTAACCAGGAACTGAAAATTTAAGACCATGAGTCAAAATAAGCCTTTTTTCTTTGTAAGCTGAGTATCTCAAGTATTTGTTACAGTACCGGAAAGCTGACTAACACAGTCTGCCCACTGTGGAAAACCTGAACTTTTATGATCTTTCAGGGTACTGATCCCCCACGCCCTTGATGATTGCGGGAAGCCCAATCCTTCCCAGCCAGGAGGGTGATGACAGAAGACTGAAGGTTATCTGAACTCCCAGGCTCAAGCAACTAAAATGAGGTACCTTTCTTTCCTAGCAGAGTGTCAGTGAAAACCAACTAACTTCAGGTGTGGCTTGGTCCAGTGGCTCAGGTGAATTGTTCAGGAGTCTATTTTCCTCTTTTCATTACTTGGCTCTATTCTCATTGGTACTGTTCTTTGTTATATTAAACTTTATGAGAGTGAAATTGCTACTAGCAGTTCCTGAGGCTACTACACCCATATTCAATCTTAAATGTAATAAAAAAGAGAATTATTGCTTTTCTGATATTTCTAAGAAAAATCCTGGAATTGAGTCTTCTTGAATGATGTTGTCTGAATTGGGTCATATGCTCATTTCCCCTCACATTTTTTGTTGGTACACTAAATTGTATATACTAGTGGGATTTGTTGTTGCATATTCATACATGCACATGATGAAACAACAAAATTTGGCTGATATAACTCTCCAGATCTCCCCGCCTCCCTGCCAGTCATTCTTTTGTCCCTTTCCTCTATTGATCTCCTTTTGATTTTTGAGGAGATCATTCCCACCTTATTGCTTAACAAATGCCTGTGGGAAAAGAATACAGGATTCATTTAAGATTTAAATCATTCACTCCCTGCTTATTAACCAAAGAAAATTTAGGATAGTGTTGCAAAAAGGAAAGTGAAGGGATCTGGGAAGATAATAAAGCCACGCGTAAACACATAAACTCAGTTTTAGTGTTGCTCACATTGGGCACACACCTGTAAACCCAGTAACTTGGGAGGCTGAGGCAGAAGGATTTCAAGATTGAGGCCAGCCTCAGCAACTTAGTGAGACCCTGTCTCAAAATAAGAAGTAGAAGGTGCTGGGGATGTAGCTCAGTGGTAAGGTACCCATGGATTCAATCCTCACTACTGCAATAAACAAACAAATAATTCAATTTTGAGTTGCACATACAATACCATTATTTCACAAATTATTTTAAATATGCCAACTTATTAATTGCAAAACAAAGTGTTTAGATTTATTTCATTCTCCTTAAAAACTGCTTGATATTTCATTATTTGGAGATATTATATCCTTTGATGGACTTGTAAGTCATTTATATTTTCTTTTGGTTTTGGTAGAGTTGTTACATTTACTTTTTTATCTGCTGTTGCTTTCATAGGCAGTGCTTTAATAAATATCTTCATGTGTAAAATTATTTTGAAATGATTCAGTTGGAACTACACTTTCATTAAAATTAAAATAAACACTTTTCTTTCTGTTTGCCTTTAAGAACTCACTGAGTAAAAAAGCTATTTCAAATATGGAAATAAAAAAAAATAGACATCATTTGACATTATGTAAACATACCAGATGGAAGGAGTCCTGTGTAATTTTAACACATTTCAGGTTCCTGCAGCATGTTAGGTATTAAAATCTTGTATGCTTCCATCTTCCTCAAACACATTCGTTCGAAGCTTCTTAAATTCTCACACACATATAGTATGGTTTATAACATTAAATAGAAAAACGAAATGCTCAGCTTTATCTCCAATTTTAGTTGGATGGAAACACAGCTACTTCCTCTTTGTAAATACTTGAGGCAGTAGGTCTGACAGCTCAGTGTTTTGAGATCCTTTTGTTCAGTGCTCCAGTTTCCGATACTGAAATATTCCTGCTAATTTATGAGCTCACCGTGGAATGCTGTGTGAGTAACAGCAGCAGATGCCTCAGTGTTCCTATTTGTCAAGAATATCAATATATTCAAGGGGCTATTTATGAACAATAGGAATTTATTTTCATTTCCACAGCTGGGTGGTGATTATATTTTAATGTCAGATGTGTTTTATAACAAAAAGGGGAGAAAAAGATTTAACATCTCTTAAATTTCTGATGATTTTTTTTAATTTTGATGATAACTTAATTTTCCTTTAGTGTTCAAACTATTTGTTGAGTCATTTGCACCCAGGAGGTTAAATTGCTGAGGGTTTACAGTGTAGTTTTGCATTTTGACATTACCCTACTGCACAGATGATTCTTTCCTTAAAGACAGAATTTGTTTAAAGAGTTTTTCCCCCCATGGATATTACAATTGTTTAAAGGTTCAACGTATTTTTTCTTACTGTTTAGAAACTGACCAGATTATCATAATTTAAATGCTTGTAGTGTTCTATGGATTTTAAGTGGAGTCATAATCCCCTTTTGTTTCCCTCCTGGACAACTATTAGGATAGAAGGTAGTGAATATCTTTATCCTCCAAGTAGAGACACTGAGCAGCTTCTACCTTCCTCTTGTGTCACATACACTAGTAGTATCATACCTAGACTACAAGCAAGCCCCATTTCTTTTTTCTTTTTCTTTTTCTCTCTTTTTTTTTTTTTTGTACCAGAGATTGAACCCAGTGGCACTTAACCACTGAGCCACATCCTCATCCATTTTTATATTTTGAGACAGAGTCTGTCTGAGTTGCTTAGGGCCTTGCTAATTTACAGAGGCTGGCTTTGAACTCACAACCCTCCTGGCTCAGCCTCCCAAGCTGCTGGGATGACAGGCAAGTACTACCAGCCTCAAAACCCATTTCTATCAGTTCTGTCTGCTGTCAAAATAGAGTACACCCACATTCATTTGTTTTGACCACATATTTTTAAATTTTTTGCCTACTAAATTTTCTTGCAATTCAAAATTCTTTTCTTTCTTTTCATTACATTCCTTATCCTGGAGTATTTAGTTGTCATTGTTTTAAGAAAGTCATTAAGTAAGGTGATATTCATGGGAATCTATCTTTAGTAATCTGAAGATGACTTCATTTTATCCTTATTCTTAAAATTCCCTAAGTTAAATATATGGTATGATAAAGTGATTTTTCTCAATATTGAAAGATACTGTATTACTTATTATTATATTATTATACTTATTACTATATCATAAATTACTGTCTTCATAGTTTTATCATTTATTTATCATTAGCATAGCTTTATCTATTTTGATGCTGAATAATATCCCATCATCTGAATTACCACAGTTTATCTGTTCTTCTGCAAAAGAGCATCTTGGTTGTTTCTAAGTTTTGGCAATTATGAGTAAAGCTGTTACAAATATCTGTGTGCAGATTTTTGGTTTTTGTGGATATAAATTTTCAACTTTGGAAAGTTATCAAGTAATTAAATTGCTGAATTATATAGTAAGTCCAATTACTGGAACATAGTGTATGTTTTGTTTTATAAGATACTGCCAAAGCTCTCTTGCTTTTGGAATTCTGACCAGTTATGGTGGAGAGTTCTTATCGTTCTGCAATATTGCCAATGTTTGGTGTTGGTGGTGTTCTGAATTTTTGCCATTTCAATAGGTAAGTGGTGGTGTCTGATTGTTTTCATTTGTTTTTTCAATGACAGAGATTGTGAATTGTTTTTTTAATATGTTTATTTGCTATCTGTGTATCTTCTTTGGTGAGGTATCTTTAAGGTTGTGGCCCATGTTGTAATCAGATTATTTTCTTACTGTGGAGCTACAGGAATTCTTTACAATAATTTGGGAAACAGTATTTTTATCAGATATGTCTTTCCCAAATATTTTATAATAGTCTGTGAATTATCTTCTAATTCACTTGAAATTGTCTTTTGTAGAGCAGACACTATCAATTTGAATCAAGTCCGCTTTTCAGTTCATTTTTGGAGAAGACTGCCTTTAGTGGTGTAACTAAAATGCCATTTCCATACCCATGTTCATTTAGGTTTTCTCCTGTCATTTTCTGTGAGTTTTATAGCTTTCTGTTTTACATTTAGATCTACATACCATATTTTTAAAAAATTGGGTCACACATTGAGTTTATTTATTTATTTATTTTTAATTGGTTCTTCTTAGTTATATGTGAGAGCAGAATCCATTTTGATATAATTATTTAAGCATGGAATATATCTTATTTTTGTTAAGAGTCCCATTCTTATGGAAGTGTATGGTAGTGGGATTCACTGTTATTTTCATATATGTTCATAGGAAAACTATGTCAAATTCATTCCTATAACATTTTAAGTTGAGTTTTCTGAAGGATATGAGATCCGTATCTAGATTCTTTCTTTCTTTTCTTTTCTTTTATTTTTTTGGCACAAGGATGTCCCTTTGTTTCAGTACTTTTGTTGAAAAAAAAGTCTTTGCTTTATTGTCTTGTCTTTACTTCTTTGTCAAAGACTAGTTGACTGTGCTTACAAGGAACTATTTCTAATCTTTCTACTCCATTCTATTTACATATTGATCTATCATTTAACCAACATCACGCCTTTTTTGAACCTTTAAAAAAAGTATTCTTTTTAGATGTACATGACAATGGAATGTATTTTGACATATCATACATACATGGAATATAACTTCCCATTCTTGTGGTTGTACATGATGTGAAGTTACACTGGTTGTGTATTCTTATATGAACATAGGAAAGTTATGTCCCTCTCATTCTACTGTCTTTCCCATTCCCACACCTCTCCCTTCCCCCCACCCCACCCCTCCAATCCACTGAACCTCCACTTCTCCCTACCCCACCTGAAGGAGCCCCAATTAGGGAGATGGCTATTGCGGTCAGCTGGAAGCCATAAGTTCCACCTGATAATAAATATGTATGTGATGCACCTGTAAGTGCACATGAGGCACCCGCAAAGCTAAAGGTATATAACCGGGTGAAAGCGGTCGGAGTCAGGAGAAGAATGAATTCATTCAGTCAGTCATGCAGACGCTCGGTCGGAAGAAGAGTTCGGGTCGGAGAAGAAGAAAAGAATCAGAGCGGCCAGAACGTAGGCAGAGCGGTTACAGAAGAGAAACCAGATAGAAGAAGTAATTCCTGGTCAGAGTCAAGCCGAGGCTCCCGAGGAAGAAAGAAGAAAGAAGAAAGAAGCTCTAAAAGCTAAGCTCGCTCTCTCTCTCTCTCTCTAAAGAAGAAATCTCCCTCTTTCAAACTCTCTATCTTTCTCTCTAAGCTCTAAGAAGATGAAGAAGAAAAAGCTCTATCTTTCTCTCTAAGCTCTAAGAAGAAGAAGAAAAAGCTATCTCTAATCTTTCTCTCTAAGCTCTTTCTAAGAAGAAGAAAAATCTTTCTTTCTCTCTCTAAGCTCTCTCTAAGAAAGTAGAAGTAAAAGTAGTAATAGCTTTACTCTGCCTCCGAGTTTTCCTCCCGCGGCGCCGTGGCTGGCCATGACAGGCAGCTTACACCCACCTATTATGAATCAGCATCTGCAAATCAGAGAGAATATTTAGCCTTTGGTATTTTGGGATTGATTTATTACAATTAGCATGATATTCTCCAGTTCCATCCATTTACCTGCAAATGCCATAATTTCACTCTTCTATATGGCTGAGTAATATTCCATTGTGTATGTATACTACATTTTCTTTATCTATTCAATGTTAAAGGGCACTTAGGTTGGTTCCATAGCTTAGCTATTGTGAATTGAGCTGCTATGAGCATTGATGTGACTATGTAGCTATAGTATACTGATTTTAAGTCCTTTGGGCATATCCCCAGGAGTGGGATAACTGGGTCAAATGGTGGTTCCATTCCATGTTGCTTGAGGAATCTCCATACTTCTTTCCAGAGTGGTTGCACAAATTTGCAGTCCTACTATTCATGAATGAGTATATACATTTTTTCCCCACATCCTCACCAACATTTCTTGTTACTTATATTCTTGATAATTGCCATTCTGACTAGAGTGAGATAAAATCTCAGTCACATGTTTTGATTTCTGCAGCTTTATAGTAAGTCTTGAAGTCAGGTACTAGTCATCATCCAAATTTGTTTGTATTTTCCCTCTTGTGTTTACTATTCTAGGACTTTTGCCTCTCCATATACACTTTATTATAAAGTTTTCAATACTGACCAATAACAGAATTTTTATTGGGATTTGTCATATCTATAGGTAACCTTGGGAAAAATTGATGTCTTTACAGTATGTTGACTTTTCCTATCCATGAACATGGACTGTGTCTCCATTTATTTAGTTACTTCGCTCTTTCAGGAAAGTTTTGTACTTTTAATCATAAATACCTTGTTGGATTTATATTTGTTTTATTTTGTAGTGGACTAAGATAAGTGGCAGTGTGCTTTCAGTGTTAAATATTGCTTGTTCATTACTGGTACACAGGAAGGTAATAGACTCCTGTTTATTAACATATCTGCAACCATGTCATAATTGCATTTTAGTTTTAGCAGTTTTTATATTTATTTTCTCAGATTTTCTACATACAAAATCATGTCATCTTTAAAGACTGTTTTGTTTTCCTTTCACCATCAGTACAACTTTTATTTCTTTTACTTGTCTTATTTAATTATCAGATATTACCTCTAAAATATTGCCTTACCTCATTGATCATTAATTCTATTATATTCTCTTATAGCTTAGAAAATATGTGGTTTCCACATTTTTATCCTTTTATTTATTTTGAATTATGGGAAATTTCTTTGCATCTATCTTCCAGTTCACTAATGTGTTCATTGCCTGTGGTGTTTCCAACCTGCCTATTCCTTGTCTCATGCTAGACAAAAATCATTTTATTCTTTGAAAAATCTCCCCCTTTAATTTTAATAATCTCTTGTTCTTAGACACTAACTTTGATATCACTTTAATAACTTTACACCAAAAATTCTTGCTTTTGTGATGAATCCAATATTTAAATTTTAGTGGTTCTGATTTTGCTATTTGTTGAATCTCCAGAACTTCAATCTCAATGCCTTTCTTACTTACATACCTGCAACTTTTAAAAAGTCATCAATTCATGTTCAGTGAGACCTTTATCCTGGGACCTCTTTAAAATCTTATTTGAAGTCATGTTACTTCAGTGAGGATATACATGTATTTTTGGAAGACAATTAAATGATCTATAAACCTGACATCTATTTACAGCAATATATTCACCATGAATCATGGCTCTTCCCCTTAGTTGCAGTGTGATTTTGTGAAGGTGCATAACTTTTTCGTGTTTCAGTTTTCTCATTCAATAAAGTATATCATAAAGATACAGGGAAGATCAGTGGAGTAAATGGAGATGGAGAAGGAGGGAGGGGGGATGGGAAAGGAGAAGAAATGCAGAATGAATATAATGAGATCACACTTGTGCACACATTCCACCTTTATGTGTATGTAGAAAGTACCAATCAAAAATAAATAAATGAATGAACAAAAGAAAGATCAGTAGAGTATAGGAAGGAGAATAGGGGTAGGGAGGAGGGGAGGAAAAGTGAGGGAACAGGGACTGAAGCGAAGTAAATCAAATTTCATGCACTCATGATTTTGTCAAAATCAACCCAACAACTATATATAACTATAATGCTCTAATAAAAAAAAAAATCATTAATTGTACTTAGCTAAGAAGTTGTCATGAACTCATATAGTATCATGAGAAAGTACCTATTTCCCAACTTGACAGAGGTAATTCATAATTCTACAATTTTTCCCAAATAACTTAATTATTTTGAAAATTAGAAAATTAGAATTAATTGTAGTTCTGATATTTTTGGGTGCAACTGAAAATTCAATTCAAATAAGGCAAAGAAGCTGAGAAGGGAAATCCAAAGACACCCAGGATATGTCTCATTATGCCCCTAGTTCTTGTTTCTTTCCCTTCTCCCTGTAGCACATACTCAGGGAGAAAGCAGTAGGATACCTTTTCTTTCTCAGTGGTTGCAGCTATGTACCTACCATAAACATCGGTGGTTATAAAGACAGAGTAGACTATTTGCTAATAGTAGACTATTAGTTTCATCTGTTTAGACTAATCTTTTACAGACAATTTGCTTCCCCTTTGGTGATTTCAGCTTGTCTGCTCTTGTTTCTTTCCAAAAAAAAAATAGAAATGCTTTACAAAGATCAATAGACTCAAAGCACTTTCTCTTTAAATACTGGCTAGAGAGTATCTAACTTCTGCAATGGAGAAATGGAAAGAGAAGGTTCCTCCTCTGATAAAACCACAAGAGCCTTGAAGGTTTAAAAGTTAACTTTGCTTAGAAAGCAAAATAAATACAACAAAGAAAAATGATTCTGCCATAAAGGCTGGATAGAATGAAGAAGAAGAGTGTCTGCTGATATTACTGTTCCCACCACCATCAATCCATCCCTGAATGCCTCACAGTGATTTTCAGACAAATAAAGAGTGCATGACACATGTGGTGCCTCCCGGATGAGAAGAGCGCCATCCACAGTCTAACTTTTGACCTTGATCTCTTCTTATTCTGTCTGGTCTGTTTGTTAATGCACAGATCCACGGTATTTGCTCTCTTCCCACTTACGCCGTAGTTGGCAAGCTCTGTCTTTGTTTAATGGTAAATGCTTTGGAAAAGGGACCTGGGTTTTTCCATGGCACTTCTACTAATGCCAGTAGACTGACTTTACTTACTTATTTATTTTTTTTTTTTTTTTTTAGAAATTGAGGTTATTTGTTATATATTTATCTTTCTTTTTCCTTAGGAGAACAAAGCAAGGTTTACAAGTTACAGTAGGCATGTCACTACCATGAGCAATTATCAAACCTCATGACAGTCATTCGAAGTGAAATTTTTGAGGAAATAAAAACGTCATGGTCATTGAAAATTACAAGAATTTTTTGCTTGAGAAGTGACAGAAAACCATAACTACATTGGTGTTTGGGTGTTATGTTTTTTGATAACTTGCAGCCTTTTTGTAATAGTAATAACTCTCGTTTATTTACAATTTAGTGCTGGTTGTTTGGTGTCCAGATGAGGGACATCAGTGATGGGTTCCTGGAGGAAAAGAAGTCCCTTTTCTCACAGTAAGGAGGATTTGGAAAATTCTGACCAGTTTGTAAAGGTGGTTTTGGAGGAAAGGAGACAATGGTTTAATTCAAATCTCAGAAGCACCATTGCCAAGTAATCTAATAAAACTGATCTAATAAAATGTTTTGAAAGAGAAAATAAAATAGAGACAAAAATTTCCTTAAATTGTATACATGTAGTTTTGAGTCCCAGAGGATTCAGTTTGAAAGAAGAAATTTTTCTTATTGATTGCATGGATCTGGGTAAGAACTCAGTAACATTTGATTTGAACACACATTCTATAAGTTTTAAGAAAACCCAATTGAGATAATCACAATACATTGCAGTAGAAATATTCTCTAGTACTATTAAATAGAGTTAGTAAGTAAATGCTAGCATGATATTAATGTTCCTCTTTATCCAAAAAATGATTTCTGAGATTAAAAAATGTTAAGATGAAGAAAAATATGTAATCTTTTATATTTAAGAAAAACTAATATTTAAAATAATTATATATGACCTTATGGTTGTTGTTGATTATGCAATAAATATTGAAGAAAATATATTAACTCTGGATCGTGGATGATTTTCTCATCCCATCTATCTTTCTGTGTCTTCAAAATATCTATAATCAGCATATGTTGTGGTTTTAAATGAGCAATCATATTTATTTGCTATCAAAAAAGGCAAGAAAGGGAATTGTTTGCTAGAGAAGAAAGATAAATTGAATAACAGAGAATAACATTTTGTTTATTTATTTTTTTTTTTGCTTCAGCTTTGCAAAAGATAAAGGAAGCAGAGTTAATAACTGAATTTCTTTTTTTTTTTTTTTTTTTTAGAAGTTAGAAGTTTCTAAGTGGTTGAGAAGACCAATGGAACAGAGTGGGAGAATTCTGCATTAGTCTGGATGAAAACTATTTTTTTGTGTACCTAAAATATTTATTTAACCTCTACTTGGGAATAAAAAAAAATAGAAGAACTACTAAACTGTGTGCCTATCCAATCCAATTAAATCTGTTTATTCATCTAAGTCACTGTGTCTCTGGAATCTGGAAGAAAGCTTCAGCACATGATATATTGTTGTTCATTTTATCATCTAAATAGAGAGGACAGTTTTAATATATTTGAAATTATTTTAGACTAGACTGAGATAAGATCTTTTAATTAAGTATATTTAATTGTGTATTTTAATTAAGCATATTTGTCATATTTACCATAGACTGCTAGAAAATTAGTGATTCAAATAAGAAAAATGTTGTTTCCCGGGAGAGTCAGGGAATCTTTCATGAAAGGTCTTAAAATTAGATTTGAAACCAATGTCTGAATCAATGGAAGGGAAGGAGGACTGTCAGTCCCTGAAAGTCATTCAGATAATTCAGAAAATAGCAGGAGAGAGTTAAAAGTTTTTCCCCTATAAGTGGGGGTGGCCAGGGCTCCCATTAAGAGTCACACAAATGTGAAAATTCAACTCATCTTTTGACCTTAGAACTTAACTAATGTCTTTCCAATAGAATGTGACCAATGTTCCAAGGGTATGGGAGGAGAGATTTACCTTAGGCAAAATTCTGTCTCAGCTGACTCATCTCTATTTATTTATTTATTTTTATTCTAAGTTGTTATAAATGACAGCAAAATGCATTACATTTCATATTATACTTATAGAGCACATTTTTACATATCTCTGGTTGTATACAAAGCATATTCACATCATTTGTGTCTTCATATATGCACTTAGGATAATAATATCCATCTCATTCTACCATCTTTTTTTCTTCTTCACCCTTTTGCCCCCTCCTTTTTTTCTCCCTCCCCATTGGCCATTCTAGTGTTCCTCTAATCCTCCTATGTTCCCCATCCCGACCTGACTATGAATTGGCCTCCTTATATTAGAGAAAACATTTGGCTTTTTGGGATTAGCTAACTTCACTTAGCATTATATTCTCCAACTTCATCCATTTACCTGCGAATGCCATGATTTTATTCTCTTTTATTGCTGAATAATACTCCATTTTGTATATATACCACATTTTCCTTATCCATTCATCTACTGAAGGGCATTTAGGTTGGTTCCACAGTTTAGCTATTGTGAATTGTGCTGCTATAAATATTGATGTGGCTGTCTGTGTCTCTGTAGTATGCTGTTTTTAAGTCCTTTGGGTATAGACCGAGGAGCCGGATAGCTGGGTCATAAGGTGGTTCCATTCCCAGTTTTCCAAGGAATCTCCATACTGCTTTCCATATTGGCTGCACCATTTTGTATTCCCACCAGCAATGTATGAGCGTGCCTTTTTCCCCACATCCACTCCAACATTTATTGTTGTTTGTGTTCTTAATAGCTGCCATTCTGACTGGTATGAGATGAAATCTTAGAGTGGTTTTGATGTTCAGCTGACTCGTCTTTAAAACGAGGGTAAAATCACACAAACTTTGTAGGATTGTCATGAGGGACAAATGAGTTAACGAACTGTGTTGTGATTCCCCAAGACTCCCTGAGTCTTCATGATTCACTAGATGAATTCACAAGTTTGAGAAAAGTTGCTGTGCTATTTATCACAGAGAAAAGTTATGGCAATTAGCAGTGAAGGGAAGACCACATGGGAAGCCCAGGGGAAGCCAGGCACAAGACTTCCCTCCCAGTGGTCATACAAGAACATGCAGAATCTTTCAGCAATCAGAGATGAGAGCTTGTGCAAAATGTTGTCAACTGGGGAAGCTCATCCAGCTCTGGCTATCTGGGTTTCATTGGTGGTCCATCATGTTGACAGTCCACATCTCTGTGACTGAGCTCAGCTACTTAGACTCTAACCCCAAGAGCAAACCATGTATTCAGCATGAATCGTGTGGTCAGGATAAATTTATCTGGTTAAATTGGCACAGCATGGCCCAAGAACTCAATAAATATCCCACAGGTATTCAAAGTGTTCAGAAATCATCAGCCACATCAATGTTTATAGCAGCACAGTTCACAATATCTTAAACTATGGAAGCAGCACAGATGCCCATTAATAAATGAATGGATTAAAAAACTGTGATATATGTGTACAATGAAGTTCTACTCAGCCATTAAAAAGGATGACATTATGGCATTTGCTGGTAAATGGATGGTGGAGAATATCACGTTAAGTGCAATTAGCCAGACTCAGAAACTCAAAGGTAGAATGTTTTCTCTAATATATGGAAGTTAGAGTAAAATAAAGGAAAGGGGGAGGGAAGGATAAGATGACATAGTGAACCAATGAAATACATATTAATAGATGGGTGAAAGGAAGTCTAGTAGAGAAAGGAAAATTTGTGGAGGGATTATGAACTAGTATCAATTTCTATGCATGTATGACTATGTCAGGATGAAACCAGCTACTATGTGTACCCATAAAGCCCTAATAAAAAATAATAAATAAATAAATAAATAAAATCCCAGGATAAACTAACAAGGGAAAGGCGGTTAGAATATAAAGAAACTTCCTAAAAGAGGACACATTCCCCCAAAAAAAAGTAAGTTGTAAAAAAAAACTTCTTTCTTTGAATGGTCATTGTCTTATTTAACATGAAAACTTAATTGCACATATCTCTAGCTGTGTTGCTATTACAAATTCTGTAAGGCACTTGTTTTGAATAACAA
This sequence comes from Tamias sibiricus, assembly GCA_025594165.1. Classification (NCBI taxonomy): domain Eukaryota; kingdom Metazoa; phylum Chordata; class Mammalia; order Rodentia; family Sciuridae; genus Tamias; species Tamias sibiricus. The sequence goes on from CM046662.1 coordinate 17,601,733, forward strand.
GGGAAATGTGATAGTCTAGATCTATGGAGTGACTATGTAGGTGTGGGTTAATGCACACAGGTCATACATATGCAAATCAGTGGGAAAACAAATTCATTCTTGAGGTGAGGAAAGAAAAAATCATTGGAAAAATAAATTAAGGTGAAATTCATTCGGAAGCATGAAACAGACTCCATATTTTCACTCCTGCAATTTCTTTAGGCAAATGAGAAAGATATCTTTATTTTTCTTGATTTATTTATTTACATAGTTGTTAGATTGTATCCTCTCTCATTCACTTAGGTATTCATTTATTCATTTAATAAATCTGCATGGGCTACCCAGTAAATAATGAGCACTTTTATGAACCCTAAATTCAATGAATAGCACAGGGAAAGACCTGTCCTCATACATCTTATGTTGTACTAATTGAAACAACAATAAACAAAGAAGAAAAATCTTTCTAGTTGATGTTAAGTGGTATTTAGATTTTTTTTTTTTTTTTAATTTAAGCATTGAAGCACTACTTTGGAGATCCATGATGGCAGGCTAGAGGGAGGCAGCATTCTGTGTCACTCTGTGACCTGTGATTCAAGTAGTGGGAATACTGCTTCTCTAGGAGTGATAGTGGACCCCCCACAGCTGCTTCCATGCAGCAATCATGGCTGTGGTGCCTGCACAGGGCTCCAGGCCTCAGCCTCTGAACAGGATCCCTGCCTACTCACCCACACAGGGGTCCCAGGTGCCGGAGGGGGACCACCAGTATCAGCACCCCCGCAGGACTCCTGTCTGTCCAGCTGCACAGTAATTCTGGCCGCCAGTCCCATGTGGAACCCCATCTACCAACATGAGGCTTCCCCAGTTGCCTCCATCTTGGGACTCTGCAGCCACTGCCATAGTTTGTAGGGACAGACAAGGCAAGGCACCCACGATAACAGGAAACAGTTTTATGTGGCTGCAGCCTGGTTCAGAGGGTACAGTTTTCACTGTAATCAATTTATCCCTGAACCCCGAGTTCAGGTAGTTTCAGAATTTTATACACAGCATGTAAGGGGAGGGGCTCAGAAGTTCACAGTTTACAGAAGTTCACATAAAAGCATTTTTTTTTCCTTCACTGTTCTGGGCAAGTTAACCCTTCAAGGACAACACCTGAGAAGGGGAGAGCTTCTTCTCCCTTTTCTTTCCTCCCCCTGCCTGTTGTTACCATGGAGCCCAAATAGTAATTTCTCTTATCTTAGAAATGTAGACATCTCTGTGAAGCTCCAGCTCAAAGCCAGAGGACTTGCTTAAAATTTTGTCCTTTTATTATCACACTTTGCATTTGCAAGCACACTTCTACAAACTACTATATTGGATACATGTTTGTGAAAAACAAGTAAAGGGGTGTTCAGCACCTGGCATGCTGATTTCTTCCAGGCCAGTGGCCAAGTAATAGAGCAACAGGAAAGTAGGAAGTTTATCTATATTGAACTCTTCTGTAGAGGCTCTTTTGCTGACAGTCCTAAAATCAGCCATGGTGAAGATTTCTTAAGAAGCTTAGTTAAGATTTTCTGTGGAGGAGGGAGTGCCACTACAATGGTCCCCTACGTGAGATAGCCTGCCTTCATCTGGAGACATTGCACACACTCAGAAGAAAGCTGACGGCCACAACACTGCACACCACATTACCCAACACCGTAGCACCCCCCCACACATACCGATCTGACTTGAAAGCAGCTGCCTCCATCTTGGGTCACCTTCATCACCATCTTTATTTGGGGCAACTCCCAGTTTAGAAAACTGGCTGGACATGTACCTAAAATCCCCAACTCTCCCCTCACCCCAGCAGCCACTAACCTAGCACAATGACTGCCCAATACAAAATGCTCTCCAAGACAGGTGCACAGTCCCCAGAATGCAACCCATGAGACCTCCAGAGAGAAAGGTCCCTTACTAGGAAGTAGGAAAGGAGAGGGTGAGTGAGATAGAGTTTAGAGACTAATTTAGAGACCACAAACTGTGAGGTCTACAGGACATATAAGGAGTTAAGACCAGGTGCCCACATCACATGAGTGGGCCCCCAAAGGAGATCCTTGAGGTGCAGTCTCCCATGGGGTCCTGCAGGCCATACCCTACTTCCAGGTGCCCTGCACCCAAGACCAACCCTCCCACCCTGGTAACCTTCACCAGCCTGAGGGTGAAGATACCAGCAAACAACAGACAACCCCACCTATTGGATGAGAAGGGAAACAGAAAAGATACTGATCTCCAACCAAAACAATCCTTGTTTTTTCATTCAAGGTTTTTAAATTTTTTTTAATTCTTTTTTTTTTTTCTCCCTCTCTATTCTCCTGTGCTCACGTCCCCAACATATGTGAAACCAAGTACTTTGTATGAATTAAGATACTGAGGACCGGGATATCTGCATAGTATATTACAGTTCTGTTGTATAGTCTCTTTTCTCCGATTTTTTACATTTTTTTATTTTTCTTAATATTTATGTGTGGTATTTTTACGTATTCTACTGTCTTCCCACTTACTTGTGTACCCCAAAGTACTTCCTCTCTCTTCTCCTTCTACTAACCATCTTCTTTAGATCTCTCTTCACACATCCTAAGATATAATAACTCTATATCCTCACCTCCTTCCCTCTCAGCATATCATCCTACACTTCACCCCAGGTTCTTTGTCCACCATCAGAAACTGTAAAACCTTTTGCAAACCTACTGTTTATGTTGTAGATAATAATTGAACTCTCCATTTCTGTATATTGTGACCAAATTGTAAATGTCTTAATAGCAACAATTTAGTTTAAGGTTGTATATTGTTTATATTGGGATCTATTAACATTGTCCTTCCCCTCAACGGAGAAGTATTGGAACCCTACAGGGACACTATAAGCATATAGGGTAAAAATGGTAACACCTCGGATCTGCAGTGCTAGAAGGGAAGACACATGAACAACATGAAAAACAAGGGAAGAAAGAGCCCCCAACAAACCAAGATGCTACATTATTAGAGTCCATGGTCAGCACAGCAGAAGAAATGACAGAGAAGGAGTTTCAGGATATACATAATTAAAATGTTCTATGAATTAAAGGATGATATAAGAGAGCAAATACAGGCAGCAAAAGATCATTTCAATAAAGAGTTACATAAGCAAATACAGGAAACAAAAGTTTACTTCAATAACAAGATAGAAGTACTGAAAAAAACCCAAACAGAAATCCTTTAAATAAAAGAAACAATAAACCAAATTAAAAGCTCAATTGAAAGCATCACCAACAGATTAGACAACTTGGAAGACAGGACCTCAGACAATAAAGACAAAATATATAATCTTGAAAAGAATGTAGACCACACAGTGAAGATAGTAAGAAACCACGAGCAGAATATTCAAGAAATCTGGGATAGCATGAAAAGACCAAATTTAAGACTTATTGGGATAGAAGAAGGCATAGGGTTCCAAACCAAAGGAATGAATAATCTATTCAATGAAATGAGAAAAGTTTCCAAACATGAAGAATGAATTGGAAAACCAAATACAAGAAGCTTATAGGACGCCAAATGTTCGTACACCACAGATCGAGGACAGGCCCGCCAACCTCCTCCAAGTATGGGTAAGCCCAGGTTAGCCCCACAGACCTTTGCCAAGTGCAGGTAGGCCAAAGACAGCCCTGCCAACCTCCACCAAGCCAGTGCAGGTTCAGGTCAGCCCACTGACCCTCCCGGAATGCGGGCAGGCCCAGGACAGCCCCTCTGACCACTCCAGAGTGTGGGCAGGCCCAGGACAGCCCCGCTGAATTCTGAGTGAGGGAAGGCCCAGGTTAGCCTTGCAGAACTCCACTGAGTGTGGGCAGGCCCAGGACAGGCCTACCGACCTCTGCTCAAAGTGCACAGGGTTCATCCCACCACTGGTAAATACCCACTGAGCTCAGGCTGTGCCATAGGACCAACTCTTCCAACCAACAGCCCACTGCAGGAGCTCAGATTCAACCAGTTCTGCCCATACTAACCTGAGTGAGACCCAGGCCCAGGGTAGGTCCAGAGTCCGCTACCCCACCCCACACCTGGGAGCACAAGCTTAACCTACTTCAATCTTGAGACACTGCAGACATACTGCCTTTCCCACACTGTAGCCCCTACCTTTTTACAACATACAGGGCCTAAAAGCAGCCGCATCTCAGAGTAGGTATCCCAAAGACATTGTAAGGCCCACCCTTCCAGCCCCACCTCTGGAAGACACTGTATCCATCTATGGCACCTTCACTGTCATCTTGAGTTACCTCTTCTATTGCTGACATCACATTTAGTTGCAGTAGCATACATCGAGGGACACCTGCAGGGTCTGAAAACCAAACATTAAGGTGAGGCACAGACAATCTGCATGGAAACTACAAGATTATAAAGTAGAAACTGTAATATCTCAGATCCACATTGCAAGAAAGGAAGACAAATAGATAACATGAAAAAACAAGGGAGAAAAATACCCCCAACAAACCAGGATACTTCAGAAACAGAACCCATGCTCAGCAAAGTTGATGAAATGTCAGAGAAGGAGTTCAGAAGGTTCATGATTAAAATGATCTGTGAATTAAAGAATGACCTAAATGAGCAAATACAGGCAAAAATTGATCACTACAACAAAGATATAAGAGATCAATACAGGTAGCAAAAGATTACTTCAAAAAATAGATAAAAACTCTAAAAAAGAAAACAGTCAGAAATCCTTGATATGAAGGAAACAATTAACCAAATAAAAAACACAATAGAAAGCATCAAAAACAGACTAGATCAATTGGAAGAAAGAACATCAGATAATGAATACAAAGTACATAATCTTGAAAATAAAGTTGACTACACAGTGAAGATAGTAAGAAACCATGAACAGAAGATTCAAGAATTATGGGACATCATTAAAAGACTAAATATAAGAGTAATTGGGATAGAGGAAGGCACGGAGTTTCAAACCAAAGGAATGTACAATCTCTTCAATGAGATAGTATCAGAAAATTTTCAAGCATGAAGAAGAAAGTGGAAAACCAAATTTAAGAGGGTTACAGGACACCAAATGTACAAAATTACAACAGATCTACACCAAGACACATTATAATGAAAATGTCTAGTAGACAGAATAAGGATAGAATTTTAAAGAGGAATCGGATCACATATAGGAGGAGACCAACTCATATCATGGCAGATTTTTTCAACCCAGACACTCAAAGGCAGGAGATCATGGAACAACATATTCCAAGCTCTGAAAGAAAGTGAATGCCAACCAAGAATATTATATCCAGCAAAGTTAAGCTTTAGATTTGAGGATGAAATAAAAACCTTCCATGATAAAGTAAAGTTTTAAAAAGTTACAACTAGAAAGTCTGCACTACAGGATATCCTAGGCAAAATATTCCATGAAGAGGAAATGAAAAACAATGATGAAAATCAGCAAAGGGAGGTATTACACTAAAGGAAAAACTAATCAGGGAGAAACCATGTCAAGTTAAATGCCAAAAATAAACAAAAATGGCTAGGAATACAAATCATGTCTTAATAATAACTCTAAATGTTAATGGCCTAAACTCACCAATCAAAAGACATAGACTAGCAGATTGGATCAAAAAGAAAGACCCAACAATATGCTGCCTCACAGAGACTCATCTTATAGGAAAAGACATCCACAGGCTGAAGGTGAAAGGTTGGGAGAAATCATACCACTCACATGGACTGTGGAAGAAAGAAGGGGTTTCCATCCTTATATCAAATAAAGTAGACTTCAAGATAAAGTTAATCAAAAAAGATAAAGAAGGACACTACATACTGCTCAAGGGAACCATACACCAACAAGACTTAACAATTATAAATATATATGACCCAAACAATGGAGCATCCAAGTTCATCAATCTCTTTGCAAGTTCAAGAGTCAAATAGACCACATTCCAATAATTTTGGGTGACTTTAACACACCTCTTTCATCACTGGATAGATTTTCCAAACAAAAGCTAAACAAAGAAACTATAGAACTCAAAAATACAATAAATAACTTAGACTTAACTGACTTATATAGAATATTTCATCCTTCCATGAGCAAATATGCTTTCTTCTCAGCAGCACATGGATCCTTCTCTAAAATAGACCATATATTATGTCACAAAACAAATCTTAGCAAATATAAAAAAAAATAGAGATAGTGCCTTGCATTCTATCAGACCATAATGGAATGAAATAAGAAATAAAATCTACTCCAATACCTGGAGACTAAATAATATGCTACTGAATGAACAATGGGTTACAGAAGACATCAAGGAGGAGATCAAAAAATTCTTAGAGGTGAATGAGAACACAGACACAATGTATCGAAATCTATGGAACACTATGAATGCAGTTCTAAGAGGAAAGTTCATTGCATGGAGTTCATTCCTCAAAAGAAGAAAAACTCAACAAATAAATAACTTAATGTTACATCTCAAAGCCCTAGAATAAAGAAGAAAAATCCAACACCAAAAGCAGTAGAAGACAGGAAATAATTAAAATCAGAGCTGAAATCAATAAAATTGAAACAAAGGAAACAATTGAAAAAATCAACAAAACAAAAAGTTTGTTCTTTGAAAAAATAAATAAAATTGACAGACCCTTAGGCTAAGAAAGAGCAGGAGAGAGAAAACTCAAATTACTAACATCTGTGTTGAAAAAAGAACTATCACAACAGACACTAAAGAAATACTGAAGATAATTAGAAATTATTTTGAAAACTTGTTCTCCAATAAAATACAAAATATAGAAGTCATTGACAAATTTCTAGAGTTGTATGAGTTGCACAATTGAGTCAGGATGATATACACAATTTAAACAGACCATTTTCAAGTGATGAAATAGAAGATGCCTACCAACCAAGAAAATCCCATGACCAGATGGATACACAGCTGAGTTCTACAAGACCTTTAAAAAAGAACTGATAACAATAATCTTCAATTTATTTCAGAAAATAGAAAAAGAGGGAGCACTTCCAAACTCATTCTATGAGGCCAATATCACCCTGATCCCAAAACCAGGCAAAGACACATCAAAAAAAGAAAACTTCAGACTCATATCTTTAATGAACATAGATGCAAAAATTCTCAATAAAATGATGGCAAAATGGATACAAAAACATATAAAAAATATAGTACACCATGCTCAAGTGGAGTTCATTCCAAGAATGCAAGGATGGTTCAACATATGGAAATCAATAAATGTAATTCATCACATCAATAGACTTAAAGATAAGAACCATATTATTATCTTAATAGATGCAGAGAAAGCATTTGACAAAATACAGAACCCTTTCATGTTCAAACACTAGAAAAACTAGGGATAACAGGAACATATCTCAACATCATAAAAGCTATCTATGCTAAGCCCCAGGCCAACATCATTTTTTTTTTTTTATCTTCAACCATTGCCTTTAATAGGCTAATGAACACAAATTGAAACACATGTGAATCATGCTTGGTTCTGAGAGAGTGAAGGGATTTCCCCCATATTTAAACATATTCACTTAGTCAGTCATATAAAGCTAAATATAAAACCAGTTTTGAGATGTCATTCACCATTTTTGTGAAATACTGAACATTACTAATTAAGTCCAACCATAACTTTAAAAGGGGGAAACAGTGATAGAATTTACTGAAGTAGGAGTCCAACCAAAATATTAATTTAACTACAAGTCAATTTTACTTATCAGGATTGTCCAACAAAAATAATTTTGTCAGTCATTCATGATCTGATTTTTGGTGTATCACATCAATTAAATTATGGTGCACATAAAGAAGCCAAGAGACATTTCTGATTGGTAATAAATAAGGCATTAACTATTACTCATTAGTGGCTTTTTTGAGGTAAGCTATTAAGTCTGCCCTTTCTCCCTTCTTCTTAATGCCAGCGAAGATCATTTTAGTTCCAGGGATGTACTAGCGTTCCCTTTAAAAACTGGAACAAGATAGGGATGCCCTTTTTCACCACTTCTATTTAATATAGTTCTTGAAACACTGGCCAAAGCAATAAGACAGATGAAAGAAATTAAATACAGGTAAAGTAGAACTCAAATTATCACTATTCACTGATGATATGATTCTATACCTAGAAGACCCAAAAAATTCCACCAGAAAACTTCTAGAATAAATGAATTCAGCAAAGTAGCAGTATATAAAATCAACACCCATAAATCAAAGGCATTTCTATATATCAGTGACAAATCCTTTTAGGAAAACTACCCCATTTACAATAGCCTCAAAAAAAAAAAAAACTTGGGAATCAACTTAATGAAAGAGGTGAAAGACCTCTACAATGAAAACTACAGAACACTAAGGAAAGAAATTAAAGAAGAACTTAGAAGATGGAAAGATCTCCCTTGTTCTTGGATAGGCAGAATTAATACTGTCAAAATGACCATTCTATCAAAAGCACTATACAGATTTAATGCAATTCCAATAAAAATCCCAATGGCATTCCTCATAGAAATAGTAAAAGCACTTAGGAGATTCATCTGGAAAAATAAGAGACCCAGAATAGCTAAAGCAATTCTTAGCAAGAAGAGTGAAGCAGGTGGCATCACTATACCAGAACTCAAACTATACTACAGAGCAATAGTAACAAAAACAGCATGGTATTGGCACCAAAATAGACTTGTAGACCAATGGTACAAAACAGAGATTGCAGAGACAAACCCACATAATTACAGTTATCTTATAGTAGACAAAGGTGCCAAAAATGTACATTGGAGAAAAGATAGCCTCTTCAACAAATGGGCCTGGGGAAATGGGAAATCCATATACAACAAAATGAACCCTATCTCTCACCATGCACAAAACTAAACTCAAAGTGGGCCAAGGACCTAGGAATTAAACCAGAGACTCTGCACCTCAGAGAAGAAAAAGTAGGTCCAAATCTCCATCATGTTGGATTAGGCCCCAAATTCCTCAATAAGAGCCCTATAGCACAAGAATTAGAACCAATAATTAATAAATGGGATGGATTCAAACTAAAAAGCTTCCTCTCAGCAAAGGAAACAATCAGTGAGGTGAATAGAGAGCCTATAGAATGGGAACAAATTTTTACCACACACACATCAGATAGAGCACTAATCTCTAGGATATATAAAGAACTTAATAATCTTAACACCAAAATAACAAATAACTCAAATCAATAAGTGGGCCAAGGAACTGAACAGACAATTCTCAGAAGATGATGTACAATCAATCAACAAATATATTTTTAAAAGTTCAACATGTCTAGCAACGAGAGAAATGCAAATCAAAACTACTCTAAGATTTCATTTCATTCCAGTCAGAAAAGCAGCTATTAAGAATACAAACAACAATAATTGTTGGTGAGTATGTGGGGAGAAAGGCACACTCATTCATTGCTGGTGGGATTGCAAATTGGTGCAACCAATATGGAAAGCAGTATGGAGATTTCTTGTAAAACTTGGAACGGAACCACCATTTGACCCAGCTATTCCATTCCTTGGTTTATACCCAAAGGACTTAAAACCAGCATACTATAGTAATGCAGCCACAGCAATGTTTATAGCAGCACAGTTCTCAATATCTAAACTATAGAACCAACCTAGATGCCTTTCAGTAGATGAATGGATAAAGAAAATATGGTATATATACACAATGGAATATTACTCAGCATTAAAAGAGAATAAAATCATGGTATTTTGAAGGAGCCCCAATTAGGGAGATGGCTGTTGCAGTCAGCTGGAAGCCATAAGTTCCACCTGATAATAAGTATGTATGTGACGCACCTGTAAATGCACGTGAGGCACCCGCAAAGCTAAAGGTATATAACTGGGTGAAAGCAGTCGGAGTGAGGAGAAGAATGAATTCATTCAGTCAGTCATGCAGTCGCTCGGTCGGAAGAAGAGTTCAGGTCGGAGAAGAAGAAAAGAATCAGAGCGGCCAGAACGTAGGCAGAGCGGTTACAGAAGAGAAACCAGATAGAAGAAGTAATTCCTGGTCAGAGTCAGGCAGAGGCTCCTGAGGAAGAAAGAAGAAAGAAGAAAGAAGCTCTAAAAGCTAAGCTCTCTCTCTCTAAAGAAGAAATCTCTCTCTTTCAAGCTCTCTCTCTTTCTCTCTAAGCTCTAAGAAGATGAAGAAGAAAAAGCTCTATCTTTCTCTCTAAGCTCTAAGAAGATGAAGAAGAAAAAGCTATCTCTAATCTTTCTCTCTAAGCTCTTTCTAAGAAGAAGAAAAATCTTTCTTTCTCTCTCTAAGCTCTCTCTAAGAAAGTAGAAGTAAAAGTAGTAGTATCTTTACTCTGCCTCCGAGAGTTTTCCTCCCACGGCGCCGTGGCTGGCCATGACAGGCAGCTTACAGTATTTTCAGGTAAATGAATGGAGTTGGAGAATATTATACTAAATGAAGTAAGTCAATTCTAAAAAACCAAATACCAAGGGTTTTCTCTGATATAAGGATGCTGATTCATAATGGGGATGGGGTGGAGCATGGGAGGAATAGATGAACTCCAGACAGGGCAAAGGGGAGGGATTTGAAGGGAGGGGGCATGAGGGTAGGAAAAGCAGTGGAATGAGATGGACATCATTACTCTAAGTACATGTATGAAGACACAAATGGTGTGACTCTACACTGTATACAACCAGAGATGTGAAAAATTGTGCTCTGTATGTGTAAAATGAATTGAAATGCACTCTGCTGTCATATGTAACAAATTAAAAGAAATAAATTTTTAATAAAAGCACTACATTTTATATAAGCAATTGAAATTTCTTATACTAACCATGTGTCTGTTATCCTTAAGCAACAGAAAGATTATCAATTCCTAGAAAAATCACATCTTTGAAATTATTAGTTTCCTAGAATGCTATAATACCCTACTGAGAACTTGGTATATGACAATAGTACACATTTTTTTCTCCTAATTCTGAAGGTCAAAAGTCTGACATGGGCCTTACTGGGCTAAAATCAAGGTGTGGCAGGGCTGTGTTCCTTCTGGATTTTTCTTCCTTATTTCTAGGGAATGATTTGTTTTCTTACCTTTCCAGCTTTTAAAGGGTGATTGGTGCTTGGATTGTAGTCACTCTCCATCTGTAAAGCTAGCATTTATTAGCAGAATACTCATGTATCATTCGTCATACTGATTGTATTTCTCCTTGTGCCTTTTGTGACCTTGGGATTAACTGGGACTCACCCAAATAATCCAGCAAAATCTCACTATTTCAAAACTAGCGGTTAACCAATTTAAGTTGATCTGCAATCTTAATTTCCCTTGGTCATGTAACAGCATATTACAAGTTAAAGAGATTTAGGTACGGACGTCTTTAGGGGAGTATTATTCTTCTCCCTACTACAAGGAATTGCATTTATTTCAATGCAAAAGAAGCAGCCTATTATCCAAATGAAACAGCAGTATGTTTTTCTGTTTAATTTGATAGGTTAAGTGCAATAATTTTGAAACTAATATTACCATCTCTTAGTTTTGTGAATATTTTTAATGGACAGATTTCTTTCCCAGTACTGATAATCTACCATGCATATGTGGGCAATTTCATGTGCCCACTTTGCAAAACCTTACCTAATTTGTAGACTATTTAAAAATCAGAAGTTGTGAAACCATTGTTTACTAAATGTAAAAAAAAAAAAAAATTGTCATATGTGATTCAGACGACAGGTAAAGAAAGTTGAAAATAAAACTGGAGATGTCATCTAAAATTGTGATCTAGTAAAATAAGGGGAAAAGGTAGGTAATAAAATTTGCTCCAATTGTAATTAGATATTCTGGATAATACCACTCCAGTGGAAGGGTCATGAAGACAAGCTAAATTTGTTTAATAATTCTTCTTTTATGTTTTGGGTTAGGCAGAATAAATATGGTGTTCTGCCACCCTCCATTTATTTATCCATTAATCATAGTAATAACTATTTCTCCTTTCAGAATGTTTTACTTTCTCCTGCCTTCTCACTGGAATAAAAGATTTGTATAATATGCTATTTGATTTATCTTTTGATAAGGGAGGACTCAGGTATCCCTCTTTGTGTCAAATAATTGAGTCAAATTCAGCTCCATCTGGGAAATTGCTGATGTTTAAGGGCAAATGCAGAACCTGAATGGAACATGTGAAAGAATGCAACTTGAAGATACCTAAGGAAAACATTTTTAAACGGTCACCAAGTCCTCACTTTTCTCACTTTATAATCATTATTTTAAAATGCCCACGATTGTTTGTGGTTTTAGGATGGAGGAGGATGATTCAATTGCTTCAGGATGCTGAAAGGCCACAATTATTAGTGCTTAACCCCAGACAAGCAGAGTTTTTAATCAAATTTGATACCTTTGGATACTTATCCTTGGAGAGGATACCATTATTCCAATTGGAGTGACCCCTGATATATGTCAAGTTTCTTTCAATAAAATAAGATGGAAGGTATAGCTGTAGCTGAAAGGGATTGTGAATCCTTGTGAGGATCAAAATGTCTCTTTTTAAAGAATAAGAGAATACCTATAGCCTACCTCCCTGATATGACACAAACAGTGTTAGCAACTTAATTTCAGAGAAAATGAAAAGTATCATTTCTCTAGCTGATGGACTCCAGATTTCCCTGAATTGTTGATTGTAGTATCACATGTTCTTTCTATGGACATGGTTACAACTTACTACTTCCCCTATGACTTTAAACTTTAAAATCCAAAAGTCATAAACTTAAAAGACAAACATTATTTGCCGGGAAGACTTTTAGGAGGTTTTATGGCTCATATGATGTACCTTATGTTATTGAAGCCTGCAAAACTTCTGATTCCAGTCCAATTCAAAAGAAATGCATTTGCAATATTTCATGAAATCTTGTTTCAACCCCCGCCCTTCCAAATTCCAAACACAATGAATTTCTACCCATATCCTTGAGATGGCAGTGGAGAAATGATGGATTAGTAGAAGAAAACATCCTAAAGGAAGTCTGCTTTTTACTGCAATATGTGTTCTGTTCTGAAAGAACTTACTTTTTTTCATTAATATTCCAAATAGGCCAAGGCCAGGTGGCTTACATGTCCTAATTCAACTGACAAATATCTGTAATTCTAGAGTTTATATACATAAAATGGTTTTAAAAAATCATTCTTTACCTCCAGCATATTCTCGTTTGTAATGAGTTTTAACTGGGTCTTAGGTTTTCTTAGGTCTTTGGTTTTCTTTTTTAAGGTATTCTAGTGCAGCTAGCTGAGGAGGAAAAGAGCAAAGTCATTATCCCAGGGAGGCTTTGAAGTCTCCTGAAGTCACTTGCAATGCTATTTTAATAATATACCTAAGGAGCCATTTGAATGGAAATGACCCGAGGGCTTTACCAATAACATCATGGAGCACCAAGGTGAAGGAGCAGAAGCTCCGGCCCGAGATGGGCACAGACTACAGCAAAGTGCCTGCTCATTATGTTTTGCTATAGATATTACCTTTGCTCTAGATCTGAGACTCACTCTGCCCAAAAATAAAAAATAGAAGGCTCAGAAGCGACCCGAGAGGAGGAGGTGGAGCAACCTATCGATCCATTTTACAAATCAAACTTCCTCTTGGGAATGCTCCTGAAACAAAGCTTGAAAGGTAAATTTCATCTGATGTGTCTGGAAATCTTTGGTTCAGTAAAACAGGATGTTGTTCATGGGTTTCATTCATTCGTTTATTCATTATTCATCAAATACTTCAAAAAAGCATAGTCTGTGCCAATTAATGTTTGTTAATGAAAGAACAAATCATGGTGCCCTTCCGTGTGACTGTTGTGTTGGCTTAATTAGATTAATCTTCTTTCCCCCAGTTGTTGGCCTTCCTTAAGTTGAAATGTTGCAACTATTGATCACAGAGAAATTTTTTCATGTGAAAGGAGAGCTTACCTGATGTGTAGGCAGATCCATTGGTAAACAATGTTGTAGTTGTATGATTCTGAAGCACAAAGAATTCTTCTGAAACATTCCACCCATCACCCTTTACCTGATGCTTAAATTTCATTGTTAATAAGGCATGAGCTTTCAGTCTTAGCAACAGTAAAAATGGACATTGGAAAGGGAGGAATAACATATGAAGTTATTAATATTCATCACTAAACATTCAATACATACTAACTCTAAACCTACTTTAGACTAGTAATGGTTTATTTTATTTATTTATTTATTTTTTTTGTGGTACTGGGGATTTTACTCAGTGGTGCTCCACAACTGAAATATGTCCCAGTTCTTTTTTATTTTATGACAGGGTCTCTCTAAAGTGTTCAGGCTGGCCTTGAACTTGCAATGCTCCTGCCTCATCCTCCTGAGGAGCTGTGATTACAGATGTGTGACACCACACCTGGCCACAGTTTATTTTTTAACAGGATGGCAGAAAATTCTGAATAAAAGAATTGAAGTAAAGTGTAAGGATAAATGTATCTATTAATTTTATATAATGCTTTGGTATATATTGAGAACTCATTCTCTACAAAGTCCTATAACAAGTATTGTGCTTGCTGAGGATTAACCCTTTTCCCTGGTCAGGTTTTGAATAAAGTGAGAAATAAGATAAAATGTAAAATAAATGCAGTATGTAAATATCACTGTTTTATTGTGAACTGAGTTAAAAATATATATGTACCTCTGTGTAAACAATAATAGGCCTGTTAGACTTGTCCATCATGACCTGGTAGTATTGAACTGAGACAGGCTCCCATGTTCTGGCACTGACCAGTTAGGACTATAGGCCTGGAAAAAAGGAGAACTCTTGATCCCTATGGGTAGCAGCTCAAGTCTGTATGAAAAAAACTGAGGGGGGGGGGTGAATTTGAGCATATCTAGTTCATTCTTTCTTTCCAAATGTGCTGACCAGGTGAGTCATCTCAATTTGTCTGAGGTAGTGAAGAAAGAGGCAGAGAGAGTTCAGAAGTACCTCACAGCTATAATCCTTTGACCAAAAAGAAAGCATCAAACTGTTGTTTCGACATTTCAGAGAATAGAAAGGCAAACAAGATATGCACTTTACTTCAAAAAGCTTACAGGGAGTCCTAGAATCAAGATAGAATAAAACTGAATAAAATAAAATAGAATAAAATAGAATAAAACTGAACTTAATAATCTCATAGTCCTATCTTGTAAAATAGAAACAATAATACCTGTCTCATACTTTGTCTGATTCAGTATGGATTTGTGTGTTAAGTTTGTAGCACCATCTCTCACTCAACAAATCATTCAATACCTCTTTGTTTACCATCTCATCCTTCCACATTCAGTCTGTCTTTATTCTATATAGAAACAAGTGTGTTGTAAGTTTTTAAGATATTGTAAAGAAGGTGACGAGAGAGCCTACAGAATGGGAGAAAATCTTTGCCACCTGCACCTCAGATAGGGCATTAATATCCAGGTCATACAAAGAACTCAAAAAACGTAAACACACACACACACACACACACACACACACACACACACAAAATAACGCTCAAAAGCAAAAACAAACAACCCAATCAATTACTGTTTAAAAAGAAGGAATACAAATGGTTGATCAACAAATATATGAAAAAATGTTCAACATATCTAGCAATTAGAGAAATGCAAATTAAATCTATGCTAATCTACACTGAGATTGCATCTTCATCTCACTCTAGTCAGAATGACAATTATCAAGAATACAAGTAACAATAAATATTAATTGGCAAGGATGTGGGAGGAAAGGTGCACTCATCCATTGTTGGTGGTACTGCAAATTGATACAACTACTCTGTAAAGCAGTATGGAGATTCTTCAGAAAATTGGCAATGGAATCACCATATGAATCAGCTATTCCACTCCTTGGTATATATCCAAAGGATGTAAAAGCAGCATACTACAGCGATGCAGCTGCATCAATGTTCATAGTAGCTCAAGATACAATAGTTAAGCTATGAAGTCAACACATAGGGTCCTTCAGTAGATGAACAGATAAAGAAAATATGGTATACATGCACAATGGAGGATTACTTAGCCATAAAGAAGAATGGCTTTATGACATTGGCTGGTAAATGGGTGGAACTGGAGACTATCATACTAAGTTAAATAAGCTTGTCTCAAAAATCAAAGGTTGAATGTTTTTTCTGATGTGCAGAAACTGGTCAAAAATATGCTGGGATTGGTTGGGGAAAGAGTAATAAGGAATGTCAGTGGAGTAGGCAAAGGGAAATGAAGGGAAGAAGAAAAGAATGGGATAGTGAAATTAACTTGACCTAACTCTCCTGGGTACATATGAATATACCACAGTGAACCTCACCATCATGTACATCCATAAGAAACTCATTAAAATTCAAAAAAATTATAAGTGAAAGATCAGTAGAGAACAGGTGGAGGGAGAAAGGAAGGGAAAGGGGAAGTACTAGGGACTTAATTAAAACAAATTATACTCCATGCTTTTAGAACTATGTCAAAATGAATCCTATTGTCATGAATAACTAAAAGAACCAATAAGAAATACCAAAAAATAAAAAGAAATATACACATATGAAAAAATAAAAATTCTAAATTGCACTCATACAAGTGCAATTATGACAAAAAAAAAGATATTCCAGACCATTAAGCATTCCGTAATAGACAGTAAGGTTAAAGTTACGAGCATTTTATTCTGGGGTTGCAAGTCAGAAGTTAGACATTCAATAATATTAACCATTAAATGTTAAAATAAATAAATAAAGTTATGTAGCCTCCATCTGCCCATGATTATTTAAGTAACGACAAGAAACACTATACCAAAAATTATGAAGTGACGTAATTTTGATTCTGGCATGCAGCAGTCTAGGCCGCCAGCTGAAAATAATGGAAACCATTTAATACTCGACTACTGTAATCAAATTCTAGAAAGAATGTGTCAATCTAGAATTGTGTAACCACATAAACTGCCTTTCAAGATAAAGGACACACTAATGACATTGTTAGAAGTGATAAAAAGATTGAGAACATTAAACAACCCCATAGAAACTTAGGAAGAAGGGAAAATGCATGAGAATTAAAGTCTGAGTTGCAAGGACGTTGTTTATAGAAACTGGCAAACATGGGGTAGCTATAAACAATTAGTCATTTTGTAAAGGAATGCTTATAAGTAATGCATAATTTGTGGTGTTAAAAATGATTAAAATTTGGAGCAGAAGTAATAAGCTGGCAGGCAAGAGCTAAACATATTTAAATATCTCATTTTGATGGCAACTGAAAACACTGACTTTGGAACATAGGAAATGTACACGTAAATATTTTTAAGAAAAACTGAAAAATGATTCTATTCACAATTAGTAGAGTGGACAAATTGCAACAACAAATTAAAAGCTTAATCTATTTAATAGAAAGCATAAATGGACAGGAAAATGTGGAGAGGGAACCAACAATGGCCAAAAGCAAAATCCAACAAAAGACCTTGGAACTCATCGATAATCAAGAGTTGTAAAGGAAATAAATGCACTAGCCAAATGACAAATAGTAAAATACTGCTGTTTTATTGTATGATATACAATATTTGTTACATATATGTAATTGTATATAATATTTTTATGATTCTGGAATAAAAATCAAATTCCATGTTGATTCTAAGAAATTCGCTTAAGAGCTAAGGATGATATTGAGGTACAAGTATGAAGAAAGATGATAATAGAAAAATAATGAACACAATAATTTGTGTAAAACCAATGACTTGAAAAACTGTGCTCTTTATATGTAATATGAAAGGAATTGCACTCTAAAAACATGTATAACAAATTAAATTAAAGAAAGAAAAAAGAAAAAGAACTAAGCACTTAAGAAAAAAAAAAAGAGAGAAGAAAGTTTACCTGAGGAAATAAACCATCATTAAAAATACAGGAAATCTCAATGGAGTGGACAGTTTTTCATATGTTTATTATCTGTGTGCATCTCTTTTCTGACATGTCTGTTTCTGTATAAAGAATTCTTATTGATTCATGTAAGGATATTAAGAGATAAAATTCTTTACCTATTGGAGCAAACTTATGGTAATGGGCCGGGGTCTCTAGACCCCGCCCCCCACCACTGTGGGCCCAAAATGAATCTTTCTTTGTCCAGCAAAGAACGAACGGTGGGGAGAGCTTACCTCAGCGGAGGCAAGGCTGAGATGATAGGAGTCTCTAACGCCCCCTCCGCCGCCTTCAGAAGGACTCAGAGCTGAGTTAGGGAGTTAGGTCAGAAGTGGTGCCAAAAACTCATTTATTAAAATGGTGGACAGCGCTTTATAATGGACAGTAGCCAATCTGTGAACAGCAGGGCGGTTTCGGTTCTCACGATACGTCACAGCCACGCCCCCTGCTTAGCCTTGGTCCGTAACAGGGCATGGCAAGCTGCCAAGCTTTCCGTTCCCACGGCTGACAATGTTAAAGCCTGACATTTCCCCGTTTTGTTTTATTCAAAATGGGGTGTCCATCTTACTCGAGAGTGTGCCTATCTTAGGTCGTTTTCCCTCTGGAAAATCTTACCCGTCTTTGGCTACCACACTAGCCCTTCAGGTGGACACACCCAGGGCCAGCAAGTGGCCAGGGGAAGGACATGGGACAGAATAGTCGCCTTTGGGAAAGCTTTTCAAGCATGGCTGGTTTAGACCTCCGCATCCTGTTAAGGACCATGGCCAAGTCTGCAGGGCTCTTGCTCAGCATCGCTGAAGGCAGCATTGGCAGACCACCAAGCTGTACCAATTTGGTTCCCTCATAAAGAGTTGAAAAAACTTGTTGGTTACATAGGGCCCCAAAGTGAACATAAAGACAATGATAGGGAATTTCACAAAAAAGGAGAAGGTCCACCCATTCAGTTCAGTCCAAAGGAAGTCATCTAGAACAAAGTCCGGACAGCTGTCACAGGAATAACACTCTTCTCTCAGGAATAGGCATAGTCCCTCTTCTCTCGTCACAGAGGGTTGAAATACTGACAAAAGAGGAGTCCAAGACAGTGTTCCCGATGAATCTTAGAATGGATGTGATGAGAGGTTCAATCACAACAAGACAGGAGATCCGTCACAGTTTTTTTATTTCTGTGGAAAAAGGAAAAAAATCACCCCTCAAGAGCATGTGCTTTTGGGTAGTCATTTTGGTTGGATTGGCAGTACTTGAGGTCTCTGGCAGGTAATCAAATAGGACTTGGCTCTCCAATTGGAAAGACACATCCAAAACCTCTGCCAGCACTTATTAGTGGGTCAGGACTCCGCCAGCACCCAGTTAGTGAGTCCTTCCACCGGACCTCAACCTTTACGTAAGGCGTTTGGCTAGACCAGTGTCTTTGAAATGCAGACAGAGGCTGCTGTTTGGAAAAATTTAAAATATTTAAAGTAAGCATAGCTGTTTTTAACTGATCATGGGGGCTGCTTCCCCCATTTTGTTTTATTAATTGGTCCTTTAGGGTTTTATTGTGTCTCTTTATGATGGCTTGTCCTTTTGGGTTATATGGGATCCCTGTGGTATGTTTAATATGCCATCTTTGAAAAAATTTTTGTAATGATTTGCTCACAAAACAGGGTCCATTATCTGTTTTAATCTGTTCAGGTAATCCTAGGATAACAAAGCATTGTAAAAAGTGGCTTTCAGCATGTTTGGCCCTTTCACCAGAATGGACAGTGGCCCACAAGCATGTGAGCAAGTATCTATGGACATAAATATGTACTTTAATTTTCCAAACGGCGCATAATGGGTTACATCAGTTTGCCAAACAGCATTAGGCCATAGGCTTCTGGGATTTACCCCAGGGGACTGGAGAGGTGGGACCTGTAAGAAGGGCAAACAGGACTTACATGTTCTTACAATCTTTTTTAAATCTTTTATAGGAACCAAAGGAAATTTATGATATAGCCCTCTCCAATTTAGATGAGTGAGGTTGTGAAGACCTTGGGCTAACTGAAGGTCTTGCTGATATAGGACTGTAACTGCTAATACTCCTGTGGTGGCCAAACGGTCAGCAGCTTGATTTCCCTCAGAGAGGGGCCCAAAGAAGCCTTGATGTCCCCTGAGATGTTAGAGGTAGATGGGCCCATTATGCCCCCTTAACATGGACCGTACTTGGATCATTAAAGGAGTTATTGGATTATTATCTATCCTGATATATGATGTATTTAGAGTAGGCAATAGGTTAATTACATACAAACTATCTGAGAAAAGATTCATAGGCTCTTGGACATGGGTTAAAGCCAATGCAACAGCATATAATTCTTTAAATTGGGCAGAGCCAGTAACTGCTTCAAAGTATTGTGTCCTTTTGCCTGAGGACCGGTGAAAGACTACTACTGCTGATCCTTCCTTTCCCCCATCCGTAAAGACATTTACTGCCTTGGGGAGTGGCTTGATGGAAAAGAGGATAGGGGGAGTCCACTCCAGCTTGGGAAAGGAAGAGGTCCATCTGGTTGACCCGTAATGACAGTCAACCTTTCCTAAAAACCCTTCTAAAGCATAAGAGACTCTAGGATTGTTTCTTTGTATCCACTCAAAGTCTGACAAATGGTAAGGAATAGTTAAAAAAACATCTGGGTCTTTTCCATAATGCCTCAATGGTGTATCTCTTCCCTTTATTATAAGATCTGACAATTGGTCTAATTGTGAATATACTCGAGGTGCTCCTCCCACAGAGGAATGTATCCACTGTAAGGGATTACCCATCTGAGTGAGAACAGCTGTAAGGAGCTTAGCGCCTGAGAAGATCCATAGATAAAGAGGTTGCTTTGGTTGGTACCGAGCCAATTGGGCTGAATTGAGGGCATCTTGGACTTTTTGTAATATTAACAGATGACCTTCTTCTAGTGTAACCACATCAGAGGGGGATTTTCCCCGTAGCAGCTCAAAAAAGAGGTAATAAATCCTCGGTGGAGATATGAAGCCATGGTCTTAACCAGTTTAATTCTCCTAGCAGCTTCTGTAACTCTGCCAAGGAATAAGATTTTTGAATGACCAATTGAGGTTTGAGAGGACGAACGGAGGCCAGACTAAGTTTTGTCCCCAATATTTTGAAGGGAGGTACAGTTTGGACCTTGTCACTGGATATATGTAATCCTCGCTTTTCTAGGAGCTCTCGAAGGGCCAGGTAAGCTGAGCCCAGTTGCTGGACATCAGGAGCTCCCAGGATGATATCATCCATATAAACATATAGGGTGAGCTGTGATTTCTCCATTAAGGGTGACAAGAGATATGAAATATAATGTTGACAAAAAGCTGGGCTGTTAGCCATACCTTGAGGGAGGACTACCCATTCATACTGTTCATCTGGCCTTTGGAAATTGATGGAAGGAACAGAAAAAGCAAATGTCTCGCAATCATCTGGATGCAGGGGAATAGAGAAAAAACAATCTTTGATGTCAATCACAATTAAAGTTAAGTCTCTTGAAATAGAGGGAATCCAGGGGAGGCCACGTAGAGGAGTGCCAACAATGATCATCCTATCATTAATTTTTCGGAGGTCCTGTAACATCCTTGATTTCCCTGTGGCCTTCTGTATAACAAAAACAAGACTGTTCCATAGACTAAGAGAGGGTCTAATGTGTCCTAGGGCTAACTGTTCTTGGATAATTGCCCTCAAATGTTTTAGTTTATCAGTAGGAAGTGGCCAATGCTCTACCCAGACTGGAGGGCCAGCTCGCCATTGAATAGCGGGAACTTGGGGAGCAGTGGCCCTTATGATTGGGGGTGAGGCCCCACGTTGGGCGCCAAGTGTAGCAAACTTATGGTAATGGGCCGAGGTCTCTAGCAGCCCCCCATGGGCCCAAAATGAATCTTTCTTTGTCCAGCAAAGAACAAACGGTAGGGAGAGCTTACCCCAGTGGAGGCAAGGCTGAGAGGAAAGGAGTCGCTAACGCCCCCTCCGCCGCCTTCAGGAGGACTCAGAGCCAAGTTAGGGAGTTAGGTCAGAAGTGGTGCCAAAAACTCGTTTATTGAAATGGTGGACAGTGCTTTATAATGGACAGTAGCCAATCAGTGAACAGTAGGGCGGTTTCAGTTCTCACGATACATCACAGCCACTCCCCCTGCTTAGCCTAGGTCTGTAACAGGGCGTGGCAAGCAGCCAAGCTTTCCATTCCCACGGCTGACAATGTTAAAGCCCGACAACCTATATTTTATTTAAAATGCCCCGTTTATTCAAACTTTCATTTTATGATAGTTTGAATATTAAAGATTTGTTTCTCTCTTAATATTTTCTTTTGGACTCTTTCCATTATATTCCTAAATAATCCTTACCTTGACCACACAGAAATCAAATAAATTAATATCTGAATTTTAAAAATATGGAAATCATAACATAAAAGTTAAATTCCCCAGGGAAACGTAATAATTTTATCTCGATGGTCCTAAGTGACATAGCTTCAAACACTAAGAAAATTAATAAATAAGGCTGCAGGCAAAGCTTCATGGTTGAGAATCATAATGAACAATTTTACTACATCGCTCATGGTCAGTAACTGTCAAGCAAAAAAAAAAAATGAAAAGATATAGAAGATTCAGTTATTGAAAATCTTGAGTGAATGAACATCTGTAAAACTCTTAGCACATATCTGCAGTCTATTCTTTATCATTGCTGAACAGTGTTTCATTATATAGCAAATGTTTTTTGACTCTTGAAGTGTCATGTTCTTGTAGTATTTATGTCTCTTGCAATGGAAAGAGATGCAGGAGGCCTCTTGCTTCATGAGATAATCAGTCAAGGCCAAGTGGATTCTGTCTCAAGTATTATCACCAGCATCTTCACTGAGTCCACAAACCCTCATACCCTCGTAGTATTTGTCAAAGGTATAGATTAATTTCTTGGCAGAGAAGAAATTTCTAGGTTCCCTTTCTCATCCAGTGTGATACTCATATCTTATAGCCTTCTAAAAAAATGAGTCTATGCAAAACATAACGGCTGTCAGTTGTTTCTAGTTACAAGTAATTCTCTCTGATGTCTTCTTAAGTTTGTATCTCATAATGCCGATAGGATGTTTTGAAGGATGCAGGGAAAAAAATCTAACAACAGTAGCATTTGCTATTAGACACATAGAGAATCTCAGATTGTTTTTTATCCCCAAAGACACACAACAGTTTTTCCATTGTATTTGTTTGCCACAGAAACAGTAATTGAGCACAACGTTCGTTTTTCTTCAGAGTCCATTTAGGTGCACACTGAGTTGTTGGTAATGAGTATCATAAAACACTATGGAGTCACATTATCCCCTCTTTACAGAGTCATGATGTTGCATGCTTAATTGGCAGAGGCATTTGGAAGATGATCTTCATAAAACCAAATGTCCAACCCTGGCCTGAGGAAGCATGTGATGTTCAAATTCATTTTGTTCTCTTGTGCAGAATCCTGAGGACTTAAATACTCATATAGTGTCAATTTATGTTTTGTTTGGTTTTCTTCTATTCCTGTTTAAAGACTGGTTTTGCAAAGGCAGAGAACTGCAATAAGGGATAAGGGAATGGCCAGAGGTGCTATGGGCAGAGATGTATTGTTGGAACAGACTCAAGGGTCTGACTGGAAAAAGATTCTGTAGCTGTTACCAGACTCAACAGGACTGAATGTTTAAAAATCAAATGTGTCTGCTTTGGCTCATATAAAGATATCTGTGGTATGTGTATATGATAATCTATTGCTTAATTCAGACTTGGAACAATTTAAAATATCTACAAAACAGTTTTTTTTTTTTTCATTTTATTTGAAAAGAAATGCTCTTAGTTTGAAGAAATATTATACTTTAAGCATAATTTTTAAACTATATTTTCTAATTTTTCTACTTCACTGAATTCATTTTTAGTTGTTGAATATGTCTCTTGTAGTACAATAAAATTCTATGTTAAAATTGAACTTGAATTTCAAATTTATTTTTATCTAAATATCTAAATAATAATTACATTAGTTATTTTAGTTTAATTTTTTGGAGTTCAAAAGTTATATTAGTATCATGTATCTCAAAAAATACCATTTGTGAAAATCTTTCATAATTATTTTAATTTCAAATGACTGCAAACCCATGAAAACTTTAAAAAAAGGAAAAAAAAAACTTTAAAACAGAGCCCAAGACAATAGTGTCAGAGACTATTTTATTGCCCTTATAGAGCTGACAGACTGGTAGTATTTGAGACTTGCTTTAACAGTACCTAAAACTATAAACTGCGTAGAATTTTATCTCTGGATTTGGGAAGTCTAATTGACCCTGGCAGTAATTGTCTCAGTGAAGGCAAAGGAAGTCAAAACTAAAACTTCAGCCACTTAACTAACATTTTCAGCCAAATCCTCATTGATCAGTGTGGAAAAATAATGAGCCCTGCTTGCTCTGTTTCCAAAGGACCATCTTGCCATTGTCAACATTCCAACGTTTCTCATTTGAGACACAAATGTATTTTAGTTCTTTACAGGCTCTGTGCTATCTGCCTGTATTACCATAAATTATTTCCACTAGAGATGTTGGATTGAAAAACAAAAATCACCGGGTGTGTTCATGCAAGAGAAATGTATCCTACCCAAAGGAAATAACGGCCCCATTCCACTCTGGTGCACATCCTCCTGTGTTAGGATCTATGTCTACACCTTGTGCGGGGTCCATTATGTCACTGTCGTACAATTGCTACAAATAATTAAACACATTGCTAATCGAAACTAAAGCAAAAGGTTTCTGGGCATCTCTCACTTCTAAGCATTTAAGCAATAATTTCTAGTACTAAACTTTTGTTTTCTTTTTTCTTCCACCAGACTTGAATTCACATCTGTGCTTTGCCTTTGCTGCCATAAACTTTTTTATACGTTGTTTCATAAATATCACTCACCTTAATGCCATCTCCAAGTGCATTTGTATTAAAGTCTTAATTCCTAATTACTGTGTTAAGTGCTTTCCCATACAATAATTTCCTGAGGTCAGTGCTGTTATCTTCATTTAATGGATAATGATAATTTCAATAAAAGCAACAAGAACAATTTCCAATTTGCTGAGATTGCCATGTGACAAGCTCTTATGTGAATTGCTTACATGCACCATCTTTATGAAATCTCACATTGATCTCATTTTCCAGGTCCTGGTCTAATTCCAATATACAACTAAGTGTATTAATTTTGAAAGGGCCACACAACTTGATGGCGCAGAGAGATAAACACAGATCTGTCTGAATTCAAGTCTAGGTTCCCTTTCTCTTCTACATATTCGTGTCTTCCCTACCCTTTAAGACTCTCCCTATGTCTCATATCCAACCAGGAAGTCTTTCCAAACATTCTGAGGTAGAGTTAGTTCTGTTAGTTACGTAGCACTTGCGGCTGGTACTATGAGCATTATTATATAATTCTGATTTTTCTGGCTTATTGCTGTTGTTCCCATGTGCTGTTGTTTATTTTCCTTTTCTCTCTCTCTCTCTATTTTTTTTTTTTTTTTTTTTTTGTACTCACATGTTCCATTCATCTGTCACCAATATTATTATAAGGTGGTGTTTTGGTACTTTCTCTTCCTTCAAAGTGCCTAGATCACCGCTGTCCATATAATAGGTGCTGTATCATTGGTGAATTCTTCCCAGTCAAGCAAGCCATGTGGGGTGGGGAGAAGAGCTTAGTTAAGCATAGAGGTAGCTGTTTCAGACTTCCATTCTGAGTGTCCCTATTTTGGCATGTATCAAAAGAAGAGTCCTTTTCTCTGTGTTGCCCTTTCCATCAGAGAATTAAAATACACAGCCACTTAACCTGAGTGCCAATGCATTCTTCACTTCATTGCCTTTTAAAATCATTTTAACAAATACAAGTTGAGGTGGGAAAGAATAGCAACCTCAAGTTATTGTTGCAACTGGAAGAATAAATCCCTCCCAATGGGATGCCGGCTGTTCACTTTCCCACTTGAAGCCCTTCCTTTATTGTTCCAGAAAATATACATGGTGTACACTGTGGGTTGTCTTAGTCACCTTTTTCTTTTTTTTCCATAGCTGAGAGTAGAGGACAGTGTGATCCAATTTTATATAACATTTTTCAATAGCTGTTCAAATTGTGAACAAGAGCAATAAAGGATGAAGTGACAATTATGATCCTAAAACTATTATGTAACTTTAGTTTATGGTCAGAATATTTTTTAAAACTAATGAATCCAAAAGTAAATGAGATCAGTGAACTTTCCTAAAGTGACCACGCTCAGCTGAGACAGCAATGCAGTCTCTCTACAGTTGGCTCCACGTGTGTCAGATGCCTGAAGTCCATGACAAATTCACAGCCTATCAAGGTTTCCACCAATAAAGATTGGCACCAAATGGACCTTCGTAATTGGTTGCAATGAAGCTCTCCTATCCTGCTTTTCTGCCATAGTGCTTCCTTAAAAAGAACAATACATTGTGTGAATATCTCTGTAGTTTTTGATAAAAGGAGCAAACATCAATACTTCTCTTGCTTTCTAAATTTTAAATCATGAGATTCCCCAAGGTCAATCGCTCTCCTCAGTATTTCTACTTTGAATTAGTTCTAGACCATAGGACTATTCTTTCTGAAAATTATTGACCCTGCTTCTTTTCTCTCCTCTTCCTGTACCATTATTCCCTTATCTCCAACTTCTGTGGAAACCAAAGAACATGCTAGCTCGTTTATTTAAGAACTCATAACTGGAAGGGCATTAAAAGTAGGTTATCTATTTTAGGTACTGAATAAAGAAGTTGGTTATTGTACCCAACTAAAAATGTTTACTTGGGAGCATAAGAAGCCAGTTTTATCATCCAGAGTTGCATGTTCTCAGCGATTTAATATATCCCATGTTCTGCCTGTGAAGGACACAGTCGCTCTTAATCATCAGGTGATGAACTGATCTTTGCACAGATAGGAGGGGTTTCAGATATTAATCATTATTTGGCAAAGAGCTCTATCCCATGTTCAAAATGTACTGGCAAACAACCTTTACTGTCTAATGTCCAAGTCTCATTCTAGTTCATTTATCTCTTACCAGTTCTGCTACCACACTGGTGCAAGACAAGATTATAGCTTATTTGGAAAATACAGTAGCCAGTTTATTGTTCTACCTTTTATATCCTTTCCTAACATTTCTACTCCATTCAGCAGCTAAAGTGACCTTATTTTTTTTTTTTTCTGATACTAAGGATTGATCCCAAGAGTGTTCAACCACTGAGCCACATCCCCAATCCTTTTTTAATTTTCTATTTGAGACAGGATCCCCTAAGTTGCTTAAGACCTCACTGAGGCTGGCTTTGAACTTGTGATCCTTCTACCTTAGCCTCCAGAGCTAGGCATGGGCCATAGTGCCCAGCTAGAGTGATCCTTTTAAAACACAAATCAAATTGAAGTCACTGTTCAGTTGAAAATTGCCCCTTGACTTCTCATTTCATTCATAGAAGAACCCACATCCATATAGTGGCTCATAAAGTCCTGCCCAATTTGTGATCTGTCCCTCCAAATCCTTTCTGATCTCAACTCCTACTGTTTTCTCCTTTAACTCTACTAAAGATAACAAGCCTTCTTTGTCATTCCTCAGTTATGCCTGACATACTGCTGCCCCAGGATCTTAGCATTCTTTCCTCCACATAGAGTCCTCCTCCTGTGGAGAGCCATGAGACAAACTCCATGACTCCTTGGACCTTCTGCCCACACAACACCTCCTCAGGCCCACCTAAACTACCCTGGTTAAATCCCCAACACCTAGCACACTGCTGATCTTCCTGATTATACCTTTTCTGCTCATATACTTGGATCTTTCTATGCTATCTACTTATAATAATTTACTTGTTAGACTGTAACCTTAAGGAGGTGAAAGAATTTTGTCATCTGCTTCCATTTGATGTATGTTGAGAACTCAGATAAAAACTTTGTACTGGGTATTTCTGATAATGAGTGCATTAAGGAGAAAAGTTTTGATATACCTTTACCAACTCACTTTAAGCTGGCCTGACTTCTAGCATGTCCCATGTCCCATGCATAAGTGCATTTCAGGGGGTCAAATGGGCAGTTATCTTTGAGAAAAGCCTTGTGCTTCAGTTTCCAACTGTGTACTTCAAACATGGACTATTCTAGGTTCCAGAAGGCTAACTTCAGATTTTGTGTTTTGTGGAAGTAAAGAATTATTATTAAGATAATATTTATTATATAAATTTAATTTAATCAAATATTTCTTGTTAAAAAGTCAAAACCATTTAACAAATGACATTTCTCACTCTGTTTCTAAAATATTTATAAAATAATAGAGTGGTTGACCTGGCGCTGTGGCACACACCTGTAATCCCAGTGGCTTGGGAGGCTAAAGCAGGAGAATCGCAAGTACAAAGCCAGCCTCAGCAACTTTAGCAAGGCCCTAAGCAACTTAGTGAGACCTGTCTCAAAATAAAATATAATTAGGGCTGGGGATGTGGTTCAGTGGTTAAGAGCCCCTGGGTTCAATCTCTGGTGCAAAAAAAAAAAAAAAAAAAAAATAGAAGAAGAATAGTTTGCTTATTTTAGGATTAGCTAATTTATAGTAAAGCATTACATTTCATAATGCTAACTAATGTCCATCAGGGAACCTGTCCTAACTTGATTTTTTTTTTTTTTAATGACATTGTGTTGCTGCATGGGTGTTAGAGAAGAAACAACTAGCTCTGGTTGAGATTCTTAATAAAGCTTGTAGTCTTTCAATGTGGCATAACTCCAAGTCATGTGCATGTCTGCCTTTAGACAAAATATGAATGTGGAATCCATTGCACAGCATCATTAGCATTCTTTTCCAACAGCAAAGTGTTCCTTTTATAGCATTGGCTTCATGATGCTGCAATATTCTCAGACAATTATAAAACCTGTACAATGGATTGATTTTGACTGTTTTGATTATGACTTCAACCTAGTTTCTTCAAACCCTTGGGTTTCTTAGAAAGTATAGAGAAGGTGAAAATCACTGTAACTACAACAACAATGACAATAAAAGATCAGAAAAAATAGCAATCACAATTTGGAAACAAGATGAAATATAATAATAAATGAGTGCATGAGTCCCTAAATACCACCTTCCCTCTCTTCTCAGCAGCAACCTAAATGGAGGCTTTTTGAGGAACAGTTTTTAGGTATTTCATGGTAGAAGAGGCTCTGCAGCACAGAGTAATGTACCTCTGCTGGAAAAGCCATTTCATCTGTCTAGATGTGTAGGGATGCTCTATCTTAGTAACAACCAAAGATGTGAGAACAGGAAGCCAGTCATGGAAAAAATCTCCTATTACAAAAACAGAAGATATGGAAGCATGAGCAGGGAAATTTACTTAGTGTCCAAAACTACAGCCACGGCATGAAAATCTTTACAGTAGACTGGGATGCTGGTGGCTACAGGCCATGATAAAAGGAACTCACCTTCAGCCTGGGCCCCAAAGAGGGTTCCATGGCACAAATAGTTTCTAAAGAAAATATACAGTTCACAAAGAAAAATAACAAAACACTTAGGAAGAAGATTTCATAATTAGGAGATTACAAAAACAACTGCATTCATCTCCTATTGTTGCTGTTAACTGATTGCCACAATCCAGGTGACATAAAACAATGCATGTGATCATCTTATAATGCTCAGGTGAAGGATCCTAACAATAAAGGTGTGGGTAAGACTGCTTTCCTCCAGGAAGCTCTCCTTCTTCAGCTTCTAGAGACTGCCTGGATTCCCTTATCATGGCCCTTTCTGCTCCCACCAACCTACTTCCTCCTTGGATTTTGACATCCCCTTTCCATTATAACACCCTGGAGATCACCCTGGGCCCACCGGGTAACCTAGGATCATCTCTCACCTCAAATCCTAATTTACTTGCATCTATAAAGTCCCTTTGTCACATATGTACAGTACCATGTCCACAGGCTTCAGGGAGTATAGCGTGAGTGTCTTAGGGTGAACATTCCTTATCACAAAGCCAACAGACTGAATTATTAGAATCATTAAAATCCTTTGGATTTTTATTTTATTGCCACGGACATAGTTCTGTCACTCTTCTGTTTTATATACCTTATTAAGTTCCTGAGAGTCAAAGTACTAAATCGGTGTCACTCTAGGTACTTCCTGGTCTATTTCCAAGATTTTTTGTCTGATGTCTCATCTGACTATTAAAATTCTACTTGCCATTCAGGCCCTTTGGAAATACCACCCTGGTAATTATTCATTTTTTGGGGGTGTGCTATGAACTCCACCTGCCTTATCATGTAACTTTACGTAATGTGAGGTTCAGTTCATTAGGTTTCTCTGGTAGCCAGCCGGTGTCTCACAGACAGAAAACATCCTTTATTCTTTCCATTTTTCTCTTAGCAACTTAAAGTAACTGCCACATAGTAAAAACTTGATTAATATAGCCCACCATAATATGTAGCAGTAGGAATTCCTTTGTACAGTCAACATTAAATGTAAATAGAAATACGAACTTGATGAAGAACCTCAGCTTTCAAGTTGGACTGACGGGGCACCGGGTATGTACAGCTTAGGGTGTGAAAGAAGTAATCTTAAATTCTGACTCCCAGAAAAAAAAAATGCTAAGGAAACTATTGTTCTCTGAGGCCCGCTCTGTTCCAGGCACGTGAACTTACTTATTTCTTTTATGATAACCCTGATATTGATATTATTCTCATTTTATAGAATGAGAACTTGAGGCACAGAGCTGTTAAGTGACTTGCTCAGGGATTGAAACCAGTAGCTAGTGGACCCAGTATTCACACAGTGGTCTGATAGAAAGCTTAGCATTGCTGAAATTTTAATTTCCGTCCTTGTAATAAAACTATTCTGAATTAATTGTTGTGTAACTGGCAGTGATTTTTAACTTCTGTTCACCCTGTTTGTGGTCATCTTAAAAATGTGATCTCAGTGGCATATTGGACTAACTGGATCTTTCTGTCTCATCAGATACTGTCACGTACGTGTAGACACAGTCAGGGGTGTGACTTATGATGCCTAATGGCTGTAAGTAAGACCAGAAAGCCTGGCTGACATTTGCTGAAGGAACAACCCTTCAGATGTCTCCTTGGTGGGGGACAGGGTCATTGCCAACTAGCTAATAGGCAGACCTTCTTTGAGGAAAAGTGCTGGATAATGATCTCAAAGCAGAAGTCATTTATCCATAGTTGCATAGAAAAATGACAGAGAGATAGCAGCTATTTACATAGAGCCTCATCTTAGCCAGACACTTTAGTGAAGTATATGCTCTGAAAAAGCACAGGATTATGCAGGTGGTAAAACATACATTAACATGACACAAAGATGTTCTGCATAACTGAAAAGTATTTGCTCTAGCAAGTAACTAGGATTCAGACTTCAAAGCCATTGGTTTGAAATTAGTAGGTTCTGGTTCTTAATACAGGAGATCATATAAGAAATACCTCACTGCACCATATAATGACAGATTTCTAGAGCAAGGGTTTATTCTATGATGGACTTCTTCACAGGTTTTATGCAGCACAGTGTTATCCATAATCAAATGCTTGAGAAAAGGCCAAGTAACCCATCTGTCCCTCTGGGGTTCTTTCTAAGACATCTCAAGGGAAGTCCTTTAATATGTGGCAACCTGTCATTCCCAGGTCCAACAAATCAGGCCATACCCCTGCAGGCAACAGAGTTTTCACAGCATGGGCCTTGGAACCAGGCAGACCTAGACTGGAATCTCATCTTGGAGAAGATGCTTATGCCCATGAGACTTTAGTGTCCTCATCAGTAAATGGGAAGAAAGATATTTAGCTCCTTTTTTTTTTTTTTTTTTTGTAAAGAATGAATGAAAAGATTAATGTAAAACAATTAGTAAATAAATAACCAAAACCCTTAATTGTGAGATGCTATCAAAAGTGGTATGTTAAAAAGTACCCAGAAACAAAATCAGGAGAGAATTCTGGTGTATTGGTGATGCTTCTGAAAGCATAGGGTAGGGAATGGGAGTTAGGCTTGCAATAATAGTCTCACTTTCAAGCTTTACTCTTACATGGTCATTGGTTTCTCCAAATCCAAGCTGGAGAAAAGAGATCAAAGAAGAAGATAATCTGGTAGTCCGGCCAATAGGGTGATTCCATTTATCAAGGGTAGCTTTTTTAAAATATAAAATCATGCTAAAGGAAATTTAAATTTGATGTATGCAAGAGGTTTCTGACAATGTTCATGGGAGGTTTAGAATAACTGAGGCATTTCAAGAGTAAACTGGTAAATATTGATCCATTTATTCAACATCTAAAATGAATTTATCTAACATAAAACAGGATAATAATATTGAGTCTGAGTTAAAATGTAAGGTTTCTATGCCCAATCACATTTCTACAGGACTGCCAAATCTTTACTGATCTTAGGCATAAACACAAAGCCCTCCTGAGGACTTTAGTTCTTCATTTCTGACAGCTCCCATGACATGTTACAGTTTGTTTAAATAAATAGGTTATGCTTTTCTCTTGCTAATTGTTCTTTGTTTATAAAAGTGTCAATCATGACCTCAGGATGGGTGAAGAAGCATATCACCCCTTTCCATTCCTACAATACAAATCACATACAGTTGGTGTCTTTAGATGGTAGGTTCTGATTTGGTGGTCCAGGTTGGAGTCCATATTGAAGGTTTCCTAGCAAGCTCTGAGAAAATGTTGATAGTCTGATCTTGCAAGTGCTTTTGTAGTGGCAAGATACATTGGCCACTACTATATCACCAATGACGGTTCACCCCAGCCAGTTTAGCTCCTCAAGAAGACCCCTGAATACACACAGAGCAGCTGATCTTAAACATGGCTACAGACTAGAATCTTCTACTGATTCTAGGATCACTCCCACATCCTCCAAATCCTATGGATTTTAATGTAATTGATCTGAGGTATGACCTGGACAAGATAATTTTTAAATTCCATGCTCATTAAATTACTACTAAAGCTGTGATAAATTGCTAAAAGCTTAGTGGCTTAAAACTAAATACAAATTCATTATGTTATACTTCTGTAGATCGTAAGTCTGATAGGGATCTTGCTGAGCTAAGAATAATGTGTCAGAAGGTTGCATTCCTTTCTGGGGTCCCTGGGGAGGGGGTGGGGGGGAAACTCATTTCTTTGCCATTTCCGGTATCTAGAGGCTATTTCTTTCCTTGTTTTATGGCCCACTTATACCATACTCAAAGCCAGCCAAGCAGAGCAGGTGTTCCTTAAGCTGCTGTCTCTGGTTCTCTTTTCATAATCACTCCTCCATTTTTAAGGGCTCTTCTCAATATATTGAGCCCACCCAGGTATTCTGGAAAATATCCCTGTTTGAAGGTCAACTGACTAGCTACCTTAATTCTGTCTTCAAGTTTAATTTATCTCTGCCATATATAACCTAACATTTTCATGGGTTTTGGTGATTAAAATGGAGACATATGTGGGAACCATTATTCTGCATATGGAATTATGTAATTCTTTTTTTTTTTTTATCATTGGACACCTTTAATTATTAGAAGCTCTTTGTTTTTTTTTTTTTTTTTTTTTTTTTTTTTTTACCAACATTTTAACAGTAGTCACACCTCAATGGTTCAAAATCTGACTTTCTTTACTTTCCACTTGTTTATTTTAATTATTAAGGACCCTTAGAAGCACAGAAGAATTCTTTTCATTTTTTTGCTTGATGAGCAAGATCAAATAATCCTCAGTGTTGGTTTCCTTATTAGGAATGATCATCGGTTCTTCCACATGACATTTTGCTAGGTATATTTGGGAAACAATTCTCCATGGGGCTCTTACATTTTTTTAAATTAATTTATTTTTTATTCTAAGATGTTATAAATGACAGCAGAATGCATTACATTTCATATTACACATAAAGAGCATTTTTTTATAAATCTCTGGTTGTATGCAAAGTATATTCACACCATTCGTGACTTCATACATGCACTTAGGGTAATGATATCCATCTCATTCTACCATCTTTTTTTTTCCCTTTACCCTTATGCCCCCTCCCATCCCCATCCCATGCCCTCTCTCCCCAGTGGCCATTCTAGTGTTCCTCTAATCCTCCTATGCTCCCCATCCCAACCCGACTGTGAATTGGCCTCCTTATATCAGAGAAAACATTTGGCATTTGGCTTTTTGGGATTGGCATTTGCAGGAAAATGGATGGAGTTAGAGAATGGAATTATGTAATTCTGATGTAGCCAGGAATATAGACCAGTATAAAGCATTTCCGGTGGTCACTTAAATTGGGCTCAAAAGTAAAAACCAAAAATTCAGTGCCATTAGGAGGGAAACAGATTTAACCTTTCATACATACAATCCTCACCTTAATAATAAATGTATGCTTCCTCTTTCTTGAGGAAATAAAATCTCTTGTATGTCCTCTTTGATATGTTACCAAAAGGCTCCTGTTGGACTTCTGGGATATAATATGAACAGAAGGACACACCTCCTTCTTACTTAAGGAAAATGAGTGGTGATAGGAGAACCTTAAAATATCAATGTGATATTTGTGAAATATTCACACTGTGCTTTGAACCTTTCTGTCTTATTATTCTTATAGTTTATGATTCACACCCCCCACCCTTTTTCTGTTATGCCTCTCAGCACTGCATCCTTTGAGGCATCTGATAAATCTCTTAAATGCTAATACTTTTGCCACGAAAAATCGCACTGTGCCACTTAACTTTAAAGTGATAATTCAAAGATAATGGTGATACTAAGAGTGACGAATCTCCCAATTACTGATATAGGCCCTATTATAATTATATTATAATGCAAATGTAGTTGTTCTGAGGAGACCTTATCCTTCAAAATTGAGAATAGTGCTGCATGACAGTTAATGTGATAGGAGAGAGGAATAACTACGTTAAAATGAAGCAATCAGCTATTCAAATTTACATATTTGCATGTGCAATGAGTGAATAAAAATGTAGGGTAGGGGGAAAAGGGAAAAATATTTCAAAAATCTAAACACAAGGCACTAAAATTATTTAGATAAAAAGTCAAAAATGTGATATCTTACAATTTCCTTATGAATTCATTCTTTCTGATCCTTATTTTATATTCTAACATAACTTTCTGGAAGCTTAAATAATGGACACATATATGATTGGTGTAGTGATGTTAACATGAAAGGTTAATACATGTTATCATTTGGATACTGAATGTCATGCGAAAGTCCAGGTATGGAAGACTTGGTCTGCTGCCTGTGCTGCAGTTGGAGGTGGCGGAACTTTTAGTATGTGGGTCCTAGCAGAAGGAAGTTAGGTCATTAGGAATGTGTCCTCAGATATGGGGATTATAGGCCTTTTCTGTCTCTCATTGCTCTCAGACTGCCATAAGGAGAGGAAACCTCTTCCACCACTAGCTCCCAAACACAGGTCCTGGGCCCCCACATGGGCCCCAACATGGTCAAGTACCCACGCACTGAAACCTCTGAAATAGAATCACAATGAATCTTTCTTCCTTATAAGTTTATTATCTAGGTAATTTGTCACAGTGACAGAAAGCTGACTCACATAATACCGAGGGAAAACAGATTATCACAATAATACTCAGTTTAAAAATGACTTTCTTCAAGGATCCCTTCCTAACCCTCCAAGTCTGGGTTAATTCATCCTTATATACAATCAAGTCAGAATTCCTACAACCCCCGACAAAGTCCTTCTCAGACTAATCTGTAATTGCATTAATTATTAGTCTACATCCCTAATAAATGTTGAGGCATAAGAGCATAGGAATCTCGTGGGGATTCTTCGTTATGTCCACTGTGATTGATGTGTAGAGATCAGTTCATTACAATTTGTATGAATGAGCAAACACATTTATATTCCAAAGCTATTTGACTGAAGTCAGACGTGAAATAAATTTAAAAAAAAAAAAAAAAAAAAAAAACAATCTCCAGGTTGGGTTTTACAAGCTTAAGATATAGATAGTTAAAAATTATATTTAGTTAACAATGTTGTCAAGGGCTTGTTCGAGTGGCAGGAAATACAGACACCAACAAGATCAGATCCTGGCTCTTCAGCTGCACACTTCCTCAGGAGGCTGATTCATAAACAAGAAGACACAATGTACTCTGGCAAGAATGATGAGATGCGCACCGCATGTTGTGATTGGGAAAAGGAGGCTCCCAACATCTTTTACTGGAGTAAAGAAGTACTTTAAGACAGACTCCTTGGGAAAGGTGACTTTGAAGATGAGCTCTAAGGTACACTGGGAGTTAGCTATGGGATTGGTGGCAGACTAAAGAAGCAGCCATTAGCTAGAAGAGGAGGAGGAAAGTCATAATTTGGAATACACGAGAGAGGCAGGATAAAGAGCAGCTGCCCCAGAAGTTGCCAAGTTTCACTGAGCTGGCGTGGCAGGACACCATACCAAGCACCATGTTGAATGTCAAAAAATCACTCACACTGTGCCCCTGTACATTGTCATTATGAAGTATCGGTTAAAATGTCGTCCATTCTCCCTGTTATTACATTTAATTATAACACTATATTATTTTGAATTTTAAAAATAAGCCTATTCAAAACAACTATATTTTCACACAATTGGAACCATGTTAAAATCATACTAAAATATTTTAAATGTTCATCTCAAAATGTGTGTTCCCAGAGCAATACCACAGCATCACCTGGGAATTTGTTGGAAATGAAATTTCTTGTGGCTTGTGGCTTTCTTGTGACTTCAGACTACTGAAGCAAAAATTCTGGGTTGGAGCATAGCAATCTTCCTTTTAAATCCTCTACGCGAGTTTGGTGCATGCTTTAGTATGTGAATCACTGGTATTAAATAAACCCAGAAGTGGCTTTCTAGAAAAAAAAAAAAAAAAAACAATCTCCAGGTTGGGGGTTTTACAAGCTTAAGATATAGATAGTTAAAAATTATATTTAGTTAACAATGTTGTCAAGGGCTTGTTCGAGTGGCAGGAAATACAGACACCAACAAGATCAGATCCTGGCTCTTCAGCTGCACACTTCCTCAGGAGGCTGATTCATAAACAAGAAGACACAATGTACTCTGGCAAGAATGATGAGATGCGCACCGCATGTTGTGATTGGGAAAAGGAGGCTCCCAACATCTTTTACTGGAGTAAAGAAGTACTTTAAGACAGACTCCTTGGGAAAGGTGACTTTGAAGATGAGCTCTAAGGTACACTGGGAGTTAGCTATGGGATTGGTGGCAGACTAAAGAAGCAGCCATTAGCTAGAAGAGGAGGAGGAAAGTCATAATTTGGAATACACGAGAGAGGCAGGATAAAGAGCAGCTGCCCCAGAAGTTGCCAAGTTTCACTGAGCTGGCGTGGCAGGACACCATACCAAGCACCATGTTGAATGTCAAAAAATCACTCACACTGTGCCCCTGTACATTGTCATTATGAAGTATCGGTTAAAATGTCGTCCATTCTCCCTGTTATTACATTTAATTATAACACTATATTATTTTGAATTTTAAAAATAAGCCTATTCAAAACAACTATATTTTCACACAATTGGAACCATGTTAAAATCATACTAAAATATTTTAAATGTTCATCTCAAAATGTGTGTTCCCAGAGCAATACCACAGCATCACCTGGGAATTTGTTGGAAATGAAATTTCTTGTGGCTTGTGGCTTTCTTGTGACTTCAGACTACTGAAGCAAAAATTCTGGGTTGGAGCATAGCAATCTTCCTTTTAAATCCTCTACGCGAGTTTGGTGCATGCTTTAGTATGTGAATCACTGGTATTAAATAAACCCAGAAGTGGCTTTCTAGAAAAAAAAAAAAAAAAAAAAAACAAACATGGTTTAATATAATAAAGCAAAGATTTTTTTCAACAAACGGTATTGAAACAAAGGGACATCCTTATGCAAAAGAATTATGCTGTTGTTGGTGGTGGTAGTAGTGGTGGTGGAGGTGGGAGGTCATGAAAAGTAAAATCAGTCGGATTTTGGACATCACCCTATGTATGATATTGTTCCCCATGTGCCTCAAGGGATCCATAGCCTTTTCTCTATTTTGCCTCCATCAGATACTTTTTATAATCATAGAACAACTCAGTAATGTGAAATTCTCACAAAGTTCTGAGACCAGAGGCAATTATTTCATTCTAGTGTCAGATAGCTCAGGTCAAGAGATTGTTGTCATACTTCCCTACAATTTGTGGAATTTTCTCCATTGTGCCTCTGCAATTTCAGTTAAAAAGGAAGAAAAATGTTATTTGGATCTAGCTCACATTCACTGGAGATTTGTTTAGCTTGCAAATCGAAGCCATTGAATTTTACATTTTAATTATCAATTTAGTTGATAAGTACTTTAATTACCCAGCTGTTATTCAGTACTACCATTGACTTGTTACATTACTAATTAAGGTTTAGTTTTGAAACACCTGTCATTGTCTTCCAAATTTTGTAGGTGTGGAGGAAAATATCTTTCTTCCAGTTTTATTCTGCTTAAAAGAATTCGTCAGAGATAACTTTGCCTTTTTATGAATTGTGGTGACACCATTGCCAGTGGGTGGCTAGTGACATTGAAGATTTGTGGTAGGTACCGTTTTGTTTGTAAAAGTATATAA
This sequence comes from Tamias sibiricus, assembly GCA_025594165.1. NCBI lineage: Eukaryota > Metazoa > Chordata > Mammalia > Rodentia > Sciuridae > Tamias > Tamias sibiricus. Next base: position 17,640,058 of record CM046662.1, read on the forward strand.
TTGGGAGCTTAGCTTTGCACAAATATGTACACAGAAGCAGAGTTTCAGAAAGCATTTTCTTAATCCCAGCAGGAAAATCCATGTGATCAAAAAGTTTCACTGAATAAACAAGTTAACCAGAAGTAGCCCTTAAACCTATACTTCATTCTGCAGCCATTGTAGTTAATGGACCTGACTGTACTTCCTGCAGGAAAAACCATACAGTTGGAAAGAATTTCAAGAGTCAGACTGTTCCAATCACCTAATTCTTCTTATAAAGACTAAACCCATAACCTCCCACTAGGATCATGTTCACCATGACTCTTAACCATTCCTTTTCAAACTACACTCCTCAGAACACTGATTTTCCATTTGTGTGTGTGTTGGTGGTGGGGGGGTCACAGAGAATTGAGAATCCAGAGGTCAAATAAATTTGGTTAATGCACACACTACAGACCCCTCTAGGTGCTGCCTAAGACACACTAGCATTTCAATGACCATAACAGATTCTGAAATGTGTTTAAATGAAAGTGTCTGACCCCTTTTTCAATAAGTCCTTCAACTTTTAAGGACTGTTCAAAAGGACTGTCGGATTTTGAGTCCTTTAATTTTTAAATAACTGATCTGAGAACATTTTTAAAAAATATTCTTTTAGTTTTTCCATTACAGTTGGTAGTTTCTCATAGTTGTTAACAAAAAGGACATTCTAAATTCACGCCTTATAGACCTGCATGAGGAGGTGTATTAAGTAGAATAAATGTTTGAATTTCTTTTTATACATTATTCCAACATATTTTATTGTAAGATATTCTGCTCATCCTTTATAGATTCTGTTTCCCAGGATGGCATGTTCCATCGATGTGCCCTTCCACACAGAAGGCAGGATTATATGTTTTCCTAAATACTAGAAACATTCATGAGAGATTCTACTGCTGTGAGAAAATAGTGTATCTGATAATTTTTGCATCACGATACTAAGAACACAACACATTAACTGGGGAGCATGGCAAAGACAGATAATTTATCAAGTGACATTTATGAAATATCCATTATGTTTCAAGAATCACACTTGGGATACAGTGGTTCTTACTCTCATAGGTGGCTACAGTAAAGTTCCTATTAAATAAAGTGAGCTTGCTTAGATTTTGCTAGCTCAGAATCTCCTTTATTTAATTTTTAAAAGCATAAATAATGGTAATTATGTTTATTGCTTACATGCTTTTGTGTGAGGACTTGTTTGATAATTCCCATAACAATCTTGTGCAATAAGTACCCTTATCCCTTTATAGCTATGGAAACCAAAGAAGCAACACAATTATTTATAATCCCACATTTAGCAGTAACCACTATTAACATTTTGATGTATAATTTCCACTCATTTTTTTCTGCATCTATTCATGTGCATGCACACATGGTTTTGGAAAATTTTTTTAGTTTGTTAAAAAAACAAGTTCATACAGTTACAGCTGCTTTAAATAGTTAAATTTTTAACTGCTTTAAACAGTAGAAAAATTTTCTACTATGTCCAAGGACAGTTAATTGGAAATATTTCTTCCCAGCTCTAAATTTACTAGTGTCCTGCTCATACATTGAAATTGTTCATAGGTGGGAGTATTTATATTATGGAAAGGAGTGTATGCTACAAATTGTGTTTCTCTCAGAGATTATTAAACATTTATAAGCACACAGTGTTCCCTCATATTATCAAATATTCTATGACGTTCACACTTTATTTTCTTTTTTTGTCCCATATATGGAAGATAATAATAGTAGCATGAGCTTAGAAAAAAGTTAAAGAAGAAGAAAATTTTCACATTTTTGTTTGAGCATGATATACTGGCCAGAAGTCATGAAATACTGCAATAAAAGGAGTACATCAAACAAATGAAGTTATATTAGATGCTTATAAAATTCTCATGAAATTTAATTTTATTATAATTTACTTATTTTTTAGACATACACAATTTGCAAAGTAATATTGAGAGACATAAAATCTGGCCTGTTCAATTGTGGCAGTTAGCTTTCAAAAACCTATCACAATATTGCATTTAAAGCTTAACCTGACATGAAGTGTCCTAAATATGTTATGTAGTTATATTGAGCTATGAATCCAGTTACCTTTATTAGACCAATGTGAAGATCATTTAGAAAAAAAATAATTTCTTTGTGTGTGTATATATAACTGAGAGAAATTATCTTGAATAGGAAAAAATACACATATCCTTCAATAAACTACACTGTTAACACTACATAGATTTTCACAGCAATAAAGAATTTACAGGTATATTTATGTCTTAATAGTGTATTTATCACACAATGTCATTCATTCTTATCTTTAAAAGAATGCTAATTATCAGTCTTACCATTAGATTTTGTTTTTACCCATTATCAAAGAAGCATATGTTGCTATATGCTTGTAATGTAATTGGTGTCTTTTAAATCCTAGGTTTTAATTTTGTGCATTTAAGTGCCATATTCTAGGAAGAAATCCCTAGGTTGCAATAACCTGCCTGAAATTTCCTTCAGACAACAGAAAACCATAGAAAAATATTAAGTCTTCAGAAGCTCAAGTTCAAAAAATAAGGCTGCCTAAATTAAAATTTCAAATTTATCAAACCCCCATGAGAAAACAAATCTAGCAAACTGAAGCCATTCATCATTTTTTTTTAGAAATTACTTCATGTTAAGTGAAAAGAAAAAAAAAAACAACAAATGAATCAATAATATTAATTTTAAGAAAATCTCTATTACATTTCAAAAAGTATTTATATATTCTCATACCCGTAAACTACTTAATATTCAAATTTCACCAAGACATTATAGATAATCAATATACATGTATAAATACCATACTAAATGTGTTAACTTTAGATCGGCTTGTTCTAACAAATGGCCCACTGGTTCCAAAAGATTGATGAAGTCTCTTGAGCTTCTGGAGTTGAAATAAGCTCTTCTATTCTTTTTGTTATTCTAATAACTATGGGAAATTCAGCTACTGAAGGGAGCTCCTTTAAAACCTTAGGCAGCTGGACATGTGGTTTCACTGTGCATATGTTTGGTTATTAGTGTGTGCCTTTTAACACCTATTTATTGTGGACTTCCTGCATGCCTACCACTCTGCTAAGTTCTTGGTTTAATTCAGCAAGTAAAATAGAACAAAACAATGAAGGGAAAGATAAATCAAACCAATAAAAGTAAAAAATCACAGGTCTGAAAAATTATGACACAATTAAAATAAAATACCAAATAAATTTATAGGTAAAACGATGACAAATTTGATAGACAAAAAGTTCTTTTTCCTTTTATTGTTCATGTTCATTGTATTGGGTTGGAAATTTCTCTCTTGAACAAAATAATTATATAGCATTTGCCTTTCTTATATTCTAGCACAGGTTTTTCCTGCTTTCAACATTTAACTTTCTGTTTAGATATACATTTGAACTATAGTAAGAAAGGAGAAAAAAGTGATATCTAGCAAATGGATAGACAGTATTTTAATCTGTTACTTGTAATGTGTGGACATGTCTCACCAAAGGATTGTGGGTAGAAACTAGGTGAGACATTCATAATCACAGGCTTTTAAGGTTTTCTCCTCTTCCTGAAGGACAGCCTATGGGATACTGAATCCACAAAATTGAAGGTATATCAGTCCTTGAATTGCTTCATGGATCAAAGCTACCTGGTAAAAAAGATTTTAGGCTTCACAAAGTTCTTTATGGCAGCACAGAAGAAACCTTTTATTCTTATTTATTGGGAATTGTTTTAATCCATAATGAGTGCTAACATTTATCAGATGTCTTATTAGAATCTATTTGTAAGCTTATATTTCAATAAATCAGAAAATCTAGACAAATTTTTAGATACATATTACCTGCTCAAATTGAACCAAGAGGATATAGAAAACCTAAACAGATAAATAGCGAGCAATGAGATTGAATCAATAATAAAAAGTCTTTGAACAAAGAAAAGCTCAGCATTCTTGGCTGAGTTCTACAAGACATTTAAAGAACTATCATCAATCCTCCTCAAATTATTCTATGAAATAGAGAGGGGTTACATCTTAACTCATTCTATGAAGCCAGTATCACTCTGCAACCAAAACCAGGCAAAGATACATAAAATAAAGAAAACTACAGATCAATATACCTGATGAATATAGATTTTTTAAAAAGTCTTAATAAATTATTAGCAAACCACATTCAAAAGCACATTAAGAAGATTGTACACCATGATAAATTTAGATTCATCCCAGAAATGGAGGATTGATTCAAAACATGTAAATCAATGTAATTCATCACATAAATATAATCAAGGATGAAAATCACATGATTATCTCAATTGATGCAGAAAAAGCCTTTGACAAAACTCTGCATCCACTTATGTTAGAAACACTGGAGAAACTGGCATTATAAGGAACTTACCTTAACATCATAAAGGGCACATATTACAAACCCAAAGCCAACATCATACTGAATGGAGAAAAACTGAAAGAATTTCTTCTAAAATCAGGAACAAGACAGAATGTCCACTCTCACCATTCCTATTCACCACTCATAGAGTTCTCAAAACTCTAGCTAGAGCAATTAGTCAAGAGAAGAAAATGAAAGGAATACTAATAAGTAAAGAGGGAGTCAAACTATCTATTGGCTAATAATATGATTCTATACCTAGAGGACCCCCCAAAACCTTACCAGAATATTTCTAGCCCAATAAACAAAGTAACAGGATAGAAGAGCAACATACAAAGAAACTTCAGTAGTTACCTTCAACTCCAGTAATGGGTCTACTAAGAAGAAAACCAAGAAAACTACTCCATTCACAATAACTTTTTTAAAAAAAAATCTTAAAATAAGTTTAAAGAAGAAATTTAATGATTCCTTCAATGAAAATTATAGAATAGTGAAGAAAGGAAATGAAGAAGACTTTAGAAGATGGAAAGAACTACCACGTTTATGGACAGGTAGAACTAATATTGTGAAAGTGGCCATATTACCAAAAGCAATCTATAGAGTCAATGCAATTCCCATAATAAAACCAATGGTATTCTTTGTAGAACTAGAGAAAACATTCCTATGAGTATATACCAACGAGTGGGATAACTGGGTCAAATGGTGGATCCATTCCAAGTTTTCTGAGGAATTCCCATACTGCTTTCCATAGTTATTGCACCAACTTTCAGTCCCACCAGCAATGTTATGAGCATATCTTTTCTCCCCACATCCTTTCCATCATTTATTGTTACTTGTATTCTTGATAATTACCATTCTGACTGAAGTAAGATAGAATTTCATTGTAGTTTAATTTGTGTTTCTCTAATTGCTAGAGATGTTGAACATTTTTCTCATATTTGTTTACCATTTGTATTTTTTCTTCTGTGAAGCACCTGTTCAGTTTCTTTGCCCATTCATTGATAGGGATATTTATTTATTTTTATAGTGTTAAGTTTTTTAGTTCTTTGTATATCCTGTGATGCAGCCACATCAATGTTTATAGCAGCTCAATTCATAATAGCTGAGCTATGGAACCAACCTAGATGCCCTTCAACAGAGGAATGGATAAAGAAAATGTGGTATATATACACAATGGAATATTACTCAGCCATAAAGAAGAATGAAATATGGCATTTGCTGGTAACTGGATGGAACTGGAGACTAAGTGAAATAAGCCAATTCAAACCAAAGGCTGAATGTTATCTCTGATTTGTAGATATTAATCCACAATGAGGGGGAGGGAGATTAGAAGTTCATTGGATTAGACAAAGGAAATGAATGAAAGAGAGGGAGATGGGAATCAGAAAGATGGTAGAATGTATCAGACATAATTTTCTTATGTTCTTACATGAATATATCACCAGTGAAACTCCACATCATGTACAACTGCAAAAATGGGATCCTAATTAGAATAAGTTATACTCCATGTATATATAATATGTCAAAATACACTCTACTGTCATGTATACCTAAAAAGAACAAATAAATGAAAAAGAAAAAAAATTCCTAAAATTTATATGAAAGAATAAAAGACTCAGAAAAGCCAAAGCAATTTTGAGCAACAGGAGTGAGGGTAGAGGCATCATAATACCCCAGCTCAAATTATACTACAGAGCTATAAAGCTATAATAACAAAAACAGCATAGAGAAATGACAACCAATGAAATAGACTAGAAGACATAGAGACAAATCCACATAAATGGTCATCTTATCCTTGCCAAAGGTACCAAAAGCCCTATTGGAGAAAAGATGGCCCTTTTAATAAACAGTGCTGGGAAAACTGAATATCCATATGTAGAAGAATGAAACTATATCCCTTTATGTTAACCTCCACAAAAGTCAACTCAAGTTGGATCAAATACCTAAGAATTAGACAAAAACCTGTGAAACTTCCAGAAGATAAATAAGAGAAACACTCTAACACATTAGTATAAGCACCAACTTTCTTAATCAGATTCTTAAGTTTAAAGAAACAATCAGTGAGGTGAATAGAGAACCTACAGAATGGGAGCAAATCTTTACCACAAGCACATCAGACAGAACACTAACCTCAAGGATTTATAAAGCTCTTAAAAGCCTTAACACCAAAATAAATAAATAAATAAATAAAATAACCCAATCAATAAATGGGCCAAGGAACTAAACAGTCATTTCTCAGAAGATGATATACAATCAACAAATATATAAAAAAAAGTTCAACATCTCTAGCAATTAGAGAAATGCAAATCAAAACAACTCTAAGATTTCATCTTATTCCAGTCAGAATGGCAGCTATCAAAAAAACAAACAACAATAAATGCTGGTGAGGATGTGGGGAAAAAGGCACACTCTTACATTGCTGGTGGAACTGCAAATTGATGAAGCCAATCTGGAAAGTAGTATGGAGATTCCTAGGAAAACTGGGAATAGAACCACCATTTGACCCAGCTATTCCACTCCTTGGCCTATTCGCAAAGGACCTAAAAACAGCCTACTACAGCCACATCAATGTTTATAGCAGCACAATTCACAATATCTAGATTGTGGAACCAACCCTGATGCCCATCAGCAGATGAATGGATAGGGAAACTTTGGTATATATACACAATGGAACACTACTCAGCATTAAAAGAGAATAGAAACATGGCATTTGCAGGTAAATGGGTGGAGTTGGAGAAAATAATGCTAAGTGAAGTTAGCCAATCCCCAAAAACCAAAGGTTGAATGATCTCTTTGATATGAAGATACTAACTTATAAAGGCAAGAGAGAGGGAATGAGAGGAATGAAAGAACTTTAAATAGAACAAAGAGGGGAGAGGGAAGGGAGGGGGCAAGGGGATAAAAATAATGGCAGACTGAGTTATCTATGATTACCCTAAATACATGTATGAAGACACAATTGTTGTAAAAATACTTTATATTAAACCAGCAACTTGAAAAATTGTGCTCTTTATATGTAATATGAAATGAAATGTACTCTGCAAATGTGTATAACAAATTAGAATAATAAAATTTAATTAAAATAAATAATAACAAAAAAATAAAATGCAATCTTGAAGATTTATGAAAATATAAAAATTAGGCTACAGTAAAAATAATACATTTTTATAATGTTATATAATAAATATGATTATGCTTTCAAAAAAGATTCTTAAGTTTAAGAAATAAAACCAAGAATCAATACACAAAAATAGCATTAAATTGAAAGCTTCTACACAGCAAAGGAAACAATTAAGAATGTGAATGACAACTTTGAGAATGGGAGAAAACTTTTCCAGCTACTCTTCCAACAGGGGAGTAATAATCCGAAATATATAAATATCTCAAAAATTAAACAAAAACAACAAACTAATAACACCCCTATAAATTTAAAACAGACATTTTTCAAAAGAAGAAATACAAATGGTCAACGAATATATGAAGAAATGTTCATCATTTCCTTATCTATCAGGGACATGCAAATCAAAAGTACAGTGAGATTCCATTACATCCCAGTTAGAATGGCATTCATCAAGAATACAAATAATGATAATTGATGGTGAGGATATGGAAAAAAATGGTACATTTATTCATTGTTGGCAGGACTGTAAATTATTACAACCATTTTGAGAACTAGTATGGAGATTCCTCAAAGGGAATGCAACCACCAAATGACCAGTTATTCTACTCTTTGTTATTTATTTAAAAAAAAAAAAAAAAAACTAAAATTAGCATAGTGTAGTGGCACATGCATACCAATGTTTATAGTAACACAATACAAAATAGCCAAGCAATGGAACTGGTTTGGGTGCTCATCAAGACAAATGAATAAAGAAAATGTGGCATATATATGCAATGGATTTATACTCAGCCACAAAGAAGAATGAAATTATGTCATTTGGTGGTAAATGGGTAGAATTGAAGACCATCACACAAAGTGAAATAAGACAAACTCACAATGTCAAAGGTTGAACATTTTCTCTCATGTGTGGAAGCTAGAGAGAAAAAAGTAATTTTAAAAAGGGGGATCAGTAGAATAGAAGCTGGAGATCCAAAAGGAATATAGGAAGGGGAAGGAAGGGAAGAACTGGGGAATGATGTTGAGCAAATTATACTAGGTGTATGAATATATCAATGTATTCCAATTTCATATATAACTATAATACAACAATTAAAAAATAAATAAGTACAAGAAAGACCAATAGAGTAGAGGAAGGGAAAAAAGGAGAGGAAGAGGATAGTATTGCAGATCGAAATGGAGAAAACTATGCTATATGCAATTGTGAATTGTGAAAATAAATCCCACTATTATGTACAATTTCAATGTACTTCTTTCTAAAATGGGATGGTGACATATTTCCCTTGAGTTGGGATGATAATAATCTCATAAAGAACTATCCTTGCATTTGGGGAATGATCCATATCTATCCTCAAAGTGACTTAAAAAGAGTAATTGTATTTTTCTTTTGATACCTTATTAAACTTTTAAAAGATTGTGTCAACTAAGATTTATTCAAACTAAGAATGGTTTATTGTCCTGTGTATATGCATGTTTGTGTCTACCAGGTTTCATTATCCAGTTTAAGATAGTTTTACTAAATTAATTGAAAAGCTTCCCTTTTTTAAAAAAATTTTTCTACATACCATTGTGTATTTATTTTTGATGCAAAACAAATTTATCAATATCTTAGTGGCTTCAAAGGTCAGCTATCTCTTATAATAGCTCATGGTTTCTGTGGGTTAAAAATTCTGAAACAGTGACTTGGTTGGTTCTGAATAGGTTCCACTCATGTGCTTGTCGTCAGACAGTGATTGACTGGAGAGTGAAGGGCTGTAAATAGTGGGTGTGTGCTGCCCATCTCACACCTTCATGGCATCTCAAGAGTCTCTCCAGGCATTCTCTCATTCTTTTACTCAATGTAGTGGTTCGTAACAGATTCCTGAGAAAGAGACGGAGCAGTGAGAAGCTGGTATTATATTTTCCAATTCAGCATCGGATTTCACGTCCTGTCTTTATCAGGCTATGTTTTCTAGATGATGCTAACTCCATAAAATGAATTTAAATATTGTCAGTTTCTTTCTCTCTCTCTAGGATAGTTAAAATCATTTAGTTTTTGAAATAACTCTCCATAAAATCTTTTGATCCACTTTGTATTAGTCAGCTTTTCATCACTGTGACGAAATAAAAACAGTAAGAATAAATTAACTCAAATATGCTTTAAAAGACTGGAGAGGGAATTGATCATTTCCAGAAAAAGTGGAGGGATATAGATGCACATTTCTGTCCCAAAAGATATACAATTTCAAATCATTTCATAAGTAACTCATTGCATTTGTAACAGTGGTCCACTTCACCTTTTGAATATAAGCTCGGAATTTGAGGCTTATTTTTAAAAGACATGTTCTTTTCCTTTTTGCCCTCTCTCTCCCCAACCTGGGGGTGGGGAACAAGATTACCTTGAGTTATCTGTGCTCCGCAGGAAAGAGATGTATGCCAGAGGGTCTAAGAAGTGAATACCTCCAAAATTCACAAGTGAATCAGGGCACTCTGGGACCCCTTACCCGAGCACACCTGGAATGTAGCCTTTGAATAGCTCTTTTAAAAGTCCTCTGTTTTCCCTGATGGGAAGAATCACAGCCTCTGCAGCTGGATTCCCCAGTGTTTCTCCTTTGCTAGAGAAGCAATGAAACTTTTTTTTTTTTTTTTCCCTTTTTCTCAGAAACCGTGTCCTCATGATTAAATTGGCATTAACTGGCATCAGGGACAAGGACCAAGCTCTCAGTCTTTCAGTTGCACATATGTTATTTGGTCTCTTCTCATCTGCATATGAGTTCTTCCTACATGAATGAAAGATTACCAGCAATCCAAGGGAATGTCCTATTCCAGGTAAAGATTCCAAATAAAAAGTGAATTCATTTTTCCCAAACTCAATAATAAGTTTTGTGCTGTGGTTTTGAGATGTGATGTTCTCCAAACTCATGTGTGACACAGCGCAAGAATTTTCAGAGGCGAAATGATCAGTGGATTTATCTGATAATGTGAATTAACTGGGTAGTGACTGAAGGCATGTAGGGTATGACTGGAGGAGAAAAGCTGCTGGGGGTGTGACTTTAGGGTTTATGTTTTGTTCCTGGTGAGCTGAGCTCTTTCTCTCTCTGCTTCCTGGTGCCATTTCCCGAGGAGCTGCTTTACTCTGCCACGTCCTTCTGCCATGTTGTTCTGCCTCACCTGGCGTCCAGCGCTATATTGTCAGAGTTCTCTTAACTAAGATCTCTGAAACTACGAGCCAAATAAACTTTTCTTCCTCTGTGTTCTTCTTGTCAGGTCTCTTGGTCACAGTGGTGAAGAAGCTGACAAAAACTTCTGGTTCATTGTGACTGGACTGATTTCAGTAATTTGCCTACCCTCGATCTGGTCCTGACATACATTGGAATGGGTCCTAGTGAAGCCAGAATTAGACAGGCAGTCAGTATAGCTAGGTAAATCGAGTCAGGTCAGATCAAGGAGGCCAACTTGGAGTGAGTTGGGAAAGTTGGAGACTGTCCCCTGAAGTATTGAAATGTTAATTCCTTCAGAGCCCTTTCTCCACCCTTATCAAGAACCTGCCCCTGCTCCAACCTGTTGCTAAGGTAACCTGTCCCAGGAACAGCCCCTCCCTACAGGGAGCTATAAGGTTGTTAATTAATGTGTCTTGGGCTGCACCATCCTACCCTTCCCCCTTCAGCCCACCTGTTTCCCACCTTTTGGTCATCCCACCTTGGGACTAGTCACAGTACTCAGGAAGGAGAGAGATAAGGGGAAGAGAGCAGGAGAACAAAGGAAGCCTAGGACATATAAAAAAGGCAGAACTGCCTTGCTTCTTAGGATGCCAGGATTCTAGCTATGGCCCCCTTCTCCCTCCCGGGAGAAGTCTGTGTTACCTCTTTTTAAATAAACCCTGCTTAATATGCATGCTTCTTTAATGTTCACACTTCAACATGTGAGGGAGCATTACTCATCACCGATAACCGGTGGTATCACCAGAACAAATCTAGATGTAAAACACTATTCAAACAACTGGACTAAGAATGAGGAATGGACATATCCCTAAAGGAGTTTTCTAGCTAGGACTTTAAAGACAGGGAGTGTATGTAAAATAGAAATATCCAGTCAAGTAGCTTCTCTGTGGTTCAGGTTTCTCACTTTTAAGTTGGGGTAATGAAACTCAAAAGAATTTTAAAGTGTCTTGAACAATGAACGAGTCATAGTAGTACTCAATGAAAATTCTCTTCCTCTCCTAATCAAGTATTACAAGAAAAATTATCTGAACTTATTAATTGATTTCATGATTAATATGTAAAGAAATTTAATCTGGCAGGTTAATAATGGAATATTCACCATGACTGTGATAGGTTTAAATATGCATATAGATGTGTGTATGTATGAGTGTGTGTGTGTGTGTGTGTGTGTGTGTGTGTGTGTACACATGCATATGTGTGTTTGTAAGTTGGTTAGGTTAAACCATCCTGCAATAACGAACTCCCAAATCTTAGCAGTTACAATACAGAAGTATGCTTATTTATTGTGTCAGTCTGATGTACCTCAAATAGTTCACCTCAAATATTAGTACAGAAACTCAAGTTATTTGCATCCTTTTACTTTCACACGTTATCCACTCCAAATTAGCTGATGAAAGATGACATAGAAAAAACATGAACAGACTCTCAGTATTTAATATGACCATTTCTGGGATGTCATGAATCATTTATGCCCACATTCTGTTTGCCAGAAACCATGTGTCTCAATTTAACTGGAAACAAAGCTGGAAAATACAGTCTTCCTTGTGTCTAGGAAGAGGGAGTGAGTGATATGGTGAATATCTAGCCATTCCTTTATAGTCCTCTTCACATCATAATCGCCTAATATTTCTTCCTTTCTCTTATGGCTTGGATCTAGAATGTCCCCCAAAGACTGGTGTATTTATCAAAAGCTTGTTCTCCAGTGCAGCAAAACCCAGAGGTGAGGCTTTTAGAAAATGTTTGGATCATGAGAATCCTAACCTCATCAGTGGATGAATCCATTTTATCTATTAATAACTTAAATGGATTATTTGGAGGTGGGACCTAGTTGGAAGAAGTGAGTCATTTAGGGTCATGCTCCAGAAGGGTTTATCTTGTTCACACCTCCCCTGCCCCAAATATCTTGAAATAATTTTGTTCCAATATGAAAATAATCCTTCATTTGATCTTCTTTCTGAAATATTGAGGTTTAATTGAATCTCCATCACTCCAGTCTCCTCAAATTCATTCCTTACTGGATGTCCCAATTCTGGGAGACAAATATTTCTAGACTCTCCATTTACTTTTATGAATGTTTGCAAAGTGATCCATTCTTTTCTGCTCATTCTTCTTCAAAAAATACCTCCCCAAATGTAGACCAAAAAATTTAATAGATCTAGTTAATGCATGGAAATTAAAATGTTTTTATGACTGGTTTCAGAGAAAGGGGCTAAACTAGGAACTCCAACTATTCATTCCCTTTCCTTAGAGCTACTTCTGTATAGTTGATACTGATCTGGGGCAACACTATTCTCGAAGCTTCACCTCCAAGTACCATTTATTGACCTGTGTCTAGCCTCTGATATTGATTTTCTTAGTGACTACTGCCCAACTGATAAGCAAATACCATTTATTTCAGTCTCTTCTTAAAGCAACACCATTTATCTTGCCAAATTTCCTGTTAGGTAGATGGTCTATGATAGAGTCATAGATAAACTCAGAGGCTCATGGTCTTTTCAAAGTTTATTTCTCATTACGTGAATGTCAAAGCAGGTTATGTGACTGATGCCAAACCCCAGCTGCTTTCATCTCATGTATCTATCACTCTGAGTCTTTAGGATCAGCCAGTGTCATCTTCCTGGAAGAATAGGCAGAGGAGCTGAAAAAGGAGAACAGATAAAGAACTGGACAAGGCATTCATTCACTGGGTCTAGAAGCAACATCTATCACTTCTTTACACACTCTCTTGGTCTGAACCCAACCACGCAATCGAACTACAAAAGGGCCTGGGGAATGAGGGTTTTCTTTGCTTCTCTGAATACATATGAGAACCTGTAAGTGTCTTGTTATGGTTTGAATAAGAGGTGTCCCCCCAAAGCTCTTGTGTTAGTGCAGTAATGTTTGGAGGTGAAATGAATGAATTGTGAGAGCTGTGACTTAATGGGTCCATCCTAGTTTGAATGGACTAACTTAATCGTAACTGTGGCTCAAGGAAGTGGGTCACTGAGGGCATGCCCTGGAAGGGTTCATCTTCTCTGTGGTCCCTCTCCCCCCAGCTTCCTAATCATCTTAAGTAGAGTAGCACTCCTCCACCACACCCTTCTGCCATGCTGTTCTACCTTACCTTGGGCCCAGAGCAATGGAGTCCACTAACCATGGACTAAACCTCTGAAATCGTGAGCCAAAATAAACTTTTTCTCCTCTAAGTTGCTCTTCTTAGGTATGTTGGTGGCAAGGATAAGAAACTAACACACCTAGTTAGTCTTCTGAATAAAATGAATGATTTTATCAAGAAATTGGTTCAACTAATACCAGGTAGTCATAGAGGACTAAATAGGAATTCTCAAAGGAGCCAATAGTGTGTGTGTTATGAACAGGTGTATGCACATATGTATGGGCATTCATGCACAACAGTGAATACTGGAGGCATTTAAATCCTCGAAAGTTGCTGACCTCATCACTGGCCACCTCTGTAATGTTGTTCCAAAAGAGAAAGCTCAATTTTATAAGAGACAAATGATTATGCTTTTAAAGAGCCACAGGCTGTGCCTTCAGGTACAGCATTTCCCAGAGTCAGCTTGCTTCTCCATGCCTGAGACTGTGAAGCATAAATTATGAGGGTGGGATAACACCCTGGCCATGTGGGAAGATAAAGAGATTGAAGGAAGGAAGGGAAGGGAGGGAGGGGATCCCAGTGAGGTCTTCAGTGTTCCTGAAGAAACTGCAGTTCTTGCTAGGCTGCACCTTCCCTTCACCACCGTTCTCTGCCTTTCATGTCTAAACTTACGTTATTTTTTAAAACAATCCATAAGAGAAAACACATCTGTGGGTTAAAAAGTCATCAGTTAATAAGTGGTGATTAAGTGCTTTTGTCACTCAGCTATTAGTCACCTGTTTTCTCATGGTTGGCAAAAATTGGAATTTTCCCCATTAATTATTAGTGACATTTAACGAAAATAATTGTCTCCCTTGTATGGTTGTGTGCTAGCAGTTGAAAGGTCTATTTTTGCTCTTTCCTCTGATACTGGCAGATTAGCACCTTAATTTCCTCAAACCAGATTGCCTCAACATTGCAGAGGAGAGCAAATGTGTTCATAGTTTCATTAATAAATTAATTACTTGTGCTGTTGAGAGAGTAACATGGGAGGCTCTGCTCACTATTATGTTCCTCTTCGTGACCCAAAGCTTTCATGGCTCTGAATCACCTGAGTATCACGACAGTTGGGTAGACCACCCTCTGTCAGTTCTCCCATCTTCTAACCACTGACTTTACCCAAAATTGAATCCTATCGCTGTCCTATATATGCACCTAGAGTAACCTTGGGGAAGTCTCATGACCTTTCTGAACTTAGGGCTTTTGTTTTTCTATTTATAAAATGGGGATAATAACAGTATCATCCCTGTCATATAAAAAGTACTCCATAATATCAGCTGTTATTATTTCACACACATTTTCTTCCTACACTAATGTAATGACAGGTTTTAAACAATGGTTATTTGAAGGAATCAACTACGGAATTATTTGTAAAGTGCTTGTTATTTAACAACCACTCACCCTCCAGACACAGTGACAAAGCAATGTTCCTACCATAGAAAAACTCATGTCTATTGCAGAAGATAGATGGCAACTAGATAACTGCAATAGAGTAATTCAAGGTGTAGAGGAAGAACAAAGAAATCAGTCAATCACCTTAAAAGAGTAGGCTCTAAAAAAACTTTGAAGAGGAAGAAACATTTGCCTAAGGAGCTGGAGGAGGAGGAGAGGTTTGCTAGGTAACTGAGACAAGGATGTTGTAGGCAGAGAGAACAATTTGTGCCAGCGACTGGCTATACAAAACAGTGGGTATGGATACCAAGCAGCAGCAGGAAGAAAAGCCCCTTGCTCCCTTTACCACAACAGAGGGGGGACTTGGAGCACCATGTAAGAGTGAGATTAGATATGCTGACTGATAGGCTTTTACAGAGAATGCCCCCCTTTATTTTTCAGAGTAATCAGAAAGGTGGGGGTAGGGAGACATGGGGGAGGCAGAAAGGCAGAAAGCTAGACTCTGGTTCTGAGAATCAAGTTTTCAGAATGAAGTCTGTATTGATAGATTCATTTATGTAATAAATACTTTTTTTTTTTTTTTGAGAATGCTATTATATTATTATATATTATTTATTTTTATTTTATAATTTTATTTTATTATTAATATTTTTTATAAATATTATATAATTATAATATAATTTTTTTATTTTATTTTATTATTTAATTATTATATTATATTTTTATTAATATTTTCACTTTTTATTTGTTTTATAAATTATATATTTTTTTTTTTTTTTAGAATATAAATATATTTACTCAATGTAGTGAAAGTCAGGCATTGCTCCTATATTTGAACACTTTTTGTCTGACATAATGATTTCAATTTGACCATGTGCTTTTTTTGGACATGTTGCCATCACTGTAAAATTTTTAAATTAAAACATCTTATAGTGTATATATGTTATGGTTTGGATGTGAGGTGTTCTCCAAAAGCTCATGTGTGAGACAATGCAAGAAGGTTTAGAGGAGAAATGATCGGGTTATGAGAGCCTTAACCCAGTCAGTGAATTAATCTCCTGATGGGATTAACTGAGTGGTAACTAAGGATGGGAAGAGTGTGGCTAGAGGTGGTCCCTGGGGGAATGGCTTTGGGGTATATATTTTGTATCTGGTGAATGGATTTCTCCCTGCTTCTGAATTATCATATGAGCTGCTTCTCTCCACCATACTTTTCCTCCATGATATTCAACCTCACCTTGAGCCCCAAGGAATGGAGCCACCTGTCTGTGGACCGAGACCTGTGAAACTGTGGGCCCTTAAATAAACTCTTCCTCCTCTGTGATTGTTCTGGTTGGGTCTTTTAGTCATCACAGCAAAAATCTCACTAAAACAGTACACATGTACATATATTTTAGTTATAGATATGCATGTGTCCACACATATGCATATATGAATGTAAATTTCTATCTTCCTACTTACTTATCTAAATATTAAACTCCATGACAGCTGGGATCATGAATAATATTCTTTTCCAAGCTCCACAGTAAGTACTCCACAAAAATTGTTACATATATAAAGGTAAACATTGCAAGTAATATTTAGCAGAAATCTTTCTCTCAACTCTGCCATGATTTTTTTCTTTGCCTCCTGCCAAGTATTTCTTTATTACATTTTATCCTTTCCATTATGATCATTCCATTGCTGCCAAATCTTATATTATTAGTCTTGGGGAAAGAGTACTGAGCAAAGATAACAATAATCATGTTACTTTTTGTTATGTGCCAACTCTGTGTCATATTTAGTTCTCTGCTGCTATTTCACACAACAATCTTGTAAGAAATTATTATTATCTTTTTATAAATTGCACTTTTTATTGCCATAGAAGTATGCCGTTTACTCAGGACTATATAGCTAATACATTGCAGCAACTCGGATTTGGGATAGGATTCTATCTACACCTCAATTTTATGGTTCTGTCTAAAACTAAAATCATACTACTTGATAGTTTACAAAACACTTATACACATTAAGTGTGGTGGATATATCTCAGATCTTATAGGTTAAAAAAACAAATGAAAAACAAAACTGAGACTCAGAAAGATAAAGTGACTTCTCCAGTAATTATGTTGAAAGATCATAGAATTTGCATTTTATGCTAGGTTTTCTTTTTCACTACATTATGGTTGTCTCACAAAGTTCATATTTATGGGCTGCTTCACTACTTAAAGACTGCAGACAACTCTCAATATTTCTTTGCACACAGGTATCGGGGTTGGGGGAGGGGGTTTTTTTTTTTTTTTTTTTTTTTTTTTTTTTTTTTTTTTTTTTTTTTTTTTTTTTTTTTTTTTTTTTTGTTTTGCCTTTCAAATTGTCACTGTTCTTTTGAATGCATACTTTTATGGGAGTTAAAAAATAATAAATGCAGATATTCCAAATGCCTGGCAAAGCAGTGTTACCAATGATTTAGGGCTACAAATTTGAAGTCAGCGTATCCAGAATCCCATGTGAGTTCTTTTATTATTACATGCAGATCCTTGGGCAAATCACTTCAACATGCTAAGTTTCAATTTTGTAATCTACAAAAGGTGGTTAGTAAAGGAATCTAACTGCTACTGTGTTGAAAGGACTTTTAATACAGTATAAAGGACTTACTGTAACCTCTGACTAATACATAAGGAATGGCAGTTCTGTCTTTGTGTAATTCTACTTTTATTCTGGTGGAGAATGACTTTTCAGAAAATTTCAGTAAAGTTAATGATCAGAGTTTTCTAAACTCCACTTCAATCATAAACAAGAGTTGCATCCTTTCAGATTGCAAGCCCATTGTCTGTTAAGTAGACATGATACTTTTGCCTTTCAAATTGTCACTGTTCTTTTGAATGCATACTTTTATGGGAGTTAAAAAATAATAAATGCAGATATTCCAAATGCCTGGCAAAGCAGTGTTACCAATGATTTAGGGCTACAAATTTGAAGTCAGCGTATCCAGAATCCCATGTGAGTTCTTTTATTATTACATGCAGATCCTTGGGCAAATCACTTCAACATGCTAAGTTTCAATTTTGTAATCTACAAAAGGTGGTTAGTAAAGGAATCTAACTGCTACTGTGTTGAAAGGACTTTTAATACAGTATAAAGGACTTACTGTAACCTCTGACTAATACATAAGGAATGGCAGTTCTGTCTTTGTGTAATTCTACTTTTATTCTGGTGGAGAATGACTTTTCAGAAAATTTCAGTAAAGTTAATGATCAGAGTTTTCTAAACTCCACTTCAATCCCAGCCCATCAGCAATGATCAAGAAGGAGCTGATGGCATGATCCTTGCAGCTCTCACTGTGGGATACCACAGACCACATCTCTGTTTTCCATTTGTTGTATGCACCAAGCTCATATCAGATAATCACCAGATATTCTTCTTCCTTAGATGCCTAAATATTTCTGGCATTGTACCTGGTATTTTACATTACTTTTTGTCCTTATAAACCACCCTGAAGGCTGGGTGCGGTGACACATGCCTGTAATCCCAGCACTTGGGAGGCTGAGGCAGGAGGATCATGAGTTCAAAGCAGGAGGAACGCGAGTTCAAAGCCAGCCTGAGCAATGGGGAGGCACTTAGCAACTCAGTGAGACCCTGTCTCCAATAAAATACAAAAAAGGGCTGGGGATGTGGCCCAGTGGTTGAGTGCCCCTGAGTTCAATCCCTGGTACCAAAAAAAGAAAAAATAAATAAATAAATAAATAAATAAATCACCCTGAAAAGCAAACAGTGGCACAATTTTCAAATGGAGAAGGCGAAAATATAAAGAAGTTTAAGTGATTTTCCAAAGTCAACCTGGTAGGTGGCACAGTTAGTATTCAAATTCAGGACTCTTTCCTGCAGCCTTGCACAATTTAACTCTAGATTGTGCATATGAAAACAACCAATTCCTTAAAGATCTGGGTTACTGAAAGATACTTGTCTTTGAAAGAATATTTGAACAAATATTGGTTCTGATTTTATCTGGGAGGTAGGGTTTCAAATAAAATTTGGTTTCTTTGTACTTTTTTAGAATTTTTTTCATTTCCTGTCTCATGAATATGCATCCACATTTAGAAAATAACATTTTTAATTGACTAGTTCATAGTGAAATTTTACCTCATTTCAGGTGATTCATGGGAACAGACAAAAAGCTTTCTGTCAATTGAGGCTGGGTTTCAGCCTGACTATCAAGCTGGACCCATAACTATTGTTCATGCAAATAGAGTACTGTTTTTAGAAAGGGTGACTCATTATGAAAACAATGTGCCTTGTCTGTCCCCATGGTCTGAAAATAAATGTGAAGGGACAATAGAAAGCCCTGAAGCAAACACTTGTTTTGTCTTTAAACTTTGAAGACTCCCTTGGCAAACCTTAACAGTGGTTTCCTTTCCTTTCTTGAGTTGACAGAGGTTGATTTGCAATTAACTTATACACCCAGAGATTGCCAGTCCCAAAGAATTGTGGGCTCTGTGAAAGCAGGTGGCAAAATTCTCTCTGAGCTTTCTTTTCTTTCTCACAGCGTTCTTTGTGAGATGTCTCTAGCACCCTCCTTTCAAGGAACTGCCCATTTCCAAATTTAGCCCTATTGAGAAAAGTGAAAAGACAATTAGAGATGGGAAAAACGGGGGTGTGAGTCCTGGCTTTGTCACTGATTAGTGGAGCCTCTGGTTATACGTGATAATCTTTCTGAATGTCCAATGCTTCATTATCATTATGTTATTCTTTTAACAAGTACTTATCAAATTCACGTTATATGGCTATTATTTTCTAAATGTGAATGCAATAATGAAATTAGTACAGCTGCATATCTTGCTTTAAAGGCTGCAGTTTAACTATTTGACTCAGGTAACTAGTGGGATAGGCAATCTTGAGTTAAATATGTAAACTGAGGAACCCATACATCTACAAAGAATTACATACAAGTCCTCTGCAGAGAACATTTCTATAATGATATTTGGAGGAAGGGAGTAATTTGGGAAGGACTTCCTTGAGAAAGAAATGCTTAGCTCTGATTGCAAGAAAATCAAGGTCAGGAAGGTATATGTGGTTAAGTGTGTGATAGAGAAGAACTTTCTTCATAAAAGTAAAAGGATGTGCAAATTATCTGCGGCAGGAGATAGAATGGCTCATGGAAGGAACTTGGCCTATGGCCAAGAGCTGATGCAGGAGGAAGGGTGTATAGGTAAGCATGGGCAGGTGAGAAGGAAGGGCCAGCAATGCTTGTTGTTAGTTACTCCAACTCCACTCTCTTTTCAATTGTGCAAGCTCTGTGAATAATGTTACATACGCTGGTGCAACCCACAATCAAGAACAATTATCTAGAATCTCTTTTCCTCCACTGTGATAAATAAGGAGATATTACATTGACATGACCAAACCCCCAAGCTAAATGGCCAGGATGTAATAGCTCTTTAGAGAACTATTGTCCAGAATAGTTAAAGACCTGTGACAGAATTTGTGTAAATAAATATAAAAAATTATTTTGTAGGGCCAGAGACAAGTTAGGATTGTTTATAACTATAGTTTAGCATAACTTGGACATCATAGATGGTGTCAGACTACGGAGGCGATTATATACCAAACTAACTAATAATTTGGAGCATTCTTCTGAGATCAATGAGACAGAATTGAACTATAGTTTTTAAAAGCAGATTTTTCCATA
The DNA here is from genome assembly GCA_025594165.1 of Tamias sibiricus. NCBI lineage: Eukaryota > Metazoa > Chordata > Mammalia > Rodentia > Sciuridae > Tamias > Tamias sibiricus. The sequence continues at coordinate 17,660,954 of CM046662.1, forward strand.
TGGTTTTTATTTGGGGAAAAAAAAATCATCCTTTGCTAAATCCTTCAGTGAAAAACAAAGAAATGATGAGGACAAGAGAATTTTGATAACTATCAATTACCATGAAGGAATATTAAAAAGAGACCAAATAGAAAAAATAAAATCTAGCGTTTTCCATAAGGCAAACCATCACACAAATATCTTGTTTTTTTTTTTTTTTTTTGTTATTGTTTTTTACATAACTTTATGTTTTGCTTGTTATTTTCCCTTTGTCCTAGACACTAGTACATTTGATACATTTGCTATTCTCTGTGTGGTTGTAATCCATATACCAAAAAGTAATTCTGTGAAATTGGTTAGGCTATTCTGCTCTGCAGTCAATAGCAATTTGGTATATATGGATTTGAGAGTGGAAAATTGCTTAATGGGAAAGTCCTCAAATGTTTCAGAATCAACTTTTCAATCTGCACCCTTGTTGAGATGCCAATATGTGTTACCTTAACTCAAATCAAGAGTAAGATGTTCTCCTTTCTTTGTCTTTTGTTAATCACTGGAAGTATGGATTGAAAAACAAAACTGGAACCAGGCTAAGACATGCAACCAAATATTAGAAAAGAACTTTTTATGTTATATTGTTTTTAAGACAAGTCTATGAAGCAAAGTATCTTTATTCTATGCTCAGGAAGTTAATGAGTGGAACCTTTATTCAACAATGTACAAACCACTATCTTTCAGGTGCTTTAATCAGAGGGAATGAGTGGGACAAAACCACATACAACCTCTGTACCCATACTTGGGTTCAGAGTCTAGACAGGGGATTATATAATTCTAATTATCTTGTTTGGTCAAATTTGTTTCTACTACAGAGAAAAGCAACTTATTACAGTTTATGAGTCCCCATTAGTATGGTTTTGAATTACTAAGATATTTTCAAAGTAATTTATCTTGTAATTCTTTCAGTTTAATTTTTGTAATAACAACACACATTGTCCTGTATGTGTTGGGTACCAAACTGAGTTCTATATACATTATTGCAATACCTCCTTCCAACCTTGGGAAAAAGAGATTTTCAACCACATTCTATAGAAGAAATTAAGACTCAGAGAGGTTTCTTGATATCTTCAAGGTTATATCCTATATGGTATCTGCTTTGCAGATTTCCAATAATAGACTTGATGGTATGCAGCATTTTCTTTAAGTTATTTGACAATAGAAACAGTTATTTATGGAATTTCTTAAGGAAGTTACTTTCTTCAGAACATCTATTAGGAAATGCTTTCCTGCATCCCCATGGCCTCCTGACTTCTTTTTAATGCCCTGGAGCCTTGCCATGAAAGGGAGTAATAGTGTGGCATCTTCTATAGGGTTAGGGCCCTTTTTCAAATATCTACACCTTAACTACTACCCCCTTTACATCAATTGGGAATTGGAATTGCAGCACGAGAAACCATCTGTAGTTGAATTATATCAATTAATGCACTGAAATAATCTGGAGAGTATATAGTATAACTGAAGAGATTGGAGAAAATAAGATTTGGGACCTATATCCTGGGCCAGTGCAGAACTGGTCAGGGAGAATACAGTGCCATGGCAATGATGAACTCCTGGTCCTCAAAGCTCCTTGAACTGATCCACCGCTGTCTCAAGTCCTCAGGAATTGAGTTTGCCTGTGTTTATCATTAGAACACCCCCTTGAGTCTGTGACTATAGAACTGGTTCATCAATTGATAATTTAGCTGTATTTAATTCATAGTTACAAAGGAGACTTCAGAAAATAACTGTGACCTTTTCACCTTCCATAAGGTAAGGTAATTTTTGTCTCATAGGTACACTGTTCAAAATATGGTCAGATAAAATGATGTTCACAAACGCATCGTTTTTTTTTTTTTTTCTTTATAGCTTTATAAAGTTTTCCAATCTAAGTTACACACTTATGTTGCCTTGATGTTATGGTTTGGATGTGAGGTGTCCCCCAAAAGCTCACATGTGAGACCATGCAAGAAGGTTTGGAGAAGAAATTATTGGGTGATAGCTTTGAACTAATTAGTGAATTAATTCCTGATAGGATTAACTGAGTCGTAAGTGGAGGCAGGTGGGGTGTGGCTGGAGGAAGTAGTTCACAGGGGGGGTGGCTATGGGGTATATATATTTTGTATCTGGAGAATAGAGACTCTCTGCTCTCTGATCACCATGAGAGGTGCTTTCTTTTGCCACACTCTTCTGTCATGATGTTCTGCCTCACCTTGAGCCCTGAGAAATGGAGCCAACCTTCTATGGACCAAGACCTCTGAAAAAGTGAGCCCTCAAATAAACTTTTCCTCCTAAAATTGTTCTGGTCAGATATTTTAGTCACAGCAGTGAAAAAAACTGACTAAAACACTAGATGAACATCCTCGACCTCATAATTTTTATGCCAGTTTTGCTGAATGTAACTTAAAGGAGGGCAGTACTTAGATCAGGATCTAGAACATGATATATGATTGGTAAACATTTGATAGATAAATGAGTATGCATAGAATTCAAATACATAGTGAGGGCTACATTTCAAGTATCAGAGTTAGGATATAAAGGCAAATATTCTCATTTATAGTCTTTGGAGGTTTTTTTTTATGACTGGTAGTCAGCTTTTCATCACTGTAAGAAATTCCTGGGAAAATTAACTTAAAGGGAGCATAGTTTTTTTAATTTGGTGGAAGGTTTCAGAGTTTCAGGCAGTGGTTGCTTTGGGCCTGTGGCCAGGCACTGCCTCGTGACGGGAACATGTGGCAGGGGAGGATGCTCACTCTACGGAAGTTGGGGAAATCAGAGAGACAGGAAGGGACCAGGGTTCCAATATCCCTTTCACCAGTGCACCCCCAGTCACCAAAGTTCCTTCCACTAAGCTCTACTTTAGGTTTCACCACCTCAGAATAGCGCCACCACCTGGTGGCCAGACGTTTAACATGGGCCTTTAAGGCACATTGGAGATCCAAACTGTAGCAATGTTCTCATATAAACACAATTATACTGGCTTTCCCTCCTACTAATTACAAAAGACTTAAAAAATCGCAATACATTCTAGACACACAGAAATACACTAGTATTCTCAGATGCGCTTATAGGAGTAGCAAGATTTCTCAGTATTTGTTGCTAATTGAATTCAATACAAAAGAATGAATCAATTGTTGAATCACCAGATTACAGTGGTTTAGTTCATCAGATAGAGAAGGAAGCAAAGAAAGGCCTTGGCTTCCATGGTAATTAACACAGAATATAATTATTGAAAGCTGTGTGCAACACTTAGATTTTTATGTTGAATGGGTGGCTACACTTCAGGAAAGGTAAACTTCCCTAGAAGGCTCAGATAGACATTCTTATCTCAGTATACCTAAAAAAAAAAAAAAAGTTTCTCAAAAAAGTTTTCTCAATTTTAGATCTTTGAAATGTTCCTAACTTATTTCTGGAAGCCCCCAAAGAAGGTTATCTATAAATAATGAATTTAAAATAAAAAGTGTTGTATTCTGAATCAGTTACCTACAAGATAGAATTAAGACTCTAATTTTAAATGACTCAACAGAAAGAATGACCATATGAGGGATAAAGAACTGAATCTGTGCTCTGGACAGAGGTTCAGAAAACCCAAATCCTAGATTATCAGCTTTCCTTTAGTGAATAAAAAACCCCAGCAGTGAAACACCTGGTTGTTTGTGACCTCAAGGACTCCTAAGCTCAGGAACATTTCCACCTATGCTCTTGATAGCAATTCATCAATTCTTCTTCAGAGGCTGTCCCCCTAGTTTTTGCGCTGGCTTTTCTGAATCACATCTGAGTACCCAATGACTTCCTAGGGAGAAAGAAATAACTATTACCAAAATTGGCCTGGAGTAATGTGTGGATGAATTAGTACCACCTCATTTACTTTCCATTTTCATTCTTGTTTTGTCCAACTCTATACAGAGTTTTATTTTTCTTTATAATAAAAAATGACTTTTATGTGTTCTTTATATTGTAGGAGCTGGGGTTTATGGGCATGACTTCATTTAATACATGTGGGTCAGTGTTATTATCTTTGCTACAGTTAAGGAAATGTGCCTAGTGAATTTATGTGACACACCATCAAACTCAAAAAGTAGGTATTGAAATACCCGGCTCTTGCTGACCAATCTGTGCTGTTCCGCTATAATGCTCATAACAATAATAATAATACTTATTATTTATTGAGTGAGCACTATCTAGCTAGCAAGTCAAATGTTGTAGCAACTGAAGGTTGAGAATTAAGAATGGTAGTGAAGTGTTAGGAAGACTGATTGCTAGCATGGCCAGGAAGCTGTTTCTCCACTTTCACTACTCAACAATTCCTGCCCATACTTACTGACTCAGAGGAGATAAAATAACTTCTATTTTGAGGAATTTGTCTTCTTTGTGTTTCTACTTACTTACTATGTATCATAATTAAGTTTCACTTATTACGTATTAAATTATAAACTCCTTAAACACTCAGCTTCTTAGAAGTTAAAGAACTATATTTTATTGTCTCAGGAAGAGGCAAACCATGTGGCTTCTTGGTACAGAGTAACTGATAACTGATCTGGAACTTGGTTGTCCTATGAACAGAGATTCTACTATTTGGGTTCCTCCAATTGGGGTGCATTTGCATACTCAAGTCATTTCACCAATCACAACTGACCATCTTCTGGTCTGAAAGTAACTATCAGTACCAACTCTCTCCAACTCTCTCCAACATTTTTTATCCAACTATGAAAGTGTGAATAACTCCTAATACTCTTTACCATTCTATAGTCAATCTCCCTGTTATTCTGTCTTTTAGACTGTAAGAAATAAGCCCGCTGCCTTTATTGAGAAATTCATCCATTAATCCTTCAAATCTACACAGGAGTTAGCTTATTTGTTTCAACGAGAATTTGTATTCAACCCCAGAATTAGTCATCCTCGATGCCCTTGACTGTATTCCTAAACAATCAGCATTATCAATGCATGAACTTCCTCAACACAATTTCACCACAGCACTGAACCACAGTGTTAATGAACAAACAACAGCATTGAACTGAGGACATTTGGCAGATCAATAGTGATCTCCCCTTTTTAAAACTGACATATGTATATATGTATATATAATATATATATATCATATATTCATACACACACATACATATATACTATTAGATATTAGCTCAGTTCTGAGTAACCATAGTCACGATTAGGTTACAACCATATTATTTCTAATGATTAATAGTCCTTAAAAATGGACACACTGCTTATAATTCAATGATCTCCCATCACCTTGGAAGATAGTTTATCAAATCCTTCTGTGGTGGAGATGTTTTATATACACCTGGAAAGACTCTTTGCTTTTCGCCAGGTGACCTGCTTATGCGCTTGAACTCAGGGATGAAGAGATTACCCTTGGCTGACTCATTAAAGTTGAACAGCAATGGGGTCCAAGTGTTGGTGTACCTGCATGGTCACCATGATTATTGGGTTGATTTCTGAGCCTGCCTTATTTCCTGAAACTCAGGGTCTCATCAACAGTTGGGTTCATCTTAAACTTAAATTTGTTGTGTACTTGTAATCCAATTAGCTTTTTTGAAAAGTGCAACATGTTAACCCAGAAGTCCATGTCCCAAGCCAGTGGATAAATATGTAACCTGTTGTTCTAAAGCTGAGAAATATATCAAGGTTTAAACAGAATTGGTGTGCTTTTTAATTAAATTTTTATTTTTTACTTTTAGGTTTACACAATGCCTTTATTTTATTTATTTATATGTGGTGCTGAGGATCGAACCTAGGCCCTCAGACGTATCAGGCAAGTGCTCTACTGCTGAGCCACAACCCCAGCCCCCATGATATTCTTTTTTTGAAAATGGAAATTTCCTTTGATATCTCAAGAACAAAGAAGTAGTGGATGTGGTTTCATCTATATTTATGTGTGTGCATATAGATATAGATACAGGCATAGGAACACAGGTATATTTGTATTAGAGCTCTATGTTGATGTTCTTTACACACTGCTTGGGATTCTTCATTTTTTTGTTAACTCTCTCCAAGGTATGCCTCCTGTATGTAATGCTTTGAATTTTGAAGCACTGACCAAAATAATCATTATGATTCATGTCATATAACTACTAAGGGAATGATTCTTTTTTCCTCCATCTCCTAGAGAGAGAGCTGGCAGATAAAAATGTACTACTTCTCTGAAAGACTCATGTATAATGTAATAGAATAATACTGACTTCGATTCTTCACTTACAGTTAAGCGTGGAATAATAAAAGATCCTGTGAAACTTAACATGGAAGGAAATTCTCCTTGGGCAATATCTGTTGGGGAATATAGAGATTGGAGAATGAAAAGAATTACCAAATGTTTCTTACTTGTACTTAGTCATTTTGATTCATTGGTTTACAATTGTACAGAAAGCAGGTCATAATATAATATTAAGCAATTATTATTGTGTTAAGGCTTAAATACCAGCTAGGAAAATTAAAATAGCTTGAGTGAAGGATGAGTTGGTAACTGACTTTTACAACAGGTTACCATTTCCTAGGCATTGCTAATGAGGACCATGATGATATAAATGCATCTTAAAATTAACTTTAGAGAGTGATGAAATGATTTCAGGATTGTGATAATTAACATCATCACATATTTATTATTTGTCCACAAAATATAAACTTCAATAGTAACTGCTATGGACATGACCTACAATATAATTGGCACTAATATAAAAAATGTTCTTTCTAACTTATAGTAGTACATAATAGTTTATGTGGTCATATGTTTCGCATATATTGTGTAGATTTCATTAAAACAATTATTTTTTAAAATTTTAAGTTACAAAGTAACACATCAGCTTTGAACACAAAGTATGGGTGGTGGTAGTAAAGTGCCCAGTTTTTATAACTACTTGACATATTTTCTGTGATCCCCTATTGCTTGAAATTTATGTCACCATTAACCTTTCTTTATTGTTAGAATAACAATAATGTGATGGGTATCTATTAGCAGTATAAGTTTAATATTAAAAGGCATACATATTAGTTAAAAATTTGAGACATTGCCTAAAGCATATTACAACATGATTTCTGCTAAATTTTAGTTTACTCTATTTAGAATTTATTTTGGTAATTGGAGAATCTTACTGTTTTGTTTTGTTTTGCTAATAATCAGAAAATTAATCAAAGACCATTAAAAAATTCATCTTTCCTTTGGTGATCTGAAATGTCACCTTTCTATTAATTTAAACGGGCACTTATTTCAATCTAAATTTCCTATTTTGTTTCATTAATCAACCTGTCTATTCTTGTTCTAGTGCCACATTATTTTAATTATTGCAGTTTCAAGCCCAGCTAATACTGAATAAATTACTTTATAAGTTAAAATAAGATTTTAAATGTCTTCCTCAGTCCCGATCCTTATCCAGATGATGGGAGGTCAGAGAGGAATATGATGAAGGACACGGACACGCTCTGTTCACTGCTGCTCCAACACCTACCAGATATAGCAATCTCACCTCTCAGAAGAGTTTCCCCTGCTTCATTCTAAATGTGTGCAGACATCTTTTCATGGTGCACAGACATTTTAAGCCTTTGCAGAAACTTTTCTTTAGTTTATTAGTTGTAGAGAATAAAAGTAGAAAAAGTAGTTAAATCCTCATCCTCTGCAAATTTTCAACTGCCACCTTTTAATTTTGTTTGAAACACGAAGGAAACAGTGGGTGAGTGGGTAGCAACTGTGTTTCGTCTTACTCACTCCTGGCTGTGTGACCTTGGTTCAAGCCCTTCATCTCCAGGAACCTCCTTTCTCCATAAGATCAGGACAAGAGTAGTCCTTTGAACATATTCAAAAGCCACATGTTCACCATTTACCTGTGTGACCTTAGGAAAGTTATTTAACCTCTCTCAGGCTTAATGTCTACATCTCTAAAATAGTTCATGTATTTGTTCAACAAGTAGTCATTAACTCCCATGGATAGTCATCAAGTTTAGGGTTCCATATGGTTCTGTGCTTTCCCAAAAAAGGCACTTAGAAAAGGTAGGTATCAGCAGAATTATTATAATGTTATTACTACTCTCATGCACCTTTGAATTCTTAAGTTGTCATAGATAAGAAAAATACAAATGATAGGCAAGCTCCCAATGTTGTACACCTGAAAGGCGAGGTTGGTGGTGACGGGCTTTTTGATGGAGAAAGAAGTCAGAAAGCCATGAACAGAAAGAAAATACTGAAACATTTAGGTTTTCAGATATTACATGTATTTTCTGCTTTAAGCATACCCATTGTAGAATTCACTTCACAAGAATACAATTTTAACCTATTTTAGTATGTGTCTTTTTATATATGTTGTTATTAAAAACTGTAGTGATTTGACGTGGGAGGAAGAGAGAATATGAAGCTTAAGGATGGGAAGTCACTGTATCTGAAGTTCAGAGAACAAGGAGCAGATATTCATGACATGTTTAAGAGGTGTCATATATTGACCTAAGCCTTTATATTTTGAATCGTTTATAAAATGTTTCCAAAAATGCAAGTATTATGTTTAAAAGGGGGGGGGGGGGATATGAAGAAAGTCAGAAAGGAAAGGGGAAAAGTGGAGTGCATATTTATTTGCCAGTGTGAGTCAGACTGATTAGGGTTCCCGAGCGGGTCTCGGATCCTGCACTAGGCTGCCCTGTTGATAGAGGCTTGGGACTTGGCATCTCTGCCCCACTTTGTCAAAGAGTCTTCAAATCACAGTTCCCTGAGCCTTGGGACACTAGAAAATGCAGCCAAGCTGCATGATCTGCTTGTGGAATGAAAAATAAACCCTTGGCCAAAGGCACAGGTTTGACTCCCAACTAGCCCCACCCCAAGCTCTGCTGCACGTTGTCAGCTTTGATTAGCTTTTCTGACTCTGAGATTCCTTCAGCTCACTGGACTGTTCAGCCTCTGCTCCCTCCTTGCTGCTGCAGTAGTTGGTTCCCTGTACTGTCTGATGAGCTGTCACAGCTGGCTGATCAGACTGCAGCCCAATAGGCTTTCCTCTCACCTAGACCCCCAGCTGACCTTGTTCTGTCTTTGCCTTCCCCATCCCTCAGATCCTCCTGCAGCTGAATCTCCTACCCCTGCTGACTGATCCCAATGTTGTCTAATCTGCCCAAAGGACAGTTTGATTAGCTGCTCCTTCCTCCCAACCTGCCAGCCCTGCCTGCTGCTACCAGCTGTACTCAGCCTGCTAGCAGCTCATCATCAATTCCTTCTGACCCCTACCCCCTCCCCCCCGCCCCCTGTTATCACTGCTGGCTGATCGACTTAAAGCTTTTTCTCTGCAAGTCTCTGATCTACTGCTGTCTCCCTCCATTATGGTGCTTGGATCAGCCTCGTAACTTTTTTTTTTTTTTTTTTTTTTTTTTTTGTCACATACTGTATTCTCTTGCTTTTAATTAAGCCATTCTGGTGGCAGTCACTTTGGCATAGTCTTTGAGGTTGGGGTCACCTAAATAGCTACCTTTGGCAAGTGATACCATTTCAATGCAGTCCAGTTCAAATGTTCACTTCACATCTTCCCCCAGAGGCCATAGTTGGTGTTGCTATCTGATTTTTTGTATGTAATGGGTTGTATCAGTGCTCTCACACTTAATGGGATAGCCTGACTTATAACATGTTGCAACTGGGATTTGGAGTATTTCCTGAGAATGATCTTTACCTTGACCTGACCTCTCAGTAATACTTCTTTATGTAGTTACAGGACCAGAGTGAGAGACCATTTGGATTCAAAAACCCTATGTTCACCATTTACCTGTGTGACCTTAGGAAAGTTATTTAACCTCTCTCAGGCTCAACTTTTATATCTCTGAAATATTTCATGTACTTATTCAACAAGTAGTTATTGAGTAACTCCCATGGATAGTCATTAAGTTCAGAGTTCCATAGGGTTCTATAGACATGAGAGTTTACATTCAAGGATGAAAACATTAAACGTGTAAGCAAGAAACCCGCAAAGTGGGAAGTGCAAGATATAAAAAAGAGAAATGGAATAGCAAAGGCCAGGGGATAGAAGAGAGAAGTGAGATGGTATAGCTGGAAAAAGACTCTTAGATGGCAGTATCTGAACTGGCACCTGAGATAGGATCAAGGCAACCATGTGATGATCTATAGCCTAAAAGTACAAGACAGACTTGACAACAAATACAAAGACTGCTGCAAAGCAGGGCATGTCAGTGGGTCATGAAGAAGGCTGGCATTCCGGAATATCAGGAACAGCAAAGATCGCTCTGAAGTACAAACACGAAGGCAGAGGCCTGATTATATGAGACCAGACACAGTAGGAGAAGGAGGCTGGGTTGTATTGTAACTGGATTAGACAGTTATTAGAGATTCAATCTACATCAGCACTGTTTAATAGAAGTTCCCATGATGATTAGATGTAATAATACCTGTGCTGATACAATGGCCACTAGCTGCATGTGCCTGTTGGGCTTTCAAAATAGAGCTAGTGTGATTGGAAAACTGAATATTTTATTATTTCTAACTTTAATAAAATTAAATTTTACTTAAATTTGAAGAGCTTAATTTAATAAAACTTTTAAATTTCAAAAATTTAATTTAATCAATGAAAATTTCAATTTGATGCACTTTAATTAATTTGCATTGTTTATTCAAGATTAGTTTAATAATTTAATTTAAATGCAAATTGCCTTCTGTGACTTCAGATAAGGAGGGTTCTACAGAGTGGAGAATTGCTTTAGAGAGAGTATTATTCAAAGTGCACCTCATATCTCTCTTGGTCTTTGGTGCATTCACCTCAACTGAGCAATGAAACCAAGAGTTGGATCTGAAGCCCCCTCACTTTTAATGAAATAATATAAACCCCCCTATTGCTACTTTGCATATTGGGTCTTCCAAAAAACTGCATTTGGAAATCACGTGACACTAGATTAAAAACAGCATTGAAGTCAGAGCAATATAAATAATCCTTTGATCACTTCTTAATTTATAGAACGTATTCAAGACTTTGCACCCTAGTTTTCTCACCTATAAAAGAGGATAGAAATAATACTACTACTATCCTTAGAAGTCACTTGTGTTGATTAGAAGGGATAATTCAGGCAGTGTTTAGCAGAGTGGTTGGCCTATGGCATGTACTGCAAAAATATTAATCACTTCAATCACTGTTTTTATTTGAAGACTAACTGATCCAGGGGGTTGTGAGCCTACACAGAGAATGTGGCATTCAGCCAGCTTGATAATCTGAGTGTTTCAGTATGAACTTCCTCTTTGAAGTTCATACTCTATTCAAGGTCACACAACTATGAAAGGTGTGAACTGAGACTTGACTCTAGATGAACATGATTCTAGAGTTACTGATACTGACCACTTAGCCTCCATCTGAGATCTGTGAAGTTATACTGTAAACATATTATTCAAATTAATAAATATTTAATAAATGTACAAGGCAAAAGAAGCATTGTCAATGGTAATTATGAGATGATATCATAATGGAAGTCTATTGGCACTTTAATGATTTGTACTTCTAAACTGTTAAAAAACAACAACAACTACTACTACTATTACTACTCTGATGGGTGTTGTGGCACACACCTGCAATCCCAGCAGCTCAGGAAGCTAAGGCAGGAGGATCATGAGTTCAAAGCCAGCCTCAGCAACTTAGTAAGGCCCTAAAGCAATGTAGCAAGACCCTGTCTCTAAAATATAAAAAAAAAAAAGGCTGGTGATGTGGTTCAGTTGTTAAATGCCCCTAGATTCAATCACTGGTACAAAAATAAAACAAAGGAAAACAAACAAACAAAATAATGAAGAAAGAAAAATTAATCTATCTGTACTTTAGAATAAAATTTAGTTCAAAAATTCTCAGCAGGGGCTATGACATGTGAGATATGGGGCTCTTCAGACAATTCTTACATTTATCTCTTATGAAGAATCCCTGCTGCTCTTGTTGATTGGATAGACAGCTTCCAGGAATACTGATACATTAAATTATAACTATCATATAGATACTATAATTATTTCTATTTTAGGCTAGATGAAACTAATACTTTAAAGGATTAAGTAACCCATTTAAGGCCATATAACTAAGATGTGGTTGAGCTAGGATTTGGACCCAATGACAGTCTGGCAGAATGTTATGGGTTTAGATATGAAATATCCCCTGAAAAGCTCATGTATTGGAAACATCTCTAATGTAGCAATGTCAAAGATGAAAAGACTGGTTATGAGAGCTATAAACCTCATTAGTAGACTAATGCATTTGATGGATTAATAATTTGAATGGACAACTGAGTGGTAAACATAGGCAGGTTGGGCATGACAACAGGAAGTATATCACTGAGGTCATTCCCCTGGGGAATATATATTGTCCCTGGATCCTCTCTTTCTCTCTGTTTCCTCATTGCCAGGAGTTGAACAACCTTGCTCCATGATAACCTTTCGCCATGATATTCTGCCTCAACTTGGGCCCGGAGCAATGGAGTTGGCTGACCATTGATTGAACCACCAAAATTGTGAGCCAAAGAAATTTGTCCTCCTGTAAGTTTTTTGGTCACAGTAATGAAAAACTGACTAGCAAAGAGCACAGCCCTGCAGTTAGAAGACAATATCTTACAATAAAATGGGAACATGTATTGTCATAACCTGATAGGTGGTTTGAATGATCAAATGGGATTATGCAGTAAAACTTTCCCAATTTGTATTAATTAAAGTTTCAAATTGCATAGAAATTATCCTGTCAAAAAAATAGCCGATTAATTGGATAGTACAGGAAGCAGATTGCAGATCAAAGAATTGAAGTCATAGCTAAGGCTGATGAAATTAGCAAGTTCCCTGGGTGTTCATTCATCCTGCAACCCCAGATTGCCCAACAAAAGTGCCCATCATGTTTCTTGTAAATGGTTTGTAAAGAGTTGGTGAACTCACGAGAGAAGGCATCTGGATATCACCCTCAATTGCTAGCATAAGTTATTACAACTTCTGTAACTTAAACAGTTGCACCAAGACTGTTACCAATTATTATAAAAGATGCTACAATAATGGCAACAATTTCATATCTTCAAAACCTCCCAGCCTTAGTTGGATTCTGCTAAGCCCTGAAATTTAAACCAAAGACTACTTAACAGAAAAAGGAACTGATGATATTTCAAGCATAAAAACAAAAGCTGACACATTTAAACAAAGCATCATTCCTTGATATTTTAAGTTAATGTTCATGGAAGCTTCTATGTGCCCAACAGGGCTGTTATGTCCTTGAGATCCTGATGAAGACAGATGAAATTTCCTACCTTCTTGGGACTTGCATTTCAATAGGGCATGCTATGATTTGTATCTGGAATGTCTTTCACAGGCTCATGTGTTGAGGAATTGGTCCCCAGAAGATGATACTATTGAGTAGTGGTAGAAACTTTAAGAGGCAGGGATGAGTTGGAGAAGTAAGTCACTGGGGCATGTCTTCAAAGGAGATATTTGAACTCCTGGCTCTTCCTTTCTCTGTTTGTTTCCCATATGCCATAAAGTAAGTAGCTTTGCTCCACATGTGCTCCCCACCACGATATTATACCTTTTCTCAGTTTCACAGGAATGGGCCAAGCAACTAAAAACCTTTGAAACTCTGAGCCCAAATTAATCTTGCCTTACCATAACTTTATTATCAAAGGTATTTTGTCACAGAGATGAAAACTAACAGAGAAAACTGGTATCAAGAAGGGGAGTCATTGTCATGACTCTATATGACTATATGGTTAAGAAGCCTTCAGATTTGGTATGTAAAAAAATTTTCAGAACTTTTGAGAAGCAGGCTAGAGAAAGCTTCGATTGCTATAAGGGGAGCTAATAGGAAATTCTGGTGGGAGCTCAGAAGAACAGAATGCTTAACAGGAGTAGAGAGTAAAGTCTGTAAAAATGAGGTTTCAAATGAAAATGAGGAGTCTACTGAAAAGTAGACTAATGTTACATTCTGGAAAAGATATTGTATAAATTTTTTCCCTGCTCTGAGACTTTGCAGGAAGTTGAGTTTAAAAGTGATAGATGAATTAATATAGTGGAGGGAATTTCAAGGCAGCCAAGCATCCAGACAGTGTCATGGGTATTGCTGAATACCTTTAGCTAAATTTACAGTGATAAATGAGAGCACAAAACAGAGTGTAAAGATTTAAAAATCTTGTTCTTTGGCTGGAAAAGGAGTGTATTTAAAGTTGAGGCCAGGGAGGATGTGATTGTGAAAGAGATTACTGCCATTAGAAAGAAGCCAAGTACTTTGCACTGGGATACTAGGAAGATGTATTGAGGGGATTTCAGAAATGGGCAAAACCTTATGCATCAAAGATTTTGATAGAGAAAAGAGCCCCCATGCATTCTGCTTGCATAGGACCACCTCAGAATTGTTTCTCTGTGATTTGTTTTCCCCTGTTCAGCCATCCAGGCCCTCAGAAGCCACCATAGTCATGACTGAAGGGAGCCCAGCATCTGCTTCCCCTGACGGCAAACCTTGTTTTGCAGGCACGTGGAATGTAATGAAGGCTTCCACCAAGATGTCAAAAGAAAGACAGAGAAACTAGTGTAAGGATCATTACATTAAACTTTCTTAAGAAAGAAGATTGTTTGGCCTAGAAGGGAAGCGTAAAGGTTATAAAAATGATCAAACTTGGGGTATATTTTGAAAGAGGAGACCATAGAACTTACTGATGGATAATAATACCTGGTTCTTAAAGGAAGGGGGATCTAAAAAGTGTTCACCAAGTGAGAAAGGCAAATGGAAATGTGCTGCAGAGGACTTTTCAAGTATTTGCAGTGTTTGATACAGGGCATAGAGTCCAGCATGTATTAAATTTCTAGTGTTAGGAGTAATTTATATTTTTATTATCATTACTCTACAAGAATGTATTGAATGCTAAATGGGTTGGTATATCAGGTAGTATCATCTGTTTAATAATTAATATGAATATCCAAAAGCCAACTTCCTTCCTAATGTCCATATGTTGGTTAGTAGCTCACCTTTTGTTTTTTTGTCTGGGACTATTTTCTTAATAATTAACTTTTTGTACCAAATTTACTTTGCATATCATACCTGTTTCTCTTTTAAGCATAATTTTACCCTAGGCTTGTTCCATATTTGTAATCTTTATTGTTTCTGCTACATTCAGACACTTTTATACTGTTAGAATGTTTGAGTCCATCTGAAGTTGTCCTTTGCTACATGTAATAGTCTTTCAATCAACTTGACATACCAATTATTTTATATTAATTTTAAAAAATATTATGCACAATAAAAAGGAATAAAGTAGATTAACATAGACTAATGTTGGTAGAGTATCCAAGTTAAATAAAGCACAAGTTTCAAAGAAAATATAAAATAGAAAAAAATATGAATAAAATAACAAATAATTAACTTCTGTCTACCAAAACAGGTAAAATCATTCTTTGAAAATCAATAGCTTTAAAATCTCAATATATTGAAAAAATAGTTTTCTTTCTTGAGTCTATCACAGAGTGGTAGAAAGAACCATACCACAGTGTTCTCAATAGAACACTCAGGGCATTGGGCAGGGGATTAAGGAAACATTTAACTAGATATTTCCATTTATTTTGATACAAAAAAGAAGTATATACATTGTTCAGGAATTTGAAATTTAAGATATTTTCTGAACATTTTGTGGAGATTCAATATAAAAGTTACATAACAGAGCTTTTAAATTATGAATATTTTTCTTCTTTATCTGTATTTCTCTCTTACAAACAGTAAATGTCACTTTAAGGGTAATTCAATGCCTTAAAATTATAATGCAGGTTATTAGGGACACTGAGTGTGCCTATGAGGCCCGTGTGTTCCTCATCAAGAGTTTTCCCTTCCCATTCAGTCCTTGGGGAAGAATGCTGAATGCCTAACTTTTCAAGCAAGTGTCTCCTAGAAAGAAATGAGAACTTAAAAAGAATTGTCTTTAATAGCATTTAGCAAAATATTCCTCTATTCCACTTCAGCAACCACAGGGCACTAATGTGGCTTATGTGCATTAGCCACAAGGAGGCTAGGCATTCTGCTTTAGTGCTTCCTGTCAGTTAAAGTTGTGGCATCTGGAAATTATGATGACCAAATTCTTTGCAGAAATTACTGCATGCCCAGTGGCCTCTGGAAACCACAGGAACCTTGAGAGAGACAGAGTTTATGTTCTGGGAATTCTGAAAGTTCCATTAAAATACAATCTGAAAAAAGAGAGACAGATCAAAGTGTCCCTGGAGGTTTGAATCTATTCACTTTTTCTTCCCTAAGCCATTCCAGGCAAAGGTGTGAAACCAACTCTTGTGCAACATTTTTTCCCCCTGCCACATTTACTCTTGTTGCATGCATACACATGTTGGCTCCATGTTTTTTTCTGTGAACACTTTAAGAAACGAGAGGTAGGGTTGGGTTCATAGCTCAGTGGTAGAGCAATTGCCTAGTGTGTGTGAAGCACTGGGTTTGATTCTCAGCACTGTATGCAAATAAGTAAATAAATAAATAAATAAAAGGTCCATGTACAACTAAAAAACTATTAAAAAAAGGAGAAGTAATAACTACACTGTCCTCTCTAAATATTCTTCTTGTATTCAAGAAATGATCTTCAGGTAATTATATATTGGTGAATTTTTTAAATTTGAGAATGTACATCACTAAAGAAAAGGAAATTTCATCCCAGATGAAGGGATAGAAATCGTTTTGTTATTTTAACATACTACTCTTCCTAATATAACCCAGAAATTGAGCTTATCATTGATCTTCACCAATGACTGTATTCACCATAGACCACTTAATATTTCAATAAAAATATATTGAACACTGACCATGTGCTGCACATTGCTGAACTAATTTCCAGGCATCAATAAAGTGTAGTTTCTGCCTTTGAATGGATGACATTTGAGTATGGGCATCTAGATGAATAAACTCAATGTAAAAAAGATGTGTTCACGTTTTAAAAATAATGGAAAGTGAGATGGAAGCACAGGATGGAGGTGAACTCAAAACTCTATGCAAGCTTTTTACACCCAGGAACTGCACCTCATGCTAGAGGTCAAAAAGGTTTTAGACAGAATGCATCAGGCAGAATTATTGGACCCTAACCCTTGATATCCAATTATTTTCCTCCATGCATACTCATAGGGAAAAATGAATCACCAGTAATAATTTTCTGATATTTTGTCATAATATTTGTCATCACTCTTCTCAATCCTTTATTGTCTTAACTGTTTCTTCTTAATTATATGTTACGAACTTCTCAAAGTGAAAGTTCCCCCAACAAATCCAGCCTACATTTCTCATCCAAATTCTATAGATGTGTTTAAAATGCTGTTTGGAAGCATGAAGCATTTTCAGAGGGACCAGGTGGAAGCAGCTGCTTCACACTTGGTTTATTGTCATCACAGGTTCATTATTAACTCTGGCACACTGTCTATCAGAGAAAGTAGGTCAAAATTTTACTTTCTACAAGGGGCATATAGAGATAGAACTTCTAACTCTGTGAAAGACAAATTCCCTTTAGTCAAGGTTTCTGTGTAATAACAATCATTCAAGGTGGCAAACAGGCCGCAGGTTGTGTCTTAAGGGACTCAAAAAGAATTGGTCAAATAAATTTGAGAAGTATTTTTCATAATTAGAGTGCCCATTTATTTATAGACCAATTCATTTTACAAATATTGATTATGCTTGGGTAGATTGCCAATATCTGTTTGAGGTGATGGTGATTAAGCATTGAAGAAAATGTAGCAAATTCTCATTAACAAATGTTCTTCACTTCATATGCAGCACTGCTTTTATTGACTAGCCCCTTAAGACTTCGGTAGCTTAGGTGGTAGGCAAGAGTAGGTAACCCCCGTGGTTATACTTCTACTTCTCATCTGTGATGTTTTATGAAACAAGCAGTCAAAATTTCAATGCCTAACCTATAATACATTCAGTGGTGAGACCACAGTCATGGGCATTTGAAATGGCCTGAAGGGGTCCATCCATTAAAAGGTAAATGTCATGGGACACTGCCTGCATCTCAATACTCCCTGATATCATCAGTGTAATTTTTCCTCTTTTCCCCTTTTATCTTGACAGGAATAAGGATCAGGGGTCTCCATTGAGCACCCAGAGATTTGGCCCCATCCTAACTACACAATTTAGCTTAAAACATTAGAGTCTGCAATGTCCCTTTATCATTCAAACACACAAATTAATCTGAATAAAACTTCCCTGGCTAGTCTTTATGTCTGTCCTTCAAGATCATAGATTTCCCTTTCTAAGAAGGACAGCAATGCATATAATGATTCTCTTTCTAGTCCTCAGGGGACATCTGAATATTTGCTTTTTAAGCATTTTGACCTTGAAAATAAGAAATTATGTTAGTGTCCAACAACAAAAGAATTTTGTGCCGTGTTTCCAATATGTTTTCCATATTCCTTATTCTTTGCTTCAATTCAGGTAGTCAGTTCATTCAAATCTGCAGGGATTAATTACATTATGTTACATTTATTCTCCTCTTCCCACAACCAATCCAGCAGCATGTGCAACCCCTGAATCCTCAGACTGATATTTATGCTCTGGGTCAAGTACTACAGGGTGTCATCTTTCCTGCTTTGCCAGGAAGCCATGGCTCTGGCAAGTGACACATTACCCGCTGTGCCAGATCTGTGAAGAAGGCTCACTGAGCACTGGTTACTAACTTGTCTTGATCCAATGACACAGAATGCTCCCCCCCACACACACATACACAACCCACACAAGTTACACAAAGCATATTGGATTCATTATTTGCATGTAAGCAGCAAAGGACTAGGCAGCCTGGGATTCAGGCCAACCCCATTTCCTAAGGATCAGGAAAGCCACCGTGAAAGATGAGTGTTGTTTGTGCCCATCTCACTTGCACTGCATTTGGGGACCCTTACAAATCAGCCCACCTTAGACCTTCTACCAGAGCAACATGATACACTGGGCCAAAACATAGGGTGATACTCTGTTTCTAGGGGGTTCAGGAAGAGAAGCTGGGCTGTTCTGGCCATTTCTTCTCTATCTCAGGCTATTGCACATGCTACAGTTATTCTTCAGCACAGCAAATGAGCAAAAGTGGGGAAAGGACAAGTCCAAGGTTATACAAAAAACTGTCCTGCACCATTATTTTGTAGGAAGATGCCAGAGTTGGTTTCTCTTCCCAGTGCATGTTATTTTTTTTTTAACATGGTATGAGAGTTTTTTAATTACAAAATCAACTTGCTATAGAAACTTCTGGATAAATGCAAAAGAATCTCTTGACCACTGGGGCGGGGTGAATAGTAGGTTCTTACATATAATGCCATCCCTACTTGTAAAACATCTTATCAGGAGGCATTTCTATTAGCTCTCCAATAAAATGCGTGTCAAAAGATTCATACCTGCTTAGCATAAAAATACTCCACCATTTACATTTCTAGGTATTGTCCTTATAACAGTGCATGTTATCCTAACTGATACAGTAGGTTAGATACTTTTCACCATTTAAAATGTATCTCAGGATGTGGATTCCTGGTACTCTGATGATGGGAATTACCTCTTGTTAGTTTTCTGTCTTTTTTCATTAGTATAATTATGAACACATATTCACTGCAACATTGATGGGGTTTGTGGTGACATTTCCATACAGGCACAACGCCGTGCATTAGCCATGTCCAGCCGCCCTTCTTCCACTCTCAACCGCTCCCCCACCTCTTCCAGCACCCTTCTCAATCCCCAAAAGTCCCTCCTAATTTCTTTTTGTCCCCCTCCCATCTCTTTTTGCCCTTCCCCATCTTTAACGAACACCATTCCATGCCATACATGATTTCTTTCTGGGTTTCCTTAAATCAGTGACAGTATGTGGTATTCGTCTCTCAGTGCCTGGCTGTTTCACTCAACGTGCATCCATATTGCTTCAAATGGCAAAATTTCATTCTTCTTGATAGTCGAATATTTACCTCCTATTAGCTTTGCTATATTTTATATACCTATCTCTCCCTTGAAAGCCCAGTTATTTAATCCAAAGCATTTACTTTTGCATCTTAAGAATATAATTACTGAGAAAGATAATTTAGATGATGGGGAGGGTTGGGCATGGAACCTTAGAGAAGTGTTTTCATTTCTCCAAGGACTCATGAGGTAACAGTGCCTTTGCTCTTCTTTCTATCATCTGGAGTTAAGAAAGTAGACATTTTATGGATGGTTCTGTTGTTTCTATGTACTTGGTGCATTTTAAACTTTTTATAAAGGGAAAACATACAGACATATACACAGAACTACATTTAGACAATTTGTTGGTATTATCCCAGTGTTAGAACTTTGGACTCTATATTATATACTATATGTTATAAATAATAGGATAAGTATATTTACTATATTACATATTGCATTGTTATTACATCATGGGCATATGATATTTATTATAATTATGTTATGCTCTTGTATATTAACATTCTTTTATGAGCCTGTTAAGGATCATAACTATTAATTAGCTTGTGCTGTGTAGACAACAGATCCTTTACCTTTCTTTCTATTATATATATTTGGCAAGCAATCATGGAACATCTTCCTTGAAGTCTGTGCTGCCAATATGTGCCCAGAGTCTATTCAGACATTAAATAGGAGACCTACACATTTGAGTAATTTAAGTGTTTCTTAATTATTTCAAAGTCAACTGATGATGTTTCAGAGAGAAATATGTCACCAAGAGCATGTATCTGTACAACAATATAACAAGATAAGTAATTTGTATTTCTGGGCTATTGATCATCACATTGGAAAGTGTTTTCCTTTTCTTGATTTTTTTATAACAGTTGAAAAATTATAATAATGATACATAATTTAGTTTAAAACAATGCACAGACTATTTTCTTATTGATGTTTGAAAGAAGAGAGGGAGAGTTCTAGAAAGTGAAGGCATTTTATAGGGTTAAGTTAAAAACCAATAGTCATTGTTCTTTTAGGTAGAATGTTTACCTTTCATTTCCAGATTCCTGCTCAATAACTTCGTATATTAAAGGAAAAATATCACAAATTTAAGATGGATGGTTTATCTGCAGTGAAATGTGGTATTTGTTGTTGTTGATAAATAATGAAAGAAAATGATCTCAGAGAGATGTATCTGCTATGTTGGAGCAGTTGTTACTGAGCATACAATGTAATGGAAGATTGTGTGGCTGAGATATGACTGAGTACTGAATAATCATTGAACTTTGACTTGTTTATAATTTAGAAACAATAATGACAAACACAGAATGCTCCTGAGTTACTGATTAAGCGTGATGGCAGTTGCCAAATCCAATGACTGTCAACTATGGTTCTGTTCTGCTCCATCAAGGACTTCCATCAAGGATAAAACAAAGTGTTTATTTGGGAAATAGACAACTCGAGCCAACACTTGACTGGTGTAAAATTTGATGTTGACTTTGGCAAGTGAGAGAGTTAAATATTACTGTTTTATGATTGATTTTCTTATTTCAGAAGATTTATGATCCTCATTATGTTTTGCTCTAATCAGTCTTAGCCCAGTGGTGTGTGCTTTTAGGCACTAAACACATATTAATTAAATGAACTAATGAGTGCATATTGAAACTGTTCCTATTTCCTGAGTGTAAGCTACCTGGTACCGAAACCCAGGAAAAAATCTCGGAGGCAGAGTATAGCTTTTACTACTTTTACTTCTACTTTCTTAGAGCTTAGAGAGGGAAAGAAAGATTTTTAGAGAGAAAGATTAAAGCGAGCTTTTCTTCTTGTCTTAGAGAAAGATTAGAGCTTCTTTCTTCTCTCTTCTTTCTTCCTTCTTCTTTTCTTCTGTCTTCTGTCTTCCTCAGGAGTCTCGGCCTAACTCTGACCAGTCATTACTTCTTCTATCTGGTTTCTCTTCTGTCTTCTGTCTGGTTTCTCTTCTGTAACCGCTCTGCCTACGTTCTGGCCGCTCTGATTCTTCTGACCGACCGAGTGACTGCCCGGCTGACTGAATTCTCCGTTCTCCTAACTCGGACCGCTTTCACCCGGTTATATACCTTCAGGTTTGCGGGTGCCTACAGGTGTGTCACATACATATCAGGTGGAACCCATGGCTTCCAGCTAGCTACAACAGCCCTTCCTAATTAGGGCTCCTTCACCTGAGGACACATCAAGAGAATCTGAAGTAAAAAGAAGAATTTCCTTTAGAAGATAATACATGGAAAATGTTCCTTGGTATCATAGGATAGCAAGAACTAGTTTGATGGGTATTCTTTAGTTCTTGAGTTGGTTAACAGATGGAAACATGATTTGGGGTTTCACTGATGGGTTTGTGTCCTATGGTCAATGTGCTTTACATGTTTTAGGGAACTAGAGGAAAGAAGAGTTTGGTTTTCATTCTGTCTCTAGTTTGGCCTTTCTGTATCATTAGGATCAGACCTTAAACCCTCTGGTTCTCAGTAATATTCAGTCTTGGGTTTGGTGGGTGGAGATAAACTTGAAATACTGTTATTTATAAAGGGGGTCATGACATAAAAAGGTTAGTAAAACTATCCAAATCATATTGAGAAGTTTTAAATCAGATAACTTCCATGGGGTCAGGCATATACCCAGCACTTAATCCCAATAGGTTCTTTTAGCACAGATTTTGAAAGCACCAGCCAGGTCCTGATTGTGAGGGAATCCATGTTGGTGGATGTAGAGTTATAATTTTTTTTTCAGGAGTAGAGAAGTCTACATAAGAAACATGCAATAAAGGAAATATATTCTGATTTTTTTTTTATATAAAAGAATAACTGGTGGGTAGAACCAACCATGCACACACCCCTGAATATAAAACTGAAAGAATCCTGAGCTTTATAACTGTGTGCAGTAGTGTATTCTATGGATAAGAAAACATTTGCATATAATTTGAATTTGAATATTTGTTTCTGTGTTCATCTTATTTCATATTTAGTACATGTGTAGGGCTATACTGGTTGTTTATGATTGTCTAGCAAATATTGATGATATTGGTAATCTTGTGTTTGTTAAATACTTTAGAGATCAATCTACTTTCTTCCCTCCATCAATGAATAAAGCATTCATTTGTTCTCAGCTTATTATGTGCAGATGGTACACAGTTGGTGATGGATTTATTGTGATTAAAAATGTTGATACTAGACATAGCCCTAGACTTCATGGAAAATCATAGTACCAAGATATGTGCAAAACACTTCATCTTTATTAGTTTATTTAACCCTTTGGCTCCTCTCTTCAGTACAGACAGTGTTATGTTGTCTAACAAAGAGAAAACTGAGGCATTATTGTTTAAGAAATTTTCCTAAGGTCACACGCAGTTCTGGTTGCCTAAGGTCTGCCTATCACTGAAAACGCCTTCACTAGATTGTTAATATTACTTCATGTATTGTAATAATTTAGGAAACATATGGATTCAAAATCCAACAATTTACTGCAGGTAATATGCTTCAGGAGGATCTGTAATTGAGAGGTAGGACTTGGCATTAGACCTGCCTAGAAAAGGGTCCCCACCCCCAAATGATGCTTATGACCTAATTCCTCTCTCTTGAACTCAGTGGTCTTTCACTGTGCTGGCCCATTCCCAGGAAGGGACTCTCCCTGTGGTTAATTAATGGCAGACAGAGGCACCAGGGGCAAAATCTTTCCAACTTCAACTCCAGAGTAAAGAAGTGAGTACCTTTCTAGAAGCTGGATCAACCCTACAGGAGGTGTACCTGAGGTTCACCTGCTCTCCTAGGGTAGAGGATAGGGAAGTGCAGCAGAGAAGGGACTCACACATTGTGATGTAAATCCCCTGGACCTCAGTCAGTCCCTACTGGATCTTCTGGCAGTCACTGAGGCATGTGCATGGTCCATGAAAAGCTGTCTTTCTAAACAAGCCACCTCTGAAATCCCTGAGTAGCCTGCGGGCATGAGCAGTGGCCCAATGAGGGCGGTAGAGAGAGGACACACTGGGTACCTGAAACCCCAGGGAGTGATGATGGAGGCCAACCTGAAGCTCCCCAGCCTTCTTCCTCTGCATCAGGACTGTCATCCACATCTGCTCTGGCTTCCCACTCCCAGGATTCTCTCTGCCATGCACACCTGCTTTTCTCGGGCCCCTTTGCAGTCACAAAGGCCAAAAAATTAAGAATTTGGGGGAGCAGACCTCAGCCAGTGATCCCTTCTGTGGGATGACTCTGCCCTGCACCTGCCACACTGACTCCCAGATGACTCCAGTGGGGACCAAGATCCAGTGACTTGGCATAACAATGCATGTACTTCCCTTCTCTGTCTCACTTCCCTCACCCCTACCAGTGCTTTCCTCCCAAGCAAACCATTTTCCTTGATCCTTTGTCTAAGAGACTGCAAATACTCACCTAGAAAAAACAATTGCAGAGAACACAGGTGTTACAGTTTGCCTGTTGAAGGCAAATGTAATTGAATAGCACTCCAGGGTGGAGCTATTTGTAAATGCTCTGAATCTTTAAGAAGAGGGGCCTCATAGGAGGTCTTCAGATTATTAGAAGCATGTCCCCATAGGGAATTGTGCGACCCTGGACCTTCTCTTCTCTCTTTGTACTTCCTGGCCATGGAGTGAGCAATTTGCTCCACCACAAAACCCTTGCCTTTGCCATCCTGTTTGCCTACCAGAGGCCCAAGGCGATGGAGCTGCCCAATGTTGGACTGGAGCCTCCAGAACTGTGAGTCAAGCTAAAACTTTTCTCTCTAGTTACTGATCTCAGGTGTTTCCGTGTAGTGATGGAAAGCTAGCACAGCAGGCTTTTAAATATTTTTGAAATATCACTTGTCTTCTATTGTTATTTTCTTCCTATAAAAGTACACAAAAGTAAGGATGAGGGAACTGCAAAATATTCCTCCAGAAATTCACACACACACACACACACACACACACACACACACTCACCACATATGCATACATACAGAATAATCACATTTAAAATTCTTTTTTCATTAGGTGCCAAAGCACCCATAAGTCTCTCAACTTTCTGGTATGACCAAATTATCATAGAAGATTGTCTTATCACTGTATTCTTTATTTTATACTTAAGGCTATTATATTAGTCATTTAGTTGGAAAAATAAGGGATGCTTATGGCATATCATTTGAAAGTAACAACCTGTTTCCTGTTCCTCCAGTGCCATTACCCATTGATTACCAGTTTTCCTGGCTTCTTGAAAACACTTCCCAAACTCATCTATGCATGCCTCAGGACATACCAATATGTGGAATATGTAACACGAATTTTAAGGTGCCCTACACATTTTTCTTCAACCTGTTTCTCTTATGTGTCCTGGAGGCTCTGTCAAAGTCAATGGAAATTTCCAGTTCTTTCAAGCTTAACATTATACTAATGCACATCACTTATTGAGTTAGGTCCTTGATGATGATTATTTTGTTGTTTCCAGTTTTTGCTATCTGTAAGACACTGTGACAAGAATATTCAATATAGCTTCATGAGTAAATATATCTCCTACCTTTCTAGGAAAGAAATTGCTGTATAGACATATGCATTAAATATTTCTAAGGTTATCACACAATTGTCTTCCATTTAAACATTAAAAATTTTAAAAAATCCTTTCCCTATAACCTGAGTGATGTGGTAAGTTAGTAAACATTCTTATCTTTGCCAATTATGTGATTTGAAAAGGATGACTTGTGGTTTTAATTTTAACTTTTTACATTCTGAGTAAGACTAATATTTTTCAAAGCTTTGAAGTTGCTTATATTATTTTTCCTTGAACTGAATTTTTTTCCACGTACTTTATTTTCTACAGAATACTTTGTAATTTTTTATTTTTTTTTTTGCTTAATGATTCTTTTTTTCCCACATTTTAAATTGTTGCATTATAGTTGTATATACTGATGGACATTTTTGTTATATATTCATATATGCACATAATATAACTATATAATTTGGCTAATATCACACACCAGCACTTCCCCCCTCCCTCCCTCCCTCTCTCCCACTCCTTGGTCCCTTTCCTCTACTGATCTCCCTTTGATTTTTCAAGAGATCTACTCCCACCTCCCCCCAACTTTTTTCTCTATATCTACCACATATGAGAGAAAACACACAACCCTTGACCTTCTGAGTTTGCCTCATTTTGCTTAACATGATGGTATCTAGTTTGATTCAAATTCCTGCAAATGATAATTTTATATTTTCTTTATGGCTGAATAAAATTCCTACATATATGCACATATATACATATATATTTGTGTATATATACCACATTTTCTTTATCCATTCATTTGTTGATCTCTATAGAAAAACTTACACTCTTTATAATATTAAACATTAACTAGAAGTTATTTAACAAATTTTATGAGAAAAGCTTTTAAAAAACATGTCCAAATAGAATTTTTTTAAAGATAAGCTTATATGATGTTCAATGCCAATAAAAAGGAGAATAAATAGCAGTTTTACTAACTGCGCCCCCTTCAATTTTTTTGGTACCAGGGATTGAACCCAAGAGTGCTTAACCACTAAGCCACATCCCACCCCTTTTTTATTTTTTGTTTTGAGACAAGATCTCCTTAAGTTCTTAGGGCCTCGGTAAATTGGTGATCTTCCTCCTCAACTTCTGAAGCCACTGGGATTACAGGCATGCAACACTGGGCCAAACAAACCAAAATTTTAAACTTAATTCATTTGCCAACAATTTATCTAAATTTGGTGATCTTGGGTTCTTTCAATGTATTTGTGTTGTTTCTTTAAAAATACTTCCTTAACTTAGCGTATTTAAAATAGTGGAAATCAAATGTCCTTGTTTTCTTGGGAATTTAGGAGTATTCCATTTATACACGTCCTTAGAACTCCTATAGAATCTGAATGTAGAGATGTTAAAAGGTATGCTATAATTAAGGTATTCTTGCCATGGAAACAAAAATCTCTTTCCTATACTATATTTAAGTAGCACTCCGGTCACTGTCCAGGCATGTGACCAATTGAATTCAAAGCTAAAGACAAGAAAATTGAACTCCAGTTTGGGTTGAACCTCTGAATGTTTCATCAATAAAAAGAGAGTCCATATTCCAAGTGAATCAGGAAAAGTCAGCCAGAATCTTTAGATGCAGACCTGAGTGATCTTGGAGTGAGGTAACATCTTTGGAAGGAATTGCTCATGTGGAACCAGGGTAGCTTGGGGGAAATGTTACAGCTTGTGGATCTTTACTGAGTTTTGTGTTAATTTGTGTGGGAAGAAAGTTTAAGCTGGATTGTATCTCCCTTTCCCATGCAGTCTATGCCTGGTGCCTGGCTTAGTGAATTCATTGCAAAATAAAAGAAACAGACAGCCATCAGTTCTGGGGATATCTAGAGTGCAGCTCCATGACATACCATGGACAATGAGACAGTGAGGAAAAAGTGGTGGATAGAATGAGGAGGACACCATGAAGAAGAACGAGGAGTGGAAAGGGTCAAATAGCTGGTTGAATAAAACAGGACTAACTTCATCTCCGGTAATCAGGATTTCCATATGTGATCCTCCTGAGCTTAGTGCAACCTCATAGGTTCTTCCAGAAATACTTCATTTTCATGTAGCATAGTGTATTCTGCAACTTTTACTAAAAATACTACAGTTCAGGGGCTTGCCTTGGACTCCTCCTCAGCTCTTGAAGCCAAAGCTCTTAAAGTCATCAAATGTTTCTCATCTCCATCTATGTCACCTGGTACAAAGCTGGTAAAATCCCTACCATAGTGGCTGATGACAAAGATGTATTAAGTGAGTGGGTGCTTGAAAGAAAGACACAATGTTGTCAAGGAAATATTTAAAACCAGTGCTAAAAGAAATGCCCTTGGAGCACCCTGACATACTGCAGTCTTTATGCCTAGAGGGGTGGACAAGTTAAGGGCAGTGACTCTCATACTGGCTTCATACCAGTATTGTCATCTTACCCTAGTTCCTGAATGATGGACTTAGGAAAGAACATTGGTTCTAATAATTAACTTTGCTTAATTCTTGTCTCCAAAGATTTTTTTTTTTTTTTAAATCTCAGTTTAAATAACTTTGATGCTTTTCTCCCGAATTTGAGGACCTTTCATTGTTTTCCATTCTCTGCTCCAGATTTTTCTGGACTGTTTTGTTTCATTCCTAATTTCCTCAAAAACTTTGGAATTCTGTTTATAATCAACTACCATAAAGATTGACCCATTATTATATATATGCAGACTTTTCTAATCTGTTATGCTAGTTAGTGGGGTTGCTGGGATTCCAGAATCTGGATCTCAAATTCAACAATTTGACCATGACATTTAAATCATCCTACTGTCATTCTATGGATAAAAAGAAAGAAAACCAACACATAAATAGTACCTGCTTTATAGATAAGAGATGAGTTTGATAAATCCTTCTCTAGAGTATAGATAATCTTATGATAGGTGTCATTTCCATCTAAAAATATAAACTATTGTAAATTAACTACATAATAACTAGATAAAAATATATAATCTAGATGAGCATTAGTCTAGCCAGAAAGTACACTTTGGATAGTCAAAAATGATGTACATTTTTGCCTAAACCAGTGAGTTATGTTATGCTACTTACTATATCAAATTATTATTAAGAATAATTACTCCAACCAAAATCATTGGGCTACAAGGGTTATGCATGTAACAATTCTGACTCCATTCCTGAGCTATTACAATGCTGCTTTGTTTTAAAATTGGCATCAACGATTTTTTTTTTTTTTTTTAAGGTACTAGGAATTGAACTCAGGGGCACTTGGCCACTGAGCCACATTCCCAGTCCTAATTTGTATTTTATTTAGAGACAGGGTTTCACTTAGTTGCTTAGCACCTCCCTTTTGCTGAGGCTTGCTTTGAACTCCTGATCCTCCTGCCTCAGCCTCCTGAGCCTCTGGGATTACAGGCCTGCGCCACTGCACCCGACATCATCAACAAATTAAACTTACTGTAGTAACTCAAATCATCAGCAGTTAAATTGGTCACTAACTCTTAATGCAAATGTTAATTCAGTTTTCCTTTGGGAAAGGGAGTAAGAGAACAACCATCAATCACAGTCATAAGTTAGCAGTTTAAGTGTTAAATAGTACCCCACAAAAAAAATTAAAGTGGAACATTGGAAAAGCTTAGAGTTTTCTTTTTTCCATTGGGAATGAACACTGACGTTTGTTACAACTCCAAATTTCTAGACCTATCTCTCCCAAATTGATAATACAGACTAATATTTTAATAGGTGTTTAAAAAGGGGGAGATTGTGGTCATAAGATTTTGGTGTTAGGTTTATTGAATTATAATTCAGAACAATACATGTCCATTGTTTCATAGAACACAGGTAAAATTAATATTGTAAAAAAAAAAAAAAAGAAAAAAAAAAGAAAAAAGAGCTGATGGGTAGTTCAGTGGTAGAATGCTTGCATAGCATGTTCTAGGCACTGGGTTCTATCCTCAGCACCATATTAAAAAAAAAAATAAACTAACTAACTAAATAAATAAAGGTATGTGTCTTAGTAGTTCTGAGAACCTGGTCCAATGAACTAACCTAACTAAATGGACTAACCTAAGTGGACCAACCAAATCTAGCTTAGTTTCTTCATCTGTAAAATATTGATTATGTGGTCTTTAAAATACTGTTATTAGATTCCATTCAAACAGAACCCCCAATTACTTTTTCAGTTATAAGGTTAATTACAGGGAGTAGAAACAAGACAGAAGTATTCAAAAATAAATCAGAACACACAATCATAGAGGCAACAAGAAAAATAGAAAAGGGTTTATGTTGGTGCAAGGACAGTGAGAAGAG
Source organism: Tamias sibiricus (assembly GCA_025594165.1). Classification (NCBI taxonomy): domain Eukaryota; kingdom Metazoa; phylum Chordata; class Mammalia; order Rodentia; family Sciuridae; genus Tamias; species Tamias sibiricus. Next base: position 17,690,652 of record CM046662.1, read on the forward strand.
ACTGGGAAAGATGACAGCTAGGCAATACGTGACAAAGGTCAGTCTCATTTTCACTTTATACATTTGAAAACCTGCCATTTCTCATGAAAATTTGGAACACAGAATAAAAGTATCCATTAGTAGGAGAATTGATAATAAAATGGTGGTACTAACATAGAAAGAAAGACTCTAAAAACAGTGAGAGTTAAGAAGCTATTGCAACTTAAAAAAAATGAGAAAATATTATAAGCACAGCCATCCCTGAAAGAAGCCAGGCCAAAAAAAATAAAAAGACATAATATATAAGTCATTTTATACATTTCAAGGAGGGATATAGTGATATGAGTAAGGACAGAATTATTTATGAATGGGTTGTGACAAAATTCATCAATCTGTAAATATGTATTTCTTGCACTTCTCTGCATACATGCTGTATATCAATAATTCTCTTTTTCTTTCACAAAACTACAATTTGTGGAATATTGTTCATATGCCAGGTATTGACCTTCCTACCTCATGTCTATGATCTTTTAATTCTTTCAACTTCTAATTAGATTCTTTTATAATCCTCATGTGTATTGAAACAACTGGCAACTTGATTCATTTATCCTTATGATCACCCTGGCCTCCAAAAGAAAGCAGAAAATACTGTTTATTTTGTGTGATCCTCACCCCTGTGTGCTTAACCACTGTGCTGTATTGCTCCAGGGAAAAGGCCCCTAGAGCATGTTGCAGAAACTGATTAAACTATCACCACCTTCCAAAGATGTTTTTTTTGTTTAAAATACTAGAAGGGCACGAATGAACGAATATTCCTATAGCAGGAGACTAAGAACTTTTTTTTTATTAGAATATTATAGTTTATACTCAGTAATTGGGTTCATTTTGACAAAATCATACATGCATGGAATTTGATTTATTCCGTTTCTGTTCCTGTACCTCCCTTTTCTGTCTCCTCCTCCCTCCCCCTTTCTTCCTTTACTTATCTGGCTTCACTGGCTTATTTATTTACTTTTGATTGGTGCTTTATATGTATACATAAAGGTGGAATTCACTGTGGTATATTTGTACATGCACATAGCAAATTTTGTTAATTTTTCATTCTTTATTTCCTCACTTTTCCCATCCCTCCTCCCTCTCCATATCCTTCTTCTACTCCACACAACTTCCTTTTTATTTTTATGATATCCAAACCCCAGCCTCTATATCTTCCCTGACTTTACTCCAGCTTTTGCAAATGACAAAATATTTGACCCTTGATTTTCTGAGCCTTGACTTATTTCACTTAGAATTGATATTATCCATTTCCATACATTTAACAGCAACTGCAAAAATTTCATTCTTCTTCATGGCTAATTCTCCAGTGTGTGTGTGTGTGTGTGTGTGTGTGTGTGTGTGTGTGTGTGTGTTTGTGTGTGTGAATGTATGTATCACATTTTCTTAATCCATTCATTTTTGATGGGCATCTGTGCTGGTTCTACAATTTGACTATTGTGAATTGTGCTGTTATAAACATTGTTGATGTGACTGTATCCCTATGGTATGCTGATTTTATTTCCTTTTGATAAATACCAAGGAGTTGTGTAGCTGGGTCACATGGTATCTCCTGTTCCTAGCTTCTTGAGAAATCTCCATACTGCTTTCCAGAGTGGTTGTATTAATTTGCAGTCCTACAAACAATGTATGAGCATACCCTTTCCTCACATCCTCATCAGCATTTATTATTATTGATATTCTTGATAATTGCCCTTATAACTAGAGTAGTTTTGATTTTTTCAGTGTTAAGCTTTTTTGAGCTTTTTATATATTCTGGATATTAATCCCCTGTCAGAGGAGTTGCTGGCAAAGATTTTTATCCTATTCCCTAGGGAACTAAGAACTTTGACAGAATGTAGACTGAGTATCCTGTCCTTGATTCTGACATTGCATATAAAGCCTTCAGTTAAGTCCACAGGATGCTAGAACACTGGCTTGGAAGAAAAAGAGTAATCAGCTTGATTGCTTGAACTACATAAAAGGAGAAAAATAATTTTAATATATTATTTTCCTAAAATATTATTTTAGTAAATATTCCAAGAAATAGATCAATGTCCTTTATACACAGCTTTAGATAAAGCATACCTTGGGGGCTACTTTTAAAAATTTCTAGCAACTTTATGTGTACTGACAAAATGTCCTTTTTTTTCTTTAATGGATGTATTTTGTTTTCTTCCAAGTTTCAAGCCATTTCATATTAAAACAGGAACCTTTACTTTCTTGGCTGATAGTGTTTTCATTAATCATTGTTTATCCTTCTAACCTATTCTTTCATGTGATTGAAATGACTGCTTGAATGATCAGTTCTCTCCCTCAATTTACAGATGCAAAAGGAAAAGGAGCTTTTTATATAACCCGTTAGCTAATCTGTCTCCTGGCAGTGTTGCTAACACCCCATGAATGTCTTGGCAGATACAACTCAAGGAAAAATAGAGAATTTCTAGTCCCAAGAGAAGTTTTTACTATATTGCCTCTTAAAAAATGATAAACTATTGTACCATCCCCTTACTTCCCAAGCCATACCTGAAGAGCTGTCAATAACTACGAGAGTGTTTTTTTTGACAAGAGAGATTCTGAACAGAGAGATTCTGTATGTGGGAAATACACTGAGTCATGTGATTCTCCTGCTGTGGCTGCAAAATTTATAATTTTCTGTGCTTCTTTAAAAATGCATTTTTTACAATATTCTTTGCCAAAGTTCTTTTTTCCCATTATTTTTGCATAATAAAGATATATTTTAGGTATTTATGGTTGTAAATTTAATGTAATAATTTTATTTATTTATTTAACTATTTTTATTAGAGCATTATAGTTATACAAAATAGTAGGGTTCATTTTGACAGATTTGTAAATGCATGTAACAGTTTTCTTCATTTCAATTCCCAGTTCTTTCTCTTTCCCTCACTAATGGTATATTTCTAATGCACTGGTTTTTCATAAAGAAATAGCTACTGAAAATTATCAGCATAATGCAGTGTTAATGAATTATAATTCAATTTTGAAAGACAGCTATATAGTGCCCAAATTCTCTTTTGGCCAAAGTTACTATTTATCTACAGACAGATCAAAAAGGAGATTCATGTGCAAAAAGGTTCATACAAAAATAAAGCAGACTTAGATTTTTATGTTGGGATTTGCTAGGTTTAAGGTAAGATAGATTGTATGGATGATTCTATTACCTAAAATTCCTTACCACCCTTTTCTAAATACTTTGAGACACAATTTTCTGGTCAAACCACTAGACTCAGAATAAAAGGAGTCAGGAAGTCATTAAACAAGGCAACATATTTGCTTCTACTTGACGTCTAATGAACAATAGGCACTTTACATATAATTTTATCCTTACAGCAACATAGTAAGCAGATATCACTGTTTTCTTTATGTTCTCAGTGACAAACCTAAAGCTGGTGCTTGAGACCCTTGTCTCAAGCCTAGATCTACTAGAATCTGTCTTTCTGTTTCCACTGTTATGCTGTCTACTTTTTCTCTCTGCAACTGAATTCTCATTTAGAGCAAGTACCCCCCAGAGAGGCTGATGACCCTTAAAGAGGGAAGAAGAGAGCATTTGAAGGAAGTAAAGAAGTGAGTTGGCTGCTGGAACCCTAGTATTTTTAATCTCTCTGCTGTGTAGAACAAACAGCTGAATCCAGCTACTAACTCTGTGCTTGCTAGGTCTTCCACCGATTAAAAATCTTTGCCTCCTGATGGGTGACCCATTATGGTATCTAGAAATGAGACCAAGTGGGCCAGCAGTATTTCACCTATAAGGTATTTATTAATTATTCAACAAAATTTTGTAGAATAAGTATTATGTGCCTGGTACATTCACAAGTATCAGGATTCAGTGTTGAATAAAATTAGAATAGAATAGAATAGAATAGATAGAATAGAATAGAATAGAATAGGTCTTTTTCCTAGTGCATAAGTATTTTATTGGTGAGGGAGAAAAATAAATTTTTAAATAGACCTACAAATGAACTAGATAACTTCAGATAGAGAGTAGGAATAAAGAAGAAAATAGAACAGAGAATGGTGGGATGGAGGAGAGAATACCTCAAATTTTTATTTGGTCCTTTATTCAGGTACCTTGGGTAGAAAAAAATTATCTGAAAAGTTGACATTTGAAGTAAGTGCAGAATGATTAGAGGGACCAAAATAGTCTAGGTAAAGGAACAAGCATGGAGATATCCCAGGGAAGAAAGAGGTCCTGAGTGAATTGATATAGATAAGGAATAGGAGCTAATAAGATGGGTTTAAGATATAAGGTCTGATGTGTGGGGCCTTTTAAAGAGTTTGAGTTGGATTCTAAATGTAATGTGAGGTCACTCCTCTATGAATTTTGTGACCTGAAATATGCTTTTGAAAAGGCAACTCTGTTTTTTATATCTATAAATTGGTGTAGAATTTATATCCTTTTCTCATGTAATGGTAAATGAAAAAGTCAGCCAAAGAAAACTCTTGCATTATCTAGGTAATTAAAAATACATATAAAACAAGCACATCTATCCATGTTCAGTAAGTCAGCACCACATGAGAGTACCTGTACTGACTACAAAAACATGATATCATAAAATTCTCAGAGGATTCCTGTGAAAACATTTATTCCTTCATACTAGGAAGAAGATACATAAAATTTAGTGTGCTAATGAGTTTTCTATCACTGTGACAAAAATACCTGAGAAAAACAACTTAAAGGAGGAAAGATTTATTTAGTTCACAGTTTCAGAGGTTTTAGTTCATGGTCAACTGGGCTCCATTGTTATGGGCCTGTGGTGGGGACAATCCAGATCCAAACTATAACATTTAGAGAGTCAAAATAATTTGCCTGAGTTCACAGTTCACCTAATTTTTGCAAATGGTAGACATAGCTTTCACATCAGGCAGAAAATAAAAATTACCATTATGGACTGAAAAAAACTGGATGGTTTGATTACCACTACCAGAGAGAGGACAGAGCGGCGCAGAGATCTGCGATCAGCAAACAGGGGCGGAGTGGAGCGGGCTACAGTCTGAAGCAGCGCTGTCTGCACTACAGTCACAGGTGTGGCTTCCCGGTGTGATCGGCAAGGATACGGGAGTCTGGGAGTCTGCGGAGCAGCTGTTGACTGGAGGGAGAGCACCGCCATCTTTGAAAGCTGCAGGGGCTGGTCCTGACAAAGGGGAGGAGACGGAGAGCGACTGCTGCATCCATCCAGGGACTCTCCAGCTCTCTGAAGACAACGCACAATTGGGTGAGACTTGGTTGGTCAGCAGGGGAAGGCGTTTCTGAGGCTGGCACAGCGGCCACAGGGGGCTGCAACTGTGGGTGGGCTTGGGGAGGGGGTGCCTTCTGGAAGATCCCCCTTCCCGGCGCCATTCATCTGCTGACACACACAGTCCCCCTGGGCCACTCCTTCACTGAACCGTGCAGCCGCTGGCCTAGGATGCAGCCTTGATTTCACTGACAGGATCACAGACTGTGATCCAATAGCAATTGGTTTGAACTGGAAAGGAAAAAAAGAGGGGGGCTTCCCAGGGCCCGTTTTGTCTGAGACTTGGGGTTTGACTTTTTTTTTTTTTTTTTTTTCCCCTTTCTTTTTATTGGTCTGCTTGATTTTTTGGATTGCAGGGAGGGTTTTTTTTTTTTGTTTGTTTGTTTGTTTGTATGTTTGTTTGTTTATTTTTATTTTTCTTTTTTTTGGCTTTGTTTTGTTCTGCTTTTTTTTTTTTTTTCCTTTCGCATTGATTGTTAGTGTGTTTATCTGCTTCCGCTCCCTTTTTTCTTTCATTCTTTTACTCCTTCTCACCCTTGTATCTTTTCTTCCTCCTTCATCTTTCATGTTTACATCCTGCCAGTGCATACTAAACAGAGCCAAAAACAAGTTATACGCAAAACTTGGGATTTCTAGAACCGGCGCTGGACTGGGTAGCAAAGTGGTGTTAAATATAGTTTACTCTCTATTTCCTTGATTCTCTCTCTCCTCTCTCTTACACCAATTCCTACTCTTTATCATTTTTTTTCTTTTCCAACTTACTATATATATAAATTGATCTTTTTACCTAATTGTCAACCCCATTCTCTTTCTTCCATCGTCTACTGATACTAAACCACTTCCACTAAACCATTTCAATAGATATCTCTTTTCATACTTTCCAAGAAAGAACAATTCAAGACACTTCCTTCTTCCTAAACATAACACCTCTGTATCCAATACTTGAAGCTATAAAACCCTATCAGAAGCGTACAGAGTAAATTGGAAATAATATCTGGGATAACAAAATCTGTACATTGTGACCAAACTTGGATTTTCTGAATAGAAAGTGTTAGGTTTTAAAAGTATAAAGGAATTATAAGGTGATCTGATAGCATTGTACTACAGGAACAACATAAGGCTTTAAGATAAAATCGAAACAGTCAAGGTCCCACAGTGCAGGAAGAATAGACACACGAGCAACATGAAAAAACAAGGAAAGAAAATGACACAAACAAATCAAGATACCTCATCGGCAGATGTCATGGCAAGCACAGTTGGTCAAATGCCAGAGATGGAATTTAGAAATTACATATGCCAAATGTTTATGGAACTTAAGAATGAACTCAAAAATGAGATGAGGGAGCAGGTACAGGAGGCAAAAGATCATTTTGACAAAGAACTCCAAAAACAAATACAGGAAGTAAAAGATTACTTCAATAGGGAAATAGAGGCTCTAAAGAGAATCCAAACAGAAATTCCAGAAATGAAAGAAGCAATAAACCAAAATAAAAGCTCAATTGAAAACATCTCCAACAGAATAGACCACCTGGAAGATAGAACCTCAGACAATGAAGACAAAATATATGTCTTAGAGAAGAATTTAAAACCATACAGCAAAACTTGTTAGTAATCATGAACATAACATCCAGGAATTATGGGACAGCATAAAAAGACCAAACTTAAGAGTGATTGGCGTAGAGGAAGGGGCAGAGTTTCAAGCCAAAGGAATGAGTAATCTATTTAATGAAATAATTACAGAAAATTTTCCAAGCTTGAGGAATGAAATGGAAAACCAAGTTCAAGAGGCATACCGAACACCAAACAAACAAAATCTCAACAGATCCACACCTAGACACATTATAATGAAAATGCCTAATACACTGAGCAAGGAGAGAATACTAAAAGCCACAAGAGAAAGGAAGCAAATTACATATAGGGGGAAACCAATCAGATTATGTTCAGATTTTTCAACCCAGACCTTAAAAGCAAGAAGATCCTGGAATAGCATATTTCAAGCTCTGAAAGAAAAGGGATGTCAACCAAGAATCTTATATCCAGCAAAATTGAGCTTTAGATTCGAAGATGAAATAAAAACCTTCCACGACAAGCAAAAGTTAAAAGATTTCACAACTCGAAAGCCAGCACTTCTGAGCATCCTGGGCAACATTTTTCATGAAGAAGAAGAGAAAGATGATAACGAAAATCAACAAAGGGAGATATTAAACTAAAGGAAATACCAACCAGAAGAGAAACCAAATCAAGCTAAAGACCATAAGTCAAATAATAATGGATGGGAATAAAAATCACATCTCAATAATAACCCTGAATGTTAATGGCCTAAACTCGCCAATCAAAAGACACAGATTATCAGAATGGATTAAAAGAAATGACCCAACAATTTGCTGTCTCCAAGAAACACACCTCATAGAAAAAGACATCAACAGACTGAAAGTGAAAGGCTGGGAAAAGTCTTATCACTCACATGGCCGGCGGAAGCAAGCAGGGGTTTCCATTCTCATATCAAATAAGGTAGACTTCAAACCAAAACTAATCAAGAGGGACAAAGATGGATATTTCTTATTACTTAAGGGAACCATCCATCAACAGGATATAACAATCATAAATCTGTATGCCCCAAATAATGGAGCACCTACATTCATCAAACAAACGCTTCTTAAGTTCAAGAGTAAAATAGACCACAACACAGTTATTCTAGGGGACTTCAACACACCTCTCTCACCAATGGATAGATCATCCAAACAAAAGCTAAACAAAGAAACTTTAAGCCTCCTCAAAACAATTAACAATTTAGACCTAACGGACATATATAGAATATTTCATCCCTCAGTAAACGAATACACATTTTTCTCAGCAGCACATGGCTCCTTCTCCAAAATAGACCATATATTATGTCACAAGGCAACTCTCAGCAAATATAAAAAAATAGAGATACTACCCTGCATGCTATCGGACCATAAAGGGATGAAATTGGAAATCAACGACAAAACAAGGAATAAGAAAAACTACTCCATCAACTGGAAGCTAAACAACATGCTACTGAATGAACAAGGGGTTGAAGAAGACATCAAAGAGGAGATCAAAAAATTCCTAGAGGTAAATGAGAACACAGATACATCATATAGAAATCTCTGGGACACTATGAAGGCAGTAGTAAGAGGAAAATTCATTGCACTGAGTTCATTCCTTAAGAGGAAAAAAAAACCAACAAATAAATGACTTAACATCACACCTCAAAGCATTAGAAAAAGAAGAACAGACCAACTCCAAGAGCAGTAGAAGACAGGAAATAATTAAAATCAGAGCAGAAATTAATGAAATTGAGACTAAGGAAACCATTCAAAGAATTGACAAAACTAAAAGTTGGTTCTTTGAAAAAATAAACAAAATTGACAGACCCTTAGCAATGCTAACAAAAAGAAGAAGAGAAAAAACTCAAATTACTAACATTCGTGATGAAAAAGGGAATATCACAACAAAAACACCTCAGATATACAGAATATTATTAGAAATTACTTTGAAAACTTGTACTCTAATAAAATAGAAAATACTGAATGCATTGACAGATTTCTAGAGTCATATGATTTGCCTAAACTGGATGTGGAGGCTATACATAATTTAAATAGATCAATTACAAGCGAAAGAAATAGAAGATGTCATCAAAAAGCTACCAACAAGGAAAAGTCCAGGACCTGATGGGTTTATAGCCGAGTTCTATAAGACTTTCAAAGAAGAACTAATACCAATGCTCTTCAAACTATTTCAAGAAATAGAAAAAGAGGGAGCTCTTCCAGACTCTTTCTATGAGGCCAATATTACATTAATTCCAAAGCCAGGCAAAGACACATCCAAAAAAGAAAACTTCAGGCCCATATCTTTAATGAACATAGATGCAAAAATCCTCAACAAAATCCTGGCAAATCGGATACAAAAACATATCAAAAAGATAGTGCACCACGATCAAGTGGGGTTTATCCCGGGGATGCAAGGCTGGTTCAATATTCGGAAATCAATAAACATAATACATCACATCAATAGACTTAAAGACAAAAATCATATGATCATCTCAATTGACGCAGAAAAAGCATTTGACAAAATACAACACCCCTTTATGTTCAAAACACTGGAAAAACTAGGAATATCAGGAACATATCTTAACATAATAAAAGCTATTTATGCAAGGCCCCGAGCTAACATTATCTTAAATGGAGAAAAATTGAAAGCATTCCCTCTAAAAACTGGAACAAGACAGGGATGTCCCCTTTCACCACTGCTATTTAACATAGTACTGGAAACTCTGGCCAGAGCAATTAGACAGACGAAAGAAATTAAAGGGATCAAGATAGGAAAAGAAGAGCTCAAATTAGCACTATTTGCTGATGACATGATAATCTACCTAGAAGACCCAAAAAACTCTACCAGAAAACTTTTACAACTAGTAAACGAATTTGGCAAAGTTGCAGGATACAAAATCAATACACATAAGTCAAAGGCATTTGTGTACATCAGCGACAAAGACTCTGAAAGGGAAATGATGAAAAATACCCCATTTGCAATAGCATCAAAAAAAATAAAATACCTGGGAATCAACCTAACGAAAGAGGTGAAAGACCTGTATAACGAAAATTATAGAACACTAAAGAAAGAAATTATAGATGAACTCAGAAGATGGAAAGACCTACCTTGCTCTTGGATAGGTAGAATTAATATTGTCAAAATGTCCATACTACCAAAAGCATTATACAGATTTAATGCAATTCCTATCAAAATCCCCATGTCATTCTTCAAAGAAATAGAAATAGCAGTCATGAAATTCATCTGGAAAAATAAGAGACCCAGAATAGCCAAAGCAATCCTGAGCAAGAAAAGTGAAGCAGGGGGCATCACCATACCAGACTTTAAATTATACTATAGAGCAATAGTAACAAAAACAGCATGGTATTGGCACCAAAACAGACTGGTGGACCAATGGTACAGAATTGAGGATACAGAGACTAATACATTTAATTACAGCTATCTTATATTAGACAAAGGTGCCAAAAATGTACAGTGGAGAAAGGATAGCCTCTTCAACAAATGGTGCTGGGAAAACTGGAAATCCATATGCAACAAAATGAAATTAAACCTTTATCTCTCACCATGCACAAAACTCAATTCAAAGTGGATCAAAGACCTAGGAATTAGACCAGAGACAATACACCTAATAGAAGAAAAAGTAAGCTCCAATTTCCAACATGTTGGATTAGGCCCCAAGTTCCTTAATAAGAACCCTGTAGCGCAAGAATTACTACCAAGAATTAATGAATGGGATAGATTTAAACTAAAAAGCTTCTTTTCAGCAAAAGAAACAATCAGTGAGGTGAATAGAGAGCCAACTAATTGGGAACAAATATTTAATACATGCACATCAGATAGAGCACTAATCTCTAGAATATATAAAGAACTCAAAAAACTTTACACTAAAAAAACAAATAACCCAATCAATAAATGGGCTAAGGAATTGAGAAGACACCTCTCAGAAGAAGATACACGATTAATCAACAAATACATGAAAAAATGTTCAACATCGCTGGCAATTAGAGAAATGCAAATCAAAACTACTCTAATATTTCACTTCACTCCAGTCAGAATGGCAGCCATCAAGAACACAAGCAACAATAAATGTTGGAGAGGATGTGGAGAAAAAGGCACACTCATACATTGCTGGTGGGACTGCAAAATGGTGCAACCGTTATGGAAAGCAGTATGGAGATTTCTTGGAAAACTGGGAATGGAACCATCCTATGACCCAGCCATCCCACTCTTGGGTATATTCCCAAAGGACTTAAAAACAGCATATTACAGTGACACAGCTATCTCAATGTTTGTAGCTGCACAATTCACAATAGCTAGGTTGTGGAATCAACCTAGATGTCCCTCAGTAAATGAGTGGATTAAGAAAATGTGGTATATACGCACAATGGAATTTTACTCAGCAATAAAAGAAAATAAATTAATGGCATTTGCAGGTAAATGGATGAAGTTGGAAGACATAATGCTAAGTGAAGTTAGTCAGTCTCAAAAATCCAAGTACCAAATGTTCTCTCTTATATAAGGAGGCTATTTCAAAGTATTGTTGGATGGGGTACATAGGAGGATTAGAGGAACACTAGAATGGTCAAGGGAAGGGAGGGTAAGGGAGGGAGCAAGAGGGGAGGGAAAAAGGTGGTTGAATGAGACGGATATCATTTTCCTTAATGCGTGATTGAAGACCTAAATTGTACGAATATACTGTGTATACAAACAGTTGTATGTAAAAAGATACTAAATATATGCACTATGAGTTGTACATATTAAAAATTATAAAAAAATAAAAAAAAAAAAAAAAAAAAAACTTTGAAGCAAAACCATATCAGAATTATTAGCAATTCAATGTGTGTCCTGGAATTCATCCCTTGCTACAAAAACCTTATAATTCCAGTCATGTATTTTATCAGCTTGAAGGAAAATAAAATAAGAATCACCTTGGTGTATGATACAGCACCTAAAGAAAAAAAAAAAGGAAGCAGAAGGAGCCACTTCTAGAACAAATTGAAGACAGATATAAAGGATTAGTTTTTTTTTTCCCTAGGGTTTCTGTCATGGAAAGTAAATGCAAGCATTCTAGAGCCACACTGTTCGTCATGGTGCCAACAGCCACACGTGGGTACTGTATGCTTCCAATGTGACTAGTTCAAATGAACCATCAATTTACAACCTGCACTGAATTTCAAAGACTCTGTATCAAAAATATGAATATTTTTATTAATAGTTTATATTGGTTGCTTACTAAAATAATATTTTGATATATTTGGATAGATATGTCATTATTTGAGTTAATTTTATCTATTGTTTTCATTTCTTGGCTTTATTTAAGCTAGCTATTTGAAAATATAAAATGGCATATATTGGTCACACGTGCAACTAGCAGTCTGTTACTCTAAGAGAGCTGTTCTCTTAGATTTCTTCTCTTCCACTAAGAGCTTGAGCATTTGGTAATATCAATAGAAAATGATGTGCTGTTCTCTTTTCAAAGAAGATATATTTAATACCTGAGCCTGAAAAGGATACATGTTTTAATAGTTCCAGAGGATTGATTCTCATCTCCTGCCTTTCCCATGACACTTTAATAGATCATATTGAACTAATATCATGCAATGAAAATATATTTCACAGTGATAAGTCTTTATGATATGTAAAGGTGAATGAGTAGCTTCCATTTTCATTTCAAGGTCAAAGATCATTCATGAAGGAGAAGACATAACTTGTAAGTTAGAAAGAGTTTTTAAGCTGAAGATCTTATAAAATATATTTTGCTGAGAAGGAAACCTTGAAATGCTAAGGGGGGGGGGGAAGGGATAGGTTGACTCTTTTAAGATCATCACCAAATTAGAAATTTAATCTTGTTTCTTGTGGGAATTATATTGAAACATGGCTAAATAGGGTTCATTCTACATGACTGGACACATTACTAGTCAAATCAATGCATCGTTGTCAGTGCCTTACTAAGTGAGCCCATGGAAAAGAAACGAGGGAAAATTTTAGTCTCTGCTTCAGAAATTCAATGTTTAATTCCCAGCAGTGAGGACTACTGAATTTTAGTGGTATTAAAATGCAATAGTACTTATTCAACATGCCTCATTTCTTCCACAGACCAGCTCAGGGTAGGTTTGCCTTGGAGAACAACATGTGGAGTCTTTGGAAGTGACAAATATGCTGTGGAGGGACATTAATCAGATGAAATTTAAAAGACATTTGCTTCTGGCCTTAAAGTCTTTGGTCTGGAACAAATGGAAGTCAAAATCGCTCAGTCTGAGATGTAAGAAAATGATAAGGAGTTTGTAAGTGACCAGGCAAAGGTTCTGTGTGGCTCTTTCTGTGCATGTCATACAGAAGAGGAGCAGAACTTAATTTCTCTAACACTCACACTTGGCTTCAGTAGGCCATTTAAAAGCTGAATTCTTTTTCTCAGTTGTCAATGGACCTTTATTTTTATTTATTTGTATGTGGTGCTGACAATTGAACCCAGTGCCTCACACATGCTAGGCAAGCACTCTACCACTGAGCCACAACCCCAGTCTTAAAAGCTATGGTGAGGATAAAGCAACCAGGCAGCATGTGGACCCTTCCAGAACCTTGAGGAATGGGGTTGAGCTCTCATTTCTCAACTCTCCCTTCTACACATACAAGTTTGGGGTCTGTAGCCCATCTTGAGCAATGCAGAGCTCAGAAACAAAGGACAGGTACTGCATTGGCCCATTCCAATTTTTTTCTTGCATTTTTAGGTCATCAGAAAATTCCATCCAACTTTAAACTTGAAATAAGAGGTCTACTTCTCTTTAAACTTGGAAGGAATATTTTCAAGATATTTCACTAGTGAAAAGGAGATATTTGGGGAGTTTGGTACAGAGACATACAGATTGGATATGTTTTTGATAGGCCAAAGCCCTATTATAATTAACATATTCTAAATCTTTCTTACACAGTATAAGACATTTTGTTAATCATATGTAGTGGAATATTTAAAAGAAAGGATAATAAGAATAGCTACAATATGTAGAAATTATCAAAGTTTTTTTAAAATATTTTTTTAGTTGTAGATGGACACAATATTTTTATGTGGTGCTGAGGATTGAACCCAGTGCCTCACACATGCTAGGCAAGTGCTGTACCACTGAGCCACAACCCCAGCCCGCAAAGATTTTTTAAATTGGGCAAAAGTACTATCTATTAAGAAAAATTTAAAATATATTGCATTAAATTTAGATATGTTATTAGTGTCAGTGAGGGGAAACAAAACTTTGGGTTTTCAAACAAAAGAATTGCATTGTAGACTACACTTTAAAAATCTTTAAAAAAAAAAAAAAAACAGTAAGAATAAGACCGACAAAATTATAGGAAATTGGGTGATCATCTTAAATAGATACTTCAAAAAAGAGGGTAGCCAAATGTTCAACCAAATAAAACTTCTTCCTCTCTACTTGTTACCAGGGAAATGTAAATTAAAATAACATGAAGTACCACAACAAGAAGAACAAAAATGTAAAGATGAATAAATAACAAGTCATTTGATGCATTAAAGAAGCTCAAAATGCCCATAGACTGCTGTTTGGATTGTATAGTTAATCAATAATTTGAGAAACTCTTTTGAAGTATCTGCTAAATCTGAATGTGTGTATGATATGTAACATGTAACACATCAGTTTGACTCCTAGGCATGTACTCAGTGAATGCCTATATGCATTCAACAACAACAACAACAACAACAACAACAAAAAAAAAAAAAAAAAAAAAAAAAAAAAAAAAAAGAAAGAAAAGAAAAGAAAAGGAAAAAAGTGACCATGGATATAGTATTTGTAACAAAGAAAAATGATCCAGATATGTTTCTAAGAAGAAAAATAAATAAATAAATAAATATCAGATTTACTGTTGCCCAGGAGGCTGATTAGAGATACCTTGTGTGGCACTCTGCCACAGAGAAGAACCAGGATAAGAAAGGGTAAGCTGTGTTATAAGGAAAGTGATTGTGGGAGCACCCTGGAAATCAGCAAGGTAGTGATGGGAACCCTCAACAGCACTGAAAGCCAGAAAGGCAGTCCAGAGGAAAGAACAAAGCAAAGTATAACTTCAACCCAGCTTGATGAAAGAGGAACCCACACTGCAGGCAGGAGTACGTGGGATGGTGCCAGACACGCAAATCATAGCTGAGGACTGACAGTCCTAAATGCAGGAGAATTACAGTCCTTACAGGCCTCAGATCCAGTTTAGAGAATGGCTGGTCTAACAGTGAATGCACTGCTCCAAAGAAAGAATTCACTTTGCACCACCCCCAACCCCCAGAGTCAAGTTACTGCAGCAGCCATTGCTAGGTGCCACTTTACCTTAGGGGCTGGCAGTTGGCCCTCAGAAGCTGCCAGAAGCTTTAGTCAGGTGTTTAGCACCCAGAGCAGAAAACAGCCCCTTTAGCATCCTGCAGCTTCAAGACCAGTGGCTGCCACAGCCACAAGCCAGAGCCCTACCCCTGTTTGCCCTGCAGGAATAAGGAAGTCTCTTGGCTAGTACATGACCTTGGGACTGCAGCTAATAGTGAAAAGTCCAGGCTTCACCTGTGTCTTATCATTGGGAGCTGGAAAAGGTCCCAGCTGTTTTGCAGCTCCAGAATACAGCTACCAGCAGCCCCAATCCCTGGCACCACCTATACTCACTAGGCTGGAACAAGGGAAGGTCTCCTTCTGAGCTCACAGCTTTGAGACTGCAAAACTTTGAGATGCCGGTGCAAAGAGACCTTGTATTCCTCAAGCTTGTCTGTGAGGAGCAGGGGAAGGTCCTGTCCATGCCCTGCAGCTCCAGGACTGTGACTACCAATGCCATAAGCCTAGTCTCCACTAGAGTTTCTACTATATGTCCTAGGGACATTCTGTGCATGTCCAATAGTTTCAGGACTGCAGCAACAAAAGCCACAATCTCAAAACCCATCTGCGTTTAGGCACAGGACCTAAAGAAGATATCCTCCACTTCCTATTTTTCCACGTATCCTTTGATTACCAGTAACTCAAGCCCAAATGCTACCTGCATGTATAGCAGAGGAACTAGTAAAGGTCTTCTTTCAGCCTACAGACTTGAGACCAGAGCTGCTGATGCAGAAAGTCCTACTCCCACTTGTGTTTATCCTGTGGGCTGCAGCTAAATAGGGCTGAGCTAATTAGCCTCAGCACCAACTGCAATCATTCCATGGGATCTAGGTAAGATAGGTCCCCTCTTTATGTTCCACAACATTGAGTCCAGTGTTATAAATGCCACAGATCCCAGAATAACCTGTGCTCATCGCATAGGACCTGAGGAAGAAATCATCCCATACTGTTGCTCCAGAACTGTGCATTCAACCTAAGAGTCCTATGGAAGGTCCTCTTCATGTTCCAGGGCTTAGGGAAATGGTTACTGGCCACACAAACCTGGGCATCACCTATGCTTGCCCCAAGGGGTCTGGGGACATTCCTCTACACATCCCACACCACTGAGACTATGGAAGTAGATACCACAAGCCTCATTGCCATCAGGGCTCAATTTTGGACATTCACCTTGGGAAGCCTATGCCTACTACAAACTACCTTCATAAACCACTGTAATCTAGACTATTTAGACAATCAAAGACAAGCTGGTATCAATCAAAGATGAAGAAATCACAGACTACTTTTTGAGATTCCCTGTTACCAAATGCAAAGAACTTAATCCAAAGTGGAAAGAAAGAAGTTAAATTATCCATGTTTGAAAATTACACATTTTATGCACAGAAAAACCCAAATAGTCCATCAAAAATGTGTGTAAACAGATAAATTCTATAAAGCTGTAGGATACAAAATCACTATACAAATCACAGTAGCAGGCTAGGGATATAGCTCAGTTGGTAGAGTGCTTGTCTCAAATGCACAAGGTCCTGAGTTCAATCCCTCAGCACCACACACACACACACACACACACACACACACACACACACACACAAAGGCAAAATGCAGTAGCACTTTTATACAACAATCATTAACTTGCTAAAAAGAAATTAAGCAGTCCCCATTGACAATGGCTGCACAATTGCATACATATACTAAATCTGCTCTAACTGTATTTGAAATAATAAGTGAAATGATACATGTTTAAATAGAAGTATGTTTTAAAATCATGGCGTGGTTAAGGGTCACTGGGATGATATGACCTCATTTAGCCAGAGGAATAAGTTTCTGTAATTTCAGCTTGTTTGGATTTTCTTCTGTGATTCCATCAACATCAATATTGACTTAATAAGAATCTTATCTATCCCAGGCACAGATTATGATGTGATAGCCGTGGCTTGTCATTTGTTCCAGTTGTCTGTTGCTGCACACCTCTCTCCCAACATGGCAATACTTCAGAGCACGGAGTGAGCTTCTTCCCACTTAGATTTACATGAGACTCTGGGTTCCTCATCTTGGGATGGCTGAGGTTCAGGGGTGAGCATCCCAAGAGAATCTTGCAGAATATGTAACTATGTGTTCTGTTAGTCTGTCACTATAGCCTTACTCTGTGACTCAAGACAGTTATGGAAAATATTGATCATTTCATGACAATAATGGAATTGCAGAAGAAAATCCAAACAAATCACAACCTTTTCCTCTGGCAAAATAAGGTCATGCAAATCCAGGGACACTAATTTTAGCCATTCTTTTTTGGGGGTGGGTAGCGGGGATTGAACTCAGGGACACTCAACCACTAAACCATGTCCCCAGCCTTATGTTGTATTTTATTTAGAGACAGGGTCTCATTGAGTTGCTTAGGGCCTGGCTAAGTTACTGAGGCTGGCTTTAAACTTGCAATCCTTCTGCCTCAGCCTCCCTAGGCACTGGGAGTACAGGTGTGCACCACCACACCTGACTTCTAGCCATGCTTTTTAGGGGTACTTGTATTTGAATATTTATCATTTGATATGTTATTTTTAAATAGGCAATTTATTTTTAGAGCGATGTAACAGCTGAGTTAAACAGAAGGTGCAGATTTTCCATGTATCTTGAGACCTACATAGGTTCAAGCAGAGGAACATACCCATCAGCTCTTGATGAAGGAAGTGGCAAGGTCCTGGAAGAGCCTGAGACAGACTATTTTTTGTAGTGTTTCTTTCTTTGTTAACCATCATTTGCCACAAGTTAGCTTCTTAGGCTGAAATTATTTAGCTTCTGCTATTTGATCAACTCACCACCTACACTGTGGACATAGAATCCTTTCTTCTTTCCTACAGCTTGTCAAAATCATTTTAATCTCAGGACTCTCACACTTTTTATTTATAAAACATTTTGGGGGTGGGAAGGTATAGATTGCTTTATTCCAGTTCTCTGCATGACCATATCTTTATCAAAAATCAACTCCAAAAATATCCTCAAGTATCACCAATTTGAAGTAGCCTATCTGCTCTAATGACCCTGACTTTTAGACATCCAAACACTCCTTATCATTTTCAAGATTTTATTTTTCTCATAACTTCTTAAATTTGAATGCAAACATTTATTCCCTTGTTTGGTACTTTTTCTGTGTGAGAGAAAACACATGGCCTATGTTATTCACCAACATCTTCTCATTACTTATAATAGAACTTACACATGGTTGGTATCTAATAAGCATTATTAAATTTTAAAAAAAGTAAATGACCAATGGATAAGATATTGTGCTCAGCCAAAAGAACCTTGAAACCTTCTTAATAAGGGAGACCCATAAATATACACTTGTAATACAATATAATAAATGCTTTAACATACTGAAGAACTAAAATCTCTGAGATCACACATAATAGGCAAAACCAGTCTATCAGAATTTAGACAGAAGAACTAGAGAATTCACACAACAATAAATACTAAAACTAGTTCTTCAATATCAATAATCAATAAAACAGATCATAAGATAATTTTTAATAAATTTATTTTAGATTTTTGATAAAATAGTTGTCTCATTGATACTTAAAATAATTCCACATGTATTCAGTTTTAGCCCTTTTTTAGGTCTTTAGATGTTAATTTTGTTTGAAATGAATGTGAGTACAAGATGAAGTGTTAAAGAATAAGTGGTCCTGTATTATCTGCATATTGAAGCAATTGTGAATCAAAAGTGTTCAACAAAAATGTGTCTATGCTGGGGCTGGGGTTGTGGCTCAGCCTTAGAGTGCTCACCTAGCATGTGCAAGTCCCTGGGTTCAATTCTTAGCATCACATAAAAATAAATAAATAAAATAAAGGCATTTAAAAAATGTGTCTATGCTGAACATGTGTAGACATTTTTGTCGTTATTCCCTGAACAATATAACTACTATTTACATACCCTTTGCATTGTATCAGGTATTCTATGTAATGCAGAATTGATTTAAAATATATAGAACATTGTGCCTGGCTCATATGCACACACTACCATCTGGAATCTGAAGAGGAGTCTAGTTCATAGGTGGTACATTATCTATAGGCAAAATCAGAGGTCAACAAACTATAACCTGAAAGTCAAATCAGAATTCCTACCTGTTTTGTAAATAAAGTTGTATTGGAAGACAGCCGCACCCTTTCATTTACATATTGTCTACGACTGCAAAGCTACACAGACTGGATGAACCACAAATTTTAAAATGTTTACTATATAGCTCTTTAAGAAATAGTTGCCCATCCCTGTGCTAAATGAATGATTGCCCCCCCATATGTATATATATAGTATATAATTATATTTTGACAAATATAATTATAATAATTATATTTGACATATATATGTATATATAAAATATATATTTTGACAAATCACCTCTGAGAAGAGGAAATGTTACTTTTACCTACCATGCTGCCATTCTTAGCATCTTCTAAATATGAACCAATATAAGGCCTCTCCTGGATGCTTGATAACCATAGAACAAAAAGCTTATAGATTCATCTCAGACCAAATTTGGGATCTTAGCATCACATATTATGGGATAAACCTCTGAGCTGCTATTAGATATCTAATTATCATTAGTTAGAATTTTTCTCATACCTCTATAGAGTCATTTTCTCATGTCATTGCTACCACCCTGGAGACTATACCAAAGTACTATTGTTTTTTCTTTTTTTCCCTTTTTAGGGCAATACATGATTTATTGAGGTCCCAATATCTGAGCATCCAATCCAATTTCCACATAGTAACCAGAATAATTGTAATACACTAATTGCATAAAATTAAACTCTTGACTAAATCCTGGAAAAAAAGGCTTTCTAAAATTTTTACTAAATTATGCCACAGATAATCAGAAAAGTCTGTATGTTATATTTTAGAAAGTACTTAAAGTATGAATGGAAGTTTATCTGGTACATTAAGGAGGATATAGGCATCCTGGATAGAGGAAGCAATACCTGCCCTGCAAAACCAAGATGGTGGTACAGAAAATGGTATGGGCAGCTGGATAATGGGATAGCATGAGTTCATGCCAGACCTGACTAAGGCTAACTTAAGTTTCAGGCCACACTTGAAAGAGCTTTATACAAGATCCTAATGAGATGGGGCAGCCTTCTTGAACTCTTAGAAAGGGGTTGAGGATAGATCAATGTCTCCACACATCATCAATATTGAAGGTGAATTCATTATGATGATCCTGCAGGACAGCAGTTAAAAAGATATGGCATTCATGGTAGCTGCAGTAAGGAACCAGGTTTTTAAGAGAGATAATAGAGGAACAAATAATGTAAAGATTAATCTGTCGATCTATTTAGGAGGTAGAATTGACAAGAGCTCTTGATGAATAAAAATGTGGATTAAAACATAGTGAATCATCTAGACCAGAAATGAGCAAACTTTTTCTGCAAAGGATCCAATGATAACTTCACGGGTCATACCCTTCTGTTGCACCAACTCATGTCAGTCATTGTAGTATGAAAAATGCTATGTAGTACATGCAAATAAACACAAGTACAGGGAGGAGTGTGGCTGTGTTCTACTAATATTTTATTTATTGGGGAAAAAAAAAAGAAAAGGAAAAAATCCAGAAAGCTAGATTTACCTTATGGAATAAACTGACTCCTGGTCTAAACCATAAATCAGGTTTTTTATCTAATTTTTTATCTAATTTGTTGGATAATAATGAGTGGCTTATGCATATCACTGGCTTACTAGACTGGAGGATATTTGAGTAGAAATATTGCCATTTTAAACTTCAAGGTTCAGAGAACAGAATTGTGGATAACAACCTTTTTGGGATCCCTAATATGGTTCATTTTGGAAAGTGTGTGCTCTGACAATTATTTTTATGAAAATAAATTGATGTCTGTTTATCTTATCTTCAAGTAGTTAATCCTTTAAAAAGAACAGATGACTAATATTAATGTATTTTTACTCAAATTAAGAAATGTTCAAAGAGATGCACCATGAAGCACAACACATTTACAAAGTTATCTATAATCCTGATAGTGGACGCCAAGGGTATTACCTTTACACAGATCATCTCACAATATATTGAGAAAAATGTATACAACTACAAATACCATCAAGTTCCAGGGATCTCAAGCACATGGTTTCTCCATAGTCAATTAATCTCCAAATAGCCCATCTTGTAGAATGTATTGTTAATAGAAAAATCTTGTGAAGGAAAAAGAGTTTACAAGATTTCTACTCCATGTAAATTTAAAATCTCTCTTTTCCTTCTGAAATATAAAGACGTAATGCTGAAGGAAAAGATGTCCCTTCTGGTTCTTCTGAAATTGATGGACTTGTGATCGATAAATCAGGGCCTTATACAAGTTGTTCTTGACCTTCAGTAAATCTAAGAAAAAAATGGCTGTCACAGATATTATTCACCTTTAATATTTTTCCCAGTAAAAGTAACAGGGACATCATATTCAAAAAGAAAATGCTTATGAAAAGGGGAAAAAAATAGGGTCTTCATCTCATTTTGCACCTGAAAAGTCACCTGAGAGTAATGTCTGCACGTTGCACTGGGATACATTTTTCAGATCATGTTTGCTTTGTCCACACTTCTAGATGAAAAGCTGTAGGTTTTGGCAGGAGCCAGTGCAGGATTATGTACCTATTAACTCAATTGTGTAGAACTTAGTGCTATGGTTCAATCTCCAGGGTTTCCTCTACAGTCATTTTCCATACCACTGCCCTCAGCAATTTACAGCACTAACAAATGAACCTTATTCTTTAGTCTGAGATGCCTCAGCAAGGACCTGTATTACCTTTCAGTAAAAGCCAACTTTGTACTTATTTATATCTATCAGACTAAGTTAGTAACAAATCCCTGTATATGGAATGTGTGTTCTGTACTCCCACACTGATTTAATAAAAGTCTCTGTGTCTGTCAGGCATTAGGTGCCCAAGGCAAGGTCTGATTGCTAAACATGTTCCTAAATAGTTTTGCCGCACATGAATAAATGGCACAAGTGAACATATCATCTTTCATATGTGATTCATTTCATATGCAGTTGGCATGTACTTTAGTTTGTAGATGTAGATAACACCACAAGCATGTTTCTTCATTAATATGATGACTTATTTGGAATTCTCAACTGTGGCTTAAATGTCTAGATTCTGGTCTAAATGTTATTGAAGATTCTTTTTCATGTTATGGTCTTCTTTCTTATAGATACCAGTCTCCATTACTTTAAAAAGAAGTCTAAATTATATTGTTTAAACATTTATGAAAGAAACACTGTTGCAAACATTTGTAGTCAAACATCTTGAGAGGAAATTTGAAGGTACAATATTTGGGATCCTAGTCCTGATTGTGATTATATACTTTTTTCATCATAACCAGTAGAGGATAAATTTTGGAAGCTTATGCATTTCTTTATTTGTTCTAGTTAGTTATACATGATAACACAATTTATTTTGATTCATTGTACACAAAAGAGCACAACATTTCATTTCTCTGGCTGAACAGGATATAGAATCACACCACATGTGCAGTTATACATGTACCTAGGGTAATGATGTCCATCTCATTCCACCATTTCTCCTGCTCCCGTGCCTTCTCCCCTTTCTTCCCTCCACTTTGCACAAAGTTCCTCCATTCTGCCTGTCCCCACCCCCCCCAATTATGGGTCAAGATACATTTATCAGAGAGAGCATTCAGCTTTTGTTTTTTTAGGATTGGTAGGAATGGCTTACTTCACTTAGCATGATACTCTCCAACTCCATCCATTTACCTGCAAATGCCATAATTTTATTCTCATTTAAGCTGAGTAATATTACATTGTGTATATGTACCACAGTTTCTTTATCCATTCATGTGCTGAAGGGCATCTAGGTTGGTTCCACAGTTTAGCTATTGTGAATTGAACTGCTATAAACATTAATGTGGCTGTGTTACTATAGTATGCTGACTTTAAGTCCTTTGCTGGGTCAAATGGTGGTTCCATTCCAAGTTTTCTAAGGAATCTCCATACTGCTTTCCAGATTGGTTGCACCAATTTTTAGTGCCACAAGCAATGTATGAGCGTACCTTTTCCTCCACATGCTCACCAACACTTATTATTGCTTATATTCTTCATAATTGTCATTCTGACTGGAGTGAGATTAAATCTTAGAGTAGTTTTGATTTGCATTTCTCTAATTACCAGAGAAGTTGAACATTCTTTTTTCATATTTTTGTTGATCGCTTGTATATATTCTTCTGAGAAGTGTCTGTTCAGTTCCTTAGTCCATTTAATGATTGGGTTATTTATTTTTTTGGTGTTAAGTTTTTTGAGTTCTTTATATATCCTGGAGATTAGTGCTCTATCTGATGTGCATGTAGTAAAGATGTTCTCCCACCCTGTGGGCACTTTCTTCACATTACTGATTGGGAAACTTGTGTATTAATTCTCATTTTTCCATGTAGATCATCACTGGAAAATTTTTCTTATAATCAGGATTGTCAATAGTAGTGTGAAGTAGCTTGGTAAGTTAACCAATGTTGGCTACTTAAACAGAAGTTGGTTGAACACCTTAAAGGAATTCTGTATTGGGGTTTTGGCACTATGCTCAGGGTTGGCTTCTGAAATTCTCCCAGATGGGGATGTTGCTCAGAGATGGAAACATGTTTCACATGCCCTGGGTCTAATCCTTAGCATCACCTCTGAGAATATCAACAAAAAAATCATCACAACAAAACCTCTCCCAACTCTGATACTGTACTCCAATAAATTTTATACAATTCAATCTTAGGACACTCTTGATATCAAGATATCTAAATTTCAAAATGGAAAAATAAAATTATGCATATTTTATATTATATGAATATATTTTCAAACTTGTAAATGTTTAATATTATACATAATTAAAAAGTGCCTCCCTCTAAAAACTGGAACAAGACAGGGATGCCCCCTTTCACCACTGCTATTTAACATAGTACTGGAAACTCTGGCCAGAGCAATTAGACAGATGAATGACATTAAAGGATCCAGATAGGAAAAGAAGAGGTCAAATTAACACTATTTGCTGATGACATGATAATATACCTAGAAGACACAAAAAACTCTACCAGAAAACTTTTACAACTAGTAAATGAATTTGGCAAAGTAGCAGGATACAAAATCAATACCCATAAGTCAAAGGCATTTTTGTACATCAGTGACAAAACCTCTGAAAGGGAAATGATGAAAAACTACCCCATTTACAATAGCATTAAAAAAAAAAAAAAAAAAAAAAACCTGGGAATCAACTTAACGAAAGAGGGGAAAGAACTCTATAAGGAAAATTATAGAACACTAAAGAAAGAAATCATAGAAGAACTCAGAAGATGGAAAGACCTACCTTGCTCTTGGATAGGTAGAGTCAATATTGTCAAAATGTCCATACTACCAAAGGCATTATACAGATTTAATGCAATTCCAATCAAAATTACAATGTCATTTTTCAAAGAAATAGAAAACACAGACATGAAATTCATCTGGAAAAATAAGAGACTCAGAATAGCCAAAGCAATCCTGAGCAAGAAAAGTAAAGCAGGTGGCATCACCATACCAGACTTTAAATTATACTATAGAGCAATAGTAACAAAAACAGCATGGTATTGGCACCAAAACAGACTGGTGGACCAATGGTACAGAATTGAGGACACAGAGAATAATACATATAATTTCAGCTATCTTATATTAGACAAAGTTGCCAAAAATGCACAGTGGAGAAAGGATAGCCTCTTCAACAAATGGTGCTGGGAAAACTGGAAATCCATATGCAACAAAATGAAATTAAACCCTCATCTCTCACCATGCACAAAACTCAATTCAAAGTGGATCAAGGACCTAGGAATTAGACCAGAGACAATACACCTAATAGAAGAAAAAGTAAGCTCCAATTTCCAACATGTTGGATTAGGCCCCAAGTTCCTTAATAAGAATCCTGTAGTGCAAGAACTATTACCAAGAATTAAAGAATGGGATAGATTTAAACTAAAAAGTTCCTTCTCAGCAAAAGAAACAATCAGTGAGGTGAACAGAGAGCCAACTAATTGGGAACAAATATTCAATACATGCACATCAGATAGAGCACTAATTTCTAGAATATATAAAGAACTCAAAAAACTTAACACCAAAAAAGCAAATAACCCAATCAATAAATGGGCTAAGGAATTGAAAAGACACTTCTCAGAAGAAGATACACATTTAATCAACAAATACATGAAAAAATGCTCAACATCGCTGGCAATTAGAGAAATGCAAATCAAAACTACTCTAAGATTTCATTTCACTCCAGTCAGAATGGCAGCTATCAAGAGCACAAACAACAATAAATGTTGGAGAGGATTTGGGGGAAAAAGGCACACTCATACATTGCTGGTGGGACTGCAAAATGGTGCAACCGCTATGGAAAGTAGTGTGGAGATTTCTTGGGAAAATGGGAATGGAACCACCCTATGACCCAGCCATCCCATTCCTGGGTCTATTCCCAAAGGACCTAAAAACAGCATATTACAGTGACACAGCCACTTCAATGTTTATAGCAGCACAATTCACAATAGCTAGGTTGTGGAACCAACCTAGATGTCCCTCAGTAGATGAGTGGATAAAGAAAATGTGGTATATATACAAAATGGAATTTTACTCAGCAATAAGAGAGAATAAAATAATGGCATTTGCAGGTAAATGGATGAAGTTGGAGAATATAATGCTAAGTGAAATTAGTCAATCTCAAAAATCCAAATACCGAATGTTTTCTCTGATATAAGAAGGCTAGTTCACAGGGTTGTTGGATGGGGGTACACAGGATTAGAGGAACACTAGAAAGGTCAAAGGAAAGGGAGGGGAAGGGAGGGAGCAAGGGGGGAGGAATGGGGGGGAAGAAAAAAAATTGGTGGTTGAATGATATGGATATCATTATCCTAAATGCATGATTGAAGATCTGAATTATATACTTTGTATACAAGCAGTTGTATATAAAAAGATGCTATGCTTGTGCATTATGAATAAGTAAATAAATAATTAAAGTTTAAAAAGTGCCTTTTGTGATGATTTAAATGCTTTTCCTTAGAACTATAGTTTTTTTTTTGTAGTTGTTTTAATCTTTTACAAAGTTAAAGAATATTTAATAATATGTTTGAGTTTTCCAGTTTGAACTCTAAATATTCCTACAACTTTCTCAGAGAACATAGACCTATGCCTTATGTGTATTAAAAATATAAACATTTCAATAGATTTTTAAAAAACAAGAATGAAGAGTCAATTCTTATCAAAATCACCTGATATCTCTATGTTTTAGGATAGATAAATGTAGGAGTCACTTGAGACGTTACCTTTTAATGAGATTCCTAATAACAAGGTGGCACTTCTGGTCATAAAGAAGAAAAAGATAAAAATTATGAGGAAAATCTACATGAACTGAACCCTTTTTAGAGTACAGTTCTTAGACTGAATCTTTGAAAACAGGCTCATATTTCTACTCTGATCTTTTATCAAATTTAGATCAATCTTCTGTCACTTTTTAAAAATATTTTATTTATTTTTTATTTATAATATTAGTATGTATTACAATTCATAATGCACATATATAGCATCTTTTTACATACAACTGTTTGTATACAAAATATATTTGTACCATTCAAGTCTTCAATCATGCATTTAGGATAATGATATCCATCTCACTTTTTTTATTCTAATTTCTACATTAGAAATGGACTGTGTAAATAAAATATCACCTCTGCTTTAATTAATAAATATCATTAAACCTTTTTTTTTTTTTTTTTTTTTTTTTTTTTTTTTTTTTTTTTTTTTTTTTTTTTTTTTTTTTTTTTTTTTTGTAACAGGGATTGAACTCAGGGGCATTCGACCACTGGGCCACATCCCCAACCCTTTTTTCGTCTTTTATGTGAGTTAAGGTCTCACTGAGTTGCTAAGTGCCTTGCCATTGCTGAGGCTGGCTTTGAATTCGCGATCCTCCTGCCTCAGCCTCCCAATTGCTGGGATTATAGGCATGAGCCACCACACCCAGCTGTCATTAAACCATTTCTTATACTGTTCTAAAATAGTCCTTTCAACCAAGTGATTATACATCAGGAAATGATACTCTAACAATATTCTCATTTCACATGTGGTTTGATACTGTTTTTATAATTTATGCCTTTAACAAACAAAAGAATAGCATCGCCTACTTACAGAAAAGTCAGAGGCCAAAGATGGTGCGGCCTTCTTGGCTTCGGGATCCTACTGTCCTCAATATTTAATGAGATGCCTAACAAACACCAAGTGCTCTTCAAAGTACAATTGTTCTCCCTTTATCCATCAAGAATAAGTCCCAAGACCTCCAGTGGTTGCCTGAAGCTGTAGACGGTATCAAACCAAATAAATTTTTTAAATTAGCCACAGTAAGAAATTAAAAGTGTATTAAAAGTTGTGTGGCCGGGCATGGTGGCTTATGACTGTAACCTCAGTGGCTCAGGAGGCTGAGGCAAAGGATAGTGACAAAGCTAGCCTCAGCAAAAGTGAGGTGCTAAGCAACTCAATGAGACCCTGTCTGTAAATAAAATACAAAATAAGGCTGGGGATGTGGTTCAATGGTTGAGTGCCCCTGAGTTTAATCCCCAGTACCAAAAAGCAAAAAAAAAAAAAAAAAAAAAAAAAAAAAAAAAAAAAAAAAAAAAAAAAAAAAAAAAAAAAAAAAAAAAAAAAGTTATGTGAATGTGATCTATTTCTCTCAATCTCTTGAAGTAATCAAAATAAATAATAATTATTATTATTGGACCACAGTCGACTGGATCTAACTGAAACTGAAATCCAGAAAATAATCACAGCAGATGGGGGAAACTTCTTTCCTACGGACATAGCAACAAACAAAGTAGACTAGATACCCTGCTCCTTGGCACTGATATTCTAGTGTACATGAGGAATGGGACTGGGTGTGGTGTGGGTAGGTGTTGGTGATGGAAAATTAGGTAATACACATGCACACACACAACACACCCACTCACATACCAATGCACAAACTTTAGCATTTTCTCACCCATATTGATCAGGCAGTGATAAGTAATTTTAAAAGCTCAATGGAGGGAGTGATGGGTAAGAGAGTCATGATTTTAGATAGGGAGGTCAAGGACTATCTCTGAAAAACAACATTTGGTGGAAAAGTTGTGGTAGATTGAATTAGTGGATCCAGTTTTCCATCATTTCCTGTAACTGCATTCTTTGTCCTCTAACTTCCTAAAGGAAGAGTAGATGTCCCTGACTCTTGACGTTGGGCTCAGTAATATGAGTTGCCCTTGAATAATGTGATATTAGCAGATGTGGAGAAGGCATGTGTGCAATGGGGCACATCCTTTTATTCCTTTACCATCTGCAGGAGAAATGCTCCTTTATGAGTATCTCTGGTCCTTTCACTGGGGTTGTGGAATATGAATACATGGAGCATGCATGACCTCAACTCACAGTGGAAAGCCCAGTCCTATGGCCCATAGCTTGAAGCAGAGGTCTCCTTCCACCCTGCCAAGCCCAGCATAGTACATCTGCCCCTCAGCTAACACATGCTCATGGTGAGATAAAGTGCTGCTGTGTAAGCCTCTGAGTCTGGAAGCAGAGGAAGTAGTTTGTTAACCAGAAATGATTTTTGTACAGAAGTGAAAGGAATTAGAGAAGAACCTGTAAATGCTTAGTGAGTAATGTTCCAGGAAGAATGAGTAGCAAGAGCAAATGTTCTGAGGATGAGATATTTAGTGTGTTCTAACAAAAGGAATATGGCTATAGTAAAGTGAGAAGTGGCTTATTATTGTTGCAATTATTATCATCATCAATGACCTTTGGCCAAAGCCATGCAAATTGGACTTGTTATTCATTACATTCACAGAGAGCACAAACCATGGGCACTTGGAGCATCTCACTTAGAGGGTGTTAGAATGAACCTATGGTAGGATTTGGACTTTGGTTGGGTAATAGGAAGAAGGCATGCAGCAAGGATTCTCTCTAGTTACTTGAATATTTAAACTATCTACATATCAATAAAAGAGCTGAGATGACCACAAAAGAAGTCAGGCTTCCTTATGTTCTGTAAACCCTCACTGAATCCAGGTATATTTGTCCTACTGGTCCTACTGGGTCCTGATGCTGAGACTTCAGTGAATAAAATAAGTCCCCTCCCCTCCCGGGATTCAGAATCTGCATGTCCATTGTAATAAATAACTTACTACCCTGTAAAGAACTGCAGATCAAGGATCAGTGTTGTTTCAAAGTAGATCAATTTATGAAGAGCATGTTACATTAAAAATGTCCATCACTACCATCTTTCAGTTTATAGTAACAGGGTATCAAACATGGATTGACTTCCTTCACAACATAAAAAAACCATTAGCCAGACAGTAATAGTAGAAGTGCATCAGGAGTTTTGTGGAAAAAACATAGACATAGTCCAAAAATGCAGATTGATTTTGAAATTAAACTGAGTGATCATAATAAAGCCTGTAGGTACTTTTACATGGATGGTTTGATCTAAGGCACTGGTGGACTGAGGGATGGGATGGCTATCCAATGTCACTTTATTTATTCCCTTTGGTTCTTAGAAATTTAGATACCATATTCTACCAGTCACTTACACATATTCTTATGCAAAATGTATCAGTTCACATTGTATTTCCACCCAGTTTTTGTTAGCTATAACAAAACTAATAAAAACTAGTACTTGTTAAATGATTTAAAATAACATGAAAATAAGTGCATTTGATAAAGTATATCAGGTAGCAAAGGTTTTGAACATTTCTTCAGATTCCAAACACACTGTTGCTTTACAGTAAATCCTTCAGCTTCACTTTTCAGCTTTTTTCAGTAAAAAATAAATTTAAATAAAACATTCTATCCTCTACTTATAAAGTCAATATACATATTTCTCTAAATAACATTTATTTGCACTAATAAGTCAAAGATTTTATCTAAGGGGTTCTAACAATAATATAATTAAGCATACTTGTTTATTAGCGATGTGAAAAGATGTTCTTTAGACAGAAAAAAATTATCATATCAAACTGAAATTTGGACCTCTACAAAGAAATTATGAATGCTGAATATAGAGTAAATGAATAAAATGGAAAAAAAATATAAGACTTTCCATTTTTGAGCACTTTGTCTTGGGTAACTCTGTGTGTTTTTGGAAAGTGGGAACTGAATTTTTGTGTATTTTCCATTTTCCAGGCTGACTATATGTACAGATGGTATCAGCAGAGCTTAGGGGACAAGCATAAAGAAACACGGAGCCTCCCTGTGTTACTAGTCTATGAAGATGTGTTAAAATCCAATAGCTAGAAGGTGTGTTAAGGATTCATGACACCTAAAGATCAAGAAAAGGGTCTTGTGCCCTGGGCCTAGGGTATTTGGCACACCTACATCTTTTCGTCGTTCCCTGTCCCTCCTTTCCATCCTCCCAAATTTCAAATTTAATTTTTTACATAAAACACTAGATTCTTGACTTTTCTTGAATGACCGAAATGTCTCTGTGCCAGGGCTGTGTTTCTCCCGGTCGCTCTCACCTGATGCCAGTGACGACAGCTGGTCTTTCCAAGCTGGACAGCTTTGCCGATTCAAATTCCTGCCTGCCTTCTGCCTTTCAGCTTGTGATATCTCATTCAGTCTATCGTTCTTCCTCCAACAATTAATTTATTTGAGAGAGAAACATGGTTCCTTCACATTTTCCATTATCCTCCCTTTCCTTGCGGTTTTGAAGTTCCACATTCCATATAAAATAAGTCTTTCCTTTGGCAACTTGAGTACATTTTCTCCGACCATGATTAACACGACTGTGGATAATACCATCCTCCTCCTAAATATATATATATATATTTTTTTTTTTGAGTTAGAAACAGATGCTCAGACACATAATTCTTTCCTAATGTTCCTGGGCTTCTTGTTCTCCTTCCTTTAAATGCAGGTAATTAGGATTTCACTCATTCTCTAATGAGCTATGGTGTTTAGTGAAAAGTGTGTAGGAAAATTTTTTACTATTCATTTAAGAGAATAATTTGTTCAAAGCCCATGTTAAACTTGCGCTACAACGATGCTTTCAAGTGCTGAAAAAATTCAAGCAAGAGATTGGTTTAGGGGAGTCATTATTCACTCTGCAAAGTTGAAAACACTTGCAATAATGTTTACATGCTGGCTGCTATGACTACCACTGCTAAGAGTCCTACAAATCAAAACAGTGTCAGGAAGTAGCAAGGCAACTTCATGTCTAAAGAAAAATTCAAGTGATAAAAAAGGTTCCAGCCAAATGGTCCATATGGCAAACAATGGCATCAGAATATGTGGTGAAAAATCACCAGAACTGCTTTCTTATTTTTTTAATCATTTATAATATACTTATAATTTCTAAGTAAATTTACTGAAGTTGGTATTACTATGTTTAAAGAGACATGGTGTTCTAAAGTTCTTATTTTATAATGAGTATAATCTCAATATTTCCTATCTTCAGGTTTTTTTTTTTTTTTTTTAACATTTCATATTATACTTGTAGAGCACATTTTTACATATCTCTGGTTGTATACAAAGTATATTCACACCATTCGTGACTTCATACTTGCACTTAGGGTAATGATATCCATCTCATTCTACCATCTATTTTTTTTTTTCTTGACCCTTTTGCCCCCTCCCTTCCCCTCCCTGATACCTTGAGAATTACTGTTAAATATTTTCTTTCCCGGTAACAAAGACCACTGTCTCTAAATAACATATGTGCATTGTTTCTCTTTGGTTTATCCAGTTTATCCATGACTCTCCCACTGTGTGAAGTTAATGTTTAGATCCCTTTCTTATCTTCACCTCCACCACACCTACACACATTTGTATTGCTTCATTAGAATAATGTCATTATACCATAATTCTTTGATAGCAATGCTAAAATGGTTACAAACATTTATAGTGTGTGTGTGTGTGTTTTTTTTTTTTTTATGTTTGGAAGTTTCTAAGCATTCTACAAATATTAATTTAATTCTCAAAGTATTATTCTTTAATCTAGGTGGTAACTATTTTTGTGTGCATTTAATAGAAAGGAAAGTGAGGAGGTAAGGCATTTGGTGAAATTCTGTTAGTAATTTAATTAGTAGATTTAGTTTTAGTCTCCAGGCATTTGGCTCTGGATCCTGTGTTTCAACCATGGTTACACTGTCAATTGTCAGTATTTATGTTGTGACCAGGAAACAGCTTGTCTCAGCTAAACCATTCAGTATATTAGAACATTTTTCTTAAATTTGATAGTTATTTCTATAAATATGAAACCCTTTTTAAAGTTTCTTGCCATATTCTTTTTATTTTTGTTTGGCTTTTATATTAAATGTTTTCTTCAGTTATCAGGTGATCCTTGGTTCCTATATAAGAGAGAGAGAGGGGGCACTAAAGCTCCACTTGCAATATCTGCATGTACTGAAGGAGATGCTTGTCATCTGTCTTCTTTCTTGTAAATGGGTTCTTGTCTAACTGGGCTCTTTGGGGAGCCTCTGATATCCATTTTGGATTGCTTTTGATATTTGTGGAGGAGGATGGTGGCAATCCTTAGCAAAGAGACTTCCTACCATTCTCAGCAGACTGCATATCTCCAGGCAGTGGACCCCATCTCTGGGGAGATAGGAAGGACTAATGTGCTGTTACATTGACATACGAATGGGATTTGGGAGTCATCTGGCTTCCTAAACACATTTTAAAGCAATTTTCTGTAACCCACCTCTCACCTGGTGCAATCAGTCACTAACCCACTTGAGCTCTGCTGTGTAAGTTGGGAAATGACTTTCCCATTTCCAGCTTAAGATTAAATTTTCTGAAACTGCCAGATAAACAACAATCAATTAATTTTCAACTTCCTATAGTTATTGAGACTATACACCATTATGCACATCTGTATGTTGTCATTTTAGTAAAGCCGTAGGAAAGACAAGGGATAAATGGTATATTCACTATGCAAATTTAATCAGGGATCCATTTTTTTTTTCCTTCCCAGAAAAATTCGTGGGTGAATATCACCAAAATTCAGTCCCAAGCATGGAGTTGTGAATAATGCAAAAAAATAATTACTGCTTCACTATAATCCACTACTGATTTTCATTAGAACATGGCTTAGTTGTGTCATTTATTGGCAAGAAACTCCATACTTGTAAAGAAAACATTCTGCTCTTCAGTTGGTAAGTTACCACTTCAAAAATAGACTGTATGCAATATCTATTCAATAGCCAAACAATGAAATATTTTTGAGGTTCTATCAGCAATGGAAATCATTAATAAAACAAAATATAGTATGATTTTACCTGGTCACCTTTTTTTTCCGAATTGAATTGCAATGTTATTGTTAAAAAAAAAAAAAAGGGAGGGGGGTGGATGAGTCACTAATTTTCTGCATGGCAAAGAAAAATTTTGTCTGAAGAATATGTGCTTTCTGGGCATGGTAATGCATGCCTGTAATCCCAGTGACTCGGGAGACTAAGGCAGGAGGGTCACAAGTTTAAGGCCAGCCTGGGCAACTTAATGAGATCCTACCTCAAAATAAAAGATAAAATGGGCTGAACATGTAGGTAAATTGTAAAGTGTTTCTGGGTTCAATCCTCAGTACCAAAATCAAACAACAACAACAAAAGAGTATATCATTATTGTAATTCATACTTAGTGTGTGTGGGGGGGAAAGTGACAGGGGAATTCTGTTAGTCCCAAAAAGTTTTCTCAGAATAAATTCCTGATTTAAAGCAGATTCATGAACAAAAGAAGCTGTGGTCTTTTATTTTTTTAATTATTCTCCTACCTTCTAATTTTTTTCACTTTGAACACTCTTTGACATCTTCTTTTTTGTTGCTCTGGAAAAAGTAGTCTATATGCCTGTGTACTTTACCTATGACTACAAAATACATTTATCTAAGAGCATAGATTTTGGTGTTATGGACATGGGATTTAGGGCCTTTCTACCACACATTACATAACTTCAGTCATATATTTGACATCTTTATTGGATTTTAGAAATGAGTGGTCTATTGATGTGATTTACATCTGAATCACATGGTTCTTTCCTCCTAAATTTACTGTGATGATTTAATGAGTTCATCATTGTTTATCACAATACTCAGCCCATAGTAAACATATAATAACTGTTAATATATATATTTTCATTTTCATTTAATTCAACTGATTAATAAGTTATCAGTTAAGAAAATGATATCCTAGCTTTGTTTTTAAACATACAACTTATTTTGTAATGACAAAAATAATGTTCTGACTCTATAAATAAAGTTAATGTGGATAGGCTTATAGCTCCCTGATCCTGTTAATGTTCTCAGTAGCAATTTAACCAGGATCAAGTCTCTAACCAACTATTTCTGACCCCTGGAAAGAATGATGAACTTTTACGTGGCCAAATTTATTTAAATGTTTGGTTTGCTTTATTATAATATAAACTTGGGTCACTCAGAGTAAACAGAGTGCAGGGTTGATAGAAAAAATGCAGCAAACCTCACATGCCATTTTGACATTTAAAAATTATAATCTTATTTCTGTGTTAAGGTACAATGACCAACACCAAGATCAGAAGGGGAAATTGCTTGAACATTTTTCACACACATTATAAAGCATTAGCAATGATACCCACAGCATGGCTACTCTTGATTTTCCAAAAGATTTTTTTCTACATAAGCAAAATTCTTTCATAGCCCTATTTTAGTGTGAGAACCTAAAATGTTGGGAAATTCTCATAGTCCAAACTCCCCGAAAAACTAAGATCTGCCCTATATTTTGCACCATCCATTTGAAATGGAATGCCCAGTCTGAAAATGATCCTTGAAAGTAAACCACCATTCAGCAGGACCTAATGAGAGATACTAATCCAGCATGGCCGGCTGGGGATATAGCTCAGTTGAAAGAATGCTTGCCTTGCATGCACAAGGCACTGGGTTCAATCCCGTGCACCCCCCCCCCCCCAAAAAAAAAAAAAGGCAGAATGGAAAAAGTGCAAAAGACAGTTTCCATTTTTTATCTATAGATAGAAAAAGGACAGTTAGTCAACCACATAGAATTATTATGAATATTTAAAAGAAAGGCAGATGTAATAGGGTTTAAATAATATCAATCCCTGCCTATTGCTCTAATAATTTTTACATTCTCTTCACCAATATGTATCATCTAGACAAGGCCTATTATAGTGAATAAAATGCATATATGCATATCTATATTCCTCCATAGAGATTCTGTGTTTTTTTTTTAAAGGCATGAGACATCTTTCTTCTACGTTGTATTAACCATCAATCTCTTTCTACCTCCCTCCATCCTCCCTCCATCAATTGGTCCATCCATCAGTTATATGTCTATGGTATCTCTTAAGCATGTAATTTGTGCTTCAACTATGCTAAGTTCTTTCATAGAGGAATAAATAATAATAATATTAACAATAGATTATTTTATTAAATTTCCAGTGTTGTCAGAACCTGTGGTGAGTGATTTAAATGGACTTTTCATTTCATTTTTATTACTGCCTTATATACATATATATAAGTATACATATGTATCTATGTATTATATATATATATTTTTTTTCAATTTTGTAAGGTTTATCATTACCGTCAAGAAATGTCTTTCTGAAACAACACATTTCTACACTAATACCAGCAATTGAAGATAACAATGACAGGTGAAAGAGAACTTAATGGAATATAATGGTCATTTAAAGTAGGAAGAGGTAAGATTTATCTTTTTAACTATAAATTACTGATCTTAAGAGAATTAGAATAATAGCAAAACAATGATGACAAAAGCTTAATCTTTTGGCATCAACTTAGAAGTCACTTCAAGTTTGTAGACTTGTCCAGATCATCATTATAGATGGTACCGACCTTAGAAAACTTTCAGTTATTCAACTTCAAGGGTGTGTAGAATTTATCATCATCAAGACTAATCTAGGACCAGAACAATCACACATTTTAATTGATCAAGCTTATATTTTAGAGGAAACAGGTTGATTCAATTTCTGAAACAGAATAAACCATGATTGATAATGTCTGAAACACAATTTGGGAAAGACCACGACTATGACAGATTTTACAAATGTATGTGAACATAATCTTACTTATCCAGATTCAGTAAATTAGTATCCACATTAGAGACAAAGAAGACATCATGAAAGTAGAAAAATAAAATGAATACAGTTACCTTTGAAGACCTTAGACTTTAATTTTATAAAAATTATGATGTATTTCATACCTGCCAGTCTAATTTTCATTCAAAACTCTTACGATAAAAGCCTACAGGAGGCAAAGCTTGCCGTGAATATGCTCTACTGGTCGTCTACAGAGGTATTATCTACAGGTAATAAGACAGAGAACGTGGGCTAAACTGGAGGGAGAGGTCAGACTAAGGAAATAGGAGAGGGGTGCAAATAGAGAGTGGAAACCCAGGCAATGCACAGAGAGAGAGTATGTTAGAGATTCATTTACATGTGGTTGACTAACTTTCCTTTTTCCAATTAAAAATGAAGACACTTGATGCATAAGTTACTTGAAATAACCTTCCGAAGGTTTCACACAAGTGGAAAAGATGTACTGTCTCTAGCACTTTTTCATTCCCTCTTAATATCTCTCACTAGGTCCTGCCAAATGGTGGTTTGCTTTCTAGTATCACTTATTCATTTCAGTGATCATTCTAAAAAAAAATTACATCTAGGCCAAACTATGTACCAAGCATGCTATTGTATGCTAGAGATAGAAATGTAGAAATGATTAAGACACTACCTAGTCCTAGGATTCTTGGGTTTAAATACAAAATAAGCACAGATCAGTGCAAATAACACAGATATATCATATAAGATGGAGCAAAGTGTCAAACAAAAAAAGATGAAAGAGGGCTAGGGGCTGGGGGGTAATGAGTGAGGCCACAGTGGAGCATGACAGTGTTGATGGTGTCACTATAGAGCTCATCAAAACCTCTTTACCAGGGAGACATTTGAGTTGAGGCTCAAAGGCATTGAGGCAGGGAGGAAAGACAAAAGCATACGTTCAAGGAAGGAGCCACCCAGACAAATTTAGTACACGTTGAGTCAGAATAAGCAATACAGCCATTTGCCTTGAACTGGGTGGATCTAAGTGTACTGGCACCTTCTGAAAGTCAGTGGAAGTCAAATTGTAAAGGCCTTCGAAGGTTAGTACAAAGGTTTTTCTACTTTATTCAATGGGATGTTATGAAAAGTTGATGCTGAAACATCATCATGTGCGAAGGAGGCTGAAGAGACAATGCTGTGGAGGTTGCAGGAAGGAGATCAGCAGGACTGGGGGCAAGAGGAAAGCTTATCACAGAGGGATTGTCCAGACCTTGGACTGCATCCAGCTCCTTCAGCAGCCACAGTACTATCGCCCGACAGCCCTCCCTGGTCCTTGAAGAGAAAGACAGATGCGCCCTGGCAAAAGACTGGAGCACAGCCAGCCTACTGATGTGAAGAGCTGCTCTGCCATTCATCTTCTGGACTGGGCATGTGCAGAGAATGGATGGTCTGTGAGCCAGAGGAAAGGTGTTTCTGAAGACAGCTGGAGCAGAACAATTGCAAACAAGAAAAGCAAGAGAATAATTTTTGTCATACGCTGGCATTCAATGGAACTGACTGAGACCCAGCTGTGAAATCTGGGAAATGGTGCCATCCCCAGGATAAGTCTTAGGCACAAGACACACAAGGGGCTGTTGCTAACCATAAGACTGGACAAATTATCATCTGTGGAAGCATAATTGTGACTGAGACT
The DNA here is from genome assembly GCA_025594165.1 of Tamias sibiricus. Lineage (NCBI taxonomy): Eukaryota > Metazoa > Chordata > Mammalia > Rodentia > Sciuridae > Tamias > Tamias sibiricus. Next base: position 17,728,596 of record CM046662.1, read on the forward strand.
AAATTGTCCCTGATGCCAGGACCCACTTACCTCTAGGACCATGTCCCTTTAGGTCCCCTGCATAGGGACATAGACATGATAGGAGCAAGAACATAAAGTTTTATTTGAAATTTTGTAATATTTTATGAACTGCATAATGTTCCCCATGTCACAAGAGTCATTAACATCCCAGCTGGGCTCAGGGAGGAGTCTGTACAAAGATTATATGAGAACCAATATTATAATAATTTTTCTCTAGTTTTCTTCTAATGCAGTTACTCCAACCCATTAAAGTGGCTGCTTTTTCAGAATTAATATCAAATCTCATTACATCAGGTCTCAACCACATTAAGTTGTTAATATTCCTCAGATGGCAATATTTTTTTTCTGTCATATGAGAAAAATATCATTTACAAAATTCACAAAATATTGGAGCTCAAAGACAAGAGAAGGAAGGAGAAAAGAAATCAAAATCTAATAGGCATCTATTCTGTAGCAGATACATACAACCCTTCAGTGGTTTGAGTTATTATACCCAGGGAGGAAAGAAAAATCAGAGTAAATAACTTCTCCAAAGTCATGTAAGATAACATTTTATACATTTGGAATTTAAACAATGATTTGAGTGTCCTTAAATCTCATTTATTGATTCTTCCTCATTCAAGAAAACCAATAAAAATAGTATTAATAAATCAGTATTTATTGCTACTCTGGTTTGTAGCAGGCATGATATTAAGCATTGACCATACCATGGTGGACTGTTCGCTGCGAGGGCGCCTGGCAATCCAACCAGTGTTTGACAAGGATCCACTGGGAGAATGATATTTGCAAGGACTCATCATCTCGAGATAATGCCAGATGTATGCCTCTGGGCTCTGGTGCCTTTTCTGCACTATCTTCTTAATAATACAATACTTATACTGTTTTCTAGTGGTGATTGCTGGGGGTGAGGGGAATACTACAGCATTTTCTGAGAATATTAATAAAATATTAGAAACCATAACCCCTTCCCTACCACAAACAGTAAAATAATCCTCTGCCACCGTGTGATGTGTCTACTTCCTGGGGTGATTGTTATAAGCACATATTGTTTATGTGAGAACAGTCACAGAGCCACCTGTTTCTCCAGTCATGAGTATGCAAAAAGCACATAGTCTCACTGTTAGTAATCAGAAACAGAATAAAATCAAAGTACTTCCTGCTAAAGAGACCCCATGGGAAAAAGTCCCTTTGGTGCCTGTGACCCCGTTCTAGTAAGATTTGCTTTGCTAAACAATATGGCAATTATCTACAAGGAAATTTGCCATGGTAACCAGTGAGATCACTGCCCTCTTGACTAACCCGAAGTTAAAGTTTAACTTAGGGAAGAATAGAGTCATAAGGTCTAATATGCTTACTATTATGAAATATAAGTGCTAAGCACTATGACGAAATAGAAACTTAAGATCAACTTTGCTGATTACGCTCATAGCTTAGACATTAAATTAGAACAATAGCAAGGGATGTGGTGGGGGTGTTATTATCTCATACAATCACTTTTTCCAGTAAGCCTGTTCTGTACAAAGAATTCTATGCGTCTTATGCTAACCACATTCTTGGCATGTTAAACTTTAAAAAAATGTATAAAAACTGTGTGTGAACTCAATAAACTTGTCAGCATTCTACACTGGCCTGTGAGTCTGTGTGGTTGCTGTCCATCCATCGCCGACGCTGTCTACCCCGTCACAACCCCTCGACCAGGAAGACCCTCAACCAGGAAGGCCCCCGACCCTGCTGGGGCTGGACCCTGGCAGTTCGCAATGTCAATGGCACAAAATATAAAAGAGGATACAAAAGGTAATAGCTTGAACACACTGTTGTAATGGTTGCTTCAAGAAAAGATTCAGGTTTTTTGGAGAAGAATCTTTTAAGAGAAACTTCTAAGGGAAAACATTTCTTCAAAGACTCAAAAAGTGAGCAAAAGATATTAGGAAAATAGACTGTTTCAGGCAGAGAAAACAGCATATGTGAAGCCCTGTACAAAAGAGAAACACCTTAGTTCATGCCATGATATACCACCTACATACGAAAGGAAAGATCTATTCCCCTGGCTGCTAGAAGCATTGCCAGCATTCTCTGGAAGTGTTTTCATTCAAAATAACTGTCCTTCTCAAGGTCATATCCCTTTCCTACGACAGACTGTATCCGTCTAATGGGTGGTTAACATGAGAATACAGAGAGAACTATCTGTCTTGAACTTAAGCCAATGCCAAGGGATCCTCTCAGCTTTAAAGCTCTCCATGAAGTGGGCTGGAACCTTTGTGGACATTGCATCACTGTTCAATTCTTCTCTCTTTCTAATCCTGCTTCTTTTCCTCACTTTTCAGAAATACTAATCCCAAGACCTCTCCCAAACAAACCTGAACATAAACTTCCATCTGAGAGTCTGCCTTGATTGAAGGTCTGAACATGACTAGCAACCAGTGTCATGCAACTGTTGTGCTAGAAGGGTAAGGAAATGATATAGATAAAGGCAGAAAAGGCATGTAAGAACTACAGGTAGAGAAGTAAACAGCATTATGACCTTGAAGATTCATGTTGACCATGGAATCTCTTGAAGATCAGTAACTGCCAATGACTCACTTCTGGAAGGGAAGCTCTCTACAACTTGACAAAACATCATCCATCATCCTCACACACATCCTTGCCATGCATATGCTTAGGAAAGTTATTGCCTTACACTTGTCAATGCTATTTTGCCCAACTCAAGGAAAAGAGTCTGAGTCTGTCTGGTATACCACTCTAGCCCTCAGGGGTTAGCACTGGCATGCAGAAAACATAGGTATAAATCTGTTGAGTCCCTAAATAAATATTAGTCATCAGTTATCCAAGGATATCATATAATTGTGGGAAAAAAATCTACCTTTTGCCAAGGATGTGTGACTCTACTTATGGATGTACAAAACATGAAACCACCAAAACCATTGAAAACTAATGATAACTGTATTTGCACTAAAGCAATCATTCTACTTTGCCAGTGAGGTATAGATTTATTTTTTTGTTTGTATTCTGAGAGGCACTGATTGGTTATGTTATTAAGACTGTAAAGGTGCTGGGCCAGGGATACAGCTCAGCAGTAGAGCACTTGCCTAGCATATGTGGGCACTGAATTTCATCTTCAGCATCACACGCACATGCACATGGATTATAAATGTTGAATTTACTCTGTTGAAGTTCTTGGGAGGATAAGCAAGTCAATATCTTGTAGGCCTGTAATATTTTAGTAGAAGGATTTTGGACAGTGCTTTAACCTTTTCACTCAATGGAAACTATGAGACAAACAAAAAGATGAGAGGGTAAATGCTATTTCATTCAAATATGAGTATATTATAGTAGTTTTCTATAGTTTAAATATTGAATATTATTTTTACTTTGTGTTATAAGAAAGACTTAGGTGCTATAAAACAAAGGTTTGTAGAAGAATAAGAGAGGTGAACTTAAGAGGAAAATATAGCTAGATTTCAAGAGATCTAATTTCTATCATCTTCAGCATTGCCCTCAGTAGTTAAAAGATCACATTCACAATGAAAACCATTCTAATCCAGTGAATACTTATTATGTAGTAAACATTTACAGGTTATTGCCTAGTTTAATTCAATAACCCTAAAACATACAATATGTTACTCTGTCTGCAGTTAAAACAAACAATATGTTGACTCTGGACATTAAATACACCATTATTATTTCATGAACCTTTATTAAATTCTCAACCTTTTTAACATCACGAGAGACAGGGTAGATAGCATCTTCCTACAATGCAGAGATGGCAGGTTACCCTGAAAGTAATGAAAGTGTAAGGACCTCTTTTCTGCTCAAACTTCCTGCCTCTCTCAAGAAGAAATACTATCAAGATAGAAGTGATTGAAAGTGACTTTCCTGTGAAGATAATTTTGAAGCTACTCTAAGTTACCCCAGAGCTTGTTACTTTATGAGAAGAAGCAAATTATTTCTTCCACACATTAAAAATGAATATGGTTTTCTTCTAATCACACAATTAAGGCTCTTCCCCCATGAATATAGAGATACAAAATATAATAACACAAGGTATTAAATAGGTACCTATGTGGTTGTGATTATTTGAGATGCATATTAAATATCACAGCTCTCTGATAAGGTAGGGTATATGATAACCTTGGCTTAATTGTAGGGACAGTAGCACGACAGGGGAATGAGTAACAAATTTCTGGAACGGAAAGCTTCCTACTGATGGCATGCAAGCATGCCAGGTAGTCCTTCCTCCTGTCTTTCCTTTCTTTCTCTTCCTCTCCTCCATCCTCTTTCTTTTCTTCCATTTTGAGAATTATTATAATAAGACACAATAGTCTTAAGGCCATTAGTTATGGTAGGGTGAGGTGTAGGTATCTGAGCAAAGGAACGAGCTTGTCCATATTTTAGCCCTTGAGAAGGGTCAGGAGATCATTCATCTGAGTCAGAAGCAATTGCAATGATTAAAGATTGATATACACATTAAGGATAATGGGAACCTGGCTTCTCATTGTCAGAGAAAAGAGTTGCAAATAGTGTGAAGGAACATGTAGAACAAATTCTATGGTGTTGAATTGGAATTGAAGGTAGTGCGAATTAATAGCTTACGCAGATGATGAAATCAAAAGAAAGAAGGTTGGGGAGAGAGGGAAGGAAGTGAGGGAAAGGAAAAGATAAAGGAATGAAACATTTGAAAGCACCTTCATATAAAATACATAAAAATCACAAATATCCAATTAGTGATTTTTAGAATGGAAAAGCTTAGCACATACCATCTCAGTCATGTGATCAAAGTGCACATGGTCCATGATGAGACAAACTGGGTCTGTGTGGTGTCTGATGTGGTCACAATGCAAAAAACACAGAAAGCCTCAGGTCCCACTACTCCTCAAAGATAGGAAGGCCTCATTCTAATAAAGAGCAGGCATCACACAGTCTCAAATGCAGAGGGAACGCCACACAATACCTGGCTGTGATCTCTGAAAATGACAAATTCATAAATGTCAATGTGAGACTAAAGGAGCCAGAAGAGTTAACAAAAGGCAATGCGTGATTATGAAATGAACACTTGTATCTCTAATGACATTATCATGATCAGGACTTTGTAGAATTTGGATGGGGTCTGAGGATTAGGTGGTATTAACATCTTCGTGCTAGTTTCCTGAGGTTGATGGCTGAATTGAGGTTGTATAGGAGAATATCCTTGTTTGTAGGTAACACATACTAAAGAATGATATAGTCCTAGGACAGACATCACATTGAAAATTTGCTTTTAAAATATCCAAGGAAAAAATAAACTTTATAATCATCTTGTAAATTTACTGTATACTTGAAGTAGTTTTTAAACAGAAATAGAAATAAACAAAATAAACTGATGTCAGTGATAATGTCCCCACCAATTAAAACTAAAAACAGGATCTATCAAAGGACAGCCCACAAACAGGGTCACTTTAACCATTAGGCACAAAAGAGAGAGAGATTGCCTTGTGCCTAAGTACTTTGCAAAGGCCCAGGGAAATATCAGAAAACTGAAAAAAAACAAATACATAGAATCATTGACTTGAAATTTAAGATATAAAATAAAAATTAATAAATGCTTAAATAAACATATCATTATGTCAACTTCATTAAGTGCCATAATTAATATTTATAAAATTTTCACTACTTTTGAAAGCAATTTGCAGGTTCAATTTCCCACAGTGTAAGATTTCCCAGGCTTATGGAATAAATGCTAAAAAAAAAAAAAAAAAAAAAAAAAAAAAAAAAAAAAAAAAAAAAACCAGTCAATCATAAATGAAATGAGTTTCTCAGCACTAAATCATTTCAAGAGTAAAATAACAAAAAATACTTTCAAATATTCAAAGGCAAAAACATATTTAATGCAGGATGGAGTTGTATTTTAGTAGCTTTCATATGGTGTTACATAAGTTCTCCAAAAGGATGTAAAAAAATGTTTTCCTATACCCAACTGGAAGATGGTTTTATATGTATCAATTAGACAGTGTAACTCTTGGTTAAGAAGAAAAATTCTAACATTTCCTCTTGTAGAACCTAACAAAACATAACATTAGTACTTTTTAGAGTGAGTGATCTGTCTCTCTTAAAGGACAGATCTTCTCAAACTACCCAGGAGACTTTCAGATAAAAATGAATTACTTCTTTAGCCTTCTGCTTCCCTATGAGCCATCAACAATGGTCAGTGACATTGGCCAGAGATGTGGGATTGTAGTTCATGACATTGAGAAGGAACTGGAACATGGATCGTGTCTGAGCAAGGTGGATTAGAAATAACCTCATAAAGGATTTTGGCTTTAGTTGGGTATTTGAGGGGAGTGTCTAAGGAAGGAGGGGTTACTCCAGATTTGGTCCATCATAAAATGGGGCAAATCTATGACTAAATAGTTCAGTACATCTTATCAACATGTGGAGGAAATTAGCACAATAATAAAGCTTAACTGGTAAAGAAGTAGCAGCCTTTCATTTCAGCCCAGGTTGTATATGAGCTGTGCAATTATCTTGTTTTATGTCACTTTGTGATAGTCTCAGAATGCTTGATGTTGATGTTCTATGCAGTTTTCAATTTTTTCAAGTATTATAATGTGTTATAATCCTACCAAATAGTGATATTCATTGTGATAGAGTCATCTATGCTCATAAAAATTTGGTGAATTTTCCATGAGGTTTTTGATGGTCCACAGGAGAGGAATGGTCTATCTGTATGAGGTCCACTTATAAGTTTGAAGTCTATTGGAGGAGCATAGAAAAGTTCCAGATGTTAGTGACTACTTTCTTTTTCACAGTTCTGGATGAGCCCTTTCTCTTTCAGCAACAAATACTTTACAAGCTTCTAGGCTCTGACCTTCCCATTGTTCCTCTTAACCATTACTCTGCTTTTGCAGGCATTTTTGGAGGAATTGGAATGCAGAGAACAAGGACACAGGCTCTGCAGGGGTTTGGCTGCCTTGGTCCAAGATGAGGATCTGCTTCCTCTCAATTCTGTAAATTTGCCTAAGCTTCAAGTGCTTCTCCTGTAAAACCCCATTTTGTACTTAAGGGTTGGCCTACAAAGATCCCTTTCTTTCCAGAGGGCAGATGAAGTTTACTTGTTCCTGAAGAGTTCCTAGTCTTTTAGCTTGGAAGGATTTTAATGTTTTTCATTTTTGTTTTTGTATCAGGGATTGAACTCAGGGGCACTCAGCTGTGGAAGCCACCTCCCCCCCACCTTCACACACACACACACACACACACACACACACTTTTTTTTTTTTTTTTTTTTTTTTTTTTTTTAGAGACAGAATCTCACTGAGTTGCTTAATGCCTTGATAAGTTGCTGGGGCTGGTTTTGAACTCAGAATCCTGCTGCCTCAGGCTCTCAAGCTTCTGGGATTACAGGTGTGTGCCACCACAGTTAGCAGGATTTTAATGTTTATTCCTTGGAGAATGAGTTTTCTGATACCTACACCTTCCCCTCTGTAGATTGAGCTCAAAAAATTCTGCATTTCTTCAAAGGACTTAAAGCATTGGTAACTAAATGTCTCTTTGAGTTATTTGTTTAATAACTGTGTTCCCCCATGATCAGCTCCTTGAGTTCTTCAAGGTCATTCACCATGTCTCCACCACCCAGTGGTAAACTCTCAGTGCCTAACACAGTAACTGGAATACAGTGGGCACAAACATGCACATCTATTGCAAGAATAAAATGATAGGATGAATCAGTGAATGAATCAAGGAATAAACCACACCTCATGTTCACATGAGAATCTGGAGAAAATTACTTTGGGGCTTAATAGAAGCTACAGGCCTTACATGGTAAACAATTTTTTATGATAATGTGTGTGGATTTAAATTTTAATACTTTAGATTGATGGAGTTTTGGCATAACATCTGGAGCTTTTTGAACCCTTGAGATGAGAGCTATGTCTATACACATTTGTCCTGTAAACGAGGACATTCTTCAGTCCTCTCCCCAGGGCAGGGTGACATAACAAAGGTCCACTTTCTTGCTGTGGTGGGCTGCTGTATCTACAAAGACTCCCTTATTAAAATTCTGTCTCTTTGCTAATCAGAAACAGGTGACTCAGAACACTTGGGGATCTGAAAGCTTCCAAGATGAATTCCAAATTCCCTATCTCACTGTTAGAATACAGCACAACAGGTGAAATATAGCATAGCCCATTCTTCTAAGTATGTCCTCTCTCTCTTTCTGTGAACTAATAGACAGGGATGATGAAAATGTTTGTTTATATAAGCATATGCCTGTGTGTTCCTTGCTATTAGATATAAAGGAATCTTAGAAATATATGCAGGTCGCAGGTTACACTTGGGCAATGTCACATGGACATAACTAACTTAATTTTCTAGTAAATCTCGACATCTATAACTTTGTGGCAGAATCCACAATATTATTCCTCTCAAAGATGATTTGGAAGCCCCTCAACTTTGCTGATTTACATTTAGTGAATAAAATGAATATAATGTGAAAGATCTCTGGATATCTCTGATGATGAAAGAGTCTAAGACATTCCTGTTAAAAGGTGAAAATCAAATATCAGTGGGTGGTATTGGCATATCTCGTTGCTTGAAAGGGCAAAATCTGCTTCTTTTCTCAAACTTGGCTGAGGCAGTTACCTTGACCTCATCAGAGTTAACAAAATGCCAAGCATCTGAATCCGTCCATTGTTTGAGTCTTTCTTCTCTTCTAGATTTCAACTGAAAAAATAATCTGAGTTCAAAGCTCTATTTTCCACCTGAAAATACTCTACTTTTCCTGTATTTCTTAGATTGACCTCACAAAGAAATCACCTTTGATGAGGCCATCTATCTCAACTAAGGTACCCTTCACCATTACTGCCTATTTTTCTATCTCAACTACTCGTACTTACTTTATGGTGTATAGCACAATTTGTTTGTTGTTTATTTCTAATTTTTAAAAATATTTACTGAAAATCCATACGAATCATAAGGTAGGAATCAAGTTCACTTCTCTTTTTCTTCATCTTTACAGAATTCCTAGAAGAGTACCAAAAATAGAATAAGTATTTTCAAAGAGCATTCAGCAAATTGATTATTTGATTGAATAATCTATTTACTTGAGTATACTGATCACCTATTATTTGATGGACTGAATAAACATCTAGGAGGATTTTTTTATTTTTTAATTTGTGATTTTTAGATATACATGACAGTAGAGTATATTTTGATATATTATACATCGTGGAATATACTTATTCTAATTAGGATTCCATTCTTGAGTTGTATGTGATGTGGAGTTTCACTGGTGGTGTATTCATATATGAACATTTTTATTGATGGAAAACTCAAGTTCATGACTTGCCTACCTTCTTTCAGCTAATGACAAGCAGAGGTAGGATTTGAACCCAGGACTGTCTGTTTTTAATCAGTATTAGAAAAAGCATTTTTCTTACTGTTGTCAACATCCTGGGAAGAGGTGAAAGAATAGAAGCCTCACCTTTCCTGACTCTGCTTATCCTTGTGTGCATTGTCCTACTTTTGCTTCTAGTAGTATTGATATTGCCCCTTCTTGTGCCTGTGTCATTCAGCAGTGGCTCAGTAACACATTAGCCTGTGATGTTTTAAGACATTCATAAAGTCTTTGTCCTAATTGTCATTTCATAAGCTCTGGGTTTTTGCCTAGTTACACCTTTTTACTTAAGTGATTCTAATGGCTTAAAACATTTTTCTTTATGTGGACAAAAGAAGCAATTTGAAGTCAATTCATTCAAGGTTTTATCAACAAATGGTAAATGAAAATTAAACCATCTTTTTTTTTTCTTCAGTTTCTCATAATGCACTGGACTTCTCTATCTTGTTAAAATCAGTCTCAAAGGAACCCACCATTTCATGTGAAATCCAACTCTCATACTACCCATGTAGAATCCCATATATTTTGCAATGATTCTTAACCACACAGAATTTCTGTATACTATTCATGGATGTGTAGATAAATCCAGGTTAATCAATTTTGCCTTAGCTGTTGAAATACTTATACATTCACTTTCTCTGAAAGGAGACAATGTGCATTTTGCCTGATTAAAATGTCCAAATGAATATTCATTCATATTCTTCTATTTATTCAGCTTTTATTTATTGAATATTCACAAATTTCAAGACAATGTACTAATTGGGGAGGTAGAAAGATGAATAAGATCAACACTAACCCACCCTTTAAAGGAGTTATTACTGTGGGAAAGAAGATATTCATTTAAATAAAATGTTTATGAACACTGCAAAGAGATACAGGATGAATCAATATATAGGACGGCAAAAACTGACATAATCTTGAGAGTCGAGAAGAACTTTATGGTCCATTAATTGCAATTGCATGTATTTTGGGAAGGGGAGGAAGTCGGAGGAAGAGGAGCAAATAATGATTCTGCATTCCGAACTGCATAGAGATGATTTTGTCATTTGCTTAACCAGGTAATGATGAAATCATGCCAGGGTTGTGTGGTACAGTGATGACAAGGAGGGACGTGTACATTCAGTAGAAACCAGATGTCAAATTCTGAATTTTGACCTTTTCCCAACCTAGTAATATATGGTATGATGCTCTTTGATAAATACTGGGCAGCAATAGCAAGCTATGGGTGCAGTCAGCCACACAATCATGAAGGCAAATAACTGATAGTGTGCTATGTTGCAAGGATTTTTTTGGATATAGGTATTTAATAAATTCCATCAAATATTTAAGAGTCTATTATAAAACAGGATTTGTGTTAGATTTTTCCCAACTGTAGGCTAACACAAGTGTTCTGCATACATTTTAGGTAGGCTAGGCTAAGCTAGGATGTTTAATAGGGTGGGTGTACTAAAAGTGTTCTCAGCTTTTTTCAATTTAAAAAGAGTTTATTGAGATATATTCCCATTGTAAATCAAGAAGCATCTGGACTTAGGTATTCAAATAGAATTTTTAATACTAATCATTGAGAAACACTAATATATCAAATCCAAATGGAAGAATTATCCAAGGAAAAATCTGAAAAAAGTAGCGAGGAAGGAGGATAAACAATAAAGGATGGTATTTTGAAGCCAGAGAAAAGTATTTTTTATGCAGATGGGAATTTTCTATTGTGCTAAATTCTGAGAAGTTTCAGTGATCTTCCTATGGGCAACTGTCACTGACAGGAGATAAAAACCGAGTTGAGTGAGTGGCAGGTAAAGGAAGCAGGAAGATACAGAATCCAGAGTACAGATGAAGCATATGGCTTTAGATAGAAGGAAAGAAAACGAAGTTGAGGGAGATCCCAAATACATTTTTAGTAATTGTTAAGTAGACAGCACAAAGGAAATTCTTGTTTAGTGGTCTCTTTTCCTCTGTGTAAATAGGAATGTAGCATTTGGACTGTAATGATGTGTTATCAGTTAGCTATTGCTGAGTAACAAACCATTTAAAATTTTAGGAGCATAAAATGACCACCACGTAATATTTCTCAAGAAATCTCTGGCTACAAGGCAGTGCAGTTCCTTGTCTGAGCTTATTCTTGTGTCTGGTCAGCTGCCAGGTCAGTTAAGGTCTGGTTGATCCATAATGACTCCAGCTAAGGTTGTTAATTTCACCTCAATCAGCATGGCGCACTATTTCTAACAGTCATAACAGTATTGCAGGAGAAGAAACCATTATGGACAGAATGCTTGTGTCACCCTTAAACTCATACATTGAAGCACTAAACCAATGTTACTGTATTGGAAGATAGGTCTTCTGTAGAACTAAGATTAAATGAGGTCTAGGATAGGGCCTGTTCCAGTAGGATAGGTGTCCTTATTAGGAAGGGGTACCAGAGAGCTCTCTCTGCAAGGTGAGGACACAGTGAGAGAGGAGCCACTGGCAAAATAAGAAAAGGCCCTCAGTAGGAATCTGACCATGTTGGCACCCAGGTATTGGACTTCCAGCCTCTAGAACTGTCAAAAAACAAACTCTTGTGTTTTTTTTTTTTTTCTTTATGACAGCCAGTCTATATTATTTGTTTTTATAGACAGAGCAGATGAATATAGAAACAACCACAACAACAAAAATACGTGATCTTTTTCAAACTTCTGCTTGCACAAAGATGCTACTTCCCCATAATCATGTATCCATGTTCAGATCCCAAGCAGAAGAGAACTTCAAACACAGAGCGCATTCATTGCAGCCAGTTTTACAACAAATCCAATGGGTGTAGGGTGGTAGGGGCATTGAATTTGAGAATTTGTTTGCATGGTCCTTAGTAAAAGCCCATGAAAAAAATCAACCTCTTTTTATTTATCTCCCTTCTGTTCTCTCTCTCTCTTCCCCTTTACTCTCTCCCTCTCCTCCTCCCTTATTTTAAAAAATGAGGTCATCAATCTTATTAGAGTTCAACTCCACTCTATGGTTTCACTTAAACTTAATTATCTCCTAAAGGTCCTTTCTTCATACACAGTCACATTTGGATTTAGCTTGGATGGATGTATACACAGTTCAGTCCATAGTAGCAGCCTAAATTTTGAAAGAAAAGTTGCTCATTTGTTTCTTTGTTTGCTTTCCTTGGCTTTGTCCATTGATGAGAAAAGTACAGAGGTATAATGGAAATGATGTTATTGGTCATAGAAAATTTAAAATATCCCAACCGAAAGTGGAGGGAATTTGGAGAGTAAGAAAGGGATTGAGAGAAAGGTGGCATGTAAAAAGTATAGAGATGCCACTGGTTGTAAGTACAAACTCTTCTATTGCAACAGTGGAACACTCAATCTGTAAAGAGCTAAATTAGGCTGTTAGAACTAATTATTTGGAATGCAGATAGTTTTAGGGATCACAAAATCCATATCATATTATGATAGGGATCATGGAGGAAGTTTTGGAACTGTCATTTGAGAGGAGGAAGTGATGGAACTGAGAAGCAAGAATGTCATATAGTTGTCCTGTGTGTTGGTGTCATCCAGGCCAATGGCAGGGACTTGGGAAAAACCCATGCAAAGCAGCAGTGTGTTTAGTAAACAGAAGGATCACTCAGAGAAATGCAGATGGCTTTGACTAATTCATTTCCCTACACTTAATGTTTCTGAAAATTACAAGTTTGATGCATATACGAACTCAAAAGATTTATTTGCAATAAAGAATTACCTTACAGTTTGCAGAGTACAGCTACCCAGTAAGGTCAGTATAACACTGCAAAGACAAAACACCAAGTCAGATCAGCTAGGTACGATTGGTTCTGCTTGTTCTCTGAGTAAGGTTTTAGAAGCACTCAGAGGAATGAGATAGATCAATTCTTACCTCCAAAAGGTAAGAAAAAGCAGTATTTGGATAATGAGCCAAAAAAATTACAAGACTGAGGTTGCATGACTTGCTATTAATTTTTTTTCCCTAGTCCTTTGGAAGCCAGATGGCTGTTAAGTTTCTTCTCTTCCCTACCCTTCTGCTTTTCAAAGTCAATCTATGCTCACATCCCTGAGACCTGGAGGGGCTCAGCTGTCTTTAGTTATTTTTCTGTGTGTTCATACAGAACCTCTTATTGTAATCTTTTTTTAAGAAGGTTAGCAGTCTTCAAGAGAGGTGTCTTCAGTTTTGTCTCCAGGTGTAAAATAAGAATACAGGAACACCTGAGAATAATAGCAAAGTTCCCTAGACAAGCCTTACCCTACACTCTCTCTACCTTCCTGTACATGTGTTTCAGTTGGGAATAGTTGGAATTACTTTTAAGAGACATGGTTTCTGATATAATGCTCAAGATATACTATCTCTTTTTGTTTCATATTCTTTAGTTGAACATAGTAGAAATAAGGCAGAGGTTGCAAATGCAAGATAAGTTTTCTCCTCTATTTGGAAGAAAATATCCCCTAGGTCAGGCAGAAATTGGTGTAATTTTACCCTAATAATATAATAACAATGACTAGAACCTATAAAATAGCAATTAACTCATCATTTCATACCTCTTTCCTCCAGCAGAATATGGAATCTTTCTGGGCAACTTGATTATCTTCTTAATCTTGAACTCACCCACACTTAGCAATTAATAATTGCTAAGTAATTTATCAAATATTATTATATGGCAAGAACTAACACTTCACTGTTATTCTTTCATTTAATCTCTCAAAAACTAATAAGATAGTAGAAAAGACTACCTGAATAGAGGTTAGAGGAGAGAGTTCCAGGCAGAGGTTTGGTGGACAAAGGCCTTGGCATACTTGAGAATATTGAGGAGTCCTTTATGCCTTGGATCGAAGACAGAGATTAAATGACAGGAAAGAGTCTCAACTGGCAGTAAGGAGTAAAGTGATAGAAGACTTTATATTACTTTAGGATTTGGGGTTTTGTATTAAGCAAATAAAAAGCCATTTAGACCTTGAGGAAATAATTACCAAGTAAATGCTGAATTTCTGAAACCAATATTACTGATCTTTATGTATTATTTGAGACATATCACCAGAGATTTCTGTTTCTGTAGATTGCTAATATTAGCTTTTTTTTTTTTTTTCAAAATATTTTTTTTATTTGTTTTAGTTGTATACAATGCCTTTATTCTTACATGGTGCTGAGGATCGAACCTGGGCCGTGCATGTGGTAGGCGAGTGCTCTACTGCTGAGCCACAACCCCAGCCCCTCATATTGGCTTTTAAACATATATATTAACCAGGTCTCATAAATAAAGCAGACTTTATTCTGTGATTCTTATGTAATAAATATGATGCAGACTGAGGAAAGTCATAAAGGAAAGAGTCTAAAGCTACTTTGAAGGCAAGTTTCTGTTCTACTTTTCTCTGGTTTCAACTTGAGATGTAGAAGAAAAGCCCAAACCAAAGGAAGGCAACCACTCTGATGTGGTTCATTCAGGTTGACCTGGAGCAGAGAGCAGGATGGAAAGAGAGTGGACTTCAGCGTGAGTGCTTTATTAGATTTGTGACCCTAGGAATTTTCTTTCTAAATTCTGCTTGTCCTGGATCTGGGATTGAGAGTGAATTGGATTTTTATCTTGTAACCAGAAATACTGTCACTAATGGAAGATATTCAGCACAGCTGGATTTGAATAGTTAATCATGTGTGTCTTCCTGTAAGTTGTTCCATCCTCTCTAAACCTTATTCTCCTCATCAATAAAATGTGGTGGCCCATGGACCATATGGTTAATTCACCTCCATTATAGCATCCAGAAAATAGTAGTCAATTATTATGTTAATGATGAACTAGAAATAGATTACGTTTCACCTCAGTTTTTTTTTTCTTTTTCTTTTTTAAGTCTTTGTCTTCCTCAAAATCTGACATCTTTCCAAGGAGTCCAGCTCACAGCAGAGATTTTAAGTCACCACAGCAAGCAGTGAAAAGAGACATTTGGGATTGGAAGGTTGTGGACAGTCATAAATATTACCTTAGAATGTTGCATGTCCAGTTTTAGTAAATATACATTGAGGTAGTTTTCTAATTACTCTGCATGATTCAAAGAATAGCAACCTATCCTATTGTTGGGGACGTTAAGAACACGCCAGTAGATAGAAACTCTCTGGCTGTCTCCCACTTCCTGATATGGGAACTTGGCCTAGCAAAGGGGCGTTCCCCTGACATATGTCGAGAGGTCAGACTGCCACTAGGATAGGCTAATGGCTCCGCCAATGTGATTTGCTCATGCTCCCTAAGTGCCCCTATGATCTTTCTGCTGATTGGCCCATGTCTTCTATAAAGGCCGTTCAACTTCCGCAATAAACCGAGCTTGTGCCTTGACCGGACTCCCTGGTGTATGCCTGATTGTCTTCCATTGTGAGGGCTGAGTGTGGCCACCAGTCGACTCCTACCTCTCCTGATCTTGCCTCACTGCTGTGGCGTGTTCTCCTAGCCTTCTCTGCTGGCCAGAGGAGGTTAAACCCGGGTCCCCGGGGGCAGCTAGAAACCCCGGCATCCTATGCCCACTTAGAGCTTAGAGGCAAGTTATAAATATTAAGAACATTTTTCTTAGGTATGAATAGGAAGGAAAGCTACATCCTCAGAATTTATTTAGATTCTCCTTCCAAGTTTTCTATAAAGTGCCTAAACATGGAGCTTTAAAGCATAAAATGACTTATGTCAGCCTGTACCAAAATCGGAGCCAAGATTTGTAAGATTTTCCAAATGAACAGGAGGATTTGGGGACATATTAATGCAGAGCATAGAATATAGCCTGCAAAACAATTCTTAAAGAAAAGTGAAGGATTATAGAGTAATATACATAGGAATTTCACAATAATGTGTCATAGTGCTTTAGCATCAATGAAAAAGCTATCATATTCAAATAAGTTAGCTAAGAGTGCAGACTTAGAGGAGAATGGAACCCGTTACTGTGGCAACCTAATTTTAGATTCACTAGGTGAGTGTTAATGTAGGCTCCTGTCTTATGAATGTATACAAGCACATAATTAGATACCTAAATTGCTGAGACAGCATGTGAGAAGTGCAAGTGTATTTGAGGAAACATCTTTCCACATCTAAATCATCCATTGATTATGAATTGATGCCCTGAGCTGTGATTACTATTTCAAACTATTTTCTATGAAGATTTGAATTATTTTCTTTCATGTGGATCTGTAATATTCCTTTTGGAGACTTTGATTGAATTGCATAAAATCTGACCATACAGAGAGTTCTCTTAGCTATAAAATGAAGAGGTTGAAATAGCTCATGTTCCAGCATCCTAATGAGAGGTTGGTAAGATGGATGCCGTTGATCTGGGATTCCAGCAGTGGTTTGAAGGATGCTTTCTTATTCATCTTCCAAAGACTTGAAATGATCCTGTCTTGATTATTTGGAATGTATTTAAGGTAGTATGAAATACCTATTCAAATTTGCTTATGTTAAAAAAAATGGGGCATTTTATGCTGGGGATGAAGCTCATGGTAGTGCTCACCTAGATGCATAAAGCCCTGGTTTTCAAGCCCCAGTGCCTCATATAAAAGGGGAACATTTGTTGGAAGAAAACAAGTGTTAGTTCATGGAAAGCAAATGGTACTGTATCTTACAATGGCTGCAATTAGAATTGGAGAGTTGTGGGAAGCTTTGCACCCTCTCTATTTCTCATTATAATCATCATTGGCATTCCCAACACTTCTTTACTTTCCTCTCTATATTTGATTAATTCATTGTTTTCTCTGGCAGCAGCTTCCTTTGTGCTACATTTTTTTGTGTATGTGGGCCCCCCAATATGGCTGACCACTTCTCAGATATGTCACACCCCAGTTCAAGTGCCAGTAGATATTGTCTAGGAACATAATTTCTAAAATATTATTCATGAGATCCAGAGCTATGGATTCCATGTAGAACAGATAAAAGGAGTTAAATGCTCGGTTTTTCTTGCTGCCAGCATTTCTGGGATTCAGGGACCAACCAGACACTCCAACTACTCCTCAGGCCCCATGGGGGAACAATGGTAAGCTTGAAGCCACGCAGTTCTGCTCAAAACATTGTTCTTCTCTTGCCTGAGATCACTCTAGTCAACTCAAAATAGAACAGCCTGAAGTCAGTGGACTCTTTGGCAGTATCTGCAGACCATGATTGGAGCTACCTAAAAAGATATTCAAATGTGAATGTAATCTCCCAAAACCCCATTGTAATTACAGAAGAAATCACAACCATGCTAAAGAATATGTACTAAACACCCCTATTTCAGAAAGTTATTAATACACCTTATTCTAAACTGTTGTAACTTCATCAGTGCATATTTGGGACACTGGTACTTGTGCTAATAGGAACAACAGTAAGAATATAAGCTTTCAACTCCTAGGGTCATCTAGATTATGTTGAATACGCATGAGTGTTTCTCATTAAAGTATTTCTACAGGGTTCCTACAGAAATGAAACTTCGTGGATGAACTTAACTGCCTATAGCATTGAAGAGGGTGATTCATAGGAAAAAATGCCTCGAAAACTCTCTATCTGTCCCTTATGGTAAGAGAAGGTGGCTCTCCCTTTTCTCCTCTTTCTCAGGCCTCATTTGAGTGTCACTTATTGACAGATATTAAACCCTGTTGTCAAGTAGGTCTGAGACACACACCCATGCAACCTACTCATGACTTAAGACATGATCAAACCCATTTGAAAGTAATGCTTCAGCTGGATGATAAAGTGCTGCTGTCAGTCTCCACCTTATGACTTACCAATTCTGATAGGCTGCCCAGATTGTGTAATTACTTGATATTCCACAGTTAGAAGTTCACAATACCGACATCAATGTTTATAGCAGCACAACTCACAATTGCTAGATTGTGGAAACAACCCTGATGCCCATCAATAGATAAATAGATAGGGAAATTTTGGTATATATACACAATGGAACACTACTCAGCACTAAAAGAGAATAAAATCATGGCATTTGTAGGTAAATGGATGGAATTGGAGAAAATAATGCTAAGTGAAGTTAGCCAATTCCAAAAACCAAACGTAGAATGATTTCTTTTCTATGATGATACTGAATTATAATGGCAAGGGAGGGGGGATGAGAGGAATGAAGGAATGTTAAATAGGACAAAGGGGGGATGGGAGGGGGTAAGGGGATAAGAATAATGGCAGAATGAGTGGACATCAATACACTAAGTGAATGTATAAAAACTCAAATGGTGTGAAAATACTTTGTGTAAAACCAGTGACTTGAAAAACTGTGCTCTCTATATATAATATGAAAGGAATTGCACTCTGCAAGCATGTATAACAAATTAGAATAAATAAATTAAAAATTAAAATAAAAAAAAAGAAGTTCACAATACCAAAATTCAGTGGCAAACTAGGAGCTTCTTTGTAACAGATATTTGTAGGAGAAATCATGGCTTTTCTTTAATGCTTAGGGATGTGCACTGTATTTTCTTATTGGAATTTACCAGAGGATCAATAGAGCATCCGCAACTGCCATTAACATTTCTACCATCATTATATTCACTGGGTCAAACAGGCAAAGGGGAAGATCAACTTGCACTGCAGAGTGGAATAGCTGCAGGGCTTTTGTTGAAACAAGAACATAATGTTAAGAATCACAAGCAAATATGATCAGTAATTTATGTCATTCCACTGTGCTTGACAGTTTTAACAAAATACCAAGTGTCCTAGGGAAGTAATAATTTATCAAAACTTATTTCAGAAAAATTGAACTGTCCCAGTAGAAAAAAATATATATCATTATTAAAGCAATGGAATAATTTGTTTAAATTTGTCTCAGTTAAGAATCAACTTATGCCCAGAGATTTTCTGCTTGTTTCATCAAACCTAATAGATCATATTTATATTTTTAAAATCATCTTTTATTTTTTCAAATATGAATAAGGAATATTATAGCTGATATATCCAATAATAGTCTTTACATGAAAACTAGACAAGTATTATTTGAAAAGGAAAATTATATATCCTACTACAAAACACATAAGTAAAATGCTAATAATCAGACTTCATCAATGTGTCAGTGATACACTAGTTAGGCAATGATGATCCCATGAAGATGAGTTAATAAAATATACTTGGGTGGCAAAACTACACGGTATTTCTGAAATCAGTCGTCTTTTCCATTGGCTTGCATGGGTAGCTGGGGATATAACAATCTGGGTTAGAACTACATTTCCCAGTCATCCTTGCAATTAAATATGGCCAAATATTTTCCAGGGGAATATGAGAGAACATGATCAGACCAGAGCCTGTAGATAATGAGCCCATTCTTCCTCTGGATATGGTGAGTACCCAGCTGGATTGGGCAGATGAAGACGTAGCCATAGGGGTTGGTGAAACAAAGTCAGATTCGAAACACCAAAGTCCCCAAAGGATTTAATAGAGCACAGGTTTCTGCTAATCTGGGATGTTTTACTTGGACTATTGTGTGATAGAAGAAATTTACTGATAAATATGAAAACTACTGATAAATATGTGTGTGTGCAGACATGCAAACATATATAACTTCCTGTATTTTCTAAAAGTATTTTTAAATTATTTAACTCCATATATATTTTAAGTTGCAAGGTAAGAGTTTTACTACAAAATCAATATTTTCAAAGTAAGTTTTGTGGCTGTTTATAGTATATTGGCTTCTATTAACATTTTTAATTAAAAGTTTGAGTCTGAATATTTTA
This sequence comes from Tamias sibiricus, assembly GCA_025594165.1. Classification (NCBI taxonomy): domain Eukaryota; kingdom Metazoa; phylum Chordata; class Mammalia; order Rodentia; family Sciuridae; genus Tamias; species Tamias sibiricus. Next base: position 17,748,640 of record CM046662.1, read on the forward strand.
CTGATGACAGTTTATTTTGTGTGTCAACTTGATGGGGCCAGGTGGTGCTCACATTGAACATTATTTCTTGGTTTGTAAATATGTTTCCAGATGAGATTTCCATTGTCCTCCCCAATGTGACTAGGAATATCCAAATCATGGAGGGAGTAAATAGAAGAAAACACAGAGGAAGGAGACATTCACCCATTTTTCTTTTTGCCATCTGTTTGAGCTAGGACTTCTCATTTCAGCCCACCTTCCTTCTCCAGGATGGAAATATAACACTGGGTTTCTAGGGTTTCCAGCTTGCAGAGAGCAGATTTGAGGACTTCTCAGCTTTCATAATCGTGTAAGCCAACTATATATACACAGATATATCTATATTTATCTGTTAAGACCTATCTATCTGTCTAAATAGATAGATCGATTCTTTTGAATATCTGTCTTCTCTAAGAACCTCACCTGGTTCTGATTGATGGAGAGATGGAAGAGGAGGTAGGAAAAGAATCTGAAGGAGAGAAAAGCAGAAAGAGCTAACATCAGGAACTTTGCCACAATTTTGTGAAGGAGTAAAACTTCAGCATTTCTCTGTGCTTACCAACTTTTTATTGGCTTGGGTCTCCTTAACGACTATGAACTCAAGCATTGTCCCTTTTTTCAGTGCCTGGATGATTTATGCCTAAAGGCAGTGCAACCTGGAGAGATTCATTACATGCAGGATAAATAATATTCTTCCTTTAGAAAGTGAGAAAAACACAATTTCGATGGGGGAGTGTTTACGGGAAACTGGGCAACAATAGACATTTTCAGCAAGATCGTGTTTAGAAAAATGTTCATCCAGAAGTTTAGTATCTGGAAATGGATACCACAAAAACCATACATTTCTGTATAAACCCTGGAAAAAAACTTATTTTTGATCCTCAGGGTTCAACCTTCTCAGCTTGAAGACTGACTTCTAGACTCAGAGAGTGTTTCAGGTAATATTAAAAAAAAAAAAATATATATAAATATATATATATATATATATATATATATATATATATATATATACTGTGAAACCATCTCCAAACCTGATTAATAACTCTAGAGGTAGGCCCACAGAATCAGGTTTAAAGATCTCCAGGTAATACTTCTACAGAGGGTCTCTGCCTCCAGGTCATTCTTTTGGAAATACTGCCATAGTTAACAAAATTAAAAAATCAACTTCAATTGTTTTTCTACCCTCAACACACATTAAAAAATGATAAAGTTCATAGCTCCCCAAAATATTTTCAAGTCTCCTATTCTTCCTCCCCCTCTGTTGTACTTCATATTTCCTGTTCATTTCTTGGACCACTGTCGTCACTCAACATCTCCAAACTAAAAAACCCAACAAATAAGAATCCTATACCCCACCCTTCACTCTCAATTAGTGGAAGAACTCACAGGGTCCTTTCCCCTTCTTTCTCATCTCTTTCTACTCTTTTTATCTCCCAATTCTATGATGGTTCATCACAAATGCATAAGAATCAGGAGGCCAAGAGATGGGCCTTCAAGGGCAGACATCAGGCAGACACCATTGACACAAAGAATGTCAGATTTGATGTCTTTCCCCTAGCTTAAGATATCTCATTGATGGTGGGAGCAGCCTCATGGAAAAGGGAGTCCAGAAATCCAAAGAGTGACATGTACCTAAAATTAATGTATGTCATGTCATAGCCTCATTCCTTGATCATATTGCCCCCTGAACTTAGGAGAGAAGATATATTTTTTGTCTCTCAAGCCAGAATCCTTGACTTCCTTCATTATAATGAGAGCAATGTGCAGAGTATACAAATAAAGTTCAGTTTGGAAAATAGATTCAATCATATCTGAATTGGCAGAGCTCTCTTTTGAAGAACAAATCGATGTGGAAAGTAAGGCATTACTGGTTTCTCTTGAAATGCATTGTGCACAGAAGCAGTGTGGGATGTAAGAGGTTTATTAGGGCCAAAAGCAAGACCGGGTAAATGGAGAAATAGAAAATATTTCCATGGAGGTCTGGCAAAATCTTGGACAACCTACTGGGTTCTCTGGGTGTAAATGGATGAATAGGTCTCCCTGCCTTTGGCTGAAATGGCTCAGTATATATACCACACCTCTCAGTCATCAAATATGGGCTGCCTTGAGAAAGTCAAGACCTGGAATGAGGTTGCTCTCAGCAGTTGAGACAGGTCTTCTGAATGAGCTGAAAGTTGAAGATTGTTGACCACACTCCCCTCACTTCTGGAGCAAAACATTCTATGAAAGGGGATCTGGAAAGTGCATTTTCAAGTCTATCTTGTAAAGGAAGAGTAAGATAAAAAGAGAGGTAAGAGAGAGAAAAATCAGCAATTTTTAAAAAAATTTTTAGTTTTACAGTACTGGAGATTAAATCCTGGAGTATTCTGCTACTGAGATGCATCCCCAGCTCTTTGGCTTTTTGCTTGTTTGTTTATTTTGTTTTGTTTTGTTTTTTATTCTAATTTGTTATACATGTTTGCAGAGTACATTTCATTTCATATTACATATAAAGAGCACAATTTTTCAAGTTTCTGGTTTTATATAAAGTACTTTTGTAACAATTGTGTCTTCATATATGTATTTAGGGTAATCATGGATAACTCAGTCTACCATTATTCCTATCCCCTTGCCCCCTCCCCTCCCTATCCCCTCTTTGTTCTATTTAAAGTTCTTTCATTCCTCTCATCCCCACTCCCTTGCCTTTATAAGTTAGTATCTTCATATCAAAGAGATTATTCAACCTTTGGTTTTTGGGGATTGGCTAACTTCACTAAGAAATTAGAAATTATTTTGAAAATTTTACTCCAACAAAATAGAAAATAATGAAGGCATCGACAAATTTCTAGAGACATATGTTTGTTTGTTTTTGAAACAGGGTCTCATTCAGTTGTCCAGGCTGGCCTTGAACCTTGTGATCCTCCTGCTTCAGTCCCTGGAGTTGTTGGATTACAAGCATATGCTTCCATGCCCTGCAGTGGATTTTAAAATTGGAAAGAAAGGAAGAGTTTTGAGAATGGAAATATTTTATAAATGGGAAAAGTAGCTATTATGCTAGAATGCATTCCATTTGGGGCAGATGGATGGTGAAAGAAAATTCTAGGACATTCTGTACCTTATCCAATTAAATCTCCTATTAGTGTTTTTTAAAAAGAGTTGATTTGTCCTGAATATGTGTGTCCCCAAAAATTCATGTATTAAAACAGTAACTTCTCGCCATGTGATGGTGTTAAAAGAGTAGGGTCTTTGTGGAGTAATTAAGCTTAGTTGAGGTCTTTTTAAAAAATATATATTATTTTTAAATTATTTACAGAGAGGGTTAGATATTCTCCTAGACACATTTACTATTTTTATAAAAAAATATTTTTAGTTGTAGATGGATACCATACCTTTGTTTTATTTATTTATTTTTAATAAATATTATTTATTTATTTTTATGTGGTGTTGAGGATTGAACCCAGGGCATCACACATGCTAGGCAAGCGCTCTACCAGTGAGCTACAACCCCAGCCCTTAGTTGAGGTGTTGAGAGTAGTCTTCTTGGATGGGATTAGTGCCCTGATGAGACTAGAGAGAGTTTGCTTCCCTTCTCTGCTCTCTTCCATGTGAGGATGCAAGGAGAAGAGAGCAGTTTTCAGCCAGGAAAAGGCCACCTCACAGAACATGATGAAGATGCATGATGATCTTGAAATTCCAGCCTCCACTACCATAAGAAATAAATTTCTATTGTTCTTAAGATATCCAGTCTATGGTATTTTTGTTATAACAGCCTGAATTTAGAAAAAAAAAAATCTAATGAACAGTTAAATCCCTTTGCAGTTCTTATGTCTATAATACTTGGCCTAAGTGGAATTCAAACTTTCTATTGGTAACAATTTGATGGTCACTCATTTTCTTAAAACCTTCTGTGATTTTCCATGGTCCTTAAAATATAAATTTCCTGAGATGGAAAATAAGATGTTGCCTTTGGTTGGCTTCTTCAGTCTATTCTCTCTCTAGAGTCAGGCCTTAATGAATGCCTAGCTGGTATTCTCTCTCCCTGCCATCTTTTCAGACAGGCCTTTTCTTGTGCCTGAATCACTTCTCTTTGTTTAGTTTCTTCCTCGCCCACTTTTCAACTTAAACACCACTTCCTCAGGGAGTTTTCCATGACCCCAAACCCCCCATTATTCTCTCTATCACCATGACATTTTCCCCATCCAAAGCATTCATAATACTCCAAATTATAAATTTATCTCAATTTCTGTATTCCCTGAGAGACTGCAATCTTCATGAGAGCACAGAAGCACCTGTTGTGCTCCTCACCACATCCTTGGAGCTTCATGTGGGAAAGAAAGGCTTTCAATGTTAAGGTCTCAGTCATTTGTAAGTGCTCATGGTAGAGGAGTTTAAAGTGGGCAGCTGCAATACTAAAAAGGTCTTAATTATTATTACTTTGGCTGAAATTGGAATAAGAGTATTATTGTAACAATTATAATTAACAATTCAGTGATTTTTTTTCTATGCACCAGGGACAGTAAAGGACTTTACATATTTTAATGGGGAATCATTGTATCTGCATTTTTCAGTGCAGACACTAAAGAACAGAGAGGCTATATATTTTCCCCTATGCCAAACATTTTGAAGGTATTACAGCCAAAGATATGAAACCCAGGAGGTCTGGCTGCCCATCCAGTACTCTGAAGTATTTTTCATTTTACCACTTTTGCATTTGAGTTTGACCTCTGTAATAACAATAAAACGAGGAGCATAATCGGATTTTCTTTAAAATTAACACAATGGAGGGTAGGTATTTCAATGTTTTTCTTGCTGAAAGTGTACTTGCTCACCTATTAGATATTTGAATGAGCACTTACTTAGTGATTACTCTGGTCAACTGTTAGTTGTGTCTTCCTCCTCTTGTTCACAAGGAAATCTTTAGGGAATGTGGATGATGTCACAGTGTCATTTCAGGTAATAGTGAAAAGACTAAAGGTATGGGCTATCACAGAGATCAACTGGGGTTCAACTCTCATTTATTTTGGAGCAGAGAGTTTTTGAAATTATTTTCTCATTTGTAAATGGAGATAGTATCTTACTTACAAGGTCATTTTAAAGATAATTAAGCACAGTATTTGTTATTGGATAAGTAAATGACAGGGGGGAAAGGTTCATTTTATTCCTCAGTCATCATCTAAAACTTTTCCATGTTTCCTGTTGTGCCAACTTAGAACTTCTTAATAATATGTAGTTCAATTTATTTACAAATGGTTAGGTAATGAAATTTGAGCAAAATTTATCCCTATCACCACAATAATTCCATTAGCTTATGTTCAAGGTTTATAGTAACTATGCATCACATTGCTAATACCTAACGCCCAAAGAAAAAGTAACCAAGGTTGGTGTAGAGCTGCCAGTGACTTACACCTAACTGGGTGTGTTCATGTGTGAACTTTGGAGTTTTACCAGGTCTTGACCAGTTTTCAAAAATATTTGAATATATATTTTTCCATGGTCCTTGTATTGTTTCCTCACTTATAATCTAGTTCACTGCTAATCAGCCAGGTTCTTGTTCCAGCTGAACCTTGACAGGTGCTCCAAATCCTTCCCAAGCACCTGATCAGTTGATTGGATTTGGACTGAGAATTATTACTGGTCATTCCAGGAATGAGAAATCAGAAAAGTTAGCAAAGCTTTATGAGGGGTTAGACATTATATTTGCTTTGAATTATAAATGCAATGTTGATTAAAAAAAAAAAAGAATTTATTTTAACATTCTGATTCCAACTTGTACTACCATATAACATTAATGTTTTAAAACATGTCACCCAGCTGGAAGTGGCCATGCCTATCTTTATGTAGTGCCAGCACAGGGGAATCTGAGGCAGAAAGATCTTTTGAGCCTAGGAGTTCAAGACCAGCTCAGGCACCATAGTGAAACTGTGTCTCAAAAATGAATAAGTAAATAAATAAGCAAATGAATAAAACATGTCATCCAGTTTTCTGTTTCCCCATTGCTATCACCAAAAAAGTAGTAAGATACATTTTATATTAAATTGCTATTTGTATGTTTTTACCTTATCTAAATCAATTTCATTTTTTATCTCTACCACATACAAAGATGATCCTTACAAAAAAATGGGCAAGGAAAGGATATATGGTTTGCTCCCACTAATTCCTAATGTTCTTTCAGGAATCCAGCTCACATTCCTAACCACGAAAAATGGGAAGCCGTAGATAGAAGAAGAAAAAAAGTAGACAAAATAAGGGACATTATGAAGGATAGAACCTGGAATTTTAGTCCTATGCTTCTTAGTATTCTAAGGGTCTTACATCTTTCTGAAAAGTAGGTGAAAGATTTTGACCTTATTCCAAGAAGGACATATAATTATTCAAATGGTAATTATCTCATTCTTATACTATTATGCTGGCTTCAACCCTAAAGGGAATCTCAATGCTCAAATTTAAATCCATAAGAAAGGCTGATAAAGTACATTTTCATATGGTACCTTCTTATAAATACATTGTCCATTAAGCAAGAATTGGATTATATTTCCATACTTTTAGTATGATTTTATTTTTAACTGCATGCTTAATATGGAGTTATCCCCCCCCCTCCAACACACAGGATTAGCTATGAAACAGAAATCTTAAGAGTTCTTTGATTATTTCCACAGGTTTTGATCCTGAGGTAGGCATCTGCATCAAAAACTATGTTTACTTTAAATATTTTGGGTAACCATAATGGATCTTTGTTGTTTTTGTGGTTGTGTTTTTTTTTAGGGGGGGGGTACTGGGGATTGAACTCAGGGGCACTCAACCACTGGGCCACATCCCCAGTCCACTTTTGTATCTTATTAGAGATAGTGTCTCACTGAGTTGCTAAGTGCCTTGCCTTTGCTGAGGATGGATTTGAACTAGTGATCTTCCTGCCTCAGCCTCCCAAGTGCTGTGTTGTTGTGATTTTTATCCACATATTTGATGAATGATTGGTTGGTGGGAAACCACCTTTTCCTTTCAGTATGCATTATTTTTTAAAAAAATATTTATTTGTTTGTATTAGTTGTACACAATGCCTTTATTCTTATGTGGTGCTGAGGATTGAACCCTGGCTGTGCACGTGCTAGGTGAGTGCTCTAATGCTGAGCCACAATCCCAGCCCTCAGAATGCATTCTGATAAAAATGCCAGAATTCTCTGCATTGCCTTGGGGAAATAATGGGCATGTCATCCATGGTAGGCCAATCAAACCTTATCTCTTTGAAATGTGAAAATGAAGAGGTGAGTAAAAAAAGTGGAAAACGCTCAGACCTGGTTTATTTCATTGTAGACTCCCTAAAAGATGTGTATCATTCCTACTTCTGGTCCCTCCTCCAGTGCTCTTATGTATGTAGGCCCATCTGATCCATTAGATGTCCTGCCTGTTCAAGACTTCAGCGGTATCCTGACAAAATATCCTGCTTTGGTTGGACAGAATCAGTTTCTAATAAAGATACCTCAAACATTTCCCTTCCAAAGTTTCATTTCCATTTCCATCAATAGTACCTGAAGATATTAAGGTAAATTTCTAAAAATGGAAAACATAGGAACTGGCAAAATTTCCATTTGAATTTGCTTGATCAGAAACAACATTCTCTGTAGTATGCTGCTTTTAAGTCCTTTGGGTATAGACCGAGGAGTGGGATAGATGGGTCATAGGGTGGTTCCATTCCCAGTTTTCCAAGGAATCTCCACACTGATTTCCATATTGGCTGCACCATTTTGCAGTCCCACCAGCAATGTATGAGTGTGCCTTTTTCCCCACATCCTCTCCAACATTTATTGTTCTTTATGTTCTTAATAGCTGCCATTATAATAGGTATGAGATGAAATATTAGGGTGATTTTGGTTTGCATTTCTCTAGTAGCCAGAGATGTTGAACATTTTTTCATGTATTTGTTGATTGTATATCTTCTTCTGAGAAGTGTCTTTCAGTTCCTTGACCCATTTATTGATTGGGTTATTTCTTTTTTTGGTGTTAAGATTTTTGAGTTCTTTATATATTCTAGAGATTAGTGCTCTATTTAATGTGCATGTGGTAAAAATTTTGCTCCCAATTAGTAGGCTCTTTATTCACCTCACTGATTATTTCTTTTGCTGAGAAGAATCTTTTTAATTTGAATCTATCCCATTTATTGATTATTGATATTAATTCTTATGCTACAGGAGTCTTATTAAGGAACTTGGGGCCTAATCCAACATGTTGGAGATTAGAGCTTACTTTTTCTTCTATTAGGTGTAGTGTCTCTGGTCTAATTCCTAGATCCTTGATCCACTTTGAGTTGAATTTTGTGCATGGTGAGAGATACAGGTTTAATTTCACTTTGTTGCATATGGATTTCCAGTTTTCCCAGCACCATTTGTTGAAGAGGCTATTTTTTCTCCAATGTATGTTTTTGGCACCTTTGTCTAATATAAGATAACTGAAATTATATGTGTTAGTCTCTGTGTCCTCTATCCTGTACCATTGGTCTACCAGCCTATTTTGGTGCCAATACCATGCTGTTTTTGTTACTATTGCTATGTAGTATAATTTAAGGTCTGGTATAGTGATGCCACCTGCTTCACTCTTCTTGCTAAGGATTACTTTAGCTATTCTGGGTCTCTTATTTTTCCAGATGAATTTCATGACTGCTTTTTCTATTTCTATGAAGAATGTCATTGGGATTTTTATTGGAATTGCATTAAACGTGTGTAGTGCTTTTGGTAGTATGGTCATTTCAACAATATTAGATCTGCTTATCCAAGAACAGGGTAGATCTTTGCATCTTCTAAGGTCTTCCATAATTTCTTTCTTTAGTGTTCTGTAGTTTTCATTATAGAGGTATTTCATGTCTTTGGTTAACTTGATTCCCAAGTATTTTATTTATTTATTTTTTGATGCTATTGTAAACTGGGTAGTCTTCCTCATTTCCCTTTCAGAGGATTTTCACTGATATATAGAAATGCCTTAGATTTATGGGTGTTGATTTTGTATCCTGCTACTTTGCTGAATTCATTTATGAGTTCTAGAAGTTTTCTGGTGGAATTTTTTGGGTCTTCTAGGTATAAAATCATATAGTTAGTGAATAATGATAATTTGAGTTCTACTTTACCTATCTGTATCCCTTTAATTTCTTTTGTCTGTCTTATTGCTCTGGCCAGTGTTTCAATTACTATGTTAAATAGAAGTGGTAAAAGAGGGCATCCCTGTCTTGTTCCAGTTTGTAGAGGGAATGCTTTCAATTTTTCTCCATTTAGAATAATGTGGGCCTGGGGCTTAGCATAGATAGCTTTTATGATGTTGAGATATGTTCCTGTTATCCCTAGTTTTTCTAGTGTTTTGAACATAAAGTGGAGCAGTATTTTGTCAAATGCTCTTTCTGCATCTATTGAGATAATCATATGGTTCTTATCTTTAAGTCTATTGATGTGATGAATTACATTTATTGATTTCCGTATGTTGAACCATTCTTGCATCCCTGGAATAAACCCCACTTGATCATGGTGTATTATATTTTTGATATGTTTTTTGTACCCATTTTATCATAATTTTATTGAGAATTTTTGCATCTATGTTCATTAAAGATATGGGTCTGAAGTTTTCTTTTTTTGATGTGTCTTTGCCTGGTTTTGGGATCAGGGTGATATTGGCCTCATAGAATGAGTTTGGAAGTGCTCCCTCTTTTTCTGTTTCCTGAAATAAATTGAAGAGTATTGGTATCAGTTCTTTTTTAAAGGCCTTGTAGAACTCAGCTGGATATCCATCTGGTCCTGGGCTTTTCTTGGTTGGTAGGCCTCTGATGGCATCTTTTATTTCATCACTTGAAATTGGTCTGTTTAAATTGTGTATATCATCCTGCTTTAATTTGGGCAGATCATGTGACTCTATAAATTTGTCGATGCCTTCGGTGTTTTGTGTTTTGTTGGAGTACAAGTTTTCAAAATAATTTTGAATTATTTCCTGTATTTCCATAGTGTTTGTTGTGGTATTTCCTTTTTCATCACATATGTTAGTAATTTATAGCAGCACAATTCACAATAGCTAAACTGTGGAACCAACCTAGATGCCATTCAGTAGACGAATGGATAAAGAAACTGTGGTATATATACACAATGGAGTATTACTAAGCAATAAAAGAGAATAAAATCATGGCATTTGCAGGTAAATGGATGGAGTTAGAGAATATAATGCTAATGAAGTTAGCCAATCCCAAAAAGCCAAAAGCCAAATGTTTTGTCTGATATAATGAGGCCAATTCACATTCCGGTTGGGATGGGGATCATAGAAGGATTAGAGGAACACTAGAATGGCCAATGGGAGGGAGCGGAAGAGAGGGGGCAAATGGGTGAAGAAAAAAAAGATGGTAGAATGAGATGGATATCATTACCCTTAATGCATAAATGAAGTCATGAATGGTGTGAATATACTTTGTATACAACCAGAGATATGTAAAAATGTGCTCTATAAGTATAATATGAAATGTAATACATCCTACTGTCATTTCTAACAACTTAGAATAAAAAATAAATAAATTAAAACAAAAAGAAACCACATTCTCTATTCTTTCATTGAAACCAAATGATTCTGGACTTGCACTTATTATCAGAGTAAATAAATAAAATCTCATCATTAAAGTTAGAAATTAGTTTGTGATGGGTCATAATTTTCCTGGCAAATGCTAATGTCTTTATTATACTTTGTGGACATTTCTTTCTTTCTTTTTCTTTCTTCTTCTTCTTCTTCTTCTTTTTTATCCAGTGTGCTAAATTCCCTTTGAAGTCAAAATTTTGAAACTTGTCCCATCTGGCCAGCAAGTGATCATGATTTAAATGTTAATAAACATTCAAACATTCAAATTATTGCAATGATTTGCAGATATAATTTTGGCTTTCTCTGTATCTATCTATATTCAGCTGCATATAGCAGCCATGCATACCTGCATATAAAAATGTATGGATCATTTTAAATGGCAATTAGGAAGCAAATCACCTGTAAAACTTACGGAAAGATTGTTAGGGTCTATTGGAATTGAATAACCCCGTTTACATTTGGAGTTAAATTTCAGTTAAAAGAAGAAAAGACTGAGCTCAAAGAAAATGCAGATATTAAGCTGCGAAGATGAGATGCTTTCTGACACTGAAGCTGGAGGCATATGTTAAGAACTGATTAAAGTATTTCTTTACTTGGGGATGGAGACAGAGAAGGATGCACACATGATTTAAGCTTTAATTAAAGCACATGTATTGGGAATGGGGGAGTATCCAGTAGTAATGAAACTTAACTAGAACACCTCAAAACAGAACAAATATTGTTCAATAGAGGGAGGGTGTGTTTGGATTAGGCAAAGGAACAGGTATGCTCTAATGACTATTGCTGACATGATTATATAACTTTGAAATATTGGTGATTTTTAGGCAGGGGAGTATATTCCACTTCAATTCATAAATTTGAGTTCAGAATGAATTATCCACTATGATTATTCTATTAGAAATATTACCATGAAGATAGACAGAAGAGAGTGGAAAATTTATGATGGATGATCGTATGCAAATTTCTTGAAGGGAAAGAAAACTCAAAAAAATATTTTCCCCTTTCATATCACTCTGCATACATAAACCAACTAGAGAAAAAAAAAAACAGAAAATATCAATTGACATTTATTATTAGGTGCTGTCCAAGAAACTGGAGATAGGGTTGTAAAGAGAGTCTGTTTTTCCTCTCTGGAACAGAGAGAGAGATTTAAAGTAATATATGTGTGTAAGGGGTATATTTCAGGATGTAATTCAGTCACTGAGATTATTACAGCATGATAAATGGTAGATGCAACATATTTTAAATAAGTTCTCTTGAACACAACATTTGAATAGATTCTAAGTTTAGAAAATTAGTGAGGATCTCCTTGACAAGAGGAAAATAAATAAAAATGCTCAAGGATAGAAATGAGTTTTTCATGGCTGAAGATGAAGACTGAGGTCTATGCATCTAAGATTAAACAGAAATGGGGGAGAGAAGTAGGTGACCATGGAGGAGAAATTTTAAGAGCTGACCACACAGGGTCACACAAATTATGATTTTTTTAAAAATTTTCCTTTTTTAAAAAAATTTGTTCTAATTAGTTCTATACAACAGTGGAATGCATTTTGACACACATACACAAATACTCATTGTTCTGGTTGTACATGATATGGAGTTACACTGGTCATGTAATCATATATGCACATAGGGTAATAATGTTAATTCATTCTACTACTGTTCCTACCCCCATATGCCCTCCCCTCCCTTCATTCACCTCTGTTTAATCCAAAGTACCTCTATTCTTCCCTAGCCCTTCCCTGCTTATTGTGAATTAGCCTCCACATATCAGAGTTCTTTGGTTCTTTGGGGCTGGCTTATTTCACTTATAATGATAGTCTCAAGCTTCATCCATTTATTTGCAAATGCCATAATTTCATTCTTCTTTAAGGTTGAGTAATATTCTGTTGTGTATATATACCACATTTTCTTTATCCATTTATAGTTGAAGGGCATCTAGGTTGGTTCCACAGTTTAGCTATTGTGAATTGAGCTGCTATAAACATTGATGTGGCTGTGTCTCTGTAGTATGCTGATTTTAAATCTCTTGGGTATAAACCAAGCAGTGGGATGGTTGGGTCAAATGGTGGTTCCATTTCAAATTTTCTGAGGGATCTCCAAACTACTTTCCATAGTGGTTGCACCAATTTGCAGCCCCACCAGCAATGTATGAGTGTACCTTTTACTCCACATCCTTGCCAACATTTATGGTTACTTGTATTCTTCATAATTGCCACTCTGACTGGAGGTGAAATCTCAGTGTAGTTTTGAATTACACTTCTCTAATTGCTAGAGATGTTGAAACTTTTTTCATATATTTGTTAATCAATTGTATTTTTTTATGTGAACCGTCTATTCAGTTTCTTAGCCCACTTATTTTGTGTGTGTGTGTGTGTGTGTGTGTGTGTGTGTGTGTGTGTGAAAGTTTTGGAGTTCCTTATGAATCCATAGATCCATAGATAAATGCTCTATCTGAGGTGCATGTGGTAAAGATTTTCTCCCATTCTGTAGGCTCTCTCTTCACATTGTTGATTGTTTCCCTTGCTGAGAAGAAGCTTTTTAGTTTGATACCATCCCATTTTTATTGATTCTAGATTTTACTTCTTGCACTTTAGGAGTCTTGTTAAGAAAGTCAGTTCTTAAGCTGACATGGTGGAGATGTGGACCTACTTTTTCTCTTATTTGGCACAGGGTCTCTGTTTTAATGCCTAATTCTTTAATCCACTTGAGTTGAGTTTTGTGCAGGATGAGAGATGGAGGTTTAATTTCATTTTGCTGCATATGGATTTCCAGTTTTTCCAGGACCATATGTTGAAGAGGCTATCTTTTCTCCAATGAATGTTTTTGGTGCCTTTGTCTAGTATAATTCATGATTTTGAATTGTAAAGATATTTTGACAAAGTGAGAGTGATTCATTTGAGTCTTTTGATCATAGAGTTGTGGTCAGGCATTTCCTTGTTTTCTACTGCTTGTCCATTAGAAAAGAGCTGGTTAATACCCATCTTGTTTACTGCTTATTTACCTGGTATCAAACATGGTGTGTATAGCACATGCACTAGGCATCTAGAGAGTCAGATCCTTTATCTAAAAGGTGATTCCAAACATTAACAAAATTTCATAATTTAGCTAGAGTTGGCAAAACTGAAGGAAAAACATTAGGGTGATTAGAACTTAGAATCAAAGATGTATTTATGGCTAAATAGATGATTAGGTACCCTACTTCCCAGTTGGGCATGAGTCTTCCTCATTTTCATAGAAGAAATCAAGCAACATGCAAATGCTGTTATTTCAGGTAGTGCTTTGGTAAATTAAACTGTCCTTCAGATGCAGTGCTAATGTTAGAAAGCAGCAGGGAAGATTTGAAGTTTAAAGATATTTTATAGTTTTACATCACCATATGCATTAAATTGAATATTTGGCACATTTCTCTTTATGATAATTGTCCCAACTTTTACTTAAGGTAGCATAGTCAGTGAAAGTGAAAGGATTTGGGTTCTACTTGTAATCTGTAGGCAAATATAAATCTATATTTTCCTAGCCAATATAAACAATCTTTAATCAAAATAAACTTATTGATTAGTAAATATTATTTACATTGCTCTGTCTAAATGTTGGGGAAATTTTTTTTCCATGATTTTCAGTATTTCTGTTTGTCATTTTCTCTTCCTGAGATTTTCCTAGTTTGTATCCCAGTAAACTCATATTTATACTTTAAAACCCAGACCTAGATAAAATATCCATCAATACGATCACACTGGGAAAATTAATTACTCATTTTTTTTTATGTTCTCACAACCCTTAGTTTCTAGAACTTATTACATTTTCCTGAGTTCATCTCTTCCCAAGCCCATTGCCTCCACTGGTTGAAAGTTTTCCTGGAGCGGGCTCAAGTGTGTCCTCTCCATATTACTGTTCAATCTCAGCCAGGTCTCATGTGTGGTGTGCCCTTGTAAATGGCAGATCAACAAATTTTCTCCAACTTTCTTATTTATTTATATTGCATTGGCCTCACTCACTATTAAAATCTACACAAGGAGGTGGAAGAATTATTATCAGAGTAAATAAATTAGTCTAGTACCTAAAATACCATCAAAGGACTTGCTGAATTTAAAGAATTGGTTTAGAACATCAGTACACAAAACTAGGATATGATCAGAGGCACTTGAAATTTGCTGTTCCTTCTTATAATTTCTGATATAATAGTGAGTGTCACTACTGTTTGTTGCAATTTTATATGTAAACCACAGTGCCTAGGACTAAAACTCTCTTGGTGGGGGCTTCCAAAAATGTTTGGAATTTTACCTAAAATTTACATACTCTTATATAAAATAGAAAAATTGAAATTAATTACTGTTCAATTAATTGTGCACAAATTATTAATAATTAGCCAGCAGCTGTTCAATGTAATTCTTATATACACATAAAGATAATAAAGTATAATCAAGCCTAATGAAGTTAAAATCATAAAAAATGAATAATGTGTCTTACATAAACTCAGTTATAAAAATTAGAAAATTAAAAAAAAATACTTTCACTTTAATGGATGAGCACATATATTTTAATATGCCTAACACAGCATGGGGCAGGGATTCCCAAATAGAAATGGACTAGTAGTCTATTCAGTAAGGTGGACTAGGGAGTACTGAAATGGTCCCACCATCATCTATTTGCATAGAAGTGCTTACAAGTGCTTTTTTCTGTGTCATGTCATTTATCTATTAACTTCTTTTGAAAATTTGTTCTAATTAGTTTTACATGACAGTAGAACACATTTCGACACATTGTACACAAATGGAGAACAACTGCTAATTTCTCTGGCTGTACACCATTCAGAGTTGTCACACTGGTCATGCAATCATATATGTACATGGGGTAATAATGTACCATCCTTCCCATCCCCACACTCTCTCCCCACCCCTCACTCCCCTCTGCCCAATCCAAATTTCCTCCTTTATTCCCTGGCCCCTCCTCCATTATGGATCAGCATTAACTTATCAGCGAAAACATTCAACTTTTGGTTTTGGGGGATTGGCTTATTTCGCTTAGCATGATGTTATCCATTTACATGCAAATGCTATAATTCCATTCTTCTTTAAAGCTGAGTAATATTATTAACTTCTTTCCATTCACATGGCACTAGAATCCACTTAACTACTGTTGATCATTTGAATCACTTCACATTTCTAGTAACAGTTGTTCTTACCAACAAATACGGTATTTTATAAATCATCTCCACTGTAGTTAAGAGTGATCTGCCATAGTATTCTCTTATTCTTCTCTCCCATTGGCTCCTAGTGCTTCAGAAAACAAAGAAAATCTTCATACCGTAAATAAAATATAACCTCCAGGTAACAGCTTCAGTTAACCAATCTCTTAAGACTCAGCTTTCTCAATTGGAACAATTGTCTTCTCTTTTCTCTTTCCATGCATGAATACTTTACCTTCTAATAGTATTGATTTCTTGTCATTTCTTAAATAAACAATGCTTTTTGTGTTCTTTGGATTTTTACATGTAGTATTCTTTCTATTGGAAATCTTTGAACATCTCTCGTTCGCACATTGCAAAGTAAATAACACCTCTTCATCATTGAGGGCTTAATTTACAGATCACCTACTCTGCTCCTCAAGATAAACTCGGTGGTGATTTCACCAGCTCAGTCTCTTTCCCCTCCCCTTCTCAAACCCTTCTCCCTCCAGCCATAATGCATCATTGACCCCTTCTCTATGTGTTATTCCTGGCCCTCCTTCCCTCATCTTTTTTATATTGATTTCCTTTTTGACATTCCATAGCTTATGCCTCTATTGCTCATCTCTTATGCATTCTCAAAAGTTCTTCATTCATCTCTTCTGAGAAACCATCCATGTTTACTTTTTCCCTCTTATAAAAATTTTTATACTCTGAACATACGATGCATATTATTCATGTAATTATTAATCATTTGCCATACCCTTCTCTCAAACATCATTGGTGTCTTTGTCATATATGATTGTTTAGTTCTGATATAAAGGGTTCTAGTATGGGAAGAACTAGTGGCAAGTTATTTGAAGGAAAATACCATATGCATCTCCTAGAATAATTAGCAAAGTTCTTTATTTATGTTATTAGAAGTTTGGCAAAGTTTTATTAATTGAATGAATAAGTAGATATGTGAGGGAATTCATTACTAATTTTGTTGGATAGATATGAGTAAAAAATGGGAAGGAGATATTTTACATCAATGGAAAAAAATGAATTGTGAAAAAATATATTTTTAAAACAGACTAAAAGAAACTTCAGTAGAACAATAAGATTTTAATCAATGTGGTTGAGAGGAATCAGTGCTGATAATTTGCTGTGACTTCTTGACCAAAATAAAATTGACTTTGGTGGGAATGTTATCAGGGAGAAATTATTGAATACATGCATGTTTCCACATTCTCTTAGTCTGCACATTGCTGCACATTGCTAAGGTGAATTTAGATTCTTTTTATCCAAAATTGAAGGAATTAGCATATTGCAACATCTGCTGATGAGTTGTTATCTGATTTGTCAGTATTTTAATGCCAAACACAACATTGTAGTCACCCATTTTTGTATTTTCCATCAGTAATATACTGTTGTAACTTTTAGCCTCATGTTTTGTGAAAACCATAAATAGTATACTGCTGTGTGAAACAAACCAAGTGAAGTAATTAAAAAGCAATTAATTGGCATCACCTTGATAGGATAGACATTGTGTTTGCACGTTAACTAATATCAATTCTTATGGCATTAACACAAACTATCCTTAAAGTTTAAATTAAATGTGTTTTAACTGATACATATATGTTGTACATATAAATGAGGTACCATGTGATATTTCAATACATGTACACATTATGCAATGTTCAAATCAGGTTAGAAATAGCTATCAAACTTTTATTAATTTCTATGGTTAAACATTAAAAAATATCTTGCTTACCTTTGAAATATACATTATTGTTATCTATAGTTACTCTACTATGCAATAGCACACCAGGACTCCAGGACTTTTTAATCCTTTCTAATTTTTTTAAACTATTTTTTTCAGTTGTAGATGGACACACTATCTTTATTTTCTTTATTTTTATGTGGTGCTGAGGATTGAACCCAGTGCCTCACATGTGTGAGGCAGGTGCTCTACCACTGAGCTACAGGCCCAGCCCCAATCTTATCTAATTTTACCTAAGTGTAAAAATATTTTCAAAAGTGATAAAAGAAAAAAATTAAGGTTTGCAAGAAATCACAAGAAGTCTGTTGTACCACTTATTCTATCCTGGCTTGAAGTAGGTTTAATTTCCATGTAATTTTAAAACAAAAAAATTACATAAGCAGTAAGAAAGAGGAATCAGAAATAATACAATAAAAAGGAAAGCAGGGCAACATATTCTGGGCTCCAAATTTTTGATATTTGTTTTGTTTTGCTTTCACTGCAGAAAAAAATAATTGGCTTCCTGACTTATTTATATTGCTGCCAATTTTTTTGACACTAAGTACCATAGCCCTTTGAAACTCAAAAATCAGCTTACTGGAGTTATATCTAATACAGTGTAGTGGTAGATGTCAATAGCTGCCTACCAAATACTCTTATTTCACACGGTATGCAGCTGTAGTTGGGAATCAATTGGGCATCTAGAAGCCACATTTCCCATTCTTCCCTGCATCTAGATAGGTTCTTGCCAAAGTTCTTTTGATTTATTTCACTTTTGGGATTGAGCACAATTTTGTTTAATAAAATAGGATATGCCCTATCATACTTTTGTCTGTGCTTCATCTGATTGCCAGATGCAAAATTTTCCAAACTCTTAGAGACAGTAGAGCTATAAGATGGAAGAAGTTTAGATCCTCAGTTCCCAAATTCTCAAATGGAGAAATGTTATCCATCTGCACAGCAGTTACGTGAATAAGAAGTATGTGTGTGTGTGTGTGTGTGTGTGTGTGTGTGTGTGACTGTGTGTATGTGTGTGTATACACATGCACATTTTATGTACACGCACATACACAAAAACTACTGAATTGAGGTGGTATATTGGTAATAGTAACCAGAATTATTTTGTGGCCATTAACATTAGTATTGAGATTTTAATGGTACCCTCTAATATAAACAGTTTGATTATTTATTTTGTCAAATTATTTACTTATTCTAATTTGTTATACATGCTTGCAGAGTGCAATTCATTTCATATCACATATATAGAGCACAATTTTTTAAGTCACTGGTTCTACGCAAAGTATTTTCACACCATTTGTGTACTTTGGGTACACAAATACATGTACTTAGGGTCATTAACACGTTGATTCTTTTGTTGCCAATTTTGATTGCATACTAAAAAGAAGTTTTGCCAACAACACTTCTTGAATTACCACTATTGCTTTTATCTTTTTTTTTTTCAATAGTTAAACTAACATAAAATATTGTGATCTTTGTCTTACCGTCAGTTTGTTGCCAACACGCAGAGAGAACAGAGTGTGGGGGATGAGGAGCATGAACAAGATCGTTGCACTGTGGGATCCAATATACCTAATGCCAATCCCTAATTCTTAAATTCTCTTCATTCTGCTCTTTGTCGTTTTCTGTCTTGGGTTGTATCAACTGAAAACATACTGACTAAAATAATTCCAGGATATAATGAGCCCTACAAATCAGGTGGAGTTGCTTGGATTCTTTGGAATTAAGATGGAAAGTAAAGTTGATGGCAACTCAAAAGAGGAGTCAAGTTTAAGTATTAAATTGTTCACAGGGATGTTCACTGTATACAAAGCATCTTAGCAAACATATCCCAGCAGAAGTTTAAGAATTACTACCATGGACTCTATAAAAATGCTTCATAGAAATGCTTCATAGAAATACTTTGACTTATTCATAGTTAACCTAAAACTGTATGCATGATTTAATTAAAAACTGAGTAAAATGTAAGTGCTGAGGCATTTGTCCTATAAAATATAAATGAGTTACAGTCAAAAGCTTCTTTCAATTCTTTTCCATTTTTTTAATGACCTATATATTATAAACCAAAAATATATTTCTCTTGGAACCTGAGCCGAGTGGATAATAATTTGACCACTTTATGTGGCATTTTACAGCTAACTTTTAATTATGACTCAAGCAGCAGCCATGGAAGATTGGAGGCTCATGTCATGGAAGATTGGAGGCTCATGTCATGGAAGATTGGAGGCTCATGTATAGAGCCTCCGGCTATCCCATAATAGCTTCCTACAGAAAAAGTCAAACATTGCTCAAAGAGAGACTCAAAACAGATAACGGTTCACATAGATTCAATCAGAAGAAAACAGACCTAAAATACTAATATGCCGAATGCAGGTGATACCAAGTGTTCTCTCATAGCAGTCACGGGCACGCACCTGAGTGGAGGGGAACAAATTCTCCTAGTTAGCTGAGTCTCCTCTGTCTACCTCACAGCAAGTTCTGACCTGCTGTTTTCAAGATATTTTATGGTAAAACTCTTCTTTATATAATTCTCATCAAAACCTCTCATCAGGATACTTGATCTACTATACATCACAGATGCCCATCTGAAAGACTTGAGGCTGCCACCCACAGAACATTTACTCCACTGGTTAACTGAATTCAACTTTTAGCAAGACTATAGCATGAGGACTATAGCTATAGCATGAGGACTATAGACTATAGCTATAGACTAAGCTATAGCATGAGGACCCCAGGCTACAATTTTTTTCCTTGAATTATTTCTAAGCTATGGCATCAGATCCAGTTTATCTATGCCTACCTCTCAGCCTCTGGCTAGTGGACCACCTTTGTTAAGTCTAGGCAACTTTATAGCATGGGCTTTGTTTGTGCTTACTCCATACTGGACACCCTTCCTAATGGTGGGCTCATGGAACTTTAACCCAGCCTTGGACTTTTCAAGGAGGAGAATTTGCGTAATTCCAGGCAACTCTTACAAACAAATCTAAATTGGCCTAGGTAAAAATAAAAGTTGGTACACTCCACATTTAAAGAAGGCAAGGGAAGGTATTGTAACTTTTCTAGCAAGGCAAGATTCAGGATCTCCAACAGTGTCAACAGAACTCAATCTTTTCTCTGTATGGTAGCTTTCCTCCATTTTGAACCCATTTGATCAATCTATTCCCACATTGAGTATCCTAACACTATCGGATGTGTGTGTGTGTGTGATCTTCTTAATCAACATAAGAAAGAGTTCCAGAAAAATTCAAGAATTGAGATTCATCGAACTGGTTAACTTGAGATATGTTTTCATCCCACTGTAGCCAGAGGGGACTAACTGCTGCTGACCAGGGCCGGGTAATATACTCATAATCAGAGCCAGCAAATTGATAATGAGAAATGAGTGGTTCCAAAAATTAAGGTGAATGTATTATCAAAAGTAGGAAGGGCCGGGCGCGGTGGCGCACGCCTGTAATCCCAGCACTTTGGGAGGCTGAGGCAGGAGGATCACGAGTTCAAAGCCAGCCTCAGCAATGGCTAGGCACTTAGCAACTCAGTGAGACCCTTTCTCTAATAAAATACAAAAAAAAGGGCTGAGGATGTGGCCCAGTGGTCGAGTGCCCCTGAGTTCAATCCCCAGTACCAAAAAAAAAAAAAAAAAAAAAAGTAGGAAGGGTGGATGAGGAACCAACAGTAACTAGGCACAGTGGCCCCTGCCTGTATTCCCATCAGCTCAGGAGCCTGAGGCAAGAGTTCAAAGCCACCTTCAGCAACTTAGTGAGATCCTAAGCAGCTCAGCAAGAGCCTGCCTCTAAAACAAAACAAAACAAAAATTGCTGGGGATGTGGTTCAGTGTTGGTGCTTCTTCTGGGTTTGTTCCTCAGTACCAAAAAGAAAAAAGAAAACAAAAACGAAGTAACACAATAACAGTAAAATAAATTGGATGTCTTTTTGTCCTCACAGTGGTAATAGCAGGCACACCTAACTACTGCTGTGATCTAAGCACTGTTTCTTCTCAGTAGTTGCTATCCTTGATCCCAAATAGAAATTGAGGTAATTACAGTGATGACAAATCACAGTGACTTATAGAGTCTGTGTCACATGCAACCTTTTTCTGACTGTAGTCTCTTGGACTTGTGATGATTAATCAAGATCAAAATAGTATCCTTCAAGGGAGAAAGATGATTGTATAGTCAATCCCAGGAGAAGCATTTCTAGTTTAAACAGCCCAAATAATCACAGTGTAATTTTCCCAAATTCAAAGAACCTATCCATCAATAGTGAGGTGAAGCAAACTCTTCCTGGAAGACTAACTGCAGGAAAGGAATTGATTTTTTTTTTTTTTATTTTTTGGTTTCACATTAACATTAATTACTATTCTTTGGTGCCTACTATGTTTTTTTTTTTTTTTTTTTTTTTTTGACAAAGGTAGAATCTACTTGTGGCTAAAGGCCATTCATATTCATCTGTAATTGTGCTTGTCATTGTCCTGGCTGAATATAGACTGATCAGAACAGTCCAGTCACATTATTTGAAAATGTGACACCTGACTCCAAAAGACTGATGTTGATATGGAGTGAACTTCTTTATTTTGTCAAGACATTTGACGAGCTTCAAGCACATTTAGGAGGAACTGGTTGACTTCTAATGGAACGAGATGGGGACACAATCAAATGAATGCTGTGAACCACTATGACAGATGTTAAAGTGCATAATATATGTAAGCTTCAGAAGACCAGTGAACTTACCTTTACTATCCATGGCTGTACTGAGGTACTGATGACAATAACAATGTTGGGCAAATAACAAGCCCACAGAAATATTGGTGCACACAGGATTATAAGATGAAAAAGAAAGCAAAATTTGGAAGCAGTACAAATTCTAAGTCATATTTAACATGGTGAGAATTAGCTGGAATTCAATTTCATCTACAATGAGGAAAATAGGTAAATTAGACTGATCACATGATTAGAAGGTCAATGAATACTTATGTTTGCAGAGTCTACGTTTTTTCCCCCCCATTCACTTTATTAGCACAAGAGCAGGTATTATGTCTGAGGAGTATGGATATGGAGATAAAGTTTAGAATTAGAATCAAAGATTCCTCAATTTGCTAGCAGTGTGACTCTGGGGTAGTTGTGTAAACTCTCTATTTCAATTTCAACATCTGAAAACTGAATGTTATAATAATTAAATAAGCTATGTTTTAAATTATTATAAGACTATTTGACTATGGAAACTTAGATAGCTAGATGGTAACATAAATTTTATATCTGTATAATATATATTGATTTTAATAAGTTCCAAAAAATTATGGTTTTCAGCCAAATTTTTTAAAAAAGTAGTGTTTTAAACAAAATTAAGTTTTGTCAAGCATCACCCCATAGTTAATTTATTAACTCTTACTTTAAATCATTGTGAGAGTTTGGAATATAAGAAAATGGTACTATATGATCCTATATTCTTATCAATAATCCAGGAAAAGTGTCAGAGGGCGTTAAAATACAGGGACACATCTAGTCATGAATTGCTGCTTCTGAAGACACTTCATTTTAATTACTTAAGAGCTCCCTGTGGTGCTTATCCACCCTTCTTCACACACCATATATGTGTGTGTGTGTGTGTGTGTGTGTGTGTGTATGTGTGTGTGTATCTCCACAATGTTTCATTGACTTTGAGGGTTACCTAAGCATAGCAACATTTCATGCAAGTTTAGTGCAGTTACATAATTTCTACCAATATTTGCTGTTTTTGTCATGTACTTAAATTGAATGTAGAAATTCTTGTATTTCGGATTCCTCTATCACCAAAAATTTCTCATGATTGAATTTCCATAATTGTTCCAGCTTTCCGCTCTGAAGTGCAGCCTCCTCTTTAAGACTCCACTCACATTTTTCATCTCCTTTGTCTTAACTTAACTTGCCTCTTCCCATCTTTAATTATGCTAAACAATTTAGATCTCATTTGGGTTTGCCCTTCCTTCATGTTCCTGAAGATTGCCTCATGTGCTCATGGAGAAAAATAACAACTTGTTTTGAATCCCACACTTTATTCTTAAGCAAATTTTGATATGTAAGCTTTTCTTTTAACCCTTCTCCACACACACATACATATACATATGTATCTACATATATATATAGTGAAAGAGATTTAATATGAATTTTATTATCTACCTTCCACCTACCTCCCACACACCTCCCCCACACACATCCAACCTAAATGATAGTTTCCTTTAAAAAAAAAAAATGTTTTCCACTATTTGTAAATGTATGTTTGTGAAGGGAGAGATGAAGGAGATAGTTCTTCCAAAATTCTGTGCTTAGAGATTCAAAAAATAACTATCCACTTCCTAGCACTTTTGATGCCAGCACCTCCAGCAGCATTGGAGGCCTAGAACTGTGCTCTGCATACAGTAGCCACCATCTACTTGTGGGAATTTTATTGAAATTAAATAAAATTTAAAAATTCAAGTCTTCATTCTCACTACTCACATTTTACCTATCCATTAGCCACATGTGGCTATTGCTACCATATGGACAGTGCAAATTTTAAAACACTTTCATCTCTACACCAAGTTCTCTGATACAGTCCTCAGGAGGAGTTGATTATAGAATTTCGAACATGTGTTTTGAAAAGTAGAGCATTGCCTTGTGTCTTCTAAGAGGCCTTGCACATGGAGATGATTAATAAACACGTGGCCTTTGTCCTAGCTTTCACCCTTTAGTTATTCTTATTCCAGATATTGAAAGTGAAAGAAAAGTTATGTAAATAATTTAAAATAATGGACAGTTTGCATTGGTGTATTTTAATCATTATGAAAATGATTTTCCTCTCTGCAATGACAATGTATACTTGTGCCATTTTTGTGATTTCCTTTGTATTATGTTTTTTGAACTTCAGTTTATGACCTATTCATATTTCATGAGGTCAATTTATTAGATAATAAATACTATTTTTTAGAAAATTAAAATTTCATCAAAGAAAAATAAGAGTACATCACACACATATATAGGCTGAACATAGTTTCACTAAACTTCTGCTTTAGTTTTGCCACATTGAGTCATGATGTTAAAATGCTTACTTACAGTGGGTCATATCTAAAAGAATTTCAAAGCAATTCTAGAAAAATCTAACAGGGTTGGCATCTCCACAAGTGTTAATGTAACATTTTGATTTTTCAGCTTTCAGAGAGAATGCAAAATGTTTCTATTTCCAAGGAATGAGAGTTTTAGAGCTATGTTTTATATTACTAAGCTAAACATATATAAGTTATTTATGAAAACAAATGAGGAAAGGCTACAAACCATGCTATGTTCTGAAGTCTTTACTACAAACATAAATTATTAAATTCATCAATAATCTCAAATATTACGAGATTACTCCTTGAAATTTAACTTGTATTTTCCTAGCACACACACACACTAAAACTTTCTGTATCTCTTAGTACACTTTTAAAAATCTCTCTCTCTCTCTCTCATTCTCATTCTTGTCCTTTTGGTCTTTCTCACCCAGATAATTAACGTGATCATACCATCAACCCAACACCATTATTAATTCCTGTGATACCTCAACTGTATGCCCCCAAAATTTACAATTTGAAGTGCTAACCCCCACCCTCTCAGAATATGACTTTATTTGGAGATAGTTTTTTTTTTATCAAGGTAATTAAATTAAAAGTAGGTCATTAAAGTAGGCTTTAATCTAATATGTATTTTTATACAAAGAGAAAATAAGGACACAGATACACACAGAGGGGAGACTCACTAAAGACATGTGGAGAAGTCCACCAACTACAAGCAAATAATAGAGGCCTTAGAGGAAACAAATCCTGCTAAACCCTTGATCTCAGACTCCCAGGCCCCTGGATTGTGAGAAAATGAGTTTCTGTACTTTTAGCCACCTCGTATGTGGGATGTTACTATGGTGAACAGAGCAAATTCATCCAGTCTCCATGTTATTTGTATCATGGTTTTTTCCTCCTAAATTTTAAGTAAATGAATAAATGTGTGTTTTGGCTAAAGTTTGTTAGTTTCAAGAAACAAAAAACAGGTTTCGCTCAACTAAAGAAACAGAATTTACTAGAAGATATGAAACAGCTCCATAAATCAAAGAAAAGTTTACAGAACCACGCCTCTAGGAGGACTGGAAACAGGGAAGAGGGCAGGATTTTGGGAGCTTAGGATGGAAGGATAGTCATAAGTTTTGTTTTTTTGTGTGTACTTTTTCAAGGCTCACATTCCAGTAAGAATATTGTTTGTTCTAGTTTACAAAGAAACTCTCCCCTGAGAAATGTACAAGGGTTTTGATTGACAGTTCTACCATAAATATATATAATGAGGAAAGTTGTTGGTCCCAGATAAAAACAGTTTTCTTTTTTTTTTTCCTTCCTTTCCTCCCCTCCCCTTCCCTCCCCTCCCCTCCCCTCTCTCCCTCCCTCCCTCCCTCCCTCCCTCCCTCCCTCCCTCCTCCCCTTCCTTCCTTCCTTCCTTCCTTCCTTCCTTCCTTCCTTCCTTTCCTTTCTCTCTCCAAAAAAGGAGCAAATACAACTGGGGTTAAAATAGCAATAATATGCTAAACTTTAGGTTTAATTAACATAGACCATTAACATTTTTAGGTCACATCATGTTGGATTAAATCAAAATATGATACCTTTTATAAATTACATATTAATAAAATGTAAATACAGATTAAATCAATTCCAAACAATTTTTGGATTTTCATGGCTTCAGTTTTTCTACATAATCCAAATTAAATTTTTATGGAATAAGTACACATACAAAAAGAATTACATAGAAAAAAAATATTTCAACACAGCTAATTTACCCCCAGTAACTACAAGCTATTTGAGTTTTTTAAAACAACCATTTTCATTACTTTATCTTTTCCTGAGATTCAAAAATAAGAGGACAAACTATTTAAGAATTTGTATCTGAAATAAGGTGGAACAGCAGCCCTGATAGTTTTTTTCTAGTTTTCTGGTGGAGATTGTTATGATGACAGTATCATCTATTTTAATGATTTCAACTCCTTTCTGTGGCCCAAAACTACTTTTCCCAAAGGCACCATAAATTGGAGAAGGCTAAACTTCAACATCTGTTATTCAGTTTATTTTCAGCCTTGACCTAACAAGCAGTTATGAGACTGTTAAATGATTTGGAATGCATAGCTGCTGTCTGCCATGTCAAAATGAATGGAGTGCCAATGCTTAGCTGTCATTCACTAGCTTGATTTTTCCACTAGTCCAATTAACTAGAAAGTGGTTATATGCTAAGTTAAGAGATGCAAAGATAAAATAGCTATTTTCCCCAAAGCTTGTAATTTTATGAGAAGACAGAGACATTAATGGAATAAGCAATGCAACATGAGAAATCTTCTAATGGGTTAAAGAGGTTTTGTTTTGTCTTTTTTTTTTTTTTTTAAATATGAACATAGAGGAAAGAGAGAAAAGTCCTATGAGGCAGAGTTAAGAAAAATTTATAAAAGAGGTGGGACTGGGGTTTGGTCAGCATGCTATTAGCTCTGAAATTTGTGTATATACAACTAAGCTTCAAAGCGATTATTTATGCTGACTAGTTAAAATGCCTTACTGCTGAAAAATCTTTGAATAATTAATTAGGTCTTCACTTTATATAGGACATTCTGGGAGGAAAAAAAAAAAGTACTAAAACAACAAGGATGGCAAGAATATGATGCCATAATAGGCTTAGGATTTTAACAAATAAGACGTCCAATTAAGTTTGAATTTCATATAAATGATGAATAATTTATTTAGTGTAACTGCATCTCATGTAATACTTGGGACATACTCATACTGAAAAATATTATGCATTTTTTATTTGAAGTGCAAATTTAACTGGGTGTTTTCTAGTATATCTGGCAGACTGACTCAGAATGAAAAAGAAAAGAAGGAATAGTTCTGGGAAGCTGGGAAGTAAAAAGCAAATGAAAACTGAAAATAAATAATAATGTGTGTGGGGTAGGGCACCAAGGTAGAGAATAGCAGTTTTTCATCAAAGCACTGTAATTTTATATCTAAAGATTTTAAAGATGCTTTGTTAATACTCATAAGTAAAATCAAATGTTTTATTCTGCAGTTCATATAAACACTATCTCTGAGAAAATTCAAGGAAAGCTACTTTTTGTTTACAGATTTCCAAAGCCATTCCAACTGTGTTTGTCATTAACCAAAAGCCAAATTAATGCCAAGTTCTTCTACAAATCCATTGATTACATAGTCTTAGGAAAAAAATACAGAATTTTACATATACTAAGATTTCTGGGTGAATTAGTTGGGGAGCAATTATAACTCTGAGAATCATTTCTCTAATTCCAACTAGAGCTCAAGATTTCTTTCTTTCTTTTTTCTTTTTTCTTTTTTTTTTTTTTTTAATGATGCTTGGGTTATAACCCAAGGTTGCTCTGCCATTGAGCTACATCTCCAGCTCCTTTTATTTATTTATTTATTTACTTATTTATTTATTTATTTGAAACAAGGTCTTGTTATATTGCTGATGCAGGTCTCAAACTTGCAATCCTCCAGCCTCAGCCTCCTTGTGTCCCTGAGATTACACCTGGTCTAGGGTTTAAGATTAATGATCAAAGTCCTGAAAATTTTCTTTATATTTTTAGTAAAGCTCATGAGCTTATCATCTGATCAGCATAAGTATACTCCTGCATGTATTATCTTATTTTAAACAAATCTGCCCTGTCTGCAGTAAGAAGATAAATGCAGAAATTATTAGTAACTCTTCTAATTTAATCAGTGCAATGTTATTGCTTTGGATAGGCATAATAAATTATACCCAAATAACCCAGCTTCCTCAAATCAAATCAAAACTAAAATGTGTAAGGACCGTGTCAATATAAAGAACGGCAGTTACATTTTTACATTTGTTTTACTAAACCTTAACTGAGAGCTTCATAGAAATAAGAAAGACTGAAGATATTGTTTTCATATGTCTAGATTTCTGCTCAGTGTCTGTTCAGAGAGGCCTATAACTGAACATTCTGTTCAGGTGAAGTAGTTCAGGTTTATATGCTTAATCCTTAACTACAGCAAGGAAGAATTTAGAAGTACTTTTTAATTTTAATGTTTCAAACAAGCTGCCTTAGTTGGTAATATCAAATGACAGAAGGTCATGATTTGTACTACCACTCATGTAATTCTAAATACTTTAAGTTTATTTGTATACTATTTTTAATCAATGCAACAGTCACTATATCTGACAAGCCTCCAAATTTTTTCCAAAGACCTTTAGGGTAAAAAGAAAAACAATTATATCACAATCAAAATTCAAAGAGTAGCTATTTCATTTTCTTCTGTGTCTTCTTTGGAGAAGAAACTGGGAAGAGACAAAAGGAAATAACACCTTCAGCCAACATATGGGAGAACCATAGCACTGCTGTTTGACCAGGAGGAAACTCATAATTCTATTTCTTCATTCAAAAATAAATACTGAATGGTGTCTTAGCACTTTGTATTGCTGTAACCAGAATACCATACACTTAAAAACAGGCATTTCCTTCTCACAGTTCTGGAGATTGGTTAGATCAAGGTCCAGGAATTGGTCCAGGAGTTGGCCCTGGGTGAGTGATGGTGTTTCTTCTGGTTATTCATGGCCTGCCATCTTGTTAATTACATCCCTTTTTTTTTATTATTCACAGAGAAAGCTTTCTGTTCACTTTGAGTGTACTAGTCCAATCTTGAGAATGCCATTTTCATAATCTTAACTACACCTAATTATTTCCCTTGCCCTTTGAGACAGCCTAGAAGAAATAATACACCAATAGAAAAGAACAGGTGTAGGATTCAGATCTTGGTTATAAAAACATTATTCAATAAATGTAAATAGACCTCAGAAAAATGATTGATTTTTAAGGCTGAGCTAGGAAATATACAAGATGAGCATGGAATATCTTTAGTGTCAGAAACAAAGAATATACTACAATAAAAAAATTATTATTTTTTTAATTTGGGGAGATGTCAAAGAGATATAGGAGCCAACTTAAAGAGCCACAAGTGGTAAAAGCTGAAAAACAAAATAAAAATATTGCCAGAGTATAACCCAAACTATAAAATAAATATTTACAAGTCCATACAAATATAAAAGTAATAAAATGATAAATGGGAGGTATTGATGAATCTCCTGTGAAGAAGAATCCCCTATGATTTTTGTAGCTACTGTGTTCTAAAGGAAGAACATAATTCTCCACTCCCTAAGTATAGACCTCCTTCCAAAATCTACAGTTTGGGAATGAGAGGGTAGGTCATTTTATTCTGGGGAAACTTGACAAATGCTGCTGCAGCCAGCAGATCAAAGCCAGCATCAACAGATGCCTCATGTTGACAGTATAAAGCATTCCCATGGTGTAATAAGAAAGCCTCATGGGGCTTGGGATATAGCTCAGTTGGTAGAGTGCTTGCCTTGCATGCACAAGGCCCTGGGTTCTAATCCCCAGCACCACAAAAAAAATAAAAATAAAAATAAAAATAATATGAAAGCCTTTCCTGTGATCACCCTCCAGCTCAAGAACCCTAGACCCTCATGAGAAAACCATGAAGCAAATCTCATTACGTGAACACTGTATGGAATTCTTCATCAGTACTTCTCAAGACTGTCGAGATTTATCAAAAACAGAGAAAGTTTGAGAAGGTCATGGGAAAGAGGAGACCAAGGAAACAAGAAGACTATGTAGGATGATATCTTTGACGGGCTCTGGAACAGAAAGTGGGCATTAGGTAAAAATTAAGCAAAATAATCTTAGTTTATAATGTATTCATGTATTTTTTTTAAATTTTTGTTTTAATTTATATATGACAGTAGTATACATTTACGCACTTTGATATATCATACACAAATGGGGTGTAATTTCTCACATTTCTGACCGTACATGTAAGTTGTAGAATCACACTGGTCATGCAGTCATATATATACATAAAATAATAATGTCTGTTTCATTCTATGATCCTTCCTGTCCCCATATCACCTCCCCTCCCATCTCTTCACTCCCCTTTGCCCCCTCTACCCCTTAATGTGAATTAACATCCACATAGTAGAGAAAACATGGAAAGCAGTATGGAGATTCCTCAGAAAATTTGGAATGAAACCACCATTTGACCCAGCTATCCCAGTCCTTGGTTTATACGTAAAGGATTTGAAATCAGCATACTACAGTGACACAGCCACATCAATATTTATAGCACCTCAATTCACAATAGCTAAACTCTGAAACCAACCTAGATGTCCTTCAATAGATGAGTGGATAAAGAAAATGTGGTATATATAAACGAAATATTACTCAGCTTTAAAGAAGAATGAAATTATGGCATTTGCCATTAAGTGGATTGGAGTTAGAGACTATCATGCTAATAAAAATAAGCCAATCCCAATAAAACAAAGGCCATATTATTTTTTTGAGTATAACAAAATAATATTTTAATGTTTATTATTGCCCTTATGACCAAATCACTTTCCTCAAATTTCATCTTCTAATACCATTATCTTGAGGGGTGTGATTTCAACATATGACTTTTGGAGAGAACACAAGTATTCAGTCCATAGCATAAAGCAAATAATATTATTTGCATTCTATAAGAGGAGGAAGAAGTAGAAGTCTTGCCAATACTACATATTAAGTAATTATATAATAGGTTGATAGTAATAGGAAATTATTTATTAGCAATAGGGAATAATAGCAAAATATTGGAAACTCAGTATTACAGTTGCAATTTTTCTACAAATATAAAATAGTTTTTAAAAAATCAAGCATATGGAGAAAGTAAAACTTTTGTCCTTGTGAAGCTTATATGTTTATGAAAATAAATAGAAACATCAATAAAAATAAAGTATACAGCATGAGAGATGGTAATAAATGCTAAGGGAAAAGTAAAGTTGTAGAAAGGAATGGAAATGCTGGCTGTACTGGAGGTGAACGGTTGCTTAATTATTTACAATTCTTTGTAGGGATAGACTCAGGGTCTGAGAGAAGACCTGGATATATTAGGTGTTTAGTGGTTACTGATATGAATCTGGTAAAATGGCTAGTCTTGAGAGATAATAAGTTGTCTTAATTCATGAGGTCTGCTCTAACAAAATACTATAGACTGGTTTATAAGCAACAAAAGTTTGTTTATCACAATGTTGGCATCTAAGAAATCTGAGTTTAGGGAATTAGTAGACCTAATGTTGATGACAGCTCACTTCCTGGTTCTTTGATGGATATCTTTTACTGTGACCTACAAATAGTGAAAAAGTTGAGGCTTTTTCTGGGGACTCCTTTATAGGAGCATTCATTCCATTCTTTGTTTTTATTTTTATTTTTTTGGAGGGGGGTACCAGGGACTGAACTTAGGGGCATTCTGCTATTGAGCCACATCCCCAGCTCTATTTTGTATTTTATTTGGAGACAGGGTCTCACTGAGTTGCTTAGTGCCTCACTTTTGTTGAGGCTGGCTTTGAACTTGCAATCCTCCTGCCTCAGCCTACCCAGCCACTGGGATTACAGGTGTGTGCCACGGCATCCAGCTACCATCCCATACTTAAGGGATCCTCTCTCAGGACAAAATCACCTTTCCCAAACACAGTCTCCTAACACTGTGGCCTTGGGAGAGGTAGAATTTCAATATATGATTTTTGGGGGGAACACAAATATTCAGTCTATAGCATAAAGTACATAATATCATATGCACTCTATAAGAGTAGGAAGAAGTGGAACGTGCAGAATCATCTGGACATATCTTCATTCCTGTCAGTATGTGGAGCTTCAGGATTCTCTAGGTGTGCTGAAGGAAAAGGTCAATAACACTTCCTTGTTTTATAGAAAGACA
The DNA here is from genome assembly GCA_025594165.1 of Tamias sibiricus. Classification (NCBI taxonomy): domain Eukaryota; kingdom Metazoa; phylum Chordata; class Mammalia; order Rodentia; family Sciuridae; genus Tamias; species Tamias sibiricus. The sequence continues at coordinate 17,780,962 of CM046662.1, forward strand.
TCTGTTATCAGTGAACCCAAGATAAACGTCTCATGTTTCCATACCAAGCTAACTACAAATTTAGGATTAGCACTCAAATGTATTGATTCCTACACTGTTGGATTTCATTTTGTGTTATAACAAAATACTTGAGGACGGGTAACTTACAAAGAGGTTTGTTCAGCTTACAATTCTGGTAGCTTAGAGGGTCCAAAGGACTTGTTGCCGTAATACTGGCAAGGATCCCTTAGCTGCACCACAATATGACAGATAAATGGAAATGGCCACATGTAGAAAAGGCAAAGCTAATAGATGGATTCACTTTATAACAGCCACTTTTTACAAGACATAATCCAGTCCTTGAGAACAGCACACTAATCCTTTCATGAGGGTGGCACCCCCATAACTTAATTACCTTTCACTTTACCCTATCTCTTACAGGTTTCACCAGTCACTACCACTGCACTGGGGACCACATTTTCAGCATGTAAACTTTGGGGGATGACGCAAATTTATACCATAGCATAAATCAAAATATTTCCTTCTATACCAACTTTCTCCTTCTAGTTGATATCAAGATACACCTGAGGGGCCGGGGTTGTGGCTCAGTAGTACAGCGCTTGCCTACCATGCATGAGGCACTGGGTTTGATCCCGGCACCACATACAAATAAAATAAAGGTATTGTGTCCATCTACAACTAAAAAGAATTAAAAAAAATAAAAAGATGCACCTGAGATGACTTGTCAGTGGAGAATACTTAATCTCTAAAATGAATATGTTTAATATCTACACAGCTGGCCCAACATACAATTCATGTATTTTACAAGGATTTCTATGTTTTGAATATTAATTGTCGAGAACGTTTTGTTCTGAAGCATCAGTATACCTATGGCCTCAATTTGTGGATTTAATTCATTGGTTTACCTGTTTAGCTTTTACTTCCTAATCTGTTCAGATTACATTGAGATAGACTTATGGATAGTTAAGATCATCTTCTCTGTGTTCACTAAATTCTACAATTGTTATATAATCACCACTTGAATATTTAAAGAAACTCAAAAGTATTAAAAGTTGACTGATTGAAATATCAAATGATAATTCTGCAATGTAACAGTTGTACTTTTAAATATATATATATATGTATTTGTGTGTATACACACACACACACACACACACACACACACACACACACACCTTGAGAACCTATTCTGTGGTTGAATTTGAGTGGAATTCACATATGGTAAATCATTGATCCCTAACATGATACATTATCCATAACAAGAACTGAATTAATGTCTATTGTAAGAATGAATTGACATGCCTTTGTTCTGATGATTATTATTTATTAAATAAATCAATCTATTTTGTTAATTCAGCAGTATTTTTTAGCAAGAGTAGTTCCCAAGGGCGAAGTAAGAAATTAATGTGCATATCTAATGTGTTTGAAAGAATAACCTATTTTGAAATTAGCAAATGAGAAAAAAAAATAACAGAACTTCCATGTGTAAGAAGTCAAACTGAATGGAGGGAAATTGTATGGGAACATTTGAGGAATTAGATTTCTTGTTTAGATGAGGCCAGAGCAGAAAAACACCTGCATCTATTTTTTTTATTTTGACAGTACTGCACACAGTATATTTACAGAATACTTTTTGGTGTACCATTCTATAATTTTGTTTTGTTTTGTTTTGGTACTGGGCATTGAACCCAGGGCAATTAATCACTGAGCACATCCCAATGCCTTTTTCAGTTTTTTTTTTTTATTTTGAGACAGGCCTTGCTAAGTTGCTTAGGGCCTCAGTAAGGTGATGAGGCTACCTTGAACTTGCAATCCTCCTGCCTCAGCCTCCCAAGCCACTGGGATTACAGGTGTGAGCCACTGCACCCAGTTTCCTTCTATAATTTTCATGTTACTTATTCTGAACATCTTTTTCATTTGAATGGAATAGGTATAATAATTAGAAGATTCACAGAATATAACACAGGAAAGAGTGTCTGGAAAGTTGTGTTTTGTGGCTTCTATATAAATATGTTTTGTTAGTCATGCCATATGCACTATTTCTCTTAGGTTCTACTTTCTTCTAGAAGCAGACTGCCCAAAATCAACTCTTCTCTCAGATTTACAATCTATTTAATTTTCTATGGCTCGAGTTTTGCTGTATATCAATAATAATTAGAAAATTATATTTAGAAATCTATTTTTTCCTTTTTTATGTATATCTTACACACATATTCCTATAATTTAGGAAAGAGCAAAGTAAATAGTTTATTCACTATACAGAGTCACAAGGCATAATTAATACCTTGTTGACAATATCAGTGTTTAGAAGATTCTAAATGTCTTGAAGGAAAATATTGATCATCTCGTTTCCCCACGCACAGAAACACACAGACATAAAGCAAAATCACACAAATATTAGATGAGGAATTTGACTTGACAGAAATCCATAGTAACAAAACCTGAGCATTTAGATGATGACAAGCTGCGTAAATATTGACTGATTGAAATGACTCTGAAGAATCCTAATAAAACCTTACCATGGATAAATGGCAAGAGAGCCGTCATCCCGTTGTGCTTTCTATTGACGAAGCTGCCTCTGGGACACAGTGCCTAATTCTCAAGGGCTCTTTAGGAAGGATGGAGCTCAACCAAGCTGCTGACAAAACAGGAGATCTTCAAATAAAGTCTTTTTGAAGAGATGAGTGTTTTCTCGCTAACATTCTCCTTAAATCAATGTTGTGTGTAAGAGGAATTAGACTTTTATGTATATACAAAAATGAGGGGATAGAGTAAAAAATTTGGCTCGAACTAGAATTTAATGTTATTTAGTTAATCTTAAAAGGGTTCACGTTGCCATACAAACTAATGAGATGTCTCACTTTAAGAAGACTCATTGTTAAAAGATTGCAGAGGTTATTTTTATATGTAGTGACTTCATATCAACTAGAGATAAGACCTTTGTAGGTCTCTTCCGGATGACTGCCTGTATTAACCCAGGCTTTGACAAACATATTCCTGAGTGACCTAATTCCTTTGCAATAGGAGAGCACACATCTATCAGAGCCCAATATTTTACCTTGTCTTGTTAGGCCAGGTAACTGGTTGAAATTGGGACCTAGTTAGTTGAAAAGATGCAACATATGGACTGCAGGACTAAATCATCAAACCAATGGCTTGTTCAATAGAGAAGGTAGATTTAGGTAGTATTTAGAAGCAGGGGTTAATACAAGAATACATCTACTTCCTGATGATTGTCAAAGTATGATTAAAAGGAAAAAAATATTTTTCACAAATCATTTTATAAGGTATGTTGTCCATCAAACCACTTTTTTCTTTTGAAATACTATCTCCAATAGCTATGCAAAGCCATCATGAATTTTTTTTTTTTTTTTTTTTTTTTTTTTGGTACCAGGAATTGAACTCAGTGGCACTGAACTCAGGGGCACTGAATACCGAGCCACAGCCACAGCCGCAGCCCTATTGTGTATTTTATTTGGAGACAGGATCTCACGGAGTTGTTTAGCACCTTCATGTTGCTGAGGCTGGCTTTGGACTTTCGATCCTCATGCCTCAGCCGCCTGAGCTGCTGGGATTACAGGCATGCAGCCATCATGAATATTGACTGCTGCTGTAAATGTCATTTGTCCCCAAATTTCTAATTTTCCCAATATTGCATTGTCCATTATAAGTTACTTGTACTTAAAAGCAAAGCACAACACTAATCAAGTCATTATATTTGGGTTAGAAATGAGGAAGCAAACAACTGAAATATTAAGCACAGGTTACATTTAAGAAGAGGGGGCCATTTCACATTGCTAACAAATACTGTTATTTCAGGATTTCTTCAGGCAAGTAAACAGTCCTTTGAAAGCTGTTGCTACATGAGAAAAGAAAATAGATACTAAAATAAGCCTGCATGCTATTCATGAAATTTATATTCAGCTGTGGAAATATAGATGGCTCTTTATCTACATTGTTTTACATGTCAGTATGACCACAGCATTACTACGTAATCAGGAATACTTTGGATAAGTAGCTCACAAAAAACTAAAATAGCACAATATATTAAATTAAACACAAGGCATTAAAGAAAAGTGAAAATGAGGATATGAAGTATATTGGCAAGGAAAATGGTGGGGGGAGCAGTTCTGAAAATAGAAATCTGGAAATTACTTCCTTGGGAAAATTGCTTAACACCTTTTGCAAAGTATAACTAATTCTTCAACATTTTAATCATAAGAATTCTATCTTTTCACCTGACAAATACAAGTGAGGAATACTATTTCCAGTTCCTAATCAAGGCAGGGTGAATTTAATGAATCTGATTCTTATGTTAGTGTGATATTTTTTTTCCTCTCTGAAATAAACTAAAATGCTAGGTGTCTGCAGATCATCAAATCTGCTTTGCAAGGGGCTTGGTGCTGGCCTGAGATGGGCAATAAATACAGAGCTCCCATATTCAATAGATTCTTATGGGAGAAAAAATCCTTCCAGATAGAGATGTTAAGTGGCATCATGAATACAGGGCAATGCACATGACAAACAGAGTGAATGCCTACTGAATGGAAGGTGCTCTCTCTTCCTTGCTTAGGGAGAAGTCTGAAATTTTTCTTTCCACATTCTCTGGAAAAGTGCCCTCTGTCAGTTCAGTCATTAACTTGTGTTAACTTAAAAAGATATGATATGGTAGGCAGAAAAAAAAAGTAGCATGAATATTTCCAGGCTTCTGCAATGAAAAGATGCAAGGTATTCCAATCCCTTGAATCCAGCTTGGTTTTGTGATTGGCTTTGACCCATAGCATGTGGCAGGCTGGCTGGGGCAGGTTCCTGAGCACAGGCTATATATAGCCTGCCCTGCAGGGAGTGTTTCTCTAGAGCACCATTTAAAGAAGCTGGTCTAGAACACTGGAGGTGGAAAAGCATGTTGTCCTGGTTGTCAGCTAGCAGTAATGCAAGACAGATCATGCTATCTTGGACCTTCCAGCCCAGGTAACCCTTCCAGTTTGCAACCAAGTTCAATTTTAATTCATTTCCACGTCTCTCGAGACATGTCTTGATAGCTTATTTCTTTTTTACCAACAATATTACATTATCTGGGTGTACAATGGCTTACTTATTCGTTTACCTACTTAAATTTACTTTATTTGCTTCCAAGTTTTGGCAATCATCAATAGAACTTCCACAAACATCTCATGCAGGTTTTTGTATGTATGTAAGCTGTCAACTTGTATGTAGTTTAGTAAGGAATTACCAAACACCCTTTCAAAATAGTTGTGCTGTTTGAACTCCCATGTTGTCTCATATCTTCACTAGGATTTGACGCTGTCTGGGTTCTGTATTTTGGCCGTTCTAATAGTCATATAATCATATTGCATTGCTTTAATTTGTGTTTCTCTTGTGACTGATGATTTGGAGAATTTTTTCATATCCATATTGCCATTTATCTATTTTCTTTGGTGAGGGATCTGTTGAAGTCTCTAACCCATTAATAAATTAAATTGTTTGCTTTCTTAATATCCAATTTTAAGAGTGTTTTTTTTTTTTTTTTTTTTTTTTTTTTTTTTTTTTTTTTTTTTGTAATTGTTAGATAACCATCCTTGATTAGATGTCTTTGGCAACATTTTCTTCCAGCCTGTAACTTAATTATTCTTTTTGTAAAAGTGCCTTTCACATAGTAGAATTCATTTTTATTTTAATGAAGTCTAACCTACCAATTCATTATTTTATAAATTATACTTTTGGTGTTATATCTAAAATGTCATTATCATACTGAAAGTCACCTTGGTATTATCCTGTTATCTTCCAGCAGTCTTTTATTTTTGTATTTTATGTTTAGAAGTGTGATTCACATGGAGTTGATTTTTAGGACAGATGTAAGATCTGTGTCTAGATTCATTGTTTAAATGTGGATGCCTTGGTATTACAGTGCTGTTTATTGAGAGGACTATTTTTTTCTTCTCCTTTATATTGCCTTTCCACTTTGCCAAGGTTAGTTGACTGAGATCTCTGTTTTGTTCCATTAATCTAGCTGTCTATCCTTTAACAAATACATTGCCTTGGTTAGTATTGCTTTATAGTATGTCTTAATGTCAGGCACTATCAGTTCAACTTTGTTTTCTCCTTAAGTATCGTTTTAGCTATTCTGGGTCTTTTGATTCTTGATATAAACTTTAAAATCAGCTTGCCAATATCTGCAATATAATTTACAAGTATTTTTATTGGGGTTGCAGTGAGTCAATATAAGATATATTACATGCTTGTATTGTTGTACCCAGTGAAATACGGATTAAAACTCCAAACCATGTCACACTTGAGCCAAAAAAAAGCCTTTATTAAGCTGATCAGTGGCCATCATCCACAACCATCACGTAGTGTGACAAGATGGTGCACCGGCAGTTATTTTCAAGGGTTTATAATTGGTTGTTCAGCCAATGCAAGCAAGCCAAATACAGAAGCTGAATGTGGACAGTTAGTGAGACAATGCAATGGGTATGATGGTATTTCCCATGGGACTTTCCAGGATGGCATAGCAACAATCAAGCAGAAGGGAAGGGGTGTCAAAATGACCCTAGTTGAGTACGCATCAGAGGATGGTTACTAACGTATAGACAATCAATCTCTGACAAGGTACATTGCCCAAGAAAAATGGAAATTAAAGAGAACAATTTTACATTGTATAAGATTTGCTATTTTTGTGTTCCCAAGTACGTTATGCTAGGTAACGATTAATGGGTACAGAGGCAGGACTTTCCATGTTCTATTATTTCTGAGAAACAGAACTATTTCTCGGAACTCCTAAGATGGCTGCTGAAGAACAAGATGGAGTCCCTTTAGTTCTCCTATTACAGTATGATTATGTCAAAAATGGATTCTGTCACGTATAACTAAAAAGAACCAATAAAAAAAGAAATGGCATTTTGGCAGTATTAAATGTTTCTATCCATGTACATGGAATGTCAATGTTATTTTAGTTCTTACTCTTTTATCAGATTATAGTTTTCATCATATCAATCTTGAATATGTTTTGTTAGATTCAAACCTGTTTGTTTTTATATGGGGGTGCTAAATTTTATTTTTTTCTCCTATTACTATTTTCTTTTGATTTCTATTTGCATGATTTACTTTTTTCTTCATTTCTCCTGTAATTTCTGTATGTAACTATACTTGAAGTCCATTTCTTATAGAGAGTATATAGGTGAATTTTCAAAAATCAGTCTCTGAAAGCTAATTGGTTTAAATCAACATTATGTTTAATGTGATTATTCATTAGGATTTATGTTGCTCTAATGTGAATCCCTGTCCCAATATTTATATTGGAGAACTAGTCCTTGCTTTGTCTGTATTTGGAAGTAGGACCTACCAAGAGGTAATCAGGATTAAGTCAGGTCATAATCATTGGATTTTAATTCAATAAGACTAGTGTCCTTATAAGAAGAAGATCCCACCCCATCCTGAGTACCAAGGAAAGGACACAGGGATCTCCAGTGAGAGAGTTACCATCCACAAGCTCGGAAGACAGCCCTCTAAGAAAAGTAAATTGTTTACACTTAATCTTAAAACTCTAGCTTCGAAAACTGAGACAATAAGTGTCCTTTTTAAGCCAAAATATGTGTTTTTTTTAAGCCAATAAATCTGCCATTTGTCATGGCAACTTGGAAAAATGAACACACAGATTTATCCTTTTATTATTTGTTTTCTGTTTACTATTTTTAAAAAGATGCCTTGCTTCTTCTTTTTCCATTTTCTTTTTAGATTTCAAATTTCTATTTAGAATTTTATTTTCATTTTTCTGCTTTTGCCTGTGTCTCTTTCTATGCCTTTTTAGGTATCTGCTGTAAGAATCACAATGTGCATACCTGGCTACAGAGTCTATGTAAGGATACTTTACAACTCCTACTAGAATGTAGAAATCACAGGCAAGGTCATTTCCACACCTTTATTTGATAATATTCTTGTATACTATATGTATGTATATTTTAAAAATTCTCAAAACAATTATTCTGATTCCAGTTGATGTGTTGCAATTCACTAAATGTAGCTAAATGGCTAATCTTTCTGGCAATGCTAAAACTACCTTAGGACCTACTGGGAATCCCACAATTAACTAAACCATCAGGAATGACAAAGTTGCACCGAATGTTTAAGAATATTGTAAAGATTTTTTGAAACTCAATGCTAGGAATCAAGGAAAAAGAAAAGATTAATACAATAACAATTTTATAAGTTTATTTCAATCATCAAACATATTGTGCAATTCCCAAGAGGATAATAATAATGTAATATATTTAACCAGGATTTATCTTTTCTGTTTTTTTTTTTTTTTTTTTTCTTCATTCCTGATGTCCCAGGAATTTTCTTCTTTGATACCATTGCATGCATTTTTTTTTTTTTTTTTTTTCATACTGGGGATTGAACTCAGGGGCACTCAACCACTGGGCCACATCCCCAGCACTTTTTTGTATTTTATTAGAGACAGGGTCTCACTGAGTTGCTAAGTGCCTCACGATTGCTGAGGCTGGCTTTGAACTAGCAATCCTCCTGCCTCAACCTCCCAAGTACTGGGATTACAGGTGTGCGCCACCAGGCCTAGGCATTTCATACATATTTTAAGACTGTCCTTCAATGGCCTTCAATGATGCTTTTTAGCAGTTTCATTGGAAACAAATTACCTTAGTTTTTCTTCACCTGAGATGTGTTCATTTTACCTCTAGTTTACATGATATTTTTGCTGGATATAGAATTCTGGGGTTGATATTCTGTCAGCACTTTAAAAATACTGTGCCATTTCCTTCTGACCTCTGTGCTTGCCGGTGAGAATTTCTCATTCCAATTAACATTCCCCTATATATAATGTGTCCTTTTCTGTGGCTCCTTACAAGTCTTGTTTTTCTTCAGTTATATGCAGTTTGATTACAAAGCCATTGAGGATGGTGTTCTGTGGGTTTAGCCTTTTTTTTTTTTTTTCTTTCTTTCTTTTTTTTTTTAATCTCTGTGCTTCTTTAAATCTGTAGAGCAGAATCCACAGATTTACTAGAGGAAAGTTTTAGCCACTTTTTAAAAATGTTCTTTTCAATACCATGCTCTTCCTTCATTTTATTTGTTTTGAACTTTGATGATACAGGTGTTATGCTTCTTCCTATTATCCAAAAGCTTCTTAGGTTTACTTTTTAAACATATTGTTACTTTTTAATCTGTTGCCCAGAGAACAATTGAATGGTGTTGAATAATTTGCTCTATCTTCAAATCTACTTACCCTTTCTATCTTCATCTTCACTCTCCTGCTCATCCAGTGTAATTTGATTTATTATCCTTTCTATTTCTAAAGTTTGTACTTGACTTGTCTTTTTGCTTAACTAGTTTTTGGTAGGTATACTATTTTTTAAATATCTCAAAAGTATTTACAATTGCTTGCTAAAAATATTTTATAAGAGATTCCATAAAATTATTATCAGGCAATTATCACATAACTGACATACTATCCTTAATATCTGCTGATTGTCTTTTTCCTTTTGGGGGTAGGGTAGCAGGGATTGAACTCAAGGCCACTTAACCAGTGAGCCACATCACTGAGCCACTTTTTTAAAATTATTTTTACTTTTGAGACAGGGTCTCACTAAGTTGCTGAGGATGACTTCAAACCTGTAATCCTCCTGCCTCAGCTTCCTGACATGCAGTGATTATAGGCATGTACCACCATGCCTGACTTACCATTTTCCTTTTGAATAGAGATTTTTCTATTTCTTTTAATGACAAACAAGTTTGTATTGAATAACAGATATTTGGAATATCATCATATGCGACTAAGTTTGTTAACTTGTAAATGCGACATACTTTATCAGCATCAGACCTCTTTAAATTCAATCACAATGCCTAACTCAAGAGTTTTCAAAGACATTGCAGTGCTATTCGGATCTGTCTTGCTCATGCATCACCCTCTTATATGTTCTTGAATCCTAGGTGTTGGCTGATATATCTGTTAATTCAGATCTCACTGTCTTTAATATGCTGAAGAGTATCAGAGCCACATATGTACAGCCTGGAGTAGGTCTAGGACTTCACAAAAATTTTTTGGGGGCTATTTTCCCAAAATTCTCTTCAGCACCCTCAGTAATGTCTATTTCCCTGGGGCTTCTGTTTTTGTTCTCTACACAGAAAGACAATTTGCCTTGTGTTTTTCCAATAGATGCCACATCTGGGGGACAAGTAGCAGAAGAGAGAGTGAACAAAAGCACGACTGCCCAGAATCTTTACTCTTGGAACCATAGTTCTACTGACTTAAGAGGAAGAGACACCCCCACCTCAGCCTCGGTTTGTGTGAATTCCTGTTGTCTACAGCTGCCACCAACCACATAGAATTCCTTAAAGGCTAAGTTGTGGGCAAACAGAGAGAAGGCAGAAACCAGGAAGGTATGTTTCCACATTCTACTGAGTATTGTGAGTTTCATTTTCACTGATTGAACCAGAACTGTAGGATTTACTTGAAGATATCTCTCTTTCTCTCTCTCTCCACCCCCACTGGCACGTACTTGTGGTGCATTGAATACAAGCCACAGGAAAGCAAAGAAAAAAAGGAAAAGCAGGCTATTTACTGTGTAAGTGGTAGTTCATATTCTTTCACAATCTGCCTGCTACTGTTCACTGTCTCACCCTCAAATAGCTGTGGCATGCATTTTGTGCAGGTAACATATCATGTTACATAACACAACATAACATAACATAGCATAACATGTGCATATGATTAGTGGAACAGGCAGAGTGGGGTGTGTTTATTCCTTCTCACTCAGAGCCAGTGGCAGGACTCCTTGATAACAAATATTTACAGAGTACATTTCACGTGACAGGCCCTATGCTAAGTGATTAATAAAGATAATCTCCCTATCTCTGAGAATAGGCTACTGAGGTTGGCTTGGTTTTATAGATGAAGAAGCTGAGTATTTGAGAGGCTAAATAACTCACTCATATCATACCACTGCTAGGAGGTCTCTAGGCTGAAATACGTTTTTAGCACTTTCCTGGTATAACTTCAGCTGGTCCAAAGACTCAAACTGGGAGTGGGATTCTGGATATGGTCAATTTCGTATGAAACCTCTGAGAGGCAAACCTTGAGGAAATTACCTTAGTCATGCTGAAGACCAATTTGCCTTTCCTTATTTTATTTGGCTTTAGTCCTGCTGCCAAATTCTTTCAAGGTCAGAGCGAACATTTCCAAGCAGGGAGAAAATGCGCTTGAAGGCTTCTTAAAGCTCTAGGAATATGAGGGCATAAAATCCTTCAACAAAGATTTTGAAAAGTAGAAAAGGGAGATGGAGAAAAATAATAAACGGACTTCCCAGTAGCCCTCTGGCTTTGTCCAGGGGCAGCTTAGCACTTCATAATATTTAAACTTAAAGTGTAACAGTGGTCCCTTCACCTTCTGACTATAGCCCTCTTTGCTCTAAGGCTTATTTTTCATATTTTTCCCCCCTCTCTTCTCTCCTCTCCCCTTCCCTAACAAGATTAGGGAGACAGTGTTATCTTTTCTTCCTCTAGTTAATTGCCCTTGAACACACCCACTACAAGAAGGAGATGCCTGCTGAGCATCTGGGGAGTGACTATCTCCCATATTAACAATTGAATCCTAATAGGCCATCATGGTACCCTGGGATCCCCCTACCAGATCCTTTAAAACCCTCTGTCCCTCCTGATGGGCAGAGTCACAGCCTTTGGGACAGGAGTCCTCTGTGTTTCTCCTTTGCTAGCAAAGCAATAAACCTTGTTTTTCCTTTTTCTTAAAAACTGTGTCCTCATTACTAAATTGTCATTAATTGGAATTGGGAACAAGGACTAAGCTTTTGGTAACAGAAGGAATAATGCTGACATTTGAGTAGTTAGGATTTTATTTCATTAAGCATACACTATTTTAAAGTTGATAAAGTCTTTTACTGAGGTAATAAAATTTATCTTCTAGAATTTTATTAAATTATCTGAGGTTTCCCCAAACAAATTTTGTATTGTGATAAAGCCTGAGAGAGGCCCCCAAATTAATGATACTGCTATAAAAGGAACAAATGTTAAGACAATGACCTTGACTGGGGCCCAGTTTTATCTTGTAACCATTTGGCTTAAAAAAAAAATATGAGGTTTTTGTGTAGAGTTCTTTGGTGTTACATATTCAGAAGTTTCTTTTTTTTTCCTCTCTCTTTAACCAGACAAACTTGAAAATATCAATGGTATTAGTAGTCTTAGTAATAGAAGTAATAAAGCAAAGGGAAAAATGACTCAGGTCTGCTCTAGTCAATGTGTGGTTGAGTAAGTGCACAAACTATTCTAACCCTTTCTACTGGAATGTAGATCATGACTGTGTGATTGACTTGTCTTACTTGATATATTAGCTAAACTCTGTTGTTAGAATTATGGTGTAGTCTGTGAGAGAGACCATATCAAAAACGAGTTATCCAGAAAACATGAAATCTTCTAAATTAATGCTTCCCTGAACAAGGTCATATGAGACTGAGGCTGGTGAGGGAGTCATGTAATAGGAGTGTAATGGCACCCCCTTCTCCACAGAAAATCTTAACTAAGCTTCTCCAGAAATCTTCATCACAGCTGGTTTTAGGACTGTCAGCAAAAGAGTCTACAAAAAAGTTCAATGTACATAAACTTCCTATTTTCCTGTTGGTCTATTCCTTGGCCACTGGCCTGGAAAAAATTAGCACTTCAGGTGCTGAACGCCCCTTTACTTGTTTTTCACAAACATGTATCCATATCCAGTATAGTAGTTTGTAGAAGTGTGTTTGCAAATATAAACTGTGATAAAAATAACAAATTCTTTAACAAGGCCTCTGTCCTTGAGCTGAAACTTCACAGAGATGTCTACATTTCTAAGATAAGAGAAGTTACTAATTAGGCTCCATTATAACAGCTGGTAGGGGGAGGAAAGAGAGGGGAGAAGAAGCTCTCCCCTTCTCAGGTGTTGTCCTTGAAGGGTTAACTTGCCCAGACAGTGAAAGAAAAAAAAAAAAAAAAAAAAAAAAAACTGCCTTTATGTGAACTTCTGTAAACTGTGAACTTCTGAGCCCCTCCCCTTACATGCTGGGTATAAAATTCTAAAACTACCTGAACTCGGGGTTCAGGGGATTAATTGATTACAGAGAGAGCTGTACCCTCTGAACCCGGCTGCAGCCAAATAAAACTGTTTCCTGTTATCTTTGGTGCCTTGCCTTGTCTGTCCCTACAACAGGGTGATCACTAAGACAGACCTGTGCTTCCTAATTCAGAGATGACTCAGGCTCAACATGTGCTTAGGTTTGTTGTAACTACTAATGTGCTTTGGATTGTAGTTGTATTAATTCACCAAGGCTGCCTTACAAAGGTTTATAAAGTTTTTGGCGTGAACAACAGACATGTATTTTCTCATGATTCTAGGAAACTGGTCTTCCAAGATGAAGGTGTTGCGGGGGTTAGTTTCCTCTGACACCCTCTTCCTGACATGCAGATGGCCAGCTTCTGTGTTTGTCTTTCCCTGGCCTTCCCTCTCTATGTGACTGCATCTAAATTTCATAAGCACACTGTCATATCAAATTAGAGCCCACCCTAGTGGCCTCATTATCTTAACTACCTCTCTATTGGCCTCATCTCCAAGTACAGTCACATTCTGAAGTACTAGGAATTAGGAATCCAATTTATGGATATTGGGGTAGGGACACAGATCAGTCCAGACACAGTGATGTTTAAAATTTTCATAAATTAGGCCAGGCGTGGTGGCGCACGCCTGCAATCCCAGCACTTTGGGAGGCTGAGGCAGGAGGATCATGAGTTCAAAACCAGGCCTCAGCAATGGCGAGGCACTTAGCAACTCAGTGAGACCCTGTCTCTAAATAAAATACATAAAAGGGCTGGGGATGTGACCCAGTGGTCGAGTGCCCCTAAGCTCAATCCCTGGTACCCACAAAAAAATTAAATTCATAACTTGGTATAGATAAGTAGTATATTTGTGTGTGTACTTATGTTTTTTAGCTAGAGAATATAAAACATTATACTTAATTGTTTGCTTTTAAAATTAGAAAATCTAGAGTTGAATGTGGCTCTGCATACCTTTAATCCCAGTCACTCAGGAGGCTGAGGCAGAAGGATCTCAAGTTCAAAGCCAGACTCTGCTACTTAGTGAGGACCCACTAAGCAACTTAGTGAGACTGTGTCTTAAAATAAATAAATAAATAAATAAATAAATAAATAAATAAACAAATAAATAAATAAAAAGGCCTAGGGATGTGGCTCAGTAGTTAAGCATCCCTGAGTTCAATCCCTGATATAAAATATAAATAAGAAAGCTAAAAATAAATAAATGTTAAAATTAGAAAATTTGATTACACTTGTCGTGCAATCACAAAAGGCAAAAGTTGGCAAAACAGTTTTTCCTTAGTTTTAAAATTGTGTTCCTAACTCTAGTAAATTTGTTTTAATAAGCTGTGGCATTAGGGAAGGAGTCAGAGAAGCCAGTGATTCTGTCATGCCCAAGGCCATGTGATCTTCTGTTAGCACCATCCTCACTCAAACCGCTCCAGTTATCTAGGTTTCGGTCTGGCCTGTAGGCACTGTAGCTTATAACAGATGTTCTGATCATGTACAGACCATGTGAATCATGCCAACTGGCCTGGTTTCTGGTCTTCTTTTCCTGTAGGGAATGGATGGTGTTTTTGATTTATTATCTGATAGTTAGAAATTTCTAAAGGGGCATAACTTAGTTCAGGTTCATGGCTCAACATCCTGAAAATGATTCAACACCCTTGTGGTTTTTTTCTTTGGTTTTTTGTTGTAAACATATCTTCAGAAATTAATCTGCAGATCAATTGTCAGCTAACATTATTTCTACAAAAATACTAAAATGTAAAATTTCAGTTACACCTGTGGTTTTACAATTTACATTATGCCACATGGTTACTTTATCCATTTATTTTTCAATACATTAACTGAGGCTGCATGCATAATTAGGTTATCTTTTCAGAAAGAAAATGCCAGGAAAAGTACACTTTTTGCATGTATCTATCATATAATTTTGCAAAAGTCAGTTAGATGACTGATTTTGTTTACTTTTTATTGGATTGGCACTCTGGGATAAACTGGACAACAGAGAATTTTAAGTTTTGTAAAAGTTGGAAATTTGGGAGTACATGAACAATTATGACCAGAAATAGATTAAAATCTAAAGAAGATGCTGTTAGAGTTAACTCAGACCGTCAAGCAAATACTAATAAATGAATCTCATTTTAATCTCATAACACATGTATGATGTGTATCATTTCATGGGATTCTAGATTTGACCCACCATGAATGGATTCCCAAGACAGATTTTATTCTTCAAGGGGTTCACACACACCAGAATACATCATCGTAAGGTTCTTTTTGTGGTGAACTATTTGTTCTTTTTAAGCAGTCAAAGGATGCATACACCATCAAGATATTCTCAGAGTTGTTGAAAGACGAAAATGCTAACTCAGAAGTTTTCCTTTCTCCTATCTTTAATTTTTCATTTTAACCTATAATTAGGAATGCTTTCTGAAGGTCTTGTTTCAGCAATACCAGACGGCCAATCATGACCCTATGTCCCCTTTCATTCAGTGACCATGCACCGCATGTTGCTGAGTAGACAAGCTTTATGTTTCGACAGAGTTACCTGGGAGATTCTATTTGTCTTGCGTGAGCCGTGGCCTGCATTTTTACCAGCATCCACCCACCCCTATTTTTGCTTTTATGCATTTTTCTCTGTCTAGTTTTGCAGTATACCTTAACAAACTGTAAGATATAATGAGGTAGGCAGCAAAGTCAAACCATTGATTCAGGATTCCTACGGTCCTATCAGTGCTTCAGATCCAATAGTTTCCCAGAGACCCATGCAGTGCTCCAGAGATGCCAAGTTCATTCTACAATGGCTTGTACTGCTTGTCTTATTTGAGGATTCCTCTGATTTAAAACTTCATGTGACTTTCATACACAAGGAGAATTACGGACCCAGTATACCTTCACCTTGTTCCTGTACATCTAATGCACATGTAGGAGTCAATTCAGTCTTTAGCTTCTATATATCACTGCTCAGTGAGCTACCAGTCAAACTAAGCCACAGTGACTGACTACAGCTGAGGGCAAGCAGATTTTGTGGGAGATGATAGTGGAAAATGGGGCAGAGCAAGAACCAGCTCTTGGTTGAGAGAAAGCACTTCCTAATGATGTTGACATGGGCCCAGAGGCTCTGGCAGAGAACACAAGTGTGACCTTCGTGATTTGCTAGGCAGGCTGGCACTTGTCTTGACAGACTTTGGAGAGATGCCCTGGAGAAGTATCAACACTAAATCCCCCTTGTGGAAGTAGCTGGAAAGGGAAGCCTTCACCACTGACTTTCTGCTGGGTAGCTACCTCAATTCATTTTTGCTGATTAATTAATATCCAACTTAATGGCCAACTTGCTGATCCTCATTTTACTTACTGTTCCGCATTGTTTGATTTCTCTTCTAATTCTCCAGTGTCTTAACCTCCCACTGGTTCCTGCTATGGCTGACAGTTGTTTTTCTCCCTCATCCTTGTTTTTTTATTTATTTATTTTTTTTTTGTTGTTGTTTTTCATGAAGCCAGTAGTTTGAAATGAAAGGTGATCTTGCAGAGAAAAGACAAACTTCTTTATAGTCTCAGCATCACCTCCAGTCAGCTCTGCAGTTCTGATTCAAGGTGACTGCTTTTGTGTTACATTTCTTATCTTAACATTCTGTTTCAGGAGCTGCCAGAATATTCATTTCATTTTTAATTTGAATGCAAAAATCCCCAAAGTGTCTACAGGACTACTAAGGCTTACTAATTAGATTCATTAAATAGTACTCAAAAGTAAAGGAGTTTTTCTCTTATTGTGTTTTTATTTTCCCAAGACTTCCTCTCCACAGCACTTTATTAAATAATAGGCTGTGTTTAATAGCCCTTCCTGCTAAAGCAGAAGGCTCACAATGTGTTGGTTCATTCAATTTTGGGTTAATGCAATTTGGTTAGTGTCAGTTTACTCCTGTCTGACTACATCTAGAGTTCTTGTATTCTGGGTGTTCTAAAGTAGTCAAAAACATGATTGGCATGATGTCTAATTTTGGAGCTGTAAATGTGTTAAAAAAATAGCATAGAAAACTTCTTTAAACTTTTGAAAATTATTCTAGACAAGGGGAAAGAATTCCTATTACTCTATTAGTATTTTAAAAGTTACCTAAGGTAAATTCATGTTTTAAATTGTACATTTCAGGGCGTTGACACGTCCATAGATTTATGTAACCACCAGTGGTACACTCAGGGTACAAGATTACTCTTAACACCCTTTTGGTGTCTCTTGGAAATCAAAGCCTTCTATGACCCTAGTCCCAGCAAAGAATGCCCTGCTCTCCATCTGGATTGTTCTACCTTTTACAAATGTGTGTGTGTGTGTGTGTGTGTGTGTGTGTGTACATATGAAAATGAATGAATATATAAAATCACTATCAGGTAAACTTTGAGTCTATTTCCTTCACAGTACATGCTTTTGAAATTCCCATCCATATTGTTGTACATATCAAGGGTTCATTTCTTCTATTGTTAAGTAGTATTCCAGTATATGTTTATACCAGAATTTCTCTGTTCTATTGCTGGAGGTCACTTGTGTCATTTCCAGTCTTTGTTGGTTATGAATAGAGTACTGTAATATTCGTGCTTGGGTTTTTTTTTTTTTTTTTTTGGGGATTGATGGATCCCAGGTCTTCCAGTTTTCCAGTAGCGAAGAAGGAACTTAGCAGTTGCTACTCTGTTCTAACAAGTGAAAAGCTGAAAAATTGGAAAATCAGCAACTCTTTAGATCTGGCAGAGATGCAAGATTCAGTGGAAACTGCCCCCCAAATTGGAAAGACTGATGGACAAACACAGAGAATCACAAACTAAAGGAGCAAATATCCCTGAGCAGAAACCTCTGAGGAAATCAGTGCCAGGGTAGGAAATAGCCAAACTGTAACTGAATTGTTGGAGGCCCAGTGTGGACAAGTCTGAGCATTAATAACTCCAGGGAACAAGTCACAGAGACACCTCCATACTTTTTGAAAGTTTACTTCCAGGACCTCTCCAGGTTCTCATAGGAAAGGAGAAAAGAATTCCCTCATGATTGTGACAGGGGAACAAGAACTGTCTTCAAATATGCTAGAGCATTCTGTTCTTTAATGTCTACCCCAGAGAGAAACCCATTAGTCAGAGCCTGACCTGTTGGGCATAATTAGTCTAACTGCCCAGGGGAGGGTAAATAGATAACTCCATCCCCTTCTACCCACTCTGCCCATTGAAGAGAGAAGAAAAAAACAGAGAAACACTGGTGAAGTTCATAGTCCAGTGACACCACAAAGACAGCTCCTATTCACAGGACTACAACAGGGTCCCCCACCCTGCACGTGGTATGATGACATCACAGACATTACATTACATCACTAAACTATTTGCCTCAATTGCTCTGGCCTGGTACACCATGCCCACCTTTCAACAAAAAAGTTTACAAGGCCTACCAAAAGGCAAAATACTGTTTGAGGATTTGAAAAGCATTAGGATCAGTCAGGTATGATATTAATGTTGGAACTAATCAGTTGGAAAATTTAAAACAGACTGTGATTCATATGCTATGGGCTTCCATGGAAAGACAATATTCAAAAACAAAGGGATAAAGTAAACAGAGAGTTGGCAATTCTAATGAAGAGTGAGAAAATGGTAGATATGAAGACACCCTAAAAATTTTTAAAATGTCTTTGATGGTGCATTATAAGACAGGACACCTTGAGTGAAGAATCCCTGAGCTTGAGGACATAACAATTCAAAATACAAAATTAAAAAGCCATGAGGAAAACAGACTAGCAAAATCACAACAGAATATGGAAGTAATGTGAGATGACTAGAAAGGTGAAAACATGCGTCAGAGGCATACAAAGCAGAAGAGAGAGGAAGGAATATTTGAAACAAAACTGACAGAATTTACACAAACTAATGTTAAAAATCAAATCAAAGAGATCCAGAAAGCTCAGAGAACACCAAGCAGGAAAAAAAATACCAAAAAAAAAAAAAAAAAAAAAAAAAAAAAAAGGAAGAAAAGGAAAAAAAAAAACTTTATGTAGGATGTAGGCATATCATATTCAAACTTCAAAAAATGAAAAATAAAAAAAAATCAGACATATACAAGAACAATGACAACACTATATTCAGCTTCTCAGAAACAATGCAAGCAAGAGAGAGGAGGGAACTATTTAAATTATTGCAACAACTCAAAACTATTTTCCTGAGTGGCTAAACTATTTTGCTATTTTGCATTCCCACTGATTAGAGATTTCCAATTGCTTCACGTACAGTCAGCATTGTAAGTGTCCATGTTTTTCCATTTTACCCATGGTGTATAAGATTTGTGTTATTTCTTCTTTAAATATGTGGAATACTGTTTACATCAGGAAAACTGTTGAGACTTGCTACTGTCTTTTCATGAATTGACTCCCTACTTTTCCCTGTATCCTTACATGGTGGAGGAGAAATGGGGTCTGTCACAGGCCTTTTTTGTAAGGGCACTAACCCCACTCATGAAACCTCTGCCCCAATAACTTAATCACCTCTGAAAAGGCCCACTTATTAATACAATGTTACATGTCACTTATGAATTCAATTCTTTCTTTAGATACAGGCTAATTGTTTTCTTTTTCTTGCTGAGAAAGTTTTCCTACTTCAAGTCTTTAAAGACAATATTTCATTTCCTTCACTTGATATTGATAAGATTCACTTATTGCATTCTTCGTTTCTGTGAAATTTATAAAGATTTGCCCTCTTTGATTCCTTATATTAAAACTGTGTTTTCTCATTTTCTTAGTCAAACTGGCTAGAACTTTATTGTTTTCATTGACAATTGCAAAGAATCAGTGTTTGGTTCTGTTGACTTTTTTCTATTGCTATCTTATTTTAAATTTCTTTGATATCTGTTCAGACCATTTCCTTTATCTGAATGCCTCGCGTTTATATTGCTCTTTTGCTAGATCCTTAAAGTGGAAGGTTAAATTAGTGATTTTGAAACTTTATTCTTCTTCCTAATATCTGAATTTAATGTTATAAATTTCTTTAATCTCTCTCTTTGGTGAATCCTTCAAATATTGATGTGATGTATTTTCATTTGCACTCAGATCAAAATCTTTTTAAATGTGTCATTATACTTCCTCTTTGACTTAGTAATTATTTACAAGTGTGTAGTTTAATTTTTTAGGTACATAGAGGTTTTTTGTAGATAGTTCTCTGTTACTGATTTCTAGCCACATCATGTTAGGGTGACAAGATAGTTTGTATAATTTCCATCATAATTAACTTGTCAGCATTTTTTTCTGTGATCTAGGACAGGGTCTTCTTGGTGAATGTTCATATGTATATGAAAAGCAGACCTGTTCTCAAGATGTTGGGTAGAGGGTTCCATATCTGTGGATTACATCCAGGTTATCAAAGTATTGTTCAAGTCTTATGTCTTTGCTGAATTTCTGTTCATTTTTTCTGTCAGTTACATTGAAGGAGCGTTCACATCTTAAACTGTTTTGGTTCGTTGAAGTTTGGGTTATTATAACAAAATATCTTAACTGGATGGCTTTTTGCTTTTTTTTTGACTGTGTTTCTGAAGTTCCGGGAGTGGGTTTTGTAATATATGTGAGGTTAGCCTCTCTGGCACTCTCTTACTCTCTCACCTGTGTGTTGCTTTCTGCCATGTTATGATGAAGCAAAAGGCCTTCACTAACTTTGATCCCTCAATTCTGAATTTCAAGAACCTTCAGAATGATGAGACAAATAAACTTCTGTTCATTATAAATTTCCCAGTCTGTAGTATTGTGTTATAGTAGCACAAAACAGCCTAACATATTTATTAACAGTAAGAATTCAGCTCTCACAGGGCAGAAGACTGGGAAGTCCCAGAGCAAGTCCCTCTGATGAAAGTCTGCTCTCTGCTCATAGATGGTATCTTTTCCCTGTATCCTTACATGGTGGAGGAGAGAAGGGGTCTGTCACAGGCCTTTTGTGTAAGGGCACTAACCCCACTCATGAAACCTCTGCCCCAATAACTTAATCACCCCTGAAAAAGCCCACTTATTAATACAATCATATTAGGTATCAGTGTTAGTAAGATTAGGTTTTAACATATGAATTCTGGGGGTGATACTAACATTCAGACCATAGTACCAAATGTAAGTGTGTATATTTGTGTATACACACACACACACACACACACACACAGAGGTATTTTGAAGTTCTTTTGTTACATGTATACAATTGTTTATTATTATATCTTTTTGACGAAATGCTCTTATATTATTTTGTAATGTTTCTTTTTATCCCTTGTAATTCTCCTTGCTCTAGTCACTCTAGCTATCTTTTGTTTAGTATTTGTATGGTGTAACTTTCATATACTTTTTAACTTTTAATTACAATTTTTCATATACACCATGTTTTTGGTAATTTGTAATGCAACCTGATTACCTTTGGCAAAAGCGTTCCAGCACCAGCTGTCTGACAGGGTCACAGCATGGAAGAAGCAGCGGCAAGACCGCTCTATCTGGAAATCAGAACCATGGGAGTTGTTTAATTTAACTTTTTTTTTTTTTTTTTTTTTTTGTACCGGGGATTGAACTCAGGGGCACTCAACCACTGGGCCATATTCCCAACCTTTTTTTCTTTTTTTCTTGTATTTTTATTTAGAGACAGGGTCTCATTGAGTTCCTAAGTGTCTCACCATTGCTGAGGCTGGCTTTGAACTCACAATCCTCCTGTCTCAGCCTCCCAAGTGCTGGGATTACAGGTGTGTGCCACCACACCAGGCAACAACAATGTATTTTTTATTATTGCTACTTATGATATGGATAACAGGAAATTTTCCTATTCCAAGAAAGAAAACATGTTGTTCAGACACGTAAGAATATTACAAGAATGAGACTAAAAACATGATTAAGAAATGTCCACAGGTGCACAATGTTTCCTAAGAAATGAATAACAACGATGTTTTTTTTGGAAGTTCACAAAAATAAGATTACAGATCAAGATTTCTGGGAGAAACTGGGCAACAAGAGTTGTTTGCCCCTCGGTTAATAATTCCTACCGAGCCTCCTGTTCTAAAGCCACAACTCTTTCAAAGGCCTAGTTACAGAGAAAAAAATATTTTACCCACAGTACAGGGCCCACTATACATAGCCTACTTGATTAAAGGAAGAATTTGGTATCCTCCAAGGGGAGAAAAGACTAATAAAAATACATCCACCCCTCCAACAGACCCTCCTTTACCCTATACAGGGATTTATGATGAGGATGGAAACCATATAGTTAATATTGGTGGCAAATGGGTCAATATACCTGGTTGACATACAAAGCTTACCTTTTAGTCAAAGATTACAAAGATTTAAGGCCTGGTGCACTTTTACAAAAGAATAATGAAACTCGCTGAGAAAGCAGCTCAACCAATTTTATGAGACAATAAATGTAGGCATTAATTAAAATAAGTTTTATAAGATATATTTTTAGAATACTGTTAGAAATACTTTCAGATTCTTAAGTCTTTAAGTGTATGGGTTTTTTAGATGCTTTAAGATTAGTTTATAGATTTTAGGTTATCATAAGCATAAGACTTAAGGGGACTTTTAGATGGGGACCCTAGATTAGAAATAAAGTACAGGTGTATTTAAAGTTAAAAAGTTAATGACAGGTTAGGAGATATAGAGTCTGGATACATAGTCTGGCACTTAATCACTAAAGTTAATATAGGAAAGGTTAATCAAATCACTTGGAAAATACCTGAAGAGGTATAAAAATAAAGGTTCTTGGAGAAAAATGATGAATAATAATAAAGAAGCCTCCCTCGAAGACTAGAACCAACTCGCTATTTGTCTCATTTCTTGTGCTGAAGCCACTCATTCTTCAAGACTCCCTGGATCCTGCTGGGGCTGGACCCTGACATACCTCTGTCTTAGATCACTTGCATTTATTATACTATTAGTAAGTTTGGATTCAGGTTACTGATTTATTTATTTTTTTGTTGTTTTCCTTTTGTCTTTCGTTCTTTATTTCTCTTTTCTCTTTCCTATCTTTGGATTATGTGAATAATTTTTAGATCTCCATTTTAATTTATCTAATGAAATTTTTGTTATTTCTGTTTTTATGTTTATTGTAATGGTTGTCATGGAGTTTGTAGAATACACATGTCACTTTTCAGCATAACTTAGTCTAAATTTTACCTCTGAGATGTGGAGCTCTGGCACCCTTTAAAGTCCCTCCACTTTTCTCTTTGTGTGTTGTAATTTTTATATTTATCAAATAAATTCAAAATCACCATGTAATCTTAAATAATTCATTTTAACTAGGATACACACTTTAAAGAACTTAAGAGAAGAAAATGGTCGGTCACACTTGTTCATATATTTACCATTTCTGTTTCTCGTCCCTTGTTTGTTTCCTTTTGGAATTATTTCTCCTTTGCTCGAGAAACTGTTTTTAGCATTTCTTTTAGAGCAGTGTTGCTGGATGATTTTGGTTTTTCTTCATCTGAGAATGTTTTTATTAACAATCGTTCCCGAAAGGTATGATTATTGGATACAGAATTCTTGGTTGGTGATTTTTTTTGTTGTTGTTGTTTGTTTTCACCACTGGAAAAAATATGGTCACTTCTCTTCTTGTCCAATAGTTTGTGATGAGAAATCCACAGTGATGAGCACTTCCTGTTTCCTATGCAGGTCCCATGACATTTCTCTTCAGCTATTCTAAAGCTTGTACTGTGTGTTTAAGTTTTCATTGTCTTTTGTTTTATGCATTTTAATTGAATGTATATAGGTGTGTCTCTTCATGAATTTATACTATTTGTGGTTCAAATAGGTTTCAAAATTTTGCAGATTTTTGTCTTTCACTAAATTTGTGGCATTATCCAATATTATTTCTTTACTTTTAGGACACAAACCTTCTCTTTTCCCTATGGGACTACAATGGTACAAAGAATAGACATTTGGCTACCATTCCACATATCTCTAAGACTTTTGTTTTTTTTTTTTTTTTTTTTTCTGAAACTTTGTTCTTATTTTTCAATCCTCTCCTTGTTTGTTTTTTCTGAAACTTTGTTCTTATTTTTCAATCCTTTCCCTTCCTGATGTTCTGATTGGATTGTTTCTATTAATTTGCATTTATGTTCACTGAATGAATCTTCCTCTACAATTTTCATTCTGCTATTCACTTCGTCCAGGAAGTTTTTTTGTACTGGGTGTTTTATGTGCTTTAGAACAAAGACAAAAGGCTGGACACACACTTCACAGATCATTTCAGCCTTTATTCAGGAATGCGACTACACCTGCGGAAATGGACTTACTTTTCTGGTGGAAAATGAGCCACTGTACAAAGGAAGGGCCTGGGCTTATGTAGGTTATCCTGAGAGGTGGTCTGATGACCATATGGTGGTCTGATGAGCATGTCAGTTTTCAAAGGCACCCAGGAATTTCAGCTTTGTTCTATCAATCAGTGAAAGGGTCAGTTTGAGTGCTTAGGAATTTGAGATTTTGGGTCAGGGGTCTGTACTCTGCATCTGGAGAGGATTTACTCCGAGGAAGGTCAGTGCCCCTCAAAGGCACACCTTAGTGTAGTGAGACACCTCCTTCCTGCCTGCAGTTAGCACCAGGAAAACATTTGTTTCCTGAAAGCTGTCAGTGCACGGGCTTTCTTTTTTATTCACTTTTTCTCAGGCCACATTATTTGGGGGGGGGGGTTCATTTTACGTATCTATTAATGTGTGCATTTTTAAATAACTTCATTTTCTTCTGAATAGTTCAGTCTTTCCATTCGTTTGAAGAGTTCTTGTCCTTACTTAATGAGGCTTGATTATAATAACTGTATGGGCATTTGGATCTGATCATTCTAATCTATTGGTCATTGTGTGTTTGACATCTTTCAGTTCTCCTTTTCCTTGAAAGCAGTTGAAGTTTTCCTTTGTCTTTTTGTGTTGAGTAATTTTGTATTGTGTCCAGAACACTTGAAATATTACAGTAGATGTCTCAAGGTCCTGTTAAAATCCTCTGCAGAATGTTTATTTTAACAAATGATCAGTCTTGTTTGGTGTAGCACTCAAATTCTGTTCTGATTTATGTGTGCTCTGGTTCTAATGTTTCTGATTTATGTGGGCTGTGGTTCTAATGTAAGTTCAGTTTTTAAAGCTGTCACTGTGCTGTCTGGATCCATCCTATGTATGTGCAACCCAGACACCTGTTGGGACTTGGAGGGTGGCCTATATTCAAGGTCAGTCATCAAAGTCTTTGGTTCTTGGAACATTTCCATAGATGCACAGATAAGATATGACACCATTGTCTTCTTGATCTTCTTATCTACATTACTTCTCCAACTTCACTATCTCTCAGAGCCTATTTTTCTTATTCTCTAGTCAGAAAGTCAGGATTTAACGTTCCTACAATGTTGCACATCTCCTGAAAATTTCTCCAAGGAAAATCAGCCAACCTAAGTGCTGCTTCCAAGTCCACACCATACAACTGAAGCTTGGAGACTGACTTCTGCCTCCAGGGAAGGAAAAGCTAGAGGTCAGCTTTTTGGGTTCTTTCTTATTGGAGAGAGATTTTTTCATGGTCACATCTTCTGTTTGGCTGCATATTTGGACAGCTCTGAGTTTACGAAGGACAAGGGGATGAGGTAAGGTGGCAAGAGAAGAGCTGGGCACTAGGTCACTGTTTCTTCAAGTTTTGATATTCCCCTCTAATCTATATGCTATCATTTATTTTTCAAAGTCCTTGAAGAGTTGTTTTGCACTCTATGCAGTGTTTAATTGTAACAAATGGAAGAAACAGAAAGTTCACTCTTAGATTTACCAGAATCATACTGTATTAGCATTTGAAAACATATATTTTTAAACACTTTTTTCTTAGAAACTCTGAAAATTAAATTTAAACTAAGGCGATAAGCTTTTGTTATGTATCTGTATGAAAACAAGTTAATAGGAAAGACTATGGAATGAATCTGACATAACTTTCCTATGTGTATATATATGAATATACTATGGTGAATCTCAGTATCATGTACATCCACAAGACAGGGATTCTAATTAGAATAAGATAAACTCTGCTGCCGTGTGTAACTGAAACAAACAAATAAAAAAGAAAACAAGTTAACCTGATTGATCTTAATCCTTCAGTTCTTGTGTTTTATTTCATACTGTTAAATAAGATGAGGATTCATTAGGGTTAGTGGCCAACAAAATTAAACTGTGTGACTACCAGAATTTCAAATATATTTTTAGTTATAATTCCTATCTAACTATATACCCTCACTTCCTCCAAAAGATTGAGTCTCCAATATATTTTTTAAAAATCTGTACAAAAATACTCATCTTGCCAAACTCAATGCCATCTTTCTATCAGGGAAACCACTTGACTATGGAGTTAACCATTTATTGGGACTTCCAGATGAAAGTGTGGATGGGATTTTGTTTTCAACACAGAGAATACCCCCTAATGGTTTCACTTTTATGGAGCTACAGGAGGCTGGTGTCAATTTAGGATTATATTAAGAAGATAACAGATGTGAAATGCTGTGTAGCAGATGTGCATTTATATGAGACTCAATTCAATGGGATGTTCCTGTATTTTCCTTCAAATAGTGGGGGGAAAATGAATTAAAAAGCCAAAGAGTCTAACCATTGGTAAAGTGTTTTTCTAAAACTAGCAACAGTTTGTTCTTCAAAGAGAGAAATTTTGAAATTTTGAATTCAGGTGACTTAAAATAGTCTACAAGAAGGATGACCCAAAAGACTTTGTTATAGAGCTGGAAGCAAACTTAACATTCATTTCCAAATTATAATATTATATTTTTCCTGTTTCTGAGATTCACAGAGTGACAGGGCTTGGTATTCAAATAGTTACTGTTGTCATTCTTATTAATTGTAACCTTCATGGAACACTACATTCTAGGAGCTGAGTTATAAACTATGCATATATTATTTTATCTAATTCTCAAGATAATGGTTTGCATTTGATACTGTTATTATTCTCACTTTTCAGAAAAAAAATGAAACTTAGAACCATTCAGTATATTTTCCAAAGAGCCATAGGAAAAAATCAGGAAAAAACATGTTAATTGGATTGTAGGATTTTTCTCCAGATGTCCAAAGTCCATCAGCTAAAGGGGAATTCCTGGTGTGGCTAGGCCATAGCACCACCACCATTATCTGCTTTGATTGTTCAGTGTCCATCAGAAAATAATTGTTACACATTTGACATATATTCTCATTTACCTATACATGTATATTTATAAATGGAATCGTGATTTTTAAATATGCATTTTACTAAGGATCGTGGAGGAAAAAAAAAGGTTTAAAAACCCCAATCCATTTAAATTCCATAAAGTAATCAATAAAGTATATCTTAGAGATCTTAAGCAGGAATGGTTTACCGCTTTGGGGCATACTCGGCCATGCCCAGAGACAGTTTTTGTGAGCACAACCGGAAATGGAAGAGTGGAGAAAAGAGTTGCTACTGGAAGCTAGTAAAGAAAGGACTAGGGCTGCTGCCAAATATCCTACAACACAATTAACAGTCCCCATAACAATTAATAACCTGGCTGAAAAGATGAAAAGATCAAGAGGGCCTGACCTATAGAGAGATGCAGTCTTACACATTTTTAGTATATAATATCCTTGAATTTTTATTTCAAATCTGCACTTATCATAAACAGATTTTAATTTTCCACATGTTCTAAATTATCTCCTTTGACCAATCTGTTTACTTGGAAATGAAGAGAATTCTGCTCTACATTTGTATGTCACTTATGATTTTATTTTCCACTGTGTTTAGATTGTGAAATACATTTTTTGTTTGATTTTGGGTTCACGGAATAGTTCCAACAAAATTATAGTTATTACAATCTGATTGGTTTCAAAGGGATGGTGATCACCTGATGAGGACTGGGGTTTGTTTTCCTATAGAGAATTATGAATAGCTATGCCAAGGCCAATCCTCTGTACCTTTTTGGGTTTACAGACTATTAATGACTGTAAATGTTAGCAAACTGGCAGTGGATAGCTTTTTTATGTAATGCAAATTGTAACATTAGATTTAAAATAACTACTGCAGGGCTATTTTATTGACTTGTACAATTTCCATTTAAATGTGTTTTGTAATGTGTTTCTCTGAAAGAGTTGAGGTGATCGGCGAATTTCAAAAGGAAAATTAATTTCTTATGTATGAGGATACTCTCCTTTTTGATGTTTTTCTTGTAACCAGCATGTTTCTTTTGACACAAAAAAATAAATATAACATTTTTGGCCACAATATGTAGTATTTCAGATCCTAAGCCATTACAAGTCTAGATATTTAATATTCTGCAAGTTTAAAAATATATTTCTTTGCAAACAGAGAATGATACTATGAAAAGGTGTTTTGAATCTTACTTTTTTGACATTATAAACCCTGGAGATTTGTCCATATATGTATGTATACATCTATCTTATTTTTACATTATGCTTATGTTTTTGAGCAAGGGCTTTCTGTGCCATTAGCAAAGAAGCCAGTACCATATCACCAGGAGTATTCAAGAAGAAATGACTTTATTATCTGGCAAGAAAACAAGGAGGTAAAGGCAGGAGTGTGCCTCCATATCAGTTGGTAGCAGGGAAATTTATAGGAAGGAATTTATTGATTAAATGGTATGCATATTTATTAATGGATGGTATGCATATTCATAGATCACATGTTTTCTGGAGAGAAGTGGAGACTAAGTTACCTTCTGTGCAAAGGATTTTGAGGTTGTGAGCTGGCTTCTTTTGCTCTTGTCCATTCCTGAAAAGCCAGCTCCAAACCTTAATAATCATTAGTAGAACACCTAGAAACTCTTCCTGCAATAAAATTTATAAACTTTGTTATATAAGGAATTCACATCTGGGTGTGCCCAGACCTTAGTTTATATCAATTATATAAAAATTTAACCACAGGTTAACCACAGTATGGGATACTTTACTATCCCTTATGTGTTACCAGCGGGTAGATATCTACTGTGCTATCTCTTTCTTTCCTATTACAAGCAATGTTTTATTAAATATCAATATGTTTTTATGCTTTTATATGTATTCACATCTATCTATATAACAAATATCTAGGAGTTTAATCAATATGTTAAATCATGTAAGCACTTTTAATTTGTATAGAAATTGCCAAATGGATGGAACCTGTTTTTGACACATACTTTCATTAAAGCATTAATAATGTTAGAGACAGAATGCACATGTTTAAAAATGTATATGGTTACAAAATAGTTTGAGAATAGTGTGCTTTCTATTTAGGCCTGGGAGGACAATATAAGTACAGATGGGGTAGTAATAACACTTAAGAACATAAAATTTGCATATGATTTGTGTTTACACCATGAAACCATAAACCATAAACCAGTGAGCACCACTAGTCTGTAGATAGCAGCTTGACCTAATAATAAACAGGAGTAAGTGACCAGTCTAGTATGTGTCAGAATGTTAAGGATAGCAAACAGTAATTAGAGGTTAGATATATTTTTTCGAATTATAGTCATGCATCCCCAATTTCATTAAATGTTGCTATTATAAGGTTTACTTTTCATAAATTTTTCCTGTTAGGATGCTAAACAGTATGCATATTGCAAACCATGATAACAAAGAAACAAGAATGCTGTTTGATTTCTTTTCCCCTTTTCTTTGACTCAAATGGTAGACAATGCTTTAGTGACTCTGCTTATTCCCAATTTATTAAGACTATAACTCTTGACACACTTAACAACCCAAATCAAATATAGCAAAGCACTTAGTGATAAAGGGTTGAGAGTAATATTCTCTCTAACCATTAATGAAAGTTACAAATATATTGAGGCTCAATAAGATAAACATTCTCTTTCAAAAACCAAGAGGACCACAGAATGATTCTGAGTGACGTTCATGGAAGTATATTTTATCTATTTATCTTTACTTGATGTCCCAGAACCCATCTATTGTTTCTGTAGGGTTTGTACATATGTTTTTTTTTTTTATTTTCCTTGATTGTCCTGAAATTGTTCTATTTCTTTTTAAATGCATTTTGTTCTCCTCTTGCATTCTAGTTTAACCACTGTGTCTTCAGGATGTGATTGTTATTCCTTGGCAGCTCTTTTAAAATCTGTGTGTATTTGATGTGGAAGTCCAAGGTTGTTCTTCACCAGCTTTTGCTCCTCGTATGGTGCATCCTGCATTGACATCTTTCAGCAGGCAGCAGACTTGTTTTAAGTTTTCTGCTTTGTGTCTAGTTTTGCATCCTCTGTCATTTGGGCACTTCGCCAACTAGCCTTCCACTGAGCATTGCTAACTATGCACAGTTCTGGAAGAAAAGGACAAATTAAGAGGTCTGACTTCTAAAGTTAATGTTATAAACTGGCACCCTGATGATTCTAAAAATGGAGATCAAGTTAAAAACACAAGAAATGTAATATGATTCTTTTAAAGTAATATGACTTTTATAAATTTGTAAATTTGATTATAATAATGCCAGTTACATAAAAATTGCTACATATTAATATTAAAATATTATGGACTGTTGGTTTTGAGGTGGAGGAGCAGGCTTCTTTATAATGTGGAAATGAGGTAGAATAAAGTGTCTCAGAAATACAAATTAAAATGAAGCTGTTTGCTTATGGCAGCAATTACTTTTGTTTTAGTTTTTGCTAATATTTCTGAAATATTCATAATAAAACAATATGTACTTTAATAAAATATAGCACCATTTAATATAAGCTAAGGTATTATTAATACTTCAGCAAATGTGAGTCTTTATTTTTAAAGAAAAATAGATTGATAACTGAGAATAAGAAGTTATTTTATGTGAGAATTTACAAATAGAGTATTCCTGAAATTTGTCAGAAGCAAATGAGTAAATAGGAGAAAAAGAAGCATGTAATAAAACCTAGTTATTGTCTGGGGGACATTGTTCTCATGTCAACAAAGTTTCTTATAAACAAATGCAAATGACCCAGCTCTGTGGTGCACACCTGTAATCCCCGCGGCTCCAGAGGCTGAGGCAGGAGGATCATGAGTTCAATGCCAGCCTCAGCAAAAGCGGGGCACTAAAGCAACTCAGTAAGACCGTGTCTCAAAATAAAATACAAGATAGGGCTGGGGATGTGGCTCAATGGTCAAGTGCCCCTGAGTTCAATCCTCTGTACCTCCACAAAAAAATACGAATAGTTGATGAAATGAATTTTATTTGATCAATAAAATGAAGACAAATCAAAGAGTAAAGCCAAAAGAATTGATAATCAGTTTTTGGCTAGTTGTCTGCCACCCAAGTCAAAAGTGTGACTTTGAGTTTGAGAAAATGAACAAGCAGAGAAAGAAGAACCCTGAGAGCTGCAATTTGAACACAGTCTGCCCCTTCCAAAACTCAGGAGAAATTGGACTTCAGCCCCCAGGTGAGATAGGAGGGTAGAAGAGAGATTCTGGTGTGTAGGGGTGGGGCCTTTGTGAGGTGATTAGGATCAGGTAAAGTCATAGGGTGGAGCCCCTTGATCAACTCTTAGCTGCTTTATAAGAAAATAGAAGAGCCGGGCACAGTGGCACACACCTGTAATCCCAGCACCTGGGCGGCTGAGGCAAGAGAATCATGAGTTCAAAGCCAGCCTCAGCAATGATGAAGCCCTTAGGAACTCAGTGAGACCCTGTCTCTAATAAAATACAAAAAAGTGCTGGGGATGTGGCCCAGTGGTCGAGTGCCCCTGAGTTCAATTCAATTCCCAGTACCCCCCCCCCCCAAAAAAAAGAAAAGAAAATAGAAGAGACGTGTGTGTGTGTGTGTGTGTGTGTGTGCACATGAACACATACGTGCACACCCATGTGTGTACTCCCAGTGATGCCTTGCACCCTTAGGACTCTGCCAGCAAGAAGGCCATCACTGCATCCAGGCCCTCTACCTTAGAGCAAAGCCATGCATGGAAATAGACCTCTATTCCTTATAACTACCTGGCCTGTGGTGTCGTATTATTAGCAACAGAAAATGAACCAGGACACCACGAGCTCTCCTGCAGATCCGAGGCCCTCTCTATTACTAAGGACGTTTTGCTGATGAGCTGATGCTAAGCTGATCCAAGCAATAATCCCAGAAGCAAGGCATTGCTCTGAAGTCTCACATTCAATTGACCTAGCAGTTGATCAAACGTGAGATTTGATCAACCTCGTCATTCTGTGCTAGAACACAGCAATACAGACCTGTGTGAATCATGGATCTGCCAGGAACCTCTAGCTTCAATCTTTTAACCCCCAGTTCACTTATCCATAAAGTTTTAGAAAAATAAATCAGATTACATTTGTAAAAACTTTATCTTTTCATCCGACATACAGGATGCACATAATAAACATTACATCTAATTTTGCAGACTTGCTATCTACTAAATTTTATTCCAAGTTCTAAGTTCTCTGGCAAGGGGAAGGGAAAAAATGCAATATGCATTTATTTGTTTGTTAATCAATTAATGTTCATTTTAACAAGTCTAATCTCTTCTAGTCATTGAACTAATCTCATTGAGCTAGTTGGAGGGTCCAGCCTCCAATTGCAGAAGCAGTAATTGTGAATGTGAATGAGACAATCTCTGACCTCAGCATACAGGATCTCACACAAGATCTATAACACAGTCAATGTTCAAACAATGTCACATATAATAAAAATAGCAGGCACGTGCAGCAAGAGAAGGGGAGAGAGAGGGGAAGAAGGGGAGGAGCCAAAAAAGGTATAGATAAGTTGCATAGAGATAAAAATAATGAAGTATGTGGAGTGGAGAAGTAAAGTAATAAGAGCTTGTGATTCATGATCTATGATTTGATCTGGATATGAGGTTATATGAAAATCATACTAACAGGTCATTGTGATCACGGTATGTGACCAGAACCCTGACAACTACTGGGTAAATAACATGAGACAGCAATCTTTGCCTTTAAGGTGCCTTGAGAGAAAAATGTAAAAATAAACTTAGAAATGTAAGGGATCAGTGTAAAATCTACATGTCCATTGTCCCCAACACTTCTTCCAATGCTCAATGCACCGTAAATGTGTAACAATTTTTGATGCGTGCATTTATGAACAAAGATTTTATGTAACAAATCCAAACTTCATGTGAGAAATGCTGAATCTGGCCCACCAAAGTCAGGAAAGAATTCTCAAAGGAGATGACATTTCTCCTAGGCTTGGGGGGTCAGCTATGGCTCCCTGGAGACTGGGGTGGGGGTCAGAAGGTTGGAGAGTGTCTGCTCATTTGCCTTGTCTTGGAGTGGTATGTCAGGTATGCAAGGCCATTAGGAGCATGGCCATTAGTCCAGCCTTTAAATGTCCTAATGAAGATGTTTCCACTTGTATTTATTTCCCTCTGAACTCCATTCTTCTGGAATCATAACATTAAGACTTTTAAATAATCACCTTCTTTATTGCTTGATCATCGTCGTATAGCACAGCTTGTTGGTTTTGTTTTCCGCTGCTATAGTCTTTCTCCCTGGTTAGCTATAATTAGAATTGCAAATTGTCATTTTGCCACTAGGAATGGGAGTTTAATCTCAGATTTTATTAGCAATCAACCCCTCTAGGCCCCAGGATGCATTTAACAGTGGACCAGGGAATCAATTACTCAGCCTCCAAAGAGCTGTGTCTGATAACTTGTCATCAACCTGAGGCTTTTCCGATAGAAGAAGTTGGAATAAGGGATGCTCCTGTCTCCAAATCATGCACATTTCTCCAACTAGATCATGTCCAAGGCTGCTTTTTTTTAAGGAGCACCCCCTGGATTTAAATGCTTAATCCATCATTCCTTTCCTTGAATTCCTTTCTCTGACATGCTTCCATTTAGTTCCTTTGTATTCTTACTGATAAGCACACACTAGGACTACAGAAGAAACCCTGGGTTTAAAAAATTAAAGAATTAAAAAAAAAGGCTTCATTAAATATGATCACACAAATTTTGTTCCCTAAGAACTTTTGACAGGAATACTCCAAACTACCAATCGTGTATGCTTACAGAATTACATACATGTCAAGTGGTATGTAATACATGGTACTCTCCAAATTTTCTCTCTGTTGGTCATAGTTGCACAGACCTGGGCCAGTCAGTATTGTTTTCCTATGCTTAGTTTTTCTAGCCTGTGTTAATTAGAAACTCTTCATATTTCCAGAACAGTTGTTTTACTAATTCCAACCTTGCAAGACAAAACTGGGTCCTGCCTTCTGATATTTACCCCCTTGGCAATAACTGAATATCCTGCCTGTCTCTGAAATTGTAAAACTATCAATTGATGATAGCTTATCAGGTGAATTAACTTGCTTGTTAACTCTGATAGAAATATAGTGTTAATGACATTCCCAAAAGACCAGGGGAATGTAAGGGTTTAAAGGAGGTAGAACATCCAAAGGAGGGAAAGCCCTCACCTAATGCAATAAGAAATTCCATATGCAATTTCAGAAATATTACTTATCATTTGAGAAAAAGTACTTTGAGGAGGTAAGGGAAAGCACCCCCAAATAATGATGATGATGATGCTACAATTAAATATGAAGATTGATGTTTCCATCCAAAGTGCCTCCTGCTTCTCCCCTCCATCCCTCTCTCCCTCCTTTCCTTCATCTCTCCCTTCCTCCTTCTCTCTGCCTGCCATCTTTCCTTCCTCTTTCCTTGTTTTCTTGATTTCTTTTTCATTCTTTCCTTTTCCTTTTAAAATTTTGGATGTGTGTTACATTACAGAGAGTGTGCAGAAAGATGATAGAAAATAAAATATTACAAAATTCTTCACTCCAGGGAAAAACAATGCTGAGGATTATAAGTTCTTCATGGCACAATTTATATAGGCAATTTCTTCTGCTGTACCTGCTGGTGATGTATCCTTAAGAAGCAATGACTACATTTATCATCCGTTCAATATTGTGAAATAAATTTTCCCTTTCTTCTTACTTATACAATGTAATCAACTTAAATTGGTTTTCCTTAATATATGTACCTGAGCCTAGGAATGGCATGTTTAGTATTCAGTAGCATATCTACAACTATGTGAGACGTACATTTGGCTTAGAATTAATTACATTATTATTGTTTATTAGTATGGAATAAGAAATAAACATCCCTCAATTATCTTAAAAACTATTTGCAGTTAGGTAAAATAAAGTGTTTGGATTACCATCATTCTGATCTCTTTCTATATAGGAGAATTTTCTAAAATTTAAAAGTAAAACATTTTCTTTTCAACTTTTTGACTTCAAGATTCTGCTACACAAGCATGTTAAGAAGCCCATCTAAGATATATTTGATACTCTTAGAAAATATAACTTTGTCCTCACTAAATATATGTCTGCTTCCTAAATTCTTTCCACACCATCTCATGTTTTACTATTTCTCTCATTAGTGTCTCAAATAAAACTTGGGCACATGCTCACTCTCTATTTGTATGAAAAGTATATGTTTAATAATTTGAAATTGCTGTCTACTATTTTTTTTTATCTTTAAGATGTTCTGTTTGAGCACACAAAGTTTTTCAAAGAAAATAACCAGTTCACATAAGACAAAATCTGTAGTTTTATAATTTTATATTCACTTAGAGAAGCAGATGGAGGGGTTAAACTAGAGTTTTTAAAAAGTAACTTTTGGTATGAATTAATTTATTGGGAATTCACCCATTCAGATCTTTGGTTTTATTTAGGTAATTCATATTAAAGTTCTCTTATTCTAGATCACTTAGTGCCAGACAGTGGTATATATTCACACACCCGTACACGGACACTCACACCTGTACCCCACATACACCTAGTACCACATGACTCCTAGTGCACAGGAGATATCTTGCTAATATTAGTTTTTTAAAAATTATATAAAGCAGGAGTAAAAGCAGTTATAGCATTTTTTTTTTTTTTTTTTTTTTTTTTGGTACCGGGGATTGAACTCAGCGGCACTAGACCACTGGGCCACATCCCCAGCCCTTTTTTTTTTTGTATTTTATTAGAGACAGGGTCTCACTGAGTTGCTAAGTGCCTCGCCATTGCTGAGGCTGGCTTTGAACTCGCGATCCTCCTGCCTCAGCCTCCCAAAGTGCTGGGATTACAGGCGTGCGCCACCGCGCCCGGCTAGTTATAGCATTTTTATCCTGAGCCCTCTCAGAAGGAAGGTGGTTAGGGAACACTGGTTAAGGGAATAGTCTCCTCCCATGTTAAATTCCATTGCACGTTGTTAGTTTCTCAATGCCTTCCAATTTGAAGGGCATGTAAGTCTCAGACCTGAGGGACTGACTGAGTTGGAGGTGCTGGGCACACACAAATCACCTAGGTGTTTGTCTCATACGATCACACAGGCCACCCCATTAAGTCAGTTTTGAATTATGAGAGAAATGAGTTAATTAATCATCATCCCACTTTCTGTGGACAGGATGTGTTGATAAGGCACACTTCTGCCTGAGCCCATTCAGTTACTGCTGTAGACCCAGGTCCCCGACTGCCTATGCTGAAGCAGGGGACACAAGAATCAACTAAGAAGACACAAGAAGCAAAGCCATGACACCCCAGTCAAGGACAGGAAAATTAAGAAGTCGAGCGAGCAGTTGAGAGGGGAAGGGTGTCATTACCTCTGGTCAACTCCACCTCCATGGTTATTTAAAAGTTATAGTCTTTGATTTATATCCTTCTGTTTATGTTTCTTTTTAGTACTTTCTGCATTGAATGATCTGGGAATCTTTCAATTTAAAGCTATAGGAACCTAAATCAAAACAGTTTAAGCCAAAAAGGAAATTTGTGTGCCCATTTCCCTGACGGTCGAAAGGGAAGCTCATCAGACTCACCGGATTAGTGAGTTCAGACTGTGCTAGTGTTCTGTCTTTGTCTTCAGCTGTGCTTCTTGTACTCGCCTCTTTTCACAGACATATTCTTTTTGTGTGCCATTAAAGGGACAGCATATAGCCACAAACTTCCATTGTCCTTATAGCTATTGATCTAAAAATTTGACCATCATTCCTGATCATTATGACAAAAGTCTCAGGATGTGCTGTCCAAGAAGATGTAATTGTGGCCAGAAGACTGGATCTGTCTACTAAGCCAGGACTATGCACCCTACCTGCAATGTGTCTTTGGAAAATAAAAGCCTAAACAACGCACACAAAAGCCGTGTTGGAAGACTGTGGCGGGTGCCGTCAAAGAGATTTCAACAGGAATTTAAACGTGAGAGGAATTAATATGAATTCTTATAGAGGCAGCTTTTGGAGGCATTTTGGAAGAGGCAACATTTTCTAGTTTAAAGAAAACATATAAACACACATGTGCGCTTAGCATACAAACAAACACACTGAAAGTACATTATGAGATGTAGTTAAAGAAGCCACAAAACATTATATTGTCCCGTATACAGTTAATCTGAAAAATCTGCAGATTTTCATTTTATCGTATGGAGAGGGATGATGTGCGTCAGCCCTCCAGAATGAACCCAAAGCCTGAAACAAAGGAATGAGGGGAGGAAGAGGGAAGTGGAGAAAGTGAGACCACAAAGAGGGGGTCTCTGTGCGAACTTGAACACTATTTGTACTGCGAATCTCTCTCTAATATATTTAATATGTAAGTGGAAATTAGAAAAAGGCTTTTCCCTGTCTTCTATAAATTAAAACAATGCATCTTGTCTTAATTTATACAAACACGTAAAGCCTAGCTTGATGGAGAGTGTAAAGCCTAAAATTCATCCTTTCATGTCTTGCCAAACAAGTACAGAATCTACCCAAGTTCTTCGAGTGTATCTGACTAGTTAACAAAACATCTTCTTTCTGCCCAAATCTATACCTGTTTGCCTGTTCGTCCTCCCAGAAGTCACAGAAAAAAACTGGAGGATTTTCTGTAGACATAAATTTAGCCTTTTCTAAAGAGGGAATCTAGATTTTGCCAAGGTTTCCAGGAGTATTCCCCACCCTGCAATCCAGCTCTGTCTCTTTCTCCTGTTCCCTCTGTCTAGAATGATAGTCTAACTATGAGATTTGGGGTGTGAACTTTGGGTAACATGGTCTCAGCTTGACCTTTAGAGGATCAATCCACATGGGAAGCCAGCCATAATTACAAAGCAAGCCATAATTACAGGATAGAGCTCTATAAAAGTTAGAGATACTAAGGCACGGGTGATGTGTATATTCTGGATACTCAGCTGGCCGTATGATATGTGTGCTTGTAAGCAAAAATAGCCAAAATGGTTTCGGCACCATAATGAAAGCATAAATAACCAAATAACCGGGACAAGGAGCAGAATTCATGGAACAACACTGCCTTTTATTTAGTAGTGGAGTCAGGAATTGGAGGGGCTCACTTTCTGGGTATAAAATGGCCCCTGGTTACAGAAGGGGTCTGGGTTTTCATAGGTTACTCTGAGAGATGACTTAATCTCTTTAACAGAATGTGTCAGTTTGGGATTTCAGGAAACAAGTTGTGATCATTTGAAACTTGTTTTTGCTGGGCAAAGATGAAGGGTCCAGGGTTAGGCATTCAGAACTTACTGCTTTCCCTCCAGGATCTATTTTACTGTCATTGGGAAAGGATCAATGCTTGTCCCCTTCCCAGGGATTGTCATTTCCCCATCTTGGGGGTTGTCATTTCCCACATCCTTCAGTGCCAATGTGCATCAGCACCAGGAAGGTCATACTGTCCCTGACTCCATGGGAAGGGGGTCAACTGGAAGCTCTGAATTTGGAACATTTTTGAGTTCTTTCCTGTGGAGCTCTTCCCTGGGCTGATTTTCATATGTGCCCTTTAGCTGTGATAAACATTTAGCTGGGACTAAAACAGATTTCATTGAGTCCTAATTTTTACATACTGTTGAACTTAATATTCCCCAGATGTCAGAGTAGTGGTCTTTCGCACTGTGCCCTCTGTAACTTTGCAGGCTTTCGCTTTGAAAATGGCACCACCCTGCCTGTTTATAGCTAATTCGTGACAGCCCTCTCTTGATCATCTTGTGTCAAGATCCACATTCTAAACTTTATATACATGCAAACATGCTTGCATTTTTTTTTTTTTTTTTTTTTTTTTTTTTTGTGGTACTGGGGATTGAACTCAGGGGCACTCGTCCACTGGGCCACATCCCCAGCCCTTTTTTGTATTTTATTAGAGACAGGGTCTCACTGAGTTGCTAAGTGCCTCGCCATGGCTGAGGCTGGCTTTGAACTCGCCATCCTCCTGCCTCAGCCTCCCAAAGTGCTGGGATTACAGGCGTGCGCCACTGCGCCCGGCTTGCATTGTTAATGAGTGAGCTCAATGCTAGTTTTTAATCATATATAAACTCCCCAAATATACAAGGTCTCAAACCTAGTAGAACTTTGTTTAGCGCTCTCTCTCTCTCTCTCTCTCTCTCTAAGTTAAAAATGGGGTCAGTACCATGAGTTCTTTCCATCTTCAACTCAAAGCTTGCCAGTCTCTGTGGTCCTCCCAAGCCCAGGAAAGAGTGTAGGGGAGAAGAAGGAGGGAAGTGTTGGAGTTGGAGCCTGAAGAGGCACTCATCACTCCTGACTGTGAGGTAGAACCGGAGACATAAGGATGCGTAGAAAGGAGACATATGGGCAGAAACAGAGTGGCTGAGATTTAAATTGAAGATGTAAATTCCACTTCACATGCTTTGTTCACAAACACTATTAAATCAAGTCAGATTCATTCACATGTCCATAAATAGCCTCTCTCCTGACCTGGTCCTACAGGAAAAACAAGTCCAAGATTGTGTCTGCTTAATAAGTAGATTTCACTGCAATTTATATTTTTAACATCTGATTACTTCATCCAAATGCTGCACTCCTGATAAATACTTCAATGTGCCACAAATGTGGCACTGTCTAAATTCACAAAATAGAAGAGTGAAACTCCTGAGTGGGAAAATTAATAGAAGATTTTCATGAACAAAGAAGAAAATAACCCTAGTAGGCAATGATGAATTAATCACATGCCCCAAACACAGGAGAAATGAAAATACTGTCTTAATCATATCTATAGACTATAGATCTACATATATAAATATGCCATACCAATTTGAGCCAGTGTGTTCCTCTCCAACACCCCCACTCCAGTCTGTCTCTCAGAGTGTGCACACTTTACTTTATCTTAATAAAGTCACTTGGACCCATCCTTAAATTCCTTTCAGCAATAACATCAAAGACCCTTATGCTAGAGCTGAGGTCTACCTTCCTTTGGGGACCTCATCAGGACCCTCCATCCTGGTGACAATTACATTATATTATGTAGAACTTTTGAGTTTTGTGCAGGGTTTGGAACTTAGGTCTGTGTCATCACCTAACTGGAAGGGTATCTGAGGCTGGTGTGCCCAGGAAAAAGAGGAAAGGGTTCTCCACACAACTAGCCTGTCTCTGTCAACACGTATTCATATTTTATCTTCTCTAATATCCTCAGCTCCCTTAGGCCATCAGTAACTAATACGATAAATGGATTAATGATTATGTGTTAATTGGTGATCATGTCTTAATCTTATATTGCACATTTGTAATGTCAATGTCTCAATCCATAGAAATGGCTATTTTTAGAAAATGAGTTACCAGCAAGGAAGACTTTGGGGGTCCTCTGCAGCTAACTGCTCCACCATTTTGAAGGATGGCACCAAGACCATTGTTCAAACCATCCACATTCAGTTTTCACTGTCTTTTCAAGCTGAGGTAACAATAAGCTTCATTCATTCTACTTATGAGAATGAAGACTTAAATATGAGACGATAGTAATACCTAAAGCCTACTACATGCTTGCTATGCGAAAAGTGACATTTGATGATATTTGCATGTCTTATATTATTAATCTTCACAACCTTCAATCAGATTGGCATCAGGTATTGAATCAGGTGCAAGATCCCCAGGTATGGATTGAGA
The DNA here is from genome assembly GCA_025594165.1 of Tamias sibiricus. NCBI lineage: Eukaryota > Metazoa > Chordata > Mammalia > Rodentia > Sciuridae > Tamias > Tamias sibiricus. Next base: position 17,821,829 of record CM046662.1, read on the forward strand.
ACCTAACTGTGACACATAGTTCAGGTTGAAATGCTTGGCTACTCTAAGTTACCCCATGTTAGGGAATTTCTGTATTTTTTTTAGGAAATGTGTTAGGTACAGTATTCAACCTCCCCCTCAACTCCCATTCTCCATCATTTTTCTTTTCCTTTCCTACTTACTCTACACCCCTTCAATTCCCCTGCCTCAAGTGACACCTGCTTTCCTGCAAATGAAATGTGGCATTTACCATTTATATTGCTATGCTCAGCAGTGTCCTGGAAAACAAATATAAAATGACAGCTCCACTCCACTCTCTGTCTCCGAGTTTCGCACTTCTGTTTCCCTTTGCAAATCTGGGGGAAATTCAGAATTCTGGTGAGAAGAGTTGATGATAGAAAATGTTGCTTCCATTTTTCTGGCCTTTAGAATAATCCTAAAAGACCTCTCTCTCAAACAGCAAGAGAATTCCACCTGCACGCAATCCCCTGGAGAGCAAGGAGAATATTATTATCCCTAGCCCATCATCATTATCATCACCAAATAGTGTTTGTTAAGCCTTCAGGAGCACGAGGCAGTGGCGTGCTTAAATTGGCATTTTTTTTCCTCCTCCCAAGAGCTTACAGTTTAAATAGAAACAGAGCCTCAAAGACAAATATATACAAGGTCAGGCGGAGACCAACACTAACACATTAACATACTCATTAAAATAGAATACAGCTCATTAGAATTCAATAAGAATGGAAGGCAGCTAAAAGTAATATAAAAATGTGCTAAGCTAGGAGCCAAGAGACTACACAGCATGCTGTGTGAATGGCTGTGGGCAAATCACCTTACCACCCCTAAGGTTGAATGCTTGGGCAAATTTGAGCAAGGCAGTCTGGGAAGGTGAACCAAAATCAGTCTGGAGTCAGGAAGTCACACAATTCCTGTAAACATGCTGAGGTGATTTAAGCTCTCTGCATCGATTATTCCTCTTTTGTAAAGTAAAAGACAAAGTCCCTTCAAGAACTTGAAATTGAATCATTCTCTAAGAATGTCTTCAAATGTATGCAGTATGTATTTTAAAGCATCTGTGCATGCCATTATCTTTTTTAATTTTAACCTTCCTGGACAGAATCATCTGGTAATAACATATACTCTTCTCTGTTTCTGAATATCAAGGAAACATAGCTTAGGAAAGGCAAGGTCTTGCTCACACATCATTTGATTGGCAAATGAGGAAGACCAGGCAAAATCAAGAACAAAGGGAAATCTTGAGGACTGGAATGATAAGACATTTACCTCAGGGAAACTGGAAAATGAGTAGATTCCTTTTCCTTTGTCCTTTTCTCTTGGGCTGATGAATTCTTGGCTTGTACTTCTTAAATATAGATACAACAAACATTCATTGAGAGTCCCCATGAGTCAGGCACAGTAGTGTGTGCAGGGATCCCTTATTGAACATGAGCAGGAGAGTCCCTCTTTTCATGAGATGTTACTGTAGGAAGTGTGTGTTAGGATAGTAATGGAGGCCCCCCTGGGATGCTGGAATGTTAGGATAGTAACCCCTACCCCCAGGCAGCCTGGAATGTTAGGATAGAAACCCCCGCCCCCAGGCGAGCTAGGATGTTAAGCACCAAGGCGGACTATTTGAATTTCGCACTTTCGGGCTATTTGGTCCAACAAGGAAGTAAGTGATCCAAGGCTTCTCTTTGTTCAGGGTGAATTTCGTGCACGCGCAAGCAATGACGTAGGTAATGCTATATAATCTGAGGCTTTCCTTTGTTCGGGGTCTTGTGCTTCCTGCATGTCTGCGGAAGAGCTTGACCCCAGCTAGCTGGCTCAATAAACTCCGTTTGTGTATTACATTACTGATCGGCTTCTTTGTGATTTGTGGGAAACTAGCAAAACTGGACCCTAACATGTGGAGAAACAGACCATAAACAAATAAACTAATGCCAGATGAAAAGGGAACACCACGCAGAATTAAATCAGAGATTGTGCTGTAGTGAGTTAGTAGACCATTTCTTATATCCAGGATTCAGGGACCATTTCTTTCAGGTTTTTATACTTAAAGTAAGAACTAAATATAGAAAGGAGAAGGTGAAGATGTAGAAAAAACAGACATGAGTTGAAAAATAACATTCCTGAGGTGACAATAGTTTTTCCTTTCCACAATTCAACAACCTCTGCATGGCTCTTAGTTTCTGAACCAGTACATGAAACCCCTGATTAGCTAACATTTGTCTTGCCTCCAAATTTAAAAACAAAAAGATTACAAGGTAAAAAAAAAAAAAAAAAAAAAAAAAAAAAAAAAAAAAAAAAAAAAACTGAGTGCATTTAGAGTGCACCATAGCAGAATCTTCACACTTCAATATAAACATGCAAAGAACGTGTGGCTTCTTACTGTCTATGTGAACTCTTCTGTTCTTCTTCTTTTTTATAAAAAAAAATTGTTTTAATTAGTTATACATGACAGTATAATGAATTTATGTACTTTGATATATCATACATAGATGGGATATAATTTCTTATTTGAAACAATGAAAAATTGACAAAACGAAAAGTTGGTTCTTTGAAAAAATAAATAAAAAAGATGAGCCCCTAGCCATGTTAATGAAGAGAAAAAGAGAGAAAACTCAAATTACTAAAATATGAGTTGAAAAAGGAAATATCACAACAGACATGTCTGATGCACAGAAGATAATTAGAGACTATTTTGAAAATTTATACTCCAATAAAATAAAAAATATCGAAGACATTGACAAATTTCTAGAGACATACAACCTACCCAAACTGAATGAGGAGGTCATACACAATTTAAACAGATCAATTTCAAGTAATGACATAGAAAATGCCATTAAATGCCTATCAACCAAGAAAAGCCCAGGATCAGACAAAGAAGAATTAACACCACCTATTTTCCAAAGTATTCCATGAAATAGAAAAGGAAGGAACCCTTCCAAACTCATTCTATGAGGCTAATATCACCCTGATACCAAAATCAGACAAAGACACATTAAAGAAAACTTCAGACCCAAATCCCTGATGAACATAGATGCAAAAAGCCTCAATAAAATTCACAAATTGAATACACAGACATATTAAAAAGATAGTGCACCACCATCAAGTGAGGTTCATCCCAGGGATGCAGAGTTGGTTCAACATACAGAAATCCATAAGTGTAATTTATCATATTAATAGACTTAAAAACAAGAATCATATGATCATCTCCATAGATGCAAAAAAAAAAAAAAAAAAAAAAAAAGCATTCGACAAAATACAGCACCCCTTCATGTTCAAAACACTATAAAACTAGGGACAGTAGGAACATGCCTCAACATCGTAAAAGCTATGTATGCTAAACACAAGGCCACATCATTCTAAGTGTAGAAAAATTGAAAGCATTCCCTCTAAAACTTGGAACAAGATGAGGATGTTCTTTTTCAGCACTTCTATTTAACATCATCCTTGAAACTCTAGCCAAAGCAATTAGACAGAAGAAATTAAAGGGATACACATAGGTTAAAAAAAAGAATTCAAACTATTCCTATTTGCTGATGACATGATTCTGTTCTTTGTCTTAAGCATCCACCTCCTAGCAAGGGGTGGATAATAAAATCAAAGGTGACCTTGTTTAGACAGCCAGTATATCCGGTCTGTAAGCAAAAATAACTAAATATGGGAGCAGACCTCCAATGAACCGGCAAGCTCTCTTGATTAAGCAGCAGCAGAATGGCACATTTTCAGAGGAAAAAAATGGTGACTGGTTACAAGAGGAGTCTGTTTTCTGTAGGTCTTAATGAGAGTTAACCATAGCAGAATGTTTAGTGTGACTTAATCATGCCAGTTGGGCAGTCAGGAAACTTGTTGGCACAAAAACACCCGGATGGATGCAAACTTCACAAATCAGCTCAGCTCTTTTACTCAGGAATAGAGTCGTGGTTCTGATGGACCCACTCTCCTGGTAGAAATTGAGCCACTGAACAAAGAAAGGGACTGGGCTTATATAGGTTATCCTGAGAGGAGATGAATGTATTAATGAATGTGTCAGGAATTTGGGGTCTGTTTTACTGGGTGAAATGGGAGAGAGTCTGGGGTCCATCTGTCCTTGGTCAGTATCTGGGATTTATCTTATTGAGATGAATGGAGGGCCTGGGGTCAGTGGTTGGTATCTGGAAAGGATTTGTTTAGGGAAGGATTTATGCTTTTTCCTCTTCCTAGAGAATGCCTTTCTAGGTTTAATGGACACCTCCTCCCCAGGGTTTGTTTTATTACCAGGAAAGAATGTACTGGGAAAGGGTCAGTGCTCCCAATGTGTGGCTTTCTTTCTCACTACCCTTTTCTCAGGCCTCACTATTTGGGGGTTTGTCATTTTCCATATCTAATAAAACTAGTTGTGCGGGTTAAAGATTTAACTCAGGAAAACAGTAAGAAAGGCTGGAAACTCATTTTTACTGAAATAAAAGCCCAGAGCCCAGAGCCTGTTCTTTGCCTTCCCCTCCTCCTGTCCAATGTCTTCCTTTTCTCCAAGGGGGCTGTCATTCTCCTTTTTGGGGGCATGTTATTTTCCGTGTCCTTCACATCTCATGCAATAATAATTTCACAATATTTTAAACAAAACAAGGTTCAATTCAGGTTAAACCCTGGGCCAGGATAATCACATGCTACATTCACAAAGAATTCTAACAATTCCCTTCCTCTGACTCCTTGAATGAAAAATATAGCAAACACTATAAATATGAGCAAATATTGTAAATATCTGGGTGATTCTTTCAGCTCCTAAGCATGTTGGACTATCCTTAGGTTATGAACTTTCATTTATTTTACTCGGTCTCCATTCTAAGAGGTGCTACATATGCTACTCAAAGCTATCCTTTGCTAGCAGTCACCCCAGTAATGTCTATTAGGTCCTAAGTTGCCTGTTATTTTTTAGGATGATTGTGCTATGCAATCAGAAATGTCTTGGGAAACAGTGGAGTTAGGTGTTAGGACTCCAGTGGCTTTTTTTTTTTTTTTTTTTTTCCTGTTCCAGAAACATTTGATCCTTTGAATGTTAAGAATGCCCAGTCTTCTTGTGGTCTGTTTTCATAAGAAGAAAGCTCAGTTTCTTCTCTCTCACTTTGTTGTTTTCACCTAATACTTTTCTCCTCAATCTGTGAAATTTCCTATCTATTCCTGACTGATGATAGTCTCAGCTAGTATAGTGGTTCTGAGCTGGGTCCAGTTTTGCCTGCTATGGGACATTTACAATATTTGAAGTTATTTTTGACTGTTACAATTAGTGGCCAGGGAAGCAGAGCTACTAACTCTGGAACAGACAGCATCACATGTAACCCAAACTGCCAGTAGTGCTTAGGGTTGAGAAGTCAAGTCCTGGTCTAGTATAGTAAGTACTGTAGTCCATTTTTGCTGCTATAACAATATACCTGAGACTGAATAATTTAAAAACAAAGGAATTTGCTACAATTCTGAAGCTGAGAAGTCCAAGATCAAGATGCCATTTTTTTTTTTTTTTTTTTTTTTTAAACCAGGGATTGAACCCAGGGACGCTTAACTACTGAGCCACTTCCCCAATTCTCAAAATGAGAATGCTTAGTGCCTTCCTAAGTTGCTTAGTGCCTTCCTACGTTGCTGAGGCTGGCTTTGAACTTGCCGTCCTCCTGCCTCAACCTCCCATGCCACTGGGATTATGGTATGTGCCACCATGCTCAGCAAGGTTGCTGGCATTTAAAGTGTGATGAGGGCCTTCTTTCTGCAATCACATATAGCAGAAGGAGGAAGGACAGAAAAAGAGTGTAAATAATTGTATCCAGCTATTTTTTAAATTAAATTTACCTATCTATCTATTGATTGATTGATTGGTACCTGGAATTGAACTCAGAGACACTCAACCAGGGAGTCACATCCCCAGCCCTATTTTGTATTATATTTAGAGACAGGGTCTCACTGAATTGCTTAGTGCCTTGCTTTTGTGGAGGCTGGCTATGAACTTGGATCCTCCTCCCTCAGCCTCCTGAGCCATTGGGTTACATGCGTGTGCCACCACACCCCACTTCTCCAGCTATTTTATAATGTCACCCTTACCAATTTCATTCATGTAGCTACCCTCATGACCTACATATAAAGGTCCTACCTTGTAATACTATTGCATTATGGTAAAATTTCAACATGAACTTTGACACAAAGAGTAGCTTAAAAAAAAAAAAAAAACTATGATGCTTAAAAATCCATCCTCTCCAAGTGAGGCCTCTTGGGTGCATATCTGTGGAAATTACTGTTGGGTGCCTATCTAATTTCTATCTCCTCCTTCCCTCATCAAGGTAACAATCACTTTGTGCAGAGCTGCATGAAGGAAGGAAGAAAAGGAAGGAAGGAAGGAAGGAAGGAAGGAAGGAAGGAAGGAAGGAAGGAAGGAAGGAAGGGAGAAACCTGTGTATTTCCCAGCAATCTTGCATCAACCTTTTGTCTTAAAATTGCCCTTTTTGTCCTTTTTATGTTGCATATGAACTAATAGTTGCTTCAGATTGTCACATTCTGTCATTGAGCCACCCAGAGACCCAAACTAAATTGCAGGACAAACTTCTCAGAATTGTACATTCCCCTCTCCTTGTCTAACGCAGTCTTCATACCAGCAAATCCTGGCACCTGGGGATTAGAAGCCACAAGTCTTCCTCCACTGTTTCCTGGAAACCATACTTTCCCCCTTTATCCTACTATACAGGAACATGGGCTTCCAGACTTTTCTTTTCTTCATTATTCACCCTACCCTAAAACAGCAAAACACACTCTAGTAATCACAAAGGAGTAACTTAATTCTATTGAGAAATAAGCTCTGGTTGTGGTTCTCATTCCTTAACATGTTCGAGTAAATTAGAGCATCTTCTTTTTACACAAAGCCTTCCATCCAGGCTTATGATCCTGCTGTAAAATCCTGCATAGTGTCAGAAGCAAAATGTTAAGTGTTTCTCCTTTTGTTATTGGGAATATTGCTAAAGCAATTTAATTTCCTGCCTTCAATTCAACTCTGATAGTTCAATTCAATTCCTACTCTGGTAGTCAGATGTATTAGACTCAGTGAGGAAGGGTGTCATCTGCATGAAAGTGTGGAAGAGAAATGCACAATAATATATTTTAACATGGAACAGTGTTCTTGGTTTCATCATGGATGGCCTGAATGAGAGAAGGTGTTAGGGTTCCTCTTTCTAGGGAATACACAAAGAGACCTTTAAAGGGGAGGACAGGTGGGGAGAAGATGATGAGCCTATGAAGTTCACTGTGTATTTTATTTTAGCATGACTCAACATAGCCAACTGAGAAGAAAATCCATATCCTTTAAAATCACCACATGTTGCCCTAGATTTTTGTGGTTATAATTTGAATTCTCACCAAAAGTATTATCAGACTATGAGGAATGTGGGCTTTTCCTTAGGTACATTAATACAATTTCATATATCTAGTTGGGAGTTGGTAATTAATCAAAGTGTTTCTAGGGCAGGGTCAGTGTGACTGGAAGAGAATGTATTGGAAGGATCAGAATATCCATGAGGAGAGCTGAAGCAGAATAGCTGTCATTCTGACAGTTAAAGGAATTTGCTTACTGCATGGTCAGGAACTGAGCTGACAGCTCACCAGACTCTGGGATTCTGAGCAGGAACCTTCCTGTCGGTGTGGAAACATTTGCTGCAGCATGATTCTTTCTCCAGGGAAATTGGAGCCAAGGAATCTTCTGATAAGAAGTAGAGATTACAAGTCCCTTTGGCTGGTAGGAGTGGACCAACGAGCATCTAATTTTAATACCAGAGCTAATTAAGCCATAGCTTCTTGGACTCTGCCCCAGTGCACTTTTTGTCTCAGAACGATGGTTCCTGTTGGGCCTGAGGCTCGAGGACTACACACTATACTCTACCTCTCTTCAGCTAGGAGCCTCTTTCTCTCTTGAAATTAATGGAGTGAGACATGTTCCAATAGTGCTAGGAACATTTATGTGAGGGATTCCTTTCCCAAGGGAGATGGTTTCATCAGAGATGTAGCAACTCAACAGAGAATGTGGCAACAAATAATATCAAAGACAGATTTAGGGTATAGTTTCAGGAGACCGTGTCATCCTTTGCTCGTGGTAATAACTAAGGCTTTTTGAATGCTTACTTAGCAATTTTGAAAACGGCATTAGGAGTTTCAAAATCGCTAATTACTTAACACTCACAACCCTCCCATGATGGGACCTTCCACTGTTTAACAGAGTAAATATAAGTTTGCCGAGCTAGGAAGCTGTGGTCTAGACTCAATCCCAAATCAAGCTATGCCCAGAAACAGTGCAATGTCCATAGTCTTGGAATAATTATATATTAAACTCCTTTTTTTCCAAGTTCTCTTTCACCTCAGAATCAATGTCTCTATTTCTCTGTTTTCCTTTTGGTCTCTGTCTAATGATAAAGAGGAATCAGTAAATCCACTCTACCAAACCCACTGAAATTATACATTATATATTCTTGTCCCTATATATATTTTTTGGAACAAGAGGTGAGAAAAACCACAACTACAATAGCAGATACATCTGGAAGAATAAGGAAAGTCAGTTCATTCAAGTTAACACCCATCAGCTTCTCAAGATGATCCATTCCAACTCGTGTTCATCATGATGACATGCAGACTTTACCACAACATCATTGAAAATATTAGATTCTTTGGACAATGTGGTTGAACAATATTTAAATTATAATTCTTGAAAAAAAATTATATTTATCTCTTTAATATTCATGTCATCTAAATTTTACACTCCATTCTAACCAACGCCCCAAAATTAAAGTATTACTCTCTGCAACTTGAGTGATATGTTTAAAAGCCCTTTTCCTTACCTCTACTAAAAGAGTTATAGGGTCTATGTCATGCACACACACATGCAGATATAAGTTAAATACAAATATCAGTCCCTGATCTGAAGTCTGTCCTATCTTGGTGTAATTTTGAGCTCTACTGATTAATTCTCATGCAGACTTAGTAAAATGATGTAAATTTTCTAAGTTTCATATTCCTAATGCTCCCAGAGTTGTTGGAAGGACCCCATAAAATAACTATATGCAAATCAACATGCATAATGCCCAGCACATGTTGATTTCTTCATCTTATTCCTGTCTTAAAACACTCAAAAAAATAGTACAAAAGTTTTCAAGTTTTTTGTTTGTTTTTTCACTGTTTTATTACCCCTCATTTTCTTCAATCTTCATCATTTCAAGCACCATTAGTCACAAATTTGGGTTTAAAGGATAACAGAAAAACAAAAAATCAAAAACAAAACTTAAGTATGAGTGTACTTACCTTGACTTTTATTTTCTGAATTATTTTTGTTTTCAATCAACTGTTGTTTTTACTATGACTAGAGTGTATTGATATCTTCATCAGCTTAAGCTGCTATAAACAAAAGACTACAGACTCTATTAAAGGACAGCTATTTCACCGCTTTGGAGGCTAAAGTTCCAAGGTAAAGGTGCCACCAGAATTTGGTCCTGGCCAGATCCTTCAGGGAAAGCCTTGCTGATTCTGGAGGGACTGCCCCTCCTAGGGTTATTTGATTCCTAGAGATGGCAAACCACTCACTTAGAATCGGGTTTTCAGCTACAAACCAACGAATCCAGAGCCCACATGCCAATGCACCTTCTTACTAGGCCCTCCTATGCTACATCACTGCTCACCTGTCCTAATTGCCCCAGGACCAAGTACCGATTAAACATATCTCCTACGGCACTGAGATTTTTCAAAGTAGTTGACCTTCAGCCTGCTTAGCTGGCTTACTTGAAGTCCTTCTCATGGAAACCACTCTCAACATTCTTGGCCCATGTTCCCCAGCCCCTGCCTCTACCACACTACTTGGTCAATCTCAGTGTTCTCTGTGTAACTGTGCATGACATGGTGGGCTGTCTTCTCAAGGCCTGTGATTTAATGGGCTGTATTTCCAGTGACAATGCTCTCTTGATCTGTTGGCCTGGTCAACCTTAGCTTATCCCCTATCAGAAAACTGCTTGATTATTTAAATACATGTAACACCCTAATTATATACACTGGAAATAAAAAAAATGCTCTTGGTGTATGCTATGGACCTAAGAAATAAACTGACACAAGACACCTGAGCAGGAGGAAAGTGCAAAAGTTTTGTTAGAATTTTACATAAACTTGGTAGAACTGACAAGAAAATGGAGCCCCAAAGAAGTGACCAAAAACGAAATCTCAAATACCTTTTAGACAAAGAACTGACAGAAATATGAAGAAATAACAAGACCATGGGGTTTGGGCTAAGGGTAGTAAACTGCAAGAGAGTCACTAGGAGATAAGTGGGAAAGCTACTAGATGATAAAGGTGATTAAAACAGTCTGTGTAGATGCACTTTAACATCCATTTCATTTCTGGTGATAATCATGTTCTTTTCCTGGCACAGAGAGAGTACATTTCTTATGCCTGTTTTTAGGTAGAAAACAGAGATCCCAAAGCCCTTCCTGTAGCTGCTATGTCTCAGATGCTTTCATCTCAACAAAATCAATATATCAAAGCAGCATGTTTTGGGTCGTCATGTCCTGAACACTTCAACACCAATGGAGAAACTGTGTCCCAAAATAAAGAGACTCTTTACTACCAAAAAGTTAAGGAAAGGGTTCAAGACAACATATCCCAAACTTTTTGATGGAGAACAGAAGATACATCATTTTCTTTCAGCCACTTAATTCTGATGGAATGCTTCTTCCTGAGACTTCTTTCTTACTAAAGTGTGATTTGTTTTTTGTTTGCTTGCTTCTTTTGTTTTGTACCAAAACAAATTTAAATTTTTAAATTTATTGCATGTAATGTAATAATTTCCTTGGCAAACAACAAGTATTTCAGAAGAGTACGTGGCTTAAGGAGTACCGAAGATTTAGGGAAATGGTGGATCTTGCTTCTGGAAGTAGAAATTAATGTAAAATCCTGTCAATCACTGCAGTGGTGAAAACTTCCAAAACATTGTAGGCTAAATCCAATGCCATTCTACTTTATCTAGCATCTACTGTAAAAGAGCTGAAAAATATTATTAAATAAACTTATTCAGCCCAGACTAGTTCTGTTCTTTTTTTTTTTTTTTTTTGTGGTACCGGGGATTGAACTCAGGGGCACTCGACCACTGGGTCACATCCCCAGCCCTTTTTTTGTATTTTATTAGAGACAGGGTCTCACTGAGTTGCTAAGTGCCTCGATATTGCTGAGGCTGGCTTTGAACTCGCGATCCTCCTGCCTCAGCCTCCCAAAGTGCTGGGATTACAGGCGTGCGCCACCACGCCCAGCTTAGTTCTGTTCTTTTATCAAGATCTTTTTTTTTTTTTGACAACTTGTACTCAATAAATAATAGGTGTAACATGTGAATCTATATTTGAATTCAGTTCTAGAAAAATCATGCCATACCTGATCCATTAACCTTTTCTTTCTAAGAAATTGCAGTGTTTGTAATAAGATGAACTTAGATGGAATTTTTACAAACTCTAATGTACATTAGGTCATATTCATAGAACTATAAGCCTCACTTAAAATAAGGTTCTTGTACAAAAAAAAAAAATTGAAAGACTTTCAAATGGATTAAAGGCTATTGAGTGTTGTGTGTCCTACTACTTGCAGGTTATTTTGGCTTTTCATTGTTTTTGAGCTATTTTGCACTACTATATGTTTCAGAAAATTGATAATTAAGCAAAGAGTCTTGTCCATGATAATGCAAATCATATCCAGTGGAGATTCAATTGCTTATTTCCTTGTGGAGATTGCCCAGTTTTTTTTTTTTTTTTTTTTCAGTTCTTCATCTATTGGTTTATTTCATCATTCCTGAGGGTAGGGCTCTACTTAGATATATTTCCCTTAGATTTTTCCTTTGAGAATCAAAAGTAATATCTTTCTGTTTCTCCCATTAATGAACAAGTTCAATACAACTTTGACATGTTCAATTCATGTCTGTCTGATTACTTGATCTTTTAAAAATATCTCTTAATACTAATTTTATAAACAAAACCAAATAAAATCCCTAGCAAGGAGCTCCAATAAATTAAAAAGCCAAATCCCTTCAGTACTCATGCCTATCTAATGGATAATTTGATAGAGGCAGAGAATCTCCAAAAGCTCGATACAGGAGAGTTTTCTCGTAGTAGGTGATTTTTTTTTTCTTCTTTCTTTCTTTCTTTCTTTTTTTTTTTTTTTTTTTTCATTCTTCTAAAGCAAATTAATTGTTTCCTCTATAGTTTGTTTCTAAGAGACTCCCTGGATCTGAACCCCTATAGCATACTTTCCTGCCTGCTGTAATTTCTCTGGTTCTGCTTGAATCACTTCCTTCAGACTATTTGAAAAATTTCTGCAATTGTTTTGCATTTAGATTAACCAACTTAAAAAAGAATACACTGTATTCCTTTGTTTTGTGTGCAACATGCTTATACAATAACAGGTAGGTCAATAATTACTAAATCAATTCCTCCAGCCAGTTAGCTTTGGAATATGAAAGATAATGGCTCTTATTTATCTTCTTTGCAGAATCCTTTAAATTTAAACCACTGTTGTATTCCACCCAGTCTAGTTTGTGAGTGCCTATGACAGTCATTAATGCTTTATGAAGTGGTGCATTATTTGTTCAATGAAATTCCAAATCTGTTCTAAACAGCCTCAAATCAGAGGTGCCTGACTGCATGGAACACTGACAAATTTCCCTGTCCTTAATTAGTTAAATGGGCAATAAACTAGACAGATGCTTCTGGGCAGAATAAACTAAAATGTCTAAAATACACTAAAATAATTGAAGAGAATTTAAAATTGGACATACTAAAAGGGAGATGTCATGATAACTATTGAAAGTGTACCATAAATAATTAAACATGTTTATTCTATTCTGTTTGAGAGGTAGTAGGTTTTGATATTGGATAATCTTAGATTCAATTTATGTGTCCTCCACTTACTGACTGTAAGATTTAGACATGTTTCTTTCCTTTCCTTTCTTTCTTTCTTTCTTTGGTGTTGGGGATTGAACTCAGGGGTGCTCTACCACTGAGCCACATCCCTAGCCCTTCTTAGTTTTCATAATGAGGCAAGTGACCAAGACTGGCCTTAAACTTGTGATCTTCCTGCTACGTCTGCCAAGTAGCTAGGATTTTAGGCATGCAGCATTATACACAACTCAGACAAATTTCTTAAAATATTTTAAACATCAGATTCTTCATGTATAAAATTAAGATAATAATATCAAATTTATAACACCATGTGAGAATTAATTTATAAAGTATGAAGAAGCATAACATTGTCCTAACACATAGTAGATGTTCACTATACACTTTGTACTTTTATTTGATGTATTAACTAAAAATTCAGTTGGAATTACAGTCTCTGATTATTATCTCCTTTATTCCATTGATTTCTAATGCCCATTTCAATGCTTTCTTCATAGTAGACAGTTCATAGTCTTTCTTGGCTGTATGAATGATTTATTCAATTCCTAAAATTTGATAAGGTGATTAAGCAATGACAGTGAATGACATAGAAAGAAAGAAGAGAAAGAGAATGAGACAAAGTACGTGTGTGAGAAGCAAACCAATAGGTGGGAGTGGGGAGCTAATTTTCCCCAGTTGTGATCATAGGGTCATTCCAGGCACCAGAAGGAACTCTTTCAGATACCAACATGGATCATGGAATATTACTCAGCTTTAAAGAAGGGTGAAATTAGGGTATTTGCCAGTAAATGGTTGGAGCTAGAGAATATCATGATAAGTGAAATAAGCCAATCCCACAAAACCAAAGGCCGAATGTTTTCCCTAATATGTGGATGCTAAATCACAATAAGGCAGGGCAGGGGGCACTAGGGAAAAATAGCGTTAGATTAGGTAGAGGGAAATGAAGGGAGGGGATGTGGAGATGGGAAAGATAGTGGAATGAAATAGACATTATTACTGTATGTATTTATGTGACTGCATGACCAATATGATTCTGCAACATGTACACTTTGAAAAATAAGAAATCATATCCCATCTATGTGTGATATATCATAGTGCATAAATGCATTCTACTGTCATGTAAAACTAATTAAAATAAATTTAAAAATTAAAAAAAAAGAAGAGAAGAAGGAGGAAGGGATAAACTCAAAAGCACCTCCATTGTCTGGATGAATGCTAAAACGGGCAGAAAATCACTAATCAAATTATTACAGGTTGCAATTGGAGCCATCTTTTCACGTGCATATACATTCATTGTGTAAATGAGTTCTATTCAGGACATTGAATAAAACTAGTGATGGTCTCATATTCCTAATCTGATTAGAACACACAAGAAGGAATTTGTAATGATTAATTTGTAATGAGTTTACAAATTAAAAGATTTTTAAATCAAGACTTAAGGCAGATGATCAAACCCTGTGTCATGAGAAAATGTGATTGGAATAACAGATATTTCACATGAAGAAGAAAAGACCAAAATAATATAACTATCTACATACTTGAAGTTCTTAATGAATAAAAATTGGTTATACTTATTCAATGAGATTATTGAGAGTTAATTGAAAACCATGAATGCTAATTATAAACAGGTGAATTTCTAAGAATGAATATTATCCAACACTGTAATATACCTACTCAGGGCTTAGTCAGTTTCTTTGTATCAAAGAGATTGAGAGGCTGGGCTGTCATATCTTAGTGGTATTCAAGCTTGAAATGGATGCATTTTGAAGTCCCTTCCAACTTCAAGATTCTATGTTCTGTTACTCCTTACTTCAAGCCAATGTTGCAACTTGGAAATTTTTCTCAAAGATTGGTGCTACATGCATCAGAAGGCTCTGAAATACATTTATAAGCCAAGAGTTTATTATGTTTACTTCATGATATACAGATAATAGTATTATGAAGTCCCAAATGATTTCATTCCACCTGCTTCTCTCTTTTGTGGCTGAAATAAAATTGGGAGAAAGGCTCTGTCTATGGCATTGACTGGTTCCTTGCAGAGAAGCCCTCCACCAGCATCCATTCAGAATAGGGGAAACCCTTCCTTAATATGAAAAACTAACTTTATCTTTATCTGTCAACCCAGACAACAGCGATTTTGTCCTATAAGCATGGCTAGTTCTCCCAGAGAGAGTCACAACATATTGCTATTCTGCCTCTTAACCTGTTCCCCATGTGTGTTATTCAGTTTTTGTATTTGGACACATTCTGGGATCTCCTGCAAAAGTTTCTGAGCTTTGGTAACAGAGGATCGTTATCAGGCATTAACTTCTGGTAAATAACAAGATAGATTTGAAGCAATTGAGGATATGTGGAATGATAGAAGAAAGATGGAAACCTGACCCTAGCTATTTGAGCTATTTTGGTGTCTGACACATCAAGATTCTAGACTCTTGTTTCTTTCACAGCATCATGCTATCATCTCTGCACTGCTTTTCTTCATGAGCAATTTTGATGTTTAAATGAGCCAATGTATTTGAAAATTTTCTGTTAAGAATAGATTATTGCTAAAATGTGAAGAATGTGGAGTAGGAGGGTGGCTCAGAATAGCAAATATCTTCACAAATGGATTTTTTTTTTCGTATTTATTTATTTGTTTTAGTTGTGTAGAATGCCTTTGTTTTTACGTGGTGCTGAAGATCGAACCCGGGCCACGTACATGCTAGGTGAGTGCTCTACCGCTGAGCCACAATCCCAGCCCCACAAATGGGTTTGATATAGTCTATATACAATATAATTCAATAGTATATTTGTCTAGTGTTTTGTTGCTTATTTTAAGTATTTAAGTTGTTTACATTAGGTGAATTACACTTAAGTCCTCTGCTTACTTCTCTGTGATGCTGGGCAAATCTCTCAACTTTTCTGAGTCTTAGTTTTCTTACCTGTGTCAAGGAAAAATATGATGTTACCTACAGAGATTTTGTAAGAGATAAATGAGTCAATAATATCTCTTCTTTAGCATAATGTCTGGGATACAATTATCAGTCATAAAATTTATTAAACTTGAAACTAAATATTTAGCTGATAGATATTATTTACTGCAGTTGTTTTCTTAAGTTCTTTAAAAATTCAGTTTTTCACTCCATGAGAGACAAAACAAATCAATATTGCTTTAACTGTTCTTTCCTGAGGTCACTAGGATCTGAAGGTTTCTGCTGATAGTTTTTCATTTATCTGGATAGATGATGAGAAGCACAATTAGTTCATTGGGTAGTTTATTGTGTAAGCAGGTTTTGGAAAACAGAAGCTGTCTCTAACCCCTGGCATTTTGAAGATGCAATTTCATCATTTTTAACATAGTTTATTCTATTTAATTTCCTACTCACTTCCACCTCTGAATACACAGTGATTCCAGGGAAGGCCCTGGCAAATGTCAGTCTTCAGAAAGAAATGGGACCTGTCAAAATATATGGTTAAAGCCCACAAAAAGAAAAACATTTTGGATAATCTGAAAAAATCTTTGTGTCCAAAAAATGTTTTGTTTAAGAACAGCAGGAATACAGAAGATATCTAATCTGTGAAATGAAGCAGCTGGGAAATAGGCAAAATCTAAAATTTGAAAAAGTATATTTGATGAGAAACACAATCACTAAATTAAAGAGAAAATCAAGCAAACATAGAAGACAAAATTGAGATATTCATTGAGATTTTAGAGGATAAAAATGATAATATTTGAAAACATTAAGATGCATAGATTTTTCAGTTTCTATATATGAAAATTACCTGTGTAGAGGTAAGAGGTGAAGTGTTGGAAAGGATACACAGGGGAGAAAAAAACAGTGATAACAACAAAGCATACTTGAAATTTTACTGAGAGGAACTTTTGAACACTCAAAAACCAAAAAGGCTTGCACCATTTAAAAAATCAGAGTTAGATTTGTTATTTTAATTTTATTTTAAAGAAAATGTATCTTTCAGATATCCAGACTTTTATAAATTTTCCTATGCAGAAAACAATTGCTCTGCTAAGCATTTTTCTTTATAGCATAAAACATGACAGGGCAATGCAATAAGGAGATAGTCTTGATTAAAAAAAATATATATAACCTAAGAAATTTATTCTGATTGAAATTGTCATTTATATACAAATATAAAATTTTTTCTTTTCAGGAATCCTTTGGACAAGCAAACCAAGAAAGAGTCTATCTGTAATAAATCCTTCTTTTTTAAAAATATTTATTTATTTGTTTTAGTTGTACACAATGCCTTTTTGTTTTTACATGGTGCTGAGGATCGAACCCGGGCCGCGCACATGCTAGGCGAACGCTCTACCACTGAGTCACAACCCCAGCCCAATAAATCCTTCTTGTTGGAACCCCATGCAAAGCTATCTCAAAAAATGAGCAGCTATTAAGAACACAAACAATAATAATTATTGGAGAGGATGTGGGGGAAAAGGCACACTCATACATTGCTGGTGGGACTGTAAAATGGTGCAGCCATTATAGAAAGCAATATGGAGATTCCTTGGAACTGGGAATGGATCCACCTTATGACCCAGTCATCCAACTCCTGGATTTATTCCCAAAGGACTGAAAAGCAGCATACTACAGGGACACAGCTACATCAATGTTTATAGCAGCTTAATTCACAATAGCTAGGTTTGT
Organism: Tamias sibiricus; assembly: GCA_025594165.1. Classification (NCBI taxonomy): domain Eukaryota; kingdom Metazoa; phylum Chordata; class Mammalia; order Rodentia; family Sciuridae; genus Tamias; species Tamias sibiricus. The sequence continues at coordinate 17,839,374 of CM046662.1, forward strand.
TGAACCAACCTAGATGCCCCTCAGTAGATGAGTGGATAAAGAAAATGTGGTATATATACACAATGGAATATTACTCAGCAATTAAAGAGAATAAAATAATGGCATTTGCAGGTAAATGGATGAAGTTGCAGAATATAATTCTAAGTGAAGTTAGCCAATCTCAAAAATCCAAATGCCGAAAGTTTTCTCTGATATAAGGAGGCTGATTCACAGTGGGGTTGGGTTGGGGAACATAGGAGAATTAGAGGAACACTAGAAAGGTCAATGGGAGGGATGGGAAGGGAGGGAGGAAGGAGGCATGAAGGGGGGAACAAAAAGAAGATGGTAGAATGAGATGGATATGGATATCAGTATCCTATATGCATGATTGAAGACATGAATAGTATGAATATACTTTGTATTCAAACAGTGTTATGTACAAAGGTGCTCTATATATGTACTATGAATTGTAGTGCATGCTACTGTTATATATACAACAACTTCAAATAAAAAAAAATGAATTTAAAAGCTAAATATCAGGAAGGAGGTAATGTCAAATAATTGACAATGATTCACAAAGCCAGTTAATCAAATAGCAAGTTATAAGAGTGAATCTTGTCTAGATATGACTGAAATTCAGGAGATGAATGGAGAAGAAAGCCTCATTTCCACCTCAAACTTGAACTACCTTCATCACATTATCTCTGCAAAGCCTTGCACTTCATGAGTACTGTTTTAGATTAATTAAGTAACTTCTGCTTTATATTTGGATCTTTATCCTCAACCATGTGCTCTCCTAATCTGACAATCCCAAGAAGCAGCAGATTGAGTTTCCTTAGAGAAGTAATAAGGGATTGTTCTTTGGGGATCATCTGAGCATTGTCATTATTACATCAAAGTCCTCTCCATTTTACTTCCGATGTTAAGAATAAACATTGATTTTTTGGGGGGGGGGTCTAAAACAGAGTTTTGATATAAGCATTTTTAAATTGTAGCTTTTTTAGCCTTCCTGAGACTGAAGGTCTTGCTGTAAGAACTGCTCTCTTGAAGGGTTGGAGGCAGAGTCTGTTCTCTAGAGGTTGCTAAACTTGGCCCAGTGACTTTGCCAAATGTTCTGCATTCATGGCAGCACTATGCCAGGTTATAGAGTGTGAGATTTCAATCTTCCTTGGTTGTGTAAAGAAATTTCTCATTGTTTTCAAAGAGCTAAATAAATAGGGAGAGGGACACTAATTTCAGCATCCCAAGAAAGCAATTACTGCTAGGTTTCTGGCTTTTAAGAAAGTTGCTTTTTGGTGTGGAACAAAGAGATGTTGTAGGCAGGGGAGAAAAAGAGGAAGGTTGGTGGTGTGAACATAATGACAAATACTGTTGGTAAAGGTATATATATTTAATTTAATTTTCTACTAGGTTATACTTGGCCAAAATCCAAAGTAAATGTTTGAATATTTTCTGAAGATAATCTCTGATTTATTTTTGCTGCTACTTTAATAGAGATAGAAGTTTGAATGTTTCACCTTCATACTTAAGAATCTACTTTTCTATTTATTTTTAATGGAGGAAACATGTATCTATGGAGTACTGACATGATCTTTTGAAATATGTCTACATTGTAGAATGGCTAAGTTGAGCTAAGATGTGCATTCTTTAACAAATATCACCGTTTTGTGTTGAGAATACTTTATATCTTCTACCTTAGCAATTTTCAAGTATAAAACACATTGTTATTAACTACAGTCATCATGTTCTATGATATCCTGAATATAATTAAATTTCCTGTGTCACTGAAAGTTTGTGTTCCCAAACTTGCTCCTGGTAATCACCAATCTATGGTTTTCTGTTATAATTTTGACTCTTTTACAAATGCCACACATAAGATCATGTGGCACAGTAGGTCTCCTTAACAATGGGCAGTGTGTTTCCAGATCCCCAGGGATACCTGAAATCATGGGTAGTAGTACTGAACCTACATATACTATGTAGATAGATAGATAAACAGACAGACACACAGCTTTATGATAAATCTGAGTTTAAAATTTGGTAATAACATGATGCTATTAACAATGGTTAATTATTAATTAAATGGAACAATTATAATAATATACTGAATTAAAGGTTCTGTGAATATGGTCTCACCCTCAAAGTACTTTATTGTACTTTCACCTTTTCACTTAAAGGCAGTGCTCTGTGGCTTTTATTTGGCAGATCTAAATTGCTAGCATCACTACTCTTGTACTTTGGGGCCGTTATTATGTAAAACAAGGTTTATTTGAATACCAACATTTCTGTACTGCATTGGCCAATCTGATAACCAAGAAAGTCACCAAGTGACTAATGGGAAGGTAGCACATACAGCTTTGATATGCTGGACAGAGGGATGATTGACAGCTTGAGTGGGATGGCGTGAAACTTCATTATAGCGCTCAGAATGGTGTGCAATTTAACACTTATGAGTCACTTATTTCTGAAATTTTCCATTTGATATTTTCAAGCCACAGATAAACCAATGAAAATGAAGCTGTGAGAGGTCTACTATACTTGTCTTTCTGTGTCTGTCTTCTTTCACTGAGCATTATGTCCTCCAGAATGCAGTGTGTGTGTGTGTGTGTGTGTGTGTGTGTGTGTGTGTGTACACCACGTTTTATTCATTAATTCATCCTGTTTGGGACACTTCACTTGATTCCATATCATGGCTATCATGACTAGTGCTATAATAAACATGGGAGTGCAGATGTCTCTTTGATATTCTGATTTGATTTCCTTTAGGTACATACCCAGTGGTGTGATGAAGGGTATTTGGAAGCTGTATTTTTAATTTCTTGAGGAACTCTCATACTCTTTTTCAGAAATTTTGGTCTAATTTAGCATTATGTCAACCAGGTTTCACTAAACAGAATACACTGAAATTTTTTTTTTTAAAAAACTGAATGACGGACAATTATATTTCATTACATGTAATTACTCTTGTCAGTTTTAAAGAGGGTTCTGGGAGTCTTCTTCATAAGTCTTCTCATAAACTAGGTTTAGCTTTCTTGTTCTGTTTCTTGGCAGCTGCTAGATTTAACGATAGGCCATGCTGAGCTCCCTGGCCAGTATGTTGCTGTTCTTCAGTTTTTGACATCACGGCAGAAGAGCTCAAAGGCTCTGGCCATATGGGTCCTCCTCCTTATGATTTTATTGAAAAAGCCCCAGTCTTTCCTCTTAAAATAAAATTGCCAGCATCTCCTCAGGTCGATAGGTAGTTCCTCTTCCCTTAGGAAGCTCTCTCCTGCTTCTCCATCCCACAAGCACGTCTATATCCTCTTCCCTCAGTTGTAGGTATTGTAAGAATAATAAAAATTTAACATCCAACTGATGTCCCATTAGCTCACGAGGTCTGTCGTTTCACCCAGGGTTTGTACTCAGTTGCAGTGACTCTCCATTTGTAATTTAGGGCGAATTACTTCATCTAAGTGATCTTTCATTTCCTTTTCTAGGCATTCTTGTCTTAGTGTTGCTTTATGAAATCCATATGCATTTATATTTATACATCACATTGACTCAGAACCTGTTCAAAAAGTGCTAGTTCTCATATCCTTTCTCCATTTGTCTTTTCCTTTCCATTACCCTCAATGAGCAAAGATGTTAATTTCAGTGATGAGTGAATTGGTTTCCTGATAGACACTTAATATATATTTGCAGATTAAAATTTGAATGAATAAAAGAGGAATGACATTTTCTCAAAAACAGTGACTCTTAAAAAAGAAACAGGGAAGAACAATCATTCTATTTTCAGGATAGTTTTTATTAAAATAGGAAAGAAGAAGAAAAATAAATGGTGTTCTTGAGTTAGCACCATTAGAGATGTGTCAGGAAGGGCATTTTATAGAACTAAGGCTCCCTTTCCCAATCTGTCAAGCTAACCCCATGTACTAAATGTACTACTCAAGTCTAATTCACACCTTAGTCAAAAGAAATCAATGTGGTTGAACATACACTTTGGAATTTTAAATAATCAAAGTACTTCTGGAGTTTATAATATTACATCCCCCCTTAATTGATCATCAGGCTTCAATAAAAGCTGAGATAAGAATTTCTGTCCTGTTGGCAATATATCCCACTTCTCATTTCTTCCCATAGAGCACCTTGGTTTTAGAGGACAAATAGTTTGCTTAAGTGCTGGTATTGGGAGAAAGGCTCTAAAGGGGTTTGCTCAAATAATGATGGATGGCCACTGAACTGCTCCAGAGGTTGACTGGTCATGTGTAGTGCTTGAGCTTTGCTGAGTAGGTATGTCATCAGGGACTGGAGCAGACTCGCTGTATGCAATAAAGGAGGATTGTTGGCTATATGGAAAAGAGTTGGTAAGGAGAGTGAGACCATCATGGTTGAGAAAAAAAGAAAAAAAAATATATGGTGAACAAACATATCCAATCTATATTTTAATAAAATGTCAAAAATTTAACACATAGGTCTCTTAGGTCACCTCCATATTAGCAAACCTTGATTTACCTCTATTAAGCAATCATTTATGGAGATTTGATACTTACATCTAAAGATGTTTATGGACACAAAGGAAAATCATAACTATTGTAAATCTTCTTCATGAACTGCTTTTCTGGAAACTGGCAAAATGCCACTTTCAAGGTCAGTACTGGCAGAAGAAGAAGCTGACAGGGCAGGCACTATACAAACAATAATTTGCTAAAGTACAAGGGAAACAGAAAATTGTGCAAACAGTATCTTCTCATTAGTACCCTTCATATTATTACCTGCTTTTCTTTCTTATTTTTCCTTGTATGAGATATATTCTCCCTTTATATTGTCACACTACATCCAAGAATACTTCTGTTGATTAGTATAATTATCATAAAACTATTGCAGTTGTCCCTCGGTATCCATGGAGAAACTGCTTCCAGGACCTCCCACAGATTCCCAAATCTGCAGATGCTCAACTCCCAGATACAAAACAGCATAGTATTTGTACATAACTTATATATATTTTTCTTATACAGTTTAAATCATCTTTAGATTATTTATGATACCTGATACAAGGCAGATACTATGTGTATAGTTTGTTAGACTGCATTGTTCAGAGAATAATGACAAAAAAAAAAGATGTCTGTGTATGTTTGGAATGGGCACATTTGTTTTCTACACATTTTCTATCTGTGGTTCATTGAATCCACAGGTGTATAAGCTATGTATATAGAGGGCAGACAATGCCTACTATGCTCTAAATATTCTTTCTGTGCCAAATTGTAGGTCTCTACCATGCTTTATATCTTCCTAAGCATTCTGCAACCTTGGGGTTGGTCTTATACCAGAACATATTCCACACCCTTTCCTTGTCTCACCAAGAAATCTATGACACATAAACAATAGCAAAATGAAAACAAAACAAAATAAAAAAAAAGAAGCGCATTTCCCCAAATAGAGCCATTTGCTCTAGAATATTACAGAAGTGTTCAGCAGAATCTAAGTGAGCTTCCACATCTCAGGTCGTGCAACAGACTTGGTGGTTTTGAAAATCCTTATTGAATATTATGGACAAAATTCATAACCTGAAAGTTAGTGTTTCTGATAAAAATGTTAGAAAAATAAAATATAAAACCAAGCCTTCCTGTTATGTTTTCATAGCTGCAACATAATCCTACAAAGAACTAAAAGAACTAAAAAGTAACTTTGTAAAGAGCAAATGATAACACACATTTCAGATTTTAAAAAATGTGTCCATAATTTCCATCCTCAAGGGATTTCAAGTATTTGTGCAAGTGTTTTCTAAAACTTTGCAACAACCACCTCCCCTGCTAAAAAAGAAAAAATGGAGAGAGAGTAGCAAAATGGGGTCTGACCTTTGAATCTACTGAATGAAGAAAAAAATGATCAACAAAATAAAGAGTGCATCTCTGGTTTGGAATGAGCTTTACTTAATTTGTTATGGCAGAAAGGAAATTAGACATAAAAATAAATCAGAATACAAGATGTAGGTATACTTTAAGTCATTTCAAGATGACTTATAATACCTAATACAATGTAAGTCCTATGTAAATAGTTGTTATACTGTGTCATTTATGAAATATACTGTATTGTTTAGATGATTTATATATACAAAGGGAAGCAAATTTAAAAATCTGCTATGTTCAATAAATAACACTTATTTTGTATTTATTTCATGCCTGGGACAATACACTGAAGACAGTTTAGAGCTTACGTGGGAACTAAGTTCTCAGCATCAACCATGGAAAATACTGGCCACCTTCTCTTCAGCCAAAATATCATTTCAAAGTAAGTTCATGTGGTCAGCATTTCTTAGGACCAAAGGGAAACCATATGACCTATTTTTAAAAAATCTATCATTGGCTGTCTAACATGGGGCTGTTAGTATTTACCTTGAAGTTTGATTAGAAACAGACGGATGCAGATCACTGGATCTCAGAATTATCCAATAGAAAACTGTTCCTGGCTCTGGTTCTAACATTTTTGTTGGCATATTCAACCATTGAATGTCCTCATTTAAAAGAGTCTGGCTTTAGTCCTCAAGCATAAATTGTGAATATATAATATCTGGTAGTAATACAAACTGACTAGAGGAATTTTATAGGACCTGTAAACGTCTCCTGATGGTTACTGTTTGATGAGGTCTATGGTATTTTTGTTCTAACATGATACTGTTACAGAAAAGCCGATTAAAATTGACCCAGTTCATCCAGTGACATACCTGGTGGTGATGAATAGGTCATGTAAAATGCCTGCAATACAGCTCAAGGGAATTCGAAAGTTTAATAGAACCCCACCACACACACAAAAACACAGCCACAGGTGTCCTTAATAAGTACAATTTCTTCCATAGAAATTTTTTTTGTAAAAAAATTCATAAGCAATGCAATTTAAAAGTTGGAAAATAATTAAGTGGAAATATATATCATATGTAATATTTATATATAATTAGTATAACTATATATAAGTGGAGTCTGATTTTACTTGAATCTACTGAATAGAATTATAAATATTATCATATATATAAATATTATAAAAAAATATTATCATATGTAAATATTATATATAAAATATTATTATATAGGTATATATTATATATAAAATATTGTTATATAAAATATTATATATAAAACATTATTATATATAGAGATATATATTATATATATATATTTCCCCCTTTTTAATTCATGAATAATATAGCTTTCTTACGCCCTCCAGATCATCTTCCCTGTTATCCTGTTATGTAACTGCTCTCTGCCTTCGAAGTCTGACCTTTCTGGATCCCTTACCTCTTCCACATGGTTGACAACTGGAATTTGACAACTGGAGAGGGAGAGAGAAGGAGAGAGGAGGGATTTAGCTTCAAGTATTTATTCTCCTAGCTCTGAGGTTTCTCCTTGGCCTGGCTGCAGCACTCAATGAAAGGTCAAATCTCTCCAGGTGGCTGTCTCCACATGACACTTTTTAAGAATTTCTGTAATTGTTCTGCCCACTCACCCCTTCCGGGATGCAAGCAGTCCCTGCCACATCTTTGTAGATAGTCCTTTTATTAAACTCCCAAGAGTTTATTCTAATTTGAATGTGCCATCTGTTTCCTGCTGACACCCTGACTAATATACACATGATCAGATCTCAAAAATTAGCAACACCACATAACTTCTGATGATTGCATAGCTTGGTTTGAATAGTTTAAAAAACTATTTGCAAGAGGTTCCTCCTATTTCACAAGTCACTGGGAGATATATGTGGCTTCTCTGATCTTCCAGTTGGATACTGCTAACAGGATCCGTCTATTCTGATTTGATGGACTTTCTAAAGGCAACTGAGTCACACCTGAGAAGTACAACAAACTATGCTTCTATTAGGAATTCAACAATTAGATAATGTGAGGGTGAAGATAAGGAGCTAGGAAAAGTGAAGCATTAAAGAAAAATATTTGGAGGTAGCTTTAGTCTATATTAAAGCAATAAACACTTGGAGAAATAATTGAGTTAAAAATACCAGAAAAATGGGAGGCTGAGGCAGGAGGATTGTGAATTCAAAGGCAGTGTCAGCAATGGCAATGTGCTAAGGAACTCAGTGAGATCCTGTCTAAATAAAATATAAAATAGGGCTGGGGATGTGGCTCAGTGGTTGAATGCCCCTGAGTGTAATCCCCATACAATATCATATACAATAATATATATATATATATATATATATATATATATATATATATATATATATATATATATATAGTAAGCTCCCTTTTAAATGAAAAAAAAAAAAAAGAAAGAAAGAAAGAAAAACCACAATTGGGGTAGACCACCTTCATGCTTTCTTATATAATCCCCGAGTTCCAAACACCAAACCTCAAAAATAAACTTCACTTTTTTCTTTTATTTTTCAGTATGAATTTTAACACCTCTACCTTTCACACCAGACCAGCAAGGAGTACTACTGGAATGTGTGCTGTTTACTTTTTTTCTTTAATATCTTAAGAAGAAGCTATTATATACCCCAACATATTATACATTTAAGATTTTTGAAGCTATGTATTTAATTGCTATCTTTCTCCTTATATAATTGGATATCCATGAAGGCAAGAATTCTATCTAGTTAATCTGTGCATCCATTCTATCCACCATGGTGTCTGACACAGAGTAGGCAATCAGTATTATGGAGTAGAGGCTTCTAAGTAGTCAGGTTGGATTGGGTGCACCTAGCATGATACCTGCATCCCAACTGTTTCCCAGATTCCAGATGAACGGGGAGATTAAAGACTACCCAACTTACTATGAGGCAATCATTCAGACTGTCTAGTGATCAATATTATACAGTATGATGCCTATGGGTTGAGAGTTCAAGACTAATATGATTATAGTTCACTGAGGTATTGAAGCAAGAGGAAAGTATAAAGATGCAAATATCTTAATAAACTGATATTATCTATCAGGGATCCTAGATAAGACTTGTGTTATATTTTATTTGAGATATATTTTATTTTGAAATCTCTCATACCATGTATTTTGATATATTTAATAAGTAATAAAATTTCTTCTTTTAATAGCTCAACAGTTCATTCTGGAATGCACTTTTAGCATCCCATTTTTATAACCTAGCACACTGTAGCAAATACTAAAAGAGCATATTTTCTAAAAACAATAGTAATTTGCCTTTAAATGATTTATTTTAATAAATCATTCATAGTTATTTGGGTCTTGAAGTGATCTCATGATATAAGTACTTATGTACCTAAGGAATGCTTGAATTCATGGATACACATGTGCATTGAAGCAGAAAACATGTAAGTAGAATGAATGAGCATATAAATTAAATTCATAGATGAAAAATTTGAAATGTTAGGATCATAGTAAATTTCCATCCTGTAATTTATGAGGTCACATGGTGGTAGAATGATATGTTGGAATGCCCTTTCCTGAGTGTGTGTAGATACCTCTTGAGTCTGCTATATGGTCTTTGATAGCTCCATACCCTATGAATATCTACTGCTTAATAATAATAACACAAAAGGATCTATAATAAAAGCTGGATGTGGTGGCGCATGCCTGTAATCTAGACACTCGGGAGGCTGAGACAGGAGAATTGTGAGTCAAAGGCAGCCTCAGCAACAGTGAGGCACTAAGCAACTCAGTAAGACCTTGTCTCTAAATAAAATACAAAATAGGGCTGGGGATGTGACTGAGTGGTTCAATGTCCCTGAGTTCAATCCTCAGTACCCCCTACCCCCCCAAAAAAAAAAAAAAAAAAAGTATCTATAATACGGCTACCTACACATTTAAAAGAATTAGTAAAAAAGAAGGACTAGAATAGGAAGTATATAGAAATCAAAAGACAGTCTTACCATTAATGTGGAATAATCATACCTGATATAGCAGTATCTTAGTAAGTACTTACTGAAGTAATGAATAAAATGCAAAGAGATACATATCATTTATAACTAAAATGTATTAATTATACAGACAGGCCATGCATTATACATATTTTTATTCACTTTTATTCTTAGAACTTTATCAAGTGGGTATTTTTATTTCAGTTTCCCTGATTACAAGGCTATAGTAACAAGGTTAATAAAACTGGCATCACAGAACTAGGGTTTGAACTTCTGTCTGCCTGATTTGAAAGGCTGTGTTTTTTTTGACTGTCTGTACTAACCTAGGATGCTAGAATGGGCAGAATGAAACTGTAGAGGTCTCAGTGCCTATCTACCTCAAACAATAAAAACAAGTTAATTGTTATCCAAAAGACACATTTCCTGGCACTTGACAAGTTGATGGAACAGAAGGTTGGGAGTCAGAGATTCAGAAACAAGAATAATAATGAAAAACAGTTAATCACCTCTTACCTCTATGCTATCTCAAGGATGGTAGGTTCATACCTTGGCCACAGGTTAATAGAAATAATGACAATGATCAATTATACTTGTGCTCTTTTAGTTGAGTAACCCAGAGGACACTGAAATTTAAAGGAAGAAGGTTGGATTAATTTTGTTATTATGTCTTCATTCAACGGCATATCTTTCTTCCTTAATACAAGATATGCAAAAAGCCATCCATTCAGTTGATGGAAAAGGGTTTCTGAAGGGCTCCAAGATCACACCATTTAGCTGGAAAATCTGCATGAGTAGCTATGCTAAACGTTTGCCTGAAAGTGGTTAAATAAATTAAAAGACAGTCTATTGTAATCACCTTGGAAGAAAATGAGCCAAAATTTCCTTACTATCCATGACATCTGAGGCAGTCTTAGGTATAACTAACTGGTTAATAAATGATTTAGAAACCTTTAGGCGGTTGTCCAGCAGCAGTTAAGGAATTGGAAGTTATTGGTGAGTTAGAATGGTATTTGGATATCTACGGAAAAAATTAGCACTAATAAGAGCCACCAATAAAAACTAAATATATTTAGGTGGCATGCCCTCTGGCTGAGATTTACTCTTGCAATATTCACAATATTGTGAAAGGGTTATGCAATATGAGATGTGGTAAAGAAATAAAGAAATTGTATACAGAAAATTTGGTTTAAATAATGGCTTATATTACTTGGTGATGATAAGATAAATATAAATGCTGATCTTATTTTCATCAGGTTATCTTTTTAAGTGCCAGATATGTTAGTTGTGACCTAGGTAAGTTCTTAAAGCATTAAATTTATGTATCAAAAATTTTTAAAGTCAGCAATTGAATTTGAAGATAGTGTCTTTCTTTCTGAAAATAGAACAGTACATAATTTTCTAGTTTTTAACATGGTAACTTCTTCAGGATAATTAATTCAACAATTTTCATTGAAATAAATTGTCACTTGTATAAAATTAATATTTATCTTCTGTTGAACTCTGACACAATGATCAGCTATCATATGTATTGGCAATATTTGTTTAATATGGAATATATGATTAAAACATCAGATATATCACAAAAGCTGGGTTGGGTTGAACAATTCCTGTTCTGACTTATAGCCAGTCCCATGGCTAAAATTATTAAGGACACATCCATCAGCAATGTCGAAAGACACAGAGGAGAATATTTATGCTTTTCCTCACCTACCATACCCCATAAGTAGTGTATAATTGCTCTGAATTCTGTCCTCACCTGCATGTGGCTCCTCAGGTTCCCTCTCCTTCTCCTCTACTTCTTTAATATTTATTGAAGCCCTTTTTTTTGTTGGTATGTTATAATTACACAAACAGAAGGATTCATTGGGACATATATTTGTATACACAAATAACATAATTTGATCAATTTTGTTCCCCAGGCTCTCTCCTTTCTCTCCCCTCCTGTCTCCCCCTGAGTCCCTTCTTCTACTGTACTGGTTTCCCTCTTATTTCCCTCCTATTAACTTGAAAGTCCTTTTCCTCTTTTCTTCTCTGTCTTTCACATATGAGAGAAAACATGACCTTTGACTTTCTGAGTCTGGATTATTTTGCTTAACACAATGTTTTCCAGCTCAATCCATTTTTCTGCAAATAACATTGATTTTGTTCTTTATGACTGAATAAAACTCCATCTTGTATATGTAATACATTTTCTTTATCCAATCATCTGTTAATGGACACCTAGAGTGGTTCCATAATATGGCTATTGTGAATCATGCTACTATAAAGATGTGACCCCCCCATTCTTAACCATGTTGCAAACTCTAGTCATCTCTTTATGTTATCTCCTTTTCTTTTCATAACAATCTCATGAAATAGACCCTCATGTCTAAACATGTGAAAGGACAATTCACACTTAGGAAAATTAAGAATTTGTTCATGTTGATAGTACTCATAAATGACAGATTAAACAGAAAACCAGATCTGCCATTATAAATTTTATACTATACTCTCTATGTTCTAGGCATTTCTGGAAAACTCTCCCCTTAATACAGAGAATTGCTTAGATTCAGTTTGTACAACCTTGGCAATTTCTGTATGTGTCATTAATACTGCAACTAGTCAACACTGCTAGACTTACAATACAGTGCTTTCAATATTTCAGTTACTGGTTTGAGCATTTATTTTTATTAGCAAATGTAACTCTCTAATAATCCCATAATACATAGTACCATTTTTATTTTGTACGTGACAAATCTGAGTTCCCTGAGTTCAATTGTCTGCACAAGAAGAAGAAGAAAGAAGGAAGAAAGGAAGAAGATGAAAGGAGGAAGAGGTGGAGGAGGAAGAAAAATAAATAAATCTGAGACCCAAAGAACTTAACTAACCTATCTACATGGAAGAACCAGAATTTACACTGGAGTCTGATCTGAATTTAAGATCTTAACTATTAATATAATACTACTTTTCAATGTAATCAAATTACAAAATATTTTCTTAAACTATGTACATATTTATTTTAAATTAACTTTATTCATTTTCATTATAAATACTTGTTATTTTCCTAATACTTCTTAAAGTAAAACATTTACTAAACACTTTTAAAAATTAATACTATAAAAATCAGCTCATGTGGAACTAATGGAACATGTACCACTTCGGAGTCACTTGCTTAATGGAAAGTGGCCTCTGAGTCAAGAGTTTTATTGAGACTGAGGCCTACAAACACTTGGAAGTGCCCTGGTGGTGGCCTTCCCATTTCCTAAAATGTTGATGGCAATCAACATTAATCCTTTACAGTTTTCATTCCCCTGAAGCCAGGTGAGATGTAGAATTTTTAACTCATAACTCTGGGAATTTACTATGCATGCAACAGAAATTCATATGGGATATGAAATGTAAAATCATATACATTTTAGAGTCAACTCTGTTTGCTATGGTTTGGACATGAGATGTCCCCCTAAAGCTCCTGCTAATGCAGGGATATTCAGAGGTAAAATGATTAAATCACAAGAGCTGTAACTTAATTGGTCCATCCTCATTTGAAGGGATAGTATGGGTGGTAACTGGGCAGGTGGGGCAAAGCTGGAGGAGGTGGATCACTAGAGTTGTGACCTGGAAAAGGTCCTTCTTCCTGTGGCCCCTTCCCCACTCCCTGCTTAATTCCTGCATTGAAAGTAGCAGCTTCCCTCTGCAGCAACCTTCCCCCATGATATGCTGCTTCACCTTGGGCCCAGAACAATGGAGTTGGCCTACTATGGATTAAGACCTGTAAAACCATGAGTCTCAAAGTTTTCTCCTCTAAGTAGTTCTTATCAGGCATTTCCGTCACAGTGATGCAAAAGTTTACTAAAACACTGTTATAAGTCACTACGTTACTTTAAACTAGATTTTAAATATATGTTTTTATATATAATATATATATATATAATATATATTTTCATATAGATTTATATATGAAAATAATATAAATATATGTAAGTATATGATATATTTTCATATAGATTTATATTATATATAAATATTTCTCTGTATATAAATTTCTCCAGCTGTACAATGATGTGTTTGGTTAGGTTTATGACCAATTTGATTTGGAGAGAAATTTGTTCTGTAGGGAATCAACATCATCTTGGTACTTAGTGTTCACGGCCTGCTAATGAATATGTTGAGATTGATGGAAAGAGAAGGGGAAAATATAAAGTTAAAAAAAAAACTATCAAAGTATTCATAATCTACCACTTTGTTTTTCTCCTCCTTTATATCTACTTGGTCTCAAATTTCACCACAAATTCTGTGAAGAAACTGAAGACCATAAAAATTGTATACACGGTCTACAATAATGGAAGGAGTCTCAACAACCTATCTTCAATATGGATAGAACAACTAGACAGAAAATCAATAAGGACAAAAAGAACTGAAACAATGCTGTAGACCAAATGGACTTAACACAAAGAACTCTGAAACCAATGACATGAAAGCAGAACTTACGTCTCTCGAGTGTGCATGGAATATTCTCCAGAATAGACCACATGTTAGGTCGTGGTTATGGGTGTTCAAATATTGAAATCATACAAAGTATCTTGCTATCACAAGTAAATTAAACTAGAAATCAATGATAATAGTAAAATTTAAAAAGAAAATCCACAAACATGTGAAAACTAACACACCTGAAAAACAGACAAGCAGAATAAACAAAGGAAAATAGGAAATAACTTGAGACAAATGAAAACACCTCATATTGAAACTTATGAAATGCAACAAATGTAGTCATAAAAGGGAAAAATTTTTAGCTATGAAACTTTATGGAAAAGATCAAAGATCTCACAACAACAGCATAACTTAATGTTTCAAAGAAAAAGAAAATAACTGCCAAAACTAGCAGAAAGAAAGACTTGAGCAAAAATAGAGAATAGAATAAAAGAGAAAAGCAATGAAACCAAGAGTTAGCTCTTTATTAACAAAATTAACAAAACTTTAGTTCAAAGAAAGAATAGATAAGATAATTAAAATCAGAAATTAATATGAGGAGATTACCATCAGTTTAATAGAAATGAAAAACAGAGGAAAGAATAATATGAATAGTTGTATAAAATAAATTCAATGAACTAGAGGAAGTGGATAATTTTTTTAAAATACAACCAAGCAGAAGTTAATAATGAAAAGTAGAGTATTTGAACATACCTATAACTAGTCACAAGACTGAATCAATAGTCAAAAATCTTCCAATAAGGAAAAACCGTGGAACAGATGGATTCATAAATTAATTCTTCCAAGAACTGAAAGAAGAATTTGTACCAATATTTCTTAAAGTCTTCCAAAAAATGGAAGGGAATACTTCCAAACACATTCTCTGAGGTCAACATTGCCTTGATACTACAAGAAAAGAAAATTACAGGTCAATATCTTTTATGAATACTGATATAAAAATCCTTAATAAACATTGGCAAACAGAATTCAACAGCACAGGAGAAGTATTATACACCATAACCAAATAGTATTCCTAGAATGTGAAATGGATTCAACATATGAAAATCAAACAGTATAATATACTACATGAACTGAATAGAAAAAAAATAGCACATGATCATCTCAATTGATGCAGGAAATGCATATGACACAATAAATAATCTTTAAATATATACAATTGACCATTTACATAACTTTTGCTATGAATTTTGTTTTATGAAGACTGGCAAAAATACATACATAGTGCCATATATTTAGTTTAGATCATTTTTTTAACTTTTTATACATGTTTACAGAGTACATTTCATTTCATATTACATATAAAGAGCACAATTTCTCAAGTTGCTGGTTTTATATAATGTATTTTTACAACAATTGTGTCTTCATACATGTATTTAGGGTAGTTATGAATAACTCAGTCTGCCATTATTCCTATCCCCTTGCCCCCTCCCTCCTCCCCCCTTTGTTCTATTTAAAGTTTTTTCATTCCTCTCATCCCCACTCCCTTGCCTATATAAGTTATTATCTTCATATCAAAGAGATTATTCAACCTTTGTTTTTTTGGAATTGGCTAACTTCACTTAGCAAACATGGCATTTGCAAGTAAATGGATGGAGTTGAAGAAAATAGTTTAGATCATTTTAAAATTAAAATTTCATAAGAAGAATTTTGTGAAACAATCACAGAAATATGAATCTATGAAACTCTTTTCTCAGTTTCTAAGGAAAGTGTTAATCAAAAGTAACTATTGGTCATCCCTCTGCTGCAGCCTCTTAGGATCTACTTTCTAACTCTATGCACCCAAGATGCATATTAGACACCAGGATGATCATTTTGCTCCTTAGGATGCCTTATATAGTCTATATATCTCACAGAATATTTTATGCCATTGAAATTAAAGTACACTTAAATAAGTTACTAAAATACATTGATAATACTACTTAAATGATTTCCTCAGACTTTCTCAATTTTGTTTATAGCAAAGATAGCAAGCAGGTTTTTACTTTTATTTTGGTGTTAATTATTTTGTAGGCTATAACTTATGTTTTTTGTCTTCTGCATTGATCCTCAAAATTCAGTGTTTATTACTCTGCCAAGTAAATCACAAACAAGAGTGAATGAATGAATGGATGAATTAATACTGCTTGACAGAAAACTGTACTGAGAAAGTGTTTTCAAAAAATGTTTGCCACCCACTACTTCAGTGTAAGAGTGCCATTACTTAGCTATGCAGACAGACAGTGGATAGATATTCCACTTTTATTTTGAAGCAATGCTTCCCTCAAACGCTAATGAGCAAGTGGGTTACCTGAACCAGTAAACCTGGACTGGAGTCCAAATTCTGTTATTCTAACTATGGGATGCCAATGTTGCTGGTTGTCTGGCAACTAATTTGAGAATCATGAGTCTAGATTGAGCAGTAGTTCTTGTTAAAATGCATATTGTCCAGAATCTCTAGTTCACTGCATAGCTGGAGCCTGCTAGGTTGCATTTGTAAGTTCCCAGTTCATGTGGACGCTACTGTTTTACACTCTATCCTTTGAGCATCAGCGATTCAGAATATGTGGGAAACAGGAAGCACATTCTCTTTTCCCCAATAATGATACATGAACTAAAAGGTTTTGATATGTATCAGGTCTTTTTGGAAATTGTGAGCCAGTTTGGGTTATTTAATTGAGGATGCTTTCTTTATCAGCATTCCAGAATGAGCCCTGGAGTATCATTCATTTAAAACATTTCAAAGACAGCATTAACTTCACAAAATAGATACCTGTGGATGTCTTGCAGAATGAAGAGAGAAATTATTCATATATGAATATAGGAAAGTTATGTCCAATTCATTCTACTCTCTTTCCTATTCCCATCCTCCCTCCTTTCCCTTCATTCCCCTTTGTCTAATTCAATGAATTTCTGTTCTTCCCTTCCCATCCTCTTTATTGTGTGTTAGCATCCACGTATCAGAGGGACTATTTGGCCTTTGTTTTTTGGAATTGGCTTACATCAGTTAGCATGATAGTCTCCAGTTCTATCCTTTTACCAGCAAATGCCATAATTTCATTCTTTATGACCAAGTACTATGTCATTGTGTATATATACCACATTTTCTTTATTCATTCATTTCTTGAAGGGCGCCTAGGTTGTTCCATAACTTAGCTACTGTGAATTGAGTTACTATAAACATTGATGTGGCCACATCACAATAGTATGCTGATTTTTAAGTCCATTAAGTATATTCTGAGGAATGGGATAACTGGGACATAACTTTCCAATGTTCATAAATGAATAAATAAGCAATGTAAACTACACATCATGTACAACCACAAGGATGGGAAGTTATACTTCATGCATGTATAATATGTCAAAATATATTCTACTGTAATGTATAAATAAAAAGAACAAACACAAAATTTTAAAAAATACAAAAAAAGAGGAATTATTTTATATCATGTATTTAAACAGTAAAAAATTCTCTGCGGTTTTATGCTGAACATCTGCTCCTCTCAAGAGAAAACTATCCTGATATCTATAAATACATGTCTGTCATAGCCCATGACACTCTTTGCCATGCTTAGGAAATTTAAATTAAACAAACAAAACAAAACAGAATCAAGAACATGATAGTATCTGTCATTGATGCATGCTGAGTTATCTACATTTGAGCTAATGTGGTTGATGGGATATTGACTAACATGTTAGAAAGCTTCATTTATCACTCTCCTATGAACTGTGAAATAGTTTTTAGAATTTGGTGAATCCAACTCTAAGTTTTATAATTTGTTACCATGCTGTTGAAAAAAGGAAGAATGCATTGAGTCTTTAAGTACCTAGAAAATGTATTAAAGCAAGAAGAATCTGATGATTTCTGGGAATGCAATTAACATACACCAAGAAAAAAAATACATATTAAAAATCCAGGAAGAAATTAGTTCACCATGAATAAATGCTTTCCTGGCTGTATTTTGTTACCTTTAAATTTTGGGACTTTGTGCATTTAAATGAATTCTTACATGGTAGTGTTCATGTCTATAGATGGAAAGGAAAAGGGAAGATCTACTGGCACTTGCAATTTGATTTCTTAAATAAGCTATTATTTAAGCTATTTCTTTATGTCTGAAAATAATTATAATTTCATGAGGTTTTTTTGATCATGAAATATTTGCTGGTGAAACATTCTATCATATTTACAGTACATAGGTTTGTATATACTTTATGATTGTTTTGATTATTCTTGCTGCTGAATGCTACCATGAGGAGAAGAACAATTAACAAGCTTTCTTTAGGATTCGGTATCCCTTTGGGGGGCAAAGCAACATGTTTTAAATAAATTATGTCTATTTATTGTTTGATTATGCAGGTTTTTACCTGCTGTACTTCTCTTATAGTATGCAGGCACATTCAGACAGTGTTTCTCATGCTCTTGTTTACAAGGCAGTCTAGGATTTGGCTCCTATTCACCCATCATACAGGTAAAAAATCAGACAGTTCTACATTTAAATCCTGGCCCTGTGCCTAGTAACTATGTAACATTGCTCAAGTCAATTAAATTATCCATCTTTATCCATAAAATGGGCATAATAAAACATAATTCACATAGTTGTAATGAAGACTAAGTAAGACTATATATGCTATGCCTGTGTCATGTACATGACAATTTATAAGCATTCACTGAACTATAACTGCTATTATCCCTGAAAAATTATTTTTACTTGCAGAGGCATAAGCAATCCCAAATGCATGGCCACTATTTAATTGTCATCTTTGGACATCATCTGAACAATGAATATCATGTCTACCTATTGATTAATTCTGTAAAGGAAAGCACTGTAAAGAAAACACAATAGGAGATTTCTGAAACTCTGATTCTTCAGCATACTGTTCTGATTTGAATAACAGTAGGCAACATTTCCTCATAGCATGTCCCATTGTATCATTATATATTCAAGCAAAAAAACCTGAATGTGCTTTATACAATCTACTTTGAAGTAAAAAAAAAAAAAAAATAGAAGGAATCAAATGGTTCCTGGCTTTCCCTACAATTTTATTGTAACATGAGGATGATGGTTGATTTTAAAAATACAAATTTAAACTTAGGATTAATTGCACTGGTTTAATTACTAATTCTTTCTGAAATGAATACGTCTGTTGCAAATTTCTGTGTTTTACTCCATCTTTTATATAGGATAATTTTATAGTGCACTTTTTAGTTGGCACAATGAATAAAACTATCTGATCATAGTACTACATAAGGAAAAATGACATTTGGGTGAATGATCAGAAATAAATCATAAATAATACAAATGAAAAGCAACTCAACAGAATATTATACAACTCAGTAGATATATTTGAAATTACATTATATTTTTTTCCAAAAAATTGAATAAATGATATTTATGGCCAGGCGCGGTGGGCACACGCCTGTAATCCCAGCACTTTGGGAGGTTGAGGCTAGAGGATCGCGAGTTCAAAGCCAGCCTCAGCAATGGTGAGGCACTTAGCAACTCAGTGAGACCCTGTCTCTAAATAAAATACAAAAAAAAAAAAAAAAGGTCTGGGGATGTGGCCCAGTGGTCGAGTGCCCCTGAGTTCAATCCCTGGTATCAAAATAAAAAATAAATAAAAAAAAAATAAAATAAATAAAAAATATAAATAATAAAAATTAAAATTAATAAAAATAAAAAAAAAAAAAAAAATATAAAAAAAAAAAAAAATAAATATAAAAAAAAAAAAAAAAAAAATGATATTTATGTATACCAACATTTATTAGAAGTTGGCATCTGGAACACATAAAGATTTGCTGAAATTTTGCTGGTGCTAAAATCACAAGCTTTGATGAAGAAAGCATTGTCATTCTTTCCTTGGAATGTTGAAGCTACTGGCGAGTCAAACAGATAAATCTGAAACATGTTCACATTCAGATGGAATGTAATTAAACTCTGCCCAAAAGTCAGAGACCTTATAGAATTAGATATGCACACTTGCCTGAGTGTTTCCAAAACATTTCCTTCTTAATGTCCTATATATTTTTTATATTCAATGTCTGACATGTAAATATATTTAATTTTTTTAAAAATATGGACCCCTTCACAAATTTACATATCATTCTTGTTCAGTGGCCATGGTACTCTTCTGTGTATCATTTCAATTTTAGTATATATTCAGCCAAAGCAAGTACTGCAAATATATTTCTAAACATGAATAACACAAAAATGTGACTCATAGTCAAAATCAAAACAGTAAATTCAAACAAACATGCATGCATATCCTTGGTTTGGGGATTTTCAGAGAAGAAATTTAACAAAACTATGACAAATTTGTTAATGCATTTAGTGGGAGATGTATAATATTTATTAATAAATAAAATATTTAATCAGAGAGATGAAAACAGTACAAATAAAGAAAAGAAGGATTCAATCCACAAATATAGCAGCATACTACAGATAACAAAGGAAAAGATCAAAGGACTTGAAGCCAAGTCTTTAGAAATTATCCAACCAAAATACCAAATAATATTTTTAAAAATCCACATTTCTTAAAAAAAAAAGCTAAAAAAAACCAGTTATCTTTCAATAAAGAAATGAACATCAACCCTTCTCTCTCTCTCTCTCTCTCTCTCTCTCTCTCTCTATATATATATATATATATATACATATATATGTATATATATATGCATATATATGTATATATATGTGTACATATAGGTAAATACATATATATATATGTAGATAGATACACACACACACATACAAAAGTAATCATAGACCTAATATAAAATTCTGAATAAAGTCTTAAATTGAAAAGTTAAGAGAATTTCTTTGCAACCTAGGAACAAGTACATATTCCTTAGAGCAGGAAAAAAATTACTAAACAAAGGAAAAATGTTAAGTTGTATTAATCAAAATGAGATATTTCTGCCCACAAAAAGCCACTGGTAAGAAAGCAGACAAACCAGTCTGGTAAAAATATTTGCAACACACATCTGGCAACAGATTCATATTCATACTGCATATAAAACCTTTCTATAAAAATTCTATTGGCAAACAATCCAGTTAAAATGGGCAAGGTCTTGCATACTTCTAAATAAAGATAAATAATGACCAATAAACATGAACAGGTGCTCCAAATCCTCAGTCATTAGGAACAAATTAAAGCTACAAAATATAAAATTCTATACAACACTTGGAATAGATAGTAGAAATATTGAAATACTTAATTTTGATCAGAACATGGAACAACGGGTATTGTCATTTCTACCGAGGAATCATTCAATACAACATAATAATAAAATGTCTAGCTCAAGTAAATAATAAATTTGTTTAAAGTCCACAATATGTAATTTTGCTGACAGAACAAAAAAATGAAATTCAGCCAGCACATAAAGTGACTAAAATTTCTGAGTCTGTTTTCTCCTCATTTCCCATATTTTATTTGATCATCAGTTTTTTTCTAGCTGTCATGATTTCTCAGTGCTTCTAAAAGTGTGATTGATACTGGGTTTTCATCTGATAAGACACAGATTCTCATCTACACTTTATTGTCTTCTAGTCCATACCTTCTAGTCCATACCTTCCATAGCATCCTTTAATTTCCTTGGTTTTCTTTGTCCATTGTGAAACAGAAAAGATTTTCTGCTTTGCTCCCTAGTAGCTGCAAGGCTAGGGTTCTCGAATGGGAATATTGTACTTATTGACCCTATCTTAATCTGTTGTATTTCAATTTCAAAGAAGGGAGTGAGAGCTAAGCAAGAAATGCTAAATAAATTTATAACAAACTTTAAATTCCTTGAGTTATATAAATTTTTGTAGATTCAATAGGAAAAAATGCTTTCAGATACAAAGAAAAGTATATTAGTTATAGTGAGAACAAAATGCCTTTTATTATTATCATAACATGTTTTATGATAATAAATTATAATAATTATAAATATGTTACTTATAAATCGTATTATATATTAATCATTATAGATCTTTTATTATAGTCACAACTATTTTAAAATTAGCAAGGACATATAGTATAGTGTGAATGTTTTCATAAGTTCTCAATACTTATCTATTTCAATTTTTTTTCTTTCTTTAGAATAAAAGGATACTTGATGCAAAGGGAATCAAATTTGGCATGTGCTATGTCTTTATGTCAACTTGACTTCTTATATTTTGTAACTGCATATGAAAGGTAGAATATTTCAAAATACAGCCTTGCTAGTTATTCTAAATATGGTTTAGTCATATCAAGTATATTGTATATATAATAGAGGAAATAATCTAGAATGAAAGTGTTTGACTCCCTAGAAAAATAGCTTTTAAGCTATGTTACCATCATCAGGTTGATTCATTTGAAACTTATTCCTTGAGTTATAAAGTAGGTTTTAAAAGAGAAAGAATAATGGATTCATAGATCTGGAGAAGATGGTATGTATATAACTGGGTTGCAGGAAATATTTTGACTATTACAGTATAATTTTCTGAAAGACTGGAAGAATGCTAGATCTTAAACTTTATCTCAACACTTAAAAAAAAAATGCTTGGTATAACGTAGGTACTCATTAACTATTGCTGTTACATAAAATTTGGGTAGGGTATTTCCTTTGCTTCACTTGCTGTACATATTAGATCACAGAATATGTACTAGATGATTGTAATATAAAAACTTAGATTTGGTGAATTATATTTCTTATATAATAGAAGAATTAATCTAGAATTTGAAAAGTCTCTTGACTCCCTAGAAGTACAGTTTTTATTTGTGTTAGTTATGTTATAAAAAGTATTTAATAAATTTATTCAATGTTAATTAACTAGTAAATGGGAAACCTGAGATTAGAAACAAGTCTTCTAACTATATATGTAATTCTATTTCCTAAGTGGAGTATAAATAAACATGAAAATACATTAAAATAGTTGAGATTTTTTTTCCCCAAAGGAGTCTTCATTGAAATTTTAACTAACTTCCAAATATATCCCACAATGTTACATTAATATTAAAGAACAATATTGAATGAATTTTTTCCTTTAAAACAACCCAATTGACACTAAGTTTGTTCACCCAGGCATCATGTATACCATTTTATACCAGACAAATTAAATTTACTGAGCTCTAGCTTCATTGCCTCAATAAATACATATTTATTATTTCTGTTACAAATTTACTACAATAATCTTATCATTCTAAAAAGAGCAAAATGTCTTCGAAAATGTTTTTTCCTGGCTCACTCTTTTTCTCAGAAGCATTCAGAGACACACTACACTCAATCAACTGGGAGCTTAAAAAATTAGATGATGTCATTTCTCAAGCTCAACATGTAGGGTACATCATTAATTGTCCTTTATTTCTCAGCCTGTCTATCCTCATTTCTTAGAATATCCTCTATGCCTGAGACGCTTCTTGACACTTAACTGTTTTCTTTGTTCATGTCCTGTCCTTCTATACAAATCCATTACCTGCTCACCATTTTGATGCCCAGCTCAAAATTTACCTAACTTGAAATGAATCACCTGATTAATTAACCCTTGTAGAAGACTTCTGGTTCCCATGGCTTGGGTTATTTCCTCTTTTTATAAGATCCATAATTCTGCTTGCCAGTGTGGAACTGGCTTCTTTCCTACCTGCCATCCATGTCTTTCTAGTGAATCCAGTGATGCTGGATGTGGTGATCTGAACAAACCCTGAAAGAAGTGAGATTTGTTCTGAGACCTGTATGATGAGAAGAATCAGATTTATGGAGACATGAGGAGAGTATTCCATGCAGAGATGACAAGGGCCTAGCCTGGCAGGTGGGAGTGGATTGCAGTTTTGAGTAGCTGAAAGAAGATGCGGTAATGAAATATAGCGTACGCTAGAGAAGTGGTAGAAGATGAAGTTAAACAAATTTGGGAGATGAGCTCCCACTAGAAGCTGAAATGTATGGCAGATGATTGAACTTTATGTGAAGTTAATGAAAGTTCCCATAAGACTTAAAAACAAAAACCCATGTGATCTGACATATATTTTTAAACAAATCATTTTGGCTATCGAGGATAGAATGTGCTAGGAATGTCACACTGTCAGTCTACTCTGAAGATCATGGGCACGTCTTTCATAGGCATCTTCAGCTGAAAAACAGGAACAACAGCTTGACAGAAAAGGGCCAAATATTCTTTGTGAGACTATTTTACACAAGATACTAGAACAGATCTTGGAATTGATGGGAAAAGATCTAGGACTACAGAAGCAACATAGTTTAATAAAGAAATAAAAATTAGAGAATGGCAGAAATAATTTGTACAGAGTAACAGAAGGAGAAAAAGAAAAATGGTCTTCACTGAACTGCCTCCCTCCCTTATTGGTCTCACCTTTCTTTGTTCTTTCATTCTCTGATTAATCACAGGCTATCTTCGTTCAAGGACTAACCTTGCCTCTTTCCTGTTGTCAAGGTCACCTTCATTATTTGTTAAATATAGAAGTGGAGAGCTGGACAATAAAAGGGCTCAAAGCAAGAGCTGGGCAGGAGGAAAATAACTAGAGCAACCATTTCTCCCTCACTTCTTGAAATATTCATCTAGCCATTTTACAAAAGCTCATTAATTCTCTTTTTGCGGCCATCATTGGAGCATCAGCATTGAAATGTGCAAGGCAGAGAGTGATGCAAAAAAAAAAAAAAAAAAAATTATCTCACTTTTTTCACAGGCATGTTCATAAATTAAGAACAGAGATCTTTTAATTTTTTTTTAAATATTTATTTTTTAATTGTAGTTGAATACAATACCTTTACTTTATTTATTTTTATGTGGTGGTGAGGATCAAACCCAGGACCTCAAGATCTTTTTTAAAAAAAATTAAATATTTATTTTTTAATTGTAGTTGAATACAATACCTTTACTTTATTTATTATTATGTGGTGGTGAGGATCAAACACACACATGCTAGGTGGCCTTTCGCACAATGCTAATTTTTATTTCTAATTTTCTAATTTTATTCTAATTTTCTCTAATTTTTATTTCTTTATTAAACTAGTTGTGTAGTCCTAATCTTTTTCAATTCCAAGATCTGTTCTGAGTAAAATATTCCACAAAGAAATTTGGCCCTCCCAGCTGTTGTTCCTGTTTTTTGAAGATTATTTGATCTTCAAGTAGACTAACAGTGTGACATTGAAATTTATTCTAATTAGATATATATCACAGCAGAATGCAATTCAATTCATATTACACAAATAGAGCACAATTTTTCATGTCTCTGGTTGAACACAAAGTAGAGTCACAGTATTTGTGTTTTGATACATGTACTTAGGGTAATGATGTCTGTCTCATTCTACCATATTTCCTACACCCATTCCCAATTCTCCTCCCTCCCCTTTGCCCTATCTGGAGTTCATCTATTCCTTCCATGCTCCTCCCCCCCCATCCCTATTATGAATCAGCATCCTTATATCAGAAAAGACATTTGGCATTTGTTGTTTTGGAATTGGCTTAACTTCACTTAGCATTATATTCTCCAACTCCATCCATTTACCTGCAAATGTCATGATTTTCTTTTCTTTTAATGCTGAGTAATATTCCATTGTGTATCTATACCACAGTTTCTTTATTCATTCATCTACTGAAGGGTATCTAGGTTGGATCCACAATTTAGCTATTGTGAATTGTGCTGCTATAAACATTGATGTAGCTGTGTCCCTGTAGTATGCTGTTTTTAAGTGCTTTGAGTATAAATCAAGGAGTGGGATAGCTGGGTCAAATGGTGGTGGCATTCCAAGTTTTCCAAAGAATCTCCATACTGCTTTCCAGATTGTTTGCACCAATTTTCAGTCCCAATAGCAATGTAAGAGTGTGCCCTTTTCCCCATATCCTCGTCAACACTTTTGGTTGTTTGTATTCTTAATAGCTGCCATTCTGACTGGAATGAGATGAAATCTTAGTTTTGATTTGCATTTCTCTAATTGCTAGAGATGTTGAGCATTTTTTCATATATTTGTAGGTTGATTGTATATCTTCTTCTGAGAAGTGTCTGTTCAGTTCCTTGGCCCATTTATTGATTGGGTTATTTATTTATTTTTTGGTGTTAAGATTTTTGAGTTCTTTATGTATCCTAGAGATTAGTGCTCTACCTGATGTGCATGTGGTAAAAATTTGTTCCCAAATTGTAGGCTCTCTATTCACCTAACTGATTGTTTCTTTTGCTGAAAAGAAGCTTTTTAGTGTTTGAATCCATCCCATATATTGATTCTTGATTTTAATTCTTGAGCTATAGGAGTCTTTTTATTTTTTATTTTATTTATTTATTTTTTGGTACTGGGGATTGAACTCAGGGGCACTCCACCACTGAGCCAACATCCCAGCCCTTTTTTGTATTTTATTAGAGACAGGGTCTCACTGAGTTGCTAAGTGCCTCGCCATTGCCGAGGCTGGCTTTGAACTCATGATCTTCCTGCCTCAGCCTCCCAAGTGCTGGGATTACAGACCTGTGCCACTGCACCTGGCTCTAGGAATCTTATTAAGGAAGTTGGGGCCTAATCCAACATGATGGAGATTTGGGCCTACTTTTTCTTCTAATAGATGCAGTGTCTCTGGTTTAATTCCTATGTCCTTAATCTACTTTACGTTTAGTTTTGTGCATGGTGAGAGATAGGGGTTTAATTTCATTTTGTTGCATATGGATTTCCAGTTTTCCCAGCACCATTTGTTGAAGAGGCTATCTTTTCTCCAATGTATGTTTTTGGCGCCTTTTTCTAATATAAGATAACTGTAATTATGTGTGCTAGTCTCTGTGTCCTCTATTCTGTAACATTGGTCTACAAGTCTATTTTGGTGCCGATATTATGCTGTTTTTGTTACTATTGAAGAGCAGAAAACTTAATAAAGGTTTTCATTAAAACTAGGCACACATGGTTTCAAACAATAATGAGGATATTTAAAAAAATAATATTCTTTCTTCTTATTTTCTCTAGTGTTGAAATCACTGTGTGTGAGGGGGTTATATTGAATATTCATAGGAAAAGGAACAAAAAGTATTGCTTAACTTTGTATGTGAGAAATCAAAGGACATATTTGTATACATACCAGAGATTTTTGTTTCTTAATGACCATTAACACAAGAAACTTTTCAACTTTTCCATTCACTTATTTCGGCAACTGATTTCTGATTTGCCTTAGCATACTGAATCTGTGGTGCTTTGTAATGCTAGAGTGAATTCAAGAATAAATTCATTCTGTTGACTTCAGATAATTCATTGATTCTCCGAACAACATTCCATTTTTGTGTACATATTTTATTGTACAAACAATAAATAATTGTTTATTTAACAATAAATAATACATTTCCCTTACACAAAATGTAATTCTACATGTAAGGCTACAGTCTACTTTCCCCTCTACTCACATAAAGCTTCTTTCTTTTTACTAAGAGGTAACTACTCTTCAATTACTTTATGAAAATATCTAACCATTTTTATTAATATTTAGCCTAATGAATTATATTCATGTATACAAAAATAAATCATGAATATTATTAAATTTATACATATTTTCCTGAACATTTTTTATTGAATATTTTAGAAATAATTCCATATTCATAGCTTATTTTTTAGCTGATCATAATAAATTATTCCATGGATGTAAAAGAAAAGAGAGTTAGACCTAAGTACTTATATCTAGGGAAAAGGATGAATATTTCTTTTCTTTTTTTTTTTTGTGGTACCGGGGATTGAACTCAGGGGCACTTGACCACTGGGTCACATCCCCAGCCCTTTTTTGTATTTTATTAGAGACAGGGTCTCACTGAGTTGCTAAGTGCCTCGCCATTGCTGAGGCTGGCTTTGAACTTGCGATCCTCCTGCCTCAGCCTCCCAAAGTGCTGGGATTACAGGTGTGCGCCACCGCGCCCGGCTTGAATATTTTCTATTAGTCTTCAAACCAAGACTGATTGATTTCTCTTCTCTACACAATATGTCTGCGTATAACTCAAGGTTTTCAAGTATAAACTACTTAATTTAATTATTTGTCTGCTAATGCTGTATTCAAAGATAATGGATCATCATGGGGCTCTAATTTAAGATTAAAATTATTTTCTTCTATCATCTAGTATGAGGATAACCAGAAGAAATACAATGGACTTTGTAGAATCTCAGTTTCCTTATCTGTGAAAAGGCTGTACTTTTGAATGTGCTGCCCCTAAGGCATTATTGTGAAGGCAAATTGGGATAGTAGATATGAAATAATTTTAAAAATTATTGGAAGATCTTCTCTTCCAATTATAAGCGATTTTTCAGGAAAGTTTGTAGAAACATTTTGCTTGCTTCTTATCATTCATCACATGACTGCTTATATTATTTCGACATAACAAATGACCTCCACGTTCAGTGACTTAAAATTCTTATATTATTTTTTATGGATGTGTAACTAATCTAGGATTAAGCAGATCTAAGGTGAGCTCTGCTGGAGTCATGAACATCTATGCATCTCTTCATCTTCTTGGACTGTAAAGCTAGCTGGTGTATGTTCTCATATTGGTAAGAAAGGTGCAAAATAAACCACTGAGAAACAGCAACTCTCCTTCAGCCCCAGGTTCAACACCTGAATGTTAGACCTCTGTTTCTACTGGTCACAGAAGTCATATGACCAAAATGACAGCAAAGGTCACCCTTTTAGTATGAAGAATTGGGAGATCAGGAGAGTATGCGACTACAGGAAAAGATGAATGAATAATGGAGGCCAAAGTTGTAATGTACATGTTAGGTTTTTTTTTTTTTATTCTTCCTTCATCATTCCTAACTCCAATAAAATCTTAATGCCCTTATGAATGTCCCTCAGATACAGCATAGGTAGATAGGCTGTTTGTATTCTAACCTATTTTTTAATGAAGATTTATAGAAAATTCAAGAAAATGGCTACAAACTAAACATTTATATTTATCAAGATTTAAAATATTATTTCATACATCAATTATTATTTTGTATAATAGTAGTGATATGCTTCACATTGACAAGCCCCTAGTCTATCAAAACAATCATCAAGTGTTCATCTTAATGTAAATGCTCTATCAGCTGTATCCTTCACAATGATCTGTGTAGCCACCACTCAGCATCATCTTGAAAGCTTAAAAAAAAATCTTGAAAGAAAATAGTTCAGTTATTGTTTATTCTCACATATGACCTATCTCAAGCGCTAGATCCTCGTTAATGCATTGTGGAATTCTTTCAGGACCACAGATCTTCTCTTCCAATAAATCACATATCTAGAAGGGAAAACAATTCTGTCAGCAAAATTTCTTGCAAAAAGATTGAAAAATGAAGAACGTGGTAAGAATTTTTTAAAAACTGCATCTCTGTGGGCAACCATTAGATGGGGGACTTTTTCCAGAAGGCAAATTGTTAAAGCAGATATAATTTCGCCCGTCTTAGAACACACTATAATAAAAAGAATTGAAAATATTTCCTTTCTGATAACTATAATAAAGATTTAGGACAAAGACCTTTTAAAGTACATTTTCAACAGACTACTCTCAGATATTTCTAAATTTAGGTAAAATACTATAATATCTAACATGCTCATGATAACGATATATAGAAATATCCATGGAATATGACTAATATGGTAAGAAGTGTGAGCCTGGAACATTCTTTTACCAGATCATGCTAACTCACTAGTCCCTCTGGGCACGCTTTGAGCATGTGGCTGTGAATCCTTTAAAGAAAATCTATATGACTCTTAAGTGATTTGGGGATGATTTTCCTGGAATTTGGACCAACATAGAGTGGTATGTTGGTGTCCTGGTGACCTGATTTGCCACACAGGCCACACAGTCAAGCCTCGACAACATCTGACTTAATTCTTACCAGTATTTCTTGAGATTCCCCAGGATCGGGGAAAGATGAGGTTCTGTGGAAAGCTGCTACAAGGCAATTTCTTACTTCCCTATCTCAAGGGAGACCTGCATGGGTCATTTCTCATCTGCCCAATTCTTACAGGGTAGGGAGCTTCCTGTCTTGCTTTCTTGTAGTGCACACCTGCAGACTATTGTAGGTTTCACTGCTGCATGGAATTGGATCCTCAGAAACAAGGTGCCTCATAACTCATTTGCATATAATCTGGTCCTTTTCTTTCAATGTCATCTTATGGGAGGGGGAACATAAGGAGCTGACACCATCGCTGGTCTTATTCTTGATGTTTATGTGAACAATACAGTGCATGAATCTAACTGAGCTTATATTTTGTTTACTAGTTTTATCAGTTAGGCTTCTTTACAAATTTTGCTCCCAGTGTTGAGCCAGTAAGGTCACAATGTTTTTATTAGAAGAATGCAAAAGATGTTCGTGGGCTGGCTGGTAGTTGTGACACAGGACTGTGATGGGGTTGCTCAAGTGTTCAATAACAGCAAAGAAATTTGGTTCTGAATCAATATCCCTGAGATGACTGATGAGTTACTTTGATGGTTAAAATTAGAAAGAGGTCCTGAGAAACTAAAAAAGTGTATAACAGGCCCCCTTATTCATAAGATTCTCATTTCAAAATTCCCAGTAGATGTCTGAAACTGCAGACTACTAAAACACACACACACACACACACACACACACACACACACACACACACACACACAAGCTTTTTCCTATGTATATGTAGCTAAGATGAAGTTTAATTTATAAATTAGGGATATCAAGAGATTAAAAACAATAATCAAATATAATAATTAGGATAATATACCATAATAAAATTTAATTAATACATGTTAATTGTTTATTTCTGGAATTTTTCATTAGTAATTTTAGACTTTGTTTGATTGTGTGGGTAACTGAAAATGCAGAAAGGGAAACTGCAGATAAGCGTGGACAACTGTACCCATATATTACTCACCCTTCTGCACTATTGGTAAAGTGAACCACTTTCCTCCCCCATATGTTTGTGTCCAAAGATGAAATGCCTCCTGATAATCAACAGCAGCATGGTGTTGTTCAAAGAAATACCAAGGTATGCTCTTATAGTGTCGAAGGAGTAAAGTGGGAGATCTGTTTGGGCAAAAGCCTAATGGATGATAGTTGTATAACTCATCTGGTTAGCAGATGAGGGAGCTACACAAGGGTTGCTCATGAAGAAGAATGGAATTCATTTAGTCACTCTCATCCCTATGCTCCAAGCCACTCTGGCCACAACCACCTTGTTCAATGACATTGGCATGGAAGAAAACCATGTATGGACAGATGGAGATTTTTGCAGTTCTTCTCATGCATAATAAAATATACAGTGGTTTACTTGGATGAGTCTCCATCCTCATCCATAAAAACTCCAGAAATAATCAATTTACATCCATCCTCTAATAAGTACCCATGGAAGACCGTTGGAGAAGATATAACTTCCCTTAGAGCTTCCACAACCCCAGCTTGGATTGTTAACGGAGATCAAGATCACAAAGATAATGTAATAGTCTTTTGGGTCAGATTGATTGATTTGTTTATCAGCTTTATCATGCTTTTGAGAAAAACTGAATGTTCTAACATCCACCTGGAATAAGCATTGGTTGGAAACAACGTAATAAAGCTTGGAAAAATGTCAAGGAAAGTGATCTATGGGCTAACAGGAAGAAAAGGAAACCATCTAGAGGCCCAAAGAGTAGGGTCATTTAAATCTGTTAGATCAGGAATTCTCCAAGAAACACAGACTAGTGGTTTTCCCTCAGATGTTATTCCTCACTATCAGACCATGAGATGGACATGAAACTTGAAGATCAAGGCAGTAGCAGAACAAATTCTGTAGCTCACATGACATTTACTATAGAAACCAGGAGGCAGGTTGGAAGGGTCCCAGTCCCCTTGTTGAGGTTTTTGCTGTTTGACTCAGTTTGGGGCCAGTACCTTCAACACCAGCTCTCTGCCCATATGTTTGTTATCCCCTTTAATAACAGACACACCAGGGTAGAGACTAAGTCACCTAAGGGTATGGGAGGTTTTACCAGCTGGGCTGCCTGTTGTGAACGAAAGATGTGGAAAGCTGGCTATGGCCAGGGTAAATTTTTTTTTTTTTTTTTTTACATCCCTGGATGTAATGGGAGATCACACATTTTTCCTTGAGTATGGTCTGAATGCTATTTGAACTTATTTAACCACATAATCTATGGTTCAATGGGAAATTTTGTTTTGTTTATAGCATATCTTTCAAACTTTTCTGACTTAGTTATATAAACTCTATTTTAAAAACTAAGAGAGTTGTACATAATTGACAGTAATGTAAAACAGGTCTTGTCAATAAACATGCACATTAAATCCATGAAGTTTTTCTTCTGACCACTCTGTGGAAAAAATTAGTTTTGCTTTTATTTATATATTCATTTTAATATTCATGATTTCTGTGTGTGTGTGTGTGTGTGTGTGTGTGTGCTTGGATTCTCCTTTGAACTGGCTGTAATATTTGACTAGATACCTTATTATAAGTGTGTTAAATGTTATATCTGTATTAATAACTTCAAAATTACTTGAAAAGCAATGAAGAGATTTCTTGCCCGAGCTGTTTAGTAATATATCTATCCTTCTAAAACTCAAGCTTCTCTGATACTTTATTCTAACTCTCTTCTCTTTAGTTTCCTCGTGTTTGGGAAAGGATGCAGAGTTATAGCATTTTACTATATTCAATTTCCAGGTACAAAAATGTCCAACTGTCAATAGCTAAAATCACCAAACACAAGCTCTTAGTACTCTCTCCAGGAAGATATGGATGGCAAGTAGCAGGTGACATTTCTCCTTTGAGGTAGAAAGTACAAAAGTCCCATGGCAGCCTTCATGACTGCTCCCTGTACACACACACACACACACACACACACACACACACACACACACACACACCAGACTTCCTGTTCTCTACAGATGAAGTGTAAGAAGGAAAGGGCCAGACTTCTTTGCATTTTCATTAAGGCTTAGCCAGAGGTTGGGAGATAGTGCCCACCCTATGAGTCGTCATCACGAAGGAAGAGTCATGGGTGCAGGGTTCAACTATTCTCACCAGAAGAACAAGAGACAGATTCTCTTCACCTTCAGAACTCAGCATATATCCACCCCTCGACTTCCAGTGTTTTCTCGTGCGATATAGGAAACTTGTCTTATTTTCCTGTAAACTTGTCAAGGAATGGATCTGCTAAAGGCCTGTCCATTCCCGTGCAACTCACAGCTATATAGAATTCCAGGGAGAGGAGGCAGACAGTCAACTTCCTGAGTCAGGATTGGAGATTGGGTCTGCACTAGATGTTTAGTGGTTATTGTTTAATTTCAAGAAGTCTTGAAGGATTTTATAGTAATTTTCCCATAGTACATGCTTTCTTCTAACCACAATATTTTGAAAAATACATGCATGTATTATTAAATACATATGTGAACATTTGTAAATGAAGGAACCCAAGACAGTAGCAACTGTCACCAGCCCTCTGTGACAGGGTCTCCTTAGAAGCTGAGGCAGTTACCCACAAGTGCTGAACCAAACTTCTTGGATTTTTGGTTCTGTGAAAACCATGCTACTGGACTACTCTAAATTTTGGCCCCAAATACGACAGAAACAGATTACATATAAATATCCCTGTTCCATTAGGACAGACAAATATATTCTGTAGTTAAAAACAAACACCAGTCTTCACGTAACTTTCCAAGATAATCGTTTGATTTTTATGACCTGAAATTTTTCATTCAAGTAGATTTTCATTTTAGGAGGAAACAGAGGAGGACATTCTGGCAGATTCTAAGTGACATAAGCCAGAAGACAGAGTCAAGCAGTGGCACAGGCAGCCTGAAGGACTGGGCTTCCTGGACATCCTGCCTGGACTTGCCTAAAACACAGGATTGCTGGGACATAGAGGAAGATGCCTTGCATGGTTGCTGCGGTTTTGGGATTTTCATAAACTTTACTTTTTAGAACATTTTTACCTTTATGGAAAATTTGTGAAGATTGCAAAATATATTAATTAATTCCTATATAATCAGTATGCCTAGTATGCCTTATTATTAACATCTTTTATTAGCATAGTACATTTGTTAATATTAAAGAACCTATATGGATTTATTATTACATAGAATTAATTTAAATAATTCAGTTAATATCCTCTTTCTATTGCAGATCTCCACCCAGGATATTGCATTGTAGTTAATCAAAATGCCTCTCTAGGCTCCTCTTGGATGTACCAGCTTTTCATATCCTTCTTGGTTTTGATGACCCCGATGGTTTGAGAAGTTCTGGTCAAGGATTTTGTAGAATGTCCCTCAACTAGTATCCGTCTGATCCTTTTTCTCATGATTAGATATGAGTTATGAATTTTTTCACAAAAACCCAAAGTGGAAAAGTGTGTCTTTCATCACATTACCAACATTATTGTCACTGTTGATGTCCACGTCAATCAGCTGGCTGAGGTAATGTCTGTCAACTTTCTCCTCTCAGAGTTACCCTCCCCGATCCTACTTGCAGTTATTTTCACTCCTTCTTTGGAAGGAGGGCACTCTATAGTCCATACTTAAGGACTGAACACAAGCTCTGCCTCTTTGAAGGGAGAACATGTTAAAAAATTACGTGAAATGCTTCTACATGGGAGAGCTGTGTCTCTTCATTTATTGATTTATTTTTTATCCTATATATATTATTCATAATATGAATAATAACTCATGTATATACACATATGCGTAAGTCTTTGTGTATGTAAACATCTGTATCTATATTAACCTAAACATGTTTCTCCCAACCTCCTAAATGAAACATTTAATTTAGATACATTAAGATTCACTTTTTTGTGCTCTGCCATGAAATACTGATTTTTGACAAATGCAGGTGTCATGTGTCTACAATAACTATATCATTGTTTCACTTTCTTAAAAAAGGACCCAGTGTTTTAACCTATTCCTCTCCTCTTTTCCTGCCTAAATTCCTAGAAGTCATTGACTTTTATAATTGTTAATATCTTTGCCATCTCCAGATGTTACATACATGAAATCACTTGGTTCTTCCCTTTTCAGACTGACATATTTCATTAGTAATATATTTAAATTTCATCCATATGTTTTCATGCCCTGCCAGCTCATTTATTTTAATCTTTAAATTTCTATATAATATCACATTATATGGATGGATCATAGTTTGTTTTTATATTAATCTGTTAAAGGAGACTTTGGTTGCTTCCAGTTTTGAGTCACTATGAATAAAGTGGCCCTGACCATTCTTGTACATGTTTTTCTATGTAGTTGGATAAATACACATAACAATGAACACTGGATGTTATTCACTACTTACCTTTGTAAAAAACTTCAAAATCTCTTCAAAAATGCTTGCATAATTTGGGTGTGGTAGCACAAGTCAATAAGCCCAGTGACTCAAGAAGCTGAGGCAGGAAGATTACAATTTTGAGGCCAACCTGAGCAAATTAGCAAGATCCTGTCTCAAAATAAAATGTAAAAAAGATCTGGGGATGGCTCCGTGGTGAAGTATTCCTGTGTTCAATCCCCAGTATCAAAAATATAAATAAATACATATTATACAATTTTGCATCCCCACAAGCAAATACTCAGTTCTTGTTGCTCCACATTCTCTCCAGCAATTGGTATTGTCAGCGTTCTATTTTGTTTTAACCACACAAATAAGTATGCAGTGGTATCTTATTGCTTTAATTTGCATTTCTCTAATGAATATAAAGATTGAGCTTATTTTCATGTGCTTATTCTCCACCTGTTTTATTGATGAGGTGTCTGCTCAGATATATTTTGTTTATTTTTACTCTTTTCCTTGCTTGTTTTCCCCTGTTCATGTGTAGGGTTCTTGCATATTTTGGGTGTCAGTCTTTAGTCACCTATGTGGTTTGTAAATATCTTCTCCTGGTTTGTGGATGACTTCTGGATTCATTTAAAAGTATCTTTCCTAGAGCAGAAATTCTTAATTCAAAAAAGCCAGTCTGTCAATTTTTGTCATTTGTAGACAGTTAAGGGGTTAAGGGTTGTATGTAAAATCTCATTACCAAATCTAGGTCATTTCAACTTGTTCATGATTTTTTTTTCCCCCAGCAGTTTTAAAATTTGATATTATATGTTTAGTTCTCTGATCCATTTGATATAAATCTTGGTGAATGATGATAAGGTCTGTATCCAGATTTCTTGTTTTGTGTACTGATACACAAATTTTAGCATTGTTTGTCGAAAAGCTTCTTTTGCCCCAGTTGAATTCACTTTGCTTCTATGTGAAAGTTAAATTGACTACGTATTTGGAAGTCTCTTTCTGGGCTGTTAGTCACGTTGGTCTGTATTGGTTTTCTTCATCAATGCCATGATGACTTGATAATAATGTCTTTACAATACCTCTTGAAATAGAGCAGTGAGAACCTTACGGATTTGTTCTTCTATAGTATTGTGTGGGCTATTCTAGGTACTGTGCCTTTCATGTAAATTTTTAATGAGTTTATTCATATTTACAAAATAGCTTATTGATGTTTTGATTGGACTTATTTTGAATCTATAACTCAAGTTAGAAAGAACTGGCATTTTAACTATGTTGAGTCTTCTAATCAGTGAATATGAAATATCTTTTCATTTATTTAGATCCTTTTAAAAATTTCTTTCATCAAAGCTTGGTAGTTTCCTGGAAACAGATGAAATACATATTTTATTAGCTTCATAATTATGTATTTCTTTTTTTCTGCATTTGCTACTGTAAAATGTATTGACTTTTTAAAGTTTCAAATTCCAATACTGAATGCTGATATATAGGATATAAATTTTCTTTTGTATATTAATCTTATATCTGAATATACTATATATAAATATACTATATATATTTGCTTGTGCTTAGATTTTTGGAATGTTCTACATAGATAATCATGTCTTTTGTTAAAAAAATTATTCTTTTGTTTTCAATACACATATTTTATTACCTCTTCTTGTCTTATGTTCTCAGCTAGTGCCTGCCATATGACGTAGACTAGTACTGGCAAGAATGGACATCCTTGTCTTTTTACCGATTTTAGTGAAAAACTTATCTGAAATGCTCAGGGCCATAAATATTTTGTTATTAAGAATATTTTAGATTTTGGAATATGAGCATACATGTTATTAGATATCTTTCAGATAGTACCTAGGTATAAACATGATATCCACTTATGTTTAATGCACATCTTTTTTTTAATATTTTTTAGTTGTAGTTGGACACAATCCTTTATTTTATTTACTTATATGTGGTGCTGAAGATCGAACCCAGGGCCTCGCATGTGTTAGGTGAACACTGTACCGGTGAGCCACAACCTCAGCTCTCATACACATCTTAAACATAGGTGAAGGCAATTTTTAAAGCTTTTATTAGTGTATTACAATTATATACAATAATGGGGTTAATTTCGATATATTCATTAATTCATCATTAGCTCTATTTCAATCCCCAGTATTTCTCCTTTCCCTCTCCTCCTCCTTCCCCTGTATCTACTTCCAGTATTCTATTGGTCTTCCTTCTATTTATTTATTGTTTTTTATAATAAATAAACATTATAATTATACATAAAAGTGGGGTTCATTATTATATGGTCATACATGCATATAGTGTTGTTTGGCAAATTTCATTCAACAGTTCTTCCCCTTTCCCTACTTCACTGCTCTACCTTCTATTTTTGTGAGATTTTCTATTTAAAAAATTCTTATTTACCACTAGCTTCTGCATATGTGAGTAAACATTTTACCCCTGACTTTGCATCTGACTTATTTCACTCAATATGACGTTACTCACTTCCATCTATTTACCAGCAAATGACATAATTTTATTCTACTTTATGGCTGAATAAAACTCATTGCAAATATATACCACATTTTCTTTATCCATTTATCTGTTGCTGGACACCTAGGCTGGTTTCATAACTTGACTATTGTGAATTACACTTGAGTCACTATAGCATGCTGATTTTAGACTTTTTGGATAAATACCAAACAGTGGTATGTCTGGGTCATATGGTGGTTCCATTCTTAGTGTTGAGGAATCTCCATATTGCTTTCCAGAGTTGTTATACTAATTTGCAGTTCAACCAACAGTGTATGAATATACCTCCCACCACCATCACATTCTCAGCAGCACCTATTGTTATTTGTATTCTTGTTTTTTATTTGTTTCAATTAATTATACATGACAGTAGAATGCACTATGATACATCATACATAAATGAAGTATAATTTCTCTCTTTTTTTTTTTTGGTCATACATGATGAAGAATCCCACTGGTGGTGTAGTCATATATGTACATAGGGTAATAATGTCTGATTCATTCTACTATACTTCTCATCCTCATATCTTTCCCCTCCTTTCACTTCCCACTGCCTAATCTAAAGTAACTCTATTCTTCCCTAGCACCCCCCTGCCTTATTGCAAGTTATCATCTGCATATCACAGAAAACATTCAAACTTTGATTTTTTGGGATTGGCTTATTTTGCTTAGCATGATATTCTCCAGCTGCATCGATTTACTTGCAAATGCCATAATTTTATTCTTTATTTTAAGGCTGAGTAATATTTCATTGTGTATGTATACCTCATTTTCCTTATCTATTTCCTTATCTATTCATATGTTGAAGGGCACCTAGGTTGGTTCCATAGTTTAGCTAATGTGAGTTGAGCTGCTATGAACATTGATGTGGCTTCATCATTGTAAAATGCTGATTTTAAATCCTTTAGGTATAAACTGAGGAGTGGGATAGCTGGATCAAATGGTGGTTCCATTCCAAGTTTTCTGAGCTATCTCCATACCACTTTCCATAATGGGTTGCACCAATTTTCAGTCTCACAAGAAATGTATGAGTATACCCTTTTCCCCACATCCTTGCCAATGGTATAGAATAGAAGACAGAGACAAACCCACATAAATACAATTATCTCGTACTAGACAAAGGCTCCAAAAACATTCAAAGGAGAAATGATAGCCTATTCAACAAACAGTGCTGGGAAAACTGGAAATTCACAAGTAACAACATGAAATTAAACCTCTATCTCTCACTCTGCAGGAAACCCAACTCAAAGTGGATCAAAGAGTTAGGCACTAGAAAAGAAGCTCTGCCCCTAATAGAAGAAAAAAGTAGGCCCAAATCTTCATCAATTCAGCCTCTGATCTGGCTTTCTTAATAAGACTCCTAAAGTGTAAGAAGTAAAATCAAGAATCAATAAATGGGATGGATTCAAACTACAATGCTTCTCAAAGAAAACATTCAATAATGTGGAGAGAGAGCTTACAGAGTGGGATAAAATCTTTACCACACACATCTCAGATAGAGCATCAATCTCCAGGATATATAAAGAACTCAAAAAACTTAACACCAAAAAAATCAAATGACCCAATTAAAAAATGGGCTAAGGAACTGAACAGGCACTACACAGAAGAAATACAATCAATTAACAAATATGTGAATGAAATTTTCAACTTCTTTAGCAATTATAGAAATGCAGATCAAAACTAATCACCAAGAATACAAACAACAATTATTGTTGCTTGTATTCTTGATGATTGGCATTCTGACTGGAGTGAGATGAAATCTCATTGTGGTTTTTATTCACATTTTCATGATTGCTAAGGATAACATTTTTTTCATGTATTCATTGGCCTTTCATATTTCTTTTGAGAAATATCTGTTTCATCCATTTTCCCATTTAATGATTGAGTTATTTGTTTAGGTGTTAAATTTTTTCAGTTCTTTATATTTTATGGATATAAATTCCCTGGAGAAGAGTAGCTGACCAAAATTTCCTCTCATTGTATAGGCTCCCTTTTCAAGCTCTTAACTATTTCCTTTTTCGTACAGAAGTTTTTTAATTTAATGCCATCCCCTTTTATTGATTTGGTGTTTTATTTCTTAAATTTAGGAGTCTTATTAAGGAAGTCAGTGCCTACACTGATACGTTAAGAGTGTTGACCCTGTATTTTCTTCTAGAAGTTGCTATGTTTCTGGTCTAAGTTTTAGGTCTTTCATTCACTTTAATTTGACTTCTTTGCATGGTGACAGATAATGATCTAATTTCATTCTTCTACATATGGATATCCAGTTTTTCCCACACCATTATTTTAAAAGCCTATCTCATCTCCAATATAAGCTTTTGGCACCTTTGTCAA
Source organism: Tamias sibiricus (assembly GCA_025594165.1). Lineage (NCBI taxonomy): Eukaryota > Metazoa > Chordata > Mammalia > Rodentia > Sciuridae > Tamias > Tamias sibiricus. The sequence continues at coordinate 17,879,652 of CM046662.1, forward strand.
GGATATATGACTGTATCTGTGTGGCTTTATGTCTGTGTCTTTTGTTCCATTGGTCTTTATTTATTTATTTTTTTGTATGCCAATACCGTGCTGTTCTGTTTTACAGCTCTATAGTATAATTAAATCGTATTTCTCTGCATTGCTTTAGATATTCTGGGTCTTTTATTCTTCCATATCAATTTTAAGATTTTTTTCTACTTTTGTGAAGAATGTCATTGTTATTTTGATGGGGATCACATTGAATCTGTAGGTTGTTTTAGGTAATATGGACGTTTTAACAATATTAACTCTTCCTGTTCAACAACATGGGAGGTCTTTCTGTATCCCAAGGTACTTTTCAGTTTATTTTTTCAGTGTTCTATAATTTTTATTATAGAGGTCTTTCATATCCTTGATTGGATTTATTCCCAAGTACGTTTTTTAGGGTACTGTAATTGAAATAATTTTCCTGATTTCTTTCTCAGTCCATTATTGGACTATAGGAAAGCAATATGATAGTATTAATATGCCTTTGCAAAATAATAAAATATACATAATTTAAAAATTATACAATACTATTAGTATACTCCATACACAAGACCAGGTGTAGAACTTTCCATGTGTAGATTTTTAGAGCATTTAGATTTTTAGAGCATTCCAAATTTTGGCTTTTCTAATTAAGGATGTTCAACCTATAGTTTTTCACCATTAATTATAATGCTGCAGAATTTTATAGATGTTATTTATCTGCTATAGGAAGTACTTCTCTCTTTATAATTTGCTGCAAATTTTTATTATTAATGGGTATTGGATTTTGTAAAAATGTATATGTATATATTTTTTCAAATATTGTTATGATCCTGTGATTTTTCTTCTTCAGAGCTGTTGATGTGATGAATTACATTAGATGTTCAAATATTGAAGCACCATATCTGTAATAAATCTCACTTGTTGATGATGTGCAATTCATTGCCAACTCTTTTCCCATATAGGCAGAAACCTTTCACTGCATTAAGTCTCAGCTGACATACCCTACTGAGCAATGCTAGAGCCCTGTAGCTAACTAATCACCTTCTTAAAAAGGCAGTTCAGTGCTAACCTGGTTATTTGAGGGAACCCCTCCAGCGAATTTTCTCTTACTCCAAACATGTCAGCATATATTTGTCTCCTAAAAGCAGGTTACTCTATGGAGATAAAGGGGTTTCCAGTGTTATGAGAACAAGAATTTCAGATGTTAAGTAAACATGGCAATTCAATAAAGAGAAGAGTAATATTTTAAAACTCCAGATGTACTCTAATTTCTTAAAATTTCAAAGTGCATTCTTGCTATATTGATCTCCCTTGATGGCAGGTTCATATTGGGCTAAATAAATGTACTTAGTGCCTGTGGCCAGCTTGATAGGGTGGGAAAGGGAGCCACAGGTTTCTAAAATATGCCTTCTTGACACAATTATTATGGTGCTAATTCAGGGTAACCATTTTTCTGTCTTTTTTTCCTCTATCCTAATAAAAGCTACCATAAAATTAAAACAAATACTTTTTTTTTTCTATTTCCTTTTAAGTAAATTCTACAATTCCAGAGAAAATGCCTTTACTCATTTTTTTTTTCATTCACCTTTTAATTTGAAGTCTATTTTAAGTGTCTGTCAGAAACTGGACACATCCATTAGCAAAATGCATGAGCTATTACCTCCTTTCACTGACTACAAAGGGAAGAAAAAAAATGGAAAAAGGTGGAAATGAGCAACTTTTTTGAGCAGGTACTGGGCTCAATACAATGTATAAATGTAAAGGCATATGTATTTTAAAGTAAAATATTGATATGGGAAATAAAGGGTCACTTAGATTCACTAGTTTTCCAAAATCTATGAAACTGGAAAACAGTAGAGAAAAAAATTGTAACCAGGGAACATGACAACACTCAATATAGCTGGAACCAGGACTCCTCAGCACTAGTTTTTAACATTTAAAATGTTGTACTGCAGTCTAGACTTCTTTCTGATCTACATCATTCTCCTTAGGAAATCCAAGTCTTCAGAATATTCTGGAATACTGCATGTTGGGCCTTTCTCTCTCTGCTTTGCACAGGGAGGAGGGGCCTTGTCATCACAGTGGTGTTCAGCCCTGGGCTATGCCTGGCCTGGCAATCCTCTTTGTATTCATTGTCTTCCTTTGTGTGAAGTCTACACCTTTGACCCGGTTCACTCTGTAGGATCATGTTCCTGACTGGTTTTGGTCCTGACCTTCATATCTCCAACTATCCAAAACCAGTCTGGCTGGAATTGGCCTGTGCTCTGCCCAGAGGCTGACTTTGATCTGGTTTGTTTTAGAAGAGCTTGGTGACATTTTCCTTTATCCTGAGACTGTTCCAACATAGCAGATGATGTGTTCTTTACCTGAATTTACCTTTCTGAGGAGGAAGTCATATCTTTTTGGGAAGGAAACCAGCTGTTTTACTCAACAGAATATCTTCTGGCAAAGGTGTTTGTCTTTCTTCTGGTGTTTACGCTCCCCAAACTTGAATTCCTTTCTTTATACTTCCTGAATAGATATTCTTTCAGGGTCTTTTTTTTTTTTTTTCTCTTTGCAAAGTCAAAATTAATATCCTTCCTCTTTTCTATGCTCTGAAAATGAAATGATGCAGGTACTTACCACCCCCATGCCCTTCATCTGTCCTCCACCTTCCTCTGAAGTTCAGTGCCACTGTGCCTGGATTTGTCTTTGATGCAGGGTGTGAGGGCCTGAAAACCATGCTTTTTTTTCATCCTGAGTCTGATGAGTCCCTAGAAATTCATGTCCAGTATCAAAGTAGGATCATCTCAGGGTCACATAACCTTCCTCACCTACAGGCAGAACTTTATCTAGGATGTGCAAGACACTTTCTTATAATCACCTGTTTTACATAGAATGCTTAATGGTGTCTTGTGAGGAGCTAGAAATCCTTGGCTGTGTGGTCTGGCCCTAAACCAAGGGTACCCAAATGGGGAAAGAAACCAAGGGTGAACTTTTCTTACTTGATAAATTTTATAGATTCTAGGACCTTGATAAGTTGGATCCAACACTGCCACTAACAAAACTATGTCAATTAGGCTTCTGTCAAACATACAGATCAAGGAAAGGAATGAATGCTATAAAATGGCATTGACTTAATAAGGTGACACATCTCTGATTTCACATATGTGTGAGTCTTCCTAGGAAGGGAAAACAGAGAGAGCAGTTATCTATGGAAACCACATCTCTTGATTGATCTTCTCTGTCTTTCTACCGAAGGCTATGTTTTGGATATGCTGTGGATGCTTGCTCTATTTCCTTTTTTAAAACATGAAAATAATTCATTCAGTGAATGAGTCATTAAGCCCCTCTTTTGCTTTTCTCAGCACTGACTCCCCCACCCTTAATTGAGTCTGTCTCTTAGTCCTTTCAGAGGTCATCCTTTGGACCCCTCCTATTCATTTTGTATCCAGATGATTCTGAGACTCCTCTTCTAGAAGCTTCCTGAGTCTATCAGCCCACTCCTTAGACATTTGCCACTCTGTCCCTGAAACAGAGAGGGTCATGAGAGCCCACATTTGCCCATCTGCTTAGGTACCCCTAGTCATTTTCTCTCACACTACACTAGTGCCAGATTTTCTTCAAATATATAGACAAAGTTGAAAGAAAAAAAAGAAGATGGTAGAATGAGATGGATATCATTACCCTAAATGCATGTATGAAGACACAAATGGTGTGAATATACTTTGTATACAACCAGAGATATGTAAAAATGTGCTCTACAAGTATAATACGAAATGTAATGCATTTTGCTGTCATTTATAACAACTTAGAATAAATAAAAAAAAATGGGAGAACCAGAAAAAAAAATATAGGCAAGGTCTATTTTGGAGGTGATGCTTGAGTTGTTTCCATGTCTCATTGCTGATAGATAATTCTTAAGGCAGGTTAAATGATGTCACAAAGGACAAGGAGACCAGTCTGTCCTGGGGAAGGTAGTGAGCTGGAAGACTTAAGCCTTTCTGAAGTCTTTGGACCTCTGCAAATACACCACAGACCCAATCTGGCTCAGTCTTCCACATGTGCCATTTTTTTGTTTTCAAATTTCGTTCAATGGAAAATACAATATTTTGAATTTGGGGTAAAGAGACTCTACAGAGTCTAGAAGGCTGGAAGTAGGAGTGGGGCTTGAAGTGGGCCTGGAGCTATATCTGAGCCAAATGTCTGGCATGTAATTGTATCATTACAGGAGGAGTAGCTAGAGCTTAGTGTTGAGTGGAGAGGATGTTGCAGCTCAAAGAGTATGGGAAATCTTCACAGGACTTGGGCCCTGGAGGCATTAGATGGTTCCCTGAGTGAGGCAAAAGGGAATCATCTATGGGAAACCAGTACAGGCCCTTGTACCTAGAGAGACCTATGAAGGCACAATAATGGACCCGGATTCCTGGGACCTGTGAATGTTACTTTATACAGAAAAGAGAATCAAGTTATCAGATGGAATTAAGGTTGCTAATCATCTGATTTTAAGAAAGGAAGACCATCCTGAATTATACAGGTGGGTCCAATGTAATCACAGAGTCTTTAAATGAGAAGGAGGGAGCACAGAAGGGTTGGGATTAGAAAGACATGATTTGAAAAAGACTCAACTGGCCAGGAAAAAAAGAACAACTGGGTCTAAATTCCCATGCTCCTCTCTCTAGGCAAGTACTGAGTTTCCTTTTTCATGCATTTTGTTCCCTTTATCATTGAATTCATGGACTCTATGTTACTTTTTTGTTACTCATTTGTAATGTTGGTAAACATATTTTCTATTTCACCTTTTTTTTTTTTTTTGTAAAAATTCAAATAGAAAAGCACTGTTCAAAAAGAAAGGATCTACAAACAATTCTCTATTTATATTGCAGTCAGGTGCCCTCAGTTCACCTGAGAAGAATCCATGACCTATATAGGTGTGCGTGCTCCAGTAGGTAGATTTCTGCTCTCTGAGGCCTGAGCTGAGTATTTAGCATCTGATCAAAGGTTTTCAGAGACTGAGCCTTATTTTCCAGTATAGCCCAAAGGAAGAGGATGGGTCCAGAGGCTTCTGGCATGGAAAACAAGATGCTGAACAACTGGGTAATTGTGTTTCCCTGCAAGTATGCTACTTCCTTAATAGTTCACTCAATGGACACAAAATCAGTATTCCAGCTTCATCTTGAAATTCTTTGCATCAGTGCACCTTGGATAGAAGACTCAGTTCCCACACTGATCTTTGTCCTGTTCTGTCTGCTCTTGACATACCCCATCTCACAAATCTGTTGATTACAGAAAATGAAAATAAAAGGAACTTTTAAAACAAAAGAAAATACAAGAAGAGTCCATGGATGTTGGAGGCTAGGTCTGGAATTCTTTTACTTGAGCACAGTTCCTATTTTCTGAAAGAATTGATTCATTTGTAGAGAATACATTAAAAATAAAGAAGTGTTTCATGGCACAGGAAGAAAAAATAAATAAAAACAGATGATAAAGTGTCCTAGGAAGTTGAGTTTGAATTCATTCATGGGGCACTACAGTTATCCAAGAAATGGGAATCATCTTTCCGTTTTCTTCAGCTCACAGGTAGTGAGCATGTGTTCTATGAAAGATGTGAAGGTGAGAAAGGGAATAAAATGGGAGAAGGTGAGCCTCTAGCCATCCCTGCAACATGTAACCAAGTAGATTCCACCCCTCATCCCAGGCTATAGAAGTCCTCCATTCTTCTCTAAACCTTGCTTTTTTCCAGTTCTGACCATTCAGAATATATATATATATATATATATATATATATATATATATATATATATATCTTAATGTAATTTTCTATTAGTGCCACATAAAGCTAAATATTCACTTGGTCTATCTTTACTTCTTTCTTGGAGTTCTCGGCCTTGAAAGATGAGAGGTTTCTCAGAAATGTTTACTCATTCTTAGGCCTCAACTCCAGCTTCTCCTGATGCTAAAAACCTAGTTTTGTCTTGCATCAGCCTAGACACAGAAATTAGAAACTCTTCAAGTTTACCCAGGATAATCCAAAGAAGCATAAGTAAGCAATAGAGACCCTGGGCAATGCACTACAAGAGTTCAAAAAATGTTGAGAGGTGCCAGTATAACCCATGGCAAATAATTTGAGTACCCCTTTTAGAAGTCTTTGTCTTGTCTCATTTAGGTTGTTCTGCCCCTGAGGTCTTTCAAGTTCCCTGTTCATCCATGGACTGCCTACCCTGCTGGTCATGGTGACTTCCATGGAGCAGTGTTGTCTCAGAACTTCATGCCTTTCTCACTCATTTGGCTGGGCCTTAGCCAAAATAAAAGCTCCTCCCTTTGCCCATTTTCTTCTGAAACAATAGGTTCTCTTTCGTTAGGTGGCCCCCCCCACCAATGAAACTTAGATGTTAGCTGCGCCTCTTATTGACTATAGCTGTACCGAAGAGGTTCTTTTAATTTGAAAAGTCTCCTCTGAACATGCTGGCATCTCTGGTATTGTCATTTATGTCTTGATTCTGGTCCTGGCTGACTGCTACTCTATGTGAAAGCTTCTTCAGGGGATGTAGCTTAGTGGTGGAGCACTTGCTTAGCATGTGGGAGGACCTGGGTTTCATCCTCAGTACTGCAAAACAAACATAGGAAAATAACAAACAAAAAAACCCCACAGTTTGAACAAAGATAAGCTCCAAAAATGAGAATATCAAGGTGATAATAAGGAGCTATGAAAACTGCCTAATTTTCAGAAATTTATTATAAAAGACAAAGGATGAGTAACTTTTATAAATTATAAGACTGCAAGATGCAGGTAACTAAATGCAATCTGTGGCCATGGACTAATGGGTAGTAGAAGAATGGTATAAAGAATATTCGGTTTGAATTGAAATGTAGCTAGTATACTAGATAAAAATCTTGTATACATACAACATAAAGAACCTGATCATTTTACTAAAGGAAAATTGAATCTATTAAGGAAATAGGCTCTGTAGTATTTAAGGCAAAGGGTCATGTTACAGTTAACTTATTACCAAATGTTCAGGAAAGAGAATAAGAAGTACATAATATAAAGAATATAAGTTAGACAAAATATTAAAACTAACTAAATCTGGATAAACAGTATAAAGAAGAATATTCCTACATATTCTTTCAACCTCCTACAAGTTTGAAACTATTTAAAATGTCTGAAAAGTAGTTTATTTTATTTTATTTCCATTTTGATCACCTCTTCTATTTCTTACAAAATTGTGGCCGCTCACAGTCCCCAGCAGTGTGATATTCTGATTCTAAATCAGTTCAATCAAATTGTGTCCCAGGAAAATTAGTTGTGGGATATACTTATGAGAATGGAGGTTTTAGCATTTCAAGTAGGTTTTCCAAATAAAAGAGCAAAAATCAATATGTGCAACTTACAAGAAAAAATACAAAGAATCCTGTTTACAGCATGCAGATTTCAGATCTAAAGACTTTACATGTAGATTTTTCAAGGCTGACATAATTAAATCCAAATCCTGTTTTTACATTTACAAGCTGTTTGACTTCAACATTTTTAGTTCTTTGATATTCAGTCTTCTTATCTGCAATATGAAGATAAAAGTCCGAAGTTTATGAAAAAGAGTATGCATGCGGGAATATGATGAAGACTTCTGAAAAGGGGGAGCAAGTAGAAAAAAGTGGTACTATTTGAAAACAAATCAGAATATTAAACTACCATATCTAGAGTGGTACTTAACTATGAGGTACCAAACAGAAAAATAAATGAAACAGAACAGAGGCCCCAAATCTATCCTAACAGCCAAGGCAATTTTATCTTTGATATAGGAGGTACCTCACATCTTGAGTAAAGGGGTAAATTCAGTATATTCCTTTGAGGCAGATGGGTAGTTCAGGACAAATGGATTTTTGGAATGATGGGAAACTGGAGGCTGAGATGCTGACCAGGACAATCTGGGCACCAACCTCAACTTCCTTTCCCAGAGGAGAATACCAACCTGCCTATAGGAGCTTATTTAGGGAACTGTTGTTTCTAAATATGTCCATACATTTTTCTGGAGATATGACAAAATCAGCAAGTAGCACAGCAATAACTTCCACATCCGACAGGAGAGGTTGTCCTACAAGGTGCTCCATGTCAGTCATCTCTAATCAAGGAAATGGCTTAGAGAAACTTTTTTGTGTGCTCTTTACCTGAGTGGCCACTTGCAAAATATAATTTTTTATTTATGTGTTAGTTCTTCTCACTAATCCGTGGGCCACTCAAGGAGCTGCATTGCCTATTGATAGATAACAAAAGTGTTTCCTTTTTTTTTTTTTTTTTCCAATGAAAATATCAGTAGAATGAAAGATGTGGACAATGAAAATCATAAAAAAATACCAGAGATTTTTTGTAATAATCTCAAAATGGGAAAGCTGTTATTGAAGCAACAAGTAAATATGTAAGAAAAATAATTCTCCATTTTCCCATTCTGACCTCTGGCCACTTAGTCCCTCCACCTAATGACCACTAACTTTCCAAGACCTTGGAGTACCATGTCAGGAGTCCTATGCATCTAAAAGAACAAAAAATGTATATAATCATAAATTGTCAATTTAAAATAAATAAATGAGCAAGGGGATATAGAGCTTTTAATTTTTAACAAAAATGTTGACATATTACACAAATTGTTCTTACCCTTGCTTTTAAGTGCATACATATATTCAAGGTTATATGCCAATATAAGAAACTGACCTCATTCTTTTAAATTTATTGCATAGTTCTTCATTGTATTAATGTACATTACTTATTTAGCCAGAAATATTGATGTGCATTTCTTTTCCTTAATGTTCTTTTTAGTTGTCGATGGACATTTATCTATCTATTTATTTATTTACATATGGTGATTAGATTCTAACCCAGTGCCTCACACATGCTAGGTAAGTGCTCTACCACTGAGCCACAACCCCAGTCCTAATGTGTATTTCTTGTTTCCAATATTTTGCCTTCACTATGATGCTTTAATGACATTCTTAATTCAATATTATCAGTGAGTAGATATATTGCATAAATTTCTAGAAGAGGAATAAGCATTTTAGGGTTTTTTTAAATATTTATTTATTTGCTTTAGTTGTATACAATGTGTGTTTTTAGTTTTACATGGTGCTGAGAATCGAACTTGGGCCGCACACGTGCTAGGCGAGCACTCTACCGCATTTTAGGTTTTAAAAGATTTATTCTATAAGAACATTGAAGAAATTCATTTCGTACATTAGTTGAAGGTAAGTGCACCTGTTTGTCATATTCTGTTTAAAGTGTATATTTATTGAATCTTTTGGTCTTTACCAGTCAGGCAATTGAAAGTGTCAGTTTGTGATTCTAATTAATATGTTCTATATTTTGAGTAAGGATGAGATTTTTATACAAACTTAAAAAGTTAATATCATATTATTTAATTTTTTTCTACTTGGATTCTTTTTATTATTATCAAAACAGTCATTAGCAAATTAAGAAAATGAGCCACTTATCTATCATAATTGATAGAAAAAATATTTTCTCTCAATTCATCTACTGCCTCTGTTTATTAAATTTGTATGTATGTGCACAATATACCTGTTTTTGCTTGTGTATCAATCTGTCTGCTTAAAGGTAAGTGGATTTTTTAGTACTATTTTTTAACTTATTGGTTTATTTTAATTAAAGACAATTTAGGAAGTCCAAAGTAATTATCAGTATCATAAAGAGCAAAAGTTATCAAAGGATAACCAAAATAAAACTATTTTATGTTTTGATATTGAACATATTGTACTGATGGTTGGTTGATTGGTTTTACATTAGGAATTGCAAAATGTTCAGAGTCTATTGATGCTATTAATTTTCTGAATCATGTTTATGTTCAAGGAGAAAAAGATTAATAGGAAAATTGTATTTCACATTTCCTACCATTAGTACCAGAAAAATGTGTAGAGACCAAATTCCAACCTAATAATAAGAAATGTTTTAAAATATCAATACATTTTCTTTTAGATAAGCTCATCTATTTAAAATATTGGCCCATCTGAGGACTGAATATTTCTTGGGGATGTGATTAGGGCTTCAGTGCTGGTCCCTTCTGTCCATTCATAAGGAGTCCATGTGTATCATTAGTGGTAAGTTCACTATGTGATCTGCAGCACACTCAGAGGCTCAAGCATCATCATTTAAACATACGTGTACTTAGTACAGATTATGTTATTAGAAAACACTAAAAAAAGTTAGTATTTAAAGTAGGCTTTGAAGAAATGAGATTTTTCAGGGACTAATTCTCTATCAAACAATTGTGGGTTGGGGTTGTTGCTCAGTGGTACAGCACTTGCCTAGCAAGTCTAAAGCACTGGATTTGAATCTTAGAACTCCATGAATAAAATAAAGCTCCATCAACATCTAAAAAATATTTATTAATAAAAAATAAAAAAATAAAAACTTCTCAAAAAGATTGTGTACTACTCCTTATTTTAACTCATTCTCTATCTTTTCTCTTTCCTTCTCTTGTTTTTATATTCTCCTTTCTTTCAGAGGAATTGCAAGAGAATTAGTTAAAATTAACAGTAGAGAGAATGTGAGCAGAGAAATTTGGTTTACCTTTAGATACTATCATATTATTCATATTTTTCTATAATCACATATTCTTTTTTCTTTTCTTTTCTTTCTTTCTTTTTTTTTTGTACTGGGAATTGAACCCAGGGGCACTTAACCACCGAGCCACATCCCCAGCCCTTTTTGTTATTTTTTTGTTTTGAGATATGCTCTCACTAAGTTGCTCAGGCCTTGCTAAGTTGCTAAGGCTGGCTTTGAATTCAGGACCTTTCTGCTTCAGTCTCCTGAGCCTCTGGGGTTACAGGTGTGAGTCACCACACCTGGCATTTTTCTTTTTCTCTTAAGAAGGTGTTAACAGTGGATGTTCTGCCAAGGACATTATATGGACCACCTCCCTTCCCCCTAACACACACACATATGTTTTTATCCTTTGATTGGGAGAACAGGACAACTGAAGATAGGATTTTTTTTTTTTTTTTAAACTTAAAACCTGGGTTCTATGCAACCACAGTCTATGTGAGCATTTGTAGATCCTGAGCCAAGGATTCAAGGACAAGCAGTTGACTTGGGAGGTGATCCTCAGGAGAACTGGCAGAGAAGCAGGGACATGAGACTGTGAAGGAACGTGCTCATGGTTCCAACAACTCACTGGATCTTACTGGATTAAGTAGGAGTCAATATGGCAGGCGGATGTGAAAATCATCCACTGTGGGAATCCCTGGCTAACAGCTGCTCCCAGGATATTTTAATTCTCTGGCCTTTCAAGACTGCCAAGGATCCAAGAAAAGCCAGTACTGGTTGCGAGAGAATCCTGAGAGTGGGAATCCAGGGCCAATGCGCATGACCATCCTGGTGCCTGAGGGGTAAGGGCGGGAAGCTTCAGGTTGGCTTCTTGTACCCTGATGTACCTAGTACGCTTTATCGTCGCTCCCTGGGGTATTAGATTTCCAGTGTATCCCCTTTCTATTTCCCTTGTGGAGCCACTTCTCAGTGCAGGGGAAGGGGGCTGCTCTGGACCTTCAGAGGGGCTTGTCTGGAAGGGGGTACATTCTGAGAGCAGGGGGGGCCTCAGGCACACCTGGCATAGTGTTCATTTGTGTTTGCCTACACAAAGAAGGTATCCAGCTTTTTAAAAAGCCATCAATTTTTATTTGGGGTGCTCCCCCCTCATGCATGCAGTCTCAGTTCACATGAATCAGGGTGTGCACACGTCAGTTTAAATCAGGACAGTTTAAATAAGGGCAGGTTACATCCTAGGGTCTTTGTCAAGAATGCCAGAAAAGACACTCACTTATCTGTTCTGGAGCTGAAATGGAAAAGATTTTGCCCCTGGTGCCTCTGTCTGCCCCAGGGAGAGTGCCTCCCTGGGAATGGGCCAGCCCAGTGGAAGCCAGCTAAGTTCAAGAGAGAGGAATTGAATCCTGAGCATTGTAAGATCCCTTTTCCAGCCTGGGAAGAGGCTCACATTTCTCCCTAGGTTACCTTAACCTCCTAAGATAAATCAGCTTACATAATATGTTTTGATTATTTGTATATTGATATGCTTCTTATTTCAGCACTTAGATGATCAGATCATTCCAGTGGAGGAAGTAGCTAGGTATTAGCACCCTCAACTACAGGATGTTGATACAAGCATCATGGCTATGGTTAAAATCAGCAGTCCAGGATTTGGCAAGGAATTAAGGATGAGGCAAGTCAGATCCTTATTTCTGAAAGATACGGAGAACAAGACAAGGGAGGAACAAGACAAGCAGGGTCCCTGATAGGAGACAAGCCTCTTGGTTACATATGTTCTTTACCACTGAGCTCCTTTTCCTGGCTTTCCTGGAATCCTCCCTCCCTTTTTTGCTTCCCAGTCCCTTATCAGTGGCTGGCTATGAGGACAGACTGAATACAGTGAGTTGAGCCTCATTATTCTTGGATTCTGTATTTTAAAATTCACTTACTCTGAAATGTATTTGCAACCTGGAAACTGATTCTCAATGGTGCTTTCACAGTCATTGCAGATGTGTGCAAAGCAGCAAAAAATAATTGAGTCACCTGACACATGTGTCCCCAGATGAACAAGGTGGAGGACTGCCTTCTGGCTTCAGTCTCATACTGTAAACAAGTTGCCTTTTCGTGGTCTATTAGTGTCATATTTTCCCCCATTTTTTTTTGTATTTATGTTCATCCTTTAAAATAAACCCGAATCATAGAGTTAAATTGCTGCCCAGTAATCCTGAGACTAAGAAGACTGTGTTGTGTACTGTAGAGAAAATATGTTTAATAAGCTTCATTTAGTTATGAATTATTGTGCATTTGGTCATGAGTTCAATGTTAATGTATACACAATATATTAAAGAAGGCAACTTTAAACAGAAACACTCAAATTAAGCTCATGTGATAATCAATTATAAAAATGTTGCGATCAAAGGTTTTCAGGAATCTAACTGCATTTCTCCTAGAAGCAATGGTTTAGCCTCTGCTAGTTCAGTGTTCACAATGGTTTTTAAATGACATAACTGCCATCAGTAGTGAGATTCAAAGGCATCTTTCCTCCTGTGCTGCTTTTACCTAGTGCCATCATTCAAAGTGTTCTGGCTTTGAGGTCAAGTTGACCTGTAAGAAATGAGCACATACCCATGCGTTACTCTTAGAAACCACAGTTTCTTCATCTGCAGACATGAATAACCAATATCATGGGTTTTTTGAGGGTTAATGTTAGTTAATGTGCAATGATCATTTCAGTGCAGTATAAAAGCAATAAATGATCAATAACATCATTTCAAGCCTTTTGTTTGTTTGTTTTGCAGTGCTGGGGATTGAACCCAGGACCCTGTGCATGCGAGGCAAGCACTCTACCAACTGAGCTATATCCCCAGCCCACATTTCAACTTTTGCCATTTTAATTTTAGAACATAAGCTGAAATTTTTCTTGTATGTTCATTTAATAAGACTCAAGGGTGATCAAGGAAGGGGTGCACCAAACTGACGACTGTTCTGGTATCCATTCTTATTTTTTTGTTTAAAGAAAGGTTGGCCCCTTCTGCATCCTGACCACTGGACTCCCATCAGGTGTCTCAGTTTCCCCTGATGTACTGAACACGACACCTCTGTCCTTCCTTCCCTGCTCAGAACTGTGGCTACCCCAACCGTGTGCTGCTTAGATTGCCACATTGGCCTGGTGTGTAAGAAATAATTCTATGAGAATACATTCGACTTGATTCTAGAAGAATCACAAAGTTTTCTTATATGACAAAACTTTTTTAAAAAAAAATAAAAAACTTTTAAGAAAATGCTTAGCAGTCACCTAGCAAATTCTAAGCAAGATCTGAGTGACATGAACATCTGCTCATTTATTTTGTCTGGAAAGTGCTTCAGGAACCCCTGCTCTCTGAAGCTTTAATTTTGGAGAGGCCTCTGGCCATATTTCAGACTGAGAGAACATTCTCTTTAACCAACAGCACCAAGTGTCACATTATCGTGCCTCTTACATCCCCCTTCAGAGGTGAGGCCTCTGGGATGAGAGAAAACCTGTTTTGTGATCTTACAGACATTTGGCCATTCGGGCCTTTTTTTTTTTTTTTTTTTTTTTCTTTTTACTTGTTCAATGACAAAGACCAAAGGGTTTAGATTTTGCTTTCTGTGAATTTTCTAGAAACAACATGATTGGCAGTTCAGAGAGGCTTGTCTTGAGGGGAAAATGCATTTTATTTTCATTTTCTGTGTGTTCCTCTTCCCTTTCTATGACTCTCCCTGCCATGGCCCTCCCCACTGAAGAATTTGGAGGTGTCCATGGCTCCGGGTTACCTGGTGTTCAGAGTCTGTCCGTGGCATCCTGCCACCCTTACTGAAGGGAATCTCTCTTCTCCATCCTATTACCCCAGGGTCCTGGTCTCCACCTCCTATTATGATCTTCTCTTCCCAGCTATGTTGAGATATAATTGACATGAAAAACTGCACATATTTAAGGTATGCAGTGTGGTGTTTTAACACACATACACATTGTGAAATAATTACCACAATCAAGATAATTATCATATGCATCTACCCACATAGTTAAATTTAGAGGGTCATGGGGTGAGAACATTAGTATCTTCTTTCTTAACAAAGTTCCAGTGTGCAGTACAGTATTAAATGTACTCAGCATTTTGCATAAGAAATTTCCAGTGCTTAATTCCTCCTGCATAACTTGAAGTTTATACCCTTTTATCAACATCTACTCATTTCTGCACCCCCAACCCACTGGCAGCCACTATCCTGCTCTCTGCTTTTTTGAAGTTGGTTTTTTTTTTTTTTTTTTTTTTTTTTTTTTTTTTTTTTTTGTGGTACCGGGAATTGAACTCAGGGACACTCGACCACTGGGCCACATCCCCAGCCCTTTTTTGTATTTTATTTAGAGACAGGGTCTCACTGAGTTGCTAAGTGCCTCGCCATTGCTGAGGCTGGCTTTGAACTCTCCATCCTCCTGCCTCAGCCTCCCAAAGTGCTGGGATTACAGGCGTGCGCCACCACCGCGCCCGGCTTGAAGTTGTTTTTATGAACACACACACTACTGGGGATTGAACCCAGCAGTGCTCTGCCACTAAGATACACCCCCAACACTTTTTTAAAATTTCTGATTTTGAAACACGGTCACACTCAGTTGCCAAGGGTGTCTTTGAACTTAAGATCCTCTTGCCTCAGCCTCCCAAGTTGCTGGGGTTACAGGTGTATGCAATTGCACCCAGAAATTCTATGAGGTTGATATTTTAAAACTCTACATAGAGTAAGATAAGGGAGCATTTGTATTTATGTGAGTCAGCTTAATATCCACCATATTCATCCATGTTGTCACAAGCCTGTGTGCACGCATGTGTGTGTGTGTCTCACATTCTCATACCCGTTGCTGATAACAGACACTGAGATTATTTCCATATCTAATGAACATAGAAGTTTGCATGTCTCTTTAACATACCCATTTAATTTTTTTTTCAACACAACCAAGAGTAGGACAGCTATATCATATGGCAATTCGATTTTTTTTTATTTGTGGATGGACACAATACTTTTATTTTATTTATTTATTTTCATGGTGCTGTGGATAGAACCTACTGCCTCACATATGCTAGACAAGCGGTCTACCACAACCCTAGTCATGGCAGTTCAGTGTTTGATTTTTCAAGTAAACTGCACAGTGTTGTCTATGATTACACCAATTAACATTCCTACAGTAGCCATTCTAAAGGGTAAGATGGTTTTGATGTGCAATTTGGGGGTCCTATTCTTGATAACTAATACATTCACTTAATTTGTGATAATTTTATGGTAACGGACATTTTCAGATTTAACCTGTTACACTGTTATGTCAGCCAAACCATCCTATGTTGTAAATCAGTGACCGCACTTACTTCTCTGATTATAAATTCAGTGTCTGCCTTTTCACTTGGCTATAGATTCCTTGAAGACCTAGCACAGCACAGAAAACACTATCATTGTTTATTCAATAACTGGAGGTTAAATGTTGAGATAGGATCATGTCACCAGATTTTTGGCATCAGTGGTGCAGTTTAGGAAAGATGGAAGATCATTTAGATTATTGAGATCTCTTTCCACCATCTGTCCCTTCACATCCAAATCAGTGGTTTCCAACTTGGAATGATTTTCTCCCTCTCATGTGGGAATATTCTTTTCTAATATCAGAGAAATTTTGAGAGAGGGTATGCTACTAAACCCCATATAATGGACAGCAGAGTCCCTTGCAGCAAAGAATTACCAAGCACAAAATATCAGTGCTGAGCCTAAGAAGCCTTGATCTAAATGCACTGTGTTTTTCTCCTCTCGGGCTCTCCTTTGCCTTCCTTTCATTAGTTTCTCTTCATTCCTCTCCCTGTTACTCTTCCAGATAAGTTTTAATTCAGTTATTGAAAAGTGCTCAGAGCCATACCTAAAGGTCTTACAATAAGAAATGCATTCATACCAGTGTTAAGATTTGGGAAGTGTTTTTCTTAAACCCAGATAGAGAAAATTAATTGTTCACTTTTTTTTTTTTTTTTTTTTTTTTAAATCTGTCAGGAAGCATGTAAAAGGAGGAGATCCTTATGGGGCCAAGCCTTTATTCAGAGTCCCAAGCCATTTGAAACTGACAAGGAAGTTGGAAGAGAGGGCCGGGAATTTCATCCAAGAGGAAGCTACGCTTCTGCCAATGATTAAGTAATTTGTAGGTTCTTTGTAAGTTTGATCTTAAACATTTTCAAGCATTTCAAATGTTCCTATTGCACAGAATGGAGCTGCTGTTAAACACAGTCAGTTGATAGTCCCCCTCCTTAGAAAGGACAGGACATGGTCTTAGTCGCAGTTCTCAAGAAAACCCAGCCACTCTTATGAACTCATCCTTACAGAAGTTGGGTGGACTGAGGTCTGGAGAATGCAGCGTGGCTTCCCTGCTCAGTATCCAACCTCATCTGTATGTAGATTCATGCATGCCACACTCTGCAGTCCACACTGAGGGTACATACAGACCGTGCATAATGCAGAATGGGGCAATTAATAGCAATCACCTGCAGGAGCTGTAGTGAGTTTAAATCAACATGTCTTAAAATGCAGCACAATCGTTGGTCCACCATGTCATCCCAGTGACAAGCATCACATGGAAATACCCCCACAGAGGGCAAGCTTTAAGTGTACTTCAAGATATGGCATTTATCATTCTTTACCCAGAGTAAGGATACTATGTAAACTCTAGGAAGGCTCTTTATGTTGTCATAGGATTTACGGTAGTAATTTCAATCGTTATCATAGATCAAGTGGTCTGATCATATGCCACCTTTGTAAGGGAGCTTCTGGCATGGAAAGTGAAGGGAGAAAATAGTAATTGTAGTCATCGTAGTAGCTGTAGCAGCAGCTCACCTTTTAAAATGCAAACTGTGTGCATCACAGGTGGGGTCTAGGAGGCAGCAGGTCTGAGGTGGAGATGGGTGTGTGGACATCTGCTGGGAGCAACACTTACACAAAGGAAGAAAACAGTTTTGAGCAGGGGGAGATGTTGAGCTGTGGAGGAGTCTCAGTGCGTGCTTTGGCCCTCCCAATGGGGCCTCCCTTGAGCTAAGAGTGGGGCCGAGAGTGAGGCTGTCTATCCTGTGTTGATGTGGCTGCCTTTGGAAGAAGACACGGCTTTGGAGAGGCAGTCAGCTCCCATTCAGGTGATTTCCTGAGAGGGCTAAAGTTAACTCTATTAGCTGTGTTCAGCCAGCAGATGAAGGAATAAAGCCATCTCTTCATTTCGAAAATGCTCTTCAGAGAAGTACCCATGATGTAGAGGAACTGGGTTTTAAACTTCCCACATTCTTCTGTTTAAATTTCCCTGTATGCCAGGAGGTAGATGCTCTTATCCTAACTTTATAGATGAAGTAATCAGGGCATAGAGAGGTTTTATACTTTGTCCAGAAAAAAAAAAATGTACACCATGATATATACAACTACCTTATAAAACTCAACTATTTACATAGTCATCCAGTGGTGTGTGCAACTGCGCCCAGCAATTCAGGATAAAAGGTATGTAGAGAATTAAGTAAAATTGGTGATATCATGACTTAACTTATGGGATTTGTTTACCTAGACAACCCAAGTGTGGTCAGTACTCACAGTGTCCCCCTTAGATAATAAAAGGTCACCCTAGGTAAGTCCAGCACTGATGCCACCAGGGGGCAGTGCACACAAACTAGATATGGAGGCAATGTCGGAGGCCAAGACCAAGAGTTAAAAAGAGTCAAGAACTACAAAAACAGGACAGACTAGCTTCTCTTAGTCAGATCTTCAGAGCACCAACATCAACACCACCTGGAAACTTGTAAGAAATGCAAATTATTGGGCCCCTGCCCAAAACTATTAATTAAATCAGACAGGTGCTGGGCAGGTGCTGGTCTCTATTCTGTGTTTTAAGAAAGCTTCAGGTCATTTGATGCTTTCTCAAGGTGAGACTCACTGGGAGAATTGGTAAAATGACTTGGACAAGATGTTTGTAACTACCTTCTTTTTTTGTTGTTGTTTGTTTGTTTTGTTTGCAATGTCTTTGACTAGTCAATAAGGACTGGTTTCCTAGCCAATGCAGGAAAAAAAAAAAATCCAGGATGAAATGGAAGTTTTAAGGTTCAAAATTTTCCACAGTGCTGTGACTCATCAAAGTCACAAGTCTTCACAGTGTCTACCATCTTGTTTGTGTTACCTTTGAGGGTCAGCTGCAGGTTCCAACAGGATCCTGCTGTGTGATATCTTTGTATTTGCTTTTATCCTCAGTCTTCTCCTCTCTCCCTCTCCCTCTCTCTGTGCCCCCACCTCTCTGTCTCTCTCTCTCTCTCTCCCCACACTAACTTATTTTAAGATATCTTTGAGATGTTTTAAATAATTATATGACTTTAGCCAAGTCAACAAAACTATATGTGTTTTCCATTCATATACACAATGATTTTACCTTTCCCACTGGGTCTTTTATGAAGACTGACTAAAATATTGTGAAAAGTTATTTATAAACTGAGAAGTGCTTTGAGATCATAAGATGAGTGTGGGAA
Source organism: Tamias sibiricus (assembly GCA_025594165.1). NCBI lineage: Eukaryota > Metazoa > Chordata > Mammalia > Rodentia > Sciuridae > Tamias > Tamias sibiricus. The sequence continues at coordinate 17,898,696 of CM046662.1, forward strand.
TAGCATAGTTCTTATCTAGACTGTTTTTTAGCTTCCAGGAAGCACAATTTGTGCTTGATTAATTCATGTGTAATTTTTATAAAACAACCTTATTAAAATAATGGTTTCTACTATGAATGTTTTCACATATTGAGAGAAAGAGGAAAAAAAAATAGGTCTTTCTTATCTAATAAATCTAGTTCTCCCTCAGGCTAGGAGACAAGGAGCTATAATTTTAACAAGCATTTAACCTGGAAAGATGTATTCTGGTCCCTGCTTCTTCCTGGGCACAATGTCAGTTTTCTCTGGGGCACTCAAAAACACCAGTTGGGGAAGGCAAGGATGAACAAATAAAGGACTGAAAGATGATGTTATCATATTTTTGAAATTGCATGAGTGTTAGTGAAACCATCCATGAAAATAAAAACTGGTCTCCATGGACTCCTAAATCCACCTGGGTACTCACCGGGGTCTTCAGGTATACATTACAGCTCAGCAACATCAACTGAGTCAGAATATAATAGATCCCAGCCTGATGAGGAGAGGGGTGAAGGACAGTTATAGCCAGAGGCCAAAACCAGAATACTTGACTTTCTCTCCAAATGAAGTCGAACTGTGGTGATTCTTAAAATGTTCCAGCTCCTTCTTTGTTATTCCTGAAGGGCAAAAATCATACTGGAGACAACCGTGCAGCCAAGAGATTTATTCACCAGCCTCTATGGCTGGTTGGAGGTAGAAGAAGTACGGGGAGAGAGGAGTCAGGGAGAGGGCAGTGTGCAAGCTCTGAACGGAAGGAAGGCGGGTGTCTGTTTGTGCTGGCTGGGGCAGCTGCCGTCAGGCTGGAGATGGTGGGTCTGGAGCTGTTGGCTGGGGCAGCTGCCATCAGGCTGGAGACGGTGAGTCTGGAGTTGTCGCAGTGGCTGCCTCCTCTCAGCAGGGACGAGATGTTGTGTCTGAGCTCCGGGCAGGCAGGAGCTTTAAGTAGGGATTTCTGGTGGGGGGTGTACCAGAGCGACCTTTAATGCTATTGGCTCTTTCCCAGGGAACAGGGTGACCTTTAAGCCAATTGGCTCCTGCCTGGGGAACAGAGTGACCTTTAAGCTGATTGACTCCTGCCTGGGGAAAATCAAACCAGGTTGCTCCTCATGGAAATGTCCATGGGGGAGGTGGCCCATCAGCCCAAGCCTATCTATCAATTCCTCCTGTGAACTGGCTAGACTTCGTGTTTTACTTCTAATAAATCAGATAAAGTGAAATTAATGGACTGTGACTCTGGGATGGGCCATCAAAGCACTGGAACTTCTTTGGTGCACCCTCTGTGTCTCTGAATCCTCTGTCGCCCCCTCCCTCAATCTCTCTCTCTTGTCTCTCTTTGTCTCCTTGCTATAAGCAGATGTGTTGTAAGCAGCCTGGTGAAAAGGCTCACATGGCCACAAACCGAGGCTTCTAGCCAACAGTGTGGTCCTGAGATTATTGCAGCCCTAGCCTGGTTTTGACAGCAGACCTGAGCCAGAAGCACTCACAAAACCCACCCCTAGACACCCCTAGACTTCTGACTCGCAGACACTGTGATTATTTATTAATGTTTTAAGCTATTAAATTTGTGGGAAATTTGTTACACAGCAATAGATAGTGAATACAATAAATTTTGTCACAGGTAAATGACTGTTTATGAAGCCTCTTGCCTTCAACTGAGTACTAGAAGCCTGGGAAGGCAGTGCCTGAGTAGAATGCAGTAGAGTGCAGGTGGACACCTGTCTGTATCCAGTGCAAATACTTTTTTTTTTTTTTTTTTTACAAAACATGACTGTTGAAAGATTTGACTCTATAAAGCTTGCATTTCGTTAACTGAGACATTAAAAATAAATACAAGATTTTGTGCTTCATGTGTCATAGAGAAAGTTGGGCCAGGGAGCTCATGGCTAATGTTACTCAGCAGAGGTTTTCAGACCACCTGTTTAAGGTGAGGATGATTGTGAACCACTCAGGACCAGCATGTGAACGAACATCTTTCTCCTTCATTCTGCACCAACCAACAAGTCTGCCCTTTCCCTACCTGCTCATGGAATTCCTAGATACTTTGAAATTGTTTTGACATAAAATTGGTGTCACCTTCCTCTATCCTGTCCTTTAACTTCACCATATATGAAAATAATCTGCAAGATAGGAAAGAGATTATATTCTTATTAACTAAGGAACATCTGAGGTGAAGGATGATAGAAGTTGCAAAATTGCATGCTTGTAAGAATATACTCTTTTTTTGAACACAGATGGATGATTTATAGATTGCTAATTTTTTTTAAAAAACAAAACAATGCATATATCTGGATAAAATAGGCTTAAAATAAAATATCACATATTATCCCAACTAAAAAGGTAACAGTTGTAAGCTTTTCTTTCTGACTAGTCACTCTCTTTCTCTACTTCTCAGTATGTGTCTGTGTACAGAGATATACATGGTGACAGTGAGTGAGAGATTGAATACACACCACACACATATCTGTTCTTGGTAAAATATTACAGCACGTCCTTGTATTGACATAGTGCTTTATATTTCAAACATTGTCTTAAATCATCTCTAGTTATTCAGTAAATAAATAGATTATAAAGCCTGTAGAGACAGAGAGCACATCTTACACATTTCCATGTCTATCACGGTGCATAACATGCAGCATGGATCTAATAAATGTTGAAAGCATTATTCCTATTTTAAATGGAGCAAGATAATGCAAAAAGAAAGCAAACGGCTTGTTTAAGTCACACACTTGGTTCTCAGTAGATACAGACCAAGAGCCACTATCATCCCAGTATGGCTTCCTCTTTTGTAAGAAGGCACAGCACTCCTCTGAGAAGGGAAGCTGCTCTCCAAAAAAAAAAAAAAAAAAAAAAAAAAAAGCATTGGTAGAGAGAACAGCGAGACTCTAGAGACCAAGGTGGCGTTGCCCTTGGAGCCCAGCTTTCCTTATGGTTTTGAAAATCACAGGGTCCTTTTATCCACAGCTGGTCAAAGACCAGTCCCAGCCATTAAGCAAAAGACTGTGGGAGGAAGACCACACCCTGTAGCTTGCAAATGTCTGGCTTCTGGAAAAGCAATGGTGCTTCTCATTTATGAGGAACTGTCTGTAGATGGTCCACAGCACAACAACTCTGACTTTTTAATGTCTCCTTGACAAAAAAAAAAAAAAAAGCTATTTCAGAAATCATCTCAATGCTGCTTGCTCAGTCATTCATCTACACAGGCAGGGACTTTCTGTCAGAACTACCTTGACATACAGCGACTTTATTCTAATCATGCTTACAATTGATTTGACAGTTTCAGAATATCTTATGTGTCCATTGTACATGCTCAGATAGATAATTTCTCACAAAACATTTCTCTTTTAGCAATTCTCACCTTCTTTTAGCCCAATTTCTAGGGAACAAAAAAAGCCTATATTAAAAATATCACAGTTTTCCAATTCTCTGGAGATAGTGCGAGAAAACATATTATAAACAAACACAATTTATATTTAGGAGGGAAAAAAATGTCAAATCAAATTAGCATGGAGAACTGAAACCTGGACTTTCGATTTTCTCTTTGAACCCTATATTCCTAAAGAAATAGATCACATTCACTCATTTGGTTTTGTTGAAGTGTACAAATAAGTCTAAAATGTGATTTTAAATGTTATGTGAATAATGATATGTAAACTGAATTTTCATATATATATGTATATGTATGTATATACATATATGTATACACACATATATCAACATTCTACTGGTTTTATCTGTTATTTCATATAACCGTTATATGCACTATATGAGACAGTATTATGTCCATTTTGTAAAAGCAAAGACTGAATCTCAAGCAGTCAAGCATCTCATCCAGATTATTGTGAAGACAGTTGATTTCAGGGCGATAACCATTCATACATTTTTAGACCGATAAATGGGTCATTCTATAACTATTTGGGGAGGAATAGAGACATGAATATGTGCTTCATTGTGGTCCATAATGCTGAACAGGGCAAATAATACAGATAGAGGTGGACTAGCAGACTTTCCACAAAATGTCAATAAAAAAAACACACTTCGATAGCACCAAAATTGGCAATGCCCCAGGTATAGCAATACCCACTTTGCAAGAGTTGTTGAAATCAGAATCCTCTGGCTAAATGTGTCCCAGAACTCTCTGGAGGGATGAATTTTGTTGGGTGACATAACTGTCTAAAAAAATGGTAGGCAGATGTCTTTTGTTCTCAACAAATATTCATACTCTTCCCTCATTTCCTAATCCTCCTTGCAGTTGCTAAGGGTCATATAATGAGTTCTGGCCAATGATTCTGAGAAGTGACTGGTGTCACTCCCAGGCCGGAAGTGGTAATAGAAAAGGACATTAGCGAACAAATTGATGGATTTCTAACAAGATCTGCAGTTCGGTGGACATTGTTATACCAATATAATTTCTTGGTCTTCATAATGGCATTATGTGACATGTTAACAATCAGGAAAAGAGGAGTCAGAGATGAAAAAGAGCCCTTTGCACTATGTTTTGCGAATTTTCTTTAAGATTGAAATGGGTTCAAAATTTAAAGGTCAAAAACTAGTGATGAGTGTTCTTACCCCATCTCTCTCTTCCCTTGATTCAGGCTGATAAGATGACAAGATGAAGACAGGGCATATTACCCATATAAGATTTTAGGTGAAGTCTTATCACTTTCTTGGTGTTAAGTCCTTGAGATTGGGGATTTGCCCACAGAGCAGGAAGTATTCATTTCTGTAATATGCATGGTATGTAGCATACAGTGATTTTTTTACTCCATGTTCCTCCTAAAAGTTCTGAAATAGTGTTCAGTTTTCCATTCCCAAAGCTAAGTGACAGAGGGAGTACCTTCTTTTGGTTCGTTTATGCATGATCCAATCCTTACCTGCAAAGCATGAGAAAAAGATTCCTGCAGCACTTCCAGAAATACAGGTGCTTTATTCTCTTCCTTTAAACCAGTGGCTCTCACCTGAGGGCAGTTTTGACCCTTCTCCAACCAGAAGCCAATGTCTACAGACATTTCATAACTAGAGGATAACCAGGGGGAGTGCTACTAGCCTCTAGTTGGTAAAAGTCTGGGACACTGCTAAACCTCCTTCAATGCAGGACAACTCACATAACAGAGAATTATCCCAGCCAAAAATTAACAGTGAAGTTGAGAAGCCTTGCTCTAAATGGTGATATCTCAGATGTGAACTCTGAATCTTCTCTATCCTCTGTTCCACAAGAATGCAGCCATGATTAAGAATGGCAGAGAGATGAGATTGAAAACATCTGTGTTCTCAAAGTAAAACCAAGCAGTTAAATCGACCAAGCCTGAGGCCTCTCCTACTTTAAGCTATCTTCTTTTATGCAGAAATCAGCTTCTTCATTATTTAAAAACAGGCTGGGTCAGAGGTTTTCATATTTGTATCACAAATCATCTTAATAAAATCCTATTCTTTTTACCAGGTAAATCAGTATTTATTTAAGTAAATATCTGTTACCAGATGTGTGACATGGATCTCAATTTATAATTCTCTTGGCTGGTTATATAGTTATAAAGTTAGTGAGTAGAAAAGCTGAAAACAAGTGTTTTGTTGGTTTTAATATATAGCCTTTCCAAATAAGCATCAAGTTTAGATTTTATTTCAAATTTAAACCAAGTATCCTAATAGTATTAGAATAATGGTAGTGATTAGTAGTGGTTGTATTGGCAGCAGCAACTTTTATATTTATTGAGTCCCAGGCATGTTGCCAAGCATAACACAAAAAATTATATTTTAAAATTCTAGCATTAATCCTATGATATATGGTAAACTTGAATGTGTGAGAAATTGTTCATTACCTTCTTATGCTTTGAAACACTCTCAGTGCATCTGTCTACTCTTCTAGAAGATACTACCACCAAATTTGGTTGATACTAATAATCTCTGAGCTTATATACATAGTACAGTATTCTTCTTTCCTACTTTCTAGAACATTCTGGTTTGGATAAGAGATACCTATTTTTCTCATGCTAATTGAGGGAGTTAGTAAGATAAAATATAAGTATTCTTTCATAAATTGATATAAAATTAGTATTATATTGACCCATACATAACAATTATCTTTTCTTTGTATGTATAAATGTGCATGTGAGTTAAATTGATGGCCATGTCCTTTTCTGTACACAGGGACTATTACTTTATAAACTGCAACAGTGACTGCTGTTGTGACTTCATATTTGATTGACAAAAGTAATGATAACAGCATAACAGTATATAATCTGTCATGTAACAATAAAGAAACTGAAATTCAGTGAAACTTTACCAGTTACCTGAGTTGTAATAAAGGAAAAAATAATTACTAAAATGAAAAAAAATAAGTCTTTAAGAAATTGACCTTTGGATTTATAATTCTGTCTTGTTTTATAATCCTTACATAAAGTTTCAATGTGGCTAATTCAAATATTTATGACCCAGGGATAGGGACTCAGAATGACATGTGAAGGGGACCCCAAGAATCTGTAGCTGGAGATAAAACATGTGAATGCAATTTTCTGTGACATTTGCATTTTTATTTTAAAGATTTTTTTAACACCCACCTAGTTAGCAGAGTAGCGCAGCACTTTCTACGTACGTTGTACTCTGCCAAATATAGAGAACTGTTGTTTCCTTTTTACAAAGATGTCTGGTTCCATTTTTTTATATTGACTGCTGATAGATTTGAAGCCTCACTATTTCCCTTCCCTTTCTGCCTCCACACCTGAGAACGTTTATAAAAAAGCCTGGGTGCTCCCTGCTGCAGGGTCACCTGAAATTCAAACCATAAAATCCCTGGCCTGTGCTTTGGAAGACACAAATCCAGTCTCACCAACCAGCCACAGTTAGAACCAAGACTTACTGGGTTCTCTCAAGCCATTTTTGGACCAGCTTGTGCACCTGGCCCTGTTCTCCTCAGAAACCCTCAATATGTGAGTGATGAATGTTTTCATACCTCTCCATGCATCTGTAGCATCACCAATTTCATCATCTAAATGTCAAGGTTAGGTGATGCACCAGTCCCCTCTGTGTGGGATAACCAAAACACCTTGCATTTTTCCTCCTATAAGCTGGGGATAATAATTTCTCTTTTGAAAGTCTTTTAAGAAGGAAAATAGGAATTCAAAAGAAGCCAATACATTAGTTGAATGTCACATTTCTTACTGCAAAGGGTCATGGGCATATTCACAATCATGAGCTTCCAGGCAATACTCAGATAAAAGTAAATTTTAAAGCAGTCAACAAAGAACATTGAATATTAAAAAAATGACTAGCACAAGAAAATGAACAGCATGTAACAGAACTCAAGAATTAAAGATTATTTTATTTCTATTTTAATGTGATAGGATACAAAAATAGCAAAAAATAACAGGCAGGCTTCCAAATTATGTCTTCATATTCACTTTTAAGAAAGCCTTTAGCAGGGAACTGAGTCTTTAACTCCAGTTGTTGAATGTTACCTTTCTCTAAATCAAGATTAGGTATGGCTGGATCTATTCCCAAAAGACTTAAAAACAGCATAGTACAGGGACACAGCCACATCAATGTTTATAGCAGCAAAATTCACAATAGTTAGGTTGTGGAACCAGCCTAGATGCCCCTCAGTAGATGAGTGGATAAAGAAAATGTGGTATATATACACACAATGGAATATTACTCAGCAATAAAAGAGAATAAAATAATGGCATTTGCAGGTAAATGGATGAAGTTGGAGAATATAATGCTAAGTGAAGTTAGCCAATCTCAAAAATCCAAATACCAAATGTTTTCTCTGATATAAGGAGGCTGATTCACAGTGGGGTTGGGACGGGGATCATAGGAGGATTAGAGGAACACTAGAAAGGTCAATGAGGAGGGAGGGGTAGGGAAGGGACAAGGGGGGTATAAAGGGGAAAAAAGATGGTAGAATGAGATGGATATTATTACCCTAAGTGCATGTATAAAGACAAATAGTATGAATATACTTTGTATACAAACAGTGATATGTAAAAATGTGCTCTATATGTGTATCATGAATTGTAATGCATTCTACTGTTACATACAACAAGTTCCAATAAAAAAGTGCATAATGTTAGTAAAAAAAATTAGGTATACATGTATATTTTGTGGAACTAGACATTGAACCCAGGGCACTTTACCACTGAGGTGCAACACCAGCCCTTTATAGATTTATTTTGAGATGGAGTCTTGTTAAATTTCTGAGGCTAGCCTCAAACTTGCACTCCTCCTGCTTCTACCTCTGGAGTTGCTGGGATTACAGGTATGTGCCACTATACTCAGCTAAAATTATGTTTTTATTATTCTGTTTTTCCATTGTTTAAGATTCCTCATGGAACTTTCTTCAAAAGAAAATCACTAGAATGAACTGAAGGAAGTATGATACAATCAGATGCTACCCAGCTATTAAACTCAATACTAATACCTCTTAACACCTTTGGGAAAAATATTAGAAGCAGCTAAATGGTACATTTTTCAACAGCCATCTCGTTAGAGAAGTCATTTTGTAAAGTTCCAAGATACGTTATAGTTGAGTGAGTGAGAAAGTTTATAATAAACCATTTACCAGGTGGGTGTTGTATTATAATTTTAAAAGGAACCATTTGATTGATAATTCTTATAACTTTTACCCAGTGGGTCACCCTGTTATTTCATGATTTATAATTTCAGGTAACATACTTTAGCCTGGATAGCTCTAAAAAGCTAAGAAAGCAGCCAAATAAGCAGGGGAATGATCATAAGAAACATAGTACTCTTATGTTTATTTATCTAATAATGTTAATGTGCTCTGGTGATTTATTTGTAAGAGATAAAGTCATCAGATAGATGGTTAAATTAAAAACCAATAACATTAACTATGATCTAGACAATCAAAATGTAATTTGCTTTCCTGAACTTTTCTGTGAAATTGCTTTTCTCAATGGAATTACATTCAATCAGCTAGTCTGAGGACTTAGCCCATCTGGCGTTGTATTTCTTTGTTGAAACAAAGGCAGTTGTCTTCCAGAAATTTAACCTTTGGTGCTATACTTACAAAGCCATAGTCCTCTTATGAAGGCAGTTCCTACATGCCACACCTTCCCAGAATGCATAGTTCCATTTAAGCAGTTTTAGAAAGATAGATAAATAAACCAAGCACAATAAGACACCTCTACCTAAGTGAGCAAAACTAACACAAATGACAGCAAATGCTTTGGAATGCTTCTTGTGGCTGCAACCAGGGATCTCATACAGTGTTGGTGGGACTGGAAAACAGTGCAAAATATTTGAAAAATTTCTGATGGTTTCTTACAAAATTAAATATTTATCTAACCCATGACCTAGTGATTCTATTGCTAGATTATTAACTCAAGATACACGACCTTCCATAACCAAAAGGGCTTTGAAAATCAGCGTTCATAGCAGCTTTAACTGTAAAGGCCTTAAAATAGGAAAATAGTTAATTTTCCATCATAGGATGATGTATAAACAAAATTCATTATATTTATAAAATAGTATACTATTCAGAAATAACAAAGGAAAAACCAATATATGAAATAACATGGATGAATCTCAAAAACGTTGTCTCTCATGAAAGAAGTCTTACGAAAAAGAATATACATGGCACATTTCCATTTACATGACATTCTAAATCAGGTACACTCACCTGTGGCAAAAAAAATCAGAACAAGGATTGCCTCTTGGGAATTGAAAGTAGGAAGCCCCTGGGAAGAGAAAAGAAGGACTCCCTGGGGGCATCAATAATGCTGTTTCTTGAAATTGGTTTACCTTACATGGGTATGTGAATTTATGACACTCATATAACAATACACTTAAGATTTATGCCTTTTGTAATCGAAATTTTACCCTTAAAAATTGGGCTGGTTTAAGAAAGTGCTGGATAGAGAGATAGGCATTTGTAATAAAACAAATATGGTGAAACATAAATTGTATTAATAAAGTATTCTGCATTATTAGGGGAAACTGTGATATAGTCTTCAGCCTAGGATTAAGGAAAACTATTACTAAAATTTGTTGTGATTTTTTTTTTTAGCTTTTCAAAATTAATTTTAAAGTGTAATAATGTGAATTTATTTTTGATTGAAATGATAGGTCAGTGACTAGAAACACAAATATCAAACCATTGGTTTAAACAAACAAAAAAAAGTAAGTAAATAAGCTTGCTAGGAGAAAACTAGAGCATTTTCAATGATTTGCTAGGAGACAACCCAAAGAAAAATTGAGATCAGTGGACACCTTACCAGTACTACCCCAATCACAATATAATTTGTATTTTTAGCATGAGTTTGTAAAAAGAAGGGAAAACAATAGTGGTTATATTGTGTTTATTTATAATTTGATTTTAATGATATAAAACTAAAAGTGAACCTACATTTCTATGTTCCTGTTGTAAGAGAACACCTCATTTCCCAAATGTACAATCTAACTTTTCATTCTGGCACAATTCCATCTACAAACGTCTTCAGTTCTAGATAGCACAAATAAAAATTAGTTAGCAGGCAGAGTTAGGCTTACAACAAGAAATGGAATTTTGTGGGTGCCAGAAATAAAGAGTAAACAATAATCAAAAAGCAAGTCAGGAGTTAAAGTAATATGCATCAGCAGGTGTATGAGAAGCATTATGCTCTCATATTTCAGGTGACAATCTACATTGATGTAGTTATTTTGGAAAGAAAATACCTAAGATAGGAATGGTAAGAATGGGATGAATGGGGCTACTCAAGAATTTTTTCAAACTATATACGCTGTGGATTATCTTTGATTTATTTGAGTTAATAAAAAATACATGCAAATTCAGAGGATTTACAAAATTCCTGAAATGGATTCATGAACATTCTAGGCTGTCTATTGACTTCTGTACCAGTGACTTCTGGTGTACAATTTCATTGTTATAAAACTAAGACTATATCATATAATACATACCCAATAGCTAGCAGAGAGCTTACAGGGACTGTGAATAAGTTAGATATCTCAAAGGTACTGGTAGAGCAAGAAGTGGACCTTTCTTTGTTATCATATCCACACTTGGGGGAATTCTTAGGGGCAGATGACTGACAATAATATTAATAGTCTTGATATTGACTTGACTTTACATTTTGAAAGCCAAAATGTCAGTCAACACCTTCATGGACATTCCACATATTCTAAAGTATCATGTGGAAGAAATGACATTATGCTAACAGCATTGGCATATGAAAAGCACGTGGTCATATTTCATACCCCCCAAAACACCCCTCTTACTTTCTTAGGGCCTAAAATGCCCATTTTCCAGGTTATATTTTCATGGGCATGATCCCTTATTGAACAGTGGTTAAAGGAATAATTTTTAACTTGCTGTAATTGGTACTTGAACCATGCAATAGATTGAATGGTGTCCCTCCAAAAAACATCTATGTTCCCAAACCTGTGAATGTGACTAAATTTGGAAAAAAATGGTCTTTGAAGATGTAATTACATGAAGGATCTGAAGATGAGATTATCTTGGATTATCCAGAAGGAACAAAAATTCAATGACAAGTAACGATTTAAGAGATATACTAGAGAGAGAGACATGGGGAAGGTTATGTAACCAAAAACATTAATCTCTAAGCCATCAGAAGCTGCTATAATAAGGATTATACTCTACAGCCTTTAGAAGGAATGTAAACTTCCTGACACCTTCATGTTGGAGTTTTGTTTTTCTCAACTGTGAGAGGATAGATTCATGTTGTTTTAAGACACCAAATTTCAGTAATTTCATTTATTTATTTATTTTTGTGGCAGCCATAGAAATCCATACTGTGTGGAAATAGTTTATCTTTCTAGGGACAGAAAAATCTACCCCTGCGATTCGATTCTTCATTCCATAGTAACTAATCCCATACAACTACAATCACCTAGCCCTGACTAATTTGTCTACCATGCAAGCTATCAGTCATTGCTTGAGAAGATTCTGTTCTAGAAATTACATATAAATCAGTAAGATATTTTGGCGAGGATATTTGACAGTGTGTTTTAGATCATAATTTACCATTGACTACATTTGTGTCTTATCAGATTACTGAGAATTGTGGGCCTCCATTTATTCAGATCTAAACTATTGAGGGATATAAGAGAGAACAAATCCTAGTGGAAATAAAGAGAAATCGGAACTGTTATTTAGAAAAAAATCACGTCATTTCTCTAGTTCTATTTATTTTTCTGCATCAACAAATTTGCTTAGTGAGATAAGAACTATTCTTAGTTTATGAAAAAAGCCTTCCAGGCAATTACTCCTTGATAGCCCCATATTAAGATAAAAGTACAAAAAAAGCATTTACTTGAGAAGCATGACTTTCAGTTCTGTCACTACCTGCATTTGCCTCCTGTCTTTGGTGGCATTCGTTGATCTTCCTATTGCACCTTATCATTTACAAGAGAATAAAGCATCTAATAGACTTGTTCCTCCTCACCCCACATCCCTTAATAAATATCACTTTTTATTTATGTTTCTGTGGCTCATTCTTCCAACAACATAGCCTAAGTCCTTTGTACATCCCTATTCTAATGACCCTTGATCTTCACTCACTGCCAATATTTGCTCCTTATCTGGATCCATTTCACTTAATCTTCCTAGTCTTTCATTTCACTTTTTCTTCTCTTTGACCTAGGCTTTAATGCCAACTAGATCATACTTCCCAGACAAACCTTCGTGAATTGGGTCTGGTTCCATTTCATAGGAATCACATAGGAGGTTTTAGTAAGTAACCTGGTTTTGATATCCTGAGATTCTCTGTTGATCTTGGTTGGTACTTGGGAATCTGTGTAATTTATATTTACTTTGTGACTTCACTGTTAACTACCCCTATCACAACCTGAAGTCTTCACTCTCCTGTCTAGACCCTGCAATCCATCTGTGAGAGTACTGTTTTGCTAGGAGACCACCTTCACCAACTTACATCTGCACCCATATTCTCGCCTTTTGTTATGACATTATAGGTGCTTTCCTTCACCTATGTACTGGCAACTCTGGGGAATACAACTGATTTTATTTTTCTTCAACCTTTCCTTCTTTACTGACTTTTTCCTTACGATATTAAAACCAAGAAAATTCTCTCCCATTCACCACTCTTCACACTGGAGCTCTTCTCTCATCTCTCTCCTCCCCATTCCAACAAAGTGCCTCAAGGGATTGACCTATAAAAAGGGCTGTCTCTAGCTTTTCACCTTCCCTTTGTGCTTCGGACAACTGCAATCTGGCTTCTGCCACCTGCACTCAGCTGCAATTGCTGCAGATAAAATCACCATTGACATCTTTGCTACCAAATTCAATGGAAACGTCTCAGCCTTAGCTTTAGTTACACTTGTGCAGAATTTTACCTACTCACCAACCTCTTCTTAAACTGAGCTCTATTGTGGAGGAGATGGGGTACACTACAACACCCCACCCTTCTTGCCATGTTCTTCAGATCCTATGGATTGAATTTCCCTCTCTTTTTCCTCAACGTTACTCTTGTCATTCTAAATACTTTCTCAGTCATCCTGTTTTATAATCTGATCTTTTACATTATTTCCAGTCTAAGTCTTTCTCTTTGACTCCAGTCTTAGAATCCATGTATCTATTGAATATCACAATGTAGATGATAATAGTACTATTAGACATAAGGACCACAATAAACACAAACTTTGGACCAGCCTGTTTGATAGATTTATCTCAATCTTATAATGTAGCTTCAAATATACTCATTTTCAGATAAGTAAGCTGAGTTTTAGAGATATTTAGTAAACTGCTCAATACATACAACTGAAATCCAGATGGCTTGGTTCCCAATCATTAACCACTTTTCCTACTGCCTCTCATGGTAAATATGTAAGGGCTACTCCAGGAAAGCTCACATCCCACAGGTCCAAACTAATACCTTCCATCTGATTTATAATTGCAATCATTTCCCAACACTTCACTAATTTGCACACTCAAAAATCTGGACTTTTTCTCTTATAGAGCCTTCATCTTCTAGCTTCTGCTTTCTTCATACCTTGAAAATACAGCACTTTCTCCCATCCCTACTGTTCAAATAGCATTCACTGTCCTGAATCCCTGAAGCAGCTTCCTAACTGGTGTCCCTCTTTCAGGTCATGGCCTCTCCAATCCATTTTTCGCAATGCAGTCTGAGTGATTTTCTGAAGTCAAATCTGATCACATCACTTTCTGGCTTACTTAAAGCCTGTCAATGTCATTCCACTGCCTTCAGGATAAAGTCCCGCTCCTTAGCAGGGCATGAAGGTCATTCATGACCTAGCATCTGTTTAGATCTGCAGCTTCTTCTATCAAAAGTACTGACTTCATTCTAAACCCCAACAAAAGGACACTATTTGGAGATTCTTGAGCACTGTACATTTTATTTCAGCATCAAGGTTTTTTAAATGTCCTGTTCTCCTGCCTAATTTTACCTTCTTCCTTCATTTAATAGATTGGCGGCATCTCATCCTTCACAATTCATCTCAAACGTAACTTCTTCTTGTTGCCTTCTCTCTCCTAGGATCCCTCTCTGTTCTCCCAGACAATATCATCATCACACAGGAGGGAGAATTCATCACACTGCTTCCTAATTAGTTGTTTTCTTGCCTGATCCTATCACTGCATTTTAGGTGCCTTCAAGGATAGGCATCATGACTCTCTCTTAGCTTAGTTTTCCCTAGGAAAGGGAAGGATTCAAGTGCAAATAATTTTGAAAGTGATCATAGGAAATAATGGTGGCAGAATAAGAAAGAGAAACAGGGAAAAGGAAGCCATCACTAAGGCACCCAACAATCATGTTAGCACCCTGAGTAAGTGGAGCCTGACACACTGAGTCAGTTGGAAGCCTAGGAAATAGTTAACATCTCCACACACTAAATTGTTTGAACAACCATTCTGATTGAATCTTCACAGCAGGTACCATTAGTTACTGGTTGAAGGCAGCTCTAAGAGGACTTAGGAGTTGAGGTTGGCTATTAATTCCCTGACACTGTCAGCTGGTGGTGTAGATGGTAAAATGAATTCCAGTGACCCAAAATACTCCAAAAGAGAAACAGGAGAAGGCAGGTGAAGGTTAGGATATTGCATACCAAATATGGGTGACAGATGTGGGCCTTAACAGCATTTGCAGCAGACCTGAACATCATCCTAGAACAAGGACTTTATAGTATGAGGTACCTACTAGGTATTCCAAACTTCTTAATAAATAATTGAATACTAAAAAACAACAACAACAAAAAAAGATAGAGGCCAGTGTCCATAACTTATTCATGCCTCTGTTTTCACCATCAAGCATCATTTCTTGTGCTTGGTGCTTGCTAGATATTTTTGAATGAATGAATAATTGATTGAAGTCCTCAGTAAAGCAGAAGATCTCAAAAGTTCTTATAAGCTAAGAGATTCTAATGTGAGTACACACACACACACACACATTTTAAATCAATACACATCTTTCACAGTGTCCTCATCAAACACTTGTCACTCTATTGTCTCTGCATGAGCATTGTGGAGAACAAAGCACACTGATCACTCCTAACCAGTGCATATGAGAAAAAAAGAATGTTGCCACATTCTCCAGTCAGACTCACAGCAGAGTCACTGTGACTAATTGGAGGAGGGCCACCATGACCCAGTTTGGGGGCCCTGTCACTTCAGGAACGTTTAAAATCATACTGTGGGATGGTGGAACATAGATCGACTATTGCCACCTGAGCTCCACTAACGATGGAAATGAAAAGACACTTTCAGTTTCCAGAGCTCTTACTCTGTCGCTTCCCATGAGCACTTTCTGCATGGTTAAAAAAAAAAAAAAAAAAAAAAAAAAAAAAGCAGCTAAAAGTGAAGGTATGGGTAGGGAGGGGCTGGGGCTGATTCTTCAAATAGCTCCCTGAAATGCCATCTAAAACAGGAAGGGCTTGGGGAAAGGACATAGGAAACATGTTTAAACAACAACGGAAAAGGAATGCACTCAGCTTCTGGGTTTTAGAATACTTGACATTTAACAAAAACTATATATATATATTTTTATCTTGGTGAACTGTATATGTAGGTCCATGAGATTTTTTTGTAGTATTGATTTTTTAAGGTAGAATTTTTTGTTCTCTAAGGAAGTTTTTCCTATATTGACCATGTATAATGTATTTTTAAAATACAGAATTTCTATTATACCAGTGTTCTAATTGAATAGCATTCTCCTTTTTTTGAATATAAAATTAATTTGTGATCATAACTAAGGATTTTAGAAAACATGGAAGGAAATATTTTTTAGAAGCACTAATAATCTCTAATGCTCCAAACCATATGAATATTATTAGCACTTATCTTCTACCTATCATCTTTCTATCTAATCCATCTAACAAATTTGAAAGGTATCATTATGAATTTCTGTTTAAAATGTTCTAGGTGGTGTACCCTAAATTTGTTTCAGTAGAACCACGGTTAGGATCCCAAAGAAATTGCTGGTTATGATTTGCTGTGATCATCAGCGACTTTTTTGCAGCTTGTTTTCATGTGGGCGGCAAAAGTCCTGGTGATTCACCTTGGAGAACTTTCTTGAAGAATGAGATGTAAAAGCAGCTAAGCTTTAGGCACAGACAGAGGGACTGGTCAGAGGAGGCAGGTTAATAGGTACTGAGACTATGAATACAGAAAACAGCTGACAATTTTGATCTAAGTATTGATTTGCCAATGCACATAGCATGTATGAGAGTAAATGACATTAAGGATTTCTTCATTTGTGAGAGGTAATGATTCAAAGAAATAAAAATTACTGTGTGGATATGGACATTCATGTAGGTATATGTTTCATAGTATTTGCATTATTTTGTTTGTAAAACTGACAGAATAATTTCCAACTACTAAATAATATTTAAATCTTATCTATTTAAGTTTCTGTCATTGAAACTTATGATCATTTAATAAAAAGCATTTTGTGAAATGAAGTCTAAAATGAATCAATGGATCTATGAGTAATCTGAAAACTACATTATTTTTCTTTATTCCCTTTCAAAGGAAGTACCAGCCCTGGGAGATTTATGTAAAATTCTATACATAACTTATGGAATATAAAAGAGAAAGGCTATAACTGGAATTAGTGAGGTCCAACCTCCTCCTGAGAAAACTCTAGGTCTATTACACTGATTTCCTGGGTTCACAATGCTGGTTAGTTTTAAAAAAAGAACTAGAATAAAATTGACTTAATTTAGTACAAAGTCTTTTGTATTATGCCTCATGACAAAGGGTACATTTTATTTTCATGGAAGATTGATAATTTGTAGGTAGATATAAGACTACTTTATGTTTTAAGTTTTATTAAAATATATATGGTGAAAAGTATACTTATCAAATAACTTTTCCAGAATGACTTATTCATGTGCCCAGAATCTAAATCAAAAAGAAATTTTATCAGTATCCCAGAAGCCACTCTTTTGTTGGGAATCTTCTCTCCCCATCACCATGTATACACAAGAATTCTCCTCCCAGTCACACCATAGAATAGTTTTAATTGGTTTTTAATTTTATACAAATGGAATCTCACTGTCTTAGGTTATCCTACTATACCAAAACACCATAGACTCGGTGGCTTATAAACAACAGAAATTTATTCTCATTATTCTGGAGGCTGAATGTCTGAGATCAGGTTGTAGCATGGTTGTTTCTGGTGAGGGCCCTCTTCAGGGTTAGAGACTGCTGGGTTTCTGTTGTATACCCATGTTTTACTCAACTTGTTTGTCACTGTGATCAAAAGAGCTGACAAGAACAATTAGAAGAAGAAAACTTGATTTGGCTCAGAGTTTCGGGGGGTCTCAGTTTATAGATGGCCAACTCCATAGCTCTGGGCTAGAGGCGAGGCAAAAATATCATGGCAGAGGAGAGTGGAGGAAGAAGGAGCCAAGAACATGGAAACAAGGAAGGAGAAAGAACTCCCTTCACCAGGGACAAAATGTGTACCCTAAAGGCAGGTACCCAGTGACCCACCTTCTCCAGTCACATCCTACTTGCCTACAGTTAATACCCAGTTAATTCAGTCAGTGGATTAATGCACTTATAATAGGTTATGGCTCTCATGACCCAATCACTTCACCTCTAAACTTTCTTGCATTTGCTCATACAGGGACTATTAGGGGATACCTCATATCTAAACCTCAGATGGTAGAAAGAAGCTGGGGAACCTTTACTATAAGGTCATTAATCTCATTGATAAGGACTGCACCCTCATGACTTATTTAATTCCAAAGACCTCACCTCCAAATACCATCACATTAGGATGAGGGTTTAGTCTGTAGACTTGGTAGGAACAAAAATATCCAGTTTGTAATGCATTCTGCTGTCATATATAACAAATTAGAATAAAAATTTTTAAAAAAGAACAAATGTTCTCTTTTGAGTTTGGTATGTTGTTCCACATTACACATGTGGGAGTCATCCATATCATTACTTATAGTTCATCAGGTTGCTGTAGATTGGTATGCTATTTATAGTGAGACTATGCCATAATTTGCTTATTTTTTATCCATTCTGCATTTGATTTGCATTGGAGGAGTTTCATGATTTGAATTATAAAACAAACAAACAAACAAACAAAAACGCAAGTGTCCTAATAGAGTATTCTTATAACCATTTTGTGTGTATTGTGTATATATATGTGGACATGTCTATGCTTTGAGCAGGAGAACTGGTATGCCATTAGGTGTGTACAGTTTATTTTTAGTAGGTTCTCCCAACAGGTTTTTATTTTTATTGTGAATTTTATACTTTCACAGCAAAACCTGAGTTGTTGTTTCATATACTTGCTGATGCTTGAAATTTTCACTTTCCTTAAACTAATTTCAATGGTTGTATAGTGACATAGTGTTGTGATTTTTATTTGCACTCTCATGATCACTCAATATATTAGTTGGCTATATTCATTTGGAAAGAATTTTTTCACATTTTGCACATTTTTCTATTGAGTTGTCTTTTTCTTATTGAACTGTAGAAATTCTTTAGGCAATTTTAATGAATCCTTTATTGAATACAAATATTGCAAATAACTCCTAACCACCCTTTGGATTGCTTTCTTAAATGTGTAGATTAAAGGATAAAAGAATTGGAGAAGTTTTGAATAAAAAGTTTTAAAATAAAAGTAGTTCTTAATTTTAATATAATCCAGTTTATCAATTGCTCACATTATCCTTAGTTTTTTTTTTTTTTTTTTTTTTTTTAATTATCTTGACTAAGACATCTTTTTCTCCTTCTTGTGCATTTTACATTTTAAATTTTTTGGTGTTGCTTTTTTGTTCTTTTTACTGAATCATATAAAGAAATACCTTCACAAGGAAAAATTCATTTGAAGAAAAGTGGAATAATCTTGTAATTTGGCATAAAGGATCAATTTCTATGAAGTAAAACTTACTGGGAAAACGTACACCAAATGTCGAGATGGAGCTTTCTTGTATATAAATTTTGGTAGTTCTCATTGTTACTAAGGCAGAAATTTATTGAGCAAAAGTTGTGAGCAGCCTACTGTGATAACACTTTGTCATAAGCAAAAGAACATTTGGAAAATTGTGAAAAGTATTTTCTATTACAAAAGCCAATGTAAATATAGGTGCTCAAATTACTGCTAGTGGTAATATGAAGGTTCATGTGCATTTTGTTAAAAAAAAATTCAAACCCAAATATAATGAAATTATTAAATTTAGAATTCCACCTAAATGACTGTTAATAGTAATGAAGCAATGATCAGAGAAGTGTCAATAGCCAGCATCTTTTCCCATTGTGCTCTTTATTGTTGTACTTGCTCTAGCTTGCTTTTGTTCTTGCTCTTATTCTTGCCTCTGAGACATAAAGATGATAGATTTTATATAATTTATTAAAAGTTTATAAAATCGTCAAAAACGTCTTTGATGGATGAAGTCATACAATTTTTTTTTTTTAAATCATCTATTTTCCCACTTCTGATTAGTTGTGAGAACCATATGTATGTAAAACAAGAAGCTCTCAAAGTGGGTTTTGGTGAGAACTCGAAGAAGTCAATTAGAACAATCATAAAAGATGGCCAAATTAGAAAAAAAAAAAAAAATATTTTGAGCCTTGCCTCCTGTTGAACAGATTGTACCTTACAAAATCTCATTTAAGGAAAGGTTTTCTTGTTTCTCCCCAAAACTAATTGAATCTACTGGCTGTCATTGATGAATAGTTGGTGAATAAACTCATTAAGTTTTCTGAAATTTCATTGTTTTTCAGCTGTGATGACATTGTTAGATTAATGAAAACGTTTAATTCTGATTTTTTCGTCAAGTTAGCATGTTCTTCTGGTGGAGGAATTGTGAGGGTGTGCCTCTGGAAGATTTTGGTGAAAAAAAAAATGTATACTCGTATTCCTCTTTCAAAAATCAAAAACACCATGGGTATTTTATTTTATTTTTTTATGGTGAAGATTGATCCCAGGGCTTCATGGATACTAGACAAGCACTCAGCTACTGATCTGAACGAAGCCCATCATGTGTATTTTAAATGAAAATTTCATCAATTTTAGTTCAGTGGCATCAGTTTTACAGATTTTATTTTGAAAACTTTCTTCCTCATATTCCTATTATGAGTCAGGCACTGCGCTAGGCAATAAAGATCCAGTGGTAACATGTGTAGCCCCACATTAAGGCGCTTATAACTTTATAAGAAGGTTTGCACAAGACATGCATTTTGCAAATGCATGGGTACGCCTGGTGCACATGCATTACAGTAGGACACCCAGGTTCCAGTTACCCAGTCTGAAAATGTTAATGGAAGACACAGACCATACCAGTCTGTTTGCCAAGTGGTTCAACTGTTTTCACTTCAGGTTATGTTGTGCCAATTAAGTTTTAATTGTCCTTATAGTCATTGTGTTTACAGAAATAGAACTGTGGCTCTGCTATTTTTAGTCTTAACCCAGTATAGAATTGTACCCTTGGGCGCCCAGTGACTCAGAAGCTCTGTCTCTTTTTTGTTCTGCAATAGCAAATGAAAAATATGGGCTCAGATGTTGCCCATATTCCTCAGGCAGCTCCAGGATGCTTGGGCCTGTAAATCACTGACTGCCTTGGTACTCTTGCTGTGGGACAAACCAAAGGGCCATGACTATTAACCCACATTAACTCCCAGAATGTAACTGCATAAAGGCCAACTGGAAAGATTTTCATATTGAACGTATTACCCAGCATAAAATACATGAGTCTCTAATATTCTTAAAGATTACCCTTTTCCCTCATGGGGTAGGATTCCCACTTGAAAACCTTAAATTTCTCCTTTATCCTCAGAATTCGTAATGACCAATCTGCAAATAAATAATCTTTCTTTTGTACCACATGTACAACGTTTTGGAGAGATTTGCTAGTGCGTTTCCATTAATTTCTCTAGATCCATTTTCCCACCAGAGGGTGACCCCTCTGGCCCATATTATTTGAATTTCCTTGCCCTTTAGTTTCCATTTGGCTAGACCAATTTGGTATTTGTCAAGTAGCAGAAGAAAGAGTTCTGGGTGTTTATTCCTCCCTTATTCCCGGGAGCTTATTCTGCATACTTATTCCTCCCTGATTGGCAACTGTTTGGCATTAGTGGTGTTTATCTAAAATCAAAGCTGCTGTTGGATGACTTCTTCTTTTTTAAATTTTTTAAGATGTTGATAGACCTTTATTTTATTTATTTACTTATATGTAGTGCTGAGAATCGAACCCAGTGCCTCATACAGGCTAGGCAAGTGCTCTACCACTGAGCCACAACCCCAGCCCCTGGATGACTTCTTTTTACTGCTATCTCTAAATTCCATTAGCTCATCTTTTCTCTTGTGTTTATGTGATTAGGGTGATGTGTTAGGTAGAATGATGGCCCCCTAAAAATGTCCATAAACTAATCCATGTGAATGATGAATGTAATCCTTATGTGGTAAAAGGGACATTGTAGAAATGAATTAAGAATCTGGAGATGAGGAGATTATCCTGGATTATACAGACAGTCTCATTGTAATTACAAGAGCCCACATAAGTGGGAGGTAGGAGGGTCAGGGCTAGAGATGTGATGAAGGAAACATTTGAATGATATAGCTGCTTGCTTTGAATTTGGAAGGGAGGCTGAGGAATACAAGGGACCTAAAGGACATGGAAAAAAGCAAAGGAATGCTCTGGGGAAAAAAATGCAGCCCTGCCTGCATCTTGACTGTATCCAGTGAGACTTCCAACCTTCAGATATGATAATTTGCATTGGTCTAAGGCAAAATATTCTTGAAAATTTAGTACAGTAGCCATAGTAAATTAACTCAGGTGATGATGGCTTTCCATTGTTGCTAGGTGCATGATACTGTACCATTCTTTTACAGGTGGACCTTCACCTGACCTACATCATCATGAGTAATCCCTTCATTCATTGTTTTTCAATTATCTCCTGGAATGTACCACCTGATTTCTGCCGGATTCTAATATGCATATACATTTTGGTATAGCAAAGCCCATATTTAGGGATGAATCTGTGGTAGCTATAGTTTCTGACAAAGATATTTACTGTAGCCTTATTTTTACAACAACAAAAATAAGAAATAAAACAGATTTTCAGGAGCAAAGGACTGGTTACCTAAATTATAGTAGATCTGTATAATATAATAATAGATTTCTGGAAAATGTTTATGTATTCATACATTGTGTATAAAAAATTAGTCTACAAATCGGATATGACCCTATCCATATCTATATTTGAATATATCTACCTATTTTATCTATCTGTTTAAATAAATATGTAGAAAAGAAAAAAAATGTTAAATGGTAGTTTCAGTGGTTAACTTTTGCTAATGGATAAAGACTCATATTATTTCTTTTTACTTTTGCACATTTTATAAGTTTCCCACAAATTTTTCATAGTAGTCATAAAGGAAACATTAAAAAAGTGATAGGACTTCTTCATATGTGGCTGAGTGTTTTGCATTATATAAGAAACACTTTTCTGGTTTCACTCATGGTTAAAATAATGCTTTCTTCCACCTAAAGCTACTATGTGCAGCCCCATTATAGTTACTTGTATTTTTTTCTGTCTTTTATCATATTACAAACACTTCAAAGCAAAGAAGGCCTGAAATTGTTCTCTTTCTGCATCCACAGTGCCTTATTTGGAGCCTGTGGTATGTTCACTGAAAGCTTTCTATTGAATTAAATTTATAGGTGCTTAATCAAAATTCCCTTGATAAAAGACTTAACTCCAGACCCATAATATATAAAAGTAAAAAGAAAAGAAAAGAAAAAAAAAGAATTGTGGGGCACATTTATTCAGCAGAGAGGCAGAAAATAAACAACCTGATTTAAAATGCAAATGGATAGTGAATTATTTATATTATATTCTTGTCCTAGCATTGTTCATTTAAAATTTGTTTACTAAGAGGATTGTACAAATGTTAAATACTCAGATGAGGTAAACATTAGGACTAGGTCACTCAAAAATCACATCAAATATTGAAAAAGAAAAAAATAAAATAGCATATTGTAATTCAGTAAAACCAGAAAACCTTCATGGACCAGGTAGAGACTATTGAGTCTATTGAGTTGGGAAAAAGAGTCTAGGAATAGGACACTTTTTTACAGAAGACTTAGAAGAACTTCTAAGTTATTCCCTTTCTTCTACACATTTAACCCAAATCCACAATGACAAAGCATAGAGATAGCAGTTTTTGCATAAACCCTAAAGATCACATCATTTGGTTAATTTAATTAGGCCTTCATCACAGACAAATGTTGTTGCAACTAATAGAATAATATTGAGCCCAAAAAAGAGATGAGGGCCATGCAATGAATCTGCACTCAAAGATGAGGCGTTGAGTTAGACAACGGGCAAAACCTAAGTGAAAACTACATGTCTGCATACCGAGAAAGTGAGAAATAGGTGTTTAAATCAGATGTAGGAAACCATAAGGGGCCAAGAAATTGGCAGACAGAGGAGGGTCAGAGTAGCTCTTCTGAAGAATTATATTATTTTATTCTTTGAGTTTCAAAAGACTTCAGGAATCTATAACACTGTTGCTGAAGCAGGGATAATCAACTCCCTATATATTTGAGTTTTAGAAGTCAAATTATTATTTTTTAAATGTGAAAAATTCTTTAATAGTTTTTGAGATACTTTTATCACCACACACACATAATTTGCTCTAAGTATTGCTTTCTAGATTTCATGAAGTGCTCTGTTGGCCAGGGAGGGATCAAGTTTATTCTCCAAAGTTAGAATAAGAGGGAAGAGTTTAGACAACCAGTTGGCTGAGATGTCCCTTCTACCCTTTCACTAGCTTTTACTCAGAAGTGAAATTCTTTGGGGTTATTTGGGCCTTAAAAATCACTTCTCTACATATATATTTGGGGCTGGCATTGTGACTCAGTGGTAGAGTGCTTGCCTAGCATGTGTGAGGCACTGGGTTTGATTCTCAGCACCACATAAAAATAAATAAATAAGATAAAGATATGTGTCCATCTACAACTAAAAAAAAAATATTTCTTAAATCCTAATATGATCTGGAACATTTTTTTTCAACAAGATATCAGGATTTCTAACTTAAAGTTTAATATAAGAACTGCAAGGCAAATCTTCTTTTAAAATGAAATGTCATGATGCAGGGTCACCTTAAGGCACATCTGTGACCACTGCCTCATTCTTTCGGTAGCATTGATTTGCTGGAGGTAGAGGGAGTTCATTGGTGAGTGGACAATATTGAAAGAGAGGATGAGAGCATTTGACTATTTGTTAAGTGTTACTCTATGGGGTGGCATTATTCCACCCAATTTATAGCTGGGAAGATAGAGATTCCTACAGGCTTGAGTTTGGGATCCCAACTTTGTCTCACACCGGACTCCCTATTCTTAACCGCATCAAAAGTCTCAGGGTGAGAATCTGAGCGTTACTAACTTCATCATATTTCCATCTTCCTTCTTCATCATATGCCCCAAATGCACCTTCAATCTTCTGAAGGCTATGGAATCACCATGTGAAACATCATCACACAGCTCACAATTAGAAAGGAAGTTGGGGGAAATGAAACCAGAAAGGTCACAATCTTCAAGAAAAACAGTCCAACCAGATGAATGAGATGCTACCATCAATTAGAATGCAGCATTTTTATTGTAAAAGTCCACATGTTAGGCAATTCCCTTTGTGAAAAGGCTTTCGATTACAGAGACAGGGCACAGCTGATAATTAAGAATTAGATTATATATAGTATATATCCGTGTTGCCAATACTATGCACACATTGGAAAGCTAGCTTTTTTAGTGTCCCCATTACAGAACACATTTCAAGTTGACAAAAATAACATGTTTCTCACCATTGAAATTTGCCAACAACTCTCCCAAAGAGTCAACATTTAATATCTTGACAATTTAAAACAAGAAAATAATTCATTCTATTTACATTTGTTTGAGGTTAAATATGAGAGCACTGATATATTAAACGTTGCAAAATTGGCAGCTAAATGTATTTCAAGATTCATCCAGATGACTTTACATGGTTTTATATTCACAAAGTCTCTCTCTTCTTCCTACTTTTTTTCAGATTATCTATAAAGTTACACTAGCTATTATTAAACTCTGACTTAGAGTAATGATTGCCATAAAGAAGAACCAACAAAGGGTGCTATTTTAGAAAAAATAAGGACTCAGGTAAGTATATAAATATGGGACTCAGCTCATCATATTTGAAGTCTGGGACAATCACTTCATTTCACTATAATATAGTCTCATGGGGCCACAATCATAGGCTAAATGACCTCCATGTGAGCCATTCATCTGTTCATTTGGTTTTTAATTTAATCTCTGTATACTTTTTTCACAGAGCATAGAATACTACATTCTGAATGACAGTCAGGTATGAATCTTGCTTATGCCTTTCATAAATTTACAAGCAGGATTTTCAAAGGGTCAGAATTGACTCACATCCACACCTGGAAAAAAATAATATAACAAACTCTATGCCCTCTTATTCATTTCTGTACACAAATATAGAACACAGATACTATTTTAAAAGGAGTGCAGACTTTACCTGAAACAAATTTTTGAAGATGAACGTAGTAACCAAAGATCTTTGGATCCTCTGTGGTTATGTCTACAAAATCAAGCATCACTTGACAGTGCCAACATGAATAGATGAATCACTCGTTCCGGGGCAGCATGGAGAGATTCACCAGAAGTTTATGAAGGCAACTTATCTCAAACCATAATTATTGAGCGCTGACTATGTGCCAGATACTATTCAAGGTGCTGAGGACCCAAAGAAGAAATGACAAGGATTCTGCCCACAAGGCACTAACAGTCACTAAAAGCAGATCTTAAGATGGAGAGTAAGTCTGCTATGATCTATCACCCTAAAAGGAAGAAAAAATAGCGGCAAGCACATGTGATTACTTTATAGCTTACTTGTGAAATTGGGCATATTTAGAGTTGGCAAACGTCAATTATTCAGCCTATATTTTACTTAAAGTGTTTTGTAATATGCCATACAAGAAATAAAAATAAACTGAATCTTCATGCATGAGGGAGAAGGCAATGGAAATTCCTCCCTCCAATTCTAAACCCAAATCCTTATAATTACATTCATGATTCTTTTATAACTCAAAGACACAAAATAAAGGACAATACTTTATGATGATAACTTCAATCCATTTATTTTGGCTCTAAAGAGATGCATGCATTAAACTTGAAGCATTCTACATTATTGAAATATTTACATCATTGTACATGTGATGTGAAGGAAATTTTCTTCCTATCATGGGATGAAGGAATAGAGATTTCTAATCTAGGCTTATGATTATTCTCAAATGAGGGAGTCCATTGTGTTCATTGTGTCCAAATTTACCACAACTTGCCCCCGAGTGAACTTAGGATACAGTTTTGGACCTTTGTATCTAATTATTTTATGAATCAAGTAAGGACTCTATCACTATAAACAGGCAGAGCTTTCACTATTTCAGTTGCTATAGATGAAAAATAACCTTGCTTGGTTTCAAGTCTTGCTCTAATTTTACTTTGCCTTGCAGGTATGAAACACAGCGAACATTAAAGTTCAAATTATACTAACCAAAGGAGAGTTGGGCACAAACAATATGACATTGTACAATTTACCAGGTTAGGACATAGAAACAAATTCAGGTCATTATCAACCACACAGGGGATTTCTGAAGTGGACTTAGAAGGGACATCTTATTTCCATGAGATTCAGTGAATAAGATCCAGATCAAGAAAACCCATACCTCCTCACAGGTAAAGATAAGAGACCCAATAAACCAGATTGAACAAGCAGAAAGCAGTGGGGAAGAAGATGCGAGCATAGGAGTCCATCTTGGCGATGCGGATGTGTATTCTCCCATGTCTCCAGGCCCCTGTGCGGCAGTCTTCAAAGCAGCAGAAGAAGCTGGCACAGTCCTTGCCATCCAGACACTCGTACCCATACTCTTCATCCCTCTCTTGTAGGTGCGTGGCATTGTTCATTTGAATGGTGGCTGACCTTGGGCGGATATCAATGGTAGGGGGGCCTGAGACACGGGTAGGGAAGGAAAGGAAACCAAGTTAGTTACACTTGAGAAATCCTAGACGACTTTTCCA
The DNA here is from genome assembly GCA_025594165.1 of Tamias sibiricus. Classification (NCBI taxonomy): domain Eukaryota; kingdom Metazoa; phylum Chordata; class Mammalia; order Rodentia; family Sciuridae; genus Tamias; species Tamias sibiricus. Next base: position 17,926,254 of record CM046662.1, read on the forward strand.
TAATGCCACCAATGTGATGATGAATCTGAGAATGGGTGCTCAGGAAATTGCTATGACATCATGATCTACAATGATAAAATTGAACTTAGAGAGCACATTTGCATATTTCAAATTTTGAGCTTAAGCAGTGCAGCTGAAAATAATATCATCAAGCTAATAGCTAGAGCAAGAATATTGAACACCAAAAGAGCTTTCTATTAATTATTAGATATGAGGTTGGTTACATGAAGGCATTTAATGGTGTTGCATGTGAGTGAAACAGAGAAATAAAAATGCATCTATTTTGAAATCAAATTTTATGTCATGCTTACTTCTAAGGCAAATAGGAAACCCCATTACACTGAGCAAGTATATTAAATGATGTTAATAAAAAATGCTAATATATATGTAAAAATAGATGTTTCCTGATTTTATACCACAGAGGGATAACTTATGTTTTTAGAGAACTTTGTCTGACATTCACCAATTTGAAGCTTAAAAATATCACCCATATTGACCTACATCTGAATGAAAATTTCAAAAAAGCATGTAACTGCCTGTTGAATTTTTTAGCATATGAGGAGGAACTAGTACCCAAAGACTACATGCTAACCTAACCTTTTCTGCCAGACCAATAATAAAATTGCTAAAAAAACTAAAAGATTTATTTAATGTTAATTTGACTGATTTAGCTTTAGGATAAAATAAACACAATTCTAATGTGTCTAAATCAGATATTAGAATTGAATAGAAATCTCATTGCACTATTTCTCAGAGCCAACAGCCCTGATAATTAATTACCCTAGAAGAAAAGTATGGATGTAGAAACTCAGCCTTTTAAAGGCAGTATTCTTAAAAAAAATTCACAAGTATAGTTCAGACAATCACAGATTAAGTTTACAAAACAATATTTAGGATTCATTCTTTAAATTAGCATTTACAGAGTTAAATTTTACTTTTTAAAGGGCATATATGTGGGAAAGTTAGCCAGTAGAATTGGATCCCATGTTCATTCAAGGAAAGAGGATCAGTCTTGGTTTTGATGTATAAAAAGACCTTCTTTACCTATGACATCTCTCATAGGCCTGATAGCTTTTGAGCTTGCTATAAGATCAAAACCTATGAGAATTAGTGAATAGTTGTAGAATCAACTCTAGAAATCTACAGACCTTTCTTCATCTTAAACGTGTTATTTCTAGCAGAATACTTAAATTCCTCCATATAAAAACATAAATAAAACACCATGGAAGCGTTAATAGTTAAATTTAGCAGTGGCATGCAGTGAATTTCCATTCCAAAAACATTATACCTTGAAGGAAAACATCCGAAGAAGCTTTGGGTTTGTAGACAGAAAAGAGAATAGCAATTTTTTTTTTTAATTAAAAGAAGGAAAGGGGAAAAGGAAAAAAGAAAAAAGAGAGACAAAATAAGATAAATTAAAAATACATTTTGAAAACAGTAAGTAAAATGAACTGAAATTATAAACACAGAAGGAATCTTCTGAGCTTGGGATAAAGTATATGCCTAAAATTTGAAAACAGAATTTTGTAATACTAGTAAAATTTTCAATAAATTAATCCAGTTATCTGGTTGCAAATTCCAGTGTCATTCAGCTGTGAGGAAACTTCCTGTTGTCTGTTTTTCCCATATGGAAATACTATGGATTTATCTCCTCACCTCATATTAGTGTTAGTGAGTCCTGATAGAATGAGCCACGGTTTGTTAAACAGGATGATGAAAATTCAGCTGCTCATTCACCATTTAGGCTTTCACTAGCTTTGGTAAATTAACAAATTGGCCTAACAGGGAAAATGAATAAAATTACCTGTTTGTTTTCACTTTCTCAGGTTTTTTAATCCCCTGTCCTTTCTATCTTCTTTATTTCTTCTGCTATTTCCAAGACCCTGGTTAAAGGAATCCATCTGTGTCTAACTCAGCAACAAAATGCACTCTGCAGTGACACAGCTGATAGAGAAGGCCAGAGGACTTCTAAAGGGCTCTTCAGAATTTGTGTGAGAGCCAGTCCTCACATCCTTGTGACACTGGCAGGTAATAATGCTGAGTGTCAATAGAGCCATCCTCTTGGGGGACAATGAAATGGAAAGTGAAGGAGGGGAAACAAACAAAAACAAACAAACAAACAAATTAAAACCAGGAGAGAAAAAAAATGGGAAGGTAGAGAGAAGCAAAACAGCTAGGGAAGGAAAGACTGCATAAAGCATAATAAACATTCTAAAAATTAAAAATAAGCATTTCCTTTTACTAATCATCTAGAATAATGTTGCTTCTTTCTTTACTTGCTACACAGTCTCATGGTCAAATAAGCATGAGCCACTTGTAGAAATTCACGGGAGTTTTGGAGATGCATCAAGCCATGACCTGTATCAGTCAGAGTCCCCTCATAATTTAGCTCACTATCACGGCCCTGGAGGCTCTGAGAGCAGGGGACCAGGAAAGGCTGTAAGTTGAAGAGGGCAGGGCCATTACCTTTGCCCTCTCTTGGAAGAAAATGGACTTTAACTTTCATGTGAGCCCCTAAAAGCCAGATACTGCACTCAAGTGGGTAAATGGGTTACGCACTTGTAACGAAGCATATTAACACCCACAATAACAGAGAAGTGCTGTAGGCATTTATAATTTTGCCTCATCCTCTCTTTAAAGTTTAGTGCAAGTGGAAGTCAGCCTACCTGTTTCCAAATCATTTTGACACTGAAAGAAATTCAGGCTGGTAACTGCCTAGACTATTCCCAGCAACTTTCATGACCAGCTACTGACAATAAGAATTTTCATTCAATTTTTGGTAATGTTTTTGTATTTTGTTTGTTTTCCTCAATACCACATTTATTTCTCACAGCAGCCCCAGAAAACATTTAGTTTGAATAATATTAAATTTATCTTATATATGAGAAAAGAAGAAAAAGAAAAAAAAAAAAACCACAGAAGCTAAGTAACTTGCTCGCACAATAGTGAGACATTTGTTTTAATAACAAGGAGATGCATGTTAAGTATGCAGTCAGTAGAAGTCCTCAGCGGGCAGTGTACACATGCATGCTCAGGTGCACACACACACACACACACACACACACACACATTTGCAAAAGCGTTGTGAACCTTAAAACTTCAAAAACCTGTGACTTCTTAGTGGAATCCCTTCGATGAAAGTTTTAACATAAAACACCAATAATTTAAAAATATGAAAGTTGGGCAGAAACATGAAAACCAATAAAACCTAGAGAGTAGTAGTAATTAGAAAATGGATACACTACTCAGAAATGGCTTTAATCCTCACAAAATGAAGAGATCAAGTAGTTATATTTGCATGAGGAGTCTAAGAGAATCAGGGCTCTCTCAAGTAACTAATGGCCATAAATGGATCTATTTATGGTCTGGTCAAAATTCACACATTCTGTTTTCATCTTGAAGCCCAGAGTGCTGAGCCTTAACATGCAGATAAGCTAACAGAACCAAACTAAGACAAAACCAGGTAAACTTCCCATATAAACATTTCTATGATCCAAATAAGAAATGATACATACAGGATTTTTCTTCTTTTTGTCTTTGTCCTTGCTTGGTTTCCTATTGCTGACAAAATAATGCAGGGTGCCATACTCCACCAATGCAGAGAAGACAAAGATGAAGCAAACAGACACAAAGAGATCCATTGCTGTGACATAGGAGACCTTGGGGAGAGATTTGCGGGCAATGGTGCTGAGGGTGGTCATTGTCAGGACAGTTGTGATACCTAAAAGAGGCACAATAGAATCAATGGTGTTACAGCATCATTATATTGAGTAACTGAGTCACCAAGAAGACTAATCTCTTTTTGTTGTTGTTGCTGAGGATTGAACCCAGGGCCTTGTGCATACAAGGCAAGCACTCTACCATCTCAGCTATATCCTCAGCCCAAGAAGACTAATCTTGGTTTGTGGTTTCTGATAGGCAGCATCAGTGGTGGGGAAGGATATATAACTGAACTTAATCCACTCTCTCCATGAATATTATTATATTTTCACTATGCATCATTATTGTGACAAACACTGAATTTATATTGGAACATTTTCCAAGCAAACTAACCCACTCCAATAGTTGTTTCGTGACAGGAAACAAAATTAAAACAACCTGCTGCAACAAGCAGGAAAAGGTGACAGGTTCCTCTAGTAAACCTGGGTTGTGTGTGGAAAAGGCAATGTGGCTTCAGCATTCAAGTTGGTTCTAGCCCTTGCTGTAGGAACTTAGTTAGCCATCTTAACTATCTGGGCTTTGATTTCCCCATCATTCAAACTAACTCCTTGAAAGCCCACCTTAAATTTTATCATTCTAGGATTCTAATTCTGCATATCCTGTAGTTACTGGAAGTGTCTTTAGGTGTTTCTAGAATGGTAACTCCATGCCTTCACCATCTCCAGTTTTATGACTTTTCTCATGCGGGAAGAAAACCCACAAAGATTCCATCATTTAATGATGGCAGATGACAGTTATACCCAGGAGACTTCACAGGAAAGATCAAGCCTTGGAAGAAAAGAAGAGTAATCAAGGAAACTATGACTGGAAATGTAATAGCCCTAGTACTACACTGTTCCTGAATATTTGATAATCCACCTCATTTTCCATTTGCTACATTCTGTGACAAGAGATCTCTCTCTTGATGGCCATTGTAATCCCATAGTAGAGCATAGTGCTGGGATTCAATAAATACTTGTTGAATGAAAATGTGAAAAAAATCTATCAATAGATAATATATATGTGAAAGACCCAAGAGGCTTAGCCTACATTTGTGAATAGTAATTCATATTTACAATATGTAGGAGGTGGTCAAATTTCTTTGGCAAGGCACTATGTCAAGTGCTTTATATATTATCCAAGAAAATCTTCCTAATTTTCCTATGATGTGTCCTATAACTGTTACCTTTTTATTAATAATTGTAAAAACACCAAACACAGGAAGAATAAACACTTGTCCAGGCTAGTAAGTGGTAGAGATGAGATCCAAACCCAGGCAGCCTGACTTTAAATGTTACATTTTGAACCACCACTGTTGTATTTCCATGAACATATGGAAATATATGAATGATATGCAGCATGAAGATTCAAAGATTTGGGTGGGAGTGAGTGTAGATTCCTGATTGAGGAATTATTATGGGCCTGGGGCTCTTTCATGCTGTCATGGAGGAATCTTTGGAAAGTTCAAGTTTCTTATCTACCAACAGAGGATGGAAGGTGGGGAAGTGTTGGGAAATTTCATGAGGCTTTTGTGAAGATTAAATTAAATAATGTGCATACAACATGCTATAGTTTGGTTTTGCTAAAGGTCCTCCAAAGGCCTTGGGCTTGATTCCTCAGCTTGGACCAACAGGAAGATGATGGAATCTTTAGTAGGTATGATCCAAGAGAATGAATTTAGGTTACTGGGCATGTGTCCTCAAAGGGTATATTGGACCTCTGCCCCTCCATGTCTCTGTCATTGGTTCCTGGCTTCCATGAGGTGAGCAGGCCTCCTCTGCCATGTCCTCTGCCAGGGTGTACTGTGCTACCACAAACCCAGAGGAATGGGTCTAGGGACCAGGGACTAAAATAAACCTTACGTCCTCTGAAGTTGATTTAGCTTGGGTATTTGTTACAGTGTTAGAAAGCTTATCAACACAGAGTACCAATATTTCATAAAGTCTCAGTAAATCTTAGGTTTGGGTATCATTCATTTTAGAGAAGGAAGAAAGATCTGTTTTTTAAACTAAAATTAAAAAAAAAAAAACTTTAATTAGATTATCTATGCATTCATTGAAGTTGAAATGCTTGATTATACCCAATTACAGCTCATCTTTTTTGTGAAAAACTTAAAAACTAAATTGGAGCCTTGGCCTTCATTTCATGATCAGGCCTCAAGCCACACTTGACCTATGACATGTTAAAACCTCTGTATTTATGGTAGATACCAGAGATGAGTTCATTTTAGAAAACCTGGTGTGTGACAGTTTAAGAAAAACAATGACATGCAGATTAAACACTGATCTAGAACATTCCGAAGATACTATTTAGGCTACATGGGAGTCAATCACAGCCATATAAGGTATAGTTTGAAGAATCACTACATGATATTTTTAGGTAGCTACCTGGAGCCACAGGAAAGAAAATGACTATGACATTAAGCATGAGAAGTGATGACACAGTAGGTTTCCCCTTTTCACTAACTAACAATAAGATAGCATTTAAAATCCAGTTTGGCTAAACAAAGGCATTAGACTTCTCTTACTGGAGGTAGATGAAAAATATCCATAGCTTTTACCAAGTCCTCCAGTGTTGGTATGAATCAAGCTTCTCAGGAATCTCAGCTCAGCTCAGACTACTTTGATAAAAAAAAATACCAATTGGCATTTTCCTCTTTTTGTGCATCATCATTGACACATAATCGAACCTCATCAGCTACCAGCTGTGTAGCTACAGTCAAGTGTTATAAGCTCCAGGATGACCATTCCCTGTGTTCTGGTGGTCTAGGCACAGAGAATAGCATGTGACTGTGCAATGTGGGCATATTTATCTCACTCAGCAAAGAATTTGGCTCTGACTGTTCTCTGGCAATAAGGTTAAAGTTAGCAGGTGTTCATGCTCATCTCATTAAACTCTTGATGATGAGCACTGGAAAAGATAATGGAACTCAATGAAATCTAGAGCAATGTTCTAAAAGGTGGCTGCACATTGAAATCAACTGAATTTTTTTTTTTTAAATCCAAAGCCCCAGGCCATGCCCTTGACAATTTAATTAAGCATTTTTGGGGACTGTATTAAATAATCTTACTTTTTTCTTTTCTTTATTTCTTTTCTTTTTTTTGTTTCAACAAGTAATTTAGATATTTCTCTAATTAAAATGAACACTATAGAAAACATTGTTGGTTACATTATTTTACTTTTAGAAGTGCTCCTAGTAATATAAATATGTAATTGAATTTAAGAAGCACTGATCTAGATGAGTGAGACAGCAAAGTTGAAAGAGCGATATTGGCTCAGGCTTGCTGCTCACTTTTACCACGACCAGCATTCAGCAAAGCTGCCCACCCAGAGCAAATCTATGTTCTATTAGCCAAGGTACAAATTTATTACCTATTGAACTTGTGACCTTATATAAGCTGTTTAACCTTGCAGCACCTTTACTTCCTTAGCTTAGCTCTAAAAACTTTGATGATAATTTGTGCTATCATTGCAACTTCTTGTAGTTGTTGCAAAGAGAAAGGATAAAGACTATATTGAACTTGCCTGACTTATTCATAAATGATAAAGAAATAGGAATATGTGTCTGTATCTTGCTCAGAAATCTGTTCCTCATTTCTTAACTCACTCATCTCCATTCCTTCTGCTAACAGGCCAACTAACACATTTCATGAGTGGTTGAAATGAGTTATCTAAGGGATGGTAAAAGGGTTTTTGACCCACAAGAGTCCAGGTTTCAAGAGGAGAGATTGACTGAAATATTTACCTTAAAATATTTTAGGGAAGAGGGTAAGTTGGAATATATCTATATCAATGTATTTGTCCCATCAATTCATTGAAATATGCATTAACTGAATGATCATTGAGGTACCTGTTATGTGCCAGAGAGTATACTGGGGATATATGACATTTACATTCTGATTTTAAATGACATGTGAAGATGTCATGTAACACCTTCTATTCAGTGACAAGTAATAGTCCTAATGTATTAGACTCAGTGTATTCTGGGAATGTGTCAGCATGAAGCATGAGATGAGATATTTGAATTGTTGAATAGGATTTGTAACAAAAAGTACTGCATATAACAGGAAAAATCAAAATAACTTCATTTTGAAACAGATGGGAAACTAAATTAGGTTTGGAAGAGGACAGATATGCAAATGTTGTCTTTCTTCCCAGTAATCACTTCTGCCCTCAGTTTAATAACCTAGTACAGATCATTTTGTCAGAAAATGACTACATAGTAGCTACCATTTCTGAGGCTTCACCCTGTTCAATGTGCTGTGTGCATAGAATACCTTACATAACCCAAAGAGAATCTGCAAATTGGGAACTGGAAATGATGCATGTTTTACATGTGAGGAAACTGATGTAGAGAGAGGGAAGGGCATTCCAAGGTCATAGAGGATGCCAAGTCCAGATTTGACTTCAAATTCCCAGTTCTTACCTATCTTCTGATATCATTTCTTTAGTCAAGGAGTTGGCAAAAGCTGTTGTTGTAGGTTTCATGTAGCTGATGAAAGGGGACTGTGGTTTTATAATTACATTTCCCATGCTATATATGTAGTTAAGTCTTTACAGTTTCATTCATGGACCTAGACTCCATGCTCCTGTGTTCCTGTTTTGATTTAGTCTATTTAATACTTCTTCTCCAGGTGAAGAAAAAGACATGGAGAATCTAAGGTAAATATCATCATATGTAATATTTGGAGAAAACTTCAAATAACCTTAAAATTGGTCTTTTGTCCAAAATTTTATAGGTAAATGTGTTTTTCAAAAAAATAATTTGTTTGATGGATCTTCTGTAAAGAGCCAAGTACTTCCAATATCATTGCAATCATTGTGAAATGAATACTATTTTAAAAAACACTGTTTAAAAATGATTGTAAATAAACACTAATTTTTTAATGTACTAACTTTCTTAAAGATGAAACAAATGGACTTCTGTATAATTGCTGGCTGAATTTTGAGCAAATAAACTTAAGGAGTAAATAAAAATTTCTTGAATTGTGTATTTATCTTGGAACACCACAACACAAAAGAAAATATAACTCACCTAAAGATGTTCTGGCTGGAACAGCATCCTTGTTGATCCAGAAGGACACCCAGGATAGGACCACAATAAGCGTGCAGGGTATGTAGGTCTGTATGGTGAAATACCCCATTCTTCTGCTCAGGTCAAAGTAGACAGTCATGACCACGTAGTCCCCTGGAGTAGAACAGAGATAGCAGCACACAGCTCATATCAAAAGCTGGAAACATTTAAATATAAGCAGGTTATTTAACTCTCCTGAACACATTTTAAATGGGGTTTTTAAAATATTTTATTTATTCTAATTTGTTATATATGAAAGCAGAATGCAATTCAATTCATATTACACAAATAGAGCACAATTTTTCATGTCTCTGGTTCTATACAAAGTAGAGTCACTCCATTTGTGTCTTTATATGTGTACTTAGGGTAATGATGTCTGTCTCATTCCAGAGTCTTTCCTACCCTCATGCCCCCCCTTCCCCTACCTCCCTTTTGCCCTACCTAAAGTTCATCTATTCCTCCCATGCTGCCCCCCATCCCTATTATGAACCAGCAACCTTATATCATAGAAAACATTTGGCATTTTGGTTTTTGGGGGATTGGTTTACTTCACGTAGCATTATATGAGGGCTATATTGAAAACTGTCTTCTAAACACTGGGTTAAAAAAATTCAGTGAAAAATTGGGAAATTAATTTTGATTCTTTTAGAAGCCATGTTAACTACTAGGTGAAAGAAAACATTTTCAGGGCATCGATCATATTTCTTTCTTTCAGATGACTCTTGGTTTTTAATGTTGTTATCACATTGGACACACAATGTATAAAATTTTTGTTTGGTAGGGTTATTGTTTTTATGCTTCACCTATCTTGCCTGCAACATGGTATGTTCTAAGTTTTGTAACCATTTCCTGCCTTTCTTAGACCTTTATCTGCACAAACCAGAGAGGAATATCTTGGTACTTGACAATAACAAATGAATATTTTACTCAGAATTCATAGCCAAATTCTTATGGTGAGATGTTTTCCTCATATTTTTACTGAATCATATGATTTTTTTTCATAGAAATTATCTTAATTTGCAATTGTCCATTGACTTGCAAGGTGAATTTTGCAATACCTGTCTTTCTTATTGCATGGTACCTGCAGAAGTTCATTAGAAGTACCCATTTTAGTCCACCATTGCACAATCAATAATGGGCATCTTGCTTGACTCCAAACAGGTGCTCAGTAAAAGTTGTTGGATGAATAAACAAATGAATGGATGCATTTATAAATTTAAAATATAAAGAAGAAAATCCAAAAAAAATATATCATGAAACATTTGAGCTAAAATGGAATTTATTTAAATATCCCAGTAAAGATACTGCTTAGAATACTAAGGAATTGATGAGTAATCATATAGCTATGCATGAGAATAACTTACTATAATACAATTTCAAGTCTTTAACTTTATTAAGTCATGATGTATATATTGTTGTTAAAAATCCATGTCCATCATTTTGTATCATTCCATGTGAAATTCCAAAGCATTTTAATTTTCAAAATTACAGAACATAACATGGATTTACATCTCAGTTACAGTGTCTTTATATTTTCTATATATTGTTAGAGAACATGGGTTTCAAAGACTAATATTTTCTACATATTGTTAGAGAACACGGGTTTCAAAGACTATATTTGTGCTTATGACATGAGAGAAATGAAAACACTTTTAAATTTTGCTTTCTTTTTTCTTTAATAAATTATATATATATTTAAACTATTTTTGTTGTTGTTGTAGTTGGACACAATACCTTTATTTTATTTATTAATTTCTATGTGGTGCTGAGGATCGAACCTAGGGCCTCGCATGAGCTAAGCGAGCTCTCTACCACTGAGCTACAATCCCAGCCCAATAAATTATATTTTATCCTAAAATATATAGATAATTAAATCCAAATCATATGCCTGAGCATAATAACTTGGCATTGTGCCTATGTTGATTTAATCTGAAATGAGACACCCTAAGAAGCCTCATGCAGAGAAGTTGACTTTGCAGGGTGTCACTATCAGTCTAATTCTTCTTCGCCGTTATCAAGTTTTACCTGATATTCTTACCAAGTGCTGAGATATAAAGCTCTTTAGTCCGTCTTTGAGGGACCAAAGGCTCTCCCACATCCTGCAACGTTTCCTTGATGGCGCTTTGAATACCCCCCTGCTCTGCCTTTCAGTAGATTCATCTCCCACTATGTGTTTAAGCTAAGCCTGGTTGATGCACTGATCACTACCTGGTCCGCAGAGTGGGACATTAGGTTTCCTGAGGGACATCTGTACCCTCTCAAAGATCATTGAGTAATAACTACTTAGTTTAGTACAAGTATTTATGCCTCAAGACTTGGAGGTAGAAATATTTTATTAATGATAAGTAGATTTTAGCTAACTCCTCGAGACTATGCTTCTTTGTGTTAACATTTCCAATATAAAGGTAAAGTTATAGCATTTCATAAATTAGTTTAGTCTTTGGTTTTGTCCTAACTTCAAATAGAATAGATGTAGGATATGATTGAGGAGCAAAAACATTTTATTTGAGGTGGCTTTTATTAAATCCATCTTTCTCTTTCTCATTTCTTCGATCAGAATACCAAAGGAAATTGCAAGGCCTCTTATTCTGTGTGGAAAACACATAGAAAGAAAGAAAGAGGATTTTTGTTGTTGTTGTTGTTTGTTGATTGGTTTTAATATCATCCACAGGTACTTTTTTTGCTATTTTCCAGATCCTTGAGTTTCCCCACATTTTAAATGTTTAAATTAAAATTTCCAAATTGTAATATTTTAAGTAAAGTCTCATAATGTTAGTAGCTTCTTTTCTCCTTCTCATGTAAGCGAACGAGAGAATCTGTACTTCCACATTAACGGTCTCACTCTTTAAAGGTGAACTTTAATCTGGTCCAACATTAGCAAGATAATTATCTCACTTCAGTTCTCCAGTTCCCTTTAAGTCGGGGTCTAAACTTGCATAGTGTACTTATCTGTGAATTTCTATTATAAGGAAAGAGCTTCTGAGCACCTTTCATCTTTGCCAGCAAATCTAAAGCTTTTCTACCAGTGGATTATGGATTCAAACTTGGGAACAAGCCGTTTAAAAGCAAAGCAGTTTCACAGTGACAGCCCGATGCCTGTCTTATCTTCAAGGCCATGGCGCTTTTTGTATTCTTAAAAACTCTTGGGCTGAGGAGCCTATAAAATCAAATCTCCTTAAAGTGCCGCATCAGTGATTTCCCCAAAACCAAAAGATTTAAATGCCCACCAAATCAAAGGTGGTTATTTTAGACACTTCAAATTTATTCTTCCCATTGATTTATCTTAATATATGATTTTTAAATTTATAGCCTTTAATAAATTAGTTCCATCTCTACTTTGGTCCAGACTTAGTATGTACATACTTAGTAGGCCATTTTTGAGTCTAGGAGGTGTAACTCGGAATAACAGCCATGAATGTCCAACCATCTCTTTCCTTATTTTATACAAGCTTCCTACGTCTAGTTTTATGAAGCAACTATCAATGTCACTAAAACATGAGGCTCTAATTATTGTTTTAGCTATAGTGTTAAAAAAGTCGTAGGTACCTGAGCCAGGAATGGTGGCACATGCTTGTAATTCTAGGGACTTGGGAGGTTGATGGAGGGAGATTGGGAGTTTGAAGCCAGCCTCAGCAACTCAGTGAGGCCCTAAGCAACTTAGCGAGAACCTGTCTCAAAATAAAGACTAAAAAGAGCTGGGGATGTGGCTCAGTAGTTAAGCACACCTGGGTTCAATCCCTCTTCAGTACCAAATAAAATAAAACTAAGTAATGAGAAAACATTAAGATTCTGAATTTAGTAGTGTGTTTAGCTTCTTTCATACATGAAACCATCTCTCAAAAACTTAATGATTTTACAGGAGATAATTCTTTGTCTCCATTGAAACTCTGAAATAATAATTATTATTTTCTAGTTACCAGTAATGAGTACCTACTATATGCAGACACTGGGCTGAATGGTTTACATACATCATCTTAAAATGTTCTAAATAATTTGTCATGAAAATGAAAAAAAAAAAAAAAAAGCCTAAGATTTACCTTCATTTTGTTATTCTTCTATCATTCTTCGACTATTTTAAAATAGTTAGAGCAGGTCATATTCTGCTCGTTTAACTTTACATGGTGTTATAATCTATATTCCTTTTTCTAGTTTCTTCTTTAAATCAACGAATGTTTTTAAGTACCGCTATGCATACTGCACTCTATTAGGCAATATGGAGATTAAGACCTATGGAATATAACAACTGATTCTAAACTAAACAGGTTAAATGGGAACAAGATTGTTTTCTCTCTGAAACCCAGATAGACACATGAGACAATGAATGCATCAGATCTATTCTATCATTCCTCATTAGACATCTGAATCTGAGTCATTATTCTGGGCAGTGGATTTTGACCACAGGCAAACAATAAATTTGGTTGGATTTTCACTTGAAGAAGTCATTTTCTCAAATTAGATTTACACCTCAACTTAACACACAAATTTAAGATGGACCAGAGATCCAAATTTTTGAGCAAATATAAATACTACATAAGGAAAATATGGAATATCTTTACAATATTTATATATCAAAGGTTTTATCAAGCATAACATAAAACATAAAAGTATGAATGTTTACTGTGTAAAACTCAGAAATTATGTTTCATAAATAATTCTAAACCTGTTTTTAAAAGGCAAAATGCCACACTTAAATGGAATACTACAAAAAGAAATCCAAAGGTTCATATCACCAATACATAAAGAGTTCCCATTATTCACCAAGAAAAGAAACCTGAAGTTTTAATTAAGCTGAAATAAAAAGTGGAGAATTCATGGATACTAAATGTATGATAATATTTTTAACTTCAGCAGTGATCAGTGAAATGCAGAGTAAAATAATATTTCATTTTAACCTGTCAGAGTGAGGGAAAAAATAAACTGACAAGTAAAGCCCAGCCCCAACATGATGTGAACAAAGGGCAGAGCAACATATGTGTGGGGGGGAAGATACAGAGATGGTACATACAGAGATGCAACTTTTTGAAAGATAATCTTGAATTATTTATTTTTAAAAAACATATTTTACTCTTACGTTTCTGCAGGATCTTAAGTACTGCAGGAAAAAAACAAAAAAAAATTTTTCAAATATTGCTTTTTATTTGGTCCCACGATTTTCTCAAGATCAGCTGTTTGAGGAGAATTCTCAGTCCTTGGGCACAATCCCAGGCTCTGAGTTGAAGAGATCTAGAACATGATCAGGGAGGAAAGACTTCCACATTAATCAGCTGCTAACTTCTATGCATGTTGCCTCCAAGCAGTTTCTGTGTCTGTCACCTGCCCACCTTTCCCAAGGGTGCTTTAGCCTCTCACTAACCGTTCTGGAAAACACTCAATGTTCTCGCAGGAACAAGCCTGTGAGAGGTCAAGGGAGGGCAAACAGAGCTGACTTATAACTCGCTCATCATGGAATCCTCAGGCTAAGAAAGCCATGTCAGTTCATCATTCCTACACAATGGCAGCAGATCTCTAATAGAACAAACAGATGTTAATCGATCTCACATACCACCACTGAAGTTTCTGGCAAGCACCTTTCTGAAAGTTCTAATTAAATATTGCCAACCTTCAGAGAATTTAACCAGGTCCATTTTCTTAAAAAAAAAAAAAAAAAAAATCTACTCTCTATATGCTGGCATCCAGGTAATCTATAATTTGAATCTAACCTATCTAACCTATGTCTTTCTGTTTTGTTATTCCCTGCCTGTTCTCTAAACCCTAGCTGAAGGAAATTCAACATTTTCATTTCATGCTTCTGTGACTCTTCTGCCTTTGTTCTTCCTGACATCAGCTCTCTCCCTGATTGCCTAGAAAATTTCACACCTCTTTTACCCATTCAGAGCTTCTGGCCATCCACAACAAAACCACCAGCACCATCACATGCACGAATTTCACAGTGTGTTTAGGCCTGTGCTGTCTAAATTGATAGCCATCTTAAATAAAGTTAATATTAAATAAAATTTAAAACTTCACCTCCTCATTTGTATAAAGCAGATTTCAAGGGCTCAATACTACACATGCCTACTGACTGGTGTAGAATCTGCATTGGGGCAGTGGGGAGCAGTACAACTGGACCACCTTAGACTCAACTCTTCCTTTCAGAATATGTATTTGTTCTGTGTCTTCCCTTCATATTTCTCATTATAAATCTACATAGCTCAATACATCTGGTACAATTCACCATTACCCATACTGAACCATCACAACCTTATCGCTCACATTTATAATGTTCCCAGTTATTTCCAGCCAACCTGATTAACTTTCTGCCTCCCCAAAGGAGTACTTTTCTTTCTTTTGTTCTTCTTTGTTATTTATTTCCCCCCAACTTCTAGAATGTTCTCTGCCATTCTGGTCACACCATACACATACAACAACATGCCTCCTATCCTTTCAATTATTGACCATTGATATCAGACATTGAAATTCTTTAGCTCGGCCTATAACGCTTCATATGGTCTTTCCTCTACATTTTCTGCCTCATTTAAAAAATTTTTTTTTTCAATTGGTTATACATGATAGAAGAAAAAGTAGGTCCAAATATTCACCATGCCAGCCTAGGATCTGACTTCCTTAACAAGATTCCTAAAGTTCAAGAAGTAAAATCAAGAATCAATAAATGGAATGGATTCAAATTAAAAAGCTTCTTCTCAGCAAAGGAAACAATCAATAATGTGAGGAGAGAGCCTACACATTGGGAGAAAATCTTTACCACATGCACCTCCGATAAAGTATTAATCTCTAGGATATATAAAGATCTCAAAAAAACTTAACACACACACATAAAAAAATAACCCAATCAATAAATGGGCTAAGGAACTGAACAGACACTTCACAGAAGAAGAAATACAATCTATCAACAAATATATGAAAATCTGTTCAACATCTCTAGCAATTAGAGAAATGCAAATCAAAACCACAGTAAGATTTCATCTCACTTCTGCCTCATTTTGAGTGTTACTTTGCTATTTGGAGTTCTTACAGTTCCTTACATGCCCCATCCAACTCTACTACTTCTTGTCTTGGGGACTTTTCATATGCCTATACCTTTGACTGCAACTCTAATATTTTTATTTTTATAAAACTAATATTTTTCATGCTTTAAATCAGTTCATTGATATCAGCATCCAAAAAGTAATTACTGGATCCAATGTCTTCAGTAAGATCTCATAGTAAGGCATCAGTAAGATCATAATCCAAAGTATATGACTAGTGTGAATACTGGATTACACTCTGGATTATAATCCAGAGCTCCATCTGGGAAATGGCTGGGCTGATTTTTTTTTTTTTTTTTTTTAATATTCTCAGCATCTAGTTACACAGAAGGAATAATGAATTCCTGTAATGAAGATTGCTTTATCTCAAAATGTCATGATGAAAATCCTGGATAAACTATACAACATCATTAAGGCCAATGAAGAGGTTAACATGAGTTTTTAAAATATTAAATTTTCATTTTATGAATTATTGCATGTGGAAATTTTCTTTTTTTTTTTTTTTTCTGGACATTTTGCTAAACTGCAACCTTTGAGATGACAATGTAAGATCACAGCTTATGTTAGCAATATTAACTTTTTGCCAAGAAGAAAAGAAGGGAGGGAAATCAACTCTATCAGGCTGCATGATACTTAGCAAAGCATTCATTGGAGATTTGGCTTCCCTGACAGATCCAGTTATTGAAAGAAAAGAACAAAGGGGCTTGGCTGTTGCACAGGCCCTTCACAGTGTTCATGTTAAGTCTAATGGATTTGTTTCCATTTTAAAAATTCACTGCTTTTATTTTATCTGTTGTTCAAGTGTTGAAGAACAAAAACAAAAGGGCAATTGGGGGAAATATAATTAAAAAATAAAAAATTGTCATTCATGTAAAAGCTGAGTTCCACAAATATGCTTCAGCTTGCTGAGGAGAGCCTCCAGGAGGCTCTGCCACAACCCACGGTAGTGTTGCTTCCACCTGGAGGCAAGAAGAAAGGGGAGTCATCTGTTTCTTGTGCACTGAGGTAGGGTGGTCTTAATCTCTTAGCTTGAATGGCTGCATTCCCTGGAGAAGGGGACAGCACAGAGCTGTTAGCAGCCAACCCCTAAGCATCTAAAGATGGATGCATGAGCTCAAGGATGGGGATAAAGTGGCTGGACAAAAATAGTGTCCACTACAAGGGCTGTCAGATCAGAATAGCTAGGTTCAAAATTCCTAGCCCTATCAATAACTGTGTGATTTTAGCAACTTCTCTAACTCTCCCAATGTCAACATCCTTATCTGTAAAATAGGGATAGTAATAGAATTCACTTCGTAGGGTTATTGTGAACATACCTAGAATTCACATATCAACTAGGCTTGGTGTACCTGCTTAGCACATAGTATAAAGTGTGTTAATTCAGTCATTACAAAGTACAGTAATTGATATCATACTGTTAAACACCATTCTGTCCCATAATAACCATAGGAGAAATATTATCAAACATGCAGCAGAGAATCAGAGCTTGAAAGGATCTTAGAATGTGTCCATACCAAGGAATTCTGTCCCCTTGAAGATTAAGCAATTAAGTTCCATCAAAGTAGGAGACTTCACCCAAGACAGTTTCTTAGAGGCAGAACCAAGACTCCTCCTACACAAAACCACACCCCTTCTGTAAATAGCCTCTCATTTTGAACCAGAGGTTAGGACCATGGACATAAAGATGAAGAGAAAGTGAAAAGCAGCACTTGTTGAATGCAGTTAATACAGAAACCAGGTTTGAATAACTGGCGTCCCTGACTTCAAACAAATAATACCTTCATTTACTTTCAAACTTTATGTGACAACACATAGTACACTTTGGAGGCTGGGAACTCATCAGAAGACCAGCCTGGCAGAATTAACAACTATAAATTTTTCCTTTTGGAGAATAGCTTTGGATACAAGGAAAACCAGATTTTGCAAATCCTTCCGAATGTATGTTCTGTAGGTTCATGCAATGAAGAATTCGCTAACATTAGTTTTTTTGCACTCCTGTGCTCCACGATTCTCTTTATTAATCAGTGTAGCAGCTTCTCTTTCTCAATCTCCAAAAAAGCCACCACAGATAACTAGTCCAGTTTGGACTTTTGTGATGCAATTCATTATTCTGAATCCACCATCAAATTCCAAAAATGCAGCAAGCAACTGAATTAATTCACCTTGGGATCTATATGAATAAGAACACTCTGGATGAGAAATCAGAAACTATAGATACAAATGAATATATTTTCCACTCTAATCCACCAAAAGGGAATGCGATTCCCCAGCATAATTAAGTCTAACTCCTGCACACATCTGACTAGATATTAAAACATGTTTTACATAAGTGCAGTGTGGTTCCCAGTAGCAGATTTAGTGCCAGGATTTAAGTACAAGGCATAGTGATAACAAAGGATAAGGATAACAAGGTACCTGGACATGACCAAATCAATTAAATCCTCCCAGTTTAATAGTGAGAAGAATATTACTGCTAAAGCTGCTGTGAAAACCACATTTGCTAATGGTAAGGAAGGTGTTTTGTACTCTTTGAAGCAAATATATACATAAGATATTACATACAACTTCCTGAAGACAGTTGTTTTGCAAAATAACTTCTACAACATTGGTAGGTAAGATTCCTTTTGAGGGATATGTGTTTTTAACCTTTGTTAAAAGGCTGCAACTATCAGGGATAAGAGGAAAGTAGCTAATCTTGTTCTTGTTTATACCAATTTCATTGTGTCTATGAATACCATTAATTCACTCCCAGCTTAATAGAGCTCACAGTTTTGTGCCAGTAAAATTATACTCTTTTGTTCAGTTCAGACTCTGAAGTGCAGACTAATTACATATCAACATGGTTTGGTAGTCAAAGGTAACAAAATATTCTTTAATATGTAGTTACTCTTTGTGTAGAGTATTATGTGGCACTAACAGATCTAATTTACCTCTTTCGGAAGTCCCCTTTCTGTAGAAATATTAAAACATAAACTCATGTTTCACTCTTAGCTTTTATGGCACTCAGACAATATTTTTAGCAGTTCAAAAGAAAGGTGTCAATAAGGAGAATGTTGCATGGGTGTTTCTGCTAACTTTGGTAAAAAAAAAAAAAATAAATAAGTAAGTCTTTTTAAATAAATACTTATGTTTTAGTTGTAGTCGGACACAATACCTTTATTTTATTCATTTATCTTTATGTGGGACTGAGGATTGACCCAGGGCCATGCATGTGCTAGGCAAGAGCTCTACCACTGAGCCACAACCCCAGCTCAGAAAGTAAGCCTTTAATACAAGAAATTTGTCAGGGAAGATCTGCAAAGTCCTAAGAAAGAGTGCAATCATTCACTTCTATACGCAGCTAAGTAAGTTGAACCAGAGGAAAAACTTTGTGCTCATTTGAATTTGAAATTATCCTTAATTGGTCAGAGTTGCAATCCCAAAAACACAGATAAGGAGTCTATTATATTTGCATGCTGGCATAACAGATTACACTTCACTGAGCAAGTCAGTGGAAATCCTATCTGTGACCTGTGGAAAGGAGAATTCCCAGTGGAAGACAGTCCTAGAAAACAGTCTCCAGCCATGGGCAGCCCCACGTCCATCTACTATGAAGATGAAAGTTTGTTCTCTGCAAAAGCCTTTTGGTGGATTGTGCTGCTATAATCATTGATGTGGCTGTGTCCCTGTAATATGCTGTTTTTAAATCCTTTGGGAATAGACCCAGGAGTGGGTGGTTCCATTCCCAGTTTTCCAAGGAATCTCCATACTGCTTTCCATATTGGCTGCAACATTTTGCAGTCCCATCAGCAATGTATGAGTGTGCCTTTTTCCCCACATCCTCTCCAACATTTATTGTTGTTTGTGTTCTTAATATCTGCCATCTGAGTGGAGTGAAATGAAATCTTAGGGTAGTTTTGATTTTCATTTCTCTAATTACTAGAGAGGTTGAACATTTTTTATGTATTTGTTGATTGATTGTATATCTTCTTCTGAGAAGGGTTTGTTCATTTCCTTGGCCCATTTATTGATTGAAGGTTTTTTTTTTTTTTTTTTTTTTTTTTTTTGGTGTTAAGATTTTTGAGTTCTTTATATAGTCTAGAGATCAGTGCTCTATCTGATGTGCTTGTAGTAAAGGTTTGTTCCCAATCAGTAGGTTCTCTATTAACCTCACTGATTGTTTCTTTGGCTGAGAAGAAGCTTTTTAGTTTGAATCCATCTCATTCATTAATTCTAGATTTTAATTTTTGTACAACAGGAGTCTTATTAAGGAAGTAGGAGCCTAATCTGATATGATGGAGGTTTGGACCTACTTTTTCTTCTAATTCACAATAGCTAGGCTGTGGAACCAGCCTAGATGCCCCTCAGTAGATGAATGGATAAAGAAAATGTGGCATATATATACACAATGGAATATTACTCAGCAATAAAAGAGAATAAAATAATGGCATTCACAGGAAAATGGATGAAATTGAATATAATGTTAAGTGAAGTTAGCCAATCTCAAAAATCCAAATGCCAAATGTTTTCTCTGATATAGGGAGGCTGATTCACAGCGGGGTAGGGACAGGGAGCATATGAGGATTAGAGGAACACAAGAAAGGTCAATGGGGCAGGAGGAGAAGGGATGGAGCAAGGGGGGAAGAAGAAGAGAAGAAGAAGAAGAAGAAGAAGAAGAAGAAGAAGAAGAAGAAGAAGAAGAAGAAGAAGAAGAAGAAGAGAAGAGGAGGAGGAGGAGGAGGAGGAGGAGGAGGAGGAGGAGGAGGAGGAGGAGGAGGAGGAGGAGGAGGGAGGAGGAGGAGGAGGAGGAGGAGGAGGAGAAGGAGGAGGAGGAGGAAGAAAAGATAGTAGAGTGAGATGGATAGCATTACCCTAAGTGCATGTATGAAGACAAGAATGGTATGAATATATTTTGTTTACAACCAGAGATATGTAAAAATGTGCTCTGTATGTGTATAATGAATTGTAATGCATCCTACTGTCACACGTACAACAACTTTGAATTAGAAAAAAAAAAAAAAAGCCTCTTGGTACCCACCACTTTGTACAATCAGGAAAGTATTGATATTAAGATCTGAGTTCTTGTCCCAAATTGGTCAGGATCTAATTTGTGATGTTATGGAGTTAGTTTAACTAAGGAATCTGGGCCTGGGTTGCATTTTTATGTAAAATAGAGGTGACAAAAGTTCACCATAACAACCTTACAGAGTTATTGCAATGATTTAATATTTCTTGTAATCAACACTAAGTTGAGCCCCTCCTGTGTCCTAAGACTGTATTACTACATGTGTCCCCAACCCTATACTTGGCTATAATGAGACGTATTTCGATGATTAGTGTGCCAAGTTTTCAAATTTGTATTAATATTGGGGAAAATATTAAATCAAACTTCATACCACATCCCAGGCTTAATCATTATTTTCCATAGTTTAAGAAAGATAAAAGATTCAACAGGGGTAAAAAGGCAGTCAAAATCATGGGAACATTTAAATTATGAAATATGGGTTGTAATTTTAATTAGATACATACTGCCTTATAGATTTGAAAATAAGCATTTGTTAATTCTTATTCTATGTAAATCTAATCTTTAGAAATGTTCTTCATTATTTAAAAATTATTTTTATAAATTTTGTTCCTTTTTCAAATCATAATTTGCTTTATGCAGCATTTAATATTTCTTATACAGTTTGCAAGCACCTGTGCTTTAAGAATACCTTAACTAAGGCCCATCATACAACTGTCCAGCAAGACTTGCTGTGGCATGAACTCCTCTCTGGGGGTTCCCTTATTTTCTCCTGACCTATTAAATAGTAATGTCCACCCTTTCAGAAGTATTGGAAAGAAAAGATTCCACTCTTACTTCTTCATACTTTATGTACTTTGTGTTATCTCACTGGTAAAATAGATATACTTGACTACCAATGTATTTTCTTACTGGATGGATCTAGTATCTTCTTCCTTTTATCCTCTATTTGGTAAGTTCTCTTGTGTTAAGGAAAGAACTAATGTTTAGAAGTTGCTTTCATGATCTCAATTTATTCCTACTTTGAGTACTCAATAGGGATCAGCCTGCTAATTCTAAGCAAGTACGCAAATCTTGCATACAAAGCTCTTCCCTGCATTGTTGACTAATGCCAAATATCAGGCATGGAGGAAAAATGGTAAGAGTTCAAGTAATACTCAAAATCTAATCCTAATGCTACCACCCATAATGGCGGTATTTGAATGCTACCTGTCCTGTTGATGACTATATCACAAAAATGGTTCCAAAATCTGGAAAGATAAAAATGATATTAATTATTATAACACTAACCCCAGAAACCTTTTTCTGGAGAAATAAGCATGGTATTAGAATGTTTTATTTTTTCATGTTTTCACCGTTTGAATGAACCTGGTGTAACTGAATTTGAAGCCAGACTTGATTACTCTAACCCAGGCCCTGACATTTTCTTAAAGAAAAAGCTTCATGGAGATTGTGGAACCTAATGTTATCAGAATACCACACTTTCTGAAATGTCTTTGAAAGGAGCTGGGAGAAAAAAAAAATGTTCAAATTCAGGCAACTGCAGGCAATAGTTGCAAAAGGTCAAATAACAAAATGTTCCCTGAGATGTCAAATCACTCCTGGGGATGCTCTGCAAAATTACAGGCTTAAAAACTTGGCCTTATTTGCTCTTTATTCCTAAGTACACAATTTTCAAGTCCTTCCCCTACCCCATGAAATTCTTTCACTCAGGAAGTTTGGTGTTTTGTGATAGCCAAGGATATTTTTAAGATAGCCATTAAAAATCACTGCTGATCTATATACTTTAGAAACTCTGTACATATGCCATACTGCACTAAATCCCAAAGCTCAACTTCTCTCAGTAAGGAGACTTGATAGTTTGGTGGGGGAAACATTAGGAGAACTTCTAATTCCTATTTGAGTCTAATTTTGTTGAGTGATTCTGGGTAAATATCACTTCTAGTTCTCTTTTTTTCTCTATAAAATGTGAATAATTCAATTGGATGATGTGTCTAGTGGAAATACTATATAAATGTTACATATGATTTTAATACCTAGTAATTTCTATAATATTGTTATTTAATAGTTGAAACATATTTTACATATCATGGATGAAGCAAATACTACCAATGGGAGTTATCTAAAAGTTACTTCTAAAAAATAAAATAATAAGACATTTGTTGAAAAATGAAAAACAACTCTCTTAGTTTAATACTCATTTGTCCAAAACCTTGGGTAAGGTCTGTTCTGAGTTTTCCCACTTGGAAAAATG
This sequence comes from Tamias sibiricus, assembly GCA_025594165.1. Taxonomy (NCBI): domain Eukaryota; kingdom Metazoa; phylum Chordata; class Mammalia; order Rodentia; family Sciuridae; genus Tamias; species Tamias sibiricus. The sequence goes on from CM046662.1 coordinate 17,949,308, forward strand.
GGGGTGATAGTTGTCCTTTCCTTTTGCAGATGTGATGATGATTAAATTAAATGAATACTTCAGAGTGTTTAGAAAAAGATTGAGCTATAATAGGTGTTTAACAAATAATACCAAATGTTATTATTCATTTTTTCCTTTATTTGATGCTTTCAAATAACTGAGAGGATCTTTTGATCTTGAGAATCAAGTTGGATGTTAAAGCTGTTTGTTTGGGTTTATATTTACAGTAAGTATCTTTATATTATACACCATGATGCAGGTTGTTTTAGGAAGTTAAAACCTTAACTCCATTCCTTCCTCTTCCAGTTTTAAACCTAATGTTGCTGTTGGTACACATCTGACAAGAACTCCTCTCTAGCACTGCAATATCTACTTAGGGTCAAAGACAAGAAAACCAAACTAGCCATCCTGTTCCACTGAGAAGACTCCATTCCAGCTATAGAACTCTGTAAGGGCCTCATCCCAGCCATGATACAATGACGCTGTCAGAGGGAGGCAGAGCCCACGCTCTGAGTGACTGTCCACCATGAAGTCCTTGCGGTGACTTGATTGTGAAATGAAGTGACATATTCTGAAGATGGGAAACAGCATGTAGCCACATGCCTTTTCAGATTATACTTGGATTTCAGAACTCTAGGCTGTCTTGGTTTTCAATTTACATGTCAAAGAATAAATTCTAGTGCAACCTGCTACATGGTGGGGGTGTCTTTTGCATTTTATGAAGGGCAGGGCTGAACAGGGATTGGCACCAAGTTTTCTCTGTCCATATAGAAGGTCTGGTGCAGAAAAAGCTTTTGGGTACAACTGCTCTGAAAGAAGGATCATGAGAACCAAGGTATGTGGGCAACTGCGCTATGTCTGGCTTCTGCTGTTGCAGGATTCATTCACATAGGGGATTACCAAAGCCCCCAAGTCCACTGTTTTTTTTTTTGAGTTGGCACTTAATATTTTTTCACAGATGGTATTCTGTGTCTAATCAGCATCAAGAACAATGGCAAAATGCTCTGCTCCTAAAATGAAACTGTCTCTGGCTTCATTATAGAGGGAGTTTTCAGTCCCTCCCTTGCTGAATTAGAATTAGAATTTGACCCTTTGGTTTCAGAGCTGAAAGGAAATTTATAGAACAGGACATTTCCTTTGTATTACATGTTAGAAAGAGGAACCCTGAGAGGGAGTGGTCACTGTTCACAGTATAAAACCTGCACCTAAAACCTGGTCTCTCAGTCCATCCCTGAATGCTTTTTTGTTTGTTTTAATACTTTTATTTCAATAAATAAACTAAGAGTTGTAAAATTTAACCCTAGTTCATACATTAAAGATTTGATAGGTTTTCTTCCCCCTCTCCTTTTCCACGCCTAAGTGCCTGAATAAACTTTGGAGTCAACCAATCCTTGATGTGGAATAAATGCTTTTATGACTTACAAAGAACAAGAAGGGAAAGCATAATAGTTCTTATTTTTAAAGAGCTCCATTATTTGCTGAAGCACAAGTGTTCTCAGCGCAGTGACAACAACTCCCCAGTCAGCTGATCAGGAGAGATTTCCAAAGTAGCATTTGATGTTGGTATTAATAAATGTATATCCTAATTAGAATCTGGTTTTTTAAATAATAAGCAAATTGAAGTTCCTTTCTTCCCTTCTATAGCCATTCATTCAGGAGGAAAAATTATCACTTCCTTTTTAGGCAGTTTCCATAGAATTTTATACACGTTACATTAATATATAGCTACTTCCCCCAACCCTAAACTACATATAGCATCCAATTTTGAGGGTGTAATAGTTGGAATAGTTTGTGAAAACTGACTTGCTAGGTAAAGAACATCAGAGAAAAGAAAATATCTGCTATAAGTTAAATGTTGTCCAATCATTGCTACGATTGAGAAAACACTCTTGGTGATATTTTAAGATATATTCTCAGAGGAAAAAAAAAAAAAAAAAAAGATGGCTCTTTCATTTCCTTGTGTGCTGTGTGTGCTGTGTGTCAACTTCTGTGGACAGCTATAATCTGCCCTAGTGTCAAGTTCATTAAGCATACACAGCTCATCTTTTGCAGAAAGGCAAAGAAAATTCTGATGATGTAAACATTCTCCACCCACTCTATTGCTTTCTGCTGGTTGCTTTATTGTTCTTGTTGAGAAAGACACTGCAGCCGGACGCGATGGCGCACACCTGTAATCCCAGCACTTGGGAGGCTGAACAGGAAGATCGCAAGTTCAAAGCCAGCCTCAGCAATGGTGAGGCACTTAGCAACTCAGTGAGACCCTGTCTCTAATAAAAGACAAAAAAAAAAAAAAAAAAAAAAAAAAAGGCTGGGGATGTGGCCCAGTGGTCGAGTGCCCATGAATTCAATTCCCGGTACCAAAAAAATAAATAAATAAAATAAAATAAAATAAAAAAGACACTGATCAATAAAGCCCCCTTTATTTTGAATTCTAAAATAATTTCTTCGAACCACTGTCACTTTAAGGTAAGTAGAAGACAGACCAATTGGAAAAGAGAAAGTATATAACTTAGACTATTTATACATAGAAAAAGGAATCAAGGATTATCTAATTCATCTATTGGTAAAACTCAGAGTTGAAATGGTACCACCAGGGTTGCACAATTACTTAGTACCAGATCTAAGACATATAGAATTCCAGTAGCTTGAATGTGAATTTGCAATTTTCTGAGAGTGACAATTCATTAAAAGCATTTCACATAGTTTTGATCCATACGACTAAAACAATAATGCAACAAGAATAACCACAGAAAATGTGCATTAATATCAAATTGTTCAAATCTTTCATCTTAGGAATGAGAAAACTGAAGCCCCTTGTTTCCCATTCTGCCTCCTAGAGAATCAGAAATACGTGTGCTTCTTTGTCATAGGTTGTCATGTGTAACGTGGCAGAAGAGGACAAGTACAGGAGAGTAGGGGTTGGGCATTAGGGAAAATTGATTTTCCACCTGCTGAGAGCTGAGCTTGGAGCTAGCAGCACTTTGCAATACTTATGTTTCCCTCCTAGATGTCAGGAGAAGGGAAGCCAGGGCAATTTCTAGCATTGTTCCTTGAAGAGCTGTGGCATTCGATTATGTAAAACAAACCCAGAGAAGGGAAGGGACGACAGCAAAGAGTCTCAGCACACTTAGTCAACTGTCCTCTAGGGAGAGCCTGACAGTGTGTCTCCGCCTCTAGGAGGAAAAGAACACGACTTGCTCAATGTAGGTTGAATGATCCAGAGGAGAATCTGAGATGAAATCAATACAGCCGCTCACTGTGTCTCAGCCCAGGAAGAGAACACGGGAGAGACAGTTGGAAGAGATCCTAGGCTTGGCATGGGGCCATGTTCTGTGCTCTCTGGCCAAGGAAAGACATTCAGGAAGTTGGACTAGCAGTTGCAAGAAAAGTGGGTTTTCTCTTTTCCTGGTTAATTTGGAAGACCTAAATAAAAGTATGATAATGCATAAATTTATACATCATGTTTCCTATTCCTCTGGTCTTGTCCTCCTGATGCCCTTGTGCTCCTGATGCCCTCTGTCCCCTTGAAACTGAAGTTTCCTTTCCACCTCCTACCCAGTTTCACACAGGGCATCTGCCAGACCAGTTTGCCCTGAGCAACACTCTGTTCTCACCATGGCAACTTGTGGAGAAAAGACTGCCTTCCCCCTCACCAGTCTGGATTTGCACCTTGACTCTGGTTCTTGTCAACTGTTCTAAGTCACTTAATGGCTTGGAATGCCAGTTTCTTTGTATCTACACTCAACTCCTTTCTATGTCACATTCCCTCCCTTCTGGATGATTGGGAGGGAAGAATGCATGACAGAAGGTGTCCAATGATTGATTTTCCTAACTATTTGTTGTTTGTAGAGGATTCCTAAAGATAAGGCTTCGAACTCAGCAGAGGAAATCTTGAATAGTGGATTTTCTGGTATCACGGTACATAATAGAAACATATTTGGAACTCCCAAACAACACATAGAATGACACTCTAATCCATCCCCTAAGGCCAAATCTCACTATTCCTCATGTCTGGAGATGTGAACTTTCAACTGCGGTTGGATTACGTGATAATGATACTTTTAAGTGTATGATCTTATCAAAATCCGAATTAGTCATCCCCTAAAGCAAATCATAAAGGTGAATAAATGGAGAGCAGACCAAACCCAATATGAACCTCAAACAATCCTAATATTTTTTTTCTTGCATAGTTTTAATTTGGGAGAGGAAATACATTTACTCCAAGTATCTACAGTGCAGGCAAAAGTGAAGAGATGACTTTCATTCAGAATAAGAAAAAAAATGACACTTATATTCAATACACAAAAGTTTCCAGTTATGAAGAATTGATAACTTTGTTAAAAAGAAAAAAAAGCAATATCCTTCACAAAATTCACAACTTTCAGGAAAGGCTGCTTTCTTAATTTCTATTACTTATGTGTCTGTCCTTGGGATTTTTTTTTTTCTCTTTCTTTGCATCCTTTAAGAGGAGCACTGGTGAATTCTAATGATGATGGGTGTATAGAGGTTATGGAGCCTGGAAATTACCTCTGGGATTTTTTTTTTTTTTTTTTTTTTTTTTTTTTTGTAATTGTGAATTTTTTTAAAGTTCAAGCAGTTCAATTACTTCTGGTAACCAAATGGATTTATAACATCCAATGTTTATAGATCACCACTCCCAGAGGTGGGAATTAGAGAGACAAGAGTAAACAAGAAAGTGTCAGCTTGTGCAGGTGTCATTCAAGTACAGTGAGAGACTACAGGGAATCAGGCCATTCAAAGTGCTGTTATTAAGTGCAGAAGAGGAGAATAAAGGGAGGCTAGGTGAGAACATTCTCAGAAGTTGCTGCCTGTCAACTGAATGACAAAGGACAAATAGGAACTGTCACATGAAGAATGCTGGGAAAACCCTCTGGACAGAGTAAACCTGGTAGTTCTGGTGGTTGTAATGTTGAGTGTCAGGACTGGTGAAGAAGATGGTAGAGAAAGATGAGCTGGGAGAAGCTATGGTGTTATGCTAAGGTGCTTAGAATTAGTCCTGAGAGCAATGTGAAGCATTTCTAAAGCTCTCTGCTGGAATTATCAGGAGTGACTAGGGAAATGTCATTCCAGGCTGCTGATGGAGCCACAGATAACTGTGCTCAGACATACCCTCACCAATTGCATTAGAACTAGCTACTTTGAGTGTACCATATCTAACCTCAATCTAATCAACTCCCTCATTTTTTGAACATTTTAGCTCATGGCTCACTATCACACACTCTAGTACCTCTTTTATATTCTTAGAATGTTTAAAGATCACTGTATGATCTATGGACCACTGTCCTTTAAGTTCCTTGAATTCCTCTGATGTGGTAGTACAATGATGTTGTCTTAACACAATTTTGTTCACCCACTTGAATGGCATACCTAACAGTTTTATTATTTAATTAACAAGTGTTAGTTTTCCGTGAATCTAGTTATTATGTGACAAATATCTCTTCTTTATTTCTAATTAACTCCCTCTTGTACTCTGGCCTCCAAAATCTTTTCACTCTACAGAGACTTAAAATTCTTTGATTCCACAAACTATTTGTTCTCCTTTATCCACTTGGGGTACTTTTCCTCCTGTGTAAATTGCATAGATGGTTCCATACATTTTAGCACATGTTCATCTCTGTCTTGCAATCCATGATGACACAGCCACCCACAGAAGTTTTTCAAACATCAACACACAGTTCCATTTACCCTGGACTAATAATTTCCACTTACGCTACCAATGGGGATGCTCACCATTGCATCTTAATTTTATTATGTATTTTCCTAAAAAAACAAATCCAATTCTAGAAAGGATTATGAAGGCAGATAGTCTTCTGCTAAAACCCAAAGTGCCAAGTACTGTTTTGTCCTCTGTATGATTTATTTAATTCAAATAAACTTTGAGATACTTATTACTTTATTAATTTTACAGATGAAGAAATTTCCATTTATAATGAGTAACATGAATGACACACTAAATTGGTAAATTATGGGTTTGTCATTTATTTCAACTACGGAGCCCATCTGTGTTATTCCCACGCTCATCTGAACAATCACAGCCAGTTGGAAGTTAATGACTCTAAGATAACAAACTACTGTCTTCACTCAGGTGATTCCCCTAGAGACCTGTGAGATTCCATAGTATTATTTGACCATGGCAACCACCACACCTTCCTGAATGTCTTACTAACTTTGGTCAGATGTTGTACTCTGAGCAACTACTATAACCACACTTTTTTTTTTTTTTTTAATATGCCTTCCATTTTTTACAAGAGAATAGGAGTTTCCTTAGCATTTCTTGCTATCTCTGGTTTAATTTCCTGAAAACAGTTAATTCACTGTATTTTTTTTTTTTTTTTCAGGAGCTGTTCCAAGACTGCTGCTTGGAAAGCCCAGGTGGCAAACACTGACAATAAGGAAGGTAGTGCTAAATGCTCCAGGGGACAAAATAGCATATCAAATATAATAAAGGAGACTCCAAATGATGCCTTTGGAAATAGGAATGCAGAAATAAACACACAGTGGCATGGAGGAAGAAATTTGCTTAGATAAGACTGAATCACTCATGTAAGAAGAACTTACAAGATCAGCTTTTTCTTAACATCAGAGGAAGCACTTCTCAAATTTTTATTATGCCTGAGAATCGTCTCTTGTAGTATTAAATGCTGATTCCAAGGTCACATCTCTAAAGATTCTAATATTCAAGCATTGCGGTGGGGCCTGGAAATCTGTATTTGGAGTTCATGGCAGAAGGATCTGAGGCTACTGTTTCATGAGGTCCTCTGAGGTCTGTATGCTGGAATTGCTGCCCTGTATTTTAACGCTTGTGAACACATTATACTACTTGTCAAAAGTAAGGCTAAATAATGACTCCAAATTAAAAATTCACTTTATATTTTTAACTTTCCTGAAAGTTCTGGAATTCTTAAGTACAACATCCACATCTAAATTTGGATTTGAATATATATTTGCTTGTCAGATTAAGGAGCAGTATTTGTTTTCTGCACTAGAATACTCTTTATTATTTTCTCTTGCTTCTGTCCTATTTCTATATGGTTTGCATTTTAAATTTTATCCATAGTCAAAATCAAAAGATATATGCCCAAATAAATTCTAACCCAGGAACTTGTACCCATTTCCAGTATATATTGCAAAGAGGATTGCCATAAAGTGCAATCATGTAAGAGACTAAAGTTTTGGGTGCAAGTCTTCCAGGCACTTAATCAACATCCTAGTTGCTGATCTCCAGTTAATTTTGCCCCTACATCACTCCTTAATTTATAAGGTACCACAATTGGATATGAATAGGGTTGGCATTAAATTTCCTGAATTGCAATGAATTGTTTTTCATAATAGCCACGTTAACCTATGATACAGTTTCTAAGTGTGGCTGAAACCTAGTAAACTCTTAGTGATATCAAATGCTAAACCTTAAAATTTTCTCCTTCCTATTTGAGAAAGACTTCATTTTGAAGAGGACTGAAAGCCATAGTGTTGACCCTGCTAATATAGTTTATTTCTTTTTAATCCAAGGACACTAGATGCCAACATTGGCTCCCACAGGAGATGCTGGGCAGAAAGAATATCCTTCTTTTATATGACCTGTGGAATTAAGCCCAAAAGATTACCAGTCAGGATGCCTAGCCCATATTTCAGTCAACTATGAGATTTAGTTAATGGAACAAGGAGAGAACCTGACCTTTTAATTTTTTTTTTTCTATAATTACATTTTTTTTCTCTTTCCTGAGTTGACTTCCCACCCCTGAAATCTTGGAGCTCATTAGTGATAAGGGCATGGGGAATAATTTGGACAGCTTACCCACCCATGGATAACTTCCTACTTTAGCAGACCCTGCTGAGTGATTTTCATGAGGAAGATTCACAACTACCCAGGGTACTCACAAGTGCACAAAGAGCTTAGGAAGAGAGGATTTTTGATCATAGGGAGCTGAGGCAGGCCGTTATTTTTAAATGTCTGATCCTTATATTACATAACCACAAGATGAGCACAATAGAGAAGGAATAAATAAGTAGTCTTTCCTAAAATATATTATTGCAACAACTGGGCTTCTCAGGAAATTTGAAATGTTACATGGATGAACTTTTAATTTTAATAGTTTTTTAAATGCATATTAAGAAATATATAAGCTTCCTCTTTGAACCTGAACCAAGGGTTTATTCTTAGGAATCTCAACAGCAACACTAAAATACTAGGCAATCATCTAGACACTATTCCTATAATATTTATTTGATATTTATAAAATTCTATGAGCGTGTATAATTGTTGTCCCTTGTTACTTCAGAAGAAGAAATTGAGGCATGTAAAGGATTGCTAACTTTCTTAAAGTCAGTGGTGGATGGCTCCAGGCAATTTGGCTCTAGATTCTACAATTCTACACTCTGCAACATCACATTGTACTGTGGGTAACTCCTTGTTAAAAAAAAAAGTTCATATAAAAATATTTAATATTTATATAAAATATTTAAATAACAGCATATACATTATTAATTTACTATAACAAGAGTGAAGAACTAAGATTTTGGTTAAAAGTATATTACCAATATGTTTGGTTTGGGTTGGGTTTGCTTCGATTCTTACAGGTACAATGTTGTAACATAAGGTGTAATTCTTACTAGGATATGGAACCTATGAATTGCAATTAAGTATTCAACTTCTTCTTTAAGTTCATCCAGGGGAACTTTCTTTTATCGCTGAGTAATTCCAAATTACTTCAAGTAATTCCAAATTCTTCAATTTTTTCAGATTTAAAAATAAGCCTGTGCATCAGTGTGTGTGGTATGTGTGTGTGTGTGGTGTGTGTGTGTGTGTGTGTGTGTGTGTGCGCGCGCACGCGCGCACGTATTTGTGTGCATGTCTATGTATGTGTGCATGTACCTGGTAGAATCAGCAAAATGTCTTAAACTCCAAATAAAGGAAATAAGAAACAATATGTGTTACACTTATCCAGTTGTACAGATTCTCTTATGCTTCTTCATGTAATTTAAAGAATTTGTAAAAATCTGACTTTTGCCTTCAGGGACATGAAAAGATTGCTAACTTAGAGAACTAATTTATCAATGCATGCAGTATAAGTGATCCCATAGTTATATAGTACTTTTTCAATTACAAAGTTATTTTATATGTTTTAATCTCATTTAATTATTCCAAAGATCCTATGTGACTGGCTAAATAGAATGTTTTTATCCTTATGTATAGGATTGAAAACTGAGACTCCCAAAATCTTGAAACTTGCTCAAGTTTATGGAGTTTGCAGAGATGATACAAGGATTTAACTTAGCTAACTCTTCATCTAGAATTCTCCCACGTCCATTATATAGGTTAGAAAGATGCATTATCACAGTGATGGAGTACCTACTGCAACTTCTTATATTTCCATTGAATAGAGAATCCAAGTGGTTATAACCTCTTGTTTAGACATATTATTGCAATTCTAGAACAATGATCTCAAAAACTTTGATCTATTATTTTGGGCTTCATAAAGAACTCCAAAGGAACTGAGATATAATGGAAAGTCAGGCTAAAGTATCAAATAACTGTCACTTGAGCTACAGTCAAGTCAGACTTGTCTGGATGCAAATGTCATGCCTGGTAATTCCATAAGCCTCAAATTGAAAGTAAAAGACAGGAAGACATGTGAAGCCACTCAATATCTGTTGGCACAGTTATGGAAACACCTCTTTTGCAACTATGTGATGTTTGAGCAAAGTCCCCCAAGCGAGCTCCATTTAGCACAGTGTTGACTGGCAGTTGGTTCTGTGGACACCTTTCTCTGGGGATCCACTGTGGGAGGCCCAGGCATCTTACATCCCAGGCAGGGATGTAAGAATCCCAACTGTCAGGAAGAGGGGTGGGTGGGAGTCCCAACTTGCTAAAATGAATCGTTGGAACCATCACAATTAAGAACTACAATACCTCTCAAACAGGATAATGACTGTTCTGATACCTTCAAATTATATACCAACCATACATGAGGGTATTTTAAGAATATAAGGTATTTTTAGGATAATGACTTCTTCATTCAGAAAGGTAAAAGTGAGAATGACATGCTTTTGAAGCACATGTGCATTCATTTTTTTCTGGTAGAGTAAAAAAAAAAATATGAATTTTTTCATATATGATGTTTTGTAGGCATATCTTATAAAGACCTATGTAAAAAAAAATTAAAAATGGCAGTTAGATCCAGCCCATTATTATTCTGCTGGCTTATGATCTGGTCAAGGGAAATTTATCTTCAAGAACCCTATTAGTGTTACTTGGAGTAAAGTAGGCCCTGAATGAATAACCAACGAACTGGACTGAACTGACCCAGAGAAAGGAGCAAAACAGAAATTTTTGGCCACTCCTTGATGGCCCTTCAGTGTATCACAGGTGTGCAGGCTACACAGTGTGAACTGAGTCTGAATCCCAGCTCTTCCACTCACTATCCATGCAGACTTAGTGCACTTACGTCTCCTTTCTGAATCTCCATCCTTCTGTTTATACTCTGGCCATATTAAAACCCACCCCATGGAGTAATTGAGAGAACCAGGAACTAAAACTAGATATCAATTATTATTTCATCGACAAAAGAAAACATTCTTTTTTGGATTTGTTTTTAACTTTTCCCCCAAAATGTGGTACAATTTCTTTAGGGCAATGAAAATTCTGAACCAGCTAAGAGTGAACAAGTGCTTTGAATGGGTTCACCCACTGGTTCACAGGAATCCCTGGTCTGTGTCGAATCTCTGACTGCTCCTTGACTTGGTGAATTTCCACAGTAAATAAGACTCTGAGAAATCAGGACACTGACTCATTCAGGTGTCTGTCAGATGATCTCTGAAATGTTCTTTTCATCAGTTAACATGAGGTGAGGAACAGGAGTGAGAAACTAAGTGGCCCTGTTGATCAGCCTTTGGCAAACTCTTAGATAACGTTGATCTGAATTTACAATGGTTTCTGCAGTACATTTTTTAATGGCAGAATTACTTTTCCTTTCTTCTCATCCCTTATCCCTGTGTATACCCTTTGACCAGAGGCATTCTTACAAGAATGTTTGAGAACATGAGATTTGTGGCACATTGAATCTCATTTAAAAGTCCCCATTTGTCTTATTAGTTATCCAATATCCTCCAGTTATAGTTTCCTTATCTCTAAAAAGAGATAATAATCATAATTACTATGAGGTTTTTATAGGGATTAAAAGAGATACATTTTATGAACTTCCATAGACAGTTTGCTGCATATAATGTGTTGTCAATAAATAAAATATGTTATTAATTATTACAATATTGGGAAATTATGAAGCCAGGAAATAAACAATTATTCTGAGAGAAACATTCAACTAGGTTATCAGTTTGCAAGAAAAAATAAGCACTGTTTCCCTCAGCCTCAGTCAGAATACAGACTAGCACTAATGCAGAGTTTTGTAATTTTTCTTGCATCCCACGTAGAGTCAGAAAAAAGCATTGATTGTCTTGCAATGAAAGGATTATTCTTTTCAGACCTGTTTCTGAGTCTCTATGTGAGGTCTAATGTCAAATTGCTTTCCAGCCTGCATTATCCATCTGAAAGTTTAAGTTTCAATGTGCAAGAGTTAAAGGACTGCATTTGACCTGGCCTAGCTCTTTCTCACAATCCTGGGGACTTCAAAACTGTCTGAGGCTACAGGTCCTTTATAGGCTTTAGGAAAAAAACACATTAATCCTAGGGGCCGTGCACATTCCACTTTCCCCTATCTTTCTCCAAGGTGGTTCCCTTCATCCTTTCTCACCCACATCTAGTCTTGATCTTTTCTTAGCTGTAAGCCCCCTGGAATTGCGGAAAAAGTCAGAATTTTGCCTTTTGTGTTGCTTTAATAATATCTTTGGTTGTTATGGATTATAATCCTCCCTAAATCCTGATGACAAAATCTGAGCTCAGGACCCCAGGAGTGAGAGACAGGCACTTGAGTCACTCAGCTTCGGTTCTTGAGTTGTGACAAGTGATTCATTATCTCATGTCTCAATTTCCTTATTGGCACAAATGCCTATCCTTAGTCATAATTCTTAAGCATGACTTGAGAACATCAGACCAACAGGCCTTAGAGATAATTATTACAGCAAAGGTAATGATGATGCTGAGCATATGTGCTGCATTTCCAAGATGTTATAACATTTTCACATCCATTATCTCATTTGATTCTCTCCACACATCTCTGAGAAAAGAAGCCTGCTAATGTCACGCACATCTTACTGATGAGAGGCTGAAGCACAAAGAGATAAAGGGATTTACCAAGGTGACACAGCAGCCTGGGAATGGAACCTGAGATTAGATATCTTACTCTAGTTTTCTCTCTAAACTCCATGATATGCTAATTAATAATTAATAACTACAAACACTATAAAAATCCTAAGCCCTTTGTACCTTATTCTTCATAAAGCATTTAATGTCAGAATCTTCCAGCATATGAAGAAATAGGTCATCTTTTTAACTCAATCATTTTTCCTCTTTTAATTTTTATCGTTCTTTGTTCTACTTTTCCTTAGCATTTGAGGCAAGAGAGAGGTCTACCTGCCAAAGGAAACTTTTAAGTTCTGGAACTTACTAGGAAGGATTGAGAGAGGTCTGTTAGAATGAGATCTGGAAACTGGATTTTATCTGCTGCATTTTCTAGGAAGATTTCTGGGAGAATTTATACAAGCTGTTTTACTTCTCCATACTTAAAAAAATATTTAATATAAGAAATAAGGAGCCGCCTGTAATCCCAGCACTTTGGGAGGCTAAGGCAGGAGGATCGCGAGTTCAAAGCCAGCCTCAGCAATGGCGAGGCACTTAGTAACTCAGTGAGACCCTGCTTCTAATAAAAATACAAAAAAGGGCTGGGGATGTGGCCCAGTGGTCAAGTGCCCCTGAGTTCAATCCCCGGTACCAAAAAAAAAAAAAAAAAAAAAAAAAAGAAATAAGGAACTTGACTTCGGAGATCTAGGGTTTCAGTCACATGCACACTTTTGTTTATTACATGACTAATGGCACAAAGTATTGTTAATAACTTGGAATGGAAAATAATAAATTCCAACAGGGAATGAGTCAGTGTGTGTGTGTGTGTGTGTGTGTGTGTGTGTGTATTCATGGGTACACCTACATATGCACATGCCTATGTTTGACAGCCAAAGCCAATGACAGTAGATATACAAGTCAACATAATATCTCCCACGTTCTCAGGCACTTTTCTTCCAAAGATACTTTCTAATACTCTCTATTAAAAGATTGTTCCCATACCCATCTTGTCTTTCCATGTAGTCTAAATGGAAGGTTAGAAAGCAAGCAGCATTGGAATATTGCATCAATCCTCAGCTTCTACAAACTTTCAATAAAGTGTAAATCATCTTTTTCTTTCTTGGAGACATTCTATGTGACTGGAATTTTTCAGCAATTTTTGCACATACACTTTTTATGTCAAGTTTTAGTTGAGGGAAAATATAATTACATTATGATGATATTGTTACCTGTTTTCAAAGGTATTCATAATCTCCTGTGCATTTTAAGATACCTACTTAGTTAGGACTGACAGCAACTCTGACAGGGTCTTTATAGTTCTTCCACTTTACAGATAAGCAGACTGAGAGCTGAGAGATTACATGACTCACCCTGATACATATGTATATTAAGTAGCTCAGCTAGGACTTAAAGCCAGGTCTTCTCTCCCCTAGCCAATATTCTTTCCTTTCAAATTTAAATAAAAATTTACCTTTTGCTAATATAGCACCCACATAATTATACCCAGACTGTTCTTTGAGTCACAGATAACAATTCAGTTCAAGAGAAGCATCTTAGCTACTCTTGATCAAGACACTTCTGTTCGTACCTCATTGTTGTCTTTGTGAAATGACAAGAACATCTGAAGTTAGAGTCAGAACTCCGAACTCTAAAGTTGTTGCAGGTTTCATAATTTTTGTAAAGTGATTGGAATAACTCATTTGCTGTACTTGAGTTAACAATATGTACTGTGTTGAGACAGTATGCAGTTTGTATGAAGTGCCTTGAAATCATGTATTTTTTGTTATGAATAATAAACATATGTGTACATACACACACACACACACACACACACACACACACACACAGGAACCCCTGTTCATATATGAAGTATTTCTCCTTAAGGTATTTACTATATCAAATCATCACTACCTACAAATAGAACCAAGACAAAATGCTGGGGAATCCTCTCAGATTGTGGGTTCAGTCCATATACACTTAACAGCTGTGTGATAATGAAAATAAAAAGTTCTGCTTTCTATAGTCATTGTAGGTTTTTGTGAAGTACTTCCCATTGTGTATTTCAAACATGCAATGCCCACACAAACCTGGCATTAGTGTCTGTGCCGACATCTTCTCACCATTATCCACGGTGTGTAATGGGTTTACATTAGCAGGGTTTTAGGACCAAACTATGGCTTAGGATTTATTTACTAAGTATTAGCCAAGAAATAAAAATTTCTCTTTATACTAATTTTGTCTAACCTAATGGCCATGGAACAATCGTTTGGGAACCCAAATCATTGCTGATTCATTCCAGTCCTACTAATAACCAGCCACATGGCAATGTTTTGAATTATTGGTAGTGTTATAATTTATGGGTTTTGTCTGTAAACAGAGAAGCAGAATTAATTTTAAAAATGTTTCATAGAGGAAAAGGTTAAAATGGAACCTCACTATTAAGATTAAAAACAAGAAAGTAATTTTGCTTGAAACTGCTTTTTTTAATGTTTCCTTCTTACTCAGGACTATTAAAGACAGTAAATATTTTTTCATGCAAAAATAACAACAATCAAAACAGCCTGACCTTTTTATTATTTTGTGACCATTCTTTATTAAATCATGTTCAATTATTTCCTCCTACTGACAAGATGATGATTCTGGTTTATTGTTTCTTAGAAGTTACCACAGACTAATATCTGTGAAATTGAATTTAGTACAGTACAATATTTATAGACTTGTTTTTATTGTAATTAATAAAGCTGTCTTAGCAGTACAGCAAGAGAAAAATCTGCCCATGTTTATAAGGTGTGACATTTCACATCACCCTACAATCACTTTTGTGTTAATATCATGTCTTCTTACCTGCTGCTTCTGAAAACAATTTTATAAAACTAATAATCATATCATTCTATCATCTTTTTTTTTTTCTTCACCCTTTTGCCCCCTCCCTTCCTCTCCTTCCCCATTGGCCATTCTAGTGTTCCTCTAATTACCCTAAGTGCATGTATGAAGTCATAAATGGTATGAATATACTTTGTATACAACCAGAGATATGTAAAAATGTGCTCTACAAGTATAATATGAAATGTAATACATTCTGCTGTCATTTCTAACAACTTAGAATAAAAAGTAAATTTGAAAAAGAAAAAAAAAAATCATATTTTTCCAGTTTTTAAGAATTTTGGGTGCATACTTTAAGATTAAATAATAGGTCTGATAAAAAATAAAAATATAAAACTAATAATCAGTAGCTTACAGTTCATTGACAAAGTGAGGTGGGCTTGACCTGTCTCTTCCAAAGGATGATTCTTAGGCTGAGAAACAATTTCATATCTGGGTTGTATTCCCTCTGTGAGTATGTGATCCTTTTCTTTTTTCTAGGGTAACTTACCCTGGCTTGTGACCATGAGCTTGGAAGACCAATAGAAACTGGAGTGACAACCACCAGCCAAGGACTTTGATCTTCCACATGGAGTAAAGAATTTTTTTTTTTTTTTTAACCACTGTAATACCAGATCAGAGGGCACAGTGTCCTGTATGTACCACCGCTCCTACAGAAGACTTCATGGGAGTCAATGACCAAGCCCTCAAACTTCCTATACTTTCTTACATGGTCAGGGAAGGAGGACATTTATGGCACTAAGGATCATACTAATGCAATTTGGGGTTACATTTTTGTAGTTCAAATATTTTCTGCCCTTTTCTTTCCATGCCATCCATACTGGGCCTTTCTTGGTGGTCCTCTGTGCAAACAGAGTAGCATCTCTCCCATGAACATCAGGTTTGCCATTTGCTTCAGCCAGCAGAATGTAAACCAAAATGACTAATGACTACCAAACAGAGACCTTAAAAATAATTCGTTTTTATATTATTTCTCCTTTAGGCCATGAGAATGCTGCATCAACAAATTATGAAGCATAGGAAGAAGAGCAACAGAATCTTGTTATTGTTGTTTAAGGCATTAAAATTTTGAATTTTATTTGATATCATGGTATAGTCCTGCTTAAACTGATCAGTAAAATTGATTCTAACATACCTACATATGAATATTTTTAGATAAATACCTAATAAAAATAGGTGATTATAGATACATAGAGACATACTGTAATTATAACAGGAAAAAATGCACAATAGATAAAGTGATGGGAACAAAGGCATGTTTTTCTGCAAACAAATTCAGAAACAACCTTGGCTTTTGAATCACCACTGGATCTAAATCAGAATGTCAGTAAGTAAACATGAGTGCCTCTTTAGTCATGTACCACATGATCTTGGACAAGGTCCTCAACCCTCTCTGGATACTTTTCTATAGATTTGGTTTTACCTTATAATTTCACGTGGAAAATGAGCATTGTATTATAGAATGACTATGAAAAGTGCATGAGATCAGCATAAAACGGGCTAATAAACACTAGCACTGTTGTTATCATGATTACTGTTATTATAGAGGTGGTGCTGTCATGAATTTTTGAATGGACTTCTTATTCACCGAACTATTTGGCATCCAGCCAAATTTATATAATTAAGTTACTAAAATAAAATATCAAGTAAATAAATGAAGGTCATTCCATGTGCTCTTGATTACAGGTATTCTTTCAGTTTGAAGACACTGAGTGCCTGTCCTTTCTCCACTCTGAAAGTCTTGTTATAACCACTCCCCTACCTTCACTTCCATCCAATTTCTCACTCACTCTAAATTCAATTGGTACCTTCCTCCCTTATCCCACCCATACTGGACCCATAGTTCCCAAGCCAAATTCTCAGTCAGACCTTAGCTGATTTGCCACTCCTCTCTATGACAATGCCCCACCCACCAGATGCCACTGAAGAGCTTGGAAGGATACTGAACCAGGGGAGAAAAGACTTGACCTCAAGTCCTAGGTGAGCATCTTAACATATATACATACATATTAGGGCAGGTCATTTAACAGATACCTTTGTTAATTTCTGACAAAATAAGACAACACGAGTAAATTTATATTAGAAACTCTTGGGAACATAGAAAATCTCAATATCCAACAGAAGTTTGCTTGATAACAGAGCTGATAAATATAAGTTAATATAGCCCATCATTTTAAGGGTAAAAATGTCCTTCTAAATCAGTATAGTCTGACTTTTTTGACATGAAGAAACTGTGGACCTAAAGGGAAAAGGACTTTCTCAAGGTCATTCACCCATATGGTGATACAACTAAAAGGGCAGCCCTTAAACTGGAGTGGTGCTATTTTGCCCTATACCCAGCTGTCTCATCTCATTATAGAAAATGAAGAATTGGATTTTGCTGCAGATCAATTGCTCTGTAGGTCTTCATTAAACTACAAAAGGATGAATGTTAATTAGCAATGTAAGACTGCTAATCAGTAACATGCAGGAAAGTGACAACAAAACTTTTAGCTGCTTGATGTGAGTTGAAAAAGAAACACAAACAGAACTCTATAGGCAGAACTGTCCATATATAAAAAAAGCTCAATATGACTTTTCTTCAAAATCTGCCTTCCATGAAGGAGTATAGTGAAGATGAACTGAATAAGCTTAAAATCAGTTTGCACTGCTTCTGCTAGACATCTGAGATACAGCAGTGGCATGTAACAAGCAAGTCAGAACTTCCTCAGGCAGGGCCTGGTATTTCTTTGCAACTCACTTAATATCTGTTCTGAGACAAACCTTGGTTGAGTCATGGCTTTCACATTGATAGAGTCTTGTTCTGTGATAGACATTCTCTTTGCCTCTTAAAAATACATACGTGCCATCATTTGGGGATTGATTTTCTCTCATCTCCCCCCATTTCCAGTAACAGCATGCACACATATTCTTCTCTATGATAATTAAATAGTAACTCAAGAAGAAAGCAAGAGCCGGGCGCGGTGGCGCACGCCTGTAATCCCAGCACTTTGGGAGGCTGAGGCAGGAGGATCGCGAGTTCAAAGCCAGCCTCAGCAATGGTGAGGCACTTAGCAACTCAGTGAGACCCTGTCTCTAAATAAAATACAAAAAAGGTCTGGGGATGTGACCCAGTGGTCGAGTGCCCCTGAGTTCAATCACTGGTACCACAAAAAAAAAAAAAAAAAAAAAAAAAAAGCAAGTAGCTCTAAAAGAGGGAGAGAGAGTGGCAGGTCTTTTGGGAAGCTGCAAATTGCATACCCCACATGCTGAGACAGCTGATAACTCTGCTCCACACAAATGTTTTGCCATGAGAATAGGGTGCAGCTGCTTAAGATGTAAAGATGTTAAAGGATTTCCTATGAAATTTCTCAATTGTTTAATGAGTTCAATAATTTCACTCTGTCTGTACCTAATGACCCAGGCTAGGTGGGAGTTAGATAACGGGCTACTAATTCACAACCTCTGATATTACCTGTTTGGTGTAATTTCCCTTTAAATAAAGTTACAGTTGCAAAAGATCTTTAAGAATTTTGTCATGTATTAATAAAAAGAACAAATAAAATAATAAAAAAATTTAAACCCAAATTTTTTATGTTTGTATCAATCTAATTTCACCCTTGATTACTGATATAGTAACAAGAAATCACCAACTAAGGAAATGTGATCATTATATGGTTACAATAGGTGTCCAAGATTGCATTATGTCTTTAACAAGGAGCTATTACACAGCTCATGAATTACACACTGTCTTTTATATTATATGGCTCTTCACCATTTAGCAGTGAACAATGGATATAAATGCTGCAAATCAAGGTGTGTGGTCCTATTAGTCAGGTGAGTATCGGCAGAAGAGAAATCATGTTTAGAAACTATTCCAGTGAACTTCATTGTCTAATTTGAATTTTTCAGCTTTAAGTCTTACCAGCAATGTCACTTATTTCTTGAACTTCATTATTCAAAACTAAAAGTGTCGTAGAGCTGGTACTGACGTGTTTATGGGCAAAACAATTAGATAAGTGTTGAACATTGGAGAAAAATTATGATTTAAATAAAACGCTATTTAGTATAATCTCCTTGTCATCATTCTGAAAGATGGTGAATTGCAAGGAGCAAATCATTTTGAAGTGGGTGATTAAAAAATGATAGTATCAAAAATTGGATATATATGTTTAGGATTCTATATTAACTATAAAGCACTATTTCCTCAGCTGAGATAGTCAGTTGTGGTTTGGATTTTAAATGTCCTCCCAAGATCCATACACTAAAGTTTTGGTTGCCAGCCTGTGGTACTCTTCAGAGGTGGTAGAATCTCTAGGAGGTGGGGCCAAACAAGAGGAAATTCAGATATTGGGGACCTGCCCTTGAAAGGAACTTTGAACACTTCTTTCTTTCCTTTGCTTTCCAGGTGCCAAGAGGTTAAACAGATTTGATCTACCACACACTCCCTGCCATGATGTTTCTGCCCCACCTCAGGTTCAAAAACAATGGAGTCAAGTGACCATGGACTGAAAACCCTGAAACTGTGAGCCAAGATGTCTTTTCTCCTTTTAAGTGGATTTTCTCAAGTATTTTGTTGCAGCAATGAAAAGCTAATACTCATATACAAAAGCAAACAAAAAAATTACATTGCAAATTTATTTCACATATTTTTTTTCACATATTTGTCCATCCTTTTCCTGGGGATTTTCTGATCTGTTTCTGCATGTACTTATAAAAATGGATGTTCTTGACTCTCTAAATGAGAAATTACATGAGTGGCAGGTAAGAATTTTCAATAAAGTCTGGTAAGCCTCCTCTAGTCAGTATGCCAGCAAATTATTTTCTGGGCTGTTCTGTAATGGAATGTGTAGTAGTCTTCTCTCATTATTTTCCTGACTGCTTCTGCTGCATTTTCTCAGTCTTCGATATACATAAATGCTTATATCCATAGTGTTAAATAGTATTTTTTTCTGAAAATACAAAAATAAGATGAAGGAATCATTCAATTACATAAAATTGGGTAAAAAGTACCTGCCCAGAATTTGTATGGAGAACATGATCTCCGTATGCTCAGTCTCTATATTCTCACTCACATTTTCATTTGTTAGAAACAAACAAACAAACAAAACTATTTCATGTTTTAAACTAATTTTGGCACAGGAATTGGACAAGAGGTATCTCTTAGTTACATATGCTTATGCTGAGGTATCTTTTAAAAGCAGCAAGATATGATTTTCAAGTAAGTTAGGAAACAACAAGAACAAAAATGAATGTTTTCATGACCTGGTTGCTTTTGATAGGTTATCAAAATAAGAGATTGATTCTTGAACTTATTTTAATTAAAAATATTTTATTATGTTTATACTCAAAGGATATTTTTCTTCAAGGAAAAATTTACACAAATATTCTCCATCTAAGTGTTTCTTAATCAAATCCAGGTAGAAATGGCAACCCAGAGGTCCCCTTAGCTAGTAGATGATAACATTCCATAGACCTTACATATGTTTCTGAAAAATGAAAGGTTCTCATTATTAAATTAAGTTTCTGATTTTATTTTGTACTCTACTTAAAGATAAATGCTATTTACACAATTTAACTTGCCGAAATATACACATGGTTATCATATAAAATGCTAATACCAACTAGTTGAATGTCCCTGTAAAATTAGCTATTATCAAGATTAGGAATAAGTTTTTCAAATTAATCTATTTCTTTATGAAACATGAGTTGGGTTTGTGGCTCAATGGTAGAGTACTTGCATAACATGTGTGAGGCACTGGGTTCAATCCTCAGCATCACATAAAAATAAGTAAATAAAAAGATATTGTGTCCAACTACAACTAAAAAAAATTATAAACAAATAAATAACAACAAAGTTATTGTGCCCATCTACAACTAAAAAATAAATTGAAAAAGAAATATGTTTATAAGTGGCAGTAGAGTAAAAATTATGAATCTGAATAAATAATTCCATTTCACTGAATATCCTTGAACCTATTACTTGGCCCATCTAAATTTCAGTTTCCTATTCTGTCAAGAAAAATTGATAATACTTTTCTCAGAAGCTTGATGTAGAAATAGAATGGTATCACGCATATTGCACAGATGCTAAAACATCAGAAAATTCAGGGTCCCTTCCAAGCACAAAGCTGGAGTTCCCAGCCCTATTTTGTCTCCATGGAAACATGCAATGCTTTATTGCCAAGTGAACCTAAGTAGAAATGACAGGTGTCACCTTGAAACCAAATAGTTTCTTTGATTTTACTACAAAATCTCTTTCCACCCCCTAAAACCTATTTCCTAAGAGGTAATATAGGGAAAATCTTGGAATTTAAAATTCAAATGTGTGATTTTTAAATGTAATATATGAATAGTCCATATTCACAACTCAAAGAAAGAAAATAAGTTATTTTTGGTTAACATTTTTTAAAGTATTTGTTATGTCACTTAAGGACCAAATAGATGGAGAAGAAGCATTGTTTGCCCTAAATTAAAAATCTAAACATGAAGGAATTTATTTTTGCATTTGTCTTGCTTTGAAAACATAATTAAAAACTTGAAGGAGAAACATCCTAGGAAAATATTTACATATAAATAAAGTAGCTTCTACATTATGACATCTATGGCATAACCTTAATTTTACTAAGGGTTAATGAAAAATGCTTAGAATGAGGACTCTAAGAAAGCACCTGATAAATATGAATTCTTTTTATAGATACGGTACTTTCATCCTGGAGAGGAAAAGTGACTTCCTTGTGACTGCTCCTTGCCTAGCTCTATTTACATAATCTATACATGTTCCTCTCTTGAAACCAAAGTTAACTTTTCTAAATTGAATTTCAAAAATAAAATACAAATCTATATTGTACCATCATCCACTGATTTATTTTAAGATACCAAGTTATTCCAAGTAGTTTGAAAATTTTGGTATTGATTAAAATAGGCTCACAACTCACTGAAACTCAAAAATAATTAAATATTATGAAATTCATACTATAGTTGTTTATTTTTCCTTTATCACTTAGAGGGTTCCCCCACATACACTTTCAACCACTTCAGTGAAAGTATACCATTAAATTGCATCTTGTATCTCCCTCCCCCAAATAGCTCACCTCAAGAATGAGTCAGAGCACTAATCTCCAAGATATATAAAGAACTCAAAAAACTTAACACCACAAAAAGAAACAACCCAATCAATAAATGGGCTGAACAGACATTTCTCAGAAGAAGATATACATTCGATCAACAAATATATGAAAAAATGTTCCCGTCTCTAGTAATTAGAGAAATGCAAATCAAAACTAAGTTTTCATCTCATGCAAGTCAGAATGGTAGTTATCAAGAGTACAAACAACAATAAGTGTTGGTGAAGGTGTGGGAGGAAAGGCGCACTCATATATTGCTGGTGGGACTGCAAATTCATGCAACCACTCTGGAATGCTATATGGAGACTCCTTAGAAAACTTGGAATGGATGCACCATTTCACCCAGGTATCCCACTCCTCAGTCTATACCCAAAGGACTTAAAATCAGCATACTATAGTAACGCAGCCACATCAATGTTTATAGCAGCTCAATTCACAATAGCTAAACTGCAGAAGCAACCTAGATGCCCTTCAATAGATGAATGGATAAAGAAACTGTGGTATATATATGCACAATGAAATATTACTCAGCATTAAAAGATAATAAAATCATGGCATTTGTAGGTAAATGGATGGAGTTGGAGAACATCATGCTAAGTGAATTAAGCCAATCCCAAGAAACCAAAGGCCAAATGTTCTCTCTGATAAGTAGATGCTGATCCATAATGGGGTGGGAGGCATGGGGAAAGTGGAGGAACTTTGATGGGGCAAAGGGGAGGGAGGGATGGAAGGGAGTATGGGGATAGGAAAGATGGTAGAATGAAATGGACATCCTTACCCTTGGTACATGTCACATATGGTGTGATGCTATATTGTGTACAACCATAGAAATGTAAAGTTGTGCTACAATTGTGTACAATGAATCAAAATGCATTCTACTGTCATATATACCTAATTAAAATAAAAAAAAATGAGTATTCTTAGTTTCCAAAGATATGTAAATTCAAACACAGTCTGAAAAGTGAGAGTACTTTTTTCTATTTGGAGCATTATTTCCCTGTGTGTGTATATGTTGATGTATGCATGGAAGAGTGAACTTGAAGTTGGCATTAAATAATGGAATTAAAATGTGTAGAGACTGTAGTAGGTGTGCAACCCCTCCAGGAAATTGCAGGAAGGGAGATCGTAGAGTGGGAGAATGGCAAATGATGTTTGAAGATAAGGAGTAGGTAGTAGATATTTTAGAAAACAGGCAAAGAGCATGACTTCATCCATGAAGCTGGCGTTTCTAAAACAGTATCTGTATGCATTGGTGAAGAGGAAGATGAATTTAGTGATGCACATTTTTTTTTTAAAAAATTTTCATATGTTATACATTTCTTGTAGTAGAATTTAGGAAAATGACTAGCATATGGAATGTAAGTCAAAAAAGTAGGTTAAATACAACAAAGGAAGAAAATAATAGCTAACATATATGGATATGATAAAAATTATGAAGCTGTTTCATAAACTATAGGTGCTTTGGATGCATTGCTAAAGACAATATGGAAGCTTTAATCAAGATAATTGTCACATTTACTGTCCTGAAGGGTCAGAGATTTTGGAGTAAAATAAGTGCCTAAGTAACCAAATTTCAATTATGTTTAATAGCGCATGTTCTTAGAAATAATTCTGAATTGTTTTGCTGTTAAGATCAGTGAGGGCATCCTAGAGGAGGTGTCATTAGGTCATAACAATAGGGAGGTATGGATGAATTAAGAAGCCACACAAGAGAGAGAGAGGGGAAAAACAAGAGTCATGATTAAATATGAGGATAGGATGGGCTAGTTAAATTCAGGAAATATTAAAGTTTTGTCACATCTGGGAAAGTATAGAAAACAGTGCTTGAAAGTGATGAACAGGTTCTTATGTATTAGAAATAAAAGCTTGTGCTTAATTGAACCTATTGGATTCTTGACATCTAATGAAAGTTGTATCCAGGGACTCACTGGACCCCAGTGTAGTGAAATAGTAGAATGATTATGTGCATGTGTCTGGGAGCAGATCACTTGATTTCATGCCCCAGAGCTTGCACAAGATCCCTGCAAATAAATGGATCCCTGGAAGTCTCCGTTTCCTCATCAGCGATGATACCATTGTGTTCATAATTGTAGGCATGGCTGGGTTTGAAAATTAAAGTAGGCCATTTTAACAAAGGGTTTTAGGATGCATGTAGTTAGTGAGCAGCAAAGTGCCAGCCTTTGTGGTTCCTGTGTAAAAGGAAGACTGACAGTAAGGATATTAGCTTCATAAGTCTCCGACATAGTCCAGATGAGAACAAGCAAAATTGTGAACTGGGACAGTGGCGATGGCAACTGGAAAGAGGACAGTTACAAAAGCTTTTTCAGAGGCATAAGTGCCTTCATGATTCATTAGATGTGGGAGGCAGAGACATGAGTCTTCAGTGTTCACGCCTGGCTCTCTGGGGCAATGGTGCTGCTTTTGCCAGATATAGAATAGTCAGGAAGAGATGCTGGTTTGCAGGATAAATCGTGGATCCAGAATTTGTTCTTATGTATTAACACTGAATGAAGGGTCTCCTCATGTCCTATCTATCTACGCCCAAGGAAATATTTTTCTCAAGTGTACCACAGATAAAACTGATACTGAAGGAGGTGATCCAGGTGACGATGAAATGACTTTCAAGTAGCATTAAACTACCTGATGAGAAAATTGTTTCCTATGAAATGTTCCTTCTATCCTAATTACATCCAGGAGAATGTTTTACTTTGATACTAATTGGTCTGTGCTATATCTGTAAGATCTCTCTCTCTCTCTCTCTCTCTCTCTCTCTCTCTCTCTCATATTCAGTATCTTCCATCTGTTCAACACAAATATACACACCTGAAATTTAAGAACATTTGTATGTCAGTTGGTTCTGGCTTTTCACTTATTGTCTTAATTTTTTTTTTAAATTATTTTACTTAAACAATCAATGTAAAGGGAAAAAAAGGCAAAATATGGAGATAAAGCTGTGCCTGATCATACGTGCCATGGCTGCCCATAGTAACCCTGGTCCGTTTCCCCCCAGCATAGTTTCCCAGCATGTTACAAATAAACACCATTACAGTGGGTCATGGAGCTTTACCATCAGACTTTGGTGTCGTCAGCTCCAGGAATGTGTCTGATATTCTTGACGTTAGCTTGAGAGAAACCAGGTACATTCTGGCTTGCTAACGCCATTTCATCCTCACCATACTATAAGCCCCACATCACATGGATCCGCTGGTATTACTGTGGCTTCTGTCAGAAAGTCCTACCAAATTGTACCCTGTGCAATTCTAGATCTGTCTTCCTCTTTGTTTGATCTCAGGACTCCTTGCAGTCGGTTCTTTTACAACAGAGTTTTCTGATATACTAAGGAACCAGAAGTACAGTTACCACTTAGGTGACTATATTTTGTTAAGCTTGAATGAATGAAGATTAGAAAACCCTGCAAAAAGCTATGTCACATTCCAGGCAATATTTGTGTCCAGTTACGACAGAAATCAAACAAAATATCCAACAAAAACTTCCAATCGTTACAAAATCAACTCTCATATGAGTCAGTAAAAAAGCTAGTTTTTTAATTCGGCCCTTTCTCTTCATAATGGCCATTGAAATAGAGTAAAAGTACAAACCAGCGAGAGCAAGGAGTGGGAAAAAAGACCAAATGGGGAGCCTACCCATAGTGTTAAAATTCACAAGGAGCTGATGAGTTCAGGTAAATGATGATACTCTTTATCAAATCTAGTATCTTTTCAATAGGTTTTGCAGTGATTTCCTCAGGAAGACTAAGAGTGGGTGATTCTCTTTGCTACACTTAGATTAAGGGGATAATTTTCTCTTGGCATTATCTCTTAGTTGTCAGTAAATGTCCTCATCACTCTCCATTTGAACATTGAGAGGAAAGTCACATTGAACCCTATGAAGTAAAGCCAGTCCTTCTGCTGCTATCATTTGGTCTTAGTGCTACTCTGGGCCCAAAATGACTAAACAAAAAATGTGCTTGTCATGAGTTTGTGGGTTCTGTTTTAGGGTACTAGAATAATTATAGAAATACAAATATACAGCATTCTAGAAGCACAGAGGATTGGAGATTATTTTTACATGCTCTTCCTTTCACAGATGGAAGACTTCAGGAACTCTAAGGCAATCCTGAGCCTCTTTTTTTTTTTTTTTTTTTTTTTTTTTTTTTCTCTAAACCAAAGGAAAGACTGTTCTAGTACTTGATGGCCAGGATTTCCTGTGAATAAGGGAACAGAAGGCCACCTTTCAAAGATATACTCAAGCATTAGTTGACCTTTCTGCTTCATTTTTGCAGAATAAGAGCCTTGAGAAGAAACTTGCGAATGCTGAAAACAGTGTCAGGACCAAACAACTCCATGATTTAGAGAATAGTGTTTTTAAAAGCAGAATCTTTAATTTTTATCTTTATATAGGGCCTTAATTTTCTTTACTCTGTACAATAGACCAAGGTCTATTCCAACTTAGCACAAAAGTATGTCCTATGAATTCTAGAAAAAACAGGTATGTATGAACAAATACATAGAAATCTGTTAACCTCATGGAAACATATTTCCAATGACAGGCCTTTAATAGACAATAATTTGAGAACACAATGTATTTGAAATTGTGACATATTTAAATTTACATAAGTTTAAAAGGAATAATTGGAGTCATCTGCATGGAGGATACATCAGTATTTTAGTGTTCCTACTGAACACACAGGAGAAAGTTCTTGTTTGAAAATATGTATAACCCACACCACTTGGCATTTCAAAAAAATTAAAAAATAAGATTATAAATTATAAGCTCTCATGTAAAAACATTGACTTTAGCTTTATTGAAAAATCTAAAGTATTGACCATATTATGCCTCATGCATACCTGATAAGCATAATTAGTTTTGGTAATATTGACTGTTGATTGAATTCTAAGTGCTAGGTAGGTATCATTCCATTATTCTAAGCATTTCACTTTTTTTTTTTTTAATATAGAGAATCCCTGTGAGTGGTTCTTTTTATCCACCATGATTATTTGTGTACTTGGGAAAGCTGATCCCCTTAGAAATTCAATAAACTTGCTCAGCATCTATAGCTGATAATTGATGGAGCTGGGATTTGAACCCAGGTCTGCTAATACCCAAAACTTGATTTATTTCCACTAATGAAGCCAGTTTGAAATATTTTTTTAGATTATTTATTTACTTATTCATAATGCACAAGTATATCAGCTTTTTACATACAACTGCTTGTATACAAAGTATATAAGTACCATTCAGATCTTTAATGATGCATTTAGGATAGTGATATCCATCTCATTCAACCACCATTTAAATTATTGAATAGAGAATGAGTCTATATCCATTATAGTCATTTTTCTGCATGTGTGAAAGGTATGTTATCTCTGTATGGTTATTTCAAATGTTGCTCTTTCAATATGTTAGGAAACATATTTCCTAAAAGAAACAATAAATTTACACCTAATAAATATTTTCTTTTGAAAAATAATTGCTATTCACTTTTTGCTTAAACAAATTAGCAAATAATTTACTAATCCAATTTGAATCCAATTTGCTTTAAATTGATAGAATATGGTTATGTTTATCTATTCTACTAGAATACCAATTATAATTTTCTCTAGGAAATTAAAGCACCTCATTAATTTTCTGAATATCAATTGTGTAGACAGGCATTGAAAATACTTTCAAACCACATATGTCAGAATTTTAACTCCAGAAGGGACACTTGAAGTTCTTTTCAAGTGTGTCTTACCAGAAGTTGTCTTCACTACTTCAGTGGTATTTCTCAATCCAACAAATGAAAACTGATAAAGCCTCCAAGATCTCGTGTCACCCACTTCGACAGAACTACGCTTCCACTGATAGACAATTTCTTCACGTGGGTAGCCATCTACCATGAGATGGAAAATATTACATTAAAAAATGATGATAAATGATGATTAAATGAACATGTGTAGCAACCACTGTCAATGAAAAAGTTTTTATAATGGGAATTTTTTTTTTAAGTAGACATCATGTACATTTAGATTTTTCCTCTGGTTCCTACTGATATTGATGTAATGATGAACTGGTGATTTGTTTTTTAACAATGGTTATGATTTAATTGGTTCTTAGGAATCTCCCTGACTCCTGGGCTGGGAAATTATGTTTACCTAAATACAAATTTAGGGCTGTGCATGTAGTTTGTTGGGAGAGCTCTTATCTAGCATTTGCAAGACCCTGGGTTTGAAATCCAGCACCATAAACAAATAAACAAAAAAGTCATCCATAATCAAGTTTTAATTCTACCTAACATGCACAACTGGCAGACCAAAAATAAGTAGTAGATGAATAATCTAACATAGACACTGAACTAAAGTAAGTCAAACATTTAGGGAAACTGAGGTTTGCTTGTTTGGGTTGAGGTACCTATGAATTTTACTAACACTTCGTCTGGGTTAGATTAGTCAAGGAACCTCTTGGTACTTCATTATCTGATAAAAATAATAGTTATTATAAAGTCATGCTTTTATTGAGTTTAAATGTGTCAGGGTACATAAAGCATTTTACCTATGCTACACCAATAAAACAGTAATTCTGTGTGGTGGGTCTTAACTAGCAATGTGGTACTACATTCTTTTCCTGGGTCCAAGCAAACATTGCCAATTCATTAAAATGTTTGAACCCCAGTGAAACCTACCTGCAATTCCTGATAAAATAGATCAATTGTTTTTTTAGAAATTGCCTAATTGAGACAAACTGAGATTGCACTGAAAGCCTGTCAAAATCTTCAAACTCAGCGGCATAGCTTTGTGCCATTTTGTAATTCTCTGTGATTCTCCCAGTTGATTGACATTGCAACTAGAAAAACTATACACAAGAGGGGATACAGAATGCAGAGGGACTACACTTACAACTGGAGAACTCCAGGGGACAGGAGTGTTCATCCATGGGGAAGTTGTGCAACTGTAACTGGCACTCAGCATCAATTGTCAGTCTAAACAGAAAGATATTAAAAATAAGTAGAGAGATTTTTAAAATAATTTTTAAATATACATCAGCATGATTTCTAGAGTATATCTCACATTCTGATCCATAACACAAAATGGTCCTCATTGAAGAAATCCATTAAATCCAGTCAACAATTAAGAGACTAAATGTGTGTTCATTTTGCAGACCAAACCTTAGCCTCTCATTTGCCTTAACTCCATTTATTCAAAATTTGTGATCACTTAAGTTTTGTGTTTTGGTTTATTTTTTTATTTTTTTGCAAATTAATGGCACACATGAGATTGCTCAGTGAATATATTTAACTTAACAGAACAAACTGCTCTAAGAACTTAAGCTCATTTACTCTTTGCATATAAAAGAATGCTGAGAATTCTCAGATCTTATCTGCTAATTAAAACAGGATGTTCTGTTAGTAAGTGCTTGTCAGCTCTTAGCTTTAAATTGCTATAGGTAAGTTTAAAAATTACTGTATTTCACAATGGACTTTTGTGCATTTTTACAATGGAACACCATGAATTCATTAAATAGAATGTTAAAGAGTAGAGGAATATTAAACCATAGCCAATCCATATTGAATACATATACACAGACATATTAGAAAAATGTTTGCCAGTGAGTATGAATTAGTTTGTTTCTGGAGGGCTTATTAATGTATACAGATTTTTCATCTAAAGTCCTTCTCCAGGAGGGAGAAGATTTAAAGAGCCCAGATGTTTTACCACATTTTAAGAACTGTGAATATAATCTGAAATTGTACTGATGATGGCTGACAATTTTTAAAGTTTTGTATTTGTTAATTATTTTATTTAAATATATAAGTATCAATGTTTAAGTTATGTTTTTACAAATTTTTTTTAAATATTTTCCAAATAGCATAACTTTTAACTGAAGAGAGATTGAACTCTCAGGATTGCAATAAAGCAATTAGTAATCTTCAAATACATTCTAAATTGTATAAGAAGAATTGGATAAAGTGAATTGTTTCCTCATTTGATAAGTGTACCTTTATTGTGCTTGAACTTGTCCAAAATCATATAACTAGTGACATGGTTAAGATTTGGGCTTAGGTTTATCATTCTTCAGAGAAGGAGGTTTTAATCATTGCTGCTCCATAATTACATGTCCTTCAAATAAAAGACTGGTTTTAATCATAACTGAATTTATAATTAAATTTGATGTTTTATTAGTATTATCTCTCCAAATTAAACCTGAATTATTAAAGTTAAAAATAATACAGGTAGATCGCAGATACACAGATACAGATATATCCAACTATGCATGTGTGCACAACCCCCACCCCCCCCACACATACAGTTCATTATAGATAAGCAACCAGAATAAAATCATCTCTATATAAAGACTGGCAATGATGCAAGCCTTAATCAAATCTTATGAGTGACATATTGAGGCAGCTTTTATAATTAAATGTTGTAGTGATTTCTCAAATTAATAAGTCAAAAAATGAGTCTAATGTTATGAGAATGATAAAGAGACTTGAGACAGTGTGACTGAGTTCATATTTCAAAAGGTAGACTGAGTTCTAATTTATTGGACCAGGCTTTGATTTTCACTAGTTTCTAATTCCAGTTATTACCTTATCTCTAATTTAACAAAACCCATGATGACTGAATTTAAAATAGATGCAATGAATTTCTTTTGCATTTGTAATCATTTTTCCCTCTATTTGATCTAACTCTGATAAAGGCTTTGGAACCATTTTGAAGTATTACATTTTGTAAATTGAATATTACATAAGGCATAAAAATGTGTATCACAAGTGACATGAATCATTTTGAAGTTAGAAGTTGTAGGATACTAATATGTAAAAGAATCATATTGTTCACATTCTTTTACTGAAAATATATACAAATATTTTAACATCTGCTGTATTTACTATTTATGAGTTAATAGTAAACATTTTAATATAACCCCATTTTATCTTTATAACAATTCTGTAAGGTAAGAATATTTATCTGTAGTTTTATAGACATTCTGGAACGAAAGGTACAGGTTTGCACAACTGTAGCAGAGGTGGGGGTGGGGTAGCATAGTGCAGTGCTTGCTGGTGGTTCCTTCTTTCACAGTAACTTCCACCAGTTCTCATATAATACATCTAAATAAAAATGTAACCAAGTAAAAACATCTTGCTTACTATACACACAAATCTTTGAGATGTCTTCTAGAACCAAAAATCCTATTATCATATAGCTTTCTCTAAGTTCCCATAGATACAATTTCTGAAGAGTTGCCCAGTTCATACAGATAACAAGATAGAGGGCCAGATCAATCTTATTACTAAGTTTATGTACTACTTTACTATTTAATAATGTACTCTGGCTAATGAGGAACTTCAGTGTAGTGATATTTTAAATGCCTATGAGTATGAAGTAGGCTAAGATAATGGCATAAAGTAATTTACATAGAAAACTTTCCAAATATTATGTAATCCTAAATTCAGAAGATATAAGACGGCTTCTTCAACTCTTCCAAAAGATGCCTAATCCTAAGATAGTTAATAAATTATGTCATGCAACCTTAGCAGTGTCATAGGAAAGAGGGACAGGAGATGGAAGATAATAAAGTCCAAGTGCTTGCCATTGTTCAGCTAAAAGAAGAAGAATGCATGGAGGCTCCCACATCAAATATTCTCCTTTAGCAATGATTTCCTTAGAAATGAGGACTTTTCCAAGCTCAAGAAGTGGTGGTCTCCAAGCAACTACTTTAATTTCCAATTTCTAAATTAAACAGGACTCACACCCAAAGCATCAAGGATGGTGCAAAAGTCAGAAGATCTCACAAAGACAAGGGACATTTCATACCAGTTGTGAGAAAACAGTGTACTTACATTAGTCACAGAAAATTAGTTCTGCCTATGATTAGTACTTTAATGAAGATTACTGATAACAGAAAAATTTTGTGATGTTCTATGCTATTTTAATCAGACATTCCAACCCTGATATAGGCTGGAAATTTCACTTTTTCTTTCATAAAGTTAGTGTGGTTGATTTTTGTTATATCCCTAGTAATGACTCTGCTTCTTTTCAAAAAGAATACCTTAGGGTGTAGAGCACTCGGCCATCATTCCAAATTCTCAGCATCCTATTAGGAGTGGTTATCCAGTGTGCATCAGCCTTTTTGGAGTTTCTGAAAAAAGTATCTGGGATCCAGATTTTCCCCACCATGTTGCTATTCAATCGAAGGACTTTAATGGTGCTGTTAAATTTCAAGCGTCTGTCATACCATGTTTGAGCAAAAAATATATCAATTGTATACTCCTATTTTAAAGAGAAAGATAACACAGATCATTTTAATACAATAAAAATATATTTTTCATATTTTATTCTTCACATATTGCCAATATGAAGAAAAGTGCTTAGTTTTGAATACTCCAAGAGGAAGCAATAGCTTTGTTTATAAGCCATTACCTCACTCATCTTTTGCAAACAGTTTAACATTTTTATTTAAAAATATAGGCCTTTATAAATATATTCTGACAAAAGTTCATAGCCCTAACATCATTCTTTGCTTCTCATGTCTAGATGCCACAGTTTGTCGTGGTATTTTGAGCCAGCTAATTCTTTGCTGTGGAAAACTGTCCCATGCATCATAGTGTGCTTAGCATCCATTACTTCTATTTTCTAGACATCAGCAGCAACCCCTCCACTCCACTGTCACCCCAGCAAGTTGTGACAACAAATATGACCTCCAGACATTGCCAAATGTCTCCTAAGGAACTAAACTTACTAGGTTCAGAATCATTATTGTAAAGTGAAGCAAAGTCTAGAATACCCCAAAGGTACTAAACTGGAGCTTCAGATGCCTCATAATAAAATGGAGATTCTAAGAAATCTAACAAGTCAGGTCATGTAAACATAGATAAAAGGAATACACATGAAGTGCTTCACACATGCATGGCAGAACAATCAATAAAAAGTAATTCATTATTTTTCACTCTTTGTTATAGCTGCTTTTCCTTTTTCGAAACAAGATAAAATTAATGAAATAAAAATCATCTCTATTACGGCACTAATCTCTATCACAAAGCTTGTTCTTAAATGACTATAATGATTACCCCTCAAGCATATGTCACTAAACCAGAAAAATTATTAATTTCAGTCAAAGAAAAACAAAAATGCTGTGAAAAGCAGACCAATCAGCCTGGAGTCACAATACTGAGTTCTTGTCTGGCTGTCACATCTAGAGGAAGTCTTTGGGAAAACCCCTTTACTCCCTGGGCCTCATTTCCCTCATCTTCACAAACAAGCAATCAATTCAATGCGTGCTCAGGTCCCCTCCAACTCGATAATGCTAAGATGCTGTGCTTCTCAGCTTCATCACCACCTTTACCACCATCCAGCCGTTAATCACAAGGCTGCTCTCTTTTTATTCTTGTTTTATCCACTGGGTACTTATTTGGTGTCAGTCCTCTGGCTAAACACTTTACATGCAACATCTCATTTAATAAACTACCTTATATCTATATACAACATAGAATAAACTATTATTACCCTAAACTGCAGATTAAATTATTTGATATTGGCATCATTCCTAATAACTAACTCTAATTAAGTCTCACGTTATTTTGTAACTTGATTTTAATTATGTCTGTGATGGGAATATTAAAGAAAATAGAAACAGTTTAGTATTTTTAGAAGGTGAAAGATAGGGGAAAAAGTCACCCACATTCCCCAGCCCAGTACCTCACACTGTGTTTTATGTTAAACATGAAGAAACAGAGAAATCATTGATTCATTAGAGAATATGCACTATCAGGTGTCTTATTTTACACTACCCACACTCTTTTGTGCCTTTCTCTATACCAAAATCTTGGATGTATTTTGACCAATATAGAAAACAAAGCCCAAAATAAAAAATAAAAATAAATAAATAAACCACAAAAATCAAACAGAATTGAAAACATCTGAGTTTTAACACCAGCATTTTAGAAACTGTGATCCTGGGTCAGCTCTGGGGACTCTAATTCCTAAAAACAAAACAGAACACAAATTCTAAGTCCAAATAAACTGCCTACAGGAATGAAGTTACATTGATGCCTATAGATTCCCCTTATTAAATATTTACAATTTGTACCAGAATACTAAGGATTTTGAGAACTTTAGTTGTAAACATGTGACATGTTAAAATGAATGGTTCACCGTGAAACAAGCAATGGAATTGGTATGGGCTATGCAGGGGGTGCCCTATAGTTTCATCACAGAATATCCTTATTGCTAGCTTGGTAAACATTTTTTAAACTGTGCCAATATCATACCAGATTACATTATTATTTAAATCATATTACACATTATCATAACATGTTGACTCCATTCTATCCCTCTCCACTGTATTATGTTATATACTCAGCATAGTTTCTCATTTCAGATTTGGGTTGAAAATGTTATAGAAGAATAAAGTTACATTCATTATTATAACTGATAAACTATTTTCTCTGAAAAAACTTTAATGTAAACTCTGTCATCCCCACAATATCAATTTTCTAAAAAAATAGTGCAATACTCTATTTAATTTTGTTGTAATTAACAATTGTCAAGTATACATACAGTAGATGATGAATTACAGTATTATAACATTTTATAAAAAATTTATTTTTAATTTTCTATATGATTATATTTAATTTTTATAACAAAACTCCTCAATGTTTACCTTCAAATCACAAGTGAAATAAACAAATTTGAAAGATTTTCTTTCCCTTTCAAAATCTTAATCTTTGTAAAAAATTTTTATTGGTGCATTGTAATTATATGTGGATTAATTATGCCAAATTCACATATGCACATAACATAATTTGATTAACCTCATTCCACAGTACCTTGCCTTTCCTTCCCTCCTTGCTCCCTCAGATCTACTTTCTCTACTGATGTGCCTTTTATTATTATTATTATTATTATTATTATTATTATTATTTTAATTAATGCATTATATAAATATGGGACTTTTTGTGTTATAGTTTTACATGCGCAGCGCATAGCATAATTCTGTTCCCAGTATTTCCTCATAACTCCTTACTCCTTTTCCTTTGCTCTATTTTTCTCTCTTCAATTTTTTCTGACATTTTACCCCTCCCCCTTTTTTTAATTCCTTTCTTTCCTTCCTTATCTCTAGCTTCCATATATGAAAGAGAACATTCAACTCTTGACTTTTTGAGTCTGGTTTATTTCACTTTATTTTATATATATATATTAGTTGTAGGTGGACACAATATCTTTATTTTATTGTTATGTGGTGCTAAGGATTGAACCCAGGTAGTGTGCTAGGCTAGCACTCTACCACTGAGCCACAACCCCAGCCCTTCACTTTCCTTTTAAGGTGAAATACATATCGTCTTTTCTGTTTGGCTTCCTCCATTTGTGTAGTTAGAAATTCAATGAGACAATAATTCATTTTACATAATCTCCTGTATTGTCATATTCCTTGTTACTTCCATGCTAACAAAGAAAATAAGACAATTTTATTATGAAACTCACCATATTGATAGCATTCACTGGGCCAATACTATTAACGTACATGTCTGTGTGAATTAATGTTGGTTTCACTGTAATGAGAAACATAGAGATATATACACATGGAAAGGTACAAAATTTTATCATTTTAGTCTTTATTTTCTAGAATAGACTCATTTAGCTACATTAGAAGTGTTTTATTCACAACTAATTTAGTATCAGTTACTACTACAATACTTTTGAATAACAACTTTGTTTTCAAAGAAATATCTCCTTTTGTGCATGTAAATGCAATAAACAAGCATAGTAGAGTTTTGATACTGATTATCCTTTCGAAACAACATAAAAATGGAGAAATCAGAAGATACTGTTCTAAGCTTATTCTCATTCTTCTCTCAGACATCTTGAATTTTGCCATCTCACCTTGAAGCTCTGGGACCTATTTAGATATCTTAACCTGACTTTACCCATGTAGAAAATAAATAGTTAATAATTCAGAAAAGAAAACTACATTAGAAACATAAGGTAGACATAAATAACCACGAGTAATATGAATTGTTTTTGAAACATTGCTCCCTGCTGATTCATTTTATGATCACTTTATCCCCACACACCTCTAGCCAACCCCAAATCAATCTTCCTCAGTGAATTATTGCATACTGTGGCTACACAGAAAAGATGAGGAAACCATATGGAAGCCCATTATATACCTATTTATCAGAGAAGACTGGTATAAAAATCTATAGTATAATATCCATGACCAAATACAGGTGCTCCATTTTCATTTAGCATTTAATGAACAAAGATTCATAATAGCATTCTGGGCTTTGATTCAACAAAGTGCATTTTTCTCATCTTTATTCATTTTCCCAGAAAAAAAAAAATATGCCATACTCTATAGTGGATGGAATTCCTTGGGCATACTGGCACCCACTGTCTGACCTTCATCTCAGTGAGGCTGTTCCTCTGCCTTAGACTTTGGGCTTGACAAGCCTTGCTCTGGGGAATGATACATAGGCTAAAGTTAATCCGCCAACTCTAAGCCTAGGCATTAAACATTGTGAGTTTCTCATTTCTTTACCGCCCTTTTCTATTGTCTTGAGAAGGATTCCCCTAACTAGTGTGCTGGTTCCAAGAGTAGACTGAAAGATGCTTACAGCACCTCTGCCCCAGACGAGCAGCCTTAGCCTGGATTGGTCCAGATTAGTCCATACCCTGGTGGAGTGTTAAAGAAATGCTTTCTGTTGTTGGCCAAGTAATTTGGACCTTGTTTGTTACATAGCAGCAGGTAACCAGAGTATCCTTTCTAATTTTTTTCTTATTTTTTGATGGTACTTCATATGAAGTTGTCACTATTTTTTTTTACAGCCTTTGTCTAGAATAACTAAGAATATTTGAATTTCTGGTCCTCAACTTCACTTGAAAATCATATTCTTTTTTCGTGTGGAACTGATCAATACCCCTCCCACCCCAGTCTTGAATGCTATTTACATTCTCTATTTATTTTTACAACATATAAGAGAAGTATAATGTAAAACTTTCTGGCTCTTGAAATATGTCCCTGCTTTCTTCTGATAAGGTAGACACATTCAGGTGGGCCTCTCAGGTTTCATCGTACCTCCTATGTCAGGTCGAAGTTTATTGTCATATCCTTCCAGCAGGTTGTTTAAGATGACCGTGACATCGCCCTCAGGAACTTTAGGGGTCAAGACCCAGGTTTTGTTAGAAGCATAGTCTTCATAGTCATCATCGGATTTTTGACTAGTGAAGCTAAGGGAAAAAAAAAAATAAATATATTGGTGAAGATACAGATTACATCTGAGTTGACTTTTACCAAAAAACACTGTGGGCGAAATGAAGGAGAAATGAAGCAAGTTTACAGGAATGTAGAAAACAAACAAACAAAAAAATCTACCTCATGTTGAATCCAACTGATTAAACGGTACAGATGGGGATTAAAATGTATTAAAGCATCTCTCCAGTTTCCCAGGGTGCCCTGCCCTACCATCTAAAAATATACCATGAGTTATCATTTATTTCTGCCTTTCCCATGCTTGACGTTCTTCCTACCCACCTGCCCAGCTTCAGGAAGGACTTATTAAAAATAAAAAAATAAAAAAAAATCTATTTTTGTGAATGTGATGCTTAAATTATCATAATGTAGTCTAAGAATTCAGGCACCACGTCTATTTCTCTACTTCCTCCTCCTTTAGAAGGAACCTATTCATGAAAGTAAGAGTGATAATTAGATCCACTCCCACAGGCCGCCAGACATTTCTGCCCCCACAATTGAACTACTAGGGAGAACTTTGTCTTGCTGCCTCTTCTGCCCCAGGGTGTGTGCATTTGTATTCCCCCCTTGCTTGTACTGAAGGCAAGGGAGGTTCATTCATCTTTGATTGTTAAGAACCTGGCACGATGAAGAAAAATGCAGTTGCAGACTTTAAGTCACCATTTATTTCAGCAAACATTCCTCAGCTGGAATTTCAGACAGTGGTCGATGTAGTACAATCATATAAATACATACCTGTTTTGACTGAGAGTCATATGCTATTCCTGTAATTCAGTTTTAAATGACCAAATCTGGCAGAACTCCCCCAACCCTGCGTCACACACATACCCAGTTGAGATAGAAGCTAAGTGTGGATTTGGAAAATGAGTGGACTTCCCGCAGCTTACTTCTTCCCCTGCCCTAAGTTCCAACACCCACATCTGCCACATATAAGATGGCTATATTTTTCTGATCTAGGAAAATAGGAACCCTTATAAAAGCTGCCATTTTCATTTTTAGGAGCACTCAGTGAAATTTTTTTGGACAAAATTTAAAAAGAAAAAGTACAAACTTTCCCACCCTATCTCCAAGTTCAGTTTATATTCTTGAATAAATGGTATAGAGTAGGTTGTTTTTTTTTTTCTTTTTGTCAGATATCAAATTGCCACATTACCCTGAACACCTACATTCTCAAACCAGATTTTTTTACCTTTTCTCAATCACTCACAGTCATTGAAACATTCACACATACACATATACTGTAGTAATGCTTTCTATACATATACATATATGTGCGTGTGTGTGTGTGTGTGTGTATATATACTTGAACACATATACATGTGTATTTGTTTGTACATATGTGCATGCTTGTATGTATATATGTATATATATACATATTTAAATGGATAAGTATAGGAGAAAATGGTGATTACGTGATTAATGTGGCTTGAGAATATGCATTGAAGATGAAATTTTTAGAGCAATCGCTAGTATATCTCAACTTAGTAAGCAAGTACTGTAACCTCCTCTTTCATTATGTCTTAAAGTTTTAGAAAGCACTATAAAAATACATGTGCAAAATGCCTAAAATAGTCAGTGTTTTACATCTTGCAAATCAGTGAGCATAGAAACTTGAAACAAGCATTAATTCCACAGTGTCCATAGTGGGTAGGATGGGCTGGACAACATTTCAACCTGCTCTCAAAGAGGAAGTCCTCATTGTGGGCATCGAGACTAGTCCTCTGCTAGGAAACCCCCTCTGAGGGCATTGTCAAATTCTGTGTAATAGAACTATAATCCTGTAACCCAAATATTACTAACATAAGAGGAGGAACACTCTTGCAAAGAACATTTTAAGATCTTTAACTCAGAGGTAAGAATAGGCGAGGCCCATCTGCTGTCACCATGGTCTCCTTTCTGGAGTCACTCATGTGTCTGTCACTTACTGTTTTATGACCTGAGACAAGTTACTTGGCCTTGATAAGCCTCAACACTCTCATTTTTTAAAATGAAGGAAAAACTAGTATTCAGCTCATATTCTTGTATAAGATTAAGATAATGCTTATTAAGTATGTAGTGCAAAGCCTGACACAGCAATT
This sequence comes from Tamias sibiricus, assembly GCA_025594165.1. Taxonomy (NCBI): domain Eukaryota; kingdom Metazoa; phylum Chordata; class Mammalia; order Rodentia; family Sciuridae; genus Tamias; species Tamias sibiricus. The sequence goes on from CM046662.1 coordinate 17,988,853, forward strand.
AGGCATGGGCCTAATTGAGTGACCACTGCTAGATTCATAACAACAGCTCTAGAATCTGACTCTACAGATGCTTCTTCAAGGCTTTTATATAATATGGTTGAGAAGAACTAAAAACAGATGTTTTGCAGGAAGAAAAATAATGAGCCACTATATTATAAATAAATGAAGTTTTTCTTCTCTACGGCTCTCTCTCAGCCGAGGGCTAAATTAATGGGACTGGTGCATAATCTGGAATTAGCTGTAAATTTGTCTTAAAAAAATACTTCCCTCTTTCAAGGCTGTCTGTTTCTTTCTCTGGCCTCTTTTGGAGGTAAGAGCCTCTGCATTCACAGGTGGGCTATCTGGGGATTATGACCATTAGGTGAGACATTCTGTGGAATTGTCAACTCCATGATGATACCCCAGAAGAAACAGACTGACAATGACTCAGGAAAGTCGATTTGACTGTTGTGTGGGCTGAGAGCACTTGAACTTCTAGTAAAAGGCACTTCTCTGAATGCAACAGCATTTAGAGATTATTACTCCTCCTGGTGCCCTTTAGTTTAAAATGATATTCTTAAAGAGGGAAAGAAGTGAAATTGAAATTACTCTCAAATTAAAAAACCATAATACAAAAAGATTTTATTTTTGGTCATCTGAGTGATAATATCTGAGTGTCAGTGCCAAGAAAAGCTTTTGGGCTTCTCATTTCTGGAAAGTTTCAAAACATTGTTACAAAGCCATCTGTCCAAAAGACTTAGACCACCAGCAACAGTATCCCCTGGGAGCTTTTTAGAAATGCAGTACCCTGAGATCCTCCCAGATTCTCAAATGAGAATTTTTATCTTAACAAATTGTAGAAGAGTTTCATATACATATTAAAATATGAGAATGTTGGTCCTAGAGTGGGTAGATCAGTGATACTTATTCTTAGCTCTGTGTGTGTGTATGTGTGTGTGTGTGTGTGTGTGTGTGTGTGTGTGTGTGTGTTTGTGTCCGCACGCTAGAATGAACTTAAAAATATTGATTCCCGGGTTCCTATCTTAGATCTTTTATTTATATTTATTTATTTATTTTGGTACCGGGGATTGAACTCAGGGGCACTCAACCACTGGGCCACATCCACAGCCCTTTTTTTGTATTTTATTAGAGACAGGGTCTCACTGAGTTGCTATGTGCCTCGCCATTGCTTGAAGCTGGTTTTGAACTCGCAATCCTCTTGCCTCAGCCTCCCAAGTGCTGGGATTACAGGCATGTGCTACCACACCCGGCCTATCTTACATCTTTTAAATCTGAGTCTTCATGTTGTAAATCAGATTGTTCATTTTTTTTTCTTTTTTACAGTTTCATGTATGATTATAAACATGAACTCATCTTAAAACTGATAAAACATTTTATCTAGGATTAAAAGAGGCTTATAAGACAAAACTTGATTGACATTGTTCATTGAGAGTTGGCTCACAATTACATAGAAGATTTCGATTCTAAATTTTGGTACATCTTGTGAATGTTTGTCACTGAGAAGATTAATCACACATTTTTCTGTAATTCTACATTTTTGTCTAAGGATTTCATATTCCCATAGACTTAATAAAGCTTTAAGTCTGATAGGGGGAAAAGCCTAATTATTACACTCTCTGGCGATAGTAAAACAGCAAAAATTTCCATAAGAAATAAACACAGTTGTCTTTTTATTAATAAATCTTTAAATTCATTGATATTACATGCATCACAACGACAATGTGTATATTTCTCTAACATAGGTAGATGAGTTAAGTGAATTAAAAAGTAAACACTTTTTTTTACACTTTAAATATTTTTAAATCCATAGCATTTCACTCTTTCATAACTCTAATTTTACCATGTAATATTGGTATGATTTTGATTAACTTTTATTTTTAGATATAGTGAATCATATGCAGAGTATTTTTAAATGTTAGTGTATATCTCCCAAGATACATGTTTTATAAAAAATGATAAATTTTAATCTTTTCTTTGAAAAAATTCCTACACATTTGGGTTTTTTGCTCTGTTAATATAACCTTTAAATTTTGAATACCCCTGCTTATAACTCATAAATCTCTACTCTTTGCTCTAACCACACTCCTGGGGATTCCCTGCTCCCCAGGCTCCTTGTGGGGTTGTCCCACAGGAATTCCTCACTCTAAAGCACCATTAACAAGGAAGATCTTGCTGTTATACCCTCATGCTATCCTCGAGTTCCAGAAACCAGGCCAAACTGCATGGCTTTGCATATGCAGTCCTCTGTCTACAGTCTTCACTTAATCCCCCTTCTACCTAATACTCGCCATAGCTTATTTCATCTTATCTCTTAAATTTCAATCCAAACATCATCTTCTTACCCTGGCCATGCCTGGCTGACTTTTCTACATTAGTTGCCCTCTGCATTTTTTAAATATGCTCTAACCAGTAAATTGACAGCTTCATAGTATTTATCACAATCTGCATTTCTTGTTTTGCCTATTAATTATCTCTATTACTAAACAATAAATTCCATGAGCATGTGTTTAATGAAAATTTGTAGAAATCATCATTTTTTTTTTTTTTTTGGATAACTTCTTTTCCCAGAGAAATAATGGCACCAAAAATAACTGCTGCTAAATATTCATTATGTTATAGAAGTAACTTAAGGGTTTAACTACTTCTCTGATTTAATCCTTAAAACACTGATATTCCTATAATTATCCTCCTATTGCAGATAAAGATACACAATTATAGTTACCGGTAGGCCTTTCTATTTGCCAAAACAAAACATGTAACCATTATGCTAAAAGGCTTTGAAAAGGAACTGAGACCAAACATCTGTTACTGTACATTCATGAAACAATAAAAATATCCAAAATAAATGATTTCACCAGCTCATCTTTCCATCGGAGAATAAATTAGTTTATACCTGAGCCCAATAAAAGATGCAGGACCTTCAGCACCAAGTTAATAATATTTGGATTTCATAAACTAGCCATTGGAGATACCAATGATTTGATCTTCCCATGATGAGAAATAACGGCAAAGCTTGCAATTTAACTGAATGGATGGGATAAGCTGCCTCATTTGAACTTCTCCTGTATTTGGAAAGCAATACATGGGCAGGAACATGTCTGACACATGTTACTTCATTTTGAAAGTTGCCCTCCTGCCTCTGGTGGGGGAGAACTTTAGAAAGCGCAGGCACAAGTAGAATAGGGAAGTTTGCATCATCAGAGAGCATAGAGAACTTGGCATTTGAAGATGAGACCTGGAACATCACTGTGTACTTCCAGGAGAATCGGGAGTCCTAAAAGACATTTTCATGTTCACTGACTAACTGAACTGGAACACTAGTTAGTTTTTCCTGTAGAACACTTCAGTGGTCTAGGGCATTCTGCCTCTCTCAGTAAAGAGTCTATTAGTGACCTGTAGAGGACCTATTAAAGGGGCTGTTCCATGCAGGGGGTTTTGCACAGGAATGTGAATGTTCAAAGAGGGTAAAATTACACAGGAGAGTGAAACTTTCTCAAAGTAAATTGCCATACTTAGAATGACTTCCTTATCTCTCACCTAGTTCTATTCTTTGACATTAACACCTTTTAATACATGTGTCTATTTGACTGAATCAATCATCAGAGATATAAATTCCAATATGTAAAATGCAATCTTTATTTTATTAATAGCCATTAATTATTCATATCAAATAAATATCTGTAGGATCTTAAAAGTTTTGTTTGTTTTGCAGTGCTGGGGATCACCTAGCACTGGTACATGCTAGGCAAGCACTCTACCACTGAACTGCATCCCCAGACCTGTCTGTCAGGATGAATTTTGATTGCAAGTTTCAGGAACATCCAAACCAAATTGGGAAGTCTTGGCACATCTAATTACAAAGACTGAGGTAGGATGGGCGTTAGCATGCCTATTTACTTAAAACTCAGATTTGTTCTGTCTCTTCCTCCATTCTCTGTGGCATCAGCTTCATTCCAAACTTTACTTGACAATGTGGTCCTGAGTTGCTGGCAAAGTCTCTGCATCACTATGATTCCTTGCTTACATCAATGAAGCAGAGATATACTTTTCCAAGAGCTCTCTCCAAAAAAGTGAGATCCTGTTGTCTAAAGAACCTCAAAAGGTCTCATTTTGTGTATCACTATCCTAGAAGGAATCATATATAGAAAACTACTTTCTATACCTAGAGAATGGGGATAGGATGTGTATTTTAGTCTCTTTCTTACCACTAATATCAAAGTGAGAATGGAGCTTCCCAAAAAGTATATTGGCTTCACAGATACCACATGAAAATGAGGGCATTGAGAAGGTGATGAGGAAAACATATGGAGAAGGAAACCACAATGCTCACTAAGGAGAAAGGGATATGATAGGGAAAAAAAATATCCATGTGAGGTCATGTTCTAGTAAGTTCATTTTCTCTTAGTTCCCTTACATGATTTGTTGTTGTTCTTTGTTTTAAAGTTTCTCAAAGAAAAGTGGGGGGTTGTTGCTAGGACTCACAGACTGCTGGAAGAAAATTATTTTGGCTTTATCTGATAATATTAATACTTACATATACTATAGCCCAGAAATCCCATTCCTGGATTTATTCTGAACACATATACATATACATATATACTAAATGATGTGTATAAGAAAGTTCAAAGTTGCATTCTTGTATTAGGACTGGACAGAAATGAATATAACCCAGATCAACAATGGAATATTATGTACTCACACAATTAATGAATTATGAATTATTGAATTTACAAGGCATAATTATGAATGATTGTTACATGCAGAAAAATAAACTCAAGAAATAAAAATCTGAGCAAAAGACATTGTGCATTCATCTGTATACATACAAATATGTTATATTTCTGTTTATATAGAATGCACTGACAGGAAAGAATTAAGATGCTCAAAGAAAGGACAACAGTTACTGTGAAGTCAGAGAAAGAGGACAGAAACTGGGAAAATAATGAAGACTTTTCTGAGGTGTTGGCAATATTTCATTTCCACTCTCAGTTGGTAGTTACATTGGATTTTATTTCAATATGTGATAACTCGTTGAGCTGTATTTACGTCTTATGCACTTTTATGCATTTTACTTCCCAATAGAAAAAATAAAGGTTAAAATAATTAGATTTAAATGTCAAGGTTAGAAGCAGAACATTAGGCCCCTAAGGACAAGAGCTACTTCTATGCTCAATAGTGTTTTTTTCCAAAAGCTTGCAGGTGCCTGGCACCTGATAATATGCCAAAATGTTTACTGAATCAATGAGAACATGGGTTATTTTTAAAGAAGATTTAATGTTTGTGAAAATTAACAGTAAAATTCATCCCCTTTTTATATAATGTGTCTATGGAATGATTGTAGCTAACCCTCAGATGAGCAACTTCTAGAACATGCTATTGTATGGAATTCCCTCTCTTCATTAAATGATATTGATTCTCTTCATGTGAAAACTTAAATGACATACACTGAAAATATTTTTCAGATTAAAATGAAGTCAGTCAAGGCTCATCCATGAAATGTGTTCTGAAGTCATCTCAACTGTCTATGGCTTTTGAACAGAATATATGCACAATAGTGGATGGTAAATTGTAGTTAGAAAGAAACATCAGTGGGTAATTATTACACTGTAGTATTTCTTATTTACCTTTACATAAAGAACTTTAATGTGGTTATTTACAAAAAAAATGAATATAGTATTCTCAATTTCTCACTTGCACACACTTTGCAATGAAATAGAAGCTATGGGGACTTTGTTCCACTCAGTGTATGATTACATAACCTGTAAATGTGGCAGATCATCCTGTACTCTACATTAATGTGTACTTTTAAAAGCCAGTATCGTGAAGGAGGTCCATAAGTATGTGAGTCTCAGGCAGCATCGTTTTCCCTGTGAGAAGGCAGATCTCACAAACTGCACTTGTATTGTGTCTGTACTATAATGAAAACACTGTCAGCCAATATACTTGTGGGGGTGCCTCTCTCCCTCACTCCAGAAACACACACGGACTCTGCGTTTCCTGCAACGTCCCAACTATGGAAATTCAAGATCAATTTTAACCCCCGAAGATATGCAAACCTTAAAAGCTAATTCTAGAGAAGGACATACTGATTTAACAACAAGAAATAGTTCAAGAAGGAAACACTTTGCCATTTCTTCATCTATATGGTGATTATTAGGAATTTAGAAGACCCAATGTCCAGCACACACTAAATGTTGAAACAGGGTCAGAACAATCATTCTTAACCCTGGCTCCGTGTTAAAATTACCTGAAGGACTTCATGAAAACGTCAATGCTGAAGGTCAGCCTCTTAAAATACTAATTTAATTGGTCTAGGATGACACCAAGACACTAGTATTCAACTAATTCTAAGATGAGAAAAGAATTAAGAGCTACTGAGAAAGCATGACATAGCCACTTGAACTTCCCATCTTTCTTTCCTTAGAGTAAATAATCACTTTGGAAACTGTTCTTAGGTAATTTAGATGTCACTTACTATAGAGTTTCAAGGTATACTGGAAATGCAAAATAGCACCATCCTCAATATTTATGTCCTGTTATGTAGCTCTATTTGTCTCATTAAGAAAGGTTGGGACACCTGCCACTACAACACAAGACAATTCCAAGTGTCACATAGATCATTATAAGTGTCACATAGGCACTAAGTACCAAAACATGGTATACACAACCTCTAAGAATTAAAAAAAATGTATATTAAAATGTATAATTACAAATTATTTTTATTTTTAACTTTTTTTTTTAACATATATGATGATATTGAGGAAAAAGTCTCAGTTTATTTGCAACTAATCCTTAGCCACTATCCCCAATTTGCTAATCTCATTTGTGAAGAGATCAATAACATCTGGTAAACAAAAGTATCTTATAAAAACTTGATAGCATTGTTTTGATTTTATTGCCTTTATTTTGCAGTTTCTTTTATTAGGAAAAATGTCACTGAATTTCCAGGTTTGTTTGTTTGCTTTTACTTTTATTGACTGTATCAAATAATTATATTAAAATATATAGTACTGTGTTTTATGAAAAATATTCAGTAAATAAACAGCCGCATATCACCTAGATGTGGCAAAAATCCATAAAGGAGATTGAATTTGGGAAATGATGCCTTACAGATGTAGATTTCCTAATCCTTAGCTAATCAGCTTATATTTGAGATGCTTTTATTTGCAGATGGAAAGAAGCACAAAGTACTATGCTGATATCAAAACACCTCCTATTTATTTAAGGAAACAAACAAATACCTGAACAGCCAGAGAAAAACAACACTTAAATAACAATGCAAGACAATAATAAAACATTCTCATGTGGCAGAGCATGAGTAATCTGTCTGTCAGCACCTCCAACTTGACATGAAGGTTACATCTATCAAAGTGCCTCTGTATTTACTTCCAAATTGCAATTTTGGGGGGTAAGAAAGATACTTTCTTTTAGAATACAAACTATTTTGAGGAACTAATAAATCTTTTGCTTTCTTTTCTAGTCAAAAAAGAAAAAAAGGTCATACATATAAACATACACAGACATATAAATATTTGCATGGGGCCCACAAATGGGTCACACAACCTCTGTGCACTTCCATATGGTACATGAGCAGAAGATTAAACTGTTCTAGATCTTGGATAGTTTAAAGGTCACTGAGAGCAAGTGGATGAGAATGAAGATCAGGTCTTATTCATATGATATCTACATGTATTCAGATGCATAGTCAAGTGCATCAAATTCAAATGTATTGAAATTTGTTGAAAATTTGTATTGCTGTATTTTCTTCTACTATATAATAACAGAAAACAAAAAATTCCCCATTTTTTACCTTTATGTGCAGATGTCTTGAGGCATAGAGCTTATTTGTTCACGTAGTTGAATACATTTTCACTTTCAAGCAGGAGTTGTATCAACCTATGTACATACACCTGAGTGGCTATGTTTCTAAGAATTTTTCTTTCTCTTCTTTACTCTGTTTCTTTCTTTTCCAAAATTATGCTATACCTTTGATCTTTATGTTTAAGTCATAAAAATTCAAGATCCATTCTTATGGCCAAAGCCATAAGACTCTAGAAGACTAAGTTTAAATTATTTGACTATTGATAAATTATTTTCTCAAAATGAAGGTTTTATTGCTCACTTTTAAAAGTTAATTAGGTTTGTCTAACTTTATCTCTGTTTTGTTGCTAGCAATGTTTCTCTTATTTAGTTCCTCTCCTCTATTAAATGAATAGTCTATATTCATGTAACATAAATTTACACAACTAGGAATTATAAATAATTCAGATAACAGAAATTTTATGTTCACACACTCATTTATGTTTAGTCACAGATTTCTGACGAGCAGTAGTTTTAGCACCTGGAACTATTAATTTTTTAAAAAAGTTCTTTACTGAGAATGAGCACCAATTACTGCTTTCTGAATACATTTGGAAAGTCCAAATGACTTTTGTTCCAAGAATTCTGGAAAAATATTAAAAAAAAAAAAAAAGTTTAGAAAAAGGTCCTAATGAAATTTGAAAGAATTCTAACTTCATCAAATTCATCTCAAGTTTAAACCTGTTTTTAAGTAAGCACATTAGTTTCATAGGCAAATGGAAAGTTCATATAATAGAAAAGGGATATTTGCATCTTTTATAGATTTACAAACTTATACCCTTTATTATATAATATGGCTAGAAACCTTGAATCATTTGCATTACGGAAAGAGTGTTTTGATGGAATAACAAGGTAACTTCTTGTTTTTACTGGTTATTATTTTCAAAATATTTAGAAAACCCATAATCCTAGTGCACAGATTATAAAACAAGGCTCCAGTAGAATCCATGCTCCTCTCTCCCATCTTTCTTGTCATTATTTTCTCTCTCTTTCCAATACCCTCAAGTACATAATACTTGTAATATCAAAGCAGAACACATAAGCATTGAGAAGTTCATGACTGGACTGGGGTTGTGGCTGGGTGGTAGAGTGCTTGCCTAGAACCCGTGAAGCATTGGATTTGATCCTCAGAACCACATAAAAATAAATAAATAAAATAAAGGTATTGTGTCGATCTACAACTAAAAAAAAATTAAAAGTTCATGACTAACACAATTATATGTTGTACATAATATAGAATAAGTCTCTTTTTCATCTAGGAAACTTAATGTGATCATTTTTGTAAGTGTTCCTAAAAAAATAATTTTAGCTAAAGAAATAACTGATTTTGAAAGCTATTAATCTGGAACATAAGTTTTTAATTATCCCACGTAAATATTTAGAAGTGAGGTTGATGAGTAGTACATTAGGTGTTTGATTTTTACCTTATAAAGAATTATCAAATTGTTCTCCAGGGTAACTATATTGTTTTTTTCTTCCCACTAGCAATGTATGAGGGCCACAATTGTTTACATTCTTACTAACACTGGATCTTGCCAGTTTTGTTTTCTTTTATCCAATCTAATACTTTTTCAGTGATATCATATTGTGGTATTAATTTGAATTTCCCTGATGACTAATGGCTTCGAATGTTAAACTATTTCATGTGTTTATTTGATACCTCAATAACATAGATCAATCTTTAACTTGAACTGTATGATACTATTTTTTCTGGTATTCTTGAAAGAACAATCTTCGGTGATGAATAACAGGTCAGTTATTACAAGAAATTGAAGGTGGGGAGAAGTTGTGAGTGAAAAGGAATTGGGTGAGGGAGCTTATTTAGGAGGGGAGCTAGCATTCATAAAGATGTACCCCAGAAACCTTCTTTATTATAAGGTATTTCTGAAATTTTCTGATACTAAAATATGAAATAATAAAGTCTAATTTTTTAAATCTCCCGAGGAAAGGGAAAATTTTTATTATTAAGATTGTACTATGTTTTCTTGTTAATTTGATGCACATTTAACTTTTTATTTTTTTAAATTTTACATGGCATCTTACTTTCCCTAGTAAGCAGCAAGAAAATTTATAGGCATGAATACTGTACTTTTATTAATGCTGTTTATGTGGATCCTTACATTTTTTAATCAATCAGTTTATGGAAAAATTTCATTAATTCTTTGAAATTTAGAAATGGTCTTTGTGGGCTGGGGATATAGCTCAGTTGATACAGTGCTTGCCCTCCATGCACAAGTCCCTGGGTTCAATCCCCAGCAACTCTCCCCGTCCAAAAAAAAAAAAAAAAAAAAAGAATTTTTTTTTTGCCATTTAACTCTCCAAATCTAAATCTTTATAAACACATTTGTTCAATCTAGTGCAAAAATTTTATAACTGCCATAAAATAATTATTAGTTTTAAATCATTGGTATAATAATGAAATTGATAATTGATTCTATGTCTTGCTTGGATGTAGGACAACACTAGAATCCTGAGAAAGCTAAAAGTCAACAATTGAGTTCATTGTCAGGCATCTGAAGATCAGTAGGTAAACTGCAACCCTCACCATTCTTCTAACCATGTAGGAAAACTTCTTCCTTAATGAAACTAATGGAATTTATACATGAAGTAATTCCCCTGACCCACACCCTACCTGAAATATGATTCAAACTCTATTATGGCTGGCAGACCACATATTAGCAGTAGCTTCCTGCTGCCCAAATTCTATCCCCTGAATTTCCCATTCCTGATCCCTGTCCTTCAGCCATCTGGACTTTATTTCACTTCCCAAAGTACACAAAGCTCTTCTTACTTTCAGGGTCCTGCACCTGCTATTCTCCGTGACATTCTCATCCTAAGTGTGATAGCTGGCTTCTTCTCAGCCTCTCAGAGTCTCAACTTCTCTTTTTTAATTTTTAGAAATTACTTTTATTTTTTTAACCATTATTGATAATGCCCTTTCTTGACATCCTATGTAAAGTAAAATTCCCTGGATTTTGTTTTTTTCATAACACCATGTGTCTTAGTTATTTGTTCAACACTTACCCAAATTTAAGTTATTTTTTGTTGTTTATTTGTTCACTGTCTGCCTGCCCCCACATTTCAGGGCTTATAAGGATAAAGATACTTGTCTGTCTCATTGTTTTATCTCCAGGATAAAACAGGCCAACTAAATATTAGGAACTTAGTAAACAGCTATTGAAGGCAGGAAGGTAGGCAGGAAAGGATTTGTCCATTTTTTTTTTTTTTTTTTTTGGTCTTCATTCCATTTGTTTCTAGTCCACATTAAAAAACAGGGCTTCATACCTCAACAAGAATCAAATAAGGTCCCATCTTAATCTAGAGAAAATGAACATAATCTTGTGAATTTTCATGTTTTAAAAATAAGTGTAAAATATGTATCTAGTTATACAAGTTCCTTAAATCAGAGTCAATAAGTGAAACAAATCAATTTATAGATACAGCATTGTCTATAAGTAAGCATATAAATCCAGGCTTGCAGTATATTATTATATCTAATACTTTACTGTGTTCTAAAAAATCATGTCTTTATTCTAGAATATAAGGTCCACAGAGGAAGGATGATGGGTTTCACACACATAAAATGAACCAGGCACACACATAAAAAAGCCTTGTTCAAAGCTTCATCCTCAGCACCTGTTGGTCTGTGTTATGAACAGCAGATGGTGAAGGAAATAGCATGTAACTTTTGAGATGTTATTATAAAGATTGTGGCTTCCATGTTTCTTGTGTTTCCTTCTCCATATCTCCAAGTCCATAAAGAGCCCTCAACAAAGGAACTGAAGTTTCCTTTCAATGGCCACCTTTGAACAAACTTGGAAGTGTATTGTCCAGCATATTCAGATGTCTGCAGAACCTTGTTTCATAAATTGACTGAAAGCTCATGAGATATCTTGAACCACAACCACTCAGCTAAGCTACTCCTATATTCCTTTCCCTCAGAAACTTCGAGATGAAAAGGATTTCTTCTTTCTTCTACTCCTTTTTTTTTTTTTATCCTACAGGTGCTTCACCACCAAACCATACACCCAGACCATTTTTTATTTTTATTTTGAGACAGGGTTTCCCTAAGTTGCTCATGGCTTCACTAAGTTGCTAGTTTTGAACTTGTGATCCTCCTGCCTCAGCATCCAAGCAAGGATATTACTAGATATGTAACCATTACAAAGATAGATGATCTCCAAAGCTGTAAGAATTTAGATACAACCTTAAATTCATATACTGAAAAACACTTTTGTTAATTTCTTATGTTAAAATACACCTATTACATGTCCCACCAAATTCATTAAGAAAAATTAAAATGTGTCCTCAAAAACATGTGCACAATAATGTTCATGGTAGCCTTATTCAATTAAACTCACACTGCAAGCACCAAGGAAATAATAGTAAAAGCATTGTAACTCATTCCATGCAATTATAGAAATAAAAGAAGACCACATGATGTGTGCTACATTACTGTATCACAAAAACATTATTTTGAACCAGAACCAGGCACACACATAAAAAAGTATCTACATTACGTATTTCATCAATATGAGTTTCACAAACAAGAAAAAATAATCTGTGTTAACAGAAGCTACTAAGGAAAAATAGGGAGAAACCTATCTAACCATACATTAAATTATAAACAATTTGTAGAATCTAAATCATGTCTTTATTTTAAGGAGTAATTGGGGAGAGAAATTCTCTCTGCTATGTTGGGAATGAGTTGGAAGTTAGCAAAATCAGTATCAGAAAGGTATTTTGGGTTCTGATGCAGTAACCTTGGTGATGGATGATTTTTCTTTAATTTTCAAATCTAAGAGGCACAAAGTAAAATGGAGAGTTAGTCATGACCTTGAATAACAAAATATCAGCTTGGATGTTCTCTTTCCTCATTCCTCTCTGGCAGATTCAACAATCATGACTTTCATTTCATGCTGATCAAAATAGACTTGTCCATCAAGATTAGCAACCCAAGTTTGCTCTGAATCATGAGGAATTTTGCGTAGCAATTCAATGTCAATGGTTCCACACTATTTTGGGGAAAACTTTCCTTTACATGTGATTAGGGAAGTTGTATTCAGGAAGGAGTCTCATGCAATGGCCTCTTGCCCCTTGCTAGGCATAAATACATATTATTAGAAATATTACTGAGTTCACATAAATGATATGCTTAAGAATGAATAATATAGGCATTTTAGAAACTTAAGAGACACAATCTGCTTTTTCATACAGGTTAAGACAAGGGACTAAAAATTTTAAAAAATTATACACATAATAGTAAAATAATATAAATTGCTACATAAGAAAGACCTTTATAATATTTGTCAAACTTTTCAAATCTTTGTATATCTTAAAAATGATCACTTCAATCAATGTATATACTAAAGCACACCAAATTCTTTAATCTTCTTGTTATCAGTTATAACATGACATTATTCTACACATTAATATGTACTGTATATGTTGAAGTATGTTCCCCAAATTTAGAGTTTAACAGGAGTAGAAGGGCTATTTGTGCCTGTAAGACTATCCCTGGGAAATAAATAAGGACATTATCATAGAAACAAAGACAAGTATAACCATAACAGGCACAATAATAGCACTGCATGAGGAATGCTTCTATATACCTGATCCTCAGGGTGGATCATGCCAGCTACCACTTAAGGCAAATTTGGGAAGAATTATAATTCTCCTGTTTTATACGAAGAGACTGAGCAAGTGCAATTAAGTTGACTGAGAGTCACCACATAAATGGAAAGGCTGGGAGAGTGAGTCCTGGGCAGGTGATTTCCACAGCTTGTGCTCTGAGCCTCCACTCTGTACCCTGTTGGCTTGTTCTGATTTAGTTGGCAGCCATATATGCTGGATTTAAATGGAGATAAAGCAGAAAATACAAAAATATTTTTTATCCTCCCTTTTTAAAGGAAGAACAAATTTCAGAAAATACAAGGTATAACTTTCTTAAATTAATTTGACAAGTAGTTGTTGGTCATATATGAGAAGCTAAGCACTCTCTAAAAGCCTGAGTTGTATTAGTGCAACAAAATAGCATCTCTTCTCTCATGGATCTTGGTTTAAAGCTAAGATAGAAAGTAAAAATAGTAAACCAGTAGACAATATAATAAAAAATTGTCTAAATACTTACTGATGGTTTCAACTAAGTACTGAGGAAAAATATAACGCCGAAGATGCTAAGAGGAATTGGGGTATAGGCTAAAGGGGTGTTTACAATAGGGCTTTGAAAGATTAGTGTAGGTGTTGCAGAGAAGGTGATACCTAAGCAAAGATTTGAAGAAAGTGGATATTTTGGAGAAATGCTTTGCCTATGAAGCACAATATTAAATAAGACTTTCCCTGGCATCATACGTGACATCTCAGACCTGAGAAAAACAGGTGACAAGCACACTCTCCTTTGACATAAATGTAGTAGACTATTAAGAAGAAGGCAGGGCTTGCCAAAAGGTCACAAGTCAGCTCTTGGTTCCTTTCCTTTGCTGCTTTTCAGCCAGGTAATGGAAGTTCAGTGATTCAATGAGAGAGGAGTTCTGGTAGAAGGTTATTAACGTAAGAGTAGAAAGAACTGTGCAATTTCATATCCCCTGTCCTCAAGGTAGTGATGGAAACACCGCCAGCTCAGGATAAGAGAGAAATAATTGAGACAATGAAGACTAGCAGGGCAATTCTTAACTCTACCCCAGACAGAAAAACTCGAATACCTATCCCCTAATGCTCTCTGAACAAGGGGTTGATAGAGGATTCTGTGGGAAATTTGGTGTACATTTTCTATAATGTGAACAGACTGCTGTAGCCTGTTTCATTCCTGAAGAAATAAAAAGATTAGTTGTTGGCTTTAAACTTCCCCAATCATGAATCTGAGACAGAAAGATCTTCAGTTTAAGAATCTGGTAGACAATGGTGCTGATATATTTTGTTTGCTTTGCTTTGTTTTGTTTTTTTTCCTGTGAACTAAATGGATGTTACAAAGATAGTCATGCTAGACTACCTTGAAAAGACTGCCCATTTGACAAACAATACTAACAGAGTCTCAGGATGAATTTTTCGCTATGGTGGGGTTGAGGGAGTGTCTTATAGGGTCAATCTCCAGGGGCATGGAGGAAGGGATTGTCTCCATAGAGCCCATGTAACCCTCCCTCACCCACCCATGAAAGATGATTAAGTCTTTCTGAATCTGTCAGGAGATAATAAAAATCTTTCTGCTTCTTTCACTCTCCTCCCTCCTCCCACCCTAATCCTAAAAAGCTAAAGGCAGCAAAATAAAGGGAAGGAAGAGCCTTTCTGAGGTTACAGAAACCTAGACACTGCAAGAAAGAGGATTTAAACTGAGCAAGACATTCAAGGATTAATTTAATGAGACTTTCATATCAAAAAATCAACTGATGGATTCTAAGCCTTAAAGTTAATCAAGAAGCTTTGGGATGTACCAGACACATTGTCCAAGAGTGAGGGAGAGACTCAACAAGTGAGGTTTGAAGAAAAATACAACTTTTAGACCTGTACCCTTCAAAGTCCAGGTTGTGGAACACATCAGTTATGGGACAATTCAGGTCAATTAAATATCATCTCAAAACAGAAAGAATAATGTTAAAGATCTCTGGATTAATACCAATATCTACACGTGGATAGAATTCTATTATGGTCATTTATTTATTTATTTTGATACTAGGGATTTAACATTTAACCCAGAGGCACTATACCACTGAGCTACACCCCCAGCCCTTTAAAAAAAAAAATATATATGTGTATATATATATATATATATATCTTATATATATATATATATATATATATATACATACATATATATATGTAGTTGTTGATGGACCTTTGTTTTATTTATTTATTTTTATATGGTGCTGAGGATTGAACCCAGGACTTCACATATGCTAGGCAAGTGCTCTACCAGTGAGCTACATCCCTGGCCCCCACCCACCAGTCATTTTTTTATTTTGAGAATTTTGCTAAGATGCCAAGGGCCTCACTAAGTTGCTGAGGCTGGCCTCAAACTTGCAATTCCCCTGCCTCAGCCTCCTAAATTGTTTGGATTACAGCCATGTACCACTGAGCCTGGCATTCATATTTTTAGAAGAGAATATCACACATTTCAGCACGCCAAGATCAATCAAATATCTTCTATATATAAAACAAACAAATCTTGGTCATAGGGTTAACGTATTCACCCAAGTTAATTTAAATTGTAGATATTATCTGGGTATAGACTAAAAGTACTCAATTTTTAAGGATTTGCAATAATTTGGTTACTAAAATATTGGTTTGTGAGGGTTATAAAGTAATGACTTAAATAATATCTTAGATTATTTTAAATATGAAGAAAAATTAATTCTAAATGTACACATTTGAAAAAGTTCAAGAGGTATTTCACTAAAAATAGAACAATTTTTTAAAAAGGAATATATATTTCTATCAGCAAAGAGGAACTTAAAAGGAGATGACTCAGTCAAATGATAATTTTTACCTGGAAACATCTACATATTGTTACTGACTCTAAAAATTATCCTTTTGAATTTTTCTTAGTAAGAAATATTGGGAAAATCACCTATTAAGAAAGGAGAAATGTATCAGAATGCAGCCACACTTAAAAGGTATTTTGTTTGTTTTTTCATTCTGGAGTCATTTAAGAGGAATACAAATGCACTCAACCTTTTTAACTAGCATCTACTATCTTACTGAAATGTTATATCAATATTGGAAAATGCCAAGGCACTGACATCTCCTTCCTTATGTATTTTTATTGGCCACATAGTCTATTTTGCACTTAATACCTAAAAATTCCAAAGGAATTCATGCACGTCTTGGCTCTGTTGTATCCAAGTATACATGCCTTAACATTTAATGAAGATAAATGTAGCTCACAACTGATATGTGCATTTAAGGTGGTCATGGTTTCTTTATTAACTGCATTTGACTATTCACATGGAATTACCACAGACTCAGAGAAGATGTATCAGTAGAAGACGACAGTAAGAAATTAGTTTCAGTTCCATGGAAATAGCTTGAAGACATCTTCTTATGGGTACATCTATTGACTATTTTGTAGGAAGTTGGTGGAGTCAAAATACATCAATCGGTTAATAATTAGTAAATTGAGTCTTTGTAAGGATAGTGTCATACCACAGTGTTGCTTTTTTAAAAATTGTCCTTAATATAGTTTTGTTGATTGCATAGATATTTTTAAAATTCTAAAGTAAACAAGTCTTCAGAACATTTCAGAAATCTATACTTTTCTTTAAAAAAATACCATTCCTTTTCAAATGCAAATCTCTGCAATGAATAGCGACAAATCTGACATAGAAAGAATATCAGAATATTCCAACTATCCAATTAGTTGATTGTAGTTGACTTTCAGCTAGTTTTGGAATCTCAGATTCTCTGTCCAGTGCATTCATCCCAATACAAATCTATATTCTCTCAAGAAGACATGTCACTTTCCTGTATAGCATTTGCCTGAGTTAGTTTAATAATTATTTGCACACCTTTTTGGTAATTGCCTCTCATTCCCTGCATGAGAATGTAAACTCTATGATGTCACATATCATGGCTTCTGCTGCCCCTGAATTACACACCCAGTCTCCAGAGAAGAATTGGCTTAAATACTATTCCTTTAATGAATTGATAAATTTTACATTCATTTATAATTTTTACATACATGGTTTTTTTTTTAGTTATCTATTTTCAGAAGCAGTTTATAAAAAGGACTGATAACCAGCAAAAAAAGAACACTTTTGTGTCAATCTTTTATTTTTTTAAACCAAAAATATATAATGAATTTGGACATAGTATATTCAGTCTGTTTGAGACATTTTATCTAAATGTCTGAATAAATTAAAGAACTCACTGTATATTTGTCTTACCATATAGACTTTGGTTCTACAACTGACTCGAGATCATGGCAGGGTTTCAGTTACTACAAAGGATCATTGCTTTAAAAATATCCCTTGTTTTCTTCAGTGCTATGTTACTTGGTATTCATATGGTTTTCTTTATGAATGGGTAGAGAGTATAATATCAGTGCTACTTATTTACCATTTACATGGTACTTTATCTATGCAGAGTTATACAATGATTTTATAATAATATAGTATTATTACCATATTTTGTGTACTTATAGTATAATACTATAGGGATTAATATGATTTAGAGTTAAATATTTTATTTTTACCCTATGCCACTAATGTGTAACTTAAAAAGAGCTTTTTATTCCATTTTCAAGGATATTTATTCTGTAGAATATGGAACAAATGAAAAAGAATTAACCCTCCCAGTAAGGGAAACTGGAGAGGCCTTTTGCCTCTCAAAATAATCTAAGTATTTTTTTACACTTAGAAAAAGAGTGGCTGCACTTGTGCAACGTGGCATGTGCACTAGGAATGCAACAGGAGGTATCCTAATCCTTGCCAGAAGCTGAGAATCACAGTCTTGAACAAGTTCCTTAACTTCTTTGTATGTCACTTTTGACAATTATCAGGAGGAGAAAATATTTCTCATCTAACACAAGTCTATTGAGAAAAAAAGAATGGGGATATAGACATTTTTGTAAAAAAAACTAAAGTTCCATTCAACTTCTAGAAATGATAATTTCTAATTCCTCTAGACTCTAAAACTTAAGTGCTTTGATATTGTTATCCCACAGAAAAGATAACTAAGGAATTGCTTGTACTGAGATGATAAAAATATGTCATCCTTTAACATCTATGTATTACAAATATACATATCCAGACACTGAAGTGGTAATATTATTCCTATTTTAATATTCAGCACAGTTTACTCAATTTTGTCTTGCACTTTTCTAAAAACATTGTTAAGTATTATGGTTTGGATAAGAGGTGTCCCCTAAAAACCTCATGCTAGACAATGTAGGAATGATAATAGGTGAAATGATTAGTTTATGAGTGTTCATAAAATAATTTGATGGATTAATGATTTTAATGGATTTACTAGGTGGTAACTGTAGGCAGATGAGACATGGCTGGAGGAAGTAGGTCATGGGGGCATATCCATAGGGATTATATTTTGTCCCTGGCACTTGCTTGCTCTCCTCCCCAACGCTGTTTATTGCTGCTGTGAGCTGAGTTTTCCTCTGTGGTACCCATTCACCACGATTTTCTGCCTCACCTCAGGCCCAGAGCAATGGAGCAGGCTTACCACAGACATGATCCCAAAATAAAATTTACCTACTCTAAGTTGTTCTTATCAGGTATTTTGGTCACAACAATGAAATGCTGACTAACATGGGAAGGAAACTGAAGAACAACATTGAGCATGTTATCCTGCAAATTTGCTCACTGGGTGGCAAGATCTCTTTGAAGGTGGGATGCCATGCAGTAGTTAAGTTCCTGCATAATGAATGAATTGCAAATTAAATTATGCTTTACTGATAGTCATTGGGGAAATAAATTTTCAAAATGTAATTCTGGTTTAGCAACTAAATATTGTCATTTAATATGTTCCTAAACTCATAAAAAAAAACAAATAGCGAACTCTTCTTAAGTATTTCTATATAGAGATTTTGAACAATATAATAAGATACAATTAAGTAATGGTGTAATTGGTGGAGACTGATTTTTCTCAAACCATTGTCAGAATAGATTAAATTGAGCTCTTTAATTTATTCAGTGGGCCAATTGCATCTAAGATATCTGTTCTAGACTCTGGTCATCTGAAAATAGACTCAGAGAATTATAAATATTAAAGCTGGTGCAATACAATTAGCCTTTACTGGAATGACATACTGTGGTTCTCCAAATTACTTTTGCCGAATTGATCACAGGAGAGAGATTAAAAGTTGCAATTAAGGCAGTCTAGATGTTAGATCACTATGCTGTATTCACAATGTATGCGCTCTAAGATTCAAGATTTCAATCTGGATGGATATTCCAGATGGGACACCTTATTCTGGTAGACTCAAAGAGAGTACATCTTGATAGGGATGCAGGTCAAGGGTGCAGTGCCTGATTAGCATGAGCAAAGCCCAGGTTCAGTCTCCAGCACCACACATGCACAACATGAAAAGATCATTCTGCTACTAGGTTAAAAGATCTGCATGGCATCTTCAAAGCCAGAAAAATATTCATACTTTCAAACCTCCTTGTATTACATATAGGTGTGTGTGTGTGTGTGTGTGTGTGCGTGTGCGTGCATGCATGCGCGCGCGTGCACGCTGAACTATATATTTATATACAAAATATATATAATTTATATATATTATATATTTGTATGTAAATATATAAAAATTATACATAAATTTATATGTATATAAATATATATTTATGTGTTTATATATACGTATATATAAACACATGCATATTGACTCTTCACTATGACTCTAAAGTAGCTATTGTCAACCACATTTGATAGACTAGGAAATCAAGACTGCAGACAAATGAAATGACTGGCTAAAGGGAAACATAATTAGAAGATGACAGTATGTCTGTTGGAAGAAATAGCATGCATAGTGATGAGTAAACACGGTACATGTATATAATGACAAATTTACAAATAAGTATATGTATATATGTATATTATGGTAACTGGTTATATTTTAGATATTTTAATAATTACCTTCTGTGTTTCTTTTATTAGTTTCAAGTCCTTAATACTCTTTTCTTACAAGTGTAGTCACTTGGCAAGGTTATAAGATATTAACACTGACTTAAACTCTGAACAGTCTATCTTGGAAGGCTGGGAATTGTAGCAGAGAGGTAGCCATGACCCTAGTAACACAGTATTTACAACAGTGATATTGTAATTAACATCAGTCTTAACTTCCTTCCCATTTGAGTGGAAATCCTTGGCATGAAACAAATTTTAAATCTGTAGAATAAACTTCTGCTTTAAATTAAATATTCTGTGATCAGTTCTTTTGAGATTGACTATTCTAAAATGAATCTAAGATATCAGAGAGAGATTTATGAAGCTAATATTTAAATTAAAAGATAATTTTTAAACTCCAGCCTCCTATCCTCATTTTGTTTAGATAGTGATTGGGAACTAAATTCTGAGAAACTCTGGTTCATTAATATTTCTTTTAGTTCTTTTTTTTACTATTCAGGTGTTTGTCTTGGTATAGATTTTTTAAATATTATTTTTCAGTTGCAGTTGGACAAAATAGTTTAATTTTATTTATTTATTTTTATGTTGTGCTGGGAATCAAACCCAGGGCCTCGCATGTGCTGGACAAGTTCTCTACCACTGAGCCACAACCCCAGCCCCTGGTGTAAACTATTTATAATGCTGTCTACCAGTAAAGCAATTAAAGATGCTGTGGAAATATGATTTTTTTCTAGATAAAACCAGGTGAAACATTTGGAAGTAAGGGAATAAAAAAAATTATTCATAGAGAGTACTTAAGTAAGTAAATAGAGCTTTTTTGAAAATTCACAAAATTTTCTCTGTGTGCATGATTGTAATTTATAATTTAAAGTCTCTGTGAAATTGAATCATGGGATAAAAAGTAAATGTTGAGAGCTTTCAAAAATGTCACCAGAAGCATTTCTACTTAGTAACATCTAGGAAGGTAAAATATTGATATATCTTGGGCTGGGGTTGTGGCTCAGCAGTAGAGCGCTCGCCTAGCATGTGCATGGCACGGGTTCAATTCTCAGCACCACTTAAAAATAAAAGCATTGTGTACAACTAAAAGCAAATAAATAAACATTAAAAAGTATTGATATATCTTTAGTTCAACTTTTAAAAAAAATAATGCTCACACTTGAAGGTAAGGTCTAGACCAATTATCAAAATTGGGAAACTCTGGGTCATTAATATTTCAAATTCATTTCTGCTCAATCTATCTTTGAAAAACAATTGTTATCCTAACTATATTATGAAATATTTTATTCTAGTGGAAATAAATGTCTTTCCTACTTACCATAAATAATTTTCTGTTGTATTTTAATTATTTTTTTTCTCTTATGGGATTTTCACTCTGAGACAGAATAAAGTTAGATTAAAATAATTTATAAAATTAGAATTATAAAATCATCAGTAAAATTTGGGGCTGGGGCTATGGCTCAGTGGTAGAGTGCTTGTCTCTCATGTGTGAGGTCCTGGGTTCAATCCTCAGCACCACATAAATAAAATAAAGGTATTGTGTCCACCTACAACTAATAAAGTACTTTTAAAAAAATCATATGTAAAACTTATTTGTATCACTATGTGGATAGAAATAAATAGAATTTGTGAACATACTTAGGCACACATTTATGCATGTATATATCATTTTTTAAGCCAATGTATTTTTATATAGTGGGTTTATTGAACTTCTTTATAGTATTCCTCACTTCTTTTGGTTTGTATAGTATGCTCAATAATTCATATAAAAGTAAAAAATGTCTGGATACAAAATTGATTCACTGTGCCCATCTGAATAATAAATATCAGAAAGCAAAGTATTCACAAATATTAAATGAGGTGATGGATAAACTTTTGGAAGTCAGCAAAGTATAGACCTTTTCTTCAGAATGATTTCTATGGTATTTTTAAAAAATGCATATTTCTGGACTGTACTCCAGGCACATGATTCAAAATCATTAGTGTATAGCATAGGAATCTCTATTTTGGTTAAGTCTTAGGTGGCTCTTGTGACAGCACTGTAAACAAGATACATGACAGTTCAGAAGATTTTAAGTTTTGAAATGAACTACTTCATTGCTGAGAAGAGATATTGGTTATTAATATGCTGACTCTAATGTTTTATTTTCTTATTTGTTTTATTTTTATGTAGACACAATCTAATAAATATATAGTCTTTTCATAAGGGGTGAAAGTTTTTTTTCCCAGAAATTTGTAAATTTAAAATGTCAATTAAATGTTTGTTTTATTTTCCTCCAACTTTCTATGTGATTCTACCACCAGCATTTAACCCCAAAGGCTCCTGGTTTTCAAGTTTTTTTTTTTTTTTTTTTTTTTTTTCAGTTCTTTCTCAAGGTAGGCTTCATACATCAAAGCTTCTGTTTGCATTCAGCCTTACTCAGCTATTCAAATTGCTTGTTTATGGGACTGCAGCAAACTGAAACTCTGATCACACTCTGCACCAAGCTGCAATGACTCCATTCTGAATCGTTACTGAGAAAATGTAAAAAAAACAAACAAACAAAAAAAAACCTTCTATTGGAGATATTTTTATGACACATAATTCTCATTACTTGAAGCTATTTTAAAAATTCATTTGGGCTACTTCTGTATAAATTGAAAAGTAAAATATGTTACGAGGTATTGATGTTCATGATATTAGAATAAAAGTGGGGCTGTTACAACAGTGAGCCATCCTAAATACTGTAGTATTATAAATAAAAATAAAATGAATGTTTGTTAAAATAGAACTTTTGGAGACAATATACATAATAATATATACTCTTATAATTATAAAATTTTTTATTTAAATTGTGTAGGAAAGAAAGAAGTATTCTCCCATGTCTTGTCTAGGTTTTAATCCACAGGTTTCATCAACTCTAGGAATATAGGAAAGATATTTCTATTGGTAAGCAACTATGAACTCGCTAATTCTGTAAGAAAGATGAAGCACCACACAGCATTAAACAGAAAAACATGTGTATGTGAATTTTAAATAGAAAAATTATTGTTCCAGGATTCCACTAAAATGTATTTCATATAAAACTATTTTCAAAAACATCATCTCCTTTTCTGAGTAAACTTCTTAATCTTATACTTTTAATGAAGATGTATTCTATTTAATAGGAAAGGGGTAAGATACAAAACAATACTGGAGGAATTGAACAGAACTGTCTTTCTCAGGAATCTACAAACTTATCCCTTTTCTCCTTGTTTTGCCTGAAACTCTTTGTTTTCAGACATTTGCATGTTCCATCACCCATCCTAGAGAACAGGGGACCAAAGCAGTTGACCAGATGTACTTAGCAAAAGTAAATTGTAGCTTAACCCCATTCCTTCCAGCTTGGTTACAACTACTATGTAAGAGTTCCAACTCCCAAGAGAACCTTAGGGTAGTGTCTGGATTTCTTCTATGACTTTTATTCTTTTCTTTATAGGGGTTGGGGAATAAGGTAACTTAGGGTAATTCTTATAGAGGTTTATTTCAAAATAGAAAAATAGAAGAGTACAAGTAATGTAAATAGTGGATCTCTAACCTGCCTTTAGTCCTGGTTGGAATTTGCGATATGATTGAGGCTATTTATGTAGGTAGATGTGTGGTTTACTATACTACATGGAGGGTTCTCCCCTAATGCTCCTGCTTCAGGAAAGTTCCAAGAATTTAGATGCAAGACACTTTGTAGCACACTCATGCTCAGGATTTTTAGGACTCCCTCCCCCCTTCCTCTTTCCCACTCAGTGCAGCAAGTCTGTAAAATGTTAATGCATACTTCAGAATTTTGGCATCACATTCATTTGGTTCAGCATGTTTTCCAACACTGCAGCAAGGCCAACTCTTCCAGACATATATTCCCCTGAGCATTCATTCAACTACATTCCCATCCACCACAGGGAGGGAGTAGCAATAATCAGTGCAGGGTCTCTGGGCTTTTTTTTGTGTGTTCCTTGGCTCCACTGGCCTTCTATCTGACTGTAGGGATGTCCTGTGCAGATTTAGAGATGCCCTATCAGGTTTGACAAGCCGCCTTCCATCTGGCCCTGAGCAGAACCGCTGTCCTTGGTGCTGAACCATGTTTGCCCATCAGGAAGTAGGCTGTAGGGTCAATGGGGCTGGATAGAAAACCTGGCTAACTGAATAACCAGGTGCAGGAGCAAGGGATACTTTAGTGTATAGAAACAGAGCTGCCCCCGCCCCCATCCTCCCTCATACACATCACTCCTGTGTGCGTTAGGACCCGATTTGCAATTTTCTCCTCCAGACCCCCACCCAAATGCCTTCAACATGGCCTCATCCTCGGGCGTGCAGCAGCAAAAGCCCACCTCGACAAATAGCACTGCAGTAATAGAGAAAGGTTATTCCCCAAATACGGAGTCTAAAGGGATAGCTTTACCGCTCTCAAACAAAACAAAAATAAAATCCAATACATGAACAAATAAACGAACGTAACCTTCCTCTTTCATCCCTCCTGTTCCCGCCCCATATATTCACTCTGCTCCAGATTATAAAGCCCCAAATCCTAGAAGAGTGTTTTAAATCTGGGTGGTCTTCCTAGTTCCACATCCCCACCCCTTCCCCCCACCTCTCCGGGAAAAAAAAAAAAAAAAAAAAAAAAAAAACGACGCCTAAAAAGGCACATCTTACCCTGGGTAGAGCGAGAGCAGGAGCAGAATCCACATCGTCATTTTCTGTGAAAATACAGGAGTCGAGTAGACAGAGCTTCCTGCGCTCCATATATTTGGCGAACTCATCGCTCCCCCCCCCCCCCTCGTGTCTCTTGCCTCTGGTTGCAGAAAAAATCCCTCCCCTTTGTATTATTATTATGCTTATGGTTTGATGGTGGCTCCCCCCACCTGCTTCTAGTAGGTCCCGTCAGTGGGGAGATGTATTGCTACCAGCTTTGGGGATTAATATTCAGGGGGCAGAAATAAGATCAGCACAAACGCTTGCAGATACCATCAAAGCGTCAGCTCAGGCAGCGGCTTCCAAGTCTGGGGGAATAATATAATTGAGGTAGGGGGAGGGCACAGGGAGAGATGCACAGAGAGACAAATAGAGAAAAGCACGCACATTCATGCTGCTCACACTCACGAGAACTCCCCCAGTTCCATCATTTTAGGTTTTATTTATTTGCTTTGTTTTCTTTCTTTTCCTTTTTTTTTTTTTTCTCTTTCCTTTTGGAGAGAGTAGAAGTGTGTGTGTGTGTGTGTGTGTGTGTGTGTGTGTGTGTGTGTTTAAAAGATATAGAAAAAAAACACTAGAAGCTCTGCGTGATTATCACGCAGATTAACTCTGAGGTCAAAGGGGAAGTGATGCACGCTGCTGCAGCAGGAATTAACACATGCATGGCATCCTGCCACTGCTTTTTAACCCTTCCATGCACACAGACATGTAAGGACTGGCATTCATGGAAACAAGAGCTGCTTTAGCAAGTCCATAAACTGCATCACTAATGACAGAAGGTTTGTCTTGTCATCACATCTACCAAGAAGCCTTAATTTAAAATTGTATAGTCTTACAAATCAGGATTACATTGCTGGGGGTGGGGGAGCACTAGGGAAAGTGGCTGCTTTTCTATAAGCCATCCTGTAAGAAGATGGATTTGGTGAATTTAATTTGAGTAAAGGGAGAAAATGGCCGGGCATGGTGGCACACGCCTGTAATCCCAGCACTTTGGGAGGCTGAGGCAGGAGGATCGCGAGTTCAAAGCCAGCCTCAGCAATGGCGAGGCACTTAGTAACTCAGTGAGACCCTGTCTCTAAATAAAATACAAAAATGGGCTGGGGATGTGGCCCAGTGGTCGAGTGCCCCTGAGTTCAATCCCTGGTACCAAAAAAAAAAAAAAAAGGGGAGAAAATGTTGATGGGATTACAAGACATGGAAACATTCTATGCTCCCAGGATTCTGTTCCAACGTCTTCAGTTCTCCAACCCCAATGAAAATGTGAAGACATGAACTCCCTGAAGAATGAAGAGCATAATTTTATACAGATAGCTGCTAGGGCAAAGAACATAGACCACACAAAAAGGACCTGCTTTTTGCAGAGGGAATTCATTTTCTTTTAAGAGGATTGACATGCTTTCATCCTTTAGTTTAGCAATTCTAAACATTCCTGGGGTGGATGAGTGGTATTAGTGTGTTTCCTTCTTGTCTAGAATGTTGCCATGGATACTGGTAGAATGGAGATACCCTTTTTTATGCCAACCCAGTTCATCCATCACAGAGGAAACCCCATTCACTCATAGTGGGGAAGAAGATGGAGGAATGTTGCATGATTCCCAGACAGCCAACATGCCACAACCAAGGTGTTCATGAAGAGGTACAGAGGAATCAGACCTCTTCCTGGAAAGTACAAGGGAGTTGTCTATAAGTGGTACTTTTTCTTCAAGAAAAAGTCTACCAGAAATGGAATTTGAGTGGCAGCCCAGGATATAGGAACAGGACACAAGATGATGAGGTCCAAATTCCATTACTAACACCAAAACATACCCAAAAAAGCAGAGAGAATTACTGGTGGCTGCTGCCCATGCCATAGTCCAAAAAGATGCATTCTGACAACAAGCTCTGACAGATACACCTCAAAACCTGCATGGCTTTAAAACTTTGGCTTAAGGAAAATTATTTTTATAGCATTTGGAGAAAATCTGAATAAAATACAACAAAAGCAAAAGCATTCACATGTAGTGAAATGATCTCTTCCTGTTGAGATTAAAATGGAGGCAGAACAATGAAAATCCCATTTCTCTGAAATTCTGCTGTTCCTTGATGCAATGAGGAACATTGCCCCTTCTATGGTCAAAATTTGACTTGTCAAAAGAGCCCAGGTTGTTTATAAATATAGTTGTTTTAGTGAAGACATCTGGTCATATTTTCTTAAGGCCTAAATGTATATACTTATAAAAAACAAGCAAGTTTGAGAAGTGAAACAGGCAGATTATGAATCTGCAAAGTGGCAGAATTCATGCAAACTGGAGTGGTCATCTGAATGTAGTTACCACTGCCTGATTCCGTCAGAGTTCCAAGAAGAAATATAAATGATAATTGTTTTGTGAAATGTCCTAAGAAGGCAAAATCTAACTGACCTTCAGGCTACTAAGTTGCATATTTTATTATAGACAGTATTAAAAAAAAAAAAAACCTGCATATAATAAATCTGTCTTCTACCATACAAGACATTCTCAATTTTCCACTGTAAAGGTTTTTAGGTGAAACTGGATGCTGGGGCAAATGCTTGCAATCCCAGTCACCTTCCAGCCACTTGGGAGGCTAAGGCAGGAGGATCACAAGTTCAAGACCAGCCTAGGCAACTTAATGAGACCCTCGGGTGAGTTTATTTAGTAACAAGCATAATGATGCTGTGAGAATGAATGCTATCCTTCACAAAATTCACTGCCATGATGGAATATAATGGTCCCTTAACTTATGATCTATTTTAATAACAGAAGAGCTTCTAGTCTATTAAGAGATTTCCATAGATGAAATTTTACTATTTGTAGAATCTGGGCACAATTTTAATTGTGCTGTTAATGTCTAGTTGGTCTCAGTGTGCCTCTGTGGATCTTTCTTACTGGGTGACTAGTCTCTGAAAAAAAGTTATTTTAATAATTTTTCTAATATTTTGCACGTTACATTCTTGGTATGTTTAAGAGACATTGTCTTGTTTCTTTTGTAATCACCTTTTAGTTATATTTCCTCTTAACCACGCTGAAGATTTATAATATATAAACATAACCCTTATTTGGTAAACTTGATGTATATATATTCACTGAAATAGTACATATGTGTACATAAATACTTATTTACATAAATAAATAAGTATAAATACTTATTTACATAAATAAATAAGTATAAATACTTATTTACATAAATAAATAAGTAAAATTTTATTAAAATTTTTTAAAATATTGGAAAGTAGAAAGACCAAAACTACCACCTGTGGCCTTTGATTTAAACGAGGCATTGACATTATGCTAGAAAGTTTATTTTATATGTGGATATTTATTTATTTATTTATTTTGGTACTGGGAATTGAACCCAGAGACATTTAACCACTGAGTCAGTTACATACCCAGACCTATTTATTTTGAGACATGGTCTCTCTAAGTTGCTTAATGCCTCTGTAAATTACTGAGGCTTACCTCAAGCTTGCAATCTTCCTGCCTCCGCTTCCTGAGTTACTGGGATTACAGGTGTCTGCCACCATACCCAGCTGAATTTTTATTTTAGAGTAAAGTCTTAATTTACTTTTAATTCCAATTTGCAGTATCATGATTACTAACATTATGGCCACTACACTCAGAAGCAAATTATGAGATTAAAAATTGAACAATATACAAGATCTCTCATTATTTGAGAAATTAACCATTCTGTAGATAATAATTATAACTGTTGGAAAAATATTAAACATGCGACAGTGTTAAGTAGAAAATTACCAAAAGTGATTAGAAAGTGTGTAGAGGAAACAGAATTAGATGCGATTTAATATTTTGTGGCATTCTCATCAGGACACTTAAAGAGTGAAAAACTTTTTTTTTTTTTTATTTTCCTATTTCCCTGACATTGCCTTGTTTTTAGAATGAAGAGTCCCACATCCCAGGAAACCCAGAAGTGTAAGAGGTCAGAAAAAGCAGAGGGCAGCAATCTTACTGGCTTGGGCTTTCAGAGGAGGGACAGTAGAACAGCATAATATGAGGAGGACATCACTAGCAAAATAACAAGAGAAAGATAAGACTCCACATCTGAATATTCATTTGATTCAAGTGTCTGTTTTGTGTGGGAAGGAGGAACAAATAGTAAGAATCCGAGAAGAAGGCAACACTTGAAAGTCTGTGAAATCTGAACAAATATTTCAGCTGCCACTCAGTACAGGACATACAAAGTTTGGAACTTGAGTTACAGGATCTTCATCACTACCACAGATGTTCCTTCTGGATTTTGGAAGGACCACAACCATTATCTGACCTGAACTAAGGACTTGCCTAAGAGTGAGGACTGAAGCTGATGAACTAGATGACAGTGAGAAACTGACCATCCACCACATTACAGTGATTAGTTAGCAATTTAACTCCCACTGCAACAAAAATCATTGTTCAGAAGAAAACAACTAATCAAGAATACTATTAACATATTCTATAAAATGTCAAGTACATGGTAAAAATATCAGATATACATAGTACAGAATAAGAAGATATTAATAAATAATGTTAGCCAATAGAACAGGTAAAATGTAAGGTAACACAGATATTATAAATAGCAGATGAGGACATTTAATCAAACATTATAAACAGTTAAAACACTTAAAATATAAATATGATCATGATGTTTGCATGAGCAAATCAGCAAACAGCATGGAATCTCAGCAGAAGAGTGGAAACTTGTAAAAAAAAATGCAAAATGGAAATTCTAGAGCTGAAAATTTTAATGCCTGGAAAAAAAGATACACTGCATGTATCTTAATAGCAGAAAGACACTTCTAGGAAAGCAGATGGAAAGATCAGTAAACTTGAGCACAGAGACCAATAAAAATTATTCAGTATAAAAAGGTACTGAGAAAAACTATTGAAAACCAAAAATTAAAGGAGTCCTTGGGAATGGTGAGCTAAAATAAAAAAATACTTATGAAATTGTATAGGAGAAGAAAAGAATTAAGCAGAGACACAATTTAACATAATAATGACCAAAATGTCCCTGAATTGGTTCTGGAAAATATTAACATGGGGATCCAAGATGCTCAGTGGATGTAATGCAGGTTAAACAATGAAAACTATGTCTAGGAACATATCTACAGGTCACATGTCTACAAACTAACGATAAAATGAAAAGGTTGAAAATATCTTGAAAAAAATGCAACATTATAATTGCAATTGCTGGTGGTCAATGATATAATAGTTGACTTACCACAATAACTGTGGCCAGGAATGTGGGTGAAAACATCTGTAAGGCATCAAAATCAAATGTATACATAGAACTCTGTATTTGGTAAATAAATCCTTCAAAATGAAAGCAAAATTAAGATATTTTCCAATAAGTGAAGGCTGAGAGAATTTGTCACCAGTAAAGCTGAACTAAAAATAATGTTAACAACTTTATGCTGAAAGAAATACCAGATGGAAACATAGATCCATACCAATGAAGAATGCTGAAAAATGGTTAATATGTGAAAAAACATGAAGCATCATACTGTTTTATCTTGATTTAAAAGACTCCAAGCTTCTTTGGTTTCTGTTTTAAATTCTTTTAATATTTCTTCATTTTATTTTTGACACCTTGACTGTGAAATGTTAAAAATTATAATAGCGCATTCTGGAGTTTACAATGCATATGCATATAAAATATATGTTAGCAATAGCACAAAGCACCCAAGAGATGGTGTTAAATAAAATCACACTATTACACATTTCCAGCATACCTCATGAACTGGTATCAAAGTAACCATAAATAGAGTTTGATAAATGAAAGATGATAATAGTAATCATTAAAACACAATGAAAAACCAACTAATAACACTAAATTAAGATCTAATATTAAAAATAATTTAGTACGTACAGAGCAAGTAGAAAATACAGAACAGGAGAGGAAAGTAATTAGATAAATAATGGCTCATAGCAAAACATTGGCTGGAAGTAGAAGTGGACATAAGGAGACAAAGAGGCTTTATTTAGATAATAACAAAAAAAAAGTCAATTCAACAGAAAATTTTTAAAAATCAAAAAAGTTTGTATAACTGATAACAGAACTTCAAAATAATTGAAGCAAAGAAACAGGATATAGAAAATTTCTAACATCATACTTGGAGATATTAAAGAGAGTTCTCTAACTAGACATTTGTAGAACACTGAAGTGCTATTAAAGGAATTCTCAGTACATTTCACAATTCTGAAAGCTCACTATAACTCATTCAGATATCAATAATAGAAAATTGTAAGAAAAAATGTTTAAAAATTATATAAACATACTTCTGAATAAAACATACATCAAAGAGAAACTATGAGGAAAATTAGAGAGCTTTCTAATCAAATAAAAATACACAGTATCAAATTTTGGTTCGTGGAACTAAAGCAGAACTTAGAGGAAAATGTATAGCTAAAGATACATAGAAATAAAAAAAAATAAATCAATGATTTAGACTTTCAACCCTAGAAAGTAGAGAATAAAAGAGTAATTTAAAGTAAAAGTTAAAAGAAGGATAAATAAAGTTAAATGCTGTAGAGTATATATGTGTGTGTGTTTGAGTGTGGGCTATATATGTGTTAGGGACAAAGTGAAAGATCATCACTCAGTTATGTGATAGAATTGAGAACTCACAAGCAAGACTTCATGGTCTCACTCACTCTAGCCTCTTGCCTATTTTCAACTCAGTCTGTTTTCATAAATGGTTCCTATGCTCTAGGTACACTGAAACCTTATTACAGAGAACACTTTTATGATTTCCTTGTCCCTGGACCTTCACATATGCTGTCATCACTGCCACTTAATGTTCTATTTGCTATTTATCTCCTATTCGCTCTGCAGATTTCATTTTATTTAATTTTTTTCTTCTTCAGTAAAGATTCACCTGACACACAAATTAGGTAAACTTTCCAGCTTAAGTAGGAGATATGGTTTCCTATCATCCCGAAATTTCTTTTTTTCTTTTTTTTTTTTTTTTTTTTTTGTTTCTTGGCAATTAGACCCAAGGCCTTGTGCATGTCATGAAAGTGCTCTACCACTGAGCCACACCCCCATCTCTATTCTGATTTTTCATTATTTGAAATATGAGTGATTGCAATTGCATAATTAATTCATTATTCATTTAATATTTGTCTCTCTACCGACACAATATATTTCATGAAAGTAGACCGACCCTCTGTCTGGTACTGTTTGCATAGTGGAATAAAAGTTTGATGACTGAGTGTCTTTGCTGAAATCCTGTTGTTCATATTATACCCCATTCCTTGGTTTTCTGACTTCATGTGCACTTGAGAGAATCCTTGCATGGGTTGAATTTAAAAGATAATGGCAAAAAATAACACATTCTTTGTGTTCTTAACATAAGTTAAAATATGAAAACACCTAAAACAAGGGACATTGTATATCACATTGGAATTGTAAGCTTTGTAATATAAGAATATGGAAAATAATTAAGAAAAGAGCTTCCTTTAACATTAACTTCTCAATTAATATTAGTAAAGCAACTACTGACTTTAATGATTTATGAGGTTGCTTATATTTGTTTGAGTCCAATTTCTAATTGAAAAAAATTTTAATCTTGATTCTACAGAAAACTGGACAAGCCAGTCAGCTTTCAGTAAGTTCATTATTCACTCTTTCATTTCACAATTACTGCTAACTGCCAACTGAGGTGTCAGGCACTGCCAAAAGCTGGGATACAAACATAAGTGAGCCATGATTTTGTCCTCATGTTTTACACAGATTTATCAGGGAAGTAGCCTAGTACTTGGTTTTCAAGTAACCATATGTCTATTTTGGAAAAAAAAATATATTAAAAAAGTGAAATATTCATGGAAATGTTAAGCACTTATTCATGGCTAGTTGTGATAATTTGATATTGAGTAGAACAGCAACTGAAACTTTTAGAAATTACCAGTTTCTTGAGGCAATGTTTATGAAATTAAATGATTTAATAACTTTGATACTTTACCCACATATCCCTTTATCAACATCATATTAAATACTCATTAAGTTATTGAATATTATTTCAGACTTGAAATATACTTTATAAAATGTTTGAGCTTCTCTTTGAGAAAAAGAGAGAGAAAGAAAGGGAGAAATAAAGTGAGAAAAAACAACAAAGAGAGAAAGAGAGAGAAAGAAAAAAGAAATTTGGTTCCGAGAGACTTAATGACTTATTTAAAATAGCCCAGCTAGTTAATGACAGGAATAGGATAATAAATGCAGTTTCACAGACTACCAGTCTTCATCTTCCCTATTTCCATGACAACAACTTCAATTTGTACTTTCATAGAAAGGTGAAGATATGACCATAGCTTGTGTTTCATTTCTTCTTATTGAATGCTATGAAGTTTATGGATTTGCTCCCTGTTTATTTAAGCCAGTCTTCAAAGGATGGTTTACTTTTTATTGATTCCTGATATTAAACTGTTTTAACAATATGCCAGTACTTTAGTCATCAAACTTTACAATACTGGGGTTGGAAGAAAGGAGTGCTTGTTTTTGTAGGGCAAGGCCAGCAGAAATATCCATTTCCACAGATTTGATCAACACAAGAGTTTAGTTTAATGGTAGAACTTAAATTGAACCATGGAACTAATGACATTCATTCTCAAACTTCTACTTTTCTCTCCAGAAAGATAGTTTTCTCTCATGGAAATTTGATTATATTAAGCTAGCTACAAAACTGACAACCAAATATTTTTTTAAAAAAGTGCTTGTATAATTATATCAAAATGGATTCTACTATTATGTATAACTAAAAGTAATCAGTAAACCAATAAATTAAAAAATAAAATTTAAAAAGTGCTTTATACATGTGAAGTGTAAGCAATTATTTGAAGTTGTATTTATATTTGAGAAAAATATGCTAGTTTCACCTAGTCTCATATAAAGCATTTAGTGTGTGAGGAAAGAAGCAAAGAAAGAAGGAAATTTTTTCTAATATAAAAATCCATGCTTTCAAACATTTCTCCTTTCCTTCAAACCATATTAACATTTTCATCTCCTGCTGCTTAAGGAGAAATCATTTACTCACTTATCATTTTCTGTTAGAATTTGGGCTTTGTTTAAAAGGATGAAAAATTCCTCAAAAAATTGAAATTCCAAAGTGATAAATAGCTACTTTAAAAGTGTTTTTAAAAAAGTATAATTAACTTTTGCATACATAATTAAATTCAAGGCCACATTTAAATTGGTTTATGAAACACTTTTGCATAAAATGCCATATTCGTATTTACTTAGAAAACTGTGAGCTTAATTTCTGTTAAAACACAGATTAGGTATAAAGAGAACAAAAATAGCACAATTTACTTTTGATGAAACAAGTAAATAAAGTCAAAATCAAGAGGAAATACATATCATTAATAGAATATTAAAGTATTTAATAGCATGGGAAATATAGATGATGTATTGCTAAGTAAGTAAACAAAGTTATTGACAGATGGACAGATGGATGAATAGATAATAACCAGACACCTACAAGGAAAAAATTGTGGCTGCCAAAATGACACAGATTGTTTAAAGACTAGCTGAAAAATTTACTTCATATATATTGTGGTGCTGGAGCCTGAACACAGGGCCTTGTGCATGCGAGGCAAACATTCTACCAACTGAGCTATATCCCCAGTCCTATATTATATTTTAATGCCTATTATTTAACCTCTCTGAGCCATAGTTTTCCCATCTGCAAAATGTGGGTAATAACTGGTAACTAGCTCATAGATCATTTCAAGTAACTGGTAACTAGCTCATAGATCATCTCAGCCAAGTACTAATCACCATGTCACACACATATCTAGCCATATCATAGGAATAATGGGTCCCTGTTATATTGCTGTTATGATACATTTATTATAGTTTTATAAAATAAAATTTCATGTTAATATTTTGATATTATACATTTGCATCTCATTGTAAACATATAACCTTTACAATTTTTAATTTATTTTTTCTAGCAAGTTACCAACAATGTGTAGGTTTGTGAGTAAGATATGGACACATGTAAATGTCATGATGCTATTAATCATGGGAAAATGCAAATCTGATCCAAGTGGGTGAAAGGTAAAAACAAGAGCTAGAAAGCAAAATCAAGAAGAGAGTAGGATCAGGGTGACTCTTTCCTTGATGTCCATGGTTGCTTCCAGGAGGAGGGAGATGAGGCAGTAAGTGAACTGCTTACTATCTTATTATCTACTTCAATTTCCTACTTTCTGCTCACAATTTGAGCATCTTACCTGGTTTTCTGTGACTCTATGATTTAGTAAAAGGAAGTTCATGATCAACTTTGGTATTTTCAAGGTTATTTTAACCATTTTTAAGTTTTATCTTACAGGAAGCATTAGAACCATTTATCCATGATTCAGAAAAATGAATTATTAAAAATATACTATTATTCTTAAATAAAACTTTACACATTTTTTTGTTGAATAGGCTCCAGTGACAGAGAGTACAGTTCATTCTTTTCATTTCATTAAGAAATAACCTGAATTCTGAAAGTGCTAAATGGCTTGCCAAAGAACCAAAGAACACACAACAAACGTGTGATACAAGCAAGCAACAGCCTTCATCTTCTGTAATACCATTCTTTGAGGGGAACTAAGCTCTCATTATTTAAATATTTTCCTCTTCTGGGACTCCATTTTATTATGGCAGATGATAATTCAAATTCCTGTGTCTGTCTGTCTTTCTCTCTCATCTTCAACTTCAAGGGGAAAAAATAAATGTTTATTAAGCTCTAAAGTGAATAGTGTTTCATACATACTAACAATTCTCAGTGTATCAAATTTCGAAAAAGCAATATTAGCAATAACTTTATGCTGTTAGCTAATATTTTAAAATAATGTGTATCTATGACAAGAAGATGGTATGGATATGTTTGTAGACATGTGTGCATAGGTGTGATAAATCTAAACACACTTAAAATGAAATTTTCAAAGGATGTATCAATATATTTTCTCCTCTTTCCAAGGAAATTGTAAAGTAAAATAGAGATTGTACTTTATGATTTTTAAAGGCTTTTCTCTCTTTGGGAATCAAATAGAATTCTTTTCCTCTCTCATTGCAGTCCAATAATTTTGCTTGAGGTGGATACATTGCTAGTAATATGTAAATAGTTCAATATAATACCTGTCTCAGACCTTAATACTAAAGGTCTGTATTCACAAGCAACTGTTACCACTTTACAGGAACAATTAGGCCCAAAGAACCTGAAAGTAATAATTACATAATACTAATAAATACAAATAATGACACTCGTAAACAACCACTTATAAGAAGCAAGGATTGGAGTGACCCTGCATATGACCCTGCATATATGGAAAACTAAGGGATACAATGAAAATGACTGGTTGCTCCTACTGTCCCTGGTCAAAATGGGGAGAGAAAAGGATTAGCTTGGGAATTCAAATTCTCAGCTCAAGTGCCACTTGAATAACTGGAAATTTCTCTTTGTGCCATATACAGACCCTTGCCTCCCGTAGCTGCAGACCTGAGATAATTGAAAAATCACATACACAATCTAATTTAGCAACTGACACAAGTACAGTCCTTAAGAATATATCAACTCTCCAGCCTCGTGTTATAATTTATTTGATAGGACTCTTCATCACCCTCCCCTTCACAAGATGCCAACATACTGCTTACTGAGTGACCCATGGTGGTGTTGGTCTTGAATGCAGAATGGAGCTCAGAACAGCAGAGGGATCTGCAAGACTTCCAGGCTATAGTGTGAGATTCTTTATTGCTTGGGCTGCCAGCAAATGCAGGCTGACAAGGATTATGTTTTTCCTATTTGGGGCAGGTCTTTATAAGTAAATCACAGTGCATGTTCTTAGGATTTTGAAAGCATGTAACTTATCTGGTTCACAGGATGAACAATGGTACCTGGAATCACACCCATATCTGACTTAGAGAATATTTACATGAGACTTAGGACTTTAGATTCTAGGGTTAGTGCAGGAATGAGGTAAGACTTT
This sequence comes from Tamias sibiricus, assembly GCA_025594165.1. Classification (NCBI taxonomy): domain Eukaryota; kingdom Metazoa; phylum Chordata; class Mammalia; order Rodentia; family Sciuridae; genus Tamias; species Tamias sibiricus. The sequence goes on from CM046662.1 coordinate 18,025,951, forward strand.
AGGTATTATTGGGATGGATTTTTTGCATGTGAGAAGGACATAAATTGTAAGAGGTCAGGAATGGAATATTATAGATTAGTATACCCCTGAAATCCTTATGTTGAAGTTTGAGTCCCTGCTGCAATGATTTTAAGAAATGGAGCTTTTTATTTTTTTCTTTCTTATTCTACCATATGAAATTTAGATTGTATTATATATATATGTGTGTATACAAATATATATATGGTACAATATGTATATATGGTACATTAGACACATAGTATCCATAATCTTCTATTTCACTTCATAACCTCATAGTCTTTATTTGCCACTTGAGTCCAAAAGGGAATTTGAATATTCACACGAGAATTGGAGCATTTCTTCAGTCTTATATTAGTTGTGTTTCTTTTTGTTACAAGCTAAATGAGCCAACTCATGCTTACATAGATCAAAATATTAGTAGTTTCTTAATATATATTGTAGGCACAAAAACTTGAACAACGAACAGCTGGAAACAAAAGGAAACAGTGCTGCTGTGAAAATTCATAACCATTTCTAGACCTTGCCTTTAATGTTATTCCTCCAATGTCATCTTGATCCTGTTCTTTCTGTTCTAAAAATAAAATGTCTGAGAGGAAAGATATTTGGACCAGTACGTGCAAAACATATGCTCCTGTTAAACCACATGTGGTCAGAGGAGAGAGTCATAAGGTACAGAAAGTGACAGGTCTGGACTGTTGATAATGCCTGCCTCAGAGAAGGAATTGGTGAATGCTTTGTAGCAAACACAAGGTCAGTTGGTTCATACTTATTATCTCATTTAGTCTTTAGAACAAATCCTTGATATACCACATTTTCTTTATCCATTCATCTAATGAAGGGCATCTAAGTTGGTTCCACAATTTTGCTATTGTGAATTATGTTACTATAAACATTGATGTAGCTGTGTCCCTGTAGTACGCTATTTTTAAATCCTTTGGGTATAAACTGAGGAGTGGGATAGCTGGGTAAAATGGGGGTTCCATTCCAAGTTTTCCAAGGAATCTCCATACTGCTTTCCATATTGGTTGCACCAATTTGCAGTCGCACCAGCAATATGTGAGTGTGCCTTTCTCCTCACATCCTCTCCAACACTATAGTTTATATTCTTAATAGTTGCCATTCTGACTGGAGGGAGATGAAATTTTAGTTTTGATTTGCATTTCTCTCATTGCTAGACATGTTGAACATTTTTTCAACTGATTGCTGATTGATTTGTATCATCTTCTGGAAAGTGTCTGTTCAATTCCTTGGCCCATTTATATTGATTGGGTTATTTGGTTTTTTGGTTTTAAGATTTTTGAGTTCTTTATATATCTTAGAAATTAGTGCTCTATCTGATGTGCATGTGGTAAAAATTTTCTCCCATTCTGTACGCTCTCTATTCACCTCACTGATTGTTTCTTTTGCTGAGAAGTAGCTTTTAAAGTTTGAATCCATACATTTATTGATTATTGATTTTGTTTCTTGTGCTATAGGAGTCTTATTAAGGAAGTCAATTGTGCTCTATATGTGTAATATAAATTTAAATGCATTCTACTGTTATATATAACAAATTAGAATAAATAAATTTTTTAAAAAAGAATGAATCCTTGAAATAGGGAGGAGTGCTCTGTCAATTTCACAGATGAGCAGAAAGCTTAAGTAGAAAATGTTTAGATTGTGTTGCCAAGACAATATAGGTAACAAGTACTAGAGCTTGGTTTGTAGGCCAGATCCTCTTGACGTCAGATGTGTCCCTAAAACTACTACATGCTGTTCAAAGCGATTATTTCAGATCCTCTGCCAACTATGCTATGCTCCCCATTCTGTCTCCCTCCCCCACCCATCAGATTGTGGCTAGAGCTAGACCTTGATGAAGAATATCAGGTCAAAAAATGCCTGTGTTTCTAATTTAATCTAAGTATACCTTCCAGGCATTAAATACATGGAAGCTGTAAGATTAAGGAGAATCATGGAGGAGTTTTTTATATGCTAATTATGTTTTAGTATTCTATGTCCTTTGCCAAAAAATCTATAAGAATACTTTAGAAAGACACCTATATGCAAAATATTTTAGTCAAATATTTTGGTACACTACACAATGTGCACTGCACAATATATTAGTATGTTATATTCTGACTCTTCACCCCCCCCAAATGAAAGGTTTCTTTATTTATGATCCCTCAAGTTTTAAGTTCTATATCCTTTCTTAAAATTGCATATTTCATCATACTTTGAATGTGTCCTTTTCAATGAAAAACACAAGGTCTATATTTTTGTAACTTCCTCTATGCTATTTTAGGATATTTAGCTCCATCCAAAGAGATTTAACAAGAGGCAGTGATTCTTGTTGCTTAAGTTCCTAAATAGTAGAAGTAGATACTAGGGAGAGATAATATTTTAAATTGGAAATAAAAAAATAAATTAATTCTAGTTTTGATTCAAGGTTTAAGCCAGGAAACAAAGACAGAAAGGAAGGGGCCAGGGTACCACAACCCCTTTGAGGGCATGCCCCAGTGATCTGAAGACCTCCCATTTAGATACCACTTTTCAAAAACTCCACCATCTCCCAGTAGGGCCGACATGCAAACCACACCCTTAACACATAAACTTTAGATGACATTCAACATCAAACTATAGCCTCCTCTTACTTTTTCTTCTGTCAATTAGTTAATTAAATATACTTTATCTAATGTCTCCTGTGTACAGGCAATGCTTTTAGTTGTCCTGGGCATAAAGTAGGGAGGAAAGGAGGTATGGTCCTTCTCTGAGCTTATTTTCTAGGTGAGGAGGTAGATATTAAACAAAAATGAATGCACATTATGACATCAAAGTACATTAATAAATTTTAACAAGTAGCATAGAAAAACTAAATACATTGTAATAAGAAGTATTAACAGGGTCGAGGACATACTTATATTGAGGTTCAGCTCAGGGGAAGCCCTATTGCATATTTAACAAATCTTGCTTTCTACTCCTTCATTTATTATCATTACATTTTTTAAAACTTTTTTAATGGTTTGATTATCAGGTGTACCCTGAAAAGTTTATGTGTTAATGCAGGAATGTTCAGAGATGAACTTATTAGATTATGAAAGCTGTGATTTCATTGTGGATTAGTCCATTTGATGAACGAACAACTTGAGCAGATGACTGGGTGGTAACTATAGGCATGTAGGGTATGGCTCCTTTCTCTCTCTCTCTCTCTCTCTCTCTGCTTCCTGACTGCCATGAGCTGAGCATCACCCCCCCCCCCCCAACACACACACACCCTTCTGCCATTATGTTCTGCCTTACTTCAGGGTCAACGTGATGAAACTGGCCCATCATGGACTCAACCTCTGAAACCATGAAACAAAATAAGCTTTTCCTCCTCTAAGTGCTTATGAGGTATTTTGGTCACAGTTATCCAAAACTGACTAATGCATCATCATTGCTGAGGATTGAATCCAGGATCTTGCACATGATGTGCAAACTCTCCCCCACTGAGCTCTACCTTCAGCTGATCATTTATTACATTTACTAAAATTTTTAAAAGTAATTATCTCATTTTTACTCTTTTGGTTCTGGGAGTTGAACCCAAGAGCACTCTGCCACTGACCTGCATCACCAGCCCTGTTTATTTTTATTTTTTTTATGTTGAGGCAGTGTATGGCTAAGTTGCTCAGTGTCATCTCAAACTTGCGTTCTTCCTATCTCAGGCTCCCAAATTGTTGGAATTATAGGTGTACACCATCATGCCCGGCTGATCAATTATTATGATTAATATTTCCTAACGATAACTTCTTCTCCCTTCATTATAATACTTTTAAATACAAAGAAATAAGATGAGGGAATAAACAGATTCGATTTTACTTGCACAGTTGCAGGAAAATATTTTTGGAACTTATGGTTTGTTAAATAAGACAAACATTCAAAATCTATAAAGGGAGGGGGTAGGAAAAGAAATCTTGATGACAAAATTGGACTATAAAAGAAGCCGATTTTTTAAAAAAATTAATACAGAAGGCTTTAATAGTATTCTTCAAAGAGCTCCTGCTAATTGAGGAATGTTTGTTCTGACAGAATGAAAAAAGGATATAGACTTTTAACAGAAGATGAATTACAAAAAATTTAACTACACTAGTCATCAGGAAAATGCATATTAAAGCAATATTGTGATGCCATTATGCCCATGAGATGGATATGACCCCTTCCCTCAAGAACAAAACTACCTATGACAGACATCACTGTTTGCATAACCACAATTAACTACCTAGATGTTTCTAAAAGTAACCATTTTTGTGCAGCTTTGCACCCTTCTCAGCATACCCACATATTTTATTTATTTATTTATTTGTTTGTTTGTTTGTTTATTTATTTTGGGGGGACTGGGGATTGCCCCTAGTAATTCTCTACCACTGAGCTATATGCCCAGGCTTTTCTATTTTTTTATTTTAACACAGGGTCCTGCTAAGTTACCAATGCAGGCTTTAAATTTGCAATGCTCCTGCCTCAGCCTCCCAAGTTTCTGGTACAGCAGGCACATGATACTGCATCTTTTATACCTGTACACTTTAGAATATGCTGGCCATAGATCCAACTCCAAGGATAAATCCTGATGGGTCATTCCTTTCCCCAGTAATTGATGTAAACATTGATTTTTGCTACAATTCAAACCAATGAAATTGGAGAAGCCTGCTCTTCAAATTCTGCAAAAGATTTGCACACTTTCAAAAAATAGGCCAAGAGTCCAATTTTAGTCTTTGGATGGTTTTACATGTCAAATGAACAACTGGAGGCTCCTTAGTAATCAAAGGTTGCTAGGAAGAGTCACATGGTGATAAAAGGGAAGAGGGAAGAGGCCTGAAGACTACCCTCTCACCTTCTAAATGTTAAACTTTGGGAGATAATGCATTTTCTTACTATTTCTATAAACTGAAATCAATACTTTCAATTTTTTGCATCCCAGCAGTAACCTGATACTCTATCTCAAATATTGTCAGGGGTACTGTAAAACATTGCAACATTTCTGAATAATTATCATTAAACAAATATTTTAAACTGTTCATCTGCTCTGACTCAGCTACAAATACACTAGGAATCTTAAAAATCTCTTCAGTTTAAATAAAGTGTATATGCATAGACATACATATGATCTCCCTATTTATCATGTCACATATATGTATATATTTACGTTCATATATATATATATACACACACATACACATATGAGTATATATATTATATTTATATATCACAATTTTATATATTTATATATCACAATTTTACTTGAAAAAGCCAAAAGAACAAAAATAAAACCACAAAAAAAATCCTGAAAATAATATAATTTCCCTTAAACACATATATGACTGAATAAACTTTTTGCTGCTATGGAATACCATGGAGTTCTATGGAATACTATGCAATGTTCAAAATAGATGAGGTAGAGATAAAATGTTTAACTTGGAAAGATTTGTTTTAATATCAATATTGATTTATGCATGCATTCATATTATAATTTCATTTTATAAAAGAGTCATGTGCTAGAAAAGTTTCAAAATCATATTCTTAGGCATAACAGGAAAGAAGTGAATGAACTTTGAACAGTGTTCAGTCTGAAGGAGATCTTAAAGGTCATTGACTCAAACCTTCCAATTATGGAAGTAGGTGCTCCATTACTTGCATATTTTCCATTTTGTTTTATTTACTAAATATATACAGCCAAGTAAAGTAGTATCAGGAGATTCAGGTCAGTCACTATTTGCTTCCATATTTGACCCAAAGATTAATAGCTGATTAATAACTAATAAAGGTGGTAAACTCTTCCCAAGATACATCCTAGATTTGTTTGCCATTACCTTACTTTCTTAACATTACTGAAAGTAAGTTGTAACTAGAAAATAAAATGATCATAATAGAGCTCAATAGTTTTAGAATTGCAATCAGCTCTTAATGATCATCTGATCCAACTCTCTCACTTTATGTGGTGTTCTTTGTGATTTTGTATAGGTTTTCTAAATGTTCTCTACCTTGCACATTTCTCATCATTATATAAAAGTGAAAATAACAATCCTATATATTCACAGCCTTTATAAAGTCATGAAGGAAGTTGGTGTGTGTGAATTAGCTTTGAAAATTCTAAGAGCCCATAAGGCAATAATAACACTATAGGTTATTTTTTTTCCCAGTTTCACACTTAAGGAAAACTTAGTTCAATATGGAGTGTTAAATTATTTTTAATTCCATTCCATTCAGATCCTTCACCTGACTATTCTCACCTCTTGGTCTTGTCCTGTTATGGAGACAAGAATCTAAAAACAAACAAATAGGAAATGGGTGGCATGATATTTGCAGAGAAACTTGTGTGAGACACACTTCTATATTTAAAGTGAAACTTCTTTGGCCTGATTAAATAGAAGGTGAATGTATCCAAAGACTGTTAGGTTTTGTTTTGTTTTTTTTAAACTCTAGATGCTAGGTTAATGTGGTGAGTTCTACATTAGGAGGGGAAAATATCTCAAGAAAATATTAAAGACAGATAATACCTTTAATATCATTTAAAGAGATGAAAGAGGAAAATTAAAATTAAAAAAAAATTCTAATATTTGCATTAGATCTAATGCATTTTTAAAGTATCACCCAGCTTGCTTTTTTCTTAGTCTGTTTTGTGTTGCTATAATAGAATGCCAGAGATTGAGTAACTTGTAATAAATATAAATTTACTGTATTGTCTCACAGTTCTGGAGCCAGTGGAATTCACAATCATGATGCTGGCTTGTGGCTGAGGTTTTCTTGCTGTGATATCCTACAGCAGAAGGTCAAAGGGAAAGAGTGACAGAGAAGACTGACCTTGATCTTTTATTTTATTTTTATTTTTTTGACCTTGATCTTTTATAACTCCATTATTTTATTCAGGGACACAGAGCCCTTGTGAAGCCAACACCTCCCATTGGACCCCATCTGCCAACACTACCACACTGTGGAATGAATTCCCAACACATGAATTTCTGAAGGACAGGTTCCAACCACAGCAGCCTCTCTGTCCATTCTGCAACCCCATGACATATTGTAATATCCTGTTCATATGTCCTAAATTATCTGGGGGGTGGGGTGAGGGAGAAACATCATTATCAAGTGGATTTGAGAAACAATGTACACAATGTCACCGCTTAGGGGAGGAATCAAAATTCAGTTTGGTGTTTTACATCTTTTAAAATAGGTAATAACCATTAACAATGTATTCCCCAAATTTGACCATAAATCAAAAAGTTGGGCCAAGTTAGTGTTAGGTAAAGTCAACTTTCTGGTGGTTAGTAAACTGAATGTGATTAAATCTCTAGCCTTGGCTAGACATGGATTGTGGAAGAAGTCATTGAGGTGGACAATGGGCATAAGACACAATAATGCAGGAAGGGGCACCCTCTGTGAGAGGAATCCAATGCTTTCTATTTCGATTTTGGACACAGATAGATGTGATTTTCCTTACAATAGATGATTCACAATGCAATAATAACAATATATCATCAAACTATGCCATTATATTTAATTCCTCAAACACAGTACTACTAAGAGGAAAAGTAATCTTTCCGACAGGTGAAAGTGTTGGACCAATGGCAATTTCCTTGAATATTTTTTTTTAAATTTTTATTTATAGTAGTAGTATGTATTACAGTTCATACTACACATATAGAGCATCTTTTTACACAAAACAGTTTGTATACAAAGTATATTCGTAGCATTCAAGTCTTCAATCATGCATTTAGAATAATGATATCCATCTTATTCAACCACTTTTTCTTTTTTTCTCCCCTTCCCCCCTTGCTCCCTCCCTTCCCCTCCCTTCCCTTTGACCATTATAGTGTTCCTCTAATCCTACTATGTACCCCGACCCAACAATACTGTGAACCGGCCTCCTTATATCAGAGGAAACATTCGGTATTTGGATTTTTGAGATTGACTGATTTCACTTAGCATTATATTCTCCAACTTCATTCATTTACCAGCGAATGTCATTATTTTATTCTCTTTTATTGCTGAGTAAAATTCCATTGTGTATATATACCACATTTTCTTTATCCACTCATCTACGGAGGGACATCTAGGTTGGTTCCACAACCTAGCTATTGTGAATTGTGCTTCTATGAACATTGAAGTGGCTGTGTCACTGTAATATACTGTTTTTAAGTCCTTTGGGAATAGACCCAGGAGTGGGATGGCTGGGTCATAGGATGGTTCCATTCCCATTTTCCCAAGAAATTTCCATACTGCTTTCCGTAATGGTTGTACCATTTTGCAGTCCCACCAGCAATGTATGAGTGTGCCTTTTTCCCCACATCCTCTCCAACATTTATTGTTTGTGTTCTTGATAGCTGCCATTCTGACTGGAGTGAAATGAAAACTTAGAATAGTTTTTATTTACATTTTTCTAATTGCCAGCGATGTTGAGCATTTTTTCATGTATTTGTTGATTAATCATGTATCTTCTTCTGAGAAGTGTCTTTTCAATTCCTTATCTCATGTACAGTGGAGAAGGGATAGCCTCTTCAACAAATGGTGCTGGGGGAAAACTGGAAAGCCATATGCAACAAAATGAAATTAAACCTGTATCTCTCACCATGCACAAAATTCAATTCAAAGTGGATCAAGGACTTGGGAATTAGACCAGAGACAATACACCTAGTAGAAGAAAAAGTAAGCTACAATTTCCAACATGTCGGATTAGGCTCCAAGTTCCTTAACAAGAATCTGGTAGCGCAAGAATTAATACCAAGAATTAATGAATGGGATAGATTTAAGCTAAAAAGCTTCTTCTCAGCAAAAGAAACAATCAGTGAGGTGAATAGAGAGCCAACTAACTGGGAACAAATATTTAATACATGCACATCAGATAAAGCACCAATTTCTAGAGTATATAAAGAACTCAAAAAACTTGACACCAAAAAACCAAATAATCGAATTGATAAATTTCCTTGAATTGTATGTGTACACACATGGGTGTGAATCTACCACTGGGGAAATGTAGACTAAAACATGGCTGGGAATTTGGCCAAGGTCTATTCTATGTGAATCAAAATGTCAACAATACTAATTCTCATCAGTTTTTTTTTATTAATTTTTCATGGACCTTTAATTTATTTATTTATATGTGGTGCTGAGAATTGAACCCAGTGTCTCACACATGCTAGGCAAGTGCTCTAACAATGAGCCACAACCCCAGCCCTCTCATCGGTTTTTTAACTGAAAAAAAAAAAAAAAAAAAAAAAAAAAAAAAAAAAAAAAAAGATAAAGAGATAGGCCAAAACTTTATCTTCACTTAAGTCATACAACAGTGGCAAAGATAAACATAGTAGGGAATACCAATCTCAATTAATTCCACTTGTCTTCTGCTATTTATTTTCACATTTTGTTTGGGGTTTAAGTTTTTTATTTTACCAAAATAAACACCTACTTAAAAACACAAATATGACACAATTGCCTCTCACATTTCATTACATGAGTTTAAACTGAGTATTGACTAGATATAAGAATATTTGTAAAATTTAGGTAAAGAGCAAAGAATAAAGATAAGGTAATCCCTGTGGGTGGAACCTTCAGTATAAAGAAAAGATTGTTAAAGACTAACCTCAAGTTTTGTGTGCCCACCCCTTCCCCATCTCTTTTTCTTCATTCTGCGAGTGACCACTATATTGAATTTATTGTTCCTTTGCTTTTCTTCAGCCATACATGCTGGTATCACCATAAATTTCCTATATAATTTGAAATATACATGATCAAAATGACACTGTATATTCTTCAACTTTTCTTTTCACCCAGTTAACTTCTTGTGATTGATCCATTTTGCTTTATGTAGGTTTTCTCTGCTATAGTGCAGTCTATAGAATTAATATCTCACACACATTACTCCATTCTCCTAATGTTGGTGGTCATTCAGATTATGTGCTGTTTTTGTAATTCCAAACTGTTTGTTCATATATATTCTTCGATATATCTTTTGGACCCCATATTCAAGGATTAAGCATCTATAGACATATACTTTGGATCTACTGGGTAGAAATTCAACACTATAAGACAATATAGATTATTTTTCAAAGTCCTTTTACCAATTTTTCTCTTCCACAGCCATGTATTCCAAGGACTCAACACCGTTGCTGACATTTCATGGTGTCTACTTAGGATATTTTAAAGATGTGTTAAGACTACCCTTTTATAGACTCTAATTAGTGATTAAGTACCTAATCTTTATAGTTCTTAATCAGTGATTAAGCACATAATCCTTATCTCTCTTCCTTTAGCAAACATTTACCTCCATCAGCCCACATTGTTCACTAAGGATTCAACCAGCCTATATACTTAAAAAGATCACAATTCTTTGATATTTGCATATCCATTTAAGATTTAGATTTCATTATATTTTAAATAATCTTTTTAAAAGCAATAATTAACAAATATTCATTTATATCTTTCTTAGTCAAAGATATGTTTTTAAATGAATATATTTTTAAAATAATGTTTTCAAATGTGGGATAAGTGTTATGAATCAATGTATGTTAGTGGTCTGCCAGCTGGCCTGTTTGCTTACTGACTTGCTCCTTCTTTCCCTCCTTTTCTTCCTTCCACTCTTCCCTATTTCCTTTGATTAAATGTAATGAATGATGTACAAAATGATAAATAGCTTCTCTGACATATCTGAATTACCAGCATCACTAATCTTAGGTTTTGGAGTCAGAAGTAAAGTAAAAGTTTCCTGAACACAAGCACTGTGACACCACTATAATCAGTCTGGTAATCAAGAGGGTTACTAAGTGACTACTAGAAGAGTACTTATACAACTTGGATGCACTGGACAAAGGGATGATTTCTGTCCCAGATGAGATAGAGCAGATTGACACAAGATTTGTTCACACTACTTGAAATGATATGGCATTGATACTTATGAAGAGTTTACTTCTGGAATATTCTAATTAATATTTCTGGACCAAAGTTGAGTGTGGGCAACTAAAGTACTCAGCAAAACTGTGACTAAAAGGGGGCTACTCTATATTAATTTTAAGTGTAGAAACTCTATATCCACATATAAAATTGAAATAAAAATAAGTGTAATATATTCCTATCAATTCATATGTAAAATTGAAACAAAAATAAATATTCTATATTCTGCCTAATGGAAGACTTCAATCCATATGAGTTGAACAAATAGAGAGTTACACAACCACCACCATTTTCCATTGTGATAATCTGAATGTTTGTTTTTCCTTCAAATTTCGTGTTGATACTTATTTCCTCATATAAGAGTGTTAAGAGATGAAACCTTTAGATGGTGATTTGGCCATGGGGGATCTGAGTGTCTTATAAAAAGACTTGAGAAGGTGAGTTCATTTCTTCTCTTCCTTGTACCATGTGATATTATAAAATGTTGGATATTTTATATTATTTATAATTGTTTTCTTATAATTATTAAAAAGGTTGTAATGATTTATTTTACCACTGGTAGTGTTTAAGATACTATACCAGACTACTTTGAGCTGTGAGTTAACAGAAAGTGTCCTTTTGTTAAGGTGCTATTCCAAAACCCCAAATAAAACTCCAGGTCTTTTTGAAGTAAAGAAAAATTATTTATTCTGGCCAGAGACAAGGGAGCAGAAAGCGGACAGTTCTTCAGCCCAAGACAAAGAGTACAAGTGGAAAGCAAGACTTAAAAGCCAAAAATCCACAAAGGAGGGGGGCTGGGAGGGGCAAGTACAATTACTAGACACATTTCATAAATTATCACCAAGTTCTCAGAATGGACACCTCCCATACTCACTCAGGAAGTAAGCTAGCACCAGCCCCATAGTTTAAAGAAATTGTAGTCAGGGTGCAAGTGGGTGAGGGTGTCAGCTTCTATGCTAGAGGGTTTTTGCAGGAAGGGGTTGCAAATTTGCACAGGGTGAGATGTCTGAGCAGAATGGGGTCAACCTGACTTAACTTTCAAATCAGCCCGTACCACTTTAAAGATTATTGAAATAATAAGACATTCATAAATTTCTATAACTAGAAGTCAGAGAAAAATTAGTAGTTATTTCCCACAATAATAAAAATATTTAACTGAATATATTAACTTTCCACCATATGTCCAGAATTTAGATAATAGTGTCTTTGCTTCAACACTATTTTTAGTCACAGTGTTTTTTATATTATTTTGTTTATCTTTTCCTGAAACCTACAAGGTTCAAACTTTAGAACCATGAACAAATTTGTAGATTTCATGGTCATCAAATTATCTGATTGCCTGTGCCTCAATGGATATATTCTAGTGTGGATGTGCATGTTGTGGCGGAAGAGGATTAGTAGATGGGGAGCAAGTTTTCATGTCAATGGTGATGAGACATTGAATTGTTCTAGGAACCTCAGATTCTTGAACAAGTTAACATAAGTTACTTTAGAAAAATGAAGCTACACTTGATTCTTAGGGAATTCTCAAGGGGAAAAGCATCACTAACACCCTTTCAAAAATAGCATGTGGGGAGAACAGAAAATGTTTATTTTCCAAACGGCCTTCTGTAATGGACCTCACAAGAAAGCCTAGAGAAAGAAAGAGTACTAACCATCTGTGGAACACAAATTCAGGAAGTCATGATGATTGTTCAGACAAGTAACAAAAAAATTTAACACAACAGGAATTTGCTTTCCAAGTCTTGCATTTCAGCAACAGTTCAATAGTTCATTTGGCACCTATAAGAGTTTTCCTTTATTGAAGATGTTAAGCTTCCTTTTAGAAATTCTAGCTCTTTTCAAAACCTTATATTCAAGGCACATGGTTCAGCCATGTTTAGACAACGGGCATAAGCTCAGGCAAAGTGAGATTCTTTGCACCAAATCTCCAGTAACACCTTGTCAAAGCCAATACAAAATAATTAAAGGAAGAAAAGAGAGCAGATGGCTCTATTCTCACGTTTAGTAATTGTATCACTTCAATTAATAGGAAGCAAAGGAAAAAAATGTGCTCCACCTTTGGGTGTATATTATTCTTCTATTAATAAGAATATAAAAATTATTAAAATAATAGTTTGCTCATTGATGAAACAATATGTAATTGCAATTCACAATGACATTTCAGAGTTTCAACAGGCATTAGGTACCTTGTCTTCAAAAAGAATAATATCATTAAAGCCTTCTCGTTGGTGTAACTTTTCTCCAATGGAAGTCAAGTGAATTGCTTTTACATACTGAGATTTTATTCAATGGTATCAGATGCTATCAGGAAACATTACAAACAAAATTCAGAGGTTACATTATTTAAGTGATCAGGCAATATATATAGTAGTGTATTATGAAGGATATGGGAATTTTAGAGTTTAAAAAACATTTTTGGCCTGAATTTTTCTTCATTGCATTTAAAGTAAACTTTATGAAAATATTGTTTGTGCTAGTAGTGACAATTAGTCATTAAAGGAAAACCCTTGTGTTTGACTCAGATATTTTGTTGCTGTGACCAAAAGACCTGACAAGAACAATTTTAAGGAGGAAAAGTATATTTGGGGACTCATGGTTTCAGGGGTCTCAGTCCAGCTCTATTTCTTGGGGCTAGAGGTGAGGCAGAAGGGTGTGGCAAAGGAGAACAGCTGGAAACATGGCAACAAGAATCAGAGAGACAGCGCTCTGCTCAACAAGGACAAATATATGTACCCCAAAGGCATGCCTCCAAGATCCTATCTCCTCAATACACATTCTACCTGCCTACAGTTAGCATCCAGTTAATCCCTATCAGTGGATTAATGCACTGATTAGGTTAAGACTTTCATATCCCAATCATTTCACCTGTAAACCTTTTTGCATTTTCTTACTCATGAGCTTTTGGAGAACACCTCATATCTAAACCATAACACCATGATAGTGTATAAACAAGTATTGAACATTCTGTCTACATGTGTCTATGTAGGTTTATGTTTTTCTTTATATACTAAGGATGGAAGAAACTCACCACCATTTCATCAATTGAAATGTTCTTTCCTCTAAAGACCATCATTCTTCTCTCACTTCCAACAGTGATCAACAAGACTTGCGATGGCAATAGTAGCCCTTTGAGTTGGTGAAAAACAAGAAATGCATAAATAAGCACTTTTCCCAATTACTTATACTGCTTTTTTTTTTTGTTTTGTTTTGTTTTTTTTTTGGTACCAGGGATTGAACTCAGGGGCACTCGACCACTGGGCCACATCCCCAGCCCTTTTTTTTGTATTTTATTAGAGACAGGGTTTCACTGAGCTGCTAAGTGCCTCGCCATTGCTGAGGCTGGCTTTGAACTCGCGATCCTCCTGCCTCAGCCTCCCAAAGTGCTGGGATTACAGGCGTGCGCCACCGCGCCCGGCTACTTATACTGCTATAGAAACCAATTATCTTTTCAAAACATGTTCTTACTATGAAATAATAGGGATAGATGGATACATTTCCATTTGAGGAGCTCTGTGACTCTTCAACTGGAATCATTTTAGAGAAATGGAGAAAAAATAAATAAATTTTATTTAACCAAACACATGGCTTGACAAGGATGAACTCCATTCCTTAAAATGCTAATGATGAGCTGTGCATTTTTTCAATTCCACTGTTACTTGCACTAAAAAGGTCTCCTTTGACCACTCTTAGATAAATTGATCTCAATTTTATAAATTTTGTATCTGTTCTATCACACCCTAATTTTCATAGAACTTGTCACTAATAGGAAGTATAGTCCTGTTTTGATTTCTTGTTATGCTAATGTCAATCTTTCTAATGAGGCAGGAAGGTGGACCTCCCATAGGCAGATAGGATAACAGCCTAGGAAAAGGGAAGGAGGAAATGAGTCCTTGTCATCGGTGAAGGAGACATCAGGTTTGGAGAACATCCTGTCACTGCCCTGACAGCTTCAACCAAGATGGCTCCTTCTTAGCTAGAACATTCTGTTGCTACCTCTGACAGCTTCGACTACAACTGCTCTTCCTCCCTAACCCTTCTTTTAGCACCAGCCAACCACAAAATATCTAAAGCACTTTCTTTTGTCCTACCAAGCCATCACCCCCACCCTGATGTTAATAAAGGCTGGAAAATTCCTTTCCCCAGATTTGTTGAAGAAGACATATAGAGTCAAATGGCCCTTTTCTGAATCCGATACCCCACCAATCACCTCTCGGGACAGATCAAGCCCATAAAACCCCCTAGACAACAGACCCTTACTGGCAATCCTCTCTTGGGACTCCTCCTTCTTAGGGAGCTCTGCTTTCCTTCTATTGCTCTAATAAATCCAGTTACTTTGCTCTCACTCTTTTGTAAGTGGATTTAATTCTTCAAATTTGCATGACAAAAAACCCACCTGACCTCCATGCTTTGTGTTACACTAACTAAAATATAATTTTATCAGGATAAAGATTTTGTCAGTCTTGCTTTTAACTTCTAATGTCCAGGCATCTGCACTAATAAATACTTATTAAATGAGTGAATAAGTAACAAATGAGTGAACAAAACATTAATGAAAATGAATTAAAGTGGTCTCACCCTCTCTGAGCTTGTAGATTAATCGACTAGTCTGAAACCCCATTAAAATAGTTTTTCATAAATGTCATATCTGCATGGAAGCAAAATGGCAAGGGCATTGAGATCCTGAGCTTTAGGTTCAGAGATACCTGAAGTAAACATGGTGTGGACACTGACTAATTCTCAGAATTAGGACAAGTGCCTTCACCATCTGGGGCTCCTTTTCTTGTTTGCTATAAAATGTAAAATGAAGAGAATACTTTACAATAAATTGGGAAACATAAAATGTAAAATGAAGAGAACACTTTACAATAAATTGGGAAACATAAAAAAGAGATGACCTATGTGAAATGTCTGGCATTGTTTTAAATGCTCATCAGTGGTAGCTCTTAGGATTTTTGTTAGGGATTCATGGGGCTCCTCTGGGACAAAGTAGGTTCATCTCTCCATAGGTCCTCATCACCACAGCGTTAACTAGAACTTTCCTGGATGTCCTTTACGTGTTTCTTTCTGATATCAAAGTTTATATTCAGAAGGGGAACATTCATTAAATGACAAGGAGTTGCCACCATCCTTAAGGAGATTTTAAATGCTGTCTTCTTAGAGGCAATTCCACCACAGTTTGGGGATTATTTAAAAGTTTTCTCCAACATGAATATACCTGGGGCAGTAACAGCAGGGAAGACTTCTTTGTGCCAATTTAGAGTTCTTTATTTCACACTGCATGGAGCTCATTGAAGGTGATGCTTCCCTGTGATAGGTTTGTGATTTTACGAATGCAATACTGGTCAGTACAAATGACTTAGCATTATTTTCAACTTCCACAAATGTTGGTTCAATGTTAAAAGAAGGATGTGAGCTAAATTAAGTTCAGAATTCAAATGCCTACATGACCTTGAGACATAATAGTTACCTCTAAATAAGTTTGTGTATATTTCTCCCAGTTCTCTTTAGCTATATAGGATTATATATATATATATATATATGTATATATACATGCATATATGTATATATACATATATATACATACATATATATAAAAATGTGTATATGTATACATATATACATATACATACACATACATATATATACACATACATATAATAAATATATATTTATAACAAAATCTATATTATATTATATATATAATTATTATTAAATATGTTTTCCTTACTTGGGGTTTAAAAAATACTTTCCTTAGAGAATATAATTAGAAGTCTAAGACATTTAATCTTTGAATTAAAAACTTTATTAAGTAATTTTCATTCTTATGTAATGTTGCTTAAGCTCTAGAACACAACTTACTCAGGAGGCATTTTTTAATCAGGCACCTTTTCAGAAAAAAAGTTCTGGAGAATTCTACAGTGTCTACCAGTTTCAGACCTCTTAATTATAATTGTTAATGGAAATTTGGAAGAGTTCAGAGAGTCTCAAATTTCAAGTATGCTTCTAATTATTTATATATTGCTCTGAGATATTTATATATTGCTCTGATCAGAGTGTCTTAAATTGATGCTAATCAAATGCGAAGGGACTCAAACCAAATAAAAAAGCTCTGAGCAAAAGGACCAGCTACAAGCTTAAGTGCTTACTTTTTGAGACAGAGAGACACTTCAGCTTCTCTGGTGGATACAAAACAATGGGCAAATGAAGGTCCTCTCCCCCTCCCACTATTTTTCTTTTGCCTTTATTTATACCCTCCCCTCTCTCTGATCTTCACGCCTCACATCTTCCTTTGAGATCATCAGAAGAAATTTAGCATGGCAGGGAAAGTGTCATCTAGAAGTGACGTTTACCTTTCCCTATAATTTAACTACAGAATTTCATTTGGAAATAGAAATGAGAGGTAAAGACCACTGGTTCTGACAAAGATGAATTAGGAGAGCTTCAGATCATATTTCTACAAAACACGCACAGAGACACATAAACAAACACACAAACAACCACTAAAAGACATGGACAGAATAGTTTTCTAAATTCACTTGCTTCTTGTTTTGTGTATTTTGGGTGATAGATGAAATTATTAAATAGAAGGGATGTGGAAAAAGTGAATTCCACTTTAAGAGTAGCTTTTGTCCTGACACAAGGAAACAGGCATCTGTAAACTATACTCCTCATGTAAGAGTTTGTCAAACCCTTTTCTAAAATGTGTTCCAGGGAAGTAGGTTTCAGGTAAAGAACTGTGGTCTCTACAGGCACAGAACATAGATTTGGAGCTGAGAATTGCCCAGACAGACTGGGATTTGGGAAACCTGGTCCCAGAGAGGAAAAGGCAAGGAAGGAGCTCTAAAAATCTGAGTAAACACTCTTTTTTTTTTTTTAAGTTCTTTTTTATTAATTAAATTATTTATTTTAATTAGGTATATATGACAGCAGAATGCATTTTGATTCATTGTACACAACTGCAGCACAAGTTTTCATTTCTCTGTATGTGATGTAGCATCACACATATGTGCAGTCATACATGTACCTAGGTAAAGACGTCCATCTCATTTCACCATCTTTCCTGCCCCCATTCCCCCTCCTCACACTTCCCCTCCTTCACCCAATCAAAGTTCTTCCATTTTTTCCTACACTCCCCCATTATGGATCACCACCCATTTAACAGAGAGAATATTCAACCTTTCTTTTGGGGGGATTGGATAACTTCACTTAGCATGATATTCGCCAATTCCATCCATTTACTTGCAAATGTCATGATTTTATTCTCTTTTAAGGCTGAGTAATATTCCATTGTGTGTATATACCACATTTTCTTTATCTATTCATCTATTGAAGGGCATCTAGTTTGCTTCCACAGTTTAGCTATTGTGAATTGAACTGCTATGTACATTGATGTGGCTGCGTTACTATAGTAAGCTGATTTTAAGTCCTATTGGAATAGACCAAGGAGTGGGATAGCTGAGTCAAATGGTGGTTCCATTCCACATTTTCTAAGGAATCTCCATACTGCTTTCCATATTGGTTGCACCAATTTGCAGTCCCACCAGCAATGTATGAGAATGCCTTTTCCCCCACAGCCCCCCCCCCAACATTTATTGTTTTCTGTATTCTTGATAACTGCCATTCTAACTGGTGCAAGATGAAATCTTAGAGTAGTTTTGATTTGCATTTCTCTAATTACTGGAGATAGTTAACATTTCTTCATATATTTGTTAATTGAGTGTATATCTTATTCCAAGAAGTGTCTGTTCAGCTCCTTAGCCCACTTATTGATTGGATTATTTGTTTCTATATGGGTTTGTGTGTTAAGTTTTTTGAGTTCTTTATATATCCTAGAAATTAGTGTTCTATCTGATATGCATGTGGCAAAAATTTGCACACAAAATACAGGATCTCTCTTTATCTCATTGATTGTTTCTTTTGCTGAGAATCAACATTTTTAGTTTGAGTCCATTCTATTTATTAATTCTTGATTTTATTTCTTGTGCTGTAGGAGTCTTCATAAAGAAGTCAGGGCCTAATTCAATGTACAGATTCATTGTGATCCCAATTAAAACCCCATCATTCTTCCTTATAGAAATAGAAAAAGGCAATCATGAAATTCATTTAGATAAAAAAGAGACCCAGACTATCCAAAGCAATCCTTAGCAAGAAGAGTGAAGCATGAGCCCTCATAATCCCATACCTTTATGCTGCAAAGCTATAGTAACAAAAACAGCACGGTATTGGCACCAAAATAGACATGTATGTAGACCAATGGTACAGAATAGAAGACTCAGAAACAAACCCATATAAATATAGTTATCTCATACTAGACAAAGGTGCCAAAAACATACATTGGAGAAAAGATAGCTTCTTCAACAAATGGTGCTGGGAGAACTGGAAATCCATATGCAGCAAAATTAAAATAAACCCCTATCTTTTACCAGGCACAAAACTCAAAGGGGATCCAGGACCTAGGAATTAGACCAGAGAACCTGTGCCTAATAGAGGAAAAAGTAAACTTCTCTTTGTGGTTGCTAAACATCTACAGAGACAACTTGAGGAGGCCAAGAAGAGAGAACCACAGGGAAGTGCCGAGCTGGGCAGATGTTCCAGAGTTTGCACAGTGTAGGGAATACAGAATCTGGAGACTGTGCCCACCTGATAATCATCCTGGATTTCAGTTGAGACGCCAGTAAAGACATAGCCTAGGAATGAGTATCTTACCCCAGTATAAAGTGAACAATTGAAACAGATTCCCTAACAAGGCCTGCAAACAAAGGTTGATACAACTGAAGTGATCTGCTTGTAATTCACTACCTGACAGATAATAATTGAGTACTCTTTAGAAAATGGTAATCTAACATATATTGACCACATATCTTCTGTGATGCTCAGTGCACATAATAAATGAAGTGTGAGAAAGAGAGAAAAATGGCAGATAATCAAAAGGGAACTGAAGAGTTAGTGGAATCATAATCAGAGGTGAGCTAGACATCGGATATAGCAGAAGCAGATGTCAGCATAAAAGCAATCACACGTGAAGACACCTGAGCCCAGACCGTAAAGGAGAAAATGGGAACATCAACAGAAATGGAACCCGTTTTCCAACATCAAATGACAGTTTTAGGTTGACAAAATGTACTATGTGAACTTCAGAACTCTTTGGATGCTTTTTAAGACCAGACTAGAGAAAAAAGCATTTACAATGTAAAAGAAAAATTAATAGAGAAGATCCAAGTTAGAACACAAAGGGAAAAGTAGTTTAAAAATAGTATCCAAGGGAAATAGTGTCTGAGATACCGTCCAAACGCATAATTTATTTTTATTTGGAAATCCAGAAAAACAGAGGAGTAACACTAAGCTTAAGTCATATTTGAAGAAATATGATCTAATTATTTTCCCAGTATAATGAAAACATGAACCACAGACTTAAACAATTCAGCAAATGTCAAACAGATTAAATACAATGAAACATCATCTGAGACATGAGAATAACAAGTTTCATCTTAATCACAGCTTAAAGAAAAATGATATTGAAAATGGGCACCATGGTGTATGCCTGTGTGCATCACAACAGCTCAGGAAGCTGAGCAGGAGGATCATGAGTTCAAAGCCAGCCTCAGCAACAGCAAGGTGCTAAGCAACTCAGTGAGACCCTGTCTCTAAATAAAATACAAAGAAAGACTGGAAATGTGGCTCAGTGCTTGAGTGCCCCTGAGTTCAATCCCTGGTACTTACCCCCACCCCAAACCCCCCCAAAAGGGAAGGAATGAGAGACTGATGGCAAACTTTTTAGAAATACCTACAAAAGTTCAAGACAATCTTTAATGAGATAAAATAAAAATGCTACCAACTCAGAATTGTATGTAGATAAACATTCTTTAATAATTAAGGTATAAAAATTGTTTTTAAGATAAAAAGCTAATATTTATCAAAAAATATTTTGCCAGTAGGGCTAAAATGCAAAAATTACTAAAAATATTTCTTTAGGTAAGAGTAAAATGACCCCAAACTAAAACACGGAGCTTAAAAGAATAATAAGAAGAAGGATAAGGAGGAGGAGGAGAAGGAGCTAGAGGAGGGGAAGAAGAGGAGGAAGAAGCAAACTAAAAAGGTAAGAATAGAGGTAAATATGAATTAATACTTCTTATTTATTAAAATAAATATAATGTATTTTAAATTTTATTACACTTTAAACATTACATTTACCACAAAGAATAGGAAGTGGCAAATGAAGATATAGTGTTGTTTTTTTACATTCTTTGGGAACTGATAATAGTGCAATAAATCTAGAACATATAATTTAATCTATAGAGTAACCACTAACACTTTGAAATGAATTACAAAATAAAGTGTGAATAAAGAGCTAAAAAAGAAATAAAATAATAATTAACACAAATCATTATAATAATAAAGGAAACCCTAACATGGGGAAATAGAAATTAAAAAGGGAAAATGGTAGACAAGTGTAACCATATTATCATGTAATCATAATAAATGAATACAGCAGGGAATTCCAATTTGAGCTCAAACAGATAGAGCTGGAAATTGTGACTCCCGTCCTGGGAAGAAGAAAAATGAAGAGAAACTAAAAATCAATAACTTTTCTTGTAACTACCACAGAGGTAAGGTCACAGAACAAACAGGCAACTCAAAAGCAGCGAATCAATGCTGAGATATGTTTGCCTGGAGGAGAAGGTACCAAAGTCATAAATATGTAGAAACAAGTAGCAAATTTGATAAATGGCTGGAGGTTGAGTGTGCAGAAGCTAGACAGGGTGAAACTCCTGGTGACTGCCTTCTTCAGGGACACAGCACAGTACAGTGAGTTTCCCCACTAGCAATATCAGGAGTTCTCTGACTGAACAGCAAACCTCTCCTCATGCCTCTGGCAGGGCAGCGCAGGAAAAGGGTTGTGAAAGGTGCCCAGATGTACTCTCTCACTATATACAGTCAACACTGTACTGGAACTTCAATCCAATGCAAACTTAAAAAACTTGGAAGTTACACTTCTAGATTTCCAGAATTCATATAAAGTTGTAGTGATTAAGGCACCATGGCATTAGGGCCAGGAAAGGTAATTAGAATAGAATGGAAAGGAATTCCAGACTTATACGTGCAAATATACTCTCTTGATTTTTCATAAATGAGTTAATATTATTTATTTAACGGAGAAAGCAATCATTTTTCAGACAATGCTGCTGGATTATTTTTTTTTTTAAATGAGGAAAAATAACCTTGATGCCCATTTCATACTATGAACAAAAGTAATCCAATATGAACTGAAGAAATGCATGTGAAAACTCTTGTTATAAAAATTCTAGAACAAAGGGAAGATTACATCTTTATTACTTTGAGAATCCAATGATTTTTTGATACCTAGCATTATAAAAATGAAATCTACACAAAGTCAGAGAACGAAATGGCAAACCACTTATTGCCAAGAAAGATACAAACTTAAAAACAAAATCAACTAATTAATTTTTGGAAAACAAAACATTGTAAAAAATCGGCAAAGATTCATAGAGGTTATCAACTCAAGATCCTCAACTGTTCAATAACAATAACAACAACAACAACAAAAGGTGAGTGATATTATTGATCACCAGAGAAAAACAAATCATTGACATAATTCCATAGAATTCTACACCCAAAAAAATGTGGTAGAGCAAAATGGAAACTTCAGCAATTTAAGAGCTGACAGGTTGTGGTTTTGCACGCTGACACACAGCAGCTCTGCTTACAGATATTTAACCACAGGGGCTTGCAGCAGCTAACAGATAACTGTAACAGATAACCCCAGTAGCAGAAGCAGGAAAAAAAGTAGCAGGGACAGAAAAACCCCCTTTAGGCTTAGTGCAGAAAAAGTCCCTAATCTGTATGAGCTAAGAGTGTCAACATTGATGACAAACTTGTATCCATATAAGGAATGTGGAATGCACCCTCCAATAGAATTGAACCAAACCTCTTACTTTGATATACCCAAAACTTGCTTATGTATAAAAGTAAAAGCCCTGTTATGCTCAAGGCTCAGATTTGGGGAATTATTGCTCTGGGCCATGGTGCCACTAATAAAGTGTTACTTCCAGGTTTGGTGTCCTGACCCTCATTTCCTTCTACAGAATGACTAATATTAACAAGGTTGACAATGCCTAGTATTGCCAATGTGTTGCCAGTTACATTGCTAGTAAATTAATATTAACACTTTGGTAAACAACTTGGCAGTTTCTAAGAAAGCTGAACATATACATACTCTATGTCCCAGCAGGAGTACTAGTCAGTATAAATCCAACAAAAGTTCTCTGTAAATCCACAAAAATATATACATAACATTTTCAAAAGCTATTATTTTTCTACAGAAAATTGAGTATCAAATTGGAGATAGCCCAGATACGATAACAGTAGAATGGTTCTATACACTGTTTTTATTTATTCCACAAATTGAAAAAAACTTATTAGAAATATAGAATAATTTCATAAACATTACCTATAACAAAAGAAGGAAGATACAAAAGTGAGCACACTACACAATTTCATAAATATGGATTTATAAAGAGGTGAAACTAAGGTATTTCAACAGACATTAAAGCAATGTTTTCCTTTCAGCAGGGATACTGATTAGAAAAAGAATAACACATTCTACTGGTATCTTGAAAAATGTTTGAAATCTCTATCAGTACAGTAATTAAAGAGGTCTATCCATATGTGTAAATTATAGAGGTATAGATCTAATTTGTATACCCATTTTATATTATACCTTAATGTGAAGACAATAAGCAAAGTAAGCATAATATCTATTGTAATATAGGTAAACAGTGCAGTAATAATCATAAATATTGAATATAAATATTGATAAATATGGAAATAAATGTATATGTGTGTATGTATATATATGTATGTATGTCAATGTAGGTGAATAGGCAATGATTCTCTACGTAGATCTTTACTTTCATTTCTGATAATTATTTTAATACAGATAGCAAGAAGGAGAATTAGAAGGGCAAGAAATAAGTGTGTGGTCAAATAATCAAACTTCTTATTTTGAGCTTTGAAATCAGAACATCAGAATTCTAACTCCAGTGGTGCTGTTTGACCTTGGGTGAGTGCCTTTTCTAAGCTGCAATTTTTCTCTGTTAAATGGAGACAACTGAGTTCTTTCTTCATCAGGATCATTGGAAAAACTCATTTAATTAAGGCATTTGAAGTATTTAACACATAAGAAAGTTCCATGCATATTAGTTCAAATTGTAATTTGCTAAATAGAGATCATAATCATAAACTTTTGATGCAGTGAAAAATCTGTTAATTGAATTATTGCTCTTATTTCTTTGTACAAAGTGAATATAAAACTATGCTTCTGAATGAATTTTCCACATTTTTGGCTTATCAAATATGCAGGAAAGGGACATTTTCCTAACCCCAAATCCACCTTTATTTTAAGAATTATTTTTTTTTATTTAATGAATGTTGATACATTTATATTATGGATGGATGCTTTGCTAAGTTATATACTATTTCATTTCTTTATTTTTGGTAAAAAAAAAAAAAAAAAAAAAAAAGTAAGCCAGGCGTGGTGGTGCAGGCCTGTAATCCCAGCACTTTGGGAGGCTGAGGCAGGAGGATCACGAGTTCAAAGCCAGCCTCAGCAATGGCGAGGCACTTAGCAACTCAGTGAGACCCTGTCTCTAAATAAAATACAAAAAAGGGCTGGGGATGTGACCCTGTGGTCGAGTGCCCCTGAGTTCAATCCCGGGTACCACAAAAAAAAAAAAAAAAAAAAAAGTAATAGGCATTGTTTTTGCTGCAATATAAAAATTGCATGTGTCACAGAAATTTCTCTTTTAGCTAATCAACATGTGGATATTAGTTAACAGAGAGGTAGGCAAATAGTTCCATACAAATCAACCACTGAGAGAAATTTTATGATAACAGAGAGATAACTATGCAACAGTATGAAATTTGTTGAGCATCCTATGCAACAAAATAATGTGGCTGCAACTCTTTACTATTCTTTAAACCAATTTGCCACATGTAAGTAAGTATAAAAATCTTTCTACAATTAGCATGTATGTCTTTTTAAAATTTGAAACATACCTATGATCCACAAGACATTCTTAAAAACAAACACAACCAACGAAGTGATGCTTTCCTTAGAAAACATTCGATGTGATCAGTTTTCAGACAATTTCAGGAAATAAGAAATGACAACCAGAAATTTCAAGATTTACCTCCACCTATTACCCACATACATTTTCCATTTAGCTTTCAGTAAAATAAAAAAAAAAAAAACTAGGAAGAGTTTTAATTCAGGTTGTTCATCTCTTTGAGGACAGTCTGAAACCTATTGAATCTTGAGGCATTAATATCAGGACATAGTCACCCTGTGTTAATTTAGACCCATTTTAATAGATGACTACTAAAATTAGATAGACTCTTTCCTTTGGAAATGACACGACAGCCTAAGTGACATTTGATCCCTCTTGAGAAAATTCTAGGCACAAGATGCCATCTGCTAGTTGTTTGTACATATTTTGATGCATAAAAAAACATTTGTCCTTTGGAGAATTACAAGTTCAAGTTTTGCACAATGTATTGCACATGACTATTAAACTTACATCAAATGTTTTTCCTAATACTTTCTGGAAGAGAGGGCAATAAGCTACAGAATATATTTTATAACATTCTAATCAATTATGTCGTAAATTTCAGTGAAGTCTGCACACATCTTAGTTAAATGTTAAATGGAGTCTCTTAATAAGGGTGTCTGCACAATCTTCCCAAATATGTTTAATTGACAATTTTTACAAGAATGTGATGAATAGTGAGTGGTGCTTGACTTTTTAAACCATTTTTGCATAGAAAAATAATGTAAATACTCTTACCTTCCTTTCTTCCTTTTTCCCCATACCAGTGGGGAAATTACTGGCTCAAATAACCTCACTGGGAACTTCCATGAAGTTTTAAAAAAGAAATATTTTCTGACTAAAGGCAAATATTTCCAGGTTATATCACTGAATGAAATTTCCTCAGCACATTTTGAAGCTAGTGTATTCCTGATATAAAACGCCAGAGCATGACAGCATGTAAAAGGAAAAATAGATATGTGATAGATACACAAACATATGTACATATGTACACATATGCATACATATAACCATATATGTATGTATAATAATGTTTTTTTTTTCCTTTTATTAAGTCTTATTTTGGAATTTTATATCAATAGCATGTTAGCATCATATGTGTATTCACTCAAAGTTCCTTTATGATTTTGTTAGTTTTCCATCACTCTGAGAAAATCAACTTGCAATTAGAAAAGGTTTATTTGGACTCATGGTTTCAGAGGTTTTGTTTAGAGACACTTGGCCCCATAGCTTTGGACCTTCGTGGTAGCACAATACACCATGATAGCAGCACTATAGCAGAGAAGGCCTGTTTACCTCACTGTAGCCAGGAGGTAGAAAGAGAGGAATCCCTATATCCATGTCAAGGGAACATACCAGGTGACCTAACGTCCTCATAGTAGGCCCCACCGTCTAAATATTCCCCCACCTCCAGAGAGCACCACAGGCTGGCAACTTCAACACGTGAACCTTTAGGGGGCACTTCAGATCTAAACTATAACAATGTAATAAAGCAATATTACAAATAGATGTCTAACAAATAGACATCAAACAAAAATAGCTTAAAATAGATAATAAGGAATTTACAGGCATCACAGAAAGTAAGGGAGGTGATTTAACAGTAGAAAAGTAATTCAGGTAATCCACCAAATTGAGACATTAAAACAGATAATTCCTTGATGTCAATAAATTTAGAAAAGCAAGTTGACAAAATTCAGTGTATATAATAATTAAAAAAAAAACCGCCGGGCGCGATGGCGCACGCCTGTAATCCCAGCACTTTGGGAGGCTGAGGCAGGAGGATCGCGAGTTCAAAGCCAGCCTCAGCAATGGCGAGGCACTTACTAACTCAGTGAGACCCTGTCTCTTAATAAAATACAAAAAAAAAAAAAAAAAAAAAAAGGGCTGGGGATGTGGCCCAGTGGTAGAGCGCCCCTGAGTTCAATCCCCAGTACCAAAAAAAAAAAAAAAAAAAAAAAAAAAAAACCCAAACAAGGAAAGTCCATATATAATTTAGTTATAAAGTGTCCATCAAATACTGCTTCCAAATAGAATGTAGTTTCTACAGCTAAAGCATCTGCTTTATTAAAAAAAAACAACAACAACAACAACAACAACAAAACTGTCACTGGATCTCACTATAGATGCATAGTTGAAACAAAGGAATTGCAAGGTAGTAGAGCTTTCCAGAATCTTGGATGTGAGACTTGGATAATCCATTATTCACTTCCCTTAGGGAAATGCAGTGCCAGCTGTGAAGTTCTAGACCCTCATGAAAATTAAAAATGTCCACTTTCAAGTAGAGGTTTGAAAGTTATGACTAAGGCACAAACAGAAAGTGAGCATTGCAGTTGATAACACCTATGGGCACATGAAACATTTAACCCACTTTCTGTCATATGGAGTTATGAAATTTCTGTTTTGCAATCATTATATAAAACAAAGTGTAGTCTAATCCAGAGCAGGGAGGCTTCCTCACTGTTAAAACACCCCAATATAAGTGTATATTCTGAATGATGTTTCTTCTGAGATTGTCATTTTTTACTTTTTCTTAATTTCCATTTTTCCCATTATTCAAGATTAATCACAAATAAAATTTTACATTTCAGTAATGTGGTTTTATTTCATATCCTGTGGTCTTACTTGAAATGAAGGAAGAGTAAGAGGGGAAGAAGATTGTGATTCTACCATAGAGTGAAAAATCAAATCACTTTAAATTTTTTTCCCCAAATCTTAAATTATTTTGGTATTTTCAATTTTTAGACTATACAAAATGCCTCAGGTAATTTGGTTTGAGTCAACCAAAACACGGACATTTTAAGATGATGTTTAGAAGGCTCCAGAGCTGGAAATTTTCAAAATGAACCATCAATTTTAGTCTTGCTGTTGTTTCAGAGCTGCAATTAAACATGCCATATGTTGGCTAATCTGCAAATAATACATCTGTGATCTTTTGTGGAAATTCCCTCCTCCAGACTTCTATTCCAGGCTCCATGTAGTTAAGAAGCATCTTGTGAGTTATACTTACCTCCCCTTCTATGGGCAGAAGATTTTGAATGCCTCCACGTGACAATATGTGATTCACATTTTGCATGAGAGAAATTGGGTCATGGAGGAGAAAGAGGACCAGAGAAATTTTTATCACCTTTTCACCAAAAGGCAAAAAAAATAGCTTTGCTTATGTGTCTACAATTCACTAAATTGTTCTCAGAATGATCAGTGTAATACATTGTTACACTCAAAAATGTGTTACACAATTGAAGACAACAGAAAGATAACCCCAGGAATTATTATATCAAAATACTGCTCCACTATAAATTTAAATTGATTATTTCAATGTACTATAAAAAGCATAATGTTCTACTGCTACATGTTCATGAAACTAGGATTACATTTTTATTAAGCATGAACCATTCAGTCTGTATGGACTGCAGCTATTTTGCAACATGCTTTAGAACCCAATAGTAATTAAAGGGGAATCTGTTCTTTCATGTGTTGTGGAAGCCATTACAGATGGTTCAATTTGTAGCTACACTCACAGACTTCATATACATTCACAAATAGTATGATGTAATAGATGCAAGAGGAAGGTGGGGGGTATCACCATGGGAGGAAATGAAAGGCACGTTTTGGAAAATTTGCTGGAATGCAATCAGTTGGACCATCTGTATTGGCCTCCAGAACACGCAAAGGAAGAATATAATTCTGTTTTAATTACTATTCAGTTGTAAATCATGCTGCAAAATAGCAACGGTCCGTGGAGACTGAATCATATGGATCATGCCTTTGTAAAAATGTGAGCCTAAATTCATGGATATAAAACACTTGGACGTCATACTTCTCAGAATATATCAAAATAATCTATTTAAATTTATAGTGTGGCAGTACTTTGACACTCCTGAGGATATCTTTCCCTATCAGCTACCCTAATATTTTTACACAGCAATTTCCATTAAAGAGATCATTGTGATGAGTCACATGATCTGAACAAAAAATATAAATAAAAGGAAAACCAATAAACCCTCTTGAAACATTTTGGAGAGAGTTTAACTATGAAAGCAAAACGTTTTGATTGGTATGAAGTTGCTAATTTAGAATTGCATAGGCTAAACCCTGAAAGGAGATGTTTATAGATAGAATATATACTTGAAAGAAAATAAATACAGAAGTCTGACTGCAGCCCTACCGGCAAGGATCAGTACAAGATGAGCCTAGAAAATATCATGGGACCCTGATCACCAACAACATGGACTGTCCAGATGGGAGCTACAGCACACCCACAGACACATCAGTGAGGGCCACCCATATGGATGTTACTTTCCATCTAAGAATGACTGGCTGACATTAATAGGTCCTGCAGAATGGATGGACTGTCAGCTAAGAACATTGCGTAGGCCCATGGCAAACTAGCTCCATCCTTTTACCCATAGTCCAGAACACCAATGCATCCATGCAAACAAAGCAACAGCAAAACAAAACAAAAATACAGTAACAAAATCTTCCTGATGCAGGTAGAACTCCAGACACCTAAGAAGACAGGCAGTGCTTTAAGAGTAGAAACCCTTACTTGTGCACAAAAGTTAGACTGTAAGCAACCACCTGAAATCTCTCCCTGGATTAGAAGTCTTCAACCAGGAGCAATTTTCTCTGTTCCTTCAGGAGATATTTTGGGTTCTCACATCTTTCACAGAGCAATGCTGTTGACATCCAGTGTTCAGATTTCAACAACGCTGCTCCAGTCTACCCTGACCGACAACCTTAAGAACTCTCCATTTATCATGCCCCAAACCTCCATAATGCTGAAATCAAAAGCTGAAGACTAGAACATAGCTGTAGTGAAATGGCTTTTGTCAGGTTTACTCTTTCATTCATGATAACTGGAGAATAAATGAGATATTTTATTTCTCTACATCTAGAAACTGATAATAAGTAGAAAGAGAAGAGTATGCAACTGAAAGAGAAAATTTAAAAAATGCTTTAAATTATTTAAACTAAAAATGACCATCATACTGGGTTTTTTTAATAATCAAAAGAAAAATTATCTATGAGAGAGTCTGATCTCTATGTATTACAATAAAATTATTTTTGATAAATAACAAGTTACGCAAAAACACAGTGTCTGAAAACAACAATGATTTTTCTCACACATTCTGTGGGTCAGGAAGCTGGGTCTCTTTGACTCGAGGTGTTTCATGAGATTGCAAATAAGCTGTCAGCAGAGCTGCAGACATATCAAGGCTTAACTGAGTGTAAAGGACCCACTTCCAAGTTCACTCGTGTAATTTTCAAGCTTACTTTTTACTGACAGTTGAACTGACAGCCTCAGATCTAGCCATGCAATAAGGGACTCTCCACAGGGATACTCACAATATGGCAGCTAGCTTTCTCAGCACAAGTAAACAGAGGGAGGCAGGGAAGATGTGAGAGAATGGGAGAGGGCAAGAGAGAGACAGACAGATGGAAGCTGTGGTCTTTTATAACCTAATATCTAAAGTGGCTTCTATCAGTTCTGCCATGTACTACTCATTAAAATTAGAATAAAAGTAATATTTCAATTGATGGAAGGAACACACAAGAGAATG
This sequence comes from Tamias sibiricus, assembly GCA_025594165.1. NCBI lineage: Eukaryota > Metazoa > Chordata > Mammalia > Rodentia > Sciuridae > Tamias > Tamias sibiricus. The sequence goes on from CM046662.1 coordinate 18,056,552, forward strand.
GTGTGTAGGCAGGAAAGATGGCTGGGAAGATGGAGATGGCATACCCTCGTTTATTGATTCAGTGGCAAGGCAGAGCAGGAAGAGGTTCCATACTGATTCAGGACCCAGGCTCCCTTTGTTTTGCTCCCTCATTCTAGAATATGGCTTCCATTTTTAGTTCATTTCATGGTCCAATCTATAAGTGGCAATTCCAGAAATCCATTGCACTACAGGAAGATGGAAGATGAAAAGAAAATGGGTCTTTTTCTGGCTGAATTCAGTTCCAAATGAGCCAACATTCTGGAATATTTTCCCTGACATTTTGTTGGTGATAGCTAAATCATATGGCCATACATAATTGTAAAGCAGATGGAAAATATATTCCTTCATTTTGTGCAGCAACATGTTCAGATTTTAAGAAATTCTGATATGACAATGGAAGGGAGGATTGGACAGCCCAATAAGAAAATGGCTGTCTTTGCTTTCCCGATTATAAAAGTGATGCTTTCACATTAAAAAGGTGTGTGGACAGTAGAGGAAAGTAGAAAACGATACCAAATGATATGGTAATCCAATTTTTCCCAAGATAAGCACTTTGACTGTGCTCTTACATCCTTTGTTTTCCTCAATATATAGTTTGTGGGCTGTTTCTTTTTCAAGGTAATATGAGGGCATTCAGTAGATTTGCAAAAGTGAGACTAAAAAGAATGTTTTATGAGTGGTGGCAGAAAAGCTAGACTAGCACTGAGGATTTATATGGAAAAGATAAATGGTTAATGATGCCCGACAATAAAAGGCCTTAACAGAAAATTGGATTGTTTGATGCAGTCAAAAGGGTTCTTTTTATTTTTCTGGTACTGGGGATTGAACCCAGAGGCACTTAAACATTGAGCCGCATCCTCAGCCCTTTTTTATATATTATTTAGAAACAGGGTTTTGCTGAGTTGCTTAGGGCCTTGCTAAGATGCTAAGGCTAGTTTTAAACTCTCAATCCTCCTGCCTTAGCCTCCTGAGCCATTGGAATTATAGGTGTGCGCCACCATGCCCAGCCAGAAGGATTCTATATAAACCTTCCCACAATGTACATTTGAGGATCTAGTTTAGGAATTTCAAGTGAAAGTTTGGAATATTCTAAGGAATATAAAGACTAAAATAAAACAAGAGAAAGCCCTGAGAGCCAGTGGTAATAATGCAATCACGAGATCACAGATCCTAGAGAATCATGTGTAGGGTGAATTAGATCAGGAAAAGTCGCCTTTCAAAAGCAGGTAATGAATTTCACCCTCATGTATATATATGTAAAGTACTAATTTAAAAAATAGAAGGAAGTCCAGTAGAGAAAGAGAAAGGTGGGGCAGGAAAGGAAAAGCACTGGGAACCAAAGTAGAACAAACTATATAACATGCTTGTGTGATTATGTTAAAATGAACCCCAATTTTATATATATATATATATGTATATATATATATATACATACATATATATGTATACATATATAGCTATAATACACTTATAAAAGAAAAACAAAACTAAGAAATAATGGGATGTTTCATAATCTGAATAAATTATTGATTATAAGATTTCTTACCCTTATATTTGTGTGTTGAAATAATAAAATAATAGGAAAAATGTAAAACCAAAACAGAGAGAAAGATAAGCTACAAATACTATTTAAGGTGATTTTAGGGGCATAGAACTTTGAAGGAGCCCTAATTGGGAAGGGCTGTTGTAGCTAGCTGGAAGCCATGGGTTCCACCTGATATGTATGTGACGCACCTGTAGGCACCCGCAAACCTGAAGGTATATAACCGGGTGAAAGCGGTCCGAGTTAGGAGAACGGAGAATTCAGTCAGCCGGGCAGTCACTCGGTCGGTCAGAAGAATCAGAGCGGCCAGAACGTAGGCAGAGCGGTTACAGAAAAGAAACCAGATAGAAGAAGTAATGACTGGTCAGAGTAAGGCCGAGGCTCCCAAGGAAGACAGAAGACAGAAGACAGAAGAAGGAAGAAAGAAGAGAGAAGAAAGAAGCTCTAGTCTTTCTCTAAGCTAAGCTCTATCTTTCTTTAAGCTACTCTACTCTAAGCTAAGAAGAAAAGCTAAGCTCTATCTTTCTTTACTCTAAGCTACTCTACTCTAAGCTAAGAAGAAAAATCTTTCTTTCCCTCTCTAAGCTCTAAGAAAGTAGACAGAAGAAGGAAGAAAGAAGAGAGAAGAAAGAAGCTCTAGTCTTTCTCTAAGCTAAGCTCTATCTTTCTTTAAGCTACTCTACTCTAAGCTAAGAAGAAAAGCTAAGCTCTATCTTTCTTTACTCTAAGCTACTCTACTCTAAGCTAAGAAGAAAAATCTTTCTTTCCCTCTCTAAGCTCTAAGAAAGTAGAAGTAAAAGTAGTAAAAGCTTAACTCTGCCTCCGAGAGTTTTTATCCCGGTTTACGGTACCAGGCAGCTTACAGAACTTAAACAGATCTGAGGCAGGGTCCTCACTGGAGGGGTACATGCCAGGGTTAGAAGTCATGGAGGTAGCTTGTTAGAGGCTATGGGATGCTGTCATCAGAGACTGGCAGTTTCCTGAAAGTCACAGGGAGAGACAGGAAGGACAAGCAACCATGGTCATAGACATCCTAGTTGTGCACACCACAAGACTTAGGGAATCTATGAGTCAATGTGATTTGGAAAACATGAAGAACCCTGTGGCAGGAAGAGCCTGGGCTTGGCACCAGAATCATGTTTAATTGCCTCTAAGGATTTGCTTTTGCTTTTGCTTTGTGTTGCTTTAACATTCTTTGTGAGAGAGCTGGTGTCATGATGCAAATCACTCTTGGAGGGTGAATGTAACATTGTGGATAGAGAGACACTGGGTGTCATAATCCGGTAGGAATAAGGCTGAGCAAATAGTTAATTTGAATATTCTTTCATGTTCAGAAAACACTGGCTTCATCTTTTGAAACGTTCTTCGAAGTCCTAGCATTTCCCAATAGTTATGTGAATAAACTTTTCCCTTGTCAAATGCAAGATGTCCTGGGTCTTATTCATGAAATTTAAAATATTCAAGACAATTGCACTCTAATTGTCTTGCCATCTCAACTGAAAATCTTTCTAGGTCTTCTTCCTAACAATAGATATTTTACAAATTGCTCAAGTTTTTCATGTCCTTGTTTAAACTTTGGACCTCCATTAATTCGGAAAGCAGAATTTGACCCCAAGATTTCCAAGGAAGTCACTCAACAGCTATCCTAGACCTGGCCTTCTTTAAGCTTGTTGGGGAAGTAATGGGAAAAAATATGGAAATTTCACAGTTAGTGAGCATCTTCTTTTAAATTTCATATACTATTAGTTCTTCTTTGAAAGTCTTATAGAACACGGCTGTAAACCCATCAGGTCCTGGACTTTTCATTGTTGGTAGCTTTTTGATGACGTCTTCTATTTCTTTGCTTGTAATAGATCTGTTTAAGTTGTGTATAGCCTCCAGTTCCAGGTTAGGCAAATCATATGACTCTAGAAATCTGACAATGTTTTCAATATTTTCTGTTTTATTAGAATACAAGTTTTCAAAGTAATTTCTAATTATCTTCTGCATATCTGAGGTGTTTGTTGTGATATTCCCTTTTTCATCATGAATGTTAGTAATTTGAGTTTTTTCTCTTCTTCTTTTTGTTAGCATCGCTAAGGATCTGTCAATTTTGTTTATTTTTTCAAAGAACCAACTTTTAGTTTTGTCAATTCTTTGAATGGTTTCCTTAGTCTCAATATCATTAATTTCTGCTCTGATTTTAATTATTTCCTGTCTTCTACTGCTCTTGGTGTTGGTCTGTTCTTCTTTTTCTAGTGCTTTGAGGTGTGATGTTAACTCATTTATTTGTTGGTTTTTTTTTCCTCTTAAGGAATGAACTCAGTGCAATGAATTTTCCTCTTACTACTGCCTTCATAGTGTCCCAGAGATTTCTATGTGATGTATCTGTGTTCTCATTTACCTCTTCCAACTATTTCAAGAAATAGAAAAAGAGGGAGCTCTTCCAGACTCTTTCTATGAGGCCAATATTACATTAATTCCAAAGCCAGGAAAAGACACATCCAAAAAAAAAAAGAAAACTTCAGGCCCACATCTTTAATGAACATAGATGCAAAAATCCTCAACAAAATCCTGGCAAATCAGATACAAAAACATATCAAAAAGATAGTGCACCACGATCAAGTGGGGTTTATTCCAGGGATGCAAGGCTGGTTCAACATTCGGAAATCAATCAACATAATACATCACATCAATAGACTCAAAGATAAAAATCATATGATCATCTCAATAGACTCAGAAAAAGCATTTGACAAAATACAACACCCCTTTATGTTCAAAACACTGGAAAAACTAGGAATATTAGGAACATATCTCAACACTGTAAAAGCTATTTATGCAAGGCCCCAAGCTAACATTATCTTAAATGGAGAAAAATTGAAAGCATTCCCTCTAAAAACTGGAACAAGACAGGGATGCCCCCTTTCACAACTACAATTTAACATAGTACTGGAAACTCTGGCCAGAGCAATTCGACAGATGAAAGAAATTAAAGGGATCCAGATAGGAAAAGAAGAGCTCAAATTAGCACTATTTGCTGATGGCATGATAATATACCTAGAAGACCCAAAAAACTCCACCAGAAAACTTTTACAACTAGTAAATGAATTTGGCAAAGTTGCAGGATACAAAATCAATACACATAAGTCAAAGGCATTTTTGTACATCAGCAACAAAGCCTCTGAAAGGGAAATGATGAAAACTAACCCATTTACAATAGCATAAAAAAAAAAATACCTGGGAATCAACTTAACGAAAGAGGTGAAAGACCTCTATAACGAAAATTATAGAACATTAAAGAAAGAAATTATAGAAGAACTCAGAAGTTGGAAAGACCTACCTTGCTCTTGGATAGGTAGAATTAATATTGTCAAAATGTCCATACTACCAAAAGCACTATACAGATTTAATGCAATTCCAATCAAAATCCCAATGTCATTCTTCAAAGAAATAGAAAAAGCAGTCATGAAATTCATCTGGAAAAATAAGAGACCCGGAATAGCCAAAGCAATCCTGAGCAAGAAAAGTGAAGCAGGTGGCATCACCTTACCAGACTTTAAATTATACTATAGAGCAATAGTAACAAAAACAGCATGGTATTGGCGCCAAAACAGACTGGTGGACCAATGGTACAGAATTGAGGACACTGAGACTAATACATATAATTTCAGCTATCTTATATTAGACAAAGGTGCCAAAAATGTACAGTGGAGAAAGGATAGCCTCTTCAACAAATGGTGCTGTGAAAACTGGAAATCCATATGCAACAAATTGAAAATAAACCCTTATCTCTCACCATGCACAAAACTCAATTCAAAGTGGATCAAGGACCTAGGAATTAGACCAGAGACAATACGCCTAATAGAAGAAAAAGTAAGTTCCAATTTCCAACATGTCAGTTTAGGCCCCAAGTTCCTTAATAAGAATACTGTAGTGCAAGAATTACTACCAAGAATTAATGAATGGGATAGATTTAAACTAAAAAGCTTCTTCTCAGCAAAAGAAACAATCAGTGAGGTGAATAGAGAGCCAACTGATTGGGAACAAATATTTAATACATGCACATCAGATAGAGCACTAATCTCTAGAATATATAAATAACTCAAAAAACTTAACACCAAAAAAGCAAATAACCCAATCAATAAATGGGCTAAGGAATTGAGAAGACACCTATCAGAAGAAGATACATGATTAATCAACAAATACATGAAAAAATGTTCAACATCGCTGGCAATTAGAGAAATGCAAATCAAAACTACTCTAAGATTTCATTTCACTCCAGTCAGAATGGCAGCTATCAAGAACACAAACAACAATAAATATTGGAGAGGATGTGGGGAAAAAGGCACACTCATACATTGCTGGTGCGACTGCAAAATGGTGCAACCGTTATGGAAAGCAGTATGGAGTTTTCTTGGAAAACTTGAAATGGATCCACCCTATGACCCAGCCATCCCACTCCTGGGTCTATTCCCAAAGGACTTAAAAACAGCATATTGCAGTGACACAGCTATCTCAATGTTTGTAGCTGCGCAATTCACAATAGCTAGGTTGTGGAACCAAACTAGACGTCCCTCAGTAAATGAGTGGATTAAGAAAATGTGGTATACACACACAATGGAATTTTACTCAGCAATAAAAGAAAATAAAATAATGGCATTCACAGGTAAATGGATGAAGTTGGAAGACATAATGCTAAGTGAAGTTAGTCAGTCTCAAAAATCCAAGTACCAAATGTTTTCTCTGATATAAGGAGGCTAGTTCACAGTATTGTTGGATGGGGGTACATAGGAGGATTAGAGGAACACTAGAATGGTAAAGGGAAGGGAGGGGAAGGGAGGGGAAGGGAGGGAGCAAGGGGGGAGGGAGGGGGAGAAAAGAAAAAAAAAAGGTGGTTGAATGAGACGGATATCATTTTCCTAAATGCATGATTAAAGACCTGAATTATACGAATATACTTTGTATACAAATAGTTGTATGTAAAAAGATGCTATATACGGGCACTATGAATTGTAATTATTATAAATTAAGAAAAAATAAAAATAAATAAATAAATAAATAAATAAATAAATAAATAAATAAATAAATAAATTTCATATACTAGACATCTTAAAAAACTAAATTTGGGTTCCAAATCCAACAAATAAAAATATTTGTTATCACCTTCATAGATTTGGGTTGGAGGGAGAGATTAAATGAATAATGTACATAAAAATTGTAGCATAGATCACCACACTTGCATGTGGTTAAGGTTAAACCCAATAGATCATAGCTGCTATGGTCCAAGTTAGGCATCTTTTATTTGTTTTATGTCAATAATAGAATAGGACTTTAAAATAGGCTATTAAATCTCCAATCTAAAAATTAGAAACTAATACATAGTGTAGTGAAGTAAAATTCCCATAATAACAAAATCAATGGAGGGAGAATTCAGATTCAAAATTATAACTGGAGTGCTCTTTTTAGTATTAAAAATTATATTGGTTTCACTTTATAATCTTCCCTACTAATAGCGTTAGCTACCAATGTAGCTATGAACATAGGGTCTTAACTTCAATAATTGCTTAGTTTCTCAAGCAAAAAAAATCAGTTATATAACACTTTATTTTTATATATATTATTAGCAAACTTACAAATAGTTACAAATTGTTAAGTATTTATTAAGCACTGAATATGTGTTAGGTGCAGTACTAGTTCAGAAGTAGAGCAGTAATTCAGACAAGGCATAATCTAATTCAAAAGCATAGGGACTAAAAATTGGCAAATTAGCTTTGGACAGCAATTATGTGTCACCTACTATAATGGAAAATAATGAATACCTGATTCCTCATTGGGCTCCTAATCCAGCTGTTCATTTGTACATAGTTTTTCACGTGGAAGGATACAGCTGGAAGATATTTATTGCAGTGTCATCTGCAATAGAAAAAAAAAAAATGGTAACACCTGGATGTTCACGAAAATGTGGATAATAATTCTGGTATATCTATGCTCTGGAATAGTTTGGAACAGTTAAAAAGAAGAGGGAGATTTATACATGATTTAACATATTGAGAGAAGAAACTTTCAGAAAACCGTGTGACATTTATTTTTAAAATAGAGAATTTTCAAGGGTGATACAGACCCTTGATTTCAGATAGATTCATCTGAAAACCATAGAGCACACTTCACTAGGAAGAACTGGTGTTATTAGACATGGAAAGAATTCGCAGATTCTTTCAATCACTAGCTTGTTCCATGTATACCTAAGCGACTGAGAGGATGTAAGCTTTCTTAAGAGGGACCTTTGGCCTTTACTCTTACCACCTTTGCTTCTATTTGTACTATAGGAGTTGTAAATTTTTATTGCTTTTTATTAAGAGTTGATGGAATTGTTTAAAAATGTTTTTACTAATAACATCCATGGTGGTGTAAAGGGAGGAAAAAAAAAAAAAAAAAGATTGTAGAATGAGACGGATATTATTGACCTAAATGCATGTTTGAAGATATAAATGATGTAAATATACTTTGTATACTAACAGTGATATGTAAGAAGATACTCTTTATGTGTGTTACGAATTGTAAAGCATGCTACTCTCACATATGCAACAACATTGAATAAAAAAAAAAGACATAGGGAAGATAACTGGAGTAGAAGAAGGAGATTGAGAGGGAGAGAGAAGGGTCACGGAAAGGGGAAGAAATGCAGAATAAAATCAACAAAATCTCACTATGTGCATATGTAAATATAATGCAGGGAATTCTACCTTTATGTATATGCAGACAGCACCAATCAATAGTAAATAAGTAAGTGAAAGGAAGACCAATAGAGTTCAAGAATGAGAATAGGGGGATAAATGAGGAAATGGAAAAGGGGGATGGGGACTGAAATTGAGCAAATCAAATTGCATGCATGTGTGGTTTGTCAAAATGAACCCAACTACTTTGCATAACTATAATGCTCTAAGAAATAAATAAATAAGTAAAAATAAAACATTAAGAGAAAAAAACAACAACAAGTAAAAACACCCATGGGACTCCATATACCTCAAATTAAAAATACAGATGCTAAAGTCCACAGGGGACAGTAAGTAGGTTTCACAGAATCACAAAGCAAAGAACCAGACATTGAAACTCTGTCCTCCAAATTCAGGTGGCCTTCTACTGTGCCATGCTGCCTGTATACATCCCCAGATCAAAACCTCATTCCTGCCTAGATAAGAAGAAGTCACTGCTGAAAAAATAAAGTGACATGGGGGGATCATCTTAGTGAGGCACCAAACACCAAGAGGGCAAGCTGGGCCTGGCGGGGAAGCACTGAAACTGCAGCTAGCTAGGAAGGCTGCACAGACTTGCCTCAGAAATATTCTTGCTTTCAACATTTTCAGAGGTTCTGCTTTCTCTTGAAGCTGGGATACATTTTCAAAGGGAACTAATTACACTCTCTTAGGGGGAAAAAAGTAATTGCTTTGCAGTTTAATTGAATGAGGATAGATTAGTTTCCGCCCTTGGTTTATTTGTCTTCTTTTAGTAATGGAGATGCGCTAAAAATGAGCAAACCACAGAGCAGAGGGAACCAGCTCTTAGGCCCAAACTGATGGATGCCTGAAATGTAAGCATGGGTCTGATTTTCTGTGCTGCAATTTCAGAGCCTATCTGTCTTCTTTCTTATGCGCTTTATCATTAAGTTTCTGTGACCTTCAAAGGTCACCAATAAGTCCCAAGCTCTGCACTACTTTTTATAATGATAACATAATATGAAAATACTGGATTAGAAAATAGGATACCTACTTTAAAGCAACTTGGGAAAATTGCTTTGAACCCCACCTTATCTCCATTGTCACAAAGACAGTGAATCTGTTCAAAGATGATGTATTGATTAAAATCTAGGAGTTATTGCTTCTTGTTCACTCTAGTTTATCCTTCCATATAAAAGGAGATCAGTTAATGGACCTTTTAGCTTCTCTGTCTCTTTACATACAGATCTTCTGGAAGGACAGATTCACCTTATCTGAGAAGAATAATTGAGAAAAATCAACAGACCAGTCTCAGAGTAGCAGCTTCTTTTTTCCGTGTATGACAGGAATTCTCATCTGACCCTCCAGGGGTACATATTTTTCTTTGCATCAGGCCTGACCCAGTCTGGAATTTTCTGAGACGGGGAGAAAGAACCTTCCTAATTTATGAATGAGGTAGTTAACCCATTTGGTTCTCACACTGTCATATGGCCACTGGGGTAGGTAAGGCTTTGACTTTCTCTGACACTCTTTTTCTCCCCTTTCTGTCTTTTTCTGGAACATTCTTGGAGGTGTGAAGATGTGGGCCCCATAGACACGTTGAAAATATCAGGCACACTTCTGGACTTGAGTGTGCAGTAGAGACGTTGACAGAAGGGACTCTTCAAATGGAGCTTACCTTCTAGTGGAGGAGACAGACAAAAAGAAACAATTGACTCTCTAAGATGACTGTCTTATGATAATGTTATGAGACAGACTCCATGATTGAAGGAGTTTATCTCAGATTGCATAGTAATGGACTATCAGCCAGGGTCTTAATAGGTGGAAATAATCATGCCAGTGAAAGAACATCTCAAGCAGAAGGAAGAATAAATACAAAAGTTCTTGGCACATATGAAGAACACAGGAGCAAAAAAGTTAATAAGACCAACGATTGTAATAGATTGTAATAGATGGCAGAAAATGTAAGGGCATTTTTATCAAAGTGATATCATAATCTATTTGTTCAAATTTAAAAAAAATAAAAGGAAGATACATTATTTAATAAACTATTAGAGGCATGCTACCATTTTCTTATGTGATCATAGGGAATTAGGCATTAGGATAAGTACATTTTGAAAGTTTGGATGAATAAAGGGTTCAGTTACTTTAAGAATGAAATTAATATATTTGTTTTTGTTTCATTTATTTTGTATGCCCAATATCCATCACCATTTTAATATATTCATACGATATTGCAAAAAAAAATGAATAGTATATCTCTAACATTTTGTCACCCCACTGCATAATATGCACAGAAAGGGAGAGAGGAGAAGAGAGAGGGGCAGAGATAGAGAGAGCTCACTAAGTCGGGGATTCAAAAAGGATAACTGGAAGCCACAACCTCTGGATGGATTTAGGTCCTTTTCTGCCATCAGGCAAGGGTTTGAATAAACCACCTCAACCTTCATTTTTTTAGGAAGTAAAAATCATAACTATTCCAACTCCTCCTTTCTCTTTATACAAATAATTTATATCCTCTCCTCCTCCTCCTCCTCCTCCTCCTCCTCCTCCTCCTCCTCCTTCTTCTTTTGGTTCTTTCTTTATAACATTTCAGAACTAATGGCCCTCCTTTTATCTCTATTTTAACTAGAAGGAATCTCAGATCTGTCCTCCTGTTTTGTTCTACATTATCCCCTCCCACCCCTTTCTTCAAAAATTTTGGATAATTAATAACAATGGGAAAAAAAATGTTGAAAGCAAAGAGAAATGATGAAGAGCCAGATTAAAGGATGCAGCTCATTTATCTAATGAACAGCAAGATGTTCCTGCGAATTTTTTCATTCTAGGAACAGCAGGTTGAGAAAGGTGGCATGGACATATTTAATTCTGCAGTGCTTACGTGTGGGAGCCAGGGCAATGAGTATTTAAAATAGAAGACCATGCGTGAGAAATACTTTGGCCCAAACAAAGCTGTTTGGTTTACTCAATAAATCAGATTCCAGTATTTAAATGTGAGAAAATTTCACATGAAGTCCAGATAGTCTCTTTTAAAAAATTAAAAGATCTGTTATAAGTGGCTTAGTTTTTTGTTGTTTTGTTTTTTGTTTGTTTTTATTTTTGTGTTTTTTGTTTTTGTTTTTGTTTTGGTGTGGCAACAGTCATCTGGCATTGAGTAGAAACTGTCCCCTTTGGAGAAGAGACATACACTTGTGACTTTGTTCATCTCTACCCTGCTCACTCCATGAATTTATATTACTTCTCTCACTCTTACAGGCAATGGAATTTATGACTCATGACTTAAACCAAGAGAATGCAGGATGTCCTTAAAAATGACAAGGTAATTTGATTAGGTAGACATGACTTGCTTTTCTTGTTCTCCACCTTTCATCCCCTGTAGCCTTGCACAAATCCCAAAGATGCTTGTTTCCTCATCTGCAGTATGGATGTCATAATATCTACCTAAGTGTTTTCAAGCACTTGAAAGCACAATGTAAAGCAATTTAGAGTTTCCCAATTCATAGTTGTTGCTGAAGGAGATCTGATCAGAATTGCAGGTGGAGTGCTGGGTGTTCTGTCATAAAAAAATTGTCATCTCAAGTCAAGCCTGACTTTAGCAGTATAATGATCACCCATTTTGGACAATTCTAGGCACTTATGAAACTGTTCTGATAACAACTTGATTTTTCCACGCGAGAACAAACTCTTCCATAATAGCAACCCATCTGGTTTGTTTCTGGTGGTGTTAAATTCACTTCTAGCTTTAGGAGCCATCGTGAGGCTCAGATCTAGCCAGAATAAAGCATAGCATTGCAACCCTCTTCCTCATACACACTCTGAGTCGGTCCAGGAGTGGCTGTGTTGCCAAACCAGAACTCGTGGTATGAGTGATGTAGTCATCTGATGTCCATTGAGATGGTTAAAAAGCATCCTTTCTACCTTGTTCTCCTCTGTCCTTGAATCAGTGAGAATATACAGTGAACTGCCAGGAGCCACTGAAGAGAGGAAGAACCTGAGAGACATGCATTTAGCACAAGTCAGGCAGAGCCAGCTGAGAGATATATGAATACGGAGAAAGGAGAGGGGGAAAAAGAGTCCTCATGTTGTTATTTGAACATGAGTTCTGCTATTTCTGAATCTAGCCCCTCCCTGCACATTCTAATATTGATGTATTCTCCCTCAGTCTGCACTTTGATAAAGATATTTGAAATGTGGTTCTTATGATTGTACAATATAGATTGATGATTTTGGTGACATCTAGCTATCTGTCATCTACAGTTTCCTGGATTAGTCATGTCAGCAACATTGTCTGTTAAACTGTCATGTCACATTTGGTGGGTTAACATGTGATCCAGTGGGAGAAAGTTGCCCTGCCACAAAAGAAAAATGACTTCCGTTGACACACTCAATCAGATTTCTAATTCATTTATATATCTATTGAGAAGTAAAGAAGCAATAACATCCATAGCACTTGCCTGAGAGAACTAATAATACCAATCCCAGCCAACTAATCTTATGTGAACACTCTCCATCTATCAGGTATTCTCCTGGAAACTGTGTTTTGAATAAAGTCCATGAATATTTTTATAATAGAATATTAATCAACCACCAATGATTTGTGATTCTGTCAATCAAGGAATACGTGCCTTTAAGTTGGACCACTTCAAATATCCTCCCTTGTTTGCCAAAAGTTCATTCAGAATATTTTGCAAAATCTAGTAATAGAGAAATAGATTTAACCCAATTTTTTAATATTTATTTTTTAGTTGTACTTGGACACATTACCTTTATTTTATTTATTTTTATGTGGTGCTGAGGATCGAACCTAGGGCCTCGCATGTGCTAGGCAAGTGCTGTACCTCTGAGTCAAAACCCCAGCCTCATTTCACTCAGTTTTTATCGATTTGCTCAGAATAAAAAATAGTTACATAAATGCACTAAATGTTTCTAGATATATCTTCTGTTTTTGCAAGAATTGGAAAAAGCATTTTTATGAAGCAGTGTCCTGATTAAATTATTCAAAGACATTAGTCTCTTCATTTCTTCAGAAGACCATGTTGACCTTATATCCCTTGTAGGGCATGGAATTTACATGGAGTGAGAGTTCATTAGTTTTCTGATGAATTAGAAACATCTGTGAGACTGATAGACTGCTCATCCAAAAAGAACAAAGTAAAACATTATTAATTGTTTGTTAAGAAAAAAGAAGTAGCAACATTCCCAGAAAAACTGATATACACTTGGTCTTCAGTGTCTTCCAGAGGCTGATGCTAGTACAACTCACTCCCACCCAACTCACACACACCCAAATCCAGAGGCCTAAATCCCTCATGTAAACGGGTGCAGTATTTGCATGTGACCTATCTACATTTTCTGCATGCACTTTAAATCATCTCTAGGTTACTTATAATAACTGACAAAATGTAAGTACTATACAAATAGTTCTTATATCCTATTATTTAAGGAATGACGCCTAAAAATTGGTTTATGTTCAGTAGCCAGTGATTTTTTTTTTTCTTTTTTCTTTTTATTGGATCCACAATTGGTTGAGTCCACAAATTCAGAATTTGTAAATACAGAGGAATATTGCATTTATCCAACTAAAGTTTATATTCACTAAATGAGTAAAATATTATATTTTTACACTTTTTATTTGTATTAATTAGTTCTATATGACAGTAGGATATATTTATGCACTTTGTTATATCATACATAGATGAGGTATAATTTCTCATGTTTCTGACTGTACATATGTAGAATCACATTGGTCATACAATCATATATGTGTACACATAGAGTAATAATGTCTGTTTCATTCTACAATCTTTTCTATCCCCATATCCCTTTTTTCCACTCCCTTCACTCCCCTCTACCTAATCTAAGGAACTCTATTCTTCCCTAGTACCCCTTAATTGTGAATTAGCATCCTCCTATTAGAGAAAACATTTGGCCTTTGTTATTTTGGGATTGGCTTATTTTGCTTAGCATAATATACTCCAGTTCCATCCATTTACCTGCAAATGCCATAATTTCATTCTCCTTTAAATTTGAGTAATATTCTATTGAATATATATACCCCATTTTCTTTATCATTTCATCTACTAAGGACATCTAGGTTTGTTCCATAATTAGTATTGTGAATTGAACTGCTATAAACATTGATGTGGCTGCATCACTGTAATATGCTGATTTTAAGTCCTTTGGGTATAAACCGAGGAGTGGGATAGTTGGGTCAAATGGGGGTTCCATTCCAAGTATTCTTAGGAATCTCCATTCTACTTACCATAGTGGTTGCACCAATTTGCATTCCCACCAGCAATGTATGAGTGTACCTTTTCCCCCACATCCTCGCCAATATTTATTATTACCTGTATTCATGATGATTGCCCTTCTGACTGGAGTGAGATGAAATCCTAGTGTAGTTTTGATTTGCATTTCTCTAGTTGCTAGAGATGTTGAACATTTTTTTTATATATTTATTGATTGATTGTATTTCTTCTTCTGTGAAGTGCCTGTTCAGTTCCTTATCCCACATATTGATTGGCTATTTGTTTTTTTGGGGGTCTAGTTCTTTAGTAATCCCAGAGATGTAAAATGTTGTTTCATATTTGACTTAATTTATACCTTTGTGGTTTGCTTTTTCAGAAAGAAAGTAAACATTTGTTTCATTTACTAATACCTAAGTATACATGCTTTTCTAGATAAATCAAGTTAACTTTTTTTACTATTAATATATAGATATATGTATATATACATATATATATATATATATATATATATATATATATGTTACTCCTTGGAAAATGAATACATGATAAATTGATTTTACAGAAATAAAAATATTTTGAAATAATTCATCTGGTGTTTTAGTCATCTTTTGCATCACTGTGAACAAAATACCTGACAAGAATAACTTAAAAAAGATATATTTTGGCTCATGGTATCAGAGGTCTCAGTCTATAGATGGCTGATTCCACTGTTCTGGGCCCAAGTGAAGCAACATATCATGGGGGACGGGCCCAGCAGAGGTACGCTGCATCCCTTAAGGCAGTAAGGAAGCAGGGAGCTGAGAGGAAGGTGCCCACAGAAAGAACAGCCCTTCCAGGGCACTCCCCCCAGTGACCCAAATCCTAAAGACACCCCTCCACCCTCCCCCCTCCACCCTGCCTATGGCTACCACCCAGTCAGGCCACTCACACCCAATCTAGGACGGACTGATAATCAAGTCATTTCACCTTTGAATATTCTTGCATTAACAGGAGCTTCAGGGGGGTGGGTGTGGGGGACACCATTTCCAAACCATTATTGTTGGGAAAATCAAAAGTAAAGTAAAATAAACAGACTCCTAAGCTTAGGAAGTATTGGAAGAGTTAAGTCTTATTTTCCTTCTACTTCTTCAAAGAATGGTTGATTCCTAAAAAAGAGAAATAAAAAGATGCCCTAAAACCACATTAAATTTTAAAAGGACAAACTTGATCTTATGGAGTTATTTTTAGCCTGCTTTGAAATATCTTTAACACTCAAGAAGATGGGATATTCATGCTCTACTTTCTTATCAGATGGCAAAAAGACCAAAACCTGTCACTAAACTTTTGTTTTTAACTATAGAGTAATATGTATTTGTAAAAGTGTCTTCTGTAACACATATTCATAATGAATATTTGTACCTTCAAGTCAGACCAATTTATATTATTAAGTAGACTTCAATTGTCACAAAAATGCATGTATGACTTTTCAAGACCAAGAATGTTATTTAATGGTGAGTTGCTAATACTGGGCAATTCATATCCAAAAGGCAATGTTAAGAAAAATAAAAATTAAATGAGAAAAATATTAGAAGAAAAGGAACTATAACCTATTTAGCTTGTTACCATAAATTGACTTTGCTATCGTAACACCGGAACAAATAATATTTTAACAAATTTTAAAGTATGGATTCTTTAACTATGTAATTAAACTTATTTCATAGTCTAAGATTTCAATGACAAAGCTGGACTCTTAACAATGTAATGCAGTGAACATTTTAGTAAGCATAAAGGGCATAGGAAATCTGATTAAGGAGGCTTTTAAAACATCAATTTTAAAACTTTATAGGATATGAAGCAAATGTCAAAAGAAAATTAGTCCTGTGAGTTTAAGCCTTGGATAAAAAGATTATGACTTATACATCATCTGTACTTCTGATTTGGGTAGGTGTTTATGAATATGAGAGAACATTATTTCTTTGCAAAGAATGTGCGTAACAAAAAGATCTGCATTCTTTCAAAAGACCCTGTGACTATCTTCATGGGATGACTAGGCTCCAGACTCAACATCTCTATTGTGGATATAAGAAAGACTAATCCAGAGGGGGTGCCAAGGGGAGCAGCAAAAGAAATCCAGGCTGAGAATATGTACCTGAGAGCAGGCCTAGCAATTCCCAGAAGCAAGCTGGACAAGCCAATCAAGCCCAGCAGCAAAGCATTTGAATTCTGCAAGGCTGAAATTACTGAAATTACTTAATTCTCCAAGTGCACATATTCTTTTAATTAAAATTGGTATTTAAAACCAAAGAGATTTGAAATAAAAATAGATAAAAAATATTCACTCAATTTTTTAAAAATCAGGAGACAGTTAATTTTGCTTTTAGTTTTTTTAAACTGATATATATAATATATATATATATATATATATATATTTAATTCAAAGATGGACAACATCTTTATTTATTTATCATTTTGTGGTACTGAGGCTTGAACCCAGTGCCTCACATACGCTAGGCGAGTGGTCTACCACTGAATCACAAACCCAGCCCTTGCTTTTAATTAATAAAAATATTTTTAAATTAAGAATAAACATTAAAAAATAAATATATTGCAGTTGTATAGAATTTTTTAAAAATTTTTATGACTATGAAGGAACATCATTTCTTTGTGAAGAATATGCATTACAAAGAGGTCTGCATTTTATTTTACCAGTGGAATTCTCTAATATTATAATGTAGACTCCAATTTCCACAAAAATCAATGTACAAATTTTCAAAACCAAGTCTATTGTCTAATTATCAGCTGCTGTTATTGAGCAATTCATATCCAAAGTCACTGCTAAATGTATGTATGTAACGTGGACTAAGTCATAAATCCGCCACCTTCTGAGGTGGTTCCTGATATGTTCCCAGTAACAGATGTAGTCCCAGTGGGATTGAGCAGGGAGATTAAATACTCTACTCATAAGTGGGAAGACTGTGCTTTAAACTCAAGTAAGCTTCAGAGCCTGTGCTCCTGACCAGGAAACTCTACTGCCTCACTCATACATAAGACATGATTTAAAATATAAAAAAAAAAAAAAAGCCTCTATTATATAGAATAAAGGTATCTATGACATATGCATATGTTTGTGTCTCAGTTGCTCCTACCTAGCTGTCATTTTCAAGAAGAAAAAATTGTCATAGTGACCCTTGCAGAATTTAAAGAAATTTAGCATCCTCCAAAGATGACTGACTACAAAAGAATATGGCATTAGAAGATTCACCACTAAAATTAAAATTGAGGTAGGCAATTCCAGATGGAATGTGGACAAACCAAAACATTCCTGACAAATCAGAATCAATTTTAGCTTTTAACAAAAAAAAAAAAAATGTATCATAGCTCTTTATTTATTTTAGCAAAATCTTTATATCAAAAGTGTATGATGTAAGTTCCTATAAAAACAATCTGATGTATTGTAGGACTTCAATGACTACTGTGCATGTGATGATCAATGAAGTATATTTTGGAAGGCAGTGGGTATTTTGGAAGATGGTGGGTTTTTGAGTACGTTTTAGTTCAAATTTTACTAACTTCTGACTTTGCAAAGAAAATACCATTAGAGATTTTCAGTTGAAAAAGTTATCAACTGATGATTAAGGACAGAAATTGTGGTACATCCTACATTGGAATACTACTCAGAAAGAAAAAGGAATGGACTATGATATAGATAACAACATGGATGAATATTAAAAATATCATATTAAGCTTAAAAAGCTGGATACAAAAGACTATATACTAAATGACTCCATTTATATAGAAGTAAAGTCAAGGCTATAGTAATGAATGTGGCCCATGATGTCCCTATACCTAGGTGTGTGTGTGTGTGTATATATATATATATATATATATATATATATATATATATATACAAATGCACTCTAAAATATTCACTTGCTTCAGTGAGTTTTACTTTATGTAAACTATACTACAATAAAACTTATTTTTTAAAATTCAAACTTCAACTCAATTAACATCTTACTTGGAAAATTGGATATAGAGCAAAAAAATAGGAAATGATACCTCAAATATTTTAATTTAATATGAACCCTCATGTATTTCCAGAAATGTGTAAGAGGTTACTATGACTTTATTTTATAAGAAAATTTCTGGAATTTTAGACAAAATTATATGCAGTACAAAATTTTCCTTCAAATTTCATTGGCAGTCATTATATTTTCTTATTTGAATGATGACTATAAATATCCATAGCAAAAGCTAGAGGTCATATGATATTCAATTCTTCTTAATCAGTATTTTTCAATGAATAATTTGCAGAAAATATCTATTATATGCATCTCATAAGTGAAAATAGGTAACAACAGTTTTATAATTAGACATAGACTCTTAATAAACTTTTTTTAGGGGTACTAGAGATTGAACTTGGGGCAATCGGCCACTAAGCCACATCCCCAGCCTTATTTTGTATTTTATTTAGAGATAGGGCATCACTGAATTTCTTAGTGCCTTGCTGTTGCTGAGGCTGGCTTTGAACTTGTGATCTCCTGTCTCAGCCTCCAGAGCTGCTGGGATTACAGGCATGCATCATCATACCACCTTAATAAATCTTAATAAGCATAATGTCTTAATAAATCTAATGTCTATTCTGAAATAATGTATTCACTTAAAGTAGTCACTTTAGCTACTTGGCTGCATACATGTTGAAGTATTTGATTAAATATTTAGAAACATTCGTATCCTTATTTTTATTACTTATTTCATAATTGCTAAATTCAGAGGGTTTGCAGTTCTTTTACTTTTTTTTTTTTTTTTTTTTTTTTTTTTTTTTTTTTTTTTTTGGTGTGTGTGTGTGCTTTAGTTCGTTTTCAATAGCAATTGAAGAAAGTTTTTCAGTTTTGGAAATGAAGCTAGCCATTGAAATAATAGGTTTCTTACTGCCTAATCTTAAAGGTAAATGAACTACAGTTTGTTTAATTTGGTTTGCTAAGATAAATGGCTTTTTAAATTTTTACATTTATCTCTATTGTCACTTATATAATTATTATTTTCAAATGAAGAATTTCTCTGTATTAACCAGGAATGCTGAAACATAGCCCAAGAAGAGGCAAAGAGGTCAGTGGCTAGTATAGTTTATAGATGGTGAAGAGGTGTAACTATAGAATGGCAATCCCAGGAACATCTTCATAGTGATGAAGTAGTTGTTATCTTTATTCTTTCTTTTTCTTTTTTGTAACTGATTTATTTTAGTTATACATAAAATTAGGATTCATTTTGACATAATTATAAAAGCATGGAATATAATTTGCTCTAATTCAGTCCCCAGTTCTTACCCTCTTCTTCCCCTCCTCCTTCCTCCTGTCCTCTCCTCTCTACTGTTATTTCTGTTATTTATTTATAGAGTTGTTGTTGTTTTTAGTTAGTGTCTGGTGGATGTACACGGAGGTGAGATTCACTGTGATATATTCATACATGTACACAGGAACGTTTAGGTCAGATTCATTCCCCTGTTCTTGCCTTATCCTGTCCCTACCCCTTCCCCCACATCCCCTTCGTCAACTCTACTGATCTTTCTTCAAATAGTTTGCACTTTGCTAGGGGTGGTAGTTGCACAAATCACACATGTGATAAAATGACACAGAACTGTGTAAGCACGTTGTACCAATATAAAATTCCTGGCTTGCATCCTGTACTATAATTATGTAAGATGTTCACAGAGAGAACATGCATTAATGATATACAGGTTTTCTGTAGGTATATTTCAACTTTCGGTGAATGTATAGTTATTTCAAAACTTTAAAATTTTTAAAACAAAAAAAGAAAGAAAAAAATGTGGTATTTTCCAAAATTGTGGTTGTGGCATCACATTTACAGGTAAGAGAACAGAGACATTGGATTTGAATGCAGCTTCCTTGGTGTGTATACATCATTTATTTCCTAGATGTTTGATTTTATAATACATCTCCATTTAGCCCCTTAAAGTTACTAAGTCTTAATTGTTTAGCAATGTAACCTTGCTAAATTCAAAATTAACATCACAAGACAAATTTTGAGTTATTGATGAGTATGTTATGATTAGTAGGTACCATGGAATTTTGGTGTTAAAAAAAAAAAACAGGGGGTAATATAAGAGAATAAATTAAGTGATTATCAGATGAGAAGAAAATCTAATTAAAATCTATTGTACCAGAAAGTAGTTTAATTAATATTAAATGATCTATTGTGATGTTTACTTTCTACTAAATTCACAATGATGTGGAGCAAATCTTTTAATACATAATTTTTCAAGTTCAGCAACTTTAACATCTGTGCTTAAATCCATCAAATATTTTTGATAAAATATTCCCTGGTAATGTGAAGCATAGGTTTCCTAGTACTTGATATCCATTAATCAGCCTTAATTAACCATAATTAGTCTCTACTAACTCAGTATAGTGTTAGTTATTTTTAAAAATAATAACTGGTGTTCCTACTAGATGCTGGGACAACATATCTAAAGAGAGAATCAGCCCTGTGCTCAAGGCCCTCAGGAGGAAAAGGAAAGAGAGAAAAGGGCCATTGCAACATGCAGGTTCTAAGAACCAGATTGGGCAAACACAGGACACACAAAATATCCCTAATAGAATCTGTCAGTGGAGGAAGAAAAGATGTGATCCCTGGGCTGGTATCAGAAGATAATGACAAGGGCTGGGGTTGTGGCTCAGTGGTAGAGCACCCACCCAGCACATGAGGCATTGGGTTTGATCCTCAATACCACATAAAAATAAATAAGTAAAATAAAGGGATTGTGTCCATCTACAGTGAAAAAGATTTTTTTTTTTTTAAAGGTAAAAACGATTTTCACCTGGACACAAGAGGAGACCACCATGTTTCAGACACATAGATGACTGAGAACTGGTTGGGATGTTCTACAGAGTTGGGGAGATACACTGGTTTTGAGTTTAGAACTTTGCCTGGAGAAGGAAAGTTACACATCATGGAGCCCAGTCAATATGCTGTCATGACTATCTGGGATAAAGAGAACGGTGGAATAGGAATGGAAAGAACTGAATGACTTTGTGAGATGGTTAGGAAGGAATGTGAAGGACTTAGTGAATGATTTGACATGTTTCAAGAATGATATCCAAGTTCTTGTTATGACATCTTTTATACTCACTGGTTTGATAATCAGACTAAAGTTCCTCATGAAGGAAGATGTAATATTAATCCAGAAACACACAAAAAATAATTGTGTGTTTTGGTGTGTTGTGTGAGTTTGTGTGTGTATGTACACATAAGTGTGGACAGAGACAGAGGCACCGAGGATCAGAGAGAGATTTGTCATTAAACTGAAAGAAAATGGAAACTGCAAAGTACAAGATAGGGTTGCAGGAAGGTCTGCAGAAAAACAACTTTGTTCTTGCTGGATGTGGTGGTGCACACTTATAATCCCAGCAGCTCAGGATGCTAAGACAGGAGGATCATGAGTTAAAAGCCAGCCTCAGCAATAGCAAGGCACTAAGAAACTCATTGAAGCCATGTCTCTAAATAAAATACAAAATAGGCCTGGAAATCTCGTTCAGTGGTTGAGTGCCCCTGAGTTCAATCCCCAATACTCAAATAAATAAATGAATAGAAAGCAAAACAACTTTGTTCTTATAGATAGCCTATGCAAACTCTTTAGAAACACATTTGTCTCCTTAATCAAAAATGACATGAAATCTACCAAATTATGCTATATCCATGCACAAAATACCACACTGATTCCTGTTTATAATATATAATGATAATGCACTAATTAAAATAGTAGTAATAGTAATAATAATAATAATAGCAATAGTAATACTAATAGAAGGGACATCATAAGAGAAGAGCAAGTGGATCAAATGCAGAAAGGGAGAGGAAGGAAAAGGGTATTTAACAAATTATGTTATGTGCAACTATGAATGTAGTGTAGTGAATTCTATTATTATATATAAGGAACCAGTAAAAATGACAGCAACCCTGAATTTTTCCATCCAAGCATTTTCACTCACTAAATTAATGTCAGGGTCTGCACACAGGGCAGGTCTAAATTGCTAGGAATTTAATGTCTGGGTGTGACACTCAATCAAAGAGTGACAAAGTTGATGGGAAAATAAACCAGCTCCCGCATCTTTCCCATAGGATAATTCCATAATATGTTATATACTGTTTTCAGAAACTGCCCGTTTCTCACCAGAGGGACCCACTCATTCCACACTCTCCTTCTGGCCTCATTTTCTCTCTTATCATGTTTCCTTGGATCCCATTCCAAATCAATTGCTTGCAGCTATTTCCTTGTAGTAGGATCTATTTTCTTTTTACTGTAGCTTTGAATAACATGCTGATACTTCTGTTATTTTTGAAATGATGTTTTTTTTTTTTTTATTAGAAATGCAAGTAAATATATGTAGATAGGAAGCAGCAGTTAGGATATTTCACTAGTTTTGCTTCTAGAAGCACCTTCATCAGCCATATGGTGAAGCCATTGTCTTTACCAGGTGATAACTCACTTGGTATAGAATATGAAGTATCTCATTTGCTTGTGTGGTTCTCTTTTGTTCTATAGGTACTTTAGTTTCACTGCCTGTATTATACATTCCCTGTACCTTCAAGGTTTCTAGATATATCTGGTCCTCTTTCAGAAGAAATGTTCCTCCCTGTGGATTCCCTTGTAGCCAGTGTTCTCCAAGTCCTGAACCTGTTCTTGTTATTTCCTCACTCAGGTGGGAATGTTTTCACCTGTTTTCTATCACCAAAGGACCCCATTCAGTGTGGACACTAGAGGGGGCTGGGTGGAGCTTGGACACTTATCTTCCTACTTACATGTCAATCAAGAGGAGTTTACCCTGTGTCCTTTTATTATACTGCATTGCAAGAGGTCTTAAGTTTTTGTTGTTGTTGTTTGTGTGGATGCTTTTTTATGGATCTCTGTGGTTATTGATAAATAGACTTTAAT
Organism: Tamias sibiricus; assembly: GCA_025594165.1. Classification (NCBI taxonomy): domain Eukaryota; kingdom Metazoa; phylum Chordata; class Mammalia; order Rodentia; family Sciuridae; genus Tamias; species Tamias sibiricus. The sequence continues at coordinate 18,079,988 of CM046662.1, forward strand.
CAAAATAGCTGTCATACCCTATGAAACTGGAACCCCTCTTTTATAAAATATGAAACTTCACTTAAGAAGTTTCATATTTTATAAATTAAATTCTGCTCATTGGCAATCTGTGAGATCAGCAGGTGAGACAATATCACTGGTAAAGTAAAAACAGACATCTCTTACTACCAAAACTGAAGGCAGTGGTTACAAGCTAATTTCTCTAGTTTCTCCTTTTATTTGTAAGAGTAGGCAAAAATAGCATGGTCAAATAGGTTTGGAAAGAAGTCTTTGTCAACACTTTTGAATAATAAACATTGCCATTTGATAAAAGTAACCTTTACTAGCTGTCCAATATAGGCAAGTTATTAAATTTTCCAATTTTTAGTTGTATCACAAATTATTTAAAAAAATATGTTACAGTAAAATTCTCAGAATAGTCACAGTTCATGGAAAAAGTTTAAAATGTAAGATTATGATTACATTCTATGAAGATAGGAAAAATTATGTAACTATGTTGGGGTAAGAATTTGAGTAAATTGTTTATCTCTGCTTAACTGGCTTTTTTGATTGATACCACGTTTTCGTCTAATTGTGATTCTTTCAGCATCATCTCGAGGACTCTAGAAGAACATACTTAGTTCCTTATTTATTGAGGCAAGTTGCTTTAAGAAGCCCTCTCAGCATGTTTCAACAGAGCCAAGTAACACGTGGACTCTGAGATGCATACAAAAAAAAAAATGATAGTGATGTTTCATGGAAACAGAAATGACATAAAGTGTGTGTGTTCTGGTTTTTAAAGTTCAATATGTTTTGCATCACTGTGAAAATGACTGGCTTCTAGGGCTGCCAAGTTAAACCCAGCTAGGCCAAATACTGTTAGAGCTCCCCCTAATGGAGGTAACTAATGAAGTCCTGCAGTTTGGCTAGCTTTTTTTTCCTCCTAATGTGAGCCCTGAATGTTAAAAACTTACCATTCTTTCCATTTCGAGTTAGCACAATAGTTAAGAGAAAAAAGGTAATTTATTTTGTAACATTATAGAAAATATTTGCAATATTCAGGATGAGAAAAATTGCCCTGCTATTTCTTTGGATGTAGAAACACAACAGTTTTTAATAGAAAGAGAGCTGCCATAATTGAATGCGATCTGAAGATAATCACGAACATTTTGCTCAAGTAAGGCATCCCATAGCAATTAATGCATTAAATATATCTTTAAAAAGTAAAAAAAAAAAAAGAAATAAAATAAAAAATAAAAAGATAAAGACAAATATTGTATTCAGAAAGCACTCAAATTCTATTTACACCATGAAAGAGTCTCCTGTTAGAATCCATGTAGGCTTATAATAAATTTTCAGTGATTCCTGTCCTATTTGAGGTCTAAGGCAGCATGCATGTCTTCACTTGCTGTCTCTGTAAGAGGGGCAAGCACAGTGTTAAACTGATGGATATTTCCTTTCCAGACAAATATCAGCAATATTATTTACTCTAAGTGAAATTGCATTACCAAGATTTCTACCTTTGCACATAATGATTATATAGTCCCCTAATTCATTTGGGTGCTTTTGTGGTTCTCCTTTCAACAGAAAAAAAAAATAAGCTTGAAATACTTTTTAAAATAAATTGTTTTGAGGAAATAAAAAACAGGGCTGTTACAATTTTCTGAAATATTCTTAAATAACTATTTTTGTCAAAAGAGTACAAAGAGACATTTTAAAAAAGAGATGGCAATCATTCACACTGTACATGATGACAAAAAGCATTTCTCTCAAAATATCATGGTAATTGCTATTTTCTTTTTTATGCATAAGAAAAAAAAAATGTTGGCCTCAATGCAGAAACCAAAAGAAACACTGTATTTAGGAGAAAGAACTTTGTCTGAGACACTATTAAACGGTATACAGTGCCAGCACACACAGTTTGCTGTACTTCACCTTGGAGAGCACTTACCTTATTCGTTCTGAGAGTGAGGTTTTCCTTCTAAAAAAATATCAGCCCATACAAAAGATGAGACAATCTGTTTCCTTCTTAGCCAAGAATCACATCAACAAAGATGAATAGTAACTAATTCTAGATCCAATGAAGAAAAAAACTACTAAGACCTACTTTCTCAATGCCTCTGTGTGAACTTGAAAAAAGAGATAATATCCATGAAAATATTTTTAATGGATTTGTCTAAGCGTGTTCTTCTGTACTATTAGAAAATAATAAATACTAATTATAAATTGATGCCAACAAGTAAATATTTTAAACATTACTGTTGAATTAAGTATATTAATATGCAATGTGATGTTTAAAATTTAGAATTATGAAATAGCAGTAATATAAATGTTCCTTCAAGGCATTCATTTCTTATTATTCTGTGTATCATTGGTGTCTACTATATACCTGACACATGACAAATGTTATATAAAAATTTATTAAATGGGTGGATGGATTCAAGCTAGATGTACTTTATTTTCACTCTTTAGTTTTTGGAGATTAGACCATTAAGAAATGTTATCATCATATTCTTTCCTGATTATTAAAACAATGTGTTATTTTTCTAGTATTTCTTGAACTATTTTTCTTTTTCCCAGCAAACCGAGATTGAGAATGATTTTTTGCCCAATGTACATGGGCCTGTTTTGTATAAGGGTCAGGCACTTGATGAAGTAGCAATGATGATACTTTATAAAATTTAGATATATTTCAATTATGCTTTTCTTGATAGTTTTCTAAGTGTTTAAAACAACATATAACATAGTTATCTAGCTCATCTCAGATTCAAAAGGAAACCCCAGATTTTTCTTATTTCTGAATTAAACTTTACCAAAAAACCCTGCAGAAGTAATAAATCATTAAGCCATTAGATATTGAAGAATGATGTGGTCTAATTAGTTCAGCAAATGTTTAAAAATTCCAGATGCACAGTAGGCATTCAAGAAGTACTTTTGAACACAAATATTATGAAAGACAGGATTATGAGTTTATAGACTATTCTAGAAAGCTTCTTATAAGTGTCACAATGATAACGTAAAATTTGGACAAGCTTAAGAGTTCATCTTCATTGTAAGGGATTCACCTTGTCTTTTCTTATCAAGTTTTAATCAACTTTGCTATTCTATCTAATACTTTAAGGAGTGTTAAAAACAAAACAAAAATTGACAACAACATCAGTTGCAGCATCTAATTGTTAAAATCAGCAAAAGGCTCATTCCTCTGACTGACACTATCTCTGATTGGGAATACTGTTATTTGTTTTTTTTTTTTTTCTGAAAATAAAATGACTGCTCTAAAAGACTTAGCAACAAAAATAAATAAATGAATAAAAATAAATAAATAAATAAATAAATAAATAAATAAATGGCTTAACAACCAAAACAAGGGATCCCTTTAATTTTCTCTTAAGCTAAAACAAATGTCCGACTGCCCCAAATCTAAACTGCTAATAATCAGAGAAACAAAATATATAGAAAACTGGTGATTAACAAAATGTTAAAACTGTTCATATTGTAATTGCTGTTCAGAAGTTTGTATGCTCAGTTAGCTAGTTCAAACTGTTCAGGTATGGTTTCACATAATAAACAGAATATATCTTCCTTTGGTCCTAAATCTATGAAATTCTATGTAATCATGATGATTAATAGCAGTCAGCTATTACTCAGGAAGCAGTTCAAAATAACATCATAATGGATTACTCTTGCTGAACCCCAACAACCATGCATAGCAAGTATTTTGCTGTTTGCTTTTTTGTATTTTTATTAGAGACAGGGTCTCACTGAGTTGCTAAGTGCCTCACCATTGCTGAGGCTGGCTTTGAACTCACGATCCTCCTGCTTCAGCCTCCCAAGTGCTGGGATTACAGGCGTGCACCACTGCACCCATGCGGCTTGCTATTCATTTTTTTTACTGATAAAGAAACTCATTCATAAGAAGTTGAAATCACTTTCACAGTGTGACAGTTAATAAGTAGTAGAAGTGAGATGTGGACATTGACAGTCAGACTTCATAAACGTGGAGAGTTATAGAACAAAAGGAGTTGAGATCTGTAGACTCAAATTTTGTTTCTAGGAATCTTGGACTTGTAACTGAGTCCCTTGGTTTAAAAATGGATGTGTTCATGCATTTCTTAGGACTTACCATCCTGCTTGGAGTCCTCAGGATCAGCATCGTAGCACTCACCCAGTGCCCTATGCCCACCCCCTGGCAATACTTCCCAGCAGTCTCTATATGTTGCAACTGATATCCTGTTTGCCTGTCTCTTGCTTCCCCTCAGTGACGGAAATATTTTCTTGGATCGGTGAAAAAAAAAAAAAAGTGTTTAGTTTTCATAAGGGTAAATTTGTATAATTTAAACAAAAATTTTGAGATAATGTTTATCCAGTTTTTAATGAAAAATATTTTTTCCACTAAACAAAAGAGAATATAAATGAGTTGACTTTTTTCTCTTGGAAAATTAAACATGGGCAATTTATTAGTACTGCAATGACATTTTTTCATTTTTACTAGTCCATGAGATTCACAAATCTGATGTAAAGAAAATAAGACCAAGCTACAAACCTAAGTGGATGAAGCATGAACATAAGATGATGAAAAGGTCATGAGAAGGACACACAGTATGCTTAATTTTTTTAAAATTATTATTATTATTATTTTTTTTTTTTGCTTAGAAGTAGTGAAATTTTTATTATGACAGTCGTGGATGTAAGAACGTATCCATCATCTAATTGCATAAACTATTTATTGTACCAGTCCTAAAATATAAATTTCATCATCTGCAAGTCACAGAGCAATTGCACTTGACAGAACTCCAGGACCAGGTATAGCAACATTTTATAAGTAATATCATAGATGGGTGAAACAACAGCCTACAATTGATGGATGGATGTCAATGTCAATGTCAACTTGGAATGTTGAGGCTTTTTCTTTGACACTGACATATTTGAATGTTTCATTACTGTCAGATGATGATACTTAGAGTTTTCCTACATAATTTTGATGTCACAGATATTATAAATAAACAAAAGTGATGAATTATAACATTAAGTACAAAAATTGTTTAGAAGTTTGAAATAATTTTACATTCTAAGAAAAAAAAATCAGATAACACAAAGTGTTCTGTGTTATGTTTGTTTGTCTTTAAAAATGGCCACTTCTGGGGCTGGGATTGTGGCTCAGCAGTAGAGCGCTCGCCTAGCACGTGCGCAGCCCGGGTTCGATCCTCAGCACCACGTACAAATGAACGCATTGTGTACAACTAAAAGCAAATAAATAATTTTTTTTAAATGGCCACTTCTTCTAAAAGAAGAGAATTTGCAGAAGAAACTTGTCTATATTTCAGATACTTATTTAACTCTTTTATTTTGGATAGCGTGTGTACATACACGTGCATGTGTGTTTGTTTTATCTAAACTTAGAAATTCTATAAAAGTATCCATAAGAAAAGAACTAATTTTCATTTCTTTGTAAAAATGTTTCGTATTGCATATTGTCAAAATAAATGATTATAGAAACAGTCTATTACAGAGGAAAATAATAATGGAGTCGTTTTTCCTGCAGTTGAAGGTCACAAAGACATATTTTATTTTCTCCAAAATGACTGATGAAAATTATAATTACTATTCAAACATTTAAATATGGTGTGCTGTGAAATATGCATCTATTTTAATAAACTTGCATTTGATTTTTGTAAATAATGTCACGAGAAGGTGTGAGCCATATTTAGAGGACAATAAGTCAGTCTTGAATAGCTTTTATGCATTTACACATTTTAAAATATATTTTACTCATGATAAATAAGGAAAGCAAATCATGAGCTGAGAAAGTATGTCTTCATAATACATGCTTGCATTTGGTTAGACTCGATTAGAAATTCGTCTGTGGAGCAAAAGGGGGTAGAGTCAGAAACTAAAATTCATCTGCCACTCCACATGCTGTCTGCACCCCAAATATTGTTCTCCCACCTGGTTCCCACTTATACTTATGTGGCTCTTGGGATGAAATCAGTGTACTGGTAAATTTGGAGGTGTTATGGAAGAGATAGGTGCTTTAACTTGAACAAATGGATTTCCTTCCCTGTTTTTACTACTTTTCTTTAGTATGGATATCACACTTCAGTGGTTCAGCCTAAGGAGAATGTGTCACCATGATGAATGCCATCCACTTCTGTCAGACAATGTAGCCTAGTAAAAAGAGGGCTCCATTACGAACTGTAGTTCATTTCTGGTTTTAACACAGATTGGTTGAGTGACCTTGAGTAAATTGGGTCATGTCAGCATATTGGAGCTTCTTGGCTACATCCTCGCCTGCCCTGTGTAAAATGAATATATTGCATATGGCAGACATTCAATATGAATAATCAAAGTTATCAATAAAACAGCTGCAATATTGTACTATTTTATAGCTGGCATTCCTAATTTTCTAACTTTACCTCAAGAACTCATTTATTTAGCAATGTTAGAGAAATACTTCTTTTTTCATCTGTATGTTGAAAAAAGAGATCTCTACGTTGATTTTAGTAGAAGTTACTCAGCTTAGGAAATTGTCCTCAATGTTTTCACCAGATAAATTTGCTCTTGAGATAGTGTAGATTCCCCCAAAATATTAATTTTTAACCTAAAAGATGCTTATTTGTTTTCTGTGTAGATAAAATATTATCACAAAAACCTTTGAAGTGAAAAATAAGTCTCATTCCACTGTCATCAATTATTCTTAGAGAAATTATTTTATTCTCTATAATATCTCTATTATAAGGGTGTGTAATTTTTAAGATAATTTCAATACTCATTGACTCAGATGTCGTAGTGTTTGTTTACTACTTAACAATATATATTTGGGAATACTTCACCTAACAATCATGTACAGATTCTTTATTATTTTAATGACCATATAGTCCTATTTTAATAGCATGTCATGACTTATTTCCTTAGTTTTGTGTTAACTGACATTGGGATTTTTCAAATAATTGTGATTTGCAAACCATTCTGCAGGAATATGCTTAGATATACATAATTTTAGGAAAAAGTCTTAGCAGTGAGATTATTAGGTCAATATGGGCATATTAAATTGTGAAAGATATTACAAATTCAACTCCAGAGTTTTATAAATTCATCAATAATATTGAAATATGCTCATTCTCACCAATAAGTTTTTTAAAGGTACCATCTCAAAACAGGAATGTCTGGCATGATGGTGAACACCAGTAATCCCTATGACTCGGGAAACTGAGACAGGAGGACTACAAATCAAAGGCCAGCCTCAGAATTTTAGCAGGATCCTCCAAAACAGTGAGATCCTTTCTCAAAGTAAAAATAAAAAGGACTGAAGACATAGCACAGCTGTAAATCAACCATGGGTTTAAAACTCCAGTACCAAGAAAAAAATACTTCAAATATGAGATTTTAAAAAATCTTATTTATCATTATTTCATCTTAATATAAAAAGTTTTATTTGAAAAAAAAACAGAAAATATCAAATAATAAAAATAGCCTAACCTTTCATGCATTTTTTCAATTTTGTAATATCAAAATTGTTAAGAGAGAATAAAGAAATAAAAATCATATCAGGTCTTTGGTATTTGATGCTGAATACATTACATCAAATGGAAAATCTAGGGATAATAGTCTCCTTTTCAACATTTTACAAAGGATGTAACCAATTTTGGATACTGTGACTGTAAAGGTGGCAATATCATTGTTAACTGAAATAATTCGTTTTTAGGTTATTGATACCTGGTTGGGCTTAGGGAAAGCATTGCAGGGAGGAAAGGCTAGATCCTTTGAGTCCAGCTACCTTTCAGAATGACAATTACAGAAATTTCTGCAATTTCCTCTTCAGGTGAGCATCTCTGGCCTTTGCACAACTGGCGGTGCTGATATTGTGCCTTGGTGAGGATGGAAAGAGGGGCTTGGTATTGCCCAGCCATTTCCCACACAGTCCCTTATTTATTTATTTAACTCATTCATTTGCTCCTTCATTTTGTTTGTTTGCTTATTTGTTTTTTCCTATCTCATTTCAACAGCCAGAACTAAGGTCACAAACTACATTTTTGGAATACCCTCTTACTGTATTTGAGACATGTTAAGTAACTATGATCCTATCTTTGAAAAGGGGCACTTAAGAGTTCCAAAACAGGAGTTTGACAATTGCAACTCAAATTTGATACAAAGCTCTCATCTCATATGTAAGTTTTACCATTCATTTAACCCTCAGAATCCCCAAATTCCCATGTGTACAATTGGCATGTAGAGAAATAACTAACAAAGTAATTAGCACAGTTCTTAATACTATTACTGATCCATTTTACAAATGAGGAAATGAAAGCTCAGAAACATAAAATCAGATTCATTGATAGAAGTTCAAGTAATCTAAAGTCAACAGGAAAGTTCTGTTATAGCTGGGCAGGGTGGTGCACACCTGTAATCCCAGCTGCTCCAGAGGCTGAGGCAGGACGATCAAAAGTTCAAAGCCAGCTTCGACAACTTAGTAAGGCCCTGAGCAACTTAGCAAGATCCTGTCTCTAAATAAAAAAATTTAAAAAAAGAGCTGGGGATTTGGCTCAGTGGTTAAGTGCCCCTGAGTTCAATCCTTAATAAAAAAAAAAAAAAAAAAAAAAAAAAAAAAAAATCCAGTTATATATTTACAAAAAATAGAATAAACATAATATTTGAAACTAATGAAAAAAAATCACATACATTTGAATAAAATTACTATTTGAAACTAACATAAGAGATAGGTACTATTTCTATTTTCCTTTTTATTTTAATGGGTTAAATATTTATTTACTTATTTATTCATTTATTCTAATTTGTTATACATGACAGCAGAATGCATTTCAATTCTTAGTACACATATAGAGCACAATTTTTCATGTCTCTGGTAGTACATAAAGTAAAGTCACACCATTCATGTCTTCATACATGTACTTAGGGTAATGATGTCCACCTCATTCCACCATCTTTCCTACCCCCAATCCCCTCCCTTTCCCTCCCTCCCCTTTGCCCTATCTAAAGTTTCTCCATTCCTCCCACGCTCCCCTTCACCTCCATTATGGATCATCATCCACATAGCAGAGAAAACATTTGGTCTTTGATTTTTTTAGGATTGGCTTACTTCACTTAGCGTGATATTCTCCAACTCCATCCATTTACCTGCAAATGCCATGATTTTATTCTCTTTTAATGCTGAGTAATATTCCCTTGTGTATATATACCACAGTTTCTCATTCATCTATTGAAGGACATCTAGGTTGGTTCCACAATTTATCTATTGTGAATTGTGCTGTGCATAAACATTGATGTGGCTGTGTCACTAGAGTATGCTGTTTTTAAATCCTTTGGGTATAAACTGAGGTGTGGGATAGCTGGGCCAAATGGGGATTCTATTCCAAGTTTTCCAAGGAATCTCCATACTTCTTTCCAGATTGGTCGCACCAATTTACAGTCCCACCAGCAATGTTAAGTATGCCTTTTACCCCACATCCTCACCAACACTTATTGTGAGATGAAATCATAGAGTAGTTTTGAACTGCATTTCTCTAATTGATAGAGAAGTGGAACATTTTTTCATATATTTGTTGATTGATCGTATATCCTCTTCTGAGAAGTGTCTGTTCAGTTCTTTGGCCCATTTATTGATTGGGTTATTTGTTTTTTTGGTGTTAAAATTTTATGAGTCCTTTATATATCCTAGAGATTAGTGCTCTATCTGATGTGTGTGTGGTAAAAATAGGCCAGCATATTTTGGAAACTTTGAAAGCAAATGCTGAGTGTCAGACCATTGCACATAAACCTATACATATTGAATATTTAGTGCTTTGTATTTGTTTCCCATCAGCACTCTTTTTCCCCTTTGTTGGGGAAGTGTTTAGGTAGGTCTGGTCCCACCCCTATCTTTAAACTTACCTTATGACCCAGTCTGGGACTACCAGAGCACAATATTCTCTGAGCACAGTTAATGGTCTCAAGATAAATACATGGCTCAGTCAGAGCTAATTCTTGTGTGTATTTGCAAGGGTTAGTCAGAAAGGAGATATTGATTCTCCTACAGTCGTCAACTGATAAATATGGGCACAGGTAAGCTCCACATGGTGGTGCAGGCCTATAATCCCAGGGACTTGGAGGCTAAGGCAGGAGGATCACAAGTTTGAGGTCCGCCTTGACAATTTAGCAATACTCTGTCTCGAAATAAAAAGGGCTGGTGATATAGCTTAATGGTAGAGCAACTCTGGGTTGAATCCCTCATTCTACTCTCCAAAAAAAAAAATGTGGGCAAAGGCAGACACCTATGTGGGAAGCCTGCTGGGGATGACAGACACCTATCTCACTTCCATGGGGTAACTGCTAGGGATGAAGTCAACCCATCTGAGCCCCTGAATGCAAACTAAATAAATAATTCCTCCTCATTTTATTTACTTAGGCTATCTTCATTCTATCTGCTTTCCTATGTCTTACAGTTGCTTCTTGTTCAATGTCTAGTTCAGATTTCAACAACGTTTTACCCAGCTTCTTCCTTGAATTCCTGGAGCACTTTCAGCTGAGCTATGGCACATGCTGGAAACCCTCTCAGTCTACAGGGGATCACTGCAGCTTAACTTTTTTGGGGTCCATATCTCGCCATCACCCCCAGTGCTCCCCAGCACACACACACACACACACACACACACACACACACACACATACATACACACACAAGTCTGATGAAAAGCTCTCCCAGTGTAGGGAAGGTACTTGTTTGTACACATGCTGTTCCCTCCAGAACTACTCACTTTGCTTACTGCTTTCACCTACAGGATGTCTAGAAGATACTTGTTAACCCAAAATTATTTATCAGAATTGCTTTATAATATAAAATTCAGCCAGTGAATTTGATCCCACTGTGACTTTCAATATGCTGAAAAGCCTATGTATTTTTGTAATAGGGAATATATTGTTATATTAAAGTTAACTAGATTTGAAGAAATATTAAAAGCCTTTGGATCTCACAATAAATATGATTTCTGTATATTCAGAGAGAACACCTGGAACAAAATGCATATGTACAACACCAACTACAACTAGGAAATATTCTTCAAAATGTGTCTGGGAGCCAGGAGAAAATTTAGGGGCAGAAGCCTTTGGAATAAAAATGCAATAGTAAACACAATAGCAACAGTGTTACTTACACAACTATATTTAATACTTTGAGGCATTAAGTGATTGAGACTTTTGGCATCAAGGATACTGTAAAGGGAAGATGTTGAGAATATTGTGTTAACATTTGTGTCAATCAATGTATGCATTGGGATTCTGTGAAAATATAGTTAATACAAAAATATTGTCAATCTTGAAAATATTTAGGCTTAGATATACTACATCCACTAGCTCTTTGTAAAGTCACAGCTAGAAGAAAATAATGCTACTACCTGTTACTTTCATTTCCCATCTCTTTAACCTTCCACCTAGCAAGAGATAAGCATTGATCAGTAGAGCTGATTGTAGCTGTGCTTTGATGTTAAAGATGTTTTTGATGACATCTGTGTATATCACTGATATCATCTGCAATTACCCAATTTTAAAGGGTACCTTTGAAGATAACCCTGAAAATTAAACATGACTTTTAAATGCTAACTTTTTCTATGGACAAGCCTAAAAAAAAAGAAAGAAAAGAAAAGAACAATTAGAAGCTTAACAGTAATTTCTGTTACTTCAAATTTCCACACAAAATACATGTCCTTTTAATATAAACTGCAGATAAAATACATTTTAACATTATCTATTTCCAAGTGCAATTACTTCAGAAAATATTTTTGGCCACATTTTTGCCACATTTATTTAACACTATTTGTGTTCTGCCACCCCTTCCACTTGATTCTGAGCATTGTTTATTCCAGGTTGCAAAATAATAATTTCTGAATTACATATTCATATTCTGAATTCATATTCTGAATTCCATATTTCATAATAATAATTTCTGAATAATAATATTCCAAATTACATATTCTGCATTTGGAAAGCTTTAAAATGTCATTTTTCAGTGTTCCAAATTTAGGTCAATTTATTACTTTTTTTTATTAAGCTTCTTCTTTAATGTGAATCTGAGTTAACGTGGTGTAAGTAGATTGAGCAAACATATAGAATGCATAAAAACAATTAACAAACAGCACTCCAAATAAGATGTATGTCCTGCACAAACAAACATCTTATGTCACTTATTTTTCATGCATGTGGCCATAGTACTAAGTAATTCACACACACACACACACACACACACACATATATATATATAATCATATATATGTACATATATATACACTTAGTACATATATACATATGTAACTTAGTGTGTGTGTATATATATATATACATATATATATACATATATATATGTAATTTATTATCAATCATCTCATCTTGCCTGTTACGGAGGCAATGTTGATATTAAAGGGTATATTTTATTCCATTAGATAATATTCCTTTTTAGAAGACATTTTTTTCTGTACTGCTATAAATGAAATCAATTATTAGTGCATTTTCAAGAAGTTACAAAACATATAATGAACTTTATTTACCATTATATAAATATTTCAATCTTTGCATGGTTCGTTTATTTTTCTTGTATAAAATGTGACTTTTGAAATGCTTTATATTTGTTCCTAAATCCTGAATTGTTTGACTCTCAAGTCCCTACTTGAAAGCCATCCCAAAGGTAAAATATTGTATGGATTTAGCATTAATCCTGACTTTATTAAAAAGTATGATAATAATAATAACTCAATAATCATTACACATGCACTATGTACCCACCATCATACCAGTAGTTCTGAGATTTTTGCATTGGTCTACACCACAGAACAATAGAGACAGTAATATCATTTCTCCAAATTTTTTAGCTATGAGGATTAAGTAGCTTACAAAAAAAGATCCTGCTACTAATAAATGGCAGAGACAGGATTAAGTGAAGTTCTGTATGGAGTGTTGCATGGCTGCAAAGGCAAAAATAAATATCAAGAACACAGTACACTATGAGACTGTGATCAGGGAAGGACACAAAGACTTCCAGATGCATTAGTCATGGTCTCTTCCCTAAACTATAAAGGGTTCTTATATTTTAAGATGCAAAATACGGTGGCATTTTAATAAAATCAGTTTAGAATAAATATGAGCAGAGGCAAATATATTAGATACATAGTTTCATTTAATGATTTTCAAGTATTTTTAGTATATAATTTAAAAATTAGAAGCTAAATGGAAGATACAGCATGAATTCAATTCAATCCAGTGTGAATAAGGAACAGGGACCTATGTAATTTTGAAACCAACATTTATTCTGATCCTTTTAACTAGAAATCAACTTCTAGTTCATGAGGGAATATTTTAACCAAATTCTATAAATAATGAAAAAAAATTTTTATCAACACTTATTTTCTTGATCCAACTAAGCATATAGTCTTTTGGATAAATATTATGATCGGGGCAGTTCAAGTATTATTTTCAACAGGAAGAGTTATTTTCTGATACATTTTATACAACGAAGATTTGCTGAAATTACTGGATTTTTGGTTATTCTGAATTTTGCTAGTAGTAGTTTCCATGATTTTGTTTTTTTTTTCAGTGCATTGTAATATCAATTCCAAGGGTGAAATTGATTAGGTAATAATATCATAAGGAAACAAAGCACAGAAAAATAATTTTTCAGATACATTTTTTCAATAATAATAGATTTTTATGTCATGTTGAGGCAATTATAATCTTACCAAGTAGTTTTAGAAACTTAGTCTTAGTTAATTCTTTCTACAAAATCAATGTTGCTGTGCCAATTAGTATAATTTTTAAATGGCATAAATATTAATTTTCTCAGTTGTAATGAATTTTACAGCTCTGCATGTAGCTACTGTTGTAGTTTAGGTTGATTTTCTTAAGTAGTGGCATGGCTTATGCACTTTATAAAATATTTATGGTTCGTAATTTATTGATTGGCTAATTTATATAGCATTTAAGCAAACTTTCATAGTAATGAACTATGTTTCAAGAAGGGTAGATGTTATCACCGTGATGGGCTTTTCATATACTTCTAATCCCTATCAATTCAGTAGCTGAAACTTCCATGCTGATTTCAAAACCAAAGGCAAATGACTGATCAGATCAAAATGTTCTCATGGTTAAACAGGTCTTTATATGATCAAATTATTGTTGTTTGGGAACAATAGAAAGGTCAATGGGGAGGGAGAGGAAGGGAGGGGGCAAGGGGGTCTAAAGGCGAAAAAAAAGATGGTAGAATGAGATGGATATCATTACCCTAAGTGCATGTATGAAGACATGAATAGTATGAATATACTTTGTATACAACAGTGATATGTAAAAATGTACTCTATATGTGTATTACAAATTGTAATTCTTTCTACTGTTATATACAACTTCAAATAAAAAAATAGAGAAAAAAATTACTGTTGGTTGGAAGGCAAAGTCAAAACTTGGCTTTACAGGAAAGGTGCCTTCCAAATTGTCTGAAGTGATGAAGTGATTCACCTTGAGCTGAGAGGGGCTTGCATTTTAGGTAATTTCATTTTATTTTTTTTTTTTTTTTGATAAGCTGTCTTTCTATATTTTTCTGTAATAAATATGTATTCCTTTTGAAATTGGGAAAACAAATGAAGCAGGAAAGCAAAGAATCAAGCAAAGAGACAAATGATGCAGGAACTTAGGCAACCTGGGTAATTCCTTAAATGGCAGCCCATGCAAATTGCAGATTCAGGTTTTAGTTTTGAAAGAATCAGTAGCTGCAATATGCAAAGTCCTTAGAAAGGAACTACTCTGGTGGCACAAATCCCAGTTAAGGAAGCTATCACATTGTAACTGAGGAATGGTGTTAGAACCACGTAGAGGTTGATGATGGAGACAGTTTAGAAGACTCATAGCAGTGATGATAGGAGAAAAACCAAAGTTATGCAGGAATGAAAAACCACACGTATGCAAATGGAATGAATTTCGGCTTAAGGCTCTCTTGTCCTCAGAAGCAAGAAATAAATACTTAAACCAAACAAAAATAAAGGAAAATAAATGTCCAAGTGTTTAAAATACTATAGAAAAATAATTTTAGTGTCTCCAGATATTTTTGTTGGAGCAATTGTGTTTCTTTTGAGAACAGTTGCCAATCAATCCACTATCAACATAGGCTGGAAGATGAGATTGAGAGGGCTACCGTGTGCCTGGATGCCAGCCTTTTGGATAATGAGAAGAAAGACGTTGGAGGTGTCCCACGATTCAGAATTTTTACTTTTGTTTAATCAAAATGGATGGATTTCTCTGGAAAGGAGAATTTGGGGCTTCTCTCTTCATCCCTCATCTCTTTTGTTCTCTGATGAATGGGTATATTAGAGGGAACTGGGCATCCTCAGCACCGATCCTTCCTTCCATCCTCTTAGGAGCCAGCCAACCACATGCAACCTCCTGTTGCTTGGGCCTAATTCTATGGTGGAGATGTCTACAGGGGAAGCCTCAAGTTTCACACGTCTCACTTTGACACAGCAGGTGACTCAGTGAAATTCTTACCGAAAGAATTAGCAAGGCTAACCCACTGTAAGTATGCATCTTACTCATCAGTCCATGTTCATCCTAAAGATTTCATTTTGATTCCCACCAGCTATATCTCAGCTGATTTTAAACTTGGATTGGCAAATAGGTTGTTATTTATTAAGATTTCTCTATCTGATGCGCATGTAGTAAAGACTTGTTCCCAATTAGTAGGTTCTCTATTCACCTCACTGATTGTTTCCTTTGCTGAGAAGAAGCTTTTTAATTTGAATCCATCCCATTCATTAATTCTAAATTTTAATTCTTGTGCAATAGGAGTCTTATTAAGGAAGTAGGAGCCTAATCTGATATGATGAAGGTTTGGGCCTACTTTTTCTTCTAATAGACTCATGGTCTCTGGTTTAATTCCTAGGTCCTTGATCCACTTTGAGTTGAGTTTTGTGCATGGTAAGAGATAGAAGTTCAATTTCATTTTCTTGCATACAGATTTCCAGTTATCCCAGCATCATTTGTTGAAGAGGCTATCTTTTCTCCAATATATGTTTTTGGAAACTTTATCTGATATAAGATAGCTGTAGTTGTGTGCATTACTCTCTGTGTCCTCTATTCTGTACCATTGGTCTACATGCCTATTTTGGTACCAGTACCATGCTGTTTTTGTTACTATTGCTCTGTAGTATACTTTAAGGTCTGGTATTGTGATGCCACCCGCTTCATTCTTCCTACTAAGAATTGCTTTGGCTATTCTGGGGCTCTTATTTTTCCAGATGAATTTCATGACCACCTTTTCTATTTCTATAAGGAATGTCATTGGAATTTTGATTAGAATTGCATTGAAACTGTATAATGCTTTTGGTAATATAGTCATTTTGACTAAGGTCTTCCTTCATTTCTTTCTTTAGTGTTCTGTAGTTTTCATTATAGAGGTCTTTCACATCTTTCGTTAAGTTGATTCCCAAGTATTTTATTTTTCTTGATGTTATTGTAAATGGGGTAGTTTTCATCATTTCCTTTTCAGAAGATTTGTCACTGATGTACATAAATGCCTTTGATTTATGGGTGTTGATTTTGTATCTTGCTACTTTGCCAAATTCATTTACTAGTTCTAAAGGTTTTCTGGTGGAATTTATTGGGTCTTCTAGGTATAGAATCATATCATCAGCTAGAATATATAAAGAACTTAAATATATTAACACCAAAAAAAACAAATAACCCAATCAATAAATGGGCCAAAGAACTAAACAGACACTTCTCAGAAGAAGATATGCAATCAATCAACAAATACATGAAAAAATGTTCAACATCTCTGGCAATTAGAGAAATGCAAATCAAAACTACTCTAGGATTTCATTTCACTCCAGTCATAATGACAGCTATTAAGAACACAAACAACAATAAATGTTGGAGAGGATATGGAGAAAAAGGCACACTCATACATTGCTGGTGGGATTGAAAAATGGTGCAGCCAATGTGGAAAGCAGTATGGAGATTTCTTGGAAAACTGGGAACAGAATCACCTTATGACCCAGCCATTCCACTCCTGGGTCTATCCCCAAAGGACTTAAAAACAGCATACTACAGGGACACATCAATGTTTATAGCAGCATTCACAATACCTAGGCTGTGGAACCAACCTAGATGCCTCTCAGTAGATGAATCGATAAAGAAAACGTAGTATATATATACAGAATGGAATATTACTCAGCAGTAAATGAGAATAAAATAATGGCATTTGCAGGTAAATGGATGAAATTGGAGAATATAATGCTAAGCTAAGTTAGCCAATCCCAAAAATCCAAATGCCAAAAGTTTTCTCTGATATAAGGAGGCTGATTCACAGTGGGATTGGGACAGGAAGCATAGGAGGATTAGAAGAACACTAGAAAGGTCAATGGGGAGGGAGGGGAAGGGATGAGGCAAGAGGGTAAAAATACAATGGTAGAATGAGAGGGTTATCATTACCCTAAGTGTATGTATGAAGACACAAATGGTATGAATATACTTTGTATACAACCAGAGATGTAAAAATGTGTTCTATATGTATATTATGAATTGTAATGCATTCTACTGTCATATACAACTCTGAATACAAATTAAAAAATAAAATAAATTAAAAGAAAAAAAAGATTTCTCAAATCCTGAAGCCACTGTCATTAGAATGTTGCCACACCTGTTCCTTGGTACCCCAGGATGAAGTGTATCAGATTTAATTTATTCAGAGAATAAAATGGCTGACTTCCATTTGGTTGGTGAATAGCTTCCACTTTCAGGTATATGTATTTGAGAAAGAGTGAGGATGAATGATGAGATCTGTGAGTTCCTAATGCTTCTTACATAGATTTTCCAGCAATTCTACTTTTTGGTCTAATTCCTCAAGTCCTATGGTCATAAACATTGCTATATCCAATTCATAGACACTGGATTTGTGCACTTTTTTTTTTTTTTTTTTTTTTTTTTTTTTGGTAAGTCAGGGTATGCAGGTTGAGCTTTCTCTTTTCAATTATGTTTGTTGTAACTTGACCATCTCTTCTCTCTCTTCTAAAACGCTATTATAATTTTAGTCAATTCTTATCTTCTCCCCATTCATTCCTTGTTGTGGATGTCATGGACTATATTGTTTGTTTACTGACATTTTAATAGGGCTATGGAAAGGGAGCAGTGTTGAATTGGCCTCACTTTCCTGGAAGTTCCAAAAGTGTGATTGTCAGTTGCTTAGGTAGCCAGAACTGAGGTCACCAGAGTTCTTACAAATAATTATTAATTAATAGTAAATGACAGAAATCAATTGAAGAACTTTATGGCTAAGGAAACTGTTTGGTTTAGATATGAGAGGTTCCCAAAAATTCATGCGTGAGACTGCGTAAGAACATTCAAAGGCAAAATGATTAAGTTGTGAGGTGTAACCTGATCAATGGTTTTATCCACTGATATAAATTAACTGGTTGGTAACTGTGGGCAGATGGTGTGGCTGGAGTAGGAAAGTTTGTAGGCAGGTAGGACTGGGTGTGTGCCTTTGGGGCACTATTTTGTCCTTAGTGGGCAAGCTCTTTGCTTCCTGTTGCCAGGTCCTCAGCTGCTCCCTTCTGCCACACCCCTTGATGTTCTGCCTCTCCTCACTACCAACCCAAAGCTATAGAGTCTGCAGTCTACATATTGAGACCTCTGAAGCCGAGATTCCCAAATAAACTTTCCCTCCTTTAATTGTTCTTGTCAGGTCTTTTGATCACAGCAATGGAAGAGCTGACTAAAATAAGTGCTTCTATGAATTATTACTTTTTATCCGTCACTCTGAACTATATTTTAGAAGGGTGTTATGATCTATGACTCATTAGAGAAGTTATTTAAAGAAATGAGAGAAATTTTCATGAAGACACCTTGGAATAACAAATGCTGTTTTCATCCTGGTTCTACTTGCTGACTGTTTCTGTAACTATAAAATGCTGGACCATTATGATGCAGTAATTTGTTGACTATAATAATTTGGTTCCAGGTTTTCAGTTTTAACTTTCTGGGTTTCCTTTTCTTTAATAATGTTAGTCAATGTGCCTAAATAAAAAAATTTTGAATGCAAATTACTTGCTTATTACGAAAAAAGGAAATAATAGAAATTAACATTTATTTACAACTACTTTACTATGCACTAGTTTGCTATCTGTTTATTTTTTATACCAAAACTATAGGAGGAAGAATTTTTGAAATCTCCTTTTTGAAGATGAAGAAGGTGAGGAACAGAGAGCTGTAATACATGCTAGATTATGCAGGTAGGAAAGCTTGCACCCAGGAAGGCAAATTACAAAATCCATATTCTTAACCACTATGCTGTACCAGTGTGACTGATTGCCTGTTGTACCCAGGGTTTTGCATGATACACTGTGGATAGAAAAACCCTTGCAATTTTATTCACTTTAATTTTCACTTCAGGAACTAGAATGATCCTAGATTTTGAGTATACCATGATACTACAATCAAATGTTGCGTCTGAACTTTGCGCTTTTTAAAAAACATTAAATTTTTAAGGGTAAAAAATTTCCAAAATAACAATAGAATATAAACAGTTGAACATAAATCTGAAAAATTACAAACATCAACTTATAGGGCCACTACTCCGGAGGAAAAAATATTGTAAATATGGGTGAAAAAGTACTTTAAAAGAATAATTTCTTAGTACCTCAAAAGCATTTCAACTCACTTTATATTTTAGAAAATATCAACAAGACAAGTTTTCATTATTCCCACATTCAACAAATATTTGATTTTATTTCCTGCTATATTCATTGCACATTTTGGTGATGAATTTAAATGTTCTAAAGTTCAGTTTCATGAAAGAGGCCATACTACAAAACTGTTTTGTTTCTGAACAAATATTTTATTAGTTCTATCCTTCTTGTTCTCTCTCTCTGAGCAACTTTCAATTTTTATTCTATTAATTCCCAGATCATACAGTCTGACAAGTCTATTTGCCTTCAAGGAAAATATTGAAATTACATGGTTTTGGTCATTGATTTCTGGAAAGTGTTTCAGAGATGATTTATGATACAATGATAAAATGCTTTTTCAAAGCATTATAACCAATAATGGAAACTAGGGCACCAGCATGAGAATGAAAGTATATGGAAATTTGATGAGAATATAAGTAATGAGCAAAATCAACATTTAAAGTCATAAAAATGCAACTTGTCAACAGATTCTTGGTCTAAGCTATCCATTATAAATCCTGGCTAAAATAGAGAGTAATAAAGCAAAACAAATCTGCAAAACATAATGAAGGCAAAATCCTATAAAAGAAACTGATGTTAAATATGATAAAAAAAAAACTAAGCATTTTATATTAATGTTTAAGTGATGCAAATTCAGTTTTGATATTCATATCTGATCAAAACTGAAAGAATATATACATATGTATGCAAAGTGAATCTGTTAATGTTAAATATGCTTTAAACCTATGCTGAAAATATCTCATAATTTAGGAATAGAAAAATAAAAATAAGTAGGATCAGGGCTATCAAAGGAGTAAATTAATTTGCACCACAATAAGAAAAACTGCAAGGTTTATTTGCCTGTCCTTTGATTTACTAGTTTTTTTTTTTTTTTTTTTTTTTTTTACGTGGACATGATATAAAAATATGGTTTTTAGGAGACAGTGTTATTATAAACCATTCAAGTGAAATAACTGATATTTGGAGAATATCATGCTAAGCAAAGTAAGCCAACCTCCAAAAAAACAAAGACTGAATGTTCTCTCTGATAAGTGGATGCTGACCCATAATGGGGGGGGGTGCTGTGGGGAGAATAGAGGAACTTTGATTGGGCAAAGGGAAGGGAGGAAAGGGGAGGGGGCATGCGGGCAGGGAAAATGGTGGTATGAGATGAACATCATCACCCTAGATACATATACGACTGCACAAGAAGTGTGACTCTACATTCATGTACAACCAGAGAAATGAAAAGTTCTGCTCCATTTGTGTACAATGGATCGAAATGCATTCTGCTATCATGTACAACTAATTAGAACAAATAAAATAAAAAATTAAAAAATAAATAAATAACAAACATGCTTTACAAAATTCAACTTTATTCTATTTGCTTCAGATGTTATTTAATAAAAACAAAGCAAAACTACATCTCTTGTGTACACTTACCAGATCATCCAAGATTGTCCTCAGTGTTTTAGATATGTTAACTAATCTAATGTGCATAACAACATTATGAAATGATTTTAATTATTTTTCTTTAGTGCAAAAATAAAGAAATTAAAAGTAGAGCTTATAATAAGTAGCTGAGCAGGACTTGAAAATTCAAGTACAGTGACTACGAGTTTCCTTGTGCATATTGGCTCATCAGAATAAGCACATTCAAACCTGGTTGCCCAGAACATTTTACCAATGAACTTCCTCATAAAGCAAGTATGAGATCTTGTGGTTGTAGACATCCTTGTCTACACTTGGTATCTTCAGGTATTTTAATTTTTTTTAAAAAAATTTGATTATGGTATATTATTGCTTTTCCCTAAATCTTGGTAAATTTGAGCATAATTCCCTATGCTTAGTAGCTATAGAATGTTTCTCTAGATTTTTAATTATTACATTTTCATCAACTATATGAAGGTATAATTTGCAGACAAAAAAATGCCCAGAATTTAAGTGTAGAGTTCTAGTGAATTATGACAAATTACTCTTTAGTAAAGGATAGCAGATAAGTCAGTGAATAAGGTCCTCTTTAGCCCCCAGTGCAACCCATTTTCTCTCAATTGATCACATGGTTGGACCCAAGCTGACACTAATTTTTTTTCTGCTACTATCAGATTTTTATTTTCTAATATATTATGCAAATAAAATCATACATTATCCATTCTATTCTACCTAATAATTCTAATGTCATGTATAACTAAAAAGAACAAATAAAATATATTAATTTATTTTGACATATTATACATACATGGAGTACAACTTCCCATTTTTGTGGTTGAACAGGAAGTAAAGTTACACTGGTTATGTATTAATATATGGACATAGGAAATTTATGCCCAATTCCTTCTACTGTTTTTTCCATTCCCATCCCTTTTCTCTTCTACCCACTCTCCCCTGTCCAATGCAGTGAACATCCACTACCCACCCCTCACCACTGGCCTACTGTGAGTCAGCATCAGAGAGAACACTGGGCCTTTGGATTTTGGGGATTGGCCTATTTCACTTAGCATGATAGCCTCTAATTCCATCCATTTATCAGCAAATACCATTATTTCACTTTTCTTTATGGCTGAGTAATATTCCATTGTGTATATATACACATTTTCTTTAAGGGATAGTATTTTTAACAAATGTTTAAATGATGAACTGTAAATTCCAAGTTCCTTTCCCCTCACAAAAGTTTAGACTCTGATCTTACTTCTTTCACAAAAATCAACTGAAAATGGATCCTGGACCTAAATTTGAAATGAAAGACTGAAAAAAAAAATCTTAAAAATATATCATTGGAGAAAATCCAGGTGACCTTGATAGGGCAATGAATTTTTAGGTGTGAAATCAGAAGCACGGTTGATGAAGAAAAATATGTTTCATTCCATTAAAATTTAAATCTTCCTTTCTAAGATACAGCTAAGATAATGAAAAGACAAACCATGGACTTGGATAAAATCTTTTCAAAGCTTTGTATGGATAAAAACTGGTTTCATTAACATACAAAGAACTCTTAGAACTCAACAATAAGGAGCAACCAATTAAAAATCAAGCAAACATCTAAAGAGGTGTCTTACCTAAGAAGACAGATGCCAAGTAAGCATAGGAAAGATGCTAAGCATAAATTTCTCTTATGGAATTGCAGATGAAAACCACAAGTTACCACCATAAACATATCAGAATGGTTGAAAATGAAACCACTGACTCCCCCAGTGTTGGGAGAGGGTGTGGTGCCACAGGCTTCAGTGTTGGGGTACCTCTCTAATCATTTTTTACTTCTACACACTTCCTACTCATGTTGCTACACACTTAAAATACTTCTTATACTTTCTGTAATCCCTAAAATGGAAGTTTCTCCACGCAAGAGAAATAAGTCAACAAATGAATACTTTCTTTTTAAATACATCATCAACAAAATAAACGAGTGACCTCTGTGTGCCATGGTTGAAAATGAGATATCCCTTGTCACAGACATGACCAGAATGTGAGCACTGCAGCAAATCTGCGGACATCACCCAGGGATATCATCAATCATTCACTCTTCCTTTATCTTGAAGAGAAAGAGCAGTACCATCTACCTTTCCCCATCTCAGTACCACATTGTTTCAACATTGCCACCTCCTCCAATCCACCAGTTCACACATGAATGGTAAATGATCAGTTCTACACAAGCATTTTTTTTTTTTTTTTTGCTTTAACTTATTAGGAATAACAATTTCTCTGATTTGTCATTTTTTAGTTGGAATATTTGTGAGAGAGCTATACAAACTTTGCAAAACTATTTACTTTATTAAGTGGAGGGTCCATCCATAAATTCATCTCATTATTGACTCTGATGTCTTTTTGAATATAGTATATCATAATATTCATTTTTATTGTATACATTTAAGTATACAATATGAAATTTTGGTATACATAGATATAATGGAATATTTATCAATGTCAGGCCAAATAATATACATAGCATCACACATAGCTGTTTTTTTTTTTCCTTTCTCTTCTACTACTTTATTTCTCTCTCTCTCTCTCTCTCTCTCTCTCTCTCTCTCTCTCTCTCTCTCTCTATTTCTACCATGATTTTGTTCTGTCTGTTCATCCATCAATGTTTGATTAGGGGGATTTACATATCTTGGCTGTTGTGCAGAATATTGCAATAAACCTGGGAGCACAGAAAGCTTTACAACCTGCTGATTTCATTCCCTTTGCGTATATGCCTGGCAGAGGGATTGCTAGGTCATGTGACATAATATTCTAAAATATACTGACATTCTTAGAGTAAATTGTGTTGTGTGGCTTTGGTTGGTCTTTGGCAACTGGTATCAGATTGCTATTATATTTGATGTTTCTAACTTTTTCTTTTTTCTTATTCTTTACTAGAGACTTTTGTTTCTAAATAGTTTCAGTTTGCCTAACTCTAACAATGCTTTATTTAATCTCACTTATATTATTTCTAAGAGTGGATAAACATATTTCAAAGGCTATTAAAATTTTTTATAAGATCTTTAACTCTAAATGAGTGCCGACATGCTAGTTTGGACCTTTACTATCTATATATACTCTAATGTCTTCCTTTGAAGTCTTTGGATTCCTTTTTGATTCTTTACATTATTGAAATAGAATTTAACACATCTAGCTGAGTAAATTTTATACCATATTTCATGTTAAATACAATTATCTTTAACCCCAATTATATAAATAAATATAACTATCTACATAATTTTTCCAAAAGTGTTAACAAAAATTAAGACTTAGGGAAAAATTATTCAGATTTGCTATTTTTCTCCTTTCTTTTAATGTATCTATATTTTGATGACCACCTATTCCTTTTTCTGTTATTAGACTAGTCTTTAATAACTTTGTTCCGTTTTTAATCAGCATTTAAACTGTTTCATGTACTTAGTTTAACCTGTTTCTTGTATTTACTTTTTGCTCCTGTGTAGATAATAAGGATTTGGGGAGCAACGGGAACATTCATTTAGCTAATCAGTACTTATGAGAAACTTAAGTCTTTAAAATGTCACACTTATATCTTAAACTACAGCAGAGCTGATCAGATAATTTGGGACATTCACTGTTACCTGACTTAAGGATAATGTATATAATCGGCATTTCTATTACCGAGGCCTAAAATTATAGAATGATGTAAGTACATGTTTACTGAATGAATAAAGGAAACAAAACTAAACCTGTCTAGAATGAATACTTCTCCATTTTTTTCTTGAATCTAAGTGAAGTGATGGGGCAGTAGTTTGCCATCTATATTTTACATGGACATAGAATCCCTCAGAATAGGATTAGAGAAAAAGTGATTGAGATTTTATATAGCTGCAGCTCAGAGACCATCAGTGTTCCTTTGTATTTATGCAAAGCATCATCATGACCTCTGCTATCAATTTTGGTGTTGGTATTCTTGACTTTTCTAGAATTTGCTAGAAAACGTAGTTGTTGCTTCTTAAAACAAATAAAGAAGCATGTACAATGCCTTCATAAAAGAAAGAACAAAGTTTCAAGATCCAAACAATCTGGTCAGATTCAGATTTAAAATCCTGGCTGCCTACTTAATGATTACATGACTTGGGGAAGTCATAACCTCAACTTACCTCAGATTTTTTTTCTTTAAAATGAAAATATTAATAGCACCTACCTCCCAGAATTGTGAAAATGAAATTAATGAGTGGATACAAAAGGTTTAAGATTTCCTGGTTCATAAAAGCTTTCATAAATAATAATAACAACCATTATAATATACAATGTGTAGAGCTGAAAAAGTCTTAATAGTAGGCATTTGCTACATTCTAATTCCTCAAAGGTTTCTGTGCAGAGTGGAGAAATCATTATTTTGGTTTTCTGGCACTTGGTGTTCACGAGGTACTACCTCCCTGAGTACCCAAAGCACATGACCTTATGCTAGAAGCCATTTAGGGGATGTAATTGAAGAATCATCCTTTCTTCATCTGAATAATTGCAATTGTATTTTAGAACATTGGACATAATTATATACACTGTACTGAACTTCATACTGGGAAACTTGTTTCTAGTCAATTATGAATCTTTTCTTTCTCAATGATTTGCTTCTGGAAACTGCAGCTTTGCATCTTATTTCTCCATTGTTCAAAAATGGAAAAGGAGAGGAGAGGCGAGAAGAGTAAGTGAAGGAGAGGATGCTGGAGATGGATTGATGGTGTTCTTTCAGTCTCAAAGAGTTCATTTGAATGGCAGCACTGTGCCCTCGATGCCCTTACAGTCATATTCCCTTACTCAAGTGTCAGCTTCGGAGATGAAAATAGATCATTTTATTTTCTCTTTTGAGGTCAACCTCTTAGAGATGGAACAGTCCGTCGCTGTGTTTATACTGAAATGGGTTTTTGAGCTGCACAGGAACATAGGTGGTAATACACTGCATGATTACATTTAATTTGTATTTCAATTCTAACTCTCTGGAGCTCTGGTTCTGCTTTCTCATTTTCCCTTTTTATGACAGTAGTGCATGGGGTGATAACTATAGATTTTCGTCAGTAACTCCCAAATCCCTCCTCGGGTTGGTAAGCTACAGCAATCTTTTCTCTACAATGTTTTTCTTTGAAATTTTTGGTGATTTTCTTCCTTCCTTGCACATCTTACTTTGCTTCAGAAACATAACATTTTATGAAATCTGTGTTTCCAGTATAAAATAGAATGGCATAATTCACTTAAATCAAATTTCATCAAACCTTATTAACATCCATACCTTCCTTTGAATTACTGTGGAATTCCGTGTGCCTTGAAAATAATTCTTAGTTGCTCAAAATGGGTAACAAAATGTTCCAGTTGTAGAAGAGAGAAACTGAAATCTGAGCCTTGTAAAAAGCTATTGTCATTAACAAACCCAAAGTTTTAGAATATTATCATTATTTCTTTTACCTGTCCACTTACCAATGTTTTCTACTTTCTCATGTGTTAATCAACATGAGCAAGTTTGAAAGACCCCCTGACCCCACCCCAACAAGTTCCTTTATCTTCTCAGATAAATGTTTACCTTCAAATGAAACAATTGCTCTTTCCCTACAAATGAGTGTGCACTTTGAAACAGGCAACAAAACTCTGAAATGTGGGATTAAAATGAATTATTGTAAATAATATAAAAGGTGAAGAATATATTGTCGAATAAAACTCAAGTGTTGTGATATCTATGAATGGTGTGAATGCTATTAAGTGTCAAATTTTACTAAATACATTCTCGGCCATGGAGTTCTACCTGTAAGTCATATCAATAGATATTTGCTGGGCTGCTGCTTTTCTTCCCCCCCCGGAAATATACTAATGTCTTGGGTACTTCCCCCATTGCCCTTTGCATTAGATTACTATCACTTGAACCTCTTTTCTTCTCTCTGTCCTCCCACCATTAAACCCCTTAAGACTTCCACTGATTATCTCTCTGCTTTATGCCTGCAGGTGTCCAGGGAAGTCCAACCCTACTCCATAGCACTTCATTGTGTTTCTCTTTGATGCCGAAATGCTTGTATCATTCTCCTCATGAACTTTGCAAACTGTGCAGTGTCTCACCACTGCCCTCAGTTTAGCATCCAAATTTCTCACTCTGATGATGCCTTTGTTGTTGGTGGTGGTGGTGGTAGTGGTGGTGGTGGCGGTTTGTTTTGCAACAGCTCTCCTTGCAGACATTTTTATTTTAGGAGAAGATACTGCTCCCATTTCATAGTCTTTTGTTAGAATTGTCAGCTACAGTGTCTGTCCAAGGAGTGAGTACATGAGCCAAACTTGACAAACTCTACCCAGAATTGAATCCATAATAGATCACTAAGAAGGACCAAAGGTGGTTGGAGTTAAGTCAATGGAATTATTGTACCCCAAAGAAAATGGCGTGGATTCCTACTATGGAGATCCCTGGGACTCTCTTTGTTCCTGTAGCTCTTGTGATTTGGCTACAGAGCTTCTCCTTTGATTATGTGACTTAGCCAGTTCAAACAAATTCCTAGAATTTCCAAAAATATACCTATAGTTGAATTTATTTGCTTTTGTTGCTTTGTTAATGGATTCAGTTTTTACCACTTCACTCTCTTCTCTTACAATGTCCCACCATGCATCTAAGACTTACTGAATTTTGTGTCCTTCACTGTTTGACCATCCTTTGTTTGGCTTTATATAATGACTTCTCATGTTCCCTTCACATGGAAACCCTGTTTCTTATCTGCATTTCTCTACTTCCTATACAACCTCCAGAATTAAACTCTGTCATACCCAGATGCTTCTATCCTGACCTCCTGTAGCCCATTTAGCACAGTTTCAGCTGTTGCTTGTCTTCTTTTTTTTTTTTTTTTTTTTTTTTTGGTACTGGGGATTGAACTCAGGGGCACTTGACCACTAGGCCACATCCCCAGCCCTTTTTTGTATTTTATTTAGAGACAGGGTCTCACTGAGTTGCTAAGTGCCTCACCATTGCTGAGGCTGGCTTTGAACTCGCAATCCTCCTGCCTCAGCCTCTCAAGTGCTGGGATTACAGGCGTGCGCGACCGCGCCCGGCTTGTTGCTTGTCTTCTATAGAAAAGAAACTGTAATGTTTAGAGTCTGTTTTTTGTTATTCATATTTTGTTAATAGTACTTAGCTTTTACAAAAAATTAACAAATGTTTGTTAAATAATGAATACATGAATGCATGTAGGGAAAACCTATGGAACTCAAAAGACATTGGATAACCATCTTCCAAACTGAATATAAAGAAGGTCCAAGAAGCCTAAGAGAAAAAATGAAGAAGATCAGTGCTGGTTCTTGTTACTCCAGAAGGAGAACAAAGGGCATGGGGTTGATTTGCTTCATGATAGATGGGATCAAAGGAGTTGCTGAAAAGTTGAGTAGGACATTTTGACCCCAGCATTGCAAACTCTTTACATTTCAAAATGTGCTTTGTCCTAAGGTAACACTATGCAGATATGCTGACAAATAAAATTTATCTCATGTAAACTCTGAGTTTTTGTGGAATAATGAGGCCTCATCTAGCTTTGGCATGAATGAGTGTGGTGATTGATTAGCAATGTCTGCCTGGGAAGAAAAATTAGGAAGTATGAACAAGAGTGATAGAGGTATTTTATAATCCATATGCTGCTATAATGCATTATCCTCTATTTGCCTTTTGAATTAAATTTTTCCAGGAAATTCCCAAGGATACATAGAAAAGGACAGATTGACTGAAAATCTATAGAAAGCTGACTATACAATCTATAGAAAAACTGATATAAAACCATAGAAACATTAAATTGTTAGGTTGCCCTGAACATAGTTATTCATGTTGTGGATATGAAAGTCAAGGACCAGAGAAGGTAAAGGGTTTTCCCAAGACTGTCACCAATCCATCAGCAATAAAATTTATTTTTTTTTTTAATATTTCCCAGTCTAGAGTTTTCAACTTACATAATCCAAATTAAGTTTTCTTTTTAAATCAACGACTGAACTTTTAAAAGTCACTTATTGGTTGTGATGACTTTCCTAATTAGTTTACTTTAGCTCCTCTTAAAATTTGTAAACTATGCTTATAATTGGATCATATAATTATGTACCTGGCAGCTATCAAGAAATTAATAATTGTTGCCTAATATTTTCATTGTGATATTTTAGTTCAAGTACAGTATTGAACTGACTCATCTCCCAAATTCCTTGAAAGGATGTTGGTGTCAGTTTTCAAGGCTGGTGAAATTAGATATACTTAAGGGATTTGGGGCACATATAATTTGTGTAGTAGAGGAATTAAGATATTTGAATATTGTGGGTAGGACTTAGATCATGGAAAGAAGTAAAGAGGACAATTGGGGGATGGAAAGATGCCTGAGGGAGGAGGAAATGTGGAGAAGAAACCAAAATACCCATTTTAATTAAGTAAGGTTTTCCCCAATTCCGCCTCTTATAGTCTGGTGTTCGATTTTCAAGATTAAGTTTTCCTTTTCTTACTGTAGTTTCAATTGATTATCACATTTTATTTACAAAATCAAAGGTGGTGAGGGAAGCAGTCATAATGTTGGAAATCCATCCAACACCCTTAAGCCGAAAACATTACTAGGAATAAAATAGTTAGGGATGAGCATAGTTAGCAAGTATAGGCAGCTGCTCTATACCAAGCACTGAGCTCATTGTTCCATTCTTGTTGCCTTATGTAATCACCATGTGATTCTATGAAAAAAAAAAAAAAAAAAAAAAAAAGTCCTCATTTTGTGCATAAGGAAAAGGTTTCCAAGAGCCAACTTGACAAAGTCATGATGGTAACAACCAAGTGTAAAAATGCAAAACCACTCTGTCTCCAAAGTCAACACCTTCCCCATTGTAGAAGACTCTATGAAGCCAACACCTTCCCTTGTTTTTTCTTGTGATTTTCACACAGAAGGTAACATCCCCCACCACCATCTCCACTTGAATCAGGCTTAAGCCAATGGCAGGTCCTTGGGAAACTCTATAGCCCGCCTCCTGTTCTGACTGCATGTGCTCCCGGGACACCATTTGGCTGGGTCGCTCTAAATGATTTGTGAGAACTTTGCACATTCTGTTTTTACTCCCTGAAAGACCCTTCCTCAGTCATGCCAGTGGTCACTTCCATGACTTGGAAATCTTTCCTGACACTCAGGCATTAACCTGGCCCCGCTCTTCACCTCCTCAAACTTTCAACCCCAGGGGTTCTCACCCCACTGCAGCAGGACCAGGGCTGTGGCACTTACCTGCACCACATTATGGATGCCACAGTGTTGAAACTGTTGCTTGATGTACCACTGTCTTCACGGTAATGAGAGGATTATAGGGAATGAGTTTAGCCACCCTTCTCTCCCTCTGCCCAGCACAGCAAATACAACCTAATAGGTGTTCCAAGAAAGTATTGAATATATTGAATAATTAAAAATAATGTCATTCCTGAAGAATTTTATATGCCATGCTTGTATTTAGTTTTTCAATATGTATAGAAGCAAAAAAAAAAAAAAAAAAACCAGTTATTTCCACTTAAGAAATTGGGAAAATAAGGCTTAGAGAGGATTTAAGATTTAATCTTGTTCAGACAAAATTTTGGTCTCTTTAAAGTCAAATCCATACTCATAAGCACTGCCCATTATTCAATGCCTTCATGAATAGAAATAATGCAAAGAATAAGATACATGATTTTGGCAAGGTGAGGTGGTGTAACTGCACCAACTTGGGAGACTGAGGCAGGAAAATCTCCGGTTCGAGGCCTCAAGAGCAGTCTGGACAATTTGGAGAGACCCTATTTCAAAATTACAAAACTAAAAATAACTGGATTGTAGTGGTAGAGTGTTCCTGGGACCTGGGTTCAAGCAACAACACACATACACACAGACACACACAGACACAGACACACACACAAGTTTTGGAACATGGTCTTGCCATGTAAGGCTGCATTGACTACTGATCTTCTATTAAAAAATACAATAGCTTAAATAGCCCATTTCCTTGTGCTATCAGAGTATGCCAAGTTGTCTCCAAATTGGCACTTTTGTCCTTCTGTTATCTCTCCCATGATGCTCAGCACTTCTAGCCTGCGTATTCAAACCTTACCTGTCTATTTGGGGTAAATGAATTAGCATTCATACTCAATTTCCAAGTTAACAGTGATGCACCCACCTCTGAAGTCACAATACATTCTGTCCCTTTAATTCAGTGCCTTTATTTAAAAAAAAAATTGTAATTGATGCATGTTAATTATACAGAATGGTGGTTTTCATTGCAGCATATTTGTACATGTAACTAACATCACTTGATGTTTGCACTTTTAGTGATATTTTGTTGTGGTAAGAGTGAAGCCAGAATCTGACAGGCAGTCAGTATAGATAGGTAAATTGAGTCAGATCAAGAAAACCAATTTTGAGTGAGTCCTGGGAAGTTGGAGATTTGTCCCCAGGGGATTGGAATGTTAATTCCTGAAGGGCAAAACATCACACCGGGGTCAGCCGTGCAGCCAAGAGATTTATTCAACAGCCTTTGTGGCTGGTAGCAAAACCGGAGAAGAGGTGCTCTGGTCGAAGGTTCGAAGAGGTGCTGGGAGAGGGGAGTCAGGGAGAAGGGAGTGTGCAAGCTCTGGACAGAAGGTGGGTGCTTGGTCGCAAGGGCTAGGATCTCTGGAGCTATCAGCTAAAGCAGCTGCTATCTGGCTGGAGGCTGGAGCTGTTGGCTGGGAGTGGCCGTCAGGCTGAAGGCGATGGGTCTGGAGCTGTCACAGGGCTTCCTCCTCTCCGTAGGGTAGAGCTGATGTGTCTGAGTGGCTTCCTCCTCTCAGCAGCGACGAGCTGATGTGTGCATCTGTGTGTGTGTGTGTGTGTGTTCTGAGTCTCTCAAACAGGGCCCTATATAGGGATTTCCGGTGGGAGGTGCACCAGAGCAACCCCAATGCCATTGGCTCTTGGCCCATAGAACAGGGCGACCTTTAAGCCTATTGGCTCTTGCTCGGGGAAAAGAAACATCCTGTCCGGGAAGAAACATCCTGCCCAGGGAAGAAACATCCTGTCCGGGGAAGAAACATCCTGCTAGTAACAGTGAGTCTTAGGATCAGAGATAGGTGTGGGAGTGGGCAGATAACACCCGAGATCATGGGCCACTGAAGGTTGTATGGCCAGTGAAGAGAATAAGAGGAATAAGGACAGAGAAATGAGCAGCTAAATGGAAGGATTTCAGAATTAGAAATCCATCTAAACAGAAGCTCTTCCATAGAAGTTGGAGAAGACATGGGGTGGGTGAAGCACACCTTCTGAATCACATGTTCAGAGGGAGCTGAGTGCAAGAACTTGACCAAGTCCATGCAACAGACAATCTTTTCAAGGACAATAAAAGATTCAACTTGAAGATTTTGCTTCTGTCTTTAGAGATGTTTGACCTTGTGGTAATTTCTGCCCTTTTCTGCTTTTGATACACTGGTTCTTTTGTGTCCTTGTCATTTTCCTCCTGGATTTGTCAATACAAATGGATCAAAGAAAGGAGATTTGGCCTCTCCTTAAAAGCGGACCCCTTTACTCTAGAGGACATTTGTATTCCATGAAGAAGAGCCAATGGAACAGTTGGGAAGGGAAGACTCACTTATTTTTTCTGTGTTATACTCAGGTGCCCAAATTCCATGCCACCTGGACCATTCAGCAGCCCTGATTAAGGAGCATGGGGCCTGGCAGCCTGTGCAAGGCTGCTCCCAGAGCTGCTCACACTGCCTAGGGCGGCTCACAGCCTGATAGGCTCCAGACAATCTGTCATTTCTGCAGTGTCCCAGTGACCTTTGGCAACAGCAAGTGCAAACAGGTGCCTGGAGGCTGAGGGATTCCAATACAGAGGATTTGCCCTTTCTTTATTTTAAAAACCATAGGTGTTATGGAGACCACAAAGAGTCCTTTAGAAGTTTCATTTAAAATCAAGATCAACTTTGGGCTTGTTATAATTCTAGATCAAAAAAGGTGTGGTTACCACCTTTGTTATGATTTTTTACTCTGTTTTCACCAGGTATGGAAAATAGGAGGAGATTTTTAAATATTGATGGAGACAATAACTTAGGTATGTATCGTCCTCTAGATGCATATTGTGTGTGTGTGTGTGTGTGTGTGTGTGTGTGTGTGTGTGTGTAGAGAGAGAGAGAAAGAGAGAGGAGAATCTTGAATACTTTACATACAGATATACATATAAGTAAAAATATAGAAATATGTGTGTATGTAAAATTATGTCTTGCATATTATACGTATATGTATGTAGAGATGAGATATATATATAGAGAGAGAGAGGGTATCTTGAGTACTTTATATATACATATATCAATATATGTAGATACATAATCATATATATGTATATACAAATATACATATATATGCATATGCATATATAAATGAGTATATATGTATCTATATATATCATATATATCCATATATATAGAAAGATATCTTGAGTACTGTATGTGTGTATCTGTGATCTCTTCAAAGTATCTCTGATGTAGTATTTGTTCATTCATTTTAAATATGGATGTTCTCTGTTTCATAAAACCTAAAACTATTTACCGAGGTTTAACTGTTTTCCTTAAATGTCATATGTATACACACACATATACACATACACACACATACAGCAGTGTCTACAGAGAGAGAGAGAGAAAAACAAAGACAACTACAGAGACAGAGACAGTTCAGAGAGATTTATGACTATGCAGTTATTATCTCCCCACATATAAGACAGTTACCTTATTATATGAATGAGGGACTACATCAAAACATCTCACAGTCCCATTTCTGTTGAGATCTGCACAGTGTTACAGAACGGGGATCCCCAAATGCCTCCAGGTTGAGAAAGCTGACCATGAACATGGCCAGGCCAGGGTGCTGGGTACTGGGGCAGGGTGATGGGGGAGGAAAGGGGGATGGGGGCTGTGGAACTCTGGGAGCTTCATGCCAAGCCGGAAAGTGTCAGCAACCTCTTACTTCCCCTCACTGTAGCTGCGCAGAATATAGGTCCGGTTTTGCCAGATTTTCTTTCTGTTCAAAAGAAGCCCATGAACCAGAGTTCACACAAGTTCTTTTGACCTATAAATGTGATTTTATTTTGTTCTGAACAAAAATACACCAGCAAGCTGAATCTTGCTCTTGCGTCATTTTCTATCGCCTATAGGTGGAAATGTTCAAGTGACTCTAATTCACTCATTTCACTCTCTCCTTCTCCTTTCTTTTCTACTGTAGTGTATCTTCAACATTGAAAGATTGTAAGTAATTTTTAATGAGCCTTCAGTTATTCCTTTAGATTGGAGATGTAAGCTAAAACAAGCACAGAATTAAGAGATGTATTTCTATTTTTCCATGATTCAAAAGTCAACATATTTAGAAAATGCATTTCAGAGTGATTAGTCTCTGTGCTTAACACTTTTCTTATCCATGATCTCTTCAAAGTATCCCTGATATAGTATTTGTTCATCTACTATGAATATGAATTTTCCTTGTTTCATAACACTCAAAACTATTTACTGAGTTTTAGCTTTTTTCTTCATATGCCATAGACAAAAATCTTTTCTTGTTTTTGAATTCACCTAAAGTTCATTGGTAAGAAAAATGCTATGCCCACTCTCTGAGTCTCCCTTGTTCAGCTCATTTCATCTTGATCGTGATCTCTGCCCTAGGACATTGAAATTATTTTGTTTTTGACCCATCCTAGAGAGTAGAAGAATTCTAATACTATTTATTGCAACATTAAAGAATTTGTGCCACTCTAATTTTTCCAGCCCAAACTCAGCTTCATCTACTGCTCATCCAAGATCCCTTTCCAATTCTCTGCTGGTAGTCCTTCTTTACACGTGATTTACAAGTTTACAACTTCCAAATTTATATCTGCAATTTTCCATAGTTCCATCCTCACCCTTCTTGCAGTAGTCAATAGAGAAGGAATGAGTAAACCTCACATATGAGTACATATTAAAGCAGAAAATACACTATTGAAGTTTTGCTTACTAGAAAATTATATTTCACTAGCAGACTCACTGAACGCATAGTTGGTTTTTCTAACTGCTCTTCCCATTTGGAGAAGAAGGCACTATTTTCCTTTTTTTCCCTAAATACTTTGGGTGTACAAATTATTTTTCTTTCCCCGAAAACAATTCTTTTCCTTTTTTTTTCAAATCAAGCCTCTACATTTTTTTTTTCTGGCTCTGTTATGCAAACAGTCTGGTATACGGTATTTATAATGTTGAAAGGAAACAAATTCTTAATTCAGTCAAAGCTTCCTGGCCACTAGCACTTGATTAACTACAATAACACTTTGTTATACTTAGAATGAAATCCAAGCTCATTAGCATAGTCTACAGCACCCTACAGTAGGTGCTCCTGTATTCCTGTCCAGTATCTCCTAAGACTTTTTCTCTCAGCCATTATATTTAAGCACCATGTGCTTTATTTCTCCTCCAGCACCAGCTCCCCATTTCTCTCTGATTCACATGGCTTATTAGTGGGGCTTCTTGTCTTTCATGCCTTAGAACTTGTTGACTTCCACAGAGATCATCCTTGGCCAGCATGTGTTTTATTTAAGTGGATTTATGTTCATAATTGTACTTATTGTTTTAATGACTTTAATTATGCTTTTATTATCTGTCTCTTCTACTTGAATGTAAAGTGGATGAGATTAGGAACCTGTACTATCTTGTTCACTTTGACATTTGCAGTGCTTACAATAGTGCCTGCCTTTGGGAGAAAACAAAACATTCTTCCCTTTCCCTTTTCTCTCACTGTTTCCCAGAAACTATATAAAAACTAATAAAATGACTACCTCAGATTTTTTAAAAATCCACGTTAAGCATCGATGATAATCAATTCATTCAGCTGTAAGAATTTATGATCTACACGTAGAAAGCTGCAGCCAGTTGTCAGGCAGTTTAGGAAAGAAACAAAGACAAGCTGCTGTTATTATTTCTGAAATCCTGCAAAGATGTCAAAGGAACATCTCTGATGAAGGTCTGAAGGGTTGCCACGGAGCAGTATCTACAGGGTTTCTCCTTCACAGAGTTTAGCTGTAGTATGAGGCATCTTTCTAATGCAAATGTAATAGAAACAACCAGTTTCTTTTATTTGTTACTGATTCTCAAGCATTTGGTTTCAAGACCCCTTTGCCATATAATACATTAGTGGATATGCAGGTTGTTGTACATATGTTTTATGCATTTTATGCCCACCAATATTTACTGTTAAAATTAAATGGGGTAACATTTGTCATGCGCGGTGGTGCACGCCTGTAATCCCAGTGGCTCAGGAGGCTGAGGCAGGAGGAACTGAGTTCAAAGCCAGTCTCAGCAAAAGCAAGACACTAAGCAACTCAATGAGACCTTGTCTCTAAATAAATACAAAATACGGCTGGATGTGGCTCAGTAGTTAAGTACTCCTGAGTCCAATCCCTGGTACCTCCCTCCAAAAAAATTAAATGAGGAAATATTTAAATATTTATTGCTAAATATTTAGTAAGTATTACTTATTTATTGTTCATTAAATATAAATATTTATTTTATAGATAGTAATGAACTCATTAAATATGAAAATAAGTAACATTTTCATGGAAATTAACTATTTTTCAAGAAATATCAAGAAGAGTGGATTGCTTTTTCTGGAAAATTTCCTTTGGAACTTAGTAGGAAAGCTGAATTCTCATATCTAACTCTCATTCATTCTTGTGTTGTTATGGTTGAAATATATGAAGAAACTCTGGTCTCATATGGTTATACAGTTGAAAAGAAAAGGGTATTTATATCATCTTTGAAGATAGTCATAACTATTTTCTCCTATTACATAAAAACTTGACCAATTGTAGTTTCTTAAATGGTAGCTGCAATGGAGAAGCTAAAATGGTATTTCTTAAATTTTTTTACTCTGCTGCATTAAAATTCAACAGTCTATGTGGCACAGTGAATGGATATTTTAACTGTACATAGCCTTTTTTTTTTTATTTAACATTATCCACCAGTCATTTGGGAAATCTTGTTTCACTCAATGAGTTATGTAAATCTCTCTTGAAAGTGCAAATCCTATCATGGGCAATAAATGTTATCAGTTGTTTTCCTTGAAGAGAGAGGATGACTCCATTCATTTTTGAGAATATGTCTGCCCGATGCCCAAATTTAGGTCTGTAAGTAGATTTTTAAGTAAAAATGATATTCCACAAAACAACACTCCAGATGGGAATTCAAAAAAATGTTCAAGTGCTTTTCCTTGATACATCATGGCAATTCATCATGCAGCAAAAGTGTTTTATGTTACTATCCATTTTATCACACAGAATACTAAGAAGGGATGAACTCAGTGGTTGAGATTTAATAAATTGTTTCACTGCTTTGTCAAGGACATTGCTAAGTCAAACTGACTGTTTTTCCTCCTGTGATGTGGAGTGGTAAATAATGCAATAACTATTAGTACTTTGGGCTTCAGCTATCCTGATTTGTTCTTGAGTACAAGCAGTTTTGTTATCACAATTGCTGTTACATCATCAGTGTAAATGTCAAGGCAATGAAACAAGGCAAAAATCTTAGTATCATTGTGAAAATGGTTTTGATCATGTGGATACCCTTAAAGGTCACAAAAACCCCAGAGGGCTACATAACACATGATATTATTACCAAACACTTGAACACATAGCCAGACAGATGGCTTAATCCCCAGTTCATTTCTCCTCATTCAAGCAAAGTTGGTTAGCACTGGGTCAATCAATCTTATTGTTTCTCAATGGAGTAGACAAAACTGGGATATTAAAGAAACTAGAATCATCACATCTGAAGTGAGCAGTTCAAAAAGTGTCAGTTGAAAAATTCAGTTGGACCACTTTGAAGAAAGCTAACAACTAGTTCTTATAGACAGGCTACCAAGTATACCATCTCAAATTTTAAGGTAATAAAGTATCTTGATTCTGGAGTAATGGATTCTTGGGTGAATACTTAATATTTTTTGGATAAATACTCATCTGTTCCCTATAAAGAGATATAGACAATTTGTGCCATCCATCCTGCAGAAGGGAGCTTTTCTTCTATACAATATACATAAAAATATGTCCTTGAAAACATTTGGCATTTGGCTTTTTGGGATTGGCTAACTTCATTTAGCATTATATTCTCTAACTCCATCAATTTTCCTGCAAATGCCATGATTATATAAATGTTTTCTATGATATAAGGAGGCCAATTCACAGTCGGGTTGGGGTGGGGAGCATAGGAGGATTAGAGGAACACTAGAATGGCCAATGGGGAGGGAGGGGAAGGGAGGAGGCAAAAGGGTGAAGGAAAAAAAAAAGATGGTAAACTGAGATGGATATCATTACCCTAAGTGCATGTATGAAGTCACAAATGGTGTGAATATACTTTGCATACAACCAGAGATTTGTAGAAAAGTGCTCTATATGTGTAATATGAAATGTAATGCATTCTGCTGTCATTTATAACATCTTAGAGTAAAAAAAATAAATTTAAAAAATATGTCCTCGAATCAATCTTTAATCACATTATGAAAGTTCTTAACAGTTTTAACAGTTCCTTGTCTCAATTTCTCATCTTACAAACTAAGGACTCAAAACAGTTCAGTGTGAATTAAGTAGAGTCTTTCAAGGGATAAAAGTAGAACAGCCAGGCGCGGTAGCACAAGCCTGTAATCCCAGCACTTGGGAGGCTGAGGCAAGAGGATCGCGAGTTCAAAGCCAACTTCAGCAATGGCGAGGCACTTAGGAACTCAGTGAGACCCTGTCTCTAATAAACTATAAAAAAGGGCTGGGGATGTGGCCCAGTGGTTGAGTGCCCCTGAGTTCAATCCCTGGTACCAAAAAAAAAAAAAAAAAGAAAAAAAAAAAAAGAAAAGTAGTAGAACAAAACAAAACAAAATCTAGGCTTAAAGGGAAGTTACGGGGGCAGGAGATTGATCAGATCATTTTATCAAATTTTATTACAAATATGGCATAATGAATCCCACTATTATGTAGCACCAATTTAAAAAAAAATAAAAAACTAGACGGCTTACACACCATAATGGATGTGTTTCAAATGTAAGTTCCACATTTACCAGAGCAAATATCCCCCAATATGTATAAAAATTGAACTTAAAAATACATTACCTTTATATTTATTGGCGAAAATACTGCCAAAAGA
This sequence comes from Tamias sibiricus, assembly GCA_025594165.1. NCBI lineage: Eukaryota > Metazoa > Chordata > Mammalia > Rodentia > Sciuridae > Tamias > Tamias sibiricus. Next base: position 18,119,234 of record CM046662.1, read on the forward strand.
ATGGAAGACTTCAGAATTGTGAGAACTGGAAGTATTTAGGCAATAAACTCTCCTGAGTATTGCTATGCAAATGCAAGTCTCTATGCTTTTCTTAAAAAGGTTTTTTTTGAGAAGGAGGAAAAAGTAAACCAGGTGTAAATTACATGAGACTTAACCATCTTCAAGGCCTGTTTCAAATGCTTATCAAAAACCCTCCCCTTCTCTACCCCCCCAAAATAAATAAACAAATAAATAAATAAAGTAAGCAATTTACCTTTTTTAACTTTGAGTTACAATTATGTACAAAAGCTTATACACACTAAATACACATAGGTATATGTATGCACTTAGATAAACATCTATACCCATCATTACAACCAAGATACTAAATAAATATATCACCTCCAAAAATTTCCATGATTTTTTTAATCAAATATTTAGCAAGAGATTTATCCTCTAATGTATTTTAAAGTGTACAATATTGTATTGTTAACTATAGGTACTATGATGTGTGGCAGATCTGTAGAACATATACATCTTGCATAACAAAAATTTAATACCCATTAAAAAACGGTTCCCCATTTCCTTCTGTCTCTGGCAATCACCATTCTATTCTCTGTTTCTATGAGTTTGAAAATGATGTGAGGTTCAAATAAATGACCTCACAATAACCTGGCAGGGATTAGGGGACCAGGCTTTTGACTGGAAATCTTTCTATGGGCTTTTAAAGGTAGATGGAAAATGTGATTTTAGTAATATCCTAATGCTATCTGTTAGAAAATAGTACTTTTGGGGACATAACTTTATTTTTTAAGCCTAAAAATAACTGTTGTACACCCCTGATAAAACAATATAACTTGGGTCACGATTTTTACAAGCAAGTGAGATTTGTTGATGTTCTTACAATAGAAAGACAATGCCTAGCTTCCTTTCTCCCATTCATGGTCTATAATAAATCTTCAGTTTTCTTGGTAACATTGATGGTGATGTATTGTTTAGACAGAAACAAGTGCATCCAGCATCCTGGAAATAGCATTGCCTAGGGAGGTGAGATCACGTTTTAGACACCACCTTTGCAATAAATTGTGCAAATTGGGTAATTGGTTTTCTTGTGCTGTAGTGACCTCATCTTTAAAATGAGGCTACTGCCCTGTATGTACCTTTCAAATTCCCATTACCTAAATTTTCACACTTAAAGTAAGTGGCTCTGATTCCTGGTATTGGAATGCTTAAAAATGATCCATTTGGGCTTATTTATAGTTCTTTTTTTCTATTATGGGTAAACAGTGCTTCTGGGGTTTTAATAAATAAAGGTTTTAGGGGAGATGCTTAAAATGATAAAGGTGAACAGAATCATGAGGTTGCTCATTTGATCAGAATATGTCATTTCCTCCTTAGCAAAACACAATTTTATACAAGAAACGATGTTTTAGCTTCTGCTGTAGGCTAGTTAGATATTTAAACTTATTGCAAAAAAATAGTGCCTTATGTACTTTTCAGATTTATGAGAATTAAATACTTGGTTTCAAATGGTGACATGTGAAAAATATATTGAATCCCATTAAATAGTCTATAAAACTATTTTGTTATTACTATGAAAAAAAATCCTAAATTATACCATACTTCGCAAGTCACGTGCCTCAGTACTTCAAGGTTCAAGATCCCTTTTCAATAGACTCTTAACTACTTAGTATACCTATTGGTATTCACTGACAAATTAAAAGAAACTTAATGACATATCTGTTGTTGCTTAGAGAGGACACTCATTCCTCCAGGAATAGGAGAATATATTTATGCTCTTACATTAATTTCTTAGGGCTAATAGCATATTATCACAACCTGATGACTTGAAACAACATAAATTTATTTTCTCAAAGTTCATAAATCCACATATCATCCGGCCTGCACACCCTCCCCAGGCTGTGTGGAGGATTCTCTCTTCTGTCTTCCAGATCTTAGTAACTTCCGGAGTTCCCTGAGGCTGTACCCCTGGGACCTGTCTCCATATTTACGTGGATTTTTCTGTGTGTGCTGTCTCCTCTTCTGTCTGTGTCAAAGCTCCTTATGCCATTTGTTTTTGACTTCTAAGGACTTGTCATTAAATTTAAGTCCAGATGATTAAGGCTGATCTCATCTTGAGATACTTAATTATATCTGCAAAGAACTTTCTTTTTTTTATTTTCCCCCAAATAAATCCACATTCATAGGTTTCAGGAGTTTGGACAACATGAACATGCATCTCTTTTTTTTTTTTTTTTTTATTCAACCCAATACAAATAGAATTGTGTTTATGTGTTTCCACAAAACCTTCTTTGGTCTGTTACTCTGTATTCTACCTATGTGTTCTTAAAGGGAGAGATGTCCCTGGAGAAAGAGGCCATATTATTACCACCTTTCTCTTTCCTAAAGTCTGGCACATTTCTTCACACATAGGTCAACTTAAAACATATGTGCTCAATTAATGAATTTCCTGTGATATCCATAGCATGACGCTACATTTTGATTGCTTTCAACATTGTTTTAATGTCATCTGGGTTAAATATCTTTCTTCTTTTCTGTAATACGACATAGTGAAGGATTAAGGCCTCCCTGGGGAAAGCCCAACATAATCATGTTTTAATTTCTTGCTAGAAATTTGAGAAATGTGTATTATAATCCTGGATCTGTCTTTACTGGAGGACTTAACCATTATGGCTTCAGTGATTTTTTTATTTATAAAATAAAACTTATGAGGACAACTGACAATCAAATATGTGAACTCAGACTCCACTGTGGATTTCCCAACCCCAAAATAGTCTGTGAAAAATATGACTGCTGAGGAACCAAAAACCACCAATATTACCAGAAAAACTTTGGTTTACCTTTTAGGGATTGAATAACTTTGTTAAAGAGAAGTACTCAACAACATTATGAAGAGGCTCTTATTGTGCCCCTTTGATAATAATTGTGAAGTCATAAATAAAAATTGCAATCAATAATGTGGTGTCTCAACTTTCAATAATAAACCTCTGGGCCATGTAATATTTTTCTATGATATTTACCGCACTCTAAAATTAGAACATTGTTAGCATATTCTATACCTCATTGTTCAAGATCATAAAAATGTATAATAATTATAATATCCATAAACATTCTCTTGCTCCTAAATTAGTGGAAAACTATATGGACAAAAGAGATATAGCTACAAACAGCAGAGCAGATGTTACTGTTTGACCTACAAATAGCTGTGCTGTCACGTAGAGAGGAGAATATAATCTCATTTATAGTGTTGGAAATTGAGTTTCCTCTTTAAAGAACAAAGCAATTTGATTTTTCGAAAATATTTGAGTTTTAGTATGTAAGAAAAGACCTCTGTGTTAACAGGTTCATTGAATTTTATTCCTTTATTTTACATGTACTCACTTTTCCATTTGTGGGCAGAATTTTATTCCAGTTACCAGGTTTCTATTGAATGAGAAAAAATCTCTGAGATCTATTTTGATATCTTTGTGTTACTTGTCATTTACAGTGAAATGTATGTTTTTCTAGTGAGGCCATATTTTATCATTTAAAACCTCTGTCTTTCTCTTTCCTCATGTCCATGGATGGTTGCCTTAAATTCTGAAATAAAACCACTGAATCCATAAATATAGACTGGGTTATGTTGATGTCACCTGATCATGCGTAATTTCCCAAAACCTGTCCCATGAACCAGCAGCATCAGCAATTTTCTGGGGACTTGTTAGAAATGTGAATTTGTGGACGCCATCCCAGATTTGTTGAATTGGAAATTCTGCAGGTTGAGTCCAGAAATCTGTGTGGTGAAAGCCCTTCCAGGGAAAGGTTGAATGCATGATTAAATTTGAGAACCACTGGTCTATAGCACTGCATAGCACTCAGGTACTGAAATCTCCTATTCCCTGCAAAGAATGTCTGTTTGAGTATGGAAGCACACATGTACATGAAGAGAAGGGCTGGGTCTTTCCATCAGTGTTTTGACCAAGTCGGTTCGTATAAGCATGCATGCAGATTGGGTTATTTATGTAGGTTGGTTCATACTGTCCTTTAAACCTACTTTCAATTTACAGACGAGAAATTCCTACCTCCCTTTAAATTTTTTATTTGGCTGGCCCATTGGTAACTTTTTCTTCTCTTTAAACTCCTTCCCAGCTCTTTGTTGACTGATGGAAAGGAGGGCAGAGCCTCAAAAAAGAACCAAATTCTACAAAAGAAACTGGAGACAGGCAGTATGCTGGATTCTCCTCTACACACTTGATATCAGTGACTCCTCAAAGCAGTTCTGCCCTTTAGCTATAATTATTTTCAGAACGTTGTTGCAGGTTAACGTACAAAGCATAAAAGGTACCAATTTTAAACGTTCCATATTGAAAATTGTAGTAAATCAATAAAGTTGTGCTGCTATAATACAAATGCAATTTTCACACGTATCCATTGTTCTAAAAAGATCCTTCACGTATGTGGTTCAAATTTCCCCACATTCTCTTCAAGTTATGCTATGGTCTATCATTTGATTATGGCCCTTCCTTGGGAACAAATTTTTATGTCATTGTGGATTTAATTTACATTTTTCTAGTGACAAAATAATATTGAACATCTTCTAATACTTATTGAACATTTTTTATGTCAAATGTTTAGTCCACTTTTAAAATTGGTTTTTGGTAACCTCATGTAGTTTTGTGATTTCTTTATATATTCTATATACATGTCCATTATAGCTCTTTTTTTATTATTATTATTCTAATTTGTTATACAGGCTTGCAGAGTGCCATTCATTTTGTATTACATATAAACAGCACAATTTTTCAAATCACTGGTTTTTATATAAAGTATTTTCACACCATTTGTGTTTTCATATATGTACTTAGGGTATTGATGTCTAACTCATTCTGCCATTATTCCTATCCCCTTGACCCCCTCTCTTCCTCTCCCTCCCCTTTGCTCTATTTAAAGTTCCTTCATTCCCCTCATCCCCCCTCCCTTGCCATTATAAGTCAGTATCATCATAGCAAAGGAATCATTCAACCTTTGGTTTTTTGGGATTGGCTAACTTCACTTAGCATTATTTTCTCCAACTCCATCCATTTACCTGCAAATGCCATGATTTTATTCTCTTTTAGAGCTGAGTAGTGTTCCATTGTGTATATATACCAAATTTTGATGGGCATTGGGGTTGTTTCCACAATCTAGCTATTGTGAATTGTGCTGCTATAAACATTGATGTGGCTGTGTCCCTGTAGTAAGTTGTTTTTTAAGTCTTTTGGGTATAGACTGAGGAGTGGGATAGCTGGGTCAAACGGTGGTTCCATTCCAAGTTTTCCTAGGAATCTCCATACTGCTTTTCCAGATTGGCTTCACCAATTTGCAGTCCCACCAGCAATGTATGAGTGAGCCCTTTTCCCCTCATCCTCACCAGTATTTATTTTTGTTTGTGTTTTTGATAGCTGCCATTCTGATTGAAGTAAGATTAAATCTTACAATAGTTTTGATTTGCATTTCTCTAATTGCTAGAGATGTTGAACATTTTTTTCACATATTTGTTGATTGATTATATATCATCCTCTGAGAAGTGTCTGTTCAGTTCTTTGGCCCATTTATTGATTGTTTATTTATTTATTTTGCTTTATTGGTGTTAAGGTTTCTGAGCGCTTTATATATCCTTGAGGTTAGTGTTCTATCTGATGTGCTTGTGGTAAAAATTTGCTCCCATTCTGTAGGTTCTCTATTCACTTCACTGATTGTTTCTTTTGCTGAGAAGAAACTTTTTAGTTTGAATCCATCCCATTTATTTATTCTTGGTTTTAATTCTTGTGCTATAGGGGTCTTATTGAGGAAATTGGGGCCTAATCCAACATGATGGAGATTTGGGCCTACTTTTTCTTCTATGAGGTGCAAGGTCTCTGATTTAATTCCTAGGTCCTTGATCCACTTTGAGTTGAGTTTTGTGCATGGAGAGAGATAGAGGTTTAATTTCATTTTATTACATGAGGATTTCCAATTTTCCCAACACCATTTCTTGAAGACACTGTCTTTTCTCCACTGTATGTTTTTGGCACCTTTGTCTAATATAAGATAACTGTAGGTGTGTGGGTTACTCTCTGTGTCTTCTATTCTGTACCATTGATCTACTGGTCTATTTTGGTGCCAATACCATGCTGTTTTAGTTACTATTGCTTTGTAGTACAATTTAAGGTCTGAAATAGTAATGCCACCAGCTTCACTCTTCTTGCTAAGAATTGCTTTGGCTATTCTGGGTCTCTTATTTTTCCAGATGAATTTCATGATTGTTTTTTCTATTTCTATGAGAAATGATTTTGGGATTTTGATTGGGATTGCATTGAATTGTATAGTGCATTTGGTAGAATAGTCGTTTTGACAATATTAGTTCTACCTATCCATGAACAAGGTAGATCTCTCCATCTTCTAAGATCTTCTTTAATTTCTTTCTTTAGCGAGCTGTAGTTTTCATTGTAGAGGTCTTTCACTTCTTTTGTTGATTCCCAAGTTGTTGTTTTTTTTTGTTTTGTTTTGTTTTTGAGGCTATAGTAAATGGGGTGGTTTTCTTAGTTTCTCTTTCTGTGAATTTGTCGCTGATGTACAGAAATGCCTTTGATTTATGGCTGTTGATTTTATATACAGCCACTTTGCTGAATTCATTTATTAGTTCTAGAAGATTTCTGGTGGAGTTTTTTGGATCTTCTATGTATAGAATCATATCATCTGCGAATAGTGATAATGTGAGTTCTTTTCTTTTCCCTATCCGTATCCCTCTTACTTCTTTTGTCTGTTTAATTCTCTGGCGAGGGTTTCAAGACCCATGTTAAATAGGAGTGGTGAAAGAGGGCATCCCTGTCTTGTTCCAGTTTTTAGAGGGTATGTTTTCAATTTTTCTCCATTTAGGATGATGTTGGCCTGGGGCTTAGCATAGATGGCCTTTATGATGTTGAGGTATGTTCCTGCTATCCCTAGTTTTCCTAGCATTTTGAACATGAAGGGGTGCTGTATTTTGTCAAATGCTTTCTCCCAGGAAGGTCGCTGCCATTGACCTGTGTGACCTCCATTCCACCCACCCACTCTGCAGCCACTGCCACCTGTAGGCCCAGGGACAGGCTGCGGGCCATTATTTATTTAATTTTCATAAATATTTTCTTCTACACTGTGGTTTGGGTTTTTAAATTTTTCTCCATTGCTCTAATGTAAACTTTTAAAGCACAGAAACTTTTAATTTTGATTGAGTATAATGACTATGCTCTTACAAATTTGAGCATATCCAAGAACTGTTGACTTAACCCCAAACCGTGTTTTGCTTTATATATTTTCTACATATTTTATAGTTTTGGGGCCTCCTATATTTTGGTTGATGATTTAATTTGACTTTTTTTGACTTTTTTTTTAATTTGGTAGAAGATAACAGTCTATTTTATATATGTCTTGTGTCTTTTTTTGTTGTTCTTCTATTCCTGTTTTATTATCTCTGGGTTTTGATAGACATTTTCTAGTGTGCAATTTTAATTCCTCTGATATTGCATTAGTTTCAGTTTGTTTTGTTTTTAACTTTGCAAAGTTGTATTATTTTCAAATATATATATATATTTTTTTGGGGGGGGAAGTACCAGGAATCGAACTCAGGGACATTCAACTGGCTTAAACTGGCTGGCTTTGAACTCATGATCTTCCTGCTTCAGCCTCTTGAGCTGCTGGGATTGCAGGCGTGTGCCACCATGCCTGGCTTACGTATTTATTTTTAGTCCAGAAAATTATGTAAATTATCATGTGCAATATGTTGCTTTGAAATGTGTGGACATTGAAAAATGACTAAATCGAGTTCATCAGCATATACATTACCTCATATACTCATATTTTTGTGGCCTGAACCCTTAAAATCTACTCTTATAAATTTTCAAGAATACATCATTTTTAACTGTAGATAGCATGTTGTATGAAAGAACTCTCAAATATGTTACTTCTAATTGAAATTTTTATACCCATTTAGCCAACATCTACCCAATTCTACCATTCTACTCTCAACTTCTTTTTTTTTTTTTAATGGCTTCTTTGTAATTATACATGACAATAGAATTGATTTGATATAATTATATGAGCATGAAATATATCTTATTCCCATTCTTATGGATGTATACAATGGTGGGATTCACTATGGTGTATTCATATTTGTACATGGGAAAATTATTACATATTTATTCTACTGTCTTTTCTTTTCTATCCCTCTCACTTCCCTTCATTCCCCTTTGTCTAATCTACTGAATATCTATTCTTCTCCCCTCCTCCCTTTTATGGGTTAGCTTCCACATATCAGTGAAAACATTCGACCTTTGGCTTTTGGGGATTAGCTTATTTCACTTAGCATCATAGTCCCCAGATCCACTCATTTACTTGCAATGTCATTAAAGTCATTCTTCTTTATGGGAGAATAATACTCCAGTGTGTGCTTGATTATGCCATATTTTCTTTATCCATTCATCTGTTGATGGGCACCATAGCTTAGCTGTTGTAAATTGAGATGCAATAAACATTGATGTGATTGCATCACTGTTGTATGCTGATTTTAAATCATTTGGATGTATACTGAGGAATGGGATAGCTGGGTCAAATGGTGGTTCCATTCCTAGTTTTCTGAGGAATCTCTATACTACTTTCCAGGGTGGTTTTACCAATTTGTGGTCCCATCAGCAATGTATGAGTGTACCATTTTCCCATGTCCTTGCCAACATTTATCTTCTTTAAACTTCTTTGAATTCAACATCTTTTTTTAGATTCTAGATAGGAGCAAGATACTGCAGTATTTTATTTCTTTTCCAGTGCTTTTTCATCCTTGTTGTTGTAAATGACAGTATTTCTTTCTTTTTAGAGATTAAGGAGTAGTCCATTGAGTACATAGTCCACAGTTTCTTCATCTGTTCATCCATTAGTAGATACTAAGGTTGTTTAACATGTTATTATCTTTGAATGACAGGTCTTCCCCTTTTTACCAGCAGCTATCCCAGCTGCTACTATGCCTGATAAAGGTTCCATCGTTCTTCAAAACTTAGCTCCATTAATGCTTTCATATAAAAACTTCCCGGAAATGACTCCCAAGTATAAATCTTCTCTACTTGTGCATTTTTCTATAATTTCAATTACCACAGGAAGTATTGTAACCTTAGGTTCACATTTGTTTTCTATAAAATTATGAACTACCCAAGAGTATATTTTCATCCGAAGAGAAAAGATCAATAAATATCTCCTTCCTATCATCTAGTACAGTCCTTAACACACTGCAGGGAATCTGCAAATATTGGTAGGATTTAGTGAAACTAAGTCAACATTTGAAGTTAAGTGATTTGACTGAATTGTGAATGTAAGAGTCAGGTGTTTATTCTTATCGGCTGTCAGAATTGCATAGATTTTTAGAAAACACCAACAGACAATTATAACTAACTGGTACAAGTGAATTTCAAACAGATGGCCAGCAAGAGTGCCAAGTCCTCTCTGATTTTAATTCCTTTGATAATTATATGGTGAGCCTTGACGTGGATTTTTTTTATGATAGCTAAATAATCATAATTTACTACCCTCTTTTTTTTTTCAGGAATAAACACAAATCAATGAATGTAATGGTTCAGCTGGTTTACATGGGCAGTTTTTAATTTTTTTTTTTATTGAACAAGTACTCTTGGAGTACTTAAATTTGTTAACTCTTCTAAGTTCTGGATTATTTTTAGGACGCTGAATAATCCACTTGTTAAAATGCAACTTACTTTGTTTTTTTCCTAGCTACCATCTGAAGCAGAAAGATTTCGTCTCCTGTAGTCTGGTCTGTAGAAATTGGGTATCATTATATCATTGAAATGACTTTTGGTCCTTCATGTGATAATACTTTGATTAAATTGTTTACAGAAAAAAAAATTCTCCATGTAAACAACATAGAGGAATGATTCTCAACCTTGTCTGCACCCAGTGACTTGGGAAGCTTTTAAAACTACAGTATCCAGACTGCACTCCAACACTGAGCCAGAGTCCTGGAAGGTAGATCAGAAACCCGATTTCCTGTATTAACAATTGACACAAACGAGCTTCACTATCGTTTCAGCATTTTTATTCTGTTCCATTTATGTTTTACAACATTTGAATTGCTGCTGTTAATACAAAGTGCCAGGTGCTTAATGAATTTCTATTTTTCAAGGAATTCTTTTTTAATCATGGTTAAGGCTCAAACTATTGATATGTCTTCAAAAATCTGAGTGGCCTAGGTTTCTGACAGTACTTGGTACTCTCAGGTTCTCTTAAAGTAGGACAATAGATGGGCCTTTTGATAATGTGAAAAGAGAGTCAATATTCCATTTTATTATTGAATAATGTTAGCTTTATTATTATAATAGAATACAGTGTGACATAAAATTAAGAGCTTCTGCTAAACTCTGTAAAGCAATGCATGCATCTGCCATAAACAACCTTGACTCATATTAGGTTTTATTGCCACTTCACTGCACTGAGGTGCAATAAACATTCAGTGTCATCTTTAAAAAAGATTTCCTGGGAGTAAACAGGAACTGTCCTCTATAAGAGTGTATCTTTATTTTCAAGGAAGACTTAACTAGTATTACATGGTTTAGCAAAGCACTGTAGAAAAGCTACATAGAATAATTTGTCTCTGATAACTGTGCAATCCATTTATACAATAGATTATTACCCACATATACTAACAAACTAAGAAATGATAGGAATGCAATCATTGCATAGCAGAAAGCAGACTAATAAGAAATATTCACATCTAGTGAGCAAAATACAGACCAAAATTTAACCATGAGGAGTCTGGAAGGTAAAATGCTCTCAATAAACACATTAGGTTAATGTCCAAAAATAACAAGATAAACAGCACAGAAGTTAGAGCCATAATTTATTTTATTTTCTATACATAATATCTACACGTGATACCAGAGGATGAAAGGTCCTTGGTTTAGCCTTTATTGGCCTAGCTCATGAAATTTAGGCAGGACCAAATTAAACAATGAAGCACATTTAAAATGAAAACCAGAGTTTGTTTAGGAAAACACAGTATATTTTCCTACATCATTGGATAGCAGCTTTTTGAGAAAAACATTGCTCAAAACTCAGATATGGATCCCAACTGTCTTATTTGGCAATTATGCTAAAAGCTTTACATCATAGTATTATAAATATGTTTAGACCATGACCTGTGGATTCTGAACACGAAATTTATATATCTGTGAAACTCTATCAGACAAAGGAGACTTCAAAAATACCTTCTGCATAAATATTTATCTCTAAAACATCTGGGCAGTAATGAAACAGAGTAGAATTTTTATAGGGAGTATTAATGGACCTCTCTTATTTAAAGCCCTTACATAGTATGCCTACAAATATATTGCTACAGTAGAAATGAAATGTAATAATATTACTCAATAAAAGCTATTTCCTGTACATTCTTTCATGTATTTTATATTGAATGCTACATATGGTACAGCACTTATTGAAATAGTTGGTATCAGCAAATATAGCAAGAATATACAGTTAATTTTCTAATTCCAACTAATGCTTCCCATTTTGTTTTTATTTTACAAGAGCCTAAAATAGGAAAATGTGGTATGGCAGGACTTGAACAGATAGCCACTGATCTACCGTTGAACACTGGACAACAGTTTGGAATTATCAGCTTTGTCTACATAATGGACTTCATACCCATGTGTTTTAAGTACCATCTGCTTCATTTGGGCTGTTCTGTTCTTAAATGCAGGCTCTGAATGTATTTCCATAGCATTTAACAACATTTTAACAGCTAAGAGTGGTGATTCCTACATGATATTTTAGGAACAGAACTTTAAAAAAAGTAAAAAAAAAATGTACAATCTCATGCTGAATATTTACAGATACTATTTATATATTCTATTTTTGTTTGCTAGTCATAAATTTCAATCTAAAGCTTTTAATGTAGTCATATAAAAGAATACATTCAACAATTCTAGAGCTTGCAAAATATTTTTGCCCCTCTAAAAACATCTCCATAATAAGAATCTAGTGATTGTTGGATGAATGTATTATCTGAAAATAGGGTGCAAAATTAAAAATTAATTATTACTAATTAATTTTTAGTTTCCATTGAGAGAACATCTGTTAAGAGGATGCTTCATAGAGTCTAGTGGTAAAAGCTCAGATGGTAGCTAAGGAGCCTATTTAAAGCATTTCTCTCCACTGGATTAAATGTGCTCTACAATGAGCAGTTGCACCTTTGCCTATGAAATTTCCATAAATTTTAAAATAGCATTTAACAGCAAAATAATGCACTAGAGATTTTTAAAAGGAGAAAGAATGGGCTTTCATTTTTTTTTTTTTTTTTTTTTTTTTTTTTTAGCTTTGGAAACAAAATGTTAAAGCTATACATCAGCTTAAAAAAACAAAACAAAAACATAAGCACACCATAATTTGTGCAATAAAGACATAGATTTTTAAAGTTTTTCTTCATTAAACATTTATATTTTATTCTTTTAAACACCTTCACACAAAAATATTTTTTGACATATACAGTAGTTTTTTTTTTTTAATAATATTTGGAAATATATATCTACAAATGACCTAGGGATTATAGGTAAGCTCTAGTTTTCTTTTACTTTTCCTCCTATCATAGGACCTTCTTCCCCTTTCTTTCCTCTCACGTCTGTCTCCTTCTGATATGGTTTTGCTCTCCTGCGTCTTCTCTCAGAATCCTGTCACCAAGCTGCATACTCTGCTCTGCTCTGGACTGCCAGACAGGGGTCTCTTGTTCTTATATGAATTATGGAAATAAGGAAACCTTCAAATTCGTTAAGACAGAGGCAATAAAGCAGATGGGAATCACTGCATTGAGAACAGAAAGCAATTCCCAGTTCAGAGGACTGAACGACAGAACGCGACTAAGAGAACCTATTGATGTGGTGTGGGGGCTTTTAGCTGAGGCTCTCTGTTGAGATACGTAGCCCAATAGACTAAGTTAAAGATTCCAAATAGCAGCGGGAAGGCTATTCTTGACAGGCGGTCAATTTTGCTGACACTGTTAAAGGTTTTCTTGGGCTCCGGTGGTTTCGTTTCCGGCTTGACTTCTTTGGGTTCTATGGTTGCACTTTTAGCAATGGTGGCTAAGCCGGGGTCACCCCTGGCCAAGTTAGGGGTGTAGCTGGTTGCTGTTGGAGCATAAGTGTTGTTTTTCTTAATGAGAGGATCCTTCACCTTCTTTGGCTGTAGAAAGGAAGAATGAAGCCATTTGTTTAGTAAACCATGAGAAGTGGAAGTGTCAGCTGCTCAGCAAAGTGGCCCTTACTTGGGGACTCAGAGCTGTGCTTTATTTAAAATTCTAGGTATGCAACTTGATATGGTCTTTTGGGATAAATTAAAACTGTAGACAATATTTTACACCCTCTGTCATCAAGAGGTGGAGTCTATTTCATTGCTTGTTGAATATACAACAGACTAGTGACTCTGACTAGTGACTACTAAAGCACCCTTAGGATCCTAAACTCAAAACACTTGTCAGTCTCAGCCTTAAGCTTCTGGAAATTGCCACTGCCAAATGAAGAAGCCCAGAGTAGATGGCTGAATGGCCAGAGCCCATGTGCAGTGACAGGTTCAGCTGATAAGCAGAATGAGGCGTCAGACTCTGAGAGAGACCCTCACCGATCATTTAGCCTGAATAGAGCTTCCAGCTGACTGCTCATGTGAGTGAGCCCAGGTCACACTAAAGAAATACCACAGGTTTACTCCCAGGACAAAATCTAACATCATGAGTAAGTAATTTGCTGTTATTGCTGAACCAATTATTATTTGAATGAAGGAAACTTCATGTTTCAAGTGAGCAAATAATACAGCAGGGATGAGCTGGGAAGGCAGCTCGGTTGTAGAGTAATTTCCCAGCATGCATGAGACGTTGGGTTCCATCTGCATAAATGTAAGTAAATGTGAATGAATAAATAAATAAATGAATAAAGAAAGAAAGAAAGAAAGCAGGGTCATTTAAGGTATCTTGGATTCAATGCCTGTTCAATTCTAGCTGCTCAGTAGTGTCATCTGTGCAATGATTGACATCTGGAGCACTTCCCAGTTTTCTTTCATAGAGACATTCCTAAAATGTGGTCATGGTTTAGAACTATGCAATCCAACCCAGTTACCACCAACCATGTACCATGGTACTTGAGATATAACTAGTCTGACTTGAGACGTACTATAAATACAAAATGTACAAAGGATTTTGAAGACTAAGTAGGAACACAATACAATGTAATGTACTTCCTTAATAATGTTTTGTATGGATTACATGTTATAAAACTAATGTATCTTATTTACTGAAATAAAGTATATTATTAAATTTAATAATAAAGTTCCCTTGTTTGTTTATACTCTTTTAAAATGAGACTACGAGAAAATCTTAAATTACATATGTGGCTTACATTTTTGGCTCACATTAGGACAATACAATTCTGGGCACGTGTTTCCCATTCTTTGGTTAGCACTGAATTACGCAAACATTTATAAAGAGGAAATGTGCCTGTCATTGACTTCATTGAAAACTAGGGATAGTTCATGTTGCACACTCAAGTAAATTAAATCATTACAGCAAATAATTTATGATCAAAGTGATCAGGCTTGGAAAACAACCAAAAGACAATGATTTTCGCATTATAATAATTACAGTGGACTTGGTGCAGAACGTATTTGAGTAAGTTCATTTGCTTCTAATGTCAGATTTATTAAAACTGTTCTCGAATCTCAGAGACCATAGACAAGCATATTTAAGTAGAAATGTTTACCTTCCTATCTCTCCTGCCTCTCCTTCACTCTATCTATAGTCCTACTCACCCAAACAACATCTCCTTTAAACAATAAACAATAAAATTATCTCTTCACTTGGTCATTTACACACATAAGAAAAAAGGAAAGAATCCTCACTATCCTTCTCTGCATGCTTCATCAAATTCCCTGGGCTTAAGACTTCCAACTTAAAGGTTGTAAGAGGCATAAGAGTGATAATGGAACTAGTAAAGCCTTTACCTTCTCTGGAACCACACTTTTGCCATCCCATGCATAACCTCTCTTGGTAAAATAGTTCACTGTGGCAAATTCAATCAGAGCTGAGAACACAAAGGCATAGCACACGGCAATGAACCAATCCATCGCTGTTGCGTAAGCCACCTTAGGGAGGGAATTCCTGGCGCTGATACTCAAAGTTGTCATGGTCAGCACAGTTGTTACTCCTATAAGGAAAGAAATTAAGTGTGTGGGTTCATACACAAAATTTCATCCCCGGAAATCAATCTACTTCAGCAAAGGGAATCAACAGTATCATGTATGTACCAAACATGGTTTTTCTTTCATCTTTTTTTTTTTGGTTTGGGATGAAGGAATACTAATTTAACCCCATTGTAGGGTGTGGTTCCCGGTACAGCAGTGCCAAGGGCGACAGTCTGTCAGGGAGCTTATTAACAAGATCATGAACTGCTCTCAATGGGTACCTTGTACAGTTTCTTAGCACAGGAAATAGCATTTGTCACTGTACCAATACTTGAAATAGAAATGATAGATCTTCAATGCCTCGGATTGATTAATAAAATAAAATAAACTAGTTCTTAGTTTTGTTTAATATTCTGTGTCCCAAGTATAGAAACCAGAAAGCCAATGACATCTTGATAATTGATAGATAAGTAAATAATTTTAGATGGAGATTTGCCCCATTAATAAGTCTTCTCTTAGAATGTTTTGTTCTGATTCTAAAGTAGACTCATTTGAAGAAAATCCTGGAACCAATATATGTACATATAGCAAGTTATATAAGTTTATTATATATAAAATCTTATACACGTATATAATGTTTACTTTATACATATAATAAAAGTTTTGTACCTTTCTTATGGTCAGACAGCTAAAAGGTAGCAAAACCAAATTTTGAACATGTGTTTATCTGATCCAGATCTCTATGATTTTTTTTAACCTTTCTGTTAATGCTGCCTCATCTTTGCTACTCTGCAACTTTAAACCACGTCATTAAAATGACCCATATTTAAAGCCAAAGCATTTTCAAGCCAGTTCTTTTCAGTCTACATATGCACCGGCATGTGAAAGATGATGTCTTCGAATGTTCATTCAACAAATCAATGCTGTGAATGTCAGCCTACTATAT
Organism: Tamias sibiricus; assembly: GCA_025594165.1. Lineage (NCBI taxonomy): Eukaryota > Metazoa > Chordata > Mammalia > Rodentia > Sciuridae > Tamias > Tamias sibiricus. Next base: position 18,135,372 of record CM046662.1, read on the forward strand.
ATATGTAATGTACCATATTAGATATAAGGTATGAAGTACAATACTATAATGTCCCTTTTAAGGCATTTGAAAATGCTGAAAAACAATTCAAAATAACCTAGTCATCAGGGATCGTAATCCATGCTATGGAAATGGCCCAGACCTTTTCCAGTGACTCGTCCCCACCTTAGCACTTAGTAGGCTTGTATATGGGTAAGTAAAAACTGAGAGGGACCTCAGTCTCCATATGTGCAAAGTGGATGACTTGTTCTTCATTCTCTTTATTGCCTATACCACCACTGAATTTCTCCAAAGGAAATTACTGTCTAGTCACTCACAAGATTTTTAGATTTTTGTGAGGATTAAATGTAATATTCAAAATTATTTTAAATATTTTATATTACTTATTGCTGTGGAAAGTATTGTCATTCACGTATCTAAAACTTGAATTTGTGATTCCTTCTTTTGATTAATTATAGAATATTAGTAGGATTATAGAGCTTCTAGGTGGCTAATGTTTTAGGTTGATTTAAGTTGATCAGTATTACTTGGATTTCAAGGTAGATTTCTATTACATTAGGAAGTTAAATGATTAAGAAGAAACGCTGAGATTTTTATTAAATTTTATTTTAGACACATGGTTAAGTTTGTAAGAAATAGAAACACTTTTAGCTCTGGAGGGATTTCAGAAAATTGGGGGAAATATGAATTTTATGTAACTGACAAACAGTTTAAGGAATATTGGCTAGGAAACTGCCCCCAAATTTACATATTGATATTAACTAGAGCAAATAACAAGGTAATTAAAAGTCAGTATTTTGGGGAACAGAGCAACCCAGTTTCTAAGCTCAGTTCTATAATTGCTGAATGACCTTGGGAAAAATGTCTAACAATCTTGGGCTTCTGAGTTGTTGCTTTTTTTTTTTTTTTTTTTTTTTTTTACTTTAAAAAAGTTTTCCTTCATAATTGATTTTATGAAGTCTAATGCAGAGGGATAGTGTGTGTAAGAAATATGATAATGTAATAAGTATTTAGCAATTAGTCTGATAGTTACTAAGGGCAAAACTAATGTTTATTATTTTTTTGATAAATTTCTACTAAAGTAACGTTTTAAAATATTTTGCATTATGTAGGCTGTGGTCAAAGCTAATTTGACATTTGGGTATTTCGCCAAATGTATCCATAAATCAAGATCATTTAAGAATAGCATCAAGAGAGGCATGGGTATGTTTGTGGTCTTGCAATTCCTGCTGTAGAGAAAGAAAGGAACAAAAATGTACTTTATAGCTTTTATGTTCCAAGAATTAAGCCTGATAATTTATATATTTGTTTTCTTCATTTAATTCTTCATTTTAATTTTATTATTATTGCTACTTTTTATGAGATGGGGTCTTGCTCTGATGACCAGGTTGATCTCAAATCCCTGCATTCAAGGGCTCCTCCTGCCTCAGCCTCCAAAGCGTTGGCACCACAGGTGCTTGCCTTCCTGGCATCATTTAAATCTTTAAGTAATACTTCTTTACTTTCTTGTCCTTTCCCTTGGCAGACAGTGAAAACTCTGAACAATGAAGGAATTTGGTCAACGTCATAGTGCTGGTAGGTGGTGAGATTGGACCTATAATTTGGATCTTCTTGGCAGAAAATTTATATGACAGCACTACCTCCAATTAAAGAGAGCATGTGAAGCCAAAAATATGATCTTTTATGACATAAAATAGACTTCAACTTTGTTGCATTCTGGATTCTTTTTAATCAACTGCTAAAAAAAAAAAAATTGACGTTTTTTAGGTTATTTTTTTTTTCTTTTAGTATTTCTTGAAATACCAGTGATACACTCAGGGATCTGTAGAAATCAGAACAATGTACTGAGTTCAAATTAAAAAGAATAGAGGGGCTGGGCAGTAGAGCCCTCACCTAGCACGTGCAAGGAGCTGGGTTTGATCCTCAGCACCACATAAAAAGAAATAAATAAAATAGAGGTATTTCATCCAACTATGACTAAAAAATATAAAATAAAATTTAAAAAAGAATAGAAATGTGTTATAAATGTGGAAAGGCAAAAGGCCTAGAAATATTATACTTGTGATTTCATTGAACTTAAACATTAGAAACTTACAACTTGATACACAGAAATATTTACCACTGCTGAGTTTATAGATATGTACTTATGTTCACCAAAGGGCAACAGTCAATTGAAATGTAAGATTGTTGAAAATGTTAAGAGCAATGTTTATGACTTCAGACATTCTGAAATGCTTTGGAGAATTTCCAAATAAAAAGAATAGGATTTGTTGGGAGTGAGAGTAAGGAAAAGCCATCATCAAAAAAATATAGATGTATATTCACTATATTGCTGGGATCATTCTTCAAAAATAGAATAAAGCAAAACACACAAAATAAATAGGTTGTGTGATCCAATTTGGTTTTTATTTCCTGGTAAATAAAAGTCTCAAATGGTATATACCTGTAGAGAGGCAAACATCTTCCCAAGAGGTCAATCTTCAATGGCTTCAATCCTTGACAATATTGACAATTGGTTATAAAGAAAAATTAATCTTAAATGATTGTTCTTTGTCTCTGCTGCTAGAAATCATTCTGCATTTTAATTTAGTTGTACGCTTAGGCTACCATCAGAGCACCAGAGCACAGATTTGGTGGTTTCCCACCTGGAAGCTTTACAAGGTGAGAAGGAAAGTCTGTTTTCTGTCCCATGTGGCCAGAGTTGCTTTTTTTCTCAGGTAACTGATGTTTTGTACCTTATGCATTATGGAAGGTTATACATAGGAATCTCTGCACATGGATAATCCTCATGTTAGATCATAAACTTCTGAAGTCTATTTATTTTGTAGCACTGGGTTTTAAACACAGCAGATACCTAGATGGCATTTGTGGAGTGAACGGGATAACTGCATCTTTCACCAGTGAATATGTGCTTGTTATTTCTAAATGAACGATACTGACCACACAACCCCACTCTGGGTTTTTTCCATTGCAGTGAGACATTGCACAGGTGACAACATAGCATCATAATTAAGGGCCCAGGTCCCAGAGCCAAGGGCCCAGGCCTGACTTCTCATTGCTTCACCTAATAGCTTCTAACCTTGGATAGGTCACTTAATCTTGTGTTCTTCTCTCTCATGTTTATATAATAGTGATCTTGGTAGTATATAGGATGCTTTTAGGATTCAGTAAGACAATAGGCTAATTGTCACGGAATACCCTTTTTATGAAAAGCAAGCTCTAAAATGCTACATTAGGAGATCAGTTTTCCCCTTAGAAAAAGAAAATAATTTAAATAATTCTCCTCTAGTTTGCCCTTAACTTGAAAAATTGAATCTAATAAAGGTTTTGAATAAGAACAACTATATTTATAACTCTTCTGACATACATACATTTGGTAAAGGGAAGTGAACATCTATTGACATGGTCATCAGTGAGTTCTCCCTACTTAAGGCAACCCTGTTTTGATATACATAAAGAAAGATATCTGTTGATATTCTCTAAGATTCCACCCAAAAACTGTAAGTAATGGTACACGCTATGCATATTAAATATTGTTTTCTGTGTACACGTTTTTCATCGAGTATGATGCTTTTTCTGCTTGCTATGTGAAACTATCCAATCAAATGTTCATGAATCCCATCTATTCACAAGCACTAAAAGAGTTTGCTATTTAAAGACATTATTATTTTTTTAATCTCTGGGCATGGTGGCGCACGCCTGTAATCCCAGCGGCTGGGGAGACTGAGGCAGGAGGATCAGGAGTTCAAAGCCAGCCTCAGCAAAACAGCGAGGCGCCAAGCAACTCAGTGAGACCCTGTGTCTAAATAAAATAGAAAATAGGGCTGGGGAATGTGACTCAGTGGTAGGCTGCCTGTAAGTTCAATCCTTGGTACCAAAAAAAAAAAAAAAAAGATGTTATTTTTTAACCACACTATCGCAGGGATGGCATTTCTGTGAACTTTTCCATTGTATAACTTTAGATTTGAACACATAACAATTTTTTCAGTCTCTTTACAAGGTCAGGGACATGGTATAACTTGCCCTTGAAACCTTGGCACGCATGTCTTGACTGACACTTACCAAAGACAGTTCTTGCTGGTACAGACTCTCTGTTGAGCCAGAAGGAGACTTGTGACAGAATGACCGTCATTATGCATGGCAGGTATGTTTGAATAACAAAATAGCCAATCTTTCTCTTCAAGTGGAAGTGAGTAGTCATAACAACATATTCTCCTGGAGGGTAAAACAGACAGTGAGGTTGAGCAACTTGACCTTGGAAAGAACTTATTCTGAGGTTTTCTATTAGCAGCAAAGACCTAGAGCTTAGACACATCCTTTCTCCATGTGACATTCAGTCCCTGGAGAGAAAAGCTTTTATCCAAGAGAGCAAAGAGACATTTTAAACACACATGGAAATGGCTCTGTGGATGAGATGGAGGCGCCATAGTCCTCATGGGTATCCTTACCTGCTAACGCTGCTGTGTCATATATTTAAGGGACAAACTCTGGGCATATATTTACAGATTGTCTTTCCTGATCATGAAGGCAATGCACTAGGTTCTGTGACCTACATTAGTGTATTGTAAACAGAATAGATCTCCAGGGTGACCTTTGCAAAACAGACTCAGGCTGCTCCTAAGCTGCTCTGGTGGGAAGATTGGTGTAGCAGAATTCTACCTCCAACCCTTCTTTGGATCTTAGGTGAATAATTTAGCCAGCCAGATCTGCAAAATGAGGAGTGGGGCAGAATTTCATTGTTTCTCAAAATCTATCTCCTGGAATCACCTGGGAAGCTTTACAAAGATTCAGTTCTTCCAGACCTGCTACATTTATGAACCACTCTTGGAAATCTCAGGGAAATCTGGGTTTATAATGTGGTTTTTTTTTTCCCCCTTAGTTCTGGGGATCTACTTGCTGGGCAGGTGCTCTCCCACTACCACTGAGCTACACCCCAGCATTATACTAGCTTTTGAGCTTGTCCTGCTTCCTAAGCTGAACTGGGAGATGGTGGTTTAGGTAGGTACATGCCATGGTTTTTCTATCCTCCAAATCCTGGCTTCATTTAGAGGACCTAAACAAGTAGACACAACCTAAATTGCAAGAGGGTTTTATTTTTCTTCATGTGGTATTTTTTCAATTACAAATCTTGGAAGTTTTTAGCCTGATTCAACCAGAAGATATGCTTAGCTCTCTGTGGGTGGGCAGGATGAAATAGATGTGTTCTGGATAAGAAAGCATCACTCTATTTAGAACACATCCCCACCTTTCTCCTTCTTTCCCCCCTCCAAACTTCTCCTTTCTTGAGATAGCATCATTATCTCAGTCCACGGGCCATGTGATCTCAGCCCCTATAATGGGAGGGCACCTGCTCAGGAACTTTAATCCACAGACTAAAGCCTCTTACTCAGTCTTCCAGTGGCTGACTTCCTTCATCACAGCTGTAATTAGTGATGTCCCTATTGTCACTGTAGTATACCATCTTGATTCCCATTTTCCTTTTATCACTTGTTCTCAATTTCTTTTGCTAACTCATTGATAGCTTCAATCAGAAACTTCTTATTGAGTTGTTCATATTTGTCAGACGCTTCTTTTCTTCTCTCTTCAAAGCAAACATGGGGTTTTTGCAGTAAATGAGGTGTCATTTTATCCTGGGTTTCCTTGACTCTGATAATGTATTTTCCATCTCACCCCTGCTCCTATTGCTACCTGTATGCAGGTATATAGATGGCTGACAAATCCCCATCCTGGTAAATAGGCTCACAAAGTAAAGACATATAGTCCCAATCTAAACTAGACTAAGTCTCAAATTATCTGTACTCCCACATCGAGGCTAGACAATATCTGTCTCACAAATATTGACTTCCCATTGGCACCATCAACTATGTTTAAAGTTCATATTAGCTAACTTTTCCCCAAAAGAATGTACAGCACATCTCTGTCTATTGTCTCAGGCTGAAAACCTGGAGTCAATCCTAAGATAACAGACTATGCTTTGGAAAGAGAGGAAGAGAGGAATCTGTTGATCTCACAGTTTCAGTGTTACCTGTATGGTATCTTCTAATGTGACTCTGCATATATCATTGTCACTGTCCTTATTAACTTTGTAAATTTATTATAATAATCAGTTAACTATCATATGTGTCTCCAGTTGTATCTTAGCTATAAGTTTCTCTAAACTTTTCTGTAAAGTGATTTTACATGTGATCATGTAATCTCATTTTTCTCATCAAATATATCTTAATGGATTCTCATTGTGATGGTTGATCCTAGTTGTCATCTCTAGTGCACTGAGAGACACCTAGAAAGTAGGCAAAGTACACGACTGAATGTGTCATTGAGGATGTTTCCAGAGATCACTGGAATGTGGGTCAGCAAACTGAGCAGAGAACCTGCCTTGAATATAGGTGGCACCATCCAGTAGGCAGGGGCCTGGATGGAACAACAGGTAAAAGACAGGGGAAACTCACTTGGGTGCATAGTAACTCTCCCGCAGGGCTCCTCTTTTGCTGCTACTATCACTCCCCCAACATCAGATTCTACCTTCTTCATACTTCAAATGTGGACCCATGCCAGTACCTGCATGACTGGTCTGACCTATACTAAGACTTCCAGTTTTTGGACTGAGCCACAGGTTCCCTGCTATGGTGTTCTACCTCGCCACAGGCCCAAAAGCAATAGAGCCAACTGACTATGGACTGAAACCAGAAGCCAATATCTTTCCTCCTTTTAAATTCTTTATCTCAAGTATTTTATCACAGTAATGGAAAACTGACTAACATGCCCATTATTCACATCAAGGATCCCTAACCTCAGCACTATTGGAATTTTGTACCAGATAACCATCTGTTGGAGGGGACTTCTGTCTTACATATTGCACAATGTTTAGCCACGTATCTGTCTTCTCCTCATTAGTTGCCATTAGCAAATGATGATTTCCCCTTCCCCTGTCTACAGTTCTTTTCACACTAATGAGCAAACGCCCTAACCTGAATTCAAACCTCTCTACCACGTAGATCTAACACATATTACAGGCTTTTGTCTCACCGCACGTTTTCACATTTCAGTATCTTGGTCTACAGGGCTCTACTTCATATCTTCTGTGGTGGAATTTTTGTTCATCTGTACATTGGACCCAACCCAACATCAGATCATGAGTAAAACAGGAAGACATTTTGACAGAAAAGTGTATTAGCCTTGGAAGGCTAATACAACCACCACAATGAGAATCCATTAAGATATATTTGATGAGAAAAATGAGATTACATGATCACATGTATGAATGAAGAATAAGAGATCTAATTAGGAATGACACCACAAAGCTTGGTAATATAAGTTCCAGTTCCTTTCTTCATTTTCTTCACTCCCCTCCCAATCAGAACTGAAAGAACTATCAATCAGAATAAGTGGAGCTACTGGCAAAAGAGATGCATTCGTTGTTTACAGATGGAAGTCACCAGTGCATTTATGGATGCTTTCATCACTGTTATTAATGGTCATACTGTTTGTTAACTAAGAACTTCTTAAATACTTTATTTATAGATCTTGTTTATATTTATAATAAGACCTCAGACTTTGTATTCTAGTTATTTATATGTATATATCCCTTCCACCAAACTGAAAGCTAATTGGGCGCAGGGCTCTTCCTTGGGATACACCATGACCTCACAGATACTTAATATATCCTGTTCCTGTCTTTGGTGAAAATGTAGGCTTAAGGGCTCTCAATCCCAATATAGTCTACAAGCATCTGTGTCTTGAAAGGTAAACAAAGCATTAACTAATAATTGCTTTTTAGATTTTTCCATATGTACTTCTAGTGATGTCTATAAGGTTATTTGAAAGAGAAATAAGTGATTCAAGTTTGATAAAAAAAAATGTAGAGAACTGATTTTCTCAGAGTTTTCAGCTAACATTTAGTCTTGGGTAGACAAATCCATGCTATAATTCACCATCCTGGGGTATACATTATTATTCCTAACCATTCATTCACTTGTGGCCTGTGAAATGTCATCAGCTCAAAGAAAAAGAATTCCATCTTCCCTATAATGTCAGTAAGAAGAGTTTTTATATCCACTCCATTATCTTTTGTTATTGGAATCTGACATTTTTTGTGAAGATTGTGAAAAGAATATAATTTTTGGAGATCTAAAGCTATTACTTGACATTATATTTGTTTTATAAACAACTTCTTTCCCTAAAAGATTGGAGAAAGAATAGAAGGGCTTTCAGTGTTTTGAAACCTTCTTTCTAAAATAATTGAAAACTAAGGGGTATTGGTACAAAAATCTTAGATAAGGGAAGGAAAGGGCAAGCAACATCAGAATCAAGTTGTAATCATTTAAATATGAAAGGAAAACAAGACAAAAACAAAAAACCCAACTCTCCTAAATTAGATTGAAAGAGAGTCTAGACAACAACGGCTTATGCGCTAAGCATGTCGATTTCTTTTCCTCTAATTCAACAGTCTAGCAGAATTGCAATTCAAATATCTTTGCACATCATCTATCCCTGAGGGAAGCTTGTAAATTAGATGTGACAATGTTTCTGATATATTACAATATAAAATTAAGGAAAATGAAAGAAAAATAATGGGATATAATTTCGCAAAACGGTATTAAGGGCTTGGGTAGAACTGACTTCTAATCTTTGCTTCTTCCAATGTTAGTTACTAAAAAATAAGTACCTGATAGGTCCAATTCATGGGATAGTCCTTAGCTATCCTGCCATGCTTTAAAGCTAAAAACAAATGACAGATGTGGGAAAACAAAAACAACAACAACAACAAAAAAAAAAAAACTAAGTTTTACGCAGATTAACAATGTGAAGATGCAAAAGGCACATGTGTATTCTCTCTCCAGCTCAGGAAATCAAATGTTCAGTCACTGAATAAAATTTTATTGAGCACTGATTCCTTCTACAGCTATTATGTGCCTTCCAAGTTTTCAAAATTCAATATTTTCTATAAACACAATTCTTTAGGGCTGGGGTTGTGGCTCAGCGGTAGAGTGCTCGCCTAGCATGCGCTCACCCCGGGTTCGATCCTCAGCACCACATACAAATAAACGCATTGTGTCCAACTAAAGCAAATAAATAAAATATTAAAAAAAAAAAAAACCCACAATTCTTTAAAAGAGAAATGACGTATCATACTATTACGAAGGGGTGACTGGAGGTATTTTAATAACTGCTTTAAAGGATATTGAAATAGAAATACAGAGAAAGAGAAATGAGGCAACAAGTCTACAGTGCTGGGGCACTTCGCCTTTCTGGGCCCCTTTTCACACTTGAATTATAAAGTGACTGACCAGATAACACAGTCTTTTTTCCTCCAGATCTCTCTAAGTTTATAATTATTTCCCTGGAGGTCATGTATGAAGCTTTATAAATGGGAGCCCTGAGGCACCTGTGCTGAGTGCTGACCACCACTGTCACTCCATGATCAAAGACAGTGGCAGTCCTCATTGTTTTGACCTTGCAAGGTCATCTTTAAATGAACTCATTCAGAGGAGCCTCTGTAGCTCAGAAAGAGGTTCCCATGATTCTTCTTGGCCATTTTTTTTTTCTGAAGATAAATGATCATCATTCAGGAGAAACATCTTATTCCCAAACTAATCATGATTTCCTTTAAACAAATTTACTTTGGTGAATACGGAAAGCTTCCAGTCAACATTATGTGTTTTAAAAACCTTTTGTGTCATTGCATTCCCATTGTTTTCTGTACACCAATATCTTTATTATGACTAATGGCCAGTCAATTTTTAAAAATTTTTATGTGTAAGTCATATCTCATGCTCTTGAATCACTTTTGTCATTTTTGTATGGTCTCTCCTTAAAGTTTTGCTTAGGAAACATCATGTGATGAGATGGAAGGAGAAGGGGTCTTGCCTAGAATCCAGTTCCAAACTTTCTTCCCCAGTACTTCAAGGAGAAATGACCTCCTTCTCCGTTTCTTCACCACCTAACTCTTGTACTAGCTCTGCCATGACCACGAATAGTAACATCTGCTATTTTCTGCCTGGTTTTTACACAGCAGACCCTGTTCCTAGCAGTTGACATGCATTTTCTCATTTCAAATTCACAGTAGTTCATGAAGCATATACCAACTATGAGTAAAGATGAACAGATATATCAAAAAGATTTGCCAAAAGGAATAGTTAATAAGTGCTCAAGCCTGCAATCTAACCCTTGTTGCATAATTCCTCCCTAACTAGGCTTCCCCATATCACATGTCTGTGTTGCCTCTTAGTCTTGTGCTTTGTAGTTGAAAGCACATACTCAGCAGCCAGACAGCTCAGGTTCAAACCACAGATCCTCCTCTTCCCAGCTGTGTGATCTTGGAAAACTAATTAAACCCTGCTGTGCCTCAAATTCCCATATATAAAACCAGGATAACAATGTTGCAAAACCCCTAGGATTTCATGAGGATCAAAGATGAGAATACTGGCCATAATGTTAGCTACTTCTATCACTCAACCATGAGCTTCTTGAGGGCAAGGGCTTGTGTCTTTCATCTCTCCTACCCAGGCTCAATCACAGTGTTGGAAGCAATAAATGAAAAAAAAAAAAAAAAAAAAAAAAAAACTGATTGAAGGGATAAGTGGATAAATGAATGAGTAATAGAGAACTATATTGGATTTGAAAGCTGATGATAATTTATCCTTTCTATGTGCCTATAATGATTTTGCTCCACCAGGTGAATAAGTACCCTTCAAAATGAGACTCTCATGAATTTTCTTTCCCTAAATTTGATGAAGGGATTGCATCTCTAATGTGCTTGTGCTGGATTTAAAAGACAACAACAAAATATTGTATTAGAATCTCCATCATTTCCCCTTTGGTGTCTCGGAAATGATCTGGAGGTACTTTGACCTAGGATTGCGTGTTTATGTGTATAAATGTGTGCTGGTGGCAGGTGAGCAGGACACGCTTTAACCTTGTCAGAGGTGATCTGAACTGATCATCCCCCAAGGAGACTTCAAAGGAGGACAAAGATGTCTCTTATCCAGCCATTCTCATTGGAAGGCTAGCTCTTATCATCATTTTCTAGTTCTCTGGAAAAAAAGGGAAGGGGCATTTCACTCAATGCCAGTTATCTTAATGTTTTCAGGGATACATGAAGAGATGTGAAATAGAACACTGAAGACCTTACACCAGATCTTTCTTTCTTTCCCTTTGAATCTACTAGGGTGGATTATTGATGAGCTGAATCCAATATCCTGTTTGGAGTTGAACACATGCATCAAACTGAGTTGCTATCCTTGAGAATTTGCTCATTATTTTCCCTCTTCCTCAATAGTCCTTATGGAAATAACAGGGGAAAGTTCCTATTTCATATCGGCAAACTAGCTGTCCCATCACAGAGTGAGCATTCTGATGGACCCATTTTTTTTTTTTTTTTTTTTTTTTTTTTTTTTAGTTCGGGAATGCAGTTAGTTTGAATCCTTAGGAAATGAACTTGTGACTCAATGGTAGAGAGAGAGCTTGCCTAGCATGCATAAGGCCTTCAGTTCAATCCCCAGCATTGAAAAAAATCAACAAAACAAACAACAACAACAACAACAAAAAAACAACAAAAAAAAAAAAAAAAAAAAAACAAAGAAAAGGAAAGAAAACATTATGAGGGAGTTCTTTGAAACTGTCTGACTAAGCCAACTAATTCTGCACATGTGGCAACTGGGTCCTAAAGAGGGTTACGATGACATGCTGTAGGTTGCTAGGGCTAGAACTGGAGTGGAAGCTTTGCTCCTCTGAGCTAATGTCCAGGCTTGCAAACTATTGCATACATACTTTTAAATTTGAATGCTTCTCCTGATGTACTCCAACATCCATTTGTATAATAATAGGTGGCCTCTTCGTCCCACACAAAATGTCTGCATCTATTATTTGAAATATCCTTGGCCTAGAACAGTGATTATTTGTCTCTCACCAGATGTAGACTAGTATAATGAAAAGCCAACTTCTGAAGCAATCCTTCCTTAAATATTCTAGTCTATATTCATTTATCTATTTTGTTATTAATTCAAAATATTTATTCGGTGCTTCCTATGTCTCAGCTACTACAGAAATAATAGAGATACAGAAGACAGACATTTTCTCTGCCCTCACAGAAATGTTAATCACAGTGTTTACCATCCATTTGGGTAATTATGGTATACATGCTCATGTGTTCTTAGACTCTGGATTCCATGAGAGTAAGACCTGTGCCTTGACTGTCATTGAATCTCTAGAGCCTGTAATAATATCCAGGTTATAACAGTGTTAGAATGTTTAAGAAGTAAATACAGCTTTTTTTTTAGTATCTTTTTCAATACAGAATGTTTTGAGAGAGAAAAATCTTCAGCACTTTCCATGTTGGGGATACATTCAAGACTACAGCTACAGCTACTACATGCCATTTTGATCACCTACCATGTAATATTCTGCGGTATTTCACATTATTTCATCTTTAATGCAAAGCTATGACTTTCCTATTCCTTAGATGAGAGCACAGTTTTTGTCTGGATAAATGACTTGTCAAAAGTAACAAAACTTCTAAGCAATAGGACCAGGACTTGAGTTTTCATCTTTCTCATTGCTCAACCTAAGACTTTCCACCACTCCATTTCTAATAAAAGCCAAGCTGAGGAACAATCTTGCCCATTAAAAAAAAAAAGAAGAAGAAGAAGAAGAAGCATAAATATGTAAGCTTCTAAGGTAGCTATGGAGGCTTTTAAAGAAGCAAAAGACATATCCTATTAAGCAGAACTCACTCAACAATCATAGTAAGAGATACCAACCTATCACTCAGGTGTTGGAATTATGAGGATCCCAAGATAAAGTGTAAAATCTGACAAAAACTTTTTTTCTGATAAAATTGTACAAAATCATCTTTCTTTAGTAATCCCAAATCAAAATGAATAGACAAATTTAAATTATATAAGACATCCATAAAAATAATTTTTGGTTCACCTTAAATATTTCAGTAATTAAATATTTAAAATATTGAGCTTTGGAGGCATAAGTTTTTTTTTTTTTTTAATTGTTAAATTCTGTCTTTTGTTAATAGCTATTCTGGCTTAAAGATCACATTTTCAGAGAGTAAAAAATAGTTATTCACATGATTAGCCCTAAGTGTTTGAAAAGCTTCAAGAACTCAGGTATGGCTTTCTAACAGTATCTAAGCTAGTTCCAAGAACATCATTAGTGAATCAGTTACAACACCCCAAAGGAGGGCACTTCACCTACTTTCAATTCCAACATGGAGGATCAGTAACGTGGCTATAGCTCCATTGACTTTAGCTGTGGAAGATCTTTGCCTAAAGACACAAATAGATCTGTAGAACAAATTGGCTTTTTTTTTTTTTTTTTTTTTTTTTTTGGTACTGGGGATTGAACTCAGGGGCACTAAACCACTGAGCCATATCTCCAGCCTTATTTTGTATTTTATTTAGAGACAGGGTCTCACTGAGTTGCTTAGCACCTTGCTATTGCTGAGGCTGGCTTTGAACTCACGATCCTCCTGCCTCAGTCTCCCAAGCCTCTGGGATTATAGGAGTGTGCCACTGCACCCAGCTCAAATTGACTTTTTGATGTCTCATGTGTAATGATAATTGTCAAAACTTCACCAAGTATCATTGATTCATGGCAAGAAATGGGACTTGGATGATATTAATAGCCAACATTTATGGAAAGTTTTTATGGCAAGTAATCTTCAAGGGTTTAATTTCTTCTTCCAACAACATACAGGTAACTGCAACCAGTTTGCAAAGAGGAGAAATGAGGAATTAACCCAGACATTCATCCCTAAGAGTTCATATACTTAGCTGCTATGCTACACTGATCACACAGAACCAGCTTCTTATTTTGCAAACAGAGAGACATCAACTGTCATCAAATGACAGGTCTTATATCACAGGTCTACAGAGTTTACATCTAATCTCAGCTCAGCTCACCCCTGGTGTTGTGGGATTTTCTGGAGGATTCGCTGAGTTCTCATATCCTCACAGTATATTTTTCTACCCCTTCCTCATACCTGGAGTAAGCAAATGGTGCTTACCTGTGCTGGACTGGACAATTCCAGAGTCTACCGTTTGTCCAAGAAGATCATACTGGTTTAAGCGTGACCCATCTTCTGCTACAACCACGGAGCGTGCTGGCTCTCTGGTCCACTCATACACAACTTCTGCTCTCGTATAAGCATCTGAAAGAAAAGATGTAAAATTATTCATGCACTTGCCTCTTTGATTCTCTTGGTTAGATGATGTGTTTTACCAGCTTCATATCTCCTTTCAAGGTTTCAGAGGGAAGGCTAGCACAGAAAAACCCACATTTCTTAGTTTGGGAACACCAAAACACCTTTTCCTAATTCTTTCAGTCATTTGGTCACTCTTCCAGCAAATGTTTGTTAAGAATCTACAAAGGGTAAAGTACTGTGCTGGGGACAGTCATGAACAATTAGGGCACGGCTGCTGAACTTAGGGGATGTACATTGTAGTGGTGGGTGCAAAAGCAGATGAGCAAATAAACATAAAATCCCAACCATGTTAAATGCAATAAAACCATACACAAGGGCTGGGGCTACAGCTCAGTGGCAGAGCACTTGCCTAGCATGTGTGAGGCACTGGGGTCGATCCTTAGCACCACATAAAAATAAAGGCATTATGTCCATCTACAACTACAAATTTTTTTTTTTTTTAAATATACCTAACTGGATAAAGGGTTGGAGAGTGACATGGTGGTGGGGGGGGACTATTTTAAAGCAGGTAAGGGACTCAGAGGGTCTCTGAGGAGGTGGCATTTATATTAATGCCTGATAGAAATGCAAAAATGATCCAAGTGAGGTCGTGGGGAGGAGCTCACCCAATGCACAGACTGATGATATTTTTATTCTATTAAAGGTAAAAGCTTGACTAATATCATATGACTACAATGAAGGGCATGAGAGATAAAAGAAGATCAGAGTCAGTAGCTTGGTTTCATATTATGTTAAGCTAGGGGAAGTTTATATGATAAATACGAAAAGTAACATTAGACATTTTGCTACACAGCTATTTGCAAAGGAAGTTTGAATTTACTTCCTTTTATCGATTATGCTTCTTATGGATATATACCATCATTATGAAGAGGATGCAAATGATGGTAATGAGTTACATTATAGAGCTTTTCTTCTCAATCGCTTTCATATGCCACATCACTTTTAACCTAGCCATCTCCTAGGTGAGAGGTTTGGTCATAAATCTTTAATCCATTGCAGGTTGGAGGAAGAGACTGTATAGGTTAAGAGAAAAAAGAGGAAAAGAAATTCCACAGCTCTTCTGGTTTCTAGCCACAGAACACCACTTCCTATAGGCTGACATGATGGTATAAAGTCCCCTCTGTTCAGATGCAGAGTTATGTTAAACATTTAAGGAATATCCCATTAGAGGCGGTAGGCTGTGTCCAGGGAGTTGGCTGGGAGATCACTGTAGCAAAAGTTGGCCTTAATGTATAAACTGGACTCATTGGCCAAGGGCCAACTTCTCCATTAGACACAGTGGGCACAGTTCCCAGGCCCTGAAATAGTTTCAAAAGGACATAAAATGTTTTAATATTTTTTAGATTAAAGGTAATAAAATAAATATAACCTCACCTGGCTTACATTCATCTTTAAACTAACACAGTCATAAAATATAATTTTATATTCACCTGTATACTAATATAATCATAAAATAAAATTTCAATTTTGTTTTGGAGGAATGGTCCCCAAAGGCAAAGATGCTTAGGGCGCGCACACACACACACACACACACACACACACACACACACACAAAAATCATGATGCAGCCCTGCGTGCCCCAACCCTCACCCCTGGGTGACCAGGCCTGGTGGGATTTGCACCCAAACATTCGCGAATCCAGACTCAAACATTACACAATGTAAAATTATGGATGCCTTTTGAAAATGAACCTGGCTTCAGGAGGACACACACCTTAAGCCTTAGTGTCTGAATGAAAGCTTCTTAAAGTGACCACGGTCCTCTGAGATGACTGACACAGAAAGATGGAGTCAGTGTCCCTGGTTTCATGTGAGTGTTCTGTCTGTCCTAGCATGATTTCTGGATCAGTTTGTAATCATGCATCTCTTTCAACAATTTTTTTTTTCTAGAGGTTTAAGGGAAATTAATTTAGCTGTTCATGAGAAAGATCAAATTGACAGATGAATAATTTGGAATCTATCCTTATTTACTTTTCTACTTTTTAACTGTGATTGTCCTCACTCTAATATACACTGGTGTTGTATACAGTAGGAAGAATGCATCTGTTAGGAGGACATAACATTTTCTCTATTATTTTTAAATCTCTTAGGGGCAGAGCACACTAGTTTGACATGGAACATATTTCATACAATTTGTGAGAAGCTACATTGAGTAAAATGTTTTTCTGGCATACATTCTTGTTCTCTTATCTAAGAAGCCATCTCAGATGATGGCGGCATGGAATGATTAAATACTCAAACTGGAAAGACCTGGAGGGTCATACAATTTCATCACATTATATAGATGGTAAACTGAGGCACAGAACACTAAATGACTTATGTAAGGGTACATCATATTGATTGAGAAAACTGCAGTAACAACTTAGGATGCTATTCATTCTATTCCACTGCTGTTTCGAAGATTTTTCTAGGCAAAAGCTGTATTTGTATTTCATAAGCCAGAAAAGAATAGTTCTAGATCTAAAGTCACTTCACAACATACTAAACCCCTCGCTACTATATGATGCTGCTATTAGCAGTAATGATTTTTCATGTGTTGTCATGGGATGCTGATATAGTTGTGGAGAGAAAATTGTCCCCCATTGACTTCTCATTTTTTGTTCTTCTTATTATTATTGCTACTGGGGATTAAACACAGTGGTGCTTTATTGCTGAGTCACATCCCCAGCCACCCCCACCTTTTTTTCTTCTTTTTTATTTTATTTTATTTTATTTTATTTTATTTTATTTTATTTTATTTTATTTTGAGACAGTGCCTCACTAAGTTACTTAGTGCCTTGCTAAGTTGCTGAGGCTGGCCTGGAAATTATAATTCTCCTGCCTCAGCCTCCAAAGTTGCTGGGGTTACAGGGATGCACCACTGGGACTGGTTTTCTTTTCATATAATTTTAACAACTCCTCTCCTGCAATTTATTAGAAACCACACTGTGTATAAAAATGTGCATCTACTACTAACATGACATCAATCTGAAAGTGCAGATAACTCATTATTCACATCTAACCATAGAAGTCTTCCAAACTGAAGAAGAGTAAACTCACATGATGAAAGACATAGAGAAGACATGTAAGGCCTAAGAACAGATGATAGGTCCTATTTGTTTCCTCAAATTCCAATATCTGGAAAGATGAAAGCTTACTTGACTTGAAACTTCAGTATTAAAAAAAAAAAAAAAAAAAAGAATTAGAAAGGATTTCAACTATTTGGTCAAAAAAATTAGGCTATGATTTCAAATAAATTATACTACCCCTAAAAGTCTTTTCTTAAAGACACAAAAATTTTGTTTGGGATTATCAAAGAACACCAGAAACATAGACTTAGTATCAAAAAACAACTGGAAAATGATACTATTATTTCACATTTATGATTTCTGTATTTCCATTAGCATGAAGCAGTTGAAATGCATAATGTCAAAAGTTCTGCATTTTGGAGAATTCATTTAAATTTCTACGTATCCCTCTCTCCTTGTTTGTAAGGCACTGAGATTGACAGTCAGTTAAGAAACATTAATTTGTTAAGGTCTTACTAGATCTAGTAACTGCCTGGATCTTAGTGTCAGAATTCATAACCTGAATCTCTTATTTTAGAATCAAGGATTGATTTTCTATCTTCCTCATAAGGCAGTTAAGATGACAGCTGTAACACATGCACTGTCTCTGGGTCAACTGGTGTTACTGAAGAGGTCTCCCTCCCCAGCCAGCAGGAAGCATTGTTCAGCAACTGAGGATTGGGATCTAATGGAGAGCAGTAAGGAAAACATCTGGTTTACCAAGTTTAATTCTTATTAACGTATAGACAAAGTTGCTTTAGAAGCATACTCCACTAAATTTCTGGAAACTTGTCTTGCTTATCCTCTTCTCTGACTTTTTAGTGAGACATTTATGTCAAATATTGGGTCAAAGAATTTTTTCACTCATTTTCCCTCCTTTTCTTCACCTTTAAAATGTACTAATGAGGCCAAGGAAGAAATGACTGGATAAAGAATGGACCTCCCCTGCTGCCTATCATTCCAAGGCCAGGCAATAAAAACTAGTCATGGTGGGCTCTCCCATTGAGCAAGACCATCTGAGCCTCTTTCAACATCAATCTCTGTTTTAGTTTAGTTCCCCACAGATCTTACATCCTCCTTTCTGAAGTTCCAACATTGAAGGAGCATTTAAAGTCTGGTTAATGTAATAAACACATATTCCATGGCTACATTTCATTACCCTCTGCACTAGGAAATGCTGAGTGATATACATTCTGACCTCATGAAGTTTCCAGTCTTCAGACAATAAAAAGTATTAACCAATAAATAAAACTAATAATTAATGCCGTGACAAATAAACTTGTGTTGGGATCAAGAAAACGGGTGGTGTCGTGTGTAAATTCCTATAAAGTTATCATGGAAGGCTTGAGGAGATGACATTTATATGGAGATGGGGAATATAGAAGAAGCCAGTCATGACAGCACCAAGGGAAGAGTACCTCAGAGACAGAGAGATGAGCATGTGCAAAGGCACTGAGGTGGAGACTGTGACATGTTTTTCTTTAACATCAGTTTTTCTGTGACACACTATTTTCTACTCATTATCCGTTTCCTTTTTCCTAAAATACCTCCAGTATTTTTCAGGATAAAAATGTGGCTGAACAAAAATATTTTCTTCCCGATCTCCTTGGCAAATAGCACTGGCAATGTGACACACATTTGATTACTGAGATGTAAGGAGTGAGATGTTAGGATTTTAGGAAAAGCTTTTATGTTTTTCATACAAAACCTAGTGCTTTCTTAACTTTACTACCTATTCCCCTTATTTTTGAGAGCAGAGTTTCAGCAACCATCTTGTGAGGAGAATGAATCTCTGAGGACATTTTAACACATCAGTTTTGTTAACATACTGAAATAAGCACCAATCAACCAATAATAACTTGCCTTCATATTTCATACATCCATATGAATACAAAAATGCTTCTTTTCTTCAGCTATCCTTACTGCTGAAAAAAAAAAAATCCTGACTAATGTAAAAAAAAAATATGCAATTCATTGCCCAAATAAGGGCACTTCTAAAGATAAATGGGGCACTGTTAGCAATTTTACTATATCAGTATATCTGTGATGTATCAGGGGTATATCAGTACATCCTCAGGAAAACTACCACAGGTGATCTTCCTAACTATAGTGCTCTGTTGTAGATTAGAGAGTTTATGAATGCACAGACATTGAATATGCTTCCTGACATGCAGGTAACCCATAATATGCATCATCATTGTTAAAAATGGATGTTCATAACTGGTATTCAGGATAACACATACTAGTCTATGGTGTAAATTTATGTTAAATTGAGGAAACTGTGGGGAGAAAGAAGTTATCGCCAACGGCCTGATTAGCTGACAATTTTTGAGGTAGATTATCCTTAATTGTCTGTATAGAAGGAGCTTCCTAAATAGAGAACATTGGCCCTCCATGACAAGTGCTGCCAGGAGCACCCAGGCACTTTGCGAGCCATCTTCCTACACTACCACTATTTTTCTTCATGAATCACATCTTCACCAAAATAATTGCTCCGATGCCTGTCTAGTGAGCACACAGAGCTGGTTCAGTTTCCCAGGAGTTGACTCAGTCCTTGTATGGAACACATCTGTAGGAAATCAGCTCAGGTGCTCATGCTAGTCAAAAGCAAAAGGGCAGAGAGAAGACTAGAGAACCCAAGGCTCCAGACCACTGTTCTCTTGGCTCCTCTGAGAAGCACCTAAGTATCTTCAAACAGCTGAAACCCAGAAAGTCATCATGAAGGAGATGTATCTAGAGGATCATCAAAAGCATATGCATATTCATGAGTTCTATGCAATGTCCCAACCAATCTAGAAAGATTTAAGAACTATGAGAATAAATTATTTTCTAGAAATCTCCATAAGAGGCAGGCCTCGTTAGTAAGGAAAAACTTACTTATTGTTCTTTGCTGCCTACCCATATTTCCCACTTATAATTATTCTTAAGACCAGACCATGCCAGTAAGGATACACAATAAATAATCACTGTTTATTAGAAGGAACATGCTATCCAGGAGGTACAAGCCGCATACTCCATTCTTTTCCCAAGAATACCTCTTCAACAAAAATAGAATTTTCCCACTAAATAGCTTAATCTATACTGTGTAGTCTACTAGACAGAGAATTACCTTGATATAGTATTAGAAAGTTATCTACCAGTCCACCTGACGATAGCAAAACTTTTGAGAATTAAAGTAGATAAAAACAAATACATAGTTGCATTATGAGGTGAAGGGGTATCCTAATTACCCTGATTAATTATTACACAATGTGTATGTGCACTGAAACATCACAGTGAGTTGCATACACACACACACACACACACACACACACACACACACATACATATAAATATGTTTTAGTATGTGTCAATTAAAAATAAAATGAAACTTTAAAAACACACAACAGGGATTACTACTTATAGGAAACCTTTGTAGCACCTTGCTTTTTGAAGTTTCTTAATGCCTTTGTGTCTAACAGATGTAACTAATTGGAGGTCTCTTGATAAACTCTTAGGTCTCTCGTAAGAGTAAAGAAAAGGTGAGATTAATTTACTCACAGCTTCCAAATTTCAGTGGGCAGGCGTGAGCATCCATAGGGAAGTCCTCCAAATGCATTGGGCACTCGGCTCTCACGGTCAGCCTTATTAATTAAGGGAAGAACAAGACACAAACAAAAGCTCTGTAGGTTAGACGCTCACTGACAATTGGAGTGAGATGCTATTAACAGTAGCAGAAATATGAATAAAACAGGAGAGACAGGCAGAAACTATAGATCGTGCTGACTTGTTCATAATCTAACATCTAAAAATCATTATTTACAATGATGACAAAATTCTATCCATTTTTTTTTTGTATATTTGCTTTGAGAAAATAGGCAGTATTTGGTTTCATGCAATGGGCAAGCATTGACCAAGTTTTCCAAATAAAATATCATCCACTAATCCACCTGGCTAGAGCAAAATTTTTGAGAATTAAAGTAGATATAAGCAGATACATATATGCATAATGAGGTGATGGTTATGCTATTTACCCTCATTTGATTATTACACAATGTGTACATGTATTGAAATATCACAAGGAACCCCCTAAAATATGTAACTATTGCGTGTCAATAAGAAGTGAAATGAAACTTAAAAAATACATGCATAAATACTGTTCATCCTGGGTTGAGAAGTAGGCATCAATAGCAAGGGAGAGAAGAAAAATGCTCCTGTCCTAAATGAAGCTCTGTCTCCTTCCCTAAGTATCATCAAATGCATCAACCAAAGAAGGAATAGGGAAAGGAGGAAGTGTCCTCAGGTTTTGTGAGGCTAAGATTAAAGTCTTCTCGAGAATTTCTACATGACATCATTATATTCCAGCTGGTTAGTCTTATTTGCAAACCTACAGCCTAGTTGGAGCCAGGTCTCTGCTACACTTCTCTGTAGTCCTGGGGATGTTCTGGGGAACTGATTTCTATTCATGTTTAAAAAAAAGGATGTCAAGGAAAGAATTTACTGAAATATATTTGCTCTCCATTTGTAGAATAATGAAGGAATTTATATTCATTTCCTTATATGATTTCAGCAAGTTTTTTTATTACCCATATTATTAAGTCACTAAAAAATGTGGTAGGATGACTTTATCGCCAGTGAAATTATTAAATGAGTATAACACTGATTACAGAAAATATGATATGTATAAGTTAATGACTAAATTGCATTCTTAAATCAAACTGCTAAAGCAGTAACCTGTTAGCAAAGGTGGTGAGAAATTTAGGAGATGGTAGTAATATGCTGGTTATTGATGAAGAACTTTACATCCATCAGAAAACAGTTATCATAAACTAGTCAGTATGTGCAAATCCTTGCCTGGAAAATCACCTCCTGGGAGGAATGAACACTGGAATTAGGTTCCAAAGCAAATGAAGGTTTTTGTTTGTTCATTTGTTTGTTTTGTTGTTGTTTGTTTTGTTTTTTTTTAACAAGGTTCAACATTTCATATTTCACATACATTTAGTTTTTGGTGTTTTGGTTTTTATATTTTTCATTCTGAAGTTGTCTTACACTTTAATAGTCGAGTCCAATATCTAAATGGCTTTTGAAGCAGTTTCTCTTTCTTTTCCATTTGGATGGTTGTGATTGGAAAGATAGGTATCCTGGAAGCAGTTTTCTCCAAGGGCAAAATACCACTCTATTCCCATGCTGAATACAACCCACTAAATTGAGAATTTTGCCTCTATTACATTTTTATACCAAAGGAATAACTGGACAGTCTGAATTACCTGGTGTTGTCCAGGTCTACAAAAAAAAAAAAAAAAAAAAAAAAAAAAAATCCTTCTAGCAAGTCATCTGGAAATGAAATATGGCTGCTCCCAAGAATGAGTTCTGGACAATTCAAAATTTCCCATAAATTGGGAATATTCATAAACACCTCAGGTTTTTCTTTAAAATATTTCTTTAAGATGTTTCTTTAAAATAATGAAAACTTCTTTTGATTCATGCTTCTTTCATTCAACCTTAAATATATTAAGCACATTCTAGATGCTGAATTTTGTAATCATCTTGAAAAGGGAGAACTGTTTATATGCCAGAAATATATATATATATATATAGTCTTCAACTTAAAGCAAAATTAAGAATATCTATCAATACCACCTGAAAATTCAGGTACTATTTCATGTACATATTTCCATGTGAATTTATATTTTCCTTTAAGAATTCTTTAACTTTCCCTATTTCTTATTTTTTGGTTCTTTTTGAGTAGAAAGATTTCCCAATCTACACCATCGGGTCACTTTTAGAAATTTAATTCAGACTTTGCTGAGCAGTTGAAATTCATGAAGTTTTTAGTGGGGAAAGGAAGTCCCTCGTACAGAATTAGAGAAGGTTGGAGAGAGATGTTGTTCTTTATTGTATTATCTAAATACATACTGCAAGCATTTTTTTTTCTCATTTTACATAATCATTTTTTAACATGTTAATGCTTCCATAATATCCCAGCAGACTAAGATTTCAAAGAAGAGTAATTTTTAAGGTAGACAAACTGGAAAATCAGTGTTCCACTGTGGTCCCTCAGCTTGGGGGTTGCCTGCAGAAAGGTTCAAGGGTAAAAGTGCCACCGGGCTCACCTCATGGTGTACAGTAAGGTGCCATCCTCTGTGATCCGCAGCAGTTTATTGGGCATTGTCATGTTATGGGCCACAGACTTCTTTCCGTTGTGAAAAAAGGTATCTGGAGTCCAGATCTTACTTGCCATGAGGTTGTTTAACCGGAGAACTGTCATGGGTCCTTTAAATTTTAATCTCTCATCCTTCCAGCTTTGACGGAAAAACACATCTATTGTATATTCCTAGGTAATTTTGAAAAATGGCAGAGTTTACTGTGCTGTGATTTGCAATGCAAATATCTGACACGCAATGCATAATTCTTCTACCTTTGGAAGACAAATGTGAGCTAGATGATGTTTGAGTAAACTTATGATAGTATGTACATATTAGTGTCAGGTGAATCACGGGTTGATGTAAAAAAAATTTTTTTTAAAAGACCTATAATATATATGATAGATTTCTTTGTAATAGGCAAATGTTTCCAATTATCTCCTAAGATGCACAAAAGTAAGTTAACCCTGCCCCACTATGCCAACCACTGAAAGAAATAGAACAGAAGAAAAAAAAAAAAAAAAAAAAAAAAACAATCTAATGCTAAAAAATATTATGTGTAGGAAAATATTTAAATTAAACATTTCCAGCCATATAGACAAAGTGTAGTCTTTTGGAGAATCTCCCATGGTTTCTGAAAATTTTATACCCAAACCTGTCAATCACAGGTCTAATTTAGGTGTGAAGATCCCATCTTCTGTTTGGCTAGGTAAACATTTTATTTTCACAGCTAATATATAAAGACTTTCAATTCTCCTATTGTCCTACACAATAAAGAAGATTATGAAAACTAAGGAATCCATTTCCACTAGTAATTTGGACCTCCCCCCCCCCACCAAAAAAGAATAAGACAGAGTATGTGGGGGTGTGTGAGTGCATGTTTGTGATTGTATGTGTGTCTAAGTCACAAGAAAAATGTGTGAGTCTCATCATCATTCACAGCCAGGGAATCTATTTATTTGAATAAACACAGCGTTTCTTACGGCCATACCCAGAGACAAACATCTGCTAATCTGAAAACAAGCAATTTGACTTACCAGCTCCTAAAATTGAAAAGGGTAATATTCATCTTCCTTGCCATTCTTGCTACATTGGCACTAAATTTGGAACTCAATGGTTGGAAATAAAGATCACCACATTCTCCATTAATCTTACCACGCTCAAAACCGGAAGGAGGACTAACTTGAAAACACCATGCTACATTTTCCTAATCCTCTAAGCCCTGACGCATCTGCAAGCAGCTGTTTTTCAAAGCTTACACTATCATCTTTAAGATGTACAAAATAAATAATGTGTGTCTTTAGGCATTTTGTGCACAAATTTAACCACCTGTCTCTTTCCCAGGATTTAAGCAAGACTGGGCAAAGACTGAATGGAAGTCCCTCCTTCTGGCACATTTTTTATATTGCTGAGTCCTTACTAATCAAGTAACTCACCTTATTGGTGGATGGTTTATAATGCAACAAAAACAGTGCTAATTGTTGACTGAGACACAAAGAAGAACACATAACATGATGCTGTTCTGTTGATGTGGGCAAGACAAGTAACCTTCTCTGCTGGTTAGTTTTTTCTGTGTCTGGAAGTGTCAGATGAAAGTAATTGTGATACAAGATAGGATTTACTCTAAACACTTGTGAAGCATTGCTAAATTCAGCAGAGGGAAAACAATTTAGGCTCAGTACTGTCAGAGAAACTCATGGAAGAGTAGGATGGGCATACAATGGTATTTTCCGTGAATAAAAAAATGGGGAAGAAACTGAATTATACCAGGAAGTGATATAGGGAGGCAGTGTTTGTCCCGGAAATAAAGTGGCTGAATCTCAAGTCTGAGGCCAGCATGTTCTTCCTTCTGGACAGTAGATAAGCTTGTGGAATAGGAATATGATATATAAAGATATTTATATTTCTCACAACCTAGCCACATAAGCTCCATCTAGCTGACTGAACTCCTTTAGACTTGTCAATAACAGAGGGAATGGCCACTTGTAAATGAAAATTCCAAGGATGTCTAAGCTGACCATATTCCCATGAACCTTAACATTTGTTTCATTTGTTTGCTAGGTCCCATGAGATTTTTAATAAATTAAATACTAAATATTAAATAAACTTAAGATAGATTTATTTGCAAATTTTCAAGATATATTCCAAATGCAATGATATTTATATCAAAATTTGCCCAAGGTCTAAGGTGTTTTTGTTTGTCATGTTTATAGCCAGCCTTGCTTGATTACCTGCGTTAGTGGCAGACAGTGAAATCCTCCAAATTCATTTCACATAGGCTGTCTTCAAATACTGTACCAGTCACAAATGCACACAAAGCAACACTAACTGGCCAAGGTTGATTTCCATTTTCCACTCTATTACAAGTAGAATTGAAAACTGAAATCAAAGCAGTTGATGGTGATCTGCTCCAGCCTAATCAAGAGTGTAAATATTTAGCTTCCCATTTTCTAAGAACTACCCTTGCATGATTGCCCCAGTAGCAGTAGGTGGTTTCTAGTAGCTATTTATATAGCAAAACCTTCCTCCTATGGCCAGAATTCCTTAGCTCAAAAGTGGGCACCTGGACCAAGATGGGAAGATCCCTCTTCAGAAGTTGGAATAAGAAGGTACAAAGGTGAAGATCCATAAAATTAGTTGTTATGAATATAAATTTTAAGCCTCCTGGCTAAATTATCTCCAGAAATTTTGGGTCCTAAGTCCCCCTGATCTAAACTATGAAAGTGGGAAAATTAAATTGACAAGAAGTGAGTTACTACATGTGAACAGTTCGAAGAATTTCTAGAACATAGGAAGCTCATAGTAGATGTTAGAAATTATTCTTTGTCTCATTATTTTGTCAATACAAATTTTTATTGGATTTCTACTGTAGCTGGGAATGCAAAAAAAGAATTTTTTAAAAATAGTTCTGTTTTTTTTTTTTTTTTTTTTTTTTTTTTTTTTTTTACAGGGATCCTGAGGAAAATGAGAAGGTAATCATGACCATGCCAAAATAAAGCAGCATGCAAATGAAGGAACTCCTTGGAAAAGAGTCTGAACACATAGGAAGCTCTGCTGAAATTTTTTCTCTGAAGTTTCAGGGTTCCAGCACACACAAGTAAAAAGTCGGAGTTACCCCATTCAATAAAGTAGGTCTCTGGAGAATGTGAGCCTTATTCTGAAGATCTGGGACAAAACATCCGCTATGTTGCTAAATAAATATTGTATTGAAGTGTTATCGCTTGTACCATTTATTACCATCTGTGTGTGCTTTGACTTAATAACATTTTAAACACTACGGAAAACAAGGCTCTATGATTGTGCTGCCTGGATATTTCTGTCAGAACCTAGTGCCCTGGGAATGTGCTGCTTGATGGCCAATTAATGATTTTTAAAATAAAGTTAAGGAGTTGTCCTAATTTTGTTTTCTATTCCAGATGAAGTCAGATGCCTTGGGAACCACGCAGCCCGTGGGGATAGATGGATAGGCTGGAATCTAGTTGCTACAGTTAGCTAATGGGTCACTTCCCTTCTCTAGAAAATGTGAATACGATTAATATTTAGATAAAAGGTTTGCAATGAGAATTAGATTAAACATGTTTTATAAAGCTTTTGCATCGTGCCTAATGTATTGTGAGCATTCTATGATGGTAAACACTGTTGTGGTTACTGTTATTAATTAGGTATTCCATTAGTTCTCACTTTAAGTTCTACAAAGCTTTCCCTGTTTTGAAAAATAGCTTTGTCATTCTGCCTTCTAATTTTGATTGCCTCTAAATCATACTGCTTCTTTTTATGCACCATTCTTCCATAATATGGCTTAAAAAATTGATCTCCTGAAGAAAGGTGATCAGGTACAACTTCCACTTAGTCACTTAGTCAATCAGTGGCAGACCTACGGCCAATCTGATCCTTTGAAAGCAGAAATCAAACATAGTCTGATTCACCAGTTTTAGGCAGTAGGCAAGACCCCAGCTTTGAAAGTGTTATTCCTATTTGATGTTTGACCAAAGGCCATATGTGAAATGTTCAAAATAACCATAGAGCTGATGTTGTATCAAAAATCCTATTGTATGTGTTTATTCTAAGATGAAAAAAAAAAAAAAAAAAAAAAAAAAAAAAAAACCACCTCATTTGAGAGAAGTCTTAGACACTTAAGCAATTTGCCTAAGGACATACTGCTGCTGGTGGTGAGATTTGAATTCTTCCAGTCTGGATCCTAGAACTGGCCCTACCAGCCTCCAAGATTGATTGCCTCATAGAAAAAAAAAATAGTTAATATCATTAACAGGTGAGGAAGTATGACAAAAATCAATTGTGGATTATGTGGAAGACAACTAGAAAGGGTTTGGGTTTGACCTGAATAATTCTGTAACTTTTATTCTGACTCACTCTGAGCTACTTTGAAATCAAAAGACTTTTACACTAAATACCAACCAAGAGGCATTTAAAAAAATGATTTCTGTTACTATATCTTTGAAATATTCATAATGGTATCTCTTCCTGGCCTCTATGATGCTTTCCTTATGTAGAAACTTGGCTGTTGTGAATTCAGAATATTATATAATATCTGCAATGCTCTATTGATTTACCACCTCCTATCAGATGGGCTAGAAATTCACGTTAATTTATTTGAATGGAGAAGAGAAAGGACAGGTATATATTCATTTGATTTGCACTTTTGGTAATAATTTGGTTAACCTTTTTTTTGCAATGAAGCAGAACAGTTAACACTAGTGTATTTTATTTTAACTATTTCTCTGCCTAATTCTGGTCAAGTATTCACTCATCTTTCATATGCATTTCCTTTGCATAGCCAAAAATAATTCAGAAACCACAATAGCAATGGTTATTCTGTAAACATACTAGCTACCCGAAAATCACAGTATCCTAGAATCAACATGGCACCTAAGCAAAAGAGAACTTGCACATGGCTCTCAGAACACAAACCAAGACAAAGCAGTCATCCCAAGGATACGGCAAAAGGAAGACAAACATGGTTAAGAACCATGTAAATAGCACTGATCTGGGGAAAAAATGGCTTTATATAACATAAACATATACAAACACACACAATATTAGATATTATATACACAGAGACAAAGAGACACAAAGAAATATTCAAGCTTTCTCAGGTTGCTCCATAAATACTTAGTCAATTTGCTTTTTTTTTTTTTTTTTTTTTCCAAAACTTAAATTTAAAATATACCAAAGATGCTGTGTCACTTACCATATCGTGGTCTGAAACGGGTCCGAAACTGGTGACGAAGATGTCAGTCTTCACTTCGGTTACACGCTCTGATGAAGCAGGAAATTGGGCCAGTGAGTGTCTATCAACAGCTCTTATTAGATCTCACCACCACATACTCACACCCAAATGGGAAATTTATTGGCTTTGATTAGCTATTTCTAAAATTGGTCCACTGTGTAGTCCTGATAATTTACTGCTTACACATGAAATTTCACAGTTAATATTTTCAATGGAAAATAGAGCCTAAATATGCCACGTTGGGAAGCAGACTTTATGGAGAACTCAGCTGCTTCCTAATGAATTCTTCAGGAATGGACACAGGTGCCTAAATGATACTAAATCACTTCTTATTCCACTAGCATTGGAATATGCCACAAGCTTAAATATTTTTACACAGTTAGACAGATCCTCTAGGTATGTAGGCTACTCTTGGGAAGTACATACTATGTTTTGGAAAGCTTTATTAACTCTTTAAGATCTCAAGAGAATGTTTTATAAATGATTGCTTTATGCACTAAATCTTAACTAAATTATCCGAATTCCTCCCTGGGAAAAAATATGACAACCTATGTAAATATGTTCAATTTTGAGGGTAAGTAGAACATATTGTGGCACAGAAAAAAAAATCCATTTAATGCATTCTGTTTCATGTTCAATGTAATTTTATTATATTGGCCTCTGATGGCATATATATCAACAAATAAAACATATTTATTGTGGTTCTCTGACAACTCAACACAGACATTGCCAAAGAAATACAGTCACTTATCAAGAAATTGAAAAACAAAATGTTGCTTGCAGAAAAAGAAACAATTTGTTGAGGGGTGAGAATGAGAAATATGGCTCTGTAATTTTCACCTTAGCTCTGAGAAATAACAGTATAGGGTCTTAAGCAGTTCATTTGTCAGTATCTCTGTATCTCTGGCACAGAACATTAAAAACATTTATCCTTTAAGTGCCAAAATAAATTCATTTGAAAATTAAAAGCTGGCCTGTCTCCTCCAACTCACTTGTGAATAGTTAAGACATTCAACATAAATTCCTAGCAAAGAGGTCATTTCTTATGCTACATGTTATGCGTATCTCAGTTGATCAAACTATTTGGAATTGGAGATATTCGCTTTAATAACAAATCTTTTTTTTTTTTTTTTTTTTTTTTGCAAAAAATCTCATTGGCTCCAAAATGTTAAAATAAGTCCCTTGACACAGGAGTTATCTGGGATTTACCCTTTAAACATTTCAAAGACATAACCTGTGACAAAGAAAGTAGAGTTGTATATTTAGAACTCACTTTCAACCTTAACTTCAACATGCTGCAGTAACTGTACATGGATTTAGAGACACAGTTGTCACAGCAAGTCTCAATTCTCTCACCCTCTGTCTCTGTAAGGTCCTTGCTCTTGTCCCTTCCACCATTCCCCCAATAGACACCTCTCTATGAATATGGATGCCTCTTTCAATATTACACTCTCGCTCTATACATTTCTTTTTACTAGACTAACACATTTCCTTAGTTAAAACATCTTTATTTCTTAAGACTCCATCAAGAGTTCACATTATATTAGAATACCAGAAACATTTTTTGATTAAAAAAAAAAGAAAATCTATGCCATCTATTCACAAAAGCTAGAATATATCATATTAAATAAACTCATTTTCCCTTTTTTCTTTCAGCATTTTCATTTGTAGATCAAGCAAAAGAGCCATCACTTGGATTTTCTTTGATATAAAAAGATACACATTTATTAGTATGAAAAACAGAAACATGACAAGAAATAATGACATGGGCATATTTTCATGCTAAATTCTTTTGTAGCAAGTCTCCCCTTATTGGAACTAAGTTTGTTTCTCATCATTTATAGATCAACGTCCTGCAATTAAAAGCTTCTGAAGCAGAGCAAGGGGAGAATTGATATCTAAATTATCCTCTGACCTTGATATGATCAAATGTTCCTGTTTTACTATTTGTATAATTAGTTGACTCAACCTCACTTGGCTTCCAAGGCTTAGTTTTTGTTTCTTCCTGATTATAAAACATAAGACTAATAGTACATATCTTATGGAACTTAGTGACATGGATGGAATCAAAATGTTGTCCATTCTTTTCATTTTATTTGTTATTTGAGATGCATACTAATTTAAAGAATACCTACTGATCCTATCTTCAAACTTACACATGCTTGACTGCCTGAGACGTCTCTCTTGGAAAACTTCATCATACTGTTTATTTCTTGAGTATGGGAAAGCACAGTTCTACATTATAAAGAAACACCCTGGGATAGCTAGTTTAAAAAATTGGCCCACCAGGTGTTTTAGAGCAACTATTTTGTATTATTTTGCATGAAAAAAATGCCCTGAAGAAGTGAAGTGTCCATTTAGCAAATATATGGGTCATTTTCCCTCCATTGTTTTTAGATTGTTAATAGATGACCATGCTACAAAAGCAACAAATTAAAAGCCTATTTATAAAGATTATTGAACCAAACAGGACATGGAACATGGTTAAGTTTAGAAACATTTATTGCCATGCATAATTGTTACTATGCCATACAGAGACTAGGCATAAATGGAAAGCAATTTACATAAATGACTATAACTACATTTTAATTCTTTTTTTTTTTTTTCATCTTTTATCTATTCTTGGCCCTAAACTTATTTACCATACTGGTTCATCGCCTTCAGATACTTCATCTTATTTCATACCAGCCACTTGCATCTGAGATATTCCAAAATACACCTTTACCATATTTCAAGGCAAGTACTCTGACCCAGAGCCCCCCCTATCACAAGTGTCCAAAATGACCTTCTCACCAAGGACTCTAATCACAGATGCATCCTTTTTTCTCTATGTTTTTCTCTTTCTCTTCCAAACATTAAAAAAAAAAAAATTCATGTCGGAGAACTGAAGGATGCCTGTGAGGGACTGCAGTGACCAATCAATGACTAAATGGGAGGGGTAAAGGAGGGCATAAGAGGGGAAAAAACAAAGTGAAATAAGGCTCTGCACACCTTCCTGTTCCTGCAGGGACAGACAGGATAACTACAGGAAGAGAGCAACCACTTTCCATGCTTTCCCTTCTATTGTACTTCCCTTGCTACATATCCAAACAATTATCTTTGATTTTTTTTTTTTTTTTTATCAGCTGTTACAGTGAATGTCCGACCAAGTTTCCATAAGCTGGAAAATTCTGCTTATTACCTACGTCGGGTGGAGGATTCAACATTAGTATCTGAAAATTTCGAAGAAATTGTGTTTTAAGTAAGTATAGTCAGTCTTGTTTCTCTGTTTCCTCGAGTTATTTGGGAATGCTACTCTAAAATGTTACTAAAACTTTAGAGTAAATTTGAGGACAATAAAATACGTCACAGTTTTGGTAAAAAAAAAAAAAAAAAAAAAAAAAAAAAAAACCAAAGAGAAAAGTCATAGTGTAAGTTTAAAAATTCAAGAAAGATGTGAAAAAAATATTCCTAGATAAATAAGTAAATAATAAATAAATGAATCCCCTTTTCATTCAAATCTATACTTCATAATTTTCCTCAAACCACATTCTCACTCAGACCAATATAATTTCAATGACAAGGGATAGGCTCCTTTGGCCAAAGTAAATCTTTTCCTGAAACATACCAGGAATTCCCTGAGTGCTCTGTGAGGTCATTCTGCTTCAAGACAGGAGGTTTACAATCCCAAGTGCAAACGTTCAAGAGATTATTATGAATGATTCAGCAAAATTGCAAATAGTAGCAT
The DNA here is from genome assembly GCA_025594165.1 of Tamias sibiricus. NCBI lineage: Eukaryota > Metazoa > Chordata > Mammalia > Rodentia > Sciuridae > Tamias > Tamias sibiricus. Next base: position 18,167,730 of record CM046662.1, read on the forward strand.
GGGTAGCTTCCCTTCTTGGTAAAGAAATGATGGCTTTAAATTAAGAACTCACTAGGCTCAGGACCAGTTCTAAAAGGAGGCTATTCTCATACTGTATGTTATGGTTGAGATCTATGGAAAATTGTTGAGGAATTTTTTTTTTTTTTTTCTCAAGTGCTGGGAAAATTTACTGCTCTTCATGAGCTACCTTCAAGCCAATTCCCACAGAATATTATCTATACAATACCTATCATATCTCCATCTCTTTTTTTTTCACATCTCCATCTCTCAATGAACATTAGAATATAAATCATGTTTTCTTTCTTTTTTTTTTCCTCCCACAAGAAGCAGAGTTTTATTCTGCAATATGGAGGAAACATGCTTTGCCCACCTGCCCCAGACATAAATCGTTACCACTCAGGAACTGGCCAGCAATGCCCCTTGTGGACCCTTCACACGGTTCTAAAGACAAACCAGAGGCAGAAAATTCTTTCTTCCCTTAAGCACACCCATATCACATATCGTTATTTGCAGAATTCACTTTTATACTGGTATCAAAAATCATACTAAAAATTTATCACTAAACTAACTTTATTATATTTTTCCCTCTTAAATTTCTTTGCTAAATATCTTCTCTGTCCCAGTGACTTCTGCTTCTTATTTTCTTGGTGTATACTGTGTCCTTATCCTTCTTTAGGTTTTCTGCGCATCTCTTGACATCTCAAGTGACTCTCTGTACCAAGAATTGTTTGCCTTAGCACCAGACTCTAAAGTGTTATTAGATATACCTGGAAGGTACTCAAGACCTTTCTGTAGATCACATGATGAAAACTCAACATATTTTTGTGCTTCTATGTATTCTATTTAAGAGCATACAACATGAGTCAGGAAAGTCAAATGAAAATTAGTTAAAATAATTATAGACATAGCCAAATCTATATATATGACTGAACTAGGAAATTCTTTGAAAATTGATATCAACTAAAATAAAACCAGAGCTTATCAAAGAATTTTTTCAATGATATTTTCTTCATGATAATCTTTCCATGTCCAGTGCTAATGAAAGCTGACAGATTAAGTATAAATGTCCACATACGTTCAAGTTGTCAAGGGAAAAATACAGAAAAGAGTTATACAAAATAGGATCATGGTAATGATGATGATGATTGCTACTAAAACTGTTGGAAATAGCTCAAATTAGTAAATGTGCACAGAATTCGATGATAAACAAATCATATTCAGTCCTTAAACAAGCACGCCCATTCAATATTATGTTGTGTATATACACATACATACAAACATGTTCAAGTGCTGTATTATGTATGTATTCCAATTGATAGACAGCATAACTGTTTTTACTGGGAAATTCCTACACTGTTGATACCCTGCTGATAAGTATTGAAATAACAGATGTTTTGAAGTGATAATTCAGAAAGATGATTAGTATCAGAGTTATAAATGGGAAAAGCAGTATATTAAAGTGAGTAGAGTAGTAAGTACATGGGATTAAGACTCTAAGTGCTCAGGTTTTAACTCTGATTTCCCTTGAGAACAAGGCACATGATTTTTAGGTATGATTCTGTAATCTCTCCGAATCTATTTTCTCACTCTTTGAATAATGAGATATCTATACAGTCAAATGCATAGCATTGGTGTGAAGGTTAAATAAGATTGCAATGCCAAAAACACTTTGAGAAGCATTTGCTGGGTGTGTTAATTTAGTCAGTGAATGTTTATTTAGCATTTTCTGTGTCCCAGCTAGTCACAATGCTAAGCCACAGTGATATAACAATGAATGAAGGTGAATTATACTCCTTCTCTAGCATACCTCAGAGCATTTTTTTAAGGGAAAATGTATTTTCAATAGGTTGGGTAGGTAGGTGGATACAAATAGGCATAATTTTAAATACAGGTATATGCACAGACCCATAAACACAAATTATTCTAATTAAGTTCAAATAATTTTAAAGTGTTCTGAAAGAATGTCCTTGAACTGAGACCTGAAAGATGAGAAAAAGTCATTCATGAGCAGATCTAGGAATGACATCAAAGAGGAAAAATCAAGACAGAGGATCTTAGGTCGGAATAAATGTGTCGTGTTTAAGCAAGAGAAGGTGGGCTGTATCTGTAGCCTGGTGATGCAAATGATTATGGTACAGATTATGCTCTTGAGGCAAGTGGGAACACATTTGAAGAGTTTTGCATATTTCAGAAAGCCACTGACCTTTATTCTAATGCTGCAGGAAGCCTTTGGGTACTGAAGTAACATGATGTTACTTGCAGTTTACAAAGACAGAAGAAGTTATGTGGATAATGGATGGGAAGATGCAATAAAAGAAGTGAAATGGAAAAACAGAGGGAAGAATTGTAGTTGGTATTCACTAAAAACACCTACTACCACAATTTGTTTAATGTGGCACTGCCCATGTTTTCACTGGAAATGCTATCTATTGAGAAATTCAGAGAGTAATATTCACTAGGCCAGGTTCCATGGATCCATAACTTACGAAGATCTATTGCCTCCTTTAAGCTACTCTGTTAATTCATAGAGACAGACACTACATGGAGGCCAAATGGACTAATGTTAGTCATCATAATAAAATTTATTTCAAAGTCCTATTTTAAAATGTTCTTATTTGAAAAGTGAAAGTATCCTGGGCTCCCACATAAACATCAATGTATATTTCAATGGATTGGGCGATGTTCTAGCACCTGGCCGACCTGCCTGGAGCAACGTTTTTGCTCCTTGTCCTTTGTTTTTATTCTCTTAATGCCCTAGCAATATTGGCATCTATACCATGATTGATATAAGAGCTACTTAATTTTGGCTATAATACTCAGCTACCAAGTTGGAATATGGAATAGACAGTGAAGCTTCAAGATGCCTAATCAATCCTGTCTTTTGTGGTTTTGAATTCTAAGAACACAGAAGATACAAGCATCTCAAGGAAGAAAGGTCAATTTTATTATAGTAGACATTTATCCCATTTTCACTGAGAAATTTCTGCCTTCCCTCCTTACATTATAACATGAATGGTTTCTACTGGGAAAGGGTTAAATTTAACCTGATGAGTTTCTTTGGGTCTCTATAAATCTTGATCTAAATTGTACAAGTTATTATAGTTTTGAATCATTATTCCTTCTGTTTTTATTATCATTTATTGTTATTCCTTCTGTTCAGTATTTTAGTGATATGAAAATGATAATATAAAAATCTTGGAGGAATATTCCATAACTTTAGGTCTTTGTTTTCTGTTAAACTTTCCACAAATGACAGTCTCTGTGATGTTTAGCAATGATATTCTTATCTTAGGGGCCATACATTCTTTTTCAAATACAGATTTCAGATTCTGCCAGGAAAAAAAAAGTCAATAATATGTAGGAAAAAAAAAAAAAAAAAAAAAAAAAAACACCTGTTTTTAAAGATCCCGTGTTGGTACTAGAATCGAGATGGGAAATAGAAAATATTAAAAAGGTTCAGAGTAGTTGCATGAGAAATAGAGACTATAGCCGTTTACTGAGACTGGCCTTTAAACTTGAGTGTAGTCTCAATGGCTTTGTTTTATCTCAAGAAATGCTTGGAAGCTGCTTTTTATACACAACAGAAAAAGGTGAGAGTAGAAAGTTTCATACACATGCTAGAACATTCCTTTGGGTATCTAAGTTGGATGTATGGTACAAGCTAGATTCATGAACCAACTGGAGAGCTTGGCCAGGGAAGGTTAAAAGGTGCTTTCTGTTCATTTTAACAGTTCCTCATGAGTTTTTGGTAGCTGTCTTATCTGTGAAACTCAACTAAGTTATAGAATGTCTTGACCGTATATTTGTGAAAATGGATTGAATTTGCCAAAGTCTGAGCAGCTGCTCTACACCTTGCATTAAAATACAGTAGCTTCAAAAAGAAGGATGCTTGTGAGTAGAATTTCAAAACAGAATACTGAAGGCTATTTTCTGATTAAAAAAATAACTATAAACAACAAGAAGAAAAAGGGATTGGATAGCCCAAAACTTTTTGCATCTTACTTTTTCAGATATTATTTATTTAACATTAATACACTGTGACAGAAATATCTTTGTCCTTTCTAATTTGAAATTCTGGCTTTTTAATATAAGTACAAAATGCATGTATTAACCTTAGTTAAAAATGAAAAAGATTTTTATCTCTGATCTCAATATTGCATGGGATGCAAAATAATAATAAGAAAAAGTTTTCATGAGTATCAGATATTTTATAAACTGGAGGTAGGTTAAATTTCAATTGTAAAAAGTATAAAGCTGTATTTCTTTCCCATTTCTCTAGTGACCAAAGTTTTACAAATTTAAAAAAAAAAAAAAAATTCTCAAAAGTTAATCTTCTTTCAGTTAATCAACTTTCCTTTTTTTTTTTTTTTTTTTTAATAAAGAAACACAACCCAAGTTTAAGGCTAATTTCCCAAAAACAAAAAAACAAAAAAAAAAAAAAACAAAAAAAAACAGAAAAGAAAAAAAAAATCATTTACCAGCTGCAAAGAATTTTCAACTACTTTGACTCATTTTTGGAGCTGTGCGATCTTGTGCCTTAAAGTGGAGGTTTCTTGCAATAACTGGGCTAAGATTAGTCCAAAACATTTTGTAAGAGAAGGAAAATTATAAAGAGAATGTCTGCCATCTCTCAATTATTTGTTTAGATTTGCTTAAACAAAATCTAAAACAAAAACAAAATCCCCCAAATCAAAACGGTCAAATCTATAACACTTATAGCACAAAATAGAAAACTTTCACCACCATGAAGTGTACAGTAGGATAAGGTCCATTCTATACTTATAATCCTATCCATTTCCTTATCCACTTGGCCACCAGCATCCCACTGGGTCTGTTATACATTCATCTCTCCTCCCCTGCCCATCTTCATTAATGTGGTTTGATGATAACAACTTTTAAAGGAATCCATTGTTCTATACATCACTTATTAAAAATTAAATTTAAAACTGAATTTAGTGATGATGACTGTTTTTTCCAAGAACTACCATAAACAGGGATGGAGTCGGGAGAAAGGTTTTCTGCAATCTCTTCAGCTCCATCTTATTTGTGTTCCACCTAAAACTGGATGATTTTTTCTAATTTGTTTTTAGAGAAGTGAAATGAATTTGGTTATAGAAGAACGTGTCTTTTGAGAGCTAGATGAGGGAGACTGAGCCCATGGACAGGAGGAAGGGGAACTCTGAGCTTTGCGACATGGCCTGGACAATGACTGTGCTCACCCTGGCTCACCCAGGATTCTGGCACGTCTTAAACTGTAGCTGGTACATTCGGAAGGATAAAGACGAAGGAAAGAATGTCATTGGAAGGGTCTTAATTTGTCCTTGAAGACCAGAACTATTTCTTCAGGATTAAGCTTTGGGTGTGTTTATGATGATCTTCTCCTACTCCCAAAGTATGGGAGGAGCTCAAATGAAAGTGAAATAAATTCACCTAGATGTGTGCAGTTCAGCAGAAGTATTGTTTAATTTTTCATGAAGCTAGAGCATATACAGGCTTCCTCCATTTATTATAATCACAAGTAATAGGAGAAAACTTGGGACAATGAGTTTGCTCAGGGAAATTTTGGTTTCATCATGATTGAAAGTAAAAAGAGAAGTCCCGATTATCCATGTGACCTTTGTGTCTACCTGTCTTAATGGCGTGGATTACTCTGCTTTATGGTTTTGTTGGTTCCTCTGCAGGACCTCAACCCTTCTTGCTTTTCCCTATTCCAACTCCTTACTTCTATCCTTTTGTTTTATTCTCTTTTTTTTCCTGAAAACTTTTACCTTTGCATCTTCTTATTTTTCCAACTTCTACCTTTCTTCCCCCAACAACATCATTCTTTTATAAGCTAACCTTGTTTTAGACAAGATTTCTTAAAAATATTTTTCAGTTCTTAGTTGCAAAGAGAAAGCAGTCCTTCATACCTTGTCACCAAAGAAGGATATAATAAATGAAAGTGAATTAAACAATGATTCACTGTTCTGATTTGTGTTTTCTGGCTACTGATAATTTTAATTCAAATTTATTTAAAATTTTCTTCATTTACTATGTACTTACAATATAAACCTGCTTGAGTTTTCACTTTAGGTTTTCCTAGTAGAGCATATTAAAAACTTAAAATTCCACATAATCTAATCTGTTTTAGCTCTCCCACCTTAAAAAAAAAAAAAAAAAAAAAAAAAAAAAAAAAAAAAATCCCAGGCTGTGGTTGTGGCTCAGTGGTAGAATGCTTGCCTCCCACGCTGTGAGGCACTGGGTTCAATCCTCAGCACCACATAAAATAAATAAAGTAAAGGTATTGTGTCCATCTACAACTAAATTTTTTTTAAATCTCTTCCAGGATATCTCTTTTTATGTTATCCTTTTATTTTAACTTCTTAGTCTGTCTCTTGACACTGAAAAAAAAAATAGCCTTTTCCAATACTGTTGCAATATCTGCCAGCTGATTTCTATTATCTGAATCCACCCGTTAATATATTTAGGTCCTGGTTTGTACCCACAGTGTACATCCCTAAGGAGTAATGCTACACTTCTGATGCAGTGTGTTTCTAGAAAACAAGTCATGATGAATTTGCACATACAACAATTTCTTATATTATTCTCAAGTCTCAGCTTATCATATTTTCTGAGGATTTTCAGAACAAAATATCCATGCCTTTTGCAGAGTTTTGTTACTTTTATAAAAATCAGACTTTCGTCATAATAAAGAAGGCAGTAGGCAAGATGAGGCTGTCCTAGCTGTGATCATGAATCTACTGAAGGAAATCTTTACCCTCTTAGTAACCAACGATAATTGTTCAAGTATTTGTTCAAGTATATACCACAGTTGTTGTTGTTGTTGGTTTTTTTTTTTTTTTTTTTTTTTTTTTTTTGGTCATCTGAAAGCCAATGACTCACGTCAAAAAATAAAAGGAAGGGGATTCATTTTGCAACAGGAATTTACCAGAATCCATGTCATACTTAAATTGCCAGAAATGCATGGCAATGAAAGGAAATAAAAATATATTCCAAAACAGTAATGGTAAAGATGAATCAATGTAGTTATTTCTGGAAGCAAATCTCCTAGTATTGCAAGTACTTGAAATTAGCTTTTCAATCTATGCTTAGACTGGTTTACAACTCCACAAGTCCATGGTTCTCCATGGTCTAGGTATACATATAAGGATTGGTTCAAATGCTTCCTGCTCAGACTATATTTGAATAATGAATTAATATATACATTTATTAGAGAGTTACATACAGTTAAATGAAAATTAACAGTCATGGCTTGTTATTTATATTTAGAACTATAATACAACCACACAGTTGATCACTGAAGAAAGTGATTGTATAAATGTGAAATATATACTATAATGTAAATGTAAATTTATAACATAAATTTATATATAATATATACATAATTATAATATAATTTATAAATGTAAATTTAAATTTATAAATGTAAATTTACACTATAAAACTCATACTATAAGAACTATAATACAACCACACAGCTGATCATTGAAGAAAGTGGTTGTATAAATGTAAAGTCATTCAACAAACTGAAAACTACACACAAATCTTTCAGAGGATATTCATGTGCACACATTAAAATATTAAGCAGAGTTTCCTAAGGGAGGATGAAAGGAAAGTCTTTATAAATGTTATAAAATTCTGCTAATTTTGTAGGGAGTGATATGGATCAGGAACGAGATTTAGTGAAGGAATTATACACAATTTTATGAACTTTCATAAGTCTTACTTTTTAAAAACTTATATCAGTAACCTGTTTCTTAGTTCTGTATATTCCTCCCCTATCTTCAGTCTTTATAGTTTACTTCAAATGTTATGCATCAAGAGAAATTTCCTTGAAGCTAATGCAAATGTTATATATTCATAGACATTGTATCAACATATGTACACAACCATGCTTTTTCATTTTGTGATGCCCCATGTCCAGTTTGTTTTTCTTTCCAGAGACAGGGTCTCCTTATGTTCCCCAGACTGGCCTCAAATTCCTGGTCTTATGGGATCCTCCTGCCTCAGCCTTCAGAGAAGCTGAGACTATAGTACCTTCAACTGAGTCTAGCAACTTTGGGATTTAAAAAATTTTTTTTTTTTTAGTTGTAGATGGAAACAATATCTTTATTTTATTTATTTTTATGTGGAGCTGAGGATAGAATCCAGTGCCTTACCCATGCCAGAGAAGCACCCTACCAATGAGCCACAACCCTAGCCCCTAGGATTTTTTTTTTTAATTGAATGAAAACTAAGGGAAGGGGAAACCTGATTAAATTTGTGTAGCATGTCCTGAAATGAACATTTGAAATAGATAAGAATAGACACCTGGTAAGACCTTTGACATATATTTTAGTTGTGAGTTTAAAAGAGCAGTTCCTCTTAAACCTCTAAGACAGTAATGACATTTAGTAGCTTGAAAATAGACCCATGATGCACATCTCTGTGATTACACTACACAAAATATTTTTTTAAATGATTCTAAATCCATGCTACTCCATTCAGTTGTAAAATCAGTGCTTGATTCTTAAGCTTCTTACTCACTATTTATCTGTGCTGTCTAAATGCAGAAGAGGTGCCTTTCTTATTATTGCCATTTAGTTACTGATTAAATATTGCTATTAGTTTCTGCAGTTGCTTTGGAAAAGGTTCCATATCTGCTTAAGCTGGGAATCAAAGATTCTAATGATGCTTTGCTATGTGACTTCAAACAATAATTAATTTTCTTGCTTTACTTGTTTTACTCTAAGATCAATATTTTGATTTGGTTTCATTCATTTTTGTTTAAGCAAGTATGATAATTTGATTATTTTATTCAAGTTTATTCAAATATGTATATAATTTTTGGAACTATTCATTCTTACTGTTATATATATTTATGTACAGTAATAAGTTCTACTTACTTTCTTAGCAGAATTCTTCAGTATGAAGAATTTATATTCCCAGAAAAAAGAATTTACTATAGAAGAGTAGGGTGTAATTCAAATGTATGGTTAAAAAACACTACCATTTATCTTATTCACTTTTGATCCTAGAGGTGTTGGTAATCTAGCATAGCATAGTGGATCAATATATATAAATGTTTAAAGTGACAGAATCAGTATATCCTGTATGAATTCAATGCAGACAGCAAAAACAGGTGAGGTTGATGTAGTCTTTAAACTGGGAGAGTATCCTTCCCATTTGCTTTCCCTGTATAATCAAATTATAAGAAAACATTGTGTTTGCCAAATAAACGTAATATCTCTTTGATGTCATTAGGAGAATTTTGCATCTTTTGATCCATAAAGTTATGTGGACACAACTAGCATAGGGAATTGAATTAACACGGAGCAATCTATTAAAACAGTATTAATCGTTAAATGACATGGTACCATACCATTCTCATTATTTTAACACTTAAAGGAAAACAAGGCTATCGTCAAAGATTTTCATATTATTCTTTAAAATAAAAAATTACTGCAACCCACCTCCCAAGCCTGGTCTCAGGCGATTGTCATAGCCATCTAAGAGTCGGTCCAAAATCCTGGTGAAGACAGTGGTGTTGTCTTTAAGTTCATCTTGCAGTGAGGGCTGTCCGTAGCTGGAAGAAGCATAAAGATAAGCAGTTTCTGAGTTACTTAAACGTTTCCACTGGAATCTCTTTCTGATTAAGACTTTCCTAGGTTTGCCTACTTTTCTTTCTATTGAATCTTTGAAAATTCCTTCTGCTAAATTTTTAAACTTCTTTTTTTTATTTGCAGAACTGGGGATTGAACCCAGGGCTGCACAAATACTAGGCAAGTGCTCTACCACTGAGCTACATCCCCAGCCCTGAATTTTTTTTTTAACTCTTATCATTTTCTCATATTTGTCTTTATTGATGATAGGCATTTTAATGTTTCTAAATATGGAAAGGACATCACAGTAAATGAATTCTACCTCCTTTCTGAATTCTCAGCATATGTATTATGTTGTAATGTATATATTCTCTGAGCAAGCAAAAATATTCACACGTTAAAAAAAACTGGTAAACTTCTCAAATTAAAAAAAAAATGCTTGTGTGTATGTGTGTGTGTGAGAGAGAGAGAGAGAGAGAGAAAGAGGGGGAGAGAGAAAGAAAGAGAAAGAGCGCAAGAGAGTGAGACAGTGAAAGATAATTATAAAAATAGTTTTGGTTTTAGTTTAACATGTAGAAATAACCTAAGTTTCACCTAGAATTTCTTCATTCACTTTTTAAAGATCTGTTTTGATTTTTTTACATTCTTTTAAGATATTTAGATGAGAAGCAGATAAAAATATTTTACATTAATTATATTTTTAACCAATGTTCAAAATTTCATTCATCTTAAGATTTCTACTCCAACTTTAAAAATTTATCTGTTCAGTTATTTAATTGATTGAATTTTTGTCATCGCTGATCTTAGACATGAAGAGTCTTTGAAAAAGAGGAAGCTCAATATTCTTAATTTATGATTTATAAACTGTAGCACAGTTTTAGTGTTTAAGAAGACACAGCAATGTGTAAGCAAAGCTCAATCTAGAGCCCAGCTTTCTTCAACTTTCAAGCAAAACTTTATTTCCATGTTTTTGTATAGAAATAATTGTTTCTATTTAAATTGTACTGTTTGAGGATTATCAGTCTTTGATTTTCAACCATGTTATGACCACAGTTCAAAACACCGTTTCTTTTATCCACTGCATTACTCTCTATGCTCCTTGAATCATATTTTATGTAATGATTAGCATGACATTTCCAAAATCCTTTGAGAGAAGCATTTTCTATCTTAGGATGGATCACACTCACTGATAAATTTCAATGATAGCTCTGACCTTGAGTAGAAAATAAACAAAAATAGGGTATAAACTAAAGAACTTCTGCAAATCTGTGTCTTTCATCTTTCCTACTTAATACACTTTTTACTTCATTCTTGTGTGTTCTTATTCCTGACAAATATAAGAAAGGTATTAACATTTTAAAGAAGAATTTATTTATTTGACAGTATCAAGAAATACAAAGTATCATTTTTGAAAACACTGTTTTGCAGGTAATTGATTTTGTATTAGCCAAATTCAAAGGCCTTTTTTTTCTGAAAGTTGTATTTTAATGAAGTTATTAAAACTAAAAGCTATCCAGAATACTAAATATGTTAAGTGTGTTCCCATGAAACATTTTTTTATTCTGCTAAATTCAACATTAATATCATGCAGACTGAGGGCTTACTCTTTTTCAGTAAAATTAAACATCTTTTTTTAAATCAAATTTTCATTGAGTTCTGTGTCTTCCAGTATGTCTCATTGACAGATGGCAAAAATAGTTTTCTGAATGCAATTATTTACAAAAATTCATTGTCACAAAACTAACTGCCATGCTTGCATCTTTCAAGGGTATTGGAAGGTCATCTTGATAAAGATGAAAAAGAAATGCTAGCACACCTTAAGTTGTAATGAGCTCCTGATAGAGAGCTCTAAGGAAGAAAGTAATAAAATAGCAAGGAGAAAACAATGAGATGGGATGACAAGACAGAGCGCAGTTAACTTGTTTACACAAACCTTAGAATAAGGGCTGTCTATTACTTTTACCTGCATTCCCTAAGTTTTAATAGCTCATATACAATTCAGGAAATGCTTTTCTCTCTGGTTTTGTCTTATAAGTGTTTCCAGCAATTCTTTGCATTGAGGTGCAAATACCAAATGAGATCTCCCCTTGCCCCAAGAACATGAGCTCCCTGTCCCCTTTGGGATGGAAATCTCTCTTTTGTGTGATTTTTCTAATCAGGGTTTTTTCATCTTTGCTTCTAATTTACTATCACAAACTGTAATTATCAAAGCAAATTCTTAGGAAGAATATCAAAATTATTTATCTGGTAGTAAATTATTCATGCCAAAGTCAGTTTCCTAAACAGAATGTATATTTTGGAGAGAAATGTCAGTTACAGTACCTGATTTTGATTCCATAGGAAGCACTATAGAATAAAACACTGTGCACTAACTCCATCTACAGGTCATTACAATAGTAACACTTCATATAATTTTTCAAAAGCAGTGAAGATCATTTAACTTCTCAAATTAAGAGTATGTGACAGCAATGTATGTCTTGTTCATCTGGTAGTCATATATACTATACAAAATGGCAAAAAATAACAACAGACAACTTCTCAATTAGGAAACATGCTTCCAAATTCACAAATCTTTCCAGGATACTCTGTTTCTCTCCTTAACTCCCAAAGATTCATTTTCCGTTACATTCGAAGAATCTCAGGTTTTTAGAACCAGTCTAATAATCTCTTATGGGCCACAGGAATAAAGTACACAAGAAATAGTCAAGCAAATAAAAAAGACTTTGAAGTATTTGGTCATTCAGATAATTTTACTATACTATACTATATTTTATAGTCTTGATTGGATAATTAATCATATTTTGAATATGCTTAAAATTTATTTTTTCTTTTAAGTTGTCTACATAGTAGTAGTACTTAATTAGATAAGTTTGATTTTACCTTATGTTTGTAAATATTTATTTAGTATATTCCACCTCTGTTGGTTATATAAATATAGTTTTGAAACATAGTATGCACATGCATTCAGAGAGACATGATTTTCAAATTAAAAAGATTATGTCAAACTTTCCACTTCTATATATTCACAAGTTATTCTATGATCCTTAAAATTGGCTAAAAAATTTCTTTTTGGAAAATCAGCGTGCATGGTATGCAGACATTAATTGGGGTAACTTTTTCTATCAATTAGGAAACCGCATATTTTTTTCAGTTACAACCAAATAGTGAAAAGTTCAATCCAGGACTTAAATGTTGAATTAATACGTCTCTTAACAAAGTCTTAGTAAGTGTATTCCAACTGACATGCAAATAAGATGTTTATTTTTCCTTACTACTCTTTAGTCTTAGCTGGAATTTTATTGCACTTAAGGTTTTTTTTTTTTTTTTAATTCCCTTAGTCATGAATTCATCCATGGACAATTTTCTTCCCCCTAATGGAATAAATGAAAAGTTACAGAAATTCTCATGCAGATTTAAAATAAAGTGTCCCCACCTTCTTCCAGTCAATGTGCTCAGAAGGAGGGTCCAGGCCCAAAGATACTCAGAGAGACCTGGACTTCTCTTCATCGCGGACTTGAGCAGCTGAAAAGTAGAAGAAGTAGAGATCAATGTGTCTTGCAAGAAACATCAGGTTATAACCACTAGGGCTGACTGAGGCAGTTCAGATGAATGCTTTGAAGTCAGGAAATGACCTCACTGGAATATGACACCTCATTGGAAGCAGTGGAAACCTGGACCTTCCATTCTCCACTTTCCCTTCCATTTCTCCATTCAGAAATATATCAGCACCTTAATTTCTCCTGTAAAAGAATACAAGTTGAAATGCTTTCAGGTGACAATATTGCTCAATATAAAACCTGTGCGTTGTTTTCCCTAGGCTTTTCTTTTTTTATTATTTCTATTTTAATTCAATTTATTCTCTTGTTATTTTTCATCAGAAAATTTTGACCTTTCTGATTTGAGTCCCCATGACTGAACTCCACATTGAAAAATTTAAGCTACCGTCAATAATAGGGAGAAAATGTTTGGGGGGTGGAATGTGGCTGGTTAACCTGCTCTGTTGACTGAATTCATCTCTGAATTCTAGATGTACCTTGATTTTAGAAGCAACTGTGTTTATCTCTTTATAAAGCCCATTGGAAACACACTGTTGAATGCCAAAGTCGTGCTTCTATTCTGTGTCTGTGATTGCCTTGTTAAATAAGCTCACAAATGTTTCTGTGCAGCTAAAGGACACACTTTATAGTCAAGCCATGTACTGATCTCTCTCACATACCAACCATACACACACAAATGCACACAAACATGCCCACACATATCTTCTAATCCCTTTCCAATTCTGCCAGGTTGCTGCTGAAAAATGTTTCAGTCCAAACAGATGGAAGCTGGAGTGCTTTGCCTTGCATGAAAAGGGGGATCTTTTTTCCCTGTTAGGTAAAGTGCAATCCATCACTATTGATTGTTGAATTTAGACCTGGTAGTGGGATGCTGGAGGAATGGAGGAGTGCGGAAGGCTTACAGAATTAAAAATATACATAACCTATTTATGGAGTGCATTTCAGAAATTAAGTGCACTACCTGGTTAAGGAGCAGATGGTCATAATTTACTTCAGTGTACTGTCATTAATTCCAGCAATAATATGAGAAATGTTAGAACTATTTGTTAGCACTTCCCTCCATCTCTACTCTTCAGTAAGATCCTGTGATTAATGGATTGCAAGTATTTTAAAGCATATTTTTCATTAAGCAGTCTATAGTTTAATGTACTATACCTTTAATTATATCTACAAAATGCTTTCCACACTCTCGGGGATCATTTAAATCAGTAAAAACCATTACAAACAGGCATGTAAGCAATGAAATATAATTAATGTGTTTGGAGTGAAATGGTGTAGAGATAAGAACTGTGTGAGCCACATCATAGCTTTTACTTAATTTAGTGACTGGTTTTGAAACAGATGAGTAGAATATGACAAGAAATCTTGTATAAACATCATTATGTTAAAATATTGCATCTAAATGGCACAATTATTATTCACCCTTTCATTAATCTTCAGCATCTGTTATAAAGGGAAAAACAACTTCTCTTAGCCCTTTTAATTTTCTTTGATCTTTATAAAAAAAGGAAATTCCTGAAGGAATAAACACAAAAACAAAACAAAACCCCAAGGCAAGACACCATAGCCTTCTGCCCTCCTCTGGTATTTTTAAAAAAGAAAAACAACGCTTCAGTTGTTGAGTAAGAAAGTTTCCTGCAAATACAAACATAATAGTTTAAAAGAAACGCTAAACTGCCTCCTTACCCCTTTCCACCTCCAACCTTCCCCTTCCAGACAGATACTCCAAACACCCTTAATATCTCCTGCCACCCATTTCAAATAACAAGTTGAGTTTTGCATGTTCAGAATGGGAGAGACCCCTACACCAGAGGGCATTTCAGCAGCGTTCACTAGAAAGGAAAAAAAAAAAAAAAAAAAAAAGAGGCAATTTTTCATCCAGAATTAAGAGTGCCTTCCCTGAGATGGAAGAGGGAGATAGGATTTCTGTCCCAGCGTCTTAACTTTAGACCTTGGCCCCCAACGCCCCTCCCAAACTCACCCCAGCTCCCCCTGGCAAAAAAAAAAAAAAAAAAAAAAAAAAAAAAAAAAAAAAAAAGACCAAAACAACATGTCACCACCCACCCCGCGGAATAAATTCAAATCCGCCTAAGAAAGGAAGAGAGAAAAGAAGAGAGGGAGAAAATAAAGCTCCTAGATCGCTGCAGTTTTCGCCCTGAAGAAAAACATTCGTTGCTTCTACCTGCTACAGGCTCAGGCTCCTGTCCTGCTCCCTCTCGCTTTCTTGTTTTCCCACCACTATAGCATTTCTGTCTCTCGGGTTAGGAAAAGCCGTGTTCAAAGCGCTGTGGGTCGCGGTCCGAAGCCGCACTTACCTCGGGCCCCCTCTGGGCACCGGATCGCTCAAGACCGGGGGAAAAGTCTGCGAGAGAAAATCGTGGAGAGCCGGAGCCGGCGCGAGTCTGCGAGTCCAAGCGCGCCGGGAGCGGAGGGGCGTCCTCGCTCTCTGCCGCTCACTCACTCGGTCTGAGCCATCATGGACTCTGCGTGCTCCTGTGCTGAAGATTTCACACCCAAATTTGCTTCCCAATATCCAATCTGCAGCTATACAACAAAAGATTTCTCTTTACCAAGACAGTAGTAATACGTCCCAGGGCAAACCGGATGTGAAATAGGCGGTGACTTCATGCCAGAGAGATTTTATTTTAGAAAGGAAGGTGGTACCAGCCTCTGGATCTGGAGACCAATCCGCCCATTTTTTATATGCAGCACAATTTAACTTGCACCGCTCTGGCCCTAATCCCCTTCTCTCTAGCTGCAGACACAAATCCTTCCACAATCTGCTGCATGCATTCCTTTTGGGGGCAGTGGAAATGGGGAAGGGAAGGGTAGAGAGGCTTAGAGACGTGGGGACAGTACTTCGGATCTTTTCACACTTGCAATTGATGAACACCCTATTTTAAGGTGTGCCCATTAGAAATACAACGACTCGTATAACTGTTCCACTTTAGATCAAATATTTAATCACTGCATACATATGAATGAAAGCAAGCCATGAAACAGGGAGACGCAGGGTTACACGTGTGGAGAGCGCACGGTCCTCTTGCCTCTCTGGCTCACACACACTCCCACACGTATGTCTAAGTCCCTGTGTCTTGCAGAGTCATGATTGGTGAGTGACGATAGGGAAGAGTTCTGGCCGGTAGGGAATTGGCCACTGGGGTGAGAGTCCTTCGCACTTTGGCAGGTTGCGAGCGCTTTCTAGCCCACCTTCGTAGGTAGCTTAGAGGACAGCAAGAACACGCTCCTGAACCCGGGTTTTTTTTTTTTTTTTTTTTTTTTTTTTTTTTTTTTTTTTTATTGTTGTTGTTGTTTTATTTTCCTGTAGGCAACTGCTTGTGTACGTGATCAAGAAGAAAACACAGGCATCTTAACTCTGAATTGTGCTGGGTTCCCTGAAGAGGAATATTTGACTTTAAACACATCATTCTGGTCATTTCTAGGTTTGAGAGGCATAGCTCCATTTCCGGATTCATTCTTTTGCCTTGAACTCCATCATTCTTGGATTGGGAAAATGGGGAAAGGATGGAGGGATTTTTTAGAAGTCAGAATAAAACTCGCTTCCACTTTTTTTTTTTTTTTTTTTTTTTTTTTTAACCCCCTTTGCCCTATTCTATTAACACTCCCTGGTAGCTCTTCACCCACGAATAATTATACACTCAAGGAAGGCGCGTGTGCTTCAACAGCCTAACTAAATTTTCAAGGAATCAGGGATGATTGTGTTTCGGGGTTTTGTGAATGGCTGTTTTTTGCAGAGTGGATGGGTGCTATCTTCCTGGGAGCACTTACTAAAAAGATCCAAACCACCGGGAGCTGTCCTTTCAGCACTATCATCCAGATTCCTCCGTAGGCGGTGCTGAAAAGATGGTTTGTCCCCCTGTGTAATACATCTGGAGGAAAGGTCCAAGCCTTTGGAAAGTTCACGGGTCACTTCCCCGGAGTAGGCGTCTAGCAGAGGAGACGTTTGAGATGGGGCTGAGCATGGCTAAGAAAACACTTAAATAGTCCATATCACTTCTGAGGTTTTGATTCTACAAGTGCTCCTTGACCTTGTGCTGCAATGATCAACTTACGTGAATAAACATAAGTAAGGTGATTGAAAGGTGATAATGGATACAAAATTAAAGACCGAATTCAGAGGGGGGCTTGGCTACCTTCTGAGTTTTGAAGTGAAGTGTTACTAGCAAATGGTTTTACAGATAAATTTTTGGAAGAAAGATTTGCAGATCTTAGGATGGTCCTTTCTGTAAGCAGTAGTTAGTTGTCAATGAATAAAATGACAAAATCAAAAGTTTCCTTAAAGATATAGATTGAAGGAAGATCACAACTTCTCTGCATGGCATTACCCAATATTTATTTACTTAACCATTAATTAAATTTACTTGTCTATTGAGCAATTTCAAGAACAGAACTGTCTTTAATGAGGTCTTGAAACCCCAAGGTAAAAATTAGAAAACATTTTTTTTTAACTTCCCACATACTATAATACAATTCCACAGTTTTGTTATGTTTAAAAAAATCAATATTCATAAAAATGTGATATTTTATTCTTTTCTTCCCCTTGCTAAATCCTTACAGTGCCTCATACTTTCCTTTACAAATTGAGAGCAACTTTATACCCACTATCTACTGCCACACAACCAAACCATTCTACTGATTATGTTTTTCATTTAACACAGTCCCTGGAATTTTATCATTTGAACTATAGTCTCTAAGAACAATCCAATAACATCTGGCTTCAGACTAAAAATATTAAGTGACTCTGCAATGGGATAAAATTTATTTTTGTACCCTTAAAACCAAATATTTATAAAAAATTCTGGAGACACAGCTTTTAAATGGATATGGAAAAGCCCTTTAAAATACAATACTGACAAGGTAGGATTTACTAAATGACTTCCCATGGATAACATTTTTATATGCATTTGCCTTGGGGAATCCATATTTTTAATAAATAAAATACAAATGTTTAAGTATTGATAATCATACTATTTCAAAAATAGTAATCACTCTTCCAGACTATGAGTATGGTTGTTATTCCCCATCTGAGACACCATTACCATGTATACATATTGCCAGAGAATACAATACAGCCGATTAATTACAAAACAAATGGCTTTTTATTGTCTTGTTATATTGACTCTTTTGGATAACATTTTGCTGACATTTATTTCTTCTCTTAAACTCAGAATACATGTCTTCAAAGTGTGTGTGCCCTTGATGATATAAGTTATTGAAGTAATAATAACCATAATGGTTAACATTCACTAAGTGCTACCTGGCTTCCAATAATGTACTAACTACTTTGCATAAATCATTCAATTTAATTCTCAGAACAAGTCTGTGTGAGAAATAGTCTTGATATTACCATTTTACAAAATACTCCATAAGTTATGGATTAGGGAGATCAAAACGACTTGCCCAATGTAACACAGCTAGTGAGTATCCATGCTAGAATGCAAATCCAAATCTTCTGACTTCAAAGCTTATTCTCTTAACCACACTTCAGTTTCCCTACTATAAGGCTGTGATCTTATATTAAAATATTTTTCATTCATTATATATTCATGCTTGACCATTTTTGTATCAGTTGCATAAACTCTGGTAATTTTTTTATTATTTATTAATACTAAGAATCTTTCTTTTTATACTCTAGTGTGTCCATCTGCAACATATGTATAGGCTTACCTTTGTATGTCAGAGGTTTCTGCTATTTTCCCACCATTCCATCAAGCCAGTGACCAAACCCTCCTAATAGTTACTAGTTCTTGGCAGCAGAAATTTGAGGTCAAATCTAGGAACAGAGATCCTGGGAGGCCTAATAACTCTATCTCCAGTGTTGCATCTGGTACATTTTGCTTTTTCTGTCAATTTTAAATGGCAGGAAGCCCTGACCTAATTGAAGAAGTGGTGCTGATTCTATTCAATAGAAAAATGTTTTTACTTTCTCCAATTAAATGTGAATCAAATGAGAAAAAAAATAGCAAGAGAATTTCCAGTTATGCAGTGGAGCTTTTTGTCATTTACAAAATAATTTGGGGTGAAGAAGAAAAATAAGTAGAAATAATAAAATGTGAAATAAATTTCAGTTGAAACCTAGAATAAAATGATCTTTTAAAACATATTAGCATGGCTCAGATAAATGCACTGAAAATATTTCTTGGTTTTAACATATTGTGAAACACCATTACCCATCTGTAGCAACAATGTAAAGTTTGCAGTTGAGCACCTATATTTATGTATATCTGGATTATTCCATTATAATCATACAATTAATCCCACTTTTCTAATTTTCCTTTACAATATGCACCATCTTGTTCAATGAACTATGCTAGTATATCCAGAAGGATATCTCTTTTTTTTATAATTGTTGTTGAAATATAGCTCAGTTGGGGGGAAAAAGCAAGGAAATGTAATTTAGGAAATTAGATCTTTTTTTTGTACTTTAATCTAAATACCTTTGGCATCTGGATCATGCAGACAAATCTTATTTCTCAGACTGAAAGGCAAGTTTGGCTTTCTGTATACTGAGGGACACAGTAAATGTAATATAAAAACAAAAAAAATCTTTAGATTTGAGTCACAGATATTTGGCGCCCTTGGGAATTGGAGATTATTTACCCCAGATCATAAAGAATTTGAATGCTGCAATCTTTGTGGAAGTAGAACTTTGTCTACCACAGCATAGCAGTGATCGAGGAAGGATGTCTATCCCAAATCACTGACACTCAGTAGTATGGCCATGGGTACATTCCTGAGCTTCACTGAACCTTATTTTGTGAGTGCTCAAATTCTAGGTGTGATGTTACATGGGAAAATGAATGTTATTCACTTAGCCTTCCAATGTTAACACTTGAGAGGTAGCTATTGAATGCTGGTTTTCTTCCTTTCTTTTTCCTCACCATAGATTTATTCTTTTATTTTAAAACCATAACCCTTTAAAACATATTTTTAGTTGTAGATGGACACAATTCCTTTTATTTATTGATTTATTTACTTTTATGAGGTAAAAGTAAGATCAAACCCAGTACTTGACACATGCTAGGCAAGCACTGGATGACTGAACTACAGCCCCAGTCCCATAGATTTATTCTTTTCTCAGAATTTTAGTGCCTATTTACAACATGTTCATATACCCCATAATACTGATGGTATTATCCACATTTTGCTTCAGATATAACTAAAACACAATTTTATCAGTTATTCGACAAGGCACTCTGACAAGCTAGCTCCCATGCCACTTTGGTCCTAGGACTATGTTCTTATTTCTACGGTGTTCTGAGGAAAAGAATGATTCCCAGTACATCTGCCTTAGGCATAGAGTGTTCTACATACACCCCAATCCAGGAAGATTTGATTAGGGTACACTGCCATAGACAGCCAACCACAGCAAACACTTGGTAGCTGCTACAGTAAACCCTAGACACCCCCAAAGACATATTTGCAACATTATTCATCCAAAATTTTAAGAAAAACCAACAGGTACCTTTATGCCAGAGTCTATTTAATAGTTATGTAAGTAGGGCACTACCTAATTTTTCTCTGTTGGCAGTTTTCAGCTTATCAGCAACTCATATGTAACCTAGATTCACCCATTTTCTTCCAAAGACTTCTCTTTTCACATACGTCAAATCCACCAACTCAAGCAGACAAATGCATATTTATTCAGAATTAAGGGAAGTGATAATAAATGGATGGCTAGCTGCACTTACTTTTTAAATAGACAAAAATCAATCATATTCCACATTTTGAAGATAGGTCTTTTGACTATGTAGATTCAATTGTTAGCTTGAAAATTGTACCATAAATCAGGAAAAAGGTAAAAAAAAAATGTTAAAATTCTGTCACTACTTTAGATATTTTAAAATTCTAGTTCCTATATGACTTGATTAAAGCAATAAGCATTCCCTGTTTTAATAACAAAATTATAGCTTTCATAATGTGTATGTATATCCGTTGAAAGTGTGTATATGTGTATGTGTGTGTGTGTGTGTTTGCATGTAAACTCATTTTAAATTATAGGATGCATATTTCTTGTTTTTATTTTATAATAAAAATGGAATGGATAGATAATCAGTAACAGTTTTTAAATGCCAAGCATGCAGGGAAAAAAGGATCTGAGTTAAGGAAACAATTTGGTGAGGGTTTTTATCAGAAATAATAATAATAAAAAAAAAAACGTTAGTACCAAGAAACTTAATTTAGTGTCTGCAGGCTCTTCTGCCATGATTAGTTTAAGAATTTTGAAGATTTTACTGTAGTCTCATAATCCTGTTGGACATTTACATTTACATATTTGTTTAAAGTCTTAAAACACACACAAAAAATGATACTACCATTAAAACAGCATTTAAAAAACCATTCATTATTCTCTGAATGGCCACCGGATTTGTGGAAAGGATATGAAACAGAAGGATTTACTAGAACAAAGATCAAGAATTGAGACACTAATGCTCCATCTGTTCAATAGCTCCCAATTCTTAATGTTTACAGTAATTGTGTTTTGTGGAATGAAATAAAAATGAGTCTGTGAATATGGATGCTTTTTATTATAATGGTATAAAATATATGCATAAATATAATTAATGTGCCCTGTGTTCAATGTAGAAAATGGAAAAATTCAGAAATTATGTACAATAATTTAAAAGTACACAAAATAACTTATCTTAATAATAACACTGACCAAGATTTTTCTTTAGAGAAAAATTCAAGAAACCTCTGTGTGTACACACACACACCACACACAAACACACACACACAATTACATATATAAGATTGTAGACAGGGAAGGAAAGAACTAAATAGTTTTAAAGATGAATACCAATTGCTTTTTCATGATTACTCAAGAAACAATGACCAGCTCATGCAAATTTCAAAATAAAGTAGACTGTTTTCCATGAGAACTTGGGATGTGTTTCCGGAAAAAAAAAAAAAAAATTGCAAAATAAATAAATAAATAAACAAAGCAATGTCCAAAACCATATAGTTGAGCTGGCGCTGTAGCTCAGTGGCAGAACACTTGCCTAGCACTTGTGAGGCCCTGGGCTCCATCCTTAGCACCATATAAAAATAAACAAATAAAATAAAAAAGGCCTTCTGTCCATTTACAACTATAAAAAATTTAAAAATAAACATATAGCTCAAGGCCAACTTAACATGTAGAGTCAAGATGACAAATGACAAATGAAGATATATTTACTTATCCTATAATTTGTTTATAAGGTGTCACCACCTAATTACCTTTGATAGAATAAGATTATCGAAAGCAATTGAGTGAACTTATTGCTTGTTGATACTTAAATTCTGCATCAGAATTCATCATAATGTAGATCATTCTTAAACTCTTAAGGGGATGACTGAATGAATTTCAAAATAACATTCTCTTTCCTCATAGAAGAGATCAACTCTTATTTATTAACTATAATATACCAGTCACCATACTAGTTTTCCCTGAACAGAATCTTTAATTGCATTCTCACAATAGTGCTATTTATAGATGGAGACAACAGGTTTGTAAAGAATAAACTACTTTGCCACAAACACATGGCTTGTCAATCAATCTTGAATTTGAATACAGTCATAAATTTTGTTGGTTTCAAAAATTCATAATTATGATGCAGTGAAGGTAAATTTCTTTCCTATACTAGAGGTAGAGATAGCTGTAACTATTTTTGGTCACAAATATTTACAACTACAAAATGTAGTGATTGTGAAGTTAAAAGTATTGAGTTTAGGGAAGCAGTCTTGCACAATATTTAAGACAGAAATTGCCAGATACAACTTTTTTGTCTGCGAATAAGTTACTTTTATGTTTGTGAATAAGTTACTGTTTGTCCATATCTCTGAGCTTTGGTTTTTTATTGGGAATGGGGGAGGGGTTCATATTTTCATTTTAGAGGGAATATTTACAAAATGATATCTGCAAAGTGATTAGTACATTAAAAATTCTAAACATTTGTTGCTGTGGTTATTATAATAAAACCTTTACAGTTTAACAGTCTGTGATAACAAGAACTTTTTCCTGATATATTTCTTAGCTTTCCAATACTTAAATTAAGTCTTTGGACATGGTAATCAATTTACTGAGGGTGTGGTTGAATCAACACAATCAGGTAATATTTATCAAATATAAGATTGACCATTTGGTCATAATATCGTATAGTGGTCGCCTGGAAGAAGGAAGGCTTGGCCTTTGCAAGAAAAGTGAACTCATTATTTCAGAGAAACTCGACTCAGCAGGTGATGGAACACAAGACATAAAACACTTAAGATTGAAACCATGGCAAAACTCAATGATCCCCTCGACAGGAGGTGAAAAATTCTCTAACTTCTTTCAACTGTTTTACCAATAAGACAGTGGGGGAAAATGTGCTTAATATTGAAATCAAATAAAATGGAACAAAAATAAATGGGCTAAAATGTAATGAATCAATCAGAGTCTAAACAATATAACCCAGTCTTGCTTTGAGATACGCTTTTACTGACAATTGAAGTAGATAATGGTGCAGTCAGAAGCAATTCCCAAAACTCCAGAAGGAAACACTGAAAGACAAGCTATTTAGTTTGAATCCAGCAAATTCTGAAATTGGAAGGCAACTTTTATGAGACAAATGGAATGATCCAGGAAAACTCTTTGAGTGGTCCATTTTTATACCATATCCTTATTTTAGTGGTGTGGAAATATTTTATCAGACAAGTTCACTACATGATGAACCAAGGGAATCATATTGGTCTTCTGAAATTCAAATTAAACACAAACATCAACTGGAAATGCACTGAAAATCAAACAAAACATTGTTTTGTTTTAGTTTTATTTACTTAGAATCACTTGAATTAAAATTTGTTTATATTTCTTGTAAGTATCAAAGTGGAATGAAGACAGAATGTAGAAATGGGGTCCGTAAAGCAGCGTAACCAGACTGCAGTTCTGTTCTTATCCTTCATCACTAGCTCTGTGAGCCATGCTAAAATACTGTAGTTAGTCTTCTGGTGACCTTGAGAAATTTCATACCTCTAGGAAAACTAGCTATTTTACAGATTGAACTGTCTTAAGTTAGTCTGACAGCCATATGTTTGAACCATGATTTCAGTGCCTAAAGAAATTTTTTTAGGCTCCCAAACAAGTCAGCAAATTCAGTAGAGTTGCCCTGTGGCTATAAGGATCCTGGTTGGGGAAGGTCAGTGAAGGTTCAAAAAGCCTTTGTCAAAAACTGAAGGAGGGCTCCTAGTCAAACCCTGCTTTCAGACAGAATGGCATCTGTTGCACATGCTCAAGGAAGGCTCCATAAATCACCAAAAATGAAAAAAAAAAAAAATCCATTATAAAATATCTCCTCAGATTTCCTAAAAATCAATGTGTAATTTGACTCTGAGCATTATATATACATAAAAAAGAAAAGTAAAGAAACGGAAGATAGGCTAATGTATTCTTGGGTAGGACCTTGCCAGGTACTAGGTAATGGTAGAAGGGAGAAAATAAAAAATTTAGGAACAGATTTTTTTGAGGCTCTCCTACTACCATCATGGGTACATCAAGGGAATATGTTTATAAAATTCAAAACTTTGGTCCTGAATTTTCTTTGTTTTGTTTTTTTCCTCCTCTGCAATGCCATTCTTACACTAGTGTTCTCTCTCTTTGAACAGCAACTCAGAAAAATGGAAATACAGTTCTCAGATTTCATTAGGGCAAATACTAAGGAAAAAAATATCATATAAAATCTAAAAACAGGGCTTTTAGGACAATATAAGTAATTATCTGTTCATTTTTTTTTCTTTTTGGTATTGAACTCAGAGGCACTCTACCACTGAGCCACATCCCCAGCCCTATTATTTTATTTTATGTAGAGACAAGGTCTCATTGAGGTGCTTAGCACCTCACCATTGCAGAGGCTGACTTTGAACTGGAGATCCTCCTGTCTCAGCCTCCAGAGCTGCTGGGATTACAGGAATACACCACCCCGCCCAGCAGTTCATCTCATTTTTATTTGAAAGAAGCCTCAGTAACTTTTGTACTGATCATTACCTCAGTTTCCAAATCTCAACCCAAACTTGAATGTTCCTTATCTAGCCTCAGGAAAATGAGAGAAGATGCCTGAGCAGGTGGCTTGTGACACTTTCTCAGGTCCCTTGGCACAATTCATATCTGTATATGTGTTTACTGCCTTGGCATTTCCAAAAACTATTTCACACAGTTTTTTTAAAAAATATTGCGGGGTGCAACGGTGCACGCCTGTACTCCCAGTGACTCGTGAGGCTGAGGCAGGAGGTTCTTAAGTTCAAAGCCAGCCTTAGCAACTTAATAAGACTTTAAGCGTATCTCTAAATGAAATATAAGAAAGGGCTGGAGGTCTGGGATTGTGGCTCAGTGCCAGAGCGCTTGCCTCACATGTATGGGACACGGGGCTCGATCCTCAGAACCACATAAAAAGTAAAGAAATAAAATAAAGGTATTGTGTCCATCTACAACTAAACAATATATATATTTTTAAAAAGGGCTGAAGATGTGACTCAGTGGTTAAGCTCCCCTAGGTTCAGTCCCTGATAACAAAAATAATAATAATAATTGAATAATTTACTCAGTTTTCTTTTTAGAACTAATTAATTTGATCAAAACGTGCTCTGAAGGATATAGTGTGAACAAAAGGATCAAGAAATTTTTGTAAAAAAAAAAGGAAGCATAGAATTTTTTCTTCTGGATATAATAATGTACATGAGGCTATAATAAATAGAATTCAATAGTCATGGTACAGAAATATTTGCACTGCTTAAAACAAATGAAGAATTGAGAAAGAGATCCATCCAATTGTGAGAATTTTGTATGAAAAAGTTTTATAAATCAGTGCAAATTATATTATTAAATAACACATAGAATGAATTATAGACCATATGTTCAAGTAAAATAGATCAAAGAAAATAAAATCTTTAAAATTAGATTAATGCTGGAAAGAAAAATGGATTCCTGGTGAAAGAAGAAATCTACAAATACTCTATCCATTTATTATTAATAATAATAATATACAGGTTGAAATGGTAAGTCAATGTGAAGTTTCTGTTCATGGACAATAAACATGGGAACAGACATTGGACTACTGTCAAAGTTGTCTAATTAATAAAAACTTTGTAAATAATTGAAAGCATTCAGTATTCATCTGAGTCATTTCATCTGCAATAAAATTGGCAATCTGTTAGTATACATCAAAATTTACATACAAAATTGGAATTAGTTTCCTATTTCTGGGAATCTATATTATAGGCAGATAATGCAGTGTGGAAGGAAATGTCTAGATGGAGGTTGGAAGTCTAGTTATCTATAAATACTTCTAAAATGAGTAGTGTATCTAAAATTAGAAGAATGCTTGAATAAGTTCTGATATATTCAAATTGTAAAGTTTTATATACCATTTTTAAAAATGAAGTAAATTTCTACCCAAGATATAAGATTTTACACACACACACACACACACACACACACACACACATCTCTTTTTGTAAAAGGTGTGTACTATGTATTATTTATTCATAAAGCAAAAATCTAAATAATTTGACTTTTTTAAAAAATTCATTTATATGAAGATAAAATGTAGGTCTGAAATACACACATTTCAGATATCAGATACATAAAAATGTTGACAGGGACATCAGTTTTCATTTTACCCTTTCCCTTTAGCATGATTTTTGAAATGAGTATATAGAGTTTTGTCAATTCCTTTTATAAGACAATAACAAAAACAAAGGAAAAAACGGTGATTTAGTTTCCAGGATGCAGAAGAACTGACTCAATGACACCCAGAGTTCACTTGAAATCCCAAAAGTAACTTTTTGCAAAGACGGGTTTGTTATAATTATCACCCAGGAAGAGTTGAATTCTCAAAATTGCTGAGATTTCATGCACTTCTGAAAGTTGAGGAGGAAGTGGCAGCTTAGTGCTAGAAGCTCATACTCACTTTGTCTTCTTAATTATATAGTCATCCAGGAGTAACACTTTCCTTCAGAAATAAGATACTTAGTCACTCCTCCAAATAATGTGCTTATAGGCTCACTGTAAATTCAACAACAAATGATTGAAAATAGAAACTGTCAATCAATGGAATAGATATATTTGAATCAGAGAATCTCTGCTGCATACTATAAATGTCAGCTCATTTTTGCAGCATTACTAGTATGGTGACTTGCAGTCACTTCTTTTTTTGGTTTCAGGGAGAAATCATTTTATGCCTGCAAATACCCTAGGGAGCATATGTTTAAGTACATTAACATCACATTGACGGAAACCAGAGTTCTTAGCCTATTTCCCTGTCTACACCCTTGGGAACCCTTCACTAGTCACGTAATTCTCATAGTCTTAATTGTTAAATGAATCACCTATTATGTTCTATGATGAAGGACATACGAGTTTGGTTTTATGATTTTGCACAAGAGTATTTGAATAAATAGCTCAAAAATCCTATCAAAAATGTTCTTTTCTCTTACTTACAAGTACTAGTCCCACACAGCCTCAGCAAGAAGAATATGTTTCAAAATAGAACATACATTTAAAAGTCTCATATTCCTTTATTTTTGCTTCTAGAAAACATAGCACATCAATTCAATTTTTGCAGTCATAAATAGTTAATCTCATAGTCAAGAAAAAAGTATCATTCTTCTCGCATCATTGTGTTAAGAAAGACAATTCTTCCATTTATGAATAAACATTTTGTTCTTCTATTTTCTGTGTTGAAAGTGTAGTTCTCTGAAGGATGAAAAGATCAGGCACAATGATTAATCAACATTTTGGGGATTTTATTGAGACACTTCTAAGTGAAAACTTTGGATCACTTCATTTTACTATGAGGTTAGTAGATGAAATTAGCATTTCTTATTTGTCACTGAGATTAAGTAGGTTTGCATTTCAGAAGTGTAGGTAAATTAAGATCAACTTGATAGTTCTGTAATATGGTCCCATGAAGTATTGCATATGTCAGTCTGCAGACTGACTGGCTATACAGGGAGTTTTCTTCTGCTCTTGAGACCAAGTGAGGTACATGTTGGAGTCAGGGACTAGATGTCTAGTCTTGGATAGACATAAATATATCAAAGAGGTTTTATTTAAGACTCATACAATTAAATAAATGTTGAAGTAGAGGTACAGCACAGCAATTCCAGGCAAGTGTGGATTTATATCCTTGCTCAGCTAATTACTGAACTGAGATAAACTACTTAACCTTTATGTATCTCTGATTATTGTCATTAGAAATTAATAATAATCACCACTTCATATGTTTTTCTTATAAAGTGTAAATAACATAAGGTGCTTAGCATAATGTGTGTCACAAGATAAATGCTCAATATGAGTGTTCTAAAATGTTTCTGATGATATGACTATTCTTATTTATTTATTTATTTATTTATTTATTTTTTGTGGTACCAGGGATTGAACTCAGGGGCACTCGACCACTGGGCCACATCCCCAGCCCTTTTTTTGTATTTTATTTAGAAACAGGGTCTCGCTGAGTTGCTAAGTGCCTCGCCATTGCTGAGGCTGGCTTTGAACTCGTGATCCTCCTGCCTCAGGCTCCCAAAGTGCTGGGATTACAGGCATGCACCACCACGCCCGGCTATGACTATTCTTATTAATACTATTGTCACTACTGCAAGAAAACCTTTCTGACACTCAGTTTCTAAATCTGTTGGTGGGTAAATAGTTCTTCTTCAGTAGTCCAAGAGAAATCTCATTGAGATTATCATTGTGGAGGACACTTGACATCACAGTATTTTCTTTAGGGAATACATTATGCCACCATCATTTGAGAATATGCAAAATAGCTGTGTAAATAATGTGTTCCAAGGAAGACATGTCTCTCTGAATACATGGCAATTCTATTTAGGATTACAGCTATTTCAATTATTAATCATGATGCAATTTAGGATTGAATGGATGAATTTAAGATGATGTTCTAGGAGAAATGATGCCAATCTGAATTAGCATGAGCATTTGTTACAGGCTCCAGATAATCCTATCTTAAAAACCATACACTATAGTCATAAAGGCTTAGAAAGATCCAAGTATAAAACACTGATGTTATATCAGTGAGAATGCAAAATCATTTCTATTCCTGGACCCCATGAATCCCTTTATAGGTAAAAAAAACATCCTAATGTTGCAGTTTGCAAACTGTGTATGGCTCCCTCTCCTTCCTTATTTCTTTGTTGAGTAATAATGATTGTGGTTATTACTGCAGAAATTAAGTGGGACAAAAAAGATTCTGTACACATCACCCCACACATTTCTTATGAATAGAGCAAAAAGCCTTATCATACAGTTTCAAAACCTAAGTTTCCACTGGACTGAAAACTTTCCTCCTCTAAGCTTGACTCAATAAATATAAACTGTGACTGGGCTTTAAATTGTCAGAGGTACATTTGCAACACCAAGGTATTGGAGCTTTGCTAATTGGAGACATTCTAAATATTATAAATACCAATACTAATTGTTTGCATAGGGAGTTTTTTTTTTTTTTTTTTCCAATGCATTCATGCTCTAACTTCTGCTGGGTTTAATACTTCTATTGGCTTCGGATGATAACCAGCTTTCCATTCTCATTTGATAGAGAGAATTACCTCTTTTCTGCTATACATAGGGAGAGAGAGAAACTGTGGTAGCAAATTAAACTATTTAAGAAGCTGTGCTCATGGTGTTGGGTTAGAACAGGGAACTGAGCTGGACCTTCTATGTTTCCTTACTCATTAATATGAAACTAAGTTCTATGAGGACCAGGAGCAAACAAGTGGATTGAAAGAATCATCTAGAAGAGGACCATAGACATTGGGCTGAAGTTTAAGAGTTGGAGGAACTTGTTTGGAGACATCTCATGAGCAGAGCATTGACTTCCTTTACTCCAGGTTATCTTTTTGTGGATGTTTCTGTGGAGATCATGTTTCTGTCCAGAGCAAAGAGCACATTTGCTTACAGACTTAGAATGCAGAGATAGTGTTTCCCTCTGGAACAAAAGGCAGGAAGGTTGCTTCTTCTAAAAAAGGATGTGTATTCCCAAAGTGGAGGGTTTCCTTTCCTGGTGTGTACTTCTCCAAGTGGAAGTGCAATCAAGCCCCCTTCATGTCACCTTGTGGAAAGTTGGGGAAGGGAACTGAGGTAGATGCTGCTTCCTATTCCTTGAATAACACAATCTTGTGTCTTAGACCCAGGAGTCTTATACCTTCAGCCAGCATCCAGGAAATTGTAGCAGGATGAGTAGGGGAAAGTATCTCGGAGATTTCATAGTTCTCGACAAACATAGATAAATAAAGTAATACAGAAGTTCAAAGAACTCTAGAAAGGAAAAGGAATTTTAAAAGATAGCCTGAGATTTCCTTCCTTCATATTTAATGAAGGCATACTTGGAATTAATTCATTTATACATATATTGGGCACTTTCCATATTGTAGATATTATTCTACATACAAGGAATATAGTACTAACTATGGATAATAATCTCCCTCCTCTTGCACTACATATATACTATTGAGCAGAGGATAATCCAAATATCCTAATAAACATATTTTAACTCCATATAGTTATAAATGCTATAAAGCTAAACACAGTTTTGTGCAATAAGAGAAATTTTCCTTCATTAGGGTATTCAGTGAAGGTCTCTTTGAAGTGATAGCATTTGATATAATGTCTTTGATGTAGAATTTGGGGAAAAGAGCATCCCTTATGACAAAGGAGAGGGAGGGAGACAGAGAGAAACAGCAATTGTGAAGACCCTGAGGATGGAACAATTTTAATTCTTTTCCAAAAAGAGAATGAAAAGTACAGGGGATAGAATAGAGAGAGTGAGGGGAAAAGGGATACTGGATGAATGCAGCTATTTCTGCAGGAATCAGATCATATGGAAAATTATAGACTATAGTAAGGCAATCAGATGGGAAAGCTTCTGTCTCTTTTCCTTTATGAAGTTAAATTGGCTCTCTTTCCTCATTATTTTTAAACAGACTCAAAGCTTATTGATTCCATGAGTATTTTGAAAGTAAGGAAAGTATTTCCACTGCAGAATGCAGGTGTATTGATTTCTAGGACAAAATAAGGAGGGGGAAAAAGCCTTTACCTAGAAACATCTGGAGAACAGAACTAAGAATAATTGCAATTAACCAGTAGTACTGTTACTGTTACTACTAAAATTTGAATAATCCCAATACTACTGAAAACGACAACATAAAAATAAGGCAGAGGAGGATGTAGAAGGAGACAAGGAGAAAAAAAAAATACCCACAAATTATGAAGAGACACTTTCACGTCAAGGATTATTACCGGGGCTGGGGTTGTGACTCAGCTGGAGAGCGCTCACCTAGCATGTGCGAGGACCTGGGTTTGATCCTCAGCACCACATAAAAAAATAAATAAATAATAGATAGATAGATAGATAGATAGATAGATAGATAGATAGATAGATAGATAAAGGTATTGTGTCCAACTACAACTAAAAAAAATAATTATTTAAAAAAATACAAAGAACTAGGACCAAAGTTTTATATACTTTCCCCAAGTTTCAAAATCACTCTGTAAAATTCTCTGATGTTTTTCGCAGAGATGAAAATTCAGGATCCCAGGAGTAAAGCCCTTTGCTTGAATTTCCCCCACCTAGCCAATGTCTGTGCCAGGATTTGAACCTTGAAACTCTCTGGTTCTGGAGCCAGAATATTTGCACAACATGCATCCCCTATTCTAATGTGGCATCTTTATGCTGCAGATGTTCCTTCCCTTACTAGGCAGGCAGCTTTGTCTTCAGTTGATAGAGAATTGTAGTACTGCAAAGATTGTTAGGTTCCGTCCTGGGACAAAATGATTGGTGGTTTTTATCTACATTGTTTGAAAAGCCTGGCTCTATACAGTGGCTAAAATACAGCACATATTTTTTTTTCAGTGGATGCCATAGCAGACAACAGATGTACAAAGTCTACATAATAAGATGGGCAGAAAGTCCTAAATCAATTGTCTAGCCTGGGTTATAGCTGACCCATGCTTTATTCCAGGTGCTTCTAGACTTCAGTCTTTTAGAGGAAAAATGATGAATTTTTGGAAAATATCTCCAAAGAGAAAAGATTATTGTAATCCTAAAAAAATACTTCATAAATACACAAAGTCAAAGTGGACATATAAAATTACCAGAAAAAGCAGGTATTTATCTAATAGAATATCAAATCCATGGAGATCTGAAATTCATTTCTTGAAATCTTAGTAACCCATGACAGGTTGCTATACTGGAAAAATGTATCTTCAAAAGATAGTCTAGACAATGGTTCCATATCTGTGTTGCAAGGAATACAGGTTTCTAGGAGGGCAGTATTTTATTAAAGTAAAATTTCATAGTTTAAAAACATACAACTCAAGGAAACAATATAGTAAATGAAAAGAGACATAGATGAGGTGTTTCCCAAGAATTTAATCATTCTAATTGAGCTGGAGAGTAGAATGGAGTTGGTCTTGTGGGTGGGTACCTGGTCCTGGGACAGATCTGCAGTTTGACGAGATGGATAATAGCCACATTGTGGAATCCTTTTTATATCCATCTAAGGAACGTAGGCACTGTGCTCTAGGTAGTGGAGTACCATTAAGAGCTTCAGGCAAAGAAAATCAAGATTGGATTTGTGTTCTTGAGTGACCTCTCTGGCATAGGTGTGGAGGATGGGCAAGGGAGGCTGTTTGTGATAAGGGGTGAGGTCAGCAGAAAATCAGGTATAAGAAAGCTACATGGAGTCTGCTGGAGTTGAAAATGTCAAGAGGACTGAAGCCTCTGACTGACCAATAAAGGACCACATGATTTTTATTCACGGGACAAGGTCATTTCCATGCACCTAATCAATAGTTGTAGGAAATAAGAGGACACTGACCAACTCAAAGCAAGCCCACATTTGAGGAAATTGATTTTGTAACTTAAAAATTTAAAAAAAAATCCTCCTTACCATACTCAAGTTGCTTTAAGAATCACTGTTTTTAAGCGCACAAAAATGCGGGCACAATTTTGATTCAATCTGGTATTCCCATGAGCATTCAGCCGCTTTCATTCTTAGAAAGTTGTAGCTTCTCTGCCAGGCTTTGGAGACCTGTCACTACCGCAAGTAAGAGCACACAACGTGTAATCAAGAAGGCTCCCATCTTCCCAGATCCCACTGTTCCTGGCACTTAGAAGCCGGTGGATGTCAGCTTATTGCGGCATGTATCATGAAGCCAAGGTTATTGTCGCCAAAGTCATATCACTTATACTGAAGATCTAATGATGACAGCACCCATGAAAAGCTGCATAGTCCTTATTTCAAAGGAAATCATTTCCTCGAGATATAACAACAGCCTTAGAATCCACGGGCATCTCTAAAATGATTTAAGTCCATGTCCAGATTCACTGGCTCTTTGGCACCAGAGTTCTACCATCAAATTCTGAGCGCTCCTGAGGTTCTGTCCAATGCCAGCTCTGCACTATGGAATGTTTACTTTGTAACCTTTTAAGAAAGGCTGGAAAATATTTCTGAGTAAGGTTTGCAGCTGAGGAGTTCCATTTCCTCCAGGTCTTCTGGCAGGGGTGGTTGGAGATGATTTTCTTTATTATAAGGGTGGGCTATTTTGAGATCATTTATATCCTATCCTGTCCTTAGATCTTGGCATCTTCATGCTACCAAAAGGATTTCTGGGAGAAATCACTCAGTGTGAGAAGGAAGTTCTTGGGTGTATCCGTCATGCTTTGCCCACCTTGTATATTCTTTTATAAAGATGCTTGCTTGCCTTTGACTATAGGAATGCTTTTTCTTTCAAGTCCACGAGACGCATCCTTTCATGATGGAGAAGATACCCAAGAACCACTACTCATGGCAAATTTTTGCATTAAGTATCACCACCTCCATCAGATTATAGCAACTACTGAATAAACAGATGTGGGGGGGTTGTGTGACTGTTTTGCATACCTGGTGAACTTAATACATAAATATTTTAATTAGAAGTAATGACTAGGTGTCTTAGAAACATAATACTCTATAATGGCCTACTTAGAAAAAAAAAGTGTATTTTCACTTATTTTTATTTGGCCTCCAGCTTATTTCCAGAGAGAATTGAAAGTGGCTAGTGGTGCACCCTACTTGAGCTTTTACATTATTATTCTAGTAAAGGTTCTCTATTGGCCTCCTACAGTACAAATCCAATAAAAAGCACACTACTAAACATGGTAGAAGTCTCTTCTCTCTGAGTTTTATTAAATGCAATTTGTTATTTCCGTAAAAGGCATAGACAAGAATAAGACAAAAAGGAAGGAATAGACCATTGGGTGGTATGTAAAGAACCATAAAAAACAATTTTTTTGTTTTTCACAAATGAAAAAGAAAACAGTAGTATAAAAAAATCATGGAACTGAACCATTAAGACATTTATAGAACAAAGCTTTTCAAGAAATATGGGCATTCTGTCACGTCTACGACACATCCTGACTTCAGGCTTAGAATTAATAAATGTCATAAAATCTGTTATATCTTGAAGTGAATCAGTTTATGTAATGATGATTCTTAGAGAAAATGTAATTCATTGACTACACCTTTCAGAGAAGGAAACAAACATCTCAGAGTGGTTAAGTAACTTTTCCCATGTCACATAGTAACAGAGACTGAGGCTCTCTGAATCAATTTCCACATTACTAATAAGTAGTGTACTCCTGGGCAACAGATTCTAGGGCAATATCCTGTGCTATAATTCCAGTTTTGCCCTTCTACAAAGTAGATAGATGACTAAATGAATTAGGGCAATTTTTTTTTTTTTTTTTTTTTTTACTTTTTGGTTGAAGGTCTAATTCTGATTTCTAAAAATCTAACAAAAACCAGTTAAAGAAACAACATTTGAACCGGTGTCCCAGATCAAAGACTGAAAGGTCATCTGCTTAGAAATTAAATGCAAAATAGTTCAAATCAGATTTTTAGAACCAGGCAGCATGCTTTACACAGTTACTTCACTTAAGGAAGGGAGACATGAGGACACATTATTTCAAATAGTAAAAGAGTCCTTTATCATATTCAGTTGAGCCTCTGCTGGTTAAAAGATTAAAGAATCTTCTCTCGGTTTCTAGCAATACTTAGTAACCCAGTTTCATAAGATCCCATTATATCACAGCAGGGTACTTGTTTGAGAACTCTTGGATGTAAAAGTTTTGCCTCAGGAAAAAAAAAAAAATAGCCAATCTACTGGAGGAAAAGCATTCACATTTTTTTTTCCAAGTTTCACCTTTAGTAATTAAATTAATCAAATGGATATTTTTTCACTTTTCTTTCATAAAGCACATTTTTAGAGACCATGCAAAGACAAATTGCTCTCAGAATCATGCTAATTGGCTCTCTGGCAATTCAAGAGATGACTTCTTGATGAGGAAGATAATAACAAACTCACAAGGGAATGTAAGGAAAAGCAGCCCCACTCATTTTTTTTTTTTTTTAAGGATATAAATAAGAAGCACTTAGCATGGAAGCTAGATAGGAGTTCCTTAAAGGGAAAATAATGCTTATATTCCTGTTTTCTTGGTCTTTTAAGGTAAATTTTGAACTCTAATCTTATACACTGAGAGCTACTTTCTGCTGCTGTGATGCATAATAAATGTGTACATTTTCTAGAACAGAGAATTCAGAATGCTTCTGGAATCCATGACCCCAGCCAGCAATCTCAGGTGGTTCTCTCATCTGCCAACTTCTTAGCTGCAGAACCTTAATCAGCTTGGATGGTTACCACCATAGAGCTGAGAAAAGAGAGGGAGGTTTATGGTCAGTATCACTCTTGGTTAGACACTGCAAAGGCATGATGTGTATGACCCAGTCCTGACCAGAGGGACAGGAGGGACAATCTAGCAGCATGGGTTCACAAAGAAAACATATGCAGGCGGAGAAATGCCCTCATTTTCAGGAGGTACAGGCTGCTGTAATTTGGGTATAGCGGAGTGTCTCTTAGGGGTCCCTTGTGGTTCAAGTTTTAGACATCAGGCTGGTCCTCTGAGGAGGTACTAGAACATCGGAAATGTGCCCTCAGAAATGATTGTGGAACACTGACCCCCCCACTCCTTCCTTCTCTCTCTCTCTCTCTCTCTCTCTCTCTCTCTCTGACTTCCACAAATATGCACTCATGTCATATGCTGCAGTCCACTGACCTCACGAGAAGCTAAACCAATGCCTTCCCCACTTGTTCATAAACTTTGAGCCTCTAAAACTGTGAGATAAATAGACATTTTTTCTTTATAAGTTAACTGCCTCAGGTATTTTGTTATAGTAACACAAAAGCTGACTGATACATGGACACAAGCCAATATTATATTAAAAACAACAACAACAAAAACCTGTTGCAAACATCTTGTAACCCTAGGTAAAAATACTAACAAAATGCTGAGAACAGAGGACAAAAATATTGTGTCCCTGGGTCCATGATGATATTGCTGATTTGCTAAATCAACACTGAAATTCACCTGCAGGTAGGTGTTCATTTTCCCAATGGCTAGTGAATTACTATAAATCCTGCAGCCACAGGCTCTATGTTTTTTTCTGATGATCTTTTCAAGGATGCATGTATAGTGAATAGGTTTGGCAGGTACAATATATCCTTCTGGAACAAAGGGCTATTCAGTATGGTGAAGATAATGTCCACCTTTGAGATGAAGTTCAGAAAAAAAAAATTGTATCTCATTCCAAATGATCTTGGTTCCTGCAGCTTGGATTTCCTCTCGTGTAATGCAGCTGAATTCATGGATAGTGTCTTCTGGCTCTCTGCATTTCCCTGTGAGAGTGGGGCTCACCACCTACCAGGTTTGTTCTGATACTCTTCCTATTATCAATGCTTTGAGAAATGAAGTTCTGTGTTTCTGCAGTCGCCAATGCAGCAATGTTCAGAGGTAGAGTAACTGGATCATGAGGACTCCAACCTCCTCAGTGGATTA
The DNA here is from genome assembly GCA_025594165.1 of Tamias sibiricus. Classification (NCBI taxonomy): domain Eukaryota; kingdom Metazoa; phylum Chordata; class Mammalia; order Rodentia; family Sciuridae; genus Tamias; species Tamias sibiricus. The sequence goes on from CM046662.1 coordinate 18,204,789, forward strand.
ACAACATGATGAGGGCCTAGCTGAAGTCAGTAGGTTACTGGGACTGTGCCTGAAATGATTTATCTTGTCCCTGAATGTCCCCATCCCCGCTCTTTTTTTCCTCTCTATCTTTGTGCTTTCTGGCTACCTTGAGGTGGTCTTCTACCACACCCTTCTTCTATGAGGGTTTGCCTCACCTCAGGCCCAAAGCTATGGAGCCAGCCAGGTATGGAACTAAAACCTCTGAAAACCATAAGCCAAACGAAGTCTTTCCTCCTCTGAGTTGTTTTTCTCAGGTATATCTGTCCCTGTTCAGGGATGAAAAGCTGACTAACACAGGCTGGGAATGTATGACATGCATTTTATACGTCACATTGTACCTGGCATTAAAGTAGTATACAGTGAATACTGGGGACACATCAGAATCAAACAGGAGCTAGTTTGAATAGGATATTTTGACATCAAAATCAATAACAAGAGCAATGGATCGTGCCCTTATTAATAAAAAAGGAACCTGTGGTTTTATAAAGACTTATATAATAAATGAGTGATTTAATAGCCTCATGGCTTTCATTATAGATAGATATAATTTAGTACGTTATAAATGGATAGGTAAATTTAAAAAGTAGAGACAAAATTCTTACATAGAATATCAATGAATTTGGAAGCAATAATGGAAATAGGAGAGTTGCCATTTGGGCAACTATGAAAAACAATGGTTAATTAAGGCAGGTGCTATCAATGGATATTAAAGCCATTTGGTGGTGGTTTTATAACATAATTATAAAATTATTTCCTTCAATATACTAGTCCATTAAAATGAGAAACTGGGGATTGTAAGAGGTGAGATCTTGGCAGATTCTAGTACAACTAAGTAATTCATGTTAAAGTCACCAGAGAAAGCACTGGTCCCACATCCCCTGCCTCCTAGGCTAAGTAGTGAAAAACATCTTTTTTATGAAACTCCTGCCAGAGATACTTAACCTTAGTCTTGACAGGAAGAAAAGTCAGATGGACCCAGGATGAAGACTGTGGCCCAGAAGGTAAGGCCTGTTCCCTTTGAACAGGCCAAGGCCAGGAGAGGCAGGGAAGCCCTCAGAGACTTCTTCAGCAGGCAGGAAGTTAAGATCACTGGACAATCCAATGCAAAATTGTTTCCTGGATAGAACAAAAACCACCAAGGGAAAAGTGAACATTGGAGCTGTTGACGCCTTTTGAATGGAAACTTCCCCAATTTTGATTTCTAACTATGGGGGATTATTGCGTAATTGTCCAAAAAAGTATTTTTGTTTCAGAAATATGAAGACTATATACTCTTTGAGATGAGGAAATGTTGTGTCTACATTTTACTCTTGAAAAGGTCAGGAAAAGATAAAAGATTGTGGTTATGAAAATTATAACAATTGAAGGCCCTGAATAGGATAAATAGAAGTGGTCATTGGAATTTTAAAAAAACTTAAAATGAACTATGTATGTGCATATACTGACACTTAAGATAACATGGTTATTGATAAGATCATAGTCACTTGCATTTAAATTTAAGTCAGTATATGCCACATCATTCATTAACCCCAACAAATACTGAGATTTCACTAGGGTAGCTCCAATGTTTTAGGTGCAGAATTGAACGGAGAAGAACAATTCAATCATACTGCCTACACATATCTAGTCTGTAGCAGAATTTCACATAACCACGTCAAGTTCTTTCAGTTATTTTCTGAAGTAATTAAGTCATTAGAACACTAAGTGCATTTTGTTATTTTAAGACATTTCTGTGGCCTCATGAAAAGAGGTGAGAAAATCTGAAGGGTAATAATAACTTTCAACAGAATAATAAATACATTAACTCAAGCTGTTTATAGCAAACATACTCGGTTTTCTAATTCCTGGGAACTTGAGCCTAAAAGGCATTTCCTATAACTGGGATTATGAATGGAGATTTTTAAAGATCTTCTCCAAGTATTTTCACAAGCAGGATCTCATTTATGAGAGCTGCAAGCATTCTGATAGAACTCTGCTTTCTCAAATAGTAAATACTGCATTTTCTCCCTTTCAACTCATAGTTTCTTAAATTTCAAAGGTCAGCAGCCTTCTGAATAAAAGAATAAAGATCAAAAACCCTTATAAGTTGTAGTGGGGGCCTTCAGTAGAAACAGTATTTTTAAATTGCTTGAACCAAAGCAGTAAAGAATGGAGTATCCACAGGACATTGGCACATTCCTTCCAGCTCTACCCTTTAAAACAATAAACCTTTATAATGGACTTTATCTTATACATCCCAGAAATATAGACTCACAAAGCTACAAAAAATATGTAAACTACTTAAGAACATTTGCAATTCAGCTGAGGATCTAGGTTTTGTTTTGTGAAGCTCCAGTTCCTTTTTTGTAACAGGGATTTGACAAAGGACTAAAAATAATTAATTTGGCTTCACTCTTTATGCATAATGTGAATTTGTTTTACTTCCATGTGTATATTACTTATTTAGAATATCTAGATATAGGAATTCAACCTAGAAAACACACACACATACGTCTATATGTATGTGTGTGTGTGTATTTTTTTTTCTGGTATTGGGAACTGAACCTAGGGCCTCACACATACACACACACACATATGTGTGCTAGACAAGCACTCTACCTCTTAGCTACATATTCAGCTCCCCATTACCTTTTTTATTGTGAGACAGGGTCTCATTAAGTAATTGTTCAGGCTGATCTCAAAGTTGGGATCCTCCTTTCTCAGCCTCCTAAGTGGTTGGGATTATAGGCTTATACCACTGTACCTGGTTTAGAATATGTGTGTTTAATGGCTAGACCACCTTGAGCCCACACATGAAACACAAAACAAATGAAATGCAGTTCCTCCATAGGAGGCTCACTTTTGTTCTGTGTAAACATAATTCAATAAACAAGTGCATTGATATATGTATGATTAAGGTATAGAGAAAATTTAGAGGAAAGCATGATTGACTCCATCAAAGAAAGTACCAGGGATGTCTTTTCCAGGAAGAGAAAGACAACCTGTTTTGAGACTTAAAGGAAGTTTGTAAAACAAAATTTTAAAAGAAAGAAAAGTCTCAAATGATCCAAAATCATGGGGAAAAATCATATAATGTGGTAAATACATTTATTACTGCCTCATTACTGTGCGTGTGTGTGTGCGTGTGTGTGTGCGCATGTGTGTGATAGGTGGCAATTGCTGATGAAAGGCATCATGAGCAACAGGACAGTATGAAGGAAAAGTTGCATTTTAACAATAGGAAATATACAAGTTGCTGTTGGCTATTTTGCATAAGAAATTATGGCTAAAGTAGATTTCCACTCACAATGCAGTGACTGTCTGCAGGCTAGGTGCCTTTATGTGTGAGATCATTCAAACTACTTCAGAGGGCAGGCAGCTGGGCAATGATAGGCGGGAACAATAACATCTGATGTCAGAGATTTGAGATGCTACCATGTGATGGCAAAATTCCCTGTTACCATGGCTAGACATACAAAATACTCCCTTTTCCTATTCTGCATATTCTTGCAACAGTAGTGTGTACAGTGCAAAGGTATATATGCACATATGCATAATTATTGTATTTATATTTGCCATTTTCTATCCAGTAGCCAGAGTGGCCTTCAAAAATTCATATCGAATTATGTTATTGTTCTATTGAAGATTTCCAATCACTTCCTCCTACACCTAGAATAAAACCTGAGTTCCCTAGATGGCCCAGTTTGCCTGTTTCTTCAATCTCATTTCAAACCCTTTCTTTGTCATTCCCTAACTTCTGATGATGTTGGCCTTCTGTCAGTGTTATGGTTTAGATACGAGGTGTCCCCCAAAAGATCTTGTGTGAGGCAATGCAAGGAAGTTTAGAGGTGAAATGATTGGGTTATGAGAGCTTTAATATAATCAGTGTGATCTGCCTGAAGAGGTTAACTGGGTGGTTGACTGTAGGCTGACAGGATGTAACTAGAAGGGGTAAGTCACTGGGGGCATGACTTTGGGGTTTATATTTTGTCCCTGGTGAGGGCAATCTCTTTTTCTGCTTCCTGATTGTCATATCCTTACCTGTCTTCCTCCTCCACACTCTTCTATCCTGATGTTCTGCCTCACCTCAGGCCCAGAGCAATGTGTTCAGCCATCTATGGACTGAGACCTCTGAAACCATGAGCACCACATTAGGTTTTCCTCCTCTAAAGTTTTTATCATCAGGTCTTTTGGTCACAGTGATGGAAAAGCTGACTCAAACAGACAGTTTTTGGAATAACATTTGTTCTTCCCTAACATATGAACCTTTGAACTTACTGACTCTTCTGCACAAAAACATCCTTCCCATTTGCAGGGTAGCTCCTTTGTATACTTCATGTTATAGATTAAATGTCAATCAATGCAGAAAAGCATTCCATATGGTTCAACCTAACACTATTATGCTGCACTCCATGGTCACAGTGACATTAACTATTGGAAGCAAGGTGGGAACAGTTGGCACGATGGGATACCCACAGGGTTTGAAATCTAATCTGTAGTGCAAATTTCAGTTGTACAACATGCAAACTGTGAGAGCTTGGATAAATTCCTTAAAAAATCTTACACTCATTCCTTCATTCCTTCATTCAGGCTCTATTTTAGACATCAGGGAGCAAGAAGTGAACGATAAAAACAATATCCCTGCATTTCCAATGCTTCCAGATGCATGCAGCTTGTAGGTATCTATTACAATTTCATGGAGTGAGGGCTGAGATGAGCAAGATGGAGCATCTTTTGCATATTTTGAATATGAAAGGTCTTAGTAAATGGCATTTTAGCAAAGTGGAAAAATAGCATTTTTTACTTCCACTACAGTTTAAACTGAAAGAATTATGGAGAAAACATCAGTGATGATCAGTCCAGGAACAATATTGGCATCTTCAAATATTAAAATGTATAGATGCTGAGACCTTTTTTGCAGAGTTGCTGTTCTGGAGAATAGGTGAAGTGTAGGGTGTGCTGTATAATGCATGGGGCTTAGTACTTGACAAATATTAGTCTCCTACCCTACTTTTTATTTTCTCCATCCTACTCCTTAAGATTAAAGAGAACTGAGAAATAGATAAAAGCTCACTGTTATTGACCAGCATTGTTACCTTTTGCAAACTCATTCTCTCACACTGTCTCTGTGTATTTAAATGTGGCCAGTTAAAAGTCTCGCTGAGACATACATCTTAGGAAAAAAGCCAGTTCTTCCCAAATTCTCAATCACATTTTCTAATGGCATAATGGTAGGTGTTGCTCAGAGTCAGAACTCCCCAAAATGTCATGCATAGCCAAACAAAGCAAAACAAAGGGGATTGAATTCAATCCAATCTTATTGCAAGTCTGTGATTCATCATTTGTTAGCTATGTGACATTTGTTTCAGTTACCTCAATGTTTTGAGACTCAGTTTCCTCATTTGTAAAATGAGAAAAGGATTTTCATCCTAAAGTTAACATGAGGGGTTCTTAGAGTGTCCCAGTCATTGTGTTAAGGATGTTGCATGTGCTAGCCTGTGTTCCTTTTGATTACTTTCTGATTCACTTGAGCTGTTATTATTCTGAGGGTACAGACAAGGAACCTGATGACTTAGGTCACTTGCCCAAGGCCACTTTCTGACAAGTGTCAGAACCAAAATTGGAAACCATTCTACCTATAGCATGAATGTAAAATAAGTGATGTTGAAAACTCTTGATACTTTTCATTGTTTATTATGGTAAGAGCTGTTGTGTTGTTGCAGCTTTTAATAAGTACACTCATGCATTATAACCCTGAGGAGAGAGCTGCTATATGAGCTTTGTTTCATTGTATTTTATTTAGCATATGAATGCAACAATTACTATGTATAAGCAATGTGTTCAAAACTTGATAAATATTAACTTTTTGAATATTCTATGTCAACACTATGGTGCAAGTATTGTTAATGTTCCCATTTAACAGCTAAGAAAACTGAGAGACAGAGAGGAAATATAACTTGCCCCAGGTCACATAGCTATGTATAGCAGAACCAGACTCTTAAGGTCCAGAACATGAGGTTAAGCTCTTGACCACCGTGTTCAGGTGCCTTCCACATACGTGATAACATGGTCCATACATATGGGACCAATTTTATTTATGAAGTTCATGTGGCCACTTCCTGAAGGTTGTAAATGTGGATGCCATGAATATAGAATGGTCTCATAGTCACAGTCTCTGGTGGACTATTACTAGCTGTGCAAGTACACTCTTGGATCTCTATTCTTTCCTTGAGTGAGGAAGGTTTCTCTTCTTCAAACAGAATCTCGACTATGTGCTCTAGACTTTCCAATTTACTGGGTATTGTACAGTCAAAACCTTTATGTGACTAAAATTCTGAATGATGCCACTTGGTATTTTGTTAGAATATAAATACAATTCTCAACTCCTGAAATGATTTCATTAGCATTTAGTAAATTTGAATGGCATAAGGTGCAGAAAGAAGATGTGCTTTTAAAAAGCTTTCTGACTTTGAAAGTTCAGAGCTATTGGAATGTTTTTAGAACACAATCCCTCTGCAAATTGTGTGTATTAGCAGCTTTACACTAGCACAACACTAAAGAGAGAGATTTAAATTTTATTCTGACCAAATAATGTAAAACTCTACGCAATTTCTGAAATCCAAAGCAAAGGGATACATATTACTGTGCATTAGCAAAACAAAACATTTATTTTAGAAATAGCCTGAGTTCTGATTTTCTCCCTCAGGATCTTCCTATAGCTTCCAACCACATGATGAGAATTCATGTCATAAGACTGATGGAGTGAAAACAAACATTGTTGGTATTCTATCCCAACAATATCACCCTGTATGGATACCACCACAAATGTGTGCAAGGAAGAAACTCTCCATCGCACCTTCAATCATCATTTCTTTAATGGTTACTTGTGGAGTATCTCAAGAGATAGAAGATTAAGTGTGAATCTGAAGGTGTCAACATCTTGAAAAATGTTTTGAACCACAGGGAACTGTCTTTACTCTATGATGATAATTGCCAGCTTTGCAGAGAGAGTTGTGAAAGGTGCTCCTGACAGTTCATGCAACATTTTTAGACTCATGGTCATTTATACTTTTAACCATAGCATTTCTTCATTGAAAATCATTTGATCTTGTTCATCCCATTCCTCCACCCCACCTTCAAGTATATTTGCTGCCCCTGCTGGTATTACAATGGATCCTTTTTAGAGCATGAATTCCATATGTAGGTGTGAAGATAATATCTTGAGAGAGTGGATTTGAGAATAGACCTAAGGACATGAGTGCCATCAACTGAATTATTGCTAATTCACTTTATGTTTTTCCAGATTAATATATAGAGATTTCCAATCATAGAATAAGATTGCGGGGTACCTTTGAATCTCACAAAGCTCAAAATCATGATGGAGCAAGGGTATTCTTACAGTGTACAATTATGTATAAAACATGTCGAATTTAACAATTGTTTTATTAAATTAAATAATTTTAAATGTTTCACAATAGTTTTCTTTTATAATTCATCCTCAGTTCTTTACTATGCGGTTCTAAATAACACATAGTTAAAAAAAAATCTTTCAAGGCCAGGTGCACACTTATAATCCCAGTGACTCAAGAGGCTGAAGCAGGAGGATTGAAAGTTCAAAGCCATTCTCAGCAACTTAGTGAGGCCCTAAGCAACTTAGTGAAACCCTGTCTTTAAATAAAAAAGTTTTAAAAACCTGGAGTTGTGGCTCAGTGATTGAGTGCCCTTGGGTTCAATCCATTGTACAACAACAACAACAACAACAAAAAAATAAATAAATAAATAAATAAATAAATAGCTGAGTTAGCTTTTGTCTTAATTGTTGTTGTTTTGTCTATTTTTCAGTCATGGTTGTTTTTCCAGATAATAAACACAAACATACTTAACATAAAATAGCAAAACTTTCGAAAATCTAAAACTTGAAAAACATGTATCTATAACCTCACAGTTTAAGTATGTTTTCCATTAATATTTTATTTCTTATTTTCTTTAACATTTTCTGCAAACAGCAAAATAAATGCCCATATATACAAATAATCTCTTTCCCTCTTCTTAAATATCTTAAAATAGTGGGCACTTCTGGAAATCCAGAATTGAGTTAATAAGCAATATAGTAATTTGTCTTTAAAATTAATTCTATATCCCATAAGCAGGAAACATATATTTGAGATATGTGACAATTTGATCAAAATTGATACTTAATTGATAGTTTTATAATATCTTTAGATTTTTAAGGACAACATGTCAGAACTGTAGTCTTTCAAAAATCTAGTTACTATCATTCATATTAAAGGTTCATAACTTTACTTCAAATACATCAATTTCTTTAATTCATCTACATGTTGACAAGTTGAGTTAGTATCATAAGAAAGAATAACTTAACACACACATACAAAAAAAAAAAAAGAAAGAAAGAAAGAAAGAAAAATAACCCAATCAATCGATGGGCTGAGGAACTGAACAGACACTTCATAGAAGATGAAATATGATCGGTCAACAAATATTTGAAAAAACATTCAACATCCCTAACAATTAGAGAAATGCAAATAAAAACTGCTCTAAGATTTCATCTCACTCCAGTCAGAATGGCAGCTATTAGGAATATAAACAACAATAAGTGTTGGTGAGGATGTGGGGAAAAAGGTACACTCATACATTGCTGGTGGGTCTACAAATTGGTGCAATCATTATGGAAAGCAGTATGGAGATTCCTCAGAAAACTGGGAATGGAACCACCATTTGATCCAGCTATTCCACTCCTCAGTTTATCCTCAAAGGACTTAAAATCATCATTCTACAGTGAGGTAGCCACCTCAATGTTTAAAGCAGCTTAATTCACAATAGCCAAACTATGGAACCAACCTTTCAACAAATGAATGGATAAAGAAAATGTGGTATATACAGACAATGGAATATTACTCAGCTTTAAAGAAGAATGAAATTATGGCATTTGCTTGTAAATGGATGGAGCTGGAAAATATAATGTTAAGTGAAATAAGCCGTTCCCAAAAAACCAAAGGCCAAATGTTTAATCTGATATGCACATGCTAATTCATAACAAGGGGGGTGCTTAAGGAAAAATAGAGTTACTTTGGATTAGGTAGAGGGAGTGAAAGGAGGGGAGGGGGTAATGATATTAGAATGAATAGGACATTATTATCCTATGTACATATATGACTACACAACTGGTCTGATTTTATATCATGTACAACCAAAAGAATTAGAAGTTATAATCCATTTATATATGATGTGTCCAAATGCATTCTACCATCTTGTATAACTAATTAGAGCAAATTTTTAAAAAAGAACATGAAGAATAAGATGTGGAGTACCTTAGAATCTCACAAAGGCCAAAGAACTGATGGAGCATGGGGTTCTTTCAGTGTACAGTTAGGCCATCAAACTTGTCATTTTTAACAAGTGTTTTATTAAATTAAAAAATTTAAAATATTTTGATATTTTTCTGTTACAGTTTATCCTCAGTCCTTTCCTATCAGGTTCTAAGTCACACATAGTTAAAAAATAATCTGCTGTGTTTTCTTGTGTCTTAAATGTTGTTGTTTTGTCTATATTTCAGTCATGATTGTTTTTTCAAATAATAAATACAAACTTACCTAAATTAAATTAATGAAAATTTTGGAAACCTAAAAGTTGAAAAACATGAAACAATAAAAGAACTATAAAATCCTCCCATTTAATTTTTGTTTCAAATAGCATTTTCAATTCAGTTTCATAGATGAATTCTAACTGCTTTCCAGGAAGATACAAATTAAATATAAAACATGATCTGTTTTTTCTTATAAGTCTATAATATCGTGGGCAAGACAAGCGATGTGCAGACAAAGCAGTGAAATAACAGAAAATTGCCAAGCTTTGGTGAAAAATAAATAAGCGAAACACAAACCTGATCACTTCATTTACCAACAGTGATTCATACACTGTATCGCTGAGATTGAAAGTGGGAATTGTCTTACCTGATGCCAGGGATGGTCTCCACACAAGAGGCATTATTCACATGATTCCATTGTATTTCTGTGTGAAAAAAAAAAATTATAAAAAATTATACATAATTTCCCAACACATTATTTTCTTTAAAAGGGTGAGTTGAAGCAGTGTTTAGAATCAAGTGGGTGGAAATTGAGGAAGCACACCAGGTGCAGGCTGGTTCAGAGCCCACCTGTAGGAGCAAACTGCTCTCTCCCTGCTCCTTAGTGGAGGGGCTCAAAGGTGTTTCTTGAATGAATTAAGGAGTCAGGATTGTGATTTATGGGATCAGGAGAACAAAAATGGATACACAGCATCCATGCATATTATTTGTACTGAGTTAATGAAGTTTTTAAATAAGATTCCTGTGCCTGGAAAAAAGCCCTCTCATATTCTACAGACATAGCCAAAGGTAACTTCAAGATTGAACGGCTGTTTACCTGAAGCCCTCAAAACTGGGGTGTTTTTTTTTGTTTGTTTGTTTTGTTTTGGTAGTGAAAAAGTGACTTAAATGCTCTTTGGCTTTTAAGTGATAAGATATTTAAATAAAATATTTCCACCCCCCAAGACTTCTGGCGTGTGGGGGACAAGGCAGTAGGGAAAAATAAGAAACGGAAACAATGGAAGCTGTATGCTTTCTAATTGTTGCTCTACATATACTGAGAAAAACTGTTCCAGCTCTGATACTTTTTGTCACAGCAGACTCAAAGTTTTTAAAGAAAATGTCTACTTGTTTTGAAAATAAACAGATTTTCACTGTCTTTATATAACTAAAATGAATCCCCCCAGTATTGATATGACATGCAATTTATGCTTTGGTTAAATTATTTTAAAATATATGTAATAAAAATAAAAAAATATAAAATCCTAGTGTAGGTTCTTTAGTAAAGACAAACTGCATGAGGATTTCTTTTAATAGTTTCTTTTCTGAGCAGATTTTTAAAAGGTTACTTTACTTACAAGTTTTTCATACCATATCACCTAATAATTTTCTTATGTTCCAAAACCACTTTTAAAAAAAATCAAGAAATTAGCCTGGGTGAGCTAGCACATTCCTGTGATCCCAGCAGCTCAGGAAGCTGAGGCAGGAGGATCTTGAGTTCAAAGCCAGCCTCAGAAAAAGTGGGGCACTAAGCAACTCAGTGAGACCCTGTCTCTAAATAAAATACAAAATTGGGCTGCGGTTGTGGCTCAGTGCTCAAGTGCCCCTGAGTTCAATCCCCAGTACCTTCCCCCACTAAAAAAAAAAAAAAAAAAAAAAAAAAAAAAAAATCAAGAAATTGTTCTTAAAATGAGTTTTGTTGAAAAAAAAAATAAAACAAAAATTCTCTTGAAAGTAACGTTAATAATAAATATTAGCTAATAAAAAAAGGTCAGAACTCTTTACTGTGTTTATCCAGCCTGGTAGCCTGTAGCCGTGGGCTCTTCATTCACTTCTTTTCTTTGAGCTTCGTTTCTTGATCAATAAAACAAAATATTGAAGAGGAAATGGTCTTAATATATTTCTACTTTTTTTTCTTTCCAACTACTCTTAACAGTCTCCTTAAACCAAACAATCTTCTTGAAATTCAGAGAAAACAGATCTCATCATTTCACTTCTTGCCACTCCTGTCCACCCTTTGGACTTTGTCTGAGTTAATTACTCCCACAGCACATTAATTGGCTCTCTCCAAGAGTACCTATGGTTTTGTGCCTTATTTAAAAGTCATTTCCACCACAGCTGCACCTTAGGACCACAGAGAGTAATGACTTAGGAGCTCGGGGATTTCCATGGAGAGAGCAGTGTTAGGAGAGATGGTAGGGGCATTTGTAGGGTACAGTCATGCACAACCAGGGGTTCAAGTTCTTCTCTTCTATAGACTGTAGATTGCTTGAGGACCAAGATTCTTTACTTGTATTGAAGATGGCACAAGATAAGCACTAGGTTTAATACATGGTGAGCTTTCACTAAATACATACATACACAGATGCAGAATGAATAAATGAGTGGAAAACACGATCTGTTATTTGGCATTTCATTCCTATTCAGATTTGAAGTGAAAAACAAGTTCATACAACAGGTTCGATTGATAAGGTAGATAAAGTCTCTGAAAACAAATTTTATGGATCTGTGCCCACTGACAATAAATGCAGGCAGATAAACACAGGTGGCATAGAGAACGCTAAACAAAGAAAAAGAAGAGAACGCCTTGAAATCAGAGACTGCTGTGCTGTTGTTTTCTCAGAACCTAATTCTTTTTGTTTTGTGATTTTCCTGTTTCAGGTGTTTCTGGTGAAAGACCAAAACTAGGTAAAACTCTATCAAAATTTTCCTTTGTACTTTTTTAAAGCAAAACAGAAAAAAAAAAAAAAATCGCCTTTGTTATTGAGAAAATATTTTGAAAGAAAAAATATCCTTTTAAATAAATAAATTTTTCAGAAAAGAAATTTTGAAAGGCTTTGGAAACTGATGCCCACATCTGCTATAAATTATTCAGTTTGGAATGAATGCAGCCAGGTACATTTTAAAATAATTGTCTATATCTGAAATTAGAATGTCTAAGATTGAAAGGATTGCCTTATCTTATGGCTTCTGTTAGAGTCTCAGATCATAAACAGTTTTCTGAATGAATCTAAGCCTTATTCAGTTAGCTATCTATAGATAACCTTGAATTAGTGGCAGTCACTCAACATATTTGTCTGCATTCCGACTATGTGTGAGACCGTGTACTAGGTGCTGGTAGTATGAGACAAAATCTTTGCATTATTGGAACATTTATCCAAATGGAAGGAAATCACATAAATGAAATTCAATGTTGTAAAGTGTTAAGTGCTAGAGTGAAAAATAGAGCCAGGACAGGGGTAGGAAGTTCCAATAATGAACTGATATTTTATTTATTTATTTTAGTTTTTTATTTTGGGGGGCGCTGGGGATTGAATTCAAGGGCACTAGACCACTGAGCCACATCCTCAGCCCTATTTTGTATTTTATTTAGAGACAGGATCTCACTGAGTTGCTTAGCACCTCACTGTTGCTGAGGCTGGCTTTGAACTCTAGATTCTCTTGCCTTAGACACCTGAACCTCTTGGATTACAGGCGTGCACCACCTTGTCCAACTTGATATACTTTTTGTAGTTCTTTTTTTTTCTTTTTTTATTAAATTATGTATTTATCCTAATTTTTTATACATGCTTGCAGAATGTAATTCATTTCATATTACATATAGAGAGAGCACAATTTTTCAAGTCACTGGTTCTACACAAAGTATTTTTGCACCATTCCTGCATTCATACATGTACTTAGAGTAATGATGTCTAACTCATTCCATCACCATCATTCCTACCGCCTTGCCCCCTCCCTTCCCCTCCCTGCCCTTTAATCTGTTTAAAGTTCCTTCATTCCTCACATGCTCCACCCCACCATTGCCATTATGAGTCAGCATCCTCATATCAAAAAATCATTTGGCCTTTGTTTTGTGGGGGATTGGCTTACTTCACTTAGCATTATTTTCTCCAACTCCATCCATTTACCTGCCAATGCCATGATTTTATTCTCTTTTAGTTCTGTTGGTAATGTTCCATTGTGTATATATACCAAAGTTTCCCTATCCATTCATCTACTGAAGGGTATCTGGGTTGTTTTCACAATCTAGCTATTGTGAATTGTGCTACTATAAACATTGATATGGCTGTGTCCCTGTAGTGTGCTGTTTTTAAGTCCTTTGGGTGTAGACTGAAGAGTGGGATACCTGGGTCAAATGGTAAGATTTGAAAGGATTCCAAGTTTTCCAAGGAATCTCCATACTGCTTTCTAGATTGGCTGCACCAATTTGCAATCCCACCAGCAATGTATGAGTATGCCTTTTTTTCCACATACTCACCAACACTTTTTGTTGTTTGTATTTTTGATAGCTGCCATTCTGACTGGAGTAAGACAAAATCTTAGAGTACTTTTGATTTGCATTTCTCTAATTGCTATAGATGTTGAATAGTTTTTCATATATTTGTTGATTGATTGTATATCTTCTTCTGAGAAGTGTCTGTTCAGTTCCTTGGCCCATTTATTGATTGGGTTATTAGATTTTTTGGTGTTAAGATTTTTGAGTGTTTTACATATCCTAGAGATTAGTGCTCTATCTGATGGGCTTCTGGTAAAGATTTGCTCACATTCTATAGGTTCTCTATTCATCTCACTGATTGTTTCTTTTGCTGAGAAGAAACTTTTTAGATCTTTTAAATAGAGCTATAAGACCTAATTGATAAGATGACACCTGAGCATACATTGAAGTGTAGAAGAAAGTCCTGTGGTACTTCATATTATAATATTTGGAGATAGAATGACATCTATACCCACATCTATCTGCAAATATTATATTGTAATGTCACAAGAATAGAGAATAATCACTTTCTTTTATTTGTTAATTTATTTTTATTTGCACATCTTCATGGGTTCCATTGTACTAATTCAATACATGTACACAATGTGCAATAGTCAAATCAGAATAATAAACATCTCCATCTCTTCAACCATTAGTCATTGTATGTGTTGGAAATTTTGTGCTCTTTTTACCTAGCGATTTTGAAATGCATTGTCGGTTGTTTTAGTCAATAGTTACCCCACTGTGCTAAATAAGAATCAAAAGTAATTATTCCATCTGTGTTCTGTTGCCCATTAGTTAATTTCTTTCTGTCCCTCTTCCCTCTGTCTATCCCAGTCCCTAATGATGACTATCCATTTGTTCTTCTGCAAGGTTCACTTACTGGTTTCTACGAATGAGAACAACTGATATTTGTCTATCTCTTTCTGACTTGTTTCAAGTAACCTAATGACCTCCAGGTCCGCACATGTTGCTGTAAATGGCAGGATTTTATTACTTATAATGAATAAGTATTATCCCATTGTGTAAATATGCCACATTTTCTTTATCTATTCATCTACTGAAGGCATCTTGGTTAACTCCATCTTTTGGCTATTGTGAGTAGTGCTGCCATTGAACTTGAACTGCCAAAGTAGTTTGAGTATCTTTCTGGTGTAATGAATGATTTCACCTCCATTGACTATGTACCCAGCAGTGGAACTCCTGGATTATAAGGCAATTCTATTTTTATATTTCTGAGGAATCCCCATACTATTTTCGATAATGTCTATACTAATTTACATTCTCACCAATAGTGTTAGGATTTCCCTTTTCTTTTCATCTTCACCAGCATGTGTTACTTTTTTTGTCTTTATTTATTTGTAGTATTGGGGACTGCCCTCAGAAGAACTCCAGCATGGATTGACATCTCCGTTATTATTATTATTTTTATACAGGGTCTTGCTAGGTTGCCAAGGCTGACTTCAACCTTTCAATCCCCCAGTTTCAACCTCCAGAGTAGCTGGGATTTTAGGCCTGATCCACTACACTAAATTACATTTTATCTTTTTTATGATATCCATTCTAACCAGGGTGAGATAATATTTCATTGTCTTATTGATTTGTATTTCTCTGACAATTAGTTCTTTAGACCATTTTTTTTCCTACTCAAATTTTTTTTTTTTTTTTTTGGTTATTTTTTGTTTGTTTTCAACTTTTTGAGTTTTTTATATATTTTAGATGTCAATCCTTTTTCAGATGAACAGTTTTGCCAATATTTTCTTCCACTCTGTTGGTTACCTATTAGTTCTGTTAATAATTTTCTTTACTGTGCAGAAGTTTCTTAGGTTGATAAGAGAAGTGGTTTTTAATTTACACCCACTGATTAAGAAATAAAGTTCAGATTAAGCTTACAGATCCTAGTTACCAGACAAGCATTTGTCAATTAGATCAAGGACCAACAGATTATATTTATTATATTTTTTTGTTTCTTTTCTTCAATTTTCTTCTCTTCCATCTATACAGCATTCAAGTAATGTGACTCATGGGAATTGTTATTTGATCACATGTTTTTCTTGATACTGCTCCAAGGTGGCACCCTGCTTGAAAAATGCAGTAGAACTTTTTTTTTTTTTTTTTTTTTTTTTTTTTTTTTTTGGTACCAGAGATTGAACTCATGGGCACTCAACCACTGGGCCACATCCCCAGTCCTTTTTTTTTTTTTTTTTTTTTTTTTTTTTTGTATTTTATTTAGAAATGGGGTCTCACTGAGTTGCTAAGTGCCTTGTCATCGTTGAGGCTGGCTTTGAACTTGCGATCCTCCTGCCTCAGCCTCTCAAGTGCTGGGATTACAGGTGTGCACCACTATGCCCAGCTTGCAATAGACCATTTTGATTCTATCCATATAATACAAGCAAGCAAAGATCCCGTCAGTCTTAGTTGACAAGATAACCAGGTGGTTATTTCAACAATTTTCTCTGCTCACTATAAAATTGAACAAAACTAAGTCTTTGTTACTCCTTCTGCTTCTTTTTTATAACACCCTTTAAACTACAGACCATTTTTATCTAATGCAAGTTATTAGGTACAATACACCAGAGAAGCTCAGGTCCTCAGATCATGCTATTCTGTCAACCAAAGCTGGAGCCTCCAAGTAGTCTCTCAGGGAAGCCTTTGCTTGGGATTCTGAACTTCACACCCCTCTCACTTTCTCCCTAGTCCTTTCAGGACCTGAGAGATAGGTGTCTAAGCTTGCTCCCTAAAAAGTCATTCTCAATAAAATGTGAAGCTGCTCTTCAAACAGTATCTCTTTTAAAGATTGATGTTTTAACAAGTGCTCAAAAGCTCAATGTAGAAACTCAAGTCCCTTGGTTACTAGAGAAAAATTTGGGGAGATGCATATGGTAGGCTACTTTCACTACTATCTGTTTTATTCTCTAATCTTGGACTCTTAAAACAAAGATCTGATCCCCGGGACAAAAGCAACTCCAAACTCCCCCAAACCCATGCTGGGTTGTTTTCCTTTTTTCTTTCTTTCCTTTTTTTATTTTTATTTTTGGTACCTTGCATTGAACTCAAGAGCACTTAACCACTGAACCACATCCCCAGCCCTCTTAAGTTTTATTTTGAGACAGGGTCTTGCTGCTTGCAAGGACTTAGGACCTCACTAAGTTGCTGAGGTTGCCTTCAAAGCTGCATTCCTCCTGCCTCAGCCTCCTGAGCTGCTTGGAGTACAAGCATTCACCACCAATGCCCAGCTCTCATGCTGTTTTTCATGCCTTTTTTTTTCTACAGTCACCTAAACAAGGGCACTGAGAATACCAGAATTTTCTAGGAAAGACCTGTGGTTAAGATTTTTGGGCTTTCTATATAACACTGTATCATAAGGACATCGAAGGATACCTTAACAAGAGAAACTGCCCAAGGCATAAGGATAAGTAAAGTAAGCATGATATGATGTGGTATGTCTTCATAAATACATACCCCAGTCTGCATAAGAAGACATATATAGAAATGTACAAACTCTTAGACAATCACATATGCATAAAAAGCTGAAACTCTCTCTGGTAGTGGAATTACAGATAACTTTTTAATAGCTATTCTTTATCATAATCTTCTGCAGTTTTCCAAATTTATATAGTTCACAATTTCAATTTTACAATTAAGGAAAGAAATCTTTTTACACGATATATTGTATTAACCAGTTATTTATTTATTTATTTATTTATTTTGCTTTTCCCCTCCACAGAGAAAAAAATGTGTGAATTGAATAAGAGTGTCTCTCAACTGCATAAACCCCTCAAAAGGGATAAACATCTTAAAATCAAAAAGCTTTTTCCCAGCCTTTACAGCACCAACAAGAGAGATGCTCAAGGAGCTGAGGTCGAGGAGCATGTGTGTGCTGCCGTGCACAAACTTGTCCCCAAGGGGGTAATTCAGAGGACACTCAGCCTGAGAACATGCAACACAGATGTCCTGTTTTCTTAGACTGTCTGCAACATTTAAATGCACTTGGCAGTCTAAGCACATAGATTTTTTCTGAAGGAGGTTTTCTGTTGAAGGTTATGTTATGCTTTCCATTAAAACATAAATCTGTTGGCTGTTTGTTAAGCTTCCTGTACAATGAAATCAAAGCGGTTGTCAATGGATATGGTTCCCCAGAAAATGTAAATTGGCTTCTCCACCCCAAGGGGAATGGATTAAATAATGCAAGAGGTTTTGCACATGCTCTCTACACACAACCTCTCTTTGAAAGGGAAATTTTGACTGCAACACTTCTCGTTGCACCTGCCAACTTTCTCTCTTCTCCTAAAAACACAAATTCCCATTGTACATTGAAGAATAAGCAATGACTCTAAAGTGCCCAGAATATGTTCACAATAATTGATATTTCATTCTCTGGTGCCAGGGCTGCATGGATGGAGTACTTTATGGTGAAGACTCAGGAATGTGCTTTTGTCCCTTTGATATACTGCCCAGACTAAGCATTCCCACAATCTGCAAGGGCCCAATGCAACCTGAATGCACACAGGAGACAGCACCCCACAAGACACAGGAGTGCCAGAAGCTTGTGCAATGTATTGAGATATCCAAGCTGTCTTTGGTGAGATAAACATATAATAGAGCAAATCCATGAGGAAGGAGACATTTGTTTTTCTAAGGAAATCAGATCTATATTAATAAGTGTAGCCTGAATGGAGAACAGACTCAGAGCTTAGCATACATCTAAATATCCTTTAAGTATTTACATTTATTGGTATAAACTGTTTCTTCTCTCTAGCAAAATTTTATCCATCATTATATTTTGCATCAGAATGGGGTTTTGATTAAACTAATATTTTAATAAAGTGCTTTTATGTAGACTTTCCACATGTCATTTGAAAAAAATGAACTATAATATAATCACTTCTTTAAGTAGTTTTACCACAATTAAGATTGTAATCTCAATGATGAAAGAGAATAATAAATGCAAAAGTCAAAATGATCCTTCAGTAATATGAAAGCTAGTATATAATGTCAAGTCTTTCTTTAAATCGTGGAATTTTGAAGGATGGAGATTTTTATTATTATATGACTTTTATTATTTTATGAACCTAACTTTATTAATTAGAATATTTTTGTACAAATTGTAAAGGTTCTTGTGGAAATATTTTACTCCAAATATGTTATAAATAAAACTTCAGAACAAAAATAAACATTTGGGGGTAACCCTGATAATGTAGTTAATGGCCAATTAACTATTACACATTGATAGTTAATTGTTTGATAAACAGCATTTTTCTATGACCTTTGCTTTCTCCACTTTCCCTGCTTTTACTTCTCCTTACACCTTTACACTGCAATGTTTTGACCAAATCAAAGAAAAAAATAGAAGATTCACCCCAAATACCATGAATTAAAAATCAAAGTGCCTAATTCTTGTCCTTTAGAGGTATATCCAGTTACCATGCCTAGAGCGTTCTAAAGCACTCCTTGGAATAGGAAGAGAACAAACAAGATCAAGAATGAACATGACATTTGTTATGTCTGTTTCTCCATAATGGACAATGCATGATATTTATCTCCCATCAAGACATCTCAACTTTCTGATTTCAAGGGCCTGCTTTTGCACAAATGCCAGTGTTTTCAAGTAACATCCCATGGAAATACAATCACGTGGGCATATGGAAGATGTATCTTAAGCACAGTTGGAACCACTTTCCTGAGCTCCACTTTCAAGATCAATCCCTATCCCTAATATTAGTTTCTAATATTAATGCTTCTTCTGGTAAAAGCTAGTTCGCTGGCCCATACCAAGATGGCCCTGTTGCCAACTCTGATCTCATTACTGCTCATTGCACTTTCAATGATCTAATTTGACCGTCTTAAATTTGTCCACTAGTCATTTTCTCCAGGTGACACAACCAAGCTTGAGTACATACCCAACTAATTTAACAGTCCAGCCAAGTATAATGTGTTATGAAATCTAATTCTTAGATTTCAAGCCTTTGTGAGAGGTCATTTCCCAGTACACAGTGTTAAACAAGGGAGAAGAATAGTCATAAAAATAGAGGCCAGTTATTAGGGGAGGGATGGACATTAAGTAGCTGTCATGGGAGGTTATCTGAAAAATGATGGTTGATGTTGTATAGCAGGAAATGTCCTTTAGCAAAGACAGAACAAGACAATGCAAGAGTCTGAGAACAGGCATTATATGAAATTAGGATTGATTTTATCCATCATGAATTTCAAATATGAGATGTGTAATTATTGAAATTGGGGGAGGTATAAAACATCTTGACAAAGGATCACCTTTGTTCCTATCACTCAATTGTACCTGATAGAAGAATAACAATGATATTGATAATATGCCATTAGTGCAAACCAGTATAGATATTCGTATTCTGTGCATTTCAGCCAAGTCTGTTTTTTCCATCAATATTTTATAAAATCAATGGACAAAGGTAAGGTTGCTTAAAGTTTTACTCTTATAACAAGTAATTTAAAAATTGACCATTTTTATTTTTTTAATACTCTAAATTATCGATGTTAGCTTAAGGCTTTTATCTTCCTTCATTTACTCTATTAATTGTACAGGTATATTTTAGCTGTGTGTCAGATTTGTGCTAGTCACTGGTAATGTAAAGGTAAACAAGATAAGGGACAATTCCATTTTCAAGATTCAACTTGTCCAATGGGAAACAGACATTAATCAAATACTCACAGCAAAATATCATTGGAAATTTTGTCAAGTTCTATCATCACTAATAATAACCTTCCTTGAGGATTTGATCTGTGTCAGACACTTGTATAAATACTTCAACAGCATTAATTCATTTAATCCCCAGTACCACCTTCTAAGGATATCCAATTATTATGTTCTTTTTTATAGGTAAGGTAGTAGAGGCTGGAGAGATTGAATAATGTAGTTAAATATATAAGAATCAAGTAGCAGAATAGACATTGACTCTAGGAAATTTAACTTTTGGGAGAGCATCTACTAGTATCATGGTATATTTGCTTTCTTGTTTTTGTTTTTTTAAACATGCTATTGCGATATATTACTCAACTCTCACTATTGTTATGGTCTGAATTAGTAAATACAAGTAATAAGTTACAGGTTATAGATTAGGAAATATATATTAATGAAGTAATAGGGTAATAGGATTATAAGATCAGTGTTAAAGAATTATTGATGTTAAGTTACTTTAGTTTGCCCTAGTTATAAAAAAAAGAAGCAACAATTAGAAGTAATAGTACAATAATATAATTATATAGTGGCAAGACATAGGATTTAAGGTTAACAATAAGACATAGACAATATAAGGTGGTAAGTGTGTGCCCATAGTGTAACTATAATCACAGACAGTTACAAATAAGTGTAGGTTAAGTTACAGATAAGTATAGGCCAATAGAACAATAGCTAAACATAAGAAATAGCTACAGAAGTAAGTATAGCCATAGTGACTCCATCTTTATGGTGCTCATGTACAACTGTTATATGAGCTATTTTTAAGATGACAAAAAATAGTTTTTTTCTGCATTTTATGTGCCCACAACTGTAAAGCCCCCAGGATGTTCTGCTAATTGTGTTCTTAGTCCCTGGACTCCCGTTTGCTTACACTTTTGCGGAATTCCATAGGATATGGTTTTCTTCCTTAAATATTGGAACCACAGACAGCCCAGTATGCGTCTCTCAGAGAGCCACTCAGATGCTGTCAGAAGTGTTCCTGGCCAGGAAAAATATACATAAAGTAAAATTCTTTGATTTGTTTCAAATTTGGACTTAGTGTGTTTTCTGAGTGGTAGACCCATAACACTATTATATGCTGAAGTAACAAATATACACTGTGTTTCAGTGGCTTGTGATAATAAAGGTTTATTTATTTACTGCTCAAGTTAATGTACCCTATGGCTCAACAGCTTCCTGTTCTTCTTTCTGGAATACAGGCCAAAAAAGTGCTCCTTTCTTAGCTGTATCAGTTTTAAAGTCCTTAATATCCTCCTATGGACATGACATAATTACTTCCACTCACATATAATTCTTTTGTGTAAAGTAAGCCTCAAGATAAAATTTGACATCAATGGGGTAGAAAATATTCTACTCTGTAAAGAGTCAGTAGAGATAAGTTTTTCCAGAATGAGTCTAGAAGGCAGAGTATATTTTGAAGAAATAATAAATATGATCTAGAATAGACATGTGAAAGGGGTGCTGGGAGTCATGGGAAATCTCAGGTAGCCGTCTCATTAGTGTTTTCTCGGAGGAGAGATGGTTAGCTAAAGATTGTGATCCACTGAGAACATGGGTGGGAACAGCAGGTACAGATATGATGAGAAGTTTGCTTGTTTTGGAGAACAAAAAGGACTTGATAGAAATAAAGGCAAAGATGGGGAGACTGCTCTTGCAGGATTCTTTAAGGATTTGGGCATTTATCCGAAAGGGGAACTACTAAATTATTTTAAGCAAAGGGAGTGAAGATAATCATTCCCTGGTAATTCTGGCTGCTTTACAAAAGAATCATTCTAGCTGAGTTTCACTAACTTAGCTATCTTCTCATCCCCCAGATTCTCTGAATAGCGTTGTCTCAACTGTGTAAGAAAAGAAAACGGAACCATATTTTCTTTTAAGCTACTCCTGGAAGAGCTCACTCTCAGATCCAGGGAAATACAATGAGCTGAAGCAGTCACTTCCTCCCTCGCCCTCCCAGGGAGCAAGTAACACTCTTGTCATCATCACGGTTCAGGTTCAGGTTCTCTCTGTTCAGGAAGCCCTGTGTAGTGTGTGTGTGTGTGTGTGTGTGTGTGTGTGTGTGTGTGTGTGTGTCTCGGTCATCTTCCTAGCAGGTTGAAGGGAGAGGAAGCCAACACTGACAGCAAGTCTGTGATGAAGCCCTTTGCCCTTTATCTTAAGGAGGAAGCCCAGCAGGGAATTGTAACAGGATGGGATTGGGAATATGTGCAAATTACCTCTAAATAGAGCATTCAATGTGGAAAAGGTGCAGCATGTACTTCAGATGTTTTCAGCAGAAATAAATGCCCCCACCCAGTTGTCATGGCAACCATCATTACACTCTGATATGCGCTCAGGTCTGCCTTCAGCATTCGGTGGAGAATTGTGCTGACCCCAAAAGGTTGTGCGGTTGATCCTAGCCTGACTTCCTGCTACTGGTAATGTAGGGCAGTTTTGACTCCAACTGTTGCCATCAACTGCCAGATGTTGGTCAATTAAGAGAAAACAAACAAACAAAAGGAAAAGCACCCACCATATGTTTCTCACTAGCTCTGATGCTAGAAAATCTATCAGTCAACACTTCTCTCTGGTGTGGAAAGCACACTGTATTTGTAAGGGTACTGCCAGTTTCTATAACTACTAAGCATCCAGATTCCAAATTCCACTCCATGTTGTGTGACCTGAGTGGCCCCGTGTGGCTGATAATCTTCTGAGTGGTTATTCAGGGAAGCGGCTTCTTGATAAAACTCTTATTTGTCTATTTTGCTCTAGAGCCATGTCATTCACATAAGATGAAGAAAAAGCAGGAAGTGTTCACAACTGAGAGGTTTCATGGAGCAGGTGTGGAAGGGTACACTTCAACTTCTGCTCACACTCCATATGCCATGAGCTACAACCGGCCAAGAAGCAACACCAAAATAAAAGAACAACTGAGAAACAGTGTACTGTGAATACGGGAAACAGAAGACACAGATTTGAAGAATAGGAACATCTCAACCACGTACACTAAATCTTTAATCTTAAAATTTGGGGGGTTAAATAGTAATTTTATTATACATAGGTTATTAACATTGAAAACAATATTGAGGGAATAAGATTTTTAGGAATAATCAATTTCTTTTCCCAATGAAATTTACTGAAGGTATTCTTTGGATGGGCCTAGTTCTTACTATTGGAAATACATTAAATTAGTTTATTTTCCTTGTTTATGTAACAGAACATGGTTTGTAATTTCTGGTATTCAGATTGAGAGGATAGAGTCTGTGTAAAACTTTTAATCATCATGAAAAGAAATGATCATTATTCAGTATTAAAGGATAAGTGTAACATCCCTTCTGAGAGTTTATCATGGATTACAACAGAAACATGGACAAAACCTGCAATGATGTTACCTTTAGTGAAGAAGATTGCCAATACTTTCTAAGTTAAAATTGGTTCTTTAATTAACATTGCACATTAAGAGCTCATTAAACTTTGGAACATTGTGGACTTTATGTAGTTAGGCCTCAGTTAATTAAAATTCTACTTTTCCCATTTTTACTACAATATTGACCATCAGTTTTAAATGCATGGGAGGTTGAGGAAGAATTAGATGTCCTTCTCTGCACCATGATCTTAAATAGTTTTCTTTGAAAAATCACTTAAAATTACATTAATTATAAGTGGCTGTTATTTTTCTCAATATCCATCACATATTTATTTTTCCCAACACATTTATGTTTTAAAGGACTATTATGTTCAAGTGCTCTATCAGGTAATGGGAAAATAGGAATAAATAAGTGGACTAATCCCTGACCTTGCAAAGTTTATATTCTTTAAAGGCAGAAAGGTATTACAAAGAAAAACACACACACACACACACACACACACACACACACACACACAGAGTTAATTAACAACTATTTGGTACTCGTTATAAGAAACCAGACTGCAAAGCATGTGTAGAATTGGGAAAACAGCCATGATTTGTGTCAATAGCAGTGACCTGTAAGAAAAGGTCAAGTGAGTTGAGAGGAGCATTTCAGGCTATGCTAGGACAAAGGCTTGTTGGTTCAGAGCAGCAGAACAAAGCAACATGGTGAGGAAGAGGGAAAGGGATCCAAGAAAAACAATGGAACATTAGATAAATCCACATACAGCAGGGGCATAAAGGGATTTTGGACTTCCTACTGACAGTGATGTGGGGCAGCCTGTCAGTTATAACTTGGGACGATGACAGTGGTTGTTCTTTAGCTAATGCAAAGTGCCAAGGAGGAGGCAGTTACTTTTCTTCAGGAAAAAAAAAAAAAAAAATGACCAAAATAAACACTAAAAGTTCACTGGCAAAGAAGAAAGAGGGGAAAGGGGAGAGAGAGAAAGGGTAGAAGACAGGATTGATGATTACAGACAATGATGCAGGAAGCAGACAGACAGAGAAGTGATGGAAGAAGGTGAACAATCACAGAGAAACCCTCAGGCTGGCCTCACCTCTTCCCTCCCTCGTTAGCACGTGGGTTCTGCCTTCCCTCCAGTGCCAGACTGCTTCTAGAAAACAACTCTGTAGGCTTTAAACAGTCCTTTCTTGTTTGCTCCAAAAATATGCAAATTGAGGACAACATAGCTCAGCTCTCTCTGGTTTTCACCTTTCCATTCTGGGGTTCCCCTAGTTCACCTACTCAGTGTGCGTTATTAGGTCAAACATGGAACAGGAAATGTGCTTGGTCCTGGGGATAAAGGAAAAGGACAGGCAGGGTTTCTTCACTCATTGGTTTATAGTGCAGAAGGTCTCCAGGCTGCCTCTACTGAAACAATTTCATCCAGTTATCATTCTTTCTGCATTTTATTACAGGCCAGTTATGACATTTGAAATGCACAAAGTGTACGTGGTTGGGACCCATCTATTGCTTTCAACAAATTGACCAGGGAGAAAAGTTGAAGTGGAGGGTGTTATTGAACGAATCAGAAAGAACACCCACGTTACTCATCAAATGCACTGTATAAAAGTGCTTACCTTCAGCTGTATGGAATTTTAAAAACCACATAGCTCTCACTGCGGGTCAAAACATCCTGTTGCCTTCGACATTTTAGGTGGAAGCATCAACTCTGTGAACTCTCATGATGAAAGTCCAGAGACTCTCTCACAGTACTGTCCAACTTTTTTTCCTTTCTCTTCAATCTCTCCATTCTCAGATACTCCTTTTCTATAATTTCACTACTCAATGAAATGCCCTAAAACTATCTAACATAGTCTTCATTTCATCATCAATTCTCAAGACAATAGTTTCATTTTTGTTGTCTAATTTTTACGTACCAGTGTCTAGTTTGTCAGTTACAATCTTATTTATTCCTCCACATTAGTCACTGTAAATAGCTAAGAATAATGATGACCCCTAATTACAAAATCTCCAGGGCAATTTTAATCCAAATTTTACTTGATCTTTCTGCTGGCTTGACAAATTCAGCTTCTCCCTCCTTTGTGATTTAGTGAAACACTTCTTTTTAGTAGCACCAATTCTTACAAACACTGATTGGTTCTCAGTCTGCTTTAATGGCTCCTTTCTTCTGAACAATTCATAAAGTATTTATTGCTCTTAGGGTCTCATTTTTCTTACCATATACTTTTGTAACTTCTTAGTCCCCTGTTGATATTTTGAAACATGACTGATGATTCATGTATGTGATTTTAACTCTCAAATTGTTATCCTCAGTTTCTGGTTCTTTACAGAGTTCCAAATTTATGCACAAGATCTGTATTAGGTTTATCTTTCAATCACTTAAAACTTAATAAAGCCTAGCCAGGAGTGGTGGCTCACACCAATAATCTTAGTAGCTCAGGAGGTTGAGTCCTGATATCAGCATAGCCTGAAAGCCTCAGCAACTTAGCAAGGCTATAAGCAATTTAGCGCCATCCTGTCCCAAAATAAAATGTAAAAAAAAAGAAAAAAGAGAATGGACCGAGGATGTGGCTCAGTGGTTAGCACCCCTGGGTTCGATCTCTGGTACCAAAAGCAAAACAAACAAAAAAATTAATAGAGCCCAAACTGATCCCAGCTCACTCTATATTATATTCCCAGATTCATCATTTACAAATACACCCAGTGAAAAAAACTCAGCTCTCCATTCTCTACCATCCACATCTAATTGGTTGATAAGCATCATTGATTTTATCTTCTAAATATCACAAAGTCTCTTCTCTGCTTTCTGGGCTTCTGCTTTATCAGTACCTCTTCATCTTTCCCTGGATGGTTCCAGAAACCTCTAATTTGCCCCAGTCTTCCATGACTTGTTCTTGCTTTCAGGATGAATTCTAAGCTATTTGATGTGGCAGACACACTTCACTGTCTGGCTTAATCTATCTTTTCTTTCTCTTCTCTAGGCACAGACTCTACCAGTTTCTCTGCTTTGAAACAAGAATTGCAATTTAAATTTTTAGACAAATATCATTTTCTTCCTCTAGGAAACCTCTCTAGCTTGTTTCTTGGGGCAGTCATCCTTCTTTTTCTTTTAGTGCCCACAGCTCTGTGTATAATTTTCTTTTACACTGTAATAAGCAGGCTCCATGTTCGTCTCCTATCATGAATTTTGGAATTATGTAAAATGTTTCATTCATATTTGCATTCCTAGTACCTAGCACAGCCAAAAGCTAAATTATATGATTTATTGAGAATGAAAACAATGTAGATAAAATAATTAATGGAAACTATGAGCTGCATTGATCATCTGTGGTCTATTATTCTATGATGTTAAAATGTTAAGGAATTTTAATTATGCTGTTTGCTTACATTATTGTAAATGTGAAAATAATGCCAAAATAAAAAATGTATAATCTCAATTAAGACTATATTTCAGTATTTTAGACGTGAACAACCCTTTCTTTCACTGTTCAGAAATTTCTTCTTTGTGCTTCATAGAAAGTCTCTAAGGGTTAGCGGCCCATGACAAGGATAATTTTGAAAGTGACAATATAGCTTCTTATACAGTTACTGGGAGTAAAAGTAAATATGCATTTTTCTGAAAAAATCTGGCGATATATTTTGACAGTCCTTAAAAAGTTCATGCCAATTCACCCAGAAATTTTATGTCTAGAAATTTACCCTAAGGACCTAATCAGAGAGCATAGAAATATTCAGATAGAAGAATGTA
This sequence comes from Tamias sibiricus, assembly GCA_025594165.1. Lineage (NCBI taxonomy): Eukaryota > Metazoa > Chordata > Mammalia > Rodentia > Sciuridae > Tamias > Tamias sibiricus. The sequence continues at coordinate 18,232,437 of CM046662.1, forward strand.
TAACAATGTTACTGTGTATACAAATCTGATAAAGGGATTGTAGGGCAAGTCAAAAAAGATGATACATTCATTAGAGAAAATACCATACAGTCATTTATGTTAACATTTTAGAAGAGGAGAAATATAAATAAGCAATCAGGAAAGTGGGAACTGTAAAAATAAACAGAGTGTGATCTCACATCTCTTTAAAAATTTTTATACAGTTTTGGAAATATGTGTGTGTGTATGTGTGCATGTGTGTGCATGTGTGTTTATGTTTTTATATATCATATATGGAAAATGTACAAGAATACATATAATGATTTAGAATTATAGAGATAATCATGAGTTACACTTAATTATATATTGATTTTATAATCTGGAAAGGCAGCTGTAAAGAAGTCTTTTGTTTATACTGAATCCATTTTGTGCCAGCTCACTTCCCCATGATTTTTTTTTCAGAGAATCTGTTTGGACCCTGATGAAAGGTTGGCATGCTACAGGACCCTGGATGGAGATCTCTGGGGTGACTAGCTACTAACTTTCTGGATAGAAAATAGGACTGTCACAGAGAAGGTTCTCCACTTGGCATTTAAAAAAGAGGGTATTGCTGGTGTTAATCAGATAGCATTTGGAATACAGGGCTGTTTTAAAGAGAGGGGCAAATGAACCCAAGGATGGAGAAAGGACAAACAGCTGTGATGGATTTAGAGGACAAAGAAGCCTCAAGAGTGAGTTGGCAGCCAGAGAGAACAGGACTGGCCAGGGTAGGGTGCTGGGCTGCCCTCAGCTCCTGAAACAGAGGGAGTGAGTTGGGTCCATCTCTGTCTTTCTCTTTCTAGACTTCTCATCCAAATGCCTCAGTCCTCATGAAATGCATGTCCCGTTATGAAAAATTCTTTTTATTTAATACTTTAGTATGACACTCCTGCTTGTTATAAAGTAATCCTTAGTAAAATGATTTTTTTTTTCAGTTCCTTAGTCAAAATGATTTTTTTTTTCAGTTCATATAGGTAAAATATCCGAGGATGCTCATTAAAGATTCAATGATTCTTCATTCCTATTGATTTAGTTGACATTCACTTTTTTTTCTATTCTGACACCCCCAATGAAGGACAAGGTACAGGCCCTTCTCTTCTGCTCTTCATTTAATTCATTTATTTACTTGGTACATATTTATTGAGCATCTATTTCTTTCAAAGACCAGGCATTGTGCTAGGCTGTTAGGAAACAAACATAAATAAAAAACAACCATTGTCCCTGATTTATGGATCTTACAATTCAGTGAAGGAAAATAAATTCTAGGCACTGACAATAAATAAAGACTAAATTAAACATTATTGACTTAGTTGGACACTTTAGATCTTTTTTAAATATTTCAAATAAATTTTATCATGATTTACCTAAAATGAATTTCTGAGAGCAAATTATCTCAATTGGATTTTTATGTCTTTGGGGTAAAGAGTTCTGCCACTCTAATTTTCCTTTATGTTACTGATAAGAATTTCCATTTTCCTGTTCACAGAGTACCAGGAAACATGGTCCATGAAACAACACTAAGTACTATTTGGATGCTGCCTACAAAGCTCACAGGACTTGGCACGTGCTGTTGCTGCTCCCTACAGCAGCCTCAATTGACTGCTTCATAAGCTGTTGGTACCATGGCATTCTGTATTAGCATTGTGATGAGGTTTATCTAAACATTTCTAATGTGGGCATCCTCCACATTTAGGAAAAGGAAATGGTGAAATAAAAAGTGATTCTAGGAGATGTGTGTATATAGGATCATCCTCATGATGGAATTTAAAAAATAGAGGTGTACTGGATGACGTAAGAGATGTTCAGGATACATTATCATGTTCTTCTGGAGAGAGACAGACAGCAAAAGAATGCTTTTGTGTACATGTGCATGAACATTATAAATTGTCCACTTAGCATTTGTAGCTTCTTTATGTTTTCTTAACAGAATCCACGTTGTTTTGAGGAATTCACATTTTTTTTCATGAGTCACCTGTGTTGCCATGGAAAGGGACCCATCCAAGACTTTGCAAATCCATCTTTCTTGCCCATGAGTGGTTCAGGAAAGTGACCCAGAAAAATCCTCTGTGCCACCAGAAAAAAAAACTTCCTGGGGCCTTCTAGAAGTGTTCTTCTACCTCTTCTGGAGGGGTTTCTGGAAGTGGCTTTCTCTTTTTCAGGGTGCTGCTGGAAGTTAAAGTTCATTCGAACAGAGGGGAAAAAGCGCAACAGAAAATCACAAGGAAACGTAGCCAAAGATTTTGTATTAGATCATCCTCGAATACTACCTTTGTCTAAGATTTTAGGTAAGGTGAGCCAATAAATTGTCTTAGTGCACAAACTAGCTTCTTTTGTATTTACCTACTAAATCACCCTGAGGTTTTATATGTAGATATAGGGTATTAGCACACTAATTAATTGACTACAGATCGGGAGAACACACATCAATTAAGAAAGGAAGTGTGGAAAAGGTGGCATTGTGCGAGGGGGAAGGAGTCCTTCACTTTTTCTCTTATATGCTTCTTTATGAACACATAGTGGCTATGCATTGCTTTGTGGTTAAATGAAGATGTTAGAAACATTTATGAAATATTTTTCAATATTATAGGTCTTAACTTTTTCCTTAGAAAACGACATCAACATTTCTTAGTAAAATTGTTGATGACTCTACCAGAGAATCTACATGGGTGAATATTTTGATTTTGCCAAGTTAGCAGCATGTTGTGTTAGAAAAGAGACAATAGCCAATGTCAGGGGACTTGGGTTTCTCGCAGGTAGAGCATATAATCTGGTATCTCTCATCTATGGAGAGATAAGTATAAACACTGACATCTATTCTATGGAAAACCCAGCCTTCTCCAAATCTTTTTGGAGTTTAAGTTGAATACTGACTAAAGTCAAGAAAACAGACAAGATGAATTGGTATTATTTCCAATCATTCCAGAGTGCCATGTCTTATGGCAGCTAAAAAAATGATGTGGGGGGGGAGTGCATTAAATCAGTTAATTTCACTAATTCATTTCTTCTCCGGCAAATGCTTTCCATTACTTTTGGAAAGAAAGACTGTTCAAAACAACAACTGGAATGTTTGACCCTATTAATTCATTTTTCTATTGTTTGGTAGTTTTATAATCTAGTCACCATAAGGAGAATTTCTTTCATCAGCTCAAAAATATATTCACTTATTTTAAGAATTAATTCCACTTGTTTTATTTTTTTCCTAATTTATTCTAAGTTCTTTAACATGACAGACAGTAAGTCCTGGAATTGACAAAATTAACCCTGTGTTAATGGATAAACTTGTTCATTTACTTTATTATTATATTCTTGCTCAGGACAAATCCAATTTTAAAAAATCTTACATTAGCAGAAAATATTAACATATTCCAATTGTATGTTATCTTCCTATGTTATTTTATCTTATACAAAAGCATGCACGTACAGTTGATTAATTATCCAAATAAGTTCTGACCATAATGTAATTAACTTCTTTGTTGGCTATTTGTTTTTAATTTCCACAAAATAATTGGTGCTAATGATTACTTATTAGATAATATTTTATAATCCTCAGCTATCTCTTTCATACACTTTTTTCTTATTAATTGTAAATTCTTAAAAAAAATGTTCTAAGGAAATAGTCTCCAATGCACAGTCGATGAACAGAAAGTCTTAAGATGCTAATTATTTTTTCTAATTAGTTACCTAATTATATGGCCAGTCAGCCCCAGATTTTATTAGAAAATGAGATTCATTCAATACTCTGGTTCCCCCATACTCTTTGACCTCATATTTTCTAAAGTAGTATTCAATTTATTTTCTTACATAGAAAGAAAAGTGAAGTTAAAATATGTCCAGACATATGCAAGTATTATTAAAATGTGCTTGAAGTAAAAAAATACAACTGTTTCAGTTAATAATATTCTTGTACTCACAATTAATGTTTGTCTTTCATAATAGCATCATTGCTAAGACAGTTAGATGATAGGAGCAAAATATTTTATCTGGACTCCACTGAAGTTTTCAGATGATGCAAAAATATCCCAGGTAATAATGAGAATGATTGGTAGAAGGATGCCATAGACTTAGGGAAATAATCTGATGTCCTTTCATGAGATTACAATCTGGCTCATGCAGAGCACACACAGAGTAAGGGAGGGCTGTACCTCATCAGCAGGGCAAAAGGCCCAAGTCCTCAAGTGTCCAATATGGTGCCCAATGGCCTACAATACCACAAAGACCAAGATCCCATCTGATCCTTCAGGAAGTTCAGATTGTCATTGTCAAATTGAATGGCACAGGCTAAAGAAAGATCACATTCATCTGGATCATCCCAATTCCTTTTGAGACACAGGAATGTTCTTTCAGGCAAATAATGAAAAACCACCACTGATATTAAAGGGAATTATAAGTTTTGGTATAAATCATGGATTTCTAAAGCATTTCTTCCTTCAGTTCACCTGAGGTATGAAACATCTACATAGCTATGCAAATTTACAGGATTTATATCTACCCATGGTTATTGCTATTAAAAGCACTTAACAATGCATTTAGGATTTTCAAAATAATTATGAATTTTAAGGACCATACATATACTACTCTATTTCCTTAAAGTTAGAAAAACCAGCCAACTGTCTTTTTCCTATGTCAGTAAAAATAGACACCTTATAATAACTAAAGGAATAATTTATACTAGACTCTCTTTAATAGAAATTTCATTTAACCAGATGCTCATTCTCAGCATTGTGCAAGACATTTGTGCCTTTCACTGCACCAATCTATGTTCACCTACAAAGACTCCTCAAAATGCTGATTCTCAATCTCTGTTTGCTTTCTTGGTTTTGATGGGTGTCAGTCAGAGTAGATTTTAAACATTTTAAAAATGTTCTTCGTAGAGGAAATTCTTAAATAGTAATGCTGTGTGCAATGCTAATTCTTTTGAAAGTTAAAAAAACTCACTGTGCCTTATATAACATGATCTATTTATACTCTATCACTAAGGAGAGTCAGCTGCATTTATGTTCAGGGTGAACTGAACAGTTCATTTGTACCTTCTCGTGCAATTGATGGCTTCATGTTTACCTAACTCATGAACAACAATGAGTTAGATAATGAGAATTCTTCAGAGGCAAAAAATGTTTTGAACTGAAACTCTGAAAGTTGTAACACCAGAATTCTGGAATCCACCTCTACTATCAAATATAATATTAAGTTTCAGCAGAGGATATTATCACATGACAATAGTTACTAAGACTCTTGTAGTCTCATTCCCCAGCTAGATGCTTTCAAACTTCCTTCAGTATTTCCAGCACTTAGTAGTAACTAGTAATACCCATGTGAGTTTTCGTAATCAATAAGAAGTTTTGTATAACACATTCTTTAATTGTGAATATAATTTAAAATGTGGGGTGGTAGAAGGGTTCGATTCTGGTTCATATAGCTTCTGAAACCAAAATCTGACTATGACTTCAAAAGTCTATTATTGGGCTGGGGTTGTGGCTCAGAGGTAGAGTGCTTGCCTCACACGCGTGAGGCACTGGGTTTGATTCTCAGCACTTCATATAAATATGAACAAAATGAAGATCCATCAACAACTAAAAATATATTTTTTTAAAAGTCTATTATTTAGGTCTCTTTCTTTCATGTGTAGAAACCACCGAAATATATCAAATGCTACTGTTATTTACAGCTCTTTCTTCTCTTGGGGCTCTATTTGAATCTCATATCTATTTATTACTTACTTGGTATGTAGCATATGGTTTCTTTTAATTTTTCTCATGATCCAGAGCTTATTGTATGCTGCAGTGTGTGGAGCACCTAATGTGCTATCTTTCAACACATCTACACAGTGACCTTGTGCACTAGGCACTAATGTCCTACAGATGTGAAGACTGAGATAGGGAAAGCTGAGGAGCTTGCTGAGGTGATATAGCAAGTACACTGTGGAGAGTAGGTCTGAATTTGGATGAGCAGACTTCAGCATTCACATTCTTTTATTTTTTATTTTATTTTATTTTTTCAGTTGTAGGTGGACACAATACCTTTATTTTACTTATGTGGTGCTGAGGATTGAACCCAGGGCCTCACACATGTGAGAGGAGCGCTCTTCCACTGAACCATAGCCCCAGCCCCTGCATTCACATTATTCTAGTCTTTACTCTTTCCCCTATTTTTCCCCCCTCACCCCACTATGACAGCAGAACCCAGGTCTTGCAAATCAGAGCCCAGAACAAAGAGCAGCCAGTGTCTACACGATGAAAGTTACTGACTGGAGTGAAAAATAAATTGATTTAGAATTAGACTTTATTTCAATATTTCCCAACATGTCTCCCTTTTCTGAATTTGCAAAGACACCAGGGTGCCACTGTCATATAGATGGAAAACATGGCTCTCCTCAACCTGGCTGTGGAAACCTGGCAACTGGAAACCTTTTGTGCTGGAAGGCATCTTGGGAAGGCTCCCCAACTCAGGCAAATATATATTAGACAAAAGAACTCTTGGGAGATTTGCTATTAAACCCTCTGAGTCCTTTTTCTGTGTTGTTTCCTATCTCACTAATGGGCTTCACTTTAATTCAGTTTTATTTATTCTTTGCTTATTTTATTACAGTAAGAAGATGCCATTTGTAACCTCACAAATTACATCCCTTTTATATGTGTGCAATGTATTTTTTTTCCAGTAAACCTTACAAAGTGAGGTAAAATGAAAAATGGACTGCAATTCGATAAATTAATACAAGAGAAAAGTGCTTTCAAGAATGGAAACATAAACAAATTCAGAATAAATTAGTAAAATGTACTGCCATAAACATATATGTTAAGGTATTCAATTAGATATGATTTTAAATTCTTCAAATCAGTAATTCACAGATGGCAAATGGTTTCAAATTTACTATGTTCCATCATATATATATATTTTTTTTCAGTAGAAATGATGATATTGCCTTGTCATTTGCAATACATACTTCCATCTCTACCAAACTAAGAAATAAAATAAATTAGATGTGAATTAAATACTGCCAAATTATTTTAATTGGATTTGTCTTAAATATAACTGGAATGTTCCATTAAGGAATATAATATATTTGCTAAAAGCAATATATACACATTTTTAAGTCATCTGAAAACTGAGACTTTTCTGAAGGTGAAAAGACAAAAAGCTAGCTCTAAACTTTCTCATCAGTTCATAGCTCATGCAGTCCTAAGCCTTTCTCAATAGTATAAACAGTATTTAACTGCAACTGAGCCCAATAAAGAAATTATGTGAAAAGGGGTGTGAAGAGTCAGGATATAAAGTATTTGCATAAATTTGCATCACATACACATCCAGAAAAATTTCTCTCGCCAGCCAAATTTAGTTTAGCAGACAAGAGCATTTGGATTCAACTTCTAATTTCTGACTGAAACATTTACTTAGGAGACCCCTTTATTAACTACTCTTCTAAATGCTTTTGTTTCTTTCTTAAATGATTCTTAAAATTTTATTTATTTTTTAAAATTTATTTGTCCTAATTCAGTATATATGACAGCAGAATGCATTTTGATTTGCTTCTCTTTTGCACAGATATCACCACCTAATACCTTGATTTTGGGGAAAGTATTTGCTTAATGATAATTTTTCTCTACTAAACTAATAAATTTCCTGAGGACTATGCCATTGTCAACTTCCCTCTTTATTTCGAGTGCACTGTTCCCTCTTTATTTCGAGTGCACTGTTCACTGCAGAACTTATAGCAGGTGTTCAATAAATATTTTTGATCAAATGAATACATGAGGCACCTCATTAACTTTCTAGAAGAAATCAAAAGCAGATCATCCAACTGGCCTAATTGAAGTCTGTTTATTCCAACACAATGCTTCTTCCTTGACAGTCAGGTTCATTCTCCCTACTGGGACTAGAGGGTTTAGAGTCATCACTGAGAAAGGGGATTAAAGCTTCTGACTCACTGTGAATGATTCTAGTTCAGAATAGATTTTGAAACTGTTTACTCCATGTCTAGGTTTGGCAAATTAATATGAGATTAACATTTGAATAGTCCTATAAAAATGTTTGTGACTGTGGAAAGATTGGGGATTTAGCAAAGAGGAGCATTCAGTTGCATTTTTAATAAACAATTCTGATTAGGTACCCCTTATAAATTATAACTTCTTAGAACAAACTTATGTGAGCATATATAAGAATAAGATATTCTTATCTTGTATTTCATATAAGTATGTGTATTCAAATGTGCCATCTCTTTTAGAAAGTGTTATTGTCAAAACAGTGTAGAAGATAGGATCAGGAGCTCTTTGTATACTTGGAGTCAATTCTGCCTAATTTTCATATATGTTACATGAAAATGATGTTTTATCTAATGAAATGTAACTTTCCTAAAGGAAAGCTTAAAAGCTTTAAAATTCTGTGAAAATATCTGTACAGGCTGTACTCATATCTGTGAATACACATTTACCTTGAAGTACACCAAACAATGATACCTACATACTCATGGTTATAAGTGCATGTGAACTTCTAGATAAAAATGTTATAGCAAATCTTGTACTGTTAGACTTATTCCATCTTGCTATATATTTTTGTCCAAGTAGTTTTGGTTACAAAATTTATTTCTGATTTATAAAATCAAAGAAATATCTCTGTATGAATTTCTACCTTTTAATTTCACTTAAAACCCTTGGGACAAAACTTAGAATTGTTCGTTTCCTACCCAAACCTTTAACTCCATCTATGGAGACCTTCATGTGTGTTGCTTCCTTGCTAGGAAAACTTAGAATGGAACCACCATTTGACCCAGCTATCCCACTCCTCAGTCTATAGCCAAAGGACTTAAAAACAGCTTACTACAGGGACACAGCCACATCAATGTTTATAGGAGCACAATTCACAATAGCCAGATTGTGGAAACAACCCCGATGCCCATCAATAGATGAATGGATAGGGAAACTTTGGTATATATACACAATGGAACACTACTCAGCACGAAAAGAGAATAAAATCATGGCATTTACAGGTAAATGGATGGAGTTGGAGAAAATAATGCTAAGTGAAGTCAGCCAGTCCCAAAAAAACAAAGGTTGATTGATTCCTTTGCTATGATGATTATGAATTATAGTGGCAAGGGAGGGGGAATGAAAGGAATGAAGGAATGTTAAATAGAACAAAGGGGAGAGAGGGGAGGGGAGGGGTCAATGGGATAGGAATAATGGCAGAATGAGTTGGACATCAATACACCAAGTGCATGTATAAAAACTCAAATGATGTGAAAATACTTTGTGTAAAACCAGCGACTTGGAAAACTGTGCTCTTTATATGTAATATGAAAAGAATTGCATTCTGCAAGCATGTATAACAAATTAAAATTAAAAAAAAAAAAGAAACTACAAGTAAATAGCCTAAAGACCAGTAGAGTAGAGAGACAGGAACAGGGGGAGGGGGAAGGGGAGGAAAAGGGGGAGTACCAGGGACTGAATTAGAGCAAATTAGATCTTGCTTTTATAATTATGTCAAAATAAATCCTAATGTTACGTATAACTATAAAAGAACCAATAAAAATTGAGCAGAGACAGTGAACTAAGATTGAATGGTGTGTTCAATTAATTAATATACACATTTAAGTCTCTCATTTCATGTTTTATTATTTTCCTTCAAAGCTAATTTTGTTGATGTCTAGGGAGTGGCCAGTTTCCTAAAATCATTTTCTTCTTACCAGCAGATGTTTTTTTTTGTAATTCAAAAACGCAAACACGTTAGTTAGTATCTTTGTTTGCTTTTAAGCATTCTGCCATTTTTCAAACTGTGCCTGAACTCAGCCACAAACATATGCTTTAGCCTATATGAGTCTCCCAGGTCAACACCACTTCACCAGGACCTCACTGCTTCTGAACTCACAACATGACACTCATTCCATAAGTAATCATGCCTGCCTTGTGACATTTCTGATAACGTATGTTTAACATTGCATGGTTATATAATTTGTCAGTGTATCCATGCCCTCCTGGCCTCAATTAAATTGCAGGTTCCTGGAGGCAGATTATCGCATGGTCCTGCAGAATGTGTTGTAAACAAGGAAAATGTGTGCTGATTGATGACCTAATTGATGGACCATATCCATTTAGATATGAAAGAAGCCAAGCAGCACAAATAATGGAAACTTAGAAGCATTTTCCACTGGCCAGGTGTTCTGGAGTGTTTTAGGATCTAACAAGCAAAGTGAGAGTTCTCAACAAGGTGGCCACAGAAGTCTTTGCCTTTGTCTACAAAGTCAAGAACAAGGATAAGGTATAAAATGAACATGGAAGAACAATATTCATCTGTGACTTCCTACGCTTCTATTACAAATCCTTCAACACAAGGAGATGCCATTTTTTTTACAATGGTGTTCATTAAATCTATTAGTGTGACTTCAATAATAGGACCAAAGGGCCAAGGCATTTGAGGTAAACTAGCATAAACACATTAAACAGGTTTCTTTGCTGTGGGAGTTCCCAGAGCCTTTAATACCCTCGTGTTCCACTGCAATTTCCAAAGGGATAGAATAGAGATTATGGTATATCATTTTCTCCTTAATCTGTGTATACAAAGTTCTATGTTTGTTTTAACATCTTACAAGGTATATATTCTATCATGCTCACCTTTGGAAATCCTGAGGTAGAAATTCCAGGCACATCTTCCATAATTCACAGTGTTTAGGAATTGATTGTGTCTTACTCGATGGGCAAATTCCTACACTAACTTGAGGTTGAAGTTTGTTTCTAGAGTCAGCAGTATGGAGCAGAACCTTGAACGTTTCTTGTTTCTTGGCTATATGGCCATTTTCTCACTTGGCAATAATGAAGTTTATTTACTATGAAATGATGGAGTACATTTTCCAAAATTCATCTCATTTACCAGTTGTTTTTTGGGAATCTTTGTTACTTTTTTTTTTCCATAGCATGCTGAATGTTTTCAGATTGTATATGCATATCTACCTGTGTTGGACAGTAGTTTTAGAGGAAAAGAATCTGTATCAAAATTTTGCCCTATATTAAAGAAGGTATAAAATGGAGAAAAAAAAAAACGTGGTATATACACACAATGGAATATTACTCAGCAGTAAAAGAGAATAAAATAATGGCATTCACAGGTAAATGGATGAAATTGGAGAATATAATGCTAAATGAAGTTAGCCTATCCCAAAAATCCAAATGCCAAATGTTTTCTCTGATATAAGGAGGCTGATTCACAGTGGGGTTGGGACGGGGAGCATAGGAGGATTAGAGGAACACTAGAAACGCCAACAGGGAAGGATGAGAAGGGAGGGGGGAAAAGGTAAAAAAAAAAAAAAAGATGGTAGAATGAGATGGATATCAAATGAACATGGAATAGGTCACCTGTGTGACCTAATTTATCCCTTTCCATTTTCTTTCTAAATCACCATTCTACCCTTACTACAGGGAATGCATTAAAAAAGGTATACATGAAAGTTAATAGTAAACTGCAAAATACATTTCAAATGTGTGGTATCACTTTAATGTCATCTTATAATTAGCTTCTTCTATTTCTTCATGTTGTGTTTGGAACAATAAAGTTAGGAGTGGCACTGGAGGTGGTAAAAAGCACATGAGAAATGTCCACATACTTCTCTGTGTCCTTATAAATTTGGAATTTTCTCAAAAACTTAGGAATGGAACTACCATCTGACCCAGCAATCCCATTACTTGGTATATATCCAGAGGATTTAAAATCAGCATAGTATAGTGACACAGCCATATCAATGTTTTTTTTTTCCAAATTTATTTTTTATTCTAAGTTGATAGTAATGACAACAGAATGTATTACATGTCATATTATACTTATAGAGCACATTTTTACATATCTCTGGTCGTATACAAAGTATATTCACACCATTCGTGACTTCATACATGCACTTAGGGTAATGATATCCATCTCATTCTACCATCTTTTTTTTTCCTTGACCCTTTACCTCCTCCCTTCCCCTCCCTCCCCATTGGCCATTCTAGTGTTCCTCTAATCCTCCTATGCTCCCCATCCCAACCTGACTGTGAATTGGCCTCTTTCAGAGAAAACATTTGGCATTTGGCTTTTTGGGATTGGCTAACTTCACTTAGCATCATATTCTCTAACTCCATCCATTTACCTGAGAATGCCATGATTTTATTCTCTCTTATTGCCGAGTAATACTCTATTGTGTGTATATGTCACATTTTCTTTATCCATTCATCTACTGAAGGGCATCTTGGTTGGTTCCACAGTTTAGCTATTGTGAATTGTGCTGCTATAAACATTGATGTGGCTGTGTCCCTGTAGTATGCTGTTTTTAAGACCTGTGGGTAAAGACCAAGGAGTGGGATAGCTGGGTCATAAGGTGGATCCAATCCAAGTTTTCCAAGGTATCTCCATACTGCTTTCCATATTGGCTGCAAATTTTGCAGTCCCACCAATAATGTATGAGTGTGCCTTTTTCTCCACATCCTTGCCAACATTTATTGTTGTTTGTGTTCTTAATAGCTGCCATTCTGATGGGTGTGAGATGAAATCCTAGAGTGGTTTTGATTTGCATTTCTCTAATTGCCAGAGATGTTGAACATCTTTTCATGTATTTGTTGATTGATTATATATCTTCTTCTGAGAAGTGTCTGTTCAGTTCCTTGGCCTATTTATAGATTGGATTATTTGTTTTTTTTATGTTAAGATTTTTTAGTTCTTTATATATTCTAGAGATTAGTGCTCGATCTGACGTGCATGTGGTAAAAATTTGTTCCCAATTAGTAGGCTCTCTATTCACCTCACTGATTGTTTCTTTTGCTGAGAAGAAGCTTTGTAATTTAAATCTATCCCATTTATTGATTCTTGATATTAATTCTTGTGCTACAGGATTCTTATTAAGGAACTTGGGGCCTAATCCAAAATGTTGGAGATTAGAGCTTACTTTTTCTTCTATTAGGTGTAGTGTTTCTAGTCTAATTCCTAGATCCTTGATCCACTCTGAGTAGAATTTTGTGCATGGTGAGAGATAGAGGTTTAATTTCATTTTCTTAAATATGGATTTCCAGTTTTCCCAGCACCATTTGTTGAAGAGGCTATCTTTTATCCAATGTACATTTTTGGCACCTTTGTCTAATATAAGATAATTGAAATTATATGTGTTAGTCTCTGTGTCCTCTATTCTGTACCATTGGTCTACCAGCCTATTTTGGTGCCAATACCATGCTGTTTTTGTTACTATTGCTCTGTAGTATAATTTAAGGTCTGGTATAGTGATGCCACCTGCTTCACTCCTCTTACTAAGGATTGCTTTAGCTATTCTTACTCTTCAATTTATTTCAGGAAATAGAAAAAGAGGGAACACTTCCAAGCTCATTCTATGAGGCCAATATCACCCTGATCCCCAAACCAGGCAAAGACACAGCAAAGAAAAGAAAACTTCAGACTCATATCTTTAATGAACATAGATGCAAAAATTCTCAATAAAATTCTGGCAAAATGGATACAAAAACATATAAAAAATGTAATACACCATGATCAAGTGGGGTTCCTTCCAGGGATGCAAGGATGGTTCAACATACGGAAATCAGTAAATGTAATTCATCACATTAATATACTCAAAGATAAGAACCATATGATTATCTCAATACATGCAGAAAAAGCATTTGACAAAATACAGCACACCTTCATGTTCGAAACACTAGAAAAACTAGGGATAACAGGAATATATCTCAACATCATAAAAGCTATATATGCTAATCTCCAGGCCAACATTATTCTAAATGGAGAAAAATTGAAAGCATTCCCTCTAAAAACTGTAACAAGACAGGGATGCCCTCTTTCACCACTTCTATTCAACATAGTAATTGAAATGCTGGCCATAGCAATAAGACAGACAAAAGAAATTAAAGGGATACAGATAGGTAAAGTAGAACTTAAATTATCATTATTCACTGACTATATGATTTTATACCTAGAAGACCCAAAAAATTCCACCAGAAAACTTCTAGAACTCATAAATGAATTCAGCAAAGTAGTAGGATACAAAATCAACACCCATAAATCTAAGGCATTTCTGTATATCAGTGACAAATCCTCTGAAAGGGAAATGAGGAAAAGCTACCCCGTTTACAATAGCATCAAAAAAAAAAAAAAAAAAAAAAAAACCACTTGGGAATCAACTTAACCAAAGACGTGAAAGACCTCTATAATGAAAACTACAGAACACTAAAGAAAGAAATTATGGAAGAGCTTAGAAGATGGAAAGATCTACCCTTTTCTTGGATAGGCAGAACTAATATTGTCAAAATGACCATACTACCAAAAGCACTATACAGATTTAATGCAATGCCAATAAAAACCCCAATGACATTCCTCATAGAAATAGAAAAAGCAGTCATGAAATTCATCTGGAAAAATAAGAGACCCAGAATAGCTAAAGCATATCAATGTTTATAGAAGCTCAATTCACAATAGCTAAGCTATGGAACCAACCTCAGTGCCCTTCAACAGATGAATAGAATAAGAAAATGTGGTGTATATACACAATGGAGTATTACTCAGCCATAAAGAAGAATAAAATTATGGTAATTTGTTGGTAAATGGATGGAAATGGAGACTATAATGCTAAGTGAAATAAGCCAATTTGATATGTGGAAACTAATCCACAATAAAGGTGGGGAGGAGAAGAATAGAAGTTTAGTACATTGAATAAAGGGAAATGAAAAGAAGGGAGGGGAATAGAAAAGGAAAGACAGTGTAATAAATCTAACATAACCTTCCCATATACATATATGAATACACCACAGTGAATTTCATCACTGTGTACACGGGGTCCTCACTAGAATAAGATATATTCCATGCTTATAAAATTATATGAAAATAGGTTTTACTATCATTTATAACTAAAAAGAACCAATAAAAAGATATTCTATTATTTTATTCTAAAAACATTTTTCCAAAAGATATGAGGAAACATTATTATTTCAAAACTAATGTTGTGATAACAGCTTATTTCAAAGGACATGGGACTAAAGTTATAATGTAAACCAATATGAACCCTGCAAGGGAACGACTCAGTATTGATCTAGAAGTTAAAGCCCATTTGGTTATTCACAGCTCAAGCCTAAGGAGGGTGAGCTAGGGCCCTCTCTAAACGGAAGACACAATGGTCTGCCAAGTCCCAGTTGTCATCTTTGTACATTTTTCATGAGGAAAGGCAATGTCTTCTCTATTTTAAAAAAAAAATGTTTTTGGAGAAAAACATTTATCATGCCTTTTGTTTGAATTATGAAAGCATCATTTATAAAGGAAGCTCTCCTCTGTTTCTCACATTCAGATGCTAATCAATTATGTTGTTCTTTGTCTTTGGATACAAATCAACAAAGCATCCATTAGCAAATTATTTTCATTAGACTCTGGGGAAAACCTTGAATAACGTTTTCAGAGTTATGTGGGTCTTCCTGGAGAGATCTTTGCAAAAGTAACACTGATCATGGAATCAATATCAGTGAAAATTTATTTTTCTACTGAAGATTTTTTAAAGTGATGGATTCATTTACTTGGAAACATACTTTTCATATCTCATATTAAAATCAACTTTTTCTTCATGTTGGATCTAAGCCTTTGAGAGAACTATGGAAATACAGTCTGTCACATTACTTATGTCAAAAAGATGGTTTATATTTTCTTAATGCTAATAAGAAAGGTATCGTCTCATTGTTCCTTAAAGTGTTAAGAATTTATATGTGTAATAATTGTAATAAGTGATCAAAATATATGTGGCTCTCGATGAATCTTTCATTTTAATGTCTATATTATTAACATGTTAATTGTTAATATTGAAGGGACTCACTGTGATATTTCCATACATGCTCAGGGTATTGTGTTGATCATATCCATTGACCCTTTCCACCCTCACATACCACCCCCAGCACACTTCTTGGTCCCCAGTGATAGTTATTCTACTTTCAAATCTACTTTTATTTTTTCTTTTAAGTTTCCACATATGAGAGAGAACATGCTATACCTGTTTTTCTGTGTTTGGCTTATTTTACTTAATGTCTTATCATTATGTACATTTTGAAATACATAAAAATTTCATCTTTAAGGGTGAATAATATTCCATTGTACATCTATACCATATTTTCTTTCATTGTTCTGGTGGGCACCTAGACTGATTGCCTATCTTTGCAATTGTGAATAATGCTGCAATATCAGTGTGCAGATATTTCTCTCATATGCTGTCTTCATTTCCTTTAGATATATATCAAGGAGTCCTAGAGCTGGATCTAAATAAGAAGTATAATATATACTTCTCTTTTTTACGTTTTGAGGAGCCTCCATATTATTTTCCCATAGTAATTGCACAATGAACATTTCTACAATAGAATGTAGGAGTACTATTTTGTCTACATGCTTAATAAATAGCATTTGTTACTTTTTGTTTTTGTTTTGATAATAGTCATTCTAAATGGGGTGAAATGGTATCTCTTTGTAGTTTTGATTTGCATTTCTATGATGACTAGTGAAATTAAGCATTTTAAAACATATTTATTGACCATTTATGTTTCTTCTTTTGAGAGATGACTTCAGATTTTTTTTTTTGCCATTTTCAATTAGATTATTTGTTTTTATTTTTGTTGTTAAATTTTTGAGTTCTTCATAAATTCTAGATATTAAGCCTCTGTCAAATGAATTGTTGGCAAACACTTTCCTCCACTCTGTAGTGTCTCTTTTGATTGCTTCTTTTACTATGCATAATAAGTTTTTTAGTGTGGTGTAATCCCATTGGTTGATTTTTGCTTTGATTGCTGTATCTTTGCAGTCTATCCAGAAATTCATTTGCTGTACAGTATTTTGAAGTGTTTCCTCTAAGTTTTCCTCTAGCAGTTTCACAATTTCAGGTCTTACATGAACTGTTGATCCATTTTGTGTTAGTTTTTCTGCGGGGTGAGAGATGGGGGTCAAGATTCAGTCTTCTGCATGTGGATGCCCAGTTTCTCCAGCATCACTTGTTTAAAAGGGCTGTCCTTTAGCCAACGTATGTTCTTGGCACCTTGTTGAGCACCAGCTGGCTGTAGGTGTGTGGTTTTATCTCTGTGTTCTCCATTCTCTTCCACTGTACTCCATTTCAGTTTTTATTCTAATATCTTGCTGTTTGGGTCACCATGGTATGTAGTATGTTCTGAAATCAGGTGTTGTGATGCCTCCAGCTTTGCTCATTCTGCTCTAGATTGCTTTGGCTATTTGGTGTCTTTGGGCTTTCAAATGCATTTTGGGATTGTTCTTTCTTGTTCTGTGAAGAACATCATTGCTATTGCAGCATGGATTACACTGAACCAGTGGATCACTTGGGGTAGGTAGTGGCTTTTTTTTTTTCCCCTTTGTTTTTGTAGCAGGGATTGAACTCAGGGGCACTCGCCCACTGAGCTACATCCCCAGACCTGTTTTGTATTTTATTTAGACAGGGTCTCACTGAGCTGCTTAGTGTCTTGCCTTTGCAGAGGCTGGTTTTGATCTTGCAAATCCTCTTGTCTCAGTCTCCTGAGCCCCTGGGATTATAGGCATGTGCCACTAGCCAAAGTGTAAGGAATGGATTATGGAAGGACAAGGCTGAGTCTGCGAGACGAACTTGGACAATTTTGAAATAATTCCAGATGGGACAGTCTGAAAAGAGGGAATGAAGAGGTTTTTAAAGAGCAGAGTCAACAAATTCTGTTATGGAATTGTTTTGTTACTGGGGAGAGGGAATGAAAGCAGTCTGTCAAGGTTGACTCCTGTGCTTGGGCACCTGACAGTGTGGAAAGAGGTGCCATTCACTCTGTCCTTTCTTCTCAGGGTTCACAGTCCTACCTAACATGTCAGTCAATATTCACAAGCAGCTTATTCATATATTTTATCCACTTTTTCATTATGGGACATCAAGTCTGGTTACAGTTACATCATCACCGCTAGAAATGCCACACCTGGTTTTAAACAACACCTAGACTCCCAGTTGCTTATTTGTTTCAGGAAGATGGTATGATTTTCTAATTATCATTTTGCTCAGTGACAAATATGAATCTGGAAGATTTATCAAAGCCATTTCATTTTCCCATTGATAATAAGAAATAGCCATGTACCTGAAAATGCCATAATTTTATTCTCTTTTAATGCTGAGTAATACTCCATTGTGTGTATATGTCATAGTATCTTTATCCATTCATCTATTGAAGGACTTCTAAGTTGGGTCCACAATTTAGCTATTATGAATTGAGCTGCTATAAACATTGATGTGGCTGCATTACTATAGTATGCTGTTTTTGAGTCCTTTGTGTATAGACCAAGGAGTGGGATAGCTAGGTCAAATGGTGGTTCCACTCCAAGTTTTCTAAGCAACTGTGATTGATCAAAGGGGTGGGAAGAGAGGTGAGGGGTCATGGGACCAGGAAAGATGGTGGAATGAGATGAACATCATTACCCTAGGTACATGTGTGACTGCACCATGGTATGATGCTACATGGTGTACAACTAAAGAAATGAAAAGTTGTGCTGCAATTGTGTACAATGAATCAAAATAAGTTCTTCTGTTATATATACCTAGTTAGAATAAATAAATAAACAAAAAAATTTTTAAGAAACAAGTAGCTGTGTGATTATCTTCTGTCCAGCAGATCATGCATGGAATTGGCAATAATTACTTCCAGGCTTGTCTAGTAAAATACTGCCCAATAGGCACATTCTCTGAATCTGCTTTTTTGATAAATGGGGAATATTTAAAGGACTTGAAAAGTGGCTTTACAAGATAGAAGCTGACTGCTAAAGTGCCCCTCTATTGGACAAGTATAAAAAATAGTGTTAGTCTCTGAAGTCTTGGGGTTTTAGCAGTTAGTCTACCTTGAGTAAATATGTAAATAATCATGTCAATGCAAAGGATTATTATTTTCATGCCAATGCAGTTATAATAGCTAGAAAGCATATTTAAATAGATCCACTAAGAATCTGCTAATGACACATCTTATTGTCACTGTTGTTCTTACTAATTGTATTGTATGGCTTATTATTTTCAGCAAAATATAATATTCAATTTAAATAAACATGAATAGGTTAGATAATATTTTACAAATTAAATGCAAAAAATATTTATATTTTATTGTTAAATGTGAAAATATATATAATTTAATAATATTTTTAATATTTTCTACTGCTTTTGAATAGTATATTTATTAAAAATGGAAGCTTTTGGAGTGGGCAATGATGAATTCATCAAAATCACCCTGTTGTTCACCACACATAATTACAGTAGAGACTATGGCCTTGATGAGCCTGTGTGGCCTCTCAGACTTCATATGTATATTCAATAAGAACAGAAACATTGATCTAGAAATTGAGGATTCCATGTGGTGGAGGAAACTATTGAAAGTAAGCATGAATCAACTCTGATGGCCTGTGAGCAGACAGGAATAATTATTTCTTGTTATATCCCTAGGATTTCTCCTTGAGGTGTATTTTCTGTTATTAGCAATTAAATAGACTTAAGAATGTCACTTGCATCCCCCATCTCAGCACTGCACTAGCATGATTAAGCAGCCACAAGAATTAGTAATGATCTGAGGTTTCTTTTAATAACAGCTGTGTTTAAGTCAAATCAGGGTGAAGTGGGCGTTTAGGAAGGCAGCCATTACCTTTGTATTAGATAAAACAGGGTGCAATGCCCCGCCGTGTAGAAGGTGCAAGGCACCCTCGCTCACCACCGCATCTTCAGATCCTTTCTGATTCATGGTAGCTCTCCAACAATCGCACATCATGAATACACAGTAAAAGCCCAGCTGGCAAAGTCACCTACTGTTTGTAATAGGGTAAAAAATCATGCAATTATGAGCCAAATTATCAAAGTAATTAGCTGTCAGTGGTTTTCCAATCTTGGCACCTTATTTATTAATGGTTTCAGCCATTTCCGTTTAAGCAAAAAGTTTTAAAAATGTCAGCAAAGTATTTGTTTATGTCTTAGAAAATTCTGTTCATGTTAACAAGCTGAGATGACAATTTTTTAAAAAATTTTCATACCTTAAGAAAAAATTTTTTTTTTATTGACTAAAGAGAAAGTTTTCCGACTTTAATGACCCCCGGTAAGTAACTGGAAAAAGGAGTATGTCTTAAGAGCCACTGAAATGAAACCCTAAGAAGAGCAAGTCAGGAGCATGTTCACTTTGGAATAATTATGTAAGATGTTGTTTCATCACATATTTAGAATGCCTATAGACAAATAATGATGAGTTGAAGAACATTTGCATCTTTAAATTTTGTAAAAAATGAAATGTATCTATTATATATATTATATATTTCAATATATATGTTCTAATAAAATATGTAAGACTATTATAGTAGATCTCAATTTTAATGTCTTAACAAAATTATCTGGTCAAAGTTGATTGACAATTCTCCTGAGTTTCTCTCTCTCTTTCCCTAAAATTTTCTAGAATCTGAGCCAGTTGATAGCCTCAAAGATTGGGAGTCTTCTCCATCACAGAACCATGACTTTTTCCTTAACTTCAACGATCTTTCAGTTTGATTTGTCTATATCCTCTAACAAAAATTTAGCAAGTCCCTGCTTGTGCAGGCACACTTAGTTATGAAAAGACAATTGCAAAGCAAAATAGGCAGAGCAGCTTTTCTCATGGAAATGCAAGTCAACACAAGAGACAAAGTTATTTACAAAGTTCACACAAATATGTAAGGTTGTAACTATGATAAATGCTATTGGGCAGGAGGTACAACTCAGTGGTAGAGCAAATGCTTAGCATGCATAAGGCCTTAGGTTAGATACCCAGCAGCACTAAAATAAATAAATAAATAAATAAATACTTGCTATGAAGACTTGTTTGTGGTCATGTGAAAATGTAAATTGGTAAATTTGCCTGGATAGGAAAAGCAGGAAACACTTTGTTCAGAAGGATGATTTATGTAAAATTTACATAGAATAATTAATTAGGCAAAAATTAGAGAAAATATTTTCCAGGACAGGGAGCATACTTGTGTGTGTTTATCTCACTATTGCAGATTTATTTTTTTCACATGGATTTAAAGCTTTTTTTGTCACAAATATCAACTCTATTGCTCTCATTATTAGGGCCTTTAAATAAACCTGAATAAAGTAAGCAAAATAAAAACTAAACCTCAATCCTGCTAAAAAGTGCACTATTTTGAAAAGCCGATGTTGTTTGTTTTAAAGATGAATCTAAATTTTCAGCAGAATTCTTCCTTTGGCAAGAATGTATTTAATTTTTATATTCATTTGCTATCAATTTATCTTTCTGTTGGCAACATAAATCAAAAAAGTAACATACACAATGAAAATTTGCAAAATCCTTCTTGGACATTGATGTTCATGCATTAAGGATCAACAGAATTCCATAAGGCTCATTAAAGAAATTTGACTTGAAATGACTCATTTGCTCACAAGATCATTTTCAACAAGTTTCAGGTCATTACTACTTTGAGATGTAGGAAGAGAAATCTTCAAATCAACATTAAAGTCACTTAACAATAAGTTGCAGATAAGTTTAAAACTAATCCCATATCCCCATTTTTAACTGCAGAGAAATCAAGAGGTTTTGCTACTAAATATGATTTCCTATAACACAGGAAAATCCAGTATTGGTGTACATCAATACTCTTTTGTAAAATAGCAGATTGGTGAAATAATGACCTCAGGTAGCACGGGAGGTAGCTGATTTGATGATTTTGATTAATAAAATAGTATGTCTTCTATTCATGCGGCTTATATTGTTTAGTAAATAATCCAAGTACTTAGTAAACTTCTTATTGTCAAACTATTCTGCATGTTGGATATTCTTCTTGTCCAAAACAGTGAAACTTGTGCTTGCATTTTATTTGAATACCCATATTTTTTTTTTGTAATTAATCCATAGATCCTCTATCTTGTAGAAAACTTTTTTTTTATTCCAAAACTTCAATTGCTGACTTTTAAGCCAGTGAATAAAGCTTATTTGATGATTGCTGGCAGTATCCTTCATGGCAGTTGATACCCATGGGTTACAATGACAGAAGAGTTTCTTATCCAAGAACAGCAAAGCAGACTTGTTGCCAAAATCACAGATGGCCCATACTTTACTTACAGTCAAAACTTTGCTTGGCAAAGAAACTTTCTGTCATTTCAAAAATCTCAATTGCCTTTGCAGTTTCCAAAAGGAGTTCACAAAAACAGGGAAATGGTGAGGCTGTTAGCATGCATGTAATAAAGAAAAATGAAAAGTTTGTTGCACTGAGATAAGTCAGTAGTCCTTCTGTTGAATGATGGAAGAAAATGGTGAAACTGCAACATCCTGTGTCAGTTTTAGAATGACAGCAGACACATGATGGGTTTCATCAGTTATTGGAGGTTTGCTTCAATTTCCTTCTCTGCTCTGAGTCACAAACAAGATTTATTCGACACCTCAGTCTACTAAGACCCCCCTGTCAGAACTCTCACCATGACAAAGCAATGCAGTGTAGTATAAATCAAGTCAAAACTTTTTTTCCCCCTATTTGGGCAAAAACAAATATTAGAAAAAATTCCAGCAATTTCAGACTGAGACTTCATCTGTTCCAAAATGACCCACACTATCTAATGTGTTTCCCAGGATAGGAAGAGATGAGATAATTCTTCATATTTTATTATTTCATCTTCCCATTTTCAGGAAACTTTCTATGAAGTACTTCACATTTCATGGGTTCCTTTATTATAGAAAATAAAATAAAAACCAAGCACATGCAACTTGTCATACCTTGTTTTCTGTCATTATCTGTCTTAAGCAAGACCCAAAGCAAACAAAGTACAGTATCATAATCATAATAGCCAAGCGACTTTTAATTTCTGACTGTGTGTTGTGGTATGTGGTCACATCATGTAAATAATGGAAATTGTGCATTAGGTAAGTATGCCTTCATGCTGTCCTGTACAATCAGGGCTGAGAGTGTGACTCAGTCCCTTGCCTAGCATTTGTGAGGCTTGGGTTCTATGCCCAGCAAGGAAAAAAAAAATAATGATGAAAATTTATGAAATCAATATTTTCTCCCAGATACAATTCTCAAAGTGACAGGAAGACACAAGCAGGAAGAAATTGTCCTTGCATGAGTACTCCATAAAACCATTTCTGTTGATACAATCGAGGAGATGCTGAGCTCTAACTCACATTCTGTGATACTTCATCAATTTAGCTTTGCAGAGAAATGGATTTCATCAGCTTGAAATTAAAATGAGTCCCTGAAGATAAATTTAATATAATCAATAGTATTTCTGCATGTAGTAGTTGCTTCCCTGTGGGATTTATAACTGTCTCCTCTGGACTCTGATTTTTTATTTTTTTTTTTTTTTTAGCCTTAATTGGCTAAACATGTTCGTGGAGTGCCTTATTATCAAACTCATTATTGTTGTTGTCACTGATGTGCTGAGCATTGTACTAATTGCTCTGTCAATCTCTTTTTATATTTGTTTTCTCTGTCTACATATCTATTCACTGAGGGGACAGGGAGGGGGAGGGGGAGGGAGAAGAGAGAGAGGAAGAAGAGAGGGAGGGAGGGAGGGAGAGAGAGAGAGTGAGGGACAGAGAGAAAGAGAAAAAAGAATATGTTCATTTAGAAGTAAGAAAACAAAGTCTCCACCTCTCAAAAACCTTAGGACCTGTTACCTAATGTGATTATTCATTTTTTTTTTGGCAAATGTGCACATTATGTCTTACTAACAAATTTCTATTTTCTCACTGGCATCATAATTGCAAATGTTAAAAATCTTTGTTTCTAAGTAATCTGTTTCTTTTGGCACCTAATATTTCAAACTCAATTTTCTCTGTACACAAGACTTCTTTCTATAAAGTAATAAGTTTCCAATAAACCTGGATATATAATCTAATAGTAAATTGAATTTTCTTGTCGTGTTAATCATAGCTACTACCTATTGTTTACATTTCCAAGTTTAATCACTACATGTGTGTGTGGTATACACATACATACATATATATACATATACCCTGTTTATATATGTGTGTGTGTGTGTGTGTGTACATGAAACATATAATATATATATGTGTGTGTGTGTGTGTACATACACATAGACACACATACACACATACACACATGTATATATATATATATATATTATATGTTTCATTTTATTTTCTCAAATATACTAAGAGGAATATACTTTTATTTTTATTTTACATATGAGAGAATGGAGGTTTACAAAGATTATATGATTTAACTAATATTACAGAGCTAGCCATTTTATGAAGGCAAATGAGCAAGTATTTGAAGCCAGATAAAACTCATCCAAAATCAGAGCTCTTAAACATAATACTTTGGTCCATGAGAAATATCTGTGTTAATTTATATTTGTGTTCCTACCATAAAAAACTATAGCCTAATGATCTAGTAATTACTACTATCCTAAAAAAAATTCATTTTCCAGAGTCTGATTTTCAACAAAAGTAAAATTAAAATTGATTGTCCTGAGCCTAGGATATGTCTTGGTATTGCCAACATGTGAGTTGTTTCTTTGGGTTGTGTTCCTTTGCTTTAAATTCTAGAAGGGCCAGTCATCTTCTTACTCAACAAGCAGGTCTTTAGGATCCAATGCATTTTTTCCAAACCCAAAGGATTCAGAGATCAACATAATAAACACATCCCTGTCCTTATTGAATTTACCACCTGAATATGAAGACAAATAAATTATAAATATATTACAATGTTGTGGGTTTTTTGCATGCTGTTTTAGGTTTCTAAAATATGAATGATGAGGAAAAATTAAATAGCTTGTTATCCCTATAAATTTACTGTAATTATCAGAAATTTGTGACTTGGTTTTTAAAATAAATGCCTTTAAAAAGCACATGAAGGTGGGCTGGGGTAGTATAGCGCTTACCTAGCAAGTGTGAGGCACTAGGTTTGATCCTCCACAAGACATAAAAGTAAATAAATAAAATAAACATATTGTGTCCATCTACAACTTAGTAATTAAAAAAAAAAAAAACACATCCAGGTATCCTCTCAGTAGGACATGGTATACTATCATAATTTATGCATCTTTCCCCTGCCTAGAGAGTTATTTTGCAAATGAACCTCTCTCAAAAATAAAATATAGTATATAACTTAAGAGATCATTACTAATTAATTTTACTTGAAATAAAACTTAAAGAAAAGAAAAAGAAAAAGAAGACATTTACTGGTATAGGTAACTTATGTTTAATATATCATTTTCACATTTAAAAAAAAATTCCCTTATACTAGCTAATTACAGTTGCTATCTGGTCAGAGAACAGGTGTCTATAAGACTATCCCCCCAGAAATACTTAATTGTATTTGCTACAATACTCTGAATGCAGCTCACTTTTTGTGTTCTCAGGTCTTAGCATGAACCATTTAGCTAACAGATGAATTATATCTACACTACTATTTAAGGTACTATGTTCCTCTGTTAAATTTCTTCTCCAATCATAATCTAGAAGCCCATGTGGTTTGCAAAGAAAAACAATGTATCATGGAGCTATGTCTTAGGTATTAAGAGGACTGCTCCAGGGACCTGCCAGTAAGGAATATGGAGATGTTGGAGCTAAAAGATAAACTTGCAGTTCTAAGTTCTGGACAACTACTGTATGGTGTGCTGACTCAGATATTAATAATGTATTAGACACTTAATATTTACTAAGTAAGTAGAGTGTAAGTCTTCTCATCATAAAACAAGGTAACTTGATTGTGGCTACTTATTTCAAAATTTATACATACATCAAAATATCATTTTGAAAGTCTTGAATATATACACTTGCTATTTTTCAATTATACCTGAGTAAAAATGAAAAACAAAACATAAAGGTTTCCTGGCTTACACAACAATAGAGGGTAAATTAGAAATTGCTCTTTAAGATTTGTTTCCCCCTTTTATTTTTAATTACAAAAAAACATATAATTTTAGATGACAGATAACCATATGAAAGATCGTTACAGTGGTTGTTTTGAAGCAGGTGTTGAACGATGAACCCAATACCAATCTACTGGTTTGCAGTCAAACTCAGAATCAGCTCTCGGAACGTAAAGCTCTTCTCTCTTTGAATCATGACTCTTGCAGAGTTCAAATAGATTTTCAAAATTGCTGACACGCTTAATTAGAGCAGCTATGAAGCGTTAGGGGAAAAAATTCTAAAGGTATGTTTTATTTCTGCAGATTTTTTTGTTTGAGAAGATGAATATTTTGTTTCTAATATTTCAAAATTGGGAGCTGAGTAAAGGAGCGAAAAGTTCAATCACCCTCAAGGAGATATTTTCATCATAAAGAGCACATTCGCACTGCTGTGCACATGGACAGACCTCAGGCTTCTTCTTTCTCACTGCAAGCCTGGCTTGGAATTCACATCCAGATGTTTCAGGGACCAGTAACAACCCATCTGGGTTGGCAGGAAAGCCGGGACTGCTTTGACATGCTTGTTTGGACGAGTCATAACTCTAAGGCATCCAACATGTTTTAGTCACTCATCACAGAGCTGACCTTAAGGTGACAACTTTTGGGGAAATGTAAAATCTATATTGATCTTTCATCTCCTATGTTTTCTCCATTCAAATATAGAATTATTGAATCCTAGAGTTTGAGGTGCTCTCAGCAATCTTTATATCTCCATGTCCTAATTTTATTAAGTAGTGTGTGACTTTTGTGTGTGTGTGTGTGTGTGTGTGTGTGTGTGCGCGCGCACGTGCGCGCGCGCGAGCCAGGAATTGAATCCACAGGCACTTAACCACAGAGCCACACCCCCAGCCCTTTTTATTTTGAGACACTGTCTTGCTAACTTGCTCAGAGCCTCACTAAATTACTAATGCTCTCCTAGAACTTGCCATCCTCTTGTCTCAGCCTCCTGAGCTGAGATTTCAGGCATGCACCACTGTGCCCAGCTAGCGTGTGACCCTTTCAAACAGCAAAAATGAGTTTTTTCATTTTTACATTTCACAAAGAATTTAAGTAAACTCTGTAGCTAGAGGCTTTGTATTGAGCGTTTACTTCTCCGGGATGAATGCATCCAGGTCCTCTGATGTTTTTAACTGGACATTCATTCTAGGTTTTTCACCATCTTGGATGCTCTAACCTGAGCTCATGTCACATTTTCACTATTCTTTTAGTTACAGAGCCCGCAATATCTTCTATATCACTCTCTTGAAAAGTAGCTGGTGATCTTTTGTGTGTGTGTGTATGTGTGGTACCAGGGATTGAACTCAGGGGCACTCAACCACTGGGTCACATCCCCAGACCTTTTTTGTATTTTATTTGGAGACAGGGTCTCACTGAGTTGCTAAGTGCCTCGCCATTGCTGAGGCTGGCTTTGAACTCGCGATCCTCCTGCCTCAGCCTCCTAAAGTGCTGGGATTACAGGCGTGCGCCACCGCGCCCGGCTTGGTGATCTTTAAATTAGAGAAAAAAGTAAAACCATTATCTAAACTTTCTTTCTTTCAGGGAATGCTTGCTTCAAGTACATTGCCAAAAGCTTCCCACTTTGCAAAGAGGAAAATCTCATTTTTCTTTTTACTATTTCCTATATTGTCCTGTATGTGTGCTATTTATTTCCCTAAACTTATCATGTTCTTCATGATAATCCATCCTCTTTAATTCATATCTCTTCACTAGTAGAGCACTCTAAGAATCTCTTTTCTCCTCTCTTCTCTACCTCTTCCCTTTCACCATCCTTGGACCTGACAACCTGGATAGATAGATTTTTGTAATGTACGCCTTCGCTTTGCTATCAGAGATTTTCTGACCTTCCTGACCAGGATAAATAAGAGCAGCATAGTTGTTGTTGTTGTTTTCTTCCTTTATTTCCCTAGAGAAATTCCCATGATTTCCATAGATCCAGACTCTTTTTTCTTTCTATACTCTTTGCAATCTTTTTTTTTTTTTTTTTTTTTTTTTTTTTTTTTTTTAAAGGGTAAGCCTTCTCCTTGGGATCTTCCTTGTGACCAAGCTATGCTTTATTATCAGAGAAGCCATCTAAAGAAGTCTGTCATCTTTCTGAGTGCCTATAGAAGCTGAATATTAAAGCAGTGTACAGTGTGCAGGGAAGTCCAAACACTTTCAAATCCATCACCCTTCTTTCTGCCTGTCCCCTTTATGTCTTATAAACACTCAGACCTATAGCGTATTTTATAGGGGATTTTTTTTTTAACTAGTAAAATTGTTTTCCAAAAAGAATATTAAGATCCACCAGTGGTAATTATACCAAATTAATGGATCACAAGCAATTTTAATGAAATAGAACTGAAAAGATATATGTGAGTGCAGCAAATATGTGTGTTGTTGTTGTTGTTGTTGTACATAAAATACAATTTTGTATTCTGTCATAGTGAAGAATGGTTTAAAGCCCCTAGTTTGGCCAATGGCTTTGGGGTACCACCACTAATTTTATGTCTTCTTTGTTCTAAGATATTATAGTTCTGATAGAAAATCGGGGTGCCTCTGTAATTTCAAAGCTGGACCAGTCGGGATCTAAAAGATGGAGATGCTAATTTGATAGGCACACTTCTATATCTACACTGATTCTTGAATTTTCTGAAGTGTATGTAATTTAGGAAAATAAAGATTCCGCAATCCCCACTTCCTCCTCTTTCCTGTGGGGAAGCAGTTTCTAGAGGTTGTTTTAAACGTAGTTTAAAATGTTCTCCTCCAAGGGAACCCTGAGGTATCTCATTGCTCACTGCTCTGACCCCAAGAGAACAAAATGTCACCCGGGTTCCCAAGAACCTGCGGGCCATTGTCTCTTGTAGTTCACACTAGGACCCAGTAAAGGCCACCACTCTAAGAAGGAAAGGACTATGAACAGCTTCTTACTTAGGACTGAAAATATTCTGTTCATGTATAGTTAATTATGGTTGTGAACTACTTTTCTACATTTTGAATCTGCCTTGTGTGTTTTTTTTTTATTATTCTTTTAGTTGTCAATAGACCTTTATTTTATTTATTTTATTCATTTATATGTGGTGCTGAGAATCAAACCCAGTGCCTCACACATGCTAGGCAAGCACTATACCGCTAAGCCACAACCTCAGCCCCGAATCTGCATTTTTTATTTTTATTTTACTTTCATGTAGAATCTCTGTGTAAAATTATTAGGGCTATTTTTAATGTCATGACTTGATAAGAAAAGGAAGTTTCTGTACCAAGTGATCAAAGAGCAGACCTCTGTGCTTATGCGGGGGCCAGCGTCATTCACGTAGTAGCACACTTCAGTGTGTAACTGCTTAACATGGTACCCGACACCAGAGCAGAGTGCCTTCAGAAAACAGTCAGGGAGGAGAAAAGGAACAAACCATAACCCTTTTCCTTTGAAGAGCTTACATATTTTTTTTTATGAAAACTGAGAATACAACTTGCCCACTCATATTAGCATAGATGATGTTTTTTCCTTTGTAGTGTGTGGTGAGCATAAAATGGCCCCATGTATTATGAGATCTTTCGTAATTAGTTAAGTCATTTCTCTTACAAAAATCTGATGTCCTAGAGAGAAATAGTCCATTTAGAAATCTGGATTCAGCAGTTAAAATCTGCTTTTCAGAGCCTCACACGTCTTATTTTTAGCAAGAGGGGCTAATCTATGCGATTATCTCCTCCCTCTCGTTTTCCTTTCCCTCCCTCTTCCCCATTCCCAACCATGGAATTTCTCTTTCTGCCACTTACCAGTGTGTTAAGATGCCTCTCACACTTGGAGAGCTGTTATAAGCCATGGAAAGGAGAGAAATAGCAGGTGTAGACTGGGAGGATGCAGTGTGAAGATTCTGGAGAGAAGATGGTGCTTATAGGAAATTCAGAAATAATGAGGCTGCTAAACTCTAGCCCAGGCCCAGCTCCCTTCAGACAAAAATAAGTCAGTCTGGAGAAAAGCCCAGTGCAGAAGAATCTAATGGCACCCACATTTTCATACCCACTGCATTTGCATTCCCTGTGGCTTAAAAGCAAAACGTAGACTCCCTTCATGTGTATGTGAACCATTTCTGTATTGTCCGGGCTTGATCCCTGTTTGTCTCCAGGAGTGGTGGTTTATTTACCTCTGACCTCCTGGTCCTATGCCCAAGCTGGTGTCAAAGACAAAAAAAATGAAGAGATAAGGTCTGCAGCATGTAGGAGCCATCCCAGGATTCTTCTCCATGAACTCCATGAAAGCTACCCACCTTTATGCTTTCCTTCTTCTTCCTAAGCAGGGAAGGTCAGCTTCCTTTCTACCCATTATGTTGGGAAAGAGTCCCATTTCTTCTTCCTCATGAGAACTGACTGAAAACCCATGACAAAGAGGTAAACCACATACCAAATTCCAGAATCTCCAGGATCTCTGCCTGGACTGTGTCTCCGCATTTCTTCAATCTATCTCCACATACCCAAGGGGGATCTCAAGCCTGCTTACACCACAAGAAATGCCCTAAGAATCACCACACTTTGCAGAATAACTTATTTCATCCCCCATAGACAGGAGAAAGTTTCCTCTCGCTACAGTCCAAGTCTCCCCTCCTGAGTTTTCATTTCTCTGCCCCTTGAGTGACATTTCAAGGTTATTGACCTTAAAAATTTCATTGCTTTAAGAAAAATCAATCCTATTAAACTTAGTCATTCATATAGGTTTCTAATGTTAGTACTTTCTGCTGGGATTCTGATTTAATATGGCTCAAATCAAGTATCTGTGGGTGGTGGAGAAGACAATTTAGGTGGATCAGAACAAGCTAAGATCAATTCCTTTTAAATATCAACCTTATGAAGCTAGAAAACATTTAAAAGATGGGGACTCACCGAGGGTCACCATTTGGAGTCCACTAATATGGAATGTATAGGTTTTGTAGAGTAGCTAGCTGGATGTTATTCTTTCTTCATACCATAAAAAAGTATTTTTTAATTTATTATTTAAATTTATAATGCCTATCAGAAATGTGTTGCAAGGGATATGTCATCTGACAAATAAAACATTTTCTCAGCTCTCAAACAACTCATATTCTTGTTACATAATATTTTAAACTAGTTGTTCAGGTGTTTTTTTAAGAAATAGATGCTTGATATAGTTTTAAAGTGTGGCCTTATTTCAGAAAATTTGTTAATGATTACCTTTTAGAAACATGGTAGCTAATCTTTATGTTCTCAGTGTAGAAAACATTTGTAAATAAATAACATCGTAAGTCATGAAAGAAAATGTCTACATGTCAAAATATATTGAAATTTTGATTCACACACAAAGAGGAGATGCTTGTAAATGATTAAAGTGAAAAAATTAGTACCCAGAATTAAGAATAACTACAAATCAAAGACAACTCAGTAGAAAAACAAATTAACTGATGAAACACAAAAGTACTATCAAATGGCCAGTGAATATAAAATTATGTTCAACCTCATTAATAAAAAGAAAACTTACAACTTAAAAAATGTTTGATTGACACATAAGGAATGTTCCAAACACAAAGAAATAATAAATATACAATGTGATGGATATGCTAATTATGCTGATATGGTCATTACACATTGAAACATGTATTGAAATGTCACACTATACCCTATGTTGGCATACAGTAGTTACAATTGTTAGTTAGAAATAAATATGATAAAAAATTTAAAATGATAATATGGCCAGTAGAAAATCTAAAATTGCACATGTGGCTTACGCTTGTGTCGTGCATTATACTTTTATTACACAGCAGTGGGACATTAAAAACAAGGGAGAGTAGGTAGATAAAGCATGTTTCCTCAAAGCCAATGTGGAGAGAAATGCTGAATTCTCACTTTCCAGCCTGCTTTCTAGCCTCAATGTTACCCCAAATCCTCATAATTTAGTTATAACTTCATTAAATATAGGGAAGGACTGGTTTCATTCAGATTTATTTTTATAGTGTAAAATGTAAAACCAAAAGGAAACAAATTTAATAGTAGAAATAATTTAAAGTTTCATTTTTTGCTCATCTTAATGGGTGACCTCATTTATGTCAGTCTGTAGCACGTCTTTTTATCCTCTTAATAGGGTCTGTTGCACTATAAAAGTTTTTAATTTGATAAAGTCCAATGCTAAATTTTTTCCTTTTATGGATTGAGCATTTAGTGTCAAGTCCCCATCATATATATCCACAAGAAATTAATTTAAAATTAATAACTATTGGTAAATGTCAGAAAGATCAAGACAGGGAAGGGAATAGGGTTGGGAGAAGGAAAGGGAAGAAGAGGTTCTGGGGACTGAATTAGAACATGATATAGTCCATGCTTTTATAATTATGTCAAAAGGGATTCTGTGGTCATGTGTAGCTAAAAAGAACAAATTAACTAAAAGGAACCAATTTTTAAAAGACAATTCATAAGGGAAAAAAAAAAGAGAACTTTTTGAATGGCCTTAGGTTTTGAGATCTTCCCTTGTATTTTTATTTTTTTTTTCATTAAAGACTTACAGTTTTACATTTCACGGTTCACTCTGTGATCTATTTTGAACTAAGTTTTGCACAAGATGCGAGTCTCAGATCAAGTTTCAGTATTTTGCCTGTGGATGCCTAAGTGCTCTGCCACCTTTTACTGAAAAGCCTATCTCTTTTCATTTAATTGTTTATGTATTTTTTAAAAAAATGAGTTGGTCATGATTTGGGGGTCTCTTTCTTGGTTTCTGATTCTACTCCATTGAGCTACATGTCCATCCTTTCACAAATGTTATAGTCTTGATTACTAATCATTAATTAAGCCTTAAAAATCAGAAATATTTCTGATATTTCCTTAAAGATATGGTACTTATATACTTTGTATACAAGCAGTTGTATGTAAAAAGATGCTATATTTGTGCATTATGAATAAGTAAATAATTAAATTAAAAAAGATTGCTTCAGCTATTCTTGTCTATATAATTTCTATATAAATTTTAGAATAATCTTGTCTATGTCTATAAATTTACTAGTTGGATTTTGGCCTGACTAGAGTTGAAACTGTGCATCAATTTGGTGAGAATTAGTTCTTTATTGTGTCAAATATTCCAATCCATGAACGCTATGTGTCCCTCTACTTATTTATATCTGATCAGTTGTGTTCTTTTCAGCATATGAATTCTATATGTGTTTTGGTATATTTAGTAATGAGTACTTACAAAATTGTTTTGGCAATACTCATCTTACATCTTGCACCTGGTTGAATTCAGTTATTTATAATCAGGTTTTGTTTTTGTATATTCCTTGTAATCTTCTCTGACATCCCCCAGGGATGGTTTTACATCCCCCTTTCTTTGCCTTGTGGCACTGTATAGAACTTCTAGCACCATGCTAAACAAGAGTAGTGAGAATGAACATTTTTCTTTGTCTCTAATTTTAGTAGGGACATTCAGTCTTAATCTATTAAGTGTAAGATTAGCTGAAAGTGCATTGTATATCTTCTCTGTCAGTAGAATAGATTTCCAAAGTATTCCTACATTTAAAGACTATTTATCATGAATGAATGTTGCATTCGGTCAAATTTGTTTTTCTGCATCAACTAACATGATCGTGTATTTTTCTTTTTAGCCTGTTAGCACAATGAATTCCATTAATCAATTTTGAATATTGAACTAATCGTCCATCCTTAGAATAAGCCCAATTGGTCATGATATTATTTGTCTTTATATATTGGTAAATTATATCTTGCTGATTATTTGTTTTGATTTTACATCTGTATTTATATTGATGCACAGTTGTATATTTTCTTTCCTTCATTCTTTTGTCTTTCTCTGCTTTTGTTAAAAGGATACTACAACCTTGATAAAATAAAATTGAGAAGTTTTCAATTCTCTTTATTTTTTGGTAAAGATTTTATAAAATTAGTGTTAATTTTAATTGTTTGATAGAATTATTCAATCAATAATTGATTGGGTTTTTGTGAAAGTACTTAATCTTTAGTACTTTGAGATCTGTTCCATTTATCTGCTTCATATTGCATGAGTAGTGGTGGTGTGTGTTTTGGAGAAACTGGTTCATTCCACCTATCTTGTCAAACTCCCAGACACAGCTGTCTGCAGTATCCCTAACTTCCCTCTGGTTGGTTGTGGTCTGTAGCAGTGTCCTATTTCATGTCTGGTAAGGGTAGCTTCTGTTTCCTTTTCCTTTGTCAGTCTTGCTAGACATCCATTTAAGCTACCGGTCTTTGCAAAGAGACAGCACTTTGTTTCATTGATTTTCACTATTGTTTTCTATTTATAATTTCATTGATTGTTGCTTTTGTTTGTATTATTTGTACCTTCTGCTTGCTTTGAATTTATTTTGCTCTTCATCAAAGTACTTGAGATAGAAGTTGAGTTTTCTGATTTGAGATCTTCCTCTTTCAAATGCCTTAGTGCTGGTGGTGGTAGATGTCCAAGCTCTCCCAAGGTCCTCTTTGACATCAGTGCCAGTACAGAATGATTGAGGTCTTGTTTCACAGGAATGGGCTCTTGTTGCTCACTAGCTACTTGTTGATCTTCTCTGACATCCTGCAGGCTGGAGATTGGTTCCCTCATTCCCTCTTGGTAATGGAAAAGTCTAGGATTTAGCCTTTCCTGAGAGGATGGGGGTGAAGCCACTGCTCTTTTCCTATGGTATTTGGCTGAAGTAAAGCAATTATTAACTAAAAGTTTTCTGTCTTTCTAGGCTGCCCTTTTCTTGGTCCTAAACCTATAAGAGGTCACAAACCTATAACAGTTACCCAGGTTTTGATGCATATGTTTGTTGCAGAATCATATTATTTGTCCTATGGAAAATTCTGTTTTTATTCATCTGACTGTTAAACATGATAGTTAATGTGTCTCTCCATCTTCTGTATTGCTTACAAGCCAGTGATTAAGTCTTATGGTTTCATGAAATTTAATTATTTTAGATACACAGTACTTTTGGTGGTTGTCTTGGCTTTTATTACATTATTTCAGGAGAAAGATAAATGCTGGCTATTTCAGCTTAGTGATATTTAGGTTGATTGGTGAGTTTGGGTACCCTCAGTCTGTATGATTTACTGGGCTTTCCCAGTAAATATTGGCTTTAGCCTGTGTCAGAGCTTATAAGTCCTACCCTCTTTTCTGTGATATTCCCAGACTGGATTATTTCTTGCCTCTTTTGTATTTTAGGATTGTGAAGCAGCTTTTCCATGTCAGAGTGTCCTGATGGGGGTTGTAGGAGTCTAATTTAGACTGTGGATCAGATCCTAACAGGTGCATTTGTATCTGCTGGCCCAGGAGCATTCTTTCTTCCTGCCTCTTCTTCCACATCACTCTTAAAAAAAAAAATCTAAGGAAAAAACCACTTTGGAAGACAGTGATGACAAAGGGAGAAAGAGAGCTTCCACAAGATGAAGGGTCGGTCATGTCTACAAGAGTGGTCAAGTCCAGCCCTGGGTTCTCTGCTGCATGGTAACCCAAGCACTGTTAAGAGTGTAGCACACACCAGAGACTCTGCCTCGGCCTTGCCACCTCAAACAATTGTCTAGTCAAGATAGTTGATACCCTTGGGGGAAAATAAAGATTCAGACAAAAACGTGGTAATATATTTGAGGAAATCAAGAACAAAAGAGAGACAATAAACTGAACATCTATCTAATGCTAAGGAAAGCAAAAAAAAAAAAAAAAAAAAAAAAAGTCTAAAAATACCCTCAAAGAGATAGAAGAATTTTGTTAACAAAAACAGAAAGAAGCATTTGTAAGAGAACAAAGTAGAATACTTTATGTCTACGTATCATAGTGGAGACAGGGGTTCCTGAAAAGATGGTGCTTGGATTTAGGTCCCTTCCTGCCACACACAGTGTTTGTATCCTTTGAGACAAAGTACTACTTGAGTTTCATAATTGTTTGTGGATAAAGGTTAGGGAATTTCCAGGGACTCAAAGGTATTGGTTCTTCTTCCTATCATGGGCAGCCAGGTGTGCCACAAAACTGGGGTGCAGGGACAGGACCCAAGGTGGAGAGTCCCCCAAATAACATAGCAAAACTGAGTATGTGAACTTCCAGAGGCAGGTTGCTATCACTGCAAAATAATGTGCTGTTTCATGCTCCCCATTTCCAAGGCCAAGGAGCAGCTGAAGCAATGGGCTGAGGCTAAGGCCAAACTAAAAGAACAGAGAGAGGAGAAACTAATTCCAGGTGCCATAGAAGGTGCCCTGTAACTTCACAGCATGACACCAGCTTCCCATAATTGAAACTGCCATAGCAACCAAACTTGAGCTTGATGAGCCAATTTAGGAGAACTAATACAGGTGCCAAGTTGATGAGGGAGAAGGATCAAAATAAACAATCCCAAACATACCCTTAGGAAGGTCCCTTAGGAAGGTAATCTTTGGACGAATGACATGAGCCCTTGAGTCAAACTGGTAAGGATGATAACAATAAAGTAATAATAATAGATTCAATATAGAAAAGAGAACAAATGCAGATTCCCAGTGTTTCCAAATGTTTCCAAATATTAACAATCAACAAAATTAATGAAAGGAAACTATTAAATGTGAATTACATTAGAGATGTGGAGAAGCATATTTAAAGACAAAGATAAGAATCCTAAAGCATAAACAGAAAGCATACAAATATAAAAAGGGCACAGTGAGGACTCTAAGAAACAGGAGATAAAGATTTTAAGAGAGATCCTTCTCAGGTCTAAATTCTCTTAAAGGATACAAAGGAATTAGAATTGGCAAAAAGAATTAGAGTAAAACCATTTATTACAAAGGTCTTATCTTGGGGAGGAAGAAGATGAGGAATGGGAAATATAGCATCACAAGACCTTATCTTATTGATATTATTAAGGGAATGTTTAAGCTCTACACTAAGTTAAATATTAGCCATGAAAACATCTCAGTTGAAAACACTATTTTGTACATGAATAGAAAGAAAACTGTTTATATCTTATTAAGAGGAAGGGGAATGAGGATGTAAATATTACTGAAAATGAAAAATAGAATACAATCTGTATGTTAAGAAGGGCGACAAAAACTTCATTATAATAGCAAAAGTAAGAAATGGAATAAGGGCAAGTAAGGTGAGAAATAATAACCACATTGTGAGCCTGAGGGATAAGAATGACTATTGTAGTCACTATATTAAAAACTGAGTACAAATTTTTTCCATTAAGAGATAGAGACTTGAAAAACCAAGTACAGATATAAACTCCTCATAAGGAGAACACATTAAAAAGTGGAGAAATATATAAAAGTTAAAGGAATACTCTAAGAAATCAGTCACATATAAACAAACAAAATAGCAAAGGTGGCCATATTAGTATAGACAGGGTGGATTTTAAAACTAATGCAATAGACTGTAGTGGACATTATAATTCTTTTTTGTCATTTAGTTCTTCTTCATAATCATAATCTTAGCTCTGCAATCCAGCTATACTTGGGAAGGAAATAAGGAAAATGCGAGAACACAAAAATTATGGGATATTGTGAGCAGATGGGGTTGAGGGGTACTTTCCTGAGCTACAGAAGGAATGGTTTGGAGGGTAACATAAATACAAGTCAAATGTATTAGAGTTGTCCACAGTTGGTGATGGTGATCTTCTTGATGGTCTTGCCATTCCTGTACCCAAAGCACTCCACGGCTTCCACAATGTTCATGCCCCTTTTCACCTTCCCAAAGTCCACATGTTTGCCCTTCAACCACTCAGTCTTGGCAGTGCAGATGAAAAACTTAGAACCATTTATGTTTGGCCCAGCATTTGCCAGAGACAAGATGCCAGGGCCTGTATGCTTCAGGATGAAGTTCTCATCACCAAACTTCTCCTCATACATGAACTTGCTGCCTGTGCTATCGTGGCATGTAAAGTCACCACCCTGGCATATAAAACCTGGAATGATTCTGTGAAAGCAGGAACCCGTAGAGCCAAATCCTTTCTCTCCGGTACTCAGAGCATGAAAAGTTTCTGTTGTCTTTGGATCTTTGTCTGCAAACAGCTTGAAGGAGATGCAGCCCAAGGCCACACGGTTGTCAGCGATGTGGAAGAACAAGGTGGGGTTGACCATGGCTGACAGAACAACCACAGGTGACAGTGGCATCTTGAAAACCTCTATGCTATTCTTAATCCAATATAAGAATACCCAAGTACAGGCATAGAATTAAGTAACACTATCTGTCTGTAAATGGAGCACATTAATCCTTCTTACAGCTACAAAATATTTTCCTCTATTCGAGAAGCCTTATTAATAGTTGATCCTAAAGTTGGTAGATTTACAAACTTGTACAGTTGATAAAATTGTATAGAATTTACTACACACACACACACACACACACACACACACACGAATGAGTAGAAGGAAAAATCGGAGAATTCTGAATAAAAGTATTGGTTATGTCCCTGTGGATTCCCAGCCCGAAGTATCATGCCAAATGTTTTACGCAACATTAGCAATGGAGGAAATTTAGCCATATGTGTTATTTCTTAAAACTGCACATGAAACTACCTTCAACTCCAAATAAAAATTTAATGAAAGGTCATGGATTTAAGACTTCAGCTCTAGCATTCAAAGACCTTGAATCATTACAACAAGAGTCAGCTGGACAAACTGAAAGTTAGCATCTTTCTTGAAGACTACAAGACAAACCTCCATACCCAACTCTGGAGAGAAAGGCTCACCCATAAACCTACAGCCGAGCTCTGTTTGCAAGGAGAAAAGCTGCTGGATCCATAAACTGGAAAGAGCATGTCGATGGCAATTTTGACAAACTAGTGGAGGTTACATATAGATGTGCATAAGAACAAGGAATTACTGAGACTTCAGCCTCAGGGAAGGTCCCCACACTGTTAGGGGCTTCACCTCTATGAACACCACAGCATTCTCCCACTGAAGACAGGGTAAGAGCTAGTCCTGGTTCTACCAGGGGAGAGAAGCACAACATGTGAAATAAACCCAGTGACCTCTCCTTGGGAAAGATCTGTGTTTCAGAGGAGCAGATTTCTAAGGGCAAATCTCCCCCTCCTGCCCCATCTGCTCTTCCTGTATTACCTAAGAGAGGGAAAATACAAGAGTCAACAGAAATCATCTTACAGCAGTGAGGGAAGGAACAAAGGCCTGAGGCAAAGAAAAGCTATGCCCCTGGAGAAGTGTGTGTGAAGGTCCCACTCCACTAGAACACTCCTCTTGCCCATAGCAAGAGGGAATCCAAAGACTTAGGACACTTCCCCTCCTCAACCTCTATCACTATAACATGTTCCCACGACAATGGATTCCAGCCAGAAGGGTTCAGATTCTAAGAAGTGCTTGGAGAAGCCCAACGTCAAGAAGAGAAACAAAGACAACAGAGGGAGTTAAAATTCTCACCCCTATGGCTACTGCAAGCATTAAGCTCAGCCTAACTCCTAGCCTGATTACTATAAAACTACACACTGAAGGCCAATTTACCTCAATTTCTATTACCAGATAGAACATTCCTGGTTCTCAACAAAATATTATAAAGCATGCCAAAAGACAAGAAGGAAATGAAGTATGCAATGACAATGAAATCACCAGAGCCAGATTCGGACAGGACACAGGCAGTGGAGTCATCAAGCAGGAATTATTTTTTAATTGATTCTTTTTAATTACCATGACAGTGGAATCCATTTTGGTATAATTATATGGAATATATCTTATTCTAATTAGGACCCCAGTCTTGTGGATATACAGGATGGTAAAATCCACTGTGTACATATATGTACATAGGAAAGTTATGTCAGATTCATTCCACTGTCTTTCTTTATTCTATTCCCCCTCCCTTCCCTTCATTGCCCTTTGTCTAATCCAATGAACTTCTATTCTTTCCCTCCTGCCCCACCTTATTGTGTATTAGCATCCACATATCAGTGAAAACATGGAACCTTTGGTTTTTGGGGAATTGGCATATTTCACTTACCATGACAATCTCCAGATCCATCCATTTACCAGCAATTGTCATAAAATCATTCTTCTTAATGGCTGAGTTGTAGTCCATGTGTGTGTGTGTGTGTGTGTGTGTGTGTGTGTGTGTATGTGTATGTGTGTGTGTGTGTGTGTGTGTGTATATATATATTCATATATATATATATATATATATATATATATATATATATATATCACATTTTCTTTATTCATCTGTTGAAAGACACCTAGGTAGGCTCCATAGTTTAGCTGTTGTGAATTGAGCTGCTATAAACATTGATGTGGCTGCATCACTATAGTATGCTGATTTTATATCCTCTGGATACACACAGAGGAATGGGTTAACTGGGTCAAATGGTGGTTCCATTTCGAGTTTTTGAGGAATCTTCATACTGCTTTCCAGAGTGTTTGCACTATTTCCAGTCCCACCAAAAATGTATGAGTATATCCATTTCCCCACATCCTCACCAACATTTATTGTTACTTGTATTCTTGAAAATTGCCATTCCAACTGGAGTGAGATGAAATCTCAGTGTAGGTTTAATTTGCATTTCTCTAATTGGTAGAGATGTTGAACATTTTTTTTTTCATATATTTGTTGACTTCACATTTTTTTTAAACAGTGTCAGTTCTCATGGCTGCCAGAGAGCTTACAATATACATTTACAGCTACTCTAGGTTGACCTCCAAGTAACA
Source organism: Tamias sibiricus (assembly GCA_025594165.1). Taxonomy (NCBI): domain Eukaryota; kingdom Metazoa; phylum Chordata; class Mammalia; order Rodentia; family Sciuridae; genus Tamias; species Tamias sibiricus. The sequence continues at coordinate 18,272,929 of CM046662.1, forward strand.
ATATACTACTTCATGCACTGCACAACTTCCTAGAAGAGAGAATCACCATTTATTTTTTTCCCAACCCTTCAGGTGATTCTGTCCTTTATTTTAATTATTAATATTCTATAATTATCCAAATATTTTGCTATAATTACTTTAAATAAACAGCTGTATTTTAGATGAGTTTAAGGAAAACAAAAGATTTTACCTTCATTTGCTCTTTCTCAGATATATGCATTTCTCCCCTTTGTGTAAGATTCCACATTCTGACCTACATTAATTTTCTTTTCCTTGAAAATTAATAAAAAGATGTAATAGCTATGCTAATTACAGATGAGGCAGACTTCAGAACAAAGAAATATATCAAACATAAGAAGGGGCATTAAATAATCACAAAGAGTTGAGTATCCAACATGATATAACATTTACCCAACTACAGAAATTCAAACTACATCAGGCAAAAACTGATAAAATTGCAAGAGAAAATCCTTATTTGGAAACTTTAATACTCATCTGGCAGTAATTTATAGATCATATGGGCAGAAAATCAGTAAGGGTATAGATAAATGAATACTACTATCCATCAATTTGTTCAAAATGGCAATTTTGCAATACTCTATCAATAACAGAATAGACTAAATTTTCAAGTTCAATGAAACATTTTAAAAACAACCTATATGGGTCAATAGATACATATGTATTTTCTTAGAATTGAAATTTTATAAGTTATGTTCTAAGTCCACATAACATTAAACCAGAAATCACAAAACAAAGCTGGAAAAATCTAAAATTTGGAAATGAATATTAAACTATATACTTTCAAATATCACACAGACCAAGAAGGAAATCTCAAAAGAAATGAAAAAAAATATTCTGGACTAAATGAAAATGCAAATAGAAAATTTGTTGGCTGCTATAAAATCAATGCTGAGGGAAATTTATATCATTGAATGCTTTTTATAAAGAAAGGAAAAAATATTTAAAATCAATAACATAAAAGTCTATCTCAGGAAGCCAAATAATGGAAAGAGAGGTAAATCTAAAGCAAGAGGAATAAAAGAAATAATAACAGAGCAGAAATCAATGAAATGGAATACAGGAGAGCAACAGAGAAAATCAATGAAATAAAAGTAGTTTCTTAGAAAAGACAAATAAAATTAATAAACGTGCACCCAGTCCAACCAAGAAAAAAGGAGAAAGAATATCAATTACTAACATTAGGAATAAAGAAGAAATCACCAGTGATCCCCTTGAATATTAAATGATTAAACAAGTAATATACTGAAAAAATTGTATGCCCACAAATTTAAGAACTGATATTAAATAAACAAACTCCCAAAACTTACAGAGAATACATAACTTGAATAAGTGTGCAACTACTGAATAAGTTGACTCCATCATAATGGCCTTCTGAAGCAAGAAGCTGTACCACTCTTCTAAAAAGAAAGCAGACTCAAATGGTTTCTCTGGCAAATTGTATCAAACAGTTAAGGAAGAGATAGTAACAACTTCCCAAAAGCTCTTTGAGAAAATAAATGCAGAAAGAACTAAATTTAACACATTTGATGGGGACAGAGATAAAGACATTACAATACTAAAACCAGTTAAAGACCTTACATTGGAGAAAAACCACAGACTAACATCTGACATGAGCATTTATGCAAACACCCATGAACAAATAAACTACAAAAATGTATGACAAGAATATGAAGTATGACCAAGTGGGATTTCTTTTGGGCATGCGAGTCAAGTTTATCATTCAACAATCAATGTGATCCAACAGATCAACAGGCTAACAGCATAAAATTATATTTTTTTATTTTGTAATAAAACCAAATTAAGTGCCTCAAGTATAAGAGAGAGTTTACAATAATGCTAAAAGGGTGTTTCAAAGAAACCAAAGCAAGATAAGAAAAGCCCCAAGGACAGCCCAGAAAAAGAGATAGAAATCTGACTGGTCTCTCTTACCTCTGTTTATCTCCACACTCCTGCTTTATTCTTTTCTAACTAACACTTTCAGCTTCTCATGCTCCAATGCAGAACTTTCCGTATAAACACAGCTTAGTGGGGAGGGAAAGAACTACCAAGCTCCTAAGCACATTTTAACATCTGCATGCATTTAGACCTCCCTGTCCTGTGTATGTCCAAAACTCTTGCTTTGCTGCACCTTTACTTGTATTGTATAGTCCAGAGTGGTTTGGCCTCTAATCTTTGTCTATCCATTTCTTTAAAGCCCAATGTGAATTTCATCTATACAGGAAAGTCTTCTTATACTGCCCTACTCTAGAGAGACTATTCTCGTTTGCTTAGTTTCAAAATATCTATTGCCCAGCTTTAATAGATTTTGCCTTTAACTATTTGAAAATGAAGTTCTTTTGTAATATCTGTTATGGCAACAAAAATTCTAGATATTTAAGATTCAGAATTATGTCCGTTTAAGTCTCTGTATGCCTCCTGCTGCTTCGTCCATAGGATGTACCCAACTTTGCATATCTAATTAAGTGAAAAAATTTGATGACGTACATAAAAATACTATTTGTAAAACGTGTAAATGTTGTTACGATGTCTCTGTGGAGTTTATGAAATACTTACATTAGACAAGCACTAATATAGCTCTAGGATAGATTTACTTTATTCCACCTGACCCACAATATAAAGACACATTACCTGTCATGGAGAAAGCAGTACTCCCAATGAGAAATACATATACTCTTCCAATATTCCTAGAGATCATGATTCAATGTTTCTACATCTCATCTGGGTTATTATGTTTGTGGGTGCTTGGCCTTGATCGTCCTCCATAAGCTACCAGAGAAGTTCTTCTAATGCATACATATGAAGGGCCATTTCCCTGGCCAGATTTTTTCAGTGGATTCTTCTTACCATAAAAATAAAATCCACATGCTGGTATAGCACTCGGGTGCTTGCAACCAAGCACATCTCTTGAGTTGTCCATGACCAGTCCTCTGGAGAGACATCAACCATTCTAGACTTTCTCTCACCTAATCTGTACTAGTTGAACCCTCTTCATGTATAAGGTCTTAGTTCTGGAAACTTCTCCTGCAGTCAATGAGTGAAAAGACTGGTAATTTTACTCTTTTATTGCCAATGATCATCTTGTGTTAACCATGAATCCTTAAGAACAGGGATGGTGTCTCCTACCTCCTTTTAATCAGTCCCTTGCCCAGGGCATGACATTTAGTGGATTATCACTTAACATGTTTAAATAAATGTAAGAAAGTAAATGTATTGAAGGACAGACTTTAAAAATTAAAATTGCTTATGTGGCCAGATGAGAAGTTTCTGCAGCTTACGGGGAGAAAAAAATTAAAAAATAAAAGTGCTGGGTTTGAATTGAGTTAATAGTCTCAGAACATAGAAGACTCAGACTATTTTAAACCATTTTAATTAGAAATTTCTGAAAATATTTGAAATCAGAATTTTCTTTTTAATAAAGAAGACTTTAGTAACCTTGGTGACCATGCCATCTGTCACACATTTTAGTAACATCACTTAGCATGAATTGCATTTTCTAAGTTTGGCCCATTGCTCATCTGTTCCGTGTGCTAAATGGCATGGCATTTTTAGCATGTTTAAATTGCAAGTAATTTAGCATTTATGAAAGTTCCTTGGTGATTTGAGTCACATTCAGACAGTAATTATGATTTGTTTGAAAATGGACCATAATGCGTGATTATTGTATCGTATACATGAAATGCATTTATTGACTTTCTAAATTTTGAGTACAGTAATTACTCTGAAATGAAGCAAAGCCAATTTTACTTGTTTTTATCAACTTCAAAATGTGCAAGATAATGAGATTTGTACACTGTCATTTTTTTTTTTTTTACTTCTTCTGATTATTGTGAGTTTTAGCATCAAAAATCCATATTCTATCCCTTTGATCTGATCAGAGATTAGGTTTTATTATCTACATTTTTTCACAGAGGGATATTTTAGACCTTGGGAACAAGTAAGGATGGAATGGGTTTATCTTCCTCAAAATGTGTTCAATGATTGCTCAGGATAAATATATCTATACACCATTCCCCACAGGCCCGCTTCCCCACCAGACATGTGCAAATTGTATGATAGTCTGAGAATCAATGATGAGATGAATGTAGGTCATTTGCATGCTTCCTACCTTTCTAAAAATATAAAGTGAAGTCTTCTACTTCTTCACTTGATCTTTCATTCATCTGTATTTAGCTGTCACTTATTATGGAAGAGATACCAGTAAGATGCCCCAAGGTTCTCATTAGAGAGAAAAGATAGGCCCTCCGCCCTAACCTCACCTTCTCAGAGCTTGTAGTAGTATAGGGGGTAGGAGGAGAAATGCAGTAAATTGAAAAGGTATACTACCAATGTGTGCTGTGATGGGAGAAATAAAAAGCACTAAGGGAATGTATAGGATAGGCACACAAGAGCCAATCTGGAAAATAAAGAAAATCTTCTTGACCAAAATGACATCTCAGTTGAGTGCTAAAGAACAATAGGAGGCAGCTCATCACATAAGTTGTGCGAGCATTGATTGATATTTAGAGACGGAAGTATGAAATTGACTCTGGATTCCTGGAGGAGAACATTCTGGACTATTTTATCTACACAGTACCCAAAGGGTCAGGTCAAAACTATTCCTGAGCATCATTATTTTCCAATTCATTGAAATTTGCTGTATTTTTTTTGTTAAATGAGTTGGTAGCAGGACTCATCCTAAAAGGGATAAACTTGTACTTTTGTATTCCTTTAAGAAAAACAGAATTCTGCCAGCTTTTTCCTGTTTAATTATGTGTTGAATCTTGAGAGTTCTGTGTCTTTAAATGAGTCCCTTAGCAAGTCCAGACGTTAAAATTGCACATCCTCACCTGAATATACTTCAGAAGGCTTGGTGCTGTGCACGAGTCCTCATTAGAAAAGTGACAGAGCCTTGATCGCTATTTAGTTTAGAGAAAATGATACCTCATGTCTGGGCAGGCTAGCTTGTGGTTTTAAAAATAAATGTGAGATCTCAGAGTCAGGTGGACTGAGCTAGCTCAGTCTGTGGAATTCTGAACAGGAAAGATGATTCAGGGACTAGAACAATTTAGCGCAACTATTTTTATTCATTCTTTAATTTTGTATGTTTAAAGGACCTTCAGATTATTTGCAAATTGACCTCAGGGAACATTTAGCATGTGAGTCTTTTCAAGACAAAATCTTTCTTTACTGTGAATTAGAAGTCTATATAATTGAAACACAATTAGAACTCTGTATGATCACAGCAATAATTTCCTTTTGAAGGGCTTTGGTTTTGTCACCTGTAAACTGAAGGAGTTGATTTAGATATCAAATGACTAACACCTGAGAGAGAACCATAATTTCCACATTCTGGATGCATAGCAGACATCACTAATCAATCACAGTCCTCTTTCCTACTGAAGTCAACTTAAGCTTCAAAATCATTCTTAGCACATTGCCCTATGCAACTGTGAATCAACTGGAGCTGGAAAAGGAGATAAAAATACTTTTCCCATTCATCAGTCACATCTCTTAGGCCTCTCATACCACTAAAAATCCTCAAATAGGATAATTTTATAGAGTGTTGTATTTGCTTTAGTTCTTAATATTATTTTAATGAAAAATAAAGATGTACATTTAAAAACAACAACAATAACAAAAAATCCTCAAGAAAGCAAAACAGAATAACAATGAACCCAAATTTCACATCCTGAGATAGCTATTATTAATATTTTTAGAAATTATTTTAGTTCTATATCCAGTCTTAAAAAGTACATAAGCATGCTTTGATTGAATCATTTTTCATTTTCAAATTTTGTGCCACACAGATGAGCAAGGTTTCTCAATTTTCAACTACTACACAACACATTCTCAAGGAATTTGGGGGATTTTTCTTTTTTTTAACATGAGATCCCACTCTTGTCCTTCCTTTAAGAAGGCAGATACAGGTCTAACCATAGGCTCTTTGTACCGATAGATACCAACATGGTTCTCCTGTGGGAACAATCCTTAATTCCTGCCTTGGAAACCAATAGGCTAGCTGACCACTTCATGGGTCCTGTGACTAGAAGGAAATTATGGCACACTTTTATCTTCATGGTCAAATGACACTGATGATCTCTTTGAAGTCTAGACCAAGCTTTTCTACTTGTTCTTGGCTAATACCTTGTTTTTTTAATCTTCCTCATATCAATGAAAGTAATCTGTCTAAAACTCAAAGCATGCAATACTTTCCATCGTTCTTATAATAATATCCAAATGCTAAGACATTGCACATGACATCATTTGTGATCTGGCCATTTCTGAAGTCTTTCTTTCATCTCTTGGTGGTTGTAGCCTTAACGTTCACTTAACTTGCACTGACTATACTATTTTCAGTTATTGAAGGAAGCTTGTTTTCTAGAGACGGTATGCCTTTCCACATGTTATTCCTTCCTTTTCTAGCAAACTCCTGACTTCCCCAAGTATGTCCTTCACCTTCAGATATTGTGCATTTCTGTTCTCTGGAAAGCCTTTGTTCTCACAGATTAAATTGAGTGACTCTTGCCTGGTCTCCCGTATGACCAGAGTAGTGACAATTGTAAGCACAACAGAGTACAGCAGAACTTGAGAGTGCTTGGCCACCATCTCAGGAACGAAATCCTCTTACTGTGCATCTATCCACCTTCCCCCCAACCCCCAAGTACTTTCTCAAAGGAGTACATGGGCACAGAGACATATAATGGACAACCTTTTCATACACTTCTTTCCACTTGCATAGCTTCTTTGATGAGATGTCTATTTCCTCTTTGGTTCACTTTTTAAGTTGTTTTCTTGTTGATGAGTTTTAGAGTTCTCCGTATATTTTCCATAGCAATACTCCATCAGATGTGTCTTTTGCAAATATCCTTCTCCAGTCTCTAACTTCTCCTTTTATTCTGTCGAAAGTAGGTTTTGCAGAGCAAACCACTGTAGTTTTAATGAAATGCAGCTTATCAATTCTTTGTTTCATGGATCCTGCTCTAAGAAGTCACATCCCAACCTATAACCATATGGATTTTCTCCTGTGTTAGTTTTTAGGACTTGAATAATCCCCAAAGCTTTTATAAATACACAGTTATATTGACTATCGTTGTACTCAAACGTATATACTTAATATTTTCTCTTTCTTTGATTGTATTGGTCAGTTCTTCCATGAAAATACTGTACATTTTTATTAACAAGATTCCTTAATTTCTTCTTGCTATTAATAGGATTGTCCCCAGTGTTTGAGAGAGGTAATACTAAGTTAGATATTATTTTTATTGTTTATGTTTTATAGACCCTCTAAAGTTGTGTTTTAAGTTGCCCTTTGGCCTAAGAGTTGTCAAGTAGAGTACAGTTTTCCTTTTCTACTCAGTTCATTTTTCTGATTTCAATTTAATCTCTGACTGAACTGCACTTTAAATGGTCACCAATTTCTATAAAATGTCTACTGTGTAGCATTTACTGAAGTTTATTCTAAGATCTAAAAATTGGTCAATTTTCATAACGGGCTCATGGTTCCTTAAAAATAAAGTGAATTTTCTGTTCTCAAATGTATCTGTACTAATCACCTTAATTGACTTAATAGCTCTTTTCTTATGTATTTTTTGTCAATCTGAAATATTATGGACTGGAAGAAACATTAGTCTACTCTCTTATTTCTGTAAATGTTCCTTGCTTTTCCTATTGATTTTGTTCTCTGTGAATTTCATTTCTATAACTTTTTGTTTTATAAAGTTTCATGACATAGAGATCTTCATTACTGCCATTCTTTTTCAAATGAAATATTTTGTGTTTTGAATTGCACATTGCTTAACATTAATATCATGACCCCTGATTTATCTGCACCTCAATTTTATATTCACTAACATTTTTTTTTTCATTTTGGGTGTCTTGCTTTTGATGATCAATTTACAACATATGTATTTTTAATAGAAATATGATTCATTTAACTGTTATTTCAGTCTCCCTTTGGGTCCCCTCTTTTGTATGCCTTTTAAAGTCTTCTTTATGTTGAAGATGTTACTGTGAACATTAAAATGAATGTTTTTTTTCTTTTCTTAAATTACTTTTGATATAGTCTTAGGATTTAGAATTTTTTATATTTTAGAAACTCATTAAAATCACCTCTGTTTACACAGTTCTGTACTTTGTCTTTTAGTCTGCAGATACAAACCTTTATTATGAAAGAGATTTTCTTTCTCTTTGCCTGTTTCATTTTTTCTACCTTCTACCTCAAGAACAATGCACAGGTTCAATCTCCTTTTCCCCCCTGCTTCTATACCTAGAATTTCATCCCTGAAATCTACTGTCTATTTCTTTCCCAATTGGTTTTGCTGAATTTTCACATGTCATACTTTTATTTTGCTTTGGTTCTGGTTTGCCCCTATGTAACTAACATTGCTGCAGTAATACCTTTCCTCTTCTTGTTGTTTCGGATCTGGCTTGTAATTTGGTAATGATTTCATATACCAAATTACACTCACGGAATTAGAAGCTTCTTTTGCTAAAAGCACTGACTCTTCACTTTGGGTCTGCAGATGCCAAATGGGTAACTAAAAGAAGGACAAAGCATGGCATGTGTGCTTTCATTTTTATCTGTGTCCTTGATTACCTTCAGCCTGGGGTCCTCTTGCTAAATCTGCAAATAGGCATGTTAGCCACTTAGGGAACATAACACAACGGTATTAGCCCTAAATTCACTTACTCTATCTCCTCCCCTTTTAAGACTGGGGACAGGAAGGTAAAGGTAACTGAGGTATTTTAGAGATTTACCTGGCCATTCAACTTCCAGACCCTAGAAATGGCACCTAGAAGTCTCCAGTCATTGCTCTAAACCTGTAGCCACCTTGGATACCAGAAAGGGCAGAGCCTCACAGGCAGATCACGCCATGACTAGGTCACCCTTAACCAGGAGCGATTACCGTATGGCAGTAATCCAGGCTACTTCCTCAAGAGGAGCAGCCATTTCATGGGAACCAGATTGTCCCCTCAAGTGGTAAGAACTTCTCCAGGACCACCTCACAGAACTAGATAATAATCACCAGACCCTGGCCTGACTAGAATGACATAACCTGTCAGTTCCGCGGAACCCCAGCCATACAATCCCCCAACACTTGTGTTTGTTCTCCTTTTCTACAAAACCTCAAAGTTTCTGCCAGTCCCTTGATGGCAGATCTCTGGTCACTGCACCTCCATATCTGTCCTGGTCTGACCATGTTGATTAAAGTTCCCTTAGTTCCCTTCACCCCTGCTTATCTCTTTGATGGGTATATTTGGACCAGTGGCTGAAACTGTTCTGTTGGGACCACTAGGCTTGGGGCCTTCACCCAAGGAATCTTGCAAAAGTTCACTTTGAATTTGTTATTTTCCTTGGAATCCTCTGTTCTTTCGTCTCTGTTTATCTTCTTTGAGTTTTGATATAATGAGATATTTTTAAAATTATTATTAATATCTGGTAACATGAATCCATATTAGCTTGAACTATCATGCTTCTTTATGGACTTCTTATTCTAATTTGTACTTTTATATCTGTCTTCTCTTCATTGTATGTTATCTTCTTTCTTTGTTTTAGAGAAAGTAGGTGCATGATATGGGTGACAGGTGTTCAAAGAAATCCTTTGTTTACAAGTTTCTATTCATTCCCACTAGTTGTCTACAATTGGGACTTTGGTAAAGTTGGACCCAGTCAGTTCTCTATGCATATCCTTTTTACTCATTCACTCACTGCTTGAAGGGGTCCACTTCTTATATCCATTGAAAAGTGTTCTCATCACAATATTAATAACCCTCTTTTTTGATTCACCATTCTTTTCATGTGAAAAATAAATAAATATATAAACCTCTTTGGCCTCTCTACCACATTATTTTCCTGTTCTTGGAAGTTCTACCTTGATTTTTGACATAATAATGTTATCATTGTTTTCCTATCACTTAAGCAACAAATTAGTATGAAAGCTACTTCTCGTCCTCCCATTAATTATTGCCACAGTTCAGGTGACATATCTTTTCCTTTGTTGCTTTGCTTAGTTTTCCTTGGTAAGATTTACTATTGGTTTAAAACCTCACATAGAAACTTACAACCTGTGAAACTAGATTTCTCTGTTGAGCACATGCCTGCTCCAAGAACCCACTAACCCCAGCGCCAATCTAACATTGCAAGTTTACAATATCCATTTGCAACATTTAAGTTTCCACACCAAATTTGATACTTTTTTTGATTTTTTTTTTTTTTTTTATCTCAGTGGAAAAAAAATAGGACTTGAATTTCTTCCTTGTGCAATCTAGAAAGTAGGACATCATCCTAAAATCATCCTGTATTCTCCTTCATATTCACTCACCAAATCTTTAAAATTTAATCTTCAAAATATTTCTAGATTCTATATACTTATAATAAGAGCACTGTTTTCTCTTGTATACAACAGATATTTAACTGATCGTCCTGATTCTATTTTGACTCCTTTTCTTTAGCTCTCTGTACTTGTCATTAGTGTGAGATTTCTTTAACACGAGTCTCATGTAGTATCTTTGTATAAACCCTTCAATATTATCCTTCTACCTGTAGGAGTGGATAAGAAATCCAAAGGTACTTGTAGTTATCCTGTATAAACGTTCCTCTGCTTACTATTTTAGCCTAATACACTTTCATAGTGTAAAAAATTGTTTCCTATGATACAACACTAAAGTTTTCTTCCCTGTTCTGTGTGCAAAACAATTAAATGACATTCAAGTATGGTCTTACTTAAAACACTATAATTAGCTAAGAAGGTCTTTTATGGACAATGGCATTATGGCTTTTTTTTTTTTTACCCAAACAGAAGTTTATAACTTCAAATAAAGTTGGACCTCCTGACAAACTAAGTAGATTAGTTAAATTTTTGACTTGGATCCTGCCTGCTCATAATTCCCCATATTAAAGATTTAGCAGCTAAACCAAGGATATATAATGCAGTACAGCAAGTGATATTACATGTCTTAAGTTCAGGAATAGAACTGTCATTTGTATTGTATGACAGAAAACACAACTGCATTGCTCTCTCCACTCCAGTGCTGGCCTTGAGTATCATTCAAACACACACACATGTGCACACATACACACATGTACACACACACAAATCTGATGGGTGAATACATTAAGGAAAATAACGTTTTAGAGATTATGGATAGGGGTGACTATAACAGTGACATACTTTCTCCAAAGTTTATAATTCAAATTGCCCAAGAAACATTGCTGCTAATAAAACCAGCCAAGATTTTTACATAATAGAGATTCTGTTTTGTGTTGAAATGCAGAACAACAAATATTACTGATTACTATGTCTAGCATAGTGCTTTGCATAGAGCAGACCCCTAATTTGTACTTGCAAATTGATGGATATACCAGGTTTCTATATCACAAAGCTATTCAAAATTATTTAAAAATACATATATATATGTATTTTTAAGGCTCTTTCTTGGATATCAATTTTTTAAGAAGAGGAATAATATTTTTCCTGTGTTCTCCATTCCTTCCCACTCCATCCATGTACAATCATATTGTAGGAAATACATTGAGGGGTTGGTTAGCAATAAGTCTGATACAAATCAAAATGTTCTGGATACCAGTGGGGCATGGTGGTACATGCCTATAATCCCAGGGACTCTGGAGACTAGGCAGGAGCCAGCTTCTGCAATTTATATAGGCTCTAGGTAACTTAGCAAGACCCTGTATCAAAATAAAAATAAAAAAAAATTAAAAGGGTTGGGGATGTGGCTCAGTGGTAAATTTCCCATGGGTTCAATCCCCCATTCAAAACAAAACAAAAAAAAGTCCTGTATCCAACATGGAATTTTAAGTTTAAATGATGGGAGAAGAGAGAAGAGAGTAAACCTTCTGTTGGACTGAAACTTGTTTGATCAATTACATCCACTCCTGAGCCCATAACTCTAGATGAAGAGTATAAGATGGAGGAGCATAGCTGGGCGCGGTGGCGCACGCCTGTAATCCCAGCACTTGGGAGGCTGAGGCAGGAGGATCACGAGTTCAAAGCCAGCCTCAGCAATGGCAAGGCACTTAGCAACTCAGTGAGACCCTGTCTCTAATAAAATAAAAATAAATAAAAAATAAATAAATAAATAATAAATAAATAAGGGCTGGGGATGTGGCCCAGTGGTTGAATGCCCCTGAGTTCAATCCCAGGTACCAAAAAAAAAAAAAAAAAAAAAAAAAAGATGGAGGAGCATAAAAAATACAAAACAAAACAAAAACATGAGAGAGATTAAAGGCACATACAAAGACAGTGAAAAGAAATGGGGAATTGTTTACTTTAAGAAAGGAAGCCTAAAAATTGAGTGAGGCTTTTAAATTCAGGTCATTTATTTTTCTGCTTCAAAGTGTTCAATAGCTTCTCATTTTATTCAAAGTAAACAATGGCTTCTTTTTAAAAGAGTAGTCCTTAATAAGGGGGAAGAGGTGGGGTTTACCCCTGAAAAAGTATCTAGCAGTCAGAGGACTCTATGTTTGCTGTGGTGAGGGTGTCTGGGATCTGGTAGGCAGAGGCCAAGATGCTGCCAAATACCTATAGAGCATAGAGCATCTCTCCACCATGTAGAGGCATAAAGTCCAAAATATCAGCAGTGCTAAGGTTAAGAAGCTCTGTTCTGCAATAGCCTTAAGACCCTCACTAACAAGTTTCAGTCACTTTTCCTTTCCCATCTCCTCTAATCTATGTAGTTGCTTTCTTGTTGTATATAGTCTTTATCATGTTGGGGTATATTTGTCCTATGCTGGGAAATTATTATCATGAAAGGATTTGGATTTTGTCATATGATTTTCATGCACATATTATGATGATCATAGAGTTTTTGTTGTTCATTGTAGTTGTATGGGATATTACATTTACTTATTAGTTAAGCCATCCTTGCATCCCACGAATAGATCCCATTTGTCATGGTGGATGAACCTTTTAATGTGCCATTGAATTTGGTCTGATAAAGACTCTACCAGAATAACGTAAGAACTGATAAATGAATAAAGCAAAATTGCAGAATACAAAATCAACATACAAAATTTAGTACAGTCCTTATAAAATAACAATAGAATATCTGAAAAAAAAAAAATCAAGAAAAATTCTCATTCATAATAACTACAAAAATGTAAAATACTTAGGAACAAATTTAATGAAGGAGGTAAAAGATCTGTTCACTAAAACTGTAAGTCATAGATGCAAACAGCTGAACACACCAAGAGATAAAAATATTTTCCATGAGTATGGATTATGAGAATTAATGTTTTTAAAAACTGAGTGCATCTAAAACAATCTACAGATTCAAATCAATCTCTATAAAAATATCTATGACTTTTTTTCACAAAAATGAAAAATAAATTCTAAAATTCATGTAAAACCAAAAAAAGACCCCAAATAGACAAATTTATTACTCTTCTATCACCCTCTTATAGTCCAATTTCCAGAAGGTTGCTACCTATCTGGTAGAAAATTCTATGTTTTTTTGAACATAGAAAGGAAAAAATAGAGTCAGAAGCATCAGACGAGCTGATTTCAAACTATATGACAAAGTTGCAATAATCCAAACAGCATAGTACTGTCATAAAACCTGACACCTAGACCAAAGGAATAAAATAGAGAACTCAGAAATGAGCACAACATTTCTGTCAAATGATTTTCAACAAAGATGCCAAGAACTCACAATGGAAAAAGAAAAATCTCTTCAATAATTGGGAAAAACTGGATATTCTCATATCAAAGAATAAAATTGTTCCCTTATACCATATACAAAAATTAACTCAAAGTTGATTAAATATTTAAATGAAGACCCTGATACTATAAAAGTACTAGAGGAAAACAAATGGGAAAAGTTCTATATCATTAGTCTGGGCAATGATTTTTTTCAGATTTGACATCAAAAGCCAGTGCAAAAAAAGCAAAAATAGACCATTAAGATTGCATCAAATAAACAAGCTTCTGCACAAACAAAAGAAATTAACACAGTGAAAGACCACCTACACATTGGAGATAATATTTGTGAATCATACATACGATAGTAAATATCCAAAATATTTGAGGAATTCAAACAACTTAATATCAAGAAATCACCCAATTAATGAGCAGATAGAAAGTGAGAGACAGAGAGTGATATGCTTCCTTTTCTTATGAGGCCACGAATACTTTCCCAAAGTGATCCTGCTCTTATGACCTCATTTATCCTAAGTTACATCCTGAAAATAAACCAATACAGTCATATCAGGGCTTAGGATTTCAACATGGGAAGGATACAAAATTTAGTTTATTATATCCCTTCCAGTGCCAGTCCCTAAATTCTGCCTTTTAAGGATATGCTATCCATAAGCACAAAATGTTTGGGAATTAGGAGCTAATTATTTCGGCTACATGTTAATAACTGATAATATGTTAATAATTGCAATTCATCTCACCATCACTGCCAATAATTCCATTTGATTCCCTTCCTCAATTGTGTATTTCAGTAAATACTGTGATTTTCTTATTTCATCTAGTAATCTACAAAATTAAGGAATTAGCATAAATATACAACCCTGAATTTTATTTCTCTTCTATCTCCCTTTTAGAGTCCAATTTCCATAAGGCTGCTATGCATCTGTTAGAAAATTTAATAAATACTTTTTAAAACCTTTATCTAAATGTATTGGTGTACTCTAAGCCTAAGATTCAATACACAATCAATCACACAGAAAATACTTTATTGTCTTAATTTCCTAATACTAGTTTTGGGATTTTCCAATGATCATATTTTAATATCACTGATATAGCTCTATTTTCTTCACAGCAGGAAGGGGAATAGAAAGGTGTGGGGGACAAGAGCAAGAGCCAGGGATAATTCCACTGGCCTATTTCCTCTATGGGTATTTGAGCTGCGATAAACTTAAAATGGCAGAAGTGAAACTCCTATTTTTATCATTTATTTCCATATATTAAGGGTGCATCATGTGACACGGCAATAAAGGGTTTACAAATATGCAATTTTCTAACGCAAACTTCTTTAGCATATGCAGAATATAAGTGGACATATTACAAATTTTAGAGACATATTAGTGTATGTCAGATGAAAATAGCAGAGAGAGATTTTCTAAAGATAACTAAATTCATCAAGAATGAACTTTGCAATGGGACTAGGTATGCCATAGTAAATCAATTTCAGGAGTTAGCAATAGACGAAGAGTAAATATTAGTAAACTAATATTCAGGGAGGCAAGGGAGACAGGCATTATTTAAAGTAAAATGAGAAGTGTTAAAAAATTGTTTTAAAGCAATTATCCTTGACTAATCATGCCAATAATAAGGATGGCATCAAAGGGGTATTGGACAGGCAGACACTAAGCAGATGTTCTAACAGAATTGCTTTTTGCAACATTGTGCTGGCCTTTCTGCAAGGTTGTGGTTCTGGCAGAGTATCTTGTATAGTTCTTGTTATCAAACATACATGAATGAGATCCCCTCCTTCATAACCCCCTGGCTTGACTTGGCTTGGCATGGCTTGCTTGTGTGTTTTCTTATTTGAACACAAGTGACTTCGTTTTTATTCTCATGATTTTTCATCTGTCTATGGGCATTTAAAAAACTAAAACTTACTTTTGAAAACATTTTACATATGGGTTTGAAAAGAAAATCCTATGGACTCTGTTTCTTCATTTAAACCATCTAATTTCAGAAAAGTTAAATGTACAACATTTTGTATTATAGACCAGGAAAATTAAAAAACGAAGTTGAAGTAGCTGCAAGGTGACAAAAATATCATCTTGAAAAACTGACACTTCTTGAAAGAATGGTAACTATCTGAAGTCCCTTTTAGGGAAAAATAAATGTTTATCTACAAACATAATAGTTATCTGTAATTTATACCAGCACACATTATGCATGCCCAAGATGTCTTTCCAAAATCATTTTGTCTAACATTTGGTTGAAAGGGATCTTTAGAGAGAATTATGTCTTACTAGAATGATAGCAAAATGACAAGTGATAGTTGCTACAGTTACAATCATGAGATACAGACAAGTTAAAAATTTAAAAAGTCAATATTTTCATATCTAAGTAGTTAAGATAATGCCATTAACTTATGTTACCATATTTTATCTTCAGGTAATATATATATGAGGGATGAAAAGTGCAAACATGTTCAAATACTGCCATAAAATGTTTTTAAAGTTTCCTGAATTGTTGGTACCCTCATCAAGCTAATCCAATATTTTTTTTTTTTTTCCTCTCCAGATAAATTAATCTGCATTGAGAAAGATAGTTCTTGATAGTTGTGCCTAGTCATATTTATTCAAGTAATAAAAACAATATTGTCATCAGGAACAACAAACTTTGTGCTTTGAATTAGAGCTTTATTGGATCATTCAAGATGGTGATTAAATATTCATATTGCCTCATTACTTGAGAGACACTATGAGGTGAGAATAGGTATTTTAATTTTTCTGCAATACAAATATTTCTGTACTCAGCATACTTACTCATGAACATCAGAATCCAAAAAAAATTATTTTAGTCCAGATGGATTCCAAACTAAAGTGTTAAAACCACCATTGTAATTGCAATACATAGAGCATATTCTAGTATAAATTCCTATATTGTATATTATTTATGTTATAGCATATATTCTAACACATATTCTAGTAACTGTTAGGTAAACTGATATGAATGTGTAATTGTGTTTCTTCAAATTTATTGCTCTCTACTTTGGTAATGATAATAATAAGAAGAAGAAAATTATGCCCACAAGGGACTTTATGAAGGGGAAATCAACATTTCAGATAAGAATGAAGGGTAGATAGTTTCTAAACTAACATCTTGGTGACTACAAAGCTTTCATTTTGATTAGTTTACCAAGCTAGCAAGAAAAGTATGCTTATAAACTTAAGAGAATTCCATTACCTGAATATTAACAAATAAGCTGCTTTTAAGAGATATACAGTGATATACATCTAAGTGTTCTTTTTAACTTTTTGCATTTATTCAGAGCTTTTATTGACAGAGAAAATGTTTAATCAATTATTCAGGTAAATTCAGGTAGGAAAAAATTTCTTTTCAGCTTTTTTACAATAAATTTCAGACCACTGCCAATAATTACCTAGTGAATTATGTTACCTAGAAGAATAAAGAGTGGGTTAAGTCATTACTCCAAAATAGTACATAGCAATTGAAGATGTTGCATTAGCAATGCTGTATGATAAGAATATTTCTATAAAGCTCATATAAATAAATCCAAATTCAATTTATGTAACTCCTTTGTCTCACTAGAAGAGAAAAGGAATTTTAAATATGCCTGTAAGATAAATAGAAATGGGAGATTGGAACATCATAATTTTAAATAACCTTATAGATTTTATATCAAATTTCCTTTTTTCAATCATTCATTAAAAATGTTTCAGCATTTCTCTCAGTTTTCACTGCAAATTTAAGACTTTCTCAAATCTTACAGCATATAATGTCAAAATCATTTAAGTAAGTTGAGCACACTATAAACCATTTTAGATGTTTTTTCCTACCTAATTTTTCATAGTGGCTCAAGAAACACATAAAGAAAAGCTTTGATTCTATATCATAGCACTATTAATGGAGTTTGATACGAAATTATTGTTTCTTTTCAGGCTTACAGAAGACATAGAGAAACTCTAAATACATTATAAATTTGGCTTTGAAGAAATACTCCACAAAAGTTCTAAAAGTATAAAGAAATGGGGAAATAATATCTGTTCCCTTTTCCTTCTTCAAAGAGACTTTGAACAGCTTTCCAGCATTTGAGAGGTAAGAAAGATATTACATAAGGAGAATTCTCTGAAGTCTTTGCCTTTCTAGCATCCTTCATGTTGTTGTCAGCAAAACAGAGAAGAGTAAAAATTTTCTTCCTTTTCAAAAAAAAAAAAAGAATAATTTTCAGATTAGATTTTTCAAGTTGACCTTTAAGAAATACTTGTGTTGAAGTTAAGCTAGAATAAATTCAAATTAATATGCTATAATTTAGTATGCAAAAGGAATCCCCATTATAATGTGGAGCAAATGGGATAAATACAAACAGAAATGAGAAAGAAATTTAAAATTTTCACTACAAATGCAAAGAGAGTAAAACAAGAAATAAGGACAAAGGAGCCATAAAAGCATATATGGAAAAATAGTAAATAACATATTTCCTTTGAATAGAGTAAACTTTCCAATATTTCCAATCAATATATTATATGTGGAGCTATATATGTATATGTATATATATTACATATACATATACATATATAAACTTTAAACAAAAATATACCATAGATAATGAAGGACATTATATGTTAACAAAAGTTCAATAGTATAAGAAGATCTACTCGTTATAAACATTTACATACCTAATATAGAAAGACATAAATGTAAATGAAGTAAAATCTAAAAGAATTGAAGAGAGAAATGAAAAGTCCTGCAATAATCTTTGGAGATTTCATACGCTTCTCTGAATAATGGACCTTCTGACAGGTAAGAAAATAGAGGACTTCACTCAAGAATCTAACTCTAATAAATAAATACTTACATAGTATTCAACCCAACAAGAAGGTCATAATTTTCAGGTGCTCTTGGGATATTTCCAGGATAGTTTATGTGTTAGGACATAAATTAAGCATCAGTAAATTTTTAAAAGACAAATAGGTGAAGTATTTTCTCTGACCACAATGGATTAAAGTTAGAAACCTATAAAAGAACTAAAACTGAAGATTCTGTAATATTATTATGAACAACATGCTATTGAACCAAGGAGTTAAAAAAGAAACCACAAGGAAAATTAGAAAATGCTTAGAGAATAATGAAAACAAAACACAACATATCACAAATTATGGGATACCACCATAAGAAAAGAATGAAGGGAAAGTTTTATAGGTATATGCTGTGTTTTGGATATGAGGTACCTCCCAAATGCTCATGTGTGAGTCAATTCAGGAATGTTTAGAGGTGAAATCATTAGCTTATGAGATTTGTAACCTAATGACGGGATTAATTCATTTGATAGATTAGTAATTCAAAAGCCCTACTGTACTGGGTAAAAACTGAAGACAGGTTAAGTAGGCTGGAGAAAGTAGGCCACTGGGAGCAAGCCTTTGGGTTTTATGTCTTGTCCCTGGCTCCTGGTGCTCTCTGTTTCTTGGCTGTCATGATTTGAGAAGTTTTCTTCCACCACCTCCTTCTGCCATGACGTTCTGCTTCATCTTGGGACCAGAGCAATGGAAGCAACTTGCCTTGGAAAGATCTTCAGAAACCATGACCCTAAAATTAACTTTTCAATCAAAAGACAGAGATTGGCAGAATAAAGAAAGGGGAGGGGCAGAGGAAGGAGTATTTATTTTAGATCCAAAGATACAAATAGATTGAAACTGAAAGTTTGTTTAAGAATATCTTTGGGGTATTTTGGTCAGGGATTGAAACGCTAATTAAAACATTATAAATGTTTACATTTAAGAAACAAAGATTTCAGGTTATCTATCCATGTGTGCAACTTAAGGAACTAGAAAAAGAACAAACAACCCTAAGATACCAGAAAGAAGAAAAAAATAAAAGTTAACACAGAGATAAAATAGAAAAATAGAAAAAATAAAATAGAAAACCAATAGAGAAAATAAATGAATCCAAAATTTATTTTTTTTAATGATCAAAAATACTGAACTAAGAAAAAAATAGGAATACTCAAATTACTAAAATCAAGAATAGAAAGAATGGATGTGAAGACATAATAGCAATTATAAAGAAATAAAAATGATTATAAGACAGTACAATCAAAATTGTATACTGACAAACTGGATAATCTAGGTAAGACAGACACGTTCCTGAAAACACAAAACCTAACAGGACTAAATCATGAAGAAATAGAATATCTGAGGAGGTCTATAATGGGTGAGAAATTTTCATTATTAATAAAAAAGTTACCAACAAAGAAAATGCCTGGCTTTGATGTCTTCATTGGTGAATTTTAGCAAATATTATAGAGTAGAGGAAGAAGATTGAGAGAGAGGGAGAAGTTCGGGGAGGGCATAGGGGAAGTATTGGGGAATGAAATCTTCCCAATTATGCTATGTCCATGTGTGAATATACCACAATGAATTTTGCATATATCCTCTGTACACATCTGAGTGTGTAGATATACATAATATACCAATCAAAACAATAATAATAATAATAATAAAATGAACATTAATAGAATAAAAAAAGCAGATGAGCAGGAAGAAGAGAAGGGAAAAGGGAAGTACTGGGGAATGAGATTGATCATATTATGTTACCTGCATGTACAAATATGGCATAATAAATCCCACTATATGTATAATTATAATGCACTAATGAAAATGAATTAAAAAAAAGAAAAAAGCTGCCTCTTTCAAACATAAAACATAAATAAATGAAAGAACATGCTATATGCATTTTTTCAAATTCAGATATGAACAAGAGGTAATACTTCTTAATTCATTTTATAAAGGCAATAGTACTGGCTGGGGATATAGCTCAGTTGGTAGAGTGACTCAAATGACAAGGCTCTGGGTTCAATCCTGAGAACAATAAAAATAAATAAATAAATAAATAAATAAAGGAAATAGTAGCGTGAAATCAAAGCCAAACCCCCCAAAAATGTTAAAAGAAAGAAAATTACAGACCCATATCCCTTATGAATATTGATATTAAAATTCTCAACAAAATACTTAAAATTCAGCAGTATTTTGTTAAAGGATTAGGATTATATGCCTTAATTAAGTCAGGTTTAATGGTGGAATGCAGAGATGGTTCAACATATGTACCACATTAATACAGAGTGAAAGAAAATATCCAAGTGATCATCTTCATTAGAAAGATAATTTGACAGATTTCAGCATCATTTCATGATTTAAAAAATTTTAAATGACTCAACAAAACACCTCATCTCCATTAAGATGTTTATATAAAAATTTGATTAAAAAATTTTTAAATGACTCAACAAAACACCTCATCTCCATTAAGATGTTTATATACAAAAATTAAGAAAGATACAAAACAGTTCTGGTGAGAATATGGAGAATTGGAACTCTTATGCACTCTTAGGAGTGAAAAATGATACAATCATGTATGGTGGTTCTACCAAAAAAAAAAAAAAAAAAAAAACCCACAAAAAAAATCATTATTTGGCTACATGCCCCAAATAATTGAAAGCAGGCTCTTAAGGGACATCTGAACAGTCATGGTTATAGCAACATTATTCACAGTAGCTAAAACATGGAAGCAATTCAAGTATCCAACCACAGCAAATAGATTACCAAAAGTGATATGTCCATTTAGTAGAATATTATTTAGCCTTAGAAATAAAGGAAATTCTGACAATGTGGATAAAATTTAGGGACATTATGCTAACTGGCATAAATCATTCATAAAATGAAGGATGCTACATATGGGTACTTAAATTAATCAAAATCATGGACACAGAAAATAAAATGGCAATTTTCGGGGGCTAGGAAGAGAGAGCTACAAGGAGTTCATGTTTAATGGGTATAGAGTTTCAGTATTACCATATGAAAAAAGTTATGGAGACAAATGGTGGCAATATTTGCTCAGGATAATGAATATATTTAATATCACTGAGCTTACTGTACATTTAAAAATGATTAAGAAGTTAAATTTCATGTTGTGTCTATTTGGCAATGATGTGAAATTGAAAAAAAAATTCTGTATATAAGACTAAATGATAGAATTGTGAAATTCAGTGTTTAGCTAACATAGTTTTTCTGAATCATGATATCATATTTTAAGCATTTGCTTTTTGTGTGATCTTTGTACAATTTTAGCATCAATTATAGTTTCATGAGTTTTATGCAATTTAGTAAATGTATTTGTCCAAATACATTAAAATTTATATCAAGAGGAAAGCTTTTGAGACAGCTTAAACAAATTAGAGCACACACACACACACACACACACACACACACACACACAGAAGATATACTGCAGATCGGTAGTATCATACCAAAAGCAATTAACAATTCACTATTACAGATTATCAATGTCACATTTAAAAGCTTCTTTCAGACAATCTCAGATCTATATTGTTTAAAGAAAAAAGAAAGAAAATTAAAAAGAAAGTTTTAACAAACTTTTCAGGAAAATATTTCATTTTCTTTTCTATGGAGGAACATTAGTTGAATTAGGTAAATATAAGCTAACAGAAATGCTTTTTGAAAGACATTATTTAGATTTGTTCACTCAACTAGTTTAAAATTTCACTTTTCAAAAACTTTTTAAATTATATAAAATTTCTTGACTTATCTTTTGAGTCATTGATTCATACTGATTAATATTTGGTTGATTTTAAAAGGAAATCAGACAAGTACAATTGCAGAGTTCTACAAGAGTCTAAAATTTGTGCTAAAACAACAAAACAAACAAAAAGAATTTGCCACTTAATAAATGGAGTGTTATGGGATCAATGTTTGTGTTTCCCAATGTATTGGTAGCATTTGGAAGTGGCACTTTTGTGAGATACCTAGGTCATAAGGTCGGATAGCTCACGATGGACTTATGCACTTATGAGAAAAGACATAATCAATCTCTCCTCAAGGAGAAGAAGGCTATCTGCAAACCAGAAAGAGTCCACAGCACATACCCCTCCTGCCTGTGTTTCAATCTTAGACTTCCCAGTCTCCCAGAACTACATGAAGTATTGTAGTTGGATAAGCCACCCCGTGGGTTGTTCTCTTATACCCAAGATATAAATTTAAGAATATTTCATCCACTAATTCAAACGTTTAAAAGCAGTTGGAACATGATTTTTTTTTTCTATATGTGGCATCATAGTAAAGATCAAATGTGAATTTAAGTTCTTAGATAATTTAAGACAGAATAATTATCATTGCTGATTTGTTGAGATCAAATGAACTGGTTGGCTAAATTAGTTAAGTCTGGAAGGTTTGTACTTTTACCAATTGTATTAGTTCGCGTTTCGTCGGCGTGACAAAAGTTCCTGATAACAACGTAGAAGAAGCAAGATTTATTTGGTCTCATGATTTCAGAGGTCTCAGTCCATGGTCAGCCAATTCTATCCAGGAATCATGGCAGAAGTGTGTGCCAGAGGAAATCTGCTCAGATCATGGTAGCTGGAAAGCAGAGAGAGAAAGGGCTGCAGAGAAGATAAACCCTTCCAGGATGCATCCCCTATGACCTGCATCCTCTAAGGAGGTCTTCTTCCAAGTAATCCATTCAGAAATCAAGGGATTAACCTCTCAGATGGACTGAATCAGCCCTCATGATCCAACTGCAGCCTACCAGTCCCACTTATGACGTTTGCTATTTGGGTCCATGCTTTCAACACGAGTTTGGGGGGACATTCCAAATCCAAACTCTAATACTAATTATGTGCCTTCTGTTTTCCCAACAGAGTCCAGAGTGTTTTTTATATTCCTGTAGAGGACTGATGACTAGCAACTTCTTGTGGTGAGTATAGTTGTGTACCCGTTCTGGATAGCAGTTTTGAGTGGAGCAATCTTCATGCTATATAAGATCAGTCAGATTAGTGAGTTCCTGCATGTATCAAATGTTTATCTAGATAGTACTTGTTTTCAGATATCAGAAACAATATCTGTTCCAGAAGACATCCCTTCTATATATTGAAAATAAATATACAATTATGCTCTGTGTGCCTAAACCCCGAATACCCATAGACTGAAGAGAAAAAACATCGTTTGAAAAGATGGAAAAATGAAAAAAAAAAAAAGTCAAGAATGTGCGCCTGGCAATAGTATTGCATTTAGCAACTCACTTCACCATTCTGGATTTCAGGGTTTTCTTATGAAATAGTGGTATTTGAAAAATTGTTCTTTGATTCCCTCTCACACTATTATTCTATAACATGTGTCTTAAACTCTGTCTTCTTCCTTTAAGGTGCAGCTGCTAAATGGTGCAAATATACTTCATTGTGAAGTTGCTCTGGGAAGTAAAATTGCACAGTGGTAGATATTCACTGAATTGTGCATCATTTATTAAATTGGAAATAATTCTGATGCAATCATGATATTTTAAGATGTGTGTGTGTGTATATATGTGTTACAAACTGTTATCTGGACATGACTCAATCAACCATCATAATATCCATTTAAGGGAAGTTAATTTGCTGGTAATTCTAGATGAGGAAAGATGTTCATTTTACTCTAAGAGGTACCTTTCCAATTTTATTTTTAGCAGTAATTACTTCTTTGCCTACAGTATGCTGAAGTGTTCCAATAACAATACATATGTTCTGTCACTGTGGTCAAACAGATTATCTTACAGTTTCATTCTATGAATTTGATATTTCAATAAATGTAATTCTGTACCCCCATATAGTGAAATCCAAACTCTTACCAATTTTCCAAATAAGAATTTAATGACTAAACTGAATTCTCCAGCCTTCATGAACTTATCAGTTCTTCTATTAAATTACCTTATTCTTGCTCAAGGTAAACTTCGTTCCTCACTTTCTGATTTATAAAGGGCTAACAATAATTGTGTTCATATTTTAATATATTAAATACATTGTACAATTTAAAAATATCTGTATTGCCATTACACCTGATATCAGTTCCATCAAAAATGGAAAATGTAGTCTTATATATACCTATAGTAATAATGTCTGTTTCATTCCAATGATGTATTACAGTGCGTAAATGCATTCTACTATCATGTGTAACTAATTAAAACAAATTTAAAAAAAGAAAAAATGGAAAATGCCAGTAGAATCAAAGACTATATGTTTCAAACCCAATTATTTCAAATTTTGAAAAGTTCATGAAAATATAAATACAAAACATACATCTCAATAAGTCTCACTTCCTTGATTTATTTTCCATTGATTGAACAAATTAATTGTGGATAAGGCATAAGTAAAGTTAGTTAGAAATTTTCTTTGGATGGTACTGGGTATTTATCAATGCATAAAATGCTGGAATTGGAAATGACCCTGGTAATCATACTGCCCTCTCATTTTCAATATATTGAAGCTCAGTAGGAAAATGATTAAGAGAAAAAAAATTGGAGACAGATGTGTGTTTGACTACTGACTACCACTACAGACTTGCATAGCTTTGTCTACAATCTAAGACTTGATTTGCTGTCAGTTATATAGTCAAGTTATTAATTTCTCAATCATTGAACTGCTGGTGTTAAGACAATTTATTCAAAGCACTCTATATACTGAGAATAAAAGCAGGAAGAATGGAAGATGAAAAGGAGATGGAGCAGTGCATTCCTTGGTTCACAGAGTCACTGGAGGACTCCTGTTGGACTGTCAGAATGAGTCCAGTTTTCATTGCCTTCCTCCTCCTCCTCTCCTGGACTAAGCCATGGATACATAATACATAAGCACCAGCCTGCAGATTGGTCTGTTCTGCATCCACATCTCTTAGCTTCCATTGCAAGTAGATTCCATTGAGAAACAAAATGAAAAAGGTTGGGAGAGGGCCAATTTGGCAACAAGCACTTTCCCTTCCTTTGTTACTTACTGCCCCTAGCAGAGCAGGGCACTTGCTTAGGGTCTTCTCATTATTGCCATATTATGTTGTAAATATCTCTATTAGCACTTCTTTCCCTGGCTTGTAATTATAGGTTAATATTTCTTTCTTTTTTTTTTTTTCCAGCTGGACTCAAGAATTAGTTTCTTAAAGGCCTAGGCTATATATTACTTTTTTTTTTTTTTTTAAAATTAATTCTAGAACATCTCTGGTATGATCAGTGTTCAGGATGAATGAATAAGGTTTCTATTTCAGGTGAATCATGGGAATAGATTCATAAAATGATCAAATACAGAAAGCTATGCATACAATATGTATTGTGTTAGAATCTAGAAGAGACAATCTGATATATATAACTTGTGCTCACCATTCTTGGTAAGTTTTATATGTTTAGCATAGCCCTGAGTATGTGGGCTTTCTTTTCAACCTGATGACCTCATCTGGTATGCATATAGAGAGTTGCATAAAAGATGAAGAATGATCCATACTTTTTTTTTTTTATTATCCTATGGATATCTTTGTTGAAAAATACTGCAACCAAAGCACAAATTTTTCTTCCTAATAAGCTGGTTTGTTGATCTCTGAATATGTACTGTGCATGGTTAAAGCACACTCTGTATTTAAATTTTAATTCTCACAATTATAGTGAAGGAGTTTTGATATCCTTATTTTGCCAAAGAGCACACTGAAGCCTGGGGGTGAAAAATAGTCATACGAAATCCATAAGTAATTGTACACATGCATTGGTATTGCTCTCTTTCTCCAAGTGACTTTCAGATGACCTGCTAATGAACTTCATAATGGCCTGATCTAAATCTGTTTTTGCTAATAACAGTGAGAAAATAGTCAGCAGTTGGACAATTACTAGAAAGATGAAAGGGTATGAATAATGCACCTACTGGATAATAGACCCATTTGGGTTGTCCGTGGGCAGAGGCAAGAGCACTCCACCTTCATCTGTTCTCTCCTACATAAACATCTCCATATCTGGGATAGTTTCATACACAGGGAAAGAGTGCAGGATTCACTGAGAAAAATTGATTACCAAGAGCCCACTGTGACAAACTCACCAACATTCACAAATGTCTTAGGAGGTTCAGTGCTTCTGAGCATGCTCAGAACTTTCCCATCTGCTAGCTTAGGCTACAGGGGCTGGTGGAGAAAGACAGAAGGCTCTTGTTCAGACACAGGAGAGACCTGGATTCAAACACTACCTCTGCTTTCTGGCTGACTGTGAACAGGTTATATGATCTTGCTTCCCATCTTTGAAGTGGGGAGAAAACATCTTAGTCATACCTTCCTTAAGAGACTTTGTCAAAATAACGTGCTTAATATATTATATGAACTAGAACAACCATTTCAGGGAGGGAAAGCTAGTACTTTAGGTAGAGATGGGGTAAAAGCCTGGAAGAAGTCTGTGACATTTCTCAATAAAATTTTACAGAACAGCTATAAAATATTAGATGCTGCACTAGGCACGAGGGAAATAAAGAGATGTAAATTCCAACACGTAGTCATGTGTTCTCACTAATTGTTGCTGATTTATTTATAAAAGATTGCTCTGAGGCAGTGACTAATTTTTTTCAATACGTTATATGTCAAAGTCTGTTTTACCTATTTACATGTATTTACTTATGCTTTTGCAACAACCCTATAAGCTAAGAATGATTGTTTATTAGAAAAGAAACTAAGGTTCTGCAAGTTGGCCAGGATGGCATTTTGAAAAGGTATTTAGCTGTACAAGATTGACTTCGTAGTTCATGCTGTGAAACTTGGCCTCATGTGTATTTTCCACATTTAAGTAACTGATGGAAGAAAGGATAATAACTTCTGGTCAGATGATATGGGGGGGGGGGGGGGGGGGGATGTTCATTCATACTTCCTTGCTACAAATCTATAGGAAAGACACTTTGAAAAAATAAATAATCATATTCAGAAAGACAGACAGAGAGAGAGGGGAACCATCCTATGTATCAGCACATCCTTACTAACAGATACTGAAATCATGTGTGATGCAGAGAATGAGGATCACATTCAGTCCTTTGGGTATCCTTGCAGGAATGTGGGCCACCAAACGTGATGGCAGAGTCTGTATCTACATATAGTTCTGGTCAGGGGCAGTGCTGCTCATCAATGGCCTATAGTCGAAATGGCACCAACTGTGTGTCTGGGGAATCAGACAATTCCTGATTACCTGTAACCCCAAAATGAAGCAGGTTATCTGTACTACCTGGGGAGATAGTGTGGTTCTACGGAAGCCAAAACAAAATAAATAAATAAACAAATAAATAAAAACACAGAAACAAGCATGGCGGATTTTGTCTCACCATGATACATTATGCAATTAGTGTCACTTATCTAAGCCTCAGTTTCTCATTTGTACAATGTGTGCAAATACAACATGTTTCATAGAACTGTTGTAAAGACTAAACCAAATAAGATATGTAAACTCATAAGCATGTCATCCACAGGCTGCTATCATTTGAATGTGATTTGACCCCTCAGAAACTTGTGTGGAAATTTGATTAGATTGTAGTGGTGTTAAGAGGTGACATGTTTGCGTTCATTAGGCCAGTAAGAAGTATTGATGCCTTTCTTGTGGGAAGTGGTTTCTTTCTATCTTGTTACAAAGTGAGTCTAGCCCCCTGTAATTTTTTGTCTTCCACATATATTCCCCTGCCCTTCTGCTTTCCCCCATGTTATGACACAGTATAGGGCCCTCACCAGGTGCAGCGGCCTGGTCTTGGACTTTTGTCCTCCAGAGCCCTAAGTGAAATAATCTCCTTTTCTTCATAAATTATCCAGTCTCTTGTATTCTGTTATACCAACAAAAACAGATAAAGACACATGCTAATCACAATTATTAACTCATATTAAAACCAAACAACTCTTACTTAACTACATTTGGGTGAAAATATTTTAAAACATGTGACACAGTCTTCTGATGTTTTAAGTGGATATCATTAAAAACTCATTATGAAATTGTCATAAAGCTAAACAAAATTCAATGGTTAAAGGATTTTAGAAATTATCTAATGAAATCCTCAAAGTATAAATATGTACAGATAAAAGCCCCTAAAAGTAAGCGACTTCTCCTAAGGTCTCTGATCATTATGGTGCATTAATGCCATTGGTCATTTAGACCCACTGTGGTACTTTTGCAACAGAAGGACTGTAGGCCATCCAAAGCACAGTGAATTCATGGTTTTGAAACTGAATTTCATAGCCATTCATCTCACTCACAGCTTTCAGTATGCTGTGTTTCAACTGCTGTTCTGATTTTTCTTTTCTTTTTTTTTTATTATTTTTTTGTTCTAATTTGTTAGGTATAACAGCAGAATGCATTACAATTCATATTATACATATAGAGCACAATTTTTCATCTCTCTGGTTGTACACAAATTAGAGTCACACCATTCATGTCTTCATACATGTACTCAGGGTAATAATGTCCATCTCATTTCACTGACTTTACTACCCTCATGTCCCCTCCCTTCACCTCCCTCCCCTTTTCTTTATCTAGAATTCATCTAATCCTCCCATGCTCCCTCCCACCCAACCCCATTATGAATCAGCATCCTTATATCAGAGAAGATATTTGGCATTTGCTTTTTTGGGATTGGCTAATTTCACTTAGCATTATATTCTCCAACTCCATCCATTTACCTGCAAATGCCATTATTTTATTCTCTTTTATTGCTGAGTAATATTCCATTTTGTATATATACCACATTTTCTTTATCGATTCATCAACTGAAGGGCATCTAGGTTGCTTCCACAGCTTAGCTATTGTGAATTGTGCTGCTATAAACATTGATGTGGCTGTGTCCCCGTAGTATCCTGTTTCTAAGTCCTTTGGGTATAGACCGAGGAGTGGGATAGCTGGGTCAAATGGTGGTTCCATTCACATTTTTCAAAGGAATCTCCATACTACTTTCCATATTGGCTGTACCATTTTTTGTGGTCCCACCAGCAATGTATGAGTGTGCCTTTTTCCCCCACATCCTCACCAACAGTTATTGTTGTTTATATTCTTAATAGCTGCCATTCTGACTGGAGTGAGATGAAATCTTGGAATAATTTTGATTTCTATATTTTACTCCTTTCATCCTTTTGGGCTAAGAAACAAATTCACTAACCTGACGTAGACTGAACATATGAGTAGGAGAGCTTTGAATGAGAGTATGGTGACTATGTGAGTAAAATGTTTGGCTTTCAGATCTTCATTTTGGTTCACTTGAGTATGTTTACAGGTGCACTGGTGAGAGTTGGTGGACTCTGGGCTCAGTAGCACATTATTGGTTGTCTGCATTAGAAAACTGGACTACATGCAAAAGTAAAACTTTGCTACTTCCACATTTGAACAAATGTTAAAATCAGACAGTGAAAACATGTTAACAAACCACCACCAGCAGCAACTGCAAAAATAATCTAGAGTAAGTAAATTATGGGATGTTAATACATTCAATTAGAACTAAAGTATGTAAGTTATACAAAAAAAAGCTGGTCTACTGAATTCATTTTGTAATAACCAAGAAACAAGTAAAGAGATTACAGGAATGTACAAGTAGTACAAGTAGTATACATGTACAATAGCTTTCTGACTCGGTATATAGAGTCTAGTCTGGAAGACTCATGTAAGTGGGCTTTATGTTATAGATTTCCTCTCCAGTTTCCACCCCACGTGCTCACTAACACATGCAGTCAGAAGGATGAATACAGGTTGGGTTCTGGAGGATTTAAAACAATAATTGCCATTGATTTTCTAGGACAGAAAACATTCTGCTACAATCATGAATTGAGGCATCATTAAGCAATAACACATGATCGAGTAGCCAAACTTTGTGGGAAGCTCTTAGAAGTTGTAAAATATTAGTAGCTAGGGTCATGCAGTACTCAGACTTTTTAGTACTGATTTGTGGTTTGGTTTTGTTTTAGTTTGAGTGTGATAGCAGATATTTTATTTTTGTGTTGGCTAATGTTCAAATTCATTCATGAGCTATAGTAACAAAAACAGCATGGTATTGGCACCAAAACAAACTTATAGACCAATGGTACAGAATAGAGGACACAGAGACAAACCCACATAAATACGGTTATCTCATACTAGACAAGGGTGCCAAAAACATTCACTGGAGAAAAGTTAGCCTATTCAACAAATGGTGCTGGCAAAACTAGAAATCCATATGTAGCAAAATGAAATTGAACCTCTATCTTTCACCCTGCACAAAAATCAACTCAAAATGGATCAGATACTTAGGCACTAGAACAGAGACCCTGCACCTAATAGAAGAAAAAATAGGTCCAAATCTGCACCACATTGTCCTCGGATCTGACTTCCTTAACAAAACTCCTAATCAATAAATTGTATGGATTCAAATTAGAAAGCTTCTTCTCAGCAAAGGAAACAATAATGTGAAGAGAGAGCCTACAGATTGGGAGAAAATCTTTACCACATGCACCTCTGATAAAGCATTAATCTCTAGGATATATAAAGAAATAAAAAACTTAATACCAAAAAAAAAAAAAAAAAAACAAATAACCCAATCAATAAATGGGCTAAGGAACTGAACATACACTTCACAGAAAAAGAAATATAATTTATCAACAATTATGTGAAAAAAAAAGCATTCAACATCTCTAGCAATTAGAGAAATGCAAATCAAAACTACTCTAAGATTTCATCTCACTCCTGTCAGAATGGCAATCATCAAGAATACAGGCAACAATAAATGTTATCAAGGATGTGGGGAAAAAGGCACACTCATACAATGCTGATGGCGCTGCAAATTGGTGCAACCACAATGGAAAGCAGTATGGAGATTCCTCAGAAAACTGGGAATGGAACCATCATTTGACTCAGCTATCCCACTCCTCAGTCTATACCCAAAGGACTTAAAATCAGCATACAATAGTGACACAGCCACATCAATGTTTGTAGAAGCTCAATTCACAATAGATAGACTATGGAACCAACTTAGGTGTCCCTCAATAGATGAATGGATAAAGAAAATGTTGTATATATACTCAATGGAATATTACTCAACTTTAAAGAAGGGTGAAATTATGGCATTTGCTAATAAATGGTTGGAGTTGGAGAATATCATGCTAAGCAAAATAAGCCAATCTCACAAAACCAAAGGCCAAATGTTTTCTCTAATATATGTATGCTAATTCACAATAAGGCGGGGGACAGTAGGGAAAAATAGCATTACCTTAGATTAGTTAGAGGAAGTGAAGGGAGGGGAGGGAGGGGATGTGGGGATGGGAAAAATGGCAATCATCAAGAATACAGGCAACAATAAATGTTATCAAGGATGTGGGGGAAAAAGGCACACTCATACAATGCTGATGGCGCTGCAAATTGGTGCAACCACAATGGAAAGCAGTATGGAGATTCCTCAGAAAACTGGGAATGGAACCATCATTTGACTCAGCTATCCCACTCCTCAGTCTATACCCAAAGGACTTAAAATCAGCATACAATAGTGACACAGCCACATCAATGTTTGTAGAAGCTCAATTCACAATAGATAGACTATGGAACCAACTTAGGTGTCCCTCAATAGATGAATGGATAAAGAAAATGTTGTATATATACTCAATGGAATATTACTCAACTTTAAAGAAGGGTGAAATTATGGCATTTGCTAGTAAATGGTTGGAGTTGGAGAATATCATGCTAAGCAAAATAAGCCAATCTCACAAAACCAAAGGCCAAATGTTTTCTCTAATATATGTATGCTAATTCACAATAAGGCGGGGGACAGTAGGGAAAAATAGCATTACCTTAGATTAGTTAGAGGGAAGTGAAGGGAGGGGAGGGAGGGGATGTGGGGATGGGAAAGATAGTGCAATGATAAAGCATTAATGGCAATCATCAAGAATACATATACTGTATGTATATGTGTGACTACATGACCAATGTGATTCTGCAACATGTACACTTAGAAAAATGAGAAATTATATCCCATCTATGTATGATATATCACAGTGCATAAATGCATTCTACTGTCATGTATAACTACTTGAAACAAATTTTAAAAATTTTAAAAATTTTAAAAATTCATTCATGATTACACCTGACCTGACAAGGAATGTTTTTAACCATAATTTTATCAATTCTGTATCAATGCTTACTACTAGAATATAATGAAATGATCTTGATGATACTCTAACGAATCATGTATGACCAGGCCCTAGACATACCACACACTGTTTTAAGCAGTTCTCATACATAAACTCATCTGTATTAACATAAAGAAATGGATCTTTACCAAGAAGTACTTCAGGACAGAAGCCTGTCTTCTGCATGACTCCCGCAACTACTCATTATTGCTCATGAAATGCAACCACTAAGCACTTATAAAGGGCATTAGCTGGATGCCAGAATAGGTTGGGTCCCTGTGTTTCCCGGTGTCTCTGTTGCAAACCCGTCTTTCTAGGCTTGACTTTGTCCTAGTGTGCTCTTCCCATGCTTTCTGCCAGTTGTGAGGAAAGACAACAGGGAGACAAAGGACAAGAGGAAAAGGGAAGAAGGGACTTCTGCACTCCTCCTATTGCTGTTCTGCACGAGTTTCAGGTAGTGTTCCTGCACCCTGGCACAGCAGTTGGTGCAGCCTCTAGGTTCTCTCTCTCTCTTCTCAGGAGGAGCCTCATCATGTCTCGGGTATTACCCTCTTCTTACATTTCTGGCTCTGGTTCCTGAGGGGTCTTCCCCCAAGAATGTAACTCCAGCCCCCTTTCTTTGCCCACCACCCCCAAAGCCCCAGCCTTAATAATGATTGCCGTTTTTCTGCCTGGATTGTATTTGGTAACAGGAGACTCTGGGTTTCCTTTGGAATGTCCATGGTCTGTGGTGAACTACTGACCTCCTTGCCAATTAAAAGTGAGACACTAGTGATTTGTGACATGAAGTCCCTTCACCGTTTATTAAAACGATCACTTTTAGTTGATTATAATGAAGCATCTGGAGAACAAAGAGTCTTCTATATGAATTTATTTTAATAGTTATAATGATGATAAGAACTGTGGGTGGGTGGTCTCTTTTGACTGGAGAATTTGCAGACAGAAAGGTTTATGCTCACAGATTTTAATTTTCTGTAAAAATAATAAAGAACAAAAGAGCTCCTATGGCAGTTGTAAAGAGTCTTTTACTTTTTATTGTGGTGGGCTGCCTCTCTCAAAAAGGAGGTGCATATTTTTATTTGTGCTGAATGTAGAATAATAATATAAATTGAAATCTTACATTTGACATGTCACCTTTGAGAATGCCAGGACATTAATTAGGAAGGAACATGAGGCTGAAATTTGCCAAAGACTAAGTTAAGGTTGGTAGGGTTGGGAATCACAGAGCCTCAAGGGTTTCTAGGACTTTCTTGTTGGTAGAAGCAGTTTTATTAACAAATTGTCTATCACCTGGACAAAATTGTTCCACATTTGAATTTAGACCCTGTAGAGCCTGGTGTGGTGGTGCATGCATGTAATCCCAGTGACTCAGGTGGCTTCTGTAGGCAGATCACCAAGTTTGAGGCTAGCCTCAGCAACTTAGCGAGGCCCTCAGCAACTTAGTGTCTTAAAATAAAAAAATTAAAAAGTGGACTGGGGATGTGACTCAGTGGTTAAGCACCCTTGAATTCAATCCCCAGTACCAAAATTAAAAAAAAAAAAAAAAAAAAAAAAAAAAAGTATAGTAACACTTTCGGGTGCTGACTGAGAGAAAAGGTAATAGAAGAAGAAGAAAGTTATAAATATTGGCTGTAGTCATGTAGCCAATTGCAGAAATAGAAACTGAAATATCCTTGCATATTTTATCCTTTGCTTGATAGCCTTTTCACAGGTGTAGATATAATGTACACATGCATAAAGATCCAATAGGTATTTTATATATCAATATTTGTTTATATTAAGTAATCTCTTTTCTGACCTCCCATCTCCCATCCCTAGAACTATTTTATGCAAGTATTGTTTTTTTTCATAATCAAGACTTTAGGACACAGAGTATTCCAGTGGGGCTGAAATTGCATTAGAAGAATAAATATCATCACTCAGAAATAGATACTAGGATTGTTGCCTAGAGATAGATACAATAACTGTTAAGATTTTGTGTATTTCCTTTTTGGAAAAATTATGAGAGTATTTCTGTTTGTACAAAAGATAATCACATCTTATTATTGTGAAGCAGTATAAAATGTACAGCAGTATGTATATAGTTCTGAATCACCAAAGGGCTAATTTATGACAGTTAGCAAGCAATTATCTGTCAGTTCCATATCCAACTATCCATATTCCATCTTGTCATGATGGAGCCGAAATCCTGTAATTGTTATTCCTTCTCCTCAAGACAATTTCTGTTTGGTTCTGCTGATAGAAAGCACTGGAGAGAAGGAGGAAGGCCGATGGAAGGCAGGAAGAAAGGGAAGGTGTTGGATCCTTTTGCTGACTGGTGTTGCCATTCAGTGTTGCTTTCACCCTGAGATAACTCTTGGTTCTCGTCCTCGCAGAACCCATGTCATGTTCTCCTCCTGGGGTTACCCAGTTTCAGCCAGGCAGCACATCTTTGAGTTTGATTCCAAATGTGCTAGTGTTCCCCTTCGAGCTCCTGAGAATCTAGCAGCAAACTTGGAGGTCTGAGAAGCCCTCCTCTAGTGAGCTGAGCTGCCAGGGGCACCCTGTCCTTGGAAGTCTGATCCCCAGCTCTGGGTGGTAGGGATCTCGATGGTGCCTTCTCCTCCCATGACTGAGTCCACCTCCATATGGCCTCTTGTCCCTATCTCAAAATTCTGTTACCTTTATCCTCTCCTGTTTGGTATCTGCTTTCACAGTTAGCATCTCTGTGTGGCTTACCAGGTCCTTCTCTATGAAATCCCCTCTGTTGAAACACCTACTCTAGTTTATTTTCACATAGTTATACTTTGGTTTCTAAACAGCTGTTTGGACTGGAGTAAGTCATGCTTCCACTCAGAGACTCAATCCCAGATCTGTTTGATTGGGGGATGGTAACAGAGGAGATGGTATAGATAGCATCATAAGTGGTGCTTCCAAAATTGTTTTCTGGGGAATGCTACTGCTGAGATTTTCTTTTGCAAAATAACACAATCATATGGGCATAGAAAATATTTTATTTTAATTAATTATCTTTATTTCAGCTTCTAACATTCATACTGACGAAGAGTAATGTCCTTCGCAGTGACATGTCTATGAATGCTGTGGAAGGACATGGATGATATCAAAAAACCATGAAAATTATTACAGGGAAAGAAATTCAGTATGAGAGATCTCTAGTGGGAATAAAAGCATAAAGTCCCATTGTATTACATGAGGACAGATGTGATTAAGGTTAAGTGAACAAGTTATCAATTCATACTATTTGGGTTTGATTCTCAGCCATAGAATCTGACTGCTATTTGATTTTAAGCAAAAGTTTTTTTCTCTTTTCTGTGCCTTGGTTTCTTCACTTTTAAATGGAGAAAATAGTAGTACATACTTCACAGGACTCTAAGGAAGGGGAAACGTGGCATAACCTCTGAGATGACACAGCTACCTACTTAACGTTGAATTATCTCATACACTCCAGAAAACAGAAGCAGGCCCTGCATAATTATAACACAATTCATTTAGATAGGAAAGAATAGTTAAGAAACAACTTAAGTTGTGCACAGTGGAAGGGCCTTGGGGGGAATCTTGTATTAGTCAGGTTCTCTAGAGGAACAGAATCAACAGGAAATATAATTATAAAAGGGTGACCAAAGCTGGATAGTTCACAATAGCCGTCTGCAGGCTGAAGAGCAGGAAGGAGCAGTAGCTGTGCAGTCCAAGAGGTTGAAGCCCCAGAACAAGAGGGATCAACGGGGCTACCCTCGTCCAAGACCAAAGGCTTCTGGAGAATCCGCTTTGGAAGAATGAAGAAGCGAGAATCTGGTATCCTCAGAGGATCACAGAAGCAATGAAGAAGGCATTCAAGAAGAATCGAGCTTGCATCTGCTGCTGCTTCCTTGTATTTCCAACATTATTCCATCCAAACCATCAGGTTTTCAATTTCAGTTGGCTATCCTACACGCCAATCATTCTTAGACACACTCTCATCAATGCACCCATAATCCTCTTAATCCTTTACATCTCTTAATGCAATCAAGTTGACAATTCAAATTAACCATTACATATCTAACACAGCTTCTTGGTTCTATAAATGAGAACAGAGCTGTGTCTCCCAGAGACTTAAGATATTTAGATAAGGAGCTAAATAATGGAGAAGTTGGGTGGACACCTCAGTCTCTTTGCTTTAGCAAAGGGCTATTTCAATTAAATTGAAGTTGTTTGGGCATTTTTATATTTTCCTCCGTAGTGGCAAGAGGGTTCTGAGTTCTGGCTGACTGCAACAAGGTTTAAAAACCAGGGCGTCTAATAAAGGTTTTATCCATTTGGACAAACCACATTCCATGCTTTCTTGTACTCTTAACTCCTGTTTCCCTGTATAGTTCAAAGTAAGAGAAATAGAGCAAGCATTGTAAAGAACTGCACTAATAGAAAGAGGAGCATAGTCTCATTCATTTTTCATTGTTGATCGAAGAGGAGGGGAAGAAGAATTAACTATTTAAATGTGGACTCCAGTCTTTTCCCAGTCAGGTGACTGGG
Organism: Tamias sibiricus; assembly: GCA_025594165.1. NCBI lineage: Eukaryota > Metazoa > Chordata > Mammalia > Rodentia > Sciuridae > Tamias > Tamias sibiricus. Next base: position 18,310,040 of record CM046662.1, read on the forward strand.
CTTGCCTTTTATACCGCTACCTCTTAGAATCACTAGGGACACTAACCCTGGGATAGAGGGAACCAGGTAACCAGTACATCTTTCAGTACCTAGGGAAATTGTTCTCCCTAGCTTATGAAACTGATCCAGAGAACCAAGTTTATTCATATTTTATTTAATGTTATGCTTAGAAAGGTGGAAATTACACATGATAATGACAGCCATAATATACAGAGCTTCCTTAAAATCTCTAAGATCTTCCACAACTTCACGGAATTCTGGTAAGCACATTATTTTAAAGGAGAATTTAATAAGATAAAACAACACAGTATAGCAGTAAAACTAAAGCTATGTACAAATGCATACATAATTTATGATCGATGTATAATTTATATGTATACAATACCACGCTTTACCAAGGTAAAAGAACACAGCGAGGTTAAAAACAAATGTCTAAATTCAATATAAGCTTCACAATGCCACTGAAAGGCATTTTGCTAGCATAAAGGCCTCCAACATGCTGGTATAAACCTATCGATGAATACTTAGACTGCATTTTTATTTTGAATTTTTGTAAACTAAGCCAAAAAATCAACATATTTAAGGCAACCTTTGAAAGTGTCAGTATTTCTCATCTGCCCCATGGTCAATGTTATTTGCAGTGACAACTAAAGTATTGAATGATGAAGGACATTCATCATGAATCCACTTTATCCTCTTATAAAAACTTTATCCAATGTATGGAAAAGTCATATTTTTCAGCCATCTCCCACTTAGAATTTTGAGTGATAACATTATTGCTTTGGGGTCCATACATGCTTAGGCAAAGCTAGGAGTTACAGATTTTCAATCTTGATTTCATATCAGAAAAGCATCTACACAAGGCTCAATGCTATTGTGATTTTTTTTTTAATACAGAAAATAAGAAGTTATAGACTATATTTTTGCCTTGCCACAAGCTATTCTACCCTGCTACTCACTTCCATTGTGTCTTTGGAAAGATAAACAATCCAGTAGACAAGATTGAATCCTGCAAATGCAACTGGGAAGAGAATTCGAGAATACTGATCTATTTTACTGGTGCCCCCAAAGGTCGGTGAGAGTGGTGGTGGAGTGACAGGTGTTGTCTGTAGGATGGGTGCTCTGGTGAGGACTTTGCTCCCCTCAGTGGATGGAACTATTGGCAAAGTCAGCGAGGTAATTCTTTTTTTCAGATGGTACTTGGAATCGGAATGCTGTGGGGGAAAAAAAAGAACACAGAGATATTCATACTGGGCAAAAGAATACAGGTCACTTTAATCTCTCATTTTTTTTTTCACCATTGACAAATATTATTGACTACTTACTTTGTAAGGGAAAATAGCAACAAACTCTTAGTACTATTTTATGTTGCTACTTTTCCAAGAAAGTGTGAAAACACCTTTAAAAAAAAATAACTTGCTTCTGCCTGACATTCTAAAATTCAATGCATCAACAATTGATACCAAGCATATTCCATGTTGCAGAAAATACACAGACTCACACATTTAGGAAAACATGATCCAGCTGCAAGGTAAGCAAAGGCCACTAAAGCAATGGATGTGGACCATGGTGTGTATGTGTGGACAGAGGATTTCAAATTACTTAATTCAAGGAAGCCAAGGCGCAGGTCATTAGTATCGTTCTAGACACAGACCCACCTCTCCATCCTCATATTCACTTACTTGTGAGTTTGAAGCAGATGAAATATAAGAAGAAAAATTAAGAAATGTAAGAAGAATGTGTATGGCAATGGCTGGTGACCAAGTACAGAGCCTTCAGCCAAGTGAGATGAGTGAAGGCTTTGACATAGATCTGCCTCTTCACCTAGAAGCTCTATATTAAAAAGTGTTTTTTTTTCCCCACTCAGAAATTTTCCACTGGGTCCCTTCCATATTGACATTAGATTTGTTGCATGTTCCTTTGCAGCATTAGATGTTTTGTTCTACTGAAATTGTAAAGCAATCAACTTCTGTCTTGAAAAATACGTTCACTGCATTCACTGACAGTTGAGAAGCTAGGTCCAGTGAGGAGAGATGTCCTGTCTGTGACCCCCCTCCTAGCAAAAAAGTCCACTGGCCAATTTCAATGCTTGTTTCACCCCATCAGTTTTTTGTCTCTGAAGTATTGAGCCTGTTTCACAGACTTTGGATTCTGTCCCATTTAGATTCCTTTCATGCTGCTGGATCTAGGAGGCTTTCTCCTGATTCCTGAATTGTTTCTTGTCTACAATCTGTAACAATCGCTCTCCTTGAGGGCAGGTTGTCTTGCTGGGTCTCTACCTTCAAACGCTTGCTGTACATTACCACTGACCTTGCAAAATGGACTGTTTCCTCCCTGGCAGCAAAATCACTACTTTGCTGCCTGGCAGGGCATCCTCCTCACAGGGGCAGACTCCCGTGGCTTCAGCCAGCAACCCTGAGGCAGCAGGATGAGACAGCCACCTCCCCTGTGCGGGCTGAACCACAGGACAAAATGACCTGCTGATGTGGTGACATTTGGGATGCAGCAATAACAACCCCAAGAATCTCTTCTTTCTATTTTCCCTCCCGAATTTTGCTTTTGATTTGCCACACCAAGTTTCTGAGTATCTAAGTAATAATGGTCATCATAGAGAGTTCAGGCCCAGTATGTTTCAGAAACTGTGGGAAAAATCTGCTTCTTCGCCCAAAGAAAATGGGAAAAAAAAAAAAAAGAAAGAAAGAAGAAAGAAAGAAAGAAAGAAAGAAAGAAAGAAAGAAAGAAAGAAAAGAAAGAAAGAAAGAAAGAAAAACTGTGTCCTCAAGCCTGATTTGACAATTTCAAGCAAGGACTATCTTACCTATTGACCTGGTATTACAGTAGGCAATCTAGACAAAATTTGATAAAGCGTGGTTCTTGGAGGTAGAAGAGGGTTTAAAATAAAGGAAAACTAGTCTGCTGATCTTTAACAGGAAATAAATTAAAACTGTGACATCAGAGGAATAAATCCCCAGGGTGACCAGACTATGTGGTTGGAACCAGAATAACAGTATTCTGGTCCTAGTGCGTGCTGCCTCCCTTAGAGAAGAAACTTAGCACTGTCTCACAAGAGTTTACTATCATGTTTCTTGGACTCTAATTTTATTTTTCATCCATTAAATGTGCTATTAAAATACCGTCAATATACCTGAAAGAGAAAAATGCATTACTGAAAAATGCATCCTCCGTAAAGAACCACCCTCCTTCCATACATAGGGAACACTGAAATACCTTCCCCTAGGAAAAATCCTAAAGATCATGATGGTTCAGGAAAAAAGCAAAACCTTCAGAGTGGATTTTCTTTCCAGGTTTGTCTTGACCTTTAGTAGCACACATTACCCATCTGAAACTTGTCTTTGTTTTACACAGAGGAAAGTAGGCATGCCTACTTCAATGGAATGAAAAAGTGACTATAAAACATCATATACCATAAAAATGCAAGGCACTGTTATTTTCTTCTTCTAACATAGGGTGTGGGGTGGTAGAGCTGTTTCTGAATCTCTTGGCATTGTCACATTGTCACAGAAAACTTAATAAGGATTGTCAAATATCCCTGGTCCAGAGATAAAAGGCTTCATTCACAACCAAACACCATGAAAAAATTCGGTAAAATGGCATTAGCCTGGAATTAAGGGTCCCGTAGAATAGGATTACTCTCTTCCTCATTACTGCCCCCAATAATCTCTATAGAGAGTTTCCTGGGAGTGAGGGGAACAGGGAAGGTGGAAATCCCCAGATTACAGTTCCCTATCTGCTACTTACTTGTGATATAACTCAGACATGTCATAGATATCAGAGATTCTGATTTTCCCTAAGCTTCAAGATCTCATCTTCAAAGTGAGGGATAATTACTATTTTCCTCACAAACTTATTCTTATTTTTCAAGAATTTAAACAAAATGTATCACACACAAGCAAATTTGCACAGCAAATGTTAGTTATAACTATTTTTCAATTATATCCAAAATATGTCTGGTTCTTATTCTTACCATTCACTTACCTTTGCTTGATTTTCTCTTTGCCTAGAGTAACATAAACCTACCATCCCATCTATATCTTTCCTTTGCATCTTTTGATATCAAGTTCAAGTGCCAATGGATATCACTGATTATGTATGGCTTTATACATTTTTGTGTCTACTTAGTTATTACAACTAGTGTGGCTATTACCACATTTTCTCTTTTAAGTATAATTATTCTGTTCTGGCTTATTATCACCCTTCCTATAATATTTCCTTGATGGTCTATGGGACATCTTATTCCATGCATGATGTTCTACAGTGCCTAGAACATAGGATATTTTAATAAATTTATGCTCAGTCAACGAATGAATAAAAATACAAATATTTTCCAATATTTGTTAGAGAAGGCAGAAAAAGAGAGAAAATCAAAGTTTTATGATAACATTATATTTCAAAATACTTTTTGATATTACATTGTATCATAGCTACCATTTCTAAAGGCTTACTGTTGACGAGCATCACAAAGCAATTTGCTTGCATAATTTTGCTTATCACCTGAAGACATCTTTAATGTCATTATATTCATTTCAGAGGTGAACAAGTGGAAGCTATAGCAGGAAGCTCACACAGGCAATAAATGGCAAGGCCTGGTTTCAATTCTTTTCAGATACCAATTTCTAACAGAAATTCTTACTCTATTCATCCTCAGTTTTAGGCATGATTTCTCAAACTCACAACTTCTGGGATTGGGGGTTGGATAATTGTCATCATGACAAACTGTCCTGTGCATCCTGGGATGTTGGTCAGCTTTTCTGACCTCCTCTGATGAGAGAGATACCATTAGCACCCACCAGCCCGAATTGCAACAACCAAAAATGCCTCCAGACATTGCCTAATGTCCTGTGGGGGGACTGTTCCCCCTTAATAATCACTGATTTGGAATCACCATTGTTTCACTGCCCAGCAGTGACAGGGGTGGGGTTGGATTTTTAGCAGGAGCAAACATGATATGCAACAGGAAATGCAAGAGGCCTGGCCACTTGACACACTCGGTAATCCTCCTCGGCTACTGGATCATCGGGAATTGACTACCTGAGGAAACTGGACACCAATTTAGAAGAAAATGTACTGAATTTCTACAAAGAAAGACAACCTTGCAAGCCTTTTGAGCTCCAGGCTTATATCAGACCCGCCTACTCTACTGTAAGCCCAGCAGCTTCAGTTGATGGCAAAATAGGGTTTTGTCAGAGTCCAGATGAGGGCTCAGCTTGGGGCTGTCACTGTTTTGAGCGGAACGCCTGTGGTTGTGAATTTTTCCAGGGCTCCCCTGCTGCTGAGTGCCATCCTGCTTTGGGTATTTTTAGAGCACCTCTTTGTTTTAAGTAATGTCATATTGCAAAGGTGCTCTGAGTCAAAGTGGACAATATGACAATCAACTATTCGGTATAGGGATACGGCATTAAGGGAATACTTAGAACAATTTCAAGTCTGATATTTTTAAAGGGAGGGCTCAATGGGTAGCCTCTTAATATACACATTCTAACTAGTGCTGCACTACTGAATGGGCAAAGTAACTGTTTATAGAACAAGCGTGTAGAGGCACAAAAAATCAGAGACTATGCTTTGAGAACATTTAGTACTTGAGATATTTTAAAAACATTCTATCAATCATTATGGAGAAAATCGGAACTCTGCTCACACTTACATTACAGCTGATAGAGTTGGGAGCAGAGACAGCTCCAGAATTTCTACAGTGAAGCAGCTTGTTGGCATCGATTGGATGCATCAGGGGTGGTAGGGGAAACCCAACTCCAGAAAGGAGTATTGGGTGGGGATTTGGTTGGACATATGGAGAAACAGCTAACACTCGACACGCTCCTCATCATCTAGTCCACCCCACTCTCCCCATCACTCATACGGTGGTATAACCACAGAGAGGGGGCACCATGATCTTTCTGGTCCTTAGAATCAGAATCTCTTAATTCAATCCTTACTTCTATGGAGTAATGACAGTATTCAAAGAAATCTTGGCAAAACCTGGAATAGGGAAGGATAACCTTTTGGCATTCTAGCCTTCACATCTTTCTATGTAAGCATGATAATGGACCACAAACAGCCCCACCTTGAAGAGGAGGCAGGAAGGACATAGGTCTTATTTCCCACTCTATACCCATGTTTCTAGCAACTGGCTTAGTGCTTCTAGAACAGAGCCCGGCTCATCTTTCTCTTCTCAGCTTAGACTTCACTCTTCTAGAAATGGAGAACCCCTCCAAATTGAGACACTCACGTAGTTCTTCATCCTGTCCTACATCTCTGATAGCCTTTATCATAATTATAAAGGCCCATTAATTGGTTTCTTCTAGAGTTGTCCCTCTTCCTGTTGCACAAGAAGCTCCATAAGGATGTCACTCAGCATTCAACAAAGGGCTTGGCACGTGAAAGCACTTAACAAACAATTAAACAGCATGAATTATTGAATGAATACTTAAGTACTCGACAAATGGGTGCCTGATGGAAATAAAATGAATAAACAATATAAGCAGTATAAATGTAGTCATTTTCCTGGCTAGTGAATTTTAATCCATTTTGTGTGTAGAAAATGAACAAAAAGTTTCATGCCTCTTGTAGAGACAATGTGCCAAATCAGGAGTAATGACAACACTCAAGGAGAAGGTTGATAGGGTAGGGATGGTTCATTCTTAGGAACGCAGCCATGATAACTTAGACCTTTAAATTAATAAAGAAACCAGCAAGCAATGCCAAAAGAGGTCAAGAACCGAGCTTTGTCTGCCTAGAGTACAGGAATACCCCAGACACATCAGAGATTCTGAAACCACAAAGTCAGAAATGACTGTAATGTCTAGATAGCATACCAAATAAAAACAGCAACCATATAAACAGGAGAGAAGCCACTGAAGTTTCTTCTCAAAATTCACAAAATTAAATTTCCAATTCTAAATGCCTCAAAAGCAAAAAAGATGACTATTTTATAGCACTTTTGAAAATTTAGCTTTAAGGTGTGTGTGGGGTGTGTGTGTGTGTGTGTGTGTGTGTTTGAAAACTACATTTTAAATGCTTAAATTCTTTGTCATTGTTATATTAAATTTCAAAGTGAAAATCAAAGTGATAAAGGTAATAAACTTTTACCTACATCCATGCCTCGTTTCCTATGAAAAGAAATGAACATATTTAAAATATACAACATAGAATCACATGAACTACCCAAGCACTCAATTTCATCTCAACTTCACCATATTAGTTTGCTAGTTCGATGTCCAACTTACTCAAATAATAATGTTTTGATTACAACTGAATAGGCATTTTTAAATGTCATGGTATTTGCAAGGAAAACAATGACCTTGCAATCATAATATACCATTGTGTAATATAAATTGCAAATGTGAAATTTGTATTTGTTCCCCTACATTGTATAAGGCAACCTGCCAAGTTTTCACATGAACAAAATGAAATCGTCCTGTGTAATCACCCATATTTATTTTGATATGATATTCAAGGTTTGCATTGTTAGGTTGTGTTGTTTTTAATTTTTACATTTTAGCCTTTCATAAACAAAATTCTCCTATTCATTGTTTAAAAATATTTTAAGTGGAACTAGGTTCAGAAATATAATTTTTCACAGGAAAAAAAGGCAACTTGCAAGAAAAAGTGCTTTAAGGTGATTTAAATGCAATTTTTTTATCCAGTTTCCCAAAGGATCTGCTCATTATATGTTACTATTTTAGGATTGTAGAAGATAGTTTATATGAAAACCTGAGATCTTAGATTCTATCTTATTAATAAATTATATGTTTAAAATAATAGCCTGAGGAGGTGATTACTGTTTTCTCGGAAGATTTGAAATCATATTCCTCTCAGTACTACATATTTCAAATAAAGTAAAGATAAAAATTACTCTTAATTTTAATACCTGACCACTGAGTATATTCAAAATCATTCCAGTTGCTTTTTACCCTATTTTTATTTACTTTCTCTTTTTGATTTTATTCCATTTCCCAAATAAATTTTTAACTTGAAGTCTGATAAATAATTTATTTATCAATATGTGTTAAGATAATATATGAGCTTTGGACTATATTTGTAGATTACATAAGTATATGCATACAGATGACTTATAATAGAATGAATTAATTTTAAAAACCTAAAATCATTTTCAAACATATCATTCATATACTCTCAAATATATGAAAATATAACCAAGTCAAGGGAAGAATTTTAGGAATGACCTCACTTACATTCTCAAAATGTTTTCTCCTCTGATATGTATTCTGGTATATCTGAGTCCTTGAGAAATCCTGGGGGCAAGGAGGCTTCACTCTCCATAATGTATTGAACATCAGGAGTTCTAGAATGAATTCTGGGTAGTTTTTCTACTCAGTATTAACTAATATTTTTCTTCTTGGAGATACTGTTTTCTCACTTGTAAAAGAGGGTAGTTATACTGGCCCACTGTATGGTATGGCAGAAATTTTCATTCTTTTTTTTTTTTTTTTTTTTTGGCATGGTTAATTCAAGAAAAATAATCTGTAATTATGTATCTCTCGACTTATTAACAGGCTGATCTCTCATTTCCTGGAGAAAATGTAAATTCTTAAATAAGCTCCTTTCTTTTTCGAAGTGAGAATGATCAATTAAAACAATTATCACATTTTTAGTCAAGAAATTCCTCACAGAGAGAGAGAGAAGGCATGCATAGCTTTATAATTTTTACCACAAAGACAAAACAAAGATGACTGAGCTACACATGGTTTTGAGATTTAGACATGCTGGCTAAAATTCGTCAATTAAAGAAAATTTCAAGTACAAAGTGTCTGCATTACTCGATCTTACAAGCAAAAACTATCTCCTTCCTAAGAGTTACTTTTTGGAGTTTACATTAAACAAACTTATACTGGTCAATCAATTTTCAAATATATTTTTAAAGGTGCCTCCAGCTTAATGGTGTGAGTATTCACTCATCTATGAAACTGATAGGTGGGAGTAGATTTATGTCCCTTTAAATAGCAATACTACTGTTTGTTTCCCATTCAAATACCTGTGGGGGCCAGGGATTAACCACAGCAAATTTAATGTAAATTTATGAGCATTTCTCACTGATTATAAAACTTTGAATATGAACTCATCGATGTACATGTATCTAATATACAAATGTAAATATGAGAATATTTTAGTGTGAATCAAATATTTGGACTATGGTTAGTTCAGAGAATCTATCATTCGCCATTCATGTCATGCCTTTATGAAACTAAAACAGCAAGCAGATAGATTTCTAACAAAAATAGTCCATTCCGTAAGAGTTCCTGTTCCTTTCCTTCAGAATCTAAAGTCTCATTAGGATTTTTTTTTTTTTTTTTTTTTTTTTTTTTTTTTTTATTCTCCTGAGTTAGTGTAAGTGAACCTGTTCAAAGGAAACATCTAAAGGCTAAGCAGAATTTTCTGGTCTCCTTTGAGAGCCTGGAATCTGCCAGAACAAGTAAAGATGATGAAAGAAGGATGTGAAGATTTGGAGCAAAGATAAATGAAGGATTGTTCCTTCCTTTTTTTTCTGGGATGTTGGAAATGAAATTGGCCTTGCTCTTGGAACTAGAGTTATGTAACTTGTAACTATGCAGCTTATTATTTTGGACTGTTTATTTGTGTGTAATCACTATTTGGGCTGCCTTTTTCTAAGTAGTGGGTAACATTAGAAAAGAAAAGAATTACCACAACAATCTCTGCTTCCAAGGGTTCTGCTGCCTTTGATATTGTCACTGGGGGTTGGGCTGCAAGCTGTGCCTTCCTTTTGGCCTTCTGTGACTGTAGGTTGGTGAAGTAGTTGACAGCTGCAAACTCAATGAGAGCAGAAAAGACGAAAGCAAAGCACACAGCTATGAACCAATCCATGGCGGTTGCATATGATACCTTGGGCAAGGAGTGCCTAGCACTGATGCTTAAAGTGGTCATCGTTAAAACAGTGGTGATACCTAAAATGAGAAAAAATAAGAAATCCAGTATTAGCATCAGGAATCCAACAGCGGGATCAAATGAGAAGATGTTGGTAGGAGTAGTAAACACTCTATCACTACAGTGTACTGTTTGTTACCTTATTGCATTATAATTTATCATAATTATTATCATAGGTGCTATCATTTTTGTATCATTCAAACAGTGCAGTGACTTATAGAATGTAGTTCCTCAAAAAGTTGTTGAACTGTATTCATTTAACTGTTATAAAATTGAAGTCATGAATCATTCTAGTTTTTTTTTTTAATATTTTTTATTTGCTTTTAGTTGTACACGATGCGTTTTTATTTGTACATGGTGCTAAGGATCAAACCCGGGCCGCGTACATGCTAGGCGAGCGCTCTACCGCTAAGCCACAACTCCAGCCCCATTCTAGTTTTTAATACATGAGAAAACAACACATTATTATCACTTAAGTAAAAATAATCTTAAATTTTGGGTCAATTTTAGTAGCTGAAACATCTTGGATTAAAATTGAGAAATCTATTTGGTATACTCATTAACATGTAACTAAGTTATTCATTTTTTTAAAAAAAAATTCTTAGCTTGGTTTTAAGGTAAAATATTTACTCACAAAAAATAAATTTCCTCATTCACCTGCCACCAGTTTTCCTGCTTGAACTTCAGACTTGGGGAGTTTGTAGAATTAGGGGACGTGTGACATTGATGGTCAATATCATTATACAGATACACTTTGTAATTTGCAAAGGAGATGTATGAAGTATACTAAATTGAAGGAATCAGGATTCATTGAAGATTTCAGTTCAACTCAGTTCTTTTGTATATACTACTAAATTTCTAATCATGAAAATCCACAAAAGAATGGATTTCATTGCTGATAACATTTTTAGTTATAGCTTTTTCTTATTATTTTGTTTTGTTCTATAGGAATTAGTAGTGATTTTATAACACATAAATGGAAGTAAACATTTGGGTTGAACCATAAAAAATAGGTGACATTTTAGACCTGCAGAATGCCAATTTAATATGATTCGACCTAGTAAGATACAATTTCTGTGCAAGTAGGTTCAATATCTTAGCCTGTTGTTTTCCTGGGTTTACATGTCAGTTTTTACCTGCCTGCTTTTCCTTCCTTACAAAAAAGCAAATCAAAATAAAGCATTACTAAATAGGGCACATGAAAGTCGTAGGAAACCAGCCTGAATTCTTGCTGAGGCAATATTTTTGTTGATTCACTACACATCTTGCAGAAAGGTGAGCGTCATTTTACAAACATACCTGTCTGAATGAGATAGGAATCTGTTTCCTCTGTGGATTGAAAAAGTGCCCTGGTGTGAATATCCACCCAAAACACACAAGCAATGAGAGGTGGAGGATAAATGGAGATGGAGCACAAAGTGCAAAGCATACCAAAGACAGTTCTTGCTGGTACTGACTCCTTATTAATCCAGAAAGACACCTGGGAAAGAATGACTGTCATAATGCAGGGAGTGTATATCTGTATCATGAAGTAGCCCATCTTCCTTTGCAAGTGGAAATAAACCGTCATTATTACATATTCACCTGTTGGAAGACACGTACATCAGTATTATTGCTCTTGACAGTCTGTAAAAGGAATGCACGTGAATGTAAATCATGCAAGTTTTCAAATTGGCATGGTCTAGAAGAAAACAACCAAAGGCATTTTCAGCTCATGAAAGGCTACTTGCTCAGCAGCCGATAGAGCAGACACATCAGGTCATTGTTTTCGGTGGGGTTCTAAAGACTCGTTCTAAGATTATACAAATCTTTAAGTGCATCTGGTTGCAAAATCAATTTTGAAGACAAGTACTCATCACTTCAAAACTGCAAGTTTAGCTGAAAATGGCTAATGCAGAGGAAAAAGAAATATTTGATTTGAAAATGTGTCCTGGTGTTACCTTACAGACAACAGTCAAATTCTTACCTGTGTTAGATTTAATTGTCTCACTAGACACTGTTTGTCCAATCAAATCATACTGCAAGAGGCTAGAAGATTCTTCTGGGACTTCTACCGAGTAAAGTGGTCCTTTTTTCCATGTATATATGATCTCACTTTTGGGGTAAGCATCTGAATTTGAAACAAATTAAACATAGCAGTGAATATCACTAGCTATCTTTTTTTTTTCATTCAAAGCAAGAATTGTCTATAGAAAAAAGGAAATGCAAAATAAATTTTCTTTTTTTTTTTAATTGTGGTGACTAAGACCTCTATGAGATTGACAATAAGTAAATTCCTAGAATCATACTGAAAGTGTCATAGTAATTTTTCTCTTTTGTTTCCCTGTCTCTGACTAGAATCATGTAATTGTATATTTTGAATGCATTATTTGATGCTCAGAAGCTTTTTGTAACTTACAACTCCCAAACTTGAGTGGACAAGCATGCCCATCCATAGGAAAGTTAACCAGCCTCATGGGACAGTCAGCATTGATGGTAAGCCTAGAGACATTGAGACAAATGGTTCTGAGTTAGGACCATGGGCAAGTTGACTGGCAGAGGAAATAGAATTAGAGAAACCTCACCTCATGGTGTAGAGAATTGTTCCATTCTGCATTATTCTGAAGAGTTTATTTGGGGTTGTCATGTTGTGAGCAATTGATTTTTTGCCATTCCTAAAGAAAGTGTCAGGTGTCCAGATTTTACTGACCATCAAGTTATTTAAACTCAGAATCTCTGTCGGCCCCCCGAACTTCAACCTCTCATCAGTCCAAGTCTGGCGGAAGAAAACGTCCATTGTATACTCCTAGGAGAAAATACAATATTTACACAGGATGGGGATATTGTTTATTAAAAATAGTTCATTCATTAGCCTATAAAACTAATTCTAAAATTAAGCAATAAAGCAACATTTTATGACAATAACTTCTCAGTAGAGTTGAATAATAATTTAATAACTAATGATTTTATAATCTATACATAATTGATTATTATAATAAATGAATAATTTATCATTAATGAATAATGATTTTTGGCCAATCATCATTTTTCTCTAATGCAGAACTGATATGCTGTGTTGGGCAAAACTCCTTTCCCCCCTCTGGCTATCCTCACCTTTCTCTCTGTATCCGTTTAGTCATTTATCTTCCCACCAATGAATCTATGTATACCTCCCTCCGTAATTAAGAAAAAAACACATGAAAATATTTATAGTCCAGGCTTTGTGCAGACCTTCCTACCATCAGGTAGTCTAACCCTTCTGCTCAGTATTTCATTCACCTGCAAAAGAGTCTCAGAGCTTTACCGTACCATTCAACAAAGTCCCCAGAATAAACATCACTGATGATTAGCATGTTATGGTCACATGTCATAACTATTTTATATTCTTGCCAGAGAACATACAAGCAAATGTTTCCATGATTATTCCAAACAGAGCATCATTTAAGTTTAAATAAAAATATTAGGAGTTTCAACTTTTGACTTTCGTGAAATAACATCAAAAATTTTAAGAATTTTGGTAGGGTGATTGCACAAGCTATTGAGAATAACTTGTAATTATGCAAAAGCAATGCCAATAAATTTACTTTATAAATTCCTTTATGATACTTATTACTACTGGTAGTAATTTTGTTTTAAAAATATAACACACAATATAGTCGTACAATAAGTATCTGAGCTACATTAGCTTGGATGCAAATACACTTTACAAGTGCACTTTAAAGGAGATACATATTTGAGATAAAATTCCAAGTATACCCAGATTTGAATGATCAGTAGCTGTTGAACTACTGGTTGTTTCTACTTGGGGTGAGTCAGTACTTAAATGAATCATATGAAACTAAAATAATCAGTATTCTGAGTTATGTTGACTTTCCTTTCTCTCTCAAGTTTCAGAATACTTATCTCTTCATAAAGCCCTCCCTTGCTCTCTCCCCATCGTCCTTGTTTTCTTTCTTTCTTCTCTCTCCCTCCCTTTTTTCCTTCCTTTTTTCTTTCTTTCATCTTCCTTTTTTTCCCTTTTCTTCTTTTCTTGTCAATTCAAAAGGCAAAAGATAAAAAACTCCAATAACTTTTTAATCCAGAATTATATTTCCCTAATAAAATCAAATGCCACAACTATTTAAAGATAGTTATGTATGCATCCACATTAGTATTTGTATTTTAATTTCAAAGGAAAGAATGCTACCTGAGAACTGTGAAAGAATATCATGGTACACTTTGTTCTAGAGGACTAGTTCAGGTTTTCATCTCCACCTACTATAAATACCTTCTTACGAATTCTACAGCCATCTGTACCTGGAACAGAATCCCTAGAACACCCACTGGTCCATCGCAATGTAAAAAGTGGGATGCATGAGCTGTTCCAAGTACTCCTTTACTGTCTTGACAAAATAGACTGACAATGATGTACTGCAAAACACAGGTATATTTTAAGTTTCATAAGTAACCTCCATATACTTATATAGGGCATAGAGTCTTGTTTTTGTTTTGTTATGTTTTGGTTTAACTATTCAAACAATTGTATAAGGATTTCACAAAGGAGAAATTCAACTCTTCATAGGAAAGAATCAGTGCGTCATCTGTGGATGGAAGAGAGGATCTAATCTTTAAAAGTCCTTCAGCCCAAAATGTTCCAGCAGAGCCCTTAGTGAAATGTGAAGATTAAGCAGTAATCTGCTCTAATGGCCGAGCCCTCTCAGCATGAATGCACATATTGCATCATGAATTTGGAGCCAAGCTTGGTGACCCATTATCATTAGTTGTGGGACTCCGCTCTCTTCTACCAAGTAAAAATACCCAACTCGATCAGCACTCACTCACCATCTCCACATCTGACACGGGTCCAAAACTGGTAACATAAATGTCCGTTTTGACTTCGGTGACAGCACCTGGAATTAACCCAGAGAGTTGGGGCAATTATTGCCAGTCATGTTAATGGAGACTGAGCTTAAGGACTCCACAAATCCTCCCACCCATGATCAGAGTCTGTAGCCGATCCCACGATATTCCAGCCATGGGCCACCTTGGATCTTTCAACTCTGTAAACTCACATTAGTTACATTATTTTAAATTCATTCTAGTATAGCTGAGTGAATATTAAAGAATAAAGGAGAAAGGAATTGGCATTGTAATAAAATAATAAGGCATAAATATATACATATCTATATGTTTTCATGGAGCAAATGCTAAGGAGTGCTTAACATAGAGAATCTCATTCTACACTCTCTTTACCTATGAGGCAAACATGTTCATATACCCTCAGAACAGACCAGGATTCTGAAGCTTAGAGGGCAAGTAACTTCCATAAGGTCACGAATTGAGGAAGGGGCAGAGATTAAATAGGATTATATGAATGGCCTATCTCTGGAACCCCTCTTCCTTACCATTCTGATGACCTACCCCCTTTCTGACCCCTCTAGGACTTGGAAAGGCTATAAAGAATGAAGGAAACTACAGGTGTCTGATTTAGCAAAAGTGCAGCTTCTTACCTCCAAATCCTGGACGTAGCCGATTATCATAGCCTTCAAGCAAGTTGTCCAGGATCCGACTGATGTTTTTTGAGAAGTTGCCTTCATCTTCAAGTTTCCCCAGAGCATTTTCTAACCTGAAGGTAAGACAGTCAATGATCTTCATTTCTGGTCTCAGAGAAAACATGTCGTCTCTGCTACCCTCATTCACTCCATTATAAAAAATACATGCTACTCCACCCCTGGTGTCTTTTGCAGTTTGGTATAGAAGTCACTAGATAGGTATATACTTTCCCTTTCCTCCAAGCTAAAAGGAAAAATAAGAAAAAAATATCTTACTCACCATAGAATAATGTATAGCCAGGGCAGAAGTGACACTATCCTATGGTTCACTGAAATGCCCATTTCACCCTTCTCCTGGTTTATTCCTCCCCAGGACCAGCTCTGCTTTGCCAATCAACTAGAGAAATCCTCCAAACCCCTCATATTCCTCTTCCTTGCTTGCTTCTAGTCAGTAATCCAACAGATGAGGAGGTTGTCAGAAAAACTTTGAGGGTTCCCCACGCTGTCTTTGATCTTGTCCTGTCTTTTCACGTGGAATGAGGTGGTGTGTGGTCTTAGACTATGTCCTGCAGACACCCAAGCTCCTCCACCTGACTCAGTTGGGAAATGAAGCCTCTGAAGGGACAGTGCACGGTCGGAGAGCAGTGACAATAATCGAATAAGGCATTAGGGGAGATTAGAAGGAAGAAATCCACTGCTAGTTTTGGCATGGAATTAGCAGGGCCTGTGAGGAAATCTGGAAGGCAGTGGCATCTTGCTGATTGAGATTATGTTCCAATGGGCTCAGCATTTATTATTTCTATGGTTCACAGAAGGATTCCTGCATAGCTCTTACTGCTTGAAGAGTTGAACAATATTGGAACACTCCTGGATTCTCTCTCTAATTTATATCTGCCTTATGGGCGGCAGACACACCCTTCCTTTGTATTTAAAAATAACCTCTCACTATTTATTTACCTGCTTTTATAGCACACCAGAACAATTTCAACTTACTCTAAGTGTTTGTTTTTTTTTTTTTCTAAGTACATTGCAGATTCTCCTCTTTTCTCAAGCTGACTCTTCAGTGTGCTCTATTGCTATCTTTAGAAACTTGATCATAAAAACTGTCCATAGAAGACAACGTCTAAGAAATGGCTAGTTAAGTTTCCCCTATGAAAAAATATTGCAAGAATTAAGCATCCATAGGTGTGGTGAAATTATGGTGTTACTGGCCCTATTTTTTAAAGATTGCTTAAGTCAAAAGCAAAATGCCTGAATCTGAGAAATAGCTTTCTCTACTAGTTCTGGTAGGAGGAAGTTGGAGTTAAAAGAATTCCCCTTTACGCCTTAAAGTTTTAATCTTTAAAGTAAAAAAATAATAAAAATTATAATAAATAAAAATAATTATAATTAAGGAACTATAGTTAAGATAATATAATTAAAAAGCATAATAAAAACATTGTGAAAATAAGATCAAAAATCAAATGTTTCAGTTCAGCATTCTCCTGCCAATTTCATTTTTTCCCTGTTCATGATCCATATTTTCAGAATCTAAAATTCTGCAAAGCCTTTGTAACCACACAGACATGTAGCATAGTCTTAGAAATCACACATGAAGACATGATAAGCATCATTTCAATAAATAAACTATACACACACAAAAGAAGTTAAAATAGGAAAAAGAGCAAGAGTTCCTGTGATTTTAAGATCGCTAAAGCTTGTGGTTACATGAATTTTCTGGTTACCCATCAAAAATCTGACTTCCTTCCAACATCCCTGGCAAGTGATTTTCAGCATCTGTTTCCTCATATTGTTCTACTCGTGCTGTAAGCAAACCTGTAACCTGGTCCTAGCCCTCACCTTTGATGCCGTATAAAACAGATCCTCAGGGAAAGACCACATGGCCACCATTAAACAAAGATGCCCACTGTGTTCTCTCTGATTTAAGCTAGGCTCTCCTAAAAGCCCTCATCACTACAAAATTGGGTTTCCACATCTCTCTTCATTCTTCTCATTCTCTGTTCACCACAGTATGTTTTACATTCACAATGATTGTACTGTGACTTTTGACTTAAAACTCCTAAATATCTGATACGTGAAATGTTGTTAAATAATACAGTTTCCATTTTTACCATAAATTGCTTTTTTATTCAAGCATGGGCACCAGTATTTAAAAGTTACTTTGTTAGATTTGTATCATTTATATCAAAATATTTGCCATCCAGCTTACTGCTTGAAGAGTTGAACAATATTGGAACACTCCTGGATTCTCTTTCTGATTTTTATCCGCGGCAGGCACACTCTTTCTTTGTATTTAAAAATAACCCCTCACTATTCATTTACTAGCACTTACAGCATACCAGAACAATTCAATTAGCAATGCTGCTAATAGACCTTGTCTTCCCTAATTCTAAACAGCAATGCATTAACAAGGAACTTCATTACATATAGACACTATCATATATAGTAATTTGAATCATCAGAATTATAGAACTTGAGCAACTTAAAGATGGCCAGGTCTAACATAGTCGTTTAAAGGTGAGGTTCTCTGAGGTGAAATAATTGTGATTACATGGTTTATCATCTCTTCCAGTTCTAGTATATTTTTTTTTTCCTATTGAGAGTGGAAAAGGGCTTCCTTTCTCTTCATTAATTATTTACTAATGAAAACCTATGAAAAACTGGTATTAGGGGCTGTGGCTGTGGCTCAGTGGTAGAGCAATTGCCTAGCATGTGTGAGGCACTGGGTTCAAACCTCAGCACCACATAAAAATAAATAAAGTAAAGGCATTCTGTTCATCTACAACTACAAAAAGAAAAAAAAGAATTAGATATGTTTATCTTTCCTTTAGAGACAAAACTAATTATATTCAATTATTCTTTGCTACATATAAAACCCTTTCCTAGAGTCCTCACTAAACTTTCTTTCTAATCACATGAATTGGACATTGTTTTCTCTAGACAGTTTTTTTTTATGATCAAGTTCTTGAAGATATCAGTAGAACACACTTAAGAGTTAGCTTGAGAAAAGAGGAGAATCTGCAATATACTTAGGAAAAAATATGTACAGTAAGATGAAATTGTTCTGGTGTGCTGAAAGTGCTGGTAAATGAATAGTGAGGGATTATTTTTAAATACAAAGGAAGGGTGTGCCTGCCGCCCATAAGGCGGATAAAAATCAGAAAGAAAATCTAGGAGTGTTCCAATATTGTTCAACTCTTTAAGCAGTAAGCTGGATAGTAAATATTTTGATATAAATGATACAAATCTAACAAAGTAACATTTAAATACTGGTGCCCATGCTCGAATAAAAAACGATTTTTAGTAAAAATGGACACTATATTATTAGATATTTAGGGGTTTAAACTCATAGTACATGGGGCTGGGTATATAGCTCAGTTGGTAGAGTGCCTGCCTCGCAAGCACAAGGTCCTGGATTCAATCCCCAGTACCATGAAAAAAAAAAAAAAAAAGTCACAGTACATTGTGAGTGTAGAACATACTGTGGTCAGCAGAGAATGAGATGGTTGAGGAGAGATGTGGAAACACAATTTTGTAGCGAACAGTGGGGTGTAAGAGAGCCTAGCTTAAATCAGAGAGAACACAGTGGGCATCTTTGTTTAACGGTGGCCATGTAGTCTTTCCCTGAGGATCTGTTTTATATGGCATCAAAGGTGAGATTATTTTCCTATGGAACTAATAAGAAAAGAGAGTTCAAGAACGTGACCGTGGTTATGACTTTGGCAGTTGTGTAGTCATTTATGTAGCATTTTGTCTATGAAAATCAAGCATCAGTGTCCACCCCATATAGATAATGACCACCTTCTGGACAATTTCAGAATATTTACCCCTCACCTGTCCATATCTCAGCTGTTTCTCCAAAATACGTGCTTTTTTAAAATCACCTTGGATGTTAACTATCTTGCTTTTTTTTATGGTTTTTTTTTTTTTTTTTTTTTTTTTTTTTTTTTTTTTTTTAGTTTTAGATGGACACAATACCTTTATTTATTTATCTTTATGTGGTGCTAAGCATCCAACCCCATGCCTCACCCATGCTAGGCAAGTCCTCTACCACTGAGCCACAACCCCAACCCCACTTTTTTTTTTTAAATGTCCATTGAGAAGTCTAAAACTAATGTCCTTCTCAACAATACTGCTATTAATATGCTGGACTTTGCAGAAGGACAATTTGGGGGGAAAAAAAAGCAAATTTCACCCTTCTGTGTCTTGTATTTTAATTTTTTGTGCCACCATCAGTAATACAGCTTTGTCTATACACAATGCCCTGTGAAGGATTCAGGGAAAGTTGGAGGAATTATTGCACAGAAACAACAACCTTGTCACTATGCACTAAATTGAATCTTTCATAAAGGAACCAATAAATAAATACATGTATGCCTACATGCATATATAAACAAACAAAATATTCAAGGTAGATACAGAATTACCTCTAGGACAACACATACTTCCATTTTCTCATTACAGCCAATCTCAACTGAATAAAAACAAACAAAAATCATTGAAATTGTGTTTTCCACAAAAATTGTGTTTGTCCCACAACTTGGTCAGGGTATATACTGGTATTCAGTGTATAGAGACCAGGAATGTTGTTAAATATCTCACAGTGCATAGAACAACCCCACGAAAGACAATTATCTGGCCCAAAGTGTCAGTGGTGTTGAGGTTGAGAAACATTATTCTAGCAAATTATTCCTCAAAATCTAGCAAAATGGGTGGTTTAGCCTCTCAAATACAACCACACCAAAGTGTCTTCACCAGTTTGGTATCCTTCAAAGTGTCTGTTTTCTCCCTGTGATATATTGAGAATAGCTACTTACCCAAATGTACAAACATATCTGTATTTCTGAGACAAATAAAGTAGCATGCACACACTATGAAGAAAGGTAAAGCAAGGAACGCATTGGAAGAGTATATTTGCACATGTATAAAATGACTGCTATATTAATATATTATAAAATAAAATAAGTAGGCTTAAGTGATTTATGGATATATTATATATTTACAATTTCCACTAAAAATGGCCAAGAAACATGAAAGATGGCCATCATCAATAGTAACCAGTGAAATGCAAATGAAACAAAATTTTTGTGAATTCATCTTACAGTCACACATCATTAATTCTAATAGGTGGATGTTGCAGGGGTTTTAGATGGAATGTGCTATTGGCATTGGGGAAAGGGCAATTCTCCATTAGATGTACCTTTCTTACACATTTCAGGATATTTAGAATTTCTTGCTGTAGCCCACTAAATATCTCTGGTGCTATAACAACCAAATATGCCCATTATGTTTCAAAATGCATCCTATAGGCAAGTTACTTCCTCTGATTCAGAATCATTGTGAGTGAAACATCCTAGAGTTAGACTGCACTTCCAGGTTTAAAGTAAAACATGCTAAAGTCCCCACAGACTAAATGCAAAGAAAGTCGTGCTATTTGATTCAGCCATATTTCTGCATATACAAATTTCATGACAGCCTTACCGTAGATTGAAAAAATGAATTTCCTCAACCATCCCTGTCCCAATAAGTATAGTTATGAATCACTTAACAAGAGGGGTATGCTCAAGGAAATGTTTCATTAGGTGATTTCACCATTGTGCAAACATCACAGAGTATATTTGAACCAACCTAGATAATAGACCAACCACACACCAAGGCTAGATGATGTATACTTTTTTATATGTGGTGCGTTTTTGACCAAAATATTGTCATGTAGTGCATGAATGCATATAATGGGAGAGAGAAAAGGAGAAATGTATCTTTGGGAAAAGCAGTGGCTTAGTGAGAGGCTTCCTATTAACTTCTCTGGGAAGGAAGAAAACTGGTCCCTTCCCTGACAAATAAGGGAGACTGTAAGACATCCTCTCCAAAAATTGACTCTCTTTAATCATCACCTGGCATTGCGTTTTCCCCAATACACATGCTATAGAAGAACTGAAAGGCCCATATGGAAGCACCAGAGAAGAACATGAAGAAAATTGGCATTATTCCCCTGAAGAATGGGTGTGTAGGGGAACATAGAGCCTAGGGATCCTTCCAGTTCTTAGGCAGGAAGCCTCCCACAACTTCAGTGCAGTTTGAACAGTGTGGAGTGGCAGGACGAAGATGGAGTAACCTTCTCCATTCCAGTCTAGGAAGAATTGCATGAGTACAGAAGATTCCAGCAACAACCATGGATCTGAGAGCTGTCTATCTTTGTGCCATTGGATATCTCAGCAAGATATAAAAACTTGCCCAACCTCACCCAGCTAATGAGTGGCAGAATTAGGATTCCTAACCACAATATTCTTATTCAGAAGCAACTATGTAGAAGCCAAGGTCAGTAAACAAAGGTTAACAAAATTTGTCATTTCTATTGGATGTCCCACAGTGAGTTAGCATGTCCCACTCCAAAATATACACTTTTACACATCATGCTTCATTATGTCAGACTGATTAAAGTTACAGCTCTTAAACTCTGTGAGCCAATGACACTTTATATTGTCGTTAAGGGATGATCACCATCCCAGTGGACACTGTAGAAAATCCCGTGTGATCCCTAATGGAAATGCAGGGCAATAAGGATAAAATTGCTCTGGGAAGCAAAAGACAATAAAGGGAGATTCCTCTGGAAAGCAGTTTTAAATTGTTCTGGCTTGGTTAGGAATAGATTGTTGAGCACATTGTGGGCTACTCTGGTACTTTCCAAAACTATAGACAGGCAGTAGCCATTTCAAATCTTAGAATATAAATACTGAGGGACCAAAAGCCTTTATCTAAAAGAGTAGAAGGGTAGGAATTGATGATTTATACTTGTTCCACCAGTATCCATTCAGTTTAACTCTTATGAAATAGGGCCTTGTCATGTTGTATGCCTTAATTCTGTCTTAGCTTTTAATTGATTAGACCACTTTGGAATTAGGTAACTTGAGTTCACTAGCAGTCAAGTTATGTAAGCAAGTTATTTATCTTCTCTAGGCACCATCTTCATCATCTATAAAATGGAATTACAGGGTCACAGTGAGGATGAAATGAAACAAGCATGAAGGTGCTTATCCTGAGACATACCCACAAAAACATCTGTCAACAATGCCACCACTGTCTTCGACCTCATCATCATTGTTGTGGCTATTTTTAGCCAAATCAAATATTTTCTCTTCAGTATTTAGAAACTGGAATAAAACATTAGATTTGTTTGCTGTCCCTAAGGCTGTCAGTGCTGGGGAAGGATGGGCTTGAGCAAGTTCAGGGAATGGCACAGAAAGATCTGTGAAAAGGAGAAGCAGGATCGCAACAGTATTAAACAAAGAAGCAGAGATAGGAGTCACTGCAACCCAGGCATCTGAGCAAACAGTTGCCTGGATTTTTGACACCATCTCTGATTTTATTCCTTCATGGTCTGGGGGGTCTTTTCTGTCCTGTGATTCCCCAAGAAAGCACTGTATTCTTATTAGAAATGCCTCTGCTTTGCTGAAGGAAGCCTAAGGCAATTGCTGTCAGCTTTTGAAAGGAGTTCAGACTCAGAAGACTGTATCCCAAATGTGAGAGCAAAAATTCAGACTGTGACAACACAGTGTGACACTTGGATAGACTGTGACCTGCTGGAGAGCAAACCCATGCAAAGTGGAGGTCTGGGCCTGTTTTCTGGGCCTCCAGAAAGAATCAAGCTAATTGTCAGTTAATGAACTTGCCACTTAATGAATCTCACACCTCCATGGAGTAGAATAAGCACTTTAGAAAGCTGCACGAACTCCTTCAGGCCACTAGGGGACTACTGAGCATTGCCTGCTGGCTGTGTTACCCATGCCCCAGAATCTGTTTGGCTATTTATCAGGTGCTTGGAGTATAGGAAAGAGAGGACAGAAATTTGGGTTCCAGCCCAGTGATGAGCTCTGGGGAAATGTTATAGAAGAACAAGCAGAATGGAAGTCAATTAAACACATATTCTGTTGGACTTGGATAAGAGGTAAATTCCAAACTCACGTAGAGAAGAGACATTTGCAGAACAAGTGATGAAAATAAAATTTTGAAAGTGCCACGGAAAGGTCAAAGGCCTTCATGGGATTGGTTGTGTAGTTCAAATTGTTATTTCAAATGGCTTCATGTTTTCTAATAAAATGTAAGAGAATTGCCTTCTATATGCAAGTGATTCAATATGAGAGAAAAAGACTAAATGATGGGGGTGGGGATCACTTACAGAAGAAGCTGAGAAGTGTTTTATGTGCAACTTGGAGCTAATAATCCATCAGTGTCTGATGATGTTAACCATACACACACATACACACGCAAACACAATGATAATAGCTCTAACAAATCCTGACCATCAAGGAAACAAATGAGTTTCTTTAAAATAGTTTTTAATAGACCTTGAAATAATCATACCAGGATGAGAGTATCTGCTATTATCAGAATTAAAAGAACTTTATAACTGTGGACTTGCTATTACTATTAATGTTGCTGTGTTTTGTTAGTATGGAACTATATCTGCAAGTAGCCTGTTAAATGTAAAAACAGAAAATATAACTTGCAATGGTGAAACACAATAGCATGTATTTCTTATGATAATGAAGTATGGATGATGTAGGCAGCTACTGGCTTTAGCGGCTTAAACACGTCAGCACTGACATCTCTGGGGTTTTTGTTCCCTCCTCTTGCGTTTGCGGGGTGACAGCCTCAGGTTCAGTCATCATATCTGCACCCAACAGAAGTAAAGAGCCAAGTCATGTGACCATCTCTGGTGGCTGGGAGTCTGGGAAAGTTATAGCATACCTCTTGCTTTCTGAGCTAGGACATGACTATATACAAATGAATGTTCAGATGAAATCTGCAGAAATCTTTTCTAACTATCAAAACTAAGGAAATTGAACAGATTTCAATCACCAGGGATATTCTTTTCCCCGTTACTATTCTTTATAATTTAGATAGCCTAGGAGATGAGAGTTGAGGATAAATGTTCAATCGGCCAACTAAAAGATTTGGCACAGGCAACGAATTTCCCCATGCATATTAATAATAACTGAGATGCACCTTCCTCTGGGCTAAATATTAGGCAGTACAGTGCAGCCTGCATTTCTGTTGCTGCTGGCCCACTCTGAAGCCTGGTGAGAGGCATATTCTGATGGGAATTATGAGACGTTTTTTCCTCAAGGGTCATTCAGATTTTTTAGATATTGTGAAGAATTTCAGTGTGAACCAATTATGAGTAATCCAGATACTGACCAAAAGCTGACGGAAATGAGACCTGACTTTTAGTTAAAGCACTTGGGCCAGCAACCTGAATACGTAAATTTCATTACTTTAGTAACTCCCAGAATTGTCCCTCCTGGGTCCTCTTTCTAAAGTTAAACATAATGTTTTCTTAAGTCTCTTATAGGAAAGAGTTAAAAGGAAGTGTTTTGTGTTCCACCAATTAGTATTCTCTTTGAGTCTCACCTGAGGACTTTCCCATAGAATCAAGAGGGATATTTTTGTTTTCAAGAGGAATTGACATACTTTCTTCTTTCTACAAAATGTTTAACTGAGCATGTTTCTCCTTTTGGCCTTGCTGTCTGGAAAACAAGAACTGATTTACAGCTGACTTCCATTGGTGCTGGTCTTCTATTATTTTTGTGACTGTTTTTCTTTTTCTACTCTGTACTTTTGTACATGCCTTTGTGAAGTTTCTAAAACTTGGGGAAGAAAGATGGAATAAGTAAACAGAAGTAAGTGAAATAACTATTGTTGATTATCTTGGGCCTTTTGGTTATGTGGATCAACCATACTCTTATTACTATTGATTGCTTCATAGGGAGTAGTATTTGAATCAAAACCAAGCATGGAATAATTCACAATGCAAAAGACCTTAGCTCTGAAAGGACAGTTATAATCAGAAGATTAGAGCAAAATCAGACACTGAACTAGAAATTAGATTACTTACAGAAAGAAGGCAATTTCCTTTGACTCCAGCAAATTTTTACATTTAAATTATATGAGCAAGATATTACATATCTTCTGGCATTTGAGGGAAGAAGAAAATCTTGTTTTCTTTATATGAAACTGCCATTTTTAATGCTCAATTTTAAAATTTATTTTCTCTTACAATAACATTGACTCCCCAAATTTCCCTACACTGCTCCTCTATAATCAAACTCTCCAATGACCGCTAGTCTATGACAACCACTCACAGTGTTTTTCACCTTTATAATTTGCTTTTGCACTATGTCATATGCATAGAATTACATAGTCCATAACCTTGAGCTTGACTTATTTCAATTAGCATAATTCATTAGACATATATAAATGCTATTGATTACATCAATCGTTTTTTCCTTTTTTTTTTTTTTTAAATAGCATTTTCTTGTAAGGATCTATCACAATTTGTTTATCCTTTTACCAACTAAGAGACAATTGGATTATTGCTGATTTTCAGCACTTATGAATACTACTGTAAACATATAGAGTTTTTTCTGCAAACCTAACTTCTCATTTCTTTCATTTTTCTGCTTTCTTTCATCTTCATTTCTAGAGTAAATACCTAGGAGTAGGATTGTATGTTTAACTTTATTTAAAAACCACCAAAGTATCTTCCAAAAATATTTGTAGACTCCCAAGAGCAATGTATAAGAGATCTAACTGTGCCACATTTTAACCAGTTCTTGGCATTACTGATTTATTTCTTTATCTGTCGTATTAGGTATATAGTGATATTTTTTTTCTTGAATTAGAGCATTATAGTTGTACATAATGGTTGACAAAATCATACATAAATGAATTTGGTTTACTCCATTTCAGTCCTGGGTACTCCTACCTCTTTTTACCCCCACTTCTTTCTCCTTCTTCTGGCCTTCCCTTCATATATTTAATTATTCGTTATTGATAGATACTTTGTGGATATACATGAAGGTGGAATTCACTGTGCTATATTTATGCAGGCACATAGCATCATTTTATTAAATTCATTCTGCATTTCCTCCTATTTCCCATCCCTTCTCCAACCCTCTTAATCTCCGCGTACTTCACTGATATTCCCTATATCTTTATGACATCTCACCCTCATTCCTTTTATTCCCTCATTTTGCTCTGTTTTCCACGCATGAGAGAAAACATTTGATCTTTGATTTTCTGACTCTGGCTTATTTCCCTCAGCATGATGTTCTGTAGTTCTACCCATTTATCAACATATCAGCAAATACTGTAATTACGTCTGTTTTCATGGCTGACTAAGATCCCCTTGTATATATATGCTACATCTTCCTAATTCATTCATCTATTGAAAGACATCTGGGCTGGTACCATAACTAGGTTATTGTGAATTGATATGGCTGTATCACTATAATATGCTGATATTGGATAAACACAAGGAGTGGGATAGGCGGTGTTTCCAATCCTAGATTGTTGAGGAATCTCCATACTGCATTCTAGAGTAGTTGTAAATACTTTGCAGTCCCACCAACAATGTGTGAGTGTTCCTTTCTCCCCACATCCTCATCAGCATTTCACATTATTTATGTTCTTGATAATTGCCATTCTGACTGGAGTGAGATGAAATCTCAAAGTAGTTTTGAGTTGCATTCCTCTGGTTACTAGGGATGTTGAACATGTTTTCATTATTTCTTGGGCATTTGTGTTTCTTTTGAAAAAAAATGTCTGTTTAGCTTTTTTGCCCATTTACTGAGTGAATCATTTTTGTTTATTTGTTTGTTTTGGTATAAACATTCTAGATATTAAACCCCTGTCAGAAAAACAGCTGGAAAATATTTTCTCCCATTCTGTAGGTTCTCTTTTCACATTCTTGTTTCCTTTGCTCTGTTTTATTTCTTAAACATTAGGTGTCTTGAGAAGGAAGTTAGTGCCTGTATCAATATGATGGAGTGTTGACCCCATATTTTCTTTTAGCAATTGGCAAGTTACTGTTCTAATTCCTAAGTCTTTGATCCAATTTTATTTGACTTTTGTGCAGGGTGAGAGAAAAGGATCTACTTTCATTCTTCCACTTATGGGTGTATAGCTTTTCCAGCACCATTTGTTTAAAAGGCTATCATTTCTCCAACATATATTTTTGATACTTTTATCAGGTATCAGATGATTGTAGCTATGTGGTTTTGTCTCTGTTCTTTCTATTCTATTCCATTGGTCTTCATTTCTATTGTGATGCCAACACCATTCTTTTCTTATTACCATATCTCTGTAGTATAATTTGAGATCATGTATTGTAATGCCTCCTATATCTTTCTTTTTTAAAATTTATTATTCTAATTTTTTATACACGTTTGCAGAGTATATTTCATTTCATATTACATATAAACAGCACAATTTTTTGAGTTGCTGGTTTAATATAAAGTATTCTTACAACAATTGTGTCTTCATACATGTATTTAGGGTAATCATGGATAACTCAGTCTGCTATTATTCCTATCCCCTTCCCCCTCCACTCCCTCTCCCCTCTTTGTTCTTTGTTCCCCTCTCATTCCCTCTCTCTTGCCTTTATAAGTTAGTATCTTCATATCAGATAGATCATTCGACCTTTGGTTTTTTGGGACTGGTTAACTTCACTTAGCATTATTTTCTCCAACTCCATCCATTTACCTGCAAATGCCATGATTTTATTCTCTTTTAGTGCTGAGTAGTGTTCCATTGTGTATATATATATACCAAAGTTTCCCTATCCATTCATCTACTGATGGGCATCGGGTTGGTTCCACAATCTAGCTATTGTGAATTTTGCTGCTATAAACATTGATGTGGCTGTGTCCCTGTAGTAGGCTGTTTTTAAGTCCTTTGGGAATAGGCCAAGGAGTGGGATAGCTGGGTCAAATGATGGTTCCATTCCCAGTTTTCCAAGGAATCTCCATACTACTTTCCAGATTGGCTTCATCAATTTGCAGTTCCACCAGCAACGTAAGAGTGTGCCTTTTTCCCCACATCCTCGCCAGCATTTATTGTTGTTTGTTTTTTTTGATAGCTGCCAATCTGACTGGAGTAAGATGAAATCTTAGAGCGTTGTGTTGATTTGCATTTCTCTAATCACTAGAGATGTTGAACATTTTTCATATATTTGTTGATTGTTTGTATATCATCTTCATTTCTATTGTGATGCCAACACCATTCTTTTCTTAGTATAATTTGAGATCATCTATTGTAATTCCTCCTATATCTTTCTGGCTCAGTATTGCTTTGGCTTAGTATTGCTTTGGCTATTCTGGGTCACTTATTCTTCCAAAGGAATTTTTTTTCTAGTTTTACCAAGAATGTAATTGATATTTTGATGGGGTTTTCATTGAATCTGTATATTGCTTCTGGTAATATGGCTACTTTGAAATATTAATTCGGTCAACCTGAAAACATAGGTGGTCTTTCAATCTTTTAAAGACTTCTTCAAATTCTTTCTTCATGTTCTATAATTTTAGTTGTAGAAATGTATACCTCCCTGGGTAGATTAATTCCTAAGTTTGTTTTTTATTCATTGTTTTTGTTTTGTTTTGTTTTTTACATTGGGAAAGGGATAGTTTTCCTGATTTCTTTTTCAGCAGAATCACTGTTGGATTATAGGAAACCATTGGTTTATAAATGTTGATCTTGTATCCTGCCACTTTACTGAATTCGTTTATCAGCTTTAGAAGTTGTCTGGTGAAGTGTTTGGGGTCTTTTTGATATAGGATTATGTGTTTAGCAAACAAATAGTTTGACTTCCTTTCCTATTTGTATCCCTTTAATTTTCTTCTCTACCTGATTGCTCTGGCTAGAGTATCAAGAACTATATTGAATAGGAGTGGTGAGAGTGAACATCTTTCTCTTATTCCTATTTTTAGAAGAAATATTTTCAGTTTTCTCTGTTCAGTATGATGTTGGCTTTGGGTTTGTCATAAATAGACTTTATGATGTTGAAGTAAGTTCCTCACTCTCTAGTTTCTCCACTGTTTTTTACATGAATGGGTGTTGGTTTTTATCACAGGTGTTTGCTGCATCTATTGATATTATCATATGATTCCTGTCCTTAACTCTATTTATGTGGTGAATTACATTTTTTGATTTGTGTATTTTGAACCAACCTTGCATCCCTGGAATAGTACACTAATTGATCATGGTGTACCATTTTCTTAATATGTATTTGAATGTGGTTTGCTAATATTTTATTAAGGATTTTTGCATATATGTTCATCAGTGTTATTCTTCTATGGTTTTCTTTCCTATGTGTGTCTTTGTCTGGTTTTGGTATCAGAGTTATACAAGATTCATAGAATGTATTTGAGATTGTTCCATCCCTTTCAATTTCATAGAATTATTGAAGAAAGATTTGTGTTAGTTTTTTCTCTAAAGGTCTGGTAAAACTCAGGTGAGGATACATCTGGTCCTGGGTTTTTCTTTGTTAAAAGGCTTTTAACTGATGTTTGAACAATTTCATTACTTGATATCAATCTGTTGAGGTTTTCTAGAGCTTCCTGGTTCAACTTGGGTGGGACACATACATCTAGAAATTTGACAATGTCTTCTAGATTTTCTAGTTTAATGGAGTATAAATTTTCAGTATAGTTTCTAATGATACTCTGTATTTCAGAAGTGTCTGTGGTGGTATCACCTTATCCATCTCTGATTTTGTTTATTTGGTCCTTTCTTTTTCTTTTGGTTAGTTTTTATAAGGGTTTACCAATCTTATTTATCTTTTCATAGAAACAACTCTTTGTTGTGTTGATCCTTTGTATTTTTTTTAAATTCTAAACTCTTTAATTTCAGCTTTGAGCTTAATTATTTCCTCTTCCACTGATTTGAGCATTAGCTTTTTCTTCCCTTTTGTAAGTTCTTGAGGTTGAATATTACATTATTTATTTGGATCTTTCTATTTTTTAATGTAAGCACTCAATATTATAAATTTTCCTCTTCTAACTGCCCTCATATTGTCCCACAGATTTTGATATGTTGTATATTTACATGCCCTCATTATTTTTAAGAATTTCTTGATTTTTTTTTCTCTCATCTCTTCAAGGGGCTATTCTTTATTTAAAATAGTATTCTTCAATCTCCATATGTTTATGTGGTTTCCATTATTTTTCTTACTGTTCATTTGCAGTTTCATTCCATTATGCTCTGATAGGATACATGGGATTATATCTTTTTCTTTTTCTTTTTCTCTTGCAAATACTTAACATTGTAACCTATAAAATGATGTATTTGGAAAAGATTCCATGAGCTGCTAACAATAAAGTAAATTTAGGTGTTTGGAGATGAAATATTCTGTAGATGCCTGTTAGGACTACTTGATTTATAGTATCTTTCAGGTCAGAAATATCTTTATTGATTTTATTTTTGGATGACCTATTGGATATAAGGGTGCATTGAAATCACTCAGTATTACTGTATTGGGGTCTATCTAGGATTTTGTATCAAAGAATATTTTTTTAATATAATGAGGTACACTGACATTTGGTACATACATATTTACTACCTTTATATTTTCTTTTTTTTTTTTTTCTTTACCAGTATGTAGTGGCCTTGTTTGTCTCCTCTGAATATTTTTTGCTTGAAATCTGCTTTATCAATATGAAAATAGCTTCTCCTGTTTGCTTTTGGATACCATTTACAAGGAATAATTTTACATCCTTTCAATTTCAACCTATGGGTGTCTTTGCCTGTGAGATGGGTCTCTTGCAAACAGCATATAGTTGTATCTTATTTTTCATCTATTCTTCCAGTCTTTCTTTTAATTGAGGAGCTGAGACCTTTTACATACAGTATTATTATGGATAGTTGTTTGTTATTTCATGCCATTTTGGTTTGTTTGCTATATTTAATTATGTGTTGATTTTTATTTAGTTAGTTGCTCTTCTAGTGGTCTTCATCTGTTTGGGAGATTTGGGGTTTGTTTATGATTCTTCTATATGCAGTATATCTTTGAGTATTCTTAGTAATTCTGGCTTAATGGTCGTGAATTCTATTGGTTTATCCTTGTCATGGACAGTTTTTACTTCTTTATCAATCCTGAAAGCTAGGTTTGCTACATATAGAAATCTTGCCTGGACATTTTATTGTCTTTGAAGGTTTGGACTACCTCATTCAAATTCCTCCTTGATTTTAGGGTCTGCATTGGGAAGTCAGACATGAGACTTATAGTTTGCCTCTAAATGTGACCTGATGTTTTTCTCTTGCAGCTTTTAATATTTTCTCTTTTCTATGTGAGACATCTTGTTTGTGATGTGTTTGGAAGAGGTTCTTGTTTATTTTGTCAATTTGGTGCCCCATGTACATCCTGTTGTGATTATCTATCTCATTGCAGATAGTAGAAATTTTTCTGCTATAAAAGTTTCTTAATGCTTTTATGCTCTGTGTGTTT
Source organism: Tamias sibiricus (assembly GCA_025594165.1). Lineage (NCBI taxonomy): Eukaryota > Metazoa > Chordata > Mammalia > Rodentia > Sciuridae > Tamias > Tamias sibiricus. The sequence goes on from CM046662.1 coordinate 18,341,750, forward strand.
TCTTCTCTCATGTTTTCTTTGAGTTCTTTGAGTTCTCTATTGTCTCAGACTTCTTGTATATTCTGATTTTGATCTTTTATTATTTTTCCTTCATTGCATACTGAGTATTCAAATTTATATACCCTATTTTCAAGTCCTGATGTTTTGTTTTCAAGGCCCAAACTTCTATTTTATATTTAATCTAATCTGTTTTTATGCTCTCAAATGAATTTTTAATCTGAATCATTGTGTATTTTATTTCCAGGGATTCTGATTGCTGTCTTTTCATTTTCTCCATCTTTTTATTTAGATCATACATATTTTATATTTGCCCTCTTAACTTATTCCTTAGATCTTTTTTTAGCTCATTGAACATTTTATTAACAAATTTTTATATGGTTTTACTCTGGAATTTCATCCACTTCCATATCTGTGGCTTCCTTTTCTGGGGGATTGATTGATTTTTTGGGGGGAAAGTTATTATTTGCTTATTTTCTCATGTTTTCAGAAGTCTTGGACTTATACATCATTTGGGATGAATTCCCTATTCTCTTTTATACACATCATTTTGAGTATAATTATCTTTTTTGTTTTGGAACATCTCTCTTTTTCTTTTTGTTTTTATTTATAGATGTCCAGGAGTGGGACCTGAGGTTGTCCCTTCTTAGGCCTGATTGTTGGTTTGGGAGTTTTGTCTTCCTTATTCTATGTATTGAGGTATTCTTGAGGGGAAAGTGGAGATAGTTTGTGTGGAGCAAGATTCACTGTTACTTGGCTGAGTTGTGAGTAGTGCTCAGCATCACAATCTCTACTCTGTAAACTCTAAGTGTCCCAATCACTTTTTAACCTTTCTTAGAGGAAGGGGGTAGCCAAGAAGGGCAATCATGATAGAAACAGTTGTATAACCTTAAAATAAATATCCAGTGTTTACTGGAAATCTAACACACAAATTACAACATATGTAGGAATTGTTGGGTCAGCATTTAACATCAGCACCAAAAACAAACAACCATGAGCTAGATCATACATTAAATAGGAGATGCCCACTACATTGTTCAGTCTATTAATAAGTGAAGCAAATGAGTGGGATAGAAATTGCATAAACTACATAATTATATCAGATAGTGTAATTAAATTTTCATGAGTAAATATAATATAGGGTAGGAAGGCAAGAAAATGTTTGAAAATTTAAAAAAATGAACGAACGAGAGGCAGGAAATAGATGGTAGGTGATGGCTCTGGAGAAGGAGGAGTAAAAAATACAAGTACTAAAATAAAACTGAGAGGAAGAAAGAACAGGAAAATTTGACTATTTGTGGCGGAAGAGTGAAGAAGGGTTAATAAGAGGAACAAAATTCAAGGTACAATCAAATGTAAGATCAAAATAACTCAAACCAATACATAATTTGACCCAACCAAAGTTAATCTGATGGCAAATAATAAATGGATGAAGAAGAAAGCAATTAAAATGAAAGTGAAAATATATAAATATGTGTGTGTTTTATATATTGTTTAAATCAGTCCACACAGTGAAAACACACAGACACAAACAGTCATGTGAATGGAAATAAAGGAACCAATAAAATAAAAATGAAATTTAAAATATTTAAATTTAAATAAAAAACAGTAAAAATGGAGGAGGAGAAAAAGTTAATTTTTTTTTAAACTTGAATACCCGTATTTGTTTGGGCATATTCACAATAGCCAATATATGTAATCAGCCTGGGTGCCATCAACAGATGAATGGATAAAGAAAATATGGTACAGATACTTAACTGAGTATTAGTCAGACATAAAGAAAAATAAAATGCTGTCATTTGCAGGCAAATGGATTAAACAGGAGGTAACCATTTTAAGCCAGATATAGAACAAGAAGTATCACATGTTTCCTCTTATATGTGGAAACTAAAACATAAAATAAAATAAACACAAAAATAAAGAATGTCCTGAAAATAGTAAAGGAGGTATTAGGAAATAGGAGGGGGAGGATAGGAGGAGAGACATAATCAATGCATGATGAATGCATATGTGGATATATATGCACATCACAGTGAAATTCACTAATTGATAAAATTAATAAGTGATAATAAAGAAAAAGAATCAATATTACAAAGTTCTGGCAGACTTCCAGATATGAACCACTATTTAGGCATGTTCATTGATTTGTGCAAGTCACTCTTCTAAGCAGTAGGAATATAGCAATAAGCAAATGCAGAGCATATTTTGCCTTCTTTGGGTTTAGATTCTAGCAATGAGAAACAGATAGCAATGAGAAACAGATAGCAACAAGAAACAGAGATTTGTTGTTGTTGTTGTTTTTCTTTAAATTGGAAAGTAATCCACATAGTCAGATAGAAGACAGTACTTGGTATGAACAGAAGTATCACAGCAAAGTAGAGGGATTACAGGTCATGGTTGGGGGAATTGCTTGCAACTTAAAATAGAGAGGTCAAGGAGGGCCTCACTGAGTAAAGACTTTAGAGACCCAAGAGGAAAATCATGTGGACATCTGGGTGAATAGAATTCCTGGAAGAGAGACTGTCAAAAGTCATGTGCTAGGGCAGGAACATGCCTGGTGTATTCAAGGAGCAGTATAAAATAAATCTGTGGTGGATGTGGAATGATAGGGGAAAGTAGTAGGATACGAGGTCAGGGTGGTAGGGGAGGACAGATCAGGTAGGACTTTGTAGGCTATCATATTAAGATGGAAATCTTGGAGGGTCTTGGTCTTAGTCCATTTTGTGCTACTATAACAACACATCTGAGACCAGTTAATTTATAAAGAAAATACATTGATTTTTTTTTAATTGTTCCAGAGGCTGAGCATGGCACCATCATCTACTTAATATCTGATGAGGGCCTTAAGGCCACATTCTTATGCCCCACCTTGGTCACTGACATACTTGATCCCATCTAATGGCATTTGCACTGAATTGTTAGATAAAGCATCTAAGCAGATGGGAAAGGGGGGGGAGGAACTCCAATCCAGCCTGAAGTGCATCCCCAGTCCTAGAAGTGTGTGCCTTCTTTAGGACTACAAGATAAACATGTTCTGTTTGAGGGTGACAGCTCCATAGCGGAGTCATTGAGCTCCCTGCTGTCCACCACCTCAGACTCAGAGAGCTTGTCTTCAACTTTCTAATCAACTGGGGGTCCCACTTCCAAACAAAACAAAAGTCTTAATGAGAAATAATGAGCCAGTTTCTGCTGAAATGGTCAAAACTGTTGGAAAGTATGGATTTTCCTTCTTTATATTTATTCGGCCTCTGTGACCCTAGGGTCAAGAACTGGGGGTTAAGCCCAAGGGCTCTGTGTTCCTCACCTAGCTACCAGCTTTTGTGATTAGGAACCAAAGCTGGTTGTGGTAGCACGCAGCTTCTTGTCTCCCCAGTATAGAGTGGGATAGACTGAGGAGTGCTGACAAATCATTTACTCCTATAGCAGGTGTGGTGGGGAGTTCTAAATTGGAAGTTCCAGTAGTTGGGATCTAGTCTTGACTGACCTTTGAAACTCTGTTGGTGGGGTTTTGCAATTTGATCTACATCCCCTGCTGCCATGCAGATGCCAATCTCTGTTGAACATTTGGGTCTCAGGGACCTCCTGTACATTCCACTTTTAGGGTGCACAGTCTAAATCTTCACAGGTCTCACATTCACAGCTATGGATGTAAATTACCACTTATAGCCCTGGAATGCAGATGCTCATGTCTAGCTGTTATTGGCATCTTCCCAATAGCTCTTATGTGATGCCAGCAACAAAAGAAAATCTCTCTCTCTCTCTCTCTCTCTCTCTCTCTCTCTCTCTCTCTCTCTCGCCTGGATGCCATAGGCAAAATTTTCTTTGCTCCTATTATAGTCACACTGGTCCAGGCACCCTCTAGGTCCCACAATAGGTGACTGCTGGGTCAGATTGCCACTTCCTTTATGAGTTCCCAATCTCCTGCCTCTGCTCACTGTCGCTCTGTGTTTAGAAATGACACATGCCAGTAACCCCAGTTCCACTGAACTATCTATCACCTGTGGGTGGAGTGATTTTGGTTGTTGTTCACTCAACAATTTCCCTCACTCACTCTGGGTCTGTTAAAGACCAGCCTCCCTCTCAAGTCCATGGATTCCCCCAATCATTTTCCGCCATGCTTGCTTTTTCTCTCTCTGCCTGTGCTTCCTCTCTCTTCCACAGTTGCAGTCAATACTATCACTGCATCCAGCCAGGCTGTTACTGCTCAAGTGTAGGAAATAGCCTATAATGTGTTGAAAAGTTATGACTTTGTGCATTGCAATCATTTCTTTCATTGTCCAGTGTTGAGTTGTAGAGAGTTCACTGAGTTATGCATCTCACTGAGAAGCAGACTTCTCACTTTATAAATTTTTTTTTTATAATTTGAAGTTGTATATATATATAACAATAGCTGCATTACAATTTGTAATACACATATAGAGCACCTTTTTACATATCACTGTATACAAAGTATATTCATACTATTTATGTCTTCAAACATGCATTTAGGGTAATGATATCCATCTCATTCTACCATCTTTTTTTCCCCCTTTCTACCCCCTTACTCCCTGCCTTCCCCTCCCTCCCCACTGACCTTTCTAGTGTTCCCCTAATGCTCCTTTGCTCCCTATCCCAATCGCACTGTGAATCAGCCTCCTTATATCAGAGCAAATATTCAGCATTTGGATTTTTGAGATTGGCTAACTTCACTTAGCATTATATTCTCCAACTTCATCCATTTACCTGAGAATGCAATTATTTTATTCTCTTTTATTGCTGAGTAATATTCCATCGTGTATATATACCACATTTTCTTTATCCACTCATCTACTGAGGGGCATCTAGGTTGGTTCCACAACCTAGATATTGCGAATTGTGCTGCTATAAACATTGACGTGGCTGTGTCCCTGTAGTATGCTGTTTTTAAGTCCTTTGGGAATAGACCCAAGAGTGGGATGGCTGGGTCATAAGGTGGTTCCATTCCCAGTTTTCCAAGGAATCTCCATACTGCTTTCCATATTGGCTGCACCATTTTGCAATCCCACCAGCAATGTATGAGTGTGCCTTTTTCTCCATATCCTCTCCAACATTTATTGTTTTTTGTGTTCTTAATAGATGCCATTCTGACTGGAGTGAAATGAATTCTTAGAGTAGTTTTGATTTGCATTTCTCTAATTGCCAGAGATGTTGAATATTTTTTCATGTATTTGTTGATTGATTGTATATCTTCTTCTGAGAAGTGTCTGTTTAGTTCCTTGGCCCATTTATTGATTGGGTTATTTGTTTTTTTTGGTGTTAAGATTTTTAAGGTCTTTATATAGTCTAGAGATCAGTGCTCTATCTGACGTGGTGTGTGTAGTAAAAATTAATTCCCAATTAGTAGGTTCTCTATTCACCTCACTGATTGTTTCTTTTGCTGAAGAGAAGCTTTTTAGTTTGAATCCATCCCATTCATTAATTCTAGATTTTAATTCCTATGCAATAGGAGTCTTATTAAGGAAGTAGGAGCCTAATCCGATATGATGGAGGTTTGGGCCTACTTTTTCTTCTAATAGATGCATGGTCTCTGGTTTAATTCCTAGGTCCTTGATCCACTTTGAGTTGAGTTTTGTGCATGGTGAGAGATAGAGGTTCAGTTTCATTTTGTTGTATATGGATTTCCAGTTATCCCAGCACCATTTGTTGAAGAGGCTGTCTTTTCTCCAATGTATGTTTTTGGCACCTTTATCTAATATAAAGTGTACCCTTCCTCTACTTCACCATCGTCACTATCATGTTGCTTTACTTTCCATTCCCTAATGACCGATGAGCATAATTTCATATTCTTATTTGCCATGTGGTTATGTATGTCTTCTTTGGTGAAGTGTTTGTTCACACTTTTTGAAGACTATTTTTAAAAATTGGTTACTTATTACTGAGATTTGAGAGTTCTTAATATTGTCTTTTTCACATACAAAATTTGAAAATATTTTCTCCTGGTCAGCAACTTGAGTTTTCATTATTTAATAGTTTCTTTTTGCAAGCAAATGATTTAATGTTGGGCAGTCCAATATATCAATTTTTTTTCTTTTGTAGGATATGATTTGGGGGGAAGATATAAGAAATTCCTAAATCAAGGTCATAAAAATTGGCTCCTATGTTTTCTTCAATTATTGTTTTTTTAAGTTGGAGATTAGCTGGAAGAATGCGAATTGTGTATGAGTATGATGAAAAAAATTCTTCTTGTTGTTATTTTGTTTTGAAGAGATTTTTAAAGTACATAATTACAGGATCAATTAAAATGGATTCTGGTACACAGCACCAGAATCACAGACATGAACTTTATTTTATAAAATAATATTACAGATAAAACTAGCCTGTATGTTTTGTTTTACATCCTATTTCTACACCCTCAAGTGAGTAACTGACACCATAAACATGTTATATACCTTTTTAGCACATATTATTATATTTTCAGTATGTGTTCACTATGTAAACATGAAAAAATTTTGAGCTTCCAATTTACAAAAATATTATTCTGTTAGTCTGCCATGTGCTGTCTTTCACTCAGTATATATACTTTTTATATACTTGCAGTATATAAAATTTACTTTTATACTGTTGGGATAAATATTTGGGTTGTTTCTAATTTTTTATATCATAAGTAATATTATAAAGCATAGACATTTTTGTCCCACTGTTATAGAGCTGGGGCCTTCTGAGAAACTGAGGCAGCATAAAGACCTGCTCTTCAAACCCCAATTCTCCCAATCAAATCAGGAAGATTTCATACACGTTGCTTAGAGTAACAGGAATGAGTTTATTGACAGGATAGGAAAGGGGGCACTCTCAAGGGAGAGAGTGGGTCGTCTCAGAGAGGAGAGAGACAATGTGCCTCTCCTGCACTCCAGTTTGACTGGGAGATCCCAGAAAAGTTTTGAGAGAGTCCTGTCTAGGTCCACCTCTTGACTTTTGACTGACAGCAGGGTGACATGAGACTTTCAAGTACCCACTGCCATGGCAACTCTAGATCACGTTGGCCCATGCCTACTGGTTCTAATTGGATTCTGAACTATACATTCTTACAAATTTTATGTTCAGGAGAAACTATCCTTATCTCCCTAGGTTTCAGGATCTATTTACAAAAGTCTCCCCCTTCAAGGTAACTTGGGTTCCTCTTATCAACATTAATTTTGGGCCTGCATTTGCTGAGGCATGTGACATATCCTGTACACTTAGGCCAGGCAGGGATGCAGGTAAATTCCTGCTTGGAACGGGAAGCATGTGGGAGCCAGTACAGTGGGCCCGTTTTATAGAATTATTCTCTTAATCTTGTGTTCCCACCACTCACATCTGTCTGTCCCTTAACATCTCATTCTGCATGTAAAGAATCAGAAACTTTTGCTTGTGCATCTCATATTTTATTATATATTGAAAAATAGTTTCCCAAAATTGTACTACCAGTAAGTAAGTTCATTGACATTGTAAGAAAAGTTTTATCTCCTTTGTATCAGATCTTGATATTGCCAGACAGTTTTTGGTAATATGAGAGATTTAACATAATATTTCGCTGTGTTTCTTTAATTTGTATCCATTATGCTTCAGTTTTATTTTAATATTTAAAATAATTTGCTTTCATATGGCAAACCAGTTCCTTTTCCCTTACAATTGCTTTCTTTATAGTGTGTTTTGTCTTAGAGATTTTTTTTTTTCAGATTATTTTGTTTGTTTGTGGTGTTGGTTAAGGCCAGGGCCTTGGGCTTGTTAGGAAAGCTTTCTAAAACTGAGCTACATCTTAGTTAGGTTTTTAAAAAAATATTTTATTGTTGTTCAACTTACTGTTTTCCTAGTCATATATGGTCTCAAGGTTTAATAAAGCATTTCTTCTTTTAAAATATCTTATCTATTTTTTCTGATAGTTTTACAGTATTTAAATTCTTATATACCTGTAATATAATTATTCCATTTAAATTATTCCACTTAAATCCTTAATTACCTGGAATATATTTTTGTGAATGTTGAATAGTAAAAATCTGTTTTATTTTCCTAATTATAATGCAATTATTTAATCTCAAGTGTAGAATAGTCTATTTATTCCCCACTGATTTACAATGTCTGTTCTACAATTCAGTGATTTTTTTCCTTTTGGCTGGAGGATATATTTGAGCTTTCAAGTGTGTTCCATTGATTTCTGTTTTGCTTTGTTTGGTTTATATGTGCACCACTGTTATTTCATTTTTCCCTTTAAATACTATGTGTAGGAGATGTTTCGGTATGCCTCTTCCAAAAGGGAAAAAAAAAAAATTCTTTGAAGAATGAAGGACTTATTTTTCTAGCTGCTATGAATTCTAAAACTCTCTTTTGAATTTTTGCTAGGATGTGAGCCAGCTTGGTAGAGTCACCCCTTCTTCATACCTCCCATGATATTGAGAACATTGTTGTGATACACCTTCTTTATACAGGCAGTAATCACAATGCACTTCCTGCTCCTCCACCTGCACACTGGCATCTCTCTCAATTTGCTTTCCAGGAAATGCAATTAAATCTCTGACTCAATGCAGATTTAACTAAGAACCCACCAGTATGTGGCCTGCAGCTTGACTTTTTATATATAAATGTTTACTTTATGTCTTTCTATTCTTAAGAAAGTCTGCAGGTGTGACAGAAGGGAGAAGATAATACACGTAATTTCAAAAATATCACTGAAGAGTGTTTGAAAGATTATATTATGAAAACATGTACCCTACACCTTTTTTTTCCTAAATGTTTACAAACATATAGATCTGTTACATAGTAGACCACATACAACTTCAGAGATTCAAAGAAAAAAGATGTGGTACTGATAGGGGACAAATAGATGTGTATGGTGGGAACACAATGCTAAGAGAATCATTGTATAAAATGAGCCCACTGTGCTTTCTTTTCCACATGCTTTCTTTTACAAGCAGCAAATTTTCTGCAGCCCTGCCTGGCCTAAGTGTACAGGGTATGTCTCAGCAAACTACCTGTTAGCTGCAGGAGAAATGCAGGTCCAACATAGGTATGTGAATTAGAGGAACCTAGGTTATCCTGAAGGAGGGATAGCTTTATGACCACTTTCACGGACCAGATACTGTAATGCAGGGAGATAAGGATAATTCTTCCCAATCAAAAAATTTGTAAGAATTTATGGTTAAGAATCCACTTAGAACATCAACATGGGACAATGTGACCTAGAGCTGTCATGGCAGCAGGGACTTGAAAGTCTGAAATCATCCTGCTGTCAGTCAAAAGTCAAGAGGTGGACCTGCACAGGACTCTCTGGAGAGTTCTCTGGGAAGAGTGCAAGAGAGGCACACTGTATCTCCTTTAAGAGTGCCCCCTGTTCCTTTTCCTATCCTTTCAACAAACTCATGCCTGTTATTCAGGGTGACCTGTCAGAAATCTTTCTGACTTGATCTCAAGAAAGGGGGATTGAAAGTGGGGGTTATTCATGCTGCCTCAGTTTTCCAGAGGGCCCCAGCACTGTAACAATACCACCATCCTAAAGCTCATTGTCTACTCATTGGCTTTCCTTTTAACCAATATGTTAATATCTTCATTTGACCTTCATATTTGAAATTCTGTGATCAAAACATTTCTTTTCTGTATTCAGTGATTTGTTGAGCAAATATTCAATGGGTAATTATTATGTGCCAAGTATTGAAATATTGAAATGCACATGTTAAAATGGAAACAACAAGAAAAGTAAGGAGCCATACCTGTACCAAAGAAGAACATGAAAGTATGCAGTCACAGGACTGCAAACAGACACTTGTCCAAGCCAAGCAGAGGGGCAGACTGCAGTGGCCATATCAATCATGGTGGTCTCGCAGGCTCAATTTTATTCCAGTTATTAATGGATTTTTTGTTTCTGTTCTATTTCAAGTTTGTTCTTGAGCATTCTTTTTCTGTTTGCTTGAGATATTAAAAATATTAAATATTGAGATATTTAAAATATTTTAAAATCTTAATTTATTTAACTGTATTCCCCTTTATTTTTCCTTTCTATCTCTCTATCCTTTAAGCAAGGAGCATATTCTATTCTTCTTTGCCTCAGAAGAGTTTGTGGCAATGCAGAGAACAGAAAATGCACTCATCTCTATATTTTGTTTCCAGAAAGACCTAACATTGTAGGTTATTTTAAGAAGCATATATATATATATATATATATATATATATATATATATATATATATATATTTTAACCCAAAGAGATTTCTCTGGCCACGGGGACTGCAGAAACATGAAAATTTATGTAGGGCTTGAAAGCACCAGAGAGCCGTACCACGCCTCCCAGCCATCCCACCTGGGATACAGGTACTGGACTGAAAATGGTGGCATGATAGGTACAGCAAACAGGTGTCTGTCCCCCAGGAAGAGCTCACAAGCCATGAGGAACTGCTCAATCTCACAGGATGATGCAGTCAGGGACAATGATATTTCACTGACAACTTAATGAACTGATGCTTGAGAACAACTATTCTGCTCGGAATCCATGTTTTTAATCTGCATAAGATCCTACTACTGTATTATTCAGAAGGAAAGAGGAAAGAGCTACATCCTCGCACGCCAGAATCTGTCAACTGAGATTTATATCTGTAACAAATAGACAATCCTCTGTTCTCCTGTTTATTATTTTCCTTTTGTTCAAATACTGCTTCTTTCTCTATTTCATGATCCTTTTACAGGACTCCATCATCAGTGTTGACACTAGAAAACAAAAGCTGGATCAGAGAAACAGAAACAACAAAATAGGTATCTTCTCAAAATGCTTTTTGGCCTGCAAAACAGCCTCTCATGGTGGTAAATGCATGGCTAAATATTCACAGAATTGATGCGTATGCTTTATCCATTACCCAAAGACTTTACTACTGAGGCATATCCTTGAGAAATTTCTAAAGTTATTATCTTAGAAATGGATCTTCTCTGATGAATATCATTTGCTGTTCCTCATTATCTTGCAACGCATACTCTAAGTTGCAGTTGGAAATGTCAATTCCATAGCGAAATCTACCTATTTCTCTTCTTCCTTCCCAAAATAACTAGTCTGGAGTCTGTATTTTCACAGCACATAGTTCTTCTCTTGTGCACTAGTAAAAATGTTAAATCTTCCTTTGCATATATTTTTTTTCTTTAAGGGTATTATTATTTGGCTATCATCTATCTGCACAGCTCCTGTGCTAATGCCGGAATGTTAAGAGGTGAAATAATTGGGCATGAGAGAAATAACCTTGTCAGTCTATCTTATTTGAATGGAATAAGTGGTAACTAGGCAGATGTGGCATGTTTGGAAGAGGTGAGTCACTGGGGGTGTGGGCCTCTTCCTCCTCCCCTCTCTCTAGTTGCCAGGAGGGGAGCAGTTTCTCTTTGCCATACCCTTCTCCCATGATGTTCTGCCTGTGCTATGTGTAGAGCAATAGTCAGCCATCCATAGACGGAAATCTCTGGAATCAACAGCCCTGTTTTAGTCAGCATTTTTGGAGCTGTGACCAAAATACCTGACAAGAACAATTAGAGGAGGAGAAGGTTTTTTGATGCTCACAGTTTCAGATGTCTCAGTCCATAGATGGCTGACACTGTTGCTTATGGCAGAAGAGTATGACAGAGGAAAGCATCTCAGGACATGGAACAGGAAGCAGTGAGCTCCCATCACCATAGACAAAACATAAACCATAAGGGCACGACCCATCTACCCAACTCATGCAACCACGCCCTATCTGCCCACAGTTACTCTAGTTAATTTCCATCAGAGCATGAATGCAGTGATTAGGTTAGGCTCTCATAATCCAATCATTTTACATCTAATCTTCCTTGCATTGTCTCCTACATGAGCTTTTAGGGGACATCTCATATGTAAACCATAGCAACCCCCAAATAAACTTTTCCCCATTAAGTTATTCTTGTCAGGCATTTTGATTACATTGTCTCCAAGCTGACTCAAACAGAAATTGGTACACAGAAGTGGGATTGTTGCTCACCATATGTTACAGAAGCATTTGGAGCTATATTGTAGAAAGAGGTTAGAAAAGTTTGGAGATGAAAGATGGAAAAGTTTTAGGATGCAGTAAGCAGCAATTAATGAACAATTCTAGTGGGAGCTTAGAAGACCTGAACAGAGACACTAAAGGCTATGTTCAAGAGATGTCAGAAAGAAATGAGGACTCTGTTGGAACAGATAATTCATGTTGTATTTTGCAAAGGAACTTGGCTAAATTTTGCCCACATCCTGAAACTTTGAGGACAAATTTAAAGATGATGTGCTCATTAATCTGACTGATAAACTTTCAAGGCAGCACAGCATTCAGTCAGTAGCATGGACATTGCTGACAGCTTTTATCATGGTTTATGATGAGCAGCAAGCAGAGCTGAAGGATTTTTAAAAACTTATAATTTGACCAGAAAAGTGCTTATAAAACTGGGGGGGGGGCAAAAAAAAGAATGCTTTTTGAAGAGATTACAGCCCCTGAAGAGATGCTAAGAACTTTAAACACAGATGATAGGAAAGATGCCTTGAGAGCATCTCAAGAATTTTCAAGCCCACATCCACTGCAGACATAAAGCAGGAGGAAAAACTCATTTGAGACGAGATCATGGTGGCTCCATATTTTTGGAGCCAGAGGACAATACTATGGCTTGGATATGAGTTGTCCCCTCAAAGTTCCTGTGTTAATGCAAGAATGTTCAGAAGATAAATGATTGAATGGTGAAAACTGTAACCCAGTCAGTCCTTCCTAATTTGAATGTATTGAGTAGAAACTCTTTACATACTGTAGGTATGTAAAGCATGGCTGAAGGAGGTAGTTCACTGGAAGTATGCTCTATAAGGGTTCATGTTCCCTGAAGCCCATTTTCCATTCTCTCTCTCTTTCAGCTCCCATAATTATGCGAACAAATTTCTTATAAGAAATCTCTCTCTCTCTCTCTCTCTCTCTCTCTCTCTCTCTCTCTCTCCATATATATATATATATATATATATATATATATATATATATATATTTCCTGACTGTTATGAGTGGAGTAGCTTTCCTGCATCATATCCTTCCCCACGATGTTCTGCCTCCCTCACCTTGTGCCCAGAGCCATAGAATAACTCTTCTTGGGACTAAAACCTCTGGAACCATCAGGTAAAGCAAACTTTTCCTCCTTTAAATTGTTCTTGTTTGGTATTTTGTTTGTGGGGATGAAAAACTGACTAAAACCGAAAGTGGCCTCCCTTCCAATCAGAATATAAATTTAAATATTAAAGACTTATTTCCGTAGTCCTTAGTGCAATGTTTGCTGCATGACATTTATTTAATCACTATCTCTTAAGTGATCATGTAACTGAATAAACTTCAATTTGTTTTTTTTTTAATTTTCCCATGTATATACCTATACATGCATGTGGATATATGTGCATAGGTAGGTGTGTGTATATGTTCTATGAAAAGAAAACATTTTAAAAAACTGTTCATATTATAATGGGAGAGAAAAATTCTGAGGTCAATAACATTTATTATGAGACTAAAGTATATGAAACATTACATGTTATTGCCTTGCTTTTCTAAGCCTTTGTTAATAGGCTTAGCTGATATAACATGCCAATAAACATACCCAGATAAATCTATCTGCCCAAATGACAATGGTGTGATGAGCAATTCAAGGTTGTTATTCAGTTACACTTCTCTCCTACACCACTCTTTGTGTACTTGCACATGTGAAGGAGATTTATGGGGCTCCAGATTAGCTTTCTATGCAAAAAAATTCACTGAGAAAAATTTAATTATGTACTCCTATCACTCACAGTGTGTCGGGTAAAAGACTGAATGTCAAAAATAATTGTCAAGAAGGAAAATGGATGTGGCAAAAGAAAAATGGAATTCTTAAAGAGTGCAAACCACCCCGTTGAAAACTACTTGTAATTTATCACATCAGTCAGTTATATTTGTAGGTTCTGAAAACTGAAGTGCCTTAATATTTCTGAAAGATAAAATATGTTCTCACTTTAGTATACAATATCTTATCTTTCAAGAGCACTGCTTTCTGTTTACCTGCTAATAAAAAATAAATTAAAATATTTATTATAGAATTAAAACTCAGTAATAGGCAGTTGATTTTATGTAGAATGTGACCTGGATCAGAAATGACATAATTACATACTGAGTATGTTATTCAAGTAAATATAAAATAAACAATAAATTAACTTTGACTATTCTTATTCTATTACTATTTTTGATGTACAATTCTAGGACACAATTTTTAAAAGAAAACATCTTGCCTCACACTTTGACATAGTCTTTTCAACTATTTCCATTATTAACTTAAATCAGTAAAATAGCATAATTTTAGTAGTGTTTAATGTGAATATTTTAAGATATATTTAATGAGATGAAAAAGTTTATTTGGTTTCAATTTTTTTTTTCAAGTGTATTAGTAATTGCCAATGTGTGAATGGTTAGAATAGTCTAAGTGTTCGTAAACACTATTAAAGAAACTATGTATTTTACCTAGTTTTAATTTTTTTGTAGTGGAAAGACTGATATGAATATATATTTATTTCTAATGTTCTTCACTTGGCATTATTTATAACATCCTTTCAACAGATATTACAATATTATATTGCCAGAAATCCACGTTTTTTTAGGGTGGATTCTTTTTTTTTTTTTTAATATTTATTTATTTACTTTAGTTGTACACAATGCAATGCATTTATGTTTACGTGGTGCTGAGGATCGAACCCGGGCCGCGCACGTGCAAGGCAGGCGCTCTGCCGCTGAGCCACAACCCCAGCCCCAGGTGGATTCTTATTCATTGGAAAATATGTAAATGAATCAGACATATGAGGAACTCCTGTGTATCCACTGAGATCAGAAATTCAATAGAAATAATGATGTCCTTATAATCTGCATGAAGGTAGAAAAGGAGGAATAATAGAATTGAAAAAAGACCTACCCAAAAGACCTACCCAAATTCTGTTCCCTCTTTGTATTAGGGTTCTCCAGTGACACAGAAGTAACAGGAAGAAGGGAGGGAAGGGAGAAAGACAGAGAGAGAGAGAGAGAGAGAGAGAGAGAGAGAGAGAGAGATTGATTTCTTATAAGAAATTGGTTCACATAATTATGGGAGCTAAGAAGTCTCACAAACTACAGTCAGAAAACTAGATACCCAAGAGAACTGTTATTTCGGACCAAGTCTGAAGGTCTGAAAACTAGGAGAACTGATGGAGTAAATTGCAATCTATATTCAGTAGAAGACTGATGTCCCTGGTAGAAGACTATTAGGCAGGGAGTGTTTGATTCAGGTCCGTAGTGGACTAGATAATGCCCTGTTTTGGGGATAGTAATCTGCTACACATACACAACCAGGAAACATCTTTAACCAAATACCTAGTTACCCTATGGCTCAAGCAGGCAAGTTTACACATAAAAGTAACCATCACACCCACTTTTATTCCTGATATTATCAGAATAACTGGGTTCAAAAACACTCCAGTACTTCCAATTTTAGACATTCTATGCCTATTTCTTTATCTCTGTGTCAAAAATAACAACTGCTACTTCCTAGTGTTGTTGTAAAGTCTAAATGACATAACACATTTGAATTGCTTGTCAGAATGTAGTCCTCATATCAGCTGCTATTGTCATTATTAAAAGTAACCAAAATAATAAAGGTTTAAATGCATCTAAAATCTAAGTTTTTAATAGGGCTAAAGTGCATAATCCTAACATGTGCAGAGAGTTAGGAACTTTAGACAAAGAGCATGAATGACTGCCACAGGGGGCAGTCTCATGGACAAGGTGAAATATTTGCTTCAAGAAATGGCAGGAAGTCTAATGTCAGCTTCTTTCCTTTGAGTCACTTGGCCTTACTGCAAACCATGTCAGATACGTTTTGTTTCCACCAAAACTTCTATCTTAATTTTTGAGACATTTCAGTGTACATGCAACTAGCTCCTCTTGGATTTATCTTACTTTGGCAATGTCCCCTTAGATTCCACTTCTATCACTGATTTGCAGGGATAAATCTGGGAACCTCTAGAATCTAGAAAAAAACCCACCTCAGAAATCACACATAATGATAATTACTCTCTGAGCATGAAACTTTATCAGCCCAAGGTTCTTATCAAGTCATTCTCCTTGCTCCCACTTTATGTTCTCATAGCAATTTCAAAACATTTTGATTCTTCTGATTCCTGTCCAGAAGACTGCTCTTCATATCTTCTCCCTACCTTGCTGGAACTTTATAGTCTTCACTATTTTCTCACTCAGCAGCACCCATTTCTTAGCACGTTTATTCCACTACCATCTGCCAGACATTCTGAGTTCTGATCACCAAACACCTCACATAGTTGTTTACTGTTGGAGGAAAAGATTTAAACTTTCAGTATTATTGACACACCTAAATCCATATTGTCAGAAATTACCAATATTTTCTTTATTATCATTCCTTTGACTTATGCATGGTCAGTTTCCTCTCTGTGCTTTCTAATATGTATTGTAATCTTCACCATTGAGTCAACTGATAAGGACATTCCTCTCTGGTGTGCTTGCATGACTCTACAAGAAATATTTAGTCAGAAAAGATTCAGGGGGCTTTATTGAACACAAAATTATTTCTAAGACTAGCTGGAAAAACATGCATTCAAGAATATTGTATAAGTTTAGCCAGGTGGGGTGGCACACACCTATGACCCCAACACCTCAGGAGGCTGAACACAAGCAGGACGAACACAAGTTGGAGGCCAGCCTGGTCAACTTAGAAAGACTCTATCTGAAGATAAAAAAAGAACTGGCTATGTGGCACAGTGGCTAAGTGCCCTCTGTTCAATCCCCAGTACCAAAAAAAAAAAAAAAAAAAAAAGAGAGAGAGAGAGAGAATATTGTATAAGTTTAAATATCACAATCATTTATCACAACTGAACTTCCCTTCTAATACAACTTACTCAGAGTTATCCTTAAAGTTTTACTGCACTAATGTCATGTTTCTGCAGATAGATTTCAAATTATGTAACCCAAACAACAAAGTAAGACTAAGGAGGCTAAATAGACATCTTACTGTTTTATAATTTATGATAGCTTCTGGGTTTTTTTTTTTTTAATAAGAAACAAAATTCCCTCATTTATTTACATTTACTATTTTGGTATTCATATTTTGCTGGAATCTATGCATTTGTTTAGTTTACCTGTTGGGTAATTAAGAACATTACACCATAAACACCCAAAGAAGGGAACATGAAGAAAACTACTAGAGATTTTTGACTTCAGTTCTTTGAAGTGAGAAATATTTTATCATTCCTTAATATTCTAATTAACTTCTGGTCAAGTTCTGATACTCACACTACACTGAAAACTAAATGTCTATAGTTACTTAAAACTAAATTTCTATAGTTACTATATAAGATGGGGACATGGAAGAATATAGACTTCTAAAACTTTCTTACATTAACTCATTTTTATAGAAGGAGTTAAATATATCCAGAGAATAAAGCATGTTTGTTTGGTAGAGATAGTGAAACTTAATTAGCTATAAAGGGTACAACAAAGTGTTTAAATGTTGTTCCACTGAAACTTATTTTAATACAAGAGATTCAGCAAAGATTAAGTTGAGAGAGGCAAAGATTAAGTTGAGAACTGAAAATGAATGGGTTTTGAGAGCTACGATCTCGTCATTGGATTAATCCATTTGATAATTTAATAATTTCAATGGATTTGGGGGTGGTAATTGTAGGCAGGTGAGCAGGGCTGGAGGAGGAGGTAGGCCACTGAGAAATGCCACGGGAATATATATCTTATTCCTGCTTCTTTTTCTGCCTCTAGTCTGCCATGAGCTGAGCAGATTTCCTCCAACATGATGCTCTGTCTCACCTTAGGTGCTGAGTGATGGACTTTGCTGACCTTGAACTTAGCCTCTGAAACCATGACCCAAAATAAACTTTTCCTCCTGTAAGTTGCTCTTGGTAGGTATTTTGGTCATAGTAATGAAAAGCTAAGGAACACACTTGATTTTTTAACGGTTAAGTTTTTAGAGTTTTTTATGCATTCTGACTATTAACCCTCTGTCAGATAGCAAATAATTAACAGATAAATTTTCCTAGTCTTTAGGTTGCCTCTTCACTCTGTTGATTGCTTACTTCAGTGTGCATGAACTTATCAGTCTGATGTAATCCTGTCTGTCAATGTTTGCTTTTGATGTCCTAACCAGAAATTCATTGTCTATACAATATCTTGAACTGTTTCCCCTATGTTTTCCTCTAGTAGTTTCAGATTTCAGGTATTACATTAAGATTTTGATCCACCTGGAACTGATTTTTGTACAGGGTGAAAGATAGGGTCAAATTTTAATCTTCTGCATGTGAACATACAGTGTTCCAGCACCCTTTGTTAAAGAGGTAGTCCTTTTGACAGCGTATGTTTCCTGCACCTCTGTTTGTTGAGAATCCGTTGATACAGATGCATGGCCTTATTTCTGTGTTCTCTATTTTGTCCCATTGTTCTGCAGGTCTGTTTTTATGAAGAAAGAAAAAAAAAAAAACATCTCTTGCATGTCTTGAAATCAGGTACTGTGATACGTACAGCTTTGATATTTTGCTCAAGATTGCTGTAGCTATTTGGTTCTCTTGGACTTTCTTCTAATTTGTTTTTCCTTTGAAGGTTATTGTTTTATACAGAATTTGAAAATATTAACATTTCTAAGTCCTTTAAGTACATAATGAACTGAACAGAAAAAAAGTTTTCTGAAAGTAAAAAAAAAATATTTACACTTTAGAGCTCAATGTTTCTCATAAAGTATTTCCATTCCACTTGTGTCTTCATACATACTTAGGGTATTGATATCTAACTCATTCTGCCATTATTCTTATCCCCTTGCCCCCTCTCCTCCCCTCTTCTCCTTTGTTCTATTTAGCATTCCTTCATTCCTCTCATCCCCCCTCCCTTGCCATTATAAGTCAGTATCATAGCAAAGGAATCATTCGACCTTTGGTTTTTTGGGATTGGCTAACTTCACTTTAACATTTTCTCCAACTCCATCCATTTACCTGCAAATGCAATGATTTTATTCTCTTTTACTGCTGAGTAGTGTGCCTTCCATTGTGTATATATGCCAAAGTTTCCCTATCCATTCATCTACTGATGGCATCGGGGTTGTTTCACAATCTAGCTATTGTGAATTGTGCTGCTATAAACATTGATGTGGCTGTGTCGTCCTAACCAGTGTAGTAAGCTGTTTTTAAGTCCTTTGGGCAAATAGGCCAAGGAGTGGGATAGCTGGGTCTTTCCTCTAAATTTTAAGATTGTTGTTTCTTGCTGTCAAACTAAAAAAAAGAACTATTAGAGTAGAAAATAAAAGTTGATCTCTTGCTCACACACATTGCTGCTCAAGCTCCCACAAACATAAGCTGGCAAAATATCACATTCAGAAATAATCAAAGAGAAAACTGAGGGTGTTTACTGCATTTTCGTGAAGAATGTCAAAGATAATGATGTGTTCGTACTGAATTTGAAGATTGTTTTGGAAAGTATGGACATTTCAAAAGTATTAATTCTTCCAATCTATGAACATAGAAGTCATTCTAATTTTTATTGTCTTCTTCAATTCAGTATAGGAGATTTAGGAATATGATTGTCAAAATTTGCAGAAAGTAGAGCATCTAGAGCTATAGCCCAATCATTATCTTCATCAGTGAAGAATAAGTTTAGCTACCATGGAGGTATAAGACTCAATTGTATTTTGCCAAAAAATACTCCTGTTGGAGTATATTGTGTAATATTTCGTGACGTCACACAATTTGTGGCAGTGATCTTTCCACTACAATGGAAAGTTTATTCCTACGTGTTAAGATTTGTTTTTTGAGTATTGAAGAGGTCTTGGGATTATAGCTTTCAAGTTGGCACAGTTTCTTTCTCTGCAAATTTTTTTATAGGGCATATTGAAAAAGAAACCTGCTGCTTTTCATATGATGATTAGGAAGTTTTGTATCATGCTGTTGTACCATTTTTTTTTATTACAGTTCCTAACTAGTCTTTTTGGTGGCCGCTTGTCTTTTTAGGTAGAGAGCCATGGTATTTTTAAAATTGTTTTTATATGCCATAAAATCACATCATCTGTAAACAAGAATAATTTTACTTTCTCGTTTGCCTCAAGTAAACATTTGTGGGCCCCCGGGGCATTGCACATAGGCCCCGTGAACAGTCCTGGACCCGTTTTTTGAAAATGGCCTTGACTAAATGCATGTCTCCATATATATCATATCTAGAATGGCATTGATTACGCCCAAGGATTAGCCCTGAATGTATTCCCGTAGGAATCCTTTTTGTGCATCTGGGGCATCCGGCCTGAATCATTTGAGCACGGTATGAATTTGATTTTATTTTATCATATCTTGGCATTGGGGATATTGCATCTGGGGCATTAGCATTTTATACCTTGGCATATCTTGGTTGATTATAATAATTTTGTCTGGAATATCCTGTTCTAGGTTGAAACCTTTGGGAATTTTGAGGGGAGGGAATTTTTCATCACTGCAGCAATTACGTTGCCTGTGATAACAGCCTCGTTAATGTCTTTGCACAGTCTGATATAAATTGATAAGTCTTTTTTACTTCTCCATGGCCTTATTGCATCCTGGCAATATTTATTAGCGTTCTCGTATGCTAATTGGATAACTAGGGGCATAGCTTGCTCGACTTCTCCAAAAACTCTAGATGTTGTTTTTAAGAGCCTATCTACAAAATCAGCGTAAGGTTCGTTAGGCCCTTGTATAACTTTTGATAGGCTGCCTTGCAGATCCCCTGTGCCTGAGATTGTCTTCCAGGCTTTCACAGCTGCAGTGTGTACCTGGGCATACACACCTGGATCGTATTGTAGCTGATTTTGTAGTTCGGCGAACTCACCCTCCCCTGTGAGCATATCTATATTGCGTTGAGGGAAACCTGCTGCAGCATTTCTCTTTGCTATTTCTGAACAAAGTTCCTGGAATTGAGTTTTCCAGATTAGGTATTGTCCCCCACTTAGTACCGCTCTGCATAGACTTTTCCAATCTGAGGGGGCTAAGGTTAGGGTGTTAAGTGACTCTATCATACTTAATGTGAACGGAGCTTGAGGCCCATAGGTCATTACCGCCTCTTTAAAATTCTTTATTGTTTTAAAGTCTAGGAACTCATGATATCTTTGTCCCTGTTCATTTTGAAATACTGGCAGTTCTAGGTGCTCCTGCGGTCTATGTTGTTCGAGAGCGTATAAGCGCTCTGAAAGGCCGCCAATTTCTACCTCAAGGGCACGTATACTCTGATCCATACTCTTTATTGTTTCTGTTAGGGATTCCATCCATGAAGGAGCAGAGGGCGCTAGTGGTTCCTCTATTTGACGGCCTTTTCTCTTTTTTAATTTCTTTTTGTTCTTTTTATTGGAGACTGTGCTCTCCGAATCGCTTTTTGATTCCTCTTCACTACTAGCTTCATAATTCCTAACCGGCTCAGTAGAGGAGACTGTACTTTCATGGTTTGGCTCCTTGTTACTATTATTACTTTCACTAGTATCCTGAGTTTCAGTTTCTAAGGAGAGTACATACTCCTCAGCTAATTTTATTAAGCTTCTGATGGCTTTTGCAGATCTTACTTTTGAATTTACATTCCTACTCTCCTTGCTGGTCTCCACTGAGTCAGAGGATATGCTTTCTTGTTCACTTTTCTCACTATCCTCTGAGTTCTCAATATCAAAAATTTCATTCATGGCTTTTATAAACCGACTTTTTGTTATATTTGCTCCCATCTTTTTAAATTTTCTTTTTTCTTACCTTGCCGCCGAATTCCCCGTACAGGCCGCCACCTGTCGCTGCCTGAAGCGGAAGTCGCTTGGAGCAGCGAACGCCACAGGAAAATTCGGAGGCAGGATGAAAATGAAAAAAGGTCTTTTATTCTTCTCCTCTCTCCAGCTCCAGCAATCACTCCAAATGCTCTAACTCCAACCACCACCTTCTTCTTCCCAACACACACTAACGAACCTCACCCAGTTATATACATATAGCTTTAACAAGGACACGTGCTTACAGCTCGAGCTTACAGGTGCGTCACGCAGTGTTCACGGGCATACAAAGATTCTTTGAATAATGTATCAACATCAGGTGGAAACTAGAACATCTTTTATGGCTCTCAGCTAACCGCAATCTTTAGCTATCTCCTTGATTATAGGCTCCTTCATCCTCTAAATTTTAAGATTGTTGTTTCTTGTTTCGTGAAGAATGTCAAAGATAATGATGTGTTCGTACTGAATTTGAAGATTGTTTTGGAAAGTATGGACATTTCAAAAGTATTAATTCTTCCAATCTATGAACATAGAAGTCATTCTAATTTTTATTATCTTCTTCAATTCCTTCATCAGTATTTTGTAATATTCATGGCAGTGATCTTTCCACTACAATGGAAAGTTTATTCCTACGTGTTATTTTTGAGTATTGAAGATGGGATTATTTTCAAATTTTCTTTCTCTGCAAATTTTTTATAGGCATATAGAAATGCTGCTTTTCATATGATGATTTTTGTATCATGCTGTTGTACCATTTATCAGTTCTAACAGTCTTTTGGTGGAGTCTTTAGGTCTTTATATGCATAAAATCACATCATCTGTAAACAAGAATAATTTTACTTTCTCGTTTTGCATTTTTATGTCTTTTATTTCTTTATCTTTCTTAGTTGATCTAGCTAAATTTTCTAGCACATATTTAGCAAGGTTGGTGACTGGGAAATCTTTATTGTTTCTGATCTTAGAGAAAATTTCTTCAGTTTTTCCCCACTCCCCATGATGTTAACTGTAGGGTTGTTGTATGTGGCCTTAAGTATGCTGAAGTATAATCCTATAATTAATTCTATCAGAAATTTCATCAGGAAGAGATGTTGAAGTTTATTACAGGCTTCTTCTGAACATAATGAGGTAACCATATTATTTTAATCTGTGATTTTATTTATGTGAGGCATTACATTTAGGGATTTGCATTTGTTGAACCATCCTTTCATCCCAAGAATAAAACCAACTTGATCATGTATATTATCTTTTTGATGTGATGTTGAATTTCATTTGCTAGTTTGTTGCATATTTTTACATGTATGTTCATCATTGTTATTTATCTATCACTTTATTTTTTTGTTGGGTCCATGTCAGATTTTGGTAGCAGGGTAAGGCTGGCCACATAGAATGAGTCTGGAAAGGTCCCTTCCTTCAATTCTATGGAATAGTTTGAGAAGCATTGGTGCTAATTCTTTAAATGTTTGGCAGAATTCATCAGTGAAACCATCAGTTCTGAGCTCTTCTTTGTTGAGAGATGTTTTATTACTAACTGTGTATCATTATTTTTACTATTTTATTCATGATTTTATATCCTCTTTGTTCAATTTTGGTGGTGATATGTGTCCCAAAGTTTGCCTATTTATTCTATATTTTCCAATTTGCTAGCATAACATTTTTCAAAGGACACCTAATCTTTCTTTGTATTTCATTGATCTCTTGATTATCATATGGTGATCTTTGTTTCTCCTTCTCCTCCTCCTTCTCCTTCTCCTTTTTGTCTTAACATCTATTTTGTCAAATATAAGTATAGCTACTCCTGCTCACTTTAGGATTTCATTTACATGGAATATTATTTTCTGGACTTTCACTTTCAGTCTGCATGTGTCTGCACTGGTGGGGTCAATTTCTTACAGGCAGACTATTGTTAGGTCTTGTTTGTTAATTCATTCAGCTGATCTTTACCTTCTAATTGGAGAATTTAGTGTGTTTACATTGCAGTGATTAATGTTTGATTAAAACTGCTCTCCCCAGGACTAGTGAGGGCTCTAAAACATTTGTTATTTTTTGTATTTTTTTTAATTTTAGTACTTCTGATGGTATGAAGTATTAATTAACTTTGGTTTTGATCTTCATTTATCTAATGGTTAAGATTTTAAACATCATGTCATGTGCTTATTGGCTATTTATGCATTATTTTTAGAAACATATCTATTCAAATCCTTTTACCACTCTGCTTGAGCTATTTGTCTTTTGATTTATTTATTTGTTGAATGGGTGTGTAATTTATTTATTCTGGATATAAGTTCATTATCAAAATATAATTTTGAAACATATTTTTCACTTCATGAGTTACTTTATTCCTTTCTTGATGATATCCTTGAAAGTATAAAAACCTTCAATTACAAACTTCATTTAAATGAACATATCCGATTTATCTATTTCTTTTTTGTTACATGGTGTCATATTTAATATGGTGTCATTTTTAAGAAGCATAATCCAAGGTCATGAAGATGTGTTACAAAGCTTTTTCCTAAGAATTTTAAGAATTTTGTTCTTTATATTTAGGTCCATGACTCATTTTTTGTTAACTTTTACATATTGTGTGAGGGAGGTGTCCAGCTTCCTCTCATTGCAAGCAGATATCCAGTTCCCCCAGCACCACTGGTGGAGAAGATCATCCTTGCCCATTGAATGGTCTTGGATTCCTTGCCAGAAATGGAATGACCATGAATGTAAGGGTATCTTTCTAGACTCCCAATTCTGATCCATCAAGCTGCATGCCCAGTCTTATGCTAGTACCACACTGTGCTGGATACTGTACACCGGTAGTAATATGTGAAAAATGGAAATATAACTTTAGCAACTTTGTCCTTCTCTTAAAAATCACTTTGGCTCCTGTGGGTCCCTTGCATTTCCAGATGAATTTTACAATCACCTCATCAATTTGCCCAAAAGATTGCCCAAGAATTTTAATAGGGATTGACAAGAATATAAAGAGAAATTTGAAGATGATTGACATTTTCTGCCTCTCCATGGACGTGAGATTTATTTCTTCTTATTTAGAATTTCTGTAGTTTCTCTCAATAATATTTTTTCACTTCTCAGTGTGTAAGGCTTCACTACTTGTTAAATTTATTTTAAACATGTATTCATTTGGTGTTATTGTAATTAGAATTATTTTAAATATAACTGTAGATGGTTTATCTCTAGTTTATAGAAGTGTGATTGGTTTTGTATTTATCTTGCATCTTAATAGGTTAGTGAACTTAATTATTAGTTGTAATGGCTTTTTTCATAACATACTTAGGATTTTCTGTATAAAAGATCATGCTATTTTAAACAGATAGTTTTAGTTCTCATTTCTAATGTTGACACACTTTATCTATTTTTCTTGCTTAAATTCCTGATGAAGACCTCCATTGCAGTATTAAATAGAAGTATCACTACTAGTTGATTTTTATTTTTTATTCTGGATATGAAAGCAGTCTTTCACCATTAATTATGATCTTACCTGTGATGTATTGTAGCTGCCCTTATCACATTGAGGAAGTTTGTTTTCAATAAAATCTGGCTGAGTTTCTAATTGTAAAATTATGTTGGAATTTGTCAAGCATATTTCCTGGCTCTATAGAAATGACTACATGTCCTATATTATATGAATATAATGTAGTACATTCATTGATTTCTATATGTTGAACTAATTAAACTTGTATTCCTGTGATAAATCTTATTGGTCACAGTGTATGGTAGTTATATATTAGATAGATGTGATTTGGGGGTGTTTTCTTTGGGAGATTTGCATCTCTAGTGATAAAGGATATTTGATTTTAGGATGTTTTTTCTTATTGTGTCTTTAGATTTGATACCAGGGTAATACTTCATATAATAGAAGGAGCTGAGAAGTACTCTTTCTTGTATTCCTTGAAAGACCTTATAAAGAATAAGTGTTAATTATTCTTTATTAGTTAGGTCAAATATACCACTGAAGATGTTTAGAAAAGGGATTTTTCTCTGTGATAATTCTTTTGAGTTCTAATTTAAACTTTTTGTTTGTTTAAGGTGTATTCAAATTTTGAGTAGGTTTTGATAATTTCCATCTTCTTTACAATATGGTGATTTCATCTAGGTTATCTAATATGTGTATTTACAATTATTCACAGTATTGTCTTATAATCATTTTTATAAATCAGTGTTGATGTAATTTCTTTTCATTCCTGATGCTAATACCATGTTTCTTTGCTGTTCTCCTTGTTCAAACTAAAGTTTTGTTCATTTTATTAATCTTTTCAAGATCCATTTTTGGTTTTATATATATATATTCTTCCCTATTGTTTATTGATTAACTATTTTGTTTTTGCTCTAATCTTATTTCCTTCTTTTTTTTTTTTTGTTTTGTTTTGAATTTAATGTGATCTTCTCTGTCTAGTTTCTTAAAGTGGAAATTTTAGTCACTAATTTGATACATTTCTTCTTTTTAATATTGACATTTGCAAGGATAATAAATCTCTCTCTAAGCAAGCATTAGCTGCATCTTAGAAATATGGGTATACCATATTTTTGTTTTTGTTAATCTCAAGGTAATTTTCAGCTTCTCTGTGATTTTTTTGACTCAGAACTTTCATAAATGTGTTCTTTAACTTCACATTTTTGTTAATTTACTGCTTTTTTTCTTCACTATGTAATTTCATACCCTTGTAGTTGGAGAATATAATTTGTATAATATTAATCCTCTTAAATGATTTTTAATATTTCTGTGGCTGAATGGATCCTATCTTCTGAAGAACATTGCATATGCACTTGAGAAGAATGAGAAGAATGTATTATCTTATTTGGAGAGAATGGTCTGTAGATACCTATTAGGTCCAGTTTTTTTCTAGTACTACTTAAGTCGTATAATTATTTGTTGATATGTTGCCTGTTTGATCTACCCACTATTGAAAAACGAAATACTGAACTCTCTGTTGAATTGTTGAAGATTGTCTTCTTTTCTGTCACTTCCTGTGGCATATATTTTGAGGTCCTACATTTTCCTATTGTTTTAGTCTGAAACTACTTGTATCTTTTAGTCTGTAGTAACTCTTATAAGCAGCAAGTAGTTAGAGATACATATATTTTAGGCCGTTCTTCAACTCAGCATTTGAATTGGAGTTTTATATATGTTTATAGTTTATCTGATTATTGAAGGGTAGAGTTCACATCTGCCTTAATTGTATTTATTTTTACATTTCCTATATCTTTTGTTTCCTTCTTTTTCTTCTAGCTGCATTCTTTTGTTTTAAGTGGATATTACCAAGTGTATCATCCTAATTCACTTCCTGATTTTACTATATTCTTTTAGTTACATTTTTTAGATATTTTCCTAGTGATTACAATTAATATACTTTTAACAATTTAGTTTTAATTATAATGAACTTAATTTTAATGTTATACAGAAATTTTTGCCCCATATACCTCTGTTTTTTCTTTTTGTTCTCTAATTGCATTTTATGTTTACAAGTCTTTCCTTTGTGTGTATGTATGTAAATATCTAAATATTTCTAAGTCCATAACACAGATGGACTGAATGTACATGTTTTTTAAAATCATCTAGGAAAACAAATGCAAGCAAAAATGCACTTATATTTTCTATTTATCCACTTTTGAACTTTTATCAGTGTGCATTATTTCTTTAGGGGGATTCATTTCACTAATATTCTTTCTGTCTAACGGGCTTCCTCATAATTTTATGCAGCACAGAGATTTTTTTTCCTAAATTTTAGTGTTCCTGGGAAATTCTAAATTTCTTCTTCATTCTAGAGGGATAGTTTTGCTGTATTATTTTGTATATTTTGTGAAATTGCTATTTTTAGTGTGAATCTATTCTTAATGACTCTGCATCAAGACTTACAGATATGTCAGTACTGGTTCTCACATATTCTAAGTCCAAGATACCCTTCCTGTTAGAGAACACCCAACCCTGGAATCTAGAGTCTTCTCTACTGGTGAAAGCTTCAGAGTAGCTTCAAACCCAGCTACCATGACTTCCTTTAGCATTTTGTACTTCCAGATTTTTTACTGATATATTAATTAATTGAAGACCACAAACACAAGTAGCAGCACCTCTTCTAAGCTGCCTTCTACATCACAGAGCCTTTATTTCAAATCCAGGTAAAAAAGCAAATAGACATGCAATAAACTGAATAATTATGAAAGCGATCTTGTACTACAAGGGGGATAGAAGTCAAGACTTAAGTTCTGCAAATGTGGGGAGAGACTGGAAAATATCCTCAGGCTGTCAGGTTAAGCTCAAATTTGCTTCAGACTACATGAATGGAATGTTACCTAGGATTAAGGGGAAACAGGCAAAAGAACATTCATAAGAAAGTCTTGAAACCCACTTTTGGCTGCACACTAGCAATTTGCCAAGAAAATACTAAACTAAATTTGAAAGAAGGTAATGTAAGCCAGGAAAATTTTCTTTTATTTAATGTTTCATATTAAAAATTTATTCATAAATGCAATAAAGGAGTAAATTACAAATATCCATGAGAAAAAGTGAATAATAAAAATGGAATCACAATGATTCAGATATTTTAATCATTAGAAGGAAATATTATAAAAATTACATTATAGAGTTATAATAAAATATTGAAAATTTTAGTTGAGAACTTCTGCATTATATGTAGGAGTTCCTCTCAAGAATTGAAAAATCACAATTGAAATTTAGAATTAGAAAATTTGATTTAGTAGATTTGATACGGTAAAAGAAAAAATAAGGTATAAAATGAATTTATAGAAACAACTGAGATATATAAAATGTTTTTTAAAAAATGTATAAATAGACATAAAGTAGGCAAAAGAATATGTGTTCATGTGTGTCGATAAAAAATCTAAGATATGTATATTTAGAAACCCAGAAGGGAAAGAGAAAGAAGAATGGAATGGAATAAATATTTGAAGTAGGCTAAATACAGATTCAAAACAAAATGAAACAAACCATAGCAAGAAGAAAACTGTCATCATAATCATAGTAAAAACCAATAAGACAACATAAAAAACCAATAAGACGACGTCAAAACTCTTCTGAAGTACTTGCTGGGATTTTCTAATTCTGATTTGGATTGTTTCTTTACATCTTCCATCATTTTCCAGCTATCTATTATCTCATTTTGAAACAGTGGACTTCAGGTGGACCTGGGTCCTAAGGGTGGAGGTCCGCTGTGGATTTGCTGTCTTCAGGGAAGTTACTCTGACTCTGCTTTGCTTCGTTTCTATTACTTATCATTCCTTCCTACTGAATCTTGATAATTTCTGTTGCTCTTCTTTGTGTGAAGCTGAAACTTTGAGAATAAAGTAGGAGACTTAAGGAAGGCACATGTAATGTCACAGGGCTTTCTCTCATTTTGCTCTTTCTCTGCAGGAGCCCTGTTTGGGGAGATGGCTTGAATTGCGGTTGACTATGAGCCGTGGAGATTTGGGCATTGTCGCCTTCCGTAGTCTCACGGGACTTGTCCCGGGATCTCGAGTGACTTGGCCGAAATTGCTGATCGGGTCAGCGCCATTTTGGTGGTGTGTGTGGCGTGTGTTAGTTGTTGTTAGAACCAGAGAGAAAAGTTATAAGAATAAAAAGCTGTTCGTCTCCAGTTTGCCTCTGAACTTCTTCCCGTGGCTCCGTTGCTCCAAGCGCTTCAGGAGGCAACATTTCTCATAAAATTCTAAAACACAAATACTTGCTTTCTGGGATTTTCTGAGTTTCCTTCACAATCTTTGATCAGTACTTTTCCTTTCTTTTCTCTATCCCTCAACTTTGTCTCTACCTTCTAGTGCTAATGCCATTCTTTTTATTTTATTTTATTTTTTTTTTTTTTGCTGATTTATCTGTACTCAATTTTAATGCCCATAAAATTAAATTATTTATTTATTTATTTATTTATTATAATTTGTCATGTAGGACAGCAGAATGCATTTCAATTCATAGTACACACATATACAGCACAATTTTTTCATGTCTGATTGTGCACAAAGTAGAGTCACACTATTCGTGTCTTCATACATGTACTTTGTGTAATGATGTCCATCTCATTCTTCCTTCTTTCCTACCAGCTGTCCCATCCCTACACCTCCCTCCCCTTTGCCCTATCTAATGTTTCCTCCCATGCTCCCCCCAACACTGTACCCATTATGGGTCAGCATTCTCATATCAGAGAAAAAATTCGGCAGCTGGTTTTTTGGCATTGGTTTACTTCACTTAGCATAATATTCTCCAATTCCATCCATTTACATGCAATTGCCATGATTTTATTCTCTTTTAATTCTGAGTAATATTGCATTATGTATATGTACCACAGTTTCTTTAACCATTCATCTACTGAAGGGCATGTAGTTTGGCTCCACAATTTAGCTATTGTGAATTGTGCTGTCCGTTTTATAAGAGCTAATAACTCTGTATCTTCACCTCCTTCCCCCTCAACATCTCATCCTACACCTCATTCCCGGTTCTCTATCCATCACCAGAAACCGTAGACCCTTTCGCAAACCTACTGTTTATATTGTAGATAATAATTGAATTCACCATTTCTGCATATTATAACAAAACTATAAACATCTTAATAGCAGCTATTTGGTTTAAGGTTATATATTGTTTGCATGGGGATCCATTAACATTGTTCTTCCCCTCAAAGGAGAGATTTTGGAACCCTGCAGGGGTACTATAAGCCTGGATCCACAGTGCTAGAAGCAAAGACACATGAACAACATGAAAAAATAAGGCAAGAAAGCTCCCCCAACAACCAAGATACCACATTATTAGAATCCATGGCCAGCACCACACAGAAGAAATAATGGAGAAGGAGTTCACAATGTACATAATTGAAATGTTCTGTGAATTAAAGGATGATATAAGAGAGCAAATACAGGCAGCAAAAGATTACTTCAAATAGGAGATAGAGGTTCTAAAAAATAAACCAAACAGAAATCTTTGAAATGAAAGAAACAATAAATCAAATTAAAAGCTCAAATTATCATGTAATTATGTAGCAAGTATTCTCCAACAACTTTTGTTTTGTCATAATTAATCTATTTTTATTTGTACATTTGGAAAGATGGGAAAACAATCATTATTGCAAAATCATCAAGTTCATTTATGAGATAACCTTTGATATCATAACCCAACAAGGTATTACAAGGTAGTGAAATCACCAAATAAAATTCTCATGAATCTAACTGCAAAAATTGTAAACAGAATATTAAGAATTTCCAGCAACATAAAAAAGGTAAATACTGAATAATCAGTTGAAATTCAGTCCAGCAATCCAAGCTTGTACAAACATAAAATAATCAATAATATCAATCATCACATTAATAAAGTAGGAAAATCACAATGTTAGTTAACATGTAGAAAAGGATGAATGATAATGATTTTTTATAGATTTATGTTTTAAAACCCCTTCAGCAAACTAGGAATAAAAGGAAACATTCTTAGACTTATAACACTTTCACAAAACATTAAATTTGATTTAACTGGACAATTTTTAAGAAAGTTCTCCTGAGATCACAAAACTGATATTTGATATAACCAATAAACCCAAAGGTATATTAAAAAGTCAAAGCTAGTTGATAAACCCTATTCTTCCCCAAGCAAAAAATGGAAAAGAGGTAAGAATTGGAAAGTAAAAAATATAATTGTTATTATTCAAATAAAACATGAATGTTTATCCTGAAAAATCCAGAAGTCTCCACAAATAAACTAATAATTAATGAGCAGTTTTAAAATAAAAGTTAAATATACAAAATCAACTGTAATTATCTTAATATAACAACAAACTAATAACTGAAAATTTTCAAAACAATGTATTTATAAAAGCACCAGAAGTTTTTCTTACACAGCAAAACATAGAACCCAACAGATCAGAAAAGCTATAGCCACACATCAGCCTGCACTCAAGCCTTTATAGTAGTCAAAGAATGTATCATAAAGTCCCAAAATGGAAACAACCAGATGACCCAGTATAGGTGACCATATAAACAAACCATGGTTTGTTCACAGAAATGAACACTACTGAGCAATTAAACATAATGGGGTCTCAAACACTCAAAGATATTGACAAATCGTCAATACACACCTTTAATTGAAACAAGCCATATTTAAAACACTGGGTCAGAAAAGATTGGCTCATAGACTTAAATATCAAATGAAAAACAAAACAAAAAATAAACTTTTTGATGAAAACATAGGAGAAAACCAAGATGTCCTTGGGTATTTCAATGGCTTTTTAGATACAACACCAAAACATGACCCATGAGAGAACTGATAAATAAGCTGAATGCCAAAGTACATAGAATGAGAAGACAAGTCACAGACATAAGAAAATATTTACAAAATATACATTTGATAAATGATTGTTATCCAAAATCCATTTATAACCCTTAAAACTCAATAAAAATGAAACAAACAACCCAATTAAAACATTGGCCAAAGACCTTAACAGATACCTCTCAAAGAATAGGTAAAGATAAGCCTATGAAAGATGTTGCTATCATAAGTCATAGGGAAAGGAAAACGGAAACAACGAGATGCCACTACACACCTATTAAAATAACTAAAGGAGCTGGTGTTGTGGCTCAGTGGTAGAGCACTTGCCTAGCATGTATGAGGCAGTGAGTTTTATTCTCAGTGCTGCATATAAATAAATGAGCAAAATAAAGGCCCATCAACATCTAAAAAATATTTTAATAAAATAACTAAAATATGAAACACTGATAACAGCAAATACTGGCGAAGATGTGGAACAACAGAAAGTTTCATTGCTAGCTAGAACACAAAAATGATTTAGCCATTTTGGAGGGCAGTTTGGCAGTTTCTTACAAAATTAAGTATACTCCTACCATATGATCCATCAATTATATCCCTTGGTGTTGATCCAAAGAAATTTAAAATGTATGTCCACCCAAACACCTGCACAAGGATGTTTGCTGTAGCTTTAGTCATAATTGCCAAAACTTGGTGCAAAAAAAAGATTTACTTTAGTAGGTAAAGAGATAAATAAACTCTGGTAGATCCAGACAATGGAATGTTATTCTTCATTAAAAGGAAATGAGATATTAGGTCATGAAAAGTTGTGGAGAAAACTTAAGCATGTATTACTAAGTAAACTAGGCCAATATGAAATGACAAAATACTACATGATTCCAACAATGCGACTTTCAAAAAGAGACAGAACTATGGAGACAACAAAAATTTATTAGTTGCCAGAGAGTGGGGTATGGGTAAAAGGATGTGTAGAAAGAGCACAAAGGATTTTCAGAACAATGAAAAATCTCTATATTGTACTATAATGATGAACACATGACATTATACATTTGTCCAAACCCACAGAATATACAGCACTGCAGCACTGAAAGTGATCCCTGAGGTAAACTATAGGTCTTGGATGGTTATGATGTGTCAACACAGGCTTATCAATCCTAAAAAATGAACTACCCTGGTGGGGATCATTGGTAATGTATGCATGGTGCTAGGGATATGTGAAACATTTTTGTGTCTTCCTTTTAATTTTTTGTGAACCTAGAACTGCCCTTTAAAAAAGCATTTTAAAAGGCTACATATCATAATATTTCATTCACAAAATATTCTGTATAAAGCAAAACTATGGAGATGGTAAAGAAATCAGTGGCAATCTTGATATGACAGCGAGAGAATCACACTGGAACTCTGTGGTTTTCTGTTCACAAATCCACGATAGGTTCCACTTAAGAGACATTCTACAAAACTATCTGGGCACTGCTTTTCAAAATTATCAAGACCATCTTTGTAATTTTAATGGGAATCACATTAAATCTATATAGTGATTTTGATAGTATGGCCATTTTAACAATATTAATTCT
This sequence comes from Tamias sibiricus, assembly GCA_025594165.1. Classification (NCBI taxonomy): domain Eukaryota; kingdom Metazoa; phylum Chordata; class Mammalia; order Rodentia; family Sciuridae; genus Tamias; species Tamias sibiricus. The sequence goes on from CM046662.1 coordinate 18,375,346, forward strand.
GCCTATCCAAGAACATGGGAAATCTTTCCATTTTCTAAGGTCTTCTTCAATTTCTTTCTTTTGTGTTCTACAGTGTAGAGGTTTTCACCTCTTTTGTTAGATTGATTCCCAAATTATTTTTTTCTTCCAAGGCTATTGTGAATTGGAGAGTTTGCCTAATTTCTCTTTCACTTGGTTCATCACTGATGTATGGAAATACAATTGATTTATGGGTGTTCATTTTATATCCTGCTACTTTTCTGAATTCATTTATGAGTTCTAGAAGTTTTCTGTTGGAGTTTCTGGTACCTTCTAAATATAGAACCATGTCATCAGCAACTAGGGGTAGTTTGAGTTCTTCTTTTCCTATTCTTATCCTTTTTAATTTCTTTCTTTTCTCTAATTGCTCTGGCTAGGGTTTAAAGGACTATGTTGGATAGAAGTGGTAAAAGAGGGCATCCTTGTCTTGTTCCTGTTTTTAGAGGGAATGCTTTCTATTTTAATTCATTTAAAACAATATTGGCCTTCAGTTTAGCATAGATAACTTTTACAATGTTGAGGTATGCTCCTACTATCCCTAATTTTGAATGGATGTTGTATATTGTCAATTGCTTTTTCTGCATCTGTTGACATAGTTCTGTGATTCTCATCTTTAAGTCTATTAATGTAATGAATCAAGTTTATTGATTTCCATATATTGAACCAACCTTTCATCACTGGGTTGAACCCTTCTTGATCATGGTGCACTATTTTTTTAAAAATATTTTTTAGTTTTCTGTGGACCTTTATTTAGTTATACATGGTGCTGAGAATTGAACCCATTTCAATTCACACATGCTAAGCAAGCACTCTACCACTGAGCAACAATTCCAGCCTATCTGTGAAATATGTTTTTGTATGGGATTTGCGGTACTTTATTAAGAATTTTTGCATCTGTGTTCATCAGGAATATTGGTTTGAAGATCATCAAAAATAACACATTCCACCACCAAGGCAAATCTTGGTTTTGAATATAGGGAAACTTTCTCTAATACTTTTATAACTGCCATGTAATCTACAACTATTCTAAATTCAAAATATGATTTAAAAAGGCCAACGCCATCCATGAAAAATGAGAAAATGGATTATATAAGTGAACCAGAGGGGGATAATTTTATGATGTTGACACCAAAATATTTAAATAATAGTTTTTCATTTATTGACTATTCATAATCTAGTTTCTTTTCGCTCTAATTGACAAAACATGATGCAAATTGAAGTAACCAAGGAAAATTTATTTGCTCAAAGAACCAAAAAGCTCATCTATTTCTGCTAACATTGTAAGTGAAGAGAACTAAGAATTCAAACATGCCATAGAGCATCTCTCCACAGTTCACCACTGATTTACGCTGCTAGGCTTCATTCTCAGCATTTCCACCTCAGGATGGAACATGATTAAAGGCTACTCTGTCCTTAGATTCTTCTAGCTCAGCAGAACTTTCTAGAAATGTGGCTTTCCCTTCCTGGTAGCTAAAAAATTTTAAAAAAGAAACATTCAAGATTGAGTCTATCTTATCACTATTAAGGTATGGAGGGAGGACTCAGAACTGGAAGGTGCAGTGAGCTCCACCTAATCCTTGTGGAACAGAGAGGGTCGAAACCCAGGAGAAAAGAACCTGGGAGATGGATTGAGTTGATCCCAGACAGAAAAAAAAGAGTCCAGTAGATTTTGAGTTCTTTGGCTTGGTTGCAGAGTATATGTTAAAGCATAGAAAGTAAGTAAATGTAAAAACAGAAACAGGAGCCAGGCATGTTGGCACATGTTTGTAATCCCAGTGGTTTGGGTGGCTGAGGCAGAAGGATTGCAAGTTTGAGGCCAGCCTCAGCAATTGAGTGAGGCCCTAGGCAATGTAGCAAGAACCTATCTGAAAATAAAAAATAAATAAATAAACAAGGGCTGGTGATGTTGCTCAGTGGTAAGCACCTGTGGGTTCAATCCCTGATTCAAAAAAGAAAGAAAGAAAGAAAGAAAGAAAGAAAAAAAAGAAAGAAAGGAAGAAAGGAAGGAAGGAAGGAAGGAAGGAAGGAAGGAAGGAAGAAAAGTAGTTCTGAGGCAAGAGCAGGAGAACATAGTTTTGGCCAACTTGACTTTCAGATGTTTTGGTACAACCAGGTATAGTTGCCTAAAGCAAGTAATATGGAAAGAATGATGGAAACAGGTTGGAAAATAAAGATTGAAATAATAGACAAGGTTACTGTTCATTCAATTGAAATACTAAGATCTTCAACAGCCAGCTGAGATCTAATGTATCAACCATGTGTTTATACATGATTTTAGATTGGTGTAAGCTTCATAAAGTATGACTGCTATTTTTCCTCTGTGTCCCAAATGATTTTCTCTTCCCTTTGTTCAAGAAAAAGACTTCCACAGTCACCAGAAAAATATATTTAAAAAGCTATGAATCTGAAATTTAAAAAAAAAAAATTGGCCCTAAATAAAGGCAACAAAACTATCCATATTCAGTCAGGCCTCATAAAGTTCCTATTACACCACTGAATAGTCATCTCTTTTTACATTCTCTGTAAACAGGACATAAAATGGCATAACAGCTGAATGAATCCCATACCTTACATATACTGAAGAAAGCTGTTGCCCATTATAGTCATTTGGGTCCTTTGACTGCAAGCAACAGAGACTAACTCAGACAAAGCAAAGTAAAATACCCGTGTACAGTAAGGTTCCAGGGTCAGTCATAAAATAAAAAATATGGACTAAACTGTGTCCTTCTGTTGAAGTCTTAATGAAGATTTGGCCTTTAAACATGAAGCAAAGGTCAGAGGAAGCCGTGTGAGTTAATCCTAATCCAATATGACTGGTAAGGAGAGTAAATTAGGACAGGTACACAGAGAGAAGGTCATATGAAATAGCAAGGAGACGGTGGCTATCTACCAGACAATAAAAGAAGCCTCAGAAAAATCCAACCCTGCTACCACCTTGGTGTCAGACTTTAAGCCTCTATTGTTTAAGCCTGTTCATTTGTTGCAATGTTCATTTGTTCATGGCAGTTCTAGCAAACTAATATTGCAATACTAAGAACCAAGAATCAAAAAAAAAAAAGATAACAAAGTTATCTCCAGGAATAATTATAAAACAAATGAATAGTTCTTTTCAAATTGCAGTACTTGAATTGAAACAGTATGAATTCAGTCCATCTTTATACAAATACCAAGCTAAAGAAATTCCAAGCTAAAGAAGCTTATTGGCCAAGCTTGAGCAGCATGTCTACCTACTGACTAGAAGATGAAATTGTTATCTTAACCTATAGACACAACAACACAGCACAAAATAAAAAAGGGAAGGGATCCCAATAATAAATAATTTTCTTCTTCTTCTTCTTCTTCTTCTTCTTCTTCTTCTTCTTCTTCTTCTTTCTTTCTTTCTTTCTTTCTTTTTTTCTTTCTTTCTCTCTCTCTCTGTGTATATATATGTAAACAAATTATGGATTGTAATTCCCAACAGAGAAAGATCAAGTATAGAATTCCAAAGAGCACATAACAGGGCATCAGAGTGACACTCTGTATGTCTAGAGAGAGATGGGTGAAAAGGATATAAGTTAGAAAGGGAGACAGAAGACCTATTTTTCAGAGAGGGTCTCACAGGTCTCAGGAGGAAATGTAGATTAATTCTAGTGCAATGTGAAGCCATCACAGTTTTATTCAGGGAAGCTCTAAAATCTGTTTTACATTTTGAGTGATGTCTATTATATTAGCAATGTACCAGGGAAGGTATATAGAGATAACCAAGGTAAGATTCTTGGCTGGGAGGATTTTTGCAGAAGAGAAGAGGGAGATGCTGACTTGGGCTAAGAATGAGGGAGAAGAGTTGAGATGACATTAGATTCAGAATATAGTTTAAAGGAAAAGCTAGGAGAACTTGTTGATTAATTGACTGTCAAGAGGAGGAAAAGGTTCCATAACTCTTAGGTCTTTGACCTGGATAATTGAGTTATACATCATTAACGGACGAAGGGACCCCAGGGAGGTACATTTGGGAGGAGAGTGGGCACTCAAAAGATGTTAAGAGGTTGGTGTTGCCTATGTTAATTTAAGATGTCTCTTCTCTAGTAAAGAGAAAGTTTCAACTGGGCAAAATACTGAGTAAACAATATACATTTGCAAATTAAATTCAGTAAGATTGAGAGCCACTACTGATCTCAGTAAAATCAGCTTTCAAGCAGTGTTGTTGTGGACAAATCCTGGATTGAAGTGGAAGAACAAGATGTGAAGATGTGTAAAAAGAAAATGAAGAGTTTTTCCAAAAGCAGTGATGTGGGAGGAGAGCTAAATTGGGATACGGCAGCAGAAAGGTTAGAGATTAAAATTGGATGCTATTATATGCTGACGAAATGATTGAGTCAAGTAAAACTTGATAGTGTGGTGGGGAAGACGAGAGGACTGTGCAGTGTCTGAGCAGGTGAGACAGCATCGGAGCTCATGCCTATAGGTGAGGTTGGCAGCAGAAAGGACCAAGAGCAATTTGGTAATGATGATGAGAGTGGAACATATTTTGTTACAGCTTCAGGTGGTTGTAAAGAAGGTAGAGGGGAGATGGAGTAGTACTTGTCTGATATTTCCTTCTTTCTCCTGATGGAAGAAGTGAGTCAAGCACTTAGGAGTGGGAAAAGGAAGGGGAAGTTTAATGTCCAGGTAGAGATGTGAAATAGCCATTGCACAAGGAAGGGAAATGTAAGGGAAGTTGCTAGGGAAATTCAGTGGGATTGCCAGAGTTTCTCCACCTGCGATCTGTGGCTTAGATTTAAAGTGAGACACCAGCACAGGCAGTGGTTCTGTCTTTAGAGACAGGAGCTCAGCATAAAGAGGGATGATTTTAATCAGATTTGAGAGTTTTCCTTGGAAGTTTAATAGAGAGAATGACAGCAAGGGCCTGAAAAGGAAAGAATCAATGCAAAAGAGAGATTGCAATGTTGTGAGCAAGGAGCAGACAGGCCAAAAAGAAAGCAAGCTTACAAAATTGCTAGTAACCAAGGCCAATCTAAAGGACCACCTGCTTGGGAGGATTCCATCCACAAAGGCCTAATGCAATGGGTTCTTTTTGTTGGAAATTGTCACCTGATTAAGCAGGTCAAGCAACAGAGTCAGGAATATGAATTTCTTCTACTGACTACATCCAGGTCATGGGAAGGGTAATAGGCCCACAGAAGTAACCAACTCATGTGTTCACATCATCCTCTTAACTTACTCTTAAAATTTTTAAGAATATCCCCCTGAGACTTATTCATTGTCCAAGGAAAAGTCCATTCAACTTCCACCCTCAGCTCCCTCAAAGAGGAGCTAGCTAGGTCACATGCCACTCCCTTTTATAACCATTCTGGAATCATGATGCAAGAGAGAATCCCAAAGCAAGGCATCTAATAACAGCATTTCATTATCACATGACATGTGAAACTCCTGGCTCAATGCAGTTATTCTGCATTCTTGAGATTCATGCTACTCTGATGTTTCCAAGAATGTGGAACTTCTTGTTTCCATTTTCTTATATTTCTTGTTCATCCCAGAGTTTCCCCTGATACTGTATTCTGTTGTTGTGAATTTATGAATGCGATATTAACTTTCTACTAAATAACTAGTTAATACATCTTCCCATTCAAATATGGAAGTCACATTTAATGAAGAGTTCTCAATAGTTGTCAGATATATTACATCTACTGATGTATTTTTACTGCTGTTTCCTTATTGTAGGCTTATTGGTGTAGTTGGCTCACAGTAAAGGGTATTTCAGAATTAAGAATTAGAAGGCATCTCAGAGGATCATTTTAACAGCAATCATATTGTACACATCCAAGGCATGTTATGTGATACTGCATTAGTTTTATTCCTCCACATTTTTATTGGTGCATTATCATTGTACATATGGATGAGATTTGTTTTAACATATTCATACATGTATACAATATAACAATATAATTTGGTCATAGCTCTTTATTTTGTGTAAATTCTTTCCATTTTACAGGTATACTTACTGTTTCTAGGGGTGAAATAGTTAACCAAATTCATACTGCTTCACAAACTGAAAGATAATTTCACCCTCAGTTATGTCTGCCTAAATTTTTGGCTTTTAATCTTACAACTCTGAAAAATTAGCAATTCCTAACAGATATCTTCTCATTTTCTCCCCCTGCATATGAGTACTCATAGTTGAGATTCAAAATCAAGAATTGATTTGCTTATGTTTTCATAGTTAATTGACAGGAGTGTTCAAGTTGTCACCCCAAATCTTTAAAATGTTGAAAAGTTTTTCTAAGAGTTATATTTTTAGTAGCACATAGCTTAGTCTTATTGTTTATTTTAAATATACTGCATGTGGTTACGATCCCTGAGGCAGGTAAAATTGTAGCATTGAGACCAAAAACATCAGAACTGGGTGGCTTGAAAAAGCCAAAACAACACATCTATTTTTGTCAGTTCAATCAACCTGTTGTTTTTTTTCCTTACCATAGTATGTCACTACAGCTAGAAAAGTAACTTCACTATGGAAATCACCACAAAAAAGTTTGTTTTTGTGAGTTTAATACTTCATAGTCCATAAATGTTTTCTTCTGTAGAAGTAATTTAACACCAAGTTGCAAGACAAAGTAATTATGGTAGCATACCATAACAGAACAAATAGGAGTATCATGAATTAAATGAATTGAAATTACCTAAGCACATAACCAAAACTTTTCCTTCCTGTATTACATACAATCATTCTGGAGAGAAGTTTTTATCACTTTACTCTTCATTATGTCTTCAAAATGAGAGCTTTTAGTATCAACCCTAGTGGGTAATATTCTATTTTTGCAAGATTTCAACTATAAAATTTTGTAAACAAGGAAAACAATGGTAATAAAATACAAATTAATCTTACTTCTATTTATAAAATTGGAATTCATTTGGAATTGAAAGAATACATTCATAATTAAATGTTTTTTTTATCAACAAAAAGATATGTTCATTTATACTAACAGCTTTAAGGGAGAAGAAAATGTAGAATAAGTAAATTTATGTGTTCTATTAAAATAACATTTTCAAAGAGACTTGAAAGAAGCAAACATTAAGCAATGGTTATATTGTCAATTAACTGATCTTTTTCTACATTGATGCAAATTAAAGACAATAAGATAGTGTTTATATGAATTAGTGGGAAGTAATTTATATATTCTTGTTGTAAAAAACTGATGAAGGAGAAGTAAATAAAAATAAGGATAAAGTTTTGAACCATGCTATATGTACCTTTGAATATAATTAAAATTACTTATAAAATTATTTGAAACAGCAAAGCTGTTGGTTGATTAAGTAGTTGAGTTTGGGTCATACTTTCATTTTTTAATGTTTGTTATCTTCTTTCTTTAACAGTAAGATGGACAAAAACGGCAAGCAGAAAATAGCAAGATAAATGTTTCACAAATTTGATTGCCAAAAGTTCTTCTATTTAGAAAAATGAAAATAGATGCGCTCTTCAATTCCCAGCTGCCATGAACTGATTAACTTTGTCTGTCACACCCTTATGCCATGATGTTCTACCTCATCTCAGAACCAGAGCAATGGAGCCTACCAGTCATGGACTGAGACCTCTGAAACTAGAAAAAATGTACTCCTTGACTGACTCAAGGAAGCGGAAAAAAAAAAAAAAAAAGAAACCTCTAACATGTCCTAACATTTTAAGTATTACTTCTGTTTTCAGATCTGAATTTTAGAGTTTGAACATTGCCATATGTGTATTTACAAGAAGGAAAATATGGACAGCCTGAAAAATTAGTATTTTTCTCAGTCTCATCAAAGTACTGAGGTCACAGAGCAAACTTCCAGCTTAAAATTTGGAATGACAAGCATACCCAGAGAGACACAGAGAGGCAGGATCAGCTTCTTGAAGTAGACCTCTGGAGTCTCAATCTGGTAGGAATATTTTAAAGATAGTTTTGATGAATTATAGGTAGCAAAATGAGGACAAATGTGGGAGTGAGAAAGTACTCTGGTCTGGAGTACTTTGATGGGTTTTATCTTCGGAACTTCAACAGCTTCTCATGATGAAAATTCGAGAAAGGTCTTCTCATGACTTTGTTGGAAGGAGAAGAAGATTTTTACAGCAATGTTCACAGTTACACAAGCCTATTCTTCAGGGGAAGGACACTGCCAGAGCTATGGGAAGGGTGATATAAACAGAGATGTGGGAACTCCAAGAATTAACATAAAAAACAGTCTGAAAATCAAATGCACAGTGAAAGAAAGGAACGCTTTGAATGTTATCACTGCTAGAATCAGTTCAGCTTTAGTGAGCTTGAAGGTTACTCAATAGAAACTTCTAAAATATAAATGCAAAGAGGAGAATATAATTTTAAAAGGTATAGAATAGAACATTAAAGTGTGCTGGGGCAACTGTGAAAGGTATAAGAAAAAGATATAAGTAAAAGACTTGAGGAAATATTTCATGTAGTAATTATCAAAAATTTTCCACATAAATGAAAGACACAAAGCCACAAATACAGGACATTCAGAGAACATTGACCAAGATAAATATCAAGAGCAGTCTGGGAAGATGGCTGACAGGAGGGAGGTGCTCTCTGGACGCAGGTGCTAAAAGACACGGAGTGGGAAGTTTGAACGCGTTACTAGCAATTCCATTACAACTGAAAGGGAGCCGAGACATTCGTGCACCTCTAGACAGCGAAATACAACATTCTCCGGATCACGAGGAGCAGGGACAGAGTCACAGCGGTCCATAGTCCGAAGCAGCGCTGTCGGATAACATCCCGGCAAGGAGACATCCACCCAGTGGCTTTGAAACCAATCAGCGAGGAGGGATAGAAAGAGGCCTAGAGGCATGGGCGGTGTCCACATAGAGCTCTTTCCCACAGCTTGCCAAGCCGATCCCGCACGCTCTGGACTGACACAAGGGTCTGCGGAGCTGCTGTAGAATGGGAGGAGAACACCTCCATCTTTGAGGAGTACAGTGGCTGACCCAGACAAAGGGGAAAAGTCAGAAGGACAGAACACCTGCAGACATCCAGGGAGCCACCAGCGCTCTGAAGGCAGCGCACACCTGGGTGAGGCTCCGGTAACCAGCAGGGGAGGGCGTGTCTGAGGCCACCGCAGCGGCCACAAGAAGCTACAACTGTGGGTGGGCGTGGGGAAAGGGTGCCTTCTGGAGGGTCCCCTTCCCGGTGCCATTCATCTGCTGACACAGAATCCCCCTGAGTCACTCCTCCACTGAGCCATTCTGCCGCTGGCCTAGGGTGCAGCCTTGACTCCACTGACAGGGCCACAGACTGTCTGGACGTGGTCCGATGCAGTTGGCTTAAACTGGAAAGGAAAAAAGAGGGGGGCTTCCAAGGGCCCGTTTTGTTTGAGACTTGGGGATCGACTTTTTTTTTCTTTTTCTGTTTTTTTTTTTTTTTTTTTTTTTTTTTGGTTGGTTTGCTTGTTTTATTGGTTTTTGGGGTTTTTTTTGTTTCTTTGTTTGTTTGTTGGTTGTTTTTTCTTTCTCTTTTTTTGGCTTTATTTTGTTTTGCTTTTTTTGCATTGATTGTCAGTGTGTTTGTTTGTTTGCTTCTGCTCCTTTTTTCTTTCCTTCTTTTCTTCCTTCTCACTTTTGCATCTTTTCTTCCTCCTTCATCTTTCATATTTACACCCTGCCAGTGCATACTAAACAGAGGCAAAAACAAGTTATATGCAGAACTTGGGATTTCTAGAACTGGCACAATTGAACTGGATAGCAAAGCGGTGTTATATATAGTTTACTCTCTATTTTCTTGATTCTCTCTCCTCTCTCTTACACCAATTTCTACTCTTTTATCATTTTTTTTTCTTTTCCATCTTACTTTATATATAAATTGGTCTTTCCACCTCATTGTCTACTCCATTCTCTTTCTTCTCTCATCTACTGATACTAAACCACTTCCACTAAACCACTTCAATAGAACTCCCTTTTCATACTTTCCAAGAAAGAACAATTCAAGATACTTCCTTCTTCCTAAACATAACACCTCTGTATCCAATACTTGAAGCTATAAAACCCCATCAGAAGCGTACAGAGTAAATTGGAAATAACATCTGGGTTAACCAAATTTGTACATTGTGATCAAACTTGGAGTTTTGGAATAGAAAGTGATAGGTTTTAAAGTATAAAGGAATTATAAGGAGATCTGATAGCATTGTACTACAGGAACAACATAAGGCTTTAAGGTAAAATCGAAATAGTCAAGGACCCACAGTGCGGGAAGAAAAGACATACAAGCAACATGAAAAAACAAGGGAAGAAAGTTACACAAACAAATCAAGATACCTCATCAGTAGATTCCATGGCAAACACAGTTGGTCAAATGCCAGAGATGGATTTAGAAATTACATATTCCAAATGTTTAGGTAACTTAAAAATGAACTCAAAAATGAGATGAGGGAGCAAGTACAGGAGGCAAAAGATCATTTTGACAATGAACTCCAAAAACAAATACAGGAAGTAAAAGATTACTTCAATAGGGAAATAGAGGCTCTAAACAGAAACCAAACAGAAATTCCAGAAATGAAAGAAGCAATAAACCAAAATAAAAGTTCAATTGAAAGCATCTCCAACAGAGTAGACCACTTGGAAGAAAGAACCTCAGACAATGAAGACAAAATATATGTCCTAGAGAAGAATTTAGACTATACAGCAAAACTCGTTGGAAATCAAGAACATAATATCCAAGAATTATGGGACAGCATAAAAAGACCAAACTTAAGAGTGATTGGCGTAGAGGAAGGGAAAGAGTTTCAAGCCAAAGGAATGAGTAATTTATTTAATGAAATAATTACAGAAAATTTTCCAAACTTGAGGAATGAATGGGAAAACCAAATTCAAGAGGCATACCGAACACCAAACAAAAAAAAAATCTCAACAGATCCACACCAAGACACATTATAATGAAAATGCCTAATATTCTGAGCAAGGAGAGAATATTAAAAGCCACAAGAGAAAGGAAGTAGATCACATATAGGGGGAAACCAATCAGACTATGTTCAGATTTTTCAACCCAGACCTTAAAAGCAAGAAGATCCTGGAATAGCATATTTCAAGCTCTGAAAGAAAAGGGATGTCAACCAAGAATCTTATATCCAGCAAAATTGAGCTTTAGATTCGAAGATGAAATAAAAACCTTCCACGACAAGCAAAAGTTAAAAGATTTCACAACTCGAAAGCCAGCACTTCTGAACATCCTGGGCAACATTTTTCATGAAGAAGAAGAGAAAGATAACAATGAAAATCTACAAAGGGAGATATTAAACTAAGGGAAATACAACCAGAAGAGAAACCAAATCAAGCTAAAGACCATAATTCAAATAAAAATGGATGGGAATAAAAATCACATCTCAATAATAACCCTGAATGTTAGTGGACTAAACTCACCAATCAAAAGACACAGATTATCAGAATGGATTAAAAGAAATGACCCAACAATTTGCTGTCTCCAAGAAACACACCTCATAGAAAAAGACATCAACAGACTGAAAGTGAAAGGCTGGGAAAAGTCCTATCACTCACATGGCCGGCGGAAACAAGCAGGGGTTTTCATCCTCATATCAAATAAGGTAGACTTCAAACCAAAACTAATCAAGAGGGACAAAGATGGATATTTCTTACTACTTAAGGGAACCATTCATCAACAGGATATAACAATCATAAATCTATATGCCCCAAATAATGGAGCACCTACCTTCATAAAACAAACTCTTCTCAAGTTCAAGAGTAAAATAGACCACACAACACAGTTATTCTAGGGGACTTCAACTCACCTCTCTCACCAATGGATAGATCATCTAAACAAAAGCTAAACAAAGAAACTTTAAGCTTACTTAAAACAATTAACAATTTAGACCTAACGGACATATATAGAATATTTCATCCCTCAGAAAACGAATACACTTTTTTCTCAGCAGCACATGGCTCCTTCTCCAAAATAGACCATATATTAGGTCATAAAGAAACTCTCGCAAATATAAAAAAATAGAGATACTACCCTGCATGCTATCAGACCATAAAGGGATGAAATTGGAAATCAATGACAAAACAAGGATTAAGAAAAATTACTTCAACAACTGGAAGCTAAGCAACATGCTACTGAATGAACAAGGGGTTGAAGAAGACATCAATGAAGAGATTAAAAAATTCCTAGAGATAAATGAGAACACAGATACAACGTATAGAAATCTCTGGGACACTATGAAGGCAGTAGTAAGAGGAAAAATCATTGCACTGAGTTCATTCCTTAAGAGGGAAAAAAACCAACAAATAAATGACTTAACATCACACCTCAAAGCACTAGAAAAAGAAGAACAGACCAACACCAAGAGCAGTAGAAGACAGGAAATAATTAAAATCAGAGCAGAAATTAATGAAATTGAGACTAAGGAAACCATTCAAAGAATTGACAAAACTAAAAGTTGGTTCTTTGAAAAAATAAACAAAATTGACAGACCCTTAGCAATGCTAACAAAAAGAAGAAGAGAAAAAAACTCAAATTACTAACATTCGTGACGAAAAAGGGAATATCACAACAAACACCTCAGATATACAGAAGATAATTAGAAATTACTTTGAAAGCTTATATTCTAATAAAACAGAAAATATTGAAAGCATTGACAGATTTCTTGAGTCGTATGATATGCCTAAACTGGAAATGGAGGCTATACACAACTTAAACAGACCGATTACAAGCGAAGAGATAGAAGATGCTATCAAAAAGCTACCAACAATGAAAAGTCCAGGACCTGATGGGTTTACAGCCGAGTTCTATAAGACTTTCAAAGAAAAACTAATATCAATGTTCTTCAAACTATTTCAAGAAATAGAAAAAGAGGGAGCTCTTCCAGACTCTTTCTATGAGGCCAATATCACATTAATTCCAAAGCCAGGAAAAGACACATCCAAAAAAGAAAACTTTAGGCCCATATCTTTAATGAACATAGATGCAAAAATCCTCAACAAAATCCTTTCAAATCGGATACAAAAACATATCAAAAAGATAGTGCACCACGATCAAGTGGGGTTTATTCCAGGGATGCAAGGCTGGTTCAACATTCGGAAATAAATAAACATAATACATCACATCAATAGACTTAAAGACAAAAATCATATCATCATCTCAATAGACGCAGAAAAAGCATTTGACAAAATTCAACACCACTTTATGTTCAAAACACTGGAAAAAATAGGAATATCAGAAACATGTCTCAACATTATAAAAGCTATTTATGCAAGGCCCCAAGCTAACATTATCTTAAATGGAGAAAAATTGAAAGCATTACCTCTAAAAACTGGAACAAGACAGGGATGGCCCCTTTCACAACTGCTATTTAACATAGTACTGGAAACTCTGGCCAGTGTAATTAGACAGACGAAAGAAATTAAAGGAATCCAGATAGGAAAAGAAGAGCTCAAATTAGCACTATTTGATGATGACATGATAATCTACCTAGAAGTCCCAAAAAACTCTACCAGAAAACTTTTACAACTAGTAAATTAATTTGGCAAAGTTGCAGGATACAAAATTAATACACATAAGTCAAACACATTTTTGTACCTCAGCGACAAAGCCTCTGAAAGGGAAATGATGAAAACTACCCCATTTACAATAGCATCTAAAAAAATAAAATACCTGGGATCAACCTAACGAAAGAGGTGAAAGACCTCTATAATGAAAATTATAGAACACTAAAGAAAGAAATCATAGATGAACTCAGAAGATGGAAAGACCTACCTTGCTCTTGGATAGGTAGAATTAATATTGTCAAAATGTCCATACTACCAAAAGCATTATACAGATTTAATGCAATTCCAATCAAAATCCCAATGTCATTCTTCAAAGAAATAGAAATAGCAGTCATGAAATTCATCTGGAAAAATAAGAGACCCAGAATAGCCAAAGAAATCCTGAGCAAGAAAAGTGAAGCAGGGGGCATCACCATACCGGAACTTAAATTATACTATGGAGCAATAGTAACAAAAACAGCATGGTATTGGCACCAAAACAGACTGGTGGACCAATGGTACAGAATTGAGGACACAGAAACTAATACATATAATTTCAGCTATCTTACATTAGACAAAGGTGCCAAAAATGTACAGTGGAGAAAGGATAGCCTCTTCAACAAATGGTGCTGGGAAAACTGGAAATCCATATGCACCAAATTGAAATTAAATCCTTATCTCTCACCATGCACAAAACTCAATTCAAAGTGGATCAAGGACCTAGGAATTAGACCAGAGACAATACGCCTAATAGAAGAAAAAGTAAGCTCCAATTTCCAACATGTCGGATTAGGCCCCAAGTTCCTTAATAAGAATCCTGTAGCGCAAGAATTACTACCAAGAATTAATGAATGGGATAGATTTAAATTAAAAAGCTTCTTCTCAGCAAAAGAAACAATCAGTGAGGTGAATAGAGAGCCAACTAATTGGGAACAAATATTTAGTACATGCACATCAGACAGAGCACTAATTTCTAGAATATATAAAGAACTCAAAAAACTTTACACCAAAAAAACAAATAACCCAATCAATAAATGGGCTAAGGAATTGAGAAGACACCTCTCAGAAGAAGATACACGATTGATTAACAAATACATGAAAAAATGTTCAACATCGCTGGCAATTAGAGAAATGCAAATCAAAACTACTCTAAGATTTCACTTCACTCCAGTCAGAATGGCAGCTGTCAAGAACACAAGCAACAATAAATGTTGGAGAGGATGTGGGGAAAAAGGCACACTCATACATTGCTGGTGGGAATGCAAAATGGTGCAACCATTATGGAAAGCAGTACGGAGATTTCTTGGAAAACTGGGAATGGAGCCACCCTATGACCCAGCCATCCCACTCCTGGGTCTATTCCCAAAGGACTTTAAAACAGCATATTACAGTGACACAGCTATCTCAATGTTTGTAGCTGCGCAATTCACAATAGCTTGGTTGTGGAACCAACCTAGATGTCCCTCAGTAAATGAGTGGATTAAGAAAATGTGGTATATACGCACAATGGAATTTTACTCAGCAATAAAAGAAAATAAATTAATGGAATTTGCAGGTAAATGGATGAAGTTGGAAGACATAATGCTAAGTGAAGTTAGTCAGTCTCAAAAATCCAAGTACCAAATGTCTTCTCTGATATAAGGAGGCTAGTTCATAGTATTGTTGGATGGGAGGGTACATACGAGGACTAGAAGAACACTAGAATGGTCAAAGGGAAGGGAGAGTAAGGGAGGGAGCAAGGGGGGAGGGAGAGGGAGAAAAGGAAAAAAAAAGAAAAGGTGTTTGAATGAGATGGATATCATTTTCCTAAATGCATGATTGAAGACCTGAATTGTACAAATATACTCTGTATACAAACAATTGTATGTAAAAAGATGCTAAATACATGCACTATGAGTTGTACATATTAAAAATTATAAAAAAAATTTAAAAAAGGAAAAAAAAAGAAAAACAAAAACAAAAACAAAGTTAAAAAAAAAAAAAAAAGAATCCTATAGTGCAAGAATTACTACCAAGAATTAATGAATGGGATAGATTTAAACTAAAAAGCTTCTTCTCAGCAAAAGAAACAAAGAGTGAGTTGAATAGAGAGCCAACTAATTGGGAACAAATATTTAATACATGCACATCAGATAGAGCAGTAATTTCTAGAATATATAAAGAACTTTAAAAATTTTACACCAAAAAAAGAAATAACCCAATCAACAAATGGGCTAAGGAATTGAGAAGACACCTCTCAGAAGAAGATACACGATTAATCAACAAATACATGAAAAAATGTTCAACATCGCTGGCAATCAGAGAAATGCAAATCAAAACTACTCTAAGATTTCATTTCACTCCAGTCAGAATGGCAGCCATCAAGAACACAAGCAACAATAAATGTTGGAGAGGATGTGGGGAAAAAGGCACACTCATACATTGCTGGTGGGACTGCAAAATGGTGCAACCATTATGGAAAGCAGTATGGAGATTTCTTGGAAAAGTGGGAATGGAACCACCCTATGACCCAGCCATCCCACTCCTGGATCTATTCCCAAAGGACTTAAAAACAGAATATTACAGTGACACAGCTATCTCAATGTTTGTAGCTGCGCAATTCACAATAGGTAGGTTGTGGAACCAACCTAGATGTCCCTCAGTAGATGAGTGGATTAAGAAAATGTGGTATATACGCACAATGGAATTTTACTCAGCAATAAAAGAAAATAAATTAATGGAATTTGCAGGTAAATGGATGAAGTTGGAAGACATAATGCGAAGTGAAGTTAGTCTCTAAAATCCAAGTACCAAATGTTTTCTCTGATATAAGGAGGCTAGTTCATAGTATTGTTGGATGGGGGGGGGGGGGTCCATAGGAGGACTAGAGGAACACTAGAATGGTCAAAGGGAAGTGAGGGAGAAAGGGGGGAGGGAGGGGGAGAAAAGGAAAAAAATAGAAATAAGAAAAGGTGGTTGAATGACATGGATATCATTTTCCTAACTGCATGATTGAAGACCTGAATTGTATGAATATACTTTGTATACAAACAGTTGTATGTAAAAAGATGCTAAATACATGCACTATGAGTTGAAAAAAAATCTATCATAAAAAATGATATAGATATATAAAAAAAATCAAGAGCATAACTTCATCATTTATTATTCAAACCATGGGGAACCAAAGATAAAAACTCTCCTGAATCAGAAGGACAAAAGAAAAAATAAGATGTGAATTCACCCAATTTACTATCTAGTCATCATTTTAGTGCTATGGTATCAGGATTTAAAAAAACAAAACAAAGACAAAGACAAAGTAAGCAATTTCTGCAAAGCACTTAAGTGTCTTATGTTCCTTGTTCAGCCTACTAAGTTTCATATTTCTAATATCCCTAGAGTTAAACTGTAACAGGACATAAACAAGCTTCTGTTATATGAATTTGTGCTAGAGGAATTATTCAATCTTGGCCAGACGAGAATTGCTGAGTTCTTATCCATTCAGATCTTTTTTTTTTTTTTTTTTTTTTTTTGGTTGGGGGGATACCAGGAATTGAAACTCAGGGGCATTCGTCTACTTAGCCATATCTCCAGCCCTATTTTGTATGTTATTTAGAGTCAGGGTCTCACTGAGTCACTTAGTGCCTCACCATTGCTAAAGCTAGCTTTGAACTGGAGATCTTCCTGCCTCAGCCTCCGGGGACTACTAGCATTACAGGCATGTGCCACTGTGCCCAGCTCCATTCAGATCTTCACTTTTTTATATTTACATATAAATGTAGAAACCTCCATAGGTTGCTAGAAACCTTTTTGCTTGCCTTTATATTAAAGAAATCTATTTCACTCTCCTTGGCCCACCCTCCTCCTGCCTCCAGTGCTCTGGCATGTTAATGTTGGTAGTAACTTGGCAAGAGATTATCCTGAACACTAGATTGTTAAGTATAAAAAGAAAATATTATTTTTATTATATTTTCAGCCTATGGCTCAAGTCTTTGAAAGCCTGATAGAAATTATTGGTAATTAGTAAATTCAGTACTTTGTAATGCTTGTTTAACTCTCATGAGACTTGCTTTAGTACATGGGTTCCCTAATGCAAACAAGTAGTAGCTGTCTGATAAAATCATGATAAATGAATTCTTAGGCCAAAACTAATGAGAAAAATAAAATGATTTAGAGTGTGGTTTCACACTCTAAAAGTAGAGCTTCCAACTTTCAAGAACTTAATTTCAGCCACATCACAGATATTTGGATGTAGAGGAATCAAGAAGGATATGGCAGCCTGTAAATAGTTTTTCCACTTGCCTGTAGGCTGTAAGATATATGTTGTAAAAAACAGGAAAGTAATAATAATAATATTTGTACCTACCAGAGTTGTGGACTCTCTTACAAATTCAGTGTTTTAGTTCTGAGAATTCAATTCCAACCAATTCCCTCCTGCAGGTACAATATTTTTTTCTCTATTTTATTTATAAAAAAAAAAAACATATTATTACCTGGCATTCTTTCAGAGTTTTGTGATAAGCATTGCAACAGCACTGGTACTTTAAAGTGCATTCAAATACATCAATCTCTCAATCTCTTGCAAAAAAAAAAAAAATGTTCAGAGTTATTCAAATGCTCTCCTCACTGATCATAAAACAAAACCTAAGTAAATAAGTAAATAGCTTTTACTTAGTGGCAATTAAATGGTTTGTGCTCTTAACTTTGAAAATGCTTTTGGGGATTGATTTTAATGAGGTAACTCTGGTATATCAACCTGGAGTATTCTGGTATTTGGTCCTTCATTCTATGTGGATGGAAATCAAATTGGAAAGAAAGAAACACAGTTGGTCTGGCAGAGAGGTGAGTGATGCTTTCGAAATATCTACAAATCCCATTTTCTTTTCAAGTGCTCAGTAGTTTGGGGAAATAGTCTTGCCAATATCTCAAGAAAGCTGCTTGCCTCCAAAGAGAGCCTCAAGTGGAAAAGCTGTGTGAAAAAGAGGGAGAGTGAAAAAGGGTGAAAAGCAGACATTTCTGCAATCTTGTACTCGATTTATCCTCAATGTACTTTTTGGCTGGATTTTAGCTAGGAAACTTTTTTCTTTTGCACTTCAGAAAAGACACGGATTTTTTTTTTTATGGGATTTTTACATAAGAAAAACCAGATAGCTGGCTGTTTTCACCAACATAATTCTGTCAAAAAAAAGTGTCTTCATAGAGTGTCTAGAAATCACCGGAATACATGCCAGTCTCACCAGGAAGCGATGACACTTGGGATATTTTGGTGTAGTCTGTGTCCTTTGAGTATTGAGAGCAGGAGAACAGAGATTTGCATCTGAGCTCCTCAATTCTCTGTTCCTGAAAATGTCATCTTAACAGATCTGCTCAGCCTGAAACGTGTCATCTGACGTCAGTTTGATCCATGGATGTTTCAAAGAGTCTTTGATGCAGGACATATGTTGAAAGGATGTACCACTAAGGTGTAAATGGAGACCAGTGCTCCTTTTATTTTTAAGGCTACTGAGTTAGCACCTTCATAAAATTTTGGAATTCTTTTCTTCACAGCTGTCATTCCATTTTCATACCTCATGTACTGACTCTGGCTTGTCAATAACTATTATTTGACAGCCAAATGGCCAATTGAAGTTCTAAATAACAATTTCTCCTTTATAAGTCCTTTGAAAAGAAAGGCAAAGGAAAATTTTATGGATAGGCAATTTCTTAAGCCACAGCTGTTTCAGCTCAGTCTGTACCTATAGATTTTGTACTAGTAACTTCCATACAATATTTTTAAAAATACCCCCCATGAAATTAAATGTTTTATGTTGACTTCTGTGCACTTTTAGGCAACAAGTGGCTATGATTCTCTCGCATGTCTTTGGTCATAATAGCCTTTGTCTCAATTGACTGATTATTATTGAAATAAATAAAAAAGCAAAGTCCAGAGTGTGTTATCTTCTACGTAAAATTGTTAATGAAGATACCTTTATAGAACAAAACAAATCCTAAGCATGTTAAAATGTCGATCCCCAAGGGGTGAGAAACCTTGGAAAAAGGAATTTCCTAAACAAATCTTAATGTAAAGGAGATAGCACTCTGTCCATTGATTTCATTCTACTAATAGGATGTTATGGGGGTTGATGGTATAGCTTAGTTGTAGCAAACTTGTCTAGCATGGGCATAACCCTGGATTCCATCACTAGCATTGGGCAAAAGTCGGGGGGTGTTATAATTCACAGTAGAAAAGAAATAAACATGATCATTGGTAATTTTTCTCTATTTCAAATTACATTGTTTTTTTTTTATCTAGACACAGCAAAACCAATGCTCATGAGTGTTAATGCACTTGAGTCTTTAAAGTCTTTAACAGGCTCATGTTTGGAAAACCACCCAAAACAAAACTTCTGAGTATGAATTAAGTATATCCTACTGAATATGTAAGTGTTCACAATATAAACATACTTATCTTACCTTTCAATTTTTGACAGCCCTCTTTATTTGAAAATTATCATTGGTTTCTACTTTATACTCACTCTTTATTGAATATTAACCTCATTAAACTGAAAACAATTCTATCATTATGCTTTTGCAAGTAAGGAAACAGGCTTAGACATTTTCATGACCTTGGCCAAGATAGTTTGTTAGAATGAAAGGATCCTAGATTCAAAGTCACTGATTCCTGCATGCTGTCCTAGAGATTTAGACTGCAGACAGGTATTGTGGAACAGGGAGGAGGAGATGCAATGCAGGCATGCCTTAACCACTCGGCCAGTGGGACTCTCCACCCTGGGGATGTTCTGAGCCTTATAAAATATGTCCTTATAAAGATCCACCTTGAGATAAAAGGGGAAAGATTTATTCATTGACTCCTATCTCCCATTGACCAGGAGTGTATCCCAGGCTGTTAATTCAAGCACATTTCCAGGTTGCTCATTTTGAAGAACCTAATAAAAAGCCCTAGATTGGAAAGCAAATTCTAGAAGATTCTATGTGTCTGAAATGGGCCAAAACCTGTCTGAACTGGTCACAGCAGCAATAATAGAATGAGAGTAGGAGCAAAAAGACTTGGAAATGGGGTATAAGAGATGTTCAATATACTCCACACTTTTCCACTTTCTCTAGAGGAATCATTTGAAGAATAAACTTTTTTCTGAAGTAACATTCTGACATTCAAAAAAAGTCATTAAAAATGATAATAACTCATTGAACCATTTTAGCTATTAAAACCAGCATAATGTCCAACACAAAGAAGATGTTCACTACAAACTGCTGACTTGTTTAATTATGATTCACCCATTAGGTTGTATCAATTTTTAGTTTTTTTTTACATTTGATTTATTCTTGCAATTGAAATCTATATTTTCCCTAAATTGTTTTTTTTTATCATTATCAAAATAAAATAGTGGATAATCCATATTTTCTCCTGCTTAATTACAAGTCTCCCCTTATGTTTTATGTAGAATTTATATCACTTGCAATATGACATGAAAACTTCTGGGCAGAGCATGAGGAATTAAGTATGTCACCACCCCCAGAGCTGCTCCCTATCTTGGGGACACACCATCTCCCTCCATCCCTAAAAGAACATGCTGAGGGTGGTTTCTTCAGGAATGTGAGGCTATTTTACTTTCTGGGTTAACTGGTATCACAACCTGTTGTGGACCACGTGCTCCAAGCTTACATTTTAGTCCTTTCATTATCTTTTGTATGTAATCAGACATGCACCTCAAACCTTTGGCTGCAGAATATCTCATCTTCACTTTTCTCTGATCAGAGGTCTTGATTCAGAACATAAGGATGTGAATAAAACACAATGCACCTGGAAAGAGGATGCTCCCCCAGTGACGGGAAGGGTGACACAGGAAGAGAGATGAATTCCACTGATGTCTGTTCCTGGAGTCACAGTCACAAAGAAGTCTTCCCAATGTGTGTCCAGGGAACTGCACACATGTGCACAAAAGAGCACCATATCTATGATAGGAAGACTATATCCTTAGTTCATTTCTTTTCTGCAAAGGAAACAATTAAAAATGTGAGGAGAGAGCCTACAGATTGGGAGAAAATCTTTGCCACATACACCTCTGATAAAGCATTAAACTCTAGGATATATAAAGAACTCAAAAATCTCAACACCAAAAAAACAAATGATCAATAAATGGGCTAAGGAACTTAACAGACACTTCACAGAAGAAGAAATACAAATGATCAACATATATGAAAAAGTGTTCAACATCTCTAGCAATTAGAGAAATGCAAATCAAAACTATTCTAAGATTTCATCTCACTCCTGTCAGAATGGCAATCATCAAGAATAGAGGCAACAATAAATCTTGGCAAGGATGTGGGGGGAAAAAGCACACTCATACATTGCTGGTGGCACTGCAAATTGGTGCAACCACTATGGAAAGCAGTATGGAGATTCCTCAGAAAACTGGAAATGGAACCACCATTTGACCCAGCTATCCCACTCCTCAGTCTATACCCAAAGGAACTAAAATCAGCATACCACAGTAATGCAGCCACACCAATGTTTATATCATCTCAATTCACAATATCTAGACTACGGAAGCAACCTAGGTGTCCCTCAATAGATGAATGGATAAAGAAAATGTGGTATATATACTCAATGGAATATTACTCAGCTTTAAAGAAGGGTGAAATTATGGCATTTTCCAGTAAATAGTTGGAGTTGGAGAATATCATGGTAAGCAAAATAAGCCAACCTCACAAAATCAAAGGCCAAATGTTTTCTCTAATATGTGGATGCTAATTCACAATGGGGGGGGGGCAATAGGGGAAAATAGTGTTACCTTAGATTAGGTAGAGGTAAGTGAAGAGAGGGGAGGGAGGGGATATGGGGATGGGAAAAATAGTAGCATGAAACAGACATTGTTGCTCTATGTATATGTGTGACTATATGACCAATGTGAATCTGCAACATGTACACTTAGAAAAATGAGATATTATATCCCATCTATGTGTGATATATCACAGTGCATAAATGCATTCTCCTGTCATTTATAACTAATTAAAACAAATAAAAAATTTAAATATATATATAGATAGATAGATAGATAGATAGATAGATAAAGAAAAATCTGAAATACAGAACAGTTCTGGACATGGTGATTTGAACATAGAGACAACCAACCAAGGCTTACTAAAGAACTGATTCAGGCAGCTATGTATAAAACAGTAAGCACCATGACCCAAAGAGTGAACCTAGCCATCATGTTCATAATCCAGCTAAATGGATCTGGAAGCCATATATCCTATGAACAATCTGTCCAAAATCTTCAACTTCTATCAACTTCGTATATTTCATATTGTCTAATTGCTCCACATTTTCAGTTTTTTTCTGTGCATTAGCAATAGCTGTGACAATATATCTTACGTGTAAGAAAAACAATGCATCCTGTATTGTGTATGAAGTAATCAATTTCATTTTACATGATAATAGAAGCATGGTAAATATTATACGGAATTTTTAGCTTATTCATTTTTTTCTCTGCAAGAAACTTTATAAATTGAGTAATTTTCTTAGCAAATTGTATTTAATTTTACTCATTAAATGAAAGAATGTACCATGCTATAATTATTGCCATATTTACATATTTAATGCCTTTATTTTCTTAATGTTTATATCATTTGTTAAGTCACTTTTCTTATTGAGGATTAGCAAAAGAAGAATGTCCTTAAACAAACTTTTGAACATTTAAATTTTGGATACCTAAAATTTTGGAATTTTGGAAGCATAAAATTTTTGGAATTTTGGAAGCATAAAATTTCAGTTGTATAGTACTGGCTAACATCTACCAAGTTGGAAAAAACCCTCTTGGAAGTGTTATCCCACAAGGCAAAAGCTGATTTTGTCTAAAAATAAATCAAATTTCAAAATGAATATTTGAATTGTCAGTTGGTTTAAAGTTTCTGATCATGTATTAACTTTGAAAAGACATATTTTAGTGACAAATTGCTAATGTGTGAACTTTCATTTCTGGCTAAAATACAAAAGTGCCTTTCCAAAAGTAATTGAAAATTTCTCTTACCCTGATTATTTTCATCAGAAAATAAAACTAATACTTAACTTTAATAGTTAGGAATAAAAGACTAAGGAAGAGATTAACAGAGTAAAGAAACAGTGACCAAATCGTAAGACTTAAGTGAGTGCTTAATATTTTCAGAAGCAGAGATAGGTGTAGAGAATAAACAGGAAAAAAAATGATGAAATGATTTTAAGGTGACAATACTCAGCAGTTAGAGAAAGCAGAAGGAAAGGGATCCAGAGCTTGTCCCCACCCTCTCTAAAGGCACAAGGAAAAAACAGCAACTAGGTCTCAACACACCCAATATTTTGATGTGTTTAATTCTTTTTCTGGTGGAGTCTGCATTTTCATGATATTTTTTTAATCATGACATGAATATTTCATGAGTGCATCAACATTTGGTTGTATAGAAAGTTTCTAAAATGTTCAGCTCATGTGTGTTAGATATCTCTATAATGACACGAGAGAAGATCAACTTTTAAGGAACCTTCATCTATGAAAGGAAATTTGGGGGCCCATATTACCAGGAAGTTCAATAAGAGGGCTGGTCTTAAATCAAGCATCATTTTGGGGCTCAAAAACACCACTGGAACTCGTATCTGCCCATATCTCTGGACTGGCTTCTTCTGGTTAGTTCGATTACTAAGTATCCTATTTCCTCCTGGTTGCAGAATGCCTCCTCGGTAATTAATCCACATTTGCTGTTATTTTTCCAACCCAGCAGGAGAGTAAAGTATTTATAACTGCTATGGACTTCACATACTCACATTAATTGAATGTTTATACTCTGTGTCCATTCCTGAGACAATCTTGAAAATTACAGATATATAAAACAGAATTGGTTTAGGACAGGGCCAAATTTCCCCTTCCTAGAAAAAAAGGGTGTGCCATTTTTGATAGTAAGCACCTGTGCAAACAGTAGAGCAGGGATAGGAGTCCAGAGTTAAGTCTGGATGAAAATATTGTTTATGTATTAATATCTTGAGTGGGCTAAAACAAATTACCTCAAACCTGATGGCTTAGAACAACAAATTTATTTGTTTGTTTTGGTGGCAAGAAGTTCAAAACCTGGCAGAGATGCTGCCTCCAGAGGGTCTAGGGAAATTCAGTCTCTCCAGTTTTGAGGTCTCCAAGCATTCCTTGGTTTGTGTCTGCACTACCCCAATGATGCCTTTCTTGTCACATTGCTTCCTTTTCTCTGTTTCTCTCTAATTCTTTTTGTCTTTTAAAAATTCTACTTTTTCATATTTGTCACATAATTATTGTGTATATTTATACAGTTTGCTACTCGGATACAAGCATATAATGGTTCTGATTGGATCAGGTAAAATGGCATATATATCACATTAACAATTAATCATTTCTTCATGTTGAGAGCACTCAAAATCCTCTTTACTACTTGTTTTAAAATTTACCATTAATTGTCGACTATAGTTGCCCTACTGCGTTATTGATCATTGGAAGTTGTTCTTCTCATACAACTAATTCCTTTGCCCATTAAAGATCCCCTCCCATTTATCCTTAGACCCTACCTTTTACTTATAAGGATATATGTAAAATTATTTTTGCCAGACCAGATAATTTTGGGTAGTCTCTTCATCTGGAAAACTTTAACTTAATTAT
Organism: Tamias sibiricus; assembly: GCA_025594165.1. Classification (NCBI taxonomy): domain Eukaryota; kingdom Metazoa; phylum Chordata; class Mammalia; order Rodentia; family Sciuridae; genus Tamias; species Tamias sibiricus. The sequence continues at coordinate 18,400,492 of CM046662.1, forward strand.
GTCTATAAACATCCTTTTATTCCCCAAAGCTATGATAAAGTTTACAAGCTGTAAGTCTTAAGACTTAATATTTTTTGGTAAATATTGTTCAACCTACTGCAGTTACCAAACAATATGAAATAGGAGCTAAATAAATACCAATCCATTACATTTACCATACATGTAAATAGAGACAATCTCATAAGATGAATAAGCATATTAACTTTGATAACAATGTTGGAATCTTAGCTGTGCCTCTTAAAACAGTTTGTAGTCCCAGAAAGATACCTAAAATCTCAAAGCCACAGTTTCTTATGCATATGGTACACGTGAAAAAAAAATCTCTCATAGGATCAGGTGGGGGTTAAGTAAGAACATGTCTATAAAATTTTAACACATTGCATAATAGATAGGACCAAGTAAATATTACCTAGTAATACTTAATTTTTGAATATTTATATATTTATTTCTATAAAATGTTCTGATCATTTTAGTGCCATTTGCTTCCCTAGTTTTCAGCTGCAAATGGAAGCAAGGTGAAGAATTGGAGACCAGAGACCTAGCTAATGATCTGGAACACAGACAAGTTATGCTCCTTCTGAATAGCACCTTGTCTACAAATGGAGGTAAAGTTAGATCTGAGATCAACAAGCTACACCCCTTGGCCAAATCTAGTCATAGCCATTGATTCAGGTGACATCTATGTTTCCTGACACTGCCCAACAATAGCAGAATTGAGTAAGGTCTGTGTGACCTGTCTGATCCATCCACCATGCTAAAGTTATTTACTTTGTATTACTACTTACAGAACCAGTGTGCCAATCTCTGGTTCCCATGCTTATTTAAGATGTCCTTTTTTCATGATAATATACCTAGAAGACCCAAAAAACTCTACCAGAAAACTTTTACAACTAGTAAATGAATTCGGCAAAGTAACAGGATACAAAATCAATACCCATAAGTCAAAGGCATTTTTGTTCATCAGTGACAAAGCCTCTGAAAGGGAAATGATGCAAACTACCCCATTTACAATAGCATAAAAAATAAATAAATAAAATACCTGGGAATCAACTTAACAAAAGAGGTGAAAGACCTCTAAAATGAAAACTATAGAACACTAAAGAAAGAAATTATAGAAGACCTCAGAAGATGGAAAGACCTACCTTGTTCTTGGATAGTTAGGAATAATTTTGTCAAAATGTCCATAGTACCAAAAGCATTATACAGATTTAATGCAATTCCAATCAAAATCCTGATGACATTCCTCAAAGAAATAGAAAAAGCAGTCATGAAATTCATCTGGAAACATAAGAGACCCAGAATAGCTAAAGCAATCCTGAGCAAGAAAAGTGTAGTATAAACTGTAATACACACTACTACTATAAATAAAAATTTTTAAAAAAATAAGAAAAAAAAAAAAAAGTATAGCAGGTGGCATCACCATACCAGACTTTAAATTATACTATAGAGCAATAGTAACAAAACCAGCATGGTATTGGCACCAAAACAGACTGGTGGACCAATGGTACAGAATTGAGGACACAGAGACTAATACATATAATTTCAGCTATCATATATTAGACAAAGGCGCCAAACATGTACAGTGGGGAAAGGATAGCCTCTTCAACAAATGGTGCTGGGAAAACTGGAAATCCACATGCAACAAAATGGAATTAAACCCTTATCTATCACCATGTACAAAATTCAATTCAAAGTGGATCAAGGACTTAGGAATTAGACCAGAGACAATACGCCTAATAGAAGAAAAAGTAAGCTCCAATTTCCAACATGTAGGATTAGGCCCCAAGTTCCTTAATAAGAATCCTGTAGTGCAAGAATTAATATCAAGAATTAATGAATGAGATAGATTTAAACTAAAAAGCTTCTTCTCAGCAAAAGAAACAATCAGTGAGGTGAATAGAGAGCCAACTAATTGGGAACAAATATTTAGTACATGCACATCAGATAGAGCACTAATTTCTAGAATATATAAAGAACTCAAAAAACTTAACACCAAAAAAAACAAATAACCCAATCAATAAATGGGCTAACAAATTGAAAAGACACTTCTCAGAAGAAGATACACAATTACTCAACAAATACATTAAAAAAAATGTTCAACATTGCTGGCAATTAGAGAAATGCAAATCAAAACTACTCTAAGATTTCATTTCACTCCAGTCAGAATGGTGCAACCGTTATGGAAAGCAGTATGGAGATTTCTTGGAAAACTGGGAATGGAACCACCCTATGACCCAGCCATCCCACTCCTGGGTCTATTCCCAAAGGACTTAAAAACAGCATATTACAGTGACACAGCCATCTCAATGTTTATAGCAGCACAATTCACAGTAGCTAGGTTGTGGAACCAACCTAGATGTCCCTCAGTAGATGAGTGGATAAAGAAAATGTGGTATATATACAAAATGGAATTTTACTCAGCAATAAAAGAGAATAAAATAATGGCATTTGCAGGTAAATGGATGAAGTTGAAGGATATAATGCTAAGTGAAATTAGTCAATCTCAAAAATCCAAATACCGAATGTTTTCTCTGATATGAGGAGGCTGTTTCACAGTGTTGTTGGGTCGGGGTACATAGGAGGATTAAAGGAACAGTAAAATGGTCAAAGGGAAGGGAGGGGAAGGAAGGGAGCAAGGGGGGATGGAGGGGAACTAAAAGAAAAGGTGGTTGAATAAGATGGATATCATTATTCTAAATGCATGATTGAAGACTGGAATGGTACAAATATACTTTGTTTACAAACAGTTTCTTGTAAAAAGATGCTCTATATATGCATTATGAATTGTAATACAAACTACTATAATAAATACAACAACTTTGAATTTTTAAAAAAATAAAAAAGATGTCCTTTCTTGAGTTTCTGAAATTACATATTCTCACTTTTCACATTCTTGTGCACCAAGGAAACTGATAATGATACTAAGTTATCTAAATCATGCACTGTATTATAGATCCTCATAGAGGAACCATGGTATATCTTCAACCAAATCAACTGGTACTTGACAATTTAATTGGAGGAGGAGGATAGAATCAGAAAAAAAGAAACCTCTCTCTGAATAAATAACAAAAGACTTCTCAAATGAATAAATAGAACATAGACCTGTTTTCTGATATTTTTTTAGCCTAATGAGAATTCTTTTGAGAAATCAATGGTCTAAAAATATAAAGTTTTTTTTTAATTAAAAGTAGAGAAGTGATTACAACCTTGTACCTTTCTCTAATGTTACCTAATCTGTCTTAAGGGATATAGAAACAGTTAGAATTGGCATGTGAAATTACCAGTTAAGTAAATTTAGCCTGGTATTAATGTTACTGGTATGAATGTTAAATTAGACTGGGCTACAGCTCTCCCTAATTTTTCTCTAGTGACCACAAGAAAGTAAGAAAACTCAGTATCATATTGATCAAACACTGTAGAAGAACTTGGCTTTGACTCTGTAAAGTGGGTATCCCAGGTCAAGGGCACCTGGATTCCGCTTCCAGCTACTGCCTGGAAGCCTCCTCTTGTTTACACCCACGTGTGCCAAAAAGTAGAGTTTGATATTTTGCTGTCATACTGAGAAACACTCTAGAATCTGAATTAGGTTGAGGGAAAGTGAAAGTATGAATTCTTTCTGCTTTTGGAGATGTGTGGCCAAGAGATGGTTCATCATTCTCCTAAGGTTCCTACCACATAGGAAGAAGAGACTTAATTAGCCAATTGAAGCAGGTTTCACTAATTGACTTCAAAGTGGAACTTAAGAATGCAGCAAAAAGAAACAGTGAATTCTGTCTTTTGTGAATTGGAGAAGCCTATTGCTGCTGGTACTTGGACTGACTGATATCTCCATGAAAAGGAGGAAGTGAACTGGAGGAAGAAGATCGAAATGTTCATCCAAATACTCTTCTCTAGGGACTGGAAGTCTCTTCCCGCCCTAGAAACACAAATGTCTGCTAAGAAATAACACAGAATTAACAACTTTGACCTAAATCCAGAACTTGGAGAGTAGCTCTTTCCTGGATATGATGGCTATTCCTCTAGGGAAAAACAACCCCTCTTGGTCTCAAGTGCAACTCATATTTTTCATAAATCAAAATATCTTGCTTTTAGAAGTCACTGCAATGTATAACCTATGGCAGTTTCATCCCTTCAAAGATCTGTGATACTGTAAAAAGTGACTGACACTCAGTTCTCAGGAGGACCAATATGACTTAATTAAAAGAAATTAAGTTACAACAGCTTTATTCTAAAAAAAACGGCAGAGTGGGAAGTGGGATGGTATTACACAACCCTACTCTATTATTTCATGACTCCGTATTTATAAATGACACAATAATTATTGCTTATGGAGTTACAATTGCTTAAATTCTTGTTGGGAAAGTTGTGCAGGAAATCTGATATTTTCTATTGAAAAAGAAGTTTATTAGTGGGAAGAACAACATCTCACAATAGAAAAGATGCTCTGGGAGCCAATTAAAAACAAAAACAATAATCATGGGTAATGAATTACAAGATTATATTCTTACTCTAGATATGCTAATAATCATGAAAAGTATATGATAATTGCATTATTATTAAATCATTTATCCCAGGGACATTTGCGTGATAAAATAATTCAATGTTATAGAAGTTTATTTTATTATGGAATAATATAACAAACTCAAAAATATATTTATAAGCATGGTAAAGTAAGACAATCTATGGTTCCTAATAATTTTCCCTCTGTTTTACAGTCATTTAGGTGAATGAATTATGACATCACGTAAAATGTGATTTTTTAATGAAGGTTGAAAGCATTGAATTTTTGACACAAACTTATAAATAAAATTATTTTTCCCAGGAGCTAATTGTAATTTAAGTCAGTTTTAATAATTTATTTTACTTCTATTTCCCCAAATAATTACATTTGTGTCATAATAAAAATTACTGTGAATTTAGTGATACTAAAATGTGTAACTAGCAGTAAAATAAAATCAATTTGTAATTCTTCAAAATGTTCACCAAAACCAGATATTATCTCCATTAATATAGCATCTTTTATTCAAACAACATTTTTGCTTAATTGACTGTCATTTATAAGTAACACAATATTCATCTTCCAACCCACAAATTTCAAAATATTTTAAAAGAAGTAAATCTCTAATATACATTTTTGACAGGAGTAATTGATAGGGAGCCATGAATATAATGAAATAAATTTTGACCTTTATAGACTTTTAATGAGGGACAAAAATACATACACATATAATATGTACATATATAATTATTATATAACATATAATACATAATACATATGCATGTATGTGTGTACTCTAAAGTGTCTAGCAGAATTCTTAGGAAAAAATAGCTGTTGAAAACTTCTGATTTTGCCATTCCAGTTAAAACAATAAGATACCAATATTGAAAGGCACCATAAACATACACGGGAGAAAAGATAGCCTTTCCAACAAATGATGCCGGGGAAACTAGAAATCCATATGCTATATGTAACAAAACGGAATAAAACCCCTGTCTCTCACCTTGCACAAAACTCAACTCAAAGTGGATCAAGAACCTAGGAATTAGACCAGAGACCCTGAGCCTACTAGAAGAAAAAGTAGATCTTCACCATATCGGTGTAGGAACCAAATTCCTCAAAAGGACTCCTAAAGAGCAAGAATTAAAATCAAGAAGCAATAAGTGGGATGGCATCAAACTAAAAATATCCTTCACAGCAAAGGAAACAATCCAGAAGTGAGGAGGGAGCATACAGAATGGGACAAATCTTTGCCACCTGCACTTCAGATACAGCATTAATCTCCAGGATATATAAAGAACTCAAAACACTTAACACCGAAACAACCAATAACCCAATCAATAAATGGGCAAAGGAACTGACAGACCCTTCACAGAAGAAGACATACAATCTATCAACAAATATATGAAAAAAAATGTTTAGCCAGGTGTGCTGGGGCACACCTATAGAGGCTGAGGCAGGAGGATCAAGAGTTCAAAGCCAGCCTCATCAAAAGTAAGGCGCTTAGCAACTCAGAGACCCTATCTCTAAATAAAATACAAAATAGGGCTGGGGATGTGGTTCAGTGGCCGAGTGGCCCTGAGTTCAATCCCTGGTACCCACCCCCAAAAAATGTTCAACCTCTATAACAGAGAAATGCAAGTTAAAATTACACTGAGATTTCATCTCACTCCAGTCAGAATGGAATTATCAACAATACAAGTAACAATAAATGTTGGCGAGGATGTGGAATAAAGGTACACTCATACATTGCTAGTGGACTGCAAATTTGGTGCAGCCACTCTGGAAAGCAGTATGAAGATTTCTAAGACAACTTGGAATGGAACCATTTGACCCAATTATCCCACTCCTGAGTACGTACCCAAAATACTTAAAATCAGCATACTATAGGGACACAGCCATATTGATGTTTATAGAAGCTCAATTCACAATAGCTAAACTATGGAATAAACCTAGGTGCCCTTCAATACACAAATGGATAAAGAAAATGTGGTACATATATACAATGGTATATTACTCAGGCATAAAACATGCAATTATGGTATTTCTTGGTAAATGGATGAAACTGGAGACTATCATGCTCAGTGAATTAAGCCAATGCCCAAAGGCCAAATATTTTCTCTGATATGCTGATGCTAACACACAATAAGGGGGTGGAGGGAATAATAGAAGTACTTTGGATTAAACAAAAGGGAATGAAGGGAAGGAAGGGGGGAAGATGGTAGAATGAATTGCCATTACTTTCAAATGTTCATACATGAATACATAATCAGTGTAACTCCACAACAAATACAACCACAAGAACGGGAAGTTATACTCCATGTATGTATAATATGTCACAATAAAAAATAAAAGTTATTTAAAAAGATAGCAATGTCGAATTGATATGAAGTCTTCAAGGTGGATATGTGTGTTTGTGAATTAATTCTATTTCTCATTTAATAAGCAAAATTGTATTTATCACCTCCTACATGACAGATATTGCATGGTAAAATAAAAATGCAATGGTTGAAGAGACTTTCTCCCTGTCCATAGTTTTGGAACAGGAAAACTAATAATTAAGAGGAAAATATCACTCAAGTTTATATACCATGTTAGTGGAAGATACAAGACAAGAAAATAAGTCCTGAGCAATAGAGAGACTATTCTACAAATCTATTCTTAAGTAAGTGAGATTAAATACATGAAATCACCTAACCTAGCACTTAGCATAGTGTAACCAGTAGGAAAATCAAATAGTGGCTAATAATTCCAACTAACAGACGTGGACTATCCAGACCATACCTAAGAAGTGTGCACTGCTCTCATTTCATTTTGTATATAGGTAAATATGTTTGTCTTTCCTAACACCTGAATTATTATATTGCAAACATTTACAATTTGTTATTACATATATACCACACATTTCTAGAGCATGGAGAGTGCATTTAAAAAGAAATCAATAATCTTTAGCACAAAAGGAAAATCAGCACACAACTGGAAAAAATATTTATTCAATTCATTTTAATTATCATATTTGGCATGTACTGTGTGCTTGAGATGCAAAGATAAGTAGGATACAACCCCAATTATCCAGCAGTAAAATGCCACTCAGAATTTTTAAGCAGGAATAACCACTGGGATTTTGAGGAATGACTCCATAAAATGAATATTTGACTAAAAAATGACAAAATGATAAGAACCTGGTGTATTTTTCAAAATATCTGAAATGCTGAAATGTTGAAAAAAAATTTATGTAACTCAACAAAGGGACGATAAGACCAAAAAGAAGGTAATTTGTTCCACAATGGTGAACCCAACATTGATGCTTGCTGTCCTGAGACTCTAGGTATTGAGAGATGAACTGATGCTTTGTAGGAATTGAAGGAGGGCACCAGTCTTCTTCATTCCATGACCAGGGAGCACACCACAAATCAACCATGTGCACCTCAGCCCAGATATTCCTCAGAATATGTCTCAATATGGGCTCGGGTTGTGGCTCAGCGGTAAAGCGCTCGCCTAAAACGTGCGCAGCCTGGGTTCGATCTTCAGCACCATGTAAGAATAAAGCCATTGTATACAACTAAAACAAATAAATATATATTTTTTTTTAAAAAAGAATATGTCTCAATAGGATTTCAGGCAGCTGCTGCTCACATACTAATTGGAGTGTTAGATAAAATATGGTTTCTCTCGCAAAATAGAAGAAACTCCTTAATAAGTTATTGATTAGAAGAGTTTACCAGAGATTATCTCTAAGTTAATTCTGTAATCTCTTCCATTCATTAAAGTTCTTCAGTCATGTCCTCATGATTCCATCTTGAAAGAATAAGATAATCTTTAGTTTCTCATTTTCTTTAATATCTCCATTTACTTATTTATTTTTATGTGGTGCTGAGGATTGAACCCAGTGCTTCCCACATGTGAGGCAAGCGCTCTACCACTGAGGCACAGCCCCAGCCCCTCAGTTTCTTATCTTAATGAAGCACTGTTATGTCATTGGTTGTTTTTTTTCAGCTGAAATTCTTTGAAATTCATCTCTTCAGTCTTTCTTAAGCTATGAAACATGTTAATCTTATCCTTCTTTGTTTGAATATTTGTGATTGAAAATTCTGACTTGAATTTTTCTTAACTGCTACTGTATTTCACATTTTTACTTTTTCTTATTTATTTCTCAGGTCAAAACATTGATAACCAGTTCTGCTATTCTTTTTATCAAAAGAATGTAAAGTTCATAGCACTAGAAAGACTGTCCTGGCATAGATGAATCTAATAATTATTTAAGGTAGATTTAATTGCTTATACCAGTTTAAAGCAAATTATATAAACTTCAGGATTTTTCAGTTCCCATTAAAGTTCTTCCAATTCTTAATGTTCTGGATAAGAAATGAATCAATCAATATTCTAAATATTCTAATCTATGTGTTGGCATTACTTAACTTTGTGAACCTGGGCAACAGAGATAGCAATAGCTATCTCTTTTTGAAATATATTGTCGATATATATTTTATACATAGTAAAGGGAATGAATCCTCATTGTATAGTTCTATAAGTTTTCACAAATGTTTACACCAATGTAACCATCATACAAATATAAAGTATTCCCTCCAACCAGAAATTTCGCTCATGTCCTTTTCTATTCAATTATCTTCAGAGACAATGACTGGTGTGCTTTCTGTCACTGTTGATCACGTTTACCTGTTTTGAACTTGATGCGAACGGAATCATGCAGTATGGTATTTCTGGAAATGATCTCAGCTTGTTCCCTTTTGTTATGTTACCTTCCACTGTGTGATTATACCAACTTGAGTTTATGTGCTCCAGGGAACATCACTCAACAAAAACAAAGGCATATATATTAATTTCCTCTGAGTTAATTAATATTCATGGATGGTTTCCAGGCTATCGGGACATTGTAGCTTAAAACTGTTGGAAAATATCAAGTAGTTTTGCAAAATGTTTTTACCATTATGCACTCTTTAACCACCCATATATGAGATATCCAGGTTTTTCCATATTCTTGTTAACACTTGGGATTGTCAGATGTTTTAATTTTAGCCATTCTGATGATATGTGATGGATTCAGTACATGTATTTCTTGATATCTGATAACTGTGAGCATTTCTTAATATGACTCGTGGCCATATTTACACCTTCCAATATCTACCATTAGTTCAAGTTTTTCATTTTTATTAATTGCTTTTCATTAATGTTTTATAGAAATTTTATGTATTTTATGAATAAGAATTTTTCAGATAAATATACAGGATAAATATACAGAGAATTTTTCTCTACTTGTCTTATTTCTTTCATATTTTAAGGTATTTTGATTAGCAGAACATTTCTTATTTGGATAAAGTATAGATTTTCAATTGTGTGTTTGATTGTTAATGCCTTTAATGTTTTGTGAGAAAAATTGTTTCCTTATGAAAATATTTGTTTATATTTCTTATAAAACATATAGTTTTATATAGAAGACATAGTTTCATATTTTAAGGTAGTGGGTAGGAGCAAAGACTCACATTTTATATAGATATTCAATTATTCCATCATAATTTGTTGGAAAAGAATTTCTTATTAGGAAATATATGAATGTCTTTGCTCAAAATCAAATACTTATATGTGTATCTATTTCTGATGTCTAGATTTTATTTCACTGATCTAATTATCTGTAATCATGAAAATATTATACTCTCTTAATTTTGTATTTTCATAATATATATTGACATTATATATTTAGCACATATGAAAATAAAGGCAAGTCCTCCAAAGTTTTGTATCTTATTCAAGATAGTTTTACAAACAAGTTATTTTTGCATTCCCTTATAAATTTTATATTCAGTTAATCAATTTCTTAAAAGGCAACTTGGATACTGATTGGAATTGCAGAGGCTGTAGCTAAATTTGGAGAGAATTGGCATCTCTTAAAATTTACTAATCCAATTGATTAACATGTCACATCTTTCCATTTATGTAGCTTTTAGCAATTTCTACTAGAACTTTATGTTTTCATTGTAGCATAGTGCTTCCATATGTATGATTAATTTATTCTTGGAGTTCAATGTTTTTTCATCTTTTCTGGAGGTACATTTTAAAAGTTTCTATTTCATAGTGTCTGTTATTAGAACATTGAAATATAGTCAATTATTTCATGTTGTGTTCTTTGCTTGCTCAAAATATCCAACTATTCTTTTTCAGTAATCTATATGTATTTTTACTTTTCACTTACAAAGTTATGTAATCTGAAAAAAATGAATACTTTGCTTTCTGTTTTCCGATTTTTTTTTCTTTTTGATTGTTATTCCTTCTTGCCTATTGCTCTAACTATAACTCAGAACAATGCTGAAGAGAGAGGTGAAAGAGATTATTATAATTTGCTCTTGGTCTTAGAAGACAAGTGTTAGATATTTCTCTATTAGTTTGATGTAAGCTATAGGTTCATATTTTTAGATAAACAATTTTAAATTGAATAATGTCTTTTTGACTTATTGTTTGATCAAGTTTCTTGTATAGTATTGAATTCTATCAAATGATTTTTTTGCATTTATGGAGATAATAATATAATTTTTCTTCTTTATTTTTCTTATGTTACAAATTACACTGATGGATTCTAAAGTTATACCAACTGGAGTGCTTCTGGAGTTAACCTAAGAATTTAGTCTTCTTATATTTTCATTTTTTGATAAAACCTTAAGTTTTACCCACTGAAAACTGTTTGCATTTATGTGAATAAGGAATACTGTCTAACATTTTCTTTTCTTATAATGTTTACTGTTTGGTTTTGGGATTGGGTTTATACCAGACTCATGAAAAATTGATACATGTTCCCTCTGGTTCTGTCTTTGAAAGAGTGTAAATTGTTGTGCTGGATGTATGAGATATCCCTGAAAAGCTCATGTGTGAGACAATGCAAACATTTTCATAGGTGAAACAAATATATTATGAGAGGTGTGTAACTGAACCTGTGAATTAACCCACTGGTATAGATTAACTGGGTGGTGACTGTAAACAGAGTATTGGCTGGAGGAATTAGGTCGCTTGCATGAGGTATGGCTTTGGGATTTTTATTTTGCCCCTAGCGAATGGAGGCCCCTCTCTTCTTCCTGGTTGCCACGTTTTGAGCTGCTTTCCTCCACCAGGCTCCACCACAGTAAGGGTCTGCCTCACCCTACGCCAATGGTATGAAGTTCACTGACCATGGACTGAAACTGAAACCATGAGTCAAAATTGATAGATGGGCTACCCTCCCCCACAGAGTTTCCTTATCCTGAGCAAAGCAACCTTGTTTCATTTTCCTGGCAGGAGCCAATAGGCTTAAAGGTTGCCTTGTTCCATGGGCAAAGATCCAATGGCATTGGGGTCACTCTGGTGCACCCCCCACCAGAAATCCCTATATAGGGTCCTGTTCGGGACACTCTCACACAACAACAGCTCTTCCTTGTGGAGAGGAGGAAGCCACTGCACCAGCCTTAGATCCATCACCTCCAACCCAACAGCAGCTGCCCCACTGCCTTCAGCCCAACGGCAGCTGCCCAGCCGACAGCTCCAGTCTCCAGCCCGACAGCAACTGCTTTAGCCTACAGCTCCAGAGATCCCAGCTGGTGCAACCAGGCACCCACCTTCCCTTCAGAGCTTGCACACTCCTTTCTCCCTGACTCCTCTCTCCCACGAGAGCTTGCACACTTTCCTGACTCCCCTCTCCCAGTACCTCTTCGACCTCTGACCAGCCACAAAGTCTGTTGAATAAATCTCTTGGCTGCCCCCAGTGTGATTTTTGCCCTTCAAAAAAAAAAAAAAAAAAAAAAAAAAAAAGCTAGTTTATCATTATATAATATTCTTCTTTATCCTCAATACTCATTTCTTGAAGCCTACTTTGCTATTAATATGACTATCTTGTGATTAGTATTTGCTTTCTCTGTTTTTTCTCATTTTTTTCATTTTCAGCCTGTGTGTCTTCATATATAATTTTAGTGCAACTCATCACTGAAACCTGTTTGTCTTTTTCTGGAGTGTTTAGTCTATATACTTCAAATAATTTCAAGGATATGTTTGATTCATGTCTATCTTCTGGCTACCGGATTTCTATATATACTGTCTAGCATTTTGCTACTTTATTCTTTTGTACTAACAGTACATTTTGTACTTTGCACTATGTCCTTTTCTCTCCTTTGGAATCTATTAACTGCAGGTCTTTGTTTTGTTTTTCAGTGGTTGCTTTGAATCATTAACTTTTTACTGATTCAAAATAGCATAGTATCTTAACATTTCTACTTTCATTTTCCCAATCTGCTAACATTATCATACATTTAAGTTCTGTGAATATCATTAATCATGGCTCTAAACAGTCAATAGCTAAACAAATTAAGAAATCTATAACCTATTTTATATATACATATATTTACCACTTCCGATTGTCTTCATCTTTTCTTGCATCTGGATTTCCTTAATGGATTATTATTATTACACTCAAATAAACATCATCAAACTTATCATGAAATGTATGTCAGCTTTTACTCTCCCACTCAAATATGTTGATTTATCTTCCTTTTTATGTAAGATATTCAGGGAAGAGATACAGAATCCTAGGTGCACAGTTAGCTCCCAATCTGCATTACTGGGAAAGTATCTTTTTCTTCGTTTCTGGCCGCCATTGTCGTCATCATCATTGTCCTTGTCATTGTCTCCTCCTCCTCCTCTACCTCCTCCTCCTCCTTCTCCTCCTCCTTCCAAGAAAGCCATTCTTCTCATTATTACTAAATGGAATACCATGTGTCATTTCTCCCCTAATTGCATACAGAATTTCCCTTTATCTTTGATTTTCAACAGTCTGGCTATAATGCCTCTGGGTTTTCTTTATTTCATTTTGTTTTTGCCTGGGTTTTGATGAGATTTTCGGTTCTGTGGTTTGGTGTCTTCCATCAGTGTTAGAAATATTTTGACTACTATCTCTTCAAGTATTTGTTTTGTTCCCTACTTTCTCTGTCCTTTGCCTGAGGGCTCACAATTACATATTACCATTTGTCTTATCCCAATGCTGTGCTCTGGATTCATTTTTATTTTTTGTGTTTTTTTTTCTCTTTCAATTTAAGTAATTCCTGACCTAACCTTGTATAAGTTGATTTTTATTTTGCTATGTCTAGTCCATCCAAAGATCTATTATACTTTAGATTTATTTTCTATAGTAATAACTCTACTTGGTTCTGTTTTAGATTTTCCATTTCCCTGCTGTGATTCTCCATCTGTTCACCCATTTTCACCATATTTACAGGAATCCTTTAATTCACCTATAATACCAGTTTTAATATTCATTGAATTACTGACTCTAGTACATAAGACATCTGTAGATTTGTTTCTTTTTTTTTTAATTTCAATTTGGTTTTTCTTTTTCTTTCATTTATATATTATAAAATTTAACTGTATATGGGACATTATGGTTAACATGTTGTAGAAAACTCTAGGTTATGCCATTGTATTTAAAAGAATGTTTAGAAAACTGACAGATTGCCTTGATCAGATTGAAGCTCTAAGTGGCCTGTTAAGAGTCCTGACTTTGTCCTTAAAACTAGGATGAAGCCTTTTATCCTTATTGGTAAGGATTTTATTGGAAATTGCAAGGTGTTTGCTGAGCACCTCTAACTTCCTGTGACTTAGAGTCCAAATCCCTCTTTAACACCAGCAGCTGAAATTCTGCTCAAGACTTTCTCTAAGCCTGAAGCTTTCTTCTGGGTTCTCTTCTACCTTGCACAGACAATAGTAGGCATCAGCCAAATATTTGAGGATAATTTCTATTCAATTTTGGTGCTTCTTTCTTCAAGGAAATTGCCCCCTTGATCTCCAGACATTCCAGTAGCTCCAATACCCAAACTCTGTCTCTTCATCCTAGTAAAACTATCAATACAAGCATGAAGTTCTCTTCCCTGATTATCAGTGGACACAGAGGATTACCCTAGCAGAAGAGTTAGCTGGTTACAAACTCTGATAATTTCTTTTTCTTCTTTTAAGGATTGTTTCTTTTCTAGTTTTAGTTACTTTCCAGTTCTTTAACATTGTTGTTTTATAACACATAGTTTTCAAAATTGTTCAAAGTTTAGAAATTGTTTTTAACAGAATACTTAAAATGAAGTAAGCTACTCTCTTTGACACTAGAATATGCAAGTATTCATTTTAAAATTGACAACATAAGTTAAGCTCCTTTTTTTAGGAGCCAGGTACAATATTTTGTGTGCACTTTAATTTAATTGCCAGAATCGTCTTGTAAGGTACTTAGTAACTCATTTCTATTTTACAGAAAAGAAAACTGAAGCACAGAGAGTGAGGTTTCCTCCCACAAAGCACAGAAAAACTGAAAGGAGGCAGTTCTCGGGCTCAGTGCTAGGCAATAAGCCCTAGACCTTGGATTTAATGACTGCTACACATTTCACGTCAGACTGGGGTAAGATCAGTGGTTCAGCATTTGCCAACATATGCATGGGTTCTATTCACAACATCACAAGAAAAAAAACAAAACAAAGCAAATCCACTGTGTATGCATCTCTAACCTGGTTCCTTCACCTTGTACCTGAGGGTGTGTAAAATTGTATTTACACAATTATTTCAGAGATTTAATATGCACTTAAAAAAAAAGGACATTGAATGAATATTTCCTTTGATTCTGTTGAAACACCTACTGCACAACTGATTTTGTACTTCTTGAGCAAGAACGTCTCATTTTTAACTTCCTCAAAAATATGACTTATCAGACCATTGCAATCTCTCAAATATACACGGAAGGCCATTTGAATTGTTCATTGAATTACCAAAAGTGGCTATTAATTGAGTTTATCTATGAACTGATATTCTCAAATAACTTTGTACCAAAGGTACATTTTTACTGGGGTTCAGTAGAAAATATGTGTTGGACTGACTTGGCCTTCTTTCATTCATATTTCTGGCACCTCTGTATTTTCACAAGAAAAGATTTTTAGACTTGAAGAAATATGTGATTGAAGAATTTTTATTGTGTGTAAAAGACTAAATGGCCATTGAAGTAAGGTGACACCATATAATATCACATAGTGCTTATTGGTAGATTTATAATTTGAATAAAATGTTACCTCTTTATATATTTTTATAAATAATCATTCTTATATTGAAAAGATGAGGGTAAGTATACCCAAGAATACATATTCTTGAAATAGTAGAAATCCTTTGCCCTTGTCCACACAACCTCTGAAATTGTGTTGGTTAATTCACTGGGATTTCACAAAGTAGCTCTCTTGAATCAAATCTATATTAAATGTCATGTCACTCAACTTTCCGTTGGTACACTACCTTCTTAAAAATCCATAACTACTCTTCTTTGTTATTAAATTTCATATTCTTTCATTTAACAAGCCAATCATACATTTTATTTGCTAACTATTTCAGTAACATGCAGAGCTGAATCCAATAATGTATAACCGAGTAGTAATAAATATTAATGCTATGTTGAAGAAAACTGAGGGCAAATCACTGAAAATACTATAGATGTCTTTTGGGGGGTAGGAGAGACATATTTCTTTCAAGAAATTATACTAACTAGATATTAACTCTATCCAACATTTTCATCCTTGCTTTCACGTTCACTACTTATTTTTATTTATTTATTTATTTTTTATACCAATGCTATTTATAACAATCAAAAGATAGAAACAACCAAATGTCTACCAAGAGGTGAATGGATACAGATTGCAGTACCATAACTTGTAACTTGCATTACCATTTACATTTCATCTTGATAGTATTACAAGCATGCATCCCCATTGTCAAGGCTGATAATGATAACACGCAGCACTTACAAATTCTGCTCCTCACTTTGAGAAGAAATTTCCATCATTATTAAATTTTTATGCAATGAAGATAATGTGGCCAAGAGAGGTGCAGTGAAAATTGAAATCCTAATTGTCTTCTTTTTTTTTATCAAAGTTGTATTAATACTAATAGTATGCATCACACTTCATAGTATGTATATTAAGTATCATTTTACATAGCACTGTTTGTACACAAGTATATTCATACCTTTCAAGTCTTCAATCATGCTTTTAGGATAAAGATATCCATCTTATTCAACCACTTTTTCTTTTCTTTCCCCTCCATCCCCCCTTGCTCCCTTCCTTTCCCTCCCTCCTCTTTGACAATTCTAGCGTTCCTCTAATCCTCCTGTGTACCCCGACCTAACACCACTGTGAATCAGCATCCTTATATCAGAGAAAACATTCAGTATTTGGATTTTTGAGATTGACTAACTTCACGTAGCACTGTATTCTCCAACTTCATCCATTTACCTGCAAATGCCATTATTTTATTCTCTTTTATTGCTGAGTAAAATTCCATTGTGTATATGTACTACATTTTCTTTATCCATTCATCTACTGAGGGACATCTAGGTTGGTTCCATAATCCACCTATTGTGAATTGTGCTGCTATAAACATTGAAGTGGCTGTGTCACTATAATATGCTGTTTTTAAGTCCTTTGGGAATAGACCCAGGAGTGGGATGGCTGCGTCATAGGGTGGTTCCATTTCCAGTTTTCCAAGAAATCTCCATAGTGCTTTCCATAATGGTTGCACCATTTTGCAATCCCACCAGCAACGTATGAGTGTGCCTTCTTCCCCACATCCTCTCGAACATATATTGTTGTTTGTGTTCTTGATAGCTGCCATTCTGACTGGAGTGAAATGAAATCTTGGAGTAGTTTTGATTTGTATTTCTCTAATTGCCAGCAATGTTGAGCATTTTTTTCATGTATTTGTTGATTAATAGTGTATCTTCTTCTGAGAAGTGTCTTTTCAATTCCTTAGCCCATTTATTGATTGGGTTATTTGTTTTTTTGGAGTTAAGTTTTTTGAGTTCTTTATGTATTCTAGAAATTAGTGCTCTATCTGATGTGCATGTATTAAATATTTGTTCCCAAATAGTTGGCTCTCTATTCACCCCACTGATTGTTTCTTTTGCTGAGAAGAAGTTTTTTAGTTTGAATCTATCCCATTCATTGATTCTTGATATTAATTCTTGCGCTACCAGATTCTTATTAAGGAACTTGGGGCCTAATCCGACATGTTGGAAATTGGAGGTTACTTTTTCTTCTACTAGGCATATTGTCTCTGGTCTAATTTCTAAGTCCTTGATCCACTTTGAGTTGAATTTTATGCATGGTGAGAAATAAGAGTTTTAATTTCATTTTGTTGCATACAGATTTCCAGTTTTCCCAGCACCATTTGTTGAAGAGGCTATCCTTTCTCCACTGTACATGTTTGGCACCTTTGTCTAATATAAGATAGCTGAAATTATATGTACTAGTCTCAGTGTCCTCAATTCTGTACCATTGGTCCACCAGTCTGTTTTGGTGCCAATACCATGCTGTTTTTGTTACTATTGCTCTATAGTATAACTTAAAGTCTGGTATGGTGATGCCACCTGCTTCACTTTTCTTGCTAAGGATTGCTTTGGCTATTCTAGGTCTCTTATTTTTCCAGATGAATTTCATGACTGCTTTTTCTATTTCTTTGAGGAATGTCATTAGGATTTTGATTGGAATTGCATTAAATTTGTATAATGCTTTTGGTAGTATGGACATTTTGATGATATTATTTCTACCTATCCAAGAACAAGGTAGGTCTTTCCATCTTCTGAGGTCTTCTATAATTTCTTTAGTATTCTATAGTTTTTTGTTATAGAGGTCCTTCACCTCTTTCATTATGTTGATTCCCAGATTTTTTTTTTTATGCTATTGTAAGTGGGGCAGTTTTCATCATTTCCTTTTCAGAGGAATTGTCACTGATGTACACAAATGCCTTTCACTTATGGGTATTGATTTTGTATCCTGTTACTTTGCCGAATACTTTTACTAGTTGTAAATGTTTTCTGGTAGAGTTTTTTGGGTCTTCTAGGTATATTATCATGTCATCAGCAAATAGTGCTAATTTGAGCTATTCGTTTCCTATCTGGATCCCTTTAATTTCTTTCATCTTTCTAATTGCTGTAGCCAGAGTTTCAAGTACTATGTTAAATAGCAGTGGTGAAAGGGGACATCCCTGTCTTGTTCCAGTTTTTAGAGGGAATGCTTTCAGTTTTTCTCCATTTAAGATAATGTTAGCTTGGGGCTTTGCATAAATAGCTTTTATGGTGTTGAGATATGTTCCTATTATTCCTAGTTTTTCTAGTGTTTTGAACATAAAGGGGTGTTGTATTTTGTCGAATGCTTTTTCTGCGTCTATTGAGATGATCATATGGTTTTTATCTTTAAGTCTATTGATGTGATGTATTATGTTTATTGATTTCCGAATGTTGAACCAACCTTGCATCCCTGGGATAAACCCCACTTAATCATGGTACACTATCTTTTTGATATGTTTTTGAATCCGATTTGCCAGAATTTTGTTGAGGATTTTACATCTATGTTCATTAAAGATATTGGCCTGAAGTTTTCTTTTTTGGGCTGTGTCTTTGCCTGGCTTTGGAATTAATGTAATATTGGCCTCAAAGAAAGAGTCTGGAAGAGCTCCCTCTTTTTTTATTTCTTTAAATAAGTTGAAGAGCATTGATATTAGTTCTTCTTTGAAGGTCTTGTAGAACTCGGCTGTAAACCCATCAGGACCTGGACTGTTTCATGATGGTAGCTTTTTGATAGCGTCTTTTATTTCCTCAATTGAAATTGATCTGTTATAATTGTGTATAGCCTCCCGTTCTAGTTTGGGCAATTCGTACGACTCTAGAAATCTGTCGATGCATTCAGTATTTTCTATTTCATTAGAGTACAAGTTTTCAAAGTAATTTCTAATTATCTTCTGTATATCTGAGGTGTTTGTTGTGATATTTCCTTTTTCATCATGGATTTTAGTAATTTGAGATTTTTTTTTTCTTCTTTTTTTTAGCATCGCTAAGGGTCTGTCAATTTTATTTATTTTTTCAAAGAACCAACTTTTAGTTTTGTCAATTCTTTGAATTGTTACTTTAGTCTCAATTTCATTAATTTCAATTCTGATTTTAATTATTTCCTGTCTTCTACTGCTCTTAGTGTTGATTTGTTCCTCTTTTTCTAGTGCTTTGAGGTGTGATGTTAAGTCATTTATTTGTTGTTGTTGTTGTTTTTCTTTTAAGGAATGAACTCAGTGCAATGAATTTTCCTCTTACTACTGCCTTCATAGTGTCCCAGAGATTTTTATATGATGTATCTGTGTGCTCATTTACCTCTAGGAATTTTTTAATCTCCTCCTTGATGTCTTCTTCAACCACTTGTTCATTCAGTAGCATTGTTTAGCTTCCAGTTGTTGGAATAGTTTTTTGTTGTTGTTTTTTCTTGTTTTGTCATTGATTTCTAATTTTATCCATTATGGTCTGATAGAATGCAGGGTAGTATCTCTACTTTTTCATATTTGCTGAGATTTGCCTTGTGGCATAATATATGGTCTATTTTGGAGAAGGAGCCATGTGCTGCTGAGAAGAAAGTGTATTCACTCACTGAGGGATGAAATATTCTGTATATGTTCGTTAGGTCTAAGTTATTAATTGTTTTAATGAGTCCTAAAATTTCTTTATTTAGCTTTTGTTTGGATGATCTATCCACTGGTGAGAGAGGTGTGTTGAAGTCCCATAGAATAACTGTGCTGTGGTCTATTTTACTCTTGAACTTGAGAAGGGTTTGTTTGATGAAGTAGGTGCCCCATTATTTGGGGCATATACATTTCTAATTGTTATATCTTGTTGATGAATGGTTCCCTTAAGTAGTAAGAAATATCCATCTTTGTCTCTTTTGATTAGCTTTGCCTTGAAGTCTACCTTATTTGTTATGAGAATGGAAACCCCTGCTTGCTTCCACAGCCCATGTGAGTGATAAGACTTTTCCCAGCCTTTCACTTTCAGTATATTGATGTCTTTTTCTATTAGGTGGGTTTCTTGGAGACAGCAAACTGTTGGGTCGTTTTTTTCTTAATCCAGTCTGATAATCTGTGTCTTCTGAATGGTGAGTTTAGGCCATTAACATTCAGGGTTGTTACTGAGAGGTGATTTGTATTCCCATCCTTTTTTTTTTTTTTTTTTTTTTTTTGTGGTACCGGGGATTGAACTCAGGGCCACTCGACCACTGGGTAACATCCCAGACCTTTTTTATATTTTATTTAGAGACAGGGTCTCACTGAGTTGCCAAGTGCCTCCCCATTGCTGAGGCTGGCTTTGAACTCGCGATCCTCTTGCCTCAGCCTCCCAAAGTGCTGGGATTACAGGCATGCACCACCACGCCTGGCTCCCATCCATTTTTATTTGTTTATGGTATTTAACTCAATTTGCTTTCTTCTCTGGTTGGTATTTCCTTTAGTTTGATATCTACCTTTGTTGATTTTCATTCTTATATTTCTTTTCTTCTTTGTGGAATATTTTGCCCAGGATGTTCAGAAGTGCTGGCTTTTGAGTTGTGAAATCTTTTAACTTTTGTTTGTCATGAAAGGTTTTTATTTAATCTTAAAATCTAAAGCTCAGTTTTGCTGGGTATAAGATTCTTGGTTGACATCCCTTCTCTTTCAGAGCTTGAAATATGCTATTCCAGGATCTTCTAGCTTTTAAGGTCTAGGTTGAAAAAGCTGAACATAGTCTGATTGGTTTCCCCCTATGTGTAATCTGCTTCCTTTCTCTTGTGGCTTTTAATATTCTCTCCTTGCTCAGTATATTAGACATTTTCATTATAATTTGCCTTGGTGTGGATCTGTTGTGATTTTGTACGTTTGGTGTTCAGTAAGCCTCTTGCACTTGGTTTTCCCATTCATTCCTCAAGTTTGAAATTTTTTCTGCTATTATTTCATTAAATATATTACTCATTCCTTTGGCTTGGAACGCTGCACCTTCCTCCACCCCAATCACTCTTAAATTTGGTCTTTTTATGTTGTCCCATATTTCTTGAATGTGCTGTTCTTGATTTCTTAACATTTTTGCTGTGTAATCTACGTTTTTCTCTAGGATATATATTTTGTCTTTGTTATCTGAGGTCCTTTCTTCCAAGTGGTCTAATCTGTTGGTGATGCTTTCAATTGAACATTTAGTTTGGTTTATTACTTTCATTTCCAGAATTTCTGTTTGGTTTTTCTTTAGAACCTCTATCTCCCTATTGAAGTAATCTTTTGCTTCCTGTATTTGTTTTTGGAGTTCTTTGTCAAAATGATCTTTTACCACCTGTATTTGCTCCCTTATATCAGTTTTTAGTTCATTCTTAAGTTCCATAAACATTTGGAAAATGTAATTTCTGAATTCCGTCTCTGGCATTTGACCAACTGTGCTTGCCATGGAATCTTCTGAGCAGATATGTTGATTTGTTTGAGTCACTTTCTTTCCTTGTTTCTTCATATTGCTGTGTGATTTTTCTTCTGGCACTGTGGAACTTCTATTATTTTGTTTTTATCTTAAATCCTTATGATGCTCCTGTAGTACAATGCTATCAGATCCCCTTATAAATTCTTTACACTTTAAAACCAGACACTTTCTATTCAGATAATCCCAGTTTGATCACAATGTACAGATTTAGTTAACTCAAATATTGTCTCCAATTTACTCTGTATGTTTGTGATGGGTTTTATAGTTTCAAGTATTGGACACAGAGGTGATAAGTTTAGAAAGAAGGAAGTGAGGGTATTGGGTTGATCTTTCTTAGGAAGTGTGAAAAGAGAATTCTATGGAAGTGGTTTAATATCAGCAGACGTGAGAGGAAAGAGAGTGAACGATTTAGTGGAAAGGCAGATTTATATATAAGCCAAGCTTATATAACCGTTGAGAGAAGAAAACAAGAAAGATGGAAATGATAAAAAGAAAAGAAGAAGAAGGAGGAGGAGGAGGAGGAGAAAAGATATGGCAAAGCAGTAGGAATTAGTGCAAAAGAGTTTTGCGTCAAACAAAATAGAGAATAGACTGTATGTAACACCGCTTTGCTGTATAGTTCAGTTGCTGCGGTTCTAGAAGTCCCAATTTCTGCGTATAACTTGCTTTTGCCTCTATTGAGAATACAGTGGCAGGGTGTAAATAGGAAAATGGGGGAAGAAGAAAAGAGACCCAAGTGAGAAGGAAGAAAAGAATGAAAAGAGGAACCAAAACAAACAAAGAAATTCACACACAGTCAAATAAAACAAAACCAATAAACCAAACCAAACCAAAACAAAAAACAAACAAACAAAAAGCCGAACCCAGGAACAAATCTCTTTTAAACAGCACTCTGGGAATCCCTTCTTTCCCCCCACCCCCCTTTCAGTTTAAGCCAGTTATCCTGGATCACATTATGTCCAGGCAGTCAGAGACAACCTGTGGGCAGAGTCAATCCTGTACCTTTGGCCACTGGCAAAATAGCACAGCGGAAGAGGGGCTCAGGGTGGGGTGTGTCAGCCGGTGAATGGCACCAGGAAAGGGTCTATCCAGAAGGCATCCACTCCCCACGCCCTCCCATAGTTGAAGCTTCTCAGGTCGGCCACACTGGCTTCAGTTACGCCCTCCCCTGCTGGCTGCCCACGTCTCACCCAGGTGTGTGCTGTTCTCAGAGCTCTGGCCAGACCTGTGGATGCAAGTGGCTGTTTCTCCTTTCTTCCTTGTTTCTTTGTCCCAGTCCACCGCCGCTCCACTCAAAAATGGCGATGGTCGCTCTCCTCGGGTTCAACAGCACTTTCCCGGACTTGTGTGTCACTGCCGAGCATGTGAGTCTGGTTCAGCAGTTGGCGTGAACGAAGTGAAAGAATTCTGTGTGGACGCAGCTCGTGTCTAGCTTTGTTATTATCCTTCTGCGTTGGTCAGGTTTAAAGCTGTTGTCCAGGTCTTTCCCTTACCACATTGCTACCGCGCCTGCTGCGCCGTTAGTGCTGGTTAGTCTGTCCTAATTGTCTTCTTTTAAACAGGGTGCAGGTCTCCTGTGGAACACTGTGTCTTCCTCAGTGGCCTTATGTGAGCATGCAGACAAGATGTTGCAAGATAAATACACTCCGCTGATGATAGGTCCTACAAGTTTCATCTCCAAAGTGTCATCCTCTGGTACTGGTATGACACAAGAGGGGATATAAAAAACAATCCTGGTCAGAAAAGTATGGCACATGTCACAAATCGTTAGGGCCAATACCTAGGCAGTCAAGAAGAAAACGAAAGCAGGCCCAGAACAGAATGTCCAGAGAAAGTGGCATCTTGAAGGACACTGCGACTCTCTCTCTAACACTTGGAAGATATCCGTAGACACTGCTTTCTTGCACGTATGACAAGATAGCTCTTCCTTGGGTTGATGGCCATACAATGCAACAAAACAAGCTATGACCCAGTGTTTATATAGTCTAAACTGTAGAAGCCTCTCTTTTTGGTAACTGGTGCCTAACAGAGTACTCTGGAGAAGGTACGTTCTATGTATCCCACTGGACAAAACTCTGCGTGGGACAGGGCAAAACTTTCTGGTGAAGCAATGTGAGGGATGGGTGTTCTACCTGTCCAGCCTGTTCTATGGGACCTTCCCTGTGTTCAATTTTCAACAAACATCATCAGTTTCTGGATGTCTTCTATGGTCTCTAAGCAATTTGTTCCACTGTCCTAGCACTGCCTCAGCCCACTCTGGGTCAGTGAGGTGACATGTCACAGAGCTTTTGATTTGCATTTCCCTGTGATTAATGAAGTTCATCATGTTTCATATACCTGTTGGTAATTGGTAATTTGTATGTCTTGAGAAGTTTCTATTCAAGTCCTTTACCCTTATCTTATTGTATTAGTCTATTTTTCCTTCTATAGTACTGAGTTTCTTATTTACTTTGGATATTAATCTCTCAGCAGATGTATGACCTGCAAATATTTTCTACTGATTTATTGGTTGTCCCCTTATTCAGTTATTTCTTTGGTTATACAAAAACTTTATTTCCATAATAGTTGAGTTATGGAATCAACCTGTCCATTAAATGATGAGTGGATACAGAAAACATGTATGTACAAAGTAGAATACTATTCAGCCATTAAAAGGATGGAAATCTTATCATTTTAATAAACTAGTTGAACTTTGAAGGCATTATATCAGCATATATAAGCAAAACACAAAAAGACAAGTGCTTCCTGTTTTCTTATATGTGAAATCTATAACGATTGGACTCAGACACAGAGAGTGAATAGTAGTTTCCAGAGGCTGAGGGTGGTTTAACTGGGAGATAATAATCAAAACGTACAAAGCTCAGTTAGACAGAAAAAATAATTTTGATTTTTTTATATCTGTTTCACAACACAGTGAACATAGCTAATAATTGAGTATTGTACATTTCAATATCACTAAAAGAGTAAATCTCAAATGTTCTCATCACAAAAGAATAAAATATTTGATATTATAGATAAGTGAGTTTAA
Source organism: Tamias sibiricus (assembly GCA_025594165.1). Classification (NCBI taxonomy): domain Eukaryota; kingdom Metazoa; phylum Chordata; class Mammalia; order Rodentia; family Sciuridae; genus Tamias; species Tamias sibiricus. The sequence continues at coordinate 18,425,314 of CM046662.1, forward strand.
TCATTTAACACTGTATGAAAATTATAGTATCACTTTATACCCCATAAATATGCATATAATTATAGTTTATCAACACATAATAATTTTTAAGGTGTGGGAGATGTATTACACAAAGCCAAGAAGGTATTTTCTTCAGTGCTGAAATTATGTGAGGTTTTATTATACTAATATGCACACAAGTTTCTGAAAAGGAAAGACATTTGAACAGAGGATCTTTTCTCTTTTCCCCAAAAAGCATCTATTATAATAAATACTTTGTATAATGTGCCTAGAAAAATTCTCCTTTAGCAGTTTAGCTTCTCACATAATCCCCAGGACACTGGAGCAACTTAATCCAAACTTATAGAAAGAAGGAATGGACATTAAAATTGTATGCACATTCATAATGATTTACACCTAAGGTACATCTATTATCAACTCCTGGCTCAATAGTGTCACCAAGGGCCATCTTGTGGGACAGAAAGACAGTTAATCATCCTGATGGTGGCCTCCGTGGATGGAGATGTATTCCAAGACTTCGAGCTCCACTCTACGCTGATGAGGCACTATCATTCTTAATCTCATTTAACTGCCATGCCTTTTGAAGTGACTGTCTTTTAAAAAGATTGATAGAACCCATTATTGCATGTGAAATTTTAACTGGGTTTAAACAGCTACAGAGCCACCACTACCTGGGAAAACTGCCATGCTGTTTCCAGGGAGAGAAGTCCATGAATTGACAACCTTTTAAAGTCTCTTCCCGTTAGAGAATGAACCCTCCCCACAAAAATAGACTGGCCAATTTTCATTCCTCTGGAAGCACTGATTGAGTTGCCAATAGAATAAAATATGATATCAAATATTTTAAGCAGGAAAACACAATGCCATTCCTTTCTCTTTAACTTGTTTGTAAGAGGAAGAAATTCATCCTGATTCAGATCACTGAATGAATGATGGTCATTAGTGTATATTTATCATCTAATGTTTATATATAAAGTATTTTTATTTCAATTACAGAATCAAGACAAGAATTATTTTGCCTATCGGAATTTTCCTATTTAATAGTAATGCTGCAGATAATTTAAAAAAATGAAGTCCTTATTCTCAAGGAAATTGAAATTGAATCAGGGAGAATTACAAGGACAAATAGTTACTTGTGATGCCAGGCAGAAGGCCCTAAGTCATTTCTAAACAAAAAGAAAACAACAAAGCAGGGGTTGCGGAGGCATACTCTATGTTGTGGAAATCAGGGAAAACATTGTAGAGTGGATGGGTTGGGGCTTAGTATCATGAGATCTATTCAGGTGTTTTTTGTTTGTTTGTTTTTCCGTACCAGGGATTGAACCCAGAACACTTAACCACTAACCCACATCCTCTGCCCATTTTTTATTTTTTATGTTGAGACAGGATCTCGCTAAGTTGCTTTGGGCCTCACTAAGTTACTGAGGCTGGATTTCAACATGTGATCCTCCTGCCTCAGCTTCCCTAGGCGCTGAGATTACAGGCATGTGCCTCGGCATCTGGCTAGTCAGATTTTACATAGCATAGAACAGAATTCCCAACACTTATCAAACACTACTTCTTCCATTGAGACTTTTCTGATTTTTCCTCTGTGCATTTGAGCAGAGGACAAAATACATTGATGGAAATATGGAAAAGAAGATTCAAAGAATCCCTTTGACTGACGATTCTATTAAATAGTGATAGAGCATCGAAGGTTTCCTAATTAAGAAAATGACACAACTAGTAATGATCAGGATAAATCTGCAATTATTTTTGTGAAAGAGGAATGGAATAAAAATGAACTGGGATCAGGGGGGTGAGTAAGTACAGTGCTTCGGGCAAATGGCCCCCTACCTATATAGCACAAGTAAGAGCTGAATGTCAGAGGTGTGGAAGAGTCATGCCAATGCGGAGATGAGTAGACAGAAATGGATGAGTCGTGGATGAAGAGGGATAACTGAAAAAATAAACCTCAGCTTTTAAGTCTCAGTGAAAGAAAATCATTATTGCATAAACCAAAAATAAGCACAAGAAGGAGGAAAGCCAATGTGTGCAGAATATTTAGTGACTATATTTGACATATTGGTGAAAATTCCTGGTTCAGTTTTTGAAAAGAAGGATGGAAATTTGGACAAGAGTTATAAAAGGCAGTTAGTAACTAGTACAATACGGGCAATCCACAATAAGGCATGGGCAATCCGAACAATTGCTGGCCGTAATTTACTGGCAAAATTGTACAGTCTAGACCACTGGAATATCTACCCTGAATGGATGGAAAAGTGATTAAGACCATCCAGGGAAATAATATACAGAAACAAACAAAAATAAAAAGGTTGGGAGAATGTTTGGGGGGAACTTTTGTAAAAGAAGCTGTTAGAAGGAGAACCAAACAACAGAAAATGACTGAGAGAAGAGGGTATAACACTGAATAGCCAAACTCAGTGCTTCTAGGAACATGTTTGTGTAATTGAACATATGCCATTACCAATGTTCTCTCATTCTCCACTTAGAATTAGCAAATAAAGCTTTCCAGTCATAATATATAATGATATATATTCGTATGTATTGCATAATTGGTTGTCATAATGTGGGTTAGGTTGTACCAATGCAAAGGATTTCATTTTACTTGTGAAACTCAGAGTGATCAAGTGGTTTGGCTAATGCATCTGCCATAGTTGGTGGAGGATTCAAGGATTCATCCTGATCTGCTGGGTTCATTGTTCAGAACTTTTATAAATGTTCTTCAAGTTTACCTTCGACTCGTGTTCCTCCGAATACCTCAAATTATCAAATCTTCTTAGAACTTACACCTGTATTTGCTTTCATAGTCCTTCACTAAATGTATCAGTGACCCCTCTGGTACCCTCCCATGCCCTGCTAGTGATAGAGCATTGAAGGTTTTTTAATGCTGCAGACAGTCTTTCTGGGGATTAAGCTTCTGCATTCTTCCCTCTAAATTATGCCCACTTCAGATAACCTTGCAGGAAAATAAGGTTTTGACATTGTTTCTCTTTTATTTTGTATGGTTTTTGATCATAGTGTGCAATAATGGTGTTCAACCCTTGCTCACTGGGGATAGTAACAGATAATACATTTCAGCATTAAAACCATATGCCAGGTTGCCAGAGCAATTGCTTCAATTGGAGCAAGAGAAAGGCTACTGAGGATTAAAATTGTCCTCATACAACCTTTTAATGAATTTAAACTAGAAGGACTTCCTGAATCCCCAGCTCTTCACTCTGTTTAATATGCTTGGCAAGTCTTTTCTGAAGACAATCAAAAGCATTTGGATTGATCCCATATTATAGGAAGCATATCCCTTTCTGCTTACATATTGTCGATATCTGGGTCCAGGAAGATTCAGAGGAGAAGCACATTGACATTGGTCCACTGTTCTTTGTTACACAAGTCAAAACCTGTTTCCTCACATACATTTCAGTTATTAGGTTAGCCCAGAATTTATCCAGTATACTTGCAGAGTTCAAAAGTAAAATGTCTCAAAGAGGGGGCTGGGGTTGTGGCTCAGCAGCAGAGCGCTCGCCTCACACGTGCATGGCCCGGGTTTGAGCCTCAGCACCACATAAACATAAAGGCATTGCATTGTATAAAAGTAAATAAATAAATATTTTTTTTTAAAAAGAAAGAAACCAGAAGGATGAGGTTATCCTTAAAAAAAAAAAATAAAAATGTCTCAAAGATGTCACTCAGGCTTAGAAAGTAAATATTTTACCATATTTGTATAACCTCAGGCATATTCTTAGGATTATAAATGTCACATATACATATACTTACTCTGAAATGGGCATACACATGCTGTACTTGATGTTGAATGCACATAAATGCATAAAATGCATCACCATAAAAGGGAACCGTAACACGTTTGCTGAATCAACATTTTTATATTTTGATTGAATGCCTGAGTGTACTACATATAGTAATATGTTTTTGATAAAATCACAGACTGGTAAGAAGGACAATTGTTACCAAAATTATAGATTTTCTTAAGTTGGAAGGCAATATATGCTATTAACATTATATTACAAGTGAGGAAACTGAGGTCTTGAGAGTGAAACTGGAGTTCCTGCCTAAACTCAAGATAAGTTTGGGACTAAGATTAGGACCATATTGCATCCAATCCTTTGATCAATGCTCTATCTATGACAATTATATTTTTTAAAAAACAGGGTCATATGAATAAGTCATCTTTAATTTACAGATTGAAGATCAGCTTTCTGGACAAAATGAATCTATGCTAATCCTCCTCAATTGAGATTTGGTTATTATAACATCAGATCACTTTTATTATAATTCTAACAACTACATTTATTAAACACTTATTATATGTCAAAGATCCCATTAAGCACTTTGCAGAAGTTATCTTTTTAATAATAAAAATTCTCAGGCATTATAGTATGCTGATCACCCCCCAAAATTACAGAGACCTGGAGAGTTTTTTAAGTAATTTCCCAGGATCACACATTTGGGGATCCCACATCCTTAAACACATTTATCTGTGTTAAAGGCATTATCATTAAATCCATTGAACAAATGGTTCTAGGAACTGCATTTAAAATTTCAAGCCTCCAGCAAATTCAAGAATTTACCCACAGAAAGATGATGTTCCTACATAGAAGAAGCAAAAACAACATGGAGTCACAAAAACAACATTTGGGTGAAATTAATTATTGTTTATACATTCATGAGATAGCTTCTACATAAGCATTAAATGAGATAATTCCTTATCACTTAAACATACTAGGTCTGTCTAATTCCATTCTTAACTAATGTTTTACATGATATAACAAACTGTGTAGCTCATAGTAAAAAACAAATCTAATTATAATTTGTCAAAAATAAAAAGAAAGAGAGAGAGGAAACTAAAGGAGGGACTAAGGATTGGGCAGACACATAAATAGCCAGATCAAGATTTTAAGTCTAATCATTTCTGGAGTTCAGGGTTGGCATGCTTGCCCCGTGAAAGCTGTATCTCCATTTATAACAAGTAGATATATTTTGATACTCTGTTGAAATTATCCCTCTCTGCCTCTTCCACCCTTATTTATGTATCCAGTCCTACTCAAACAACTTATTTTGTGCAAACTTTTGAACATATCCTCTACCTACTCTGAGACCTTCCACAATCCAGACAGAACAAAATATATTTTTTACCTCCTTTCTATTTAGCAATTCACTTCTACCTGTGTTATACAACACCGATAATGCTAATATACTTACTGGCAAGTGCATTACCATGGAGGAGCTGCACCCCCTACACCTCTTTGTCTTATCTCTTAGTACTACCTAGCACAGCTCTTCCCACAGAGTAGTTATTCATATTGGCCGTCTGTGGATGTGTTATTTAAGTGGAGTTATTTTGTATTTAATAGCCCAGAATCTTTATCCCATTATAAATGTTCCTAGGCATGATAAAGTTATGCCCTGATAAACCCATTATTAAGTTGAAAATAGAGTAAGTAAAAAATTCATTTAATATACCTAACTTTCTAAACATCATATCTCAAACCCAGCCTACCTAAACTGTACTCAGTACAATTCCATTAGCCTAAAATTGGGCAAAATCATCTAAGACAAAGCCAATTTAATAATAAAGTATTGAATATATCCCATGTAAATTATTGAGTACTTTACTGAAAGAGAAAAATAGAATGGTGACCCCCATTGTAAAGTTGAAATATTTGAAGTATTTAAATCAAACCATAGCAAGTTATCTGTATTCTCATTATAATCTTTGGATACAGTGGTAAATCATCTCTCCATGACTTTCACCTATGGTCCACCAGACCTTGTAAGCACAGGTGAGGTAAAGTAAGATGGCAACTGAGTAAGATCTTTGGTGATCTCTGGTGTTTATGTACCAAACTACCTTCACAAGAGCTAAGGGAATCAGAATAGAGAATATATGCTTCTCTTTATTGTAACACAATGAATAGACATTTAAAAAGGCAGGAAGGAAAGAGTTGCTCATGTCACTTCTCCCCCAACCCCAAGATGCCTTACAAGCACAGAGACATCTCCCAGTTGGGGAAGGGAGATGAAATTAAATCCAAGCCTTAGACAAAACCCAGTACTAGGCTCACCATGGTGAAACCCAGGGCTGGGCAAACCCCCATGACCCCTTGCCTCAGGTCAATAGGCACAGACTGAGCATATGGAACTGCATTAGTGCAGGCTGCTCACTGCAACCCCCAGCCCTCCTGCAACCTCAGGCAGCAGAGCAGGAGCAGAACTCCACTTCCTTGGAAGAAGGGCTTGAGAGCAAGCACAGGGCTTTGTCTCAGGTCAGGGAAGCTGGGACAGTTCTTTGTTTTGGAGGCCAGGCCCAGGCCCACGTCAGTGAAGTTGAACACTCTATAGAAACTGAAGGTCTGATACACATAACAGACCTCATAGATGGAGCTTCTATGTTAACCCAGCATCAGGCAGAGAACTGTGAGCTGGTAAGACAAACTCAAATTTTGGGTTGGGTCATTGCTAGACTTGAGGTGGGCCCGAGGCACTCATATCCTCCTACAGGACCTTGTGGCTGTGAAAGTCAGGTGTGACCTACCTTAGCCACAGCTTCAGAGGACAAGAAACTATTTTCACCAATTCTCCCCAAGCCACTGCTCATAAGTGAGGCTCAAGAACTGCCCTGGCACCAGGCAGAAACCTATACCCCAAGGGGATGGACACTGTCTTGTATCAGCCTACATCACTGCCAACTGCATTTGTTGCTGTGAGATTCAGGTGCAAACCAGGTTGTCATCTGCACAGGGGCCAAAGGATCACCAACAAGAAACACTACCCCAAACTTGGACAGCATGCTATGGTGCAACACCCCATTCATTGGGGATAGGACAGGGTAGTGAGCATAAGACTTGTCCCTGGAACTTACTGCTGAGCTCTTAAAAGTTAATACTGGCCAATGCTAATGGCCCTTATCCCATGCCTGCCTGTGCAGGAAGTCTCTGGAACAGCTCCAGTGAGAAGGGAAAGCATGCAGTTCCAGCTTGTAGAATTTCTGTTAGCATCATCTGTAGCTCTTTGCAGTGGTCTCGGGTCACAAGTGCACCTCAGCAATAGCACGCCATAGCAGTGTGTGCCCTGGTCCTGCCCCACTATTGTGATAGTCTTGGCAGAATATGGGCTTAGGCTCAGGGTATGACACCATTTGCTGGTATTGATGCTCCTGGGTGTGACATAGGAGCATGGAGCTGATCCATCCATTGTATCTCTGCCCAGTCACTGGAATAAATTTCTAATGTTCAATATCCACGTAATGACACATGCTAATAAGCACTAAGATATTTCAGGAAAAATGACATCACTTAATATTCAAAATAAGATGCCAGAAACTTCCCAGATAGTAGTTAGTATGGGAGGACTCTCAGAAAATTAAAAGCAGTTGCTTTAAGGAAACTCCAAGAATTTGAAGAAAATAAAATGTTGCAACACTCTAGCACAGAAACTTAATGAGAGATGGAAGCAATTTAAAAAAAATAAAATTCCTGAACTGCAAAAATACATGCAGTGAAATGAAAAATGCAACAGAAGTCACAATAGGAGGACAGACTACGTAGAAGAAAGAATTGGTGAGCTTGAAATATGTTATTTGAAAATATACTATTGGAGGGGGAAAAAGAATAGAGAAATGAAGAAAGATTATGGGCACTTTGTGACTGTAATAGAAGAACAGATTTCAAAATGTGATAAACCACACCAAAAGAATAAAGGAGAAACAATACAATCATCTCAATACATGAAGAATACGCATTTGATAGCATTTAATATCTCTATGATAAAATGCTAAGCAGATAAGGGATAGGAGGAATGTACTGCAATTCAATAATGACTACGTATAAGTCAATGGATAATTTTATATGGAATGGGGGAAAGCTAAAAGTTTCTAAGTTCTGCAATATGGCAAGGTGCCCACTTTTAACACTTTATCTAACATAGTTCTGAAAGTCCTAGTCAGAGCTATCAGGCAAGAGAAAGAAATAATGGGCATTCAAATTGGAAAAGAAGTCAATGTGTCATTGTTTGCAGATGACATAATCTCATATACAGGAAACCCGGAAATTTTCACTGAAAAGCCACCAGAACTAACAAATGAATTCTTCAGAGTGGAAGGATACAAATTTAACAACAACAACAAATCAGTAGCATTGCTATATGCTAATAGAGATTTACCTGAAATAAAAACCTAAAAAAAAAAATTCTATTTATAACCACAAAAAAACCCCACTTGGAATAAATTTAACTAAAAAGGGTGAAATTTCTCTACAAGAAAAATTATAACACAGCAGTTAAACAAACTGAAGAAAACACAACACTGTGGAAACTATCCCATACATTCACGAACTGGTAAAACATATATTATTAAAACGTCTATCCTACCTAGAGTTTGTTCCGGATTCATTGCAATTTCTTCCAAAATACTAGTTTCATTCTTCACAGAACTAGAAAAAGCAATTCTAATACATATATTGAAAATGCACACACACACACACACACACACACACACACACACAAATAACCTGAAAAGTCATGGCAAAAAAAATGAATGGAGGCATTAAACTACATAGCTTCAAGATACACTACAAAGTTGTGGTAATCAAAACAGCATGGCACTGGCATAAAAATGATCTAGACCAATGTAATATAATAGAAAACCTAGAAGTAAAACAACTTATCTACAGCCAACAAATTGTCAACAAAAATGCTAAAAACATACATTGGAAAGAAGATAGTCATTTCAATAGTTGTTGCTGGAAAAATTGAAAATCCACATGCAGAAAAATGAAATTAGACCCCTATCTCCCACCAGTTACAACGAATCAACTCAAAATGAATTAGAAACTTAAATATAAGACCTAAAACTATGAAAAGTACTAGAAGAAAAGACATGGGAAATGTTCCAGGACATTATAATGTAAAAGGATTTTTTAAAAACTAGATCCCAAAAGCACAAGAAATGAAAGCTTAAAGGTAGACAAATAGGATTGCACTAAACTAAAAACTTCTGCAAAGCAAAGGAAGCAATCAACAGAATGCTGAGAAAATTCCACAATGAGAGAATATATTAGCAAACGGTTCGTCTGACAGAGGTTGATATCCAGACTATAGAAGAAAGTCCAAGAAAATCATAGCAAAAAAAAAAAAATACCAATTTAAAAATGACAGCAGATCTTAAAAGACATTTCTCAAAGGAAGATACAAAACTGGCTGATAGGTACATGAAAAAAAAAAAATGCTCAGCATCACTAATCATCAGGGAAATGCAAATCAAAACCAGAATAAGCTATCACATCACCCTGGTAACATTAACTGTTATCAAACAGATTAAAGATAACACGTGTGGCAAAGATGCAAAGAAAAGGGAACACTTGTACGCTGGTGGGAATGTAAGAACAGTCATTATGGAAAACAGTATGGAGATTCCTCAAAAAATAAAAGTAAAAATAGAACTACTACTACTCAGGGTATATCCAAAGGAAATGAAATCAGAATGTCAAAGAAACGTATGCCTTCTCCTGTTCATTGCAGCACTATTCAAAATGGTCAAGAAATGGAAACAATCTAAGAGTCTTTCAATAGATGATAGAATAAAGAAAATAGTGACCGTGTGTGCATGTATACTATGTATATGTTTATGTTATGTATATTATATATAATAAATATACAGATATACATACTACATACATGCATATGCATATATACCTACATGTATACATATATACTATAGATACACACACACACACACACACACACACACACACACACACACACTATTCTGCCGTGAGAAAAGAATGAAACCCTCTCATTTGCAGAAATATGGATGGAACTGGAGTCTGAATTCATTTTAGGAATCAGTTCAATAGTAAGAAAGGCGTAAAGGAGAGAAGAAAGTGAAATACAAAAGTTTCTTCGGGTGAAAATATCCTTGAATTCCTTCCTATGGAGTTTAATTCATTACCAGCCCCAACATTACCTAGAGTTTCACTGCTTTCCAATATTTCCACAGGATTGGTTGATTCCTCTGCAGCCACCATCTTAAATTTTAAACAATTTTGGTTTGGTGGAGGCATGTAGCCACTGAGAGACCAAGAAGTCATAATCACAGAGACTACCAACAAAGATATGTTCACAAGGCAGTCCCCATTTTTGAAGTGTCTTGTCAGCAAGATTTAGGGCAGAGTCCACAAGAATAGCTCACTCTCCTTTTTGTGTCTAACTGACCGATTTTTAAATGACCCTTTAATTTCTCTTTACATTTGCTTCCTAGGATTGTTGAAAGAGAGTGCCACAAACTGGTGGGTTACAACCACAAAAATTTATTGACTCACCATGATGGAGGTAAGCAGTCCAAAATCGAGGTGTCACCAGAGTTGGCTCTGTCTACAGACTATAGAGGAAAATAATTCCTAAGTCTCTCCCCTAGCTTCCAGTGGCTTGCTGGCAATCTTGCCTAGGCTGATAACTTCTTCTTTTCAGGAGGCCTTCTTCCTGTGCATGTGTGTATAATTCCTACTGCTCCTGTTACAAGGACATTATTCCTACTGGATTAGCAGACAGCTGGCTCCAGTGTGACTCCATCTTAGCTACTTATATCTTCAGCCACCCCATTTCCTCATTCTGAGGCACTGGATTTCTGGACTTGAACATATAAATGAGGGGGTATCGTTCAACCTATAACACCAGAATCAATAGCCTCATCTTCAAGACATACATTTATGGACCATTATAGTTAATGGAACAATGCTAAAAGAATAGTGCTTTATTGAAAACGAGCCTGGGACTCGAGGAATGTAACCTAGTTATGTTGAAATACAAGTGTGGAAAAAGAGGAAAACTGAATTGATCCAATAACAAGGGAAGCATTCTGAAGGTTACAGCTGAGTCATCCTGATTACAACAAAACACAAGCCCTCACGCACGCGCACACACACAATTTCAGAAGCCTTAAAATTAGAACTTACTGGCTCAGCTCACACCGCCTGGATTTGTTTCACCTGTGGAAATTTTCTGGGCCTGATTTGATTTTAATTTGCAATTTGAAAGTGCTAAATCTGAGGTATGAAAAAAAAAAAAAAAAAAAAAGACTGATTTCCCTATTTCTAAGTAAAACTGAAACCAGAGTGACCTTCAATCATAATTTCTGAGAATAGGAATAGAAACAAAGTTAAATGCACAAAATGTAGGGGACCCAGAGAGATCATGCTAAAAATAACTGTTTTATATTTAACATGTGATAAACATAGGGGAAATATTTATCAGGAACAGTATGACAACACATTAGGTCCTACAGCCTGGACTTCTATCATTGGTGAGGTAAGAACAAATGTCTCAGTTCTATACTTTTTCACTTCATTTTTCTGAGAATTTATGAAAGCAAGGAAGGTCTTGCTCCAAAATAAACACTGTTTTATTATTTATTTTTAAAATTGACACATAAAAACACTACATATTGGTGGGATACATGCAGTGTTTAGACACGTGTATAAGCTGTGTAATATGTTTACAAATCACGGTAAACATATCTATCTCCCAAACATCATTCCTTTATAGACCAAATATTCAATATCCTTGTTTCAAATACATAAAATATAATTAAAACAAAATTTGTACATAATTATGTAGTACCAGGTGGCCTTTTGTTACATGTACACATTGCATACGTTCTAATCAGGGCAAAACATGTCTATCTCTTCATTTTCATTTCACTGTGGTGAAAATATTTGAAATATTTTCTTTTAGTGTTTTGAAATACACAGCACATTATCCTTATACTTTGATCATCCTGCCATGCAATATCACACCAGAGCCTATTCCTCCAATGTCCTCAGATTCTGGTAACCACCATTCTACTCTCAACTTTTATGAGATTGACTTTCTCAGATTCATCCTATGAGTAAGATCTGATAGTATTTGTCTTTCTGTGCTTGTTTTTTTTTTTTTTTTCAGTTAACATAAAGGCCTCTGGTTCTAATCATGTTGTCAAAACTGGACAGGATTCTATTCTTTTTTTATACATGAATAGTGCCCTGTTGTGACGATGTATACCACATTTTCTTTAGGCATTCACCAGTTGATGGACACTGAGGTTGTTTTCCGTTCTTCGCCACTGTGGAAAATGCTACAATGAACACTGAAGTGCAGATGTCCCTTCAACATATTAGACAGTCAACTCTTTGTCACCATAACAAGTACCTGAAATAATCAGTTTATGAAGAGTAAAAGGTTTTGTTTTTTTTTTTTTTTTTTTTTTTTTTTTTTTTGGCTCACAGTTTTCAAGGTTTTAGGCTATGACTGTTTACCTCCATTGCTTTGGGCCTGTGGAGAGACAGCACATCATGGCAGAAGTGTGTGTGCGGCAGAGTGAATTTGCTCAACTCGTAGCCAGGAAGCATAAGAGAGGCAAAGGAAAGGAACACCTGCACCACTTGCCAATAGCGGCAAGCTGGGGTTCAAGCCTTGAATATGTGGATCTTTAGGGGACATTCCAGATTCAAACTATGGCACTACTGATAATTTCCATTGCCCAGTAGCAGGACTTAATTTTCATGGATTCTCCATAGTGTTTTCCATAATTACCACTAATTTACCTTCCCTACGACAATGTGTGAGGGTTCCCTTTTCTTCATATTCTCACCAACATTTGCAAAGCATCTTTCTTTAGGAGGACCTGGAATGACTTGTCATCTTTCCTGGACAACTTCCCAAGGAAGAAGGCATCAGTCTGGAAAATTTAAAGTAAGGAGCTGGGTCAGCTTATTTTCTGTTCCTTCTATAAGCTTCTGCTACCATGATTAGACTTTCTAGTAGATATTTCTATCTCCAACTCACTAACTTTGAGAAAGTTGCTATAAGCAATAACAGAGTCAAATTCCTTCACAGAATTACTTGGATTATGTACTTAGTGAAGATGGTGATTTCTGAAAGACCAGATTGAAATGGTTTTCATTCACAAGTGGAAATCACATGAATGAGCCTCAGATAATTCATTCAGACCCATGCTTCATCATTATAGCTCTTAATCTGAGCAGGCAGTGAATGTAAAATGCCATATTTAAACTATGTATTTGTGACTGTGTACCACAGGAATCAGATTCATGTTATGAAAATTATAACATACCTTTTAAAATATCTGACACTGTCATCAAGGAATTTGCTGTTACTGCAATTTATGAAAGTGTTCAACAAAGAAAAAATCAGGAAAAAAAGAACAAAACAACAGTTTAATTAGCATTTGCCAAGGAAATATATCTGAGACCACTCTATGTGAGAGGATGAGGAATTAAGGATGAATGAAACTCAATCCCTGGCCATAACTGCTTGGAAGGGCTGCAGCCTCATTCCCCCTCTCACTCTGCTGTTATGAAGAGGACATCCTCCTGGAGAATATACTCATCCTAAGCATAGTAAGTGTTAGCAAATGAACACATCACAGAAGCCAGTCCTATCCAAGGTTACAGCCTTCCCATCACATTAGCAAACTTCCTCACGCTTGCTTCTAGCCAACCCCATTCCTACCACCCTTTCCCATCATTCTGCACCATGATTAAATTTTCCTGCTTTCAGATTTTATATAAATGTAAGTACACAGTATGTACTCTTCTGGGTAAAATTTCTTTTCACTGAGCATGTCAGGAGATTTGTCCCTATTTTTTTGTGTCTCAGTAATTCCTTTCTGTTTATTGTGGAATAATAATCCATTCCATATATATTAGGTGTACCTCTGTATGAGTGTGTGTGTGTGTGTGTGTGTGTGTGTGTGTGTGTTCAAATCATTCTCCCATTGATCCATACATACATTGTTTTAGGTTCTTTTTACCAATTCTTTTTAAATTTTTTAACCTTTGTTTTACTTATTTACTTTGATGTGGTGCTGAGGATTGAACCCAGTGACTCACATGTGTTAGGCAAGCGCTCTAACGCTGAGCTTCAACCCCAGCCCAGCCTTTTTTTTTTTTTTTTTTTTTTTTTTTACAGTTTTTGGTTATTCTGAATAAAGGAGATGTGATCATAATTGTATGCATCTTTCTTTGGAGTGAATATCCAAAAACAGAATGGGCAAACACATAGGTATTTATGCCATTTTATCTGAAATTATCAGACATCTTTCCAAAGTGGGGTTATCAGATCATAACAAGATGTATAAGAGTTCTAGTTGCTCCACAGTGTTACCAATTTTGGAATTGTCAATCTTTTAAAAACTTTGGCCTATGTACATGTATGAAGACACAATTGTTGTGAAAATACTTTATGTAAAACCAGTGACTTGAAAAATTGTGCTCTTTATGTGTAATATGAAGTGAATTGCACTCTGCAAGCATGTATAACAAATTAGAATATAAATAAATTTAAAAATCTTTGGCTTTTTTATTCTAATAGGAGTGTCTGGTGTTACTGAATTTTCAAATATTTGGGGATTTCCAGATATCTTATTGTGATTTATTTATAATTTACCTTCTAATTTAATTTCATTAGTAACATCCCAATGACATTATTATTAGAAATTCAATGAATGTGCCAAGTGCACTTGACAAGAAGGTGTGTTCTAAAGTTCTAGGGTGAGGTGTTCCTTATGTGTCAGTTATTTCAAATCAGTATTGTGTGTTCAGATCCCTTCCCTGTGCCTTTACAGATTACTTTGTCTTGCTGTTTTTTTTTTTTTTTTTTCAATTACTGAGAGGGTATGTTATGTCTCCATATATATTTATTTCTCCCTTTACTTCTGTCAAAGTTTGCTTTATGTGTTTTGAAATCTGTTATGATGTGCATAGGATATTTATGTCTTGCCTTTTACTTTAATATGCTTGCTTCATCAGCAGTATATACTTTCTCATATAGTTTATTTGATATTAATATAGTTAAACCATCTTTCTTATAACTATGTTTGCATGGAAAATCCTTTGCCATTTTTTTAAATTTTCAACTAACCCATATATTCACATTTAATTTGTAATATTTGTAGTGAGCAAAAAGAAATATACTGCTTTTTCATTCACCTTGGCAATCTATGCCACTAATGATAATGTTTAGTACATTCAATGAAATTAGTAGTATGATTGTATTTAGTGTGTTATTTTGCTGTTTCTGTTGGTCTAATTGCATTTGTTATCATACTAATTTATGTAAAACATAAGTTTCCATGAGCATATAGTCTTCATTTCCTCCATTTTGGGGATATAGTTTTTCTATATATTTTGTGTACCTCTGCTGTAAACTTCACAATACAATGTTATACTATTAATTTAAAAGGTTATTTAAGTTAAAAGAAATAACAGAAATATGAAAAGTAGTATCTTAAATTTACATATTTAACTTTTGCAGTTATTTTTATTCTCTTAAAGATCTAAGTTTCATCTGGAATAATTTTTCTGTAGCAAAAACTTCTTTTAGCATTTCTTCTTAAGGTTAATGTAACAGTTTTCAAATACATGAACTTTTTTTTTTTTTTTTTTTTGTACCAGGGATTGAACTCAGGGCCACTTGACCACTCCCATCCCTATACTGTATTTAATTAGAGGCAGGGTCTCACTGAGCTACTTAGTGCCTTACTGTTACTGAGGCTGGCTTTGAACTCACAGGGTTTTCTGTCTCAGCCTCCTGAGCCACTGGGATTACAGGCATGCACCACTGCGCCTGGCAAAATACATAAAAATTTTGATTTTTTTTTCAATCTGGAGTGATATTTTTCACAGATACAAATTTCTGAGTGACAAGTTTTTCCTTCTCTCAGTACTTCAAATATATCATTCCTCTGTCTTCTTAACACCATGGTTTCTGATGAGACTTCAGCAGTAATTTGTATCATTGTTCTCTTACGTTTCAACTGATTATTTTTAAATTTATAATGGTGCCAAAGCCACATGCTTTCAGTGGAAACCATACTTTGAGTTCTGATATTTTCCTGGGCCATCAGTATGCGATACAATACTCCTGCAGTACTGGGCACAGATCCCAGTCAGTCACACAGTGACAATACTGATTATTAACCTATGATGTTTGCTAGGTTAGGCATATCAAATGCATTTTCAACCTAAGATAACTTCAACTTGTGATGTGCTAATCTGGATGTGATTGCGCTGAAAGTTGAGAAACTTATGGAATGTGTCATTTTTAAAAACTGCTTTAAAGATTTTTCTCTTTATTTTTGTTTTTCAACAAATGTACTTTTCTTTGTATTTATCTCTCTTGGAGTTTTCTGAATTTTTTTAATTTTTAATAATTATTTTATTTTATTTTCCCCATATGCTTACTGGTGCATCATATTGTACATAATTGTGGGATTCATTGTTACATATTTGCACACACACACAATATAACACTCTAATTTGTCCAAGATCATTCTCCAGTTTTTCCCTTTTCCCTCCTCTCTTCCCACCCCCAGTCTCTTACCTCTACTGATCTCCATTCAATTTTCATGAGAACTCCCCCATCACCTTTCTTTTCCCTTTTTTCTCTTTAGCTCCCACATACAAAGAAAGCATATGATCCTGATTCACTGTCAGAGTTTGGTTTATTTCACTTAACAATGTTCTTAATTTCCATTCATTCCCTGAAAACACATAATTTCTGATTTAAAAAAAAAAAAAAGTAACTTCTGCCTATGTCAAATTTGGGAAAGACTCTCTTTTCCTCCTGTTCGTCCCCCTCTCTCCCTATTTATGACATTTGAGTGAGGCCTTTTGCTCTTGTTCCACAAATCTCTGAAACTCTTCTCATGACTTTTCAATGTTCTTCCCCCTCTTTTTTTTTTTTTTTTTTTTTTTTTTTGCTTGAATAATATCAATTGCTCTACTTCACTGGTTCTTTCTTCTGTCATTCAAATATGATGTTAAATATATTCAGTGAATTTTATACATCAGAAATTGTATTTTGCAGTGCTTAAATGTTCATTCAATTTTATATGTTTATTTTATTCTATGATTTGCTCTTTTTATTCTTTATGATTTTATTTTTATTTGGATCTATAATAATAGATACTTGAAAATGTTTGTTAATTCCAAATTCTAGGTCATTTTGGGTTAATCATCGCCATTGATTGACTTTGGTCTTGAGTATGAGGCATATTATCTGGTTTAAATATTGTATTTTATATTATATCCCAAATATTGTCGATGATTGATTGAAAACACTGTGAATTATATTCACCTTTTTAAAAAGGGATTTTAAAAAAAAAAAAAAAAAAAAAAAAAAAACAGACTGCTGAGCTCAAATGCCAAGCATAGGCCTCCTACCCCATCAGTTCTTTCAGTCAAGGTACGAAATTTGGATTCTGCCCCAACACATGCATTATTAGTTCATGGTCAACCACAAGGTTGGCTGGAGTTTCTACATTCATTTAAGAACATGCCCTAGGTAGCTTTTATCTCAGAGATTTACTGTTCCACTTTTTAGCTGTGAAAATACCCCAAAATGGAAGTAATTGTCCTTCAATCAATACGTGTTTCTCTCTGAATCTTAGCTGATGAAATGGAAAAAGTCGTGCCTGTGGTGTCAGCTTCTGCACCAGTTAAAGTGTCACTGCCAGCTCTCTCTCTTCCCACTGAAGCATCAGCCCACCATACTGCCTGTAGTACAGTACAGCCCATGGAAACACTCAATAAATATTGTGAAATAGAGTATAGAGTATTGGAAACTAAACCACATTTGAGCCATTGGAGTGAGGCAGAACTTAGTTCAAATTCCCCTTTGTATTTCTCTTCTTTCTTTTTCTTTTTCTTCTTTTTTTTTTTTTTTATTTTTTTTTTTTTTTTTTTTTTTTTTTTTTTTTTTTTTGTGGTGCTGGGCATGGATTGAACCCAGAGCCCTGTGAATGTGAGGCAAGCCCTCTACCAACTGAGCTATATCCCCAGCCCCTCATTAATTTTTTTTTGATCTTTAGAAAGTTATTCAACTTCTGTAAGTCTTTCTCCTTTTAAAAATAAAAAATAGCTGCTTCTCAAATTTAAGTTGGAGATTGAGTTAATTATCTGCCTTTGTGTACTTTAACATGCGTTGGTTTTCAGTATTATCATTTCAAAGTTGGCTTGAGAAAGTTTCATGAGCAGAATATATTGTGGAATGATTTAAAGGAGTCAGCAACAATATTATATAGGTGGAGAAACTTTGGGGAGGTATTTAATATTTGTGAAAGCTCTTGAGGAAGAGAAATTATTAATTCAATTTATTTTCTTCCAATGTTTCACATCTACATATTGTATCCTTAACCATCTGTAAGCTACCTGGTACCGAAACCCGGGAGGAAAACTCGGAGGCAGAGTGAAGCTTTTACTACTTTTACTTCTACTTTCTTAGAGCTTAGAGAGGGAAAGAAAGATTTTTAGAGAGAAAGATTAAAGCGAGCTTTTCTTCTTGTAGAGTAGAAAGAAAGATAGAGCTTAGCTTAGAGAAAGATTAGAGCTTCTTTCTTCTCTCTTCTTTCTTCCTTCTTCTTTCTTCTGTCTTCTGTCTTCCTCAGGAGTCTCAGCCTAACTCTGACCAGTCATTACTTCTTCTATCTGGTTTCTCTTCTGTCTTCTATCTGGTTTCTCTTCTGTAACCGCTCTGCCTACGTTCTGGCCGCTCTGATTCTTCTGACCGACCAAGTGACTGCCCGGCTGACTGAATTCTCCGTTCTCCTAACTCGGACCGCTTTCACCCGGTTATATACCTTCAGCTTTGCGGGTGCCTACAGGTGCGTCACATACATATCAGGTGGAACTTATGGCTTCCAGCTAGCTACAACAGCCCTTCCTAATTAGGGCTCCTTCAACCATCTGTATAAGCACATATACCGTACATGTATATATTTATGTCTCTAAATCTACATAGATCTATATCTAGATGTCTATATTTATATTCTCTATATACAGTTCTTTATATAAATATGTTACATATACACATACATATACAATCATAGACATAGAAACAGATACAGAGGAAGTTTAGATATATCTATAGATAAAATTATATAGATACACACATATGCTTTTAAGAATATAAATGAAGACCTGAAATGTTATTTAAAAATAGGCCGAGAACAAGGTCAAATCCCTCAATACTAAAACTTTCAAAAATCTAAAGATGGCTAGGAAAATCATGCAAATACGAATTCAATGCACTTACAGAATTATAATACTCCCTCAATCACAGACATGCTAAACTCAGAATTAGCAATGTGTCTGACACTTGAAGTTTGGGCACAAATCTCATTCAAGAAAATTGCAAAATGTGTGCCTCAGAGTGGAGTTTTTGCTGTCTCTGGAGCTAATCTGATTGTGGTTTCAGATGATATCCGAAATTCCACTGGTGATATAAAAGAGATTTTTATGTAAAATATTTGGGCCTTCTTCTCTGACATGTCAGACCAAGCATTGATGAAGGTCTTAATGGTCTGGGAAGCCATGGTAGGATAAGTAAGGGATAGCTGATCATTGGAAAGCCAGGGGGAAGCTGGTGTCTTGGAGCTCTGGGTTCCAGCTCTGGCATAACTTTTTGCTGGGCAAACATAATCTGGTGAATAAACATTCTTTGCTCATTTTCTACTAGTTAAAATCAGAGAGGGGAACCCTCCTCCTAACTAAGAAAACCCCTCATTTTCTTTTTTGGATTAACATTTATAAAAATGATTCTATGAACATTCTACAAAAGCGTAAGTACTATCCTACTGAAATTGACCTTGACTCATGTGAAACATTCAGAGATATATATTGGTCTTCATGTTTTTTTTTTTTTTAAATTGGGGTGTGTGTGTGTGTGTGTGTGTGTGTGTGTGTGTGTTGCTGAGGTTTGAACCCAGGACTTTGTGCTTTTGAGGAAGCACTTTACCAACTGAGCTATATCCCCAGCCCTTTATTGGGCCTCTTGTAATGACTGAATTTTGAAAACTGTTAGCCATGTAAAATGAAAGTAATAGGAAGTCATAAAAGGAAACATTAAATCAAGCATATTCTTAATCAGTGATTAATAAACTGAAATAGAACTTTAAGATTATTGACAGGGAACAAATTACTTTTTTAAGTTGAAAATAAATCTAAATGTGCTTACATGGTGGCAGTTGTATGTTGCCAAATTGCTGGCATGTTTACTTTCACATATAAATCCAGTAAGTTTTCTTTATAAGTTTATGTTATTCCTTCTTGATAATCTTTCTCTTTTAGAAATTGAAAGGGACAACTGAAAGATAAAATAACTCTATTTTAAAAGTATTCTCATCAGTGGTGGCATTGCCTAGCTAAATGACCTTGACCACATTAGCTAACTATTAATTTTTCTGTGCCTACATTTTCTTCTCCTATAAGAATGGGATAATAATAACTGTCCTTCATAAGTTACAAGTTTATTGTGAGTTCTAATGAGTTCTGAATCTGGGATTTGTTTAGGTTACTTTCCAACTGTGATCATTTTATAATCTAAACCAGACTTGTCCTACTATTTTTATGGCAATTTTAATCACTTCTATTTTTAGAACTGATTGCAATGAAGAGTGATTTGAAATTGGTATCAATAATCCTGATTGCAAAATAAAATTGCAAATTATTTGCAGAGCTTAGTTCAGCTTGTCTTACTGTGCGAGGAGGACTCACTGTCTCTACAAACCTCCATGTTGTTGCTGTCATTGGAGAATAATGCTTGAGACTAGGGTCCCCACCCTAGACTTGGATATTGCCTAGTTATTTGACCTTGAGAATGTCAAAAATGGTTTTCCTATACCTAAATTTTCTTCATCCAGAACAATGAGACAATCAAATCTGTCCTGCCTAAGTCACAGGCTTATTGTGAGGCTATAATGAACTAATATTTGTGCAAATGCTTGGCAAGTTGCAAGTGCTACAGATGAAATTTTTATTATTTTAGTTTAGTTTTAAAAATGCATTCCAAAGAAACAGTATCAAAACCAAGACTTTTCTAGAGCCACTAAGTCTAAGAAAGATCACGTAAAAATGAACTTATTATAAGGAGTAAAGTCAGGGAAATATGTTTGATGTTAAAAAGTTTGTCTCTAAACTGGATGCAGTGGCACATACCTGTTATCCTAGCAATATGGGAGCCAAAGAGGCAGGAGGATCAAGCTCAAGGTCAGCCTTGGCAACCCAGAGAGACCCTGTTGCATAATAAAACTAAATCGTGCCTGGGACAGATAGAGCACCTTTGGGTTCATTCCCCAGTATAGCAAAAAATTTAAAAAAGAGTCTCTAAAGTCAAAAGCAATTATGTTCAAATCACAGCTCAGTTTTTTATTGACTTTGACCTTGAACAAATTAGAAATGTACTTGAGTCTTCAGCTTCTCATCAGCAATATATAGAAAATATCTACTTGATTACCTGTCAATTAGGACAGGCTAGGACAGTTTATGCTATGGTAACAATTTCAAAAGTTTCGAGGCATACAAGCAAAGTTTTATTTGTTTCTTTTCTCCCTCACTTATGCTATATGTTTTTGTGCATTATGTACAGATTGTATTCTGTTCTTTCTTGCTGTGGGATTTTTGTTGATGGAATAGTTGCCAGGTAAAATTTTGTTGGACACTGCAGAAAGTTAGAGCAGTTAACAGTGCCCTGACTTGGCTTTAACTACTTTTATTTCTAGGGCCAAAGAAAACCATATGGCCTAAAGGGTAAGGAAAAATGTAGTCTATCATATACATTAGGGTATGGAAATATTTGAAGGATATCCCCAATCAGTGTCACAAGTATGTTGTTGTAAAAATTATGTATATATAAAAGGCTTATTGCAAGTGCCTGGCCAGTAGGGAAAAAAATTCAATGATATTTTATTATATGGTACTTGCTATCTTGTTTAATTTGTATTTTGCAAGCTGAAGGAACAGGGAGGTCTTCAGAATCTTCATTTACAGTGTCTTGATTGATTAAACAGAAAGAAGATAATCTACAAAACTTAAACACCAAGGTTGTTCTGATATAGGATCATCATCTCTGCCCCTTAAAGACTCTTCTCCCTTAAAAATTATTTTAAAGAGAAATATAGTGGCTATGAGAAAACATCACAGGATGTTGCAAAAGGACTTTCAGCTTCCGAAAGTGCAAAGTTAACATGTAGGGAACCCATCTTATTGACAGCTACCCAGAGCCACCATTCCTGATGCTTCAAAGAAAGAGTAAAACCTGCAGATGGACCTCAAAACAACTTTGCACTTCCTTCCCTGGAATCTCTCTTGATGGTTTTCCATTCTTCCTGGAGATCATGATTCAGGTTCAGTCTCTGGGGTTCCCAAAATATCGATTATCTATCTAATCTAGATGACAGTCACAAATAAGCAAGAGGACAGAGTAACTGGGAAAACAAAGGCTTCCACAGAATGACTAGCATAGTTCCTCAAACATGGCACATAACCTGAGCTCTGTATGTTTTACGTTCCGTGATAAGGTATCTGTACAAAAGCATGGACATGTAGATTAAGGCTACTGTTTTTAAATAATGAACTTACTTAACCACAAGAAGGAAGAAATGGGTGCCATTTATTGGTGCTGCCTGTCTCCACCCCTCATTTGCTCAGCCACTCCCCATAGCTCCAGCACACACTAAGAAATGTCTCTTTAAAAAAAAAAAAAAAAAAAAAAAAGATGTTTAATGCCAACCCAGGAATCTGGCTGGTTATGTATTGAAAGTGTAAGTAAGCTTCTGGAATATGGTGCTCCAGAGTAGCAGAAAGTAGGTGATATTCTTAACCAGCTGAGAATTGGGAGTTGGAAGAAATGATATTTTGTTCAGTTCCAACAATCATCTTCACATTTCCCGAGCCTGACAGATCCATGACCAGATGTGTTCAAGGATGGGCCCATTTAGACACGTGCACTGCCTTCCAGAAGACAATGCTTGGTTGCTGTGGAAAATACTATTTTGGGGATATGTGAATAATTGAATAATTAGATATTCAATTTTAGGCAGGTGTTACATATCTGACAGCCTCCTCCCCCCCCCCCCCCCCTTTTTTTTTTTTTGGTAACTGTATTTGCTGGAATAGAATTCTAGAATTCTGGCCTCAAGAGCCGTAGCATTTGTTAGTGGGAGAAGATGTGGGTGGAAACAAATGTACTTTTCGAGTCACTGCCTCGCTCAGCTCTCAGTGCACGACTCCTGCTGTTGGGATAGGTACCTGTGAGGGCTCCTTCCTTGGGGAAGCTTCCCCCCTTAATTTATGGACGTGCTCAGCCTGATTTTAGAAAATACGTGGTGGTGCGGGCGAAGAATCAAGGAAAAAGATCAAGTTCTCACAGCAGCCGCTTGCTAATTAATCCCGGTGATTACCCACCTGAGAGAATCATCCAAGAATAGCTGTACTGGGCAGTCTTCTTTCTTTTTATTCTCTGTCTTTGGGTATTCACACAGAGGAGAAAATAGAGGGTATTTGGGATCGAATATTTTGACAGTTTAAAGACAATAATCAAGGCTGTGATGACATTCATGGTCTTTGCTTGGGTGAGCCACACTTAGAAGAGAAGCAGGCAGGCCTCTTTCCATCTGCAACCTTCTTGTTCCTTTCAAATGACTCAGTTCAGGACATCTCCAGAAGGATGCATCAAGCCAAATAAAAGACTTGAGAGATTTCCGAAAATCCCAAACTCTGGGGGCTACACGATCAGCCTAATCCATCTCAGTAAGAAATGTCTAGCCCAAATGAAACTGATAAATTCATAATAAATGCTTTCATTACACATGCAAAATCTCTTATTAGTTCATTTTAAATTACCTGAAGTAGATACTGATTTATTTGTTAAATAACCTAAAAGTTTCCTCTGTATATATTTGTATATTCCATTTGTGTATATGTGTGAATTACATATGAAACACTCAAAACACCATATGCCAGGCACTGTATTAGATTAATGCATAAATTCCGATGACATCTGTATAAAGTTGTATATTCTTACACTTATTTAAAACCTGTTAGTGAATGTGGTACTGGAAATGGTTATAGAGTCAATTGTTTTATAATAATCACATCTAAAATTCTACTACTCTGAGATCTCTGATAGCATTGCATTTTAAAACACTCTAGGTATTTCTTTCTACATACTTATGTATAAAACAAAACTTTCAAAAATGAGATCCACAGATAATGTAGAAATGTAGTATAAAAATATAGTGTAAAAATCATGAGTGTTTTTTCAGTTGTGCTATTTTATGTATCATCATTACTATGCAGATGTTTATTTTTAGTGGTCCAGATTTTACCTTCTAAAGGATGAGGCATCTTTCATTTTAAAGGAGCTGCACAAAGATTAATTTTCCAACAGTTATTCCATCAGTTCCTTCCAGTCCCACCAGAGCAAAGTTAAGAATATAGGCAAGAAGATAGAGGACCATTAGCAAATATTCCCCATTCCTGAAATTCATTATCAGTGTACATTCAATGACAAAATTACTGTTAAATGACTCCCTGAATCTTAATGAAGTTCACCTGATCCATCCAGGGAGGTCAGGGCCTCTTCTCAGATCCCAACCTCTGGCCTCACCCTCCTGGTCTAATGAAATGGGGTTCTGCAGGAAAGAGGCAAGAAGCAGCCTGCTTCATGACTTCACCCAAGAAACTCCGCTAAGCTCAGCTTCTGGGCTAGGTGCTCAGGATACAGGGTAAACCTGCAGATAAGATCTACATCTTACATATGTGATATGCTGGATTCTTTAGCCATTGGTCTGGGCTAGGTTTGAAGGTATCTCAGCCAGATTCTAGCAGTTGTGAAGGATTCCAGGCAGAATACTAGGCCAGGAGATCAAAAGGGGGAGGATTTAGCATCTGGGCCTAGCTAGCGATGTCAGAAATGTCTCTGGCTTGTCTTCTGCACATCCCTCTCTTCTCATCTGTAGTGGTGGGTGCTGATGAGGTTGTGTTGAAGGACTTAGGAACCTTGAATCTAGTTAAATTGCTGGCAATAGTTCTTTCCAGCTATAAGTCTGTCCTATTAGGAAGGCCCAGTTTGCAATGAATTTTTAGAAGCTATTATTTGTTGATAAGTTAGGATAAACATCAATGTCTCCAACTCCTGGCACGTAGCAAGCACTTAATAAATGTTTTCTGAATAAATAATTCCTCAGTTTCACCTCTTCTCAAAGGGTAGATATCCTAGTATGAAGGAAGGACTTATTTCCTCTTCTTAGATCATCACTAATACATCCCGATGACATCCTAGATAAGCAGACAGTGTAGGCAAATTAGAAAAGGGAAAACAGCCCAGAAATACTGTTCCTCTGCCTTCTAGAGCTGACACTTGTTGATTGCCCACTGAGATAATCATGAGTGTGCCTTGAGTTGAGGAGAAAGCAAGGACATTAAAGAATCAAAAAGTTCAATGCTATTTCTATACTGATATAGTTTTATTGGACAACTACCGTATCTTTGGCCTAATGTACATTCTTCAGATGAGGAGATAAATATGTGGGTTTCAATATTTACCCAATCACATTTTTGTAAAAATATAGCTAAACAGTTCTTTGTTCAGAATAAGAATAGAATAAGGATACTACCCCAATGGTGTTTCCTAAGAAGTTAAACACATTTTCAAACCATCTCATTATTTGTACTTTTATCATCTGCAGCTCTGGTTTACAAAACTAATATTCATAGATTCTAGACAGTGAATTCCAACCCTTTAACTCCTTGATATTATTGCTCTGCTCTTAGGAAATTACTCCTTAGTGTGTGTGTGTGTGTGTGTGTGTGTGTGTGTGTGTTGCTAAATCCACATCCTCGAATATTAAGGTGTGTGGAAGGGAGAGACTCGTTTCATCTACTTAGATCTTAGCTACTACACACTGATGACATCTGAGGTATGCAGACAGTTGGAGGCAAGTGAGAAAAGGAGAAACGGCCCAGGAATACCATTTCTTTGCTTTCTCAAGCTGATACTTGTTAATGATATATTTCTCTTTTGGAAAGGAAAGTATCAGTAAGGTAAAATTGTTGTAGCATTTTTTTTTTCCTGAACTGCGTGCAATCTATTTCTCGAGCTGTGTGTCAGTTGCCTAGGAAACCTTAGTAGACTAACATTTGATTGGCTGTCATATTGGACTTATCTTGAGAGTTTTGAACATGGTGTTAGAGTGGCATAGCCCTGGATAAGTTGTTCCAGAGATACAACAATGCTCTCTGTGCTTATTTGCAAGCAGATGCAAACTACACTGAGTTGGTGATGTCATGTTTCAGGAAGATCTGTGTGGAATTTTCAAGACTTTCCTACTAGAAACTATAACAAAATTTTCTCAGTACTAAAAATTTGATCTCTTATCATGCATTCAAAATTAGTTTTCTGACATGTACTCTCAGATTTATAATTTAGGATCATCTTTGAGATTCTTAATTGTGCTTTCCCTGCAGAGAAGTAGAACTATTTATTACACTAGAATATTTTATCTACTTACGGTTCATGATTAAATTACACATGACATAACATCCAGTTCAGATACACTCCTTACATGATGTATTTGATGATGATTTTAATATCTGCATTAGAGTTTGAATTATAAACTGTTTCCACATATAATTCCTTGGTCAATTCATTCTGTAATCTGTTAGGTAGGACAAGTCTAATTAGCTCACTTACAATATGAGATATTAAAGACCCAGATAGATCAAGCCATTTGTGCATGATCACACAATTGAAAAATGGCAAAGCCAAAACTCCTATCTAGGTCTACTGAGTAAGTTCAGAGTTCTTTCCACAAGAATTTCTAATTTCCATATCTAATAAAACAACATGTCCTAGTTAGCTCCAGCTCCAAAATATGTCTCAAAACATGTATTTTCCTCATTTTGTTTTATTAGTTATTTTTATGCCCCCATCATTTCTCCTTAAGACTTCTTAAGTAGCTTCCTAGATTGTCTCCTAAATAGTACTCTTGTTCTTTAAAATTCATTCCCCCCATGACAGTTAATTTAAAAAAAAATTTTAATGTAGGAGTTTTTGAAGTAAAATGTGCATACCATGAAAGGCACAGATTGTAAAATTATAATGCAATGCATTTTGATAAATATATGCCTCATCTATTCCAAAATTGAGAAAAAGAACATATCCCATACTCCAGAAATTTCTCCCATGCCCAGTTCCAAACCCCACCTCTCAGAGGCAGCCACTATTTTGATTCCTTCACCTAAATTCACTTGGCTTGTTTTTGACTCTTACATAAGTGAAATCCTACAGCATACAGTCTTCTGATTCTGGCTTCTTTCCTCACAGAATATTCTTGAAATGCATCCATGCCATGCCATTGAAGGCATCAGGAAGTTGCTGTTTAAGTGTTATAGAGTGCTCCCTCATAATCACAGACCAAATTTTGCTTACCTGTTTTACTACTGGTGGACTCTTAAGTTATTCCCTGTATTTGGTTGTAAAGCCACAGGAATATGTTAACAAAAGTTTTATTTTAAAAGAGCTGCAGATTTACAGAGAGTTGTGAAGATGGTAAAAAGAGTTTCATATCCAATCTCCCCTCTTATTCAACACCTTATATTTATATGACATTAGTATAGTGTGTTTGTCATAACTAATAAACCAGTGTTGGTACAGGAGTATTACCAGTAACTCTAATTTCATTAAAATTTCCTTAAATTTCATGTAATGTCATTTTTGAGAGTTATCAGGAGTATTGAGAGACATTATGTAGAGTAACTCTGAATTGGTGTTTTGTGTGTTCTTATTTTTTTGTTGTTTGTTTCTTCTCATCATTATACTGCAGTTTGTGGCCTTCAGGAGAAAGGCTACTGAGGCAAGGTCATTGTCATCATGTCACACATGCCAGGGTCCATGCTATTAGCATGACATCACTATGGAATGGGGCTGTGTCAGGTTTAGCCTCTATAAATTTACTCTTTCCTCCTTTCCCTACTGAACTTTCTAGAAGGAAGACGCCATGCATGATCAATACTGATGGACCGAATGACACCCCCACATACATGCCTTGAAAGTAGGGTATCTGCATAAATTATGTGCAATTCATCTTCAGGGAAAATTTGCCTTTTCTTCCCTCATTTACTTACCCACTTAATTATGTAAGTGTGGCCTCATGCATATTTATTTTATAGATTGTTATAATCTGATACTATTTATTTATTTATTTTGCCCCTCCAATCATTACAACTAGGCCCTTTTGGAATTCTTTCAGTTGGCTTCTGTGCCCTTTCCCCCTTTTTCATAGCAAGTAGGAGTGGAGGGCTTTTTAACTTATTTGTTTTGAGCACTTTCTTAGTTTCTGGCACTAACGTAGGCTTCAGGCTCACCTTGCATGCAAACCTTGCTCCAGCCCTGGATCAGGTTTTTATTTAAAAAACTCTGAATGCTTTTACAGCAGAATAGTATTAAAAGCAGAGCTTCTATAAGCTTTTCTGAGCATTTTCCAGAGTGAAAGCTTTTACTTTTAATTAAATCCAACTTATCAACATTTTTTGTTCTTTCATGAATTTTGTTTATGAAGTTATATCTGAAAGGTCACATGTCTAAGGTCACATAGATTATTCTGCTATGCTTTCTTTTAGAATGTTTATAGTTTTTCATCTTCTATTAGAGTCTATAGGACATGCTAAGTTAATTTTTGTGTAAAGTGTCATGTCTGTGATAGGTTCATAATTTTTACATGAGCTTTCCAATTGTTCCAGCACCATTTGTTGAAAAGATTATTCTTTCTCTATTGAACAGTCTTTGTGGCTTTTCCAAAGATAAGTTGACTAAACTTGAGTCTATTCATGAACTATTTTGTTACATTGATCCTTGTCTACTTTTTCACCAATTACAAGGTGCTGTGTTCATTGTAGCTTTATATTAAGTCTTAAAGTAGGGTAGTATTAATTCTCCAAGTTTATTTTCCTTCTTCAGTATTATATTATCAATTCTATACCCTTTGCATTTGTATATAAGTTTTAGAACCAGTTTATTGACCTCTATAAAATGGCTTGCTAGAATTTTAATTAGCACGTCTGTAGGTCAGGTTGGGAAGAACCAACATCATAGCAATATAGAGTTTTCTGATGTAAGAACCCAGAATACCTCCAAATTTATTAATATTTTTAAAACGTTTTATAAATCTTTTCTAGTTTTCTGCTTATATATCTTTTACATATTTTATTAGATTTATAAATGACTACTTACATTTTGGGGATACTGGAAGTACTATTGTTTTTAAAATTTCGGATTCCAATTTCCTACAGGTGGTGCATACAGTGAGTTTTAAACCACAAGCAATGTCATGTTTGCTCACCTCACTCAAAATGCAAATTCCTTACTCTAATTAACAAGACCCTGCCAATCTCCCTAAAATAATCTCATATCAAATTTGTCAGTGATTTCTGAAGTCCAAAATCACTATTCTTATTTCTTGACCTACTTCAAGCTAGTCCTGCCTCAGGGCCTTTTCACTTGCTTATCACATTGTCTGGTCTTCTCTTTCCCAAAGTGTTTTCCTTTCTGGATCTGTCTCCATTCATCCTTCAGGTCTCAATTTAAATTTTAAATGTCAGAGTGGTCTTCCCAACCACTACAGTTAAAATACCTTCAACTCTCCTTCTTTCACTTCTCTTCATTTACTCTTGTTTCATAGTCTTCAAAGAACTTGTCACTATTGGACATTGCCTTGTTTATTTGTTATTTTTCCTACCATAGGTCTTTACCCAAATGAAATATAAACTTGATGGCTGTAGGGATTCTGCCTTTTTCATTTTCTGTTATTTTCCTAGTAATTATCACTATGTGTGGAATATAATAGATATTTCTTTAGATATCTTCAATGAATTAATGTATTTTCTTCTAACAAGAAAAATACATTAAGGTGAAATACCTCAACTTCATCTGAATCTTTCTTGAGTATCTAAACTACCAATAATTATGCTCTTCTCTGAATCTCTCTAACATTCCATTCTTTCTTATGTGGTTTTTATAGTGTTTCTTGTTGACATGTATCTTTTGTCTTCTACTGTATTATAGAATTACTGAGAACAGGGTTATAATTTATTGATCTATATACTTTCCATATTTCCTGGAAGAAAATACTATATTTTATATATTTATCTGTTGAATTAAAAAATGAATACATTGGTAACTGAAAGACCTTGCAAAGGTCTTTTTTCAATTAATTGATATTTGATCAATTAACTGTATTACTGTTACACCTAAGTTACCTAATTTTCCCATTCTGTAAAATGAAGGAATTATAATAGATGAATCTATAATCATTAAACATTTTAAAGGAGCTGTCGCAGACACAGTGAATGCTCCACCAAACTCCTGGGTCCCTAGTTCTTAATACATCACTTTCACATGAATTCTCATCTCAGAACCACTTCAACATAACCCACGTAGAGAACAGAAACAGTGCATCAGGAACTACTTTGAGAATCTGTGGAAATCCATAACTTCTCTTAAATAAAAAATTATATAGAGATATTTGTATAATCTATGGATTTCAATTTAAGAATCCTTTGATTAAAAATCTCTAGGGTAACAAAGGACTTAAAAGCAGCATACTTCAGGCACACAGCCACATCAATGTTTATAGGAGCACAATTCATAATAGCTAAACTGTGGAACCAAACTAGATGCCCTTCAGTAGATGAATGGATAACAGACATGTAGTATATATACACAATGGAATACTATTTCTCATTAAAAGAGAATAAAATCATGGCATTTGCAGGTCAATGGATGGAGTTAGAGAACATAATGCTAAGTGAAGTAAGCCAATCCCCAAAAAACAAATGCCAAATGTTTTCTCTGATATAAGGATTCATAATGGGGTTGTGGTTGGGGGAGCATGGGAGGATTAGATGAACTCTAAATAGAGCAAAGGAGAGGGAGAAGAAGAGAGAGGGCATGGGAGTAGGAAAGATGGTGGAATGAGATGGTCATCGTTACAGAACCCTAAGTACTTGTATGAAGACACAAATGGTGTGACTCTACTTTGTGCACAACCAGAGAGATGAAAAATTGTGCTCTTATATGTGTAATATGAATTGCAATGCATTCTGCTGTCATATATAACAAATTAGAATAAAGAACATCTCTAGGATAAGATCTTATTCTTAAAACCATTCACTCCCTCAAAAGCAAGTTGAGTATCTACTATGCTCCTGAAATCATTCTACTTCTCGATGAGATTGAAGTGAATAGAACCAACCAGATCCTTGCTTCTGTGGAGCCTATCTAGAAGAGGAGAAAGGTTTTTTTGCACATAAGATGTATAAAAACAAGCACGTGAGGTTAAGGCCATATGCATAACTAAAATGGATAGAAAGCTACTGGGTGACTTCTTGCTTCATAAAGTAGACCAACGGAGGCCTGTTGAAGGATGGAGCATGTCAACTCACACTGAGCTGACAAGCAGCCACCAACCATATGAAGATCAGGGAATGGCAACATGGTCAGAAGAACAGCAATGCAGTTGGAAGGAAGAGTCAGTGCAAAATCTCTGCTTAGGAACAGGCTAAGTTTGAGAACCAAAGAGGTCTGAGTTGTCTAAATGTGGCATTAAAAGTAGAGAATGTCATTATATGGTGTTGAAAAAGTGCTCTGGCACCTGGTCATGGAGGATAAGTCAGTGAACTTTATTCCTTGTGAGATAGACATAATGATAATCAGTGCTAGTTTTCTACTGGAATCTAACATGGGGTTTAAGTTTGGTACCATTAACACCAACCTTTCACTTCTTTCTTCACATCTTTGTCATCACCTGCCTGCAGGTTCAATAGTCCTGGTTCCTGTTCTTATACTCTTGCCGCATAGGAAAAGAGGGAAGATTACATGATTAAGTATCTGAATGAACTAAAGTCCCTTGAAATAACCCTAACTCCATGGCAAGAATTTCCATGAATATTTATACTGACAAAACTATGCTCTTGACCTCTGAGCTCTACTCCAGGAGGTGTTACATGGAGGTGACAAAATTTCTGAGCATAAAGGGCATATGTTACTGCCATCTTCACTTTTGTCTCTTGTTGGGTAGGTAGAGATTTGCATTGGTAACCATTATTAGTACTGATTTCTTAAAGATTTCATTTCAAAGAAAAGAACTAAGGATTTTTATTTTTTACAGTCTCTTCAAAGGTCAATAGGTTATTCAAAAGCATAATGGATATTAGAATCCAATATAAGCAAAACTTAAATAAATAAATAACAAGCCTTCTGAAATGTCTTTAAAAAAAAAAAAAAAAAAAAAAAAAAAAAAAAAAACCCTTTCACTGGCACCAACATAGTGACTCTACGTACGACTCATGCCCCTAACAGGAAAGGAGTCTTACTGACAAAGCACGCTTGATAAGACAGCTGGAGTTTCTTGGAGAATGTTGACCAGAGTAATTACTGTATTTTTGACAGCAGCTGTAAAGCTTCTGTTTCTAGGATAGAATTTAACCCCTAGCTAACAGAATTTTAAGAAATTGAATGTGTAATTTTTATTTTTTTATTTTATTTTATTTTTTTTTTTTTTTTTTGCTAATACCCATCAGGATCATTACACGAAAACCATGTGAATTATTTATTTGGATAAAGACTATAGTGATTTATTTCTTGATATTCTAGGTTCACAAGCTTGGCAAAAATTATTTATATAACAGATGAAGAAGAAGTGATTCTCTTTACTGGTCTGCTCATCCCCACTCTGGTTTCCAGAGTTGCATGTACCTTAACATTCATCCTACTTGGTAAGCAAAAATATAAGCTTCTCCAGGATATGTTTAAGCTTGAAGTTCACTTGTTTCAAATTGAGAGCATTGTAGTTCTTCAAGCAATATGGAGGTAATGTAGATTAAAATGCAGCACCTTGTCCAATCTTAGATTTCCAAAATTATATTGAAAATTTTTCTCCTACTTCTCTTCTAAGTTATCAAAGGCCATAATATTAAGATAGCCAGTTGCCAAGTACTTACTGTGAATCAATTTATTTATGAGATGGCAGATTAATCACTAGCATTACCAGGAAGCAAAACTCATAATCTATGCCTTCAAAGTTTATGTTACAGGTATGGCACCGAGACACATGGAAAAATAACTATTAAGAGCAGGTAATAAATGCACAAGCATCATAATGATCAAAGTTTATTCCTTAGTACCTGGTTGCTGTGCAGGATTCTGAATAATATTGAAATTAATGATGTCAACAGCATTATATCAGGAATTTTGAGAACTTTGTAAAATTCTGAGCATTCATTAAAATGAGGAGGAAGCAGATTCTTCCTTTGGTGCCAAGATTCTCTATGTGTCAAGCTTGGGGCACCTGTTCTGCCAAGGTAGAGCAGAACCCAGTAGGAATGGTTCCAGTGCCCTATATACTACACAGCACCATCTCCATCTCACTTCTGGTTTGGCCTCCTCAGATCCCCAGGCTCTTCCTACCCAAAGATGCTCCTCACTGTTGCCTGCTGGTCAAAGAGCCAAATTATTTCTTCCTTCCCAAGAAATCCAGTACAACTTTTATCAATGATTTAGGATACAATAAAGAAAAAAAAGAAAGAAAGAAAACAGAATAGGATGAGTCTTATAAGCCACTTTTCTCGTCACCCAGAAACACATATCTCTCTTGAGACAAGGGGTCACATAAAGCCCACGCTGTCTTTATGGAATGGATAGGCAAAGGAGAAACACCACAGAGGTAAAAAACCAAATTAATATCTCAATGAATCACTCTGTCACATAAACATTGAAAGCAAATAGGAATGAAATAGGCAAAGAGAAGACAGAGAATTCTAGTTCACTTAATAGGCTATATGTGTACAGTCTTGCTGCCTAAGTGGGATTCTAGCACCAGCTATGGCTGCCGTACCTGGGAGTCCATTAGAAATGCAAAAACTCACTTTTTCTTCTGACCAATAACACAAATATGTGTTTTCACGGAATTTCTAAGTGATTGGTACACATGAAAGTTGGAGAATCACTGATATATGGAGCAAAAAATGCAAAGTATGTTCAGGATACAGTAATTAGATGATGAATCCAAAATACAGGGCTTCTATTTGTGGGTTTATAAAGGATAGTTGGTCCAGAGAATCAAAAGTCTTGAAAGCTGATTTCCAGGGATTAGAAGTTTTCCCACAGTTGGGAGCACCTGCAGTGATAGCTTTTGCACTGCAGGCTGATATAATCAAAGAATGGCTTAGGCAGATTTACCTTGCAAGAATGGGGAAAAGAGCACAGGGATGTATTATCTCAAATCTTCAGTGTAAGGTACTCATCGAAGTCCATCAGACACTTGCAGAACTACATAAATTTCTAGGCTGGTGACATGCACTAACTAACACTTTATGATGCAAAGGTATTTCTGATAATGACTTGAAAGAGTAATTTTAGCCTTGTCACTGGGTTCTGCAAACAGGTGATGGGATGTAGGATCCTGGGGATGAGAGAGTAAAAGTTCACAGCCAGTCAGACTCCCACCAGACAGAGATGTAGGGCAAACAAAGCCCTAGGAACACATTTGTATGAATCTTTCAGATTCTTTAACACCACAGTGCACGCCTTCTTTCACCTGTCCTTTGGCAATTTCACTATTTTTTTTTTTTTTTAATCCTTACCTGAGGTCTGTCAGGATGCAGAGTGGAGCAGGATGTTGTCATCATCCTCAAGCCTCCAGGCCAGTGGTTGGCACCATCCCTGAACATTAGGATTACCTGGTGAGCCACCCCGCCATCCCCGACCAAGTGAACAATTATTTCTGATAGTTTTAATTATCAGACAATTATGACAAAGGTCAAATAAACGCTCTCAAACTGAAAATTACAGTAAAAGATAAAATATTCTTGCATTTCTTCATTCAGAGCAAAATATAGTGATTACTATTTATTAAGTTTATATCATGTGCCAAACATTCAGGTCTGGTTTTCATGCGTGTTATCTATTAAGCCAACATCCATCCCGTGCAGATAAACTGTGTCAGGTAAGATTTTCCCAACATCTTCAGTTTACAGAATAATAAAATAAGACTCAAAGAAGGAATGTATTTTCTGACCCTTATAAAGTTGGGAAGAAGCCCAGACAGAATTCAACCTATGAAAAGGAGTTAGAGCCAGTCCCTTGGTCTAAATTACAAATTGTGAGAATACTCTGTGGACTCATTCATCCCTCCTACCATGACCCAAGGCCACTGAATACAATTTTCTAATCTTAGCAAAAGAATGTGCTCTGACGCTTAGTTTGTATATGCTCCAAGTGGTTGCAGCACGATTGGGCATTTCAAGGTGCTACTCCCACAGTGTGGTGGGGACCTGGGTCATACAGGCATTCAATGACTGCTTTTAAAATAATGAGCTAAGTAATTGCATGGGGACTTTGCAAAATAATAGAGGAGCGTCTGATCAAATCAAGCCCATCACCAAAACACACACATCACAAGGTATTTTCAACAGCTACTATCCATACGTTGGCCTTCTTTGTTTTGCTCCCCAAATGTCTGCTACTCCATTTGGAATCTCACATGTTCACTTCATCCATGCTAAGGTGCCTGAATCCCATTAGTCTTTTTTTTCTTTCTTAGATATGGGAGGGATATTTCTCATTCCCTGTTCCTCTGCTACTCTCAAAATCTCCCTCCCCTTTATGACTGGAACTTCATGGCTACCACTCTATGCCTGGTCACACCTTCAGGTTCCAAATTAAATGTGATTTCTTCACGTAAACTACCCTGGCCTCTCAGCACACCCTCTCCTGAAATCTTCCCACATACTTTCCCCTTCTTTTCTTCTTCTTCTTCTTTTTTTTTATTTCCACAATATCTTTATTTTGTTTATTCATTTATATGTGGTACTGAGGATCGAACCCAGTGCCTCACCTGTGTGAGGGAAGCACTCTGCTACTGAGCAACAGCCCTCCCCTTCTTTTATTAAAACACTTTTTAATAATGTCTTATGATGCATAAATCTGCAGATATATTTAGTCAATAACTGATTCCCCACTTAATACCTTCCTTTAACACCTATGTTTGCTTTACCAGTGTATTTCTAGGGCTTAAAAACACCTGGTAGCCAGTAGGTGCTTAGCAAAGGTGTTGAATGTTGATTGTTTCTAAGTGTAGAATGGTTTAATTCCTAAAAATAACATTTTAAAATAAAAATCTCACTCTTGTGGCTGGGATTGTAGCTCAATGGTAGATAGTGCTCACCTTGTACATGTGAGGTACTGGGTTGGAACCTCAGCACCAAATAAAAATAAATAAATACAATAAAGGTATTGTGTTCATCTACAAGTAAAAATATGTATATTTTAAAAATTTCCATTCTTGCTAAGTGATCTAACTTATATGTAATTGTTTTTCCTCACTTCCATGATCTCCATGAATACTTACAAAAATAACCAACATATGTAGTGCTCCCATTTGGTAGCCTACTATTTCTTCAGAAAACCTTTTGCCTGCAGGAAGTCACAGAGAATCAATGTGGATTCAAGAACATTCCCCAGAAGCAGAAAGTAACCTGAGAAAAAGAGTTCATCTGAGATGATAGTTTATGACATGACCAAGTAATCTACTGGGGAAATATTTTTACTCCAAGTAAATTTCCTTGAATAAATTGTGTGTGTCTGGTTAATTTTCACACATGACTCTATTGTTCTACCGTTTCTGTGAACAGAATATTTAGTGATGAACCCTACTCCATGTTTGTTGGGACAAGAGACTCTATTCATACAGAACCAGTGTGAACTCTCAAGAGCTTCCTAGAGGATTTTCTTTATATGTACCATCTGTCAGTTCATTTAATCAATTCACCTCAACAAGCATTGAAAACATGTCCATGATACATCTTACAAAATTTCCCTTTGCTGTTGGAAAAAAAAAAAAAAAAGTATGAAAACCTTACCAAAGTATTGGAAAATCTCCCAACCCCATCAAGGTTATAGAAATTAACCCATGATGTGGGTAAGGGAAAGAGCAAACAAGACACCACATGATCAGGTGAGCAACAGCATCATCAAGGGTGTTACCAATTGGCAGATGGCAAAAGTTATGTGGCTTAATGACAAGTTGATTAGCTTTAAAATTATCTGAACTTTACTTGAATTCTGGTTTTAACATTTATTAGCTTTCCTTGGGCATTTCAGTGATATCCTTGTTGAATTGTTGTAAGGATTAAAATATGTAACATGTAAAGTGCCTTGTGTAATAATTTTCAAAAATGTGACTCTTATAACTGATTAGAGGAAGAAGGCAATACTTAGTGAAAGGAGAAAGATTCATGACAAGATTGAAATTCAGTTACTCATTCAATATAAATTTTATTTCAAATATATATGTGTCAGAGATATTGGATACTGTGAAGAAGATGGAATTTAAGATTACATATTAATGGAAGGAGACAGACAAGTAAAAAAAAAAATATATATATGTATACATATACATATATATATATACACATATACACACACACTCACATACATACATATATAGTATTCCCAGATATTTAGACATTGCAAGGCTGTAGTGTAATAAAGTGAGACCAGCTGGTGTTGGGGAAGTACAATGTTAGCCACTCTAAGCAGATCACATGTGAACCAAGACATAAATATGCAGCCAGGGGGGGGAATAGCATTCTAGGCAGTGGCACAGCAAGGGACAGCTCAGAGACAGAAGGCTGCTTGGTGCATATGGCTAGTGTAGATGGAGTGGAGTGGAGGAGGAAGGGAAGGAATAGGATGACATTCCAGAAGTAATTCTGGATCTTAACATGGAGTATCTGGAAAACCAGGTAGCAAAGGGTCTGCTGCACCCCCAAGGCTGTGCAGGAAAACAGCACAACTAAATCGACCATTTGGAAGAAAGAAACCTACATCTAGGAAATGAAATAAGGAAAATGAGCCTAGCTGAAGTATAAAGACAGCATCCCTGTCTCAGAATAGTGTTATGGAGTTAGGAAATTAGATGCCACAGCTGCTATTTTTTCTTCAAAGGTGAATGTAGACTGTCAACAGAAGTTCAGCAACCATTCTAATGCCTCCGAGGGTTTGTTTCTTCATTTTGAAATTGGTTTTCTTGTTAGTCAAATCTTGGAGAAGGACTTTTGACAAATCTAGGTTGTACATTCTAAGTGCATTATACTCTTCATGGAGAATCCTCCTAAAATAAATTATTAGGGAGGCACAATTTATATTTTAAAACAGACTATTTTAACTTATTCTATCATTCTTCAGGAGGTACAATTGGGTTTTGCCTTATTGATTTTCCTTACATTTTTCTAGTCACAGGCAGATTTAGTGTTTTGTGTATCTACGAATAATAACTCACATAGACTTTAAAATATAAGTGAATGATGATATACACTTCCTTCAAAGCAAATGGATGTTATTTAAGTAGTAAATTGAAGTTTTTTTTAAAAAAAATAATAATATACTGTTCTCCTGTTACTTTCAATTTATAAGAAAAAAACAAAAAAAACAAAACTTTAGAATTTTCCAAGTTATTAGAATGCTTTTATTTCATTACCTTGTAGTAGAATCCCCACCCACCCCTGGCCATAATGTACAAGATTTCAGTTCATAGTCAAGTGCTAGGCAAGCTTTCTAATGTTACCCATATCCATATTCTACCTTGCTATATGTATTCGGAGACAAGGTAATTGACTTTTCTGGTCTTTGATTCATGTATGTTTGTGCAGAGTTTAAATAATTAATATGCACAATGCTCAATAGAGAAGTTACTCATTATGTTCTGATGTTCCTTCACAAGTTCAGGAAATAGCTGCTTCAGACTTATTTCCTTTAAATCTTAGGAACCATTGTAAGCACTGGAGGTAACAGATCTTTCAACTTGTTTCCTAGTCCTGGGGCCCTTTTGGAGACATCTCTTTCCAAATTCCCAATCTCTGTGAAACTTCTGGCCAGGTTAAATGTCTATTTCTCTAAGTACCTGGATGACTATCATGTCATCAGTTTCTTCTCTACCTTCACTCTGTGGATCTAGATTCATCACTAGTATCTGGTCCCTACGTGGTAACCTGTATCTTTCATGTTTCACATAAGGATTTAAGGATTTCTGGACTTTCACTCTGTGGGTCCATAGAAAATATTTTAGAAAACAACTTAGTTAAGTAGCAATCTCGAGTGCATCATTATTATTATTGTATTAATATAATAATTTATTATTGTGGTTACTTGTTCTATAAACTTTGGCCAGTCCTTTAACTTTTTACAACCTCGGTTTCCTCTGAAAACTGAAGTAAATGAAGTACAGCATAGTAAATACCTAGCATAGTGGCTAAGACAATTAAAAACTCAGGCAATCAGGCAGGCACAGAGGAACAAGAGAGGGAGAGATGGTTTTAACCTTATCACAGACCCAAACACTGCTAAAAGTGGTAATTTAAGAAAATTCTGACCTGGGCAGAGTAGGAAATTTATCAACTACTTTATGTGCATTAAGGAGAATTAAGAAAAGTATTAAATTACAGCTATAATGGCCCAAAGCAGGGTATTTGCACCAGGTTCTCATAGTACATGATTGTTAAAACCCTGTGAATTACAATCTATGCTTCTATAAGTATTTCAAAATGAAACCCATTGTCAGGTGAACCAAAATGACCAATAAAGAAAAAAGGAACACCTATGAATGATAAAGATACTTACCAAAAAGGAAAAAAAAAAAAAAAAAAAAAAAAAACAATAGAAAAGGAAAGAAAGCGGGATTTGTATCAGATGCCATATTCCTCTACATTCTGCATTCTAGCTGTCATTTAAGGAAGATAAGTAGAAAATTGACTCCATCTTCTCCTTTTTCCATGTTTCCTTCATTTTTTCCATGTTTCCTTCTTCTTCAATTTATGTACATGTGTGAAATTTTTCTACCAAAGGAGTCTTTACCTCAGTGGAAAAGAATAAGCACATATATCTTGAAGGATTGATTTCAATGGGATCTAAAACCCCCAAATGTTACAAAACAAAGTGGCTGATGCACAGCAACACCAGGGGTTGTCATCAGCAAAATCCTCAACCCTCAGCATTGTCATTCATCACGTTGCCTATGCAGAATTGCAATCTCAGAGGAAGTGGGAAGGGGATGAGAAGTAAGAAGTGGCATAAAACCATCAGTTCCGCTCCCAGACACAGGATGCCTGTGTGCTCAGGACCAAGTCAAGCATCTTAGTTGTGAATTTGTGAATGTGTCTGCGATTTTCACCAAGAGGAAAAAATGAAGAGAACACGAAATCACATTTTAGAACTGCATGTGATGACGGAAATGTAAGCAGGTTATATTTTATCCGTGGTTTTTTTTTTTTTTTTTTTTCTAACGTTGCTGAGCTTGTAGACTTGCCCCCACCCCTTCTCCTCCATTCATGTTTTTCCACATGATTTCCTGTTGATGTGAACCCTACTACTAAGAACAAAGCAAACGTGATGTTTTTTACTATGAGTCAGAAGGTTTACACATCCATTTTCATTGTGGCTTTTCCAGATGAAGGCAGTTTGTCGTTCTCCTTAAAAGCACCAACTCTAGGCAGATTAGCTGGATGTGAACTGATGTTCACATCCTCTGCCAGTTCTCATCCTATCTTGGCAAAGTTACTTGACCTTACTTTACCTGGATTTCTTCATTTGTTTTTAAAAAAATGTTGAAGATGATAGTAACCAGCATGGGCTACTCAATTCTGCAGTGGTAGCATGAAAACAGGCACAGATAATACCTAAATTAGTGAGTGGGGATGGTTCATCATTTTCTATCCCGTTTTATATCATAGAAATTGTGATCTGAAAGAAACTTTAGCAATCACCTCGTCTGAGCCCATCATTTTATATTGCAGATAACTGAGAGTCAGAAAAAGGATGTGATTTGTGTCCCAAATCACATGGTATTAAAAATATGACAAGCAACTAGTTATGTTCTTATATAACTCATGATAGCATTGTCATCTGCAGAATCCCAGAAAGGATGTCATCTTTTCCAGAAACAAAAGTGTTCCCTACATTGCACCTCAAACACTCAAAGTTTCTGTCTTAAACTTCTTCAATTTCAAGTTCAATTCCCTGGAGCTGACTGTAGGAAAAAGATCCCCGTGCAGGTAAGAAAGTAAGACAGACAAAAGGGAGAAAGTAAGCAAGGGTGACACAACAAACAAGAGCCATGCAGGAAGTGGGTTTCAGCCTGATCCCACAAGGAAACTCTGGAGAATTTTCCTATTCTTCACTACTACATTGGCTAGTGGGTGTTCAGGGAGTCTGCACTAACATTGTCTTCTTTGAGTCCTTGATAATGAAAGAAAATTCATAAACTAACTTGTTTTAAGGTGCAGACCAGAGATTCCTTCTGAAATCTAGGTATCTATTTGAAGTTTCTTGTATTGTCTATAAAAAGTTGTGTGACTCATCTTCATCAATTACTTGAGGGTCTTTCCAAATCCATGAGTTTGATTTGCTATCTTCAAAAGTTGTTTTAACTAATATTTGATTTTTTAAATCTAAATTTTAGGATTGTTCTTACCATTCTTTACCAGGGTTTTAATACAACTTCAGTTTAAGTAGAAATAGCTTCTTAATGGTTTTCTTTTTCTCCTGTTCCATTTATATTTCTCTCTCCACATTGGTAAGATGGAAGCCACTTTCTGATATATCACATACCCCATCTCTTAAGAGGAAACTAAGAAGACAATTAAATAAACATAAATTTTTTACTATTCAGTTTCCTTCCCATAAATTCTTAAGTGCTTTTCTAGTCTAATTTTAAAAGAATCTGAGATCTAAAGTTTCTTCCTCCAGTCACTGAGCTTTTACATGAAGATTACAAAAACCTGTGACGCCAGGCCAGACCTTTCAAATATTGAACTGCCTCTTCACACATGGAAATGACAAGAGACCCTCTCAAATTCCAAGTGCTATTGACATGATTGAACAAGTGTTTTGCTTGTTATTTTTATTTATTTTTCTTTCCTGGTAAAAATCTTACTAATTTACCTGTGCCCTTCTCGCCCCCACTTATTGCTCCTTAAACCATGACTATCTTTATTATTCAGGTTTATCTATAGTTGCTTTCATGCTATTATTGCAGAGTTCAGTATCCTGCAAAGGCTAAAACAGTTACTATCATATGAAGTCTGCTGACCCCTGATCAAAATGATGTAGCAACTATAACATGGCAGACAGGTGTTGGAAGGAGGGCTGAGTCCCAGGGTGCGTGACATCTAGCCGAACAATTTGAAATCCTCATTCTGATGTCAAAGACTTCTACATCTTGGATGGCTTTGCAGCCATTTAACTGTTTACTTTAATCAGACACTACACTTATGAGAAAATTTACCTCAAACTTTCCTATCATCTGCTAATAACTGCAATAATACTTCACCCATTCTTCAGGGTCTATTTTGGTCAACTTATCTTCAGGAAAGGCTTTCCCACTTACTCCCAGCCAGCTCTCATCTCTTTTACTTGCAGCCTTCATGGTATACGTTCTTCTTACTTTATGCTTTACTTATGGCATTAATATCCTGTTGCGTCAAGTAACCACGGTGGCTGTCTTCCTCCTCCTGCTACTATTAAAATCCTCAAGGGAATGAATACTGTCTAATTCATGGTTTTGTTCCTTGCAGACCATTTCCACATACTTGGAGGCTCAGTGTAGTTACTGAACTAGTTGCTGGACTAGACTTTGGTACTCCATTTCAGATGTTCTCATCTGTTGCCTGATACTGTTCACATCTTCCCTCTCTTGAGCGCCCACCCTGGTGAGTTATGCTAGTGACAGGTATTTAAGAGTTAGAAGACTCTCACTTCAGTGTAAACTACAAGAATTTCTTTCACAGAACTCTGGCAAAGAGTTTTAGTCAAAGCTTCCCAAATGGGTACATGCATACCATCTCTTTCTTTTCTTTTTTTTTTTTTTTTTTCTTTTTCTTTTTTTGTCAAATGCAAGTACCACCAACTTGGTTACTTTTTCTATTTTCCTTATGTTTACTCATCTTTAACTTACAGAAGTGTATCTAGAAGAAAAGTGGTATCATTGCAATTGGAGTATTCTAATAATACTTACCACAAATGGAATATAACTAACAAGATGAAAAACAAAACAATCTCTTGCCTCTGAAAACTTAAAAACCTCAGTGAAAATGGGCAAATAAGTCTTTGGGAGATGTCGCTGGCTTCTTAAAAACCAAACTGAGACTTTCCTGGTGACTTAATCAGAATTGAGACAAGCTGAGAATTTTTTTTTTTTTTGAACACCATGTACACACACACACACACACACACACACACACACACACACACACACTTATATATATTTATATCTCCACTTGATATTCAAAATTATCTCTTCAACTATTCATGGTTCACATTGAAATGCATCCTGGGGACACACCAAATCCCCAAAGCACTTACTGCTGCTGTGAATGCATTAAAAACTACAACAGCTCATCACTTAACTCTGAAATACCTTAGGATGAATCATATTTGAAAATATGAACATTGGTGCAAACTGGTTATGAGGCTTCCTTGTCTACTAAGAACTTCATCTTACACAGCAATGATGTTGCTCAATGCCACACACAGTAGGAGCACTTCTTCTCATTGCTCTTAATCATTTATTTCACACTAAAACCAAATTAATCTTCTCAGGAACTAGGAGCAAAACTTGTCTTCATGCAGTTTCTATTATAAAATAACTATTCTAAAACAAATGGAACATAACAGGGGATTTTATCACCTTACTCTTTCATTTCCAATTAGAGAAAATCTTCACTCTGACAGACTTTGACTACTTATTCTTCATTCCTTTTGTCTGAAGAGAAGTTTTTCTTAACCACAAAATCTGACACCTTCAGAATATTGTGAAAAGGAGATAATATTAGAACTTTACTTCATAGTACTTTGTAAGAATTAAATGAAGTGTAAAGATTGTAGAATATCAGGAAGTATCAGGAAATGGTCATTTAGTATCAACAATGATATATATATATATATATATATATAATATATTTCTATTATTAAAGAAAAGTCACATGTTAAAAATAATTTGAGAAACTATGAACATTAATGACATTATATTATGAGCACTAATATTATATATGCCTACACACAAAAAAAGGTT
Organism: Tamias sibiricus; assembly: GCA_025594165.1. NCBI lineage: Eukaryota > Metazoa > Chordata > Mammalia > Rodentia > Sciuridae > Tamias > Tamias sibiricus. The sequence continues at coordinate 18,469,280 of CM046662.1, forward strand.
TTATATGGAATTCATTCAGTCTAAAGCTAATTTATTCAGTAAATATTGATAAAGCAAAAGTAGAGATAATAATGTAATTATTTAACACTAATATTACAATATTTTTCACTAATAATTATAAATTCTCAAATATTTAGTTGTTGGGGGTTTTCTATCTCTAGCCATTTGTATTTTTTAACATTTAATTTTTTTTTCTAATTAAATATACATGACAGAAGAATGTATTTCATTTCATTGTACATAAATGGAGCACAATTTTTCATTTCTCTCATTGTACTTAATGTAGAGTCACACTATTTGTGCAATTATACATGTACCTAGGGTAAGTTTGTCCATCTTAGTCCACCATTTTTCCTACCCCCATGTCCCCTCCCCTGGTCCCTCTACTTTGCCTAATTCAATGTTCCTCCATTCTTCCTGTGCCCCCACCCTCCCCCATTATGGATCAGCATCCACTTATCAGAGAGAACATTTGACCTTTGGTTTTTTTTTTTTTTTTTTTGGGGGGGGGGGTTGGATCACTTCACTTAGCATGATATTTTCCAACTCCATCTATTTACCTGCAGCATACTATAGTGATGCAGCCACATCAATCTTTGTAGCACCTCAATTCACAATAGTTATGCTGTGGAACAAACCTATATGCCATTCAATAGATGAAAGTATAAAGAAACTGTGGTATATATACACAATGGAATATTACTCAACTATAAAAGAGAGTAAAATTATGGCATTTCTTTAGTCATTCTTACTCATAATGTCTGGAATTTTTTCTATGAATTCCTGCATGTATTTACTTCTGATTATGCAGTTGATCCATGACTATTTTCAGTTTCAGAACAAATGTTTCTACCTATAACCACGTGAGTTGATAAAATGTAAGAAACAATCATCTACAGTTAATATGAATATGATAACCTCAGATATCCTAGATGGGTGTTTTCATTCATTCATTCATTCATTCACCCATTGTTTCTTTCATCCAGTGAATTACTGGTGTTCACACAGAGCAAGCAAATTAATAAGCAAGTATTCAATAAGTATTAACTATAAATAATAATTGCAATTATAATTATTGCTAAGAGCCTTGTACAAGTTAGGTAAACACACTGCACTTCGGAAATAATAAAATCAAAAAGTAAAACACAAAAGTGTTGTCTCTTGTACAATTTGCAAGGGAGAGGCTTGCAAAAGGGTTTTAAGTGGGGGAAAGAAGATCAAGAGATTAGATGCACAGAAGTAGGAAGAGATTAACTCTACTGGGGGCTGCAGGCACCTGGGACTTTCTGAGACCATCACATGTTCAAATCCTCTAACTTCTTAAGGTCACTTAACATATACCAGAAAGCATACTGAATGTATCTTCCCATAATTAAACTTAATTTTGTATAATTATAGACAATAGTTTATATTTTGCAGACGTTTAATTAAGCATTCCTTAATTTTAACATTGCAGTTTGCTTTTCAAATTTGGAGCCAGTATGTGCACTTTTCAGAATTTCAAAAATCTTGAGAGACTCTCAAAGGCTTATACACCCTAGGCTCCCTAGCTGTGGTATCTTCTAAGTGAATCAATAGTCCTGGTAAGAAAGCATCAGGAAAGTCCTCAGAGAAGTGTGAGATGCATTCTAGAAAATCCAACCACACATGTTTGGTTACTTTTTTCAGGCTTTTCTCAATGGCCATCCTAAGAAAATGACCTGAGAAGTTATCCCACAGACTCTGTGCTACTCTTGATGTGTAAGTTTTGCACATGTACTTAGGCTGATAAGGCACACCTCTTCCCCTTCTTCAGGTTTTGAGAGACAGTTGGCCAAAAGGACTTCCTTCCCATCTTATCCCTTCCTGGCACAAGGCTGCGGAGTTTTATGACTGCTGAGACTGTATGTGAATATAATTAGCATCCTGTGGTGTCAGAGTCTAGGTAATTTCCTCATAGAACAATTTTACCTCCATTTGAAGCATAACTAATTTCATTTTGTACTTGGAGACACACTTTTCTTTCTACACCCCTAAAGATTGAGTAATCTGAGGTGGTGCCAAAGGTCTACTCCTTCAAAAGATGTCCAATAACTCAAACCTCAAAATTTCCTATTGGTATTAATCATTTGATTGCTAAAAGTGTAGAGATCCTCTGTCTAGACTAAAATTTTATTTCTGTTACATTAACTCAGTGTGTGAGAAAAGCTGAGAATTTTGGAATAGACAAATCTAAAGGAGTTTTTCATTTCAAACTCACATAGTTCTAAGAAAGGACTGAACTGAAACCTTTAATATTTTCTTTTTAAACTGTATGAACTTACAGCTACTTAATTTCTGCTTTGAATTCCTCACACCTAAAATTAGGATCAAATAATTAATAAACTTATAGGCATATTTGGAGGATTAAATATATTACTTTGCATAAAGCATTTGGAACAGTGGTTAACATATTGATCTATTTATCTGAATATTAACACTAACAGTATATTTCAGGTTAAATATTTTAAAGTGATTTCTATCTCATAAGGCTTACTAAGGCCAAGCAATTTTCAGAAATGCAGGTTCAGTGGTAATGCTACCTATTGAAAGAGGCACAAAACTCAGGAGGCATTGAATTTACATTTCTAATTCCACAGAGTAAAAATGTCCATAAACCTTAATGCCCATAAAAATAATCCATAAACCATAATATGGAATTTATGGTAACTAAGAAGATTTTTCCCCCAGTGTTTGTGAAGGCAAAGTTTATTAGAAAAATAAATGAAGGGGCATTTTTTTTTTACTAACATAAGTGTAAAAATATTGAATAAAGTTAAACGTTTTAGGCTTATCCTTTAGCACACAGAACATTAGAACACACTCATATGTATGACATATCAATAGATTATTTAAAACAATTCTTAGTTTTTAATACAGCAGCTCCAGGAACCCATATACCTGGCAATACTTTATTTCTAGGTGGCAAGTTTGTGCTATTATAAATACTGAAAATAATAACCACATGCATATACGGTATTTTCTTTCTACAAGTTATCTCTAACTTTCTCCTTATTCTTTAATATTATCAAAATTTCTGCACACAATTTTTACAAAGCAATCAATATTCAAAGCTGAGAGCCACTGTTCCTTTTTTTAAAAAAAAAATAATTACATAATTACATATAAACTCAAATGTTGAAAAGCATTAGTGAAGCTGGTAATCCACATTCCATGAGGACCTTCTCCAAAATCAGCATTTCCTGTTGATTTTCCAGCATCAGGTCAGGAGGGCCCACCTGGAACCTGTGGGTGCATCTCATACCTGTTCAATGATAGGGAAAAGGTTATGAAGTTAGAAAACTTCATCATCACCCACCAAGGAAACTCAATTATTTGTCTTTAGGGATAGAATCATGTTAGCAAGGGGAAAGTGTGACGTACCTTTTGAACTTCATACCATGAGTATGTAAAATCTCTTTGAAAATTTTGTAAGTTTTTGAAGGATTTAATACATTTGCTTAGTTCTCCCTTACTAGTATATTCTCTGTCATTGGATTTGATAACACGGTATTAACTTTCATCTTACCTTTAGGGTCCAAATAAATCTGACCAAAGCTTCTGATGGCTGTCACTGTCTTTTGCTGGAAATTTCTCTTCTACATCATCCAGACTGTAGGATCATCAAATATACACACATTCCCTCAAAAATAAGTCTTATGAATATTCTATAGGTACTATATTACTATATTTTTTAAACAGCAATGAGGAATGCAAAGAAAAAAATCATGTTATCAATTTTATTTCCATGCAGGAAGATGGAAAAACAGGTAAAATATGCTTATTATCACATAGTCACACAGTTATAAATTACAAAGCCAAAAAAAAAAAAAAAAAAAAAAAAAAAAGCAGAGCAGTAAAGGGAAATACAGTATCAGGATGGAGCATGGAAAGTTTACATGGACCCCAGCCCATCCCTCAGTTCTGAGCTTTAGTTGCATAGAGCAAAGTGTCTAGGAAAACTTGGATTGCTAGGTGCTCAATATGACCAGAATAAATATATATTATCTCCATCAATTCTCTTCTACCACCACCACTGAGTTACTCAAACCAGGAACGTATGAGTCATCCCTGAATCCTGCTCAAACCTCTTTCTCCATGTCCCATCTGTCATAGAGGTTAACAACTTCTCCCACATGGCTATAGTCACTTCTGTTCATTGTCATTGTCACTATCCTAATTCAAATCAACATCATCTCTCACTAGGTCCTTGCAAATTCTTCCTGACACATCCCTTACAGCCATTACTGTCTTCCTCCAGTGTGATTAAAACTCATCTGTCATACTTTTGCTTCAACCCATCTATGGTCCCAGTCAACTAAGAATCAACAGCCATTCTTACCCCAGTCCACTACAACAACAATTTTACTGTTCTTCTTTCTCATTCTTTATTTATGCCATCCCCTCTTGACCCAGGACATTAATTCATATAAGGTCCTCTGCCTGGAATATTCTTTTCTGTATCAGGTTGGCCTATCTTTCAAATTCCAACTGAATTTCTTCAGGCAAGTTTTACCTACAACCTCAGAATGAGCTACATGCATCAATTATGGATTCCATGATTTCTTATCGCTTTCACTTCACATGTTACATTTACAACTATTTCTATGCTAGTTTTCTTCCCCACAACAAAGTTCAAACTTCAAGATAAGGATCATGTCTGTCTTTCTAGTTCATTATCCCCAGTGATTGTTCTACAATGCTTGACAAAGAGTAGGTGCTGTATATACATTACATATATTTATATATATGAATGAATATTATGAAGAAGAATGGCAGATGGTTGATGACTGTTTGTAATTTGCATTTATATGGTATACAATCAGATTACTTTGAAACATGATTTTTTTTTTTTTTTTTTTTGTACCAGAGATTGAGGTGCTTAACCATTGAGCTACATCCTTTTTTATTCTTTATTCTGAGTCAGGATCTCACTAAGTTGTTTAGGCCTCACTAAATTGCTGAGGCTGGCCTCAAACTTGAGATCCTCCCATCTCAGTCTACTGAATTGCTGGGATTACAGGTGTTTGCACCATGCCTAGCTGAAGCATGGTATCTTAATAGTACTTAAATTTTGCCTACTCATTGTGCATTTGTGATTTGGGGATCATGTTCTCCAGCAATTGACATATTCTCAGATTCCATGTGGTTTTTTTTTTCCAATTTCACATCTTCCTAGCAACCATATCAGGAATGTCTTCAAGAGACATGTCCAGAGTTGATCTGCCATACAATAAAGACCCATTTTAGGCATAAGTTAATTTAAGGTTTTATAACAAGAAGGAATGCAGTTTTAATTATTTTAGTTACAGCTACTGGTAAGCAAAGTCCCTGTGATGTTATTACCTAGAGAAAACCAAAATTCTTTCATCTTTTTTTCATTTTAATTGCTGCTTGAGTCTTTAATAGTAATCTTCTTTTGAACCTTACATTTATTTCCTTGAAATGTTTGCTCCTTTCTTCTCAGACAAATCTAAATCCGTACTAAATTTATGTCCTCTCAATCTTTTTAAATGAATGACACTAAGGCTTGTTTTGCCTCCTTTCCATTCATTATGTCTTGATCATTAAAACATTACTATTATTAATTAATAACATGCCAAAGGTTACACATTACATCATTCTACAACAGCCCAATGGAGAAGGTACTCTTCTTACTATTTTTCCAGGAAAGGAAACTGAGGCTTGGAGAGTTTAGATGACTTGTCCAAGTTACAAAGTTACTAAGTATTTGAGCTAGACTTTGAAGGGAAGGTTTTCCTCCAGTTCCCCCACCCCTGCCCCCCATTTGGTGGTGCTGGCAATTGATTCCTGGGCCTTGTGTATGCAAGGCAAGCACTCTAACAACTGAGCTATATCCCCAGCCCTTACATCCAGTTCTTTATGCTCAATTTGTACTGCACTATTTTACTTGTTGAGATGCAAACTACCTTTATTTAACTTTTCTCCCTTAATTTTAGGTACACAGTAGGTCTTTAACACATACTTTAAGTACTGGCGGGGTCATTATCATCTTTTTAGACGAGTGAGAGTATTTGTGGCTTCTTTTGTTTACTAAATTTTGTTCTAAGAACCTAAGCTGAAGTGGCCTAGTAGAAGGGGCTGGTAATAAAGGAAGTACAAAGTCAATAATGGTCAGAAGGAAAGCCCTGTTTTGAGATATTTTCAGGGAGAGCGGAACTATTAAACTATTTCATGAATCCTTTGGTTACAATGCTGATAAGCCAAAACCTTTTTTTTTTTTTTTTTTTTTTTTTTTTTTTTTGCCTCTTTGTTATAGTTAGCTTGTGTAAAAGATTCCCACTGTATGCAATACTGGGGCTGGGGGCGGGCGGGGGTGAGCGCGAAAGTCAGCTATTTGCCTTGGCCATAGGTCTATAACTGGCAACCCAAGTAAATACAGACAGGAGATTTACAGATTCTCTTTCCTTCTCCCCCCTCCCACTTTCCCTCCGGTGTTTTGCTTTGGATGGCCTCCAGCGAGTTTCGGAGACAGGTAGAGCTTCACGCTGCAGATGTGCGCTGTGTCTGTAGTTGTTTTTAAGTGCTGTTTTACCCGTCTCTAACCTAGAAACATCCTTAGTCGGTAAAAGCACACAGCTCCCCCTTCCTGTTCGTCCTCCCTCCCAGGGAAACCTCCAGCCTTCACATATTCCCTGGAGTTTTCTCCCTAAACTGCCTCAAAATGACCCTCTGACCAAGGTGGGGGAGGTGAAAGGTTAGCAGGAGGTGTGTGGGTCACGACTGCATCCTGGACCAGGACCCGGGTGGGCGCCTACTGCTGCAAAGTCCTCGACCCTGCAGCGCGACCCGGCCGCCTGCAGAGGACCCTGCAGCCCAGGGCCCCACCCTCCACACAGGGTCTTGCCGGTATCCAGCCAGGCACCACCGTCCCCCAGCTCCTCTCACCGCCACTGCTGGCTCAGGAAGTCAGCGGGCCGCAGCGAAGATCTGGCATCAATCAGGGATTTGGACTTGAAGTTGTCTAGTCTGGTGGTTAGGAACGCTGTTTCCAAAGTGCAATTTTGGTTTTACCTCTCTCCACCTGAGTGACCTTGGGCAAGTTCCATAGCTTCAGTGCATCAATTTCTAAATCCATAAAATGGGGACACTGACGTGATAACTAAAAGCTAGGATGGTTGTACGAATTAATTAATATAGCATTTCCCAGCACGTAGTAGGGGCTCTTAGTTAATGGTTACAACGTTTAGTAGTAGTAGTAGTAGTAGTAGTAGTAGTGGGAGACTAAGCACCGTGGTCCAAAATGCAGGTTTGAGCTCTGGCTCTTCCTGCTCCTCACTAGGGAGTGGGGGCTAAGGGAGCGGAAGCATTTGCCCTGTCCCTTTACCCTCTTCCAAGGTAAACTCGGGATTACTCGGAGAGCCAGTAGTCGGGGTCTCGGGGCTCCTTCAGACGGCCCAGACATCCGTGCCGTTGGGGTCCCTTTCTCTGGGAGCGGAGGAAACATTTCTTTGGTGAATTGAGCACCTCTTTCCTCCCTCACTCCCCGCCCTAATCTTGCTAAATTCTCTGGGTCCCAGTAGCCCTGGTGAACCGAGCGGGGCCTCAGGCTGGAAGGAAGAGGCAGCCTCGGGGTGTGCAAGTCCCTCCGGGCTGGGAAAGGGAAAAAAGGAAGAGGTGGTGCGGAGACCCAGGGAGAACCCGCTGCCTCGGGCGGGCGGTCGCGAGCCTTTTCTTTATTTTGCCTGCCTTCTAAGGACCGCTGGGGCTTGTTGGATCTAGGGACGCAGCTGGGTGTCCACCTCCCCAAACCGGACCTAGGGGTTGGAGGCGCCACTCCGCGTGCCTCCGGAGTGGGCGGCGAGCGCGGGCCCGCGAGGTAAGGAGGGCGCGCGGCGGTGGGGAGTGTGCCTGCACGTGTGTGCGCGCGCGGGTGCGCGTGCTTTTGAGGGAGTGTGGGGGCCTGGCCAAGGCGCGTCCCACCCAGCCGGCCACCTGCCCTTCCAGCACCGTGCCGCTGCCCACGCCCTTTCGTCCCCCCGCACCTGTGCTAGAGCACTGACCAACCTCCATCCCCCCGCCCCCCGCCCCCCCGCAGCTCTCACGCCCCCAGGTCCCATCTCCCCCGCATCCAAACCCCACCCTGCCCACTAATAGTTTCCCAGTGCAGATTCCGACCACCGAAACCTGGAGAGAGAGCCTTGCCTTTCTGCTTCCCTCGCCCCCTCCCCCTCCTGCTATAAATAACCGGTACTAGCGGGTCAGGAACGTCACACCGCCAGAAACAAGGACCCCGAGGTTTTCTTCTCTGGGAATAGGGGGCAAAGGGTGAGGAGGAAGAGAAAGGAATCGCTCGTGAGTAGTGAAGAAAAGCTTGCTCTTTGAATCCTGAAACAGTCTGAGCATCATTTTATTCTTTTTGTTCTTTCCTTTTTTTTTTTTTTTTTTCCTTTTAAAAAATGTTTTCCATTTCTTTCTTATTCTCCGCACTCCCCCCACCCGCCCCAAATTCATGGGGTTGCTCCACACTCCTCTCATTGGTTTCTTTCCTCCCTCCCTCCTCCTCTAGTTCCCTTTCCCACCCACCCCCCACCCCCACTGAGCGTCCCCACCCCCACCCTAGTCTTGCCCCAGGCAGGGGATGCTGTTCACCTAGGAAATAAAGTTCAAACTCCTGGTCCCTGTCTGCTTGTTAAGACCAGAAGTGGGCTTCTAGGCACCCATTTTCCATTCGCACCCGACACCTGCTCTCCTCTAAATTCTTAATCTGTTTTTGCATATTTAAGAGGACACGCAGACACACACACGCACACACACGCACACACGCATACACACACCGAAAAACCACAACCCGCGAGGTGCAAAACTGCCTTCTGCAACTACTGAAACTTACCAGACGCTGTAGTTGTTTTTGTTTTAACGAAAGAACGACAAAGATTTTACTCTGGACTGCTCCTGTGGGGTGACTGTCTATATAATTCAAATATGTATATATTATACATGTATATGCTTTTCCTTTTTCCCCTTTAATTTTTTTTTTTTTTTTTAAACAAGGAAATCTGCTCCGTCCCCGGCAGCCGCCGCTGCCCCTTTGATGTTTTGGTACGCCGTGCGCATGCGCCTCACATTAGAATTACTGCACTGGGCAGACTAAGTTGGATCTCCTCTCTTCACTGAAACCCTCAATCCCATCAAAAACTAAAGGGATGTGGAGAGTCCGGAAAAGGGGCTACTTTGGGATTTGGTCATTCCCCTTAATAATCGCCGCTGTCTGTGCGCAGAGGTAAGTGTCTTTTTTCCTTTCTTACTTGGCGGAATTCTGTCTGCATACCTCTGTGAGCAAGGATGCTGAAGACGATGTGCTAGCTTCCTTATTGATGCCTGTTTATTGTCATTTCTTTCTTTAGTGTCAATGACCCTAGTAATATGTCGCTGGTTAAAGAGACGGTGGATAGACTGCTGAAAGGCTATGACATTCGTCTGAGACCAGATTTTGGAGGTAATGGGGTTGCCTTGCAAATAAGAAACAGCCCAGCTACAGCTTCAGCTGCCTTTTGAGCTTTGTGTGCGCTCTCTTCCTCCCCCTTAGTTGAGGGTGCATGTGGCACACTGAATGTATCTCTGTCTGCCCATATTGATAAAAGGGATCCAAACTTATGCTGATGTGTTACTATCCATCCAATACTTGAGAGGTCTTTCAGAGACCCTCTTCGTGTGGACTCAGATTTGGTGACTTGCTTTCCCTTGCCTTCACTGTTACAAATCCTTTGCTTTACTGTCTTTGCTTCCGTGAGAGACAAGCCTGTTAAGTTTTTAGTTAATGGTGTGCCCAGAGAATCTGTCTTGCAGAAGGCCATCATGAACATTTTTGAGAACAAGATGTGCAGGCAATTGGTTGAGAGGTGGCATTAACCCCCTGTGCCCACCTACTTTGGAAGAGTTCCTTTGGCCATGGTTTAAAGTGGCTCATCTGAATATCATCCACTCCTCCAAGCTTTAGCAGCCTGGAGGGAGAAGGGGAGGGGCTGTAGGGTGAGAGGGTAGCGGGGCAGATAGAGTAGGTGGAAAATGACATCTCTCACTGCAGTCCTAAATATACTGACATACTTATTTAATTTTGCTTTAGACTCTTCTGGCACTCAAAGAGTTAAAACACACGGGGGGGGGGGGTGGGAAAGAATGAGGAGGAGGGGGTTTCAATGCAATATATTAAAATCCTCTCCTGTAGAATGATTCTATGCTTCTCTAAGTTGTGTGCATTCACAAGCTGAGACGTCTACATATGTAGACAGAGCTGGAATCCCTCAACCACCAGCACACGTGTGTGCATATTCAGTGGAGCAGTTCCTAGAGGAGTGGGTGTCTACCACTGTTTTTGTAAAGGAGCAGGGAAGTGAAGCATTTGAGGATTAGCAGTGGAGAGGGGTTTGAGGCAGGGTGTCCCATGCCCAGAGACAACTCTTGTTAAGAATGAATAAGTTCTCAGAAATCACATGGCTGACCATATTGGTTTGCAGGTCCCCCGGTGGCTGTGGGAATGAACATTGACATTGCCAGCATCGATATGGTTTCTGAAGTCAATATGGTGAGTATCAAGGTTTATGGCTTTGTCTCTGCAGACCTTTGATTAGGAATAGGGTTAAGGAGGGAGTTAGCCCTTGATGGTGGGATACGTGGGAATATATGTGTGAGGAGGGGAAAGGGCATGACATTTTGCCTTGAAATTCACTGTGTTTGAGGTTACAGAGCTGGCTCGTTTGGGTCCTTAATATTGTTTCTTTCCAACCTGGTTCTGACACTTGGGTCTTGGTGTAGAGTGAGAAAAATGGATCACACGTTTGTTCCTGAAAGGCAGCCAGCCACATGCCTGAGATCCCTGCAGATGTGACCTTTCTTAAGGCTCCATAGAAAATTCAGTTCATGAAGTGATTTTCTGGGATGGGATTAGGTGAAGAGAAAAGGAAAGAGGTAGTTTTTATTATTACTTAACAGAAAAATTATTTGACAGAGAGTTTAACCTACAAACTAAATTATGGTACAAAGAGGCTAAACAAACAAATCTGGGATACCGAGGCCCACTTGTTGCTTTTGGAAATCCCCTATTTAGAATTAATGACAACCCCTTTCTCCATCACCATGGCTTGCCACAGGCTTTAACCCCTTTTGTTCATGAAAACAAAAATAAAATTTGTCACTCAGTTCCCAAAGGGCAGGCTAAGTTCCACGTGTCATCTCTGGTCACTTCTGGAATGTTATTCACCTTGTGTCCTAAGCTTGTATGATTTATTGACAGCTACTTTCTTTAGTGGCTACCTTGTTGGACTTGGGGCTAAGAGAAAAAGCCTCTGTGTTCCCCAAACGGGAAGCACTTGTAGGGGGTTTGCTTCATGCAGGAGCGCCCCCTGCTGCCCATGTTGGAGCACTGAAGACATGCATGACGATGAGTGTCCCAGATTCGCACCCCCCTGACGTGGGGGCATTTCTCTGGTAACTTTTCTACTTTAAAAATTTTCCCTTTGGAAAAGTCCATCTATATGGGCCCCACTTTGATGTTAGTCTCCAGAGTTACATTTGACAAAGCACACAGCACATTTAAGAATATTGTGCTATGGCATCCTTCTGTCCAGGAAGTGAATGGATAACTAAAGACTGGGGTGTAGTGTGTAAGATTTTATGCAGACACTTCTTGGCCAGCTATCAGGACCTGAGAATTAGGACTCTTATTTATTAACTCAAGGGGGCCAAAGTACTAGGTTTTGAACAGGCTCTAAACATCACACGTTTCCATATAACCAGAATTTAAACAAAGAGGAACTTAAAATAACCAGTATAATCCTTATCCATTGTCCAAAAATAAGTGATAGTGTGAAATTGTGTCAAAATTCTGAAGCATCTTATGAAAAATTAAGGGAATGTTCGGCTATTTCAGCAATGTTGTAGTGGGATGAATCTTCCTGTGTTACAGTTATTGGGAAAGGTTTTATCATTTGTCAGTGCTGACCACAGACAATATTGTATGTGCAGAACCACACATTATGAGATTTCCTGTGTGGATAGAGAATGTTTATTAAATGAATTTCTCAGCTATACAGATATTCACTTTTTTGGGATTCAAGATTTTTAATCAGTTTATATTCTGAGTTTCAACATAAAAATAGAAAACAGTTCTAATGTGAATATCTCCTAAGTTCCAGGTACTTGATTATAAATTGTGTTGCTGAAAACAAAGTTATATATAGAAGTCATGTGTGATTCTGTGTGGTTGGATTAGACTTTTTTGTGTTGTTTTTTAAAATTTATGCTGTTTTCCTGCTCTCAAATTATATTTTAACACTTGCTTCCTTAGAGTATTATTAAAATGGTATTTTGTGGAAAAATAGTAGGAAAAACCTAGAATCCAAAGAGACAATCATGAGACGACTAGAGTTTATTGCAATAGGTTAACTAAGTACTTAAATGAGTTACATAGAAAATTGTTTGAGAAGTAGAGTTTTGTTTTCTTTCTTAAGTTGTATTCATTTTTCCCTTCGTGAAACATTTTGGAGAGGTATCTCAGGTGGACACCATGCCAAGACCTGCAAGTCAAAATATAGATCCAGCAAAGGAGAGGTGTCATCATTTAAAGCTATTTACTGTTACTGAAAATCATGGGATGTTGAAAGTACAAAAATAAATATGAAGTTGTAAATGGGACACCACTGCAGCATTACTGATTAGAACCAAGTGTTAAAAGTTTGAAGCCAGATTCCTTTCTTAGCCTAATGCTAACACTCATGGATATGTTCAACCATATTGTAGCTTGTTGAAAAATAAGCATCATTTTAGCTAGCAATCTAAAGAATCTAAAACTAACCCTCCAAAGAAAAATTTTGTTATGTATGTTGCTGTTTGTTACTTTATTTTTAAATGTGGCTGCTTGCTTCAAAGCAACAGATGAGTAATTCCATCACTAGTGCTTAAGTAAAAGAAGATGTTTGTAGTTTATTGTCCTTCGAATACATTTCTAAAAGGGTTAGCATCTTTTGGTTAGGTCCTAAAGAATGATTGATTAATTATTTAAGTTAAATTTCAGTTGATTAACATGCACACCTCTCCCTCATTATACTTTTTGGACTGCAGCCTCTGGTAATTGTAACTTTCTTATTCTAGCACATCTTTCTTTGAAGAATGCTGGCCTAGACCATTTTAAATTGCTGTTGACTCATTTGTATTGAAGAAAAAATGTCCATCCATGTCAATGTGTTGCTTCTTATAAGTGACAATGATGAAAAGACCCTGGACTGAATCAGGAGTCTTGGACGGTAGTTGTACTGCTGGTGCTTAGTCATACTGAGGACAGTCACAGCCTGAGTGAGCTCGGTTTCCTTCCTGTTAAGGGATAGTAATAGTCCCATTTTTCCCATCTCAGGTGATCACCAGAATTAATAAAATGATATATGTGAATGTACTGGTGTTCTATGACCAGAAATCAATACCATCCTAGCACTCAAGAGACAAAGTCTCTAGCACTCCTGCTGCTGTCCTACGTGTCCTTGTGATAATCTACCTCTTTAGGTCTTGTTTTGCTTAGTTTAGGAATGAGATGGAGCATGTTCAGTTCACCTCCAACTCAGAGTTACATGTGTCTCCTGCTTGGTTTCTAATAGCAACTGTATTGAGTATAGACAAGTTCCAGGAAAACTTGGGGTTTATAAAAGCATTAGAAAAATGCAGAATTCCTAAATGGCTTAGAGTTGTGAGTTCTAAGGAAGGTGATAATGGTATCTAAGCCTTGAGACTCAGGTGACTGTCACCCCATGGAAGATCTTTGGAAAAATGAGATCTCAATTAGAATGCTCCTAAGCAGGAAGCTTGGCTTTGGAATGAAATATTTTTAGATGTTTTGGTTAAATTGGCAGGAATCTTTTTGTTAAGATTCTTTGATGAAAAGTGCATTTTAAGATTCAAATTTGGCTCTGAGGATTATGGACTGAAATAGCTTTCTCTTCATTTAAAGCAGATTCTTCTCCATCTTGAAGCAACACATTTGCCAACCAACGAGTGAAGCAATATTTCACTTTTGAGGAAAGAGTTCTAGTAAACACATACACAAATTACCTTTTTATGGAATGGCAAATGGAGAAAAGTATCGCTTTTTTTTTTTTTTAAAACAGATGTTTCTTGCATCACCAGCTGCACAGTTTAAAATTCCATTCAACCAATACTTATTTAGCAGCCACTATGAGCCAAGCATGTGTAAGACCTCAGGGACAGAGTAGTGAACAAGACCAGTCTGTCCCTTGACCTCATGAAACTTACCATCTAGGTGTTCTCTAATCTTAAATTCCACATCAGGTGCTTACTGTGCTTCTGGCTAGCTTAAGTCTGATGTTTTCTCTAAACCTTTTCTGCCCAGAAGGTGCACTAGTGCGCGCACAGTGGTGACTCTCCTATCAGTTCCTTTGTTCCTTGTTCGTTTTCCCAGTCATTTCATGCTTGGTATTTCCAGTTGCCTTATATTTTAGACAGTTGTTCTATCTTATTCTATCATGTATATAATTTATTTCTAGACAAGGCAGTGTCTCCTCCAGTGGGTGAATGCCACAAATAATGAATGAGGAATTCACTTTCTTAGCAAGAATTCATGGTTGGTCACCACACACTGTACTATCTATATGGAGAAATAGAGCAGAGAATCATAGCACTCAGCTTTGAGACATCCACCATTTAAAATGTCAGCATAGGATCAAAAGTGCTTTGAAGAGAAAATCGACAGAACATAGTAGGCACATGATGCATTGCACAGAAATTAGCTTGAGGAAGAAGGGGTTTGAGATCTGTGGACAAATGTTCCAAGTAGGAGAAAAAAAAATGCATATAAGAGATAATGTGACACAGGAAAAATAAATGGTAATATTAGGATTTGAAAATAGGTTGAATTGGAGCGAGGGGTGAGAGAACTGGCATTGAAGCTGTAGGCTGTGGCCAATTTTGTGTCTTACCCAGTAGTCCAACTTTTTTCCCAAAGTCAGTAGGGACCCATGAAGGGATGTCCTTAGGAGAATTACATGTGCAGATTCACACCTCTAAGAGGTGGTGTGAAGGGTGGCAGGTTGGCTCATCGGGAGGGAAAACTAAGGTTGGGAGATGAGATGAACACCTGATGCAGAAACCCAGGAAGTACTGACAAACTAAGCACAGGGGTGAAAATGAGCAGACGGGAAATTAGTGTCCTTACAGAGTAGAAGTGGATTTTGGTAAATCCTACTTCCAGTGGTGTCATTTATCACTATGGGGAGGATAGGAAGGGCAGTGGATTCTGGGAGGATGAAATATTTGGTAGACAGTGAGTTGAGTTTGGGAAATGCTGAATTTTCTGTGCATAAGGAAGCTCCAAGCAGAGTTAATCAGTAGGTGATTCGTTAGCTAAGGAAAAAGTGATGACTACAGAGATAGACTTGAGCATTGTCAGCATGAAAGTGGCACTTACAACCGAATAGATGCAGAGAAGGAACTGAGAAGACAACCCAAAGTGAGGTCTGGTGAGCACTGTAATTTTAAGTGGTAGGAAATCATAAAGGAGCCTGCAAAAGAGATTAATACACAGCGCAGGAGCAGACGGAGAGGTGAAGTCCTCCTGACGATGCAGCACAGGAGCACATAAAAGAGCAGCAAATGGCCAGCTGTGTCCGAGGCCAGGAGAATCAGTTGAAATTAGTTGTGAGAATTGTCTCCCAGATGTCCCAAGAGGACAGTTTGTACAGGGCAGCCAGAGGAGGTGTGGCGGATGGGGAATACACTTTTGAAAAGTTCGGATCTTAAGGGAATCGGGGAGGGGGAAACAGATGAAAAGGAATCCTGTAAGTTGGGGGAATACTCTTTAGAAGGAAGCAGGTTGAAGATTCAAAGGGGAGGTGGTGGGGAGGAGCAGAAGGAGACTGAAGGCTTTCCTGCCTGGAGACCTTCAAGCTCTCGGTGACAGGAGACACTTTCTATTGAGATTCAGGGATTAAAATTGCTGCTGTGCAGAAGAGGTGAGTGAGGTCTCTCAGGAAGCATGACCATGACCCTGATGAAGGGTGTGTGAACTCAGTGGCCACCGGCAGGCTTTAATTCTACACCAGCTGTGCTTTGAAACGCCTACTTTATTTGGGCAGCTCTTTTCACAATCAATTTTTTCTCCTTCCTTTTCTCCACTCCTTCTCCTTCTCTGCCTCCTCCTCTTCCTCTCCTCCTTCTTTTCCACAACCTCCTCCTCCTCTATGTGTACAGTGCTCAGCAATCTCCACCATCATCATCAGCAGCAGCATTGGTATCTACATTAATATAATAATGTTACCTAGTGTTTATTGAGTCCTTAACTTACACAGATATTGTATTAATATTCGTCATCTTAATCAGACCTCGTGTAGAAACTGAGATCCCTACAATCAAAAGGGGAACTTGAGGCCCAGAAAGGTTAAGTGGCTTATTCAAGGTCACACAGGTAGCAGATGAATACTTTCCCATCACCCGTTCTTAGTGTGTGGTACATGGTACTTTTAAATGTAGCCAGGCTTTCTTCTTTGATCATTTCCATTCCATGTTGACCCTGTTTTGTCACAGCTATTTTTATTCTTGTTTTGGAGACAGTGAGTAGATCAAATAGAACTAATCCTTCATGAGATGCTTCTGTTACTCCTCTCCGCCTTTATCTTCAAGATGTTTTGATTTTATTAAAATGATTGTTTCAAGTAGGTGTTTTCTTCTGTATAGGTTAAATATAAGAGATAGTTCCTGTCCTTGGGAAACTTATATTTTATATTACATCTACTTAGCACAATTACCAAGCAGTAAAGGCAGATTTATGCAGAGTCTCAAGGAGTTGGAGATGTTGCTCTTGTCTCATTCCTTTCATTGCAAGCGGGTGCCATTTGTTAGCTGTCTAATAATATTTCTAGTGCTTCAGCAAATTCTGACAGGTAACCATCCAGATTAATAATTTATGATATATAACTGCAAGGAAATGTTGCCTGATTCATTTTCAAGAACTTTGTGTTTTTAAGCTGTGGGTGGGTGTTGTATAGAAAGACCACACCCTTTCTTTTGCGGGCGGGTAACAGGATTGAACTCGGGGACACTCAACCACTGAGCCACATCCTCAGCCCTATTTTTGTATTTTTATTTAGAGACAGAGTCTTACTGAGTTGCTTAGCACCTCGCTTTTTGCTGAGGCTGGCTTTGAACAGGTGATCCTCCTGCCTCAGCCTCCCAAATGCTGGGATTAAGGCGTGAGCCACTGCACCTGGTTTTCTTTTCTTTTCTTTTTTCTTAAGATCTCATTTTCAGCTGCACTTCTTTTTTTGTTTGTTTGTTGAGAATGAATAATTTGTGTATTTTGATTGGTTGTCTCTAAAAATAGTTATCTTAAAGGTGGTTGTTTTCACCTCTTGCCTGACCTCATATTTCACCATATACATCTATACACTTGATAGTTTCTCCATCTCTTTCTTTTGGCTAATGCTTAGGGCCAACCCTTACTGTGACATTATGGTCCTGAACAATGCTTTTGCTTGACTGGAGCCTGAAAATGAGGAGCTGACTATGGGCTTAGCCTGTCAGAGAAAGCAGGTAAGGGCAGTATCTTGGGTTTCATATTTTAAAAGTGCATCTGTTTGTTTTAGCCCTTTTCCCCAAAATGATGAAATATTCCTGGGAAGTCCCAGTAGAACATAAGTCAGAGAAAGCGTTCTTTGTGGGGGAGGAGGGCTTACTTTTAGGAGGGACACAGGCTGGTTTTGCAGCTATTTGGTACCAGGTTTCTTACCTTGGTGCTGTTGGCACTTTGAGCCAGAGGATGCTCTGTTGCAGAGGGCTGCATTGAACACTTGTTTCAGAGCATTCCTGGCCTCTCCTTCCTCAATGCCAGGGGCACCCTGGACATTTTTAAAACCAAACCATGTCTCTAGAAATTGCCAGGCATGCCCTGGGGAGCAACACTGTCCCCTTGCAGAAGCACAGTGTGAAGGGTCATGGTGTGCTACCTGGCAAGTGGAGGAGGGTACGCCCTCAGGGAGCGAGGGCTCTTGAGCACAATCGCCATTCTCACTTACCATTAGTGGGATATTGTGGAAAAAGAAATTTAAAAATACTAGCCGGCATCCACATCCTCATCTTTTCATTCCAGCTGTTTTAATTTGACTGTGTTACATCCTAGTTCTTGGTTTTTATTCACATTTTGCGCATTGCACTTAGTTATCTTGTCAATGAGATGTTATACTGTATGTTTTAATTTAATAGATCAGGGTTGTTTGTACAGTGTTTTTTCTAAAAAATGTACACCATTTCTACCACCATGTCAATGGGTGTGTATTTTTCCACAACCTTTGGTTTTACACACACGTGCACACATAGGAGCATATTGGCAATTTCTTTGCCAATGGCCCATGTTTTTTTTTTTTTTTTTTCAAAATGGGAATCCATTAAATCCATTTTGTAGTTTGATAGCCATAATCCTACTTGTGGACTATTTGAAAATGAAGAAGCACATTATTTACTTTTACTTGATAGTATAGAAGTTGTATTCAAAATAGAGAACTGAATTTAAATAACATGAAGGTTTAAGTATGTATTTGACAATGTTATTTATTACCTTGACATATTGCTTTGACACAGCTAATCTTTTACTCAACTTCTATCCTGATATTACCCAGTTTTTCCAAAATCACACTGGATTTGGATGACATAAACATACTTTGAAACAGACCATTAAAAGAGGGAGAAGGAATTAGAAGGCTCTGAGTTTTTAAAGATAGAAACACAAGATTTATGTTACTTCCAATCATGCATTTTATTTGCAAAGTATGTATTTTATTCAATAAGGAGATAAATGAGTTTACACTATGCCATCACAATTTATATGGAAAAATATGGAGGATGTGTTGAGCCATTGACTTGTGCTGGTGCTCTGTTTTGCGCACACTCTATTGGCATCTCTACTGCCAAGTCTCATTTCCTTGCTCTGTAATTTGGCATCTACTGCCCATTGTCTTGCCAAGAGGCCTTAACTTAGAAGTAATTCTTTGAGCAATTGAAGATGAAATAAATTCTCTCCAAACACAATAGGAACAATTAAATTAATGAAGTTTTAGGGTGAATCTGCATGTATCATAGAAAAGAATATGTGAGTGAGCTATAGAGGAATATCAGAGATATTGAGCCCAAGTTTCCCAAGTTTCTCTGCATCCCCAGAGCTGAGCTCAGGCCAGATAATTACTAGATGCTCAGCAAATATGGACCGAGTTTATTGGAGAAGCAGTTGAAGGATTACCAGAAAATGTGTATCAAGTGCTAGCTAAACTGGCACTGTACCAATTAGGCTGGATTGTATCAGGTTTTGAGACAGGTTTTGTACCAGAATTAAACCTCTCTCTGGAATCTAGAAGAATTAATCATAATTGCTTAAGGGGGAAGTGAGGGAAAGATGGAGACAAGAATGTTTCAGAGGTGAGACAGGAATGCAGCATATTCCTAGGGTCCAGAACTAGAAATAAAATGTTGAGAATTAAATTTTTTACAGTGATTCTTAACTTTTTTGTGCAAGAAAATTATCAGTCTGGTGTTAATATTCATATTTCCCGAATCTATGCTCAGAACCTGATTCATTAGGTCTGAGGGGTTTTCAGGATTCTTCATGTTTATAAGCTCTCTAGATGACTCTGGTGGACCTACCATCAGCAGGGAGAGTGCTGTTTCAGAACACTAGTGTAAAGTGAAGTAGAAGTGAATATTGTCACTAATAACAGAACTGGACAACAACCGACCAGTCTCTGGTTGTACTAAGGTGCAAGGGGATAGAAACAAGGCAGAAGGAGTTGGACATCAATATACTAAGTGCATGTATAAAAAACTCAAATGGTATGAAAATACTTTGTGTAAAACCAATGACTTGGAAAACTGTGCTCTTTATATATAATATGAAAGGAATTGCACTCTAAAAGCATGTATAAAAATTAAATTAAATTTAAAAAATTAAAAATAAGAGTTTTTGCAATGATAAAGACCCAATTGTAGTGAGTGGCTAGAATTTGTAGAGGAAGATTTCATGAAGGAGGGAGAGCTTGAACTGGGAAAGAAGGCAAAGGACAATTTCAATAGATGGACAGTAAGGAGAATTGTCCTGTTGGAGAAGGAAGTGGGACATGGACAACATGAAAAAAGTCATTGCATGTTAACAATAATGGGGCTACTAAGACAAAGCTCTAGGGTGTGTATGATTATCTCATTTAACACACAGAAATCCTACAAACTAGCAATCAAAATTGCCTCTTACAAATTTAGAAGCTAAGGATTAGAGAGGTCATCTAATTTCTAAAATTACACAGGAAATAAGTAGATAGGAATTCTAAGGGTACATACGTAGGGGGAAGTTTAATTGCACACTACCTTGAGAGCTCTGCAGAGCAGACATTAAAATTTCTTAGGTACAAGCTATGATGGGAGTCTTAAGCGTCTTCACAAGAAACAAAGGAGAAAGCAGGGGAAACTTATGGAGCATAAGACTGGGAAAGCTAAAAAGTATTTTCCTTTAAAAACTGCCATTGAGAGAATATCCACACTAATTTTATTGACACATACACTATATTTAGAAAAATTGAATTAAGTCAGTGTAATAAGAGGAGGGATGAACAACGGAGCACATTTTTTGGTACTATGAGTAAATAGATAATTGCAACATCAGTTAGTTGAAAATGTCTGAAAAACATCAGAACATATTGGCATTTTAGTAGATGGATGTTTGCTTGGTTAGTAGTAGTGGTAGTATCACACACTTTATGTAGGCAAAATGCCACTGAATCCCTTTCTGTAATTATTCGAGGCTTCTTTGCCATAGCGCTTGAAGGTGTGCTTAAATGCAAGGCCTGACTGATGGAGCACCTTGATCAGCATTTCACTTCCCCATTGGTGCAAGATCATTAAGCAAAAAATTTAAAAAGTGTATCCCTATAGACTTCTCCATGTCTCTGTGTTAGTCAGATATCCATTACTGTGGAAAAAAAAAATACCTGAGATAATTAACTTAAAGAGAGAAAAGATGTGTTTTGGCTCATGGTTTCAGAGGTTTCAGTCCCTGGTCACTTGGCCCTGTTGCTTTGGCCTGTGGTGGCACAGAACAGCATGGCGGGAGTATGTGGCAGACAAGTCCTGTTCACCTGTTGGCAGCCTGGAAGCAAAAAAAAAGAGAGAGGAAGGAAAAGGAGGCAGGTTCCAATGTTCCTTTCAAGGTATCCCCCAAGGACTTCCTCCCCCTGGGCACCGCCTCTTAAATGTTTCACCTCACCCCCTCAGTAGTGCCAAGGGCCTTTGGGAGATATTCCAGACCCAAACTACAGCAACACTTTTAATTAATTAAATGATTACTCTGTAAAAGTCGTTTTTCACTGTGCTACTTTATTTTTAAATTTAATTAAAATGATGTTATTTCTATGTAAATCTTTTTATTTTGGCCCAAGCACTTCAGATAGATAAATCTGTTGAATAATTATGCATCTCTTTAAATTATTAATATGAAATACTCATATTAATTCATATCTGTTGTAATTATATTTCCATAAGTTTATATAATTGATTCTATCTTTGTGCTGTCAATGTTATCATAATTAATATTTTATCCCATATGAATATATTATAGTCTTATATTAATACATGATGAATCACATAAATATGTTTATTAATGTATTTTGTCATTTTGACCCCAATCACTTCATAGAGAAAGGAAGATTTAACTATAGATAGTTATTAGAGCTTTGAATGTTTTCTAATAAGTTCATCTAAAAATTCCATTTTACAATAAAAATGGAATGTGCTAATTGAAAAATTACTTCTAATGTTTATCTTCTAGTATTATGTAACGGTGTCATGAGTAAGCTCCTCTTTTTGTAAGTCATCTGTGTGTGTGATGTATGTGCATGTATACATTTATATATGTGGGTGTACAAATACATATATACATGCGTATATATACACATATATTTGAATGCTTATGTACCTAAAGTTTGTCACATATAAGTTTATAATTTTTGGACCAAATTGTGAAAATTAATTCATAATTTCTACCACCTAGACGTCTATCCATGTATGTCTCTAGTAAGAACTAATCATTATAGAGTGCTTACCGTGTGTTCAGTGCCCAGGTCAAGATGCATATTGTGTTTTAGCCAAATTAAACTTTGCAATAGCTTTATAATTGATGGAATCTAACTGTGTTCCTTTTACAGAGGAGAAATTTAAGTTTTCAGTAATTAACTTATTCAGGGTCGCATGCTGGTTATTGCTGAGACTTAAGCTTCTGATCACTACATGTATATGTATCTGTTTACCTATGTACATTATGTGATGTATTATCAAACAAAATAGCAATTAAAGAGGATTTGATAAAAAGTAAACAAGTTATGATATTTTTATCTCATACTCACTTTGACACTTGTTTAAATTTTTTCACTTCCCATGAAAATAAATAACATTTTGCATATTATTCTATTAATGGGAAGTATTGCATAGTAGGATTTAAACTGAGATAATTTAAAAGTGATTGATGTTTTCTATGAGTATAGTTACATTTTCTCATCAACACAGAAAGAGTGTTGTTTCAGGGTGTGCTGTGCATCTCTTTCAAGAGGAAGTGTTTGTTTTAAAGTTTGAATTGAATTTTCTTGATTCTTGGGACTACAGGTTAGATAGGTTGGCAAAGGACTATATTGGATGGTCAGATTTTAAGCAAATTGCAGAAGCATCTTTCAGACTTACCTGTTTTTTTGTGAGGGTGCTAACTTCATTGATTTTTCAAGGAATATTTTTTAACTTGAAACTTGAATTATGAAACAATTTTGGGCCATTCTAAACAAATACCATAAATAAAAAGCTGAAGTGATAAAGAATTTTAAATATGAGTGAATAGATACCAATTATTAGGTTGTAAAATCTAATCACCATTTCTTTGTACTTGTCATTGAAGCCACCCACAATTCAAAAACATAAAATATTAGTGCTTTTTCTTTTTTTTCTTCACCTACAAAAAGCTTTGAGATCTATTTTGAAAATGCATATTTCTGTTTCCTGGGCCAAGTGAACATTTGAGTTGCTACGTTGGAGGAAGATCTCTTGCAGGGTTCTCTGATGGGCTGTGTACATCATTTTTCTTTCAAGCGTGGTTAAGCTGCAGCACTTCCCACACTGGTGGGATTGATGTGCTGGGCTATCTATATTTGAGTCTAGCTCATTTGTTGGAAGAACGCTCCAAAATGTTTACTTGAATCCCATTGGTGTGCTTATATGGCAAACCATTTTTAAAACAGAATCCACTAGCGCTGGCTTCGGCAGCACATATACTAAAATTGGAAGGATACAGAGAAGATTAGCATGGCCCCTGCACAAGGATGACACGCAAATTCGTGAAGCGTTCCATATTTATTTGCAAGTAAATGGATGGAGTTGGAGAAAATCATGCTAAGTGAAGTTAGCAATCCCAAAAAACCAAAGGTCGAATGATCTCTTTGATATAAAGATACTAACTTGTAAAGGCAAGGGAGTGGGGATGAGAGGAATGAAGAAAACTTTAAATAGAACAAAGGGGGGGAGAGGGGAGGGGGCAAGGGGATAGGAATAATGGCAGACTGAGTTATTCATGACTACCCTAAATACATGTATGAAGACACAATTGTTGTAAAAATACTTTATATAAAACCAGCAACTTCAGAAATTGTGCTCTTTATATGTAATATGAAATGTACTCTGTAAACATGTATAAAAAGTTAAAATTTAAAAAAATGAAAAAAAAGAGAATCCACCAGAGAATGACACCTTTATTTTAAAAGTTGTAATATTTTAAGTTCTTGCCAAACTTACAGATGAAAGATTTATATAGAATTTCAGACCACAAGAAAAGTAAAAAGTTGCTTTATTTCCTTGTGACGCTATTAGATGCCTTTTTCTTAGACCTCAGGTTTTAGAGGCCGAGTTCTGTTTTGTAAGAAATCTAATAAAATCATCATGCCAATTTCTTTTGAACACTTCAGAGAAATACTTTCTGGAAAATACATTACTATCTAGTTATTTGGAAAGATCAGCTCTCATTTTAATATCTTAACTGACATGTTTTCTAAGAGACCATACAACTCTTCCTATTATTGGATGAGTCAGTTTTGAGAACCATGATTTAAACTTAGCTTACCTTGCTAATTTAACACTGGCTTAAATCATCATCCAAAGTAATCCAGGTAGGTAGAAATTTGTTGTTTAATACAACTTCCTTCCTCTATTTCATTGCTTTAGTCAAAGTAGTAAATGTTGCAAATATGTCCTGCTTTTAAAATTCTCAGATTTGGACAAAATACCTCTTCTTGTTTATATCTCATTTTTAAAAGTAGCACCAATCTCTGAGCTCTGGGTTTCCCATTCTGTTATCATTTTAGTGCACTGTGCCCTCAAGGTAAGAGCAGACTCTGCCTGTGCTGTTGGACTTTACAGAGAGATCAGCATCAGACCCAGAGAGGGAGGTGGAGAGAGTTGAGAGGATGAATATCTGTGGCTCCAATGTCTTAAGTTCTTGAGAAATAGAAGGCCTTCTTTATACATCATAGTTGAGTTTTGTTTGGTGTACAAGAATATTAATATGCAACAAGGATATGTCCTATAAGAATGTGTACATAATCAGAGAATTGTTTTTTTTTTTTTTTTTTTTTTTTGGTGCTGGGGCTTGAACCCAGGTCATTGTACATGGTATTCATACACTGTATCACAGAGCTACATCCCCAGAACTTGACTTTTTGAATTTACATGATATGGAATAAAAAAAAAATATTGAAATACATGTATTGTTGCTCTGGGTTTTTAAGCATTTCATAGTTTATATACAAATATTTTATTTTGTAAGACTCAGTGAAATACAGGATTTGAAAAATTGTATTATAACTTAGACACGTAGTTGGGTTATCACTGATGATGACTCCTAATTACAGAAATTCACCATTTCTTAAGAAATATTGTGAAATGAAACATGCTATCTTACAGTTATTTCTCACATCCTTTTAAAAACTTAGTGAAATAAGAAGTATTGTCACATTTTACAGGTGGGTAGGCTGAGGATTAAAAGATTTCTTGGTGGGGCTGGGGTTGTGGCTCAGCGGCAAGCGCTCGCCTCGCACATGTGCGGCCTGGGTTCGATCCTCAGCACCACGTAAACATAAATGCATTCCATTGTGTACAACTAAAGTAAATAAATAAATATTAAAAAAAAAAAAGATTTCTTGGAAGCTAGAATGAACTAAAACCAAGAAAAGACAGTCCCGTATGCAGCATCTAGAAAGTGCTAGAACCAGGATTGGAGCCTGATTTCCCTTATGTCATTATTTTGTGTTCTAAAATTAAGGAAAGAGAATTAGTAAAAAATGGAATAGATGGGCTACCAACTTAATATTCCAGAATGATGATCAATAGTCCATATTATAGCTTCTCCGATGGCTTTTGGGAAACCCAGAAAAATCAGAAAAAATTGAGTGTATAGAATAAAGTCTTAGAGTATTGCTAAAGAAGATGGTTCAAGTCATTTATGTATTAATTTAACTAGTACCTGTTTTGCATCACAAGGATTTGTGGGCAAATTGAAGGTTATGATTTATATTTTTCTTCATTTTTGTAAATCATCTTTCATTTCTGTGGGATGAATTCAATTACACAAAACAGAAATCTGTTCTGAAAGAAGTGGATGCTAATCCTGAGAATTAAGAGCAAAATTAGATTTTAACTAAGTTTTACAAGAGGCTTTCAGAGCTAAGAAAACATCAACCCTTCATGTTCTACTTGCTTTTAATGAGGCAGTACCTCTCTCAGAATACTCAGTCAACTGATGATTAGCCTTTGTATAAAATAGTAATTGTGGTGTGTTTCAAGTTCAGTTTAAAAGACTTCAGTCTGAATAAGGTTGTGTTCAAATTTGATAACAGTATGTTGCTCAGTCAAAATATCTCTACTTTCTTTTCCTTTTTTCTAGTTTATCACATATTCAACTGGGTTGACAAAAAATAAATAAAATTAGGTTAGCTATATCATACATGTAAAATATTGTGTGTATATGTACAGCATTTAAAACTAATTACTAAGTCCTATATTTCTCTATAGAGGAAACAATACCAAAATGATAATGCATTTTTAATAGTTTATTCCTGTATTTATTATGAAAAGATCAGTAGATCAAAAGCAGGAGGTCTGAAAGTTCTGGCTTTGTCCCATATTGGTTCCTAATGACATTTAAGACAAGGGACAAATTTCTTAAATTCTGACCAGTAGTTTCTATACTGGGTAGTAAAGAAATTTAAACGAAAGATACAAAGTAACTTCCAAGTGGTATGTTCTATTTTTAAAGCAAGTTGATTTGTCATATAAATTTCTTCATATTCTATATTGTTTTTATTACTTATTCCTGTCCATTATAAAAATAGTAAGTATAATAAATAATGGAAAATAAAGTTGTATATTTTTTTTTAAAAAAGTTTTTGGTAGTTGTTGATGGACAGAAGCCTTTATTTTATTTATTTATTTTTGTGGTGCCAAATGATCAAACCTAGTGACTCACACATGCAAGGCAAGTGCTCTGCCAGTGAGCTACAACCTCAGCCATAAAGTTGTATATTAATATTGTTGTTCAGAAATGATTACCTTCAGACTTCATTGGATATTGCTTATATACACATAAATAAAACAGAATGGTATCATATGTCATGTTTTGAAATATGATTTTTGCATTTATTATTTTGTGAACTTCTTTTGATGCTATCTCCAGTTTTTTAATTGTTGCATAAAAATTCATCATGTGCCTGCACTATATTTACTAAATCAGTCTTCTGTTGATGAACATTATGGTCATTTGGAGAAATTTTGCTATTTTGAACTAAACTATATTGAACACTCTGTATGTGCACGTTTGATTGTAAAATTATTTCCCAGGGATGTTCTTGGTAGTTGACTGGCCCCCAGAAGATGTACTTCTTACATCTTGATACTTACTACAGCATTGCTTCCTTAAAAAGGTGCTAGCTTTTATTCGCATTGCCGTATATGCATTCTGTTTACACACCCTCACTTCTCCAGTCTTGGGCTTCTCTCTCTGGATGTATTTTGTTTTTCCATCTTTGCTACTCTGACAGCTAAAATTGGTTATTTTCTGAATTAATTAAGCTTTACTGCCAATTAACTAAAACTCATTTTTGTGTTTAAAGGCCATTTTCATCTCTTCACTCTGAATTGCCTTTTCATATAATTCACCAATTTTGTTCCCTTCTGAGGGATTCTTTTTAGTTTTTGATCTTGGTTTTCAGACCTTGTTTTCACCAAAACTTTTAGAAAAAAAGTGAGGGAAATGGAGACTTAAAAACCTCAGCAATAAAGGGAGCTCAGTAGTCTGATTTGACGCAATCTCCTTTATCTGCCCAAATCCCCCTATCAGCTGGAAGTAAGCCCCCCTCAAAGTAACTGACCAACCCCCTACCATGACCTGGCTCTGCTAAACACTATAAAACTCAGGCCCTTGTTTTAGCCAGTCACCTATTTCCCTCTTGAAAATGTGCCTCTCTGCTGCTTAGTAAAGCATTGCTGATCTGTTGAGGTCTGTCTCCCTTTCTTTTTCTTTTTGTATTCTCTTTCATTTGCTTTCAATAAGCATTTGAATGGGCTTTCAATATTTAATTTTTTTTAACATAAAAATTAATTTGAAATGTATTTTTGGGAAAAGTTCTGAAGCAAAAACATGTATATGTAGGTAACTAGCTTGATAGATGTCACAATAAAATTTAATCAAATCATTTATTCTTTCATTAATGATTACAGGGTTGTTTATCATGTGAGGAATTCCATAACCTTTTAGGTCCATATTTCTACTCTGCAATTGCTTCATTAACATTTGTACCAATGTCACGTGATTTTATTTACTCTTAAATATGAGACAAATCTTCCTTATTATGTTTATACTTATCTATATTTGATCTTCATGAAGAAGTTAGGCATTCATAAAATCCTCAAATCTTAGTAAGTTCAAAAATACTACCACTGTTTTTTGTGAAGATATTAATTTTTTTTGAAATTTATTGAGGAATATAAAGGAAATTTACTTCTCAGCAGTATTGGTTCTTCCTATTGAGGAACATGATATTTCTTTCCATTTATACATATTCTTTTATGTTCTTCAGTAAAATTTTATCGTTTTCTCCGTGTAGGTCTTACACATTTCTTGTTAAATTTATTCCCATAGGCCCTACATAATTCTTGTTTAATATATTCTTTGGTACTTTGCAGTTTTTATGATTATTGTGAATGGGATTTTTATATTCAATGATTATTTTTTGATTCTTGGCCAAATGAACAAATGTCAAATAACCCCTGAGAACATTCTTCTTCTAGCTTTACAGTTCTGGCTCCCATTTCTATTTTAGCATATGCATGAGACACCTCTGGTGTTGCTAGCACACTAGAAAGACATATGCAGAGACCTTGTGCACTTCTTTCAAATATATTCTATTCTTAATCAATTTCAACATGTAAACAGTGATTGTTCTATTTTAATTTTAATCCTCTGTGTATAGTTCACTTGGCCCAAAGAATCAACATGAATTACCACTGAGAGTGTAATCTTAAAGCTGCCTTCCACGATTTTAACTTTATCCCTTAAAATTTAGATGAAAACAACAGCCCCTGCTTATGCACTGTGTGTGCATATTTGCCTCACATAGCTGCTTTAGAGTGTTGATGTGGCTGGATTCAATACAAAAACAGAACATGACTTGTATCTGGATGTTTGATCACCTTAAAATTGAGGACCATGAAGCCCTCCTATTATAGTAGGCTGAGGTGATAATTGATTTGATCATTTTGAATACATTGACATGCCAGCCAGCTTTCCTGAACAGTTTTGATGATCATGTTGATCCATTCATCTAAGAATGTCTTCATTGTGCATGGAGTTCAAGATTTCTAGAGAATATCTCCAAATATGTTACTGAAGTACAGAGGAAATATGTCCTATACATTTTAGGAAATTTAGATTCTTCAATTGAATTTTAACCTTTCTTTTGGTCAGATGTATCTTCAAGAAAAAGGCAAAAAGGTCAGAAGTTACAGAAGAAGAGCATTTCTATAAACCAGGCCAGCATTGTTCATAGTATAAGGCATTTGGCTCTTACACACACACACACACACACACACACACACACACACACACACGAGAATATAAAATTGATTACTTCTTTTTTTAAAGAGCTTATAATTTACGGGTTGAATGATTTGATACTGGTAAACTTAAGTGAAATATAGGAGTAAGATGGGATAGAATGTAAAATGATAATATTGCATGAATCAGCTTGAAAAGATTGTAGTTTTTTGGAAAATATGCTTCCTGTAACTTAATCAGGGTACATTAGAAGAAAGCTGATATTCCATATAATTTTGCATGAGTTTACTGAATATACATTTATCATTGCAAAAGAGAATGTCTATCCTGGATGGATAATTTATTAAAGTATCAATGTGCTACTCTTCAATGATTTCAGTCTTCCTTCTGAGCTGATGTATTAAACAGACTTGGTCTTTTGACAATGAAGTCTTGGTCCTGTATATGTTAATAAAAAATACAAATACAGTACTGCCATAAATAGCATAGTTCTGCATATTCTAGTGTCATCATCTCCAATGTACAACCAAGAGGGTGATTGTAGCTTATGTTCAAATTTGCTTTGTATAAATTTATGAAGTTTTATGACCAAATAATGCATGCATGCTTAAAGAAGATTAATATTTTGATTAATATAAGAATTAGGATCAATAAACTCTTTATATGCTTCATCCAATAAAGCTTTATCCTACTGAACAATTGATCTCATAGCCCATTAGACTCTACTTAGAAAGTCAAGATCACTTCTGTTTCCTTGGCTGTTCCAACCAGGCAAGTTTAGCTAAAAAGGATCTGACTCAGAGTCGTTACATAAGAAATGAATTAAATTAATGTTAAAAAAGCCAATAACCCCTTTTATTAGTGCTTCTTTCTCCTAAAAATTTATGGTGCAACCAAATTATAGTTTTGTTCAAAAGTTATCATTGCCTGCATTCAACCAGCAATTTTTACTCAAGGTTGTTTCAGCTGAATTTTGGAATTTGTTCTAGAAGCCTTTGTACTGCATTATCACAGTAGTCTTAACAGTTATGTAAGACTCTGCATATCAATAGAGGTGACAGTAGTATATGCAGAACTCTTCAAAGAATGCTTGTTATTTGTTGGCCAGCAGATCTAACTTAACATCTTTAGGCAGACAGTATTTATTTCTGAATTTTGTGCACTGAAATTGTGGCTAAGATTAAAAACTAAACCCAAGAGCAAAGCTAAGCAGAAGTACAAGATTGTACATAAAATGTGGTTTAATTGTTGTGACTTAACTGTGAGAAAATATACCATAATATTTGAGATGTAAGGAAAGCAGGAAAGTCAGCAGTGAAGTAATTTAGCCCATCACATAAATAAAGTCAAGTTTTAACTGCAGTTCTTGACAGTCTTTTAATATTAAATGTCTTCAAAATTGGTTGAATTGTGTTTAAGGAACAGAATGAAAAAGAGTCTGATTTTTATTGCTAGATCAGAACTAAATGCATTTGGTTCTTACCTTTCCAGCTAGTAGAAACACACGTTTCTTCTTAAAACTGATGAAGACAGGGTTTACTTTTGAAAATTTGTAAGGTGCATGGTTTTCCCTTGATGTTTTTATAAACATTGGTAGCATCTCAGAGCAGTTGAAGATCTGAGATATGAATCTTAGCTCTGCTGCTTACAACCTATGTAATGTGGTCCGAATTAATCAATTTATTAACTCGTGACTTTTCTCATGAGTAGACTTTTCTCATCAGCCCCAAAAGAGTATTCCCAAAATTTAATGATTAGTATGTGACAAGGCTTATTGAAGTTCTCTACCCATAATAAATCTCAATAAATAATACCTATTAATGATATCACATACTCATACATTTAATTTTGCATGATTTCACAGCTCAGCTTATTAAGAAGGGGAACCAAAACAAGGTAGCAATATCTTGAAAAGCATGTGAAAATTTAACGGTCATAGATGCTCTTTAGTAGTGAGGCACTGGGGTAGGATTCAGAAGACCTAAATTCTAAATCTGTCATATACAATCACTAGTGTGTGACCTTGAGTAGTATTTCCTTATTTCCTCCCTCACCCTCTCCCTTCCCCCCCACCAGCTCTAGTTCTATTTCTGTGGGTGGAAAAAGGATTGCATTAATATATCCATCCAGCTCAGAAATACTGAAAATGTTTAAATAATAACAAAAACCAGTAGTTATTTTATTTTATTTTATTTTATTTTCTAAATTTCTGAATGTGCAACCCAAGTTGAAAAGAACAAGGGAAGAAAAGAGCATTGCTTGTAAGGTTTGGGGAAGAAAAAAAAAAAAAAAAAAAACAGCTGACAAGCTATAGTTGTGCTGTTTATCAGAAAGCTTGCTTCTTTCTAACTGAATGTTTTGCAGTTGTTTTTCATAATCCATTCTTTGCTAATTCTGTAGAGTTTTAGTGGTATAATCCTCCCAAGGTGTTCTGTCTGCAGGAGTCTGCAGTAAAATTGTTAGATGCTAATATTTCTGAATACTAATATCTGTTGACATGTCTGAAAAGAATTCTATTGAAATGCTAAAATGCAAAACAGGACACTGGCTCTCTTCAGAGCTCTTTCTGAGGTAGTTTTGTTTCAAATCACATGTTTAATTTTAAATGTGTGATAACACCTAGGGGGTTATTAACCATACATGAGGCTAATAAGAACTTCTTCTTCGAAAGATAAAGATCCAAGATTCGTTTACAGAAAATGGTACCTTTTTTTTTTACTGGATATAGTACAGGTTTCACCCAGGGAGATGCAGGTGCCCCAAAGCACGGCTGTATGGCTTCTATTTGGCTTCTATGATCAAGGAAAAAAATAGAACTGATTTTGCAGCCATGCCAGAGAGACAGCTCCATCTTCTCTCTTTTGTATGGAAATAGTTGCCAAGGTCATTCTTATAGTGCGAAAAATAGTCAAAAATACTGATGCTCAGAGGATACGGCTCTTTCTCCTTTCAAAGTTGGGTTTACTCACTTTGCTGAGGCAGAGAATTATGACTTTGACATTACAGACTTGCTCAGATCTCAGCCTCCAAGATTTGGTGTAGATTTTGTCCTTCAGCTTGCATTAAGACCATCACCTTTAGAACTTCCCTGTGTTCAACCAATACTCTTTCCTGGTTGAGTATCAATACCTCCTCCAGTGATGATATCAGTGTTGACATTGTCACCACATTTGACAAATTTGTAAGTACCTTGATATAATTTCCCACCATATCTGGGAGGCAGGCATAACAAGTGGTGGCATTTCCTTCTCTTTCTCTCTCCCCCTCCCTCCCTCTTCCTTCTTTCCTTCCTTTTAAATTCTAGAGATGTTAAGTGTTCTGTTAATATTGAATGTCACATGTAGAAATTCTACCAAGTAGAATTTTGTCTAGAATTCTGATTTTGAAAACTAGTTACTAATTAGTGCTCTAGTTATTAATTCAGTAAGCAGATTGTTGGAAGATTAATCAAGGAAATGTTTTTCTTTTAAAATTATTAAGAAAGAGGGACAAAGGGACAAGCCTGACGGGTGGCGCACACCTGTAATCCCAGCACTTGGGAGGCTGAGACAGGAGGATTATGAGTTCAAAGCCAGCCTCAGCAATGGCAAGACACTTAGCAACTCAATGAGACCCTGTCTCTAATAAAATACAAAAAAGGGCTGGGGATGTGGCCCAGTGGTTGAGTGCCCCTGAGTTCAATCCCCAGTACCAAAAAAAAAAAAAAAAAAAAAAAAAAAAAAAAAAGAAAAAAAAGAGGGACAAAGGTGCTCATTGGTAATTACTTAGAGCAAGTACCATATATATTCCTTTAAAGAGCTGGTGAACTTGATAGTTAGCCCCAAAGGCTCAGCTAGGACTTACTAAGCAGCCTTTCATTTTGATGTCTTGGACCTGGAAAAAACAGTAAAAAACAATGGGTCTCTGTGGTCCACAGATTTCTCTAAATTTGAAGAACTGACACATTTGATCAAGCATCATAAATCATGGGTGTTCTTAGTCATAGACAACAAAGTAGACCTCCTGCAGACAAGCTACAAAATCAGTAAATATGATTTGTTAGACCTGTTTTCCGAGCAAAGTATTGCAGCAGCTATTGATTGCTTGGCAAAGTTTATTGATTGCTGAGGCCTAACGCTGTGATGAGGAGCTTAGCCATGCTCCTTTTCCATTCATTTCATGAGGCCAATATGCTTTCTCCATATCTGTGGAGCCTGCACTAAAAACCTGAGATTTGCTCTGGGGGGTGAGTTTAGCTAGAGTGCTGTCATAGGATAGATACATGTTTCAAAACTGTCTTACAATACATTTTATGAACCCAGCATTTGTATCTTAAGGGTTTGTGAATGTAGGCAAGTTATGTAATCTTTGAGTCTCAATGTCCTCAACTGTGAAATGAGGTAATTTCCCACATGAAGTTCATTGAAGATTAAATATGATAATAGCTGTATTTTTAGGATATTTTCTGTATATGGGAAGCATTCATTAAAATCAGCTTTGATACATGTGAATGTTGCCATCGCATTATGTCAAAAGGAGCATTAATACCAAAGAAGTTATGGAAAAAGAAGATGAAATAATGGGTAGCCAATAACAAAATATTAAGAATTCGAACAGACCAAAATAAGTAATAGATTTTTTTTTCTGACTACATAGTTTCATGATGATTTGTTGTTTCTTAAATTAAGGCATACAAATGAAAATTAACAAGGCAAATGTCACCTTTATTTTACCAAATCTGTTATCCCTTTATTTTATGAAGAGCTGAGTGTTACTAGGTAAGTGTTGAAGTTACAGGTGACACAAAAGCAGGTACTTTGACATACAGCTTTTGAAAGCCACTCCTTTCTACCTACTACTAGGAGCAGCTGCAGAAATACTTTCTAATTATCTAACTCACATAATCTTCTGTCTAGTTGGAAGGCGTGGTTATTTTTCTTTCAAGGTTGGTCAAAACCTTTTCCTCTTATCATCAATGTCCTTATATCTCACTTGGCATTCAGTTAGCCAAAACACAAGTAGCTATTTATGCTACTTGGAGCATTTTATGCTCCCTTCAGTGCAAAATCTAATACTAACATCGGGTAAAGAGGGGGAACCAACATTGAAAAAGAGAACTGTAAAAAGAAAAGATGAGCATGGTGTTAGAGTCCACTAAAAAAAAAAAAAAAAAAAATGCATTTTCTGCTCCACTTTGACCTTGCTTTGCTCATTGGAATGATATCTTGGACTTAAATGTTTACATCATAAGATTTATGAATTAAACAAATTGCATAATGACTTGCTAAATTTTATCTTTCCTCACGTTTGCTCATTTTAAATATTTTTTGTCTTCTTAAATTGTGATGTTATTGTTTTCCTTCCCCCATAAAACAGTCCATGGGATTTTTCTGAACTTAGATTTGTTTCTTTAATCTGCATTTCCTTTAGCTGTTAGGAACCATTTATTGATTGTCCTCATGTCTCATTTAATTACTGCCTCGTCTTTGGTAAGACTTACATGCAACATGATTCTTTAAAACAGTACACTTCTGTAATATGAAAATTGTGCTGATTTCCTCTGCATCAGCAGACGTGTAGCCATCTTTAGTGGGAGAATAATTCTTGAAGTGTAGGATCTAGAGGAGAGCTGAGTCAACTTACTCTATAAATCCATGAGTGTATTTCTGGTAAACATGTTCCTGTTCAAACAAGGGGTGATGCCGTAGTGTAGAAAAAGTACAATCACTGTACTCCTAAGCAAAGTGATTTTGAATTGTAAGATAATCAAAAGAAACATTACTAAGGTACTCAGTGTCTATACATGTGCATGGATGGATTTCTTTTCTCTTTCCAAAGTATTATGGCTTCTATTCTGGCTTGTGGTTTCCAAGAGGGACCCTCTACCCTCTCACCTGCCTATTCATCTCTTTTTCGATTATGTGCGAGAGAGCACAGCAGTTTTCAAAATAATGATATCCACACTTAACCTTTCTCTACAGCCTCCAAAGTGGCCATTGGAACACATTCATTACCACTTCATAAACTCTGCCTCAAAGCTACTTATCAACCTTATAAAGCTCAAAGGTAGTTTATATGTTGATACCTAAGAAACAACCCCTACAGTTGTCCAAAACTCTTTGTTTTGAGTTGATAAATTCCAATTTAAATTAAAATCTAATATTGGAGGTACATCAATAGCTTGTGCTACTGGTATGGTACAGATTAATTTGTGTCATAGTTTGTAATATGTCTTGCCTTACATTTGAAAATAACAAATCCCACATGGTATGTAATTAAAATGCAATAATGGAAAGCAAATTAAAAGAAAAAAATGAACATATTTTAGGATGTCTTCTCAATATACCTGGTGGCTTTATCATGTGTGTCTCCTCCTATCCCACATGAGTCAAAACATTTCCCTGTTATGTGGATATATTTAGAGCAAATTTTGAGGATCTTTGATATGTGCTGAATGCCGTGTTTGCAAATGCTTGTGCTCTCAATAATCAAGAAGAATTTTATTGACTAGTAGGCTCATCTTTAAAAGACTGCTCTATGATGGGGTCATAAATAGTAATAGATATTTATTTCTGGTTTTTACCACCAAATGTGCCTTCCACTATGAATGATCATATGTCAAGAGAACTCAGGATTTAATTTTACCATTTGCAGAGTTACAACTTAATCCTGAATATCTGTTTTGTTTTTTTTTTTCTTTTAAAGTTAGGATATGATGACCAGCAAAGGATTGTAATGTCACTAGATCAGAGCTTTGTATGAGGCCCCCACTTAAGGGACAGTATAAAACTGAGTCTTTATTTCCTTATAATTGATTTTTTGTCAATCATTGGATGTTATTCTAGCTCAGGAATTCTGAAAAGTGACTGCTTTTGCATGTTCCCAAAGGGATTTGTCCCTTTTATACTTTCTATTTTGTATGAAATATTCAAAGAATAAGCTTTTCCCACATAGTAGGAGAAAAAGTTGACCCCAGTTCTGTTCTTCCAATGAACCTCAGTGTGCTTTCATGGCCAATTTAGAAGTTTTCAATTTTATTTTGTCACCTGTGAGTTATTTTAGGCAAATTTCCTTTTTTTTCCTCACCAGAATTTAGGTAGGATGTGTTTGTTAGACTTGGCCTTTAGACTGATTTTTTAAAATGTCTTTTTTTTTTTCCAGTGCATTATAATTATAAATAATGGTGGAATTCAATGATATGCTCACACATGCACATAAGGATAATTTGGCCAATTTCATTCCCCATTACTTCCCCCTTCTCCTCCAACTTCATCCTGTTCCCCTCCTACTCTGTTACTGGTCTCCTACTTTCCTAAGATTCACTTTTTCCTTTTTTCTCTATAGCTTCCAATTATGAGAGGAAACACATAACCCTTGACTTCCTGAGTCTAGTTTATTTTTTAACTTGATATTCTCCAGTTCCATCCATTTTCCTGTAAATGACACAATTTCATGGCTGAGTAAAGCTCCAGTGGTGTTTAGACCACATTTTCTTTATCCATGTATCTGTTGGACTAATATTTACTGCATTGGAGGCATAGTTCTTTGAATTACTGTGATATTTTTGCGCATCTGGAGCACAGAGTGTGATGTTGGTAGGGGGTCACTGCAATTACTGTAATACCCAGCTAATTTACCCATGGTCCCCAGAGAGGGAGTTTGTATCAATCTCCTGATCAGGTTATCTTCCAGTCAAGAATGGGGATGAAAAGCACAGGTATAGAAAAGTGTATCTGCAACCATACGTTACCTCTAATGACTTCAGCCAAAGCTGCTGGTAAAAGCAGTAGTTATCCACGACACTTAGCAGGCACAGTGGAAGTTCATCTTTTTAAACTTAACTTGCATTCTTTTTGTAAGGACCTTATCCTTTTCAGTGCAAATTTAACTCAACTGAGCTAACCACAATAGAAGAATCTAGAATGTCCTGTCTGATGAAGAGTCTCCCATGTTGGCAGATATGACCAAGTTAGCTCTCCAAGGATGCTGTGACATGTTTTCTCAGTGTCACTGACATAAAGTCAGGAAAAATTTTAAGTGTTTTTCTTTCTTTCAAAGACACCACAATTACAAACACATACATCTGATAATATTCATCTTTTCCCAGCTTTACCTCCATCTGTAGTGTCTTTTGTGAAAGATTTGGGTCCCAAACACCTAATGAATGTTCCCTGTAATATCCTTCATCATGTCACTTTCTGTCCTAGAAATTCTAGGAATTCATGTGTTCATACCGGAGGAGCTGACTAAGCCATTCAAATTTAGTCACAGAGCAGAGCAGGGCATCAAAGCCTAACTGACAAATTGATGCTGCCTTAGAGACATGAAAGAAGTAAGGGGTTTATTCATTCTCTTAAAGAAAGTGTAGGTTGTTGCCAAAAACAAAAGTAGAGCCATATGAGGGATTGGGAAGCAATAGACATGGGAACTCATATTTTTCAGTTCCTTGAGTTAGAGCTTCCTTCTTGTCCTTTTGATCATTTGAGCATGGATTAAGCACAGTTTTGGGAAAATATAAATTTGAAGTTTTTCAGTGTGAACATTTGATGAAATGTGCTGGACATGGCCCTTAGCAGAATAAAGTCCTTTGCACCGAAAGCTTTCTAAAGGACAAGAAATAAGCCCTGTTTCATGTTCTTTGCAAACCGAGCAGCACATGTATTCAGAAGAGTCTGGTTCTTCAGAAACTACACTGCTCTTGAAGTCATGAAATGACAAGTTCGTGTTTGTTTGGTCCCTTATTATTTATTTATCTTTGGGAAATTTCATTGCCTGTCTCATGTTCACTTCCTTCTATAATATGGACTTAGAAGTGATTGTATGAATTTACTATCATGAAACCATGTGTCCTTTACAAAAGCCATGATATGCATAGGATTTAAGAGGGATTTGGGATTCAGGTAATCACTTACCAAGCCTTAGAGTAAGGCCAGTCTATATATTTTCTCATTAGAAAAGGAAGAATGCTAATAATACCTAACTCAAAGAACTACTGTGGGTATTAAATAAAATAATCCATATAAAGTCATTAGCACTAATTTCAAGGGTATACTCAACAAATTATTACCTAAAATGTTGATGATCAATATACATGGCTAAAGGAGTTAATATTCCTCAACAACAATATTTATAAAGTCTTTTATTCATTTAAGTCCTAGTATATGCACCTTTGCTAGCAAGTATTATTTGACAGATGAGGAAAATGAGGGTAAGAGATGAAGTACTCATGTCCATTCCATTGGCAAATGTCAGAGTCTAAACTCAAAGTCTGCAAGCAGAACTTCAAAAATTTGCAGTCATTTTCTAGAGCAGTTGCCTCTTGACACACATCCATGAAGTGGGAAGCAGAAACACTGCCTTGACATCTGGCTGACCGTGACGTGCCGGGTTGATCATGCCTGAGATGTTCTCACACACCTTTGTGGCAATATGTGAATATGTGCTGCTCATCTTTTTATTCTGTCTATATCTCTTTGTGTGTTTTTGGTTTGAGTTGCTTAGTCTGTAGATGGCACCTGAATGTGTTTTATTACCTATCAAATGAATATGCTAATGGGTATCTTGTGAAGCAATTTGAGAATTACATTTTTTTATTTTATCTAAAATAATCTTGAAGAGTCCCAGCCACAAAGTAGGAATTCATGGATTATTATTTTTTTTTGTTATAAACATAAAAGGGAGAAATTCTTTTATCAGCTCTTCTACATGTGCTTCTAACCTTTAGCTCTAAGAAGCTTAGTTAATACATTTGCATGGTAATTAAAAATCAGTGACGTTTAAAGGAACTTAAATCCACTGTGGAATTAATAGGATATGTGAAGCATATCAGAACTTAAACATCTTTTCTTTACAGATCATTAAAATGCTTAGGCAAAATAAAAACAGAAAAATCTCTAGTAAAATTTAGTTTCTCACAGCTATCCTTGTATGCTATGATATATTCATTCATTTTACGAATTAAAAAGATCTGTTTTGCAAATAATCCCCTGGGTAGAAGAGAACATATTTTTCAATAATAAACTCATATTGTTGAAAACAAAACAGTTTCTTTTACTTTTGAATTTTAAAAAGGAATTTGAATTCCATTTCCATTCATATTTAGTGAAAGTGCTAAATACAATTTCAGAGAAATCTGTTGAAGGTTTTAATTTGGAAATGATCAGAAGGAGATTTTAAAGAGAAACAATATTATCTTTCATAGAAGAGATTGACTTCAGCAATGACTCATGCAAACTACCAGTTTGCATAACATGGTCCTCTTGCCTACCTAAGTCATATTTAATAAGTACACTCAGAGTAAATTAATTGACCTCCATGACCAAAACCTTATTCTATATAACTGCCTTGACAAAATATTGATATATGGTATTATAACTACTCCTCAATGAGCACCAGGTCTGGGAAGGTCTTGGGTTTACATACATTTTCTCATTTAAAAGTCATTAGCAATTCTGAGAGTAAAGTATATTTAGTGTAAGGAAAGGAGAGATTGGAAAGAGAAAGCAGTCCCCTTCCCCTATGCTCTCACATATCATGAATAAAGGAGGCTGGTCTGATTCAAAATTCATGTCAAGGTTTGAGATGACTGGAATTCAGGGTGGTGTGTAGAGATTTATCTTGGCTGAGGAATCTGGGAAACTGGAGAGTACTATAGAGTTGTCTAAAAGGCTATGATTGTACTGTGACTGTGGATCCACTGTGCAAGTTTCATAATTAGTGCATATTATTTGCATGCAAAATGAGAACATTTTAAGGTAGTCTACCTTATAACTCCATTAGAAATGAATATGTATACATATGCACATATAAATATATGTATATGTATATATGTGTGTATCTACAGACACACAATTCTAGGAATAGAGGGAAGGCAAGTCCTATTCTTGTTTCCATTTATTTATTCAACAGATACTCATTAAGCATTTGCTCTAGGGCAGGTACTATATCTAGGAGATAAAAAGATGAACAAGTCAGACCAGATGTTTTCTCTTATGATGCTTATTCTACTGCAGTAGATAAAGAATAATCAAGTCAACATGCAAATAAGAAAATTACACAGTATTCTGTGCAGAAACTGAACAGGTGGATGCATGAGAGAGCAACTAAGGGTGGGGACTCTTTTAGAATAAGAGGTTGACATTTCAAAGAGGTTGCATTTCGGCTGGGTTGTAAAGAATAAGAGAGGCTACTCTTGGGGAGAGGCGAGGGAAGAGTGTCTACACTCTGACCGGAAAACCAGCAAATAATCGTTTAAGCAAAAGTGTCAGGTGTTGAGCACATCACTCTGGTCTCTGGAGCTTTGATCATGAAATTCTGGAATGAAATCACACTTAGCTGATATTTTTGGTATGGGAAGAGTACAACTATATGGAAAACATCTGCGTTCTTGCTTCAGATGAAATGTAGCCAAAAATGCCTGACTTTGAAATGAATTTGTTTTTGAATAAGCAACAAAATGATGCTTTGGGTAATATATTATAGCTCATCTTCAGCTTCTTTGTAGTTAGCACTTTCAGTGTGTGTGCTTTCTGTAGCAATTTCTATCGCTGGTCATTTTTAATTGAGTTTTATGGATAGTTGCTTTTGGGGAGATAGAGAAGCAGAGCTTTATCTAAGCCTAAGTGTGCTACTATAAAATTATTTTAAAAATAAAATGAGCTTGTCTTGGTAATATTAATAATTGGTAAAGTTGTATGATGTTGTCCTGGCTCCCATTAACTCAGAATGTGACCTTATTTAGGAATAGGATGTTCACAGAGGTAATCAAATTAAAATGAGTTAGGAGCATAAGCCATAATACAATATGACTAGTGTCCTTACAGAAGGGGGAGATTTAGG
Source organism: Tamias sibiricus (assembly GCA_025594165.1). NCBI lineage: Eukaryota > Metazoa > Chordata > Mammalia > Rodentia > Sciuridae > Tamias > Tamias sibiricus. The sequence continues at coordinate 18,510,249 of CM046662.1, forward strand.
GAGAGACATTTATAAAGGGAAGATGATATAAAGAGATATAGAGAGAAGACAAGTATCTACAAGTCAGAGAGAGAGTTTTGGAACAATCCTTCCCTCACAGCCCTCAATAGCAGCCTGTCTTGTAAACACTTTGATTTTGAACTTCTTGCCTCCCGACCTGTGAGATAATAAAACTCTTTCTAAAACTAACCAGTTTACAGTACTTTGTTATGGTAGCCCTAGCACATTTATATAACCATCAACTTATGAAAATGAGAAATACATAATACACATAGGCCAAAAATGGTTGTTGGTTATATTTCTTGTCCTAGAGTGTTATTATTTTGCACCTTCCATTTGAATGAGAACCAAATGTTATTTTGTTATTTTGTCTTAATGAGTAGCTTAATAAGAACAGCTTAAGATAAAAATTGGGAGGTAATGTTTTTCTTTTTTTTTTTTTTTTCTTTTCCTGGAGACTGTGTATTTTATAGTCTGAAAAGAACAAATTGAAGATACATTTTGGGATATAAAAAGAAAATGGTCCTATAAAATTTACAAAAGAAAAGAGCAAGATTTAGGAAGTGCTTTGGCCTATCTTTTAAACTTTCCACTATGTATTTTCACGTGGGACAGTGCTGAAGGCCAGCTTCAGCAAAGATGTTAAGTTCTTCCCGCTTGGTACTGAAGGGAACGTCGACGACAGGAAAATAATCCACACACAAGTCAGGTTGTAGAAATCCTTCTACTGTTCTAATTTTACTTTTCTCAGTATGGCTTTTTATACATCCCAACAAGCACAGTAATTCACATTTTTTCTTAGGGAGGTAACATAAAGGAATTTCAGTAAAGAAGATTACAATAAAGAATTTCCAGGAATTAACTATACAATAAAAATTTCCAGTAACTAACAGTAAAAAATGTTAGGAATTAACTATAACAAAGAATTTCCAGTAATTAACTGTAAAGGGTTTCAGGAATCACCTATGGAAGATCAGTTATCTCAACTACTGATTAATCTTATCTATAGGTAGGGGAAGGTATTCTAAAAGTCTTAAAGCTAATGTTAAAAATTCTTTAACTTTAGGTGTGCCTGATCATAGTTATGTTGTCCTAGTATCTTCTTTAAACTTCAACTGGGCTCATCCTACCGGCTTAGCTAGTTTCTGGCTTTAGATTCCACAGGGCCTTTGAACTGGTTTTATTATAGATAATTAAGTATATTAGAACCTGGTGGTCATACAATAGAAATACATCAAGAGTACAGACAGAAAGCACACAAACTTAATTCTTGGTGGTCGCATAAAGTGGCATCTCATCCGCAAAGAGGAGCCGAGCTCAGACCTCCAGGCATTTGGAGGGAGCTTGGGCTCAAACTCATTTGCATAACCAAGGAAAAACCCAGATTTCTGGATAAGCAGACAGACACCTGGCTTGATTCTTGGTTTGGAAGAACTAGGCCCACACAGCCCTGAATTAACAGGTTGGGGGTCAGCTCAATTCCAGGTTGGGGAGATCTCAGACTCACAGCCCCGAATTAACGGGTTGGGGTCGAGCTCAAATCCCCAGATGAGAAACACCACAGGACAGTACTAATGTTGGCTGTCAAGGTGAATCTATTTATGAAAAATATGCCTTAAATGATTGTATTTCATACATAAGTTATGCTAATTCTTTCTCAATTATTGTAGGCCAACATTTTTTACTATGGAAATTATTGTCAGAGTGGGAACAGACAATCCAAATGCAGTTAGTGCCATTGTTTTTACCATAACGTGATCACCATTTTCTTGACTCTTCTGTAGAATGAATATAATTCTTTTTTAAAATTTTATTAGTTGTTGGTGAACCTTTATTTTATTTATTTTTATGCGGTGCTGAGAATCAAACCCAGTGACTCACACATGCTAGGCAATGCTCTACCACTGAGCCACAACCCCAGCCTTGAAAGAATATAATTCTGAAACTCAACTATGGATAAATTGTTGATGAAAGAAGAAAGAAGATCAAAAACAGGATATTTAAATCATCTTTAAAAGTGAACTTCCTCCCTGCCTTCTTTTGAAAAGTGAAGTCTCAATGCCAAAAATAATGTTCAGTTATTTGAATTAGTGTCAGATTATTGGAATACACTCATAGATGTGCAAATGAGGAGACATATGGTTCTCAAGGCTGGAGTGGAAATCCAGGTTTAGAGTATATAAGTTCCCAAATAATATGTTGTAAAATCAAGTTTTAAAAGTTGTAGTGGGATAATGTTATTCTTTTATTTAAAGAGGGATTTTCTGAGAAGATGAAACTCGATCCTAATACTCATGATGTGTGGTCATAAATTGACTTTATACAAGGATCCTGGGGGCCACAGGTGAAGAGGGAACTGAAGATGTGAAATGAGAGGCCAGGGAGGCTTTGGGAAGTGGTGCAGGGTATGAGGTTGAGATGACAGTGGTTTCCTTAAGACAGCAGCAGTGGGGCAGGGAGCATGGATTCCCTCCAGGAAGGCTGTGGTGGGGCACAAGGCCACTATTCTTATTAGTCAGTTTGCATCCTGTTCTGAATATTAAGTGTCCTGTATGACTCCAGGGAGGAGGCAATGAGAAGAGTGGTTTGAGAAATATTTAGGAGGCAGGGTCAGCAGGATATACATGTAAATTTTAAAAATGGTCTAATATAATGCTTTGCACACAGTAATCAATATTAAATATGTAAGGTACAAGAGATGGAGGTTCTAATAACAGGAAGACGAATAACTCTTTGAGGGTGACACAAAAGCTTTTCAGAGAATGTGATGTCTGAGCTGGTGTTCCTTATGCAAAAAAATGGGACAAATGCCTTTCAGAAAGCAAGATAAGCAACATGTGCCTCGTTTGCAAAGTATTATAACTGAGGATGGTACACATTGATTTATGCAGCTACACATTGATTTATACAGCTAGATGGTAACATGTAATATAGGAAGAGATTATAGAGATGTTACTGAAAAGCTGTTTTGTATTGCAAGGTACTGGGCTAGATGGAAATCACTGAAATTTGCTCAGCAAATAATATTCATTTATTTTAAACATCTGTAAGTTTTATTATTCATTTATTTATATATTGCCACTGAGACTGCACCCAGGGCCTTGAGCAGGCTGAACATGACTCTCCGACTGAGAGATATCTCCTACTCCAGCCCTCATATTTGATCTGCTCTTTTTTATACAATATTGCTTGAGCAATTTATTTGGAGAGTACATTTTACATGCCATGTTTTATGTCTGTGAGGTTGAGGCTAATTCAAAGTGAATGAAATAAGAAAGGTCTTGTACTCTGTTTAGGTAGTGTTGCCTCATTTCTTTATATAGCTATCTATAATGGAATTAAATATTATTAGTTAAAAATGGGCCACAAAGGCTCTCCAAAGAGAGAATAGCTCAGAGGAAATGAGGTTGTTCTGGCAAATTAATTCTACCTAACCTACACAATGTTGGCTTACAGATTTCTATGCCTTGTTTTTCTAATAGTAGCAGAACGCTCTATGATTATGAAGGCATGAACAAAGATGACCATCTCAATGACACATGAAACTAATTAAGAGTACAGAGCGAGTAATTTGGCCTACACTGTTGTGAATTTGTGTCGGGGCAAAATACAAGGTGCTCATCCTTTTGTCAGCCGGCTGCATCCTTTAGCTCTGTACTTAATTGTCTCTTCTTCATAGAAACCAGAGAGCCAGTCTTAGCTTCCCTTTGGAAAGCTCAGCAGCTTATTTTCCTTAATACACATTTAATTAAAAATTACTTATGTAGTTTTTCTTTAATGCCCATCTACTTCTTAAAGTGACAGCTGGAGAGAAGGGTCCTTGTATTGAGAGAAGAGGAATGTATTATTCTTTTAGCATGGTGGCATAGTGTCATGGTCAGGTGTTCCAGGTCTTGGGTCAGAGAAATTGGGTTCAAAACTCATCTTCCACCTATAAAGCCTCATCTGTAAAATGGGGACACCATTGCAACCCTTGCTAGTCTATCACCTGTCTTCTCATCTAAAATGCAAGTTTATGATATCAGGGAACGTGAGATCTAGTTTTTCATATCCCCAGTCCCTAAATCATTGCTTGGCACAACCTATTCTTAGTAAAATTTGTGTAATAATTGAATAAATTCAAAGCATATGTAGCTACAGAGGGTTTTTTAGTATTTTTTATTTATATATTATAGATGTGTATACTAGTGAGGTTCATTTTGACATATTCGTAAATGCATACAACATAATTTGTACCATTTCAATCTCCAGTACTTCCCTTTTCCCTCCCCTTCTCCCTATAATGCCCTTCTTTTACTCTACTGGTCTTCCTTTTATTTATTTATTTTTGTTTTTAAATTGATACATTATTATATACTTAAAAGTGGAATTTATTGTGATTATTCATGTATGCACAGAGCACGATTTGATCAATTTACATAGGGTTTTAGTGAGGGGCAAATAGGTTTATATGTAGAAAACCTTCTGCATGGTGCCTAAGAATAGGTAGTTAGTAATACAGAAACTCCTTTTTTGTATACATAGACTTTTTGTATACATAGATTTCCATTACTCTTGAATAAATATCTAGAAGTGATATTACTGGGTCTTGGTATAGACATGTCTAACTTTGTAAGACTGGTGAATTATTCTGCAAAGTTCTTATTTCATTTCACAATTTCACCAGCATGTATAGAAATTTGGACTGCTCTTCATTTTTGCTAACAGTTGTTACTGATTCTTTTAAATTTAGCCATTCTAAAGGGGGTGTAGTGGTATTTCATTGTGGTTTTAATTTGCATTTTTTCTGATGACTAATGGTGTTAAGCAATTTTTCATGTGTTTATTGGCCAGTTTGCATATCTCCTTTTGTGAAGTGTCTGTTTTAGAGTTTTGTTAATTTTTTAATTGGGTTATGTGTCATTTTTTATTGAATTGTAGCAGTTATGTACATATTCTGGGTGTGGTCCTGTGTAAGACACATGCACACACACGTATACATGTATAAAAATAAATTTTCTCTTGATCTGTGATTGGCCTACTCACTTTCATAACACCCTTTTATTTTTATTTCAGAATAATTTTAGATTTACAGAAGAGCTGCAGTATAGTACAGAGAGTTCCCAAATACCATTTGCCTAGGTTCCTCTAATAGTAACGTCTTACATAACCATGGTACATTTATCAAAATTAAGCCGTTAACATTGATGCAATACTGTACAAAGCCTATAGATTTCTTTTCCTGATTTTCCTAATTTTTGTGCTAATGTCTTTTTTTTTTTTTTTTTTTTTTTCTAATCCAGAATACCACATTGCACTTGGTTTTCATGTTTCCTTACTCTCTCCATTCTAGGACAGGCTATTCTAAGATTTTCCTTGGCTTTCTGACCTTGATGATTTTGAAGCATTCTGGCCAGGTATCTCATAGAGGGTCTCTCAGTTTAGGCTTATTATGGTTTGAGGCATTCCCCCTAAAAGCTCCTGCATTAATACAGGAATGTTCACAGGTGAAGTGATTGGATCACGAACTGTAACCTAATCAATCCACCCTAGTTTGGGCGCGCTGATTGAGTGGTAACTGCAGGCAGCTGGGGCAGGGCTAGAAGAGGTTGATCACCTGGGGCATGCCCTCCCTGGCGGCGTTCCTCCTCCCTCAGCCCCTTCCCCACTCACTGTTTCTGCATCCTGCCTGTTTGGGAAAGCAGCTTTCTTCCTCCATGCCCTCCTGTCTGTTTCGCCTCACTGTTTTGCCTAAAGCAATACAGTCAGCAGACCATGGAATGAAGCTTTGAAACTGTGAGCCAAAATAAACTTTCCCTCCTTTAAGTTGTTCTTGTTGGATAGTTTGGTCAGAGTGACACAAAACTAACAAAAGGCTTAATAGCCTTTTGATAAATAAAAGTTTAAACATTTTTGGAGTTCAATTTGTCAGTGTTTTCATTTTACAAAATTAATGCTTCCTATGTCGTATTGAAGAAACTTACACTATCCAAAGTTTACCAAGGTATTCTCCTGTGTCTTCTCCTAGAAGTTTGATAGTTGTTGCTTTTATTTTTAGGTTATGATATAATTTGAATTAATTTTTCTCTATAGAGTAAGTTGGGGAGCCAAGTTTCTTTCTTTCTTTCTTTTTTTTTTTTTTTTTTTTTTTTTTTATAGATAACTAATTTACTAACAGTCTTTGTTTAAAAGACCGATCCTTTCCCATTTAAATGCACTGGTGCCTTTCGTAGAAATGAAAATACCTAAATGTAGTTTTGTTTCTGAATTCTAGCCTGTTAATATTGCTCTACTTGTCTCTTCTGCCAATACTACCATCGTGATTACTGTAGCTTTAGAAATGGTTGGTAAACTTTTTCTCAGAGGAGTACATAGCAAATATTTTGGGTTTGCAAGGCATAAGGCCTTTCTTACAATTACTCATTTTTTACATTATAGCATGAAAGCAGGTTCAGATAATATAGGTATGTTATTTCATTAAGATTTAATTTACCAAATCTAGAAGAATTTTGTGGGCAGTAATTTGCAGATACATACATCAGAGTAAGACTTTAAAGCAGATAATACAAAGTCTTCCACTTGGGTCTTCTTGTTCATAATTTTTTTAGTTATTATAGGCATTATGAAGATTCATGTAAATTAGGAAAAGCTAATTAATTTCTACCAAAGTGCCTGTTGAAAGTTTATTTTACTTGTGTCAAATTCATAGATCAATCTGGGGGGAATTGACATCAGCAATATTTTGTCTTGGGTCCTTGAGCAGAACATACTTCTTTATTTACACAGGTCTTTATCTCCTGAATGTAGAGGTATTGCTTATGATTTGTTAAAATGTTCCTCAAGTGTTTTGTACTTTTATGTTTTTAAAAATGGCATGACAATTTATTTTCCAGTTGTACAATTATTGGCTTCACATTCTGTGAACTTTCGGAATTCTTTTATTAGTCATAGTACTTTTTAAAAATTTTTTAAAATTTGTTTTAATTAGTTATACATGGCAGTAGAATGCATTTATGCACTGTGATATGTCATACATAGATAGGATGTAATTTCTCATTTTTCAAAGTTAACATGATGCAGAATCATATTGGTGATGTAGTCACATATATACATACAGTAATAATGTCTGTTTCATTCCACTATCTTTCCCATCCCCACATCCTAATCAAATTCCCATTCCCTCTACCTAATCCAAGGTAACACTATTCTTCCCTAAGTCATAGTACTTTCATTTGTAGATTCTTTAGGATTTTCTATGTTATGCAACCATGTCATCTGTAAATAACAGTTTTCAGACTTCCTGTTTAGTCTTTATGATTTCGCTTACTTCTGATTGTCCTTATGATTTCACTTACTTCTGATTATTTGTTTCTGAATAATAAATGTGATGATGTCTGCATATATGTACATATTTATTAGAATGAGGGAGTTCCTTTCTAATTGCTGTAGATTTCTTTTATTTCATGAATCAGTAATAAGTTTTGCCACATGCTTTTTCTAAAATCATTAGTACGATCGTTCTTTTTTGTAATGTTGAATGAATAGCTGAAGTATATTAATTAGCCAGTTGAAAAATTTTAAAGCCTATTGTCATACCTGGGATAACCTTCTTTTGATCATGCTATATTAACCCTTGAATATATCACTAGTATTTTGGTTTTCTGTTAAGGAATTTCATGTCTATGCTCATGTGGGAAATAGTTGTGTACTTTTCTTTTTTAGCAGTATCCTTTCTTAGTTTTTTAAGGACTATTCTGACCTCAAGAAAAGACTAGGAATGTTAAAAATGTTTGTTTAGAATCGGTAACTTTTTTTTCTTTAATTTTGATACAACTCACCGATGAGGCCCTTTGGTGTTATAAGGTTCTGTTGTGTGTGTAAACCTGTTGTTTTTGTTTTTTTTTTTTTCATTTGGAGTCATATTTATTCCAGTTGTTGGGCTATTAGTATTTTTGCTCGATGAATTGTTACTGTAAATGATTGGTCTTCATCTGGTTGTTAAAATGTGTACACAGAAAGTTCTTCATAATATTTCCTTATTTTCCTTTCAATGCGTTTAGCCTCTGTGGTGATAGCTCCTTCTTTAATTCTAGATATTGGTGGTTGGGATTCTCTTATCTTTCTCTCTCTCTCCCTCTCCTCATTATGGCAAAGAGTTTCTCAATTTGTTGACATTTTCAAAGAATCTGCTTTTTTTGTCTCATTAATTCTGTTTTGCTGGATTTCACGTTAATATTTATTCTTTCTTTTTAATTTTGGCCAATTTTGCACTTCTTTTAAACATTCCATAAGGAAAATTCCACATAAATAGTTTTAAGCCATTCTTCTTTTCAAAGATAAGCATATAATGCTACAAATTAGACTTTGAAAGCTGTTTTGGCAGCATTCCACAAATTCTGAAGTGTTTTGTTTTTATAATCTTCAAGTGAAAATATTTTATTATTTCTCTTAATTTTGTGTAGTATATGAGTTATTTAAGTTTGTAAAATTATCCAAAGTTTTCTTCTTGTTGCTATTGAAATCAAATGTGATTTTATTATTGTCAGAGAATATAGTATATATCATTAGGGATCATAGACTGTCCTAGTATATGGGTTATTAATTTAATAAACACTTCATATGTACTAGAATATATGTATATTATTCAGAGTATTTTGGGATATAAATGTTAATTTGGTTATTTAGATTTGAATCATTCACATCTTCATTTTCCTTTTTTTTTTTTTTTTTTGGTCTATATTATTGTCAAGTAGTGAGAGCATTGTTACAACGTAAAATAAAAATTGTGGATTTTTATCTATATTTTCCTTTAGATCTGTCAGGTTTTGCTTTATATATTTTACATGTTTACATGCATATAGATTTTATATCTTTGATGTGTTGATGTTTTTATCACTGTGATATTCCATATTTATAATTACTCATATTTTTTATCAGAAAGTTTATTTTTCCAGTTTTAATGTGACTGGTGCAATTTTCTTAAGATTAGTTAATAATGATATTCTTTCATTCTTTAATCTTCTCTGGATCTTTAAATTTAGAATGGACAAGTGAGTCTTCCTTTCTTATCCATTTTGATTATCTCTGTCGGATAAATGGAATATGTAGTCCCTTATATCCATTTACATTTAATATAATTTGGATATATTTGGGATTTTTTTAAAAATTATTTTTTAATTGTGAGTGGACACAATATCTTCTTTTAATTTTTATGTGGTGCTGAGGATAGAACCCAGTGGATCACACATGCTAGGTGAGCGCTCTACCTCTGAGCCACAACCCCAGCCCCAATTTGGGATGTTTAAATCAACCATATTATTACTTCTGTTCCATTTCTCCTGTTTTTTTCTTTTTTTGTTTTCTTTCCCATGTTTTTCATAGAAGGTTTTTTAGTTACCGTTTTAATCCTCTTTTTCAATTTTGGGGTTTATATTTGATTTTTTAAAAAATTAGTTTTCTCTATATCAAATGTAGTTCCCAATCTGTTTTCTTATTATGCACACCTTTTCCTTTGAATCCATTAAAATATCTATAACGCTTGCTTTAAAATCTTTATCAAAGGGAGAGACAGTTTCTAGAACCAGAAAGACAAAATAAAACAATGCAAACAAAAAACCCTTATGGTCTTCTATCACTGACTATTTTCTTTTTCTTTTGTATCACCATGTTTTTATGCTTCCTCTAGTCTTAGAGGTCCTCTGACATTTTTGTTCTCTGGTCCAGTGGAATTTTAGTGTTTGAAAACATATTGTGAGATGTGAAATCCTCATTGAGCTAACAGATCTATAGAAGATATTTTTTTGCAAAGTCTTACAAAGTTTTGCCCTGTTTATGAATATTTAGTTTTTAGCCAAGTCTCATCAGGAAACCCCTATGGAGATTCCTGGAGTTTTTTTTCTATATAATTTCCAGCTATTCGGAACCCTATCCAGTACTTTTTCCCATAAATTTTAGCTGTCTTATCAAAGTCAAATCTTGATCTTATTTCTTCTGCCTAGCCAGACTTCTTTTCCTTACTTATAGTTTCCTTTGTTGTGCTTTGGACAGAAATACCAGTCAGGAGGTCCTAATAATTGTGAATCTTCATTCTTTTGCCCAAGGATCACAGCCTTGTGCTATATAATGTCCAATACTTAAACATAGTTGATTACTGTAGTTTATATAGTTTGATAATTGTTTTGTCATTATTCCTCATAACCAGATAAAAATGTATTTTTGCTTATCTTTTTTTTGGTACCAGGGTGAACCCAGCCCCCCATTTTTTTTTTCTTTTAAGTAATTATTTGTTAGTTTTAGGTGGACACATATCTTTATTTTATTTTATTTTTGGTACCGGGGATGGAACTCAGGGGCACTGGGCCACTGGGCCACATCCCCAGCCCCTTTTTTGTATTTTATTTAGAGACAGGGTCTCACTGAGTTGCTAAGTACCCCCGCCATTGCTGAGGCTGGCTTTGAACTCACAATCCTCCTGCGTCAGCTTCCCAAGTGCTGGGATTACAGGCATTCGCCACCATGCCCAGCTTCTTTATTTATTTATTTTTTATGTGGTGCTAAGGATCGAACCCAGTGCCTTATGCATGCTAGTCAAGCGCTCTATCACTGAGCCCCAACCCCAGCCCCAACCCAGACCTTTTTTAACATTTTATTTCAAGACAGAATCTCATTAAGTTGCTTAGAGTCTCACTAAGTTGATGAGATTGGCTTTGACTTCATTTCCTCCTGTTTCAGCCTCCCAAACTACAGGGATTACAGGCATGAGCCACAGTACCCAGCTAAGAAAACTTTTGATTCATAGATTATTAAGTACATACTGTTATGCACATGTGCATGTTCTATATCTGTATATAATAAAGAGATTGCTTCTTTTATGATGACTGTATTCAATTAACCTACTGATCTTTTAAATCATTGTTTTCTTTATTTAGTATCATCTACACTGTAGCATATCTAAGCCTGTAGTGTAGTGAGGTTCATTGTACCAAAACAATTTTTATCTTTTCACCTTGTTTTAAATTCTGATTTGCATCATATTTTCTCCATCAATATAACGAAGTTATAATTAGGCTTCCATAAAATAATGGATATATGAACATTTTTTATAAATTATATTATGCATACACTATTTTATATAAGGTAATGTAAATGTTTTATGTTAAGTATATAAACATTTATATAAGTATAAAATAATAAAAATAATTTTATAATAAATCATTATTTAAAATACATACTTTAATTTTCTATTTTATCCTTTAAATTCATTTTATATTTATGTTTAAATAATTTAAATATTAAGTAATATTTATTGTTTTCTCACAATTCTTAGTTATTTATCATCTTATTTCAGCTTTCTTATCCATGTAGAAAGGATGAAATATGTAAGTGCCTAGATTTAAATACAGAAAGATACACAATGCACCTAAATGAAAATGAGTTTCAATGTCAAATGAGTTTCACTAGATTATTTTTGGAAAATAGGCTAAGAAAATTTGTGTAATAATGAAAAAGTGTAGCAGTAACTTAAGTCCAAGCACTTTAACTGGTAGGTCTCTAAAACTGTGCCATTAACATTGAAAAATCAAAGCATAATTAGGTCAGTGTCTTTTAAATTGGCAGAAAGGAAAATAGCATAGTTAACAGTTTCAAAAATACAGCATTGAAGAAACCACTGCAATTTACAATGGATCATGGAAAATCACAACTGTCTGTTGAAAGATTTGTGGTTGAAAGGTAATTAATTGCACATTGCTAACAGCAGATTATTTTCTCATCCCTTTAGCACTACTCACAGAACCCCCTTCCCCCCTCCATTTTGATTGTTTACACACAAACTTGGCACAAAACAGAAGTTCAGAATTCTTTTTGGAAGCAAATCTCATACATGTGTATAGGTGTTTATTTTTTTCCCTTGACTTCAAGTTAGTTTGATAATCTATTCATTGAATTTCTAATATGTATGTTTTCTACAGGACCATTTATTAAAGACCTTTTTCAGGGATTTCACTAAGCACTGAACATCTATTACTTAAAACATCTTTTTAATTAGATGATACATGCCCTTTAACAAATATCAAGAAAAATTTGATTAGCAGTAATAAATTGAGTTTAAAAGATTTGGGGAAATTTTGACCTTGCTTAATCTGATTGGACATATCTTTTTACAGCATAAAACTTGAAATGCAAATCACATATTAACAGTCTCCCTTTAATGAACTGAAGTTTTACTTTCCCCGTGAAAAGAGTATGTGTGCAAGGGTCTATAATCTCTAAAGGATGTTGTACCAAAAATGTTGTACCCAGCATAATGCCAATTAAAACTCCAAGCCATGTCACACTTGAGCCAATAAAAAGCCTTTATTAAGCTAATCAGCGGCCACCATCCTCACACATCACACAGTGTGACAAGATGGCACGCCGGCAGTGATTTTCAAGGGTTCATAAAGAGAAAAATCACAGAGGGCGGAATATTCAATTGCAGGGTTTCAGCCAATGCAAGCAAGCCACGGTACAGAAGCTGAATCTAGGCAGTTAGCAAGACAAAGCAACGGGTACAATAATATCTCCCAGGGGACTTTCCAGGTTAGTATAGCAATGATCAAGTAGAAGGGAATAGGGTCAAGATAACCCTAGTTGAGTACGTGTTAGAGAATGGTGACTAACGTCTAGACAATCAATCTCTGACAAGATATGTTGCCCAGGAAAAATGGAAACCAAAGAGAACAATTTTACATTGTATAGGAATTGCTATATTTATGCTGTCAAGCGTATTATGCTAGGTAACGATTAATGGGTACAGAGGCAGGACTTTCCGTGTTCTATTATTTTTGAGAAACAGAACTATTTCTCAGAACTCCTAAAATGGCCGCTGAAGAACAAGATGCAGCCCCTTTAGTTCTCTTATCACAAGGCTTAAGGGAGACCCACGGGCTTAGCTCAGACATTATTTGAAAAGTGGTTATAAAGGAATAGGAAAGGGAAAACAAAACTAGAACAACAGAAGCTGAAACAACCAAGCAAACAAAAGAAATTGTTAACCAGTGCCCTATTAGAGATTACCTGAAATATAGGCGCTTGATATACATTTTGCCAACTAATTTCCTTAAAAATCATATAATGCTGTGGTTTAGATTTTGAATGTTCCTCACAGGCTTGTGTGCTAAAGGTTGGTTGCCAACCTGTGGTGCTACTGGGTTGTGTCTTTGTAGGGGATATTGGGACTCCAGCACCACCACCACCTCTCCTTTTTAAATTCAGTTGTTGGCAATTCACTGTCAAGTTGTGGTATAGAAAAGAGCATTTCCATGACTTGTAGTTGGCAGTATTTAAATAAAGAGGGAAGTCAGGCACAGAACTATCTACGTCACTGAAAAATCACTGTCCAGTGGTCAGAGTGAAGCCTGCCGTCAGTCATAAAGACGTCTCATTCTACTGTCATGTGTAACTATTTAGAACAAATAAAATATAAAGAAAAAAATGGTGAATGGGTTCAAGGTAAAAGTATTTAGTAAATATTTCTAATGAATATTTGGAAATCACATTTTTTTTTCGTAGTGAATTCATCCAGAAAAACTAAAAGAAACTTAATGATTTATTTTTCTCATCATTAAGCTTTATGCAGAAAAGGAACTGAAGAACATGAAGATAGCCAGAGTTCCCCTCTCTCTTTCTCTCTCGTTTGGCTTCCTGGCTACCATAAGTTGGGAAGTTTCTTCCACCACGTGCTCCTTGTCATCATGTTCTGCCTCACCACAGGCTCATAGGCAATGGGGCCAAACAACCATGGACTGAGACCTTTGAAACCATGAGCCAAAATAAGGCTTTCTTCCTTTAAGTTGATTTTCTCAGGCATTTTGTCACAGTAGTGGAAATCTAACCACTTGATGTCCATTTCACAAGTGGAGCTCCACTTGTTGGATCCCTAGGCCCATGTTCTTTCCATTGCTCTATATCAACTTCAAGGTCACCCATTCTACCCCCTTTCCCCCTTTGTTTTTACATACACATAAAAAAAATAGCTAACCAACCAAATATGCACAGAAAATGAAACTGAGTCCAAGAAAGATGGAGATTCTTAATTTACTTAAATAAGGACACACAATGCAGAGTAATCTTAATATTCAGTTCTGGACATCCCTAGAGATTTCCTATGTAGAAGACTCAGCAACATTATCCTCATTTCCTCATCTTAGTAAATGAACTCACCGAGAGCCCACATATGCAAATTTTAAAAGGCTGCAAATCTACCCCCACAAGACCCATACACCTTACGTCCTAGGGATTTTGAACAACTTGCCTTGTTTTATTGCTTTTGAATGACTTCAATGTTATAGCTTTTTTTTTTTTTTTTTTTTTTAATTTATAGCTTTCTTAGCCAGTAGGCTTGGTATTTGAACCATGAAATCAATTTTCCTCATCAGAGAATGTGAAGGGCTATAGAATATAGTACTTTCTCTGAAAACAATTATTAATAGAGACAAGCAAGGCAATTAGTAGGCATTCACATTTGCCATAGTTTGCCCTCTTCCTCCCCACCCCTCAGAATGAGGACAAAACACTTGGCTTTTTCATGCCTCTCATTAAAGAGTCTATCTAGTGGGTGTTGTGATAAATGGATTGAAACCAGTTTGCTCTTCCGTGTTTGCCAGCTATTAATTGCTCATAATTTGGACATTAGGAAGTAGTATATGACTTTTCTCTCAAGTAAGAGAAGGACCTGATAGTTATTTTCTTATTTTGATTTATTTTTGAAATATAGTGATTGATAAGCTAGTATTAGAAAAAAAGGGTTGGATGCATGGCCTTTGATAAAATACACCTGCAAGAAGACTGGTAATGGATTACTGTGCTTGATTTGGTAAGTGGAATGTTATAGGTTTTTTTTTTTTTTTTTTTTTTTTTTTTTAAGCTAAAATACAAGGTCATGGCAGATTCGGTGTATCGCAGTATCACAGCCAAGAGTACAGAGATACACCAATAGGATATTTTTGGTCCATAATTAATTCTGAAATAAAATGGTATTGGTACTATTTTGAATGTGAGTAGAAGAAATAAAACTAGATAATCTGAATATTTCTTAACTCCTTATTAAAGAAAAAGTGGTGATTCTTTAAAGATGTCTAGGAGAATTAGTACAATTACGTGGCACACACATTCTTTGCTATTGGAATTCTAGCAAAGATCTATCATGATATGTTGTAAGACTTTTTTAAAAAATTCTTTTCTTTCTTCATTTATTTGTATCATTTAGTGCTGACACATAACAAAACATGCTCAAGTACTCAGGAAAAGCCTTATAAGTTCCATTTAATGATGAATTATTTTCCTGTCTGTACTGCTTATTGTAGTTTTTCAGTGAATGTTGTGGGTAAAGCTTTGTATACACAATTTGCATTCCCAAAGTGGATTATTACCAAACGTTTCTGTAAGAAGCATCTCAATGTCTCATACCAAAAACAGTCAAGAAAACTTTCTTTGATCTTGAGTTTGACGAAGAAAGCCCAGTAGAGAAAAAATTCACCCAAGTATATAGGCATAAAAAGGAATGGCTACACTCCAAGAACAGAACAGCTTCACTGGATGTGGGTTGAGTCAAGTCAGATTTGAGGACAGGCCCGCAGCGTCCCTGGAGAAGAAATGAAATAAGTTGCTTGTGACCTTGCCTTAGCTCTCTGTCCAACCAAGAAACTCTAAAGGTTGTAACAAAACTTAGGATGTGTGATGTATTCAGAGGACTTCAAGCTTCAAGGGACAAAGGGGTTTTGTGAAGAGAATGCTGTGTTGGTAATGTTGTCTTGATTATACTATCTCATACTACAACCCTCACAATTCTACTTCAGCATAACAGACTGGCTGAAATTAGCCTAGGTTTCCTGGGAAAGTCTAGTTTTTTTTTTTTTTTTTTTTTTTTTTTTTTTTTTTTTTTTTTTTAAGGCAGTGAATTTAAATTTGATTGTGGGATCACATGATCATGAACTGCTGAGCTGAGATTAGATTCTGCCTCTTAGCACACTTCAGCAATCATAATGCCTCTGTCCTGGGCAGTGTTAATGACCATCCCCACACCTGGAGCTGTGTCCTCCAGATTTATTCCTTGTAGCAAGGCTCAAAGGTCAGGGTTTGGAAGAGAGTTGACAGATGTCAATTGAACCATGTCTAATAAACCCTGCTGTCTGTGCGTTTAAAGAACAGAAGCAATCATTTTAAACTACCTGTGAGCTTGAAGCAATGTGGCTTTGATGAGAAGTATAATGCATGGACTTGGTGAGTTAGAACTCATCTAGGAGGTTCAATAACTTTGAACCCAGTGTCTGAGAATTTTATATATAAGACACAAAACTCTAACATCCGGGTGACTCTCCTTAAGTGTTGGGTATTTTTTTTTTTTGGGGGGGTACCTGGGATTGAACTCAGGGGTGCTTAACCACTGAGCCACATCCCCAGCCCTTTCTTGTATTTTATTTAGAGTCAGGGTCTCACTGAGTTGCTTAGTGCCTCACTTTTGCTGAGGCTGGCGTTGAACTCACAGTCCTCCTGCCTCAGCCTTCTGAGCTGCTGAGAGTACAGGCGTGAGCCACTGCCACCCCCACCCCCCACCTAATGTTGAGTATTTTTGAGTTATGCATTTTTGAATGAATAAAGGCTGAAAGGAAATTAAGGGGCATGAATCTGATAGGGACTATAGCCATTATTATGTAAAATTTAATCAAGTACTAATGATAATAGATATGATCAAATTATTCACTAAGTAACCATTTTGCCAGGTTCATAAAGATGCAGTGGTTAAGGGTGCTCTTCATAAAGTTATCAGTATTAGTATAAAATGTAATTAACAATAAAACCACCTTATTCATTAAGAGTCTCTAAAATGGAGGGGAATCCTCTGTAGACAATAACATGATAATGTAGAATATATCTAAGATACATTTTAAGAAAAAACAAATAGCAAAACAGCATGGGTTATATGGTCATAAAATATTTTGTTTTGGAAGGTTCTGTGACCTTTGACAGTGGTTTTCCAAGTGGTAAATTTTAGTTGATTATTAACTTCTCCTTTATCTTCTTCTGTTTTCTACACTTGCTTTTTTAAATATTTATTTATTTGTTTTAGTTGTACACTATGCCTTTCATTTCCACGTGGTGCTGAAGATCGAACCCGGGCCCCACGCACGTTCTAGGTGAGGGCTCTACCACTGAGCCACAACCCCAGCCCTTACACTTGCTTTTTTATTCGAAAATCAATACATCTCCCAATTTTTGAGAAGAATATTAATTGTAAATAAATTGAAAAATTAAGAAGTGATGAGCAGCTACTGTGTAGCTTGTACATATTTGGAGGGTGTTTTTTAATATATATATATTTTTAGTTGTAGAGGGACACAATACCTTTATTTTATTTATTTATTTTTATGTGGTCCTAAAGACAAGCCCAGTGCCTCACACATGCTAAGTGAGCAAGCACTCTCCCCCTGAGCTGTAAGCCCAGGCCCTGTTTGGAGGTTTTGAAAAGTTAAATGCTTTTACTCTTTCTAGCAGTTTGCTAAGGAAGCATTGTGATAACTATTTTATGGACAGGAAAATTGAATTGCAGAGTTCACATAACTAGTCCAAAGTCCAGTCACAAAGCTGGTAAGGAATAGTGTCAGTGATATCTCCCTGGTCTCTTGATAACTTTACAGCCCTGCCCACATTGCCTCCCGGAAGGCATTTTGGTGGGTTGTTGGCAATGGCCCATGAGTCTCTGCTTTGCCATATAGACTATCACAGTGCCCAGGACCTCTGTGTCCAGTGAGAGATGGAAATGGAAAGTCTTACTTGATTGCAGAGTGTATACTATGAACATTTACAATAGTGGATCAACGATAAGCTCAGCTTATCTTTTAACTTTTTTTCTGTTTCTTTTGATCCTTCTAATAATACATATCATATGGCAATGGAACTGTATAACCCCTTTCTTGTGCGCTGCCAAAGGTGAGGAAGTCTTACACTGCTGCCTTTAGACTAGTGTGTTTCCTTTTGGAGTTGACGCTGACTTGTGTTTAATTAGTAGCATGGTTGAGACCTCACAAATACTTTCAGAGACCACAACTTGCTTATAACTACAATTTTAATCATGGAGTCTTGACTACCATTCACGCTCTGGAAGACAGAATCCATCATTTTGAAATGCTGACATTTAATTTCTCAAGAGTGCTTTGATAAAGAGGAAATTCAGGGTGATTCAGGTCAACCATCTTCAAA
This sequence comes from Tamias sibiricus, assembly GCA_025594165.1. Lineage (NCBI taxonomy): Eukaryota > Metazoa > Chordata > Mammalia > Rodentia > Sciuridae > Tamias > Tamias sibiricus. The sequence continues at coordinate 18,528,465 of CM046662.1, forward strand.
TTTTTCTAAAAGGGTGCATTAAAAAAAAAAAAGAAAAAAACTTAAAACGAGTGAAACTGAAATGCCTTTTTAAATATTGTTAAACCATTCATTTTTTCCAAATTATTTTACTATATCAATCTATCATTTCTTCTACAGTCTTTTTGTCATGGAATAATAATTGAACCTTAAAGTTATTTTTATTCTTGAACAAACTTTTAAGATTCAATTAACTGGTAATACACTGAAAAAAATAGATAGTTCTTAATGAGTTTATGAGGTAGGACTTATGTAAGGAAGCTTTAGCCACTGCACACTGTAGTGCACTCCCTAATCCAAACTATTTTGGAGCTTTGAGGAAGGTGGATATCAAGTTTGAGGCCAGCCTGAGCAACTTAGCAAGACCTTCCTTGTTTTGAAATAATCTTAAAACAGAGGACCGGGAATGTAGATCAGTAGTAGAGTACTAGCCTAGAGTTGGTCCTAGTATGGCTAAAAAGGAAAACAACAACAACAAAAAAAGGCAGAAAAAAGAAAAGTTTACCTATGATAGCAGTGTTCAAGTAATCTTACAATCACACACAGGTAGAAAATACTTGTGAATTAAATTTTAAAATATTTTAAATAATGAAGATGATAACTTTGAAAATGATTAATTGTAATATATGATGGTATTATTATTATTATTTTTACTTTAGAAACATCAATAACAACCCCTTTAAAGAAGGAATATTTTATAAAATAAAAATAAATTATGATTTCAAATGTTATACTACTGGGAAAGTTAATTTAGAAAGCTATAACCAATGAAAATTACTTTATATAGATTATTTTATACTGTTTTTTCCTCATATACTCACAAGGTTTCTAAGTAATGGAATATACTCTATTGAGGAGGCATTATGTCAAATGTTTTCCTTCTGATTTGAACTTACTTTAGATATTTTTTTAAAAATACATGAAGATACCAAGTGGAATTTCAAGCTTGAAAATGTACTATATTCCAGTAACTCTAAACATTATATGCTGCCTGGAGAAATATCGAGTTGACTGTATAGTGCAGACTTTGGCAGCACTAGAATGCTATTCACATTTAATGCTTTTACACATAGAAAGATAAGTTCACCTCGTTACACCTGAGGAGTTACTAGAAATATTTTCCTTCATCTTATGAAGACACTGGGAAATATATCTCCACAACCTTTTGACATCTAGATGTAAATAGGAAAACCCCAAAGATTTATATTTCATATTGAAACTAGTATGGTAGAGAAAAAAATTAAGACAACTTTCATAATTTCTCCTCATTTATAATATAGTAACATTCTCAAATTCTTATTTTTTCATCACCAAATATAATCTTAGAGCATCGTGGAATATCCAAGCAATTCATATAATGTTCTTGGTTGTATTTTAATTCTGTTGCCACAATATTGCCTGACGTGCTTGTCTACCACAGGTGTTTGAATTTGAGATCTTACTAGAAATCATTCCTTATTGTGAACATAGATATATATTTACTAATGATTTTATAGAAGGTTATACCATATCAAATAGGGTTTTATAAATCAAGAATGCCTCAACATTAGCAAATATATTAGTGTAATTCACTATATTAAAGGATTCATGATAAAAATAGATTACAGAGTCTATAGATGCTTAAAAGATATTCTGTTAAGGTGGCCAGATATCATACAAGTATAAAAATATTGGTAATCTTTCTCTTTACCAGCAAGAATTCATTAAATTGTAGTGGAAATACACCTTGAAATAATAGTTATTTATTGTAGGAAGGACAAAATTGAACCTGAATAATTTGACAAATACAGATATTCTTGAAACTATGATATGCTAGTGACCTAAGTTCTCCCAAATTAATCTGGAAACAATGTAGTTTTCATCAAAATGTCAGTGTGATTTTTTTAAAAAGTGTAACCTGGAAATCTTTTATTTCAAAGAGTAAATTTATGAATTAAGTAGATCAATGAAACTTGGCACATGAAAAGTGACATTTAAGATCAGTGGGGAAAGGAATAAGTACCTAAAATGATTAATGGCTATAAGATAAAATTTGAGCTGGATAAATTGGAAGATATTTTTTCCCCTACTTCTTTTCCAGAATTAGATTGGAACCACTTACGGTAAAGTATTATCATCTGTAATATGTCTTCTTTGTATCAATGATGAAAAAGTTTTTAAAATGGGAAAAGACATTAATGGCAAATTAAGAGATGTTTTGCAGCAAGCACATAAACTATAAATAAAAACATTTCTCTCTTGAGGAATACTAAGTAGTGACTTGTCAGGAGTCACTGGTTCAACTCCCATAGGAAAGAGCTTCCTTCTATCTGTTCAGATTTAATTTTTCCTGTATAGCATCAGATAGCTGGAGCCCCCACATCATAGGTAGGAAACTTGTCTTCTTTTATTATTATTAACATTATTGCTATTATTTTCTTGACTTTTTTTTTTCTATATCTCTTTTTAAAAAAATCGGTTTTGTTGTTATGGGTAAGCTCGCTAAAATGCTTTTCATTTTAAAGGTTGACTTTATCTACCCCAGATGTGCTCCCTTTTAGTGAAGAAGACTATTCTTTTACAGATGAAGGGGGATCAGTGGCCTGTGATGCCTCAGAGCTTCTCAGAATGCAGAGCAGTTGTAGAGTAAGGAAGAAGAGCTCTAAGTAGTGGGTAGTTCATATGCCTTTTGGAGAAAGACCTAGGACAAGGAACATTCAGAAATAACTGAGGAGCAGTCAGCATGTGAGAAGCATGTTTCACTCTGGAAGCATGGCTAGAGAAAAAGTGTTTTGAAGAAGTTCAGCAGGAAGCAGATCTGGGTTTCCGCTTCTATTAGCTCTGACCAAAATTCATCGTGAACTTACTATGTGACATCCACAGCATAAGGCTTTGCTGTCTTGATCCAGTTACTAATTTTAGACTCACACCGCCTCTTCTGTAAAACTGGTATTAGTTTTAACAGTTTAAAACTTGAGAGTTGGGCAGACATTAATTATTCTGGATGCTTGTTGAACACAACACTGTGCTGTTCAGTATGTTAGGTGCTTAAGGGATACTATCTCAGTTAAGCCTAAGGTGAGTTCTATCATTATCTCTTCTATATTTCATGAAGAGGTTTGTAATTGCCAATGACATACCCAAGTTCACATCGCAGGTAAGTCATCAATCACGCTTGTGAACTACTTCTCTGGCTCTAAACTTTTCCATGGATGATTTCTTCAGACTTTTTTTTTTTTTTTTTAATGGAGATTTATGTTTATCTCCCAAAATGCTGGATATACAGCTATGCTTTTAGAAATTGGAATCCAAGACAAAATAAGATAATTTGTGCAACTGATGAAAGTCTCCTAGGTATAGAAAGTAAGTACAGGTAAATTACTTACATGATTATATAACTGAATATATTTGCAGCTGAGACAATATTTTCCCCTAAAAACCATTGAAAGCATTGATTCATGGGCAGATTTTGTTTTCTCTGAAGTCTAGTGATCACTTTCTATGCCTGTAGCACAAACATTGGATTTTCTCATGCCAAAAACCATTTTTTCTGTATCCCTTGCCCCATGAACCGTAATATGAGACTCATTGGCATGCTTTAGGGAAGCATTTTATTTAAGTGAGGATTTAAGTCTATAAAAACAGTGCAATCTCATAAAGAGAAGGAGTTTGTATTCTTATAGTCCTCGAGTGGTGACTATAGTGGGTCTTAGGCTATTAGGCTTAATGTAAGTAGGGACTCTTAGTCTAATGCTACACATTTTAGGGTGGCATTTTCTTTCTTCTGAAAGGAGAGCTCCTTCACTATATAATCCCTCAGTGCAGTTTATTTAACTTGGTATATGGGAGGGGGGGTAGTGTATGCAGCCTGAAATGTTGCCCAAGCGTATGAAATGGTATAGTGAGTCATTTCACAAAGCTGCTGTCTCCGTGAGGACTTCTGCTCCTTCATCTAGTTTCCTGGGTTTGAGTTCAAATTCCCTCATTTTCTGTCTGCACAGCATTTACAAACTCATTTACTGTGCTTGACCTGCAGATTGTTTTTCACATGTAAGAAAGGCAGGTGATGGCAGTACTCACCCCGCAAGGCTACTAATGAAGATTAAGTGATCTAATCTATGTAAAGTGCCTGGTATGAAATACATGGTTAATAAATGTTACCTATTTTCATCTGCTTCATTTATGTTTGCCTTTTTTCGTGGGTTACTAATAAAAAGAGGCTTTCACATAATTTTGAGGATCATCCTACATTTTCTTGAACTCACATTACTACATGATGAATAGTTTAGGCTGAACCTGGGCTGATCATCTCTGCAGGGAAGAAACTGTGATTAGCACATCTATTACCCAGAGCTTTGTTACTCAGCAGTCATTCATCCTCAAGGCTAATCATCTGTTTGCTCCAAGAATAGTGGCTGTTTCATTAGAGTCTATGGTTCCAAACATCTGATGAAGATCAGCTTGAATTTTCGTATGTCTTATTTCAGAATGTCTCTGGTCTCAGGAATAGGTTTACCTCTTGACACAAAATTGAAGTTTAGGCACTTAACATGATGAAATAAAATAATGGTCATTGCCACACAACCTGGAGCGTATTTTTAATTCATGAGCTTGCTAAGTGCTTTTTTTCCCCAGCTGGAATGATACCTGTTGCTTACTGTATAGCCATGATATTAACCTACAGCTTTTGTAAATATTTTGTTCTGAAATGGAACTACACAAAATTAGTAACAAAGGAGCAAATATGTTTTGCTTTAGGCTGGAAGGGAGGATTTTGGTGCTATGAATACTGGATTAATTAGACAAGAGTTTAGAAAGACAAATTAATTTTAGCACTTGGGGATGATAAAAAGACAACCATAACATCCAAAAATCATCCATCTTTACAACTGGGAGATTTCCTCAAAACATTCTGTAATCAAAAGCCAGTAATCAGAAAGTTGTAAGAGGCAATAACTATTTTCCATCCAACTAAAGGTTTCACAACTATCTTTCTAGCCAAGGAAACATGTTGATATACTCATTTCTCACCCAGACTGCATGATTAACATGAGATAATGCATGATAGATAAAGAAGAATAAAGACCACAATAGAAATAGTTCATCCTCTGTAAGAGAAGCTGAAGGGACAAAGTTTACTGTGCCTAAAATCTATTCCTAGGATAGAACCTTCTTGTCCACATTAGCATATGACTGACAGGGTCTCTTGAAGCTAGTTCTTTAAGTTCCTTTAAGAAAACAAAAAAGTAGCTGGGCGTGGTGGCGCACACCTGTAATCCCAGCACTTTGGGAGGCTGAGGCAGGAGGATTGCGAGTTCAAAGCCAGCCTCAGCAATGGCGAGGCACTTAGCAACTCAGTGAGACCCTGTCTCTAAATAAAGCACACACAAAAAAAGGACTGGGGATGTGACCCAGTGGACGAGTGCCCCTGAGTTCAATCCCCAGTACCACCAAAAAAAAAAAAAAAAAAAAAAAAAAAAAAAAAAAATTAAATAGAAAAAAAAATAAAGAAAACAAAAAAAAAATTAAATAGAAAAAAAAATAAAAAAAAAAATAAAGAAAACAAAAAAGTAAAACTAAAAACATAAGTTCAAACCACTTGGTTCAAGCCCTGTTTTCTAGTTTACTCTCCATGGCCCTCCACTTCTCATCCAAACCATTATGAGTCTTGAAGCAATAGAGGAAGGATGATGATGAATTTGTCCATCCTATTCAACTGGCCACTTGTTTTCTGGCATAAGGTGTGGGGAAAAGGTTCTTGGCATCCCAAACCAGGTGGACTTATGCTGGTCCCTTCTAATTCTTAAGGAATCTTTGACCTGTGTCCCTGGGTCATCTAGGTTCCATCAGTGGCTTTATGGTCTTAGCAGTAGGCATACTCTTCTTTCAAATTCTGGATAATTAAAACATAAGGACATAGGAATTTAGGACATGAGAATTTAGGGGGAGTTCTCTTTGACCTTATGTAGTTTCCATAACTCCAGCTACCATTTATCCAGTGCTACTTTGTGTCAGACCCTAGGATAAGAGCTTTTCACATGTTACTTTGTCTAATGTTCACAGCTACTTTGTGAATTGGAAATTAATATTACTATTTCAAAGATGAGGGAATGGATACAAAGGATAAATGAGCAGCCCAAATTCATACAATGGAGAAAGAGCAGAGCAGGCCTGAGTTCTAAATCCCAGAATATGCTTAGCCTCTTGCTGCAGAGTTTCCAGTGCTCACTTTTAGTCAAGAGATAGGAAGAACTTTACTCACACTTAAGACCTTTTCCAAAACCTTTCTATTTGTTTCCATGTGCCAAAAATTTATTTCACATTTTCCCTTTCAGTCATTTAGGTTCCATAATTTTCAACCAAATAGTAACATGAGCAATTTAACAGACATGACATTTTTCACTCGAAACAATAATTAAGAGTGTAGGAAATGGGGAATAAAGTGACTATCCCAAGGTCTTTCTTTACCACTGTGGCAAAATAAAATTGGAGATCTCCGTGAAAATTTGTCTTGAAAAGCAGTATATGTAAACACACACATGTAGTTGTTTAATATGCATGTACATTTTGTATGTTATATATATATAAACATGTTTGGTGTTTTCAAACAACATATATACGTGTGTGTGTGTGTGTGTGTGTGTGTGTGTGTGTGTTTCTGTGTGTGTGCAGTTTGACATACTGAGCCACTTGGATTAATTTCCCAGATTAGCTTTTCATCCAACATGAGAGCAAGGGGTAAAACATGAGCAAGTTTTACCTGCAAAATTGGAGGAGGAATATTTTTAAAATCTGTGGGGCCACTAACGTACATAAACCTGGAAAGAATGTCAGCTCCTTGGCTTTTGGATAGCAGGAGGACAGTCTGTGTAACAAGGTACTTGTTCTACTTGAGTTTTGTTTAGGGAGTACCCAGTGTAGTTGCTGAATAAAAGAGCTAATTTTTGCTTTCTTCTTGAGAGATTCGATAAAGACTCCTTCTCTTTCAGGAATTTGAAGCATACAGGAAAACTAGTGGCACATGAGTTTTGTGAGCTCTCTTTACTGACATCCAAAATTATTTGTATGAAGTAGTTCATCACAGTGACCTTTCTGGCATTTTCGAAGATAGTAGAGCTCCAGTGTTGAGCTGATGATTCTTTGAAAGGAGTATTTATTATCTCTAGCAGTGGAGGAGGAAATTTAGAAAGATAGGACTGAGTGGGAGGGAAAAGCATATCTATCTTTTCTAGCATTGCATAATGAATGCAAGTTGATGGATAAATTCATGCATTACACAGCTGACTTAACAACGGCATGAATGGATGCCTTCGCACTGATGTGCCATCCTTTTGGACTAAACTTTGTGTACTCAGGCAAGGGTATTTATGTTGCCGTGTGAACCAGGCTGGAACATATCATACGTGGGATGGGAATCTCTGTCAGTGATACATGCAGGAGATTAAAATGCAATGCATCATTGTTGACAGAGTGCCTTCAGGTGGGCATTTCCAGGAATTTAAAGTCAATGGGCAATGTCTTTAGTTACAGAGACTGTTTAGTTATAGTGGATGAATGAGACAGACCAAACTTGGAGAAGTCTGAGGGCAGGAATGAAAAAAAATTGTGATGCTCGTTTCCAAGCAGGGAGCCCACTAGTTTTTCCTTCGTCTTTTTCTCTGCCAATTTTATCTGTTCTTCAAAGTTCAATGTGGATCCATCTGTGTCTCAGTAACCAATAGTTAGAGGTCCACATATTAGTCACAATTCATTTATGGCCAGTGACAGAAACAGAACACAAACAGGCTTAAGCAAAGAGGGAATGTGTTGACTCACTAATTAAAATGACCAGGGATTATTTTGGCTTCAGGCATGGCTGAGTCTAGGTCTTGAACAAAACCATCAGGAATTATTGGCCTTTGTTGACTGTTCTTGCTATTTTGTTTCCTTTATTTCTGACCAGGTGCTTTCCAAATCCAGAATTCCTTCCTCCACATTGTGTGGAGGATTTCAGGTCATGTGAGGAATGAAGGAGTGAGTACCTTCCTGTAGTCCCCCAAACTTCTCTGAACCAGGAGGCTGAAATAATATAGCCAGGCTTATCTTTTAACATTTTAGGAATTGATTCCATTAGAATGACCTGAACACAGGGAAGAAGGGGGATGATTTCCCCAGTCATTGGTTCACTGTAACCAAAAATGCAAGCTGAGTAGGTAGAAACACCAAGTGCCACTTTTTTCCTCTCCTAAACTCTACTGCAGGTTGAGCATTCCTAAAGAAAATCTGAAATTTGATGTGCTAGAAAAATCTGAAACTCTCTAACCACCAAAATGGTGCCACAAGTGGAAAATTCCATACTTGCCTCTGATGAGTTGCAATCAAAACATAGTTGCTCCTAAGATATTGTATAATTATTTTTAGCTGTATTTATAAGGTGAACATGAAACATAAATGGGTTCTATGCCCAAATGTCTCATACATATGTATAGATATTCTAGAATCCCCAAATAATCTGCAATCCAAAACATTTTGGGTCCAAGTATTTTGGATAAAAGATACTTAATCTGTGTTGACCATTCCACTCTCTGAATTTTAGCATGCAATTATAGTGGCCTTGGAAACAGTGCTGCATTTGAGTTCTGTTCTGTCTTGTAACTGTTTCTTTGAAAAAGTCATAAAGCTCTCAGATTTCTTATTTAAAAAAAAACAGAATAACATTATCTATGCTTTGAATTTATTATTATATTTAAATATATCAAACATAACATAGCATGTTTTTTGCATATTAAGGTCTCAATACTGAGCAGAGGAGAAGTTGTTATTCATTACCTCAGCTATGATCACAATGAAATATTTATTTAGTTTAAGCTTTTATCTGACATATATATCTTCTCACATATCATTGGTATCTACAATGACTCTGATATGGCTTTTTTATGATATGGCTTTTTAATCTATATCTGTACCCTAACCTTGCCTGACAGGATATTCCTTTGCTCTTCACTAGATTTCTCCATTCTGATAGCTGTAATTTTCAGAAAATCGTATCTTTGGTTGAGTCCAGTATTCTCCTCAAGCAACTGCCTGTACTCATGTTTCAAGATTGATAATCATATACAAATATTTCCTTTCTTTCCCCCATGTGATGATTTCCCTAAGGTATGACCAAATGAATGTGCATGTACATTACTTTCCTTCCCCCCCAAGTATCTTCAGACCATCTCTTCTAAGTATTACTCATGGTTTTAGCTCTGTCATCCTTTCGTTGTTGAATGTGGAGTTGCTTTCTCCATATATCCATCTATCTACTCATCTATATATTCAAAAAGTATTTTTAAGAACTTCCTCCTTATGCCAGTCATTGGTGGTGCTAAGATGCAATATTGACCATAATAACCAGAAAAATGACAAGTCCCCCACTTTAGAGAATAAAAGTCTAGGAGTGGAAAGATAATCAGAAAAGATGACCAATCAATTACACAAGCACAGGCTTGCATATGTATTATAAGGTGAATTTACAAAGTGTTGCATCATATAACTGGGGGACCTGCTTGTCAATAAACATCACACCAGATCTCACTAGAATGATACACGAGCTGAAACCTGAAGAAGAAATCCCACATATGCTATAAAAAGAAAGGTGTTTTCCAAAGGCCAGAGCAGTGGCCTCTTTCCTTAATATCAGTGAGTTCCCAAACAACATTATTAACTGCTTCACTATGTGCTAATGCCAGGCACTACACATATAGGCTGAATATGGAAAATATAATCTCTGCCTTAATACAATTCATAGTACCTCAGAAAGAAGTGCAAGTAAGAAATTGCAATTCAGTGTGATAAACTCTGTTCCAGAAGGAGTATACAATGCTCTCACAGCGTATTGGAGGACATGCAACCCACATTTGAATAAGGGGGGGGGGGAGATGGCAGTGAAGGTGAGGAATCAATCATTATACAGGGCTTTCCAAAAGAAGTAGTGTATGTTTTACAACCTAAAGGGTGCATAGGAGTTGTTTGACTTAAGAGGGGAAGGAAAGAGTGATGAAGATGGAGGAAACTGCATGGACAAAGGTCTGGATGTTGGGGACCCTCACAGATCAAGGGAATTAAAGAAGTCCCCCTGTTCAGTAGTCTGAGCTCTGAGCTTGGACAAGTCCTAATAGACCATAAGGAGAAGTTTGGACTCCACCATGGAGGCTCTAGAACAACACTGACGGACGTGTAACAAGGGTGATGGAATGAGAAAAATCGCATTTTGGGAAGATGCCTTTGGTACAAGCGTGGAGAAGGTTTGAGGAGTAGCAAGACTGGGTGAAGTGAGGCCAGTTGTAATGACCCAGGTGAGGTGCAACAGTGGCCTGAACACAGAGGGACTGGGAGATAGAGACAAGTGTGAGCTCACATGTACACTCAATTACATAAAACAGACTTCATCCTATAATAATTGGACGTTCTTTAATGTACTCAATATGATACATAACCTAATGTTTCTATAAATCTATGTAAACAGCAGGCTTCATCTTTAGTTTCCTTTGGGCAGAGATGCAGCAGGAGAAGGAATTCCTAGACTAAAACAGCTTCCTTTGGAGAGTCTTCTCCCCAGCCCCCCACCCCAGGACTCTCTAATCTTTGTTCCTCTGTTGTGTTTGAAAGGTGGGACATTTTTCAGGGAAGACATGTCCAGTTTTCACCGACATGAAAGGGCATCCTTAGCATCCAGTTTAGTATGGTATGGTAAAGAAGACTTCCTGAAAGAACAGAAATGAACATTAGAGGGGATGGTAAATACATGTGGGTATCTCCAGGAAATAATTTTTTTTCAAGATAATTTTGTGTTGATGTTTTAAATCTGGGAGTAGTTATAAAACACCTGTTGTAGTCACTGAAGCCACCCATGAATAAAAGAAAATGAAAGATTGAGCCAATACAGGAAGATTCATAATCAGGTAGACATGTTCAAATTAAATAAAGATCTGCTACTGCTGCTGCTAGCTGCTTTTTTCTTCTCCTCCACCTCCTCTTTTTTTGCATTCCCTTTGTACCTTAATCTATGGCAAATTTCTCAAGGCCCACATAAGTTATGTTTTTTAAAGACCATCAGCAGTAAGCATGCAAATGGGTGAACCACCACAGGGAGTCACATTTCTTACAGTGGTAACCATCTATCAGCGCAATGCCTGCCACGCCAGGTAGAGGTTTTTATAACTGGGAGTATCCAAGCAGAATTTTGGTTACCATCTGTCAGGGATTTGGGCAAAATTCTTTCATTAAGGAGGCAGGTTGGATAAAAGAAAATAAATTTATGGTAATCCCAACACTTTTAACTTTTTTAATGTCTTTTGGCTAGATTCTGTCTAGCCAAAACCACAAAAGTAGACATATGTATTGTATGATGCTGTATGCTGTGCTTTGAACTATCCATTCTTGCTTTTTATCACAGTGTATTTGTTTATTCTCATAGCATATCACATTTGAATTCTCCAAAATCCTCTTTCTTGAACAGTGAACTTTTCTGAGCCAGGATTCCAACATACATCTGAGAATTATTTACGTGGAGTTTATTTTAATTTAGTGCAGTCCCTGTTTTTAGAACATTGAGTCAGTGAGTACATCAGGTTAATAGTCGAATAGAATATTTTGCCTATTGTTTTCCTCTTTTTTTCCCTTATCCAGTATCTTTTAAGTTTTTAATAATCAGTCCATTTTATTTATTCAAACAGATCTTCTTTGAGAGACAATTTATGTGCTCTATTTTGTCCCAGGATTATACCATTAAGCAAAAGATCAAGGGACCTGCTCTTGGTGTAACTTATAGGTTAAGACAGAAATTAGAACCAACAGGTCCTTCTTACATCTCTGAAGCATTACTACTAGATGGGAGAAAGGCTGATTATGGGGCTGCTGCCACATGATCATTCCTCAGGGTGTGCTTCAAAGAACTGTCATTCATTACACAAATGAAGAAACCTTGCATTAAACAAGGCTAAGAAGTTTACTTACTGCAGGACTTCTCATAGCCAGTAAGCTAATGTGCATGGCAGATATCCAAAAAAAACATAAGATACATGTGGTGTTTTCCTAATACATTGGCTCATGGCACACTTTTATTGAGAAATGTTTTAGTGGAACTACTGCTAAGAGAACACATTTTTGTCTAGGCTGATGATATATATGGAAATCTTAGCATAGGCAGGTAGGAGATATTTATGCAATTCTAGGTTCTCAAGTTAAATTGAATTGTTGCTGCCTAGGTTTATATATATATATATATATATATATTTATATATATATATATGTTTATATATATATATATATATATATATATATTTGGTACTGAAAATTGAACTCAGGGGCACTCAACCACAGGGCCACATCCCCAGCCCCCTTTTTTTTTTTTTTTTTTTTTTTTAATTAGAGACAGGGTCTCACTGATTTGCTAAGTGCCTCACCATTGCTGAGGCTGGCTTTGAACTCTCAATCCTCCTGCCTCAGCCTCCCAAGTGCCGGGATTACAGGCGTGCGCCACCCGCGCCCGGCTGCTGCCTAGTTTTCAAGCTGTTAAATATGGATCAAAATACAAAACTCACAATGATAGTCTCCTCAACTTCTGTGTGAAGTAGGGCAGACTTTATCAATGGCTCATATGCCAGATGGTTGGGCATCCTTGGAATTTTACCTGATTCATCAGGTATGTTTTAAAGAAATGATGTGGCCATGTCCAAGCCAGTGGGGTACTTCCTTTCTAAGACTAGGACTTGTGGATTTAACTCTACAGAGAAGAGAGTAACTATTCTTTAGGCATATTTGACAATGACCCAGTGATCAATTTAACTTATATATGGAAAGGAGCTTCAGTATTAACAGACATTAAAGATGTCCCTTCCTAAGAAATTTGAATGGCCAATGAATATGTGCAAATAAAATGTTCAACATCCTTTGGGATCAGTGAAATGTAAATTAAAACTACATTGAGGTTTTGTCTAACTCCAGTCAGAAGGCAATCATCAAGGATATTAATAACAACAGTTGCTAGCAAGGATGTGGGGAATTTTGGTGGGTCTGCAAATTAGCACAACCACTTTGAAAAGCACATGGAGATTCCTCAATAAACTAGGAATGGAACCACCATTTGACCCAGCTATCCTACTCCTCAGTATATATTCAGAGGATTTACAATCACCTTACTATAGTAATGCAGCCATATCAATGTTTATAACACCTCAATTTACAATAACCAAGTTATGGAGCCAGCATAAGTGCCCATCAACAGATGAATGGATGAAGAAAATGTGTTACCTATACACAACAAGGTTTTACTCAGTCATAAAGAATGAAATTGTGTCCTTTGCTGGTAAATGAATGAAACTGGAGAATATCATGCTAATTGATATAAGCTAGACTCAGAAAGTCAAGGGTCAGGTGTTTTCTCTCATATGTGGAAGCTAGTGGGAAAGATGGGGGGGGGAGAAAAAGGAATAAGAAAAGGTGGATCTTAGGAAAACAGAAGCTAGACCAATAGAGTAAAGGAAGGGCATCAAGGGGGAGAGAGAAGGAGGGGAAAGGGGAAGTACTAAGCAGTGAAATCTGCCAAACTGTGCTGTGTCCATGTATGAATATACCACAACAAATCCTGCATAAATATATATATATATATATATATATTGTATATTGCATATACAATGTGTGTTATATGTATTGTTTACATGCACATTATATATAATTATGATGTACTGATTAAATATTCATAATAGAGGGGAGAGCAGCAGAGCAAGTGAATCACTGGGAGGGAGGAGAGAAGGGAAAGGAAAGCTACTGGGAAATGCAATTTATCATCTTATGTGCATATATAAATATGGCATAATGAGTCCCACTTTTATATGTAGTTATAATGCACCATTAACATTAATTAATTTAAGAAGATAACTCTTTCTGCCATGAGATAGTCCTGAGAAAGAAGAATTGAAGTGAGAAGGAAGGTTGTAGGACTTTGAAAAATGTCACAGTGAGGACCACACCTACTACCTGGAACCCAAAGAAAACAGGAACTATGCTGGAAAAACTGAACTGGGTACTTATGGCAGTCTCCTTCTGAGAAAGCCTATCATTTCCTTTCCCAAGTCTCTGAAACCAAGGCACATATGTATACCTGGTGAGGGGCGTGCCTCCCTTACCACTTTGTCACCCACATCCTTGGAGGCATTTCAGTACTGAATGGGAAAGTTTAAAGCACCAGGGCTCTTTGCTGCTGGTGAACCTTAAGGGAGAGAGTTTGAGACTTTGTTGTCTGACTCCCTGAGGTGCAGTCTCCACCCTGACTTTAAGTGCCCATGCAGTTTGAGGCAGAATTATAAGTTTCAGGGTTTCAGTTTCCTCCTTCGCAAATTTAGATTCTATTAGGGAGCTTCCTGTTCTAGGAAGTGGATTTCCCACGAAGGTTAGGGATCCAGGGCTCTCCACTGCTTCTGAATCACTTTGGAAGCTGGGAAAGATGCATGCTTACTTTGACTGTCATTCAAATTAGACTCCACGTTTTTAGTTTGTTATGAAGTTGTGAATGCATACTGACTACTCTGCCCTCAGAGCCCAGGGGTCAGGATATGTGTGTGTGAACTTTTGTTTAGGTCTTAGCGCATTTTTATTATTTTTTCTTGAATGGATTAAATCCCACCATGATTAATTCTGCTTTGGATGGAATACACTGTGACTTATTAGTAGGCTCTGCTTTGGGTGTCTTTTTGTGGAGACAATGATTCAAAAAACAGGGCTATTCTAATTGATATTTGTATTATATAAAATTCTTAAATAATCATTAATTTTTTTTTTTCTTGAGGAAGTCAAAAATTTATTTTACTTTGTAAGGAACAGCACCTTTTGCTATAGGGTCCTGATAAATCTATGGCAATTTCCTTTCAGAAATAAGTATTATTATTAGAAGATTTATGCAAGAGAAAACACTAAAAATCACAATACAGATTATACACTGAGTTCCTACTCTGTTCTAGGGTTTTTAATATGTACTAAGTTTAATACAAAGACTCTGTATATTTAATATGTTATTCTGTTTATCTAATTCCCTTTATTCTTTATGTCAGAGGAAACTAAATTTCTTATACAAAATACTGCATTTAAAAATCAGGCCAGTGTGTTATACTTTGCAAGACTCTTGATAAAAAATAAGTAACCACATATTTGGTTACATGTATTTGTTGCTTAAATAGTTATTTATTTGTTATTCAGTATTCATCTAATGTTTCATATTTGCTCTTTATCTGTCACATATATATCTATTAGTCAAGAAGGAAATGTAAATTTCCTGTTCTAAATTCCAAACTGATTACCTTCTAGTTTAGTTGACAGTGGGAATGTTTTCTCATCATTTCTTTTTAAATATGCTAAAATGAGAAGCATTGTCATATTCACCACCAAAACGTAAACTTTGAAGTGTTAAAAGTAGCACTTTTTAAATTTCACAAAGTGAACTATGGGCCCTGACATGACCAGGTTTTCTCTGTTGGAAATATCAGATTCAACACTGGTTCCTGGTAAATACAGTTGTAATCAACTGACTCAAATCTTCTTGAGAAGTAGGTGATTTACTAACAAGTGGTAAAGAATGCTAATATGTGTCTTTGGTTGAATACAAGAATAACAACAGATATCTTATTAAGAACTGTTGCTTGTTTTATTTGTTTGTTTAATAACTGCTGGTGCCCATGCCTACTTTATCCTGGTACAGAGCACTTATTTAGTGCTTTTTAATTCTTAAAATAATTTACTCTGCAAGCATGATTATCTCTATCTTGCAGAGATTGCAGTATGTGTCTTACAGAAGGTGGCATAGAAAATCAGAGATCTGGCCACCAAAAACCTAGTTTCATCCTAATCAATCAATTTAAGAGCTAAATACAGAAGGAATTTATTCAACTTTTCAGTATTAAGAGTAACAAAAGATTCTGTAATCAACTCCAAAATTCCAGTGACTTGACACAATAGAAGTTTATTTCTCACTTGGAACAGGTTGGTGAAGTTGTTCCTTTTTATCAGAAGGCACTTTTCCTCTGTGTTGTGACTAAGGGATACTGGCTCCTTATGTTTGGGGGCTCTTCCTTTATAGAGGGTCATAAAAAGGAAGTGAGGCTCTCTGTGGTCTGAAAGTGGGAGAGCATGCTGGCTTGCATTTGATGACTTCGTGAAGATGGCAGGGGGTGGGGGGGATGTGGTGTGTGGAAAAAGGAAAAAAATAGTTCCAGGCATGGTGTTCTCATAGACTATAGAGATCATGAAGTCACAGGTGTAACTTCATGTTACAGGTGTCACTCTAGTTATGAGTTGTAGATCTTAGATGCTGAATACTGAGAGCACTGTATTGAAAGAGTTACCTGAAGAAAGATCCAGTGTCCTTATGGTTACTGTGGTATTCTGAGCTGTTGAAGTTCTCTTTATCATGCTTTTTTCATAGCATTCATATTTTCTGTAATGATTTCATGAGAGTAAAATCCTTAAGCATTCTTTCAAAACTACTAGCAGTCACGTCTAGAGATCTTACAGGGACTAGGCTGGAGTGAGGCCATCAGGGCACAGGGTTCAGAAGGATCACATACACGCTGACCCGGAACTTGAAGAAAGTAAGGTATATGGTGGAATGGTAAAGGGATGGGGTGCTGCTTCAACCCTGGAAACCCTGGCTTGTGAGTGTGTTCAGTGGAGGTGAAGAATGTTTGATGCAGAGTGTGATAAAACTCTCTATGCTCACTGCCAGTTTGGTCTCTTAAAAAAAAAAAAAATGGCTTTGCCTTCAAAAGCAGTCATATGTGTTTATGTTTCATCTCAACCATCAGGTATTCTCTTGGAAGTATTGGCTAAGTATATTCTCTTTGCTCCAGTCTAGGTCTGCAAATTGGCCTTCTTCTCAGCTTCTACAAGCTTGTCAAAAGTATGAACACGGTGATATGTACTTATTTTAAGATGTCCTTTCCTTTTAGTACTGTTAGATCTCTGCAGAGGCTGCTGCTTCAGAGAGAATGAGCCCAGCCCATGCTGAGCAGAATGAAAATAAGCGTCTGAAATATTGAAAAAGGGTCCACATAACACTTCCTGTCTCTTTCTGTCAGTTTCCTCATACGTTTTATCCCCCACTTTTCTTATAAAAGGAAAAAATCCTTAGAATCAAAGGAAAAAAATAAACTGGTCAATTAAGGTTAGATAGGCTTTGCTTATCACAAGTATGAGTAAATAAGGTAAGACATTTATTTGAAATTAAAAACACATAATAGGATAAGTAGGCATTGCAGTCAACCATAACAAATGCTCATGAAAATCTATGTGGGATATCCATTTGCTTCCCCAATATTTCTTGTGAAGTTATTATTTTGTAACCAGCAGATTAATGAACCATTATAGAAAACTTCATGGGGGATCAAAAAACACAAGAAGCATGTTGTAAATAATTTTGTTTGGGTATGCTTAATAATACTGTCTACCACTAGCCAGTGTGCTGTAGGCAGGAAATGGATCTTAAAACTTGGCTCAGATTTGAAAGATCACTTTTGAGACCACTATCAGTTGTTGCAAATCTGGCCGAGATAGCAATTTACATCAATGATCACTAAGTGTGTTTAGTTGATTTGAAAGTAAAGCGGTGAAATGTGTGCAAGTTCTGTTGTTATCCAAGGTGAAGTTTTAAAAATAACTTGATAATGTCATGTGTTGGGGACATAAAGTACAATTTTTCTTGCATTTCTTTCTTTCCTAGAAAACATATTAGTATACCAAGTTAATCATGTTGGTCAAACTAATCTCTGTACCACCCTATGGAAATAGAGAGTTAGTGGTTAGTGACTTTTTTCCCCCCCTTACTGTGTTTGTGCAAAAGGAGAGGGTAAAGAGAGGGAAAAAATTACAGCTTTTCTTACATTTTTATGATGATATTTCCTGTTAAAAAGTTATAAAAGGGGCTGGGACTGAGCTCAGTGGTAGGCACTTGCCTGGCATGTGCAAGGCATGGGTTCAATTCTTAGCACCGCATATGAATTAAAAAAAAAAAAAAAAAAGAAAGAAAAAATGTCCATCAACAAATTCTTTTTAAAAAAGGTTAAAAGAATGTTTGCTAAATAACTATATAAAAACCATATATTGGGCTGGGTTGTGTGGCTCAGTGATAAGCGCTTGCCTAGCACGTGTGAGGCCCTGGGTTCAATTCTTAGCACCGCATATAAATAAATAAAATAAAGCACTATTGACAACTAAAAAAAAAAAAAAAAAAAAACCAAAAGTTATAGAGAAGAAGATTATTGGTTTGTGAAATCATTCTTCATGTACCATACCCAGCACCTTAAATAATATGTGTCCTTCATATACTAGGGAAAAAAAAATTGAACAGTTCAGTAGTTATTCTATTTCACATTGTGGTACAACCAGTCTCCAGAACTCTTTTTATCTTGCAGGACTAAAATCTGTGAGCATTAAACAATTCCCCTTTTACTCCTCTTGCTGTTCCTGGAAACCACTATTGGCTTTATCTGTGGTTATGAATTTGATTAGTCTAGATTCTCATGTAAATGGATTTGCAAAGTATTTGACTTTTCATCACTGGCTTGCTTCACTCAATGTTATCAAGTTTCTTCCATGTTGCATTTTTATCTTTTCATCCACTGACAGACATTTGAACTGTTTCCGTCTTTTGGCTATTGTGAGTCCTATGGTTAAGAACATGCGTGTGCACCTACCTCTAAAAGACTAAAAGATGCTCTTTTTTTTTTTTTTTTTTTTTTTTTTTGTGTGTGTGTGTGTGTGTGTGTGTGGTGCTGGGAATTGAACCCAGGGCTTTATGCTTGGGAGCAAGTGCTCTACCCCTGAGATGCACCCTCTGCTTTGAATTCTTTGCAGCATAGACCCAGAAGTGGGATTGCTGGAGCATTTGGCAATTCTGTTTTTGTATTTTTGAAGAATAACTATATTGTTTTCTATAGCAGCTGCATCATATCACATTCTTGACAATAATACAAGGACTCTGATTTCTCCATATTTTCATCAGCACTTGATTGATATGGTTTGTTTGTTTATGGTATATACCCTAGTATTTGTGATATGCTCTCTCTTGGTGATTTTGATTTGTATTTCTGTAAAAATTAGTAATGTTTAACATCTTTTTTTTTTTTACCATTTATATATTATCTTTGGAAAAGTATATTGTAAGCTTTAGCTCATTTTCAAATCAGGTGATTTAGCTTTATATTGTTGAGTTGTAGGAGTTATTTATATATTCTGGATGCTAACACCTTATCAAATATGTGGTTTACAATATTGCATTGGTTTCCCTTTCATTCTGTTGATTGTTTCAAATTTGGTGTATTCTTGTTTGTCTATTTTTGCTTTTGTTGCTTGTGCTAATGATCATATCTAAGAAGTCATTGCTAAATCCAGTGTCACGAAAGTTCTCCTTGTGCTTTCTTCTAAGAGAGTTTTTTTAATCGTAGATATTGTGTTTTAGTATTTAATCCATTCTGTTATATTTTGTATGTTGGTAGGGTAAGAGTCCAACCTTATTATTTTACATGTAGATATCCAGTTTTCCCAGTACCATTTGTTGAAGAGAATATTTCCTTCTGTTAACTAGTTTTGATACCCTTGCATGAGATAATTTACCACATGTGCAAGGATTTTTTTCTGAGCTCTCTATTATAATAAATTTTGAAATTGGGAACTATGAAACTTCTTATCTTGTTTCCTCTTTTTCTCCAGGACTCTTTTTTCTCCTCCTCCTCTTGTTCCTCCTCCTCCTTCTTTCTATCTTTTTTTTTTTTCCTCCAATTTGATGGACTTTGAGATTTCTCATGAATTTTAGGTAGATTTTTTCCATTTCTGTAAAAAATGTTATTCCCACTTTGATAGAAATCACATTAAAACTGGGGATTGCTTTGAGTAGTATTAAAGTCTTTAAAATAAAAGGGTTTCCAATCCATGAATATGGAGTTTATTTCAAGTTATCACTATTCTTTCATTGCTTTCGACATCATTGTAGTTTTTAGAGTACAAGTCTTTCAATACCTGGATTAAATTTATTCCTATTTTATTCTTTTTGTTGCTATTGCAAATGAAGTTGTTTTCTTGTCATCCTGTCCATTGTTAATATATAGAAATGCAACTGATTTTTGAATGTTGATTTTGTATTTTACAACTTTTCTAAATTGATTTATTAGTTATAACAGGGTTTTTTTGTAGGATGTTTAAGGGTTTTGTGCATATAGGATTATGTCATCTGAAAACAGGATAATGTTATCTCTCCCTTTTCAATTTGGATGTCTTTTCCTTTTCTTGTCTAATTGCATTGGCTAGGACTTCCAATATTATGTTGAATAGATGTAGTAATAGCAGACACCATGTGATCTTTTTTCTTCATTTTTAAAATGTGGCTTATTAAACATTATTAAAACTCTAATTTAGAGTTTCCTAATTAGTAAAGTTCTGAGGAAAGCTGAGCAAAACATCCTGACTGAATGAATCTCACGGCTGAATTGACTTTATCTTCAAGATGATAGGGGAGACTGAAATGATTCCTAATGATCTCTGGAAGGCCTGTCTTATCAAAGCTGTATGCAGGTCTCCAGGTCTTCACCATGCTCAGGGAAGGCAGATCATGCACCATAAATGCATGACTAAGAGCTGTTTTCTTCTCCAAGCCATTCCTACTCTAGGGCGTTGGCACTGATTCCTCAGCTTGGAGCTCTCTTCCTTCCTGTCTTTGCATGGCTGGGCTTTTCCCTCTTCATTCAGTTCTCAGCTCAGATATCAGCTGCTCACAGATTCCCCCTCTGCCCTTTCTAATGTGACTGCTTTCCCCATGTCTTGATCTTTTCTCAATATTTATCATGCTTTTCATGTGATAGCATGCCTAGGTGAAAGCCCAATTATCAGTCTACTAGGAGACTCTGGCCAGGGACTCTGGTTGTTTGGGGCCACTGTATCCCTTGGCACCGTTCCCAATCCTTAATGGGTACAAATTTTATTTCACTTTGCATCTTTAAAATGTAGCAAATGCAGAGGTGTCATTTGGCAAGTCTGACATGGTTGGAGTGCCTTCAGGATCTAACAACAGTGGTTGAGGATATTCAGATATTTTTCTGTGAATGATGAAAATCTATTAACACAACATGGGAAAGGACAGCAGGAGAGAAGCAAATTATATCATTTTTTCTAAAAATTCACCAAAGTAAGATGCAAAATTAGATTCAGTCTTTCAGTGAGGTTAGAGTCCTTTAAGCAAAATTGCTCCCAACTTGGTGTCTCACACATGAAACAAATGGAATCTTTAACTATTATTCCTGTGCTCTTGCTAGGAAAAAAAGTTTTCTTTTGTGTTTTACATTCATGAAACTTATGTCCCTTGTATGCACATTTCCCCCAGCTTGAATCATGGTAGAGTGCCTTAATTTCTAGCATCAGTAATGAGTTTGCTGTACAAAACCAGGTTGTTTTCATCTTTCTTCATAGTACAAGTGAGTTAATGCAATCACCTTTTGGGTAAAATTGTGTCTCTGTGCACACTTGGGAACACTTGCCTGTATGTACAACTTCACTTTTCAAACCACAGAAAATTCCTAGAAATCAACATTCATTCTTTTTTTCCTCTCCAAGATAGAATTTATGTTATCCATACTCAAAATTGTTTTAGTTTTTCGTTGCTGTATGGGGTAGTGTGTGTACATATATTGTTTGTTTATTGAGTTTTGGAGGAAGGTGAAGGAGAATGGAAGCAATGTTGGGAAATGATGGACACAAACTCAAATTTAGCATTTGTATTCCAGAGGCACCTTGACATAATACCCAGAATGTGGTTAAATATCCCACAAACTCTATAGCCACATCATGGCTTGGAAACATTGTTCACCATTCTGTCTCAGACAAATCGTCTGGAAATACAAATAATGAGAATAAGGCTAATAACAATAGAAAATTTTTCTAGAACACTAAATCTGAGCCAGGCATTCTGCTATTCACATTCCTGGGATGAACTCATTTGTTAATAGTAGTTATCATTTTCCTTGTTTCACAGAGCATGATCTCTGAGGGAGGTTAGGTAGCATACCCAAGGTCTAGGGCTGCTAGCAAATGGTAAATCCTATATTAAATTTATAGTGCTATTGCGATGATAGGTAAAAGAATGTGAGTAAGATATCACTATCCTAAGTGCATGTATGAAGTCACGAATGGTGTGAATATACTTTGTATACAACCTGAGATATGTAAAAATGTGCTCTATAAGTATAATATGAAATGTAATGCATTCTGCTGTCATTTCTAACAACTTAGAATAAAAAATAAATTAATTAAAAAAAAAGAATGTGAGTAAAATGGATAGACCTAGGGGACAAAGTTAGGTATTTAAAACTGGGTCGAGAAAAATGAATAGAAAAAATACTCTAAAGTAATTTGAGATAAACTTGTGGAATAATAAGCAGAAATTGATAGGTAATAGATCATGAATATAAGGTATATTTTTAATGGTGATATATCAAAGTGAATTGAGTCCACTATGGGTCATATTACATATAAACATAAAAGACAGAGATGGCCAGTGATAGTGGGTGGATTTTATAATAGACATTTTTAGAACTCTATTAGTCCTTAGTCCTGTTGTTACTGAGAGGGTAAGTCTGTAATAAAATGCAAAGAAAACTATGCAAAACAGTGAAAAAGCTCACTGCCTCAACTATGTTCATTTTAGTTTCAATGCAAGAAAATAATTAGTTGCTTCTGAACCTGGATTTCCCTTATGGATGATCTTAGTTGCAGGTCCCATGTCCCAAATGTGTGTCTAACAATTAGTCAGGGCTGATACCATGTGCTTCTTCCAAAATGCTGCAATTGAACATCTGGTGTGATGACTTCTATTAAGGGGGAGCTGAGTTTTACTCCATTACATTCTAGTTTAGGAGGTTGCAAATGTGTGTGGACATATTACCATGACCTATAATTGGATCAGCAATTTGTGGGCTCAGACGTGGAAGAGAGAACATTTTAAAAAGATGGGAAGGTGGAAACAGCTTGTCAGAAAATTTGCATGCCTCTCAGAGTTCCCTTTGCTTTAAGTAGATACACTGTGTCCTTTGGAAATCCTTGTCTCTGGCCCTATGACTTTCGCTGGTAGAACTGCAGCAGCTAAGAAAAACAAAAGAATGCCAGCATCTCTCGGGATGTTTGAAACACGGAAAAAGGAAAAAATGAAAACTAACTTTCAAATGCCAGCAGGTGGGGAGAAAAAAATTCCTTGGGGGTTTAGGAATGATATTTAAGAGACTTATATAATCAAAGTTTAAACCCATGTAGGAAGCATAGAGAAGTGAAAACTTGGGCTGAGGATGGGGCTCAGTGGTAGAGCACTCACCTGGCACACACGAGGCACTGGCTTCAATCTTCAGCACCACATAAATATAAAATAAAGGCATGTGTCCATCTACAACCAAAAAAAAAATACATATGCATATATATATGTGTGTATATATATATATATATTTATATATACATATATTTATCTATCTCTCACACACACACACACACACACACACACACACACACACACACATATAAGTTTTCTATAAAACTTTAGTGTATCCATGAACTCACATATTCATGAAGGGTCACCTGTGCTAAAGGTACGATGCCTGAATCACTATATGGAGAAGTGATGACTTGGTTTCTGACGCCCCCAAAATTACAAATTAACAAAAAGAATTGAAAATCACATGACATCTCACCCCAGGGAAATACCACCATTAATATTTAGATATATTGTCCTTTGGAGTCTTTTTCTTTTTTAAAAAAAGTATTTATTTTTTAGTTGTAGTTGGACACAATAACTTTACTTTATTTATTTTTATGTGGTGCTGAGGATCAAACCCAGGGCCTCACATGTGCTAGGCGAGTGCTGTACCGCTGAGCCACAACCCCAGCCCTGGAGTCTTTTTCTTAATATCATCTATATATTTTCCAATTTAAGTCATGCTGTGCACATTATTTTTCAGCATTTAAAAATAATATATAATAATAATTTATATTATTAACATATTTAGAAAATCTAGCATGTTGATAATTTCACAATATTATTTCTATTCCTGTATATGTTTCATTGTATACTTGTACTATATTTAATTTAATTAGTTTCAAATTAAAGATTCAACTCTTCACTGGATTTCAGTTGAGTTCTGAGTATCAGGGAAGCTAACCACTCTTGGAGACAGAGCTTTTCAGTCAGTTGTGAAGACAATGCACACAAAGGCTTCAGGAGTTTGAAGTATTTGCAAAGCAGAAATGATCAGTGTGGATGGGCTTAGCTGTTTGATGTGAAGAAGAAGGAGGGAGAATAGGAGGTGAGATCAAAGGAATAGTTGGGGTCCAGATCATGTAAGGCCATGGTAGTAGGTTTGGGTTTTATTCTGAGTGTAAGCAAAAGCCTTTGGATTATATTATTTAAGGAAGACATTTGATCTCTCTGCTTTATGTTTTGACTACCCTTTATAGGGCAAGGGTGAGATAGGAGACAGTACCAATGGCATTATTATAGCTCACACCTAATAGTGTCTTATAATAGATTGTTAGTATTGGAAACAGATGTAAGAAATTTGTGACAATATTTAGAGGGAAAGCTGTGAACACTTACTACTTAATTATTTTCTAAAAATATCACTAGATGGGAAAATTGGAACAAAAATTATGCACATCTTAGAGATTTCTGCATGTGTTCTCAAGAACAGGCGATTATAGTTCCTTCCATTTACCAGAAAGTGTGCTAAATATTGACTGTGTACAAATGAGTAAGATGCAATCTTTACTCTCAAGGAGGTCACGCTCAGTGATGGTTCCTTGCTGTCACCAAAATACCTGACAAGAACAACTTAGAGGAGGAAAGACTTATTTATTTACTTTTGTGGTTTCAGCCCATGCTTGGCCAGCTCCAAGGCAGAGACCTCATGGTAGAAGTGCATGGTAACAAAAAGCTGTCAGCTCAGGGAAGCTGGGAAGCAGAGACAAAGTCAGACAGGAAGGAGCCTGGGACAGATGTAGTCCCCAAGGTCAGGCTGCCAGTGGCCTTTTACTCCATCTATTCCCCACCTCCTCCAGTTACCATTCAGTACATTCAAATTATTAATCTATCAAATGGATTAATCCACTGATGAGGTTATAGCCTCACAATCCACTGTTTTCGTCTCTGAAATTTGCTGCTCTAAGAACTATGCTTTCAAAGCACAAGTTTTAGGTGGGGAGATTCCAGTTCCAAACAAAATACTCTATAAAGTTAGTTTTTATTATAGAATTATTTAGGTGATAAGTTATATATCAAATGTAATGTCTTCGTCCTATACAAGGAAAAAAATATCATAAGATTTTACATGTAAATAGTCTGGCATCCTGATCTTTGAAAGTAAGTCATTTTGTGTCACACTTTAAAAGAATAATGGAAATACTAGTTGGAAAACCTGAAAGCCTTCTAAATATCGCCCAGATTGAAACATACCCTGTGTGATAATGTGCATGTTGAACAACCATTGAGTTTTATTCACATGAAACTGGTATTGCATTTAAATTAAACATGTACTTGTATTTCTGAAATCACAAGTTTTTACTACCTTGAAAACATTATCCCTGTCTTAGAAAAATCAAGGGCTCAAATTCTCAACTCAGAACCTCAGTTTTGGTAAACCATAAGATAAAGAAAAAGAATAAATGATTATATATTTGAAACAGTTATTCTTTCAGCCAGGGGTGATTAAGAGCGATTTAAATTATTTTTTTTTTCTAAATTATAAAAGCTTTATGGCAAATTGGAATTTCTCTGGAAACATCTAATCTTGGGAGAACTCAGCAAGCAAGACTAATCACCAAAGTTCAAGATATTAGCACAGTAACAGTAATTTTCAAAGCTTGGAAAATGTGGCTATAATAAAGAAAATTAAACATCCCATACCTTCTTACTGATGAAAACAAGAATTAATACCTGGTTATTAAAAAAGGAAATGTTATGTGTCTTTTCATCTTTAAATAGCTGACCAAACATATGTGGAAACAACTCCTTACTCTGCTGTTTTCTCCCCAGATAGAGAAATTATGGGAAACAACAACAACAACAACAACAATTATGTTGAGAGTTTTTTCCCATATCGTAGTCTTTGGATGAATGAAGGAAAAGGTCCATAGGTTAGAAATGCTTAGGTGTCTAGAGAAGAAGAAAGCCTGCAGAAAGCCACAGAGATAAAGGAAGGATGAGGTGAAAGTCAAACTTGAAGGGTGAGTAGTTGTTCAGGTCCAGGTGGGTACAGGGCACCCACCTGCCGCCTGCAGGCTCGAGACCAGGAGACACCACGTGGACCCGACCTCCAGAAAGCAAGTCCTGAGCTGGAAGTGGCCAGGGCAATGCCACAGGTCTGGGAAATTATTAGGTTGGAGGAAAGTGACCTGCAGGAAGCTACTTCTCACTATTTAATGGTAGAACACCTTCAGGGGTTTATGTCAGTGTTTGCTTATTTTGGCTCATCTTACTAATTGTCACACTGGTCATCTGAGTGAAAATATTGGTTCAGTATGGATGACAGAGAGAAATAGAAACTTAGAAAGATGAAAAAAGAAAAAAAAGAACACCTGATGTGATTATTATAGACATGAGTTCAATAATGTTATCACTTACCATAATCCTAATATACCTACCCAGGTTATTTATTAATTACAAAGGAATCATAACTTCATGGTGGAGAAGCCTGGCAGATTCTACCTTCAACACTCTACAAGATAATACCACCAGATATAAGACATATTGACGTTCTTTATTCCTTATATGATGCATATGACATTGCATTTAAATTAAACATGTGCTTGTATTTCTTAAATCACAGGTTTTTACTACCTTGAAAACATTATACCTGTCTTAGAAAAATCAAGGACTCAAATTCTCAACTCAGAACCTCAGTTTTGGTAAACCATAAGATAAAGAAAAAGAATAAATGATAATGTATTTGAAACAGTTATTCTTTCAGCTAGGGGTGATTAAGAGCAAGTTAAATCAAGGTGACATTCTGGCCCAAACTGAAAATTCTCAACTTAATCATAAGGATACATCAGATAAACCAAAACTGGAAAACATTCAACCACATAACGGTGCTACTCTTCAAAAGTACTGACATCATCAGAAACAAGGAAAGATTGAGGAACTGTCACAGGTTCCAGCAGCTAGGAACTAAGGTCAAGGTTGGATTGTGGATGCATCTTGGAACAGAAAAGGACATTAGTGAATAAAGGTGTGCTATTTTAATAAGCTTTGTACTTTAGCTAATAATAATAAAATGGCAAGTAAAAAAATAAGAAAATGAACTTTCTAATTTGATATTGTTTTATGGTCATAGAAAATTTTAATCTTTGATGAAGTTTCATAAAAAGTACTAAAGAGAACCTCGCAGTACTATTTTTGTTCCAAATTAGAAAATAAATTAAATGGAAAGAGATTTAAAGACAATAACAAAACAGCAGAATTTAGTGTGTGTGTGTGTGTGTGTGTGTGTGTGTGTGTGTGTGTCCAAATTTCCAGTAACAGTTGCTATATACCCAAGTTGGAAAAAATGACAAAAAACCATGAATAGGCCATTCAAAAATTAATAAAGTTAAGAAATAAAAAAAAAAAACACAGGAAGGAAAACACAAACACACAAATTTGTTTCACTATTTATTTTCTAGAATTCTAAGCCAAATAGACAGGAAAATTTAAAATCTTGGCATAAGAAAAAGAAAATTACAAAGACAGCAAAACAAAAGTAAAAATGAAAAGAGATTCTAGACATTAAGAAGATTTTTGCATGAGAGCGTGTGTTGGTATGTGAGCTCATCAGAGCCTTACCTAGAATGGGCTGATTTTATTCCTAGAAGTGGCCTCGGAAGCTGCCTGGTCCAAGGGCCTCATTGCACACAGTGGAGAGTCCATGACCATTTGGGGTGGTCTGGTCAGGCCCTCTGGGAGGTTGTGGGACACCCTTCCCGCATGCATGCATGGAGGAGACTTACTCCCGCTGCTCTCCCCACCCCAGGTAAAAGCAACCCTTGTTTTCTCAAATTCCGAAGTTCCTTAGGTATACTTGTTCTTTAGAGTTGGAAACAAGCCTGTGACTCTGAAAGGATTCACTCAAGGTCATTCTGCAGGGAGGTGGGACTATTGGGATATAGATTTGAATGTGTCTGACCCAAGACCTGCTTTTAAAAAGCACTTTTCTGAGTTTCAACACATGTATAACATCCTGTAACCACTGCAGCCAGAAGCTACAGAACAGCCCTGTCACCCACATCATTTCCTCCTGCTCACCAGTAGAATTCAGCCTCCCCACATGAGTTTCAGGAGATCACCCACCTGTTCTTTGCCCATACAGTTTTTCCTTTTCCAGAATGTCATATAAATGGCATCCTATAGTGCATATCCTTTTGATCCTGTCTTCTTTCGCTTAAATTTTTGTATTTGTAAGCCAATGATGTTGTTTCATATCTTGATAATATTTTTTCTTTTTCATTGCTGAGTAATATTCTGTTTTATGGATGCATTATGTTTTGTTTATTCCTTCATCTTCTGATGAATGGTCAGATGGCTTCCTGTTTGGACTAAAGTAATATTTGCACCGAGGAGTGGGATTCCTAGATCATAGATCAAATGTATGCTAACTTTGTAAGAAACTATCAACCTGGTTCCCACGTGGCCGGTAGTTTTGTATTTCTGCTTGTAATATGGAAACTTGCTTTCAGTGGCTGTGCATTCCAGCACTTGGAATTTCCCATTGTTTTTCATGTTTTTACTTGATCTTTCCTAATGGTAGTAGGATCTCTTTATGTTTTTTTTTTTTTGTTTGTTTGTTTGTTTTTTGTTTTTTTTTTTTTTTTTTGTACCAGGGTTTGAACTCAGGGGTGCTAAACCACTGAGCCACATCCCACATCCCCAGTCCTTTTAATTTTTTATTTTGAGGCAGGGTCTCACTAAGTTGCTTAGGGCCTCGCTATGTTGCTGGCCCTGGCTTTGACTTTGGGATCCTCTTGCCTCAGCCTTCTGAGCTGCTGCAATTACAGGCATGCACCACCCCACCAGGCTCTCTTTATGGTTTTTAATTATTTTTCATAGTGACTCATGATGTTGAACATGATTTCATAAGGTTAGCATTTCTATGCTGCTTTAGCAAAGTGTTGCTCATATCTTTTGTATATTTCTTAGTGGCTTGTTAGATGAGTTTTGAGGAGTCTTTATATCTTTATTTTGTCAAATATGTGAACTGTCAACATTTTATCCCAGTCTGGGGTTTGTATTTTCACTCTCTTCATACTGTTTTTCATGTACCAAATATTTTTTATATTTCATTGAGATTCAGTTCACCATTTTTTTTTTTATCAATTGTTCTTTTGGGTTTATATCAGAGAAGTCTTTGTCTAACTTCAAGTTCACGAAGAATTTCTTCTGTTTCATTTCAAGGTTTTGTCATTTCACTTGTTTTACTTCAATCTATGCTGGATTTGTATGGTAGGAACTCCACATCAAACTTCTATATCTATTTGCATATAGATGTTCCAGTTAACCTAGTTCATTTGTTGAAAGCATTAGACATTCTACAATCTTTGTACCTCTGACACAAATCAAGTGAACATACTGGTGTATGGGTTTGTTTTTAGACTCTCCTGTTTTATCAGTCTGTGTTTCTATCAGTGCCACAAACACTGTCTTAGTCTAGCTTAAGAGTGACTCTTACAATCCAAGTCAATACTCCCAACTCTGTTCTTTCCTTTTACCATCATTTTGGCTGTTCTTCTTCCTTTGTTTTCCACACAAACTTTAGAACCATTTTGTCAATATGTACCAAAAAAAAAAAAAAAAAAAAAAAAAAAAAGAAAGAAAGAAAGAAAAGAAAAATCTGCTGGTAGTATCTAAATAGGGACTGAATTTCATCTAACTCAGGAAGAATTAGAATCTTACTGTTCACTCTTTGAATCCAGGAACATGCTATATATATCCATTAATTTAGGCATGCATGCTTTTGACTCTGGGTATGTGCATGTGTGTTTTACTTTAAGTAGATAACGAAGTAGAAGAAAAATAAAACAAATATGAATCTCATAGATGCTGGTCTTTCTTCTCATTTTGCTGTCCTCCCTAGTCTGCCCACTACCATTTCCTTTGCAGAGTTCACAGTTAGATGCTGTTTTATTGCTTCTAGGAGCAGGATTTATAAAATTAGTTGGAGAAAGAGCATATAGTAGGCTTACTTTTAACTTGCTTAATGTTGAAAATCTTTTGGGTTTAGTTTTAATCATCTAAAACCCTTCCTGTTTGGGGATAACATGGATTGCAGAATACCCAGAGGTAGTTTATTTGGGGCTTTTCAGCTTGAATAAAGTAACTGTGAGATAGCTTCTCAAGGTGTGTTTATTAAGTGAACTTACAATGTGGAATTTCAAAGGATCTAGCTCAGGTGCATAAGGGTATAGGGCAGAGGAAAAACTCAGGTCCACTTTGTAAAATTTTATGTCCAATAGCATACATTCAGATTCAAGAGCTTCTCCCCCTCTTGATAATGTCAGGATTGTGTAATTTAAAAATAAATGAAATGGAAATTGATGTGACAATTTGCAGAATCACCAGAGTCTGTCTGGGAGCATTTCTTAGCAGGCAGTAACTTGCTGACAAATAACAGGAGTTAGACTGTAACACAAGATCTCACAATATTACCATTTATTTAGCCCCCAAAGAGATTATAATTTCATGTGTCCAAACACATCTCAACTGATTGGTAAACTCTAGCACCTTCCAAACTAAACTCTCCCAAATCTCAAGGGGATTTATTATCAAGAAAGTTTAAGTAGCAAAATAATAATAATAATGTTTATTATTATTATAAATTATATTTTCCATTTTATCTGCAAGAATTGGAAATCACTGAATTTATTCTCTTAGAGTATTAATTGAATTTTTAATTTATGTCCTCTTTTTAAGTTATTTGTAATATACACACGTGAAAAAAATGCATCTGGTCTTCTTTCTGTTTTCTAGCTATATTATTTGAGAATCTTCAAGTTTTTTTAAAAATTATCATAAATAAAATGCTTTTCTAGAGACCCTGGACTAAAACAGAATGCTGCAGAAAAGAAGCCCACCTTGAGATATTTCATATGCTCTTAGAATGTTAATATATCTTTTGTTAGAATAGAAGTTTGGTCATAAGTTTAAAAGGTTACACAGGGACTTATGAATTCATTCCAAGTATGTATGTGTGTGAGACCACAGAAAACATTTAACAGTTTTTAGAGGGACTATATTTTTCTATAACCTATTCTGTGTTTATAGCATATCATCTTATAAATTATGTTTTCAAACGGTGTAACTAAATTAGGATTATCAATCTCAACCAAGGGTGGGAAGTGAGGACTTGATGGAGATTGCACTACATCTTACACACAGAACTATCCAGTTATGGGCAGAAATCCAACAGGTGGGCCTCACGGGGCCCTCATCGATTCACTATTTGTGCCCCAGGCACTGTGTTGCCCCTGGGGTTGGTTGCCGAGATGATTAAAATATCATTCTAGTTTCTCTTTTCTTGAAACCCCCAAGTAGGGCATAGTGAATTGGTTTTGAACTAGAATTGTAATTATCTTTTTTCAAATGAGCACTTGGTCCTTTACTTAGTTGTTCAATGAAGGGGAGAAAGCAATTACATTGTACCCATAGGCCTCTAGTGGATAAAATCTTACAATAAATATGCAGGCAGTTCATTCATAATGTATAGCTTTTGTAGTTTATAAATTTCACTTGAGTTGTACATTTAATTCCCTGCATGATTTCCTGATTGGATCAGGCTTTCATTAAAATCCCTGTTTATAGTTACTCTAACAGAAGCAAAAAAGAAGTGATGTGCATGTACAGCCTAGAAAAAGTAAGTTGTGACTCCAAGATCAGTGCCCTCTTTGAAGCATTTCGTTCTCTGAAAAACAAGGAACCCAGCATGTTGAGCCATAATCCATGGATTTAAATTCTCATGTAGTATTGACTGAGTTAATGTTGTTCAGTTAGCTAGGAAGTGTCTTGGAGAAAATGTCATCTCTGCTGGGAGACCCACCTGCATTAGACTGATTAGGATTCTCATTTTTTAACTCTTGCAGTTGCTACTGTATTAAATAAATCACTTTCTAAACCATTATTTTAAATTTGCATTCTGTATGGAAGTGTGAACTTCATGAAGCTGTTTCTCTTCACTGGTCCATTATGATTCTGTGCATCACTGGGCTCTAAAAAGCAGGTCTCCTTCCTCTTCTTCACATATGCTAGTCCTATGTTGGCTTAGGTCCTTTGCAGACTCTCCTATGCTTTGGATATTCTGCTAAGAGCCAGTGGTTTGGGCTCCTTACCTGGTCTCAGTACGCCGACTCCTTAAAGAGCTTTCTCATTACAATCCCAGTGAATGAGCTCATGTTCTGCTTTCTTTGCATCATAGAATGGAGCATTATTTGACATTATTTTGTCATTTTTCTATAACTTTATTGAAAACTTCCCTGAGAACATGCATTTAACCTTTTCTTTTTTGTTGTATATGACAGCAGATTGCATTACAATTCATAATACACATATAGAGCACATTTTTACATATCTCTGGTTGTATACAAAGTATATTCACACCATTCGTGACTTCATACATGCACTTAGGGTAATGATATCCATCTCATTCTACCATCTTTTATTTTTTTCTTCACCCTTTTGCCCCCTTCCTTCCCCTCCCTCCCCATTGGCCATTCTAGTGTTCCTCTAATCCTCCTATGCTCCCCATCCCAACCCCACTGTGAATCAGCCTCCATATATCAGAGAAAACATTCAGGCATTTAGCTTTTTGGGATTAGCTAACTTTACTTAGCATATATTCTCCAATTTCATCCATTTACCTGTGAATGCCATTATTTTATTCTCTTTTATTGCTGAGTAATATTCCATTGCGTATATACACCACATTTTCTTTATCCCTTTTACCCCCATTTCCTCCACGATGCCTGTCACATCATACGTACAAATTACACATTTGTTGAACAAATAAATATATTAAATATTAGATCTGATATGCTCATTAATTCTTTTAGAACACAAGAAAACAAGGGCATGGCCATTTTTTGAAAATTATGTTATACCCCACCTACAATAGTCCTGTATACTACACTTTCAAAAATGCAAATTAACTATCAAGTATTTATGTCTTAGTATCTTTCCTCCTGGGAAATATATAATATTCTTCAATTGGATATATTCTCTTCACTCCTCCTGTATTTATAGCCCCCTACTATGTGCATGTATAGCACATAGCAGTTGTCTAGGAAGAATGCATTTAATAAAATACTACATACTTATCTAGGGGTAGTTGATAGTGTTTGGCCATATGTAATTTTTTCTTAGTAACAATGAGGTGCTTGTCTATCCCTTGAGTCTATTTTGGTAACAAAAACTTTTCTTCTCATATCCACAGGATTATACCTTGACAATGTACTTTCAGCAAGCCTGGAGAGATAAAAGGCTGTCCTATAACGTAATACCTTTAAACTTGACTTTGGACAACAGAGTGGCAGATCAGCTCTGGGTGCCTGATACCTACTTCCTGAACGATAAGAAGTCATTTGTTCATGGAGTGACTGTCAAAAACCGCATGATCCGCCTGCATCCGGATGGCACAGTCCTTTATGGCCTCAGGTCTGTAGTATCCATTTTAATATTTAACTTTTCCTGAACAAAATAATTACTGATTTTTGTAACAGAAGAGTATTGTGCTGTTTTCCTTACTCTGCCTGCAATTTTGCTGATAAACAGTTAAACCTCCTATCCAGTAAATATCTGAGAGCTTAGGATAGCATGTTTACAAAGGGACTTAGCTCCAGCTAAGACTTAAGTTTTTTTTCTGAATTATCTTCCAATATCAGCTGCTGATCCTAAAGCTGCTTTCTTTAAGGAAAAGGGATAAACAATATCAAAATAACTGAGATGCAAGGTTTCTTCAGAATGAAAAAAAATATATATCATGGATGCTGAATGATTGTGTTTGAATGTGACAGATGCTCTGTTTTGTAAATTGCTCCTGAGCTGCTGAACTGGGTCATGGTCCTCTGATGACAGGAAGGCTTAGTGTGCCCTCGCACCCTCCAAGGAGCATTCTGACCTGAAAATAAACAAAGTAGTTGTCTCATGTTTATTAATAGTATAGTCATACTCTTAAAGGTACCTCCCTGTCAGAAAAGAATTATGATGCTATGGTATTTGGATGAGGATCGTTTAAATTAGACAGTTTCTACTTTTAAACTTTATTTTATATTAAAAGGAATGTATGACCTCCTGGGTAAAATGTAGAAAAAAGATACACACACATACATGTGTGCGTGTGCATACACACACACACACACACACACACACACACACAGAGACTTCTGAAAATAATACAATGTAGAGAATTTCTTTCATTGTAGTTCACATCTACTCACCTGGCATTTGACTGCATTTGATGAACAATTGATACAGATCTTAGTCTGGACAAAGCAGTGTTGGGAAAAAGTCACTGTTGTTAATGAAATAACATTCATCAAAGAACGCATTATAGAGGAAGATATTCCAAATTTTAACATTTTCAGTAGCCTTTGATCTGTTCTATTTTGTGGAATAGTGATGATAATAATAATCGTGTTATCATTGATTGAACACTGGTTAGAGTTAAACGCTGAGCTAAGTGTTTCCCATGTATTATCATACAGTAGTCTTCCCCTTATCTACAGTTTGACTTTCTTGCGTTTCAACCGTGTGGTGTGAAAATATATGAAAAGTTCCAGAAATAAACTACATGTTTAAATTGTGCACTATTCTGAGTTACATGATAAAATCTTAGTTGCCATCTTGCTCTCTTCCACCTGGGATGTGAATCATCTTTTTTGTCCAGTGTTTCCATGCTGTATATGCTACCCAACTATTAGTCACTTAGTAACTGTCTTAGGAATCATAACTACTATCACAGTATTGCAGTGCTTGCATTAAAATAACCCTTATTTTTCTTAATATGGCCCCAAATTGCCAGTTCACCTATGCCAAACTGGCAGTTCACATACGCTGAAGAGAAGTTGTAAAGCACTCCCTCTGAGTGAAAAGGTGAATTTTCTTGAGTTACAAGGAAAGAAAAAGCATCATACATTTAATTTGCTAAGATCCATAGTAAGGAATGTATCTTTTAACTGTAAAATTGTGAAGAAGGAAAAAGAAATCCATACTAGTTTTCTCTCACACCTCAAATTGTAAAAATTATAGCCACAGTAAGTGATAGTGCTTAGTTAAGAAGGAAAAAGCATTAACATTGTGGGTGGAAGACATGTCAAGAAAATGTGTTCCCATTGACAGCAGTGTCTTCTGCTATAAAGAACTAAGCCTAAGAAGACTTTGACACAGGATCCTCAGAAACAATTGACACCAAACCATTTATTGCAACAAAGGGATGGTCACACCTATTCAGAAATAAGTTTTAACTAAAAAAAATTGTATATATATGACATTTACTGGAGAGGCTGCGTCTGCTGATGAAGAAGCTGCAGTCACATTTCTGGCAGAGTGGAAGAAGTTGATTAAGGACAAAGGATCACATCCAAAGTACATCTTCAAATTCAGTGAAATTGAGTTCTTTTGAACTAAGATGTGCAGTAGAACCCACATTCAAAAACAGGAAAGGAAAGGAAAGGGAAGGGGCAGGAAGGGAAGGGAAGCAGGGTGTAAAGTATGGAAGGGCAGGTTTTCAACTCTGTGGCAACAGGGCACGTGAGAAAGTCAGGCATGGGATGCAAAGTAGAGAAGCTACATGCACTTGAAAAAAAAAATGAATTTTCTGCCCATGTTCTGGCAACATAATCAGAGAGAGTGGGCAACAGCTATCCTGTTTATGAAAAAGTTCTTCTAGTGCTTCATTTCAGAAGTGAGAAAATACTTGGAAGAGGGAAGGTTAGAATTTGAAGTTCTATTAATACTCCACAGTGTCCCTGGCCATCTTGAATCTGCTTACTATGTAAATCAAAATGCCCACATTGTATTTTTACCTCCTTGCTTTAGCTCCTTGGACAGAACATTGTTCAGTTTGTCAATGCCGCATATATCCACCTGGCATTTGATTGCATTAGATCAGCAAATGATATAGACCTTCATCTGGATATAATACAGCAATGGTCATAATTCCCTATTGCTGCTGAAATAATCTCCATCAAAGATTCCAATGATGAATTGAAACAAGGCATTGTCACTATCTTCAGGAGTAACGTAAGGAACGAGGTAATAAATTATGGTAAAGTCTTCCCAAGGAATGATGGAGAAGTTAAGAAAATCATTTCCACGACAAGACAAGTAGGTGGAAAAGGATTTGCCAACACACGTGGTGGAAAAGTGGAACAACATATGGAAGGCCATCAAGAAGTGTTAACAAATGAGGAATTTTAAGCACTCATTGAGTCTCTCGTAGAGACGGAACAAGATGAAGAAGAAAAACCTGAAGAGAACCAGCAGTGTGGGCATTCCTAAAATTTGCCGAAGGTTTTCTAATTATGCAGACATTAAGGGTCAAGGCGATGGAATGCGATCCTCAGATGGAACGCAGCATTAAAGTTACCCATGTGGTCCCTGAAGGATGACAGCCTCTGCAGCAATACGTTGATGAGTCCCAAAGGAAGACCAACAATGTCTGGTTCTGATAGTCTTCCGAAAGCTTTCTGCAGTCAGCTACCAAAGATCACTAACCCCTGACATCACCTCATCCTGACATCCACCCATCACTATTGTCATGGCTCGATGATCACCTGCCACAGATGATCCTCCTCCTGACACAGCGTCAGAAGGTCAGTGGCCGCCTAATCCTCCATCACAGCGCCCCTGCCCATCACTTCACTGCGTCTCCCCACAGAAGGGGAGTGCAATAAGAAAATTTGAGCGAGAGCACATTCCATGCACATGAACTCAATTACTGTGTGGCTATAATTGTTCTATTTTATTCTTGGTTACTGTTATTAATCGCTTGCTGTGCTTTATTTTATAAATAAAACTGTACTAGAGGTGTTTATGCATAGCAAAAAGCATAGTGTACCTAGGGTTTGGTACCCACCATGGCTTCAGGCATCCACTGGAGATCTTGGAAAACATCCCTCCCAAGGATCAGGAGGAACTTCTGTACTAATACTTACAGGAGCCCCACATATTATGAACTGCTACAACTTTACTTTCAAAGGAAGAAACAGAAGACAATGAACCTTGCCCAAGATCACACAAAAAAAGTAAAAATCTTTGGAGATGGAATTTGAACTGTGTTCCAGTTTCAAAACCAGAGCCAGATGCCCCACAGGGATACCTGTACTTGAATATTTTTCTTATCTGTTCTATCTCATTTTTATTTTCTGCTTCACTCATGTGTTATCTTAGACCCTGAGATTCAGATTCTGTTTACCATGGTTGTAGAGAGAATGGCATTTGGCTATCAAGGGAGGGGGGAAAAAAAAAAAGGAAAGACAGAGAGGGAGCCCTGGAGGCAAAGCAATGGATTAGACACCCACGCTGCTCACATACATGCTTAGGAAGGAAGAAAACAGAGAGAAAATGCACTGAACAGTGTCTGAAAAAAATTCTGTCACAGTGGTGACTTTGAAAGTACTAATGGAAATAATTGTGTTCAGCAGATCCGCTTTGCTAAACTTGAAGTCAACCACACAACACAGACAGTCACAAAGACCTTGATGAATGAGTGGCCGTGGGTTCAGTGGAGACCCGGGGAATTTGGAAAGGTTGCAGCTCACACTTCTCAAAAGTTAAGCATAGAAAGAAGTAGGTATCTGGAAGAAGGCCGAGGGAGGTAGAGAAATTATAAGTCGGCCACTCAGCAGGGAATAGCAGGAGGGAGGACTTCTAAATACAAGCAGTGGCCAAGCAGCAGGCTCTGTGATGGGCATACTTTTCCCATCAAATCATCTCATCTTCAAAGAATTCATGCAGAAATCATCCCGATTTTCCTACAATGCTCACCTTTAGGGCAGAGATCATGTCATATTCTTTTTTTAAATCAGTACTGATACTGCGTGCAGTGATGCACACCTGTAATCCCAGCAGATTGGGAGGTTGAAGCAGGAGCCTCACGAGTTCAAAGCCAGCCTCAGCAACTTAGTGAGGAACTAAGAAACTCAGTGAAACACTGTCTCCAAATAAAAAATATATATAAAGGGTTGGGGATGTGGCTCAGTGGTTAAGTGCCCCTGCGTTCAATCCCCAATATCAATAATAATAATAATAATAATAATAAATCCAGTACTGACAAAGCACCTACACGTAAATAGCAACTCAGTGAATGTTGGGAATGAATTTGTGAATGCATACATACAAAGTTGAGTGGACAAGAAAATCAGCAATCAGAATATCTTTGGAATTGAGAGAGACTAGGAATACCAATATAGATGACGAACTGACTTCTTTGCATTGTCACTAGTTATACCAAAAAAAAAAAAAAAAAAGATGACTATGTTGTTACTCATTTGACCCTTGGATACCATTTCTGTGCTTTGAACACTGGATAGTAGGAAATCATCATTCTCCCATCCCCACTTCCCTAAAAGGGCTGCTGATAAAATATGCAGGTTCTTGAAAAACATCCCACATGCACAGGGCAGCCTCACAAATTGTGATCGTTCTCTCAATTGTGTTGTTAATTCAGAAGATTCATTTTCAGAAAATTTATGAATGTACCATTTCAGTTTTTTTTAATGGATAAATAGTAGAACAATTTATTTCTTAACTGGTAATTTAATGTAGTCATGCTCTTCCTTTCTCAACTCCAGGGGTTTTATTTGTGATAGATAAGTAAAAGGAATTCAATTAAATGTCCACTGATAGGGTTGATTCAGAGATGCTCATATCCTCCTCCTGCTCATCCACCCATAATTTGGCATGTTTTATTGCTGGCAATCTAACAGGAAATTTATCTTGTGTCAGTATTCAATAACAGCTGTATTGAAACAACACTTAAAATATTGCTATCAGAGGATAGTACTCAATAAAGGATTTAACATATACTCATCACTCTGTGAGAACTATGCATGTATTATCTCAGTTAATGTTAACTGTAGGTCTACAGAGTAGATTGTATTAGTTTCTCCCTATTGCATGAAGAAATGAAATCATGTATAAAATTACACTGCCACTGTGCAGGGGGTCATAGTCATCTGAATGCTGAATGCAGAGGTATTACTCTTCATTGCTCTGTCCTATTCTCCACATATTGGTAAGATGGAAATAAATAGTAGGGATCACCTGTGAGTACCTGGCAAAAAAAAAAAAAAAAAAAAAAAATTAAAAAGAAGTTAAGAAAAGCTTGATGGAAACAGCTTTCATTAGATCTATAGATACAGACTTTATTCTTGATAGAACAAAAAGGTCCAAAATAACAAGCATATTTTTCAGGTCTTGAGGATCACTCTAGTTCAAGTTTACTAAAAAGATGCTTTGGGGTGTGTACATTCCTAAGGCACTGGTAAGATTGTTGTGAAGAACGTGGTGTTGGTGAGTTCATCAGCCCAACTAAAGCAAGCAGCAAAGCAGTCATCCAGACCTGGACACGGAAGGCCAAGATAGGTAGAGCTTCAAATGCCAAGGCAGTGACCACAGAACTGGGTACAACCAGGCCTTTGAGCTGAAGGCCAGGGGAGTTCAAGGCATAAGCTGAGAGTATAAACTCCCCACGCCTTGAGACCTGAGAAGGCTGGAAGGAGGAGGGAAAGACACTCATTCATAGGATCTGAGCGAGCTTCTTGCATAGGGTTTTCTTGGTGAAATGTTCAGGCATTAAGACAGTAAAGAGAGAGAGAGCCAAATGGCAAAATGTAATGCTTGTTGAATTCGGTGATGGGTACGTAGGTGTTCACTTTGTCATTCTTTCTGCTTGTCTGTATGTTTAAAAATGTTCATATTAAAATTTGGAAAAGGAGATAGTTATACTTCAGAAGTCAGTAGTCCTCTAGTTGTGTTATCTAGGAAATATGACTCATAATTGAAGAGGTCTGTAGCCAAGTCATGCTCTTTCTGACCTTTTGGAGGTCGAAATCATCTAAGAACAGGAGGAGCTGTATTTACAGAAGGGCCATCTCATTTCAGAGGATGTGTGGCTCAGTGGGTGGCATCCATGACCACAGATGGCCAGGCTAAGCTATCATCCAAAGAGCAAGGTCAAAGCTCTTCAGCTAATACGTGGCTAACTTCCTTGGAAATTCTCCCGCAAGAACAGGCCCATTGCTTCTGACTGTGTACAGCAAGAGTGCTAAGTCTATACTCATGGTGATGCACTGTGTTTGGTTAGCATGAGTTTTGAGCATAGTGCACCAGCTGCTCTGCAACAAGCCCACATCAAGGTACCACGGCTGTTGGAAGTTCAAACTGTGATGACTGAAACTTAGAAATAGGAAAAATATTTTAAGATCCTACTGTGACAGGACTAAATTCTGATCCTGATTGGATCTTTGTTTGTTTCTCCTTCTCCAAAAGCTTAGGTGTGCAGCTTCCTCTCCATTTTTTCCATTGTTCCTCAGCTTGATAATAATTTCAGACTCAGGGAACAGAGTCCTCGTACTTCAGGGGTAAATCAGTGAACACAACTGTGCACATCAACCAGTTTCTTAACCAAGAGCTGTGTAATAGAGCTTGGGCTTTAATTCAGTCCTTGGTCTCTCACTTCTTGCTGAACTTTGATTTGATTCTCCAGGGACGAATTTGGTGATATAAATTTTGTTACAACTCATCATTTTTGTATCAGTGATCCACGAATATAAAAGAATG
Organism: Tamias sibiricus; assembly: GCA_025594165.1. Taxonomy (NCBI): domain Eukaryota; kingdom Metazoa; phylum Chordata; class Mammalia; order Rodentia; family Sciuridae; genus Tamias; species Tamias sibiricus. The sequence continues at coordinate 18,569,299 of CM046662.1, forward strand.
CACAAACATGAGACTAGAAAACGAAATGTTTTATTTGGAGTAGCACACTAACAGGTGGAGAGTGAGTGTTTAATGTTACTTGACATTACTAAGGGCATGCAGAGAGGGGTAGAAAATTTTAGTTGCACCCATTTTTTTTTCATTATTTTGTGAAGGAAGACAGGAGGTCCTTCGTCTAGACCCAGGAGAATGGCAGCATGCAGGTGCATTGAAGACAATGCCAGAGTCTCTACCTGTCTCGTCCAGAATGAAAAGGAGCCAGCTCAGAGGACTTGGAGGACTGTCAGATGTGTTGAGGACACAGATGTGCTGGAGCGGTTATCTCCAGCCATTGCACATGGCTGCTTGAGCTCAGCAGTAAGGAAATAGGTTCCTGGTTTAAGACCTGAGCAATGGTGACAGTCTTTAAACACTGTTCTGTGGCACATCGGAAGCATGTGCTCAGTAACTCCTTTACTCAAACATTGCATGATTCTTCTTAAACCAAACCTTTCCTTTTCTTCATGTTTTATCACTCATCCATTTTTCTCAACTTTATTTAAAAAGCTATGGTAAAAAGTTAGAAATAATGTTTTTCCCCCGTATCAAAAAAAATTGTAGTTTGTGGCTGAAGAATAGTGCAGTCTTTGAATACAATCTCACCTTCTTATGTCTTTATAGCTATTTAGCAAAATGCCATAAACAGGATGCCTTATAACTACAGAAAGGTCACAGCTCTGGAGTCTGTAAGTGCAAAAAGAGGGTATGGTAATGTCTGAGGTTGGGTTTAATGAGGTCGTGTTCCTGGCTCCTGGAAGATACCTTCTCTGTGTGTCCTCACCTGGGGAGAGGAAGGCAGCTGTGTCCTCACCCAGTGGAGACACTTTTGTAAGGGCCCTGATGGCATTCATGATAGCCTTGCCCTCAGGGTCTAGCCACCTCCAGAGGCCTCGCCTCTTTATACCCTCATGTTGCTGATTAGGGTCAACTCAAGAATCTGAAGGAAATGAATATTCAGACCATAACACTCACCCTTCCTAGCTGCAGCTGAAGCCAAATTACTCCATTTTGATAATAAAATCAACTACTTCTTATATATGACTATACTCTTAAGAGATTTTAATCAAGAGGTACGGCCAGGCGGAGGAAGAATGTTTCGTGGCAGTGACCAAGCTATAGAACTGTCAATGAAAAACTTTTCAATTGACTAGGCAGAAGAATTCACAGCTAATTATATAACAGATATTCCAAAGAGATTGAAGTGTCTCCTATTCCCAAATAATATTGACCCAATCAGGTAAAAAAAAAAAAAAAAAAAAAAAAAAAAACAGAAATACAGAATTTATTTTAAAAATATTTTTAGTTGTAGATAGACACAATACCTCTATATTATTTATTTATTTATATTTATTTTTATGTGGTGCTGAGGATCAAACCCAGTGCCTCACGCGTGCTAGGCAAGCAGTCTACCACTGAGCCACAACCCTAGCCCCAAAATACAGAATGGCTAAATTATAGCAGGTAGAAATCAGTTTAATGTAGTGTTGATCATTGTAAAGAACATTACGTATGTGTAATTCAGATTGTTATTTATTTATAATAGATGTATGTTAAAATTAAATATATCATACATAAGAGTTCAAAACTAATGAATAATTATACTATTCAGGGAATTAGAGGCCAATACATTAGTCTGAAAATTAGTGATTCATCTAATTATTTACTTAAATGATTTCTAAATGTTTATTTTACCTCCTAAAACCTATAACTTTGATTTTGCTAATACAAGGCAAATATCTTTTTAGGACTTCCATTTAATTATGCACACAGCAATGTTTAACATTTTTCAGTACTCTGGTCATGGCATTTATCTCCTTGAAAAAATTGTTTAGTTCATTAAAAACATAAAAATAATATAATTACATTCATTTATATAAAATAGCAGTCAACCTGAATTATCAATAAATAACATCTTTTTGCAAACACAATAGTGGATACTTTTATAAAAGCAGAATCTACATCCAAATTGGATATTATTATTAGGACAAGTAATTAACTTTTCATCATAAATATTTGTCACATTAAAAACTCTTTAAAAATATAACACAGTGCCGGGCATGGTGGCGCACGCCTGTAATCCCAGCACTTGGGGGGCTGAGGCAGGAGGATCTCGAGTTCAAAGCAGCCTCAGCAATGGTGAGGCACTTGGCAAATCAGTGAGACCCTGTCTCTAAATAAAATACAAAAAAGGGCTGGGGATGTGGCCCAGTGGTCGAGTGCCCCTGAGCTCAATTCCTGGTACCACAAAAAAAAAAAAAAAAAAAAAAAAAAAAAAAAAAAAAAAATATATATATATATATATATATATATGCAAATGCATATATATATATAACACAAAGAAAACACTCATCCAATTATGAAATGACATTCATTTCTCCTTGAAAATTTAGAAAATATGGTTAAATTATGAAAAAAAATTCCCCTAATCCTGCCACTCAGAGGTAACTGTTACCTGTTCATTGTTCTATATGTTTTCATATAGTTTTCTTCTAAAATGTATGTAAATTTTTTTTTTTTATTTTTGGTACTGGGGATTGAACTCAGGGGCACTCGACCACTGGGCCACATCCCCAGTCCTTTTTTGTATTTTATTAGAGACAGGGTCTCACTGAGTTGCTAAGTGCCTCACCATTGCTGAGGCTGGCTTTGAACTCGCGATCCTCCTGCCTCAGCCTCCCAAGTGCTGGGATTACAGGCGTGCGCCACCGTGCCCAGCTATATAAATTTTTAAATATAAATGAATACTCTGCCGGGTGCAGTGGTACATGCCTGTAATTCCAGCAGCTTGGGAGGCTGATAGGAGGTTTGCAAGTTCAAAGCCAGCCTGAGCAACTGCAAGGTGCTAAGCAACCCAGTGAGACCCTGCCTTTAATAAAATACAAAATTGGCTGGGGATGTGGCTCAGTGATTGAGTGCCTCTGAGTTCAATCAATCCCTGGTATCCCCCCAAAAGAAACAAACAAATGAATAATCTTTATACCATTTTGTGTTCTGACTTTTTAAAACAGTGTATGGTGTATGTGGTTGCCATGTCAATAAAACCCTCCTCAGTTTCATTCTTTAACCATAATAGGACATACTTAGGTTATATTACTTCTTTCCAATATAGGATGTGGTTTATGGTTTTCATGTAAGATGAAAATGTGCTTGTGGTCATTGCTGTAAAATGTAGGACTATTACTTAACATTTACTTAATATTTTAATGAGAGGCAAAGCTATTTGCCACACAGTTTTTTATCTTATAGTTGTGCTGTTGTGATTTGTTAAAAATGCTCTGTAGCTGCACTGTTGCTTACTTCACTAGGAAAGTTCTGGAAGGAATGGCTTTCTTGCTTTCCATCATAGCTGATCTGAAAATAGCAGTTTGTTTTTATGTGAGGAGGAGGGAGGTCTTGACTTCACATACATACCTCCTGTAGATAACATTGGATCAGAAACTTGTCACTTCTAATTAAAGTTTCACATTCTTAAAGAAAGATCCAGCAGGAAGCAGAAGGCAATTCAGCCACCTCCTGCTATGTCTGTTCTGTCATTGGGAAAATGGCAAAGGATAATGTCAGTCAGTAATGGACTTAGACAAGCAGGGTTTTATTAATTCCATCCTTTCTCTTCTCCAAAAGTTTTACCACAAGGGTAGCTGAGTAGCCACCCCATGCTGAAATGCAGCCTATTAAACATTAATATATCAATTTTTAACTTGGATTTCCTAATTGGCTTAGTTCATTTTCATAGACCTATCCAGTGCATATATTTTGTCAGGCAGAATAAAAGCGATTTTATTAAGAATAGCAGTTCCTTCTGGCCAGAGTGTGACAAGCTACTTTCTTAAGTTTTCCCAGCCTTCAAGCAGAAGAAAAGCAAAATCTCTCTGCCTGCACCTGTGTGGGAAAAGACTCATAAAATGGAGTGTTACAGAATTCATCCTTTCTTCAAAAAGATGTTAATTTTTAAAAGACCTTTCTTTCCCATATTTTTTCCCACAAGATGGAATTATAGAAATTTAAAATAAAGGTATTTGGAGGTCATTTCAAGCATCTTCAGGTTCATCTTCTGGCTTAAAGGGAGATTTGGAGAGGATAGCAATTGTACCTCCATATAGAGATACTGGTAGAGCAGAGCTGAATCTCCAACTTCCAACTTCCAAATCAGGGTTTGTTCTTGTTTTCATTGCTTCTGCAGCTGCCGCTGCCTATGGTGTTACTCTGCCACTTACAGTTGTCATTGTCTGGCTGACATTAGTAGAAATAGTTCAAATCTGAATCAACAGTACTAGGATCAGAATCGCACCATCCCTCAGACCTTTGGAAACGGAGACAGTATATACTTAGTGATTCTAGGAAATAACCTAGGGCTTTTTTTTTGGTTTGTTTTGTTTTGGTTCAACATTTAGCTGGCTATGTGCGTAAAAACGTTTAAAGAGGAAAAGCAACTCTGGCCACCTTACTTCTTCCTAAATGTTGCTGACTCATCATGCTCCAGTCATCAGTGAGCATCCTTTATTATCATCTAGATGGGTCCCTTGTTGTTGTTCTTATGTCCATTGATTTCAGAAGAAAGCTGGCTTTGACTGTGTTTTTGTCACAGAGAAGACCCCCCTGCACAGCTGAAGTGGTCCTGGGAGTTCATAGACACCAGTTCTTATGATTTTGTAGGAAAAGGGGCTGGGGCTGTGGCTCAGTGGTAGAGCGCTCATCTTGCATGTGTGAGGCCCTGGGTTCCATCTTCAGCACCACATAAATAAAATAAAGGTATTGTATGATTTCACAGGAAGAATGTTAAACGAATCTCACAGAATCACAAGCAGAAGGGTATTAGAAAGAGGAAAAGTAGAGACAGACGCTGCATGGGCTTCCTTCTGGGCAGCACAACATGGTTTATTACAGAGTCAGGGTTTTTAAGAATTTGGGGTTCCTTGTTCTCACCTTAGCTACTCATCTCCCCAGGTGGTTACTACCCCTTTGTTTAGCCCTCAGCAACTTTTTTGTTAGGATTGTGTTGACCTGGTCACCAGGGGAGACTACCTGGTGAAGAAGGATGGGGTGTGACATGGTCTTGAGATGCTAGTTCCCTTAAGGAGTCATAACTAACTATGACTGGGGAGGTGTGGCATGCTATTTCCCATTTCCCAGGTGCTGAGCTGTTTTGGTCAAGTTTTCTTTTACCCACAGTCCTGTGACCTATGGGTTCTCTTTGATGTATATGTCTGAGGTCTTCCCTGTGGGTTACCACCCTTCCTTCCCCTTCCCCTCCCACTTGTTCATGGCTAAAGAGCTACCTAGCATTTGCAGTGTTGAAAGTTAGCACTGAGTAAAGGGTATCTCTGAAGGACAAAGGGATAATCAGAGACTCCAGGGATTTTCAAGCGGGTAGGAAGCTGGCTGCACTCCTGAGAAAGACACGGATCTCCTATTGCAGGCTGAAGAATGAATATCGCATTGTCACTGAAGTGAAAGAGAGAAGCCTTGAAATCCATGGAGGATATATTGTTCATAGGCTGTAAAAATGTCTATGTATATATAGCATTGCTACACATGGCAGTTTCAGAGGTAGAATTTGCACATTGCTGATATCATTACATGTGGACCCTCTGAGTCACCAGAATTCTGCAAACATGAAAAGAACCCAGGTCTTTATTTTGTTTTGTTTTATTACAAGCAAAGTGTTTCGCATTGGATGTTTAAAATGTTTGCTATTATGAATATGTGTATGTGCATGTATATGTATATATCTTTATAGATTTACAAATATGTAGGTATGTATGATATATATATATATATATGAATGTGTATATCTGTGTACGTGTGTGTGCATGTGTGTATCAACATGTTTTTCTTCTGTCAGTCTTAGATTAAAATTGATGAACCACAGAAGGGACTTCCATAAGTAAAACCTTGAAGCAGTACGGGTAATTCACGGCATTAGTTTAACAAGGCTTTCTCTAATCACGGTTGAAGAGACTTTTGTGCCATTCTGATTTCAGAAAAATCAGTGAATTTTGTTGGCACATTGCTTGGAAAATATTTGGAAGGAGTTTACTTATGACAAAGTTTTATTAGATAAACTATATGCAAAGTGAACATTTAAGTGTGATAGTGGTGGTAGAGGTAATACCAATCATTGAGTACATTCTACAGGGCAAACTCTCAATTATCTCATTTACATCAAACAATCCTGGGAAGCAGGCTACTATTACCTCCATTATATAATTGAGGAAACTGAGGTTTTGGGAAGTAAGTAATTTGTTAATGAGTTTCAGGGCTCCGAGTTGAACTCAAAGCCCATTTTCTCAGTCACCTCTCAGAGTATGCAAAAATTCAATCTCTGTCCAGGTAGATGAATGCAAAAGCTGGTATGGAAAAGAATGGAGAGCCTAAATTTCTCAGGGCCTTGAAAGGAATTTGATTCTAGAGAGGAATCATAGTCATCGTGCAGAAGTTGATGAGACTGGCTCTCTCAGCTTTAAAGAAGACTCCACAATAGGGATCAGTACTATTTCCAGCTAACCTGTAGCTGTTCCCATAGAATATGATGTTTTTCCATCAGGTGTAACGTAATATGATCACTTCTTTCATTTTTTTTTTTGAAGGAGTTTATCTTATGCAACTGCTTAAAAATCCTTAAAAACAGAAGGTCATTTTTCTTTCACTTTGAACTCCCAAGTTCAAGTAAAATAATACTATATGCGCTATTGTTTGTAATTTGGGGCATAGGGATTTTAGAATTACTTTCTATTTCAGAATTACACAGCCATATTATAGAGTTTAAACAGAGCTCTGGACTAGGAAAAATTATCATTATAATATTAGGTCAGTCCTCAGTTAATTAGAAAGAGGCGCAACATTTTTCATTGGAGGTGCCGAGGCTACATGGAGTGAGCCCTTTTCTTAGAATGGCCTCTACAGCTCCCAGAGACTCTGAAGGCCACCGCAGGTTACTCTGCTCACAGGTTTTTCTGCTGGACTGAGGAATCACAATTCATGTAATCCAGGAAAAACTTATTCAAATAACCTGCACACTTTCATTTCAAGGATGTGCAAACATCATTCTCCCTTTAAGACTCTTGATGCTGACTTTAACATCAGTGCTCGTCCTGGAGGGGAAGCAGTAAATGTGGAGCTATTAGCTGTGGTTGAAAGGTACCTTTGCGAACACTAGAATGGTCAAAGGAAAGGGAGGGGAAGGGAGGGAGCAATGGGGGGGGGGAAGGGAAAAAAAAAATGGTGGTTGAATGAGATGGATATCATTATCCTAAATGCATGATTGAAGATCTGAATGGTACTTATATACTTTGTATACAAACAGTTGTATGTAAAAAGATGCTATATATGTGCATTATGAATTGTAATACATACTACTATTATAAATAAAAAAAGAAAGAAAAAAAAAAGAATAGGCACAGACCACAAAAAAAAAAAAAAAAAAAAAAAAAGAAAGAAAGAAAGAAAGGTACGTTTGTTTCCCACCCTATGGAGGAAGATCACAAAGTACACTGAAAAAAAAAAAAAAAAAACCTGTATTTATTTTGTGGAGCAAGTAATGATAGTTGTTCAGCTTTATTCCTCCTGGGGAGGGGACAAAAAAAAAAGATAAACAATTATTCAATCTACGTCAATTACCTCCAATTAAAAAAAAAAAAAAAGATGTTTGGTGAAAGTTTGAGTTACTTGCTTTGCTAAACAGAAGAGGAAGATTTCTCACTTATCCCTACCTCTTTGTTTTGGAGATCACAGATAAGCAAGCCTTCTCTTTGTAAAACCAGTATAATAGGTTAATGACTTCAGTCATATTCACTGTATTATGAAATGCTCAAGCTATCTTACTTCTCAGAAGTAGCTCATTATCTGCACTCTATGGACAGAATAAAAGGCAACATAATGCTAAATCGCTATAAATCCTTGGAGGAAGATGCTAATTCCATGTTGGATTGTTCTCACTAGGCATAATGGAGAAAATAATTAGGACTTTATATTTTAGCAGCTGTAATAGGCTGACAACTAAGGGAAACTACTGAAATGACCAGAATAAAGAACAAAGATCCTTCTGGCATCAACACACTGGAAAGCATCTGTGCATTTTACATCATTGCATAATGAGGCCAAAGAACACAAAGCCAGTGGAGTAGCAGGATTTCAGTGCAGGAAGAACTTGGACTTGAGATCTGACTTCCTTGTTTCAAGGCCTCTCTGTATCACAACTTAGCTGTGCTCTAACTTTCTGAGTTTCAGCTCCCTTATCAGTAAAATAGGACTTACATCTACTTTATAATGGTATAGGGGAATTAAGTGAACAAATGCTTGTAAAGCACTTAGTAAAGTGCTTGGCACGTGTTGTTTGTAATGATTAGTTGCTGTTACTAGTGCTGTTGCATATGACTAACCTTGACCTGTTCTGCTTGCCCGTTAGGATAAGTGAGATGTGTTAGTCGGCTTTTCATCACTGTGACCAAAACACCTGAAAAGAACACAGAAGTGCTACTCCACTCATGGTGGCCAGGATGCAGAGAGAAAAGGAGGGTCACAGACAAAATGTACCCTTCCAGGGTCCACCCCCCCAGTGACCCACCTTCTCTAGCCATGCCCCATCAGTCTGCAGTTAATACCCAGTCACCCAGTCAGTCCAAACTCTGATGGACCAATTAGGTTACAGCTCTCACAGTCTAATCACTGACCTCTGAACCCCAAAGCTTTTGGAGGACACTTCATATCCAAAGCATAACATAGAGGATGATTTTTGGCAAGAGAGAAGGATGCTGGCTGATCTCTATGACTTCTATTACCACATCAGGTATTGGGGGTTTACAAAGGCCAATGAGACATCCAATCTGTGACTCAAAAACTTGGAGGTTGGTAGGGAAATCCTACATGTGATAGAAAGATTAATAGAAGTAGGATACGTAAATGATAGCCAAACAGTGGAGTCAAGAATTTGAGGATTGAAATTTACTGTCTTTAAGTCTTTTTGAAAGTCAACTATCAGCTCTATGTTGAAAATAATAATACCATTTAGCTTATAGGAATGTGATCAAAAGTATACAATAAATCCTTTTATTTTAAAAGAAAAGGATATTGAGGCTTACAAAAATTTAGTAACTTGTTCCAAGTAGCACAACTAGAGATCTAAAAGCAAAGAATAGATTCTAAGACTAATTCCAAAGCCTGGATCTTTTGTGATGTTTTAAACCTTTTAATGCAAAGAAATAACATACTGTATGGACTGGGAGGGGGAAGAGCAGACTGAGACATACTCAGAATTTTCATAAGACTAATAGTTGAATGTAACCATTCATTCTGGCTCCCTAACTATTAATGTCTATGGCAGTGTAGTAAAGAGATGATATTAGTATTTCTAACTTACGTTTAATGAAATGGACTGATTATAGTTCAGTGAATCATTAAACATTGAATTCACTTATGCATCAATCCATCCTATCAGCATCTCTCATTGCAGGAGTGACTAAGCCACACATAGTGCCTACCACCAAAAGCTTCTAGTTACAGAAGAAGAGGTATATAAACCACCAGAAAAAGGGATATTTAATGGTAAATGTAAGGCTTACAAATTATGATGAATTTGTTGAAGAAAATTAAATAAAATTATCTAAATTTTAAAAATGACCATAAGGCAGAGAGGTTGACTTCTACTTTAGAAGGAGAGATTTGATGTTCTTACTGAAAACCAGGCAAGCAGGTACCTGAGGAAGGAGTGTGCTAGTTGGAAAGAATAGAAGCACAACCATCCTAAGAGCAGAACACATACATGTGCTCGCAGGAAGGACTTCCTAACTTCTCTGACATGGTTGCTTTTATCTTCTTTACAATTATGCATTGTTTACTCTGCTTTTGGGGCTCTCCTGCTAGATTATCAGCTCCATGACAGTACCAACCTCTGCTTTTTCCCCTACTGCTTGTATCCTAACATCTTGAACAGTGCCTATCCACAAGAATCAATTTAAAAATATCTATTGAGTGGAGGAACAAACAGCATTTTTTTAAAATTGATTTATGTTTTATTCTAAGTTGTTAGAAATGCAGCGGAATGTATTACATTTCATATTGTTACTTATAGAACACACTTTTACGTATCTCTGGTTGTATACAAAGTATATTCACACCATTCATGACTTCATACATGCACTTAGGATAGTGATATCCATCTCATTCTACCATCTTTTTTTTTTTCACCCTTTTGCCCCCTCCCTTCCCCTTCCTCCCCACTGGCCATTCTAGTGTTCCTCTAATCCTCCTATGCTCCCCATCCCAACCCCACTGTGAATCGGCCTCCTTATATCAGAGAAAACATTTGACATTTGGCTTTTTGGGATTGGCTAACTTCACTTAGCATTATATTCTCTAACTCCATCCATTTACCTGTGAATGCCATGATTTTATTCTCTTTTATTGCTGCGTAATACTTCATTGTGTGTATATACCACATTTTCTTTATCCATTCATCTACTGAAGGGCTATTGTGAATTGTGTTGCTATAAACATTGATGTGGCTGTGTCCCTGTAGTATGCTGTTTTTAAGTTGTTTGGGTATAGACCAAGGAGTGGGATAGCTAGGTCATAGGGTGGTTCCATTCCCAGTTTTCTAAGGAATCTCCATACTGCTTTCCATATTGGCTACACCATTTTGCAGTCTGACCAGCAATGTATGAGTATGCCTTTTTCTCTATATCCTCTCCAACATTTATTGTTGTTTGTGTGTGTTTTTTTTTTTTTTTTTTTTTTTTTTTTTTTTTTTTTTTGGTACCAGGAATTGAACTCAGGGGCACTCAACCACTGGGCCACATCCCTAGCCCTTTTTTGTATTTTATTTAGAGACAGGGTCTCATTGAGTTGCTAAATGCCTCGCCATTGCTGAGGCTGGCTTTGAACTCTCGATCCTCCTGCCTCAGCCTCCCAAGTGCTGGGATTACAGGCGTGCGACACCGCGCCCGTCTTTGTTTGTGTTCTTAATAGCTGCCATTCATTTTCTATCTTCAGTCTAACTACTTCACTGTCGGTTGAATGGGATCTGTGGTCTCTGCAGGATTGATCTCAAATTCATTTGTCATTCAACTAACTCTCAATGCAGGCAATTCATGCAAAATAACACCTAATAACATATTTGCATACTGAGGTAAATAAATAGGAATACATAGAGAAGCATAAAATCAAATTGATATCATTTGGAACCCAATCATCAAAGATTATGTTTTAATGAGGTGAAAAAAAAAATCTAATTGTCCTATCTAGTAGACAGTGCATGGTGTTTGTCTTTTTTTTTTTTTTTTTTTTTTTTTTTTTTTTTTGTGATACCAGGGATTGAACTCAGGGGCACTCAACCACTGGGTCACATCCCCAGCCCTTTTTTGTATTTTATTTAGAGACAGGGTCTCACTGAGTTGCTAAGTGCCTCGCCATTGCTGAGGCTGGCTTTGAACTCGTGATCCTCCTGCCTCAGCCTCCCAAAGTGCTGGGATTACAGGCGTGCGCCACCACGCCTGGCTTGGTGTTTGTCTTTATTGGTGAGGAAGACAGCATTAGCAGGGAGTTTGTGCTTGAGGTAATGTCAATTTCAAAACATTATAATAAGGCATTTTGAAAACAAGGACAGGATCAGCAATCGTCATGAATTCAACTTCCTGCACTGGGACTTAAATGAAAATACAAGTTGACAGTGTAGAAAATAAAAATTTCTATTATCATGGTATTTTCTTATGCTACGTAGCATTTGCAATCAGTGCAACATTTTAAGTGATCTGCAGAGTAATCAAGGTAGAGAGTTGCACCCAGGTGAAATTTAGGTGAACCATATTGGCCTCCTACCAAAGATAAATTAGTGAGAAAACACTTTCTAATAAGAGTTCAGTCTTTTAAAATGCATATCTCAGAAATTCATCATGGTTGAGTTTAAGGGGATTATTCTCTTTTATTCATGGTAATCAAATATTATGTAACTAAAAATGTGCAGCTTCTTACTGATTTTCTTACTGATTGCAAGAGGAGATGTCCTGTGTTTTGGCTTGTGCATGTGTGCCATTTGGACTATGCTGACTGTACCACAGAGTGAGTGTGTGTGTGCCCAGGTACACACACATATCCCCTGTGATATGAGGCAAGGCAAGCAGCAGGAGGAGAGGAGAGAGGCTAAATACCATGTGGGCAAAAGAAACACATTTCCCCAAACAGTGTTACTCCTAAGTCTTAAATATTTGAACCCAATTGGCTGGGTTGGTGGTCTGATTTTCTCTTTGGGACCTTAGATATAAGGAACACAAGGGTCAGTCTCAAACGATGTAAAAAGATGCTTATAAGCCGGGCATGGTGGCGCACGCCTGTAATCCTAGCACTTGGGAGGCTGAGGCAGGAGGATCACGAGTTCAAAGCCAGCCTCAGCAATGGAGAGGCACTTAGCAACTCAGTGAGACCCTGTCTCTAATAAAATACAAAAAAAGGCTGGGGATGTGGCCCAGTGGTTGAGTGCCGCTGAGTTCAATCCCCGGTACAAAAAAAAAAAAAAAAAAAAAAAAAAAAACAAACAAAAAAAAAAAAAAGAAAGAAAGAAAGATGCTTATAATATGATAACAAGAAACCCTGTGCTGTGCCCCACCCCAGTTGTCTCTTCCTTAACTAATTGGCATGTGAACAAATTGCATTTTTCACTATGATACCAGTGTGATTGGCTCAGGGTTAGTTCAAGGTATCTTAAAAACTTCCTGGGAATTTGATTTTTTAAAAAATTTATTCGAAGTTGTATATATAACAGTAGCATGCATTTTAATTCATAATACACATATAGAGCATCTTTTTACATATCACTGATTGTGTATAAAGTATATTCATAAATCAAATTTCTAACCATGTCCTATGCATATTGATACCAGTGTGTCTGATTCAGTTTGTTAAAAAAGTATTCACTGGGAATGAGTTGGTATATTCATTATGGATAGGAATTCAGTATTATGTGGTAAAATTAATGTGCATTTTCTAGGGTCAGTGATTATCCATTTAAGCATATACCATTGAGAAAGTGATTCATATATTTACAAGGCAGCCTAAAAATGAAGACCAAAGCTTTTTGAAAACATAGTAAAACATGTAAATCACCTACCTTCTATTAAGAGGAGATTAATTTTTAAAACATTTACTAACTGCATAGGAGCTAAGTTAATCTAGTGAGTTAGATCTGTATTTCTAAATGGAAATCCATCAAAACATAATGTTCTATGATAAAAATCAAATTTCGGAATATTATTGTTTAAAAATGAAAACATTACACAATTAAAAAGAAAAAAAGTTCCTGGGTGTTTAAGTGGCGAAGCATCACCTCCAAGGGCTGGGCAACATGATCCACAGCCTGGTCTTCCTTTAAGTTATCTTAGAGATGGAGAACTGTGTCCTCTGCATGGGAGGTCAGGGCTGGGCAGAAGTACCGCCTGAAAGAACAGAGATGGAAATCAACCCCCGTGTGGAAGTGAGCTGCTAGCCAGAAGAAAAATGGATGCATTACTCTGAGAGGCCAGGTTCCAAATAATGTGAATTAACAGACATTCTGATTTGGGGAACTTCAAGTTCTGAAATCATCAGAGAGGCTCAATTAAGTCTGGGTTCCTGAACTAGTTTTAGTTTTAATAATTATTTTATTGACAAAATGACAGACATCTTAGAAAATATAGCTCTGGGCTACTTTTGCTTTCTGGAGGTTTTGTGGTTTCAATTGGCTACTCAGGCTTCTGTGTGTCTTTGTTTGTTTGTTTGTTTTTCCTTTTCACACCATAAATGGAATAGTTGATTCAACTTCCTCCTCTGTGGTATTTTAAAATTCTAAAAATAAAATTCCTGTAATTAAATGACAACTTTCTTTGATTACAAAGAGCTATTTCATCTCGGCAAATTTTCAATTTCCGTACTCATGGATAGAATGGCGTAACATATACATAGCCAAGTTCACAATGGATCCTTACCATAGTTGTTTCCTGCAGAGATCTGAGGCTAGGGAAGGTGTGATTCTGTATTCCTGGTGCTGTCAACTATTGCAGCCAGTTTGGCGTTGAGGGAAGGTCAGAGTAAGGGATTCCCTGTGCAGGCAGCATCTACCTCATGTCAGGTACTGAACGTGAGTGTGTTCCTTTTATGGGCCGTGACATCTCCATGCTTCAAAATGTGGCTTCCGTTTCCTGATCTATTTTCCCCACTGCTCTGAGGTAAAGAGAACCAATTGAATCAAGAGCGATTTGGGGACACTGGGCTTTTGACTTCGCTGGATAGCACCATCTGCGTGAACAGATGGGGAAACATGTCACAGGGCTAGAGGGGGACTCTGGGATCAACAAAGAGGAGAGAAATTAAAAGAGAATGCAGTGGCAGGGGAGAGAAGAATGAGCGTCAGTGCCTGGGAAATCTGTGCGCTCTGACCCAGGTAGTAGTCACTAAGTGGCTACCATCCTGGAATCCAAGGGTCCCCAGGACAGTGAGACCCTGCATGCGATGATGCAGGCAGATTGCTCACCACTAGGAATGGGCACCTACCCACATTCTCTCTGCTGATGAGAGGAGATCCTTGGTGCTGTTATTTACAACTCCCATGGAGGAGAGCATGGCTTAGTTTCCATTAAGCTTTCCACATGGCCACTGGCCAGCAAAAGGGATGCCTGAGTGTCCTGGTGGTTGAGACGCTGCGCTGGAGTGGACGCATGATTGCAAATACTTTCCCCAGGTGGACACAGAGCATATACTTTTGCTCATGATATTTATCACATGTTTATTTTCCATTCATTTATTTGCTCAATCTTGCATCTTAACTCACATTGACTGAGTAGTTATTTTTCGCCAGATACTATAACAAATGTTCTGCATGCTTTCACTCTAAGAGGTGGATCTTTTTTACATAGAGGAAAACACATCTCAGGAGTGTCAACTGTGCCACAAGTCACCACAGCTGTCAATGGTAGAGATCAATATTGGATTCAGGCCTATTGGACTCCTGAAATTATATCATTATTCTATATTGCCTCTTCTGCCTTAATTTTCTTTGATCACATGACATTATAATTGATAAAGTGTTACTCTTTCTGTTTGAAGATTCATAATACGTGAATGATTGCTTTCTGAGCTATACCTCCTATGTTACAGAAAAAAAAAAATTAGTCCGTAAGCTTAGATTCAAGTCATCTTTTGTAGCCAAGAAACGTTGCTCACATATTTATGCAGCTTAGTGTATTATTAGTTCATGTCTGCATATCATCTATAGATTTTATGGACTACTAAGGCTTCCAGCATAATTGTTGGCATTATTGTAGAATTATTTTTTAAAAAAATAGACAGTGGATGTCTGAGAAAGTGCTGGAATCTCTGTTCACAATCCTCTAAGAATTTATTCAGAAATTGTCTCCCTCCTTCTACCCCTTTCTCTCTCCTTTTGCCTAGTCCCTACTTTTAACGACCATAATATTTAGTTTCTAGATATCTAAATAATGCATGATGCTCATTGGAAATCTCGACAGTAATACATTTAAAAGTGTTAAATGTTGAAAGAGAAAATAGCCTTTAGAAAGATGCATCATTAATATTGTTTTGTGCTATGTTTATGAATTTTCTTATGTTTTAATTTCTTCCATGCATAATTCCTCCAAATTGCCTTCTCACATACAAAAGAGTGTAGAATGGGTATCTCTAGGCACATGTTATTGGGGCATTTTGCACATGGTATCAGATGGTATTGGTCTGTGAGCCTGTGATATCTCCATCTCCATAAAAATAAGCATGTATCTCAAAGGCATCATTGAGCAACAAAAGCCAGACCCAAAAGAAACATACTCTAGTATTGCTTTTATACAAAGTACAAAACAGACAAAACTAAACTGTGCAAGCAGAATTCCCCAGATTGGTTCCCTTTGGGGAGGGGTACTGATGGAGGGGAAATGGAGAGGACAGCTAGTGTGCTATGGTCCAAAAGTTTGGCCCCTATAAAATGTCATTCTATAATAAAGCACATCACCTCTTCCATCTTCATGTGGGTGCTGTTACTCAGGTTGTTTCAATAAAAAGTTTTAGAAGGTTATATGTTAGCAAAGAATTTAAAAGCATGAACCCTTGTATAGATTTGGTGGCACATCCCCAATTTGGCCTCCAGAGTGCATGTGATTATCTCTCAGGATGTAAGTGCCTGCATGTCATCTCTTTGAGTTCTCTTGAGGGCACTCTTATTTACCTTAATTGATTGTTCAGTGCACAGTTAACTAATAGATCTATCCATTTGACTTGCAAAGGAGTTATTTTACTCTGAAATGGAATAAACTCACAGTTTAAATGGTGTTAGTCTTATTCCAACATACTTAAGTTTCTATGAAAAAGGGCAAAAATTGGATCATTGTGTTTGAACCTTGATTTGATGTCACTCTTGAATAGCTAATATCTGCTCTCGGGCAGGTCAAGCATCTATGAGTCAAGGTCATGAACTCAGATACTACCTGGGCTTGTTTCATTATTGAGTGGAGAGAATCTGGAACAGTCTAATGTAAAGAGTGGAGACTTAGAGCAACTAGAGAACCCATCTCACTCTGAAAGGAATTCAGTCTCACAGTTTAAAACGATGTGCTGACCATCAGAAGGAGTTGGTTAAATTCAGCCTGTGGCCCCTGTAAATATTACTCTGCATATGACTTATTGTGAAGCACCTGGCATAGTTTTTCAGACAGATAGATAAAAATAACATTTTGATTTCATTTCATCATTAATACACCAGTCTTATAAGTCATATCAGTTCAATATCTACTGAAATAAAATGTTACAGTGATTATTCTTTAATTAAGAAAATTGAATTAATAATCTTTGATGATTTTCAAATGAATCTGAGTGTGGAAGTGCTGTCTCTCTCATTGTGTTTTGCAGTTCTCCCTTAAAAACAAAACATTAATAGAGGAAGTGTCAAAAATCCTGTGCAGTGAGATCTGTAGGAATTACTCATTGTCATTGAGTGCCTTACCTTTGTAGCTTTGTAGGATACTTGAATAGTTGTTATGATGAAAGCCCAAGGTATACTTCTTGTGTTCCCTCTTGCTATCGAGGACTTTTTACATAAAAGGAAGGCATAACTGTAAGTTTGCTACTCTAGACCTGTTTAAAGTCATATAGTTTCAATATAAATGTCATCATACTACACATGCAAGTATTTGTCCAAAGCATTAATAGCAATGTTTTTTGTGATCATGTTTTTTTACTGCTCCATTCTTTCTTTTATTTAAAGACTATTTCACCATTTTTTTCCCTTGACCTCTCTCAGAGTGTTCAGATTGATTATAGCAATGATGACAGGAGCAGTTAACAAATATTGAACTCTTAGGATTTGGAAGTGACTGTTCTAAGTTTTTCCTGAGATTGTCTTGTTTGACTTCTGGCAGGCAGTGATATAGAATAGGCATTTTTATGCACATTTTACAGAAAAGGAAACTGAAAGTTAGAGGAATTAATAGTATCCCCTGTATCAAAGATTTGGAAATATCGGGTCTGGATTGAAATATGAGTTCCAAATGTCACCCCACCTCTTTTCCAAAATGCTAATTCTGTGTCTTTGGATATACTTTTGTGAATCTAGAAGAATCTTCCTGTTCTATTTCATATCTTGCTTATTTCTCCAACTCATCGATTTTCTGAAAAATTTACAGTAATTCCTCTCATTTCTCTTACTGTGCATATTGACTTTAACTCACGACTCTTCTCTCATGTAGTGCATTATAAAAACAATTTACAACAATACCATAGGTGATCCATCCTTACTTATTTCTGCTTTAAAATGGTTTAAATTGTCTACCTACCCATATTATGTGAATGGGAAAGTAAACTATTAGTAATTTATTGGGCTATTATCATGGTGGGCTTTTATATTACACTTCCCAGGGAACTTGAGCATAAATGCTCATATCAAAACATCATTTCCTGATCCTTAAATCAATTTTTTCTTTCCTGACTTTCTTAACGTTTTTAAACCAAGTTTTGTGACCTTGTCACTCAAATGGTAGTGACCGTGTGTCATCAGGCTATCCAATTCCATGTTATCCTCATAGCGACTGTGTGTGCTAGGAATCATTATTGCCTCTCTGAAGACAATCACACGACCACTTCAAGCTACACTGCTGGGAAATGGTGAACAAACACTGGTGTTTGTGCCCAAGACTTTAGTGGTGGAATGATTCAAGGACATATTCTTTCCTCTGTACTGAACTACACCAATAAGAGCCTAACACACTTGCTTCATAAAATATATTTTTGTCCTTTTATCTCCTACACGGCTTACTTTGAGGATCTAATAAAAAATAAACTAAAATTCAAGGACATGTATTATTAAAATGATATCTGCACCCAGAAGCTCTGAGATGTGACTTTCTGCATGAGCTCACGATTTCTTACCGACTTAGATAAACCCTTCTCCCCCAGTGAACTTCAGGTAGGTGTTGGGCACAGTCATTATTGGTCACCACTGACTCTTTGTCAATTAAGGTGAGCCACTTAGTTTCTCAGAGGCTGATTTTAATCAATTATGAAATTACAGATCATATCAAGGGCTGCTTAAAATCTGCCCTCAGAAGAATCCAATTACTGAAGTATTTGGCATAGGACTTTCTAAAATTAGGGTATCTCTCAATTTCAGGTTTCTATTTCTCTTTTTGAAATATTTTTTTCTAGTTGTCGATAAACCTTTATTTTATTTATTTACATGTGGTGCTTAGAATTGAACCCAGTGCCTCACATCAAGTTTATATTTCTTAGTTATCTCTAAAAAATTTAAAAAAAAAATGTCAGGAGCACTTATTTCCCTCCTGACAGTAAGCTGATGCTAAGATGTATTATATTGGTCTGTTTTCTGTTGCCAATAACATGATACCACAGACTGGGTAATTAATAAAAGAGGTTTATTTTGTCTCACCAGCTCTGGACCAAGGTTGATAGTTCTTTTTTTAATTTCATTGGATTCTTTAAAAGCCACCAGGATTCAATCGTGGGGGGCTCCATCCTGATGACTTCATCTAATTCTAATCACCTCTGAAAAATCACATCTCCAAACACCATGGGTTGGATTCAGTTCCCAGGCTCTTAATACCTCATAATGGGGATTAAATTTCAACACATGAGCCTTTGAAGGACACACTCACACAGAACTTGTGGAGATAGAATATACTTTCTCTAGTTCACCAGTCTCCACCTTTCCCTGCTGTCTTACATTAAGGATAAGATAATCCTCATTCTGTAGAGTCCATACATTTGATCCTATAGGTGTTTGACTTCTTTGGATTAGACTATTACAACTGTAGCATTCTTTGTTCTGTATTATAACCGTGCTGTGCAAATTTCAATGCATAACGCGTAAACTGTTTATAGTCAACTACTATTTGCCATCATCCACCTTTCACCAGTTTAAATGTTGCCAAATTTGGTTACCACTCAAGCTACTCCTTTCATTTCACCAATTTATTCTGTCTGTGATCAAGTGCTCTCATACTGCTTCCTGCTGGCTGAATAACTCTCCCAGGTACACCCTCCATCTAGCAAACTCTTGTCCACCCTGTATCACACACTTTACTGACTGCAAATGTTATATACAAATTATTCGTTTTTAATATGTGATGCCTTAGAGTAATAAATATAAATCAACGTAAGCATAATTAGTTTCATTCATGGCTAAACATTGTAGGAATGCTTATTCCATGCCAAAGTATTATGTTGTTACATGCATACTCAGTGGTATATGTTTTTTATTGTTCCCATGCTGCTGTTATTATTGAGGCTCAAAGAGGTTAAATAATACATCCAGGGTTACAATGCTGTTGTCGTCAGCTTTCTCTCACTGTGACAAAATATCTGAGATAAACAATATATAAAGAAGATAGGTTTATTTTGGCTCTTGGTTTCAGAGGTGTTAGTCCATGGTCATTTGGCCCTGATTCTTTAAGCCTGAGGCAGCATGGAACATCATGGTGGGAATGTGAAGCCAACCAGGAAGCAAAAACAGGGAGAAAGAGAGAAAGGGGGACATAAGGTCCTAATATCTCCTTCAAGGGCACATCTCCAGTGATCTAACTTCGTTCCTAAAGGTTCTACACCTCACAGTATGCTCATCGGCTTCTGATCAAGCCTTCAACACTTGGGCCTGCGAGGAACATTGAAGAAACCAATTTTAGCAGCTGTTATCTTCCTGATCAGTTTATCTTGTGTCCGGGCTTTGCTTGTAAGGTTATTGAAGTCAAGCCCTGAATCTCAATAACTTAATAAAATGCCTACTACACTGCTACCTAGCAAGTGTCCTGCAGAATGAAGTCTCTCTGAAAATAGATTCACATTAGTCCACTTACTGTCATTCAGCTCTAACATAATTCTGTAACTTAATACTTCCCTAAGAAATTTCATTATCCATATTATGAAAAACTTGAACCCTTGGAAATTTTAAATGGTAAATTTATAATCCAATTTAATACATATACTCATTTCTAATTCCCTAGCAACAGAGAATAAAACAGTGTTTACCAGAAGTGGGGGTGGGGGGGAGGAAATGGGGAACTTCAGGTCAAAGGGCACAAAGTCCAGGATGTGCAGGATGAACAAGTCCAGAAGTTCAGGGTACAACATAATGACTGTGGTATGTGACTGTATTCCACCAGGGACTCCTGCTGATCAGTGGGGTCTGGCTGCTTTTGTCACACATGCCTGATAGTGTGTTGGTTTGCTTCTCTGTATTTCATTACATCATGTTCTAAACATAAAGGACTTATATATACACATACACATATATATGTATGTATATACACCCACCATGAAATATTAAAAAGAATTAATAGCCATTAGCTTTATTGCCTTGCATTTTCCTGAGAATGACAAATATTTACTCAATGTTAGATTATCATTTTTTCCTCTCAGGTAAAGAGAGTCTGATAAGCTTTGGTTTGGGTTGTATGGGAAAGACAAGGAGGCTATTGAGGAAACAAATGTAAAATCAGTTGTGTCACAGTGGTACAATGCATCTCAATCACTTAAAAATAATTACTCTAGAAATAATTGCTCATTAGCAACATTGTGGTGTTACGCCACCACAGATGCCTTAACTAATGGGACACTTGAGCATGAAAATTACAACCAACAAGTTATGTTGCGTCCAGTGCTTTGAGACTACTCCTAAGCCATTTTGTCGATAATTACCTGACAGAGACATGTCTTTACCTTGCCCTTGTCATCTCTGAGCATGTGTTGAAATACTTTAATGTTTATAAGCTGCATTGCAGCACTTTAGATGTGTAATTACATTTAGCAACCTCTGAAGTTATCGTCTGTTTTATTAAGCTCAAATCCATTAAAAGTCAAATTAGCAAAGGTGTGCTGAAGCTCTGGAAGATTTCAGCATTTGCTTCTGTTTTTGTGATCCAGAAAGTGCAAGCCATCTCAGAAACCACA
The DNA here is from genome assembly GCA_025594165.1 of Tamias sibiricus. NCBI lineage: Eukaryota > Metazoa > Chordata > Mammalia > Rodentia > Sciuridae > Tamias > Tamias sibiricus. The sequence continues at coordinate 18,590,761 of CM046662.1, forward strand.
CTTGTGGCAGGAGTGGCCGCTGCTACATCACCTTGACTGAGGAACCTGTTCTTGACATGTCAACTCCAGAAAGGGAACTCTGTCACCTACCCTGGAGAGCCATTTCATTAGTTTTATAACTCTCACTATCAGCTAAGTCATCTTTCTATTTCACCCGAATCTCCACGTCCTTCATGTTAGACTTATGACCACAGCTTCCTGCTTGGTTCACAGCAGAAAATGGGAACAGCTGATCATCACTCCCTGGGGCCCTCCATAATAATGGAGGTTGTTATTATACCTATGGGTCTTTACTTGCTTTTCCAGTTGGAAAAGCAGAGCTCACACAGCCATGGATGAAACAACGAATTGTCAGATTTTAATACCCAGTAATGTTTTACTGCATCATGGAATCCTTTTACCATCTTTTTTTTTTTTTTTTTTTAATTTCTTTTCTTACAAGAAAAAAAAAAAAAAAAGAGAGAGAGAGAGAGATAAAAGACAGAGGCTAGGACAGGGTGTAAGCTACCTGGTACCGAAAACCGGGAGGAAAACTCTCGGAGGCAGAGTAAAGCTTTTACTACTTTTACTTCTACTTTCTTAGAGCTTAGAGAGGGAAAGAAAGATTTTTAGAGAGAAAGATTAAAGCGAGCTTTTCTTCTTGTCTTCTTAGCTTAGAGTCTTAGAGAGAAAGAAAGATAGAGCTTCTTCTTAGCTTAGAGTCTTAGAGAGAAAGAAAGATAGAGCTTAGCTTAGAAAAAGATTAGAGCTTCTTTCTTCTCTCTTCTTTCTTCCTTCTTCTTTCTTCTGTCTTCTGTCTTCTGTCTTCCTTGGGAGCCTCGGCCTAACTCTGACCAGTCATTACTTCTTCTATCTGGTTTCTCTTCTGTAACCGCTCTGCCTACGTTCTGGCCGCTCTGATTCTTCTGACCGACCGAGCGACTGCCCGACTGACTGAATTCTCCGTTCTCCTAACTCGGACCGCTTTCACCCGGTTATATACCTTCAGCTTTGCGGGTGCCTACAGGTGCGTCACATACATATCAGGTGGAACTTATGGCTTCCAGCTAGCTGCAACAGCCCTTCCTAATTAGGGCTCCTTCAACAGGGGATGGGGGGAAGATCCACAAGGTAGCTATTCTTTAAAATTGTTGTCCATCCTCTCATTTTTCCAACCCTCTTTCCATCTCCCAACCTGGATGAAAGGAGATTGTCTATGTGAAAACAGTGTCATATGTCTTTTCTCTTCTGATATCTATTATCAATTTTCTTTTTTCTTCCAGGGATCAGGTGTGATTGCCTTCACCTGTCTTTTTGCTGATGTTCTCTAGTAATATTTTAGTGACATTTATTATAAATTGTGTATCTCTTTCAACATATTTTTATTCTTTTTTTTGTGTGTATGAGCCTTTTCTATTTCTTTGAAATCCTTCTTCACAATGAGTCCCGGTTTCTTTGTATTATGATTTATTTTATTCTGCTTTTATTCATTATTTAGTCAGCTCAGCTTCTAACTGAGTCTGCCATCATTTGGGTACAAGGCAATTTTCTTTTCTTTTTGGTGTATGTGTGTGTTTTAACAACCCTGCATTACAGATGCATTTTTGAAGGAATTTTAATAAAGTATGCTTTTTTTTTTTCTTTCTCTTTTTTTTTCTGACAACTATTTTTTTTCTTTATCTGATTTAGTCTTTCTGAGTTTCAGGAGCTCTCTTAATTTCAGTTTGTAGTTGCCGAGACCCACCTGCCCTCCCCACCCCTACCCCTACACCTGCCACCCACACACATTTAAGTGAGTAAAAGCTTCTGAGAAAATGAAGTGATTCCCCTAATTCAGAAGAAAAGCCTTCTCATTGCTTTTTGGTCCAATTCTTGTGGCCATGCTTCTCAAGAATCCTGGGTAAGTGATTCTCCAGCATTCCATAGGACCTTTCTCATATTAGCTTCTGCTGTTTATATGCTGTTGCAAAGTCCCACAGCAAAAGATGAAATCAAGACCAGAGCTCAGGGCTGATCACCTCTCAGGCTTCTTTCAAGCAGTCTTGACCTTCACGCCCGTGTGCTGGATGGTTTTGCATCAGCGCACCAGACACATGCCCACCACTCCTGTTATAAGTCCTGCAGTGGAGAACACCAACGTGCTACACTTTGCCCTTTAAATTAAATTCCCTTTAAAAATTACCAGATGTAAACCTACAGGGCCATGATGCAAAATGTTCCTGAGATCCAGGTTACCCTGTGTAAAAGTTGGACCAATTTGTATTCTTATCAGTAATTATTAGAATTTATCAAACTCCCTACTAACTGCCTTATTAAAAAATTGACAGTTTGCCAAGAGAAAGATAGTACCCTTCTGATTCCATGGAAAGTGTAGGCTGTGTCCCCAGCACACATAATATGTCGACCTCAAATCCTGATGAACTAAAGAATTAGGTATAAAATATGAAACCATAAAACAAATTAGTGAAATATTTTATCTTAAGGCAGAGGATTTTTCAGATGTAAAAGCAGGGTAGGAACAAACAACAACAACAAAAAATGTCAATGAGGGATAGCTTTGATGATAACAAAATACCAAAAACTCTAATGGATTACTAAGAGAAAGAGAAACAAAACATTCTCTGGACAACGGGGAAAAAAATGCTACAAAGTACATGAATAAATGATTTACAATTAAAGAAATCAAAACTGCTGTTAAATATAGAAAAAATTATCTGACAATCATAGCTTTCCAAAGATGGACTAGGTTCCTTTCAGAGAGAGTGAGTTCCAAGTCATTGGATAGATTCATTAGAACAATAATTATAGAGATCTTATGGAAGGAATTCAGTCTTCAGAAAGATATTTGGATAGAAATCATTTAATCATCTCTTCTACTTTGAGAACCCATAATTAAGTGATAATATGTCTACCCATATTTTAATGACACACTTATTGAAGCGGCTCCCTTTGACTCAGTTATGACCAACATTTCCAGCCCTTACAGAGGATAAATGCTATGCAAATACAATAAGTTAACAGCAATGAGCAGCCGTGGTAGAAACTGAAGCAGACAGGGAAAATGGTCTTTATAACGTTCCTCAGAGACAAACAATACAATTTCATTGCAGAAACAGGGAAACTACAAAAAAAAAAAAAAAAAAAAAAAATAGAAAACAAAAATCAATCCTATTTCCATTGCTTCTTTTAGTATATTTTTAGTAATCTAACTGCACACTGTGCATTTTGTCAGAGCCATGGAAAGCTAACCAAAACAGTCCTTGTACATAGATTTGTATTATTTTGTTTTCACACTAATTTCTTAAAGTGGAATTTCATTATCAAAGGATTATACATTTGGTGGGTTTTGCTTAATGTTGTCAAATTAAGCTCCTCAAAATTTGTACCAATTTATACTCCCCCTAGCAGCATGTGCAAAAGGATCAATTTCTTGGCAGAATACACAGTACCTGATACTATGTTTTCTTTAATTTTGTGCTGATTATATAAACACCAAATGTCAAGGTTTAATTTGTATTTCTAATACAAACTAGTGGTTTCTAATGCTGTTAAGCATTTTCCCATGTATTTACTATCTACTTTATGTAAACTACCTCACTTCTAAATAATAAAAAAGAAAATACCATTTAAATGGAAATTTTTACCTTTAGACATTAGAGTGGCAAGAAAGGCTTGAGACTGGTATTTATGGATTTTGTTGAAGTGAAAAAATATATCCTGAGTTGTGGGTATGTGACAGCAGACAGCTCTAAGTAATTTATTTTTCATGTTTAAAAAATAACAGCAGTAGTAACAACAGTAAAACCTATTTATTTCAGGGGTTAAGGTTATAATAGTTGCAACCTTGTACTGCAGGGAAACTGTGTGAGGGCGTGTTAGAGCCTGGATCAACCACAGAATGTGTAGCCCACTGAATTCAGCAAGTGTTCTACAGAGATGGTCAGAGAGAGAGACAGAAAGACACGGAGGAATTAGTCAGGCATTGTTTTCCTCTGCCACCTGGAAGACTGCATGTGGTGGTGGGAAGGGAGGTGGTGTAAGGACCACCTGTAATCCTAGGTGCTCACTCCAGTGGCAATACTCTCGCGAGAACTTCTGTGCTGGGAGGTGTGAGGACAAGCCTCTCATTCCCCTTCTTTTCCCAGGTGATGAACTTAATCAGCATTCTTCAGATTTAGCTCTAGGGAACTCTGCCTTGGATGGACCTGAGTCTACTAGGGAAGATGGAAAATAACAACTAACAAATACATGCACATGATTATTTTAGGTTCTGATAGATATTCTGAAGGAAATAAAATGGATGAGAGAGTAACCCATGGAGGGCAGGGAGGGCTACTTTAGCTAGAGCAAGGGGGGAGACTTCTTAGGTGGGCCATGATGAACAGAGACCAGAATGACAGGAAGGAGATAGTTCACTTAAGGGAGAGGGAACGTTCATTTCCTTCGCCCATTTCCCAAGACTAAGGACCTTAGACCTGAATGTTTCTAATCTTTTTTCTCCGACAGTCTAACTGGTAAGAACCTCAGATTTTAAAATACATTTCTATAATGTATTCTATCAGCCAGGAACCCAACAGGAAACAGATGGCACACTGAAATTGGGATAATTTGAGGAGTGTGCAATAAAAGGGCAATTTACAAATAGACAAACAGCACCCTCCCCCTCCGGACAGGTTGCCATCAGCTCCCTGGTCTTCCAGTCTTAAAGGATAAGAGCAGGATTGGACAAGGGGACCCTGACAGGTTTGACAGGAAGGGAGCCTGAGGAACAGTTCCCTGTAGCTGCCTGAAGCGATGGCCGCTTGGAGCAGCAAAGCCGGGGGAATAAGTTTAGAGACAGACTGGAAACAAACAGGATCTTTATTCTGTCTGTTTCTCTCTCTGGCTCTAACAACTCTAACACGTACCACACACCACCAAACAACCAACAACCAAAATGGCCCCCACCTGCTCCGCGCTCGGCCCAAGTCTCTCGAGATCCCGGGCCAAGTCTCGTGAGACTACGGAAGGCGGCAATGTCCAAAACTCCATGGCCCGAAGTCAACCGCAATCATAGCCATCTCCCCAAACAGGGCTCCTGCAGTTCCCTTGATTTCATTTTCCTCAAACGCCTGCTCTGTTCCCATTGGCCAAATCTACCCTGAAGCCAGCGAGCCAGGGAGCCAGGTTTGGAGATCCAAAGAGTCCAGTGTTTAGGGGCACAGAACTGGTGGCTAGGGGTTGAGGGTGGGGCTGGCAGGGCAAAGGAACCAATCCAACATGCACAGTTTACATTTTAAAATGATATTTGGAAGAAGAGCTAGGAGACCCTGCTGAGGTTTGAACTTACTCTGTTGCAAACTAGCTGTGAATTGACATCCATCGGCCACTTTTACAAAAAAGACTGGTATAAAACTAATATTTTATGTTCTGAAATGTTGTGTCTCTGATGTGTCACTCATCAAAATAAAAATATAATAGTTATGTTTTACTGAATGGAATTAAAAATGTATCCAGCATATTGAAACATTGGTTTAAATTGTGAAAAAAAGAATCACTTTGAAATAATCAGAGTCCCAGCCAGGCGTGGTGGCACACGCCTGTAATCCTAGCACTTGGGAGGCTGAGGCAGGAGGATCGCGAGTTCAAAGCCAGCCTCAGCAATGGCGAGGCACTTAGCCACTCAGTGAGACCCTGTCTCTAATAAAATACAAAAAAGGGCTGGGGATGTGGCCCAGTGGTCGAGTGCCCCTGAGTTCAATCCCGGTACCAAAAAAAAAAAGAAAGAAATAATCAGAGTCCCAGCTTTTATTACCTGTATTTCTACTCTGTAAGATGATTCTCACTCAGTTAAATCTCTTAATGTGATAAAGAGTCAGATTTCAGTTGTTAGAGGATGAGTCAAAAAATAGAACAATTGCTTTTTATCAGAGACTTACACTTCCTTTCAGGCATAATTTAGGAAGAAGGGGGGACAGTCCCACTCCTGATGTAAGCATACAATTTGTAGATGAGACAACCAGTAATGCAGTATGGGAGAGGGGTAAACAAGAGATTGACAACAGAAGAAAAATACTTAGGTCGGCATGTATTTATCTACTAAAATTTTTGATTAGGTAGGATTTATATGTTCACAAAATGAGATTTCATCAGAGGCTGATGTTTGGATCCCACAGACTTGCTATTTAAGGAAGTGTCTTTCATAACAGTGCCCGCATTTGTGACAGAAACCTATGCAGCCCTTTAATGGTCACAGTATCTTTGCAGAGGATAAGATTCCAGAAAATCAAAGAGTCACAGAAGGCCAGACAGCTGTGGAAGAGTACAAATAGCTCTAATCTGAAATGCATGATTTATCAAATGGGAACATGATTGCTAGCAATCTTACTTTTTTTGGTGATTACAAAGTTGAGCGTAGTAGTGCATGTGACTCTATGTGAGGACTTATAAAGAGCTTTTAGAAACAATTATGCATGAGTCTTGTAGAGTTTAATTTAAGCTCAAGGCCTCTGTGAAGGTAAATGAAGAGGACAGAATGGCAAAAAAGAAAAAAAAAAAATGGTGAGGGAGACCTTCAGTCGGGAGAATATTAAATGGAACTCCTTGGGGGAGGCCTGTATTTGCTCGGCTGGGGTGGGCTAATCTACATAATTGACTACTAAAACAGAATGAACAGCTGTGAAATCCTGCATTTGGATGTGTGGGTAAAACAAAATTACAAAATATACAAGGTCACAGAACATGTGATGTGTTTTCATAGGATTATAGAATTTCTAAGCTTGTTTGGGCTATAAGAAATTGACCAATCTTCCAGAGAGGCTGAATTACTTTATCAAGGTCATCTAGCTAGTTAGTTACTGCATACTATTAAATACGTGGACTCTGTCAAGCCTCCTAGATTCACACCCTGACTCTCCCACTCACCATGTGATTCTTGGGGAAAATAATTTTCTGTTGTCTCAATTTTCCCTTCTATAACATGAGAATAGTAATTGGATTTAATTGAGAAGATACATTTCAGTGACACAGAATGGTGTCTTGAACTTGTTAGTAAGTCATCAATTGACATTAGGTATGTTTGTCACCAGTGAGAGAGCCAAAGCCAAAGTTACCTATTTCCCATGACAGTGTTCCACCTATTTATCCCATGAAGAACCACAGTAATGAGAGTTAGGTAGGAGAGATTTGTTTACCAACCCGAATCATTGCAAGACACAGAATAATGTCAAGTCTTCTTTTAGAATAGGACAACAAACGTGGTTTTTTTTTTTTTTTTTTTTTTTTTTCTTTTCTTTCTTGTGGTACCTGGGGATTGAACTCAGGGGCACTCAACCACTGGGTCACATCCCCAACCCTTTTTTGGGATTTTTTTTTATTAGAGACAGGGTCTCACTGAGTTGCTAAGTGCCTCGCCATTGCTGAGGCTGGCTTTGAACTCGCGATCCTCCTGCCTCAGCCTCCCAAAGTGCTGGGATTACAGGCGTGCACCACCGCGCCCGGCTACAACAAAAGTTTTTAAAGGACCTTTGAGGAAAGAGGCTCAGATGAGAACTTTTCAAAATTTGGATTCATACACTAATATTTAAATTCAGTATTTGGATCTCTTATTTGCCTTTACTGAAATTCTGGCCTTAGTGTTTTTGTGTTTTGCTTTTAAGCTTGCAAAAATATATATTGATATATTTTTGATAACTAAACTTTTAAAATGTTGATTTTCCTCTGTTAATGATGCACCCCAGTGCCAGAGGATTTGTTTATCCTTCATAATTTCAATATGATGTACTTTTAAGTAAATGTGTTTTTTAGTGCCAAGTAAAAGCATACTGTGTCTCAGAACAGTATTTTTCAAATAAAGTTGTGAATAAGGCATGTGATTTTCTTTTAACATGAAGATGTTCAAAAACACTCTTATGGAATTGGATTGTCATCTGTATAAAGGAATCAAATGAAGCATAAGTTCAAAGTCACTTTATTTACTTCCTTATAACTTCTGGTAGAAATTCTAACCAGGTTTTCACAGGCTTAGGTACCTGTTTGACTCTGAATCCTAAAGAGTCTGAAGAAAAGTCCTAAGCGATGTTATACTGATTATAATTCTGCAGCGTTTTGTATTGGCTGAGTGACAAAACCATCAGTTATTACTTAACAATTATCTCTGGTCTTATCCAAATTTGGATTCCCAATATTATATCCCAATGTGGAATGATATGGTAGCATTGTTAATTCTCAGGTATAACACTGTAAAATATCTGTTATGGCCCTGGTATAAAATGCTGGCTGAGCTGTTGTATTTCTTGGTTTTAATACATGCCTTTAGCGACTCCTTAGGCTATGTTGTATACTTAGTTTTCTTGCTGTACATTAGTATTTTATGACAAAAGTCATTTTGGGGTGATAGTAGCCAATAGCTAAGTAATAAAATGTTTATTTAGAGACCTCTTAGTCCAAGCAGAACATTGGCATTTCCCAGGCACAGCTTTCATCACGTGGTACAGTTCGTCCCCACAGAGGACTTTTCCAGCTTTGACTATAGATGGTTTGCAGAGGTAAATGTGGCACATTCTAGAGGCATAGTTCACTGTTTCCTTTGATTGAAGGCAGAGCTATCTCCATGTATATAGTCTTGAAACCTAATCAGGAGACCTGCATAAAAGGCTTCTAGCCTCATTTCACAGTCTCCTGGTAGTGTAGAGGCATTCAGATATTTAAGACCATTATGGAAGTTTATCGGGATCCACAGAGGCATGTTCACGAAAAGCCCATTAACTGTGTTTATTGCATTGACTTATTCCTGTAGAGTCTCTGTCCTGTTTTAAATCAAAAAGTCCCAAAGAACAGATTCAGATGTTCATTGCTAAGCTTTTCTGAATAAGATTTGTTCCATGAGAGCTCCTTCAGTCACAATGACTTGACTCTCAAATTTACTAGAGAATTTTTACATAAATCAGGCACTTAAAGAGAATTGCCTAGAAATTCTTAGTTTGAGAATGCTTAGAATTATTATCATTATAATAATCATAATCATCATCATCTTAGATTGGTGATATTACAAGGCATATGTACTTAAAATGCAAACATGACAAAATCATTTGTGGTTCTTGATCTCAGAAAGCACTTGAAAAAGATGTAGGCTTGTTACACATCTATATAGTCTGTCTAACAGAGTTCCATACACACATGTAAAGTATTTATTTATTTATATTTAAAAAAAATTTTAGCAACATTTAGCACAGTATCTAATGCTTTATGAGTACTAAATGAATGAATGGAAGCACTATTTGGGCTTTGAAATGGATCTTGATCCTTTTGCTCATATTCTGATTTTCATTTAAAGTATGTTTTGCTTTATTTATTTTGTTTATATCCTAAAAACCAATTTTAACTTGGCTAACAGACTTTCCTGGATTTTCTTCAACCTAATTTAAAATTCTTAAAAAATAAATTTAGCTGTAGTTGGACACAACGACTTTATTTTATTTATTTATTTTTTTAATGTGGTGCTGAGGATCGAACCTAGTGCCTCACACATGATAGGGTGAGCACAAACCCAGCCCTAAACTAATTATTTATTTTGCTACTGCTGAGTTATTTACACTACACACACACACACACACACACACAAACCCAGCCCTTTGTTTAAACTAATTATTTATTTTTTGCTTATTTATGTTATGTTCTGGAAAGTTATTTACGCAGGGCCAGACCTGGGGAAGGGCTTCCTCCATTATCGGGAAGAGTGCGACCTGCCCATTTGCGACCAGAGCAAGAGGTAGACTCCCGCCCGCTGGAAGGAGAGACCCAGCCGCCAGTGTCCCTGGCCGCCTGGGCCCAGAGTAGCAGCTCCCTGCTGCTGCACACAGGGCCAGACCTGGGGAAGGGCTTCCTTCATTCCCGGGAAGAGTGGGACCTGCCCAGCTGCGACCAGAACAAGAGGTAGGCACCCGCCCGCTGGAAGGAGAGACCCAGCCGCCAGTGTCCCTGGCCGCCTGGGCCCAGAGTAGCAGCTCCCTGCTGCTGCACGCAGGGCCAGACCTGGGGAAGGGCTTCCTCCATTATCGGGAAGAGTGCGACCTGCCCATTTGCGACCAGAGCAAGAGGTAGACTCCCGCCTGCTGGAAGGAGAAACCCAGCCACCAGTTTGCCTGGTCTTCAGGGCCCAGAACAGCATCTCCCGGCTGCTGCACGCGGGGCCAGACCTGGCGAAGTGCTTCCTCCACTCCCTGGGGGAGTGCGACCTGCCCAGCTGCAACCAGAGCAAGAGGTAGGCACCTGCCCTCTGGAAGGAGAGAACCCGCCGCCAGTTTGCCTGGCTTCCAAGGCCCATAGTAGCATCTCCCTGCTGCTGTAAGCAGGGCCCAGCCTGAGGATAAGCCCCTTCCACTATTCCACTGTGCCACTCTGCAAGGACCAAAGGTGCAGCCTTGACTCCACTAACAGGGTTGCTGACTGTACATGATCTGGGTCAGGTGGCTTAAACTGGAAGGGAAAAAAGAAGGGCTTCCAAGGGTCCATTTTGTTTGAGACTTGTTCTTGGGTTCAACGTTTTTTGTTTTTATTTGCTTGTTTGTTTGTTTTGTTGTTTCTTGGGAGTTTTTTGTTTTTGTTTTGATTGACAGTGTGTTTGTGTGCTTCTGCTCCTCTTTTCTTTCTTTTCCTCCTTCTCACTTTTATAATTTTTTTTTCTTCCTTCATCTTCCCTATTTACACCCTGCCATTGCATTCTCAACAGAGGCAAAAACAAGTTATACGCACAAATTGAGATTTCTAGAACGTGTACAATTGAAATATATAGCAAAGTGGTGTTATATATGGTTTATTCTCTATTTTCTAGACTTATTCTCTCTCTCCTCTCTCTTACACTAATTACTACTCCTTGGTTATTTTTTTTCTCTTCTTTTTTTTTTTTTTTTTCTTTTCCATCTTTCTTTATTTCTCCTCTCAACCACCGCATAAGTTAGGTTTATATGTAAATCAGTCTTTCCATCTATTCATTCACTCCATTCTCTTTCCTCTCTCGTCAGCTGATACTAAACCACTTCCATAGAACTCTCTTTTCATACTTTCTAAGAAAGAACAAGTCAATACACTCACTTCCTTCTTCCTAAACATATTACCTCTCTGTCCATTACTTGAAACTTTAAAACCCCATCAGAAGCATACAGAGTAAATTGGAAACAACATCTGGGTTAACTAAATCTGTACATTGTGATCAAACTGGGATTCTCTGAATAGTAAGTGTTTGATTTTAAAGTGTAAAGGAAATATAAGGGGATCTGATAGCATTGTACTACAGGAGCAACATAAGGTTTTAAGGTAAAATCAAAGTAGACAAGGTCCCACAGTGCAGGTAGAATAGACGCACAAGCAATATATGAAGAAACAAGGGAAGAAAGTGACACAAACAAATCAATATACCTCCTCAGTAGATTCCATACCATGCACAGTTGGTGCAATGCCAGAGATGGAATTCAGAAATTACATATTCCAAATGTTAGCGGAACTTAAGAATGAACTCAAAAATGAGATGAGGGAGCAAATACAGGAGGTGAAAGATCATTTTGACAAAGAACTCCATAAACAAATACAGGAAGTAAAAGATTACTTCAATAGGGAGATAGAGGCTCTAAAGAGAAACCAAACAGAAATTCCAGAAATGAAAGAAGCAATAAATCAAAATAAAAGCTCAATCGAAAGTATCACCAACAGAGTAGATCACTTGGAAGAAAGAACCTCAGACAATGAAGACAAAATATATATCCTAGAGAAAAATCTAGATTACACAGCAAAAATGGTAAGAAACCAAGAAACAGAACATTCAAGAATTATGGGACAACATAAAAAGACCAAACATAAGAGTGATTGGGGTAGAGGAGGGGGCAGAGTTTCAAGCCAAAGGAATGAGTAATTTATTTAATGAAATAATTACAGAAAATTTTCCAAACTTGAGGAATGAAGGGGAAAACCAAGTTCAAGAGGCCTACCGAACACCAAACATACAAAATCACAACAGATCCACACCAAGACACATTATAATGAAAATGCCTAAATATACTGAGCAAGGAGAGAATATTAAAAGCCACAAGAGAAAGGAAGCAGATTACATATAGGGGGAAACCAATCAGACTATGTTCAGATTTTTCTACCCAGACCTTAAAAGCAAGAAGATCCTGGAATAGCATATTTCAAGCTCTGAAGGAAAGGGATGTCAACCAAGAATCTTATATCCAGCAAAATTGAGCTTTAGATTTGAAGATGAAATAAAAACCTTCCACGACAAGCAAAAGTTAAAAGATTTCACATCTCGAAAGCCAGCACTTCTGAACATCCTGGGCAAAATTTTTCATGAAGAAGAAGAGAAAAATAACAATGAAAATCAACAAAGGGAGATATTAAACTAAGGGAAATACCAACCAGAAGAGAAACCAAATCAAGCTAAAGATCATCATACAAATAAAAATGGATGGGAATAAAAATCACATCTCAATAATAACCCTGAATGTTAATGGCCTAAACTCGCCATTCAAAAGACACAGATTATCTGAATGGATTAAAAGAAATGACCCAACAATCTGCTGTCTCCAAGAAACACACCTCATAGAAAAAGACATCAATAGACTGAAGGTAAAAGGCTGGGAAAAGTCTTATCACTCACATGGCCTGCGGAAGCAAGCAGGGGTTTCCATTCTCATTTCAAATAAGGTAGACTTCAAGCCAAAGTTAATCAAAAGGGACAAAGATGGATATTTCTTACTACTTAAGGGAACCATTCATCAAGAGGATATAACAATCATAAATCTATATGCCCCAAATAATGGAGCACCTACATTCATCAAACAAACACTTCTCAAGTTCAAGAGTAAAATTGACCACAACACAGTTATTCTAGGGGATTTCAACACACCTCTCTCACCAATGGATAGATCATCCAAACAAAAACTAAACAAAGAAATCTTAGGCCTCCTTAAAACAATTAATAACTTAGATCTAACGGACATATATAGAATATTTCATCCCTCAGTAAATGAATACACTTTTTTTCTCAGCAGCACATGGCTCCTTCTCCCAAAATAGATCATATACTATGTCACAAGGCAAATCTCAGCAAATATAAAAAAATAGAAATACTACCCTGCATGCTATCAGACCATAAAGGGATGAAATTGGAAATCAACGACAAAACAAGGAATAAGAAAAACTACTCCAACAACTGGAAGCTAAGCAACATGCTACTGAATGAACAAGGGGTTGAAGAAGACATCAAAGAGGAGATTAAAAAAATTCCTAGAGGTAAATGAGAACACAGATACATCGTATAGAAATCTCTGGGACACTATGAAGGCAGTAGTAAGAGGAAAATTCATTGCACTGAGTTCATTCTTTAAAAGGAAAAAAAAACCAACAAATAAACGACTTAACATCACACCTCCAAGCACTAGAAAAAGAAGAACAGATCAACACCAAGAGCAGCAGAAGACAGGAAATAATTAAAATCAGAGCAGAAATTAATGAAATTGAGACTAAGGAAACAATTCAAAGAATTGACAAAACTAAAAGTTGGTTCTTTGAAAAAATAAACAAAATTGACAGACCCTTAGCAATGCTAACGAAAAGAAGAAGAGAAAAAAACTCAAATCACTAACATTTGTGATGAAAAAGGGAATATCACAACAAACACCTCAGATATACAGAAAATAATTAGAAATTACTTTGCTACAGCAGAGTTCACAAGACAAAGAAGAACACACACACACACACAGGCCACACACATTTAGGCCAATATCTTTAATGAACGCTTTGATACAAAAACATATCAAAAAGATAGTGCACCACGATAGTGGGGTTTATTCCAGGGATGCAAGCTGGTTCTATTCGGAAATCAATAAACATAATACATTTCTTATATGATTATCTCAATAGATGCAGAAAAAGCATTTGACAAAATACAGCACCCCTTTATGTTCAAAACACTGGAAAAACTAGGAATATCAGGGACTTATCTCAACATTATAAAAGCTATATATGCAAGGCCCAGAGCTAACATTATCTTAAATGGAGAAAAATTGAAAGCATTCCCTCTAAAAACTGGAACAAGACAGGGATGCCCCCTCTCACCACTGCTATTTAACATAGTACTGGAAACTCTGGCAAGAGCAATTAGACAGACGAAAGAAATTAAGGGATCAAGATAGGAAAAGAAGAGCTCAAATTAGCACTATTTGCTGATGACATGATAATTTACCTAGAAGACCCAAAAAACTCTACCAGAAAACTTTTACAACTAGTAAATGAATTTGGCAAAGTAGCAGGATACAAAATCAATACCCATAAGTCAAAGGCATTTTTGATCAGTGACAAAGCCTCTGAAAGGGAAATGTGATGAAAACTACCCCATTTACAATAGCATCAAAAAAAAATAAAATACCTGGGAATCAACTTAACGAAAGAGGTGAAAGAGCTCTATAAGGAAAATTATAGAACACTAAAGAAAGAAATCATAGAAGAACTCAGAAGATGGAAAGACCTACCTTGCTCTTGGATAGGTAGAATCAATATTGTCAAAATGTCCCACTACCAAAAACATTATACAGATTTAATGCAATTCCAATCAAAATCCCAATGTCATTCTTCAAAGAAATAGAAAAAGCAGTCATGAAATTCATCTGGAGAAATAAGAGACCCAGAATAGCCAAAGCAATCCTGAGCAAGAAAAGTGAAGCAGGGGGCATCACCATACCGGACTTTAAATTATACTATAGAGCAATAGTAACAAAAACAGCATGGTATTGGCACCAAAAACAGACTGGTGGACCAATGGTACAGAATTGAGGACACAGAGACTAATACATATAATTTCAGCTATCTTATATTAGACAAAGGTGCCAAAAATGTACAGTGGAGAAAGGATAGCCTCTTCAATAAATGGTGCTGGAAAACTGGAAATCCATATGCAACAAAATGAAATTAAACCCTTGTCTCTCACCATGCACAAAATTCAATTCAAAGTGGATCAAGGACCTAGGAATTAGACCAGAGACAATACACCTAATAGAAGAAAAAGTAAGCTCCAATTTCCAACATGTCGGATTAGGCCCCAAGTTCCTTAATAAGAATCCTGTAGCACAAGAAAACTATTACCAAGAATTAATGAATGGGATAGATTTAAACTGAAAAGCTTCTTCTCAGCAAAAGAAACAATCAGTGAGGTGAATAGAGAGCCAACTAATTGGGAACAAATATTTAATACATGCACATCAGATAGAGCACTAATTTCTAGAATGTATATAGAACTAAAAAAACTTAACACCAAAAAAAGCAAATAACCCAATCAATAAATGGGCTAAGGAATTGAAAAGACACTTCTCAGAAGAAGATACACGATTAATCAACAAATACATGAAAAAATGCTCAACATCACTGGCCAATTAGAGAAATGCAAATCAAAACTACACTTAAAAACAGCATATTACAGTGACACAGCCACTTCAATGTTTATAGCAGCACAATTCACAATAGCTAGGTTATGGAACCAACCTAGATGCCCCTCAGTAGATGAGTGGATAAAGAAAATATGGTATATATACAAAATGGAATTTTACTCAGCAATAAGAGAGAATAAAATAATGGTATTTGCAGGTAAATGGATGAAGTTGGAGAATATAATGCTAAGTGAAATTAGTCAATCTCAAAAATCCAAGTACCGAATGTTTTCTCTGATATAAGGAGGCTGGTTCACAGAGTTGTTGGAAGGGGGTACATAGGATCAGAGGAACACTAGAATGGTCAACGGAAAAGGAGGGGAGGGAGGGAGTAAGGGGGGGTTGGAAAAAAATTGGTGATTGAATGAGATGGATATCATTATCCTAAATGCATGATTGAAGATCTGAATGGTACTTATATACTTTGTATACAAGCAGTTGTATGTAAAAAGATACTATACTTGTGCATGATGAATAAGTAAATAAATAATAAAAAAATTTAAAAAAAAAAAAAAAAGAAAATACACTATGAAAAAAAAAAAAATATCATACTACCTACTCATTAGGAGGTAGTAATAACTACAGCAAAAGTTGTAGAATGTTTTATAAGTTAAAATTCCTTTCTACTTTTGCCATCTTACAACAAATTAGGTTGGTAAGTTTTATTTGCAAAGCAGGGCAACCAAGTGTCAGAAACTACAAATGGCTTATCCAAGATCACTCTTCTTCATATGATCAAGATTCCAATGGTTGATTTTGGCTCCAGAGTTCCTATTTTTTTCCAATAGGAAACACCAATAGTTTTCAAATAGTGAATAGAAAATATTTTAATATCTGTTAGCTTTATAGTGTAATGTGCCACTAAAAAGCAGTAAAACACTGACATAATATGAATGTTGTGAAAAAAACACTTTCTTCTACTTATTTTTAAGATGTGAAGAGGATGTTCCTTTGATAGCATTGACTATTTTATTTTTCTTATTGTCCGTAACACTAGTTCAGAGATGGTGATTGCCATGAATGTGCATTATTACAAAGACTGACCCACCACATATAGCAATGCTACAACTTCACCTCACTTACAGTTTGTTCTTCTGTACTTGTTGCCTTCTAGATTATGTGTATGCATTTGTATCATTCATGTCTTCTGTATTCATTTTATTCAGTGAATTTAATTTTCTCCATTTCTGCAGGCAGGCATTAATTCTGCTATTTTACATGCATAATACCGGTGTTTGGTATGCCTATCATGTATCTAATCTCTTTTCCCTTGAAATCTTCTGTTATGAATATTCGCATCTCTATCTTTTAGCGGCAATTCAGATTGTATCTTCATATAAAAACACAAATGAACAAAAGAATCAGTGGACCAGTGAGAAATTCATATAAGTATCACTTAGTTAAAATAAATTGTAATGTTTTAACCTTGAGAAAAGAGAGAGATGTGAATGATGATTTTAATAGGATTTATGGTATATGGAAATCCGGTAAATCTAAATGAAAGCAAAAGTAATCAAATTGATGATTAGATTAAACTCGAGTACTATTTACGTAGGGTTGCTTAAATGAGTTAAATTATATCTATTGTTAAAAATATAAAAATAAATTTTTTAACCTAAGACACATTATAAAGTTAAAAAAAAAATTTAAAATTTTGCCATAAAATAATCCCTCCAATACAATAATTTATAGTGAGCAAAACCAACCATCATTAAAAATCTATATATTTATCCATTCAAGATATATATATATATATATATATATATATATATATATATATATATATATATATGGTTCCTTGCAGTGAATAGAGTGGAGTCTGTGCCCTTAAACAGCTTAAACTTTATTGGAAGAAATAGTTCTAAGAAAAATGCATGATCAAGATAATTACAGATTGTGGTAAAAAGAACAGAAACCTGAAATTGACCATTAGTCATGGCAGCCACTTTGGTGGCCTGCTGGGGAAAGCCTTCTTGGGGGAGGTGATTCTGAGCTGACAGATCAGAAGAGAGGGCTCTGTGTAGACCTGGAAGACTCTTGTTCTAGGCGGAGGGAACAGGTGTCAAGGCTGAAAGATACTGAGCGAAGATACAGCGTGAAATGTGAGAAAGACACGAACAGAGCATTCAAGATATAATAGGCTGTAGCAGGCTTTGGATTTTCTTGGAAGAACCACTGAAAATTTTAAGCAGAGGGTAATAAAGTCTAAATTATGCTCCCATGTGGATAATGCCTAGTAGGGAGGCAAATGAGAGGCTGGGAGGTGAAGCTACTGCAGTGACTCGGATGCGAGGCAGGGGGACACCCACTCAGAGGAAGGCCCTATAAAAGGTAAGGAATTGAAGGAGAGTAGCCAATGGGACATGCTGAAGAAAAGGAAGGAATCAGAGTGAGCATCAGACTTACAAAAAAGGAAAACAAAAATTAACAAAACATTAACCTTTATAGAACCCAAAGAGGCAATGATTCTTTATACTAAGTAAATAAAATATTTTTAATCTCTACTTGAGAATCCCATGCTGTTCTAAAGAATTCCATATGCTGATTCTACTTGGATTACAGGTTTAAATTGTACTCAAGTTACTTTTAATTGCAAAAAATCTAACTGTAGACTATTTCTTACAAACCAGATCTACATCTTATTTCTCTATTCCCAGCATAGTGCATAGTGCTCACTCCTCACAATAAGCACTATGTGAGTTATTGTATTAATGTATTAATTCAATGTTATTTTGTAGTTTTAATTTCCTTCAGCTAGTGTAAACTTTAAGTTTTAAAGCATTTTCACAATACTATACCATAGAGAGAAAGGCAAAAAATGGTAGATTGAAGGTAAGGTTGTTGGAAGATTAGATTTTAGGGTCTTGAGAAAAGGAGGAGGAAACGTGAGAGGAAGAGGAATATTACTTGCCTCTCATTTACCTGTGGTTGATAAAACAGTCTGGGGACAGCTGCATCCCACTGCACCCGGACATGGGAACTGCCTGTCTGACAAACGCTGTCAGGTGATTTGGGCACCAATAGTTACTGGTCCACTCTTAGGGAAATACCGATTTAGTCCCGTCTCTTTATTTTGTAATTAATCACCATGTGCCTCATAAAGGAAAATGTTTTATCAAAAGTTGCATCACTTAAAAAGTGTTCTATATGTGTAATATGAAATGTAATGCATTCTGCTGTCATTTATAACATCTTAGAATAAAAAATAAATAAATTAAAAAAAAAAAAAAGTTGCATCACTTCTTTGCCTTAGAACTTAGGCTAAATCACAGTCACCCGGAGAGTCAAGTTTTATCCTCTTCGACATGTGGTTTTAACTTTCCAGCTCAGGTCATGGCTCTGCTAACACCATGTATTGCTCTTTCTCTTCTAGAATCACAACCACAGCTGCCTGCATGATGGACCTGCGGCGGTACCCATTGGACGAACAGAACTGCACCTTGGAAATTGAAAGCTGTAAGTCTCTCTGAGAATCCAGCTAGAGGGAATGCTGCTTTAAGGTTCTCTGAAGGCAGAGGCTCCTACACTGGTGCCTGTGCAGAACAAAGTCCTGCAGATGTTCAGCTAGCACGCGAAATTTAGTGGAAGGAGGTAGTGACAAACAGCATCCCCCCTCCATTATGCTACCACCCTTCCATTCCCATCTCTGTTTCTTAAAGGAGATGTTTATGGAAGAAATAATCTGGGAATAAAAGGAAGATGATAGGATCATGGAAGGAGACCAAAGGATATTCCAGGCATTTAAAGTATGGAATTGGTGAAAATGGTTGCAAAAGTCTTGAGGAAATAGGTGCAGGTGGCCGCGTGTCATAAAATTTCCCAATGGTCTGCCTCTCTTTGTCTCTTTGTAATTGTTAAGTGAATGTGGGCTTCCAAATTAGTGAAAGTATCCTTATATTATGGACCAATGGAATGTTTTGTTCTAGTTTTGAAGCTCTGTTTTGGGTGTCTAAAGTTTATATTCTTGTTTAAGGCCATGCGATAAGCAAGATGTGTGTGTGTTCATTGTATTTACTCTTTTGAAATGTGGTGGCGTTTGTAGGCTGTGGTTTTAGCTCCGTGTTGATTCAGACACCTGCCCTGTTGGTTGGGCTAAAATGTTGATTTGGTGACCTGTCTTCATATCAGAAGTCACATGGGAGGTTGTCTGAAATGGAAGAACATTCTGAATCTCTTTTTCTCTGTCAGTTCTTTGGAATGCTTGTATCCCTCCTCCCACTAAATAGTTGGGAGTGGACAATTTTGCATCCAGTTTTCTAGGTACTGAGTAGCTGGACTACTGGGAGGACACTCTTACCTTTGTGAGGAATTTTAGCTGTGGCACACCATATGATTCCAAATCACTGCTCTGAGCAGAAATACAGTATTTATGACACATTGTGGGCATTTTTGAACAATCCAAAAGATAGGTTCTGAGGATAATTAAATTTACATGCATTTTGTAAACACTGATTGCTTACTAATATTCCAAATAATCATTATTTTCCAATTAGATCTTTGGCCTTACAGAACTATTTTATGAAATTGGTCTATGGGATTTCAGCGATTTATTTTATGTAAATATCATTAGGACAGCATCATTATTGCACGTTGCTTTTTCTTAACTTGTGGTTCAATTTATGGTACAATACTGCTCAAAATTCAAACTCTTTTAACAACTTCACATTGCAGATATAAGGTT
Source organism: Tamias sibiricus (assembly GCA_025594165.1). Classification (NCBI taxonomy): domain Eukaryota; kingdom Metazoa; phylum Chordata; class Mammalia; order Rodentia; family Sciuridae; genus Tamias; species Tamias sibiricus. Next base: position 18,610,876 of record CM046662.1, read on the forward strand.
ATTTCTTTTTTTTTGTGTGTGTGTGTGTGTGTGTGTGTGTGTGTGTGGTACCGGGGATTGAACTCAGGGGCACTCATCCACTGGGTCACATCCCCAGCCCTTTTATGTATTTTATTTAGAGACAGGGTCTCACTGAGTTGCTAAGTGCCTCACCATTGCTGAGGCTGGCTTTGAACTCACGATCCTCCTGCCTCAGCCTCCCAAAGTGCTGGGATTACAGGCGTGCACCACCCACACCCGGCTATAAGGTTATTTCTTTAAAAAGTAAATCGCTGTCCACCACTCATGAATTCTTTGTGATAAGAGCATGTTTTGAGGTAGAATTACACTGAGATTTTAAATAATCACACTCCTCCATGGATGAAGCATTTTCATTGATCTTATTTAAATGGTCTTCCATATTCCTCTCAGATAAGTAAATGAGGCCTTTTGAGTTTTTAGATAACTGTTACTGGTAGATTATAATTGTACAAATATAGTTTGCCATATTTATACATACACATGACATAATTTGATCAATCTCATTCCCCGGTACCTTGGTGTTTTTGTTTTAAAGAATTAATGCCTAAGGACCTGAGCAATACCCAAATATTTTGTGATATTATTAATTTTTGACAGAGATACTTAAAATTGACATGATAATTTTTTAAGGTTTATATGTTTCATTTAAAATTAGTTACCTTGTGAAATGAAGTAAATATCAATATTTCTGTCTTTATAACTAGGGAGACAGGCTCAAAAAGTTAAAACTATTTGCCCAAGATCACTCGGCCCCTTAATGGCAGAGTAGACCTGTGCTGATGTGGTTAATACCTGGTTTACCTTAGTAAAGACACTGATTTTTGAGGGACCGCCACCTCTTAGTCCTCCATTTTGAAAACCAGGAAATTTTCCCAAACGGAAATTGGGGCTTAATAATGTACAGACAGAGAGCAGATCATTGCTATAGAGAATGAAACATTATATTGCTTTAATAATATGCAGATATCTAGACTTTGTTATTATACATAGTTTCCTAGCTGAGCAGAGTGAAGCTTACCTTCCTACCCCTTAAACAACTAGCTTCCAGTTGGTGACTAGCATTCCACCTTATCTATGCACTTGTTTATCCTGTCTCTTTCCTTTTCTTCCTCCCTCCACTTCCTTCCGTTTTTCTCTCCTTCTCTTTTTTTCTCTCTCCCTTTCTCAAATGAAATCACCCTAATAGTAGCACTGCTAAATCATTAACCCTTTGTCCGTGTGTTCAAAGTGAGTTTATTGGTTCAATTCTTCTCTGAAGAAGATCACGTGATTCCTGATTCCTGATGGCTTGGGGGGGGGGGCATTAGGAATGAGTTCCTTGCTCATTCATTCATTCATTCATTTAGGAATTTACTCATTCATTATTTATTGAGCATTAATTATTTACCAGGAATTCTAATAAGCTTTAGCATAATGGAAAGAACGATAGATACTTTCTGCCCTCTATGATGAGGAAGATGGATATAATTTAAATAAACACATATACGAATATATTGCATTAGTTGAAAGTGCTATCCAGATATTTACTTTCATAAGTTCATACAGAAAGAGAATTTACAGAAGCCTTGAAGTAAAGTTCTGAGGATTCTAGGTGGTCAGAATGGATTATGTTTGCTTCATTACTGTTCTTAAATTTAAAAAGACAGAGATGTCCTGTAGGATCAATGGGATCTGCAGAATTAAATGAGCCCTGATACTATTAATCATTATACAGGCCATGAACCAAACTGCCAAAATAGAAAGAAGAATTCATTGCAAGGTCCTTCCATTTATTTCTCTCTCTTAAAGCTGTCTTTCGTCTACATGTTCAATCATCTCTATGATCAGAGGCTACTCATCATTTTTTTTTTTATCTTTGTAGCATGGGCATTTACACATTCATGGACATATCTTGTCTGGAATTGTCTCTGAACTTGTCAGGACAGGTTGGCAAAGGGACACTGTAATACTTTCCTATTTTTCTAGGGTGTTAAACTAAAAGTACCAGTATGTAACACCTCGCCTATGTTAATACAGTTTTTTGAATGTTCTTGTTACTTAGTAAGAAATTCCAGTACAGAAATAATGAATGGTCCCAAGTTTGCCAATGCTTTGGAAATCCATTGCTGCCATATATAATTTAAGACTGTTAGTACAATTCAAAGATCTCTTCCAAGGGACAGAGCAGGTCATGTTGAGGCCAGGTAGCTGATAATGGTATAAGAACGCTGAGCTGTTGCAGATTTAACAGAGCCACCCCTCCTGACTATTCCAGTTTGGAAGATATGTGATTCTTTCCACACCCCATTTTCACAATTTCTCATTTTTTAATGGAACGTACTAAGGAAATTCACAGTATAAAAATGTTGTGATCTTATGACAGTGTGACTAGAACTTTATATATTTTTTAAAAAGAGAGAAATCTTTGACTCATATCAACAGTCTGAAATTATATTGGGCAGCAATGGATTTTCAAAGCATTGGCAAACTTGGGACCATTTATTACTTCTGTACTGGAATTGATTGCTAAGTAGCAAGAACATTCACAAGAACTGTATTTCTTTAGTATATTCTACCCAGAAATGGAAAAGCTATCTTTATTTATTTATTTTTATGTGGTGCTAAGGATTGAACCCAGGGACTCACGCTTTCAAGGAAAGCACTCTACCACTGAGCTACCACCCCAGCCCAGGCATGGCTCTATTAATTCTGCACCAGCTCAGCTTTCTAATACCAATATCAGCTATCTGGCCTCATCATGACCTGCTCTGTCCCTTGGAAGAGCAAGGAAGCCTCATTCTGACTCCAACACCAGTTTCAGGTTCTCCACTGGGGACACGTGAACTGCTAGTCTAGAAAGGAATATGGAATTCTCCCATCTGGATTGATACCTAGTTCAAGTAATTAAAATTGCAAAGGGTCCATTTTTTTCTCATCTTTTTGTGTGCATTTATCTCTTTCTATCTCAGGCTGAGTCGAAAATGAAGACACAGTGTCTTAGAGGGAGAGTTTAATGCTCTCTCCATTCTGTTGGTTTTCCAGAAGGTCTCAACCTCTGTGGGATCCACAGTTAATCTACAGAACTCTGCTCTTTCCTGGGAAGTTTCACAGGTTTCACCAAGTGTGGACTGATGGACAGGCAGACATCATCTTTTAAGATATTAAAAAGTTATCCTGCCCCACTCACCTGTTTGACAGTTCTTTCTGGCCTCTAAAGTCACTGATTATCTGAGTGATATTGGAGAAGTCACTGTACTTAACCAGACCTTAATTTCCTCATGAATAAAATGGGGACAATTATATCTACCACATGAGGTTTTATGAGGAATAAATGTAATACTGTAGATGAAGAATCTTGTACATTGCTGTGGATGTGGTAGACATCTCATAAATAGTGACTTTAGTAATTAATAAGAATTACCATAATAATATAAGTTTTCACTGTATTTTTTAAAAGGTCCCTTTATAGTCAGGCGTAGTGACACATACCTGTATTCTCAGAGATTCAGGAGTCTGAGGCATGAGGATTAGAAGTTTGAGGCCAGCCTCAGCAACTTGGTGAGGTCCTACACAACTTAGGGAAACCCTGTCTCAAAATAAAAAAGTTAAAAAAAAAAAAAAAACTGGGGGCTGAGGATGTAGCTCAGTGGTTAAGTGCCCCTTGGGTTCAATTCCTGGTACCAAAAATAAATAAATAAATAAATAAATAAATAAATAAATAAATAAATAAATAAATAAAATAGTCCCATTCTGCTGCAGTTTTGCTTAATTTTGAGATCTAGTATATCCAGGTAAAGATGGATGCTTGGCACAGCTTTGCCTTTCTCAACTTTTGTGGAGTTTATTCTGGTTCATACAGTGATATTCCAGGTTTATTTCAGCTGTAGTGCTATTTTCCTCCTCTTAGAATGATTTCACCCAACTGAATCTACAATATAAAATAAAAATTAATGTCTTTTACTTTGGCCTTAGGCAATAGAATTAGTAAGTAGTTTCAACTTCCAAAAGATGTATATTTAACACTGCTTTGACATCTGTACTTGGATATCAGTCCATTTGCAAATATTATCCATTCGTGGGTTGTTTTTTTTTTTTTTTTTTTTTTGATATTTCAACTGGCCAAAGAAAGCCACTACCTGCTGACCAGGTAAAGCTTCCATGGCTGCTGAAGGAAGAGGTCCTTGTGAGTGCCAATGATCTGGTGCCAACCCCTCATCCTAAGAGATAGTCACCATGCTGTAGGAAAGCATAGTGTAGGAATATGCCTGCTGCTATCTTATGGAATCTCAGTTTGGATATCTTAAAACAACTTGCTCATAGGTTATTGATGGAATGAAGGCAATTTTTCTTTATTTAACAATTTCATTTTAAATCACCCTTTTGAAGAGATCAATATAGATATGTACATTTGAGCATTTCAGGTGTTCATTGCACATATACTATAGCAAAGTCTATAGTATATATTAAATCTTGAAGTGAGATATGCTATTTCCTAAACTAGCTAATACTTTAGTAAATATAACTGTAATAAATTGGAAAATGCAGAAGCAAGAAGAGTGCCATATATATATATATAGACAGATCTATCTATGATAGAGATGGGGCGGGGTGGGGGAACCTGGTTAGTATGGCTTCCTCAAGTTAACTAAATAGGTAACTTAGCTTCTTCAAGCTTGGTTTTATCACCTGTACAAAAATTGTGATCCTTTAAGTAATGAGATAAACAATACGTAGATTTTTGTGCAATGCTTGACACTGATATTTTCTTATGTAGTGGCTTTTATCATTGTAACATCATCATCATCATTATCAAATTACACCTGGAATATTGTGCTCAGAGTCACAACACTTTACGAATATTTAGCAATCTGAACAACCAAAATGTGAATGGTACATAAACCAGGGCATTTGAAGGACCCAGTAGAAGAAACTAGAATTGGGGGTAGGAAGGCACATTTACCCCAAGGAAGGGAAATTTAGGCTAGTGGGGGAAGCTATGTTTGAATAGGATGGCTCTTTTCAAATAAGCACAGAATTTCCTCCTAAGAGAGCACACTATGTCTACCCTAAGGGCAAAATTCGACCAACCCTGAAAAATGCCAAAAGACAATTTGGGGTTGAGGAGTTAAAAACAGAAAATCTCATATAGCAATTGCAACTAGTGAAAAATCAGATAGGTTGCGGTATTCTGTAAGACCTTTTCCTGGGGATGAAGGAGTTCTGTCATTGGACCTGCGATGGGGTTGGATAATTTCTAAGTGGTTTTGCGTTGAGGGTTGCTTGGCACCAGCAGAAATCAAAGGATTTTAATTAGAGGACCATCAGGCAAGCAATGGTTTATGTGAGGTGGCAGATCCCATATCCATACACCTCTGGAAGCAAGCTGCTCCAGAACAGATGAAAATCACCTCCCTGCTAAGATGTCAAGCAGGACAGTGCACGAAGTTGATTGTCTATTGTTATTCAGCTTGTAATCTTTCCTGTCTCAGATTTTCCTCATAGAATTACGTTTTATAGTTACGTCTATGTGGAATAAGGTTACAGCCCTAATATTTTTTTCTGCCTTTCTAAATAATCTAATCCCCCTTGAGTCTTTTGATCTACTTAAGGCTCAAGAGATGATAAGGTGTGTGTACATGTGTGGGTGCGTGCACCTACACATGTGGAGGGGGAGAGAGCGAGTGGAGGGTGTTAAATAATGGAGCTCCCAAGAATTTAAGCTGACCTCGGAATTATTTTGAATTAGAAAAATATGTCTGTGAAACTCCAGCAAGTCTTCGTAATAATTATTTATCAGGGAAATGGCAAAGAGCATTGCAAATGCTCTGCAGAGTCACCACATACAAAGTTCATTTGCAATGTTGTTGCTTTGATAGTTTCTGGAATTGAATCTAGTATTGTGGAATGGAGGGGTTTATCTTCCTGGCAATCCTTGCTGTGGAGACATTTTTCTGAAATGTGCTCTTGGTTTAACAGTTATCAGTCCCTGGTGACCACAGATGAGTGCCTGGATGTGTATTTAGAACTTTTGGTACCTCCTCAGGTGTTATTTCTGACCCCAGTGTCCATCTGGACTTCAAGATTTCCGTCACTTTAGTCCTTCCATCATTTGGAAGTGTGGACTCAGATATAAAAGGTGTGTCTCAATATTGAGTTCAAACCCTTTAAAGTGTTTGTTTTTCCCCAGCACAAAGAATGTTAATTTTTTTAATTCAAATTTTTCTTTTCCTCTTTTTATACTCTCTATTTTCTCTTTCTGAAATTCCTATTTCTGTCTACTGTGGATCTGAACTAAAATGCATAAGCTTTTGTCTTTCAGATTGCTAATATTTATTTTTATTTTTTAAAATTTCAGGAGTAAATATTTTGTTTGGCAACTGTGTTTTCAATTTCTAAGAACTCTTATTTTTATTTTTTTATTTTTTAAATATTTATTTATTTGTTTTAGTTGCACTAAATGCCTTTTTTAAAAAAAAATTTTACATGATGCCGAGGATCCAACCCAGGTCGCACACATGCTAGGCAAGCGCTCTACCGCTGAGCCACAACCCCAGCCCTCTTATTTATTTTTGATTACCTGTTTTCCTGTCTCTTGCTCTTCTGTGGAATGCCATTTTTAAGGATGCCTATGTATTTCCAAGTTCTCTTCTCTCCTCTCCCAGATTTCTGTTTCTTTTCATGATGTTTGTTACTTTGTTCCTTATTTCTCATGCTGTTGGTTTTTCTTACATATCTTCTGATCTTGGTACTCAGTTCAAATTTATAATAAAGGCCTAGTTTGATCACAACAAGTAGCCGATATTAGTTTTCTGAACCAACCTGGGTTTCCTGGGCACTGTGGTGGTTTCCACAGCCAGCCTCCAGGAAGGGGACTGGGCACTCTTACCGGGTTCCCTCTTCAGGAGAGTGGGCCTCTCACACTTAACTGACACTTTGATCTGGGGCTTGGGCACTGTAGATTATTTCTTCCTTTCACTATTAGGAGGAACGGATGTAAATGAAATTCATTTTTCCCCATTTATAGAGGTTCCCAAGGCTGTCTGGGCCCCTGATCTGTTTCTCTCTTCAGTAAGATTCCTAAATGAGGACTCTACACAGCTCCACTTTGTTGAAGGTGTTTTCTTAGCATCATCCAGTGTGTGGTCACCACAGCTGCTGTCAGGACAGGGAGAAGGTTCCATGCACAAGCTCAAAGTCTATTCATCAATTCTCTAGGACACAGGTTCTCAGACTTGCTATAATACAGTTAGATCACTGGAGATATTGTGAAATTCCAAATGATGGGGCCCTACCACAGCCCTACTGAATCAATAAATTAGTAGCTCTGTAGGTGATTACAGTGAGCAGCTAGGACTGAGTGCTCAAAGCATGGTCCTTGTTAGACGGTGCAATTCCATCCTTTGTAACAGCATTTCCATCCTCTCAGAAAAGCCTGTTGACTAACACTAATGTGTAAGATGAAGTCACAGTAGTCAATTGCCACATCATAGAAAGTACAAAATTAACAATTTTAAGTATAAATTTGGATAATATTTTACTAAGGAAAGTGCCTACTTACACTTCCAGGATGAAGATTTTATGGTATTACTTCTTCACACTTAGTTGACATTCATGATGATGTTTGATGAGACTTATAGTTACGTGGATATTTTTTCTAATACAAAATGAATGGGTATAAGTAGAAATCATTTAATTCTCCAGGAGCATTAGAATTATTTTACACACTGAAATCAGTGAACAGCAATAATTTGGGATTATCAGAAATTATTGATATTATTGAAAAACTGAATAAAACAGTCCATTTGTTAAGCACATTAGCCCAGAGTTCAGGGAAACTCAGCCCTTTGACCACGTGGTCACGACAGCTGTGAAGCTCAGGAATATGTTGGCAAGAAGCTCAGCTTTCAGCCTATAGAACAGCATGGAGCAATGACAAAGATACAGATTCCCATCACGGGTTCTTGAAACTGAAGCATTTTCTTAACAGCGAAGTGAATTCCTAAACCTCAGGACGACACTGTGTGTTTGATGAGGCTCTGCTGAGAAACCCACCTGGCATAGACTCACCTTTCTGAAGGTGACAGCCACCTTCTTTTAAGTTCCCACTGTCAGCGTTGGTCATGCTTTGAAATTACCCATTCGATCAAAAAAATGCAGGATGGAGCCTCTCACTGCAGATTACCAATTTCTCCATGGCAGATTTCATAGAGACAAGGTGTGGAGGCACAAACTTGTTTACTTAGTTTTCTTTTAGGCTCAGGAAAGATGCCAACAATGCCGTCACCCTCCAACCTGTCTCTTCCTGGCTGGGCTTCATTTTGAACATGATTCTAATTAGGGGGAAATGTCACGTTTGTGGGTTCCTTCACATTTTTAGTAAAGGATGGAGAGCACTTTGTAAAGCCTGATGTGAACGTTATAAGCCAGAGGCATAAATACACCTGCAGACCTGGAGCTCTTGCAGAGGACTCCTGTTGTTTTCCTTGGAGAGTTGTAGCCCGTTGAACTCTGTCTTTTCTCAGATTCTGAACTTGGTTCCCTGTATGACCGCTTGAAGATTCTTACCTTGCCATGGGCTGTCAATAATGCTGGTTAATTTTTGCCAATCATTTACCACTTTCTTTTTTGGTAGCCTCCGAACTCTATTCTTTACCCCTTCCCAAACTCCGTTAACAACCAGCCTCATGATCATTACATTACTAGCATGATCTCCATCCTCACCATCATCAGTAGGAACTACCATTTATTACACGTCACTTTCTGCCTGGCTTTGTGCTATCTGTATACATACTTCATCTCACCTTATACTCTCATGTAGTAGTGACTGGTATCATTTCCTTCAAAGATGAGGACATGGATCTTAGAGAAGTGTAACTTGTGTCATGCTGCTCAGGCGAGCAAGTGCATGTATTGACTAAGGGTTAGTAGAAGAGAATAGAATCTGATGCAGCTGATTTAATCATAAGGGGGTTTATTTGGCTTATAGAATTCTTGGAAGGACTAACAAAACAGACTATTGGCTGAGCTTTTGGCTGTGACTCCCAGAATCACAGCCCAGCCTTCTCTTGCCAAGGCAGACGCTGATTCTTCTGAGATGCTGTGATACCACGCTGAATGCAGTGGCTCTGCTGTGGCTGCTAGAACCAAACTCTGCTGCTTCTTAGGTAGGATACACTATAGATAAGCTGTGTGCACAGAGAGATTAAGTGAAAGTCACTGCCTTTCCACTCAGTCCAGTCCTGATTGACTGACTGCATCTGATGGGCAGATCCTGGATCACATTTATAACTGTAGATAATAGCAAAGTTGGGGAATACAATTTTTAGTGAGGTAATATGTTGTTTCAAACAATTTCTAAGCTGACATTGGAACACAGGTTGGTCTGATTTTAGCGCCTCCATCTCTTTAAGTATTGTACTTATTGCTTCCTTGTTTGTAGCCCAACATCAAATTAACTAACACATTTCTTTTTGGATTATAACTAATTTATCCTTAATAATTCTAACCTAATTAAATCCTACCTAATAAATTATACATTTTTAGAGGATGTTTGTTATTTTCTTCTTTCACCCTACGTTGGAACACTGTATTTAAAGAAACCTCTCTTCTGTAAGAGGTTCCACTTCTCATAATGGAAGCCTAAAAAAACCAGACACTCACCTTCAGCTTCTCTGGGGTGCCAAGACCAAGACACCACCCATCATATGACTTTGAATTGGAAATCTGTGGCAGAAGAACTAGTAATGAGAGAGAAGTCCAACTGAAGAAGGGACTCAGTCATGGCAATGGGTGGACGGCAGTGCTCAGGGGCACATGTCGATGGCATCTGCAGAGAACTGCAGTCGCCCAACCCCATGGAGCTGGCCCTGATGAATTTACCAGACCAGGTGTACTCTGTACAGTTGGAAATTGTTCTTCAATGGAAAGTGTCCACCACTGGTCCCTGGTCTTCTATAAGCTGTTCTTTATCGGTTTAATAAATACCTTTTCTATTTGATTTAGCCCAAGCTAGTTTCTATTGTTTGCAGCTAAGAACTGTGATGCCTTGGCTCTATACTGGAAGAGTAAAGTCCTGTGTTATCTTTTATCTTTTTTGGTGCTTTGTGTATGACAGGATGTCAGTACATTCATCAGTTCACTCTAGACACAAATTTAAAAAATACAAACTATGGAAATTAGGAATCCCCTAATGTATATGCACCTCTATTGGGATTTATCAACCTTCTTCCTCACAATCTCTTTGGCAAGTGACTCCAGGCTATTTAAATGAAAAATATTAGATACTTTGTGTGAATTGTCCTATAGTCACGCTCATGTGTCTCTATCTACCTATCTATTGATGGGTTGTTGGACACTTACTGGGTACTAAATGCATGACATTCACTGTCTCATTTAACATATCAGCCTGATGAGATATTAAAAGGCACAAAGAGATTAAGTAAAGGTCATACAGCTAATGAAGTATAGAGTCGGGATTCAGTCCCAGACGGTCTCTCCCCATGGATCATGCTCTGGCTTAGCTCTCCAATGAGCTATGTCTGCATTAAAAGCATCCCAGGAAAGATGACACTTAAGTCCTTTGCATAGTAATAGTGGAACTGGGCATTGACTTGTTAAACCATATTAAGATGGGAAGTGACTCTGGTCACTTTTGTCCTTTGTATTAAGGAAAGTGCTTACATTTTGTCAGTATGGGTATCGTGGGTTCCTTGTGTCCATAATGGGCCAGGAATGTCTTAAATCTGTGCTAGTCCCTTTGTTTCTCTAAACTTTTTTTCCCCAATAAACAAGACTTTTAAAAGATCTATTTCTCACCAAAATAAAGCCACTTTCGGTTTAATTGATTTCAGATGCCTCTTTCTACAACATGTAGAGATAAATATACATTTTGGTTATGAATTCTGAGACATTTTGTTTATACTTAAAATTCTGACGTAAAGTACTACTTGAGCGTACATTTAATCAACTTTACTGCCAAATGGTAAAGGTTGATGGACAGAAACAGGAAAAATACATTAAGGATGAACTGGCCTTGAGTTGAATCATGGTGGCTGCTTTGAATTACAATTGTATCAGAATCACTTAATATGCAAACAATAACAGTGTATTATAAATTGCTTATATATTCAGCAAAGTTGTTATTTGACTATGTCTTTCCAATTTCTCTCTTCTCTTTTTAGTTCTTTTAGTAAAGGCCATGCTAGCTGGATACAATTTTGGGTTGCATTAAGACACATTAACAGATCATTCTTCAAAGCATTTTATTTTATTTATTTATTTATTTATTTTTTGGTATGGGGGATTGAACCCAGGAGCACTTAGCCCCCAAGCCACATCCCCAGCCCTTTTTTACATTTTGTTTGGAGACAAGGTCTTGCTAAGTTGCTAGGGCCTCAATAAATTGCTGAATCTGTCTTTCAACTCATGATCTTCCTGCCTCAGCCTCTTGAGAATCTGTGATTATAGGCATGTGCCACCACACTTTCTTCAAAATTTCACATTTAAAAAAACCCCGTAAGTTTTAATGTAGTACTACCTACCGATAAATACCACTTGAAATGCCATTTTGAGTTATGCATTTTCACTAATCTCTTTCCATTGACCATTTCTTTTAATCTACACAATAGCCACTTGGGTAAGTGTAAAGTCATCCCTACTTTACAGGTGTGGAATAAGAGGGATTAAGAATTTAAAACACCACAGGATGCATTGAGATTGAAATTAATTTAATACCAAAAATCTAGTCATTTTTAAAACTTTTCCCCAGATTTGTTGAGGTTTAATTGGCAAATAAAATGGAATATCTGCAGTGTGTACAATGGGATACTTGATATATGTATTGTGAAGTTACTACCACAAACTAAGAAGGTGGTAATTTAACCATGTTATGGTGTTCATTCACTTACTTAGTAGAAACAAGATAGGCTTAAAACTTAAGCTGATTATTCAATTTAGCACATACCTACTGATACCTTACCAGTCTTGGGAAATCATAGGAAGAATTGGGAGAAAATATGTTAAAAAAAATCAAGAGCCTATAAAGGTATTTATTACAAACAAACAAACAAAACTGGTGGGGGAGAGTTTGCAATGCTTATTTTAACCACCTCTCTCAACCCAAGGCAATGAGGATATTATCATTTATTTTTTCCAGAAAAATCTTCCCAACTCTCCATTGCCAAGTAAGAGATAGTGACAGTCCTTGAGCAATAAGAAATCATAGTTCCTCTGATCACTCTGTCCTCACATTTTGGAGTTGCAGTGATCTCTGATCCAACTCCTACCCAGGAGGAAAGTTTGCAATTCATTTGGATTAGGATGTTTTTCAGCTTCCTTACAGGGCTCATTTAAATTGTTACTTTCCTAGGTCCAATTTCTGATATTTTGAGCTTGTTGGTTAACTATTATGTGCATCTATAACTCAACAATAGAACCAAAAATATCTGAGGACAAATTTCTGAATCACAGTATGCTACATAGAAAATGATGCTCTAAAATTCCCACCTAAACTAAGCTTTATGCTTTGGCTGGAGAACACAGAAAGATGATCAAAGAAAAGAAACTTCTCTTTGACACATTTTCCTGGACCTTCCACTTACATTCTTAATCACCTTCAAATCTAAAACTGGAATTTGTTTCTTAGCAAAGCCTTCCTTAATTTCTCTCTCAAAAAACTTCTTCAGAGAAGTTTTTCACAATTGCAATATTTGTACTGTTTTATAATCAAGGCTTTCTTTCTTTTTTGCATATTAAGTACCATAAGGTGAGCACATGCTCATTTTTTTAAATTGTTGCATTATAATTATACAAAGTAGTATGATTTATTATGGTATTTGCACATGCATATGTTGTAATGTGGTCTATTTCATTGCATAGTTCCTCCTCTTTACTTTCCTCCCCCACTTTCCTCCAGTGCATATACTCCATTGGAGTCCCTTTTATTTTCATGAGATTGTTTTATTTACTGTTTTACTCTCTAGCTTCCATATATGCACGAAAACATATAATCCTTGGCTTTATGAGCCTGTCTCCTTTCACTTAACATTACGTTCTCCATTTCCATCCATCTTCCTGCAAATGACAGAATTTTGTTGTTCTTTATGGCTCAGCACAGCTCCAATGTGTATGTAACACATTTTCTTTATCTAGTCATGTATTGATGGATTATCTTTCTCATTATGTTCAAAGAATTGAATACAAAGCACTGTGACAATTTAGAAACGTGTTGAATAATGCAGGATGGATAGATGGATGGATGGTTGGATGCATGAGGAAAAGCCAATCCAAACCACATTTGTTTATTATTTGCTTCATTGAAGGAGCTCTGTTCTGCTTTGACCTCAAACTAAGAGCTATCATGTCTTCCTCAAAAACAAATAAGAGGGCTGGGGTTGTGGCTCAGTGGTAGAGAGTGCTTACCTAGCATGTGTGAGGCACTAGGTTCGATTCTCAGCACTGCATATAAATAAGTGAATAAAATAAAGCTCCATCAACATATAAAAAATAAAACAAATAAGAGCAAGGAAAAATGTGCCTATGTGTTTCATGGAGTTAGAAACTCTTTAGAAATTGATTTCTATGCATGTATGGTTTGTTAGGATGAACCCAACTACTCCTAAGCCCTTAAAACAAAACAAAACAAAAACCCTTGGGTACCAGCTATTACCTGCCTTTCCTTTCTTCTAATTTGTCACTGAAGATGGAGAGTAAATAACCCCTGCAGTGAATGATTATGTGCCCTTTCTTATTCATCATGTGGGGAGTTACTTAGTTAGAATTTGAATGATAAACAATTCCTGGAATCATCTTAGTTGCTTATGATTTATTATCACTTTTACACATTGATGTATGTGAGATTCTAACTTTGTTAAAGATTTTTGCATCATAAGTGGGATTGGATCATAATATTTTCTTTTTGGATAATGTGTTTGTCAGATTTATGCTGGCCTCAGAAAACAATTAAGACATTGGCTTTCCTCTGTTTTCTGAAAGTGTTTGCACAAGCATGGTGCTTTTTTCCTTCCTTGACCGTGTGATAAAATTCATAAGTAAAATCATCTGGAGCTTTTTTGAGGAAGTTTTGGATAGATTAAGACTTTATTAGGTATGGTGCTTTTACAGATAGGATTTTATATTTCTTCTTGTGGTGTTCTTGGTAAGTTGTATTGCTCATATTATTTTTTTTTTTCTTTTTCTTCTAAGATGTAGAAATTTGCAGGAAGTCGTTTATAGTATTCTTTTATTATCCTTTCATGCCCAACTATATGTAGTGATAGCCCCTTTTCCTTCCTGATGTTAGAGATTTGCCCCCCTCCACCTCTCTCTCTCTCTCTCTCTCTCTCTCTCAATAAGTTTTGCTACATGTTTGTCAATTGTGTTAGTATTTTCCAAGAAGCATCTTTTGGCTCTGGTAGTTTTATCTATCTTCAAAGTTTTCATTAATTTTTTTTCTAGTTCTATCCAATTTTTGGAAGGAAGGTTAAAACATTTCAACTACCTCTGTGTAATTAGTTTTAAATTCTGTTATCATTTCCTTCATGTCACTTTAGACTATTATTTGTAACATATACATTGACTATCTTTATGAATCACTGATGAATTTTCCCTTTTATCATTATGAATTTTCTCTTTTTTTCTCTGGTAATATTGTTTTTGTCTCAAATTTTTTTTTATTTAATGTCAACAGCACCATTCTGGCATTTTTATCATGGTCACTTTTAACATGATCAATCTTTACCAATTTATTTTCAGGGTATGTGCATCTGTATTTAAAGCGGTTTCTTACAGACTTCCTGTAATGGTCTTGCTTTGCATGAACTTTGACATCTCTGCTTTTAAATTAGACAAGATGTTGGCAAACTGTAAATCATGGGCCAAATCCACCCTTGTCCTTTTTGTACAGCCCACATGCTAAAAATAATGTTTACATCTTTAAAAGCAACAGTTGCAAAAATTAATGGGAAACTTTATACCTGATCCTGCTGTAAAATGACACTAAAATTTGATAGCTTTTCACCCTTTCCTTCACTGGATATTCCTAAGGTTCTACTCACTTTCTGACAAACCACAGTCTTATGATTTTATATGGAGTTTTCATTCAGCTTTTCAATCAAAGAGCTTTCATATGTTTTTAGTAAAACAATCAGGCCTCATTATGTAATTTCATTTTTTTTACTTTAGTAATTCCTACGTCAGTCATTTCTACATTCCCATTCTAAAACAGAAACAAAACAAAAATTTCTTACACAATTATGCCATGAACAAATTTTTTAATAACATCACACATATATTTATTTATTTATTATTCTAATTTGTTATACATGCTTGCAGAGTGCAATTCATTTCATATTACATATAAAGAGCACAGTTTTTCAAGTCACTGGTTTTACATAAATTATTTTCACACCATTTGTGTCTTCATACATGTACTTAGGGAGGGGAGGGGGCAAGGGGATAGGAATAATAGCAGAATGAGTTAGACATCACACATATTTAATCTGAATTCTGAATAAACTCTACCACATAAACATCAACTCATTAATAAAACATTTGTTTTATAAAGTCATTCAACTGGCTATAGGTCCACATGAACCTTTAAATTAACTCTCACCTGCTAATCAATATGATTTATCTATTGACTTTGAAAAGAATATGTTTTTGGAGGTGAAGCATGAAATACTAATAACTGATATTTCTTAAATGCTCTATATTACCAATTAACATGTTGATTTATTCCTATGCAGTAGTTAATATGATTCTGGAAATTACTATTAATGTTACCATTTTCAAATGAGAAATGTGAATTATAGAGAAGGTACACAACTTACACCTAAGTTGCACAGAGTAATAGAGTCAGAATTTAGGCCCAGGTGGTTGGATTTCAAACCTGAAATTTTAACAACCACTTTTACATCAGGATATTACTGAAAGAGCACAGGACAAGCGACCTAGGTCAGAGTCACTGACTAGGGACACAGAATGGAGGAGATACACCAGGTAGTCACTAGGTGTTCTTTTAGTTCAAAATTTTATGATTATTCTTGCTTACTAAACATCTGATAATTTCCTTATGAAGAAGAGATGAGGAGAATTGTGAGTACTATCACCCAGATCTTTTGTGAAGGTCCTAGTAAACATTTTTGCATCTGAGTGAGTGACAGAAATGAGCATTGAACACAGCTCTGTCTGCCCCAGAGGTGGCTTCATGGAATTGGGTTTGGGCAGGTGCACAGGACCCCATAATTAGAGGAGTTTCACACAGGTGTAATGCCCTGCTGTCACTGTTCTGATATTCTTGATAATTTCTGAGCAGGAAACCCACATTTCAGTTTTTTTTTTTTTTTAATTTTTATTTATAATAGTATGTTTTACAGTTCATACTATACATATAGAGCATCTTTTTACACAAAACAATTTGTACACAAAGTATATTTGCAGCATTCAAGTCTTCAATCATGCATTTAGAATAATGATATCCATCTTATTCAACCACTTTTTTTCCCCCTTCCCCCCTGGCTCCCTCCCTTCCCCTCCCTTCCCTTTGACCATTATAGTGTTCCTCTAATCCTCCTATGTACCCCGACCCAACAATACTGTGAACCGGCTTTCTTATATCAGAGGAAACATTCGGTATTTGGATTTTTGAGATTGACTGATTTCACTTAGCATTATATTCTCCAACTTCATCCATTTACCTGCAAATGTCAATATTTTATTCTCTTTTATTGCTGAGTAAAATTCCATTGTGTATCTATACCACATTTTCTTTATCCATTCATCTACCGAGGGACATCTAGGTTGGTTCCACAACCTAGCTATTGTGAATTGTGCTGCTATAAACATTGAAGTAGCTGTGTCACTGTAATATGCTGTTTTTTTAAGTCCTTTGGGAATAGACCCAGGAGTGGGATGTCTGAGTCATAGGGTGGTTCCATTCCCATTTTCCCAAGAAATCTCCATACTGCTTTCCATAACAGTTGTACCATTTTGCAGTCCCACCAGCAATGTATGAGTGTGCCTTTTTCCCCACATCCTCTCCAACATTTATTGTTGTTTGTGCTCTTGATAGCTGCCATTCTGACTGGAATGAAATGAAATCTTAGAGTAGTTTTGATTTGCATTTCTCTAATTGCCAGCAATGTTGAGCATTTTTTCATGTATTTGTTGATTAATCGTGTATCTTCTTCTGAGAAGCGTCTTTTCAATTCCTTAGCCCATTTATCGATTGGATTATTTATTTTTTTGGTGTCGACCAGTGGTACAGAATTGAGGACACAGAGACTAATACACTTAATTTCAGCTATCTTATATTAGACAAAGGTGCCAAAAATATACAGTGGAGAAAGAATAGCCTCTTCAACAAATGGTGCTGAGAAAACTGGAAAGCCATATGCAACAAAATGAAATTAAACCTGTATCTCTCACCATGCACAAAATTCAATTCAAAGTGGATCAAGGACTTAGGAATTAGACCAGAGACAATACGCCTAATAGAAGAAAAAGTAAGCTACAATTTCCAACATGTCGGATTAGGCTCCAAGTTCCTTAACAAGAGTCCAGTAGCGCAAGAATTTATACCAAGAATTAATGAATTGGATAGATTTACGCTAAAAAGCTTCTTCTTAGCAAAAGAAACAATCAGTGAGGTGAATACAGAGCCAACTAACTGGGAACAAATATTTAATACATGCACATCGGATACAGCATTAATTTCTAGAATATATAAAGAACTCACATTTCAGTTTTTCAACCCACAAATTATGGCTCTAATCCTACTGCCAGGCCTTCTGGGGTAGTCTAGAGATGCGGCACCTATAGGTATAGTTTGCCAAGGGAGTTAGGGCTACAAGTTGCCCTGGTGTGGGGACATAGACTGATTCAGTCCCCTCTTACAGCAATGGAGCATGTGTTTTGATTTTGCTGGTGCTTTCTCTTTTGTCCATTGCCTTTGATACTCTTGAAGAGAATTTTCCCATTACATTTTGTTGATGTCTGTGGGTCAGTACGTGTTATTTCTCCAATTGGAGAAAAAAGGAAACATTTTCACTTAGATCTTATTTAGAGAGAGAGACATTTTTTTAATGTGTTGTCCTCATTTGCTCTTTGGACATGATTCCTAATGCTAACATTATGAATTCTTTGTTAGCTATGAGGCTATGTTTTTTAACCCATATAAGAATTCAGAATTTGTATGCGAAATAGAACAAGGCCTGATTCCACCCTGAGAAACTATTTCACATTTAAGACACCAGGAGAGTATCTGTGATTCAAGAAATTAAATGGAAGTTTTTTTGTGAAGTAGATAGCCTATTAACCCTTCTTTAATATTACAGATTTTTTTTTAAATCTGTCTTGTTGAATTGACCTAACATTCTCAGAAAAAAAAGTGGGGGGACGGGCTTGTCAGTTTGAAACATATGCTCCTGCTTGACAAAGTTAGTTGAAGCAAAACTGTCAAATGCCAACGTGCAAAGTATTAAAAATGCAACGAAATGTCAGGAGAAATGGGAAAAACCGCTGAATTTAAGAAAATCTGTCATGAAGACCGCATTGCACGTTTCTCTCTGCTAAGTTAGGGTGACATATGGAAGTTTAAAAATATAACCTAATGATGCATCTTTATGGCAAGACGTTTACATAACCTAATTGCCATAGAACTGCCATTGCTGGTTAATTCATTAGGGAAATGAAAGCAGGTTGTTCCTCAGAACGGAGGATGAAGGAGTTCTGTCCAACAACAATGACAGCCCCTGAAACATACATTTTCTATTTTTGCTTCTTATTTGAAGTCTAAGGAGATGCACATGGTTAAATGTAGTATAATATTTTGAAGCGTTTTCCTGGGCACTGGGCCCACGGATGTGGGTGTAAGAATTTGGTGAGTCTGAGACAGTGCTGAAGCCCCCTCTAGTGCAAGGAGCCTGGACATTGAGCCACAGGAGGAAGGAGATGGAGACAGGTGCCAAGGGCTCATGGATATCCTGCAAAAAAGAGGGGGTTCTCAGGTTTCACTTAAGCTTTGGTCACTTTTAAATTTCGAAAAAGCCTCAGGTTTACGAAACATTGCAAAGATGGTAAAGAGGGTTCCCTCACGCTCCTCACCCAGATTTCCCTTAACATTTCACATAAACATATATAAAACTGAATAAAAAGAATCTATGTTGTTAAAATCCTGTTAATAAGTGGCTTTATTCGTATTTCTCCATGTTTTCCACTAACATCCTTTTCCTGTTTGAGAACCCAGTCCAGTATCTTGCATTGAGTTTATATCACCTTTTTCATCTCCCTTAATCTTAATACGTCTCTCAACTTTCCTTTTTCTTCCATGACCCTGCTACTTTAGAAGAATACTTCTGGTCTAGTATTTTTGAGAATATCCCTCAATTTCAATTTGTCTGATATTTTCTCATGGTTAGGTTAGTCCACTCAAAGGTTGAATTTACCTCTTTAAGGAAGTTCACAAAATCAAGCAGACCTCGATTAAGGGCAGCGATAGCATGCTTCCACTGATACATTCACATTTGACCACATAAAGTCCAATATAGTTAAGACATTGCAATTGTCTACTTGTTTAGGCATAGGCTATCAGTGGATCCTATGCCAGTTTATTCCAGACTTTCTTTAAAGGAAAATAGCACCAAGTAAAACGTGCCAGGTACAGTGCTTTATATCCATTGCTAAATTTTATAGTCAAACAACCCTACAAAGTAGGTATTACTATTCTTGTCACTATCATCATCTTGGGATTGAAAAGAATTAAAGCTCAGGAAAATTTTAGTGAAGTTCTAGTTGCATGGCTCATAATATCTCTGGAAAGCATCCTTTAGCCTATATCTTTCCAATTCCACTGCCCATACTATTTACTCATTAAGCAAGAAAAAAATTATTTCCTATAATTTATTTTTACCTGAGAAGAAACCATGTAAGGTATTATAATTAAGATGCATTCTAGGGAGTTTTGAGTTGTTCTAGATATTGTAATATTGGTGAAAACGTCTTTGAAAAAAGATGCCATGAATTCATATTGGTCAAAACATACTCCCAAACAATTCTGTAATCCCTGGCTTCTCTCAGTATCTGTCCCTCTCTTTTCCTCTCCTGTCTCTTTGTCCTCCTCATCTCCCCATACACATACACAGGCACATATTCTGTCTGTGTATCTGCAAGGTAACATTGAATATGAGATCTGTGAAAGATTATGCTTATAAAACAAATCTCATTGATTGTTGAAATTTCTTATGCTTCAGTACCAAGATGATATTTAGTCAACGTTCAGGTTTTTTTTTTTTTTTTTTTTACACTTTTATTATGATTCAGCAAAATAAAGAATTTTGGAAATATATTTTAGTAGTTGTCTACAGTTCGACATGGTGAACAGGTTAAGATCACATCTGAGCCACCTGCTAAGTTGCACCATCTGGGTGATTACAGGCATTTCAAATCTTAACTTCTAATGGTTTCAGCCTCAACTTAGATGCATCAAATTCTGGAACTGCTCCCATTGTGTGGTGTTATAAGAAAGTGCACTCAATTGAGAGTTGCATATTCTCTAGTTCAACAATCCAATTTTACAGATAAGTAATCAATATTTTCCAGGCCATTGATTTGGTTAATGACAGAATCAGGGCTAGAACATCTGTGTCATAAGTCATTTTCTCCTTGATAGCCCATGATTTAGAAAAAAAAATATTTGTTAAAATAAAGCCTTCAATTACATTTATTTTTGACATGTGCACCATATGAATATTGTATATGTCATTCTTTGCACTAGGACCAAAGATAGAGTAAAATCATCATCTCCAGGAATATTATATCTGATTAATAACATGAATATTAATCAACATGTTGCCAGTGAAGACAAACAAGAGCATGAAGGTGGCTGAAGGTTTGATGATGCAGTAACTTTATGCTATTTTATCAGCAGGAGAAATATTTTTTTTTTTAGATTTTTTTAAATACCTTTATTTATTTATTTATTTATTTATTCTTTTTTTAAAATTTTTATAATTTTTAATGTGTACAACTCATAGTGCATGAATTTAGCATCTTTTTACATACAACTGTTTGTATACAAAGTGTATTCGTACAATTCAGGTCTTCAATCATGCATTTAGGAAAATGATATCCGTCTCATTCGACCACCTTTTCTTTTTCTTTTTTTCCTTTTCTCTCCCTCCCTCCCCCCTTGCTCCCCTCGTTACCCTCCCTTCCCTTTGACCATTCTAGTGTTCCTCTAGTCCTCCTATGTACGCCCCCATCCAACAATACTATGAACTAGCCTCCTTATATCAGAGAAAACATTTGGTACTTGGATTTTTGAGACTGACTAACTTCACTTAGCATTATGTCTTCCAACTTCATCCATTTACCTGCAAATGCCATTAATTTATTTTCTTTTATTGCTGAGTAAAATTCTATTGTGTGTATATACCACATTTTCTTAATCCACTCATTTACTGAGGAACATCTAGGTTGGTTCCACAACCTAGCTATTGTGAATTGCGCAGCTACAAACATTGAGATAGCTGTGTCACTGTAATATGCTATTTTAAAGTCCTTTGGGAATAGACCCAGGAGTGGGATGGCTGGGTCATAGGGTGGTTCCATTCCCAGTTTTCCAAGAAATCTCCATACTGCTTTCCATAACGGTTGCACCATTTTGCAGTCCCACCAGCAATGTATGAGTGTGCCTTTTTCCCCACATCCTAGGAGAAATATTTTTAAAAACTCCTAGGACGTTATCTGATTTTTAGGGTGACTTTGTGTGACATGAGAATTACTAGATGTATAGTAGTCAGTGCATCTCTCATTAGACCTCTTCTAGAGTTAAAATTCACCAAGAATGTTATTTGTTTCCATAGGACAATTTTTGTGCCAATAAAAGTGGTTTATATAATAAAAAGCCAGCATCCTAAGCCAATTACATTCTCCATTTGAAAAATGTGCATCAGTTATAAATAATAAGTTTCTGAAATGGTATATCTTTAACTTACTATTTTCACCCCATCCACTGACTAATTTTTAAAGCCTTTTTCTACCGACAGCTTTGATGAATGCAGTTTTGCATGTCTTTTCTGCTGAATCTTTCAGAAATGATTTTACAAGTAAGAGTCAAGAGGCTGGCAGTTCATTAATGCAATAGCCATTACTTTGTACACCTAAAAAAAAAATCCCTTAAGAAAAATACATATTCAACGGAATTTTCTATTATCTCAGATCTTCCCATGGATTCCTAGTTATTTTTTTTAAACATCCACTTTTTTTTAGTTTGTTTTAGTTGTAGACAGATACAATACCTTTATTTCATTTATTTGATTTTATGTGGTGCTGAGAATCGAACCCAGTGCCTCACACATGTAAGGCGAGCACTCTACCAACTGAGCTACAACCACAGCCCCCCTAGTTATTTTTTTTAAATATATATTTTTACTTGTAGATGGACACAATACCTTTATCTATCTATCTATCTATTTTATGTGGTGCTGAGGATTGAACCCAGTGCCTCACACATGCTAGGCAAGTGCTCTACCACTGAGCCCCAGCTCCAGCCCCAGCCCAGATTCTTATTTACTTAAAGTGAATTAAGAGCAACTTTTAATTTAAAGATACATTTGCATTATATTCTAACCAATCTATATTTTGAACGCTGTCTTTTAAAACCTGCTGTTGGTTTTGTGTGCCAGTGTTATAAGGTATAATTGAAATTAAATTCATACAGCTGTTATACTTTGTGTATTTAGATATCCCAAGACTTAATTATTTCAGGTATATTATTTTAAAAGCATAACATTTAAAAATATTTCTAATTGCCTCCATTGTGAGTAGTTTAACTATTTAAACCAGTAGTTTATTATGTTATGCTGAATTTGATTTTAGAGTTTCTAGTTTTTAGTGTTAAGTTTAACTTTATAGTCTTTCCCTAATGAAAATAGGTTGGCATGAAGATTGGACTTTCTCAGATCAGTTACATGGAATTCATTACATACTTCATCATAAAAACAGAAAAATTGAGCAGTGGTTGACATTAGTAGTGCATAGATTCTGTGTGGTCAAGACACCTTGCACTCTGTATTTGCACCAATGAATTAATGCATGTGTTCTTTGAAATACAGAGTATTTAGCTTTGGGAAAAAACTACAATTTGAATCATAAACCTTTAGAAAAGTTTCATATTACTTCTGCAATCTCAAAGTATACATTCTCAATAATGCAAACAGATCACTTAAATAATTTGTTCTTGTGGATCAAATTCCTCAGTTTATTCTTCATTTGTTGGTCAAATTTAAATTTCATTTTTTAGTGGCTTTGTTTTTAGAAAATTTCTATGCCAACTCTCCAAACAGACATTTATTTTAAGATACAATGTAGCCTCATCTTGTCAATGCAGATCAATTGAATATTTTATCCTTTTGTCAAATTATTCGATTGAATACATCTGACAGACAAATTGTTCAATTGATCTGAGCAAATCAGGAGGTATGAGGCTGGGGAAAGCTTCAATGATTACAGCGTCTCCCTTCCCCAAGGGAAATTTGTTGTGTTGGTACTTGGCCAAGAACCTGCTCAGACACAGCAAGTCCAGTGTGGGGATGAACAAACCTCTTATACCAGCAACGCTGGCATAATTAACTTACTTTGTTAGAATGAGAAGTCTCCAGATTGGCACCATTGGGAATACCAGGAGAGCAGGCACACTCAGCACTGGCCACAGATTAGAAAAGGGACAATTTATTTTAATGACAAAATATTACATTTGTATTTCATCATGAGATACAAATACAAATAGACTATTAAATTCATTTATCATCCTCCCTCTCATTGTCCAGGGATAACAGTCTAAGAGATGGTGTCTTTAGGGCTATGTTCTGTACGCGCTTTGCTGTGCCTTGTGTGTATTAATCATGGGGATCCTTTACAGTCACCACTGTGGATAGCACTCACTCTTTTCAACACTTCCACAGTTTATCATCAGATGGCTGGCTGTGCCAAGAATTCTTTGGTCACTATTCTGTTCATTAACTTTTAGATTTTCTCCCAAGTTTTCCCTCTCATAGACAGTGGACCAATAAAGAACATTATGTACCTGTTTTTGTACTTTCTTTCTTGTCTTTTGTAGGATAATCGGTTATAAGAACTAGAATTACTGATTGAATGCAGCATTTGTTTTTAAAGTTTTTGTAGATATTATTAAATTTCTAACAAATACAGTAAATTGGAAATTTACATTGTATTTTATCAACATTATGAAAAATTGCTGGTCTGATTAGTAGAGACTATTTTCTCCATTTAACCTACATTTTCCCTAGTCACAAATGAATTTGAGCATTTCTTGAAGTACTTATTAGATATTGATATTTTTTTCTCCTATTATTTTTTTTTGCCTATGGTATGCTTATCCTTTTATCTTTTAAATGTTTTTATTCTTTGTGTTTGATTTAGGGAATATTAATCCCCCCCCGTGTGTGTGTGTGTGTGTGTGTGTGTGTGTGTGTGTTTGTGTGTGTGTGTGTTTGTGTGTGATACTGTGGATGGAACCCAAGGGTGCTTTATCTCTGACACACATCTCCCTCCCTTTTTATTTTGAATTTTTGAGAGAAGAGTCTTATTAGATTGCTAAGACTGGCCTGAAACTTGCCATCCTCCTGCCTCAGCCTCCTGAGTAGCTAGGATTAGACCACCACTCCCAACCTTTTGTACTTTATTGCGAAATAATTTCTTTCAGTTTTTTTCCAGTTGTCTTTTCACCTAGATGATGATGAATTTCATCACAGGAAAGTAGCATTTTTTAATGTGGTCTCATCAGCTAGTCTTTTTTTTGCTTTCTGAAATTTAAGCTTTGTGTTTTTCTTATGATATCTCACTACCCCAAGATAATAAAAATATTTCTTATGTATTTTTCTATGTTCTTCCAAAGTACTGGTATAACCCAGTATTCCCATAACAAGTGAATCTCCTTGACTTCTCCCATGGGATTCTGTGTGCCAAGCAGCTTGCTGGGATGCATGAGGAATAAGGCCTGTTTGCACCTAACCTAAGGATTGTAAGGTGTTGGCAGCATAGATTTAACACAAGTGTAGAGTATCTGGGTGCCAGGCTAATTTCCTATTTCATCTTCTAGATTGGCTTTGCTGTGGCCACAATTGAAGGATACTGAAAATTATTTCAGTTATTCCTGTGACATTAAATCATAATAAGGGTCCTACAGGCTGAGAAATTTTATGTGGGAAATCACCTCACTACTAAAGACATTGGCAGAATTCACTGAGATAAATCTCTAAGAGCTGCCTAGGCAAAGTGCAAAGCTCACATGGGTGACAAGATGCTTGGTGCACTGTGTCAAACCACGAACTTGTGGGTGTGACTAGTGATCACATTAGCAGCATAGTTTGTACATGAAGAGAGAGCAACAGAAAAGAAACAATTTGAGTTGGGGAATGCTTAAGAAATACCTAGTGAAATACAGGGATCCACTCATTTTCTGAATATATAGGTGCACGGATTGCATTGCACACCACTTGCACACACACATTCTTGCACTCTCAAAAATGTATAGTGGGTAACAGCTGTGAAAAGCTGATCTGTGGCAGCCAGGGTTCCAATCTTTCTAAATGTTGTACTTAGCATCTCACTTCGTGCTGTGAAGTGTATGAATTCCAGGGATCATTACTGTTTGGGAGAACAAGGCCACAGACTTCTAGACAAGGTAAACAACTTACCTAGGCTGGTGCAGGTAGAAGTGAGGAAGGAAGCTTGGACAGACACTTCTACCCCAGAGTTCAAGTGCACAGCCATGACTTGGACAGACAAGCACCTCCCAACAACCCCGCTTCAAAAGAATTTCACAGGCAACATTTGTGTAGCCCATCATAGTTTGCAGGATAATTTTGCAGTCTTCATCATGTTTAATCATCCCTGTTATCAACTGCAGTCCCCAGGGTGAACTTTTGTCTTCCGATTTTATAAAGAGGATAACTGAGGTATAGAATTTATAAATCACTTACCAAAGATCACATAAAAAGTTGGTGCCAGTACCCAGAAGAGAAAGTGAAAGTTTGGATTTTATTCCTAGGATGATAAGTGCATTCTCTCCTTCCCAATGACAACCACAAACACCACTTTGGAAGAGCAGGTGTAAAACATAACAAAACTTCCTAAATGCACCAACTGAAGTGTCATTGCAGCAGGACACTTCTAATTTAAACTGGGTTTTCCACACAGAGACTGGATTTACCTGCCATCTTGCTAATCCCCTTGCTCTTTTATTGGAAAATGTCATTGAAGGACTGAACTCACGTACTCTGGTGCTCTCATGGTCAAAGTCAGTGTCCCCATTAAAGTACTGCCACAGCAGGGATCATATGTATGACACTCTGTATTCCATATCTAGTGGTTGGCACAGGGCATGACACAGGGTGAATAGTCAATTAATGTTTGTTGATTTCACAGGGGAATGTTTCTTTGCCACTCTGTGATTATAGTGGCTCTTAAGCCATTGAATACTAAAAAGCTACGATCGATTCTCCTATCTCCCATTTTACCACCCAGAACCTTTTGTCCCCCAAAAGAAAAAAGGAAAAAGAACAATCTTGAAATACTACAGAAAATGTAAAGTAACAATTTCAAGCATCAATAACCAAGGTGGTTGATGTTTGTTCTATAAAGAATTTTCCGAATGAGAAGGCTTCTGCACATTACAAATGAGGAAGAAGCAAGGACAGAAAAGTTTGACAGAAAGGTGTTTGCAGAGAAATGTTCATGAAAGACTTTTGCAGTAAACACTTCAAAGATGATTGATGTGGTGGAATTTAGTTGGGAATATGTACAGAGTAGGTAGAGACGCAGATATGCTGGGCAGAGATTTGCATCTGTAGTGGAAGGAAATGCCCATCCCAGCTCCTGGCATGGGGGCTCTTAGCTTAAGGGAGACTGGTGAGGACCAGAGACCGTGTATTTCCTGAATGTTCACCAGGGTGCTGGGGCTGCAGAGGGGGATTGCTTATTCTGCAGTCCATTTCATGAATGCCTGGGGTTTGGTCCTGGGAAAGAGCATCTTAAGAGAGAATAGGCAACCTGTGATTTTGAAAGAGGAGGACTCACAGCAAATGTAAAACTACACGATTTCATCTTCTCATTTCTGTCACCCCAAATACCACCCATCAAGAGACAGTTCTCCCCACAGTTCTCAGAAAATGGGGGGGTGTTAGGTGAGATATAATGGGAGCATGGGATTTCAATGAGAAAATGACGGTGCCTCTCTCATTCACCTAGTCCAGGGCCTGCCTTATAATGAGGACTGGATAAATATTTGTTGTTGAACTAAGAAAACTCCCCTTTTCTGATCTTGTTTTGGCCTCTGGCACCATTATTCTCAGTAACATTAGCTGTCCCAAGAATCAAATTTGAATTCCAGGCAAGGGTTCATTAAGAGACCATCTCATAGTCATAGCAAAACCAATAACTTATCATAGTCCCGGCACATGGCACACTCTATTAGTGAGTATGTGTTAGGTGAATGACAGAATAAATGGAGGAAGTAGAACACTTACAGTTACTATTCAAGAAGCCTGGCATAACCTCCACTGTTCTGAGGAAGTCTTGTTTTAATTACATCAAAGAGACCCTAGAAAGCACATCCCATCTTACTCCATACCCACCATGATTAAACACTGCCACATAACAGAAGAGGAATCCAGACACTCATTTAGGTTCTGATGAATTAAAGAAAATACGATGTGTGCAGAAATCTATCCAAAAGAATATATTCACTTCCCGTAAGGTTTAATGGAGGCCATCTCAATTAAAATGCTTCATCTTTTTAACTAACTAGTTGACCACATGAATAAGCTCCCTAGGGAAAATATTATTAACATAATTTTTTTTCATATACTATCAGAACTTTTACTGAAAATGTAAAGGTATCTCCAGGTTAAGAAACTTAGTTATAATGTGAAAATTTCAACATCAACTGCTTATTTGGCATTAAGTAATTACTGTGAATTTCTTGGTGTTCTGTTTAGATGAGTTGATATTTTGCCTGAGATCTGCTTCGACATAATCTGTGGTTTGTGTGGGAGGGTAGGATATAGTTCAGCACTGTTCAATGCAGCGTTCCACCATGATGGGCATGTTCAGCTGGTGTGTAGAGCTTCACAATGTGGGAGTTATTCACCACCTACAACTCACAAGCTCTCGAACTGTGGTCATTACAGGTGAGGAACTGAATTTTTTATGTTGCTTAATGGATAGTTTTATTTCATTTTTATTGATTGATCCTAATTGGCTTTTAATTGGCAAATGGAAAGTGGCAACTGTATTAGACAATACAGGAACAGAAATGCATTATTGGCCATGCAGTGATGATACTTAAGAGCTAGATGATGGTAATGTCACTTATATAAACTGTTTTCTCAGTTAAATATTGGAAGAGTCCATAAGAAAAATTTAAGGGAGTTGAAAATAAACTGAAAGACAAATATCATGTGATCTCATTAATCTGTTAGACCTAAAAACACTGAACTCAAAACAGAATAGAAAGGTACTTGTCAGTTGCTGGGTAGAGAGGGGAAGGTGGAGATACTGATTAAAGCTGACAAACTTTCAGGTATAAGATGATCTAGTTTCAGGGACCTCAAGTATAGCATGGATGGCGATGGATGTGCTAATTAATGTGTGATAAACATTACACAATTCATGGCTGTATCAACCTTCACATTATGTACGTTGAATACATGCAATTTTTGTCAGTTAAATATTTTTGAAATGGATATTGGGAAAAAAAATGCCCTGAATATATAGCAAGAGGAGAAAAATGAAGTCTTTAAAGCCCTATTCTTTTGATGTCCATCCAGTGTCCTCTTTATAGAACGAGCAGAGGCTTTTTGGATTCTTGGCAGCTTCTCCTCAGAAATTGCCAAAAGACTAGCGCTGGGGAATGCATGGCTGGACTGAAAGCCTCTGGGAACCCACAGGCTTGCTTGAGAGAAAAATAGAAGCCTGGTTTACTAACATGAAGGGTAGGCCTCGCTGACCATGTTACAGGGTGAGTGTGGAACCCTATATGGAATTGAGTCATGTGGCTACCACTCAATGAGACAGAAACTAAACACGTCACATAATCCAGAAGATTCTATAGCAAGAAGTCCTTGGGAGGCAAGTCATGTCATGGCACAGTGAGTATGGCTGGGAAGGAGGACACACAAGGTGTGAGTGATGTCCAGATGTTCAATCACCCAGCAAAGAAAAAAAAATGCCTTGGGATAAGCAGGATTCTTCATTACGGAAATATTATGAATCTGGCATAATTTCCTTGCATGGTTAAAGTCAGTGACTCAAATAGAGGTTTGTAAGGGTCCAAACTATGATTGGCAGAAGCAATGTGGAAAATAGTGCTATACTAAGAGTCAAGGAACTTCAAGTGTGTCCCCCATCTCAGTCTGATAGGTATCTAAATAACTTTAGTGATGTCTCTGATGGAATATTTCCTTATTCCATAATAACATGCTCTCCAGACTTCAGGCTGGCTACAGAGAATAGAGCCCTACCTGGGATTGAAAGGAGCTGAACATTACAGTCTGACATTTGCCCCTGTTTGCCACATGCAGGTTTATCTCCCTATTCTTCCCCCTGCTTTCCTTTGTTTGCCCCTCCTTTTCCTTTCAACATCTTGGACCAAGTGTGTACAAAACGAATATTTTCTTCCTGCACACAGCAAGGCTAAAATTAGATTGACTGTCCCAGGAATATTTCATTAACGGTGAGACCATATCAAAATGGGAATAAACAGAAAATCTAACATGCAACCAGATAATATTACTCATTAGTAATATTAATGAATTAACATGCATTGAAAATACAGTGCACTTCCAGTTCCTTACTGTGTATATAAATATTATTTGTTGATCTGCATACCCGACTTATAAAGTGGATATTATACTACTTTATTAGATGAAAAAAAAATTGAGTTTGGAGAGATTCATCTTTTGATTTAAATTGCAAAGCTAATGAGTAAGAGACCAAATATGAACCTGAATTTTCTCACTCCAAAGGTCATGCTGTTAACTACTTCAGTATTTTTATGTTTTCATCTTCAGCTTGGAGAACCATATATGATATCACTCTACCTGGTTCCTACCTACATCCAAGTGGCAGAGGACATTTTCTCTTTTTGTAAAGAGTACCATGAACATCCACTCACATGGCTTAGAATAAAGCTCAGCCACTTCTACAGGAACATGGCCTCAACCCAAGTCTTCAACCACTCAACCATGCCAGAATATATACTTACATGTAAAAAATGAATTATCCATACAGCTCCCCTGTAGACTTTCCTCCTACTCTTAATCCCTTACCCTGTATCCAGTCTTGCCTTACCTGTAGTGGAGGGCACAGTTATCATCATATCTTTTCCTTTATCCTAAATCTTTAGGATGCTAATACTATTGTAGGGATAGGAGGGCCCATGGTGGTGATAGATCCCATCTACTAAGTTCCTAATAATTCCAAGGGGTTGCCCTCAGCACTTCCATAGATTTGCTTAATCCCAACAGTAGCTATTATGAAATCCATTCTATGAATGCAGAAACAGAGGCTCAGGATGTTTAAGTGACTATTCCCAAAGTCTTTCAGCCTGGAAAATGCAAAGGCTGGGATTTGAACTCCATACTGCATGATTCCAAAGCTCATGTTTCCTCCACTGCAAAGATTAAAAAGGAAGTAATTGTATGTGTAGGGAGGCTCAAGGGCCCCTTTAAAACTTCCATGTGGACCTAAGCACCTCATCTTCCCTTTTTCTGAACTTGGTGATGGGCCTATGAAGTCAAGTAAAGATGTGTTTATTTTATAATAAGAGAGTTTTTCTATCTTTCCCTTGACCCCATCCCACTCACCTCCACATTCAGTAAAGCCCATTTCTTTATCTCCCTTTAAAATCTTGGGAAGAATTGATCTCTAGTTACATTGTGTTTTGTGCCAATACACAACCATTTTACTCCCACTTCACTGAACCCTCATTTAGATTCCATGTGATGTCTGTATCCATGCTCATGCTTGGAGCATTTGTGTTGTTGAAAGTCTCTGATTGTTAAAAACTTTGTTGAACTCACCTCTAGAAACTCTGCTGGAGATTGAACCCAGTGTCTTCACATGCAGGGCAAGCACTCCACACTGAGCTACACCCTCAGCCCATCTTCTTTACTTTCTAATTCTACAAAGTCAGATTCCCTTTTCACAGAATTGTGTGTCCTGAACAGAAAGTGAAGTGACTCAGCATTGCTCCTGAGACTTTGCACAAGAAACTAATTCCTCCTGACAGTCACAATGCAGCTCAGATCCCATCTCCTGAGGTCTAGTTGGGTCTATCTGCAGTTGGGTCCAAGCTGGTGCAGTTGGCTTCCAGAGACTTACACATGTCATGAACAAAAGACAGATTTGTAAAGTCCAGAATTTTGTTAAGATACAGTGAAGGTGACCTGATTTCCACAAAATAATAAAGTTGCTTTCCGGGGTCCTGGTGACAATTCACACTTTCAGTGTGAATTTCACTGCTGCATGAGGAAAGGAAGGGAAAGGGAGAAGTTCAAGAATTCCTGACATACATATGGTATCTTTCACCTTACATTTTTCACCATCCTCAGATCACCTCAAAATATCCCGTTCATGAAGTTTAAAAAAAAAAAAAAAGAAAGAAAGAAAGAAAGAAGGAAAGGTACTTTTGTGGAAGGAAATTGGAGAATAAAGCAAACTTGATTCTAATAATCATAGATTCTATTTCAGACTTTATTAAGGTGCATCCCTTGGACCGCTTGTATCAAAATGCTCCCCAACATTTACTTAAAGTGTAGACCTCTAGACCATACTTCAGGCTTACTGGGTCAGATTCTATAGAAAAAATACACCAAGCAAGAAGTTTAAGGAAGGATAGGTAAGTACCTTAGGAAAGAATTGTAAGTGATGAACTGTGTGTGGTTTGCAGGTATGGGGCACCTGTCTATTACTGTAATTAATTGTGTCTTTTCTCTCTTTCAGCACTTTCTTCTTTCCTCCTTCAGGATCCCCCCCCCCCATATTTTGTCACATTTGCTCTCTATAAAGAATGCAGTTATAGCCGGGCGCGGTGGCGCACGCCTGTAATCCCAGCACTTTGGGAGGCTGAGGCAGGAGGATCGCGAGTTCAAAGCCAGCCTCAGCAATGGCCAGGCACTTAGCAACTCAGTGAGACCCTGTCTCTAATAAAATACAAAAAAAGGGCTGGGGATGTGACCAGTGGTCGCGTGCTGCTGAGTTCAACCCCCGGTACCAAAAAAAAAAAAAAAAAAGAATGCAGTTATCTCTTTCACACTCTGACAAAACAGTGGTTCCAGTGTTACCTCTTCTAGAAACTATGTTTACAATTAACACATGTCCAGCCCTTTAGCTTCTTTTCAACCAAAAGAGTGAAGCTAGTGAAGCTCTGTTAGTGCAATTTGAATTGAGTCAGGGAGAAAAGATCAATGCATATGGTAGGCAGTGAAATCATATTTAAATGGCTATTGGAATTAATGTATCAAACTGTACTCCGTGCCCAGAAAGTGTTGTTCATCATCCAGAACACTTGCACAGCTGGAAGAGGTAAAAACCAATGTCATAGGAAGGGGATGAAATTGGGGAGAATGTATTATTCTTAATATCTTAATAGAGATCACCTTGTAGGTATATTGCTCTGTGATTGCTGTGTGACTTTAAGAAATATTGCTTAGATATTTGAAGTGTTTACAAATACAAACACTTCTCAGGTGGAAAAATAAACCCTTGAAGTTTAGGAAAGTTGTGCACATGCACACACACACACACACACACACTGCAGTAGTGATTTTTTTTTTTAATATTAAGGAGGTATGTGTGCGGCTCATTATTAACTTCATAGTGTGAAAAGAGTATCAAGTCTTGTGTTATCTATCATTTTGTTTTTTCTTTGTTTTTGTTTTTTTTTTTAGTGGTTACCAAATATGTCTTGTATTGCTTAGACAACTATGGGTTTATGTTTTAAATAGCTATCTTTTCCACTGAGCACCAGCTCCTGAGGACCTTGTCTTTCATTTTAGTCACTGTCTGTATGTCCAGTACCAAACTTTGGGGTGTGTTCTCTACACACAGGACAGTTAGTGTGTTTTATGTTTGGTTCAAAGTGAAAACTAGTGTCATTTCTTAGGTGCTTTAAACAAGAAAGCAGGAGAAGGTGGTTTGGTGACATCATTTTTAGTCTAGTTGAATTCCTTTAGAAGCCCTCTCCTCTGGATTGCCTTAAAATGAGTTGCTTTGACCAGCTCTCCTGTGACTCCTGCAAACACATTTCTTTGCACCATAGATCCGGAATTCCAGGAAGTCTTCCAACTTGAATGAAACTATAACTGATTCCATTTTATATACTATCATTTTTTTGCTTTAAAAATTCAAAACCTGCTTTTCAAACCACCCTCTCTGTTACATTATTGAGACATTTTGTGACATTTTACTATTAATAGATTTCTCTTTCAAGCCAGAATAATTTTAATCTATTCCTATCAAGTATTATTTTACAATAAGACTGGATTTGGGAAATGGTGTTTATTTAGTCTCAGAAATTCTAATAACAGCTTTTCCACCTTGTATGTCATAGTAAACATATCACCATGATATTGCTTCAAAACCAGAAATGACCTTTTAGGGAAAACAGATTTTGCCTCCAGAACTGTACACAAAATAATAAATATAATAATAATCACATGACCTCAATCCAATTGCTTAGCTTATTTTATGGACTGGAGTAAGTATTTTTGCAAGTATTTAATTATTGGTATTGTAGGAAATTAAGATAGATGTAGAAATAATAATTCCTTCCCTAAGGTAGTTCACATTTTGGCATTCATGAGACAACATTTTTACTCTCCTCATTAGTATTAACAACATCTATTGCACATTTACTAAGCACCGCTCAGCTATATAATTAAGATTACTTAAGCCATACAGCCATCTCCTATTAGCTATTATCATCGTTCCAATTTATGATGATGAAACAGTCTCCAAAAGGTTAAGTAAATTTTGCAAGGATAAAGCTAGTAAGCATGTTGTCTTACATATTTATTATCATACTTCCCAGAATTCTCACTACCAAAGAAACATGGAGTAATAAAAATTAAAACAGAATCCCAAGCTGGAAATTCTCACTGATTTTTCAACCTGAACAGCATTATGTATGTCGGTTAAATATGTAGTAGTAAACTTCATGCTATGTTCAGAGAAATTATGAATTAGGATTTTATGAATTGATTTGCAAACATAATCTATATTTATTTATGTAGGAAAGTTAAGTTTCACAAACCAAATAACTGATTTATAAATATAATAAGGGCTTTCTGTAAGGATAAAAATAAATGTAGAGTTCTTTAGGCTCATACACTAAATATAACTTAGCCCAAACAAATAATTTGGTAAGGCATTACACACTTATCCTGGAGTGTAATGTAAATTGCTTCTCAGATAAAAGCAGCCCCTGCCATCAAAGAACTTATAATCTAGAACAATTCTTGTTCATTTCTCTTCAGCAGACTTTGGCCACTCTTTTTTTTTTTTTTTTTTTTTTTTTTTTAATAAGACTGCTAAAGAACAAAACCATTCTGGTCAGGTGTAATGATTTCAATTGCTTTGTGTGTGTGTGTGTGTGTGTGTGTGTGTGTGTGAAAACTCATTTCTCAAAGATATGACTTTAATCAGTCAGCAATGGTATCCTGTTTTGTGTTTCTCCCTTAGTAAATGCTTTCTACAGATGTGCAAAGCTTTCTTCAGGGACTTGTGGCTAGTTTCTGAAGATGCATGATAGGGATTCCCTTTAGGGATCTGTTTCTCCATTGGGGTTATATAAGGTGCTGGTGGGGTACAAGGTTAATGCCATATGAATCTCCACCAAAAAATACTATGACCATTTGACATTCATAACTCACCAGGTGATGCCTACTCTCAATTATATTTTAAAAAGATGCTGCACCAAAACCTTTACGCTTGCCAATTGTGACTTAGGTTTTTTTTTTTTTTTTTTTTTTTTTTTTTTTAAATGCTGTATTTCAGATACAGAACAGAAGTAGCTTTAACTTACTTTAGATAAAGCTTTGAATGTTATTACATGGACAAGTATATTTAAATAATCTGTCTTGGCTGTGTTAAATTCTACAGGTACTTTTTACTCCTCTCCCTCTGTGTTTTCTTTTTCCTTCCCTCCTCCTTTACAGTATTCATTTCTAGTATTTTTGTTATGTATCTCAAAGCTGTCTTTTAAGCATTTTGAAAAATGCCTAGTATATATTTATTTCCCTAAGTGTATCCCCCTCTTCTATCACAAAACCCATTTGACTTGCATCTGTGATGGAATTGACCTTAATTACAGCAGTAATTAAAATGTATTATAGAAAGTAAAGTATGTAACAGTACATATAATTTTTTAGGAACATCGAGGATTATTACAGTTTAGATAGGTGATGTCCCCCAAAAGCTCATGTGTGAGTCAATGCAAAAGACTTTAGAAATAAATTGATTCAGTTATGAGTTCCTTAACCTAATCAGTGTGTTAATCCACTGATTGGGATTAACTGGATAGTAACTGGAGGTGGATAGGGTGTGGCTGGAGGAGGTGGGTAATTGGGGGAATGTCTTTGGTTTATGTTTTGTCCTGGTTGAGCAGAGATCTCCCTCTGCTTCCTGATGTGATGTCCTGAGCTGTTTCACACCACCACACTCTTCTACCATGTTCTTCTATCTTGCCTCAAATCCCAGGGAATGAATGGAGCTGGCTGTCTGTGGACTGAGACTTCTGAAACCATGAGCCCCCAAATAAACTTCTCGTCCTCTAAAATTGTTCTTATCAGGTTTTTTTTTTTTTTTTTTTTTTTTTTTTTTTTTTGGTTACGGCAAGGAAAAAGCTGACTAAAACAAAGATATTGATAAGTATCCTTGATACTAGTAAGTATTAGAGCAGGGAACATTTTGTTTATCTGCAGGTCATTTGCATTGTGTCATAAATGTGTATTCAATTAACCCACCGGCTAAATTCACCAATACTATATCAATCCAGCAGTCCTATAAATATCCTTACATAAGCAGCAGTTGAAATTATCTGTAACCTCTCACCCCAAATATTTCTTGAATGTCTTGTTTTATTCTGGTTCTAAGCTGTGGTCAACTTGGGAAGGAGGCATTCTTCGTCTTTCCTTGTATGGGCTTCATTTCTGACATTTAACTCTGTTGGGTCATTTCTTACAAAGTTTAAATTCATCTACATCCTAGAATTCTCTCAACACCACGACTGATTCCAATTCCACCATGCTCATAAATGGAGAGTTGGCTCTGATATCATTGTCTCTGTTGTTAGCATAAACTAAGGTCAGTTAATAGTCTGTCAACCCATTACCTGTATCTAAATGAGGCTTTCACTTTCACCCTTTTGTTTTTGTATCTGCTTCAAAGATGGTTGTTTTTGTAATATTCAATAAATGATTTCAAATTTTTAGCTTTTATTAACATTTTTATCCATAACTACAAAGCCTTTTAACTTTTATTTTATTTTTTTATCTAATCAGTTTTGGCCTAACTGGCTAAATTATATAGACTTGATGGAAAAAATAGGAATAATATATATTAATAATAATATTATTATTAATTAATTAATAATATCATTATTAGTAATTATTATTAATATATTAATATTATTATAATAATATATTATTATATAATAATATAATAATATATATTATTATTAATTATTATTAATAATAATATATATATGTGTATATATATCACAATGCACACTTTGATTCAAGGAGATGTTTCATCTTGACTCTTAGTTAATAGAAGCATCAGCAGAAGGTTAGAGTCAACTATAGAATCTAGATTGTGTGTTCAATTTATATAACCTAAATCAATAATTAAATTTGCTAGTGATAAGCCAAAATAGGAATTTTGTTTACTGGTGGTTCAAGAATCATCATCCAAATAATTATAATCAACATCATCTTTTCTCATCACAGATTACACCATAGCCAACAATCATTGAATATGTTTGAATACCAGACTATTTAAAGGCATTATCGCTTTTAAACCTTATGATGTCCTTTTTGTTACTCCTTATTTTTATGTAGACAAAATAGAGAAATCAAGCAAAAGCTATTCTAATCTTCTCAGTAATGGGACTAATACCAGAAACCAATCCTATGTGGCTCAAAAATCCTCTCTAACCTTGTTATAATATTGATTTTTCAGAAGCCATCTTTGGCTATGGAATGATGGGGATATTTATTTGTCCAAAAGCAGAACCACAAAGGCAAAGTCACTATAGGAGTCAGATGGGCAACATTCAAGAGAGAAGCAGGACGTGCAGAGATGGTATCATGGGCTGTTTGGAAAGCAAAGAGACATTCACCAACTCCTCCCGATGGCATCCAGGACTCCAGGACACTGTGCCTATGTGTTCTGATACCTAAGCTTTTATATGAAATTATTTTTAAGCAGGGCGTGTCTGTTCTCAGAGTTAGTTTCCAGGCCACATATTTATAACCTCTATTATGAAGATTTAAACTTGCTCTCTTCCTGCTTGGTGTTTTGAAGTCATTCTTTTGATAAATAGCTGTTGAATACTTACTGTGGACTATGATTCATGCTAGTGTCTGTGTGCTAGAAAGGACTCACCTTAAATGCTCAAACAGCTTTGTGAATAATGAAGGATGTGAAAAGCAAATAATCAGTTTCTAAATCTTCTGTTTGTGTCCCACACAGAACTAGATATTGTAAGACATTGTTAAACATAAGAAATACAGCTTTGTGCCTAGCTGTATTTACTTATTTATTCAACAAACCTACATTGAATTCCTACCACATTCCAATTCACTGTCTTCAATGCTAGAAATGAGCAATTAGAAAAAAAATCTTGCCCTTGAGAAGATTATTTTGTACTTGATTGAGAAAGCAGGTGTAAAAAACCAATAAATATAATGAGGAATGTGTTGTATGTATTATGAAGATCAATTAGGCAATGTAGGGAAATGCAGAGCAATGAGGTAAAGGTTGCTAATTTATATGTGGTAATTCCAGAAGGCCTTTCCAATGTGTTGGGATTTAAACTGAAATGAAGGCAGTCGGGGATAGAGTCTTGTGTTTATTGAAACAAAGACCATTTCTAGGAAGAGAGTAAAGTGCTTGCAAAGGCCAAACCATTTTTAGGTCTTTTGCTAATAACCTGGAGATTTGAAAGCTTGCATGGGGTGTAGTTTGTGAGAAATGGTTAGATATTCAGCATGTTTAAAAGTAAATGCTCTAAATGCTCATGGTGTATGCTCATGGGTATCTTGAGACAAAAATGAGAACTCAAGAATGGAAGAAATGGATCTTTACTGCAGTGGAGATCTTTGTGTGAGGAACTAATTCGTCATAAGGAGCACCATTTTGAGCATGTTAGCATTGAGGTGCTTCTAGACATTTGAATCTAGGTGGAATGTCAAGAAATCACTTGAATACAAAAGAACAGAGCTCAGGAGAGAGGACTGGGCTGGAGATGACAACATAAAAGAGGGGATGAAAGATGGAACTCAAGTGATTGGCAGACTTAAAGTACCATGGTTTAAAGAATGAAGACATTGTTGTGACCTGAAAAAGCTGGAAAGTGCTTAAGTGAAGAGATCAGCCCTAGAGAGGGAGAAGCGGTAAAGCGAATGCCATTTGAGGGAGAGAATCCCTGGCATGCACAGAGGCACAGGTGGGAGCAAATAGCTGGGAAACAATCAACTTGAGTCTCGCATCTTCTTTGCCTAGGGTAGTCCTGAATACTTCTGACACACAGGAATCTATTCCGCAAGAAGATCTATCAGAGAGAGAGAGAGAGAGAGAGAGAGAGAGAGAGAAAGGGAAGGAGAACTGTGTTTTTGTCAGCTTCTTCATTATTGTGACCAAAAGACCTGACAAGAATACTTAGAGGAAGGAGAGTTCATGCTGGCTCATAGTTTTTGAGGTCCAAGGTCAGTGAACTCCATAGCTCTGGGCCCAAGATGAGGCAGAACATCATGGTGGAAGGGCATGGTGGAGAAAAGCAGCTTAGAACATAACAGGCAGGAAGGAGAAAGAGAAAGAAAGCACTCTGCTCTGCTCACCAGGGAAAAATATAAATATAAACCCCAAAGTCA
Source organism: Tamias sibiricus (assembly GCA_025594165.1). Classification (NCBI taxonomy): domain Eukaryota; kingdom Metazoa; phylum Chordata; class Mammalia; order Rodentia; family Sciuridae; genus Tamias; species Tamias sibiricus. The sequence goes on from CM046662.1 coordinate 18,650,049, forward strand.
CACACCCATAACCTATTCCAGCTACACCCTACCTGCCCATCCACTGAATTAATGCACCAGTTAGGTTATGCTTCTCGTAATCTAATCATCTCACTTTTGAAAATTCTTGTATTATCTCACATGAGCATTTGGGGGAAACCTCATATCTAAGCCATAATTTAGACCATAACCCAAAAGTAGAAAGACTTTGTACGTGGTGACTGATAAAATGTGTTTCATCAATGGACCAATTGGGGGAAAGATTAATTTTTCAAATGAGGTTCTTCTTAGATGTGAGCCCCAAAGGAGCCAAATTCAAGAAGTGATGTAAGTACTATAAAACTTTTTCTTAATTTTATGAGTGCACTGAGGTTGATTCCCTTGAAATGCATTATCTGTTTGAAATGCTTCTGTAAGTCACAGAATCAGTGGGAATCTGTGGGGACATTTAGCCTAGAAAGGCAGAACTTTTGTGTCTGCGATTGATTTCTCTCTTTGCCTGTGAGATGAGAAAGGAATGTTACTTGGGTGTTTTTTTTTATGATTAGTTAACCATAGTTATCACACTTGGAAACCCAGGGGACACCCTCATATAACACATATTTACATGTGGCTAGGAATTTCCAAGAAGAAAAATTATGTTTAACTATATGCATCAACTTAGAAAGCAGCAAATGTGTTGATTTGAAATATTTGATCCGCTAGTGCTTTCCCTATAAATCCGTGTCTGTGTTGTAAGTGCGGCAGAAGCTGCTCATTCCTGAATGCAGAGATGTTACAGTGATTTCAGTGCAGCAGAGCTCAGTGCATGCAGCCTAGCAGAGTGGAGTATAGGCCCTGTGGCCACTGTACCCAGTTACGCAGTTTGTTTGTGTCACTGCTTTCATAAGCTGTCCTTTATTTTCTTCATCTGTAAGAAGAAGTATTATAATACAAAATCCGAATTGATGTGAATTTTCAGTGAATTAATGAATCATGCAATATGCTTAGACCAGCTTGTGAAACAGAGTCAGCATTCAATAAATATTATTAATATTAAATAAATGATGTTGATAATTGGAAGACAGGTGCATACGTGAATGCTTTTCTAGCAATGCAGAATGATAAAAAGAAGGGAAGGACGTGAAGATTAGTATACCTTAGTGGATGTTAAATTATTCTGAGTCTTAGGGAAGGCAGCTGTAAATGAATTTGTATCTCAGACTTGAAGACACTTTTAGAAATGGACCAAAATAGGAACTATGGTCTCAAATAGTAGTGGCTGTTAAGAAGGTAAGAAAATAAGTAAAATTGAATAAGCACAACCACAAGGGGCTATGGGGACTACATAGGAACCAGTGGAGCCCATTTCTTTCCTGAAGAAGGTAGGCACTATCCACTGCAGAAGGTCATGTCCATGCAAGAGCATCTGATAGAGGCATATAGTCCCAGTGGGTCTGCATTTTCTAATTTTTCAAAGAGAACTTGCAAATTCTGTTGTAGGAAATTAGGACATGAAATGTTTGGCAAGTAAATTTTTCAAATCCACAATGCCAGGGATGATCCAAAACAAAATATCTGCAGGTCTGATTTGACTTTTTTGCCAGCTCTGGGTAAAAATGGCAATAACAAAAATTCAACAGACAAGAATCAGTTTCATCCACTAACTAATCACTGAACTATATAATAGTTTTATGAACCATATATTTAACTCCACTTTGGATACAACAAAAAGACTTTTGGGATTCTTTCCATCACTAGACTCTTAACATGGATATATAAATTTCTTACAGTATTGTTACCTGGTCTTGCCTTTGTCCCCGAACACCAGCTCTGGACTAAAGCTCTGTTTTATGGGCCAAATGTGGTTCTCTGTCATACCAGTGCTTTCTTTTCATAGAAATTCAGATTAACAGGTTTTAATTTCTGGTGCCCAGAACACTTTAGAGGCTAGTAAAAAGAAGACTAGACTATGGCTTTTCTTTGTTGTGGATACATATTTTAGAAATGATTCCAAATAGATAATACAGATAGATGATTGATGGGTATATAGAGAGATTTGATACATGCATGCACACATATATGTAAATATGGTTATTTCAAGAGAATTATTTATTCATGATTTAATTATATATATGTAATTGAATGGTCATTATTTTTACCTTGTCCTTTAACTTTGAGGTCTCTCTAAAAGTGTCCTCTCAAGAGAATTTCTTCCCAAATCTGAGAGACAAAGAGCTGCTTTTTAATGCAATATCCACCCCCCTTTATATTATGGATTTTGATTTTTGTCAGAGAGGGAGTTGGAGGTAAGAATAGGTCTTAACACTCCCTTGGTGCCCAGTCTGACCAGCTGTCAAAGCTAAGAAGAGGAAGAAGTGAGAAAAAGTGTAGGAAAAATAACTTCAGAAATCTTAAATATCATAGAACTCTTAAATACTGGTAGGTGAATTTTTCTGGAAATAGGCTAGGAACATTATTTTCTGCACTGTAGGAAATCTATTACAAAGTATATGCTGACTTTCCCAAAGCCAAAGTTGGGGCTTTCATGTGCACATCAATGTTTTTGCCACCAACCTTAGTCATCAAGGCGACATCTTTAATGACCATTTGGCTCCTCTTCCAGTTAGATTTTCCAATGAACGTCAGAGGTGGCTGCTGCCTGTTCAGTTCAGGTCATTCCTGCCACATGGCGGGAGGACATTGGAAGCGTGTGGACTACTAAATCACTTTATTTACAAGTAGCAGAAGATTTAATTCTCTGGCTGAGAGATACTAAGTACCTGGTTTTGCCAAACACTTAATTGAAATTCTGGAAGTGAAGATAGAAAGCAGATATGTCGGATGATCCACAGCCAATGGGAACTTTAGAGCTCAGTCTCCTCTAGGCAAAATGACAGATTTACAGAGTTTGGCTGCAAAGCCCCGGCTCGTATTGACAAATGTAGATGGTAGAGCTATTCACATCCCTTTTTCTGGATCAGTCATTCCAAGTCACGTAATTCTCCTAAAATTATTTTCACTCTCCTTCTACCCAAGCCATGTCCCTCAAAACTGTAGCTAAATTTATATTTGTCTGCCCTGTGATTGGTAGATTGAGCTAAGACTGCTTACTGCTTAAGATAAAAGCACCAACGACCAAAGGATACTTGTTCTACCTCACTCCTTTGTATAAGTCATTCCACCGTTTTTACATATGTAATCTGAATATTTTTTCCTTCTCATTTTTGAAGAGGAGAAAAAATACTTTCTTGAAAAGGGCATATTCCAATGTCACATAATACCGAACCGAGTCTTAACTTTGTTTTTACTTCTTAGTGATTGGTCTAAAGAATCCTAGCCCTGGGCTGGGGTTATAACTCAGTGGTAGATTGCTTGCTTAGTGTGGGTAAGGCACTGGGTTCAATTCTCAGCACCACATGTAAATAAATAGTCCATCGACATCTAAAAAATAAAAACTATTTTAAATAAAGAAGAAAGATTCCGAGCCCTGCCAGAGACTTTGTTATACTGAGATGATAAGTGAAATGACTGGAACATTTTGGTCATAAACTGGCCTTCAGCAGGCTGGAAGGAAAAGACCGAAGAGCAGAAACAGCTTAATTTCTTATGAAAGTAAAGATCTGAGAAACTGCCAAAGAAACCTCCTTGGCATCATTAATTACCTTCTCAAGTTAGTGTACAGTAAGAAAGCCACCACTTAATATTACACTTTGAAGAAAGGCAAAAGCACTAATGCGCTGAAGAAGATTGCATTGAGGGTTTTAAATTAGTACCAACATGGTTAACTTCTAGTTACTGCTGAATATAGCAAGGCTGTAATGAAAATTCTACATGTAGCTTGGCAGACCCATTCCCAGGAAGGAGAGACGCTTTGCCCACCTAAGCACATTAACTATTTTTTTAATGAAATCTTGATTAATTTAAATATCCCATGTCAAAGAGTGTGGTATCCATTCTGTCCCTCATCTCCCTCTCAGTCTTCCTCTCCTACTTCTGTTTCCTCTCTCTTCTCTTTCTTACTCCCGCCATTTAAATAGCAATGGAATAAACCTAACTTCTGATGTAGGAAAATCATATAACCCCCCCTTTTTTTCCCTCTCTCTCTTTCTTCCTCTCTTTCTTTCTGAGAAATCACCTATTCTTTCCAGCTTAAATGAAAAGTTCAAGTCTGCTTTATATAAAATTTATCTTCATAAATGAAGAGATTGTATTCCCTCATATGTATGAGAAATCTGCATGAGATATGCATATTTAATGCATATTCTTATCTAAAGAGTAAAAAATAGAACTGCCATTTAAAATATTATTTTAAGGGGGGAAAAAAAAAGTTCCTCTGAAAACTCCTTAATTGAGAACAATTCAATGGTCTCCCAGCAGGAGCTGACAGTTTCCCTGCAGGAAATCTATTTCACAGCATAGGTTTGGGTATGGTAATCTTTTGCAACTACATGAGAGAAACTGGGAACTCTATCAGAATTTCTAAATCAAGTTGTTCTAATAATAAGACCTAAAGAAATCTAAAGGTTAGAAGCTTCAGGGATAAAAGTTGCCAAATGTAGACCTACAGATCCAGTCCATAGCATCACTTAGTTGCCAATATACAATTAAATCAATTTCTAGTTTCTTCTAAAACAAAACAAGATCTAATGATACAGAATCTGTCATAAAAACTTGGACCCTATGTTATACTACCAAGCACCTCTTTAAATGTGAAAACTGGACCTCAAGTACAGATTAAATAATGAGCTGTCAATCCAGAAACTTAGAAGGCAATGAACTAAAAATCAGACCTCACTCTTTCTACCTAAGCTCTTAACAAGCTCTACAAATCCTCCTTCAGAATGTCTCTTACCTTCTCTCATCCAAACTCACAAACACTTTTCTCATCCAAGTCTTTCTCCTGTCTTGTTTTGGCCACAGTCACTTGGACTGGTTCTGGAAAATTAACATGCCCTCAAATACCAGGCTGTTCCTATAAGTCAGACCAGATTTGGAAAGTTCCTTGCCTACAGTAGGCTGTCTCCACTTTGGGAGAGTGTTTCCATCAGATGCAGATTTTATTGTTTTCTGTGATAAATTGAAAATCCTCCAGTTTTTTAAATGTTGTCAACAAGTAATGACTATAGCCTCAGCGGGACCCACAGTCCTATGTTTAGCACCTGCCAACTCTCCAGCTCCCTATCTTTAAGGTTTTCTCTCTTCCATTCCAAGTTCTAAAATATTGCTAGATAAATCTTCCTAAAACCTTGCTTTCTAGTCTGCCTTTCTGCTGAAACACTTAAGGTAATTTCCATGGCCTACATATATAACATTCAAACCAGAACAGCTGTCCCAGGGGTCAAGACCTAACTGCAACTTTGATTTTAAAATTATTTGATATGTGTCCCTTTAGTGGTTGAAAACTCATGGAAGACTTTCAAACTGAAGGATGATAGGATAATTTTTGCAATTCAGATGTTCACCTGTCCACTGAAGGGGAGATGGAATTCAGATACTGGTTATGACATAGGATTGAAAATTACAAATTTCACGTCTCCTCCGGTGTAAGTTTAAAAAAAAATAGAAAGATTGAATAGATCAGGACAGATAGAACATCCAGTATAGTTAGAAGAGTGTCAGTGAAATTTGTGAAATAAAAACAGAAAAGAGAGACTATATGGCTAACTGTTTTCTTTGAAGTCTGACAATTTATTTAAAAGACAACTGAGTTCACTTTTTGTGTACAAGACATTGCAATATTAATGCTTTTCTACTTCAAGAAATTGCACATACATTTTGTTTAATAATTTTTCAGTAGTCCTATAAATTGGAATAAGTACCAGGATCCCCATTTTGTTTAGGAGGGAGGTTTGTCAAAGCAGACTGTGATGTGTCTAAAGCCACAGTGTTAATCAGTATTTAAATCTGAACTGATAACGCTTATTTCCTAAATCCTAGTCTAGGAGAAATTTTGCTTTGCCAGTTCTGTGAAAACAGACACTACAGCATCATGGAGATTTTTCTGCTATAGTCTTCCCAGTCTTGGGTCTGTAACACTTCAAACAGTAACATAGAGGTCTGTCATCAACCAGTCCCATCCTCAACAATTCACAGTCACATCAGTTGAGCAGACACTTTAGTAGTTAATTCCAGACAAGTATTGATATATTGTGTATAGTACTGCCTTTGAGGGGCCTCCAATTTTTCCGTCTTTTTTGATATTTTTCCTCTCTAATGCCTAACAAGTTATTTGTGTGAGATGAGGTCACAGGCTAAATCACAATATTGCATATTAGTAGACATGGCTTTTTCTATATCAAGGGTGCCATGTGTAGCAACCTAAATCTCTGCTGATCTGCCTGACTGAAAATGCCCTTCAGGAGTTCCATTTCAGATGAATCTTTAAAATTTCCCATTAAAATACCTCCTTATCTTCGGAGGAGACATTTAAGGCTGTGAAATGCTGTTGTCTGTTTCCCAGTGTTAATGTTTGAAGCAAAACTTGGTCTTTGAAAATGTATGTGATTCCTACTGAACTTTTAAAAATGTGGTAACATTTTATGAAACTCAAAGTGACATTTCTCAGGATATTTTGAAGATAAGGAAAAATCAGGCTTTCAATAATGCAGTTGAAAGTGATATAACCAGTAACAGATGTGCATGTGAACATGAATTGTATTATCAGTAGGAAATAAGGTGGAAATTGAATTAAATATCACAAACCAAATATTCTAAAGTATAAATTGGAGAAGCTAGAAGAAGGTGGTAATTCCTTCTTTATAAGTTAAAACAATGCTAACTTTTATAAGTTAAAACAATGCTAACTCATAATATTAAAGCAAACTCAAAATGCGTGATTGGTTATTCTTAACATTGTATTTGAATTTTCAATAGCAATAACAACATCTATGTACTAGGCATCATGCTGAGCATCTTCTTCTGGATTGTCTCATTTATCTTCACAGCTGACCTATGTCTTTGTAATAAGTTATAGCATTTTAATGTATTTTAAAAATCATACAGAAAATTTTCTCTATATTTGCAACTAGAAAATGTCCTATAAACTATGTTAAACTGTGATTTCAAAAAATACATAGAGCAGAATTTGGAATTTAATATGGACAACAGGTATCACAAGATTCTCAATCAGGATCTTGAAAGATTAATAAAGTAGAAAATAAAAATAAATTAATAAATTAGAAAATAAAAATTGTCTCCCAAAGTTTCCCCTTATTGATGAAATGTATCTTAAGCAATACCTGAATTTCTAACCTAATAGATTTTTATTTAAACAATCCTTTTTGCTAATGTTTATCAACAAATTGGACTTAATTAACTCATCTCAATGACCCTGTTCTGACTTTTTCATTAAAAAGTGGGGGACATTTCTACATTCTTGCATGCTTTCTTTCAGTTAATCATTAATTGAGCACTTACCATGTGTAAATGGGGACATTCGTGACTATAATCCCTGTTCTCAAGGTACCCAGATGACTGGTATTTGGATAGAAAAAAAAAATTTTTTTGTTGTTAAATTAGATCTCTGCTGATTTCGTTCAGATAATTTCAAACGATTGGCTCTAAATTTATGGTCTTTGTGCACATTCACTTGAATGAGATTCAAGTATCCAAATGTGGAGAACAATCAGCTTCCTATTTCATAGCTAAGAGCAGTGGAAACATAGAAACCCTTAGACAGTGGAGAAATAATAGGTATTCTTTGGTCACTGCTTCATCAGCGGCATTCTGCCTTGGAGCTAGCTGTGCCAGTCATACTTTTCATTTCAGATGCAGTTTTGAAAGAGATTCCCTTTCTATGACTGTCATTTCCTTTCGAAATGGTTTATTGTATTCTTTGGAATCTAGGTTACTTTTTATATCATTGAATCTCTGAGGAATTGGCCAGAACAAAATGCTCCCTGATATAAAAGTGCCAACTAAGCTGGCTTTGTAGAACTCTTACTAGATGAGTTGAGAACTTTTAATGCCATCTCATTGGACACATGAAACACACCATATGTGCCAACCATAGGTGAATGAAGCACCCACCTGAGCTTTAACCCTATCCCTAAAATTTATCCCAAGTTATGCAGTGTAGTCAGATTTCAAAGACAGAAAGAAAAGCCATTCACAAAACCCATTGTATAACAAGAATAAAAATAGCACCTCATTAATTACCAGCATTTTCATTAAAAGGCTCATGTGCATCCTACTTGAACAAGACAGTTAACAAGGGAAGCTCCAAAGCACAATGAATAAGAAAACACTTTGGATATGAACAAGCAACAAAGAGAATTATGGCTTTGTTACTTACTAGGTAATTTGAGCAGATATCTTAACCTCTTTGTGTTTCTAATTCTTGGTCTGCAAAACTGTGATAATAATGTTTCTAATGGGGATACTTTGTGTGCATAAAAATTCCTGGCACATTTTATGTTATTGAAAGGTAGAGGTAGTTTTGGTTGTGGTGACAGAACTGTAGCTAATGAAGGTCATATTAAGAATATTCTGAATGACTTAGACATGCAACACTATTGCATTAACACGCATTTCATAAAATAATACAAATAGGCATGAAAAAATTATCAAACAAATTGAAATGTTTGATAAACCTTCCAGATTTTGTTTTGTAGTTATTCAGGAAAGGAGAAACAATATGGGTGAGAGATATCAAGTCTAACAAGCATTTAATCTGGATCCTGAAAGTTTAACGTGAGAAAAATATTGAGTTGACCACTATTTTATCTGTAAAAGTGGAATGTATCTTAGAGTCAGAAAAAGCAAAAAACAGAAACCTATTCTGTCTCATTGGAAGTCTATGGTCAAGAGCATTTGGTCTGTCCTTTCTGTTAATTCTCCCTCACCGCTGTCCTTCCACTACTGCCTGAGGCGCCCTTGGAACCAGTAACTTGCCTTAACATGTCCAAAACCTTCTTCATCTGAAAAAGCATACATTTTTGATCATGACTGAAGACAGGAGGATGTCCTTGAAAGTGACATTTGGTTGTGAAATTATCTTCTAATAAAACCCAGAAAGCCTTTCTTAATAATAAGAATGTTTGAAAATACTTTTTGAATGGGTCTTCTGGGTAAGTCACTTTATCATATAATTGAAGAGTTCTTTAAAGAATATCAAAACTAATCTGTAATTTAAAATGAATTTCAAGAAATCTGGCTTATGAAATGAAATCATTATAGTGACTAGAATGATACTTCTTTTCTGGGGGGCAGGCGGAGGGGTCCCCCAGTACTGGTAATGAAAGTCTGGGTGTTATATCATAAATAATTTTTCTATTTCTCACTAAAGGCATTCATAAAAAGGTACAATAAAATAAGAAATGGGTTGATGGAAGAGATATATTTTTAAATTGCTTTAAATCCAAATTTTTATATGTAAGAATTCTGTGTTCATTCATTATATTTTTATTAAAAACCTGCTATGTATTAGCAGGTTAGCTAATGTTCCAAGCAATGGATATAACACAGTAAGCATCACAGAAAGAAAAAAGCCCAATATTTATGTCCTAAAGTCTCCCTATTTATCATAATGTCCAGATGAGCTTAACACATGACCCATGAGGAAAACCCTACAGAGTATAAAAATTAAAATGATTGCCAAATAATACAAATAAATGTACACACGTACATAGGTTATGCTATATACATGTGGATTTAAATATAAAAATTGATTTTTGTATATTTTCTACTCAGTATACACAAATGAAAATTGAAGTTGTATAGAAAGTAGCATAATCACATAAATGAATAAATATTATCCCAAGCTCGTACATTTACAGAATGAATGTTGAATGCATTATATTTTTAAAAATACTGTGTGATATTTATCACTTGAATACCCTGAGTAAAATATGAAGCAGAGAAAAGTGAGTTTTACCAAAAACAGTGTACCTTGGGGCTGGGTATGTAGGTCAGAAGTAGAGCACTTTCCTGTCATGCACAGGGCCCTGGATTCAATCCCCAGCAAAACAGAAACAAATCTTTTTTCCCTTCCATTTGTTGAAATTATAAACAGAACACAGATAGTGAAAGTCAACTTTGTTTAGAATATTCTTTGATTAAAATTACATTATGACTAAAACAGTAATAGCCTCTTTGGATATTCAGAAAATAGCTGTCTAGGCTTCAAAAGCCCAACATTTCATAACATTCCATTAGGCCTTATTTATAAATATAGTTTGTTGTGCTGCAGATTAAGGATTGCCTTATAACTCAAATGCATCATATTGTTGCAGGAAGAGGAAGTCACAGCTAAAATAAACAAACAAATAAATAAATACTAAAGCAAGCCATGAACCTGGGGTTAAATCCCAGCTGTGTTCTCCAATTGTGCTGTATCCATAAGCAGAAAACATATTCTGTCTTATTTCTTTCATTTTGTTTTTTTCACAATGGAAAATTTTAACCATATAGAAAAATAGAAAATACACCATAATGAGCTCTCATGAACCCACCACCCAGCTTTAACAGTCTTATTTAATCCAACTCTTTACCTTACCCCCACTACACATCAAATCTCTGACATCCTTAAATTGTATCCATAGGAATTTCAGTTGTAACATCAAAACTCTTTTGAAAGCATGAATTAAAACAATTATTACCCCTAAAATTTTGGACTAATTTCTTAATAATACCAAAATTTCAGTCAGTGTTCATGCATCTTTAACTATCTCAGTTTTAAACAATTTGGTTACTCAATTAAGATTCAAAAGAAAAAAGTGCTCTATATGTGTAATATGAAATGTAATGCATTCTGCTGTCATTTATAACATCTTAGAATAAAAAACTAACTAAATAAATAAAAATTTATTAAATAAAAAGTAAAACAACTATTTACATGGCATTTGCTTGTATTAGGTATTACAAATAATATAGAGATGAGTTAGAGCATATGGGAGGATATTCGTTGGTTATATGCAAACATGACACCATTTTACCTATAGGACCTGAGCCCTGGTAGATATTGGTATGTGTATGGAGTGGGGGTGGGGTCCTGGAACCAGTCTCCATGAATACTGAGTTATCAAACCAATGACTCAGCTCTATGTCCATTTTGAGTTCACCTTTTGGTGTTTTGTGTAAATTTATTATCTTACCAGTAAATCATTATCTAAAAGGAATTTATTTGACATCCAAAAAAAAAAAAAAAAAAAATTCAAAAGAAGCCCATAGCATTGTATTTGTTCTCAACTAATTTTTCATGTGTAATTTTTGGCCTCCACCTCTTGTCCCTTTTTTTTTTTCTTATAATTTTATGTCGAAGAACCTGACTCATGTTTTAATTTAGAGTTTCCCACAGTCTGAAAAAAATGCTGATTGCGTTATGGTCATGTGCTTCTCTTTAAGATGTTCTTATCTCTTATCTTTTGTCCATTTCCCTCAGTGTTTTGCTTTGGGGTCTTCTTTGCTCTCCCAGGTTTGTATTTAAGTATAAGACCATAAATAAATTCCAGTTGTATTATAATTTTTTTTTGCACAAATACTTCATAGTGAGAATTGCTTTTGCATCAAGATATATGTAAGATTTGATTTCCTCTCTTTTTGTGGTGTTAGCTACCTACATTTATCACTTCATTGCAAAATGGTCACTTATACAATTGGTATTGTCCTTTCTTAATTTATTAGCTGGAATATTTTTAGTAAAACAATTCTCTCATATAATCTACTTAATAATCATAATAAACAAGGGACAAGGCTTTGTTCTTCCTCTTATTTACCAATTTTCAAAATACTGACTTGGTTCCTTGCTATTCTTCAGTGTTGACCATTGTAGGGTGTGTGTGTGTGTGTGTGTGTGTGTGTGTGTGTGTGTGTGTGTTTGGATTAAAATATATTGCAATATTTTGATGCATTGCAGATTTCACTTTTATTGATAGACAAATCATAACTTATTTTTGCAAAGGGAACCTCTTTAAGTCAACACTTGAGCATTTTTTTTTTTTTTTTTTGATACAACTCTAGTGTTCTTTGGTTTCTTTTCTTGGCCTTCTAATAGAATCAGATATTCTAGGTTCATCTAATATGGTGAACTATTTCTGCTCCAGTCAGGGAGAAAGCTATTTTTCTACATAGCTGTAGTACAGTTAGAAACCACAATGAAGGCAGAAGCTTTGTGCATTGCTTCAGGGTCAGTCCCTTCTAAGACTTTTCAGTAGACTGCTGTAGTGAAAATAATCCCTCTCTCTCCCTCTCTCTCTCTCTTTTTCTCTCTCCTTCCCTCCCTCCCTCTCCAATACTGGGCTTGACCCAGGAGTGCTATACCAGTGAGCTATATCCCCACTCCTTTTTATTTTTAAAACTTTTATTTTAAAGCAGGGTCTCTCTGAGTTACCCAGGCTGGCCTTGAACCTACAGTACTCCTGCCTCAGTCTTCTGGGTCACTGGGATTACAGTGTGTGCTGCCCTGCCCCCAGCTCTTTTCCATTTTTAAAAGATAAAATCAGCTTGAGTTATTACAGATTCATTAGCTCCACTGATTTTTTTTCCTTGTGCCTCCTTCCTACTATGTTGTACATTGCAGTTCTTAATATGTCTTACATGTTATAAATTAAAATAAGGATAAGAATAACTCATTCATAGGATGGTTCTATGAAGACAGAACCTGAGGCATAGTATTTACCACAAGGAATGGTAAAGTTTGAAAGAGACTTCAAGTTAGTATCTATCTATCTATCTATCTATCTATCTATCATCATCATGTTCTAGTAAAGACATACCTATCCCTCCATCATCCACATACCCTGAGAGGAGGAAATCATGAGTTTAGAAAATGTGCATGTGCATGTGAAGTGGTAGAGATGCCACCTTGTTCCTTTGAGGTCACTGCAATCAAACTTACCTACAGTGGTACTAGAAACAATGAAACAATTCTGAGGTTTACAGGTGTTTATCAGTGTTTTTCAGAGGTCTCCAGACAATGCACTCTATTGTCAACTCTACAGAGTAAGAAGTGGTTACAAACTGACATAGGTGAAGCAAAATAGCAAATATTTCACAAACCATCTTGTTGAGTTTTGAATGTGTATATATGTAGGTTTTTTTTTTTTTTTTTTTTTTTTTTTTTTTTTTTTTTGTAGTACATCTTACCCACAGATCTGCAACAGTTCGGATTAAGCATGCTTAAAATGTATTCAGATGTGATAAATTGAAGTAGGGTTTTCCCCCCATTTCCAGTACAAACAAAAGATAGTCACACATAATGGTGCCCGAGATTTTCATCACTAAAATATCAAATAAAAGTTGCCACCTGTGGATTTCCCAGTAGGCAAGGCTGTTTGTTTGCCATTCTATATTCTGGTTAAGGTATTGCAGAAATAATGGAAAAAGCCCATTACACTAGCTCAAGTAAAGGGTAGTGACGGGTCCTACTTTCAATTCATGACCATAAACTTCAGCTAAGCCGTTAATGTTGCTGTATAATAATGTCTTACCTGTCTAGTCCTTTATTCCCCCTCTCATCTAAACAACTCTCTCATCGTTTCTCTCTTCTGTCCTCACTTCCTCAACACCTCCTCCCCCATGCTCACTCTTGGCTAAGATCTTGCTTTCCACCTCACTAAGAAAACTGAATCATCATAGGAGGACTTAGAATACCCCCTCCACCCACCCACACCAGCACCCACACCCACACAGCCACCTTGTCCCAGCTGCTGTCATACTTACATCTAAATATAATTTCTCCGTCTTGCCCACTCAGGGGAATGGCTCCAGTCATTCACCCTTTTTCCTGCATCATCAATTTTCATTCCCTGCTGACAGTATTACAAGAAGGCTATTATTTCTTCTAATTTAACACACAATAATAATAACCTTCATTTTACTCAACAAACACTGCTGGTTGCCATGCCAAGAAGTGTCTTGTTCCCATTTTTAGCAAAATTTCTTTAGTCATCAGTTTCCATTTTATCATGAGATTATCCTAGGATGCCTTTTTCTTTCACCAGGACTTTGCTGGGCCTGTCATCATTGTTGATGACCCCAACATTGCCCACTCAAATGGCACTTTTCATCTCAGGGGACCTGTTTAGCCGGATCACTTGATACTGTTGATTACTCTGTTCTGTTTTACACTTTCCTTCTTTAATTTCTTGGAAACCCCCCCATCAGGATTCCTATTTACCTTACTTATCTTTTTTTTCTCAGTCTTCTTTATGGTTCTCTTCTCTTTAACCTAAATACTTACAGCTTACAGCAAGACTGAGTTCTTAGACTCCTTGCTCATCTACGTTCACTTCTGTAAACTATCTCACAAAGGTGCATAGCTATGAATATACTCAACATATTGATTACATCCAAATATTTATCTCCATTCCAAACATGTCCCCAAAATGCTAGCATTTGTATCTACATTATTGTATACGTAAAACTGAACTCCTTATATCTTCTCTCCAACACCCAAGATACATGTGGCCTTTCCCATCTCATTCTTCCATTAGCTGAGGTCAGGACAGCAACCATGGGATCACAATTGTCCATTCTATTTATTTTACATCCTACATACAGTGCTGTCTGGAACTTCAAAATATTTCTAACATTCTGCTACTTCAGATCATTTTTGTTTCTCCATCCTGCTCTAAGGCATCATTAGTACTTACGTGGATGACAGCAGGCATCTTTGACTGATATCCCTTCATCCTACCAACCCCCATGTAGAACATTCTCAACATAGAAACATAAAATTATCCTCTTAACCCACATGCCAGATGATGTCATTTTCTTTTCTTTTTTTTCTTTTTTTCTTTTTTTGCTTAAAGCCCTCTCTCAGAGGTGAAGCCAGATATCAAACAATAGCATATGAAATTCTATATTACATGTCCATCTCCCCAGTACTTCTCTGACCTCATCTCCTACCCATTTTGCTCATTATGGTCCAGCCATGCCGAATTTGACACTGTTCCTTCAGTGTACCACCCATAATCCTGGCTTGGCTTGTATGCAGTGACTGTCCTTTGTCTCTGGGATGCTCTTCCACAGATAGGCTCATGGCTGAATCCTCCATCACTTGTGTTTGTCCAGGTGCCAGCTTTCCCATAAGGAAACAAGGGCACCTTGGTACCCTTCCAAGACTATAGATACTTGTTACCTTGCTTTCCTTTTTCAGTTCTTCAAAGCACATATAACTTACATTATTTTCAAGCATAGTATATAATTCACTGATTTGTTATGCATATTGAATATTATCTGTCTCCCTTGCTAAAATGTATTTCCAAGTAGGTCGCTTGTTTTTCATTATTTTTCTAAACCTACCTGTGATAAGTGCTAACAGCAGTACCTGGCACATAGTAGACATGCAATAAATATTTCCTGAATAAGATCGTAGCAACAAGCAGTCTCAGAGACCTCCTCAAAAGAATGCCCCAGATTCTCTGGGAATATCTAGGACTCCAAGGATATCCAGGATTCTTTGTGAACTGGGACCTAAATCACACTTCAGGAATGAGAATAGCTCTCTGTTTCTCTCTTGGCACCCCTGATTTTCTCAAGAGTCCCATCCACATTTTCCACAACTTCATTGTTCTGTTTCCGCATATGGGCTTCCTCCACTTCCTCATTGCCGAATTTTGGTCTCTCTGTTCCTTTTCTGTCCTTCCTTATGAAACCATAATCTTTTCATATTCCACTGGAAATGAACTGTCTCTCTCAACATCTTGAGTCCAGATTCTTAGCAAAGGAGTATGATTGATACAGGAGGAAGCAGACATCTACTCAAGTATAATCATCCATAGCAAGGATGAGGAAATAGTCATTTATCCACCCTTGCCATCCTCTGTAGTCTGCCAGGCATCTGGCATAAATTGGAAAGATGGATAGAACCCAAATTCAGATTATCTAGGGCCTTATCAAACATATGGCTATTTTCAAATGATGTTAAATTTTTCTGATGGTTCTTTATTACAATCAATCTTAAAATATGTTATTCAGTTAGCTTTTTCAAGTGCCATTTTGCCCACATTTGGTAAATTCACAAATTTGAAAAATAAAGTAGTAAATATCAGTCTGCCTTTGCCTTCATTTGATCCTAATCATGTAAATGTGTTGATCCTGCACTCTGCCTTTCAATATAATTTACCTCATTTTTGCTTTTTATTATGTGTCGAAAACCACATCGTTCCTTGTAACGTTGGAGAACCTTGAGATTAAGAGCAGACTAGGACAACAATAAGTGTTAGTGAAGATGTGGGGGGAAGGCATACTCATATATTGGTAGAACGGCAAATTGGTGCAACCAATCTGGAAAGCAGTATGGAGATTCCTTAGGAAACTTGGAATGGAACCACCATTTGATCCAGCTATCCCACTCCTCTGTCTATGCCCAAAGGACTTAAAATCAGCATACTATAGAAAGGCAGCCACATCAATATTCATAGCAGCTCAATTCACAATAGCTAAACTGTGGAAGCAACCTAGATGTCCTTCAATAGATGAATGGATAAAGAAACTGTGCTATATATACACAATGGAATGTTACTCAGCATTAAAAGAGAATAAAATTATGGCATTTGCAGGTAAATGGATGGAATTGGAGAATATCATGCTAAGCAAAGTAAGCCAATCCTAATAAACCAAAGAAGGAACGTTCTCTCTGATAAGTGGATACTGATCCATAATGGAGGGGGCGGGGGCGCATGGGAAAAATGGAGGAACTTTGGGCAAAGGGGAGAGAGGAGAGGAAAGGGGGCATGGGGGGCAGGAAATATGGTGGAATGAGATGGACATTATTACCCTAGGTACATGTATGACTGCACATATGGTGCAACTCTATGTTATGTACAACCATAGAAATGTAAAGTTGTGCTACAGTTGTGTACAATGAATCAAAATGCGTTCTGCCATCATATACACCTAATTAAAATAAATAAATAAAAATTTTTTAAAAGATCAGATTAGGTTATGAGAAGTAAAGTTGTTATATCAGCAAATTATTATTGAAAGTTGACTTTTGAGTGAAGGTATTTTTGTGATTCAAATCAGGCACTTTACAGAAATATCATCACCCCTGTTGCATAAAGACAGTAGGGCAAGGATCTGTTACTTTGTAATATGGATACTAAATAAGGCTCCAGGCACTTGGCAGAGCTCCCGTCTAAACCAAGAACCATGAGTATATCTTTTATCTGTGTATTTGTTCATGTTTTATGTGGTTTGTAAAAGTTCAGCTGTTCATCTGATATGTTAAATTTTGCACCTATTTAAGATGCTTTGAGTTTATTTGAACATGGTGATAGATTGTGAGACTAATTTTATCTATTATATACATGTTAATCAACAGTTAAGAATGAATTTATTCATCTCAGTCTTTCAAAAACATGTTGGGAGCACCAGCTATGCACCAATCAATGTCATAGATGGATAGAACATAACAATCTCTTACACACACACACACACACACACACACACTTGTTCACCACGGTGAACAAGAGAGACACATTTCTGACCCATAGGAACTTAAATGATTATTTCTGAGTGATCAACTACAAATGACATTAAACAAGGTAATATTGTAGAAAGCAGTTCAGCAGTTATCATGGGAGCAGGGGGTCCTAGTGCACTCAGCATAGGACAAGGAGATCAGGCTTCATGAGCAGGTTACTGAAGCAAGCCTAGATGAAGAACAGATGACATTCATCTAAAGATCTGCATGAAGGGAATACAGGCAAGTGCTAAGGCCTAGAGACAGGGGAGTGAGCATTTTGTATTTAAAGAACAAAAGAGAAGTTCAGACCGGTGTGGCTAAAAGAGCAATGAAAAATGTAGAAGATAGCCTCAAAGAGGTAGGCAGGACAAAAGTCAGTCCTATAAAGATGTTTGCTTTACTTCTGTGGTAAAATGGGAAGTTACTGGGAGTTTTAAGCACAGTGACACTGTTGAGTTATTCTTTTAGAGCTCACTGCCTGCTCTAGATTGTAGGGGCATAAAAGTGAAGCCAGTTAGCCAGCTTTAACAGTTTTCCCAGCATGAGATGATGCCGTCGTAGTCATTGTCTATGATATTAGTAGTGGGAGATAGGGAGAATTAGATTTGAAAGGGAGATCTCATACAAGTTTCTGGAGGTTGCTTTGGGAAATGCAAAAGGGTCACCATTACGATAGATAGATAGATAGATAGATAGATAGATAGATAGATAGATAGATAGATAGATAGATAGAATACTATTTATTCTTTTAGATTTCAAAATTATACTCTTAGAATACCCCATGTATAAGAAAATATAAGTATTTACTAGGGCATTCTTGAATTTTTTAAGGATTTTTCAAGCTCTAGAGCACAGTTTCTTCTTATGCATAAATGTGGCCCATGAGTCAGAATCAGCTAGTACATTCGTTAAATATGAAAAAGGCTCCTGGGTCCAAACAGGTCTCCACAGTTAGAGTCTCCAAGGGGTAGAGCCCAAGAATAGGAAGATTTAACAGGCTCTGGAGGAGATTTGTTGGCACAGTAAAATTTGAGGATACTGCAGAGTTGAATTATACTTCACGTCCTGTGGCTACTGTTTGAAATGCTGGTTTTCTATGTTGGTAGTATTACCTCTTTATTTTTTCCTTTGATCATTAAAACCATTTGTACATAAAACTGTAGTTCTTTAAAGGTAATATGGTTTAGAGAAAACTGCCCCTCGAATTTAAGTTTGCTGGAGAAACAAAGTAACTCCAATGAGCTTCTACTGCATACCCTTTTAGTAAAGCTCAACTCAAGCCTCAAAGAACAGCTAGTCATCTTTTGTTTATAGGTGCCTTAGCTATTGAAGGATTTTTTTGGTTCCACACGAATTTTTCTGATTTTTTTTTCTATTTCCATGAAAAATACTGTTGGAATCTTAATAGGGATTGTACTAAATCTGTACACTCTTTTGGGTAGTATAGATGTTACAACAACATTCTTTTTTACATTCGGGAGTCTTTCTATTTATTGTATCATCTTCAGTTTCTTTTATCAATATTCTTTACTTTTCATTGTGAAGTTATTTCACCTCGTTTGTTAAATTTATTCCGAACTATTTTGTAGCAATTTAAATATGACTGTTTTCTTAATTTCTTTTTCGGATAGTTTAATGTTACTATATGGAAATATTGATTACTATGTTGATTTTGTATTCTTCATCTTTAGTGAATGTGTGAGTTCTATCAGTTTTCAGTGCAGTCTCAACATTAGATGTAGATGTCTGATCATATCATTTGCAAACAGGGATCTTTAAATTCTTCCTTCCCAATTTGTATTCCTCTCATTTCTTTCTCTTGCCTCATTTCTCTGGTGAGGACTTCAAGTGCTGGGTTGAGTACAAGTGGTGAAAGTGAGCATCCTTATCTTGCTCCTGATTGAAGAAAAGCTTTCCACTTCTCACCAGTGCATAGGATGTTAACTGTGGGCTGGTCAGATGATCTTTAAGGGTTGAGAACATTCCTTCTATACTTAGTTCATTGAGTGTTGATGTCATAAAAGGTTTTATTATTTATCTATTTGTGGCTAACAAATTACCTGTAAGCTTTAAGCAGCAGACATGTATTCATAGGGCCTGAGATGCAGGAATAGGAGGTATCTTTGCTAGGAGACTCTGGCTCTGAGTCTGTCATGAGATTGCAGTCTAGCTGCTGTCCAGGGCTGCAGTCTCATCTGAAGGATCAAATGGCAAGAGTCAGCTTCCAGCCTCACAGGGTGTTGGCAAGCCTCAATTCCTTAGGAACCATTGGATTATGTGCCTCATGTCCTCTGATTGTTGGTTGGAGGCCACTCTGACTTCCTTACCATGTGGGTCTCTCCATGGGGCAGCTTACATCATGGAGGAGCAAGGAACCTGGAAAACAGAGAAAATGCACAGGCATATCCAAGGAGCTTCAGCCTTGTCATAACCATAAGTGAAAATCCATCACTTTGTTCTGTTTGTGAGAAGCACAACATTAAGCCCAACCCAAGTTCCATGGAAAGAGAACAAAGCCCTACCCACCATTTGTGGGTGGGAATAGTGGCAAATTTTATATGTATCTTTAAAATCACCACTGCAGGCTAATTCTCTGTCCAAACCGAATAAAAGAATAATGAAGAGTCAAGGATGCTTCAGTTAACTTGGCTGAATTTGAGTCTTTTTTTATTTCAAATTTATTTTTTATTCTAAGTTATTAGAAATGACAGCAGAATGTATTACATTTCATATTACACTTATAGAGCACATTTTTACATATCTCTGGTTGTATACAAAGTATATCCACACCATTCGTGACTTCATACATGCACCTGGGGTAATGATATCCATCTCATTCTACCATCTTTTTTTTTTCTTGACCCTTTTGCCCCCTCCCTCCCTCTCCCGCTAGAATGGCCATTGAGTCTTTTCTTGATGGTTATTTAATTTTTTATATCTTTCTATGTCCTCTATTTTTCTTCAGTGTTCATATTATCTTTTTATCTATTAAGGAATTGTTCTCAAATCAGGAATAAAATCAATGGTTTAAGGGGAAAAAAGATGTACATGAACATTAGTCAAGACCACATGTGCTACTTAAGCCATTTTCTGTAGATCTTTTTTTTTTTTAAAAAGATGAGAATGTTTTATTTCATGTTAGAAGCCTCCAATATGAACTCCCACCCCTTCACTAGTGAAACCACTCTCAGGGTCCTGTTTCTGTGCATAATTGCATGGGTGTTTAGGGGGTCACACCAAGGGAGTGGCCGCTTACTTTATCTATGTATGTATGTAGAACTTCCACTTGATGGAGAGCCAGATATGGCTGGACAGTAGCTTCAATTGTAAACAAATGCATTTAGTTTCCTATTTGAAAAATACAGTTCCATGTCATCAAAGGAGATCACATGATTTACATTAAATTTTAAGAATTTTGAATATATATAGTTTTGTATTTAGCTGAGACATAAAAGATGCCCTTTAAGTCTTTAGCTATTCAAGATTGAATTATTTTTGTTTGTACTACATAGGAAAACGAGGTTGTTACTTTGGGTGTAATTTTTAGTGATTTGAAATTTAATGACTTGTTTAGTTTTACTTAACACATGGGAGTCCCTGAGACCTTCTCAGGATGTCCTCAAGATCAAAGCTTCCTTCCCAGCAGTGCCAAAACTGTATTTGTCTCATTTACTCTCATTCTCTCACAATGTACAGCCATGCTTTCCAGAGGCCACATGAAATGAGTTTTTGCAAAAACTAACTGCAAAAGCAAACATGAGAATACAACTATAATCTGTTAAGTCTTTAATAATAAGGAAGTCTGAGAAATTAAAAAAAAATACACTCTGTTCACATTTTTCATTTCGAAAAATAGAATTATTCTCCACAGAAATTGTTATTTATGTTGGCAAGTAGTAGGGTACTATTGTTGGTTTCAACTAATTAATGAGAAGTATCTTTAAAAGTATGCTTTAATTTCTAGCATGGTAAGTATCAATAGCCATAACTATACAAACAACAGTTTTTTTGGAGTCTTTAGTAACTATTTAGCATGAAGGGCAACTGAGACCAAAAACGTGATGATTAATGAATTAGAACAAGATTATCTTTTCAGATGTGGAAACTGAGGCTTGAGTGTATGAATTGCTCAAGGTTCTATGCCTCATATATAGCAGGACAGGGACAGAAATCTAGGTAGGTCTTCTGATTTGTTACACCATATGGCTCAGCCTCTAATATTCATTAAACAGTGGGAGATTCCCTGCAGCAGTGATCAGCTGTGCTTCTGAGCACTTCTATCCTGGAAGTGAAGTTGTATAGGCCATACTACTCCACGGGGGACAGAAAGCTTTGTTTTCTGTTTTAAATAGAACCTAGTGTTCTCCATTGGTATTTGCTACTTAAGGATATAACCGAAAACCTAGTGGATTAAAACAAAAGTGCTTATTATTGCTCAGTCTGCTAAAGATCAGCTAGGAGGTTCTGCCAGGCACGGCTGATTTTAGATGCTCTCACACAGGCATCTATTGTCCTCTCACAGGTAAGCTGGGGACTTACTCTCTGACTGCTGTAGTGAAGGTAACTGGTCACATGCCCCTAGTCATCCAGCAGCATTGCCAAAGAGTAAGGGTGCACTGCAAAGCATCCTGGAGCCTCGGTTCAGAATTGGCTCACCATTGCTTTTGATAAAAGCAGGGGTCTATGGCTGCTCAGCTTCAAGGTGTAGGGAGATAGTCTTCCCCTTCATGGGAGGAGTCACTTTGCAAAGGGGAATTTGTGGAAACAGTGAGAAGAACCAGCAAATAAATATTTCCACCACGTTACAGAATGATTCAAAAATATGACTTTGAATCATACATGAGATGGTAAATATGATAACTGAGGGACGGAATGCAAGCGTTAAAGAGGAATGAATTCAGTTCCCATTTCCGACATTGGAGCAAGTGACTTAACCTCTTTAAATTGCAGGCTCCTCATCTGTAAAATAAGGAAAACAGTTTCTATGTCAGAGGGCTTTATTAAGGACTAGATGAGGTAATGCTCATGAAGCACTTGGCTTCACACAGGAAATGCTCTGAAAACACAAGCTAGTGGCCATTTGATGAAGCCCTTACTCTGGCTCAGTTCAGTGAACTCTTCCTGCCTCCCCAGACAAAAGAGCAATGGCATATTTAACGGTGCATGTCTGTCTGCATGAGCAGCATGTAAGCCATCAGCTCTTGCTGCCTCCCTCCTGCTGTTTACATAAGCCTCTCACCAAGCACAGTTTCAGCCCCTCTCAGTAAACACCTACTACACATCTGACACTCACTACCCCCCATGCCAAGATATGTAGATTGCAAATTTATAGAATGTGTACCTTCAATGAGAAATCACAGTTGATAAAGGAGCTGCATATATTACCAGGAAATTTGAATTAGATATATTGAGTACTCACAGGAGGCATCATACAAGCACGTGTTAAGTGCATATATCGACAGTGTGCGGACAATACAAATTCTTTTTTTCTTATTAGTGAGGATGCAAACTTACAGTCCATGTCACAAACAACTCTTTAAATCAAAAATCCCTCTGCAACAGCATCCTGCCTCTCATCCCTTAAATAAGAAAGTCCTCAGCTGACCCCATGTCCCAGTGAAGATATGCAAAAGAATAGGTTAAGATGAGAGGCCCAAACCAGTTCTGACATCAGCCAGCTAGTCCTTTACTTCCTGTGTCACCCCTTATTAGGAAGCAGATGGGCTGGAATAACAGCTGATGGCATTTGATTGCACCGCTGTATGTATCTCCTTGGTCATTCCATCAACCTTGTTAATTTAAACATCTTCCATTATCACTCTTGAGTTAACAAACTCTTCTTCGTGGCTATACCCACTTCTCACCAGGGGAGCATTATTGCCTTTGAGCTGTATGTATTGGCTGCCTCTGGAGACTCTTGTGGCAGATTGGTTTCCAAAATCTGCCAGCCCCAAGAAAGTCATTACCAGAGGGCTGTGACCACTCAAACCGTACTTTTGTTTGCCTCAGGAATGTCAATGTGTATTAAAAGCAGCATCAGGAAGATTGCTTCAATACAGAGGCCTTTGCTCCAGCCTGATAGCTTCCTTTGATGGACTGGTACTGGCAGCACTTCCTTCCTTTAATGATGTTGAGGCCAGTGCACGGGACTTC
This sequence comes from Tamias sibiricus, assembly GCA_025594165.1. Lineage (NCBI taxonomy): Eukaryota > Metazoa > Chordata > Mammalia > Rodentia > Sciuridae > Tamias > Tamias sibiricus. The sequence goes on from CM046662.1 coordinate 18,673,573, forward strand.
CGCATCCCAACCACAATGGCATTCAGGTGTGCCATCCTATCCACTTGCCATTCAGTGAATGGCATCAGCTCATGACTACCCTGTCAAAAGGGGATCTGATGGATGACAGGCAAAGGTGTTAGTATGTTCACAGTTCAATTCAGCAAGATATTCCAAGTGCCACCCTGAGTTAAGACCTTTATCAAGGAAGAGAAGAGGACAAAGAGGAACCATATATGGTTCTTGATAGGATAGTTGCAAAATCTGGTACATCCCCCAATTCTCTAATGCAAAACTGTCTGTGAGAAGCACAGTAGCAGCAACCAAGCTGGAGTGCTATGGAAACATGAGGTAAGGAAGGAGAGTGGAAAATGAGACAGGGTCTTGGTGGAAATTGAGGCTGCTCCTTAGAAAGTGCAGACACTTGATGTGAGTGGGAAAATGTTTCAAGTAACAAATAACTTGAAATAACTGAGAGTCAGGAGATTACTGAGGATTACTGAAGAGGATGGGTAGACGATGAAAGACTTGGAGGAGAAAGAAGAGTAGTAGAAGACAGAGCTGTGCATAGAAGCCACATGATGGAGTTTCAAATACCCCACTGAAGAATTCTCATTTAATTCTGGACCAACTGGGAAGGCCATCTGGAAATTTTCTGTATTTTTGCTTTTCATATTGGTTCATCTTATTAAAGCATAGAAATAGCATCATCAATCTGTTTTTAAATAAAGCAGCAGTAGTTGCTTTTGTAGTATAATTGGAGAAAGAGGAAACCCCTAAAAGGTTGCTGACTAATCCATTGAGGAATATAATTAAAAGATGAGAAGTCTAGAGAGGTCAGTAGTTTAAATCCTAATGAGACTAAATATTTAAATAAAACTGGTATGAATATAAATGAGAAAAATTTTGGACCTAACCCATCTCTTATTCTCTATTGTTAGTGCCTGTTGATGATTACAGTTCATAAATCATAATGAAAACCAGGCCTCTGGATAGACACCATCAGAAACTTCTCTATCCCTCATAAGAAAGGCATAAGTAGGAAAAGGTATTTTAACTTTGGAGCTCATAAAACTCTTCAGAAAAAAAAAATCTCGTTCTACTCTGGCTCAGGGTATATCCAAGATATTCCTTGCCTGCCTCCCTCGGCATGGTGAACAACTATCACTCTGTAAAATCTTTTAACCCCTTGCTATATCAAGGACTGTCCATGGACCAACAGAATCAGCTCCCCTGGGAGTTTGTAAGCACTGGAGTTTGTAAGGCTTTACCTATTAATTCGGAATCGTCATTCTAACCAGATTTACAGATGGTTTCTATGCACATCAAGTTTGAAAAGCACTGACCTATGTACTAAGCCAAAACTTTTTGGGCTCTTCTGTATTACTTTAGGACTTAGAGTCTATTTATTTGGGCAAATCAGGGTTAGATTCAGGGGGAAGATCCTGATGACCATAGCCTGTTCCAGTTCTCTGTAGAGACAGGACTGTGTAAAGAGGTGAAGGTGCACTTGGTAGCTGCTGTCATTGTATATTGTGGCTATTTTTGTTTATTAATATTTTAAGATTTTTAACATGGATCTTTACATCAATTGCTTCATCTCTCCAGAAATAATTTCTTAAAACTTAAGAAACACATCGTGGAACTAACATGGTAGAAACAGCCACCAGATAATCCTACACCCAAACACAAACGACAAATACAGAGCTTTGCATTAAAATTTGAATGGAGAAATGGGCTTTAAAGCCACAATTGGACATTTTACCTCATTATTCTATATTTTCTATTATCTTTCATCATTATATTTGAATTTTAAAGTGGTACTCTCTCTCTCTCTCACACACACACACACACACACACACACACACACACATACACACAGAGATAGGTTATCTTTGAATGCGGGGCCATGATTTGATGGTGTCCTTACAAAGATAACACTACATAACACTAGGTAATCAATCCTGACCTACCCTAGGCCAATTATTTTAAACTGCTTGAGGTCTAGAAATGATTTGACAGCAGAACACTTGTGTCTAGCAGACCATCTAAAAGAGCAGAGAGAATAAGATGCAATTAAGGAGTCAGGGCAGTCACTCAGAGTGTCTTTGGAACACTTTTGCACTGTTGAATTTGAAGAGTTGTGGCTGACAAGTGTGTGTGTCTTTCTTTATGCTTCCTGGAAAAAAAAAAAAAAAAAAAAAAAAAAAAAAAAAAAAAACCCTGTACTCTTGCAGAGCATCTGGGCCTGTGTGTGGAGTGAGTGCGTTCTGATTGTGGACACATCATCTTCTAATTAGGGCCACTTGAGTTAGATGGTGAGAGATGTTGTCTTTTGGCTGAGCATGTCATCCTGTTACTTCCATAAAACATTTGACCCCCCCTAAAATGCCTTGCTCCATTACAAGGCAGTTCTGTGTTATTCAAGATGTTTTCTTCTCTTCTGGAAACTGTTTTTGGAGGGGAAAAAAAAAAAGCATTTACTAAAGAAGTAAGATAAGGTTCAGAGGGACTGTGGGACTTCTCAAGTGCTTACCTCACTTCATGGGAGTCACTACTAAAAAGGACTATATTTGATGTCCCTAAAAAGTCTTCATTATTTCAGTCCAGTATGTAAGGGATGGTTTTACCTGGGTGGGTATTTTTATATGCTAAAAATTACCTGGTAAAATATATTTGGGTTATGACATGGCTAAGTAAAATTAAATGGATTCTTTATTGCAAAATCTCCTGTTCTTTGCTGTGCTTAATGTTTTGTGACTTTACATAACGAGTGGCCCAAACGTGCTGTTATTCTCAAATATTTTGACTGTGGAATCCTTTTTCCATGAAGCACATTATAGAATTAATGACTCTTAGAACAGAAATCAAGACTTACCAATAGTTCCTTTCAGACTAATAATAGGAACCACGTGAAATTTTAAGTACTGATAAGGAGTTGCATGCTATTTTTTTTAACAATGAAGTATTAGATTCATAAAGTATATAAAGTATTGTGGTGTTTGTATAAAGGGAAGAAAATCTGAGGTAAGATGCTTCTTGAGATGATTCTTAAAAAATCAAAACCACCAATATCTGTTGTGAACCGACATAACACTGACCCGAAATTCTTACTCATTGCCAACAAGGTATGATGATAGAATCCACAGGTTAAAACCACTGAGAAGTAATAATAATAATAATAATAATAATAATAACAACAACACTGAAAAGTAACTGTGATTTTGTTGATCCAATGGGAAGTACCATATATATAATTGCCCTAATACATTTACTAACCCAATGGAGGAGCAAAGTGTTAAATAAGTAATGAGAAAAGCCATAAGTCACTTTGATTTTCCACTAGAAAAAATAAATAAATGGAGGCATTTGGGAATTTACTTCTTCCCAGTGTTCTCATTGCTGCCTATAGTTTAATGTCTTGGTACAGCTTTGACTTTTGGCATGATAAATTATTCTAAAATAAAATATTTACTTAATAAATAACAAAATATGCATGTACACTGACAGCAGAGACAGAAAATCTTTTTTAAAATATCATGTTATATAATAAAATAATGTCACAATTGTAAGAATGTATTCAGTTATTTTGTGGATGTGTTTAAAATGGCATTTCTGTTCCTTAGATCTTGTGGAGTACCTGTTTTTTATCAGTATTTAAAAGAGAGTGTATCTATCATTCATGTCTTATATAAATTTATTAATGTGTGTATTTTTCCTTCCTGATCAGAGGCTTGTAGCATGTCATATAGCTTTAATTCCTCATGGTAAATGACAATGAATTTATATTTTTGTTTATTTATAGGCCATCAGAATTTATTATGTGGGTTACATTTTTATGCTAATAATATAAAATAATTGAATGACTCAGATTCTTGAATTCCATGAATAAAATATAAAAGATATAAAAGATAGGTTTGATTTGCAATACATAAATGAAAAGCTTCTATGCATCTCCTACTGATATCTTTTTTAAAAGAAATCCAATTATTTTTCCTTCATTATGAAAGATGTAAAAGTTAGGTCATATATATTTGCATATGTTTTCTTTTCATTTTAATCACTTTGAAAGGCTGTTAAATATCCCTCCTGAGAAGACTGAAACTAAGATGAAAACTAGGTCCACTTTAAGCTAATCCTACGCAGTTCAGTGAACTGCATTTTGAACTTGACCCACCCTGGCTATGTCATGAATCATTCACTTTTTGTTCTTCAGAAATGAGTGGTGTAAAAGCACCCATTTGCTTTCCACCTGGAACATTTCATATTCAATTAACCAAAATTATTTCAGGTGATTTTGCTTTTAAAGACTAGCAGTAGCTGAGAAGTGTATACAATATGCTACTTCATTGTGTTGAATTCTAAAACCTTAGACATCAAAATAACCTTCGTATTTCTTATTATATCAGTGTCCAAGCAGTTTTCTTGAGTTTTATAGTGTGGTCAAACAGCTGAGCTTCTCCTTGTGAAAATGCTTGTAGTGTTCAGCACTGGTGTCAAAATGGTGTGCAACTAGATGTTTATTTTTAATAATTCTTATTAAAATACTATCAGCTAAATTTTTTAATCGTTATCTGCCAAGTACTGTTTTAAACATATACTTTCTATCTACGTCCCAATTTGTAGATGAGAAAATAGAGAACAAAAAAAAAAAGGTAATTTAGGAAAAAAACTATTACATAGAGAGAAACATAAAATAAAGAACCTCTGGATGATTCTTAAAGGTTCTTATTACATTCTTTAAATCTGTTTTAACACTGTTTATTTAGTGCCAACTCTGTGCCAGGGACCATGCTAAGAGCAGGGGACAGAGATAAGCACAGCCTTCACCTCTCTGCGTATCTTCACAATGGATGAACATCTGGATAATTTTTCAGCAGAAACAACCACCCACCCAAGTCCACATCTTTATAAAATTATCATTTTATCAGTTCCATAACATTTACTTAGTACCTGCTCCCTACCACATATTAACTAGCAAACATTGTCAAACATCTGGCATTTTGACAAAATTGTATCCTTCTTGGTAATCTCCTACTGATATCTTTTTTAAAAGAAATCCAATTATTTTTCACTCATTATGAAAGCTGTAAAAGTTAGGTCATATATATTTGCATATGTTTTCTTTTCATTTTAATCACTTTGAAAGGTAATATTCCTCCCTGTGGAACAACCAATAGTGTCTCCTATACCACTGGGTTGGATCAGCATAGATATTCTCATTCTTCTACCTACAGATAGCTTCTGCGGTAAGATTTATAGTGATGGGCACAAGAAGGTAAATACTGAGGAAGGTAAGGCAGAGAGGAAGCTGGACAATTAAAAATCTTTCTCCTTAGCTTAGACTTGGTCCATTATGGGAAATATTGAGATGACTCTTTTCTTATTCTCTTCCTTCGATGATGGTTGCATTTTGTTCGTATAAAAATGGATATTTACTTTCTTGTACATATGTTTTGTATTTCTTAGAGGGGAGATGCAGTAGAAAAATGCTGTCTTTGGGTCAATCACATTTACATGGCAACAATTCTTTACTCACCAGATGTGTAATTTAAAAAAAAAAAAATTGTAGTTGTAGATGGACAGAATGCCTTTATTTTATTTCTTTATTTTTATATCATGCTAAGGATCAAACCTCACATATGGTAGGCAAGCACTCTACCACTAAGCTACAGCCCCAGCCCCAGATGTGTAATTTTAATTAATTAACTTGCAGTATGGGTGTCTCATAGTTGTAATGCATATAAATGCTGCTCCCTTTGGAATGATTATTGTGAAGATTAAATGAAATAATGAAAGTTAAGTTTTTGTTGGTTTTTTTTTTTTTTAGTAGAGTTCCCAGTAATATCAATGGCAGTGCTCAATAAGTTCATTTGCTACTATTTTAATTCTTTTCATTATCTTCCTGTTTACCTACTAGACAAGTGGTTCTCAATGTTTTCACATGCCAACTACAAGAGAATTATCTGAGCTGCTTATTAGGAACAGTCAGATCCTAAGCCAGTGGCTGGCTAACTGACTAGGAATCTCTGGTGGATTCTCAGGCACATGAAATGATGAGCCCAGGGTCCTGGGCTTTGAACTTGAACTCTCTGTGAACAGGATGGGTTTATGGCTAATGAAGCCTGTGAACTGAGTCAGTCACTGGTGGTTGGGACTTAATAACATCTATGTGCTTATTATAGAAGTCAAGGAGAATCTGAGTTAGGGCCGCTTTCAAGGGAGATGATTACCTTTCTATTTCAAAGATTCCCCTTTTGTGTTTAGTCATTACACTTTCAATTTAGGATGCTCTTCTAACTACTTAGTTTGATTCTAGGAGCTATTGCCCTTCTTTTTTGTTATTCTTAATTTTTTATTGGTCATGGAATTATCACTATTGCTGAACTACTTTATAACAGAGATCTGTATAAAGAACTGATGAGAAATTAGATTGCAGTTGAGATGTTGTCCTAGATCCCAGGATTATGTGTCCATATTAGGAAATCTGAAACCTTAGAAAAAGTCCACTTATCCTTTGGGGCAGTCACATGTCAAAGGACAAAGAACTTATACAATCTTTTTTTTTTTTTTTTAAAGATATATGTATATGGACATATGCCTTTATTTTATTTATTCTTATGTGGTCTAGAAATTGAACCCAGTGCCTCACACATGCTGGAAGCACTCTGCCACTGAACCACAACCCCAGCCCTTGAACTTACACAAACTTTATGATTTGTATGTGTGTGTCTCTTAGACTTGCCTGCCTCTTAGACGTGCAAACAACTCAGATGCCAAAGTTATTTGAAGAGATAAATATGGTATCACTTTAAATTTTAATATGTGCAAAATGTATGCATTTTGTTGGAAAGATATTAGGGGGGTGAATAAGTTTGTAAAATGTCATTAATATACACTGGACTCCATTGCGTGCTCCCTTATATAACACTGATTATGACCCCGTGTGTGCTCTTTATTACAGTTAGATGTTTGCGTATTAGTTACTGATATCAGTGCTCATTTGTTGAAATTTTACTCAGACCCATGGATTGAAAGTGTCATCAGAACAAAGAACAGGTCTTTGTTATACACACTCCTTTCCCCAGAGATTGCACTGATGAACACCATAGGTGTTTGATAAAGAACTGTGCACATACCATGTATGCTACTCCTCAGAACTATTGGAATTAGTGTTGAGTTTGGGGTGTTTTTGATTAGATGTGTTATCAAATCAAATTTAGAGATCATGTATGTGAATATTGAAAAATTGATTACCCACTTCTTCATAATCATTTGTCTTCTGCCATGAAAGCCAAATATATAGTAATTCAGATATTTTATATTATTGGGGAGAGTTTGGTAGCATTCAGTACTGAACTGATCATTTTAATGACTTTTCTCCTCTTCTGTCCTCTTTGAGTGCAATTTAGAGTTATGTGATAACGTGACATAATAGTGTTTCCTAAAGTGACATTTATAACCAGATAAACCTAAGTTCAAGCCCCATCTGCACTTCCCAGTTGCAAGAGGCTGTGAGCTGTTAATTTCTCTACACCTGTATTGTCTCATGAGGGTCTAGTTATACTTCTCTTGTGAGATCCATGTCAGGGGTTTAAATGTGGTATTAGACTCTAGATGCTGACTATGGTACTTGACACATTATGACCTTTAGCTGTAGCTCTTACTAAGTGTAAAGTTGATCTTCTAAACAGATGTTCTTTTTTTTTTTCTTTCTTTTTTTTTTTTTTTTTTTTTTGTGTGTGTGTGTGTGTGTGTGTGTGTGTGTGTTTCCTTTTACAGATGGATATACCACTGACGACATTGAGTTTTACTGGCGTGGGGATGACAATGCTGTAACAGGAGTAACCAAGATTGAGCTCCCACAGTTCTCCATCGTAGACTACAAACTTATCACCAAGAAGGTTGTTTTCTCCACAGGTTTGTATCAGGGAAAAGAATCTTCATCATATTTTGTTGAAAGGCTTCACTTGCACTGAGGTCGTATCCCAGGAAGGATCGTGACTCTGAAGGATTTGGCTCTGTTGAAAACCCTGCTCCCCATAGAGCCTGTGGCTCCATTCAGAACCCATGCAGCCCCTCTCCAGAAGGTGCCCCAGCAAAGCTGAGAGGGTCATCTGCACGTCCCTCATGATAGAGAAGGAACTAAGATTTTAGAAACAAGAATACAGGAAGAGCTGAAGACCTGGGTCAGAACCGTCCCCAACTCGATGCATTCCTTAGAACTCATGATCATCCTGGGGCCTGGGCTGACACGGTGAAAGTCCTCAGGCAGTGGACGAGAAGGATTTTATGATCTTCACAATCCTGCCCCTTCCAGACGTTGACATCATCCTGATGTCTTTGCTATCTTGGCCCTTTCAACCCTGAGACTGAGATCGCCAGACTTGATGTCATCAACATAATTTTTACATTTTTTTAACAAAAAAAAAAGGAAGGGAAACAATCATTTGTTAAATATTAATTTAGTGGCAAAAAGAAAGAAATGGAAACCTTATGAGAATGCTCTGTTTCTTTTTTTTTTTTTTTTTTTCTCATTGAAATGAACCCCATAGGCACAGTAAAGGCTAATACTGTGACAGTAGATGTAGAATCACCTTTCTGCTAAGGACTCAGATATTTCTTGCCCCTACAAACCACAAACCACCTAATGCAAGAGCTGTGTGACTTGGTAAATATACAAAGTTGCTTCTAGCTTAAAAAACTGTATACAAAGTGCAATGTCCTCCAAATTTCTAAACAGACAAAGAAAAAGAAACAAACTGAAAGCTTGCCAAAGGATACAATCTTTTCAACCTCTAAAACTCTTTGGGAATGAGTTGCTGCTTAAAATATTCTTACTTTTATATTAAGACACTTGGTTTTGCCCAAGAAGACTAAATAAAGTTTCTCTCAAAGAGTGAAAATATCTCCTGGGCAGTGCACTAACGTGAACTATTTATATTGTAAGAATGTGCTCACCTGCATGTCTCATCCAAAGAGTAATGCCCTAGATCACCACAACCAAGAAACCAAACTTAGTAACCTGTACTGTTAGTTGTTTTTCCCAAAAATGTTGCTCAAAAGCAAAGATTGTTCACCTTCTCCTGGCTCAGGGATCCCTTTAGCACTCTGACAGAAGCATTGAAATTATTAAGGACTAGTAAAAGATGCATGCATGTGAAAACCTACACAGAAGAGATTTTTATTCACTATGATCAGAGCATGCAGTCTTATTCATATGTAAGAGAAAAGCTTAGGATGAACTTGCTGGGGGACAATTAAGAAAGACAACAAAAGGGTCTCCCAAATAGTCTTGTCATCACAGTGGGTCTCTGTTCATGCAGGTTATGAGGCAGAGCAGGGAAAAGCAGGAATCCTTTTTAATTACTGGTGAGTACTGGATGTATTCCACACTGAGTAGCTTCTGCCACTCAGTAGCTCCTGCTAATTAAAACCCCAGTGCTCTCAGACTGCTTTTGTAGGGGGTAGGGGGAAAGTTCCCTAAACCAAGAGCTGAAATTGAATTTAGGGAATATGTAAAAAATGTTTATGGACCTTTAATGGAAAGCGGTGTGTAGGTATTAATTAATAATAACATTCTAAAATTGCCTTTCTAGGGTCCTATCCCAGATTGTCCCTCAGCTTTAAGCTTAAGAGAAATATTGGCTACTTCATCCTGCAAACATACATGCCTTCCATCTTGATTACAATCCTCTCCTGGGTCTCTTTCTGGATTAATTATGATGCTTCAGCTGCAAGAGTGGCTTTAGGTAAGCCATTTTTCCAAGTGCGTGTGGGGTTTCACTCTGTGCCTGCATGTCTGCACACACATGCAGTTTCCCAGGCCAGGGATTTGTAATGCATGACAAGACTGGACCTTGCACATTACAAGAGTTTAGCCTTCAGACTTTTTAGTGATCTGAGTCACCATTAAATCAATTAAACACGAATTAAAGCTCTTCCATGTCAAAATTAGTTAACTATATAGCTATTGGTAATGAAATTAGATTCATTGGTTTCATATTTTTATTGAAACATATTTCATGTAATAGTGCTTGTATAATTTTCAAATTTGCATCTATTCTATGCTTCCTTACCTGAGAAGAGCGCCTTTAGAACTTTTCTCTTTTTTTTTTTTTCCTGATCATGAGACAAGAATATGGAATATGTAGTGGATGGATAAGCAAAAAAAGAGATTCTACAGTTTTATCAATGGTTTTGAGCAGCATACAGAGGACAGAAGACAGCAGAGTAAAAATGTTGGGAAATCATCTGTCACATGGCTTATCATAGGGCTAAATTTTTCTCTTTTATAACAACAGGAGGAGAAGACTAAATTATATTTCTTAAACATTTTTGTTATTAACGCCAGGTAAAGTAAAATTTATGACCTTCTGCACAATCTTCATAATTTTCAGTTCTGACTATTCCCCTTAAAATATTGAATTGTTAACTTCTTCACCACAAGATCCCAATTCCATTATTGCTTTCTTATAAAGTCACTCATTATCCATTCAAAAAAAGTATTTGTTGAATTCGTGATATGTACTAACCAGACTTTGTACTTCTGGTTAGTAAACAGTCCTCTTCTGGAAATTTTACTCTAGTACTAAAAGACAACAAATTGAATAACCATGCATATTATATTATAGGGTAAATCTATAGAGGGAAATCAACCAGGTAAGAGGGCTTGAGTATACCATGGAGAACAGTTTAGGAAAATCAAGGCTGATCTCAACTCAGAAATTGTCAATAAAACACAGAGTTCAAGATGAAGACCCAAGTAGGTCTGTGGGTGATGACATTCCCAGCTACTGCTATAACCCTGAGGCAGGAACCATCAAAATAAGTTCACAAGAATCTCCTGAGGCCAGGATAGAGTAAGTTCAAGGGGTGTAGTAAAGATGATGTTGGGGAGGGAGGAATGAAAGACCGTGAAGGTTTTTATAGACTATGGTATAGTCATTGCCATTGAGTAAAAAGTGACAAGATTGCATTTCAGTTGAAAAGGATTCACATTGGCTGATGTTAAGGTTAGATTGTGATGGCCCAAGGATGGAAGGGAGTAGAAGAAATGACCTCTGGGACTGAGGCAAAGCCTAGTGATATATACTCTTAAAACACCATAGAGCTCCCCTATGTAAACTAGCCACAGGTATAACTTGCATTTCTTGAGTTATATGATGCATTTTCCTCCCACAGCACTGAAGGATTCCCAGGGGAAGATCCAAATCTGGTTTAATATCCACAATGTCCTGCATGGGAAATGGTGCTCAGTAATTGGTCTCTGAATGAAGGAAAGAATACAGTTTGAGGATATCCTATTTTGCTAAAGTTAAAATTTGTTGTCTACCTTATGTGTGTTATAGAATCAATAAAAAAATTATCTACTTTTGAAAGGAAAATTTTGAGACATCTTTTTATGTGAGCAATTTGCTATTGTTTTCAGAACTACTCAAAATAGAATTTAGTTAGTCAAATCAACACTGTTCATGCGGAACAGGGTAGTATGTAGTCGAAATGATGAAGAGAAAAATTGGGAAATGTTTCAAAAATAATTAACAAAGAAAAGAGATGAGAACCATAAGATACTTTACTTAATAATATAAAGCAAAACCAAGGCTCAAATCTATGTTTTCTGTAGCTCTTCAAGAAAATGTATAGGAGAAAAATAAAAATTATGATGTTATTGCTAGATAAAAATTGAATCAGAAAACTATGTCCTCAAAAAGTCACAGAAATAAAATCTAGCCTTTGAGATATGCTGTTGGATAGTGTAAAAGGGAACAGTTAAAAAGATCCTATTTTAAACAGTCATGGCACAACTTCCCATCTGTGTGATCTTGACCTCTGAGCTTTGTCTATTTTCCCATCACTGTTTGGCTACAAAGTTGGAATTTATCATGCTCAGGACTCTAGACTTCCGTGCTCTTTACCTTCCAATTACAACTTTGAGGGAAACTACTTCCCACAGCCAGACCTATCCACTGCACGGGGGATGAGCAGTTAGAGGCTAACCCAGCGTGGCGTTTCCCATAGGACTCTTACGGTACTTTGCTGTTCAGGTGGGCATTGTATGCCTGATTGTCCAACCCTAAACCATGAGAACTCGGACTCCTGCTTCTCTGCTACCCTCAACTTCCAGTTTCTGAAATGTTGACAGTTGTTCACTTAATGCCTTCCGTATAATGTGTTCATTGATTTCAGAACCATTGCTATTATTTTACTTCCCCTCTGTCATTTATGTGGGTTTTTCCAGAAGCTTCTGAACTGGCATCCTTTATTGTCTTGCATGCTGTCTCACATCCTCCACACTGCTACCAAAGTGACTGTCCTAAATTCAGTTTGTCTGTAAGCCTCCTGTTGAAGCTGGCCAGTGCTTCACATTGCCTTTAATTTAAACTTCCTCTTGGGCTCCCCATCATGCAGCCTTTTCTTGAATCTCCTCTCTTCTCACAATTCTATTCATCCTGCCCAGTAACGCATCCATAATTTTTCTTGCAAACCCAATCTTTATATCAAGTTTTCTCCACGCCAGTACCCTAATATATTCTTTAAATGTTGACCTCTAGGCCTATGTTCACCAGGGCAATGCTCACTTCACTCAGTCTGCAGAAATCTGCTCAGAAATCTTCATTTCCTATTCTCCTCCCCACTACCTCACAGAACTGAATGAGAGTCTTCCCCATATATGTCCTCATTTTATGCATATGTGTATGATAGCATTTAATTCACATTTATAGCCCCCCACTACTTATTATAGTATAAATAGAAAAATATAATGAAAGGAGATCTCCCAAAGTGATTAATGTTCACTATAAGCTAATTTTTGGATATCCCCAGGGCCCATCACAGAGCTGGTATATAATAAGCGCCCAGTAAATATGTTGTGGTTTGTATATAAATGAGTAAAATTAACCTTTCCCAGTGATTGTAAGAACAGAAGGGAAATGGGAGCATCATTATTCTAACTTTTTTTCTTTCTTTTTTTTTCAGGAATTACAACTGTGCTAACAATGACCACAATCAACACGCACCTCCGGGAAACTCTCCCCAAAATCCCCTATGTGAAGGCCATTGACATGTACCTAATGGGGTGCTTTGTCTTTGTTTTCATGGCCCTTCTGGAATATGCTTTGGTCAACTACATCTTCTTTGGGAGAGGACCCCAACGCCAAAAGAAAGCAGCAGAGAAGGCTGCTAGTGCCAACAATGAGAAGATGCGCCTGGATGTCAACAAGGTAAATTCAGAGGGCAAGCCCTCTTGCTTCTTAAGTGCATAGAGGAATGCTAATAGTATAGGCTAATGGCCTTCCTCAAAACAGGAGGAAACCAAGGCTCCGGGGAGAGAATGGATAATTTTCCCCAAATCACACATATACATAGTGAGAAAGGCACAATTAGGACCCAAACTCCTCACCCAAGCATTGAAAGCCCTTTCCATGAACTGTAGATTTTCCTAAAACTTTGTCTGAGAACCACCTACATGATTTTTTTCCCCATACATGAGTATATTGCCTATTTGATTTACTTTACATTTCTTTAATTTACTCACTTTATTTAAATTTTTATAGAAATACACTTTAGGTCACTCAAATTATTATTACTTTCTGGAAGAATTTTTTTTAAATAAATAATAGGACTTTTGACCTGAAATATTTGTTCTCTTTGACTTAAAATTGTGATAAACAAGTCTAGAGGTATGTTAAGACCCCCCGCCCCAGCAACAATCTGAGACTCCCCCCTTGAGGTTATCAGGCAAGTTTAGAAGGGACAAAAGAGAAATAGTTTTTTCCATTAAATGACACAGGATTACTTAACACCTTGCACATATACCCCTTATCATTGAAGCACTTGACATATGAGGCCACCATCTTATTTAAGTCAGGCATAGTCAAAGACTTCCTGCATGATAGTAAACCCTGTTTATTCTTTAAATCAATCATTTTCAACCTGAGTTGCCAAATGGAATGATCAGCAGAGAATTAAAAAGAATACTAAAAGCAGGGTCCCTTCCCCAAGAATTCTCATTTGAGTATCTTGGAGTATGCCTTGATTACATACTCTTTAAAGTTTCCTCAGGGATTCTGATTTGCAGCCAAGTTGAAGAATTACCACTTTGAGGCTTTGGGCAAGACTCCCAATGGAATTAATCCACCTTAATCCCAGAATGGAACTTTACCTGGCTTCCTCTTATAGAACTTTCTGTATAATTGTGTATGCATTTAGAACTAGACTGTATAATTGTGTATGCATTTCCCAATAGTCCAAATTTAGATCTTTTGAAATAGATAATGAAAACAAGGTTTTGATTTAGTATCTGCTTGAAGTAGTGTTTATCAAATAATTTGTAATATCGAATTCTATAAAATGGTAATAAGACAAAGAAAGCAACAAAATCTTTAAACCATCTGGAATTATTATCTGTAACAATAATTGATTATTTATTTGATGTTTTAATTTTGTCTAGCCTCAGATTAATTTCAGGATAGAACATACAAATAATATCTACCATTGGGATTTATTTAGAGTAAGCCCTTTGGAAGCTATGTTTCCCACATACCCATAGGTCTGTTATTTGGTTTTAGACTATTCTCTAACCAAAGGCACTTCTTTCTCAGACCATGATGTAAATAATGATGAAATAATAAACATAGGGTTTGAAAGCCAATGAGCCATGGGGCCAAGGAAATTGTTCATTTCTTACCAATGCCCAAGGTTTCACTGAATGGAATCTTTTGGTTGGTAGATGCCAACCTAAACTTATGGCTTTCTTGGGCTGTCAAATGTTAGGGTACTTTGAAAATCCATTTCATTATTTACCTAATATTGTAGTCTTAGTAAAGGAAAGAGAATGAATAAATAGCACTATCTCAGTGGACTGCAGCTTAAAATGAGTTTAAATCAATTGCCTAACGCAAGGCTGACTTAATAAGATAGCGTCTGAGCTATTTCACTTTCATCTACCCTATTTTTCATACTAATTTGCATTTAAATGATAAATTTAAGATCTAGATGGTGGATTTTTTTTTTTTTTTATGAACTGAATCTGTAAAGCTTTAGATGTTTTACACTCAATTGTACTGAGCTGGAGTAGAGAAAGCTTCACTTATCAGGTACCTCACCAGGTTGAAAAGCCCATCCTCTTGGCTGCAGATAGATCCACAATTGAGGTGATAAAATATAAGAGAATAAGAAAGATATCTAGAGATCCTCCAGGGCAGTGTTTCACAGACAGGGGTGATTTTGTCTCCCAGAGAATTCTTGGCAATGTCAGAAGATATTTTTGGATGTCAATCTGTGAGAAGGGCATTGCTACTGGTATCCAGTGTGATGAGGCCAGGGATGCTACTAGACACCCTGCAGTGCATAGGACAGCTATCTGTAGCAAAGACCTGTCCAGCCCAGAGCATCCACTCCTCAGTCTCACACATGAGAAACTGAGGCCCCGAAAAAAAGTATATGTTTGTGTTATTCTAAATACTCTTTAACAAAAGTGATCTCAATACATGGTAAGGACTCAGTAAGTGGTGTGTTTTACATGGTCTAGCGTGCAGGAGGAAGTCACAACCCTTAAGGAGAATGTGATCTGGAAAGGAATGTTGTATGTCAGAAATTTTAAAGTTAAAGCAAGGAAATCATTTTTTCAATGAGTGTTCACTCTAAAATTTATAACAAACCCACTGTGTCAAGCTTTATCGAATAGAATGGAATACATCTTGATTAGATTAAAACAAAAAAGATGCACCTAACAATCCAGGTCCCCATGGTTTCTTTTTGAACCCAGCATGAAAGGCTGGAGGGGATCCATTGTACAATGATTTCTTTTGTGTTGGCGTCAGGAATAACGCCACTATTTCTTGTCAAGCATTGTGAATGGGGTGGTTTTCCATGTCCCTTCTTTTTGTTGTCTTTTTTCAAAGATCAGGCACATATCACCAGCTAAGTATTTTATCCTCTGGGGGGGAAAAAAATCAGTCACTAGGAGAGGGATTGAATTTTTCCCCTTTGATAGTTTCCTAGAGTTGAAAGTAGTGCTCTGTCCTGAGGTCAGGTATGGATGAAAATGGGAAGTCAGCCCATGTGGAAACCCACTGTTCCTTCAGCAGATTCTTCCATACTTTTCCCATTTCTGTGTTAGTTTCTCTTAACTTTTTGTTTGAAGAAAGAAATTTGTAGCTTCTAAATTCCTATCCTGTCATTTAAGTGATGCAAAAACTAAAACCCTGAAAGAAAATGCAATAGCCCAGGTTGCACAGAGACGTAAACACTTCTGAGATATACTTTGGTTTTTCCCAGCCATATTCAGTGTATATTCTACAATGCTAACAAATGAAAAAATTAAAGTTAAATTGAAAAGGTCATTCCACATTAGTTCATGTATTCAACTCAACTGACTTCACCTAAACAAACAAACCAATAAAACCACCTCTCTACACATAAGCAAGTGTCACTTTCATAGTTGCCTTCATATGACAAATGAAATTGGGAAATACCAAGATTTTTTAAATAATCTTCAAACCAACATGAGGTCTATGAAGTAATTTTCCCACGTGTCCTCTGCAGTTCAGAAAATATAATACCCCCCAAAATAAGAGGAAAAAGAAATTTAAAAAATCTAATCTCCCTGCTAGTGTCAGGAGAGTTCTTCCTGTTGTCCCTTGAATTCTTGTGTATATGTGTGCACTCTTGAGTGTTTCCTGATAGAATTTGCTTTTGATTAATTTCTCTCCCTGTTTGTGCTCAGGCCTTCAAATTTTCAACTCTCCTTTATTTTTCCTTAAAGTCTTATGTTTTCTCCTGGTTTATTTTTCTGCCAATTACTAAGTATATGCATGTTTGAAAAGTTGGTTATACTTGCCTTTTAGCCACCTTGCTTATTTCACATTTGAAATGCCTCTGGTATCTTTATTGCATTGAGGAAACCCACAACCTTCAGTTTTCTAAATAGAGCTGCCCCAAAAGATCTTCATTTGAAGGTGTTCTTTATTCTACATTCATGGTTGTTGTGAATCTCTGTATTGTCTTTTTCCATTGTGCCTAATCTTTTGTAATGCAAAGCCGCTAAGATTTCTTTAATCTATTTCTACTGCTTGGAATTAATTTTTAAAAATACATTTTTCTTAAACCCAAATAATTGGCACTCCCTTGCTCTGTTAGCATTGCTCTATCTTATGCTTTCTAGAGACCAGTAGCATTTATCTATATCCAATTTACTTTAACAACCCATCCCAAACTACTGGCATCAGTCGACTTAATTAGCACATTCTCTACTTTGTCTTCCAGATTTTTTATAAAGATATTAAACAAAATGGGACCCAATATCGATCCTTGTGGGACCCCACTGGAAACCTCTCCCCAACTAGACGGACTACCAATTACGATTTCTCTCTGTATACGGTTAGATAGCCAGTTTTTTAATCCATTTATTTGTATTTCTGTTGGGACCAATTTGTTTAGCTGTTCCCTTTAAAGTAATGTTTGAGATCTTTGCAGATAATTAATAGACGTGCATCCATAGGGATTTCGGGATAAGTTCAGGTTTTCATGAGACCTTAATGGTGTTTTCTTGGGTTTGATTTTTCAAAATGGCTATGGTGGACCTAAGCCTCAGTGTTCCATTGAGGAACTGCTGTTAAGCTGGAGAGAAAAAGCAAATGGCTCTTGTTTTGAGATTCCTTCACATTTTTCTCAAGAGAATAGAGTACCTAACATTTGCTGGTATTTCTTGGTTTTGTTGTTGTTGGTTGTTGGTTGTTGGTTTTTGGGTTTTTTTTTTCCTGGTTAGTTGTAAGTAGGAAATGAAACATTTCCAACATTCTGTTGGTTGGCTCAGAATTCAGGAACCTGTACTTTCTATCCTAGATTATTAATTTGTGTCTAAGGATGTTACACTTGCATCAAGTCCTTGTTGCTTTATTATTTATTTTATGAATGTGTATTCTCTTGGCAGGTTCAGCACTATCATAATGATGGATAAGGGGCACCAATTGAAATCATTCCTTGTCAAAAATCATGATTTCAATGAATTTCAAAAATAGTCTATTTTTTTTTTTTTTGCCAATACTTAAAGTTTAGTTTCTGAATCCTCATGTGTTTGCTGTTTTAATTGGCAAATTGTCGTTCATATTGCTTTCCCAACTGGAGGAAGAGGAGGAGGAGGATGATCATTGGCACTATCCTACCTGATCATCCACTTATTCAACTCCAGGGTTTTTTGTTTTCTTATTTTTGTCTTATTAATTGCTATTTCGTGGCAAGACAGAGAATAACATTGAATGTTTCTGAATGTTTCCTAAAAGGACTTGATGCCAGGACTTGACTTCCATTATTGCAGCTTCTAAGTATCATGCTCTTCCTTAATTTTATTGCTTTGAGTTAGAAATCCTGGATGCCTCATTGTTTTGATTTGGGCTGGGGGGTGGGGCAGATATAGATAATCTATGAAATCAGTTCTTTAATTTTGGTATTGGGTGACTTGTCACTTTCTTACTAGATATGAAATTGCCTGAGAGATGGCTTCCCAGAAAAGAGATGTTTGAAAGGTTAATTGCTGATAGTTTTAATCCCCTCAACATTCTAGCACCTACTGTGTCTAAACTCTTGGGTTATCTCAATTATGTTGTTGTCTCTGTTCTTACTTTTTAACTTTAGTGCGCCTTGTTGAAATAAGTAGAGTGATTTGATTGGACACTATTCTGTATAGAACGCTAATCATTAGAAGAAAACATGAATGAAAATTAGAATTTGGATTTATGACAAAAACAAAATGTTGAAGAATGTGCTATTTTTTAAAATCAAAGCACAGCATGTGATTGGTCTAGTGACAGGGTAAACCATTGGAAAATCATGATATCCTCCTACCATGAGGATAGTTTAAAGAAAACTTGCTGCTTTAGTACATTCAATTGTTTACCTGATGGCTTGAAAACTTGATACAATAAGATATAATTATTTAGGACCCCAGTTTTTCAAGAATTCTTCCTTTGTTTGTCAAAATAGTTAAAGATTCAATGATTTTCACTAAAGTATAAATTTTCATGTCTTCTGGTTTTATACTTCTTTCTTTCAGATATGTCTGTATTCTATTCTTTGAGTCCTCTTTTAAGTTCATATTCAGAGTGTGGAATAAGGATTAATATCCAACCGTTTAAATAATGAGTTTTCTAACCTTTAAATCAGCAAGATGTTGGTGGTGATTCTTAGGGGCACTGGGACACTGGTGGATTTCAGTCAGGCTGAGCTGAGTTCACATGCAGGCGTCGTCTTTTATGAGCTGTGTAACATTGGACATATTTATCCTTTCAAGTTCCTCAGCTGAAAATTGAAAACACTAATTTCTGCCTTATGGAACTGTTACGAGGATTAAGTGAGATGATTGTGTTAAGGACCTTATATGGTACCAGGCATAGAGCCTTCTATCTATAGTTGGTATTCATCTCCAGATGGTGGTAGAGAGTGTGTACCTGTCTTTTCTCAGTTTTTCTTTTTGTTTTTTTTTTTTAAGCTTTATTATTACTTCTCTGATTATAAGGCTAACTCATAATAATTCATAAAAATATGTATAAAAGGCAGTGAAGACCATCTCTACCCTTGATATCATTGTTTGTATTCACATTAGGTGATGCTCTTTTACATAAATCATCTATTATAATTTTCCACTTTACCTCTTCATATATTTAAGTATGCATCATTTCTAATGGCTATATTTTACTGAATGCATGTACCACACTTTAATTAACATTTATTTAGTGAGTACTTATTGTTAGATGTCTTCTTTGTCTCTAAGGAACTTCACATTACAAACGGCTCTAAAAGAAGCATCCCCTTGCTAACATGTGTGCACATCATATTTCTTACAATGGAATTGCTTGGTCCAAAATTATGTGCATTTAAACTGAAACATTGATGCATATGTCCATATTGCTCCCTAAGACATTCTGCTATAGTTTATATCTCTACTGGCACCACACACACTTGCACACAATCACCTCACTCAGAAAAGGAGGAAAACAAACAAACTGATGTTTAACTGTCCAGTTAGGACAAGAATTAAAGTAGCAGAACAGAATTAAACCCGGTGTACAGTTTCTCTCCTCTCTGTCCAAAATCACATAGGATAAAACAGTAATGGACAAACAAAATGAAAGCAACCAACACCCAATCCAGATCAAGACTGAATAGTGCAGAGATGGAAAAGCAAGGAGAGTATTAGTAGAAAGCGCATGCAAGAGAAACATCCCCAAGCTATAGTCAAGCCAGTGAGAAAACCCAATAGTAATGTGTCCATCAAGATGAAGAATCTCAGCAAAGAAGCAGCATGTCCATTGTGCAAAATAAACCTACCAAAAGCGATAAGAAAGATTTCATGCAAAAAACAGATAATGATTCTTTTACTAGGGGCTGAAAAAAAAGGTGTATCTCAAAATAAACTTAAAATTTTCATATCAAAGTGTTTTTTTTGTTTGTTTGTTTGTTTTGTTTTGTTTTTGGTACTGGAAATTGAATCCAGGGGTGCTTAACCAGTGAGCCACATTCCCAGTGCTTTTTTATATTTTATTTTGAGATAGGGTCTTGCTAAGTTGCTGAGGGCCTCACTAGGTTGCTGAGACTGGCTTTGAACTTGTGATCCTCCTGCCTCAGCCTCCCAGAGCACTGGGATTACAGGCCTAAGCCACCACTCCTGGCCATGTAAAGATTTTTTTGTTTCGTTTTGCTTTTGTTTGTTTGTTTGAATTGGGTATTAAACCTAGGGCTCTTAATCACTGAGTCCTATCACCAGTCCTTTTTATTTTATATTTTGAGATACAGTCTCAGTAAATTGCTGAGGCCAGCCTTGAACTTGAAATCTTCCTGTTTCAACCTCCTGAGTCACTGGGATTACAGGCATGTTCAGTCATGCCCAACTCCATAATAACTTTTTTCTCACCAAAAATTAAAAGAGGATAACAAGCCAAAGATCAAGAATGAGATGAAAGAGATTTAAAAAGGGAAAAGGAAGCCAAAACCCTCTTTATAGAAACTAATAAGTGAATGTGTCTTAGAATGTCATGCTTACATCATCCTAAACAAACAGAAAAATCTAACTTCCACTCCAAAAGAACATCTGACCCAGAAGTCTTCAAAAATAAATTCTATCAAGCATTAAAAATCAAGTGCCTTCAATGATACTGGAATTCTTCAGGTCATAAGAAGAAAACCTCATGATTTAGAAATTCACATGAATATGGTCACAAACCATATTTAAGAAAAATAAATTCATGGAAAAAAAAAAACTATGGATCCCCTTCAATACTGAATATTGAGAAGAAACGAACTCCTTAGATCAACTTGAATCTAAAGAAAACTAAACTCAAACTGTAACATAACCACAAAATGATGTCTCAAAATATAAGGATAATATTTATCATATATAAGTTATACTGAGAAGACTATTAAAAATTCGATCAATCTTTGCTTTACATTTAAATCCCTTAGGAAATTAGAGAGCAATGAACATTTCCTGCATGGGTCTCCCTCTTTGTGTTTATCTACCAGACTAACCATAGCTTTGTCTCTTGCTCCTCATCTTAGGGTGAAACAGCAAAAGGCCAGGAAAAGAAGTGGATGCTCACCATCGCCCTGTTAATTAGCTTTTAAAAATTATTAGCTAATGCAGTTGTGTGAGAAAAACAAAGGATTGGGGGGGAAAGGAGGAATAAATGAATTATGAAATTCACTCTTAAGCAAAAAGCAAAACCCAAAAGAAGTACATGTCGTTTTATTCAAGAAAAAATATAAGCAAACTAGGAAAATCTTTCAGAAGTAGTATGAGAAGTTAGGGAAGTTTCCGTGGCTTTCCTATGTAAAAATTATGTAAATGGAAACAAAAATGGAAGGAAAGAAAGCTCTTACACCAGTAAGTTCTTACTGAAAGAAAATTTTGCTTTCCCCAAGAGAAATTTTATATTATTTAAATACACAACACTTTAAAGGGGTTTATTCTATAAGTTTATTGTTATTTCATTGGTTATTAACAATGTGCTTTAATTTTAGCTTTATTTCTTCAGTGGTTTGTTTTAGATATTTGACACAGTAAATTTTGACACAGTATATTTTGAAAATTTTATGAAAAACTACATATTATAATTAGTAAAATGAAAACTGATGAGAGAAGAATATCTCTATTGGAAGTTCAAGTGAACTGTGAAACCACAGTAATGAATGTCGTATATAACACTAGCCCAGTGCACCCTATATAAAGAGAACAGAAATTGGTTTAGAAACATAATCAAACTAAGTTCTTAATAAAGATGTCATTTCATATCATTGGGAGTATGAATTATTCAGTTAACATCAGTAAACAACTGTTTGTGAGTATTTAAATGTAGTACCATTTATCTAACCTCCTTAAAAATTAAATTCTAGATAAGTCAAAGATCTATTTAAAAAAAAAAAAAAAAGAGGAAAAACTACATAAAAGCCAAAAAGTTATGTATAAATGGCATGCAAACATGGATTACGTAAAATCATGAAGAAAATCTTGAATCCAGGAAAGAACGATAATATATTTAGCCTTGGGAAAATATTCAATTGCTGGATTTTCCTTTCTCTCTCACCATTCCTATCAGTAATCCTTTTCCTTCTACAATAAATGCATATTTTTATCTTTCTAAGTATATTTTTAAAGCACATGGCTATTTTTCACTTGCATAATAGTCAAAAATATAAGAAAATGAAAACCATCTAACTGTTGCCGCCTGAAGCGATGGCCGCTTGGAACAACGAAGCCGCGGAAAGAAGTTCAGAGGCGAACTGGAAATAGGCTTTTTATTCTGATAACTTTTCTCTCTGGCTCTAACAATGACTTTAACACGCACCACACACACCACCAAAACCAACACACCAAATGGCGCAGACCCGATCAGCAATCTCAGCTCAGGTCTCTTGAGATCCCGGGCCAAGTCCCGTGAGATCCCGGGCCAAGTCCCATGAGACTACGGGAGGCGGCAATGCCCAAACATCTCCATGGCCCGTAGTCAACTGCAATCTTAGCCATCTCCCCAAACAGGGCTCCTACATCTAACTCCCATTTTTCCCCTCTGGGAAAAAACACAGGTATATTTTGTAATAATTTTTCCTGTATCTGTTTCTACCTCTGTGTAAGCAGACCTTCCTTTTCACTGTCCTTTCATAAGCTTTGATTGCTCTTTGTGGCTTATTATGGGTGTAATCTTTCAGAAATTTGTACTTCTTAACAGCTGACTGTCTTTCCATATGTGTATGTGCTGTTTTAATTGGCTTCTCTGTGAATTAGCTAGTCCTTTTCTCATTCATTTATCTTAAGTATCCTTTGTTCTCAGCTTTAAGTGTTCTAAGTATAATTAAGATACTAATCATGCATTGCTATGTGATTTTCAGAAATATTTCCCAAGCTATCATTCACGCCATGAGTTTTTTATCTTATCCAGTTATTCATACATTTGTAAATTGTGGGTCTTCTGAAAGGCAAAAGTCCTCTTGAAATCCCTTTTGAGCATGTCAGGAGACTCAGGACCCAGGTCTCAATGTGGACACCTGTTAAGCCAAATCTGTGAGATGACACAAGGCAACTCTCATGAATCAGGGTGAGATCCCTATGATCTGATTCACCCTAAATATCATGTCTTTCTAGAACATTCCAGTTTTCTCACCTGAATTTCATTGGTACCTCACTTCCTTTCAGTTAAACCTACTTTCATTTATTTCCACTACATGCTACTATTAATTAATGTGTAACATATATACACTTACACAGGGTGTAAATCCTACTGTTTCTAACTTTGGGAAAATGAGGGGAAACAATCTATAGAGAGAAATATTCTAAAATAATTTCCTGAGTTAGCAGTAACTAAACATACTTTTCTGTCCTAAAAATGACTCATATAAGCCGGGCGCGCGGGTGGTGCACGCCTGTAATCCCAGCACTTGGGAGGCTAAGGCAGGAGGATCTCGAGTTCAAAGCCAGCCTCAGCAATGGTGAGGCACTTAGCAACTCAGTGAGACCCTGTCTCTAAATAAAATACAAAAAAGGGCTGGGGATGTGGCCCAGTGGTCGAGTGCCCCTGAGTTCAATCCCCGGTACCAAAAAAAAAAAAAAAAAAAAAATGACTCATATAAAAGGATATTCTTCTTATAATGGATAAATTAGGATATAATTTAAATAGCTGTAAGCTGTCAGGTAGCAATAATTGAGCAGGCAGGCACATTAGATTATAATAACATTGCATCCTAGGATAGTGTTTATAACTTTTCAAAATGATTCCTATGGAATCTCATTTAATTATCTAAATAACTTCTAGAAACATAGAGGATGGAGCTAACCCCATTTAGTAGACGTGAAAAGGAACACAGACATGTAGGATGTCACTATGTCACAGGCTCTGGGGACCAGTGCTGCTGGACCCTCTGGCCATGACCCTTTATTCTGCTGTCAGTGCCTCTCTGTGTCCCTTCTCAGTCAGTGAACCTATCTGATCATCCTCTTTCCTGAAAGGAAGCCAAGACTTTGTTATGACCCATTGTCTCTCAATCTGGTGTTTTTCTAGAAAGGAAATCACAACCAAAGAGTTCGATTTTGTAAACATAGTTAATATGTCAGAAAACCTAGATCACCACTCAACAAAATTGAGCCAACCACAGGAAAAGTATATATGTGACACTGTGAGATTCTCCAAAGCACAGGCTTGGTTTCCATTTTGGAATTTGAAATCCCACCTCTGCAGCATTACCTCTATCATGTTGCTAGGTCATAATCAAAAGCCAGCTGTGGGTTATATTAACTTGGTCTTTAAGGAAAACACATGCAATGGTTTTTAAAGCAGATATTCACCTCCTGAAGCTCCTGAAATCAGTAGGAAATTTAAATTCACTATGAATATTTATTTTTCTTCTTTCCACTAAGTATATCTGTGTTTTATAGTATTTGTTTTACACTCAATAAAATATCAGAGTCTAGGAAATGTGGTAGCATTTCTACTATTATGAAAGCAATTCTTGCCAGAAAACTTTGGAAAGATTATGAACTGTTTATTGGGGAAAAAAAGAAAGAAATAAAACTGTGTTCCATGGGCAGCTCTGGGAAGCAAGAACTGGCATTAATTTTTTATTAACCATCTTTCTATTAATATTAAATTATTTTGTTTTAAAAAAAAGAAAACAGTACCTCCAGCAAGTACCTCCTCGTGTTCCTAAAGAAATTAAGAATTTTTTATGTCCTCTGCTACAAAGAGGTTTGCAGGGTTGCTTGATGCTTATTTAATTTTGACAAAGGGCACCTAGGGAGAAAGAACAAAAATGGACCCTGACATAATTTTGAAATCTCCCTAAGCAATAATCAAGCTGTGTCTTTGCCTCTCAACACTTCTACTAGCTTCTACTGCAGAAGATTTCTGGAAGCTGAACCATCTTCAAGGACTCTATATAGTAAATGTCCCCCAGTGAATCAGAGAATAGCTGCTTTGGCTCCCTAGCAGGGAGTTAAGCTAAGAATCTATGTATCACAGTGTGGGGAGCGGGGGCTAGGCTACCCGAGTTGCCACTCTGAGAATTCACTGCAAAAGGAGTCCTCACATGGGAATGCTGCCTTATACAGGGTTTCAAGTTTCTTCAGCTCAGGATCAAGAATTGTTATTATTTATTGATTGCACATATTTATGGGATGCAGTGTGAAAATTCAGTGCACGTGTACAAAGCATACGGCTCAAATCAGGGTAATTAACATTTCCATCTCCTTGTCATTGCTTTATGTTTGGAGAGGTCACGTTCCTCTTTTCTAGTTCCTAAAAAATGTAATAGTTTATTGTGATCTGTAGTCACCCCACTGTGCTATAGAATGCTAGAACTTATTTCTATTTCATTCTGTTTTTTAAATAATAATCTTGTCATTTTTAGTTGTAGATGAACACAATACCTTTATTCTATGTATTTATTTTTATGTGGTACTGAGGATTCAACCCAGAGCCTCACACTTGCCAGACATAGCCCCAGCCCCTCATTCAGTTTTGTTGTTGTTTTTTTGGTACTGGGAATTGAATTCAGGGGCACTAGACCACTGGGCCACATCCCCAGCCCTTTTTTTTTTTTTTTTTTTTTTTTTTTTGTATTATATTAGAGACAGGGTCTCCCTGAATTGCTAAGTGCCTCACCATTGCTGGGGCTGGCTTTGAACTCACCATCCTCCTGCCTCAGCCTCCCAAAGTGCTGGGATTACAGGCGTGTGCCATGGCGCCTGGCCTTCATGCGTCCTTCTTTCTTTCCTGCCCCTTCCTCTCCCCCTCCCCCACACCCTTCATAGTCTCTAGGAATCACTATTCTGCATTTAGGTAGACTTTTAGCTCAGGGATCATTTAAAATAGCAGTTGAGATATTGGCCCCCTGAAACCAAAGATAAGAGCTATGATCCTTTGAGAGTCACCTATACTTTTTCAACTTATAATAGCCAGTTGCAGAACAACCCCAAACTCTTCTTCAAGGGGTATGGATTTGGAAGGGACATCATGAATGTGCTGATCATTCAGCAAGCATTTATTCAGTTATGTTTCTGAAAACTAGTCTGATGATTAAGGTCACAGGAAGACCAGTTCAATCAAACCAACATGGTTTGGGATTGGAGATGGCCCCACAGCCCAGGCCTCAAGACTGTCACTTATTAGTGAGTATGGGAAAGCTCTATGAGCCTCAGTTTCCTCATGTGCTGTGGAGTTTACAGTTCCACCATGAAGAGATGGTCTTCAGGATTACATGGGGCACATAGAAAGTACCTGGGGCAGCAGCAGGCACTCGAGAAATGGTCACTGTGGAGGTGATGTCCACCGTGAGTGGTTCACGAGGACTGAATTCAGAATTTTCTGTTTCTTCAGGCTTGTTCCTAAATTTAGTAGCATCATTTCTCTCAGTGTGATGGGATAGTCCACTGGCACAATTGTATTTTTAAATACTGTGTGATAATCAGAATGGATAGCATGTAGTGCAGATATTGTCTGCTACTGAACTTCAGAAGAGAGAGATGTAACCGTCTGATGCATGATCAGGAAAAACATCATGAAATAAAAGTACAGCCTATCTCAAGGCAAAAGAAAAAAATGAGTAATGAGAACCTGCACAATCCAGCCAGGCTGTGTGTGTCTACCATGGAAAAATATCATCTTAACCCTGGTAACAGGTTTAATAGATCTTCTGATGTTGTATAGGAAGATACTGATGCCCAGAGAGAGCAAGGGACTAGTCCAAAACCACACAGCAGATACATAATAAAGACTAGACTCTATCCCAGTTGTCCAGGATAACCTGCCCATTGTGCAGCACTGCCTTCCATTCCTGGACAGGACAGTTTATCATAATTTGACCTGCAACTGTCCTCAGTCTCTTTGTCCCAACAAAGCACCTCTGAGAACCTTGAGGAGACATTTGACAAGGCTATGTTGGACTGACAACAGTCCTCCTAACAGAGAGTCGGACATTGAGGGTGGATGGTGCGTGTGACAGAACTCATGGGGGTAATTCACCGTGTAATTGGTCAAATGCACAGAAGCCAACTAGCCACAGCTGTGTGAGGATCCCTGGTTGAAATGCATTTCATAGTTCCCTCTGCAGCTCACTCTCCCCCTGAGGGTTTAGTTGGAAGTTTGC
Organism: Tamias sibiricus; assembly: GCA_025594165.1. Taxonomy (NCBI): domain Eukaryota; kingdom Metazoa; phylum Chordata; class Mammalia; order Rodentia; family Sciuridae; genus Tamias; species Tamias sibiricus. The sequence goes on from CM046662.1 coordinate 18,701,182, forward strand.
CTGTCATTAATTCAGCATCCTGAAAAAGGAGCACACACACAACATGAAATATTACCAATTAATCGTCCCCTCTGTGTTGAGAATGAAGTTGAGGATGAAGACCACACTTGGAGAGCTACCCAAGGTTCTTGGAAAACTCCTTTCTTCTTTTGAATTCTATAGGCATTGACTTTTAGAATGTTGTGAGATTTAAAGTATTGTTTCCAGTTGCATCTTAATCTTTAATGTGCCCAGAAGTGACCTAGGGGTCTGGTCAAGTACAGACGTGTATTCGGTAGGTCTGGGACAACATTTCAGAGGCTACATTTCTCACACACTTTTCAGTGGTGCCAAAGCACAGTTTGGATCACACTGAACAGCAAGAATGGAACCCAGGAAATGCCAATGAGTTACACTTTGAGTACCAGCCCTGAGAACTATACTGAGGATTCTGTAGCTGAGTTTGGGGTAGCTGGTCAATTCGCAGTGCCTATGATAGGCTTAGGAACAAGAAACAAAGCCTCAAAAAAATCCCCTCATGTTAACATGCAGTAACTTCATTTCTGTGGCTTACTTGGGATCACACGAACTAGTAAACGGTAGAATGAGGACTAAATAAAGCTGGGATGTAAACCTAGATTTTTTTTTTTCTCCCCAAGTTGCACATTTTAATCACAGATTGCATGTGAAGCTGCTTTAAAATATCTTTCCTTAGTTCTATAATTGGCAGAGCCAGTCACAGAATCCAATTTGTATTCAGGAAGCTGGGATACTCAACCTAGCTTAGTGTTTGTTACTACTGCAAAAGAATTTCTCTAGGCCTAAGTTTTCTTATCCATGTGATGAGCAAGTCCATATTTGGTCTTTCAAATTAATTCTGATATTATAGACAGGAATGAACTGAAAGACATGAAAACACTTTGACGGAAGGTAAGGGTTTCAAATAAATGGAGGGAATTTTTATCACAAGTTCTATTGGATAACAATGAAGTTTCCTCACAGAACTGGTACATTTAGAAAAGAACACACACACACACACACACAATCTTTCATGATTCTAGATTGAATTTATCTGAAATGATTGAAGTTACTATTTGGAATTTTTATTGAGGCTCTTTGATTTTTCTCCCCACCTTTAATGTGTCTGGCCTATGACAACCATATATGATCATGGATAGGGAGAGAACAAGACAGCCAGCGAAAACCTTACTAACAATATCTTGTTCTGACATGAGATGACATCCAAGTGACAAAGCTCCTTGTCTCCTCATTCGTATCCAGAAATGAACTTCTATTTTATTCAAAAGACTCCAACAAACCTTTCCTGTTTTGTCACTGGTTCAGTTGACTTAGTCCTTCGCACCCCCAAATGAGTCTCTTCCAAGGGGACAGGTGTACCCAGACTGACTTAAAGCAGCTCAGACCTGAGACAGGAAGTTGGTCTTCATTGTTGTTGCAATAATTGCAGTAGATTTCCCTAGAACACCCACTGCAAGTTGGCAGAAGGAAACTAAAAGGAATTCGTTTGTCTGCTATATAAATCAGCCAGTTTGCATCTTCTGCACCAGTGGTAGCAGTGTCAAGTCGCAAGTCTCGTAGCAACATTTTCCTTTTGTTATGCACCTAATCATGTGAAGACATGATGGTAGGCTCTTTGTGTTAGTCAGCTTTCCGTTACTATAACAAATGCTGGAGATAAATCAACTTGTAAATTGAAAAGTTTGATTTCATATCACAGTTTTGAAAGCTTCGATCCATGACCAATTGGCCCCATTGTTTAGGGCCTGTGGCAGCATATCATGGGGACAGGGGAGATGAGCATGGAACAGTAAAACCATTCACTTCAGGGTTGGGAATGAAAAGTAAAACAGAGGAAGAGGAGGGGCTGGGGTCCCCATGGTCCTCTTCAAGGGCATGCTCCTATGACCAGAAGACCTCCCACTAGGCTCCACCTTGTGAAGTTTCCAATGCCTCTAGTAGCAACACAGGCTAGGTCTTTAAACGCGTGTGCTTTGGGGAGACATTCAGATCCAAACCATAGCACACCTTTAACACCTTACCTCAATCTTAAAATAACCCTCCAAATAATGCAGTGATGTCACTTAATTTTAAAGATGAGGAAACTGAAGCTCAACTAAAATGTGGAACTCACCCTAAATCACACAGCTAATCAGTAAAGGAGTTACAATTCAAAGATGACTCCGAAGCTCATGTCTTCAGGATTTAATTAACTCTATAAATGTTCTTATCTCGATTGAAATTTAAAATGCTACCATATAATACCATCCATAAAATGTAATTTCATATTATCATTATTATCATAATGAAACTCCCTTTGTAGATGCATTTAATTTGGAGGAAGAAAGACTTATTTCCCATAAATAAATGAAGCCAGAAATAGTCTGAAAACTTAGTTTTGCTGATGAGTGCAAGCTGTCCTTTCCCAAACTTTGACTGATACTGTTGGCAGATAACAACATGGAATATTTTTAGTTACTTTTTGCCTCTGCCCTCTATCAGGATAAAAAAACCAAGCAAGGTCTCCAAATTAAGCACTAGAAAGAAACATTATTCACAGTCTCTTCTTTCTGTGAATAATGAGTTCTCAACTTTGGACATTTTCCTGGCAGACTGAAACTAGAAGATTCACATAGCTCAAAACCTAGAGGAAGCGCTCTGCCAAAGGCTGTGGCAAAGAGAAGCACCTGGGTTGATGTACATATTTATTGTGTAAAGAGTGACTGAGCAACTGCTGTGTGTCTCCCCCTCCGTCTCCTCCACGGCTGCTTGAGTTGCAAACCAGTTTACAGCCAAACCTTTCCTGATGAAGACAGCATAAGTTCAGTTACACGCCCCCCCTCACTTCCACCTCCTTCCCTGCCCTTATTGCCATTAATAATTCTTACTTCTGTCAGAATTTGTTGAAGGTATGTCTTCTCATTGCAATGTGCTGTCTGTGAGGGCAAAGGGCATGCTTGATAAGATCTTAAGAAATATCTGCAGAAATAGCAAATAAGACCATTAGTCAATAACTGTGGGTTTGCCCAGTATGTTCCTGGCCCAGTTTTAAACAGCAGTATACATGGATTAACACATAGATTCCTCACTACATTTCTTTGTGGTAGGAACAATGATTAGCCCTCATACCATAGGGAACGAACTGAGAGTGAAGACAATCAAGGCACTTGCTGAAAGTAGCATAATAAATAATGAGGGAGCTGAGATTTGTACCCCAAAGTCAGATTTCAGACCTTAGAGTTAAGACTCACTTGACACTGCCCTCTAGGACTTTATATACGTCCCCTTCAAAGAGTGACATTCCCTATTGTGTTGAGAGGAAGACTGAGGCAATAGGAACATTAAACCTACCCATGTGGGAACTCCCACCCTTGCAGAGGAGAGGAGACCAAGATCACGGGGGAGGATAAAGGTGTCCCTTGGCATTAATAAGGACAGGGTCAGAGGGAACACAGACCTGTTAGGCTTGGAGGAAGTAAGGGGATGGGAGGTGGCCCCTGTTTCTGCACATTATACTTAGTAAGTGCCAAGCAGGCCAACTCGAGGGGTCTTCCATGTAGACCCTTTCTACTGCCTTTGGTCTGTCTACATTTTAGAAAAAGTCACTATACGAAATGAGAGGACCCCGTGTTAGAAGAGTCTTTACCCCTATGCTGCAGGGACTTTCAGGGAGTTCCTATAAAAATTCCTGTTCTTTCGGCCTGAAGCAGTAGTCCTGTGTTTAGGAATGCAGATGCTGAAACCAAGCTACACAAGGGAAAAGCAGACTGAGTTTAAAGGCAAGGTCCCCAATCTATGATCCTGAATAAGATACTTAACCTCTCTGAGCCTCAATGTCCTCAACTGTAAAACAGGTACAATGATATCTGCTTATTGGATTGCAGTAAGGATTACATATGGTAACTCATAGAACACTGAATGCTACATATGATAGACTCAAGGAAGAGTGACTTTAAAAAAAAAAAAAAAGTTTTTTAGTTGTAGATGGACACAATACCTTTATTTTATTCATTTATTTTTATGTGGTGCTTAGGATCAAACCCATTGCCTCACATGTGTTAGGCAATCACTCTACCACAGTGCTTTGCTAGCATTCATTGTTAACCTGGTAAAATGCAGAGGGATCAAGGAAGACTTTGCAACAGAAGGAACATTTGGACTGAGATCTGAAAGATACAGGCCATGGAATAGTAAGGAAGGATGAATGAGGACCCTGCAGCCCTCACTGATCTGAAGAACCAAATGTTAGGAATCCCTTGGTCCTCTTCAAACAGCTTCATATTATTCAACATCAATTCAGTTCTACTAAGAGAACTGTGTGGACTTTGTAAATTCTTCTGTTTTGATTAGTCATGAGCCACTCACGTTCACTATAATGACTTTTGGTCCATAGCACACTATCCTGAGCATCAGTCATTTAGTCCTGGTTGTGCACAGTGCTTACCAGGACACATTTTGATTCATTTTTGGCCACACTATGGTTTTTAATTACTGCTAAGTCAGTTTTCCTCAGTACTTTTTTATAAGTATTAAATATGAGTCTCAACTTACAATCACAGGATTCAGTAATCGGTGAGAATCGATGTATCCCAACCAACCCATCTCTGTTCTAGAGCTCTGTTTTGACATGACCTTTGTTATGAGGAGCTGCTTCAGAAAACACTCCAAGTCTGAATTTAAAACAAATTAAATAAAATAAAGCAAAATGGAGCTTTATTACCTGGCCAGGTGCTGCCACCCACAGAGACTGAAGCTCTATGGGAGAAGAGCAGCCTTTCCTGGCTTTCCTTGGGGATTTAAGAACAAAAACCACAACTCTCTCAGCGTCATGCAAGCAAGCCAATCACAGAAGCTAAAACAGCATTTGGTGGGTCTAGTTAGGAAGCAAGCAGATTACAGAAGCTAAAAAATGTAGGGCAACTCAGACAACTGTAACTTGGGTCCAAGCAGGTGTTAGACAACCATATCCTGGTTCAGTTTCTCAGAAATAGCTCTTGTAGCAGTTTTTTGTTTGTTTGTTTGTTTTGTTTGTTTTTTATAGAAGGCAGAAAAATGGAGTCTTAGACCTGTTTATGACAGTTCTTGCTTTATAATTGTCTTATCTCACTCATATCTATAATCTATAACTTATGCTCTTACTGAGTTTATTGATTAGTTCACACCACAACACCTTCATTTGCCCTTTTATTCAAGAGCCAAAGGAAACTGATTCTGTAGCAGAAAACTTGAATTCTAGGTCCCCAGCACATTCTCTTCAACAAGCTCCTGCTGCTTCTTCGGGCTGTACTTTTAGGTCATGTTCATGGAAGTCCTGCCCATATGGTTTGCATTACGTCAGTTTTCTGGTTTCTTGGCCAAATTAGATGAAGAACAACAGGAGGTGGAGGGTAAGATTAGGGAGAGTGACTGTGTGTCTCAGACGTGAAGTGGAGCTGATTATAGTCTAGATGGAATATTTTGAAGTCTGTGGACTGAGATTCTGTTTCTGAGTTAGTATATTCCAGGGAGAAGGAGTGGTCAGATTTTAGATGAATTAAAACTTTGGTGCCTTGCCTAAGAGACAGAAATAAAACTTGTTTCTTCCTACTAGCTGAAGCTAGAAAGAGGTTATAATTTTCCTCTCACCAAGAACTGAGGCAGTGGACAGATTGGTATATCCAAACTCATCTTCATTATTTTATGGGATAAGATTGGGGTTAGTTTAAAAAGCCATGAACAAGAGAAAATCATGACTCCCCCAGGGACCTGGGAAGATTTAAGTGACAACTTTTAGGACTTTCCAATAAATTGTGAAATTTGACCTGATCAACTTTCACCTTCATTATTTACCATTGTGGGCTTTGAAAGATTATAACGGGAAGGGAGTGTGGCTACAGCCCCTCTACCCCCAATCTTAGTGATGTGCACTCTCACAATTTTTAACAGCATGTGCAAATCTCTGGGGACAAACGTTTTTCCTCGTCTAAAGGTTATCTGTCCCTCCCCCTCCTCACCTCTGTGCATTACAAACAGTAGACTTGACTGTCTTCAGCATTCAGAAACACATCAAGCAAGTGTCTTCTTTGGTATTACCAAAAAGTAGGTTGGGGGCTGGGGTTGTGACTCAGTGGTGGAGCGCTTGCCTAGCATGTGTGAGGCCCTGGGTTCGATTCTCAGCACCACATATAAATAAATAAAATAAAGGTCTATTGACAACTAAAAAAAGTACATTAAAAAGAAAAATAAAGTAGGTTGGGAAATTGTGTTGCTACTTAGATGATATGTATAGAAACACTCAGCATGTTATCTCCCATGATTTTTTGAGGTGGGTGAACCAGGAATGAAAAGATAAACCAGTTGCCTGCATAAACCAGGTGATAATTTAACTAGAACAAGCCTTTGCCTCTCAGGAAATGAGCTTCCCGCCTCTTAAAATTTTTATGAGTTATCAGAATAGCACAGGCAGATTCTCATATCTACCTCCCTAAAACTTGTCAAAATTAAGGTTTTAAGCCAGATGCAGTGGAGTGGACCTGTTGTCCCAGCTACTTGGGAGACTGAGGCAGGAGACTCTCTGAGAATCTCTTAATCCCAGAAATTTCAGGTCATCCTGGGCAACAGAGCAAGACCTTATAATTTAAAAAAAGAAAAGAAAAAAAAATAAGGTTTTGAGCTCATTGTAAAACCCGGCTCCATTCCATTACTTTAATAATTCCAGTCCTCCTTTGAAGGAAAGAAATGTTCATTAAAATTTACAGATCACAAATAAGCTTCCTTCACTTGTTCCTTATTCAGAGATTTTCAATCTCATCCCAGTCTCCTTTTTCCCCTACACAATGAAGATGACTCCCTCCATTCAACTTTAATTGAAACTAGTAGCATGTACTTTATTAAATTAAGAAGAGGCACCCAGAAAGAATTCTGGAACGTTCTAAAAGAAATTATTCAATTCATCATGCATTTACTCCTTGTGTTCTAACAATATTAAATGTAGCAATCTGAAATGTACTCGCCTCCAAATTTAACATTCATCCTTCCATATCACTCCAAATAGTCTTTATAAAAATCAGTGATCTGTAGTTAATATGTCAATCTTAATGGATTTCACATAAATCAATACATACAGAGAAAGGAATCATTCTCTAGAGGAAATTAACTTGTTGCTGTGGGGGCAAAAGGAATGGAAACTCTAAGCCACCAAAAATTAGGGAGGCTGCTTGAGAATTGCAGAGGGAAATTTCTGCAGAGGGAGTTTGCAGCAGTGAGGCCCCATGCGATGAGGGAAAGAAGTGCTAGTACTGGATCCAAATCCTGGTTTGCAAGGGAGCTGCAAGACTACAGGATGTTTGCCAGGCAATTTTTCCTTATCGGTATTTCTTAATGTTGTGCCATAGATTAAAATGGGGGAGGATAGTTGGTAATTGGAGATTATATGAACCTGGAAGGCAAATTTTTAGAAATTAAACCTAAAAGCAACTTGCTACAACAGCCCGTGGAATGAATGCTATGTTGTGATTTTGACCACCCAAGTGATGTTTAACATTTGGGATTGAAGTGGGCTTCAGGCGGGCTTAAGTTTTTCAATATGGTTCATAACAGGACCAACTTCTTCCTATTCTCCATTTCCCCTGCTTCGCATTTTGTATGACCTTCCTAGCCTGATGTGAATGGGTGATCCCAGACTTAGGCTAAGCCCTGCCAGAAATGCAATTTAGCAAGTTTTGTCTTGAATGCTTACTTTGTACCAGACGTAGTGGTCAGCACTGCAGATACATATGGCAGCAAGGCCAGTGTCCTGCCCATGCTTCTCATCTTTGGGGACATGGAGATTCAGTTAGCTTCCAGCAAGAACATTGAACCAGTAGAGGGAGAGTGCCAAGACTTCCCTTAGCCCATCTACATTTTCTGCTTCAAACCACACTGAGGCCCAGACGCAGTAAGCTAGGATTAGAACTTGTGCTCATTACTGAGGTCAGTATTTTTTTCACTCTGCTTGTGGGCTTTGAAAAGGGCAGGGACCTATATGAGAAAGGCCAAAAGGGGTAAGAATGTCAATTTAAAGATTGCTCAAGCTGTCATAGGATTCCTTACTACTGAGGCTGTTAATTACGACTTTTATGTGAAAGGCTTATCTTCTGGAGTCTTTTGGAAAGGAAAACCTTACTGTTCTTCTATTCCTGAGGTCTGCCTCCTGCTTCCTCTGAAAACATCATTATCCCTCAAGTCAGTTATTTAAAACCTCCCCAAGCTTATTTGATTTCCCTGCTTGACCAGATGGACTTTTTTGTGTGAGAAGCAGAAACTTTTCACCTTCACACGACTTTAGAGTAGGAAAACCAGACAGGTCACTGATCCATGAAAAATGAATTCATTAATGTGTTTCTTTACCAAACACTTTACTAAGGGAAATCGTGAGATGTGTATCCATGAGAATTTAGAAATTGAAAATCAAAACAATAAATACTTAGCAGCGTGTTTCAGAGCTGCCAGTGTCCACGTTGTATTTCTTCATCATACTCTGAAATAATTAGTAGAGAGAGCACAAGGTTGGAATCTGTAAACATAAATTTAAATATTTTCAACTACCCAATTAGCTTTGAAGTAGCCAGGAACGTCTGTGTTTTGTGGGTGTTTTTGTCAGCTTGGTGTCACTATGAACAAAAAAAATAAAAAAAAAACAAAAGAAAAAAAAAAAACAAAGAAAAAAAAAACAAAAAAAAACCAATCAAAAAAAAGAAAAAAAAAAAAAAAAAAAAAAAAAAAAAAACAAAAAAAAAAAAACAAAAAAAAAAAAAAACAAAAAAAAACAAAACAAAAAAAAAAAAAAAAAAAAAAAAAAAAAACAAAAAACAAAAAAACAAATCAAAAAAAAAAAAAAAATAAAACAAACCAAAAGACTTGACAGAAACACTTTTAGAGGAGGAAAAAAATGATTTTGGCTCATGATTCCAGAGGTTCAGTTCACTGTCAACTGACTCCATAGCTCTGGGCCTGAAGTTTGGCCAAACATCATGGTGGATGGGCATCATGGAGAAAAACAGCTCAGGACATGGCAACCAAGCAACAGAGAGAGTTCCACTCTCCAGAGACAAAATATAACCACCAAAGGCACATCCTGCCTACCCACAGTTACCACCCATTAACTCATATCAGTGGATTAATCCATTAAGGGGGTTGTACCTTTCATAATATAATCATTTCACTTCTGAACATTCTTATATTGTCTCACACATGACCTCTTGGGGAACACCATAACAGATGGGAATGGTTGTTACAGAATGCTGGTAGTGCTGATTCCATCCTCATGGTCTGAGAGTGTAGGCACTGTATAGTAATCTAATAGAAGTAAGAAAATCAGAGAAAGAAAAATCCCAATTTTTTCCCTACTGACTTTTATTAAAAATGACTATCTTTTTGTAAGAGTCCAGAAATGACCAAGATCATATGGTACTTGTCTTTCTGTGTCTGGATTATTTCATTTAACATAATCTCCTCCAGAGTGATCCATATTGCTGCAAACACATTCGGTTATCATGTGTCAATTAAAATTTGCTCTTAAAAGCAAAAAAAGAAATCCTTGTATACCAACAATAATAGCAATAATAAAAACAAAAGACTACCCCCCTGCAATTACCTGGGTACTTCAGCTGTGTTCTCTTCTATTTCCTTTCCAGTTTTAAACTCCCTCTGTTTTAGTTATAATTTCTCTATTCACTTTGGTTCAGGGATTTGAAGAGTCAAAGATGTTGGCCTCTTGCTTTCCTCAAATCTCTGTTTCACATTCTGGTGGGTGAACTTTCTTTCATCTCTTAGAGTACTGAATACATGCCAGGTAGTTTCAGAGTGTTTTTCCTCTGGAAAGAGTGCTTTGGATATTCCCACGTGGTCATCAGTTCATTGCCTTAGCAGTTCAAGTCTCACAGGTCACAATGTCATTTCATGGACGATAAAACAAGATCTCCTACCCACAGTAATTGGAAATTGCACAGTGAGGATTTCTTGGACTTTCACACTTTCTCACTCTTGTTTTGATGACAGAGGAGGTGAATTGGGATTTAAAATTGTACCATTCTCCCTCCCCAAGATAAGCTTGAGATGCTATTTGGTCTCTGAGGGATATGATCTGTTTTTCTGTATATGACTGTAGACTATTCTAAGGCCATCCCTTCACAGCACATACCTATCATGGAGAAAGGTGTAGGAAAGGAAGTGGCAAACGTGAAGCCAAACCTGGAATTAACTGACTCTTATATAAAAATAAGGCCCACCCTTTGGTGGTGAATGCACTATCTTTTAAAAGCAAAATGGAACTCTATTAGCCAAACATGTTTCTTTCCTAATTATGAAAAATGTTAGGATGGGGACAAGAAGACGAAACATAAGCCCTCTTTAATCTAAAGCATTCAATGTGAATTTGCCATTGTTAGAAGATCAATTCATGGGTCCTTCTGGAAAATAAGTCAGTTCAGCAGAGAAGTCTCTCCCTCTACCCAGCAGAACAGTGGAATCCGTTGGTGTTTAAGCTGCCCTCGTTCACAAGGGATCATGGCAGGAGTCTCTGGAATGGTGGAGTGAATTAGTCAGTCTGTTTCCCAAAACTTAGCAATTGATTCTTGATTGATAAGGACGATTAACTCCAGATAAAGCACAATTTCAAGAGCAGATTGTTGAACAGGAATCAGGAGACTTTCTTTGTGGGGCATCAGTGTCTTAATAGAGCCTCATCAAAAACCGTTTTGTCAGCCAGGCACGGTGGCACATGCCTGTAATCCCAGCAGCTCAGGAGGCCGAGGCAGGAGGATCGCAAGTTCAAAGCCAGCCTCAGCAACAGTGAGGTGCTAAGCAACTCAAAGAGACCCTGTCTCTAAATAAAATACAAAATAGGGCTGGGGATGTGGCTCAGTGGTCAAGTGCCCCTGAGTTTGATCCCTGGAACTCCCCCCCCCAAAAAAAAAAACAAAAATTTTTTTTTTTTTTTTTTTTAAATCAGGAATGGATGCATAAGTATAAACTTGAGCATGGACAGCAACTACTGCAGAACTCTGGATGCGCTCAAGGTCTTCCCTGGCGCTCCCTGCCAAGGCAGTCTAGGCACAGGAACAGCAGTCTGTCTTGTGCTCTCTCTCTTCCTTCCATTTCATGTCATTTTCCTTTGCTTCCTCGTTCTCGTTTCAACTACTATCTACAAAATCCTCACCTCTCTTTGAATAGATGAAGATGAATGCCAAGAGAAATAAATTTTGATAAATATTTTGGTATGTTTTCTAGTACAGTAGAGATGGCCATGTATCCCTTCCGATTATTCATTAGAAAACTGTCTCTCATTAATGTTCTAATAAAACTAGGGACAGATCAATGGTTTCTCCAGTGTCTTCACTGCTCAAGTGAAAAGAAAGATGGGACAGGTTGGTGTGCACACTCGGTTTTAAAATTAGCTAAATTCATGAGACATTGGCTGTGCCTTCCTTTTTCTAAAAATCTGTCACCTAAATATATTCTGCTGCAGAGCCTTCCATGACAAAACTCATAACTGAGGAAAGTCTCAAGCTATCTAGTCATATAGTCTGGTAATTAGGAACAGGAACCATGGGAAAAAGAGATTAAGTATCAGCTCCACTACTTACCAATGGGGTAACTCTGAGCAAATTGCTAACTACCCCTAATCCTCAAGCTCCTCATTTTTAAAATGGGGACATTAGTAATACCTCTTAGACAGGATTATTGTCAATATCAGGACTAAATGATAATTGCATAAAACCTATAATACGATGCCTAGTAAATAATAAACAACGGCTACATATGTTCTCTGGGAAAGCTGCTTTTCAGCTGGGAGGTATTCAGTTTCACATTCTTTCTCTGGCCTCTGCTGCTTTTTCTTTGAAGTCGTGTCCTCCTACTGCTTTCCAGTAAACTAGGGGTTTTCCAGGCGTAGGCCCTAGATGAACAGCCAAGTGTCACTAGAAACTTGTTAGAAATGCAGATTATTGAAATTCATTCCAGACTTACTGACTCAAGTCTGGCAGTGGGGACCAGAGATCTGTTTTAATAAGACCTCAAAGGGGATTCTGATGAGCATTCAAGTTTGGGACCCACTGCAGTAGACTATCACCAACCAAACCACTACCAGAATCAGGCGTCCCTGGTTGATTTTTAAGACAGGCTGGAGGCAGCATGGAATATTGTATTGATCATCATCAACAGCCCAATATTCTTAGGCTCTTCCCTTATTACCTATTAATAGTAAAATTTTAAGTAGTTTACTTTGTTATTTCTGAGCTTCAGTTTCCTACCTTGTCACCTCTTAGAGTACTGAATGCATGCCAAGTAGATAAAAACTTAACTTCACGTAAAAAATACCTCATAAAAATAGATGGCTCAGTGGAAGCAATGGAAGGGTAATTACTATTGAACTGAACATCAAGCCATGAAAAGTTGTTTTCCTTATACATAAACAGTGATGGATATGAAAAATAAATAAACTTAAAGGCGTTTCACTCAAGGCTTTCTACCTTTGTCCCTTAAACCACATGTAAGTCTGTCCATCTGCTCTGTTATGTTTTCTCTTGACCTCGGAAGTTTAATCATAGCACAGTTTATACTTTTTTTTTCTTTTTTACATTGGCGGGGGTGATTATGTACAGGGAATTGAACTCAGGGACATTCAACCACTGAGCCACATCCCCAGCACTATTTTGTAGTTTATACCTTTTCTTGGGAAACAAGAACAATAAATAAGACAAGAAAAGATTTTTTAAAAAAGTATAGTCAGTTTAATAGCCTAGCAACTGCTGGTTTCTTAAGTTCCAGCCAAAAATATTGAAGCCCAACTCTGTGTTACATACTGAAGATGGTATTGCTCTAATGGATATTCATCATTCCAATTTAAGAAAGGAAAAAAAAAAAAACTTATACAAGTGAAATTCTTTTAAATCTTTTGGCTCTGCCTATATTACAGAGTTGTTGAAACCATTAAATGTGATGAATTATATCTCAGTGAGGATTCTCTGGACCTCAAAAAAATAAATAAATAAAACCCAACTCTTCATGGCTTAAGAAAGAGAGAGGGACAGAAAAAGGGAGGGGAACAGAGAGGGGGTGATGAATAAGAAGGAAGAGGAGGAGGTAAAAGAAGAGAAGGAAAGAGAAGGAGAGAGGAAAAGAAGGAAGGAGAAAGGGAAGAATATTCTTACTTAGTGTCAGAAAATCAGAAATGGGCAGATTCAGAGACATGGTGGCATTGGGCTATGAACTCTCTTTTGTGTTGGTTCTGTTCTAAGTGAGAATCCGCATTCACAGTAAAAATATCTCAATAGATTGTGTAGATTCAGGGCTGTGTGCTTCTAGATGCGTACCTTGTGACAGTATTTGAGAGTCTTCACTTTGGTGTGTCCATCTAACTGCTCCTGCGTGGCATCAGCTCAGAAAAGTTCAAAGTGCTCCGGTTGGCGTACACCCCACCAGAGCCACAGGAACTGAGAATGGGAAAGTTGTGGATTCTTAAACAGCTCTTGGAAGGAGTGGAGCTGATGAGCAGCTGAAATCCAGATGTCTTTTCTCCTTGGAAAGTGCTGAAGTCAACAGGAATTTATACCAGTTCTTACCTTGATTGACCTTTAATTCCAAAGTCTCTCGCCATCCCTTTGTAAGGAAAATTTGCAAAATTCCAGCTTACAGTCCCTGCCACATTCTGAGAAGGTCTTCTTTTATGAGCTCTGAACTGCTGCTGTGTTGTCTGGGCTGCTGTCATGCCTCAGCATGGCCAAGTGAAAAAGACCTGATTCTAATTCCTGCTCTGCCAACTTATTCACTGTGTGAACTTGTATTGTTTCCTAACCTCTCTGTACCTTCTTTCCCAAGCATGAAATGGATTAGTGCCTGCCCTACAGGCGTGCTGGGGTAACAAAAGGAGGCTAGTCCATAAGTTCTTAGTCATAGCTTCTAGGTACTACTTACTAGTTGCCCTTCCCTGGGGTAAGAATGGGACATCTGTTGTGGAGTGGTTCATGGTGCCATGGCAATAGAGTTTCCAGATCTCAGGTACCTGAGCATGCTGCTCTAGAAAGAGAACTGTGTGACTAGAGGCAGAAACCTCAGAGCAGGGAAGGAACTCAAGAGGTGGGCCCGTGAATTTCCAGTCTTCAGACAAGTATTGCAAACTTAAACCCATCTTACTGATGCCTCACAAAGAGATTGAGTTACTAAAGTTTTAAAAAAAAAATTAATTTCATTCATTAATATTTATTTATTGAACATCTACTGTTTGCTAAGATTATTCCAGAATCTTGGGGATACAACAATGAATGAGACAGACCTTGTGTATGCCCTTATCAAGAAATATGATCTGAGCCGCTGGTGGTGGCACGTGCCTGTAATCCCAGCAGCTCGGCAGGCTGAGGCAGGAGGATCGTGAGTTCAAAGCCAGCCTCAGCAACTTAATGAGACCCTGTCTCAAAATAAAATACAAAAAAAGGCTGGGGATGTAGCTCAGTGGTTAAGCACCCCTCGGTTTGATCTCCCATACCAAAAATAATAATAATAATATATATATATATATATATATATATCACCAGCACAGGAGATGTCTCTCTGGGGCCCTGGCCTCTGGGCTGCATCTTCCTCTGTGGTCAGGATGAAGCTGGTGGGCTCTGTGAACTGGCAGCACCTAGTATTGTGTCAGCCTGTTGCTCCCTCTCCACCTAGGAAGTGAAATGCAGCTTCTGTTTGTCTTACCTCACAATGAAATATAATTTGGTTTAGATTTATTTATCATATTTAGCAAATTTATTTATGTTTGGTAACACAAACATACAGTATTTAGTAGCTACGAAGCATTATTCTCAGCATTTTACAGAGGCTACTACTGGAAGCAAGAATTTTTTTTTTTAATTATGATGATTTCAAAGTTCTGGTTTGTTTGCCTGTCAATGACATTTAATAACATGGCAGCAGAAGATCAAATGCAATCATTCAATGAATATCTATTGCATTTTAATAAAGAGATCAGTTACAATTTTTTTTCAGTTCTTGCTATGTGCAAAGTAGGGCTATGTACTTTTTCAATGTACTGTTACTTATTTCTTTCAAACCACCCCCGGTGGACTGGAGTCAGTATTTTTCCCACTCTACATCTAAGAAAATGGAGCTCAGAGAGGTTGAAAGATTTTTCCCAGGGTTTCAGAGCTGTCACCCCAGAATCAAACCCTGCGTTGTCAGAGTCCAGAACTCAGAGGTTGGCCACATCCTCCATCCCCTACCTAATAGACGACAGGTGCAGTCCCAGGTGTTGACTGCACCACTGTGCCAGACCTCCAGGAAGTGTGTGTTGATGGCCCAGGAAGGGTGTACATGGACCCTCTGGTATGGTTCACAGGGAGGGAGTCACCTGTTGTTGGGGGGAAAGTGAAATAAATGTCATATATGGAAGACTTTATAGAAATATGAGAAAGTAGTAGAGAAATTGGTTTTTCAAGGAAAGACAGGATGGGATAATCTTGGGCCTTAACCATGTTGTGCAGCCTAATGAACTACAACCAGCTTTATTCTGGCCCTATTGAGAGAGAAATTACACATGGAGATGGTTATACCTCATCCCTCTCCACTTCACAGCTCCATGGTTATGGATAGGAATTTTCGAGAAAAAAGTTACTTTTCTCGTTCAGGTTAATTTGTTCCTTGACTATTAATGGCTTTAATCAAGTCTATACAACTCTTATAACACAGTTGAAGTATTATGATGATGTGACTGACCCCAGAGAGTAACAGCACCTCATTAATTGATGTTACTATTCAATACACCCCCCCCACCAACACCCTCCCACCTCCACCTGACCAGATCTGCAGTAGGAACGACATAATTAGCTTTACCCACGGAAAGGCCATTCCCCGTCCCTTTTCCAGAAGGTCAAATTTATTCATTCAATCAATGTCTATTGCATCTTTATAACAACAAACTTTTGAGAGCTTATAATACAATGTGCACAGCTGAGCACCTTTGCAAGGCAATAATACACTTATCTTTTGGCGGAGTGGGGCATGGTCATGTATTGTTAATTTTTTTTCTTTCTAAGTCACTGGGACCTATGTATATACTACTTTATTTACAGCATGTCATAACAATTAACTTTGTATAGTACTTTGATGTCTCAAAGTTCTTCTCATATATTTTAATTCAGCTAGTCTCCCCAAATCTCCTTGTTAGATACCAATATAGTAGAAGAAACCCAAATTCAGAGACATTTATTTTTCCAATGTCAAAAATAACAAATGGGGGGTGGCTGGGGTTGTGGCTCATCAGCAGAGTTCTTGCCTAGCATGTATGAGGCACTGGGTTTGATTTTCAGCACCACATAGAGATAAAGATATTAAAAGAAAAAAAGAGTCAACTATTAAAAATAAAAAGGTTGACCCCAAAGTACAATCTTTTGACTCCAAAGCTAGTGTTCTTTCTGGTGATTGTTACTCTCAAGGGGACCTAGCCACAATGCTAACTTCCCCCACACTGCATCTAGAACATTTGGCACAGTATCAGGCACACCATGGGTGTTCCAATCAATACCTGTTAATTTGTGAAATGGGCAAATAAGTCAATAAGGCTTCAGGAATTATCTAACTCAGCTTTTGAATTCTGTCGGTGATAAGATGGGACCCCACTAAAATCAAATGAACTACCTGAGGATAATTTGGTTTAAACCTAGAACAAGTTCCCCCTCGTAGTAGTCCATTCATTGCCTATAGTTTCTAATATGGTTGTTACTGTTTTTTTATACTTTTAACTCAGCCAGTTCTGGTATCAAGTCATATATTCATATTATAATTGCTCAGTAAAAACAATTCTCCTGGTGTTTGAGAGGGGGGGAGAGAGCCCTGAGTATCATCATGCATGGTGGCCAAAGGAATATTTGCTAAAAAGCTATTTTCTAATTGGTTAAAAAAATTAATGACCCAGAGAAGATCCAAACCTAAGCACATTATTGAAATATCAAGGAGCAATAGGTCTCCTGTTTCTACCAGCTTTGTGCTTCTTGAGTTTTGGAAAATGGCACCCTCCCACTTCTCACCTTTGAGTTTTAGTGACCAAGGTTTGAGTCCCAGTTCCATTTAGTATCTGTGTGACTTTGGGAAGTTTGATGAATGCCCTCACCTATAAACTGGGGGCGGAGAATACCTTTTAAGAGTATGGTTGTGAGCCTGCAGTCAAGCGGTTGCTGCCAAAAAACTGGAAAATAGCACCAGCCTTTAAATAGATCTTTGCTTCCCTGGGGAGCAGGAACTCATCACTAAAACCATTAATCGACCTTCTCTTGCCAGATCTCTTTCAAACTTTATTTAGTTTGGTTTCCAAGTCTTAAAAACATTTAAAATTAATTTTCATAATACATTTGTCTAGTCTTCTTGCTATGCAAAATGCTACCATAAATAAACACACAGAATATCCAATCAAGGGGCAGATTAATTGGTCAGCTAATATATACCAGCAGGTGCTATATTTTTGTAGCTTCTGATTCTCAAAAAAGATATTAGATTTTAATTTATAATTTAGGACCAGTAAAACCACATTTGAAAGCTAATTGTTAACATATAATCTTGGTAACCTTTCTTGCCATCTGCCCTATTCATGAAGCTCAGAGCATTCATCGTTTGTATCTTCCAATTGAGTGATTGGTAATCTCATTTCCTTGTATCATTGGTGGCTGTCACTGGTCATTTTTTTCTTTACTTTATAAATCCAAAAAGTTTAATGACAATTTGTATATCCTTATTCTCTACCAAAATAAATAATAGTCTATTATTAATGATAACTAGGTTTTATTATATGTAACAATTGAGGCCTTTTAAAATTAAGGCACCCATTCTTAACACAGCACAAAACATTATATAATAATTCAGCGTTTGAGAATCATGATGTCAGTGTTCATCCTTTACTTTCGGCTTTGCAAGAAAAAACCATCAAGAGAGATGACTCAGGTCTGGTGTTGTAGCTCAGTGGTAGAACACTTGCCTAGCACATGTGAGGCACTGGGTTCGATCCTCACTCAGCACCACATATAAAAATAAATAAATAAAATAAAGGTATTGTGACCATCTACAAGGAAAAAAAAAAAAAAAAAAAACATAAAGAGAGCTGAATCAAGAGAATAGAACTGAGCAGTCAGTTCTGAGCCTGCTGTCTCATCTAATCCTGTCCCCTTTTCTTCCCTTTCAAGCCAGTCTTTCACCAGACTCAGACCTCTACCTCCAACTCTGTCTAGTTGTTGTCCTCTTATTTTCAAATTCCTTGTTCTGAACTCTCTTGTATTCTGGAAAGTCACATGTGGCCTGTTTCATATTGCTCAAAACTGTTCCTCTACCTTATTTATATTGACATTGCAAATTTAAGGTGACATCTCTACTGTGGGTGTTAGAAAGTATCAATGAAATGAAATTATACAAAAAAAAAAAAAGTTCTTGCCATATATAGCAAGTCCTTGAGAATTACCTGCTACAGTTTACTTCTAGTTTTGTCATTAAATCATCTACAATTAGGCAACTATTATGAGCATAATTTAGGAATTCTCGACCTGACATTATATCATACCTAGTACAGTTCGATATTTTATGTGTTTGTATAAAGACTATACATTCTTTAAAACATGTCAGGCCTTCTTCTAGTTCTCTGCATACCCTAAATAGAAAGAATGAGGGGGTTACTAGCAGCAGTCTACTCTGCATTCTAAAATTACATAATTACCACAATTCTCTAGGCCTGAGTTATTGTACCATTGCATGGATGGGAAAAACTGAAACTCAAATAGCTTATGGGGACAGAGCCACACTCCAGACTCAGCAGTGAAAGAGCAAAGCTAATTTGTCTTTCCCACCGTGATAAATACGGCTCTACGTGTCTATCATAGTTTCTTTGCATTTTAAAGCATCCACAAAGGCTTATTATTGTTTGCATTGTCTTTTCTGATTCTTCTCCCTTGCAGATGGACCCCCACGAAAACATCTTACTGAGCACGCTCGAAATAAAGAACGAAATGGCCACATCTGAGGCCGTGATGGGACTTGGCGACCCCAGGAGCACCATGATGGCCTACGATGCCTCCAACATCCAGTATCGGAAAGCTGGGTTGCCCAGGCACAGTTTTGGCCGAAATGCCCTGGAGCGACACGTGGCACAAAAGAAAAGTCGCCTGCGGAGACGCGCCTCCCAACTGAAGATCACCATCCCCGACTTGACTGATGTGAACGCCATAGATCGGTGGTCCCGCATATTCTTCCCTGTGGTTTTTTCCTTCTTCAACATCGTCTATTGGCTTTATTATGTGAACTAAAACATGGCCTCCCGTGGGAATCAAGGACTAGATTCCTCCTCAGAACAGTTGGACAGCCTGACCTAAGACTTGGAAAACACATCAATCCAGGACAAAAGTGATGCTAAAATACCTTAGTTGCTGGCCTATCCTGTGGTCCATTTCATACTATTTGGGTTGCTTCTTCTAAGTCATGAATACACTAAGGTCCTTGTGGTTTTCCAGTTAATATGCAAGTGATTTGAACCCATGATGGCAAGATTGGGCTTGAGTATTCTGTTTTATCTGCATAGTATGCAGCTATTTAGAGGGGAAACATTTAGAAGATATTCTGAAAAGGCTCAATAGCTTTGTCAGTCATCTCCCTAAGATATGGTCATACCCAGATACTCTCTGTGTTCATTCTTAAGGTTGGCATGCTATTGAGATAGCGCTGTGCTCATGAAACATTATCAGCAATACCACGCACACCTGTGACTCTGGGACAGTCTGTGCCTGTGTTATTAAGGTGATCATGATGTCATGGAGAGATAATTACCACTGAACTGGTAGATTCTCTTATACTTGGAGCAGGATTAGGGTGGGGAGACCAAGAGGGCTGGGGACAAGGCAGAGACTTGGTCAACAACTTGGTCATTGTCTGTGTTTGAAGGAGCATAGGGAATCAACTAGGATATCTTTCATTTTGGCATTTAGAGGTAGGGACTCTTCTGAACATTATCATATGTGGGAGCCAAAAAAAAATATTTTGCAAAAAGCTATTTTCTAGGTGGTTAAAATAAGAGTTAACAACACAGAGCAGAGTCAAAATTCCAGAAATGAGTGTTGCAACAAATTTTAAAGCAGGTAAGCATAACCCTTATCACCTCCCCACAGCATCTAGCCTATACACACTGTGTCCAGTAGCAAAGGGTAGAGAAAAAGGGATTTATTTTCCAATGTCACAAGATTTTGACAGCATATCTAAAGAGGGTTTTGTAATTTATCTAATCAAAATACAGTCAGGAAATAGAAAAGTTAGGGGAACTAGAAGTATCTTAGATGTGCAGGTTAGATCGGAAGTCATGCATGAATACAGAACACGGACATGGCTAACAGATAGGTTGTCTTCCTTCGAGAGTACCAGGTATCTCTGGAACATTTCCCTATGAGTTTATTTTTTGAATTGAATAGAATATTTCAAAAGGAGGATTTGTTCATTGCTTTAAAGGATTAGTGGTCCTCTTCAGCTTTTCTTGCTTCCAAACTTCTGATAATATTCTTAGGAGACAGGCACAGTAAGCTTTTGGGAGACTGAGTGAACTCTATTTTCATATGTGCTATGAAGTTTACCTTTGTTATTTTTGACAGCAAATAATACTTTAAAGAGTAGGTGCATGAAAAAGTTTGTGGGTTTTGCTGGATTTGATTTTCTTACGGGTGCTTCCATTGTGTATATTGCAATCTGCTTAATCAAGAAAAATATGAAAACTAGTGGATGATAGGGTAACAACAGAGCCACATTAACATGTTGAGAGTTATGAGCCTCGGTTGATATTGCAGAAAAATATACAACTGATAATTAGGCTGATGTGGTGTATTGGTTTTATTCTATCTTAAATTATGCCATTTGTTTCTTTTTGTACTAATTGGACATATGCATTCATATGTTGGACAGAAATGACAATAGCCGGATAATATTTTATTTCTATCAATGTGAGGCTCATATTTTGCTTTTTGTATAGAAAATAGTGAATTGTTAAATAATCTGTAAAGTTTGATTTGACTGAACTTTTTCTCAGAAGATGACTTTGCCTTTTCTACTTAGAAAACAAAAGCATCCTCTTTTCAGAGTAACAATTCTAATCATGCATTTGAGCCAAGACCAGTTATCTTCTTGTGGATAACATGTATGTTTTCTTCCCCTTGTGATTCAGTAGTTCGGAATATTATGGAGTCCTGTTGCTCTCCTATTCCACCTAGTAGAGAACAACAACATAGGGGGAAAAAATTGTCATTCAACTTTCTGAATTTGCCCCAAGGTGGGATGAAATGTTTTTCATCAGTGTAGGAAAGTCTGGCTCTTATTTTTGATTACATACTTGAACACTTCTGAGTAAAATCTCTGGGCAGAATCTGAGCAAGGCTCTTTCCCTGTATGCTTAGAGTAGAGATTCCTCAAGTTTCTCCAAGGACATGCTTTCTCCTAGGCAATCACTTTTTGGGCATCACACTAATAAAAGTGCCTGCCCCTTGTGGCCAGGGGGTAAAGTTTGAGTAGAAAATAACAGGAAGGAGCTTAACAATAACTCAGGGGCACAAGTCTAAAATGTCATTTCAAAGAGTTTTTTTCTAGATATAACTCAGAGCCCAAGTCTAGAAGTGGGCTCTTATTTGCAATTTCTGTAAAAGCCATAAAAATTCTTAATGTTGTCATTTATGATTACAACAAATTTTTTGGATGTCCAGGCAAGTCAACGATCTGAATGAATGTGGAGGGATACATCTTCATAGCATGAGCCTCAAATACGTATGACCAGGAAATCATTTCTGCTCTCAGCAATGTAAAGAAACTAGGCAAAGGAGAAAAGATGGAGCCTTGGAATATATGTCCTAGATTGAAAATCATATATTGGCACTCAGTAAACATATAGATAGAAAAAAACTGACTCATCCTGTCCAGAAATAACAGTAGACATAGAATTTATTCTAAGCTATATGTTTAGTTGAATTTGAATGCAGTCATCAAATGCAAGGAAGGGTGCTAGGCTTGATAAATCCAGACAGCCAGTCAGCTTGATATCCAGTGGTTAAACTAAAGGACCACAAAGGTGTGTTTTTGCAATTCTGATATGGTATTACTATCAGTTTATACATATGTATAGTTTTTCTTTTGATTATAAAACTGCAAGATAGCCAGCAATTAAGGTGTTTTCTCATCTTTGTGAAATTCATAGGAAATCTGACTCTAAAATGCACAGTCTAAATGAAATCTTCGATCTCAACCTGTATATATATATTGTACATGACTGCTAGTAGGTATGAAATGCACTTCAGAATTGAAAACTCATGCAACATAATCATGTGTTTGCAAAGGAATGTTACAATTCTTTCTACTGCAATTTAATAACAGGGGAAAAGACTCAAGCAGTGCCATCTAGACCTTTTCTCATTTCTTCAAAAGCAGTGCTAAGTAAAATACTACTACTAATACTGATGATGATGATTTATAAACCAAAAGACTTTACCTTCTAGCATTAGGAATACACAAAAAAACTCGTCAGCTTACAAAAGCACAACACATAAAGGAAGTGCAGTGGAATGCATAATGGAGAAATGAATCACATTTATTTTGAGCAAGACCTGCATTAAATTGGCAACTAAGACCATTTCCATTTTCTATAGGTAACTGTGTTCCAGTTTTATGATTAACTTCATATTCAAAAACAGAAACAGCAAGACAACATCAACGAACACAGGTCTTACAACATATCTACATGTGTATATGTGTATATATAGATCCATGTAAACATACATACATATATATGCATCCATATGTTGGAAAACAAAAGGAATAAGCTAATATGTTTTGTTTCCTTCACCAAACCAGTATATATGTATTTTTAATTTAGCAACCAACAATCAACGTATTGAAATAAGTAATACAGGGTACTGAGCATTTCTCGTATCAGCGCATCAATGCCCACAGTTCTCATGAACCTTTGCAGAGTTCGACACTACAATAGTACTGTACCTCGGAATATCCAAGTTAACTAGTTCTCACATTGCCTGTCTAATTGCTCTTTTTTAAGGATACAAACAATGCTGTCCATCAGTGATTTAAAAGCAAAAATGTCTTAAGAAAATGGAAAATGATAAAAATTCCTCCTGGGAGGAGAAAAAAAAAAGAAACTAAACCCACCATGTTGGTTAGGGAAAAATACAACTGTAGCAATCATGCCATTTTGCTAAGTGTACAAAGTACATGTTACGTGAGCAACCATGACTTTCACTGAGAGTGTGTAAATATTAAAACAGATTTCTTAAATATTTTTAACTTCTAATTTGTATTTTATGGTAAGGCAACGTGCTAATTCTGTTTATGGCTTAAGTTGATGTGTTATATTATGTAAATAATCAAACATGCTGTAAATGAATAGTCAATAGATACAAATAATTGTTTTTTTTTTTTTCCTGAATTTTTTGTTTGTATTTACTAAGTATGGTTACTGGAGTGCCCAGCAGAGTAATTTAAACACCCTTTTTGCATAAATGGTTTGGGAATCCCAGACAGAAGCGTTTCAGTTTGCTATCTCATATGCACTCACTCGCACGCACACAGACACACACATACACACACACTCAAACATTCATAATCTTTCACTCCCCTCTGGTTCACTTCCTTTCACCCTCCCTGTGCTATGAGAAACCCAGTAATGTTTTCTGTAGTTAGTTTAAAAACCAAGACATAGCCTTATAAAGGAAAAATGAAAAAAGGAGAAATGATTATTGATATCTTAATAGTTTTTTTAAATATCTCAGAGTACTAGAAACCAAAGTTTGCAAATTAAATATCAATTTTCAAAAAGTGAAAGTTTGTATTGATGGCACTACAGAAAATAAAAATGCGTATTCATAACAACTCCAGAAAATTGCTACACACAATGCACACTAGAAGGTTTTTTGTTTTTTTCTTTTAAACAGTAGCCTTTTGTCCATAGATAGTATTGTTCCTTTCAACCAAAGACTCCAGAATTATTTTTTAAAAGAAAAAAAAAAAAAAAAAAACAGGGGAAATGGGGGGCGGGAGACACTGCTTCACACCAAAGGTTTATAAAAACATTTTCCAAATGCACTAGAAAGATTGTAGAAACTAGCAAGGAGTCAGCAGGATACTAATAAAAGACATTTCCCTAAAGAAATGATTTTTAAAAGTGGGGGTGGGGGGCAGCGCTCTTAAATAGCTTAGTTTTTAGAAAATGATAAGTAGAACATTGCTGTAGATGTTAAAAATTCTGACATCAAATCTTAATTTGCTTCAAGAAGTGCTTTTGTGATAAAGATATGATGAAAAACAAAATTTATGTTCTTTTGAGTTCCTAAACCAAATGTCACCCCCCTGTCACGTTGTCCTCTAATCTGATACCATATCTGTGTCCTTCCATCGTTTGAAACAAGTTGACAGTTCCCTCCACTTATATTATTTTTTGGTTTAATAATTAGAACTCAGCCATGGTAATTTTAAACCTAATTAACTCAAACAAAGTTGCCTATAATTAATTCCATACATTTTTATTTTTTCTTTGCACGGGTGTTTAAATAGTTCTGTTATATATAATGTCCCTGCATAGTTCTGAACTGTCCTTTTATAAAAAGTGATATTCTAGTTTCTTCACAATGTAGTGATTATCAGCCTTACTGATGACCTTATAGCCTTTCTTAACATGCACATAATGCACATTTTCCAATGTCTACGAAATGCAAACACAAGTGGATATCACCGCATCTGTTTTCATGTCTTTCTAAAAAGAGAACTATGCTAAAATCTCTGGGATAAATGAGATAGTAAAAAAAAAAAAAAAAAAAAAAAAAAATGAGGATTATAAATGAATAGCACATAAGAATTATTTTCTTGAATTTAAACTTATTGCAGCCAGTTTCAGCATGTAAATATATAATAATGTTGGCTAGTGTGTAATTCTTAAACTAAGAAATATAAATAAAAATTAAAAGGTTGTGCGTGTGGTTTCATTATATTCAGAATTTTTTTTTGAACAGTTGTATGAATTACATGTTTTGTGTAAAGCAAAGAAAAGCTTGGGCACTCCAGACCTCCTGTCAGGCAGACTTCTATTTGAGTTTTGATTTGCCACTTATAAGGCAAATGATTATGCATATGAATCTCAATTTTATTGTCCATAAAGCAGAGACACAATTTCACTTCACTCATAGGGTAATTGTAAAGATGAAAAGAAAAAAAAAAAAAAATCCATGAGGCACCCTTAGCAAAGTACAAGGTACACAGTGGTCTGTAAATAATATATGCTGCTTTTGTCAGTGGCCTTCATTCTAGAACATTCAGTGTATATCTCACAAGTGTTTTTACTACCATATGTAAAACTTCACAGCCATTATTAAATGTTCTGTTCGTTTCAATATTGGATGTTAAGGATAAAAGACCTTGCTCTCCTCAGGAAACATAATAAACATGAGATGTTCATTTACTTGACATTAAACATACATCTGCTGAAGACATACTAGCCATTTCACAAAGTGCATCTTTATTTAGGCTTTTCTATAGTCCTGAAAGTAGAAGATGCTCAAGCTCAGCAAGATGAAGTACCTTGCCAATAAGAGGAAGAAGCAGCTGAATTCCTACCCAGGCTGGACTCACCCCTAAATCCTTCCAAGCGGTTTCCACCTCATCATTAAAAGTGGGTGGCCAGGCTTATCCAATTCTTATTTGTTTGATCATTTCACAAGAAAAATTTGTTGATAAATTCACCTGCCAGAGCTTGTGCTAATACACATAAATAAATAAACAGAAACACACACACAAAGTCCCTGCCCTCTCCCAAACACATGGAACTATCTTAAGTCCAGGGAATCAGTTGGTGACAAATCCCATGTTTGTTCCCCTTAGTGACTTTGGAATGACCAAACAGTACCTCAGTAGACTTGCCTTATGGGAGGTAGTCTGTCTGGACCCAATTGTCCAATGAATTCACAGGTTAAGAGGTATTATACCTACCAATGAGTAAGCAGCCCAGTTCATCTCAGCTAACTTTATAAATTATAAAATCTAGGAATGTGAAATTCTTACACTTTCACTCAAAATCCCTCCTGCTAA
Organism: Tamias sibiricus; assembly: GCA_025594165.1. Taxonomy (NCBI): domain Eukaryota; kingdom Metazoa; phylum Chordata; class Mammalia; order Rodentia; family Sciuridae; genus Tamias; species Tamias sibiricus. Next base: position 18,727,279 of record CM046662.1, read on the forward strand.
GTTTCAGCATTTCTTGTTCTCAGAGTACATGTATGCTCAAATACACATGCTCCTGTGACTGGTGGTGTTGATGGCAGTAGGGTGTATGTGTGTGCCTATTTGTGCATATGCCTGTGCTCAATCAAGCCCATGTGGGTGGTAGAAAGATGATAGGACCAACAGGTATAGGATTCATGGTCCACATACTGCACGAAGGGAAAATGCTGGGATATTTGCCCCCAAAAGAGCTGGTCAGTTGGTGTTCAGAAAAGTTTCTTATTTTCCAACTGTTGTAGCTTCTTCAAGGAGACTGTTTAGATAGACTTGCACTCTTCTAAGACTTGCCCTAATTCTAAAATTCTAAAATAAGGAAAATTATTTCTCTGAAAATTGAAGAAGACACAAGAAGTGGAAAGCCTCCCATGTTCATGGATAGGCAGAATTAATATTGTTAAAATGGTCAAAGTAATAAAAGAAACATACAAAGTCAATGCAATCCTCCTCATAATATCAATGACATTCTTCACCCAACGAGAAAAAACAGTCTTAAAATTAATTCAGAAGAATAAAAGACCCAGAATAGTCAAAACAATTATAAACCAAAAAAGCAATACTAGAGACATCACAATACCTGACTCTAAACTACAGAGTGGCTGGGGTTGTAGCTCAGTGGTAGAGCACTTGCCTCGTATGTGTGGGGCCTGGGTTCAATCCTCAGCACCACATATAAATAAATAAAATAAAAGCATTGAGTCCACCTACAACTAAAAACATATTTTTAAAAATTGTACTACAGAGCTACAGTAACAAAGACTACATGGTACTGGCATAAAAACAAACATGGACCAAAAAAAATAAACAACCCAATTAATAAATGGGCTAAGGAGCTGAACAGACACTTCTCAGAAGAAGATATATATTCAATCAACAAATATATGAAAAAATGTTCAATATCTCTAGTAATTAGAGAAATGCAAATCAAAACTACTCTAAGATTTCATCTCACATCAGTCAGCATGGCAGTTATCAAGAATGCAGACAACAATAAATGTTGGGGAGGATGTGGGGGAAAAGGCACACTCATACGTAATATTACTGATGGGACTGCAAATTGGTGCAACCAATATAGAAAGCGGTATGGAGATTCCTTAGAAAACTTGGAATGGAACCACCATTTGACCCAGCTATCCCACTCCTCTGTCTATACCCAAAGGACTTAAAATCAGCATACTATAGTAACGCAGCCTCATCGATATACATAGCAGCTCAATTCACAATAGCTAAACTGTGGAAGTAACCTAGATGCCCTTCAATAGATGAGTGGATAAAGAAAATGTGGTGTATAGACACAATTACTCAGCATTAAAAGAGAATAAAATTATGGCATTTGCAGGTAAATGGATGTAACTGGAGAATTTCATGCTATTTCATGCTCGGCAAAGTAATCCAATCCCAAAGAAACAGGCTGAATTTTGTTTCTGATAAGTGGAGGCTGATCCACAATGGGGACAGGAGAGGCATGGGAAAAACGGAGGAATTTTGACTGGCAAAGGGGAGGGAGGTAGGGAAGGTGCATGGGGGCAGGAAAGATGGTGGAATGAGATGGACATCATTACCCTAGGTAAGGACTGCACATATGGTGTGATGCTGCATCATGTAAAACTATAGAAATGTAAAGTTGTGCTGCAATTGTGTACCATGAATCAAAATGCATCCTGCTGTCGTATGTACCTAACTAAAACAAATTAATTAATTAAAAAAGCAAACAAACATACAGACGAACTGTACAACATAAAAGCCACAGGGACAAACCCCCTTGGAGACAGTCATCTGATCCTTGACATGCCAAAAGCGCATACCAGAGAAAAGGCACAGCCAGTTTACCAAATTGTGCTGGGAAAAAAATGGCCATCAACTTGTAGAAGAATGAGACCAGACTGTTATCTGACACTGCACAAAACTTAACTCAAAATGGATCAAAGGTCTATTACTACAGCCAACAACTAACATCAACTATGTAACCCCTAAAAGAAAATGTAGGTTAACATGCCAACATACAGCCACAGGCAATGAGTTTCTCAACAGGACACCTAAAGCTCAGGGAATAATGCCAAATGATAATAAATGTGATGGCATCAAATTTTTAAGTTTCTACACAGTAAACAAGAATGTTCATAAAGAGAGAATATATAGAATAGAAGAAAATCTTTGCTGTATACTTTTCTGACAAAGAATTAATATCTAGAATATAGAAAGAACTTTGAAAACTCCACATCAGAAAATATAACCCAATTAAATGGGAAAATGAACTAAAGAGACACTTCTCAAAAGAAGAAATACAAATGACCAACAAATTTTTGAAAACAATTTTCAACATCATTAGCAATTTAGGAAATGCAAAGCAAAACTACACAGGGATTTCATCTCATACCAGTCAGAATGGCAGACATCAAGAATACAAACAATAATAAATGCTGGAAGAAAAAGAAACACTTTTTGGTGAGATGGCAAATTAGTCTCACTCCTCAAAAGTCTAGACATGGAACTACCATACAACCCAGATATATCACTCCTCAGTATTTATCCTAAAGAATTGAAGTCACCATACATAGCGATAAATGTATACCCATGTGTATAACAGCACAATTTACAATAGCCAGACTATGGAACCAGACTTGACATCTATCAACAGATGAATGAATAAAGAAAATGTATAATATTTGCACAATAGAATTTTATTGAGCCGTGAAAAAAAATGAAATCATGTTCTTCTCAGGAAAAGTACAGAACTGAAAAACATTATATTGAGCAAAATAAGCCAAACTCAGAAGGTCAGAGATGGTTTGTTTTCTCTCATGTGGAAGCTAGAAAGGAAAAGAAAGGTGAGGAGAGGGAATCTCATGAAAATAGAAGTGAGATTGAAAAGGGATGGGCAGGGGAAGGAAAAGGGGAAATACTAGACCTTTTTATTATAACAAATAATATTGTTATATTGTGTGCATGTATGAATATATAACAACAAATCCGACCATTAAGTACTACTATAATGCACCGATAAAAATGTGGAAAAAAAGAAAATAAATATTTTGTGGGGGGGGAAAAAAAGACCATTTCTCAGAACCATGAAATTCATGTCTGAGGATAACAAAAATTTACAGCCGAAAATTCTCAGGGATGACAATAACCACAATCAGTTCTTAATCTTTGATTACCTAAAACAGCAGCAAAATATAAGAACATGTATGTCCTCTCAAATCTTCATGATAGAACACTCCCCAAATATTCAAGTCCTCTCTTGCCTTCTATACTGCAGGGTCACCCCAAAAAAACATGGGTTAGAACCAATGAACTATCTTGGTTTGATGATTCTCACGTGATACATCTTGATAGCTTTGATAAGCGTTGATAAGAAAACTTATCCATGTATTGCCTTGTGCAAGCTCTGGTCTTTTTCCTCTTTTGTTTCCTAGAGCTAGCTGGCTTTGTGTATTTGTTTGTATGTTTGCTTTTGCACTTCAGAGATTTTAATTGGAAGGAAAGAGAAGCTGGCCAGGCAGAGATGTTGCTTACTGTCTCACAAGTACTGAGGACAATGAAGTTATCTTTAAGGGTAAGAGAGAGGAACAATTTCTTGGAAACTGGGGAGGAGCAAAGGAGAGGGCAGCAGCTTCCTTCCAAGAAGAGATATGGACTTTATTTAGTAGCAGTGCTCTGGGGAAATGGCAGGCCCCAGAACATATGACACAGTGAAGCTTAGGAAGCCAGGCCCAGGGGCACTGTCACAGGAAACTGCTAAGCCATCAACCACACCAAAAGAATAAAATAGGACAAGGCAACTCAGCAGCAGAGAAACGTGGCATTTTCTATAGAGCTTTCTTTTAAAAGTTAGATTTGGGTGGATTTAGATGAACTCTAGATACAGCAAAGGGGAGGAAGGAGAAGGGTGGGGGATGGGGGTAGGAAAGAATGGAATGAGATGGACATCATTACCCTAGGTTCATGTATGAAGACAAGAATGGTGTGACTCTACTTTGTGTACAACCAGAGATATGAAAATTTGTGCTCTATATGTGTAATATGAATTGTAATGCATTCTGCTGTCATACCTAACAAAGTAGAATTTTTTTAAAAAGTTAGATTTATCACTATGCACCCATCTGAGACCTAAGATTCCTTAGTCTCCTCTCTACCCCAGGAGGTGAAATGAGAAACAAGAGAATGAATTTGATATCAGACTTTAACATAATGTTCCTAGAAGCATCCCAAAGGGTGGATGTGGTTGGCTCTAGATCTAGAAGTGAGAAGGCTAACAAGATGGGAAATTTGAGGGGCTGGGGTTGTGGCTCAGTGGCAGAGTGCTTGCCTAGCATGTGTGAAGCACTGGATTTGATCCTTAGCACTGCATACAAAAATAAGCACATAAAATAAAAGCATGCTATCCATCTACAACTACAAAAAAATTTTTTTTTCTGAAGATAGAAAATTTGAGCAGAGCATCAATACATTCTTTTTCCTATGACTTGCAAACTGAAATGCTTGCAGATGGCTTAGCAGGATTTGTAAGTAGGTAACAGAGACTGGTATCATATAGTAGGAAGTGCTGGGATCTATAGAGAGCTGGGTTGACAGCCACTGCTGTTCCTTGCTCAATGCTATCTGGAGGAACTGCAAGCCCAGTGTTGCCAGATCAACCTTAGAATGGAAAAGCCACCAAGCACCCAGTCTTCCACATTCCACACAGGTGTGGCCTGGTCTGAGCGACCTGACTGCTTCACTTTTCCTATGCCCAAGACCCACGCTGATGACCTGTTGCTGTCATCCTCCAGCTGCAGCAAAGGAGGGAGCAGATCAGAACCTTCCTGAGAGTGTATGCGGACGCACTTCTGTGCCATCTAACTGTGCTAGGATCAGTGCTCTTCCCTGTCCCTGTCCCTGTCCTAGAGGTTGATGCCATGCAAACGTCAAGAAAGTAAAAGGAGGCATTGGGGGCTTTTTGTGCTTGTTCAGGACAGGAAAGAATCTTTTTTGGAGTTGATAGACACAGGTACAGAAAATTGCAAGCAGAAGTTGGTGAACAATGTGAACCGTCTGATGGGGCATTAGTTCACACTGGCAAGCCTTTGTCCTCCTGCTGGGCTAATCCAGAAGCCCCTCATCTTTCCCCAGCAATTTCTGGACTTGTGGAGCAGGGAAGTGGGCTCCTGAGAAACAATCCCTGAGAAGTGATTTTGGTGAGGAGCAACAGGGTTATAAATGGGCAAGGCATTGTTAGGAAAGCCAGGGAGAGAGACCAGAAGGAACACAAGGATACTGGACTCAAGGGGACACTGTCATTTAAGAAGACATGACTACTCAAGGAAGGGAGCATGGGCACACCAAGCAAACAAGCAATAGGCACTGCTCACAAAATATAGGGGCTCCAAAGACCTAATATAGACTAGACATGAAGTAATGCACACCTGTAATCCCAGCGGCTCGGGAGGCTGAGGCAGGAAGATCGTTAGTTCAAAGCCAGCCTCAGCAATGGTGAGGTGCTAAGCAACTCAGTGAGACCCTGTCTCTAAACAAAATACACAATAGGGCTGGGATGTGGCCTAGTGGTCTTATGCCCCTGAGTTCAATCCCCAGTAACCCCTGCTTAAAAAAAAAAAAAAAAATGTCTAAAAAGAAGCAGCAGTGAGAAAAAGAAGAGATGTAAAAGAGGGGAAATTTGGTTTTAGTTACAATAATAAATGTGGACAGCTGATAAAAATAGTTAAAAAACACTAGTATATAGGAGCCTGGTCCCAGCCTAGGTGTTCCTGGAAAAGAACAGGAATAAAGAAGGGATGGAGGGCAGGAAGAAATGAAAGAAGGAAGGAAAGATGAAATTTAGAAACTCTTTTACACCTGATGTCCCCAACACTCTAGTGTGTGCTGTGAATTTAACTGGGATTGTCCTGTCTCTGCTGCAAAGGACACAAAACTTCTTCTGGTATTACATCCCGCAACAGGCCAACTCCAAATCCCTGGCAGTCAGCCCCTTTGCTTTACTGCTACCTAATGTGTTAGGTGGTTTTAGTTTAGCTTTTGGGATAGCATCCTGGAAAGTGAAATCAGAAACAAGGCCAAAGCTTTGGAAAGAAGGAAAACATTTTTATCCCTAAACTTCCATTTTATGTTTATAGTTTTAGATTTATGTACGTGACTGTAAAAATATCCAAACTGCCAAAATCTAGATCCTTTCATTTTGGCCTTTATTTATATGGGTGAGAGTTCATGATCATTTAAATAAATTGAATGAATAACTTAAAAATATGGTCTAAAGAACTTTAAAATCCCCTTTCTTGCTTGCTTTCTCTCTCTTTAAAATGGCTAATCTTTTTTTCTATCTTCTTTTAAAACAATTTTGAATTGTTGAAGCCATGCCTCTTGATGTGAAAGATTATGTTGAGTATTTTTCTTTCCCTTCTTACATCTCCAAACTGAAGGTTAAAGTTTTCCCTACAGCTGAAACAACACAGGGCAAGAAAGAGCATCCCACTATGGTTATCTGGTCAACAGGACATGAAGAAGCTGCCCCCTTCCAAGATATCAAGTGAGTTTCTGAATATTCAGGCTAATAATTGTTCCCAAAATGTTGTGCGATTGGTGGCAGGGAAATGTCATGTATTGTGTAAACATGTATTGTGTGCAAACATTCCTACAAGAGTGGCCCACAGTAGATTTCTCATTTCCCATTCCCTGAATAGAACAAGTCTGACTTAAATCAAAAGAGGGAGAAGGAGAAGAAAGAAATGGAAGGATTCTCTTTTCACTTCGTTTTCTTTAGAGGTTTGAGGATACCCTTGAAAGGATCAAAGCTCCACTCCAGGTTGGCAACCTTGCAGAAGCAGTTCGCCAAAATCTTTATTTATTCATTTTAATTTCTCATTCCACTTGCCAGGAGTTCGTTTGAACATTTAGAGAATCTTTCACAATATATAAAATGAAACTATTGATGCATACAAAGTACAAAATGATTAATAAATAAAAACTTTTAAATGTTTAAAAAGCTTCAGCAAAAATTAAATTACAGGGGTGGGAATCTTGCCAGTGTGACGTGAGCTATTGTTCCCTTCTTTGGCAAACAGTAAGGACACTGGCACCTGGCCAAGGCAGTCTGGGAGTGCTCGGGACTGCATCTTGGGATTCTTGGTTTGTGATGGGCAAGCAAAAGCAAATTCATGGAGAGTTTCCCAGGCCCACAGAGCACGTGCTGAGCCTGCTGGGTCCTCTGGATCTCACACTCCCTTTCTCAGATGTATCAGGCTTCTCCAGAAAAAGGAACCAATAGAACTCATAGACACACTTGGACGGATTTAGTATAAGGAATTTCTCACATGATTATGGAAGCTAGCAAGTTCAAAATCTGCAAGGTAGGCTAGTCTGGAGATCCAGGGAAGAGCTCAGGTTGTGGTGGTTCAAGTTCAAGGGAGATCTGCTGAATTCCTTCTTGCTTGGGAGAGGTCCGTCTTTTGTTCTGTCTTTTGTCTGGTCCTCTTTTGTTTTGTCTTCATCTAATGGGATGTCACCCATCCATGCTATGGAGGAAAATCTGCTTAGTTCAAAATCTACTAACCTCAATGCTAACCTCATCCAAAAGTACCTCCACAGAAACGTCTAAAATAATATTTGGCCCTTTATGAAGGCAAGATGGCCCACGAGATGACATAAAACTGACCATCACATCGGCCTTGACCCTATACCACAGTCGAGGTAATGGTTTCAGAATGCAAATATAATCATGCCACTTCTCTGCCTAAAATCCTTCCAAGTTTCTCCTTTATCCTTAAGAAAAGCCCAAATTTACCAAGGCACCCAAGGTCTCCTGTGGTCTATTCATTGCTCACTTTAGGTTTTGCTGATTCTTGAACTTCAGCCCCCTTCAGGGTCAATCATTTTCAGTTCCACAGACACTCTTCACACCTTTACCTCTTTGTTCTTACTATTTATTCTTCCTAGGACATTCTCCTTCATTCCCAAAATTTTCACCTCATAGATTCCTATTCATGTTTTCCTGGTAAAATTTAGACTTAACTTCCTCCAGGAGAGCCGTCCCCGTTCGAGAGGTTGACTTAATCCCAGCACCCAGCATTCTCTCCAGCACACAGCATGTGCTTAGTAATCATTTCTTAAGCAGTTAAATGAAACCTACATGTTTTACAAGAATAACTCTGAGTGTGAGTATGTGTAGTTTTAGGTGACGGCATACTCTGGGTAATGGTAGACACTTTTGCTCATGGAACCAAACTTCTTAGTGCCTTCTGGGCTTTGCTTCTACTTTACAAATTGTCCTTCCTCTGAGTTCTGTGCTGGCTTCTGGTCTTCTCCCCAACCCCTGTGTGTTTAGGTGCCTCAGATTTATATATTCACTCCAAACCTCTCTTCCAAACTCCAAGCAGCTTTTTGACGTTATATTTTAGATAATCAAATGGACATCACAAATAAAATCATCAAGACAGATTTTTCTCCCAAAGTTGTTGGCAACTTCAATTACTGTAGTCACGAACTTTGTAATCATATTTACTCTTCTTTGCCTATCACTACATGTCCAATACATTGGAAAATTACTGTATCAGTCATTTCAAAATACAATATGACCACTCCCCACCCTTTCCCCAATACCACCTGTATTATCTTACCTGGATTGTTTCAACAGTCTGTTAGGTGGGCTTCTAGTGGCTACTCTGGCCTCCTGACACACTGTTCTCATTTTAGCAGCCAAGGCCATCCCTTTAAGAGACAAGTCAATCATGAAATTGCTTTTCCCAAAACATTGCAGTAGATCCCTATTTCAGAGTAAAAGCCACCTTTCTTAAGATGGTTGGAAAGTCCACATCCAGCTTGACCCCATCACTTGGCCACCTGAGGTCCTGCCCCTGGCCTCATGACTGAACCTCAATAACAAGACATATTCTCCCCAGAGCATTCTCTCTGGTTCCTCTCTGGAACCTTTTCTCCATAATCTGCTTAATGTCCTTACCTCCTTTGACTCTTTCAAAGTCCTCTTTCCCTGCCTTCCTACCCTCAGCACTCCTGACCTCATTCCCTGCTCTGCTTTTTGTGTCCTCTTAATCCATGCTATTGCACAGTGAGCTTATTTACTATGCTTATTGCAATCCATCTCCCTTGCTAGAATGAATATCCTTAAGGTTAGGGCTCCTGTCTGCTTTTTTCACTAATATTTCCTAATATAGAAAAATATGCATTAATTTTAAAATATAAAGTGTTTTGTAAATATGTATTGAATGAATGATGTTAACAACCAAATTTACCTTTCCAAGGCATAAAGTCCAGTGGTGAGTAACCATGTCTCCAACACTGCAGTTGGGGGTAGATCCAGTGACCCGTATGCTTTAAAAGCAACTTGGCTAATGTCGTGGCCATCAAAGTTTGAAAACATTGCTGAAAATCTCTCAGGATTCTAACTTAGAGTTAAAACATTCTGGTTAGAGATTTTATTCTCTCTATAAATCATCAGCTAACACAAAAAGTATCCTGGATGAGCAAAAAAAAAAAAAATGTTGTTCTGTTTTCCTGTTAAGTAATGATAACAAAAATCTATGTTTGAAATGTGCAGAGCTTTACAGGAAAAATCAAATATGCAGTTATTAGAATAAAGATGCTTCTAATGTCTCTTTACAAATGGAGACTTCCATTATGGGGACTTTTATCCCAACATTAACTGACCCTAAGCCCCACCTTTCTAGCTATCACATTTAATTTTAATGCTTTATTTTCTCTTTTCTTGACCCTTATACACACTAGAAGAGAAGGACTAACATTGAAGAGACACTGTGATGTTTGATGTAGGTTATAAATAGAAAAACCCAAAACTTAGAAAAACTAGCTACAGGCTTTAACTCACCCTGTATCCTCAGAAACTTCATTTCAATTCTCTGAAACTTGGTTTCCTCATCTATAACATAGAAGGGGAAATATGTTGAAATCCCTGTAAAAGCATTTTGCAAAGTGCTGTATGCACTAAAGTGTTATTGATAACACTAGTCATCTTTAATTTATTGATCTATATTTACAATGGACATTTTAAAATAGTGTTTTATTTGTTAGGACAAAGCTTACCAAAAATGAGTGTGTTAGATAGGGCAGGAGTACTCACTCTGTAGGGACAATAAGGGGATGCATTATCTGATAAGTTTATAAAAAAAAAATAACAAAAGTGATTGGGTGTTAGTCTGTTTCTCATCAACATCATATACCCTTAATACTTCGCAATGTCAGGTAAAATGCTACCTGCCGCTGGGTCAGACTCCTTCATTGCCTACCCCTGCCTTGGTGAACCATGCTGTTTCACTCATACTCCTGATGGGCCCCAGAGTGGACATGTGGCCCAAGCCTGACCAATCAATCTGTTCTGCCTGGACTCTGTGATTAGTTGGAAGATAGCTAAGAGGCCAAGTCAGTCCAATAAATGACAGGTGATTCTGGGATTTTGAGTCGTGGGCAGGATCTATTTGTTTCTATATGTGTTTCAGCTGGATTTGAGGGATAGGGCAAAATACATGTGCTGTACTTCAGGCTGCTCTCCTGCCAGCCCAAGGAGAGAGTCTGCCTGGGAACTGAGCCAACGCAACTGACAGCAGAGGTAAGAAATGGCAAGCGTGAGACCAGGTCTAAATGGCTTATTGGACTATGGATGGCTTCTGGGACTGTGTGTGCACACCAGCTTGGATTTACCTGGAATATGAAAGTCCCAAGCTAGTTTGACTTTTGTTTATTACACTTGTATTCTAAAAATCACTAATTAAAAAAAGTATTTATTAAAAGATGTGTTTGATTAACTCTGAAGAAAGCTAGTTCATGCCGGAAGTGAAGTGTGCAGTGCAGCCCATACAATGAACAAAGTTCAGGTTCAGTTCCAGTGCCTGCTCACTGCTGAGTCTGTTCCATAACCTACACAATAGGAGAGGAGGAAGGCAGGATAGATGATGGATGGATAATTCAAACTTTCTAATTCAAACTCCCAAAGTTTCCATGTGTAGCTCGGGCACACTTTGATACATGATGTAAAATTTGGAAACTGGTCCAGGTTTAAATGTAAAAGGACATTGACTTACCTGTCAAAACATGGAAATTAAACTTAAAAAACGCTATCTCTATGACACGTTGTGACGCCGGATGGACCATATGAAAATTATAAGGTAATTAACATGACTTTGGCTGCCACAGAAGCATAGTCATTTTTAGTGCTTTTACAACTATATTTTGATGTCAAAAGCACATGAGACTTCTGTATTTATAGTTGTTGGTTAATGCATTATAATTACAGATGTAATCAAAAAGAGAAGTTTGATTTTTTTTTTTTACCTAAATGACACCTTTAATGACTATTGAATAAGGCATGACTCCAATTAGAGATATCTTCAAAAAATCATACCTAATAACCTCATTTATTAGAATACTAAATAGAAGCTCTTTATTTCAAGGCCATCTCCTTTAATCCGCTTTTCAAGGGAAGGGCATGGCTTCCTGAATATTATGGAAGAGAAAAAAAAATTATGACTGGAGTTCAGCAAAGTTCATCTTACAGTAGAGAAATCACTGAACCGTGTTTTTTTTTTTTTTTTTCTTGGTTAAAATTAATTCAACCAACCATTTTTGGCTGCCTACCAGATGCCAAGTGGTATAGGAAATGTAGAAGTGAACAAGTCTCTAACACCTGCCTGCAATAGATTTAGAATGCAATGGGCGAGGGACAGGCCTGAATTAGTCCTTGAGGAATCAGTGAGTAGAAGAGAGAAGGTCTCTTCTCTTCACTAGAAGAGAGAAGGAAGGACATAGCCTGAGAGTCTGTGAGATGGAAAGAGAGGTAGTCTATTTGTAAATGTAATCAAGTTAAGATGACGTCATATTGGAATGAAACCTAATCCAATGAGTATTTTCCTGGAGAGATGAAGAACTTTGGGAAGAGAGACTCAGAGGGAAGAAGGCTGTATTAGGATGAGGCAAACTGTGGTGCTATGCTGTCATAGGCTAAGGAAAACCAAGAAGTACAACCACCACTAGACAGTAAGAAGAAGCAAGGAAGATCCTCTCTCCTAAACCCTTAGAAGAGAGCCTTCCTTCCCTGGCCCTGTCATCCAATTTGAGAAGGGTATGTCTCCGAAGCCACTCACCCCAAAAGAAATACACAAGGAGTAGATCTGAACTCAATACCCTGCCTGCACCAGAGTTACATCAGCTAACCAGGGAACTAGGGAGAAGGACAAAAGCTGGTTCTTCCAAGCCATGAAGATTGGGAGTTATTTTGTGGCATTAAAAAAAAAAAAAAAAAAAAAAAAAAAAAAGCTATTACAGTGATCTAAGTATTTCCTCTTGGTTTTATTTTAGCTTATTTTCCCAACCCAATCATCTGTTTTCAGTTTGCACTCCCCAAAGAAACAGCTTTATTTGATAGACAACTTTCTACTTACCTAGTGATTGAACATCCTATTAGAGAGACTTAAATAGTTTATAATCCCTCACTTCTAGATGTTAGGATAGAAATAATTTTCCCTGAAACTGTATGGCCACATGCTTTCTCAGATAATTTCCTATAAGCTTCCACATTTTTGCATATGGAATGTGTTTCTCCCAAAGAGTTAGAACTTTGGCAGAAGTAACCAGAGTGATAGTGAGTCCAAGGTGCCTAGTGTCTTGCCTTGTGGAAGACAGGAACTCAACTATAGTTGTTTTCAATACCTGAGAAGGATTGAGCGTTTTTACTTCCAGAACATACATAAAATTATCCAAGTTGTCCATTTAGAAAATACATTTTAAAAATTTAGAAAGGTTTAGGTAGATTGGCTATCCAAATGGAATGGCATGAGCTCTATAGAATTGCCACAAATTCAATGGCAAGGGCAGGCAGGGAATACAAAGTATTTTCAACAGAATCCAGTGTCAAGGTTAAGAATAGGATTTTAGTGCCACAGTTCTTCAACTGAAGCCTAAGCCTTATACTATGAGTTCTTAGGTAAAGTACCTTGGTTTCTTCTTCTCATTGGTAAACTGGAAATGAAAATATCATTACCAATGCAAGAATTTCTTTGTGAGGAGTATGTGATGCAAGTAGGTGTAGAATAATCAGCTTGCACTATTTATTTTAGCAGTGGGGCTAAAATAAATCTTAGTTATTACTACCACTGTTCTTTTATTTTTTTTGTTTTTTTATAATTCAGATTGTTGCACACTGAATGCTTGTGTCTCCTGAGATTCACACATAAATACCAATGTGATGGTACTTGAACATAGGGCCTTTAGGAAGTTATTAAGCCTAGTTAGGGCATGAATGTGGGGCCCTCATAACTGTTTTGGTGACTTTATAGGAAGTCACACTAAGAAAAGTCTTTATCCCAAATCTCCATCATGTCTGATTAGGGCCAAACTTCCTTATCAAGACTCCTGTAGTGCAAGAATTAATATCAAGAATCAATAAATAGCATGGATTCAAACTAAAACATTTCTTCTCAGCAAAAGAAACAATCCATGAGGTGAATAGAGAGCCCTACAAATTGGGAACAAATTTTTACCACATGCACATCAGATAGAGCACTAATCTCTAGAATATATAAAGAACTCAAAAATCTTAACACCAAAATAACAAATAACCCAATCAATAAATGGGCCAAGGAACTGAACAGACACTTCTCAGAAGAAGATATATAATTGATCAACAAATACATGAAAAAATGTTCAACATCTCTAGCAATTAGAGAAGTGCAAATCAAAACTACTTTAAGATTTCATCTCACTCCAGTCAGAATGGCAGCTATTAAGAATAAAAACAATAAATGTTGGTGAGGATGTGGGGAAAAAGGCACACTCACCCATTGCTGATGGGACTGCAAATTGGTGAAGCCAATATGGAAAGCAGTATGGAGAATCCTTAGAAAACTGGGAATGGAATCACCATTTGACCCAGCTATCCCACTCCTCGGTCTATACCCAAAGGACTTAAAAACAGCATACTACAGGGACACAGCCACATCAATGTTTATAGCAGCACAATTCACAATAGCTAAACTGTGGAACCAACCTAGATGCTCCCTCAGTAGATGAATGGATAAAGAAAATGTGGTATACATACACAATGGAATATTTTTCAGCATTAAAAGAGAATAAAATCATGGCATTTGCAGGTAAATGGATGGAGTTGGAGAATATAATGCTAAGTGAAGTTAGCCAATCCCCAAAATGGCTGAATGTTTTCTCTGATTTAAGGATGCTGACTCATAATGCACTGTGGACACAGGTGGGGCATGGGAGGATTAGATGAACTCTAGATAGGGAAAAGGGGAAAAGGAGAGGGAGGAGAAGAGAGGGGGCATGGGGTAGGAAAGACAGTGGGATGTGATGGTCATCATTACCCTAAGTACATGTATGAAGAAATGAATGATGTGTCTCTACTTTGTGTACGACCAGAGATATGAAAAATTGTGCTCTACATGTACAATATGAATTGTAATGCATTCTGCTGTCATATATAACAAATTAAAATAAAAAGAAAAGTCTCCATGATACTATAGTGAGATGGAAGCCACAAACAAACCTAGAAGAGAGCCGCCCCCCTGGAGTGAGTCTCCTGGAATCCTGACCTTAGACATTCAAGCCTCCAGAACCACAAGAAAATGAATTCTTGTTGTTTAATCCACTTGGACTGATATACTGCATGACAGTCCTAGCACATTAAAAGAGATTTTATTCTATTTTTTATTCTTCTAGTTATTCCAACCCTTATGAGAATTAATACTTTCTAATTCATTCATCTTTCAGCTTTTTATAATCTCTGTATTAGTTAGGGCTCTTCAAAGCACAAATAACAGAAGCCTAACTCAAATTGGCTGAAAGCAAAAAAGGGAATTCATTTACTCGTACATACTACTAACATACCAAACATCACAGCCTAACAACACTGTGGAGTATTGGTCTTTTACCCCCCTGGTCATGTGGTTGATTGGAAGCTGTGAATCAAAGTTGCTGCTTAGCATCACAAGAGAGTAGCACAGGAGTAGGTCAAAATTCAAAATACAGTTTCTACTGAATGAATATTATTTTTGCAATATTGTAAAATGGAAAAATGTAAATGAAATGATCTTAAGTCTGAGGACCTTGTATATGTCATGGGAAGAAATTCTTTGGGCCCCTCTCATCTGTCTACTTTGCTTTTAACTCTTCTTCCATTTGCTCAAGAGAGACGGATGCTAGACAATTTTCCCAGATTGTGAATAGCAAAGGACCATGTTGCCTGTGTGCAAAGCGACTAGGCACCTACACTGTCTACCTGGCCACACCAGGTATAGTAGGACCTGCATTTCTCATAAAAGCCATATGTTGGCATCAGGATGTTAGGAAGGGAATGAAAAAAAAAAAAAAAAAAGAGAAAATAGAAGAAACCCAGAAGGAAAGACTGAAGCTCTCCAGTACATGTCACAACAAGTGAAGAACTAAGATAGAATGGTTCAGAGAAGTAAAGTTTAGGCCAGTTTTGTAACTGAGTTTCTATAGGGTAGATTTTATTGCTAACAAAATGCTAATCAATTGTTTGAGAAACCTACACAAGTGGCAATAAATTTAAGTAAACATAAGAAAAAGTTTGGTTAGACATCTTCTTTATGGCATCTTCTGCCTTTAACAGTTTCAAAATTTACTGCCAGGTGAATGTGGAATTCCTGACACTGAAATAATCAGTAAATATGATCTTGTATCATCATCAATATCATTCCCAGCTTCTTCTGTTTGTAACCTGCTGGAAACCATAAACTGAAAGGTGGATAGGCTCAGTTCTTTCCCATGCCCTGGAGGAGCTCATGATCTAGGATGAGATCATTTCTGGTTAAATTCCTGACAAAAGCCCTCCTCTAAAATTTGAAAATTAGAAGTTCATATTTTGCTACTATGTGATGTAATAGTTAATGTAACAGCATTTACCACAACAGTGTTTGTGACTAGGCAAACTAAACCTCTTTTCTGCCATGGCGGGGTCTGAAGTCCAGCCTTATGTGTGCTTAGGACTGGTTATTTTGAGCACTGGACCTGAGCTACTTTCAGTGGAGTTTTTCCATAGAACCTTCCTTCATGACAAGCTCTTCAGAGGATCATTCCTTAGCTTTTGAAAATAAATCCTAAACAAGTTAATGTTGATGCTCATTTGTAATACTTGGTTATAAAGGGACTTGCCAAGTCAAATTATCTGAGTATTTTAAGAATGTTATATGCATCACCACATTTTTTTATCATCTGTATAATCAGAATACTGCTTACCCAATTCTCTCCAGCTGTTAAAATTTTTGTTTAAAGAATTTTCCAATTTGTTATGTATGAAAAGACAACCACTTTATTTTGCATTTATTTCACTGTTAGATCAAATATTTTTTATTTTTATGGCCCATTTTTCTTTCATTTTTTGTGAACTAAGAAAGGACAAATATGAAAATAGATACATTTCTGGATACCAGTTTAAACAGAGTTGAATTCAATGAAATGACAAGCATTTTATATTTGAACCAATACTCCCAAATGACCTTTCCTGAAGGACATAAGAAAACTTGTATTATTTTTAATTACCACTGGCTAAGTTCTTTGATTTTCTCTTCCTACTCATGAATGATCAACATGGCTTTCTTTGTCAATCAGTGCAGTTTATTGTTCTTTCTCCAACAATTATTATGTACCATATCTGAGGACCATCTTGGGTTTCTGAATAATGGTAGAAATTGGGGAGATAGACTTTGATTACTGTTATAATTCTTTCAAAAGAAATCCCACGATCATATAAATTGAGAACTTTATTGATCCAGTCTGTTATCAATAGGTCATCTCATTCCTTATGTTCCAGCAATTATAGACTATGCTTGTCAATCTTCAGTTTAGCCATGGGAGAAACCATCAAGTTAGAATCAAGTTAGCTGGGCATGGTGGCACATGCCTGTAATCTCATCGGCTCATGGGGCTGAGGCAGGAGGATGGTGAGTTCAAACCCAGCCTCAGCAACTTAGTGAGGCCCTAAGCAACTCAGAGAGACCCTGTCTCTAAATAAAATACAAAAAAGAGACTGGAGATGTGGCTCAGTGTTTGAGTGACCCTGAGTTTAATCCCCAGTACTCAAACCAAACAAACAAACACAAACCCAAAAATCAACTAGCTAGAATCAAGTAAAATCTTGAGTTTCTAGACCACGGTTTTCCAAAACATTGACTGCTGGTGGATCACTCACATCTCAATCACCTGGGCAGCGCCGCCATTCCTTACCTAACAAATTATGGTCTCTAGAATGAAGACCTAAAACTTCATGTTTTTTTTTTTTAACAAGCCCCCAAATGTTATTGTGCTACATCCTGTTCTCTGAGATATTTAATTATTGCCTCTCTTACTTTTTGTACAAGGGGAGAACATTAAACTAACTCAAATTTTATTTCCAATTCTCAGAGATTTTGCTGTGGTATTAATGCACTAGTCATGTTAAGTCACATATTCTTCAAACTAGAGTGAGAGGAAGAAAAAAAAATAACACAAAAAATTCAGGTTGTGGGGCCTGAAGTTTTGGATGAATAATGGTATTCCCCAATCTTGCCAAAAAAACCCACAGAGCATCCCTTATTTAAGAGGGCCTTCACTTACTTGTCTTAATAAGACCCAGCCAGCTGGAAGACATCTTTTACAGATGATAAAGAACATGGTGCCTCATGTATTAACAACATGGTATCCTGAGAGCCAGGTTTGGGCTGAAAGCCAGACAGATCTGGTGTGAAGGAGCCTCCCAACTTCATTCCTTATTACCTCCAGAGCCTTGCTCAAGCAACTTCAACTTTCTTATCTTCAGTTTTGCTAACTGTGCTAAAAATGGCTAACACTTATTCCTTTTTTTGTAAATTTGTGAGTATTTATTTTTCTAGTATCCAGATATTTATTGCCCAATACAGAAAATGGTTAATCAAAATACAGTCTATGTCCAATATCAAAATAAAATGGAATAACACTGAGTTTTGGGATTGGTAGCTTTTACTTACTTAATATAGGAATATCTGATGAACCTGTATGTTTTTATTGACCTGAAAGATGAGAAAAAAAACATCAAGTTTGTTTCTTCCTCTCAGACAACATGAAAAGAAACAAAAGAAGCTAGATCCTAGCCCCCAATTTGCTGAACTTTTTGTGACCTAAAATTTTGCTTCACTGAAAAAGAAAAGCCAGTTGTTTGTTTCCAATAAAAAGGTGTCCACTATTTCTAAATGAGTGGGCCTAGGAGCAAGAAAACCAAGTAAGAAATAAACTTACCTTTGATATAACAACCACAAGGAGTGACCAGAGAAAAGACTCAAATTTAATAACAAAAAGTGGAAGAAGCTCTTCCAAAAGCAAAGATCCTGGATGGAAGTGCTGTGGTGTGTGTGAATGTATTTGAATAAAATCACGTGGTGACCCAACTCAACTGCCTGCTTCCCTTTGGAATAGGCGAGGGAGTAGGACCCCTTAGGAGTCTCCCACAGGTGTTCAGGTGGGGCTGTCAATCAAGCTGCCCATGTTCTCCTGCTGCAAAATGTGCTTTGTGAAACAATTGACCAGTCCCTCTGCACTTAGTGATTTGTGCTGGGGAAGGACATGTCATCCACAGGCTATGAAGAGTTCTTTTAGAAGAGGCTGATATGGAATTTGGGAGAGAGAGCTCTTCTTTTGAAGACAGAGAGATTCCCAATGACATTGTTTAGTGTCTACATTCAACTATTACAAATGTGCAGAACTTTTCGTTTACATGAGCCAATAAATTCCTTTTTCAGGCTTTACGTAGTTTGACTTGATCCATTAACAGTCTAATTTCATCAGTCTGAGTGATGAGGCTAGAAAAAACTGGAACCACCACTAACTCAGTGGTCTTCACCAACTGTTGGCTGTTTTTAAGCATTTTGAGATGTTCCAAGAGTTTCTGCTGTTCCTGTCATTATTGCTATGAATGTCCTAACAGTGTTTTTATCATCCCACTAATTTTGACCTGACCTGGATTCATACCTACAGGCACTTGTAGCCTCCTTATTTTGAAGACTGGGTGAGCTTTAGAGCATGCAGTGGGCTGGAAAGACCATAAACAAGACTGGTTTTGTGAGAAAGAGCCTGCCAGGAATATGCCTGAGGCATATTGTGTGAGCAGCTGCCCTCAGCAGCAGTGAGAATCTATCAGAAAAGAAGGTGGAGAAATAAGTTTGCAAGCAACAGTTTGAGATCAAGGGGATGCAGAGCGTGGAGCCCTTGCATGTATCCTCACTACCATCGGGATAGAAACCAGATGAGAAGAGCACGAACCATCCATCCCTGGGAATGGAGTACAGATTTGCTGTAAAGCCGTCTGCATTTTGAATGGAATTCATCTTGTGCAAACTCAAATGATGATTCACTCTGTACTTGGACCTACTCCATTGAACAGGCTGAGCACCGTGGCTGCCAGGCCCAGTGGAGAGCATCCAGGTTGCTTCTGCTGTCCTGTCTCCATCTCCTCCATTCTTGGACCTTCTCCAATCACAGTGACCTTCTAGGTCACTGGGACATAGCCAGTAATCCTGGGGTATATTGGAATGGTATGATGGCAGGATGGCAAAGAAGAAAGGGTAAATTCTGAAATCAGACAGAAATGGGTTCAGGTCTCCATTTTTCTTCTTTGCTCCCTTTTCCCTTCCTTCATTACTTTTGAAGCACCTACTATGTCCAGATGCTGTATTAGATACTAGGGATAAAGGGATGAACTAAAACAAACAAACAAAAATATAGTATTAGCCCTTTTGAAATACATAGGAACATTCGATAATTGAACAACTTTATAATCCCTGGTTTGGACCACCTTAATTCATCTGTCTCAGCCTCGGTCCTCACCTGTAAAATGGATAGTAAAATGCTGATCTTGCATAATTGAAGAAGACTTCAAGTATGTGAGATCTTGGAACATAACAATTTGTGGATTCTAGAGTAAAGAATAAACCTTCTTTAAAAGATTGTGAAAGTTCATTAATATTAGGCAGTAACTTGTATGTGCTTAACTCTGCTTGTGGGAACTAAGTAGAAGAAATACTGTGAATCTGTAGATTAATTGACCTCAGCTGTTCTTAGTCTCCAAGATTGTTGTTGTATAGAATGATGATGTTGAAGCAACTGGAATCACATGGTTGTCAAAGAACCTGAGTTAGCTTCAAAAAAAGAAGAAAAAAAAGGCAAATATTTTCAGAACCCTTTGCAAGCCAAAAGCAGGGGTTTTCAATTGAAGGAGATCACACACAGGTGACAATTAGCCTTGTAACTAGGGAAGGTGCTACTGGCATCCATTTAGTGGGTAAAATCCTTATATGCTGCCAAACATTCTATAATGCACAGGACAGATCCACCCTCATCCCTCCACACAAAACCGAGAATGATAGGGACCAAAAAGTTTAAAAATGTCAAGATTAAGAACCCGGATTGTAATAAACTATGGGAATTCAAATTAATGCTATGCCTGGATGATTTCAGCTAAATGTCGTGGAGGAAGGACACAGGTAGGAAGGATCTAGCAAAGTCAATGAAGCTATACTTCCCTCAACAATATGAAATGTTGACGAAAGGAAAGAAGACTCACACATGAAAATAATTTGTAGAACAAAATAGACATCTCATACCCTGGTGTAAGATCCCTGGATTAAGTCAGATTATAATTATTTCAGATTTGCTATTCACTTACCATATGACCATGTTGTTTATCATTTCTGAACTACTAAATTTGCCATTGAAAATGGATTAAATGGTTCTGAAAGCAGAGTCCACCATTAGAATTTCATGAGCTTAGACTTAAAAAAAAATGGAGTCATTTTTCAATACCTTTTTTTTTTTTAATTTATTTTTCTGTAGTGCTGGGGAACGAACCCAGTGCGTCATGCATGCTAGGCAAGTGCTTTACCACTGAGCCACCATGCCAGCCCAAGCATAGATGTTTGAATCCAATATCACAGACTCAAATTCTTCTGTTTCCTAGGTGACAAAACTTGGATAAGCCATTGAAGGTCTTTGAAACTCAGTTTTATAATATATTTTTCAGTAAACCTCCTAGCATATATATCTATTTTTTAAGTTATATCATTATCAACTGTGGGGAATATTGAAGTATTTTACACGGGACTGCATGCTTCCACAGCATGATTCAGGAAGAAAGACAGAATGAGGCTCTTTGTAAAGTCAATGCACGTGGTCTCCCAGTAAGTCTCTTAGTGTGGACCAACATCTATTCTAAATATATCATAAGCAAGTTATTGCCCTTCAGAAAACTCGGCCACCCCATCTATAGGATAGAATAATTGCTACCCTAAAAGAACTATAGGACATTATATGTTCTCTGTTTTCTAATAACCCTGCACATCGGCTGGACATTCTCAGCTTCTTCACGTCTAGATCCAAAGAGGAACAAATTTTTCCTTTCAAATCAGCCTCAGGGCCCTCTTTATTTGTGCCAATGCCAGGAAATAGGTGAAAAGAAGTTAAACAAGGAAATCTAGTATAAACATTAGCTGGCTCAGGGATTCAAAACAGGAGCAAACAGACCCTGCATTACTTGAGATAGGGGTGGCAGTTTGGGGGAAGACACGTGGGACAGGAAAGTTTGGGCAAAAGCTATGGTATGTGTAACATACTGAGTATGAAATTCGGATGGTGAGTATTGCTGTTTTAGTCAGCTTTTTCATTGCTGTGACCAAAAGACCTGATAAGAACCATTTAAAGGATGAAAAGTTTATTTGGTGATCATGCTTAGTCCATAGACAGCCAACTCCATAGCTCTGGGTCCACAGTGAGGCAGAATTCATGTCAAAAGGGTGAGGTGAAGGAAGGCAGCTCAGCACATAACAATCAGGAAGCAGAGAGAGACAGTTCATCACCAGGGCAACAAAATATATACCCCAAAGGCACACCTCCAAGTGACCCACCTCCTCCAGCCAAACTGTACTCGCCTATATACCACCCAGGTAATCCATATCAGTAGATTAATGCTCTGATTAGGTAAGGCTCTCATAACCAAATCATTTCACTTCTGAATGTTCTCATATTGTCTCACCCATGAGGTCTTGGGGGTTACCTTGTATCTAAACTGTAACAATTATTCTTGAGTATTAATGAAATCAGTATGTTGAAGAGATATCTGCCTTCTCAGTTTCTTTGTAGCACTAGTCACAGAAGTCAGCATATAAAGTTGACACATCTATTTATCAATGGATGAATGGATCAAGAAAATGTGGAATACACAATGGAATATATTTCAACCATGACAAGAAGGAAATCCCGTCATTTGGACCATTGTGGATGCCTCTGGAAGATATTTTGCTAATTGAAATAGCCAGGCATAGAAAGATAGATACCACATGGTCTCACTTACATGTGGAATCTGAAACAGTTCGATTCATAGAAGCAGGGAATAGAATGGTGGCTACCAGGAGTTGAGGTGGGGGCAGGGGCGGAGCAGGTGGTGGTTGAAAGATGTAAAATTCCAGTTACCAGAGGAATCCGTTTGAGGCTCCATTATATAACATGTTGAATGAAGATCATATATATATATATATATATATATATATATATATATATATATATATATGGTATAAGTATGTGAAGTAATGTATATGTTAAGTAGTTTGATGTGTTAAATGGTAATGAACTCCGTTTCCTTACTCAGTTAAAGGATGAGATTGAAACCTGTAATACCTAAACTCTTACTTTATGGATAACCTTGTGAAAATCAAATAATAAAGTTGGCATGGAGGAATTTTGAAAAGTTAACTGTTATAGTGGATGGGAAGGATGCTCAAATAGAAAAGAAGATTTAAACACTTACTTTGTTTGGAAAGAAAAGTCAGCAGAAATACCATCAGAAGGAAGCTGGTAGTTTCAGACTTGAACACAAGAACTGAGATATAGACATAGTGGCAAAAGTCAGGTAAACTAGATGTGGGAGAGAGATTTTGTGCAATAAAAGAAGACATTTATGTTGTACAGTTTCTTACTTCCAGATCATGTAGTAGTAATAGAATTGTTGTTTAAAAGCCTCCATTTTGCTAATGTAAATATGGGAGGAAAACATATTCTGCTGGCCCCATTATGTAACTAATACATATCGTCAACTTTACTTTTAAACTCCCAAAGATTCAGAGGCACTGCTGATAAATATGCTGATACACTAAGTCCATTTATTTTTTAATTATGTCTAAAAATAAAGCTAATTCACCAGTTCAGCAATAGAATCTATTCAATGTGTATACGGTTGAAAATTTTTATTGTCGATTTGAAATGCAGTAATTCCAGAATAGCTGCATATCTATTTAGTTCTGAAGAATGCGAAGAGAAAGGAAACTCTTTTTTAATAAAAATATTCAGAAATGGAAATTATCTTAACCATGAACACTATCTCCCAAACCCCAAAGTTTGTTAGCATGTGAAGTCTCTCTTGACATTTACTTTGTGGAATTTTTGATTACATGCATGTACT
The DNA here is from genome assembly GCA_025594165.1 of Tamias sibiricus. Taxonomy (NCBI): domain Eukaryota; kingdom Metazoa; phylum Chordata; class Mammalia; order Rodentia; family Sciuridae; genus Tamias; species Tamias sibiricus. The sequence goes on from CM046662.1 coordinate 18,750,761, forward strand.
ATTTAGAAATCAAATATGCTGTCTGTTGGATGTTGTCCTCTCCTCTGGGAGTTTTCAAGGAACTAAATAAGATATTCACAAGTTGAGATCCCCCAGGATTGTCATGAGATGAACTCTCGCACAGAACATAGCTCAACTACTACAGAATAAATTCTACCACCACTCAAGAGTTCTCAGAAGAAATAAGTATAGACAAAAACCAGGAGTGAATATGCTGGACAGAGAAATCATTCTTTTTTTTTTGAGGTAAAATTTATTCTTTATTAGTTGAAGATAGACAAATGCACTGGGAAAAATGAACTACTATACTCAAGTCTTCTCCCAGTCCCTCACAAATATTTTTTCACACTATAGCAGTTTCCTTCTCCCATGCTACATAATCCATGGGGCATGGCTCCCCTGGTCAAAAGTGGTGCCCAATCTACCCAATAACAAGTTGGATATTGACTTCAGGGAGACTGTAGGTCTCATGCAGTTATTTCATGAGTGAAAAAGCTGATCTTTCCTTTCCCTCATCCATCAAAGAATAGTCTTAGGAGTGTATAGAAGTTTGGGACAAATTCCAGGTTCAATTCAGTATGAAATGTAGATAGTCTTGTCAATACCCTAAACAAGTTAATCTTATTTTGACATTCCAACACATTTCAATTCTGTCAATGGTATTATCGACTATTTGTTGTCGGTGATCTTTCCCACAACTTATGCAATTTTGCGAGACTCTGCATATAGTTTTCAGTTTTGTTGAGAGACCATTCACTTACCATTAAATTTACCCTTTAGAAGTAAGTACACAGTTCAACAGACTTTTGCGAGTTCACAGACTTGCATGATTATCATCACTATCAAACTTTAAGACGATTCTTAGTTCACCTTTCCCCCAATATAAACAGTATCCATAGCAGGTCAATCCTCATTCCTGAACCCTCCTTCCCACTCAACCCTCGTAATTACTAATTTACTTATTTCCGTTGACTCGCTTGCTCAGATTTCACATAATAACTGCAGCATGTAGTCGTTGCGACTGATTTCTTTCACTTAGCATAGTATTTTCAAGTTTTATTCCTCTTGCAGCATGGGTCAGTACTTCCTTTCTTTCTTCAGGTGAATGATATTCCACTATATGGATAAACCCACATTTTGTTCATCCACTGAACAGGTAATGAACAAATCTGTTGTTTTGACTTTTGAGGCTATTATGAATAACGCTGTTATATGCATCCACAGACAGGTTTTTATATGAACATGTGGCAATTCTCTTGAATGTATATTTATGGAGATTCTGTACTTCATAAATTGAGATAAGACCAAGTGGTTTTCCACTGCGACTTCACTGTTTTATAGTTTCACCAGAATCATAGAACATTTCCAATTTCTTTACTTGTTGCCGCCTGAAGCGCTTGGAGCAACGGAGCCGCGGGAAAAACTTCAGAAGCAAACTGGAGACAAACAGCTTTTTATTCTGATGACTTTTCTCCCTGGTTCTAACAACGACTAACACACGCCAAACACACCCTAAAATGGCGCTGACCCGATCAGCAATTTCGGCCAAGTCACTCGAGAGCCCGCAACAAGTCCCGTGAGACTACGGGAGGCGACAATGGCCAAATCTCCACGGCTCTTAGTCAACTGCAATTCAAGTCAATCCCCAAACAGGGCTCCTGCATTTACTCATTGAGAATTATTTGTCTGCCTTTATCATTATAGAAATCTCAAGAGTGGGGCTGGGGTTGTGGCTCAGTGGTAGAGAGCTTGGCTGGCATGTGTGAGGCACTGAGTTTGGTCCTCAGCACCACATAAAAATAAACAAGTAAAATAAAGGTATTGTGTCCATCTACAACTAAAACATTATTTTAAAAAACCAAAATCTCAAGAATGGGTATAAAATGGTTCTTTTTTTCTTTTTCTTTCTTTGATTCTTTTTTTTTTTTTTTTTTTTTTCCGTGAGAGGATAACTGGGGAGTAAATTCAGGGACACTCAACCACTGGGCCACATCCCCAGCCCTTTTTTGTATTTTATTTAGAGACAGTGTGTCACTGAGTTACTTAGCACCTCTCTTTTGCTAAGGCTGGCTTTAAACTTGACAGCCTCCTGCCTCTGCCTTCTGAGCTGCTGGGATTAGGTGTGTGCCACAGGGCCCTCCTGAAATGATTCTTTATTGTGAATATGATTTGCATTTCCCTGATGACTGATGTTAAATATCTGTTTATGTCCTTATTGGTCATTTTTTTTTTCTTTTGTGGAGAAATATTTACTCAAATTCTTCAACCATTCTCTAATTGGGTTATTTGCTTTTTCATTATTATCAAAATTCTGTATGTATTCTTTAATAAGTCTCTTGTTAAATACGTGGCTTGCAATATTTTCTTCTTTGTGTCCATTGAATTTCAAATTATTTTATTTCAATGAAGTTTTTATCTATTTTTATTTTGCCCCATGTGCTTCTTGTCTTGTATCTAAGAAACATTATCTAACCCAAGATCATGAGGATTTATTTCCATTTTTTTAATTTAAAAAGTTCCATAGTTTAGCTCTGATATATGTATGTTTCTCATCTATTTTTTAATGAGTTTTATATATGATGTGAGAAAGGGGTCCAGCTTCATTCATTTCCACGTGGAAGTCCAATTGTGTCATAATGTCTTCTTGAAAAGATTATGCTTTATCCACTAACTTGGGTTAAAACACTTTTCAAAAATCAATTGACCATAATTTATTTATTTCTGGACTCTCAATTCTATACGATCAATCTAGTTCCAAATTTCTGTAGGTTTCAGAAATCAGGACATCTGAATCTTCCAACCTTCTTCTTTTTCAAGATTGTTTGACCCCTCTGCAGCCCTTGAATTCCAATATAAATTTTAGAAAAAGCTTGTAGGTTTCTTCAAAAAGACCTGTTGAATTTTAACTGACATTGCACTGAATCTGTATTATCAGTTTAAGGATTCTTGTTATCTTAATAATACTGTGTTCTCTCAATGAACATGGGATATCACTCCATTTATACTTAATTTCTTTCAAAAGCTTTTTGTAGTTATCAATGTACACATTTTCTCCTTCTGCTATATTTTTTAATTATTCTTTTTACTGCTATTGTAAATGGAATTACTTTGATAATTTCATTTCAAATTGTCCTAGTGTATATAATTGACTATATATATTGATTTCCTACATCGTATGTTGCATATTTTGTTTCTTGAAATCTTTCTGGAATTATTTACTAGTGCCGATTTTTACTGTATTTCTTAGAGTCTCTTACATGAAAGATACGTTATTTGTGAATAGGGATAGTTTTACTTTTTCCTTCATACTATAGTACCTTTTATTTACTTTTCTCCATTAATCACTCTGGCTAGGATCTTCAGTACAATGTTGACTATGTAAGTAGTGAGCCCAAATGTCCTTGGATTATTCTTGATCTCAGAAGGAAAGCATTCAGTCTTTTTTGGGGGGAAGGGGGGTGGGGATGGAACTCAGGGGCACTGGACCATTGAGCCTCATCCCTAGCCCTGTTTTGTATTTTATTAGAGACAGAGTCTCACTGAGTTGCTTAGCACCTCGATAAATTGCTGAGGCTGGTTTTGAACTCATGACCCTTCTGCCTGTGCCTCTGAAGCCGCTGGGATTACAGGTGTGCACCACTACGCCTGGAAGCATTTGGTCTTTTATCCTGAACTATGATCTTAGCTGTGGCTGGGTTTTTCATCGATGTGTTTTATCAGACTAAGGGAAGTTCTTTTCTGTTCCTAAGTTGTTGGATGTTTTTACAATGAAAGGGTGTCAGATTTTGACAAATGCCTGTTTTGATATCTATTGAACCAATCATGTGTTTTCCCTCTTTATTCTACCAATACGTGTATTATGCTCATTGATCTTTTTTTTACATGAATAGATTTTTGTATGTTAAATGACCAAATAGGCACATCCCATTTGGTCATGGTGTATAACCGTACTTATTTATAATTTAGTATGACTTGTTAGTGTTTCCTTGAGGATTTTTGCATCTATATTCATAAGAAATATTCATTTTCTTTTCTTGTGAAGTTTCTGTATGCCGTGGTGTTAAGTTAGTAGCATCCTCACAGAATGAGATGGAAGGATTCTTCCTGTCTTTGACTTTTGGGAAAAGTTTATAAGACCTGGCATTAATTATTTTTTAAATGTTTGGTGGACTCACCAGGGAAGCCATTAGTCCTGGGTTTTTCTTTTATTGTTGCACTAGGGATTGAACCCAGGGGCACTTAATCACTGAGCTATATCCCCAGCCCTTTTTACTGTTTATTTTGAAACATGGTCTCACTAAGTTGCTTAGGGCCTCCCTAATTTACTGAGGCTTGTCTTGAATTTGTGATCCTCCTGCCTCAGCCTTCTGAGCCACTGGGATTGTAGGTATGCACCACTGTGTAGTCCTGGGCTTTTCTTATAGGAAGATTTTGATTAATAATTCAATTTTTCTGCTTGTTCTATCATATCCATTTCTTCTAGAATTGGTTTTGGTAGTTAAAGTCTTTCTAAAAATCTTCCCAGTCCATCAAGGGTATTTAATTTGTTGGTATACAGATGCATATTATATTCTCTTAAAGTTCTTTATATTTTTGCAGGGGTGGTAGTAATGCCCCTCTTTTTTATCCCTTATTTTGGCAACTTGAATCTTCTCCTTTTCATGGACATAGTGACTAGATGGCAAATCCTTAATTCAATTTTACATTTCTTTGTATCTGGGCTTTTCTCTTTGTGTCTCAAACTATGGAATTCTCAGCCTTGATAATAAACAAAGGCGATTCTACCTTGAAATCTCACTGTGGACACCAATATCTAGCAGGCAATTCACAGTGGAAAGACTTGCTCTCCCAAGCGTGGTCCCCAAAACTATAACCCCAGCACCATCTGAAAGAAAAACGTGGGACCCAGCTCCGGAGCTACTAAATCATAATCTGCATTTTACCAAGGTCCCCAGGTGATTCGTATGCACATTGAACGTCAAGAATTCTCAATTTAAAGGAAAGAGAATTTATCAAATCAGGCCTTTCCCTGTCACCATATTTCATCTGAGACTCCAACATAGATATACAATTTATGGGATGAGAAAAATCTCAAGAAAGCTATCACAGAAAATTTCCTACCTGCTCCTTTCTTCCTCAAGGAAAGTGATGGGGTGACCCCAACCCAGAGGTCCACAGTAAGTACAGTCATGTAAGTCCTTTCACCCCACCCTTCTCTCTCTGTACTCCATCACCTCACTTCCACTGCCTGATTTAGCTGGAGACTCAGCTTCTTCCCTCAGGAATTTTGCCCCTTGTTTTTTTTTTTTTTTTTTTTGTTGTTGTTGTTCTTTATTTTTGTTGTTGTTTGTTTGTTGTACTTCAAAAATTTTTTTAATTTTTTTATTTGTTTTAATTAGTTATACATGACAGTAGAATGCATTTATGCACTATGATATACCATACATAGATGGGATATAATTTCTCATTTTTCTAAATGTACATGTTGCAGGATCATATTGGTCATGTAGTCACATATATACATACAGTTATAATGTCTGTTTCATTCCACTATCTTTCCCATCCCCTCCCTCCCCTCCCATCACTTCCCTGTTCCTTATCTAAGGTAACCCAACCTTATTGTGAATTGGCCTGCATATTAGAGAAAATATTCGGTCTTTGGTTTGGGGGATTTGTTTATTTTGCTTAGCATGATATTCTCCAACTCCAACCATTTACTGGCAAATGCCATGATTTCACTCTTTAAAGCTGACTAATATTCTATTGAGTATATATACCACATTTTCTTTATTCATTCATTTATTGAGGGACACCTAGGTTGGTTCCATAGTCTAGCTATTGTGAATTGAGCTGCTATAAACAATGATGTGGCTGCATCATTATAGTATGCTGATTTTAAGTCCTTTAGATATAAACCAAGAAGTGGGATACTAGGTCAAATGGTGGTTCCATTCCCAGTTTTCTGAAGACTCTCCATACTGCTTTCCATAGTAGTTGCACCAATTTGCAGTCTGACCAGCAATGTATGAGTGTACCTTTTTTCCTACATCCTTGTCAACATTTATTGTTGCCTATATTCTTGATGATTGCCATTCTGACAGGAGATGAAATCTTAGAGTTGTTTTGATTTGCATTTCTCTAATTGCTAGAGATGTTGAACATTTTTTCATATATTTGTTGATCAGTTTTATTTTTTCTTCTGTAAACTGTCTGTTCAGTTCCTTAGCCCATTTATTAATTGGGTTGTTTTTTGGTGTTAAGTTTTTTGAGTTCTTTATATATCCTAGAGATTAATGCTTTATCAGAGGTACAAGTGCTAAAGATTTTCTTCCAATCTGTAGGCTCTCTCCTCACATTATTAATTGTTTCCTTTGCTGAGAAGAAGCTTTTTAATTTGAATCCATCCCATTTATTGATTCTTGATTTTACTTTTTGTGCTTTAGGAGTTAGGGCTGGAGATATAGCTCAGTTGGTAGAGTGCTTGCCTTACATGCACAAGACCCTGGGTTCAATCCCCAACACCACACACACACAAAAAGATTAATAATGCCCCTTGGTTTTTGATGCAACCCTGAAAAATGCTTAAGCCTTCAGAAATATATTTATGATGTTCTCATCAGTTCCTTCAACACGGCAAGAGGTTTCTAAGGATCATTTACAAAAGTGAATGCAAGTCCCACCATTCCAGATCAGACCTACCAATACCCAGCCTCAGCCAGGCTGATTTTCTTTACTAGTTACCTCTCCTGACAACACATATTGCTGTTCCTCAGAGATAACATAGTCTATACTAACATAATATAATGGCAAAGGAATTTTTTTCATCCTTTAAATTTCTCTAACCACTCCCTCTATGGGGAAACAAAGAAACAAACAAATGAAAAACAGCCTTCACCAGCTACATCTCTTCTCCATTTTGGTGCTGAGAATTGATGGCTTTTTATTACCTCTCCTGAAAATTGTCTAATTTTTCATGAGAAACACACCAGTACCAATGTTGCTATTATTTGTGTTTTAGAAGCAATACCTCCATCTTCAGTGTGTCTACTCTGATGCATACTATTGAAGGAGCCCCAATTAGGAAGGGCTATTGCGGCTAGCGGGAAGCCATAAGTTCCACCTGATATGTATGTGACGCACCTGTAAATGCACGTGAGGCACCCGCAAAGCTAAAGGTATATAACCGGGTGAAAGCGGTCGGAGTTAGGAGAACGAATTCATTCAGTCAGTCGTGCAGTCGCTCGGTCGGTCAGAAGAAGAGTTCGGGTCGGAGAAGAAGAAAAGAATCAGAGCGGCCAGAACGTAGGCAGAGCGGTTACAGATAAAAGAAGTAATGGCTGGTCAGAGTTAGGCCGAGGCTCCCGAGGAAGAAAGAAGAAAGAAGAAAGAAGAAAGAAGCTCTAAAAAATAATCTTTCTCTAAGCTAAGCTCTATCTTTCTTTCTCTCTAAGCTAAGAAGAAAAGAAGAAAGAAGAAAGTAGAAAAATCTTTCTTTCTCTCTCTAAGCTCTCTCTAAGAAAGTAGAAGTAAAAGTAGTAATAGCTTTACTCTGCCTCCGAGTTTTCCTCCCACGGCACTGTGGCTGGCCATAACAGGCAGCTTACAGGCAGCTTACATACTATTTTATTTATTTATAGTTGTAGATGGACACAATAACTTTATTTATTTATGTGGTGCTGAGGATCGAACCCAGCGCCTCCTGCATGCAAGGCAAGCAAGCTACCACTGAGCCACAATCCCAGCCCCTGATGCATACTCTCTTAATTCTGTTTACTCTTACTAGGGAGTAGATTTTCTAGTTGATATTTTCAAACTCACTGTAAAGAATTAAAAAAAAAAAAAAAAAGAATAACAGCTACCTGGGGCCACCCAGCAAAAGTAGCCACACTATGTGAAATGATACCTTCCCAGGATAAGATGGGACTGTGTTTTGAGAAAGTTTCTCACATTCTGATTTTCAGTGACTGCCGAGGTAAAAATATGCTCCATCCAAAAGTTCATTTTGAGAAAAAAAAAAATTTCAAGTCAGCTTAATAATTTTGTCTCCCCAAAGTCATAACTTGACTAGCACCATATTAGTAAAGGAAATTCAAAAAAAAATTATTTCATTCAACATTTTATCCTTGAAAAGAGAAAAATTTAAGCCTTGTCCAAAGGAAAAAAAAAAAAGACCAAAAAAACAAGTAAAATAAGTATAAGTACTAAACTCTCAAAACCTAATAAAAGATCTTTTCAAACAGCCTTTTTTTTCCACATTCTTTCTCCATTCCCATTGGCTTATATTCTTTCTTTCAACCATTTGGGTATAAATGACAAAAGCCCACTCATACTAACTCACACGCGAATAGTTTAGGATTTGTTATTGTTGTTATTTTTAGGGTTACTTTCCAGAACCGAAGTCGGGAAATCCATTACAATAACTTAGTCAGAGGAAGCCTTCAGGAAGTAGGGTGGCCATTCTCTCTCTCTCTGGGAATTAACAAACTCACTTCTTTACCTCTCCTCCAGCTTCTTCTTTCCCTTCCTCATCTTTTCTGATGCCCTGCAAATGTAATCATAAGGACAGCCCCACTGTTCCCAAGTTTAAATTCTCTCTGAATTCAAGCACCAAAAGAACCTGACGGCTTTGAAAATTCATTCTCATGTCTCTCAGGAGAGAGTGTGAAGTCCAGTTTGCCCAGGCTCTTCTCTGGCCCAGATGTGTTCTGCTAGAGGTCACTTGCAGCTACTGACAGAGAGAATGGGGTTGGGTCATTGCCCCAAATGGTGTGTATTGTGATACTCTGTTTCTCACCCCTATCTTCCTTTTTCAGAACAGTAGCCCACAGTTCTTTTCTCTAAGCATTTCAAAGATTCAGTTCCATCCGTCTCAACCCTTTCAAGTACAGAAAGAATCAGTGTTTCTGCCAAGGAGATGAACAAGTATGTGCTAGTTTTTTAGGGCAGTCCAAGAGCCTGCAGATTGTGATGAGGCTCACATGCAGGGCAGCTGAATGAGGTCTGCTATCCCAGGGAGTTACTGATGGACAGAAACCTAGTTCCACTCGCTTTTGTAGCCTGGCAGTTCACACATTAAAGTCACTGCTATTAGTCTCTCTCAGAGCAATGTCCAAATAATGTAATAACATTTCACAGTTATTAGCCTCCTCTAAGTTATTGCACTTAGCTCAATCTTGGCAAAAAGCCCATGTCCTAGAGCAGAACTCAACTTTTAAACACCATAGCGATTGTCCTATTTTTAATAATGGACTTGCCAACGGAGACAAAAGAATTTTATGATCCTTGCAGAATCATTCACTTATCAATTTTAAATGTTAGGGCTTTAATGTTCTTGGAGATGAAATCAAAGCTGGAGCAGTGATTTCTCTACAGGTGTCAGAAGAATTGGTGAAACTACATTTACACCTTTGAGCTCGCTATCTGTGGGGTTCTAGTAACCCAAAAAGAGAATTCTCCACATTGGAGGAGGTTGTAGCTATAGAAGTTACCTGGTGGGGGGAGGGGAGGGTGCAGGGCAGAGAGTGTGTATGGGGGTGGGGGGATTGCTGCAAAATAAAGGACAATGTGTGTCATCCTAAATGTCTTATCATGACCTCAAATGACATTGAGTCTCTTCTCAGTGGCCTAATTAGATCCCGTTATGCCTGAATAATATTGGGACAAGTCAATATTGCTTTATTTCTTGAATCCTAAAGGAATGTTTGAAGATGGAGAGGTGCTACATATAAAAGACTTCAAGCTTTTCTCAAGAAAGGAAATGTGCCTACCTTGAGATGTGAGCTTATGTCTTCCTCCTCTGCATTTTCTCCCTTGTAAAATATCCCATCACAGCCTAGAAAAAAAGTACACTTATACACCTTGACCCTGAATTTAATTGAACATGGATGTACACCTGAACTAACCTGAGCCCTTCACATGATCTCTCCTGGTAATATAGACCTACCAACCTAGAAATTGATGTAGGGCAACAAAAAGGAAGGTTAATGATCTCTCCTGGTAATATAGACCTACCAACCTAGAAATTGATGTAGGGCAACAAAAAAGGAAGGTTATGTAGACATCAGAGTTTCGGTGGCCACCAAGCACAGTCCTGTGCATATAGGTGAATAAATAGAGATATTGATCATTAGAAGAAAAGAATTAAGTGGTATAGAAGATACAATGTTGATGGAAAAAGAGAAAACACCTGAGTCCTTGGCAGGTGTTTTCTATGACGTCTGGGACTGGATTTCCTAAGTGTTAAAGGTTTCTAGGATTCATACGATACATTTAACTTAGTAAGTGACCTTGAGGCAGTTTGTATTTCTCTAGATTTTCCTGTTTTTGCATTCTGATTAAGACATCATATTCATTGGCGATTTGTTAGAACAAAAGAAGAACAAAGTTTCTATTTATGGCCAAATCGTACACCATTCTGCTAAATAATGATACACAGAGCTGGTCCTTATAGTCAAAGGGCTTTTACAGACACAGCAAAATTTAGCCCCCACACTGATCAATACAAGCAAAACTCATTTTACAGATAAGGAAAAAGTGGGCTAGAAAGGTTAAATTACTCCATAAAAACTGAATAAATCACATATGACAGAGATAGAATAGACTGAAATCTGACATTCACCCTCTTGCACAGTCCATAGCATATTCTGATAAGCCCTATGACTAAACTCTAGTTGCCTAAAATGAATTCCTAGTATGTCATTAATTAGAATTGTTAAGCAAGTGCTCCAACAATATCCTGATTGCTCCCAGCCCCACCAATCACTAGCATGTGAGCATCTGTGTCTTCTTCTTCACTTATAAAATACATGTATCATGAAGGCTGAGATTGATGATAAGTGAGAAGACCTCAGCACAGTGCCTGGTATTCAGCACAATTGGGCCCAACACATTCCCATTACAATATAAGACTACCCTTCCTAGGCAAAGGAAGCAAGGTAGAGGTGGGTCCAGTGGCATCTTTCTGTAAAGAAAATAAAAAGGGACACAGAGACAAGATGCAGAGGCAGGAAAGAAAGATGGCGGAATGGCAGAGGGGCTAAGCTGCCAAGCTTTATTTATATGAATAGGTTGCTTTAGGTCGTTGGCATCATTAGTACATATGTTCATTGTATTACTAGGCAGCTTACAGACTTAGCAACATTATGCGTCTTATTTCTCAGTTACATACTAAATTGTAATGAGCAATATTAGGAGCTTTGTGTAGCTCTCAAGAAAGTCCATTGTATAAAATTACTGTTATATGGACAGATTTAGGTTCAGGGAAACACTTTGGTTTTCTAACAAGAGAGTTCCTATATTCCCAGGAACTGTGTGCCTGAGATCAAGGTCAAGGCTGATAAGATTCTAACACAGAGTTTCCTCATGAAGGACATTGCTATAGCAGCCAGGCATCCTCTGTCTTTGCACAGAAGTTTCCTAGCAGCCAAGCATTCCATAGTCATGAAGCTATCAGAGACTTCAATCCCAAACACAGAACCCCTACATCTTTCTCCTACTCTGCTCCCCTTAAGTGGCTCACAGGTAGCAGATTGACCAGCAGGGCATCAAAGTGGTTAAGGCCTTCAGAAAGGCTGCCCCTCTGCCTTGTGAGTGGGCTTTGTGGATTTTAAACCTCCTCAAGCTCTGGAATTGTTGGTTTTACCTCTGGGACTTTATTTTTTACGTTTCTTTTCATAGCTCTTCCTTTTTTGAGTCTGGCTTGGTAAATGACAGCAATCCCTAGTTGTACATTTTCTCATTATGCAAGGCCTATCTTTGGTCTGATTCTCTGCCCCAGGTGAATTTCCGGCCACAAGGACCAAGGGGGTTTCTACTCACAGACACAAACTATTCACTGATGATTTTCGGTGACTAATCCTTAATGGAGCCCCTTCCAGAAATGGTTTTATTCTTTTTTTTTAATATTTATTTTTTAGTTGTAGTTGGACACAATGCCTTTATTTTATCTATTTTTATGTGGTGCTGAGGATTGAACCCAGGGCCTCACACATGCTAGGCAAGTGCTCTACCGCTGAGCCACAACCCCAGCCTAACAGTTTTATTCTTAATAAATTATTACCTTTCTCATAACACCTCATATTTGTTCATTGTATTTATGTGATTTTCTGATCACTTTCAAGTGCATCTAAAACATGTAACTATCACGGGTGTTTTCACTTATATTTTTGGACTTGATGTAAGCACTACTCCTACCAAGAATGGGTGAGTTTGGAGAGCCAAACTCACCCATCACTTAGACTCTTGGTCTCTCTCCCCCTCTATAAATTGCTTGGACATTTTGTTTTGTTTGCCCAGAAGTAACTGTTCCCAATCCATCAAACACCTTCACCTTATTTCTTATCTTCCCATTGTAAAACATTTACAATACTTTGTGTAAGAGACACCAGATAAAAATAAGCTGAATGGTCTCTATGTGAGTGGCGCTATGACATTTAACTCACAGCTGCATATGTTGGAAAGTTGAAGGGGTAGCCTCTTGGGCATGTTCTCTCTCTCTCTCTCTCTCTCTCTCTCTCTCTCTCTCTCCCCCCCTCTCTCCTCTCTCTCTCTCTAACCCCAATAAAAGAACTAATGAATGTTAGGAAAGAGGAATTAAAACGCTTAATATGCTCTTGTCATTTCTAATTAGAGCTGCATTATTCCCTTCTAAAGTGAAAGAGGCAGAGTTGAGAAATTACACTATTTGGAGGGAAAATAAATCAAAGATCTGACTCTCCCTCCCCCACCCCAAGATTAATCCTGATAGAGTGTGAGCGTTGACAATCACCACTGCCAGAGATATGGAAAAGGATTCTTACTGGCTGAGTCTGTCCTGGGAAGGAATGCCAGAAGCATTGAACTTGAGCCCAACCTGAGAAAAAGTTCTCGGATTGTAATCTTAAAAAAAAAAAAGAAAGAAAGAAAGAAAGAAAGAAAAATTAAATGTTGAACTTTATCAAAATTTTCAATGAATCCCTGGAGTCTTAAACATGATGATAATAGTTATATATCACTTGTTTGGGAAAAGAGTTACCATTGCAAACATCTTGCTTTTGCAAAGTTAAGCTGAATGCCTACACCAGAATAAAGAAACTCAGATATGAGGAGCTGGAAATGCATCAATTGCAGAGTATTTTTCCAAAGGGGTAATATGGATGTTTATTTTTGCTTCCTTTGTCTATAGTGAAGTACTGGCAGGGTGAAGGATAAGAAAGGGGCAGTATGTATGTCATAATTTGGAAATGGACTGTCTCCCAAAGTCCCATGTACTTAAAGGTGTGGTCTCCAAGGCAGCAATGTCCAGTGGTGAGACTTTGGGGAAATCAATGGATCATAAGGACCCTAACTTTATCAGTGGATTAATCCACTTGATGGATTAATACTTTGAAGGGAGTATTAGTAGGTAGAAACTAGTTGGAGGAAGTAGGTCATTAAGTCGTGTCCCAGAAAGGTTTGCCTTCTCCCCAGCCCCTTCTGCCCATGTCACTCACTCACTCTCTCTTTTCCTTTCAGGTATCATGAGCTGAGTAGCTTTTTTCCACCATGCCCTTCCACCATGATGCTCCCAGCAATGGAGCCTGCCAACCATGGACTGATACCTCTGAAACAGTGACTCAAAATAAATCTTCCCTCCTTTAAGTCATTTGTATCAGGTACTTTTGGTCAGCGTAGTGAAAAGCTCATAAAACATACATATCTGTAAAAGTGTACCAGGCCAGGCGGGGAAGAATCCCCTTTCTTTCAGAAGTCAATGGATCCCAGGAACAGTGATATTTGATATCCAGTTGAAAAAGTTGAAGTGTTCCATTTCTGCATTTAATGTTCTAAACGCTATACTTAGGTCTACAGTTTAAAAGCTTGGTTAAACCCCATAATGTGGGATTAGCCACGTGTGGGGAAAAGGCATATGGCTGATTCATGTGGGAGGCTGGACCCTTCCACATGAGCTGCTGCAGGGACAGGTGACCATCAGTGGAACATGGAATAGAGTGACAGAGTGAGAGGAGACAAAAGACACCAGAATAGACCTCAGCAATACATTATCATTCCCAGAGGATTCGCACAACAACCTGCAAGGGTAAAGGAGAGAAACTGATAGATTTTCTGCAGCTCTGAAGGATGGGACTTCAGACTGTATCAGGTGACTGCTGAAAAATGAGGCTTACTGCTGGGAGAGGAGGGCATTTGGATTGCACACACAGTCCCACGTTTGTAAAGTAGTGGGTTTCTTGCACCGATCTTTGCTCTTAGAGATTTGACATGTGAAGATACATCACTCTTCTTTCTTTACTCTCCTGATAATTCTGCATATCTGGTTCATTCCCTCACAGTCACACCTCAGAGAAGAATTTTTATCTGTTTCAGTCTGTGTTGCTATACTACATGTTTGGATTCAAAATCCAGTTAGTCAAATCTCTGAGGGAGAAATTCAAAGGAAAACTACGGGGTGAGCAAGACGGAGGGTGGGGACGTGGGAGGGAAGTGTGGTGGGTGGATGAGCTTTGCCAACTGCGGGGCCACACACACTGTGCAGACCTGATTTCATTAGTGTCTTCCGTAGTTAAGATGAGGTATCACAATCACCTAATTTAACCCATTGTCACCAACTGCACATGACAGTGATGTGATCCTGAGAGAGAACCTTTTATACTAGGCTGCATCATTGTCCAGAAACCAGAGGGTACTGACTCAAATATCACTCCACAAAAGCCAATGTCAGGCAAAGTAGAACAGAGGGAAATGAGCATAGGGAAGTGTGCCTTTTATGCACAGGTCTAAGCAAAGTCCCTCATTCATGCACCGTGACGTAAATGCACTCTGGACGGCTCCACAGACTAATAATTCACTAATATTTACTGAGCACTTGTTAAGTGCCCAGCCATAGGCTAAATGCTTTTTTATCATATCATCTCATCTCACCTAAACCACTGAGGGAGATCAGTTCTATTATTATTCATTTCAAGGAGTAAAGGAAGGTTTAGAAAGGTTCAGACATTTGCTCAAGGTCACAAGAATACAGTGAAAAGCAGAGATTGGCCCAAAGGGGGTTCTTCCAGCTGTCTTGCCCCTGGCTTTCTCCCCTTGCTCATGGTCTTCTCTTACCTTTCTGCCTGTCTTGCTTTCCTTCCATGAGCCTCACCTGTTGCAGGTGACTCCAATATTTAAACATCTTGGGGCAGTTCAAGCGACTAGGGCAGGAGACAGGCTCCTAGCTACCCACGTCTGAACCTGCTCTCTCCTGCTGCAGTAATCCTGCTGATGAGTTTTCTGGGGGACACCAAGCCAGCTTGTGATCATCTTTCATCTCTTATCTGAGATCCAGTGATCACAGCCTGAAAAGCCACTTAAGTAGATCTCCAATTTAAAAAGTTGAGCACATTATCCGATCTCTCTCTTATACAATTACTCTCCTGGAGAGTAGAACAATTTATTTAAATTTTTTGACCTTCAATGTCTCACCCACAAAATGGAGCCAATATACTGCCTGCTACCGTGTAAAACTGTTATAGAGAACAGAGAACTGAAGCAAGCAAAGATCATAATCTTAAGCTGAGGTAATGCATGTTATCTGTAAGGTTTACCTGCTATTATTAATAATAAAAATTTTAAAAAGTTTCTTATATCCATTAAAGAGAAAAATAAACTGAGATCCTAAAGTGAGGGGGCTTTTTTTTGTCTCAAATTCTACAACTAGTCTTTGATAGAGGCAAAAGCAAATCTTTCATTTAATAAGCATTAAATGAACATGTACTATGTGCCACACTCTATGGTACATGCTGGGGACACTCAGATTAAAACGCACAAGGCCCTCTTTCTAATAAGGCATATTTCTCTAAATATTCATCAATACTCCCAAAGGAAAGCTGAGAATCTTAGAAAAATGAATTGTCATCTCAAGGTCAAATGTTAGATCCTGCAAACAGTGTGTACAAAATAATCACTCAGACACTCTGACACCTAGGCTGCTGCACATTCCAGTCTACGGTGTTGCCTTCAGCCAAACGTAATTAGAGAAGAATATCTTCAGGAGACTAACACCCATTATGCCACGCATTCCAACATCAGCTCTAAATTATTCTCTCCATCAGTGCAGGAAATTGGGTGTTGACTGTGTTTAAGTTAGAAAAAAAATAAAAGAGTTGATTTAAATTCTACATGAGAATATCATTTAGAGAGTGAGGCCTTGGGTCTCAAGAGCCACAGACTTAGGAGTTTAGAACACTTATTCCTAGCCCAACTTGATCCAATGCTGCTCCCTCCTAGGTTGAACCCCAAGACTGTTCTGGAACTAAGGGCGCATGCGTGCATGTGGAGCTGTGTGGGGTGGGCGGAGGGCGGGGGAGGGAGGAGTGGGAAAAGACCCGGATGTTCACATGTTATGTTTCCTGCTGGCTCTGTCTTTGCATTCACTTTTTAATTTATTTTAGTTGCTTGAAGAATCACTACGTAGAGTCTTTATTCACAAAGAATGGAAGAGGACACATCAATATCCATTGAAAGATATTGATCGATGGACGTTCTGGGGGTGAATGCCTTCCTGGCTGCAGGATTAAATCACCCCAAAGCAGACTTGCTCACTTAGCCTTTCATCCCAAGTTCCCACCTTGCCCATCTTGTCCTAGCCAGAGTTGCAGTGAGATAACCAGAGGAGACAAAGTGGCAAAGGATGACCTCAAGCAACACGAGACCCAGAGAGAAGTGAGCAGAAAAGAAATGGAAATGTCACAAGGTTCTCCGGAGCACAACAAGCAGGGGCAGAGTCTCAGCGGTCCACAGTCCAAAGCAGCGTTGTTTGTGCTGCAGGCGCAGGGGCCAATACCATCTCGGCAAGGAGACGATCCACCCAGCGGCTTTGAAACCGATGGGGCGAGGAGGGATAGAAAGAGGCCTAGAGGCGTGGGCAGTGTCCACATGGAGCTCTTTCGCACAGCTTGCCCAGCCAATCCCGCACACTCTGGACTGACACAAGGGTCTGCGGAGCTGCTGTTGAATGGGAGGAGAACACCGCCATCTTTGAGAAGTGCAGTGGCTGACCCAGACAAAGGGGAAAAGACGGAGGAGACAACAGCTGCAGACATCCAGGGAGCCCCAGCGCTCTGAAGGCAGTGCACACCTGGGTGAGGCTCGGGTAACCAGCAGGGGAGGGCGTGTCTGAGGCCAGCCCAGCGGCCACAAGAAGCTACAACTGTGGGGGTGGGCGTGGGGAAAGGGTGCCTTCTGGAGGGTCCCCTTCCCGGTGCCATTCATCTGCTGACACACAACCGCCCTGAGCCACTCTTCCCCTGAGCCATTCGGCCACTGGCCTAGGGTGCAGACTTGACTCCACTGACAGGGTCACAGACTGTCTGGATGTGGTCCGATGCAGTTGGCTTAAACTGGAAAGGGAAAAGAGAGGGGGGCTTCCCAGGGCCCGTTTTGTTTGAGACTTGGGGTTTGACATTTTTTTCTTTTCTTTTTTTTTTTTTTTTTTTTGGTTGGTTTGCTTGTTTTATTGGTTTTCAGGGTTTTTTGTTTGTTTGTTTTTCTTTTTCTTTTTTTGGCTTTGTTTTGTTTTGCTTTTTTTTTTTTTTGCATTGATTGTCAGTGTGTTTGTTTGCTTCTGCTCCTTTTTCCATTCCTTCTTTTCTTCCTTCTCACTTTGGCATCTCTTCTTCCTCCTTCATCTTTCATATTTGCACCCTGCCAGTGCATACTAAACAGAGGCAAAAACAAGTTTTACGCAGAACTTGGGATTTCTAGAACCGGCGCAATTGAACTGGATAGCGAAGCGGTGTTATATATAGTTTACTCTCTATTTTCTTGATTCTCTCTATCCTCTCTCTTATACCAATTTCTACTCTTTTATCATTTTTTTCTTTTCCATCTTACTTTATATATAAATTGGTCTTTCCACCTAAGTGCCTACTCCATTCTCTATCTTCTCTCGTCTACTGATACTAAACCACTTCCACTAAACCACTTCAATAGAACTCTCTTTTCATACTTTCCAAGAAAGAACAATTCAAGACATTTTTTTCTTCTTAAACATAATACCTCTGTATCCAATACTTGAAGCTATAAAACCCCATCAGAAGCGTACAGAGTAAATTGGAAATAATATCTGGGTTAACAAAATCTGTACATTGTAATCAAACTTGAATTTTCTGAATAGAAAGTGGTTAGGTTTTAAAGTGTAAAGGAATTATAAGGGGATCTAATAGCATTGTACTACAGGAACAACATAAGTCATTAAGGTAAAATTGAAACAGTCAAGGTCCCACAGTGCAGGAAGAAAGACACACAAGCATCATGAAAAAACAAGGGAAGAAAGTGACACAAACAAATCAAGATTCCTCATCAGTAGATTTCACGGCAAACACAATTGGTCAAATGCCAGAGATGGAATTTAGAAATTACATATGCCAAATGTTTAGGGAACTTAAAAATGAACTCAAAAATGAGATGAGGGAGCAAGTACAGGAGGCAAAAGATCATTTTGACAAAGAACTCCAAAAAAAATACAGGAAGTAAAAGATTACTTCAATAGGGAAATAGAGGCTCTAAAGAGAAACCAAATAGAAATTCCAGAAATGAAAGAAGCAATAAACCAAAATAAAAGTTCAATTGAAAGCATCTCCAACAGAATAGACCACTTGGAAGAAAGAACCTCAGACAATGAAGACAAAATATATGTCCTAGAGAAGAATTTAGACTATATAGCAAAACTCGTTGGAAATCAAGAACATAACATCCAAGAATTATGGGACAGCATAAAAAGTCCAAACTTAAGAGTGATTGGCATAGAGGAAGGGGCAGAGTTTAAAGCCAAAGGAATGAGTAATTTATTTAACGAAATAATTACAGAAAATTTTCCAAACTTGAGGAATGAATGGGAAAACCAAGTTCAAGAGGCATACCGAACACCAAACAAACAAAATCTCAACAGATCCACACCAAGACACATTATAATGAAAATGCCTAATATTCTGAGCAAGGAGAGAATACTAAAAGCCGCAAGACAAAGGAAGCAGATCACATATAGGGGGAAACCAATCAGACTATGTTCAGATTTTTCAACCCAGACCTTAAAAGCAAGAAGATCTTGGAATAGCATATTTCAAGCTCTGAAAGAAAAGGGATGTCAACCAAGAATCTTATATCCAGCAAAACTGAGCTTTAGATTTGAAGATGAAATAAAAACCTTCCACGACAAGCAAAAGTTAAAAGATTTCACAACTCGAAAGCCAGCACTTCTGAACATCCTGGGCAGCATTTTTCATGAAGAAGAAGAGAAAGATAACAATGAAAATCAACAAAGGGAGATATTAAACTAAGGGAAATACCAACCAGAAGAGAAACCAAATCAAGCTAAAGACCATAATTCAAATAAAAATGGATGGGAATAAAAATCACATCTCAATAATAACCCTGAATGTTAATGGCCTAAACTCACCAATCAAAAGACACAGATTGTCAGAATGGATTAAAAGAAACGACCCAATAATTTGCTGTCCCCAAGAAACACACCTCATAGAAAAAGACATCAACAGACTGAAAGTGAAAAGCTGGGAAAAGTCTTATCACTCACATGGCCGGGGAAACAAGCAGGGGTTTCCATCCTCATATCAAATAAGGTAGACTTCAAACCAAAACTAGTCAAGAGGGACAAAGATGGATATTTCTTACTACTTAAGAGAACCATTAGATATATTTATAACAATCATAAATCTATATGCCCCAAATAATGGAGCACCTACCTTCATCAAACAAACTCTTCTCAAGTTCAAGAATAAAATAGACCACAACACAGTTATTCTAGGGGACTTCAACACACCTCTCACACCAATGGATAGATCATCCAAACAAAAGCTAAACAAAGAAACTTTAAGCTTACTTAAAACAATTAACAATTTAGACCTAAAAGACATATATAGAATATTTCATCCCTCAGTAAATGAATACACTTTTTTCTCAGCAGCACATGGCTCCTTCTCCAAAACAGACCATATATTAGGTCATAAGGAAACTCTCAGCAAGTATAAAGAAATAGAGATACTACCCTGCATTCTATCAGACCACAAAGGGATGAAATTGGAAATCAATGACGAAACAAGGATTAAGAAAAACTACTTGAACAACTGGAAGCTAAACAACATGCTACTGAATGAACAAGGGGTTGAAGAAGATATCAAAGAGGAGATTAAAAAATTCCTAGAGGTAAATGAGAACACAGATACAATGTATAGAAATCTCTGGGACACTATGAAGGCAATAGTAAGAGGAAAAATCATTGCACTGAGTTCATTCCTTAAGAGGAAAAAAACCCAACATATAAATGACATAACATCACACCTCAAAGCACTAGAAAAAGAAGAACAGACCAACACCAAGAGCAGTAGAAGACAGGAAATAATTAAAATCAGAGCAGAAATTAATGAAATTGAGACTAAGGAAACCATTCAAAGAATTGACAAAACTAAAAGTTGGTTCTTTGAAAAAATAAACAAAATTGACAGACCCTTAGCAATGCTAACAAAAAGAAGAAGAGAAAAAACTCAAATTACTAACATTCGTGACGAAAAAGGGAATATCACAACAAACACCTCAGATATACAGAAGATAATTAGAAATTACTTTGAAAGCTTATATTCTAATAAAACAGAAAATATTGAAAGCATTGACAGATTTCTTGAGTCGTATGATTTGCCTAAAATGGAAACGGAGGCTATACACAACTTAAACAGACCGATTACAAGCGAAGAGATAGAAGATGCCATCAAAAAGCTACCAACAAGGAAAAGTCCAGGACCTGATGGGTTTACAGCCGAGTTCTATAAGACTTTCAAAGAAGAACTAATACCAATGCACTTCAAACTATTCCAAAAAATAGAAAAAGAGGGAGCTCTTCCAGACTCTTTCTATGAGGCCAATATCACATTAATTCCAAAGCCAGGAAAAGACACATCCAAAAAAGAAAACTTCAGGCCCATATCTTTAATGAACATAGATGCAAAAATCCTCAACAAAATCCTGGCAAATCAGATACAAAAACATATCAAAAAGATAGTGCACCATGATCAAGTGGGGTTTATCCCAGGGATGCAAGGCTGGTTCAACATTCGGAAATCAATAAACATAATACACCACATCAGTAGACTTAAAGACAAAAATCATATGATCATCTCAATAGACGCAGAAAAAGCATTTGACAAAATACAACACCCCTTTATGTTCATAACACTGGAAAAACTAGGAATATCAGGAACATATCTCAACATTATAAAAGCTATTTATGCAAGGCCCCAAGCTAACATTATCTTAAATGGAGAAAAATTGAAAGCATTCCCTCTAAAAACTGGAACAAGACAGGGATGCCCTCTTTCACCACTGCTATTTAACATAGTACTGGAAACTCTGGCCAGAGCAATTAGACAGACAAAAGAAATTAAAGGGATCAAGATAGGAAAAGAAGAGCTCAAATTAGCACTATTTGCTGATGACATGATAATATACCTAGAAAACCCAAAAAACTCTAACAGAAAACTTTTACAACTAGTAAATGAATTTGGCAAAGTTGCAGGATACAAAATCAATACACATAAGTCAAAGGCATTTTTGTACATTAGCAACAAAGACTCTGAAAGGGAAATGATGAAAACTACCCCATTTACAATAGCATCAAAAAAAAATAAAATACCTGGGAATCAATTTAACAAAAGAGGTGAAAGACCTCTATAAGGAAAATTATAGAACACTAAAGAAAGAAATCATAGAAGAACTCAGAAGATGGAAAGACCTACCTTGCTCTTGGATAGGTAGAATCAATATTGTCAAAATGTCCATACTACCAAAAGCAATATACAGATTTAATGCAATTCCAATCAAAATCCCAATGTCATTCTTCAAAGAAATTGAAAAAGCAGTCATGAAATTCATCTGGAGAAATAAGAGACCCAGAATAGCCAAAGCAATCCTGAGCAAGAAAAGTGAAGCAGGGGGCATCACCATACCAGACTTTAAATTATACTATAGAGCAATAGTAACAAAAACAGCATGGTATTGGCACCAAAACAGACTGGTGGACCAATGGTACAGAATTGAGGACACAGAGACTAATACATATAATTTCAGCTATCTTATATTAGACAAAGGCACCAAAAATGTACAGTGGAGAAAGGATAGCCTCTTCAACAAATGGTGCTAGGAAAACTGGAAATCCATATGCAACAAATTGAAATTAAACCCTTATCTCTCACCATGCACAAAACTCAATTCAAAGTGGATCAAGGACCTAGGAATTAGACCAGAGACAATACGCCTAATAGAAGAAAAAGTAAGCTCCAATTTCCAACATGTCGGATTAGGCCCCAAGTTCCTTAATAAGAATCCTGTAGCGCAAGAACTATTACCAAGAATTAATGAATGGGATAGATTTAAACTAAAAAGCTTCTTCTCAGCAAAAGAAACAATCAGTGAGATGAATAGAGAGCCAAATAATTGGGAACAAATATTTAATACATGCACATCAGATAGAGCACTAATTTCTAGAATATATAAAGAACTAAAAAAACTTAACACCAAAAAAGCAAATAACCCAATCAATAAATGGGCTAAGGAATTGAAAAGACACTTCTCAGAAGAAGATACACATTTAATCAACAAATACATGAAAAAATGCTCAACATCGCTGACAATTAAAGAAATGCAAATCAAAACTACTCTAAGATTTCATTTCACTCCAGTCAGAATGGCAGCTATCAAGAACACAAACAACAATAAATGTTGGAGAGGATGTGGGGAAAAAGGCACACTCATACATTGCTGGTGGGACTGCAAAATGGTGCAACCGTTATGGAAAGCAGTATGGAGATTTCTTGGAAAACTGGGAATGGAACCATCCTATGACCCAGCCATCCCACTCCTGGGTCTATTCCCAAAGGACTTAAAAACAGCATATTACAGTCACACAGCTATCTCAATGTTTGTAGCTGCGCAATTCACAATAGCTAGGTTGTGGAACCAACCTAGATGTCCCTCAGTAAATGAATGGATTAAGAAAATGTGGTATATATGCACAATGGAATTTTACTCAGCAATAAAAGAAAATAAATTAATGGCATTTGCAGGTAAATGGATGAAGTTGGAAGACATAATGCTAAGTGAAGTTAGTCAGTCTCAAAAATCCAAGTACCAAATGTTTTCTCTGATATAAGGAGGCTAGTTCATAGTATTGTTGGATGAGGGGGTACATAGGAGGACTAGAGGAACACTAGAATGGTCAAAGGGAAGGGAGGGTAAGGGGGGGAGCAATGGGGGAGGGAGGGGGAGAAAAGGAAAAAAAAAAAGAAAAGGTGATTGAATGAGACGAATATCATTTTCCTAAATGCATGATTGAAGACCTGAATTGTATGAATATACTTTGTATACAAACAGTTGTATGTAAAAAGATGCTAAATTCATGCACTATGAGTTGTACACATTAAAAATTATAAAAATTTAAAAAAAAATAAATAAAGACAAAGAATATTAAAAAAAAAAAAAAAAGAAATGGAAATGTGACAGAGATTGGTATCTTGGCGGGAACTGTCCTTACTACGAGGAATAATGGTTCCATTCTGAATGTCTACTTTGAGCCAAGCATTGTTCATAAGTTATGTATGATTCCTTTTTTTTTTTTTTTTTTTTTTTTGTGGTACCGGGGATTGAACTCAGGGGCACTCGACCACTGCGTCACATCCCCAGACCTTTTTTGTATTTTATTTAGAGACAGTCTCACTGAGTTGCTAAGTGCCTCGCCATTGCTGAGGCTGGCTTTGAACTCTCCATCCTCCTGCCTCAGCCTCCCAAAGTGCTGGGATTACAGGAGTGCGCCACTGTGCCCGGCTTATGTATGATTCTTTAAGCTAGTTAAATACTACACCTGTATTTTAAGGGATGAGAAAATGGAGACTTCTGAGGTTAAATAACTTAACCAAGGCTAAACAGTAATTGTCAGAGCTGACATATACGCATATCTGTCTCTAAAATCTACTCCCTTCCTACATGCTGGGGTACGGCTATCTAAGGATACAAAAAGAAGAAGAATGAGAGAGAAAAATATTTACTTCAGCTACCCTCTGTATTCAAAACTCAAAACATTCAGTTTCCTCCTCTTAGAAAACAAAGAGATTGAGATCCCATCCAGAAGCATGATTTTGGACAAACAGAAGCTAACACCCCCTGAAATCTGCCTTGGCAATGTACATATTAATATAATTCAAAAGTAACTTCATCTGATTCTCAGTAAATAAAATCCAATTTGGAGAAATGGGATAAATAAGATGAGCACAATAGGCACGTAAGATTCTGCAAGTAAAGACAAATAACTCTAAGCATGAAAAAATAAATTTCTTTTTCTTGAGATTCATGAAGCCTACAAGCTATAATAAAGATGGATCTGTGAGTGTAAGTGCCCTGACAATAAATCACGGGAGGAATGGTTGGGAGGGATTTTTTAAGGTCATTTTTTTCTTGTGCATTCACTGTACCTTCATCAAGTTATCTTCCAGGCTCTGCTTAAACATGTTCATGAATGTGGAACGCATTGATTTTGGAAGAATTCTTGCACTGAGCTCAACTTCCTGCCATGGTAAGTCATAGAGAATACAATGCCTAAATAATTCATTTAGTTGAGAAATGCTGTTCATTTGGCACTACCCCTGGCTTCTTGAGAAACAAGCTGAAATAAAGGGGAGAGAAAGTTCAAACATTTTGGTGAAGTGTTTTCAAGATAACGGGTGATGGGAATAATTAATGCAAGTGCAAATATGAGATTACTTTCTGGAAATGCTTATCTTATGAAATGAATCATAATTATAATGGCAAGGCTTGGCATGAAATGAAAAGAAAGGGATTAAAAAGTCTCTTCACAAATTTCTTTTTTTTTTTTTTAAATAAGATCTAGCCAAATCACTTGATATTAGCTATTTCCTGAGGTTTATCATCAAAGGTCTTCTTTTCTTTAGGCTCTAGCTTTTTTCTAAGGCCACATCTGCTCAGATGAATTGATTTGTTGGAAGGAGAGCATTGAATGTCAGTTGGTTGGATTTGTAAATGAAAAGTCCTGGTGAATCTAGAAGGAATGAATGTTGTGGTATCATTGCTGCTGCTGGTGGGGGGGGTGGTCATATGTCCTTCTGTGTCACTGCAATATGCTCTGGTCTCCTCCTGTTTCCCTCTACTCTCATGCCTCACCACTGCCAGCCACAGTGTTCTAAACTTCTGATCAGACTGAATTATTTTTGGTATCCTAAATTCATACTCTGGTCTTCCTTACTACCAATCTACTCTCTGTAATAGCCAATGGGATCCATTAAAATCAAATACAATCATATTCCTTTTCTGTCTCACCCTCTTTGGAAGCTAGTTGCTCTTACATTTAAGCCAAGTTTTTGTTGTTGTTGTTGTTGTTGTTGTTAACCTGAACTATGGGGCTGCCCAATCAGGTGGCTACCCACATTTCTACTTCGTCTGGTACTGAGTTCTCCAGAGACCCCTCCCCACACACACTGATCTCACAAATACCTCTCCTTCCCCTCTCTTTTCCCCTTGGTCTAGTGTTCTTTGGCTGAATAAGCAGAAATGGATTATTCATGTCCTATGACAAGGTCATTTTCCCCTTATTCTTGCCCTTCCTGGTACTCATCACCATTTATATCTGACATTTTGAGCACCCTTGGGATTTCCCATTACACTACAAATTCAGAGATAGAATTACTTGCCATTATATCCCCAGTGTGGAGCACAAAGTAGGGCATATAAGCATTTGCTTAATAAATATATTCCTCAATTTACCTGCTTTTATCTCCATTAGCTCTTTCCTCTCTGCTTCAACCTCCTGAACTTCTTCAGGCATCAGTACAGAAAACTTTCTGATAAATCACCCTGGGCTTCCTCCATTCTCAAACTCATCTTCTGCATCTTAATAATTTGTTTATTCCCTTCCACGGAATCGTGCTGTCTTGATGGGCATGGGCTGTAGTGGTGCATTCTTTTGTCATTAGACAGAGCACAATGCCTGGCACTAACAGAACCCTCCAAATCATTTATTAACAAGTGATTGAGCTACAGGGTATGATACTGTACAAGTGCTCTGAGCTAACATGCTGGCTGTTTTTGTAGAAAAGACCCAAGTTACACCCATTTAAAAAATGCACCTGTGCATGTGGGGGGTGGGGCTGGGGGTGTCCAGAGGAAGCTGATACTGACTGGAACGTGTCCTTGACATTTTCCATACCATCAGCAGCACACCTGTCTAAAAAAGCAAAGGAAGTGAAGGGTCTGCTGAGCATATCAGCAAGAAGAGAGCCTGGATGGTTCTGTTTTAACCAAATTAATTCATCTTTGAGCATCAGCTAGCCATACAGGAAGCCTCCCGGGGATTACTATGGTGTCTTCATTTGCTTTTGAAATATGAAAAGGTTTGTCATGTTTGGCGGGAGTTATCCTCTTTATATTCTCCCTGAGGTAATACGAATTGAAAAAAAATCATTTTAGAAAACAATGAGGATCCTCAACAATCTTTTCAAAATGAAGAACAGGACTGTAGATGCTGTAGCTATCCTCTCAGTCCACACCACACTATGCAAACTCTGCTGCCTACCTCCAGAGCAAGAGTTAGGGTGGGTGGTGGTGCTGACATGGTATCTGTATTACATAAATCCCAAATTATTGGACCCAGAAGACATTTGACTTAAATGGTTTAATTCCCATTCTTCATCCAGGATTCTGGAAGTGGCATTTCAGGATTCTGGTCTTGATTTCTTTTTGCTTCCATAGAGAAGGTATAAGCTAGGGCTGCAGAGCAGAGAGAAAGGAGAAAAAATGAAAATGACGAAGGACAGCAACGGGGAAGAAAGTTGACAGGGCTTCAGATAGACAGGACAGATGAGCAGACCAGCTGCCTCGAAGCCTGGTACCTGTTTACTTCAGCTGCTTTTAAGTCTGGGTGGTTCAGGCTTCCTGTGATCTACTCCTGTTTCCTTCCAAGTCGCTCTCTTGATATAATCTAGTTTGAGTAGATTTCCTTTACGTGAAACCAAAAATACTTGACCACGGCAAGGATTTTACACTAGTACTGAATATTTATGCTTATTCTGAGTCTTTAAACTATATTGAGTCTCAAGGCATTGGAAAAGGACTTTATTTTCTTTTTAATGTGAAAAAATAGAAATAGAACCAAGATGCATAGAGAAGTGAAGGGAGGGAGAAGTTGAGCCAAATGGGAAGGGAGTCTTGCATCCAGGTGACTGACCTGGGGACCTTCTGTCCATCTGTCTTTCTTTCTTCCTTTTATTTTTATTATTTTTAGACATTTAAGTTAACTTTACTATAATTTTTTTAGATTTTAATTTGTTATATATGACAACAGAATGCATTACAATTCATATTACAGAGAGAGCATAATTTTTCATATCTCTGGTTGTACATAAAGTAGAGTCACATCATTCGTGTCTTCACACATGTACTTAGGGTAATGATGACCATCGCATTCCACAGTCTTTCCTACCCACATGCCCTCTCCCTTTCTCTCCCTCCCCTTTTCTCCTTTCCCCTATCTAGAGTTCATCTAATTCTCACATCTCACCCCCCAGGAGCATCCTTAAATCAGAGAAATCATTTTGCATTTGGATTTTTGGGGATTGGCTAACTTTACTTAGCATTATATTCTCCAGCTCCATCCATTTACCTGCAAATGCCATGATTTTATTCTCTTTTAATGTTGAATAGTATCCCGTTGTGTAAATATACTATGTTTTCTTTATCCATTCATCTACTGAAGGGCATCTAGGTTGGTTCCAAAGTTTAGCTATTGTGAATTGTGCTGCTGTAAACATTGATGTGGCTGTGTCCCTGTAGTGTGCTGTATTTAGGTCCTTTGGGTATAGATCGAGGAGCAGCCAATTGCATAGACTGCCTGGCATGGTATCTGCTTCTCTAAATTGTCATAGAGAAGTTAGCAGGTGACTAGAGAGCACTGGTTCAAACTGTGTAGAAAATCAAATTGTGTGGTAATCATTTATTGGTTAAATTACTGAGAGAAGAGCTTAACTCCCAGTCCCCAAGCACTTTGTTTCCTTGGCTATTCTTCATTATTTTGGATTCACAAAGGTGGTTTTTTTTGTTTTGTTTTGTTTCTGTTTGTTTTCTCTAAAGTCCATTGAGGACATAATGGCTTATAGTAAATGAGGTGTAAAGATACATGTGCCCCCAGAATAGCCCAGTCTCAAAGCTGTGTTCCTAGAGTTTAAGGTAAGAAACATCATTGACAATAGTGTAGGACGATGTCAACTATTAAAGAGCTGTCCTGGAAATGTATCTGTGCCATTTATTTGATGAGGATGTAAAGTAATCGCAGTGCTGTATAAAGCAGAGATTTCCTGGGAGGTGAATTTACCCCCTTTTTAGTGGCTACGGTAGCAGTGACATTAGTGGCAATTGCCGTTGGAGGAGAGTTACTCTGTGCCAGGCACTTTGCAGAGGGCTTCATGGAGAATCCATCAGAATCTTCAGCAACACTGTGATGAGCATAATTTTTATTTTTTTGTTTAATTTAATTTTGAAAATAATTTTAATAGGAATTGCATTAAATCTGTAGAGTGCTTTTGGTAGCCTGGCCATTTTGACAGTATTAATTCTGCCTATCTAAGGACATGGGAGATCTTTTTCATCTTCTAAGATCTTCTTCAATTTCTTTCTTTAGTATTCTGTAGTTTTCACTGTAGACATCCTTCACCTCTTCTGTCAGATTGATTCCCAAATATTTTATTTTTTTGAGGCTACTGTGTATGGGATAGTTTACCTAATTTATCTTTCAGCTGATTCATCATTGGTGTACAGGAATGCATTTAATTTGAGTGTTAAGTTCATATCCTACTACTTTGCTGAATTCATTTATGAGTTCTAGAAGTTTTCTGGTGGAGTTTTTTGGGTCTTCTAAATACAGAATCATGTCATTGGCAAATGGGGATAATTTGAGCTCTTCTTTTCCTATTTGTATCCTTTAATTTCTTTCTTTTGCCTAATTGCTCTGGCTAGAGTTTCAAGGACTGTGTTGAATAGAAGTGATGAAAGGGGGCATCCCTGTCTTGCTCCAGATTTTAGAGGGAATGCTTTCAGTTTTTCTCCTTTAGAATGATGTTGGCCTTGGGTTTAGCATATATAGCTTTTACAATGTTGGGGTATGTTCCTACTATCCCTAGTTTTCCTAGTATTTTGAACATGAAAGGGTGCTGTATTTTGTCAAATGCGTTTTCTGCATCTATTGAGATGTGATTCTTATCTTTAAGTCTCTTGATGTGGTGAATTATATATGGTGCACTGTCATTTTAATATGTTTTTGTATGTGATTTGTGAGTATTTTAATAGAATTTTTCCACCTATGTTCATCAGAGATATTGGTCTGAAGTTTTCTTTCCTTGGTGTGTCTTTGTTTGGTTTTGGTGTCAGGGTGATACTAGCTTCATAGAGTTTGGAAGGGTTCCATTTCTATTTTATGAAATAATTTGAGAAGAATTGGTTTAGTTCTCCTTTGAAGGATTGGTAGAACTCTGCTGTGAATCCGTCTGGTCTTGGGCTACTTTTTGTTGGTAGGCTTTTGATGTTATCTTTAATTTTATTATTTTAGATTGATCTGTTTAAATTTTCTAGGCCCTCCTGGTTCAATTTGGGTAAGTCATATGTCTCTAGAAATTTATTCATATATTCAAGATTTTCTAATTTATTAGAGTATAAATTTTTAAAAATAAATCTGTAAGTTTATTTTGAAGAAGCCTTTATTCCTAACAGATCACTGAAATTTATCAAAGAACAAAGAAGACCAAGGGTTAAGATAGAACCGGTCTATTCAAACAAGCTTGGGTTACATACCCCAGTTGCAAGTCTTAGAGTAACTGTCAGAGAAAAAAAAAAAAAAAGAAAGAAAGAAAAATAAAAAGGTGAAACAAGCACAAGAACTCAAAGCCTAAAACCTCCCTTGCAAATATTTAATATTAGAGAACTTTTAGTCTCCTAGAGCTTTAGCCTCCATTTTCAAAAGGTCCACTATGAGTATTTCACAGAGTCATTTGAAGATGTTTTTTCCCTGCCTTGGGATTAGAAAGAAAAAGAAGAGGAATTTTGCTAATGAAGAAATTCTTCAGGATTATAACCCTAAAGTGATCTAATTTGGTAGTAAGGAAAAAAAAAATTATTTCTGTATGAAGTAGTTAAAATGTTCATCTCTCTGAATGCTTACATAGTGTGTGTGTGTGTGTGTGTGTGTGTGTGTGTGTGTGTGTGTGTTTTCTAGGTGGAAAAATGTACACAATAAAGACTCAAGGGACCTAAAGGGTAGTCCTGCTTTTAGCCTTACTGGGCATGCCTAAACAATCACTTATTTTCCATTTTCCCATTTTCCTCAGCTGTGAAGAAGAAATTATTAGAATGTATAAGGGCTCGTTTTTTTAACAATGAAAATGCAAATATGGGTTATTCTGTGTTTAACTGTGGTAAGTAAGTGCTTGGTATTATGTGCTTACCCCACATGGAGTGGTGATCATTCACCAACCACAGGAAACTTTCCACTGGGAAGGCTTTCCAAAGTGTTTTTTCTTTCTTTTTTTAGCTACCCCCTCCCTTGCCTTAGACCTTTAGAAAGCATTATTAATAGGAGAATGGTACTTTGAGGGTTAATGGAAATTTTTGTAGCATAATATCATATAAATGTGATTGAAACAAATGGAGCATTTAAATCAATAACAACAAATCATTAGAACAGCTGGTAATTAACCTTTCATCTCTGTAAAGGATTATTTAGACAGTAAGGCATGGAAACATCTTGTATACAAGTGTGGTGTTAGCAGAAAACCTGCTGGTCCAAACACTGTTTTAATCATGAGTTGGAAATATGAAATGGAGCATAATTTAATTTTAAAACTGATGTTTTTCATATACAAAGCTTCCAATGGTGACGGATGATAACAGCGCAGAGTTTTCCATTTACATAGCAGTGCTCTTCTTTAGATTACAGTATATTTTTATAAACACAATTTATTTAGGCTCTGCATGACTAGGATGTGGAATAGCTTTTGAGAAATGAGAAACATATCATTTAAAGAGAATAAAAAATACTCTTCTAAGTAAGGGAGAGGAGAAAGAATTGCCCTTTCGTGAAGTCAAATAATCATCAAACCATTAAATAATCTTTTGGTCTTTTTATCTAATTTATCTGTCACCTTTAGAGGAATCACAAGAGTTCAAGGTTGATTTGAAATAAGCTAGACTTAGAAAGACAATAGATCCGATGCATAACATAGCATAACCTCAGCAGGATGAACTGGGATGGCTCCTCTAAGGCAAATGGTCAGAACCATAACATTCTTTTGTTATTTATTCATGCAACAAAATTATTGAAGCCCTACTATGTGCATAGCCCTTTACAAAAGACTAGAAAAACATAATGACAAATTATCCTATTTTCTAAACTCAAGGAAAATAAAAATTAATAAGGAAGACAGGGAACTCATAATAGCTATATCACTGGACAAAGCAGGAGCTCATAAAAAGAAGATGTCATTCACTCTCAGAGGTTTGAGAAAGGACACTTGTAAAAAACATAATCTAAGAGGAGACCTGAGGAGTGAAAAAGAGTTGGCCAGGGGAAGAAGAAAGCAATGGATTTGTTCTTAAAGAAATATCAAATGTGATAAAACTCAGAGAAAACTGTGGAGCTACAAGTACTTCCAACTAGAAGGAGGAGCACAGAGTTCAATGCTGGGAGAGGAGAAAGACAGGTGAGAGAGAAGTAGCAGCCATGTCATGAGGCACCTCAAGCATCCTACTCGGATTTAAGGGTGGGCTCTCTGACATGATTCTATATCTTCAAGTCTCTGGCCCTCCCAGTGGGGTCTTTGAGCATTTAGGTTGCAGGTGTAGTTTACAAAGTCCTCTTCACATGTTTCCCAGAGAAATCAATCAAATGTCTCTAGCAATGCCAGTTATCTGAACACCTCTATGCCCTAACCTGTTAACAGCCTTTTCTCTCAGGTATACCAAAGGTGGTCTTACATCCAGTGTTTTGACTCTTGACCTAGTAAGGTAACCAAACTTTCTTGACTGTGTATAATTATCTTAAGTTGGTTCAGTACAGCTAGAAAAGGAATATGTCAGTCGCACCAAAAGAGTCTGTTCCAAAGGTCAGTGCAAATCATCTGTAAAAACAAGCCAAGAATGGACACCTTTCTGATGGAAGCCAAAAGATAGCATCCCTTAAAGAAAACACAACTGGCTCAGTAACCATTGGATCACACAGTTCTGCCCTAATAGAGAAGAACCTAGTTAAATCCCTTTCTTAGATATAAATCAGCTTCAGTGGAAGCCTTTGAAAAAACACTGATTTGCATTAAAAAGTATTGTTAGGCTGTTTTGCCTTATTAAAATTATTCTAAAGTTTTACATATAGATATAATCTGAAGAGCTCAATTAAACTGGGTTGACCTAGTTGTCATTTTGGAAAAATTTGATTTTCTTGAGGTAAGTCTAAGAAGTCCAAATTTTTATATTTTATCAAAAGTATAGAAAACAAATTAGGAGTAGAGGGGCTTGTTAGTAGAGTACTTGCCTAGCATGGCTGAGGTCCTGGGATCAATCCCTTAGGCTCCCATACACACACACCCACGCATGAAAGAAATAAAGAAAGAAAGAGAGAGAGAGAAAAAAAAAAGGAAAGAAAGAAAGAAAGAAAAGAAAGAAGGAAAGCCAAAGAAAAAAGAAGTGGAGGAGGCAGGAGATGTGGAGTAAGATGGCGGCCCGGAAGAGTCTCAGTGATTTCTCCCTACAGACCCGCCAAACTCAGTAGCTATTCACCAATAAACTACTAACAGAAAAGCTAAGAAAATCAGATAAGAGACTTCAACACCTGCTTTTGCTATAAAAAGGCAAAAAAAACACACACACAATGAATAGGGCAGGAAGGGTTACCTGTGTCACCCTTCCCCCAAATCCAAGCAGCACAGCATGGGGGAGATGCCTTCCATTTCCTGGAAGGAGAGAGAATTTTTAGGCCTGAGACTTGAAACACAGTACCAGACCTGCCATGGTGAACCCCAGTGCTGGGCAAAATTCTATAATCCCTGCTAAGGGGGTGGAAGGAGTGAGCACATGGAACCACGTAGCCGGGCTGCTCTCTGCAACCACCACCCTCCTCCGACCTCCTGTATTAGTGGTAGCTGAGCAGGCAGCAGACTCCGCTCACTGGGAATAGGGCATGAAAGCTAGCGCAAGACTTTGTCTTGACCTCCAGTCCCAGGCCCACTGTGGTGAATCCAGGACCTGGTTGAAACTGAAGATGCTGCATGCAGGCTGGAGCTCACAGGTAGAGCCTCTTGATGGCCTGCACCACATCCACCCTTTTCCTGAAACTGTGCAGGTCTTTGTGGCTGTGAGACTCAGCTGTAACCCAGCTTAGTGCCAGCTGTGGTGGCCACAGGAACATCACTACCACTTGTCCCCCAACTGTGTTCTCAGATTTTGCCAGAAGAGGCTCTAGATCTAGTCCAGCAGCAGATATAGTGGGATGGATTTGTGCTTTTGGCCTATGTGCGCTTTTTGGTGAACGCTAAGAACATGCAGATCCATGATTTTATTCTCTTTTATTGCTAATATTCCATTGTGTGTGTATATACCACATTTTCTTTATCCATTCATCTACTGAAGGGCATCTAGGTTGGTTCCACAGTTTAGCTATAGTGATTTGTGCTGCTATAAATATTGATGTGGTTCTGTCTCTGTAGTATGTTGTTTTTAAGTCCTTTGGGTATAGACCGAGGAGTGGGATAGCTGAGTCATAAGGTGGTTCCATTCCCAGTTTTCCAAGGAATCTCCATACTACTTTCCATATTGGCTGCACCATTTTGCAATCCCACCAGCAATGTATGAATGTTCATTCCAGGGATGCAAGGATGGTTCAACATACGGAAGTCAAGAAATGTAATTCATTACCTCAATAGACTTAAAGATAAGAACCATATATGCCGGGCGCGGTATTATTTCAATAGGTGCGAGTTCAAAAAGCATTCAACAAAATACAGCATCTCTTCATGTTCAAATTACACTAGCAGAAAAAAAACTAGGGATAGAAAAACAGGAACATATCATATCTCAACATCATAAAAGCTATGTATGCTAAGCCCAGGCCAACATCATTCTAAATGGAGAAAAATTGAAAGCATTCTCTCTAAAAACTGGAACAAGACAGGGATGCCCTCTTTCACCACTTCTATTTAACATAGTAATTGGAACACTGGCCAGAGCAATAAGACAGATGAAATAAATTAAAGGCATACAGATAGGTAAAGTAGAACTCAAATTATTGCTATTCACTGATTATATGATTTTATATATGGAAGACCCAAAACATTCCACCAGAAAGCTTCTAGAACTCATAAGTGAATTCAGCAAAGTAGCAGGATTCAAAATCAATACCCATAAATCTAAGGCATTTCTATATATCAGTGACAAATCCTCTGAAAGGGAAATGAAGAAAACTACCCAGTTAACAATAGCATCAAAAAAAAAAAAAAAAAAACTTGGGAATCAACTTAACCAAAGATGTGAAAAACCTCTATAATGAAAACCACAGAACACTAAAGAAAGAAATTGTTGAAGACCTTAGAATATGGAAAGATCTACCTTGCTCTTGGTTAGGCAGAATTAATATTGTCAAAATGACTGTATTACCAAAAGCGCTATACAGATTTAATGCAATTCCAATCAAAATCCCAATGACATCCCTCATAGAAATAGAAAAAGCAGTCATGAAATTCATCTGCAAAAATAAGAGACCCAGAATAGCTAAAGCAATCCTTAGCAAGAAGAGTGAAGCAGGTGGCATCACTATACCTCACCTTAAATTATACTACAGAGCAATAGTAACAAAAACAGCATGGTGTTGGCACCAGAATAGTACCAAATCAGAGATGAAAAGAAAGACATTATAACTAACATCACAGAAATGAAAATAGATTATTAGATATCATTATGAACAACTGTATGCCAAAACTTTAATCACCCAGAGGAAATGGACAGATTCCTTGCCAAGACTGAATCATGAAATAACAAGAAACCTGAAGATATCAATAACAAGTAAGGATAATGAATCAGCATAGAGTGTCTCACCAAAGCAAGCCCAGTGCAAAAGTGCTTCTTTTGTGCTGAGTTCTACCGAACATTTAGAGAATGAATAATACTAGTTCTCATTTAGTTATTAAAAAATAGAAGAAGGAAGAATTTTAAGTAATTCATAAAGCCAGCACTAATTATCCTGATAGAAAAACCAAAGACACAGACACCAAAAAAAGGTAACTGCAAGCCAATATCTTTGATGAATATAGACTCAAAAATCCTTAACAAAATACTAGCAAACAGAATCCAGCAACATATTAAACAGACAATTTCTCATGATCTAATTACAATTATTTTATATTAGACAAAGGTGCCAAAAATGTACATTGGAGAAAAGATAGCTTCTTCAACAAATGGTGCTGGGAAAACTGGAAATCCATATGCCACCAAAGGAAATTTTCAAACTGAAAGAGGTAATAATGAGTAAGAAGAAAACATAGGAATATATGAAACTCACCGGTTAGAGTAATTATGCTAAAAAAATCAGAATGTTATAATATTGTAAGTATGGTACACAAGTCTTTTATATCTTTAGTATATAAATTGTACAAATGATTAACAGCAATAACTACAAGTGGTTTTTATTCTAGAATTCAAGGAGGGTTTAATATATGAAAATCATTAAATGTAAGGCACCACACCAACTGACTAAAGGACAAAACCATATGATCATCTCAGTAGATGCAGAAAAAGGCAAATGTACTGAACAAATTAGGTCCAGGAGAAACATTCCTCAACATAATAAAGGCCACTCATAATAAGCCAACAGCTAACATACTGAATGGGGAAGCACTGAAATCTTTCTAAGACATGGACCAAGACAAGATGCCCATTTTCACCACTTTTATTCTATGTATTATTGGAGGTTTTAACCAAAGCAATCAGACAAAAAGAAAAAATAAAGGGCATTAAAACTGGAAAAGAAGATGTTGAATTACCACTATTTGTAGACGACATGATCTTATATAGAAAAGGCTACAAAATTCCTCCCTAAAAACAACAATAGTTAATAAATAAAATCAGAAAAGTTGCATCATACAAAAGCAACATACAAGAATTAGTACATTGCTAGATGCCAATAATGAATCGTCTGAACTAGAAACCAAGAAACAATCCCATTTACAGTGTCAACAAAAAATAAATTAAATTTGGGAATAAATTTAACCAAATATGAAATAAAAAATAAATTAATATTTGGGAATAAATTTAACCAAATATGAAATGAAAGCTCTCCATAATGAAAATTATAAAGTATTGATAAAAGAAATTGTACATATCAATATTGCTCAAATGTCATACTGTCCCAAAGGATTTAAAGATTCAGTGCAATTCCTATCAAAACACCACAAACATCCTTCAAAGGACTAGAGAAAATCCTAAAATTTAAATGAAACCACAAAAATACCCCAAGTAGTTAAAGCAATCTTGACCAAAAAGAACAAAGTTGGAGGCTTTACGCTACCTGAATTCAAGTCATGCTATACAGCTGCAGTAGTAAAAATAGCATGGTACTGGCATAGAAAGACACATAGACCAATGGAATAGAATACAGACCCCAAAAGGATAACTACACATCTATAGCTAGCTGATTTTTGACAAAGATTCTAAGACTACACATCAAAAGAAAAAATAATAGCCCTTTCAACAAATGATGCTGATAAAATTGAATGTTCACATTCAGAAGAGCAAAAATAGACCCTTATCTCTCACCAATTAAAAAAAAATTACCTCAAAGTGCATTAATACTTAAAAGTAAAACTTGCAACTCTGAAACTACTAGAAGAAAACAATGGAGAATTGGTTTGGAACATAGGAATGGGTCAGGATTCGGGGGAAAGATCCCAAAAGTGCAGAAAACAAAAGCAGAAAGAGACAAATGAAAATATATCAACTAAAAAAGCTCCTACACAGCAGCTAAAAAAAAAATTAAGATTGTGCACAGACAACCTACAGGGTCAAAAAAATATTTGCAAACGACACGTCTACAAGGGGTTGATATCCATAAAACTCAATAACAAAAAAAAAAGAGAAAAATGTAAAACAAAATCAAATACTTTAATAAATGAACAAAA
This sequence comes from Tamias sibiricus, assembly GCA_025594165.1. Classification (NCBI taxonomy): domain Eukaryota; kingdom Metazoa; phylum Chordata; class Mammalia; order Rodentia; family Sciuridae; genus Tamias; species Tamias sibiricus. The sequence continues at coordinate 18,787,990 of CM046662.1, forward strand.
TCTCTCAATAGATTTTCCTCAAATGAAGCCAAAGTGCCAAAAGGTGTATGAAAAAATGTTCAACGTGGCTAGTTATCAGGGAAATGTGAATGAGAACTACAATGAGATAATGATATTGCCTCACCTTAGTAAGAATGGTAATTTTAAGAATCACTGAAGATAGCAAATGCAGGGAAGAATGTGGAGAAAAGGGCACACTTGCCTACTGTTGGTGGGGATATAGCTATGACTAGCTATCACACTACTAGGTATGTGTCCAGAGCAAATGATATCAGTATGCTCAGCAGACATCTGCACGCCCTTGATTGTTGCAGAACTATTTCCAAAAGTCAAGAAATGGAAACAACTGAAGTATCCTTCAGTGACAAAAGGATGAGGAAAATATGGTACACTGTGAAATTATTCAGCCGTAAAAAGAATGAAGTCCTGTCATTTTCTGCAATGTGAATGGTCCTGGAGGACATCGTGTTAAGTGAAGTAAGCCAGGCTCAGAAAGACAAATCCTGCCTGATCTCACACCTCTGCGGAAGCTAAAAATCTTGATTTCATAGAAGCTGAGAATAAAAAAGGGGTCACCAGAGGCTGGGAAAAGTAGGGTGAGGGAGAGATGGGTAAAAGTTCATCAGTGGGTACTAAGCTACAGTTAGATAAGAGAAAGAAGTTCTGACTTGCTTTGCAAAATGGGGATAATAATACTATATTGTATATTTCAAAAACTGGAAGATAGAACTTTGAAAGTTTTTACCATAAAAAAAAGATAAATATTGGAGGATATGGGTATATGTAACCTTATTTGAACATTACCCAATGTATACATGTATCAAAACATTACATAGTACCCTCATTAATAGGTATACAATTTTATGTTTTTATGTATTCATAAAATAAGTTTTAAAAAAGGAAATAGAGGGAGAAATTCTGAGAAAAGCACTATAATTTTCTCTGGACAGCATATTCACAATGCCTAATGTAAGTAGGTGGTAGAAAATTTCAGCAAAATTATTCATACCTTCTTAATTCTTAGAATCATAGAAAGGGTGTGCTACTTTAGTTAATTTTTGAAACTCTCCTCCTTTCTGTTGCACTTATTTGAACATGCGTAAACTGTATGTCCTTTGTCATTTGAATGCTTTCAGATTTCTTGCTTTTTCTCAAATCCAGCTAAGGTAGGGGTAGAGGAGTCATTCATTCTAATAACACATTTTGAATTGTGAATAAGGGCTTAATATTGAATAGCCAAATAAAAAATGAGATTAATAAAACCTTTCTCCTCATAGAGAAAATGTGCAATGAAATGTTATTATTAGTACAATAGCCACCGCTTCCATTTGCAAGGCTCTGTGATAAACTCCCAGCAACCCAGTGGGCCCAGGCATTTTAAGTTCCATTTTATATATGAAGAAAATCTTGCAGAAAGAGATTTAGCATTTCACAGGTCACACAGAGTGGCAGAGCCTGGCTACTTCCTAACCCAATCTATTGTGTCTTCTTTCTGGAAAACAGTGCAAAAATATTTCCTACCTTTCCTTCACCAGCTGATTATGGCCTTGTTTCTGAGTTTTAGCCAATGTACTTGGAGAGGAATGGACTTTCAGACTTAGATTCATTCTATATTCTATACACAACTCTGCATGCTTCCTCCTCCTTTTACCTAGGCTTTGGAAACCATCTGCTATAGTTTGGATTTTAAAGGTACCCCAATGGCCCATGCTTCAAAGGCCTGGAGTGATGCTATTTGGAAGGTGGTGGAAACTTTAAGAGGTGGGACCTAATGGGAGACTTTTAGGACATTGTGAGCCAGCTCACAAAGGAATTATGTGACCCACACACCCATCCAACCCCGTTTTGCTTCTCAGCTATGAATTTTGCCATTTCACTCTACTGTGTGCCCCCAGCACGATGTGCTGCCATAGGCCCAAAGCAATGGAGTCCACCTGATATGAACTGATGCCTCCAAAACTATGAGCCAAAATGAACCTTTTCTCATTATAACTTTATTATCTCAGGTGTTTGTAATAGTGACAGAACTCTGACTGATGCACCATCTTTGAGTATGGTCAAGTTAGATAGTAGATGCAGTCCCAGTTTTTGAAACTACTTGTAGAACAGCCACTAAGAAATCAGGAGTATTTGTTTTGGTCTGTTCACAAAATAATAGAGATCTATTATATCAAACCACTGAGATTTGGGAGTTTAGTTTTGACAACACCTGGCGTTACCTTAACCAATATATATAGCTAGAAACTGGAGGAGATAGAATTTTAACTAAGGCAGGCATGTCTTACCCCAGACCAAATACTCTTAACCCATCATAGCAATCAGGCAGTACAATGCCTCCAAAATGTTGACTGCAGGATCGTCATATTAGATATCATGTCCCTGAAGCATTTGCCAAATAAGCTTCTAAATCTGAAGCACAGTGCCGTTTTCATCTAGATGTTATGCTCTTTTCCTCTCTAGGGGCTTACAGCCATAGAAAATATGATATGCCTAAGGAATTGCAATGTGATAATGACAATAACTGCTTGCTTATTTATGATAACTTGTTTGCTAATTTAGTAGTTTCATTGATTAACAATTTGAACAATTGTTTTAGCAATTTTGGCAATTGTTTTAGCAATTGTTCCCCAAAGATCAAAAAACATAAATTATATGGGCTTCACTGACAAAATACAAGTAGTTGTTTGTCATCTAACACTATGGAATTTAGGTATTTAAATGTGCATTGGAATTTGGCAATATGAATGTGAAATGAATTTCTGTTTCTGGGTATATTCATAATTGAGGATAAAAGTCATCATCCAGATGAAATTTTGCAAACCTATTTATTCTAGCATTTTGGGCTAAGGGATATTTTTCCTGAAATTCATTCTGCTAGCATCAGGAAAATGAATTGTGTTGGGCAAAGGATGGTGTTTTCTGATACTGTGTTTGGCCCCTCCAGCCACTCTGTGCCCCTACACTCCAAAGGAAATAACCTGTTAAGGGGGTTCAAAAGCGAATACTGTGTTTACCAGGCCACTGAAAGAGCTATTCTGTTAGGTTTCGTCAATTCATTATCTCATAAATGATACAAAATGTGTACTTCAAAGTAAATGATACTGTGAAGCAATGTATTATTGTTTTGAGCTGCAATATGGAAATTCTTTTTTTTTTTAAATTGAGATATAATACTGGTACATCCCAATGGGATGCATTATGCTAATTTGATACATATATACAATGGGTACTAAAAAAATCAGGTTAATAAACATTTCCATCTTTTCAAACATTAAGCATTTTTATGTTCTGGGAATTTTGTACTCCTGTAGTCATTTTGAGTGTAGATTGTTTTAACCAATAGTTGCCCTACCAGAAGAACTAGAAATAATTCATCTCTGTGTTTTGGTGCTTTTCATTGACCTTCTTTCTATTACCCTTCCTCCCTGATCTTCCCAGTCTCTAGAACCACTATTCCCTCCTGTTCTTCTTTAAGCATGACTTGCTTCCACAAATGAGTGAGAACGTGTTTTATTTGTTTGTCTTTTTGTGACTGGTTATTTCATTTGACACAAGGACCGCCACTTCCATCCATGTTGCTGCAAATGACAGGATTTCATTATTTTATAGGCAGAATAGTACTCCATTATGTACAGATACCACATTTCCATTATCCATTTATCCACTAATGGGCATCTGGATGCATTATATATTTTAACTTTTGTGAGTAGTACTGCAATAAACATGGGAGTGCAAATATCTTTTTTTCATAATAATTTAATTTCCTTTGAGTATATTCCCAGTGATGGAATTGCAGGATCATATGAAGGTTCTCATTTTGATTTTTCAAGAACCTCTGTATTGTTTTCATAATGGTTATATTAATTTACATTCCCACCATCAGTGCATAAGAGTTCCCCTTTTCCACATCCTTTCCTGCATCTATTTTTTTTTTTTTTTTTGGTTTTTTTGTTTGTTTGTTTGTTTATGATAGCCATTCTAATTGGGATGAGAAAATGTTTTATTGTGGCTTCAATTTACATTTTCCTAATTATTAGTGAAATTGAGCATGTACTTGTTCACTATTGGTCTGTCTTCTTTTAAAAATTATCTATTTAGTCCTTTAGACTATTTTACTTGAATTATTTATTTTTGTTGTTGTTGTTTTTGTTTTTAATTCCTTTCATATTATAGATATCAATCCTTTGTTGGCTGAATAGTTTGCAAATAGTTTCTCCATTCTGTAGGATGTCTGTTAATCCTATTGATTATTTCCTTTGCAATGCAGAAGATTCTCAGTTTAATATGTCTATTTGTATTTTTGTTTCCTGCGCCTTTGTGGTCCTATTAAAAAAAATCATTGCCTACCCAAATATTTTAGGATTTCCCCTGCTTTCTTACAGTAATTTCATAGTTTCAGGGTTTGTATTTAGATCTGTGATTTGGGGTGATTCTTGTGTGTGGTGATAGAAAGGGATCTAATTTCATTCTTCCAATTTTGCCAGCACCATTTATTGATCGCAGTGTCTTTCCTCCATTGCATATTCTTGGTAACTTTGTCAAAAATCAGTTGGTTGTCTGAACATGGATTCATTTCTGGGTTCTCTACACTGTGCCATTGGTATGTGTGGCTATTTTAAGCCAGCGCCATGATCTTTTGGTTACCATAGCATTGTATTGTGTTTTGAAACCAGGTATTGTGATGTTTCCAGCTATACCCCTATATCAGAGATTATTTGGTTATCCTAACGGGACTAAAACTAGTTGAAGTAAACCGTCCCTGTTTTTTATTTAACTATCTTGGGAGGTAAGAATTTTTTTTTGATCTAAGAAAATCTCCCCATCTGCTTTCTGGTACTTGATGTTGTTTATTAAGCTACAGTGTCAAAAATCTCAAAGGGTATAAAAAAAATCTCCCTTGCTTAGGAAATATAAGTACCAAAATTTAAACAACCTGAAAATAATTTTATTTCAGGGTGGTTTTTTTTTTTTTTTTTTTTTTTTAACTGAAATCAACAAGAAGAATGGCAATAACTCAATGCCATAAAGAGAACAAAAGGTTCAGGAAGAAGAGGTTGAGAGCTTCCCAAAACTAATTTTCTCTCACTTCTCAACTCTGCCCTGGGTCAGTTTGGTAATCAAATTTTATCTCCATGAATGTATGCATAAAGCAGAAATAACATTCTGTACCTACTTTTGGTCATGGCTGTATTGCATAAATATATTTCCACATCCCTAATATACCTTTAAAAACCTGGAAGCCTAGCAATAAAAGCTTTCTTAAAGCTTCAAATTGATGATAATGATTCATTTACAAACTTAGTTGGTGGTAAGCGTCACATTTAAAACTCATTTCCATGGTATATATGTAGGCTTCATTTTTAATATGCAAAGTAACCTTGTTTGAATTTAATTTCCCTATGCTTATTAATCATATACAGTATTAGGAATGGAACCTCACATAACAAGGCCTCCCAGAGAGTGGCTTTTTTGTAGCTTCCTTGAGTACATTAAGCATTTAAGTACAGCATGAGAAGTCATTCCTGCATGCTTACTTATTAAATCAAATATTTTAAAATGTACTTTATTGCCTAACATATTTTATAAAATGTGTATTCTTATCAACCTCATTATTTTCGCTGGCAGAAAAAGTGACTAAAGAGTAAGATGATGAAAAAAAAGTAAGGGATATTTATCTTAGGTCACACATGTAATATTTCTTATCTGGGAAGGACTATAGTGAGGGAAATAGCAGAGGTGGGGCAGGGGACTGGAGAGAAATACTCCCCTCCTCAGGGGAATCCTTCATCACCTTTCCTTTATAAACCAAGAAGACAAGATAATGTTATTAGTTAGATTCTGGAACATTTGCTGGTCACAGTTCCCTAGGAAACTTATATCAAAGGAGCAACACAGGGGCAGTAACCTTCTCCTCCTCCCTCTCTGGTATCCTGTGTTTTCCTACCAGGAGGCAGGTGCTAGAGGCTGGAGATGAGGTTTGGCATCAGGAGACAGGAGTGGCCCACCTGGGCCTTTTCTCTCAGCCAGGTGCTGTTTCTCTGCTCGCCAGAAAGTTCCACTTCTGGTGTGTCAGCATAATCTCAAAGGGACACATGGATTTCAGTTTTGCCATTTGTAGTTCAGTTAGGAACATCACCAAAAGAAAGGGAGGCTCTAATTGGGGGCAGAGATATGGCATTCCAGGGTCCCTTCATAAGAATACTATTTAATGACCACTCCCACTAACACTACACAACCCTTCTGTCACCATATTTACTCCTTACTGCGATAAACATGAGCGAAAGAAGTAATGATTACACTGATGAGCTCTTTGTCAAAGCAATAGAGGACAGGGACTGTCATATTTTTAGGAGGTTAGAAAGTTCAAGGAATAAACAATAAATTCTGTCTATAGTTTATTGCCTTGGGTTTCTACCAGATGAATTTCTAGAAAGCATTCCTCCTTGGAAATTAACTGTTAATCCATAACATTAGTAATATTTGTCTGCTTTGTTTAGTTACATTTTCATGTCCAGATAGTACCACCAAAGCTCTCTGCCAGCTCTCTGCCATGGAAGACACAATTGAGGTTATTAGAGGAATTTTTCTTCCTCTTTGGTCAGGTGTGGACCTACCTGGCTCTGTCATTGTTGCCCAAATATGATTTGGTGTTTTGTCCAAGCTTCAGTGAAGGATGAAGTACCTGTATAGCTGATCTTTCAGGATGGGAATTACTTGGAAAACTGTGCCTTTTTGTTCCAAACCATTGCCACTTACAATGAAAGGGACCCAAAATTAACCAGATGCTACAACTTTCCCTACCTTTATACCGAATCTTTAAAAAAATGAAGAACAATTACATCAAGCATGCAAGGGGCATATGGGAAAATTAAAGGAAAAGGCTCTGTTCCACATTTGTTAAAGATGACAGAAAAGAAAGAAGTCACAAAAAGAGACAAAGGGAAGATAAAGAACAGTGAAAGCAGAGATTCAGAGTAAAAGATGACCAAGAGAAACAAGATCCTCACAAAGGACCACAGAGGTGGTGAGGAACATCTCCCAAACTTGAAATAAATCCAAGCCATATTTTAGAATCAAAGCACTGTGGTTTGTCATGGAAGGGTCTGTGTGTTGGAGGCTTGGTCTGCCATGGAGCCTAGTAGGAGGTCCTTGTGGGTTCTGACCTGGGAAGGAAATCTGGGTCTCCTGGAGTGTGTGTGTGTGTGTGTGTGTGTGGGGGGGGGCGTTATAAGGGCCTGGACTTGACCCCTGAGGATCTTTCTGTATCAAGATGAAATCTCTTGCTCCCACACACACTGTACCCTGGTGTGATGCAGCAGAGAGAGCCTGCAGGAGAATGAGGTGATGTAGGGCCCTCGAACCTCCAAAACTCTCAGTTAAATTATCCTCTATTCTTCACAAGTAGCCTGTCTCAGGAATTCATTATAATGATAATTAACATACAACTGACTAACATACTAGGGATCAAGATAACCTAATTGGACCAAAAGGCCCTGGTCTTCTCCATGCCAACCAGATGCACCATGCAAAGAGCTTCCGCTCAAAGTGGTTAGCTAGAGATGGCACCTAGAGTGAGTTTCATGTCAAAACTGATGTCAGGGAGACTGTGGCTGCTAAGGACAACAAGATCTAGACTCCTGCAGGGGATATTGCCAAGAGGCTAAAAAAGGAGTCCAATGCCAGGCCCATCATAATGTTATACTTCTGCAAGCAAGTCACCTGCCTCAATCTTTGTACTTCTGTGTCCTCCAAATGGAACCACAGCATCATGTACTGCATAGAGTGTCATAAGGCTTAAGTGCCATCATGCATAGTGATCACTTACTGAGCTACTGGCACAGAGTTAGAGCTCATTGGCTCAGTTTCTGTCCTGAGCACTGAGATATCCAGGATGTGGCATAGTTTTCTAATTCATTCATTCCTATCGTAGAGATGGAAAAACTCTCCCAGAGAAGTAAGCCAGGTAGTGATTAGATGAGATGTTTTTAACCCTACTTCACAAACAGGTCATATAAGCCACATAAGAGAAATAAGTACAGTGACAAAGAGACATTCAGAAGCTCCAAGACCTGTGCCTGAAACTTGTGACAATTACTTTCATGAAAGCCAAAGGACACGAGTGTCTATAGGAGTCAGCAGGCTTAAGGGGATGACAACCTGTTTCAAAGGTGAAGCAGAAGGTGATTTCAAACTGCTTGGTAAATCCCCAGGCTCTTCTCAAAGTGGAAAGCTGAGGAGGCTTCCTATTTGATGCTCCAATTCTAGGCTTAAAAAAAAATAACATTTCCCAGCTTCGTCATTGCTCAAGGTGAGCTGAAACAGGGGCACATCATGTGTGGCTCACAGGCAGCTGTATTTATCCTCACGTGTGCTTTTCCCAACTGCACAGAGTCATGTAGTGTGGTCTCTGCCAGAATCCCCACAAATGCTAAATGCAGCTCCCACTGATGGTGAAGACTTTTTCAGAGTGGGCAAGGAATAATTACCATTGCAAGGTAAAAACGTTTTAATAAAACAAGGGAAACAAATGATCCCTTTTGACATCCTGCTCGTCTTCTAGAATGGAGACTCTGGGGACTCCAAGAGAGATCTCTCTACTCTCCTCCAATAGCTTTAAGATAGAAATATTATGAGATAATTAAATTTGTCTGAATCTATTAGGCCAAGTATTGGCCTTAGAACCTATTTTAGGACATGAAACTCAGAAACACATATTTGAAATTTAAAATGTTTAGGACTTTGTTGAGCTGCCCTGGAGTCCCTTGACATCAAGTTCGAAAACTGTGTTTTAAGGGCAATACTTCAATATTTTTTTTTCTCAAATGTTATTAAGAATTCCTGTCATGAAAATATTAACAACTGCTGACCTTAACTGGCTCACAAAATACTGAATCTGAGTTTCTACTCCAACCCTGATGTTGCAATACAGCTAGTTGCTGGTTTGCAACGGCCTCAAACCCAGTTCAAAGTGACTTAAGAGTTGAAGTGAGTACATTGTTTCTTGATATTACAAAAATGTCCAGGTGACGGGCGCGCGGTGGCGCACGCCTGTAATCCCAGCACTTTGGGAGGCTGAGGCAGGAGGATCGCGAGTTCAAAGCCAGCCTCAGCAATGGAGAGGCACTTAGCAACTCAGTGAGACCCTGTCTCTAAATAAAATACAAAAAAGGGCTGGGGATGTGACCCAGTGGTCGAGTGCCCCTGAGTTCAATCCCCGGTACCACAAAAAAAAAAAAAAAATGTCCAGGGCTGTCTTGCTTTAGATATGGCTAGATATAGTATTTTATATAAGATCACCAAGATTAATTTGTTTTGTTCTCTTTCTCTCTCTGTTGAATACAGTCTTTATCAGTTTCAGGAAAGACTTTGCCACATGTTAGCAAGAAATCCATAGTAGTCCCAATCTTACAGCTTCCTAGCTGAGCAAACCCAATGGAAATTGTGCACCTCCTACCCAGGAATTCCAATAACTGACCCTGATGGAACTAACTTGAGTCACCCCCCTTATCCCTAAACCAATCATTGTAGCCTAGTAGATTTCAACTAGTGGCAATTTTGCACATTTGGCAATGCCTGGAGATAATACTGAATGTCACAATGTAGGTGCACTACTGGCATTAAATGGGTTATGATGATGATGATGCTTAGCATTGCACAGGAATGAGTCAGTCTCTACAATAAAGAGTTATCAAGCTCCAAATTCAAGTGCCAAGATTGGGAAAACCTGCTATAGCCAATGTAACAGAAGACTGCTCAAGCCTGTAACTGATGTTTCTATCTGGAATGGGAGAAGAATACCCAAGCATCAAAAGCACAGAAGGGAATTTCTAATGGAAAATAAAAATGTGTGGCCAGAGGAAGGGTTTGTTCCAGACAAGCAAAATCAAGAGATGTCTTCTAACAGCATCTTTTTTTAAAATTTATTTTTTATTCTAAGTTGTTATAAATGACAGCAGAATGCATTACATTTCATATTACACATATAGAGCACATTTTTACATATCTCTGGTTGTATGCAAAGTATATTCACACCATTCGTGACTTCATACATGCACTTAGGATAATGATATCCATCTCATTCTACCATCTTTTTTTTTTCTTCACCCTTTTGCCCCCTCCTCTCCCCTCCCTCCCCATTGGCCATTCTAGTGTTCCTCTAATCCTCCTATGCTCCCCATCCCAACCCGACTGTGAATTGGCCTCCTTATATCAGAGAAAACATTTGCAAAAATGTCAGCCAATATGGAAAGCAGTATGGAGATACCTTGGAAAACTTGGAATGGAACCACCTTATGACCTAGCTATCCCACTCCTTGGTCTTTACCCAAAAGACTTGAAAACAGCATACTACAGGGACACAGCCACATCAATGTTTATAGCAGTACAATTCACAATAGCTAAACTGTGGAACCAACCTAGATGCCCTTCAGTAGATGAATGGATAAAGAAAATGTGGTATATATACACACAATGGAGTATTACTCAGCAATAAGAGAGAATAAAATCATGGCATTTGCAGGTAAATGGATGGAGTTAGAGAATATAATGCTAAGTGAAGTTAGCCCATCCCAAAAAGCCAAATGCCAAATGTTTTCTCTGATATAAGGAGGCCAATTAACAGCATCTTGAACAGAGATGAGCTCCTTTCATTGAAGGCTTAGGAGTCAGGAAACACAGTAACTATATTCTGGAGTTATTATTTAATCCTTACAAAATAACGAGTTTGTTATTACTATATGCATTTTATAGATTTAACATTTAATACCCATCTGCCTTAAAGGCAGTGAAGTATTTCAGACTTGATTTCTGACTCCATAGTCTCAGCTTTCTCCATCATATTAAGTGTCTCATAATTCACTTTGGAGGAAAGAAAATTTACAAATTAAAATTACAAAAACAATAAGAAGAAATAAAAGAATCTTGTCAAGTGATTACTCAAATTTGGTCTAGATTTCAAGGAAAGCAAATACTTGCCTTAAAGAAAGACACTGCTATAAACATTGATGTGGCTGTGTCACCATAGTATGCTGATTTTAAGTCCTTTGGGTCTAAACCCAGGAGTGGCATAGCTGGGTCAAATGGTGGTTCCATTTCCAGTTTTCTGAGGAATCTCCATACTGCTTTCCATAGTGGTTGCACCAATTTGCAGTCTCACCAGCAATGTATGAGTGTACCTTCTTCCCCACATCCTCACCAACATTTATCGTTGCCTGTATTCTTGATGATTGCCATTCTGACAGGAGTGAGATGAAATCTTAGAGTAGTTTTGATTTGCATTTCTCTAATTGCTAGAGATGTTGAACATTTTTTCATATATTTGTTAATCAATTTTATTTCTTCTTCTGTGAAGAGTCTCTTCAGTTCCTTAGCCCATTTATTGATTGGGTTACAGATGAATGGATAACAAAAATCTGGTATATATACTCAATGGAATATTACTAAGTTTTAAAGAAGGGTGAGATCATGGCATTTGCCAGTAAATGGTTGGAGCTGAAGAATATCATGCTAAGCAAAATAAGCCACAAAACCAAAGGCCCAATGTTTTCTCTAATATGCAGATGCTAATTCACAATGGGGGTGGGGCACTAGGGAAAAATAGCATTAACTTAGATTAGGTAGAGGGAAGTGAAGGGAGGGGAGGGAGGGGGTGTGGGGATGGGAAAGATAGTGAAATGAAACAGACATTATCACTGTATGTATATATGTGACAACATGACCAATATGATTCTGCAACATGTACACTTTGAAAAATGAGAAATTATATCCCATCTATGTATGATATATCACAGTTCATAAATGCATTCTACTGTCATGTGTAACTAATTAAAACAAATTAAAATTTTTTTTAAAAAAAGACACTACATAGGTTGTGTATATTCTGAGTATGCATGCACACACTGGTAAGTACTTTATGTTTTAGGTCACTGAATTATTTCTTTTTCATTTTACCTGCATGAGTTGAGTTTTTGGGGGGAGAAAAAACACCAGCCTTTTAGGACATATATTTTTTGACTTCTTGCCTATTTTTTATCACCAAATATCAAGTTTCATTGCTTGCCACAAGGTATTTTTTTTTTAATGAAATCTATTTTATTTTATTTTTTATTTATTTACTTATTCATCATGCACAAGTATAGCATCTTTTTACATACAACTGCTTGTATACAAAGTATATAAGTACCATTCAGATCTTCAATCATGCATTTAGGATAATGATATCCCTCTCATTCAACTCCCCAACTTCTGTGAATTGGTAAGATTGTCGGTGGTGACTATCTCCAAAAAGGAGCCTATGCCCCTGAATTTGTATGCAGGTGTATGCATGTATGTTTTAGGGGCTGGGCATAAGGAGTTAATGGCTTCGTTAGCAAAGAGTCAAAACTGACTTTGTCTCTGTCTCAGCTATTGTGGTTTGTTTATAAATCACATTAGATTTTAGACTTTGGTAATTTCTTTACAACTGTTTATTATGTAAATTTTCAAACGTACCCCAAATAGAACATGGAAACCACCTTATCAATTACCCAACATCAACAGCAATCAATTTGTTGCTTTCCTATTTCATCCCATTCTTTTGAGTTTTTACTGAAGTAATTTGTTGCAAATATCAGGTGTGGTATCATTTAATACCAAGTTATTTTAATGTATATCTCAAAAAATTGACCTTCTTATGTAACCACTTTGCCATTATCATACAAAACAAAGATGACATAAATTCTTTAATGTGGTCAAATGCCAAAGACAGATTCAAATTTCCCTAATTCTTTAAAAAGTTCTTTTTACATTTAGTTTCTTCAAATTAGTATTTAAGTGGGGTTCACGACTGGTAGGGAGAGATCAGGACTGCTGAGTCTCTCCAGAGAAAATAGTCCTCCTCTCCATTCCTATTCCTTTATGTCACTCATTTGGTGAAAAATCCAGGTAGCGTATCCTGCTCTGTACTCAGATTCTCATGATACACTTGAACTTAATTGTCATGACCATGTATTCTGTGGATTATAATGTAAAGCTAAAACTGGTCAGATTCAGGAACGTTTGAATTTTCAAGAATTGATCATGGTGTTTATATTGTATTCCAGGAGAGGATACGTGCCTCACCTTCAGTGATACTAATTGATCCGTAATGAGAGATGGAGGCAGCCTGATTCTTTCATTATTATAAAGTATCCCATTAATCTTCTGCTCAATGGCTAACAATTATTTAAAGACCTTCTACCTCAATAAGCTATTTTCCTATGGGTCATAAAATGGTAGTTTTCCAAATTTTGTCATCACTTTTGCATTTATGAACTGTAATTCCGTGTAAAATAAATTTCCCTCATTCATCAGGAATATTTAATTTCCCTGAGATCAAGTGCATAAGGAAAAACGAAGATCAATACTTACTTATTCCTCTTTAATGACCAATGTTCTGAGTAATTGTTGGTGTCTTAGCAGCCTCCGGTAGATTTCAGGGATGTGTATTTTGTTTCTCATTTTGGGGAAGAGATAGGGTATCCTCTAATTTGTGGGGGTTTTGTATTTATATTTATTTTCATATTTTAGTAAAATGCAACCGTTATTATTTTTCTTTTAATTCTTTAATATTTAAAATATCAAATGTATGAAATTATTGAGAGAGGATAGTAAATTCATGTATCTATCCCCTATTTTCAGAGATTCCAATTCATAGAAAATATTTTTCCTATAGATCCATATCCTGTGTTCCCCAACCCATATTATGTAAAAGTAAATTCCAGTTATGTATTTTTTATAATATTGATTATGTGTATCTTATAAAGAGACTCATTTAAAAACATGTATACCTCCCATAATTACAACCAGAATTAATTATTAATTTCTCAGAATCATAAGATAACAAGTTAGTATGCATCCCAAATTCTCTTACAAATATATGTATGGGATTTTATATATATATATATATATATATATACACACACACACACACACACACATATATACACATACACACACACACACACACACACACATATATATATAAAGCATAATATATATTCAGGTGGGATCTAAGTAGGTCTAACACAATGTATTTGGTCAATATGCATCCTAATTATCTTTAAATTTTGTTTTGTTTCATATTTTTTCTTTTTCTTCTTCTTTTCTTTTGTCTTTATTAAAATTGCTATTATTAATGAAGAAACTATCTTTTAAGTACTCTTGGAGTTTGCTGACTTCATAACTGTTGAACAGAAAAACAATTTCATTCCTTATTCCTTTTCACTCTTAAGTTATCCCATCCTTAGCTAGTGAAAGACAGACTTGGTACAAGTTGTCATTATTTAACTTTATTATGTCTCATAGTACAAAATTAGAGAAAGTATTAAAATTAAGGAGAAACTAATGGAATAAAGAAGAAAAAATATAAACTTTTCTAAACATTAAAAGAAATTTTTAAAGGTAAAATTGGCCACAGTGGAAGACTTTAGATGTATTCTAAGCAAATCACTTTAAAAAATTCAGAATCAAGAAAAAAATATTATTTCATGTCAATATAATTAATGGATTATCTATCCATAATAAAAATAGTTTCAAATTAAATAACCAAGAATAGTGCAGTTTAATATTGAGTATAAGATGCAAAACTTTAACAAATGAAAAGGTAAAAATAAGAGAACAACAAAGATAAAGTAAGTGAATTTGTGTAAAATGTCATTATCTTGCAGCAAAGCAGAGAAAAATGATGACAAAAATGAAATCAAACAAAGAATAATAATTTATAGTACCAAAGACCATAATTCATAAAGAAGATATAGCAATTATTAATATCCAAACACCAAATAACACAGGTACTAATTTGGTGATGAGATTATAGGCAATGTAAAAAGGAATAGATAAAAAGTCAAATAATAGTTTACTTTAACAAAGCCTTAGGTCCATGACAGTTCAAGTAAAGAAATCATCACTAAACAGAATACTTTGTCTGAGTGTATTAGTCAGCTTTCTGTCACTCTAACAAAATACCTAAGAAAATCCACTTAAAGGAGGAGAAATTTATTTCAGTTCACAGTGTCAGAAGTGTCAGTCCATGATCAGTTGACTGTGTTTTTTCTGGGCCTGTGGTGAGGCAGAACATCATGTTTCGTAGCTCAGGGTGAAGCAGAACTGTGCACCTCATGGTGGCCAGAAAGCAATATGAGCAAGAAAGGAAGGGGCCAAAGTCAAATATACCCTTCAAGGGCATGTCCCCAGTGACCCACTTCATCTCACCAGGCCTCACCTCAAAAGGTTTCCAACACCTCTCAATAACCATTAAATTACAAATCCATTAATGTATTAATACATCGATGAGATCACAGCCCTCTTGATCCACTCACCTCTCAGAAGCCCCAAATCTGAACACTGCTACCTTAGGAACCAAGCCTTCAATGCATGAGCTTTTAGGGAATGTTTCAGATCCAAACCATAAAAATCAACTCAGGTTACCATAGCAAAATATTGTAAATTGGGTGGTGTAAACAAAAATGACTTCTTTTTCACATTTCTGGAGGCTAGAAAGTCCAAGATCAAGGGGTTGGCAGATTCTCTTTCCCATGAGGGCCCACTTCCTGACTTGGAGGGGGCAACTTCTGGATGTGCTTCACGTCATGGGCAGGGGGAGAAAAATCTGATGTCTTCCTCTTCTTTTAAGGCTACTAATCCCATCATAGGAGTTCCACCTTCATGAGCTCTCCTAAACCTAAATACATCCCAAAGGCCCCACCTCGTAATACCACTATAGGGGCTAGGGCTTCAACAGATGAATTTTGGGGTGACACAACCATTCAGTACATGAATATGTATAATAAACAGAATAAATGGATACAACAAGTGTACATAAAAATATAAGCCTTGATAATAGGGATCACCCATTGTGACTGCATTTAGAGTATTAGTAAAAATTGATTTATGCCAATAATCAGATTTAATACGTTCATGCCTAAAAACATAAAACAAACAAAAAACTTTTCTCTGATGACAATACAATAATGTCTGAAATTAATAAGATTAAAATCAAAACAAATCATTAAAGTCCTCCCACCTAGTGCAAAAATAACCCAAGCAAAAATAAGCATAAAACCCAAAACACCTCTACCAAAACAACTGAGGAGTGTGCAGGAATTCTGGTTGCCTTACACCTTCATCAAGACTTGTTATGGGCAGTTTAAAAAAAAAAATTCAGCCTATGTAATGGGTGGATAGAAAGCATGACATATTTTTTTTTTTCTAAGTTTTATTTTCTTTTTAACTGACACATAATGATAATGTTTGTACATATTTCTGGGGTGCAATATGATGTTATGTTCCTTGTGTTAATCAAATCAGGGTAATTATCATCTCCATTACCTTAAACATTCATCATTCCTTTGTAGTGAAAACATTCAGAATCCTCTCTCCTAGTTATTTTGAAATACATAATGTAATATTGTTAACTCTAGTCACCCCTCGGTGCAATAGAACAATGGAACTTATTTTCAATCTTTTTCTACCTTTATGTTTTAAGCACATGTCTTATAAAAAGCATATGCTTTGGGCTGTGGATATAATCAATGGTAGAGTGCCTGTCTACCATGCATTAGGACTTTGTTTGGTATCCCAGTACTGCAAAAAAAAAAAAAAAGAACATGTATATTGTTTTTATTATTTTCCTACTTTTATTGCTTGGCAATCTTTACTATTTAATTGGCTCATTTAGTTCATTAATAAACTATGCAATTATTGATCTAAAGTTAAATATATCAATATTTTCTATTTGTTCCAAATATTTCTGTTTTTTCTCTCTTTTATTATATTCTGTGCTTTTACTGATTTTTTTCCCTTATTTTATCCCCCTCCCTTTGAAGGATATATAGTCTTTCATAATACATTTAGTGAGTTTTCTAAAGATTTTCCATGCATTCTTGACTTATTAAAGTGAAACATTAATCACTATGCTTATCTTGTTCTTGAACATACAAAGACCTTGAAACCTTTTAATTCTATAGACCTCTTTCCTCGTATGTGATAGTTTTCAGGTATTTTAATTCCAGTTTTCAGGTATTTTCATTCATTTATTTATGTGCAGTGTTGAGAATGGAACCCAGTGTCTCACACATCCTAAGCAAGTTCTCTACCACTGAGCCACAAACCCAGCTCGATCCACTTGTATTTTAAATCCAACTAAATATTATTAGTGATGTTGTATGTACATGGTCAATATTTATTTATATTTGCCCACATTTGATACTGTTCCATTGCATGATGTATTTTTTTAATTTTCTTGGTGGGATCATTTTTCTTCTTCCTGAAGAACACCCTTATGTATTTCCTTTATTCAAAACCTGAATACTTTCTCCATTTGTATAACTAACAATATTTTAATTTGAATTTCATTCTTGGGCAGTGTTTTTGTTGTTGTTGTTGTTGTTTGTTTATTTGTTTTGGTGGATATAAAATTCTGGGTTGAAGATGTTTAGATGTCATTGACTTCTGTTGCCTTTGAGATTTCATCTTTCCTGCTAATAAGTCAGCTGTCATTTGCTGCTTAAAATGTAATTGTGTGTTTTTCTGGCCATTCAGGATTTTCTATTTTTTTCTTGGGTTTTCAGTATTTTTCCTATAATGCATAGACTTGTGCATTTATTTTTATTTGTCATGCCTGGGGCATTTAGGGACTTTCTTCCTGTTCTGTAGCTTAATGTTAATCTGTTTGGAAAATGTTCAGCCATTATCTTCACAAATATTTTTCTTATCTTCTCTCCTTTTAAATATTGATCACACCTATAAATGATCTTCTCTTACCTCTTTCAATTTTGATTTTAGTCCTTACACTTCATATGTTCCATTCTAGTTGCTTTATTTATTTTTACCTATCTTCTAGCATGTTAATTTCTTACTTTTCTTTACTTGTCTTCTGCTTTTAACCCATCATCTGAGAACTTTATTTCACTTGACTTATTATTTTTTCAGTTCTTAGATTTACATTTGTATAGTTTCTAGTTCTCTGAACTAAACTTTAAATTTCTTTTTTTTTTAAATATTTTTAGTTGTCAATGGACCTTTATTTTAGTTATTCACATGTGGTGCTGAGAATTGAACCCAGTGCCTCATGCGTGCTAGTCAAGCTCTCTACCACTGAGCTACAACCCCAGCCTTAAATTTCTTTTAATATAAAAATCATATTTAAATGTTTGTATTTCAAGAATCCTATATCTACCATGACTCTTATGTCAATTGGTATTGTCTGTGTCCCGTGGTATCAATGTTGCAAAGTGTCATGTGGATCTCATTGTTATATAACATGGGCTAGGCATGTATTTGATGTAATATTTGTTCCCATAGTTTGAGCTCTAGAAATACGTTATCTTCCTGTTGGAAGGACTTACACTTGGCCTGTAAGAATTAATCCTCTAGGATGCCTTGGTACTGTGGTCTCACCTCAACCTAACTTCAGGAATTGATATAATTATATTTGAAACCGTATCACCAATGAATGCTCTGCAATTCTGAGCTCTTCTGGGCCTCCCCAAAGTGAGAAGGTTTTCCAAACTCACCCACAATTGGGAGTTCTAGGGCTCCAAATCCTGTTCTCCTAGCCCCTCATCAATCAGCATTTCTCAGACTCTCAGTGATAGTCTAGGATCAGAATAACAAATGAATAAAACAAAACTTAACTCAAAGCAATACAGCCTCCAACTCCAGAGTGATTGGCGGAGGAAGCATGGTAGCAGCAAAGAGTGAAATCTTGTTAAAATTATCACTTTAAGTGTTTTGTTTTTAACATTCTTAAGATATATTTGGGGTGTGAAAGATGTTTATTTCTTTCTCTTTCCAGACAAGTAAGATATTGTAAAATGTCAGGATTTTTTTCTGAGTGAAATACTATAATTGTTGACCACTCAGTTGCAAACTAAGAGACCACCATGGCCACTCGGGAGTATGTGTGACAAGGTACCCACCGTGTACTTCCCTGGCGGCAGTTGGAAATTGAGGACTGCAGAATACCACAGGCAACCATGAAAGGAGTACCCCTGTATCAGGATCCACAGGAGAGTTTTGTGGAATTTACCAGAAACTCTGAATTATTACTATGGCCTGTACTGAAGCAGTATCAAGTGAATGCTGCTCCTTTAAAATCATAAATTTAAAATCATTTGCCATCCATACTGGTCTGCTGCTCCTTCAGCCTCGCAGGTGATCTTGTTCTTCAAAACAGTGACTTACACTGGGGCACTTCTGTGCCCCCAGCTACCACCAGGGTTCACGGTGTCCAAAAGCTGTCTCCACTTCTTATTTACAGCATGGTCCCCAGGGCAGCAGGAGCATAGAGCATCAGCCAGACAGCGACAAGAACAAGAGCAGGCAAGGTTCAAACAAGCAGTTCCTTGTTGCTGCTCTTCAGGGCCACCTCTAAGTGACATATGTCAACGTCACCTGCTAACGCTTAGCATTGTGGTGACTTTGTCTCTCTTTCCTTTTTTTTTTTTTTTTTTTTTTTTCGTTCTTTATCTTATTAACCTTGGGGGAAGTGACAAGGTCTAGATGGGGACTTTTCCAAGTCCCTCACAAGCAAGCTGTGACCAAGGCACGTTGGTTGTTAAAGGCAGTATGATAGACCATAGAATTGGACATTAGTGACTCACGTTAAGAGGGACAGAGAGCAGTAGCAGTAACAGTGTGCAGTTTTTCTTGTCTGTTTTCAGAACAATCTTTTACCCTTTGCTTTTTGAGTTACCAATATTCCAGTAAATTCCTTTCAACTTAAGTCATCCAGACGAGGTGTTTCTTTTTTCCTTTTTTTTTTTTTTTTTACAATTATGCACCATGAGTAACATAATCATCATCTTATCATCGTCATGATCTTCATCACTCTTAATAGCTGAAATGTCCCACACATGTAGGACTTACCAGAGACCATGCCGAACACTTCATGGGTATTATTTAAAGCATGTCTTTCAGCAAAAATGAAAGTCCCACAATTCTAAGAGGTGGGTACCATAAGTATCCTAATTTGACTTTTGATAAAACTGAGGGTTAAAGAAGTTAAGGCATTTGGCCAAAGTTAACCCCAGCACAAAAACTGAAACTTGAACTCAAGTGTGTTTCCTCTCCACACTGCACTGTTTAGTTTAGCATTGGTACTGTTACTTATGTTACTATGGTACTGCCTCTCTCTTTCAGAAGCATTGTTTCTAGAGTCCTATGTAACCCTGCTACTGCAATGGTTACATTTCCTTGTGAAATAACCTTGGGAGGTACCATGTGCCTCCCTTTAGAGACCTGAGAAAATACCTCAGTTAGTAGATATTGAAGACTAGGATTGAACCCAGGTCTTTTAAGTCTACTTGATCAAGTTTTATTATACTAATAAAATTCTAAAATCAGTTGCTCCAGTTTTAAGACTACTGTGCTAATAATAATCACACTGTAAAACACTGAAAATCAGAGACTTTGTGTGTGTGTTTCCGTTTTTATTCCCAAAAGATCTGTGATCCTAAAAGGCTTTTATTCAAAACTGGTTTGGGTGATAAATAAAATAGTACTCCCTTAACCTTAAAGTTGGGATACTGTTAGGAATTATAGTGGGCTTTTTTCACTTTGTTTAATTTATTTTAATTGTTGATAATTCTGAATTTTCTATTGCTTATCAAAACTATTAACTTATTTGAATAACATTAGGAGTCTTTCATCAAAATCCACATAATAACAGTTTCAGACCCTTAAAGGCAGATTGACGCCTCTCTCCACCACTTCTCCCAACTTTTTCCTACAACTTTCTGCTTAATTTGCACTGATCCAACCATACCGGCTTTCTCAGCATTCCTTGAATAGGTCAAGTAGGCTTGGACCTCAGGGCCTTTGCACATTCTTTTTCATTTGCTTTACTTTGAACAATATTCCCCTCACATCCACATGGTTGGTTCACTCGTGTCACTAATGACTGAGATCACAAGAGTTGTATCTGGGTGTATCACAGAGCCCTGTCCACCAGCGTCCTGTCCCGGTCACTCCCTGCCCCTCACCACTCTGCTCTCTTCTTCTTCATTACATTTCCACCTGACTTAGTGTGTGTGCACATATTTATATATGTGAATGTTTAATTGTCAATTGTTCTACTCTCCCTCTAAAATTACTAACATACACACATTGGAAACATGCCCTGTTCTGTTTTGGTCACTGCAAAAGTTTCAAGGACCAAGTCAGTGTGGACAAATAGTGGTTGATGAATATTTAGTGACTGAAAGGAGTTTTACTGTTGTCATGTAAGTCCACTGATGAATTTCTAAATGGGTTGTTTTCTCTTGTACTTTTGAAAAATCCGTGTCTTTTCTTGGAACAAAAAGGTTCAGCCCAGTTGGTCACATTTAGGCATTTACCACTTCATACCAAGCATTTTTTTTAAATTCCTTAGAATAGCATGTTTGAATACAGATATCCTTTCTCATATTTTTTTTTTTGACACTGGGTTGGGACTTTGGTCTTCCCCATAGATTATTTTGAATGTTATCAAGCACAGTACCTTGTAAATTTAAAAGGGATTTTAAGAGTTGTATATGGTATTGTGATGCCTCCTGTTTCATTCTTCTTGCTAAGGATTGCTTTGGCTATTCAGGGTCTCCTGTATTTCCAAATGAATTTCATGATCGCTTTTTCTATTTTTATGAAGAATTACATTGGGATTTTCATAGGAATTGCATTAAATCTGTATAGTGCTTTTGGTAGTATGGCCATTTTGACAATATTAATTCTGCCTATCCAAGAACATGGGAAATCTTTCCATCTTCTAAGGTCTTCTTCAATTTCTTTCTTTAGTGTTCTGTAGTTTTCACTGTACAGGTCTTTCACCTTTTTCTTTGTTAGATTGATTCCCAAGGTTGTTGTTTTTTTTTTTTTTTTAATTCTCAAGTATTATTTTTTTAGGGTATGGTGAATGGTGTAGTTTCTCTAATTTCTCTTTCAGAGAATTCATCACTGATGTATACAAATGTATTTGATTTATGGGTGTTGATTTTGTATCCTGCTACTTTGCTGAATTCATTTATTAGCTCTAGAAGTTTTCTGGTGGAATTTTTTGGATCTCCTAAATATAGAATCATGTCATCAGCAAATAATGATAGTTTGAGTTCTTCTTTTCTGATTCGCATCCCTTTAATGTCTTTCGTCCATCTAATTGCTCTAGCTAGAGGTTCCAGGACTCTGTTGAATAGAATTGGTAAAAGAGGCATCCCTGTCCTGTTCCAGTTTTATACGATCAATGTTACAGAATAGAAGACACAGAGACAACCCACATAAATACAGTTATCTCATACTACACAAGGGCACCAAAAACATACATTGGAGAAAAGATAGCATCTTCAACAAATGGTGCTGGGAAAATGGGAAATCCGTCTGTAGCAAAATGAAATTAAACCCCTATCTTTCACCCTGCACAAAACTCAGCTCAAAGTGGATCAAGGACCTAGGAATTAGACCAGAGACTCTGTGCCTAATAGAAGAAAAAGTAGGCTCAAATCTTCACCATGTCAACTTAGCACCTGACTTGCTTAACAAGACTCCTAAAGCACAAGAAATAAAATCAAAAAAGAATCAGATGAGATCGGGCGCGTTCAGGGTGGTATGGTCATAGACAAAAAAAAATCAATAAATGGAATGGATTCAAACTAAAAAGCTTCTTTTCAGCAAAGGAAACAATAACATGAAGAGAGAGCCTATAGAATGGGAGAAAATCTTTACCACACACACATCAGATAGAGCACTAATCTCCGGGATATATAAAGAACTCATAAAACTTAACGCCAAAAAAAAACAAACAAACAAATAATCCAATCAGTAAATAGGCTAAGAAACTGAACAGAAACTTCACAGAAGAAGATATACAATTGATCAACAAGCATATGAAAAAATGTTCAACATCTCTAGCAATTAGAGAAATGCAAATCAAAACTAATCTAAGATTTCATCTCACTCCATTCACAATGGCAATTATCAAGAATACAAGCAACAAAAAATGTTGGCAAGGATGTGGGGGAAAAGGCACACTCATACATTGCTTGTGGGACTGCAAATTAATTCAACCACTCTGGAAAGAAGTACAGAGATTCCTTGGAAAACTTGGAATGGAACCACCATTTGACCCAGTTATCCCACTCCTTGGTCTATACCCAAAAGACTTAAAATCAGCATACTACTGTGACATAGCCATATCAACAGGTTTTTTTATGTTTGTTTGTTTGGTTGGTTGGTTGGTTGGTTCTGTTTTTCATTTTGTGGTGCTGGGGATTGAACCCATGGCCTTGTGCGTGTGAGGCAAGCACTCTACCAAGTGAGCTATAGCCTTAGTTCCATATTGATGTTTATAGCAGCTCAATTCACAATAGGTAAACTATGGAACCAACCTAGATTCCCTGCAATAGATGAATGGATAAAGAAACTATAGTGTGTATATGTATGTGTATAACTATACACACACACACACACACACACACACACACACACACACACATAATGGAATATTACTCAGCCTTAAAGAAAAATGGAATTATGGCAATTGCAGGCAAATGGATGGATTTGGAGAATATCATGCTAAGTGAAATAAGCCAATCCCCCAAACCCAAAGACCAAATGTTTTCTCGGATATGCAGATACTGATCTATAATGGGCAGGCTAGGGAAGAATCGAGGTACTTTGGATTTGGCAGAGGGGAGTGAGGGGAGGGCAGGAGGTTTGCGGGTGGGAAGGATGTGGAATGAGATGGACATTATTACCCTATGTACATTTATGATTGCACAAATGGTGTGACTCTGCATCTTGTACAGCCACTGAAATGAGAAGTTGTGCTCCATTTGTGTACAATGAGTTGGAATGCATTCTGCCGTCTTGTATAGATAGTTAGGGCAAATTTTAAAAAATTTGAAAAGGAGCTGTATATGGGGATTAGTAGAAAGACTTTCATTTAAGAAAAGTGAAAAAAAAAAAAAAAATACCATCGAGCCATTTATCCTGGAATTAAAGGGAAATAAAATTCCACCTGTTCAGTTGTTACCCTCACTCCTGTAATAGCAAGAAGGAACGAGAATAAGATTAGTTTCCATTCTGTGTTCCTCGAGATGACTCTCTCGTGCCTCACTCAAGGATTGAGCAAATCTGAAAGCTGAACCAGACCTGATGCAATGTTAGCCCCGAATAGGGCTCATATATAAGCTTACATATTATTTGCTAAAAGTGAAAAGGCAGAATTGCAAAACACAAATTAATTTTGCAATTTAATTTCATTCCATTTCTCTTTCTGTAATGAAAATAAGAACCATAATTGCACATTAATGAGATGAGTTGAACTACAATAGCAGAGAAGAATATTAGATTTAGAAGTAAGCAAACTTATTTGGGATATTACCAGCCACCATATACTAACTGTGTGACCTTGGGTGACATTGCTGGCCTCTCTGAGCCTCTCTGAATTATAAAACAGAAACATGGGATTGTTTCTGGAGAATCAGCTTATTTATTGCCACATGGTGCATCTTATCTGATCCAAAGCATATTCTCACTTGGTCATTTGACCTTCATGTTTGTATATCAGCTAGCTCAGATGCGAGAGGCCTGTCCAATACTATGTGCCTTTAGGTAAGCCCTATAAATATTCCATTACAGACTGCCTTTGTGACTATCTGTTGATGAACTCTCGTCTTTGGAAACACCCTCACCTTAGGTTAAAAATCATAGATGTAAAGAATCTCCTGCTCTCCATTATTACTTGAAATGTCAAAATAAATTTTAAAAACATGGTTATGTCATTGATGAAGGCACAACCTATTGGATGACTTACCTTCCTGTTTGCCTTCCCTCGTACTCATTCTGATTTTTTTTCTATTTCTTTAGTAAATTGTGTCTTCATCAAAAATTTTCCCTTTCATGTAATTTCTCCAGTTTTTTTAAAAAATATTTTCTTTGAGGTTTTTGTTTGTTTGTTTCTAATGTCTAGAAGATCTGTATTGAGTTATTTTTATTTCTTTGCAGTGTGTGCATATGTGTGAGTGTGTGCTTGTATAAGCATGTGCATCTCTCAGTAGGTCACACCTAAGGGTTTATTGATTTATTTTCAAAGAACCAACCTTTAGCTGGGTGTGGTGGTGCATGCCTGTAATCCCAAAAGTTTGGGAGGCTGAGGCTGGAGGATCACATGTTCAAAGCCAGCCTCAGCAATTTAGCAAGGCCCTAAGCAATTTAGTGAGACCTTGTCTCAAAATTTAAAAAGTAAAATGAGCTGGGGATGTGGCTCAGAGGTTAAATGCCCATAGGTTCACTCCTGGTAGCAAAACAAACAAAACAAAACAAAGAACCAACATTTGTCTTTGAAGGTCTTTCTCTTACATGATTTATTCTCTGTTGAATTTCTTCTCATATATTCAGACTATCCTTACTACCCTTTGGGTTTAATTTGGTGTTCGAGGAGGAGAGGGCTTGATGTGTGTTGGTAAGCGCATGAACTCCTACATGCCCATGTTGGTTTTGCTGCTCCATTTATTATCACAACGGCCCTATCATCTCCCGCTGTTCAAATCTACTCATTCCTAAAGAGTCAGCTCAAATGCCAATATTCTATAATGCTTTGCTGGTCCTGCCAGTGAGATTTGCTTTTTCTCTCTTCTGACTTGCAGTGCACTTCTCTCTTCTCTTATGAAACTTACTGTACAAGACGTAGCATTAGTGTATATGTTAATTTGACTTATCAACCCCACCAGCTTTAGGTACCATGAGAGCAGAAGCCTTGGTTGGATTAGTTTGCTTTGTTTGTCCTAAAGTCTCAAGTTGGATACTTAGCTTATTCATTTTCAGCCTTTCTACTTTGGTTCTGCATGAATTTGAAACTCCTGTTTTTCTGTACATACGACATTAGCTGCAGCCCACACATTGGGATATGTATTTTCATTATCATTCATTGAATACCACTCTCTAATCTGTAGTAAAATTTTGTACTTGGTTCATAATTTATTTAGAAGTGCATTTATTATATTCCACAGGTTGGTGTTTTTTCAAGTCCTATTTTCTAGTCACCCAGCATATTTATATTGTATCCATCACAATGATTTAAATCATTTGAAATGTGCTAGGTCTTATTCTATCTCCTTCTACAAGGTTAACTTTTGTAAATATCCCACATGTACTTGAAAGGAGTCTACCTTTTGCATATGGGATGTAGTGTTTACATATAGATAAAGATGTTTCACATCTGGGAGATATGTGAACTCTATCGGTATATTTATATATTTGAAGAAAGACTCAGATGTGTGGGTATCAAATCTTCTACACTGTTATGTATCTTTGTGTGATCATTCTACCAAGTTTGTCATTTCATTCAATAAATATTTGTTGAGTCTAAATATTGGGTAGTGTAAAGTACTCTCCATGAATCATTCGATTCAACACTCACAACAATGCTAAGAAATCAGAAGAACAAAACTGAGATCTAAAAGGTTCAGTAACTGCCCATAGTCACATGACTGGTGGGGGCTGAATGTGGTACATTGAGAGGGATGATTGAGATGGGTGTGGTGGGATGACCCAAACCAGTACTGGCATCCTATTCTACATTAGTCCAAGTTCATATATTCATGGCATTTTTTTTTCAAAATTACCTTAGGTAACAGTTTCCACCATGTACATAGCAAGCATTTGTTTGCTTTTCACCATCCATCTGTTTACAATGCCCCAGAACACTGATTTCTCCTGACCCAGGAATTATTTTCCATGGTAATATCGCAGCTTTGCCCTACAGATTGGAACTACTGAAGTTATCGTTTTCACAGAAAAGAATAAACCTACTATTTATTGTTGGAAAATAACTACATCCAGTTGGGAGTATGAGCTGAGACAGGATCCCTATTTGTCCGAGAGAGATGAATATATAGATAATTTTTATTCTACAGCCATCTTAATCATCCCCTGATACAAAAATACCTGAGAAGTCTTACTCTTCAGTACACTAGTCATTTCTTGATAGAGACTTTATTGGATTTGTTCATTACTATATCTCTAGTACTAAGCACAGTGCAGGTTCCTTGTAAATATTTGGTAATGAATTAATATGAATGAACATACTGTTAATTTATGTAAAGAAGTTCAGCAAAGGACTTTTTTCATTAAAATTTTATAAAAGTATGCACAGGTCTAACTCCCAAAAGGACTTTACTAGTTTTATTTCAACATATACTCAATTTCCATTTCAAAGTCTCAGTGAATTAGCCTACACTATGGCAAAATAACAAGCTAATCTTACCCCAGAATAAAAACTTCCGGTTGGGAACTTACCTGCAGGATTTCCGCTGTAACTTGAAATCCACAAATCACTTAGATTATCCAGGTATTATGAACTTTAAGTAGCCTCCAGACAAAATCATCCTGATAGCCGTCTTTTATTGCTAGTACGGCTGGAAGGAATTATGGTCAGTCCCTTATTGAAAAATGTATGAGGCAACGTAGTAAAAAGTGAGGATTATACAATAAATCATTTTGACCAGGTATGGAAGCAATAAACATAGATCAACTAAAAGACTAGCAGATTGACTAATGACGCAATCATGGTTATTTCTGTGGGGAACAACCAGTTCATCTTTTTGGTGAACGCGTGCCATTGCAGAAAGCAAAACCATCCTGGCTTATTTTTTATTGTTGTAACTTCAATTTTTTTATAGCACAACAGTTTTGAGGATGGCTTAGTAATACGCGAAGCCCGAATTTGAAATCTGTAAGTGCAAGTCTTGTGATGCTGCCATAATATTTTTTTCCATTATTTTAAATGCTATGTGTCATGTTTCAATCCATTAGATAATTGCATGTGAGAATATAATAGGTGTTGATCCAAATTTTGAAGGCTTTGGGTTTAAATTTAAATTTGGAAAGAACTTCCTATAAGTGTGACGCCTGAGATACATTTAAAAATTTTCAAATCTCTGGAAGTTTTCACTCTTCATTTCAGTGGAAGAAAGTAAAATCATTTAGCTGAATAAAAAAAAAATTCTAAGGGGAGTTAACTAGACTTGTGGGAACTTGCCTTATTGGATTCTTTTTTTTTTTTTTTTTTCCTGAATAAAATGAATTTTTCATTCGTTCCAACATCTTAACAATTAGTCATTCCATCAAATCAATTTTTCTTTGAGCAGACTTACAAAAATCATTGGATTCTGAAGGCAGCTGTTAGCAAGGGTCACAAACACTTGCTCATCTGCTCCTTTTAGTGTCAACTTCAATGCTGATTTAAAAGTTTTATGCCAGAATCAAATGGCAGAGTTAGAATCATTCAAAAATTTTGATAGAAGGATGAAATTGATTTTTTTAAAAAAAGAGCTTTATCAATGCATTGCATTGGCATACAATGCACTGCACAAATTTGAAGTGTACACTTTGATAAGTTTTGACCTGGGTGTTCACCCATGAACCTGTCACTGTGATCCAAATAATGAGCATATCCATCACCTGCAAGTTTCCTCAAGCCCCTTTGTCATTGTTTATCCCCTCCCTTCCCTGTGCTCTTCCTACTGGCAATAACTAGTATGTCTTCTGTCATGATATATTGGTTTATATTTCCAAAATGCTTAGATAAGTACAAAAATAACAGCATATATTAATTTTTGTCTGTCTTCTTTAATTACACATAATTATTTTGAGATTCATTCGTGTTTTTTATTTCAATATTAGTTCATTCCCTTTTACTGCTGCTTGGAATGAATTGTATGGATATTCTGCCATTTTTCTATTAGTTCACTCATTAACAGATATTTGAGGGTTTCTAATCTTGTGTTATCAAAAAACAGTTTCTATGAATATCATTATACAAGTCTTTATAGAGATTTGTTTTCATTTCTATTGGGTAAATACTGAGAACTGGAATGGCTAGATCATACGTTAGTAGTATATTTATTTTTTCAAGAAACCACCATTTTTTTTTCCAAAATGATTACACCATTTTACAGTCTTATTAACAGTGTGTGAGTTCCAGATTCTTTATGTTTGTGTCAACATTTGGAATGGTCAGCCTTTTAACTTAGCCATTCTAAATTATGTATTATAAGGTTTTCCATCTTGCTTTTAATTTGCATTTCCCTAATAACTATTGAGGTTGAACATATTTTCATGTTTGTTGATTTCAATTTTCTGTCCAATGTGAAAAAAATGGCTGTTTTCCTACTGAGTTTTTAACAGTTCTACATGATTTCTGCATTCAAGTCTTTATCATATTTATGCATTACAAACATTTCGCCACAGTGGATTTTCTTGTCATTCTTTCAATATACTTATGAAGAGCAGAAGGTTTTATTTTTAATGAAATCAAATGCTTAAATTTCATCTTTTCTAAATTCTGATCTTTGAAAATTGATGCAGTGCAATTATACAAAACAGTGGGATTCATTGTGATACATTTGTGCATGCACATAACAAAATTTGGTCAATTTCTCTATTATCTCCCCTCTTCATCCCTTTCTCCCTCCCCTCACTCCCATTCCCTACTCTACAGGTTTTCCTTTCCTACTTTATTTTCCCTTTTTCCCCCTAGTTTCCACATGTCAGAGAAACCATATGACCTTTGACTTTATGAGGTTACATAACATGGTGTTCT
Source organism: Tamias sibiricus (assembly GCA_025594165.1). NCBI lineage: Eukaryota > Metazoa > Chordata > Mammalia > Rodentia > Sciuridae > Tamias > Tamias sibiricus. The sequence continues at coordinate 18,817,580 of CM046662.1, forward strand.
CCAATTCTATGCATTTTCCTGAAAATGATACTGTTCTGTTCTTCTTCATGGCTGAGTAAAACTCCATTGTGTATATGAATCACATTCTCTTTATTTATTCTTCAATTCACAAATACCTAGGACTCTGCTTTTCATATTATACATAAGAAATCTTTAACTCAAGATAATTAAATCTTTCTCCCATATTTTCTTCTGAAGTTTTATAATTTTCAATTTATATTTAGTTCTGTAATTCATATTTAAACTTATATTAATGATATAAAGTACAGTTCAGTTGATTATTGCATATGAATATGCAATGGTTTAAGTATGAGTTTTGGCAAAAAAAATCATTTTTCTGCTGAATTCCCTTTTGCATCACTGCCAAAAGTTAGTTTTTCATTCATGTGTAAATTTATTTCTAGAGTCTTTATTTTGTCTATTATCTATTTGTCCAACTTGTTGTATTGTCTAACTTTGATATTTGTCTAACTTTGTGCCTAAATCACACTATCTTGATTACTGTAGCTTTTATTGTATGCTTTAAAATTAGGTTGGTGTTAATTCTTCAATAGGATTATTTTTTATTTTTAAAGTTGTTTTGTCTATTCTGTGTCTCTTTTATTTCTACATGTTTGGAATCAGTTCTTCAGGGTCTAGGAAAAAGGTCTACCGTTATTGAAATTGTATTAAATTTATAGTGTACTTTAGGGAGAATTAATACTTGAATGATATTGAATCTTCTGACCTATGAACAAGATACAGCTCTCCATTTTTTTCAGATGTTTTATTTATCCCATAATGTTTTGTAGTTTCCAGTAGAATGGGGCTTTTATATCATTAGTCAAATTCATGTCTAAGTATTTAACATATAGGTTGTCATAAATAGCAATATTTTCTTAATATTACTATCTCTTCACTGAATATATACAGAAATAGAAATTTGTGTGTTAATCTTTTTTCTTGCACTTACGCTAATCTTACTGATTAGTTTCAGTAAATTTTTTATTTTTGTAAATTTTATCCAATGGAATAAGCTGGCTTTCATTTCAGCTGTAAATTATGACAATTTTATTTCTTCTTTCCCAATCTGGCTACGTTTTATTTCTTTTCTTCCTTTCCCAATCTGGCTATGTTTTATTTCTTTTCTTCCTGTTTTTGCCTTATTGCACTGAACAGAATCTCAAGTGCAATGTCTAATACAAATGGTAAGAGTATACATCTTTGTCATGTCAGGCTCTTACCTTTGCACATAAGTTGAGCTGTAAGGCTTTTGTATATATCCTTCTTCAGGTTAAGGAAGTTCTCTTCTGATTCTGTTTTGCTGAGTGTTTCTTTCAGGAATGAATATTTAATTCTGGCACATGTTTTTTTCTCTATTGAAATGGTTATCATTTTTTTCTTTCATAGATTGTATGGTTAATCATATTGATTGAATTGTGTATGTCATATCCACATGGTTTTCCTAGAATAAACTCCAATTGGTTATGATGTATTATACTTTCGTAATATTGGATTCAACGTGATGAAGTTCTGTTACGATGTTAGCACAGATGTTTATCAGGGATGTTGGTCTATAGATTTCTTTGCTTGTAAAGCCTTTGGTTTTGGTAATTGTTCTCATAGAATGAGTTAGGCAATATTTTTTTTCTCTTCAGTTTTCTACATGATTTTGTACAGAATTGGTGTTATTTCTCCTTAACATATTTGATAGACTCCACCAGTGAATCCATCTTTGCTTAAAGTTTTCTTTGTGGGACAATTTTTAACTCTAAATTCAATTTTTTTCATTGAGATAGTGTAATGACTTCCTCTGTAGGTATTCTCTGGTAGTTTGAATCTCTAGAAAATTTATAGAAAAAATATCATCCATATTTTTCTTATTTTTTTACCAATATCTGTAGATTTGTAGTTCATTAATATTGGTAATTCGTATATTCTTTCTAGTTTTCCTAATCAGTATGGTTAAAAATCATTCAAGAATTGACTGATCTTAAAAAATACATCTGATTTTGTTGATTTTTCTTTGTTGATTTTCCACCGTCTATTTCATTTATTTCAATCTTGATTCTTTCTTTTCTCCTGCTAATGATCTGTTTATTTGTCCCTTTTTTTCTAGTTCCTTAGAGTAGACACTGTGATCATTGATTTAAAACCTTTCCATTTATCTGATATGGGAACCATGACATTGGTATGTGCATGGTTGAAAATGTTTCATATTTTGTTTGAATGACTAGCCCTTTGAATGAAAATCCAGCCAGCTGGCATGGTGGTGCATGACTATAATTCCAGTGACATGGGAGACCGAGGCAGATTATCACAAGTTCAATGCCATCCTCAGCAACTGAGGGAGGTCCTAAGTAACTTGGCGAGACCCTGTCTCAAAATGAAAAATAAAATGGGCTGGGGATGTGGCTCAGTTGTTAAGAGGTCCTGGATTCAAACCCTGTAACAAAATAAAACAAAACAAAAAATCCAGCCAGGCCACATGAGGATCTCTTCAGTACTAGATCTTCAATTCATTTATAGAAACCCTGAGTTTTGCAACAAATCAAATTAAGATGTTTGTACAAAGAAAACTTAAGAGGAAAAATCGATGGTTAGGCCTTCAATGCAAAAATAATACAGTGCTGAGCAGACATAGGATACTCATTGAGCTGCTCAGTCCCTGGGCTCTGAGACTACACATATCCAATGTGCCTCAGACTCATCCCAGATGCCCAGCAAAGAGAGGCTAATCCTAGGCATAACACAAAAACACTACAGCAAAAAATCAGCCAGAGGAGCTTTGGATATGATAAATCCTTATTACCAAAAGCTAGGTAAAAGAAAGAGCCAAATTGCACAATTGAAATATGTGCTATCGTTATATGTCATTTCACTTCAGTAAGATGTTAAAATACACACAGCATAAAAAAGCAATATAAATACAAAGATTTATCAACAAGTTAACTTCAGATACAATAACCAAAATATAGATTTGTTTTCCTCTTGAGTTTTCTTTTTTCTTCTTCTTCTTTTTTGTTTATTTAATTATTTATTCACTTATTCATAATGCACAATTATAGCATCTTTTTACATACAACTGCTTGTATACAAAGTATATAAGTGCCATTCAGATCTTCTATCATGCATTTAGGATAGTGATATCCATCTCATTCAACCACCAATTTTTTTCCTTGCCCCCTCCCCCCTTGCTCCCTCTCTTCCCCTCCCTTTCCTTTGACCATTCTAATGTTCCTCTAATCCTCCTATGTACCCCCATCCAACAACACTGTGAACTAGCCTCCTTATATCAGAGAAAACATTCGGTATTTGGATTTTGAGATTGACTAATTTCACTTAGCATTATATTCTCCAACTTCATCCATTTACCTGCAAATGCCATTATTTTATTCTCTCTTATTGTTGAGTAAAATTCCATTTTGTATATATAATTTCAGCTATCTTATATTAGACAAAGGCACCAAAAATGTACAGTGGAAAAAGGATAGCCTCTTCAACAAATGGTGCTGGGAAAACTGGAAATCTATATGCAACAAAATGAAATTAAACCCTTGTCTCTCACCATGCACAAAACCCAATTCAAAGTGGATCAAGGACCTAGGAATTAGACCAGAGACAATACACCTAGTAGAATCAAAAGTAAGCTCCAATTTCCAACATGTCGGATTAGGCCCCAAGTTCCTTAATAAGAATCCTGTAGCACAAGAATTATTACCAAGAATTAATGAATGGGATAGATTTAAACTAAAAAGCTTCTTCTCAGCAAAAGAAACAATCAGTGAGGTGAATAGAGAGCCAACTGATTGGGAACAAATATTTAATATGTGCACATCAGATAGAGCACTAATTTCTAGAATATATAAAGAACTCAAAAACCTTAACACCAAAAAAAACAAATAACCCAATCAATAAATGGGCTAAGGAATTGAAAAGACACTTGTCAGAAGAAGATACACAATTAATCAACAAATACATGAAAAAAATGTTCAATATCACTGGCAATTAGAGAAATGCAAATCAAAACTACTCTAAGATTTCATTTCACTCCAGTCAGAATGGCAGCTATCAAGAACACAAACAACAATAAATGTTGGAGAGGATGTGGGGAAAAAGGCACACTCATACATTGCTGGTGGTACTGCAAAATGGTGCAACTGCTATGGAAAGCAGTATGGAGATTTCTTGGGAAAATGGGAATGGAACCACCCTATGACCCAGCCATCCCACTCCTGGGTCTATTCCCAAAAGACTTAAAAACAGCATATTACAGTGACACAGCCACTTCAATGTTTATAGCAGCACAATTCACAATAGGTAGGTTGTGGAACCAACCTAGATGCCCTCAGTAGATGAGTGAATAAAGAAAATGTAGTATATATACAAAATGGAATTTTTTTTTTTTTTTTTTTTTTGTATCAGGGATTGTACCCAGGGGTGCTTAACCACTGAGCAACATCTTCAGACCTTTTATTTTTATTTTGTGACAGGGTCTCACTAAATTTCTCAAAGCCTCCCTAAGTCCCTGAGGTTGACTTTGAACTTGTGATCCTCCTGCCTCTACCTTCCAAGCTGCTGGGATTACAGGCATACGCCACCAAGCCTGGTTTATTTATTTATTTATTTTTTAATTTTTCATTCCACCTTTATGGTTATACATAGTGGTTGGGTTCACCCGACAAACTCATACATGCATGAAAATCAATTTCAGTTCATGACCCTCCCAATTCCCTCCCACTTTTCCCTCCCATCCTCTCCCCCTCCCATTTTCCTTCCTCTACTAGACTTCCTCTCTCTTGTCTACTAGTCTATATTTGATTGGTTCTTTGTTATCCTAGTCTTCCCTCCCCATTTCCTTTATTTTACTCCAGCTTCCACATAGGAGAAAAAATATTCGACCTTTGGGTTTCTGAGTTTGGCTAATTTCACTTAGCATGATTTTCTCCCAAAATGTAGAATTCTGGAGTGAGAAACATCTGAGTTGCAAATTTTGTTCTAGTATGTGCCAGTCACATGACCTGTGATGAGACATCATTTTATGTTCTTTTTCTTCAAAAGTACCCGAAAGATAGAGATGAAATTTATATGGAAAAAAAAAATGTTGCCATTTTAAGGAGAGTCTTGAAAAGTAAGGATAAGAAGGGGAAACAACCACAGTCAGAGAAAAAAGACAGTAACATCAAGCAACCATAGTTAAGATGTACAGAACCAACACAGAAATACATATAACCCTAAGATAACAAAAGAGGAAAATTAATGGAACAGAAGACTACAGAACTCCATCCCTAAATCCAAGGAAAAGTTTATCATTGTTACAGGAAGCATTGCATACATACAGGGAAAGTTTGCAATCAGTGTATTGTAGAGACCAAGGGTTAGCTCAGCAGCAATAGATGTTTAGAGTAATGGAAGTAAAAATCTGAGATGCTATTCTGATACATCTGAGGACTGACCTCACTCTTCTCCCCCAGGTGATAATGGGGGCTGCTGACACGGAGAAATGATGTTTTCACATATTTCTATAACTGCAAATACTTACTTTAGTAAATGTTCATTTTCCTGGAGTTGGGTTAAAACAACTCAAAAACTAAGGGCTATATAGCACAGCCACAACTCAGCTTTCCTGATCTAGCAGGTTTTTCTCTTGCAGGAAGTAATTCACCCACAGCTGCCGGATGGCATTCAAGATGCTTAAAACCAGGGAAATCTCTCTTGCAAGGAATATTTTTGAAAATAATGTCAAAGTAGGAAACCTTTCTAAGTATAGCTCAAAAACCAATAAAGATGAAATGATTCTCAAATTTCAAACACATCATTTTTATACACACACACACCCAACACTTTAGAAAAACTGAGGAAAATATTTAATTTTCTCAAGTACTGTATACAGACTGTTTCTTAATATAAAAATTGTCTCCAAATCAATAGACAAAACCAAAAAAATCCAGTAGAAAAAATAAGTAAATAACATGAATACAGCTTATAGAAAAGAAATAATTTTCTTTTTTTCATTTTTCTTTCTTTCTGAAGTAAATAATCCACATTTATACAATCTAAAACAAGGCAATAGCTTAACAGAACTGGACAGTTTTCATATATTGATATATATAACCTCCGGGATACATGAGAAAAGCTAAGTGAAGAACAATATTTGTAGTATGTTAATATTCATGTTAAACCTGGAAGAACATTCCTTCTAATGCTCACATACATATGGATCATCTCACCAATAGCATTGATGGTGGTCGTGTAGATGCAGGGCTTCAGGGAGAAGAACTGGGGGGGGGAGACTTACTTGCTATTGATGCCTCCTCGCAACTTTCAAATTATGAACCATGCTTGTCTAGAACTGATTTGCATAAACAAACAATTCAAAACTAAATAATAAATTATGCACGTATATATTAGTCATCCATATCACTTGGGACTTAAACCAAAATGTCAAGGAATTTGTTAGGGTTTTTTTTTTCTCTCCTATTTACAAAAATATTGATTCCCAAATTGACTCTATAGGTGTTTATGCATACACATATGCATGTAAGAATTTATTTCTGTACTTATATAAAAATGGTTTTGTACTTATTCAGATATCGATTTCATAATCATTGGTTTGTCTGGATAAATAACTTAGGTGCTTTAAATCATTTTCAATATAAATCAACCAACCAAACTCCACTAAGTTGAACCCCATTTTAATGTTCATTTCACCCTGATGTTTAACTTTAATTTCTTTTTCAGTACATTATGTAAAGATTTTTTAAATTTACTAAAATAAATAAATAAATGACCGACAATGAGCTGTGTGTATTTATAGTATGAAAATTGATATATTTTGACACATTTTACTATTTTGTGCTCATCATCTTATACTAATATTTAATTTTATCATGTCATCGCTATAAGAAAGAATATCACAACCAGTAAATAATTGATCTGCAATAAACCAAAAATATTAAAAGTTTGCAGTTGGATAAATCTTAACATATATGTGCTCAAGAAACCATCACCACAATTAAGATTTTGACTATATCTACCACCCTCAAAACTTTCTTCATGAGCTGGGCATGGTGGCAGATGCCTATATTCCCAGTGACTCAGGAGGCTGAGACAGGAGGATTGCAAGCTCAAGGCCAGCCTCAACAACTTAGCAAGGCCTTCAGCAACTTAGTAAGACCTTGTCTAGAAATAAAAAATAAAAAGCGTTGGGAATGTGGCTCAGTGATGAAGTGCTCCTTGGTTTATTTCCCAGTTCCAAACAAACAAATAAACAAAAAAAAAAAAAAGAAGAAGAAGAAAAAACCCTTTCTTCATGCCTTATTTATCACTGTTTTGTTTTGTTTGGTTTGGTTTGGTTTGGTTTGGTTTTTTTGGGTTTTTTTTTTTTTTTTTTTTTGCCAAGCAACTTTTAACATTGTCTCTATTATTACAGACTAATTTACATTTTCTGGAGTTTTATCTGAATAGAATTCTACTTTATATACTTTGGGTCTATTTATCTTAGCATAATTATTTTGATATTCATCCCACATTGTTATATGTGTCAAAACTTCTTTCTTTTTTTTTTTTTTTATGGAATGGTATTACATTATATGGGTAACCATGAATTGTTTATTTATTCCCATGTTGATGGAAATTTGGTTTTGATTCAGTACTTAGCTCCTTTAAACAAAACTGCCATGAGAATTCATGTCTTTGCATAGACATATAATTTCTTTCTTTTCCATTCTTTTTTTAGTTCATACCAGAGAGTGAAATGATTGTACAATGTGGCGAATATAGGCTTAACTCTTGAAATCTGCCCAATTGTTGTCCAAGGTCATTGACCCATTTGCAATCCTAGCAAGAATGTATAAAAAATTTTCCTTCTTCCACATTTCCTCCTACAATTGATATAATCAATTCTTTTTAATTTTTGTCATTGTAATATTATGAAATATTATCTCACTGGTAGTTTTAAACTGCAATCCCTAATAGCTCTGACAATGGCTTCACTGTTATACAACCCTGCAATCACTGTATGAGATTTCCAATCTCTCTATATACTTGCCAACCCTGTGTATAGTCCTTAAAATTGCATATATACAAGATTGTACTAAATAGAGCTAAATAGAGGAATCCTTATCTTAAGGTGAATGCTTGCGTTCTTATTAAGCCGGATGTTAACTATGTATTTTTCCATACAGGTCCCTTATTAGGTTGAGGAAGTCCACTTATATTCCTAGTTCATTGAGTACTTTTTTTCATAAAATGGAATTTGCTTTTTTCAAATGCTTATTCTGCAATAAAGGAGATGGTCATGTGGATTTTGTCTTTTGTACTAACAATAAGGTACACCACCTTGACTAATTTTCATATGTTGTACTAATCTTGCATTTCTAGGATAAATCTCAATTGGTTGTGGTATATAATCTTTTCTATGTTGATGAATTCTGTCTTCTACTTTTTGTTGAGGGCCCTTGAGTCTATACTAATAAAGGATATTGTTTGTAATTTTCTTATGATGTGCTTGTCCACCTTTCATATCACAATGGTGTTGTCCTCATACAATTAGGGCAGAATTGTCCCTCTTCTTCTATTTCTTGGAAGAGTTTATGAAGGGCTGGTGTTAATTCTTCTTTCAATTGTCAGTAGAATTCACTAGTAAAATCTTCTGGTCCTGGGCTTTCCTTTGTGAAAAACGTTTTGATACCAATTCTATCTCTTCCTATACATCTATTCCAATTTTCTATTTTCTTGAGTTGTTTCAGTAGTTTATGTCTTTCTAAGACTTTTTCTATTTTCTCTAAGTTATCTAATTTGTTGACATGCAACCATTCATATTATTCCTTATAATCTTTTTTTTTATTTTATCTTCACTTTTGAAAGGTAGTTTTGCTAGCTATAGATTTCAAAGCCAACACAATTTGCTTTCTGTGCTTTAAAAGATGTATTTGGCCCTGTGTGAGGGCCAGGTCACATTTCAGTCCTGTGGCTGGTACTTTCCTCCTGGGCAACATTCTTTTCACTCACATGCTAACCAGTGCTCTATGGACCCTCTGTGGCCATCTGTGTTTCCATCCCTGCATTCTTGATGTCCTTGGACTCTCAGCTTTGTCCCCTCCACTCGGTTGGCTCCTGCTTGTGTTTCTTCCCTCACTGTATTATAGCCTGGAAACTCTCAAAGAGCTAAGCTGGAACAGTCATAGGACTTATCTCAGGTATTTCCTGTTTCTCAAAGACCACTTCTTTTCATTGCTGTTGTCCAGTTTCTTGATAAATATTATTTCATGTGTTTTTATGGTTTTGTGATTTGGATGTTTCTACTGGGAGAATATATGTGATCCCTACAATACCAAATTGGTTAGAACCAAAGTTTATATAGGAAAAGGGTCCTTTTTGAGTATTATTACAAACATCCCAGTAGACTTAGACTGTCCACATATCAGAAACCTGATACAAGCATATATATTTCTATTCCTATCATTTTCTTGTCTTTTTATACACACATGCATTCAGATATTAATCATTCAATAAATGCATGTGTATTAGTGTGAGGTTTTTGCTAGTCACTGTAAATATAATGGAGAAAAAGCTAAGCACATTCTCTGTGCCTTAAAAAAGTCTCATTGATTATTTAAGGAAAGATATGTTCTCACATGCTAAAATGATGTGGTCCAAGGAACCTATTTCAAACAAAATAAATCCAATGTTTCACCTTAACTAGGTTGAACTACATTTTCGAGTATTAATTTCTTATGTGTCTTTAGTTAGGGTGTGCTACAGGAACAATTCTTGGCAGATTGGGAGGAAGAAAGGAGGCAGAGCTATTATTTAGCTCACACATATATGCTAGCCTTTTTAGTGAATCAGGAGCTGGACCTGAAACTTCTTTGCATTACCCTTGATTATTTTTCATCTCTGACATCTGAGCAAGGGTGTACATATGTTTAGTTTTGTGCTAAAGGACCCTGGCTTTGACAGGATGTCCTTGTCCCTGAAGTTAGGGACAAGAAGAGCTGGCAGAACTTGATCTGGCTTCTGGGTTCCTGCTGACTCTAGTTCCACCCCACCTTACAATCGTCTTCCCTGTTCACAGGACACAAAGTTAACTGCCCCCCCCCCCCCAGAGGGGCTAGTCAGCTTCCATGGTTGCTTAAAGCCAATGCCCTGTTTAAACTTTGTTTACCTATGCCTATAATCTGTATAACTTGCAAAACTCTCCTAGCTGTTCAAATTTGGGGTATGAAACTAAGTGTTTTGTCTCCTTAACTTTGGACCTTACCATAATTTCAGGAAAAATTTATCTTATGATCCTATTCAATTTTATACTCAAGACAATGAAGGACTTTTAGGATTGTGCATAATATAGTATTTGCATTTTAGAAATATAGCTCTGCCTCCTATATGATAAGCCATAAAGAAGACATATGGCAGGATGTCCAGTTAAGATGCTATTTGGGCAATTCTAAGGGAAAATGATAAAGGCATTGAAGATTAAGATGCTGTGATAAAGTTCTTAGAAAGTAGACTTGATAGAATTGGTTGTATTTGGTATATATTAGTTCATAAAATATTTGCATCTTGAAAGAGAAAATAAGAGATAAATGAGAAAAGCAGGTGAAAATTGCTTATTAGTGACATTTCAGGCACCAAGATTCCTAAGTAGAAAATAATTTTAAGGAGCAAAGATGTCTTTCTGAAATCTCGAAGTAGTGTGACATCACCCTCCTTCTAAAATTGATTGTATAGCTTCTTGCAAATTGTGTTCTATGCACCAGAACCTCCTCCATCCCTGGGAGTTTATTAGAAATGCACAATGTCAAGCCTCAAGTGTCACTTTCTGAAGCAGAATCTGCACTTTCCCAAGCTCCCCAGCTGCATCACTTGCACACCAAAGTCAGAAATGCTCTGCAAAAATTCTGGCAGGTTGGGAAAACACTAAATCACATGTTGCTCTCCCGACCCTTTAAAGTATAACTTTGCAGACCCAAGAGGAAATGACTGGCTATAGAAATGCTTAGAATTTTCCTTCTTCCCTCTCAGAGCATCATGGAAAAGCTTCACGTTCTTTTTCACACTTATTACCTTCGAAGTACTATTTTAGCCTCTTCTGCTTGGCTGGAGCAGGTGGGACTCTTGACATCTTATCACCACTTGTAATTTTTGAACATCACAACAGCCATGGCTGTCAGTGGGATTTTCCAAAGCATTTGGCAGAGAGCAAACTTAGCACAAATCCAGCAATGCTAATAATAAAAGTCTCCCTTTGGGATGCTTCAGAAGCAGATGTAAAACATTATCTAGTTATAACTGGATTAAAGAAGTTTCTTCTGATGAAGGCATTTTCCCTCTTTTGTAATGTTCTCTTACTAATAATGAGCAGAGGATAGATGCTGTTATTTATATCTCCAAATGCTTTTAATGAGACCAGAGTGAGCGGTGGGCTTGAAAGCAAAAGCACCACGTTCTCAGCCAAGCACATGTGCATAGATAGCAACTGTCCATCCCATTCAGCCAAGGTCCACTCATTTCAACTTGCTGTGGTGGGGAGTGCCTAACATTGTGCTCCATCAGGAATTACTCATTGATTTATATCCAAATAAATGAGAAGCTATGGTATTCCTGTTCAATTTCCAACCTTCCCCAACTTATCAAGCTATTTACAAAGTGGAAAAATGATACGAAGTTCTCAGTCCCCTAACAGGAGGCCAAGCATCTAAAAATTCTCGATTGAGGTAAATGACTTGCTTTCCTTCTCTGTGCCCAGAATTGGAAGACTGATCCATGTTTCCTTCTTGGCTCTATGATTTGGGAAGGAAAATGAAAGAGAGATGTTTGCAGTCATTAGAGACTTGGATTCAATAATCTAGAAGGTTCTTCCTACACCAAGGTCTGTCTATCACTTAGAAAGGAAATAACCAGGGAAGTATGATGTAAGGGAAGAATGTCTTTGGAAGAATTTAGATTTTGACATTTTTTAGTGAAATTATTCCTAAGGTATCAGGCAGTGGAATCCTGAATAGACAAAGCAGTAGCTTTAGATTTCTAGATCCTGACACTTAAAAAATATTCACGTGTCTTTGTTCTCTTCAAGAACTCATTCAACACATGACTGCCTGTGTGTACCAGGCACTGTTCTAGGCTCCAGAGATGTCACGACCCAGGAAAATAAGGTCTCCACCTATAACTACCATTGGAGGTGTCTATGGGTAATGAAATACATGAAGGAGAAACGGATCATTCCGTGTATTCATCTGTGGCACAACTGAGGTGAAGCAGGGAGTGTTTGTCGACAGTGACTGCGGGGTGCTGTTTTGGTTTGGGTATCAGGAAAGGTTTTCTCAAGAGAGAAGACATTTGAGTGGAGACTGAATGATAGGATAGAGCCATCATGCTCTCTGTGCCTTTCCTTCTCTCCTTCCCTCCATTCACCTCACCCCAAATTCCTGTGAACAAACTCTGGCCTCCCTAGAATCAGGTATTCACTTCTGACCCAGGTATGATGCCGTCACATCACAGTTAATCTTGTGGCCAGTAGATAACCCACCTGTTTCAAAGACAGCTGTGTCCCACCACAGCCAGGCATGTGCTGGTATGGAAGAAAGAAAATAGAAAAAGACTTGAGGGGAAGAAAGCAGATGTGTGAGATGTCTTCCTTCTTAGAAGCGAGGGGGTGAAATTCGGGTCTTCATGAAAATTGTACCTCGAGCTCCTGGTTTAAAACATAGCACAATGGCCAGGTGCAGTAGCACATGCCTATAATCCCTGTGGCTAGGGAGGCTGAGGCAGGAGTGAGTCCAAAGCCTACCTCAGCAAAAGCAAGGTGTTAAGCAACTCAGTGAGACCCTGTCTCTAAATAAAATACAAAATAGCGCTGGGGATGTGTCTCAGTGGTTGAGTGCCCCTGGGTTCAATTCCTGGTCCCCCCCACCCCCTCTGCAAAGAAAAGAAAAAACAGCACAATGAATTTAGTATACAATGAATGTAGTATGCAAATTGCATCATGTAATCTAAACAATCCAGTCTCAAACATCTTCTCATTGCTTCAAACTCTGCCTTCCAAATGATGCTCTCCTGTACAGAGGGACAATGTAATTGTTGCTCGTTGGTGTATGAGTTCAGTATACTTTTTCTGATTATTTAGACACTTCACCATGTGTTTTTTCTATTATGTGCTTCCAGGAGTGAGACTGGCTCAATGCTGCTAGAAAACTCAACCATTGCATCACTCACCTCTCTTGTTTTCCATTTAACACCAAGCCCTGCAAATGATGGTGATTTATGATTTTTCATTCATAAATGGTCTGTGATTCCTTTGTTATTTCTGCTCAGTGTACAGTACCTTTTTATCTCTTTGACTTCAATGAAACCTTTGAGTTTACCAAAGAGGAACTGACAAGAAGTTTTCAAAGCTAACAGGAAGGTGAATGTATATAAAATTTCTAATATTTTCTCCATGAGAATCTGATAAAAAGTGGTGAATCGGTCAGGATTTTCATGAGTTAACAGTGTAGGAGGATTCTTGCATTTGGTCTTCTTCTTAGTATTCACTTACTTAATGAATGTTCAAGTGTAGAGAAACAGTTTGTAAATAAGAAAAAAGTACAACAAATGCTGCAGAGGGTTGAGGATGGGCCAGAGGAATTCTTGATATGGTACATGGCATTTCCAGCTCTCTTGGTTTTGAAATTATTTGTAGTCACAAAAGAATCAAAGCTTTCCATAGGGGTTGCACCAATTTGCAGTCCCATCAGGAATGTAAGAGTGTACCTTTTTCCCCACATCCTCGCCAACACTTATCGTTGCTTGTATTCTTGACGAACGCCATTCTTACTGGAATGAGATAAAATGTGAGTTTTGATTTGCATTCTCTAATTGCTAGAGATGTTCAGCAGTTCTTCATGTATTTGTTGATCAGTTGTTTTTCTTCTGTGCAGTGCCTGTTCAGTTCCTTAGCCCATTTATTGATTGTTTTGTTTGTTGGTGGTGGTGGTAGTAGTGGTGGTTTTTTTTTGTTTTTTTGTTTTTTGTTTTTTGGTTTTTTTTTTTTGGTGTTAAGTTTTTTGAGTTCTTTATATATCCTGGAGATTAGTGCTCTATATGAGGTGCATGTAGTAAAGAACTTTGAATGGAACCACCATTTTATCCAGCTATCCCACTCCTTAGGTTATACCCATATTGCAATGATGTAGTCACATCAATGTTTATAGCAGCTCAATTCACAGTAGTTAAACTATGGAACCAACCCAGATGCCCTTCAACAGATGAATAGATAAGAAAATGTGGTATATATACACAATGGAATATTACTCAACCTTAAAGAAGAATGAAATTTTCACATTTGCAGGTAAATGGAGCTGGAGAATATCGTGCTAAATGAAATAAGCCAAACCCAAAAAAAACCAAAGGCCAAATGTTTTCTCTGATAAGTAGATGCTGATCCATATGGGGAGAGGAGGATTAAGGGCCTTTGGATTGTGCAGAGGAGAGTGAGGAGAAGGGAGGGGGTGTGGGGATGGGAAAAAACAGTGGAATGAGACAGACATTATTACCCTATGAACATGTATGATTACACTACTGGTGTGACTCTGCAACATCTACAGCTAGAGGCAGGAGAAGTTATGCTCCATTTGGTACAATGTGTCAAAATGCATTCTGCTGTCATGTATAACTAATTAAAACAAATAATAATAATAAAAGAACCAAAGCAATTATAAGAACGACAATGGCTTAGAACATTGAGTGGGCAGATTACACACCAGGCAGTGTGTGTGGTAATGTGTGCTGTGTACCTGACCTTCACCCCCAGCTGAGCACTGCCATGGCGCACCAGTTGTTGATGGATTAAGTGGCATTATCTGTGAAGCTGAGGAGGGCAGCAGGTATTCTAGCCTACCTAGTACAGCACTTCTGTATTGTCGAATATGAGACAACTTAATGTCACCTTCAAAGACAGAGGATAATGGCCATCTCCAATTACGTTGCAAATTGCTGAGCTTCGCGGGTATTTTTTTTTTTTTTCCAGAAAGCAGTTACTTACAGAGCTCTTCTGTCAAAATTAGAACATTTGCAATTTTTTGAAAAAATTTTTTTTTGAAAATTTGTATTGATTATTTTCTTGCCTTTAAAGGCAGTAAAAAATATTGTTTCTCAGTTTTGTTGCATTTTTGGATTTTGTCTGAAACCAGAAGAAACTAGCAGAGGAAAGGGTCAGAGACTTAGTTCATTATTATAACAAGTCTTGACAAGTGTTTGTTGGTTTTAGTCACATCCTTGTGCCTGGGTGCCACTTCCTGAGACTCTGACTTCATTGGTCTGAGGTGTAGCCTGAGCAGTAGAGTTTTTTTTTTTTTTTTTTTTTTTTTTTAATGCATGCCTAAAGATTACACTGTTCAGATTTGTAAATTGAGAATGACTGCTTTGTAATGCTTTTCTGATAGAAAATACAGAAGTGCTTGCTCCAATTTCTTCATTTGAAAAATGAGGGCTTTCAAATAATATTTTTTACCAATCATCTTTTAAGGAGTAGAGCTCTTTGTATGAAAGGAAAAAAATATGTCAGGAATAAAAGTTAACCAAGGCTTTACTTTATAAGCTGCTATGCTCCTCAGGATGAAGGTGGGATGGGGCAGAATTTGGAGGGGAAAGGAGAATCAGCTTGGTCCCAAATAATTCTGCACACCCATCTCCCCTCAGCTTCAGTTGGAGCCAACTTAAGGCAACATATTCACTTCCTGCCACATAGGAGTTGATAATATTTGGGTAGCAACCCCAGGTGAATGGACAGAGTGCTAACAGGATATGCTGGGAGGTATGATTGGGGGTTTAGCCGCCACTCCAGCATCATTCCAGGGCTGAGGGGTGATGATTTGAGGGCATTTGAAGCCAATTTATGGCACTCTAGTTAGAAATCAGCTCTGCCTTAAAATACAAACACAGAACCAAGGACTCCTAAGAGCAGAGTGAAAACCGGTGGGTGGTCCCTAGTCCCTCTTTGGACCCTGAAAATGTGTGACCCAGAAAACAACTAAGGCGTGTTGATTGAATAAATACATTTTGATGACTCACAGTGAGAGGTACTATTCCAGGCACTGGAGAAAGAGCAATAAACCAAAAGAGTCTTGTCCTTGTTCTCAGGAATTCTTAGTCCACAGAGAAGATGTGATAACAAATAACGGGCAAATATTTTTAATAAATGTCAAGGTAGCAGCATGAGATAATAACTGTGAGGATGACTTCAGTCAAAGAGGTCAGAGAGAGACATTCTGTGAAGGAGATATTCATACCACAGTGGAAAGATTCAGAAGCACTAGGCAGCTTAATATGCAAGAGCAGGTGCTGCTGGGAGAACTTGAACTTTAGGGTCAGCAAGAGCTTTTGCAAGGACCCTGCGATGAAAAAGAGAGCTTGCTGAGGTCAAGGCGGCAAAAGTTAGTCAGGGTGACTCATGATCGATGGAAGTGGGAGAGGGGCCTGAGAGAGGGGGAACAGTAACCAATGGCTAGAGCATACTGGGCCTTCAAGGTCACAGGGAGGGTTTGTGAATCTCTTCTGACAGTATGAAAGGGCACTGGAAAATTAAGACATTATGTGATAAAAATTTAAAGGTGATCCCTTTGGCTGCCATATTTACAAATGGAGGCAACGGACTGGAAGATAACAAGAGTGAAAAGAGAGTCCATTTAGGTGGCTACTAGAGGAGCTCAGGAGAGCACCAGGGTCTGACCCAGAGGGAGAGAAGTGGATGAATTTGAAATTCCTTTCAATGAATCTGAAAGACTTACCCCTGGGGAAAGGAACGATAAAGGCAAGTGAGCCCATTCAGTCCCTGTCTCTAGTTGGAGATTATCATCCCTGTCCTGTTATCATTGAGTCTACTGAGCCACTGAGCACTATGCACAGAGAACTGAATAGTGTGGATTTTAATTTCCTAATCTGTCTGGAAAGTTGGGATACAATTTACTGTGATTATCATGAAGAAAAATGGAACAAGCCCCAGGAATCCTTCATGAAAATATCAAATGCAATGGAAATGCAAAACGCCAGCTACTACATCATCCTGGTACTGGAAGTCACCAACATCCATTTAAAAAGTTGTCAAAGTTAAATGGACAGATAATGTTATGCTGAGCTTCAATATCTCGGCTATTTTCTTCTTAATAAGAATTGATGGCTTGGACTGGGCTTGGTGATTTATTACTTTGCAACCTGGAAGAGCCAGTAACAGGTCACGTGCCATGTGCTGGACACTGTGCTATGCAAGCAATCCTTACCTGACTTGCTCCTCACAAAAGCTAAGTGTAGGACCTGTTCTCACATAACAGCTAAGAGAGGTATTTCTCAACGAGATTGAGCCTTGGTTATCTGAGCTGACTTCATAGTTGGGAGGAAATTCTGGCAACCAGAATTCACACCAGGTTCTCAACACCATTTTCAGTTTTTATATTTCAATTTCCACATTTTGTCACAAGTGTGGTCCTGACAATATTCCAGGTTGGTTGTGATGATCCAGTTAAATAGCGTGTATAAAAGTAATTGCATATTGTGGTACATTTCAGTGAATAGATGAGGTCTGAGACAGACTGTGAGCAGCATGTTTGTATTCTGTTCTACAAGATGGCCATAAATTGGATACCTCAGAATCTTGGTGCCCAGTGCTTTTCTAAGGCCTGAAGATGTCCTTTTTCTAATCAATGCTCCCTCTCCTGGGTCTTGTCTGAGATGATTGACATGAGATAACATGTTTATATCTTCCTCCACATCTTTGAATTTAGAACTGTCACTGATGAGACATTAAGCTTTTTAGGATGTTTTGAGATGATGCAATTTGAGACAAAACTGTGCAACAACCAAGAATTATAACTTCAAAATGTCTTCCTAGATAACAAAATTCCACTTAAGGCCATATGCTATCGGGCAGATATCTTTGGCTCATTTTTTGACTGTGCTCAGAAAGGAAAACAATTTGGAGAGATAAAGGAATTGCCCAGAAAACCAATGATGAATATAACTCCATTCTCATATCGAAAATTTGGGAGTAGTATAGACCAATTTATGTAAAGCAGACAACTAGTAAAAAAGAGTAGCAGAAACTCTCTTTCTTTTTAGACTTAAACATGCAGGTGACATCCCTGAGCATTTCAAATATATCTCGATTAATTGGAAAGATTTATAGATGCACAGAAATACTCTAATTTCTGTTTAGTACAATAAAGAACACAAACTCAGCAGCCCAGGTAGACAGACACAATACATCTTATCTCACCTTGTCCTGGATTTGTCACTTGAGGAAGGCTTAAATGTTGGTGGCACTTCTTTCAAGATAAGGTGATGTTGAACTTAAGAAAACCCAATTTGTGGTGACATCACCATTCACAAAGAACTTAAATTAACTGTGTACTTCCATTTGTGGGAACACTGATTGATAGCATCTAGATTTTTCAGGGAAAGAAAAGAGTGTCAAATTTTTCTGGACAAAAATCTCTGCCTACATATTTTTGCAATTCTAAAAGGCTTAACTACAGTCACTTATGAGCTGATCAGGTGCTTTGGAAATTCTTCTAGCAAGTGAGCCACTGAACTGATTTGTTTATTTCATCAGAAATTAAAACCTGAGGGGAGTAACACCATTCCTACACAAATCTTTTGAATTGGAATCATATGCTCTGCTTCTGAGTCATGTAGACATTGGGATTCAACATAATGAAGTTCAAAGTAAGCACAGTGATGCCAAAGACAGCAGTGCCCTTTGCCAACATGTTGCCCAGTCGTAATCACTGTATCTGCCAATTAATTCTAGTCACCAGTAAAAGGTTAGTATTGAACAGTAGTCCCTCCATTATGTGTAGAATGAAGTGATAAAGAACACAGACTTTGTCCTCAGTGTTCTTAAGGTCCAACTGAAGAGAGAAGACATATGTGCACAAATGATACTCAAAGCACCAAGCAGTCAACAAACAGGGCTTCAGTAACTTGTATTCTATTTGAGCTAGTCAATTTAAATATCTCCCATGTATTCAGCAGCTTTGCAATTAATTTGGCCAAACAAAGACTAAGCTCAATTAGAAGGCACAACTAACTTTCCACCAAAGTATTCAAAATTGTACTTATATTTACCTGATAGCGATGATCAGTCATCAGAGGAGGAATGCAGTTATTATAGAATTATTTCTTGTCTGTATACCTCACTATGAGTTTGTTCAAAAACCTTAACAGAGGTAAGGATCAGTAGCCTTGAACCAGAAACTAACTCACCAGAAAGCACTGGCTTCTTTGCTGAAGACCAAGTGGTAAAGTGAGCTCCAAAGAATGGAGATTCAATCCTCCGAATTTCTATAACAGGGCCTTGGCACCTTGGAGATGCCAGTGGCTAGTGGCACTGTTAACCCCCAAGAATGACACATAGTAGTGCTCAGGGGATTCAAGCAACAGATCACATAGAAGCAGCTGTGGTGCCCAGAAGACTTGAAGATGCAGAGATATGACACTGCCTAGAAACAGCCAGAACCAGAGGAGAAAATGTGGTCGCTGTTTTCATGATAATGGACCAAACTTGTTCAAAAGTCACTTCTGGACTTGTGGGAGTCCTTAGGAAGGAAGATAACCCCCCAAAGACTAGAAAGCCTTCAAACCATGTAGAAGAAGGATTCAGTGCCCTATGCTTGGCTTGATTCCTGCCTAACACTACTGAAGCCTTGGTCCCTCCGTCTTCTCCTCGCCATCTCTATGAACAGCTGCACAGTAAGTAGCATAAATGACCTGCCAGTGCCCTACACTGGCTATTGTGCTTATAAATAAATGTATTGAGAAGAGCTATCCTTTGGCAGAAATAGCAGCTCCTACAGTAAAAATTACCAAATGCGTTCATGTGGCTATGGTTAGAGCAACAGTATAAAGGAACAAAGAACAAAAATGATCACAATGAATATAGAGGTCAATGTCTGCTTCTCAATGAATATCCCGTAAATAGTAAATGCTCAGAATGAATAAGATCAATTGTGGAGAAAAATCAATGTGGTAAGGGTAGGTGAAAACCTTGACTTTAATGATTCTCATTTTTATGTATAAATTCTATTTCAGAAGGAGCCAAGGAGCAAAAAAAAAAAAGCCACTTGGGCCAGTCCTTTGCAGTTTTCCTCACAGGGTAGCTGAATTTCTGGGGCCAACACTAATTCCTGGCCATGCAGGAAAAATGATTTCATCTCATGATGACAAAACAGAACTGTTTTGTCTTCTTTTTATGATGAATCTACTGTTTAAAAAAAAAACTGGGTTATTTACAATAACCCTTGGATTGATTGCTATAATTAAATCCATCCATTCATTCATCAAATATTTGTGAATCTTTTCAATGCACCAACAAGCACTGTTATGGACATATACAGAGACAAACAAGACACATGACTACCTGCTCCCACAGAGATTGTATTTTATGATGTGAAATGAACCATAAAGAAGGAAGCAAATAATAAAATACTTCACAAAGTAATAATGTTATAAATAACAAAAGTTATGCACTGAACAGAGCTTTTGTGTGGTGGAGGGTGCTCATACATTTGTACCACACCAGGTAGAGGGATCAGGGAAGGCTCTCTGAAAGAGTGGGTTTTGAGGTCTGAATAATGGGAAGCCAGTCATGTGAAAAGCCGTGGGAAGAAGCCTGTAGGCAGAGGGAACTGTAAGTGAAAAGTTCTGGGTCAGAAATAAACTTGGAGCAAATAAGTTCTTGAAACAGAAAACAAATGGGCTGGAACATAATGAAAACGTGGGACAGAACTAAGAAATGAGAGGGGAGAGAGAGGCAAGGGCCAGGACCTGAAGTGCTTCCTCAACTTCAGAAATGCGATTACATTTTATCTGAGCACAGTGGGGAAACTACTGGAGGGCATTCAGAAGTGATATGGCTTATTTTGATTCTTTAGTAGATTATTTTGGCTGTAGTGTAGAAAATAGTTTGGCCAGTAAATCTCTGACTTCATACCTGCGCGGTTAGATAGTAACTACCAATTCCTTTGCCAAATTTAAATGCGAAAATGTATTCACTCAGCCCTACTGTGTAGTGGAAATACAGTGGCAAAGATGTTGCCTCTGATCTTGAGAATCTTACAGTCTGCAAGAAAGTGAACAAATAATCCGTTATAGTTATGACTTTACCCAGATAAAAGTACAGACGAAGCTCAGTTTCTACCTATTTTGACTGGAGGATTTGACTACTTAACAAGGACTAGAGGAATGGAGCCCATGACTCCCAAAATGAACAAAACTCATTTTACCAAAGGGCCTGCTCATTAGCAGAAGCTCTTATATTGTCAGTCCTGCTTCAGTTGAAACCGATTTAAAACTCAAATCAAACTAGATTATAACAAGAGGTGTATTGGAGATCGCTGACTTCTTGTAACTGGACAGTCCAGGCCTGAATAGGCTGAGTTTATCTCAGTCTTGCTCACTTAAGGAATCAGACAGTGAAGTTCAGTACAGGCAAGGAAGTTGGAAAGTCAAGACAACAATACTGGGGTTGGGGGAGACCGAAGTCCTGGGTCCCAAGATCCGCAAACAAATCTGAAATCCTTTGGTGGTCCCTGAACTTCTCATATAACAAAAGAGCTCCACAGTACTCAGCAGATGGGCAGATGAAAGGATCAGAAGACAAAAAAATTAAATAATTCATTGTCAGTTGACTTACATTACAAATAATATTAAAGACAGTTCTACAGGCTGAAATGAAACCAAAGAATACCAGATGAAACTGTACTTACAAAAAGAAAGAAAGAACACTGAAAGACTAAATTAATTAATTAATTAATTTAGTTGTTGATGGATCTTTATTTTATTTATTTATTTACATACAGCACTGAGAATTGAACCCAGTGCCTCACGTATACTAGGCAAGTGCTCTGCCACTGAGCCACAACCCCAGCCCCCAAATTTATTTTTCCTTATCTAATTTCTTTAAAAGATGTATGACTATTCAAAGAAAAACTACAACATGTATTATAGGGTTGATTATTATATGCTTATACAATATATAAAGTCACAATAATAATAACCCATAGGCTAGAGAGTGATTGAAACCATGGTGTTGCCGTATTTTTCTATTTACTAGATTTGCCACAAATTAATTACAAAAACACTGTGATAAGTTAAACATAAATACTGGAATCATAGAGCAGACACCAAAATAATGTCAATAGGATTAGCTAAAAAGCCAAGAGGGATTAAAATGAAAATTTAAAGGTGATCTATTAAACCTAATAAAGTCAGAACAAAGTAGGAAAAGTTTTAAAAATTACAAAATAGTAGTTAAATATAACCATAGTGAAGGTTACATTTTTATCAACAAATACACCAATTAAAAGATTCGCTATTCAACTGCATTTAATAAAAGACCTAGTTATATGTTATATATGGAAAATCTAGTAAAAGTATAACATAGCTAGGTTAAAACTCAAAGGGACAGAAAAGAAGTGTCACATTAAAGTGGGCTGAGAAAGCTGGAGGGCTTATATTCACATCAGCAAAAAAAACAGACTTAAAGACAAAAAGCATTATCAGAGATAAAAGGAACATTTCATGATGATAAACAGGCAATTCATCAGAAGAACAAAATAACCATAAATGCATATGAGCCCAATAGCAATGCTTTAAAATACATGAAGGAAAAATTTATAAAACTCAAGGGAGAAAGAGATAAATCTGCAATCACAGCTGGATATTTTAACTCCCTGAGCTAATTTACATTTATGGACGTCACCCAATAACTATAGAATGCACATTTTTTCTAAATGCACATAGAATGATCACCAAGATCATCCCTATGCTAGGCTAAAAAATAAGTTTTAATAGATTTCAACTGTAAATGTTAATATGGGTTTAAAAACCAATGATCAGAGTTTCCAGCTTAAAGAGGTAGAAAAAATAACAAGTTGAACGTGTAAGTAAGTAACAGCAAGGGAAACTTAAATATAAGAGAATAATTTCAATGAGAAAAACAACCCAAACAGAAAATTAAGAAGGAACAAGCCCATTTTCTAAGTTCTACTTTTTATCTCCCCTTTAAAATAGGGCAAAAGTAAAGGAAGCATGAGATTTCCAGTGAATCCCGACGGTTTTGTTGTCTCAGCACCAACTTGGAGTGTAAGTTGGACCTTTCAAAGCAGAAGCACTTTAGTCGCCCTGGACACAGACTAGTTCTACACCTCCGAGTGCCTCCACGTGGTTGGTCCAGCAGTCTGCTTTTTTACAGTTGCTTTCTGGCATTCACCTCCCCTGTGTGACAGCTAGATACAACCTGCTTCATTTCCCCTCAGCCCCAAGTCCTGAGTGATGCAGGGAGCACCTTTGTGTCATAGCGTGAATCCACAACACTCCTGCCAACACCTCAACCCAACTTTTCCTGGATATAGCTTTCTTACAGAGGGGTGTTCTTGATGGGAATAAATTGGACACAGGTCAGGAAAGAACCGCAAGGGCATGGGCCAGTATAAACAAATTTCCTGCCAGAGGGATAGCTGGTTAAAGGTCAGAGACCTAACCATCAGGCTACTGATCAGGATAAAGAAATCCCTATGAAACACATGCCCCAAAACATCCAGGGCCAAATTTTCTGGAGCCCCACTAGGGCAGGGCTAGATATTTTTTTCTTTTATCCTAAGTTGTTATATATGACAGCAGAATGCATTACAATTCATATTACATATATAGAGTACATTTTTACATATCTTTGATTGTATACAAAGTATATTCACATCATTCGTGTCTTCATACATGCACTTAGGGTAATGATATCCATCTCATTCTACCATCTTGTTTTTTTTGTTTTTTTGTTTTTTTACCCTTTTGCCTCCTCCCTTCCTCTCCCTCCCCATTGGCCATTCTAGTGTTCCTCCAATCCGCCTATGCTCCCCATCCCAACCCCACTGTGAATCGGCCTCCTTATATCAGAGAAAACAGTTGGCATTTGGATTTTTGGGATTGGCTAACTTCACTTAGCATTATATTCTCCAACTTCATCCATTTGCCTGCGAATGCCATTATTTTATTTTCTACCTAGATGCCCTTCAGTAGATGAATGGACAAAGAAAATGTTGTATATATACACAAGAGCTAGACTTTAAAGCTGCTCTTAAGAGAGAGACCCTTAGCCAGGCTCGGTGGCGCATGCCTGTAATCCCAGCACTTTGGGAGGCTGAGGCAGGAGGATCGCCAGTTCAAAGCCAGCCTCAGCAATGGCGAGGCACTTAGCAACTCAGTGAGACCCTGCTTCTAATAAAATACAAAAAAGGGCTGGGGATGTGGCCCAGTGGTCGAGTGCCATTGAGTTCAATCCCTGGTACCAAAGGAAAAAAAAAAAAGAGAGAGAGGGACCCTAAGATTCAATTGGGGAAAAAAAAAAAAAAGTATAAGAGATTAAAAAAAAAAAACATATCTTAACTTACTTTTCAGTGGTAACCAGAAAAATTCAGGGACACATTTAAAATAAATTCACAACTTGAAGCTTTTTGAAGTGTCCAATTATTTTAAATTTGTTCTTCAAAGCCCCTTCAAGGAAGACTTTTTATTAAACATTTCAGGGATGCCTGTACTCTGCTCAGCACCAAGGCAGCATTCATTATAGTCTCTACGGTCTAGAGGAGACGTCTGTTTCTGGTTCATAACTTATACCTAAAGTAGTGACCTATGTCGTCCCAGTGAAAGTCTCCTATTAGAATCTCCATTTTCAGGTTATCTCAGAAAGACCCTGGAAAACTGAAGCTGAAATTCACCAGTTTCAAAATATGTGTAGGTCAAAAGCTATCACAGTTTTCTGCCTATCCCCATAGGTTTTAAAAGCAGAGGGCAGTGAACATTTTCTGTAGAGTCAGACTGTAGATACTTCAGGCACTGATGGTGACTTATGGGGTCTCTGTCACAATTCCTCAACCCTGCTGGGCCATGCACAATAAGTAAATGAATGAGCAAATTGTGTTTCAATTAAACTTCATTCACAGAGATTAAAATTTAAGTTTCATGTAATTTTCATGTGACACTCTTTCCCATAACCATTTAAAAATGTAAAAACCATTCTCAGCACAGGGAACATCCAAAGCAGGTCGTGGCCCAGAGCCATCTCACAGGCTGCAGTTTGCCAACTACTGACAGAGAAGTTTGCCTGCTAAATTTTTGCTTCTTTGTTAGTCTTCACTAACATATATTTTATACCATATATTTATATATATGTGTGTGTGTGTGTGTGTGTGTGTGTGTATGATATATGTGTGTGTATCATATGTATGTGTTACACACATGTGCACAAAGTCGATCATGATCAGATATTCAGCTAATCACATTAACAAAGTTGAGAAAATGTGGCAAAACATATTAGAAATGTCTTGAGATTCCATTTATCTTCCTAAAATTTTTTTCACTCTACTTTTGGATTTAGATCCTCATGAAGAGTTTGAATTGGAGAAAAAGTCTACTGAACATATTTCATAAAATATAAATTAAATAGGTTCTTACATGTGCTTTGTTGGGTCCTTAAATTGAAATTTGTCTATTTTACCTTAACATAATAGAATCAAATGGAAATAATGTGGTAAATACAGTATTATCAAAAGACATCAATTTTAGCATGATGTTTAAAAACCATTAACAAAGAAAAATACCAGGTATTCAATATGTTCACATGTTCAACACTGGTGTCACTTTTTAGAGTAACATTTAAAAAACATTTTTGTTTAGTTGTAGATGGACCCAATATTTTTATTTTATTTATTTATTTTATGTAATGTTGAGGATTGGACTCAGTGCCTCACACAAGCTAGGCAAGCCCTCAACCACTGAACTATAACCCTATCCCCTAGCATAATCTTAATAACTGTTTGTAATAGGCTAATATACATGATAGATGTTGTAAGTACTTATTTTGACATTAAATTTATTACAAAGAAAAAAAGCGTTCACTGAAGACCATCAATAACATTTATCTCTAGGGGAACAAAACCTCCAAAGTTTTACAACGAAATTAATTAAGAGTAGGAAAAAAAAATGTAGTATATTAAGTAGAGAATGTCAATATTTAGAACATAAAATGTAGAGATTGGATCAATTTCTGAAAGCAAAGTGTGCAACTTAAAAGAAACATGTCTCCTTTCCAAGAGCCAAGAAAAGTAATGTTTACAAGTATTAAAATATTGGTGAATAAAAACATTTAAGATCTGTACATCAATGGTCAATTGATATTCAACAAGTGTGTCAAGGCGATCTGTCTTTAACAACTTGTGTTTTGACAGATGAATACCCGCATGTACAAGAATGACATTGGACTTGCCTCATTCCATATGCAAATATTAACTTGCCATGGATCAAAGACCTACATTTATAAAATCTTAGAAGAAAACTGCCTATTTTCATTTATCATGTAATCCTATGGACGAATAATAAGTAAAATTTCTTGAATCCTCTAAAGGATAAGAAATCTAAAGTCAAAGGCATCTTTAGGGTGCCTAATTGAGTTACTTAACTCTTCAAGACATGTACAAGGTACTTTTCCCTAACTGTGAAAGGGAGAGATTCAAGGTTTTTCAACAAACACAATACACTCATCTTACCTACATCTTCCAGGGGGCTTCATTCCACAGGTTTCTGAATCTACAGCTCTGATTTTGAAATCTAAAATCCTTTTAAACTAAAATATTAATGAATCTCAAGATGTTTTAACTTCTTTTCAAAAACAAGAATACAAAATATAAACAACTTAGCCCTGGACCTGAATCATATGAAAGTTCTCAGAATCATCAAAACCCAAATGATAATTATACTTGAAAGCTACCAAGGGTAAAGACGCAAGAACAGGGTCTGAATTTCCAAGAGAACAGCACTGATAGCCAATACACTTATTGTGCCCTGAATGCCAAAAAATGTTGAATTTTCTAAGTGTATACAATGTGAGTTGTTTTTTTTTTCAGTGTTTCAATAAGACATGAAAGATAGCCTTGAAAGATGGCCAATGAAAGATAGCCTTAATCTAATCCATGGGAACTAAAAAGGGATAACAGAACCTACTGAGAAATAACCTTGTCTTGAAATGCTAAACATGAAAGCAAAATATTTATTGTTGGAAGACACTGTTACAAAAAGAAAAGGCTGAGCTAACTCATGGGCTTGATCACGAAGGATTGCATTGGATTGGAAGGGCTCTCTCCTAATCAGAGGGGCTGGAAGGCCCTACATGAAGAAGCTGGTATTTCAGCCACGATTTCAAAGAGGTGTGAGTGGTACTCAGCAAAGGACGACAGAAAAGTATTCCTGCTGAAAAGAAAAATGCCCCCTGTGCCTAAGCACAAATAGGAGGATTCATGTTATGGAAAAGGAAGAAGGAGGGTTTTATGGCTGGAGCTCACCAGGAAGAGGGATGGAGACAAGAAAACTGGCTTAGAGCAAGATGCAGGGTTTTGGAGTTATTTTTAATATTTTTTTTTTAGTTGTAGGTGGATACAATATCTTTATTTCATTTTTCTGTGGTGCTGAGATTCGAACCCAGTGCTTCACATGTGCAAGGTGAACACTCTACCACTGCTCCACAACCCCAGCCCCAGATGCAGAGTTTTTGTTTTCTTTTGTTTTGTTTGTTTTATCTAAGGATTTTTTTTTTTTCCCCTAAAAAACAAAAACAGGGACTTTATAGGAGGGGACTGTGCTGTGTTGGGATGGAATCTCAAGAGAGTATTCAAGGAACCTGAACAGAACGAAGGCATCCAGGAGGTGCCAGTCAACCTGGAAAGAGGGAAGAGATTAAAGAGGGAGTAGGGAACAAAATACACACAATAACAAAAACGATATGTGATGAATCATAGCTGAGGTGTCTTAAGAAGCCTTTAGTACCTATTCATGGAAGAGTAAGACCCTGCCTATGATTCTCCTGCAGGAAAACAGCTATAAATTCTAGACATAATAAAAAGAGCAGCGGGGCTTGGGCTGTGGCTCAGCAGTAGAGCACTCGTCTCACATTTGTGAGGCCCTGGGTTCGATCCTCAGCACCACATAAATAAAACAAATGGGGAAAAAAAAGAAAAAAAAAGAAAGAAATTTTTAAAATAAAGTAAAAAGAGCAGCTCCTTAAGGCCCTGGAGACTGAGCAGAAGGCAGGCTTTGTTGGGAGTGCACTCAAGACAAAGAATCAGGGATATGGGCTAAGTGCCTTCTGTTCCTCAGCTTTTAGCCCAGAGCCACCTACAGTTGGTAGGGCTCAGGGGAAGTGAAAGGGTGCTATGGAAGAAAAAAAAAATGCATATTCCTCTGGCTAGAAGAACTGTAGCTGGTGAAAAAATGGGGAGTTTCAGAAGAAAATAAGAGGATCCCCAGATTCTTTCTACCTACATCTCTGGTTCATCCTTGAACCACATATGACCAGATACAGAGCTGCTAGGCTAAAGACAATATCAGGCAATGACAGAGATAAGTGCAAGGTAATTTCAAGGCAGAATAGTGGAAATTATCCAGTTTGAGAAATGAGATAAAGAAAAAATTAATTGGGCTGGGGTTGTGGCTCAGTGGTAGAGCACTCGTCTCACATTTGTGAGGCCCTGGGTTCGATCCTCAGCACCACATAAATAAAACAAATGGGGAAAAAAAAGAAAAAAAGAAAGAAATTTTTAAAATAAAGTAAAAAGAGCAGCTCCTTAAGGCCCTGGAGACTGAGCAGAAGGCAGGCTTTGTTGGGAGTGCACTCAAGACAAAGAATCAGGGATATGGGCTAAGTGCCTTCTGTTCCTCAGCTTTTAGCCCAGAGCCACCTACAGTTGGTAGGGCTCAGGGGAAGTGAAAGGGTGCTATGGAAGAAAAAAAAAATGCATATTCCTCTGGCTAGAAGAACTGTAGCTGGTGAAAAAATGGGGAGTTTCAGAAGAAAATAAGAGGATCCCCAGATTCTTTCTACCTACATCTCTGGTTCATCCTTGAACCACATATGACCAGATACAGAGCTGCTAGGCTAAAGACAATATCAGGCAATGACAGAGATAAGTGCAAGGTAATTTCAAGGCAGAATAGTGGAAATTATCCAGTTTGAGAAATGAGATAAAGAAAAAATTAATTAGACATACCCCGAGGGGCCTCTTAAATAATATCAAATGGCCCAACATACATGCAGTTGGAATCTCAAAAACAGAGGAAAGAAAAAAACTTCGGACAGCAAATGTACATGGAAAATAACAGGCAAAAAAAAAATGCTCTCCATATCTGATTAAAAGAAATTTGCAGATGTGAGATGGTTAATGAACACAAAGTGCAGTAAACATGAAGAAGCCTGCACTGAGGATTATCTCCGAGTCAAACTGCATAAAGCCAAGGATGAAAAGCAAATCTTAAAAACCACTCAGGGAGGGCTGGGGTTGTGGCTCAGTGGTAGAGCACCTGTCTAGCACGTGCACGGCCCTGGGTTCGATCCTCAGCACCACGTAAAAATAAATAAATAAAATAAAGGTATTGTGTCCAACTACAACTAAACACACACACGCTCAGGAAAAATGATGTATTCTGTACTCTGCAACAGTGATCCAATGCACATCTGACATCCCATCAGAGGCTGGGAGAGAGTGGAGTCATGTTTTTAAAGGGCTGAAAGAAACAGGAAAGAATATATATATATTCGTATCAGACTCTAACCCTTCAGAAGTAAAGACAGGTTCAGACAAAGGAAAAGCCAGAGAGATCCTTATTACCAGACATGCCAAAGGGAATTCTGCAGACTGAAAAGAAATGATACAGGAGGGAAACTCAGATGATCAGACACCCCTGAAGGGACACGGGAAGGGGTAAATATCTGAATAAATTCAAAAGAATATTTTATTATTTTTAGAAA
Source organism: Tamias sibiricus (assembly GCA_025594165.1). Taxonomy (NCBI): domain Eukaryota; kingdom Metazoa; phylum Chordata; class Mammalia; order Rodentia; family Sciuridae; genus Tamias; species Tamias sibiricus. Next base: position 18,847,380 of record CM046662.1, read on the forward strand.
GTGCAATGAATGATCTGAAGCATTTGGAGAGACTGTAGGATGCTGAAGAATTCTTCAAGAGGTTTGGGGGACTGAAGTGACAGGTGAGGACCCGATGAGAAGACTTCTAATCAGCGACTGTGGCATCCAGGAACTGTGACCCTTGAATCTCCTTGAAGGAAGAACTTGCCATTCTGTGTGGTGCGATGCTACATCGTGTACAACCAGAGAAATGAAAAGTTGTGCTGCGATTATGTACAATGAATCCAAATGCATTCTGCTGCTACATATACCTAATTAGAATTAATTAATTAATTCATAAAATACACACACACACACACACACACACACACACAATTTTAAAAAAAGAAAGAACTTGCCGTTCTGTTGCAAGAGGGCAGTAAGCTGACAGAGTCCAGCTATTGACCCCTTCAGAAGCTTCTGCAGCTTTTATGCTGAAGCTATGCTTTCCCTGAGCATGATGGGGACCCCAGGGCTTGGCCATTTCTGTCTAACACGGGACTCCTCTAATGGGAAATATTTGCTCTAAAAATCCTGCATTGAGTTGGCCAAGATTTTTTTTCATATCCACACTGTGGTTGGAAACTTTTCCTTTTATCTCTAGCACAATATAACTTTTACACTCCTAACTCCATCTAAGTACCTCTTTCCCCGAGGACCCAACTAACATAGTTCTCTTGCTAAAGCTGGGACCCTGCCTACTTTTTTTATAACAGCTCTTCAGAGATTCTTTTGATTCATCTGAAACAGGAGGAAGTCAGAGAATGAAGCCTCACTTCTGCCTGAAGATTCTGAGAAGGGATGTTTTGCCACATTTTTATGCTTCTTCTCCCAAGAAGCACAAGACAATGGCATAGAATTATGTAGTGTCAACATAGTGTAATTTTCACAGTAAAGATCACATTTACAGTCCTGGCTTTCCCTGCCTTGAAGAAAGGTGAGATCAGTATTCAAACCTTAATAATAAAAATTCACAACAGGTATTTGCTGAAATAGACCTGACACTTGGAATAAATTCAAGCTATTTATATTTATTGTCATAACACATCATTCACAGAAAAGAAGAGGATTTTATGCTCTTTTTTTTATTCCTATACTAAAATAAGTATGTAACCATTATACAAGGGTAAAAGTGACGCGAATGAAAATGTAAGAATGAGGCAAATCTCTTAGGTGTCGCTGGCCTCAAGGGAATGCTGGAATCAAAAGGAGGCTCTTTTAATAAGAAAGAAAGGGATAATTTTGAGAATAGAAGCAGATAAAGAGCAATTGTGCACTTTTTCAAAAGGATAATATTGAGCTCCAAAAACAAGCTAGTGATGCATTTAACACTTTGCTATTTGGAAAGCTGAAACTTGGAGGACGGTGAGAAGTTGTTCAGTATAAGGGAAAGAACACAGGCCTGGACTTGAAACCTGCTGGCTCTGCATGTTCTCTGTGGCCATGGGCTCAGAACTCAAAATTCTCATCTGCATAATGGGCAGAATAACATCTGGCAGGAACTCTATGCAAATCAGAGTTGAGAAAAGGATAAAACAACCTATTACAATAACTGACTTCCCAAATTACTCTCAGGTGGTTACATTATCAATTTTATTAGTAGCAAGTGATGATCTACAGTCCCCTCTCCTATTCCTAAGAAATTTGCACAAAATGAAAAAGTGATAGTGGCCTCTTGAACTTGAAGCAAATTTTTCTGGGTCCAAGGATTTACATAAACCACCTGAGAATAGCAGTCAAAGCTACAGGAGCAGCCGCAAGCAACTTCCCTCTAAGGAGAAGGGATGCTGACTGTGGAAGTTCGTCTTTGAAAACAGAAAATTGGAAAAGAAAAAAGAGCAAAGCACCCTGAGAAAATATCAGAAAGATAAGAAATCTAGTCACACAGAAGCCACAAGACACACCCGCTAAAGAACTGTGATCCAATATATCCTACCAACACTTTAAACTCACAAATAGGAAAACAAATGACCCAACTAAGAAATGGACCAGAGACCGGAACAGACACTCACCAAAGAAGGCGTACAGATGGCAAATAAACACGTGGAAAGATGCTCCACATCTTATGTCACCTGGGACATGCAAATTAGAACAACAATGAGATGTCACTACACACCCATTAGAATGCCCCAAGTGCAGGACACTGACATGCTCTGGGGGGGCATGTGGAGCAACGGGAGGCTATGCAAAATGTCACAGCATTTCACAAGACAGCTGGGAGGTTTCTTAGAAAACTAAACATTCTGTTACCATACAATCTAGTAATTATGCTCCCTGGTATTTATCCAAAGGAGACGAAAACAAAGGAGTTCTTGCAAACAAAAACCTGCAAATGAATGTTTATGGCAGCTTAGTAATAATTTCCAAGGCCTGGAAGTAACCAGGATATGCCTCCATAGATGAATGGATAAATAAATGGTGATGCATCCAGACAATCGAATATTATTCAATGCTAAAAAAAAGAAGAAATGGATGATCAAGTTGTGGACATACACAAAGGAACCTTAAATTTATACTACAAAGTGAAGAAACCAATCTGAGAGAGCTACACACTGTATGGTTCCAAATATACAACTTCTGGAAAAGACAGAATGTGGACACAGTAAAAAGATCATTGGTTGCCAGAGGATGAGGGGATAGGGGAGAAATGAATAGGTGGAGCACAGAGGACTTTTATGAACAGTGAAGTTCTCTGTATGATATTCTAATACATGTCACTAAGCATTTGTCCAAACTCATCTAATGTACAAAGTCAAGAGTGTACCTTCTGCAGGGTGTACAGTGCATGCCTGTAATCCTGGCAGCTTGGGAGGCTAAGGCAGGATGATCTTGAATTCAAAGCCAGCCTCAGCAACTTTGCAAGGCACTAAGCAACTAAATGAGACTCTGTCTCTAAATAAAATATTAAAAAGTGTGGGAGATGTGGCTCAGTAGTTAAGCTCCCATGGGTTCAATCCTCAGTACCAGAAAAAAAAAAATAATGATAAAAAAGAGTGCACCTTTCTGTGAATTTTGTATTCTCTGATATGTGAATGCTAATTCACAATCGGTGAGGGTAGGGGGGTTAAGGAAAAACAGAGATACTTTAGGTACAGGGGAGTGGAGGAAGGGAAGGGATAGATGTGTAGGAAGGATAGTAGAATGAATCTGACATTATTACCCTATGTACATACATAACTATACAACAGGTTGTATTCTACATCAAGTACAACCTGAAGAATGAGATATTATACTCCACCTATGTATGAAGTTTCAGAGTGCATCTACATCATGTATACCTAATTAGAACAAATAAAATAAAGTTCTTTTGAAAATTCAAAATATAGAAAATCAGAAAGGCAAACGAAATACTGAAATATACATGTTTTATTTGAAAAGCTGATCATTATTTAGGATCTGAAAGGATTAAACATTCTTTGAAGATCTCAGGGACTGTCTATGCATCCATTCACCCATCCACCCACCCACCTATCCACCATCCACCCATCCACCATCCATTATCTATCCACCCATTCACCCATCCACACATCCACCATCAATCCATCTATCCACCCATTCACCCATCCACCCACCTACCATCCATCCATCTATCCACCCATCCACCATCCACCATCCACCATCCACCATTCCACCATCCATCACCCGCCATCCACCCCCATCCACCCATCCACCATCCATCCACCCATTCATCCATTCACCCATCTACCATCCACCATCCATCCATCCATCCACCCATTCACCCATTCACCCATTCACCTATCTACCATCCATCCTTCCATCCATCCATCCACCCACCCATTCACCCATCCACCCTTCCATCCGTCATTTGTTCATCCATCCATTCACCCATCCACCCATCCATGCCCTTCATCCACCAACCCATCCATTTTTATGTTCACTTATTTTTAGCTATAAAAACAAACTTAACTGCAAAACTTGGTTTAAAAAAGTCAGAAGCAATGTCATTTTTCCTAACCAGCTCAGGCCCTATAAAATATGGAGAGCTGGAGCCCTAAACACCAGCTGACTAAGAACATTCCATGAATATCAATCTTCCTAGGCTCAAGTTCTGGTTCCATCCCTGTGACCTTGTTCAGATCTGTTCCTCCTTTTCCTCATCTCTCAAGTACAGGTGATATCAGTTCCTAATTCAGAGAGTAGAGGATTGAAGGAGATATTTTTATGAAGTGGACAGTTTATAATCCCATAGTTAGCCCTAATTATTATGAGCTATTACCATCTCATCAACCTTTACTGTTCAAGTGACTGCTGTTTTGTCAGAGAAGCAAGATGCAATGTATTTAAAATGTTTTTGAGGGAGAAAGCTGAACTTCTACCCACAGCAATCTTTGACTTGCTTCCATCCTGGACTTTAAAGGGAAAGTGAAAGACTGAAGGAAAAGCAGGCAAAAGAGCAACTAAGAGGAAGGTATGGATGAACATTTATCAAGAGCCCACTTTCTGCTTAGCAGAGTAGGACTTCACATTGTTAGCCTTTTCACATCTTTGCAGTCATATGGGTTGAATGCTCTTATAGCCATTTTACAGATGAGGAAACAGCCTCAGAAAGTCTTACAGACACATTCCAGGCCATGAAACTAGATGTAGCAGAATGGGGATATGTCTGGAATCAAAGCATAAGGGAAGAGGGGCAGGAAAGAAAAACCTCAGTCTGTAACACATTACAACCAACAAGGTGCTACCCATAGTTGATTTTATTTCACCTGCACCAAAGTTAGGTATGTAACTCTGCAGGTTGGATTTTATAAATAAGGAAAATAGAAGCTAAATACGGTTACGTCAAGTGTCCAGAATGAAACAACAAAAGAGTACAGAAACTGGGGTACTCAGCAGATAGTTTGGTTCCCATCCCACCCTGTTTCCCTGGCTCCAGTCTCAATTGAAGGGAAAACAGAAAGGAATCCAAAGTTTGCAAATACCCCCCCCAAAAGACTTATGTCTTTATGGAATTTGTATCTTCTGAAAGTCTTTAATTTCTCCTTTCCATTTGCAACCTCAATAATTATAAGACATTGTAAACTCCATAAAGGCAAGGAAAAAACATCTGTTAGACCACTATAGTACCTGTCAGAGTGGTAGCCCTGGGTAAGCACTTGACACATAGTGGTTTGGGTCAGTGAAGGAGTCAAGTAAATGCAGACAGTGCCATGCCACCAAACCCTTAATGAGAACAAATTTGCTGCTTTGGCAAAGAAAAGCTCACCTATAATCCCTTTCAACTATCTTCAAATAAGCTATATTATATTCATGGTTGCTTCGTGAATGAATTTCAGTTATCTTTTTCAGACATACCAAGCATTTGTTTTGTGGAGCATTTTTTCCACTTCTAGAAATGCAGTTCTCTAGATTTGCAGACAGCTCCTCTTGCCTTCCAGGAAGAAACAGAACATCTTACCAGCACTGACCTGTTAGCCTTCAGAGCAACCCAAGTCCTGCAGCATCTGGCCTGCATCCAAGGAACTGCAACTTGGGGACCTGGTAGATGTCTTTGACCTCCTGCCAGGCCAAATGATGAAGAATGAAGATTTGCTTTGCAGAGTTTAATTACATGGAGTTAAGTTATTAGCCTTCTTCAGCAATCAATTTAAAATGAGTTTAGTGTGACTCCTAAGGCTAGAATAACATAGCGTGGTACACCAGATAAAAGCTAATAAATAGCAGAAAAGGGACATTTTTCTTAGGAGAAAAAGAGTGAGGGAGGGAACATAACCCCATGGCAGAGCAAACATACCGGTTCCTTTAGCTTGCCAAATGGGAATCTGAGGTCCCGGGAGGAGGGACTGAGCTGTGGGGTGTCTCCACACTAATGAGGTTTGCCCTAGAATTGAGGAGACAGATGGATCTGCAGGTTGGAACCCCTCGGCAATCTCAGTGGGAGTTGGCATGATTGCACTTGGCCGATTCCCGCCTTTGGTCACTGCCTCCTCTTCTACTTCTTTCTGTGGCTTCCCTAATGCTCTGTGCTACCGTCAATATCCTCCCCTGCCTACTTCCTCCTGGGTCTCACCAGCCAACCGCTTTTCTGGCCTCATGGAAATCTCACTCCCCCTTCTTTTTGGTTCCCCTTTTTCCTCCAGCCTTTTAATATGTAACTGCTTCTTCTTGATCCTTCCTGACACCCCCCCCCCATTAAATTCCTGTTTATTCATTAGTGTTCCAGAATGGGGGTCATGTAGAAATTAATGAAAAGGAAAGGAGGATACTATTAAAAAGCTCTTATTTCTGTGTCTGGCACGCAAAGAGTTTTATACTGGGGGAAAAAAATGTTGAAGCAAATCCTCAAGCCATTTGAGGATGTGTAGGAGGCTTCCTAGCACAGCTAGCCTTTGGGTTCCTGCAGATGTGGATGGATGCGATGCTTGAAGCTCAGACAGTGGGACACAAATAGATTTCCATGCACCAGGACAGAGTTACCAGGGACCAGGCCTCCTGCTCAGGGACGGTGGTTGGTTGGTCTTCATGAGGAAATGCCCTGCATTCCAGGACCAGTCCTGCTGGTAGAGCTTGACTATTACAGCTGTCCTGTGAACGATTTCATCTCCCTGAGAACTTCACCAGTCATAGCAGAGTACCCCTGAGGAAGTAAAATATCCCTTTGGAGAATCCAGGGAGTGGGTTGGTATTTTCCAACAACGAAATATTAGCCTTCATGAAGAAGGCGTCCGGTCACATGCTACCACACAGATAAAACTTGAACACATTACACCAGGTGAATGAGCAAGTCACCAAAGGACAAACCTTGGGATGACATTAGTCTGAGGTGTCCAGAATCATCAATCTCACAAAAAAACAAAGCAGAATGATGGCTTCCAGGGACAGGGGCAGGGGAAATAAGGGGAGAGGTACAAGGTGGGCAGAGGATTTCAGTTTTGCAAGATGATAAACTTCCAGAGACCTGCCTTACCACAGTGTGAATACACTCAACACTACTGAACTGGGCGCTTAAATAGATAAAGATGATAAAATTCCTGTTTTTAACCATAACTTTAAAAAAATCAAATAATACATGTAGTTGTAAAACTTTAAACAAACAAATAGAAAGAACAGAATGAACTTGGAATTAAAGCAATGGTGAACTTGAGTTGGGAAGGACAGGGCCATGAGGCAGGCTGGTTGAGGGAACCCCAGGGATCAATGCAGGCCATTGACACAGTGCCACCGTGGTGAGTCCAAAGGAGTTATTGAAATTGACCAAATAATCAATAAAAGAAGGTCACGTAGGAGTCAATGATGAAAATATGGAAAGAATGAAAAATGATGAATGGGTACAGATCAACCTTTACTGAAAAATAACGGAAAAGAAAGAGAGAGAATTTGGTCTCATCAACCTTCACTTTAAAACGCTTCACAACTTCTTAATGTAAAAAGACTTGAAAATGGCTTCCAAGGCCCTGGTGAGGGCTCCCTGCATCTTCTCTGGCTCGCGTGCTCACCGTGGCCCTTCCCCGGCGCTGCGTCCCTCGACTTTTGCTTCATGTCCTCCAACGCTCTGCAGTTGGCCTTCGGGGCTGGCAGGCTCTCCCCTGCTGCCCAGAACACTCACGCCCTGGCCCCTTTTCTGGCTAGATTAGATTCCTGCAGTCTTGGCTGGAACATCCCTCCCACCCTCAGTGAGGCCTTCTCTGAGTTTCCAGGTGAGGGTGCTGGTCCTTTTAGACATCCCCATCAAACACTGGCCATGGCTATTGCTGTCCCCGGTGATCCCTTCTCTCCCTACCAACAGCCAGGAAGTGTCTGTCTCGGGCATCCCTTTGTCCGTTGCTAGCAGGAGAACAGGAACATGAGGAATGTTCTCTCACCTCCTTTCCCACAAGATGGCAGAGCCGGGGCCCATTCTGGCTGGGTGTCTCTTGATCGTCACAAGCCAGTTGCAAAGGCAGATCTACTGGCGGCTGCTCTTCCTCCAACACAACAGGTATGTTCCCAGTGGAAGCTCTATGGCACACCTTCCCTTTGCCTGAAGGGTTGGCCCTCCCCCTACTTACCTGTGTAAGACCTTGCTCGAATATCCCGTTTAATAAGGCTTTGTCTGCTATTTATTTAATACTGACCTTCCCTCGGTAATTGGCCCTTGAATCTTTTCTTACAGATCCTTTTACTTTTTCCACAGAGCTTATCACCTTCTAACACATTGTGTTAGAATTTTTATTATCACGTTTACATGGTCAGTTAGCCTCACTGCACTAGAATAAATTCGAGTTCATAAGGCAAGGTGTTTTTTTTTTTTTTTTATTATTATTGTGGTGATAATACACATCATAAAATTTATCATCTTAACCTTTTTAAGTGTAAAATAAAGCAGCATCAAATATATCTAATATTTTTGTAAAATAAATCTCCGAAATTTTTGCATCGTGTAGACCTGAAACTTTCTAACTGCTAAACAACAGCTTTTCTTTTCTTCTGCCACCGATAGATAGCCTCTGGAAACTACTGTTCTGCTTTATATTTCTATGAATTTGACTACTGTAGATATGTCATATAAGTGCAATCATAAGTTATTTGTCCTTTTGTGATTGCATTTTTTTTAACTTATAATAATGTTATCAAGGTTAATTCATATTGTCATATGGGGTGGAATTTCTTTCCTTTTTTAAGGCTGCATAGTATTCTACTGTATAGATATACCACATTTTGTTTATCAATTCATCTGTTAATGGCTGTTCAGATTGATTACGCATCTTGCTTATTGTGAATAGGAGCACAGTGTATCACTCAGGGTTTTCCAAAAAAACAGAACCAATTGAACATGTGCAATTATAACAGAGGATTTCAGGAGCTTCTCAGTCCAATAAGCCTCAGAATGAGAAAAAGAGGCCAACGATGCAGCTCCAGTCTGAGGATGAAGGCCTGCAAACCCACCTGGAGAGCCCCTGGTGCAAGTCCACATTCAGAGGCTGGAGAACCTGGAGTCTGAGATCCATGGATGGCAGCAGAAGAAACTAGCTTGAAAAGGGTCTGTGTGAGCAGGAGAGCTGGCACCCCACTTCTACCTTTTCATTTCCTCTGCATCCCCAGCTTTGTGTGCGGTGCACTCACCTTCTGGCCTGGTCTTCCCCAATCTGTTTGCTGACCCACATGCCAATTTCCTCTTCCCACACCCTCATGGAAGTATGCTTTACCAATTTTTCTAGGCATCCCTCAATCCAGTCAAGTCGACACCCAGAATTAACCATCACACGGACCTCTGTTTGCATGGTTCACTTGTATATTCCAAACACCCATAGCACTGTCCGTAATATAGAACATGCTGAATATTAGGGTGTTTTGGTTGATAAATGAAATATAAAGAGGAAAATGGAGAGCATTTGACAAAACTAGAACTTTCTGGGCAACTTCCCTGTCCTTTTGATACCAGTCTACTTCTCCCATGTGCTTCGGGCATCCCTATAATCTCTACCTTACTAAATAATTGAGATCCTTGAGCAAATGAGGTAGTTAGGGAGCTAGGAGGTCTGATTGGCTGCACATTTCTTACCCACAAAGCTACTCCAGCCGAGTCTTTGGGATGGGTCTTGTTGCTGTAGATTAACGGGTACAATGTCCTCACCTTAGCTGGGTAAAGATTATACTTCATCTGAGATTTACGTGCAAATATCTGGATGAGTCCTTGACCTCCAGAAAAGAAAAAGGCCTAATTCAGGTGAGTTCTAGGGAGAAAAAGAGGCTTGTTCAGGTGCAGGTGTACCCCCTGGCATAGTAGTCGCTCCAGTTTAGGGAAGACTGCTGCTGTAGCTGTAAACTATATGAATTTTGTCAACCAGCTCTAACTTGGTGAGTGGCTAGAGACTGGAATTCTGCCATTTCCTTAGAAATCCAGGAAAAGGTCTCCCCTCCACCCAATGACTTCTAAAGAGCAAGGAAGGTTTACCCTGACTGGCCACTATTCTTTTTAAAAATAAAATCTTTCCAATATTTTCATGCCTCGAAGATCTCAGTAACAGATCTGAAGGTGATTACAAACGTTTGCACGCCTTAATTTATTTTCCCCAGGAAGTTCTTGGCTATTGAATTCTGCCATCAGATTCAGGCTTCCAGGTAAAAATTATGAAAAAAATGAGATCGACAAAGTCTAGCAGCCTCACTGAAGAGGCAGGAGATGGGCTATCCCTAACCTTCATTTATATTCACACTGCAGTCCCTTGGCATTCTAAGGAGTAGGGTGGCCGATATTCAGAAATCTCCAGTTGGTCAATATTCCCATTGCATATAAATCTCCCTTTAAAAAGCAATAAGATATTTTAAATGAAGGATTTCCTTCACATTCCTGATGCTACGTATCAGGGGAAGAGTCACTTCTGAATCACAGTTCCCTGGAGGATGGTGCTTCTTATGCCTGCCCTCCAGAGAGGCATTTCCCAGGAGTCGATCGCTGCACAGCCTTGACTGAGGAGTCACACCTTAGGGGGATGGCCCCCCTGCTGTGCACCACCTTCGCCGTGTGCAGAAGTGGGTGCTCTCACAAAATCAAAATCAGGTATCACGGGGGATCCGAATTCCTTAGAAAGCATCCAAACCTCATTAGAAAAACAATCTCACAAGTCCACGTCCACCGCATAGCTTGATGCAATAATGCAGCAGGAAACACACTAGCTCCTCCAAAGTAAGTTTAAATCTCAGCCAACTCACTTCATTTAAGTAACACGGGACAAATCCCCACCTGGCTCTTTAACAATGACATCCAAATATAAGCAGTGCCTCCTCGTGGTGTGTCAGGTATTTGGGCATCACAGAGATGAGATTGAAGCTGCTGCTCCAGCCTGGCCTCTGACCCCACAGCCTGGCCTCTGACCCCACAGTCCATTCTTAGCACCCAGTCCATTTCAAAAGATTCTTAGATCTTTTGCAATCACTTAAATCCCTTTAGGGTGGAAGGTTCCAGGGACCTCCCACTGTCGTCAGTAGGCATTTCAAAGGAGTGAATCTTTGACCTCTTCTTAAGCGTCCCTCCCTCTCATTCATTACGCTCCATGCGCACCAACCTTCACTGTGTTTGTGCAATGCAGGGACTAATGCATTCCCTTCCCACAAGACGTCCACCCCTGTTTTTAAGTCCTTTGGATACAGACCCAGAAGTGGGATACCTGGGTCAAATAGTGGTTCCATTCCCAGTTTTCCAAGGATTCTCCATATTGCTTTCCATATTGGCTTCACCAATTTGCAGAACCACCAGCAATGTATGAGTGTGCCTTTTCCCCACATCCTCACCAACATTTATTGTTGTTTGTGTTCTTCATAGCTGCCATTCTGACGGGTGTGAGATGAAATCTTAGAGTGGTTTTGATTTGCATTTCTCTAATTGCTAGAGATGTTGAACATTTTTTTAATGTATTTGTTGATGGGTTGTATATCTTCTGAGAAGTGTCTGTTCAGTTCCTTGGCCCATTTATTGATTGGGTTATTTGTTTTATTAGTGTTAAGATTTTTGAGTTCTTTATATATCCTAGAGATTAGTGCTCTGTCTGACATGTATATGGTAAAACTTTGTTCCCAAATTGTAGGCTCTCTATTCACCTCACTGATTGTTTCCTTTGCTGAGAAGAAGCTTTTTAGTTTAAATCCATCCCATTTATTGATTCTTGATATTAATTCTTGCGCTATAGGAGTCTTATTAATGAAATTGGGGCCTGATCCAACATGATGGAGATTTGGGCCTACTTTTTCTTCTAAAAGGACACAGCCACATCAATGTTTATAGCAGCACGATTCACAATAGTTAAACTGTGGAACTAACCTAGATGCCCTTCAGTAGATGAATGGATAAAGAAAATGTGGTATATATGCACAATGGAATATTATTCGGCATTAGAAGAGCATAAAAGCATGACATTTGCAGGCAAATGGATGGAGTTGGAGAACATAATGCTAAGTGAAGTTAGCCAATCCCCAAAAAAAAACAAATGCCGAATGTTTTCTCTGATTTAAGGATGCTGATTTATAATGTGCTGTGGGGTGGCGGGGGGGCATGAGAGAATTAGATGAACTCTAGGTAGGTCAAAGGGGAAAAGGGGAGGGAGGGGAAGGGAGGGGTGTAGTCGCCTGAAGCGATGGCCGCTTGGAGCAAAGAAGCCGCGGGAAGAAGTTTTGAGACGAACTGGAAACAAACAGCTCTTTATTCTGGCAACTTTTCTCCCTGGCTCTAACTACACCCCGACACGCCGTCCACGCTCCTCTAACCTCCAAAATGGCCCAGACCTCCTCCGCAATCTCGCTCAAGTCCCTCGAGATCTCCGGCCAAGTCTCGCAAGATCCCAGGCCAAGTACGGAAGGCGCCAATGCCCAAACATGTCCAAAGCCAAAGCCCGTAGTCCACCGCAATTTAAGCCATCTCCCCAAACAGGGCTCCTGCAGGAGGGGATATGGGGGTAGGAAAGATTGTGGAATGTGATGGTCATCATTACCCTAAGTACATATATGAAGATATGAATGATGTGACTCTACTTTGTGTACAACCAGAGATATGAAAAATTGTGCTCTATATGTGTAATATGAATTGTGATGCATTCTGCTGTCATATGTAACAAATTAAAATTAAAAAAAAAAAATGTCCACCCCTGTGTCTGCTTGGTTGACTCTTCTCATCTGAGCTCATGTGTCAACTCCGAAGAGAGACCTTTCCTAAACTCAAGTCTCTTCTCACTCTGGGTGACATTACTTGATTTTATTAGCTCCGTTGCTCAAATCATGACCCATAAACATCTTGATAATTTGTTTTCTCTTCTATCACTTATATCCCCCTCCTAGTATGTCACTCTATTCCTTTTTTTGCATTGACACATGTAGGCATTCATTAAATGCTGGCTGACTTGTGGACAGATGCATAGATGGGTGGATGGATGGACAGATGGATGGATGGGCAGATGGGGGAAGTCTGTGCCACTAGTTGTTGCACTATGCTTGGTGATGGTGTGTTAGGAGAGATGGGTATCAGTCTACATGACAAAGAAAACATCACAAAAAGTGGAAGGTCATCTCCTAAGACTGCCTGGAAAACACAGGACAGGATCAGACCACTCAAGGAGAAGTGAAATTGAGACAGAGGGAGGAATTTTTTAGGGAGTTATTTAACCTCCAAATCTCGGAGGTTTTCTTCTTGTCCCTTAGGGATGGAGACATAACCTGCCCCTCATTTATGGGAATGTTCTGGAGTCAGAGATAATACATAAAAGCTTCTGAGTGCTAATTAGCTCTATCTATCAGGGCATAGGAAGCCAGCAGGTCTGAGTAGCTGATTGCAAGGTCTGTGGCTGAAAATACTTCTTGCCAACTGCCTGGAGGGGCTGATAAGGGAAATGACTACATTCTGTAAATTAACATATTCTAAGCAGGTCAAAAGTCCTGGGTTGTAGAAAACAGTGATAAAGATGGAAAGAAAGGTGAAAGTCTCCCCATTTTAGTTACCATGCCTAAGTAATGAAGCTATAAATTCCTTGACAAAGATCGTTGCCTTGGATTCAGTAGTGGGTGGCTGCTGAGTACAATTTTGGGGGATAAGTACTGCAGAATTAAGAAAGATGAATACTTGTATTTATTCTGCTGATCTTTTAGTTATCTTCCCATTTTGCCCTTTCCAAACTGAAAGATCAATTCCACACAGTTTTCTTTAGCAACAGAATATTTTTAATTCTGCTCTCTGCTCTGAGGTTGCTTTCTCAGGATGATTTCTCAAGCACCAGATTTCCTCTTGGTTTAGGAGAAAAAGCATGGAATGAGACACCAGAAAACACCAGAATCAGGTTCTGGTGCTTGTTCTATGGGCATATTAGTCATGACTTATTTGGTTCTAATCTATAGACACCCAAATTAAAGTTCCTTAAGAAAAAAAAAAAAACAGAATATTATTGGCTTACATAATTGAGACTCAAGGGAGATGAAGGTTTCAGGTATTAGTGAATCCTGAGGCTTATCAATCACAGAAACTTCTCTGTGTTTTCCATCTCTCAGCACTCTTTCTTTTGACCTAATCTGAATATTTATTTTTTAACATTTTTATTGGTGCATTGTAATTGCACATGCTGATGGGATTTGTTGTTACATGTTCCTACATGCACACAAGATACAATATAACAATGTAATTAGATGTTCCTCTCATATTCACTCTATATGATAGCAAATATGCCAGTGGTTGTCCCAAGCCTTTTGTCTTAAAACCCAGAGGAAAGATCTGTCAATCAATCCCTGGTCCTTATATCCACACTCAAGGAACCAAGGGAATGTGATCATCTCAGAAGTCAGGCTGGCCACACACTGAACCCCATGTGTTGGCAGGGTGAAGAGGAGAACAGTATCTCATAGCACCTGAAATGACATCATCACCACCTACAGAGGAAAGAGAGCCACCAAGGGAAAGGGGTTTTTTCAGAAAAACAATGCTGTTCCTATTAGTTCCTCATCTGCAAATAATCAAGTTTACTAAGATTATGGATGTGGACATGTTTGGAATCAATAAACCCAAGCAAACATGAAAGCTGGTAATGTCAGAGCAATCTTTCCCGCATTGTGATCCCAGGAACTGTTATAGTTGGCTTATTTGTTGTTGGAATGAGAAAATGGGGCAACAAATATAAGAGCTCTTCAGAGCATCTGGCATGAAGTCAATGCCCAATGCTAATGTTTCCCTTCATGCCACAGAATATGCAATTTGCCCCAGGTTTTACCTGATAAGCAAAATCTAAGGATTGGAATTAGTCTTTGTTCCTGCCAAATGGAAAAGACACATGGGCATGAGTGGATAAAATTGCCAGTATTAAACTTATTCTTTTCTTTATGTCTCTTCCTCTTTTCCCTTACCTCTTACGCACTTTTTTTAGGGAGGGGTATTTTGTAAAATTGAATTCATGCATATTCTCTTCACTAAGCACCTTTGCACTTACTGTTGTGCTATATGAGTTGTTTAGCACATGAAGTATAAATGTCACACATTAATATTAGTTGTGTGACTGATGATTTTGACACTAATAACCATTGGGATCGTAGATGTCTGTGCCATGGCACATGCACTTTGCATAAAGGCCTTCTCTAATATGAGCTGCTGCCTCGGCTTCACCTGTCCTCCTCCAGGCTGAGCTCCCTCCCAATGGGAGGGCAACGTGATATGGTAACGACTGAGGTCATGGCCATTGTGTTTGGATCTCTCACTTGTATGTTACATTGTCAGTGAAGAATGGGTTCTTTGCTAGCAGTTTCTAGGCAGGTCCAAGAAGGAGTGGCCTCTCAGACAACAGTATCAAGCTGCGGTCAATGGCAGTGAGATGTGGGATGTGGTAGAAGGAACACTACACTGAAATCAAAGCCCCTGAGCTCTCACCTGGCTCTCTTGCTGACTTGCTCCATGACCTTGGATCAGGCACTTTGCTGTTTCTATCATGACAACTTGCTGATGCTGGAGGTGACATTTTTCAGTTTGTTTTCCCATACTTGTGGGGACCAGCCTCTATCTGAAGCCAGGTGGTGGTAGCCTCTCATTCCCTTCCCCTGAACTTCATAACTCTGCCATTTGCCAGTTTAGTTTCAGAACAGGAAGTTCAATAGTGACCTATGAGCCACTCCTCACCACTTACACACACCCATCTCAAACAGCTCCACCTTTGAGGAATCAACCTTCACTAGCTGACATAACTATCTCAGTGGGAAGATTTTTGGACATGACCATGAACTCTGCTATGCTAACTCCATCAAAGATAATCATTGTAAATCTATAAAACAGAGACCTAAATTTATGTATGTCTAAAATTAGGTCTAAAAAACAGGTCTAAAATAGTCCTAAAATAATTTCTTTTATTCCATGAAAATATAAACTGACCTTTGGTCTTTTCAAGTCTTTTTTTCCATTTTGATGTTTTTTCTATCCCCTGTAGATCTACTAGTTACTCAATTGTAATTTCTACATATAAGTAAAACTGATTCATTCAAACATCACTGAACTGTATTCCCAAGGACCTATTTGCCTTTCTGTCCATCTATATTAAATAGCATGGTTCTATTTCTTTACTAGATATAAGCTTGAGGGTAGATGTCCTCTTTTGTTTATTGAAGAAACCCCAACCTTTAGCATGCTGAATAATACGTAGAAAATCAATCAATAATCAAATAAGTAAATATATAAGGGAATGCAAAATGACTAAAGAACTTAATGGTATTTTGGTGGTGAAATTTATATAAGAAGCATTTCTGGAATTTACCATTTACATTTAGGGTGGGTTCCCATTCATTGATTTGTAATGCCATCCACCAACCAATTGCAACCAATTGTACATTTGTTGCCACTTCATTGTCTTATGCATATATATGGAAGAAAATCCTGTTCTGAATTATTCAAAATTCAGCTTGTTGGGCACAAGTAGATTGTGACATATTAGCATACAGGTATATAGATAAATAGCTGCTTATATCCAACACAATTGTGCAGGAGAGGTTTGGTTTATTTGAAGTAGAAGACTAGAGGCAGGAGATTACAATAGTAGGAAGGATGGAAGAGATCCCACATGACTTAAGAGCTGGAGGTAGCTGAGATCCATTCATAGCATAATCCATTGGTGAGCAACAGCACCAAAAAGAACATGATGATGAGCATTTGTTAAAGGTAATTTAGAGTTAGTATCATCCTTGCCATTTTGCAGATTAGGAATATAAAGATCAGAGAGGTTAGGTGCCTGGATGGTGGATCTACTAGTAATCTGGGGTTCTGTTCCCAAATTCAAGAGAGCTAGAGATGTAGGCTTCACAATGCATGGTAAGGGTCAGAGGCCATTAAAGGTGGTCATGAGATATGAATGAATGGAGAGCCAGGATTGTCTGAGACTTTTAGGAGATCTCAGAGATCTCTGATTTTACCTCCTCTCAATCTAGGCTCTTACCTCTGGAGTCCAACCTAAGGACACTCAGCTCCTGAAAATGTCCTTTAAAGTCCTTCAGTATCCTTCCACAGGTCCTCTAGATTATTACCTCTTTGTATTTACAGACTAATAAATGCCTTTGAATAAATGACAATAGTGTTTTTGCTTAACCTTTTCAGAAGAATTCATACAAAGAAGTGTTAGTTCAGGTAAATATTTTTAATCTCCAGTAGATACTTTTTATTTTTGGAACTTTAAAAGTTGAAGATTCCTGCCAGCAATTAACAAGACCCCTGGGAGATTCTGAGGTAGGTAATTCACAGATCACACAGGGAAAAAAAACAAAAACAAAAACATAATGTACAAAACACAAATGTAAAGAAAGCACCTTGTCACCGCCTGAAGCGATTGCCGCTTGGAGCAATGAAGCCGCGGGAAAAAGTTTAGAGGCAAACTGGAAACCAACAGGCTTTGTATTCTGATAACTTCTCTCTCCGGCTCTAACAACGACTCTAACACGCATCACCAAAAAACCCACAAAACAAAATGGCGCTGACCCGATCCGATCTCGGCTCAAGTTCCGCAAGATCCCAGGCCAAGTCCAGTGAGACCACGGAAGGCGGCAATGTCCGAATATCTCTATGGCCTGCAGCCAACCGCAATCTCAACCATCTCCCCAATCAGGGCTCCTGTACTTCCCCCTTTTGTTTTAAAAGAGGGGATGCTCTAGGACATCTATGTGCAACCAACATTCTTACCCGTCGTCGCATAATCAAGGCTGTGCCCTTGACTTCTGTCTTAGGTTGATATGTAGGCCACATAAGACTGTCCCGTGCGATTGTGCCTGTCTTAGGTCGTCCCCCTCTGGGGATCTTACCCGTCATTGGCTAACCAGCCATCCAATGGAGCCCTTTAGAATTGACTGTGTATGATGACTAACAGCCGTCTAATTGTGAGGAGATGGTGCAGCTTTAAGGCGACAAGCCTTCTGCTGGCGAGACAAGTTGCATAGCATATCAAATTTTTTAAACAAATCAGCTGTCCTAAGTTTTATCAAGTAACACACTGAGTTCTCTAGACAAATACCAGCAAGGCATTGTCCCGTAAAGTCCCAAACAATGAAAGATTGAAATGTCCACTTGTTATAATGATTTGCATAGTTTTATTAATTTCTCTAAGATCATGTAACAATCGCCATTTTCCTGATTTTTTTTTTATCACAAATATGGGGGAATTCTAGGGAGAGGTGGAAGGTTCTATATGTCTTGCTTCTAGTTGTTCCTGAACTAGTAGGTGGGCCGCTTGTAATTTCTCTTTAGATAGGGGCCACTCTGTGACCCACACTGGCTTATCAGAAAGCCATGGTATTTTCAAAATTATTTTCTCAGTGGCCCCAAAAAAAAAAATATTTTTTTCCTTTATGATAATGATTACTTTTAGGGTTAAGATTACTCTGTATTTTTGATAATGATTTCTTTTAGAGTTAAGCTTACCCTGTACTTTTTGATAATGATTTATTTTAGGGTTAAGATTACCTGTAGATTTTCACATTTAACACCTGCAGGCTTGGTTGCAAGGTGTACTCCCATTTGTTGCAAAATATCTCTTCCCCATAAAGTAACCAGTAGGTTAGGTAAAACATAAGGCTGAAATGTTCCTTTATGCCCTTCATCATCCTCCCATTTTAAAATTACCGCACTTTTCTCTGGGAGGTTATTATATCTCAAGCCTCTTAAACTGGTTGAAACTTTTTGCAGAGGCCAGTGCTTGGGCCATTGCTGTAGATTAATAATGGAAGAGTCAGCTCCAGTATCTATCAGTCCTTCCATCTCTATTCCTTGAACAATCCCGAATCCAGTAAGCCATAGGTCCCGAGTCAGTGGAACAAAATCCTCTATTGCTCCTTTTTTGGGGCATACTCATTTAAAATGAATTATGTAAATTGGGAAGGAGAAGCAACTGAGCAATTCTATTTCCTTCATTAACAGAACTTATACTTTGGGGTGAGCTAAGCATTATTTTTATTTCCCCTTTGTAGTCTGAGTTTGTTACACCTGGGTCACTTGCAAACCTAATAAGCTTTTAGGACTTCGCCTGAGAATAAGTCCTACAGTCCCTGAGGGAAGAGGTCCCCTGACTCCTGTGGGAATCAGTTGAACCCCCATTTCAGGTGTTAACACTATTCGGGCGGTGGAACAGAGGTCTAATCCTGCATTTCCTCCTGTTCCTCTGGCGAGGGAGTGGATGGGTAGTAGGGATTGTGTCGGGGAAGCATCTGAGTGGATGCTTGAAGATACTCCTCCTCCAATGTCTCGTACATTTGTGGGTCCCGGGGCAGTGGGCCTTGTGCCCTGTTTTTTGAATTTCTGAATAAATGATTTTCATAGATGTCAAATTTTGAATGGTATTTATTGGCCCAATGATTTCCCTTTTTACACCTGGGGCAGCGGCCTGGGGCACGGTATGAGCTTGGTCTTATTTCTCTTTAGGGATTTTGCCCAGAATAGCCTGATTGATTATGATAATTTTGCCTGGAATATCCTGATTGATTATAATGTCTAGGTTGAGCCCTTGTGAAATTTTGAGGGGAAGCATTTCTCATTGCGGCTACAATCACATTTCCTGTGACAAAGGCATCATTTATATCTTTACATAGTTGTATATATACAGAAAGATCCTTTTTATTTCTCCATGGCCTGATGGCTTCCTGGCAGTATTTATTAGCATTTCCGTATGTTAATTAAACAACTAATGGCATAGCTTGATCAACATCTGCAAACACTCTACCTGCAGTTCTCAAAAGTCGATCACCAAAGTCAGCATATGGCTCATTAGGTCCTTGAATCACTTTTGACAAGCTACCTTGTAGATACCCAGGTCCTTGTACAGTTTTCCATGCCTCTAAGGCAGCTGCGTTTATCTGAGCATATACACTTGGGTCATAATTTTTTTGAGTCTGTAAGTCTGCGAATTGCCCTTCTCCTGTGAGCATTTCTATATTATGGTCTCTGAACCCTGCAGCTGCATTTCTTTTAGCCGTTTCTATACAAAGTTCTTGAAATTGCGATTGCTAAACCAAGTATTGCCCCCTGCTTAATGCTGCTTTACATAGACTTTTCCAGTCTGAGGGGTTAAGCTAAAGGTGTTAAGGGACTCCAGCATACTCAACGTGAAAGGAGCTTGGGGTCCATACGTCATTACTGCCTCTTTGAGATTTTTTATTGTTTTGAAATCTACTGACTGGTGGACCCTCTGTCCATTTTTCTTTTCAAATACTGGCAGTTCCCAATGTATCTGTGAGTTACCCTAGAGAGCGCATAAGCACTCAGAAAGACTTTTTATTTCTGTTTCTAAGGTATGCAAACACCTAGTAATACCCTTCATATTTTCTGTAATGGATTCCACCCATGGGGGAGTAGAGGACACAATTGGTTCCTCTACTTGACGGTCCTTTATTTTGGTCTGTTTTAGTTTCTATTTCCTCATTTTCTCAGGATCACTTTTACTAGATTCCTCACTACAGCTAATTTCACTGACAGCAATATCCTGAGTCCCAGGTTCCATGAAGAGCAAGTATTTTTCAGCTATCTCCAATAATTCACGAATAGCTCTAACAGCTTGGATTTTTGTCATTTTGGGGACTCTTCTAATACTCTCTTTACTGGTCTTAGTCGACCCAGTGGAAGCTATGCTTTCTTGATCACTTTTGCTTTTTTCTAAATCCTCCTCACTGACAATGGAGTCAGGTATATCAAGGATTCTTTCCATAACCTCTATCATTTGGGATTTAGCTATATTCAAACCCATCTTTAGAGACCTTTCAGTTCTTACCTGTCCACTCCGAAGTCCCCGTACGGGCCGCCACCTGTCGCCGCCTGAAGCGATTGCCGCTTGGAGCAACGAAGCCGCAGGAAGAAGTTTAGAGGCAAACTGGAAACCAACAGGTTTTGTATTCTGATAATTTCTCTCTCTGGCTCTAACAACAACTCTAACACGCACCACCAAAAAACCCACAAAACAAAATGGCGCTGACCCGATCTGATCTCGGCTCAAGTCTCGCAAGATCCCGGGCCAAGTCCAGTGAGACCACGGAAGGCGGCAATGTCTGAATATCTCTATGGCCCGCAGCCAACCGCAATCTCAGCCATCTCTCCAATCAGGGCTCCTACATCACCTAAACAAAAGATACAGCAGCAAAAACAATTTGTATGTGATCTGTTGTCTCCACCTACAGCAATTGCCGCTTGCAGCAACGATACCGCAGGAGAAAACTCGGAGGCAGACTGGAAATGAAAAAGTTCTTTTATTCTTCTTTCTTCTAACTTCTCTCTCCGGCTCCAACAACCTCTCCAACTCCAACCCCCCTCTAACTAACCTCACCCCGTTAAATACATTTTGCCTTAACAAGGATAAGTGCTAACAGCTCGAGCTTACAGGTGCGTCACACAGTGTCCACGGGCATAAGAAGATTCCTAGATAAATGCATGAATATCAGGTGAAAATACTGGAACACTTTTATGGCTCTCAGCAAACCACCATCTTAGCTATCCTCAATTAGGGCTCTTACAATCTATGTCAGTCTGGTTGCCCAATAAACATTCACTAGATCAGTAGCTAGCTGAGGATAGGATGGATGGATGGAAGGATAGTTGGGTGTTTGGATGAATGGATAGATAAACACAATAGAAAGATAAAGAAATGATTGGATGCATGGATGCAAGAAACTTGCTTTCTTTTCCTTTGTAGCCATTCCAAATGGTGATTCAGCTAATACCACCAAAAAGCTCTCCTCACATAAAGTAAAATCATTGCCCTCTGTGAAACTATTATAATACATGATAATAGGTGGGTATTTACTCTTCCAGTTTGACTTGCAATTGTTCTACATTGAGTAGAACTAATATCACTTTTTTTTTGAGGAATGATGGGTTAATATAAAATATCTCAGAGTCATTTTTATTGACCCAAGTATTTAGTTCTCTGGCTTCTAGACAAAAATTTTGTGTCTGTTATTTACAAACCACTATAGTACAATAGCCATTACCCTTTCTGAATAGGATTATCTCAAAAATAATTTGTTATGTAAGGTTGCTAATTATGAGGCTAAAGCGTACCCATTAAAGACATTTACCTTGTAATTTGTGATGAGACACTCTGAGTGAAATAAAGCATGAAATATGATTATTGTGGCTGAGAATTTAAGGATATAAAGCTACTCATTTATTTTAGGACTAGAAGTTAATTTAGCATGATATGTTAACTTTGGAAAGGGGACCGATATAGAGCAATGCTCTTTATGCCACCTCTCTTAGACCAGCTGTGATTTCTCAAGTGTCCAAGTTTTGATCTAACACCTCAGTTGCCTTGTCCCTCCTTACCCCTCCCCTCTGTCTTAGACACCCAAAGTTCAATGCTGGACCTCTATATTTTGCTAGATTCATCCATTCACAAAAGCAGCCTATCGTAGGAGTTGAATGTGTAGGCTCTGGAGACAGAATGCCTGGCCTGAAATCCTGGCTTTTCTACTGCCCAGTATTAAACCTCTCAGGGCCTCAGTTTCCTCATCTGTAAAGTGAAAGTAACAATAGTAATCCAATCACAAGGATGAAATGAGCTAGTAATGCAATAATCATTTAGAAGAATTCAATAGTTTAAATTTTCAATAAGCAGTTTTGGAAATTTTTTCGTCATGAAAGCAATTTAATAACATTACAGAAACCATGCAAAAAAATATTAAAATAAAAGCACACTTATAATCCTAAGGCCTGAACCCCCACCAAGTTCTTTTCATTTCAATGTACTGGCTTTTGAAAATGGAAGTTTGTCTTCTGGATCCTTTCCTTGTTTTGAATAAACCACAACTCTGACCATTAGCCTTTTACTCTTTTCTCTTATAGAAAAGATTTTTTATACATCTAATTATAAAGGTTCCAAATTTACTGCCCATTTGAAAATATGTCTACAGATAACTAATGCTTGTTTAGATTCAAGTATATCTCCTAAGAGGAGCGTCCTACAGAGCCCGTAGCTAATCCATGTGTCTGATATAATAATAATTATTATTACTACTACTATGGTTTATTATTATTTTGGCTATACTGGGGATTGAACTTAGGGCCTTGCACATGCTAAGCAAATTTCTCTACCACTGAGCCACATCCCCAGCATGCATCTGTTTATCAGGTTACTCTCCCATCTGTGAGGTTTTTAACCATTCTACAGTACAGCTGGCATAAATACAATGTCAGAATCATTGATCTAGGGTTTGACATCAGCCATACCAAGACTCACATCTGGAATCCAGATCTATGATTTGGGGTAAAGGGTTGAGCTCCTCAGATGGCTTGTCTGGAAAAATAAGATTAATAACCACTTCTAGTATTGTGAGAATTATAAGGATAAGAAATGATCTTGTTTTAGCTACCGAGTTAGAAAGTGGTGAACTTTCCCTGAGGGAATAGCAGTGTAATAAAATGGTTTTTCCTGGAACTAAGAAAGCTGGAGGCAAAGATATTTCTTAGGTATTCTGGGTACTAACTGTGCTTTTCTCTCCCCATGTGACCCAGGCCCACTGCAATGAAGAATAGCATTGTGGATGCTAGAAAACAAAGTGTGCCCTAAGTTTGTGAACATTCCCACATCACAACTACTAACTGATGGACCCCTACATATAAAAGGGCAGGGATCTGGCAAGACTGGAGCTTTCCAATGCAGTGTGTCCCTTATGAATGAACAATGTTGTCAGCAATGGCTCCATCAGAGACTATGGAGCTGGCTTGGTCAGCTCAGGTTGCTCTAAGAAAATACCCCGGGCTCATGGCTCATACACAACAGGCTATATTTCCCATAGTCCTGGAGGCTGGAAGTCCAAGATCAATGTGCTCACTGGCTTGATTTCTGGTGAGGGACTGCTGGTTGGCTTCAGATGACCACGTTTTTTGCTGCACCCTCACTTTGTGGAGACAAAGAGAGAGCAAGTTCTCTGGGTTCTCTTCTGTAAAAACTTCACTCCCATCATGAGGGCCCTGACCTCATGACTTCACTTAACATTTACTACCTCTGTATAGGACCCTGTTTCCAAATATATTCACATTGAGGGATTGAACCGTCAACATATGAATTTGGAGAGGGCATGGTCTAGCCCATAGCATGGGCAAAAAGAAGAATACGGAGTTCTGTTATGTTCAATCTTCCCAATGAGAGTTGCATCATGATCTAATTAAGTCAGAACTTAACCTCAGCTTATTATGTGTGTGTGTGTGTATCTCCTTTTGCTGCCAAACTATAAGCCACGGAAATTATTGTACGTGCCCATTTTTCCCTTCCCATGGTTTTGGGGTCTAAAAAGCTCAAATGTGCATTTCATTTCATTGGAGGCAACAGCTGAGACCAGGAAATCTGGGCTGTGGAAAGGAAGGGGTTGGCCCCTGTTTCTTGCTTTTACCACCAAGATAACACCCACATGCTACCCTCGGGGGCTTGAAGCCATACCTCCTGCCTGTTTTCTGTTAAATATACCTTTGGATAAACTATAATAACCCAGGATGCTAGGATTTATCATCACTCCTTTTAAGAGTTTACAGAGTCGGTTTCCTGTCTTGATGACTCTGCTTAGCTTCTTCAACCTGACTCCCTGCTAACGGATGACATGAGACTTGGCATCCCGGAGAGATGCGATCAAGGAATACAAGCTCCTTGCTGAGAAACACATTAGCACCATTGCTGAAATATGCTCTTTAAACTCTTTTGATCTAAGATATGTGTTATCCTTTAATAAATATTAGGCTGGCTTAGGTTCTGTCTACATGCAATAGAAACATCTGCTGGCATGTTCCTTTAAGCAAGACAAAATAAACTCTGGTAATATTTCAAACAAATTTTTAAAAATTTTTATTTAGTTTTTTAATTTTTCAACATAAAATTGTGCATCAAGAAATTTAAATAGCATAATTATAAAGTGTGCATCAAGAAAGACTTCATTCCTCCTTAAAAGTATTAATTAGGCTCTTCATAATTCCAATTGCAGATCATATTATGAACTTGTTTTTCTTCTAACTGCTTCTTTTGATTATGCATAAATAGGATTTAATTGCACATGGGTGAAAGGTTATTATATACAAATATATCGAGAAATTATGTGAATAAAATGTACAATAGGCTTTAGTAGTCTTCTCATAAAACAATGCAGATTAGGATCGAATGAAGCAATTGTTCTCTTAGTATCTGCATTTTCTATTCCCTTTTCAGATTAGTATTATGGAGTATGTCACAAAATAGAAAGAAAATAGTCATTATAACCCCTAGCTAAAGGAAACTTGTTTTCTTTGTGTTTCTTCTCAACAGGTGAATTCACCCTTAGTACCGCTGCTATTATCTATCTACCTCTAAGATAGATCCTTACACTCACATTTTATTTTTAGTGGAGGAGTGAAAGGGAAAATATTTAGGGGACAGCTGAAAATACAGCTGATTTTAGCAATGGCTATCTAATAAATATTTTGCTTTTCAAAAAAATTCACAATGGAAAGACTTTCAAAAAATGCAATTTTAAGAATAAGTCTGCAAAATTTATTTCCTTTCCTAGTCTAACAGGTTATTACAACAGAGGACTCCAGCTTGAAACTCAGAGGATGCCTCCAAGTGTGTGTGATAAACAGCTAATTAGCTGTCAGTTACCATAGCAATTTTTATAGGAAGACTGTAAAGCTCTCATAGTCCAGCTACCCCATTTGAGGGAGGAGCATCCACATCATTTCTTCTTTTCATTCCCTAGTGGAGTTTCTGGCAGCAATTTTAAGATGATTTTTTACTTGGCAAGTTCTTATATGAACAATTTAGATGCTTTGCCTTGATCAGAGAATGTTGATTTGAGCGAGAGGTGGAGAGAATCAGCCTGCAAGAAGCCTTGGGATACTAAAACAGCAGACCCATGGCTGAACTCTGAAGAGAGCTGTTGATCGCTGTTCAAATAGCACTGGTCCAGCATAGCGCCATCTTCAAAGAGCTCTGCCTAACCCCATGAATTCTCCAAACAAATTGTTATTGATTGCCTATAAAACACAGTATTCTTCCAACAAATAGTTTTAAGCATCTGCAATGAATCAGCTCAGACTAGCTTCAGGAGATGCCATGGTGAACAGGGTTCAAGACAGATGTCGGTGGGGTCAGGAGAGGTCATAAAGATGTAAGTAGGAAAGACCTAAAGCAAACAGAGGCAGATAATATTTTAGAAAGGTGCCACAACGGTATTTCCCATCCTACATGCTTTTCTGAAATGTGATCTTCCCAGGGTTTTTCCATCAAATAGTGGAGTCTATGCCCTCTTCCCTTGAACCTGGGTAAGCATTTTGATTTCTTGTATCTAGATTTTCAGAATGCCATATACTTACATCTCATTCTCTGAAGACATTTATTTTTGAACTCAGTCACCTTGTAGTAAGAAATCATTTAAACTAGTTCTTGCAAAAAAGGCAGAAAAAAAACAGGGCACATGTTGGTATTTCACCAGTTGCTGGATGATGTCCAGATAGTACCACCACCAGCTACAGGATATGTGAGAGAATTTTGCTCCAGCTGACATAGCCCTCAGCCACTTGGGTGCTCCCAGTCTTTACTTCTTGCCCAGTGAGACCCTAGTCATTGTAGAGCAGAGACAAGATGTCCCCACTGTACCCTACCTAAAATCCTAACCTAGAGTGGGTTTGTTATTCAGTAGTAGTAGTAACTAGAACATTCCATATGGCATTTATCCCTTTTTGCTGAGGCAGTAGGGAGCAGGTAAGGAACAGGATCAGGTTATCATATTAGAAAGATCATTCTAGCTCTGACATGTGAGAGAAGCATTTGCGAGGGCAAACTCTTCCAGTAGGAAAACCAGATGGAAAGACATTGCACAGATTTAAATGACAGAAGAGTGGCCTGGACTAGAGAGATAGTAGAAGATAGATATGAAGAGAATAACTCATGTATACAAAGGAACTAGTACCTGCAGGGCTTGGCTCTAGATTGGACATGGTGAGTGGAGAGTAGGATAGAAAACAAAGATTATGTCTGCGGCGGGGGGGGGGGGGTTGTCTTACTGACAAGGTAGCTGATGGTGCCTTTAACTTAGATAGGAAATATTGGAGGAATGAGGAAAAAAAAGAGATAACCAAATTCTGTGGGTACTCTACGGATCCCTTAAACTTAGCTGAATATGTCCAGAAAGGAGTAGGCTATTTAGGACATTTTCAGATATTTTCTTCTATTCTCCTAAGTCAAATAACAAAAAAAAAAAAATAAAGTATTCCTTTCCAAAATCTATGCAAATTGGTCAGAGGTGATTGTTTAGCAAATTTATGTGAAAAACCCATCTGGGTTCAAGACCCTGAACTAAGAACTCGGGGGACCTAGGGATGAATTAGTCATAACTAGATATAATTCCACATTTCGTTCTGAATCCAGGAGTCTAGTAAGGAAGTACAACTTGCTAAGATAGTAAACATAAGCAATGAAGAGAAGACACTAGAGCAAGATAATATTTAGATACAAATAAATGCAGGAAGGGATGGTGCATCACAGGGGTTAAGTCGGAAAGTGGGCTTTCACATCAAGGTTCCCTGGATGAAATGCCATGGCTTCCACTACTGCTGTTCCGTGTCTTTGAAAAGTTTTGTAAATCTTTTTCCAAATGTGGACTGGAGATTATGCTCATGGTACCAGTCTCCTACCCTGGTTGAAATTATTAAAATATAAATCATTCATATAAAGTACTGAGCTTGCTGCCTGGATCAGAGCAACCACATAATGAGAGGTAACTGCCATAGTCATTGACAGCATTGTCAACAGTGTCATTACCATTATTTTTATTATTATGCAGGTGACGTGCTAATAGCAAAGAATAAGATTACATGACTCACCAAAACTTTTCTCCTTTTTGGAAAGGAAAGCCTCAATACTTTCATGAGTAAATACTTTCCTGCTTCTACTTAGACTGTAGAAATTGGGGGGGGGGATGTCACTCTCCTACAATTAATGGAGGAAAAAAGATGAGTAAACTAGAAAAAAAAATCACAACTTTTGTTATGGTTACATCCCAAAGAGGTGAGTTAGAGAGAAACCAAGTAGCCTGAAATTCATGGGGTAGGGCCTCACTCCCCACAAGAAGTAGAACACTATGATTTAGATCTGAGCTGTTCACCCGAAGCTCATGTGTAAGACAAATGCAAGAAAGTTTAGAGGTGAAATGATTGTGGTGTGAGAACCTTAACCTAATCAGTGCATGACCGATACGGATCAACTGGGTGGTAACTACAGTCAGGAAGGGTATGGCTGGAGGAGGTGGGTCACTGGGGTGTGCCTTTGGGGTTTATATTTTGTCCCTGGTAAGTGGAGCTGTCTCTGCCTCCTGATTGTCTTGGCCTGAGCTGCTTTCCTCCATCATGCTCTTCTGCCCTGATGTTCTTCCTTACCTCTGGCCGAGAACAACGGAGTCGACCATTTATGAACTGAGTCCTCTGAAACTGTGAACCTCAGAATAAACTTTTCCTCTTCTAAAATTGTTCTTGTCAGGTCTTTGGGGCACAAAGATAAAAAAAAATTTTTTTGATTTTAAAAAAGCTGACTAAACCAGAGACATTGACTTGTGTGTCTTATGCCTTATCTATGACAGAGTACAAGAAAAATAGAGGACCACCATAAAAATAGGAACAATTAATCAATTAATTTTGTAACAAATTGCTAAAACTCAAACATAGACTTTCATGATGATATAGAACACTTGGAGTCATAGACAAAAAGGGAGTTGGGCACATTTTTCAAGGTCTTTTCTCTGAATGTTCATAAGGTGCGCAAGAAGAAGATTAAGGACAAGTCAAGTGACGACAGAAAGACCCCCCTGGTTAGTGCAAGTATGATAAAATGGTCAGCCCTGACCTATGCACTGCCCCTCCGCTAGAAAGTGCTAATCATCTAAGAGTGACAGCCAACTCTATAACACTCAAGGCATATATATTGGGGGATATATAGAAAATATAATTCTGTACATGAAGAAAAAACCCAAAGAAGTCTGAATACATAATCTCATAATACTATCATAATTCTCATACCACTGATATGAGGAATGCAACCATTCTATACTACAGATATAAGGGAGAAATTTTGGCTACTGTCCATGAAGAAGGACAGGATTGTTACAAAAAACCATCCCCAAAGCCAAGGGAATAGGGTCTACCTTGAACTGAAGCAATAATAGATCACACAAGATACCCTCAACCTAACCACCAGCCTGGCAAGAACCAAGTAAAGCAGCAGAATCTACCACTGCAGGGGAACAGGAGAGTGGAGAGTATCCTTCTGTGGCACTTGTATGTAGAGAGTGTTGGAGTCCTATAATGAACAAACAATATATATATACATATATATATGTATATAGTTTGTTCTAGTATATATACATGTAATTTTAAAATAAACACAAAAGCAAAGCAAAACCTCTGACAACCCTAGCCTCACCCTAAGCTCAAAGCATCATTAGAGGAATTAAAAAACCTATAGACTGCAGGGTGCAATGGTGTACGCTTGCACGCTTTTAATCCCAGCAGCTCAGGAGGCTGAGAAGAAAATAACAAGTTTAAGGCCAGCCTCAGCAACTTGGTGAGACCCAGTCTCAAAATAAAAATTGAAAAGGTCTGTGGTTGTAGGTCAGTAGAAAAGTATATCTGGGTTCAATCTTCAGTACCAAAAAAAGAAAAAATATCCCCATAAACTACTGAAGGAAACAACAGCAAAAACAAATCCAAACTATAGAAAACTCCTGACCAGAGCAACCCAATCCTCCATACTTACTACATGAGAAGAGAATGGTTCTTTTCCAATGTAAATGTTATTCAACTCACTGTCCTCTATGTCACAGAAGATTGCCTGGCATTCAGTCAAAAGCCATGAGACATATAAAAAAAAAAAAAAAATCGAGGCCAAATGTTCCCACCATAAAAGGCAAAGCAGGACTGGGGATATAGCTCAGTTGGTACAGTGCTCGCCTCCCACGCACAGGCCCTGGGTTCAATCCCCACACACACACACACACACACACACACACACACAAAAGGCAAAGCAAACAAAAGAACAAGAATCAGAGATGACCTGCCTTGAGAACTATCAGTCATGGACTTATAAAAATGATTAGCATATTAAACAATGTAATGGAAATGGTGGACATTTGAATATATAGTAGGTAATTTTAGCAGAGATATAGAAATCATAAGAAAATTAAGTAGAAATGCTAGAAATCACAAATAGGGTGTGGTACACAATTGTCCCCCAAGATGCCCATAATCTTGCTTTCAATATCTCTGAATATATCACCTTATATGACAAAAGGGAGTTTGTAGAAGTGATTGATGTTAAAAATTTGACATGAGGAAATTACCCTGGATTTTCCACTTGGAACCAATTAAAACCCTCCAATTAAAAGGTTTAGACTAACTAAATGAACTTTTTTAAAAGAAAAATTAGCAATATGCTACCTCAAAGAACTTCATTTCACCAGTAAAGTTATACACAGACTGAAACTATAGGAATGGAAAAAGATATCCCACCCAAACTTAAAACCAAAGCAAGTAGGGGTGCTATACGTGTATCAGATAAAATTACCATTAAGTAAAATACTATAAAAAGAGATAAAGTAGGCAACCACTACACAGTGATTAGTTGATCAAGTCAACAAGAGTATATGGCAAGTGCAAATATATGTCTCCAAGTCCAGAGCACCCACTTATGTAAAATATTATATTTAGAAGGAGAGATAGACACCACCACAATCATCGGTGGGAGCTTCAACAACACTTTCATTAAATTTCAAATTATTAAATTATACTATGGGGGCTGGGGTTGTGGTTCAAGTGGTAGAGTGTTCACCTAGCATGTATGAGGCACTGGATTTGATCCTCAGCACCACATAAAAATAATAATAAAAAAAAAGATATTGTGTCCACCTAAAACAACAACAACAACAAAAAATTAAAAATACAGTTATACTACGGACCCAGGAGACTTATAAGATATTTACTGGACATGTTACCCAATAGCTTCAGGATACACACTCATCTCATCAGCACTCAGAACACTTCTCAGGACAGAAGACACAAAATCTCAACAAATTCATCAGAATCAAAATCATATCATACTTTTTTCTCTTGCCAAATGGAATAAAACTAGAAATCAATGCAGCACTTTAAGAAATAGTACTAATACATGGAAACTAAACAACTTGCTAAGAAATAAACAATGGGTCAGTGAAGAAATAAAAAAGTCTTTAGGAAATTTCTTGAGACAATTGTTTATGAAAAAACAATATACCTCCAAAAAAATCAGTATTAAGAGGGAAGTTTTTAGCAATAAGCACCGACATAAAAAAAAAAAATTCAAGTAAACAACTTACTGATACAACTCAAAGGATAGTAAAGCAAGAACAAATCACACCCAAAATTAGTAGAAAGAAAGAATAAAGGTTAGAACAGTAACAAACAAAATAAAGATTTAAAAAATTCCAAAATATAAATGAAGAGTTGTTTTTTCTGAAAAGAAAAACAAAATTGAAAAGCCTTTAGCTACACTAACCAAGAAATCCACATTAAAAAAAAAAAAAAATCTTTAGCTAGACCAACCAAAAAATCAACATTAAAAAATCTGATTTAAGGGCTGGGGTTGTGGCTCAGCGGTAGTGCACTCACCTAGCACTTACAAGGCCCTGGGTTCAATCCTCACCACCACATAAAAATAAATAAATAAAGGTATTGTGTCCAACTACAGCTAAAAAAAAAAAAAATCTGATTTAAAATGGGCAAATGATCTGAATGGAACATATTTTTAAAACAAGATGTGCAAATGGCCATGAAATATAGGAAAAAATGTTCATTATCACTAACCATCAGGAAAATGCAAATCAAAACAATTATCCTGAAGTATCACCTCACCCCTATAAGAATGGCTATTATACATATTTTAAAAATGCTCCTGGAAATGGGGAGAAAAAGGAGCACTTACACACTACTAGTGGGAAAGTAAATCAATGTAGCCATTATGGAAAAACAATTTGGAGCTTCCTGAAAAAACTGAAGATAGAACTACCATAGAATCCAGCATCCCACTGGTAGGCATATATCAAAGGAAATGAAGTCAGCCTGTCAAAGAAACACCTACGCTACCATGGTTATTGCAACACTGCTCATCATAGCCAAGATGTGGAACCGACCAAGGCATGCACTGGAAGATGAATGAAGAAAATGTGGCCAATCTACAGCGAAATACATACATAGAGAAACATAATTCAGGCTTAAAAAAGAGAATGAAATCTTGTCATTTGTGGCAAAAATTGATGAACTGGAGGACAGGCAGAGAAAGACAAGTATTGAGTGATCTCACTTTTATGTGAAGCTAAAGATGTTGATCTCAAAGAAGGAACTAAATAATGAACACTAATGGATAAGAAGGTAGGGTGGAGGGAGGATCAAGGGAGATTGGATTACAGGGACCAAAATAGAGAGGAGGACACAGGGTGCTCCTAGTCTACAACAACCTGTTATATATTTTATGAAAATCAGAAGAAAGCTTCTAATGCTAGAAATGATAAATGTTTAAGGAGATGGAAATATTAACAACCCTGATGTGATCATTACACTGTGCACATATATTAAATTATCACACTGTACCCCCCTTAATACCTATGATTGTTATATGTTGATTAAAAAAAGAGAAAATGTAAACTTTAAGAAAAGGGTGTTAACAGAAAAAAATATTGCATAATGATAAAAGGTGTCAATTCACCAGGAAGTCACAAGTATTCTAAATGATCACATACCTAAAAACAGAACATCAAAGTATATGAACCAAACACTAAAAAAAATTAAAAGGAGCAGCCTGGTGTCATGATGCAAGGATACCAGTGACTCGGAAGGCTGAGACAAGAGGTTGGCAAGTTTGAGGCCAGTCTGGGTAACTTAGGGAGACCTTGTCTCAAAATAAAAAATCAAAAGGACTGAGAATGTAGCTCAGTCATAAAGTGGTGCAAAGTCCATGGGTTAATACCCTAGTACCAAAAAAAGAAGAAAAGGAGAAGTGTATAAACCACAATTGTGTTTGAAAACTTTAACAATTTTTTTTCAGTAACTAATAGAATAAGTAGAGAGAAAAATAAAAAAAAGTCTACAACAACCTGTTATATATTTTATGAAAATCAGAAGAAAGCTTCTAATGCTAGAAATGATAAATGTTTAAGGAGATGGAAATATTAACAACCCTGATGTGATCATTACACTGTGCACATATATTAAATTATCACACTGTACCCCCCTTAATACCTATGATTGTTATATGTTGATTAAAAAAAGAGAAAATGTAAACTTTAAGAAAAGGGTGTTAACAGAAAAAAATATTGCATAATGATAAAAGGTGTCAATTCACCAGGAAGTCACAAGTATTCTAAATGATCACATACCTAAAAACAGAACATCAAAGTATATGAACCAAACACTAAAAAAAATTAAAAGGAGCAGCCTGGTGTCATGATGCAAGGATACCAGTGACTCGGAAGGCTGAGACAAGAGGTTGGCAAGTTTGAGGCCAGTCTGGGTAACTTAGGGAGACCTTGTCTCAAAATAAAAAATCAAAAGGACTGAGAATGTAGCTCAGTCATAAAGTGGTGCAAAGTCCATGGGTTAATACCCTAGTACCAAAAAAAGAAGAAAAGGAGAAGTGTATAAACCACAATTGTGTTTGAAAACTTCAACAATTTTTTTTTCAGTAACTAATAGAATAAGTAGAGAGAAAAATAAAAAAAATATAGAAGATTCAAGGAATGCCATCAATCAATTTGAACTGCTTGGCATATATGGAACAGTTCACCCAATGGCAATAGAATCCAAGTTCTTCTCAATGCAGGTAGACCATATTCTGGGCCATGAAAAAACGTTTTAAAGATTAAAACCAAACAGCATATTCTCTGATAAAGATATAATTAAGTATAAATCAACAAGTTTCTAATAACAAAGGACTGCATGCATCTTCATTTAGAATTTGTTATCTGGTAATAGCAGGAAAATATGTTCAGAAAATAAAAATTTTGATCATATTGTACTCTATCTCCAAAAATGCACATGAAGAAACACTTAGTATGGATCCTGGCATGGAACAAAACTGCCTGTGGGTGTGTGTGCCTCCCCCCATTCTGCTACACCGTTCTGCTTCTGTTGGCTTGTCTTTCTTTGCCTGGTGGATGAACCTTGTTTTATTACTGCCACATTCTTCGATCACCCTCTTATCAACTTGCAAATGTCTTATGAATTTCCAACATATGCATGAAATTTTTTCCCTTGTGTGGAATTTTCTGGAAGCTGAGTCTTTAAATCTAAAATGTTTGTTCTTAAGAAGACAGGCCTCAAATGGGGATCAGCTTAGCTGTTGGGGAAGATGACTTCGCACATTGATTGAAATTGAAATGGAAAATTCACCTCCCCATCAGGCAAATGTTAGACTAAATGGAACTCAAATTGAGTTAATATTCTTTGAGACCAAGTTGGCACAAGTTCTGTACCAGATAACAATATGTAGACATGCCTGCAACCCAAATTGTATAATTCTGGTTAGTGTATACACAGAATTAAAGAAAGGAAGAGGTAGAGAACCTATAAAAACAGAGTAGCTCTACCTTTCTCAGAGTATATTCCAGACTGTTATATCAGCAAAGAAATCTGAGTAATTTTGATGTAATAAAAGTAAAAAAGTCTTCACGTGGAAGCTTATACTACCTTTGTAAATCTCCAATGTGAGTGTAGAACCTGCAAGTGTTTTTCA
The DNA here is from genome assembly GCA_025594165.1 of Tamias sibiricus. Lineage (NCBI taxonomy): Eukaryota > Metazoa > Chordata > Mammalia > Rodentia > Sciuridae > Tamias > Tamias sibiricus. The sequence goes on from CM046662.1 coordinate 18,882,062, forward strand.
TATGCTAAGGAACTCTTTTATTTTCTTTAGAACATTTTTCAATGCTGGGGATGGTCTGTTGGGGACGGTCCTTTTTGGGAATTGTTGTAGTCACTCTTTCTTTCTCCCTAGCTGTAATATTTTGGAACAGAAATAATAGCAAGACTCAGCTTGTTACCCATGCCGGCAAAGGAGAAAGTACAGCAGTATGCTAATATCCATTAGCTTCTTTGCCTCATTATGCAGTGACTTCCAGGTTTTGATTAATGGAAGCATTATTAGAAGCAGCGGCTCTTGGTTCTTTCTCACATGGACAGCCCATTACTCCTAAAGGTGGCTGCATTAATCTTCCTTACTTTGTTTACTTTTGCTCTCCTTCTTCTTTATAAATAACTATCAATACCATTTCTGGAATGCTTTTCATTTGGATGAATGTGGCCACCAGGAAATATTCTCCAGTAGAAAGGGATTTAGGATAAGAAGTACATATGGCTTCTCCTCTGTCTTCTCTCATTTTAATGATCTTCTGCAATTGTAAGATTCAATTTCAGTAAAACTATATTTCAAGCCTGTTTTTTTTTTTTTTCAAGAGATAAACTTACACAGCTTTGAAAGCAATGAAATAAGCATACATAACTATTACTGGAGAAGTTTCCTGGCCCAAACAGGAAAATGCAAAATAATTAAGTTAAAATTAGCTCTGACTTTGGGAAGAAGGACTTTTCTTCTCATGAACAAACAAACTTGTGAGTGTTGGACTGAGGAGAAGCAGGTGTTGCTGGAAATCAGGGAAGGCAAGATCTGAGAGAAACTTTAAAACAACCCAGACTAATCTACTCACATATAGAATGAAAAATCTAAGATTCTTTGGCATAATAAGGAAGAATGCATGGGATCACTCAAATAACCAATGAAAGACTTAGGGGTAGAATGTGTTCTCCTAATACACAGCGAGTTGTTCTTTTGCCTTCATTACAACCATCTCAAAGGATTTGCTAATCCTATTTCACACCTTAAGTTGGTTCCACCCATTGTTTTGCTGAATGTCATCACCATCCGTCCAAGAATGCATATCTTCAACCAAGACTCACTCTTGACTTCTCAGTACTTTCCCTCAATCCATCTCAAGTCCTGTTGGCTCAGCCTTCAAACAGACCCATCAAAATACAATGATCTGTACTGATGACTGTTAGCCTGTTTAACTACAAGCCCACTCAAAAAAAAAAAAAAAGTCACAATGACCACATTCTGCCCAGATGCCTCAACCTGCTCCCCCTCCCTCTTCCTGCAAGAGCCCACTCACACAGAAGCTGACACCCCCACCCAGCTGCACCCTGACCACAATGCTCACAGATGTTAACCTACCTTCCGAGTAGGTACAGGGGCTACCAGTTCCAAGAACTGGTGGCAATGTGCTTGCTCCTTCTGCCCGCTCCCCTTTGTGGTTCTTGAGGTTTTGAAGCTTGCTCCCCTCCCGCAAAAGCAAGGGCCAAACCCGTCCCCCAGGGCACAACCTAGATTCTGACTTATAAAAGTTTGGTTCAGAGGACAGCTGATGCTGTTCTCTCTGCGCAGAGGCAGCCTGTCAGATTTCTGACAATAAACTGTTCTTTGCTTGACATTTGGTGTGTTTGAGTGATTACTCCTGCTCCAGTTTCCCAACAATGACACCAAGCCACAACTTTCTTCGACTAGTTTTCATTTGTCTCCCTGATTCCTCGCTCCATCCTGGGAATCTATAATCCATATAAAATTGGAGTGATATTTTTAAGACAGCATTTTTTTAAAACTCTCCAGTAAAAAGAAAAAAAAAAAAACTAATTTATTCTTTTATGATTTCCATGGTGTAAATTCTCCCATAAGCCTGATTTTAAACTAGCACCACTGAAAGTATAGTTGGGAAGAACAGAGCCAATGCCACTCTCATACTCTGGTGTGAGCCAGCTGTAGCACACCATCTGTGGACAGAGATTTTCAGTTGTAAATTGCAAGAAAGTGGATTCAGATATAAGTTAAAAATACAGAGAATTTGTTTTCTGGTTCATGTAAATGAAAAACCTGGCATTGGTAAATTTAGGTGGTCAAATGTCATGTTAGAAATTTTGTTTCATTCATCCACTTATTCATAGATTTATTCAAATATAATTGCTAAATACTCACTTGTGTTGGGCACTGTTCTGAGGGCTAAGTGCACAGTGGCAAACTATGCATACTTTGACCTTCATGAAATTATGATTTACTGATCTAATCAGTAAATGAGTAAATGTAAAAGATGATAGATAGTGGTAAGGGCTGGGAGGAAAAAAAAGAGTAAGGAAAAAGGAGTTATGGTGGGATTTTAGAGCAGACTACAATAGCTAGGGAGATGAAGGAGGTGACATAAATAGGAGGTTCCCTGTTTAAATACCTTGGGGAGTGCAGCCCCATAGAGGGAGCAACAAGTATACAGGAGTCTAGACTGGAGCAAACTTGCATGTTGAGAAGTGTCAATATGTTCTTTGTGGTTGGAGCCAAGTGGGTGAAAGGGGAAGTAGTAAGAAGTAGGAGAGGAGAGGAGGAACTTACCCTATAGCCAAGGCGAGTCATTTGGATTTTATTACAAAACTACTAGAGGATTTGAGCTGTAAAGTACCATGATTTCTTTCTTATTTTCAAATAACTCACCAACTAGATGAAAAGTGTTGTCTGCAGGAAGCAGGACACTCCGAGAAGCAGGGACCTAGTTAGTGGGTGGTGTCTATGATCTGAGCGAGAGATGACAGTGGCTTGGGCCAAGATAGAGCTGTAGGGGCTGGGATTGTGGCTCAGCGGCAGAGCGCTCGCCTTGCACGTGCGCGGCCCGGGTTCGATCCTCAGCACCACGTAAACATGAATGCATTGCATTGTGTACAACTAAAGTAAATAAATAAATATTAAAAAAAAAAAAAAAGATAGAGCTGTAATGGTGGAGAGAGGTGAACAGAACTGTGACCCACGTAACTTAATAATATGTGATGAGAGAGAAAAAGGAGAGTCACCATGGACTCTGACATTCTGGGATCCAAACAGAAGAAAATATATTGAAGCATGTATATTTTGAGATTCCCACAGACTACCTCAGGCAAGAAGTCACGGCTAAGGATAAAAACATGGCAATTATTTGTGAGTGAATTATTTCTTTCGATAATGTGTAAAGTCATGAGTAATACAGAGGACCCAGAAGAAGAGAATCTGGCCATGAAAATGAAAAAGAAACAAGAGTCAGCAAGTGAAAAACAGCTGTCCTCAAAGTCCACTGACGTTGGTATGTCAAGCAGATGAGAGTGGTGAACAGTGCCCAATGCTACTGATGCATTCGGTCAGAGGAGACCTTGACAGGAGTGCAGTGGCACCCCCTCCTCCACAGAAAATCTTGACTAAACTTCTCCAGAAACCTGCACCATGGCTGATTTTAGGACTGTCAGCAAAAGAGTCTCTACAAAAAAAAAATTTCAATGTAGGTAAACTCCCTATTCTCCTGTGGCTCTATTACTTGGCCACTGGCCTGGAAGAAATCAGCACTCCAGGTGCTGAAAGCCCCTTTACTTGTTTTTCACAAACATGTATCCAGTATAGTAGTTTGTAGAAGTGTGTTTGCAAATGCAAAGTGTGATAATAAAAAGACAAATTCTTTAAACAAGGCCTCTGGTCTTGAGCTGGAGCTTCACAGAGATGTCTACATTTCTAAGAGAAGAGAAGTTACCAATTAGGCTCCATGGTAACAGCTGGCAGGGAGAGGAAAGAAATGGAGAGGAAGCTCTCCCCTTCTCAGGTGTTGTCCTTGAAGGGTTAACTTGCCCAGAACAGTGAAAGAAAAAAACTGTTTTTATGTGAACTTCTATAAACTGTGAACTTCTGAGCCCCTTCCCTTACACGCTGGGTATAAAATTCTGAAACTACCTGAATTTGGGGTTCATGGGATTAATTGATTACAGCAAAAGCTGTGCATTCTGGACCTGGCTGCAGCCAAATAAAACTGTTTCCTGCTATCTACAGTGCCTTGCCTCATCTGTCCCAACAACAGGAGCATGTCAGTGGGATGATGAAGTCAGAGTCCTGAGCAGTGAAGATAAATAGGAAAGGAAGAGGAGACAGGGTGCATAGAAAATGCTTTTGAAGGGTCAGGCCCAGTAGTGCACACCTGTAATCCCAACTACTCAGGAGACTGAGGCAGGAGGATCACAAGTTCAAGGCCAGCCTGGGCAACCTAGTGAAACCCTATCTCAACATACCATAAAGAGGACAGGTGATTTTTGCTTAGAGGGAGAGTGCTTGCCTAACATGCATGAGGCCCTGGGTTATCCCTAGTACTGGGGAGAAAAAAATGTTTTTGGAATGAAGTTCATTGTGAAGGACAATAGATAGAAGGAGAAAAAAAGAACTTGAAAGAAGATGTAGGAGTTAAGGGCAGGAATGATTTAAAGTAGAAAGAAATCACAGAAAGCTTATAAAATAGTAACAATGGAACATTGACAGTGCAGGAGAACAAAGAGTAAATGAAGGTGCAAATTTTAAATAGCAGGTGCCATGATTTGGAATCCAGTGCACTCAGACAGGGGTTAATACTAAAAAGGAGCAGGGCAGATCACTATTGTCATGAAGGGGAGAATACGATTTGGCCACAGAAGCTAGACTTTTGATAGGTTGGCTTGTAGACACATAGGGAGTTCTCATCTGATTCCTTCTATTTTCACAGGGAAATAAAAATCCCACTCATAGGATGAGAGTGAATGGGAAAGGAAACATATTGGAAGCTCGAAAAGAAAGGAGAGGGTTTTAAGAGGACTTCTCAGAAAATGAGAGAATAGGCTGACTGGGGGAATATGCGAAAGCAGCCAGGCATTGCCAAACGCTCACTCAAGACCATAAGTCACGTCTCTGGAACCTGCCTTCATTCCCTGGCACATGCAATCCTGCCTGTGCCAAGAGAGCTACCTGCTTCTCTTGGCTTCTATCCTACCACCTGAGCAAGACCAGTGGGAACAAAAGCCTATGGCCCAATAGTTCCAAAAACAGTCTGAGTGAGCTTCATGTGTTGGACGTCAGCCCTTGCTCAGGCTTGATCTCCTTGCTGTGGTCAGGGGTTTACTGTGCTGTCATGCATCCTCCCGAGGAGCCTGGAGTTGGGGTGAATTCAGCCCACGCACACAAGGGTATAATGAGGAACAGTGGTTTACCCAAGAAAACGATAGCATGTGTTACCATATGAAGGAGAAATAGAAGATGTTCAGGCAAAACAGCCCATATCCACCATGGTGCAGTACCAGCATATTCACTTGCAAAAAATTTGCAGCGGGGGCTGGGGTTGTGGCTCAGCAGTAGAGTGCTCGCCTAGCATGTGCGCGGCCTGGGTTCTATCCTCAGCACCACGTAAAAACACATTGTGTACAACTAAAGCAAATAAATAAATATTAAAAAAAAATTTAGGGGGACAGTCAGGCATGGTAAATGACATCTATAATTCCTTTCAATTCTAATAGTCTTTAATTCCTAGCTTTGAAAAATCTCAGACTGGGCACATTTGTCCAGGAAAGGGAATGACCCCACAACCATTGATAAATTTCATCCATCCTCCGATTTTCAACAATCCTCATGGCAATACCTACTCAGTGCCTTATCTTCCTGCTGCTAATAGGCACACTTTCGGCAGCCCTGTCTTATGTTGCTTCAAAAGCATTATTTTCTTGAGGATTTTTCTGCACCTGTCATATTTCATTGAATTTCCCTGTCAGAGTTTCTCATATTAAAAAAATATATCAGATTCATTTTTAACACCATCTGGACCATCACCCCTCTAAAACTATTTGGTTTTTATTTAATTGTAACTGTATATGTGTAAAAAAAAAAGGGGGGGGGAGGTTCCTTCTAACAGTGTTGTCATGGATTTATAGTCTCAGTATCCACACATTCACATAAGTTGCTATGGAAATATTACAAAAATATTCTAAATTGCAAGGCTTCCCGGAAATCATGCATGCTGGATTTGGAAATAACATTGCTGAACACCCTTTATTTCAGCTAAGAAAGTCCCAGGTAAGCAAAGACTTAATATGGTAAAACAAAACAAAACAAAAATACCGTCTACTGCCTTACTAAGATTTGAGATTCCATGCAGAGGTTAAAAGCAATGTCTTTAAAGGTTCATAAGGAAGTGATTATCATCTGAGACTCAAATATGTACATTTGATGACTTTCTCACACTCCTTGTATTTGCAAAGTGGCATTGTCCTTGCTTCTTATTCCTGATCCCTAGATGGGTTCAGAGGATGTACTTGTTCAGCAAAACAAGAGCTCCAGGCTGCCCAGATTCACTACAGGGCACAGAGGAGAGGAGCCTCCTTGACTCAAGCTTCTCTGTCAGGAAGCGGTTTTGAACTTGACCTCAACAGCCAGAGTAGACAGAAGCATTTTTGATCCCCAAAAGGCCCTGCTCCAGCGCTGTATTGAACGTCCCCCCGGCCCTTTTCCTCTTGAACAATACAAGAGACCTCATCAGTCTCCTTGGAGAGTACCATGTGAGGAGGTCATTCTCCCTTGAAGGCACCTCACTTCAATCCTAACTCTGGTCTTTCACAGAAGGAGGAAATTACTTTCAACTTGAGGATTTAAAAGAAGAATTGAGCCTAAAGTTTTCCCCACTAAGGCTACTAAGACAGTTTCCTCCACCCACACCTTCACTAAAACTTCCAGCCATTCCTCCAATCCTGGACAGAAATGATAACAAAAAGGCTTTATGTGTTGGTTGGGAGGTACTGTTTGGATTTTTAGCTGGACAATATTTGAAAAATGAGTTTTAAATATGGCGCACTGTGATGAGGAAATGAGGAAACATTTTCCTGACAAATATAAATTAAGGATTCACAGTATGAGTCTCTGATAAACTGTGCCTTCATAGGTAACTCCCAATCAATCTTTGTTTTCAGGACTATGTGGTAGGAAAACTTCCTCTGATTCATTGCTCCTCCTCTGCCTGTTGGTGATGAATTATTAATGACTCTGATAAACCAGGAGGCTTCTTTCAGTTCTTGCCTTCCATGGGTGTGATAGTTAACTTAGTGGATCAACTAGATGGGTCATAGATATTTGATTAAATGTTTCCCGTGTGTTTGTGAGAATGATTTTGGACAACCTTAACATCTGACTCAGCAGACTGAGTAAAGCTAATTGTCCTTCCCCAAATTGGTGGGTCCTGTCTGATCCCTTGAAGACCTAAATAGAACAAAAAGGCAGGTAACAGAGAATTGCCTCTCTCAGCCTAATGAGCTTTGAGCTGTGACTTTGTTCTTCTTTTGCCATTGAACTCAGACTTGAACTGAAATTTCTGTCATCAGGTCTGGTTCTCAAACCTTCAGATTCAAGATAGGAGCTATATCATTGATGACCCTGAACAGCTCAACCTCTAAAACTGCATAACCCAATTATATGCAGATAAATAGATAGATACCCTATTAGTTCTATCTCTCTGGAGAACCCAGGTTACTACAACGATCGTTACTATGGTATTGAGCTTGCCTATTGAAACCTCGTTGGAGGTAGATCACTTATGGACTTATTGAGCACCTATTATTTGTCAGGCTGTAAGAGAATATGGCCATAGAGAACATATAGCCTTGTCCTCAAAGGAGCAGGGAGAGTCAATTTTAACACTACATTAAGTGACAGAAAGATGGCATTCTGTGAGTACACAGAAAGAGACTCTGAGCATCTTAACTAGGCTGGGGAGAGACCAGGGATATAGGAAAAGTTCTTGTATGAGAAAGGAACTTGAGATAGACCATGAAGTGTAGCTAAGATTCCAACTGTTCAGGAGGGCTATGGAGAGATGAAGGACCCAAGGAAGAGCCTTGAAGGTGATAATGAAAATAGTGAAAACTGCAGAGAGAAACTCCTGGTTATATAATATTAGGTACAAATCAAACACTTGGTAAGTAACAGGTGTTGGTATAGCTTTATACACACATCATTTCACTTACTAGGTAGGCAAACTGCAACATTTAGGAAGAGCTGGGTGGCAGGTAACAGAACATTCAGATATTAATAATAAGATATTTATGGGCTCATATAGTTCTGTAGTTCGCAGATGTATCTTGAGGTTTGAGAAGACTGATTGGCCTTTGTAAGAGAATGGAGAAGGGAGCCAAAAGTTACCCCCACCTATAATGATAACACTTCCTATTCCTATCATCTTTAAATGCCTTACCTGGTTTTATACCCTGACTCTTCCACTAATTATTTTTTTTTAAATTGAAGTTGACTTCTTAAATTTTCTGTGCCTCAGTTTCTTCACCCTCAAAATAAAAAATAATAAAACCTACCTGACAGGGTGGTCATGAGGATTTAATTCACATAAAATACTTTGAAAGTTTTCTAGCACAAAGTAAGTTTAAAAAATAATTTTAGAAGCTATTTAATCTGTTTACTGACCTGACCCTATCTCAAACCAGAGGCATTATTTTTCTGACCCAGAAAAATAAGTAAAGTTTCCTATCATCTGAAATTCTAAAGAGCTAGGAACTTCTATGAACTGCCACATCTCTTCATGAGAATTATCATGCCTAAGAAGAACCCAGGAAAACATCAGAAAATTGCAGGGTTAGTGAATTACTCTTGAGAAAAGATTCTATTATTTTCACTGTGATTATGTTGTTAAATACAATCTCTTAAGTTTGGGTGCTAAATACATCGTTATAAAGTTCTAGTATCTGTGAACAGAAAACTAACATTGCAGTCACTTCCTAGATGTGTGAGACATTGCTCAAAACGTCTAGTGGTTGCCTCAGTTTTCTCCTGTACATAGAAAGGGAGCTCAACTAGAAAACCTGGGAAATCCCTTCCAATGGTTATATGCTATGGCCCTACTAATTGATTATTTATGTGCACTGTGTATAGGAATTAGAGCCTTTGTGTAATTACATTGTTTCATAATTTAGCAAACATTCATAGCTACATTGAGATATAGATGTCACTGTTACAGGTGTCACATATCCATTATTGAATAAGAAAGTCTGAAGCAGGGTTTTGTAGAGCTCACAGACTATAAGGAGTGGAGCCATTAAGTACTCCAGACTGTGAGCTGAATGGAAAGTTCATAGAAAATTAGCAGAGTCAGTGAATGTCTAGTTCCACCACCATGGTATAGGAACAGGTAGAATTCAAAAAAAGACTTTAGTGGGTTTAAATAATGAAAAGATAATAATCTATTGAAAGTGGGATCTTACAATGGGCTCCCTTTTGAAGTGGGAAAAAAAATCTATTCTAATGAAAATTCTCTTTTCTTTGTTAGTTAGGACAAAGACATTTGTAAAGGGCTGCTTCAGTCCTCTGCTTTTTTTTTTTTTTTTTTTTTAACCCATCAGACCTCTCTGGGCCACCTGGCAATAAACTGCACTCCGTTATTATCTAAGAATCTTTTCATCATACCCCTGGTTGAAAGGTAGGGTCTCCATAATTTTGATATTCAGATGATATGGTAAAGCTGAACAAGAAGGATCCAAGCTATGATTTAGCATCAAGCCCAACCCTTCAGTGCTTATCAGCAAGTGCTGAAGATCAGAAGATATCAAGGTTGAAATGGAAAAGTAGGGGGGGAAAGCCCGTAAAGATAAACATCTCTGAACTGATAGAAAAGATTTCCACCAGAATGCCATGTCAATCTTATTAAACTCAGGGTTTATAAGATAGGGATGGTTAGAGTGGTTATGGAGGTGTCTTAAAAGTGGACCAGACTATGTGTGCTAAAAGTATATTACCATTTCATTCATGCCTACATCCATAGGTAGCAACAGAGCACACCGGCCATGGGTCAGGCAATGAACTGTCAGGGACACAACACAGCACACGACCGACAAGGTTCCTACTCTCAGGGAATTTACAATTCAGTGAGAAAAGAGGAAATAAAGAAACGAGAGAAAATAGTTACATATTGTGAATCAAGGTTTTACAGATTATTTACAGGTCTTTGTCACAGAGATCATCAAAGATCTGTTTAGGTTGTATGCTGCCCCTGCTGAAGGGTTATCCTCTTGTCAGTAATAGAGTTACTGTCCAGGACAGTTAACATCAAAGGAAAGGTGAGATTTCACAACACTTTTCTCACAACTACTGGTGTAACACCAAAGTGTCAGCCTTTGGGGTTGTAGCCAGAACCTCCCTAACCTTCACTCACTCTACACAAGCGAATTACTTTTAGAAGGGAATTTCATGGTTGTCCACTTTCCAAATAGGACTCTCCATCTCATGTATCCTCATACTAAAGTTTTAAAGGATTAGCCTTGTTATGGCCTGGATCTGGAACGTCCTTCAAAAGGCTCATGTATTGAAGGCTTGGTCTCCAACGTAGCTGGTGCTTTGGGGAAATAATTAGGCCAAGAAGTCTCTGATCTTATCAATGTATGAATTCATTGATGGGTTTATAAGAGAATGGACTATTGGAAGGTGGGGGGAACTGTAGGAGGTGAGAACCAGTTGGAGGAACTCAGTCACTTGGGGTGTGCCCTAGGAGAGAATATCTTATTCCTAGCCATTTCTCTCCCTTCCTCCTACCTGAATGATATGAGATGAGCAGATTTGATCCATCCTAATACCCTGCCCATCATCATCTTCTGATTAGCCTCAGGATCAAAGCAATGAGGCCAGTCAACCATAGACTGAAGTCTCTAAAACTAAGAGCCCAAATAAATATTTTGAATTATTTATCTTGGGTATTTTGTCACAGCAATGAGAAGCTGACTAACACAATCCTGAGGGGCAAAAAAAGGACCCCATGCCCTCAGCATTCCAAGAGACATGGGTTTTAGCCCCCCCCCATATGAAAGAGCTCTCAATTATCTTGTCACATTGCCTCATAAGGGTGACAGAATGAAATGACTTTCCAAGGGGCATCCAACCTAACTCTAGACTCGTAATAATTCAGAGAAAAATTGTGCTCTGAGTACAAAGCCAAGGCTTTCTGGGATTTGTCAGGGAGGAGGAAAACAAGAATGATGAAGACCAATAAAAGAAAAAGAACAAAAGGAAAAGCAGAAGAGGAGGGAGGTCTAAAAATAAAGATTAAATGAGGATGTCTTAGAAGAAAGGGTAAAAATTAGGCAGTTAGTCATTTCTCTGTACATTCACCACCACATGTTTCTCAAAACCAGCCTCAGCCCCCATTGTTGGCCCTCGTCCCCACCACCCAGTTACTCTCACTACTGGGCCCAGAAATGCCATTGAGGACTCTTGCAGCCACCATGGACCCCTCCCCAACATTTTGCCACTGAGGATTTTTTTAACTATTTATTTATTTGCTTTAGTTGTACATATGCATTTTTTATTTTTACATGGTTCTGAGGATTTGAACCCAGGCCACGCACATGCTAGGTGAGCGCTCTACCACTGAGCCACAATCCCAGCCCCAAGGATTGGTTTTCACTGTAGTGGGATCCAGCTGACTGATCAATAAAACCCCCGTGTCCCCCAAACCCAAAGCTGCTGCAGGCCCCAGAGTTGATACCCTGAGCTACACTAGATCTGGGGCCACACAATACTCCCACATGTGACCCTAGTTGGCATCCCTAGCTTCCTCCCAAATGAAGATCTTTCCTTCCCAAAGCCACTCTACCAAGTCTGAAGGAGGTGACTGCCTCGTCAAATGCACACACACCAATGCAAAGAAGAAAAAAACATCGCAAGGCATGAGAACACCACAGGAATACACTAAAATTCCAGTTAACAACTTCAAAGAGATGGAGGTCTATACACTGTCTGACAAAGAATTCAAAACAATTGTTTCAAAGAAACTCAGTGAGCTAGAAGAGACACAGATAAGTAAATTAACAGAGAATAAGAAAAGTGATACAACAACAATACCAAAAGATTGACAAAGAGATATAAATTATCAGAACTAAAGATAAATTCTGGAGGTAAAGAGTATAATGAATGAAATAAAAATGCAATAGAGAACTTTGATGGTAGATTCGCCCTTCAAAAGGAAGAGTCAGCAAACTTGAAGACAAGTCACTTGAAACTATCCAGAAACACATTTAGCAAGGCATATTGTGATCAAATTGTTGAAAATCAAAGTCAGGATAAAATCTTGAAAGCAGTATGAGAACAGTGACGTTATATATAAGGAAACACCTATCAGAAACATTGTTGGCCAGGAGAAAACAGAATGACACAATCAAAACACTAAAATGAAAACAATATCCTGCAGGGTGCAGTGGCACATGCCTGTAATCCCAGCGACCTGGGAGGCTGAGGCAGGAGGATCATGAATTCAAAGCCAGCCTCAGCAACAGTGAGATGCTAAGCAACTCAGTGAGACCCTGTATCTAAATAAAATACAAAATAAGGCTGAGGATGCAGCTCAATGGTTGAGTGCCTCTGAATTCAATCACCACCACCCCCCCACACACACACACAAAAAAAAAACAAACCCAATATCTTGTCAAGAAACTATATCCTACAACACTATCCTAAAGATAAAAGGGAACTGAATTTTTTCCAGATAATAAAAATTGATGAAATGTGACACCATTGAATAAAAATTGATTTAAATGTGACACCATTTGAAGAAGTCCTTAAGAGATTTCTTCAAATAGAATCAAAACATGACAACCAGCAAGTAGAAAGCATATCAAACTATAAATCATGCAGATAGAGTTAAAGATATAGTTAGATACAGAATAATAATATAACACTGTGTTGGTGGCATGAAATTTACCCTAATATAAAAGTTTACAAAGAAACCAAAGTATTAATAGCTATACTCAAAAAAAATTTGCTATAATCAAAAAAATTTGAATAGATTCACAGTATGAAAAGAAATAAACTGACTTCAAGAAAACAACAATAGGGAGATTGGGAGGGTAGTAATAGCATACAATTTTTATAAGCAATTAAATTTAAATTATTATCAAATTAAAATAGATGATTAGAAATAAATGAATTATACTAGCCTCATGGAAACCTAGGAAAACATTTGGTAGAGACACAAAATATAAAAAGAAAGAGATCAAGCCATACCAGTACAAAAATCATCATATTATAAAGAAAGATTATAAGAAAGAGGGAGGGGGGAGAACTGCACAACAGACAAGTCACAAAAAGCAGTATTAATTTCTTCCCTATCAAGATTCACTTTGAATGTGAGTAGATTAAACTCTCCAATCATAAGATTTCTGGCTGAATGATTAAAATATTCAAATCCAGTAATATGCTGTTATGAGAAACTCAGATTCGCTATCAGAATACACAGACTGAAAGTGAAGGCACAGAAAAGATCTTTCTTGCAAATGGTAATTAGAAGACAGCAGAGATGACTATGCTTATCAGACAAAGCAGAGCTTTTAATATTGTCACTAGAGACAACAAAGGCCAAGGTGTCAATAAAACAAGAAGATCTAGGAGTTATGAATATGCAAGCCCCTGAGTTTGATCCCCAGTGCTACAAAAATAAATAAATAGTCTTAAACTACGAAACTCGTACCATAGAGCCAGCAGCACACCAGTTTGTTTTTTTTTTTTTCTTCAGTTCCTCAAACAAGGTGTTTCCCTCCCTACCTCCTTGAGTATACGAGCATGCACATGAGTTACTCCCAAAATATCTGTTAAATAATAAAGGAATACAGCAGCATGGTGTCCTGGTTCACACCAGTAATCCCAGTGATTTGGGAGAGTGAGGCAGGAGGATTGCAGCCTGAGCAACTTAGCAAGGCCCTGTCTCAAAATTTAAAAAGAAAATAAAATAGAAGAAGAAAGGACTGGGGATGCACTTCAGTAATAGAGCACCCCTGGCTTCAATCCCTTATACAGTAGAATAAATAAATAGAGAGATGGGGGAAGAAAGGAAAGAAGGAAGAAAGGGAGGGAGGGAGGGTAAATGATATAAGTTATCATTTACCGATAGCTGAGTCAAGGAGGAAACATGAGATGTAGGAATGTACATGGATGTTAAAGAAACAAATAGTCTGGCTGGAGTAGAAGCTATTCCAAGGGGAACAATGAAGATAAGAAGGAAAGGCAGATTGGAACCATATTCAGGGAACTTTCCCCCTGTATGGTAAGCAATGGAGAGGTGCCTATATTCCTTAAGAACAGGAAGACTTTTCCCAAATGATGCAGGATGACTCACGTGAGTATGGAAAACGGAGTGGAAAATATCACCTGGCTAACTTAATGCACAGCTTTCACCAGACAGAAAAAAAAAATGAAGGGATTATTCCTGCTCTACACCATGCTAGTGGATCCAATATGGCACGCTCCTGATGTTATACCTGTTCCAAATTTCAGGCCCTGAAGAAGCAGGTTCTGGGTATAGCCAGATGTGGCTTCGCCTCAGCTGTTGTTTTAGAACTTACTGGATTTAGAGCTGCTCTTCTAAGTGCAAGTTCTACTATGTGGCCACCTGAGAGAAAAAGAGATTTGTTTTTGCCTTCAGAGCACGGGTTATTAAGCTGAAATTGAAAAACAACTAAGGGCCCATAGCTTTGCTTCAGGGAATTTCTCCGAGACATTTGAAATGACGCACAAATTTTTGTGAGCATATAGGTTTCTTGGCAGGGCTTTTATCAGATTCTCCATGGAATATAAACCCCTCCCTCGCCGAGAGAGAGAGAGAGAGAGAGAGAGAGAGAGAGAGAGAGAGAGAGAGAGAAAGAGAGAACCCCAAATTTAAGTGCTCTGATCTAAAGAGAGGGATGCTATCTCTTTCGCCAGCATGTAGGATTCTCAGGGCTGTCATTCATCTATCTGAGAGTTGGGGAGGTAGACACAGGCTTTGGAAATTTTCACTGGTGATAAATACTAAACCAAAAATATACACAAAGAAAGTAACTATTTCTTGACTTTTTACATATTTTTCAGAATTTTCTTGGTTCAGCCTGGGTGACTACGTATGTGACATAATTTGAGCACGGAAACACTGCTCAAACTCAAGATAGAGACTCCTACCTCTCTTAATTTCCTACTGCTGATGTGACTAATGCCCACATACTTGGTGACTTTACACCACACTCATTAGGTCTTCTGACCTCCAAAGTCAGTCTGGTAGAAGTTTGTTGGTAGGGTGGGTTTCTTCAGGACCTCCCAGCAGGAAGCTGTTCCCCTACCTTACACAACTTCTTGAGACACTGGACTCCTTGCTTCATGGCCCATCTCTCTACCTCCCAGTCAGCAGGTCGGGATCTCCAACTTTCTCTCTACTTCCAATATGACATCATCTTCTGCTTGACTCTAAAATTACTGCTTCTTGGGTACTTGCTTACAGCCTACCAAAAATACCCAGGATGATTTTCCATTTAAAAATACTTAATGACATCTTCAAACTCCCTTTTGCTGTGTAAATCATCACTGGTTCCATGCATGAGGACATGAACATTTTAGGGGATTCATTAGTCAAGCTACAACATAACCTAGACTGCATGTGAAGTTCTCTGGCTTAAGATAACTAAAGTATTACTTTCACCTGGAGGACCTTGCTTAAATAGCATATTGTGCCACTCTTTGTCTTAGAATTCAATTCACTTTTTGTAATATCACTCTGAGGAAATGGGCACTGGACTTAAGGTTTTATTTTATTTGTTTCTTTATTTTTGCCTTTCTGAGATCAAATCTAATGCTTTCTGTGTGCTAGTGAAATACACTACCCCAGACCTACACTTTCTGGTTTTTTTTATTTTTTTTTTAAAAGCTTATATTTTTGTCTAACAATAAAGGTAGTTCTTTCATATTTCTTTTTAATATTTATTTTTTAGTTATAGGTGGACACAATATCTTTATTTTGTTTTTATGTGGTGCTGAGGATCGAACCCAGTGCCTCATGCATGTGAGGTGAGCACTTTCCCTATGAGCTACAATCCCAGCCCCATTCTTTCATATTTTTACAAACACTGAATTAGAATACAAGGTTTGACATTACTTTCCTACCCAGAGATGCCATCACTAATATGTTAGTGTATTTTCCTTTTAGTCCCTCTTCCATGGGTGACTACAAGTACACACACATTCATATGTATACTTAAATAAACATGCTTGTTTTCTTGCCTGTTTGACATCAAAGGATAAAAAAATTGATAATCTTCTTCTTTCCCCACCTAACATTATATTATAAGCATTTGCTAGATAATCAAGTTTTTGGAACTTAAGTGTTATAATCTAATTTTAATTTTATTTTGGATTGATAAATAATAATTGATGTTTAGACATGTTGTTTTAAAAAAAATAATTACCAAGAGTTTTTAACCATTCCCCTACTTTAAACTTTTTTTAATGTTAATATAACTTTATATAAGTATAATTAACTAAAGTAGAATTCAAACATTCTAACTTATTTACCCAGGTGAACACTGAAGCCATGATATAGAACATTTCCATCATGCTAAAGAGTTTCGTTTTGCTGTCTTCCTGTCATTCTGTCTACCCCGGACAAGAATATACTTATTTTATATCACCGTATGTTAGTTTTTCATGTTCTTGATATTCATCATTTACACATAAATTATTTTATGGTGAATGTAAAATTCACTCCTTTTTTGCCTAGCTCTTTTACTCAATACAATAATTTTGAAATTTATACATATCACTCCACGAATTCTTTTTTTGTATTACCGAAAAGTATTCCATTTTATAAATGTGTCACAATTTTAATGTGACACATTGTTGATGGACATCAGGACATTTGGATTGTTTCTCATTTAGGGCTATGGTAAATAATTCATTTCTGAACATTCCGAGGAAAGTTATCTGTAGCCACATGTGTTTATTTCTCTTGGATACACACTAAAAATGGAATTGCTGGACCATTGAGTTGATTTCACTTTTAAGTTTATTAGAAATTTCCAACTGATTTTCTAAGTAGTTGTACTGTTTTTTTTTTTACTCCCAACAATAACATGTAAGAATACCTATTGCTTTATATCTTCGCCAGCATTTGGTCTGTCAGTTTTAGATCTTTAAATTTTGCTTTTAAAGTTTGTTTCCCTAATATTATTGATTTTGTGTAGTTACAGATTATTCAAATATTCCCTTTTGTGGGGTAATTTATATTTTTATTATTGATTTGTAGAAGTTCCTTACATATTCTAGATGTGAATTCTTTTGTTAGATATGTACATTTCAAATATTTCTTCTTAATCTGTCATTTGCTTCTTCCCTTCATTCATGTTGTCTTGATGAGCAGATTTAAATGTTGGTGAAGCCTAATTTATAATTTTTGTTCTTTAAGGTTAGTTTTGTTTGTGTTCTCCTTAGGAAAACTTTTGTTTTTTCTCAACCTCATAAATATATTCTGTTTTCTTCCAGAAAACTGTACAGTGTTAGCTTTCACTTTTAGTTAGGATCCATCTCATATTAAAGTTCATTTTATTTTGCATGAATATCTAATTGTTCCAGCACCTTCTATCAAGAAAACATTTCCTTTACTATTTGCCTATATGAGGGCCTTTGTCAAAAAAAACAATTGACCATATTCAAAAACTACAATTATTTCTAGTTTTTTGTTTTATAAATTATTTTATAAATAATTTATTCAGAAGCATTTTATTGTGTCATTCAATTATATTCCTAACATAGATGACCAAAGTGAAATTGCTGAGTTGAAGAATGTGGATGTTTTAATGCTTTTAGTATACATTGCCAAATTTGTTTGTTACTTGCTCTAGTTTATACTGAAGCCAACAGTAGAAAAAAAAATTCATATAATTACCCTATCAGTAGCAATAATATTAACTTTAAAATATAACCAACATAGGCAAAAGAACATATCACTGTTTTAGCTATGCTTGTACAAGCAAAACTCAGTGTTATAATACTTGGATTTATGACTCTGCTACTTACTAACCTTGTAATCTTGGGAATGGACTAACATAATCTGTGATTAGTACCTACCTGACAAATTCTATAAAGAAGTAGAAGTGCAAGAATTAAATAATTTAAATACAGATATAGAACTTGTAATAGCAGGCATGTAGTAAGTGTTCAACAAGTGCTGGCCATTAGTAATATTACATAACTCCATAACTACTATATCTTTGAATTTCTTTGGAAGTTTTTTCTATCTCCTGAAAAAAAAAATTTCTTGGCAATTTAGAAATATTTGAGAGAGTTTCACCAAAATGGAGAGCATTTTCAAGCACCCATAAGGCACTAACTAACTAAAGAATAAATAGAAGGATGAAATAAATAAAAATTACACTTTAGCTTCTTTGATAATGTGCCCAGAGGTAGCCTTAGAAACATCTATAAATTTTATATCAGGTAAGATTCCTTGTCCTGAAATTCCAACAAAATTGTCAAATGCCATACACACACACATTTGCATTTTTCTGGGAAGAAAGTTTAACACCCACCCTTACACTTTCTAAGATAGTTATAGAGAAATCTTTTGTGGCATCCAGTCTTCATTAATTGGAGAGTTGTCCCTTTTGGTGCTCTTGGGAAGCCCTTGTACAGACAATGTCAGCTTTGGGTGGTCACTGAAAGTTTCTCTACTCTAGTTTACACAAAGGTAAAGGAAGACTTGCACAAGGATGTGACTGGCTGAAGCTTATGTAGCTACTTACTGGCAGAGCCTGGCCTTAAAGCTCAGAGATATAACTTCCTGTTGAGCACCTTTGTTGTTACACCATATAAATGTGTCCCTCAGGCAAACCCTTTAGCTTCCTGCAGTGGCACATATCTTATGGCAACACAGGTAAAGGTGATGATTAGTAACTTCTTGGTGAAAGTAAGAGAGTCATGGGATGAAGCAAATGTGTTCTCTGAAAGAAGAACATAGACATTGCACACAAAGAGAACATATGCCTTATGGCATTGATAAATCATTACTAAGCACTTGAAACCTTCTGGGCACTGTGCTAGGCATTGATGTGGCAATGATTTTCTGCTTATGCCCTTAAGTTACCCAACGTTTTTTCCAGTTCACACAACCTACAAACTCTCCTTAGATCCCATGCATATTAAAAGATGAATGTCATTCATTCATTTATCCAATGTGATTTTTTTTTTTTAATCACTGCCGTGGTCCAAGCCTTATGTTGGTCTAGAGACACAGGAAATCACACAGCTGAGGCATTTAGATTTCAATCTATCTGTAGTTCTTGGAACTATTTCAACATATCTAGGCTGCAGAAATTTTGAAGGAAAAAACAATGGTTTGTATATAAATTAGCTAACTAATCATAAAGTCTGGTTTCCCTGAAAGGTCTTTGTATCTCTGCTTTGCTCTTTTTGAAGCAAGCAGATGTTAAATTCAATTAAAAAAAATCTATTCACAGAATGGAAAACAAGTATTCAAAGACTTAGTTCCAATTAAAATCAAGTTAAGGACAAAGAGGCTTGTATCTCTAGATGGATTCCCTATTGGCTAATTTACTGTGTGCCCTGTAAATCAAAGTACAATTTTTCTTGTCTAAGAAAAGCCATCCATCAAACTTATTCAAAGGTTGTGTAGTTTTCCTTTTAGACATGGATGAGTTGAATAACTTGAAAATGTGAATAATGAATGTCTATCACATAAAAATTGAATTATATCAAAAACCTATCTCAGTAACTAGTCACTGAGTATCATCTCTGTGTATATCAATGTATACGTGGGAGATATGGAAATAAGTTTGTTTCTCTACATCACAGAATCTTATTACCTCTTCAGTAAAGGTAGGAACTATCTACAATAAGGCAAAATATGATGCACTGGGCAGGGAGAGCTTCCTTTCTTAAATGCAAAGTGGTATCTGCTGGACTCTCTGGGAGAAAATGATATTGGAATGGATGGTTCAAGCCAATCTCTGCATCTTAGTAATCATTTGTCCCCTGGGAGAAGGAAGAATCATGCAGTGGGTACTCACCAATGGGCCACTGTGCCTAGGCACATAGGGAGAAAAAGACCACTGCCTTTGATAGGCAGTAGCAGACCAGAATCAATTTCCTGGGCTTTTTTTTTTTAATCAAAATATAGTTATTTAAGCTATCATTATAGGTGAAAACAGGATAAAGAGTTCCCAGGATCTTACTCTACTTTTCTTTGAAACTTCTTGTGAATCTATAATTAATTAAAAATAAACTTCTTTAAAAAGTCCATGTGGGGCTGGGGCTCTGGCTCAGTGGTAGAGAACTCACCTAGCACGTGTGAGGCACTGGGTTCAATCCTCAGCACCACAAAAAATAAATAAAATAAAGGTGTTGTGTCCATCTATAACTTAAAAAATTTTTTTTTTAAAGTCGATGAGCACCATCTATATTTCTCTAGGTTTATGCTGATAGCATAGCTGCTGGACACTGATGGTATTTTTGAGAACTTGGGATGCCTTGTGTGAGATATATGTCAGATTTAGTATGACAAAAAGAAGAATGCAGGATTTCTTTAATTGTGTTAATATTGATTGCTGAATGTATAATGTCTTGGGTATTTGGATTAAACATATTGTTACAATTTATTTTGTTATTTTAAGCTTCTTTTTGTAGACTATAGAAATTTTTATATTACATAAATGGCTCCCATTATATGTCTATTGGACAGAGTGCTCTAAGTAATCTTCCTGAAGAGCTTGGGAGGGAAGCTGTAATTTTGCAATTATCTGGTCCTCTAAACATCTTCTTGGTAGAAGTAGACCTGGGTAAGGATAGAGAAACAGGAAAGCCCTTAGGTCCAAGTTATGTTTAACAATCCAAGAAAAATATTTCACTTATGGACGTTTAAGCCTTATTTATTAATTATTCCTTTTGGCTTCTTGTGTCCGTTTCAGTGTCTAGAACTGGGGCAAGAGGACAAGAGTGATTAGGCTTCCTTTAAACTCCAACATAAAGAGACAGATGAACTACCAAGAGCACCAAGAGAAGAAGGGATACCTATTAATCCAAGTGTTTTAGTCAGTTTCTTTGCTTCTGTGACTAACGGATCTGACCAGAACAACCGTAGAAGAGGAAAAGTTTATTTGAGGGCTCATGGTTTCAGAGGTCTTAGTCCATAGAAAGTCGACTCCATTTCTCGGGGCTCCAGTTGAGACTGAATGAATATCATGGCAGGAGAGGGTCGGGGAGGGAAGCAGCTCACATCAGGGTGATCAGGAAGCAGAGAGAGAGAGAGAGATTCCACTTGCCAAATACAAATATATATATACCCAAAGCCACACCCCAATTGCCACCTCCTCCAGCCACTCCCTAACACTTCAGTTACCACTCAGTTAATCCCTATCAGGGGATTAAATCACTGGCTGGGGTAAGACTCTTAGGACCCAGTCATTTCTCCTCTTATCCTTCTTGCATTGTCTCATATGTGAGCTTTGGGGGGATACCACTTCTAAACCATAACATCAGGATACATAAAAAAGGTGACTAACAAAATGGCATTATGTTGAGCTATACAGGTAGAAATTTTCTAGGAAAAAGCATATTAGAGACAATGTCATGAAACCTGAAAATCTGGGTTAGGCAGTATAGTATATAGAGTATATATAAAAAAGAGTATATATATAAAAGCTTATTAGGCAGTATAGTATATAGAGTCCCCAAGACAATTTAGGACGAATTATGGAAGAATGTGAACACAGGCTGTGAGTTTCAGGATTACCCCCATAGAAAATGAGAAAGGATAAAATACTTTTGAATAGAGGAATGAGATAATTGGGACTCGGGTTTGAAATAGCTTTTAGTGATATGAAGAAAAAAATTGTCATAAAGAGAACATGAAGACAGACAGACCAAAGTACTCAAGATTTTCCCAATAGTCTATAAAACCTGGACGTTGAGAACGAACTGGTAACCATAATTTTTTTTTTCATTTGAATTCAGTAAGTAATTTGAGAACATTCTCAAACCTGCCTGTAAGGCAAGTGGGTTATCTGTCTTCATCAAGCACCTACTCTACTGGGGAAAAGAGGCATGAAATATTTAAAGTGTGTCACTGAGCATCATGAAGGTCAAGTACAAGTACTCTGGCACATTTAACAGAGAGTCGCTCCCTCACCACGTCTTGGAGTCAGTAAGTGACCTTTTAGCCAAGCACTGAAAAATAACTCACCAAAGAGAACTCAGTGAACCAGGGAAAGGGAGAGAGAATGTACCAGGCTGAGGAAGCAACAGGTGCAAAGGACCTGAGGTGAGAAAGAGCATGGTGTGTTTAAAGAACTTACCAGTTCCGTTGGACTGGAATGTGGGAGCAACAGGGGAAAAAGAGAGGGAATGATGATGATGAGGTCACGCGTAGCCTGTGTTGTCATGGAGATTACAGTCCACAACCTTTCAAAATGGGGGTAAATGCTGAGGAATTCATAGAGGAACAGGAAGTGATTAGGCAGAAATTATATCTTGGAATAAGAAGGTAGGTGGAACCCCCCAAACCACATGGCTAAGAGGACAGAAACAGAGGTATGCTAGAGTAGTTCAAAAACACTGCCCAGAAAAGGCATTAAAGTTGCTGGCCAGGCTAGTGGAGCTCCAAAGCTGGCTAGATGTGTGGATAACAGAAGGGAAAAGAGAAGGGAAAGAGATTTTCAGGAGGCTGCTATTGTATGGTCAAGAGAGAGCTGGTAGTTACTTGAGTTTTAGGTGTGCCTGTGGGGAGTGGAAAAAACACACCAAAGAGCCTAGAAGTATTTAGGAAGAACCTGAAGGCTTGATTTACTGGATAGAGGGAGGTGAGCAGGTGGGAAAAGCCAGTCTACATGTTGCTGGCTGGATAGATGATACTTGCCACAATGAAAAAGAACAAGGAAAAGCAAAAAGAGAGGGTGTTAAAACAACATGCATAAAATATACAGCCTCTTATATCCTATTGGATTCGATTTGTCAGGGAGATCGATGTGACTAAATCCAACACCATTATGTTATACATGAGGAACGATCAGATTTTAAGTAATATTAACAAGGTTTCACAAGTAATGATGCAAGGGAAACTAAACCCAGACCTCCTAAATACTCCAAAGGATCAGCACGATCATAACCACGAATCTCACTGGAAATGCACATCAAATGCCCACCCCCTCCTTCTTGAATGAATCTGCATTCCAGCAAGATACCCAGGTAATGTGTGTGCACATTAGAGCTTAGTCTTCATTTGATTTCACACATTCTGATTTTGTATGTGAAAGTCCAAAGCTAATTCTACAAAAATCTACAAAAGATCATTCTTTATAGCTTGAAAATAAATACATTTATTTCCTCTTTTTAACATAAATATATATAACCCAGCACAATAAATCTCAGGAGAAAGGATGTTCCTGGTCATGCCAGAAAGCAGTTTTTACTCTTGGAAAAGAAAGGTTCAAAAAACTCAGCCAGACAGGGGTTGTGGCTCAGTGGTAGAGCACTCCTTTCGCATGTGTGAGATACTGGGTTCGATCCTCAGCACCACATAAAGATAAATAAATAAAATAAAGGTAATGTGTCAATCTACAACTAAAAAAAAAAAAAAAAAAAGAAAGAAAGAAAGAAAAGAAACTCAGCCAGAGGATGAAATTGAATATAGCTGTGAGCTCAAAATGCAATCAATCTGCTCTAATAACAGCTTAGATTGATCTTAAGGATATAGATAACCAGTTGATCGCTTAGATGTTGTTGGCTTTGTAACTTATCCTTGACACCAATCTAATTAATTCTAGACAGAAATGTTATTCTCAATTATTTCTTGAAGGGAAGAACATGCTCTTTACTCTCCAAGGCTGCTGTGGACACTCCCCAAATCCTCTGTTCTGCACAACAAGCCTCACAGGGTATCTGTGAAAAACATAGAAACTGGATTGATTTGCATCAGCTCAAAGTTTGCAGACTTTCAGATGCTTTTTTTGGTTCAATGTTAACCCTACAGATGGGAGTACCACAAACTTTTACTATCTGTTTGTATATCCTGGCCCCCTGGCCAAATATTGCTTTCTTTTTTCTCCTCTTGAACCCAGCCATTTTCTTATAGCTCTCCCTTTTTTTGCTTGAAATTAGCCAGGTCTTCATCAGTTGTCATTCCAGAGACCATATTTTCATGACAAAGGTAGCCTCCTGAAGGCGCAGCAAAACCTTCTTTGTTTCCTAGAACCTGGCACGCTTGACCCTGATTCTGCAAAGACTCTTGAAAAGAAATGGGGGTGGGAAGAAGAAGAAAGTGAAATAGGATTGCACAACAAGGAAGTTTTATTGCCATGAAACTTAAAAGTCCAGGATGTGCTCTGACCTTGGAGTAGGCTTGATTCAGTAATTCAACTGCACCACAGCCAGGGGTCTGTTCTCAGCAGGGAAAGTTTCCATGGTTCCAGGCTTCATATCTTCATATTGCCCCATCAAGAGGAGAAACAAAGAATCTCTTCTAGTTGCTGCCATGACAGAGAGAGAAAAATCTTGTTTATAAGAGCTGGGGTTGTGGCTCAGAGGTAGAGTGCTCGCCTAGCCTTCGTGAGGCACTGGGTTTGATCCTCAGCACCACATAAAATAAAGATATTGTGTCCACCTATAACTAAAAAATAAATATTTATTACAAAAAGAAAGGAGCCCAATAACTTCACATGTTCAATGGGCTATGGGACACCCTCTGTTGGATCAGTATTTGTATCCAGGAAATAGCATATGGAGATTGACTTAAGCTAATCCAGGACAGTCCGTGGGTGGAGCCCAAGAACAAGCAGCCACTTCATTGTATGTACACCCTTGGGACTGTGTAGGAAAGATGTGTAGATATGTGAAGGAAAAGAGTGTGTCGATATGTGTAGGAGAGAAAAACTTTGTTACCCAAGAAAGGCAACAAACCAAAGATTTCTATTCATTGAAAAAATGAATGAACTGTTGAATTCATATTGATTTAAGAGAACCAAAAACAGAACAAGGACTTAAAAGGCAGTTTAGGAAATGTAACCATTATTTCTTGGATACTTTCTAGTAATGCTAAAAGCTTCTGGTCATTCAAAGAAAAGGTACTTTATTTCCTCAGACCAATTAACCTCCTCCTAGTCTCCATTCCTCTAGATGAAAAATATTTTTTTTCATGTAAGTATTTAACCCCTTTTCTTCTGTTTTGAATGTGATGTGGCTGAATCCTGATCCTCATTAATTTTGCTGTTATGCTGAGATTTGGAGTGTGTTCAAACTCTCAGCTCAAAGCTAATCTAGAAGGCCATGCAAGCGTTAGTTTATCCCTTCTGCCAAGTCAAAGATGGAAGGCTGAATGTCCCAAGGCACCATGCTTTGTTTTTCATTTGCCTTCAACTCCATGCCCCATGGCTGAACTCAGTGTCCATCAGTAGTTAACCATGGACTCCCCTCCCAGCTGAGTACCCCTTTGGTCCGGTTTTGCATCGATTCAATGAGGACTGAAGGCACCATCTATTAGAATCCCAGTAATAATGTGAAAGGTTCCAGTCGATGAATATGCAGTTGCATTTAGATAGAAGTGAGTTCAGGTATTCGATTGCGCAACTTGATGACTATAGCTGACAATAATGGATTGTATATTTCAGAATAGCTACAACAGAGGATTTGAAATATTCTTTCCAAACAGAGATGATAAATATTTGAGATGCTAGATATGCCAATTACCCTGATTTGATCATTGTACAATGTATACATGTAACATACTCTCATGTTGTGCCTTGTAAATATATACAATTATTGTCATTTTAAAATATAAAATAAAGCAAAAATATTGGTGTATCAGCTGAGTTTTGAGGTCCTTCCTCTTCATCACCATCTTTCTTTTAGTCAAATACTGCTTAAAATACATTGTCATTGACAGTGTTCAAAAATAGCTCCTTATTATCTAGTTGAAAAATATATCTTGTATACCATTCTATGGAACTCGTATATTAAATTTTGTATATGAATCTGAGTCCACTTAATTATAATGTAGACCTCTAGTTTTTTTTTTCAATTATTTTAGTTGTTGATGAACCTTTATTTTATTCATTTATTTATATGCAGTGCTGAGAATTGAACCCAGTGCCTCTCACATGTTAGGCAAGCACTCTACCACTGAGTCACAAACCCAGCCCTGTGTTTGGTTTTTATTACTTGTTTTTTTTTTCTTCTACTTAGCTGCGGTCTCAGTGACAATTGTCAACAACTGTAAATATATATTTTAGTATGCATATAAGTGATTTAAATATCCATACATGAAGTTTTATGCTCTGCTTCCTTCTTGGACTAATCCCAATGAACTAACTATGAAAAATCTAATTTTAAAAATTGCACTGGCATAATTAAAACTGTGTTCACCATGACAGCACCAACACATTTTAGTATTTTTAAAGTTGTAGAATTGGTCATTTACTAACAAACCATGTGAAATATTTTGACAGAGAGTGGTAGGACAATTTCCTTAGGACAACACAGTAGCTTTTTTTTCCTCTCTCTCTCTCAACTGCTGGTTTAGCCTCCATATTTGAAATATAATTTGCTATTCCAGAAATGTGTTAGCTTTATGAATATGCTCCAGATCATCCTATGGTCCTAAGAGGGTCTACTTGGGAGATGGATTTAAATTCAAACCTCACTTATGCCACTTATTTGCCTGGAGATGTAGGTAAATTTCCTACCCCCCTAAACTTAGTTTCCCTCAAAATTAAATGAGTTAATGCAGAAAAATCCTGTTAATCTGAACTAGGGACAGTATAAATCCTCAGTGAACACTGTCATAACCTGTATGTTCCCACCCATTCTTCTCCAGCCCTTCCTGGAATCAGCATGGTTCCTGTGCATGGTGGGTGGAGAAAGGGTTGAGATATGTAGGGACATATTGGATTTTTGCAGAGTAAATGTTTTGAGAAAAACATTTTAGTGCAAAAATTAGAATGAATAACTTTTAATAGACTTACCAGAAAATGGCTTAGGTTACAGTCAAATCTATACTACAGGCCCAAACCAGCCACATGACTTTATAAGTAAAAACTTAAAGGAACACAACAGCACACATTATATACATTTATGTTTCTATCTTTGCTTTCCTGCCACACATGTAGAATTCAGTAGGTGCAGCTGAGACCATAAGACCTACAAAGCCTAAAACCTTTATCATCTGTCCCCTTAAGAAAAAGTGTTGTCAACCCCTGGGTTAGAGTGTCACTTAAGATCATTGAAGAGGGAATCTGGATACATTCAATGGAATAGTGTAAATTACCTTCCAGATCCATTTCAATGATTTTCTACTACCGTAAATATACCTCAAAAATGGTTCATAGGAGATATAACCCAAAAGGAAAGAGAGGATCTATTTCTCTTAGCCTTACACCCACATATTATTGCATTCCAAGTTCTCTGAGAGTATCTTGAGATAAGCATTTGAGTGCAGGTGGTTTATTTTGGGAAGTGGTACCAGGAAACTGCCCTGGAGGATTGGAAAAATGGAAAGAGCGCAAGGGGGCAGATGTACTTTGAGTTGGTCACTGCTGTAGGCTGTGCAGGCCCAACCCTACAAAGACTCCTGAAGAGTAAACACAGCTAGAGTGTCCCCTGCAGTGGTGGGAGATAGGAACATCCACCTGCCAGCTTTGATCTCTCCTTGGGCAAGCCCCTCGTGGGATGTTAACCTTCATGTTTCCAGATCTGCACGCGCATCCATGCCAGCAGGATCTCCACACTAATCCCTCCACTCAGCCATGTAAGAAGGTCCAGTTTTCATGGGAGAAGAGGTGTCTCCTAAGAAGGGTCCCATGACTCACTAGAGAGAAAGGGGAGCTTGACTCGGGACCAGGCAGGGTTCTTGGCTTCTGTGATGGAAAAGATGAAAAAGCATGTGTCAGTCAAAGGCCTAGACAGAGGCTTCTTTAAGAAAGCAGATCCATTATCCAGGGAGAGTGACAGCAACCTCAGGAGAGAGACAGACACATTGGGTGTAGAGCAAGGAATATCCACTCAAGGGAGAATGAAGGCTATCGTAAGAGTGAGAGAGATGTGGGCTCCTGGCTCTTCTTTTCAAAAAATCTTGGTAAGGGCTGGGTATCCAAAGTGTATAAGATTATCAATCCCATGATCCCATCAATCCCATAAGAAAGGTTCTGGTGATCTAGTGTCACTTAAGAGCGTTAAAGGGGAATCTGGACAAAAACATGTTTGACAACTGAGGACTATGTGTTTTGTTTTTGTATGCCCATAAGGAAGTATAACCAGAGACAAATGCACTGTTATGGGGGTCAAAGGAAGGAACCGTACTCATGGGGACATTAAACCCCAAACACATAATGTTTTCCATTAAAGAGCTTTAATTAAATAGGTAATCTAAATTAAATTAATAAAATAAATAAGTCCCCTAAATTTATATAATAATAAATTAATAATAATAAATTCATAAAGTATAATAATAAATTAAATAGTCCCCTAAATTTATAGATTCCTCAAGATATCGCATCTCTTTTTTGCTTAATCTGATTATTGGGGAGGGCTGTTAATAGCACATAGGTAGATTTGCAGATTTCTTAGGAATTGGGGAGTAACAGTTCTAGAAGGGAGAACTGCTTAGTGGGTGAAAGGCTTGAAAAAGTATGCACAGCATCTGAGTTAAAATCCTATTTTCTCTTCCTCCCCTTATGTCTTTATTTTTAACCTATTTTTTATTTCTTTATCGTACTTTGCTCCCCTGTTTCCTGAGACTTTGATCCCTTAGCCTTAAAGATTGGCAAGGGGTGAAAATCTATCTTCTATGACTGCTTCAGGATGACAAGGGGCAATGACCCTGCCTAGCTTGGGAACAGAAGACTCCTCCTGACTGATCTACACAACATAAAAAGACACTGGCCTGTTGGAATTCTTCTATTGGCATCTTAGCACATAATTGTTGTAAACTAAAAGATGCGAATTATCACAAGATTAAGAAGGCAAGGAGTGGGAGTTTAACAGGTCCTGATGGCAGTAACAGCCAAGTGAAGATAGGCCAGGAAGGTTTCATGGGTTACTTTTGGCATATGGATGGCTTTATGGTGGCTCCAGGGAGCATATACAAGAAGATGAGGAGTAAAAGGATTGGGGTTGCCAAGAGGAAGCAGATCCCTAGCCAAGGGACTGGTTCCTAATGCAGTCAATTGATTCCCATAGCCAAGGTCCTACAAGAATGGAAAGGGAAAAGATTCCTGGCCTACAGTACATAGGCAAACCTACCTTGAATGGGTTTGCATTTATTTATTTAGTTATTTTTATTTTTGGAACAGGACTTAGAGATCCTCTAATGACTCATAGAAATAGAAATCTTTTTTTTTCTTCTTTTGGTGCTGAATGGTCCTAGACCTGTAAAACCTCAATGGAGACAGGTTTAATTTTATAATATCTTGTAAAGACTTCATTGGAGAGAAATTCTGGAAGTCAGTCTGTCTCCTGTAAGCCCCAAAGTAGAGGCACCACTATAAACTATACGGTAGAATATATAAGAGGAAGCTCAAATCAGAAGATCTTTAGTTTAAAACATTATGTGGGTGGGGTTTCATGTTCCCATGAGTACAGTACCTTCCTTTTACCCCCATAACAGTGCTTTAGTCTCTGGTTATACTTCCCTTATGAGCATACAAGACAAAACGCATAGTCCTCGGTTGGGCAAACATCTTTTTGTAGAACTTTTGCTAAGGTCAGTCAAGGATCCCCATGGTTGCTCTTAGGGAATTGGTAAGGAACCATTTGGCTTCTTTAGTTTTTCTCTTCAACTAGTTGTGCCATCTGCCACATGGCTGTCCTTCAAAGCATTGGGGATATTTCCCTTGCCAATGACCCTTTTTGTTAGGCTATGCACTGGCTGGACTCTGGGGTCTTTGCAATCCCCTGGGTCAGGAAGTTGGGTGATTCACCAAGTTGCAGGTCCTTTATAGAAGTTCTGTCATTTCCTGACCTTGGAGGGAAAGGGCCAAAACATTGATTGTATTTTCCTTTTTTTTTTTTTTTTTTTTTTTTGCAGGCTTTCCTCCATGTCTCAGTTGTTGAGCACCCAGAAGGTCAGTTCCAGGATCTTTCCCAATGAATAGGGGTCAGTACTACAATCTGTCTTTCAGTTGATGGCTACCTTCTCAAAAAACTGTTTAGGCTGATCTGTTAAAAGTCGTACTTCTGTAAAATGTTAACAGGCAACAGTTACATAGTTTTTACAAAGAAAATACAAAATAAAATTATTAGGAGCAAAACAAATCCAGTTTGTGTAATAATTATAAAACATTAGATAAAAAATAAATCCACCTTTTCAATTTTATCATCATCATCATCATCATCATTATCATCATTACTTGTTGTAAGTGCCTAATCTTTTAATAATTGGAGCAGCATGGTTTGGAATGCCAAGTGCTTAGGCATATTCAATTATTTTTGCTTACATTTGATGGTCATAATACAATTAAGAACACACAAATATAAACCTGAAAAATGCTATCCTTATATATAATTTAAGTTTGGAAGACACCAGCTTGGAAAAGTATTTTTTGAACATTTTTCTTTTTAGAAGATTTATATATTTTGAGAAACACCAACATAGTTAACATATAAAAAATATTAATAATTAGCATCACAATTACATGGCTATATAAGTTGGCTTTTGGAGTGAAATTTAGAATCCATGGCTCAGTAAGATAACTATGGGCAATATGGGTTAACAGCATGAAAAAAAATCAAAGAATAGCTCCAGACCTTTTCAAGGTGTAAGAAATGGTGTCAGTTATTAAGAATAGGCTTATTACCTGATGTACAAGTTCATCTCATGTATGCAGTAATACGATGTCTGTTTAGTCAAAGCAAATGGATATAGATCAGGCTTTTTTGGTCAGTCTTTTTATAATTTGTTCTTTTTAGATATACATGACAGTAGAGTGTATTTTTGACATATTATACATACATGGAGTATAACTTATTCTAATTGGTATCGCATTCTTGTGATTGTACATGATGTGGAATTTCACTGGTCATGTATTCATATATGAACAAGGAAAGTTATGTCTGATTCATTCTACTCTTTTCTAATCCCATCTCCCACCCTTCCCTTCATTCCCCTTTGTCTAATCCAATGAACTTTTATTATTTTCTCCCCCCTTATTGTGTGTTAACATCCACATATCAGAGATAATATTTGGCTTTTGGTTCTTTGGGACTGGTTTATTTCACTTAACGTGATATTCTCCAGTTCCATCCATTTACTGGCAAATGCCATAATTTTGTTATTCTTTATGGATGAATAATATTCAATGAATAGTATTCCATATTTTCTTTATCCATTCATCTGTCAAAGGGCACCTAGGTTGGTTCCATAGCTTAGCTACTGTAAATTGAGCTACTATGAACATTGATGTGGCCGTATCACTAGAGTATAATGATTTTAAGCCTTTGGGTATATGCGAAAGAGTGGGATAACTGGGTCAAATGGTGGTTCCATTCCAAGTTTTCTGAGGAATCACCATACTGCTTTCCAGAGTGACTGCACCAATTTGAAGTCCCACCAGCAATGTATCAGTGTACCTTTTCCCCCACATCTTCATCAATATTGATTGTTACTTATATTCTTGATAATTGCCATTCTAATTGGAGTGAGGTGGAATCTCAGTGTAGTTCCAAACTGGGTTTTAAATGGCACTGATTTTTTAAAAATCTAAATGGTACTAAATAAAAGAGGTAGAAATTTTACAAGTTTCAGTGACCATTTTAGATTTAGCATCCAGATACATAAGGAAGATCATTTTTTGTTATCTTGCATGTATTAGACCTACATATCTTTAATTTAACACTTTTATATGATAGTTTATATAATTTGTCAAAGCTATAGATTTAGTTCAGATGCAAAGCATCTTCAACCTTCAAATCTATGCATGTATTTCATCTCAGATATATAGGATATTAAACATCACAGTAACACAAAATAATAGTTGTTCATTTAATGAGAGGTATAAAGTGGTAGTTTAAGAGACTACAAAGAAGACATACTTGAATGAATCATGACTCTGTTGGGACTCAGTTTTTTTAAGTAATCACAAGAGATTATCTTGACAATGTGCAAAATCTTGGTTTATTAAACTGAATTTTTACAAATGTTATTAAGAGCAGAAAACCTTATTGCTGTAGATATAGAGAATTGGATTCTGGTTTTACATCATTGTATTAAATTTTGGATCTTAGAAAACCCTTTAAGTAATTCTTTATGTTATATCTAACTTGATAACACACACAGCCTTCTGAAACTTAGTCACTCTGCAAATTATTTATATCCTTAGTTTTTGTTGTTATTTGTTTGATTGTGTTTGTTTGTTTGTGTCCTAGCCCTCTTTTCCCATCTTGGAAAAATCTAGTCATTTTATTTCAAGACAAAAATCCTGCCAGACCAAATTATTTCTCATCTGAAAGTATTTCCTTTTTCTTTTTTAACTTTCTTTAACAAAACATCTCCCTATGCTTATAACTTTTAAAAAATATCTCCTTTTATTTATTGCATTTTCTATTGCTTTAATACCTTTAAATGTTCTTAAATATTTTCTTAATCTACTTTTTAAAATTTTTATAATTTCCTCATGGCCAAACACAAATCTATCCTTAAACAAATTCTCTGATAGAATATTTTTGAGCATTTTAATAATTCCTATACAATGACTGGGTTATACACTCAATCTAGCCTAGTCAATAAAAAGATTGAAAACTCCAACATATTTATCATTTAATCAGTTATTTTAATTGCTTGCTATTGATTAGATAACTAGAGAAATGTGTATATTCAAAGTATATTGTAATCAATAAAGTTGTTGGAGTCCTCTCTTTTTTTGCAATGTTAAGGATGAAAGCTGGAGTCTTGAACATGCTAGTTTAGTGTTGTACTGCTGATCTCTATCCTCAGCACCTATCTTGACCATTTTCAAAAATACAATTCAGTGGTTTTAAGTATATGCAGATTGTTGTCAAATCAATCTCCACAACTGCATAGTCGTAGAAATCTGAAGCTCTATATCCATTAACCATCTCTCTTCTTCCATCCCCCCAGCCCCGGAAACCACTATTCTACCTTTCTCTTTTTATGAATTGCTAACCTTTATTGCAAATATCTTCTGATTCAACAATTACCAAGTACCAGACATTTATCTAAACAATTTTAAGGCTTTCCTATATTATTGGAGAATCTATAAAATTTTTAATATTCTATGAAAGGCCACAAAGGAAATGATTTTTTCAGTTTTTCTCTCTACTTCCAGTCATTCAGTCATGCAGCCGATGCTCTTCCTTCTATTTCTGGGTAAAGCGTTCTGCTACATGATTCTAGAACTTCGATTTTCTGCATTTGGATTCAGGTTAATCAATGGCCTGTGTGAGTGGGAAAGTGAGTCCAAACATGCTTGCAGAACAGGACTGCCCAGGTGTTGCAGGAGATGATTGACAGGTAGGGTGGTGCTTTGGAGGAAGCTCTGCTGGGAAGCTTGGGCTTACTTTATTCCTGTCTCTGCAGTTTGAAAGGAAAAGCTTTTTCCTGCCAAAGCTCCAGGACAAAGAAGAAATGATCTGCTCATTCTCCATCTCAGAGCAAAAGAGCCTGAAGGAAAATGGCAGTGGTTGAAATAAACTTTGTGTGATGTTTCTGCAAGAAAGTACATGCTGACCCTGACATTGCTCCTGATTCCTTTGTCCAACTCTCCATGTATTTCCTCAGTTGGTGATTTAATTTCCCTTCCCTTTATAGGAACTTTTGCAATGCTTCTTTCCACCTTTATTCTTCATGCTACTGCATTTAGAATAGAGGCCTCAGGAGATATGTTCCTCCAGTTCAATCACAAGGCCAAATGCTGGAATATTTCTGATTTCTCCATCTACACACACACACACACACACACACACACACACACAGTAAGACACTGTGAGCATGGGAATAGACTGACTTATAAATTTTTATTATTATTATTATTATTATTATCATCATCATCATCATCATGGTAAGATCAATTAGTACAAGATCTACTCATTAAAATTTCAAATGTGCAATGTAGTATAGGTAAATGTTGTACAGCAGATCTCTAGAATGTATTAATCTTGTATAATTGAGACTTTACACTCATAGGTTAGCAACTCCCCATTTCCCTTCTCCCCAGCCCCCTCATCGTTCTCCTCTCTGATTCTGTGAGTTTGACCAGTGTAGATATTTATATAAGTGTGGTCATGCAGTAGTTGTCCTTTTGTGACTGGACATATTTATTTCACTTAGTATAATGTCCTCAAGGTTCAGCCATGTTGTCACATAATGCAGCATTTCCCTGTTCTAGAACTATCATATTTCCCAGAAATTCCACTTCTGGGTGTTTGTCCAGAAGATTTGACATCAGGATCTCAAATACATATTAGCACTCTGGTATCCATCGCGGCACTATTAACAATAGCCTTGATGCAGTGACAACCTCAATGTCCAACCACAGAGGAGTGGATAAAGAAAATGTGGTATTAAACAATGGAATGTTTATTATTCAGTTTATTCAGTTCTGAAATTGATGTGCATGGCTTTTTTTAATTGGCACAGAGTTTTGAGTTTTATTTTTGTTTGTAGTTTGATTTAATCTTCTTCCAATATTAAAAAAAAAATGAATCTTTCACATACGTGCAACGGGAGATTTCTTCCTTGTTTTAGAATATCGGTAGCTTTATAACACTGGGACCCATTCCGGTATGGTGATGACCCCTAGAAGTTTAGATGGAGCTGCCTTTTTGAACTAGATAAGTACTCTTAATATACCACTGTCCCCTCTGGTATTCTGTTACACTTCCTGGCTAGACCCTGTAATATGTAAATATCTTCTGATTTAAAAACCTCATTTTTACCTCCAGCAACTGTCGGGACCTTACACTGCTTTCTGGCTGCTTGCCACATTACCACGCCCTGTTACAGGACCTAGGCTAAGCAGGGGGCGTGGCTGGGAGAACTGAAACCACCCCAAAGATAGGCCAATGGCTCCACCAATGGCATCCGCCCATGCTCCTTATGTGTCCCTATGATCTTTCTGTTGATTGGCCCATATCCTCTATAAGACCGTCCAACTTCCTCAATAAACCAAATTCCGGCATTCTACTGACTGGGCTCCCCGATGGGCTCTGAGTCTTTTGAAGGCGGGGGAGGAGGCGTTGGCGGCCTTTACTTTCCCAATCCAGTCTCATCGTTGAGGTAGGCCCCTCTGGCCTCTTTTGGTAGACAGAAGAGTTCCATCCTGGGTACAGGGCGGCGGGGGGGTGCTATAGACCTCAACCCCTTATAATAATCCCATAAGCAACTATATATACCTTCATCTGAGTCATCAGTTACCAAGAAGAAAGCACTTTGTAACAAAACTTTTTTTTTTCTTTTTACATAACTTTGGCTGATATAGGGGCCTTTGATAAAATACAAACTAGAATGCACTAGAATATCCTTCATGAACTGTAAGCTGCCTGGTACCGAAAACCGGGAGGAAATCTCGGAGGCAGAGTTAAGCTTTTACTACTTTTACTTCTACTTTCTTAGAGCTTAGAGAGGGAAAGAAAGATTTTTAGAGAGAAAGATTAAAGCGAGCTTTTCTTCTTGTCTTCTTAGAGAGAAAGAAAGATAGAGCTTAGAGCTTAGCTTAGAGAAAGATTAGAGCTTCTTTCTTCTCTCTTCTTTCTTCCTTCTTCTGTCTTCTGTCTTCTGTCTTCCTCAGGAGTCTCGGCCTAACTCTGACCAATCATTACTTCTTCTATCTGGTTTCTCTTCTGTAACCGCTCTGCCTATGTTCTGGCCGCTCTGATTCTTCTGACCGGGTGCCTACAGGTGCGTCACATACATATCAGGTGGAACTTATGGCTTCCGGCTAGCTACAACAGCCCTTCCTAATTAGGGCTTCTTCATATTCCTTCCCTTTAGTTTAAAAAGGTGCTTTAGTTCTATTTTCTCTATTTTCCCTACCTTTTCACCTTTTATTTTTGAAAGGGTGGATATTTGAGCCCTTTTTGAGGAGGTGCTGCGGCTTTTAAGGAAGCCTACTGCTGAGGAGCAGCTAACGCACTTAGTTAAGCACAATTGTATAAGTGGCTTTGACTTTTTTTTCCTCTTTATTTTTTTTATGGCTTTCTTGCCAAAGCTCAATGGCTTTTTTTCTGCATGGTTTTTACCATGCTATTTAATTCTCTATTTTCTTTTAAGCTCATGGCTTTTTTCTTTATACTAAAGCTCAAGGCTTTTTCTCTATATTTTTTATGGCTTTTCGCCGGCTACTCTGCTTCAGCTTAATTCTTAACTGGCCTCAACTAAGTCAGAGGCTATGCTCTCTTGTTTCTACTCTTTTTGCTGGTCTCAACTGAGTCTGGCTTCTTCATTTTTTATGGCTTTTGGCCGGCTCGGCTTTTCGCCGGCTACTCTGCTTCAGCTTAATTCTTAACTGGCCTCAACTAAGTCGGCTTTTGGCCGGCTCGCTTCGGCTTTTCGCTGGCTACTCTGCTTCGGCTTAATTCTTAACTGGCTTCAACTGAGTCAGAGGCTCTACTCTCTTGTTTCTACTCTTTTTGCTGGTCTCAACTGAGTCTGAGGCTATGCTTTTTCGTTGCTCTTATTTCTTAGCTTTTCTTCTCTGCCTGCCGAGCCCCGGACGGACCACCATTTGTAAGCTGCCTGGTACCGTAAACCGGGATAAAAACTCTCGGGGGCAGAGTTAAGCTTTTACTACTTTTACTTCTACTTTCTTAGAGCTTAGAGAGGGAAAGAAAGATTTTTCTTAGAGAGGGAAAGAAAGATTTTTCTTCTTAGCTTAGAGTAGAGTAGCTTAGAGTAAAGAAAGATAGAGCTTAGCTTAGCTTAGAGTAGCTTAGAGTAAAGAAAGATCTTAGAGAGAAAGAAAGATAGAGTCTTAGTTAGAAAGATAGAAAGATTAGAGCTTCTTTCTTCTCTCTTCTTTCTTCCTTCTTCTGTCTTCTGTCTTCTGTCTTCCTCAGGAGTCTCGGCCTAACTCTGACCAATCATTACTTCTTCTATCTGGTTTCTCTTCTGTAACCGCTCTGCCTATGTTCTGGCCGCTCTGATTCTTCTGACCGGGTGCCTACAGGTGCGTCACATACATATCAGGTGGAACTTATGGCTTCCAGCTAGCTACAACAGCCCTTCCTAATTAGGGCTCCTTCAATGAACATGAGGATTTTTGTGTTTTCTTCTTGACAGTGTCAGCAGTACCTAGAAAGTACCTACTCACAGTATGCTCAATCTTTTGTTGAATGACTGAATGAACTAAACCCATGTGAGATCTCTAGTCTCCCCACTTCTTGAGGTAGAAGAAGGCTACTCTACTAAGTTTTTGTTTGAAAATCATCCTAAATCCTTACAATCACTTGTAACTGTGATCCTATAGGCAGGCCCAAGAATAAAACCAAAGCTCTAGCCTATTTGATTTCTATGTAGAAGAGAGTTAGTGGTTAAAGCAGTGGAGAGTTAAATCC
The DNA here is from genome assembly GCA_025594165.1 of Tamias sibiricus. Classification (NCBI taxonomy): domain Eukaryota; kingdom Metazoa; phylum Chordata; class Mammalia; order Rodentia; family Sciuridae; genus Tamias; species Tamias sibiricus. The sequence goes on from CM046662.1 coordinate 18,919,364, forward strand.
TTGGAGTGTATATTCCACTTCACCACTGAGAGCTATATGACCTTGGACAGCTTCCATATGTTCTGCCTATAAAATGGCATCAACCTCAGATAGCCTGAGGTTCCTTTAGCAGAGTATTTAGCACATAGCACATACTTGATAAATGCTAGATGTTAATGCTCTACCTCGAAGCTTGTTTTAGAGGAGAGGCTAGTAAATCATTTTACCTGGAGCAGAGACTTCAGAGTACAGATAGGGCTAAAATTAAATAGCCTAGCAGTGAGACTTATACAATTTTAAGCAGGAAAATGACCTAACTCTCCCCCCCCCCCCCCCGTGCACAAACACACACACACATGCATACACAGAGTGCACTAGAAAAATTAATCTAGCAGTAGCAGAGAATGAGTTGACTTTAAGGCAGGCACTGCCCAAGATCCATATATGTATGATCCGATGTAGATTCCAGGTTTTCTTGTGTTTGTTTTCTTGTGATGTTGGTAGAAATCATTATTTTCTTCAGTTTGAGAAGTTTGATTTGATTCTGAAAGGTGAATTGGTTCCCAGCTCTAGCCCTCTCCTCTATGTCAGCACAATCTTCATGAGCACTTCTCAGAACAATGCACCAATCAAGGAAGGAAACTTACCTCTGCCTATGGTACTTAGGCTTTTAGAAATAACAGTCCCTTGTGACTAAGAGGTCACCTGGACAGCTATCTTGGGAGCTCTTTAAGTCAGTCCTCTCAGCGCATTTACTCATGACCCAGCGAGAAATGGAAGCAAAAAGCACACTCTTTGGGGTCTGTTTTCAAGCACTGTTCCACTTGCAGTTGCTCCATCCACGGATGGAAAATTTAGCTAGACTCCAGTTTTCTGGCTATTTCTCTAGAACTAATAAAAAAATAGTTCCTGGAATGGAAAATGATTAAACTGGAGGCTTCTTGTAATTCTCCAGTCAAATACCCAAAGAAGGACCCCACTTAATAGCATCCTGAGAATATCTCGTGTTTGGGGAAGAAAAAGAAGTTAATTCAATTTTATATCCAGATCATTAGCCTTTGACTCATGCATGTATTCGTTCATTCATTCATTCGTCAAATATGCATCAAGTACCTAATCAATTCCTATTCCTGCTTATTTAGTGTTGAACAGCAGGATCTCCCTAACAACAAGGGATTGTAAATATACACCCATATTCTACACATCATATAATTAATACCTTTCAGAAGTTATATGGAATAACACTCAAAAACTTGAATACTGGAGTCACACAGAACAGGATTAAAATACCATGTTATTTGTATGGTTTGGGGAAACTTATTTAAATTCTATAAGTAGTAGCTATCCTAACAGTAAGCTGGTAAAAGGAATATCTACTTCATACACTGTAGAAAGGATCAAAAGAGGGAATGCATGTTGGGTGATTATCATCATGCCAGAGACATATGTTCTGTAAATGTTAGATAGTATGGCAAGAGTGATGCCTATTGTAAAGATAGACTCTTCATTGAGTCTCCTCCTCCTCCTTCTCCTCCTCCTCTTCTTCTTCTTCTCCTTTTTTTTTCTTTTTTTTTTTTTTTTTTTTTTTTTCAGTACTGGGGTTTAGACCAAGGGGTTCTCTGCCACTGAGCAACACCCCTGGACCTTTTTATTTATTTATTTTTTTATTTTAAGACAAGGTCTCACTAAGTTTCCCAGACTGGCCTTGAACTTGGGATCCTCCTGACTCAGCCTCCCAAGTAGCTGGGATCATACCAGCTGATTCTCACATTTGTTAAGTCCCTCATTCCAATAATAGGTTTACATCCTCACTCTGTTTCTGTACAACTATTGGTATATTTTTATTTGTTTTTAACTACTCTGGCCATGAAAAAAGAAAAAAGAAGAAAAAGGAAACAATGCTCATGTTTTTGGAATTGATAGACAAATAGTAGATTGAACTTGGCTTCATCAATATTATCAAAGAGCCACCAGAGTGTGAGATACAATATTTAAAAGATTGATTGCCTTAAGAATTATCCATTTTTCATTTGTGATGGGTAGTTATAGTAAAAAGATCAAACAAAATACATAATACCTAATCAATTAGGCATACTAATCATTAGAAAAATAAAAATTAATTTTGGATGCCAAATAATTGTTGTGGTTCTCAAAATCTTGGGTCAATGAAAATTACTTTATTCTAACTCAAAAACTGAAGAGTTGAGAAGTAGTAGACTAAAAGAAAAACCCTTAACTTACAGATTGCCAAATTGCCTCTGTGGATCAAATCAGAATTCATGGTGTGTAAGATATTCACTATTATGTTCATAAATGCTTCTTTTTTCCTGAAGATCTATCTTTCACCCTTTTAACACCAAACCATTCATGGGAAACAGACTAGCTTTAGAAATAGCAAAAGAAATGGCAATTTATACTATTTGATTTTAAAGGTCAAAGAGATTTTACATATTTCTTTGCTGCGTAACTGGAATTCTGATCAACTCCTTTAATTACTATTAGTCATGGAGAATGTAAACATTTAAGTCTTTATCAATAGTCTTTATATTTTTACATCAAAAAGTTTTATTAATATGTCTATATGTGAATCTGTGCTCACTGACCAAAATCTAAAAGGTTCTAAGGATTGCTAATAAGAATGGAAAAAAATCTTACTGCTCTTTTTACGAAGCATAACCAATTCTCAAAGTCTCATACACAAACTTAGATGCACACGTATGTATTTTTTTCTTTACATAAATGAGACCATATTTTTTCACATACAGTGTACTTGATGGTCTTGCTAGGTTTGTTTGTGTAGAGTCCCTCTGTTTTGTGGCTGCATAGTAATGATGTTTTATTTAACCATTTTCCTTAACGGTGAACATCAAGTTATTTCCAAATATTTGCTATTTCACAGAATGCTAAAATGAATGTTTTTGTATGCAAGTCTCTGTGCATATGGGTGAATATTTCTTTAGGATAATTTCCTACATTCTAAATATAAAATTGCCAATAATGCTTAGTGCCTTTAAACTTTGATTGATTGTGTCAAATTGTCCTCCATAAACATTTCATCAATTTAGAATCCCATTGTGTTTGTTAGGAATTTTGCAAATAATAAAAAATTTTATTTAAAAGTAATGTAAATAAATGGGATTTTCTTTTTCTTACAAAAGAAGAGGTCTGTGAGTAGACAGTTTCTGGTATTTGCTCAATGACCTAAATATCCCATAGATGCCTAGTGTGAGTGGCTTAGCCTTTGTCTTATGACCACAAGATGACAGTCATTGCTCCAGGCATCATGCTTTACATTCCAATCAAAACGAATCAGAGAAGGGATACCAGGGATTGAACTCAGGGGCACTCAGCCACTGAGCCACATCCCCAACCTCATTTTGTATTTTATGTAGTGACAGGGTCTCCCTGAGTTGCTTAGTGCCTCACTTTTGCTGAGGCTGGCTTTGAACTCAAAATCCTCCTGCCTTAGCCTCCCTCCTCAGCCTACAGGTATGCGCCACTGTTCTCCACATACCATGCATTTCCATCAACCCAGCACACCTCCTGGATAGATTAACTTTCTGACTTGTATAGTCCCTTCATGACCTAATGTCTTTCCATGAATCAGACCAAAAAAAAAAAAAAAAAAAGTGTGTAGAATCAGAGGTTTCCCTCAGAGCCTCAAAAAAAAAACAAAACAAAAAAACAAAAAAAAAAAAAAAAAGAAAAAAAAATAAAAAATGAATCTCCATACTGCTTTCCATATTGGCTGTACCATTTTGCCATCCCACCAACAATGTATGAGCGTGCCTTTTTCTACACATCCTTGCCAACATTTATTGTTTTTGTGTTCTTAATAGCTGCCATTCTGACTGGTGTGAGATAAAATCTTAGAGTGGTTTTGATTTGTATTTCTCTAATTGCCAGAGATGTTGAACATTTTTTTCAATTATTTGTTGATTGATTGTCTATCTTCTGAGAAGTGTCTGTTCAGTTCCTTGGCCCATTTATTGATTGGGTTATTTGTTTGTTTGTGTTAAGATTTTTGAGTTCTTTATATATTCTAGAGATTAGTGCTCTATCTGACGTGCATGTGGTAAAAAATTTGTTCCCAATAAGTACGCTCTCTATTCACTTCACTGATTGTTTCTTTTGCTGAGAAGAAGCTTTGTAATTTGAATCTATCCCACTTATTGATTCTTGATATTAATTCTTGTGCTACAGGAGTCTTATTAAGGAACTTGGGGCCTAATCCAACATGTTGGAGATTAGAGATTACTTTTTCTTCTATTAGGTGTAGTGTCTCTGGTCTAATTCATAGATCCCTGATCCACATTGAGTTGAATTTTGTGCATGGTGAGAAATAGAGGTTTAATTTCATCTTGTTGCATATGGATTTCCAGTTTTCCCAGCACCATTTGTTAAAGAGGCTATCTTTTCTCCAATATATGTTTTTGGCGCCTTTGTGTAATATAAATAACTGAAATTATATGCATTAGTCTCTGTGTCCTCTATTCTATACCATTGGTCTACCAGCCTATTTTGGTGCCAATACCATGTTGTTTTTGTTACTATGGAAAGCAGTATGGAGATTCCTTGGAAAACTTGGAATGGAACCACCTTATGACCCAGTTATCCCACTCCTCAGTCTATACCCAAAGGACTTAAAAACAGCATACTACAAGGACACAGCCACATCAATGTTTATAGCAGCACAATTCACAATAGCTAAACTGTGGAGCCAACCTAGATGCCCTTCAGTAGATGAATGGATAAAGAAAATGTGGTATATATATATATATACAATGGAGTATTACTCAGCAATAAGAGAGAATAAAATCATGGCATTCACAGGTAAATGGATGAAGTTAGAGAATATAATACTAAGTGAAGTTAGCCAATCCCAAAAAGCCAAATGCCAAATGTTTTGGATATAAGGAGGCTGATTCACAGTGAGGTTGGGATGGGGAACATTGGAGGATTAGAGGAACACTAGAAAGGCCAATGGGGAGGGAGGGGAAGGGAGGGAGCAAAAGAGTGAAGAAAAAAAAAAGATGGTAGAATGAGATGGATATCATTACCCTAAGTACATGTATGAAGTCACGAATGGTGTGAATATACTTTGTATACAACCAGAGATATGTAAAAATGTGCTCTATAAGCATAATATGAAATATAATACATTCTGCTGTCATTTCTAACTTAGAATAATAAATAAATAAATTTGAAAAAAAATGAGAGAGAGAGAGACAAAGAAATAGAGCTTTGAGGTATAAAACTATTAATATTGGCCTCAAAGACCCAAAAGCACAAGGATTATAAGGGAATTCAGAAAGATTACATTTTTGTTTATAAAAATTTTATGCTCAGAATGAGAATTGACTTTCCTCAGAAATTCTGCCTCTCATAGAATGAAATGTCAAAACAAGTCAGTCTGGGGAGACAGGGTCACAAAGACCTTAGCTGCATACAAAGGCTAATGACATCTTTTTACTAGAGGGTCTTTGATCTGAAGTCAAGTTTCTGAGGGTGGAAAAAATAAAAATATAATTTGGTTTGGTTTCGATTGAAATGGCTTATTAGCAAAAACAAATGCAGTGGCAAGGACATGTCACCCAGGCATGGGAAAAGTGGAATATTTTATGTGATCAGATAAAGAGGGGAATTAGCAATGGAAATCTGGGTTCTGTCAATGGCCAGAGTGATGCTTCTGAGGGGACCATTCATTCACTGTGCATTGTTGGGGACAATCATGTGTCTCACATGTGCCCCTCAATACCACCGGGGCTGAACTGTTCTAATTATTACGCAGTGGAAGCAAATTAATGGAAACCACATTGGAAAAAGAAAGATAATTTATTTTCAGTCATGGGAAATTTCTAGTATCTCTTGGGAATGGGATTACTTGGGCTAATAAATGAAATTGAATATGGTAGCTTTGTAAGTTTAATTTATGCCTATAATTTAATTGAGTTGACCGCTAGCCACACGGCTTCAGTCACTTAGGCACACAAGGCTTGTGTGGCCATGGATCAACGTCCCCACATCACCCTTGTTCAAAACTTGATCCTATCTGGGGTCCCTGAGTCCCACTTTTACAACTCACCAAACTCATTTCATGCTATGTACTGTGGAAGTAATTAACCAGCATTAGAAAACCCTGATAAAGCATGATGATTAGTTCAAGCATATTCATTTCCACTTTATCAGTTCTGTTCATTAGAATCTGTTCTCAGCACCTCATTTTAGCCACTGCTTCTTCATTTAAATTTTTTTTTTTTAAATCAAAATCTTCTTTGTGGGGGAAATCTGGGGTACTGTAGGGTTATGTTTTGATCTATTTGCAGGTTCTTCCCGAGCTGAGAGCCTATAAATTTATTTATGCTAAGAACATTTTTAGACTGACTTTTATATCCAATGTGGATTTCAAAGGAACTTTAAGCAGCACATTTCTCCCTCATTGAAGTATCAAGGACCAAAATGGTATTTGATGTCCAAGGAACTTACAAAGCCTTCGTTTTCCTTTGAGCAAAGAAGGTCATAATTTTCCACTATCAAAAAGAATTTAAAGTCCCAATTTCTATATTTTTCTCACAAGTGCTCTCTTCTCCACTCTGATCACTTTCCCCTCTAGCTTCTCCTCTTTCTTAGTGGATGTTTATTCCCAGACTCCTTGGACTGGTTCCTTCAAGTCACCCTGTAGGTGCACATTGCATTGCCATCTAGACCCATAAAGTAGAGGAGCTTGTCTACTGGATCGAACTCTGCAACCTTAACTGAAAATGGATTTGTTTTTCTTCCTACCAGGCATTGAACTCAGGGACACTCTAACAATGAGCCACATCCCCAGCCCTATTTTGTATTTAGAGACGGGGTCTTACTGAGTTGCTTAGAAGCTCACTTTTGCTGATGCTGGTTTTGAACTTGTGATCCTCCTGCTTCAGCCTCCTGAGATGCTGGGATTACAGGCGAGCACCACCATGGCTGGCTTTGAAAATGGGTTTGATGAACCAACCTGGAGGGAGATAAAGTATTCAAAGAATGAGCTCCCCCATTAACAAGTGCACCAGGACAGGGAACTTTCAGCTACACTTTCTCATGTGTTTTCCTCCCTTTCAAGTTTTCCTGCTCCAGTGATCAGCCACATTTAAGTTAGCACTTATTTATTCCATCCTTGGAAAAGGTGGCATTTTGAGAATTTGCTAATTGGTAAAGCCATAGAGACTATGTTTGGGGCTATGCTAATACACTCTTCTGTAAGATTAAAAGGGAGACCATTGGACTAGAAGATATGTATCCAAACTGCCTTGACCCTCTACAAATGAACTTGAATTAACATAAATATCTTTTCTTAGTATCAACACTTGCATCTGGAAAATGTAAGTGTATAATATATATTTTTTTATTTTTTAATCAGTTATACATGACAATAGAATGCATTTTGACACATCACAGATAAATGGAGTAGAACTTCACATTCTTCTGGTTATATGTGATGTAGAATTACACCAGTTATGTAATCATATATTCACATAGGGTAATGATGTCCAATTTCCTCCTATCATTCCTACCCCTACACCCCTTCCCCTTTCTTCACTCCCCTCTGTTTAATCTAAAGTACCTCTATTCTTGTCTAGTCCCCCACCTCCCCAGCCCCCCCCCCCCCCCGCTTATTGTGAATTAGCATTTGCATATCGAGAAAACATTCAGCCTTTGGTTTTTTGGGATTGGCTTATTTCACTCAGCATGATATTCTTCAGCTCCATCCATTTAAGGGCAAATGCTATAATTTCATTGTTCTTTAAGTCTGAGTAATAGTCCATTGTGTATGTATACCATATCAAAGTTTATAGCAGCTCAATTCATAAAAACTTTGATTTTGCATTAAGATTGATGTGTACATGTAATGAGGTCATGGCCATGAGTGAATTTCATTAAAGTTCAGAATGGTTGCATTACACAGGAGGACTGCAGTCTAAAATCTGTACACAAAATAAAGACCGTTAAAGTCAAATTACCTGTGGGTTAGAAGTCCTTTAGACACAGAATTTGTGGTAGTTTTGCCAAATTTCGCAAACAAAACCATACTAAGAAAATATTCATCATTTATCTGCAATTCAAATTTAATGGTGTCTTAGTCCACTTGAGCTGCTATAACAAAATTCCATAAACTGGGTGACTTATAAAAAAAGAAAAATCTTTTTCTTATAGCTCTGGAGGTTGGAAAATCCAAGTTCAAGATACTGGGCTGATTGGTTATCTAGGAGAGCTACCTTTGCATTGTAAAATCAGGTGCTAGGTAAATGGCAAGACAGCTCTCTGGGCCTTTTTTGTAATGATGTGAATCTATTCATGAGCCCTAATCTCCTCCCAAAGGTGTCACCTAATATCATCACATGGTGGTGTCATTTGTGGGGAGGAGGGGGCTCAAACATTCAGACCACGGTACTGTGTATTCTGTATCTTTTTTTTTTTTTTTCCCAAATGTATTTTTTTATTCTAAAACAGCATACTACAGGGACACAGCCACATCAGTGTTTATAGCAGCACAATTCACAATAGCTAAACGGTGGAACCAGCCTAGATGCCCTTCAGTATTCTGTATCTTATCGGGCAGCCACAGGCATGGCCACTTCATATACTATGAGAGTTGATGTGAGTGTCTCTCAGTAAGCACATTTCAGCCTGCTATTTCTCCAGTCTGGGAACAGATTTATGTTTCTTCCCTGAGAAGCAGGTGTAGATGATTGGCTTACAAGCCAAATTGTATGAAAAATTTGCTCCCTTTCCCTGCTCCAGGATCACCACATTTAAGTTAGCACTTAACATCCTTGGAAAAGGTGGGAGGCCATAGAGAGAGACCACAAACACCTTTGGACCACAAACACCAAGGGAGGAGAGAGAGAGGGTCAGGGAAGGAGAGCAGATGTATTCCTCTCAACTCTCGCTCCTTCCAGGGTATGCACTTAGTGAATGGAAGCAAGGAGAGAACTGCAGATGGCTTCCATTTTTGTTTTATCAAGTTATTATAAAATAATATATGCTAACATACAACATAAAAATTTTCTGAAGTGCCATGAACTATGGTAAATTTTACTACATGACAATTAATCAAAACCCTTCCTATAACCTCTGAATAGAAAGAGAAACTTTGCTTTCAAACCTAAGACACATCTTTGTGGTCCGAGGTCAATCTTGAAAACCAAAACCACATCAGTAGTTGTCACTCCAACAAAGTCATAATGGCCAGCGGGAGACTCACTGACTGCACTTCCTGTGGAAGTTATAAAATGCAGAGAACAACCCAAAGTGAGCGTCAAGATCTTCATGTAAAATCACTACCATAAATCAGAAATTTGGAATATGAACATTGAGCACATACATTCATCACCCCAACAGCTGAAACAGAAATTTAGTATGTTTACCCCATGGGAATCACAGAATCTCTCCCCTTTACTACCCACATGATAAGTTATTAGATAATCTGTTATAATCTACAAGTAAGGTAGAATAAAATAACCTTATTTATTTTAATTAACTTGCAAATTTTACATAAATGTATGGTTTACAACATATATTTATGGCTAGACATTACTACAAAATATCTTCACAAAGATGTTTATTTCTATTATCACTTGTTTTAAAAAAAAAAATCCCTATTTTTTTAAACCAAATCTTATGATTTAGATCTGGAATGTCCCCAAAAGCTCATGTGTTGAAAGCATGATTGAAGCACAGGAAGGTTCAGAGGTGGAGTTTTAGGCAATGATTACAGCTCTGACCTGAGCAAATGGATTAATCCACTGACAGCTGAATGGACCTCTGGGTGGTAACTGTAGGCAGGTGTGGCATGGCTGGAGGAAGTAGGTCAGTGAGGGCCTGTTCTTATTTTCTGTCACCTTTATATTTCTCTCTCTGTGCTTCCCAGCTGCTGTGAACTGAGCAGCTTTTCTCTGCCATGATGTTTTTCTGCCTTACTCAGACCCACAGCAATGGAGACTACCAACAACGAACTGAACCTCTGAAACTGTGAGCCCAAAATAAACCGTTCTTCCTCTGAGTTGTTCTTATCAGGTGTTTTGGCCACAGTGACCAAAAGCTAACTTGCCAAATTAGTGCAATAAAAACCTTATCCATGACTGGATAGAATGCTATTAAAATTAAAGATGGTATAGCTATAGAAGAATATGAGGATCTTAGTTTGTTAGATTTTTTTTTTTTTAAATCAATTCTATGCTGGGCATGGTGATGCAGGCCTACAATCCCAGCTACTCAAAATGCTAAGGTGGGAGTATTGATATTTGGAGGCCAGGAAATTTAGCAAACCCTGTCTCTATACAAAAAATGAAAAGATCAGTAGTAGAACACCCCTGGGTCCACTCTCTTGTACTACAAAAAAAAAAAAAAAAAAAAAAAATCAGATACGTTTTACTTAAAATTCAAAATATTTTATGTTTTTAAAATCCTCATTCTAAAATAGTTAATGAGTATCTTAGATTTCTTTCTGATTTGATTCTATTTACTTCAACACCTCAGTCTACTGTTAAAATACCACCAGAGCTTGCAGTGGTTTCTTTGTGGGGTAATTCCCAACTGAGAAGCTGCCATCACCTCAAAAAAATGCCTTTTTATCATTTTCATTCTAAAGGTAGGTTCCGGAGCCTCCCTGACCTGTGAGTAGGACAGTGAGGACTTGGAGCCATGCCCTGCGTATTGTGAGTGAGGGAGTCACATCCAGGAGCTCTCAAGATCACGCAGTCAGGGGCGCATGTTTCTTGAAGTGAGTTATCAGACTATTTTCAGGAAGTAAATATACCCTGTGAATTCCAAAATGCCCTTCAAAAGAATATTTTCTACCACCAACTCAGGAGGCAAACATGTAAGAATGATGGTAATTAAAATGTGCACATTTTTCTTTTCCAAAACTATACATGTAAACGATGAGGTAGCAGCCAGAGGAATGGGTAATAATTTGGTGGATTCAGACAGAGCCACACCGAGCATCTGGTGGAGACAGATTTCCCATGTGCTTACATCGGGGTTGGAAGTGGAAGTGGAAGAGCTGGAGATGCAGAATACTTCCGGTCTGCTGCTCTCTCTTTCCTTTCCCCCATGATTGTGTCATCAAGTACTGAGCTCTCAGAAAGCACTCAGGTTTTGAGTTGTCTTGCCGTCCTTTTGTCTACTTTCATGAAACATCCCTCTCTCTGTCTCTCCTGCGTGTGTGTGTGTGTGTGTGTGTGTGTGTGAGAGAGAGAGAGAGAGAGAGAGAGAGAGAGAAGGGTTAAGACTTACTAATTTGTTTGCATCATATTGCTGTGGCCAGCTTGCTTCTTCCACTGACCAGACCCTTTTAACACTGCAGCAGTCTTTAAGTCCATTGTGTATGTGTTTGTGTGTGTGTGTGTGGGGGGGGGGAGTATGGTTTCTCACCTTTAAGTAGTTTATTAAGAGCGTGCAGCCTTGAAACATGAACCAACTCTGTAAGGTTCTCATGATGGTTAACTTGAACAATTATTTTACTCAATCCAGTTCCGTTCCCTTGGAATAGAGATTCATTCAATTCATTTCTCTCTTTATGAAGAAAAGCACATTCAGTCTCTGAATTTGTTTACATTGATCAGCATCTTCAACTCCCTAAGGCAGCAAATGATAAGAGGTGAAGGTGACGTCTTTGATAACATGTTCTTACTTGTATATGCTTCCAAAGAGACTTGTATTCAAAACACATTTTAAAACTATTGTTGATTTAACTCATCATACATACCAAAATGATCAAAAGAGAAACTCAAGATTAAGTCCACTGTTGACCCGAGGAAGCCTAGGAGCCATGATCAATTGCTTCCCATTCTTCCTGTGGATCCTGTGGACAGCTTGACCCCCATTACGTATGTAAATGCAGCTTTCCCAGTCAATTAAGTATGCGCTAAAATGCTTGTATGTCTATACAGCTATAGTAACAAAAACTGCATGGCATTGCTCTGAAAACAGACACATAGACAAATAAAACAGTATAGATGACAAAGCGACAAACCCACTCAGATCCAATCATCTGATTCTTGACAAAGGTACCAGAATCTACTTTGGAAAAAAGCCTTTTAAAAACAAATGGTCCTGGGGAAACTGGTTACCCATATGTATAAAAATAAAATTTCATCCCCATCTCTCACCCTTCCAAAGTCAATTCAAAAGGGATCAAAGACCTAGGATTTAGACCACAAACTTTGAAACTAAAAAGGTAAAAAAATGTAGGGTCAATTCACCAATATATAAGACATACAACAACTTTCTCAATAGGACTCCTAAAGTTTAGGAAATAATACCAAGAATTAACATATAGGATGGCATCAAATTAAAGCTTCTGCACAACTACAGAAACAATTAAGAATGTAAGGACAGACCCTAAAGAATGGGAGAAATTCTTTGATAGCTACTGTTCTGACAGAGGATTAATATCCAGAATACATAAAGAACTAAAAGAATAATTACCACCCAGACAAATAAACCAACCAATAAATGGGAAAATAAACTAACTAGACACTTCTCAAAAGGAGAAATACAAATGGCCAAATGGCCAACAAATATATGCCCCCCAAAATGTTCAACATCTTTAGTGATTAGAGAAATGCAAATCCAACTACACTGAGATTTCATCTCACTCCAGTTAGAATGGCGCCATCAAAAACACAATAATAAATGTTGGAGAGGAAGTGGAATTGTTAATTAGTATCATAACTATAAAAATAAGTATGAAATTTCCTTGAAAGACAAGGAATGGAGCCACCATGTGACTCAGATATACCACTCCTTGGCATTTATTCTGAAGAATTAAATTCATCATACTATAGCAATACATGCCTACCCATGTTTGTAGCAGTACAATTCACAATACCCAGGTGATGGAACCAGGCTAGACATAGGTCAATAGATGAATGGGTAAAGAAAATGAAGTATATATATACAATGGAGACATAAAAGAAGTATGAAGTTACATCATTTTGAAGGAAATAGATGAAAAATTGAGAGTGTTATGTTAATCAAAATAAGCCAAACTCAGAAACTCAAGAGTCAAATGTTCTTTCTCATGCAGAAGCTAGAGAGATAAAAGGGAAAAAACATTGGTGAGGTGGGGGAATCTCATGAAAATAGAGAGAACAGTATAATAGAAGAAGGAGACCAGGGCAAGGGAAGAGGAGAGATAAAAGGGAGGTACTAGGGAATAATACAGACCAAATTACATTGTTATATTGTGTGCATGTGCAAATATGTAACAACAAAGTCAACTAGATCTATAAGTATAATGTCCTACTAAAAGACATGAAAAATAATAAAATGTTTATTTGTTCCTGCTGAAAGTAACTTTAATAATTATTTCATCATAAATCATTTTGCTAATTATAATATAATTTCAGACTCCTTAGTTTCTACCTTTGGGCTACTGTAAAAAAAAAATGTCCTGGATCAGGTGGCTTATGAAAAAATAGAAATTTATTTTATATAGTTCTGGAGGCTGATGTCCATAGTCAAAGTGCTGGCAAATTTAATGTCTGGTAGTGCCCACTTCCTTCATAGACATTTCTTTCTCACTCAGAACTTTATATGGTCTAAACCTTATATTGGTGTATGCTAAAACTACTCTCTGAATATTCCTCCACTTACTTTATCAATTACTAACAGTGAAGTGTATGTAGTTCTAATTTGAAGTTGGGATTTCTTACATCTTTTCTACCTTGAGTTTCATGTGGTATCAACATCAATTATTATTATTATTGTTATTATTTAGCAAAAGCACTAGTAATTTGAAATTATTCCACATTTCCCTCATTTCTTTGCATAGTTCCCCTGGTTTTAAGCATATGCTTTAAATATTCTATCTTGTTTAACAATTTGTATTTCTTCATGCAAATTAAATGAGCATAATTTGGGAGAAAATGAAAACCACCTCAATACCCAGAGATTTGAGATTCTTTTGTTAACAGGGAAACTGAAATAGAATATAATCCCTTGTTTGTGAATAAAACACTTGAATGCATATAGAGGAAGTTGAATTTCTTGGTGGGAGCCTAAATTATTTTTGTATTAGTAATCAGTGCTGGGGAGCAAGGAAGTGAACCCTAATTTCTGAAGTGGCAGATGAAATTTCAGAAAGCAACAGTCTTTGTCATTTACTGCATCTGGCAAGTTATTAGTTTGCTGTTTTATGATTGGAATTATGAGTTCCCTCTGTTTGACTTAATGTGGCATAAACACCACAATGTTTGTGAAACTACTCAAGTATAAAATCCTCTTCTTGCTCATGCTTATGAGAGTGTTCTGTTTCTTGGGCTTGCATAGGATTTGTGTGTGTGTGTGTGTGTGTGTGTGGTACCGGGATTGAACTCAGGGGCACTTGACCACTGGGTCACATCCCCAGACCTTTTTTGTATTTTATTAGAGACAGGGTCTCACTGAGTTGCTAAGTGCCTCGCCATTGCTGAGGCTGGCTTTGAACTCGTGATCCTCCTGCCTCAGCCTCCCAAAGTGCTGGGATTACAGGCATGCGCCACCACGCCCGACTTGCACAGGATTTAAAGGTGAAACTGTTATCCCCGGTTGCTGGTGACGAGTTCTGCTCCCCTAAATGTTGAAGTTTGAACATTAGAGAAGCACACAAAGGCAAGCATATAAAACAGGGTTTATTTAAAAGGGGTAACATAGACTTCTCCCAGAGGGAGAAGGGGACCATTGCTGGTATCCTGGTATCCCAAGAAGCGAGGCAGATCTACCCTTTTTATATGTCCCCCCGGCTTCCTTTGTTGTTCTCCTGCCCTCTTCCCCTTTATCTCTCTTCCTGCATCTGTGACCAGGCCCAGGGGAAGGCCAAAAGGTTAGAAGCAGAAGGGCTGAAGGGGGGAGGGCAGGATGGAGCAGCCCAGGACACAGAATTAACAACTGTATAGCTCCCTGTAGGGAGGGGAACTTCCTGGGACAGGTTACCTTGGCAGCAAGTTGGGGCAGGGACAGGTTCTTGATAAGGGTGGAGGAAGGGCTCTGAAGGAATTAACATTCCAGTCCCTCAGAGGACAGCCTCCAACTTCCCTGGACTCCCTCAACATTGGCTTTCTTGATCCAACCTGACTCGATTTACCTATCTATACTGACTGCCTGTCAGATTCTAGCTTCAAAACCATGAAATTAGTCTGTTCAGGAAAGAGAAATTTTACTGATTTTCTGATCCATGTATAGGGCCAATCTCTTTAAGACAGAGAAAAAAAAAAATTCTTCCTAAAATCTTCTAGTAAAACTTACACGGTAGGAGGACCTTCATGCGTATTCTTCAAGAGCCACGTATGAGATGATCTGTTCAGTGAAGAGAAAGAAAGTTGCTAAACTCATTAGGGACAGAACTTTTCTGGGTGACATAATTTATACCTCCAAAAATTCCTAATAAAATGGCAGAACAATTATCCAACTGCCTTCATGAGACTAATTCCCTAAGGGAAGGGAAAAATCTCACTCTCTCTGTTTCTAGGCCTCACAACCTCAGGGCAAATGATAGGACAATGGCCTGCAATGTCAAGGACTCTCTCTTAATAATCTTTAATTGGACATTCATTTCATTCCATGGTTTTCTCAATGTCTTTATTAAGAGAGAAGTTTTTTAATTGGCTTTTCTCTTGGGCCTCTTCCTTTGAGTCTAATTAGATGTAAGAATTTTCACCTCTTTGTAATCAGTTTTTCTGAGACAGAGAGACATTGCATAGATCTGGACAATTATAAGGAAAGGCCATTGATAGCACGACACTGACAATTTGGAAATGCAAAATGGGGAAAGGGGAGGTCACCCAAAGGAAAAATTGTAAATTTGTTTTATAATTTTTTTTTTGCATCAAGTTTTCTCAACCCTCTCCATATTGAAATTGAAATGGAACTCTCTAAAAGAGAACTTAAAAGTCCTGTATAAATTTGTGAGAGATAACACCAATTTTAAATCATTTAAATTATTCTGACAAGCTAAATAAATATTTAGTTATTTAAAGCATATAATTTACCTGTTTAAATGCACATATTAATACACTAATTTGCTGATAGATTATAATTACTAACTAGCTCAATCAATATTTGGCAATATACATTAATTACAAAGACAAGTTCCCCAATAAAATCCTGCATTCAATGTTTACTTATATTGAAGCTCCAAGTCTCATTTTAAAAATAATATATTGAAGTGGTATTTGATTTTTTACATTAGCATTTATTAGAAAACATCATTTAGAGACTGAACTTTAGAAACAGAATAAGTGTTTTTGTATATACAAAAATCCACATACCAAAGAATTAATGGGACTCCCTTTTTTTTCAACACACATCATAATAAAAGAACCATAGACCTCTAAACTCACCAAATACAGTTGGTATGTTTTATTCCCCCTCCAAAAAAAAAAAAAAAAAAAGAACTCAGGTATTACTTGAAGGCATGAGCAAAATCGGATATGCTGCTATGGTCTGAATATATAACTCAAATTCACATGTTGGAAACTCAATTCCTAGAGCAGAAGTTTGGGGAGGTAGGTACTTTTGGAAGGAGTTTGGGTCATGAGAGATTAATGCCACTATGGGATCTCTCCTGCTCTTCTGCCTGGTGAAGGCAGAACCTTCCTCCTCTCTGGAAGATCCACCATCTTGGAATCAGAGACAGTGATGAAGCCAACCTAATTCTATCCTAAGATTATGAGACATAAAGTTTAAAAAAAAAAAGATTTCATTTCTGTTTTACTAAGATATTTATTTGGCCTGACTCTATGCTGAGGGCAAATCTTGTTTGGAATTCCTGCCTGTGCTCTGAACTCACACAGGCCTGGCTCTCCTTGACCAGGTAACAACCCTCCCTAAAACCTCAGTGGTGCCTCATAAATTCCAACAGGAATCTTAATTTACTCCATACCTTGAAATGTTAAGCCATGTAGATCATTAGCTTGCTATCTGCCTTTGTATCACATTTGCCAAAACCGTGTTAGCTGTAAGTTCCCAAGACATCCCCCACCTTTTTTTTTTTTTTTTTTTTTTTTTTCCTTTTTTGTAATTTTCTGGGCTATAAAAACCTTGTCTTCCTGGAGAGTGGGGCTGATCTCGAGCTTGGTGTTTGGAAGAGGCAGCCGCTGGTCAGCTCTCTTTGTGTGCACAATATAAGCTTGCTTTAATTTGATTTAAAATTAGAGTCGGTGGTCTTTTCTTTGCATTATGGATCAACAACAGAACCCACCACCACCTTGAACTTCTTGAACTTCTCAGCCTCTAGAACTGGGAGAAATTTTAATAAATTTTCTGGTTATAGCAACACAAAACCAAATAAAACATGAATGAAGTGACAAAGAACATAAAAATAGTTTACTACTCCTAGGCATCCTCCACCCCACACCACTTCAATGAAAAACTTTAAAACTTTGAAATGAGTCAAGATAAAAGTCTGAGTAGATTGTACTATTAACAGGCAATAGAGATGCTAAGGTACATTTTACCATCTTTCCTTTTCCTTTTCTTACAAAAGGAAACAGAGCAGTCCCAAATGTTGAAAAGTTGCTGCAGCTGCCATTGTTCAAGTGACCAAAGAAGGGATTTTAGTGACCAACAACAGGAGCCAATTAAACTGTGGATCACAGAGCTGTTTTCCTAAAGCAGACTCTGTTTTTCAGGGAAAGTTGGCATATTTGGGTTTAAATGGGTTTAAATGTTATACCAGAAGCATGTTCTTGGCACCAAATGCACATCTGAACATTTGAACGCAAATATGCTAACAGATGTTTCTAAAACAAGAACATTATAAAACCAGATCTCACTTGAGTTAGGAATGCATTTCCATCATTTAAAAAATAATCTCTATATCTTACAATAGTTTTATGTGCAGACAAAAAAAAAAAAAAAAAAAAACAGGAAGGTAGTAGAGAGTGTGTCTACAAATCCTACACACAATTTCCTCATATTTAATATGTCAATTAATTCAGTACATTTGTCATCAACAATGACTCATGATTATTAACTAAAGTCTACACCTTGCTTTGATTTTCTTTTCCCTAATGCTCTTTATTTGTTCTAAAATTTTATCAGACATGCTACACAAGGTTGGTCGCTGTGCCTCCTTAGGCTCTTAGCTGTGACAGTTCCCTTGTCTTCGATGACCTTGGCAGTCTGGAGGAATGCAGGTCCAGTGTTTTATAGAATGTTTCTCCATTAACACATGTCTGACGTTTGTCTCATGATCAGGGAGGGATGGAGTGTTTTGAACAGGAAGCCCAAGGAGGAGAGGAGCCATTCTCAGCATATCATATTGGGGACATATTCTGGTAATTTGGCTTATTACTGAGGATGCTGAACTTCACTATCTGGCTGAAGTTGAGCTGACAGATTTCTCCATTGTGAAGGCCCTCATCTTTCTCCCATCCACACTGCATTCTTTCATGAAATTGACTCTGCAGACCAAGCCTGTGAAGTGGAGAGTCATGTCCAAACCCAAAAGATGGAACACCTTCATGAATTATTTGGAGTTCTCTGCCCAGGAGTTTTGTCTCTTCTCTCTCATTTATTCATTCAAGCATGTATTCATGTCCTGTGGACTTGTGTTTCTTTTATATTTTGAACTATAATCTAATACCAATTTACTTATTTGTTGTTACAAATTATCCAGCTGCTGTTCAAATTATCTACAAAAGTGTGTGTATGTGTGTGTGTGGGGGTGGTGGTGGTGGTATCATGTCCTAAGCTTCTGTCACTGCAAAACAGTCTAAACCTGTCTTGCTTATATCTTGCTCCAATTCCAAAGCAGTCATTTTTCTAAGGAGCTCTAGTTTTCTTTTGATGAAAAATATTAGAATCTACCTTCACAGTGCAAGATATGCTGGTTTTTACTGGATGGCCTTTGTAGGCCCTCTCGCTGACAGAACAAGAAAATATAGTAAATATACCAACCCATATGTATATACATTATCTATAAATACTCGATGGGCACCATCTATACCTAGCTCAATACAGATTGAGCTAAATATGACTTACTACTGATGTCTCCAACTTCGACTCTTTCCCATGGGGCTCATTCTCTCCTTCTCATCTCTGACCTCCCACAACAACAGTGAGAAACCCAGCTGTCAGTGTCCACCATCCTTCATTTCATTGTTCAGTGACAATGTGCATATATAGAGGTTTCCACATTTTATGTGTTAAAGGTATTTCTCAGAATATTATAATCAGGAGCATAGCCTGACATCATAGGTCTCTCTCTCTCTCTCTCTCTCTCCTTCCCCCCTCCCTCTCCCTAAGACTCAGGGTCTAAGTAGGATGAGGCCAAGGATGCTGGACAACTGGGACAGAAGGGAGAACCAAAGCAATACATGGCCCTCATTTCATAATGCTTCTTGAACAAGCTTCATGGTGCAATTGCTCCAATCTGTAAAGTGCCAAGTTTGTTCATTCATTCAGTGGGTGTTATTCGAGAGCCAGCTATGAGCTAGGAAACATAATGGGCATATGGAATCTCACCCTGCCTAAAACATAACCCCTCATGTCTTATGTGGACTCGTGGCTTCTCCATCTATCACCTGAGAAGAGAACGCCCACCAGGTAGAATTACTGGCAGGACTCGATGAGCTTGCGGTATGACGAGTTCCTGGAACCTCAGGACTCTTCAGCGTCTGACACTAGAATCCCCGCTATTTTATGGTGGAGTAAGATCCATTCATGTTTTTTTCAAAAGAGGGAAGAATCCTCTCCTTTTGCCCCCTCTATCAGATGTGATCACAGAATTGCCAAAAGAATGACAAGATTCTAAGCAAGCCTCTCTCGGAGCAACTTCGTAGGCCACTTGTGAAAAATAGGCTCCTCCTCCTTGGTTCAGATTTACTGGTTCAGAATATCTAGTGTGAAGAATGGAGGCTAGAGGGCCTGAGGGTCTCTATGAACAAACAGAAGAAGGGAGTCTTTTGTGTGTGTGTGTGTGTGTGTGTGTGTGTGTGTGTGTGTGAGTGAGAGAGAGAGAGAATACAGTGATAACATTATGACACTAATGGTGTTGTAGCTACCATCCACTGTGTTAAGCCTGGCTCTGAACTGAGCATTTTAACAAGCATTGACTGGATTCACACAACTCTATGAAGAAGATGCTGTTAGTTTCCCCTTTCTTACGGATGAGTCAATGAATGTTAGATGAATGAATTCATCCAAAGTCATCTGGTAAACAGTGAACACCTGTTTTGCCTGACTTTGGAAGCCACGTCTCTCAACTGCAGCTCAGGCATAATAATGGGGATAAGGTTGGAGATTTGGGTGCCAGGCCAAGCTTCAGTCTTGTTCAGATGCTACACTGCCCTGTGAAATCCAATATTTGATCAAAGAGTAATATTAGTTCCACCATTCACGTGCCTACTTTCTCTGTGTGTAAAATGAGGGAGAGGTCTGCATGTTTCCCTGTTTCTGGCATTCTCTGTGCCCCTGTCTTGCCCACTTCATCTTACTTTTGGTTCCAGCCTTCATCCACATATTAGTTTTCTAATATATGGGGAAAAAAAATCCTGTAATCCTCACTTTGACTTGCATATATTTCTTCAGTGGGAAAAATAATTCTGTTTCCAAATAAACAAAGTTCTGAAATTATACAAAGTTTAGACCAAATAAGATCTAATGATCATTAACTATTTAATAAATTATTTTATTGGAATATTTTGTCAAGAAAAAAAATCAAGATGGAGGTGCGCTGGTTTGGGACACTGAAAATGGAGTTGATGGGCCATTGTTAATCAGATCTCAGGCAGATCGACAGGTGCACCTTTGAAGGGGCAATGGACACACCTCTGGATGGAGCTGACCTCTGAAATGCTGTTCACCTCTGCTGCACTTTCCCCAAGATACCCAGAGCTTGATACCACACCCTATTTCTTTGCACAAGACAGCTTACCTCATGCCAAAACCAATCATCTTTCCTAGCAAGTCACATAATTACAAACACCCTTAAGACTTAAAACTATAAATAAAGATACCATTTTCTAAGACCTTCAGGCATCTGATTTCAAGATTGCATGAATCTCTTTTCCCTGGTTGCAATCCTAATTAGCCCCAGAGAAAGGTAATGTTCTTTGTTCTCAACGACATTGATTTTAAGCCAAGGTGGATGTTCTGTACCTAGTCACCAGGATCCAGAACAGCTTTTCCGGGTAGGGGTAAGTCCTTCTGGATTCAGCCTCCAGGTCTCACTTCCATCATGTCCTGAAACCTCTATTCCTTTGCAGTTGTGGTCAACATTCCTGTTCTAGCAAGGGAGTTCCATCTCTGCTCCTAGGCAAAGATTTGGATTTTATTTTAAATTCTGTCTCTGTAACTAGGTGGACAATACAGGTCTCATTTTAAGCTATGCTGTCCATTCCTAAGCAAAGATGTGGGTTCCAGTTTCTGGCTGAAATGTAACTGAGCTCTTAGTGAGATCTTGCAGCCATTTCAGATTTTGTAACCAATATCATTTCAGTGAACCAAGAAAATTCTGTGAGAGTGCCCTTACTCTGAAGAAAAAAAAAAATCATTAATCTTTCCAACACTTTGGGGTGTTTTAGGTAATTGAAACTGTTACAGGGCAAGCCATTTTGCTGAGCTGAGGCAGCCATGCAGTTCTTTCTCACCCCAACTCCTGCAATCACACCAGAAGGGTTTCAGACATGTCACTCAAAGTAGGTGGCATGAATTTCTTGCAAAGATAGGAAAAAGGAAAAGGGGACATACTGACATACTTGAGAGGGAAGGAGTCCTCTCAGAGAGGAAAAACGATGGCAAACTCCTACCGCCAGTTTTAGTGAAGGTCCCAGGGAAGTTTCCAGACAGTCTTTCCCAGGTTCACCTTTTGACTTTTGACTGACAGCATAGGACCTACTGAGACCACCTTGAAGAGAGGATGGTGTGGTGCTCAGAGAGTTGGAGTTTTTAAGGAAATGGAATCTCCCTGACGTCTGAGTACCCTTTGAATGGCCTCAGCAAGCTTTCTTTTTTTTTTTTTTTAATTTTAATTTGTTATATATGACAACAGAATGTATTGTAATTAATATTGCACATATAGAGCACAATTTTTCATATTTCTGGTTGTACACAAAGTAGAGTCACATCATTCCTGTCTTCATACGTGTACTTAGGGTAATGATGACCATCGAATTCCACCGTCCATCTTTTCTACCTCCATGCCCCCTCCCTTCCCACTCCCTCCCCTTTTCACCTTTGCACTACCTAGAGTTCATCTAATCCTTCCACCCCCCCCCCAGCATATTATGAATCAGCACCCTTCAATCAGAGAAATCATTTGGCATTTGGTTTTTGGAGATTGGCTAACTTCAGTTAGCATTATATTCTCCAGCTCCATCCATTTACCTGCAAATGACATAATTTTATTCTCTTTTAATGCTGAATGATATTCCATTGTGTACACATACCACATTTTCTTTATCCATTCATCTACTGAAGGGCATCTAGGTTGGTTCCATAGTTTAGCTATTGTGAATTGTGCTCAGCAAGCTTTCTTAGTGAGGGCTTTGAGGATTGGGTTACCAGGGTGATTGGGGGTTGTGACATAGCTTGGGTGATAAAGAAGACTCCAGGCCACCTAGTAGGGTGGGACCTGAAACCCTAGCTTTTCTTAAGAGGATTTAATTAATGATGGCTGGGGAGGTTTTGACCACCAGGCCTCCTCTTCTAGGTGCTTGCCTGTCAGATGAGCTCCCTGTGCTTTTCAGTTGTCCCTAATTGTCCTTTCCCTGCTCCCCCAGTCATGGGTGACTTGCTGCCTAACAAAACCTTGAAGTGTCCAGATTCACAGCCAATGACATGCAGCATCTAGGGATTTACACATAAACATGCCCGACCATGGGTCAGAGGGAACAATTTTGGCTCATCTGGGGACTTGTGCATGAAAGACT
The DNA here is from genome assembly GCA_025594165.1 of Tamias sibiricus. Taxonomy (NCBI): domain Eukaryota; kingdom Metazoa; phylum Chordata; class Mammalia; order Rodentia; family Sciuridae; genus Tamias; species Tamias sibiricus. The sequence goes on from CM046662.1 coordinate 18,942,238, forward strand.
GTCAATCTCCACACCCTGAGCCCCCTTGTTCTACCTGGGGTAAGGTTCTGTCCCAAGACATATAACATAGCAACTGCCAACCAGGTCAGGGATACCTTGGGGAGCAGCCCTCAGGATTGCACACATCACGGCCCAGAACACAATTTCCCTAGTCTTGATCGGCACACAATCTTTCTGAAGTGTGATGGGTATGTTGCTGGAGATGTTCTGAGGCGGTCAGGGAAAGAGGAACCACAGCTTGGGATCATGTGGTCCTTGACAAATACCGTAGAAAATAATTCCTAGGTCTGTCAGATATTGAGGAGCTGAGATTTATTTAAGAGGCAAGGGATATACCTTCGGGGATTCGAGACTGAGAGATACTTTGGGGGTTCTCAAACGTTTGTTTTAAAGAAACTTGGTGGGTGGCGTGCATATAAAGGTATGTTGAATGACATCAGTCTGGGGATCACAAGGTGGATTGTGGGGATCCTGCTATTCTCAGGATCCTTAGGTACACATCTTCTCCATTATTTGATTAATCAATAATCTGGGGAAAATACCCTAGATTATAGATTTCATATCTCTCTTTGTTCAATCTGTTCTGAAATGCATGTATTAGTGGGCTAATTAACACTGAAATTTTTTATCAGCATGTGAATTTCTAGTAACTTGAATATTGTGAATGAAGATTCATAAATTTCCAAGCAATTTGGGAATAACAGGCCTGGGAGAGAGAACCGGCTTGGGGAGGGAAGGTGCAAGGAATTTTGGCACAAGTTTTTAGATTAAAGTTCTCGTCTCATTTTCCTTTTTTTTTTTTTTTTTTTTTTTTTTTTGTGTGTGTGTGTGTGTGTGTGTGTATTTCCTTTCTACCTACTTTTATTTCTGTTAACTCGGGTAGACCACCCTAAAAATAATGCTGATTGACAACCCCCTTCAAAACTCTAGTTGAATTTATGTATAACCATATGATATACTTCTCATGTAAATTCATTGGTAAATGGGCCCAAATAACTTGGGAAGATTTAAAAAATTGCATTGGCCAAAGTGAGAAACTTTTGAAATCACCCAAATCAGTTTATCCGTGTGGGTATAATTATAAAAAGCTCATTTTGGAGTGAAAGTGAATGGGCGACTTTTCAACGGTACTTAGAAGCTTGTAAATGCAGCTCAGAAAATGTTTGCCTCCCAGCAAACAAAGCAAAAATAAAGGGAGAAGGTCTCTGAACTAAAAATCTTCAAAAGCTCTTTCCTGCTCTCTGCTTCCTCCTTCCATCACACCCACGGTAGCTTCCTGGTAGTCTAGGGGTTGGCATTTGGTCACCACAGTTCCTGGGTGTGATTCCCCATCAGAGAACCATGACAAATCTTGGTGTCCCTGATGGGAAGCTGCAACTTCCCGCTTATGGATACCCTCCCTCATTAAAACAAACAAAAAAAACTTCACAACTTCATATAACCTTCCCCAGCGGTGCTTGGAGCATTCTCAGATCTTTCCTTTGCTCCTTACTAACCCCTAAGAATAGATTGAAATGTCTAACACTGGAAGACGAATCTGGGCCTCAATAGATGCTGCTTGGGGTCACTCTTTGACTTCTCAATTCTACCTCTTACCCCTCTCCTCAAAGGACTAAGCCATTCAGATGATGGGGGATGTCTAATGGTACTATGACATTGTAAGTCCTATCTCACAGTGTTCCAAGCCGAGCCTTTTCTAGATTCTCACCCTGTTCTGCCGATTCCATCTATAAGGATACATCTTCTTGTAGGGATTTCTTATTTATTTATTCTTTTTTTTTTTTTTTTTTTTTTTTTTTGCTGGTGCTGGGGATTGAACCCAGGGCCTTGTGCATGTGAGGCAAGCACTCAACCAACTGAGCTATATCCCCAGCCCTTGTAGGTATTTCTTAGAAACTCAGTGCAAATATCTCCTCCTCTCAGAAGCCCAGGGCAAACAGAGCAATTATGATAACCAAAAATTAGAGCACCCAGACTCAGACTATGATGATCTACAGACTCTAAAACTCCTACCCTGTGTAGTTCTAAATTACTGCAATGTACAACTAAACAAGAAGGGAAAACTTTAGAGAGTTATAAGGAGGCTTTCTCAGGCACTCTTTCAGAGAAAACTCCCCTTGTCCTACTTAGTGAAGGTCTGTGCCCTCAAGCTGATGACCTGATTAGAAAGTGAGCAAGACTAGAAGCATTTACCAGCTAGATAGGTCTCCAAAGTGTGACATTCTGATAGTTGGCTTCTTATTTACAGAAGAAATTTAGATCTATAAAGGATATTTTCATCTGTAAAGGCATCTCCCTCTGCAGACTCTTACAGCAGGGGAAGATATTAAGTCTGCATAGCAGGCATTGCTTTAAGCCTTTCGTTATCACTGGGTCTTTAAATACACCTTTCCTTGTCTCAGCAAATAGTGTATTTAGATCTAGGTTCTGTGTCTGGGAGATGTACATTTTCTATCTTGTTTCACTTAAGAGTCATATCACTGGAAGTGCACATTTAGGGTCAATTTTTTTTTTCTTAGAGTGATAGAGATATAATCAGAAGATTGATAGTGTCAGGGGGAGAAAAGCATTTAGAAGGTAGTAAATAAAGAATCTAAATCAGAGGTATAAGTTTTTGTTTTCTGTCTATATTTTATATATGTTTGCAGACATGTTTATTGTATGTTATGTCTACATACGTGTTTTCATCCACATTTGTATTTGCATAGTGTCGGGGCCTTTGGAACATGTCAGCCGAGGGGATGGAAAGCTCTGGCCCTCTGGCTGCTTTCCATGCCCTGTTAGGGACCTGAGCTAAGCAGGCGGCATTGCTCTGACCTATCGTGAGAACCGAAACCGCCCTAAGGATAGGGCAGAGGACTCTGCCAATGGGATGTGCCCGTGCTCTTTACCTGTTTCTATAATCTCTTTGCTTATTGGTCCTAGTCCCCTATAAACGTGGTCCGCCTTCCTCAATAAACTTGAGTTCCAGCGCTACTGGACTGGACTCCCTGGAGTGTCCCTGAGTCTTTTGAAGGCGGGGGAGGGGGCTCCAGCGGCCTCTACTTTCCCAGTCTCGTCTCATCGTTGAGGTAGGCCCTTCTAGCTTACTTTTCTGGACAAAGGAGGCTCACCCCAGGTCACAAAGGGTTAAAGACCTCAACCCTTATAATTTCCCAACAGCATAGTATCTACATAGTACCAAAGTGAGTTGCAAATAAATGAGCGCTCAAAGATTAAATAACATGAACCTAAATGTTTTGCACAGTTTACATTACCTGGGAAAATCTTAAGTAAGTAAGTTGTCACCAGACAGGGTTTGAGGAGGTGGTGGAGAGGAGAAGATCAACTTAGGACAACAAAATCCTTGACAAACATCACAGAAAGGAACTTCAAGACATTGCAGTGGAAGGCACCAACAGATTTATTAGGAAAGCAAGGAGTTCCTATCCAAGAGACCACACAGGCTATCTGGAGAGTGAGGTGTGCTTTGGGGTCTGGGGCTCTGCTCTTTAGAGGACACTTTGTGAGGGTGGGTTCGGGAATTTATGTGAGGGTGACATCAGCCATGAGGTCCCAAGATGGTGTCTGGGGCTCTGGCTGTCCTCAGGAGCCAATGAATTAAACACCCCTGTGTCTAACTGCTCGGAGTTCTCGGATGAAGGCTGTCTAACACTGCACGCTGGGAAGATGGTTGGCCTGAAAGCCACCTGAGATGACGGCTAGCTAGCCTTCTTTAAGGCCTCATCAAATTTCCACAAGCAACTCAGGTCATTGTTAAGAAGGAGTAAATTTGGTAAATGTAAATGGGATGCACATTTATAAGTGAATTCTTCATAGTTTCAAAAAATCTTACAGTAACTTAAAATCTTAAGGTTATGTTACACCAAATTAAGCAATATTTATTAGATGTCTAGACCTTCTCTAAGTAAGTTAAAATACCATAACATTAAACATTAAGCTTATACACTTTGGTGTTTTGCTTCTTTATGAAGAAGAAAAAACAAAGCACATTTTAGAGCTGTTTCCATACTTAAAATTTTTGTTATCAGAAAGCACATATTTATAAAAACCACTAGTCTACATACTTGCTAAGGATGGGTAACTAAATGATTGGTAAATTAAAAATAAGAAGGGAAACAACTTCACATGTGAGAGAAAGGAGACATGTTTATTTATAGAGCCAATGATGGAACAGGAGATTGCGTTGAAGAAAAAAAAAAAAAAAAGTTTTGTCTTAAAAATGACTGTTATTGTTCCAAAGTAGGAACAATAGATATTTTTACAAAATTAAAAGATTGGACAAACTGGAAAAGGTTTGAAAAAGTTATGTCAAGGTTTTGAAAAGGAATGCATCTTGATTCTATGTGTGACCAAGTTGGTGGGAAATGATGTTTTTCTAGAGGTTGAGCATTAACATCAAAGGTACATTGGTACAAAACTCAAGTTCAATCTCCCATGATTAAATGGTAGCATTTTCTTGGAGCATTAATCTGCTCTTAACAGGAAATGGTGGCAGACTTTTCTTTATTTTTAGGTAATTGGCCTGGAAAATAAAGATTCTATCATTGCTTGAATATTGTGCCTAAATAAAAATTGTTGTCACCAGTTTATTCTGTAATGCTCCTAACTAAATATGTTAAACCTTTGGTATGCTTGATTAATTTCCCAAAATAAAATTCTAAAATTAAATTTTTCTTGTCAAGACCCAACTTTGGAATTTCCAGAAGACCTCTGGAAGTCCAAAAGACGCACATACTTTACACTTTTTTGTATGAAATTTCTAGAAATTTGATCTATTTTGTGTCAGTTACCAGTCACAATTCCAATGCTGAATTATTGTCTGCTACAGAAATAACCAAATTTCTCTGTCAGCTGTAAATAGTCATCAGGTCTTTAACCAGGACCATTTAAATCTTGGCCACAAAGTACTTTATTGTGATGCCTTCCTGAAAACTTTTTACCCAGCAATTGTTATCCAACGTATTGTGTCTTCTAGAAGGTTCCTAGGATGAAAAGAACTCATACAGATCCCCAAAGACTTTGGGCTGGGTAAGAATTTCCCAAAACTAATGAAGAAACTGGTGAATATGATATACCACTAACCAAAAATCAGAATCAATGTGAGACGGAATGAACAGATTAAAATGAGTTAGTGGTTTCTTTGACCTTTTGTTTCAACCTAAATCCATTGACTCAAATTCCCAAAGCCATGGGACTTTCAGCTCTGAGGAAACAAGACACTGACTGCTTCCTCTCTTTCTTTAAAGCCTTAGGAGGCACCTCATTCAACTTGAATTTTACCAGGTCTTCATCAGGTCCTAAGAGATAAAGGTATTTCCCTCTCTGCCTTAAACTCATATCTACCTTCAGGAGGAAGAACACTCCTAGGGTCATCATTTCAAATTGCTCTTTACTGGTTATCATGATCTGTTTTGCTTTTGCCTTGTTTAAATCGCTTGCCTTTGGTATATCTCAGTATCTTCATACTGTTAAAGCAGCCTAGCACCTAGGAAATCAAATCTGCCAAGCCTAGGTCCACTAGACTCTACTGACTTTGATTCATTTTTTTATCTGCCTGAGACTCTGGTTTGTCAATTGCCTCTGTTTTGCTCAAATGTGACCCAGAGCCCCAAACTCACTGCATTACCACAGGTGCTAATTATAAATCCTTCCCAGAAGCAAGGGACATGATCTCCTGGGACAGATCTATTCCAGTGACAGGGGATTTCTGTCCTTAAATACTTTCTTGTGCAAAGATCTTGATCAAATATGAAAAATCATAATGTAATAACATTGTTTCAGAGCACCTAAAACGGAGTCAGGAGACCACTGTCAATCAGACATCAGATTTGCAGGTGAACCTTTGAACAGGGCTATAGACATACCATTCCCAGTTGTGAGTTGATCTTTGAAACGTTACCTCTGCTGACCTTTGGTACAACAGATCCCCTCACTAAGACTACCCAGAGATTGAGACCACCCTCAATCCTTTCTTACAAGACAGTTTAACTTCTAGCAGCACAAATCATAATTGCTGACTAACAAATACAGCCGCCATTTTGTAAGATCTTGGAGCATGTTTTCAAAGCTGCTTGAACCTCTGTTTTCCCAGATTGCAATCCTAATGAGCCCCCAAATGAATGTAATTTTATTTGTTCATTTTATTTTAGGTCGACAACCCTTAAAAATTGCTGGAGCCCCATCAGGAATTCTGTCTTCGAATTGAATTGATATATATTTGACAAAAGAAATCATAGAGCTATTTTCCTCAGCAGTTTATAGACATATTTTCCTGATTTCATGTGCTGCAATTGGGGCCTATAAACAAACCACCTCCTAGGATGAAATGCATCTTCACTTGCTCCCTTTATGGTTCAGATCTTTAGCTACCGAAAAATCTTAGACAAGTCCCACTGCTTTTTGAGCAAGAAGTGCACAGCTAGAAAATGATAAAAAATAGTTATTGATTTTTTTTTCAAGATGAAGCTCAGTATAAAGGTTTAAGAATTTTAGAAACATAATGTGAGGCATTTGGAAAGCTCTCTCTTGAGACTTTTTAGCTAAAATGGGGAAATTTTCATGATGAACTCTCCATTTCTGAAACTTGACTACACTAACAACAATCTTAGTATTGAATATGAAGGACCCTATAGTTGTTCTACATTGAAAAGAAAACGAAAAAAGAAACAAGATGAGTTTTAGGGACTTTCTCAAAGCTGAGAATTTAGTGGGTGAGCAAGCATTAGGACCCCCAAATTTTTGCTCCTATTCTAGAACCTTCATTTACTACTTTATTCCCCTCCCAAATTCTATTATAACCACATTTAGCAAATAATTAAATGTGAAGGATGTGCATCATAGAGTTAATTCAACCGTTACATTTGCTGAAGAGAGAAGATTTGTCAAATGGAGGTCATAGAGACATGTCACCACCTTCAAATGGCTTCTCCACTGGAGAACCAACAAAGTAGCCATATCAGATGTGACAGCGGAGATAGAGTGTGCTCTGGGAGAAGTGGGGCGCAAGGTGTCTGGAAATTCTTCATGGAGTAGTTGGCACTCATGTGGGCCTCAAAGAATGATTAAGTGTCGCTGCCTGCAGCAATTGCTGCTTGCAGCAACGATACCGCGGGTGAAAACTCGGAGGCAGACTGGAAATGAAAAAGTTCTTTTATTCTTCTTTCTTCTAACTTCTCTCTCCAGCTCCAACAACCTCTCCAACTCCAACCCCCCTCTAACTAACCTCACCCGGTTAAATACATTTTGCCTTAACAAGGACAAGTGCTAACAGCTCGAGCTTGCATGTGCGTCACACAGTGTTCACGGGCATAAAAAGATTCTTAGATAAATGCATGAATATCAGGTGAAAATACTGGAACACTTTTGTGGCTCTCAGCTAACCGCCATCTTAGCTATCCTCAATTAGGGCTCTCACAATTAAGGGTTTTGATATGTGGCTATAGATCCTGTGGGAAGACAGTCCAGAGATTAGCATGAACAAGGGAGGGAAAGGGGAAACTAGAGCCAAATCATTTCTAGGACAGAGGTGTGACCTCAGTGTGGCTGGACACCCATAAGCGTGGGAGGAGTAGAGTGGAAGAGAAGCAAGAACTGAACCTTGGAGTTAACTGGAATGTTCTGAAACGTGATGTGGGGGAATGATTGTGGTGTTGCTATGTCTTAGCAAAGAGGTGACCCATGCTGAGCCTTGCTTCTGAAAATCTGAGTATATCAGAAATTGACATAGAGGGTAAATCTAACTGCGGACTAACCTGGCACTAGGGACATGAGCGGGAATAAAGGTTTGAGGAGGGGGAATGTCACAGGGATGGTGAGGGAAGATGAGGGGTTGGGAAGCTCATGGGGGGGCTACTCCCCTGCCCTCCCCAGTACCAAGGAGGACAAAGTACCAGTGCTGAGTACTACTGAAGAAGACAGGTGGTGAGCCTTGGAGCCTGTCCTCATCACTGGCCTACCACTTGACTTCTCTTTTGAGTAAAGAAAGGCCTGTCTCTTTTCTTTTCACAGTAACCACTGAATAAACAAACCCTTCTTTAGCAGAAATAGAATGGGATTTCAGTTCAGCAAACTTGGATTTGCGTCTGGGTTCACCCATTTATAGCCACTTCAACTTGGGCAAAACACACACTCTCTCTCTCTCTCTCTCTCAGACTCAGTTTCTTATTTTAGGGGGGAATTGAGAAGGAAAAGATTCACAGAGTACAGCATGTAGTAGTTGCTCGATAAAGGGCATCTGCTGTTTATGTCACAGGTGTCCCCGTGAAATGGGAAGGGTGCACAGGCTTTGGAGAGCATGATCAAGAAGTTTGTCCAAGGTACAGTTCCTTCCTGTCCCCAATTTATTTGCAACTAAAGCAGAACTTATAACCAGTTTTTCCCTTCTTGCTTATACGTGTTTACACCACGTTTTCCAAATGTCCTGTTAGGGAGAAATCAATTTTTCATTGCTTACTGGTGTTCTTTTCCAAAAGAAAGAAGACTCTCATAGACATTTGAATAAGAGTTAAAATAAAATGAAACATGTTCTGCTTACTCCAAGGCTTTATTTGCCACGAAAACCAATACTTTCTATCACACATTTAGCAGACCTCTTCTAACCTCCATTTGCCATTGTATGTCTTGAAACAAACTTGATAGAGCAGCGCTGTACATTTTTAACAGCTATATTTTAAACGAAGAAAAAAACGCAGCTGCTAAGCCATGGTACTTCTTCCTTCCAGAGCAATAACACACACTCAAAAATAATAACATTATGCAGCATTTTTTGAATGTTCATTGTATGCTCTGGATTCTTTGATGATCTCATTTAATTAGCAAGAGAACCTTGACAAAATAAGCCTGCAGTAAATGTTAGAGGCTCGTCATATTATTGTTGCTACTCTCTGTGGCCTTTCACCTATTGGTAGTAGCCCATTTGTGAGGGTGGTTTGTTTCCCAGAGTTTTTCCAAGAAGTGTACCTTCATTCTTCACCTCCACCTCCTCTTTGTCCCCCATTCTAAATGATGTGGAAAAACCAGCCCAAACTCTTTCTCTCTCTTATGGACTGAATCATATTTCTGTCATCCGTATGTTGAACTCCTAACCCCCAGTACCTCAGAAGGTGACCATGTTTGGAGACAGGACCTTCAAAGAGAAGATTCAGGTTAAATGCCATAGGGGAGGTCACACCTCAGTGTGACCTGTGTCCTTATAAGGAAATGAAGACACCCATAAGAAGCACTAGGACAGGAAGGGCCATTTGTAAGCCTAGGAGGGGTGTGGGAGGAAAGAAGAGATTCAGAAGCTTTGCTCTGGGCTTCTGACCTCCAGAACTGCAAAGAAGCAAGCTTCTTTTGTTGGGGCCAACCAGAACCTGTTCCTTGTTAGACTTTGCCCAGCGTACCTCACTATTTTAAGATCATCCTCTATGACCTGGAATCAGCAGACACAGTTGTGTTGGGTTTTGTTGTGGTCCTTGATGTTTTATCAACCTGAGGATCTTTTGAGTTTTTCTTGGAATGCCAAGTTCACCCCACACAATGCAATTACTACTTTAATTTGCTTTCCTCACCAGGAGCAGTGGCACACACCTGGAATCCCAGGGATGTGGGAGGCTGAGGCAGGAGGATCATGAGTTTAAAGCCAAACTTAGCTATTTAGCAAGGCCCTAAGCAACTCAGTGAGACCCTGTCTCTAAATAAAATGTGGAAAGCAGTATGGAGATACCTTGGAAAACTTGGAATGGAACCACCTTATGACCCAGCTATCCCACTCCTTGGTCTATAGCCAAAGGACTTAAAAACAGCATACTACAGGGACACAGCCACATCAATGTTTACAGCAGCACAATTCACAATAGCTAAACTGTGGAACCAACCTAGATGCCCTTCAGTAGATGAATGGATAAAGAAAATGTGGTATATACACACAATGGAATATTACTCAGCAATAAGAGAGAATAAAATCATGGCATTTGCAGGAAAATGGATGGAGTTAGAGAATATAATGCTAAGTGAAATTAGCCCATCCCAAAAAGCCAAATGCCAAATGTTTTCTCTGATATAAGGAGGCCAATTCACAGTCGGGTTGGGATGGGGAGCATAGGAGGATTAGAGGAACACTAGAATGGCCAATGGGGAGGGAGGGGAAGGGAGGGGGGAAAAGGGTGAAGAAAAAAAAAAAGATGGTAGAATGAGATGGATATCATTACCCTAAGTGCATGTATGAAGTCACGAATGGTGTGAATATACTTTGCATACAACCAGAGATTTGTAAAAAAGTACTCTGTATGTGTAATATGAAATGTAATGCATTCTGCTGTCATTTATAACATCTTAGAATAAAAAATAAATAAATTTAAAAAAAAGACTGGGGATGTGGCTCAGTAGTTAAGTGCCCCTGGGTTCAATCCCTTGTACAAAAAAAAAAAAAAAAAAAAAATGCTTTACCATGTTACCACATTGGTATTCACTTTCTTTTTGCTTCATTTGTTCATTTCTTTATCCCTCCTATTCTGCATTCCTTTTTATTAAACAAGTGTATTTTACTATTCCATTATTAATGCTTCTGTTAACTGTTCAGTTATGCCTTTTACCTTATTAAGTTAGTGGTTAATCTAGGGATTAAAATATGCATCCTGAATTTGTATGGTTAACCTTTAATTAGAAATATTACCCAAATATTGCAAGAACTTTTAACACTGTACTTATTTTACTCATTTTCTTGCGCAAGCTATTGCTTTTTTTTGGGGGGGGGGGTACTGGGGATTAAACTCAGGGGCACTTGACCACTGGGCCACATCCCCAGCCCTTTTTTTGTATTTTATTAGAGACAGGGTCTCAATGAGTTGCTAAGTGCCCCACCATTGCTGAGGCTGGCTTTGAACTCGTGATCCTCCTGCCTCAGCCTCCCAGGTGCTGGGATTACAGGCGTGCGCCACAACGCCTGGCTAAGCTATTGCTTTTATATATTCTATTTCTATGTGTTTTGCTTTTATAATCTACTTCTATGTGTATAAACACCACATCAATTATTATTGCTTAAAGCTGTCAGCATTCATATAAATTTATATTTTCTGATACTTTTAATTCTTCCATAGAGTTCTGTGCTTCATTGAGATAATTTTCTTTCCTCCTGAAGAATTTCTTCAATATTTCTTTTAGTGTCAATGCACTGGTCACAGTTTCTTTTCACTCTATATTTTTGGAAACATCTTTAATTTGCATTCATTTTCCCCATATTTTCATTGCATCATAATTGTACATAACAGGAGGGTTTGTTGTTACATATTCATGCATGCACATGATATAATAATGTAATTTGGTAAATTTCATTCCCTAGCATTTACCCTTCCCCTTCTTCCTTGACCAGGTCCCTTCTTCTACTCTACCATTCTCCTTTCTATTTTCATGGGACCTATGTCCCCATCCCTCCACCCACCAACTTTTATCCTATTTTCTCTCTAGCTTCCACATATGAGAGAGAACATATGATCCTTGACTTTCTGAGTTTGGCTTATTTTGCTTAACATAATGCTCTCAATTTCCATCCATTTTCCTGAAAATGACCTAATTTCATTCTTTATGGCCAAATAAAACTCCATTGTGCATATCTACCACATTTTCTTTACCCATTCATCTGCTGACCTACATCCATGCTGGTCCCATAATTTGCCTATTGTGAATTGTGCTGACTGACTTCTGCAGTTCTTATTGGAAAGTCTTACTATTGTTTTGGTTTTGTCTCTGGTTGCTTAAATACTTTCTTTTGTTCTTGATTTTGAGCAGTTGGACCCCGTACCATGGTGCAACTTATTTTTATCTTGCTTGGGATTTGTTTCTTAAATGTGTTTGTTGGCATTTTTAATTCATCGTAGAAACATTTCAGTCATAATCTCTCCTACATCTTTGCTCCTTTTCTTGGGTCTCTGCATGAATATGACTTATACATCTGTTCCTCGTGTTCCTTTTGCTCTGTTCTTGAGGCTTTTATCCTTTTTTCTCTCCACACTTTTGTTGTGCATTTCCTACTGACCTGTTTTGAGTTACTAATCCTGTCTTCTGCTGCCTAATGTCTGCTGTGGAATCCATCTGTTGAGTTCTCAGTTTCAAATGTTGCTTTTTCATCCTAAGCTGTCCATTTCTTTATAGACTGACAATCTCTGGGGAGATTTTCTATTTCATCTGTATTGCCCATCTTCTAGTTTTAAAACCTGCTTATAGTAGTTATTTTAAGTTGTTTTTCCGCATTCTCCAACATCTGTGTCTCTGCTTCTTTTCTTGATTATCTGGCACACATTCCTGACACTACATGTGTCTAGAACTTCCTTTTGTTATACCAGCTATTGCATATAAAAGAACTGTAGAGAATAAGGTTTGTGTTATTTTCTCAAAAGAGTGTTCTTCCTTTCCTTTTTCAGGCACAGCCAAAAGACTCCAATCCACTCAAGAGCTGGGCTAGATCAGGACTGGTTGCAAATGTAGTTAAATTCACTGTCTCTCCTTTTTCTCTATCTCAAGGGTGAAGGGTTTCGTGTGCTTATTCTAAACCTAATCATGCATCCCTTAATGATGGGGGTATGTTTTGAGAAATGTGTCATTAGGCAATTTCATCTTTGTGCAAACAGAGTGTGCCTTACACAAACTAAAATGGGTACAATGACACCAGGCAATTTAATGTTATGAGACCACCATCATTTATTGAGTCTGTTATTGACTGACATGTCATTGAAGCATTAGTCTACACCTCCTGTGAGCAGAACTTTTTCTTCTGAGTACTCCAAGACTGTACATGATTGTGCTATTCCTCTCCCGCACAGCGTTCCTGCCTCTCGTGTCACATCAGCCTGTCACAATGTCCTGGCTGAAAAATCAACCACTCAGTAAGAGATATTCTACACGTCAGAGTGCCACAGAAGCAGCCATGAAAGAGTCCACTGGCTTCCCTTCTTCCTATCAGCATCCCTCTGGCAATGGCAAGCCAGATTGACAGCCTCATCCCAGACTTGGCAAATGTCTCCAGGAAAAAATAAAGGGACACTAATCTCTGCTCACCTGGAAAGGGTTCTTTCCTCCCAGGAATTTTCGTTCATCTATCTCTCTTTGCATCCATGCTTCTCCAATGTCTTTTAAAAAAATATCTACATATTAGTTTCGTTATGTCTTTTGCATAGAAGCCATGAGTAGGTTCTTACTGCAGATTTTATAGAACTTGGAAACAGAATTTCTGCAACAAATTTGAGTTGGAAAATTTCTCCACAACGTCCCTGTTCATTACCTCGCCATCTTGAAAAATCAAAAAATTCATTTGCACATCTATTCAACAAATACTTATTATTAATGAGTGTTTATGAAATACCAGGCACCATGTCAGGTTAGAATATAATCATGTACAGTAGATATATGGCCTTAGTCATCGTAGAGCTCACGACTGAGCAAGAGAGTGAAAAGTTAAGTGCTATGGAAGAGAAGCATCAAGTAGAAGAGTTTACGTGACTGCTGGCTTAGGTTGGGGGTCAGGTAGGTCCGCTCTGAAGTGACAATCAAGATGAGACCCGAGAAATAAGGAGAAATGAGAAGAGAGCATGGTGGTAGATGAGGTTAGCAGGGAATTCAGGCCAGGTCATGTTGAGGTTTTATATTTTTCCCACTGAATAGTTTTAGGCAGGGGAAGTACCAGTTTGCTCTGTGAAGAAAGGGTTGGAAAAGAGAATGGATGTAAGGAGATGGATAAGGTGGCTATCAAATGTGCCTATGTGAAAAATGACAGTGGCTTGGATCAGGATGACAATGGTCCAAGTGGATACCTGGTTGGATGTGAAATGTATCTTAAGGGTGGAGTCATTAGCAGTAGTGATGAAACAAAAATGGTAATGAGTGAAAAGGAGATATCAAAAGCTTGGCTTTAAAAAGATAAAAAGTTTCCTCCAGGTCTTTTTATGTCTTAAAAGCTTATTTCTTTTTAGTGCTGGATAAAAATCTCATTGTCTGGATACACTGCAGTTTTCTTATCCACTGACCTACTGGTGGAAGTCTTGGTTGCTTTCAAGTTTTAGCTATTATAAATAAACCTGCTATGAACACCAATGTGCACTTTTATTTTGTTGTTATTGTTTGTTTGTTTTGGTTTGGCATGGAGATAAATTTTGAACTCCTTTAATTTTTTTTTTTTTTCCTACCAGGGATTGAACCTAGAGGTGCTTAACCACTGAGCAACATCTCCAGCCCTTTAAGAAAATTGTTGTTATTGTTATGTTTTGTTTTGTTTTGTTTTGTTTTGTTTTTGTTTCTTTAAGTCAGGGCTTAAGTTGCTTAGAGCCTTGCTAAGTTGCTGAGTCTGGCTTTGAACTTGTCATCCCTTGCATTGGCCTCCCAAACCACTGGGGTTACAGCATGCACCACAGTGCCTAGCTTAACTCTTTTAGATAGATACCATGGAGCCTGATTGCTGGATTGTATTGTGAATGTACATTCAGTTTAGACATGATGCATATTAATAGGTAAAAGAAGCTAACACACACTATATGATTCTGACTAAGTGACATTCTGGCAAAGGCAAATCTATGGGTACTGTAAAATGATCAATGGTTGCCTGGGGCTGGGCTTAAGGAGAAATGAATAGGCTGAGCATAGAGGATTTTAGGGCAGTGAAAAACTATTCTGTATGATTCTATAGGGGTTTGAGAGTGAGTTCTGATGGCAACTTTGGTGATGACCATGTGCCCATATAGGGTCATTGTATAAAGTGTAGCACTTTGGTACAGATATAGAAGGCTATAGTGCTATGCACATTTAAGAGCAGAGGGAATATGGGAATCTCCTGACATTCTGCTCAATTTTGCTATGAACCTGAAACTCCTAAAAATAAAGTCTACTAATCTATATGTGTTCACATACACATATCGATCATATGTATGCCTTTTCATTTATATAAATTTTACAAAATACTTCAGCTGCATTATCTGACTTCAACCTCATAGTAATGCAACATGATCAACGTTATTATCCTTTTCAAAGATAAGGAAAGGGAGGTTCAAATGTGTCAAGTGTACTGTCTACTGTTACCTAGTAATTAATTACAGCTGAGACCTGAAGCCAATTCTACAACACTCTTTTAGGACTCTTTTTCTCTCTAGCTTTATTCCCTTAGTGTTTAAGAAACACAAGAGAGGGATCTTAGAGCAATTGTCAGAGAGTTGATGTCTCTACCATTTCCTCAGTCACTACCAAAGTGCAGCCATGTCCATCACCAAGTAACTCAAAGCCAGTAATCTAGAACCTGTAATAGTCATGTTACTATTAGATGGAATAGATACTAATATTAATCCACTCTAGGTATGATAGTTAAGGCACAGATGGATTAAATAATGTGCCTTAGATAACAGAACTAGCATTTGGCCAAACTAAGATGTAACCAGAGTCTACTATGTTACCCACTAAGAATTCCAGAGAAAAATTTTGATAGTAAAAGCGAGGAATCGATCATATAATTGCAAGAAACTGTAGACCTTGTGAATCAGGATTTCAGCCCTCTGTCACCAGTGAACTCTAGCCTTCAACACGTTCCTTGCCTCTCAAATCCTACAGTAGACTCAGTTTCTTCTCCTATGAAATGAAAGGCTCTTATTGTCCTGTTTCTCAAGCCCTTTCTAATTCTGCTCTATTGGGTTTTGCCTGCTTTTAGGTAAGCCTCTTTTCAAGAGTTGGTTAATATAACTTGTGTAGTTGTTGGTCTGTCCCCTTGCCAACCACCTCCATCACTTTCCTCTGTTGCTTGAAAATCTTCCCTCTATAGCACAGTCCCCGAGTTTCTTAGATGATTCTCAGCTGGCTTACAGAGTGCTCAAGAAACATAGCTCTGTTGATAGCTTGGCAATTAACTCATCCTGCTAGCTCACTTGCTGTGTTAAAGCGCTAAATTGCAGAGGGTGTTTATCATATGTCAGGCTGACAGACTCCTGCTGTCAGCTTAGATTTGCTAAATACCTGCAAAAAAATTTGGTGACTAGAACACCTGGTCTGCAGAGCAGGCTGCGTGCAAAGCTGGAGGCAGCATCTCAAGAGGTCCCTGAATGCCCCCCTGTGCTGCACTTCACCCTCCCCTTTCCAAAAAGAAGGGAAGAAAAGGAGGTAGCACCCTGAAAAACCAAGACAGATCTTAGTCTGGTCTACAATGGTTGAGGAGAATAGGAACCTCCACCCCATTCTCTCCACTGGATGATGCTATATAATGATAAATTTGTATGTCATTATAAAGTGTTTCTTACTATACACCAGGAACTATGTGAAATATGCCAACTGCACCAACTTATTTAATCTGTACGGTAGCCTATGAGTTGAACTTGCACCAATCATCTGCAGCAGGTGGGATACTTTAGCAGAGTCTATTGGGTTTGCCTGGTCCAAATGTCTGCAAAGCTTGAGAATTTACTGTCAGGGCTTCCAATGCTTCCCTATTCTCCACATCCAGACATGACTATCCTTTCTGAAAAGTAATCATGTGTTAGCAAGCAAAATAATTTTTCTGCTTTGATTTTCATCTCAGTTGTATAATTCTGCTGCTCTATACAAGCACAGTTGTCCTTAGTCAAGGTTTGAAGAAGCAATGCTAAGTCAGCAATTTCCCATCCCCTTGGATAAACAGGACAGAGAGGTTAATGGGTGGCTATCAGAGAGTACATCAGAGCTTACCGAATGAATCCTCTATCCAAGTAATAATACTGATTCTGGCTGGATGCTATCTTGGCCTTTCACGTTAGAAGTAGCAGCTCTATGGTGAATCAGCTCAATTGGACTAGTATTTTATTTTAAAATATGTAAATATCAGAACCAAGTTCTATGTTAACATAAGTTTTTGGAGTCATACATACATGAATGAGAATTTGAGGGGTTTTGCAAATATAATCTATGCCATCTTAGGCAATTTGTCTTTATAAGGCTCATGTCCTTATCTATAAAATGGAGATGATAATATTGCTTATCACAAAGATTAGCATGAGGTTTAAAATGTAAATTGCATAGGATAAGGGAGTGTGATACCATGAAAATGCATGTGACTCTGGCCTTTGGGACTTTGAGTCACCAAGTAAGTCACCCATGGTCTCTGAGTCTGTGTTTTTTGCCTAGAAATGGGAATAACCATATGCTTCAGGGTTGGGTCAGGAACTGTGTCAAATAATGTATATCAAGTGCCTAGAATAGCACTTGTCACAGAATACCAGGACAACGAGTGAAGTTCCTTCTGTTTATATACATTCATATTTTAATTAATTTTTTTTAACTTACATATAAACTAGATGACTCAATGAAGTCAGTAGAGAAGGAAATATCAATTAGGTTAATGAACATAAATATCACTCAGGCACTCAGTGGGTTTAACATCTTTGTAGGCCAACAAGTTTCTCCCAACATGTGTGGTTATAAATTAGGGACTCTAACCACAAAGGCATCTTGGTCTTAGTCCAGTCAGACTGCCATGACAAACTCCCCAGACGGGGTGGCTTTCAAAAAGCAGAAGTTTGTTTTTCACAGTCCTGGAAGTCAAGAAGTCCAAGCTCAAGGTGCTGGAGAGGCATCTGGAGAGGATGCACTTTTTGCATCCTAGGTGGCGCCTTTTGCTCTGACTTCACAAGGTGAGGAGCAAGGAAGTTCTCCAGAGCCTCTCTTATAAAGGCACCATCCATCCTGCTCAGGGCCTGATCCCCACCCACCTCCTATCACCATAACAGTGGCCTTCGATGCAAGACTGAAGAGGACCTAAGCATTCCGTCTACAACAAGGTCAGAAGCGGAACTGATCAAAAATGATCTCTTAAAAGTTGTCATCCTGCCCAGGAGGCTGAAACAGGAGGATCCTGAGTTCAAAGCCAGCCTCAGCAATGAATGGCAGGGCACTTAGCAATTCAGTGAGACCCTGTCTCTAAATTAAAAAAAAGTAAATAAAAAAAAAATAGGGCTGGGGATGTGGCTCAGTGGTTGAGTACCGCCAAGTTCAATCCCCTGTACCAAATACATATATACATACATACATACATACATACATATATACATATTGTCAACCTGCCATCCAAATGACAGAGCAGCTCAGGAAAGCTGGTGAGGAGATGTCGTGGCAGCATGTGGGTTCTGTTAGCAGAGCAGTAGATTTCCTCTTGAATCTGCTCAGCTGGAGTAATTCACATAGTGAGCCAAGTCCATCCTAGGGAGACAGGGCACTCTCTGGGGACAAGTAGTGCCTGCTGTCTCTGCCATTCCCAAATTGGCACTCTTGTACTGGGATGTCAAGGTCCTACCTACTCTTGTATAAAATATCTCCTACTATTTCTCAAGTCTTTGTTCCCTGACATTTTCCGTTCAGTGTAATTATTTGGTTTAATTCTTTGGTTGGGAATAGGGAACTGTTTGTCTTAGAGAAGACCAAGACATGTTTCCTTATGGGTCTGTATAAACAACATGGCTGTAATGGTCCCTGGGAGAAGGAGACTGGCGTTTAAAGAACATATATGCAGCCTTCTGTAGTACATTCTAAGAAGCTTATCTGAATGAATGCATGGACCACTGGTTCCTCCAGGAGATGTTTGCATCTATGAGGGATCTAGAAGTTGCAGAGTCCTTGCCCTTAAAAGCTACCTTGTAAGGTAGCAGGGATGTTGAGAGCCTTGGATTTATGATACAAGGAAGCCCCATAGTTCAGAGACCAATACCCAAAGTTCAGGTGCAGTAACATTGTAGCAAATCAGAAAGATATATTGGAAAAGAGGAAATGTGGGGAAACTTTTGCAACAAAATACTGGATTTGGAGTCAGAAAAACCTTGATTAAGCCTCTGGTTAATGGGGAATCTGCAAATGGGGAATCAGTTATTCGTCCTCTGTCCACATGAGCTTCTTTCTTGGTAAAGGAGAAGATACCAGTGTTCTCCTCAGCAGGGTTTTGAGAGGATCAAATGAGATCACATACACACAATCCATACAGTGAATTTTGAAAATAAAATAAATACATGCATCGCATCTTCTTTCATTTTCAATCTCTTGTGAGAAAGAAAAAAAAACGAACTCTTTAAAACATGTCTTCTGATCTCCATGTCTAAAAAGAACACTCAAACTTTGGAATTAAATGCTACTAAGGGTCCTTTGTGGAACAGTTACCCCATAGGACATGGAGCTAAGTGATTGATAGGTACTCTTACATAAAGAGTCACCGTTTCATTATCACCTCCATTTCACAGATAAGGAAACGGAGGGAGGTTACAGCTTGACATAACTTCATCAGTGACCAAGTTATGAAGTAGTAGTAGAATCAGGTGGAGCCCGTGCATACCGGACAGCACTCTAATCTACTCTGCTCTTCAGCCACATCGAATTCTTCGCTGAATGGACTTATTTCTTTATATATCTATACAAACATAGACACAGACATGGTGTGTGTGTGTGTGTGTGTGTGTGTGTATGTCTGCATGTATTTTCCGCTCTCCTGACCTCTTCTAAGTATCTTCTTTGAAGTAAACCCTTAACATATTTGGGACTTGAGCATTGTTGTGGGAAGACAACTGCTACGCTTTGTTCAGCAAACATTTCCTCTATATCCAGTGTGAATTCATAGCACTGCGGGTATGTTTGAACTACTTAAGGAAGCAAACTGTCCTCAAGTGTGCTCGAGGACAGCAGTAGTACAGAGGCATGTAAATAAGCTGATGAGCAGCTGTTCTTGTTTACTCATTAGATCAAACTGGGCAAATGTGTCATTCTAACTCAATTCCCATGGTCTAGGATACTGAGCTAGAAGTAGCTCCGGGGTTTATCTTGTCCATCTCCCTCATTTGACAGCAAATGACATGCGGGCACTGGAGGTTAATAGCAGCAGCGTGGTGGTAGAACAGCAGCAGTAGGAGTAGCAACAGCCACAAGGATAATAGTCACAGCAGGTGCTTCTAGGGCTTCCATGAACTGTGTTCACTGCTATGTACTTTTTCTGCCTTATTGCATTTAGTGTTCATAAACAACCATGAAAATTTGGCATTATTTTGGTCTGTTTGCACTGGCGAAGAAACAGCAAGGCTACCTAATTTGTTCAAGGTCAGTTATCCAACAAGGAATGGGTACTAACATTTCTGCAGTGTGTTCAGCTGAAATCTACAGCATCCACATGATAGACAACTGAAATATAAAATATACCAAATACATCTTAAAAGCATAGTCACGTTGGATTCTCCCATACTAGTCACATGAATTTGGCGGGCAAATACTTACTAGAATGTGCAAGACCACGTAAGTAAAATTTATATTATAAAGAAAAAAATGTACATGGAAGAACTGTGAACTAATCTTCCATAAAGATTTATAATAGGGATGGGATCAGCTCACTATGACACATTGGGCCAAATCCATACTGCTGGATATTTTTTAAGATTATTTTTTAAAAATATTTTTAGTTGTAGAAGAACACAATGCTTTTATTTTATTTATTTATTTAGTGATACTAAGAATCAAACCCAGTGCCTCACAAATGCTAGGCAAGTGCTCTACCACTGAGCCATAACCCCAGCCCCATATCACAGTTTTTGAATGAAGTTTTATTGAAACAACAGTCATGCCCTTTCATTCATATATAGTCTGTGGTTGCTTTTATATGACAATGGCACAGATGAACAGTTGCAATAGCAATTTTATAACCTTCAAAAGCAAAACTACATAAAATATATATTTGTATAAAAAGTATTAAAAATGCAAAAATATGAAAAAATATTACCATCTGGCTCTTTTTTGGGGAAAAAAATGTGCTGATCCCTGGACAAAAGCATCCAGTTCTGAGTATAAACCTGAATTCCTCTCACCAGCTTTCCAGCCTCCCCCTGCTGCTCTGGGGTAATCAATACTCCAAATTTGGGGTGTACAATTACTTTCTTTATGTAGTCATCAAAAATATTTTGTATTATTTTTCTTTCTTTGTTAAGGGAAACTTTTTATTAAAGTGCACACATAAAAATGCACAAATGTAATCATGGATAACTCAGTCTGCCATTATTCCTATCCCCTTGCCCCCTAAATACATGTATGAAGACACAACTGTTGTAAAAATACTTTATATTAAACCAGCAACTTGAAAAAAAAAGTGCACAAATGTAAGTTTTCAGCATGTAGAAAGAGTACTACTAGTAGTTGTGGTTTTAGCAGAGCTATAATCCCTAAAAAAAAAAAAAAAAAAAAAGAAAGAAAGAAAGAAAGAAAGAAACCACCATCCAGATCAGTATTCAAAACATTATCAGGATTCTAGTACCTGCCCTCATGCACCTCCCCAGGGTCCAGCCCCACCCCAAAAATACTATTCTGACATCTATTAGCATGTATTAGTTTTGCCTCTCTTTTTTTTTTTTTTTTTTTTTTTTTTGGTATTGTTTTGGGGAAGGTGAAACCATTGTTGTATGTCTGGACTTCTATATCCCACTGATTTCTCATGCTTAATTTAAAATTGTAAATGGTGTACTGAAAAATTCCACTGCAATTTGGATCTATCAATGTGCCCACATAGTTCCATCATAAATGTATATCTCTCTACATATACACTTATATATGTGTGTATAAGAATATATGCATATGTGACATATACATGCATCTGTGTATGTATAGTTAATGGGATACACATGATTATTTTTCCTGATAAATTTGAAACTATCTTTACTTAATAATTTTGTTATGCCAATCATTCTCTTTATCTTAAAACCTAGTTTTCCTCATAACTCAGCTATCTTTTGATCAGTACTTGCCTTATGTGCCTATTTCCATAATTTTTCTTCAATCTTCCTATAGTCTTAAGTTTTAAACTTGTGTATTTTGTATTTTAAGTATTATATTTTAAATTTTTATGTTACATTCTGTCTTCTGACAATCATAATCCATTTTAATTGTTACTAATATATTTGAACGGATTTCTACTGTCTTACTTTATTCCTTTTATTCCTGCTTTTTTTATGCTTTTTATTCCATCTCCTTACTAGTCTTCTTCTTTTTTTTTTTTTTTTTTCCAATTGACTGGGTAATAGTTTTTTTTTCTGCTTGATATTCCCCCCCTTATTTTGTTTGTTTGCTTTTTGAACAGCAACAAACCCCGCCTAGCTACAAAATTTCATCCTATTTCAAAAGCCATTGTGCAGGGCCACATCCTATATAGGATGTGAAAGGCTGAGGGACAAGAAAGGCTGAGGCAGGAGGACCACAAGTTTGAGGCCAGCTTTGGCAATTTTGTGAGACCCTGTCTCAAAGTAAAACATAAAAAGGGCTGAGAATATTGCTCAGTGGTAGGCTGACCTGGGGTTTAATAGAAAGGAAGAAGGGAAAAAAGCTAGCCATTGAGTTATAAATGATGATTTTTTTTTTTTTTTTTTGTCTATAATGTTTGATTTCATTTCCAAAGAGAATCCCTCTGCCACTGCTCCTAGCTGAGTCATACTTTTAAAACCAGGCATTAGAACTTAAAGGTGTTGATAGGAATGCTTTGATAATGTGGAAAAGCAACCACTTTGTAGCTAGACTGATATTTCACTGAAGGATATGCATGAGGCTCAGAAAAGACCATACTATGACCATGCTTGGAATAATACAGAGGCAACAGCAGGACAGCCACAGTCTGCAGCCACAAACGACTAAGCTCTGCCTCTTATTGACAGGAGTGATTTGTTTGCTTCTTTGCCAATGATACCTCTAGACCCTTGTAATTCTCCTTCTATAAAAACTGCATTAAATTCCCCAATCAACTCACTGCCCCTGCTTCTTGAAGAGCTTCCAGTCCCTGCTTCTTTAAGCCCTCCTGAGAATTATCCAGCATAAACCTAAGTCCTGTGAGGAGCCCTTCCTGGCCTCTACCCCTTACTAAGACCATGATGGTGGCTCAGGAGCATGTTTTCCCATACTGCAAGAAATTGATTCACGTTTTTTATGCTTGGTGTTCATATTTGTTTTTGGCCAGTGGCTTCACCAGCTCTGTTTCTTAAGTAATGAAGAGATTATATTGGTATTGCTTTTCTTCCAAGTTAACAATACTTCAAAAATAATCCACACTCATCATCAGACAAATCAAATTGGTTTAATAAAGCTGACTTTTGTTGGTAGGGTTTGAAATATCATGCATGCAGTAGATACAGTCTAAGCTATGAAAAGAGTAATTAGTTCCTTGCTAATATAAGAGGCAATGGAGCAATAGAGACCATTAAAAGTATAATGTTGTAGAGTAGATGTCAACATAATTTTCCCTACTGTGTGATTTATCTCTATTTTCTCCATTTGTAAAGTGGGCATATTAAAATCTACATGCTGGTCTCCTAGGTTTTCTGAGAAAAGAACATGGGTGCATGATTTAGAGTTTATTTCTGGAGATCTGTCAATGTACCAATGGAAATGTAGTGTACATGTGATAGCAATAGTTCCCAAATGTTGCTGCATACTAAAATCACATGAGAATTTTAAAAAAATTCATTGCCCATACCAATTTAATAAGTATTCTGAGAGCAATATCTTAAATCAATATTTTTAAAAACATATAAGATTATTCCAGTGTACAGCTAAGTCTGAGAACCAATGTATTACAGTCATGATTTTGGGGGGGTGGGTAGGTACTGGGGATTAAACTCAAGAGCACTGGACCACTGAGCCACATCCCCAGTCCTATATTTTGTATTTTATTTAGAGAAAGGAGCTCATTGAGTTGCTTAGCACCTCAACTTTGCCGAGGCTGGCTTTGAACTTGCGATCCTCCTGTCTCAGCCTCCTGAGCTGCTGGGATTACAGGTGTGCGCCACCGCACCTGGCTGAGTCATGCATTTTAAACCATATGTTCATACAAATCATTTTTTATTTTAAAATGCAAACTTTGATCCAATTGGTTGGATTGGCAATGGGAGAAGTGAGGCTAAGAGTCTGTATTTCTAATGACCTCTAGGTGATGTTGATAGTGCCCACCCATGAACCAGCTAGCAGGAGCAAATAAAGACTCAGTAGTAGTTGGGCTGGGGTTGTGGCTCAGCAGTAGAGTGCTGGCCTAGCACATGCACGGCCTGGGTTCGATCCTCAGCACCACGTAAAAATAAATTAATTAAATAAAGGCATTGTGTACAACTAAAATAATAATAATAAAAATATTTTTAAAAAGACTCAGTGTAGACTATGGGGAAAAAAAATTATAAATATTACAAATTATAAAATCATAAATCCTTTCATAGCTCAAGTTGATAGCCAAAGCTAATATAAAGTCTTGTGTCAAAGACAGTGATTTCCAGAGAATCTAGCAAGGAAAAAACACATTGTCTGTGTACAAAAGAATGTTTTGTAATTATAACTCTACTCTCCTTATTCTCTCACCTTCCCAGTGGATTGGGAGAAAAGCAAACTGAAAAGGTTAAGCACACAATGGAAAAAACAGGAAATGGCAAAAGAACAAAAAAATTAACAAATTTAGTCTACAAGGGATTTTAATGCTTATGGAAATTATTTTCAGTTTGTTTGGCAAATTGAAAAGAATTGTTAATATGTGTACTTATGTGTACAGTACATTTATAAATAATGTTCTATTAAAAAAAGATGAGCCAACATATGTTAATGCACTGAGAAATGTTCTGGGTACAGTGCAAATAGATGCTTCGTTAGGTGGAGAACCAAAAAAAGAAACTTGAAAAGACTATGAGCATTAAAGATCGTCAGCATCCTGTGAGGCTAAGTGTGTCTTGCAGGCACTTCCACAGGTCTAACTGATACGCTCCAGAAAACAATTATGATCTCCCAGAACAGATATTCTGCAAGTAAAGTGTCAACACTGAATACCTACTGTGTAGTTATACTCAAAGATACAAGATAAATAAGACCTGACATCTGCCTTTAAGTGACTCATAAGTCTAGTAAGAACATTGCAATGTCACTGCTAGAAATTAGACCCTTTACATTTCTCCTGTTGGCTGCAAATTTGGGTTTGAGCTTGCTATTTCTTTTTCTGCCTCCCAGGGTTTGGCCAACAGCAGGAGGACTTCTTTGAATCCTGCTAACATAATACCCTTTGAGGATAAGGGGAATAAGAAGATTAGAATAGGAAATTCTTCAATTGTCTTGATCTACCCAGATTATGACCTATTTCAGGCACAGCCAGACCCACGGTTGATGAGATATTGGTGGACAATCTAATAAGAGGCTTTGTACTTTCCCAGAGATTGTCATCTGGGCTTCAAATTCACAATGAAAAACGATTTTCTGTCCCAAGAAATTAGGTAATGGTACGGAGAGTGGCTAGCACAGGAGTTGGAGTTGTGCGATTCCTCAACACTTCCTGCTTTGATTTGAGCATTCACTTCTCAAGGGTGTTAGTAGTTCCTGTGTGAAGCAGTCAGACCACCTGAGGGACACTCTAGGAAAACAGAATGAGTGATTGTGGATTTCAGGAGAGAGAAACTAAGCCCCAGCAGCCAGCCTTAGTGAGCCCTCATGACAGTGATGTCTGTCTATTAATAGGCTTATCTGGGCCCTCCCCAGGTGTGAACATTCCTGCCACCATATTCAGAAGTGGAAAGTCGCCATCATTTCCTCTGGGAATGGAATGTGCCTGAAATGCTAAGAAGCAACTGACACTTTGCTCTGAGGCAAAGGTTCTTTCCAGACAGAAAGAGACTATAAAAGTGCTCCAGTCATGGCCAAGTTGTATAGATTTGATCACTAAAATTTTGAGTCTATTACTAGTAGTATGTTCCAGAGTCACAACGACCTTGTGATCTTGAATCTTGTGATCTTGAATCACAAGATACCTTGTCAATAGATACTAGGTTCCATCCATCTCCATGTCACCATGGATACAAGACCTAATCAAGAGCCTGCCAGAGAGGCAGAGACCATAGAGGCTGTCTTTGTGCAGAGGCTGACCAAAGACTGTGTGACCCTCAGGGACTCATGGCCTCCCTGCGGATGGTCTCAACTTCCATCAGCACGGCTGTGATGTGTCTAGATGTGAGTCTGCATTGAGGAAAATTACTCCATTATTTCTCCAGATGTTGTTTTTCTGTGTTAGTTTCTTCCAGGACTCCCACTGCATGTCTGATAAAACTCTTGATAGTGTCTCTGATTTTTGGTTCATTTCTCCTCACTTGATTTCTCTCTGTCCTCTAGATTGAACAATTTCTTTTGGTCTATTTACAACTTCACGGATTCTTCTGTCAGCTCAAATCTTCTCTTGGTCCATCTAGTGATTTTGCATCAGTTATGCTTTTTAAATCCAGAATTTCCTTTTTATTTTGGTTTTTATTTAATTATTGAAAAAGTATCTTTTTATTTATTGCCATGTTTTCATTTCATTCTTTAAACATGGCTGCCTTTAGTCATTTGAATATAATATATATTTATACAGGCTAAGTATTGATGTATTGTTCTGCTAATTCCAGTATTTGAAACACTTAAGAACGGATTTTAGATTTGGTTTTGGTTGGTTTTCAATTTTGTTTGGGGCAAGGGGACTAGGGATTAAACTCAAGTTTGCTTTACCACCTGGCTACATTCCCCCATCTTTTTTATTTCATTTTATTTTTTTCAGGGCTACAATTGAACTCAAGGCCTTGCATATGCTAGGCAAGTGCTCAGCCACTGAGCTATATCCCAATCTTTTTATTTTGAGACAGGATTTCACTCAGTTGCGGAGGATGGCCTTGAACTTGTGAGCCTCCTGCCTCGGCCTCCCGAGTCACTGGGATTATAGGCAGGCATGTACACTGTGCTTGGCCTCTTAGGAACAGTTTCTATGGACTCTATTAACTGCTTTTCCCCCTGAATGTGGTACATGCTTTCTTGTCTCTGCATGTCAGATAACTTCGCGTTCAAAACTAGAGTTTTAGATGATATCCTGTTAACAATTCTTTCTCCGATTCTCTATCCTTTCCCCAAAGGTCATTATGACTATTTTTCTTTGTATCTTGATTTAGTAACATGCCTTGGCTAGCTGAAATCTGCTTTTCCTGGGATGTCCAGCCTGATGTCTCTGCTCCAGCTTTCCCTCCTCCTGTTCTTCTTTCCAGCCTGGTTTCCAGAGGTTACCACCTAAGCTCGGTCACGTTACCTAACTTAGTTGCTAGCCAACGATTGGACCGAAGCTGAGTTCAAATTGTTTTGCAACCAGATCTTCCACTCTCAACCAATGGGTCTGTATAGATGAGGAACTGCACAAAAGTTCAGGTCATTCTAAAACGTGACTCACATTCTACTTTATGCTGGCTATTTTCCAGTGTCCACGGGGCATGGGCTGCCTCAGCCAAGAATACATTTGCTGCAGCCCTAACTGTGAACCGCAGCTCCATGAGTCATGTGTTACCCGACATCCCTCACTTTTACCAAAAATGTTGCTGAGCATCGATCCTCCCCAAATCCAGTGGTTTTCCCTTCAACGGTGACAGCGAAGCTGCTGATCCTCAAGGCTTGTCCCACCCTGGAAGAACGTCTTTGGTAATGGAGCTGGGTGTGGACATGGGCGCCTCCTCAGGCAGCAACCACAGACTCTCACTGTTGAGCAGGTTTTCAACATCAGCATTCCTCATACTGCCTTGACCTTTATGTGGATTTTCACAGTGCTAGATAGGGGTTGCTTTTTTTCTATTATGTACACCCCTGCTTTTCAGGGACAGGGTCTGTGGTTCTCAAACAGCCCTCTCCAAACCTCCTCCGCCCGTCCTCCTTTCTGAAGGTGACATAGATCCTGCCACCCTGACAGGGCTTCACTACAGTTCTTTCGGAATCTAAAACAGGTGCTATGGACATTGGCAAATGGTGATCTATTAATCTGGTGGCCCTTGAGGGTTTCTCCAACCTCCCTAGAACCACTCCTGAGGGGGCAAGTTAGCAGGGCACCATGTTCTAGTTTGTCTCTGAGACTTACAATAATGGGGGGGTGTGGGGAGGGTTGGCGAAATTCAGGATGAAATGAGCACCAGAAAAGAAAACCAGTGAAAGACAACTTTGAAATCAGCCAGATCTGGGCTTCTGGCCCTGTGAAGCTGCGACCCTGGGTAGGGAATCGGGGGTCCTCCAGCTTTAGTAAGTGCATTTGAAAAGTACATGCGCAGTAGCACCTGCGTCCTGGCGTCTGTGGATCAAGTGGCATCCGGAGCCCAGTCTCCTGGTGCTCAGTTGGTACCTGTTGTTTCGTTAAGAGATGCTGGGGAAACCCAGCATGAACAAGCCCGACTGTGATCACAGTGACAAGAGCCTGGGAACAGGGATGGGGTATTCTGGAGCATCTGCTGCCCTCTGTCTGCCTGGGTGAAGTTAGACAAGACAGCTTATGTCTCGAGGACACAGCACCTCTTCTTTCAAAGAGGAAATCACATCAAATTATTTCTGAGAATCCTGGCATCTCTAATATGAACAAGTCTATGAATCCTTCCCTGTGGCCCAATTTAGAACAACATTCATTTGAAATTTACCATATGCTACTTTTCAGTATCTACCCAGCCAAATTAAGTTACTCATGGGCTGAGAGGCTCTCCTGACTACTTTTGTTATACCCTAACAGCCCTAAGTTGGATTTGCTGATGGCCTTTAGTGAGCAAGTGACTTACTGGCAAGAATGGAGAAAACCAATCTTCCCATCTAGCTCTTCCCATCCCATTTTTTTAAATATCTGGAAACACTGGGAGAGTGTTTCCTGGAACTATGGGATTCCAGTCTTGGTGTCATCAGTGTGGAAATAGCTCAGCAGGACACAGCACGGATATCCAAAAGTCCTATTGTTGTTATATGTCTCCTTAAAGAATAATCAAATCTAGAGTCCTGAGTTCCTATCTTGGCTTCATCTCTAACTGGCAAGTTTTAAAATCTCATCATATCTCAGTGTTCTCATTTACAAAATAGGAATAAGAGGAAAATAATACCTTCATCATCACATAAAGTGATATGACTTGTAAGCGTTTGATGGTGGTGGTAGCAATCATTATTGTTCTTATCATAAAATGTCAATATTCAAGTGTAAAACAATGATTCTCACCCATGGGTGACGTTATGAGTTAAACTGTGTCCTCCAAAATGGTATGTTGAAGTCCTTATCCTCAATACCTGTGAAGGTGATCTCATTGGGAAATAGCTAAAATAAAGGTAAGATGAGGTCATAAAAATTCGAGTGGGCCCTAATCCAACAGCAGGTGTCCGTGGGAGAGGACAGTTTATATAGACACACAGGGAGAGCACTGCAGAGTGAGGTATCTATAAGCCAAGGAGTACCCAGGACTGCTAACAACCATCAAGAAGGTAGGAAAAGTAGCTGGCTATGTATAGGTGCATTCTTGTTATGCCAGTGACGCAGGAGGCTGAGGAAAGAGGATCACAAGTTTGAGGCCATTCTTGGCAACTTAGTGAGACCCTACATCAAAATAAAAAATAGAAAGGGCGGGGATATAGCTTAGTGGTACCCCCTGTGTTCAATCCCCAGTACCAGAAGAAAAATAATAAGAAAAAAAAGGTAATAAATGAGAAAAAATCCCACCCTAGAGTAGCCAGAGAGAGCAGGATCCTAATGACAACTTGATTTCTGACTTCAAGCCTCCAAAACTGGAAGAAATTTCTGTTATTTTCAGTCTTCCAACTTATGGTAATTTGTTATGACAGTTCTAGGAAACTGATAAATACAATCAAATATTTAAGTCACCAGGGGAGCGTTTTGAAAGCATGTGTGCTTGGATCTCATACAAGGAATTTTTTTGTTCATGAGATCTAAGAGGAACTGAAAAATCTGTATTTTTTTCTAATTCTTCTCACAACTCTTCAGATAATTCTATTGCACAAGCAGAGTTGAGACCCATTTGCATACAATAACATTGGCAGTTATATAAAGGTATGTATAGGTTGGCATTTATTTATAATTATGTATAAATGCCTTAAATTGACAATGAAATGTATCAAATTGGGAGAAACATCTTGTAGCTTTTTCTCACCCCTGGGGACCATAATTTATCATGTCATGACAGATACTACATCTTAAAAGTAATGTCTGTTTTGCTAAGTCTATTAAATGCTTTACATAGATTCTGAGTTAGTGCTAAAATACTGTGAGATAGATTATATTAGTACTTCCCATTTTAACACATCAAAATTCAGAGGGGTAAAGTGATTTTACCAAAGTCACATAAGCCTGTTAATTGGGCAGAGTCAGACAGTCTAATTCAAAAAAATCAGTTTTCAATGGAACAGTCCTTCAATATTTTGATTTAATTAGGATCTTGAAGATGAAGAGCACTGTTTCTACAATTATGAGATACACAAGATGAATATGAAGATTTGTTGTTGTTGTTGTTGTTGTTAGAGATCGTGGGATAGGAGCACAAGGAGGGAGACAGGACATACATGGGTCCCTCTTGGGGTCCAAGGCATTATCTTTATGGGTTTTCTGCAGGGAGTTTTATTTGAGGGGCTTAAAGTGAGCAAGTACACGTTCCAGGAGATTGTGCTGTGACGGAGAGGTGGTTACTGTGACGTATCTTCATAGCGCATATGGGACGTGGGGGTGGGTGAGGCCAGGCTAGTCAGCTGTTTGTAGTTGCCCCTGGGGAAGTGGTTGCCAGGGGAGAGTTATATAAGGCAGACATCTGCATCAACCACACTGGGGAGGTGAACAGCTAGGATCTGTGGCAAGGATGAAAAAATCCCTGCACCTGGTATGGGAACGTTAAACCTGTGTTCAAAGTGGATGCATAAAAATTTATAATGGTTTCCTCAAAGAAGAATGTGCGTGTTTGATGAGCACATAGCTATCTGTGATCTGTGAAGTTGTAGTATTGAGTAACATAATAACACAGGTATTCTTATTCATATTCTTCTCAATTCTGTCTGACTACATGAACAAGAAAGTCTGTTTGGTGATAGTGTTTAACTGCTCTATAATAATATTTAAGAAAGGAATAGATCTCAGCCTGTGAGCCTCCAGCAGACAGTGGTATGAAGCAATAAATGGTATGAATTTCTACATCTACCTTGATTCATAGCAGTTAATACCTGTTTTCTACTTGTAGCAGAAATAGTTACTACTATGTGTGTGGGGGGGGATGGGTTTTACTGGGGATTGAACCCAGGGCCTTGTATATACCAGACAAGAGCTCTACTACTGGACTGTATCTCCAGTTCTTTTACTTTCTTTCCTGGTATTCTTTTTTTTTTTTTTTTTTTTTTTTTTAATTCCATGGAGGAAGGGTCTCACTAAGTTTCCCAGGCTGGCCTTGACTGTGATCCTCCTGCCTCAACCTCTCAAGCATCTGGGATTATAGATATGCACCACCATGCTCAGATACATTTTAGATAAATTTATGTATGTTTTAAATAAAGAAATTTACTTAAAGAAAAACACACATTAACCTCCTTAGTAGACCAAAATAGCCCCAAATCCATAAGATGATAATGAATGACTGAAGTCTGGAAAATGTAGCATCATGCAATATCACACTCCTTCCTAACTACTTCTAGCTACTGTGTTACTCTGCCTCTGGCCCAGCCTCTGCAGTCACTGCTCCTGGGGAGAATGTTTAACCAAAGGAAGGAGAGGGAAGAAGCTGACTGTTCCCCAATAGCAATTTCCTGTGCTTCTTGAAGAACTCCTGGAAGACAGTGAGTACTGGAGGCCCCTCAAGAGATCAATATTGTGCTAATGAGCATGTGAATCGCTCTAGGAGGCTGATACACTGCACAGTCTGGAAGCTGAGAGCAGAGTCATTGGAGGACTGGGAAATAAGGAGACAGCTCCTTACATGAAGCACAACTGAGTTCTTTTCTGAGACCTGACATTCTCCCACCACACATACTGTGGCGGCTGGTGGAAGACATTTCTAATGTGTGACCTCTTGTCTTTGGCTACTGCTTATGAAAGCAGGCTTTAAATACTGGCTCAAATTGAGACCAATTCAAAATATCTTACATGGAAATTCAGGATTGAAATAAGACATACTATTCAATTTTCATCATTGCTTGAACTAGAAGGATCTATAAACTGAGGTATGTAAATGGTGCTAAGAGCAGTCCTTGCCATATGCACAGGAAAATAGAGGTAGTCAGTCCAGAGACAGAGAGAGTGACATAAGCATCTAGCAAGAAAAGGAAACGGGAGACTTCATAGGATCATAGAGCCAAATAGTTTACTGTTACAAATTGCTGTGCAATAGATTAACCCAAAATTTGGTGCCTTATAAAACGACCTTTTTAGTAGACCTCATGATTTTGTGGGCTACACAGAGTTGGGTTGGGTGGATCTGCTGATTCATATGTCATCAAGCTAGGTTATTCAGTCATGTTCAGCAGGTAGATAGGCTAGTCTGGAGGGAACATCAAGGTTTCACTCATGTATTGGTCAGTTTTCCACTGCTATGACAAACATACCCAAGGCTGAATAATGTATACAGAAAACAGGTTTGTTTAGTTCAAAGTTGTGGAGACTTGAAAATCCAAGGTCAGACAGGCCCACTTGTTTGCCCTCTAGATTAGACGTCATAGTGCACAGCATCATGTGCAAGAAGAAGAGGTCGTGTGATCAGGACAGCAAGCTGGAAAGGGCAGTCTTGTTCTTTTATTAATAACCTACTCTCAGAGGAACTAACTGGAATCCTACAAAGACTACTTAATCTTTTTCAAGGTGATGTCCTCGATGACCCAATCACCTTCCACAAGAATCCACCTCTTAAAGGTTCCACCACCTCTTAATACGGCCTCAGCGAGGACCAAGCTTACAACACAAGACCCCTTGGGGATAAAGCACATGGAAGCCAGCAGCTCGTATGTGTGGTGCATGCTGAAGTTGGCAGGCAGGCTTAGCTAGGCCATCAACCTGACCATCTGCACATGGCCTCTGTAGTGTGGCTGTCAATCTCAGACTAGTTGGGCTTCTCTCGCAGTGGCTCAGGATTCCCCTGGCAAGTATTCCTAAAGAGAATCAGAAGCTGCCAGTCCCATGAAGTCAAGGACTGGAAACTGCCACTGCCTTCTCCCCTGCCACCTCGCTAATGAAGCAACTCACTCAGTCCAGTTCAGATTCACGGGGAGGAGAATTACACTTGACTTCTCCATGGAATGAGCTAAAGGAATTTGCAACCCTCCTGAATTCCAGCAATTGGGTCCCCTGGAATGTTCTGTGCCTCCACAGGAGAAGCCTCATTTTAGGTAAGCTAGTTTGAGATGGCTTTGGTCATTTATAGTTAACACAGAAATGAATCCATTACAAGAACAGTGCTCTGTTTTTTGATTAGCACTGTTGTTACGAGTTTCAGAAACTTGTTGGATGAAGTGACTATTCCAGGGCACGGAATGACACTGGGATTATCAGAACAGAATTATGAGTTAGACTCTGCTTCAAGAAAGACCAAGGTTTAAATGCTGGCTTTAAAATTTTCTAGTTTGGGGACCCCAGAGTGGTTACTTTCCTTCTCTGAGCTTTGGTTTTCTTGTCTGTAAAGGGGAAATAATAGCAATGATTTGTTCACTGGTGGTAAGGATAAAAGTAAGATTATACTCATAAAACTTAGCACAGCACCTGGCACCCAACGAATGCCACTATTAGTGTTTGTATTAATTGTTGTTAAAGAGTTTCTACCTGTAAAATAAAAATTCTGTGCTACAACCTACAATTGAAAAATAACATTACAACTAGTATTACATCAAAGTGAGAAATAGCACAGAGAGGCTATTCAAGGACAGGACAATGTTTTAGATTATTGAATCAGAAAAGGTTCCAAAGTCAAGGTCAAGTTTGTGACAAACTTTAAAGGATGCACAGGGTTTGGAGAGAGGGGATTCCAAGCAGTTGCAACCGAAGCAGCAGAGATATCCAGGCAAGAATGCTTTTGCATGGTCCAAAATCCTCAGGGGACCAGTGCAGATTGAGAACCAGGAGGAGTGAGGTGAGGAGAAGCCAGGTGTCCGATGGAGTAAGAGCTTTGAGTGCCAAGTCAGGGGATCTGAACTTTATATTTTTGCATGTGAAATTCTTTGGGAAATTTTAAAAGAAGGCTTATTAATCATATGTTTATCTTATAACAGTTTATAGGAGTGGACAAAGGGAGAAAAGTTAACCTCTGGACATAATACAAACGTAAGAAGAGTAAGAACGGAGGCCACATAGCGGCCACCATGAAATGAATGAGTAGAAGACACCATTGAATGGGCCTGATGGAACTCTGCAGGAGCCCTGTTTGGGGAGATGGCTTAAATTGCGGTTGACTATGGGCCATAGAGTTTTGGGCATTGCTGCCTTCCGTAGTCTCACGGGACTTGGCCTGGGATCTCGCGGGACTTGGCCCGGGATCTCGAATGACTTGGCCGAGATTGCTGATCGGGTCAGCGCCATTTTGGTGGTGTGTGTGGCGCGTTTAGTCGTTGTTAGAGCCAGAGAGAAAAGTTATCAGAATAAAAAGCTGTTTGTTTCCAGTTCGCCTCTGAACTTCTTCCCGCGGCTTCGTTGCTCCAAGCGGCCATCGCTTCACGAGGCAACAGAACTCCTGACTGATGAGACATGAAAAGAGAGGAGGAGGAGCAGTGTCACCCAAGTTTCATTTCTGAATGAGATGAACCATAGTTGCCCCATTGACAGGAGCAGCAGTGTCTGAGGAGATGGCTACTTTGAAATGAGGAAAGCTGGAGGGAAGGAGAGGGCAGAAGCAAGCCTTGGATGCAGGACAGAGAGAGGATGAGAGGACAGAGGAAATTAATAGGGTACAAGACACCGCTATTGCTTCAACCTTCAAAGGAGAAAATATATAGTAGAAGCCATGAATCACTCAGCATAGAAGCACAGGCATTTACATACTTGAGTTAGAGCTTAGAAATAATGGGGCATGTGGGAGACCATTTGTAATCTCAAACCCCAGAGACGGCCTCTTATGACTTTCAGAAGCATTTAACTACAAATTGAGACATGAAATAAGGGGTTCTTCCTCTCCCAGCCCTGTCTCCACATTGGTTCCCCTACACACTTTGAGATTGTAAATTCTTTTCCTGCGTTTCTGTGTTACTAAGTCTCCTTGGCTGTGTGTGTGGCATGAACATGCCTTCAGTGAGCCATTTAATTCTTCATAAACCAGTTCCATGAGACTTAGAGTGATTACCTCAACCCTGGGGCAGTTATTCCAGACCCAGACAGTGAGCCTGCCTCCTTGCCTCCTAATGTATCTCACAGCTGAAGCAAGCAGAGAACCTGCCTCACCCAGCATCACACACACTCCAGTCTGGTGGACAGGAGCCTTCTCTCCAAGACCCACAGATGTGGGATAGAATTACCTATAGTCCAAGCCCCACAAGGGCAATCTGAGGATGATAATCTTGGATGACCACTTGAGTCAGAGGTGACCACTAGCGCTCACTTCAAGGAACAGAGGGTTCCTAACTCATCTTGCTACCTCTATTTCATACACTATCACCACATTAATCTTCTCCAAGAGTAGCAGTGGCTGTATCCTTCTCTTGTACAAGGAGGTTATTTTATAGCCTTGCTTCTTTCCAGGTGAGTCCCCAGCCTCCTTTCTTCTTAGCAGTCTCCTTGTATCCATTTGGAGAATTTTTTTTTTCACATTGTGTATTATCTTGGTAGAAGAATTTCCAGTACCTGCTCCACCAACAACAGTAGCACTAGACCTTGTCTACCTGACATCTACTCCATCTAGGGGCTTTCAGGAGACCCAAGCATGACCAATCAGGTGACCCCTCCCTGGACCTTGAATCTTGGCCCACTATCAGTAGCAGAGGCAGCTGTGATAAAGGCAGGTTTTTTCTTACCTCGCTCTTCTGGTGGCCAGTCTTGGTTCCATGCTTCTTTCTTGGTCCTGTAGGACTTCTTAGTTCCTATTTCCAGCATGGCCAAGGACATGTGCCCATCTGAGGCCCACCTACCCATAGTGGATACCCAAAGTATTCCCTGTCCAGCTGGGCTCTGACTGTATCCAGAATTTTTCACACATTTACAGTCCTGACGGTAGATTGCACTGCCCCTGGTATGCATACCCCTAGGACCGAAGGTTGGCCAAGGAGGACCGTGTTGCAAGGAGGTAGCATGGTATGAATAAAATTTTGTCTAGGTTAGCCATATTCACTCTATCAAGGCCCAGGAGTGAGTGAGAAAATAAGAGTAGAAGGCAGAGATTTCTTTGAGAAATTGAAAAGGCAACATTGGGCGAAGTGCTTGGAGTACTCAGTGAACAGAAGTTGCCTAGTTTGGACAAGGAGGGGTGAGGAAGAACTTCAAGGTTCTGAAGTGAGTAAGTGAGTTCCCAGAATGAGGGATGAAGGAGTGAATACAGGCAAGCAGCTGAGCATAAGAATAAAGAGCCTCCAGGACACCTCAAAGGGGGAAGAAAGTGGGAGCTTATCCTATATTTTCCTGAGCCATCAGGGGACTGAGGGAAGGATCCAGCAAGCTGGTGTGGGGGGGAGGGATTCTTAGTGCCCTCTCCTGAGTTATTTGGAAGTAACTGTTGCTTTGTGCATGTACTTTTGTTGTTATAATGAAGACAGTTGGTAAGGGCAGAAGACAGGACATATTGGATGTAGTCATTTATAGCTTGATGTATAATTTGTAAAGATTTGAACAGGTGGTATGTGGGTCACCATCTATGCTCTTGCCCAGGCCCACAGATGTTTGGCCTTGCTTTCTCAGTCTTCTCACCATTCTGTAAGCCCCAAGTGCCTTCTAATACATTCTTTTTTTTTTGCTTTGGAATGTCAGAGTCAGCTTCTTTTGTTTCAGTGGAATCTGGCATTGAAGCTTTGCTTTGTTTGGTCTAATCAACCCAAAAGCTTTGTTTCTCCCTTTATCCAGCAGCTATAGTTTGGAAGTAGTGCCTGTGTGTGTGTGTGTGTGTGTGTGTGTGTGTGTGTGTGAGAGAGAGAGAGAGAGAGAGAGAGAGAGAGAGAGAGAGAGAGAGAGATACAGAAAATATAAAGAAGAAAAAACACAGCCAATGTCCATTGAACATTTTTGTGCAGTCTTTCTCAATGTCTCATTTCCAGCTGAACTGGTGTGATATTTGCTTGGTTTTATATCTATTCTTTTCATTTACTATAATCATTTCTCCATCAAAAATTCTTCAGCAACAGTATTTTTAATAGTGACGTCCTCTTGTGTGGATATTTCAAAAAATACCTAACAAATTCCTAAGTTTTCTCATTGGCATGAATGATACTGAGATTCAGATCAAGGTACACAAATCCTTTTCTAGATTTCTCATTATTTAGGTAAAAATCGATTCCTAAAGGAGACATCGTGCATTTTTAAGAAATTGATAAATATTGGCAGATTATCCTTTGGTAAGATTTTAGCAATTTTCCCGTCAAGACAGCAGCATTTGAAGTGTGGAATTTCCCCAAAACTTCACTGTCCAGCTATTTCATCAAGTGCCCTCAGGGTTGTTGCTGTCTGCCATTTTAACCCTAAGGAGGGAGAGCCCTCAACACACACACACACACACACACACACACACACACACACACACATTCATACTCATATTTTCTCTCTCTCTCTCTCCCACACACACACCTTACTTCACTACCAAGAAAAAGGAGATGTCCTGACAGGGTATAAGAATGAAATAGAGAAAAGAGATTGTGGGCTGAACTAAACCAAAAGAGGATTCTTTCTTGGTCCTTGTCTTATGGTATTGCTTAATTATTTTGGTCCTTGAAGTTAGAGACATGGATCCTCCTAGATGTCTACAGGAATTTTTCCTTTCAACTTGGAAAGCCAACAGGGAATAAGGTAATATAAAGGGAGCACTTAGGCCAGCCCTCATATAGGCCAAAGATCCAATAGCAGCTCACAGTTGGGTCTGGCCCGTTCAGCAGACGTGTGAAATGCAAAAGAGTTGGAACTGAAACCTCAAAAGTATTGATAAGGGGTGAATGTTTGCCTGAACTGATTTCTGATCATCCTCTTCTCCAGGTGAAGGAGATGAGAGAATAGGATTTGTATCAGCTATGCTAGGCAGATAGGTGGTCTTGGGCTTAGTAGCTTGGGATCTTGCCATCAGAGGCCTAATGCTATCAACTTTAATTTTATTTCTTAATAGTCATCTGCTACAATGAAAATTAGAGGAAATTAGAGATCTGATTATTTGGTGACTGGCAGAAAATGGAGTTAACTGATACTTCTCATAGAGACCCCAGCAAGGACAAAGGGACGCCAACCAAGGATGCTGATACAGGCAGAAGCATCCTGGAGCCTGGGGTTGGAGTGAACCAGATGGTTTCCCAGTACGGCCCAGTGTGGGAAATGTCAGAGGTCACGCCTAAAGAGTGAAAAGAGGAGTGACCTGGGAAAATCGAGTCGTCCAATTCAGATGCCAAAAATGAGAGAAAGCACCCATGAGAGCTGAAACCAAGTGCAGAGACATGGGGGGGTACAGCAAGTTTTCCTGATACTCATTAGAGTACCCATTTTTCTAGAGTGTGGACTTCACGGGTCAATTCACAGGCCTGGCTTAAAGCCCAGCTTTGTAGCAGACCTAGTTGTGGATTTCTCCCCACAAGATCATTAATGTATCTTAAAATAATGGATGCATCCTATGAAAACAGTAAAATGATTTATCTAAATAAAAAGCACACTTTATAATGTTGTACCCCCCACAACCCAGGGCTTATCTACCATTAAGACATTTGATAAATGTAGTTGGTTCAAAATCTGATCTGTGCACTTCAAGGAGATTCTTGTTAATCTCTTCTACTATCTTATCTCTAGCTTTTTTTGACTGATGGGGACCCAGATTTATTTCTTTGTTTTTTAAAAAAATAGACCTCATATCTTTAAAAGTGAACTGCCAGTTTCAGAATATCTGAACTACTTGGAAAAATTCCAATGTGCTATTTACTGTAGAAAACTGAAAGATTATATATGTACCTATAAAGTATATACACATCACCTACAAAAAGACACTGTGGAAATGCCTTTGTGGCTCATGGAAACTGACCCTTGTAAAGGGATAGAGATGTCACTTTTTTCCCTCCAGTTAGAATTCCCTTGTTTTTTTTTTTTTTGTTTTGTTTTGTTTTTGTTTTTATCCCCCCCCCCACACTGATGCTCTTGGAAAACTAAAACCACTCAGAGATAATGTTCCAAACTATAACACAAACCAACCAGAGAAACCTGATTGTACTGCTTTAAAGTGAGTTTACCACCAGCTCTAATTTAAATGTCAAAAAGCATCATGGTCCATGTTTATTTGGTTTGTGTCCTAAAGGAGTTAGATGATGTCTGGCCTTAGAAAAGGAAGCAGAAGCAGATAAGTAGATCAGAAAATGTATGTCTTGTGATAGAGAAGGATTAAAAATACATGTATACCACCAGCATTTGTGAATATCCCAGTTTTTTTTTTTTTTTTTTTTTTTTTTTTTAATATCCCAGTTCTAAGTTTTCAAGATGATGGGGGAAAGGACAATGGAGGTGGTAGAAAAAGTCAGTTATTCCCCTTCAACGCACATCAGATTTGGAAGCTAGTCTTCGAAACTGCATTTGCCTTTATTCTTCTTGACTTGAGTTAATGGGATGAAAATAGTTTCAGAATACATCATTTCTTTTCCAATTTCACATAGCTGAAAACCCTTTATTAAGGAGAGCTGACCTTCCACACTCTAGCGAGTGTGTTTTGTTCTCTTAATTTCTCCAGCAAGCAGATAACTGGTCCGATGTCACTTGCCAAACCTGGCATAACACAGTGAGCATTTAATTATCCCTGGGATAGGCATAATGTAGACAAGAGCATTACTAGAGAGAAAATATGATTCTTCTCCAATTGGCCACAAGTGTAGACACGACAGGATTTGTAATTTCATATCTCTTAATGAAATGTTTCCAGTCTAGGGAGCAAAGCACAGGATGTCTGTAGTGACTTGTTTTAAGTTAAGCTTGAAGGCTCACCAACAAAAATGATGAAAAAAGAAGAACGTGAAATTCAGACTCAGACAAACCTAGGTTAAGTACTGGTCTTGACCACTAGAAATATAATCTGGGTCATTACTGAACAGAATATTAACCAGACATTGTCACACATCAGAACCACCGAGCAGGCTGACTTAACCAACAGAGGCATCTTCTCCTAAAACAGAATCTCTGAGGCTTAAGCCAAGGATTCTGTTTTTAAAAAATATATTACCCCAAATGATGCTGAAGTGTGAGTGTGCTTGGAAAACTTTCCTCTAATGTCTCTATAATGTGGTTTCTTCATCAGTTAACTCATCTAAGATGTAATTCAATCCCTACCTCATGTGTAAGTACATAGGGAGACAAAGGACATGAAGCATCTATTTCATGATCCTCAACTCATTACGAATTATACTCAGCCTGGGCGCGGTGACGCACACCTGTAATCCCAGCACTTGGGAGGCTGAGGCAGGAGTTCAGAGTTCACGAGTTCAGAGCCAGCCTCAGCAATGGTGAGGTACTTAGCAACTCAGTGAGACCCTGTCTCTAATAAAATACAAAAAAGGGGGATGTGGCCCAGTGGTCAAGTGCCCCTGAGTTCAATCCCCAGTGCCAAAAAAAAAAAAAAAAAGAAGGAATTATACTCAGAATTAATGTTTTCTATAGCTTGAACATGGGTGATATCCCCCGAAGATCCACAAGTGAAGGTTTGGTCCTCAGGATATTAGCACTGGAAGGTACTGTGGACCTTTAAGGAGGTGGGAGCTGGAAGGAGGTCCTCAGGTCACTGGGGGGAATGCCTTCAAACGGGACTGTAGGACCTTGCTGGTTCTCTCTTCTCTGCTTCCTGACTCATGCTGTGAGAATTCACTCCAACATGTATTTATACCCTAGTGAACTGCCCTCACCAGAGACCCAAATGAGCGGCATCAAATATTGAACTTGAACCCCCAGAACCAAGATCCAAAATAAACCTTCTTTTCCTCACAGGGATCCTCTCTTGGGTGTGTCATTTATATTGATGTAAAGCTGACTAATAACATGGTTTTGAGATGGATTCATCCAGAAGATTTCAGCTGAGTTTTTGGAAACAGCCTCTTGGTCATAACCGCCATGTATGTATTATTTCTTTACCATGCAAAGTGGTTATGGCAATTTCACAGCTAGTGGAAACCAACAAAGAAACCAATGAATCACAAACAAAACATCTGTCATAGAGACACAAGCATAAAGTCTGAGGAACATTTTCTTATTTTTAATCAGAGATCTAACTCTGCAAAAATCAGCAAAAATAAAGATCAGAATGATGTGTCCTTCTCCCAATTTCTTTTCATCTGAAAGCAAATGAAGAAGGGAGAACCAGTTTGTAGCAGGTGATCATGCTAATTTTCTGGGTCATTTCCTCAAGGTGTCCTTAAAAGGAACAATCATCTCTCTTCAAAGCAATTTCCTCCTATTAGATATATCAGCTCCCCAAATGTTTGACACCTTGTAATAGCTGCTTTCTGCTACCTCAAAAAGCTTGCAATGCGAATTAGCTTTTCAACAGCCTTGTCCAATGTGAAAATTGCAACACTATAAAAATGATAACCACTGCCAAATTTGTATCTTTTTCAGATGTTCCATGATGATTTCCATATTTCTGTGTCACATTTTTTAAAAATCTAAACTCTTCTCATAGCACCCTATTAGCTCTCACATCACTAGAGGTAGAAAAAGCAGGTATCTTTGCTGCCTTTCAAATGATGAAAAACTAAGGAACTGGAGCTAAAATGAGATGATGGGTTGGTTGAGTGAGTAAGATGAAGTCAGAAATAAGGATTCTTAGTCTGTATTCTTCAAGACTCCAACCCAAAAGGGCTCACACAAAGAAGTTTGTTGGCTCTTAGCCCCAGGAATCCAATGAATAGTATCATTGTAGGTACAGAGAGTTCCAGGAAGTCCAATGAAAACATCAAGTGTCAGTAGTATCCAGTCTTCCTAACTCTTTATCTCTTTATCTCCTCTCTCTCTCTCTCTCTCTCTCTCTCTCACACACACACACACACACACACACACACACATACACACACACTCTCTCTCTCTCTCTCCTTCCCTCACTCCCTCTCCCTCTCCCTCTCTCTCATATCAGCTCTGAAATTTCATTTTCAGATAGGTTTGTTTCATATTGTGCAAGTTGGCCTTTTGACATTCCAAGCTTCTATTCTCCAGACCTTGCTTGTATATTGGAGATCTCTCTCTTTCAAAAGGAGGGGGGGACTCTAAATTTGACTCCCTTTTGCCTCATGGGTGTGCTCACTGAAACCATTCCAGCATTCTTATTGGCCAGTCTAGGTCACATGTTGGCCCTGTGAAGGTCCTTTTTAATGTAGTCCCATCAAAATCACATGAAGTACAGAATGACAGTCCACCCTTGGACCAGGGGCCCTGATCAAACAAGGGACAAGGCTGTTGAGTAGGAAAAACAAACAAACAACAACAACAACAATACGTTTCCCTACAGACTCATTTTAGGGCAACAGTCTGCGTATGGTATTTTAAAGAATTCTTACTTCTTTAAAGTTAGGTCAAAAAGTAACAACTCTATATGTTACCTGTAATAATACTTTCTGATAACAATCATGGAGGGTAAAATCCCCATAAATAGGCTAAGTTCATGTTTCCTGTAGATAAACTTCATCCATAGAAGACCTTTATAAGAAAAAAAAAATCTGTTCACCTATGCAGAACGACTATGACAGAGGAAAGGAAAATGTGGGTCAGACACATTGTCACCGGACCTCAATTTCCCCATTTGTCAAATGAGGTAATATACGTCAGAGGGTCTTGTGCTGACCACAGAATTCACTATGGCTGGTTCACAGGAATTAATTTATCATGAGGTTACATAATAATTTCTGGGAACTATGTTGGTCTGCTACTTAACCAAGAGCAAGTACACTTAGGAGACATGTCCAGTCATGCCATGGGCTGTTCTGTGAAGCCTCATTGGTAAGTTTCACCCACCACTTGGGCCAAAGATGACAGGAGCAGAGAGTAGCAATTTCACCCCAGCTGCCTCCAAAGAGACAAACACTTCCACAGTGGTTCTTGCCAGGAGACCTGATCTCAGTGGAGACAGCTACCACTCTTTCTGCTCATTCCCCACATGCAAATATAGAAGCAACAGCATGAACCCACTTCTGGATGTGAGAAGAAAAACAGAGAGTGCTCCTTATCTACAGC
The DNA here is from genome assembly GCA_025594165.1 of Tamias sibiricus. Classification (NCBI taxonomy): domain Eukaryota; kingdom Metazoa; phylum Chordata; class Mammalia; order Rodentia; family Sciuridae; genus Tamias; species Tamias sibiricus. The sequence goes on from CM046662.1 coordinate 18,985,322, forward strand.
ACAGTTTCTCTGAGCATTCTTGAAGAACAGCAATGTCAAGTTGGAAAGCATGAGTTTGGGATCAGACCAACCTGTACTTAGAGATTTGACTTCAAAACTCTTTAAGCTCTGCATTTTTATCTTCTGTTGAATGAGTATCCCTCAAATAGAAATGCATGCACACACAATGCAAGTGTTTTTTCTTTTCTGCAAAACTCAAAAAATGTAAAAATATGTAATAGGCATGCTTTTGCTGTCACTCTAATGAGCATCTCCTTGGCCCACCTTTCCACACACAGTGCACTGAATTCATCCCTCTGCAAATGATGTTAATAATTGGCAGCCTTATTTCCAATTTCTGATACAATCCCTGAGACCTTCCTCTAGAGCTCACACAGCAGCATCACTACCTCATGCCACACAGAGGCCAGGCATACACAACAAAGGTGGCTTTGCCCCTGGTCCTTGGAGAGGGAGTCGTGAAGCACTTCAGAATAGATTGCTTAGATCTCTGCTTCCTGGACACCAGGGCCATTGCCATGGTATCACTCAGCTGAAAATAGACCAGAGGTTTATTTCAAGATCCATGGAGGGGAAGCAGAGAGAAGAGCAGGCAATTGAAAGGAGAAACTGACAGGCCTTTCTTCAAATACAAGAACCAACCCCATTCCCCTAAGAGTTCCCAGGGACTCCGGCTTTGTTGCCACCTCCTGTCCCTCCTGGCCCATAGCAGACAGCTGATAAGCTCATACCTTGAACCAAAATTGTAATTCTCTCTCCCTCCCTCTCTCTCTTCTCTTCCACCCTCTCTCCTTCCCTCCCTCCTCTCTTCTCTTCTCTTTATAAACTGTAACACTCCAGAGGAGAGTACTCAAGAACTATTCTTTTTCAATATCCCCTCAGTTCCAAAGTGTAGCCATGAAATAGACTTGTCTCAGCCACTCACTACGTGTAGTGCTAGGCCAGTCACTTAAATTTCCTCAGTTTCCATTTCTTAGAGAGAGACATTTAAATAACATAATTTTAAAGCATCCAACATAATACCTGGCATCAGGAGAGTTCTCACCATGAACAGTACCTAAACACATGGGCCCTGGGTGTTTGTGTTGGCTTCAGCATCTCTTGGAAGATTTATGTAACTTCATTGTATATAATTTCCACATCTTCAAATATGAATCTTTGTGTGTGTGTGTGTGTGTGTGTGTGTGTGTGTGTGTGTTGCTAGGGATTGAACCCAGGACCTTGTTCATGCAAGGCAAGCACTCTACCAACTGAGCTGTATCCCCAACCCTCAAAAATGAATCTTTATGAGCCGGGAGTGGTGGCAGACGCCTGTTATCCCAGCACTTGGGAGGCTGAGGCAGGACAATTGCAAGTTTAAAGCCAGACTCAGCAACGGTGAGGTACTGAGCAACTCACTTAGCAATATTATGGGCCCTGTCTCTAATAAAATACCAAAAAGGGCTGGGGATGTGGCCCAGTGGTCGAGTGCCCCTGAGTTCAATCCCCAGTACCAAGAAAAACCAAGAATCTTTAATAGTCTGTAATATATAGTGGCGTTTGTGAATGCTGAGCAAGACAAGCCATGGAAAACGTGCTTCCCAGAATGCCTGGCCTGGGGCAAAGGCAAACTTCAGCAAGATTTGTTTTGCCTTATCTTCAGAAGCCAAATTCAGACCATGTGAAAGAAGTTGCACCATAAGAATCTCCTCGGTCTTTCAGACACATTTTGGGGACTTTATTTTTAATGAAATCAGCTAAATACTTCTTGATTACCCACCATCATTCTTGTATTGCCATAGTTCTGCATTCCTAGAATACCACTTGCAGTTGATGTTTGACATTGCTACAAAACAACCTAGTGGAGGTACTTTCTGACAAGTTCATTACCATGGAGCATCAGGACTCTCAAAGTCAGAAGAGAAGACATGACGGTCCAAGACCCTGTGTTACCCCTTCCATGCTTCAAGGGCTGAAGGAAGAGCAGAGCTGGTCTGTTCAGGCAATGTGGCTCCCCCTGCAGGGTGAAGTAGATTTGGGGCCTCTTGTGGCTCTGACAACACAGAGTAAGATTGCTCCCAACTTCCCCACACTACACATTCAACCAGAGCATTAAGTAGGGTGTTATTTCCCAAACATGACTCTGGCAGGTGAATTCCACACCAACCCCAGCCCACAGTTATCTTCCCCATCTCCGAGGGCTTACATTTCTCGTCTAACTTAGAATTGCTTGGATCATGCTTATATTCTCACTTTGTTTCATTCTGTTTAGTTTGTTCTGCTTCCACTGTTATCATCACTCTTTTCCACATAGGATTTTCTATTTTCCAATGACACATAAGTATTCTCCTAAAAGAGGACCTTGAACTTCACATGATTTTCCCTTCTCTTTAGAGAAAGTAGGAGGACTCTGTCAAGATGAAAGCAATGAATGAAGAGTGTTCTACAATTTTTTTTTTTGTTTTAGTAAAAATAAAACATGTTTTAAGTGCCTCTTCTGAGCCCTTGAAGTCTTCACGTTCGGGGAAGGAATCACACACACGAAGAACATATTCCCTCATGACACGAGAATGCACATCCATGTCCTGTCCTTGAAAGAAAGAAGCCCCTGTGTTGATGGCTCAGCAGAGGCTCAGGGGCCTGGGAATGGATCCCTCTTTTAGAAAACGCTGTAGTTGCAGGATTTTTCCTTTCAGGAACATTCCATCTCTTTAAACTATTGTATTTTTTACGTATCTTCTCGATTTATTAGCATCTGGTGTTTTGTGTTAGTCACATTTTGCTGATGTTTTTTTGCTTAATTAAAAGACTGAGAGGATATTATGGGCCCGTATCGTGCTTTGACTGGGACACTGGTTGATTGATATTCCTGTTTGGTGAGTAGAAAAGACAAGCTGAAAGTTAGAGATTGTTCTTTTCACTGATGGCAAAGGGATATCAGTTCCTCTTGGTCATAGATTCTTGGAAGAACCCGGTGGATGTGAGCAAGATATCTCAAGTAATGGACCTTTAGTGGCCTCTGAACAGTCTGGAACCCAGAGACTGGAAGAGCCCCGAGATGGTCAGCAAATCCCAGATTTACAGGATTGAGGCCACAGTGGAAGGAAAGGGAAACACGTGTTAAGAATTTCTTCCATTTTGAATGCTGAAATGGAATGCTAAAATTAAAAAAAGAAAAATGAAGCTGAATCTAATAAGTGATTGCACTTGCAACAGAAGAAAATTTAAAAATCCCACATGAGAAAGTAAGAAAGCTTCGAAGTTCTAATTAGGGAAAAAGCCAAATTCAAATCCCAATTTGGCTCTTGCTTCATCTACCAAGTGGCAGGTGGGCAAACAGATTCCAGAGAACTATTTTCTCATGTCCTTGTGCACACAAGAAGAAGAGAACCATATTTAATAGATGATTGAAACAAATATAAAATCTGGAAGCAAGTTTTGAGATGAGAATTATTACCTACACTTGTTTTAGAGGATAAAGTCAAATCCCAGACAGGGTAATCAACATGCCAGTTACCCCTGGCTCTAAGTGGCAGACATTTAAACTCGGGAACTTGGCCACTATTCACTGCTCTTTGAAGTCTATGACACTTACGTCTCTGGAGGAATACTCATGTTGGCCCTCCTAGAGAAATCTTAAATATTGTCAATGGAAAAAAATGTGCCAGTTTTGTATTATTGGCTTTCTAATGTGAGGGAATTGCCAATCACCCTGACATTTATTCTTCCAATAACACAGTTGGAGTCAAGGTTGCAAAGTTGCTAATTGTGATTAAAGTGTAGGATGCTTGATCACACTAATGTCAGAGAAGCAAGGAAATTAGATACTGAATTTACATTGCAGAAATCAATACAGGAATGTCACATCTCTACAGGGGGTTGGGTTCTCAAGTCAGCTTCTAAAGCAAGCACAACAAAGAGTCAGAAATTACCCTTCAGCCTCACTCAGAAGGTACTGCCTTGGAGATCCTAATCCTGACTCTCAGCTCATCCAACACAGACTGCATTTGCTCCAATTGTGGAACAGACTGCTCTTTCTTCAGTGGAGGACCAGATGAAGTGGTGAGTTGGCTTGCATTCAGGAGCAATGTTGTATGAAAAATATGTATCTTTAAACACTAAACATGCAGCACAGTGAGATGCTCACTCCTGGGAGGCTCAGGAGGACTGGCTACCAATGGAGAAACAGCAGATCTACAGCTCCCTTGTTAGGTTGCCTGAGGGTGTGTGTCCAAGTAGAATCACTAGTGAGATCGCCTATATAATTTGAATTCTTCCAGTCCTCCCTTCCCTCTCCTTGTTTTTACCCAGAATTAAGTTTGCCAAAATTAGATGTATATCAGGTCTTGACTTGAGTGAACTTGACTGTGGGACTTAGCCAGGTGGGCCATAGGTCTTGGCTTGTGAAGCTACATAGACGCACACATGGACTGACTTAGGAAGACTTCTCTGCCAAAGAGTCTCTGTGCTTCCATCTCAGCCACATTCTCAAGGCAGCAGTTGTAAGGCAGGATGTTGCATAAGGTGGTGTCATTGGGAGTCAAAGGAACTGTGTCCTCAACCTGGTTCTAGGATTAGCTAGCTGAGAGACCTTCCAAGAGTTGTCCAACCACTCACTCAGGTTCTTCATTTTCAAAGACAGGGCTCAGGTCCGATACCTGGGGGTACTGTTCATCCTAAAGCTGTGTTAGGAGTTGATACAGATGGTTACTACAAACACCGGAACCTCAATCAAAATAGAACACAGTTGGGCTGGGGTGTGGCTCAGTGGTGGAGCTGTGTTCAGCATGCATGAAGCTCTGGATCTGACCCCCAGATCTACATTAAAAAAAAAAAAAAAAAAAGACAAGAGACTAAATTGGTGATATTTTTATTCTCCCTTTCTCTGCCCTTTGTCTATCCCTCTCTCCTTTTCCCTCATCTTCTTCCTTTTCCTTGTCGCTTTCTGATCCTTTCTCTTCTGATCCCTCCTCGCCTCTTGTCAATTTCTCTACCTCCTCCTCTCTCTTCCTCCTCTTCTTCCCTTCCACCCTTCCTCCTTTTGTTTCCTCTTTCCTTCCTTCCATCCTTCCATTGTGTGAAGGCCCTAAGGATACAAAGATAAACTTGAGATAAGACCGTACCATCTGTCTTGTACATTGAAAAGTCTTTTCCTTTCCCTTATTTTAAACGCAACTGAACAAATCTAGTCTGATACTATTGAGGTAGGATAATTCAGTGTGAAGATTCTTCAGAAAAATAACATCCTTTATCCAATTTAGATAAGTACTTTGTAGGCTCTAGTAGGATGTCACACAAATTCTTCTAAATTATTAAAATGTTTCCTGAAGCTGTTTATGCTCTATTTCTTGATTCAAATAAATAAATAAATAAATAAATAAATAAAAAATAAATAAAGGAAAAGGGACAAAGGGACTAAAACTTCTAGCATAGTATTGTCATTCAGGACCATATAAAATCTTTCTCCCATTATATCCATTTAGTCCCAGTTCTAGGAGACCAAGACAGTGTGGTTTATAAAAAAAAAAAAAAAAAAAAAAAAAAAAAAAAAAAAAAAAAGAAAGAAAAAAAAAGAGCCCAGGTGAAACCAGACAGACATGGTTCACGTGGTAGCTGTACGACCCACCAATGCTCACGTTGGATGCATAACTTCACTCCTCAGAGTTGCTAATTCTGCATAAACAAAATGTAAGTGATAATATCTACCCAGCAGAATCGTGGAGCAAAGGAGCATGGCGCAGGCAGGTGCTGTTCCTCACTAGAGTTCTGCACAAATCATAGGCATATGCATAAGCAAATTATATATGTGTGAGTGCTGCACACTTAGACACAAAAGAGAAGGAAACTGTGTGATTATGAGAACAATTCAAGAGAAAGCAACTCGCATTCACATAGCCCCTGCCTTTGTGTCAAGGATTGTGCTATTGAACTTGATCAAGCAATAGTAGCAAATTGATTTCAGAGTATGTACTGTAACGGTTAATCAAACAGATGATCCTTTGTCCCTCATGTAAGCACTTGTAGGAGTTCCCTGTGGACAGCTAGCTTCCCTCCAGGTGGTGATTCGGACCCAGGCTCCTTTCGTCCTGTCTTCTGGCCACACTCCCTGTCACATGCATTCCACTGACAGAGGTGACTAAATCATTCCTGTTTCCTGCAAGTATTGGTCTCAAAGTGACACATCTCACTCATTTTCTCAGTCCAACATTGAGAATTACCCAAAAGGCCACACCTGACTCTAGGGGGAGCTAGTGAGGTAGTTAAAAGCCAGGCTGTCGCTTCTCAGAAATGGCTCTGTGCCAAGGAAGGCCAGCAAAATATTGGTGGACAGCTGACTGCTCTCTGCTACGGTGACTTGGAGCATGTTAGACCACTTTCATGTTTGAAGTAGGTATTAAATCCCTATCTTATTAGTAAGGAGATTACTAGTCAGCTTTCAGGTGACCACCAGGCCTCGTTTCTCACTCTAATGCAGACTCCAACAGGTCCAGTCCGGCCTCACCGTAGTCCTGTGAGGCAGAAATCACAGACTCCTGAATAATTGGTTGGATTATACCCACAAAACTTGTCCCCAAATGTATTCACTTGATGTAAAAATATGCAGTTACTGGCTTCCATGGACAAACGAACATCTGGTCCTGTGGGTCCCCATTCCAGCAGGAACACAGTTATCTGGGGCTAAGCACTTGTTCCCTGATTCCCATGCTTCCGAGGTGGCATGTGCTTTCCAGTCCACACACCAATAGGCCATTCCCACATTATCCCTTCACCCATCAAAGTCATCTACCTGTTCTCTCTTGGCTTTTGAGCCTAGCACCGGTGCTATAAAAGGTATCATTGTTGTCTCATTTCTTAGCAAGGAACTTCAACATTTAGGTCTAAAAACTCAAAACAGTCATGAGGAGTTCAAACAAGTTAAATATATATTCCTTTTTGAACTGGCAGGAAGAGTCCATTTAATACTCTCCGGCATCTTTAAATTTTGTTCTTCTCACTCCTGTCTCTCATTTCAGATGATTATTCATTCCTGATTCACAAGCTTATCGCAGTAAATTTCCCTGCAGCCTGGCCCCAGAGGTATCGAATGAGCTCTCCTAGGCTGCAAGATTGGCTTGGTGTCTTTTTCCCCAGTTTTCTCCCTTCTGGCTTTATCTCCATTCTTCATTCCACTCCCAACAACAGCTTTGTTTCTATCAGTTCCATTCATCTAATCAAGGCATCAGCTATTTGTCAACTAAGCCCAGTGAATTTTAACTCCATGTTCTCAGGATTAGAGTTCCATAAAGTAGTTGAAAAGCAGAAGACAAAAGGGAGAAGAGGGAAGATTTACATTAATTGAAAAGCAAGGGAGCAGCAGGAGCCCATAATCTACTCCCTCTGAGCCTGAAAATCAACTTCAGCTTTGCAGGCACCTCAGGGAATTTTCCTTGTCCACCCAAACCAATCTCATCACATTTAATTTAGTGCAATATTAATTAAAATCCTAACTCTCTGCAGTAGCCACGTTCTGCCCTGACATTATAGTAAGTTGTAGCATGGAAGCATAGAATTTTCACTTTATAAATTTATTTATTATTTGGGTTCCCCAGAACATGGTTTTTTTAAAACGTCATCTCACCTTGTGCAATTTTCTATCATTTAATGGAGTATTCATTCAAATTTTTAATGTTCTATCTCAGAACCAAGTCTTGGTTTTCATACTTTTCTCTCTACATTCTCAGGAACACATTAAATTGCATTTTTACTTTATTTTATTTTTTTAAATTTTCATTGTGTTATGAACATTTACCATGAGATCTGTCCAAGTGCACAACACTATACTGTCAACTATAAGTACAATGTTGTACAGCAGATCTCTGGAACATAATCATTTTGCTTACCTGAAGCCTTATATCTATTGAACAGCAAAACCCTATTTTACCTTGCCCTCGATTCTGGGCAACTATCATTCTACTTTCTTTGAGTTTGACTATTTTAGATTCCTTGTGCAAATGGGGTCATGCAGTGTTTTTCTTTGCATGACTATTTTATATCCCTGAGCATAGACTTCTCAAAGTTCATCATCATGTCACATATGGAAGAATCTTTATTTTCTAAGACTGAACAATATTACACATTGTGTACATACTACATTTTCTTAACCCAGTCATCTGTCAATGAAGATTTAGATTGCTTCCATTTCTAAGTTATTGTGTTGCAATGAATATGGTAGTACTCATATATCTCTCTGAGATCATGAATTCAGTTGTATACCAAGAAGTATAATTGCTAGATCATTTGGTAATATTATTTTTTTTAAGAAATCACAATACTGTTTTCCCTGGTAGCTTTACCATTTTCCATTCTCACCAATGAGATACTAGTACTCTGGTGTTTATCCATACCTTCATTAGCACTTCCCTTTTGAAAATAACCATTCCAGTAGATGTGAGGTGATATCTTCTGTGATTTTGATTTGCAGTTCCTTGGTGATAAAAGTCACTGGGGATGTTTTCCTATACCTGTCAGCACTTGTATGTCTTCTTCAGAGAAATGTCCATTTAAGTCCTTTGCCATTTTTTAATCAGATGTTTTATTTTTTATTTATTTATTTATTGCTATTGCATTTTGAATATTAATCCTTTAATAGATACATGGTTTCAAATATTTTCTCCCTTCCTTTAGGTCATCTTTTCACTTTGTTGGTTTTTCCATTGTTGAGCTGAATCTTTTAGTTAGAGTCCCACTTACCTCACTTTGTTGTTTTACTTGTGGTTCTGATATCATGTCATCATCTGTCATGAAGGTTTTCTCCTGGTAGGAGTTTTAAATTTCCAGATTTTACATCTAAATCTTTGTTGTTGTTGTTGTTGTTTTCTATATTTTTTAAATCTACCTCTAAATCTTTAATCCAATTAATCCAATGGTGAAACATGGAAAGCATTTCCTCTAAGATGGGAAGCATGACCAAGATGCCACTCTTGTCACTTCTATTCAATACATTTCTGGAAGTCCTAGCCAGAGTAATTAGGTGAAGAAAAGAAGTAAAAGTCATCCAAATTGGACAAGAAGAAGGAAGATCATTTATGTTTGCAGGTGACATGATCTTAAATGTAGAAAAACCTAGACTTCATACACACACACAGATAACTTTAGAGCTAATAAACAAAGTAACATATCAAGATACAAAATCAACATATAAAAATCAGTTGTATCAAAATCTTTGATACACTATCAAAAGATCCAAAAAAAGATTAAGAAAAAGTTAAAGTATCAAAAAAGCACAGGAATAAATTTAACTGAAGAGGTGCATAACATATACAATGATAAATTCAATTTACTTGGACTGGAACACTTGGTATTATTAAAATGTCCACACTATTCAAAGAAATCTAAATATTCAATGCAATGCCTGTGAAAACACTAATGATGTTTATTTTTTGCAAAACCAGAAAACACATTTCTGAAATTTGTATGGAATCACAAAAAATGCTAAATTGCCAAAGTAATTTTGAGAAAGAAGAACGAAGTGGGAGGTATCACACTTCCTTATCTAAGAGAAAGGCCAAGAAAACTGTTTTCCATCATTCTACACAGTCTGTTCTGTGGTCCCATAGAACATCAACTCAACAAGGACTGCCTAACAAGGTTTCATGCTCATGCAAGTTGTTGACAAAGCTACCTAATACATTATCCTTTAGCATATTCATGACACAAGTTTAACAAAGTTAAAGCTCTGAATGTGCTTCTGTTAACAAAGTAAAAACCTTTAAATAAAACCCTGTGCTTCCCATATTTAACCTACTTTAGCATCCCATCCCACTGTCTGTATCATGAAACACCTAGACACAACTGCTGGAATTAGTGTTCCATATTAAATATTCTGAAAAAATGTTTTTCCTACACAAGTGCTAGATGAAATCGTTGGTTACAGTTCTTCATCCCTTCCTGCATTCATCCTCTCTGCCATGAAATTTTTGATTCTTCCCATAAGCCTTCACTTTGTTCTTGACCATGTGACTTGCTTTGGCCAATAGTATATTATTGCACACCTTAAGCAACAACTTGCATAGGTGAGCTTGCATTGTTGAACTTGTCCTCTTGCACAACTGCCATGACCGTGAGAAGAACATGCCTCTGCTAACCTACTATCCCAGAAGGCAGAGGGAGACCTATAGGGTAGAGGAGCCCTGGCCAACCCACAGACCTGCAGCCTAAAGCAGGGCTTCCCAGCTACCAGAAAAGCATGATCAAGAGATCAAAGTTGTTTTGCATGACTCTGATATTCTGATATTTTCTCTCATGAAGCCACAACTCACTAACATAACATGCTGCTAGGTTCTGGTCTTGAAATGTCAGGCTACATACAAGTAGTAGAAAAAAGAGCTCTCTACCTTTAATGATCTCATAGTAAATAAAAACAGGAGAAATAACAATTAGTTATAATTCAAGAGGAAAAAAGAGTGAGAGTGCTGAAAGAAGTACCAATAATATGCTATGGAAAAAAAACGATGTGCAACTGATGCTATGTACATGTTCTTAATCAAGAAGAGAGAACTTTGGCTGGTTATTAAAAAGATCACACTTGAATCAAGAGAAAAGACTTTCCAAAGTAGTGAAACAGCATGCATGAAGCAAAGAAGGGTAAATATTTCCCCCTGAGGAAATGGTAATGTGTCAGTCAGCTTTTCATCATTGTAAGCCAATACCTGATACAAACAACTTGGAGGAGGAAAGGTTTATGTGGGTCATGATTTCAGAGGTTTCAGTCCATGGCCACCTGGCTCCAAGGCAGAAACATCATGGCGGAGCTCCTGACAACCAGGAAGCACAGAAAGAGGATGAGAGAAAAGATCAATCCTTCTAGGGCATGCCCTCAGTGACCTGCTTCTCCCACTAGGTCCCACCTTCCAAGAATCATTCAAATTATTAATCCATTATATCAATCAATCCATTGATGGAGCCGGGGGTGGTTGCACACACCTTAATCCCAGCACTTGGAAGGTTGAGGCAGGAGGATTGCGAGTTCAAATCCAACCTCAGCAATGGCAAGGCACTTAGCAACTCAATGAGACCCTGTCTCTAATAAAATACAAAAAAGGGCTGGGGATGTGGCCCAGTGGTCGAGTGCCCTTGAGTTCAATCCCTGGTGCCAAAGTAAAAAAAAAAAAAAAAAAAATTAATCCATTGATGCAGTTGGAGAGTCTCATGGTCTAATCATTTCTTTTCTTTTCTTTTTTTAAAAAAAAAATATTTATTTATTTGTTTTAGTTGTACACAATGGCTTTTATTTTTATATGATGCTGAGGATCAAACCTGGGCCGTGCATGTGCTAGGCAAGCGCTCTACCCCTGAGCCACAACCCAAGCCCCCTAATCATTTCTTAAAAGCAATGATAACAGATCGTATTCTTTCTTATATTTGTATTTGTGTGCCCTTATTGCAACTGGAAATACTAGATAGTTACCCAAGCCCACAAAGCTGTTAGATGGCAGAGCTGAGTTCTATAACCTAGGTCTTCTGACTCTAGTATACACCTCTGTTCCACATGTGTTTACAGAATCTGGTAAGGAATGGAAAAACAAAAATGGAAAATTAGCTTGCAGTTGTGCCTGGAAGTAGCCACAAGGATACAAGAATAGGGAAAAGAAGTAAAATGTATCAATAATTATTATTCTCATCATAATCATAACAACAGAATCAACCACAATAAGAACAAAACTGCAATAGCAGATAGCCAGTGACAGATATTTATTACACACTTACCATATTCTATGTGTTTTTCTAAGGACGTTTTTGTATGTTACTTGTACTTCATCATCATAACCCTGTGAGGAAGTTTCTGTAAGTACTGAACAAGATGAAACACGTAAGGAGAAGAGAAGCTCTGCCGCTTTCCATGGTCACATGGTCACAGTAACTGGGGGAGCTGGAAAACAAAGTTAATCCTATCTGTCCCAAGAAGCTAAACTACCATGATCAACTTCAGCAGAAAATTAGAGTCATGTAGGGGCCTTAACAAATACCAATATGCAAGTTCTGTCCAAACTCATTGTACTAGAACCTTGGTTCATGGGGCCCCAGGCATCAAACCATCTGAAAAGCCACCCAGGTGATTTTTTAAAATTTTTTTAATTTGATTCAATTTGTTATACATGCTTTTAGAGTGCAATTCCTTTCATATTACATATAAAGAGCACAGTTTTCCAAGTCATTGGTTTTACACAAAGTGTTTTCATACCATTTGAGTTATTATACATGCAGTTAGTATATTGATGTCCAACTCCTTCTGCCATTGTTTCTATCCCCTTGCTCCTTTCCCTCCCCTCCCCCCTTTTATCTATTTAACATTCCTTCATTCCTCTCAATCCCCTTCCCTTGCCACTATAATTCAGTATCATCGTAGCAAAGGAATCAATCGACCTTTGGTTTTCTGGGATTGGCTGACTTCACTTAGCATTATTTTCTCCAACTCCATCCATTTACCTGCAAATGCCATGATTTTATTCTCTTTTAGTGCTGAGTAGTGTTCCATTGTGTATATATACCAAAGTTTCCCTATCCATTCATCTATTCATGGGCATCGGGGTTGTTTCCATAATCTAGCTATTGTGAATTGTGCTGCTATGAACATTAATGTGGCTGTGTCCCTGTAGTATGCTATTTTTAAGTCCTTTGGGTATAGACCGAGGAGTGGGATAGCTGGGTCAAATGGTGGTTCCATTCCAAGTTTTCCTAAGAATCTCCATACTGCTTTCCAAATTGGCTGCACCAATTTGCAACCCCACCAGCAATGTAAGAGTGTGCCCTTTTCCCCACATCCTCACCAGCATTTATTATTGTTTGTGTTTTTGATAGCTGCCATTCTGATTGGTGTGAGATGAAATCTTAGAGTAGTTTTGATTTGCATTTCTCTAATTGCTAGAGATATTGAACATATTTTCATATATTTGTTGATTGATTGTATATCTTCTTCTGAAGTGTCTGTTCAGTTCCTTAGCCCATTTATTGATTGGGTTGTTTGTTTTTTTGATGTAAAGGTTTTTGAGAGCTTTATATATCCTTGAAGTTAATGTTCTGTCTGACATGCATGTGGTAAAGATTTGCTCCCATTCTGTAGGTTCTCTGTTCACCTCACTGATTGTTTCTTTTGCTGAGAAGAAGCTTTTTAGTTTGAATCCATCCCATTTATTAATGTTTGGTTTTAGTTCTTGCACTATAAGGGGTCTTATTGAGGAAGTTGGGGCCTAATCCGACACGTTGGAGATTTGGGCCTACTTTTTCCTCTATTAGGTGCAAGGTCTCTGGTTTAATTCCTAGGTTCTTGATCCACTTTGAGTTTTGACAGCCTCTTCAACAAATGGTGTTGGGAAAACTGGAAATCCTTATGTAACAAAATGAAATTAAACCTCTATCTCTCTCCATGCACCCAGGTGATTTTTTAGTATAAGTGTTAGAGCCAGGCTGGATGGAGTCAAGTGGATGAGCTGGATGTAGAGCATTCACAAACGAAGTGGAAAAAATCCTATCAGACAGAAGTCGGAGTAAAAATTGCCTATGTTCATAAATTTATAAATCAATTGGGGAATTTTTGGAATTAACATCCTGATAAAGAAGATGATGTCCTAAATGGAGAAATATTTCTAGAATAGCCCACTGGGGCGTGATTGACCCATCTCACAGATGATCTAAGTACCAATAGTACCAGATAGCACTTGAAGTCACCAGAGGAAGAACAGGGGAAAGCAATGCGGGATTCTGTCGTCTTTCCTGCCCTGATTCCAACTAAAATTTTGAAATGATCTGGGTTAGATTTAGGCATCTTCTCACCTCAGTTTCTCACTTTTCTCATATTGCTTTTCCCAGGTTTCTAAGACCTGGGGAACTTTGCACGTTTTCCTTAGCTCTCCACTGCAATGGATACTCTCGGGTCCCTGTGGCAACTTGACCTGTGAACCGTCCATCTCAAAATGACAGCTTCTATGAGCAACACTTGCTGTGGTGTAAAGGTACTCACTAAGGCTGGACACAGGCTGAGAACCCTCTGTATGTCAGGAAGACCTTGAAAAGCCATCAGCACTGGTGCAGGCATACAAGTCACTCTACCACACATGATCTGAGAGCCAAATCAGGTAGCAGCCAGGCAGCAGATCAACCTCAGAACCAGGTAAGAACATGCACCTGCTAAATGCAAATCATTCTCCTGCCTATTCTATTTGCTTAGTTGCTCTTTAGATCTTTCTTTGTCAATTACAATTTTTTTTTTCAGTTTCACTTGCCAAGCCTGACCTTGTGTGTTTTCTTGCCTACTACATTTGAATGAAGACTCCACTGACCAGAGGTGCAGCAGCACGTGGTAGAAGATGAAGCCCTTCATATATGTGCTATGCTTTACAGAAGTCCACAGCTAAGAGCAAGGTCACTTTGCTCCTCTGCAACACCCCAGGAATGACACAGGGCAACGGGTACAACCCCAATTAGTCAAAATGATGAAGTTGAAATTCAACATGGAATGAGTATTAGAATTTTAAAAGCTTAGGGTTGGAAGGGAAATTGTCTCAACTCACAACAAAGCTTATATCAGGATTGGGATCATTTCTTTAGCCAACCAACATTTTGCTGAGCACCTACCCTGTGCTAGTAACAGGCTCTTTTGATGTCCCCAAAGAGTCTAAACTCTGGAATAGTGATTGACAAATGAGGGACTGTGGGCTGGATTTGGCACAGGGCCTGTTTCACTAAATCAAGCTTTATTGGAGAGCAGCCATGCCCATTCATTTACATGTCGGCTGCAGCTACTGTTGTGTCATCGCAGCAGAGCTGCAGAGTTGTGACAAAATCTGTGTGGGCTCACAAAGCCAAAAATATTTACTCAGTCTTTACAGAAAAAGTTTGCTGATCCCTGTATCTAGGAAAAGGAGGGTTAAGTGGAATCAAGTGTGGCAAGTAACAGTAGAGAATTCTGCGTGAGACACAATAGTGTGGGCTCAAATGAAGGAGGGGGTGAATTCACAGGGAAGAAAAATGTCTTGAAAGATATCCAAGTAGAGAGGCAGGATATAGGAATGCCAGGCAGACATGACAATGTCGGCAAAATAATGGAGAAAGAAGACAGCCATGCTCATGGGAGAACTGCCAATGCTTCAGTGTAACTGGCATTTATGATATGCTGAGCCGGCACAGGGATTGGAGAGGGAATGGAGGAGAGGAGTCAGCAGAATGGTGTGCAGAAACCACCTTGGAGGGCTTTGCATACCAAGCCAGAGCTTCTGAGCATGGGTCTAGGGACCCAAGAGACTTTTTTGAGTGACAGAGACTATACTAAAAACGAAATTCTATACTGCCTGCTGTTCCAGGCCAAGCAATCCCGCAGAAGCATTTGGGCTTCTGTAATTAGTATGCCATTATATCATGACTTTTAGTTTCAATGGAATAAATTGAACCTCTGTTAAGTGGGCATTAAGCTATTTCCTATCCTTATAATAGTTCATGGCAACTAGAACAATAGCTAAGAAGGAGAGTTACAGGGTATGGTAGGAACAGATGATTTCGAGATCTGGTTTAATCTAGGGGAGTTGAAACTGTTGTCCCCAGGAAGGGACAAAGACTCAAGACCTTAGTTGATACTATTTAGGAAAAGAGTCAACGGATCACGTGAGATTCATCTAAAGATTTCAAAATCTGCAAAACCAGTTCATTCCAAATGATGCTCCACTCCCTAGTATGGTGCTAGAGTTTCTGTGGTATGCCCTAGAAAGGCTCATGTGTTGGAAGTTGGTCCCCTGTGTGGTCATGTTGGAGGTGGTGGAAAATCTAAGAGATGGGGTCCACCAGGAAGTATGAGATTACTGGGGACATCAGCTTCAGAAAGGATGAGCCTTGCAGTGTAAATTAGATCTCATGAGAGTAGGTTGTTATAAGAAGAGGAAGGCTGGCCCCTGTGTGTCCGGCTTCCTTTCTTACCACGTTATATCTCTCTCTTTCTCTCCCTTCCCCACCCTCTCTTTTTCATACACATCCCTGCTATGGTGATGCCATCTACCATGGAGCCTTCACCAGAGCCAAACAGAAACCAGGGTCCTGCACGTGGACCTCCAGACCTGTGAGCTAAATAAACCCTTTTTCTTTAACAATTACCCAGCTTCAGGTATTCTGTTATAGTAATAGAAAACAGGTTGATACAAAGGACCACTAGATTAAAATCTCATCGAAACTACCTATAAAATAGAAATAATAATGGTATCCAACTCAGGGTGTTGCTCTACAAACAAAAGAAAGTGATGCATAGAAAGTGCCTGGCCTACGGGCTAACAAACACTGGGCATTTAAGAAATGTTAACTATCAAACTTAGTACATGTCTTTTTATTCTGGTCTCTAAAAATTATGAACCTGCCTTATTCACCTTATACCCCTCTCAAAAAATTTTGGATCCATAAATTAAAATTTTGATTTGGGCATGTCAGTTATACTTTTGGTGAATCAGTGAATCTCACAGGCAGAAGGAAGCCAGAATTGATGGAGCACCACCTTCCACTGAGTCTGGGACTCCCTCTTCAGAATCCCTAACAGATGGTCTTTCAGTATCCACTTGGATTAGCCCAGCGATGGAGCCACTTGCTCCCTGAATGGGCAGCTCTGATGACAAGAAAATGTTTTTTCTATATAGATCTCAAGTTAAGTTTCCTGAGACAGCCATCCATTGGCCTTAGTCCTCTCCTCTGGGTCACATTAAAGGTAACATTTGTCCCTTCCACGTGATGATCCTTCAGATGCCCTGACAGCATCTTTCTCATGCAGAGACCAGACCACAGGATGGGATCCCTCTGTGGCCCTGCACTACCTTCTCTTTGAACTTCAGTCCCAGAGGTTCTTAGCCACTAATTCATATCTTATTCATCTCTTCATCCAAGCACTCAGCCCAGTTGCAGGAGTAAGCACTCAGTAAATGTCTGTTTGCAAATGCAAGGCAGGTGATAAAGGGGACAAATCCTGTCTCCAAATATAGTACTCTAAAAATAATAATAATAATAATGTTAAGTGAAGTTAGCCAATCCCAAAAATCCAAATGCCGAATGTTTTCTCTGATATAAGGAGGCTGATTCACAGTGGGGTTGGGACAGGGAGCATAGGAGGATTAGAGGAACACTAGAAAGGCCAATGGGAAGGGAGGGAAAGGGAGGGGCAAGGGGGTAAAAAGAAAAAACAGATGGTAGAATGAGATGGATATCATTACCCTAAGTGCATGTATGAAGACACGAATGGTGTGAATAGACTTTGTATACAATCAGAGATAGGTAGAAATGTGCTCTATATGTGTATTATGAATTATAATGCATTCTACTGTCATATACAACAACTAAAAAACAAAACAAAAAAAAAAAAAACTGAATAACCTTTTGGTCAGTTCTATCCCAATCTCTAATGTGCATCAGAAGGCAACAGGAGGAAGTCAGTAATGATGCCGATTTCCATAGCAAACCTTCAGATTCCACCTGGAGTTTTCCTGGTCACCTGCATTTTTATCAAGCACCTTAAGTAACTCTGAATCAGGTAGGTGGTCTACTGACTACTCCTAGAGAACCATGCTTTAAGCACTCTGAGCATCAAGCCAACAACTTTTATTAAACTTGATATATGGAAGAGGCAAATATATGCCAGTGACCGTCACCTGGAACAACTTGTCATTTGCCCTCTTATTATTTCTTTCTCCTGGAAGCATTTTTCCCCAGGTTACCCAGCCGTAGCTCCCCTCCCATGCTGAGAGGTAAGTATGCTCCATCTATTACATTCTTCTCAGACCTCCTAAGGAGATAATTAGGCATTGCAATTGATTGCAATTTATTAATCAGAGCAGGATGTTTTAGAGTTGAGGAGGAAGAGCACAGTGCTGAAGTCAAGTACAAATGCAAAGCAGGTGTTCACAGTGACAAGGAAATAAGACACAAATAGCCACATCAAGGATATTTTAAGATGATGTCTACTTTATACTGTGGCTTTCTGGTCTAGTAAATGGGGATTTTAAAGCCATTTTGGTCTATCGCCACAGCTGACTGCGAGGTTCCTTCACTAAATATTTACTGAGTGTCTACTATATACTTGGTACTGTCCTTATTGCTAAGAATACATTAGCAAATAAGACCAAATCCTGACCTTATGGAGAAATAGATGATAAATGCGTCGATACATATATTTATACCATATTATATTATGCAACTCAGTCAATAAATGGGACTGAGTGATGGAATCAGAGGGAAGAAGGGAAGAGCACTGGTGAGGTCTTGTATTAATTGGGAAGTTCAGAGAAGGACTCTCGAAGGAGGCAATATTTGAGCAGAAATCTCAGTGACGGAGATCCTAAGGTCAGCACTCATAAAGATCTGGTGAAAGAACCCTCCAAGCAGAGGAAATGGTAGTGCACAAAGTCTAGGTGGGTATCAGAAGGTGAGGCATGCATGTTACAAGTCAAAAGAGCAGCGTGATTGAGCAGAGTGAGGAGGCGTGCTGGACCCCAATAAGGTTACGGGGTGGGTTGGGGGGAAGCACTCTGAAAGGTAGTCTATAAGGAGGCAGCATGGGTCACAGGATGTTAAACCAGCAAGAATCTAAGCAGTCATCTTGCCCAGACTTTCGATGCATTGTTGGGAAAACATAAACCCCCAGAAGTTAGCAGGTCTCTTGTAAGTGGGGAACTGGTTCCCAAGTCCTAATGTGTATAACACAGCCCTTGTTTTTATCTTCTTTGGGTTCCTTCCTGCCATTGTTCTTTCACTTCCTCTAGTTTCTTCATTTCCTATTCTTCTACCTTCTTTTCCAAGCTCCCTTCTGTATCTGCCCCGTATCCTTCCCCTTTTCACAGTGTTTCTATCCTCTCTCCATCTCTCTCGTCTCTCTCTTCCTCCTGATGACATCACTAATTTCTTAATCTTCAGTTTGGGGTAATGTGACACCAAGACAACAAGACTTATCCCTACAGGAAAATTGTTCTAACAGCAGATGATTTCAAATATTGGCATCAGAGAACCCAGAAACATCACTCTCCTAGTCTCTCTGCTCTCTTCAAAAATAAGTGTTACTTTAGATGAAAACACCTCTTCCTAATGTTTAATATCCAAGCCACTTTCAGAGGCTTTCTATCCACAACCCAATGCCAGGCATTTGGTATAGAAGGTACAAAGCAAGACTCAACTGGAACAAAATCCAACAGAGCATCCTAACACAATGCAAAGTCAGCCCCATCAAGGATGGAACAGGACAAAAACTTCAGCCAATCCACAGAAAATTACTACCTCTTTTAAAAAGGACAGTTGGCTCACATCTTGTCCATTTCTGAGAGCACATGTTTCCTTCCACCCAGAGTCTTGTAAAAGATGCTGAAGGAGGATGGGACTCTGTTTATATCAATAACCCAAGTAGATGTGTCTTTCCTGAACTGTGCAGAAGCGACTCGATGCAATGTGTGTTTGTCACGTCCTCTCCCAGTAAACATCCCCAAGTGAGTCCTAATACAAATCCCTCACCATTATATTTCAATTTCATATTTCTCACCATATAGCTAGAGAATAGAAAGTTGGCATGTGTAGAAATCGATTTTTCTTTTTCTGTAGAAAGAGCCCTTTGCTGTCACAACAAAGCATATTCTTTTCCTTAGAAAGAAAGTAAAAAGAATTACTAGGAGTACTTTTATCCTGCCAAACAGCCGACATCAGTCTTCTACACTGCTTTTCAACTTCTCCAACTCTATCTGCCACAGCTAAAAAAAAAAAAAAAAAAAAAATAGCTATGTACATATAACTGAGCCTCTAAAAAATAGCAATCTAAAACATACTCCCACAGTTAATCTCGCTGGGACTCAGTTTGCTCATCTGTAAAATAAGGGAGTCAAATAAATGATGTTTAGATCCGTGGTAACTCAACCATACTAATCCTCTAGATTCTCAACTGTTTGCATTGGGAATGATGTTACAGCTACACTAGAAATAGATAAGACGCAGAATTATTCTTCCTCTCCTTATCACAGATCAAATAAAATATTTTCAGATCCATTATTTATTTTAATCTTGATACCATTATATATTCTGCATCCATTTTTGGGGGGGAGGATAAGGAAGAAACTAAACTGTGTACATGGATTGCAGTGGGGTGCTAGAGAGTACCTTATGATGATTTGGGGTTGCATCTTTGGGATGTGATTACATTTATGGAGCTCCATAAAATGTTGGAGGTTTGTCACATTTTCTTCCCAAAATACAGTGATGAACCTGTACATGATTTCAGCAACCATTTTAGAACTCTGGAAATCGACCAAAGTCATACGATAAATTGGAAAATATTTATTCGAGAAAAACAACGAAATATCTAGAGATAAAGCGAGACTGTGAATTTTTAGGTGAACAGAGGGCTGGTTTCATTTGGATTATTGAAAAGCTGCATGTCCAAGGGCATTGTTGAAAATAGTAGCAGTCCCAGTGCCATTCTAGGAGGTCAAATGTCATAGCTTCATGAAGCTGCAATACTGACTAAGCCTAGCAAGACATTAGCCAGAAATGTGGTAGAGAAATCTACAGAACAAGAAAGATCCAATGTGTCTTGCTGATACCGCAGATGTTTCTGGTGGGCTATAAAGTTACATGTTTGCTCTAGAGAAAGAGAGAGGGCCCTAGCTATCTACTTATCCATGGTTGAAAGTGAGCCCTTGTGGGAGCAGCAAACTAAAGCTGAGGCATAGTTAATAACTGCCTACACTATGAAGGCATTCTGCAATCTACACAGTTGTCAGTTAAAAATCGAACTCTCAGATGCATAAGCCTAACTTCTGATTAACCTTCCACATTAAACTAAGATAACAGAAGAAAGGCCAGAAAAGCCATGCTTAAGTTAAAAAACAAAACAAAACAAAATACTCAAAATATGCTGGGGAGGTAGAATTTGACAGAATCAGTCCAGCCACGTCACTAAACAAATGATTAAAGCAACAACAACATCCCTTAGGGTTGGGAAAATCAGCATCCAGGGTGCTACAATATATTATCCAAAATGTCCATTTTTAACAAAAACATTATGAAAAATGGAACAAAATATAAAAATTTGGCCAATACACAGGGGAAAAAAGCATCAATAGAAATGATCTCTGAGTATAACCAGATGTTAATTTTAGCAGAGACCTCAAAGAAGCTCTTATAATAAGCATATTTAAAGGAATAAAGAAAATATATTTAAAGAATTACAGGAAATATAACAACAATGTATCACCATATAGAGAATATCAATACAGTGACAGCAAATATAAAAGAAACAAAATTGAAAATTCTGGAATTGAAAGTACAATAACTGAAATAAAAAATATATCAGAGAGGCTTAGTACAAGATATGAGCTGGCAGAAGAACAAATCAGCTGACTCGAGAATAGATAGAATCCAAAAAGCAAGTTAAAAATGAAGAAACTGAACAGTGCCTCAGAGACCTGGACTACCATTAAGAGTGCCAACAGGTATGGCTTGGAATTTCCAGAAAAATAGAAGACAGAAGGGACAGAAAATATAAATAGATATTAAAGAAGTAAATAAATAATGGCTTCAAACTTCCCAGATTTATAAAAAACATTAACATGCACATTTCAAGATTATATCAATCTCCAACTCTGATATAGACAATAAGTTCAGCATCTAGATGCATCAGACCCTGTTAAAATCAAAAGACGGTGGGAAAATCTGAAACCACAATAGAGTAATACCTATTCATCATCAGAAATAAGAGAAACCATAAAGCAATAGCTATGCAACATACTGGGAAAAAATTCAATAAATAATACTCAATCTTTCAAAACTATCTTCCAAAAATTTAGGTGAGGTAAAATAAAGACTTTCCCAGATATACAAATGTGGAGACTATCTTTTACTAGCATATCAGCCATAAATATCTCACATGAAATCCTTCAGGTTAAAAGGAAATGGAATCATATGGTAATTCAAATTTACACACACAAAAATAAAGATCATGGTAAAGGTAATCATAAAGGTATGTGTAAAAGCAAATATGAACACATTTTCCCTTCTTTCAGCTCACCTGTTTCAAAAGACAACATCTCTGCAAACTTATTAAAACTGTATTACTGGTTTTATGACATACGTATATATAATGTATATAAAATAATGTCCAAAGTGGGGAAGGGAATGAGGATAGATTAGAGCAGGTTTTCTATATTTGACTGACTTTAAGCATGAATAAATCTGAAGTTGATTTTGTTAAGGTAAGGCAATTGTTTAATCCCTAGAGTAAGCACTAAGAAAACAACTTTTAAATATTTAATAAAAACATCAACAAAGGAATTAAAAATGATTATCAAAAAGGCAATAACAAAGGAACAGAGGAATGAAAAATATATAAGATGCAGAGAAAACAATTTTCAAAGTGGCAGAAGTAAATTAACCATAGCCAACATTAAATGTATATGGATTAAGCATTCTCAGCAAAAGGCCAAGTCTATCAAACTGAATAAAACAAAAATTAGACCCATAATATGCTAATACATAGACACAAAGACAAAAGATTAAAGTGAAAGGATGAAGAAAGATACACACCATGCCAACATTCATAGGAAGTCTGTATTAATATCAGCAAAATAGACTTTAAGATAGAAGATGTCAGTAGAGACATAGGAAAATTACTTCAGTGGTAAAATAAACAGAAATACATACCCATTGTAACCATATGCCCACATAACAGGGAAGTCCTAAAATTCATCAAGGAGAAATGGACAGAACTGAAAAGAGAGTCAAAGAATAATAATTGGAGATTAAAATGCCGGTCTCTCACAAATTGAAAGTAAAACTACACAGAAAATTTCTTTTTTTTAAAATATTTTATTATTATTTTTACATGACAGTAGAGTATATTTTGAAATATTATACATACATAGAATAAGTATAACTTGTTCCAGTTAGGATCCCATTATTGTGATTGTACATGATGTGGATTTACCATGGTCGTGTATTTATATATGAGGATAGGAAACATACATCCAATTCATTCTACTGTCTTTTCTATTCTCACCCTCCCTCCCTTCCCTTCATTCCCCTTGTCTAGTCCAATGAACTTCTAATCTTCCCCTCCCTTGTTGTGAGTTAGCATCCATATATCACAGAGAACATTCTGCCTTTGGTGTTTTGGGACTGGTTTATTTCACTTATCATGATATTCTCCAGTTCCATCTATTTATCAGCAAATGCATCATTTCATTTTTGTTAATGGCAAATATTTCATTGTGTATATATACCACATTTTCTTTATCCATTCATCTGTTGTAGGGTACCTAAGTTGGTTCCAAAACTTGGCTATTATGAATTGAGCTGCTACAAACATTGAAGTGACTGCATTACTATAGTATGCTGATTTTAAGTCCTTTGAGTATAAACCAAGAAGTGGGATAACAGGGTCAAATGATGGTTCCATCCAAGTTTTCTAAGGAATCTCCATACTGCTTTCCATAGTAGTTGCACCAAGTTGCAGCCCCACTAACAATGTATGAGTGAATCTCTTTCCCCACATCCTTGCCAACATTTATTATTACTTGTATTCTTGATAATTGCCGTCCTGACTGGGGTGAGATGGAATCTCAGTGTAGTTTTGATTTGCATTTCTCTAATTGATAGAGATGTTGAACATTTTTTCATATATTTTTTGACGATTCATATTTCTTCTTCTGTGAAGTGCCTATTCAGTTCCTTAGCCCATTTTTTGATTGGGTTATTTGTTTATTTGGTATTAAGTTTTTTTGCTCTATCTTAGGTGCTGATAGTAAAGATTTTTCTCCCATTCTGTAGGCAATGTGTTCACATTCTTGATTGTTTTCCTTTGCTGAGAAGAAGCTTTTTAGTTTGATACCACCCTATTTATTGATTCGCAATTTTATTTCTTGCACTTTAGTAGTGTTTTTGAGGAAGTTGTTTCCTAAGCTGACATGGTGGAGAGCTGGGCCTACTTCTTCTTCTAGTTGATGCAGAATCTCTGGTCTACTGTCTAAGTCCTTGATCTACTTTTTGAGTTTCTTATATGACTTAAACAAGTAAGATCAATGGTCAACCAACACAACTTAACTGGTGTCCATGGAGTAGTCCACCCATGATAGAAAAGTACACATTTTTTCCAAATGCGCATGGGACCTTCTCTGGTACTCACCAGGCAGTAGTCCATGCAAGATTATCAATACATTCTTGGGTATTGAAACATAAATATTATGCTCTCACAAAGGAATTAAATTAGAAACAAACAGCAGAAGCAAATGTGGAAAATCCATAAATATCAGAAAACATAACAGTGCTTCTAAGTAACTCATAGGTCAAAGAGATAATATGGAAAATTAGAAAATATTTTGAATTGAATGAGAATGAAAGTACAACATATCAAATTTTATGACAAATCATTAAAATAGTACTTTGATGGAATTTTATAGCTTTAAATGCCTATAGTGGAAAAGAAGAAATATTGCTAAATCAATAACCTAAACTTTAAACCTAAGAAACTAGAAAAGGAACAATAAACTGAACTCTAAAGCCAAAGCAAGAAAATCGAAGGTAACAATAAAAAAATTGCAACAGTAATCAATGAAATAGGAATCAAAACAGGAAGGGTGTTTTGCTTTGTTTTATGATACTGGGAATGGAACCCAGGGCCTTGTGCATGCCCAGCGAGTGCCACTGAACTGCATCCTCAGCCCAAAAAGAGTGTGTTCATGTGTTGGGATTCCTGGAGTTTTAGGGCCAGTCACAGCGACAACTAAATAACATTACTGGAAATGCCAGGAGAAAGCCCACGTGCAGTGAAGAGAAAGTGGATAATAGGGAGGGAAAGTACCATGCAAGACCTTTGAGGCTAGGGGTCAATGGGAAAACTGATGCAAAGATGGTTATCTGTCAATTCTGCTAACTTTCCATCACCAGGGTGGGGACATTTGATGTCCTGGATCCAGGCTGATTATTTCGAGAAGAATTGAGGTATTCAAAGCAAGAACTTGATACAGTGCTTGATTTCAGCAGTTTGTCATCTTAATAATGAAGCTATCAGTATAGCAACTATTAAACGCCTGACAAACACAGGAAGATAAATCTGATGGATGGGTGAATGGATGGGTGAATGGATGGGTAGGTAGATAAATGCTCATTAATTAATTTAAAGAATTATCAAGAGGTTAATAGAAATGTTGGTAAAAATCTAGAAAGTAGAAAGAAAAAAATTAGGAAACTGTCACAGAAGAAAGAATTATAGGCATACAAGAGAAAGAAAAAAGATAAGGGAAACAATTTATTGAAAGTCAACCACTCTCAGGAGGTTGAATTATGTTGAGAAGAAGCCCTTACCCACAGTCCAAATTCAGATAGGAGTAAATATGCAGGTGTGGGTAAGGACTGGGGAGAGCTGAAATCTGCTTCATTTTAGGTGAAATCATGTTGTGGGTGCTGGTGATGGGGATCATGGAAACAAAACCAAGCAAGATGGCGCACTGCATACGCTAGGAATCTCCTAGGTATGAAGGGACCCAGTTGAGACTTAGAGACAATCAAATCCTGAAAGGGACAGGCTAAATACTTGTAGTGGGACCTAGTAGCAGCTCTCTCCCTCTTTTTCACTCTTTCAATGTCTTTAACAGAAGCTGCCTGGCTTACTCATGCTTCTCTGTGGAAGTGAGTCATTTTGGATCAACTTGAAGAGAGGAGGGATTTCATGTCTGGTTGATGCAGGCAAGACCAGATTATGTGGGGGAGTGGGAATTGTAAACGAAGGAGATTCTGACAGTCCCGTCTGTGTGTGTGTGTGTGTGTGTGTGTGTGTGTGTAGGCAGGATGTTGTCAAGGAGGCTACTTTGAGACTTTCCTCTGCCCCACCTGGAGAGTGTTCATGGATTATGCATCCTCCTTTCCTACCTCAATCCCAGACAGGAGGCAAACAGCTCTGTGTGAGAGGACATAAGAGCACCCTACTTGGTGACCTTGGACACAGTGGACACAGGTGGGGGAGGGGCACAGAGGAAATGCAACAGTTTCTTTTTTCTGCTCTGTTTCCCCAAAATGGGAGATTGCTAGAGGGAAGATGGAGGAGAGTTCAGAGAGAAGCTTCTGGCAAAACTGAGGAAACAAGAAAGGGATGCGATCCTCAGTCTGGGACAAAACACCACTTGACATTTTCAGGTTGCACTCAGGTCTGAATCCAGCCAGATGGGACACATATTCAGGTAGGAACATAAAAATGGATCCCAGTGATACCGCCAGTTGCCGGTGACGAGTTCTGCTCCCTCAAATGTTGAAGTTTGAACATTAGAGAAGCACGCCGAGGCAAGCATATAAAGCAGGGTTTATTTAAAAGGGGTAACAAAGACTTCTCCTGGGAGGGAGAAGGGGGCCATTGCTGGTATCCTGGTATCCCCAGAAACGAGGCAGGTCTGGCTTTTTTATATGTCCTAGGCTTCCTTTGTTCTCCTGCTCTCTTCCCCTCATCTCTCTCCTTCTGCTTATATGTGACCAGGCCCAGTGACTAGGCTCAGGAATGCTGGGTGGGGTGGCTAAAAGGTGAGAAGCAGATGGGCTGAAGGGGGAAGGGCAGGATGGAGCAGCCCAGGACACATTAATTAACATCTTTACAGCTCCCTGTAGGGAGGGGCATTCCTGGGACAGGTTACCTTGGCAACAAGTTGGGGCAGGGACAGGTTCTTGATAAGGGTGGAGGAAGGGCTCTGAAGGAATTAACATTTTGATCCCTCAGGGGACAGTCTCCAACTTCCAGGGACTCACTCAAAATTGGCTTTCTTGATCTGACCTGACTCGATTTACCTATCTATACTGACTGCCTGTCTAATCAGAACACCCAACCTACCCAATATAAAAGACAGCCCAGCTGAGATGGGGCCCAGGGACAGGAGTATTTTCATGAAAGTAGTGGCATCTGAATTTTAGAAAATAAAGCTAGTTCTGCAGACTGTGCTAGGTGAGCTTTGTGCATGTGAATGACAGAGTAGATGTTTGGGGTGTTGGGTTGAGATGGGGATGACCAGACTCAAACCAAGGATCAGGAAGTTGCTTAAGGATCTTAGTATCTTGGCTGTTAAATCTGTCTAGGGGCAGACTTTGAACCTGACAATGATGTCACCCTGCTGGGTGGACTTCTTCTGAAAAGGAAGACATTCCTCAATGAGTCTATACCCAGCACCTGCCTTGTTAACTTCGTTGTAGGCAGAGATGGTCCATGCATCCCGTGGTGGGAGGTTGGCAGTTTAGTTACATGGTACAAAAGGAAAAATGAGACAGAGTGAGAAAAATATGGGTAGAGTGAGGGGGAAAGAGAGGAGAGAACTGGTCCAGATGGTTGGAAGGAGTTGGAAGGTTCCCATTTCTCTAATTGAGTCTCCACCTCTGATCTTCACAACTTCGAATAGCACCATGACAGGTTTCTTCCAGGGACACCGGCAGGTCATGCACCACAAGGCTATATCTGCTTCTCAAGGTATGGTGGTTTCTAGAGTTATCTCAGACTCCTGATTAATCTACTGAAGAAGCCAAAGTGGTCAGAGGCACCAAATGTTTTGTTTTAAAAAGACATGACTGGCCCAAGGGTAAAGGCTACTAGAAAAGAGGTTTTCAAAGGGGAGGGAGCCACCAAGAAAAGGGAAAAAGTTTGTGGAAGTCCCAGGAAGAGCATGGTGAAAGAAGTCCATGGAGCTCCCTGGTGCGCCTCTTCTGATCTTCATGGCTCTATTGGAGAAAAGGCAAATCCATGCCTCATCCTGGCCCCACACAGCAATCTTCACTTTGCCCTTTATTCTGAATTACATGCTGGAAAGAAATGATTCTAATAACTGAGTTTTTACTTATTTCTCAACCCAAAGTTACTTTGTACCTCAGTATAAGGAACTTCAATGCTTGACTCCTGAGTTTGAGAATTTTTCTTGGTTCCCTCCCTGTCTTATGTTCCAGAACTTTCTATCCATCTTGCCTGTTAAGACAGTGAGCTCCACGAGGGCAAGGATCTCGTCTCTATTCTCTGTGGTGTCTCCAGGTCTGGGAACAGGGCCTGGTGTGGAATACCATGTTCAAAACTCAGAACCTATACCTGAGTTGGTTTTCCCCCCCTCCCATTTGAGAGTCAAATGAGGATACCCGGTGTCTTCAAACTCTCCTAGTAAGCATGTCAATTTCAATAAAAAATGAAACAAACAACAACAACAACAAAAAAAAATGAAACCACTGGAGGATAGTGCCCTGCTAGGTTTTCTATGTCACACATCAAACTTTTTATGTTTCAGGTTCCTTTTCATATAAATTTGATTTCTCTTTGGAAGGTTAGGTACTTGCCTCCTGAAGCAATGTTCTAATCTCCTTGGAATTAAATTTCATGACTGCTTCGTAGAAATGAACACAGGTTGGAACAGGATCCACCATTCTGAGAGGTTATAGTATGCAATTTCTCCAGCTCTCTAGGCTGAGGATACTTTGGCTTCTGGGTCTCCTCCACCAGCTATCACTTCATTATGCAGTGATTACTGTCATTCTTGGGGACAGATGAGGGATTTGCAGTGGATAGGATCAGGGTTCCCTCTCATTTCACACACAGTCACTCAGAAGGATTCTTCTCTGTGGCTACCACTTTTCATTTGGTTTCTTCAGGTCTAAGAGATTCACATTAAGGACCTAAGAGAGGAACCTAAGCTTTAGAAAGTTTTTGTTTCATTACTTCCCACGACCTCTTCTAATGACAGATCAGGGTCATGGAAAACAAATCCAGGGTACGGGATCTGGCTTGTCTGGACCCTTCAGTTTGTCATTGTTCTCTGTATGACCTTTGGCAAGTTAGTGTCTTGCAGTCACAATTTCACCAGCCTTAAGATGACAGTCTCAACTAACCTGAAGGGTAATTTTAAATGAAAGGAAACCCAGCTCTCAGTTGTCCTTTTGTCCTGTAGATTCTTTGTCTCAATCACCAGCACCCCCAGATGAAGCTCTCCTCACCTTAGGTTCCTCGGAAGATTCTACTTATTACAAGTATCCTCATATGCAATGTCAGTTTTACTGAAGCTTTTATTAGATGCATGATTAGTTGCATTTTTTAAAACATCTTTCATCACCTGTTTTTGTTCTAAACATCTTGAGCTGAGCTGCCCTACTGTGATGGGGTCAGGGAATGCCTTCTGACTTTCTCCACAAAGAAGCCAGGCTATCTGGCCCCGTCATCCCTTCCTGGGGAACTTGAAAGTCCTCACCGTGGAATTGTCATGCAAAATTTAGCTTTCTATCCTCTGAAGCTTTTGGCCCTGTCCTTGGGACTCTGAAAACCTAAGGAACTTGTAGAATTAAAAAAAAAAAAAAAAAAAAAAAAAAAAAAAAAAAAAAAAAGGAAGATATCCTTAATAAGAAAGTATTGTCCTTATTATAAAAAGTTTAAAACTCCCCTCAGGTCATACTGCCTGGATTAATATTCTGGTTCTACCATTTATTAGCTTGTGACCTTGGGCAGGTTGCTTCCCTTCATAAAATTTCAGTTTCCCTACCTGTGAAATAGGTAGAAGGAATGTGCATCGTAAGGTTCTTATAGTGATGGAGTGAGATCATCCAAGAAAATGTTAACTCCATAAACATTAAGAAATCGCTCTGTGAAATGCCGGGTATATGGTGGATTTCCAACAAGGTATTGCTACCTCTGGTGTTTATGAGTCAGATGATGTCACATATGTTGAAATGGCAGAGATCTCAGGCATTTTTGATGAAATACTTTTAATTTGATTTTATTGTTGGGTGGGGAGCTTTTTAAAAAGGAACAGTCCTAAATGGATTTTGGAAATGGAGGATTTTTCTATGAGTAGAGTAACTTCTCTATTTCGGGGGATGCATTATCTGTCTTATATTACTCCCAGAACAAAATATCATCAGTATTATTCCTTACTAGGTGGAGTCAGGGTTCCTGTTTGGTCTTTCAGTTTAACCAGAAGTCTGATTGATAGAATTCTGTTCCGTGAATATTTACCAAACTTTAATTTCAAAACTTTTCGTTAGAGGGTGCAATCTGTTTTATGGGGGACGAGAAGATGTGCCACCCAGATTCTTCTTTATCAGCAGACTGCCTGGGTGACAGCTTCCTCAAGCTTTGTCCCAGGGACATGAAGCCACTCAAGGGCATGCTCCTCCTGGGAACTCCACACTGACTGACTAAGGAAGGGGCCAGGCAACACAAAGGCCATGTTTGTGCCTGTTATGGAATAACCCAGGGGGCTGGGATTTCCTCAGGCCTGTGTCCCAGTTTGACATCCCCATCTGCCCCGTCCTTCTCCCCCCTCTCTTCCATGTTCACTGATGTCTAACAAACAGCCTGCCAGCTGAACTTCATCTCACCTTCTGCTTTCAGAGAACCCAATGTCAAAGGGTGAAATCACAGCGACTTAGTTTGAAGATCCTAATTGGTTTTATTTGTGGTATTAGAATCGGGCAACACTTCATTCCAGAGAATAGAGTAAGTGGTCCAGAACTGAGCAGAAGAGATTGGTTTTACAGACCGAAATGGACTGGAAAAAGCAGCAACAAAGAACAAAAGGGAGATCGGTCATTTCAAGGTTACTTTCCTTGTAAGGTAGGAGCAGGGAGACAGAACAATAGGAGAAAACTCACTGATGGGTTAATACCACTTGCTTCAGTCTATCTTTTTTTGTGGCAGCATTAAGGGAGAGGGAATTTTATTATCATGCCAATTGAAACTGGCATGTTTTGAGATATTCGGCTGTTATCTATCTCCTGATTTTTCGACATGTCAGATAGAAGTTTGTTATAGTTTGAAGATGTAGAACTACATCAAGGGCAGCTCCAATTTGACTTTAAGTCTGATGTGCTAGCCCTTAATGCAGGAGCTTTATCCAAAATGAAGGCTTCCTTATAAGTTTTATTTAACACCAATATGTGAGATATTACACAGGGTCTACATCATTGGCCTTTTAAGGAATACCTAGGGAAGTGTTCTTATCCTCAAGGAACTCCGTAGGGAAAGTGCGCGCGCGCGCGCCGAACACACTCACACACACACTCACACACACACACACACACACACACACACACAGCCCTCCAATCACTAAATACTAATGCAATGTATTCAGGCATTAATATTTGATAAAAATGAGAGGTAGAGAGAATATACACAGAAAATTTCCAATAGGTGGGGCTAGTTCAGGGAGAGGCGTGGGCTGGCCTGGGCTCTGAAAGCTAGGAGGATTGGAATGAGTGCTCTCACACACAATTTTAAAACACTCTCCTTTGGGGAAGGGAATAGGCAGACTGGCCTTATCATTTGTGATAAACAAACAGATTAAATTCGGCTCCTAATCCTACAAGTCCTTGCAGCTCTTCAGGAAATAACACAACTGGAGCCCGGATATCACGGGCACTGCAGGCTGGAGGAGCCATGCTGGCTTTAATCCAGCTGACCTGGCGGCTTAAAGGTCATCCTGATATATGGAGCATGAACGTGTCGGGCACCTTAAGGAGATTCTGGAAGGTTGTAGATAAGACGGCTTGGAAAAGACTAAATCTGTGCTTAGTTCCTGCACTCTAAAACTGCCTCCCGGATAACTTCCCACTTGGTTGCAAATGTTGAATAACAGGGCTCATATCAGATCGAATCCGGGTCCCCTAAATGCACATAGTAACAGGCATTTGTAGAATGCACTAGTAAAGGAGCTGAGCAAAGGCAGAAGAAGCGCTCTTCCTTGCTGCCTTGTACATACATTCATTCAAGCATCATTCACCATTGTCTCTGGAAAGTGTACCAGGTGCTAAGAACTATGCTAAGCACTGCATGTAGAACTCATTCAAATACACAAGTCATACTATCTGTGATGGATGCTATAATGACAATAAATAGGGAGAAATGGAAGACAGGCTCCTAATACAGGGTAGTGGGGAAAGAGACAAAGAACCAGAAAAAAAAAAAAAAAAACTGAACAGGTAGAAGAGTTGCAGGTGAGCTGGGGGAGCTATATGTTAGGCAGGCAGAAGAGCAAGCAGGAGGAATCTGAGACAGAAGCTTGCATGGCTCATGTGAAGAAGTGCAAAGAGCCAGGTGACTGGTGCAGAAGGAAAGAGCAGGAAACTCCCAGAAGGATCAAAATGGGACAAGAAGGTCACTCAGGACCATGTTCCGGGGAATGAATTGCAACACAGGAGCAAGGAGAAGCTACGTCAACTTTAATGATGATCCAACTGAAATCAAGAGCACATTCCTGTTTGCTCCGTGGTTGATGGCTGTTCCCAGATGGTTTGACCAAACCCTTGGCAGGCCAGTGAGGATGGCTTTTCCTTGTCTCCGCCTCCTCCATCTTTCTCTCTCTTTGTAGTGAGCAGGAGTGCATAGCTGGCCGTGCTATATGTGTGTTGCTGAACTCGGGATCCTCTGAAGTAGGTTTTAGGGGGTGCAAATGAGAAAGGTAGTGGAAGAACATCACAAGAGAATGTGACAGTTGGGGCCAGATAAACAGCAAGCTGGGTTTTGACTAATCATTTCACCTGCTCAGGGCTTGATTTTACTTATTGCAATTAAGCAATATCCTCCCTAGCTCCCTATCCAGAAGGGGTGAGGGGTCATGTAACAACAGAGCCATAGCATTTTTAAGGGAATAATTTTCTTCATCAGGTATTGATATTAAATAGCCAGGAGGAGAGACAGTTGTACTTAAGAGATGTCAGAGGTACAGAATTCAGAAGAAGAGTCATGATTTTGCTATTTTCAACTCTATACATTTATAACAAGTGGAAAAAAAAAATTTAACCTTGGCAGTTTGCGACAGAATTCCTCTTCAGAAGCACACCACAATTTTCGAGGGTTGCCTGAGAGGCCCTCCTGGGGTCATTGAGCTGCAGTTGTGGAGGCTGCGATCACCTCACATTGAGCCCTCTCAGAAGGACAGACCACCCCTTCAGGGCAGGAAGGGAAATTGGTCCCTAGGAGGGAGGCAGAGGAGAGAGAGGGTGATCTAATCCACACAGCCTGGGTAGTTTTCTTCTCCTCCACACAGGAAAATGGGCCACTGGCATGATTGGCTGCAGGAGCCAGAGACATGAAGTCATCGGGAGGAAGCAAGTCCCTGGGATGTCCCAGAAAGCTTGGTGAACCTGGAGCCTTCCCAGAGCTCTGGGACCAGCCATTCGGACCAAGATGGCAAAAGGCAGGTGCCGTCACTGTCACCATGGTTATGGGGAAGAGAAAACAGAGACGATCACAAAGTATGCTCAGACAAGTGGGCGTTGCAGGAACAAGCATACTTTTTCTTGGAATTCCTTTTTTGAATTAAAAAAATTTTTACGTGTTCTAATTGGCTATACGTGACAGTAGAATGCATTTTGACACATTGCACACAAATGGAGCACAACTTCTCATTCTTCTGGCTGTACATGGTGCAGCGTCACACAGGAGTGTAATCTTACATGTATATAGGGTAATAATGTCTGTCTCATCTACTGTCCTTCCCATCCCCACCCCACCATCTCTTCCCTCAATCCCCTCTGCACAGTCCAAATTTCCTTCATTCTTCCCTACTCCCAACCCCCACTATGGCTCAGCATCTGCTTATCAGATAAAACATTTAGCCTTTGGATTTTGGGGATTGGCTTATTTCACTTAGCATGATATTCTCTACTTCCATCCATTTACCTGCAAATGCCATGATTTCATTCTTCTTTAAGCCTGAGTAATAGTCCATTGTGTATCTATACAACATTTTCTTTATCCATTCATCTGTTGAAAGACATACAGTTTAGTTATTCTGAATTAAGCTCCTATAAACATTGATGTGGCTGCGTTCCTGTAGTATGTTGATTTTAAGTCCTTTGTGTATAAACTGAGGAGTGGGGTAGCTGGATTCTAAGGAATCTCCATATTGCTTTCCAGAGTAGTTGCACCAATTTGAAGTCCCACCAGCAATGTATGAGTGTACCTTTTTACCCACATCCTCACCAACACTTATTATTGCTTGTATTCTTGATAATTGCCATTCTGACTGGAGTGAGATGAAATCTTACAGTAGTTTTTATTTGCATTTCTTTAATTGCTAGAGATGATGAACAATTTTTCATATGTTCATTGATCAATTGTATTTCTTCTGTGAAGTGTCTGTTCCGTTCCTTAGCCCATTTATTGATTGGGTTATTTGTTTTTGTGATGTTAAGTTTTTTGAGTTCTTTGTATCTGGGATTAGTGCTCTGAGATATATGAGGTAAAGATTTTCTCCCATTCTGTAGGGTCTCTTTTCACATTCTTGATTGTTTCCTTTGCTGAGAAGAAGCTTTTCAGTTTGAATCCATCCCATTTATTGATTCTTAAGTTATATTTCTTGCACTATAGGAGTCTTGTTAAGGAAGTCAGGTCCTAAGCTGATATGATGAAGATTTGGGCCTACTTTTTCTTCTATTAGGCACAGGGTCTCTATTCTAGTGCTTAAGTCTTTGATCCACTTTGAGTTGATTTTTGTGCAGAGTAGTTTAATTTCATTTCGTTACATATGGATTTCCAGTTTTCCCAGCACCATTTGTTGAATAGGCTGTCTTTTCTCCAATGTGTGTTTTTGTTGCCTTTGTCTAGTATCAGATAACCATATTTATGTGGGTTTGTCTCTGTGTCTTCTATTTTGCACCATTGGTCTACATTTCTATTTTGGTGCCAATACCATGTCATTTTTGTTACTCTTGTTCTATAGTACAGGTTAAGTTCTGGTATGGTGATGCCTCCTGCTTCACTCTTCTTGCTAAAGATTGGTTTGGCTATTCTGGGTCTCTTATTTTTCCAAATGAATTTCATGATTGCTTTTTCTAGTTCTGTGAAGAATGTCACTGGGACAAGCACACTTTTTAAAAGCTGTCCACTTACTTCAGGGGTCTCCTTTTTATCACTTCTTTTGGCAGATTCATTCTTCCAAGGGCATGGAAGTTTGGCTTCATCCCTCTTCCTTCTCCAAGTCACATAATTGATGAAACCAGAAGCATTTCTGTCACATTTTGAGAGTCCTCAGAATATAAGGCATCGTAGGCTGTTCTAAGGAACATCCAGCAAAGAACTCAATGACTTCCGGGAGAGAAAGAATGGAGACCTCATGCTTCCAGATGTTAAAGAGGCATTCAAGAGAGAAAGGCACTTCTAATATACCATTTTCAGATTTGAGTGTCAATGTGACATTTTCTTTGTATTAAAAGGCATTTAAGAAGACTAGCTCCAGAAACTAATTTCTGGGTTCAAATCCTTATCCTACCATTTGCACTGTGTGAACTTCTCCAAGTCTCTTCATCTCTCTGAGCTTCAGCTTGATCATTTGCAAAGTG
This sequence comes from Tamias sibiricus, assembly GCA_025594165.1. NCBI lineage: Eukaryota > Metazoa > Chordata > Mammalia > Rodentia > Sciuridae > Tamias > Tamias sibiricus. The sequence continues at coordinate 19,020,611 of CM046662.1, forward strand.
GGAAAACCTACCTTATTATGAAGGTTAAGTGCATGTGAGTCCTCAGTTCAGTGACTGACACTGTATAAACAGTTAAGATATTATTAATCTTTGTCTCTATAATTATCATTATCCTTAATATGTGAACTCTTTTTCACTACTCCCAGAGCTGGAACTGCTTACAAAATCTATCGATTGTATAATTTCTTACTAAACTGGTCTAAGACAATCTTGAAAGAAGATGAGTTTATGTTCAAAGTTATGCATTTGACATTTTCTAATCTGATACATACTTTTATGCTCTTCCTTGTTGCAATGATGTCATCGAACTTACCTGTTCTACTGTTCAATCCTCTGCTAAGGTAAAAGGAAGGATCCTATTCAGCTGAATTCATCTATGGCTGGTTATGGTAGTGGGTAAGATGATTTGAAATGTTATCTTCATTTTTAACTCAATGCTATGGGTTAGTGTGGAAAGAGGCATTATTATACATAGGATGCCTGAGCATATTTCATTCACTAGTTCTGCTCTTCCTTGGTCATGATCATGAGGTAGCAATTTATCCTCTCTGCATCTTGCTTCACTCATGAGTAACACACCAAAATCAAGCAACTCCATGTAGATCCACCTTGGCTTTATGATGTGTATAATCCATGTGATGTTTTGTAAAGTTATAGGGAATGTCTAGATCTGGATCTGCAATTATGCTGTATAGGGAAAGAATAGGATCAAAGCCAGAAAACATTTGTGCCCCCTGTTTTTAATGATGACAAAATTCTTGATTTTATTCTTGACTAAATTTTGTTTCATCATCTTTTTATTGTAAAAATAAAATAGCTGGGCTGGGGTAATAGCTCAGTTGGTAGAGTGCTTACCTCACATGCACAAGGCCCTGGGTTCAATCCCCAGCACCATAAATAAATAAATAAACAAAATAGCTAAATTAGAGCTATATTTCCCAAAATATCACAGGAGTTCATCACACACTGGGTTACACACCTGTTTGCAGGATTTTTCTGAGAGCTAGAATGCTAATTCATATTGAGCTGAAGATGTTGAGAGGATAAATTGCTATCTCATGATCATGACCAAGGATCACCGTGCACTATGACAAGTGGAGGATCTTCTTTGCAGACTTTCTAAAACATTTTCTTTTGGGGGGAAAGAACCCTTACTTTTCCACACAGTGCCTCTTCCTTCACGAGACACTCTGATAAACATGGAGCGGGGCAGCCAGCAAAGTCCCTGTGACCTCAGGGGTCGTAGGTTCTGTGATTTGGGGAGGGGAAATGCACTTGGAAGGGAGAAAAGCCAGTTTCAAACCTCCACAGCAGAAGATGATGCTCTCAAGGAGTTAAAACTGCCTCTCCTGAGCCCAGAGCACAGGCCCAGAGGAGTGCGAGCTCTGAAGGTCCATCCTTCATTTTTATCAGGTCTATCTGTCTATCATTAATAGAAAGGTGGGGAAAATTCTACAAAATCATAAAATATCATAAGCTTCTGTTCAGTGGGCTTTTTATCATTCAGGTAAAAGCAATCTGGAAAATTGAAACGTTTAAGAGGTTTCTTTTGCAGAACTGGACAAAGGAGTTAGGTGCTCTTCACCTGGCTAATGCTGATAATTATCTGTGAAGACCTCTCCTGCTCTCCCAGATGAGTTTCTGCAGATTTCAAAGAAACTCATTCCACAATGGCTTAGAAGGGTAGACAGGTGCTTGCCAGCTTCTGAAGTTGTTTAGCTTGAAATAAAAGGTTCTGAAACTCAATATGAAAAGAAAGGCCTCTAGCAGGTCCTCCTTAACATTAAAAATTAGGATGGTTTTAAAACTACAACAGTTTTTCATGTTGGGTTAGCCAGCTTTTTGGTGCTGTAACAAAATACCTGAGAAAAACAACTTAATGGAGGAAAGATTTATTTTGGCCCATGGTTTCAGTCCCTGGTCACTTGGCTCTATTGTTTCTTGGCCTATGATGAGACAGAGCATCATGGTAGAAACATGAATTAGAGCAAAGCTGCTCTTCTGGTAGCATCTAGGAAGCAAAGGAAGGGACTGGGGACAAGACAATACCCAAGAGAATGCTTCCAAGGACCTGCTCCCTTGAACTAGGTTCTACCTCCTACATTTTCTACTGCATCCCAATCATTCATTCAGCTATGAGTCCATCAGTGGTTTAATCCATGATGAGCCTTCATGATCCAATCTGTTCCCCAAAGCCCCATTTAAAAAAAAAATATTTTTTATTTGTTTTAGTTAGTTGACATGACAGTAGAATGCATTTATGCACTTTGATATATCATACATAGATGGGATATAATTTCTCATTTTTCTGAGTGTACATGTTGCAGAATCACATTGGTCATGTAGTCACATATATACATACAGTAATAATGTCTGTTTCATTCCATTATCTTTTCTATCCCCACATCCCCTCCTCTCCCCTCCCATGCCCTCCCTCTACCTAATCTAATGTAACGCTATTCTTCCCTAGTGCCCCCCACCATTGTGAATTAGCATCTGCATATTAGAGAAAACATTCAGCCTTTGGTTTTGTGGGATAGGCTTATTTTGCTTAGCATGATATTCTACTATGAAAAGCAGTATAGAGATTCCTCAGAAAACTGGGAATGGAACCACCATTTGACCTAGCTATTCCACTCCTTGGTTTATACCCAAAGGAATTAAAATCAACATACCATAGTGACACAGCCACATCAATATTTATAGCAGCTCAATTCACAATAGCTAGACTATGGAACAAACCTAGGTGTCCCTCAATAGATTAATGGATAAAGAAAATGTGATATACATATATACACATACACACACACATACATATGTATATCCAAAGCCCCATTTTTTAACTTTGCCACAGTGGAGACCAAACCTTCAGCACATGAGGCTTTGGGGACAGTTCATATGCAAACAATAACTCACATAATTTATAAACAAACCAAGGGCTTAATTTTATCTGTATTACAAATTTGGTGAAGAGGGTATTAGAACAATGGCAGTTTCAATGCAGTAACACATGAAAGAGAATTAAGTATTAGAAGTAAAAGGACCTTGGAGACTCCAGTGTGCTTTTTCTTCTCATTTCAAAGAAAAGGAAATCCACCTAGAAACAGAAAGTGACCTATGCAAGGTCACATAAGTTAGAATCACAGCCCCCAAATCTTTCCTCAAATCTCTGTGCCCTTTTAAGAAATCTGGATTTAGCAGGGCATGGCCTCTAATGTTTTTTTTTTTTTTTTTTTTTTTTTTTTTTTGTGGTACCAGGGATCTCTTGTGTCACATCCCCCCTTTTAAGACAGGGTAAAACTGAGTTGTTAAGATTGCCTCGCCACTGCTGAGGGCTTTGAACTCGCGATCCTCCTGGCTCTACAGGCGCGAGCCACCGCGCCCGGCTAATGTTTTTTTAACACAAGAAAATTTTGTTTTCAAATCCCACCATAGTTATCCATCGAGATATGGGTGTTTCAGTTTTCAAGGAACTAATACTATCCCTTTAAGAATAATAGTGTGAGTACCTCCAATGCCCACAGTAGCAATACTGCTTTAATAAGATGCCACCTAGTGGAACTTCGAAGCAAAACCCGCTTTTCTCCCATACATCCCTCTCAAAGAGAAATACCTTCCTCGGGCTCGCATTTTAATCAATATCATTATCTCCCTGAGTGCTGCATGATTAAAAATAACACTGAAAATTGTCCTCCTTCCAGGACACAGCAGGGAAGATGACACTAAGCAAAAGTCAGTTGGTTCGGGAGAAAGAAGGCATTTAAGGCCAAGTTGAAAACCATGGGGCAAAAAGGGCCTGATATCCTCACTCCCAGTTCCCCGTATCAGGAAAACAACAAAACAACAACAACAACACAAAAACAGAGAATCAGAAGTGGGTTTGTTCTGCTGCCACCTTGCCATGCTTTGGGGCATCCAAGGTGGCATGGAGACCACCACAAGAACAAAGCCAAAAAGAGCACTCCTGGTCCTTAACTCGTGGCCTGATGGCCACGGAAACAGCCCAAGTGCTTTTCTCAGCTCTCCCACCTTTGCTCATAGCCTGTCAGCTACGAAAAGCCTGGTGTGTGTCTTGCCCATCCACCAAACCCATCAGCTCAGAGCCCAGGGGCACCGTTAGGACCAGGATGTTCTTGCCAAGACTCTCCACGTACGAACAGCATCAAGGATAAAAACCGTTGAGAAGCCAACAAAATGGTAAATTCCCAGGACCGTAACCTGTCCCCTGCCTGATTTGTGCTTCCTTCTACTTCCCACCTGTGTAACAGCCGTAGCAGCGCATCCCTATCACAAGGCAGACATGTTGGTGCTGATGCAGTGTCCACGGAAAACTGACCTCGGACTCCACCAACCCTGCCTTCCTCACAGTGAAAGTGCCCTCCTAGGAAAAGAAGCACTCACCTTTGAAATGCACTGAAGTCATTAACATTCCAAACCTTAGCCCCCTTTGCAAATAGCCCTTTCACCTGAATAAAACCAGCCCTGTGTCTTTGCTCTGGGAGCCAGCCTGACGCTGTCACCTCTGTGTCCCCTTTACTTAATAGAAACCCTGATAAGTCTTTTCTGTGAGTTCCTTGCCTGACATGTTTTCCTTTCCACCATCACCAAGAAATCCCTGCGTCCTGCATCTGAAGGTGGGTGGTATCCCAAGGTGGAGGGTATAAAGGATGAGCATTATACCATGAATGACATGCCCGAAAAGAAAATTCCCAGGAAAACCTCAGCATAGGAAGGACTTAAGGCATTGTCAGGGTCCCCTCTGTGACTGTGGGGAGATCTTCATGGATCTGGTTTGGAGACACCACCCAGATGGGAATGCTGACAGTCCCGTGGAAGACTAAATGGCCAATCTGCCACAAGGTGCCCTAAGGCCAGTGGATAAACACCAGGCACGCTCATGTCAACAAAGTCAGAAGTGTCAACATGGAAGGAAAATGTTGCTGTCCCAGAAGACTGGGTGAGTGTAAGTCAGGACTGTGACACTGACTATTGAGTTTAAACAGGCTCATTGTTAACCTTACAGGAGCCTAGTATTTAAAAAGAATTGGAGTGGCCAGGCGCAGTTACGCATGCCTGTAATCCCAGCAGTTCAGGAGGCTGAGGCAGGAGGATCATGAGTTCAAAACCAGCCTTAGCAAGAGTGAGGCGCTAAGCAACTCAGACTCTGTCTCTAAATAAAATACAAAATAGGGCTGGGGATGTGGCTCAGTGTTTGAGTGACCCTGAGTTCAATCCCTGGTACCAAAAAAAAAAAAAAAAAAAAAAAAAAGAATTGAAGTGAACTGTGTGGAAGGGCAGAAGGCCTCAGAAAAAGGGAACCTGCCTTTTCCTGAGGCTGGGAAGCACTGATCAGTGACTTGAGGATGAGCAAGCAAGAAAGGACATGGCGGGGGTGGGGGGGAGGTCCAGCACCAGGATGGCCTTTAGGGAGTTGTCCTGCCTGAGGCAAAGGAGCCAGGCTTTATAGGACTGCTAACCAGTTATGGCTTTGAGCTGCAGGGAAGAGGTGTGGCCTTGTATCAAGAGCTCCTTTTAAATTTGAATAATTCCCAGAGAGGCACTCAACTGAGGGCAGTCAGTCATCACAGTGGAGTGCGGAGCTCTGAAGGTGCACACACATGAACAGCTCCTAACAGCATCTACCGTGTCCTCTCTCTCCCTGTCTCTTTAGTAACTAATCTAGAAGTTGCTCTTGTCATCTTCCAAGGCTAAATAAACTTTAACTTAGAATTTGATTTGCAGAAACATGTTCCTCAAGTCTTTTTCCTCTTTCTTTTTTTGCTAACTTATTTTCTTTTAGCATTAGTGGGGATTGAACCAAGGGTCTTGGGCATACTAGGTTAAGTACTTTGCTATTGATCTACATATCCAGTACACCCCACCCCTGCTGTTTTTTTTTGTTTTTTTGTTTTTTTTTTTAATGAGACAAGTTCTTAGTAAGTTACCCAGACTGGCCTCAAATTTGTGATCCTTCTGCATTAGATTCCCAAATCACTGTGCCTGACAATCTTTTTGTTTTCTATCTCCATGTTTTAAAATACCCCCTACAGTATTTTAAATTTAATGGCAAACACACAGTTTGCCATTAAATTTAATGGCAAACACAGTAGTTTGCCATTCCCTTTTTCTATATCTTAGAAGCCTAAATTATGAGAAGGTAGAAAACTGATTTTTTTGTAAGAGCCCTAATAAGGAGATAGCTAAGATGGTGGCTAGCTGAAAGCCATAAGAGGTGTTTCAGTATTTTCACCTGATATTCATGCATTTATCTAAGAATCTTTCTATGCCCGTGAAGACTATGTGACGCACCTGTAAGTTTGAGCTGTTGGCACGTGTATACTTGTTAAGGCAAAAAGTATTTAACCGTGTGAGGTTGGCTAGAGGGGGTGGTTGGAGTTGGAGAAGTTGTTGGAGTTGGAGAAAGAAGTCAGCAGAAGAAAGCAAGAATAAAGAGCCTACTTATTCCCAGTCTGCCTCCGAATTCTTTCCCATGGTATCGTTGCTGCAGGTGGCAACAATTTTTCTTTTCCTGATATATGTTACGTAAATCGTGCCTCATTTTGAGTCTGAATCTCACTGTGCCTCATTTCTTAATCTGTAAAATGATAATAATAGTAATTCCTCTCATAAGTTATTATAGAAATAATGTGAAATAATATCTGTGAAGTAGAATAGTATCTAATCCACACTAAATAATGTGTCATCAGTACAGAGCAAGAGATTCTTCTATATTATGCATGTATACGTGCACACAGCCTGAGTTCCAATGTCCTTGGCCAGATCAATGGTTTTCAAAAGTTTCAAGACTCATTTTAGAGATCCAAGAGGTCAAAATTATTTTTGTAATACTGTGACATTAATTGCCCTATTTACTTTCCTTTTTTTTTTTTTTCTTGAGTATAAAATGAAGTTTGCCAGGGACTACATAATATGTGTTGGTGTTATATCTCTGATGTTAATATGTAATGAGCTTTTTATTATTTTCAAATACATTTATAAAAGTTTAACATCTTTTTCTAAATTCCAATATGGTAAATATCAATATACATAATCAACATAAACAGAATCTTTTTTAGGGGGCCTCAGTAATTCCCCTTGACAACCTCATCCGTTTGCAGTCGGAACACTCCCATGAAACAAGAAGCAGACTAACAGGAGAAAAACAAGCAAGTTTAATAAGGCATGCCAAGCCCATCACACAGGAGAAGAGTCACGCTGCATGGAAAGAAGCTTGTTCAAAGCAGTGCCTTGGAACTGTCTTAGATAGTATGTCAAGAAGAAGTTGTAGATCAGAGACCAGTGGTGCGGTAAAGGGGAGGGTAGTCCTGGGCTTTTCAAGTGATGGGCCAACTGAGATGGTAGCAAAGTCAGTTTCCAGATTTGGCCAGTCCTGGGGGTACCCTCTCTGAGCTGATAAGCAGATAAGAATTTACATTTCTGTCCTTGGATGTGAAAAGTTGGAGATGAGGGCAGAAGACCTTTAGCCCCTGTGAATTTTGTCCTATTATCAAGCTAACAACAGAAAGACAGGAACCCTCCCCAGCCACCACCTGCATCTTAACTGTCTTCACCTCAACAATCCTCAAGAGATTATGGAGCGGGGTCATGGGAAGGACCAGAGAATACCCTGGATGCTTTGCCCCTGGAGACAGTTAGATAGAAGATTCTGGAATATCAAATAAGGTGTCAGAGAATCAGACACCGTGGTGAGAACTTGCATAGAAGATGCTGAGGACAGATCACAGAGTGACACGTCCTGCTGTCCAGCTGCCAACTGTCTTTCAGGAGGACAGGCATGGACAGAAGAGCGTGGGTTCTGCTGCTTAATAAACTATCCTGTGAGGCTTCCCCTAATGATGACCATGGAGATGACTCCATCACATCAACTTGACAGTGAAACAGAAAGTTGCTGCAGTGCAGTTTCAAATTGTCCAAATTTGAGAAGGGAATCGCTCTTACCATATCTGCACAGACCTTTGTTTCTTATTTTCCCAATGGCGCTCAATATGGAGGAAGGGGTTAGGAATAGGAAGAGAGATGCTGGGAATCCCTAGGGGAAGAATTTCATGTGAAAGGGACACAAACATTGGTGGAAGAGATCATCCTAATGCTGTGTCCTGCAGCCCCCTGGGCACTTCTCTGTCCTTTCCTCCCAGCATCCCTGTGGAGTAGAAATGGCCACCACCTTCCACAGAGAAGAAACTGGGGACTCAAAGGATTAAAGGACTTGCCTGATGTAACACCTCAGTCAGGTGACAGAACGGGGTTACTCACCCAGTCTTCCCACCACATAAAATAATACTTGGCCTTTTGTGAGCCAGAGAGACCCAGTTTTAAATTTAATTTAATGTGTATTAAAGTAGGCACTGAACTAGAATCTGGTTTTCAAATACATAAAGGGGTACCTACGTAGACCCTGCCATCAAAGGAGCCACGGGGACAGGCTGAGAACTGAGCAGCCTTTATGACTAATGGCAAAGATGAGATGTGGAGGGAGCCCGGCAAAGGCTGGGGGGGTGGAGGGTGAATAAAAGGGAAGGTTTATGCAGCACCACTGTGTGCTGTTGATGTGACATCTTATAAGCAGCCTCTTATTCCATCCCCAGCTCTCTACAGAAGGCGTGACTATTGTTCCAATTGACAAGAAGACAGAGACTCCAAAGTGATGAAGCCATTTCTCCAAAACACACAACTGGTAAGTTTTCGAGCTTAGAAGTCTGGGATTCATAAAACCCAAGGCTGTGCTCTAGCCTTCTGCCTGAAGAGGGAGCTCTCTTGATCTCAGGGACCTGGGGAAGTCCCCGTGCAGTGTGGGGAGCATGTGCAGCAGGCCAGAGGTCCTTCTCCATTCTCCAGGTAGAACTCTAGCCCCTCCTTCCAGGCAGTGTGGCCTAGCGGCCAGGATGTGAGTGTGGAATGTCAGATAAGAGACTCCCAAACCTGGGCTGGGGTTGTGGCTCAGTGGTAGAGCACTTTCCTAGCACGTGTGGGGCACTGGGTTTGATCCTCAGCAACATATAAAAATAAATAAAATAAAAGTATTGGGTCCATGTACAACTAAAAATATTTTCAAAACAGAAAAGAGACTCCAAAAACTAGTCCTAACCATTTGCTTGCAGAAAGGCATTCTGGAAGGAGAGTTTCGTATGTAAAGTTTTCTTTTATCATTTACCTCATAGAGTTTGTGTGCTTTTATCATAACATCAGGTAAAAGTGCAACTTATTCAATTGAAAGGAAAGCTAGTTAGAGAGGGAAGGAAGGATGAATAAATGAAGGAAAGAGAGAAAGAAGGAGCCTTTGAGATGGGATTAAAGGGTGTGTAGAATTTTAAAAGATAGACGAAGAGAAGAAGACGTTTCAGGAGGCAAAAATTTGAGCAGAGACTCTGAGAAAGCAAAGGACAAAGCCCTTGTGAGGAAGAGCCCAAGGTAGACAGTGAAAGACCAGTAAGGGTTATAGAGAGAAAGTAGAAAAGACAGAGGGGAAAGGTCGTGGAGAGCCTTGTGTGTTGTTAATGATCAGATCTTCACAGCAGCTATGAAGAGCCAAGAAGAAGGAACACATTTCTCATCTGAAGTTTTTCACACCTCAAAAATCCTTTCATCAGAAAAACTTTTACTGAGAAGCCCTAGCAATTCCCTGGCCAATTGCCAGGTTATTTTGTCTCACCTAATTAATGATGTTCCACCTTCTCATTGGTGTCCTTCTTATCCGATTCGTTTTATTCCCTTCATGATGCCATTCCCTGACTTATTTTTGGCATCCTGATTTAACCTAAACCTTACCTTTCTACGGCTCATGCAATGGCAGAAACACACTGAGCTGCCATTTTGCTAAGCAGAATCTCAAAGTGAGGAGAGCTTTTGGAGAATCCCAATGAGTTTCTTTGGTTCATACATTAATAACACAGGGCCTACAGAGGGAGGGGACTCTCTCAAGGCCACACAGGCAAACTCAGAGTCCTGTGTCTTCCTCAGAAGTTCACCTGGCCTGGTCCATCACCTATGGTCTGCTCAATTTATTCCAGGGGACAGTTTTGGCTGTGACGAGAGCAGCTTTCAAAACAGATCATCTTTCTTCTGCATGGAACATACATCATCCCCCCCCACTTCCAGGAGGCAGGAGAGCACACAGAGATTAGGGCTGGCCCTGGCCTCATAGACAACTCTGACCAGTGCTGGCTACCACTGTCCTGTCTCTCCTCAGTCCCATGATGATTCCGTCTTCCTCATCCAGCAAGAGATTTTGGCATGAATTCCAGATTCAGTGTATCCAATTCATATATCATGACAGTACCAACCTAGAAATGGCCAAGTGCCATGCAAGAGCCCATCTGTGGCCTAATATGAGGGTCCTTCCATTCTATCCCCAGAAGGTCTTTCCACCCGCACGATGGATTAGGGACATAAGAAATGGAGCAGCCCTTAGAAGTTAATCTGTAAATTGTCCCTGATGTTTTGCTTGAATATAAGATGACATGATACTTCCTTCTTTATCAGGAAGTTTGTCCTCGTTCTAGTCAATTGTTTTTAAGTTGTATTTCTTTATTATAACCTTTATTATTGTTCCACTTCAGAGGATTTCATGTTCAAAAAGTACAATGAATACCCAAAGATACTGAAAAAGAAACTCAATTTTCCACTCAATAGCACAAAAGGACCCTAATAAAGAGTTCACAGCAATGCATAATAAAACGCTCTTTCTCCCTTTGTTTCCTCAATGTGCAGTTGTTTTATCAAAATCTCTTTTTTTGCTCTCATGGGGCATCTTCCTTTTCTTCCATTGCCCTCTTTCTCCTGACCCTTTATTTTATAGATTGTCTTAGCATCTCTCTCAGCAAGAAAGAATCACTGTTTTCAGAAGAGGGAGAAATTGATCTGGCAATTTTGGGATTCTCATTTTTGAACAAGACTGTGTGAGTCTATGTCAAGTCTTCTAATTCCTCCCTACTGGTCCTGTTGACATGATGTGAGTTGACCTCAGAGTCACCCTTTCATATTACAGTACTTTATATACTTGACAAAAGTCCTTAAGCCTGTACTCATTCACCATCCTGTGCTTCACACTAACCAGGGCTGCTGTGAAGTCCTCTGGTACCCAGGTTTCATGTGCAACCTGTGTTGTGAAAGGCCTATGCACAGCGGGGGGAGAAAATAGACTTTTTCAATGTTGTGAAAACCATTAATTAAGCACTCAAATATAAGTTGAGCCAGGAATTTTTCTAGGTGCTGGGAATAAAATGCTAAATAAAGTCCTCAAAGAGTTTACCTTCCAGTCGGGATATAAATATATAAGATATCAAGGAATGAAGAATTTATGAAGAAATAAAAGTACAAGCTGAGGGAGGGAGTTGATGGGAAGTGAATCAGGGTCATGTTAGCTGTGGTGCTCAGGGAAGATCTTTGACAGATACGACATGGCAGTTGAGATCTGACTCATCCAAAGGAGACAAGCGTGTGACCAACTGGAAGTCCAGTTCAAAGACCTTGAGATGGTGACAGCTTGGCGGGTTCCATAGGAATGAAGAGCATCCCACAGAGGGGGTTTACACGGGTTGGGATGCAGGGACTAAGGAAAACAGTGTGGTCTCTTACTTCATGACGCAGACATAGAGGGCATAAGGATAAAGAGAGTGCCTTTCACTCTTAGGCAGTTTCTGTGGTTTGGATGAGTGTCCCAGCCTGTGGTGCTGTTGGGAGGTGGTGGAACCTTTAAGAGGTGGAGCTAGTGGGAGGAAGTGAGGTCATTGGGTGCATGCGGATCCAGCTCCTTCCTCTTTCTGTCTTTGTTTCCTACCTCCATGCAGTGAGCAGCTTCCTCTCCCACACACCCACTTCTCACCATGATGTTCTGCCTCTCCACAAGCCTAAAAGAAGCAGTGTCAACTGAAACCTCTGGGGCGGGGGGGGGGGGGGGGACAACAACAAATAAATAAAATAAAATAACTTTCTTCTTTTTATTTATTTGTTTATTTTTTAGTTGTCGATGAAACTTTATTTTATTTATTTATTTATATGAAGTGCTGAGAATCAAACCCAGTGCCGCACTCATGCTAGGCAAGTGCTCTACAACTGAGCCACAACCCCAGCCTCAACTTTCTTCTTTCTAAGTAGAGTTATCACAGGTGCTTTTTTACAGCAGCAGAACCTAACTAACACAGAAGGTGAGAACTTGGTGAGAATTTGAGACAGGGAATAACATGATGAATTTTATTTTTAAAAGCTCTTTTGGCTGCTAGAGGGAGACAGGAGGTAGGAGAGGGGAACAGAACACTAGAAAGGAGTAGGACAGGCAGGAAATGGGGTGGGGGGGTGGACTTCAACTAAACTCATGAGGATGGAGATGATGAGCCTCATTTTGTCCTGTGATGTATTTTGAAGGTGGAGCCAAGGGGGTGTGGGTTTTCCAGTGCCTGCCTTGCTTGAGGTGACTGCTGTGCCTGCTCAACTCTCCTTAGGTCTTCTCTGTTGCAGCCTCTGACTTCTGTGAGTTCCTATCCAAATACAACACACACATCATCCTAGAAAAATGTGCCAAATGTAGTCACACTTAAGTCTAAACACATACTTAGAAAGTAAAATTATGCCTAAAATAAAGAGAGTGTGAAGATAGGTATCCCTGCCTGTAACACAGAAAACGTTCTATGTGCTCACAGAGTAGCGTAACTTCTTCAATCCCCTTCCTTCAAGCCTCTTCCTTCTTTGTTTTGGCCCAACTTACATTGTATAGCTGACTACCACCTTGCCTGTGCCCAGGAGTGGCACCCCAGAATACCAGGACCATTAGTGTGACTGTGAGTGGATATTTATGGACGACTCCACCTATTGATTCCCCTCCTGGTGACTAGTCTAAGCCAGGTCAGGTAATTTCACATCCCTTGCTAATGACTGATCTGAGATGGGCATGTCACCCAGATTGCTAATAAAATGCTAGAAGACAGTCTTCTGGAGACTTCTCCTTGTAAAAGGATTCAATTATCCCTGAAAAAGCAGTACAGAAAGAGGTTGCCTATTGTTCCTACGGGTGTTCTCATGTCTGGAGGGTGAGACAGGCAAATCCTGCAGCCATCGCTGAGCACATGGCCTTTGTAAAATGAAACAGCCTCTGCTGAAGGTGACAAAATAAAGAAGAAGGATTCAGGTCCTTGGTGACATTAATAAGTCACTGATCAAAAAATGTCTGGGACTTGCCACATCTCTAGACTTTTGGTTTTAGGAGATACATTTCCTTTTCGATCAAGTCAGTTTGCATTGTAGTTTTGGGGTTGTATTCAGCCAGATTCATGCCACCAGCTGTATGGAAGTTCATTTTTTAAAGAAATTGGCACATATGCTTATTAAACACCAGCCCTGTGTGCTGTATTTTCCCAGTGTACACAGATAAATAGAACTAGAGGCATATAGATAAAAACACAGAAAGAGAGATGGGGATGGAGATATACTTCTGGATGGATATGTAAGAAATTTTGTCAGTATTGTTTACCTTTCATAAGAGAGACTGTAGGAGAGTTTCACGAAGAAGAGACTTTTTAAAACTTTTGTGCTTTTTTGGTGCAGTTTTATAATTTATTTTATCATATACACCAGGTGCAGTTACACACACCTGTAATCCCAGCATTGGGGAGGCTGAAATAGGAAGACCCCAAGTTTGAGGAAAATCTGGGCAATTGCAAGACCCTCAAAATAAAAAATAAAAAGACATGAAGGTATAACAGTGGTAAAGCACCCCTAGGTTCAATGCTAGTTCCAAAAAGAAAAATATATATATGTATATATATTTTACCACATTTATTTTTAAATTTATAAAATAAATACATTTAACATTTTAATTGCATGCATTTTTTTTTTTTTGCAGTGCAAATCAGAGTCCAGAAAGAATAATGTAAGTGAAGATTATTGCTCAGGAGGAGTGGCTTTTAACACACCTGACAGCAGAGCAACAGAATCTGACTGGAATTAGGAAAAACTGGGGCCATCTGTTCTGCCTGGTGTCACCTGGCATTCACTACCCCCAGCACCAGGGGTAAAAGCTACAGGAGGAGATTCTATCATCAGAGCTTGTGAGCACCACGAGCAACGTTGTGCGGGACCAGCTGCCAGGACTACACACCTAACTATTTAATAGCGGAGAGGTCGTGTGGGGGAGGGATAATAAAAGCGTATGTGAGAATGCTGAAAGAGGCCAGAAGCCCAGCAGATCACAGGGTACCTGGAGCTGATCCCCCACAAGGAGACTCTCCCTCCTGGCCAGAAAGCTCCGAAGACCTGGAGTTTTCCGTGAGGATTTATGGTTTTTGCCACGTATATTTACATAACCTTCTGGACAATCTTACTCCCAGGTCCTTTGATCCAAGCCAGGCCAAGAACCTGTGTTGATTCCACTTAAGCTGGGGCCCCCTCTTCGCTGAACATGTGTTTTGTAAAACCATCATCTGCTACACATCAAACCCGTATTTTTAACACGATCAGCAGGTCTCTGGAGGAGGCCGACTCAAAGCCAAGTTCAAGAGCAGCGCAGATTGGACAATCCGCTAGAATACACAAGATCAAAGGCAGGGGTGCTTTTTCCAGTTTTACCTTCTTGTCTTATCAGTAACTATCATATATTTGATGACTAGTGAGAGTATTTTCTGATGAATAGCTTGTGTGTTACAAAATACTAGATCAATGGGCTGAGGATATAGCTCAGTTGGTAGAGTGCTTACCTCACATGCACAAGACCCCCCCAGCACCAAAAAGGAAAAAAAAAAAAAAAGCTAGATCAAGATGAGGACAATAGGTTTTTGTTCATCCATGCAAGATGCCATCCGTTCGAAATACTGCTCTGTGAGTGCCCAACCCTCAGTGGGTCACGCTTAGTCGCTTAATGACCACCAGAGTAGCTGTGAACCTTGGGACTTTTAGCTGTTCTCTGCATTAACTATGCAGCTTCAACCACATCCTTAGGCCTCCTTCACCCTGCTTTGTCCATTCTAAAATAGGATATTAGGCAGGGATGACAATCAGAGGAAAAGGAAAGAATATAAAATTGTAGTGCCTTGGCTTTTCTGTAAATTGGTTCTGCTAATCCTAATCTCTAAAAGTCATCTCTAGCTCAATGTGAGCGAGATGGTAACACGTAGCTTTCCGAGGCCTAAACCCAGCATTTCTAATTCCATAAAACAGCCCTTTCCCCTGCTTCTTCTGGATGAAGCCTTAGAGTTTCAAGCAGCCACATTAGAACTGAGAGGAAGGCTGGCCTGTTGCCACCCCAGTGACTGGGCTTCTTCTTTGAATCCTCTCCTTGGTTTGAACACCAACTTCACTTTGTCAATTTCCCTTGCATTTACACAGTGCCAGGTGTGGGTGTATGTTTTCGTAGGTTATGTCATTGCTAACGGATGACTGCGAGAAGCTTTGGCTTCACATAGAACTCATAGTTATGCTGAAAAGGAAGCCAAACTTTGCTCATAGATCGTCATTTGTCATGGAGAGAAAGTCTGGAGACGGATGAGTTCCCTATTACATCTCTTTCTTGAGATTTCCTGTAAGTCTTGAAAGCAACTCTATTTAGGGGGATGAGGGTAAGAATTGTTAATATAATTGATCAGAGATCCAGAATTAATTGTGCCGTGAGCATTAATGGATAGGACCACCACATTATAAGGCCTATCTAGTAACATCTGCTCCTGTCTGCCTGCGGGGCCAGTCAGTCAACCCAGGACTTGCCCTTGCAGGGCTTGTCAGCTGCCTCTCTTGCTCTCAGTGTCCCTGGGACTCTCACTCCCCTGAGTCAGAGTCTTATTGGAGCCCAGCGGCCCAGCGGACACTCTCTGCCTGCAGGCCAAATCACGCCGGATGTTGCACCGGATTAGCATCTCATTCATTTTGGATTCCTTCCAATTAACAAAAATATTTTGAGTACTAACAATGTGCAAAATTCATTGTAGCTGATGGGCATCTGGCTGCACCCAAAGCAAAGAAAAATAGATAATGACATTCTAGTAAATAGGTAAGTAAAACAGAGAGTGCATCAGATGGCCCAAGTGCTGTGGGAGAAAATAAAATGGCAAGTGGACCAGGAAATGGGGTGGGGGTGAAAAGGGGTGTGTTCTGACTTCCAGTGGGATGGCTGGAAATAGCCCTCATTGAGAAGGTGACAATCCAATGACACCTGAAGAAGAGGGGATCTCTGGGGAGAAGAGTACTCCAGGCACGGAAGCAGGAAGGCAGAGCGTAGGGGGCGTGTCTGATGCCTATGGCAGTAAGGAGACCAAAGAGGCTGGAATTGAATGAGCAAAGGGGAGAGCAGTAGGAAATGAGGTGCAAGTTGCAAAGCGAACAGAGAGCCAATTGCATGGGGCCTTCGGGGTCACATGATGGCTTTGGATTCTACTCAGGTCAGAAGGAAATGGGGGTGCTGTCTTAAGTTTCCTATTGCTGCTCCTACAAACTTGTCACAATTACTGCAAGTTTAGCAGCTCAACCCAACACAAATCTATTCTCTGACCTTTCTTGAAGTCCAAAGTCCAAAATCAGTTTCCCTGTGCTAAAAGATCAAAGTGTAAGCACATCTGGTACCTTCTGGAAGCTCTGGGAGGAGGACCTGCTTCCCTTCCTTTATCAGGGCCTGGGTGGCCTCTTCCTCCCTCCTCACAGCATCTCATCCTCTCTTCTGATTCCGACTCCTCCAGCATCCCTACTGAAGGCCATTGTGATCACAACAGACCTCCCTGATCAGCCAGGATAGTCTCTTCATCTCAAGATCCTTATTTCAATCAGAACTGCAGATTCTCTTTTGCCATATCAGGTAACATCCATGAGTTTCCAGTTTAGGATAAAGATATATTTGTTGGGGCGGGGGTGGGTGCGGGGGTGGGGAGAGGTCATTTTTCAGCCTGCCAGAGATACCCTGATTTGACTTCAGCTTCCAAAACTTTCTCTGGTGGACTTTTGGTAGAATAAGGAAAACCAGATATGTGGTTCCATACCTGAGGTGAGAGATGGTGACGGTCCAGCCCAGGGTGGTGGCAGTAGGGGGCACTGGGTTGTTGTAACTTGAATATCTTTTGAATACGAAACCAACGTGCTTTGCTGATACAGGTAGTGAGAAAAAAAGTTGGAGCAGCTAGAAGGATGCTTTTCTCAATGTGAAAAAAGTTAGGGAAGGAGAAAATTTGGAGCAAAGATAATGAATTGGGTTTTGCACATATTAAATATGAAATGTGACTATCCAGATTGCGATGTCGGCATTTGAATTAAACATTGGTACTTAAACCTAAGCAGGTACATTAAGCTCAGGTTTGCCATAAGGTGCCCTGAGAATCATGATATGTTTTACTCTAAATACCATTTACTGTTCCTTCAGTCATTTTCCCTTATCCATGGTCTCACTTTTCACAGTTTCACTTACCTACAGTCAAGTGTGATGCAAATGTTAAACAGAAAATTTCACAGATAAGCAATTCATAAGTTTTAAAGGAATTTTATAGCATATTGTTATTGTTGGTTTATTTTACTATTACTTATTATTGCCAATCTTTCACTATGTCTAATTTTAAAAAGTGATCTTTATCATAGGTATGTATATATAAGAAAAAAATCATAGTGAACGTAGGGTTCAGCCCAAGACAGTTTCGGGTATCTCCTGGTGGTCTTAGAACATAAGCCCTGCAGATTAGGGGCTACTGTAATTCACATGGGAATGCTGTGAGAGGGGGGAGCATGGGAGAGGGACAATGGTAGATCAGGATTCGTGTACTACTGAAACTCTGGCTACGATACCATTAAGAAAGCATCCAAAAGATTCAAAATCCCATTTAACGCTAACACCGTATGTATTTGCAAAATATAGCTTCAATTTCCAAGGCTAACACTGAGATCCTCTTGTGTCTTGATTTATGGTCTAGTTCAGTGATCTCTAAACTCTGATTTACATCAGAATCAGCAGAAGAGTGGGTTAAAATATAGCTTCCTGGACGCCATCTTCAAAATCTTACTCAGGAAGTCTAGATGGTGTGTTGCTGCCTGAAGCAGAAGCCGCTTGGAGCAACGAACGCCACAGGAAAATTCGGAGGCAGGATGAAAATGAAAAAAAAAAGGTCTTTTATTCTTCTTCTCTCTCCGGCTCCAGCTATCACTCCAAACGCTCTAACTCCAACCACCACCTTCTTCTTCTTCCCACACACTCTAACCAACCTCACCCAGTTATATACATATAGCTTTAACAAGGACAAGTGCTTACAGCTCGAGCTTACAAGTGCGTCACAGAGTGTTCACGGGCATACAAAGATTTTTTGGATAATGCATTAATATCAGGTGGAAACTAGAACATCTTTTATGGCTCTCAGCTAACCGCAATCTTTAGCTATCTCCTTGATTATAGGCTCCTACAATGGTGGTAAAAGTGTCTACAACCCAGATAGCAGTAGGAAAGAGGAGAGAAAGAGCGAATGGGCCATGATAAAGGGTGGGTGTTTGAATTGGTTTGGTCTATAGTTAGGACTCGTTTAGCACTTACCATAGGAAGGTATGATCTCACTTTACTCTCAAAACACTTTGAGGAAGTGGAAGTGGAAGGAAAATCTTATTATTAGTCCCACTTTATAGATGAGAAAACCGAAGCCCTAGGAAATTGGTGACTTTCCTGGGTTACACAGCAGTCAGAAAAGTTCCGGTATTTTATACTGGGCTCCTTTGACTCTGACTCCCATCCCCCTCTCATTCCCCAGCGCTCCCTGGTAGGGATGGGAACATGGATTTTGTGACTGGTTGCAGGGATGGAAGGTCATGATTCCCCTTTTCTGACTGTAACAGGACAAATCTTTTCTCCATTCTCATTTGTTGAAAGCCCAGTTTAAACATCTCTCCCACAGAGAAATTTTCCAAAAAGAAAGTGGTCCTCCAACCTCCAGTCACTATCATATTACTGCTCTATTTATCTTTTCCTAATATCACTATATGAATTTGTGTTGTTATTTGTTTCTTCAACACTACTATTATACCTTCAACTAGAATTAAAAATACATAATGTTACCTACTCACTTTTTCAGCCTAAGCTTTTAGAACACTACCAGATACATACAGAAAACTCAATGAATATTCATAGGAAAGAAGAATGAAAGAAGGAGAGGGGGGAGATAGAAATTCTTAGCATACCACCTAATGTATAGAAATATCAAGAAAACAACTATTACAATTATTAAACAAATAGTTAAACCCCCACTCTAAACCAGGCACTGTGGTAAGCTAGGTTTCTCAGGCTTGCAGCATGGTATAGCCCTCTAAACCTTTTGTGCATAGACTAACAAGTTAGGGAGGGGACCCACAGTGGAATCTCTCATTCATTCCTAGGGCTTATTGATATCAGGACTCACAACCACTTCTTGAATATCTTCAGAAATCCCACACTTTACTGGAACCTGTCCCGTGCACACAAGCTATTCTCCAAGCACGCACCAGGCTGAGTGACCAAACAGATGGACTCCGCATTGCACCCGGGAGTCCAGCCAGCTCTTAGCTGTGCCTGCTGCGTTGGAGAATCCAACAGAAAAGGGGGTAGAATTTATAAATTTCCAAAGGAGAGTGAGGTCCTAAGTCCCACCTCCAATTTTGAATGACTCAGGTTTGGGATTTTAAATGAACCGTCTCATTGTTTTTCTTCACCCAATATTTGTACCTTTTCTGTCTGAGATGATGAGGCGTCGTCGGAACCTGTACCAACTTTATCACTACGATTTTCTGCTTGGTAGAGGAGATTGATTTGGGGAAGAGACACAGCTTCTGCAGAGAATCAAGCCCACACATCTCTTCTGCAGGACTGTGGGCTTTGGTGAGAGGTCAACAGGAAAGTTTCAGTGTTTTGTGAGAAATTATAGAATTCTTTCTTCCTTCACCAGCTTTAATTAGCAATAAGGAAGGTAGGTCCTTCAACTGAGACTGAAACAGGGACAGTTCCCAGAGCAGAACCATGATCTGTGTTAGGAAGAACCATCCGGCGCACTCTCAGGCATCTGTAAGGAGCTCTTCAAGATGACAGCGCCAGTGACCTGCCCTTCTGTCCATCCAAATGTCAGGTCTTTGGCTATCTTCTTAGCTTTGGCAAATACTCACATAAAATCTACTGTGTGCCAGTCCCCCGTGACCTGGTGTCACTGTGGTAAACTGGTTACTTTCCTCATAGAATTCATACTCCAGTGGGATAGGACTCATTACAACCCAATGTGATGGAAACCAGACTATTCCTATCAGAGGGCATACTACAGGGTATAACGTGGAGCCCAGAGATATATACCTAATTCAGCCTTAGGTGCTCGAAAAGCCTACCAGAGGAAGTGGTATCCTAAGTTGAAAACTAACTTATGAGATGACCCAAAATAATTCTGGATCAGGAGTCAATGAACCTGGATCCAGGCCCTATTCTTTGAATTGTTAGTCTTGTAACCATAAGCGAATCATTTGAAATGAAAGAGCATCTCTCTCCTCATCTTGGCATTGGGGATAAGAATATCTGGTTCAGCCATCTCATATGAGCAGGTAAGAAAACATATATTTAAGTGATTGGTAAATTCAAGAACATTTTACCAAGCATATGGCAAGGTATTGCATGAGGTACCATTTGCTATTGACTCTCCATCTTTATACTTTCCTAAAAAACAGACAGCATAATCCGTGTATACTTGTATTATTTGTATTTATTTTTCTGATTTGGGAGTAAACTGTTGATATTCCGAGTATGAGGTTGGAGAGATATTCCAAAGCAAATATGAGGAACAGGCACTTTCATGCCAATACAACAAGATTTATTTTTATGTTTCATTATTAACAAAACATAACAGCACTTTTAACTCATAGGGAAGTTGCTTCACCCATCTTCCTTCAAGGCAAGTTAAGATTTCTTCCCCTAAATTGAGTTCTTTTTTTTTTTCCACTAATGAATATAGCAGTGATTGATGTGTTCATCTCCAATTGTAACCTGGGATCACCTATGAAGTAGCAAACCAAACTATAAAAACCTTGGTCCCAATGCCCAAAAACTCAATGTCACTTCCTTACATAAATCACCCCAAATAAAGAATTGAGTTCAGAAAGCCAAAGACAGCCTGAAAGAAAACAAGAATCTCCACTAAGTACTAATCAATGAAGACAGTGCTCATATCCTGCCCTGCAGGGCTCTAATTTCAGATAGGCAACTACTCTTTCTTTGAAGCAGACTTCTCTAGAGAAACTTTGATCAGGATGGGAGGTCTGTTCCAAATACCAGAGCTCAGAAAGCTGGGAAACAGGATCTCTCAACACAACCTCCAGATTTGCATCATTTGACAAAACACTCAAATTATTAAAATAAAGCTAAAGCTGTGGGTTGAGATAGGAGTTGGTGAAGGAATTTTTTTCAGACATTGTCATTCATTAAAATTCAGCTGAGAGCTGGGTGCAGTGGTACATGCCAGTAATCCCAGCAGCTTGGGAGGCTGAGGCAGGAGGATCGCGAGTTCACAGCCAGCCTCAGCAACGGTGAGGCACTAAGCAACTCAGTGAGACCCTGTCTCTAAATAAAATACAAAATAGGGCTGGGGATGTGGCTTAGTGACCAAGTGCCCCTGAGTTCAATCCCTGGTACCAAAAAAAATATATATATAGATATTCAGTTGATGACTTCTGAGATTTGATATTTTTATCTGAGACTCTTTTGGGAGAAAGAGTAGGGAAGCAGTTAAAAACCTGACGTCTGGAATAATTTGGTTATCTTAACTGTAGTTGTACTGTTTGCATTTGGGTCTAATACAGAAAAGCATTAGTTTCCTTTTCTCTGAATAGGTTGAAGTCCAAGGAAAGACACAGGAGAAGTTGGGGAGAGCAAGAAGGAGTCAGCGGTGAAGTAGCTCAGGGGAGGTGAGTGGAGGTGCTTTCCACTTCTATAGTCATGGAGATGGAAATACCTGTTTGTACCCAATCCAAAAGATGATTTCAGGGAAATGAACCTCAGTTTATGTTTTCTCTAAAGGAAGGATATTCTTCTCCCCAAACTTGAAGGTAGAGCGAGGGAGGTGACATTATTGACATTTACCATTTCTTCCCCTTCCTGCCGGCCCTTTCCTATTTTTTAAAAATATTTATTTACTTTAGTTGTACACAATGCAATGCATTTATGTTTATGTGGTGCTGAGGATCGAACCCGGCCACACACGTGCAAGGCGAGCACTTTGCCGCTGAGCCACAACCCCAGCCCCCCTTTTCTATTAATATCTTTCTTTATTATAGAATAATAATGTAACTCTGCCCTATTTGGCACCCCTTAGTTGTGTGTTTCTTTCTATTTATTTTAATTTGTTATATATGACAGCAGAATGTGTTGCAATTCATATTATACATATAGAACACAATTTTTTATGTCTCTGGTTGTATACAAAGTAGAGTCACACCATTTGTGTACTTGGGGTAATAATGTCCATGTCATTTCACTGTCTTTCCTACCCCCATACTCCCTCCTTCGCCCTCCCTCCCCTTTGCCCTATCTAGAGTTCATCTAATCCTCCCATTGCCCCACCCCCAACCACATTATGAATCAACATCCTTAAATCAGAGAAAACATTCGGCATTTGGTTTTTTGGGATTGGCTAACTTCACTTAGCATTATATTCTCCAACTCCATCCATTTACCTGCAAATTCCATGATTTTATTCTCTTTTAATGCTGAATAATATTCCATTGTGTATATATACCACATTTTCTTTATCCATTCATCTACTGAGGGCATTTGGGTTGGTTCTACAGTTTAGCTATTGTGAATTGTGCTGCTATAAACATTGATGTGGCTGGGTCCCTGTATTATGAATTCAACCAAGATTGAGTTGACACCAAATATGTCATCTCTTTCTTCCTCCCTTGTCTTGTCCACTAAGCCACAGTAGGTGTTCATGAAGTATTTGGTGAAAAAAAAATAGATGAAAGATGTTGGATTTTCTAGGAGTCACTTTTTTCTAGGAGTCACTTTTTTCCCCCTATCAAGTGTTTTCCTGTGCAAAATAAGGAAGAAGTATAAGTTTCTTCATGGCTACCCTTGTACTACTTACTCTACCCACAAGGATCTCCTCATTTTCCCTGCTACCTCCCTTGTATATGTTCCAAACTTCCACAGACCAAAACTTACCTCTTAGCTCCTGGTTATGGAAAAAAATATATTTTCAGATTTCCAAGGTGAAAACTGGCTTTCTGGGAAACTGACTCATGATTCCATAATTAAGTTTATCTAGAGGAGCTGAACTTCTTTCTAGGAGGTTCCTGGGGATGTAATGCCTTCTGAAAGGGGTTATTTGTCTATCTCTAGACTGTTCACTTGGCCAGGGGAAAGATAATCCACAGTGGAGAAGCTTTCTGGTGCCCTTAGAATCTCAGTCTGCAACCATGTAAGGTCTAGTTAGGAACAAGCATTCATAATCAATAGATTATGAATGGTCAAGATTAAAGGGCGTTATCAGTCATTTGGTTTTCAAAAAGCCAAGGGAGGTGACCAGTGCCAATCGCCTCGTAAATGGAGAGCTTCTCAGGATGAGCTTGTATCTTATGTATTTAAACACATTCATCATAGAACCATGAACAAGAAGTCAGCAAAGGGGCATGTCCATTTGTTCTTTGAAAGCCTAGGTCTTCACAGTGCCTCCTCTGCTTGGTCTCCTGCCTCAGCCTCCCAAGTGCTGGGATTACAGGCATGTGCCACTGTGCCTGGCTAATTATCACAATTTAAATACAAGTTCTCTACAGAGAAAATACAAAGGGGAAGCAGCATGGTTAAGAATGAAAAAGTATCAACTATAGGCTATACATAATAAGAGGTAACTACAGCCAGGTGTGGCGGCACACATCTGTAATCCCAGTGGCTCAGGAGGCTGAGGCAGGAGGATTGCAAATTCAAAGCCAGCCTCAGCAACTTAGTGAGGCCCTGAGTAACTCAGTGAGACCCTGTCTCTAAGTAAAATATTTTTAAAAAGGGTTTGGGATGTGGCTCAGTGGTTAAGCACCCATGGATTCAAAAGAAAAAAAGAGGTAACTATAGAGAACATGCCTATAGGTTGGAGAAATCAAAGAAAGACAGCTAACTGTTTCAACCCATCTTTGGTTTTTACAAGAAGAAAATTACTTAGCTGAATGCAGAGGAAGAAAAAACAGCAGTCACGTAGGAAAGCATAGTAGAAAAATCATGTCTTTGAGTAGGGCACCTGCTCTGCCATTAATAAGATGTTTTAATGGAGAAAAGATATATTACATTCGGAGGTCTGAGTTGACCCATATATAAAATGAAGATGCTGGGCTAAATGTTCTGCAGTGTCCTTAGGAAGTACAATCTGAAGTCCAAGAAGTTCAGAAAACCACCTGGGTGGCCTTGAACCTATCAGTTCTATGATTAAAGTTCTCACTCGTACTAATTTCCTCTTGTATTGTCTTTTGGGATACTCAGCAGTAGATTAGGCAGGGGATTCAGTTCCCAGGCCTTTTGATCTAAAAAATGGGGTGTCATTTTCTCATCATTGATTCCAGTTGTATATTTTGGTTTACGACACATAGAACAGATGGTGAACGATCAACTCCGAGCTGTGCTACTCACCATTACACATTGCATCTCATCCACACGCGAAGCTTTCCGGAGGTATTTGTCTACAGACCGAGCACGGAAACTAAGCATAATGATGTGACGTGATACCCTTTGTATCTTTCAGATAGAGCCAAATTTCCAGTTGAGAGACCCTTTGCAAATGGTGGGATGATGGAAAATCCCTGTAGCTGGCTGGTGCTGTCTCCGTTACAGCCATTCATTCAACAAATACCTGTTGAGCAGCTCTTCTGTGCCAGGCACAGTGCTGGGCACTAGAAGACAGTAAAAACAAAAACGGAAGCAAAAAAAACTTGGTCCTAGCCTCAGTGATGCAGTGAAGCTTGGCTTCAGAGTGTGTTATGAGAACACCATGGGAGAAAGGCTAGGGTTGAATGTTATGGTAACCCCCTCAATATTAACATATGCAGGCCAGGGCTATCACTCAGTGGTAGAGTGCTTGCCTAGCATGAGCGAGGCCCTGGGTTCAATACCCTGAAAAACTTCAGGGTAACTTCTAATAGGGCTTTGAAAAGTGAACTCCAGATGCATCCAATCCAAGGAGAGGAAGCTATATAATTCTTCTTTCTTCATCATAAGAACATAATTGTATTAATATTGCCTGAAATTCTGTGAGCTCTATTTATAATAAAATACAGAAGTGATGATGGTGATAAGAATAATGAGGATGCCAAGACTTTGACTGCCTGGACCAAAGATGATATTGCATCTCCATCTTTGTTTGATTCCCCTAAAAGCAAGGCTAGACTGGGGCACCATTGCCAGGATCTCACCAGACTCTCTGTGGTATATTCTCTAAATGTTGTTTCTTTTTAAAAATTTGGGGTGCTGGGGATCAAACTCAGGCCTCCTTCATGCTCTTTCTTCTGAGAACAACCTTCCCTCTTCCTACAGATCTCTCCTTGCCCATTCCCCACCTGGTGGTGCTCCTATGGTCTTCAGGTGTTAACTAAACTACCACCTACCTCCTTCAGAGCCTTCCCTCAGCTCCAGGCCTCCATCGATTACCCTCCCGTATGGGTCCATGGTGTTCTCCTTTGCTTGTTAAGACACTCATCTTGCTGTATTCAAATAGCCTGTTTGTTGATTGGTTCATGTGACTGAATCCAAAACAGCCACAGAAGGTTAATGAGTGAATGAATGAATGAATGAATGATGCTTCTTACTTTGCCTGGAGCCAACTGAACCTGAGCACCAGTGTAACTCTAATCCAGAAGAAAGCACAATTGTGCCCTTAGCACAAGCATGCACACACTCTCCATGACTCTTCTTCCTCTGAACTTAATTTGGTTTCTTCCAGTAAATTTGATTTATTTTGGAACATAATAAAAAAAAAAAAAACAAGGTTTTTAGGAAGTATTTGGTACATGCAGAGAAGGAAAGACCATCCCATAATAATCAGGTTCTTCTCTGTCTTTCTGAGTCCTCTCAAATCAGTTATGGATAGTATGTTCAGGGAACTGCTCAAATCTCGAGGTCCCGTGG
This sequence comes from Tamias sibiricus, assembly GCA_025594165.1. Classification (NCBI taxonomy): domain Eukaryota; kingdom Metazoa; phylum Chordata; class Mammalia; order Rodentia; family Sciuridae; genus Tamias; species Tamias sibiricus. The sequence goes on from CM046662.1 coordinate 19,046,682, forward strand.
AGACTAAGGATGATGCTATTAGTGATACAAAAAAAAGGATAAGAGACCATGTTATTTCTCCCCTTAAAACTCTGAAAAGTCCTTATGGAGCCCAGTGAAACAAAAACCAGGACCTGGAGAAAAAGTAGCAGAATAAAGAAGAATGTGAATTATCAATGTCCAGGGGATCTTGAATTAAGCCCTGGGTCTGCCTTCCTTACAAACTGCATGACCTCACATTTACGTTCTATGAGCTTCATCTTCTCGACTGTAAAATGGGAACAATGTTCCAGCTTGTTATGTTAAATGAGATAATATATGCAAGGTGCCTGATAGGCTTCCAGTTGTTTGCTTTTCTTGTCTGTGCCTGGGATTTAAAACAGGCTTACCTTACACTATGCATTGGAACTTCTGGACCCAATAATATCTCATTTGAAGTGGAGAAGAAAAAGCGATAGGTTGCTACTGTTAATGAGTAAACAGTTCTGAATCTGCCTCTGGACCTTGAGTATCAATCAGATTCATCGGCCTGATTGTGAAAGTAAAGTTTGATAGGCAGAGACCAGAGTTACTCATCTGATAGTCAGAAGGTTTGGGGTACAGAGTTTGCAAGACTAATAAGTCCTCAGGTAGTAGGGATGTTTTTGGTTCTCAGGAGACATCCCATCGATATCATGAGACAATCAAGACCAAACACCTAATAGATGCATAACATAAATGAATATTAGTTTGGTGTCCACTGAGAAGTACCTAAGACAGCAGTGAAATAGACTTGACTTTTCTGGTCAGCAAACTTCAAATTATCTTCTGCAGCAGTGGCTCCATGCTGAATAGTTTAGAACCTCAGTATTACCCATTAGTGCATGGCTCTCTGAAAACGCACTTTTCTCTTTTGAATTAAAAGTTGAATTTTCTTCTGTTTAACCTTGGTTCTGAGAAGGTTCCAGCATGTCATATCTTAAGAGCAATCCTTCATTTCCAGAATCTGGGGCACCAAAGGGCATGAAATAAGAGTGGGTTAGAGGGCAGAAATAAAAAACAGTCTGCTCAGTGACTTCTTTAGAAAAATATGATTTTGCTCAAGAAGTAGCTCCTCTGCCTTTGCTTCCACTAAGGTACAAAGGAGAGAAGAGCTAGATTGCAGACCTGAAAGAGGAATCAGGCATCTAAGTAGAAAAATGCCCTCACCTTGAACTTGGTTAGACATCAAAGCAGAGATGAGAAGGACCACAGGACATGCACCAGCTCAATCTTAAAACCCTCTTATTGGCAGTATCAACAAAGGAAGGGACCAGGAATCGGGAGACCTGAAGACATCACCTTGCTTCTTTCTAACCAAGAAAAGTAGATGGTTGTTCTTTTGAAACTACTAACCGTTAGTCACCACCACCATTTGGACCCTTTTGAGACTAACTGAGGAACTCGTCTGAATAATGAACAAATCTGTAGAGTCCCCGTCTAGCTCAGATGTTTGAAGGGCCCAAGTCCTCCTCCTTAGGGAACCACATCCTCTCATCTTTGTCAGGACTCCTGCAGAACCGAATGTGTTTTTCTTTCTTTCCACATTTTTTATTGGTGCATTACAGTTATCCACAATGACGGGATTTGTTGTTACATATTTGTACATGCATACAACATAACAGTATAATTTGACCAATATCACTTCCCCTCAAAACTGAAGGTTGAGTTGGCTTTAACTAAAGGAATCTCTTAGTTAAAAGAATTACTTACTGCCGGATGTGGTGGCACATGCCTGTAATCCCAGAGACTCTGGAGGCTTAGACAGGAGGATGGTAAGTTCAAAGCCAGCCTCAGCAACTTAGGGAGGCCCTAAGCAACTTAGCAAAATGCTGTCTCAAAATAAGAAATAAAAAGGACTGGGGGTATGGTTCGGTGGTTAATTGCCCCTGGGTTCCATCCCCAGTACCAATTAAAAAAAAAAAAAAAAAAAAAAAAACAAGAAAGACTCACTGACAACTTACAATAATGATGAGCATCATGCTGAGTCTGGGGATACTGGAGCAAACTCAGTTGGTCTCGGTCTCAACCCAGACTTAGCCATTCAGAGGTGGAGGAACTAGATTCTGGCACACAGAGTTTTAAGAAGATAATGTCACAATCGTACTCTCACTAGAGTATCCCGAAACCCTGTATTGTACAAAGAAATTATTTGGGTCAGTGTTAAAATATAGCTTCCAGTCTCCACCCTCAGGGAGTTCAGTAGGGCTAGGGTGAATCCAGAAATAAATTTTTCAGATTCCCCCATCATCCTATGTATGTGGTCTTCCTACCACCACTCTGGAAACCCTGTTCTATTAAAGGGCATAATTCCTTGATGGATTTTTAATGCAGTCTCCTAAATTGAAGTAGGCCAGATTGTGTTTCCTTCCATTTTAATAAAGAAGTTACTCAAAATTAAATCTCTGTGCTTTACTCTCTCTTCTGGTATTTCAAAGGCCTTCTGAGAGCCGTTTTAATTAAGTAATTCATGGAGAGAACACCTGTTCAGGTGTGCCTTGGCTTCATTTGGAAAACAATGATTAAAAACCAAATCCCACTGTTCCTGGAAGGAGATGGGCCTTTATTTGTTTGAAGGCATAGATAATATTTGCAAAATGGGGGCAGCAGTTAGACTTCCTGTGGGTCCCAGCGCCATATGATAATATTGATGCATGTTGGGAAGGCAAGTAGGTGTCATCTCCTAACCATCCTAGTCACTGAAGGTGGCGTGTGTGAAGCCATGATAAGAATAGTGCTGAAATCACCCTGCTAATGAGTGTAGAAGGCATGAGGTGATGGGACAAATGCTCCCCAGGATTTTGTCCTTACTCCTTCAAGGCAAGGGTACAAGGGAGGAACAGGACAAGTAATTCAAGCCCAGTTTTAGAACAAGGCCAAGAGAAAGGGAAATGGTCAGACCCTCAATCCTCCAGAGGCCTTCCAGCACTTAGCCCACTATTCCGGAAAGCAAGATCATGTCAACGAGGGCTGCCTTTTCCTCTGCCTTCCCAACTGACACAGTCACACGCTCTGCTAATGGTCTTTTTGTGTTCTAAGGCTTTGGCCCCCTCCTCATTACACGAGGAGGGGAGAATGAAGGTACAATTTATATTGTCAGGATGGCCTGAAAAGACAGTAAGTAGCACAGCCTCTCAGCCTCTCACAGGAAGGGAAAACAACCCTCAAGTCCTTGATAAAAGTTAACTAGGGACCATGTCACATTTCAAATGGAGAGAAGTTCTTGGACTCTGGCTAGGTGGACAAAAGAAAATATCAAAGATAAAGCAATTGGGCTTCTTTTTAATCATAAAGCCAGATATGGCTAAACTATATCATGAACATCGAAAATTGGTGTGTACAATCTAAAGAGAGATCCTGACTGGCATTCACAGTGAGGATTTTTCCTACAATCTTTTATTAATACAGCCATTTGCAAATCTTCCCAATGGAGCCATCCATCAGCCTAACAATGACCCACCCACTGGGCCACGCTGTTGTAGGGACAGATGAGGCAAGGCACCAAAGATAACAGGAACAGTTTAATTTGTGGCCAGGTTCAGAGGGTACTGCTTTCACTGTAATCAATTAATCCCCTGAACCCTGAGTTCAGGTAGTTTCAGAACTTTATACACAGCATGTAAGGGGAGGGGCTCAGAAGTTCACAGTTTACAGAAGTTCACATAAAAGCAGCTTTTTCTTTCACTGTTCTGGGCAAGTTAACCCTTCAAGGACAACACCTGAGAAGGGGAGAGCTTCTTCTCCCTTTTCTTTCCTCCCCCTGCCAGCTGTTACCATGGAGCCCATTTAGTAACTTCTCTTATCTTAGAAATGTAGACATCTCTGTGAAGCTCCAGCTCAAGGCCAAAGGCCTTGTGAAAGAATTTGTCCTTGATAGCTGTCATTCTGATTGGAGTAAGATGAAATCTTAGAGTTGTTTTGATTTGCATTTCTTTAATCGCTAGAGATGTTGAACATTTTTTCATATATTTGTTGATTGTACATAATCTTCTGAGAAGCATCTGTTTAGTTCCTTGCTATCAAAAAAAAAAAAAAAAAACAACAATAAATGCTGGCGAGGATGTGGGGAAAAAGGCACACTCTTACATTGCTGATGGAATGCAAATTGGTGAAGCCAATCTGGAAAGTAGTATGGAGATTCCTAGGAAAACTGGGAATGGAACCACCATTTAACCCAGCTATCCCACTCCTTGGTCTATTCCCAAAGGACTTAAAAACATCTTACTACAAGGACACAGCCACATCAATGTTTATAGCAGCATAATTCACAATAGCTAGATTATGGAACCAACCCGATGCCCATCAGCAGATGAATGGATAGGGAAACTTTGGTATATATACACAATGGAACACTACTCAGCGCTAAAAGTGAATAAAAACATGGCATTTGCAGGTAAATGGATATGGTTGGAGAAAATAATGCTAAGTGAAGTTAGCCAATCCCAAAAAACCAAAGGTCAAATGATCTCTTTGATATGAAGATACTAACTTATAAAGGCAAGAGAAAGGGAATGAGAGGAATGAAAGAGCTTTAAATAGAACAAAGAGGGGGAAGGGAGAGGAAGGGACAAGGGGATAGGAAGAATGGCAGACTGAGTTATCCATGATTGCCCTAAATACATGTATGAAGACACAATTGTTGTAAAAATACTTTATATTAAACCAGCAAATTGAAAAATTGTGCTCTTTATATGTAATAGGAAATGAAATGTACTCTGCAAACATGTATAACAAATCAGAATAATAAAGAATTAATAAAAAAGAAAAAAAAGAATTTGTCCTTGTTATTATCACACTAGCATTTGCAAACACACTTCTACAAACTACTATACCGGATACATGTTTGTGAAAAACAAGTAAAGGGGCGTCCAGCACCTGGAGTGCTGATTTCTTCTAGGCCAGTGGCCAAGTAATAGACCAACAGGAGAATAGGAAGTTTATCTACATTGAACTTTTATTTGTAGAGACTCTTTTGGTGACAGTCCTAAAATGAGCCATGGTGAAGATTTCTGGAGAAGCTTAGTTAAGATTTTCTGTGGAGGAGGGGGTGCCACTACAATGCTGCCTGAGCTTAGCATTCTGTCACAAATGTTCATGGGACACAACCCAGGCAGAATTCAGGGCGAGCACCCTGGAGTGACAGGAGGGATCCTTTCCATACAGGCAGACAAAGTGACATGAACCTTGTCATCCTGCCATAGACGGGGTTCCTACTGTCCGTTTCCTCGCTGGCTTCTTGCAGAAAGCAGAGGAAAATCTGGCATTGAGTCATTAAGGACAAAGTAGTCACCCTTCGCAGAAGAGGAACCAGACGTGAATTTTAAGCACCATATTCAAAAGGCCCGGATTTTGAATTGAGTCTTTTCCTGATAACGAGGACAAAGAGTTATAATAAATATAAAAAAAATTTTTCCCCTGATAAAATTGGCAATCTCAAATAATCATCTTCAGTGTTGAAAAATCATGCTTTGAGGTTGTAGGTCATTAGCTACAACTTTTCTTGAGAGACAACTGACAATGTCAATCAATGACCTTAGTATTTGTCACACCCTTAAATATAACCATACATCATCTAAGAAATTGTACGGATGTTGCAAAGCATAAAGAACTTTGTTGCATTTTTTATAAAATGGGGGAAAAAATTAGAAACCTACATGTCCAAATAATAGAGAATTAAATTATGGTGCATCCATATGATGACTAAATTACAATGGAGAGAATATTTAATCAGTTGGAAAATATTCATAACCACTGACAAAGAATGTGATCCAATTTTAGTTTTAAAAACCCTGCATATTAAAAAGTATTTAAAGGTCCAGAAATACATTCACCAAAATATCAATCAATGATAGTTCACTCTCAGTTGTAAAGTTAAGGGCAATTTGTGGGTTTTTTTTCCCTTCTTTTTTTATCTGTCATTTCTAAATTTTCTGTAATGAACAGATATCATTTGAGAAACCTGAAAAATGTGAAAAGCATTCATTTAACTACTAAGAAGAGAGGTTAGATGGGTAAAGGTCAATGTTTTCCCACCGCTTACAGATTCCCACCCTCCACCCCAGTTCCTAACAGCTCTCTCAGCTCTACAAGTCTCTGATTTTTTGAGATTTGCCTTTTACTGCAGGGCTTTAATCCAGTAGAGTATGTTATCTTTGCAATTATTTATTCCTGCTCTCTTCCCTGTTAGAAGATCACATTGGTACCCACTGCCATCTGGGTTGACAGGTCCCCAGGAGGACCACCATGTATGCCTGCGTGTTCGATGGGTTTTGAGCAAAGCAATGAATGCAGACATGAGGGAGGTTCTATCCTGGAGGAAGCTCTAAGGGGCTTGACAAATTTCCACAGTGCTCCTGATCCTTCTAGCGGTCATGAGCACAGCAGGACCCACTTAGGGACTGTCCCTTCAGCTTGAGCCCCTGAATGAGAGGCATAGCCAAGGTCCAAGCCAAGCCACAGTCAACCCACAGCCTGCCTGCCTGGAGTCAACTACCCAAGATTTGGAGACCATTTGTTATTGCAACCAAACTGACTGCTCTGACTGCTTCTCATTGAATGTGGTTCTTGTCTGGAATATTCCAATACTGCTCCCACTGACTCACACAGTTAACTCCATCCCAGGTCTAACCCTGCCCTTTGGCCATGTCAAAACCCCTTTCACACGCTTTCACAGCACCAGGGATCTCTCCTTCTTAGCATTCAGTACAACCTTAATTCTACAACAACTTTCATTTGTTTGATCATCAACATGTGCTATACCATAGACTGGAGCCAGGAACAATGGCTGTATTCGGGTACCTTTGCAGCCCCAGCAGCTAGCACCGTTCTTGGCACATGCCACATCCTCAACTAAAAAAAAAAAAAAAAAAGTTAAATGAATACATGAAGGGAAGCTTGGATAAACTAATAAAAAAAAACCTTGAACATGGGATTGAGAAGCATACACCAAGCGTTTTGGGAGCCATTAGTGAGCTTCGGGTAAGAAATTGTTGAGTCCTTTAGGGTGAAAATAAACACCTAGTAACAATGTCCAGGATCTCCTCAATAATAATACTTAAGCATTTTCACTGTTGCAAAGCACTTGTAGGGCTGTGGTTGTGGCTCAGTGGTAGAGCGCTTGCCTAGCATGTGTGAGGCACTGGGTTTGATTCTCAGCGCCACATATAAATAAATGAATAAAATAAAGGTCCATCAACAACTAAAGATAGATATCAGAAATAATTTTTTTAAAAAAGCACTTACACAGATCAGTTCATGACATGCTGGTCACAGCTCTGTGATGGAAGTGCTGTCATTATTCCCCAGAGAGGGTTAAGCACGTTACCCAAAACCACTCAGCCGTGAGATGATAGAGCCAAGCAGTAGAATCCAGGGAGTCTGTGTCAAAGTCTGTGTTTGTAAAATCTCTTGCCTACGCTGCCATTTATTTCAACAGATGAGCGTCGAAGCCAAAGAAATGTTGGGAAAATGTTGTGGAACTCAGAGGAGGCAAGGAGACATTTATTAGTAGTTGCTTTATTGTATCACACGGAATCACCTGAGCTACTGATGGAGCAGGGATGGGCAGCCGCCAGAGCACTTCCCCTGGGGTCCAGATGGCTTTAAATGTGGGTTCTTCCACACCACTCTCATCATTTGATTCCCCTCCTGTGCCTTCTGCCCTATCCACTGGTAAAACAATGCCCATAACAACAGCAGAGACACCTGGGTTCTCTTCACAGCCTGCGTGGTGCCTAGCCGATGCTAAGCAGGCGTCAAGTGCTTAGCAGGTGGGATCTGAATGAAATGGGTCCTGTATTTCTTGCTTTATGTGTGAATGATTGACATAGACCAAGAATCCTATGGGATCAAGTGGCCTGTATAATAACTCCATTTGGGAGAGCAGGTGGCATGTGAGAATCTCATTCTAAAGCTAAACCTGGCTCAAGAAATAAAGAAACTGAACAAAAGTGACCTCAGTCTGGAGCAAGAGGAAGAAATGATTGTGGGGCTGACCACCCCCGGGGCTCTTCTCTAGACATTCCTGAAGAGAAACCGGCACAGGGGTGGGGACTGGCTTTGGACAGGTAATCCTGAGGGGCCTGCAAATCACTGGGAAGTGGCAGTAGGGTGTGATCTGGGCCTCAATGGAGAAAAGAGACCAGAGACTTCAAGCACCTTTGCTTGAATAATAGTTCAATGTTATCGCTTTAAAGCCTCCTAGTGAACAGAATCTCTACAAGGCTCAGAACTTCTACTCTGACAAATCTTATTTAAAGAGAGAAAGAAGACACTAGAGTCAGCGAGAAATTCCCAAAGGCAGGGGTAGAAGATTGAGTTGGAAACAATGAAGAACAGCTGGGTTCCAACTTGGCCTTAGAGGCGCCAAGAATGCCAAGCAGGGAATGGAGAATTTAGATCTAGTCTCAGGCAGTATTTCAAGAGCACCCACCGGAATCTCCTAAGGAGATTGTTTTCAAATACAGGTTGCTGGGCCCTCCTGAAACTTGTGAATTTCACACAGAAATATTCATTTTTAACACCCCCCTCCCCCAAATTCCTATGAATCCTAAACCCTGGCAATCTCTGATTAGGAAGGAGAGAATATTATTTTGCCCGGGTAAGGAAATAAAATCTCAAATTCTCAAGATTTGGTAACTGAGCAATGATTTTCATTTCCCAAGAATAATTAACTCCTTATCTTTAAGACCACCTGTGGATTCACTGCAACGGCCATTAATTTGGGGTGACTTATTACATTTAATAACAGATAGAAAGTGCTTTGCTAACTTTTCCTAGCTGATTTCCCCAACAATGAAAAGGACAAAACATGGAATCTCTTTCAAGCCTGGTGGGCAAATATCAACCTGTGGCTCAAGTTTTCTCTGCTAGAAGAAGGTTAGCTGTTACATCCATTATAAGACAATCTGGGACCCCCGAAATGAAGGTGCAATTTGACCACATCTCAGGAACTGGAGTCAGAACCCCCCCCCCCCCACCACCGCCCCTAGCCTAAGTCAACCTGTGGCAGAAATTCGGTCAAGACCCCGCCCCCAGCTATCTGGCCTTCACCTGCCTATAGTTTTCTAATCAAGCACCAGAAAATAGGAAAGTAGGTAGTCTTCATTTCTTCATGGTTCAGCCAAAGTCCCAAGTTCTGGTCCTAACTGATGTGCTCTCTCCAAATAAATTGTGGAGGCCAAACTGGGCTGGCAGGGACCAGGGGCCAACTGGGCACCGGCTGACAGCAGCACCTAAGTTGCTTCTCTGGGGCGCCTGAACTGGTTAGGCCAGTCCTGCCAGGAGCCAAGAAGGAAGAGGAGGACGGGGTGGAGATGCAGGGCTTGGAAGGGTGCCTAGAATGGATGAGGGGGCGGGACAAGCAAGTTTCTGCAGCAGGCCAGGAGGGGAGGGAATCAGGGCGGAGGAATTGTATTCAGGTGTGTGAAATTGAAAGCTGCACCTCTAGACGTGGTTGGAGCTGGCTGCACCAACCAGATATAAAAAGGAAGCTCTCCGCCTTGCCGCCTTTTGATGGGATAACTGGGGGGTGGTAGGTTTCCAGCCTTCCTCTCCATAAGCATCAGAACCCCAAAGGCTTGCTGACTGCCCTGCCACAGCTGTGTGGCCCGCACCAAGGAGAGTGCAGGTAAGCATCCTGCTGGACGCCGAGGGACGTGGGGGTGGTCTTTCCTCCCTAGCTTTCCACACTGCTGGCTGGCTGGGGGCAAGGATGCTGTCTCAAGGGGAGTCTTTGAGGCTGCCCCGACCTCCTTCCCTAGGTCTTGGGGTTAAAGCTATGTCTGTCACAAGTCATCAGCAGCTCCAGGGACCCTCCCCTCACCCCCACTCTTCTTTATCTGGGAAGCTCTCCACCTAAGCTAGCAGGCCCTGGGCATGCAGTTGACTGGCTTCTGAGAGCCACTGAAGCCAGTGGTGTTGCTCTGTGGTCCTGGCTGCTTCCTGACACCGATGAACAGGTAGCCTTAGCCTTTGTCACACACAAACAGCTTGGAAATGAATTACCTGTAGGGAGAACCTACACTATGCAGACATTGGGCATTGCTTGTACTATTTCTGGCCTCTTTCCAGGAGTTTACTACGCTATTATGTTAGGATTTTGAAAGCTGTAAATGTGCATAAGGAAGAGAGTTGGAATTTTTATGATGGTACCTAATAAAAATAGTCGTGGTAAAAGTTTATTGAAACCTGATGGTTTGCAAAGCATGACTGTGGAGTGCTTATGTATTACAAGCCCATGATGCAGGTGCTGTTATTATCTAGAATTTCTAATGCGGATGAGGAGACTCAGGGAGGCTGAGTCAAACCAGGTTCACTGATTGCAGAGTCTGTGCTCTGGACTTGCATTGATGCCATGTTTTACTGAGACTCTTGGGGTTCAGAGTGCACAGAGCTGATGTGGAACACCTTCTGTTTGTAAAGAGCCTTTCTCTAGCAAAACAGGGCGGATGGCCTCCATCTCCTACTGCCATGCTCACAAACTAATTTAGAACTTGGTCTCTATGCCTCAGGCCTCCACTTGGAGACCATTAACAGCCTATTTAGTCCACGTGGTCTGAGTCATTAAGAGTTCAGAGACTGCAGCTGAGGCTGGAGAAAATCCTGGAAGTTCTAGAAGTGGCAGTGTGCTTAACAGAGGGAGAGGGTGATGGGGAATCAGCACACCGGAGTCACTTAGAATTAAATCCAGCCTCTGAAGCCTGTTTCTCCAGATTCCTTGAGGCTCCAAAGCTGATCCCCTCCCAGACCTCACCTAACGCGAGGGCCCCCCAGCGGGCAGCAACACTGGCGACCTGCAGGCTTTGTCTCTTAGGGACCCGTGCCCGCCATCTTCCCTCGACCTGAGCACTTTACTCTCGACTGTTCCATAACTGGCTCCCTCTCTCCCATCAGGTTCCAGCTCAAATTTTGCCTCTTCAGAGAAGGCTTCCTAGACCACAGCACCTAAAATGCTGTCCGCCCCCATTCTCCTTCTCTGTGGTCATTATTTTTATAAAGCCTATCACAGTCTGATAAGTTTTTTCAAATTTCTATCTCCCCTTCTAGAACACAAGTGTTTACCATGAAGGTATAGTCCTTCCATGTTGGTTTGCTTGCTCAGCATGGAGTCCCTGGGTCTTAGCAGACTTCCTATTACTAGCAGAGGTTCAGTTAATATTTGTGGAGTGAATGGGTGATAGAAGGGAATAGGGGATCTCGTGACCACCCGTCTGCCTCTCTGACACTCAACACCTCAACTCAATCCTCATTGGAAAGACAGACATGTTGGTCTAAAGGCTGAAGTAAAAGGGCACCTGGTTTTTAAGGGCCTAAGGGGGCAATTGATTTTATTCTTGGGTAAACATAAGGAAAAGACCAAAAGGCACCAAGTGGACTTTGTTCCCTGAGAATTATTCAGCCATGGTAAGATAGCCCTGCTGACCAGGGTTGATAAGCAGCACCTCTGGTGACTCACCCCAGATTGTCCTTGGAGGCCGGACACATGGTACTGATCGTGGCCATGCCTGCTGGCTTCTCGTCATACCAACAGAATTTCAGATAACTTAGAGTGTGCCTGGCTTGTCAAGCCAGCTCTTAAATTCCCACCAGGGAATCACATGCTCATATATCTCTTGCTGTTTGGGTGTCACTCAATTTTAGGTTGGGAAGAGGCCCATGTATGGCATCAGAGGATTCAGGGCATTTATACTGACCCTGCTGCTCTCTGCAACTGGGGGTAACTCCCTTGGTTTCTCCATTCTCCTGTCTCTCCTCCATAAAATGGAATGATATCTGCAGCCCTCTGTGGCAAGCCAGGTTGCGGTGAGGATACACCTGTGACACAAGCCCTTTCTCAAGCTTCTTAGGGTGACAGGGATATAGGAACGTGTGCAGTTTCACCCACAAATGCTCAGCCCCGCAAGTACTGGGCAGCCACAGATGCGCAGGGAGCAGTGTTTGTTGTAGAGAATTTTATTTGCAGAAAACGCGGGATTCCAAGCGAAGTCTATCAGCGGAAGAGGCTTCTTGGCAGGATCCCTTTTTCCCAGACAGCTACCTCAAAAATCGACTTACACATTTTAATTAACACCCAGCATACTTTGCAGACAGGAGCAGGAGAATGCAGCCCGGTGACGCGCTCTCTTGGCAACCACACGGGGTTGGCGGTGTTTCATGCACAGGTGGTTTTTATAGGTCCCTCCTTGCGCTTCTGTGTTCTTTGTTGTAATGGGTGTTAAGCCTTCCTGGCATCAGCTCTCGCTCTATTTGATTTAAGAGGCATCAAATTTTACGTCTGATCCTCAGGTTGGTTCTGTGATTTGGTTTTTAAGGCACCCCTTATCTATTCCTTGTGCTGGCCTCGATTTGCATATATTAGAAATTTTTTTTGCAAGTAGATATGGTACCTGTTTATTAGAGTAATTCATTTTCTCAAAGACAACACCAGAATTTTTTAATTTATTTTTTATTCTGATTTGTTATACATGCTTGCAGAGTGCAATTCATTTCATATTACATATAAAGAGCACAAGTTCTCAAGTCACTGGTTTTACATAAAGTATTTTCACACCATTTGTGCCTTCATACATGTACTTAGGGTATTGGTGTCTGACTCATTCTGCCATTATTCCTATCCCATTGCCCCCTCTTTTCCCCCCTCCCTTTTGTTCTATTTAATGTTCCTTCATTCCTCTCATCCCCCCTCCCTTGCCATTATAAGTCAGTCTTATCTTGGCAAAGAAATCATTCAGTTTGGTTTTGGGGATTGGCTAACTTCACTTAGCATTATTTTCTCCAACTCCATCCATTCACCTGCGAATGCCATGATTTTATTCTCTTTTAGTGCTGAGTAGTGTTCCATTGTGTATATATATACCAAAGTTTCCCTATCCATTCATCTGCTGATGGGCATCAGGGTTGGTTCCACCATCTAGCTATTGTGAATTGTGCTGCTATAAACATTGATGTGGCTGTGTCCCTGTAGTAAGCTATTTTTAAGTCCTTTGGGAATAGACCAAGGAGTGGGATAGCTGGGTTAAATGGTGGTTTATTTTAAAAGAGAATTAATTTTTGAGTCAGAAGCCAGTCCAGAGTCCTGGTGATGTTCTGGGGAGGGAGGTGCCTACCAGCAACGTCATACCATGGAAAGGGAATTACAGTAAGCATGTAGAGACCTGGGCTTGCATCTTGGCCATGCTTTTAGGTAATCCTTTTCCAGCTCCTTGTGCCGTGATGTGCCGTGTTGGCAGTGAGCTCTACTGAGAACTCACTAAGTTCTAAGTTCTTGGACAATTTCATTTAGTCTTCTTGCTATTGTCTATTTCTGGAAATAGGGAATTTGGGATTTGGAGGGTACAGGGTCACCAGGTAGCAAGGCAGAATCCAGATTTGAATGCACACTGGTTGCTACAGGAGCATGAGCTTCTACCCACCAGGGGCACTGCCTTCTTCTCCACTGGACCACCTTGAAATCCTGCTTTATGCAAACAGCAACATTACCAGGCGGGTCCCCTTCATAGAATGTCGTCCCGTGCGATGAGGCCTATAAAGTTTCTTGGAAACTGCAAGTTTTTTTTGTTGTTGTTGTTGTTGTTGTTGTTTGTTTCTTTTTTACTACTGCCCACCTGTTTACCAAGATTTAGAAAAGTGTTGTAAATGAACTTGCTTTCTCTAGGAGTGACTTTGTGTCCTTTAAAGAAACAAAGGTTTTCATAAAGAATATTTTCCTTTGGTGAGTGACTCTTGACAACGAGGAAACTGAAATCAACCTAACCTAGAAACTACTGTGTATATAAGGCTAAAACCAAACTTTTCAATTTCTCAAAACCCTTAGGAGATTTTACAGATATGATAGGCTGTACGAAGGACTAAGAATATAATAATGGTAGTGATCATTTATTAACTACTTTTTCATGCTCAGCATCAATAAAACATTTTTCTCAGGTTGTCTCATGTGCAACAGAGAACCTATCAGTGTGGTGAAGGGTGGAGTTCGTGGTTTACAGTGCCTGGCACTGTCAGTTGTCAGCTGTGTGACCTTAGACCAGCTTCTTAACCACTCTGTTTTACTTTTCAAGTTTCTACAAGGATGATAATGAACCTATCCTGCAGGATCATCATGGGGGCTACATTAATGAAGACATAGAAAGCATTTAAACAGTGGCCAGTGTGTAATGAGCTCTCACGTACTTGTTGCTTCTCCTACTTTTTCCTCAGCACTTCTGTAAAGTAGGTCTGATCACCCCAATAATCTTGTATGTGTAAAAACTGACAAGTAGTCAGGTTCCAGGTCAAGTCAGGATTTGAACCTCCAACTGTCCTCATTTAGAGTCTGCCCTCTTCCAGCTCATATTTCAATAAACTCCCAAGGAAACACAAATTCCTCTGGGAATCCAGTTGGCCACCAGTTTATACTCCAAAACCCCAACCAACTTTCCTTCCACAGACACACCTTTAAGTACTCACTGGCCTCCTCTCATCCTAGGGCTGGGGGAGAAATGCCTGTTTGAAATCCTAGAGATGGGACTTATTTTTCTCCAAACTTTCCAGAACTTTCCCCTCTGTTCAGAATTCTCTCCTGGGCGGGCAACCAGCTAGCCTTGGAGTGATGTCTGCCCATTAGACGCAATCAGGGCCGAGCTCTGGACCTGAACATTCAGGGAGCTTCTTTCAACCACAAGATGACATTGTCCTGTGTGGGCTTAAACCTGTTGATATAAAACCCAGCGTTAACCCGTGGTGGGAAGAAGTGACAAGAACAAGTTGTCCCCAGGTCCGTTGAGTCTGTTCCCCCTCTTTGTGCCCTGGTAGCTGCGCGCACAGCCAGTTGGGTCCCTGTTACGTCACTGGCCCACTCTCCCCCTGCGGGGGCACTTGCTCCTGTCGGGATCCCAATACTCAGGAAGGCAACTGTGACCAAGAAAATGGTGACTTCCCAGAGCCTGCAGGGCTCCAAGTTGCTTTTCCAGTATCAACAAGAATTAATAATAACTTCCTTTATCCAGTGTTTTACTATGTGCGAATCTGATTAGTTCATGTAATCCTGACACAACCACACTGTGAAGTAGGTCCTGGTATTATCCTATGCTAGGGGGACGGAAGCTGAGGCTGAGGGAACATGGACTTAGCCAGGGCCACCTGACTGAGAAGCAAGAGCAGGGCATAAACCCAGGCTCCTCACCTCTGCGCTCACTGCCAAATTCCTCTCTCCTCAATCACGCTCTCGAGATGGTCTGATAACACATTACAGAACAGCATTGGAAAAACCCGTCCTGCTGGGCCACCCCAACCCAGGTGATGTGGACAAACCTGCCTGGCCTCTTTCCCTGGGTACCTCAGCCCAGCTCTGGCTGGTAGAGTCTAGACATTTCCTTTCACTGCATTTTTCTTGGGCACGGTTGAGCTGCCTTAACAACTTGCCTTGACTTTCCTCCAACAGCATAGGAATATAACAAAACGTGAGCAGCGTGATGGAGTTTTTCTCTCCAAGGCCCCTTCTCTCCATTTTTTCCAATTTCCCCTTCCTTGTTCTCTTTTCAGCCTGGTTTAGTAGCAAGTTGTACTCCATGACAGATCATAAAGCATATTTGCAATGCTGTGAGATAACTCAGGTAATTGGCATCTTAGATTAAGGACCAGCCTCTGAATTCCATCATTGATAAAAGCAAACAAAACAGTGGTCTACTTTGCAGCTGTATATCAAGAAAGCACTGGCCCTCGTTAAGTGGTGTTTCTTTAGCTGTGCTGTGAGGTCTGTAGAGAGAAGACAGGGGATTCTAGTGAAAGCTGGGACAGCACCCCTGTGATGCCCGTATGATCATGCCTGTAACTCACTTTTCCACAGCAGCACAATATTGTGTTCCTGGGCTCCTCACTATTCCTGCTTACATGTTCAGTGTGCTGTGCAGACCCCTACATATGCACCATTGCATGAAATTCTCCCCTCGATCGAATGAGGTGAATATTGAAGTCATCGTTTTACATATTAGAACACTAAGGCTGGAAAAGGTTAAGCACCAGTTAAATGGTGGAGGCGCGATCTGAACATGATTCTTTTGATGTCTAAATCCATTGCCTGGGCTACTATAATGCACAGGGTAGCAATTTGATGGTAAATTCTTTTTTCCTACCACATGATCACACAAAAAATCATTCTTATGTGCACAGTCTTTCGAAGCTCCTGCTGAGGACGTTTTACCAAGCCCCATCAGACCACCCTGCTGCTTCTCATTTGCCAACCTTCCAATCAAGCCTGGTGCCCAGCCATCGCTCATTATCCCTCTGTTCAGTTTGCTCTCCCTGTCACACAAGGACACCTCATTGATAATTGTTAATCTTCTTTTCCTAATAATTGAAAGATCTTCCTAACAAATATTTGTCCTTACCTCTGAAAATAAAACCATTTATCTTGTCTTCCTCTGCATGGCGGAAGTCACCAGACACTGCTGGCTTTTCAGGACACTAGGGAAAAAGCAGGGCTATGTGGGGTGAGTTGCATGGGCCATGGGGCCAGGGGCTTAGAGCAGGCCTGTTAAGAGTGCAAACCTCTGAACACAAGTGTCCTATCCATCTTGTTGTCCTGACCCCCAGCATCTAGCAGTTCCAGGCATGTGGGAGATGTTCAAATGTTTATTTATTATTATCTGAAATTTAAAAATTTTTTTTCATTCTAATATGTTATACATGACAGCAGAATGCATTACAATTCATATTACACATATAGAGCACAATTTTTCATATCTCTGGTTGTATACAAAGTATATTCACACCACTGTGTCTTCATACATGTACTTAGGGTAAAGAGATCCATCTCATTCCACCATGTCTTTTACCCCCATGCCTCCTCCCTTCCCCTCCCACCCCTTTACTCTATCTACAATTTATCTAATCCTCCCATGCTCCCCCTCCCAGCCCCACTATGAATCAGCCTCCTTATATCAAAGAAAACATTCAGCATTTGGATTTTGGGGACTAGCTAATTTCACTTAGCATTATTTTCTCCAACTCCATCCATTTACCTGCAAATTCCATGATTTTATTCTTTTATTGCTGAGTAATATTCCATTATTTATAAAATTTGTATCGACTTCTAAGAAAATGTGCATCTATTACAGGTTTTTTTTTTCCCCAAATTTTGTTTGATTGTTTAGTCTGCTTAAGAGTACAAAATGTTTGGGTCATTGCCATTCTTATTTTTAGGGACACACTTTCTTATATCAACAACCTAGTAGAGTGTTTCTCTGCTGAATTAATCTGGGCAGTGACAGGAGGACACTTGTCTGGGCAGCCAGTGTCCCTGTGGCCACCTCCTTTCTTTGATTCCATTGCGGGGAAGAATGCAGAACTATAACATTTCCATTTCTTAAATACTGACCAAGTGCTGACACAGCACCAAACACCTCCCTAGACCACTACACTGAATCTTCAACTCGGCATTTTGCGGATGAAAAAAGCTGAGGCTTGGAGAGGTCAAGGTGACATTCTTTGGGACACACAGCTGATGGGTGGTAACCCAGGACCTCTCTGCTAGGTCTGGGGGCTCTCAATCCCGAGCGCTTCTCCTAAGCTGCATGGTGAACCCACCTCTTGCCTTTGCTAAGGCAAAGTCTGTTATAAAGCATCCTATTTATTAGAGTGGAAGCCCTTTCTCTGACTTTTCTGGAGTCAGATACCCACATGCAAAGTAGTCATTTTCTAGATGGGCAATCTCTTAATGTCACCTATTATGCGCCTGGGGTTGGATTCCTCTGTCTCTATTAGGGGAAACAAAATTCCCCAAGAGGCCCAGGCCTTCCTTTTTGGTTACCTTTGTGTTAAGGAGGAGAAATAAAGGAGCTTTAGGCATTAAAAAGATTGTCAGTGGGTCTAAGTCCTGCTGCCCCAAAAGGAAAGCCATTTCTGCTGCTTGGTGTGTGGAGGTAAAGGTCAGCTGGGTTCTCGGAAGAGGGAGGGAAGTGTCCTGGGCGTCATTCCTTCACTTGTCACTGTCCTCTTGCAGCACAAACAGGTGCAGGCGTCACTCTCACCAGACATTGCTATTTCAATGGAACTTGGATTTCTTTAAAAAGAAAACCACTTAGCCGGGCGCGGTGGCGCACGCCTGTAATCCCAGCACTTTGGGAGGCCGAGACTGGAGGATCGCGAGTTCAATGCCAGCCTCAGCAATGGCGAGGCACTTAGCAACTCAGTGAGACCCTGTCTCTAAAGAAAATACAAAAAAAGGGCTGGTGATGTGGCCCAGTGGTCGAGTGCCCCTGAGTTGAATCCCCGGTAACAAAAAAAAAAAAAGAAAGAAAACCACTTTCAGTGGAAAATTAGTACTTCTTACCACCGAGTAAGTGTAAGATTAACTACAATGAGCACAACAACCTGAGTTAACTCTAGCCAGACGCTGTCTGCCGAAAACTCTGGTTTTGTTTAAAAAGAGTTAAATATGAACCAGCTTAACTATGAACTTGGTGGGCCCAGAACTAGATGAACTCCATTCTGGAGGTGGATTGTTGCGATGGCTGCATGACGTTGCGATGGCTGCATGACAGCGTGAATGCCCTTAATGTCACTAAACTGTACATTTAAAAATGACTAAAAAGGTAAATTTTATGTGATGTGTATTTTACCACAATAAAATAAAAAGAATGAGGCAGCTCTTTATGCAAAGTAATGGCACCATCTTCAGCACCTGTTGTTAAGTGGGGGGAAAGCAAAGTACTGAGCAGAGCACGGCTGTTTTTGAATCTTTTAAAAGGATATATGCACATACTTCTATGGTTGCATATGCAAGGATCCTTCTGAGAGGATGACTGGATTCTGTGGAAGGAGAGGGGTTCTGGCACTTGGGAATAGAAATGAGGCAAGCTCCTTGTTTGCTACATACCATTTGAGTTCTGTTCCTTGTGTTTGTATGGCTTACACTTGTTAAAAAATTTTTAAACCTTGAAAAAAAAAAAAAAAGCAGGGGGTAGAGATTGGCACCAAACCGAGACTTCTCCTTAAAGCAGTTTCTCATTGTAATTGCACCCCAGACTCCAGCTTCTTGAGGTGATCTCCCCCCACCCAGCAGCTCAAGCATCTCTTGGGAGCTTGTAAGAAATGCACACTCTTGAGCCCCACCCAGCTCCGTGCAATCAGAATCTGCGCTTTACCTAGTGACTTTCAGGGCAATTATGTGTTAGAAGTGCTGTAGGGGACCTGATAAATCAGCATCTCGGAGGTAGGCTTGAGCCTGGGGGTTTACGAAAGTTCCCGGATGACTCCATGAGGTGATTGATGCTATAAACCACTGACTTCATCTAACTGGGAACTTGAAAGGGATTGAAATAATAGGACCAATTTTGTTACAATGATTCCCTTCTATTCAATGTGGGTTCTAGGTACTGCTTAAAACATCACTGTATGCCCAATCTTGGGAGCACTGGGCAGAATGACTTATCTCAGATCCCGTGAATGTCACACAGAAACATACAATATTGAGCTTAGTGGGAAAGATGCTCTTATTTAGAAATTCTGTGCACATTTCCCTCTGAACAAAAACAAACACCATGGACTGGGAGTACAGCTCAGTGGTAGAGCACTGCCTAACATGTACAAGGCTCTTCCTTTAATAATAAGAAAAACAAGTTCATAATTCTACACCAAAACAGGTGTAGGTTTTCTAAATTCAGTGATGGGGCATAAAGTCAGAGTGATAGTAATAGCAGAGTTAGAAATGTGAAGGCTACTGAGTCCTGTGTTAAATGAGGTTAAGATCTATCCCATAGGGCTATCATTCAAATGGGGTGGCTAGGCAATGCTGTCCTATCATAAGTGCTTGGTCATGATTAGGTGGAAACCATGGCATGGACACCCGCCCTCCCTCCTCCTCTCACCCGCATTGTTTTCTGGGCTCCTATAGCTGTCACGGCACCTTCACGTTTGCTTACTCTGCCCTTATCATCCCGTATACAGATGGCATTTCTCACATTGCAGCTAAAGCCAAAGAACCTGAGTTCCACCTCCCCCACCTCTTGACAAGCAGCAAACTCTTTGCTATCTCTTAACAAATTATCTGACGCATTTCTAAAATATAACTGAAACCTCATTACATGGATGAACAGCTTTCCATCAGCTCAGTCCTGGCTTGATATTACTATAATTGTTGTGAAGACATCGCAGTTCGCCTCAGAGGCAGGCAGGAAGGCGTCATTGTTAGCAACCTGAGATGGTGGCAAGTGTACAGGGAGCTGCTGGTAGTTCTCCATGGGCAGATGATGCCGGAGAGTGGCTTCCCTGCGTCTCTTCCACTGACTTGACAGACATCAATTGAAGGAAGAAGGAAGGGCATCTAATTCAGACAATAGATGTCCTCCCTCCACTGCTAGCAGAATCATCTTCTCAAAATGCAAGGCCGAACGTGTTTAAATCTCTGTTCGATGCCCTGATGGAAATTCTCGCTGCTTTGAGTATGAAGACCCACGTTCCTGATGGAGTCTGCGTAGTGTGGCTTCTCCCGCTACTTTAGGCACCTTCCCAGCTCCCATCTGTCTGTTGGGTTGTCTTCCTCTCTTGACTGAGTACTTGCTTCATGAAAGTGCTGGTTCCAAGGCTGTGGATCAAGTCTCATTTGGTGCAGTATCATAGTGAGAGGCCCTAGAACATAGCAGATGCTCAATAAGTATTTGCAGGAAGAATAAACATGCACAAGGATGTCATGTAAGATTTTCCTGCTTAGTCTCCCTGCTTTGCAGAGGTCTCCCAGTGACATGGAATTGGTGACAGTTACCTGTGCAGATATTGAGTTGTTTGATATCACTCAGCTTTTTCTTAACTTGTGCCCTCTGCCTAAGATTACCATCTTACCCCTCACTTTGCAGGGGAAGTTTACTCTTGGTCAAAGGTTATCTCCTCCAATAAACTCTCTGGACAGAATGATAGCAGAGGCTGTATGGCCCGCCCTTGTGTGCCTCTTATGCCCCTTCTAACCTCTGATTTCACTTAACTCTGTTCCACATTTGTGTCTGCCTTTCCAACAACTGAAGAAAAAAGAATCAAGAACTTGTAAGGTTAGTGTGGTTTGGGAGGTGATAAGTGCACAGGATGTGTGGATGTGTGTGAGTGGCTGATAGTCCTGTAGTGAGTGTCATGAAGTGCTCCATCTGGTCCCAGAACTTGCTGTTCCCTCCACCTGAATGCTAATCCCACCTCTCCTCCTTGTCAATTTACCTACCACTTAGACCTCATGTCAATTATATTACTGATACATAGAAGCCTTCCCTGCCCCATCCCTCATCTCTAGACAATGTCAGCATCCTGTTTGTTTTTCTAGCTTCTGTTTCCTTCACGCGGTTTATAACCATTGCTGATCATAACCTGTGTGCTTATTGGATTTAAATTTGCCTCCCCCTTTATACCAGAAGCTTCACAATAACTGGTTTCAACAACTGGTTTTCTTTTCATTCTCTTTCAGCCCCTAAGAGTGCTGAGTACCCAACAGATGCTCATTGAAAAGAATATTTTTCTATCTGCAGCCTGATTAAGCCCCTGAGTGTGGAAACAGAAAGTAGGCAGAGGAGGACACCAGCCTGCCTTCCTCATTCTGGTCTCGCGCATGTTCCTCCGTGGGCTGAGCATAGAAACTTCCCAGTCCCGTAGCATTGCAGGGACCTACCAACAAGTGCTGTGGCTTCTGGTCCCCACCCTGCCTTACAGTGCTCCCCTCCCTACTGAAATCAGGCCACTGCTCCCCAAGAACTTGTTCCTTGGAACACGCAGCCAGGTCCAGATGCCAACTGCTAAAACAGAAAAGGGACATGACAGCAAACCAGGAGGGGAGGCAAGTGGCAGGGAGGCCAGCAAAGCTGAGTCGTAAGCAAGTCTGACATCCCAGACGTGTCCTATGTGGAGGAATGGGTCTCCTCGGTGTCTGGGGACCTGCGTGGGGAGAGCTGCCTTCCACCTCCTCTGTCCCGACTGCTCCACTCAGAGCCAATAAATGGAGGAATTTGACTTGAGTATTATCAGGCTATTCCAGGTGATCGGCACCCTCACTCTCACCCCAATTCCACCACTTGTACCTGAACATCTTCCAGGGGACATTGACTGACATTCCCCACACTGACAAACCCTTCCAGAATTTTTGTCCACTTGCCCCTGCCTAGAAGGCCTCCCAGTGACTCCAGTCAGGGCATGGTTAGAAATGTTTATTCATCCAGGCAGGGCTGGGGATGTAGCTCAGTTGGTAGAGTGCTTGCCTCACATGCACAAGGCCCTGGGTTTGATTCCCCAGCATCACACACGAAAAATAATAATAAATATTCATCCAGGCAGCCCAGGAGGAGGCTTGCAAGGTGTGAAGGTGAGAGTGTTTGTGACAACAGTCCACAGAGGAGGGCTGGGCGGAGGCCTGGTTTTAGCAAGGAGATAAGGCACAAAGAGAAAAGTGGCCTGACGGGGCACTTTTCTGTGCCCACACCTAGCTTTACCTAGGATGTACCATGTGTCCTTCCTACCTGTGCTCTGTGCTGCCTCTTCTGATACCCTACAAGACAAAAAGGCAGGAGTCAGTTCGTGATTCTCATGTTCTTTGAAGCTGTGAGGTTTAGAAGAAATGATTGAGAGTCGTCATGGGCAGGATTCTCGGGCATTGGTCCCACCGTCTCCCCCCATGGCTCGCTGCACGTTTGCGCATGCGCACGCAGGCCGTCTTGCTCTTCCACACACACATACTCCCGTTCTCTACGAGAAGTTGTCTGTTTTATGTAGCAGCATGCTGTAAAGGTCATATGGCCCTGTAGGGGATAAGAAAGTAGTGTCTGGGGGAGTGTGAAAAGGTTCAGAAGTCACTGAACCAGATGACCTCCTCTGAACTGTACCAGCCCCTGGTCTTTCAGCTGTAATCTGGGGAGGCGCAGTCCTCTTCTGGTTGTCTATTAGGAGGTAAATAGGGTAGAATGGTCAAAAATGAGGGCTCCGGGCCAGGCTGCCTGGGTTTAAATCTGGCTTTTACTACTTACTCTCTTTGTGTCCTTAGGAAAGTTTCTTCTTTGTGCATTTTTTTTTTCTTTTTTTTTCCCCCCTTTAAAATGGAACTAAAGGGGCTGAGGTTGTAGCCCAGTGGTAGAGCGCTTGGCTAGCATGTGTGAGGCACTGGGATGGGTTCTCAGCATTGCATGCAAGCAAAGAAATAAAGGTCCCCTGACAACTAATACATGAAAAAAATTAAAATGGAACTAAAGGAGCAGCTACCTCAGTCATGAGAATTAAATAAACATGTGCAATACTTAGAACGATGAAGACTAAGTATTCGAAAGCACTGGTGGTTGTTTCCTTGCTCAGCATTGTTAAATGAGTGCTGCTTAACATTTAAGAGATCATGAATTCCTCTGTGACTCTGTGAAAGCTGTGGACTCTTTGCCTGATGAGCTATGTACCAAAATGTCTTTTGCATTCAATTCAGGGAACGTTTGGTGCAGTGTCTTCAGTGGCAAACAGGCCCAAAACATGACAAGGAATTGCCTGAAATCATTGAATGAAGAAGCAGCAAAGGCTAGGATCCAGACAGCCCAGGTCTCCTCTGGTGTTCTTTTCAGTACATACATCCCGAATGCAAACATAGTAAACATGGGTCTCAAAGACTTGGAGTTCATTGTTGGTTTTCTACATATTTTTGGTAAGGCTTTGGGCGAGTTTCTGAATATTTTGGTTTCTTTCTCTGTAGAAGAGGGATAAATTGTAACATTGTAGTTGTCACCTCAGTGAGAACACAAGGGAGGAGAGCTATCCATCCTACCTCCTGACCCCATGGTAACACAAGGGCTGTTCTGGGAGGTGTGGACTCCCTGCTACCTAGATGGCAGGCTGAGTTTTCAAAAATGTGTGACAGCACTTGAAAGTAATTAGTGCATTTCAGGGACAGGCCTGGGCTAAAGCATGGGGAGAACAAATGCCTCATTCCCCCTTCATGTGATTCCCCTTCATTGCCCAGGGAAATGGTGCACTCTAGGGCACAACCTTCAGACAAACGTCCCTCTGTACCTTCCAATGTTATCATACTCTTAAAACCTTGTAAAGGTGTTGTTTAATATGATTTGACTCACTCAAGGAGGGAGTGTTACTTGCAGGCCTGAGAACCTGGGATACAGGAGACTTTGAAATCAGGAGAGGAGGCTTGCCTTGTTTGGTAGGCCACGTGACCTTTACGGAACCCCCCTGTAGGCCCCTAAGCCCATCTCCAGGTTGTGTCTGGGCACCACACGCAACTGAATTTCTTCCAAGCTTCCTGAAACACCTATTGCCAGCCTGGGCCAGGTTCACGGTTATTCTAGATCTGAACCCTGAAAAGGATTTTCCTCATGGTTTTTAAAAAGGGAGCAATCTGCAAACTCCCCAGCCTTTTACTAAAATTGCAGAAGGCCTATTTCCCTCCATCCCTGGTTGGTAGATCCTCGCCCTAAACAGCTGCATGATCAATACCTGGGCATGTGATCTTAACTATATATCACCTTGTGTTTCTCCTCTGGTTGGTTCATGCTTATAAATGGATCATTCCCAATTCAGTTTTTAAAGTTTCTTGAATGATTGGTAGGCATTTTACACCCCCTTTGACATGACTTCTAGCACAGTTCTGAACATAGAAGAAAGCTTAGTTTGGTAGATACTTGTTTATCTAATCAGGCACAGTATAAAAGCCTGTTGAATTCTCTTCTACAAATACATAAACATATCAACATACATGTATACCAAAGTAGAAAATAGTTTGCATTTCTTAGAGAAGTATTCTTCAATTTAAATTTATTAACTGATACATAAAAGCATGAGGATTTTATCTGTTAATGTGGTACCTTGTAATGTTTGCTATATGAATACATTGCCTTTTTAAATCAGGCTAAACATATCTGTCTCCTCAAACATTTATCATTTCAGACAAGTATTTTACTGATTCAGCCTAATCTGTCAAACAGTGAACAATCTGGCAATTAACAAGTTCTGATAAATGATTGCTAATTAAGTTTTATGACACATAGAACCGGGCCAATCTATTTTGTATTAAGAGAACCCGATATTTCTCTTGAATTGCTGTAGATCCTTCAAACAAGGTATACATTTATTTAAGCAGCTTCCAAAGGGACCTAGCTCAGGAATTGCAATTTGCTAAGAGATTGGAATGGGTATTTCCATGGCAAATAATTTCATTTACATTACACTCAGGCCTGGTAATACCACATGCCCTGAGTAACTCGTTACTATCAGCCAGAGGCTTCCCACCCCATAAAAAGTGAAAAAGCATAAAGAATCCATAAAGGAGACAGCACATTCAGGTTCTTTAAATTCCTTCAGCTTTATTGCCAGCACTCTCTTCTTAAGAGCTTTTAGCTAAAGGAAAATGAGGGAAAGAAGTTGCAAAACCAAATTCAGATGGGAGATTTGGGCCAAGGAGATGGAGGTAATGGATAGGCTGTGGGATAATGAGCTCCGGGAGGCCAGCTTGTGAATGCAAACACTAGCTGTGTGATGTTTTCATTTCCCCAAAGCTGAGTTTATGAGGCTTCAGTCTATGGAAAAATGCCACCACTGCCCCCTTGCCTCCGTGATCCCACAAAATACTGAGAGGGGGGAAGAGAAAAAAGGAGTCAAAAGGGAAGCCCTCTAGCATCCCATCGTGCCAACCAAATCTTAGTTCCTGGGATTTTAAAAGTAGAAAAGCACCAAGGAGCAGCACTGAGTTTCTAGGGATGGAGTGTTGCTGAATTCTGCAAAATGCATGAGCTGACGTGGATCCCTTGATTCTCATGCCGACGCTTATTCCCTCGAAGGACAAGGAACAATTATCTTACCTGTTTAGATACCTGGAGATCTATTAGAAGGGGCTCTCACTGCCCTAACAGAGTTAAATCTTTCAAACTGGGAATCCTGTCATGATCCGCAAAATGGCTATTGTGTGATCGACTCAGGATGCTACCTTGTAATTGAATTAGGGGTCATCTTGTCCTAATGCCCTGTTGAGTCATTGTCCTCAATAGCCACTCTCCCTCACCTGTGGTATGGTCCCTTTAAATACTCATTCCTCAAAGCAGCAGAACACTCCTGAAGGATGCAAACCCCATTCTTCACAGGGCTGCAGAGAAAACAGGGCAATGTGGTGTTCCAGGGGGTGTCCACCCCCGGAACCATCCCACCCAGGAGTCCTTGGGGGCCTCAACTGGTAGAAAAAGCAGAATTATTTAGTATCCTTCTTGAATCTTAAAAATTACACATGATCATCCTCACCCTACAAAATCCCCCACTTCCTTGGAAATCTTATTCCTTATTTTATCTCGGCTCACTTGTCTTCATCCAGATCTACCTTCTGAGCACTGGAGTTTAGTTGGTGTGCAGGGGACATGGCTCTGCCTTACCTGTCCCATCTCGAGCTACTTGTCACTCAGTCCTTTTCAATGCCAGTGTACCTAATGTGCATAATATCCTCCCCACCGGACGGCAAGCTCCTTGGCAGTGGTGGTTTTCTTGGATCTTTATACACAATAGCTTATTTAAATACCAAACCAGAAGAGATCAATAGTTATGATTTAACCAACATGTTCACACTTACTCTATGGCAGACACGGGCCACAAGCGCTCCCTGTGCGTTGTCCCATTTGACATGCAGGTCACCGGTGCCTCCTAAGTCTCGCGGGAATGATGTCCTCATGTTCTTGGGTCTAAAGAAATGGAGCTGGATCCGAGGGTCCCTGGAGGTGGATGTCATCACTCAGAACACAACCTTTTCTTAATCAGAGCTTTATAGTGATGCATAGTGGTTGGGTTCATTCCAACAAATTCATACATGCATGGAATTGGGTTTCACTTCCTGATGCCCTCTTTTCCCTCCTGTCCTCCCTCTCATCTCCTTCCCCATGCGCCTTCCTTTCCTAGACTTCTTTCCACTCATCTATTTATTTATATTTGATTGGTTCTTTCTACCTATGCATAAAGGTTAAATTCCCTGCTGTATGTTTACATAGGCACATAAGTGATCTTTTAACAATTCATTCTGCACTGCCTCCCCCTACCCATCCCTCCTCTCTGCATCTAGGTCTCCTTCCTCTGCATTACTCATCTTCCCTTTATCATTATGACATCTTATCCTTCCCTTCCCCTTTCCTTTATTTTACTCTAGCTTCTGCATATCAAAGGAGACATTTGATCTTTGAGTTTCTGAGTTTAAGAGTATAACCTTGTGATGATCTCTTGGACCTCCTGAAAAGAAACTTTTCTTTGTCTTAAATACCACTGGAGAAAGAACATCTCCCATAGATTGCTGTCTTTTTTTTTTTTTTTTTTTTTTTTTTTTCTTTTTTGGTACCAGGGATTGAACTCAGAGGCACTTAACCACTTAGCCACACATCCCCATCCCTTTATATATATGCATATATATGTATATAATTTTTTTTTTAATTTAGAGACAGGGTCTCACTAAATTGCTTATGGCCTCACTAAGTTGTTGTAGCTGGCTTTGAACTTGCGATCCTCCTGCCTCAGCTTCCCGAGTCATTGGAATTACAGGCATGCACCACCACACCCAGCCACAGATTGCTTTTTATTTATTTTTTAATTTTTAAATTTGTTCTAATTAGTTGTACATGACAGTAGAATGCATTTTGACACATTGTACACAAAAGGAGCACAACTTCTCATTCCTCTGGCTGTACATGGTGCAGAGTCACACCAGTAGTGTAATCATACATGTATATAAGGTAATAATGTCTGTCTCATTTTATCATCCTTCCCATCCTTTTTAATATTTAATTGTTTAATCAAGTTCTTGGGCAATCCATCCACTGGACTTGCACATGCTTATGATAAAGTTTCAATGTGCCTGAGGATGCTCACTCCTCTGTTCACCTAAATCCAAGCCCTAGGATTAGAATTGACCTTGAAAGGCATCTAGTCCAGCCTCCTCCTGCCAACCAGCTCTGCACTTCTGTACCCTGGCCACAGGAGGTGAAGGGAGGTCTCAGTCTTCCTCTCATAGTTCACCTTTTCCTTTTCTCTCACCAAATCCTTCCAGGTCAATTGAACCCTCTGTTCCTCCTTTGAAGCTCTCAGTCATTTTCTTAAAACTGGGTTATGTGAGATAAGAATGAGGGATAATGTGTGTAGAATTCTAAGAGCCCAGGGCGCAACAGAAGAGTCAGGGTTGATGTATCAGCTTTGTCCTCAGAACTATGGAAAAGCAGGTGATGGAGATGGTGCTACTCAGATCATCAAACCTGAGACACAAAAAACATCAGATGAAAAAGTAGTTTGCAAACCAGCCTCTACCACTGGCCAGCATTAGGCCATTAAGGAAGTTTATCTTCCATTTTATAAATGGGTATAAATGAAATTTCCTTGATTCTAAGTTGTACTCCTCTTTCTATTTTTTGCCATTGACATTTTAAAATCAGATTCAGCCTCATAAATGATAAGCATATCCAGTATACTGTTCCTTTCTGGTCCTCCCTAACATCCTCACAATTATTGAATTTGATCATCTTGCCACTAAAAGAAAAAAACAAATCTGTCTTGTTACTGAAATACAAAAATTTTTGCCTATAGGACAATAAAGCCTTAATGAGACTAAATTTGATAAACTATCTTGAAAACCGTGGAGACCTATAGACACACTCATTTTTGCTATTCATTTGGTTAGTCCATATTTTCTCAGCAGATATTAGAATGAGTCTTTGTTCTCCTGGTTGGAGTTGGAGCATTGAATAGAATTGACAAAAGTCCCAGCTCTTTGGGGAACTTTTTTTCTGGTGGGAAGAGACTGAGAATATACAGTGAGGGAGGTTTTTAAGAAACAATACTTTCAATAAGATGAAATAAGGTAATGGAGTCCTCCCTAGGGAGGACTGTTCTAGAGAGTCAGGGAAGGCCATTCTGAGCTAAACTCAAATGTGGAAGAGCACCGAGAACCATCTTGAAGGGAAAAGCTCAGGAAGTGGTAAGCAGCAAACATGAGGCCAACTCGGGCTCTTGGGTGGGGAGGACAGAGTGGACAGGGAGGAAGAAGAGGCCTGATCACACATGGCCTCTCAGGCTGTGACAAGGAGTTTGACTTTTTAACTCACTCAGCAGCTGCCTTTAACAGGCTGAACTGAAGCCCAAAGGTGGAGTGACGCGTGCCAGGTCATCGAAACACTGTTTGGTTTGGGAAATTGGATCTCCTGGCTTCCTGAGTGTCGCCGTTCTGCTTTCCTGAGCTGCTTGCAGCCAGAGGCTTCCAGGTCCATCAGCCGAGGCCTTGGAGATGAGAACTGACACCACGCTGTGCTCCTTGCAATGACAATTTTCCCCCAAGTTCTTTCTTTAATATATTATGTCCCTCGTAATTAGAGATTCATATATTCCTATCACTTAGCTGTTTTGTAAACAAAGGGGAAAAAAAAGCAGAAGTGATTCTAAGCCACTTAAGTCAACATTAGTTATTTAAATACTAAAATAGTCAAAACAGAAGCACGATCTGGTGGGTGGCCCCGCAAGCCAGCTCATCTGGGCCGTCTCGTCACTGCCCCCCCCCCCCCCCCCGGAACCGTGGAATTACATGCTACATCTACTGGGATTCTGCTCCTCATTCAAAACCCTCACTGGCTCAGGCGATGGGTCTGTGAAAGCCATTCTACGTTTTCCTCTGCTCCTGCACATCCTGGGAACCACCCCTCGGCATCAGTGTGGGTGTAAGACCAAAACCCAAGTATCAGATCTGTATCTGAATCATCCGCCAATGCCATTTTATTACTTCTCATGTATTAATTCAGGATGATAGTGCTTACCGCTGAGGGCTGTTATTAAAATCAACTGCGGCAATGTATGCAGTAATTAGCAAAGTATCTGTACCGTGGTACCCCCTTCCCTTCCCATACCATCTCAGAATCGGGGATCCTCCATGTCCTGGACCAATCTGCCTCTTTTTGCTCTTTCCCTAATAAGCTGGTCCAAAAACTAACGAGCACCTACTGAAGACTTTGGATCATACCATGCACACCTAGCGATTTAATATTTAGTCGGTCATCGTACCAGGCATTAAGAAATCCATGGGAGGGACAATGAGACAGTTGTGTCCTAAAAAGATGGAACTCTCATAAGGACAATTTCCAGTTAGAATGTTCTGTATGATTTCGTGTCTCCAATTACCTAAATGTTTATTCTTGGGCAGAATAGACAGAAAAGGAATGCCACCTGCAGAAACCAGAGAAGGCTTCGTGGAAAAGTCTGGAAGGGTTGGGGAGATGGCTGAAGCTTGGCAAGATTAAAATAAAGCAAGAAGAGGGGGTAGCCTTCTGGGGTAGCAGCATAAGCAGACTTAAACAGAGTGAGGAAGAGGATGGTGAGACGATAACCCTGTTTCCTTGCGATAGAAGCAATTTTTCAGGGAGTTGGACGCAGAGACCATTTTGGGGATGGTGGGGGCACATGGATACCAACTTTGCTTTTAGCCCTGTTGTTACCAAGATGAAGAGGCTGGGAGGACGGAGTCTCTTACTTACACCTCAGAGTCCTCATTTCTTTCAGAAAGTTTATCAGCTGCTGATGTGTCAGAATCCTCTGTAGCCACAATATCTGTGCAGAGAAGTCACCAGCGGCTGCATGTCCTGTTTGTGAATCAGGAATTCTGGGGGAAAAAAAGCTGACATTTGCTGCATCTTATCTTCCATCGTGTTTGGATTCTTGGCCAAATAAATGGGCTTCTTTCAGTGCTGGGAAGGACTCCCTTCCCTGGTAGTCTGGGCCTTTCTAAGGGTCCCCAGTGCACCCCGGGCCTTCCCCATCAGAGCTTTTATCACAGGTGAATTGTGTTCACCTGTCTGTCCTGGCTCCTGTGAGCGCAGGTGCACATCTGTTACAGCATCCTTCCTTCCTCAGATCCTTGCACGGCTCCTGGCACAGAATAGACAATTGATTAATATTTAATACATGCAATATTTAATGCAGCTGACTTATGATAGTTTCATAATTTTATGACCTTACAGTTGTGTGAAAGTGAAGTGCTTTTGGTAAAAACTGTACTAAGAATTTTTGATCTTTTCCTGGGCTAGTGACAAGTTGTACCAATTTTCTGTCTTGATGCTGGGCTACGACGGGGAGCCCCAGGTCTCCAGCAGCCCCGTGAGTACAAAGGTAAATAACCAGGGTCCTACGGGGTGTTGTTGCTGAGCTCTGGTGTTTGCTATGATAGTGTAGCAAATGCATTTTCAACATAAGGTATTTTCAATTTATGGCAGGTCTGTTGGGACATAACCCTATCAGAAACTGAGGATCCTCTGTACTGGATTAAATTGAAATCATCTTTCTTAGAGCAGAGCATGGTGGTAGAAAATAAGGAAGTTGAGGTCAGAACTTAGAGGTCATGGAGGCTGACAGAAGGTTAATATTTGATGAGAGGGCAAAAGGAGGACTGACCAGCAGAATAAGTGAATAACCGTCCAAACAACATAGGGGTATGAATGGAATCCAATTAGCAAAGTCATTAACATAATCAGCAGCACCTCCCTGGGGGTGTTCTCTGCTTCCAGACCCAAGCATTTCAGATCACTGCTGCTTTCCTGCTAAGGACAGTAAGTGATTCTCAGTTGGCCCCAGGGACCTCTT
Organism: Tamias sibiricus; assembly: GCA_025594165.1. NCBI lineage: Eukaryota > Metazoa > Chordata > Mammalia > Rodentia > Sciuridae > Tamias > Tamias sibiricus. The sequence continues at coordinate 19,078,245 of CM046662.1, forward strand.
GAGATGAGATCTCCATCCTCCAGGGGCAAATGAAGAGTGAGCAGCAGCAGATTCCAGTCCTTCTCAAGCCCTTAAGTAGCCTCACTTAGGAGGCATGGAGGCTGGAGGCTGGAGGCTGGGCATCAACTTTGAGATCAGGCCTTCCATGGTTGAAATCCAAGTTCTTGCACTTCCTGGTTCAATAGCCACAGGCAAGCGAACTCTTCCAATAAGGTCAAGTGTTACATGATGATTTCATTATCCTGCTGGGGAATCACCATAGTCATGCATCTGTAACCCAAAGCTGGGTCCTTGTCCCCGATGCCAATTCAATAAACGAGGACACAGTTTGAAAAAAAAAAAAAAAAATTTTATTGCTTTGCTATCAAAGGAGTATTGAACCATGGCACAAAGAAAAGACCACCTACTCCAATTTAAATCAAATTAAACAAGTTAAATTTGTGTACACAGAGCTGATCAAGCGACTGTCTCGCCTGGAAAAAACACCTTGCCCAGCAGATAGAACAGCAACTGGTTTGATTACAGGGAAGTTTATATAGCACAAAGGGGGGGTGTCTTGGAAGCTTACAGCTGACAGGGTTCAGGCAAGCGTAATACAAGGGCAGATAGCAGGTTTATGATCTACATTGTTTACATCCCAAGGTAGGGAGCGAACTCGGATTCCAACATCACAGTTAATGAGGAGCAGCTGGGATTTCAGAAAAGATGCTTATCTGGTCAAGGAGAACCGGCACAGGTAAGTTCAAAGCACAGGCAGGAATCCCAAGCAAGTTTTTAAAACAGAAATCTTAGTATTTTACAGTAAAACAGAAATGAACTTTTCATGACTTTATGACGAGATAGCTCCCAATCTTAAAATGGAGGTATGCTGGGTTCCTCAAAGAATCCCTGTCCCTGAAGCTGTGATTCTGTCCATCAGGAACGGGGGAATTTTTAAGGAACTCTTCAGTGGTTACATTCCAGCTATGCTCTGGTAGGGCGTCCCAGGGTGCCCTAATAGTGTGTAAGGATTCACTTGTTCGTTTGGGAGATATTCACTTCTTAGATCCTCTGGCAGACATCTTCTTCCTGTACAGCACAGATAAATCAAGATAATCTTGTTCCTCCCACCCCCAGGTTAGGGAGGAGCAGAGGGAGAAGAGGAAAAGGAAAACATGACCCTTTAAGAAATAAGCCTCAGAGCTTTATTCAAAAGGTGAAATGGACAACAGTTGTTACACATCCAAAGCAAAAAAATCTTCAAAGAAAAACCAAGCTAAGGTCCCAGAGTCCCCAAATAGTCATTGTCTCTTGCTCGTCATAGTGCAATGTAAGTTGGGAGGCCATCGCCCGATCTGTAGCCAAGCCATCCTCCTCCTAGGTCACAGAGGCAGAGCATGAGAAAGGGAAGAGGGACACCAGCTCTGAGCTGCCTTAGCTGCTAGTAGCATCTATCACTATCCCTCAAATTTCATTGACCTGAACCAGTCACCAAGGCCCAACCTAAACTCAAAGACCGGCCGGGAAATGCAGAGTACCATGTGGTTATTAGCCGAGCAATAGCTGTCCTTGAGTCTCGGTGATCTCAACTTTGGAATGGACTTACCCGTTCTACTCCTTGGCAATTGGCAAGATTTACATGTGCTAACGAATGAAAAGAGTTTAACACCTTGCCTGGCAGATAGGAACAATTCATCATCAATGCCACGTAGATTAATAAACCCCAAGCAGAGTCCTTCAGCTGTAGGCAACAGAAACAAGTTCCAATTTGAGAAAATATGGAATTTATTGGAAGGATTTGGGGTAACTCACGGAATCTAAGTGAAGACTGAACAACCAGATTATAAAGGATAGAAAACTGGGGATCCATAGCAAGAAGTACAGGAGACGATTTGGTCTCGTGCCCACCAGTTGGCAAACCAAGGGCATTTGACATTCCCTTTCCCCAAGGCTCCATACTGAGGAGAGTCGGTGATTTTAAAGGAAATCTTTGGGTGCTTCTGCTAGAATGAAGGGAGGGAAACCTAAGTGGCTCTGAATAGCAAATGTCCATTACTCTGTTGGTTAGGAATAAGTTGTATATGCATCAAACAAGACCCACTTGCAATGGTTTAAACAGGAAGTGCAGAGGGAAGCAATGTCCATTGGCACAGACTTTGATACCCTCGGAGACCATGCATTTTCTCCCTGCTCTCTGCCATCCTTAGCACTTGGGCTTCTCATCCCCGCACTGCATAGTCATAACGTTGCTACTCCATTTGCAGCATGAGGAAAGAGAGCTGTTCCCAGCAGACCTCCATTACATCTCACTGAAAAAGCTGTAACATAGGTTAGTTACTCTTGGCGGCAAGGGATCATGGGAGATTTTTAGTTGTTTAAATGCCCTTTGGTAGATTTATGCAAGGAATAGGTGGTTCAATCTGAAAATATGAACCTTATAATCTATAGTGTCTGCCAAATGTCCACAATTTAATAGTAATGTTACTCAATGTCGTCTTATAGGAGGGAGGTGAGAGGAAATACCAATTGGCCTAAAGAATTCTTTCCACTGGCTCTTCCCCTTGTTGTGCTTATGAACAAAAGGAGGGGTGTGAAGGCTGCCCCTTGGGTTTTTCAGAACCCCTTCCTGGCCCAAGAAGGTCTCTAAGGTCTCAACACAACCTACTTCCATGAGGACACATGAACAAAAGAAACAGAATGTATTTATTTATGTACTGGGGATTGAACCCTAGGGGACACTCGACCACTGGGCCACATCCCCAGCCCTTATTTTGTATTTTATTAGAGACAGGGTCTCACTGAGTTGCTAAGTGCCTCGCCATTGCTGAGGCTGGCTTTGAACTCGTGATCCTCCTGCCCCAGCCTCCCAAGTGCTGGGATTACAGGCGTGCGCCAATGCGCCCCACTAGGAGAATATTTTTAAATGTTCATGTGACTTGCACCGTACCTGATCCATTCTGGGCGCTAAATAAATGGAAGCTATTTTCTAATTTCCCCCCAAAACTTAGACCATTCCCAGACTGTGATGCTCAAAATCTAAAATCAAAACCTAAAAGCCAGAACTAACATAGTTCCAGATCCCCCTTGGAGCAGATTTCCATGTGCAATCACAAAAATAATAGGAAGGGGGTTAGAGAAAATGGGAGAAGGGCACGGGTAAACCTCCAGAGTGAGATGTAAGTCTTGGGTAAATAAAATTCTCTCAACCCTCTTCCCATCCCACCTCTTACCCCAAGTATATCTTTCCAATTCTGTGAAGCCAGATGGACTTGAAGCAGTAGCCGAGGCATAAACATTTATGTTTTTTTAATATTTTCCAAAGGAACTGTTCATCATCCGTGTAATAGCCGGCATTTATTGGTTGTCTGTGATGTGTTGCATGCTGTAGTTAAGGTTTATAGGCATTGTAACAGCAATATTAGTTAACACCTAGGAAATGCTCATTGAATCCCAGGATCTGGGTGGAGTGCTTTGTATAAATGTTCTCTGCTCATCACAACAACCCCTCCTTGTAAAGGTCCTATTACTTGACCTATTTTAATTGAGGCTATAAGCCAGTTATAAAATGTCAAATATCCTACTTTCGAGTGGTAGAGCTGTGATTCAGACTTGCTCTCTTAATCACTAGGTTGCTGTCTAACTTTCTCAGCAAAACTGGGGACACAGATTTTTCCCCTTATATTTCAAGGAACCCAGGACTCTAGGAGGTGGGTGACATGCCCAAGGTCAACAGCAGAGCTATGAAATGGCAACTGACTCTCAAATGCAGCACTGGGTTACCCCCACAAGATTTATTACCAGTGGCTGAATGAATCTAGAGTAAGTTGAGTGTCCCTTATCCAAAATGCTTGGCACCAGAAGTGTGTTGGATTTTAGAATATTTGTATGTACATAATGAGATATATTGGGGATGGGAACCCCAGTCAACACATGAAATTCATTTGTTTTATATATGCCTGATACTCACAGCCTGAAGGTAATTTTATACAATGTTTTAGTGTTCCTGGGTTTTGACTATGACCAGTCACATGAGGTCAGGTGTGGAATTTTCCACTTATAAAGAATGTCATGTGCTCAAAACTTTCAGATCCTGATCACCTCTTTGGATTATCAGATTGAGAATGCTCAGTCTGTACTTAAATCCTTACCTATAATCTCATGGGCAAGAGTTGCACACACAATACTGCGTAGTAAAACTGTCTGGAACCACTCTTGCTCACTGACATTACGTAGGGTTTTAACCTCTCCAAGCCTCAGCTTATCTGTAAAATGAGTCTAGCAGTAATATGTCAATGATAAGTTTCTTTTAAGGGCTTGATAAAATATTCATCCCAGAGTTACTGTTTAATAACTGTTAGTTGAGTTGATGCTTGAAGTTTCTCTTCCAGCTTGTTTGAATTTCATGCATTTTCTTAATCATTATATAGCTTTAAGGAACTTCCTCCTCTTGCTGGGTCTCAGTTATCCCATTTGCGAAATAGAGAAGGCTACTAAGTCCCCATCTTGCTGTCCTTTCACTTTTCATAGTTCACAGGTGCTAGGTAAAGCTACACTGTCTTACGCTGTCACCTACAAGAAGCATAAAGTCACCATGGAAATAAATACGGTTAATAGCAGCAGCAGCCACCATGTTAAGATTATAACCGCTATCAATAGTGCCTGCTTCCTGCCAATCACTTTTCAGAACATTATGGATACATTGTTGAATGTAATGCATAAATCTTGCATTTACCTTTCCTTCTCTCTTGCTAACATTGGCAAAATATATATTTTTTTTTTTGCCTAAAATGTATATTGAAATTGGGCAGTCTTGAGAAGGTACCACATTAGCTAAGGCATACATTGTAGGTAACATGACAGACACACACACACATAGATATATCTCTACACAGATAGCTATAGATGGGTAATGATACCTCATGTCTTGTCAGGACTGTCTACCTATCTTGCAGCTATGTCTAGATGATGAAGATGCAGAATCTACTCCTCACAGTTACCCTCTAACCTAGATATTAGTGATATCTCTATCTCTTATTACATAGATATGGATAGGAATCTCAAAGAGATCAAGTTGCTTACCCAGCCGGGAAATTGGAAGCCTAGAAATCTGACTCTGGAGACTATACATCAACCACTAGGCTACTCGTGGAACATTCTAAAATCTTCTGAACATAAGCACCTTTTATTTTTGTGGTGCTGGGGATTGAACTTAGGGCCTCATGCATGCTAAGCATGTATTCTACCACTGAGTTGTATCCTCCACTTTTGAGTCCCCTTTAAAAAGCAGGAAACTATGTCAAACTTAGTGATAATAAAAAGGAGCTAGGCTACTGCCTGGTCTGTGGAGGTGGGAAGAGCCTAGGGTGGTACCTCAGCAGGAAGTCCCCATGGGGTGGGGGTTGCTGATGCCACTAGTACACAAGCCTGTGGTGGCAGAAGCTGCCGGGAGAGGCTACCCCATGAATGTCCTGACCCGCGTGGTGTATAATCTGCCTCCTCACTCACCTCCCAGGGCTGATATCGGGAGAGACAACCTCCTAAAGCTAACTCCACTCCTCACTGACCTCACAGAGCCGTAGCTTACAGCCACTCACTTTAGACACTGACCCTCCCCATACAAGGAACAGATGAAGAGGGATGGGAGCCATGCTGTGTTCCTGTCCTCCCTGTTACGGGTGATGCCAAAGACGGCAGCCACGCTGTAATCTTGTCAGGCATGCGCCAGATCCCCTAAATGATGTGCTACCCAAACTCAAATCAAGCGAGGAAAAATATTAAAACCGTATTACGCTTCTGTATAGCATTTAATTTGCAGTGAGCCATCAGATGCATTTTGTGCCCCAGGAAAGAACAGATTCGTGTTATTGCAAGTTTTCTATTTACTGGAGGATGCTCTGGGACCCCCAACCCCGTGACTCTGCAGTACCCATTCCTGGCACAGACAGAATAGTGTGAGTGCCTATAGATGGAGCCTCCTGGAAGTGCTCTTTCTTCATGTGGCCAGAATGGTGAGCTGGGACCACATGTAGGACACCTTCAAGCTCTAGTCCCTGCCACCTGCTCAGCCCCACTCCAATGAGAACAGAGACAGGTTTCTTGGAGACCCAGCTTGGCCACTTGGAGACTGAAAGTCAGCAGTCTAGGTTTGGGACTTCCCTCTGACACAAACAAGTTTGTAGCCCTGGGCAAGCTGACCTTCCTGAGATTCACCTTCTTTGTCTATACACTTTGCCTCTAAGACTCACTCTGCTTTGCTCTGTTCCGTGGCTAATGATAAACCCTCAGCCTTTCACTTCTGTTGTTGAGTTACTTATCGTTAGTCTTGGAGGTGAGGTGGCTGATGCCATTTCTCTTCGAAATCAAATGCTGCCATCCACAAACTGGTGCTCGCATGTACCTGTTCAAACAGACTCATCTGCTGCTCATATTCCTGCACACGAAGGATGCCCATGCTTATCACGAGTGACAAACTCCCGAAGCTTATCCAGTGGGTCCCTTTAGCCCTCAGACTGTCTTTCCTCTGTGTCAACACATCAAAAATTAACAATGCCCTCTCCCATCTCTGAAAATATCCCAAGCTATGAAGCAATCAGTTGTCAATAATCTAATGTATGGTAGCCCTCGGGTAAGTCCCACAGGGAATTAGAAAAAATTAGGTACTGCCAACAAGGACTCTATGGGTACTTAAGAAAAAAAATGTCAATTTTTTTTTTCCTGCATCACCTTTAGTCCTTGCCCTGATAGTCTTTATACTTCATTCCTTTTTCCCAGAACCAACATCAAAACCATTTTAAATTATGCCATTTATCTCCCGGTGTTTCTCCACTTTCAAAAAAGTTTAACCTCGCTGGTTCTCACCCAAGCATTTGCGAAAATCTCTTACAAACACTGTTTGACAACAAGGGCATCGTTGGGGACCCTGAGGGCAAGAGAGGTAAACTTGTTTCTATAAGGTCACACAGCAAATCGATGGCAAGGCCAGCCTGAGATGTTACCAAAACAATGAAACTGGCTTTATTTTTTTCCTTGTTTCAAAAAAAAAAAAAAAAAAAAAAAGTCTAGATTTTCTAGAATTTCACCTCACATTTAAAAGAACAAATGACTTCCATAAAATGGATGTTTGGCTTTGCATTCTCATACTGTAAGTGGAAATGTATTTATTTTAGTCAGCTCCCTGTCTATCTTGAAGATTGTGTATGATCTCATATGCACTTCACTCATTCAGGAATTAGTAGAAGCTCTCATATGCACTTCACTCACTCAGGAATTAGTAGAAGCAGGTGCATTTTGGAAGGTGTTCAACAGATGTGGACTTACTCACCAGCTGTGTGACATTGGGTAAATGAACTTCTCTGAACATTTTCTTCAACAGCAGATTGTGGGAAAATAAAGGACTACCTACCTTGTATTAGGGAGGTTACATAAAGTGGAATCTATAATACATGGTGTTTAGCAGATAAGGAGAGCTCAGTAACCTGCTGTCTGAATCAAGCTCAACAATTTATAGGTTTCCTTCCATGTACAAATTATTATTGAGGGATGAAGAAATAGCAAGCACAATCATTGAAGCAAATATTTGAGTACCTACCAGCTACTTTCTAACTTTCAGCTCAAATATCAGCTTTGCCTAGAGGCTGTCCCTAACACCATATTGAAAACCAGCCCTTCTTCCTCTTGTTGCCATCTGTATTTCCTCAATGGTAGTTTGTAGTCCACCAGTGTGTGTCTGACTGCATGTTTATTGGTCTTGCCTTCCACACAACTGGGAAAGCCTAGACTTTCACTGTCTTTTCACTATTCAACCCTCAGAACTCAGTCCAGAGCATGGAGCAAAGTAGATATTCTACTTTTAGATGAATGCTAGATGCTAGGGACACATTAACAAGTAGATATAACTTGCTTGGTGCGGTGGCGCACGCCTGTAATCCCAGCACTTGGGAGGCTGAGGCAGGAGGATCGCGAGTTCAAAGCCAACCTCAGCAATGTCAAGGCACTTAGCAACTCAGTGAGACCCTGTCTCTGATAAAATACAAAAAAGGGCTGGGAATGTGGCTCAGCGGTCGAGTGCCCCTGAGTTCAATCCCTGGTACCAAAACAAAAGAAAGTAGATATAACACTTTTCTTAAATTGACTCACAATCAAGTGAGGAAGTGGAAGGACCATTATGTTAAATTTTTAAAACCCCTCTATTAACACTTTGTCAAGAGCAAATGATAGATTTTATAAGGTAGGTATACAATGAAGTACTAAGCCCCAAGGAGGAAGGGAGGTGGCCGTAGGGCAAGGGAGACATAGGAAGTGTTAGGTAGAACATGGCATCTGAGGGAAGTCCCCAACATTTGCAAAGCCTGAGCCCCTCTCTGGCTCATTCTGAACTGAGAACTCAGTTTTGCTTTAGGCATGCTTCAATTTGCACCTCTGACTTTTCCTGCCTTCTTAGAGTAAGACATCATTACTCTTGGGAAAGAAGAGATGCCACTTCCTAGTAGGAACCAAGATTTTTAAAATAGAAAAATGCATCCCTCCCTTCTAAACAGATTTTCACTTTTTTCAATGACATGAATAATGTATCCATCACAAATATTTAAGGATAACGGATATGCAAAAGAGAAACACTAAGAAAGTAAATATTATTCCCCACCCCATGATATAGATGATCATTGATACAATTGAAACCATGCTTCTAGTTTGTTGCATACATATACATTGATCTTAAGTACAGAATTATTGAATGTTTTTAATGGAACGTGCTTAACAGTGTGCAGAGATCATTTTTCATACATGTAATACACATCTACATTGTATTTTATAAAATACTTGATACAGTAGCACGTATTAACTCCTGTGTACAGGGAGGAAAATGGGGAAATCCTGAAAGGAGGGGAAATTAGAAGCTCAGATGCTGGAGAGAGTGAAGGTTGAAATCTGGGCTCTGCATTTACAAGAGGCAGGATATCAGGAAGCCCTTAACCATCTTTGAACAATATCATTTTCCTCATCTGTAAAATAAGAATGGTGGTTATTGTTTCCTCTGGTGCTGTTACAGATTAAATAAAACACTGTACAGTACTTGGCTGCTCAGTGTTTGACAAATGTTAACTGTATGTAAAGGGGGAAATTGGACTAGAAAAAATGGAATTTGGGGGCTGGGGTTGTGGCTCAGCAATAGAGTGCTCACCTTGTACGTGCAAGGCCCTGGGTTCGATCCTCAGCACCACATAAAAATAAAACAAAGGTGTTGTGTCCAACTACAACTAAGAAATAAATATTTAAAAAAAAGAATTCAAGCAAAGGAAAAGGGAGGAAGTGGGGGGTGGAAGATACAGGGGCAAAGGGGAGAGGGTGACTTGTCCATAGATTGGGAGACCATTTAGTGGTTTAAGGAGGCAGCCTCAGGAGAAGGGAGGGTAGTCAGGAGCTACTGATCTGCGTGTCTGAGCCTCACAGAGATAAAACGCAATAAAACCACAGCAACACAACCTCTGTCAACATCTAGGCTGGAAGCCAGAATTTCTGCCGAGTGCCTATTGCCACTGTTCTTTCCTGGGCTCCCCCAGGGAAGGGAGCCCTCTAGAGGTTGGAGATGGGGATTGCAGCTTCCCCTCACTGGTTGTTTCCATCATGCTTCTCAAGGGAAGTTTGGGAACCAGAATTCCCAGAATAACATGCACCCTCTCTACTTACAGACACTTAGATTCTGAGCCCAGAGGCCAGAGAAAAACCATGCCTAACGATTTGTTGCTGTTTATTTCATCTGATTTTTAGTGTTTAAAGAGTTTTATGGAAATGCAATAACATAATGACATAATAATTTATGACATAATATTTTATGTCATAGAATAAGCTGTGTGTATTGAAAACACACAGTTCAAGTTGTGACGTATGTACACATTGTGAAATCACCAAACTGGGATCATGAGCACATCCATCATCAACCAAATTACTTTTTATGTCTTTGAAGCCTCCCCTCCTACCACATTTCCCCCCAAAGTTTTATATGTGACTGCACATTGCTTCCATTTCCCATCTTTTTATTTTTAATGACAATTAGAGAATTTGATGTTATCATGTTCCTTTAGTCTTCTGTATCTGGGAGAGCAGAGTCACAGTATTTTCTCTCTATTCCACTAAAACCTTTGACACACGCCCCTCCATGGTCTTAGCAGCTTCTGAGTATATTTGATATGTATCTCAGGATCCACATTAGCACAAACAGAAGTGTTTAACATATATCTAGATATAATACTTGTATGTCATGGGACACATTATGGCAACTCAATACATGTATACAATGTGTAGCAATAAAATTAGGATAATAAGCATTTCCACCTCTGAACATTGATTTTTATCTTCTGTGAATATCATACATCATATTTAAGTCATTTTGAAATATATTAGAGGTTATTTCAATAGTTACTCTACTATACAAAACAGAACTAATTTCTCCTGTGTTTTGGTGCCCCTTATTGAACTTGTCTTCATTCACCCTCCCCTTGCCCTTTCTAGCTTCTAGTGGCCTCTATTCCATTCCATTCTTCTGTGAGATTGACTTTTTCACTTCCACAAATGGGTGAGAATTTGTGATATTTGTCTTCCTGGGGGTCTGCCTTATTTTAAGGACTTAACACAATGTCCTTCAGTTCCATTCAAGTTGCTGCAAATGACAGGACTTCATTCTTTATGGCAGATTAATATTCCATTGGGCATATATGCCCGTTCCCTTATCCATTCATTAACTAATGGGCTTGTAGGTCAATTCCATATTTGAGCTCACTCTCAACAGTACTGCAATCAACATGGGAGGGCAAATATCTTTTTGGTGTAATAATTTCATCTTTGGACAGATATCTAGTAGTAGGATTGCTGGATCATGTTCTATTTTTAGTTTTTGAGGAATCACCATACTCTTTCCCATTAAGGCTGTCCTAATTTACATTCCTACCAACAGTGTAAGATGTCCCCTTCTTCTAGATACTTGCCAGAATTTATTTATTTTTTCCTTTTGATAATAACCATACTAGCTGAGGGGCGATGGTATCTCACTGTGGCTTTGGTTTGCCTTTCCCTGATGATTAGTGAGATTGAACACTATTTTCATATGTTTGCTGGCCATTTATCTTTTTTTAGAAATGTCTATTTAGATATTCATCCCATTTTTTTTACCAGAGGATTTTTTTTTTTTTTTTGGTGTTCAGTTTTTTTAGTTCTTTATATACTATGGATATAAATCCCTTGTTAGATGAATAGTTTGCAAATATTTTCTGCCATTCCACAGATTTTCTTTTAACTCCCTCCATTATTTCCCTTGCTATGCAGAAGCTTCTTAGTTGGATACAATCCCATCTGCCCTTGCTGTGCTTTGGAGATTTTATAACTTAATTTCATAGTTTCAGTTTTTAACATTTAGGTCATTGGTCCATTTTGAGTTGGTTTTTGTGCTCAGTGAGAAGGGGTCTATTTAATTCTTCTGCATATTTATATGCAATTTTGTTGCCACCATTTATTGAAGTGATCTTTCTCCAATGTAGGTTCTTGTACTTTTGTCAAAAATCAGCTGTGGGAATATGAATGAATGTTGGGGTTTTATGTTCTGTTCCCTTGGTCTCTGACTATTGTTAGGCTAGTATCATGCTGGTTTGGTTACTACAGCTTTGTAGTATGTTTTGAAGTCAAATATTGTGATGCCTCCAGCTTTTTCTTTTCTCCCCTCAGGATATGTTTGGGTCTTTTTTGGTTCTGTTGTAACTTTATAATTTTTTTTTCCCTTTATGTGTAGTCATTTGGTATTTTAATGGGAATTGTATTGAATCTATATAACACTGTGCATGGTGTGGTGCTTCTAACATTATTAATTCTTCTGATCCAAAAACATGGTATGTCTTTCCTTTTTTGTACTCTCTAATTTCTTTCATTGGTGTTTTATAATTTTATTATAGGTATCTTTCATTTCATTTGTTAAATTTACTCCTATTTTTTGTAGCTATTTGAACCACATTGCTTTCTTACTTTTTCTCAAATTTATTATTGTATAAAAGTGCTTTTTTTTTTTTGGCATGTTGACTTTATATCCTGCAACTTTATGAATTTACCAGTTCTAACAGTTTTTTGATAGAGTATTTAGGCTTTTCTACATATAAAATCATGTCACCTATATATATATATGGTTTATTTAGCATCTTCCTTTTTAATTTGGGTGTCTTTATTTCTACATAAGTGTTCTTCTTAAGATTCCGGGTACTGTTGGGTGCCATGGCTCAGGCTTGTAATTCCCAACAAATTGGAGGCTGAGGTGGGAGGATTATGAATTCAAAGCCAGCCTCAGCAACTTAGGCCCTAAGCAACTTACCAAGGTGCTGTCTCTAAATTAAAAAATAAAAAGGGCTGGGGATGTGGCTCAGTGGATGAATGCAACTGGTTCAATCCCCAGTACAAAAAAAAAAAAAAAAAAAAAAATCTGGTACTACAGTAAGAAAGAGTGGGGAATGTATATACCCTTGTCTTAAAGGTTTTAAAGTTTTTTCCAATTCAGGATGATAGAGACTGTTAGTTCTTCATATGTAGCCTTTATTGTTTTCAGATACGTTCCTTCCATACCTAATCTGATGAGTTTCCATCATGAAGGAGCATTGAACCTTACCACATGCTGTTTCTGTCTCCGTTGAGATGATCTTATGGGTTTTGTCCTTCATTCTGTTGTTGTGTTGCATCCTGATTATTGATTTGCATGTACTGAACCATCCTTGTGTCCTTTGGATGAATCCAACTTGATCATGGTGTATGATCTTTCTGAGATACTATTGAAATCAGTTCACCAGTATTTTTTTTTTCAATTATTTTCATCAGATATGAGTCTATAGCTTTCTTTTTTTGTTGTTGTTTTGTCTTTGTCTGATTATTGGTATTGGTGTAATGTTGGCCGCAAGAGTTTTGCAGAGTTCCTTCCATTTCAATTTTTTGGAATAGTTCAAAAAGAAGAATTAGTTCTTTTTTAGATGTTATATTGAATTAATCAGCAAAGCCATCAGGTCCTGGACTTTTTTAAATGGAAGGCTTAATTACTGTTTAATCTCATTACTCATTGTTAGTCTGTTTAAATTTTTTCCTTGATTGAATTTTGAGAAGGCTGAATTCAGGAATTTATCAATTTTCTAGGTTTTCCAGTTTTTAGCATATAATTGGTCACAGCTGCTTCTTAGGATCTTTTGCATTTCTTTGGCATCCACCATAATAGCCCCTTTTTCATCTCTAACTTTAATTATTTGAGTCACCTTTTTCTTAGCTAGTCTAGCTAAAGTTTTGTCAATTTTACTTATCCTTTCAAATAGTCAACTCTTTGTTTCTTTGATCTTTTGTATTTATTTCTGCTTAATCTTTATTATTAATTTCCTTGTAATTTCCAGTTTGGGTTTTTTCTTTTTTTCCTTATGCCCTGGATGTATTAAGTTATTTGACATCTTTTCATTTTTCTAATGTGTGCATTTATTGCTATGAAATTCCCTTTTATTACTGCTTTAGCTGTATCCCACCGATTTTAATATGTGTTGTCAGTTTTTTTTTTATTTCTGGGATTTTTTTATTTCTCTTTTAATTTTTTCAATTATCCGTTGGTCATTTAGAGCCTATTGTTCCATGTGTTTGTATGCTTTGCATTCTTCTTATTGATTGCTAATTTTGTTTCATTGTAGTCTAAGAAGATACATAATATGAATTCAGTTTTCTTAAATTTATTGAAACTTGGTTTGTGGCCTGACATTGACCTACCCTGGAGAATGTTCCCTGTGCTAATGATGAGAATAGCTATTCTGCTGCCGTTGGGCAGAATGTTCTAGAATGTCTGTTTGCTCTGTTCTATGAAGCAATTTAACTGCTGCTGTTTTGTTGGTTTTTCTATCAGAATGGTCTCTTCGTTGAGGAAAGTGGGGTATTGAAGTACCCAACCATTTTAGTATTAGAGCCTCTTTCTTTAGAGCTAATATTTATGTGTTCAGTGGCTTCATGTTGTGTTCATATAAATTGTTAAATTTTCTTGATGAATTGATCCTTTTATCAATATAAAATAACCTTATTTGTCTCTTTTTATAATTTATGATTTTAATTTTTGCTTTGATATGCTAATTTTGATTTCTGTTTGTGTGATTCATCTTTTTATAACCCTTCACTTTTGGTCTATGCCATTAGTTGTGAAGTGAATTTCTTATAGGTAGCATATAGTCGGGTGTTTGGGTTTTAATTCATTTGTCCAAACTATATCTTTTGGTAAATTTAATCCATGATATTATTGATAGGTATGAACTTCCTTTCGTTATTTTGGTAAGTTTTATTTGCTTGCATTGTATACTTTTTGTTCCTTTTTGCCTCTTATTTTTTTGTAATTTGTTAGTTTTCTGACATGCGAAGATTTGGTTCTCTTCTGTTTCCTTCATTTATTCTTCTACAGAGTTTTGTACATTCATGTGTTTCAAGATGGAGGTTATTTTCCTTTTGTTTCTACTGTAGGACTCAAGTGTTTTCTTGCAGGGTTGTGTGTTGGTCAGCATTTCATCAGTGTAACAAAATATCTGAGAAAAAGTACTGAAAGGGAGGAGAGATTTGTTTTGGCCCACAAGGTATTTTGGTCCATGGTCAGCTGGTTCTGTTGCTATGACCTGTAGTGAGGCAGAGCAATATGGTAGATCCCTCGTGGCAGCCAGGAGACAGTGGGGGTGGGAGCCAGGGACAAGATACGGTCCCCAAGGGCATACCCTCCAAGGATCCACTCCCTTCAACTAGGTCCCACCTCCTCCAGTTTCCACCACCTTAAGATCCATGAAGCTATGACTCCATCAATAAATTAATCCACGATGAGGTCAGAGAGCTCATGATCCAATCACATCCCAAAGTCCCACCTCCGAACATTGCTGCCTAGGAGACCAAGCCTTCCACACAGGAGCCTTTGGGGGAATTCCAGGTCCAAACCATGACACTTGGCCTGGGGATGGATTTCCTCAGGGAAACGTTTTTGTATTTACTCTTGTCACTTTGTATTTCCCTCTGAAGTTAGAAACACAGCAACTGGAGACCATTTGGTCACCAAAATACAAGAGAAGTCCTGGCTTGCCTCATTGGATGAGGGAGGCCCCTCTGGTAGGTTCTGCAGATAGGAAAAGTAACACAGCACTGCTTCTTTCTGCATAGAGCTCAGTTTAGAAAGAGAAACAAACCACAACCAAGTAAAGAAGTAATCCTTCATGAAGGGAAACTGAGGCATGCAGGGGTAAAAATTGTTCTTTTCTTGACTTTCAATGGAAAGCATAGGGAAGGCCTGTCTGAATGGAAGCAGATGATGACTAAGGTGATAGCTGCTTCCTTCACACTCTTAAAAATCCTGAGTCAAATCCTCCCATGCTCCCCCCCGCCCAATCCCATTATGAGTCAGCATCCTTATATCAGAAAACTTTCTGCATTTGGGTTTTTGGGTTTGGCTGACTTCACTTAGCATGACATTCTCCCACTCCATCCATTTACTTGCAAATGCCATGATTTTATTCTCTTTTATTGCTGAATAGTATTCCATTGTGTATATATACCACAGTTTCGTTATCCATTCATCTACTGAAGGGCATCTAGGTTGGTTCCACGGTTTAGCTATTGTGAATTGTGCTGCTATAAACATTGATGTGACTGTGTCCCTGTAGTATACTGTTTTTAAGTCTTTTGGGTACAGTCCAAGGATAGAGAAAAGGGGAGGGAGAGGGCATGGGGGTAGAAAAGATGGTGGAATGAGATGGACATCATTACCCTAAGTACATGTATGAAGACACGAATGGTGTGACTCTACTTTGTACACAACCAGAGATATGAAAAATTGCTCTCTGTATGTGTAATATAAGTTGTAATGCATTCTGCTGTCATACATAACAAATTAGAGTAAAAAAAATTTTTTAAATCTTGAGTCAAGGAGACTTTAACAATCTATAAAGACTATCTTCAGAATTTTTTACATCCTATTCATCCCCGGTCTTGTATAGATACACGTAGTTTTACATACGTACGTGTGTGTGTGTGTGTGTGTGTGTGTGTGTGTGTGTGTGTGTGTGTTTAGCAGTCTAGGCAGGAGGAGCAGCAGCATGTGCAAAGGCCCAGTGCTCAAGTGCCACTGTAGAGAGGTCAGGGTCTCGTGGAGAGCTTATGGGTCTGGCTGTAGATGCGTGGACCACATCCAGTGTAGGACAAAGCTAGGAAGACCGCCTGGGCCAGATCAGGAAGAGACCTTACTTCTAAGCGGCTTGCTTCTGCCTCCTCCCCTTTGCTTTCTGATTCCAGAGGGTGATAGAATCTAATACCCGGTTGTCCCAGGAGCAGTCCTCCTGGACTCAGGAAGCAGATTGCCTTATTCCCTAGTCAGATGAGACATTCTCACACAATGGGCAGCCCCTTGGGTGACTTCTGGAATAGCTCACGAGATGGAGAAGGTTCAGATAAGCTGCCTGGGCATCGAGAGAATTGTGTTGGCTGTTTAGTGAGGTTTAGCAGCGACAAAATTTCTAGATTGTTAAAGCAGAGTGGTCCCAGGTCTGGAAACTGGTGCTGCACCCTCTCTTGGCCTCTGATACATTTATGCTTTTCTCAGAGATTTCTTTGTCAGAGGTGATGATTTTCTTTTCCCCAAGCTCATTAATTTCTCAACATTAATACATTTCCCTTATCCTCTAATTGGGTACCACTTCTCACATACTTAGGGTAGTGAATGCCCCTGGGCCAAGATTCCTCCCATGTACACAGAGGCCGGTCCACACTTGCAATCGGTGCGATAACTACATGCAGAGACGGAGCAGTAGCCATTTATCAAGTGTTAAATAAAAACTACAAAAAGACATTGGATCGAAGGAGCTCCTACGCTGGGCCCCAACAGACCAGACAAAAAACCACAGCGGAGTCACCAGGCTGCATTCCACATCACCAAAACAAAACTCAACTGTTTCCTGACCTCCTGAGAAATCAGGAGATGGAGATCACAGCCAAATTTTCCAAACCGGCCACTTTCAGTCACATGATAATAAAATAATAAAATTCCCTCTGCTTTAATCCTTATCAGAAAATAAACTAATGCTGACCTGTTATTTTTCTTTTGCTCTGTTAACTTCTTCCCATATTATAAGAAAAGTAAATTTGAAATGATCCCTGCTTCGTTGTCTTTGTGCTTTCATCTAGTCTTTTCCTGCCTATGAGACCAAACTTTTCTGCTAAGCTCTTATTTATGAAATGAAGTCTTGCCCAATTCTAGAATGGAAAAGCCAATGAAGATCTTTAAATGGCTTTTGCCTTTGGGCATAAGTGAGAGTTACCAGACTGCCCATAAACCTCCTATTTCATACATTAAACATTTCAGCAACTACTGCATTCCAAGTGTTCGTTATTTCAGATGATTTGAATTTTTGCACTGAGCCAGAGACAAAAATCTCTTCCTTTCAGCAAAAATAAATAACATCCTAGGCTATAAGTAGGTTCGTGCCTGTAAAGAGAGACTGGGAGTGCCAGTGAGGTGGGTGTGTTTGTAAACTGGCTGTTGGAAAGCTCTCTCAGGAAAGAGCTGTGTCCTTGTCCAGAGAAGAACAAGTCAGACATCAGACAGAGTGAGATCGCAGGAGGACATATGACCATGTGTTCAAGGAATAGAACGGTGGCCAGCTTATCAGAGTGAGGAGGACACAGAGGTGTTGGGGTCAAAGAAGTAATGGGGCAGATTGTATCAGGACCTGTGAGCCCAGGGCTTGGGCTCTTACTCAGTGCTGTAGTTTTGATGAGTCTCCCCAAATGTCTATGCATTCAGCTTGGTACCCAGAGTGCTGCTACGCTACTGGGAGGTGGTGGAACCTAGGCAGTGAGGCCTAATGGAAGATCATAGATTTTTGAGAGTGTGCTCTTGAAAGGGATTGTGGGACTCCTATTTCTTCCTCCTCATTTCCTGGGTTGTGACATAAGTGGTTTGTTCTACCACACACTCCTGCCATGATATGTCACTCTTGTCCAAGGTCCAAAAATATCAGGCCACCTGGTGTTGGACCAGAACCTGCAGAATCATGGGCCAAAATCTTTTTTCTCGATAGTTTGTCACTTTGGGCTTTTTGTTATAGTAACAGAAAGCTAATTCACTCAAAGTGAAATGCCTGCCAGTAGTGAGTTTTGACCAGAGGATTGATGAGATAGATCTCTTGGGTTTTATTCATTTTAAGCTTACACTTCCATTTGCCTAATAGTTTTTTTAATACCAAATGAAAATTAGTGTCCGAGTCAATTACATTAGTTTTCAAAATGCTTTTTCTAATTCTTTTTTTTTTTTTTTTTTTTTTTTGGTACCGGGGATTGAACTCAGTGGCACTGGACCACTGGGCCACATCCCCAGCCCTTTTTTGTATTTTATTAGAGACAGGGTCTCACTGAGTTGCTAAGTGCCTCGCCATTGCTGAGGCTGGCTTTGAACTCACGATCCTCCTGCCTCAGCCTCCCAAAGTGCTGGGATTACAGGCGTGCGCCACCACGCCCGGCTTGCTTTTTCTAATTCTATCACTCATTCCAGCTTATCAGCTGACATTCCTTTGTGAAGTAGAGCTTTCACTCATCAACTGTGGGTATTCGATTACCCACGGATACATTTCCTGCAGGAAAGTAAAATAAATGCATTGGCTGTTACCTTTAAAAGAGAATTTTCAAGAAAGCTTTTTTTTTTTTTTTTAAATAGGCACCTCAAATAGAGACAAATGTACATCGTACTTTAGAGGGACTCTCAGTCTCTTACCTAGTCTTCTCTCATGATCTGCAGTGAATTGCAGCATAAAGCTATTCCTCTGTTAGCTGTCATCATTTGGGGGTTCCTTTTGAATAGTGCCCCATGATACCTGGAAGGAAAAGGCTGAACCTTGAACTGATGTTAATAACTCTTCCCTAGATTTGGTGGTCATTATGTGATGATTGTTGTATATAGATCCTAAAGAGTAGTTGTGACAGTGCCCTGTGCCTGCCATATCACTTTCATCATTTAAATTCAATTCAAAAGGACTCACTGAGATTTTAAGGCTCTGGAGGTCTGTACCCAGAGGGGCTTTATCTCATTGGTTCTTTCCTTAATATCTCCATCCAACCCAATGTATGCATGTGTGTGTGCGGGCGCGCGCACGCACACACACACACACACACACACACACACACCCTCTATATACATCATACATTCTGGACATTATTGTAGCTCCTCTAAACTTCCAAGTGCCCCTACTCTGTTATCTCTCCCCTCTGTTTTCTCTTGGGATAACCTTCAAAGTTATCCATACCTAATGGAAATTCATCCTTCAAGTCTGCCACAGATGGGTATCATCAGTCCCTATCCAAAGCAACTCTGGAAGCTAAAACTGAATCCACGCCCCCTGAGCACCTGAATCCTTTGTCCTTAACTCTTGCTCACTTTGCTTATGTTCTTAGTTGTGTAAAAGTTAATTGTGTCCCTGGCTACCTCAGCCATGAGTTTGCAAATGATATGAGAATAGGAGCAATTGCAGTAATTTTTAAAATTTCTTCAGTGGCTAAAATGAGTGTCTGTCTAGTTCATGGTAGATGCTTAAACTTTCATGGAAAAGAATTTGTCTAGCAACTATGGTGATTTCAAATGTCTACTTTCATTTGCACAGTTAGCCAATATATATTGAGCACCTGTTGCATCTCAAATCATGGGTACTGTAGAGAATACAAAAATGAATCAAGAAGTAGATGCTGACTTCTGAGAGATTCCAATTTAAGGGGGGGGGGAGTACATATATATAAATTTCTATAATACAAAGAACAAGAAATTTGATTCACTCTGATGCTTGGCTTTGCTCTGCCATGGGCATATTCTTCAATAGTCCATTAGTCATCCCATCAACTAGAATGAAAACAACCTTTATAAAGCCCAAAGCATTTTCCTCCTGTCCCTGCAAGAGCTTTTCACTGTCATGCTGATGCTTTTCTTGAGCAGAGAACAAAGACAGACTCCTTCTATGCCATGTTTTCTCCTCTCTCATTAATTCAGGCTAAGTTCCCATTCCAAATGGGATTTAATCACTTTTCATCAACAACAAACACTCTCTTTTCATGATTCCTATAAGTCAGGCATCAGCTCATTTGTTTGATGCTGAGGGTTAGCCAAGGTGACTAGAAGGTCTCTAGCTTCCTTGGAATTGCCTGAAAAGTCATTTCTGTGTCCAATGTTGATGCAAGGTTGTCAGCCAGCCCTGCAAACACATCTGGTGAAAAGGTAAACACTCACTAAAGAATTTTTTTTTTTTTTCTAATTTCCTGCTGGTTCAGACTTCCCATTTCCCCATCTGGACTGTGCAGGGTGCTACCTTCCCTGTTCCAATCACAGTATGTTCCTTGCATCACTCTCCTTATTAAAACAGGAGACTGAGAACAATCAGAGCTTTGTCATTCTCCCTCCCTCTCAGCTCATCTATTCTCTGTTTACTTATTCATTCACTTATATATTCATTTATTCAACAGATACTGATTAATCACCCCCCTTTTTAGATACTCTGCTTATTCCCAAAAGGATCAGAGGTGGCTGGTGGGATCAAATACAATGCAAAACAGGGTCTCCAGGGACCCAAAAAAAAAAAAAAAAAAAAAAAAAAAAACCGGAATGAAGGAAGAGGTGTGGCCACCAGCTCCAAAAATGGTTGGAATTTGGCCCTGACTCCATTGCAACAAATGAAAAATCTCTTGTATTTCAGGGGATTTTGTTTTCTGTCAAATACGTGAAGTTGTGTGCAGAGTATAACTTTTTCCTGCAACTAACCACATTCATCAAGCACCCAGTGGAATGCTGTTTTAATTTTATGCAAATGTCTTTGGAATAAAAGAATGAATTCGCTGGTTCCCAAATTTTAGGCATTTGCATGTTATTTTTAATATTTTTGCTTAAAAGCATGACTATTTTTTTGTGGCTTACTTTTTCTATTTTTTTAAGTCTGTCCCTCTCATGAATGGACTGTTTAGATCGATTACCATACTAGAAAATAATGATAACAATAATAGGGAAGAAACAACATGTATTCTAAGTAAACAAAGGCCCCTGGGCTATGGCTTCTGTTGTATTACAAGGGAGATCAGAGGGTGATAAGGATTACATTCACAATAGCCCCAGACTGAGATGGTTAATTCTTTTGATTATATCAATACAAAATTATATTTTGTTTGTTTTGGTACCGGGGATTGAACTCGGGGGCACTGGGACCGCTGGGCCACATCCCCAGCCCTTTTTTGTAATTTTTTAGAGACAGGGTCTCACTGAGTTTCTAAGTGCCTCGCCATTGCTGAGGCTGGCTTTGAACTCGCGATCCTCCTGCCTCAGCCTCCCAAGCGCTGGGATTACAGGCGTGCGCCACTGAGCCCAGCATCAATACAAAATTAAAGGAGAAAGATCTCACCATAGACATGGATGTTGTATCACTATGTGTAAGTAGCATCCTAAATCAGCTTTTCCTGCCTAACATCCTCTTACATGCCAGACCTCACCTAGACAATACTGATTGATTAGCTAAAAAGGAATTTCATGAGATAGTTTCTTTCCTACCTGAAAGATATGAAAGCCCTCTGACTCTTCTGTAGACGGGCTTTAGTTCTACAAGTAAACAACGGAGCCACCCCAGTTACCCTTTGTAACTAGCAGAGGGTTCTTGTGACATGGCTGGCTCCAGAGCAGAGGATGTTGCATCTTGGGAATGGGTAGTCCAGATGAGATTTTTAGAATCCTTGATATAGTAGCTGTAATGAATTGTATTTATTTAATAATATCAGGTTACTTATAAATAACATGCTGGACAGGAAAAAAAAGTCAGTTTGGAAAGTCTTGAAATTCAAGAAGGTTTTCCCTCATCACTATGTGTCCTGGTGTCATGATACTTATACATAGATCTTATTATGCATTCTTTTCATCCTCTGTTGTACCCATCTGCCCTCCTACAAATCGTGGATACATATTAATAAGCAGAATGATGTACTGGGGGAATAGATAATTCTTCAACAGGGGCCAGTAATATTCAGCACATACAAAATGATGGCACCTGATTTTATGTAATTTTCATTGCTATCCAGTTTGGCTTCATTATCTGTTCTGACAGCTTAGATGTGCAACACTACCTGCTTCTCTTTTCTCTTTGAGTTGAATTACATCCTCCCCAAATTAATATGCAAGGCCCTAACATCTAGTCCCTCCCAATGTGACTTTAGGACTGAATGGATGCAGATAGTTAAAGTCTCATCCTGAAGTAGGCTAGGCCCCTAATCTAGTATGACTAGTGTAGTTATAAAAAGAAAAAAAATTGTGCAGAAAAACATTCACAGAGGAGATCATATAAAGATGAAGGCAGAGATCAAGATTATGCATCCACAATCCAGGTGTGGTGGCACACACCTGTAATCCCAGCTACTCAGGAGGCTAAGGCAGAAGGATCCCAGTTTGAGGCCAGCCAAGGCACTTTGGCAAAACCCTATCTCAAAATTTAAAAAAGAAGAAATTCTGTGTCTACAAGTCAAGGATGGCTAAAGATTACCAGCAAACTACCAAGGAGCTAGGAGAGAGGCAAGGATTAAATTCTCTTTCAGTCCTCAGAAAGACCGACTCTGAGTACACTCTGATCTTGGACTCCTGTACTCCAGAACTCTAAGGAAATGCATTGCTGTTGGTCAGCCACCCAGTTTGTACTGCGTCACAGCAGCCCTTCCACAGTAATGACATCTCCCTTCGCTGACCCCACTGTGCAGGGAATGGGCTGGACAGTTGATAGCACTCCACCATCTAGAAACTGCTTTCCTCTGGTCAAATAACAAAACTTTAGCCTCTCATCACTGATACTCGATATTCCTTGTGAGCAGAGGTGCATTTCACTCAGAAGTCTTCTAGCATTTTCAACAGAAACAAGCTACGTTTTGGTTGAAGAAGTTGCCATTGATTTGGGTGTATTTACCTGAAATGTTACTAAAAGAGCTCACCTGGGTTTGGGAAATAATAGAAAGCTTTATTTATTATATTTTATTTTTTATTATTTTTTTTTGTGGTACCAGGGATTGAACTCAGGGGCACTCGTCCACTGGGTCACATCCCCAGCCCTTTTTTTGTATTTTATTTAGAGACAGGGTCTCACTGAGTTGCTAAGTGCCTCGCCTTTGCTGAGGCTGGCTTTGAACTCTGTGATCCTCCTGCCACAGCCTCCCAAAGTGCTGGGATTACAGGCGTGCGCCACCGCGCCCGGCTCTGTTATTTTTTAATATGCTGAGAATTCCAGATATAGCCTCAAGGGAACAGTAGCATGAATTGCTTAATTGACATTTAGTTCACTAATTGTTAGATTTAAAAAAATACTACACAGGACAGTAGCCATAACCATTCAAATGTTAATATGCTTAAGGTAAAGAGCACGGAATTTTTTTTTTTTTTCCTGGTACTATGAATGGAACCCAGGGCTTTGCACAAGCTGGTCAAGTGTTCTATCACTGAGCTATGACCATAGCCCAGGGTAAAGGAAGATTTTGTTAACATTTTTAAAAATCCTTTAATATATGGGGGGTAAGCATATGTTTATCACTTGGAAGGCTTACACTTATGTTCTACTGGATATTTTAAATATAAAGCTTAGTAATAACTATGATTCCTCTAATTAATGAGTATGTCTCAACTTTGTCATAAACAATGATAAACTAGTGAATGTTCTCTTTTATTACCTGAATCTGTTGACAGTATTATCTTTGCAAGTGTTTACCTTCATTCCGTTCTACTCCTGGTGTTCAATTCATCGTTCTCAGCTTTTAAATGTAAGGAAACCACCAAATTCATACCACCTATCTTCATTCATCCCACCTTCCAATTTTGTCAAGGTTAATAAAGTTCATAGGCTGCTCTGAAGCCATTATCCTGGCATGCTTGTTTAATCTCAGAGCTGAGGTTAAAAGGGCTCATTTCTCACCACAAGTCTTTTTGTTGTAATCTTTGCAATCATATGTGGATGGCCTGAAGTTTTTCTAATAAATGGTTCAATAAAGACCCTTGGGAACAACATTCCTCACGTCCTTCATTTTCAAAATACTTTTTCTGTTGTCTTTATACACCACTGGGAGTTGATTGGATGTAGCATCTTAAGTGTAGGCACTGCTGTCTTTCAGCATTTTTTGAGGTGATTTTCCCACTTTTTCTAACAAAAACTGTTGTCCTTTGACTTCACAATGGAAGTCTCTTTGCCAGCCAGTGACTTAATTTACTGGAGTCCATTGCCACATTGACCATTCTGTGGCATTTCTTTCTGGGAATATACACTGCCCTTTCAAACTATATATTTAAGCCTTTCGCAGACATTTTTTTTCTTTAATTATAATGCTTAATAGTGACTTTAGTTGCCTGTTTCCATCTTTCACCAGGGTTTCCAATTACACATGTCTTGGATAACTGTCTTTGAAATCAGCAATTTTTCTCCCTAATCCTTATGAACTTGATTTTTTCCTTTCCTGTATTCTGTGGTTTACTATGTTGACACTAGACTTGGCTCTCTATTCTATTGCTTCCTGTCTCAGATTCATGGTTGGCATCAGTTTTACCTTCCATTTCTTTTGGTAAAACAGTCAACTTTTACGCTTTTTCTTCTATATTTTTATACCACTTCTCTAGCTTTTGGAATTCAGATTGGAACTCTGGTTTTATGGTGCTGATTGCTTCATTTGGTGGTGATTTTTGCATTCACAGTGAAACCTCGTTCTCAAGTTTATCTCCTCAACAGTGATATTTTTTTGTTCAGTGATTGTCATTTTTCACATTTTTCCCCCTTCCATTCATGTTTTTTTCATGGCATATACCTATAAAAGTGTGATTTTTCTTTTCTTATTTATGATTTGATTTATTCAAATTTTCCAAAATTGACAAATTCCATTGAGACATGAATTAGATTATTGGCTTCTAGTTTGGGGTGGTGGGAGTAGGAAGTGATTGCTATAGTGCTAATGTTATTTTTTGACAGAGGCAATTTTAAAAATCTTACAATTATACAGGCTTTTGGTTACATTAAAACAGCCACTAAAAATACAATTTCCGGTATTTATTATGGCAAAGTCTTCGCCAGGAATGCTGTCACATTGAGGGATCAGCAAATACCTCTACTGTGGACCATTCACTTGGGATGGGAACCAGATGAACTTTCATAAGAGCATGTATACTGTCCAGATATTTCATAATCTATATCTCCAGTGGCTCATCTGTACCTATACCTTTGGAGCAATCAGTGGAAAAGCTATGGAAAGAAACGGACATCCTTGGGATTAGTCAACTCATCCCCATAATTGTTCAGTACTAATTGCATAGAACATGGTCCCTGAGTCTGTATGTGGTAAATGAAGTACAGAAAAAATAAATGGTTAAATGGGCATCATGTAATTTTTAGGAACAGGCTCAAGTTACTTTTCTTTCATCGTGGGCTGCCTAACGTATACCACTTTTTCACATATGCTTGATTATAGACATACTACTTTGCAGATTCAGTATTATTTATTTATGGGTCAAACGTGAGTCGGGCTTTTGTGGAAATGGCCATGGCATTTGGCTGTTAGGAGTCAGAATATCCAATGGTAGTTCCAATGTCCACAGTGATAAAAATTATGAAATGAGCTTCTGCCAAGAGCCAAAAGAAGAATCAGAGACCAGACCCTTAGTGTTTTAAAGCAAGACATGACCTCTTTTGTCTCACAATCGTTCTACGTTTGAGATGAGCTCTTTTGTCTTCCATCTTGACCTTCAAAATGCCTGAACACAGGTGCCAAATGATCGTGTATCCTCAACATCTCACCATCAGTTGGGTCGTGTTTGATCAAAAAAAAAAAAAAAAAAAAAAAAAAAAACAAAGAGTAGTTTTCTTTGTGAATATTCATCTTAAATGAGAGTCTTTGTGTCTAGGAAGTTTTTGCAAAGGAGGACCCAAGGAGATTTTTCTTAGTTTTTTAGAGAAACTGTATGATCACAGCACAATTGAGAGGAAGGTACAAAGACTCCCTATGTGCCCCCTGCTCCTAAACATGCAAAGCCTCTCCGATTATCAACATGCCTCACCAGGATGGCAAGATTGTTGGAATTGATGAACCAGCATGGAAATATCCTAAGCACACAAAGTCCACAGTTTATGTTGGAATTCAGGCTCAATGCTGTATGTTCTGCAGGATTGGGCAAATGTATAATTTTATATATATATATATATATATATATATATATATATATATATATATAAAATTAATCTTATCATAGTATAATACAGAATATTTTCACTTTCCAGAAAATTCCTCTATGTCCCTCACGCCTCCCTCTACTACCTAGGAGCAGCCACTGGCCTTTCTACTGTGCTCATAATTTTGTCTTTTCCAGAATGTCCACAGTGTTGAAATTACACAATACATAATAAGCATTCAAGTTTTCTCGGTCTTTTCATGGCTTAATAACACATTTCGTTTTAGTACTGAGTACTATTACATTGTCCAGATATACCACAATTATTTGTCCATTCAACTACTGAAAGATATTTGTTCCAAGTTTTAGCAGTTATGAATAAACCTACTATAAACATTGGTGTGCAGGATTTTGTACAGTCATAAGTCATCAACTCCTTGAAACAATACCAAGGATCGTGATTGCTGAACCGTATGGTAGGAATGCTTTTGGTTTTCTACAAACCTTCTGTTTCTCCAAGGGACTATATGGTTTTACATTGCCATCAGGAAAAAAATGAGAGTTCCTATTGCTGCACAGCATAGTCAGCATTTGATGTTGTCCACGTCTTAGACTTGGGACATTCTAATAGATGTACAGTGGGGTCTTGTTGTTTTAGTTTGCATTTACCTGATGATATATCATGGGTTCCATATTTTTATATGCTTATTTTCTACCCATGTACTTTCTTTGGTAAGATGTCTATTGCACTCTTTTGTCCATGTTCTAATCAAGTTCTTTTCTTGTTGAGTTCTAAGAGTCCTTTTTTAAATTTTGGATCATAGTTCTTTTAATAGTTTTTTTTATGTAAATATTTTCTGTTTGTCTTATTTTCTTGACATTTATCTTTGAAGAGCAGAGTTTTTCATTTTAATAATGTCTAGTTTAACAATTATTTCTTTCATGTATTGCGTCTTTAGTGTTTTACCTAAAAAGTCACTGCCATATCCAAGGTCATCTGGGTTTTTTCTTTTCTACCTGATAAGACTTTAACAGGTTTGAACTTTACATTTAGGCCCTTGATTCATTTTTTAGCCAGTTTCTGGGAAGGATGTGAGATATAAGCCTAGATGCATTTTTATTGTCAGGGGATGTTCAGCTCTAGCACCATTTGTTAAAAAGACAATCTTTGGTCCTTTGTATTATTTTTGCTCATTTGTAAATATTAGTTGACTATATGTGTGGGTCTACCTCTGGGTTCTCTGTTATGTTCCATTGATCTAGTTCTTTCTTTCTTTTTTTAACCAATACCACATTTCTAGATTACTGTAACTTTAAAGCAAGACTTCTTATTTCTTAATCTTAAAAATTATTAACATTTATTAATGGGATCCAGTGTGATATGTCTGTCGTGAAAACAGTGAGCACTAACCATCCAGGCTTCTGTTCCCCCGCCCCTTGCTGCCTCCACACCCCCTTCCCAACCTCTAGTAACCACTATTCTACTTCCAGGTCATATTTGTTTACTTCCACCTATGAGAGAGAACATTTGGTACTCATCTTTCTGTGTCTGACTTATTTCATTTAACATAATGTCCTCAAGTTTTATGATTTCTGCTACAAATGACAGGATTTCATTCTTCATTATGTCCTTTATCCAAGGTATGTTTTTGGCATCTATGTTGAGAATTAGTTGGCTATAGATGTACAAATTCATTTTGGGGATCTTTATTCTCTACCATTGACCTATATCTGTTTTTATGGCAATACCACAGTATTTTGATTGCTGTAGCTCTATAATATGTCTTGAACTTTATTCTTTTGCTCAAAACTGCTTTGACTTTTGTATTTTCATATAAATTTTAGGATTTCTTTCCTAGTTCTATGAAGAACATCATTGGTATATTGATAGGGATTACATTGAATCTGTATATCACATTGGGCAATATGATATTTTAACAATATTCTTCCTATGCATGAACATGGGAGATCTCTTCATATTTTTTACATCTCAGTATTTTTTAACAGTGTTTCCTAATTTTCACTTTCTTGGTTAAGGTTTACTCCTCGACATACTACTATTGTAGCTATTGTGAAAGGGATTGCTTTCCTAATTTCTTTCTCAGATAATTTGTTATTTGTGTATAAAAAAGCAACTAAAATTTTTATGTTGATTTTTGTTTCCTGATACTCAACTCTTTTTATCAGTTCTAATAACTTTTTGTGGAGTCTTTAGGTTTACTATGTTATATGCAAACAATTTGTATGCCTTTTATTTCTTGTTTAATTTGTTCTTGCTAAAACTTCTAGAACTATATTGAATAAGTACTGAGACCCTTGCTTTATCCCTTATCTTAGTGGAAATGCTTTCATTATTTCTCCATTTAGTATATGTTAACTGTGGGTTTGTTAAATTCTTCTTACCTAGTTTGTTTAAGGATTTTATCATGAAGTGATGTTGAATTTTATCAAATGCTTTTTATGCATCTGTTGAAATTATCAAATAATCTTCATCATTCCATTTATGTGATGTATTTATTAGTTTGCCTATATTGAACCATCCTTCTATGCTTTCATCCCTAGCTTGATCATGGTAAATATCTTTGTGCTGTTGAATTCTGACAACTAGAATTTTGTTGAGAAATTTTGCATCTGTGTTCATCAAGGCTATTGGTATACAGTTTTATTTTTGTTGTATTGTCCTGGCAACAGGCAATGATGGCTTCATAGAATGGGTTTGCATGGTTTCTCATCCTTCCAACTCTTTGGGACAATTTGAGAAGTATTAGTGTTAGTTCCTCTTCAAAGATGCTAAAATTCAGCAATGAAGCCATCCAATCCTAGGCTTTTCTTTGTTCAGAGATTTTGTTACTGATTCAATCCTCTTACTTGTTATTGAGCTATACAGGCTTTTTATGTCCTCATGTCTCAATTTTTTAAAAAATTTATTCACTTTTTTAAAATTCAAAGTTGTTGTATTTATAACAGTAGCATGTATTGCAATCCATAATACAAATATAGAGCATCTTTTTGGTAACTCATGTGTGTCCAGAAATTTGAACATTTCTTCTAGGTTTTTCAATTTGTTAGCATATGATTTACTCATATCATCCACAATGATCCTTCTTTATTTCTATGCATTGGAGATATAACTTAAAAATAGAGGTGAATAAAGACACTATCTCTTTATTTTGTTTTTTGTTAATCTAGATAATGGTCTGTCATTTTGTTTACCTTTTCAAAGAACCAACTCTTTGTCTCACTTTTTTGTTTGTTTTCTCTTTCTGCTCTGATTTTCTGTCCTAATTTTGGATTTGGTTTGTTCTGGGTTTTCAAAATGCTTGAAATACATACTTAAGTTGTTTATTTGATATCATTTCCTTTTTTAAAATGTAAGTCTGTACTGCTGCGAACTTCCCTCTTTGTAATGCTTTTGCTGCATCTCACAGGTTTTGATATGTTGTGTTTCCGTCTTCCTTTGTCTTCAGAATTTTTAATATTTTTCTTTTGATTTCTTTGGCACAAGAACAAGCAACGGCCCAAGGAACTATGGTGTTCCTCTCTGCCCATCTGGAAATGGGACCTTGGCAGAGCCATGCAAGGTTGTATCCCACACCCCAGCCTTGTGCATCCAGGGTTGGGGCAATAGCCAGGGTCAGAGTTGCTTAAGACCCCTCAGTACACTCATGTGAACACAGGGCAGCAGTGGGGACTATAGTGTTCCCTCGCCCTTTCAGTAACAGGCACAGGAGTCTAGCATGAGGGGATGAGTCTGTCTATTCTGGCCCTGGTAGGAGTCTACATGTAACTGACTATGCCCTTGATCTTTCCTGGTTCACAAAAACAGTGCCCTTCTTTCTCTTTCATTTTTCAATAACCCTACCCTACATTGCAGAACACCTAGTAGGTTGGGGCACAGGCATTTGCTGGACCAAGTTGGGTTTTCAAGGCAGTTATCCCCCAAAGCCAATGCAGTGTAGGGTCTGTGGAATCGAGAGATAGAAATATGTAGGATTTTCTAACTCCTAGAGCAGTCCAAAGTCAGCAATAGCCTAGCTCTTAAGGCTCATGGCTACTGTTTCTTATGCTTTTACTGGGAGATAATGTGAGATTCTTTTTCAGAGGCTACTGTGCAAATTTCAAGTAGCTTATCTAGGTAGGCTGCAAGTCTATGAGTATTGTGAAACTAGCCTGTCACTAGGATTGCCAGCATCTGCACTAATAGTTTTCTGGGGCTCTTTCTTTCACAATTACCCCTTCAAAGCAGAAGCTCCCCCTCCCCCAGCTGTGGAGCAAGGGTGGCAGATTCCGGGACATTTTGTTGCTCTTATTTTGCTATTGTCCCTGGTCTTTGAATCTTACAAAGGTTTCCTATATTTTGTTGTGTGTCCTGGGTCCTTTTTATTTCCCTCTCCATATAAACTTTGGAATCAGCTCATAGATATCCACAAACTGGTATTTTGGGTACAATTGCATTAAATCCATAGATCAAGTTGAAAAAAAAAATGAGATCTTGACAATTTTGAGTTTTATTATTGATTCATGGATATATCTCCATTTGTTTGATTTCTTTTATCAGGATTTTGTAATGTTCCTCGTATAGATCTTGTATACATTGTTTTACTCATAGGTATTTCATTTTTAGGAGTGCTAATATAAATGGTATTGTTTTAAATTTCAGATTCGATTTGTTCATTGCAGGCATAAACAAAGCAGTGAAGTTTCTTATGTTAACTTCATATCTTACAACATTGTTATAATTGGTCATTAATTCCAGGAGTTTTATTGTCTATTTGTGCAGATTCTCCATAGATGATAATATTATCTGTGATAAAATGCTTTTACTTTTTTCTTCACAATCTGTGTGCCTTTTCAAAATTTTTGTCTTATTGGCTAAGATTTCCAATATGATATGAAAAAGAATTAGTGAGAGACTAGATCCTCACTTTGTTTCTGATCTTAGGAAAAATTGAGTTTCTTATCAGGAATTATATTAGCTATAGGGTTTTTGTAAATATTTGTTATATAGTGGAGAAAGTTTCCTTCTCTTTATAGTTTCCTAACAGCTTTTTTATTTTTAATGGCTATTGGATTTTGTCAAATGTGTTTTCTGTTTCTATTGGCATGATCATATGATTTTTCTTGAAGAGCCTGTTGAGGAGATGAATCACATTGCCTGGTTTTCAGACACTGATCCAGAACCAGTCTTGCATACCAGGGATAAGTCCTACTTGGTTATAGTGTGTAATTATTTTTATCCATTCTTGACTTCTACTTGTTAATATTTTCATGAGGATTTTTGCATTTGTTTATAAAATATATCAGTCTGTAGTTATTCATATGCCTTTTTCTGATATTGATGAGGATACTAATGACCTCATGAACTGAGTTTGGGGAAGAATTCCCTTGGTTCTATTTTTTCAAAGAGATAGTGTTTGGTGTAATTTCTTCCTTAAATGTTTGATAGAATTCACAGTGAACACATCTAGGCTTAGTGCTTCCTGTTTTGGAAGGTTAAGAGTTATTGATTAATAGATAGATAAAATCTTTAATAGATTTTAGCCTATTTAGATTGTTGATTTCTTTTTGTGTGGGTTTCAGTAGATTATATATTTCAAGGAACTGGTCCATTTCATCTAGGTTATCAAATTTGGCATGAAAGTGTTGATAGTAATTCTTCTAGTGAGACCTGTAATTATGGCCCCTACTTTATTTCTGATATTAGTAGTGAGTGTTCTTTTATCTTTTTTTTTATTCTTTTTAGGTATACGTGGCAGTAGAGTATATTTTGACATACATACATGGACTTATTCTAATTAGGATTCCATTCTTGTGGTTGTACACAATGTGAAGTTTCACTGATCATGTATTCATATATAAACAGAGTTATGGGTGTTTGTTTTTTTCCTTAGCCTAGCTAGAAGTATATCAATTTTATTTTTTGAAAGAACAAGCTCTTGGCTTCATTACTTTTCTTGATTTATTTCCTATTTCCAATTCCATTGGTTTCTGCACTAATTCTTATTTCTTCTGCTCGCTTTGTATTGAATTTGTTCTTACTTTTCTAGTTTCTTTATGGGAAAACTTAGATCATCAAGTTCTTCTTTTATAATATGTGGTATAAATTTCTCTCTTACCACTGCTTTTCCTGTCACCCACAAACTTTTGGGGGCTTCTCTTGATGAGAAGAGTATTGCAGCCCAAAAAAAAAAAAAAAAAAAAAACTGTGTAATCTGGGCTTAATGCTCCCCTTACTTGTGATGTCATAAATCTCAGGATATGGTTGGCTTTTACAACTCTTGAGAATGTTACTCCTTAGTTCTATTAAATGGCATGTATGCCACAAAATATGAAGCCAAGTCATAAATCATAGGTGAGAACTTCTGATATATGTTGTGATATTACTATATATCTTGAATTTAAGATAACATCCATTGTATACTGCATTGCAGATTTAATATTTTGGGATTAAAAATATTTCATTAAAGATAGACATCAAGTGTAAAATGAACTACAGCTGATACCAGATGCATCAGTGTGTGAGAAAGTGAGACTATATGTAATCTTTAAATCTATGAAACTAATTTGAATGTGTCCTTCTCACAAAATTTCCCACGGTGGGTGGGGATGGGGAAGTACCAAGAAGTAGAGAATCTTAATCAGTACAGAAGTTGATGGAGAATAACAATGACTATATCTAATAACCTTTGGCCCAGTTCAGTTTGTTACAGTGTGGGATGGAGGAGGGGCACTTATAAGCATACAGTCGGGGAACCTGTATCTTATAATCACTGATGCAATGGCAGATATGGTTCCATATCCTGCATGGGCACGAGTAGCCAAGGCCAACCTGGAAATAGGGACTATTGAATCAAATATTTCCCAAATGGGCGAAGTGAATGAGACAACTGGAAGAGGCGATCCAGAGACAGCAAGAAATGGCGCTGCTGTATACTGAGTGGTAGAAACAGGGGCTGCTGTATATTGAAGGCAGAACAGACAGAAGTTCTGAAGACAAAAGACAAGGTTTTAGAAGTCTTTCCCAAGGCTATTTGGGTGTAAGAGTGTTCCGAACTAATTTGTGGTGTGTGGACTTGTCCTACTGTTGATGCATGATGTGATATACCCTCATACCTGGTATCTCAGTCTCCACCTTGCTGAACTGAAAGGCATCTGGGAAACATGTTACTGAAAGAATCAAGCCCTTAAGTCTGTTGAAAACGTTGCACTGGCAGCCAGAGTCTGCTGCTTTAGGGTAAGAATCTTAGGAGACCCTTTACCACTGGTTATTGTCGTATACTGAATGACCCTCCTGCTCAGCCTTTATTCAAAGCATGGTGTCAAAGATGACAACTCTCCATGGGTATGAGAGTTACAGAAAATCCTTCTCCCATTACCCTTTTTTTCCTCTCTCTTGTATTGAAGAACATTAGGTTAATATTAGCATGACAGACTTATTTGAACTTTTGTGAGTATGAATGGAGAAGAATTTGGGATTTATGGGCCTGAGGCTTATCTTTACAAAAGGAGACCTTGAGGAGTCTTACAACATGTAAGATGGGTTCTTTTCCTAATCCATATACCTGGGGTTGACTGGTATATGGGTCTATTGCCAACTTATGTGCAATGATCTAGTTTGATTTAAAGGGCTTACAGGAGAAAAGGAAGTTCCTTCCCCTGGTCAATCTATTGACAAGTATTTATTGATTACTGCAAGCTCAGGCTGATGCTACAGAGAATCAATAAAAAGCAAGGTATAATTCCTGAAGAAAAGTTACTTGAGTTCAAATTGAAGAGAATACTAATGCAATAGCTTATGTTGTAAGTAATCTATAATTAGGAATTAAATCTGTTCGATTATACAGAGCCAACGATGAATCAGTGAGAATAAAGAATTTTGGAAAGGCTTTTTGAAGAAAATATAAAAGATAGGCACTTCTATCAATGCAAGCTGGCATCAAATCCAAAATGTATGTGTGCTACAAACTATGTGCTAGGAACCACACAGTAGGTGCTATTTCTCCCCTTACAGTATTTCATCACACATACATAAATTATCTTATTATGGCTGTCATAACAATCGCTAATCTTGGAGCCAACAGAGTCTGAAGCACCCTGTATATGTTCTCTGTGAATTATTTTATAGCATTGTTTCCACATTACTAGTGAGATATCAAAGCTTGAAAAGGCATAGTAAATTGCCTAAGGTCATGTAGCTAGTAAAAGTTAAGGATTTCAACACAGAGTTGTTTAACTTAAAAGCCCTGGCACCTAACCATAACTATATGCTGCCTCATTGGCCTTGATAAGGGTTACTAAATCCACAAAATCATTGATGTCTCTCCTTTTAATTCTTCTGACAATGTCTTAAGAATTTGTGCTGCATTTAAATATTTCATTTTCTTCAAAAGTGACATCACGTAACCCTGAATTTTCCAGATTACACAGTATATATGATGGAATTATCAAAGCCCAGTCTTCCTTGGGACATTGACCAAGTAAAAGTCATAAGAAAAGAACTTTCTATTGAAACTCTTACACTGAATCTCTCTGTGTGTGTGTGTGTGTGTGTAGTTTCCTGAGATCCATCTGGCTTTCTACATGCAGAGAGCTAGCCTGAAATGTAGAAGGAGAAAACTGATGACATTGTTGGATCTCTGGACATTTCAGTTCTGTTCGCCAGGGAATTCTACCATAAGATAGTTGTGACACTGACTTGAGACCTCAAGCAGATGACATAATCATTCTTGAGTATCTGTCTCCATCAGTGACATGCTAATAATCATAATGGCTCTCACAAACTCTGAGGTTCTATTTCATCTTCTGGTTTTTGTCCAAAGTCATTGCTTGAACTATATTGATTCATGGTTATCTCAGGTAGAAATCTTGTAATCAAAAGCCCTACACACTCCTTATTAGTACATCTAGCTTGTACAAAGCTTGAATTTCCAGATGAAGTTTGCGTCTGTTTCCGGGCCCCACTCGACTTCTATCCCAAATAGCTACTGTACAAAAGTGTAATGTTATGCAGACACAGGGTCTGCATAAAAGTGCGTGTTTGGCTTTGATTGAGAAAATCTAGTCCTATCTAGAAAATTAACTTATGTACCTAAAGTCAGTAAATAGAAAATGAGGCACAAAGGCCATTATGTGATTTTTTTTTTTCTTAATATCATCGTGTTCCTATAACATCGATTACAATCAACAATTTCTCCAAAACGCACAAGTATTACCTATAATGCCTCTAAAAAGGAGGTTCGCATGTATCATACTTAAACACAAATATATAACATGGCAATATTCTCTGAATTTTTAAACTAGCAGCTATATCATGGGTCTGAATGTTCAGTATTATTTGACATCAGTCTTCCCCCAAACTAATTTTAAAGTAGTTCTACTTGTCCTTACATTTAAATATGTACAATTTCAATAATTGTACAATTTGGGGTAAAACCGAAGATTCATCCTATGGACACTCTGCTGTGTGACATTCTGCTCAGGAATAGTCCCAGCAATGTTAAGCCTTTTGCTCAGAGAGTTCACTTGAAACTTAAACTATGGGGTTATTACTTTTGAACACAGCCATAAATAAAACTAGTACTGAAGTCAGGTAGATTTCCTTTTTGGCACTGATCACCACTAACCTGTCACCAATTGCATCGATCCCCAGTGGATCCAGATGTTAACAGATGGGTCACCGAGTGGTAAGAGCCACCATGTGTGAGCTCCACAGATGCTTTCACATCCATACCTTATACAATTTAATTTTCACAAATAACTCTCTAGAAGTTCACAGATATAGAAATGGAGGCTCAAAGAGATTTGGTAATGTATTCCAGACCCCATAGCTCGTCCATGAAGGAGCTGGGACACAAACTCAGATCTGTCTCATTCTCAGTCATGACACTAAGCCTCCCCTTGCTTACCATGAAATACAGGCAACTTGGCTACTCTTTCAAGAAATGGAAAGCTTTCATTGGTGTGCATAAGCCATTGTTATCCTTTAACACATTCCTCCTTACCTTGTTCAGTTTTCTTTTCATTGTCTTTACAAAGTTGCATTCCATCTCTGTTTCTTGGTTTTCCCACTTCTTCTAACGTTTTCCATGTTTTCTCTTCCTCTTCACCTTCCTGTGTTATTCTCTGCATTCCCAGAAAGCCACCCATCAACATGCCATCAGAAGCACCTGTTTTTGGGTCCTCATCCCTGTCATCCATAGACTCACCAACTGGTGGTGAAATCAGTTATAGGGAGGAAATGCCATCCTGCAGGAGCCCTGTTTGGGGATTGGCTTGAATTGCAGTTGACTATCGTGGAGATTTGGCCTGTCAGTCTCACGGGTTCAGAGGCAAACTGGAAACAAACAGCTTTTTATTTTGATAACTTTTCTCTCTGGTTCTAACAACAACTAACACACGCCAAACACACCACTAAAATGGCGTGACCCGATCAGCAAAAGTCACAGCAACAAATCCCGTGATACTAGGGTGGCGAAATGGCCAAATCTCCACGGCTCCAACTGCAATCAAGCCAATCCCCAAAAGCACCATCCCATAATAGAAGCAGCTGAAATGGATGGAGTGACCCTGTACCAGGGCCTAAGGCTCAAAGCAGTATCCACAAATTTCTAGTTGGTTTATCAAATCTCATATCTTCAGGAGTAAATAATCTCTTAGGTAAATTATAAGCTGCTTGAGCATAAACAAAGCCTTATTTTCCTTTGTATCACTTTTCACTGATAGCTTAGAAGTAGAGATGTAATAAATGTATGATATGTTCCTATTCTTGATATATATATATACATGTCAATATATAGATATTAATATACTCACCCATAAAGAGATTAATATTTCTATCTATAAAGTATGTGTATACACATAGGTTTACATCCTTCTGGCTATATCCAGGGAACATTTTTGTGGCATGTGTATGTTGAGTAATATGAATATCTATAGCTGCAAGTTGCTTCCAAATATAAGGTCATTGGGATAGAGGATAAAGATTGGTAAAGGAACAGAATAGGAACCAGTAACTTAGGGATCATTAAGAGCTGAGCCGGGCGCGGTGGCGCACGCCTGTAATCCCAGCACTTTGGGAGGCTGAGGCAGGAGGATCGCGAGTTAAAGCCAGCCTCAGCAATGGCGAGGCACTTAGCAACTCAGTGAGACCCTGTCTCTTAAATAAAATACAAAAAAGGTCTGGGGATGTGACCCAGTGGTCGAGTGCCCCTGAGTTCAATCCCCGGTTACCACAAAAAAAAAAAAAAAAAAAAAAAAAAAAAGATTAAGAGCTGCTGACAGATGCATGTTATTTGAAAAATATCCTTTCTTAGAAGGGAAAATTTCTGCCTTATTGGCTTCACAGAATTATGCTATGTCAATTAGGTAAATGACAAGAAAGACTTTGTAATATACCTTTTATGCCAATGATTTTCAAAGTGAGCTCTGAGGTCCCCATATCCATGAGAGTTCAATCAGAAAAACAGAACCAGCAGGAGAGAGTAAGACATTAGTTCTAAGGAGTTGCTTACATGATTGTGGGGGCTGATAGGCAAGTGTCAAGTGCAGAGAGCTGGCCACCAGGAGGAGGGAAGGAGTCCCAAGCATGAGCTAACGATGCTCTCAACAATGGAATTTCTTCTTCAGAGGTTCAGATCTGCTTCTGTTGCCTTTGAACTGAGTGAATCAGGTTCATCCGATTATCTTGAAAAATCCCTTCTATTGACAGTCAACTAATATTTAACCTACCCTTGAGGAATGTCATCATTCCTACAAAATACTTTCATGGCAACACATAGATTAATGTTCAGTTGAATAACTTGGGACTGTCACCTCGCCAAATTGAACACAAAACTGGCCACCAAACCCTTTCAAGGGGTCCACAAATCATCCCCTTTCCAACTATGGATGAAGCTGGACCTGTTTTTTTTGTTTTTACATCTTCAACCAGAATAACATAGCACAACAGATTCAATTCATAAGCATATATGAGAAATGAGCTATCATTTTTGGAGGGATGGGTATCAGGGTTGAACCCAGGGGTGCTTAACCAATGAGTCACATCCCCAGCTCTTTTTAGTTTTTATTTTCAGACAGTGTGTTGCTAAATTACCTATGGCCTTACTAAGTTGCTGAGGCTGGCTTTGAACTTGTGGTCCTCCTGCCTCAGCCTCCTAAGTTGCTGAGATTATAGGCATGCACCACCACATCTAGTAGCTATTGTCTATTAATCCAAACATTAAACAGATTTTTAAAAAATTCTTAACTATTTTCTTGTTTGATAAAATCTATTCATCATTAAAAATGTCCTGTATGTTACTATATATTTTTGAAATGAAGAAAAAATCATTATTTAAAAATTTTCTAATGTAAGTCTCTAATACAGTAAGTACAAATGGATCTAATCCTCATAAACAAAAACCCATTAGAATCCTAAATCATTTTGAAGAGTGTAAAGGAACCTTGATTCCAAAATATGTGAGAACCATTATCTTATACAAATGGAATGATTATATTTCAAAGAGCTCATTAGTTCTCCATATATTTGAAATAAATCATTACAGATGTCTTCTATCACACAGCATAGACAATGCAAAAACTTACCCATGCTTTATGAATATGAAAAAGAATCCATTTCCCCTCCTGCATTTGATTTGAACAAATTATTCAAATAATTACAAGCTCTTTTTGTGACCTCCTAATGACTTGATCTGATGCTATACAACATCAGAATTTTGGCTATAAATAATTTGAACATCAGTATTCTTATTCTGAAACTTATTTTCTGCAGATTGCAGTAAGTTATTCCTTCTAATTTATTTACACAATGGTCAAAATATTTATTTGGGCGATGATTTTATTCAGGTTTTATATTCTAAAAATCAGCCGATGAAACGGAAAACAAAGGAGATTGCCGTGGCTGTCTACCCCAACAGGGGAAAGAGGAACATCGGTTTCTGGGTATTCAGGAAACTTTTGATAAATTGAAGAAAAGAAAGTCATGGGAAATCCAGAATTGCAAATAAAGCAAAAGTGGCCAAAACCTGGTGCAAAATTGACTTGATGAAAATTAATATAGGCAAAACTGCATGTCTCATTTTGAAACTCGTTGGTGTTATCCTAATGAATAAAGTAAAGGGAGCATGAATATAATCTTGAAGGACAGGAGCTATGAAAAATTTCTACAGAGACTAGGCAGATAATGCAGCCTCCTGAACTAGTCCAGCTATGGTAGAATGTGGGTGCTCGTGCTCTATCCTAAGTTGGTGGCCAGTAGTCAGCAATGGCCACCCCCTGACTTACGGGAGCGTGTACCCATTATTGCCAGGATTTTTTGGTTTTGTTTTTGTTTATTTCAACAACAAAAAAAAAATCTACATTTTCATGTGAAATCCCCTGATGTTAAATACTACCAATTAATCTAAAATTTAAGTTGTACATATTTAAAAAAAAAAAAGTCTACAGGTCATTACCATTGTATGATATCTGGTTTAAGAATTTAAATACCACATAAATTTATTAATGGCCAAGGACCAAGAAGTTACTATTTACTGGAGGGAACTTCAACAGTTGCTGCTGTTTTGTCAGCTGACTCTGTCCACGCCCCTTCAACACTGTATAGTATAAAGGCTCACCATTGTTATTTCATCATGGCTTCCTAAAATTATTTCAGAAACCAAATTCATTGGTGGAGGCCTAGCATGAGATTTCTAACTAGTTCAAATTGTTTAAGTTTGCTCAATATCTGTCTAGAGAAAAATCCATGCCTCATCAGGGGAGGGATAAATAAGACCCACCAAACTTGCCTCATTTACTCAATAATTCTAGTTATCCTAACCCATCAGCTTAAGACTTTACGAAATATTTTAGGCAGGTCTCCTGACCCGAGCACTGTTGAGTTTTTGGACCAGGTGATTCCTTGTTGTGGGAGGCTCTCTTGTGTACTGTAGATGATTCGGCAGCAACCCTGGCCTTCACCTACTAGATGCTCATGGTACCCCTAAGCCAGTTGTGATTGCCAAAAATTAATGCCAATATCGCCCCTTGTCCCCCAATGGGCAAAATCACCTCTTGCTGAGAATGAGTAACGTAGGGGACTTTCTCACCTCTTCTTAGACTGCTTACACTGTCTTCTGTCTTCTTCCTAACAGGAACTGTGATAAATGAAATTTATTCATTCTTATTACACTTTCAGAGACATCTGATGCCCTGGGTAACTGCTTGCCATCCATCCCTTTTGGCCCTGAGGAACTAGTTTTATGGCTGATCTCTCAAATTACCAACTCCTCTTCATATTTTCATCATTTGTTCAATGCTGCTCCTAGCCCCTGCTCATTAATCATATGCCAGTGTTTTGCATCTGCTTAACCAGCTAAAAGACTTCAAGTTACTTTGCATTCTAAGTATTAAAAATTATTTGACTTGTTCAGTGATTAATCTAAACCCTCGCCTTTCCAATGACTAAAAGTAATTAAGCCAAATCATCATTGACTTATCAAAGTGAGCATGAAAACTTTTCCCCGTAATTTTATTACACATCAGTCTGTTTGAAGTATTCAATGACCCTGCTTTTTAAGAATCTTTTATTAGACAAGAATCATTTGTTTTCTCATTCCCTGCAATTTAAAGTTCTTTAAAAATGCTACCCACTTTCCTTTGCAAAAAAAAAAAAAAATTAATCATTTTTTCTTTTGTTACTTGTCACTTAGATTCCTAAGTTTTGTTTTTCTCTATTCATACATAAATGTTCACATTTTTCCTGAGTATTGACAGAAAGGCCCGACAAAATAACACATGCAATGAGCCATCTGTTTATTCTCATTTTAAAAACCAGCTATCTTCTCATCAGGAGGTGTTTTAACTCTCTAAGATTTTAACGTTTTCGCTAATTTCTGCATTTGTTTAGTTTAGGTAAACATCATCCCATTAAATTGACCCTCACCCCGTAATCAAGAGGGCACTTTTATAACTTGAGCCAAATCATTTTTAAATGTATAACAGTCAAGGACCCTGAGCAGACAATTGAATGCCCATGGAAAAAAACATCTCAGAACCAAGACACAATCCTGTCTCCAAATAATTGTCTTCATGAGGGAAATAAGATGCATGTTTGTAAAATTTTAATCTTTTAGAGAAGAAAAAAGTAGTTCCCTTTTATTGTAATGAGTAAATCGATTGAACTAGATATGAGTCAAAGTTAAAAAGCTATGCCCGGGCTGGGATTGTGGCTCAGTGGCAGAGCGCTCGCCTCGCACGTTGCGCGGCCCGGGTTCGATCCTCAGCACCACGTAAACATAAATGTACAACTAAAGTAAATAAATAAATATTTTAAAAAAATATTTGATTTAAAAAAAAAAAGCTATGCCCCTTCTGAAAAGGCAGAGGTGACATCAGAATGCAAGCAGACACGGCCACTGTGATCATGCAAATATCTGGTCATTCAGAAGTCATTATTTTTAAAATGAAAATACTACATACAACTTACTTTTCTCACCTAGAGCATGCCCCCAAATGCCTCCAAGCTAATGAGTATACCTGATTTCTTTTTAATGTGTGTTTGTACAACATTCCATCATATGGCCTGAGTTGTCTAGTTTTATATGCAAGCCATTTCCATGGAGTGTCTTTCAGACAAGCAGTGGGACATGGCCTATATATTAATGGAATCCAGGGATTGTTTGCTCTATGTGTGTTTATGTGTGTGTGTGTGAGAGAGAGGGGGGGGGTTATTACTATAGAACCAAGGAGTAAGATAAAATATTAATTTTACATATAGAAGGTTAGGATCAGAACAGAGTTTTCCAGCATGTAGAAGACCTTGAGGGAGTCCTCGCATCTACAGATTTAAGAAACTAAACAAACCTCAAGCAGGATAAACTCAAAGAAATCTACACTAAGATGTGTCAAAATTAAAAATCTAAAAACTGAAGATAAAAAATTCTTGAAACCTGCTATAAACAATGACAGCATATCTGTAGAGGAAGAGTAATTCAGAAAACTACCCCCTCACCAGGAGTCATGGAGGTCACAAGAAAACAATAATATTTAGGTGCTTGAAAACAGTAAGAAAATCTTCCAACCAAGAAAACTATTACCAGTAAAATAACAAAGTGTTATAGGGACAGACGAGGCAAGGCTCTGAAGACAGCAGGAAACAGTTTTATTTGGCTGCAACCAGGTTCAGAGGGTACAGCTCTTGCTGTAATCAATTAATCCCCTGAGCCCCAAGTTCAGGTAGTTTCAGAACTTTATACCCAGCATATAAGGGGAGGGGCTCAGAAGTTCACAGTTTACAGAAATTCACATAAAGACAGCTTTTTCTTTCACTGTTCTGGCCAACTTAACCCTTTAAGGACAACACCTGATAAGGGGAGAGCTGCTTCTCCCCTCTTTTTCCTTCCCCTACCAGCTGTTACCATGGAGCTGAATTGGTAACTTCTCTTAGAAATGTAGACATCTCTATGAAGCTCCAGCTCAAGACCAGAGGCCTTATGTAAAGGATTTGTCTTTTAGTATCACATATTGCATTTGCAAATACACTTTTACACACTACTATACTGGATACATGTTTGTGAAAAACAAGTAAAGGGGTGTCCTGCACCTGGAGTGCTGATTTCTTCCAGGCCAGTGGCCAAGCAAAACAGGGCAACATGAAAATAGGACATTTATCTTCATTGAACTCTTTTGTAGAGACTCTTCTGCTGACAGTCCCAAAATCGGCCATGGTGAAGATTTCTGTAGAAGCTTAGTGAAGATTTTCTGTGAAGGAGGGGGTGCCACTACAGAAGTAGCCACAACATTCTCAGGAGGAAAACTAAGAGAAGGAAAATTAGAATTTCCCTAAAAGAATGGTGAAGGGAAGTTCTTCAAACATAAAAGAAATAATCTTGAAACATCAGGAAGGAAGGAATAATACAATAAGGAAAAATATAGGCAAGTACAATAGGCTTTCTTCTGAAACTTTCTAAATTGTGCTTCATTATTAAAGCAAACATTGTGACACTGTCTGATATGGTTCTAAATATATGTAAAGGAAATATTTAAGAAAATCATAAATTGGGAAAGTGAAGAGAGGTCAGTTTTCTGCATTTCACTCAGACTGGTAAAGTGATGGAAATGGTGGATTGTAAAGAGTTATGCATATATAACTTAATACCTGAAGTAACCACTAAAAAAGCTATACAAAAAGATTCACTCAAAAGCTGAAAAGATAAATGTTTTCTTTTAAGAATTACATTTTAAATAACTAGATGGAGGTGGAGGGAAAAGAACAACAACAACAAAAAAAAAAAAAAAGAATGTGAAAAATAGTAATCTCAATCCCTAACATGGCAATAATCACATTAAATATAAACGGTTAAATATGCTTATTAAAAGACGTGGTGGCCAGAGCACCACCATGCAACCCACCTTCTTCCCTTAACTACAGGACCCCTGGCCAATGGGACACAGCTGGGATGCCAAGGAGCCGTTTGAAAAACAGTGACTTGAGGAAAAAATTTAACAATGTATTTGAAAAGAAAACATGGAATGCCAGTGGAATCCAGGGAGAGAAAAGGGAATTTTATTCTTTATTTTCAGAGCAAAAATAATTAGTAGAGACCAAGCACAACATGTGAAGCAACATACTCTAATCAA
This sequence comes from Tamias sibiricus, assembly GCA_025594165.1. NCBI lineage: Eukaryota > Metazoa > Chordata > Mammalia > Rodentia > Sciuridae > Tamias > Tamias sibiricus. The sequence continues at coordinate 19,122,043 of CM046662.1, forward strand.
TAATTATCGGACATTCCGAAGATCAGCAGAGTATTCATATTTTTTCTAGTGCCATGGAACAAATACCAGCATAAAATGTATTCTGGGACATAAACAAACCCCAAGAATTAAAATCGTACAAAGAGTTTTTCTGATGACAATGAAATCAAACTAGAAATCAGTAGCAGGAAGAGAATGGAAAACTTTTCAAACATTTGAAAAGAGCTATAAACATCAAAATAATCCATAGCCATAAGGTAAATTTTGGAAACATATTGAACAAAAGTAAAAATATAACACATTAGAATTTGAAGAACATAGCTAAAGCAGTACTGAGATGGAAATTCATATCACTAGACACTTTAGAAAAGAGGAAAAGTCTCAAATCAATATCCAACCTCCCATTTCAGGAACATAGAAAAAGAAGAGCCAAATAATCCCAAAGCAATCATAAATAACAGAAAAACCATGATAATATCAACTAATGTAGAAAAATCAGTGTATGTTATTACCCATTCATATTTTTTATATCTAGGAAATTTATTACGGCCAAGAAAAATTCAATTGTTCACATATATCACATTTTCTTTATCCATTCATTTATTGAAGGATACCTAAGCCGGTTTCCTAACTTGGCTATTATGGATGGTGCTTCTATACACGTTGGTATGCATGTATCACTATAGCATGCTGATATTAGTTCTTTGGGATAAATACCAAGGAACATAATAGCTGGGTCATATGGTCAGTCCATTTTAGTCTTAAAGAATTTCCATACTGCTTTAATGCTTTCCAAGTAGCTGTGCAGATTTGCAAGTCAACAATGTATGAATGTATCTTTTCACCCACATCCTCATCAACACTTATTATTTTTTTTTAATGATTGTAATTCTAACTGCAGTGAGACAAAATCTCAGTGTAGTTTTGATTTGCATTTCCCTGATTGCCAAGGATGTTGAACAATCTTATATATTTTTTGACCAGTGCATTTCTTCTTTTGAGAAATGTCTGTTTAGTTCATTTGCCCATTTATTGTTTGTGTGTGTTTAATTTTTATAATATGAATATTAAATTCCTATAGGAAAAGTAGCTGGCAAAAATTTTCTTCCATTCTGTAGGCTGTTTATACTTTTTTTTTTCCCCCCCTCTGGTGCTAAGGATTAAACCCAGGGCCTAGTGCATGTGAGGCAAGCACTCTACCAACGGAGCTATATCCCCAGCCCAGCTGTCTACACTCTTAATGGCTTCCTTTGCTGTGTGCAATCTTTTAAATTTCAAACCATACTATTTATTGATTCTTGGTTTTATTTTTTGAGATTTAAGTGTTCTTATTTATGAAGCTGGTGCCTGTGCCAATATAATGGAGTGTTGACTCTTTTCTTCCAGCAGTTTGAATGTTTCTGGTTTAATTTCCTAGGTCTTTGATCTTTTTTGAGTTGAGTTTTGTGCAGGGGTAGGGATAGAGATCTAGTTTCATTCTTTCATATGTGGATATCTACTTTTCCCAGCAGCATTTGTTAAAAAGGCTGTATTTTTCCAATGTATATTTTGGCAGCTTTGTAAAGAATCAGATGACTATGACTACGTCGATTTCTCTCTACTATTTACTATGCTGATCTTTATGGCTGTTTTAATGCCAATATCATGCTGTTTTTGTTACTCTGGTTCTATAGTATAATTTGAGATCATGCATTGTGATATCACCAGCTTTGGTTATTATTCTGAGTCTTTTTAATATTCCACATGAATTTTAGGACCATTTTTTCGAGTTCTGTGAAGAATGCCATTGGTATTTTTATGGAGACCACATTGAATCAGTGTATTGTGTAACATGGCCATTTCAACAATATTAATTTTGTCTATCCAAAAACATGGAAAGTCTTTTCATCTTCTGAGGGCTTCAATTTCTTTCTTCTAGGTTCTATAATTTCCATTCTGAAGATCTTTTACCTCCTTTGTTAAACTTATTCCCAAGAAATTTTTTTTAGGTTGTTGTGAATAGAATTTTTTTTTTCTCAGCATATTTATTATTGGAGTATAAGAAAGCTATTGGATTTTGTATGCTGATCTTATATCCTGCTACTTTGCTGAATTATGCTCTAGTAGTCTTCTGATTGTTTTGGGGGGTCTTTTAGATGTAGAAGAATGTTATTAGCAATCAGATAATTTGACTTTTTCTATTTGTATTCCTTTAATTTTTTTTCTCTTGCATGTTGTCTCTAGCTAAAATTTTCAGCACCATATTGAATAGGAGTAGTGAGATAGGATGTCCTTATCTTGATGCTGATTTTGGAGAAAATGCTTTTCAGTTTTCTTCCATTCTGGTAAATGGATGGAACTAGAGAACATCATGCTAAGTGAAATAAGCCAGACCCAAAAAGTTTTGTGTCATATGCAGATGGTAGCAATAAGAAATTTTCTTTAAAAACATAAAAGTGCTCTCATGGGAGAACAGGGGAGTTAAGGGGATTAGAACAGAAGGGAGGAGGGAATGGAACGTGTAGCAAGCACAGAAGGAGAGATTAACCGGACTATGCTATATGTATGTATGAACATGTCATAATGAATTCAACTTTAATGTATAATTATAATGCACCACTTAAAAATAAATTAATGGAAGACTAATAAAGGGTATTGGGGAGACAGGGAAGAAAGGAAGTAGTAGTGGAAATCGAAGTGGAGCAAATTATAAGCATTTATGAGTATGTCAATATGAACCACAAAATAATATATAACTATAATGAAGAATTTATGAAAAAGAGATCTCTAGAAGTGTGAGGGATTTTAGTCAACTTTATAATAAGCATAAGGCATGTGTATTGACTCTCATCACTCTTATTCGATATAATCTTGAAAGTTCTGATTGTGTAACAGAGCAAGAAAATAAAAATAGAAGGCATATATTTCAGAAAAGAAGAAATAAGGCCCTCCTTATTGGGGATGACCTGATAATCTATATAGAAAATCCAGATACTTTACAAATATACGTATGTGTATGTGGTTGGGGGGGGGGATCCTGTGTGTGTATATATTCCTAGAATAAGTAAGTTCACCACAGTTGTGAAATATAAGATCATAAAATCAAATCTATTTATTAACAAGGAACATCTGCACAAATAAAACATGTTCATAGGATTCATATACTGAAACCTACATAATGCAGATGAAAGAAATAAAAAGGACCTAAATTAGAAGTGTGTACCATGTTCATAGACTGGAAGATTCAACAAGAAAAGATGTCATTTGTTCCCAGGTTGATAAATATATTTAATACAATTACTATTAAAATCAAGGAAGATATTGTGTAGATAGAGACAAGATTAATACACAATTAAACTGAAAATACAAGTATATTGGAATACCTAAACCACAATTTTGAAAAATAATAAAGTGGAAGGAATCCATCTACTTCATGTCAAGACTTATATAACTACAATAATCAGAACTATTGGTATTGGTGGAGAAGTAGACAATAGAAAAAATAAACCAAAAATAGGTCAAAATTATGAAAATTAATGGAGAAAGTATGGCTGCACATATGGTACTAATGCAATTGGACATCCAAATAAACAGATATGTAAACCATGAACTAAACTTTATACTTCTTAAAACCATTCACTCAAAATGAATCACAGACTTAAATTTTTAAGTAAAAACATCTTAAAGCATAGGAGAAATAAACTGAAAAATTGATTAAAACCTTTTTAGAAACTTGGTTTTTAAAAAGCACATTTGCTCTTTGAAATTCCCTGCTAAGAAGATGAAAAGACAAATTAAACTGAGAGAAAATTATTTGCAGACCCTATACAGCCAAGCATGGTGACACAGCAATTCAGGAGACTGAGGCAGGGGGATCTCCGCAGGTTCAAAGCCAGCCTCTGCAACTTAGCATGGCCCTAAACAACTTAGTAAAACCCACCACAAAATTGAAAATAAAAAGGGCTGGAGATATAGCTCAGTAGTTAAGTACCTCTGAGTTCAATTCCTGGTACAAAAAAAAAAAAATTCTAGAATACATAAACTCAAAAGTTAAAAAAAAAAAAAAAAAAAAAAGCAAATAATCTAGTTACAACATAGTTAAAAGACATTTAAATGCATTTCACTAAATAAGTTGTATAGCTGGGAAATAAGCACATGAAAGTTCAAAATCATTAGCCATTAGACGGATGCAATTTAAAATCTTAATGAGACATCACTATAAACCCATTAGAACAACTAAAATAAAAAGTAGGACACCACCCAATGTTGGTGAGGATGTAAAAAAAAAAAAAAAAAAAAAAAAAAAAAAAAGAAAAAAAGCTAAGTCCTTCACAGCTACTGGCAGGAATGTAAAACAGTGTAGTCACTGGAAAGCAGTTCAATGGTTTTGTAAAAATACTAAACATTCTTTAAAAAAAAAAAAAAAAAAAAAAAAAACCCTAAACATCAAATACTATGCAATCCAGGAATTAAACTTCTGTACATTTAGTTGAGAGTAGTGAAGATTTGTTTTTACACAAAACTGTGCAGATATTTATAGCAACTTTATTCACTTTTACAAAACACCTTGAGATATAATTCACATATAGTTCACCAATTTAAATGAGAGTCTGGAACAAAGTGTTTAATAATAGTTACTTAGCACCACTAAAAAAAATTTACACATCTCATAGAAAATAGTCTTGAATTTAAGAAGTTCGTTCTTGCTGTGTTGTTTCTAGTTTGTTCACAGACAACTTTGTTCACAGTGTCATGGGCCAGGCTGTATGGACAATGACTCCATTCTACCCTGAGACTCCATGTCATATAAGAAATGCTTCTCCCATGGGAACACCCCACCTCTGTACCTATCTATAGTTGCTTAGCATAGCAGGTTTGGCAACACAAAATGGCAATTCTTATACAATGTAAAATTGTTCTCTCTTAGGGAACATTGCACAAGGAAAATGGGAACCAGTCAGAGATTGATTATCTAGACGTCAGTAACCATTCTTCAACTTGTACTCAACTAGGGTCACTTTGACCCACTTCACTTCTGCTTATGATTATGGAAAGTCCCATGGGAAATACTGAATGTACCCAGAATGAAAATATGGTTATGGGCATTGTATTGTCTATCTAACTGCTCAATTCAGCTTCTGTATCCCTGCTTGCTTGCAGCTACATCAACCCGGATGTGGTTTTTGCAGTTTTTGCCTTTTAAATACCTTGAAATACTCAGGCTCCGAGGCTGTTCCTTGCAGAAACAGTTATGGGTCCTGCAGGGAGCTAAAATAAAGACTCTCCAATTCTGACAAAATGAACTTGGTATGTTTTCTCAGCAGTCTGCCCCATAACAATAGTAAACAAATCTGGAAACCATCCAGATATCTTTAAAGGTGAAGGTTAAGTAAACTGTGTTGTAAGTACCAGCTACTTTAGATAGTGATGTTTAATTATGTATATATTTCGTTCTTTTACCTCCATTTTCTCTCCTGTAAAAATAATAATAACCATCAATATGTTAAGGTAATTGGAATCGAATGAGTCATAGCATTTAGAGTATTTAACACAGTCCTGGCAAAAAGTGCTCAGTAGAGTTGTAGAAATCACCACCAGTAAAATTGGCATAACTTATAGAAAATAATGAGTCTTAAGCCTATGAAGTTCATCCTAGTCATACGGTATTGGTGATAGGCAACAGGAAAGCCTCTGTCAACAATTGCTGCTTTAATTAGCAAGTTTGGGCAGCAAGAATATAAAAGCTTAAAAAAAAAAAACTTTAAAAATCAGGATGCCTGATGTAGACAATGAGAAATGCAAACACGAAATGCTAGATTCACTTACGTGCAGAAGAATTGCTGAATGGAAGTGGGAAAAGTTTGAAGTGAAATATTTCAACATGATTCATTGGGGAATTCCAGCAGCCCCCCCCCCCCCCCCGCCATAAAAGACCACCCATCTAACAAAAGCTAAATCTAGCATTTCTCAGCTATTAATTGTTACTAGGATTTTCATTAGTGACACACTAGCGTTTAATTCCATCTTCATGGTACAGATAATTTGCACAAGCCCACTAATACTGATAATTTCTAGGTAGTGTGGAAAATGAGCAATGGAAGGTCCTTGGACTTTGTACCCACTGGTGATCAAACAGCCCAAGAGATGCTCTGGATGTACTTGTCCCAGAATCTCATATGCCCAGCACGACAGGGAACAGCAGTAAATGACCTCCTGTTACCTCTTGGTGCTAATATTCGGCAATTAGCTGACTCTGTGATTCCAGGTCACCTTTCTTCTAAGAAAACCAGAGGATTCTGAGAGAAGGAACAGGGGCTCAAAAACACTCCTTTTCAACAGATGGAGATCTGTGAAAAGTCAGATTAATTTCTTTTTTTTAACTTTTAAACACGTGTTTTATTTTTAAAAAAATACAGATGCAATGATCTAGGAATGAAATCTCGCCACAGGTTCTATAGGTAATGGTATTTTCTGAAAATAATTTGAAATCTTAACAAGGTGGGGAGCAAAAGCTGACATTGATCACAAATGGGCAAAAAGATTACATAGTTCTATTATTTATGCATCTGCTCTGCTCTTAAGTTTTGCATGAATTTAAGAGTTTCACTTACACATCAAGGCTGGTAGGGAAGCGGATTGAATTGATCACAGAGACCCAAGCATAAACATATACTCACAAGTCTAAACTTCTTTCCCTCTTACTATAGATTTAGTACATACTTGTTGAATTAAATGAAATACAAAGACAAAAGGATCTGAAGAAGCCTAGAGCAACAGAGTAGCCAAAAGGGGATTACCTTGAGAAAGTTATTTAAATCTCTCCTTTGTAAATCATCCATTCACTGTACTAGGGGTGAGAATCGATGCTCATCACACATCTCTCCTTGAAAGAGTACCTTAATGTAATGTGTTCTTCTGTTGCATCAGTGGGTTATGTTTTTGCCCAACACAGATCAGAGGGAGTGTACTGCTCCTTAGCCTAGTTAACACCAGGTGGAGGGATTCTTTACAGATGTGATGTCCTTACTGACCACCCTTATGACACAGAAGCAGCTAAGGAAAATTCACATGAAATTTCAAAAGGGAGTTTACTAGTCACTTTCCTTTTCGATTTTTTTTTTTTTTTTTTTTTTTTAATTCTAGCCTGTCCCAAATGTTAGGCAAATTTCATGTTCTTAGAAATTCCTAGCTTTTGTCTTAGAACTACGGCTATTCATATTTTATATGTTATGGGTATTTCTTCCTTTTGAAAGTGTTTTCTTTTGCCATGTTTCTTAGTAGTCTGATCCAATCCACAAGTACCTATAAAGTTCACAATTACCCTAGCAACTAATCAAGATTTTAAGTAAAAATTTTCATGAAGTTAGGTATTATGTTCATTTATATTCACTTCTTTTTATTCCCAAGTTTGATCATTTTCACCCATTTGTTACCCTCAAAATAGGATTGTTACTTGTTCTACCTTCTCTTTTATTTATGACCCACCAATAACTATCTATCAATAAAGTCACATGCTTATGACACTTACCCCAATTACTTGTACGGGCAACCCAGCAAAAGAATTATAGGAGAATCATAGCTATCAATAAGCCCATAAATAATTCTGATCTTTTTTGTATCTTTGAAGCATTCACATAACCTGTAAGTATAAAATATTGGTCCCACTTTCCTTATTTTGTATAATCCAAGAGTAATCAGTAAGAACGATGACTACTGCAAAATGGGACTTCTGAAACTCTGAGAGTGAATTCATCACCAGCACACACATAAAAGTCCCTGCACGGAGTCTATTCTTTCTTAAGTGCCCTTGAAACCCAGCAACGGAATTATATTTCAGACCCCCAAAAGAGAGCGATATGGTTATAATTTCTCACACTTAATTACATGCATTGCAAAAGGTAAATGGACAAAGTCATTGTTGTGTGGTGTGCGGAGGGAAAAAAATCACTTTAATTTGGGTATTGCTGGCTCATTGATTCATAGAAAGTAGAAATTAATGCAAGGGCCACATGTAACAGTGGCACTGCTGTGTGAATGCACAGCCAAGCCCAAGAACACTGCCTCACTGTTCTGGGCCTGGGCCCCACACTCACAGACTGGGTATTCTTCTCCTTCCCTGCTGGGCCTAGTGTGGCCGCTTATTTTCCCCTTTTCTTTCATTGGTTACAGCTATTTCTTTTCAGTGTCTCTTCTCTGAGTTTCCCTGGGACTGTTAGCTTCAGGCCTTGACTTGACATAATCAGAGAAATGAAAAATGCCCTAGGAAGGAGAAATTTTTTTACCCGTACAGTACAAGAGAAACACAGCCGCTTTGAACCACTGTTTTCTGTGGCCTCTAATGGAGTCTGCGCCGTAGGAATGCTCGCCTTGCGGGGGTAAGTAAAACACCCTGGAGAAAAATCGCTTCCTACGATCATTGATTCCAAGTTCCGAACCAGGCCCAGAATATAACTATTTTTCTTTATATTGCTTTCCAAATTTCACTGGATTGGGTATGAGATGAACATTACTTTTCTAACTGAATGTTGTATTTTTCCTTCAGTTGATTTCATTATGATAACCTGGTGGCAAATGCTACTTCTTTACCCAACAGAGCGTGTAGCCTAAATGCGCTTGAACATGGCTTAGGAGAAATTAAATATCCTGCATTCATCCAGTGCTGCCCAAGGAAGCAGGTGGAGTTGGCACCTTGTTCTTAAAGCAGAAAGGAACCGCAGCTTTGAGGAAAAGAATGGGATTGCTACATGGCTTCCTAATTGCATCTGGATAAACTCTGAAACTGGCATATTTCAGTGGTTTCTGAACAGTCGGTGGGAACTTTGGCTTTCCTTTGGAGTTCAAAGGGAGGAAACTGTTGCGGAGAGAAAAATGTTTTTTTGTATTAGCTGCTCTCTTCAGGGAAAGCTTCATGCATGCAGGCAGATCTAGGACAGACATGTTTGCTGCTACAGTTTTACTTTTGAGCACACTGATAAGGCTGGGGTAGCAACATCTCCAACTATAAGATGAAAAGTAAATTTGAAAAAAAAAAAAAAAAATCGCTGAGCAGCCAGTTGTTCAGCCTGCAGGAATGCATGCGTGTGCTGGAATCCGTTTCTCCTACGAATTTGCGGCACAACTCCGTGTCCTAGGGGAGACAGAGGGGAATTGAAACAGCATGGGGAGGTGCTTGACCTCCCATAACAGCCCTGGCACCCTGTTCCTTTCTTCTCCCGTGGCTCCTTCAGTGTTTCCAGATCTTGCAGACATGCAATAGAGAATATCAGGAGTGTTAATCCATTAAGCCATTAATCAGGCGGATCGCAGATGTTGTTTTCTTTCTAGATGTTACTATAATTACTCTTAATAACACCTGCTGAGTTAGTCATTTCTTTGCCATTGATGACTTTAAAAAAAAAAAAAAAAAAAACACATCCAATAATTCATTTCTTCAACTCGATTTATATGGACTTCAGTCTACCTTAGAGGGTCCAAGATCTCGCCTCAGGTTTTCAGCAGGCATTTTCTGAAGGAATGTCACAGGGTAACCTCACACATGGGTGGGTTAATAGGCTCTTCGGGGAAGGTTGAAGCCCACATGCTGAGTTTGCAATCAAATCCTATTCCCCTCATGCTAAAAGAAGGGCGTCATCTTTTGAGGCATGTGGTGCTAACAAATCTAGTCAAAGGAGGCTGCTGTTCTCAAGCTTTGAAGAAGGGAAGGAAGCTCAGTGCAGCTGCCTGGCTTATAGATGGTGACGTCCAGACCTAGAGAAATGACATCTCGGTTACTGAGATCAAACAACCCCGGAACCCAGAGCTCATGACCGGTTCTCATACCTGTTCGTTCTCCAAACAAGCCCTGATACCCCAGAAGGAAATAAAAATCTCCTTGACTCTAGTAAACTAAGCCAAGTTGGATTTCTGAGACTGGTTCTTTCCCTCTTCATCACTTTTCTGAAAGTAAAACTTACCCCGACGTCATGACATCCTGGTTTGAACCTAGGGATAGCTATCTTAATTGATTAAATATTACTAATATTTCCTTTATCACTAATATTTTACATTTTTCTTCTAAAAGGTTGAAGCTTCTAGAGCTGTTTGACCTCACTGGTAGATCTCTATAAAACACATTTTTGTTAAGAGGTTGAGCAAATGAGTAGTGATAACAACAGTGGTGTGGCTTAGCAGAGAAAACCTAAGCACAGAAATCACACTTGAATTTGAAACACAGTTCTACTTTCTTAGCCATTGTGTGACCTTGGGCAAGTGACTCAGTGCCTCAAATTCCCACACTGAGGGAAAAAAAAAAATCAACACCAACTACAATGTGATGACTGGCTTATGACAGATGCCCTTAATAACTATTAATACTGTTCTCCCTTTCTGTGGTTCTAATTAAGTGCCGTGGCACTTTTAAATGTTATGGAACATTTCAATGTCTAGAGGAAAGAGGGCCCCAATTTTCTGCTTTTGTCTATTGGGGTCCCCAACTGCTGTGGCCATGTAGGATGCTTTGCAGATAGAACCCTGCAAACAACCTTAGTTATTTGGGAGGAGGCACTTTCATCTCTTAGGCAAAGATTTTGCAGGCTGCTCTGGTCATGTAGGATAGCATCACTTTGAATGCACTAGGTTAAACAATGTCACTAGGTTAATGATACACCAAGTGTTTCTTTGCTGCACCTCCAAATTCAATGAGAATTCCAGATCCCTGCCTCATAGCTTGGTGGTGAAGTTGTCACACACATGCCACCCTATCTTCTCTCTCTCCACCTCCTCAAGTGCAACATGGAGCAGGCTTTTTCAAAATGTGCAAAATGTGCAAAATGTGCATCCTGGGACCAGGTGTGTGAGAATAAGTCTGCAGCTTGTAAGAAACACAAGCCTCAGGCCCTACCCCAGAAACTGAGGCAGAATCTCTAGGGATAACTCAGGATTCTGTTTTTAACGAGGCTTCAGGTGATGCTGATGGTCCCTAGAGTTAGAAGACCACAACCTGGAGAAGCTCTCCAGCTGCCTTATGAACTGCAAGGTTTCTCAGAGTGAAGGACAGGTGCTGAGACAGCTCTCAATTTGATCTTAGGTAGGACAGAGATGACTTTAGGTGACATCAAATAGCTGAATCACCTAGTGAAAGTTTTCTCTCTAAATTATCATCTAATCCTTAATTCTCTCTTGGGTGTTACTAGATCTGTGGTACCTGGCTGAGCATTACTAATCTCTTTTTACAACAGAGAGCAGGAGGCAAATTCAGTGTCCTAACAGAGCAGCAAGACCTTACCAGAAATTAGTGATATTTTATTAGAATTCTTCTTATGGCACATTAAAGTATGGATTTAAAAACTTCCTTTGTAAATGTTGACACTTTTTAAAGTAAAAGGTTAAAATAATACAGCTCAACATGTGAGTAACATGGCAGTGAGTGCTTTTAGGGAAATATTGATATGCTAGCGAGAACCTGGTTACATCAGCACTTTATTTCCATTTGTTCCTCTGGTTTAGCCACGCAGATTTCTTAGCCCCAATTTTCTCGTATTTCAAATGGAGACACTGATAACATTGTAGAAATTGTTCGATGGCTTATGTGTGAAAAATGCCTGCCTGTCCTCAGAACTTGCTACTTTGTCCCTCACACCTTATTTTGAAACCAGCTTGCTGTATTTCAGAATAGCATTTCTCTCTGGGCTTCAAGTTCCTTGTTTGTAATAGAACAATAAAGGATGCTTGATGATCTGAAGGGCCTCTTCTAGCTTCTAACTAACCTGCATTTATGCATATATATTTTTGTGTGTGTTACATATACAATAAATTCTGCATCCCCTACCTTTATGTAAGTGTGGCTCAGGAATACATAGCTTATTCCCCTGACATAAAACTTGAGTTCTTGAGAATAATATTGAAAGTAGATGGCTATGTTGGAAAAATAAAAAGCTAAGACATGAGGAATGTGGGAGCTGATATACATTTCAGAGCTCAAAGGTAATTTCATTGTATTTTATTATCATCTGTCAAACTTAAAGCAATACTGAGACTAGAAAATAGATTGTCACAGAGGTTTCTGAGGACAATGGTTTCCAAGAGTTGGTGTAAATATATTCGGAGAGACTTGTTCCTACTTAATAACCCGCATTTTCCTTCTGAATTGCTGATGCGTTCACTTATAGCATTTGAAAGGCAGTTTGTCCTTTGCTGTCAAAGTGAACTTGATGGAATAATAGAAAAATCTGAAAAATTCAATCAGATCTTGTTGCTTCTCGGGGGAATTTTTTGACTTCTTATTCTATTTAAGGAGAAAAAAAGATAGTGTGTCTCTGGTCTTGGAAACAACACTAACCAAATTTAACAGTGTGGGGTCTAGCTAGCAGCTCCGCGTTGTCTTCTCTGTCAACATCCCAGGGTGTGGTAATGACGAGGGTTTGGGGTCCTTGGAAAGGTGAAGCAGTACCTAAGGGGTCACCACAAGATGGCACTGTTATGAAATCTGAGGTTGGAATCCTCAGCTAATTTATTGTTTAACAACACACCACCAATCTGAAGACCAGAAAGGAAGAAAAAATGGTGAAACTAGCTTCTTAATCAGAATAACAAATAGCCTGCATTGTTTCTTCCATTACTGTTAAAGAGGCCCAGAAGCTGGATCCTTTCAAATCCTAGCAATTCTAATCAAACAGCCCAGTGGGGCTATTCGACTTGATTCAGCAGGCATCTAATTGAAAATTGCTATGTAAGACACTTGCCATCGTACAACAGTGGTTCAGATTTCTATCTCCTCCTGTTCCAGTCTCCTTATCTATAAGCAGAGAATCAAGTGTTCCTTCCTCACAAGATTTAACTGAGAATCAGAGGATGTGAAAAATAACCAGAACAGCTAATATTCACTGCATACCTACTACCTGCCAGGTGCTAATCTGGGAACTTTATCTGTATAGCATCATTAAAGGATCAATAAATCCCTGAGGTATTAGTACGGGCTCCTTGTTATAGGCATGGGAATAGACCCCAAGAGAACTTAGCTAATGTACCAGACATGACGTGGTACGAAGAAGTCGAACCCAAACTGGAACCCAGGAAGTCTGGTTCCATGCGCCTCTACTTTAAGGCTTAAAAAAAAAATTGACATAGTTCTCAGCCTTTCATGTGGAATTGTAGATGTTTGACCATTTTTTACTTAAAAAATGCCAATCTTGTGTGATGCTGCCTAGTAAGCATTAAATATGTGTAATAATAGCAACAGTTCCTGTTACTAATAACAGTGACACTAGTTTATTCTTGAACCTCATTAACAAAAGGAATGCAGGTGGGATTATTATGTAAAGACCACCAGCGTGGCCATCAGGAACTGAATGAAATCTAGATCTCCGTTTCCCCATTTGTAAAATAATCCTTCAGTCTTTTCATGTTCTAAGAGTAAATGATAGAGAATTTTTTTTTTTTTTTTTTTTTTGGTCCAGTTCATCTTGGACCAATAGGTACTTCTGTCAAGAATAAGGAGTTTATAGTTATGTCAGACACAACTTATATGCAAATTTGACCATATGTAAATGTGTGCATAACCTGCTCAACACGAGCATTTACTGATCAATAATTGGATATCACTGAAAGTTGTTTCTGTTTCTAAACATGTTTTCTATTTCTGTACTTGTTATAAGCCAATAATAAGTAGTTCGGACTGACACTGGTTTATGGACTATATTTTAAGTAGCATTGGAACTCTCTACATAAATAGAATCCTAAAGAAAAGGAGATGTGTATATTTGTGTCTGTGTTCCATTCCCTTTAAAAATGTATTATCTTGGGCTGGGGATATAGCTCAGTTGGTAGAGTGCCTACCTTTGCATGCATGTAGGCCCTGGGTTCAATCCCCAGCACCAAAATAAGAAAAAAGTATTTGAGCCGGGCGCGGTGGTGCACGCCTGTAATCCCAGCACTTTGGGAGGCTGAGGCAGGAGGATCGCGAGTTCAAAGCCAGCCTCAGCAATGGCGAGGCACTTAGCAACTCAGTGAGACCCTGTCTCTAATAAAATACAAAAAAAAAAAAAAAAAAAAAAAGGGCTGGGGATGTGACCCAGTGGTCGAGTGCCCCTGAGTTCAATCCCTGGTACCACACACAAAAAAAAAGTATTTGAAGATTAAAAACAAACATCAAAAAAAAATTCTTAAAAGGAAGATCATGAATGTACAATGTAACTAATATTAGGGATTTAGGTAAGGAAGAAAAGAAAGCAGTGTTTACCAAAGTCTGTTAGTAGTTGTTTTTTTAACTTTTTTTAAAATTTAACAATTATTTTTTTTTATTTGAACAATAATTAATCATTTATCATGTTGTCAGAAGCATGGGAGAATTGGAGATAAATGAGAGATGATTTCTCTCCTCCCCAAGCTCAGTCCAGCCAGAGACACCAGAATGAAAGTGTATAACTATAGAATAGTGGATGACATGCTGAGGAAGAGGAAGGAAGTACAATCGTCACCCCTTACCTGTATTCTAACTTTTCCTTTGATTTTAGCTACCCCTAGCCAACCACAGTCCAAAAACATTAAATAAAAAATTCCAGAAACAACTCAAAAGTTTGAAATAACTATAATTGCAATATGATGTTATAATTATTCTGTTATTAGCTAATGTTACTTTATATAAGATAATGTATAAATTAATCTTTATCATAGGTATGTACACATAGAAAAAATGTAGAGTACACAGAGTTCCATGCTACCCAGGGTTTCAGGTATCCACTGAAGTCTTGGAATGTATTTTCAGATCAGTGGGGACTACTGTGTTTAATTAGGCTTCAATATCAGAGGGGCTCCACACCTGAGTTATAATTTCTTGCGTTTTCTTGTTTAGAATGTTTTTTTTTTAATTAAAAACATTTTATTCATATAGTACACATACATACAATAGTCTAATCCTTTTTGGGGGACGGGGTACTGGGGATTAAGCTCAGAGGCACTCTCCCACTGAGCCACATCCCCAGCTCTATTTTGTGTTTTATTTAGAGACAGAATCTTGCTGAGTGGCTTAGCCCCTTGCTTTTGCTGAGGCTGGCTTTGAACTCCCAATCCTCCTGTCTCAGCTTCCTGAGCCGCTGGGATTACAGGCGTGTACCACGGTGCCCAGCACAATACAGACTGATCTTGAGTGTGCAGCCTAATTAGCGACAGCAAAGTGCACATGTCGCCACCACTTGATCAGGACATAAAATGTCTCCAGTCTTCTTGACAGTCCCTGAGGTGCCCATTCTCAATCATGGTTCTCTCTTCTTTTCCATAAATGTCACCACGGTCCTAACACCAAGAATTAAATTTGCCTGTCCTCGAAATCTGTAAACAGAGTCACCATGCTGATGTAGGCTTTTTGTGTCTGGCTTTTTTTCCTCAATGTCATTCCTACATTCAGGGCTTCCTAACCCTGTCAGAGCATACCTGGGCATTGCAATATGTTCATAAAATCACTGACCTGATGGATATTTGATATTGCAGGGAAATGCAGGAATATTCAATAACTGACAATGAAGTGAACAGCTCACGGTAGTTCGGAATTTTGCATTAGATGTTGCTACATTCCTTCTGATGGTGTCCTATTTCTAAAACATCAAGTTTCCAAGAGTGGTTGTAATTAAATCAAGTACATGCAAAAATCAATAGGAAATGAAAAACAAGAATCCAATCTAATTCTAAGATTGAGAAGCTGTGTTGTGCCCAACAGGCACACACATCCTTATAAGTGAGGTTTTGTGGTCATTGATCAATTAAATAAAATAATAGGTCTTTTCCTGTTTATATTTTATTCATATAACTGCTAAGTTATTGAGTCATGAATATTTACTATGTTGTTGGGACTTTACTACTTAATAATCAGAGATCTAAGGTATTTCTTTTGGTATGGTGACCCTGTGAAAAAATTCCTGAGACATTAGTGCTCTGGGAAAGTTGCACCTTTTCTTTCTTGTCTTTTTTTTTTTTAATACTTATTTTATTTGCATATTTTTTTATGTGGTGCCAGGGATCAAACCCAGTTCCTCACGCATGCTAGGCAAGTGCTCTACCACAGAGCCACAATCCCAGCCACTTTTTCAGAAAAACACTTGGACAGCCAATCTTCAACCTTTCTTTTCTAGTATACACATTCAAGGGCAGGATCATAACTGTAGCTGCAGCCTATAAATTTTCATACGGCATTCTTTCATTTTCCAGGTAAAGATATTTTCTAAGTCTCCAGGTGATTTCTTCTTTGGCCCGTGGGTTATTTAGTTATCTTAAATACTCTAAATTGGCAACATTTCGTTGTACTTGATTTTTGCAGTACAGGGATTAAACCCAGGGCCTGGGGCACACTATAGGCAAGTGCTCTATTTCTGAGCTGCATCCCCAGCCCTAACAATACCTGTAAACGGTTTTGTTATCAGCGTCTGTTGCTACAGTTTGTATGTTTGATTAGATCTTCCTCTTGCTTTCCATTGACATCTATATCAACATAGCAGGTAGGAGGACACTTAGAAGCCATTTCTATCCTGAAAAAGCCAGCAATTAGCTGTACCTGGGGTTGACAACAGCCACAGAAACGATCCCACTAGACCCAAATGAATGTACTTCTAGCTACCCTTGCCACCAGCCGGCTGCCCTACATGTCATACTGTTTTTCTCTTCTTTCAAGAGATCACATGGTTTTCTCTTTTTTGTATACCCATGGGTGCTGAAATGCATTCTTTTCCTTTTCTAACATTAAACCTTCATTCCTGTAGTATATGCCACTTGGTCATGATCTATTGCTACGATTAGAAATCTTGATTTATGTTTGGAAGTAGTTTCAAAATATTTTCTGTATTCCTAGAAGATTGCCTCCCCAGCCCACCTTCATTTCCTGCAAGGTATTCATCTGGTTTAGGTATGGAGACTGCCAGCCTCGAAAATTCATTGGGGATTATACCCTATTTTTTAATTTTGGGGAACAATTTGTATAATACCTGTCTCGTGTATTCCTTAGATTCTGGAAGAAATCAGTAGTGAAGCCATATAGGCCTTCAATTTTCCTGTAGGAAGATTGTTAAACACTGAATTAGATTGCTTTAGTAGATATAGTACTATGTAGATTTTCTGTGGAAAATTGAAAAATTGGGGGATTTTATTTTTCTTGGAATGTGTCCATTTTAACTACATGTTTCATTTTATTGATACAAAGTTGCTCCTAACATCTTGCAGTTATTTAAATGTCAGTGGAATCTTTAATGATATTCTTCATATTCCCTTCACCCTATTAGCGTACCTTCTTTTTCTCTAGTTTTATCAGTTTTATGAGGTTTCTTTTTTTCAAAATTCCAACTTTACATTTGTTATTCTATCGACTTTTTAAGATTTTATGAGCCTCTGTTTACATTCTTTAGATTTCATCTGCACTTTTTCCCCCTTTATGAGAAGGACGCTTGGACAGCTGACCGTTAGCCTTTCTTTGTTCATATGTGCATTCAGGCCACGATCATATCTGTAGTTGTAGCCTTTTGATATGTCATCTTTTCATTATTTGGGTCAACATATTTTCTAAACTTCCCTGTGATTTCTTCTTTGGCCCATGGGGTGTTTAGAAATATATTGTTTAGTTTTGATATTTGAGGGCAAATATTTTCCAATTCTCTTCCTATTGTTTCTAGCTGAGACCCAATCCTGGTCTAAGGACGTGTGTTCAGTGGTTTCCTTTGAAACTTGGTAAGATTTGCTTCACAGCCAGCCTGGGGTCTACTTTGGCAAATGTTCTGCATGCACGTGAAATCCTACATAAGGCTGAGTAAACAGTCAAATACTCAGTTCAAAAATTCCACTGGATTTGTTCTTTCTTTCCCCTCATTTATTTGAAATATAGTTCTCATTTGTTTTCAATTTGCTTCTGTTTTTAAGTTTTTCTCCTACTTGTTAGTGTTATCTGTTCAAAAAAAAAAAATTAACATCTAGAAACCAAGGCTGTACAAAAAGTTATACTGAGAAAAATGTCACTGCTTCCTACTCCATATGGATGGCCAATGTAGTTGTTCCTGTCTTCTTCCTATGTTTCTCTTTGAAAGAATAAGTAGATGTACATATGTTCTCCTGTTTCACTTGCAAATTAGCACATAAGTGTCTTTGCAGTTTCTCTTTCATTTAATATCTCCCAAAGAAGTTTCTGCAGCAGTTTGTAGAGATCCTCATTCTTTGTTTATAGCTGCATAATATTCCATTCAATGTATGGAACTGTGGTAATTTAGCCAACCTCCTCCTATGCTTAGATAAACTCCTCTCGCAGGGATTTTTCATTCTTTCCATTATGCATCCCTCCCAGGGATGTACGAGTGCCTATTGGTCCACAGCCCTGTGAGCAAAATGTGTTGTCCAGCTTTGAACTCTTGTCAGTCTCATCAGCAAAGTTGAATATCTTTTCATATATTCAACCCCATTTTTATTTAATTTTTAATTTGTCTTTTTAGTGCTTCTTTCCCCTTATAAGATTATTATTTTTACTTCTTTAAAACATATATTTGGTATATTAGGAATATCGGCTCTTATTTCTTCTGTGCTGTGTTGCAAATTCTTTCTCCCAGTTTGCTTGTTTATTTACTGGGGATTGAATGTAGGGGTGCTCAAATACTGAGCTATAGCAAAGTCCTTTTATTTATTTATTTTTTTTATTTTGAGACAGGGTCTTGCTAGGTTGCCCAGGTTGGCCTCAAAATTGCAGTCCTCCTACCTCGGCCTTCCAAAGAGTGGAGCTTATGGGCATGTGCTACCATGCCCAAATGTTATTTATCTTTTTTTTAATTCAAAGTTGTTGTATATATAACAGTAGCATGCATTACAATTCATAACACACATATAGAGCACCTTTTTACATAACACTGTTTATATACAAAGTATATTCATACTATTTATATCTTCAATCATGCATTTAGGATACTGATATCCATCTCATTCTACCATCTTTTTTTCCCCCTTCATACCCCTCCCTCCCTTCCCCTCCCTCCCTGTTGACCTTTCTAGTGTGTTGTTTGTCTTTTGACTTTGATTATGGTGGGTATTTTTTACCATATGAAGTCTATTTATTAATCCTTTTTCATATGTGCATTTTTAAATATTTTATTCTAATATTTATGGTACGTAAATATTATATAAATGTTATACATTAATAATATATATAATTTTAGGAGTTGTCTATATATTTTATGTTTTATATCTGAAACATGTAAAATTAAGAATCAAAATACCTATAAATTAAGTCTAGTAATAACGTTTTACAATTCTTACTTTTCTATATATCTGATACATAGCCACAAATTTTAGTTAAAAACTTTCCTTAAGCCCAGATTACAGAGGTTTATTTTTTTTTTTTTTTAACATTTAGAAAGATGAGTCATGTAGCATTTCTTTACATA
Organism: Tamias sibiricus; assembly: GCA_025594165.1. Classification (NCBI taxonomy): domain Eukaryota; kingdom Metazoa; phylum Chordata; class Mammalia; order Rodentia; family Sciuridae; genus Tamias; species Tamias sibiricus. Next base: position 19,141,377 of record CM046662.1, read on the forward strand.
TGTGACCTATGGAATAGATCTTTTTTTTAATTTGTTAAAAATAAAAAGATTATCTAGTTTTCATAATATCACTTTTATTTAAAGGCCATTCTTTCCTCAGTAGTTTTGAGATATCACCTTTATAATATACTAGGTTTCTAGTGTATTCCATTGATCTGTCTCCTCATGAGCCAGGACCACACTGTTTGAGTTTGTAGTATTAATATGCATAGGCCTAGATACTTTCCTATAGCTTTTCCTATTCATTGTTTTCCTACCAATTTTTGTATTTTTTTTATATAAACTTTAGTCTCAATATATCTTGCTTAACAACAAAGCTTATTAACATTTTGTTTGTATTAAATCTATAAGTTAACATAAGTGAAAAATAAGCTATTGATTGAGGTAGCCAAAACAAAACAAACACCATCTTTTTTCGCATAGTTTTGGGCATTTTTTTGTTACTATTTTTTTTCCTAAACATTTTACCTTTTGTGTTGCTATCATAAATAGAATTTTCTTAATCATTATATCTTCTGACTACTATCTGTGTGCATGAATATTAGTATTATGTTTTAATTGTCACATATGAATTTTAGCATATAAAATGTCTTTTGCCTCATTTTTTTTTTTTCTGGCTCAAATTCTACTGTCTGGTTTACAGATTTTAACTCTGGCTTTCTTATTGCTTTTAGTTGCCTTGATAAACCTGTATTCATTCCTTTATTTTCAGAACACCACATTTTAGATATGTCTCTTATATCCAACATAGTGTTAAGTGTTAATTATTAAGGCAATTTGAGAGTCTCTGTATTTTAATAGATTAGTTAAATTCGCTCATGTTTATTGGTATGACTGTTGTGATTGGCACCAAGACTGTTATCTTACGCTATAATTGCTCTGTTTTTAGTCAGATTTATCGCTGCCTTGACTAAAAGATCCAACCAGAACAATTGTAGAGGAGGAAATGTTTATTTAGGTGCTCATGGTTTAAGTCCATAGGAGGCCAGCTCCATTCTTTGGGGCTTGAGATGAGGCAGAACATTATGGTTTAAGAGTGTGGTGGAGGGAAGCAGCTCACGTGATGAACAGGAAACAGAGAGAGAGAGTGAGAGAGAGAGATGTTCAATTGCCAGATATAAATGTGTACCCCAAAACCATGTTCCCAATGCTCCACTTCCTCCAACCACATACCACCTGCCTTCAGTTTACCACTCAATCCCATCAGGTGATTAATTCATTGATTGGGTTGAGTCTCTCATAACCCAATCATTTCTTCTCTGAATCTTCTTGCATTGTTTCACACATGAATTGGGGTGGGGGGCATTACATCCAAACCATAGCATGCTGTGAGCATTACATTATATTTTTTTTCTACCTGATACGTCTGCTTTGCTTTGCTTTTTCCTTGTGGCTATTTATAAAGTTGTTTGTTTTTGTTATAGTATATATCTTTGTGCTTTCATAGAACCTTTAGTCTTGCCAGGCGCAGTGGCGCACGCCTGTAATCCCAGCACTTGGGAGGCTGAGGCAGGAGGATCGCGAGTTCAAGCCAGCCTCAGCAATGGCGAGGCACTTAGCAACTCAGTGAGACCCTGTCTCTAATAAAATACAAAAAAGGGCTGGGAATGTGGCCCAGTGGTCAAGTGCCCCTGAGTTTCAATCCCCAGTACCAAAAACAAAACAAAACAAAAAAAACAAAAAACCCTTAGTAGTCTCTTTTGCCTGCCTTAACCTTTTATTATCTCAAGGCATTCAGTGGCTCCCCTATCTCAGAATAAACCCACTGCCCTTGCTATCTTGCCAAGACTTCTGGACCTTTCATAACCCAGTTTCTCTTTCTCTGAAGTTCCACCCCCTCTCCCCTCCCCCTCCCTCCCCCTCCCTCCCCCTCCTCCCCCTCCCTCCCCCTCCTTCCCCCTCCCCCCCCCACCTTCCCCCCCCTTCCCCCTCATTCCCCCTCCTTCCCCCCCCTTCCCCCTCCCTCCCCCTCCTTCCCCCTCCCCTTCCCCCTTCCCCCTCCTTCCCCCTCACCTTCCCCTTCTCCCTCCCCCCTCCCCCCTTCCCCCCCCTCCCCCTTCCCCTCCCCTCCCCCCTTCCCCTCCCCTCCTTCCCCTCCCCTCCTTCCCCCTCCCCTCCTTCCCCCTCACCTTCCCCCTTCCCCTCCCCTCCTTCCCCCTTCCCCTCCCCTCCTTCCCCCCTTCCCCTCCCCTCCTTCCCCCTCCCCTCCCTCCTTCCCCCTCCTTCCCCCTCCTTCCCCTCCTTCCCCCTCCTTCCCCCTCTTCCCCCTCCTCCTTCCCCCCCCCCCTCCCTCCCCCTCCTTCCCCCTCCCTCCCCCTCCTTTCCCCCCTCCCCCCCCCTCTCCCCCTCCTTCCCCCCCCCCCCCCCTTTTCCCTCCCCCTCCTTCCCCCTCTTCCCCCCCCCTCCCCCCCCCCCTCCTTCCCCCTCCCCCTCCCTCCCCCTCCCCTTTCCCCCTCCCCCTCCCCCCCCTCCTCCCCTCCTCCCCCCCTCCCCTTGCCCCTCCCCCTCCCCTCCCCCTCCCCCTCCCTCCCCCTCCCCCCTCCCTCCCCCTCCCCCTCCCCCTCTCCCCTCCCCCCTCCTCCCACTCCTCCCCACTCTCCCCTCTCCTTCTCCCTCTCACACACTCTTTTCCCCTCTCTCCCCCTCCTCTCTCCAGTATTCCACTGTACTTCAGCAGCATGACATTTTTAGTTATCCCTAAACATTCTTCTCAAGTCCATTGCACCTAGGTTTTCTTTCTCAATATCATGTCCCCAAAATTTTTTGATTCAATCCTTCCCTTCATTCAGGTTTCAGTCCAAATGTCATCCAATCATCCAGAGTCCTTTACCCCCCTGATTTAAAAGATCACCAACATCAGCCTCTAGCATAATGCTTGATACTTTTCTTCCAAGCATGTGCCACTACTGGCTACTATTAATATAAATTTCAGCTAGTAATCACTATTCTGCATTCAAATAAACTGTCTGTGTTTCTACATATGGGAGAGAACATGTGGTACTTTGCTTTTTGTGTCTGTCTGATTTCACTTAACATGATGTCCTCTAGTTCATCCATTTTGTTGCAAGTGACAGGATTTTATTCCTGTTTGTAACTGAATATTCCCTTGTTTTCTTGGAAAATTGTGGGGAGAAATAAATAGAAGTTTGATAATAGGTCTCAAATCACAGTTACATAGAAGAAATTAGTTCTGCTGTTTCTCCAGCACAGTACGTGACTTTGGTTTACAGTGGCCTATTATATATCTCATGAATTCAAGGAAAAGGAAATTATAAGTCCCAAACATAAATAAATACCAAGGAGGAGGAAATGCTAATGACCCTGATTTGATGGTGCCTGCTGTAGGCATGTGTTGAAACATCATTGTGTGCCCCATTATGGCATATGATTATTGCATATCAATAAAAGTTTATTTCTTAAAAAAGTCACAAGTGGATTCTGAAGGCCAAAGAAATGGTTGCATTGTCTCTTCAACTAAAGAATACATTTACCATGGTTGCTTGGCATCATTAAAATGCTAGTTCAGCTATGATTCTACAACTTGAAAGCTCAGGTTGAGAATTTTGAGGCTCTCACACAGCAGACAGCAGAAGTTGAGTGGTATTTGGCTTTGAAGGTTCAAGTTGTTGGCCCTGCTTGACAACCAGATGACAACTCCTGCCTATTTTTTAAGACTGTGTCCACATGGCAATTTTGAAAGTTGCACCCACAACTCATCCTGATGGTGTGTGTGGGTCTGTTTTTCTTATATCCCTGAACCCACTCTAACAGGATTCTATGATAAGGGTTCATTCGGAACCCATGAGTAAAATATGTAGTGTGAGGGAGCAACAGAAGGGAAGTCTGACATCAGCTGCCTCATGCAGTTTTCAAACTTCATGCTGCATAAAGAAGAGAAGAGAGGCATTGTGAACTGTTGAGTTGAAGTTCAGTAACCACGAACTTCCAAGTTTGTGCCAGATAAGAAGGCAACTGGACTTGCTTCTAAATACCAGCATAAACTTGTAATTCTGGCAAAAGTCTGAGTGAGAGAGAGCTCAGTCTCAGATGATACCCACAGTTGTAGCTTCATTGTTGAATTCTGATGTAGAAGTCTTGGTTCTAACAACTTTGGTTCAGGCTTCTACGGGACATAAAATACCTTTATGAACACTAATGGTTATTACATCCTGGCGAGCTAATAAGAGACACAGAAATATCTCCAGGGTAGGAAAGAGATGGAGAATGGTTCATGGGGAAATAACTAAAAAAAAAAACAGTTCTCCAGGGTTAAGGAATAAACCAGATGGTTGCATATTTGAAAAATGGGAAAGCACACATTATAGCTATTTACATTTCTGCTCTGAAGGCAGTGCCTGCATCTTCTGTAGGATGGCTTCTTCGCTAAGGATTATTAACTTGAGAGGGGACAACTACCAACAAATGACATTTTAATGACTAGCATAAAAAATGTGTTATTTTTGCTGTGATTTCACTGAAAAAAACTATTTTGGTAGAAAGACCGTGATCATGTTTTAGGAGTTCTGCTACGTTTTTCTCATGAAACGAATTAGTAATGCATTTTGAGAAGAAAAAATACTAACATGGGTTTACCCCCTTTCAGAAATTATTCTTTTCAACAAATAGTTAACAAGATTTTAGTACAGTCATGGTATGATACTATGCTAGATGTTAAGGGAACATAAATAGGAATAAAATCTGTCTCTCAATCTCAAGGCATTTATAATCTGTGAAGAATATACCAGAAGCTAAATCTTATGTATTATTTGATTAGAGACAGTAATAATATATAAATACTGAACTCACCCACCTTTATAGAAGCTGATCTTTAATATTGGCTTTGGGGAACTTTGTACTTAGAAACAGAAAATCCCACAAAATTCATTCTTCAATCAGCTAGAAGATTGTAGTATTCATTGGACAAATGTAATCAACAGTGATGAAGAAACATGAAACTGATGAAGTAGAAATGCTTTTGGTTGCTTAGAAATCTGATAAGACAATGACTTCATATACCTGGGAATCAAACATTGATTTTTGCAAAGGATTGTTATGGTATAAAAACCCTTAGCAGAAAGAAAAATCAGGCATCAAAGGAAGTTACTTTCAGCTTTAGCCAGGAAATTTGCAGCTTTGACCACTGGAGGGGGAAACTCCACCAACACTGTCATAGTTCAGGGGACATTTGTAAGGAATGATGGTATTATAGAATATAAGAAGGAAAGAGAAAACAACAGTGGGTAGAGAGATCAAATCTGAAAGAAGACTCCTTCAAGGAAGTGGCATTTAATCTCAGTCTTGAAGGATATGAATAGGAAGAGGGAGCAAATATATGAAATTCCCAGTCTGCTAGAATCTTGAGAAAATTGACTTTCCTCCTGGGTTGGTAAGATCTGAGAAAGCAAAGATAGTTTGCGACCCATTCACAGAGGGTATTATTCCCTAAGTAATGAAGGGAAGATAGGAAGTAAAGGATAATGCAATGAGATCAGGTTGTCGGAAGGATATCATTGAGCAGCATAAAGGATATGTAGAATATGTATGATGGCGGGCCAGACCAGAGAGGAGCACAAGACTTCATCTCATTTCGTCCTTGATAATTAGCATATTGATGGGCATATGGCAGCCAATCCACAGATACTTCTTGCACTCAACACTGGATTATAGCAGGTCTACCATATTTAAGCATCTGGGGAGGTTAGAAAAAAAATAGATATTCCATTGTAACCAAGGTACTTGAAATCTTTATTGATAAGTCATGAACTTATAAGGTTTTGGGGGTCATCCAAGCTTCATTTGACCAAGTGTTTGTAAATGGTTTGCATTTCACTCCCAAGTGTCAATAGACAGGACCAGGTATGTGGAATGAACCATACAAAATATTACAAGTTTCATTAAAATAGACTAACAAATTTTGCTTTCTTTTATTTTGCTATATTAATCTTATTGGCCTACTTGCTGAGAATAAAACCATCTCTAGGAATCTCAAATGAATTCAATCAAACGTCATATCTGACTACCCAAAAGGGTAATGGAAAACCCCATGGAGGACCTCTTCTTTTTGTATATTTCCAAATGCATGCGTGAAGAAAAATCTCTACCTAGTAACCCAAACCTCCTAAGCCCTGCCCAATTTGCTGTTGAGACATTAGCCAAACATGTTCAGTGTAGGTAAGAGCTGCCTGAGAGACGGGGATTAGAATCAGGAAGAGAAAAAGACTTTTTGGTTGCAAGCGTGAGGGTGTGGTGAATATTTAACCTTACAATGCTGTGCATGCCCGGAGCCTGCCTTAAACCTTAACCCCTGAGGAGAGAGAGAGAGAGCGCGCAACTGAATTCAAGCCAGTGGGTGAAGATCCAAATAGAGCACCTGAGCTTATTCCTAGAGCAGGTGGGGGGTCCCAGAGAACAACGTGTCCTTTAAATCCTTGGGTAGCAGGTAGGGAGGACCATATGTTCCTCTTCCCATTTTCTTCTTGTCATTTTCTACTCCCCTGTCCCCTGCAGGTGACTGTAAGCAAAAACTTAGCATTTTCTCCAGGGGGAAAAAAAAAAAAAAAAACCAGCAAGGCTCTATACATTTCAGCTTGTTCTTTAATAAGCACAGTTCATTTCTGAGCCAGACTTTGGAATTTGAAGTCACTTTTCTCCCAACTTTCTCACTCTGTCACAAATAACTTTTTGCCACATCCTCATTCTTTATAAACATAGTTTATTAATTCATGTTAACTGTACATATTAATGGAGTTCAAGATATTTCCATATTTGCAGAGTGTGCACTGTTTGAATCCAGCCGCCCTTTACCCCCACCACGTTCCCCATACCTACCCTTCCCAATCCCTAATATTCCACTCTCAGGGTGACTTATTTTGGTTCTCATGGATATGAGAAAACCAGTGGTAATTGTCTTTCTGTCTCTGACTTATTTTGCTTAAACATGATCCTCCGGTTGCATCCATTTTGATGTAAAAGACGGAATTTCATTCTTCTTTATGGCAGAATAATACTCCATTGTTGTATGTAGACCACATTTTTCTTACCCATTCATCCCTTATGGGTACCTAGGCTGACTCGGTATCTCCGCTATTGTGAATAGCAACAAATAAACATGGCATATAGATCTCTCTTCAGTGTGCTGACTTCATTTCCTTGGGATACATATCTAGAAGTGAGAGAGCTAGATCATATGCTTGATCTTCCTTTAGTTTTGGGGGTAAACTATGTATTATTCTCCATAATGACTGTAGTAATTTACAGTTGTTTTTATAAGAGTTGCTGCTTCTCCCACATCTGTACCAGCATGTGTTATTCTTTCCTTGATAGTAGCTATTCTAACTGATAGTTCACTGTAATTTTGGTTTGCCAGATGGTTAATAATGTTAAGTATTTTTTTTTTTCATATTTGTTGAATATTTGTGGTTTTATTTCTTAGAAGTGTCTATTCTGATCATTTGCCCATTTTTTAATTAACTTCATTTTTTTTTTTTTTTTTTGGTAATCAGTTTCTTATACCCTGGATATTAATCCTTGATCAGAAAAAAAGGTAGCAAAATATTTCTCTCCCATTCTTTAGGCTGTTTCTTCACTCGGTTGATTTTTTTTTTTTTTTTTCCTTTGCCTTGCGAAATCGTGTTAGTTTGACGTAACCCTCCTTACCAATTTTTGCCTTTGTTGCATGAGCTTTGGGATCCTATACAGAAAATCATTGCCTGTAGCAGTGATCTTGAAGTGCTTCTCCTGTTTCCTTCTGGCAGTTTTAGGTCTTATATTCAGGACTTTGATCATCTTGAGTTATTTTCTGTACCAACCGCGTGAGAGATGGGACAGGTTTTACTCTTCTAAATTTCTGGTTTCCCCAGCTTCATTGATTGAGGAGTCTGTCCTTTCTTTGAGGTAAGTTTTAGGCACTTCAATCATGAATCAGTTGGCTGTAGGTATTAGAGGTTTTTTCCTGGGATCTCTTTTCTGTTCCATTGGTCTGTGTGTCTGTTTCTATACCAACACCATGCTGTTTTCGTTACTAAGTCTCTGTAGTAAGTCTAGGTATTGGATTTTTTTTTTTCTTTTTAAAGTTTTTATTTGTGTTTGGGGTATATTTTGGCGTTAAAAATCCCAGTTTCACATTATTTATGTGACTATAGGTAACTCAATATCTTTGAGCTTTAGTTCCTCAATCATTTTTTTTAGATTATTTAATTATTCATAATGCACAAGTATATCATCTTTTTACATTTTTTTTTTTTTTTTCCTTTGCCTTGCGAAATCGTGTTAGTTTGACGTAACCCTCCTTACCAATTTTTGCCTTTGTTGCATGAGCTTTGGGATCCTATACAGAAAATCATTGCCTGTAGCAGTGATCTTGAAGTGCTTCTCCTGTTTCCTTCTGGCAGTTTTAGGTCTTATATTCAGGACTTTGATCATCTTGAGTTATTTTCTGTACCACATGAGAGATGGGGGACAGGTTTTACTCTTCTAAATTTCTGGTTTCCCCAGCTTCATTGATTGAGGAGTCTGTCCTTTCTTTGAGGTAAGTTTTAGGCACTTCAATCATGAATCAGTTGGCTGTAGGTATTAGGGTTTTTTCCTGGGATCTCTTTTCTGTTCCATTGGTCTGTGTGTCTGTTTCTATACCAACACCATGCTGTTTTCGTTACTAAGTCTCTGTAGTAAGTCTAGGTATTGGATTTTTTTTTTTCCTTTTTTAAAGTTTTTATTTGTGTTTGGGGTATATTTTGGCGTTAAAAAATCCCAGTTTCACATTATTTATGTGACTATAGGTAACTCAATATCTTTGAGCTTTAGTTCCTCAATCATTTTTTTTAGATTATTTAATTATTCATAATGCACAAGTATATCATCTTTTTACATACAACTGCTTGTATACAAAGTATGTAAGTACCATTCAGATCTTTAATCATGCATTTAGGATAGTGATATCCATCTCATTCAACCACCATTCAATTTTGGCAGGTCATATATGTCCAGAAATTTGCCCCTTTCTTCTAGGTCTTCCAATTTATTAATGCATACTTTTTATTAAGAATGTTGAATAATCCTTAGCCTTTCTGCGGTATGAGTGGTAATATCTCCCTTAATTATATTTGTTTGGGTATTTTCTCTTATTTTCGTGGTCAGTGTAGCTGAAGATTGTTCAAATTTGTTTCTTTCCAGAGAACCAACTCTTGGTTTCACTGATCTCTTGTATTGTTCTTTTAGTCTATTCCATATATTTCTGCTCTGGCCTTGGGTATTTCATTCCTTATGTTAACCTTGAATTTGATTTTTTTTTCCTTTCTAAATCTTTGAGATGTGATGCTAGGTGATTTATTGAAAGTCTCTCTTCTGATGTGGGTGTTCATAGCTATCAACTTCCCTCTTAATGCTGCCTATACTGACTGTATCATACAGGGTTTGTGTGTTCCTTTTGTTTTGGGGAAATTCTTCCCTTTTGATTTCAATGTTGATGCATTTCTCATTCAAAATCATGTTAATTCTCAATGTATTTGCATAATTTCTGAAACACGTTTTTTCATTGACTTCTAGCTTTATTCCATGGTGATCAGAAAAGTACTTGACATGATTCTGATTTTTTTCTCAATTTGTTAAGACTTGCTTTGTCAGGCCACTTCTAGGGAAAATTCATACACTGATGCAAAGAATGTGTGTTCTCCTGCTGTGGGATAGAATGTTCTAGAAATGTCTGATCTATTTATAGGGTTTAACTCTGATATTTCTTTATGGAATTTTTGCCTGGATGATCAGTCCATTGATGAAAGTGGGGTATCAAAGTCTCCCACTGTTATTGTACTGGAGCCCCTTTAAGACTAATTGTATTTGTTTTATAAAATTGTGTGCTCTGACATTAGGTACATATACGTTTATAATCATTATATCTTGTTGAATTTATTACTTGATCATCATACAGTGACTTTTTTTTTTTTTTTTTTTTTTTTTTTTTTTTTTTTGGTACCAGGGATTAAACCCAGGGATGCTCAACCACTAAGCTACATCCCTGACCCTTTTAGAGACAGGAATCTCACAAAGTTGCTTAGGGCCCTCACTAAGTTGCCTAGGCTGGCTTTGAACTTGTGATCCTCCTGCTTCAGTCTCCCGAGCTACTGGGATTATAGGCATGCCTCACCATGCCCTACCTTTCTTTTTTTCTTTTCTTTTTTTTTTTTTTAAGTCTCTTCTTACAGTTTTTGTCTAGAGCTTCTCCGGCTCTCTTGAGGTTTTCATTTGGAATATTGTTTTCCAGCATTTCCCTTTCAATCTGTCTTTACTGATAAAGTGAGTTTCATGTAGGCAGCACAGTGTTGAGTCTTGTTTTGGAATCCCTTCAGCAAGTCTATCTTTTAGTTAGAGAAGGTGGTCCATTTACGCTCAATGTTACTATCGATAAGAACTTAATCCCATCATTTTGTTAATGTTTTATTCTGGGTGCTTTGAATATTCTTCATGTTCTTCTTCCTTTCTTGTTCATCTTTGTTGTCTGATTGCTTACTGTATTGATGATGCTTGCTCCTTTTCTACTTCTCTTTTGTCTGTCTACTCCCCTAATGGGATTCATACTTTCACAGGCCTTCGTAATGGTCATTATCTTTCTTTCACTTCTGGATGTAGGAGTCCCTTCTGAATCTTGTTGTAAGGCTGGTCTGGTTCTGGTGGGCATGAATTCTGTCCGTTTTGGCTTGTCTTGGCATCCACACCCAGTCCTGACAGCAGTGGGTGGTCAGACAAGGGGCAGGGGCAGGACAGGGGTGAGAGAGCCACGTAGGTTCATAGTGTCCTGTCTGCTGCTTCAGTAGTGGCGCAAACCTGGGCGCTGTCTTGCAGCTGGAGCAGGGCAGCGTGCCTCTTGATCTCCTTTGACCACATGTCTGGGCATGGAGCAATGACTGGAGCCATGGAGTTGCTCAAGTCCTCTTCAATACTCCATTGTGGGCAAGTCGGCACTGCGAACTGAGTTTTTCTTTTTGCTCTGTAACAAGTGCAGGGCACCTGTAGTTCAGGGCAGACTGACAGCAGGCACCATGTGGGCACCTGCCCTCTGCCCTGACACTGGTGAGGATCCACATGAGGCCGGCCATGACCTTGATCTCAGAGGACAAGTGTCCTGATCTTAGTTCCTAAGGGCAGTGCCTTCTGTTCTCCATGTCACAACACCTGTCCCTACAGTGCAGGGCACCTAGCATGCTTGGGTCACAGGTATTCTCCTGGGCTACATTGGGTTCATGAGGCAGCTACCCCCAAATCAGTGCAGTGAACTGTGTCTGGGGAATATGCAGGAGTTTATGACCACTAGGTTAGCCAAAATTCAGAGGACAGCTCACTTTGAAACATGACTCCTGGCTACAAAATCCTAGGGATTCACTAACAATGTTGCAAGATCCTTTCACAAAGAAAGGCTATCTAAGCATGCAGCAAGACTTCAAGGATTTTTAGACTTTTCAGTAGCTTGGATTGCCAGCACCTGCACTGATAGTTTCCTGACATTCTTTCATCCTTACCTTGAGAAGCTTTTCCCCCAGCTATGGAATCCGAGTAGCAGGTATTTTATTTCTGTGCTGTTATCCCAGGTCTTTGAATCTTACAAGATTCCAGCCTTTCTCCTTCAAGTTTCCAATGTTTTCTCATGGTAGCTCATCTCAAACTGCAGCTATCCACCTGGGTGAGCTCTGCTCTTTGTGGAGGGAGAGGTGGGTGCTGGCCCCCTCTGTTCAGCCATCCTGGGTCTCCTTGCTGCATTTTAATCCGGGATGCGAGAACCCCGCCCCCCCCTCAGAATTATCCTACTGAGGAATTCCCTTTCTGTAACACCTACTTTGGCTAGTCTTCCACTGAGCATGTGTTCGGAAGAACTTCAACTTGGACCTTAGTCTATATCTCAGCTGTCCCTACATGTTAAGGAAAACCTTGATTCTCCGTGTCTAGGAGGCACACAAAATAAGTTTTTTTTACACAAGACCGTGATGATGGGGTAGTGATAAGCAGCCACAAACTTTTGTTGCAGGGATGTGACAGACGCATACTAACCTTGGTCTTGCCAGCACGTTTAAGGAGAAGAACTGAGAGTACTGGTCTTCAAGTCTTCAATTGTACAGGGAAAACCCCATCATCATAACTAGTCCATACTTTGGCCAGAACCCTGTGGGGGAAAATTTGTAAATGTAGACCGTATCGAATGTAACCAAAAGAGTTCCTCTGCCTGTTGAGCATTGATGTGCCTGAACACACACACACACACTGCATGCTGTGACTTGAACCCGGGACTAAGGTTTTATTTCCTTCAATTTTAAGCATGGGTTTACCCTATTGGCCCAGCCCTACTTCGTTCAGTTTCCTCCATGTGACCCACATCCATAGTATTTCATGAAGAAGTCTTCCCTGAAGAGAAACACTCTTCATACAGAGCCATCAACTGTATCTTAAAAATGCACATTGATTGGTTTCTGACCTGCCAGCCCAAGTCTGCACTGGGTCACCCTTGGCAGCTTGCCCACTACTCAAGCAGGGTAAGAATTGGCTGTTGCTCCCTGAAAGGATGGAAACGAGAGAAGATCTTTTCTCAGAGTGAGGACTTCTTATTCTCTCTTACTCTGTTCAACAGACCATTGTTTTACCTGCAACCATATGGATGAGATCACATAGCCTACCTCCCACACATAGCTTTTAGCAGCTGGTTTGACCACACTTTGAATATCCAGGTGTCCATTTGGTGACATTGCTTGTATGATCGTCCCTAAGTATGGCAGACCTATTACCACTGGTTTTCCGTAATGTTCGACAGTTCCTTCTAAAGTAGTTGAATTTTGTGCTTTAACTGTTGTGCCTGAAACACTTAAAAACGTGGCTTTGAAGTCATATGTTTAAAATTCAAAATGTTTTCTCCCTGTGATATGCGACACCACGACCACACAAAAATACGGTGGCTTTTTTCAATGACAAATTTTTATTTCTCAGCTAACATTCTCAATCTAAGCTTCATTGATTGCTAGTGATAGTCTCAAGATTTGTCAATATTCTGCAATCCACCTTCCAGCTTTCCAAATTGATCTCTTATTATCTGTATCACACCCATTTGCTTTTGGGTGAGCATACTCTACTCCTGGCTCTCCAGTCAGTGTCACGGGTGCTTTTCTGGGCCTGGTGAAACCTCCCCACCAGGCTAACCTGCCACTGGCCTTCAGCAGGTGGATGCTTTGTCCTTAGTGAAGATTCTGGGGGAGAATCTCCTGGGTCTCTTGCTGTAACTTAGAATTTGTCACATGAACCCTGTGCATTTGATGAAGGTGCTGTGTGAATTGATTAGGGGATGGGCTTACACTTGCTGTAGTTTTCTTAGGATTTGAATTTTTCATGCCAGACAATGCCTGCCCATGAAAAAACATCTGTTAGGGATTCCTCTTGTTTCTCCCCACACCCATCGATGGCAGACGTGGTTCTTCTTTCACTGTGCTTCAAGGATGAGAGAAGCTATGATGTGTTCTTTCCATTTTTAAAAAAAAAATTTTATTGTTTTGGTTCTCTGCGTTCTCAGTACTAATAAGATGTCTGACTCTGTAGATGTTTCTAGCTTCACATCATTGTGGGAGTGGGAGCAAAACGTCTCACAACATCCTACCTTCTGAAACAGAAGTCACAAGTAAAAATTGAAAGCCACCATCCTTGTTTCCCTAATGCTTCCGTGGGTGTGCACGGTTACTAGTGCTTAATTTTGAAAACAAAATATTTTGAATTTTTGTACACTTGGAATTTTTTATCCTTGAAATTGTTGAGTGATCGTTTGCTGGTTGGTCCGTGTAGAGCCAACTCATTCTTTTGAATCTTTATGCAGTATTCTGCCATAGGGTCTGAACCATCATTTCTCCAGGCAATTTCTTACTGATGGACATTTAAGAATTTTAATACTATAAAAACTGTCATGAACAGTCTTATAAAGAGACCTGGAGTTTGTAGAGTATTTCTACGGATTAATTTCTAGAAGGTTTGAAAGTGTTACTTTTTTAGAAAGGTGACTAAAACACAATCTGATCTTTTCATATTTCTCCGTGGCATTATGACTATTACTATACTGCTTTGATCACTTGTTGATAAATCTCGAGTTATTTGACCCTGTGAACAAAGACCTGAGACCAGAGTAACCAAAAGCAAGTTTTGTGGAATTCTGGTCCCATCTGTGTTCCATTAAAAGGATTCTGTAGTAAAGTTCATTTGGGAATCCCAGCACCCTATATTCACCTACTCGCCTTCCTTAGATATTAAATTCCGATGCCTTGATGAAGAGCCAGCTACTGAACCAGTATTTTCTACACTTATTATCAAGGAGTTACTTGGTTACCTATTACCTCTTGACATATTGTAGGAATAATAGAAGTTAGGAGATGCCACTTTAAATAGTTTTTTCTCTTGAAAATAAATATAAATGTTTCTGTATTTTATCTCTCTTCCTTGGAGAGTGGGCATTAACCTTTTCATGATCAGTTTTCCTTTACTTCCAGATCACCATGCCACAATGTGTTTGCTTAGAAATGGGGGGAGCATCCATGCTTGTGAAAGTTGTTCCTAAACTAGAAATAAGCAGACTCTTAGAGAGTCTGAGATGCTATCACACGAGTCAGTAGGTGAAGTCAGTTCCTGAAATCTCTTGAACCTACTTGACCTTCCCAAAGGCCTTCTTTGTTCCTTTAAAGATTCTCATCTGTATTTTCCCAGAAGTGGAGGATGGTGTATTTGGCTGTCATGAACTCCAGACCTACGTAACACACTTGTTTATTTAGGGCTGAGGTAGAGGGAGTATATTCTGCCAGAAGAAGAAAGGTGGTAAGTTCAGTAGCTGTATTCATTGTAAGGTAGCAAAAGAGATATTTGCAGTTCAACGAGAGAGAATCTGTGCTAGGTGGAGTCACCATTGACATCTTACAAAATGCCAGCCACTGTGTTAAGAAGTTTACTCAAATCATCTCACTTACTTCACTCAACAACAACTAAGAAATACTATTAGTATAGTATCAGGACCAATATAGAATCCTGGACTCGGTAAAGCTAAAAAAATCATACTAAAATAACAGAGCAGATGAAAAAAAAAGTAACAGAACTAAGATTTAAACGGTTTGCCAAATCTCAAGATTTGTATTTAATCACTGTGTTATTCTGTTGAGTGTGTGTGTGTGAGAGAGAGAGGGGTACAATAAGAATGAAATTAATCAAAGCTCTTGGTTAGATATGTCAGTTGAAGTTCCAGCCAAGCCGAAGTAAAATTTCTTCTTCGGTCATCTCTAGATCCCATTCCAGATGTTGTCTTCATATCTTCTCTGGAATGCCAGGCACAGTGGCATACACCTGTAATCCCAGAACTTGGGAGACTGAGGCAGGAGGATCGTGAGTTCAAAGCCAGCCTCAGCAATGGTGAGGCACTTAGCAACTCAGTGAGACTCTCTCTCTAATAAAATACAAAAAAGGGCTGGGGATATGGCCCAGTGGTCAAGTGCCCCTGAGTTTAATCCCCGGTACCAAAAAAAAAAAAAAGACTTCTCAGGAGCATCCTTTGACATCAGTTGTAACATATGCAATAGAAATCTACATTGCTGATAAAGGGACATAGAAACCTCTAACCTAAGAAGAAAAAACCCAGTTCAGAAGTCCAGAGTTTCATACAGTAAAAGTAAATAAATAAACAACCTTGGTTCAATTCCAAGTGAATTTGGACTATGCAAAGAAGTCAGCAGCATTTTCTCTGTTGGTAACTAATCAATACAAGTACCAAGAAAGACCTAGATGAATTTGTAGCTAGGTGCAATTGAGAAAGCAAAGCACAAATTTTTCCAAAGCTTTAAAAAACCTTAGGCCTATTTAATCTGGTGTCATAAGTACCTTGTCACATGCAGAAAACATACATTTATTCAACAAACATACATTGAACACTTCACTACTTTCAAGGCAACATGTTGATTATTACAGTGCCTACACAAACACACAAAATGAAAAGAAAAATTGCTGGACTGCATTTGGGAAGATTACAAAAACATGAAAGATTAAAAGAAAATATAAAAATGTGTATTACTAACTTCTGGCATGCAGAGAATCATTAGCAAGAAATAATTTAGATGGAACTGGTGAAATAAATTTTGTTGTAATGGAAATCTCATATGCATTTACTGAGTATATGATAGATCTAGGTTGGGGAACATGAGGGTTCACAGGATAGTCTCTAACCTCAAGCAGTTCACAGCTGAGTGGGAAAGAAGACATGAACAGGATGACAACCATACAAGTTATTAAGGGGTATAATAATGGCATAAACAAAAAGGTGAAGGAAAGTCCTAGGGAGCTGGTTGACCTTTATACAAATACATACATAAATCCAGCTGCATTTAGTCTCTGGAATGTTAGAGAAGATTTGGGAGGATCATAGACCAGAGCTTCCAAAGAGGAAAATACACGGAGGGTGGCTTGCCCAAAGCTAGCAACTGGCAGAAAGGGAAGAAAATCCTTCTTACATGCAGCTGGGAACCTTTGTGAGAGATCCAAAGACGTATGACCTTCTCTGCCACACTTCTTTCCTGGGAAGCGGTTCTCCCAACTGACGTTGCCCTCCTGCACAGCTCAAGTCCTTAAACATTTATAAGGATGCCCAAGCAATTGCCAGAAGCCAAAGGAAAATGCACACAGTTCGAAAACACACATTTTCACTACAGAATGTGGCAGTGGGTGCTTTTGTACGCACTATTTTATATTAGAACTACCTGCAACAAAGAGTTGCTGGTGTTCAGTGAAAAGTCCCCTTGCCTGGCATAGCAAGCATGCAAATAAACAGCTGCTGTGTCTGTAATGTCACTGCCTGTGAAAGGACCTCTTCTTTGTGTTGGATATATTGCTAGGCTAGTAAGAACTATCATCCTTTACAGGAATTAGTTGAACCCCCTTTGTTATCCAAAAAATAATGAAAACTGGAAAACCAATATCCAGCCACTATTCAATCTGAATCCCCTTTCAGTTATTAAATTACTGAGATACAGAGGCAGGACAGTTTTCTAGAAACTAAATAGGAATTTTAAACATGTTTACTTACTGCAAATTGAAGATGATTCTTCTTAGAAAGTAGCTAAGAGTTTTCTCAAAAGAAGAAAAAGATTTGTTCTTTTAAACATACTTTTAAAGAGAACTGATTATAATAGCAAAATTATGCAAACATTAAATG
This sequence comes from Tamias sibiricus, assembly GCA_025594165.1. Lineage (NCBI taxonomy): Eukaryota > Metazoa > Chordata > Mammalia > Rodentia > Sciuridae > Tamias > Tamias sibiricus. The sequence goes on from CM046662.1 coordinate 19,158,577, forward strand.
TCAAACAGTGAACAAAGTCTTCTAAATTGGATCACTGTTTGGAAAATGGTTAAAAACATTAACAAAATACCAATTAACAGATGTATAGCTGCATGAAAATTGGTAAAGCATAATGCATATTTTCATTTCTGACATTAGTGGTTGTTTAGATAAACTGAAAATCTTATCTGACCAAATATTCTGCTATCTCAAAAAGGTATAACAAGCATTCTTTTAATGAAATAGTTTTGATGATGGCATCTATAGAGATGCTGGTTTTCATAAATTAAAAAGTTGGTGTTTAAACACCCAGTAGTGCACAGGAACTAAGAATTTGAGCCTCAAATATTTGAGGAATTTTAAGTTGCCCATATAAAACCAGGAACTTCAAATGAATGTAATTTAAATCAACAACCAGAATTTTAAAATAATGTCAACAAAGGACACTAGAAGCATGTATACTATGTCCTAAGCACAAGAAAAGGGATAAAGAAAACTTTCCTGAAAGTTCATAATGGAGTATATTCACTTGTCTTAAACGTTTTATTTTTATGCTGTCTTCTTGTCTCATGTATTTGATTTTTTTATATTTGAATTCTTTGATACACACACAAAAAAATTGTAAAAATTGCATATATTTATAGGGTAACATGCAATGTTTTTTTTTTATTTTTAGTTGTAGATGGAGAAATACTTTTTTTTTTTCTTTTAATGTGGTGCAGGGGATCAAACCCAGTGCCTCACATGTGCTAAGCAAGAGTTCTACCGCTGAACCACAATCTCAGCTCCCACATGCAGTGTTTTCATACATGTATACATTGTGCAGTGCTGAAATCTATACAGCTGTCAATACATCTGTCTCTTCAAATGTTTATCATTTCTTTATGAAAGCTTTCAAAATCCTTCTAGCTTTTTGAAATATGCAGTACATTATCATCTATATTCATCCTATTGTGCAATAGCAAACCAGAACTACTAGCTCCTAACTTAATTTCGTACTCACTGATTAACCTTTCCTCATCTCCCCAACTCCCATCTCCTACCCTTCCCAGCCTCTGGAAACCAGCATTCTGTTCTTACAAGATCAACCTTTAAATCCCACGTGAGTTCTTGTCATTTCTGCATGACTTCTTTCACTTAACATAACGTCCTCCTCCAGTTCCATCCATTTTGTTGTAAATGACAAAACTTCATTTTTTTTGTGGCTAAATAGTATCCCATTGTGTTGATGTACCACACTTTCTTTACCCATTCATCCTTTGGAGGACATCTAGATTATTTCCGTTTCTTGGCTGTAGTGAACAGTGCTGCAGTAAACATGGAGAACAGGTATCTCTTCAATATACTGATTTCACTTCCTTTGGATATATGCCCAGTAGTGGATTGTGACATCCTATGGTAGTTCCATTTTTAAACTTTTGAAGAACCTCTGTGAAGTTTTTCCTAATGGCTGTACTAACTTACATTTCCACCAACAGTATGGAGGTATTCATTTTTCTCCACATTCTCCCCACCACTGATTATCTTTAATCATTTTGACAATAGCCATTTTGACTGGGGTGAGCTAATATCTCATTGTGACTTTGATTTACATGTCTCTGGTGATGAGGGACATTAAGCAGTTTTTCATATACTGTTGGCCATTTGTTTGTCATCTTCTGAGAACTGTTGATTTAGGATGTTCTGGGAATTACCGAGGTGTAAACTATACATGGACAGATGGCCTTGGGATAATCTGCTTCTGGCCATGATGAAATACCTCCCTGAATGATTAGAAAAGTGAAAATAAAAATATATGTAGTAATTATTTTGAAATATTGAATTAAACATAGCATAGCACTATGATCTACAAGAAAAGGTCTACAGTTCTCTAGTCAAATCATACAGATGAAGTATGCTCTGTGCTTGCCCTAATATTACACTTGTAGGTAGTGTCTAGATAGAGGGGGAAGGAAGAAAGACACGACACAGCCAACTCCAAGATTTGCAAAGACAAACACCTTTCTAGAAAGGCTAAGGTGGATAAAATGTTTGGGTGGTACCAAAGAAAGTTATACAGAGAAATATCTCCGGAAAGCTGTATAAAGGTCTTAGATTCTGCTGCTGAATGCTCTCCTGCACACATGCAGTATGAAACTCCATGAGGACAAAGAAAAACTTGGTAACAATAAGATGCTCAATGCACAAAGCTCATGCAAGGCTGTGGAGCATTAAGTCCTGAAAAGTGACAATGAAGAGCAGTCATGGACATAGACAGCACCTGGTAGCCACCCCACTGGAACCATGCTTTATGCACCCAAGTACTTAAATTAGCACTGAATAAAAAGTTACCTCAGAAAACTCTTAAAAAAAAAAAAAAAAAAAAAAAAAGATTTTAAGGATCAGCCTGATTTTCAAATAATTGACTTATTAGAACAAAGTCCAATGCTCTTTAAAAGACTAAAAACTAAATAAAAATAAAAATAAAAATCCAGACACCCAAAAATATGTAAAATTCACAATACTAGCTTACAATTCCTACGAGACTTATGAATAACATTTTCTTTCCTCCTTATATCTAGGAGAAAAATTGCTCAATAGAAACAAATTGAGGGGCTGGGGTTGTGGCTCAGCGGCAGAGCGCTCGCCTCGCACGTGCGCGGCCCGGGTTCGATCCTCAGCACCACATAAACATAAAATGCATTCATTGTGTACAACTAAAGTAAATAAATAAATATTTTAAAAAAATAAGAAACAAATTGAGAAATGAGAGAGAAAATGGGATCAGAGCTATTATAAATATTCTTGGTGGTTTAAAGGAAAATATGAACATAGAGAAATAAAAGAAATTGAAAAGCCAAAGGGATCCTTCAGAATTGAAACATACATCACATTTAAACTGAAATTACTGGAATTACTTTAGCAGACATTCAAATATTGCAGATGATGAGCTTAAAGACAAATAATAAAGTTATCCAAATGAAAGCTAAGATGCAAAATGATAGAAAGGAGGAGAAACAGATTCAGTGACCTGTGGTTGGGAAGTCCCTGACAGCACATCACTGGAGTCCAGAGGGGCAGTGATCAAAAAAGTTCTGTAGTAATAATGGCTGAAATTTTTCACAGTTGATGAAAAAATGGTAGATCTAACAAATTCCAGACTTCAGCTAGGATAAATATAAGGAAAACCACACTGGGACACATCATAATTAAATTGTTAACAGCCAGTGATAAAAGAGCATTAAGAGGGGGAAAAAATACCTTACCTAAGAAAGGAACAAAGGTAGAATTATTATAATGGTTCACAGAAAATATGATCATGTATATGGAAAAATCTTCAGAAAAACTACTAGAATTTTAAGTTTAGGAAGACCATAAGGTAAATATATTATAAACATTATTTGTGTTTTTATAAATTAGAAAAAATGATAGGAAATGAAACTTAAACTATAATTTACAAGTATCAAAAAAAACAAATAGTTACCCACAGAACTCCACCAAAAGAAAGCATGGCGGTGAGCTCCACAGTCCCAGATGCTTGGAAGACTGAGGCAGGAGGAGCACTTGGGTCTAGGAGCTTGAGGCCATCCTACACAGCATAGTGAGACCCCCATCTCTCTTTTCAAAAGCTAGCTAAATAGATATGCTGAATTCATTGGAAAACTCAGTGTTAAGATATCAATTCCATTGAAATTTATAGACTTTCTATAACCCCAATAAATTTCAGAGTTTATTACAGAAATTAAAAAGATGATTGTAAAGTTTATGTGGAATGGCAAAGATCTAACAGCTCTTCCTCCCCCCAAAAAAATTAAAAATAACAAAGTCGGACAACTTGTACTGCCTCATACAGACTTATTATGAAAATGATGTCACCAAGATAATGTAGTCTGAACATGCATCTGGGCATACATCAATAGAATAGACTCAGAAATAGACACACATGCATGATCAATTGTTTCTTGACACAGTAACCAAATAATTTCAACAGAGCAAATAGTCTTTTCAACAAATGGTGCTAGAACAACTGGATATCCATATGGAAAAAACAATAAGCCATGGAAAATGAATTGAAGTAAATTAACCCACAACAGACCTCAGTGCTAAAGCCAAAGCCATAGAATTTCCTGAAAACATTCTGCATTCAGAATGTTAAGACTGAAAACCAAATGTGAAAAAAATGGTTCAAGAAATGAGATGTATGAAAAATGGTGCTCTATATGTGTAATATGAATTGTAATGCATTATGTTGTCATATATAACAAATTAAAATTTTAAAAAAGCATGGGAATGCATGCATAAAAAAATGAATGAGATGTAACACAACAAATATCAGAATTAAGCAAGAACTTCACAAAGTAGAACTATGAGACAGCTTATCAAATATGAATGATAGAAAGCCATAAGGAATTGAAAATGGGGGAAGGATTAGTCTATTGAAAATGGCTGGGCAACTTGAAAAAACAACGAAATAAAAGTTTTGGAAACAACAACACCAAAAAAAACCCGTCAGTGATTTTTTTAAAACTGACAAATTGAACAACAGGATAGACATATAGGAACTGGAGAAATCCTGAAATGGAATACAGTTATAAAGAAATTACACCCCTCAAAACTAAAAACACAATGGTAAGTAAGTAGGTAAAAACTACATTTAAAAAGACTGAAAGAAATGGAGAATAAAGAAGAAAACCAAGAATGAGACCAATCAAAGATATTGTTGTGGTATCTCCAGAATGTAGTTCAGAGATTTATATCCATATCCTACCTAGACACAGTTAAAATAATAGACAAAACTCTTAAACAGAAAATATAGATTATTTGCAAAGAAATCCCAAATAAACAAATAGACTTCTTATTGTCAAAAGGGTGGATAGGTTATGGAGTCTCTGTGAAAGGAACCACTGAGCTAGAGCCAGTCCATGGTATGAAAATACTTTGTGTAAAACCAATGACTGGGAAAACTGTGCTCTTTATATTTAATATGAAAGGAATTGTACTCTTAAAGCATGTATAACAAATTTAATTAATTAATTTTTTTAAAAGTGGATAGGAAAAATAATTCCAGAGGAAAATACCTCAAGGTATATATCTGGAGAAACTATTATTTAAGAGTGAAACCATAATAAAAACATTTTCAAAGACAAATAGAGCTCAATTACCATGAAACCAGTAGTAAAACAATTAGTGACCAAATTAAACCAGCAGGGAAAACTAGGATAAAAAAAAAATGCTGAGCAAAATATTTTTATAACATTTTGGAAAATATGAACAAGTATTGACTTTATGGGAGAACAGTAATGTCATTTAATCTACAGGTGGTGTAAATAAAAGTAGAATTAAGTCCTGGATAACAACTCATGAGACAGAGCTGGAGGCAGGGCCGTGCAGTGATTTAAAGAATTCTAAATTCCCCAGAAGAGGTAAAGATATAAGCAGCTCTAATTTTGTTAAATATGCATGGTAAATTTTAAGAATAATAAAAAGAAAATACATCAAATAGTGTACAAACCAGCAGAGGACATACATATTTTCTATTTTTACTTCTCTATTTTAACTAGAAAGTATTGAATAAGATGACAAAAAAACATAAAAATCTATCAAATCATAAAAACTTGAATAAATTAAGCTTGCTCTTAGAGATGAGATGGGCAAATTGGATTAAAATTACTCAAACCAACTTAGTTATTTTCCAAATTACAGACACAAAGGGGTTGAAAGTAAAAGGGGTAGGCAAAGATTTACCAAACAGATTCTAACCAGAAAAAGTTGCCATTGAAAGTTCAATATGAAATTGACATTAAATCCACTAAAGCAAAATCCTCTTTAGATGTTAAAAAAAAAAGCTCACAACATTGATGAAAATTAGGAGCCACCAGGAAACCTAAAATTTTCATGCATCCAAGTATCTAACCTCAAAATACATGTAAACAAAGTTAGACTTACAAAACCACACTCTTAATGGAATATAAGTATCACTTTCTGATGGTGAGGTCAAGCATTTGAAAATTTAATAAGAACATAAAAAGGATTTGAATAAGACATTTAGCAAGTTTAATGACATGAATGCACAGAGACGTCAACACCCAAATTAGAGAATAGGTATTCACATTAAGCGTACACAGACATTTACAAAATTATCACCCAATTTTGAAACATAAAGAAATCATAGGAAACAAAATGAAATCTCAATAAATGCTAAAGAATGGGTATCATACCAACTAATTTAATTAGAACACTTAAATCAGTAATAATAATGACTTAAAATTTTCATATATTCAGAAAAGTAAAAGTAAATAGATCAAAGAGAAGAATAATAGAATAATAGAAATAGAATAATAAAAATAATGGGAATGCCCATATCAAATTTCAAAACATGGAAGAAAAATTAATTCCTAAAATTCCCATACTGGGAAAGAAGACAGTGGTAGGAAAATAATAAAAATTTTAGAAAATAAACCAAAAGAAAAAAAACTACAATTAAAGGTCAAGAGTTGGTGCTTTGCAAAGATTTACGAACTATGCATGCTCAAAGTGGATGAAGAAAGGACAGAAGACACTGTAGCAATTAAAAACAAGTACAGAATATTATGTACAACTTTACTTCAATAATTTAAAAAGCTTCAGATTACCTGACTAATCCTGAAAAACACAATTTATCAAACCTGATTCAAAGAGGAAAAAATAGAAAAATCAAAGGATCATTAAAGAATCAAGAAGCATAATACCCAACAAAACACCCATTAAAACCAATGGAGGGGCTGGGGCTGGGGCTCAGTGGTAGAGCGCTCATCTCGCATGTGTGAGGCCCTGGGTTCGATCCTCAGCACCACATTAAAAAAAAAAAAAAAAAAAGGTGTCCACCTACAACTATAAAATATATATAAATGAATCAGTGGTTTAAAATGTACATTTCCACCCAGGGGCACTTAACCACTGAGTGACATCCCCTGCCCTTTTTATTTTTGCTTAAGGCCTCACTGTGTTGCTAAGGCTGGTTTTGAACTTGAGATTCTCCTGCCTCATCCTCCCAAGCTGCTGGGATTACAGGTGTGTGCCACTGTGCCCAGCCTGAATTTTTAATTGTTGCCCAATTCTCAAGCAAGGGCAGCCTGTGTGTTCTCAAAAGTTTACCCCAAAATGCTCTGTTCTTTCTGTGGCACATGCTTGTGCTAACTCCTCAAAATAGAACTTAAGGAGGAGACTAATGATTCATTACAGTAAATTGATGGTGTTGGTAATAATGCTTGTTCCATATGTCTGAAAGAGAATTGGTAATGGATTAATAACATATCTGAGCAGATGAACTAATACCTACCTAGTAGATAAGTTTGCTTTGGTCACAGTTGTCTATGAATATGAGTTTCGAAATGAACATAAAGCCTTAACTTAGATATTCATTGTTTTAGAATCATCACTGCCTTAATGTTCAAACGTCTATTAAGTTGTCCTGATAAACAAAAACTGCATGTTTGTTTATGGCTTTTTGTAAATACAGATGCCGTGATCAATGGCTTACTTCTGTTTTGTGATAATGTTTGTTAATTCAGCCAATAGTTATTTACAAAAAGTGGAGTATGTAATTGTTCTTCATGTACAAGAACTGTTCCCCCAGCAAAACCTTAGTTACCTGGATTGTCTTAAGATCATTTGTAAAACTGAAATTCAATGATTAAAAGGAAGCTAGAATTCTCAAAAAAAAAAAAAAAAAAAAAAAAAAAAAAATATATATATATATATATATATATATATATATATATATATATATATATATATTTCCTTCAGCCAGTTATTTTTGCACATACCAAGGCAGTTTTTCAGGTGAATTATGCTGTATGTTCAAGGAACAGGTAATAGCACAGCTAGATTGTGTTAGAAGAGGAAACAAAACTTCTAATTCAGATATAAGGCTAATATAAATTTGAAGTCAAATCCAGACAGTGAGGAGGAAAAGAAAAAACAACTATTGGCCATCAAACTAATGAGCATATATGGATATTTTGAAATAGCAGTTTCAAACTGTCCAGTTAAGAGCAGCGATCAGCAAACTATAGCCCACAGCCAAATCTGGCCACAAAATCTTGCTTTTGAGTAGTCTACAAGCTGAGAATTCTTTTTTTTTTTTTTTTTAATATTTTTGAGGAGGAGGAGGAAGAGGGGCTGCCATCACCATAGAAACCAAATGATGCCTACAAAGTCTAGGATATTTACTATCTGGCCATTTACAGAAAAACCTATGCAGAGAAAACTTACACAATGAGTCCAGTAGTTCTGGGGCCCTTATTAAAGGGGAGAGTGGCATGCAGAGATGTGCTTACAGCTAGAGCACCTGTCACGGTGAAGGTCAAGGTCAGCAAGCCAAGCCAGCAAGCCAGAGATTGCCAGCAAACCAGCTGAGGCCAGGGGAGAGGCTGGGAACAGACTCTTCCTCAGGGTCCTCTGAAGGAATCCCGTAGAGTGCCTGCCTGTCGTGTGCAGGGCCCTCGGGGTTCAGTCCCTAGTACCACCAGAAAATTCAATTCAATTTTTTAAAAAAGGAATCAGTTCTTCTTCAAACATCCTTAGTTTCGGACTTCTAGCTCTCAGAAATGACTGTAAATGTCTGCTCTTCACGTGACTTCAGGTGACTTCACGTAGCATGTTGTAGTTATTAGCAAACTAACTCAAATTATTCTGAAGATAACAAATGAAGCAATGTATTAGAGATCAATGGGGCATCTGCCTTGATGAGGTGGTTGGGGAAGACCTTCCTGAGAATGTGTCATGTCGGGTGACCCCAGAAAGGTGGGAAGGCTCCAGGAATGGCAAAAGTTGGGGGCAGAGCACCCGGGGAAAGGAACAGTGGGGGATGTAGCCAACCTGCTGAGGTTGGAAAGTTTATTAAAACTGATTAAAGGAAAGTGGCGCGGTGGCGCACGCCTGTAATCCTAGCACTTGGGAGGCTGAGGCAGGAGGATCGCGCGTTCAAAGCTGGCCTCAGCAGTGGCAAGGCACTTAGCAACTCAGTGAGACCCTGTCTCTAATAAAATGCAAAAAAAAGGGCTGGGGATGTGGCCCAGTGGTCCAGTGCCCCTGAGTTCAAACCCTGGTACCAAAAATAAATAAATAAACAGATAGATAGATAAATAAACTGATTAAAGGGAATGTGATTGGGGTTGGGGGAGGAAATGGTAGTTTCTGGAGGTCTTTTAAAGGATAGATTGCCAAAGTCAGAATACACAAAGTGAAGTCCCTCCTTATGTATTTTCAGTCACCAAGGCCAAGCTCATGGCATAGAACCCCTGAGAACTCAAACAGAATCACCTTTCTGTGCATGCTTATACATTGCCTCAGTTTGAATGTGGTTAAAGTGCCACTTCCAGAGATGACAGTCACAAAATCCGATTTACCGGATAGGGCTCCAAGCCCAGACTTTTCTGCAAAGTATTCCTTCCACCACTGCGATGTGCTAGCTTCATTGTCGACTTGAGTATTCCTTCTTTGTCTCCCACCTCAAAACACTGCTCATTCTAATCTTCAGCTCTAACTCATAAAGTACATTTCAAACAGGTAACGGAAAGTGCCATGGACATAAAACTCAAAAGGCAAAACAATGGTTTAGAATGAAAATTCAGTCTCCCTCCTTCCCTGTCCTTTTCCAAAGAGTTTCTTTGCCAGAGGCAGCCACTATAACCAGCAAAGTCCATGCATTTGTAAACATACATGTAAACTTTATTTTTGGAACAAGAGCAACTATACACACACTTCTAACCCCTTATTATTTGTCTCAGAATTTCCATGTTGGTGTTAGAGAACTGCTCATTCTTTTTTACCAGCTGTATGTATTGTTTTCTCTTGTGGTTCTAATTTGTTGCTAGATTCTCTCTATTTTACAGAGTTGAACTGTGTATCTCTTTTTTTTTTCCCCCAATTTGTTTTCTCTTTCCCTTGAAATTGGAGCTAATATTACCCACTTGCACTCTCCCGAATTCTTTCCCAAAATAAGCAAAATCGCCCTATACAATAGAAGGGTAGCAGAGTGTTCTTTTGCCATAAATATCTGCAAAAGACATGGTAAATTCTAGAAGGCGGTGTAGCTTATTGGTTAAGAATACAGATTGCCCAAGTTCCATTCTGAACTCTGCCACTCGCAGCTATGTGACTTTGGACAAGTTATTCAAGTTCTGTCTCCTCGATTTTCCTTAACTGTAAAATGGGAGTAATAACAGCACCCATGAGCATCAGGTGGCTGAGCTGATTAATGATGTGTTAGTGAAATGCCCCACGTGTGGTAAAAGCGTAGTCAGTGCCAACTCTTGTTCATGCCACTGTTCTGTCTTAGAGAATGGGTCATCCTCCCAGGGTCTCTTGGGGAATGCACCATGATCACCAGCAAAGTGAAACCCACTCTCATCTCTTCTTTCTGCCTCCTGAATCCTACCTTCTTCCCTCTGTTCTGGGGGATGCTTGGGTGTCTGTTTTCCTATTAAGGAAACATGGCAAGTACCTTGCTGTCCTCCCGAGCTCTACCTGGTAGCTTCTCTTCAGATCCTGTGACAAGTCCTTGCTTCCGGCTGCAGAGGCAAGAGTAGAGCGGAAAAGGAAAGGTTTTATTAAAGGATAGCATGAAAGACTTCCCCCAGAGGGAAGAGGGGACCCAGAAGGCAGGAATGGTGGGAAAAGGGAGGTTTTCTCCCTTTTATATCTAAGGTCTCTTTTGTTCTCCCTAGTCTCTTTGCTTATCTCCTGGGGTCCTGCCAAAAGGTGTGACACAGGTGGGCCCCACCCCTGGGGGTAGGGGAGGGAGTGATCTGGCAGGAGGGGCTTAGGGCAAGTTGATTAGCCCTCCCTGTTTGCTGGGAGCTACTTCCTTAACATTCTTTAGAATGGGCCCTGACATTGCAGACATTAACATTTTAATCTCCCAGACATTGTTCTGGTTTTCCCAGGGCTCAGACCGACTCCATTTTCTTTATTAGACTCGATATTAGACCTGATTTACTTAACTACACTCACTACCTGTCTTTAAATCTGGCTTCAATCCCATCCTGACTGACTGTGTCAGGGGACAAGCTGGAAGTTGACCTTTGTCCTAGAAGCAACTGTCTTCATACAAACTCGGCTCCACCCTGCTTTGAAGGTTAATTCTATATGTCAGTTGGTTGGGGACACAGGATTGCCTGATACCTGCTTAAATATTGTTTCTGGGGGTGTCTGAAGGTGTTTCCAGAAGAGGTTTATTGTTTGAATCAATGGACTCAATAAAGCAGATTGCCCTGCCCATTGTTAGGGGAGCTCATACCATCTGTTAGGGGACCAACCAAACTAAAAAGCAGAGGAAGGGAATCCACTCTGCCAAGTTGTGTGAGCTGGACACCAGATTTCCCCTGCCCTTGGACTAGGACTTACACCTTTGGTCCTTCAGGTTCTCAGGCCTTTGGTCTTAGACGGAAACTGCACCACTGGCTGTCTGGGGTCTTCAGCTTCCAGAGGGCAGATGATCATGGGCCTCCTCAGCCTCCATCATCAAGTGAGCCAGTTTCTGGTAATGCATGTGCAAAAAGACACACACACACACACACACACACACACACACACACACACACACCCCTTCATTACGAGTTTGGTCCTCTGGAGAACTCTAATACACTCCCTAGCCCAAACCTGAGGCCCATCTGCTTACACACACACACAGCTGCCAACCACAGACAGGATAGTGAGAGCCTCTGGGGCCTCAGGGCTGCCGTAAGCACTGTGTAAATGCTCGTAAGTGCCTTATATTTCACTGTACCTGGGGCCCTGGCAGGCACTGAGACAGGTTTCTGGCTCTGGAGCTCTGGAGTTTGGGTGAGTCCCAGCTGGCCCTCCTAGGCAGGAGTGACCCAGTTAGTGTGGTCACCCAGAAATGTCCATGTGTGTGTGTGCCAAACCACAAATCAACAGCCTTGCAGGCAGCTCTGGTTCAACTTCTAAAGTGAGCAGATAGTTTAAAACCTCAGTGATGATTTAAATCATTTAAGATGTACATAACTCAGATTTAACAAGACAGTTAAATTTAACAAGATGCCGTTAAATACCAGTGATTGTTTAATATGGATGGGGTGGAAAACTGCCACATAGGAGATGCATATTAGCATTAATTACTGCTACATCATTTTAATAATCAGCATTTAAATTTTAACATTTCCCATCAAATTGGTAGGTTCAACGTACGGAATCTAAATTTAGTATGTAAACATGGATATATGGTCTTTGAAGACCTTCTTCCTCCAAAGGGCTCAACTAACCTACCAAAGACTATTCTGAGCACTTTACAAATAAGTATCTCCAATGATCATACCACAGGGTACTTACGTTCATTTTTTTATTTTATATATAAGGAAACTGAATTATAGGGTGAGCATATCCCCCAAAGTCCAACAACTATGAAGTCATGGAGCCAGGATTTGAACTCTAATGAACTAAATCTAGAACCCAAAGCTTAATTCCTGATCATACTTTCTAACAGATGATGGCATATTTGCAAAGGTATAAGTTTGAAACTCTAACATGGAGGGGACTTGGGTCTTTGAGTCAGGTAAACCTGGTCTAGAACACTGACTGAGGGCTAACCCTGCTTCTTCTGTGCAGGGTCGTACTAATGCATGCTCACAGGGCAAGTTAGTGTGTGTACAGAGTCTTGCTCAGGGTCCAGCCCATAGTAGGCATGTAAGTTCTTTCACTGGAAAGTATTTATAGAGCACTTTCTATGTACTACCCTCGGGGTAAACACAAGACCAAATGAGGAAAAAAAAAAAAAAAGATACAATGCACTTGTGCTCTATCACACACGCACAAGTGGGTATATGGTCAAGATTGATGGGTGTTGGGAAGGAGAGGCAATGCTATAAGAAACTATATAAAGGGGACTTTGGACCAAGATTTAAAAAAAAAAAAAAAAAAATAGCTTCCATGAGGAGGTGATGAACACGTGTAACCCTCATCTATTATAGAAGCAGTTGACCTAGTAGATCTTCCCATCTCTATGCATTGACGAACATGCAGAACGTGTGAGGGGTTTTTTGGTCTTTTTTTTTTTTTTTTTTTTTTTTTTTTAGGTTTTGTTTTTGTTTTATTTTGTTCTTATGTTTTGCCTTTTTGCTACTGACTGTTCAATTGCAAGCTGGATGGTTCATAGACACTTAAACATACTCATACCTATTTTTTTGTTTTGATTTTTGCTTGTTTAACATTCCTAGCATTTTTAAGGCAAGTATTTCTTTTTTTTTTTTTTTTTTTTAGATTTAGGTTAAAAATTTATTTATTTTTTTTAATTATTTATTTACTTATTCATCATGCACAAGTATAGTATCTTTTTACATACAACTGCTTGTATACAAAGTATATAAGTACCATTCAGATCTTCAATCATGCATTTAGGATAATGATATCCATCTCATTCAACCATTTTGGTCTTATTTTTATTAGGAATTTGAGCCTTTGAACTTGAGCCCATTGTGGCTTGGTAGACTGGCTCAAGAATTGGTGTAGAGATTTGACCCCCACAGGGATAGTGTTAAGGAAACCTCAGTGTTGATCTCCTCTGACACAAGAGGTACTCGGCAAATATTCAATTAAATAAATTAAAAAAAAAAAGAGGTACTCAATCACTGTTAAATGAATAAAGTACAAAATATGGGGAGAAATCTAGGGTTTTCATAGTACCTCACATTATCCGGGACTCTTTTTCTCTGTACGGTTTAAGTACAGCTCAATGGCTGGATTACTAGGTTTAAATTATCTTACCACCCACAAGCTGTGCGATTTTGAGCAAGTAATCTCTCTCTGTGTGCTTCAGTTTAGTCTGTGAAAAATGAATTATGCTGAGGACTAAACCAGATAACGTGTCAAGACCTGCAGTCCCTGGCCCTTGCTGGTCCTCATGCCAGTGTCCACTGGGGAGAGGGCAATGGCAGGTGGTTGAATGGTTTTTTGAGCCCCGTGGCTCACCCTGGTTGGTCAGAGCATCTTCCTCCTACTTGAAAGGAAAACAGAGGTTGGGAGGCCTCAGGTCACACAGCTATGCAAATAGGCTAGCTGGTGACAAACCCACTGCGCCAGGTGAACCAGCAGAGGCTCTCAGAGCAGAAATGTGCCATGGAGAAGACATGCAGAGAAAAGCTGTTCAGGGACCTTCCGTGTGTAAGAGCGTGAGGTCCAGTGGAAGTAAGTCCTTCCTTTGGAGCAAATAGCTGAACCTGCCATACCTTGACCCCTGACTGTTTCCCCTCCTGCCTTTCTCTGGAATGGAGATGGGGGTGCAGAATTATGCAAACCAGTGCCTCTCCCGTAAGCTCAGCAAGAGAAAGATGAGAGGTCAGACAAAAGCAAGCTACTTCCCCTCACCCAGGGACTCCAGATCCTGCCACAATAGTGACTGCAAGCTGTGCACTCTCAGCATTTAGGAGGCTGCAGCTAGGGGAACAGAGCTGCTGCAGCCATTAAGAGACCAGCACTAGGTGCCTTGTGGGAACTCAGCACCTTGCTTTGTTGCAGGTGTTGGGCTTGTCCTGGCCAGGGCTTCTCAACCTCATCTCTATTGATTTCCATTGTTGTGGGTATGGTGTGCATTTATTGCAGGATATTTAGCAATATCCATTTATTTATCAGTAGATCTCCCTTCGTAATGACAATGAAAAATGTCCCTAGACATTTCCAAATGTCCTCTAGGGGACAATATTGCCTGCAGTTTAAACACACACACACACACACACACACACACACACACACACACACACACACACACGGAGTTACAGGTTGATTTGAAAACAGGTTTTCCAGGCACAGTGGTGCACACCTCTAATCCCAGCAGCTTTGGAGACAGAGGCAAAAGGATTGCAAATCCAAAGGCAGCCTCATCAACTTAGCAAGACCTTAAGTGACTTAGATCTTTTCTCAAAAAAAAGTGGGGTGGGGGGCAGTGTTGGGAACGTGACTCAGTGTTTAAGTGCCCCTGAGTTCAATCCCTGGAACTCCCCGCCCCCCAAAAAAAGATACTCTTATTATGGATTAGGTGTATTGCCAGCTTTCATCCAGAAATAGAGCTGGACATTACCGAAGGAAAAAGCCCCAGACCATTAGGCTAAATGGTTTTGCTCTGTCTTTGGGAGCTGGGGCAACTCAGGAAGCATTTGGCTCACCCCCTTGTCAAGGTGGAAGGGGGCAGTCATAAGATGCTCATTTCACTCAACTTACTTTAGGCTTTCTATGGCTCGTCTATATTTTTAGCAAATAGTTTCTCAGCATCTAATGTGAGGTGGTATGAAACATGTCCAGGGAAGTGAGCTAAAAGGAAAAGGGACTACAGAAATCTCTTCCACATCTCAACCACCCTCTCCAGAGACATAGCAGAAAGCCTTCAGCAGGTGGATGGGGATTCCACCATACTGGCCAACATTCACCTTGACCACCATGCTTGCTATTATCCAGTAAATATCTCTTGGGCATAGGTTCACTACTAACATTAATGGATCAAATCCCAGGTCTACCATAGTTTAGTTGTATGGTGAAGATGTTTCTTAACCTCTCTTCAATATTATCATGTGTAAAACAGAAGTAATAACATCTATGTATAGAAGAATTTCTAGCATATAGTTAATGGTATCAAATTGTTACTGTAATTTTTTTCATCAATATTATAGTTCATAATCTAGTATATGGCTTCATTTAAGCCTTATAAGATTGGCACTTTTATTTTTTCCATTTTATAGATGAGGGAACCAAGGCTTAAAGAGATAGGAAACTAACCAAAGTTACTTAGCTATGATGTTGCAGAGCCAGATTTTAAACAGTGTTTTCGATCCCAAGGTCACACTTGACCACCTTGAAACCATATGGTTATATGAAATCTTGTAAATAAAGTACCAATCAAGAGTAGGATAATGAATAACAGGAATTTTCATTTTCAGATTTATCAGTGGTGCCCATATTTCTGAAGAGAGATGATGTATATATATGGTTGGGTTGATTAACTGTCACATTGTCAGTACTTCAATTCAAAGTCTACATTATACTTGGTAAGGAGGGAGGTTCAAACTCCTTTTGTTTTGTTTTGTTTTTTTATTTGTTTTTACCTTTGTTCAAATTATTATTGGTGAATTTACAGTTGCATGTAACAATAGGATTTGTTGTTATATATTCAATCGTGCACACAATATAGCAATATTATCTGGCCTGTATCACTCCCCAGCACTTCCCTCCTCCCTCCCCTTCTCCCAACTCCTATCCCTTTCCATACTGATCTCCCTCCCTTTGCTTTTCATGAGTTCCCCATAGGCCCCACCTTTCTTCCTTTTTCCTCTCTAGCTTCCACATGTAAAAGAAAACATGTGACCCTTGACCTTCTGAATTTGGTTTATTTTCTTAATATAATGGTCTCTCTTTCCATTTTTCTGCAGATGACAAAAATTCATTTTTCTTTACGGCTGAATGTGGTATATAAACCACATTTTCTTTATATAAACCACATTTTCTTTATCCATTCTTCCATTGATAAATACCTAGGCTGATTCCATGGTTGGGCTATTGTGAATTGTGCTGCTATAAATACAAGTATGCATGCATCACTATAGTATGCTGACTTTAATTCTTGAGGATAAATACTGAAGAGTGGTATAGCTGGGTCATATGGTGGTTCCATTCCTAGTCTTTTAAGGTTTAGCCATACTGATTTTCATAGTTGTACTATTTTACAGTCCCACCAACAGTGTAAAGTATTCCTTTTATTTTACCACATCGTTTTTAGCATTTTTTTTATCGTGTTCTTGATGAGTGCCATTCTAACTGGTATGAGATGAAATCTCAGCATAGTTTTGACTGCACTTCCCTAATTGCTAATGATTTTGAACATCTTTTAATGTATTTATTGGCCATTCATGTTTCTTTTGAGAAGTGTCTGTTTAATTCATTTGCCCATTTATTAATTGGGCTATTTGATTTTTTGGTGTTAAGTTTTTAGTTCTTTATATTCTAGATAGTAAGCCTCTGTCAGAAGAGTAGCTAGCCAAGATATTCTCCTATTCTGTAGGTTCTCTCTTCATATTCTAATTGTTTCCTCTGCTGTGCAGAAGCTTTTTAATTTGATGTCATCCCATTTATTAACTCCCAGCATTATTTTCTGAGCCTTATGGGTGCTATTGAGACAGTCATTGCCTGTGCTTACATGCTAGAGTGTTGATCCAATGTTTTCTCTTAGGATTTGCATAGTTTCTGGCCTAATTCCTAGGTCTCTGATTCATTTTGAGTTGAATTCTGTGCAGAGTGAGAGATAAGGGTCTAATCTCATTGTTCTACATATGCATAACTGGTTTTCTCAGCACCATTTGTTAAAAAGGCTCTTTTCTCCAGTGTATGTTTTTGGTACCTTTGTCAAACATTAGATGACTGTAGGTGTGTGGGTTTGTCTCTGTGTCTTCTATTCTGTAGTGATGTTCACATTTCTAATCGGGAAACTTAAGTGGGTGAGTACTCTGAGCAAATCCCCCAGATGTAAAGAAGGGGGAAAACTCTTCTCCAGGACCCCAAGAAACCAAGAACTCCAAATTCTCTCAGGCTACATAAAGCCACGTTTTCCAGAACCTTCTGGTTTCTGCCCTATTTCCCCATGCAGCCATTCTTCCTGCTGAGTTACATATTTTTTCCTAAGTGTTAGACAGCTAGCATTCATGAAAGGCTTGATTAGGACAGTAATTGTGCACCTGAATCTAGTCATCCATTGATTTTTAGGCTCATACTGAAAAATCATGTTGAGAATTAAAAGAAGCGTGCTCTCCATCCCTGAAATAAGCCCTTTTTACAGCAATGTCAGCAAAGCAAACATCAGCATTAATTAATGTGACTTGGGAACGTGTGATGTTTTCCTTTAGATCTGAAGGGGGCTCTCGGGGGAGGACAGAATGACAGCCAGCATCACCAACTCTCTGGGGTAAAAGGAGCTAAATTCAGGACGCAGAAGTAGACTCCTTTAGCTTAAAAGTGGAATAAAATGCTTCTGAGACCTCAAGTGGCTAACAGTTAAACCAACGACTAATGCTCAGTGTCTGATGGGTGGACAGTTACATTGCAGAGGTCACTGTCAGTGGTGGAGGTATCTTGGCCTTGAGGAAGACTGTGAGAAATCATTCTGAGCATGAGGACTTTTTTCAGTCCTTTGATAAAATCATAAGTCTGAAAAAAATAATCAGCTCCTTCTATACAGCAATATCCTTTGATTTTATTGATAATAAAACAGATCCTTTTCCTTGCCCCCTGAATGAGTGCCTAGCGCTGCCATAACAAATGATTATTTTTGGTGACCTTTTTTTTTATTTTTATAATTTTTAATATGTACAACTCATAGTGCATATATTTAGTATCTTTTTACATACAACTGTTTGTATACAAAGTATATTCATACAATTCAGGTCTTCAATCATGCATTAAGGAAAATGACCTTAAACAACGTTTTTCGCTGGGCGTGGTGGCGCACGCCTGTAATCCCAGCACACTTTGGGAGGCTGAGGCAGGAGGATCGCGAGTTCAAAGCCAGCCTCAGCAATGGTGAGACACTTAGTAACTCAGTGAGACCCTGTCTCTAAATAAAATACAAAAAAGGGCTGGGGATGTGACCCAGTGGTCGAGTGCCCCTGAGTTCAATCCCCGGTACCACAAAAAAAAAAAAAAAAAAAAAAAAAAAAAAAAAAAAAAAAAAAAAAAAAAAAAAAAAACGTTTTTCAGGGATGGAGAGCACGCTTCTTTCAATTCTCAACATGATTTTTCAGTATGAGCCTAAAATCAATGGATGACTAGATTCAGGTGCACAATTACTGTCCTAATCAAGCCTCTCATAGTTCTGGAGGCTAGAAGTAAGGGGTCCAAGAGCTGGCAGGGCCATTCCCTCTCTGAAGGCTTCTGGTGCTGTCCAGCCATCCTGGGCATCACGGACATGCACGGCTCTAGTCTGCCTCTGTCTTCAGAGGGTTTAGTGGCTTCTTCCCTGCTCCTCTCTGTTTTCCAGGGACATGAGTCCCACCCTAAGTCAGTACAACCACATTTTAACAAATCATATTTGCAAAGACCCTATTCCAAATATAGTCACATTCTCCATTTCTGGGTAGTCCTAGATTTTAGGGGACACCATTCACTCCACTTCCTTCCCCTTCCAACTCCCCAGTCGCAACAGACGAGCCTTAGCCACGGTGGCATCCCTTTGGCTCTCTGAATGAATACACCTTGACTTTTCCCACCCTAGCACATTTTGAACTTCCAAGTCCTCTCTGTCTAAAAATGTGCCCCCTTCCCCTCACTCAGCTCTTGGCCTGGCTGGTTCCTTCCCACGCTTCAAGGCACAATTGAAATGTCACCACCCCCAAGAAACCTGGGTCTATCCTATGAAGCCACCTGTTCCCATTATCCTAGTCTCCATGCTGATTTTTCTTTTAGCACTTAGCACTAGATCAGTGCATTGTTACCTTTTCTGTCCTGTATACACACGCACACACACACACACACACACACACACACACGCACACACACACACTCACGTTTTCTAGTCTTCCTCACTCAAATGTAATCTTGTCTGCTTGCTTCACTGGTTTGTTCCCTGCTAGTTTCCATGGTCAAAATTTTATAAAGTTCCTGTCACATATTATATGCTAAATGAATTGTTTAATGGAGGAGAAAAAAAAAAAAAAAAAAAAACACTACTGAGTATTTGTTACATGCAAGGCAAAGTGCTGTGTACTTAGGGGACAAGAGTGATGCAAAATATAAACTCTACCCTCCCGAAACTTGGGTTGGAGGCAAGATCAAAGGGGAACACAGATAATCTCAGAATTAAGTTTAAGCAGAGATGGAATAAAAGTTGCCCCAACAAGCCAAAGCAAATGATTTAGCCAGCCTGGCAGTCTCCAGGGAATAGAGGGACACAGGTGGGTGATAAAGTTAGAAAGTTGCTTTCAGAGCAAAAGGGAGCTGGTATTGATGCACAAGGAGCAATTCATTGCACATACAGCCCTGGGTAACCTCTAGGGCATCTGGCACATCTGTGAGCTTGACTCAGTGGATCCATGTGCAATGGGTGTCTAAGCCCAGCTGCTGGGCAGGCAAGGCAGTCAGGGGGAAGATACACACATGGTGCCTTCCTGAGCTAGGAAGGCCCCGGTTCCCCAGAGGCCTGGAAACCATATGAGATCAATGAGTTCTGACACCCAGGGGCAACTCAGGACACACTCCCAGTGCCTACCCTTGGGTGCTCCAGGATAGCACAGGTTCTGCACAGCAGTTTTCATTATGTTAGTGCCCCTCTCTCCAGTTCCCATCCTGAAAAGACCATTGGAGCTCCTAGTTAAATTAAATTTTGATTCTTGGAATAAACCATATTCAACCATTTGCTCTAAGAGACATCTGGCTGGAAGAGCCACCTTTTCTGCGTTTTCCCCTACTCCTTCTGAATCCCTCTGGTCATCCAGGTGCAGGTGGGTGGCACCTGGGTGAAATGCTCACTTCCCACAAGAGTCTACAGCAGACGATATGGCAGAGCAGAGGGGAATCGCTTACGTGCAATAAATTAAAAAAATAGAAACTTTTCTCTGCAATTTGCTGGTTAAAATCAAACGTCTTCCTAAACGAAGTAGACCCTTCAAGAAGAAATATGTAAATGTGTAACACGACAGCACTACTCATGGGTCCTAAAGATGTAATGGTGGGCCCGTGTGCTGTTTTTGTTGCCTGAAAGAGATGATGTGGGAAAAAAACTGCTTAGCACAGTGGCTGCCACACTCAGCCTGTTACTGTTAGCTACTAGGGCTGGTGTTATGTTCATGTTCTCATATCACTTGAAGTAGGAATCTCCATAGTACTCAGGACACGAGGCTGGAACCCCTCCTTAAACACTTGAGAGTAAGTGTTGGCTAAAGGGGCCAGGGGAGGGGTAGAGAGGAGGATGGCTGGGGGAAAGGGCTTCAGAGGAAAGAGTAGAAGTATGAACTGCTATGGAGAGTGGAATACTAGCACTGAGGTTTTAGTCAGGTTTTGTGGAATGCTATGAATGACTACCCTCCACGTCTGTGTTCACTAGACTATACGCCCAGTGTTTAAGCACCTAGAGTTGACCTGGTAGAGTCTCTTGACGTGACATTACAGAATGACCTCACAGTGGGCTCTGGGACAAGGAGGCTGGGTGACCCCAGTCAGACCCGTGGTACAGATGGGTGTGGTGTTATTTTCCTAGGGTTGCCACAGTAAATGGGCCCGAAAAGTGGGGACTAAGAACAAATCTGTGCTGCTTCACAGCTCTGGTGGCCAGAAGTCCAAAATTGTACAGGGCCATGCTTCCTCAGGGGGCACGAGGGGAGTATCTGTCATTCACCTCTTCTAGCTTCTGGCGGCTCTCAGCTTTCCATGACTTGTGGCCATGTCACTCCAGTCCCTGCTCCTGAGGTGGAGTTGCTTTCTGTGTCTCAAGTCTCCCTCTGCCTTTGTCTCATAGAGGGCCTGTCACTGTGTTTAAAGCCCACCTGAGTAATCCAAGATGATCTCCTCATGCCTAGATCCTGGACTTAGTCACATCCCTTTTCCAAATAAGGAAACATCCGGGAACCACGACGTGTGTGTGTCTTTTTGGGAGTCACTCTTGAGCCCCCTGTGTGCCCAAAGGGATTAGGTAACTTGTCAAGGGTCTCAGGTTCTAGCAAACAAAACAGCCAGGGGCAGAAGTCTGAGGAACAAAGGTGGCAAATGACTTACCCAAGACAGTGTGGTAGATCCCAACCTGTCTCTTCCAGTCTTCAGAGGTTTTCCTTAATTGAATGTGCAATTTCCTATAAGGTTTGGAAGGTATTTTTTGAGATAATTGGGAACATTAAAGAAATAATTTTTTGCTTTTGAGATAGCCTATCTGAGATTCAACTTGAGAAATCCTTTTCAGATAATGGTTTTTAAAAAGATGGTTTGTAAGAAGACAAAGGAATGGGAAGGCTGATGAACCATTGTTGAAATGATGGGCAAAGGTTTTCATACAGCGTGGATCTCCGTCTTTACCATCAGAAAGCAGCATTCATCTTTTCCTGTGTGTGTTGATTTATTCATTCAACAGATATTGAAGGCACTATGCCAGATGGTGGGCTTAGTCCTGGGGAGATGATATATTGACAAGATGACTGTGTTCTTGCATCTATGGAACATAACACAATGTGAGAGACAGCAGCCGCAACAATAAAACTAGTGCTGTACTGAAATTTGAAAATTGCTATGAGTGAAATAAACAGTGTTGTATAGGGAGTACATAGGTCATCATGCTACTTTACGTAGAGGAAGTATAGAAGGTTTCTCTGAAACTTAGGTAAGATTAAAAGGAGCCCACTATGCAAAGAGGCTACAGAAGGCATCATTTTTCAAACACATGCTTCAGGGGCCAGTGAGCTTGTCATGTTCTTAGAAGAGTCAAGAGGCTGGTGTGGCCAGAATGTAGACTTGGATGGGGAGGGTGAATAGTGTAAGCTTGGAGAGTTAGACGGGTACCATTTTTCATGTTGTAGTCCAGGTGAAAGAGTGTAAATAAAATTCAAAGTGCAATGAACATGCTTTAAATATGTGTATGTCCAGGAGGTGGAGTGATGTAATTTGCATTTCTCAAGAACAGATTATGAGCAGGCAAGAGTGAAGCAAAGAGAACCTACCAGGAGTCCATAGCATAGATCTTGTAGCAGAGGAGAACTTCTGGGCTTGGGTAGTCACGGTGAATATGGAAATGAGGGAGAGGATCCGAGATGTCCTTAGAAAGTGGATCCTGCAATACTTGGTCGAGGCACTAGATGTTGGGTGTGAAGAGGAAAACTAAACCAGGAGCAGATGGATGAAGGGTGATGCCATTTTCAGAGTTGATGGAGCATAAGGAAGTAACAGGGCTGAGAAGGACAGGTAGGAACAAATGATGAAGAGTTGTTGGAGAACCACATTAAGTTGGAGACAACCAACTGGAGGGTTCAAGGAAAACATTGAGTACACAAGTCGAGAGAGATCAAGGGAATGGTGTAAACTGGAGATAAAATTTAAAAATCATCAGACAGTAGCTGGTACGTAAAGCTAGGAAAATGGAAATGGTCATCCAAAGAGAAGAACTGCAGGAAATAGGTTGATGTCTCACTGTGCTCTGATTTAAGTCAGATCTGTTTTGAACTCTACCCTTTTCTATTTTATAAATATTGTTTCCTCTGCTTCTCTAAGTCCTCTGGTCTCTCAAAGTCACACAAACAAAACATAGCATTACCAATAAAGGACTCTGTATACAGAAATCAGGAAATGTCTAAGGATAACCAATATGTCCAAGGGCCTTGCATTCTCTTAGAGGGCAATCCATCATAGGAAGGGTTTGACCAGACACTCTGGGTTCTGGTGAGCATTACTGCCACTTGTTCTCCAAAACATCACGTGGGGTCATGTACAGGCAGATGGTGATTGTACTTGAGGTATAATTATATTAAGTTCTCTGATTTCTCTCCTGTGGGCAAGCTTACCTTTACCACTGAGCTGCCTCTTACTGTGCTAGTAGAGCCTGGTCCAGGACTTTCCCTGCCTCTGACCCAATTTCATTGGCAAAGACGTGGCAGTAGGTGTGAGATATGGTCAAACTCTAGTTATATAAAATTCAACATACCGGAAACATCCTTTAACCAAACTTTGTGAGACTAGGTAGATTGAGAATTTGGGGTAGTTCTGTCTTTTTGTGTTTGGATTTCTGGCTGTTAATACAGCCCTCACCCCATAGAGCAAGTCAGTCTAAATGGCTATAGAATTTGGTGTCCTGCTGACCCCTCCTCCACACAGCCTTTTCTGTTTCTCAAATACACCAAGCTCACTCCAACCTCAAGGCCTTTGTACGTGCAGTTCCCTCTGCCTGGAATTCTATTTCTTTGTCTTCCTGTAATTGGGTCCTCTTGGGATGCAGAATTTGGATTACACGTCATTTTCCACTACGGTCTTCTCTGACTACTCAGTCTAGAGGCCCCACTCATTTCCAGCCCTACTTTATTTAATCTCAAACTACTGTTTCATCTCCCTCCAGTAGAATAGAAGCCTCATGCGGACAACGCTCATGTCTGTCTCCTCCTCCAGTATCCACAGGGTTGGAAGTGTCTGGCACAAAGGAGATAATCTACAAAACTTGGTTTAATTAATAAAGGTGGCAGCAGAACTTTTACCTATGTCAGCTGCACACTTAGCTCATTATACCCTCATCAGAACTCTCATGAGGTAGTGTTGATTATCTTCTCAACGTTAAGACAACTGGTTGCTTCTGAAGCAAGAAGTTGGACAGGTCTGCCTGATGCCTATGCCTTTTCTTATCACTACTGTTCTTGGCAGTACTTTGACAAAAGGCATGAAAATCAATAAAATAAGATGGTGGGGGATTTTCCATTTTAAAACCCTTTTCACCCAGCTGTAGACATGGTCCATACAGTGGCAATCCTTCAGTAAGTGAACTGAGCATTGTTTCTGTTCAACACACTGGACCAGGTGATGGGGACACCCCCCGCCCCAGGAGCTCAAAGTGGTGTTCTGCTCTTTTTTTTTTTTTTAATTATTTCAACCAATACCGAGCACCTATTGTGTGCCCATCACTATTCTAGTATCTGGATCAACTACCCTCTCTCCTTTCAAATCGCCGTGCCTGCCAGTCTCCTCAGTGTCTGCCTTTCCATCTCCCCACTGCCTATTTTACTAGGCTCCACTTCCCAGATGCAAAAAAGTGTCCTTCCATGCAGCAAAACATAGTGCCACAGTTGCTCTAGGATCACATCATCTCAGCCAAGTAGTGACAGAGAAGGGCCTCTACCTCTTGTTTCCAAAATTCTACATCCCAGAAAAGACTGATTGGCTTAGACTTGGGTCAGGTGACTTCACTTGATCCAATCACCAGATCACCTTCCTTTCTCCTCCATAGTCAGCAGGCCTATCGAAATCACATGGTTGGGGCTGGGGTTGGGGCTCAGCGGTAGAGCGCTCGCCTAGCACGTGCGCGGCCCAGGTTCAATCCTCAGTACCACGTAAAAATAAAGGCATTGTGTACCACTAAAGCGAATAAATAAATAAATCACATGGTTGGTGCAATAGGACTTTGGTGAGCAGATGGTCATCATCCTTCTCAGAGTGTGATTATTCATCAATTGCCCACCAGACCCTTTCAATCTGCAATATTGTCTCTTACTTATCACTGTGTTCCTCATGCGAAGGATAGGTTCTCATCTTTGAATCTATGAAATGATTTAAAAGAATGACCTGAAATAAATGTTCTAAAATTGCATGCTTCGTAATGTATAGCTAAATACTGCTGCTATACCACACGATTGTTGAGTGCTGTTGATCTATGGACTGGGACTACTAATACGTAAGCTACCTAGCTTACCAAGCTTCTCTGATTAAATGCTATTAGATTGGAAAAGGGCTTTGAAAAGTATTAAGCAACATACAAATTCAAGGCATTTTGTTGTTAATAGTCAGCTAGGAAATGAATGCTCAGCAGAATTGCCTAAATAGGCTCCTGAAGGGGTATGACAAAAAAAAAAAAAAAAATGGAACTTTGTAGAAAAAGTTTTAAATGGCAAAAAATACTTAGGCAGCAAAAGACAATTTTCTAAAATGATAGGTTTAAAAAGAATGAATCAGCAATGAATGTCAGTACAAAACATTATTTAAGAAGTCTGAACATATTCCTGATTAAAAATATTCTCAAGAGTGACTGCAATAGAAGTAATAAAATTCTAGCCCCAACCATGTTTACTTAACCCTCCTGGCTAACCAGCATGCAAGAGCCTGAAACCGCATCTCCATCAAAAGCCTTTGGCTCCCTATAGGGCATGGCATGTATCTATTCAGTTGAGTGCTCTAGGTCTCATCATTTTCAGTTAGATGTCACCTTTCTGAAAAAGGACATGTGAGAAGAAAAAAAAAAAAAAAAAAAGCCATATTCCTGACCAAGAAGTACCACTTCCATCAATCATGTGAATGAGTTAAGGCATAGGTAAATTGTTGTCATGGAGACCAAGCACAGCATCTTAGAAGAGCAAGTTCGTATGTCTCTCGTAGTGCAAAGGTGGGAGGGCAGTCCGAAGAAGTTAGGCAGATCTGTAAGATCATCCCAACTCCTAAGCTGGCTGATAGTGCTGCCATCCTCAACGTGTGCTGGCCCCGCATGCCCCGCCCCCACAGGGCTGCTGCATCCTTCTCAGCCAATAGGAAGAGGGTAAGAGAGGGTCCAGGCAAGTAGATTCATCTTCAAGGAGCTGAGCCAGAACTTGCTGAAACCACTCCTACACATGTTCCACCGGTCCTAACACAGTTACAACTAACCACAAGGGAGACAGAGCTCTGAAGTCTCTATCTGGGCAACTGCAGAACCAGATAACACTTAAGGCAAGGGAGAGGGACTATTTCTACAAGGAAGGGGGACTGTGGATCCTCAGAGGCAAGAGAGTAGCCCCTGCTGTCATGCATCTATGGAGTCCTGCTGTGATCCAGATGCTGCTAAGTCTGGATCTGGCTCTGCACAAGACACTGGCCTGCATGCATTCCAGGAGCTGCAGACACACCCAGAAATAACTCTTCCATGAAGGGAGTAGGAGGAGAGCAGGAAATAGAAACCCAGGCTCCCAAAGTTCAGGGAAGTGAGGGATATATGTCCTGTGTCTCGGTAAAATGTAGGAAAAAATGTAGATGGAGGTAAGATTTCAAAAGGACCCTTAAGATTGGATAAAACTAAGGTAGACTAGAAATTGGAGTTAGGATAAAGGGCTGGGAAGATGGTCCTGGTGGAGGGAATAACTTGCATCCCAGCTGGAATAGTTTTCATAGCTGTAGCCCTTTGAGACCATCCAGTAATGCGACAAAATGACCAGAGAAAGGTTAATATTGTTGGTTGCCTCCCCAAATCCAGGCTCTTCAATTTCCTCAGTGACAAAAATCCTAACTTTTTGATACTTTGTGCCTCTTTATTGATGTGATTTGAGGTTTCTTTTAGTTAGTTCATAGTTTTAAAATTTGTTTTAATTAGTTATACATGACAGCAGAATGCATTTATGCACTTTGATATATCGTACATAGATGGGGTATAATTTCTCATTTTTCTGATTGTAGAATCACATCAGTTATGCAGTTTTGATAAATGTATACATCATATATTGATCAAATCAGAATAGCTAGCATATTATCAATTCATGCACTTAGCATTTATTTGTGGTAAGCACATTCAGGAGCCTCCTTTCTAGCTGTTTTGAAATATAGGATAACTTGTTGGTAACCATAGTCCCCCTGCTGTGCAGAGGAGCACCTGCACTTACTCCTCCCACCTGATTGTAATTTCCCGTGCTGACTGCCCTTGTGACATCCTTCTCTCTCTACTCCCTTTCCCCGTTCCCTCCCCAATTTGTGGTCCCCACTGTTCTTCTATTTCTTTGAGATGAGCTTTTTCATATTCCACATGTGAATGAGATCTTGCAGTGCCTCTGTGTCTGATTTGTATCACTTCATACAATGCCCTCCAGGTTCATCCATGCTGTCTCAAATGACAGGATTTGGGGTTATTTTTGGTTTTTTAAAAAATATCTGAATAATATTCCATTGTATATTTGTACCACATTTTCCTTATCCATTCATCTGTAGGTTGGGCATTTAGTTTAAATCCAAGTCTTGGCTATTGAGAAATTGCTGCCATAAATAATATGTCTTTATACGATTTCATTTTTTTTAATACATATGCAGTAGTGGGGTTGATGGATCATACAGTCACTATACTTTTAAGTTTTGAGAAACCACACTATTTTCTATAATGACTGTACTAATTTACATTCTCCTGGAGAAGGTGTAAGAGTTCTCTCTTCTCCACAACTCGGTCAATGTTTGCTTTCTTGTCTTTTAGATAATAGCCATTTTAACTGGAGTGAGGTAGTTTAGCAATGCAGTTTAAATTTGCATGTCCCTATTGGTTACTGGCATTGAGGATTTTTTAATTTACCTGTTGGATTTTTGCCTGTCTCTCTCGAGAGAGATCTTTCAAGTCTTTTGTGCACTTTTAAATAAGGTTGTTTTTTATTTTTTGCTGTGGAGTTATGTAAGCTCTTTACATATTTTACATATTAGCCCTTTGTCAGTTTGCAAGTATTTGCTCCCATTCTGGAGACTGTCTTTTCACTCTGTTGATTGAGTCTACTGCTGTGCAAAAGCTCTTTAGTTTGAAGTAATCCCATTTGTCTGTTTTTGCTTCTGTTTCCTGTTCTTTTATGGTCTCATTGAAAAATCTTTGCCCAGACCAATCTTGTGAACTATTTGCCTTATAATTTCTTCTAGTTATGCAATAGTTCTGGGTCTTACATTTAGTCTTAGTTGATTTTGAGTCAGTTTCCAGGTCTGGTAGGAGATGGGGGTCTAGTCTGAGAGAGTCCTAACCTTCCCTTGTGCACACAGTCCTTCTAAGCTTTCTATGGAGAAGTGTGTGTGGTCATGTGACCAATGTTTGGCCAATGAGGTACAAGCAGAAGTATTGTATGCAACTTCTGGGACATATTTTTACATAAACAACATTCCTTCTCACTGTCTCACCTTGCCATCCATCTGTAATTTACGTATATGTGATGGAAAGGCCTCTGGTAGCCATTTTGGGTAGGAAGAAAGAGAACTAAGCCTGGAAAGATGAAAGCAGAGAGTTGAAATCGGCCTTTCCTAATGACTCCTGGAATCACAGTAATATCCAGTCTTTCTAGGAATCCTATCTCCAGTCTTTCTTCTAGAGCAAATAACAATATTAACAATAATAAGGATTTTTTTAGGTATGTAAGACAGTTATTTGAGGTTTTCTATCACTTTCAGTCACACTAAATCCTACCTGGCATGAGAATTTCTCAAACGCCACCATCTTCCAAATCAAGCCTAACAAGGGATAAAAATTCACCCAACAGGCAGTAGATTCACTTCCTGTTTCTACCATGACAAATTGCCACAAATATAGCAGCTGAAACAACACAACTTTATTATGGTTCCACAAAAAGTCCAATGTGGGTCTTGTGAGGTTACAATCAGGATATTGGCAGAGCTTTGTTTCTTGAGATGCTGGGGTCAATCCATTTCCTTTCTCTTAGATTATTGGCTAAATTTAGTTCCTTGTCATTATAGGAGTGGGGTACCTCATTTCCTTGCTGGTTGTAAGCCTATTCTCACCTTTTAGAGGCTGCCCATATTGCTTGGCTCATGACCTCTTCCTCCTCTTCAAACCAGCAAAGTGGAACATGTCCCTTTCATGCTCCTACCCTCCCCCCCTCCTCTTCTCTGATAATCTCTTCTGCCTCCCTCTTCCCCCTTTAAGATCCCCTATGATTACATAGGACCCTCCAAGATGATCTCCCTATCTTAAGATAAGGTCTGTAACCTTAATTCCATCTGCAAATTTCCTTCGTGTAACAGACCCATAGGTTCCAGGGATTAGGGCATGGACATCTTCAGGAAGCTATTATTGTACCTACCACACTGACGAACATGAGGTTCCCCCAGCACCCTCATTCTCCTGTAATGTATGATCATATTTCAAAGGTTCTCCACATGCACAGGTACAGTAACTTAAGGGGCAACTTTCCCTGGGTGTTTACATATAGTCCAAACACAGTCAGGAGTCCTACCCTGTTCTAACTCTCAGGAGTAATGCAGTGTCTGTTCCCAAACCTCTATGTACTGTGGGAGTGAGGCACCCTCTCCAAAAAGACTCTAATACGGCTTTCAGGGTCAGATTTCAGGCCAATTTACTTACATTGGGAGAGTTTTCCTCAGGTAGGTCTGGAGTGGTTACCAGGTTTAAGATTAGAGTGTGTCTCTAACTTTCCTTAAAGTCTAAACATAAAACTAAACTGAACTAAAGTAACTAGAACTAAAAAACCTAAACTGAAAAATTACTCAGGTTTGTTAAGTGGGTTGCAAAGTGAAAGTTTCTTACAGATTCTTTCAAGTTAAAGTTGAGGATAAGACTGGAAATAGGTGTATCATATCCAAGGCAGTAACTTCAGAGAGATGAGAGAACAGCATAGAGGTAACAAATTCCCCTTGAAGAAAATAAGAAGATGGGGTATCACCGGTTTTAGTCAGGTATTTGTCACTGTGACCAAAATGCCTGCAAAGAACAATCTAGAGGAGGGAAAGTTTATTTTGGCTCATGGTATTGGAGGTGTCAGTCCATAGATAGCCAACTCCATTGCTCTGGGCCCAAGGGGAGGCAGGACATCATAGTGGAAGAGCCCAGCAAAGGAAGACTGCTCAACTCAGGGCAGGAAGGAAGTAGGAAGAGAGGGAGAGGGGAAAGGGGCCACAGGGGAGATGTACCCTCCCAAGGCACAGCCCTACCTCTTCCAGCCATGCCCACCTGCCTATAGTTACAACCCAGTCAGTCCACTCAAATTAGGGTGGACTGATTAGGTTACAGCTCTCATAATGTAATCATTTTGCCTTTGAATATTTCCACATTAACAGGAGATTTTGGGAGACCACTTCATATCCAAATCATAACACCATCCAAATTGTCTGAATGGAACTGGAGAATGGCCACCAAATTGGTAGTCCTCTCCTTGGGGAATCAACTTGAAGACCAACCCTGGCTTGGCCTTTGTACCCAGGAGGAAGACATTTCACTGTGATGTTACCGGGACACAAGTTTCAAGAGAACCGGAATCTTGCCTACTCTGTTTCCTTTATCCCTAGCTTTAGGAGTACTACTTTTCACAGAGTAATCAACAAATACATATTTGCATAATAAATGAATATGTTGGTTGGTTGGTTGGTTGATGGGAACCCAAGTCTTCCTTTAAAACCCCCACAACTGAGCAAAATTACCTAGTAGTGGATAAAGCTTGTACTTTGAAATCAGACATGGATTCAGATCTTATCCCCAGCCTCTATTCTGCCCGAGTGTTTCCTGAGAACTTACTCAAGTCTGTTGGCTGTCTGTAACTTGTGGCCAATGATTACTACTTTGCTTTGTGAAGTTTCATTGAGATAATATGTATGAAGTGCTTAGCACAGTACTTCACAGTGCTCAAACTACCTCTTGATGTGAGTGAAAATCCTCAGCTTCTGCTAACATGGTCTCCCCTCGATTTTCAAATTTAATTTCCACCACATGCCTCTGCTTGTATTGGTTGGCTTCTGCCTGCAGCATTTCATGCACACTATGAGTACACGCAGGCACGCAATAACAGGACAAAGGCAAGGTGTCATCATCTTCATGAAACTAACCACTATGGCCCTCATCAGAAGTCAGCTCTTTAGTTTAGAATTTGTGAATGCTGGTTAAGTCGCGTTTGTATTCATCACACACCAGGGCCTCACAGCATCCGGCATTGATATAGAAACAAGACCTTTGGGATGAGTGGGTGGGTGGGTGAATGGTTGGATGGAAGATACTTAGGTTCGCTGGCAGCTCCGCAGGAATATTTTATCTTTACATCCCTGACTAGGCAGCATAGCTTCTTGCACATGCTAGACACTAAGTGTTGGATGGAGATGAAGGAGAAGAAAAATCAGAAAAGGAGAAAATGAAGACCAATCCCCACCTGGAATGGTTCTCTTTTCGGGGCATCCTATTGAGAGACGTTATTGAGTCCAGAAGTAGGGAGTTGACAGCCACCCTCTGGACTCTGTCCCAGGGCCTTTTTAGAACAGGAAAGTTAATTATGGAACCAGATTAACAGTTTCTTTTTTGATACAGTCAAAGTAAAACCAGCAGGATGCAATTTAGCTCTTCCCCACTTTCCAAATAGCAGCAAATTTTCATACAAAACAAAGAGACACTTGAATTGCAAATTACTTGGAGAATCAGCTAGCAACCCCAACGGAAGAGTGTTTCTGCTGCTTTCAAAGGCAGGCTGTTGCCTTTTCAGGTTTAACCATGTAGTGGGTCCTTCACAAAGGCCTGGGCATCTTGCTGCTTCACCTCTTGGTCACGTAGGAAGGAGGAACAATTCCTGAATGTCTGCTGGAGTGGTCCAGTGTGATCTTGTGGTTCAGAATGTTTCCCTGTTCTCTAGATCACCTCTGATGCTCACAGGGAAAGAGAGGCTGTAGAGGTCATCTCATTCCCAGGTGGCAAGGGCAACTGACATAACAAATGAAACCAGTAGTGGGTGGAGACTGGGATGAACCACATACCCCCTCATTGTCGTGCAGGATTTCTGGACCATTGTTGGTTGACACTAGGCAGTTCTGAGAAGTCTATAATCTGGATTCACTGAAATATTATTTTCAGTTTTTGCATTTAATTAATAAAAGAAGAAACTACCATCTATCGACTGGATATGGCCTGTGGATCACCAGTTTATAACTTCCAATCTAACACAACTTCCTTGTTTAAAACTGAGGCCAAGCCAGGTCTGGTGGCACACACCTGTAATTGGCTGAGACAGGAGGATCAAGAGGTCAAAGCCAGCCTCAGCAACAGCAAGGCCCTAAGCAACTCAGTAAGACCTTATCTCTAAACAAAATACAAAATAGGGCTGGGGATGTGACTCAGTGGTTGAGTGCCCCCGAGTTCAATCCCCAGTACCCAAAGAAAACAAACCAAAAAAAAAAAAAAAAAAAAAAAAACCTGAGGTCAAGAGAAAGAATTAATGTATAAAAGATCACAAAGTAACCAAATTTTCTGCCATCTCATCTGTTTCCTGGTGTAGCAGGGCAGCTTCATTTTCACCAGAGCATTTAGAAATTTTTTGATTTAAATAAATTCTACATTTTGCAGAGGGTTTGAAAGCTAGATGAAGAAACTTAGACCACAATCACACAGTGGTGCCATTTTATTTGTGGAGGGACTGGACTGGAGGCTGGGGTGGGAATCTAGCTGAGCCCAGGCTGTTCCAGACACAGTCCCTGGAGGGCAAGGTGGCATCTCAGTTGGGTTAGTCCCTAGCAGGCGGTAGGAAATTAGGACAGAGGTTGAAATCACATATGCTAGGTTGTAGAAGCGAGTAGAGGAGGCCAGACGGGGAATATGGCAAGTTGAAGCAAATGTGCCTTGCTCACAGGATGTGGGTGGTGCTCAGACTCGCCCTGTGCCAACAGGGGAATGCAGACAGAGCTGGCAGCCCTTCTGATTTTTTTATATGAAATACCAAATCTTCTATGTGAAAATTTATAATCTTCAAATGTCTAGTTTTTGGTAAATAAGCGTCAAACAGATGAGTTTCATGACTGCTTTTTCTATTTCTATGAGGAATGTCATTGGGATTTTGATTGGGATTGCATTAAATCTGTATAGTGCTTTTGGTAGTATAGTCATTTTGACAATATTAATTCTGCCTATCCAAGAACAAGGGAGATCTTTCCATCTTCTAAGGTCTTCTTTAATTCCTTTCTTTAGAATTCTGTAGTTTTCATTGTAGAGGTCTTTCAACTCTTTTGTTGATTACCAAGCATTTTTTTTTTTTGAGGCTATCATAAATGGGGTAGTTTTCTTCACTTCCCTTTCAGCGGATTTGTCACTGGTATACAAAAATGCCTTTGTTTTATGGGTGTTGATTTGATATCCTGCTACTTTGCTGAATTCATTTACTAGTTCTAGAAATTTTCTGGTGGAATTTTTTGAGTCTTCTAGGTATATAATCATATTGTCAGCAAATAGTGTAACTTGAGTTCCTCTTTTCCTATCTGTCTCCATTTAATGTCTTTCGTCTGTCTTATTGTTCTGGTCAGTGTTTTAAGAACAATGTTAAATAGAAGTGGTGAAAGAGGGCATCACTGTCTTGTTCCAGTTTTTAGAAGGAATGATTTCAATTTTTCTCGATTTAGAATGATGTTGGCCTGGGGCTTAGTATAGATAGCTTTTACGATGTTGAGATATGTTCCTGTTATCCCCAGTTTTTCCTAGTGTTTTGAACATGAAGGGGTTGCTGTATTTTGTCAAATGCTTTTTCTGCATCTATTGAGATGATCATATGATTCTTTAAGTCTATTGATGTGATGGATTACATTTATTGATTTCCATATGTTGAACCAACCTTACATCCCTGAAATGAACTCCACTTGATCATGATGCACTATCTTTTTTATAAGTTTTTGTATTCAATATGCCAGAATTTTATTGAGAATTTTTGCATCTATGTTTATTAAAGGTATTTTTCTTTCTTTGATGTGTCTTTTCCTGGTTTTGTAATCAGGGTGATATTGGAAATAGTACTGGGAAAACTGGAAATCCATATACAACAAAATGAAATTAAACCCCTATCTCTCACCATGCACAAAACCCAACTCAAAGTGGATAAAGGACCTAGGAATCAAACCAGAGACACTGCACCTATTAAAAGAAAAAGTAGGCCCAAAAATCCAGCATGTCAGATTAGGTCCTGCTTCCTTAATAAGACTTCTATAGTGCAAGAATTAATATCAAGAATCAATAAACGGGATGGATTCAAACTAAAAAGCTTCTTAGCAAAAGAAACAATCAATGAGGTGAATAGAAAGCCTAGTGATTGGGAACAGATTTTTACCATATGCACATCAGATAGAGCACTAATCTCTAGGATATATAAAGAATTCAAAAATCTTGCTGGGCGTGGTGGTGCACGCCTGTAATCCCAGCACTTGGGAGGCTGAGGCAGGAGGATCGCGAGTTCAAAGCCAGCCTCAGCAATGGCGAGGCACTTAGTAACTCAGTGAGACCATGTCTCTAATAAAATACAAAAAAGGGCTGGGGATGTGGCCCAGTGGTCCAGTGCCCCTGAGTTCAATCCCTGGTACCAAAAAAAAAAAAATTCAAAAATCTTAACACCAATAAAATAAAAAACCCAATCAACAAATGGGCCAAGGAACTAAACAGGCAATTCTCAAAAGAATGATATACAATCAATCAACAAATATGTTAAAAAATGTTCAACATCCCTAGCAATTAGAGAAATGCAAATCAAAACTAAGATTTCATCTCTTGTGAGAATGGCAGCTATTAAGAATACAAACAACAATAAGTGTTGAAGAGGATGTGGGGAAATAGGCATGCTCATACATTGCTGGTAGGACTGCAAAATGGTGCAGCCAATATGGAAAGCAATATGGAGATTACTTGGAAAACTGGGAATGGAACCACTATTTGACCCAGCTATCCCACTCTTCGGTCTATACCCGAAGGACTTGAAAACAGCATACTACAGAGACACAGCCACATCAGTGTTTGCACAATGGCAGCACAATTCACAATAGCTAAACTGTGGAACCAACCTAGATGCCCTTCAATAGACAAAGGATAAAGAAACTGTGGTATATATATATATATATATACAATGGAATACTATTCAGCATTAAAAAAGAATAAAATCATGGCATTTGCAGGTAAATGGGTGGAGTTGGAGAATATAATGCTAAGTGAATTTAGCCAATCCCAAAAAACCAAATGCCGAATATTTTCTTTGATATAAGGAGGCTGATTCATTATGGGTTGGTGGGGGGGCAAGGGAGGATTAGATGAACTCTAGATGGGGAAAAGGGGAGGGAGGTTAAGAGAGGGGGCATGGGAGTAGGAAAGACGGTGGAATGAGATTATCATCATTACCCTAAGTATGTGTATGAAGACACGAATGGTGTGACTTTACTTTGTGTGCAACCAGAGATATGAAAAATTGTGCTCTATATGTGTAGTATGAATTGTAATGCATTCTTCTGTCGTATATAATAAATTTAAAAAATTTTTAAAAAGGCAGTGCTTTGCTGAAGCTAATCTATATGAGTTCATGAGAGCCAAGTGTTAAATTATCAACAATATTGCAACCCAATTTTTAAACAGCCTAATAATTGTGTAACAGATGATCTTCAAATGCAAAAAAATAAAACAAAACTGATACCAAGAGGCAGGATTTTGGCTCTGAACTTCCTCTTTGTGACCTGTACTTAGTGCCTCCCTGAGGATGGATGGGGGTGAAGGGTTTGCTTGTGATGAGTGCAGTCACAGGTCAGCAGAGAGAGGCCTGCGTGGAGATGACCTGGTCAGGACAAGAGTGGGGAAAGCAAAGCTGTGCACAGACTTAGTGCATCAGGCCCCTGTGGGAGGGGACTTCAACCAGAGCCAGCTTGCAACTGGGCAGATCCCTCAGGGAGAAGATCTGCTCAAATCCAAAGCACCTACTGTGGCCTTTTAGAGAGAGAGAGAGAGAGTGTGTGTGAGAGAGAGAGAGAGAGTGTGTGTGTGTGTGTGTGTGCGCAATCTTCTCCTTGCTAAAATAATCATCTCCCTTGGCAACCTTAAGAGACATTTTCATTTTCTTTAAAGGGGAAATATTCAAAGTCAGTAAAGATGACAACGAATGTGGCAACTTTGCAACTTACTTTAATGAATCAATGAATGAGTAGGAAGCAGAATGAAATGGAAGGAATCTTGAACGTGGGTCATGGACCTCCCCATCCTGACTCCTCTCTGAGCTTCCATTTCTCACTCTTGAAAGTGAGAATTATGACACCTGTTCTATCTCCCTGGGTAGGTGAAGATATTTGATAGGAAGAGACAAAAACCCAACTGCCTTAAGAAAAAGGAAAAAAAAAAAAAAAAAAAAAAAGGATCTTGCTGGTTTGTACTACTGAAAAGTTCAGGCATTCCAACCATAGCTGAATCCAGGACCCTGAATGTCAGGGTCATGTACCTTTTATTTGACACTGCAGGCTCAACATCCCTGCTGCTCCAGGAACTTGTCCCCATCAGGCCACCTGCAGTGGCAAGAGATGGTCCCTTCCCCTGCACTGTCAACACAAGTGTCAGGGCTGACTTTTAGTGGCCTGAATCAAGTCCCATGCCCGTTTCTGAACCCATCAATGTGTCAAAGAAGATGAAATGGGCTGAGCCACTGGAGCAATACACATTCCATAGAGCAATGAGGCACTTAGCTTGGGGTCCACAGGAACACGATTTGTCTTCTGGATGGTGGCAGATGAAATAGTAGAGCTTCTGCCCTGCTAGGAATAAACCAGTCCCATTGAAAGAACTTCCTGGGAAAATGCCCAGCCTGCTCTATGAGGTTTATTTAAAACTAGAGTCATCCAGCTGCTGAGAACAGGGCAAAATACTTAATTACTGCCTGGTGCCAAAATGAGATGGTCTATTTTATGTGTATTCTCTCTCCTGTGTCTTTCAGGCTGGCTTTGACAGAATCAAGAGTGACTAAGGATGCTTGTTTCACTGAAAGCAAGAGTGTGAACAGTGAGTAGTGTTTCTTATTATTCATAGGTGGTGGGATATAGACTCCTTTCCAATGCCAGGGTGAGCTTCATTAAACTATAATTCCTTCCCCCAATTCATTTAAACAGATCTCATCCAGCCTCATTGGCCAATCACATTTCATAGCTTAAGTTTTTTTTTTTTTTTTTTTCCTAATTTTTATATATATTCTCCAGAGCATTAATGGGACTGTCATGGTACATGTCACCTATGATGTGTTCTTCGTTGCAAGTAACAGAAAACACAGATTCCAAGTGGTTTAGTAAATGTTAAAAGGTTACTCACTCTTACAACAAGAAGTCCTAAGGTAGGGACAGGTTCCTTGGTGCTCAATGGAGTAGATCAGTGCTGTTGACAATACCTGGATTCAGACATCCTCAGAAAGATCTCTCTTTCACATCTCTTTTCATTTGCCTTTCCAGAAAGTCTCCAGCAAGCTGCTACTAACATTCATGTGCCAGAGTGGGTCACATCCCTTGCATCAAAGTGTACCAAGCCACCAGGATTGGCTTAGCAAGCATTAGTCTCTTGCTAGGGTTAGGAATAGAGCCCAAATCACATAGAAGAAAGTGGATATCTGAATAAAATTTAAGTCTAGAAAGGAAAAAAAAAAAAAAGATGAATATTGTGAAAGCAAACAATAGAATGTGCTAGAAGGTGATGCTGTATAAATCTTGGCCGTGCTTCCTCTAAGATGAAAGCCTGTATGGGTGGTACCCACCCAAGTTCTAAGACCTCTTAACTCCATCACTGATGAAAAAGTAGGCACTCAGTCTTGGCTAACCTCCCCTCAAGCCATGGGTAAAATTAAAGAAATACTTAGAAATGCTTTTGACTCTGGAAATAAAACCCAAGGCATTATCATTATACCATATGCAGACTGTTTCTCCAATTTGCATAATTATAAACTCTCCCTCAAAGAGTAAACATTGATTGCTGCCAACTTAAAAAAAAACTACAAAGCAATATTAAATATGCATTGCTAATTTGACTTTCTAATTTGTCTGGGATCTTCACAAAGACGTGCACAACTCCACGGATATTGAGTGCTTAATCGAACCTTCCACCTGTCTGAAGTCAACAGGAAAAGAAAAGCTAAATACCAGTTTTTTAGCTAAAGAGTGAGTCGATGCTGGAAAATTACCTGTGGGAGTTCATTCTATTAAATGACTCTGATTTGTTCTTCTATGCGTTGACTGCCACCGTTCAAGCAATGGCTTTGTTCAGCCAAAGGAAGGTAATAGTTCTTCAGGATGTCTCCATTCAGTTTTAAAAGTCTCCTGTGAACTGGACATATATTTAGACAATTATAGGAAGTGATTCAATTGATGCAGGAAGACTTTCCTGCCCCAGAAGTCTATCTCATTGATTTCCTTCAATAACCACAATAATTCTGAATGGGGCTTTGAAATTCTTTGCTATAGTGTAAATATGCTACCTGCACAACATTCTCAAAACGATAGCTTACTAGTTAGTGCCAAAGACATCTGGAGTACAGAATATTGATGTATATGTACATAGAAGAAGACTAGAGTTGTATTACAACTCACATTTAAAATATATGTGTATGCATCAATAAATAATGAATACATGTGATGCATATGAACACAGACATACCTATCTATATGCCATGTTATATGAGGGTGTTCCTTTTATACAAGCTATCTCAGCCTGTTTTTTTTTAATATTTATTTATTTACTTTAGTTGTACACAATGCAATGATTTATGTTTTACTTGGTGCTGAGGATCGAACCCGGGCCGCGCACGTATGAGGCGAGCACTCTGCTGCTGAGCCACAACCCCAGCCCCTCTCAGCCTGTTTTTTAAGTTCAACAATACATTATAGACACCCCTTCATTGCAGTGTGTGTATGCATGTGTATTATGTATGTCTGTGTCTTTTTTATGATTGATTAGTATTGCTTCTTGGGAATCAATGGTCATTTATCTGCTCACCTATTGAAGGCTATCTGTCATTTCTACTTATTTCATCTCTACTACAAAGCAGTGTTAAGTATGCATTGCTAATTTGCTATTTTAAAGTAAACCCAAGCATTCTTCTGCAGAGATTTTTCTCCACACAGATGGCTTTCTCCTGGAAGGGTGATCACTCTCAGTGTGGGTCACCCTACTGGGTCTAGGGCTGGAGAATGAGGTGAGGATGACCAGAACATGGCCTCTGAGTCCTCTGGACATGAGGGCTCAGGTTCCTACAGAAAAGTCTACATGTCAGGAGCAGAAAAATGAGGACAAAGTGCACCGATAATAATAAGAGGTTTGCTGATATGGTGGGCAACCAGCCTGTCTTTGTGTTTATTAAATAATGTCTCTCTGCCCTTTGTCAAGACTCTGCAAACTCAATGTGGGCAGCAACAAGCTCGGTTTTATGTAGTGATTGTTGCTCACCAATGCACAGTGAGTCCCTAGCATGTCTATATTACCATGTGTATGTATTTCTTGGCAACAACTTGTTATGTGTGGGATCTTCCAGTAAAAGTTATGGCCATACAAATACACATGTGGCTATCCCCCTTCTTCTGTTACCTAAATGGTTCACCCACTCTCTGCACCTTTTTTTTATTCACTTTATTATTTCTTGGAGATGGTGTTCCATGAGTATAATGCTTGACTTATGCTTTTCAATGGCCACATAATATTCTATAGTATGAATGCATCAAGTTTATATAACCAGTGCCCTATAGATGGATATTTAGATTGATTTCAATTGTCTGCTCTTATAAACAACGCTGTGATGAATATATCCCTTAAAGAATTGCTTTTGGGGGCTGGAGTCGTATCTCAGTGGTAGTGTTTGCCTCATATCTGCGAGGCACTGGGTTCCATTCCCAGTGCCACATATAAATAAGCAAATAAAATAAAGGTCCATTAACAACCAAAATATATTTAAAAAAAAAATCATTGCTTTTGACAAGCACTGGACTTTCCCTGTTGGTGTCAGTGGCTTTTTTCTGATCATGTAAGAACCATGTAGTCATTGCTGGGGCCAGCATGGGGGACTGTCCTCGAACAGCAGGGACATACGATCCACACTGTACTTCTCCAGTGCAATTCTCTTACAGTGACTCCACTCCTGGGTGCCTTAGCTGATCAAGTCCCAGAATGCAACTAAGAGAATGCTGTGGCTTTTCTGGAAGACTAGAGAAAGTGAGGTCTCATCTTCCATCTTTAGGCTCCCCAATACAATTGCAGGACATACATGTAAGAATGCTCCCTTGGGTCAGCTGCCAACCTTCATCCAGAGTGGCACAGGTGTCCCTGGGCCGTGACAGTGTGATGTGGCAGGAGAGCACCGGCTACAGGTCGGCACACTTGAGCTTGACTCGTGCGGCTGGTTCCCCAAATCAAGACGCTGTCACCAGGAAACGGGGCAGTGAACACTGGACCGGCTCTTTGGATGTTGACGCTTAGTCACCTTAGCTCATGTGGCTTTGACCTCTGTGGCCTCTCTAGTCTTCTTTCCTTGTAGGCACTAGATGCTTCTAAGATCCCATCCATTCTGAGCTTTCCCCGGGTTTATAGTTGGCCGCCACATATTGAGTCCTGAGGTCTCGCTCAGGCACGCGCCTTTATTTCTTTAATCCCCATCTCGGGAGATCACGCGGAGTTCACCAGATGTGGAAATCCACCCTCTTGCCTTCTGGCTGGCGGTGTGCGGGCATCATTAACAGCTGCCCAGCTATAGAATGCCTTCCGAAGACGTAGTATGCAGGGCCAAGGTGACAAAAACCACACACACTGAAACCTCAGCCTGAGTGCTGACTGGGGGAGGTTTTCAAATGTGGACGTATTGTTATAAGCATGGAGTTGACTAGGCAGACTAAATTTCCAGTGTTGCAGGAAAAAAAATTTTTTTTAAAAAACTCTGTACAATCAACAAATACATGAAAAAATGTTCAACATCGCTGGCAATTAGAGAAATGCAAATCAAAACTACTCTAAGATTTCACTTCACTCCAGTCAGAATGGCAGCCATCAAGAACACAAGCAACAATAAATGTTGGAGAGGATGTGGAGAAAAAGGCACACTCATACATTGCTGGTGGGACTGCAAAATGGTGCAACCGTTATGGAAAGCAGTATGGAGATTTCTTGGAAAACTGGGAATGGAACCATCCTATGACCCAGCCATCCCACTCCTGGGTCTATTCCCAAAGGACTTAAAAACAGCATATTACAGTGACACAGCTATCTCAATGTTTGTAGCTGCACAATTCACAATAGCTAGGTTGTGGAACCAACCTAGATGTCCCTCAGTAAATGAGTGGATTAAGAAAATGTGGTATATACGCACAATGGAATTTTACTCAGCAATAAAAGAAAACAAATTAATGGCATTTGCAGGTAAATGGATGAAGTTGGAAGACATAATGCTAAGTGAAGTTAGTCAGTCTCAAAAATCCAAGTACCAAATGTTCTCTTATATAAGGAGGCTAGTTCAAAGTATTGTTGGATGGGGGTACATAGGAGGATTAGAGGAACACTAGAATGGTCAAGGGAAGGGAGGGTAAGGGAGGGAGCAAGAGGGGAGGGAGGGGGAGAAAAAAAAAAGGTGGTTGAATGAGACGGATATCATTTTCCTTAATGCATGATTGAAGACCTGAATTGTACGAATATACTTTGTATACAAACAGTTGTATGTAAAAAGATACTAAACATATGCACTATGAGTTGTACATATTAAAAAGTATAAAAATAAAATTATATTAAAAAAAAAAAAAAACTCTGTACATAACAACACAAGTATCACGGGCTACCTTGGAGTTTCTATTTTGTCCCAGAGTCCGTATGAGATATAGAGCATGGTGACTAAGCTTATGGAACCAGTCTAACCGGATCGAAACTCCATCTCCACCCCTCAGGAGCTGTGTTGCCCTGGCAAGTGTCCCGACCTCTCTGAACGTCACTTAGAACATCTGCAAACCCACAGTGACAGCACCTACCTGGTAGGGCTGTTGAAAGGATCAAATGATGTAGCCCACAGAAAGTCCTTCGCCAGTGCCTGGCACGGAAGAGGCACACTGGGCTAGCGGACAAGTTGTTCAGCTGTCCCTGCAAGATCGTTTCTCCCCGTTTCCTAAGTGCAAAATCAGAATCGGAGAAGGTAAATAACTTGCCCGAGACCAAAAGTAGCAGGACTGGGATTCAAAGTTAGGACCATCTGCCTCATTCATTTTTCAGATATTTCTTGTGTGTCTCGTAAGCACTGGGGATAGAGAAAACGTGAGCAAGGAACATTCCTGGCCCCCAGGGGAGCTCATGGTATGGAGAGAGGCCATGAGATTCCCGGACATCTCTATGCATTCGTTCCCTTTGTAAAGCTTACCAGGACCCTTATTGGAGATGCCTCTGGAGGTTCTTGACAATAACTGCAATAACTGATATTTATTTGGTACTGCTAAGTGCTCATTTACTCCTCTCAGCAGCCCTGTGAGGCAGGTACAAGTCTTATCCCCATTTTACAGATTAAGTAACTGAGGCTTGAAAAGCATAAAACACCTTGTTGAGCTCAGAGAAAGTGGTGGAGCTGGGATACGAGATTTGGGAGCATACTGGCATGCTCTATTATGCTATTTAAAGGATTCAGGATGATTTGTGACCATCTCTGATGCAGTCTACATATAATCACATAAGATACGTCCTGTATTTGTGCCCCAAGCTCCTGTAGTTACCCTCAGAGATTTAAAAATACTCAAATCAGTCACTATCAAATTAGAACCAGGCAGCAGGACTTAAACGAAGTGCTGCTGAATTGCATTTTTAAAGACCCCTGCATCAAGCTCAGCTAGGTTTGCCAGTGGCCAGTGCCTACCCACTTGGGGTCCTGGTCGTGGAGTTTGCCTGGGAAGACGGAACCAGGGAATGTGGCTGACTGACACAGCCATGGCCTGGTGACTTCTGCAGAGTCACAGAAAATAACAGGACTGGGTTCAAAGGAGTAGAACAGACTTCAGTTCTGCCTCCCTGAATTCTAAGATTCATCTGAATCTCTACAGGCGCCTGGTGGGTCCAGGGAGCTAACACGATTTTTCCCCACTTGCTGGCTTTATTCATGGCTCACAGTTACCAATAGTGAGGGAGGGGCTGCAGAGCCCCAAGACACCCAGAGATTGTTGACTGGGAGTGAAAACAAGGCAGAGAAGAGAGGCTCCCTGCAGAAAACAAAGAGGCCTTGCCCTTCACAGACAGACAAAGGCCGGCAGACACCACAGGAACTCAGCTGAGCTCAGGTCTTGCAAAACAGAACCCCCAGCAAAATGCAGAGGCTAGATCTGTACTCTGGTTCCCAATCCAGAATTAAGAAATTGAATGCATTAAATCCTTCATGGATCAACTCCACACCTGCCTCCCCAGCTAGACAATCACCTCAGGAAGACACACAGAATGTCCTGGGACCATGCTACAGAGGAGCAAGTGAATAGAGTCCTATGGGTCTCCTTTAAGCCTCACAGCATGAAGGGAGGGGACACAGGGCATTTTAAACTCACTTTACACATGTACAATTTTCGAATGTCCAGACAGGTTACTAGATCTGCCCAAAGTCACAGCAATCTGATGGAAGGAGGACCAGATCCCTAATACCTCTGTCCTAGAGCGCACTTAGACTTAAGCTGCTGCTTTGGGGGAAATGTGATCATGCGTGGAGGGTGCTGGCTGGTCAGAGCGACCTGAGAAGCACTCAGGCCCCAGTGGCTGTCAATCCATTGCTTGAATCCTCTAGTCACTTTTCCTGCATGGCAGAGCTGAAAACCAGCGTCACCTACTTTGTATGTGCACCTGTGGGGGTTACACTGGTGAAGTTTATGCTGAGCCATGTCCTCAATTAGAGCCCTTAGGAAGGTCTGCTGCATTTTACCTACCTGTAGAGGCAAACAGTAAATCATGCACAAAAAAAGAAGGAAAAGGAATATCTATGATAATTCCGCAAAAGCTCAGTCTTTATAATGGCAGATGGCCCAACAGCTTCAGAGTCACTATTCTGACTTTTTGTAAAGTAGCTTTTGTTGTTCAGGCTTTTACCTAGACAGATTCTGCAATTGTGCGTCAGAAGAGCTTAGATTGCGTGGGAAAATGTTTTCTTGTTCTGTGACCACCTGCTAAAACAGATGGTGCCCCAAACCTCTCTCCCCTAAAACTTGACACTACACTGCTGAAGAATGAACTGTAGAAGGGTGGTCAAGGGCCAGGTGGAATTGGGTTTGAGTCTTAGATCTGCCATATTGTGATGTCTGAAAAATATTAACCACTTCCAAGTCTA
Source organism: Tamias sibiricus (assembly GCA_025594165.1). Lineage (NCBI taxonomy): Eukaryota > Metazoa > Chordata > Mammalia > Rodentia > Sciuridae > Tamias > Tamias sibiricus. Next base: position 19,203,021 of record CM046662.1, read on the forward strand.
ATTCTTCAACTGTAAGGTGGAGCTGCTAATATACCTAACAAACAGCTCTCCAAGTATTTCACCTGGTGCTGGGGCTATAGCTCAGTTGGTAGAGTGCTTGCCTTGCATGCACAAGGCCCTGGGTTCTAATCCCCAACACCACAAAAAAAGTGGGTGAATCAAAGAGCATCCCCGTTTGTATTTGGAGTAATAGTAGTAGTGTCATTTTAGTATAGCTGAAGGGAGCCCTTAGCCAGAGAGTCCCACAATGGGCTGAACGTGAGCATCACATGAGATACTTTCTAAAATTATGTATGGCTGGGCCTCACACTTGTTACCTATGCAGCCTGATTCCTTCCATATCCTCAACATCCTAGACTTCCTTTCCTTTGATGAGACCTAGACATATTTTTGTAAATACTTAAATGTAGTGCTTCCATTAGCCAAGACTACTACTATTTTTGCAAAATCCCTGAGTCTAGAGACCAAGCTTCAATACTTTTAGAGATTATCAGACAATTCTTTTTTATGGGGGTGCTGGGGATTGAACTCGGGGGCACTCAACCACTGAGCCACATCCCCAGTCCTTTTTTTGTATTGTATTTAGAGACAGGGTCTCATTGAGTTGCTTAGTGCCTCACCATTGCTGAGGCTGGCTTTGAACTCATAATCCTCCTGCCTCAGCCTCCTGAGCCACTGGGATTATACTCTGCCTGGCCTCAGACACTTCTTAAGCATTCAGATTAATATCAGTCCTTAGGATGATTTTGGGGAGCCACTAACCTGAGCCCTAGAGAGGCTAGGCAACTCTCAGGCCGTAGGACAATAACACCTAACAGCAACAAATGGTAATAAGAAAGACAAATACAAACTCCCTCTTTCTGATTTCCAAGCTAATAACCTTCTCATCAAGTCAGCACAACAAAAATTAAGAGAACAGGACAGTTTTTGTTGTTGCCTTGGGTGTGGTCCAGATGATTGTAGTTTTCTGTGTGTTGCAGTAGTTGAAATCCATCAATATTTCTGCCTGAGGCCTTACCCTGTGGATTTCAGTTAGAATGGCAGACCCAGAGATATTTTGGGATCTCGGTGTTTCAAAGTATTGCTGACTTTTCCTAGGCAAGGCTGGCTTTTTAGGACCCAAGTTTACAGCCCAGGTATCACAGCTATATCCCATAGACACCACCTCTAGTTGGCCTCCTGAATAACAGCCATAGCACCCAGAGGGGAATGATTAGAAGAACAAATGCGGCATACAAACCCATAAGGAATTGGACACACTGCAGGCATAATCTGAGGATGGTATCTAGAAGAGCTTGTAGAGAGAAGGGAGCCCTCATATATGCTCTTGGTGAATTAATACAGCCATTATGGAAAACTGTACAGAGTTCCCTCAAAAAAAAAAAAAAAAAAAAAAAAAAAAAGCTAAAAGCAGAATTACTATATGATCTAGCAATTCTAATTCTGGGTATTTGTATGATTTGAAATCAGCTTGTCAAAGAGCTATCTGAACCCCCATACACGACTATTCACAGTGGCCAAGTGACTGAATCCCCGTAGTGTCAACCAACAGATGATTGGATAAGAAAAATGTGGTATGTACATATGCGATGGAATGCTTGTTCAGCCTTTTAAAAGAGACAGTTTTGTCCTGCGCGACACCATGAGTAGAAAGTGTAATTCCGTGTGCAAGATCACACTCAACAAGACAAAACCTCATGTTCTCACTCACCTGTGGAAGGTAAAATACTCAAACCCCAAAAAGGCGGAAGAATGGTGCTCATGCAGGCTGGGATGGTGGGGAATGGGGACATGATGGTGACAGGTCACCAAGCCCCAGTTAGATAGGAGGAATGGGGTTTTTTTACTTTGAGATGCATCGCAAGGTGAATACTGTTACTTACGACATAGTGTACCTTTTAAAATCACCAAGAGCAAATTTCAAAAGCTCTCACCACAAAAGTGATGGGTGTGTTAGTGTGATTTAATTATTGTGCGTGTATTCAGAGATCATCGAAGCACTTTGTACCTCGTACATATAGACAAATCTGATTTGTCAATTCACCGCTACAACAAGAGGAGCTACTTTTCCCTGGGAGCCAACTCTTCCGGGAACCGTGTTGCATATGGAGATAAGTCTCCTCACAGTTTTAGAAGAACAAAGCCCATGTTTATCCTGGCTTTTTAATTAATACTTTTGCTAATCATCATTGGAAAGAGAAGTAGACCTAACCTTGAAAGGGGGAGGGCCCTGTCTGTGGGGAGCATAAAGGCATATGAAAAAGTCAAATGGAAGAATCCTGCCTTTACCGAAGGGAGAAGTTTGTTTTTAATAAGTGTCCCACTGTGGACAATGACTTTTCCCTTAAGGAACAGAATTTTTCCCCTATAGTCTAGTTTCCTCAGGATTCGTAAGGGGCCACTCTAAGGTCACGAGGACAAAATGATTTAATGTATGTAAAACATTTAGCAAAATGAACACACCATGATTGTTCAGTGAATATTAACTATTATGATAATTACTAGTAGACTGTGGGTTTGGTTTTTATCAACAATAAAATTTACTACAATTTAAGAGTAAAAAAAAATGTGACTAAGTTGAGTGAGTCTATAAATAATAAAACTAATTATATAATTATTGCTGTATTTAGGGCTTTGGATATTGTACTAGTTTTTTTGTTACTATGAAACAAGTGACCAGAAATCACAACGTAATACCTATTTATTATGTCACAGTTCCTATAGGTCAGAAGACCAGGTGGGGTGTGGCTGGTTCTCTGCTCAGAGTCTTTCAGGGCTGTAATCAAGGTGTCCAGTAGAGTACGTTCCTCTCTGGTGACTCCAGGGAAGAACTCTCCTTAAAACCTATTCAGATTGATGGCCCAGTCTGGGTCCTTGCATTTATAGCATGAAGGGTCCCCATTCCTTGCTAATTGTTAGAGCTGGCATTATTCTTTTTTTTTTTATTCTAAGTTATTATAGATGACAGCAGAATGCATTACAATTCATATTACACATATAGAGCACATTTTTACATTGTATACAAAGTATATTCACACCATTCCTGTCTTCATACATGCACTTAGGGTAGTCATATCCATCTCATTCTATCATCTTTTTTTTTTTTTTTTTAACCCTCTTGCCCCCTCCCTTCCCCTCCCTCCCCACTGGCCTTTCTAGTGTTCCTCTAATCCTCCTATGCTCCCCGTCCCAACCCCACTGTGAATTGGCCTTCTTATATGAGAGAAAACATTCAGTATTTGGATTTTGGGGATTGGCTAACTTCACTTAGCATTATATCCCCCAACTTCATCCGTTTACCTGTGAATGCCATGATTTTATTCTCTTTTATTGCTGAGTAATATTCCATTGTGTATATATACCACATTTTCTTTATCCATTCATCTACTGAAGGGCATCTAGGTTGGTTCCACAGTTTAGCTATTGTGAATTGTGCTGCTATAAACATTGATGTGGCTGTGTCTACCCATCCATTCAAAAGCCAGCAATAGAATATGTCTCTCAGGCTTCAAATTTCCCTTGCCAGGAAGAGCTAATCTCTTTGGATTAGCCAGCCTCATCCAGGTTAATCTTTCCATCTTAAGGCTAACTCTGTTGGGATCTTAAATATATGCACCAAACCCCTTCCCAGCAATACTTAGAACAGTATTCTTTGAGTGAATGGAAGAAGATGTGTGTAGGACGGGGGCCAGGAATCTTAGGAATCATCTCAGAATTCTTCCAGCACAAATTTATTCTCTCATGTCCTCTGGCTTAGATCAAAGCAAGATGGGACACAGAGCTAATTAACTGCATGTGACCTACAGTTAATAATATCCTGTACTGGAAATTTGCTAACATGTATAACACACACAAATACAACTATTGAGATGATGGATGTGTTAATTTCTGGGTTTTAGTAAACATTTCTTTCTATGTATACACACAAAAGTCATGTATATACCTTAACCATGCATAATAAAAATAAAGGTACCTGTATCCTAAAAACAAGATAGCACAGTAACATAAGAGAGTTTATTGGCAGATTGTAAAATAATTCCTTAAAGATTAACCTCATTTTTTATAATCACGCACCACATATGGGACACACCAGACCCTTGGCCTCCACTTAGGAATGAGGGTTAAAAATGCTAACAATACTGTATTATTAAATAGTATTTATGAATAATTCCAAACACTCCTCAGTATTGGCTACAGGTCACTTAGCTTTTTTTTTTTTTTTTTTTTTTTTTTTTTTTTTTTTTTTGCTTTAGTTGTACACAATGCGTTTATTTGTATGTGGTGCTGAGGATCGAACCCGGGCCGCGCACGTGCTAGGCGAGTGCTCTACCACTGAGCCACAATCCCAGCCCCGTCACTTAACTTTTTATTATTTTTTTATTTTTTTTAATATTTATTTACTTTAGTTGTACACAATGCAATGCATTTATGTTTATGTGGTGCTGAGGATCGAACCCGGGCCGCGCACGTGCGAGGCGAGTGCTCTGCCACTGAGCCACAACCCCAGCCCCCGTCACTTAACTTTTTAATGTCTGCTTCATCACCTGTAAAAAGAAGAGATGAATGCTACCTCACAGGGATGATTTGAGAGAAAAGGGATGTGTTTTCTTTGTTGTTCTGGGAATTGAGCCCAGGGGACCTTTACCACTAAGCTCATCCCCAGCCCTTTTTATTTATTTATTTTTTTATGTGTGTGTTAAGACAGGGTCTCACTAAGTTGCTGAGGCTGGCCTCAAACTTGTGATCCTCCTGCCTCAGCCTCCGGAATCCCTGGGATTACGGGCATGCACCACTATACCTGGAGAAGATGTTTTGCATCAGTGCTGGTGCAGATGAACGTCTGGCATTTCTTGCAAGCTTACCATGAGAGGCTCCGTTGGCACTTCTGAGCGCCCTGTGGGATAACTGAAGGTGCATGACTCAGAAGCAAAGCCAGAGGCACAATTCCATTCTAGTTCTGTCCCCTTCAAAAAAAGTATTAACCACTCAGAGCCTCAGTAACTTCAGAGAGTGGTGACAAAAAGGATAGTTGATGACCTATGTGTGGAATTTGTGTGTGGTGTCTGCACAGCATTTGGTGTGTCAATCCCAGCTCTTTCTAAACTTGGGGCACTCAAGTGACACCTTTGCGATTTTTGCCAAACTGCAAACCGACCGTCGACTCTGCAGTGTGCTTGACATTGTCTAAATCAACTTTTCTTACCCATGACATGGCTTTGATGGGCTTCTCCCGTATTTTTCCCTAAGATCTGTTGAAATAAATGCTTAGCTGTTCAAATAAAACTATAATGACCCAAATTACCATCTGCACCATAAGCTGGGAGAAACTCTAGTGAGAAGTCAAGAGACTCCTCGAAATTGGTGAAGAGTCTGCTTTAGGCCCCCTGATGAAATAAATCGAGCTGCCACATTTTAAATAATTTGGGGTTTTGAGAGAGTGCCTTGGAATTGAATTCATCTAATTTTTAAAATAAGTTTTAGGAATGGGGGGGAAATGTGCTCCATTAAAACAAAATGAAACTATGTGAGGGTCAGGTCTCACATGCAGACAGTCCTAATTTCAAGGTCAATGTTTTTGTTTTTGTCTTTTTTTTTTTTTTAATAACCCAACAAAATATGGGTGCAATGAAGAGGCAGGTGGGGATGTTAGGGTGGGGTGAGAGAATAAAGGAAGACAGAAAGGCTGAGGAAGAGGGATGACAATGGGCATCCAGAGAGAGAGAAAGAATCGTATTAGGAAAGAGGAGGATATGGTAAATTCTTTAGTGATCATAAACTTTCATTATCACCCTGTTCTTGGGCTTCTGTGAGCTTTAAAATGCTGTTACCTCCCGTCAGTCCTCTCTGTATGTCACTTAGGTGATTGACAACTGTTCAGCTGTTCCGTTCTCTCAAACTGTTAGAACGCCTCTCAGAAACCAGGTGACACGGCTGCCCCCTCGGTCAGAATTATGAACCATACAGCGTGTCATCGTCATCAGCACAGTCTGACTGCCATCTCAAAGAGCAAGCTGGGATCCTTAGCTCCAAGTGTCTGCCCTCGATCTAAAACATAGCAATACTAATTGCATTATGATACCAAATTGCAAATGATGTCGAACACGAAAATGAGACGGTTTCTTTTTGACTTTCCACGCCTGGCTAAGTGGTTCTCGGGAGGTGGATTTCTTGAAGCCCTTTGCTTCTACAATGAGAATCTAAATGTCCTAGCTTCGCCCTCCCCTGTCCCGAGAAGCACTGCAGCACTGCCAGCTCAGTACCTAGGGAAGAGCACTTTCATTCTATATTTTAATTAGGCCCTGACATCTGGTGTGGTCTGTGAGCGCTTATTTGCACACCTGCAGGCTATTGGCTGTAAAGGAGCCCAGCCTGTGTGGAGATTACGCACCCAGATGGAGACTGCAGTCGTTTAATTCAATAGAGCAATTGTGTGGGCCTTGTCGAATGTGCTGCGATTGTGAAACGTGGGCCTCGTCTCAATCCCAGGTACGCCGCGCTGTTCCTGATGTAACACACATTTCACCTCCTCTGTCAATCTGCATATCAAATACAGTCAGAACAGCAACTTGGCAACAGAGCAGTCTTTGAAAGCTTTCACAGGAAAACGGAGAGAGAGAGAGAGAGAGAGAGAGAGAGAGAGAGAGAGAGAGAGAGAGAGGGCCCTGGGAAGGAGCTGGATTTATAAAGCTAATGAAATTTGCCAAGGATTTGAGTGATCATCTTGCCTCCTCTGTTAAACAAATGTGCTGTGTGTGGCTGGCTTCAACCTCATCTAATGAGACCGTGCCTTCCAGCGTGCACCAGGAGGTGCACATCTGGCACAAGGAGGAGGGGAGCCAGGCAGAGTGGCCACGTGCCACTGTCTCCAAGACACGTGGAAAGACCCCTGCTTTCCCAAGCCTGGAGCGCTGGTCAAGGCTTCTGTCTTGTGGAGTCTCACCTCTTATATCTGCTTTAGTGACCACTATGTCCCCAGTACCTCTCATGGTATCTGACATAGATTATATGCTCAGCATTTATGGAAAGAAAGAACAAATAGTAGTCATGTTGCCAGACCACTGACGCCATTTGCTTCCTGAATGAGTCCTTCTGGATGGTCTCTTTGGGCCTACTCTGGGTAACTTGCTGGCAAATTCTACCTGTTGGTGTGTTCACTGGTTATAGAACTGGGTTTTTCTTGGTTGGCTTATCTTGCTTCCTAATTATCTCTCGCATGCCTTTGGGGTGGGAGCTGCTTACATTTCACCCGAGGATCAAGGCACTTGCAACATAACGACATATGTTAAAAAACAGAATAACAACTAAAGTCGTAGTATTAATTAGATGTTGCGAGGATGAGGAATTCTTTGTGGCCCAGGAACGTGAGAAAGATTTTGCTTTAGATCTCAATGTGTGAGTTGTCAGCATAATTGTGGGAAGTCTCCCAGAAAAGAGGAATGCAAACATAAGATAGTTAATGTGGATTATGGATGTGCCTGGTTTACACTCCTAGCTTCACCATTACCCGACCATATGGAATTTAGGTGAATAGCGTCTTCTGTCTAAACCTTAATTTTATCCTTAAAAAATGGGAATAATTAACCAGGTGCGGTGGCACACGCCTGTAATCCCAGCATTTGGGAGGCTGAGGCAGGAGGATCACGAGTTCAAAGCCAGCCTCAGCAATGGCGAGGCACTTAGCAACTCAGTGAGACCCTGTCTCTAATAAAATACAAAAAATGTCTGGGGATGTGGCCCAGTGGTCGAGTGTCCCTGAGTTCAATCCTCAGTACCACAAAAAAAAAGGAATGATTATGATGATGGCATATGCTTTCCAGAAATAATCAAAAGAGGCTATGTATGTGTATATTATATAATTATATTAACATGATATACAAAATACGTGTATTTATGTATATTTATAAAATGCACACGGGAAGGCAATATGTAATAATATACAATATAGAAGGGAGGAGGGTCTGCAAAAGGTTGGGCATCACAAATGTAAACCACAAGTGTATAAGGTAGTAAAGGGTACCAAGCTTGTTTATGTCTGTTTGTATTGGAAGAACAGCAGCTTTCCTCTGTGATTACCATATTCACAAAGGTCAAGACACGTCCACAGACATCAGCATAGTAGTAATCCACGAGAAAATTCTTTTGTTGGGGAGTCGAAGAGTATGTGAGGTCATCAAGGTTCTAAGAGTTTGAGGATAAGAATCACGATCACCTCTTGTTTTTAGAATTTCTGAGGATGTGCCCCAACTCCTCTAGTGGAATCAAAGTGTCAAATTTTGCTTCTACTGATGCAAGGATTATAATGCAGTTAGATATTTGGTTACAAATTTGAGAACTTTGAAGTCGGCAGACTTGGGTTCAAATTCTAGAATTACCGTGAGGTGGTACTGTGAGGTTAGAGAAGTTGCTTCACCTCTCTAAAACAGTCTCTTCGTTGATTAAAAGGGGTGAATTGACCTCTCTTGTTTCCCCTTATGGATGAACACACAGGTAAGGATTGAGTGCAGTAAATGACACTAGAATGAAGGCAGAGCTCATTTTATTGCATTGGACAAAGCAGGACTTCTTGAGACCACCCAAGCACCTTAGGAAAATGAAAACTTAAAGGTGAGAATTATTGCCCAGGTTATTCTGGGGACTTGGATCTGCTCCACTAAGACTGGAAAATTCCCTGAGACTGAGCAGGGGCAGGTGTCAAACTCCAGTTGCCTTCTACCAAGATGTGGGTATATGTGCTTGGATGAAATAGCACCATAGTTACCCTCAAGGCAAACTGCAGAAAAATAAGAAAAATGAAGGCAATGTCATACATGGGTCAGAAAATTAAATTTAATTCACTCCAGGGCCTTCATTTATTCTAAGATCATGTGCTGCTTAATGTTTTAGCTAACTAAAACCATGGAGAGAGTGAAAATAGCTTGTTGCTTTGGGTTTTGCTTTTTTACATGACTTTTACTGGAAAAAAGCAAAAATTGACAGGCCTAGATCAGCATCCAAAATATCTTTGGAAATTTTTACACCACCAGATAATGCAAATGCCTGAGGATCTTGGTCCAGAAAGCAGAAATTCCTTGTTTTGCTGTCTGGGGATTAAGAGCAAGCACAGTAGCTTTTATCCCCAGATAGCGTATATTTATTTGAGCATTTCTTGGAAGCAAGGTCTTAGGGAAAAGGATTCTAGGCTGCTTGGTTACTGATTATTTCAAGCGGCATGTACATAGTTTAAAACCAGTCACCTCTCTTTCACTGAAATACCAAGGCAGCAGTTGTTAAGTGTTCATAAAGTGTCTTTTAATACTTAGTAAGTAGAGGTGTCACCTTATGTTCTGAGGGTAGCAAGGTGCTCAGACTGCCTTATTTGCCTAGAATAGGAGTTGACATTGATCACTCGGTTGATGGCAGAATTTGGGAGCCGTACTCTAAAACCACAGGCCCTTTTCTCTGTGGCCCGAAGACACAACTCTGAGGACGTGGTGGAATGCTGGACAGGGCCCTGGGCCCTCCGAGTGTGGCTAAGGTGCTGGCTCTGTGGAAGAAGCGTTCACTGTGATGGAAGGACTCTGACATTCCTGTTCACAAGCTCATCCTGGAATAGAGCCAGATCAAAAATGAGAGATGTTACTATAATCCAACAGAAACAAAATTTAAGGAAATAGGCACAATATTCTGATTTCCTCTCCAGGGGAAGATGTCTCTGACAATGTTAGTGTTTGGTGAAGATGCAGTGTGAAGAAGGAGAATGAAGTGTTTGCACTGAGGAAGTGTAAGGAGGTCATTGGAGGAGCACAGACACGTGAGTATTCCTTTGGGTCAGTGAACATATTGGCTATTCTTACAAATTGTTTAAATTGTCTATAAAACATAAGCTCTGATATTGAGTGTATTAGTCAGTTTTCCATCACTGTGACAAAATACCTGAGATAATCAGCTTGAAAGAAGGAAAGGTTTCAAACCATGGTTGCTAAGCCCTGTTGCTTTTGGGCCTGTAGCAAGATAGTACATTGTAGTGGGAATGCATGGTAGAGGAAGCTCCTCACCTCACCTCGTGGAGGGTGGGAAGCAAAGAGAGAAGGAAGAGGAAGAACCAGGGTCTTCCAATATCACCTTCAAGGGCATGAGCAAATTATCTTCCACTAGGCCCCACCTCTTAAAGGTCCAACCACCTCCAATAGCACCACAGGCCCCTTTAACCCACAGGCCTTTGTGGGACAATCAAGATCCAAACTATTGCATTTGGAAAGACTAGATTTAGAAGACCTCAAATGTTCACCCTGCCTTACTAGGCTCAGTAAAACACATGGAAAATCTATGATCCTTTTTTAAGAAGGAAAACTATGGTGGTTTTGTTTTTTCCTTTTTGTGCATTCAGTGAAAGATAATTATCATTCATAGGTGACAGAGTTATTCTCTTAGTGTCTTAGAGTCTTAGCAAATTTACCTGTGTTTTCTTCTCAATACAACTTAAGGATAGTGAACTATCATTGTGAACTATCATTCCAAAAATCAAAATGTAAGTTGATCCACTAGACAGATACCAGGCAAAGCTGTCCTGATCATGAAGGGTACGAAATATTTAATGATGGCTGTGTCTAGAATTCTATTCAAAGTCTGATATAATAAGGCAAACTCGGAGAAAAATAATTAGAGCTTACGGGGACTCGTTGAGGAGTGCAAGCTGCTTTTAAAGATTCTTGAATTATTTTTATGACCCAAAAGGAATTCTAATGATCATATGATAATTTATTATGGATTGGGTTGTTGCTTTGATCCTTACATTGGAGTTAGAGAGGCTGGAACCCTCAGAGGTCCAAATCCAGCTAATCATCCTACCACTTTATGGTTTCGCAAGAAAATCGTGTCTAATGGCAAAGAGAGGTGGAAAGTGCCACAGCACGGACGGCTGTGGAAGCACAAAGCTCTGATGTGAACTGTAGGTGGGTCACAGCACCTTCTAAGACCTCACTTGGTCTTCTTATACACGTGCTCATGTGCCACGTGGGCAGGCTCTGTCTCTCTGTCTTCCTCGTTTAAATCTTGACCCCAGTCTTCCAACACATGTCTGTGGTCAAAGAGCAATGACTAGGCCCCAAGAGGGACCCAAGTCCACTCACCTGCCTGAAGGTGCTGCATCTGAAAAGGAAGATGCTAACAGTCCAGCTGCCAGTCTGCCTGCATCTGTTTACCACCCAGAAGATGATCAGTGCATCTTCTCTTCCCTTGTAGAAGAACAAGGAGGACCAAGGACAAAGGTGCAATCTTGCAATATCTACTATGGATGAAGAATGTACTATGTGCCACCTGCTGCTCAGAGGGCTTTAGTTACGTTATTTCACTTGATCCTCACATAACCATGTGGCATTGGTATTATTACACTCACGTTATAGATAAGAAAACTGAAGCCCAGCAAGGTCAGTTCCATCTACTTCAACTCACTCAGTGTTTAATAGCATGATGGACAGCCACCTACTGTTGGCTTAAAAAAAAATTTTTTTTTCACTTTCACCACCACCACCCTGACTCCTGGTTTTACCATTGGTAATTCTTAGCATGATTCTTCCTGCTATTCAGATTGGTCTCCCTCTCCCCCACCCTACACTGAATGCTATTTGCACCCTCCATAGCAGTGGTTCTCAAACATGGGGATTTTGACACAGTGGACATTTGGCAGTATCTAGAGAAATTTTGGGCTGCCTCACATAGGACAAGAGGTGCTACTAGAAGCTTATGGATAGAGTTCAGGATGTTGTTAAACATCCTCTGATGCACAGGACAGACCCACAGCCAAGAATATTCAGCCTAAATGTTAACAGTCCTGAGACTGCAAAATGCCACTCTGTAGATACATGAAGCAAATTAAGTTGCCTTGGATCTTGGCCTTTATGTATGGAGGGAGCCACGCTGACATGTCTAATCCCCCGAGTCTGCACATGCCTTCTTTCTTACCACATGGACTCTGGTGTCTTGCTTTACCTACCCACCTGAATATTCTCCTTTTCTTTAAAAACAAAAACAAAGACTAAATAAATAAAGAAAGAAATAAAACAGATAACTACAGAATCTACTGAATTATTCCAGGTTCAAGGTAGTGAACTTCAAAGCCAGGGCTGGATCTGAGATTACCTTGTTCCCATTTCAGCTGTCTTTCAAGTTTATTGTGTCTAGTCTTCCAGTCTATTCACTGGGAATAAGGGAGAATAGTACAATGTGTCCGCTCCCACAAAGTTTATACTCCAGTGAACATTAACCCAACGTGTTCTCTGCCCACGTAGGAATTATCTTCCCTCTTGTCAATTGATTTGGTCATGTCTACTTGTAAAGCCAATAAAAAGATTCCCAGAATCAAGGCTCTCCAAGGAAAACATGAATAATAATTTCATGTCAAATCAAAGTCTATGTATACAGAGCAACAGGACAGAATAGGGAATCCAAAGATGGACCTGCACAATTGATTTTTCTAAAGTACCACAGCAATTCAGTGGGAAAATGGTAATCTTTTCAACAAATGGGTCATCGTTTAAAAAAAAAAAAAAAAAGTAATCTTGAACGTTACCTCACACCATAAAAACAGTGAATCAAAATGGATCATAAACCTAAATGTAAGATCTAAAATTATAACTATGATAAAAATAACTTAGTGACCTTGGGTTTAGCAATGATTTCTTAAATACAACAGAAAAGTGTGAGATATAAAAGAAAAAAAAATCAATAATTCAGACCTTATAAAATCAAAAACTTTGTACTTCAGAAGACACTGTTCCAAAAGTTAAAAAGCAAAGCAAGTTTTAGACTAGGAGAAACTATTTGCACAACATAAATGTAACAAAGGACCTACCTCTAAAATATATGAAGAATTAATAATGTTACACTAAGAAAAAACATTAAAATAGGGAAAATAGGGGCTGGGGCTGGGGCTCAGTAATACAGTGCTTGCCTCGCATGTGTGAGGCACTGGGTTTGATCATCAGCACCACAGAAAAAATAAAGATATTTTTAAAAAAACAGAAAATATTTGAATGGATTTTTCATCCAAAAAATAATTACAGGCAGCAAATACACATGAAAAGATATACAACATCTAAGGAAATGCAAATTAAAATCACAATGAAATAATACTGCTACTCCTTAAAATGGCTAAAAATGAAAGATGCTAACTCTATCAAGTATCATGAAGATAGTCACTGTAACTTTCTGACACTGCCGGCAGGAGCACAAAATGGCAAAGTCACTTCCTAAAATAGTCTGACAGTTTCTTAAAAAGTTAAATGCATACCCACTATTCAACTAAACCATTGCACTCTTATGGATCCAAGAGAAAAGAGAAACATAATCCACACAGACTTAGCCTGGGTTCTTCATAAAGCTACTCTTATTTGTCTATCAACTGTTAAATAGATAAACAAGTTGTGTTAAATCCACAAAACAAAAAAACAAAAGGAAAGAACTACCAATATACACAACCATATCAATCTCAAAATATGGGCTGATTGAAAGAAGCCAGGCCTCCCCATAAATAAAAAGAGCTTACATATTGCAAATAATCTGTAGAATAGAAAGTAAATCGGTGCTTGCCTGGAAAATAGGTGAGGAAGGCTGGGGCCTTTTAGAGAGGCAAAAGGAAATTTGGGAGGTGATGGGTGTTGCTATGTTTTGGATAGGCGGCATCCCCCCAAATCTCCTGTCAATGCAGGAATATTGGTTGGTTTATGGGAGGTATAACCTATGTATAGTCCGTCCTAGTTTGAATAGACTGACTGGGTGTTAACTATTGGTATGGCTGGAGAAGGTGGGTCATGGGGGCGTGCCTGGGAAGGGTGCATCTTCTCTGTGGAACCTCTCACTGCCCCCCCCCCACAACCCACTTCCTCCTGGCCCTTCGCTCATGACACAGGGCTTTAACCTCGGGTCCAGAGCAATACAGTGGGCATCTACAGACTGAGACCTCTGAAACTGTGAACCCCCAGTAAACTTTTCCTTCTCTAAGTTGTTCTGTTCGGGAATTTTGGTCATAGCAAAAAACAAAACAGGTTTGCTTCTTGCTTGTGATGATTTCACATTATACATACACAAAATTCATCAACTTGTGTGCTTTTAGTATGTGTGGTATGCTGAGCTTCAAATATATTTCAACAGAGGCGTATAGAACATAGAGCAAAATAAAAGTATCTGTGGCATAGGTGATATGTATGTGACCTTTAAGTCCCTTTCCCCATTTCAGGAGCTGTGGCATCCTTTTCTATCCCAGTAGTGCTGAGTGTGGTGGCTCTGATCAGTACTTGCTGTCTCTAGCGTGAATGGGTGAGATCTCCTAAGCTCTGTCACCTCTAGGAAGATGTAGTAACTCGGTGCTCAGCCTGCCCATCCACAAAGAGCTAAAAGGCAGCAATTTTTTGGATATTTCACATTGGTGACATCGGTGACCTCATCTTGGGGAATCTTTGTCACCAAGTATGAACTGAGTTTCGGTCATTTTAGAGCGAAAGCTTCAGCTTGGAGGTCACGTGAGTTCTAACCCTCCAAAAGATGTCATCTGAGCATGTCTTTCACTTCCACAGAACCCGGCCATACGCCGTCCTGTCCTTGACTTTCATCTCACCTCTTTATTTGCATGTCTGATTACATGTCTTAGAAAACTGATTTGTTTTGACTTTTTAATGTCATTCCTGACCAAGAAACAGTGAGATCTTGAGCCACCTAAAGCTCACAATTCACCAGGACAGATTTGTTTTCCTGCAACATGCTTAACCTGTTTGAGAGTTAAGAATTTACATGGACAGTGTTTGCAGTAACGACAGTAATGCTCTTTGACAGATTTTTATTAACATCAGCTTTCTCCATATATCTGTATATAATAAATATGAACTGGATACAATTTATTTTATACACAAGAGGCTGCCAGTATAGTGGAAATTACCACAAACTTTGGATCCAAATCCTGTCTCAAAACTCACTTGATAAATTTCCTAGATGAGTAAACTTTGGCAAATTTCTTTACTTATTTTTTTTTAAATTGGTTCTTTTTAGTTATACATGCCAGTAGAATCCATTTTGATAAACTTTTACAAGCATGGAGTATATCTTATTCTAATTAGGACCCCATTCTTGTGGGTGTTCACGATGGTGGAATTCACTTAGGTATTTTCATATATGTACATAGGAAAATTATGTTAGATTCATTCTACTGTCTTTCCTATTGCTATCCCTCTCCCTTCCCTTCAATCCCCTTTGTCTAATCTACTGAACTTCTCTTCTCTTCCCCCTACCCCTGCCATATTGTGGTTTAGCTTCCATATATCACCAAAAAGATTCAACCTTTGGTTTTTTAAGGATTGGCTTATTTCACTTAGCATGATAGTCTCCCCAATCTCATTTTCTCTTCTGCAGTTTGGAAAAATCACTGTAAATGTTCAGTTAGATATTCTCTTTCAAGAACCTTGTATAATAAGAAGTCATAGTTCAGATCATGGGATAGGAAACCAGATGGTCTGATTTAATTCTGACCTTACCAGCCAGTCTGTAGCCCTGCGTTTCAGTTTCCTTACTTGGAAGATGGAGATAATAAGAGCATCTAACCATTGAGGTTAACATATGGGTTAAATCAGTTAACACGTGTAAAACATTTACATGTCCCTGGCTCAATGTTAACCGACATCATCATTATCATATCTAGATGTTGGATAAATGATTGGCATTTTTCATTTAAACTGTTTGGTTTTGAAAACCACTTCTGTCCCAAACAGTCACCCATAAATCTTTCCAAGAAATTTCTAATATTATTTGAATCACAGTAAGAATGATATGTTTTTCTGTGAATGAGTGTGTGTGTGTGTGTGTGTGTGTGTCTCAGCAAAGCAAATAGAATAATAACTAATGTGAGATTTTAATTATCATGTATGTGAGTGAGGCTGCTTTGTAAATCAAAGCTAATTGATTCTGAGTACTTGCCACTTCTTGAATCTCCCCACCAGCTCAGGAGCGAGCATGCTATTTTCTGTGTAAACAAGAAGGGTGCTTCTAGAAGGGGTGTTTCGAAACAGCCAAGTACCATCTTTATAAGGGCAATGCAAGGCCAGGAATTCAGACTGTTCACACTGAGTTCCATGTAGACACAGCCTAGAGGAGCAAAGTGTTCCTTGCTGTCCTCTCAGGTAGAACACAACTCCCTCTGTCATTTATCCTTTGATTTATCCTTCACAAAATGGTCCAGACTTCTTTTGAATTGATGGTTTTGTCCTGACAGTCCTGGGGAGCACTCTTTAATAAAATGGGTTCAGCAACCCATCTGGCTGTGCATGAAGCAAAATTTTTATTTATCTAAATGCCTGATTTTAAAATTTTTTCATACTGAATCTTGGAGGGAAATGTAATTCATAGAGCAGAAAACCAAGAGAAGCCGAGAGGTGCAGGTTGAAAAGTGGAGTAAGCACTAACCACACACAGACACACACACACTCTTGGTCCCTACAGCTGGGCCTAAAGAACTCCTGAGAAAGGCCAAGTGCTCTTTACATCACAAACTGAAAACTTTTGCCTTAAAGTAACACTCTTCAGTTTTTCAAAGCAGCCTCTTGATTGTTGTATTTGCATGTTTTATGAAAAGCCTAGATCCCCCTTGGCCTTACTGGTTGTGCTTTTATACATTTGACCTTATTGACTGTAAGCTGCTTAGTTTTCAAAATGAAAGATCCAGGGACATGGAGTTAGCACCCTGAATGCCTGGTTTTAAAATTGGCACCACCTCCACCCCCCCCCCCCAAACAAAATCACAAAGTTTACAACTTGATTTAAGATTGGGTTGCAACATGATAAACCAACCATACATTGAAGACATCATAAACCAGAGTGCATCTGATACCCCCAATCTGCTCTCTATCATAGCTTACCAGGATAGCACACTGAAGGGTACCGGTTCTTTACCCTCACGATCATGTGGCCAATTGATGCTGCCTCTGACCAGCATCACAAGAGAGTGTCACACCTCATCACTAGACCAGAAAAAGACCAAAGACCAGCATTCCAATTACAGTCTCTAGCAAAGGGGTCTTGCTTTCACACTGTCACAAAAGCACAAAATTATAAGTTGAAGCGTTGCAAGTGGGGGCCTCTGTGTAAATCAAGAAGTCATTCTCACCCTACCATGCACTGTTGTAAACACTTTAAAGACTCAGGGGCAAAAGACTGAGATTCTCAAGATATTTTTATATGGAAAAATACAAGAAAACCTGACATGATAGAAGTCCATGAACTCATGATGGGGCTGGGGAGAAGGAAGATAAGTTTGCTCAGCCATTCTTCAGTAGAGGATCTAGGAAAGAGTGTTCCTCCTTATGACTTGAAAATAAAGATCCACGCAAAGTAGGAGAATTTATTATTATTGCACTCAATATAGATAAAAAATAGAGATCATTTTGCAAGAGACTGAGCAAAGGTGATAAAACTACCAAGGCTTACTCATTCAGTCTTGGATTGGCAAGTCTGTGACACTGAACCTCCCATCCCCACCTCCAGAGCCCATGACGAAGGCATGGGTGTGTAGTCAGCCCGCACAGCACAATCCAGGTGGCACCACCAATTAATGAATCGGCACTGGCATGCCACTGAAGCCTTTCTGCCAATTGTCCAGCCACCATATTTCATATTTGGGAGGAAAAAAAACCACAGGGTGGCAAGTGTCCCCAATATTGCACATCTAATTGATAGCCAGTGACCATGTCCTTTCACCAACAAACACATCTCTAGGTCCCTTAACACTGAACGTGTTGGAAACATCCTCAGACCGTCCTGTGTGAGAATTCCTGTGTTCTTACTCCCATCATCCATGCAGCGAGGAAGATCTTTACAGCCTTCTTGTAGTGCTGAAGCTGTTGAATGGTGTCCATGCCCTTGGAGCCCTTCAAAATTGCCATCACTGATGGTAGAGTGACAGGAGGTGGCAGACTGTGAAGGTTAACAATGCAGGCTTTTCCTGACCAGGCATGACCAGGCTGCGATTCCTACTTTACCCCTGCTTTTTGATCTACTGAAGGCAATTGAACCTCCATTTCCTTATGGGGGGACTCCACACCCACCTCACAGAAAAGCTGCGAGATTAAATCAAGTGCTACACTTGAACATGTCTAGTGCAAGGTCCAAAAATTGGCTGATACAATATTAAACTGTAGAAGTTTTCCGTTCTCCCCGTCCTCCTTTCCTTTTCTCTTCCTGTTTGTATCACAAGTTGTTAACTCCTCAACCTGAGGCAGGGAAGTTAGCCTTTCTGTGCCTCTTTCTTTGTTTTTAAAATGGGGATTACATTAGTGCTGACCACACTGTGCTGTGAGGTGAAAGAGGTTGTATCAGCAGCAATAGCAACAAACTCAACTCACACCATGAGTACAGACTACATAGAATCTTCCAGAAGACTATCTAGTATCCTCTGCTTAAATATCTAACCACTAGAGACTTTTGTCAGAAATATTTATATTACAGGCAGGGAAGGCAGAATGCAAAAGGGTCGTGCTTGTATGATGAGTAGATTAGTGTCTTGTCCATTGCTCTAACAAAATACCTGCGACCAGGTAATTTATAAAAATAGAAGCCTCCTGGTGGAAAGTAAAGGGGAAGGGGCATGTGAAGGAGAGTTCACATGATAAGGGTGGGGTACTTTGTTGGTTTTCTGTTTGTTTGTTGCCGAGTTTTGAACTTGAGCACAGGTGTGCACTACTGTACCTGGTTTATTTTGCTCTATACAGCCTGCTTTTGTAACCAGTCCTGTCCTGGGAGAGTGAGAATCCACCTGCTTTGAAAGATGGCATTAATCTATTCCTGAGGGCTTTGCCTCTGTATCCTGAGCACCTTCCAAGGGGCTCCATCTCCCAACACGGCCGCATTGAAGAATTAAACTTCAACATATGTTTTTATGGGAACAAACCACATTTAGATGGAGCAAATAGTCACTAGATTGCAAACGTGAAGACCTGGATTCTCCTTGAGCCTGTGACCCTTGGCGGGTCATTTAACCTCTCTGAACTTTAGGGTTACCCACCGTGCCTGCATCATGGCATCAACAACACCAACGAGGTGCTATCCAGTGAAATCCATGGCCGTCCAGATGAAAAGCATCATATTTTGTTTCCCTTTTTCCTGGAATGAGTAATGGGAGATGCGCACCCTGGCGTGAGGTTCGGCTGCAGCTTATCTTTATTTTCTTGCACTCACAGATGGCTTACTGTGTATCAGTACTTTTTTTCCTTAAAGAATTGGACATGTGTCTCCCCTGTTCCGACTCAAGAATGTCTGTGAGCAGCTGTTTTTTAACTCCCACATATACAGCTGGTTAGAGGACTAATCCTGGGCCTCCAAGAACCTCCTCATCCTTACAATAAGGACCTCATGTCTGGGATCTCTTGAGTCAGTGTAGCTCACGACTTGGCTCAGGCAGGACAAAGACGGGAGACCTGCTTTCCTGTTTCTCACAAGTGGACACGTGCATGGCACGCACACACACACACACACACACACACACACACACACACACACACAAACCCTCCTCTCTCTAGACCTCGTGTCAAACATTTTACAATTCCTCCTGCCAAGTCTTTGCGCAGCTCCAGAATGACCAAGATAATGGTGCCAGTGTCACGTGTCCATTCTGATGGACCATTTTGGCCAGCAGCAAAAAGTTTCCAGAACGACACAGAAGCACTAGGTAATTGAGAACGAGTCCTGTGGGCTCTTAAGTGTCTTGCAGATGGTGGGATACAGTCTCATGTCTCGCTAGTTATGGGAAAAGAGATGTATTTCCCCTCGACAGGAGAAAGTGAGCGGAGTAGGCTGTGTCAGTTACCATGGCAACTGATATCCACCACATGCCTAGTTCATCCTTGTCACTGTGGAAAAAGTAGAGGGGGGGAAAAACACTGAGCTTCTGTTTTTTGTCAAATATTTCTAAGTGACATTTCATGGCATGAGCCTGAAACACCTTTATAAGAGCGGAACAGAGAAGGGGTCGCGAGAGGGAGATTAAAAATAATGAACCTGGGGACAGTGAGGGTGTGTTTAAGAGGACCTAACTGGGGCTGGTGGGGTCAGTGCCAAGGAAACCAAGAGGGGAAGAAGAGAAAACAATAAATATTTATCGAGTGTCTACCACATGCCCAGTGCGATCTTTAATAATGCACATCCCTTGGTCTCTCGTGAGCTCTGTGTCTGCAAGACTGGTAAACAAGCAATTAAAACAGGAGGAGTTCATCCCAGGATCCCTCTGGGCAAAAGCACAGGGCAGAATGGGGCAGGTGGCCGGTGGTGCTGCCAGGTGTTTGGGGGTGGGGAGGGTGATTTCCCACCAGAAATATCTGTGCTGGTGTCTGAGGAATGTGTATGGATACCAGGATTTCCTGGTCTAGAGAAATACATAGAGTCTTTGGGAAGAAGAAAAAAAGAGAGAGAGAGAGAGAGAGACAGACACAGACAGACACAGACACAGTCCTGGGATTGGAGGAGTTTTGAACTCCTTGTGAGTGGAGTGGAGTATGAAAGGCTGGGGAGGAGCTTGGCTGAGAAAGTTAGCACAGGCTAATTGTGATGTCACTTGCTAGAAGTCATTAGGGGTTTGAAATCTGTCTGGAAGATAACGAGGAGCCATGCAACTGTTCGAAGCAGGCTTGTGACAAAGTCATACCAACCACAGAATGAAGGATGGCTCTAAACCAAGCAGTAATGGTGCAGGAAATGAAGGAGTTACTCTAGAGTCAAGAGTGTGGATGACAGATTAGACAAGAGTAATGGCAGGGGAGGGAGCGATGGGAATGAATTCTAGAAATGTGATGAATTTAGAACCAACAGTCCTTACTGGGAGGAAAAGAGAAGAAGTAAAAAATGAAGCCCAAGTTTGCATGTCATTCCCTAGACGAGTATGGAAGCTCGAGCCATCTTATTGTTTACAAAGACCCCCACGTTGTGTGGGTCGTGTTAAGCCTTTGCAATGGTCAAGCTTTTGTGTGAGATATTGCTTGGGTGTGTTCAGAGTTTAACAGGTCTCATGGGGTGCTGTGAGAGAGTTTAGCTTAGGATGTGACAAAGGAGATTCTGGAAGGAGATCAGGTGGAGACCCACTGTCAGGTGCATAAGAGTGACCCCAACAAAATGATTCAGAGTATCTGTCCTTAAAACCTGCACACTTTCCACAGCTTTCATGACTACTCCCTACACGTGAAAGATGGGAGGTAGTCGGTGGTCCTCAGCCTTGGAAGAAGAAAAGTTCATTCACCTGTTTTCTATTTGCACTGATGTTTGGGAACTTAACTCTTAGAGTTCAGAGATCTCATTCAGGTGTGGAGAAATTTATAGTGAGAATTCCCAAGTGGCACCTGATGGAATCCAGTGAGGGTGGGATGTGGCCTGTGACTTCCTCGGACACTGGCCAACAAGCTGGCTGGCTGGGGGATTCATCGTCTGTGACCCTCACTTGTGCTCACTTGCCTTCCGTTCTCTTCCAGAACTCCAAGGCTGAACTCCTCATCCCCACCATCTAGTGGTCCACTGGCTTCTTCCAAAGGCTGACCTCACCCATCCATAGAGCCAGGTGAGACCTTGGTTTATGCCGTCTCAAATGCCAGGCAGGCACATCAAGTGAGGGGGTTGGAGACCCGGTACCTCAACTAGCTGACATGTTGATCTGAAGCAAGTGGCTCAAATTCTCAGTTCCTTTCTCTGTAGTGGAGGGATGAGAGTGCCAATAACGAGTCCACCCCAGAAGGTGATAATGAGACAAGACCTGGGACGGAGGTGTGGAAACTGGAACAGATGTTGGGGCTTACATTCATAGTAAGGAAATGACAATGGGATTGCAGAAATAGAATAGGACCCCCACCTTCTTATTGCTGCTGCTCAGCCTTGCATTTCTAGGCCTGTCTGGGAGGCATGCCCTCAGAGTAACCTTGAACCTTCTGTAAGTGGGCGCTGAGGTCCGAGAAGATAGAATTCTGTGTGTGTAATGGGGTTACTTCCAGGTGTGTGTTCTCTCATTTGGATCAGACAATGAAGGACAAATGCTCCTGTACACCTTCACTGTTAGTCAGCCCTCTAAGGTCGCCTAGAACAACATAGTCCCCAAATATGGTTACTCAAATTATGTTCCCCTCCAGGAAAGTAATGAGTCACTCCAGGAAGAACATGGATTTGAATCCAAACTCCCTAGATTGAGCTCTGACATTAGCTAGATGTGTCATCTTGGCTAAATCATTTGACTTCTGAGAGTACATGTTCTCTCCAAACCAAAGATAATCCTTCTCCAACATTGTTAGAATGATTGGAAATAATTTATGCAAGGCGCCACATGTGGGGCCTAGCACAGAGCAGGCATTTATTAGGAGTAGCTACATAATTTTATTTCTAATACTTTATAACTATAAATAACGAGAGGACATTTTCCCCCAGACCCTTAGCCCACCTTCCCTCAAATTCGCTATGAATTTGTGTCTGCATAATAATTTTCCATGGTCCTGAGGGAAGCCTCTGAATTCAGTGATTATAAAACCAATATTAGAAAGGGTTGGGAAAAAATCCTGTCTCTGACTCTAGTCCTGTGACTGTTCAGAAATCTCAGCCCACATGGCTTGGGCTGCCATCTAGAAGTTGCTCCTGCTTCTCAAAGCAGCTCTGCAGGAACCAGGTCTAGGGAGAGTGGGCGGCCATCTCTGCAGACAGAGAGGGCGGGAGAGCTAGAGGGTGCCTGGCCGGGCCTGTGCTCCCCTTCAATGTCTGTACCCAGTGTCTGTGTGAAGGGTAGATGAAGGGTATTTGGTTTTAATTGGGAAATGCTATCAATTGTCCTAGGCTCATTTAAAAATCCATTAGTATCAGGAAGTGGACAGATTAAGCAATGAGGAAGGAAAAAGAAAAAAGCTGTCAGCGCCCTGCTTTGTAGGGAGCATACAGTCTGTCTAAGCTGCACCAGCAAGAGCTGTGCTGAATGCTAAGAAGCTGCTAAAGTCGATTTCGAGATGCTGGGGAGGGAGAGGAGGTGTCTCGGCCAATTCACATGAAATCCTGGGTGAGCTTGTTGTTCTCGCAGCTTCCAGAAATGAAATTGCTGAGATCTACACTGCATATGTCAGGTTCTTGTAGCTGTTCCTGGCAGCCTGGTAGCCGCCACCCAGCTGGAAGTCACATCAACACCTGCAAATAGGTGCTCCCCTTTGCTCCCTCCCTACTGGCTGAACTCTGGGCTGGGCTGGGTCACCCTTTGATCCCGGGAGACATCAATCAGGCTGAAGATCCATAGCAGGCTAGAGGGGGGACCATGAGAAAGGAGGTAGGAATGTGCTGGAAGATGGATGAGAAGCGGGAGGGAGAGAGGTCAGCGATAGAGGCAGCTCCGAGAACAAGAAATGAAAGAGACCTGTGGCGGGGCTGCGTATTAGTTTCCTGGGGTTTCTATAACAAAGTGTACCCAAAACTAGAAGGCTTAAAATAATAGAAATGTATTCCCTCTCAGTCCAGAAGCCAGGAACCTGGTGTGGGCAGGACCAGGTTGCCTCCAAAGCCTCTAAAACCTGATCCTTCCTCGCTGCTTCTGGCTCCTGGTAGCCAAGGTGCTCCTCGGTGTGTGGTACCATCACCCCAGGACCGTCTTTCCACTGTGTCTTTATTTTTTTTTTTTTTTTAAATAAGGTCACACTTTTCTGTATTAGAGTCACTCCTAATGCAGTGACCTCATCTTATCTGGATTACATCTGCAAAGGTCCAACCTCCAAATAAGGGCACATTCATAGGTACCAGGGATGAGGATTTCCCACTTCCGCCTCTCTTTAGTGTGGAAGTGGGAGGGCAGGGACCCTGTTCAGCCCATAGCAGGCTCTTTAGGGAACTGCTGCCTGGTTCGTTCCATCTGGCCGTATAGAAGGTGCTGG
Organism: Tamias sibiricus; assembly: GCA_025594165.1. Taxonomy (NCBI): domain Eukaryota; kingdom Metazoa; phylum Chordata; class Mammalia; order Rodentia; family Sciuridae; genus Tamias; species Tamias sibiricus. Next base: position 19,226,906 of record CM046662.1, read on the forward strand.
AAAGGTTGGGAAAGTACTCGTGGGGAATCCAGGGTCACAAATTGAGATGCCTGCCGAGGTCAGGCAGGTATGATCATAGCCTCTGGAATAAGAAAATGGGTTTTCCCCATAACCTGTAGTTGTGGGGGCAGCAGTGAGCTGGACTGCATGCCCTTAATAAAGGCAAGAGCTAGTCAACTCCAGTCATTGTTGCCTTGTGGGACAGAGGCCCAGGGACACCAGATCTAATGCGCAGCCAAGAATCCAGATTTCTATGTGAAATTCCCAGTTTTATTTAAAATTTAGGCAGCCTTTTATCTTTTCCCAAAACATGGTGGAAGCCAAACCAAGCCCATCGGCAAGTAATGTGGAACTGCGAGTAGACAGTGTCACCAATGACGCAGAGCCTCGGGTTCAAACCCGAGGCTTGTCATGTACAGTGTGACCTTGGGCACTTCACCTCCTATCTCTGGGCCACTGTTTCCTGGTGTGGGATGAGACAGTCTTATTCATCCCATAGAGTATGGTGGTGAATGTTCAGCTGTCCAGGATGCCAGGCCCACCCTGGAGGTGCTTGCAAGTCAGTGGGAGAACCAAGACTTGTGTGCTGGGAAATCGAGCAGCATCACCTGGTGGTTCTGAGTGTTACAAAAGTGGATCAATTTAAAGCTGCTGGAAAGAGCCTACTCCAGCCTAAGGGCTGAGTAATTCGCTGCCATGTGCTTAACCCTTTGCAGGGGCTCCTCTCTGGGTAAGGCTGTTTGGCACAGGGAGTTAAAAGCACAAATTCTGAATGCAGAGATGTAAGGGAGTGATACTCTCATGGATACAAAAAAATGCAGTAGAGTGGAGACAGAAAGACTAGGTCCTGGTTTTAATACTACCAATGATGACAGCTAACCCTCTAATGTGTGCCTGTGCATGTTCTATACATGAGGCACGATACTGAGAGCTTGCACGATTACTCACGATTGGGCCTGCTGCAAGCCCTATAGATGGAGGGTAGACATTATAACTGTCCCTACTGCATTGATGAGGAAACAGAAGCTGGATTTTAGAGTTTTAAGGAAAATCTAATTCTTTTAAGTTGTGGAAGCTCAATCAAGTATTTTTCCAAAACATTACACAGACTAAATTTAAGTCTATCTGTAAGTTGGGTCTAGCCAGGTCACCTTGCAATCTTTGATCATGAGCCTTGGGTTCCAGACCTAGATTTGCCACTGTCTGAGTGAACTTGGGTGAAATCATACCCTGTGGTGGCACTGCAAGTTGGTGCAACCACTCTGGAAAGCAGTATGGAGATTCCTTAGAAAACCTGGAATGGAACCACCATTTGACCCAGCTATCCCACTCCTCAGTCTATTCCCAAAGGACTTAAATCAGCATACAATAGTAACATAGCCACATCAATGTTTATAGCAGCTCAATTCACAATAGCTAAACTGTGGAAGCAACATAGATGCCCTTCAATAGATGAATGGATAAAGAAACTGTGGTATATATATACAATGGAATATTACTCAGCATTAAAAGAGAATAAAATTATGGCATTTGCAGGTAAATGGATGGAGTTGGAGAATACTATGCTAAGTGAAGTTGGCCAATCCCAAAAAAACAAAGGCCGAACGTTCTCTCTGTTAAGTGGATGCTGATCAATAATGGGGTGGGGGCATGGAAAGAATGAAGGAAATTTGGATTGGGCAAAGAGGAGAGAGGGCAGGGGAGGGGGTGTGGGGGTAGGAAAAATGGTGGAATGAGATGGACATCATCACTATCCTATCATTACATGTACAATTGCACAAATGTTGTCATACTGCATCATGTACAACCAGAGAAAGGAAAAGGTGTGCTCCATTTGGGGAAAAAGAAAAAAAAAAGTCATACCAGGGTCATGAGTGGCATGTTCAATAACAGGCTCAAGGTTACAGAACTTGTATGTGGCAAAGCCCAGAATTTGAACCTAGGCTGTTCAGCACCACTAAGTTTAATCATTATGTAGTCTTTAGTGCTTCTGATAATTTTCTAAAAATCCTTCCACCAACTAAGCTACCCAGATCTAGATGGAACACAGAACACTGACTCTCTTGTGTTAATTTTTATTTTTAATAAACTCCAGTGAGTCAGTGAAAATGAAAGTGAGTGCCTCAAGCATTGCATGGACTTCTGCAAAGGAGAAGGGTGAAGCAGAGACAGGAAGGTCCCTGCTCAGCCCTGGATCAGTTGGCCTAACATTACATAATGCAGCTCCCCATCCCCCACATTCATGTGACAGTTTTAATTCATGCCTCAAAAGAAGAGAAATCTGGCTTTAATATTGGGTGTCATTTAGTCTTAAAAGCTCTTGATGTGAAAATGAAGCTGCCCAATAGTTTCTCATATTTATTTTTAGCAGAAAACCTTTCTTTTCCCAACAAAAATGAAATCTTACATAGAATGCAAGCATATAAGATAGAATCAGCTGGTGTCCATTATGTGCTGCTAAAGCCATAATAAATTATGATGATGGCAACAACAGAAGCCACTAATCCTTGCTAAGAACTTGCCAGGTGCCAGGTACCATTTATTCTAAGACCTTCCTAGAGTAACTTACCTGAGCCTTGCAATAAGCCTAGAGGGAAACTGAGGCACAGTGGGTTAATGAATGAGCTCAAGGTCACAGAGCTCAGGTGGGAGTCAGACAGGTGCCTCGGGGCCTCCCCATCCCACAGTACAGTGCCACAGTGTAGTGCACTGCCTGCGTGAGAGGTAGCTGATCACAAAGGACAACCAGTAACAGTAGCTGTGTTTTGTGGCTTGTCATTTGGGGTCCTATTTGAAATGCCTGTTTTTTTATCTACAGGGACTTAACACATGTGGAATGTCTGTCCTAGATGACAGTCACATAGGCCTGTCATTGAACCTCAGTCTTAGCAAATCAGTCATGGTGTCTTGCAAAGAGAAATTCATTTTTGCTTCAAAGCCAGAATTGTGTTAGGATATTCCAGCTGTTACTCTCCAAATTTGGTGCAAATCTGTCTGGTCTTTAGTGTAGGAAGGAAAACACAGGTCCAAACTTTATTAAGACAAAAGCAGGAGAAGGGGAGCCAGGATCCAAAGCCCAACACTTACTGGCTACTGAAGAGGTGTGTTCAGGGAACCTAGGCCCTGGGAATTTGCAAAGCTGTAGTCTCCCCAGGTAGAGTTGGGCTTGTCTACAGAGAGGAAGAGAGAGCATTGTTATGTCCTGGGGCTGGGGAGAAATGACAGACGTGAGGTCAGCATAAGAGAGACTGGGAATGGAAAGACAGCAACCCTGGAAATCTGACCCTCCAGCAAGAGGGTGTTTCCAGCACCTTCTGGGATATTTGGTAAAGGCGCAGCTCAGGTCTGCGGAGACGCTGCTTGTCTGGGATTGCGCATAAGATAGTTCGTTTGCATGATGAGGCAGGGACCAATGATGCTAATCATGAGGGTTATTTTTTCCACTTTACTAATACAATATAACTTTTAAATAAAATATGGACCTCAAATTAAGCTCCAGAGTTGAACTAAAACAGGTTTCTCAACCTTGGCATTTTGAACTGGATAATTTTTTGTAGCGGAGGCTGCTCTGCACATTGTAGGATGATTTGAAATGTCCTGGCCTCTACTAGATACAAGTTCCTAGCCTATCCCACCTCCCCATCTGTGACATTCAAACATATCTCCAAATAGATCTCAGTTGAGAACTCTGAATTAAGAGTACTTCAGAGGTGTTGGTTAGCTATCGTCCTATGATTCCTCAGATAATTTTAGGTGACTTTTAAATAAAAATTGCAACTTTATTTTTTGTTCTGCTAAACATGTCCATTGTCGGGAAGCCTGGTTCATAGGCCGAGGGCAGGATCACAGTGGCGTGCTATCATATGTCACTTCACTCACTCTTGGCTGCTTGACCCCAAGTCAATTGCTAAAAAATTAACTTAATAATCCTGAGATTAACCTCTCCCACAACATTTTCTGCTTCTAGCTTCCTTCTCTTTAACAGGCCTTCTCTTCCCACAATTGTGAAACTGGAAGAAAAATGAAATATCAAGTGTCTTGGTTCAATTGGTATAGCTTGCCCAGACCGGTCTTCTCTTACCACGGGGAATTACTTAGTTTTCACTTTATACTTTCAGATTGTCTTTTTCCCATTGACTTTCTCCAGTGATTACTGCTTCCTTAAGGTAACAGAGAATTAGGTCTACCTAAGGGTAAGAGTTGACACTCTACAACCAGATCAGAGCCTGGCTTTGGATCCCAGCAAATTCCTACAACTCAGCATGAGTTTTATTGTCTAGAAAACAGGGGCAATAATGGTGCCAGCCTGGGAGGGTTGTGATGAAGATATAATAAAACATTGTAAGTTTGTAGCAAAGAACTGCTTATACACTGGGCATTTGGTACATGCAATCACCCAATCACCATCCTAATTGTTTTTAATTATCACTTCATCACCTTTCCTCCTGGTTCAGCTGGAAATATTTAAAGGCAAGGACTTCAGGCAGCCACAGGATTGCTTTAGGAACTTTTGTAGAAATCAATATTGTTAAAAGCCATTGAAGCAGGGTGCAGTGGTGCATGCCTGTAATCCCAGTGGCTCAGGAGGCTGAGGCAGGAGGATGGAGAGTTCAAAGCCAGCCTCAAGTGAAGAGACCCTGTCTCTAAATAAAATACAAAATAGGGCTGGGGATGTGGCTCAGTGGTCAAGTGCCCCTGAGTTCAATCCCTGGTACAAAAAAAAAAAAAAAAAAAAAAAATGGAAACTTCTTTTACCATACCCTACCATACTATTCAACCACTCTGAGGTCACCAGCCAAGATATCCATAGAATGTCCACAATGAGTTTGAGGAAAGCAGTCAGCACCAGAAGCCAGGGAGTCCCCAGAGTTCTTCCTTACCGTATTTTCCTAGGCACCTGCATAGGGTCTCCTCCTGCTCCTTCCCTCTTTCCCTTTCCAAGAGTAGCACTGCCACCATTTGAAGTGGCTATGCTTGAACTCAGAATGACAAGGGAGAAAATATCTTATTTTCTTGGTGGCATTTATTTGCTCAACAGGTTGAAAAGAAAACTCTCACAAGGAAAGGGTGAATCTCAGGTGCAACTGAAGTAGCTCTTGCTCCTTATCACCAATGAACGTCAACTCCTTGCTGCTTCTGTGTCCCACTTGAGCAGACTTAATGTCCCTGTGAGACTTAATGAGGGTTAAGCCCTGCCAGTCCCCCCACCTTTTTTTTCCTTTTTTTTTTTTTTCTTTTTTTCTTTTTTTCTTTACTGTGGAATACAGTTTCTTTTTTTGCAAGTAAGCAACTAGTCATGAGAGGTCTGGGTAATGGCTTTGGGGGGATGTCATTACTGTACACTGAAGTATTGTGCTTACATCTTCAGTTTGGAAATGCACAGGGTTGGAGTTTAATCCCAGCTCTGCCATTGATGAGCTATGAGAAAGGGATTATCCCTGCACACATTTCAAAATATTTTACTGCCAGTTTGCACAGATGGTCCCCATACCAGCTCTTGAGATACTGGCAAATATCATTAACCCCACTAAACCAAGAGTCAGCGAGGTTGTCATTTGCTCCAAATCACACATTGCTTCATCATGTATTAAGACAGACAGCCCAGAAAGCCATCTGACCCGTTGGAGCCCCCGTGTTCATAACAGTGTTTCTTCTGCACCTCATTGTTATAGTGATTTGGTGCATAACAGTGTTTATAAAGTATTTAATTCAAAGCCTGGCACTTAATAAGTGCTTAATAAGCAGTTTTTTGAAAAGAACAATTATTTGGATGATAATGATGTAGTAGACCATAATGACGTCCTACTACCAAACAGTTTATAAGAAGACCCCTGAGATGGCAATTAGAAGCCAAATAGGTCTAAGACACCAGCTCTGTCTCTAAGTGTTCTCTTGAGCTGCTGTCTCACCTTCCTTAGCATAACATCTTATCAGGATAAAATCAAATAAAAACCCTTGCCTGTACATGCTGACAGAGTGAAAGGTACAACTGAGTCATAGGGACTCTTGAATGGCGTAAAATGCAAAACAGATTCAACTAGCGAATGGTTTTCTCATCCTTCCATGCTGCTGCTGTTATTATGTTTGTTCCTGGTGATGGTAGTTGACAAACTGGTTTACCAATAACCTCTTGTAACGCTATTCCTCAACAAAGAGGGACTTCTAAAACCCGTCACCAAAGGCAACTCAAGGCAGAGTCATGATTAGGAACCAAGTCCCTGAATTTGGGGGCTTATTTCTCCCTCAGGGAATGGGAGGGCTCCCACAGAGACCCACCCTCTTTCTCACCTCCCTGGGGAGACTAGATATAACCACAATGGCATTAACAAGATGAGAGGCGTCAGACCGTTCCATGTGGCCATTCTGTTTGCTAAACGTACGCAAGTGCTGCTTCAGAGCTATCTGTCTCTCCTCCTCCAGCTCTTTGGAGAGTGTTCTGGGGCTGACAGCTGGTGATGTGCTGACTCTGTGAACAGTTCATAAAGCATGACTGCTTCCAGGAGAGCTGTTTGCACAAGCCTGGGAGAGGGCTCAGTCCACTACTGAAGGTGGTGGAGATGGTCTGCAGAATAAATATGTGGCTTCTTAAAAATCATTCCCAGAGACTGAACAGCTCCCTAAAGGTAGCTGGAGTAAGGACTGGGGAGGCTATTTATTTTTATTTATTTATTCATTTATTTATTTATTTATTTGGTATCAGGGATTGAACCCAGGTACGCTTAACGGCATCCCCCAGGTTTTTGTTTTGTTTTTTGTTTGTTTGTGGAGACGGGGTCTTGCTAAGTTGCTTACTCCTTGAGCTTATAAAGTCGAATTGAGATGAAAGCCTAGTCAGTCAGAGCTGTCAAGGGGAAGGTGTTTCTCCCAAAGCAGGTGGACCACAGGTTGGGAACAGACATCAAGCAAAGGTCCAAAGACTCTCACCACGGCTATTGCTTCTCACAGAGCCCAACAGTGAAAAATATAACCTGCATAAGGACTCTTGGTATTCCAAGGTTTCCTGTACCTTGCTAGCTGAAGTGAAGTGACCCAAGGACAGGTGGTACCAGTGTATCTGGCCAAACTCGGCATTTGATCGGGTGGAGGTCACAGGCCATTGCTGGGCTAATTACACAGGGGAAGAGAAAAATCCATGGAGTACTAGGATTGTTTGTTTTTAGGATGAAAGACCAGATGTGAACCTAATAACCCTTCAGGATTTTTTAAAAATTTGTTTTAATTAGTTACACATGACAGTAGAATGCATTTATGCAGTGTGATATATCATACATAGATGGGATATAACTTCTCATTTTTCTGAGTGTACATGTTGCAGAATCATATTGGTCATATACACATACAGTAATAATGTCTGTTTCATTCCACTCTCTTTCCCATTCCCACATCCCCTCCTTCCTCTCCCTTCTCTTCCCTCTACCTAATCTAAGGTAACACTATTTTTCCCTAGTGCCCCCACCTTATTGTGAATTAGCATCCACATATTAGAGAAAACATTCGGCCTTTGGTTTTGTGGGATTTGCTTATTTCACTTAGCATGATATTCTCCAACTCCAACCATTTACTGGCAAATGCCATAATTTCACTCTTCTTTAAAGCTGAGTAATATTTCATTGAGTATATGTACCACATTTTCTTTATCCATTTATCTATTGAGGGACACCTAGGTTGGTTCCATAGTCTAGCTATTGTGAATTGAGCTGCTATAAACATTGATGTGGCTGCATCACTATAGTATGTTGATTTTAAGTCCTTTGAGTATAAGCCAAGGAGTGGATAGCTGGGCCAAATGGTGGTTCCATTCCCAGTTTTCTGAGGAATCTCCGTACTGCTTTCCATTCAGGTTTTTAAAGAGAAAAGTTGACAATTTTCCAACATGTCCCCATAGCACACAACCAGGGCCAATAAGCAGAGGTCATAGCAAGATGAACTCACGTTTGGAAAATTGACAGTCTAGCGGTTTAAAATGGAGTGAAATGCTTTGTGAAGTAACCAGTTCCTTACTACAGGTCCCCAAGATGCAGAACAGTTCACCAGTTGTGTTCTTGGTAGACTTAAGACGCTTCTCCTGCGGTTCAATACAGTCACAATATATATGGGAACTAGCTTTGGCAGTTGGCCCTAAAAGCAAAAATCATTTTGGGTTAAAATGACCTTTGAAAATTCTTTAAGTTGTCCATATATTGGAACATATGCGTGACATTATTTTTTCATGACTCTGAACAGTTAAGCCTAGATTGCCTCTGGGGACAATGTTGTCAAAATGGCCATCTATAAACCCCAGAATCACTTTTGGTGGGATTAGATACTTGAGTATTGAAGGCTATTTGTGTCTTTCACCTCTGTTCTCTCCGGGACACAGGCTCTGCTAGTGAATGGAATGACAGGAGGAGCCACCATATTATTTAAGTAGATGTGCATTTATAGGTATGTAAGTGTGTAGCATATAAGATTTGAATGTATTGTTTTAGTTAGCTTCATGTCACTGTGACCAAAATACACAACAAGAAAATCTTAGCGAAGGTAAAGTTTATTTGGGGACTCGGTGTTTCAGAGGTAGCACTCCATAGATGGCCAACTCCATTGAAGAGAACAGTTCAGGACATGACAATCGGGAAGCAGAGAGAGCTCTGCTCACCAGAGACAAAATATAAACCCCAAAAGCAGGCCCCGGTGACCTGCTTTTTCCAGCCACACCCTACCTGCCCGCAGTTACCATCTAGTTAACCCATGTAAGTGGCTTAACCCAATGATTAGGTTACACCACTTACAATACAATCATTTCATCTCTGAAAAATTTTCCATTTTCTCACGCACAAGCTTTGGGGGGAACATCTCATATCTAAACTATAATGTGTGCTAATTTAAAATAGATACACTTCTTTATGGGATGGCACCAGGGATAAAACCTCAATTTTTCCATCTTTGCTAAAATTTCAGAATCATCTTTCCTTTTTCTTACACATTAGAGTTGAGGTTTATTGAGGATATAATTTTAACATAATAAAAATTCCCATGTTACATCTAAGTTTTAGGAACTGTATATGTTTTATTTAGGAATCCTTCTCGAGTAATTTTATAATTACTATAAATTATTATATATATTAATATTAATATATATTCTATTATTACTACAAATTATTATATTTGATTTGCTAATATCTTATTAAGGACTTTTAGCCTGTGTTCATGAGGGATATTGATAAATAGTTTCCTTTGATGCCTTTTTCTGCTAATACTGTGCTTATAATTATAAAATTACTTGAGAAGGGTTCCCTTCTCTTATAAAATTTTCTCAGCTGTATGCTTTGCAGTAATTCCTTTAATAGTATGGCTCACCTTTTGATTTTCTTTAAACAGAAGATTTTGATTTTGCTATAATCCAGTTCATGGATTATTGTCTTTTATGGTTAGTACTTTCAGTGTCTTTATCTAAGAAACCTGTACTAAGCCATGATCACAGATTCCTAAAACTAAAACACGGTTCCTAAAATCCCATCTGAGTTTTAGGAACTTCTGTAACCATCACCACAAGCAAGACACAGAACATTTCCCTCCCCACTAGAAGTTCCCTGTGTCTTGATCTCTGTGCAGCTAATATTCTCCTCTCACTCTTGACTCATGGAAACTACTGATCTGCTTTCTGTCACTAGAGATCTGCCCTTTTTAGAACTGCCTCTAAACAGTCACAGAGTTTATAAGCTTTTTGCATTTGACTTCTGTTACTCTACATGATGTTTTTGAGATGGATTCACTTGCTGAGTTTATCAAGTGCATTCCTTTTCGTTGCTGAGTAATAGTCCATAGTATAAATATATGACCATTTTTTCTATTTAAATGTTCATCTATTCAATGGACATTTCGCTTGTCTCCAGTTTTTTTTTTTTTTTTTTTTTACCATGATGAATGTTACTATAAATATGTACATTCAAATCTTTGTGTGAACATATGTTTTCTTTCCTCTTTAATACTTTCCAGAGGTGGGATTGTCAGGTTGTGTGTTAAGTGTATATTTAACTTTGTGAGAACTAAGCTGTCTCTCAAGCCAGCTGTCCTATTTTGCATTAGCATCACACTATCTGAATGTACCGGTTATTCCAAATTCTTCTCCACACTGGATATTGTCACTCTTTTTCAACTTGGCCAACTTAATTGTGCATACAAGTGGCTTTAATTTGAATTTTCTGATGCCTAATGAATGGTGTCAACCAAGTTTTCATGTGCTTCTTGGACGTTTTATCTTTTCTGGCAAAGTGCCCATTCAAAAATTTTGTCCATTTTCTAAATTAGTAAATTACCTTGCTATAATTGAGTTTTAACAGTTCTTTATCTCTTCTGGATACAGCCCCTTTCTTGGATGTATGCTTTGCAGTAATTCCTTGAATAGTATGCCTCACCTTTTCGTTTCCTTTAAACACAGCAGATTGTGATTTTGCTAGAATCCAGCTCATAGATTATTTTTCTTTTATGGATAGTACTTTTGGTGTCCTTATCTAAGAAACCTGTTCTAACCCATAATCACAGATTGTCTCCTGTGGAATTTTGTTACTGTTTTAGCTCTTACATGTTGGTCTATGATTCGTTTCAAATTGTTTTTGTATCATAATGTAAAAGTTAAGGTTCATCTTTTTCCCCCACACAGATATCCAGCTGTTCCACTACCATTTGTTGAAAAGCTATGCTTTCCCATTGAATTACCTTGGCACCTTTGATAAAAACAATTGACCATACAAAGATCCACTTTAGGATTCTCTAGTCTACTCCATTGATCTGTCTGTATTTTAAATGTTAAATCCAACCTTGGTTTCCTGGAGTATCTCCTAATTGTTCATAATACGCTGTCATTTTTTTTAAGTACTTATTTTTTTAGTTATAGTATATATCTTTATTTTATTTTTAAGTGCTGATGATCAAACCCAGGGCCTCATGCATGCTAGGCGAGTGCTCTACCTCTGAGCCACAACCATAGCCCATAATATGCTGTCTTTTTAGTATCTTATTAGATTTGATTTGCTAATATCTTATTAAGGACTTTTAGCCGATGTTCATGAGGGATATTGATATATAGTTTCCTTTCCTTTGATGCTTTGTCTGCTAATACTGTGCTTATAATTATAAAATTACTTTCTCTTCTAACACCTAAAAAAGTCTGAATAAGATTAGTCTATTTTACCTTAAATGTCACATTAGAACCCACCAATGAACCTATCTGTACCTAGTTATTTTTTAAAAGATTCTTATACACCTAATTAAAATAAATTAATTTTAAAAATTTTAAGGAAACAAGTTTTTCATTTTTTGTTTTTCTTTGTTTTTGAAGGATTTGTTCATTTTCAGTTGCCACATTTATTGCTGAAAAGTTGTTTGCAATCTTCCATTATTACCTACTAACTACTATAAAATGTGTAGTGCTTGATGATTTTGAAATTTTATTTCTTGCATCTTCTCTAGCAATCAAAGATAAGTGTATCAATTTCATTAATCTTTTGAAAGAAACACTTTTGGTTTCCTTGATAATTGCTTGGCCATTATGTTATCAATTTCTATACTTATCTCTATTACATTATTTTTATTAATTTGAATCTAATATTTCTAATTCTTGAAAACCTAGACGCCCAATTTTTAACTTTCTTCTGCTCCTAATATAAGCCCTGAAAGCTTCAAATATTTCTCCAAGAACTCATTTAGCTGCATCCCACAAATGTTTCATTGAGTTCAAAATATTTTATTTCTCTACTGAGTTTTTATTTAGCCCACAAATTATTTAGTAGAGCATTGTTCAATTTTCAAACTTGGGACTTTCATAGATACCCTATTATTGATTTTCGACATAATTCCATGTGGTCAGAAAAACATACTTTGTATGAATTATGGATGTTTGGTTTGGGGGCTATTGAATCCTGGTCATCATGTGTCCTTAAAAGAATGTGTTTGAGGCAGCTATTCGGTTATAGCTCTGTAACTGTCAATCAGGGAAGAGTTGGTAATAATATTCAGATCTTCTGTATCTTTACTAATACTTTGTCTGGTTTTACCAACAGATGAGAGGTATTACATTTCCAACTATAATTGTGGAGTTGTCTGCTTTCCCCTTTAATTCTGTAATGGTTGGCTTCAAGTTTTTTTTTTTTTTTTTAATATTTTTATCTATTTGCTTTAGTTGTACACAATGCGTTTTATTCAATGTGTTTTATTTGTACATGGTGCTGAAGATCGAACCCGGGTCGCCCACGCGCTAGGCGAGCGCTCCACCGCTGAGCCACAATCCCAGCCCTCAAGTATTTTTTTGATTTTTTTTTTTTTTTAGTTGTAGATGGACACAATACCACAATACCTTTATTTTATTTATTTTTATGAGGTGCTGAGGATCGAACCCAGGGCCTCACACATGCTAGGCAAGCGCTCTACCACTGAGTCACAACTCCAGCTCTGGCTTCAAGTATTTTGAAGACCTATTATTAGATGTATTCATGTACATGATTATTAAATTGATATGTAACATTATGAAATCTCTACACTCTTTTCCCCTGTTATTAATATAGACACTTCAGGATTCTTACACTTGGTGTTTGATGCTATTACTCCATTCATTTGCTTTTCATCCTGTTTTTTTTTTTATCTTAACATTTACTTATTATTAATTAATTGCTATTTACCTATTCTGACAACTTCTGCCTCTTAATTGAAGAGTTTAGTCCTAATGTAATTTTATATGGTTATGTTTAGTCTGCTATTGTGGTACTTATTTTCAATTTTCAGTCTCCATTTTGGTGTTTGTTTATTTGGGGGTTTGGTTTGGTGGTGGTTATTTATTTTTTCTGAAATTTTTGGCTTACATTAATATTTTTTATAATTTAATTTTAATTTTTCCCTTGCCTTTTTAGGGGGTTGTTAATCTTATAAGTTAATATAATTCCTTAACTTTTAGTGGTCTACTTAGAGTTCATATCTAGCCCTGTGTATGGAGAACACAAGTTTTGCAATCATGTAAACCCATTTATTCTACTTCATCCTTGATGCTATTGTTATATGAACATATACTGCACAAAGCTTTTCAGAAGTCCAAGGCTTTTTTTTTTTTTTTTTTTAAAGAGTCACATGTATTTAAAACATTAATAAGTGTTCTTTTTTATATTTAAACAGATATTTACCTTTTTTGTGTGTGCTCTTTATTTATTTCTGCCAAGTGTGAGTTTATATCTGGTATCATTTTCTCTAGCCTAAAGAAGTATTTTCTGTAGTGCAATCTGGTGGCAACAAATTTTCAGTTTTCTTTCATCTGGAAATGGATATTTTACCTTCACTCTTGAAGAATTACTTTTGCTGCTATTATAATTCTGTGTTGATTTTTTTCTTTGACTCATTCCAATCACATCTAGCCTTTAATCAAATCAAATCATTGTTCCCTTGGATATAATAGGCCATTTTTCTCTAACTCCTAGCCTTAGCTCTTTTTTTCAGTCATGACCATATCTGTGTGCCTGTAAAACTTTTTATGTTTATTTTGCTGTGATTTATTGAACATCTTTAATCTGTAAATGTGTATTTTTGTCAAATTTGGGACATTTTTTGCCTTTATTTCTTCACATTTTTTATACTCTTTCAATCCCTCTCTTTCTGGAATTTCTATAACATATGCAATTGTCCCTCCTTTTCTGAAGAGGGTTTTAGAACGTACATAGATACCAAATCCATTGGCGTTCATGTCCTTTATATATAAGGATGTAGTATTTGCATATCACCTATTGATATCCTCTTAGATACCTGACATCATCTGTATCATCTCTAGATCACTTATTGTACTCATGTAAATGCTGTGTAAATAGCCCTTATATTGTTTGGGAAATAATGGCAAGGAACAAGAACTCCGTACCCTTTCAGGTACAGTTTTTTTGTACTTGTTAATCTTGGTTCAATCTGTGATATGGAGCCAACAGATAAGTCATATTTCTTATATTGTCTTACAGGTTCCTGACACTCAGCTTATTCCCTCTGTTTTTCTATTACATAACTTCTATCTTCAGATCCACTCACTCTTTTCTGTCATTTCCATTATCCTACTAAATCTACATGGTGAATTTTGTATCTCAAATATTTTGTTTCGGGTTCAAGTTTATGAATTTAGTTCCTTTTCATTTTTTGCCTAGCTCTGCTAAGATTTTTAATCTCTTCATTAATTGCAAGCATGTTTTCCTTTATATCATTGGGCGTGGTTATAAATAATGCCTTTAAATTTGTTGATTGCTAATTCCAACATCAGGGTCATTTTGAGGTTGGTCTTAGTTGATGATCTTTTCCTTTGAGAGTTGCTCACAATTTTCCAGGTCTTATATTTTCAGTATCCAGAATAAGATATGTTAAGTATAGAAATTCTGGATCCTGACATTTTCCTCCAAGGACTGTAATCTCTTTTCTTTTATCAGGAACTTAATTTGGTTGAGGTTGAACTGTGAATTCTTCAAGGGGGTATCATGCACCTCAGTTCATATCTTTTTGTTAGTTTTCAATTCATCTTCTTTGAGTCTGTTCCATGCAAGCCTCACTCAGGACAGCCAAAGATGAGCTGACGGAACTTGGGGATCTCCTTGCTGAATCCTTTCTGGAGTTATTCCCCCTTTTATCCATAGAGTATATCTGCCCCAGAATTAGGCTCTTGTTATTCTGTGCCTCAAAGGCGGAGATTCTTTTCCAAGAGCACCCCTACCAACCAGATTTCACTAACTATAGTCAATTTCAGCCAAAAGTAGCAAGAACAGAGAACACAGTACACACAATTTCCAACCTTCCTGCAACTCATCTCCTGACTGACACCAGATTCTCCATTCAGATACTGAGTATCGAGAGTTCAGAATGTCACTGCATCTTGTGCTTTGAAGACCCCTGTAGTGTAACCTTCCTCTGACTCAAACACTTGCAAAGGTGTTAGGAGGTTTCTGCTCATCTGCCAGACAGTGTCCCCTGTGCAAAGGCAAACTCCCACATATTAGCCCAGGTACAACAGAAGGTTGGTCTGGAACCATGTGGCTGATCTGAACTTAAGCACATTATGAACGTTTTGATTCTTTATCTTTTCTCACAAACTGTAACAAAACAGATTGGTAGGTAACCTGGGCATAAGACTTTGATGTTGAACGTGAACCAAAAATAATGAGAGTCTATTGTCAAAAAAGCAGCTTCTGTATTTCCCCTATATATTATGTAATCAAAATTATTTACTTGTTTCAATTTCTTTAGTTTGCTGACTTCAAACTTGAGAAAATGGGGGAAAGGCATGCATGTAAAAGTTAGCAAGGTCTCACCTAGAACGCAACACATGGCCAAACGCAGGACTCGGGGAGATCAGGGGCCAGGGTGCCCCAGAGCCTCAGCAGCAGGGATTTAAGACTCTCATACCAGTGTTCCTCCATTGGAGCGACTCCCCAGTCAACTGTGAGTCTGGAGAGAATCCAATCGGCCCATTCGATGAAAGCAAGCATCCAAGTTCAACCCGTCACAAGAGGGGAGGTCCTAGAGCAGAAACACAGTTTCTGGGATAGGGAATCCCTTTCAAAAGAGAGGAATCAACTGGACCATACCCTGAAAAGGGCCTAGAACACGTGTGAGGCATGAGGGACCTTAGGAGAGCAAAGCAATTTCAGAGGAGTAGCTGTGTGGCCGATGTACAAATGCAAAAGGAAAAAGCCTTTCATTCTCAGTCATCCAGTCCAAAACAAAACCAGATGTTTTTCCCAGCATTCCAGCATCGCATTCAGGCTTAAGCATGTGAAACAGCCGTGTTCTCTGCATTAAGTATGCATCATTAACAGCTGCGGTGAGGGTGAGGGGTGGTGGGGGCACGTTAGGATGCCAAAGAATTAATTTCCATCCTGGTCGTGTGACCTTGGGCTAATTAATTAGTCTTTATTTGCCTCAGGTTCCTCAGCTATAAAATGGGAAGACTAACATTTTTGCAATGCAGAATGAAAATAAAGTGAAGTAGCAGGTAGTAGAGGGCAGAAGTGAAGAGAGCAGACTGGAGTCTTAGAGATGGAGTCCTGGGGTCTGGGACTCGGGAGCCCTTGACTTCTCTCACCTCTACTCTCCACATCTATAAAACAAGGATCAACAAGGATGGGCTTTGTCAACATTGAAAGATTTATATAAATCTCCATGCATAGGACCTAACAGTTACCTGACTTAAAATTGTGGTTAAAAATTATTTTTTAAGTGAAGGTGCTTTGGAAAATGCAAAATAGCTACAGATGCACACTGTGGGGTTTTTTTCCCCCACTTTGAACTTTTTAAAATTAGTGCATGTGAATTTTACAAACTGAGAGGTTTCGCAGTAACCTTTCCATAAGTGCATGCGGCGTGTGTGAATCTTGTCCCCATGACTGTTATTAGTGTTGCAACTGATTCAAGGAACCACAGGCAGGAAGAAAAATGAAGAAACCATAGCCTCAGATCACGGTCTCATTCTTCCTTCTTCAAGTGACCCCTCATTTCTAGTGTGGTTAAAATGCCTTGATGGACAGGCGAGGCTGCCTGAGCTCAGATCACTCTCTTTCCAACCTCATTTCTCTGCCCTTCCTCTGCCACACTCTACACCCCAGACCCACTAGCCCTGGGCATCCCCCACCTCTGTGTCTGTCTTCTTCCTGTGCCTGCTCTTGGAAAGACCTTCAGATTCCAGTACAATCTCCTCCTAGACCCTTACTACCACCGTTACCATTGTCACAGCCTCCATAACTCGTTCACTCCTTCAAGCCTTGCCCGTACCTCTACTCCTACTCAGTCCTTATTTTATTTCAACATTCTACTTAGTGACTAGCATCACCTCCCTCCAGCTCCGTTGAAAACCCACGTAGGGCAGAAGGACAGGACTGTGCCATAATCATCTTTGTGATCCTGTTAGCACCACAGCTGACGTGCAGGTGGATGCAATAGTCGTTGGAAACGAGAAGGAAGGATGGCAGGAGGACCGGAAGAGCTGTGCCATAAACTGTCCTAGGTGGAGCTCCGATCTGTGACCATGACGAGCATGAGCTCTGTGTTCTAACTCACCGAGCTGCCAGCCCAGCAAGAATAGCCAGAAATGGAAAAACAAATCCTTTCCTTTGGTTATAAGTTTCCAGAGGGGTTTTCATCTTTTACGCCATCAGGTCAGGAAATCCCAGAAACCCTGAGGCCTTCAGGAACCTAGAGATAATTTTTAATTTAGCAACTCCCTATTACAGACATAAAAACTGAGGCCACAATAGATTTAGCCTCTGTCCCCAAAAGGCATTCAGCAAATCAGCAGCAGAATTGAGACGAGGATCAGGGACCTCGATGCCTGCTGCAGCCAAAAGCATTCCTCAGCTCCTGCTCACCGTCCCTGGGCTTTGCCTGGTTTTCCTTGCTCCAGCTGGACCCCTAGCCTCGTGTCCCAGTTCTCTGCTGGACCAGCCAAGCGTGGCTGGTCCCAGAGGCCTGTCACTCAGACAAGGAGAGAAAAGAATGACACGTTCCAAGAGAACAAAGCTGCCAGCGCAAGAGCCAGACAGCAGAGTTAGGAGAGCATGCTCCACGGGGCCAGGCTCACCCCTGACGCCAAGTGCAAGTCTGGGGGGTCCCTCGGCTTTGGTGATTCTTTAGCTGTTATGTACGCGGTTGGGTTCTGTTTGTTTGTTTTTTAATGTCGAAAGGTTATCGATTAAAATCAGCCAAGGGAGAAGATGCATGGGTGGATCAGAGTCCAAAAATATTCTAAATGCAGACTCCCTGTCGTCTTCCTCTGGAGTCGTGGAGAGCGTTGCTTTCCTGGCATCAGCGTGCGAGGAGACGCACAGAGTATTATTACCAGCCAGGGAAGCACCTGAGCCTTGTTGTCCTGAGTTGTGTTGTTTTTTGTTCTTTTGGGGGAGGAATGTGGTCCATCACATCAGTTATGCCACACAGCTGATCTCAGACTCCAGTCCCTCTGGCCCAAAGTCTGAACCCTAAATCTCATTGTTAGACTCTCTAGCATAACCTGACGCTGCCAGGCGTGGTCTTCCAAAGGCTTAGAGATTACCTCCCAGAGGCATAGGACGAAGGCCAGACCTCTGGGGGGAGAGGTTAAATTCTTTACTACACACAGCCCATTGCAGGTATTTTTCCTGACCTCCTTGAGCCCTCTTTGAGCAAAGACTATGGCGAAGGTTATACTTAGGAGCAGGATCTCCCACTGAGCACCTGTGTGAATTCGGCCCGTCAGTCACGACTCTGAGTTTTTTCCTTTGGAAAATAGAAATGGAGATGCCTTGCATTTTTTCTAAGGATTAGAGTTCATGCTTTTGATGTACTGAATCTAATGCTAATGTATACTAGTTACCCAATGCACCAGAGCTCACATTAGTAGTGTTTTCCTATTCTTCAGTTCCTCTTCCTCCTCTCTCTAACTTTTTACTCTGTTTCCTTTTTCATCCTTCCATATTCTCAAAGGTCAGGAGGATGTCGCTTCACTTACTGTGACTAAGGAAATACCAAACACAAGGGAGCCAAATTTTTGCCGCACTCTTAAGAGATACCACCTGCTAGAGAGTCCCTGACGGTATCTGTCTAAAAGAGCTGGCTGTCCCGGGCAGAGATGACTGGAACTAACACTTTGTAATGACTTAGCTCCGCACCAGGTTTGGTGTAAATTGAAGATGAAAATGTGTTTTCCAAAAATACACAGGCTGCTGTGGATGTCTGGTCCTGTCTCACCTTTGCTTACGCACTGGTCTTGTCAGCTTTTCTTCTGGGCTCTCGTGACTGGGCTTGCATGTTAGGAAACTTTCAGAAATAAAAGCCCAGCACCTCTCCCTGGTTGGAGCAAAGGATACGCTCACTACACGGAGGAAGAGCCTAAGTCCCCTAGAGAAGCATTAGCTGCATTATGAAGCAGTCTTGGTGAGACCACAGAACTGGCACCAACCCAAGTTAGGGTCATGCATCTCTCAGGGGCTCTCCCAATGTTCTCTTGCAATTGCTCTGTAGCTTGAGGAAAGGCAGACCTTGCCAGGCCCATGCCTGTGACCGAGGTGAGGCTTGGTGGGTGCTTTTTCCAAAATCTTCCACTTTCATGCTTGTCCCCTAACTATACATCCTCCTCTTTTACAGAACCGTAATCACAAAGAAAAACAAAAGCAAAACTGGCTCAGAGCCTGTTTTCAGATTATTAAAATCAAAAATCCAAATCACAGATTTTGCCATTTGTTTCCTTCACCTTCTCGCACAAACAGGGCATTGAGAATGCTAGCAACAGGCCTGGATGTTTTCCAACGGTGGGCCCTGTAGTAAGCCTACGATAGATTCCAGGTGGTCACACTGGGAAGGAGAGTTCAAGGTTTATGCACCGTATTACTTGCGAGGTCTACAGAGAGAGAGGTACTTCTCCAAGGTCAAAATGTTCCCAGTGAGCAAAGCCGAGTCATCTATGGAGAGCGAACCAAAGCAAATGCAACCCAAGGTTTTGCTTTCCCTAGGCTATTCTTACACTTGGCCTCTGCTGTTGACTTTCAAATGATATGTCCTCTGAAAGCATCCCCTCCTTCCTTCACCTATTATTCTTCTTCCTTCTTTTTCTCTTCTGGATCAAATTGTACCCTCTTTTTCAATCTTAAACTTTTTTTTTTTTATTATCAAGCCAGAGGAATAGATCTTCTTCCTTAATTCATTCATTTAATGGATATTCATTTAGTGTCTTCTGTTTACAAGGAGCTAGTCTGGTCATTCTGGAAAAAGAAATGAACAACAGACAAGAATTCCTGCCCTCATTTAGCTTGTTTTAGTAGTAGGAAGCAAACAAAAGAGAATAAAAGCCTGTATTAGACATTGATAAATGTGTTGAAGACAAAAATGTAAAGAAGAACATTCAACAAGACTGGGCAGAGGAAGTTTGTAGTTTTAAAGAGGGTAATAAAGGAAATCCCCATTGAAAAAAGGCAAGAACTAGAGGAAGTGATTTGGTGGAGTCTGTGAGCATCAAGATAGAGGTCAGCAGAGGTTGGAGGGCTTTGGGGTGACACATAGATAATGTGGCCTAAGACCAACTAGAAGGGCAATCACCTGGAACAGAGTGAACAGGAGAGAAGGACGACTTGGGAAAACAGAAGACAGGAGGAGTCAGAAGGTGTTAGTCCCTCAGGAGTAACTGCAAAGTAACAAAAGAATGGGCATGCAAAAGAATTGTAGTTGTTTTTATTCCAAACACAGAGGAAGCCATTGGAGGGTTTTGAGCAAAGTCAAAAAAAAAAAAAAAAAAAATCACTTGACCTTTTTTTTTTTTTTTTTTTTTTTTTTTAAGAATAATTATAGCTACTTTCTTTAGAATCTAAGGAGGCAAGGAAGAGTGCAACAACCGGTTAGAAGTTATTGCAAGAAGCCAGTTGAGAAATGATGGTGACTTGGACCAAGATAGTACCAGTGTGTGTGTAGAGAATGTGGTATTTCGTGATTGCTTGTATGTGATTGGGTTTAAGATATAAGAGAGAAACGGGGGGAAAGAATGATGTAAATGTTTTTTTGGCTAACAACTGGAGGGATGACAGGGTTGCCATGGCCATTTGAGAACCAATTATGCTCAACTTCTCTCTGCCTCGGTTTTCTCATCTGCCAAATGGGGAAAATATATAAGAAATGATAAGTTGCTATGACAGTCAACCAAACAAAATGCTTAGAATTGTTCCTGTGCATAAAAACCATGGGTTAGCTATCATTATCATCTTTCTCCTTGTTTTTGCTTGAATCCTTCAGAGAACTAAGCACAGTCTGAGACGATATGGTTTATTTTTCTTCATTTTCTCCATCAGCTAGGCATTATGAGGGCGAGGACCTCACCCATCCCCAAGTCCACACTACATCACCAGCTTCTACAAGTGTTTTAGCCTCAGCATGTGCATGATGCATATTCAGGAGCAGAAGCATGAACAGCCTGACTCTCGGGCAATCTGGATTGCTCATGATAGCTGTCTTGACATATGTACTCTTTGTTTTGGACACTCGTACTTCTCCATTTGTGGCTTGAAAATTTTGTCAATGCCACAAGTGCACTCAAAAAAGAAAAATATATATATATATATCTGTATGCTGTGCTTTGATAAAGGAAAGTTCCAGGCACACGCAGGCATTAGCAGGAGCTCTGAGATTGCAGTGCAACAGTGTAGCCTGCTCCTTCTGATGCTGAAACCAGCACACCTGGTTGTTCTCTAATTAGCAGAGCTGCTGTCCTGCTGATCCTCTGGTCCTGCTGTCAGGGTGTTGCCCGTCTCCAGGCTGGCTTTCCATCCCAAGATGACTTCGTTGGCTGTGCATGGCTGGAGGAGGAAGGGAAAGGGCAAGGAGCCAATTAAATTGAAATGGAATCTAGTCGGTGGAGGCGCTTGTCAGGGTGAGGAGTATCGGATGTTCCCAAAGATGACAGATGCTTCTTTATTTGAGCTGATCTCGGGGGTTAAAGTTCATTTGTAAATAAGATTTGCTCCATTTGGTATGGCAAGTCCTGTTCTCTGTGCCTTATTGTTATTTTTTTTTTTAATCCCTGAGTCTTTTTCCCTGCATTTTGACATGCTTGCTGCCAGCAGAAAGGCCATTTGCTCTGGAATAAATATTTCAAATCCTTTGGAGCAGCTGAAGTAGCAACTAACGGGTTCCTAAGGGCACTGACGATCGGTTCACATGGTGCTGAATCCACCCAGTGGGATGGGGAACACACCGCAAATGGTAGAATAAATAAATGTATAAATGCAAGACAACCTTCAGGGTTGTCTCCCCTGATTCTACCTGAAGGAAGGGGAAGTAAATGAAATTCTATTATTCTACCTTCGTGTCATTGATCTAAGTTGTTCTCTACATGATATTCCATGGAATGCAATATTCAGGGAAACAATACTCTGAGTGCAAAATTTTAATCGAAATTGGGGTATTGTTAACCCAGAATAATAAACTCAAGACTCCACTGACTGTCTGAAATGTGTATATGTAGATAACAACTACTTATAAATAAATAAAAAAGGAGCTCAGGTTGTGGCTCAGTGGTAGAGTGCTTGCCTCACATGGGTGAGGCACTGCGTTCGATCCTCAGCACCACATTAAAAATAAATAAATAAATAAAACAAAGATAAAGATATATATATATAAAAGAGTGCCTACTCTACATGGGGCAGTCATGGTTCCAATGTCTTAGAAATGTTATTAGTGTTATTCCTACGCTATCTGAGATCCTGAATTCACAGCTAGTAAGTAGAACTCACAGCTAGTAAGTGGCAGCACTGGGATTTGCAGCCAGGTGGCCTGTACCCAACTGTATGATAGGTCCAAAAAGGGTCTGGATTAGAGGTTTGTTTTGTCTCAGAGTGTATGCTGAAAGGAGCACCTCCTAAGATTCAAGAGCACAGGCGGCAGTCTGTTGTGTAAGGAGCCGCACTCAGGGAGTGAACGTCTCTGGAGTCTTTGAAACCACCCATCTGGTCTCAGCCGGGAGCAGTGGCACATGCCTGTAATCCCAGCACCTGGGAGGCTGAGGCAGGAGGATCACTAGTTTAAAGCCAGCCTCAGCAACTTAGCAAGACACTATCTCAAAATAAAAATTAAAGGGGTTGGGGATGTGCTGGGTGAGGTGGCACATGCCTGTAATCCCAGCACTTGGGAGGCTGAGGCAGGAGGATCGCCAGTTCAAAGCCAGCCTCAGCAGTGGCGAGGCACTTAGCAACTCAGGGAGACCCTGTCTCTAATAAAATACAAAAAAGGGCTGGGGATGTGGTCCAGGGATTGAGTGCCCCTGAATTCAATCTCCAGTACCAAAAAAAAAAAAAAAAAAAAAAAAAAAAAAGACATCAATCTGGTCTCTTAGCCCTGCGTGTTTTCTTCGCAAGACTGGCCAGGGACCCGCTGACCAGCTGGAGTGTGGCCCATCATGCCGGTGAGCAGAGCAGCCCCAGCCTCCTGACCGTTTCCATCTGGCTCTCCCATTTAACTCTCATCTGTCTCCCAGTCAAATGCAGCTTCAGAGATAATAAAGACTAACGTAAATGCGCAGAGATTTAAAAGCTTAGTTTTAGAAGCTTCGGGAAAAATCTTGAGTTGGGCTGCAGCAGCCCGTTCAGCCTCCCCATTCCACGCTCCTTCCTTTATGCTGAGGGGCCCATGGCAGTGGACCTGGGCCTGTGGCATGTAGCCATATTAGAGATCCAATAGAACCCATTGTACACCTTGAAAACTTATTTTCCCTTTGATAAAGATCAGTATTTTAAATCGGGTCAATGTCACCATGACTTTCTGTGGGTGTCCCCTCTTCGGGAACTGTTAACATCCCATAAGGACAGAGCGTCGCTGTCCAGGACTCTGGGTGTTCTTTGTGTTTTGTTTGTGGTGCTGGGAATGGAGCCCAGGGCCTTGTGAATGTTAGGCAAGTGGTCCACCACTAAGCTACATGCCCTGCCCTGCCCTGCCCTGCCCTGCCCTGGGTGTTCTGAGACACCCTGCCTCATGATTCAAGCGGTGTGACATGTGTAGTCTTCAACCTGTGAAGGCCCACCTGGCAACTCCACGTCTAAATGTTTGTTTGTTTTTTTAATCATAAATATTACAGACACACGTCTCAGTAACCCCAACTTGTATTTGCAATGGATCTACTTCCTGCCACCTGCTTTCATGCCAGTTCTCAGCTGAGTGAATAGGCAGCAATCCAGTGTAATCAACAGTAAAAAGGGAGCAACAGGCCCGGTCATGAGAAGGCAGTTTTATAATGGCATGGCTTTGCATGGAGACGTGTAAATCATACTTTTCCACCAAAGCCGTGATGTTGACTAGAGCACCAGTTGTCTTTAAAAAGCTAAGCACAGATGAGCAAACGTGCTCACCATGAGCAAAGGATGGTTTGAGCTCTTCAGAATGAGAGGACCGTGAAGTTGGGGGAAGCTTGCAAACAGAAAAGAAGCCAGGGAAGGATCTTCCAGAGAACTGAGCTGAAATTGGTGAAGCAAGAGGATAGTAATTGCAAAGAGCATTTTTATATCCCAAAACAAGAACCAAGGTTTCTTGGTCAAAACCTGATTGCAAAGGCTTTGGGCATATGGACTCATGAGAAAAGTTCTAAGAGAATTGACTTTAATTTGAATTCAGTTCAGAGGGCCCTGGAGTGAGGAAGACTGCTTAAGAAGCTTGTTACAGAGATCTTTTCCATGAAAGGAAGCCAGTGTTTTCGTTTCAAACTTCATTGCACTCAGATTTTTAGAAAGCCTCTTATAAAGAAAGAAAAAACTTACAGTGCAGCTTTTCTATGCAGGGTTTGAATTTTCGCTCCTTAAAAATTATTTGCAAAAGCCGGTATTGGAGGAGGCAGTAATTTTTCCTTCGTTTATTTTCATTATATTTTTTAACATTTATTTGCTTTAGTTGTACACAATGCCTTTATTTTTTTACGTGGTGCTGCGGATTGAACCCGGGCTGCGCACGTGCTAGGTGAGTGCTCTACCGCTGAGCCATCACCCCAGCCCCTATTCTCATTATTAGTGTTGGTGGTTTTGTGGCTTACAAATAGTTTCCATAAGCATAATATGAATTCATAACATACCAATGGGAAATAACAACCACTAGATTTGCCAGCAGAAAGCAATTAGGTTAGGAGTTCTGATATGCTCAGAGTAGCCAGAGTTCCCAGTGCCTTGGGAAGAGTCACAGAACATTATAGAATCTTTCCTCACTGATAAATGCGTCTCTTTATTGCCCTCTGTTGATGCTGCAACTCGGGGTATGGAAAGAAAAGGGTCTAGACAGCAGAACAGCTCTATCAGTTTTGCTTAGGATGGCAGAATCAGTCTTTGGAACCCAGAAAAAACTTCATTTAAATCCTAACTGGGCCACTTAGGATTTGATCTTTGGGAAATCACTTAACTTTCAAGGTCTGGGTGACTTCCTTGTAAGGTGGCAATAAGAAAACTTACTGTGCAATGGTTTTAGGGGCAATCTTCGTAACAGTGCCTAGCACACAGAATAGGCCAAATAAATGATGACCATCATTATTTTATTTCTGATAATGAGAATAATGATGTTCCCCCCCACCACCCTTGGGTACCGGGGATTGTACTCGAAAGCACTTGACGACTGAGCCACATCCCCAGCCCTATTTTGTGTTTTTATTTAGAGATAGGGTCTCACTGAGTTGCTTGGCACCTTGCTTTTGCTGAGGCTGGCTTTGAACTTGTGATCCTCCTGCCTCAGCCTCCTGAGCCACTGGGATTACAGGCGTGCACCACCACACCCTGCTACAGATGATTTTTGAATCAGAAATTTGAAATGGTTGTCTCAAAGGGTAGCTCTTTATATACAGTTCTCTGGAGTGGCCCACTACTAATCCAGTCTATCATTAGAAATCCTCGTTTTTATTTGATAATCCATCTCAGTTCAACTCAGCATTTTTTAGCAAGCACTACTGTGGGCACAGTGCATTTAAAGTATAGAGGTACAGCTCACGCTTGGTCTCTGAGTTCCAGGAACTATAATTTTGTGTCTGTTGCACTGAGCACTAACCTTAGTCCACAGAACTCCACTGACCCTCAGTCCTGAGAATTTACTTTCATTCATTTCTTTGTCCATCTGTTCATCCAATAAACATTGACGTCCCTACCATGTGTCTCTGCTGTGGGAGATCATGAGCTAGACAAGGTCCCTGTCCTCAAGGAGCACTCCAGAGGGGACCACAAAAGGAGCAGGCAGAGTGACAGGTGTCAGGCCCTGGCTTAGATTCCAGTTACAGGACACTAGGACCATCCGCGTATGGAGACTCTTCCTGGCCACCTCACTGCTTCCTGCCCTGCAGAGGCAAGACTGTGAATGACAGAAGCTTAAGAGCCCTCCTTTATTTCCTCAGTTTCTAGAAAGGAGCAGTCAGCCCCTTTCTTGCTTTCTCCTTCATCCCTGGTCCTAGGTGGCCCTCTCAAACTTTAAGACCCCACTGAGCACAAAGGAAATCCAGCCTGTTTTAACATTCCAGACCCAAGGTCCACCTTCTCCCTGTGTCTTGTGTTATGTACACACCAGAGCCCTTCCTAGAAAGTGGGCGTGTGACTCAATACCCAGAGCTCTCCCGGTGTCTCAGTACAGCATATGGTTTTTTTTGTTTTGTGTTTTTTGTTTTTTGGTACCAGGGATTGAACTTGGGGCACTCGACCACTGGGCCACATCCCCAGTCCTTTTTTGTATTTTATTAGAGACAGGGTCTCACTGAGTTGCTAAGTGCCTCGCCATTGCTGAGGCTGGCTTTGAACTCGCGGTCCTCCTGCCTCAGCTTCCCAAGTGCTGGGATTACAGGCATGCGCCATTGCTCCCAGCTCCCAGCATATGGTTTTGAGCCAGGTTCTCGAATCAGACAGGTGTGGATTCTAGCCTGGACTCTGCCCCTGTGAGCTGGAAGGTTTGAGGGAAGACGTTTAACCTCTCTGAGCCCCAGTTTCTTCTTCTGCACCATGTAAATGACAAGTCCTTAGCTCTTAATTAAATAAGTTAATACTTGCAAAGGACTTATTATGTGACATTTGATACATTCTCAGCTGATTCGTTGCTACTAAAGCAGGTATTCTCCAAAAACACTTCACTTTAGAACAAATTGCCCCAAGTTCAGTGAGGACTCGAGCTTCCAACAGGGGAGACAGTTCTCAGGGATCTAGAGAATTGGAGACACACATATAACCCCCTTGCCCTTCATTCAACTTCCAAATGTAACCTTGTCGTTTTTGCATTACATGAAATGTATTGAGTGCATTAAAAATGAGGGACACAATTTATTGTGTCTCCCTTTCCTCCCTGCCTCTCCAAACATAACTGTTGTCCTAAATTTGGTATTAATTATTCCCACAAGTGTTTTGATACTGCAATAAGTATATATGAGGTGTAAAACATATCATTTTGCATACTCAAAATGTAGTATTGTTTGAAACCTTTTGCAAATGGTATTTTGGACAGAAATTCCTGGTTTCCTGCTCCTTTGTTACTTTTCTTCCTTACAGAATACATAGTTTATTCTGTAAATTTCTTGAAGCTTTCGGGGCAGCCAATGAGATTAAAGCAAAAAAATGAGACCAAATCTTTGCTTAAATCTTAAAAAAAAAAAAAAAAAAAAATCAGCAGGTGTACCTTTGCCTTTTCTCCCCTTTCCTTTCCTTTTCCTGCTTAAAACGTGACTATAGTAGATGACATACCAATAACCATTTCATTCATGATGTGGCCTTGATGTTGGGAACCAATACTAAAGATAATGAAACAGAAAGATAGAAAGATCTGGGTCTCCCGTGTCCTTGGAACCTCCCTCTCAGCCTTAGACTACCTACTTCTACATGTGTTTTATGTCATAAGTTAATATCTCGGGTAAGCCACCAACTGTAGCTAAACCTAAGCCTAGAATGTGGAATCACGCTCTACAGATCATCTTCCAAATTCAATGTTTTGTCCAACATTATCCTGTGCTACTTACCATTCTGTTTGATTAGGCAAGTGCCGAGTGTGAAGACCAGGCCTGTAGTTAGACGGGCTAGTTCATAGCCCTGCTCTACCCCTGACATCTATGAGACCTTTGAATAATTATTCAAAGTTTTCTGTAGCTTATTTTGTTCATTTATAAAAGGTGGAATCTAATAGTACTGCTATCAAGGGTTTTCATGTGAACTACATGAGTTAATAACCACATGCAAAGTGCTTATTGTAGTACCTAAACCAAAATAATAATTAGCCCTTAATGAGACTACTTAGTTTGCTCTTTTCATAATACAATTCAACTTTAAATGCCATATAACATTACCATTTTATGAATAGGCTAAATTTATTTTTCCTTCTACCATTGGATAGGCATTATTTCCATTTTTAACTTTGACTAAATGATGCTGTAATAAACACTGCAGAATACATCTCCTTGTGCGCGCTGTCCAAGTTTCTCCAGTGTGTCCATTAGGAATGGACAAGCTGGCTCCAGGGCACATGCCCTTTCGATCTGGCTTGGTTTCCAGAACTGGCCATGACAATTTTCCTGTTGCATCTCCACTTTGCCAAATCTCAACTTCATTAGACTTCTAACGCCAATCTGATGGTGTAACAAGGCACCATTCGTTATTATTTTAATTTTTATGTCCCTGTTTACTAGCAAAGCTGGAAACAATTTTGTATAAGAAACCTGTTCCTATCATTTCCTATTTTTCTCCTGGGTTGTTACCTCTTTTTATTTATTTATTCATTTATTTATTATTCTAT
This sequence comes from Tamias sibiricus, assembly GCA_025594165.1. NCBI lineage: Eukaryota > Metazoa > Chordata > Mammalia > Rodentia > Sciuridae > Tamias > Tamias sibiricus. The sequence continues at coordinate 19,255,124 of CM046662.1, forward strand.
GTAATAATGTGACCAGCATCTCCTCCCAATTTGTGACTGGTCTTTCCTTATAAAGGAACAGAAATTTTCATGCAGTCAGATCTTTAGTCAAACCCTTGATTCTTGTGCCTCTAGAGTTCCTTCCTGCCTTGGGAAGATAAGGACCATTCTCCTGTATTGGTTTTAAATTCCCCTGCCCCAGGAGGGAGGTCCTTAGTGCACCTGGAATTGAATGTGTGTGATGTGAAGTGGAAACTATTTACTGTTGTTGCTGCTGCTGTTACATCAGGTATTAGCACAGCACTTTATTGAGTGGTCCATCTGTCTGCGCTGACTTGCAAGCCCGGATCTGTCTTGTCTCAAGTTCCCATGTGCACACAGATCTGTTGACCTCCTCTCTGGAGTGTGTCGTTGGCCTGTTTGCTGTCCTGGTGCCAATATTCACTGTCTGGGTTTCAGTCTCTTGGGGGTACTTAATCCATGTGATAATTTAAGAACTTTGTTTTGTCGGCATCTTGCAGATAAATCAAATCATAGTTAGGGTGAATATTTTCAGCACTGTACAGTCTCAGGGCCCCAGGAGTACAGCAGAAGGGAGACTGAACTCAAACTTGCCTTAACCTCTCTGCTCAAAGTACACCCTGTGACATTTCAGACTCTGAAACCCACATGCCTGATGCCTCCTTCAAAGACACCCTCCCTGACTGCTCAGCATTGCCCCATCCACATGGCTGGACAGCAAAGCTATTTGTTTTACTAATGCTCCAAAGAAATTAAAAAGTGCCTAGATGAAGTACATGCAGCCTGCATAATTGTGAAGCACTGTGACAGAAACCACTACATTGGAGATGTCAGACGTCACCAAATCCCCATGTGCACGACTCAAAAAAGATTGAGAAAAGTGGAAAAAAAATTATCCACTTGCCAGATGGGGTGTTATCTCCTTGGCCCTTTGATGAAAGGACAGAGTGAAATTACTAGTGGGAAGGAGCAGGGGTTTGTGTTAATTTACTTTTATCTCAATTTCCTATCACAGAAAAAGAAGCCCAAGTACCCTAGAGATAATGCTAATTTTGTTCTATAAATCAGACAACAAAACTCCCACCAAATCCTAAAAATGTTTCAATGGTTGCCAACCCCCTGGGCATCGGGAGATGTCGGCGGGTCGGCCTCAGCAGCGTCCATCAAAACACAATCAGAAGGGAACAAGAAAACAGAGCCAGTGAGTTTCCTCAATATCCAGGGTCTCTAGACGATACTTGGAGTTTAATGAAGAGGGGAGAATTAAGCCCGGGATGCTGTCTTCAGCAGGCAGATGTTTCCCAGAGGCAACGTGGTGCCTGACCTTCCCCACGCTGTCCAGCCACGGAGGTCATTGTCTCCTCCTCCAAGCTCCTGGTGGCCGATTGCTTGATCACTATCTTAATTTCCTGTGTCTCCAAGAGTCCTGGTCACGTAAGCCGGAGGAGTATTGGAGGGTTGAAACTTGTTTCTCTACTTTCTTCCCATTTCCTTTCTTTGTGTCTTTTCTTTCCTTGCCTGTCCCTGGGCTTGTGGTTTTGTGGTCTCACAAGAGATTCTAAGACATAGTCTCCTTAACAGTCATAGACCCTTTCCACAGGTTTCCTGGGACTGGGAGAATTTCAGGTGAAGGAACTCTATATTATGTTTGCAGTTTTTCTAGTAACCAAAAACTATTTTTCAAATACAAAGGTTATTTTTAAACCAGTTCACCAAGGCGGTATCAGATGCCTCAGGCTATAGGGGTGCATGAGTGGAATTTTGGATCACACCGAGGTAGAAAAACCAAGGGCCATGGCTTTCAGGCTGTAAATAAAGGAACCAACTTGAACTCTGTTACTAACTATCTTTGTGAGCTTAAGAAAGCCACCTAAGTTGGGCGTGGTGGTGCACGCCTGTAATTCCAGCACTTGCAGGAGGATCACGAGTTCAAAGCCAGCCTCAGCAACAGCAAGGCGCTAAGTAACTCAGTGAGACCCTGTCTCTAATAAAATACAAAATTGGGCTGGGGATGAGGCTGAGTGGTTGAGTATCCCTGAGTTCAATCCCTAGTACCAAAAAAAAAAAAAAAAAAAAAAAAAAAAGCCACCTAACATCAATTCATTTTTGTTGTTTATTATTACCACTTATATATGCATATGTATACACACATGTATAAAATATATATACATTTATATAGTTAAATGTTATATAAGTAATGTTAAAATATATTATTAATTATATATCATTATAAATGTTATTTCCAAAAAATAAACAGAGCACTTAGATTCATCATATGGAAAAATTCAGGTTTACCCAGCCGTTCTCTAAGCCACAATTTCATCAAACATGAAAATTCTATATAAGCAAATTTACTTCTGCCGATCATCTAGTTGATGTAGTCAATTTCAGGTCCAGTATATGCAAATATCTGTTCATTTCTAAGAAAAGAGAAAACTGTAGAGTTTGAAATAAAGATAGCCTATGAGAAATAGAAGATGAGGAATATCCAAAGCAGGTGAATGGGGATCCTAGAAATGTTCCCTGGGTCTCCTGGAGGAGGTTTTGATGATTCTGTTGCAAGTACTTTGGCCAGAAATCCTTCTTGGTGTGAGAATTTGCAGCCCTGGGTAATGGAAGGGTAGTTTCAGCAACATTTTCCGATCACTCACGCGTCTCAAAAGTCTATTACTCACAGTCTCCGAGATTCAAGGAACTCAAAAGCCCTGAGTCATAGGATCAGAGCAATTTTGTTTTAATGCTTTATAGCAGATGCTAGCTGCAAACAGAATTTATTGCAAGTCTGTTGTGCCAGGAGAGGCAAGCATTAGATTCGAGGAAGCAGATCCAAAGAGAGATCACATCATACATATTGTTATAATTTAATTAAATGCCATTTATATTGATGCTATTTATTTACTATGTTGTCTTGATGGACTCCAAATATTTTTCATTATGCTCCCAAAACCTGGCCCCAAGAAAAGGGAATTTCTATGAGCTCTGAACCCTTAACCACAGAGAGCTTCTCCATGGAAATATTGAGGCACTTCACACCTATGTTGCAGAGAACCACTATGACGCACACCCAACCAACCTCCCAGGATTGTTCAGAGGAGAAAATGGGATAAGAAGAAGGAAGGTTTTTAATTAAAAAAATAATAATAATAAATTGCTAATTATTGGTTTGTATTCATTGCACAAATCTAGCTCATCTTTGTGCTAGTCATTGCACCTGGGAAGATCTGAAGTGGTAACTGTCCTCACAAGGTTCAGGGGTAGAGTGGGGACTATCCCCAGGAGGCACAGGGGTAGATTGATGTTGATGGCTGCTCCCAAGAGGCATTAGGGTAGACTGTAGCCTGTAGAAACCCTCAATTCAAACAAGTCCATAGCTCAATACACAGATAAAATGGGACAAGGACAGAATACTACACGGCACATGTCACCGTCAACTGAATACTTCAGAGGTCCGGGAAGCCTTTCTGGAGGAGGTAACATCTGTGTCTTAAAGAATACACAGAAATTAGCTAGGCATTTGGGGAAGGAGAGTGGGGTAGAAAGAGCTGGAGACAATGGTATGACAGGGGAAAATGACAGAAAATGAAGGAATTTACTTATGACTAGAAGATGATTGAGCTCAACAAGATGGCATTGGGGGAAAGAGGCATGTGAGTTCACAGAAGAGCTGCAGGCTCTGTCAAATTGGTGTTCCTTATCTGACTGAGGAACACAGAAACCAGGAAACGGTTGTGAACAGGGTGGTGGTCCCCGTGGCTTGACAGTTTGACAATGTCTTTCTGGATTCACTGTGGAAAACAGGTTGGGAGAAACACTGGAAGCCAAGGGACACAACGTTAAGTCATTTGAGTAACCAAGACATGAGAAGGGTTGGTAGCACCAGCCCAGAGAAGAATGGACAGCACCTAAGTTTTATGGTTTAGAATCAACAGGACTTGATGCAACACTTGGGTGAGAGAGGAAAGTTTTGCGCAACTAAAAGAATAGTGTCGCCGTTCCCTGAGGTGGGAACGAGGCGGCAATGCCACGTGTGGGGGGATTAAACTGATGATCTCCCTGCAGATGTCCTAGTTCTAATGTCCAATGGACAGTTGGATCTTTTTCGGAATTCTTCCCTACTTTGGGCCCAGAACTTGGAAGCCTTTTGGTCTGGTTACTCTATTAATCTAATAGAAAAGGGACAGAGATGAAAGTAGTCCATTATTTCTTTGGAACTATGGGAATGTGAGAGATGAACCCGACCAAAACAAACGTGTGGAAATCTCCCTTCCTGGAATGAGAAGGAAGGGATCAGCCACTGAGCAATCAGTAAAAACTTTAGCTTTTACTGAGAGTGGAGGCTGCCATCTGGGGTGGAGATAATCTGCCCCCTGGAAAGGTCCCTTGTGCCCTGACTTCAGTAAGTATGGCTTAGAGTGAAACCTGAGTTGAAAGTCAGAGATATATCTGGGCACCTGCCCCAATTTCCTTATTTTATAGAGGAAAGAACTAGGGCCCAGAGAGAAGAATGACTTGCCCAGGGTCACACAGCTGATTAGTAGGGTGTATGAGCCAGATATCTGGGCCCACCTTATTCTGCCCTTTAAAATCTACACGAGATCAAGGTGAACCCTAATCCCATATCCTGATGAAACCTCAATGCTATATCCCCCAAAACTTCTGTAATTCTTCAGGATGTATGTTTCTCCCAGTTATCTCTGGTTCTAATTTCCAGCCTGTGTTATTTCTTGTTCTTCTTTCTTATGGATTTTCTTTTATTTTCTCCCATGTCACTGAGCCAAACCTGGGGATAGCTCTTCCTCCTTGACTTAGAGACCTCTACTCCCAGTCCTGTGAAACCAACAGAGCAACTCTATGGTTTAAAGTTTTACTAACAATTTTAAAGTAACATGGAAGGACATTATATTATATTTCTGTATCTCATATATATTTTTTTAATTTTTTTTTAAATATTTTTATTTATTTGCTTTTAGTTGTACACAATGCGTTCTATTTGTACATGGTGCTGAGGATCGAACCCAGGTCGCCCACATGCTAGGTGAGCGCTCTACCGCTGAGCCACAATCCCAGCCCCTCTCATATATATTTTAAGTGGACATTTCACCTCTTAAAAAAATTCCTCTGTTCCTTCTTCCAATAGATAAACTGTTATGATCCAAATCACCATTTTTTTTTTGTCAGTTATTCCTTGTCAAACCTTCTCTTCCCCCCTACACCTTATTTCTATCCCCTTGTCTTTCATTCCAATTGCTGATCAGAGCAGATTCCTTCCTGAAAGAAACTCTAGAAGCAGCTACTCTTTGAGTTTTTCTCACTCCACTTTGCAAATCTGGTCTCATCTCTTTGCACTAAACCAGGTGCCCAGTTATTTTGAATTTAACAAATCTCCCACGGTTCTCAGGTCCTGCTCCTGTCTGCACCTGCCTATATCATTTCTGGGCTTTATGTCAGCAATGTAGCATGTATCTGTTTTGAGTGCAGCGAATCAAGTGAGTCAATATGTGCTGTTATCTGTTAATTGCTCTCAGCTCTATGGACTTTGGACAACTTTCTTCACCCTTCAGCTCAACACTGATGTATTCAGCTTCTGTGAGCAATTTATTCACTTTTAATTAGACCCAACTTAATTATTTTGTCTACAAACCAAAAAAAAAAATCTATAAAACAACTTTTAAGTGAAAACACATTTCTGCCTGGAGGCATATTAAAAATGAAATTATGCATCTCATTTTACTTGTCTCTTAGAAAAGATTGCCTGCATTGTCATTTTATTTCCAAGATCTTTTTCGTTGGAAAGATACCTGGGAAATCACTCTGGAAACAGGGGAGAAAATGGGAAAAGGTAATTCAGCTTTCAATAGAAAAGACAAGTTAAGCATGTTAAGTGGAGTTTTCTCAGGTTTGCTGTGTAGCCACGCCTACTTTACTGTGATGTGTAGGGGCTGCTCAACGCTGCAAGCTTCCCACCTCCATGCCTAGAGCTTCTGCTGCAGGGGTCTGAGATGGTGAGATGATGAGGTTCCCACTTACCCATTCTGACCTGCTCTGAATACTCAACACTTCAAATCGCCAACTGGTTACTGCTACTTCTTCAGGAAGGTTGCCTTCTTAGTCATCCATGTTTTCTTCCATCTCTGACTCCTTCTGGTACTTATCATCTTCTCTTTAATTCCCCGTTGAAGCCTATTCAGTTACCTTTTCAGTGTGTGCGTGTATCTCGTCTCTCCAGACATTTTATCAGGACAGGAATGCTACACTAACTGATCATCTACTCCACATCTCATGGATGACCTCACTCTTAGTTCTAGGCTCCATCAACCTCAACAGTATTTCCAAAACTTCAGAGCCCTAAGATACTCTTTTTGTTATCAAAGAATTCACAACCTTCACCCGAGAATAGCTCGGTGAAGTTTGCATGGAGTAAGAAAATATAGAAATTTCTACCATGAAATCAGCAATCCCTTTAAGTTTATAATGTATTGCAACAGGATCTACTACACATAAAAATACTGACTCACATAGCAAATATTGCCATACTGCCCTGGCAAGCACCTAAAATGTGGCCTAGGGTATATCTAGGAGAACATGAGTGAAAGAGGTACAGAGAAGATTGTATCCCCGGGGGTTCATGTCAGAAAAATGAGGAGTCCAACTTGCTTACCTTTTGAGTCTGGTCATTCACATGACCACACCTGATGAGCGTCAGGAAACTGAACAGGCAGGTGTGAACATGCCCAGGGACTGAGCCTGGGAAGTTTCTGCCCTTGGGCAGCAGAGTGTGTAGAAGATTGGCTCCCCGGCCTGTGAGTAGAATTCTTGGGAGGCTCCTGAGATTCAGATGCTTGACACAAATCAGCAATGGCCAGGTCCTCAGGGTGTGTTAATCTAATCTCTCCAAAGCAGATACCACCCAACACATCCCCTAAGCCCCAGTCCCTGGAACTCCCTCATAGAACTCTGCAGCAGCCCACCCTGGGCAAATGCACGGATCTACTCTGTGCAGGTGAAACTCCAACTGACAGCACTTCCCATTCCATCCTACCTCATCGTGGTGAGAAGGGAAGCTGGGAGTTATTTCAACCAGCTCCAGTTTTATTCCACTCCAAATGGCAGTTCAGTGAGTGACACAAGAAGATGATGAGATTAACGACACCCAGCACCTGTGTATGCCCTCCCCCTCTCAGTACATAGTCCAAGAAGAAATGGAAAGAAGGACAGTTGAGCAGAGGCAGTGACCACCCATTCCTATCAACAGTTGATCACCTCAGTGGAAATAATTCTTCTGTTTTTCATTTAGAATCTTTCCAGTGTGTTTATGTGCTTACTGTGCTGATTGGTTTGTAGACATATATACATATACATATTTGTTTCCTTTTTCTCATTTTTAGCTTTTATTAATATAGTTATTATTCCTTTTTGATTTTGGATTTGGTTTGCTTTTGTTTTTCCTCTCCTTTATTCTCCTCCTAACAGCCAAATTCTCTTGTTTTCTCTCTGTCTCTTCCTTTATTTTTCCTATTTTTCTCCTCCTCCTTTAAAATCATCACTTGTTAAATCTCTTCTTCATTTTCTGTTCATATTTTGACTCTTCTAAACTCTTCTACCTTCCTATACATTTTCTTTTCTCTTAATGAACTGCATTTTTACCACTTTAGAATCATTTGGTTTATATAACCCCTGCCCCACTATTCATATTGTTGCAATTATTACTGCCACAGATGATATACTTGACACATGCTGCTTGCTTTAATGCCAGATACATTTTAAGGTTAGTTACTGTTTTTGCTGTTGGCAATTACTGACCCCCCCCCAAATTCTGTTTCTGGGGTAATTAGTGTTGTGCATGTCATAATAGGCACCAGGTACTTATTTTAATGCTGTGTATTCTTTGTAGCAGTTACAGCTGTTGTTTCCCCTTTTCTATGAGATGCTGGAAGTCTGCAGGGACATTACAAGTTCACAGGGTAGAGACTCTGCTGCTGAACTAAACCCAGCCAAAAGATACTGCACCTTTTTCCACTTACAAGTTAGCAACACTCAAATTTCAGCTACACTTCAAAACATATAGGAGACCAAAAAATCCAAACTTATAACCAGGCCTCAAGTTAGGAATGGCTAGGGGTGGACCATAGTTCCTACCCACAAACACCCATTACTACAGCAGAAACAGAGAATTAACACAGGCTGTGGATGCCATACCTACAAGGGGGACTCAATTCTAGATCACTCCAGGACACTTTAGAAGGAGAAGGTTGTGCCCTAAAATAATGTCCCACGTACAAGAGTGGAAGATAAATTCATCCCAGGAGATACATCAAACCTAACAAGGGAATACAAGAAATATGAAAAACACAAGGTAACAAAACATCTCCTAAAGTTCATAATTGGACAGCAACTGACTCCAAAGATATTGAAGTAAAGAAAATATCAGATAAAGAAATCAGAAGAATAATTATAAAAATGACCAATGAATTCCAAGAGAAAACAGAATGAATTAAGGAAGTTAGTACAGGATACAAATAAGAAATTCAATAAGGAGATAGAGACGTTGAAAAAGAAACAGAAATCTTAGAACTGAAAGACATAATAAGTCAAACATTCAGTTTTAAATTCTCTAATATAGTAGATCTTGCTGAAGATTGAGTCTCAAAGCTAGAATACAAAGTGGTCAACCTTGAACATTCAGATAGTATTAATAGAAAATAAGTAATCGTGATCTGAATACACAGAACTATGGAACACTAAGACCAAATTTAAGAAGCATTGAAATTGAAGAGGGTTGTTAGATGCAGGTTAATGGAAAAGATAACCTCTTTGGGGTTAACACAATTACTTCCAACCTTGAGAATGAGCAAGACATCCAGATACAGCATTTATTCAGAACCCAAAATAGACAAGATCAAAATAAAACCTCTCCATGACACATAATAACTTAAATGCCTAGCATACAGAACAAGGATAGAATTTTTAAAACATCAGGTCACATTCAGAGGTAAGTTGATGAGAATTACCTCTGATTTCTCAGCACAAACTCTACAATCCTGGGGGTGCTAAGAATGATGTATTTCAAGTACTGAAAGAAAATAACTGTCAACCAAGATTAGTATATCCAGCAAAGCTATCATTCAAAACTAAGGATAAAATAAAAACATTCCAAGGTAAGCAGAAACTAAAAGAATTCATGATTACTAAACCGGCACCATACAACTTAAAGAAATACTACACACAGAAGAAATGGAAAACAAACCCCAAAGCTCACAAAGAATAAACCTCATTTGAAAAGTAGCTTAGCAAATGAAAAACAAGACCAAATTTAAAATGATAAATAAATCAAAATGGCAGGAATTAATAAATGTCTTTCTATAATAACATTGAATACAAAAGGTCTCAACTGTCCAATTAAAAGACGTAGGATGCCAGAATGGATCCCCAAACAAGGCCCAACTGTGTGTTTTTTGCAAAAGACTCACCTTATTGGCAAGACAGTCACAGGATGAAAGTGAAAGGATGGAAATTAATATACCATGTGAATGGAGCCCCAAAACAAGCAGGAATAGATACACTCATACCTGGCAAAACAGATGTCAAAACAAAATTAATAAGGAGACAAAGATGACTCTTCATACTGGAAAAGGGAACAATCCAACAAGAAGGTGTAGTGATAGCAAATATTTATGCTCCAAACATTGGTGCACCAAAGACACAATTGATGATGATGATAATTGTAATGAATGATTTTTAACACACACCTCTCACCAATAGAGAGTCCATCCAGACATAAATTCAGTGAAGACTCCTTGAACCTGAAAAATATTATACATTAAATGGAATTAACAGACATTTATAGAATATTTCATCCAACAATAGCCAAATACACTGTTTCCAGAACCTCCTCTAAAATAGACCATATTTTAGGATATAAAATAACTCTTAGTAAATAAAAATATTATTATTATTATCATACTGAAATTAAATTAGAAATTAATATAAAAAACCTACAAAAATTATATAAATACATGAGATTGGATAATCCACTTTTGAATGATGAATGGGTGACAAGAAATTTAAAAAATTTTAGAATCAAATAAGAATAGTGATACAACATATCAGAACCTCTGGGATACTATGAAGACAGTTAGGAAGAAAGTTCATAACTGTGAGTTCCTACACAAGAAGAAAGATCCTGAATAAACAATCTAGTGATGCATTTTGTCTTGAAGAATAACAACACACATATTCCACAACCACAACCAGTAGAAGGAAGGAAAAAATTAAGATCAGAGCTGAAATCAATGAAATTGAGAATTTAAAAAAAAAAAAAATCCCAGAAAGGATCAACAAAACAAAGAGTTGGGTCTTTGGAAATATAGAAAAGACTGATAATCCCTTAGTCAAACTAAGCAAATATATATATAGAAGACCAAAGTTAGTAAAACTAAAGGTAAAGCAGGAAAAATCACCATAGACATCACAGAAATTCAGAGATCATTAGAGACTATTTTGAAAACTTACACTCCAATAAATTGGAAAACCTAGAAGAGAGATACATTTCTAGACACATACAACATGCCAAAATTGAATCAAGAGGACATAGAAAATAACTATATAATAGACCAATAACTAACAATGAGATAGAAGGAATAAAAAAAAAAAAAATCTTCCAATGCAGAAAAGACCAGGACCAGATAGTTTCTTAGTTGAATTCAACAAGACCTTTAAAGAAAAACTAATGCCAATGCTCCTCAAATTATTCCATGAAATAGATAGTGAGGAAATATTTCCAAATTCCTGTATGAAGCCAGGATCACACTCATACCAAAATTGGATCAGAAAGAAAACTACAGACTGGGCACTATTATAATACCCCTACTAGCAGGAAGTACTTTTTATTAATGCCAAAACTTTTTATTAATGCCAAAACTCTTTATTCATGCAAAGTACTTCCTATTGGTAGTTCCTGTTTAAAAAAAAATCAAGCTCCTTAATTTCAGATATCAAAGTTTTTAGCACAAAAAAAGTTGCTGATGAACTTACTTGTAAAAATTCTTTTTTTGTGGGTATGGTAAATGTTCAAGTACATTTTATTCTATTTTGATCAGAAATCAATATGTAAAAATTCTTAATAAAATATTAGCAAATCATATTTAATAGCATTAAGATTGTACATCAAGAAACTAAGATTATACATCAAGTTGGTTTTGTCCTAGGGATGGCCAGGATGGCTTAATATATACAAATCAATAAATGTAAATGTAATTTGTTACAGAAATGGAATTAAGGACAAAAATTATTTAGTAATCTCAATAGATGCAGAGAAATTCTTTAACAAAATTCAGCACCCATTCATGATTTTAAAAAATGGAAGAAACTAGGGACAGAAGAACTCCACCTAGACATCATAAAGACTGTACACAAAAACCCAAAGCCAACATCATAGCAAGTAGTGAAAAATGAAAACATTTCCTTTAAAATTGGGGACAAGACAAGGACATTCGTTCTCCCCACTCCTATTTAATATAAGACTAGAAATTGTAGCCAAAGCAATTAGATTAGAAAAGGAAATAAAAGGAATAAAAATAAGAAAGAAAGAAGTCAGAGTATCACTGTTTGCAGATGATATGAACCTATATTTAGACGATCTAAAACATTCCACCATAAGACTGCTAGAGCTAATAATCAAATCAGCAAAGTAGTAGGTTACAAAATCAACATATAAAAGTCAATAGCTTTTCTACATAGCAATAATGAATCTGCTGAGAAAGAAATCAAGAAAACAATTTCATTCACAGTAACCTCAAAAAATAAAAAATAATATGTCTAGGAATAAACCTAACTAAAGAGGTTGAAAGACCTCTATGATAAAACTGTAGAACATTGAAGAAAGAAATTGAGAAAAAGACAAGAAGATGAAAAGACTTCCCATGTTCATAGATAGGCAGGATTCATATTGTTAAAATTGCCATACTACTAAAAGTAATATACAGATTCAATGCAACACCCTTCAAAATACCAATGACATTCTTCACAGAACTAGAAAAAGCTAGTCCTAAAATTCCTTTGAAAGAATAAAAGATGCAGAATAGCCAAGGAAATTCTAAGCCAAAAAAGCAATGTTGGGGGTATCACAATACCCAACTTCAATTTAGACTACAGAACTCTAGTAACAAAAACTGCATGGTACTGGCATAAAAACAGACTAATGGTACAGAATAGAAGACACAGAGATGAACCCACACAGATGCAGTCATTTCATCCTTGACAAACGTGCCAAAAATATACACTAGATAAAAGACAGCCTTTTTAACAAAAAGTGCTGGGAGAGCTGTAGAAGAATGAGACTAGAGCTTATCTCTCACCCTGCACAAAATTCAACTCAAAGTGGATCAAAGACCTAGAAATTAGACTGGAAACTATGAAACTCCTACAGGAAAACAGGGTCAACACTCCAACTCACAAGCATGGGCAATGACCTTCTCAATAGGAACCATAGAGCTCAGGAAATAATTCCAAAGGTGAATAATGGGATGGTATCAAATTAAAAAGCTACTGCTACACAGCAAAGGAAACAAAAAGATGGACAGCCTACAGGTTGGGAGGAAAATCTTCACCAGTTCCTCTTCTGACAGAAGATTCATATCCAAAATATATAAAGAAGAAAAAAAAACACCTAAAATCCAATTAATAAAAGGGAAAATGAGGAGAAGAAATACAAATGACCAACAAATACATGACAAAAATGTTCAACATCATTAGGACTTAGGGAAATGCAAATCAAAACTACACTGAGATCTCATCTCACACTAGTCAGAAGGGCAATCATCAAGAATTCAAATAATGATAAATGCTGAAGAAAATGCGGAAAAAAGATCACTTTTGCACTGTTGGTGGGATTGTCAATTTGTACGACCACTGTGGAAATCAGCATGGACGTTCCCGAAAAGCCTAGGAAGGGAACCATTTATATGACCCAGCTATAACTCTTCTTGGTATTTATCCTGAAGAATAGTCATACTTGCATATCCATGTTTATAGCAGCACAATTTACAGTAGGTGAACTATAGAACCAGCCTAGATATCTATCGACCCAAAGGATGAAGAAAATGTGATATATATATACACAATATAGTTTTATTCAGCCATAAAGTAAAATGAAATTCTGTCACTTGGAGAATAATGGATGCGATTTGAGAACATTATGTTAAGAAAAAGAAGCCAAACTCAGAAGGTCCTTTTCAGGGACCCAGAAGTGAATTACCCTGCTTTGCTCATCATCTAATGGCCAGAACCAGTTTCATGGCCTCTTCCTACTCACAAGGGATGTTGGGCTCTGTGGGAAGTACTTAAAGTCTCAGGAGGCCATTGACTATCTCTGTCAGAACCCACATTGAAAGACATTTCTCTGAAGAGTTGGGCATAGGATTAATCCAGTGAGGTCTACTAGCAGGAAGTATTTTTTAATAAATGCCAAAACTCCTTTTTATTAATACAAAGTACTTCCTGTTGGTAATTCCTATTTTAAAAAATCAAGCTCCTTAGTTTCAGATATCAAAGATTTTAGCACAAAGCTAAAGTCAACATTTAAGCTTTTACGAGGCAAACTGATTTAAATAAAGTATAATTGCATTTAATTAAACACATATTCAGGTGTGGTAAAAATTGGGAATGTGATTCAAGAGTGGTCACAATTTGAGGAAGACTGATAGAATTCACCAATTGAAGGAAATGCCAACTTCAGGTCATTTCTTCCAAGATGGTTATTGTTTGTTTATTGGCTAGCAGTAGAAAATTCTTTGTGAGATTTACACACTTTGTCCTGAGGGTAGATTACTTTAAAAATTCCGTGGTTAATTGATGGCCAAGCTTTATTAGATTCTAATTAATTCTAATATCAGGGCAATATACTGGTTATCAATGGAAATTTCCAACAGGGTCTCAAGAGTGTGCTCAAATAAGTCACTCGGTGTGTTTCCACCAAACACAGCGATCAGGGAAGACTAAACCCTACTCATTGCTCACTGGAAATCTCAGAGCAAGGTGCTTCCCAAGAATTGATGGCCAAAATATCCACCCGTCATACAGGCAAGCTTAGAAAATCTCTTCTTAAAATCCTGATTTAAAAAAAAAAACTGGTTAAAATCCTGATAAAATTGTTTTTCCTAAACCAGCATCTAATAAAACCAGTGCAAGGAGCAACAATAATTTAAAAACAAAAAAGAATCTGTGTAGATCATGATTGCATAGTTACCCCCACACACACACCCCCACCCCCCATGGCCCATGATCCTAACCAACTGACTGACACTTTTTGGAGAATTGGTCTGCTCCATCCATCCTCATTTCCTGATCTCAGCTCAAGCCCCACCTCCTCAGGGACAAATTCAACCCCACTGAAATGTAATTGCATTGCCCACCCTGGTTGGTGAGCATCTATTTCTCTCTCCAAGTGTGCATTTAAAATCTCTCAGCCACACCCAAGTAAGCTCCCAAGGAGAGAGAACCAAATCTAATGTTTACTGCTCTTATACAACAAAAGGATTCAATATGTATTTATTGATCTGGTGAATAACTGTTTAGTTGGCTCCCTGCCCATCAAAATGGAATTTGCTAATGACGGGGTTTATTTGGATAAAATAAAAGAGGAAGGAACTGGGGTCAACTGGATGGGGCACAATTAAGAAAGTCTGGGAATGACAATGGGGGTCCTACAGAAACGAATTAATCCAGGATATTAGGCGATAGTGGGAGCTGTGGTTTCAGTAAAGCAGAATGAGACAGACTGCAGCCTTGGGTGGCTCTTCCAGGTGCAGTAATAAAACACACCTCAGATAAAAGGATTGCGCAGTGCCCCGTGTTCCTGTCCCACTGTTGGCAGGAAGCACTTTATTCAGAGGAGAACTGGAAGTGGGTGGAGGGCTGCGTCCCCGCCCCAATCTTGGTCCCTCCACCCATTCCTGCCTGCTTTGCCAGCATAATGCGTGGAGGCTACAGATGGACACCGTGTCACTTTCTGCCTAAAACACTTTAGGAGCCTCCCATACACACACTTCTCTCAGCATAAGAGCTTTAACAGGCCCTCTGACCCAGCTCTGCCTCAACTTTTGCTAGTCTGTGTCCCCTAGTTCCCATGTCTTCTATGGGACACCCCTACGGACTTCTTGCTGTTTCTGCTACTGGTTCATCTACCTAGAACACCAATCCCCAGCTTCTCTGATAACTGTTATGTGGTCTTCAGGTAGCTGTGTAAATAAGTAGTCCTTTTCCCAGGAAGACTCCCCTGATTCTTCCACTCTGTGTGTGTGTGTGAGCACGTGTGCATACCCGTACCCCAACTCATATTCAAACATACACTTTTTTTTCCTGAACCTTTGAGACAATTTTCCCTTTACCCTAACTACTTTAGGATACATTCCCTAAGAACAAGATTTAAAAAAAAAAAAATAGCTACCCTATTATTACAAAATTCAGAAAATGTGCCATTATTAAAATACTTTACCTAAGACTAGGGGTGCAGCTCAGTGGTAGCATGCTTTCCTAGCATGCCTAAGGCCCTGGGTTCAATCTTCAGTCCCACAAAATACATATGTATATATCCACGTGTACACACACACACACACACACACACACACACACAGGCCTAATTTTTAAGTTCATATCTGAATTTCACCTACTGTGTAATAAAGCCCTCTGTGTCTATGCATGTCTCCTCTCGTCCAGGATGCAATCCAAATCTCAGATGATATTCCATTCTTACGTCTTTTTAAGCTTCCTTCCATCAAACAATTTCTTTACCTTTTTGACTTGAAAAGCACAGGCCAATTATTTTGTAGAGTAACCTGTAATTTGAGGTTTGTTGTTATTCCTGTAGAAATGAGGTCACATTCTTCTCGGCACGTCCCGTCAGGAGGCACAAGAGGTCAGCTTGTCCCAATATTGGTGATACTTGCGTTGCCCTCTTAATGTGACTGGTGTCTGCCAGATTTCGCCACAACAGGATGATTATTTTTTTTTTGTCATTGAAATTGATGATTGGGAAGGATTCTTTGAAATTATGAAAATATCCAGTTCCTCATCAAACTACAGGCAGAGATTTGAGACCCACCTTACGTTTGCTTCATTTTCACAGAAGCTCATTTTATGTTGTTAGAAAGAACGTGATTATGATAAATGGGCATTTAAACCACCCCATCTAAAATACCTTCATCTCCCGTATCAATTTAATCTCTTCATTTAAACAGATGTTACTAGCTAAAAATGAGAGAAGTCTGATGTGAATGGCCCTAGCCGAGGCAAAATTTCTTATTTGCATTTTCAACTCTATTTGTGAATTATCTTTTCATTTCTTTTTCCTTTGCAATAAAAAAAAAAAGAATCAATGAAGGGGGCATATTTTCTTACAATGAGAAAGAAGATGTATGATATTATTTCTGGCTTGCTGAATGTCATAATATTGCTTTTGGTCATGTTATGATGGGCACCTATAATTGCATTTATTTTTTCATGCTTGCTACAAGGGCTTACTTAGACTCTGAAGAGCTTCCAACAAACAGCCTTGGGGTCATGGATTGAAAATCATTTGGGTTGATTAAAGCTATGAGGAAATTATGATAAGGTTCTGATCATGTGGGCATCTAGAAGATAAAATATTACCATTCAGACTGGACATGGAACATTTTTTACAAAGTGATAATATTTACAATGGCAGGCTGGGCCATTCAGAGTAAGATTAATAATACCTGACACTTACTCATTCACTTCCTCAAAAGAAAACTATCCTCTGAGCTTACTGAGAAGAACAATTATACACAACTTCTAACTTTGCAAACTGTAGCTTTGAATAATATATTTCTGAGACTTTTTTTTTTTTTTTTTGTACTAGGGTTGCTGAGCCACTGAGCCACATCACCACCCCTTTCTTATATTTTATTTAGAGACAGGGTCTCACAGAGTTGCTCAGGACCGCACTAACTTGCTGAGGCTGACTTTGAACCCTTGATCCTCCTGCTTCAGCCTCCTGAGGCACTGAGATTACAGAACATGTGCCACCATGCTGTATTTCTAAGACTGTTTTTTTTTTTTTTTTTTTTTTTTTTTTTTTTTTTTTTTTTTTTTTTTAGTTATAGGTGGACAAAATATCTTTATTTTATTTATGTGGTGCTGAGGATCGAACCCAGGGCCTCACACATGTGAGACGGGCGCTCTACCACCGAGTCCCAGCCCCCGCCCCTGTGTTTCTTAGTCTTAAAGCAACATTTGGCCACACGGAAGCTTGAGTCTTTACTCACAGGTTCCATTAAAGCTGTTCAGGAAGTGGAAGAGCCTAGGTAGACCACATTCTTCCACCATCTAGGAAGAGCATCACTGGGTCAAAGGCAAAGATTCAGAAACCACCAAGTGGGGTTGGGAGGAAGGTGGGAATGACCCTCTAACACCAGCGACCAGCTGAAGTCCATGACGCCAGCAGTGATCGGCACGGCCATGCCACCTCCAGCACCTGTGTCCTAGGAAAACCTCCCTGTGCCATTCTTCACACCATTTGAGGTTCTGAGCCCAGCCAGGCTTTTCTGAAATGTCATAAGTATCAGAAAATTTTAGAGCCAAAAAAATCCTAAAGAAAAAAAAAAAAAAACCTTTGTTTTAAAAGGTGTCAACATCTTTTTCTGTCCTGTGCAGTTTGTTCCTTTCAAAGTTCACACAAGAAAGGACGGTAAGAACAGTCTTTCTCGGTTTTCAGCAAGGAAAGTAAACATGAACAGGGGGAAGGTGGACAGCTCCGCCTCAGACCTCGACCAGCTCTAGGATCCTCACCCCCGGGGCTGAACTCATGAGCCCACGCTTGTGCTTTTCCCGGATGCCACCAACTGTGTCATTAACACCTCTCATGCCCCTTAACTGCTTCCACACGGCTTCTCACAGCTCAGTTGTATATTGTCTATGTGAATCTGTTTAATGTCACTCATCCTAGAGTGCATGGATTATAGGGCGCAATCCTACAGCTTGGGACCCCAGCATCTACCTCGCTTGGACAAAGGGATGTGCTGGCGTGCCACCTGCTTCTCCTGACCAGATGACCTCACATCTGCTTTCAGACCGTACCTGGAAATGGCCCTCTCCGTGGACTCGTCTTGGCACCGGTGGCGGTGGCGAGTCCGAGACAGCTTCCCCCAGTCTCCATCAGAGAGCACAGCACTGCTCTCTCCAGAGACGGGGAGGCAGGGCCACAGCCTGCCGCAGCAGCGGGTTGTGATCCCCCACAACAGCCTCTGCCACCAGGACTGGGCAAAGGTCTCCAGGAGATACTCCGGCAACAGAATCTGCACGGCCAAGTACACCCTCTTCACCTTCCTGCCCCGGAATCTCTTGGAGCAGTTTCACAGGTACGCAGCCACTTGTCCAAACAGCGCCCATTTTAACCAAGTATCTGCCACTGAGATGAACTTAGATGCTGCTTTCTGGGGCCACCTCTCCTTTAATACCCTAATGTGGGTGCCTAAGGAAGATTTCTTCCTTCATTCGCTCATTAAATATGTCTTGGGTCACATGTTGAAGTACGTGAGGAAAAAAGAGACCAAACTCATGAGTGTATTTATCTAGGGAGACACTAATTTCTAAGTTACATAACAAAATAAAATTATGGCTAGAATAAATACTTACAAAGAGAGGTATATAGTGATATCTGAAGGAAATTTGGCCTAGGTAAGGATCAGAAGTAACTTCCCTGAGGAAGTAGCAATTAAAATGTAAGCTAAAAGAAGAAAGTGTGTTAACTGAGTGAAAAGAAGCAGTTAGAAGTCAGGGAATGGAGCAGAAGCATGTGTCTGCAGATAGACCTGCAATGCAAAGGCACTGTGGGACGAGGACGTAAGATGTGCTTGAAAACTTTGAAAATGTAAGCCACACTTCTGAGATAAGGTATGAAAAAATCATTGCTGATTATAAATCAAAAGGTGGTCTTGGGAATCATCCTGAATTTTGTAATTATTATGAACTTCCATTTATTGAGTAACTACTATGCTCTGGAGCACTCTACTATACATCCTAAAAAGTATTTATAAGAGCTTTCTAAAGTCGATAGTACTCTCCCCGCAGTAGTACATAAGCAAAAACAAGCTCAGGTGGGTTAATCAACCAGTAAACAAAAGGAATAGCATTTATATCCAGATCAGTTGGCTTCAAAGCCCTACTACAACATCTGAGATGACAATGAAGGTCGATGTCATTTCCGTCCATGAGGGCCAAGAGTAGGAAGAAACAAGGAGGAGGGCATATTTTCCTTTGCAGCCTTCACTCACACCCAGCACCCCTTCCAGATGGGCCAACCTCTACTTCCTGTTCCTGGTGATTCTGAACTGGGTCCCCTCCCTGGAAGTCTTCCACAGGGAGATCACCATGCTACCACTGGCCATTGTGCTGCTCATCATCATGGTCAAGGACGGCATGGAGGATTTCAAGAGACACCGCTTCGATAGAGAGATAAACCGCTCCAGCGTCAGAATATATGAAAGGTAAGGGAAGCTTGCTGCTGTTTTCTCCCTTGCAATCAGCCTACACACACTCCTCAGTGTGTTCCAAGAATTGGTCTCTTTCCCTATGTTATATTTTCTTACATTCATTTAATTCAGCGATTCTCCAGAGGAGGCAATCTAACCCCCCCAGGTAGCATTTGGTTTGGGGAGATATTGGGGGCTGTCCTACTGGCATCTACTGAATAGAAGCCGAGGGTGCTGGTTCATACCCCACCATTTCCAGGAAAACCCCCCACACAATGAAAACTTATTGTCCAGTCAAAAATGTCAACGGTGCTAATGTTGAGAAACCTTGATGTAACTTAGAAAAAACACTCATTTTTAAGCACAAGTGGCTGCATTATTAAGAGTGGGGGCTGGAGCCAGGCACAGTGGTGCACATCTGTGATCCCAGCACTTGGGAGGCTGAGGCAGGAAGATCGCAAGTTCAAAGCCAGCCTCAGCAATGGTGAGGCACTTAGCAACTCAGTGAGACCCTGTCTCTAATAAAATACAAAAAAGGGCTGGGGATGTGGCCTAGTGGTCGAGTGCCCCTGAGTTCAATCCCAGGTACCAAAAAAAAAAAAAGAGTAGGGGCTGGAGTCATGGCTCAGTGGTAGAGCACTAGGGTTCCATCCTAGCACCCCATATAAACAAATAAAGGCATTGAGTTCATGCACAGCTAAAAAATATATTTAAAAAGGAACGAGCTGAAAACCAAACAATTAAACTCAGTGAAGACAGGATCATCTCAGGAGACAGTTCAGGAGAAACTCTTTAGAAGATATTAGGTAATTTCTCCCAAACAAGAACATGCCATCTTTTGGGGCTGGGTTTGTGGCTCAGTGGTAGAGCGCTTGCCTAGCACGTGCACGGCCCGGGTTCGATCCTCAGCACCACTTAAACATAAATGCATTATTGCATTGTGTACAACTAAAGCAAATAAATATTTAAAAAAAAAAAAAAAAGAACATGCCATCTTTAAAGGCACAGAGTGTCTTGGCTCTACAAACTCTTTGCTTTTAGAATTGAACCAGGTAGGTTTTAGGACCCAGAGTCGGTGCACCTGTTCCTGGCTGCCCTGGATGAAATAGGAAGACACCTGCCAGTGACGTCCACATTCCAACAGGTGGAGTCTCCAACCAGTAGAAGGAAGTGTCCTGGTGGGTACACACCCATTCCCTGACTGCTCCTGGCTCGTCCTAGCTCTCCCCTGGCTTTTTATTTGAGTTTTCCTTTTGAAAGAAGAGGGAGAAGTTTTCAGCCAAGAAGGCCCAGGGGAAGATGAGGATTCAATTATGAGGATTAAAGAGACAGGACTGCACCGAGATGAGGAAGGAAGGGAGGAAAAGGCGGAAAAGGAAGGAGGACAAGAGGCGCGTGGTGGTCTCCAACCTGCCTTTTGAAGGATGGTCCTCCAGAGAGAACCCCAACCAACACTACCGTGGGAATCAGATTAAGACCAGCAAGTACACGGTGCTGTCCTTCGTACCCAAGAACATCTTCGAGCAGCTGCACCGGTTTGCCAACCTCTACTTTGTGGCCGTCGTGATTCTGAATTTCATCCCTGTGGTCAGCGCTTTCCAGCCTGGGTTGAGCGTGATCCCGGTGTGTGTCATCCTGGCCGTTACTGCCATCAAAGATGCTTGGGAGGACCTCCGGAGGTACCAGTCTGACAAAGTGATCAATAACCAAGAGTGCCTCGTCTACAGCAGGTAAAGCAAACAACCCGGGAGGTCCTGCCAGGGGGACCCCCAGTGTGATCCTTCTGGAGCTTCTGCCTCTCCAGCTGTGGTCCACAGAAAGGCTGGTGGGGGGGGGGGCTGTCATTTTATCTCAGGGTTCACTTCTTCAGAGGGAGGATTATAGTCGAAAACCCAAAGGGGAGTGAGTCAGTCTTTTCAAGCTAGGAAGTCTTCATTATGGAGCACTTGCGTACTGTTTCAAATCGAGCCAGCAGTGAAGAATTTTGTGTGAATTCTGACTCCTTTTTTCATTCGGCGTGGCCAGAGGCACTTTTGAAGTGTGTTTGGGGACCTTGGAGGGAGGAGCTCTCCCTTTTCCTGAGGGAAGCAGTCAGGTGTGTTAGGAGAACCAGGACCTGAGGACATTGCCTGGGTTGGGCACTAACTACATGACCTCAGGCAAGTGCAGTAACTTCTCCTGGCCTCATTTTTGCATTTGTAAAATTGCAGGATTCCTCTGGTAGTCATGGGAGTTGCACAAGATAATCTCTAGAAAGTGCTTAGCATTATGCCTGCAGCGTAACAAATGATCAATACGTGCAAGTTGCAATTATGGTTAGAAGGTGCGATTTGTATTTCCCCCATTGTTAAGAGCGTCCTTGCATGTCCTTTCTGATGTTTCCTGACAGAGACTGCATGTCACCTTTCTTGCCGCCGCATGATTTAATGTCACTTTATACCTATTGCTGCTTTACAAAGCTTCTATTGGGCCAATGACCACCTGGGCTATGAGGGTAAGACACACTTCCACTGGGCAAGGGAAGAAGACAGAGCGTGTCATGACTTCATGTCTACCTACGTGGCTCTCAAGGAAGTATGGGAGTCACACCTGCGCTTGCTGAGAGACTGCGATGACAATGACAGGGTATGTGTGCACCCGCAGGCAGCAGCCTCAGATGATTGACTGGCCCACAGAGGAGGGCTTGACTCCCTGCAGAGAGGGAAAGCACCCACCTCTCCCAAGAAGCGGCTCCGGTCTCTCTCACTCCCTCTGACCCCCTCAACCCCTTTCAGGGCGCAGCTGCTGGTCCCTTCTCGAAAGATGGGGCCTGCTCCCGGGGCGTGCACTTCAGCCAGGGAAGAGCTGCTGGCAAAAGGGTGGAAGAGACAAACTGCTGTAGCCCGGAGAGCCTCCCAGGAAGCCATCTAGGACAGGGACTTGTTTGTCACCAAAGAACCCCTAAGTGAAATTCCACCCTCATCCATGAGCTTGCAAGGGAGCTGCTGCCTCTTTGCTGGATGGGCCTCAATTCCATATGCAGAAAAAATAATCTGAGGGTTTCTTTTCTTTATATATATTTTTTAGTTGTTGATGGACCTTTATTTAATTTATTTATTTATATGTGGTGCTGAGAATCAAACCCAGTACCTCACACATGCTAGGCAAGTGCTCTACCACTGAGCCATAACCCCAGCCCCATAATCTGAGGGTCTTAATCCTTTTTCCAGCCAGAACTAATTGTCTTGCCTGTTGGAGGCACACTGGTCACCTAGAACCGAGATGCAGATGTCCCTTTCCTTTGAGTGAGGACATTGTATAAAAGAGGAAAAATAACTGCCGGCTGTGAGGCCTTTGTTGGAAGAAGCAGATTTTAAGGATGTGTTATGTTTCTTTGGATACCAGTCCCCCTGTGACTTTTGTCTTCCACCTTTCTCCCCCAGTTTTTTTCCCCAAGGAAGTTGGCACGTTGGTGAACCAAGAAGCTGGTTCCTTAGGGAGGAATGTGAGTGGGTCGCGGTGAGCCTGGTCCTGTTCTCCTGGCTCTGCTAGAATGTCCCGGGATAATGAGCCTCTTCTTGGGGATAATCTTCTGCTAATTAGATCACAGGCTCACCTGTGCTGGGAGCCGGACCCACCTGGGCCAGCCCGCTGTGATTCTGTTCTCAAAACAGCTTTCAGGGAACACCCGCAAAACAGGAAGATAAAAATCTAAGGAGGAAAAAAGAGAGACGTCAGTCCAATAGCTCCATGTGAGGAGGGGACGGGAAGGGTCCGCATGGCAGTAGTCAGGAAAATAATAGTGGCAGAGATGGTCTCTGAAAAGATGTCCATAGCCGAAAAATAGATGCTGGTCCTCGTTAAATAAAATGGACTAGTTATGGAGAGTAAAGCAATATTACTCCTGTCCTGGTGCTGCAGATGGCATCTGTGTTGGGAGGCTACAGGGAGCGGTGGGGACTGTGGACCACTGGGGAAGCCAGGAATTCATCCCAGGAGGCAGAGCTAGCCTTCAGCCAGCAGGGCATCTCACCAGGGGCAGAGAGAGGCTAAGTGTTGCCAGACTGTCTGAGCTTGATGATATGTTTATCGGAAACCCCTGAATTTTCAGTGTTGGCAACTGATCACTTCAAACACTTCAAATCTATTTTATGAGACCGGAGGAAGTTCTATTCTGCCTGTGGAACTCGTAATCTGCAACCTATTCAAGGAATCTAGAGTTTCTGCAAAAGAATCATTCCACTCCTGAGGTTCATCTTTAGGTGCCTCCGTAGGCACCTGGGGGCCGGACGTTAAGGTGAGAAGCAGACCTCAGCGACGGAGGCCTGCACTCCGGCACAGATCAGCAACTAAATCCTAACAGCCAGGAAACTCACCTACATCTCTGGATCTCAGTCTGCACTTTTGTAAAACTTGGTGGTCACGCTAGATCTGTTCCTTTAAGATGCATTATGAAAGAAGAGAACCCACAGCCCATTTAATTGGGGTAATAGTACATGCATGATGCTCGAGTCTTGATGCACATTAATATAAAAGGGTGCTGACAACCCAAGTATTCTGCCCAGTTTTGTTTAACTCAGCTGTGTCCGTTGAGATGTTCACCCCTGCAAGTAGCAGAAACCTCAACTCGGATTTAAGCAAAAGCAAAAGATGGTGTTGACTTAAGTTACTAGGGAAGTCCTGAGGTGCGCAAGCCATGGGCATGGCTCAGTCAGCATTCAGGATCCAGTCTCTGCAGTCCTTTTCATTCAGCCTCCTTCTGTGTCATCTTCACCCTCAGACTTGCCTCAAGGCAGTGAGATGGCTGCAGCAGGGCCAGCCCTCACAACCTGTGGCAGAAAGGAAAGATACTTCTGATGACCCTCTTAGAAAGTCAAGGAAGCTTCCTTCATAAACCTTCCTCATCTCTCCGTGGCCCCCAGTGATCATAGGCCCAGCCATGACCTAACCCTTAGGGAAAGGAGATGGGAGTGTGGTAATAAGGTCACTCCTGAGCCACAGTGCTTAGCCACAGCACCCAGCATGAGGTCAGGTTCCCTGAAAGCACAAGGGCTACTCAGGGGAGAAGTAAAACCCACATGAAAAGAGAAGAAATGATTTCTAAGAGAAGGGGGACCGATGTTGTAGTGGTCACCTCCATGTCTGCATCGCTACCACTTTCAAGTGCTTTTTGAACGTAGATTCTTCGTAAATTGCTTTTCACCAATGAACAGGAACATGCCCACTTTTCTTCTAACTGAAAAGTCTACAAAAGACCCTTAAATGAGAAATTAGAAATCTACCTGTTAGCCACCTTGACTGACGGGTGCTATAGGGCATAACCTTCTGCCAACTCTGACGTGTGATGGAATCTCAGGCAAAGAACATAGGATCTGAGAAGATGATTTTTTTTTTTCTGAGAAGCAACAAAAAAATAAAACCTTATGATCTTAAGCACCAACTATATCCATTTCATCTCAGATCTACACATTTCAAGACCTGACGCCCTTTCTTTTTTTTTTTTTTTTTTTTTTTTTTTCTTTTGTGTTTTTGTGGAAACACCAGGGCCCTTTCGATTTTGCTCACTTCCTAATTCCAGGTATCCACCAGCCCAGGTTTGTTAATACTGTGAGAAAATGTCTGTGCAAACAGCAGCAGGCTTGTTAACAGAATTACAATCCTGTTAGAGCGTTTTCCTTTAATACAGCAACTGTGCTTGTGGTCTAAAGGTGACCCATTAATCAGATTTATGGAATGACTTGGAGGAGAGATTAGCTTCAGAATTGTATTAGCTTAGTTTTCTCCAGGGCTCAGTTTAATGAATCTAGGAACTATACCCAGCAAGAGATTTGTATTTTGCCATCTAGCTTAGTAAATGTTTATTTATATTCAGGAAATGTGCGATACAAGAAGGGAGAATGTGAACCGAGGGAATCCAGGGTGGGATTTTGTCCCCAAATCGAAAAGAAACAAAAGCCACCGAGCATTTCATTAGCCAGCCGCCCATTCACCTGTTCAGCAAATACTGTTCCAGGATTTGGTGTGCGCGCACCCCTTGGCAAGCTCTGTGTGCCCTCAAGGGCTTCACAGTGAACTTAGAAACAGTGACAGTGCCCCAGGTGCTTGGGAAGCCTATGTTCCAAGAGACACAGTAGCACCGAGGATCTGGTGACGTGGTTGCCTGCAGAAAACATGGGGACCCCGGGACTGCTTCCCTGCAGAGGTGACATTTCAGGAGGACACTGAAGGAGGAGTAACATTTTTCCAGGCAGAAGGGGCACACTTCAGTTCGCAGCCTGTTCAGACATCAACTCAAAGATGGTGGTATCAGCCAGGCGCAGTGGCACACGCCTGTGATCCCAGCACTTGGGAGGCTGAGGCGGGAGGATCGCGAGTTCAAAGCCAGCCTCAGCAATGGCGAGGCACTTAGCAACTCAGAGAGACCCTGTCTCTAAATAAAATACAAAAAAGGGCTGGGGATGTGGCCCAGTGGTCGAGTGCCCCTGAGTTCAATCCCCAGTACCAAAAAAAAAAAAATGCTGCTATCAGAAAGACCGGGTCCTGGAAATGTCTGAAACTTAGGGGGGAAACAACACAGCTTCGGCTTCTTTTACCAAGACTTGGAAAGTGTCCCTTCCATAAATCAGGCAGCTGTTGTAACATCAAAGTAATTGCATGTCCTACAGGAGGACAGCCAGTCTTTCGAGAGCCTGTTGCTGGGGATCTGGCCTGCTCCCTGGTTTTCATGCCTGTGTCCCCAGGGAGACACTGAGGCATGAGGTTCTGACCTTCGTTATATTACTAATTAGCTGTGTGGCCTAAATGAAGCTGCTGCAGCAGGGACCCTCTTGGACTCCTCTTTTGAGTGTGGCCATAGTCTCTCTTAAGGTCTGTTTTGTGAAAAGATATACACATGATGTGCAGGAAGGCTTGAAAATAGCAGATTTACAGAAGTAAGCCACATGTCATAATCCTCAGGAGGGCAAAGCAGGCGCCTCAGGGGTGACCTTACTGCCTGCTTCCAGCAAGGACTTTGGTGTCCGACCTGGGCGTGTCTCTGAGCTACCACTCAGCAAAGGAGTGGCCCTAGATAGTGACTCCATCACTTGAGCCTCCGTTTCAGGGTCTGTGAAGTGGGGACAAGAGTAGCACCTACCTCCCAGGGTCATGTAGATTGAATGAGATAATCTTATAAACCATTTAATTCGGTGCCTGCTGAAAATAGCAACAAATAATTATTTTTTAATCCCACACATCTCAACACTAATTTTTTTCAGTAGCCATCCCAGACCAAGCCTTCATCTTTCTTGCTATGGTCCCCAGCGATACAGGGGACTTGCTCATTTTGTTGGTAAAAGCCAGGAGCGTCCACTGAACCATGTTTACCAGTCAGTGGGCAAAGATAACAACGTTTTAAAAGCAAATGCCAGATCTCTCCTCTCTCATATTTTCTCCCATTTTTTTCTATTTATTTATTTATCTATTTATTTTGGGGGTGCTGGGGCATCTACCCACTCAGGGGCATCTACCCACTGAGCCACATCCCAGTCCTATTTTATATTTTTATTTAAAGACAGGGTCTCATGGAGTTGCTTAGCACATCACTGTTGCTGAGGCTGGCTTTGAACTCGAAATCCTCCTGTCTCTGTCTCCCAAGACACTGAGATTATAGGCGTGTACCACTGTAGGAGCCCTGTTTGGGGAGATGGCTTAAATTGCGGTTGACTATGGGCCATGGAGTTTTGGGCATTGCTGCTTTCCGTAGTCTCACAGGACTTGGCCCGGGATCTCGAGTGACTTGGCCAAGATTGCTGATCGGGTCAGCGCCATTTTGGTGGTGCGTGTGGCACGTGTTAGTCGTCGTTAGAGCCAGAGAGAAAAGTTTTCAGAATAAAAAGCTGTTTGTTTCCAGTTTGCCTCTGAACTTCTTCCCGCGGCTTCGTTGCTCCAAGCGGCCATCGCTTCAGGCGGCAACATACCACCATAACCAGCTCTATTTTTTTTTTATTTATTGTTTTTAGCTGTACATGACAGTAGAATGTATTTTGACATACATACGTGGAGTGCAACCCATTCCAATTTGGACACCGTTCTTGTGGTTGTACATGATGTGGAGTTTCACTGTGGTGTATTCATATAACAGAGGAAATTGTGTCGGATTCATTCTATTATCTTTCCCATCCCATCCGCCCTCCCTTCCCTTCATTCCCCTTTGTCTACTCCAGTGAACTTCTATACTTCCCCACTCTATCCTCTCTTGTTATGGGTTAGCATCCACATATCTGAACATTTGGCCTGTGGTTTTGGGGGGGGATTAGTTTATTTCACTTATCATGATATTCTCTCGTTCCATCCACTTACTGACAAATGCCATAATTTTATTCTTCTTTATGGAGTAATATTCCATTTTGTGTGTGTGTGTGTCACATTTTATTTATCCATTCATCTGTTGAAGGGTACCTAGGTTGGTTCCATAGCTTAGCTATTATGAATTGAGCTGCTATAAACATTGATGTGGCTGTGTCACTATAGTATGCTGATTTTAAGTCCTTTGGGTATAAGCTGAGAAGTGGGATAGCTAGGTCAAATGATGGTTCCATTCCAAGTTATTTTCTCCCTTCTATGTGGCAGGACTTTAAAATCTAAATTCAGGAAGCCCCTCTGGAGCCACCCTATCCACAGCACACCTGAGCATACCTATTCCAAGATTTAGACTCAGGGAAGCCTCATCCAGTGGCCTCATCCAGCCCAGAGCATCAGCCACTTGGTCCAACCCGACCTCTAACACAATGCAGTGGGTCATCCAGTTTGTGCAGCTGTTCATGAAGCAGTTATTTGAGCTGGGTGCAGTGGCTCACACCTGTAATCCCAGCAGCTCAGGAGGCTGAGGCAGGAGGATTGCGAGTTCAAAGCCAGCCTCAGCAAAAGTGAGGCACTAAGCAACTCAGTGAGACCCCGTCTCTAAATAAAATACAAAATAGGGCTGGGGGTGTGGGTCAGTGGTCAAGTGCCCCTGAGTTCAATCCCTGGTACCAAGAAAATAAATAAATAAATAAAGCAGTTATTTGGTCCCCATTTTGCTGATTTCCCCTGGATAGCAACTCCCTGGAAAACTCAAAAGGAAATAAGCTGTTTGACAAGGCAGAATGTAAGCTATGCCAGGGCCATCCTGACTCCAAAATATAATCATGAAGTACCCTGGGGTGGTTTCTGGTATTAGCGGAGATAACACACGTGAAGTGCTTAGCATGGTTCCAGGCATCGGCAGCACTGAGAAGCTGCGATCTACGCTGTTGCTAAGGAGAGTTCTAGAAACTTGACAGCCGGAGGTCCTCGTGAACTTGAGCCAAGGGGCGTCAGAAAGAAAGGCCACTGGCTGGGATTTAAAAATGTACAAGACAAAAATATATAACAGCAGAACTTCCCTCCAAGCTCTCATCGCATAGCAAAACGGGCTTTAGGGAGAATCTGGATAACAGCAGACCGGGGAGGAACGCCCAGCGCCATCTGAAGCATGCCTGGAAAAGTGCCCCTGGCTGGAGTTCACGGACCAGCGGACTGTGGCGGACAGCCCCAGGACTGTTCAGCAAGCTGGGCCTCCGGAGGTGTCCGTCTCACAAGTGCCCCCCAACATGCACACACACACTCCCGGTCCCTCCCCCTCTTCTCTCCCTCTTCCCCTCCCTCTCCCTTCCCTCCCCCTCTCTCCTTCCTCCTCTTCCTCTCCTCCCTTCCCCGTCTTCCCCTCCCCCCCCCCATGCTTTGCCCTGAGCCCACAGTAGGCTGTAAACCACTGGGGCCAATTCAGCTTGTCGTTTCAGGAGAAAATGCATTAGCTTCTCCCCCAAAAGCAGGATGGGAGAGTCATAAAGTAAGAATTCAGGTGTCCCTGAAGCTCTGTGCTCCGGACACCAGACATGATTTGTATCTCACAGGTCGAGGATTTACAGCCACTGTCGTGCCGTTATGAAGCAGCTCAGAATTCCCAGAGGTGACGCTCCTGTTCTCACCCAGCCTGGGCTAGGTTTATGCCACCACCTTCTGAGGCTTCGTCTGCTTTGTGCCTCATTCCCTAACATCGCCACAAGTCACGTGGAGCCACAATGCTCCCGCAGCTGCCACTCATGTCCTCGTAGACACACTGATGTGGCCGCCTTCCCCGAGTTAGGTAATGTTTCTGGGCTTCGGTTTTCTCGTCTATGGAATAGTGGTAATAATAAAAATCATTTCATCATTAGGCAGATCAATGGCCATGTCGATCAGGTGCTGCCTTCATTATAGGCAGTCCGTACAATAGGCTAATAACATGATCGTATTGTTAGCAGAAGTGTCCACTGGGGAGTCATAACAAAAAGAGAGAGCGTGCTACAAATGACTAAAGAGTAGGAGAAACTTTCCTTCACTGTCTTGGGTGCAAGACAAATCTATAAGAAATCGATATTTGCTGAGCCCTCTCCACGTGCCGGATACCGTACCCGACCCCACCGAGGTACATCAGTGGCAGGTCCAGGGTCATCCCAGCTCTCAGCACAGTTTACACAGTTGAGACAGTGAGGAAGGACACCGTGATGTGCAGTGTGGCAATAAGACGGGCACTGTGGGCGGTCAGAGCCCAGGGTGAAAGGAGAGAGAGAGGATCCGGGTCTGCGGAGGTTAGCAGAGGAGGACTGAAGGCAGCGTTGCAAATACCCGCAGGCTGTCCCCCCAGAACCCGAGGCCATGAGTGCACCTGTGACTCCCCCGTCCTCTGAAGCGTGGCGTTTCATGACCCTCACTTCCCGGTAACATTCCGTACTCTCTGCTGCTTTGTGTGGGTGGCAGCCACGTGGTCAGTAAGGTCAGGGGTGGACTACCCCTAGGCCTGCGGCTCCGACATCCTGCTGTCCCAATGTGACCCAATGTGTCCGGCCTGCCCAGCCTCTGGATAGAGAATGAGGTCACATTTGAACTGATGCCCCACTGACAGTGGTACTCAGCCCAACCTGTTGAGTGGGGACTTTAGTCCTGCCACCTAATCCTCGAGGCTCCCCAGAGAGAGCTGGGCAGGCAGCTTGGGAAGGGTGAATGTCACTCATGTCCCCCAGTGTCTCCAGGCCAGCCAGGACAACTGGTCTCCTACTGTTCTGGGCCTCAGCTGTTCCCTTCTAGGGATTCAAGTCCTCCAGCCCTAGCCAGCACCTGGCACTGTGGTCTACAGCAGACAGGCAGGTTCAGGGAGCAGAGACTCACCAGTGAGGCGCGAGAATTCAGCACTGCTGCCCTGTGCCCTAGGCCCAAGCTATCTTTAATATAAGTCCTTCAGCCTCAGTGCCATTTCCTGGGGCCACGTCGGGGACTAAGGTCATGCTGCCCTTTCTCCCTGTTTAATTCCTACTTCCTCTTATTAAGTTGCTCCTCCGGCCAGAAAGGCCCACACTTCATGTGTGTCGGCTAGTGAATACGGACAACTCCAACAGTTGCTACTCGACTGTCTCCACAGCCGTGATCCTTTTTGCTCCAAGCGGGTGATGACCGCAGCGGTGATCTAGCAGCTATAAATACCGTTTGCTGGGAGGTAATTAGGTGCGGTTCATGTGCTGTCTTAACTTTCACCTGTAGGAGAGGTTTGACCCATTTGATGAAAAAAACTGAGGATCAGAAAGTTAAGTAGCAGGTTCAAGGTCACACTCCATGTAAAAGGGAGCTCCAGGTTGCAAATCCAGTTCACCTGACGGCAAAGCGCTTAACCATTCTACAAGGCTGCTTCTGCCTCAACACACAGCTCTCCAAAAGTCGGGCATTCTGCGTCTTCAGGCCCTTGGTTCTCCTCGTGGGAGCCATGAAAAGAAGGTCCAGCCTGAGAGGTGACTGTGCACCTGGGCCAGGATATCCCATCCCTGCCCAGTCTCAGTTTCCTCACCTCGAGAATGCAGGTTGATGTTGGAGACCTATCAAATCCCCTCTGGCCCTGACGGTAAGGACGTGTATTTCTGGGAATTGGTCCTGATAGCCATGCTCCAGAGTCAGAAACGTTTGATTTGCTAAAATTCAGTCCCTCTCTACAAGGCCAGGGAAAAGGTTTGGATTTTTAGGTGTTTTTTTTTTTTGTGTGTGTGTGTGTGTGTGTGGTTGTTGTGCTTAAGCCCAAGTCGTGAAATGTGATTATCAGCAGAAAATGGCATGAAGAGGAAAACACTAGGGGCCGTAAAACAACAACATTAACAGGCATTTCCATCCTGTCATGCAGAAGCTGGTGTTTAAAGAGGACTTGCTAACGGCCGAGCCTGAGCCCAGTGCCGTACAGCGGTCATGGTGCCAATTCTTCTGTTCATCACCTCTCTGTGGCAAGAGCAGGTTATCTTCCACTGGAAGGGAAGGGTCAGAGGCTCTGAGAGGTTAAGTAACTTGACCAAGGTCACACAGGTCATAGCAGTAAAGCAAAGATTGAAAGATGCTCTTAATTCCTCTACTGTGTTCATTCTCCCTGGGGTTAGCCACTCACCCTGGGGTAGCCCCATGGAGCCTTCTGGGCCTGGCCTTGGAGCTTCCTGAAAGACAGCCCGGGTCAGCTCATCACGTTGAATAGGAGATCCCACCAGACAGCTGATCCTCCTGACGGATCTGTCAGTTCTCTGACATTCTTTTATAAAACCCAGTTAAGGGAGAGATGGAGCCTTCGGCATCCTCTCCTCCTCTCTTCTCCCCCCCTCACCTGCCCCCCCCCCAGGCATACAGTTGGTTACAAACCTCTCTTGCTGTTTATTTACCTTTTAATAAACCCCATCTCCTTTCGGAAAGCTGTTTAACACTGCACCACTTAATTTCTCCTCCAGGCGGAATCTGCCAGATGGAGTCTTTGTCCCAAGCCACGTTGATTTGTCTTATTTTTAAGCGGCCCTGAACATCGCAGGAAACCAAAATAGCAGTCGGTCCCCAGGTGCGGACTCGCTGAGCAAGGGGACCATCAAGAGTGGCTCAATGCGTCCACCTGGGGCAGCTGTTCCAAATGGGCTGGATTAATGAGGGAACAGCTCCGCAGGCGGCTCCCAGCCAGCTGCTGGTCGCATCTGGGCGTCACTCAGTGCAGACACACGCTGCTTTTCCACCTCAGCCAGATTCTGCCACTTGTGTCACCTCCGCTGGCTTGACCCCCTCGGGCTGTGTGTCCCTGGCTTTTCCACAGACAGGGTCCTGACAGCTCAGGGGGCAAAATAGACCCTGGAGAATTGGGTGACAAGCACAAAGTGACCAAATGCAAGGACATGTCCCTCAGGTTTCTTTTTTTTTTTTTTTAAGTACCCGAAAGTCCTATAACATTTGCCCGATATTATAGCAAAACTGTAGTTAGCTCATGATGGATATAATTGTTTAAATCATGTATCAGCTAAATTACTAAATTCTGTCCTCCCAAAGTGCAGTTTTCTTAAACGAACACCCTGAAGTCACACTGGTGCTCTAGTGTCACTGCTCCTGACAGGGAGTCCTGGAGGAGGTATGCACAGGTGCCTGTTCGAGAAGCTGGCCCCAGAGATGGGCATTCTCTGTCTTGGGGAGGGCCTGCCCCCAACAGTGGCCAGACACTGCCAGGTGCCATCCTAAGGAAAGGAATGGAAGGTGGCATCTAAAAAAAAAAAAAACAACAGGTCATCTGTTGCCAGTTCAGTGGTGACTTCCTTGGGATCCAAGGAAGGCTCTACAGAAGACAGGCACAGATCAGACTTATGGCTTGTGGGTGGCTCCTTGATCTTGTGACATGACTGACTGTCCTTGAACTTGGACACGCCCTAAATTCTTCTCCAAAGTCCTCCATCTTCCGTCATCTTAAATAACCCAGGCCCCATGATGAGCAGTGGAGTCCTTGACCGGGAAGGGGAAGAGTGAGATTCAACATTCACGATGGTGGTGCTTTGACCTTGACTTTGCTAGGCCTCTGAATTCAGCCATCCAGCTTGCTGTTTGCCAAAACCTTCAGAAACGGCGTGCTCTGGAAGCACTGGCCATCAGGATGTTGCTCAGAGTCAACGGTGTTCTTCCTAAATCCAAGTTCCAATACCAGGTGCAATGCTGGGATTCTCCTAGTGCATTCTCCAGGGGAACCTAGCAGCTAAAAGGGGTTGAGAAAGGGGGTGCTGATGTGTTACAGGTAATCCTCGGTTCCTTGGGGGCAATTTTGCTACAATATTTTTAAAATCCTCCTCTCAAAAAGAAAGAAAAATTACGATAGAGAACCCACCCCTTCTTGACTCTGACATTGCTTTTGTCACTGACATTATGGGCCATTCCAGTGCCCTTAAAGAGCTTTATACTTGAATATTGAACAGGTAATCCCAGAGCTGCTTTGAAGAAAAAACTACTGTCCCCTGAGCCAGCAGAGGGACCATAAAGTGTTTGACAGTCACAGTGGCACTCGTGGTGGTGGAGTATCTGACCTAAATACATAGACAAGCATATTTTCAAACAAACATTTCTGAAGTGACAAAGAACAGCAAGCCCATGGCAACCACCCCTATTCTTCACTTTTTTAAAAAAGTGATATTCAGCAGAGTGGTATTTAATAGATTGAGATGATCAATTGAAAGGTGCTTGGAAACCTGTCATATGCTTTTTGCATGAAAGAAAGAATTTTCATTTAAATGCTACAGACACTTTGCTCCCCTCTGCTATGCAAAAGTGGTCTCAGTAGTCATTTGGGTGACATAGCCCATGCTTTAATTCAATGGAGCCTGCTGTATTGGGTCCCCAGGGCCATGGACCACTGCCACAGAACTCTGAGTGACAAGGCTGTTCCTCAGTTCTAATGTCCCCGACTGTTCTATAGCCTAGTGAGGTTTTCCCTCATCCTTCCAAATAGAAGCACCTTCATTTCAAGGGCTTAAGGGAGGCTCCTGAGAGCACCTTTTAGGACCAGTAAGGTGGGATCTTAGCAGGGTTTGTCTGGGTTCTCCAGAGAGCCCCAAGAAAAGAAGGAAGACACCAAACCCCTCAACCTCCTAGGTACTTTTGTCCACATCTCTTTCTCTGTGAAAGAGTGGTCTTGTCATGCCCAGGGAAGCTCAGATTCCAAAAGAAACAATAACGGGCCCAGAGAGGTCAGCATCGTGTGTAGAAACAGCAGAGGAGTCGGGCCTCTCCTGACCAGCTGCCCTTGGAGGCCCTTCAAGCCTCCGGGGCTCAGGTAGAAAGACCCCATGTGGAACACTGGTTTGGTTCCAAATCCCAGAAGAGGAACATTCTAAATGCAGCCTTAGGAGATCCCACACCTCCAGGGCAGTCTTCAAACTCATGCAAGAAATAATTCGGGACTCCTGGAATGTTGAATTTGGCTTGGCATGTCCTAAGGTTTCATAGGACCCTCTCATGAGTACCTAGAAATATTTTTTAAAAAGTAGAAGATGGGGTGGATCAGACTGCCCAGGAGAACAGAACCCCTTAAATGTTCTGCCAGGCAGAAGGAAGACTTTCTGGAATAACAGCTCTGTGGAGATGGAGTGTGTTGCCTTGGGAAATGGGGAGGACTGGGGCGCAGCTGGAAAGAGCTGAGAACTGGATGCCACCTGAGGGCAGGAAGCATCCCCGGCAGCGGCGTCTGTGAGCTTCGCTGTCACGTTGGATTCAAGCTCAGGGCTCAGCTCTGTTTTTGTGGGACTGGGAAAATTTTTGTTTTGATCCTCAATTTCCGCACTTGGGAAATGGCTATGATGCAGGGTACACCGATGGATTATTACGCCACTGAACAAAATATTACCCCTCCTGCTCAGCAAATGAGAAATGCTAAATTTTCAATTGTTACTGCTACTGCTGATATCTCAGCTTGACAAACTGAATGGGAAGTAAAACATATCCTCTCCTCAGCTTCCCTCAGCCCTCTGACTCTACCATTAGGATAGGTCCCAACCCATTGAAATTCCTGTTACCTTCTTCCTAATGCCCTGACTGCCTAGGGTTTCTATTTCATCACTATTCCAACTATTCCTAGATAATAACCAATATCCCCACCTCTCTTTTTTAAATATTTTTTTAGTTGTAGATGGACACAATACCTTTATTTTATTTATTTATTTTTGTGTGGTGCTGAGGATGAACCCAGTGCCCCACGCATGCTATGCAAGCACTCTACTACTGAGCCATACCCCCCAACCCCCCACCTCTCTGAATGCTACTCTCCTCCTCAAAATCAAAGCAATCTTCCATATTTCAGTTCTTTGTAACCTTGTTTTCGTCAATGATTTCTGGCTATGTTGTTAAATAATGTATATTAAGAGTTTCACTAAAATAGAAGTATAGTTCGTTTTCTTTGGGAATTTTTCTCCTGCTAAGAAGCAAGGGCTGAGCGCAGTTACCTGGTCAATAGCTGGCAGTCAATCAAAATGCTAAATCATCACCAGGAGAAATCTTTCCCTGGTAGGATTCTACAGACCATGTCGAGGTGTTCTAGAGAGATCATAATGGTGGTCTTCTGGGGGAAGGTAGAAGAATACAGAGCAGTCTCCCGACAGGCTGACTAGGGAGGTTGCTAAGTGTAGGTGGGACCTTCTTCCATTCACTTGTTAATATTTTTAAGGAATCTTGAAGCTCACTGAGACCCTTGTCTTTTTCCTCCCCAAGAAAACAGCAGAGCTACGTGCAGAAGTGCTGGAAGGATGTGCGTGTGGGTGACTTCATCCAGATGCAGTGCAATGAGATTGTCCCCGCAGACATACTCCTCCTCTTTTCCTCAGACCCCAGTGGGATCTGCCACCTGGAGACGGCCAACTTGGATGGAGAGACAAACCTCAAACAAAGATGTGTCGTGAGGGGCTTCTCCCAGCAGGTAGGACTTTGTCTAAGCTCTTCGGTGGTAAGGTCAGAGGGAAGAAGCGAGTGATTTCTACAGCAAAGTTAAACTGGTAGGTAGAGCAAGCAGTACTGCATGCCCTCTGTCCCAAGCACCTCGGAAACACTTAATTCTCCCAGCACCCCTGGGAGATGGGAACAGTACCCATATCGCAGATGAGGAAGTTGAGGCTTTGCTAAATGGCTTTCTGAAAGTGTTCAAGTTCTCTAAAGCAGACTCGCTCTGTTCGCCCCAGGAAACTGCTCTGTGCTTCAAGACCAAGGAGACTAAAGGGCTGTTCAGTTGCTTGGGGAAGGTTTGTGGGGGGTGTCAGCCACACCCACTCATTCTGCTCAGCTGGGGTTCAGCCACGCCCACTCATTCTGCTCTGATGGGGGTTCAGCCACACCCACTCATCTGCTCTGCTGGGGGTTCAGCCACGCCCACTCATTCTGCTCTGCTGGGGGTTCAGCCACGCCCACTCATTCTGCTCTACTGGGGGTTCAGCCACGCCCACTCATTCTGCTCTACTGGGGGTTCAGCCACGCCCACTCATTCTGCTCTGATGGGGGTTCAGCCACGCCCACTCATTCTGCTCTGATGGGGGTTCAGCCACGCCCACTCATTCTGCTCTGCTGGGGGTTCAGCCACGCCCACTCATTCTGCTCTGATGGGGGTTCAGCCACGCCCACTCATTCTGCTCTGCTGGGGGTTCAGCCACGCCCACTCATCTGCTCTGCTGGGGGTTCAGCCACGCCCACTCATTTTGCTCAGCTCAGCTCCAGTAGCCACCCCCTCCATGACTCGTTAATACTCTGTTGGCCACTTCTAAGCAGCATGGAGGACTTAGTAACTCTTTTCCACTTGTACATGCGTTTTCAACAGTCCTAAAGCCTCTTTGAGTTCAGGGAGCCATCGCTGATCCTTGCATTCAGTCCTTGTGCTTACATCAGTGGTTCCTTGGATGTCGTGGAGAAGCCCTTTTGCATGGTGGTTACCAGCTCAGACTCTTGGGATCCATAGAGCTGAGTTTAAAGATTGAACCCTGCCGCTTACTACCTGTCTCACCCGAGACAAGCTGTTACCCTCCTACACCTTAGTTCCCTCATCTAGAAAATGAGGACAAATATGGTGCCCTCTCCCCAGGGTTATTCTGAAGATGAAATGATATGCACACAAATGACTTAGCATGAAGATGGAGCATAGGGAGAGACTGGTAAATAGTTGGTACTAATATCAATAACTTTCGTAGGCAATGTGTGTTGACTAATTTGAAGCTGGGTGTCATACTCCAATTTTCATTATAAAATTCCCCTTGTGGACATTGACTTCCAATCTGGCACCTTTATCTTGTCGTAGAAAAGAATAAGTTTGTCTGGCTTCTCTTCATTCCACCAGCCTTTGGCTTGGGAGAAATTTAGTTGAGTCACAAGATTTGGGAGAAAGAAATGCTCCATTCCTCAGAGATTCTCCTGAGCTGGGGTGCCGCTGTCTAGACTGACTCTTCTCCAGAGGACAGCTTGCCCTGCCTCAT
Source organism: Tamias sibiricus (assembly GCA_025594165.1). Lineage (NCBI taxonomy): Eukaryota > Metazoa > Chordata > Mammalia > Rodentia > Sciuridae > Tamias > Tamias sibiricus. The sequence goes on from CM046662.1 coordinate 19,292,892, forward strand.
GCCACACTTCCTGGTCAACAATTCTCATAGATTTTTGTGTGTGTGATTAATTTAGTTCTCAGAAGTCTGTGGTCTCCTCCTCTTTTGTTTAATGCTCAACAGCTTTATGTTTCTCCACACTTTTATTGGTGCGTTATAATTGTACCCAGTGATAGGATTCATTGTCACTTATTCATCCATGCACACAATATAGTTTGGCCAATATCATTCTGCAGCATTTCCCTCCCCTGGTCCTGTTCCTCCCTTGGCCTTTCATGAGATCTCTCTACCATACACCTTTCTTTTCCTCTTTCCCAAATTCCACATATGAGAGAAAATATATGACCCCTGACCACCTGAAATTTGGCTTTTTTCACATAACATAATGCCTGCAGGCTCCATTTTCCTGCAAATGACATATTTTTTTCCTCCTCCTCTCAATGGAATGCTCGCAGCTATCCCATGCTTTTGCTTTGAGAATCAAAATAGGGAGCTTGGCACCTACTGGATACACAGTAAATGCCAACTACTGCTCCCGCACTACTGGAAATGGGCCCGCTTCACCCACACCCCACCCACACCCTCCCGCCATCATCACCCTGCCACCGTCACCACAGCTGTCACCCTGTTGGACAGTTCTGGAACTGGGCATTGGCCTCTGAGTCTCTCACTCCTTGCTTGTCCCTCCCACAGTCACTGAATCACCCCAGTGTTTACAAAAAGGCAGAGTGAGATCTGCTCTAAGTTTCCCACGTCGGCCTCGCCAAGCAGCCACAACCTGACCTGTGGCCTGCTTTCTTGGCCAGAGGCTTTCAAACCTTTCTACTCATTTTCATTTACAGTAAGAGAGATGTATTACACACGCATGCATGAGACTGCCGTCTTAGCCCGCTGACTATCTGAGGCTTTCTCTCCCCTTCCCCTTCCCTTCCTTCTCCTTTCTCCTTCCTTCCTTGGCTTCTTCTTTTTTTTTTTTTTTTTTAATATTTATTTATTTGCTCTAGTTGTAAACAATGCCTTTATTTGTACATGGTGCTGAGGATCAAACCCAGGCCGCGCACGTGCCAGGCGATCGCTCTACCGATGAGCCACAACCCCAGCCCCCCTTGTGCTTCTTATCGTAAATTTATGTCTGCTCAGGGATCTCGCCCCTCAGCCTCCATGACCTCGACATTCTCATTCAGTTCTAAGCCGTTCTTAACTCTCTCGGGCAGTCATGTCAATGCTGTTGCTTTTCAACCGGTGACTTCATCTTTGGCAGCAGCTCCCAAATCGTTTCATGCGTATTAATTAGATGGTTGGGGATTAGAATGAAGTCAGGGGAAAGGGTCATTCACACTCGAGTGCGAGTGCGGCAGACCAGCCAACTCAATCCGTCCCTCAAACTCTCACCCTGGATTTTCACAGGGCACTTGGCTTGAAAAATAGATAAACTAAATTCACATGTGGAAAGAAGATTTATATGAGCTTGAAGTTTTCCAGAGTTCTCTACTCTTGTCTTAATTCTCCTTCTCCTTTTGTTCAAGAGCATTTTAAATACAATAATGATCTTGTGCCCATACTGAGGGCTTTGCATGGTTATCTCCTTTATCCTCATGACAATACAAGAGATAGGAACCACCACTGTCCCTTCTGACCCATAAGAGACTGCAGCACAGAGAGGTCACATAACTCAGCCACCATCACTGAGCCAGGGAGAGTGGGAACAAGGACTCAAAGCCAGGTTTGTCCAGAACCTTAAAATCTGCACTAGTTCATTTCCACGGCTATTTGTTACCTGAGTTTACCCAGAGATGCTAACTTGAAAGCATGTGTTTATTACTTTCAATTTTCTTTTCACATAAAACTATTAGGTGGCAAGAAGGATTAAAGTAGTAGAACTAAAGAATTAAATCTCAGCCCACTGTCTGGGCAATAGTGTTGGCTGTTCTTTGCTTGTTTTTCCCCTATATCTTTAATGCAAAAAATATATGCAAAAAATATATGGTTAGAATATGGGTAGAACTCACTTTGAGCTAACACTATCTTGTAGAATTTCTCTAATGTGTTGAACAAAGATGCAAACGAGAGTTGCAAGAAAAGTAAACGTTGCAAAGTCAAATAAGTCAAGAAGACAATCAATTTAAGTCTTGTGTGCTGCTAACCTTCTCTGATACTTGAATTACTTGAATAATCCCCAAGGAGGAGAAGGGGCAGGTAGGTACCACTGTGTAGCATTTCTTAACATTTAAGAACAGAAACCTTTTATTCTAAGGAACATGTCCCAGAACTACCATGGGAAGAGTAGTATCTCCACTTGAAGATTTGCTGCAGATACATTACAGGACCTTAGAGTGCATCCCAATCATCACTGGGGGAGCTTTTAAAAGACACATGCATCCTGCCCTACTGCCACCACTAAGGACTGAGTAGAGACCTGAGCATGATGATCTTGATATGAACCTACCACCACCTCTGTTTTAGCCAGCTTTTTCACTGCTGTGACAAACAGACCTGACAAGAACAGTTTTAGAGCAGGAAAAATTTATTTGGGGGCTCACAGTTTCAGAGGTCTCAGTCCACAGACACAAGCTCTGTTCCTCAGGGCTCAAGGTGAGCCAGAACATCATGGCGGAAGAGTGTGGCAGAGGAAAGCAGTTCAGGATATGGCCACCAAGAAGCAGAGAGAGATTGTACTCACCAGGTACAAAATATATACCCGAAGGACATGCACCCAATGCCAGCTACACCTTACCTGCCTTCAGGTACCACTCAGTTAATCCCCATCAGGGGATTCATTCACTAATTGGGTGAAGGCTCTCATAACACAATCATTCCACCTCTGAATGTTCTTGCATTGTCTCACATATGAGCTTTTGGGGGAAACCTCATATCTAAATCACAATAACCTGCTTGAAGACCCTTGAAACCCTTGAAAAAGGAAGGTGACTTGAGTTCTTCCAAGAGCCCGCTTAACCAGAATGAGAACAAAACCACATCTATGTGTTTTATCCTGTGTGCCAGTGATACGTTGTCCCTTTTAGTCCTTATAGCTACCCTGTGAGTTGGCCATTACTGTCCGTATTTTACACATGAAAACTCTGTAGCACAGAGAAGGTGAATCTTGCCAATGGTCTCAAAGAAGATTTTGAACCCTACAAATATGAATTGTTTGGAAACTTAATGTCTTAAATAATGAATATCAAGGGCTCTCTTTGACTTTTTTTTCCCCCCCGAATCTCTATAGTCTGTGTGACCTTCACTTTCCCAAAAGGATTTTAACTAATGACATAGATTTCTAGAAGTTTCCCACCTCAGACCCACACAAGATTTTCACTGTCTTGTGGATGACGAGAGATCACTAAATTCTGTTAATTCAATGTTGGCTTCCCTAGATCAGCATTTCTCAAGGCCCAGTATACAAAACACTTATCCCAAGAGGCAGTTTTTGAAAAATATGGTTCCTGGCTAAATCAATTGGAAGCTGATGCCTTGTGACCCTTCTTGGAAGTTCCAAAGTTCATTAATATATGAAGTTCTCTAAGTAGTACTGGAGTAACCAGATGTGTTAAGCTTTAATGCTGAGCTGTCCAAAGTATTTGACTAACCTTTTTCAGCACAAATATTTAACATTCCTATGGAATTTGGGGGGAAATATTAACCTGAATTGTGGTTCAGACATGATCACAACGAGTGAAGAATGACAGAGAAGTTGACAGTCCTCTTGGCTGAGGTTCATGCTTACCTTTCCAATTTAGGTTCAAATGAAATTTTAAACAAAGAGCCCTGGAAAGGCTCTTCTTTCCATGACACTGCGGTTGCCAGAGTTGGTTTCAAAATCCTTTGCTCAGAATCCAACTTTGGTGCAAACCAATCGCTTGCTCAGTTGAAACCTTTATCCTGATACACTATCTTTAAATCCACAAAATTATTGACCTGCTTGTGAACTATTCATTCTCACATCATATTGTTGGGAAAAAGGTGACAGGGAAAGAATTCAAAATTAGGATTCTGGTAAATTCTGCCCAGCAGGCAAGAGGACTCGATTAGTGCATTAAATTGTACAGTTTTGTTTTTGGTGGCATTCTGATGCCTAAAACCTCTTTTTTAAAAAGGGTTTTAGCCTAGGGATTTGACAGGTGAAAATGAATACCCATGGCATTTATTTTTGGTAAAAGGAGAGGGAACTAAAGTCAAAGAATCAGAAATTGATTCTGCCAATTAATACTTTAAATCAAGCATGCTCCTGGAATCTATAATCCACATCATCGAAGCTCAAGTCCTTCTACAATGTGTATCAAATCCTTTCCTGATGTCGATTAGAAACCTGCCAAGTCAGAACAACGGACTAGTCATTTCAGCATCACCCAAGAGCTTGTCAGAAATGTGGACTCTCAGGCCCCGCCCCAGGGTAAACCAGATTCTGCAGTTTAACAAGATCCCCAAGTGATTCACACACACATTAAAGGGTGGAATGCTTTGGCACAGGACATCATTGATAAATGTAATAATTTGCTCATCTGTTGATTGTTGAAAGGTCTAAATTGAGTCTCCCTTCTCTCTAGCTTGCATTCCACCCATAGTCAGTGCTTAACTGTCACTTGCTCAGCTGAAACAGTTGTTTGAACTTGGATCCTCTGCAGTGAAAATGTGCACTGGTTTTAATATAGTCAGATAGAGAAGGATTTTGCCTACAAAAAGTGGAGGTCTGAGAGGGAGAAATTTATCACCATCCCAGTTCAGTATAACAAATGTCAGATGGAACAAAAGATGGTTGCCTGTCTTCTCAACCTTAGCAGTCCTTAAAAAAAAAAAAAATTATTCTTCCCTGGTAGATTTTGTAATGGGTCCTGCCCCTGATAGATTGTTCCAAATTTTAGTGGAAATTTAGTGTTTTCTACCTGTTAATTGCTTGCCTAAATGTTGGGCAGAGATCACATTTTCTAGGATTATTTAAATATAGGATCTGTGTAGTAATTCATAGTAATAAACAGCATCAATAGATAATGGGATTGAATACATACCAGATTGAACAGCCATAGGTGGTGGTTCTAAATGTTGGACACCTATTGTCTCTTTCTATTCCTCACAAGTAATCCTACAAGGTGGCACATTCATTCTCCCACATGACAAGTGAGATAAGAGCAGTGGACTAACCCTGCCAGCAAGGGACTGAGCTCAATTTAAACTCAGGCAAAGTTCTTTACTGCTGCTGCTTCCTTTATTGTGGAAATTTCCAAGTATGAACAAGAGAGAATTATGTGATAAATTTTTATGTACCTGTTGCCTGATTTCAACAGTCAGCTCATCACCAATCTGGTTTTATCAACTTCCCCTTCCTTTATACTCTGCAAATCATTTTGTAGCAGATTTTCAATATCACAACATTTCATCTGTAAATATTTCTGTATGCATCTCTAAAAGATAAAATTTTTAAATATACCATGATGCCATTATCATACCTAAAAAAACAAAATGGCAGTAACTCCTTGACATTAACTTTCAAGTCAGTGGTCAATATTCCCCCACTTGTTTATTTAAATCGGGAACCAAACAAGGCCAAATATTAGTTTCTTAAATTTAATTTACTCTACAAGTTTCTCATTTAGCTCTTTTTTTTTTTTTTTCCTGGTATATTTAGTTTCTGTCGGGTAATAAACCAAATCATTTCTGTAAAATTTCAAATAGTTTAGATTTGCTGATTGCACTGTCTCCCTGTGGTATCATTTAACATGTTTCCCCATCCACTATATTTCTACAAATTGGTAGTTGGATCTAGTACCTGAATCAGATTCGGAGTAGATCTGGTGTTTGTGTGACGTATACTGCATGACCATCTTGAGACACAAAATGTCTCTCTTCCATGTTGGTAGTCACTGATGAAGATTCTTTATATGTAAAGTCCATGGACTTTGCAAAATGATGATACTCTAACTCATCTATTTTTACAAATTCCCCCTTATCCTTGGGTCGTGCCGAGTTGTCTTCTGGACAGGAAATGCTTTCCTTTCATTCACCAGTTTTCAAAATAATGATTTCGTTCCCCAGCATCCTCCAAGGTGGTCAAGTGAGTTTTTCTCTTCTAATATCCATGAGAATCCTGAGATGTAAATGCAGTCGATGCATATCAAATCAATGCATCTCTTCTCTTTATTGATTGTCCATCTTTAGCCAATAGGAACTTCAAAAATAGAAGTGGCTCCTGAGTCCTTCTGGCAGGACCTCAGTAGTTGTCAACAGATCTGGTTCCTTTCCACAGAAACTTATACTTAGAAACCGCAGTCAGTACATGCTAGAGGTGTTCGTTGCTGTCTGGAGGATCATTATTTCTATGTCATGTAAGTGACAGAATTAGGGCCTTTTTAGAATTGAGTACATCAGAATTTGTGCTGATAAGACAATTCCAACTCCGGACTGGAGGTCTGAACTCCCCCTCATTAATGCTGAACATGTCAATCCTCCCGCCACATCAGACAGAGTCCTTAACCACTGTGCTACTCTACCCCCTTTTAATATTTGCCACTAACAAATATAAAATGAGCCCTTTGAGATAGAAAAGTAGGAATTGAGAACACATTTTAGGGGTAAGGAAACTTGATCTCAGAGAGAGTGGATTTCTCAAATATCACCCAGTTCGTATGGCACATAGTCAGAATTAGAGTTCAATTCTGGTGATCCTGGTTGTTTTTCCCACTGACAAAATAAATCCTTTTATATGTAGTTTTTATTTCTCAAATGAATATCATTTTCATGTATATGAACGTACTGAAGCTATCCGACTTCAAGGTTATAATTGTTTAGGATAACTAATAATGTTATGGTGACAAAACAACCCTATGAAAAGCTATCATTATTTCTTTCGGACTCTGTCCTCCTTTTAGTGAGTTTCCTCTCCAGTCTCCTACTGGGGTGTGGACGTACACATCACACACATGTACAATGTAGAAGGGAAGAGTCTCTCTTCCCAATGTTTAGCATTTTTTTGTACATTTCCAGTGAAAATCATTTTCCACTTTTATCCCTCCAGGGCCCTATGAGGAAGCTCTGCTAGGTTATATGAAAGATGTCATCAAGCTAAGGTGTAAATGGATGATAACTGAAAAATTGCCTTCTTCCTGCTCCTTCCATATCTCAAGATAACACATTCACATTTTCATATCAACCATCACCACCTGAACTATTAAGAAAAATAGTGGAGGGCTGGGGTTATGGCTCAGCGGTAGAGCTCTTGCCTAGGATGGGTGAGGCCCTAGGTTCGATCCTCAGCACCACATAAAAACAAATAAACAACAACAAATAAATGTTAAATTCTTTTAAAAAAAAAGAATAGTGGATATTTAAATTCAGTATGGGAAATATTTGATGTCTCACATGATAATCATACCAATCTACTATAAGGATTAGTCAAAACTCGGTTGCATATAAACAGAACGCTGTTTCAAAGTAGCTTGGACCAAAAGGGGACTAATTGGACAAACAGGGTTGAGTGAGGCCTTATGGTCCTATGAAACCAGGAAGTCAGAATCCACCAGCACTACCTCCATCTCTCATCTGCATTTCTCTCAATATTTGGCTCCAACCTCTCAGACCAATAGTACTTGTGCTGACAGCTTAACCCTAGAGAGGGACGAGAAACCTTCCATGGTGTCTAGATTGAAATAGCATTGCAAAGAAAAAGACTGACTAGCCTGACTGGTACCATGTACCCACACCCAGGCCTGTTAGCTCTGGCCAGAGGAGAAGGATTCTGTGAGTGGCAAACTACAACTTGAACTTCATAGTAGAATTTGGTCTATGGAGTGGCAGATTTCTGAGCAGTGCAGAAATAAATATCCATGACACCTATTACACACCCAGGACTGTGTAAGCCTCATTTATATATGAACAAAATCATCCATCCTCAAGGAGAGGGGCTAAATATCCTCTGTCTCTCCCCTGTAGCCAGTAGAGCTCTTTTCTCTTCCCAACACGCCCTTCCTGCCTGGCCCTGCTCTGACTTGGCATCATTCTGTGCAGTGCACCAGAGTTACTCCTCCCTCATGCTCCCATAGCCTTTGTTCTTGTCTCTATTAGAGTCCGTTCAACAAGTTCACTTAACAGCATCTTAGGAGGTCCTCCTGTTGCAGACGCTATGTCAGGATTTTTGTTATCAGCAGAAGGGATGCTTCACGATCACACCTTCTACCAACAACTTCTTACAATTTCTCAAAACTGAAATTCATGCTTTTCTTCTTTGTGACTTCTTTTGACAAAAACGTTGGATGTCACATCGTTTTCTTTTATCTCAGTTATGAAAAGGAAGAAAAAAACGGGCATAGAAAAGATTTGTCTGCGCACTACTCACTAAAAGCACCAATGCTCATATTTTAGACATTCTGCCATTTGTCCACTCATCCATTCAAGCTTTGACTAAAGCCCTTTTATGTAGTGGCCTCTACGTGGCTGTCTATGTGGTGGGTCTATAGCATGCTCTAGGGGTGCTGGAGTGAACCAGAGACAGGCATGCTGTGAAATTACAGACCATTGTTAATAAACAACTCTACTGATAATTCCTCTTAGAAATGACAGGAAAAAATCAGGTACGGTGGTACAGGCCTATAATCCCAGCTCTTCCAGAGCTTAGGACAGCAGGATTGCAAATTCAAGTCCAGCCTCAACAACTCACAAAACCCTGTCTCAAAATAAACAAGTCTGGGGATGTGGCTCAGTGGTAGAGTACCTCTAGGTCAATCCCCAATATGGAGAGAGAAAAAAAAAAAATGACAGGAAAAAGTCATCCTTTTTCACGTATTAGCTTTGAATGAGAAACTCATGCCTTGTATGTTAGGAAAATGTCCTAAAAAGATCTCAAGATTACTCAGCCCTGAATATGAAACAGAATATTTGTCCTCTTGGAAAAAAGGACCTCAGGCTGTAAGGAATCCTTAGATGGAGTCCGCTCCCTCGCCCTCCAATCCAATCTGTGCTTTGTGCAGCAGTGGCTGGGGCAGCCGGGCCCCGTGGCTGATTGAATACCTAGATCCTTTCCTCACCCAGAACCACAGGACAGTAACTGGCAGTCACTCTGTTGTGTGTTATCCTGAAAAGAACTCTCACCAAGGAAGCAGAGAGGTTATCTAGTGCTGGTAGCTGTCATTAGTTTTCAGATTGGATTTTCAGAAATCATGGGGTTGTTTAATTCATATTCCAGGAAGAAAGCGTCAGCAGCTAGGGTGTGAAGAACATTTGTATCAGACAAGCTGGTGATGAAAAAAAAAAAAAAAAAAAAAAAATCCTGTAAGTAGTAGTCTTCTGAGCACACCCCTGTGTCACTTCCTTGTTGGGTTCTGCTTGCCTGCCCTGTAACTCCTATGACCTGGTGTGGGCCAGGTGAGCAGTCCATGGCTGCGGGTCACTGCACTGCCTGCCATCCTCATCCTGGACACAGGTTCTTCTTGTAGTCCTCTTACCCAAGAATCGTGGAAAAACAGACTCAGAGCTGCTCCAAAGCATGATCACTCATTGTTCCTTTCTTCGTTTTCCCAGACATCCTTGGCTCATGGGGAACATTCTGTGTTAAAGGAGCTTGGCTGGTTTTCCTTTCTTCCATCAACAAATTCTTTCTTGAATGATATTTCTTAGTGTCCATTGACGGGGTGTCACAGTGATCTAAGGTGTTCTTCTTGTCCTATAAGAATTTCACTGTGGGTCTCTTTTTCTTTGTAACGTCAAGATCCTCTATGATTATGTATTTTTTTTTAAAAAAGTAGTGCTTTCAGTATTCATTATTTAAGTAATGTAATGTTTGGGGAAAGCTACTGTGTATTTGGTGACCTTTAAAAATATGTTTGTAATTTACTAATCTCAAGAATTCCTGCAGAAATTTGAAAAGTAGCAGTACATGTGTGTATGAGTCTTATGTTACTCAGATAGTTTTTTAGTGCATACAGGAAATTCATGGATAAGCTACAATCACTTACTCTACCAGTTGAAAAACACTGATTTATAGAAACACCTGGGTATTTGACAGTTTAAAATGTAAGATATTACTAGTGGATATTGAGAATTGTTGAAAAGATATTGCTGTAGTCTGTGGTGAACAGAGATGGGTTCCTGAGAAGCGAACCTTTGACCTTGAAAATGGGAGTTTAAAAGAGTAAGAGAACTTTCAATATAGAAAAGTTATGAATAAAACACTTAAAAGGCTCAGACCATCTAGGCAGGCAGCACTAAATGCAGCAAGTGAAGAAAAAGGCAAACTTTAGAATGAGACAAACCTGAGTTCTAATGAGACCCATAACCTTGGGCCAGTTACTTAGCATAATCAGTGCTCAGTTTTCACCTCAATAAAATGGGACTTATCGGTTTCAAACACTTCATAAGAGCTGAGAAGATGAAATAAGGGGTAGCAGATTTTGAAATGCAATTTTACCAAACACCACCAGAGGAAAATATTTAATATGCCTGTGGGACTGCGTAGATGCTGTGATGATTAGGATTGTGATTAGCAACTGGTGTGGTGGCACACACCTGTAATCCTAGCAGCTCGGAGGCTGAGGCAGAAGGATCATGAATTCAAAGCCAGCCTCAGCAAAAGTAAGGTACTAAACAACTCAGTGAGACCCTGTCTCTAAACGAAATACAAAAAAAAAAAAAAAAATGGGGCTGGGATGTGGCTCAGTGGTTGAGTGCCCCTGAGTTCAATGCCTGTTCAATGCCCCCCAAAAAAGAAACAAAAGCAATTCTGGTTAATTGAAGCAAACTGGAATATTGGTAAGAGTGTGGTAGCAAAGGGAAGAAATGTACACATGACTCACAGAACCAAAGATAGTTGAAGATCCAGGCTCAGAAATAAGAACCAGGAAACTTGAGGGCAGTGGAAGGCTATAAGTTGCAGGAATTATTTGATGGTCTCATTCTTTTTTTTTTTTTCCTTCCTTGAATCATTACATGCAATCCAAAGTCTAACAATGGAGAAAGTTTAGGGGGTTGGGCTTCTGGACTTACAGTCCCCTCAAGATTATGAACCAGGAAGGGACAGTGACGTCCCCAAAGGAAGCCAAAGCGTGTTTATGCAGACAGAGTGGAATGGAAGGCAGCAAACAATGACCCACTACCAAAAAAAGAAAAACTTCAAAAGACCATTCATACACTTATCATTTAACCACATTTATTGCTCAACTTTGATATTCAGTTGTGAAAAATAGTGGAAAGCAAGCCCAAAAGGTAAAATGTGAGGCAAGTGCCAAGGAATGGCCTGGTCTGGGTTCCCGAATGTATCTCAGCCCGACGGTTTCATCGTGGCCTTCCCAGGGCTTCTGGTGGTGGCAGGCTGTATCTGGGGCAAAGGTCAGCAAGGAGCACCTCAACCCTGGGGAGTCATTGTACCCTGGCCTTTGGCTCACTTTCCCTGGCCTTCAGAGGTCCCGCCGTCGACACGCCTAAGCAAGACCGGGAACTGCAGTCGTTTTATAACTCCAGTAATCCATTGTTTCTAATCTCTTCCTCCTGCCCTCCTGGCTTGTGGAACACGGGTATGCAGTAAACGCTTGAACTCATGAATGAATGAATGGAACCAAGGATCTTGAAGATGGTTTTTATTTGTTGAACCACATGCATTCCCATAAAAGAAGGGACCTTCTTCCTACATATCGGTTAAGATCATACCTGGGACTTGACCTAATGCGTGGGTCAGTCTTTATAGCAAGGTCTGCTTTGTGTCTCCTCATCCATCGCCTTTCAATATCCACATTGCTAAAATCACGCTCTCCAAAACTAACTTCACTTTAACAGTCTTCATGGTGTATCTGTTAAAATAAAACCTTCTAGGAACCACCCCAGAGGAGATCAGCAGTGTACTAGACCTAGGCACACATGGGTTAAACAGAGACATAGACCTGGTGGAGTGGAAGCACCCAGAAAAGACCAATCAATTCCGATGGGGTGGAGTAAAAGGGTCTATGGGGATTAGAGTGGGCTTCATAGAGGAACTGGAACAAAATAACCTCTTCACTACTAAAATTTATAACAATCCTTAAGAGAATGTTTTCTAGGCAATTTCGTGCCTTAACTTCTGTGCATATCCATCATGGGCACCCTACTTTAAAAAGCAAATATGCTTGGAAGAGGCAACATTTCACTGAGAACTATTGTCATTTATATATATATATTTTATTATATATTGGAGAATGAATTCATTTATTATATCAGGCACTTCGTTCATAGGAAGTGGGGAATAAAACGAGAAAGGGAAACAGGGCCAAGAGGAGGACTCATGCTAGCCTTTCCTTCATGCACCCAATGACACTGTGGTTAAGAAAGAAGACACCCTCATGTCAGCAGTCATAAATCCTATTCTGCTGGCCAGTTGACAGCGGGGAAAGCAGGGTTTCTTCCTAAGCCTCAGTTTCTTTATCTGTAAACCAGGAAAATAATGGAACCTACCTGATAGAGTTAATCATAAGAATTGAAGAAGCAGGCACGTCTAAAACACTTGGTTGGTCTTTGGTACCAAGCACTCGATACATGCTGCAGCAATTATGACAAGAGCCGGAAGAGAAGGAAGAAGAAAGGTGACGGTGATGGTGACGAGTAGCTTTGGATTTCAATGATGCGAGTTGCAATCCCAGCCTGTTACTCAACAATCAAAGATGATTGCTTTACTTCAGTCTCACTTGTACCTTTGTCCCAAACCTCTTAAAGTTACTGTGATAACTTAATGACAAGGGTCTGGGACAAAGTGCTCATGAGCAGTAAGTCTGCCCTAAAGAGCCAAGGACATACGCTCTTCCCTGGAAGAGTGCCTTCCCCTGCACCTTCCTGGCAGTCGGTGAGACTTTCACCAAAGGGCAGTGCCTTAGATAAGAGACTGACAGATCTCGTGTGGCGTGGCAGCTCCTCCTATCCCTGGGCTGTGTCCCAGCAACGTCCCTGCAGGGGGCTACAGCAGATCCTCAAAAGCAAGAGGGCAGAAGTACCCTTGTACCCTTCTCTACAGTCTGTGATGCAAAGGGAAGGAAGGAGCCAAGGGACAGGTGGCTAGAGAGAGCTAAGTCACCTTGATATGGAGAAAGGAGAGCCGGGAACCAGGGAAGGGAAGCGTCAGGGGAAGGCACAGAGAGTCAGCTTCACCTTTGCTGGGGATCCCCAGAGGGTGATGAGACAGTGTGGACTCCGTCACCGCAGAAGGCTCTCGACTGCCACTCATCTGTGAAATGGGTAGGGATGTGGAAACCCAGCGATGAGCTGAGTGGTTCGGGTCAGAAGTGAGCACACAAGGGCTGGGGCTGGGGCTCAGCGGTAGCGCACTTGCCTGGTGTGTGCGAGGCACTGGGTTTGATTCTCAGCACCACATATAAATAAATAAAATAAAGATCTATCAACTAAAAATGAATTTTTTTTTAAGTGAGCACACGACTTAATCAGGGGTCTGTAAACAGCTAACAAATTACAGCATGATCTGTCTCAGAACTCGCAAGTGTTTGTCCCTGACAGGATCGATACCTGGAGGGAAAGGGGCCGTATTTTTAGAAACTCCTGGATGGGTAATTTATTTCAAGTGAGTAGAGAGCTTATTTATATTGGCACCGTCACAGATGGAATGGAGAGTGTATTTACACAAAGGCAGAAAACGCTATCATTTCTCCAAATCAATCTGCCCTTTTGAACAGCTGTACCTTGAAGCTCTAGGGATAAATTCATTCCTAGTGCTGTAAGATCTGTCCAGGAAAGCATTTCCAGTCAGACAGAACTACTGCCTTCTATTTGTTCCACATTTCCAAACTCTTCCATGTAGATTCTCTCTTCTGAGGCAGGTGGTGGTAATCAGTGAGTAAACTGAGGCTGACGAGTTGAACATAGAATGAGTCAACCAGGAGTAGAGTTAGAAACAGTTCTTCACTCCTAGCTGTGTCTTACCCATTATACCATAAAATCTTGTACGACAGAAGTGCCTTTAACAAGCACAGTTAAGAATATGTTTAAATACTTAGCTACAAGTTTGTTCCCCAGGAAGCACTGTGCAGTAAAGAACAGTTGGACTGCACTTGGACTTAGATTCAAATGCCACTCATGGCATGACCTTGGGCAGCCTCCCTTAACTTTCTGAGTCACGCATTTCCAAACTCTAAAGCGGGGGACGGGTGATGGAAGTTCCTGTATAAGCTTGAAAACAAACGTGTAAAGATCTCATCACAGGGTCAGGCAAAATTAAGAGTGTGGGCTGGGGTTGTGGCTCAGAGGTCAAGTGCTCACCTATCATGCATGAGGCACTGGGTTCGATCCTCAGCACCACATGAAAATAAAATAGAGATATTGTGTCCATCTGTAACTAAAAAATATTTTTAAAAAAAAAGAGTCTGGTAAGTGTGATTTATTTTGCTTTATTAGCTACTATTTTCAAAGCATTTTTAGAATAGCAAATCAGTTGAAACAATAACTATTCAATAGTGAAATGCTTACACAACAGGTTTCCGTTCAGGTCTTAATAGACAAAATTTGTAGCATGTAAAACTGTGCAAGATACAGGAGCACTAACTCATTTTTGAAATGCACAAATGTATCTATGTGTGCATGCATGTGTGTGAATATATCTTTTAACACCCTAGAAATATTATATTTACATAAGCATATGAGTTGTGGCTCTGTCCAGGTAGTGTGATTTATGACCCCTTTATTTTGATCATCTGTTTTTGTGCTGCCTAATGTATTAACCACTGGCCACATGTAGCTATTTGACTTTTAATTAAAATTAAATTAAATTTGAAAACCAATTCCTGGGTCACACTGCCAAGCTTCAAGTGTTCAAAAGCCACAATGTGCCTGGTGGCACCATGTTGGACAGCACAGCCTTAGAACCTGTCCATGATTGGAGTAGGTTCTATGGGACAGCACTGGGCGGGGGACCGGAACCCAGGTCTGCCTGAGAAACACTGTCGGCACAGAGGCCTTCCTGCGCTCTGCACCCATCTTTCCATTCACGTCCACTTGCTCCTCCTTAATGAGGATTTAACTCTGCTTCCTACGTGTTACAACTGTCACCGTGTGACAAAGCAGAAATCACCTTATTCGCAATGGTTCTAGTAGTGATTAGCTCTCTGGATGATCCTATTAAGACGAAATCAGTGGGACTTAATAACCTCACAGAGTTCTGTCTCTCTCAGGAGCTGCAGTTCCAACCAGAGCATTTCTGCAATACCATCGTGTGTGAGAAACCCAACAATCACCTCAACAAATTTAAGGGTTACATGTAAGTATCTAGTGCCTCTGCTCTGCTAGCAAGTGTCTTCTTGCAGCTAGGAAATGTGTTTTCTTGTGATGACCAAACAGATAAGCATCTGGATCTGGAGGAAGTTTATTTTTTTATCATAGAGGAGGACTAGAGACATGCAAGTTGGATTTTTTTTTTTTTTCCTGAGTGACATTCATTAAATGTCAAGGTGAAATTCACCAGAGGTTGATTTAGAACTTTAGTGAAATTGCATCACAATGAAGATCATGCTCTGATTTGGGAGAGGAAAGGATGCTTTAACTAAGATGGATTATAGTTAAGAATCGAAACCTCAGAGGTTGATAGACCTGGGCTTGAATTCAAGTTCTTTTTTTGTTTTGGTACCGAGGATTGAAATCAGGGGCACTCGACCACTGGGCCACATCCCCAGCCCTTTTTGGTATTTTATTTAGAGACAGGATCTCACTGAGTTGCTTACTGCCTCGCCATTGCTGAGGCTGGCTTTGAACTCGCGATCCTCCTGCCTCAGCCTCCCAAGTGCTGGGATTACAGGCGTGCACCACCACGCCCAGCTTGAATTGGAATTTTCCCATTATAAACTATGTGAGCTTGGGCAAATGAATTAACCTCCCTGAATCCTGGTTTCCACATCTGTAAAAGTAAAATATATATATATATATATATAAAACTAAATATATATATATAAAACTAAATATATATATATACTAAATATATATATATATATATAAATATATATGTATAAACTAAATATATATATATAAAACTAAATATATATATATAAAACTAAATATATACTAAATATATATATATAAAACTAATATATATATATAAAACTAAATATATATATATAAAACTAAAATATATATATAAAACTATATAAAACTAAACTATATATATATACTAAATATATATATATAAAACTAAATATAATATATAAAATAAATATATATATATAAAACTAAATATATATATATAAATATATATATATAAAACTAAATATATATATATAAAACTAAATATATATATATATAAAACTAAATATATAATATAAAACTATATATATATATAAAACTAAATATAATATAAAAACTAAATATATATATATATATGTCATAGAAGTTTTCTTTTCCAAGAATTAAGTTATCATTTTCAAGGCCCTCAGCATGGCAACTGGCAAAGAATAAATGCTCATTTAAAGGTATGCTGCAGTTGCCATTATTGTGACTCTTCCACTTTGGTTCAGTCTAAGAATTTTACTGTAATTCTGCTCCCACATCAGACTACTGCTCTTTCTGCAAAAGAAGAGCAATGGTAACAAATGTGAGTACTTACCTTCTGCAATGCTCTAACAGTCCTTAGATCACTTCATACGACATCTAATCTTCCCAACAACCCAAGGGAGCAGGTGTCATGATCCCAGTTTTTCAGATGGGGAATCTGATGAACTAAGACATCAAGGATGTACAGGCACAGGACAAAGCCGGGACTTAAATGTGGGTGTTCAGACTGCAACCCTGAATGCTCCTCCTGTCCTGCTTCACAGAGTCATGCCAACCTCTCACCAACAGGCCTGGAATGAGCTTGAGAAGACTTTTATGCTTCCCTCCATCCATATTTCCTCAAGCTATCTGGAATGTCAAGAACAGGAATGTGAGATGTGAAATATTAAGAACGGTGCAGGAGAAACACTAGCTTTTAAGGCAAATTGCTTTTTAAATACACAGAAAGGGCTGGGTAGAGCCTGTCACCTGCCCTGGCAAGAAAAGTACTCCTCGCACCAGAGGTTTGTGGATTTGGTTCATTCCCAAGTCATTTCCATTTCTGTAGAGAACAGCCTCATGGAAGGGTTTCTATCTGTGACCCTGTCTCCTTCAAGTACCTTCTGGCTGGCTGGCCTTCTCAGCCGTCAGCCTAGGCTCTGGCCCATCTTATTCACAGAGATTTTGGGACAGAACTGTCCCAGCTCCACTCAACCCCCAGCATCCCCTCTTCCTCGCTGCTGCTGCCAGAAAGCTGTCCCTCCCCCACCTGCCTGGGCTCCACCGATAATCCTCAAAGCCCAACTGGTCACAACCATGGCCAACCCAGGGACAATTGAGGATCTCGATGTGGTCCTGCGTCCTGGCCGTGTTAGACAAGGAGAATGCCTTCAGGCCCAGCTCCTGCAGACAATTTGCACCTTCTTCCTGAGAGAACCCACTGGTCCCCGGATGTGGTGGCGCGTGCCTGTAATCCCAGCCACTCAGGAGGCTGAGACAGGAGGATCAAAGCCAGCTTCAGCAAAAAAGCAATAAGCAACTCAGTGAGACCCTGTCTCTAAATAAAATACAAAATAGGGCTGGGGATGTGGCTCAGTGGTGGAGTGCCCCTGAATTCAATCCCTCAGTACCAAAAACAAAACAAACCCCCACTGGTCTGATGTCTCTGGGTTTCCCCAGAAGCTTCTGTGGATCTCCGTAAGAGCTCCCTGTGACTTCACAGGTCAGCTAGAAGATGAACAGCTTATCGAAGATTAGGAGTGTCAAATTTGGAAACGCAATTTTTTAAACAAAAGAATCTGTAGAACAGTGGCTCTCAATCGGAGGCAATCTCCCTCTTTCCCAGCCAGGGGACACTTGGGAAGATCTAGAAGCATATTTCATTGTCACAACTGGGGAGTGGTGGCACTGGCATCTTATGAGTTGGAGCCAGGGATGCTGCCCAATGTTTACAGCTCACAAGACAGCCCCCCGCCATGCTGAATCACCACCCCAAAATGTTAATAGTGTCAGGATTGAGAAATGTCTCTGAGTCCTTTAAATAAAGCATCCCTGTAAACAAAGCACACTCTTCCATCTTCTTTATTAGAAGCAGTTATGAGATAGCTAATCCTTTCCTACTGTCCTTTGGGAAAAAAATTTAAAAAGAACATTTTTTACTAGAAGTAAAAGCTTCTACGTTATAATATCTCCTCAGATCATCAGAAATACGTTCCTTAAACCACAAGCTACCGACAGACATATCCAAGATTCATTAGCCCAAGATTCCATCCACAACCAGCCTCTTCCTTGGTAAAGAGAAGGAGCACAAATGCCAAATGTTTTCTCTGATATAAGTAGGCTAATTCACAGTGGGGTTGGGTTGGGGAACATAGGAGGAGTAGAGGAACTCTAGAAAGGTCAATGGGGAGGGAGGGGAAGGGAGGGAGCAGGGGGTATGAAGGGGAAAAAAAAGAAGATGGTAGAATGAGATGGATATCAGTATCTTAAATGCATGATTGAAGACATGAATAGTATGAATATTCTTTGTATCCAAACAGTGTTATGTTAAAAGGTGCTCTATATATGTAATATGAAATGTAATAAATGCTATTATTATATATACAACATTGAATTTAAAAAAGAGAGAAGGAGCAATTGTGGATCCTAAAGACATCCTCAGACCTCAGACTACCTTTGTGATTTTTTTTATCCTATTCATCAAAATCTATACTTTTTCCTACCAAATTTGTAATTGCTTTATTTTTTAAATTTATTTCAAAAGGAAAATTCATATGATTAGACCTTTGAAAAATAATATCAGCTGCTATACATACAAGGTCGTAGTAAAAATGCATATGGTGACATCAAAACCTTTATTGTTATATTTAATGAAAGACCATTTGCCATAAGCCTCCTTTGTGTTAAAAAATAGAATGGACAGTGGTAGAACAGGGTTAATACTCCAACCTGAAATGAGGACATACTCCTTGACAGATTCATAGAATCAGATAAGGGGGTGGCACTTTGAGAACCCCGGAGTAGTGAAAATCACATTAGGCTTGGTGTCAGCTACCTGCATTTCCAGGTCCTCAGATGTCATGGCTTTGGCAAAACTCTCAGCCTTTCTGAGCCTCCGTTTTTTCATGACCAAAGATAATCACCCTGCTAGCTTTCCAGAGCTATAAAGATTCAAATAAAGCCATGTAAGTGAATGTCATTTATAAACACAGTGAGGAGTTATTAGCATTAAAAGGCACACTGTGGATTGCAGCCGAGCACTCAGGAGCCAGAACTCCTAATTGTGAATCCTGCTCGGCCACTTACTAGCTCCACAAACTTGCCTCTGTTTTTCTGTCTGTGAAATGGGTGTGATCATATGCCCTGCGTTGAGGCTTAGTTAACACACAGAAAAGTCTTGCAAGCAGATGTGGGGAAAGGAAATACTGAAGAACTATAAGGAGAGAAAGCTTTAAGAGTCTGAACTATTTTTTTTTTCTCTTCTTTTCAGTGTTTCTGGAGCATTATATTTAAAGTTGGTAGAAATCTCCAAGGAAAGGCATCGTGATAGATGCCTAGAACCTAGGAAATAATGAAATCAGTCAGACTCAGGAGTTTCTAGTGAGATGGAAAATGCAGTGTTTCCCGAGGCTGCAGAGAGGAAGAGATTTTATCTCCTCACTAAGAAGCCGCCCCTAGTGAATTGGGCAAACAGCGATTATCCAATTCTGCTTATTTTGTGGGAGTCCGAGGGAAGGATAGAACGGGAGAGAGACCAAAAGCTTCTCAGAATGAGAAGAGGGGGCGGCTGCCCTTCCTTACCTGACCCTACCGCCTTACCTGTCCCCTGGTAAAAGTGGGACCTATCTAGTGTCCATGAGGCACTTGGACGTCCAGCTTGGGTGGTTCTGGTGCCCAGCAGCAGCAAGCACCAGTGTGTGAATGCCCTCGTAGGGGAGTAAGTGGGGTTTCCTCAGGGTGGACAACTCCATTCTGATGGTGCAGCCCCCACCCACGCCTGGGAACAGTGACGGGTGCCCTTGAACCTGCAGGAGATTGGACTCCCAGTTACTACCGCACTCTGAAAATGAGGGAGAAGGGTGACATTTGCTCACCAGGTTTCTTCTGCGATACTAACCAGTGACCATGTGGAGAGGCCACCAAACCACCCCTGTCTCTCTTCTTCATCCCCAGGGAGCATCCTGACCAGACCAGGACTGGTTTTGGCAGTGAGAGTCTTCTGCTTCGAGGCTGCACCATCAGGAACACGGAGATGGCCATTGGCATCGTCATCTACGCAGGTCATTGTCCTTGGGCCTTTCTTTTGTCCATCGTTTTCTTTATTCTTCTATCCTTTGCCTCCAAATCCACATTCACTCAATAAGAATCCACAGAAGTTAAAAGGAGCAGGGTCACACAACATCCCATCCCTCAGGCAAGCAAACTGAGGCTGGGATCACACCTGCTCGCTCAGTCCACAGGAGACAGCATGAGATTCCAAACTAATATCACTCATCTGAAGCAGAGGGTGTCACACCCACCCACCCAGTGGAGACACTAACTAAGGGAGGGTGGAGAGTGACGGTCTTCTGACTGTCTTCTTGGGCCTGTAGAATAACCTCACCAAACATAACCACTTCATCTTTTATGCCCAAATTTACTCATTTGTACGGTGCAAAGAATACTGGTATCTGCTCTGCAGAATTCATGAGGATCAGATGACCCAACACACGAAAGGCACCTGGTCCTGTCTCTAGCACAGTGAGAGCTCAATGGGCTTTAATTATGAGTTTTATAGTTACGCTTTTCCTGTTATCTTTATTGATTTTATGGCTCTAGATAAGAGAACTC
Source organism: Tamias sibiricus (assembly GCA_025594165.1). NCBI lineage: Eukaryota > Metazoa > Chordata > Mammalia > Rodentia > Sciuridae > Tamias > Tamias sibiricus. Next base: position 19,313,667 of record CM046662.1, read on the forward strand.
TATTAGTCCATTTTCACTGCTATGGTGAAATACCTGATGTATGCTCACTTTATCATGAAAAGAGGTTTATTTAGTTCACAGTTTGGGAGGTTCCCAAGCATGACGCTGGCATTGACTCGGCACTAGTGAAGACTAACGTTTGGTGGAATAAGTGACAGCGAAACCACAGCAGGGATCTCTCTCCTTTCTGCTTTGATTCTGCTTCCCAGTGACAAAGGGGTGACAGCAGTACTTTTCCCAAAGTAATCAAAAGTCTCAAAGGGCACTCTTGTGAGTCCCCACTGCCTAACAGCTGGCGCGTGGTAGGTGCTCAGTAAATTTCTATTGTTACATGAATGACTAAAGACATCTTCCTCTCTAGAGGAAATAGTCTCTCTGGAGAGTCTGTAATTCACTGGAAGCATCTTCCATTCCCTGGGATGCCTTGGAGTATTTTGCTTTTTGGGTTTCATTTGTTGGTTTCGTTCCTTTTGGTCTGAGTAGGATTCCATATTGATAGACATGAAAGATAGAATAAATATCCATCTACTCTAAGATTCCCTTTTTAGGGTTGTCAAAGAAAAACAGGTCTTTTTAAAGATAATGTCAGCAGTTGGCTAGCTTTTCCTAATTTGGGGAAGAGGAGTGTGGTTTTCAGCTCAGGTAACTTCTTTCAAGCCTCTGTAGTGAGGAACTTCAGCACCACCTGGTAGACCTACTACACCCGAACTCTCCAGTAATCTCTGCCCCCAGAAAACAAGAGAAAAGCCACACAGATTTAGAGCTGTGCTTCTCTGCCTGAGTGAAAACAAGGAACCACTAAATGAGTGACAGGAGTGATAGGCAACTTTTGGAAGAAAATTTAACTGGATAATCGCCAGGCAGCCTGGGGATAAAATCCACTGTGCTCTGCATGTTCCTGTGTGAGTTGGTGAAATGTTCTGTGCAAGAGGAACTGATAGTTCCTACCTCAGAGGGGTATGAGGAGCAAAGGAGGTTATCTGTGAAAAGGCCCAAATAGTACCTAGAATGAATTACACACACACACAGACACACACACACATGCTCTCAACCTAGGCATGACTGATGTTTGGTTCACTGACAAAATTATTTTTTGCAGGGAGGGGCTTTTGTTGTAAAGGGTTGAACGACATGTCTGGTCTCCACCCAGTACAGCTATTACACCCACCCCATTCCCAAGTTAAGATAGTCAAAGATTTCTCATACATTGCCAAATCACCACCAGTTAAGAATAACCTGAGGAATGAAATCACCACTGGTTAAGAATAGCTGGTCCGGAGTTATCTTCTCTCTCATGAAACTGTCGACAGACACATAGGAGGTCATCAGAGCCAAGGCCTCAGGCCAACCTGAGCTTTCCAGAAGGAAGAAATTCAGTGTGGAGGTGTGTGCTCATCACTGCAGGCAGTGTTTAAGCCCCTACTGTTTGCAAGGAACAGTTTAGGTACTTGATTTATATTCATTCATGCCCCCCACCCCAAATGCATCCATGAAAATGGTAAAATCTTCCATTTTACCAATAAGTAATTGAGGAGTGAAGGAATTCATTGGCCTGAAGTCACGTGTCTTCTGAGATTAACCCCCTGTAACCCCAGGCCAAATATCTGCAGAACTGAGTTCTGACTCAAGAGCCCATGTCCTGATCACAATGCCGCAGTTCCTCCCTGTGTCCCCAACTCTAGCCAAAATAACAAGGGGGTTTCAGCAGTGAGGAGCAGGTGGGCAAAGACCTCGGTCCCAGGACCCCCACACGCTGAGCCTGAGGCGGGTGGAAAGCGATGCGTGCACTTGGCTTGTGCTCCTCATCTGCAGAACTCCCAAGCATAGCCACTTGAGTCTAACGTAATAAACCTGGGGTTCGGTCCTCCTACTGTTCTGTTGCTGCTTTAAATCCACAAGGCCACCAGCTAAACAGCATTGACGCCATTTGCTTCTGGAACTGATGTATTGGGTTTTCTTTGATCTTGCATGGAAAATATGTGACTGCCATTTTTTTAAATTTGACCACTGAGGAGTGCGACTTGGTAATCAAAATCCAGCAACCCAGAGGGGAGGCTCTGTCCTAAGGCAAGGTCTCTGGTTAACTGTTAGCCCTCTGCTGTGTGACCTGGGGCACTACAGGTTGGTGGAAGGAGACACAGACTGGGACCCAGAATCGTGGTGACTTTGATGTCAATTTATTCTCTCACTTTGGGCAGGTCCATTCCACTCTCTGGCTGTCCCCTGTCCCAGCTGGAAAAAGGGATAACTGGAAGAGATGGAGAGTCTTCAAATTTTGTCATCCTCTGGTTGAATGAAATTTTATACAGATGTCCAAGATAGGGGTGAGGCTACTCAGAGTCAGTGCTGGGGTGATGGCCTTTGGTCCCTATTACTGTCGCACAGAAAACACCAACCCTTTGAGCACAAAAAAAAAGGGAAATATAGAAACTACTGGCCCTGAGCACTGTCATACCACAGGGTCTTTGCACATCATAGTCTCATAGCCTAGAACTTTTTTCTCCCTCCCTTAAATTTTGGAGACGCTTTCTCTGACCAGGCTGTCTAATGGCATCCCTTACCTACCTCAGCCCTTTGATCACTGCTTATATTTGTTGCATGGGACTGGTTAATAACTGGGATCTCTTATTTGTTTCTTGGTATAACTTCACCAGAACGGGAACACTTTGTGTTATCATAATGGCCAGAACAGTGCCTCTGGGAAAATTAGAAAAAGACAGCCCTACCTAAAGATAGCAGACTTTCCTCTGCCAGAAGTTCGTCCTACAAACTTTACAAGCCTCTGACTACAAAATAAGGGGTACCCAGAGAGCTGTGCACAGCAGCTCTGTCAGTGCCAGCCACCACGCCTGGCTTGTGGGGGATGCTCAGTGAATACCTGCAGGCACACCTGTGAGGCCCTCTACCCCGAGGCAGGACGGGCTCCGCTAGCAAATGAAACCTTACTTTTCCCCCACGCTCTTATGAGGAGAGCCAAGGGTATGATGCAGAGCAGAGGCGACCAGGGGTCAAGGGACTGATTTTCTCATTCTCTCTCAAAGGCCATGACACAAAAGCCATGCTGAACAACAGCGGCCCCCGGTACAAACGCAGCAAGATCGAGCGGCGCATGAACACAGACATCTTCTTCTGCATCGGGCTCCTCTTCCTCATGTGTCTCATTGGAGCTGTAGGTATGGAATGTTCTGGAAGGAAAAAAAAAAAAAAACAGTAATCTGTTTCTTTGAGCAGTTTGCTTCAATTTTCTGAGCCCCAGTTTCCACATCTATAAAATAGGGCTAAGAAAAAAATAAAACCTATGCTGCCTACTTGAGTTGAATGCAAAAGAAACAAAAGTGCAGAAATCTACTGAAAATAATATGTGCTTATAAATATTAGGGATATTGTGTACCATGTGTTGGTTCATGAAATTCTTAGGGACTCCGGGCACCCTCTGGGTGTGAGAGGCTTACAAAACGTGTCAACCACAGGTCTGCGCCTCCAGGGCTCGTGTCTAGCACGAAGGAGTCAACCGTGAACCCCTGGTCCACCCTGCCCCCCTCACTGAGAGCTGCACACGGGTACCACCTTGGTTTCCTATTGCTGCTGTAAAAACCGAACAGACCAAATGCATCAAAATGGCACAAATTTATTCTTCTACGGTTCTGGAGGTCAGAAGTCCAGAATCAGTTTTGCTGGGTTCGGATCAGCAGGTCTGGTTCCTTCTAGAAGCTGAGGGAAGAATTCATCTGTCGTCTCTTTCAGCTTCCAGAGGCTGCCTGAGTCCCCGGTGTATGGTCACTTCCTCCACCCTCAAAGCACACCTCTCCAATCTCTTCCCGTCCCCCTCTCCTCAGAAGCAGTGTCTCTCTCCTTTATAAGGATACTTGTAATGACATCCCTGAACCCACCTGGGTGACCCAGCATACTCTCTCCATCTCAAATCCCATGACTGAATCACATCTGCAAAGTCCCTTTTGCCGTATAAGACAGCATATTCACAGGACCTGCGGACTAAGCTGTATATATATGGGGAGGGGGGACGGACATGATTCAGCCTAAAGCAGGTGTCGTGGGAACACCAATGAGAGTTGCCTTCTTGAAGAAGCAGCTGCTTGAGCTGATTCCCAAATGGAGTAGGCATTCGTTGGAGGAGGGAGATGGCAGAGGCATAGGTAGGATGCGGGTGGGATGGGGTGGGTCAGCTGTGTGGAAAGAAAGAGGGAGGGCTACTATAGCTTCATGGACAGCACCTGTAAAGCACAAGGAAGACTGAGAATCACCACAGGCAAGGAAGCAGCTGGCTGTTTGGCATGGTAAGAGCAAGGCCAAGAACAGAGACCGAATCCAAACCATGCTATGGCCAAGTTCAGGAAGTGTGGACAGGAGTGAAGGTGGAGGACCCTTGATAGGGCTTTTGCCCATTCACCCCCTTAAGTGGAAATCTAATAATGATACTGGGGATGCTAAAGGACCCCAAAAGATCCAGGGATGGTCATGAGGAAAAACTTGTAGGCTGAGTGGAGACCCCACTCTGACCCCAACCCAATGACAGTGATGGTGTTTGTTCTCTGCTGGCCTTAGAAAATGTGACCGTTGCTGTTGTTGAGATAGTGTCTGAAAGGTGAAGACCTTCCCTGGGTTCGATCTAGTGTGGCACCACAGTGAGTCTTGGGGGTGGCCTGGCGTTTTCAATAATTCTAGTTCCCAAGTGCATCTAGTAGGACTCCATGCAAGGGGGGCTCGTGGCTGCCAGGAGAACACCTGGGGACAGGCACCTGCCCACGTGGCCACCTCTGTGCCCTCAGAGTTCTGCAGGTCCCTGCGTTGGGACAGGTGTTTCAAGGCATGTCAGCACTGAAAGGACATTTGAGATCACCTCACTGTATCTTCAGAGAGAGGAAATTAATGATTAAAAGGCCGTACAGCAAGATAAGGCACAGGCAGCCAGATCAGCCGGCAGATTCCCAAAGCAATAAATGGAGAAAGATAAAGAAGGAGGGGGTGGAATTCTGAGAATAGTAGCTCCCACACAGCACAGCAATGTCGGTGCCTCGTTAAAGCATAGTCCTGTAGAAGCAGGGAGCTCCCTAGTGAGAAGACGCGTCACTGGAGGGTTCCTGACCACGGGTCTACCTGGTTTTTCTAAGGGTGCTGTTTTTTTGTTTCTTTTTAATTTTTTTAATTGTCATTAGACACAATACCTTTATTTTATTTGTATGTGGTGCTGAGGATTGAACCCAGTGCCTCATGCATGCTAGGTGAGTGCCCTACCACTGAGCCATCGCCCCAGCCCACTGTTTCTTCTTTCTTTGCTCCAACTGCACTCCTGGCCTTTCTGACACCCCCCACTATACGCACACACCCTTGCCCAGGCTTCAGGACCTCTCAAGTCCTTCTCCTCCTGGCATGTTTGTTTGTTTGTTTTAATTAGTTATACGTGACAGTAGAATGCAGTTACACACTTTAATATACATAGATAGGATATAATTTCTTATTTTTCTGAGTGTACATGTTGCAGAATCATATTGGTCATGTAGTCACATATATACATACAGTAATAATGTCTGCTTCATTCTGCTATCCCTCCCCTCCCTTCACTTCCCTCTACCTAATCTAAGGTAAAGCTATTTTTCCCCAGTGCCCCTACCCCTGTCTTATTGTGAATTAGCATCTGCACGTTACAAAAAACATTCAGCCTTTGGTTTTGTGGGATTGGCTTATTTCGCTTAGCATGATATTTTCCAACTCCAACCATTTACTGGCAAATGCCATAATTTCACTCTTCTTTAAAGCTGAGTAATATTCCATTGACTATATGTACCACATTTGCTTTATCCGTTCCTCTATTGAGGGACACCTAGGTTGGTTCCATAGTCTAGCTATTGTGAATTGAGCTGCTATAAACATTAATGTGACTGTGTCACTATAGTATGCTGATTTGAAGTCCTTTGGGAATAAACCAGAGAGTGGGATAGCTGGGTCAAGTGGTGGTTCCATTCCTAGTTTTCTTAGGTATCTCCATACTGCTTTCCATAGTGGTTGCACCAATTTGCAGTACCACCAGCAATGTGCGAGTGTACCTTTTTCACCACATCCGCGCCAACATTTATTGTTGCCTGTATTCTTGATGATTGCCATTCTGACACCTTTTTCTGCTTCTCCTGTGTTCTCATCTTGCTCCTATAAAGGCCAGGGGCCCTTACTATATGCCTTGTCATTTGCTCCATAGTGTCATCCTCAAACAGCACCATGTCCATAAATCTCCTGCTGTCTGTCACATGCAGTGACATCTGGCCTGTCCTCCTGGGCAATGACGCATCGTTGGGCAGAGCAGCATTCCCCAAAATTCCCTGTAGGTCTTAGCCAGGAGCTGAGGGCTTGATACACAGCAGGTTACAGTGACCCCAGGGTTAGATATCATTACTGAGTATTACTGATCACGCTGATGAGCAGAGATGTTCAGAGAGCCCTGTCGCAGGTAGTAGAAGCACTTCACCTGGGCAGGCCTCAGACGTGGGTGCGGCCGTGCCCTTTGCAGGCAAGGAGGCCGTTCAGCGGCTGTGGGCTCTCAGGGCACTCCAAGCTCTGCGTAGCACCACTCATGCTGTGTGCAGTGTGCCCTTTCACATCAGGTTCTTGGTTGGGAACTCTTTAAGAACCAAGATGGACTCCTTGAATCGATAAGCATTGGCTACAGGAGGCGTGAATGGGCAACCAGAAAGATGGGTAAATGGATGGAGGGGTAGAAGAGAAAAGAAGGGAGATCAAGACTCCCCACCACACACCTCCCCCGGCACAGCTAAAAGGAACACGTGTCCTCCTCCCTGCGTCCAAACCCTCTGTAACCAGTCTTCATCAGAACGCGAGCCGTCCCCATACTGGTCTCCTCTGGGAAAACAGACTTAATGGCGATGGTGCAATCAGGGGATGGAAAGGTAGGGTCTGTGGAGAGCGCAATAGAGAAGGACGAGCCGTAGACCCACACCCCTGAGTTGTGTGGGATGTGGATGGGCTCCCCCCAAGCCCTCCCATTTCCAGAAGTAGGTCAAGAGCGATATAACTGACCAACTTCCAGACTAAATTCAGACTCTGTCTCGCCTCTGGCTTTGCTTCCTCTCAGGTCACGGCCTCTGGAATCGGAACTTTGAGGAACACCCTCCCTTCGATGTGCCGGATGCCGATGGCCACCACCTTCCCCTTGCTCTGGGGGGCTTCTACATGTTCCTCACGATGATCATCCTGCTCCAGGTAGGCAGGCTCTCTAATCCCTGTGACTCTGCAAAATAAAGAAAGGTCAGTGCTGGCCCCAAGGGAGAAGTAACTGGATGGAGCCAAGCTATTGCTTTCTTGTGAGGCTTTGGAAATAGGGGCTTTGAGGTCCTTTCAAAGCAGCCCTGGCTTGTGGAGGGGACCTGGTCCCTCAGATAACAGCTGTAGGAAAATGTTTATCAGGCTTTTCTGTGAAGAGTAGGATTGCAACAGTGACCCACACGCGCCTGTCTCTTTGGCAGATACAGAACGGACACAACAACACTAATGACCTCGGAACTGCAGAAGAAAAAGTAGCTCCAAGAGTCACAGAGAACTCCCCAGCCCCTGAGTATCCAGAGAGAAGGGAAACAGGAGTTGGTGCCTTAGCATCTAATAGATGGAGAAGGCAAAGGGGAAATGGGAGAAAGAAAACATAGAGAACCAACCAAATGTGAGGCATGTAGGAATAAAGAAATGAATTTTTTAAAGTCTTCATGCTCACTAAGAAAATGTGGTCAATGAAAAGATGAGAAAAGACATAGTACTAGTAGTCATCATTGTCTTTGGTGAAGTTCCACTAGGTTAGATTTCTTGTGCTTTATAAAAGTGTTTCATGACCCTGTTATTGATGATCCTCTTTTTTATTTTGGGGTGGGGGTTGTTCCATGGATTGAACTCAGGGGCACTGGACCACTGAGCCATATCCCCAGCCCTAATTTGTTTTTTTTTTTTTTTTTTTTTTTTCGCTTTTTTTTTATTCTAAGATGTTATAAATGACAGCAGAATGCATTACATTTCATGTTACACATATAGAACACTTTTTTACAAGTCTCTGGTTGTATGCAAAGTATATTCACACCATTCGTGACTTCATACATGCACTTAGCGTTCTGATATCCATCTCATTCTACCATCTTTTTTTTTTTCCTTCACCCTTTTGCCCCCTCCCTGCCCCTCCCTCCCCATTGGCCATTCTAGTAGAATGCATTACGGTTCATAATACACACATGGAGCCTCTTTTCACATAACATTGTTTGTATACAAAGTATATTCATACTCTTCAAGTCTTCAATTGTATTTTATTTAGATACAGGGTCTCACTGAGTTGCTCTGTGCCTCTCTTTTTGCTGAGGCTGGTTTTGAACTCGCAATCCTCCTGTCTCAGCCTCCTGAGCCACTGGGATGACAGGCATATGCCACTGTGCCAGGGCTGATGAACCACTTTTGCTCATTTGCTTATCTGGGAGAGTAATCCTTTTGCAAAATGAACAGAGCACACCTGTCCTCTGCAGAGTCTGATGGTAATTTCATATTTGTTCAAAGTGAAATCCAAAGTCCTTGAGCATGGACAACAGGGCCAAGGGATCTGGACTCTGACTCCCTCTCTGACCCTGGCTCCTGCCTCTGTCTTCCTCACGCATGTCTAAGGCCAGCACATCATTACCCATCAAACACCCAATCCAGCTCCCCCACCCTGACCTCTCCTCCCACAGATAACCTCACAACTCACACCCTCCTCTCTTCAAAGCTCGTGGTCTGTAGGAGAGTCCCTCCCACCCATCACTCCCTACCATCCGTTTTCCTCTATTCTTCTTAAGACTTACCTCCACCTGATATGTCTTTACTGGTTTGTTTCCTGTCCCTGAAATGTGAGTTCTTTGTTCAGATAACTCCCATTTCTAAGACATAGAAGAGCATTCAACACAGAGAAAGCACTGGATAAATATTAGGTGTTGTATCAGTGGACAGTAATCAACTGTGGGTCTGAGTACCTGTAAAAAATGGGTGGTGGCCCTGCATGCTCTAGAGATCTAAGAGGGCTCGGGGGATACTGGACAGAAGCACTAAGCCTTCTTCACTTGCTTCCTCTCAGTCATTAAAAACCAGTGGAGATGAAGACTTGAATAGTATGAATGTACTTTGTACACAAACAGTGTTATGTGAAAAGAGGCTCTATATGTGTATTATGAACCGTAATGCATTCTACTAGAATGGCCAATGGGGAGGGAGGAGAAGGGAGGGGGCAAAAGGGTAAAGGAAAAAAAAAAAAAAGATGGTAGAATGAGATGGATATCATTACCCTAAGTGCATGTATGAAGTCACGAATGGTGTGAATATTCTTTGCATACAACCAGAGATTTGTAAAAAAAAGTGCTCTATATGTGTAATATGAAGTGTAATGCATTCTGCTGTCATTTATAACATCTTAGAATAAAAAATTAAAAAAAAAAAAAAAAAACAGTGGAGAGGGCCTTTCTCGTCCCAGGCACCCCAGGTTGACGAAAACACACCTCCTTCACAGATTCCCCTGAGAATACTAGGGGAGGCGTGAAGTCACTGACCTTTAATTTCTCAGACAAAGAACATCCTGTGAGCTGACCTCAGCTTTTCGTCCCATGCCTCTGCTACCTACTGGCGTGGGTCTGCAGGCAGGGAACCCTCCTGGTTGCTGACACGGTGGGCACCCGTCTCCCCTCAGGTGCTGATCCCGATCTCACTGTACGTGTCCATCGAGCTGGTGAAGCTGGGGCAGGTATTCTTCCTGCACAATGACCTCGACCTCTACGACGAGGAGACCGATTTGTCCATTCAGTGCCGAGCCCTGAACATCACCGAGGACTTGGGCCAGATCCAGTACATCTTCTCCGACAAGACGGGGACGCTGACCGAGAACAAGATGGTGTTCCGGCGCTGCTCCATCATGGGCAGAGAGTATTGTCACCAAGAAAACGGTACGAGGGCTGCCCGGGGCCTGCATCCCCCTCTAAAAGGAAACCCTTCCTCAGTGAAGGGGACTAAAAAGACACGAGCTGGCTGCGGGTAGAGGCTGTGTGGCATTGTGGGCAAGTGGCATCCTGGATCCTGTGGTCTTCCCTGTCCCACCTCAGGGCTCTTCTTATTGCCGGTAAACTTTCATGTGTTCACAAGGGCGAAACTTGATCCCACGGGTAGTAGCCCTCCAGGGCGTCTCTGACGGGTGAGAGTTATGACAAAGCCTGTTTATGTCAGGGATGGACTGGGGACATGTCCCAATGGATTGCCAGTCATGCGGGAAAGCTTTAGGAATTTCTCAGGTCACTTTACCTGACACATCAGAACAGGTCTAGATCTAGGCACATGGTCATATTTGACAAATCTAGAAAATTCCTTACATGCTAACCTATTTTGAAAACATCTCTTAGACTTTGAGGGAATGTTTTTTGGTTAGGATATAAGGATATAAGAGTCTTGTCTTGTCTGGGCTTCAAGTAGCCCATCAGAACACCCTCAGCCACCTTCACACCCAACCACGCACACACTTTCTAAGAAAAGAGACTGTCAGGAGAGCAGTGTTCATTCCTTGGGTTGGAAGGTGTGGAGAAAGAAAGGAGAGGCTGTAGGCAGCCATATTCCCTTTCAATGGTGAGAGTTCACCATTTACATGGGAACTTCTCATCTCTCTTTACTAACTACCACTACCAACCAGTATTGATGGTAGGCTAATCACTTTCACACATTATATCATTAAATCCTCTAAAAACAACCCACTGAGGAAACAGAAATGCAGGTGAAGTCAAAGCTCAAAGTCACGTGACTAGAGGGTGACAGAGACAGGATTTGAATCTGTGGGACTTGGTTGTCTCCCTCTTTCTCTAGCATCAGTAGCCCAGTTACCAGTTTTCCACAGCAGCCTCGACCCTTCCCTGCGAAGTCTGCCGTCTGCCCGGCTGTGGCTCAGCCAAGGAATGACAAGACTCCTTTGTTGCAGCCAAGCGACTAGAGACCCCAAAGGAACTGGACTCAGACAGTGAGGAGTGGACCCAATACCGCTGCCTGTCCTTCCCAGCCAGATGGACCCAGGGCCCTGCAACGATGAGAAGCCAAGGCGGTGCCCAGCCTCTCAGGAGGTGCCATAGTGCCCGGGTGCCCATCCAGGGCCACTCCCGACAGAGGTCTGTAGGACGCCGGGACAGTTCACAGCCTCCTGTGGCCTTCAGCAGCTCCATAGTAAGTCCATGCCTTTCCTCTTTGGATGACAAAGTGGCCCCTGGTAGGAGGAGATGGGTGAAAGATAAATGACTGTGTAAACTCTGAAGGGCCCCAAAACTGGTGGCCGTGGTGTTGACTGGATTCCACCCAAGTGCTTTGTCAGCACGTACAATTCTGTTCCTTTCAGAAGTTCGATATTTAGAAATCGGGAGAGTTCATCCAAACGTGTAGATTCTGGCTTTTCTCTTAAAAGAGGAATTGGGACCATTCCCCACACCAGGTCGGCATTTCCTCATGGCAATCACTGGCCTGAGCTGAGGAATCGTGTCACCTGGGCTGGGCACACGATCTTCAGTTAATCACAGCCGAGAGCCAGCAGCTTGCTCCTTGTGCATCTTTTACCAATTACACAATTAAGAGAAAATAGAAAGATGTGCGGTGCCCATGTTTCCATAAAGCAGAAAAACAAGAGGTGAACCTGGAAGGTTTTGTGTGTCTGGAGGGGAAAAAAAATGAGAGAGCATGTTTTTTGGTAGAATATGTTTGAACAGTTACAAAGCAAAGACTGTGTCAGAATTACCCAGCCTATTCCACTCCCTTAGGTTAACTCTGGCTCCTGTGGGCGTTCAAGTTTGTGGCTTTGGTCTGAGGCTTTTGGCCTTTGGTCCCCTCACATCTGATCCATTAGAAGAGCCATCAGTCAACAACCAGTTAGCGAACAGAGACATGGCTTTCTTCCCCCACAAGTGCACAGCATCCCTAGAAGTCAGGGCCAGAACCAGGGCCTTCTGACTCCCACCTATTTCTCTTTGTACCTCCTCTTTCTCCCGGGAACATGAAAACACATCTTCTGAAATCTTCTGCGTTTGCAGAAAATGCCAGAAGAAGCCCCAGCTATCTGTAACAAGACACATACTAACAGATGGGCCCTAGCGTGTTCTTTTCCCATTACTAGAAAACCAGATTTTAAAAGTGATGCTTTTGGCCAGTGTCCCTCCAGTCTCATTTTCCCCATGTATGTATTTGTGCGTATATGTGTAGATATATTCTCATATATATATATAACATTTTTGGTAAATATACAAACCAATTGGAAATGCCATCTTTTGACCTAATGTATTAAAGTATTTTCCATATTGCTGCCTAGTTTTCATAACCCAGGACTCTGTTTCCTAACTGTGACCAAGAAATGCATGAGTCTGTATTCAGGGTCACTCCTCTGACTTTGGGTGAGTACAAAGTTGAGTTAACTCTCTTGCATTATCGTCAGGTACTGAAAAGCAACTTTAAAAAGTTAATACGAGAACAGTGTGTTAAAACAAGTGGTCTCCATGAGCATGCAAGAGAAGCAAAGTGAGCCAGAGATGCCTTTGAGAAGACTGTTGAGGTTCTGTTCAATTTTTGTTTCCTTTTTGATCTTCCCAAGCGATGTAGCAACAGGACACATGCATTGTCCAATCTTTCTCTTCTTGAATTTTGCCTCCTCTGAATGGAATGCTGTTCCCCAACTCTTCACCTAAACTTCTTTCTTCTTTTTTTTTATTTGAAGTTGTCGTATATGACAGTAGAATGCATTACAATTCATAATACACATATAGAGCACATTTTTTACATATCTCTGGTTGTATACAAAGCATATTCACACCACTCGTGACTTCATAGATGCACTTAGGGTTTTAAATGAATTTAGTGAATTGTCATTAGACCTAGATTCTGTGTGTCTTTGGGCACCTTCCAGTTATAGATACCAGATGATGCACATGAGAATGAACGTCTCCCTCCCCTAAGAAGAAAAAGGAAGTTTGGGGTTTTGTTTTATTCTTGGTCTATATATACAAATCAATTAACTTCTTATTCAGCTCACAAATCACAGCAGCCCTAACCAGGCAGAATGAATTTGATGCAGATCCCTTAGCTGATGGCCAATGGGAGGGATATACTAACCTACACAGTACCTTTCCAGAACATGAACATAGTCATTCTTCCCTGGCCAACACATGTCAAGGCCAAGTTCCTAAGTTCATTCAGGAGCAATGAGGAAGTTACTGCATGAACTAAGGTGCACTTCTTATTGCATGGGGATGGTGACACGTTCTCTTTATGAACAGCCAAGAATACTGTTGCATAGTCAGGTTGCTTGAAAGTAGTCTGGGGTCGATGGTAGGACAGCATCTATGGTTAGCTGTCCAAGAGGGTACAGGATGACAGGAAATGTAGGTTCTGCTTTTAGCTCTACCCTGGCTTGCTGCATAACCTTAAACAATATTAAACCTCTTTCTATCCCATTCTTTGTCACCCAAAAACACTTAAAATTCTTACTAGACTTTTCTAAGTATCAAACAATGTTTGTGCTAACCTGCAAGGTCCCCTCCAGTTAAGAATCAGGCACATTTGGACAACACCCAGGTTTTCATCTCAGCTCCAGTATAAATCAGCTCTCCATCTCTGGTCAACTTGCTCAACTGGAATACTCAATCTCCTCATCATTAAAGTACAGAGATGGTGGCGCACGCCTGTAATCCCAGCACTTTGGGAGGCTGAGGCAGGAAGATCGCGAGTTCAAAGCCAGCCTCAGCAATGGTGAGGCACTTAGCAACTTAGTGAGACCCTGTCTCTAAATTAAAAAATACAAAAAAAGGTCTGGGGAGGTGACCCAGTGGTTGAGTGCCCCTGAGTTCAATCCCCGGTACCACAAAAAAAAAAAAAAAAAAAAAAAAAAAAAAAAAAAAAAAAAACAGAGAGTTCTTCTGGTTCATGAGTTCATTTTGAGGATTTTTTTTTTTTTTTTTTTTTTTTTTTTTTTTTTTTTGCAGTGGGGAGAGTACCAGGGATTGAACTCAGGGGCACTTAACTACTGACAGGGCTCTGAGCCTGCTCCTTTCCCACCTGCCCTTGCCCTTGCTCCACCTGCCCATCTGGTATCTGGTCTGGTCTGATGATCTCTCTGAACCACCTGTCCTTTCCCTGCCCTTTGTGAGTCAGCTGAACGTGCCTCTGAAGCCCCCAGCGCACCAGGTCTTGGCTGTGCTTTCTGCCACCTTCTCAAGAAGCTGGTCATTGGTTTTCCCGGTTTTCTGCTAGAGACCAAAAATAAAATGAGAGTCAACAGTAGCAACAACCAGAGACGGGGGTTTTTCTTTTACTATAGAAAACAAGGAAGTATCAGTGATTATCTCCTAATTGCCTGCCATAAAATCCATGACCGCAAGGTGGGTAACATACTTAGGAAAATGCTAAGTTCTGGGCCAACGTTTAACAGTCCTGGCAGATGGAAAAGGAAATGCCTGTTCTTTTGTTCTTCACCGGTAAGCTGCCAAGGTTTCGGCAGAGTCCGGTTTAGAAGGGCCGCTTGCAGACTGTTTTCCCGACCAAAGACTGTCTTCTTCCTAGTCAGGGCGTTTGCACAGCTCAGCGAGGCCCCTCCACACTCCAGCACTGCTTCCTTCTGTGGCAATGCCCCCCACCCCTCCAGGAGAATGCAATAGAGGGGGAAAAGGCTCTCTGCCTCTTTTCCTTAAGCTTGGCCCTCTCTCCTTCTTTGGAAAAGATCCTGCAGCACCCCGGTCTACTGCAGATGGGCGGGGTGGTCCGCATGCCCACACGTCCTCTGCAAGGTTAGATAAGAGTCCCGATGTTATCAGCCAAGTCCTTAAGTCTTCCAGGACTGATGCGGCCACACAGGGAAGGAACCGGTGAAACGTATCTCAGCTGTGTTTCCCTTGCACCCCAGGGCCCCCAAATAGCCACGGTAACACTGTTCACAAGAGGTGGGATCTGGCGAGATCTGGAGAACCCCCTTCTTGCTTGGCCACTGCGATCTTCCTTGGGCTTATGTCCCATTTGGGAAAAGCTGACCCTAGCAATCTGTGGGCTGCTTAAGTGAACATTTACTAACACGGGACTTTCCCATTTCCTTATCCAAGATCAATGTCACCAAGGCCACAGCCTCAGCCAGGACAAAGACATCACTTCCCCGAACAAGATTTTAGCCTCCAGCTGCCCAGCAACAAAGCAAGTCTGTGTGTCCATGACATTAATTCAACCATGTGGTTATGTATTAAAAGGGAATGGGGGCTGGTGGTGTAGCTCAGTGGTAGAGTACTTGCCTACCATTAAGGCCCTGGGTTTAATCCCCAATCACCACCAAAAAAAAAATGGTAATCAAAGGCCAAATGGGGCTGAGTAAGTGTGCCTCCCTTTTTTGTCCCTACCACCCCTGAGACGATCATTATTAGTTTCCTGTGTATCCTGTACAGAAGTACACAAGTGTGATATGTAAGCTCATCCTTCATCTGAGTTAGGAAGCATATCATACCTAGTTCAGGACTTTGCCTTTTATTTTTCAAACTTAAGGAATCTTGGAGAACATTTACTATGTTTAAGCAGACAGGTAGAGAGTCAATAGAGCCCTTCCTGTTCTTTTTTTAGTGACTGGTGGAATTTGTTGAATAGTTGAACCATTGTGTGTTGATACGTGTACATGAATTTTTCTTCACTCTTCATTCCTAGAGCCTAATGGCTAACTTTGGAAGCATGTGTGTTTTATTTTAATTTTTTCCCAAGTTGTGCCAGTTGAGACACTCACCAACAACAAATAGAAGGGTCTCCTGATCCCCACCTCTGCCAAGTCTATGCGTGGTGAGTGTCTACATTTCCTTAGAATAGACTTTCATTTATTTGATCAGTCAGTCAATCTACAAACAGTCAGTCAGCATTCACTCTGTGGCAAATACCATGCTAAACCCTGGGGATATAAAGACTAATGCAGAATTGCCCCTGATTTCAGCAGCTTTTACACCAATGAGGAAGCAGGAAGAATAACCAGAGACAACAGGATGATGCTCTCTCCCTGCAGAGACGACGGGTACCGACGTGCTATGAGAACTCAGCACAGCTGAGTTCTGG
Organism: Tamias sibiricus; assembly: GCA_025594165.1. Lineage (NCBI taxonomy): Eukaryota > Metazoa > Chordata > Mammalia > Rodentia > Sciuridae > Tamias > Tamias sibiricus. The sequence continues at coordinate 19,329,774 of CM046662.1, forward strand.
GGGCATCAGGGAGGCTTCTTTGGGAAGGCTTAGCACCTGAGCTGAATTTTGAGACAAGAATCAAAGTTCCTAGAGGAATGAGAAGGACTTCTAACGAGGAGGGAGTAAGGAATGCAGGGTGTTGGCCAAGAGACAATCTGGGCATGCAAGAGGGAGAATGGGGGCTCTTTGGAAGGAAAGATACAAGTCAGGGAGAAGCAAAGGAGGAGGTGGGGCACAGCAGCAACCACGCCACAGAGGGTTTCCTTCCAGAGCTAGGTGCCAGGCATCCCGCTTATCTGTCTCCATCACTAGCTCAGAGGATTCCTATGGCAACAGGCTGCAGCACCCAGGGAGTGAGGGTACCAATCTGAACTTGGGTGAGTTTTCATGAAAACTGAAAGGAGACCAGCAGAGTGGAGCTTGGCCTCCTTTTCTCAGCCTTTGACTTGGGAACACATCCCAGCCAGAAAGGAAGTGGAACCAGTAGTGTGGCCAGGCCACGCAGAACCCTGCTACTCACACTGTGGTCCTCAGAGCAGCAGCATGAACGCTACCCTGGAGCTTGTTGGAAACACGGATGCTCGGGCCCTGCGCCAGACCCGCTGAATTATAATCTGCATTTTAATAAGATCCCCAGTTGATTGTGTGAGAGGGGCCAGCATGGTATAGAAGGGTCCAGGCTTTGGCATCGGGTGGAACTAGATTCAAGGGCCAGCATCTTATTGATGACTTTGCAACCTTGGACAAATTATTTGACTGCAGAGAACCTCATTGGCCTCCTAATCAAAATGGAAGAATGACAGTAGCCTTATCAGCACTGCTACAATGATTAGATAATGCATAAGAAAGTGTTTAGCAAAGGGCCTGACTTTGCTCTACATTCTTGATAAAAGCAATCTAAGGATAATAGGACCTCAAGTTTGAGATCACCTTCCTCAAAGAGGGTTGGTATGAGTTTTAGGTGTCCTGTAATAGAAAGAAATCCAACCAGCTGTGGACCTGGTGGCCATAAAGCTCTAACTTGAATGCCTGGTGACCTCCCATGAATTTATATTTCTTTTTCTTCAGAGAAATGGACTGGCCAAAGAGCCAGTGGTGGGCAGAGGCAGTGCTTTTATCTAAGTGCTCCAGGGGCCAAGTTGCTAATGGTAATGGACCACAAGGAGACCACTGGGCTGGAGTAGAAGGAACCATGAAGAACCTGGCCCTGCAGAGGCAGGTCTGTGGTGACTGCATAAGGTTGATTGATGTCTGTTCCTGGCACCTTCAGCCTGCCAACGCAGGTGCAGAAGAACCTTTGCAGAGGAGCCTTTTTTAAAATGCATTTTTACGTGATTGGTTGGAAAAAAGTTTAGTTTTAAAAAGAGATGTAAAACTTAGAATGAATAAATAAATAAATTGTAATGGCATAAATTAGCTGGAAAAAAAGAAGACATAATGGGAATTTAATTCTAATTTCAAGAGAATCTGATTTAGGAAACCAAACAATACTGAGGAATTTGGTAGTAATAGAAGTATACTTTTGAGCATAGAAGCCATATACAATGTTCATAAGTTTGGACTGATACATATTTTCACAGCTTAACTGGTCTTGAAATTAGTAATTCCTTTTATACACTGAAATAACTGCAATTATTCTGGAACAGTACAATTATTTTTAGAGGAATTTTTTAAATATCATAAATTTGTTGGCATATATTTCTAATGTATGTTTTTCTAAATATTTTGAAACAATATTATTTATGAAATTAATTGATAAGACTTCTTCTTAAAATACTAGTAAAATCTAATAATATTTAGCCAGGCGTGGTGGCGCATGCCTGTAATCCCAGCACTTTGGGAGGCTGAGGCAGGAGGATCGTGAGTTCAAAGCCAGCCTCAGCAGTGGCGAGGCACTTAGCAACTCAGTGAGACCCTGTCTCTAATAAAAACAAAAAAGGGCTGGGGATGTGACCCAGTGGTTGAGTGCCACTGAGTTCAATTCCCGGTACCAAAAAAAAAAAAAAAAAAAAAAAAAAAAATCTAATAATATTTTATAAGGAGAAAAAAAGAGATGTAAAGAGTTCATCAGTTGGTGAGGTATAGTGTATCCAGAAAGGAGTCAATCAACAAACATTTTTTGAAGAGGGTGGGATTGAACCCAGGGGTGCTTAATCACTGAGCCACATCCCCAGCCCTTTTTATATATTTTATTTAGAGACAGTGTCTCGCTAAGTTGCACAGAGCCTCACTAAGTTGCTGAGGCTGGATTTGAACTTGCAATCTCCTACCTCAGCCTCCCAAGCCACTGGGATTACAGGCGTGCGCCATACTACCTATCTCAACAAACACGTTGAGTGCCTGCAATGTGCCAGGCACTGAGGACACATCCAGAGACAGTCTTGGCTCTCATGACACTGAGAGTAAATGCACATGAAGTAAATAACAGGTCAGTCATTTTACGTGTGTCCCATTTGGAAACAGGCAGCCTAGAGCGTAGCAGTACATTGTAAGGGGTTGGGGTTCAGTGGAGTGAAAACTGTCCTAGCTCTGACCCTAAGTCAATGCATGATCTTGAACCGTTCACTTCCCTCCTCTTTGTACTGTTTCATCATCAAGGGAAATAAAGGGGCCTGGCTTTGAGGGCCCCCAAGTTTGTTCCCCACCTCTGGGAAGCCTGTGGTCAGGCTTGGTGGTGCCTGGTCTGGGGGTCGAGAGAAGGAATTTTAGAGTCAGGCCATCTGGTATCAGCTGAAGGAATCCCTCTCACTTACTGTGTGACCTTTGATAAGGTACTTAACTTCCCCGGGCATCAGTTTCCTCATCTGAAATAGAGGTAACTGGGGGACACTGGTACTCAGCCGCTGCTCAGGGGCACACTCGGAACATAAGAAATGCTGTGTGGGCAGGAGCTCTCGCTCTTGTCATGAGAAATGGGCTGACAGTGTTTGTGGGGAGTTGGTGAAATGGTGAGAGGCATCGGAGGCATCCAGGAAATCTGGTTTGCTGAGGAGCCAACCCTGACAAGCTACTGTACCATGACCACAGGACGGGGAAGCCCTGTCCTAGCTGAGGTCCAGGGATCCCAGCTCTGATTCTGGCTTTACACTGCCTCACTGGGTGACATTGGTGAAGTCAGCCCATCTCTTTGGATTTCAGTTAAGTTGAGGTTAGTTCGTTCTCAGCCTGAAACCTCAGCAATCTGGTGAAGTCAGGTGAATGGCATTGATTGGGAAGGTAGGAAGGACTTCAGGAACAGGAGATCCTGTTAGCCTTGGCTGTACCAACAGCCCCAGGAAGGACAGAATCGAATTTCTGGAACCACTGCATTTGGTAGTTGGAGAAGACATCTGAGGACTCTTTACCCATTGGGATATATTTTTTTTAACTCCAAACTTGGGTTCTATTTGTAAAGCTCATTGAACCTCAGTCTTCCTCCTGCACTAGCCAGTCAAGATTCCCTTGGTCTGTTCTTTTTAACCACTGACTCTCTTCTAAACTATAATTTAGCTGTAAACTCTGAACACAGAGAGAAATGGCTTTGTAGAGTGAATTTGTTGTACCGAACTACTCAGAACTCACTGGTTGTTGAGCTTCTTCATCAAAGAAAAGTGGAGTTAAAAGTTCTAGAAGAGCCAACGATATAGAAAATTCAATCTTTATCTTTGAGGCTCTCCCCTAACCTCTAGAGATTAAATATGGACAGAAGAAAGTGAATTTAAAAATGGGTCAGGTCAAGATGGCAGCAGGGAGGTAGGCAAAGCTGGACATCCCTTCCCTCCCCCACCACTACCCAGTGCAGCCATCCTGGCATCAAATCCTGAGGGGAAATGATGGAGCCAAGCAGGAAAGAGAGGGTGGAGATAGAGGGAGATGGATGAACTATCAATAAAACAAGATATAGGTCAATAAGTAATGAATGCCAAAGGGATGGCACTAAGTGGCAACGTCTATAAAGATGTTAAAAATGGAAACCCATGAGTCAGATCCAGCCCAGAGACCAAAAAGAAAAGAAAAAGAAAAAACAGGTCACTTGTCTCTGCTTTATCCTGAAAAGTCAGGCTATTTGGCAAAGAGGGTCTGCACTGGAACATTCCACCAGGCAAAGAAGCCAGCACTCTTCAGATAGGGTCTGACTTGCCAGTTCCATCTCTCTCACCTTCCTGAAATGTCCTCATCTGTACCTTGGTCCACTTCCCTCATGCATCTTACATGTGGACATTCCAACTTCAAGAACTCATTATAGCCGTTCAAAAGGAAGAGAACTCATTGGAAGCTAGATAAAATCTCATGGTCAGGTGGGATTTGTGGTTATTGAAGTCTAGGTAGGATTTTGGTGGATAGGAGAGGATTTTTCAAAGCGTTATCAGAAGGAAGAGGGTGCACAAAAATGCAGCAAACTGGCCACCAGGCTGAGCTGAGGGTCCACGCTGAGAAGAAGTGGGAGTAAAAAGTGGAAATCCAAACTGTAAAACACTGTAGATGCCATATGAATTGATCATGCTAACGGTGGAGGTCTGAGATTTTTCAAGCTCCGTGAGGAAAATGGAGTTTTAGGGACTGCAAAAATCATACATGTGAAGGGTCAAAAAGAAAAAAAGTGAGAGAAGCAACAACCTGGGTTTAGAGGATGGTACAGAAATCCAAGATGGCGGGCTGGAGTGTCTGGGCATGGTGGGAAGTAGCAGAAATGGTGAACAAAAGGTGAGACATGGCGAGGAAAGAACTTCCAGGACCATGTAGCTGGTAAATATGGAGAGTTGATGGACAGGGAGCAATCCAATAAAAATCAGCAGTGATCAGGCCAGATGCAAGACTGCTGTGAAGACTGTGTCACCCTTTCCTCCAGGCATGCCAAAAATCTGCTGATGGGGAACCTTCCTTCCCAAAGATTCACTCAAGTCTGTGTCTTCCAGGAAAAAGATGTGACTCCAGATAAAAACCTACTGACCAAGGTCCAAGATGCCGCCCTGTGGCTGGAGACCCTGTCAGATGCCAGACCTCCTCCCAAGTCTTCCCACTCCACCACATCTGCCATTGCTGACTTCTTCCTTGCCCTAACCATCTGCAACTCTGTCATGGTATCCACAACCACAGAGCCCAGACAGAGGGTAAGGACCAAGGATGAACTGGGACTAATAATAGTAAAGGGGTAGAAGGGAAGGTAGGAGGTAAGGAAGAATAGGTGAAGGAGAAACAAGGGCAAATGCCCTAATCAGAGACATAGACACTTGGGTCCTGGCCAAGTGTTGCCGTTTTGTCACTGTGAGACTTTGACCCAATCTCTTATCTTTTCTGAGTCTGTGTCCTCATTTTAAATAAAATGGAAAAAGTTATATATGAACTCTCTCTGCAACTTTCAATTTTTTTTATCTGCCTGCAAGATAGATATTAAGAGTTAGTGTTTACTGAGCACTTGGCTATATGCCAGCCCTATACTAAACGCTTGGCCTGCATTATCATTTAACCATCACAACCCCAAAGCACTATGGGCTTAACAAGTGAAGAAATGGTAAATCTAAGAACTTCAGTAACTTTTTAACAAAGGAGTAGGGTTAATATATGGCAGAACCATAATGATTACTAATACCATGTTACACTGGTCCCTGCTTTAATATAGGGATTAAAACATAATAAACACGGAGTGGTATTCTTCCCGTGGAAATATGCAGACAATTGTCACTTATGTAAAGTTTTACTTTGAAATTTACTGAAGTGGATTTGTCTTCAATTATCCACGAACCTTTTGCCAAGCTTTCTGAGGAGTTGCTGATGAGAATAACTAGGTGACAGAATGTGCAGTTATAAAATAAAGGAAAGGGGGGCTGGGTGTATAGCTCAGTTGGTAGAGTGCTTGCCTTGCATGCACAGGCCCTGGGTTCAATCCCCAGCACCCAAATAAATGAATAAAGGGAATTCACCCAGGCACCAAACCACAATCTTCTTTTAAGATGCCCAGATTCCAAACTACTCTGAGAGGTTACTTTGGTCCCAGGAAAAATCACCAAGTGATCAGAAGTTTTCAGGAAGATTTGGGAGTCAAAAAGCATTATCTGAGAAATTATTTTGAGAAGGGAGGAAGTGCCTACCATTTTGGAAGAGACGGCATCCAACTATCAGTTTTCAAGTTCATGGGGGGATTCGAGCAGGTAGAGAGCTCCAGAGCCCAATCTCTGGAGTCAGGCAGACCTAGATAACGAGTCCCAGCTCTACCAGCAACACACTTTTTGGTGGTCGTGGCCAATTTATCTAACCCCTCAGTGCCTCAGCTTCCTCATCTATACACCAAGATATTGATCATATCCCATAAAGTTGCCGGAAAGATGAAATGAGATACTGCATGCAAAACTAAAGCAGATATGGTTAGGGTAACGATTTGGGGAATGTGAACTCATACACCAGTGCCTGACTTCCATGTCCTTGTCTTCCCTGTGTCTCTGATCAGAGTGGAATGACAAAGGAAAATGGGCACCGTCACCCCTAGACTGTCAGGCCTAGAAGGAAACATCTGAGCTCCCCCATTTCGTGGGTGGGTAAGTCAAGGCCCAAAGAGGAGAATTGCCCTTGATCTCAGGAGGCCCAGATAGTCCTCTGAATGCAAAATTGTCTTCCTGTTCTGCATGAGATAGCTTGGTAGTAGTTCCAAAATGTAATGTTCGACTTTCCTCCTGACCACAGGTCACCATCCCACCCTCCAGCAAGGCTCTGGGGATGTCCCTGGAGAAGATCCAACAGCTCTTCCAGAGGTTGAAGCTAATGAGCCTCAGCCAGTCATTCTCATCCACTGCGCCCTCTGACACAGACCTGGGGGAGAGTTTAGGGGCTAACGTGCCCCCCACAGACTCGGATGAGAGAGACGATGCCTCTGTGTGCAGCGGAGACTGCTCCACCGATGGCGGCTACAGGAGCAGCACATGGGACCAGGGTGACATCCTGGGGTCCGAGTCAGGGGCATCCTTGGAGGAGGTACCAGGGGCCCCAGCTCTCGGCCTGGCCAGTCCCGAGTTCTGTTACGAGGCCGAGAGTCCTGACGAGGCGGCCCTGGTGCATGCGGCTCACGCCTACAGCTTCACACTGGTGTCCCGGACACCCGAGCAGGTGACCGTGCGTCTGCCCCAGGGTACCTGCCTCACCTTTGACCTCCTCTTCACCCTGGGCTTTGACTCTGTCAGGAAGAGAATGTCCGTGGTTGTGAGGCACCCGCTGACCCGCGAGATCGTCGTCTACACCAAGGGTGCAGACTCGGTCATCGTGGACCTGCTGGAAGACCCGGCCTGTGGTGAGTCGTGCCCTCCAGGGACAGAGGGCTCTGAGGTTTGATGGGCAGTGTCAGAAGGCAATGAGCTCAAGGTATAGTGTCACCTCATCTGGCAGGCCCCAACTAGAATCCAGCCCCACAAGATAGTCTCTAAACAAGCTCCTTGAAACACTGTATTTTACATCACTCTGACCCGGAGAATCATTGCTCATTAGTGTATTAAAGACTCTCTACAGGCTTGTGATAGGGAAGGCTCTTTAACTTGTCTAGTTTTCCAGACTCATTCACACATGGATTATCCACATGCAGTGTTTTTGGTTACATCAGCATATCCATTAACAAACCTAGGACACAGTATGCTCCTCGCCCTTCACTTTGGACAGCAGCCAACTCAACCCGGGGAGAGAAGTGACTTGGAGAGACGACAGGGTTAGCTAGTGTGAAATCCAGGGTCCAGGGATCCCGGATCCCAGTGTATGCACTTTTCATGCTGCCAGAACCCGCATTGGGCCCAGTTCACTGTGGGAAGCCTCAAGTGTCCCTCCCTATCATCCTTTTCCCCAGATGGATTTTCATAAACTTGCACCAATCCAGAAAAATGTTCCAAAGTCCCTACATATCAGTGTCCAATTTTGGAGCAGCATGAATTAGTGTGCAGCCGCTTCCTGATTGCTAACAAGGAGAAGACAGTTACGGGCCCATGATTCTCCCAGGATAGTAGATTCCAGCCAAGTTTTAGAATTGCCCAGGCAGCCCTGTGCCGACTGCATTATCAGCTATGGACCACAGCCAAGAGGTTCGTGGGGATTGATTAGTGTTTAGAATGGGAAGGGAGCTAATTAGTTCTCTTCATCCCCAGCCTCTAGCAGACAAGCAAATTCAGTGCTTCTGAATGGAGGGAGCCACAGTACTCTATCTGTGGGTGACAGCCATCCAAGTTACCTTGGAGATGTTTGTTTGTTCCTCACCTGATTGCAAAATGAATTAGAGGTGCTTCCAAGGAAAGACAATGTTACTGTGAGAAATGAGAAATACTTTGAAAGAAAGAGGAAAAATTAACCCCAGTTTTAACATATTTCCAGTGTTTGAACGTTCAGTTTGACTATGAGGTTCCTGGAAGCCTCAGCAAAAAGGTAAACTCAAAAGCTCATGAATGGAAGACAAAAGGGTTTCATCTCAAGCACTGGTGTCTTTGAAAAAAAAATATCATAAGGCAATGCCCAAGTGAGATGTGCTTAAGGCATCTGAGCAATGAGAAAATAATACTTGGAAGGATTTTTTTATAGCATATAAAAACAGCCTCAATGTAACATTATGGAAAAAAAAAAAAAAAAAAAAAAAAAACCTTTGCTGGACTTCTTTATGCTTATGTCACTATTAAGAATTATATTTTTAGTTTTGCATTGTACACAGGGTTAGGCGAGGTGCACATATTCTGTTCACTACTTAGGACCTCTAGAGATCTCACTCCAGCCCTGCTAAAGGCAGATTCTGAAGTCTTTTCCAAACTCAGCTACACAGAGTGCTGCGATTGATGAGTGGTGTCTGTGATACTTAGGAAATGGTGAGGACCAGGATCCTGCCCCACACCAGCCAACCCAGGATCCAAAGCTTTGCATTTTCTGATTAAAGTATAAGAATTTCAAGAGAAAGTTGACTTCTGAAAGGAATTTATCATGTAGAACATCACAGAGGAGAGTCTGAACAGCACACTCAAATATTTTTCACAATAAATTTACAGGAAATGCAAAAAAAAAAAAATTTTTTTTTCCTAAGACCCTCTTCTGTATAGAAAGCCTAATTGAGCATGGCTAGCGTGAAGGATTTAGCTACTGAGATTCAGGTTTTAATTGTTTTGAAACCTAACTTGATACAAGAAAGATGACAGGATCTCAGAGAACAATCTCAAAGTCAGGTGGCCACCCAGGGTCACCTCAGGTATAAATAACGATTCAGACTTCTGGTCCCGATTATGTAGAGCTTCCATGGGACTTTGAAATCTCTCAAGTTCCAGGTGATTTTCATGCCCATAGGTGTTTGAGAACAATACCGTAGAGCACCTACCTTCTTTAAGTAGCACTTTTTCCAACTAGGCTTTTGATGAGATGGAGTAGACAATTTAAGGACTCCTGGAGTTATTGTGCAGGGCGACCTGACATCCAGACAGCTCTACCATGTTCTTAGGGAGCACTATAGCGGGAATGCCACTGCTGGGAAAATCCCCAGGGAATGGGATTCTTCAGCATTTTTGTGCATGGTCTTATGGGAAATAATGACTATTTGACAGTGGGTGACGTTGATGTGGAAAAGAAGCTGAAGAAAATCCGTGCCCGGACACAAAAACATCTAGATTTGTATGCAAGAGATGGCCTACGTACCCTGTGCATCGCCAAGAAGGTGAGAGCAAATTCCTCCAGGCACGCTTTGAGTAGCTTCAGGTGGCTCAACAGACTTAGCCCTGCTTTGGTGTCTTTAAAAAAGACGCTTGCCGGGCACGGTGGTGCATGCCTGTAATCCCAGCGCTTGGGAGGCTGAGGCAGGAGGATCACAAGTTCAAAGCCAGCCTCAGCAATGTTGAGGCACTTAGCAACTCAGTGAGACCCTGTCTCTAAATAAAATACAAAAAAAGGGCTGGGGATGTGGCCCAGTGGTCTGGTGCCCCGAGTTCAATCCCCAGTACCAAAAAAAAAAAAAAAAAAAAAAAAAAAAAAAAAAAAAAACGCTTAGTGTTGGTTGTTTTTTTGCATTTTCAAGATAAGCTATCCTGATTTGCCACAAAAATTCATGACTTTGACCATTTTGTTGGAGCACAAATTTGAGCAGCAAGATCCCATATCAGTGTGGTTTTCCTCGTATGTGTAACGGTAACCTGTAACTCAATTTTAAAGTTACAATTTTGCATTATTCGCCTGGATTTGAATTGGGAGGGCTTTTATGTGTTCACATACAGTCTTAATGGTTGGCTTCTCTTGAAAATTTAGAGGATCTGGGTCTCTGTTGAATGGCAGCTGTCAGCTACAAGCGTGTAGTAGCTGATTCCCGTGCTGGGGGACTTAGGGACACATTCAGCAATGTTCTACTGTGGGCCATGACCCTTACTGCACCCTACTGAATTACCCTGGGTCCAGTAATTATCATGTAGATTACCCATCTCATGCTCCACAGATCTTTGATTTGCAGCATGTGTAAGAGCAAGAGGGCTGTGAATTGCAGAGTGGAGGCATCTGAACAGGAACCTAATGTCAGGTACAAGTGCCATGATGGGCTAGGTGGTGGCTTCTCCTCCCTAAGTCCCCAGTGTGCTTCATTTCTCTTATTATGCTCAGTGCAACCTACAGATCAAGAATTCTTGCTTCAAAGCTAGACACCCCCACCCATGTGCAAGTCCCAGTCTCACCACTTTGCCTGAGATGTTTGTTGTTGTTTTTTCCCAAAAAAATGGTGCAACTGCTCCCTACCTTATTCAGTTAACTAAGGTTAATGCACATATTATGCCAGGGACAGTAACAAGTGCTTATTACGCTGGATTAGAATTATACCCTTATTTGTGCATATTTTGTCCTTGCTAATAGACACTGCATTCCTCAAAAGCGAAAGGTCTGCCTGTGTCTTGTGGGTTTGTGCTATAATGTTCCACACAGGAACTGGGACTATTTGGTGCACAGAAAAAAGAATCATTAATTTATACAAGAGGATGCCTGTTGATACCACCACTTACCAGTGATGATTAGTTCTGCTTTCTCACTGTTGAAGTATAATATCAGAGAAGCACACCAAGGCAAGCATATAAGGCTGGGTTTATTTAAAAAGGGGTAACATAGAGTTCTCCTGGGAGGAAGAAGGGGACCATAGCTGGTATCTTGGTATCCTCAGAAGCGAGGTGTTCTTCCCTTTTTGTGTGTCTTAGGCTTCCTTTGCTCTCCTTCCTGCATATGTGACTAGGCCTAGGAATGCCCGGTGGGCTGAAGGGGGAAGGGCAGGATGGAGCAGCCCAGGACACATTAACTAACAACCTTCTAGCTCCTTGTGGGGAGGGGCAATTCCTGGGACAGGTTGGGGTAGGTTCTGCATAAGAGTGGAAGCAGGGCTCTGAAGGAATTAACATTTCAAGCCTTCAAGGGTCAGTCTCCAACTTCCAGAGACTCACCCAAAATTGGCTTTCTTGATCCAACCTGACTTGATTTACCTATCTAGGCTGACTTCAATATCATGTAAAAAGTAGGGTCTGCAAGTGCTAATGGACTCTGAGGGAAGAAGAGATGGCCTAGCAGAGTGGTCCCTAGAATATAAGGCTGCCCTCTCCTCTCCAGCCTTGTTTTTGGCCCCCCTTGCAACCTTACTTTTGATCTTTCCACCAACTGATATACTCAAGGCCAAGTTCCTTGCTATTCCCCGGGCTTTGCAATTCCCCAGGGCTGACCCTTGCTCATCATCGCACTTTAGTTTGCCTGCCACCTGTGCATAGACCTGAACAGCCAAAAGCAAACAGCCCTCTCTCCCAGTTTTCCTCTTACCCCCTCAAACTCCATGATATCTTCCTTCATTGTCTGCACAGTACTCCCGAAAGTGATCTCTTAACTTACTTAGCTAACGTCTCTCCTCTTCCACCAGCACGTCAGCCCAGTTCTAGGACCTTGTCTGCCTGATCATCTGCAGTGCTCTGAGCGTGCTGGGGATTCAAACGATGTTTGGTGGTATAAGAAATACAGATCAATCTTTCACTGATAAAACATTGAAAGCCGGGCGCGGTGGCGCACGCCTGTAATCCCAGCACTTTGGGAGGCTGAGGCAGGAGATCGCGAGTTCAAAGCCAGCCTCAGCAATGGTGAGGCACTTGCAACTCAGTGAGACCCTGTCTCTAATAAAAACACTAAAAAGGGCTGGGGATGTGCCCAGTCAATGCCCCTGAGTTCAATCCCCGGTACCCAAAAAAAAAAAAAAAAAAAAAACATTGAGGAGACAGCCCCCATCTGATGATGTCATGGAGCTCAAACAGGCCTGCAGATGTGGAGGAAGGATGCCACTTGCTGACCCACCCACAGTTATTAACAAGCCTTTCTGTCCTGAAGGTAGTAAGTGAAGAGGACTTCAGGAGATGGGCCAGTTTCCGGCGTGAGGCTGAGGCATCCCTTGACAACCGAGATGAGCTTCTAATGGAGACGGCGCAGCATCTGGAGAATGAACTCACCTTACTTGGTAGCTAAAAATAAGTCATCATTATACAAAAAAAAAAAAAAAAAAAAAAAAGGAATTCCCTCAGTTGGAAGGGAGTTCTTGGCTCTGATTCTGATGCCACTATGGAGTTGTCTCAATTAGCAGCCTTCCCTGGGTACCCTTCCAGGTATTTGGCATAAACGGGCCATGTCATTACCCAACCCAGGTTTCCTGAGGAGGCCTGGGAGCATTCCTACACTCTCTGCTGGAAGAAGCCTGTGAATTTGGCTCTTTCTCCAAGAGCACATTCCTCTGTCCATTCAAATGTTGAGCCCCAACTATGGGTCAAGTAACATGCTAGGCTTTGAGGCTACAACAGGAGCAAGAGCCACAACTCTGCCGTTCCAGAACGCACAGTCTAGCATGATACTGAATCATCAGGCAAGTAACTTCATCACTCTGAACAAGTGATAACAGCTGGGCTAGAAGAGGAACCAGATGAGACCGAAGCACAGGTAGAGGTGCCAACCTGGCCCCTGGGCCAAGGTGGGCTGAGGAAGACCATTAACTGAAAGGGAGAATTTTCTAGGCAGAGGGAAGGACCCAAACGAAGGCCCAGATATGAGATCCTCTGTGGCTGGACCAAAGTGTGGGGGAAGAATTGATGGGAGGTAAGAGAGGTCAGGGGGGCCCAGACTATGACGGATTAAATAAATCATATGCTAAGTGTTTGGAGAGAGAAAGGCTAGATTACAAAAATTGCCCTGACTACTGATGTATGGAAGGTAGATTGACATACTGGGGGAAGATAAGAAGCATCGAGACTAATTGAGAGGTAGGTTGCATTCCTACTGTAAGAAAAACATTGCAAAAGAGGAGGCTGTGTTTATCGGCATCAGACCTTGGGAACGAAGTCTTGCCAAGGCAGTGTCTGACAGCATGCACTGACAGGGAAGTGATACCAGAAGATGAGGGCCGAGTTCAAGCGCTGTCATGACCTTGCTGTATGCCCAGTGACACATCCCTGTACCTTAGCTTCTCTTAGGTTCCTGTGTCTTGGCCACAGAAGCCTTTGCTTGCTGCTTTATAAGGTCCTTTTAAGCTAGACATCAGAGTCACTTAGTAATAGCCGAGAGTGGGCAGGCCAGAAACTACTACACAAGGCCACTGAGGTTGCCCCACCAGGGTGCCTGGTCACCTCCTGGCCTCCAGGCGGCCTCTCTGGGTAGCACTGTGGTCCCAGGTGGGGAGAAGCCTCCATCAGCTTGCTCTGGTAAACAAGAGCTTGTCAGAGCCTGCCGGCCTCCCCTGGCTGGGAAAGGCTTCACGCCCTTCCCGTGTCATTTTCCCTTCGCACAAATAAATGTGTTTTTGTTCCTCTCCCCCTCACTCTGCTTCTCTGTAATATAAGTCATCTTCAGAAGCTCACCCTGGGAGAGAAAGAGGAGACTCCTGCTGTCGCTTTTCCTGGGGTTGTTTACTTCCACTTTTCAAGCTGAAACACAAAACAGGCACATTTGGGGACACAGAGGTTCCTTTTCTCCCCTCAAGATAGCTTCGGAAGTAGAGGACTGGGCTGGGCAGAGATTTCCTCTTGCCACCAAGAAACTGGCATGCCATTGGGAAGCTGCCTTGTCTGCATGCTAGGTCTCCTAATATGAAATGATCTCTTCAATATGCACCCAATGTAACTGCTTTGCCAGCCTATTATTACTCTGGATTATTAGAAGAAACAAAATGCCTTGCTCCTGCCCAGAGTGAAATGGGTAGCCATTAGTCTGTGGCCTGAAATGAATCTCAATTTAAATGCAGATTTATTTTTGTTTCATCACTTAGCAACTATTCAATATTTGGGTATATATATATATTCATCAGGATTGATGCAAAGCTTGAGATCCTTCAAAACCTATGAAATCTGCCTGTACATTATGTAAAAAAAAAAAAAAAAAAGTTAATTCCAGTGTGATCAGTTACAAAGAGTTCAGTGTCTCCACATCTTCCTGCTCTTTCTGTGACAGTTCAGAACACCAAAACCTCTCCCCTGCACTCGGCTCAGCCTCCTAAGTAACCGCTAGCCACGAATTTCATTCTGCTTCCTCCAACCCCTAATCCATTCTTTAGAATGATTTTAAAGCACGAACTGATCCCGTCCCTCTCCAAGTTAACACCCTTTAATAACTCTCGTTGCTACCAAATAAATTGCAAACCCCTCAAGGCTGACAAGACTCTGCCTGCAGCCCTTCTCTTCCACCCTGGCTACAATTCTCACTTCATCTTTGACACATTCTCAGCAAGGCCTTCCCTGACCACCTAGGTGAAGTACAGGTCTCCTCGTGTGTATGCACAGGGAACACCGGCTTTTTCTCATCACCTAGCTCAGTTATAAATCCTTCTGCGTTGACCTTTGAGCTCTGAGAGGGTAGGAACCAGCTCTACCTATTTCATTGTTTAATCCAGCACATATTAATAGCATTTAATAAATAAGATTTAATAAACATTGACTTGCTTCATAGGGCTTTGGGGAACTGAAGAAGCTACTATTTCACCATAAATGTGAGCTCTGGTGTCTTTGATCACTCCAGGAGCCACTGGGATCGAAGACCGGCTGCAGGAAGGAGTTCCAGATACAATTGCTGCCCTGCGGGAGGCTGGGATCCAGCTCTGGGTCTTGACAGGAGATAAGCAAGAGACAGCGGTCAATATCGCGTATTCCTGCAGACTGTTAGATCAGACCGACACCGTTTACTCCATTAATACTGAGAATCAGGTAAGACCCAAGGAGGAATCACATGTAAGTATAGAGCTTCTCCCCAGTCAACAGGAGGTAGACTCATGGGTAAGATTTGGGCACACAAGGAATGCACATGTACCCCCAAAGTATCACTGGATCTTACAGCTCAGAGGGTCCTGGTAATCACGCAGCTTACTATATGCCCTCATGTCGTCTGATCTTTTGTGTTAGTACCAACATTACAAAGTCGTACCTCTCCCCAAAGCCAGCCTCAGCAAAAGTGAGGCGCTAAGCAACTCAGACCCTGTCTCTAAATAAAATACAAAATGGGGCTGGGGATGTGGCTCAGTGGGCGAGTGCCCCCGAGTTCAATCCCCAGCACAAAAAAAAGTAGTATTTCCCCCAAATTCCATTAATTCCATTCCTGGTCCAGTCTCCCTGTTTTACAAATGAGGAAACTGAAGACAACCCCCAACACTCAGTTTTTATCAGAAACTAGCAAGTGACTAAGTCTAGAACGCTGTTCTCCTGCAGGACTAATGCTTTTTACACTCAAACAGTATTTACTCAAGAACCGCATTTTTAAGTTTCTTATGACAACATTAATTCATACGTCAGAACAGTCATAATTAAATTGAAATTGTTCCAAGTTGTAGGTCATGGAGCAGAAACCCGAAGGGAATTATAAGGTAAGTCCAATGTGTTTTGATGGGGGAAGAGGGAGAAAGAAGCAAAGTCCTAAAAGGCAGTTTCCAACCGGAGTAGGTTGTAGAGGTTGTCGGTGGCAGGAAGTGAGGTTCAGGAAAGTGCTGTGTGAAATCTGAAGAACGTCATTCCAAGCTTTTATACAATTTTGTATTTAGGAGGTAAAAATCTATTTTCACCGTGAAAATTAGAGTGACACCATCTTCTTGGCAAGGAGGATGGGGGGGGTGAGCATACAGATGTGCACACCTGTCAAAGGAGACAGGGATTGGATTGAGGGAGGATGCTGCAGGCTGGTGGGCATCCCCTGGGGAAAAGGATGGAGGAGAAAGGCTGAGAATTAAAGCAGCCAGGAAAAGAAGAAGTGAGGACACTGGCCTCTCTCCTTCGGGTTGCCGGAGTGCACTCTAGACTGAAAGTTTGGGAAGTTTTACATTTGGTTTTCATTCCATGCACGAGTATTTGAAAACACACACACAGTCTACTGTGAAGAATGCCTGAGGACCTTTAGATTATTTTTAATCCTTTTCCGTCAGATGCACAGATGATGCTTGATTAAACACCAATGAATTTTGCAGATACTCTCATGTAAAACTATAGCTTTAGTATCATGCTTAGGAAAGAAAACTGATTTTCAGCTTGTTCAAGTGCTTGATCTCTATAATAGTCTTCTTCCCTGTCCTGCTTGCAATAGGAAATTCAGTCTGCTGTGATCCATCCGCCCACCCCCGTTAATTCTGAAAGGAAGATACATGCAAACCTGTGAGGTGGCCAGCAGGAAGGGGGGGGGGGGGGTTCTGTTAAAAGCAGTGCATTCTTTTTGATTAACTAGCCCAAGTTCCCAAGAAACAGTGAACCACACTCCAAGTAGTCAATTCAGTCATGGAATCTTTAATTCCATCCTGTCAATCCTTTTATTACTGCCCAGGACCCTCCAACATGATACCTGAGTCCTCATCCTGCCTATAGCCCTGGGCCACTAAGCCTGCAATATTAGTCGTTTTCACCTTTGCCTGGGATTAAGTGGTAGGTACATAAATATGTCAAGCCAGAAAGTAGGGGGAAAAAAAAAAAGAAACACATTCTAAATCTTAGATTTATTTAAACCCCAATTTAATGTAATTACTTATTCAGTGGATATTTTCTCCAAGGGTTTTAATTTGCCTAATTCATTATAAATTGATTTAGGGCTACTGTCTCTTTCCTACGTTATCTTAAAGCATTATTGCAAATTCTGAGACCTATCTAGACCTCAGGCTTCTCATCCATAAAATGAGGGAAATACCAAATCATCCCCGGAAGTGTTAATTTGTCAAGAAATTTTTAAAGGGACTAATAACAAGAACAGCTTTTATTAACAACCTGTAGTGTAGCTTAACATAGTCTAAATACCCTACTTCTTGAACTTCACTCTCCTAATCTGTACAAAAGGGATTTAAAATATTTACTTAAGAGGCTACTGGGAGGATTAAACCATAGAAAAGCACTCACTTATAGTAACCAATACTAGTTATCTATTGCTATATAACAAATTGCTCCAAAGTTTAGCAGTGAAACAGAGATTTATGATCGCGTGGTTTCGACATCCAGGAGCATCCTAGCAGGGTGCCTGTGATTCAAGGTCTCTGTTGAGGTTGTGGTCAAGCTGACAGGACTCTGCCAGAGGCTCAGCTGGTTAGGTGGTTTGGGAGTAAGAAGAGTCTTGCTTCCAAGTCCACTCATGTGATTGGCAGCAGGCCTCTCCACAGAGTTGCTACACGACACAGCAACTGATTTCTTCTAAGGCAAGTCTTTCCTATGGAATGAGAAAGCGTATCAAAGGGGAAGCCACAGTCTTTTTATAACCTAGTCTGGGGGGTAACACCTCTTCATTTTTGTGTCATTCTTCTTCATTAGAAAGGAATAGGTAGATCTAATGCAGGCTCCGTGGAAGGAGATCATGCAAGGGCATGAACACCAGTAAATGGAGATCACTGGGAATCATCTTAGAGATTGGCCACCATCAAAACTTGACAGTGAATAGTCACTCCTGTAATTAATACTTTAAAAAGTTGGAAATAAGCGAGTCAAGAGATTTGATTTTGAGGCTGACATTCCCAGTGCCTTCCTGAAGACACATATTGGAGGAATTTGTATAATCAATACCAACCCCACTTCCAGCAAGGACCACCTTGTGTTCTTTCCCAGATAAGTTCCTCTAATATAACCCCTTGCTCCTGGAACCACTTCCTGTGGCTCCTCCAGGCTCTGTGCATCCCCCATTGCCTCAAAACTTTATTATTTCCTAAAGGAAAACTCAGGAATAATGAACTATGGCCATATTTGCTCTAGAATTTATTCTAGACGTTCCCAGACAGAACTCTTAACAGTATCCCACAAACCTGTCCCTCCAGAACTACCTTCACAAGTTTTGCTGATATCTGCATATGACCCATATTGTTTCTAATTAATTATTATTCAAATGATTCAACTTAAATAAAATATTTATTTATAGAATAATTCCTTTATGGGGGGACACTGGGGATTGAACCCAGGAACACTCAACCACTGAGCTACACCTCCCAGCCCTCCCCCTTTTTTTTAATTTCATTTTGAGACAGGGTCTCACTAAGTTGCTGAGGCTGGCCTCAAACTTGCAATCCAAACTTGCTATCTTCCTGCCTCAGCTTCCTGAGTTACTGGGATTACACCACAACCCAGCTAGAATAAAATTTTAGCACTTCAAAAACATGAAAAAAGTATTATCCCTTGCCATGGATAAAAGAACATTATAAAGTAATTACCATATAAATAAAGCAATGCTGCTAAAATTATTACTGCCGTCTTTCACAGCCTGCTCAGACGTTACACACACATTAAAAATATAATGAGAACCAGACCCGATTTTATCTTTGATATAGTCAATCTTTAGTAAAAAGTAATGGAAAACACTAATAAATAACTTCCTCACTATATTTCAAAGTAAACATCAGGAAAAAAAAGGGGGGGGATTTCTTTAAACGATAAGACTTTCAGAGGGATGGTCTGTTCAACTCAAAGTGAGCAACATTTCATGTAACAGTTCTTATGACTTTCTATGGAGTAGACCAATAGATAAATCCACACCAAACCAAACCAAAAAAAAAACCTACATCTACCTTGTGTTTTTTTTTTGTTTGTTTTGGTACCAGGGATTAAACTCAGGGGCACTCAACCACAGAGCCACATCCCCACCCCTATTTTGTATTTTGTTTAGAGACAGGGTCTCACTGAGTTGCTTTAGTACCTCGCTTTTGCTGAGGCTGGCTTTGAACTTTCGATCCTCCTGCCTCAGCCTCCCCTGCAACTGGGATTATAGGCATCTTTTTAATTAGGAAGCCACAGTTCCGGTAGTAATGACCCTGCCTCCTCTACTGTGTTTGGATGACCTTGGGTGAGTCACTAAAGGGTTCATTGCTTTCATCTACCTCATCTCTAAATGAGGCTCTGTCCTACCCACAAGGATGCTCTAAGGAGCAAAGCGCACTGAAATGACCTGTTAAAAAAAAAAAAAAAGCACCATAATCACATGAAATATTGTCATCATTTACCATCATATTAGTATGATTTATCTTAAACCAACCTTGGATCAGTCCCCATCTTGCTGAGTTATTTTTCACTTCTCAAGGAGTGTCTCCTATTTGAGGCATTAATTTGATTTCAAGTTAATATTGCTTTGGTGCTATTTAAAATATTGCAGAAAAGGTAAACATTGGAGAACAACTCCTGAGTCATATCTATGGTAGCAAAATTTTGTAATTACTAAATTGAAAATTCTGACGTACATTTGCAAAGTCGCTCACTGTGGTCATAACCATATTCTGTAACTCTGTGCAGGAGACCTGTGAATCCATCCTCCACTGTGCACTGGAAGAGGTCAAGCAGTTCCAGGAGCCACAGAAGCCAGACTGCAAGCTCTTCGGCTTCCGCCTACCTTTTAAGACGCCCCCCACCACCAGAGCCATGGCTCCGGAAGTCGGACTGGTCATCAACGGCAAGACGTTGAATGCCATTTTCCAGGGCAAGCTGGAGAAGCTGTTTCTGGAGCTGACCCAGTATTGCCGGTCTGTCCTGTGTTGCCGCTGCACCCCACTGCAGAAGAGCATGATCGTCAAGTTGGTGCGAGACAAACTGGGCGTCATGACGCTTTCCATAGGTACCCATCCTGCATAAGGCACAGGTGGCAGCTTGGTTGGGATTATCTGACAAAAGGCCTGGACCAGAGGTGGGAGGTCGGGATCAAAGCAATGTGCTTAGATTCATGAAAGCCATTGCCTCGGGAAGTTCAAGGCAACAATCGAAATGTGGCAACTAGGTCCAGCCGAACCTGCAGGTAGCTCAAAGCGTCACCAACGCCGCACACCCAGGCCATCTCCATCCAGACGTGCAGCCCATTTATCCTTTCAGTTCTACAGGGAAATACCTCAGGCTTAAGAGTATGGAGCTCTGGCGAGGAGATTTTAAAAATCCAGATTGTCTCACTTTTTACATGTATTCCTAAATGTGAGACTAGCACAGAGCAGGTTCTCCATAAATGCCGGCTGGTTGGTTGACGAAGCATTACTCTGAGAGGATAAACTTCCCTCATTGTGAAGCACAGAGATATAAACACTCCCCACTTACCTCCACCAACATCCAGACCTGGTTTACAAGAGTCTCCACTAACTATGCAGCCGCATCTCCTAGCATGGCCTCCTCCATTGCCCAACCTAAGGAAAACTGTTTACCATTCTTTACCAGCCTTGTCTTCTAACCTTTTGTGAGGAATTTCCTCTATAAAAACATTCTATCCATTGCTATGTAACCTTCCCTTCCCCTGCGATTGCCACAGCACCCACTGCCTTGGGAACAAGCACTGTTCTACCTTCATGGTGGCCTCCCCATTATACGATGTTTCCTTCACATTTGATGCCATACCACTGCATGCCAAACATGTCCAAGTCCCAGCAATCCTCCCTTATCCACGTTCTACTTTCCACAGTTGCAGTTACCCATAGTCAACTGAGATCCAGAAAGAGCAGATAGAAAATTCTAGAAATAAATTCCTAAGTTTTAAATAATCATTATAGTATACTCATTTACTATAATGTTCTATTAGTAGCTCTTGTTAATGTCTTATTGGGCTCAATTTTTATCGTAGGTATGTACATGCAGGAAAAACCTAGTATGTAGGGTTGGATACTATCCATAGTTTCAGACACTCACTGGGGGTCTTATAGCCTATCCCCCACAGATAAGGGAGGACATGTTGCTTTCACTAAAGGACATTTCTACAGATGGTGCCAGCCTCTCTTCCTCCTACACAGCATGGAAAGAGAACATTATTTTTTTCTTTTAGTGTTTCAAACAAGAGACATACTATGGTGTTTCCCCTGGTCTTCAGGCAAAAGCAATTTGGAATACAAAAGTGGGGGGACCCGCTGCTAGGCAGGCAGTAGAGCTTTGGCAACCACATGCTACTGTTGTACCCGAGTCGTCATCTTCTGTAATTCAGTGCACAAGGCAATAGCCAGCACTGATCCTCTGAGGTCAGAGATTGGCTTCCCTCCTACGGCAACAGGAACAAAACCAGCAGGGCGGGAAATAGCAGAGTCCCCGCGCCTCTGCCTCTCCTGGAGTGCCCGCTGAAGAGGTGAAAGGTCAGCTTTGTTCTGCTGTGGGGAGGATGACAACTAGGCACTGGTGTGCTCTCAAGAAAAAGTCTACCTGTGATCAATTTTTAATGGACACAATTATAAAAATTTGTGGGGGGAATAATACTAGGGACAGAATTTGTAAGACATTCTTGTTGCCAAATAGGAGAATGATTTGCTCTCTCCTTCGTGTCCAGATCCTCTAGGACGAGTAATATAAACTCAACTGCAATTTATTCTAAGAAGTTACTAGAAAAGAGAGAGGAGAATACCAGTGACCGTCTATGATAGGAGCTGGCAGAGCAAAGCCCGCAGGTGGAATCCAGGGTACTACAGGTGTTGATGTGGATGCTGATAGTGCTTTTTATGTGTACATAAACGTGTATACGTGTATATATGCTTTTTATGTGTATATACACGTATACATACACACATACATTTTTTTTGGGGGGGGGGGTACCGGGGATTGAGCTCAGGGGCACTCGACCACTGGGCCCCATCCCCAGCCCTTTTTGTATTTTATTAGAGACAGAGTCTCACTGAGTTGCTAAGTGCCTCGCCATGGCTGAGGCTGGCTTTGAACTGGCGATCCTCCTGCCTCAGCCTCCCAAGTGCCGGGATGACAGGCATGCGCCCCCGCACCCGGCTTGCTTTTTATACTTTTAAAATTTTACCAAGGACTACTAGCCTTTAGTGAGAATAGTTGATTTGTTTGATTTTGTGTCTTGGCTCACAAATCCTAAAATATTTACTATCTGACCCTTTACAGAGTTTAGTTTGCTGGACTCTAGTTTAAAAGATGATCACTGGGGACAGTCAGGCTTCAGGGGAAGGCTCCGAAGATGGAGTTGAGTAGAGCACTGTATGGGCCACTAAATTAAAATTAAGTAGAATGTCAACAGCCATTTGTGGCCCATGGTTCTGTCGGGATGGGGTAGAAACAGACCATTTCTGCCTTCAAGGACAGTCCTGGTACAGAGGAATGCCATGGGTGTCTAATGTGGCCTCACCTCCAGTGTCATGGGACAGTTTAGTTCACTGAATGGAAACTCAATGCAAGTGAATGTACTTCAACCAAGAAAAAAAAAAAATAGGCTCATTTCCTATATTCAGAAACAAAACAAAACTGAATGCCATTCCTCTCCATGGACACCATCAACAATCTGATGATTTGGTGGCCATTATTCCAAGTTAGGAAAGTGTGTTGGCCCTGGAATCCGATCTAAGTTCCAGTCCTCCTGCATCTCTTCACCGTCTGGGTGGCGCGTCTCTAAATTTGCTCATATTCTCCATTTGCTCAACAGTAAAGCCCATTGTAACACTTGCAGAAGACTTTTGTAAACTCTCGAGGACTGCCCATGGCTTTCTGGATTACCATTGTAATCCCCCAACACCTCGTGTTCTGTTCAGAAAAAAAAAAAGACACTTAGTGTTTGTTGAATGATAAAGAAAAAAAAAGGTAGGGCTTCTCATCCATAGAAGAACAGACCTCTTGCAGGCCAAATGCTGTCACAATGACCTCCTATGGGAAATGTTAAAAGGATTCAGTTGTGGTGACATGGGGGACACTTTAGAGCCATTTCGCTGTCCCTGAGCTCTTAGACCAGGAATAATTCTGCATCCCGGCCTCTTTTTCAGGTGATGGAGCAAACGACGTGAGCATGATTCAAGCCGCTGATGTTGGGATTGGAATATCTGGACAGGAAGGCATGCAGGTGTTGTGCCCGATGCTGCTCTCCCTCCCCCCTGCTCTCCTCCATCCATATTGAAGGTTTAAGGAATGCCCCACAGCAGGGGGGGGACTTTGACAGCTTCATGGAACTACCGGGGGGGGGGGGGGGGGGGGGGGGGGGGGTCTTCCACACCTCTACTCGACCTCCATCCCCACATTCCCATGGCCCAGCCTTTCAAAAATAGGCATAGTGGAGGAGGTTGGCTTTTTACAGTGAGCCGATGATATCTGCACTCTCAAGCTGAATCGTACCCAAAATATAAGCCTTCCTCTGACTCCACACATCTGCCCTGTAACCCACGCCCCACGTTTCAGTGCCCTCCATAAGCAGTGATAGGCGCACGGGCATTCGAAACCACTTTAAATTGCTATTTTAGTCACGTGGGTAGATGGACGTACCCGTTGCTTGGTATACTTTCTCAGTGTACCTCGTTCACTGAAAATTTAGCTTGGACCGAGCAGACTTAACATGAGCTGCTATTCTTTCCCCTTAAAACAGACCGTCAAGATTGTATTTTCACTCCCCGTGCAGACATTTGGTGTTGGCTAAATGGGTAAGGATGAAAGAGCATTGACCAGGAAGCCACCAGGCACCTCTGTGTGACTCCGAGTGTCCTCCACGTGCCAACACTGTCAGGCCCTTCACGCCATACTACCTCACTGAATCTGAGTTGTCACCACAACCCTGTGTTAGGGACTCTTCTTCCATTGTTTTCAGAGGAGGAAACTGAGGCTCAGGGAATTGAAGTAACCTGACCAAGATTCATACCAGGATTTATAACTAGGTATATGCCAACTTCATATTCTTGAGAGTACTCGAGACTATTATGAATAATCCCAAGGGCAGAAGACATTTCGGTTCTGTGTAAAGGAGGGACTAGCCAACCATCAGCTCCATCGGTGACGGGTTCACTTCCCTCCATCCAGAGGTGCTGAAGGCTTCTCGGAAGCTGGAGAAATACTTGAATGGAAGCCCTCCTCTCTGGTTAACCATCACATCCCTGCAATGGCACCTGCCCCATACTGAGCCCCAGTAAATGCTTATCTGATAAACAAATGACGAGGACAGGACAGACCACACCAGTGCTCCCTCTGGTTACCCTTCTGGGAGTCTAGTGAGGTTTCAGTTTCCCAAGAGAGAGTGGGATGTCAGAATCCAAAAAATCCACCCAAGAGTGACGACCACATAATGACCTACCAACTCTAGACCTAGAACTGCCCTCAAGGGAACTTCTTTGGGACTTTGGTGGCCACAGATGGAAACTAAGGTCTCTGTTCTCCCCCATCAGGCTGTCATGTCCAGTGACTTTGCCATCTCCCGCTTCCGGCACCTCAAGAAGCTGCTACTTGTGCATGGTCACTGGTGCTACTCGCGCCTAGCCAGGATGGTGGTGTACTTTTTCTACAAGAATGTGGTGAGTAGCCCTGGGGGTCCTTGCTAGGGCCAGAGCATCTCACAAAAGGGAATGAGGCACGCTGACCTGGATTTTGGATCTTAAAACTGTTCCCTTCTCTGGGTCATAATTTCCTCTTTGATAAGAAAGGGCTAATACTGTTTTCTATAAAGTTAAGAATTGGCCATATTGTGCATAGGGGACAGCATGAGTGGTTATGAGCATGGATTCTGGAATCAGACACAGTGGGTTCAAATCTGGTTCCCATTTGGTGATGAACCTACGTCAGTCTCATCATCTGTAAAATGCAGATGGTAACAATACCATTCACATATACATACTGGGTTAGTTTTCTGTCACTATGACAAAATAACTGAGATAATCAACTTACATAGAGGAAAGGTTTGGTTTGGCTCATAGTGTTGGAGGTTTCACGCCATGGACAACCTATTGCTTTTGGGCCTGTGATAAGGCAGCATATCATGACAGGAACACCTGGCAAAAGATGCTATTCACCCCATAGCAACCAGGAAATAAAAGGAGGAGAGGAAGGGCTGGGATCCTAATATTTCCTTCAAGAGCATACCCCAGTGACCTCACTTCATCCCTCTAGACCCTGCCTGATAAAGTTTCCATCACCTCACCACAAAGCTTTGTCTCTAAAGAACACATCCAAACTACAGTTTGCGGTGTGAAGCACAAATGAAATCTTGTATATAAAGTATATAAAGTAGTAATAACTCTAAAGTTGGCAATGACAGAAAATAAGGGCTATTATTAAATTTCATGATATTTATTTTCTGATTGCAAGGAAAAGAGAATTGAGAAACAACCACCAGTCTGATTCGTACATTAGATTTCTCGCTCCAAATCAAACCATCAGAATTTGAGATGTGCACCCCTTGCCTTGCCAGAGTATAAGACCAGAGCCCAGGGCTTCAACCTGCATATCCCTTGAGGAGTACGAGGCTTCCTCCCAGTAGGTTGCAAGAGGGCAGGACCCTAAATGAAATCTATAGCTGCAACGATGTTTAGGGAAGGCTGCCCACCTGGGTGTAACATGACGGCTGACCTGGGAAAAGTCACTTCACCGAGCCTCAGTTTCCCCACCAACAGTATAAGGTGACTTTAGTGCTCTGTCAACATCGGGAGAAGTCAGTGTTTTTGTACTAACGAAGGGAAAAAAATCTGGAGTCTTTCATTACCTAGTTCAAGGACCTTTGAATAATCCCCAAAAGTCTTCAAATAGAATCGGATGGAAGAGAAATATTAGCCAAGAAGCGGCTACAGAACTGTTTTTCCTTTTTCCTCCTCCTTTCAGGCTCTGACACCATCACCCTCACTCAGGAACAAACTTTTCTGTGCAGAGTTCACTGCATATGTAAATAAACAGCATGACAAAAAAAAATCATGTAAATTCGATCAACTGGATGGTGATATTATCTCAGCAAGTCTATGCAAACAAGTCACTCCATTTGACTTGAAACTCACTGAGTATGAAAGACTGTTTACTTAGAATTCAAAATGCCCCCCCCTTTTTTTTTTGTGCATCCAAAGGAAACGTTCTTTTGAATGAGCACAGCCTCTTCTCTGCATTAAATTTATGAAACGAAAAGGAAACATTTCCAGCCAGCCACGCTTTCAAAGCTTAAATGATATTTATTTCGAGCCCAACGCCGTGCTTGAAATTGCGACACTGATGCCACATTATCTCCCCGCTGCAATTAGAGGGTGGAGAACTATGACTTCCACATCCGAAATCAATTTCGGAGGGGGATTAAAACACTGCCTGCTCTGAAATTGGAACAATGAATTAATTATGGCACCATCGCTCCTTGGGAGGGAAAGCAGGCATCGATCTCAGCCGTGCTGCCTCGAGATGCACCCTGGGAGATGCAAAAGATCCCAGCTAGGCACAGGAAGCAGCCAACAGGCACAATCCTACGAGGTTCTAGGGAGGAAGGAAGCACTCAGTGCGGTCGGAACTCCAGGATGAGTGTTAGAACAGAAAACAAATATTTGCTTCACCTACGTGTACTGCATGTCTGCTATATGTCAGAACAGCGCTGGGCCATGGGTCCAGGGCAGGGTCAGGTCAGCATTGGCCCCTGCCCTCAGGAGTCACCCTGTACTACATCAGCCCTCAGTGAGTTTTCTGCAAGGAGTCAGATAATGCATCTTTTCTGCTTTGCAGGCCATAGATGTCTAGAAGAATCTCAGGGTGTCAATCAAAAATAGGACCAAAAGATGTTGGGGGTGGGTAGAGAGAGAAGTTTGGAAATGAAGGTGCTCATTGCACTACTTTCTAGCTCTTAACTAGGTCAAAGGGCAACTGAGCACCTCAGAGCCGCATCTGCAGGCTGGGGCTAATGTTGTTATTGCTACTATTACTATCCATATTATATGAATATAACAAATATGCTGTGGGCAATGATCTTATAAACTTAGACAAATGATGTGTATATTGCACATCTAATGTACTATACTGACATAGTGGTATGCTATAAGGTATATCACACAACACCTAGAAGTTACAATTGGTTTTAGAACAAATGATAATGTTAACATATTAACAATGATACTAGCCTCTTCAAAAAAAAGCGCTGGCCCAACAGTTTTGAAAGGAGGATTCTAGTTTGAATGCAAATCTACTGAACGATTTCTAGTAAGACCCTTCTTGTCAGCGTGCCTCAGGACTAGAACTTTCTGTCTGTGGAGCTACTTCCAGGACCAGCTCTCCCCTGTGACTGGGTCAGACAATATGGGGATCCAGCTCATCTCCACAGAGGGAGATCTTGAGTGGGAAAGAACTTTAGAAAAAATAAAGCTCGATGTAGGCAAATTTTTCTGAATCCCAAAGGGTAAGCCTTCTCAGGAGATCACCTTCTGGTTTTCCTGCTCATGGTTCAGACTCTCTATCACTTTTCCTCTGAGACATTTCGATTCCAGTACCATGCTGCTGCCATCTATTCATCACCATGGTCTCCGCACTATCGTTCCCTTGACAGAGGACAGAATGATATTCAGAAAGGTTAAGCAGTTTGTCCAGGGTCCCACAGCTAGTGACAGACTGGGAGACTTGCTCACCAAGCCACGCTCTCTGCCTGCAGTGCTACGTCAACCTTCTCTTCTGGTACCAGTTCTTCTGTGGCTTCTCTGGCTCCACCATGATCGATTACTGGCAGATGATATTCTTCAACCTCTTCTTCACTTCCCTGCCACCCATCATCTTCGGAGTCCTTGATAAAGATGTCTCTGCAGAAACACTGCTGGCGCTGCCCGAGCTCTACAAGAGTGGCCAGAACTCCGAGGTAAGGAGCTCGGGCACACAGGAGGCGGCCTCGGTTTTTCCTTGACCACTAACAGCCCTTGAAGATCAGCGTAAGGACAGTTAGCTGGGGTCACAAACCCTGCATTCTGTCCACTGTCCTGCCACCTAACTCCCACGCCACTTGAGGTAACTCTTGTCCCCATTCCCAACCTGTACTTCATTTGCTGCTGAGGGTGTTTTAATAATTATAACAAGTGACATATTAGCCAGGCGTAGTGGTGCACACCTGTAATCCCAGTGGTTCAGGAGGATTGCAAGTTCAAAGCCAGCCTCAGCAACTTAGAAAGGCTCTAAGCAACTCACCAAGACCCTGTCTCTAAATAAAACATTAAAAGTGGCTGGAATGTGACTCAGTGGTTAAGCACCCCTGGGTTCACTCCCCAATACCAAAAAAAAAAAAAATTGACAGTGTCATTGCCCTGATTGAAGAGGACATCTAGAAAGATTCCCCCAAGCCCAGTGTTTCCTGTTGCTGTAACAAAATACCCGGGGCTGGATATTGCACAAACTCCTTTCAGGAGCCTCTCTGTTCGGCCCTTGGCTGCAGCACAACATGGAGATAGCCTCAGGGTCCCACCACATGAGAGTGAGAGCTCACATAGGGAGCTGGGAAGCCACTTTGAAAGCTGCTAAAAGAGCCAGGGTGGACTTGCTCTTGTATAACAGCCCTCTCTCAGGGACCTCACTCTGAGAACCCAGCATGAATACCATCCAAGGCAGCACCGCCTCCCCATGTCACCACGCTGAGGACCAGGCTTGCCCCGAGGGACACACACAAACCATGTCCCCAAGCCAGTAGTTTGCATATCACCGAGTGAGATACTCACAAATGCATACTTCTACATTTTCCCTTGGACACTGTGAAGTAGAACTCAAGATAACCTGGGCTAGAACTTTCTGGGATCTAATAGACTGAGTAAGTCCTGAGAAGCTGTTGGCCCCTTTCTAGAAATCCCACAGAGGCCATGCTGCCTCCCTGAGCGATTTGGAGAGGGTAGGCAACGGGCACGGAGACTGGTGGAGGGGCCCCTGGATGCTTCGAAAGGCGACCTCTAGGAAAGAGGCTTTGAAACACCTGTAACTATGGCACTGGTACAAGGCAAAGCTAGATGTGTTTAAGAGCTGATACTTTGTGTGGTCAAACAACAAAGAATGTAAGCCTAGTCCTAACCGAAAGAAAGGAGCAGAACGTGACACAGCAGGCTGAGGGGTATGTGCGAGTCCGGGGGCAGCCCAGCGGGCATCTATGATTCAAAGAAAATAGAGTAAAAACAAACCACACCTGCTGTCTTATGTAACAACTTAGAATAAAAGAAAAAATATTTTTAAATAAAAACAAAGGTTTCCGTCTTCCCCAGAAAGAGCGAAGGCTCATCTCTGAGCAACTGGGCCATCTCCTTTCAGAAGCCTCCTAGACACTTCAGACTCTCTCGTGTACCCGGTGTGTAGTAGCTTTGTCATAGAAATTGAGCACTAACTAGAGACCAAGGCACGGTGGCATTGAGTCCTCTGGAACCCCAAGGAAACAGTGTTATTTCTAACCTCATCCAATGGAAAAAGAAACGAGTTCTCAGAGCAGTTCAGCCATCTGTACAAGGTCACACGTGAGTGGCTGAGCCCAGTCGTGAACTGAGGTCTCGAGAGCTTGTGCTCTTAATCACTCCTTTTTGTTATGGCCGAGAGAGGTGGGCACAAGTGGCCCATTGTCCCCAGGCTCTCCCAAGATGGTTGCTTAGGAGGAAACGGGCTGTGTTGTAACCATGGGTATCTTCTTCTTGGCAGAACTATAACCTGTCGGCTTTCTGGATTTCCATGGCGGATGCGTTCTACCAGAGCCTTGTCTGCTTTTTTTTCCCCTACTTGGTAAGACAACTAGTCCCATTTTAGACACCTCAGTCTGCAATTGGTACTGGGTATATGAAATTCCAGACTTGTGGTGTCTATTTGGATACTTCAGACAGAGATTCCAAACTGGTGGTTGCAGACCACATCCCACCCAGCTGTTTGAAAAAGTAGAACACTTTATCCAAACATTTTAGTGTCTGGTGGATCTTGAAAAACCACAAGCTAGCATCATTCCCGTGTGGCAAAAATTCAGATTTGCAGCCCTGCTTAGATGGGAACGTGTTCTCCAGTTTGCCCCAGTCCCCACCGTTCCCTTTTGCCTTACACCTGACTTCTTTGCTCATTTACTGCTTCCTGCCTGATTACGGAAGGTATTGGAATTTACAATCCTTGAGATTTTGTATACACATATATACACACACATATATACAATTTGTACTTCCAAAGTCAAGGCAGCAAGAGGAAGATACTACATTATCTTAAATAAACAGCAATTGCATCGATAATAAGGGATACCAGCCCCATCTCAGAACTTAAATAGCATATTCTTACTGAACAGGGGCCCAGAATATAGAAAGTAATTGGCCCCATGTAAACCATATTGCTTACAGTGAGGCTTTAAGTTCATATTTTTTTCACAATTTGCAACTAGATGGGGGTGGGAGCAACTTCTGCTTTTTCTAAATTTCTGGGCTTGTGATGGCCTCCTGGCAAGGCCTCCGCTGGCCTCATCTTCTGTCCCTGCTCCATGCTCAGCAGACCCACCACACAGAACTCTGGAGTGCTCCTAACCCACCCTGTGCACCCTCTCTCCTGACCTTGGCCTGCACTGTGTTTCCCCTCCTATCTCAGCTGTCATATCCTCTGTGTTCCCAGACCCCATTGCCATTTCCCTCTATTATGGCACTCACACCCTTAAACTGTGCCACGGCTACCCAGCCTAATGGACCGTAAACTCCTTGCAGGTGGATATGAAAGTGTCCTCAGCCTGGAGCCTGGTGGGTGCGCCATAAATCCTTTGTTCACTCAGTGGTTTTACAGCCCTCATTCTGGCTTCCTCTGGCAAGCATGTTTCTAAGTAATTGAGTCCTGTCATCTCATTTCTCAGCTCTGTCTGTTCCTTGGGTCAGTTCTATATGGACAGCAATTGGATATTTTCTCTCCCTGTTCATCCCCAGCCTAAATACCTGCCTTCATTGATGCTTTATAATCACTGTATCAAAGGCAAAGCTTTGTGTCCCCAGGCACTGCTGACAATGCCCCTTTGTTCCTCCTCTGCAGACCTACAGAGGCTCTGACATTGACGTCTTTACCTTTGGGACGCCAATCAACACCATCTCCCTCATCACAATCCTCTTGCACCAGGCAATGGAAATGAAGACATGGGTAAGCGTCCCAGAGCCTCATAGGTTCAAAAGCATATCCCTGTCCATTGCCGACATTCAGATTTCTGAGTTGTTTCAATGTATTATTGATCCATTGGGTCACTGCATATTGAGCTCCCAGCTGTGTCCCATCTGGAAGGGGTTGAAAATAGTGAGGAGGATACAGTTCCTGGCCTCCTCTTGCTTATCATCTAGCCAGGATGACAAAACTCAAACACACAAAACAAGATCAGCATTATGTGCAAAAATAGATACAAAGTCCAGGAGTGGTAGAGAGATAAGGAAAAGTTAGGGAAGACTGTTTCTCATTTATTTACAGGGTGCATGATTGGAAACTGCCTTCAGGTCACCATATCTCAAGCAAGTCCAAATATCACATTTTGATATCTAAAAAGGAATTCCAGCTTCTTTGTAAAGTTATTATTGACTTGAAGAATTCAGCAAAGAGCTGAAAAGTATATGCCAGACACCTGCATGATTTGCATGTATTTTCTCATTTAATCTCACTGATCCCTTGATGTTGGGTGTTTTTATAATTCCCATTTTACTCATTTAGAAATGGGTGCAACAGGGCCCAGAAACTGGCCCCAAACATTTCAGGACAGAAGCAGGTTTTGAGCCCTGGCAATCTAACCCCTTTGTTACTAGTGTGACTAGATAACATTGGGTGGTACATAGAGACCAGTACAGAAAGATTTGTCCTTAATCGCCTGGAAATGGTTCTTTCTGAAAGCGTAAGTATTAAAAATTTGGAAATCTGCCCCCAGGCAGACTCAACCTGTTCCTGTGTTCTGCAGTAGAACTTATCGCCAAACCAGGCACTGGCTGTTGAAAACCACCGAGGGAGACACTAGATCAGAGTTCCCGTTTTGAAAGCCGCTTGTACTCCAATGCATGCCAGTGACAGGCTTAAATTTCTTCATGAACCACCTCACTGGAGAGCCTGCATCACAGGGGGTTCTGGGCAGGCTCAAAGCAGTAGGTTTCTGAGAGTCAAACAACACAGGGATGATGGCAATGAGCGGGCATGGTGACACATGCCTGTAATCTCAGCGACTGACACATTAGGATCCCAAGTTTGAGGCCAGCCTGGGCAACTTAGCAAGACCCTGTCTGAAATTTGAAATAAAAAGGCGAGTAGGGATGTTTCTCCATGGCAAAAGACCCCTAGGTTCAATCCCCAGTACTGCTAGGAACTGAGACAAGTTCCATGTTTAGAACTCTTAATGGCACTTCTTCATTTCCAAAAATGCCATTTGTGGGATCCTCTCTAGATCAGACACTGGCAAACTACCAAATTGGAAAGTCGTACTGGGAACTCATCCAGAATGCCACACGAGTAAGAAAAAGTAGTTGAGGACAACGGTGGCTGGAATGAATGGCTCCAGCATCCACATTACAGGAGTCTCAGGAGAAAATGGAAAAGAAGCAATGTTTGAAGTGCTTATCATAGAGAATGAAATAAGAATAAATCTGCCTGTTTCACCTGGATGTACAATAGGGAAACTGTACAATCCATGTAAGATACAGCCATGATCTGAAAGTCCACCAGAGACTTTAAGGTACATTAACACAAGCCACCAGGAAACAATGGATTCATGAGCATACTACAGTGATTCAGGCCCATCCATGATTATAGCAGCACAATAGCTAAGTTATGGAATTAGCCCAAGTACCCATCAACAGATGAATGGATTAAGAAAATATATACACAATGGAGTTTGACTTGGCCGCAAAGAAGAATGAAACTATGATATTTGCTGATAAATGGATAGAACTAGAGATCATGGGCTAATCAGACCCAGAAAAATCAAGGTCCGATGTTTTCTCTCATATGCAGAGGATAGAGAAAACTATGGGGAATAGGAGATCAATGAAGTAGAGGAAGATGATAGAGAGGAACTGTGGGAACCATTGACCAAATTATGTAGCTACATGAATATACCACACTGAATTGCACCTTTATATCTATATAAAAAACCTAATAATGAATAGAAGGAAGAACAGTGTAGTAGAGGAAGTATTGGGAACTGAAGTGGAGCAAATTATACTCCATGCATGTCAAAATGAATCCCAGTATTATTTTTTAAAATACTTTAGTTTTTCATGGACACAATTTCTTTATTCTATTTATATGCGGTGCTGAGGATCAAACCCAGTGCCTCATGCATGCTAGGCAAGCACTCTACCAGTGAGCCACAACCCCAATATTATGTAAAACTTTAATGCACTAATAAAAATGTTTATTTATTTTTTTTAAAAAAAGACCTGAGGAGAACTAAATATCTATGTTCTATGTATATATGGAAATATTGCACTGAACCCCATTAGTATAATTAGTACATGTCAAAAAAGTAAGGTAAATGACACTTTTAGATTAACAGAAGTTTATCACCCATAGATCCTCATTAAAAGAAAGAACCCACTTTATCACCAAAAAGTATACAAACTAGAACTTTAGGAAACAGCATGATGGTAAAGAAGTTCTGGATAATTAATTTGTACTAGATCCATCATGCATAGGAGATAAAAGTCCCAAAATATAAGGTTAATAACTAAAGGAATGAAAAAGAGCAGAGAATATGATAGCAAAAAAACACAAAATATGTTCAAATGAATCTAAATACATCAGTATTCTTAGTAAATGTTAATTCATTTTCTCTTTTAAAACAGAATATTGCTACATATTTTTTTCTGAGCAAATATAAGGCAAATGGACAAATTCACAATCATGATCTTTTTATGCAGTTCTATCAGAAACTGGCACGAGTCAAATATGCAACAAAATATAGAAGCTTTGAATAATATTTTATCTAACATATAAAATGCTGCTCCAAATAGCAAATAAAATTTTTCTCCAAACAGACCACTTACAAAAGACCACATTTGAATCACAAAAGAATATGAAAGATTAATAATTGTGAAGACCATGGTCCTAGACAAAACAGCATTTGAACTAAAAATAAGCAAGAGGCAGGTACCCAAAACTAACATACTTAAAATGAATCTTTGGAATTTCCAAGTAACCCATCAGGCAAAAAACAACTAATGCTGGAAATTGTAATATTCTTCTTGTTAATAATGACAAAATACAATATTTGCTTATTTCTGTAATGAAAGCTTTTATTATGACAAAATAGATTTGAAAACAAATAAGAATTCACATCCAGGAATATAAAATTACCATATATACCAAAGAAAAAAGAAGAAGAAGAAAAACTTTTAAGCTCAAAAGTGAGCTCTTTAAAAATCCGATGAAAAATAAACTCTGGCAAAGCAGATTTAAAAAAAGACACAAAACTAGGAATGAAAATGGTAATAATTATCTGGTTCTAAATTGTGTTTTGAAAATTTCTTTAAATGTAAAATTTACCAAAACATAGTCAAGATTACTCAGCAAATATGAATAAGCCAAATCCTGTCCCCCAGAAACATCAAATCCAAAGGATTATAGAGATGAATTTGAGTTTGAATTTATAAAAGACAGATAATCTTTTATATCAAATTTTTCATGGAATAAAAAAATTGGGAAAGATAGATGTTATAGTGGCATAAATGGACTAGAACAAAATACCTGAAAGGAGGTTATTTCTAAGGAATAGAAATTTCTCACACCTCGAGGCTAGAAGTCCAAGATCAAGTACTGGCAGTTTCAGGGTCTGATGAAGGCTGCTCTCAGCCTCCAAGACCGTGCCTTCTTGCTGCATCTCTGGAGAGGAGGGAGTCAAAAGGGGCTGAACACTATTCTCATGTGGTAGAAGGAGGAAAAAGGCACTGAAGCTCTGTCTTCAACCGCTAACCATCATGAGGGTAGAGTACTCATGACGTAATCACTTCCCAAAACATCCTACCTTTCACAACTATCACACTGGGTATTAAGTTCCCACATATGAATTTTAGAGGGACACACACCTTCAAAGTCTAGCAATTTGTTTTTCATGGCTAACACTGATACCAAAGTGGGCATGGACAGGCCAAAGAAAGAAAATTATGAAACAATCTTAACAAATATACGTTCAAAAAGTCTAAATATAGCATTGGCAGATCAGTTCAACGATGTGTTCGATGAGAACACACAAACCAGGAACTTTAAAAAGCAGAGTTTAAAGTACTCCTACACTGCAACATGACTTCCCCTGTAAGTATTTATGAGCCCACAAAATACTCTTACACATATATATAAGGAAACATATGCAAGCATATTTGTTCCAGCACTGTTTTTTAAGACTTGTTTTTTTATTTATTTTTATTCTAAGTTGTTAGAAATGACAGCAGAATGCATTACATTTCATATTATACGTATAGAGCACATTTTTACATATCTCTGGTTGTATACAAAGTATATTCACACCATTTGTGACTTCAAACATGCACTTAGGGCAATGATATCCATCTTTTTTTTTTTCTTTTTACCCTTTTGCCACTTCCTTCCACATTGGCCATTCTAGTTGTCCTCTAATCCTCCTATGCTCCCCATCCCAACCCCACTGTGAATTGGCCTCCTTATATTAGACAAAACATTTGGATTTGGGGCATTGGCTAACTTCACTTAGCACTATATTCTCCAACTTCATCCATTTACCTGTGAATGCCATGATTTTATTCTCTTCTATTTTAATTTATTCTCTCACTGTTCCTAATAGCAAAAAAACAAAATAATAAGGGAGAGAGATCCTAAATGTTCATCAACAGGAAAAAAAAGATAAGTAGAATAGACAGTCCTGACTTATACTCATTTGACATGCAGTTTTACAACTGTATTCTCACATCACAGAGAGAAAGATCATTTTTCTTGAATTTCTTCTTATAAAGACACTAATCCCTTTCATGAGAACTCCCCTCCCATGACCTCCCAAAGGCCCCATCTCCAAAACCATTACATTGGGTATCAGGGTTTCAACATATAAATTTGAAAGGGTATATTCAGGACACAGCAAGAAGTACTACTTCATGTAGCATAGTATCTATACATGCTAAAGTAAAAAGCAACCATCAACATGGATAAATACATGTATGAAACATGCATAAAAATAATGAACACTGAATTTTAAAGAGGTCATTTGCAAGGAACATATGGGTGCTTTCATTGTATCTCTAAGACTTAATCTTTGTATGCTTGAAATATTTCACAGTAATTACATTTTTTAAGACAACCAATCCAAGATATTTTCCCAAGGAAATTCTACTTTGACCCTCTTAAATATTTTTTAAAACCTAATGGTTATTTTTTTAGTTATAGGTGGACACAATATTTTTTTATGTGGTGCTGAGGATCAAACCCAGTGCCTCACACATGCTAGGCGAGCACTCTACTTCTGAGCCACAAGCCCAGCCCTACCATTAGATATGTTTAAACTTTCTAAATGCCTTGCAGGGTGTAATCAGGCCTCAACTGTATATTAAATGGGTGACAAGACCAAAACTTCTATATCCTCTGCAGTCACTTAGCCCTCTTCAAGTACTGCTTTAAAAAGAGGGAAATATAAACTGGGAACAGTGGCACATGCCTATAGCCCCAGCTCCTCGGGAGTCTGAGGCAGGTGGAATGCAAGTTCAAGACCAGCCTGGATAACTTAACTTGACTCAAAGTTTTTTTTTAAAAATGGAGAAATATTGCCCACCTAATGCAGCTCTAGAACAGGTACCCCAATAGTTGCTAGTCCTTTCTTCGGAAAGGAGTCAGTTATTAAAATCGTTTCTCCTTTCTTTCTTATTTTTTTGTCTATGGACCTTTATCTATTTATATGTGGTGCTGCAAATCAAACTCGGTGCCTCACATATACCGGGGAAGCACTGTACCACTAAGCCACAACCCCAGACCATTTATATTTCTGAATCAGGAAACATCTATTTCTTTCCTGGGCTAGAAATGAAACAATTTTAGTGGCTATGACACAGTCCCCACCCAAGCAATTATAAAAGTTAGCTAAATACCTCAGTTGAAGAGGAGGAATACGTTCAAGGAAACTATAGTACAATGTGACTATTATATTCTTGAAAATCCATAAGACATTTCAAGTGTTCTCAACCTCAAGCATATGAAATAATATGTCTGTTGATTGTCTCTACAGTCATTACACAGTACATATATTTTTTGAAACATGGTACATGATATATCAAAGCAGTTGTAAAACTTAGCTAAATAATTTCAGTCAGAAGTTCAAGAGATTTATTATACAACACAAGGACTATAGTTAAGAATGTATCATGTTCTTGAAAGTTCTTAAGTGTTACACACACAAATATGATCAGTATGTGAGGTACTGCATGTTAAGCAGCTCAAATTAGCCATTCCACAATGTATATATATTTCAAAACATGTTGTACATGATAACTATGTACGATTTAGTCTAAAAGAAGGGGGCTGGGGTTGTGGCTCAGCAGTGGAGCGTTCGCCTAGCACGTGCTTATCCCGGGTTTAATCCTCAGCACCACGTAAACATAAATGCATTGCATTGTGTACAACTAAAGCAAATAAATATTTAAGGAAAAAAAAGTTAGCTCACTTCTTCCTTCTTCAGAAACAGGGATTTTTTTTAATCACTGCTCACACTGAAAATACTGGATAACTTTTTCTTTAAAGAAAACTCTGTGAAAGAACAATGAGCTCACAGCTAACAGGATAGTAAAGACCAAAACCTCAGGGAAAGAAGGATTCTAGGGAAGTAAGCCGAACTAGCACCTTTTCCTTGAGGTGCTTGTGACCATGCCCAAAATGAACCTTGAGTGAAAGGCTCAAAAATCTCTTACTAGAGATTACATTGGAATCCTAGAGGCTCTGCTTTAAGTGCGCCTAACTCTGTGCCTCTCCCCAGCTAAGCAGTAGAGAGGATGAGCATAAAGGACCCATCCTTGGAAAGTGTGACCAGGGGCTGGCCTCACATAGATTTGCATCCCAAGTTCACATCACCTGGGCAAGCCAAACATCAACCTATGAAATTACACATAAAGTGATTGAAGGGCACTGAACCACACATGCCCTCTCTAGAGAAAGGTACCTTCCTCTTTCAAAGGCTAAAATAATCCTCACTAACGTTTATTCTGAAATGACCAATCTCCCTTCCTTAGAAAACTGGGAATGGAACCACCTTATGACCCAGCTATCCCACTCCTCGGTCTATACCCAAAGGACTTAAAAGCAGCATACTACAGGGACACAGACACATCAATGTTTATAGCAGTACAATTCACAATAGCTAAACTGTGGAACCAACCTGGATGCCCTTCAGTTGATGAATAGTTAAAGAAAATGTGGTATATATACACAATGGAGTATTACTCAGCAATAAAAGAGAATAAAATCATGGCATTTGCAGGTAAATAGATGAAGTTGGAGAATATAATGCTAAGAGAAGTTAGCCAATTCCAAAAATCAAAATGCCGAATGTTTTCTCTGATATAAGGAGGCTGATTCACAGTGGGGTTGGGATGGGGAGCCTAGGAGGATTAGAGGAACACTAGAATGGCCAATGAGGAGGGAGGGGGCAAAAGGGTTACTAAAAAAAAAAAAAAAAAAAAAAAAAAGATGGTAGGATGAGATCGATATCATTACCCTAAGTACATGTATGAAGACACGAATGGTGTGAATATACTTTATATACAACCAGAGATATGTTAAAATGTGCTCTATAAGTGTAATACGAATTGTAATGCATTCTGCTGTCATAACAACTTAGAATTAAAAATATAAAAAATAAATAAAATGACCAATCTCCCAAAGAAACCGGAACCAATAAGTGAGAATAAAGAAACAAATGGATACAAAATTATCAGCTATAAGTGACAAAACACTATTTCTTTAATCATAGTAAAGAACAAGCTTTAAAATATCTGCAGAGACTAGGAAACTATACAAAGAAACCCAGTAGATTTGAAAATTGATCATATGGAGAATTTATAGTAACTACATTTTTCATCCTTGACTTCATGGCAGATTAGACACAGGTAAGGGGTATTTAGTGAGTTGTTCAAAAGAAATTACCCAGAATATAGAAGAAAATAATAATGAAAATTATAGGAGAGAGATTAGTGGTATCTGAAAATCACTTAACATACATTTGATAGTAATCCTACAAGGAAAGAGGGTGAAACAAGTAATATTTGAAAAGATAGTAACTTGAGAATTTTGCAGAAGTGATTGAAAGATATCAATCCACAGATGTAAGAAGATCAGCAAACAAACAAAACCAAAAAAATAACAATTTGCACTTGTTATAAGGAAACTATAGCATGCCAAAGACCAAAAACTCATACAAGCAGACAGAGTTTAAGAGAAACATTTCCATTTAAGAAAAAAACACAGAGATTACTAACTTCTCAATAGCAACAATGGAAGCCAAAGGACAGTGGAATGCTGGCTAAATGATGCTCAAAGAAAATTCTGCCAAACAAGAATTCTATATTCAAAAATCTTGAGAATGAAATAAAGCAGAGAGTATATCACCATCAGACTCTGATACAAGTCCCTGCTAAAGGATGTACAGAAGGGAAGAGATCTCAGATGGAGGGTGCAAGAAGAATGGATCTTGATCAATATGTAAGTAAATCTTAATGAATATTGATCATATTAACCACTGACTTGCATGAGTTAAGAGAATTAAAATAGACAGCTATGATAACATAAATGAGATAGGAGTTAAATGGAGTTAAAGTGCTCCAAAGCACTTTGTCATCCAGGAGGGGAAAGAAGCTGTATGCTCAAAACTCCAGTAATGTTGTTTCTTGTTATCACTGAAAGAGTAAATATGGTATATGTGACTTTCAAACTAGTAAAGAGAAAATCGTACAAAATAGTCACTATGTTTAAAAGACAGAACAGAAAAGCAGCAGCACAAACAGGACAATAAGACTGGACAACAGATCGCAGTATACTACTTTCAAAGTGAATACATTACTGCCATGCGTGGAAGAAATGGACTCCTCATGCAAACATGATATTGAGGGAGAAAAGGGGAAAAAACAAAACATTACTATTTATTCAACATTTAAAACCAGGCCACCTAAGGAAACATGGGTAAGCGGTACAGCTACCAAGGATGGTCTGGCAATCATCACTGATGTCAGGAGACAGATTTAGAGGTCTCTGGGTTAACAGCAACATGAATATTTGCTTTATAACATTCAACTGTTTGTTTGAGCTTTTCATTTGTGTGATGCATTTCAAAGTTTACAATGAAGTTAGCCACGTAGTTCAATCATAGTGCCTGAAATCAGACCTATACCCTCAAGAGTGCTTTCTTCTTTTCCTCCACAGACCCTTGTCCACGGGATGGTCCTGCTAGGCAGCTTCCTGATGTACTTTGTGGTCTCCCTGGTGTACAACGCCGTCTGTGTCACCTGCAACAGTCCCACCAATCCCTACTGGGTGATGGAGAACCAGCTCTCAGACCCCACGTTCTACCTCGTCTGCTTCCTCACGCCCGTCGCGGCTCTTCTCCCAAGGTCTGAGCACTGGGGTTGCTTCCCATCTACAATGCCCGTCTCCCCTTAATAAGCAATGTTCGGAACCCAGGAGTCATTCCTTGAGCCTTGATAGGCTCCTAGAGGCTATTCTTCCAGAGGCAAGGTGTTAGGACAGAAAAAAAACGATGGGGGTGGCGGGGGGTGGAATGACACCAACTCTGGTCCCGAGTCAGCCACAGAGTAGCAAAGTCACTAAATCTGGTGAGACCTCAGTTGTGACATCTGTAAAATATGAGTAAAAATGCCTACCTTTATGACTTAAAATTTGGGTTGTGTGATAGCCAGGGAATGCCTACAGGATAGGCAAGCAACTGCTCCAAGTCAGGTTTAGTGAAAACAGTGGAAGAAAGAACTCAGCATCTTCTTATCACTATCTCAGGAAAGATACAGTGAAGCATTCCAGAGTTTGATTTTTCCCAGAAACTT
This sequence comes from Tamias sibiricus, assembly GCA_025594165.1. Lineage (NCBI taxonomy): Eukaryota > Metazoa > Chordata > Mammalia > Rodentia > Sciuridae > Tamias > Tamias sibiricus. The sequence continues at coordinate 19,370,809 of CM046662.1, forward strand.
ATATTTTACATGAAATAGCCAACATTTAGACTTGTTCAAAACACACAAAACCTGTGTATGCCAAATACATTATTCACGCCCACAGACTATTCCTGGGTTAGTCAGCAGATATCTCAACTTCTCAGGAGAACTTGCAAATCTCAACTCATCGCTTGGGGCCTTTCGTGTTTGCAATCTGGCAAATAGTGATAGTACAGTGATGCTTTCCATTCAGCATGGTACACAGACGCTAGAAAATAAGATGTAGTTTAAAATGACTTCATTAAGTTCCACAAATTGTTGGCATTACAAATCAATTACATGTGCCTAAATTAGAGTGGCCCCAAAATAGAACGTACTACCTTGCTCATGGCAGGTAGGACACACTCTGGATTCAGAGTGCTTGGTTCCGACCAGAGTGGACCACTGTATGGCTCCAGTTAAATCGCTAAATCTCTCAACACCACAGTTTCCTCATCTATACACAAAACGGGGGAAAACATAAAGAGTCATGGGCTGCTTAATGACAGGGCTACATTCCAAGAAGTGCATCCTTAGATGGTTTCACTGTAGTGTAAACATCCGCGTATAGTTACATAAACCAAGCTGGCTATATCCCTAGGTGGTGACAATCTTACCGGACCACCACAGCACCTGCTGACCATCATTGATTAAATCATCATCATGTGACCCATGACTGTCCCAACCACACGAATTGTAGGTAGAATGAGCTAATATTCAAAGCCCGTGGAATAGCCCTGGTATGTACTAAATGTTAGCTACTCTGGTGTACTCCTCAACCCCCATATACCCAAGCTTAGATGTGGTAACCATCAGTCAGAAGTGCAGTAAAAAACCTTACCCGATGTGGGAAGTTAGATTCTAACACCCCTTTCGATGCTGAAAACCAGGAAGTCCACAAAAATCAGAAAACACGTTCTTTTATTTCCCATCAGATACTTTTTCCTGTCTCTACAAGGAACTTATGGGAAGTCTCTCATCTCCAAAGCTCAGAAAATTGACCAACTGCCCACAGAAAAAAGAAACCTGGAAATCCAGAACTGGAGAAGCAAACCGAGACCTGCCACGAATCCTGGGGTAGCTCAGCCCACCCACGGCCCAGTGCCACCTGTCCCAGAGCAGGACTTCCGGGCCAGCACCCCAAAGAGCTCCAGTCCTCCCAGGCGGAAGCACATGGAAGACCGGGTGCTCCGTGGACGGAGAAGCAGCAGAGAGCACAGGAGGGAGGGCCCATGCTCGGGGGACGCCTCGGCTCGCCTGTCGTCTGGGGAGCATCTTCTGGAACCAAACAGGACACTGGCTCCCAGAGCCTGCTCCAGGGAACAGATGGATGATTCCCGGCCCTTGACAAGAGGTGGCCATCGTCGATCCCAGAGCTCACTGACCATATGAGGGGCTGAAAATATTCGTAGACACTCAGAAGAGGCCACTGGATCAATGGCCCAGGTACCCCTCGACCCCTCCTCCTCACAGAGGGAAGAACAGGCCAGCCTTATTCTTTGCTACCTACCAGACTTGACTTCCTTAAAGGAACTGCTGGTTCCAAGGAGGTTGACAAGAAAAGGACTGAAAGCCAGTCCACTTCTAATTTTCTTCTGCTGCTGAGTAGCATGTCTTTGATAACAGAGTTTTTATAAGGAGGCTATGTTTCTATTGCACTGAATTCCCAAAATTTTTTTTAGCCCAAATATTCTTATGATCTCCTAGCTACAGGAAACCTAGAACCAAATGTAACCGGGCCACATGGTTCCAAGATTCCAAGAAGTGTACTTCTTGGAACTCAGGCAAGATCTCAGGGATGTACTGGGTTTGTCAAACCATCACCTCACACCTCAGTGCCAAGTGTTGAAGTCTCCAATGAGACCTGTGTGTGCAAGGGCTTTATCTTGATGGACAAGTCAAGGTTAACATCTCTTCCATCCACAGAGAGTAAGGTCTGCTTTCTGTCTCTCAGCCAAAGGAAAAAAAAAAAAAACAATCTAAAGATGAAAACTCCATTTAAACTCAGTTCCACAGATGCTTCTGAGGGCTGTAGAGTCACAGCTAGTGTAAGAGACAGGAAGAGTGTGCATGCTAAAGGTAACAAGTGCACTAGAGGCTCCTGTTCTAGCTAACAGACCACAGGTGCCACCATCTTGGAAATCTTCCAAGAGGACATAGATCTCTTTTCTTAAAACTATTTATTTTATTTATTTAAAATGTCTCATCCAGCTTTTAGAACAGGAAAATTCAAAGATCAGGAAATCCTAACACATCTGCACCCAGAATACACCCATAAACAATGACTTCTTAAAGGATAGGGCAAAGTATTAAACCCCTCACTCATCCAGCTTCTCCCAAGAATATCACCAACTGAATGACACTGCTTCAGTTAAACAGAGTCAGGGGAAATATCACTTCACAGAAAAAAAGTTTGCCTATACTTTGTGTCCCTAGAGATCATAAATGCCAAAAATATGGAATTCTAAGAGGCTTTCAAGAAAAACTAGGTCTACTGTCAGTAGTGGTAGCCTCTGCCCAGTCTTTTAAGAGAAACCAGGTGGGTTATGGAGTCTGCCACCTCTTAAGCTAGAGAATGCAGATTAGGTGATAAATACACCAGTGAGTGCAACAAGTATGGCAAACCTGGCAAATCTTAGAACCAGAGAGTCATAGCCACCAGTCATGAGTTGATCTATCACTTGAGTAACTCCTAGCAAAGAAGCCCCAAAAGAGCTCAACAATTAAGTTGCCATTGGCAGACTGAGCTGACCCTCCTCTTGGAGCATCATCCTGAAGCCAATATCACTCTCACTCTCTCTCACCGTCTCTACCACACCATGATGCTTCATGGCCAGCAGGTGGGTGCTCGACTAATAAAACATACCAGGCAGAGCAGTAAGGACTTGAATTGTTCCAAGTGAGGAGATCAGTCAAGACTTGGCTCTTGGGGGGCCCCCCTCTTCCCATATGATTCCTGCCTACTGTTAATAGCCAGAAAGATCCAGGTAGAATGTTCTAGAGAGAATATAGCACAGTGGCCTCCAGAGATCCGAGTTTGAGTCTTTGCTCTGCCTCTCTGTTCTTTGGGATCCAAGATCCTTGAAGCAGGATACTGCACGTGCATTTTGGGTTAGAACTGTCCTACAGCCCGGGTCAGCGTAAGGATCAAGTTGGAATTCACTGGGGAAATCCTTTGAAAGAAGTAACACCCTCAGAAACAGTACAATGGATTCTTACTTCAGAGATAAGGGGTGAAGGGGGGACAACAAAGTTGAAAAACACCCAATACCTCAACCTAAATGCCAAACTATACTCAGTACTCCATGGCTGCCGTTTATGTCCAACCGTCCAGGTTTATCCAGGACTTTCCCATTTTTACAAAGTTCTACATCCTGGGAAATAGGGCCAAGTGGTACAACTGGACATCTCTTGCCACTCTTTGTAAACCAAACCAACTGTGACCATCCAATGCGCCATCTTACTCAGAGGGAATGGTTGTAACAAATTCCTCCGTAATATAATGCCCGTGAGTGTATGTAGTACATTTTTATACACATGTGATCTTTCATTGATCAACTGGAAATACATCATTTTTTAGAAGAAAAAATAAACATGGTTTTCCATAATTGCCTTCCAGATGTTCTTATTTTTCGTATCATTATCACTGGTTCTAAGCATGCTATATTCATTCTCCTTCACATTCACTCATTTATCCAATAAACTGAAGCCCCTACTTGATACCTCATCCTTATCTTAGAGAAGTTCATAACCTTCCCAAGGCTGAAAGTATCAAGAACACCTTTGACCCAATGTGAAAGAGTGGCATAAACCAAAAGACCTGTAATAATTAGAAGCAGAACACACAGTCTGATACTAACCTGACTACTACTCTCCTGGAAGCCCCAGCCCCAACCTCAACCCCAAATTGACTTGAGGACCTCTTTTTATTCATTAATTCTTTCATTCAAGCATCAGTTGAGAGCACTGTGCTAGTCGGCAAGGAGGAAGTAGGGAACAAAGACAAGCCCAGCTCCTACCATCAAGGAATTTGCAGTCTGGAAGGAGAGACGTAGGACATTACACCTGAGAGGAAGGAAGTTTCAGCTGAGACCTTAACCATGGGGACGAGCAGGGCAAAGCAAGGATCATTGCAGAGAATTAAGTGCAAAAGCCCTGAAAAGGCAAAGACTGATATATTTAAGAAATAGAGGTCAGAGTAGCTAGAACCCCATCAGCAAGAGGAAGTGCTGCATGATTGTCGGTAGTAGCTGCTGTGTGTTAGGTGCTGGTCTAAGACCACCCCATCACGTAATCCTCACAACAGCCCCACAAGTAAGGTCTATTTTTATCCCCTAGTCCAGCTAGCCTCTGCTACACAACTACCTACCTAAAACCTTGGTAGACTGATCCAACAAACGTTGTCTCTGTGCTCGCGATGCTGGGTGGGCAACGTGGGCTGGGTCCCACCAGGACATCCCGTCTCTGCTCCACGTGGTGTCCACTCATCTCACTTCTGTCTGGGGCCTTAGCTGGGATCACCTCCACTTGGTGCCTCCTCTTGAAGGAGGCCAGCCAGGCCGCGTCACTTACCATCAGTATTCTGGGAGTGAGAACGGAAGCTGCAAAGCCTCTCGAGACCTGAGCTCAGGGCGTGCCTACCCCATTCTACTAAGTCAGCCCAGTAGTCAGGGTGTGGGAAAATATAGTCCACCTTTTAACAGAGAGGCGCTGTAAGAAAATTCGAGGCCATTTGCAATCGACCACATTAACCCCCGTTAACAAAGGAAGACAGACACTGAGGCAAAGAGAAAGTCACATAAACACATCGCAGTCACCCACAGCAAGTGGTGAGAAGGCCCTCTAACCCAGGGAGTCTGAAACCAGAGGCTGCACCCTTAGCCACAGAGTTGTATGACGTCATGGTAAGACCGCAGGGCCGGATGACAGTCTCCTGAGAGGCAAGGTGGTGCAATGGTTAGGGAGCCTGAATTCCATTCCAACTTGGTCACCACTGGCAATGTGACCCAGAGAAGACCACACTCCATGTCTGGCCAGGTTGTTGCCCATCAAAAGCATAAGTAAGGGGGGCTGGGGTTGTGGCTCAGCGGCAGAGCGCTCGCCTCGCACGTACGCGGCCCGGGTTGGATCCTCAGCACCACGTAAACATAAATGCATTGCATTGTGTACAACTAAAGTAAATAAATTAAAAAGCAAAAGCATAAGTAAGGAAGATACCAGCACCTGAGGAGAATTGAACTCAAAACATCCCCCCACCCCCCTGAGCTGGGCACACAGCCAGACCATCCCACATGATTGACTGACTTAGGCCCCTGGGGATAAAATCAATCACATAGGAATAAATCCTCCCAGGAAACCAAAGAACAGACCCCCAAGGGGGCCTGAGACCCAGGCTGGATTCGATGATGAAGGTGGGGCCCACGTGCTGAGGCCATGCCACAGGCAGACAGGCCTTTGGAGGGCCAGCCAGAGGAGTGCTGCCCAGGACGCTGCAATGAGGACTTGGGCACCTTCAGATGGGAGCAGAGTCTGGGAGCCCTTTCTCCAAAGGCCATGTGGTGCCACCTAGCATCATCCAAGGAGGGGGCGCACCTGAGTGTGCTCCCCGCATGTGGAGCCGGGAGGGCAAAGAAAAGGAGCCAAAGGCCAGATTTTAAGTCCAGGTCCTCTGGCAGTTTCCATGATCGTTCTAGACAAATCCCTTCACAGGTTGTGACCCCAAAATGAAGTTCACCTCAGGTTCCCCAGACTCTCAAGCTGGGGACACTGGTTCTAGCATTCTGGGATTCTAGAAGCTATTTGGGGAGACCAGTTATAGCACCCCCGGGGGCATTCAGGGCCTGTGATCTTCTGTCTGCACAGCTACTCGAGTCTCTTTCTCATACACACACAGATATTCACACAGAGCGGACGCCCCATGGGGCGGCGCACTGGGATGCTGCTCCCGCCAGCGCTCAACCCCATCGTGACTACTGCTGTTGACGAAAACAACAGATGGGGCTGGTCTTAAGAGAGCCAAGTGAAGGGAGGAGGAAAGTAACCCTACCTGGGAAGATAATCAATCTCCTAAGCCTTTTGGGGAGACCCTAGATTGCCTTTTTCAGATGAGCAGATGTGAAGGAGCTACAATACCCCATTTCCAACTGTCGGGAGGGAAGCCAGGACTGAACAGCCTTGCCCTCCTACAGGCCCTAGGCGCGCGTGAAGAGCTTTAATCCCCTCAATCTCTACCCACACTTCCATCCTCCCCCAACAAACATATTTGCTCACGATGTAAATAAAGCACTAAGCTAACTCTCTAGTACTGTCAATGCCTCCAAGTCCCTCCTCTGTGCAGATTCAAACCACCCCTGTCACTCCCCTTTCCGTCTATAAGGTCAGCGTGAGGAAAGGGAAGCCCAGGCACCTTGGGGACAAATACCACCTGCTACAGGATAGAATCCTGAGCCTGTCCTCAATCTCCAGAAGAGCAAAGGCAGGCTGGCAGGCCAGATACTTGGCTGAAGTTTATGGAAAATGCTTTTTTGTTCCAGGGTCCAGAGCTGTCCCGACTCCAGGTTACCTGTGTTCCCACAAGATGAGGCCAAAGATATTCCTATATATATAATGTCACCATTTCATGCGCATGATGAAACTCAAGTGGAAATAAGTAGAGGTGACCACAGTCACCTAGCAATTTGGAGGCAGTGCTAAAAATGGAATTTGGGTCTCCAAATTCTCTTCAACCATCTCTCAGCCAGAGATAATCTAGCAATATCCCCATGGCTGTTGGGATGTTTTTGGGTGAAGGATGGATTATCCCAGTAAAAAGGTACCTCAGAGTCCTCTTCTTCCTGTAGAGGCAGAAATTAATTCTTGTGATTTTTTTTTTTTTTTGTGTGTGTGTGTGTGTGCGTGTGTGTGGTGCTGGATTGAACCCAGAGCCTTGTGCATGCAAGGCAAGCACTCTACCCACTGAGCTATATCCCCAGCCCAAGGCAGAAATTAATTCTGAGGCTTCGCCAACTGCTGCTAAGCCCCCAAATTGCCTTTAAAATGACCCACCTTTTCCCACAAAAATACACACACACACACACACACACACACACACACACACACACACACACATGTCCTTTTAGTAGATGCAAAGAGAAAAATGTGTGAAGAGAACCACACATTTTCCATTCCACCTCTGACAGATGATTAGATACTGAGAATTCCCCTTCAAGCAGGGAATACAAGCACTCTGGGCAATATAACATTTGCTGGATCTCTAGATAAGAACTCCTCCTTTCAAAGAGGAGGAAACAGAGGCCCAAAGAGAGGATGCAAACTTGGCAGAAGTTGAGTCACCTTTGCTATTCACAATTACCCCATGAGCCTGCCCTGGTGTCCAGGGCAGAGACAAGATCAGTGCCACGTTGAAAATGAAACCTCTGGGCACCACTCAATAGGTGCTTCTACCAAAAGGGGCCCATTAGCTCCTTCCCAAGTAGCTAATTCCAAGTCGGATCTTTCATCACCCACCAGGCCCTGCCATCCATCAGTTGGCTCAAGACGATCGGAGGACATCACCCAGGCCATGGTCTTAATGAACATCATGACCCAATGTGAGATCCCATCTTGACAGCTCATCTATTTCAATGGTGACTTAGGGTACTTTGTCCCAAAGAAGTAGGCCTAGGATTTCTCAGTGCAGTGGTTCAGGCCCAGGTGGTGACAAAGACTCCTTTAGTCAGAAGGGACTGTCTATACCTCAGCTGCTCCTAAAAGCTGCTCCAACCGCAATCAGACACATGGTCTCTTTCGCGCCCCCCTCCTCCCTCCCCCTCTCAAAATCTCACACACAATCTCTTCAACACACAATCTCTCTCCCTCTCAAAATCTCACTCTGGCATGGGGTAGGGGCCACAGAAGGAGATGTGATTGTCATTGGAGGAAACAGAAATGACTGAGCTTTCTGTCTACCAGTACACTATCAAGATTTCAATCGGTATTTTTCCCCATTTTGCAGGTAAGCAAACTGAGGCTTTAAAAAAAAAGGTATGCAGTTTATCCAAGGATGCACTATTGATAAGAGGCAGAACCAGTTGTCCAAATCCAAGGCAGACTCCCAGCTCACCATGATGAACAACCAGGTCAGCGGGGTCTTTGGGAAGCAGTAGGATAGGGTACATGGATTTCCATAATACTCCTGGTCTCACAAACTCCCCCGGGGCCTCAGCGGGTACCTCCAGCTGCTTAAATTCTCCAGCCTCGTTTCCACCCAGCATCTCCATTGACACCAAGTCCAAACACTGACACGGAGCCCGGAAGAAAGATTGCCACCCTAGAAGTCATGTTGACGTTGGCCTGGTGCTAACGAGTGCCCCGGCAGCCTGAGCCATGCCTGGTAGACAAACCAAACCGGAGGCACGCTGATTCCTGCCCCAGCTGGCTCGCCTTACGGGTTTGCTCACAGGACCATGCTCAAAAGAGCTTTGCTCGAACCCATAATGCAGGAGGCATGCGCCCAGCCCGGATTCTCTCCTTATTTTTAATTAGAAGTTCCCATTAAAACCACTACAGCAATGAGGCTCCCACCAGGCAGCGTACTTCAGGACAATTAGCACACTCCTCAGGTGGCTAAAATGGCCCAACTCTGGCCTGGAGCCGACATAATTGCACCAAAACATTCAGCCTACCAGGAGGCTCCCATTTTAAGTGGAAAGAAACAATTAGTCACACAATCTATGGGGCAGTTAGATCTGTAGGAAATTATTTAGTCTACATAATTTAAAAGTTTGCCAGCAGTCGAGATATATGGAAATCATCTCTTGCCTATGGCTCAGTACATTCATAAACAAACCTCTCTACCTGCCCCCTCCAAGCTAAGACTCGGTGTATACAACACAGACACCGACTGTGAAAGAGAGACTTAGTGCAATTATGAATCTAGATCACTGGAGACATGAGCATTCCATTCCCGAAATGTGGAAATAATTAGTGGGGCAAAGAGGTTCTGGAACCCTTATCTACTTCTCTGCTACTTTCTGAATCCCCAAGCCACTAATTAAAACCTGCCTGCAAGATAGCTCCTAGCAGACTCACCCCGGTGATTCTGAAGAGTAAATAAAAAGAGCAAATTAGAGAGTGCAGAAAGACCACTCTGAACACCAGGAGAGCTGCAGACAGCCACCCTGAGGCGCCCTGGACTCTGCGTGAAGCCACACGCGTGGATTCCATGTGCATAAGCACCGCATCTGCGTCTGCTCTTCATGGCCCTGCCACCGCTCCTTCTGCAGGCCAGCGGTGCCACTATAATTAACATTCAACTGGCATTTCCACTGCACACTCAAAGCCTGCTCTTTCAGCCTTTTCAAATCCAATTCAGACCAAAGTAATCTTTGCCCTTGCATTTGGGTTCAGGCGCAGTGATTGTTAGGATTGCAGATTATGGTTTATTAGCATTTATTGAACAGCAAAGGAGCCCAGCTTGATAGCGGTTGTCACTAGGTCTCCAACTTCCAAACTAAAATTAAAAAAACAGCAGGACACAAATATTGGGGCAGGGAGGAGGCCCATTCAGGGAGAAATGTTATTTGTGATTTTTCATTCGTGACTATAGATGTATTGGAGGGTTGTGAGGCTTTGAAGAAAGGGGCAGTCTGGTTAATAGGAAGCAGCTGCTGTTTGAACGCTCACTTCAAAGTCCCCATTGCCCTTCCTTCTGTGTGAATCCAGAGGAAGTGGTGAAGTTTAAGGAAGCCTCGATTCAAACTCTGAACTAATCAAGTGTGTGACCTTGAGCAAACTACTTTCCCTTTCTGGGAGACAGCTCATCTTCAAAATGAGAGTTAACAGGACCAGTGATGTTCGGTGGTGTTGAAACCTTGTTCCTCAACACCACTGGGAAGATGCAAGCGGGGTGGACGGGGTCAAGACCCTCCCCCCACATTACCCAGAGCAACTCCCATCTCTCCTGCTTCATAGTCCACGTTTTCACCCAAGATTTTATGCACACAAAATTCTTCTTTCCATCTATAAGATGCAAGTTGGAAGCCACTCACTAATCTCTAAAATCCCCCCTGGCTCTAAAGTTGATTTGGGAGTGAGAACTCAGAAGGTGAAGGGAAGCTACCATGTCAATACTGAAGCAGCGGTTGGAGTAGATCTTGAGTGGCCAAAGTGATATGAAAGCAAGCCCATAGAAAGAGACAGACATTATTACCCTGTACACATGTATGATTACACTAGTGGAGTGACTCTGACCCATGTACAGCCAGAGGAATGAGAAGTCGTGCTCCATTTGTATACTACACATCAAAATGCATTCTACTAAACTTGGAATGGAACCACCTTATGACCCAGCTATCCCACGCCTCGGTCTATACCCAAAGGACTTAAAAAACAGCTTACTACAGGGACACAGCCACATCAATGTTTATAGCAGTACAATTCACAATAGCTACACTGTGGAACCAACCTAGATGCCCTTCAGTAGATGAACGGATAAAGAAACTGTGGTATATATACACAATGGAGTATTACTCAGCAATAAAAGAGAATAAAATCATGGCATTCGCAGGTAAATGGATGAACTTGGAGAATATAATGCTAAGTGAAGTTAACCAATCCCAAAAAGCCAAATGCCAAATGTTTTCTCTGATAAGGAGGCTGGTTCACAGTGGGGTTGGGACAGGGAGCATAGGAAGATTAGAGGAACACTAGAAAGGCCAATGAGGAGGGAAGGGAAGGGAGGAGGCAAAAGGGTAAAAAAAAGGAAAAAAAAAGATGGTAGAATGAAATGGATATCATTACCCTAAGTGTATGTATGAAGACACGAATGGTGTGAATATACTTTATATACAACCAGATATGTAAAAATGTGCTCTATATGTGTAAATATGAATTGTAATGCATTCTGCTGTCATATATAACAACTTAGAATAGAAGAAAAATAAACTAATTTTAAAAAATACATTCTACTATACAATAAATTAATTTTAAAAGTAATAAAAAAATTAAGAAAGCAAGGCAGAATAAACAAACAGATAAACATGGAATCTCAGAAAAGCAGAGAAAACATCCAGAGATATACTAATGACCATGGATAGATAGAGTACAGGGAGGACCTGTGAAATAGGCCGTTGCAGGCTATATAGGCTTTACGTAATAACCAACGTAGTTCAGAAATAATAGACAGGCAATTTTCTGGGCCAGATGGAAGGCCCAGGTCTAGGTTGATGGATGCAGTTTGGTAAGATCTCCTGGAGAAATACAGCCAAAATAGCTAGAGAGAGACACCTAATGCACGATTCTGCCACGGAGAAGAACAAGGGCAACAAAAGAAAATCTATTTCAAGAAGAATGACAGAGAGAGCTTTGGAAATAAGCAAAGAAGTGATGGAAACCCTGAATAGCATGGAGAGTTGGGAAAACAACCTAGGGAAAAGGACAATTTGCAATTTCAGCCCTGGCTCCCCAGTGTCAGTGGGGGGGACTAAAACCACCAGGAAAACGGCCGAGAGCCTGAAACTCCAGCGAGCGCAGACTGCCAGTCCTAACTGCAAGAGAATTCCACAGTTCTCTCGAGTTCTCAGTTTGGGAAGCCAACTGGATTTATCTAAGCAGTTATCTAAGCAAAACTGCTCTGCTCCGAAGAAGGAGCTCACTTTGAGCTTTCCCCAACCCCCAGAGTCCAAGATAAATAGCCACTGCTAAATGTCATCTTGTCTTAGGAGCTGACAGCTAGCCCCCTGATGCCAGCAGAAGCCTTGGGCTTATGGGTCCTTCACTGAGCAGCAGACAGCTCCCTCAGCATCCCATAGCTTCAGGACCAACAGCTTCTGTAGCCCCAAGCCAAGTCCCACCCACACTTGCCCTGGAAGGAACTAGGGAAGATCTCCCAGCCCGCAACCTTGGGACTGTAGCTACTATTTCAAATTTGTACTTATCCATCAGGAGCTGGGAAAGCTCTGAGTGCTATAGCTCCAAGAACAAGGCTACCAGTGCCCCAATCCCAGCCACCACTGAATTCACCTGCAAGGAATTAGGGAATGCCTCCTCCCCTGGTCATAGCCTTGAGACTGCACGTGCTGGTACAAAGAGCTTTAGCATCATCCAAGCTTGTCCTAGAGACAAGGGGAAGACTCACCCATGTCCTGAAGCTCCAAGAACATGGCTACCAATGCACCAGGCTTGTTCCCACCAGAGCTGGCCTTGCATAACCTATATCCTGTAGTTCCAGGATCACAGATACCAAGCCTACAAAAATCCCTGGAACTACTTATACTCAGACTGCAGGACCTAGGGACATTCTTCCCCATGCCTTGCACATTCAGGACCATGGATACCAGTGCCACAAGACCAAACCTTATCTGCACATACTTTATGGGGCCTAAGGAAGTTCTCCTCATCCCAGAGACTTCATATCACAGCTTCTAGTGACAAAGTCCTGATGCTACTTATGCTTGTTCCTTGGGACCTGGAGAAGGTAACAACTCCACAAAATCATCTAATAGTGCTACAAGCCCCAGCACCAAAGGCAATCACCCAATGGAACTTGGGAAGGTGTCCTTTGTATTCTGAAGCCTCAAGCCCACAGTTTTTAATGTCACACACTCCAGTATCACCTGCATTCACTCCACAGGACCTTGCAAATGACCCATTTTCCATCCTTTAGCTCCATAACTGTAACTGCTGGAGCCACAAGCCCAGGTTTCTTCCATATTTATTCTGAGAGTTTAGGGGAGGATCTCAGCACAAACAGTGCTAGCACAGAGGGGTTTGGCAAAAGTCCTCTCCACATCCTGAACCACCAACACTGTGGAAGCTGCTGCCACATACTTCAGTGTCATCAGAGCTTGTACTCTATGGGGCTTAAGGGGACACACACCTCTGGAAGTCTACAACCACTGAAGTCACACGACTACCTTCAGGAACTGCTGCAGTCTAGACTACTGAGACACTTAGACATTGTCAACTGCAATAAAAGATGAATAAACTACACAGAAACTAAGTGATTTTGAGTCCCCTCATAACCAAACTCAAAGCATACTCCAAACTGGCATCCTAAATTCCAACTAAAGGACAAAAATATTTTCCTACAAAATCTACTTCATACAATTGGAAGAGGTATAAACATTACACCAGAGAAATGTGTGGATATCAATGAAGGGACACACACACACACACACACAAAAAAAAAAAAAAAAAAAAAAAAAAGAAAAAAAAGAAACAAGACAATGCTAAATAGAATAATACTTCTCCAGAAATAGATTTCAATTCAAAGGAAATCTATGAAGTGACTGGAAAAGAATTTAAAATAATGATCTTAAGTAAATTCAGTGACATGTAAGGGAAAACAGGTAAACAATACAGAGAAATGGTAAAAGCAATAATAACCTTGAATATAAATGGATTAAATGCACCAGAAGATGCAGACTGACTGGATTTAAAGAAGACCCAACTATATGCTGCCTATAAAAACAAAACTCACGGGCTGGGGCTGTGGCTCAGCGGCAGAGCGCTCACCTCGCACGTGCGCAGCCCGGGTTCGATCCTCAGCACCACGTAAACATAAATGCATTGCATTGTGTACAACTAAAGTAAATAAATATTAAAAAAATATTTTAAAAAAGTCACTTTATAGTAACAATACAGCAAGAAAAGTGAAGAGTAGGAAAAAGATGTATCATACAAATGGAAGCCAAAAGTAAACACATTAGCCATATTCAGATAAAGCACATTAAATCAAAACTGTAAAAAGAAAGAAGGTCATTTATAAACTGATTAAAGGATCAATTCAGCAAGAATATGTAACAATTTGAAATACACACACACACACACACCTACACCCAATATTGGACCACTCAGATAAAGCAAATATTATTAGAAGGGAGAGAGAGAGGCTGAGGTGTAGCCCAGTGGTACAGCTTACCATTCAAACCCTGAGATTCAATGCAACAACAACAAAAAGGTAAATAAGGAAAGGAGATAATAATTCTAATACAATAATAATTGAGGACTTTGACATCCCACCTTCCTCAGTGGACAGATTGAGACAGAAAAATCAGCAAATAAACATCTGAGTTGAACCACAACATCAAGCAAATGGACTTAATAGACATTTACAGAACATTCCATCCAACAGCAGCAGAGTATGCTTCTTTCTATTCAGTACATGAAACATTGTCCAGGGTAAATCATTTGTCAGGCAATGAATGGCATCTCAAAAGAACTGAAATCATCTTATGTATCTTCTCAGACCACATTGGAATAAAACTATATATCAGAAAGAAGAATGCAAAGTAAAAGAATGCATGGAAATTAAATAACATGCTCCTAAGTGACCAATAGGTAATTAAATTAAAAGAGAAATCCAAAAATTTCTAGAAAGAAATGTAGATGACAATACAAGGTATCAAAATCTGTGGGATACAGCAAAAACAGTCCTAAAAAGGAAATTAATAACAATAAATGCATACATCAAAAAATTTTAAAAGTTCTTCAATAATACAACAGTATGACTCAAAGACGTAGAAAAGAACTAAACCCAAAATTAACAGAATAATGAAGAGGAGAAATAAAATTGAAACAAAAAGTACAAAAGTTCAATGATCTCAAAAAGAGATTATTAGGAAACTGGTGTGTGGTAGTGGAAAATAAAAGCTCCCTCAGTTTCTGGAGGGAAAACTTTAAATTTACTTACATGGCTACATTTACTTGGTGCAGTTAAGAATTAAACTTGTCAATTTTAACATTGCTGTTACATCTGAAATAAACTTACGTGATGTTCTGGTTAAAAAAAAAAAAGTTCAATGATCAATTGTTTTTGGAAAGGATAAGCAAAATTGACCGACCTTTAGCTAGCCTAACCAAGAAAAAAGGTGACCCAAGTAAGTAAAATTATAGATGGAAGAAATTAGAGATTAGACAATATAACAAAGGAACATAAGAAACTACTATGAGCACTTATATGCTAGAAAACTGGAAAAACCTAGAAGAAATTACTGCATTTCTCAACACATACAACCTACCAAAATTAAACAAAGAAAAAACAGAAAATCTAAACAGGTAAATAGTAAGTAATGAGATTAAAACAGGAATTAAAATTTATCTTTAAAAAAAAAAAAGTCCAGGACAAAACATTTAATGAAATAGTAATTCCAATTCTTAAACTATTTCAAAAAATTAAAATGGAGGAAACTGTTAAATGCTTTTTCACAGAGACATCTTTACCCTATTACCCAAACCAAAGATACAACAACAAATATATATAGGCCCATATTCCTAATAAAAACAGATGAAAAAGTTCTCAATAAGATACTAGCCAAAAAGGGCTGGGGTTGTGGCTCAGCGGCAGAGCGCTCGCCTTGCACGTGTGCGGCCCAGGTTCGATCCTCAGCACCACGTAAGCATAAATGCATTGCATTGTGTACATGTAAAGTAAATAAATATTTTTTTAAAAAAAGATACTAGCCAAAAACAAAAAAAAAGATACTAGCAAACCAAGTCAACAGCATACCAAAAAGGATTATATACCAAGATCAAGATCAAGTGGGAGTCATTTCAGGGATGCAAGGATGGTTCAACATGCATCAATCCATAAACATCATATAACATATTAACAGAATGAAGGACAAAAACCATGTGATCATTTCAACATATGCAGAAAAATCATTCTATAAGATTCAAAATCATCTAATTATTAAAACTCTCAAGAAACTCCACAGAAAATGAACCTATCTCAAAATACTAAA
This sequence comes from Tamias sibiricus, assembly GCA_025594165.1. NCBI lineage: Eukaryota > Metazoa > Chordata > Mammalia > Rodentia > Sciuridae > Tamias > Tamias sibiricus. The sequence continues at coordinate 19,386,531 of CM046662.1, forward strand.
GGTATATATGAAAAACCCACAGCCAATATCATACTGAATGGGAAAAAGCATGAAGTGTTTTCTCTAAGATTGGGAACAAGACAAGGATATCCACTTTCACCATTCTTGTTTCATCCAGTACTGGAAATCCTAGCAAAACAATTAGGCAAGAAAAATAAATAAAGGGCATCCAAACTGGAAAGGAAGAAATTATCCATTTTTTAAGATGGCATGATTTATACACAGGAAAACCTAAATACTCCATCAAAAAACTATTGGAACTTAAAAGTAAATTCAATAAAACTGCAAGATGCAAAGCATAAAAATAGTATTTTTTAAATTTTATTTTTTATTCTAAGTTGTTCGAAATGACAGAAGAATGCATTACATTTCATATTATACTTATAGAGCACAGTTTTACATATCTCTGGTTGTATACAAAGTAGATTCACACCATTCATGACTTCATACATGCACTTAGGGTAATGATATCCATCTCATTCTACCATTTTTTTAACCCTTTTGCCCCCTCCCTTCCTCTCCCTCCCCATTGGCCGTTCTAGTGTTCCTCTAATCCTCCCATGCTCCCCATCCCAACCCCACTGTGAATGGGCCTCCCTATATCAGAGAAAACATTTGGCATTTGGCTTTTTGGGATTGGCTAACTTCACTTAGCATTATATTCTCCAACTTCATCCATTTACCTGCGAATGCCACGATTTTATTCTCTTTTATTGCTGAGTAATACTCCATTGTGTATATGTACCACAGTTTCTTTATCCATTCATCTACTGAAGGGCATCCAAGTTGGTTCCACAGTTTAGCTATTGTGAATTGTGCTGCTATAAACATTGATGTGGCTGTGTCCCTGTAGTATGCTGTTTTTAATTCCTTTGGGTATAGACTGAGGCGTGGGATAGCTGGGTCAAATGGTTCCATTCCCAGTTTTCCAAGGAATCTCCATACTGCTTTCCATATTGGCTGTACCATTTTGCAGTCCCACCAGCAATGTATGAGTGTGCCTTTTTCCCCCCACATCCTCGCCAACATTTATTGTTGTTTGTGTTCTTAATAGCTGCCATTCTGACTGGTGTGAGATGAAATACTTGGCAATCCATTTAACCAAAGACGTGAAAGACCTCTATAATGAAAACTACAGAACACTAAAGAAAGAAATTATGGAAGACCTTAGAAGATGGAAAGATCTACCTTGTTCTTGGATAGGCAGAACTAATATTGTCAAAATGACAATACTACCAAAAGTGCTATACAGATTTAATGCAATTCCAATCAAAATCCCAATGACATTCCTCATAGAAATAGAAAAAGCAGTCATGAAATTCATCTGGGAAAATAAGAGACCCAGAATAGAATCCTTAGCAAGAAGAGTGAAGCAGGTGGCATCGCTATACCAGACCTACAGAGCAATAGAAACAAAAACAGCATGGTATTGTCACCAAAATAGACTGGTAGACCAATGGTACAGAATAGAAGACACAGAGACTAATGTATATAATTTCAGTTATCTTATACTAGACAAAGATGCCAAAAATGTACGTTGGAGAAAAGATAGCCTCTTCAACAAATGGTGCTGGGAAAAATGGAAATCCATATGCAACAAAATGAAATTAAACCTCTATCTCTCACCATGCACAAAACTCAACTCAAAGTGGATCAAGGATCTAGGAATTAGACCAGGGACACTACAGCTAATAGAAGAAAAAGTAAGCTGTAATCGCCAACATGTCAGATTAGGCCCTAAGTTCCTTAATAAGACTCCTGTAGCACAAGAATTAATATCAAGAACCAATAAATGGGATAAATTCTAACTAAACAGTTTCTTCTCAGCAAAAGAAACAATCAGTGAGGTGAACAGAGAACCTACAAATTGGGAACAAATTTTTACCACATGCACATCAGATAGAGCACTGATCTCTAGAATACATAAAGAACTCAAAACTCTTAACACCAAAAAAAAAAAAAAAAAAAAAAAAAAAAAAAACAATCAATAAATGGGCCAAGGAACTGAACAAACACTTCTCAGAAGAAGATATACAATCAACTAACAAATATATGAAAAAATGTTCAACATCTCCGGCAATTAGAGAAATGCAAATCAAAAATAATATTTTAATACACCGATAATAAATTTGCTGCAAGAAAAAAATTAAGCAAGTGATCACATTCATGATAGCTAAAAAAAAATAAGGTTGGGGAGAAAATTTTACCAAGGAAGTGAATGATCTCCACAATAAAAATTATAAAACACCTTTGAAAGGAATTAGAGGACACTTATAAAATGGAATAAAGCCGGGCATGGTGGCGCATGCCTGTAATCCCAGCACTTTGGGAGGCTGAGGCAGGAGGATCGCGAGTTCAAAGCCAGCCTCAGCAATGGTGAGGCACTTAGCAACTCAGTGAGACCCTGTCTCCAAATAAAATGTGCAGGAGCCCTGTTTGGGGAGATGGCTAAGATTGCAGTTGACTACAGGCCATGGAGATGTTTGGGCATTGCCGCCTTCCGTAGTCTCACAGGACTTGGCCCAGGATCTCGAGAGACTTGAGCCGAGATTGCTGATCGGGTCGGCGCCATTTGGTGTGTGGGTTTTTTGGTGGTGCGTGTTAAAGTCATTGTTAAAGCCAGAGAGAGAAGTTACCAGAATAAAAAGACTGTTTCCAGTTCGCCTCTGAACTTCTTCCCGCGGCTTTGTTGCTCCAAGCGGCAGTCGCTTCGGACAACAACAAAAATGCAAAAAAAGGGCTGGGGATATGGCCCAGTGGTCAAGTGCCCCTGAGTTCAATCCCCAGTACCACAAAAAAAAAAAAAAAAAAAAAAAAAAAAATGGAATAAAACCCCACAATGGGTTTTTATGGGTCAGAAGAATCAATATTGCTAAAATAACCATACTAACTGAAAGTAATCTACAGATTCTATTTAATTTCCACCAAAAGATCAATGACTTTCTTCACAGAAACAGAAAAAAAAAAAAAAAAAAAAACACTAAAATTAATATAGAACCACAAAAGACCCAGAACAGCCAATGTGATCCTGAGCACAATAAAACAATGCTAGAGATGTCACAATATCTGACTTCAAAATGTACTACAAGTTTATACAACCAAAACAGCATGGTGCCAGCAAAAAAATAAATAAAAAAGACATACAGACCAATGGAACAGAGTTGAGAACCCAGAAATTAATCCACATTCAAGAACCAACTGAACAGAGGGAAGGAAAGGCAGTCTCTTTCATAAATGGTGCTGGCAAAATTGGATATGCAGATGCAGAAGAATAAAACTAGATCCTGCCTCTCACTGCACACAAAGTTCAGCTCAAAGTGGACCAAAGACCTGTGTGTTAAGCCTGAAATTATGAAATTAGTACAAGAAAACACGGGGTGGAGGCAATGAGTTTTCAGATAGGACCAAAGACATAGGCAACAACTGTAAAAATAGGCACATGGGATTATATCAAGCTAAGAAGCTTCTCCACAGCACAGGAAATAATCACCAGAATTAAGAGAATATGATGAAAATATTTCCAAAACATTCATCTGACAAGGAGTTGATATCTAGAATATATAAGGAATTTGAAAAGTTGAACACCAAAAAATTAAATACCCCCAATTTAAAAATAGGCTATATAACTAAATAGATACTACTCAAAAGAAGACATAGAAATGGCCAACAAAATCTCTGCATATACTCACTAATCATCAGGGGAATGCTAATGAAAACCACAAGGAGATCTCACCTCACCCGAGAGAATGGCTACCATCAAAAAGAAACAATGTAGTATTGTTACTGTATATATGACTACATGACCAATGTGATTCTGCAACATAAAAAACTCAGAAAAATGAGAAATTATATCCCATCTATGTATGATATGACAAAGTGCATAAATGCATTCAACTGTCATGTATAATTAAGACAAATAAAAAATTTAAAAAGAAAAAAGTAATAAATGCTGGTGAGGATTCAGAGAACAGGGAGCTCTATGCATACACTGCTGGTGGAAATGTAAATCAATACCATTATAAGAAACAAAATGGAAATTCCACAAGATACTAAAAATAGAATGATCACATGATCCAGCAATTCCACTACTGGGTATATATCCGAAGATGAAATGCCAAAAAAAAAACACACCCATGTTTGTTGTATCTCTAGTCATCATAACTAAAACATGGAATCAACCCAAGATGCCCATCAGTAGATGAGTGGATAAACAGAGTGTAAGATATTCACATAATGGAATATTATTTGGCCCTGAAAATGAAATCCCGTTGTCTGCAACAACATAGATGAACTGAAGTTCATGATGTTAAGTGAAATAAGCCAGGCACAGAAAGACAAATAGCACACATCCTCTCATTTGTGGAAACCAGTAAGTCAATTTCATGCAATAATAAAATAGAACAGTGATGACTAGAAACTCAGGATGGGGAAGAATAGGGGTACAGTACAGAAAGAAGTTCAATAAAGAGTACCAAACACAGAGAAGGAATTAGTTCTGGTTTATTCTATAGTACAGAAGGGTAACTATTTTTTGAAAAATATATTTCAAAATGACTAATATAAAATTTACAATATAAAATGATTGATATTTGATGAGATAGAAATGCATATTACCTTGAATTGGTTATGTACCATTCATACCCCATAAATATATATGAATGTTATGTCCCTATTTAAAAAATGCCTACATTTTCTGCCCTTTCTTTCTTAAGGGCTACGTCACTCACCCCTTTAAGCTTTGATAATAAGGAAGGCGTCAACGCCTTTGGTTAAAACCCTCTAAAGGCAAACTCTGAAACCCAAAGAAATCTCCTTAGAAGGTCTTCCAAGATGAAATCAAACTGCTCTGTTTAATGGAAGCCTACAAAAACCAAATAGCCAAAAATGGCTGTTATCTTCTGAAACAAAAAAGATAAGAACATCCGCTCAACTTGCAATTAAAACAGTGGATTGACATTTTGTCCGTGTCCTCTTTCTCCGGAGATCCCACTAGAATATAATTTAAGTGAGGATACAGACTGAAAGCCACTAAGATAACAAACTCCACTCTGAGGAGCGTATCTACTTGGGAGACGGATCAAATTCTGAGTCCTACACCGAGGGGAGTCTTAGGGCACAATCCGCCGCCACTCTAGATCATTCATCCGCCTCACAACACTGCATTGTGGTTGAGAATTGCTCACTTTTCTTTTTCCACATTTTTGAGAACTTTATTGAGATATAATTGACATGTAACAAATGGTACATATTTGGTAAATTTGTCTGTATACGTTCATGAAAATATCAACAAAACAAGATGACGAATCTATGCACGACTTCCAAAGTTTTCTTATGTCCCTTTGTAATACTTCATCTCAGCTCTCTGCCATTCTCCCCTCGCTGCCCTGAAGCAACTATTGATATGTTGTCATTTTAGAAAAGTATGCAGTTTTTAGAACTTAATATAACTAAAATTATACAATATGTACCCTTTTGTACAGGCTCTTTCAATTACAATGACTATGTTGAGATTCACTCATGTTACTGTGCATATTCATAGTTCCTTTTTATTTTTTATTTTTTTATTCAAAGTTGTATTTATAATAGTAGTATGCATTATAATTCATAATAAACATATAGAGCATCTTTTTTAATTTTTTTTATTTGCTTTAGTTGTACACAATGCGTTTTATTCAATACATTTTATTTGTACGTGTGGTGCTGAGGATCGAACCCGGGTCGCCCACGTGCTAGGCGAGCGCTCTACCGCTGAGCCACAATCCCAGCCCTAGAGCATCTTTTTACAAAACACTGTTTGTATACAATGTATATTCGTACCATTCAAATCTTCAATCATGCACTTAGGATAATGACATCCATCTTATTCAACCACCTTTTCTTTTTTTTCCCTCCATCCCCCCTTGCTCCCTTCCTTCCCCCTCACTTCCCTTTGACCTTTCTAGCGTTCCTCTAATCCTCCTATGTACCCTGACCCAACACCACTGTGAGTCATTCTCCTTATATCAGAGAAAACATTCACGTTTAAAATGACCACAAATACCTCACTCAGCAAATGAAACCACTTGCCAATCAGCACCAAGGAGATGCCAGTGTCTTTGCACACAACAGACTTTTGTCCGCCTCTCTTTGCACCTTCAAGCATAACTGTGCAAGAGATTTCTGGGTGGACACCCTAATTGAGAACCCTGTAGATCCTGCATCTCTTAGGGCAAGTAGCTTCCCCAGAGAAGAGCATAGCAACTCCTCCAGAGGCCTTTAAGAGAAAGGAGAGACAGTGCTAAATCACCATCTGCCAATTAGAGCCCGGACAGGACCACTGTGTCCTTTTCTAACACTGAGAATAGTCGTAGACCATTTTCTGTTACTATTACAGGGTGCCACTAACTGAGTAAATTATAGACAACAGGAGTTATTTGGCTGTCAGTTCTAGAAGCTGGGGACTCCATGAGCAAGGTACCAGTACTTGTCAAGGGCATCCATGGAGCGTCATACCACGGCAAGCAAGCAGCAACAGACGGACAGAGGACCCCGGGCTAAACTCGTCCTTTGTATCAAAATCCCACTCCAAGAAGGAGCCCACTCCCACAGTACCAGCAAGTTCATTCGTAAGGGCCGAGACCCGTATCTAACCACCTCTTGGAGGTCCTGCCTCCTAAAACCTCACAATGGCAACACAATTTCAGCACAAGTTAGAGAGGAGACAGGAGACCATCTGGTGCCAAGTTCTCAGAGTTGAGAAGAATGAGAACAATCACAGCAGCAATTACCATTTCTTGAGTATTTACAGTACTGAGGTCCCATACTGCTATTCTAGGTACAAATCAAACTTCTTGCTCTATCCAAGGTATCACCACTTGGATTTTACAGACAATGCCCAGGTCAATGGTATCAGGTCACCTACAAGTGGCTCCCCAGATAGTGTGAGGCAAAGCTGGGTGTTAACCTAAGTCCCTCCAATACCAGAGCCTTGCTCCTACTCAATAACCTCTGGATTTTTCTGGCTCATTCATGTAATAGCAGAGACATCTCTCACCTTCTCAGGTTCCAATGGCCTCTTACTGCCTACAGCAGCAGTTCTCAAACCTGACATTACATACCAGGCAAATTCAACCACTCACTATTGCCCAGAAAGTCAAATGTGCTTCCTACCTTTGTGACCTTCTATATATCACTCCCCAAGCTTGGAAAGCTTTCTACTATCGAAGTGCATATTACCTACCTTTCAGAGATTAACCAAGGTCAATCCTCTTGTCTTCTGTGAGCACTGTAGACCCCCATATTTTCCAGATATTTTCTGTCCTTTGGGCTTTCGAAACCTTGACCAAGTATCTTTCATTCCGTCTTGATAACATGACACCTTTACCTTGCCATTGCATAGGTTGTGTTGGTCAAGATTCCAGCAGGAAGCACGTTCACATCAGTGTAATCTGAAAAGCTAATAAAGGGACCCTTTGCGAAGGTATGGAGAGGCTATCAGGAAACTTCAGCAGCTGGGATAAAACCCAAGTCTGGCAATGGAGGGTCCCCTAACCACTCCTAGGGTGATAGGAGAGAACAGTTGTGGTTCCTGGAACCCAATACACAGAAGAGGCCCTGGGAGGACCACCTCACAGGAGCTGAGACAATCAGTTGAGGAATTAAACCCAGAGGGTGGGAGACAGCTGATAAATACCTTAGCTTGCTCCTCCTCTCCTCCTCTCTTCCTTCCTTCCCATCCCTTACTGAGATTCTGCATTGGCAGAACTCAACCAGAAGTTCAAGGGCAAGAGAGTTCATTGGCATGGACAGCAGTTCTCAAACTTGAACAAGTATTCATCATCTTCAGGGCCATTAAAACAATTATCATCCCCAACACCAGAGTTTCTGATTCAGACCATCTCAGGTGGTACTTCAGAAAACTCCCACAAGATCACAGCCATGCCGGAAGCGGATCCCAAGAGCATACACTGAGAGACACCATCACCAACCCCACCATATACGCCAGTCTCCTGGGTAGGGAACAGGGTGGAAGGAGTGGGAAGGTGATCTGGAAGGACAGAGGACACCTTACACCCATGCATACGTTGAATCTATATCCTTAGAGCAGACTTTGATCTCTTCCTAAGCTAGCAGCATGCACTACAATATTTGCAGGAAGCCACAGCCCCCAGTCAGCTGGCAGTTATAAAGGCAACGACATTATACAGTTCAGTGTGTTGCTAAACTGTGATGTTCAGTGGGCTAGGCATATTCAAACCATTTTGATTTATATTTTCAACTTATGATGAGTTTATCTGGATGTAACCCCATCGTAAGTCAAGGATAATCTGTACTTAACTGTTATATTTCAAAAACAAATAAATAGTGAGTGTAGCTGTGTTCCACTACAACTTTCTCTTGTTCATCTTTTCTTTAAAACTAAGGGGGTTATTTCCATTTTTTATTGGTGAATTACCACAATGGTAGGATTCACGGTTAGATATTCACACATATGCACAATAGAACAATATAATTTGACCAGTATCATTCTCTAGTATTTCCCTTTTTTCCTCCCTGCTTCCCCCAGTCCCTTTCCTCTACTCCAGTGATCTCCGATTCAGTTCTCATGAGATCCCCACACTTGCATCTCTCTCTTCCTTTTTCCTCTTCTAGCTTCCACATGAAAGAAAACATACGACCCTTGACTTGCCGAGTTTGGCTTATTTCACCCTACAATATTCTCAAGTTCCATTCGTCTTCCTGAAAATGACAAACTCCTCATACTACAGCAATACATGCATTCCTATTCTATAGCATCACAATTCATAACATCCAAACAATTGAACCAGCCTAGCTGTCCATCAAAAGATGAGTAGACAATATAGTGTATATGTACATATATACACAATAGAGTTTTATTCAGCCATAAGAAGAATGAGTTTTACTGTAAACTCAATTGACTCCTAACTACCATTCAAAAACAACCACTAGACTCATTTAAGTGCCCACATACAAAAGCCAAGAACTTTATGCTCATTATCTCTTTGCTTTGAGGAAACCTAGATCTAATCTGTTCCACTTAGGATCAGCTCTCAATTCAGTTCTTAAGCCAATGTTTCATGTCTCCTCTGTTCCGTGAACTGTTATTTACTCAGGATCCAGAGGTGAATAACACACCCACCGTCTCCTAGCTTCCTGGAGTTAACCTGCTAATGAGAAGACATCAGTTGAGATTTTCTGGCTGCCAGCAACAGACATGACCCCAAGTAACTTGAAAAGAAATGTGTATTAGAAGAAATGTGGGGAGAAAATATCAGAATATCGATTAGGCCTGAAGGACAAACAGGTCATCCATTCCTCCCTAAGGAAAGAAACTCAAACAAGCTCCTGCAAGAGCAGCCAGGGCACAGGCCCTACCCCTGGATGCTCTCTTACCACACTCATGGATGGGAACCTAGTGCTAGTAGTTTTCAACTCTCACCAGCTGGTTCTGACCTTGACTATGGTTGACAACTCTTATGATCAAGTTATAATACACTGGCACTATGACTCGAGTCTCCATAAAGCAGTAAGTAGCTCCTTAACTTCAGAGTGACTAGGGTGCTCTGTGATGCTTGTCCCAGTGCAGCGTCCTTGGCTTCAAACCCAGAGATTCCAATCCCAAATGAGGCTCAAGCCCGACACTGTCATCAAGGTGATTCTGACACACATGGCCACACAATTTCCAGTGGCGAAACACTACCACAGAGTAAATCATCTTTGGTCCATGACTTTGAATATTATTCTACCAGGCAGCAAGGGAAAGGATCAATGGATCTAATTCGAGACCCTTTCCAAATCCATGGTATTTCATTTGCTCTTTTTCCTTCTCTTATTACGGGCCAATGTAATCTTTCCAAAGAAGTAATAGTCAAAGAAAAATGCTAGACCGGTGGAGACGGATAAACTCATTGCCAACGTGGATGAACCAGTAGTGGTTTCTTAAGAGTCTTGGATGAAGCAACGAGGCTGTACCCAGACCTATCAGGAAGGTGGACAGATGGGTTAGTGATGCCTGCAATGAACACAGTGAGGATTTTTGGCAGATCCGCACTTTCAGTGTTCTAGGTAACATGTTATCCCCAGTTCCGTTCTTTTCCTTTAAAAATACTTTTACAGAGACTTAGTTTCTGACTGCAGTTCATGAGATATGACCTTTGAAATTGCTTCCATCCTGCCCATACACCAAGTTCTTGAGACAGTCTGGATGCCGTGATTCAAATGTAAATATCCCCTGAAATCCATCAGTGTCGGGGGAGCTGATTAAGCACCATGGACTATAAGTGTTCCCTTTTCTGATCTTCAGGCAATTTTTATTTTTGCCAGCTGACATATTACCATGGTGAGGGGACTTTTGCACACATCCTGCTCATGATAACGGATGAGGTGTGAAATTGATTCTGAACACCTAGGAGGGTTATGATTTATCGTCACACCTTAGGCCTTGCGGAGCTTTACTAGGTGAATCCAGACTGCACTCAGAATCCAACCAATACTTCCAAAAACTCTTGGTGTCTCCGTATGTATTAAATACAGATGGTTCACACCCGATAAGCTTAAGGAACTCTTTCATTCATTCAATCAATAAATATTAACTGAACACCTAATATATGCCAGGTACTTTTCCAGGAGCTGCAGGTATCACACTGGACAAGAGACAAGGTCTCTTCTGACCCACTTATCGCTGGATAAGCTGCTTCTCCTTCCTGATCAAAACTTATACTCACCATTGGGTAAATGCACATCAATCAATGGGGACCGATACTCGAGGTAGCCTCAATTGGACATTGTCCCACACTCTTCTGATGATGGCTAACCCCTTTACCATAATTTCAACACTTGTCACCCTGGGTACAAAAAATGAGCCTGTAGAAACATCTAATGAGGGTGGGCACCCTGTGAGTCTTTGAAGAAGTCACTAAATTGAGAAGGAACTTCAGGCTCGTAACAGCCTTACCAAAGTAGAAGGTAAAGAATCCTCTCTTCTGCTAATCAATGCCTAGGAGGGTGGGGCAAGGTAAATGGCAGGCAGGACATTGGAATCCTAGCACAGTCATGGGGGGTTTTGTTTGTTTTAAAATAAACACTCCTAAGCCCTGCTTCGGAATTTCTGGTTTGGCCTCAGGTGCATCTATTTTGAAAAAGTGCTCATGAATGATCCCGATGAATCAAAATAGCCTTCCAGTTCCACTGAGATACAAGTTGGGTCTCTGTCAAAATACAAGGTACAAACGATAGCAAAACTGGCATAAACCCACTGGTATGGAAGTTTGTGATTCTGGTTCTGACTTTGTTCTTCATCAGCTGCATGGCCTCAGATCAGCCTCTACGGCTTTTTGGACCCCATTTCATTATATGTTCAAGGACGGGGGGAGGAGTACGCGATTGCTGAAGAGCTGAGATTACGCGCTTGTGTTTTTTCCTCCATCTGCAGGCCAGCTTCAGACAATTGACGCAGCTCCTGTATAAATGGTCACTGTTAAACCATTCTTACAGGAAAGTAATGCTTATTTAAAACACATCACTGTGCCAGATCAGTCTGCAGCATATTTCAACGCCTTCAGGAGCCATACTTGAGCTTCCAAGGTAATCGGTGCAAATTTTCTATAAATTCCTCAGTTGCAGACTCATCCTTGTGCTGAATCTCCCCCTGCATTCTGCCTCCCTACCCCTTACCCCATTTTTTCTGTGTTTCTGGACAGCTAGAACAGCCAGTAATTGATTCAAAGTGGCAGCTACTGGATTTCTCTAATAGGTCTATAAATTTCTTATTATTAAAAAAAAAAAAAACACACACACAACTCTAGATTCTTTAACGTGGACTTTCAGCAGACTGACATTTTGCTTAATCACTCCCACTTGATGAATATATTTGATGTTTTTGGTTCTGACTGCCTGTTTCTCTCTACCCTACAACATACCCCTATATACAAATGCTCTGTGCTAATAACTATGACCATTGGCCAAGGGACAGAGGGCAAACATCAATATTTTTATATTTACTGTATTTTTTTCACAAAGATAAGCTCCTTTGAAATACTACTGAATGACATTAAAATCTGGGGTCCTCTTGCCCATTCCAACTAACTATTTAGTCCACACGTCTATCCCCAGCCAAGCTATAGTCCAAAGTTAGTGATATCTGCAATGGATGCAGTGAGGATTTTGGCAGATCCACCCTTTCATTGTTCTAGGCAATACATTCTAGGGTGATTCCCTGGGAATTCGCCACTTTGCAGTGGAGTCAGCCAAGGCTCATCTTTGTAATGGGGCTTACATTTTTCTACTCCCTTAGAGTCGGAGCACGGTAGGGCAACGGGTCTCACACCTTTCTGTGGTAAGAATCTCAGAGATAGGACAAGTCTTTCCCACTTCTATGCCCTGCTAGACCCACATTGCCAGATCTGGACGCCAACAGGCTACAGTTCCCCAATTCTCACACTAGGGCTCTTGGTCAGGTTCAGCCAACGTGCCTCATTCTGAAAGCACAGACAAGAAAGTCGTCCTGGTTCCAGCGTGGGCAGAGGTGGCATCCCTCCAGCAATCCAGCAGCTGCCTGGCACAACCCCTCAGGCCCCAGCACCACTTATGTGGGCTCCAGACCAACAGCTTCCTCATCAAGCAACACGTCTTACGTATAGCATATTCCTTTTTCCTCCTATTCCTCTCCACCACCTTTATAACCATGATAGACATAGCAGGGCCCCCTCTTCCCTGGGAAATATGCTCCAAAACCCCTAGAGGATACCAACAGCTGTGGACATTACCAAACCCTGCCTGCTATGTTTTTCCTATGTATGCATACCCATTATAAATTTTAATAAAGTTTATAAATTATGCACAGTAAGAGATTGTTGGGACTATGTCTGCCAAGGGGCAAGGTTTGACTGCTTACCACACCCTAAAGGACCGGGGCTAAACCAAGGGGTGTGGCTATGACGTAGCGTGAGAGACTGAACCGCCTTGCTTGCTGATTGGTTAGTTCTAGGCCTATTTAAGTCAATGCTTGTTCAATAAATCTGAGTTTTTTCGGGCATCCCGCGTGCTATACAAGACTCCCTAGGTGTGGCGTGTTTTCTGAGGTAAGGCACCTAGCGATTTCTGTCCTTAAACTCACCCCGCCGGGTGAGTTGCAATCTTTCCTGCAGGCAGGAAAAATTCCCTTTTAGGGCCCAAAAAGGGAAGCGCAACTCAGAGCCCGGCTCCATTCATAACTCAGCAACCCCAGCAACCCCGGCAAGAGATTAACAACAACTAACCAAAAGCTTATTTTGCTCCTTAATCAACTTCAGCTCTGCCAGCAACATAGTACCAGCTTCATCAGCAGATGTAGGCTCCCTGGTAAGTTTCAGATTTTTCAGTCCAAAATCCGTTTCTGAATCCATGTGACCATCGTTCACTGGCCTGGTGTCACTCATTCCCGTGGATCCCTTGCTGAAGTCTTCTGTGTGAGTTAATGGTGCAACATGCAGCCATCAATTAGAACATGTCCTCCCCCTCAAATTTAATGCCTTTTCCATCCACCTAAGCGTTTGTCACATGCTGTGGCTGTAACTTGCACAGTTTAAAGTGCAACAGCAAAACCAGCACAAATTTCTTTTTCCTTCTTCACAGTTTCACAGGTCAGTGATGGTTTGTTCTTACTGTAGATCTTAGGAAACCCAGCCTCAGATCTAGTATCTTCTTCCCTCGTTGAGAACTTTCACCTTTTCCCACAAAGGGAGCACTTTGCTGCTTCCCTTGAGCATATCTGATCTGCGAGCACAACTACTCTTGTACCTTGGGGACACTACTAGGACAAGGAAGGGTTGCTTGAACACAAGCACTGCCACACGATGACAGTCTCCCTGGCAACTGAGATAGGCACAGTGGGGGATGGGATGAGATTTTTGTCATGCTACTCAAGAGTGCAGAAGTTTCAAAAAGCTTATTAATTGTTGATTTTTAGAATTTTCCATTTAACATTTTCAGACCAGGGTTGACTACGGGCAAAGGAAACTGAAAAGCAAAATCAGGAATAAGTGAAAACTAGCAGGCTGGCAGAAAATGGTCCCCATTAATCCCATCCTTTCCACAGTCTTTGCAATATGACTTTAAAGCTTCTGCTATCAAAAAGTGGGATGGCTATAACCCTAGCAACTTGGGAGGCTGAGACAGGAGGATCATGAGTTCAAAGCCAGCCTCAGCAACAGCAAGGTGCTAAGCAACTCAGTGAGACTCTGTCTCTAAAATACAAAATAGGGCTGGGGATGTGGCTCAGTGGTCGAGTACCTCCAAGTTCAATCCCCAGTATAAAAGAAAAAAAAAATGAAGCCCATTTCTCTACCTCTTGAAGCTGGCCTGGCCTTACTACTTCCTTTAGCTGATCAACTGTAGCAAATGCAATACTGTATCAGTTCTGATTCTAGCTGCTGCTGTTCATTCTTGCAGCATGAACAAGCCCAGGCTTGCCTGCTGCAGAATGAGAGCTATCAGATAACAACCTGTTTCCCCAGAATCGCAGCCACCCAGTGGGTCCCACATCCACCACAGGCATGAGAGAGCCCAGTCAAGACCTGAAAGGCAATCCAGCCAACCAGCTGATTCCTGAGCAGTAGCAAATGGTTGTTCTTGCAAGCTACTGGTTTGGGGATATTTTGTTACCCGGCATAAATAACTAATAAAATAATGATTGCATTAGATCTCTGTTACTGGTTTTATGACTGAAGTGATTAATAAAGGAAACCAATTAAGAATGCAAATTCTCAACTCAAGCACCCTAGGCAATTTCGATATATGGTTTCAGAACCTTTTTTTGCCAAACACAGCTTTCAGGGGAAAGAGATCAACTTAAGGTAATTTATAGATAAGATTATCTTTAAGCCCAAACTCACCCTGTTTATATATTTGGTACCAAATTCCAGTGTCAAGTGAATGTCAGTCACACCATTGTTCAGGGTCCTTGTTCTCATAATTACTAGCCTTGTCCCCTCAAGATGCTGGGTGTTTTGTTGTTGTTGTTGTTTTGTTTTGTTTCTTGCTCAGAAGGAAAAATATAATGGCTGGTAGATATTTCCTCCCTACCCTGGGCTTTACAAAGATAGAAGTGTCAAAAATCAAATAGGTTCAAAGTTTGCAATGTTATGTTTCACTATACACGTGGATTGTGGTGACCACGTTCAAGCCAGTTAACATACCACCCATCCCCTCACGTGGCTACGTTTGTGTATAGGTGTGATGAAGACACAGATCTGCTGTCCTGGCAAACTTCAAGTATACGACACATTAACTGTCAAGATCATGCTGTACACAGGGTCTCCAAATCTTGTTCATCTCATAAAAAGTTTCTACCCTTTAAGCAAAATCCTAATTCCCAACACCCCAGCCCCTGGCAATCACTTTTCTACTACTGTTTCTGTGACATGAACTTCTTTAGATCCACACATAAGTGGGTTTGTGTAGTACTTGTCCTTCTGTGTCTGACCTATTTCCTTAGTATCGTTTCCTCTGGATTCATTCCTGCTGCCAAAGGGGTTATATTTCCTTTTTGAATTGTTGATGGACCTTTATTTTATTCATGCATTCATATGCAGTGCTAAGAATTGAACCCAGTGCCTCACACATGCTAGGCAAGTGCTCCACCACAAGGCCCCAACTCCAGCCCAGCATTTCCCTTTTGAAGGCTGATTTTTATACAAGTAAAACCCTCCCCATCCCCAACCCCAGGTTAAATAGCCCCAGCCAGATTGTTTAAATTTTCACTTATGGCCCTTTGGATTTTTTAATTTACTGTCACATTGATCTTGGATAACCCAGCTCTACTCTGTGACTCTGTAAGTCATTAAGTTCTCTAAACCTCAATTTTCTCAGCTGCAGAGTAAGATCTGTTCTGAAAAAGAAATGATAAAGTTTATAAACTATGTGTGAAATTATAGAATAAAAGACAAGATACCACAAATTTAGTAGGGATCCAAATCCCCAGATTTCAAACTTTTAGCAAAGTGTCAAAAACGCCCTTCCATAATGATGGCCCAGGAAGCACACCATACCTGTAGCAACTGACCAGTGCCAAAGCTAGCCACCTGCTGCTGGGTGGGGAAGAAGGGCCCTGAGGAAGCCCTGTCTCAAGGAAGCCCCCCAAGAGGCTGATGGATTCTTCCAAGTTCACCCAAACGAGAAGGTTTTCCTAATACTGGGAGGTTTAATTAGAAAACCAAGAAACAAAAGGAAAGAAGTTAAATTTCTAGTGCCCCAGAACAATTACTGTCCACACTCCCCCATGCTTGTCCAGCTGCCCCTCGACCTGGAGGGTACACCTCAAGGCCACTGGCACAAAAGCAGCAGAGAACAACGGAAGGGACAAATAGTCTGAGGACAGAAGGGGACTTAAAACACACCTTCTAGAGAAGCCACTTCTAACTTCTCTCTTTACATCTCTGCCCTCTCAAAGCCCCTGCTAGCCTGTGCTCGAGGGGAGAGGGCAGAAATCCAGGAGGGAGGCCAGGGAGGAGTAGAGTGTCCCTCCCTTCCCAGACAAACAATGCAACCTTCCTGGATCCTGACTCCCTCCAAAATGCTTCTGCAAGGGTTTGAACGAATGTCCCTGCAAAAACCCCTGTGTTAGTAGGGTTGGGATGTTGGGACGGGGAGCATAGGAGGATTAGAGGAACACTAGAAAGGCCAATGGGCAGGGAGGGGAAGAGAGGGGGCAAAAGGGTAAATTTTTTAAAAATGGTAGAATGAGATGGCTATCATTACCCTAAGTGCATGTATGAAGACACGAATGGGGCGAATATACTTCGTACACAACCAGAGATATGTAAAAATGTGCTCTATAAGTGTAATATGAATTGTAATGCATTCTGCTGTCATATAGAACAACCTAGAATAAATGGAAAAAAAAAAAAAAGTAAAACCCTGTGTTGAAGCCTTGGCTGCCACCCTGTTGCATTACTAAGAGGTACAGAAATCTTTTGTTTAGGAGGTGGGTCCTCCAATGGAGGTCTTTCCATTTTGTGTGTGTGTTCACTTCGATTTCTTTAATCAGTTTTAAACACCTTATGTTTATATTCTATGTGAACATAAATGCAGTATCCATTGTGTTCAAGACTCTGATTACAAAATGTTGTATATACGTCCACGCACATGTGCACACATTGCCGTGGAGACCACTCCATGCATTGGAGTCCCTCTTAGGGCATGCACCTCATGTCCTTAATGACTGCATGTCATGGCGGCTGGGAAGCCAACATCTCCTTCCAGAGCACACCCCCAGTGCCATGACTTCCTCCCCTCCACGTCCCCCCATGAGGGGAGCAGCCTTGCTGTGCCAGATGCTGCCCACCATGATACGCTTCCTTGTCTCAAGCCCAGAAGCAATGGACCCAGTAGGCTATGAACTGAAACCAGCAGCCCAAATAAGTCAACTGGACAAGAGGAAAGATTTATCTCCAGTATTTGTTACGGTCAGGGACAGGTGACTAACAGCTCCTTCACTACTTGGGGCAATGTAGCAGCATTTTTCTTACTTGGGATTCACCTCACACCACCCCCATCCCAAGCATAGTAGCTCATGAAAGACAAGAGGTGCCCTCCCTAAGAGGAATCCCTATGAATGGAGTCATCTCCGCTGATGTGTGCACATAGATACAATATTCTGTTGTTGGAATCTCAGACACAATGAATACTGTACATTCATGTAGACAATAAAATATAAGGTTTGAAACTCTGTTGAAAGAGTTTGAAGTAAAGACACACACCAAAAAAAATGCAAAGGTCTTCCATGTTAGTAGACTGGAAAAATATTGTTAAAATGTCCACACTACCCAAAGTGATTTACAGATTCAGGCAGTCCCCACCAAAACACCAATGACATTCTTCATGAAGCTTTAAAAAAAAAAAAAAAAAAAAAAAAAAAAACCTAAAATTCATTTGGAAGCACAAAAGGCTCCAAATTTCCCAAAAATTGCTTTGGCTAAGAGAACAGAGCTAAAAGCATCACAATGCCTACTTTCAAAATATATCACAAAGTTATAGTAATCAAAACAACATGGTGTTGGGGAAAAAAGACACATAGACCAAGGGAACAAAATAGAGATCCCAGACATCTTTCCACAGAATGACAGTCAAAATGATTATTTAAACAAATGTGATTTTTAATTCATTTTAATTAGATATATATGTCAGCAGAATGCATTTTGATTCATTGTACACAATTGCAGCACAACATTTCATTTCTCTGGCTGTACATGATAGATATCATATGTACAGTCATACATGTATCTAGGGTAATAATGTCCATCCCATTCAAATGTGTTTTTTTTAAACAAATATATAGTGGAAAAATGAAAACCTCTTCAATAATTGATAATGGGAAAACTGGTCATTCACATGAAAGACACTGAAATTTGATTCCCCTCTTTCACTCTATACAAAAGTCAAAATGGACCAAGACCTAATTGTACGATCTGAAACTAATGAAAGAAAACATAGGCAAACAATTCAAGACATCAGTATAAACCAGTATTTTGGGGGAAAGATCCCAAAAGCAAAAATAAGTAAATGAGATTACATCAAATTTAAAAACTTCTTCAGAAAAAAGTAAACCACGAACAGAGTTAAGAGACAAAAGAAAATGTTTGCCAACAATTCTTCTGACAGGGTTAATATCCTGAATAATATGGAACTCAAGACACTCAATAAATACGTCCAATTTAAAAATGGGCAAATGAGTAGACACTTGTTAAGAGAGATTCAAATGCCCAACAAATTTATGGGGAAAAAATGTTCAACCTCATTAGTTGTCAGAGAAATGAAAATTAAGGTCATAGTCCAATGTCATCTTACCCTAGTTAGACTGTTGTTAAAAATGCAAATAGGCTGTAGGGAAGAGGGAAGTCTTATATATTATTGGTATGAATGTACATTAGTACAGCCATTACAGAACACAGTACAAGGTTTCTTCAAAAAACTAAAACTACATCTACCACAGGATCCGGCAATGCTACTTCTAGGTACATACCCAAAGGAAGTTATATCAGTGTATTAAAGAGATACCTGCACTATTCACAACAGCCAAGGTATGAAATTAACCTAGATGGACCAATAATGAAAACATGGTATTGATATACAGCAGAATATCCATCAGTCCTTCCCCCCCACCACCAAAAAATAAAAAAATGAAATCCTATCATCTGCAGCAAAATGGATAGAACTAGAGGATATTATCTTAGGAGAAATAAGACACAGAAAGACAAATGCAATATATTTTCTCATATAAAGATGCTAAAAACTCAATGTGATGGCAGAAAGATCACTAGAGGCTGGGCAGGAGGAGGAGGAGATGGATAGATGGTGGTCGGTTAACAGGTACCAAATGCAGTCAGAGAGGAGGAAAAAGCTCTAGTGCTATCCAGCATAGTGAGGGGACTACATTCACAATGACCCACAATATATGGGATGAGTAACTGGAAGAGAGGAGCTTGAAGTCTCCAGACACCAAGTGATAATAAGGAAATAGAAACATAATGACCCTGAATTGATCAGAAATGTTTAAGGTAGATATGTTAACTACCCTGATTTGATTAGTACACATCATATACTTGTAATGAATTATCACACTGTACCTCATAAATATGTGCAATTAAAATAAAATAAATGCATGCTATTTAATATCATTTTAATTTATTAAAAGCATCCTTACTTTTCAGTAAATATTCCATAATTTCATTTTAAGACTACATATACATATATTATTAATGTTTACATATACACTATATATGCACTACATATGCATATATATACTCTGTGTGTGTATATCAATTTGTAATTCTCTGTTGTTGGATAGCTAGGCTGTTTGCAGTTTTCAACATTATAAAATAAGAGGAAAAAACATTCCAGTAGGATCTTTCTCCCTTGCCCAGTCATATTTATGAAGAGCAGTAGCTGAGTTAAAAGAAGATAATGTTAGCATTGAATGCTTTGATATATTTTGCCAAATTGTTCTCCAGGGCTGAACCTGTACACAGCCCCAGGGGAACCACGAAAGGGGATTTGTGAGCTCCAGAGGGAAAGAAAGAAGAATGTGTCAAAAGACCTGGAGGTCGGGGCTGGGGTTGTGGCTCAGCGGCAGAGCGCTCGCCTCGCACGTGCGCGGCCCGGGTTCGATCCTCAGCACCACGTAAACATAAATGCATTCATTGTGTACAACTAAAGTAAATAAATAAATATTTAAAAAAAAAAAAAAAAAAAAGACCTGGAGGTCGGGGGCTGGGGTTGTGGCTATCGGCAGAGTGCTCGCCTTGCACATGCACAGCACGGGTTCGATCCTCAGCACCATGTAAACATAAATGTATTGCATTGTGTAAATAAATAAACATTAAAAAAAAAAAAAAAAGACCTGGAGGTCTTTCTCTGCACACTGGAACACAGTGTGGTTCAGCACGGGTTCGATCCTCAGCACCATGTAAACATAAATGCATTGCATTGTGTAAATAAATATTTTTTAAAAAGACCTGGAGGTCTTTCTCTGCACACTGGAACTTTGATTTTCCTTCCAAATAAGCTGGTCTCCTTGTCCATGTGTAGGCTTGAGACAGCTCTGCCTCCTTCATCTCCTCCCTGATGTTTCCTCAGGCATCAAAATAACAGCTATAAAACAAGAGATCATTTTGCATTTGATGGACTCCCTCTCCTAAGATCAGGAGGCCCAAGTTGTGTTGCTGTGCAGGTGCTGGAAGGTCTATAAAGAGAACACTGGGTAACTGGAAAGCCAGGGAAAGGATTGAGAAGTATACAGTGATGTACTACTTGGAGTTTATCTGAAAAACTACATGGAAAAATTACTTAGGGAAGGTGGCAGAGCAGATCTATTCAGCAATCCTTTACCCCTCCACAGTCTTTTACAAGGAAGGAATCAAGGAACAGCTGACCAGAGAGTAACAAATACCCTAAAGCTCAGTATTCAACAATCTGAGACTTGGAGGGACTTGGAGTTTGGTTACTGGAACAGAAAATAAGGCAGAATTCCCTGACCCTGAACCCTAACAGGGTTGGGTCAGTGGGAAGGCATAACAGAAAGAGGAAGAGAAACAGCATATAAATTTACTTCCTGAACAACAGCTGGAAAGAAAGGCAGGCTGAGTTCAAATCCAACAGGAACAGCAAAGACCATGAAGGAGACCAAGGCATTTAACTCAAATCATGTACTGAAAGCTGTGCCAGGTGTGTGACTGACCGCCATTTTGGCGAGTCCACAGCTAGCCAGCCTCCCCAGAAGAAATTAAGTCAACACAGCTTCTCTCCCACTTCAGACAGCGACACAGTAAAGTGGAGAGAATACCTCTGAAGCAGGTGTCTCAGTAATCCATCTAGAAGGAATTTGTAGAGGACTTGCTGCTAGCTGGAAGTTACTGAAACAAACTCCCACAGGTCAGACTAGGGCAGTGGGGTGGAGTGGACCCGAGAGCCAACTGCTCCCTAGCCCAGCACTCCACAAAACCTCTGCAGGAGCTGCAGCAAAGACAGGCCAACTGATACGCTAACCCCATCACAATGATGGTTAAAACCACTGTGAGCTGCACCACGCAGGAGAGAGCCTTCTGTGCCATGGAGAGTCCACAGAGAGCCTCCACCTGCAGGCAGCTGCCAAGTGCTTAGACAACACTTCCCCCAAAAAAGACTCGGTGGAGGGCAATGGGTACCCACTATTCACAACCATGAGCAATAGAAACAGACACAGGTGGGCCAACCCACTCCATATCCCTATCACAGGGATGGGACCCCAGTGATCTGCATCAGCTAGTGGGGAGACTTCTGCTTCACAGACCACCTGTACACAGAGAGCCCACAATCCCAGGCCCCACAACTGCAGATAGCCACCAGGCTCTCTGCCACTTTAAAGAAGGCCCTGAGGGACCAGGTGCACAGTGTCCTGCAACAATCAGCATGACAGCCCTGCGCCCTGCACTCCCTCACCCAGTAGAAACAGCAGTTGGAGCACAGCACTCTCCAACCATGCAGGCTCAGGCCCCTAAGCTGATCAAATAGAACCAGCTGGTGAAAATCCACAGCACCCATGGACTAGCTCCTGTGCCCCAGCACCTCGAGGATGATCCAAAGCTCAAGAGTGAAGAGCATCTTCTAAAGGTCCCAAATCCTGATGAAATCCAAACAAGGAAGACTAAGAAAGTTCTGTACCTTGTCAAAGATAATTAAAAATAATGCTCACGTAATTTTGATCTTAGATATATTATCCTTTGTTTTGAATCAATAGTTGTTTTCCTAGTGTTCCATATTGTGCTTGCAACCCATTTGATTATATTTCTTCTGTTCTTTTAAAGCATGAACTGGAATTCTTTTATCTTTGTGTACAAAATAAAAAAAAATCATTATGTACAGTTGGGGATTTATTAATATAAGGGAATGCTATGTAGTCAATGAAAAAGCTATTTTAAAGGACTATTTAATGACAAAGAAATGTGCATATGTGATTTGATAAAGTGAAACAAAATTACATATGTACAAAATAAAAGAAGAAATTGTATAGTGCTTTTGGTATAATAGTCATTTTGACAATATTAGTTCTACCTATCCATGAACAAGGTAGATCTTTCCATCTTCTAAGATCTTTAATTTCTTTCTTTAGTGTGCTGTAGTTTTCACTGTACAGGTCTTTCACTTCTTTTGTTGATTCCCAAGTTTTTTTTTTTTTTTTTTTTTTTTTTTTTTTTGAGGCTATAGTAAATGGGGTGGATTTCCTAGTTTCTCTTTCTGAGGATTTGTCGCTGACATGCAGAAATGCCTTAGATTTATGGGTATTGATTTTTTATCCACCCACTTTGCTGAATTCATTTATTAGATCTAGAAGATTTCTGGTGGAATTTTTTAGATCCTCTATGTATAGAATCCTATCATCTACAAATAGTGATGATTTGATTTCTTTTCCCATCTGTATCCCTTTTATTTCTTTCGTCTAATTGCACTGGCTAAGGTTTCAAGAACTATATTAAATAATA
The DNA here is from genome assembly GCA_025594165.1 of Tamias sibiricus. NCBI lineage: Eukaryota > Metazoa > Chordata > Mammalia > Rodentia > Sciuridae > Tamias > Tamias sibiricus. The sequence continues at coordinate 19,409,522 of CM046662.1, forward strand.
GTGGTGAAAGAGGGCATCCCTGTCTTGTTGCAGTTTTTAGAGGGAATGCTTTCAGCTTTTCTCCATTTAGGATGATTTTTTAAATTTTAAAATAATCATAAATAAAAAGAAAACCAGTAGAGCAGAGGAAGCAGAATAGGAGAAGGGAAGAGGGGAGAGAATGGAAAAAAATCCAGGGACTGAAGTAGAGCAAATTATATTCCATGTTTGTATGATTATGTCAAAATGAACCCCAATCTTATGTATAATTATAATGCACTAATTAAAAATAGATCATGTGGTACCTACTCAGATCTCACTTACACTGGTATACACCAGATCAGCCCTGTAGGAGTTTACAGTTTTACATAACAAAACATTACAAAATTTAGTTTATAGTAGCAAACACTTATTTGCTTGCTCACTGGACTTCATGTTGCTGCAGGTGGCTGGGCAGCTAACTAAGCTTCAGGTCTCTTTCCTTCTGCTCTATTTCTCTCTCTTTCTCTTTCTCTCTCTCTCACTCACTCACTCACTCACACTGAGGGGGCAGTGGCAATACGGAGCAGCCACTTCTCAGAGACCTAGAAAATTAATTCTTCCCACATCCCACCACCCAAAACAAGTCACACCACGGAGCCAACATCTGTGCACCATGGAAATGTACTCCTTCCCTCTAGGATATTGTAAGGACACAGGAAGGGGAGAGGGAGTGAAGATCTGGGAACAATTATTCAATCTACTACATCATGTCAATCGTTAAAATACTGAAACACTTCCAGGGTTGTTGGTAAAAAGCTATTTCCTCTTACTGAGACTACAGGTTCCCTAACAGCCATGCTCAGCTGAGGGCACCAAAGCAAGTCACTAGGCCTCTGCGTCTGCCAGGACATGGGCAGCTGCTTCTTTCTGTGAGCTGATGAGCAAGGATGGTAGGAGCAACGCCCACCCGCTAGCCTGGAAGGGCTCACCGTTGGTGAGAGATTGAGGCCAGCAGCATGGTCAGTCTGCCCACATGTTCCTGGCTGCAAGGTCAAGGCCAAGTGGGAACTATTGGCATATAGATATAAAACCATCCTCAGCTCAATAGACAACACCCCACTCCCAACATACATCCATTGCAAGAAAAATGTGCAGGATTCTAGGATCCTAATTCCCATCCATTTATTGAGAAAGCCATTTTTTTTTATTCTAAGATGTTATAAATGACAGCAGAATGCATTACATTTCATATTACACATATAGAGCATTTTTTTTTTTTTACACAAATCACTGGTTGTATGCAAAGTATATTCACACCATTCGTGACTTCATACATGCACTTAGGGTAATGATACCCATCTCATTCTACCATCTTTTTTTTCCTTCACCCTTTCATCTTTGATGCAGTGCCTCAAGTCTTATCATGCCAAGATAGGCATCACTCAGCCAAAGACAGTTGCCCCAAAAAAGGACAACATAGAAAACTCCACAAGTGATTTGGAAATACGATAAGTGATATACACTACAACTGACACCCTTTTCCAAGAATGTTTCTAAAAATTTACCAAATGTAGAATGAAATAAATTTTTAAATTTAGTTGTATGTTATTTCCTATTATAATGCATATTATGTTATTAAACATTTTGAACATCATCCAGACCTACTACATTGCCAGAATAAAAATAATTTTATGGTTTTGTACTTTTCTTGTCTGACCTCTTACCTTCCACAAAGGAACTCCTTCTCTACCGTAATATTCACAGGCCAGAAAATAGTGATTCAGATACTTGCGGGAAACTGCTAACTCATACATACCCTTTGAAGATTATATTCAGGTTCATTTCACACCCGAGAAAACTGGAAGCTGGATGTTAGTTTAGATAAGGTATTACCCCAAAATTCATGTGTGAAACAATGCAAGAAGGTTTAGAGGTGAAATGATCAGGTTTTGAGTTTTAACCTAATCAGTGCTTTAATCCCCCCATTGGGATTCACTGGGTGGTAATTGTAGGTAGATAGGGTATGGCTAGAGGAGGTAGGTCATTGGGGGGTTTGCCTTAGGGGCATATATTTTGTCCTTGAACAGAGCTCTCTGCTTCCTGGTGACATGTCCTAAGCCACTTTTCCTCCACCACACTCTTTCACCCTGGGCCTCAAAGAGTTGAGCTGACCTTCTATGAACTAAGACCTCAAACCATGAGCTTCAAAATCAACTTCTCCTGGGGGCTGGGAATATAGCTCAGTTGGTAGAGTGCTTGCCTTGCATGCACAAGGCCCTGGGTTCAATCCCTGGCACTACAAAAAAAAAAAAAAAAAAGAAAAGAAAAAATCAGCTTCTCCTTGAATTGTTCTTGTCAGGTCTTTTGGTCACAGCAGAATAAAAAAATGCTGATTAAAATACTGGGCAAGGGGACTGACTTGCCCAGGAGCCAGGATTTGAACCCAGCCTTCCTGACCTCATTGAGGGGTACACTGAGACAAGGGGTAAAAACAGGCAACAGGGAAACAGGAGTCCAAACCCCAATTCTGCCACTCACCAGCTGTGTGACCTTAGGCAAATTGTTCAAATTCTCTCAACTTGTTTCTTCACTTGAAAATTTAGATACACTGACCTCCTAAGACAGACTGGAAGAGTCAATGAAAATATGTGCATATGTGTATGTACGTGAAGCTGTCATTATTATTATTATTATAGCTTTGACCACTACCCTAGGTGACTATGGTTTTCTCATCAAAATCCAATCTCCCTCTTCTCAGAAGCTATGATTCATGTACTGGAAACTTCATCCCCAATACAACGGTCTTCAGAGGTGGGACCTTGAAGCTGTTCTCAGGTCATGCGGGCTCTGCCCTTGTGGAGAGAAGGATGCTGTAAGTTATCACAGGAGGGAGTTCCACTGCCTTCATCTCTCTCCCCACCACACCCCCTGCCACCATTGGCTTTTTCTGCCTTAGAAGATACAGCAAAAAGACCCTCACCAGAGGCAGCCCCTGGATCTTGAACTTCCAGAACCATGATCCAAATAAATTTCTAATCACTGTAAGTTACCTATTTTTAGATCCTGTTATAAGAACACAAAACGATTCTGCACTCTCCTGGCTACAAAGAAAGGGCAAGACGTGGGAAACTGGACAGGTTGAAAGTTGGCGCTACTAAGAACGATACAGCTTGTCTGGATGTGCCATAGAACACAGTGGTGATGACTTGGATATCCGCTGCTTAAATTTCTAGGTGACTGTGTCACCACTTGTAAATCACTTGAAAAATTATGTTAGGGGAAGCGGGGCACCTTTCAGATGAACAACTCAAAACAGTATGCACAGGGACCAGAAAAAAAAACGTCTTCTCTTGGATTGGAGGTAACTTAAGCTCTCACTATTGCCAAAGGAAACGCATTCCAGGAGACAGCCTGGTAGGTAGGCACCAAACTTGCCACTGACAAAACTGCACCCACAAAAATTAGGAAAAGCAAAAAACTGTGGGATTGGTAAAACCCCCACCCATTGACAAAAGGTCAAAATCTAGAATATACAAGATGAAGAGAAAACCAGCATAACCCAACTAAAACTAGGATCCACATTAAGTCACACTCAAAAATAAACACAAGTCCCACTCCATAAGCCCTCAAGAGTAACAAAGTCCTCAGGGTAGGTATCGGGTATCTCGAAGATGTGAAGAAGGAGAAGATGGCACACCCAAAGAAAACTGCACACTGGGTTCCAAATGCATCCTCTAAAAGTTCGTGTGTGTTGGAAAACTTGATCCTCAAATTCGTATGTGGATCGCATTTAGAGGCGGAGCCTTTGGGAAGTAATTAGGATTAGATGAGGTCACGGGGACGTGACTCTCATGATGGCGTTAGTGGCTTTATAAGAAGAGAAATTGAGACCCAAGTTTATATGCTTGCTGCTTGCTCTATCTCAGCATGTGATGCCCTCTGCCAGGTTAAGACACAGCAAGGTCATCTTTACTAGATGGAAGCAATAGAAAAATGGACCAACACTGAACTTCTTAAAGACCCTGCCTGGCCAGGCGCAGTGGCGCACGCCTGCAATCCCAGCACTTGGGAGGCTGAAGCAGGAGGATCGCAAGTTCAAAGCCAGCCTCAGCAATGGCGAGGCACTTAGCAACTCAGTGAGACCCTGTCTCTAATAAAATACAAAAAAGGGCTGGGGATGTGGCCCAGTGGTCGAGTGCCGCTGAGTTCAATCCCCGGTACAAAAAAAAAAAAAAAAAAGCCCTGCCTGGCCACTCACACCTCCCTCCCCCAAAGGTGTCCTGTGTACTGCTGCCATTCTCCTCCACAGCCCCCCAGCCGCATCCCACCAAATTTTTTTTTTTTTTTTTTTTTTTTTTTTGTCCCCAGAGCCTCGGCTCCTTCCTCCTGCAGAGTCACCACTACCTCTAGCTGTCCTGTCCTGACCACTGTCCCACTGAGATCTACAGAGGCCAGTTGCTGGGCAATGAGTCTCACCCTCCTTAACATAAAGCAAGGGAGATGACTATTTATTCTTTACTACTTTCTTCCTTAATAAACTATTTTTAATGTCATTGAGTCCATTTGAAGGCAAACGTGAAGCCCTAAAGATTGAAGGTCAATGACTTGCTTCCTGCATCATCATCTTCAATTGCTCAGAAAAGACAACTACACTGGGAATATAGTGGGGCAGATTCTCCTGCAGATTTTATACTCAGCAGCGTATTGTGTTCTTCATTCTCACGTTTGAAATGAGCCCCACTTGGCTTGAAATTTAATCCTCTTAGCTTTCAGTCTCCCTTGTTGTATCTCAAAGTCTCCGCCAAATGCTTGGGAGACACGTGACCTTTATTAAAACCTTGCCATTTTTAAAGGGCATATTCCTGGGCCTGGATTTCTGTAAACAATTGGGAGGGTGAAATCTAAACAGATCTCTCTTAAATCGAGCCACAGATGGGCACACTTGTTCTTTTAGGTTTTCCATTTTAAAGGATCTGAATTCAACTATACTATGCAAGAATATATGGACATTTTTATATACAAATAAATGACAGTGTTATCTTCAAACCACAGTGCCTCAGGATAATGACATTATTCAAGAGATACATTAGTTGCCCAAAATCCCAGGATGTCTAAGGGAAAACATGTCTGAGTATACTTTTGCAGCAAAGGTAGACATACTTTAGAGGTCATGGCTTACTTACCTCATGACCAAGTGCTAATAAAGATTTTATTTGTTGGTCTTTTGGACTATATAAAGCTTCAAATTCTTTGCATATACTGCCATCAATAAGGGGAGTTTTTGAAGCCAGGCATTGTGGCATGCACCTGTGCATCTAGAAGTGCCTAGTACTCACCGTCTCTTCCACACAAAAAAACCACCAAAATAAAAAGTGTACCAATGCACTGTAAGATGAAGGATTTTGTGAGAACACTGGACATCAGCAGAGAGACTGGAACCTTGTAAGATTCAGGGACCTTGGATAACAGGTCAGAAAGACAGACAAAATACACTAGCATCTGCCTCCCTGACTTCAGCACTAACTGAAGTCTCCCCTTTGTAGGGAAAACAGCTAACTATGATCCCAGAGCTTGGGAGGCTGAGACAGGAAGGATCCCAAGTTCAAAAGCCAGCCTTAGCAGGTTAGCAAGGCCCTGTCTCAAAAATTTTTTTAAAAAATTTAAAAACAGCTGGGAATATAGCTTAGTGGTTAAGCACTCCTGTTCAATTCTTAGTACCAGAAAAAAAAAAAAAAAAAAAGAGGGGTTTTTCCAAGCTATGAATCTAGGCTGGTCTTGTGACTAAGATTGACTAGTAGAATATGACACAAGTTACACCACACAAGTTTTGGAGCCTTGCAGCTCTGTCTCCACCATCTCAGAATGCCTCCCAAAGAGTACCTATAAGGAAGCCAGTATAGCCTACTAGAGATGAGAAGCCAGAGGAGAAGCTAGGTACCATAACCCACATCTAGCACCAACTGCCGTGTGCACAAATGGAATTGTTTCCACCACCCAAATCGACTGACTCCCCAGCACCCACGAGTGATCCAAGACAAAACCAGTAGAGGAGACACCCTGTTAACCTACAGAATCGTGTAGAATGAGTTATCGTTGAATTTAAGTTACTACGCTATTACACAATAAATGCTAATTGAATGTTTCCCCCATTCAAAATAGATAATACCTACCCAACTATTCATTTGTATTTCCAACAAAGCATTATTCAGGGACTGCTACCTTGTATCTACAGAAAAATATATATGTATATATTTATATTGAGAACCAAATGAAATAATGCATGTTAATAGTCTTGGGATTAGTTTTGTTCTTGTTAACAGCACCTCCCTTTCATTGAGTTTTCACGTTTTTAAGCATCTAAATTCACTTTGTACTCAATTGAATCAAAGATCAAATAGCACCATTTCCAGTCCTCTGTCATGTAGGTGATCCATTGACGCATACCATTCCACTTTTCTGAGAAATCACATCTGTACTTGGGCAAAGAGCCTCTGAGATTTTCTCCCTAGTGGGCCAGAAGTTCACTCATTACCAAGCATGCGTAACTCTTGCCATAAAGCACTAAGGCAAAGGGCTTCCGTTACCGTTCAATGAAACCCTTCTTAGCTAAAGACAGCCAAACAGAAGTACCCAGTGCTCACTGTCTTTTCCACAAAGAACCACCAAAATAAAAAGTGTACTGATGCATTGCGAGATGAAGGGTTTTGTGAGAATACTGGACATCAGCTAGAGAGACTGGAACCTTGTAAGATTCAGGGACCTTGGATAACAGGTCAGAAAGACAGACAAAATACACTGGCATCTGCCTCCCTGATTTCAGCACTAACAGAAGTCTCCCCTTTGTAGGGAAAACAGCTCACTATCAGTGCAGGTGCTAAGAAGCCTAGGTATTGGGAAGTTTCACAATCCTCACAGGCTTGCAGCACATTTGGATAGGTAACCTGAAATGCACAGGAGGGTTGCTTTGGAGAAGGATCTCACATCATCTCCCAACAATCCCTCAGGTCCTGGAGCCAGGAGCCATCTTGAAAAGCGAGCTGCTAAAAGTCTGAGTTTTGACTGCACTGAGGGCCAGAATCCCCTGCATAATCCCATCTGTGGGAACCCAAGAAAACTGTCTGCACTGGTCCAGGGGAGAAGCTGCCTCATGAGCCCAACTTGGCCCAGCAGAGTGACTGAGACCTAAGCCCACTGGGTGGCCTGCACTGTAAGGCTGAAATTATGATACAGAGGGGAATGGAAGGCACCACCCTCAAGATCCAGATCAGGAGACCTGCCCCGAGACCAGGGGTATAACCAGAGGTTTGTGGGCTCACACCAGTGCCAGCACGGAAGGCAGGTGCCCACACCATCACCACTACCTCTCTACCCACCCTGGGCTGCTTACTCAGACACCTGCTGCTAACAGAGCAGGGAATGCATACCGTGGTTCCCACTGCTGGTCTGCCCACAGAGACCTGCTGAGGAGCCGTGAACCACCATGTGGTTGTGGCTATGGCCCTGCCCCCAAGTGCACACACGGCTGGTCCCACTCCTAGCCTTGCACCACCACCGAAACAGCAGAAAGGAACACCACGGTTCCCGCTGCCACGCCACCTATTCAGTCTCCACTGCCACAACACCCCTCGCCCTGTCCCACCACGCCCTGCTGTCAAGACTAGGTGCCAGTGCATGACGGGGGGTGCCGCAGCTCCACCTCTGCCCCTCCCTACACAGTCTGGACCCACACCACTGACTGGCTGGAGGACAAGTGCATTAGGCCCCTCACCACCACTGGGCCACCAATGAAAAGACCCTTGCTAGTAGCAAACCCAGCAACACTGTACCTGAATAAACTCCCATCACCCAATAGGGGCCACCACTCCCATTGAAAGAGTGGCCACCCACTGCAGTCTGCACCACACCTGCCTGAACTGATCAAGGCCCCACCCTCGTGTGGCCCACAGACAGTGGGTCCCTCCCACTATGCACAGTGCCCATGCACAGGGACCAAAGCCATTAATCATAGCCAATGAAGCTATAGGGACACTACTCTGCAGTGCCCAGAATCGAACCTAAGACTGCATAACAAACTGACTCCCCAAAACACATCATAGGAGAAAGGTGCTAACTAAGAAGGTATTATGGGTTAGCTGTTGGGTGTCCCCAAAAAGCTCATGTGTGAGACAATGCAAGAGGGTTTAAAGGTGAAATGATTGGGTTATTAGAGCCTTAACCTAGTCAGTGAATTAATCCCCTAACAGGGGTTAATTGAATGGCAACTGCAGGATGCTCTGGTGTGGCTGGAGGAGGTGGGTCATTTGGGAGCGTGCCTTTGGGATATATATTTGGTGAGTTGAGCTTAGCCTCTCTCTGCTTCCTGGCATGATATCTTGGCCTGCTTTCCTCTACCACACCTTGCCTACATGATGTTCAGGCTCACCTTGCACCCCAAGGCATGGAGTCAGTTCTCTGTGGACTGGGGCCTCTGGAACTGTGAGCCCGAGAATAAACTTTTCCTCCTTTAATTGCACTTATCAGATCTTTCGGTCACAAAAACATTGTAAAAGGAAAAAAAAAAAAAGCCAAGTAAAACAGAAGTCCTCCCTATAATAGTGATAAAGATATAACGATATCTGATCCACCAGATACACAAATCTCAACATAAAATCCCAAGATATACAGAAAAACAAGGTAATATGAGTCTTCCAAAAGAACATAATGACCCTGTAGCAATAGATCCTAGGAAATCAATATGGATTAAATGCCTGATAAATAATTGAAAAGAATGATTATAAAGAGCTCGATGAGATGCAGGAGAACACATATAAAAAGCTTTAAAAATAATTGGGAAGACAATGCAGGATATGAATGAGAAATTTCAGCAATAGAGGTTTTCAAAAAGAACCAAATAAATCTTGAGTTCAATAAGGTTTAAAAAAAATTATATATACAGTTAAAGCCTCAATAGCAAACTAGGTCAGAAGAAAAAACATATGAACATGAAATTAGGACTTTTGCAATATCCCAGACAAAAATACAGGAAAGAACAATTAAGAGAACATTCAAGACCTTTAGAACACTATCAAATGAGCACACATCTGCATTTTTAAAATATGGGAAGTCAAGATGGAAGAATAGTTAAGCACATAGAAAGCATTCAGTGAAATAAGAACAGCAAACTTCCTTAATCTTAGGAAAGATATGGAAATCCATATACAGGAGGCACATAGGACCCCAAATAGACATGACAAGAGGTCTTCACCATGGCATATTATAATCAAATTGTCAAAGGTACAAGTTTTATTTAATCTGCAAGAGAAAAAAAAATTTCAGGATTTCCCCCATTAGATTGACAGCAGATTTGTCAGCATACATACCACAGGCTAAGAAGGAATCAAAAATATACTTCAAGTCCTGAAACAAAATAAATGCCAACCAGGATCACTGTAGCCAGCAAGACTGTCCTTCATAAAAGAATAAATATTTTCCAGATAAGCAAAAGCTGAGAGAATTCATGACTACCAGACCCAATTTATGATAGATGGGTAAGGGAGTTGACAGCCAGAAGTGAAAGATAGATAAACTACCATCGTGGTAGCATATGAATGTATACAACCCACTAGAAGAGTGCACACACACACACACACACAAAAGAATCAAACATTATCAATACAGTAAACCATCAAACCATACAAATGAACAAAGAATACTCAAAACTAAAAGACAGCCAACAAAGTAACAGAAATAAATGCTGACCTAAAAATAACCTTGAATATGAAAGATAGACTGGCTGAAAGATAAAGAAACAAGACCAATATACAGCCTATAAGAAATTCACTTCACCGGGTGGTACAGACTCACAGTGGATGAAAGCGAAAGGATGGAAACTATCACAAGCAAATGAAACCTGAAGTGAGCAGGGGTAACTATACTTATCTGAAAAAATAGACTTTAACATCCAAACAGTAAGACGACACAAAGAAGGTCAATATGTGATGATCAGTGATAAACTCAACAAGATATATCAATTATAATCTATACACACCTAAAGTCAGATCAACCAATTTTATAAAACAACTATTAGACCTAAATGGAGAGAGAGGCTCCAATACAATAATAGTAGAAAAAAAGCAACACCCCACCTTCATCAACCAACCATTCAGACAAAAGATAAAATTAGCACAGACATAGTGTTAAGCTCTACTACAAATCAATGTACTTTAAAAAAAAAAAAAAAGACAAAAGTCTGTTTTGGGGGGCTTTTTGTTTAACCATTCTAGGGATTGAACCCAGGGCTTTATGCAGGCTAGGCAAGCACTAACACTGAGCTCAATCCCCAGCCCCATTAATAGATGTTTATAGAAGAGTCCGTCCAACAGCTATCAAATACACATTCTTTTCATCAGTGCACAGTATTTTCTCTAGAAAAGATCATATGCAAAATAGTCTTAAAAATTCAAAACATTTTTTAAAATCCAATCTAGTATCTTTTCTGATCAAAATAGAATAAAACTGAATGTCAATAAAAAAGAAACTAGGAATGATCCAAATCCCAGAGGACTGAATAGCATATTTTAATCAAGGAAATCGGAAAGGAAATTTAAAAATTTCTCTATACAAATGAAAATGAAAATACAACATAGCAAAACCTGTGGAACACAGCAAAAGCAGTACTAAGAGGGAAGTTTATTGTATCAGTGATTGCTTGCATCAAGAAAGTAGAAATGTTTTCAGTAAACAACCTAATAATACAGCTTGATTGCTTGTGTCAAGAAAGTAGAAATATTTTCAATAAACAACCTAATAAGATAGCTCAAGGGTTTAGAAAAAAACAAATGAGACCCAAAATCAGAATATCAGAACAGAAATAAATTAAATCCAGACAAAAAAAAATGATTAAATAGGTTCTTTGAAAAGATATAACCAACAAACCTTTAAGTCAATTAGCCAAGCAAAAAGGACAGAAGAACCAAATAAATAAAATTAGAAATGAAAAAGGAGATTTGCAACCAATATCACAGAAATATTAAGAATCATGAAGAATTATTATGAAAAACTCCATGTTAAATAGGAAAAACCTAGAAGCAACATAAATTTCTGAACACATATAACCTAACAAAAATTGATCCATGAAAACAAAAAGCATGAATAAACCAATACCAAGTAACGAGATTGCATTGGTAATAAAAAGTATTCCAACAAAGAAAAGCCCAGGACTGAATGGGCTAAATTTTACCTAATTTTTAAGGAACTAAAGCAAAATTTTCTCAAACTATTCCATAGAACTGAAGGGGATAGAACCTATCCAAGCTCTTATTACTAAAACTAGACAAGGGTTAAAAAAAAAAAAAAAAAAAAAAAAAAAAAACTACAGAATATCCCTCATAAACATACATGCAAAATTTCTCAGTAAAATACTAACCAACCAAATTAAACACCACATCAAAAACAATACTCATCATGATCAAGTTGGTTTCATTTCAAGGATGCAAGAGTGCTTCCGCATACATAAATCAATAGACATATCACATCAACAGAATGAAGGATACAAATCATCTGACCATCTCAATGGTTGCAGAAAACACATTTGATAAAATTCAATATCTCTTCATGATAAAATCCCTGGTCAAATTAAGTATAGAAGAATCCTACCTCAATATAATAATATATATTATATCATAATTATATCATAATATATAATATATATTATATATTATATCATAACATCATATAATATATATTGTCATTATATAATATTATATATTATAATATCTCATAATATCATATATATGACATTATAATATACATTACATAATATATAATAATATATCATACTATGTATAATGTAATATATAACATATATAACATATATATTATATAATTATATGTTTAACATAATTATATATGTTAAAAAGGAAAACCTAGAAGCAACATAAATTATATATAATATATATATATATACTAAGATATAATATATATTATTGGAATACACACACACACGGCAAATTCACACTCTGTCATTCTGGATGGGGAAAAGCAGAAAGCATTTCATCTAAGATCAGGGACAAGACAAGGATGTTCATTCTTCCTGTTCTTATTGCATACAGGACTAGACGTTTTTGCTAAAGCAATTAGGCAAGAGAAACAAAACAGGGATAACTGTTTAGTAGCTACCAACACATACTTGCATAGCCTTTTTATAGCCTATATTATCCTATAGAGAAAAAACTAAAGATTCAGCCAAAAGACTATTCAAACTAATAAATTAAATAGCAGGATATAAAGATCAATATACACAAATCAATAGCTTTTCTATCTACCAGTAAGAAGTTTGCTGAGAAATAATTCGTGAAATCAATCCTATTTCCAATAGCTACAAAAAATAAAATACCTAGGAAAAACTTAACGGAGGAATTGCAAGACCTCTGTAATGAAAATCACAAAACAATGATGAAATATTCTAAAGATGACACTAAAAGATAGAAAGACCTCTGGTGTTCATTGGTTGAAAGAGTACTACTGTCCAAATGTTTAATGCCCAAAGCGATTTAGACTTAATGCAGTCTCGAGCAAAATATGACATCCTTCACACAAAAAAAAAAAAAAAAAAAAAAAATTCAAAATTCACATGGAAGCGCAAAAGACCAAGTAGACAAAGCAATCTTGAGCAAAAAGAACAAAGCTAAAGGCATCACAAGTATAAATATATTTCAAGATATATTACAGTGTCATACTAACCAAAACAGCAAGGTATTGGCATAAAAATAGACAGACTAGAGAAACAGGAGAAATACCAGAAATTAACTCACAATCTACAGCCACCTGATTCTCAACAAAGTTCAAAAAATATACACTGGAGAAAGGACAGCATCTTCAAATGGTGCTGGGAAAATTGGGCATGAATATTTAGAAGAGTGAAGCTAGACCCCTCTCACATATAAAAATCAACTCAAATGGATGGAAGACCTAAACACAAGATCTGAAACTACTAGAGAAAGAACACTTCAAGACATTGGTACAGGCAGTGATTTTCTGAATCACAGGCAACAAAAATAAAAATTTACAAAGGGAACTACATCAAACTAAAAACTTTTTTTTTTTTTTTTGCTCTATAGATCATAAAGTAATTTAATAAATTACAAGTGACTTTTTAAGATATTTGCTCAACTATAGAAAGCAAATTCAGACTACGTAAATAACTGGTAAATATTGCAGATGTCCAGAAGAAAAACTGGACTCAGCCCTGAATCATAAATCCTAAAACAAGGGCTATGAAATATATGGCAATATCAGCTGGGTTTTTTTTGGGTTTTTTGTTTGTTTGTTTGTTTTTGTACTGGGGATTGAACTCAGGGGCACTTGACCACTGGGCCACATCCCCAGCCCTTTTTTGTATTAGAGACACGGTCTCACTGAGTTGGCTAGGTGCCTCGCCATTGCTGAAGCTGGCTTTGAACTCGTGACCCTCATGCCTCAGCCCCCTAAGTGCTGGGATTACAGGAGCATGCCACCGCACCGGGCAGCTGTAATTCTTTAGTGACTGCCAATACGTACTTGCGTAGCCTTTCAACTGCAACTTTAGGATTATGTAATTCTGGTTTTTTTCCTTATAATCCTTAACAAAATCATATTTGCATGGTTTTTATTTTCCTTAACTGATATATGGACAACTTTTTCCCAATCAATATATAGAAATGTCTTGAAACCCAAGAGAATGTTAAAGTTAACGTTAGCTTTAACACTATGAAAGCTATCATCACCTTATTACAAAGGGCATCACTAGGATGTCAACCAAATTCATTTGACCATAATTAGGAAAATATGGGTTTCATCCAGATTTTAGTGACAGCATCTAGGATTTTTTTTTCATTTTTTTCATTTTTTAAAAATATATATTTTTTTAGTTGTAGGTAGACACAATACCTTTATTTTATTTCCGTGGTGCTGAGAATCGAACCCAGGATCTCTCACGAGATGAGTGCTCTATTGCTGAGCCATAGCCCCAGCCCCCACCCCCCCCTTTTTTTTTTTTTTTTTTAATCTGGGGCAAGAAAGGAATAAAGGTCATGTGGGTAGAACTAGAGGAGGGAAAGGAAATATAGATGGTGTTCAAATACTGCACCAGCAAACCAAGTTAATTATGTTTGGATACACTTTGCTATCTCATTCATGTATGCTAAACAAAAGTGCATAGCTGCAAAGGAAAGATACTAAATATGTAATATATCATTTTCATGATGAAGAATTACTACCTACTTCTGGATGGGTGTTAGATTAACTATGGTTAAGATATGGTATAAAGGACTATCAATTCGAAGAACTATTTGGAGAAAATACAAAAAAAACTCACTACAATCTCAATGGAACTTATATAATTTTGTAAGAACATATAACACTGTCTCTCTAATAAGGAGTTATTTTACATAAACATTTTACTGGAAAAGGTCTTGGAAAACCTAATACAATTGCTTAATTCATAACAAAACAACAGCTCTATCAAAACAGTGAATGTTATTTTTTTTTTCTGTAAGAGAAAACCACAATAACTTTTACCCTAAATTTATACCCTTGCAAACTTGATCACCAACTTATTCAGATACCAGAAAAAATGCAAATATTTCCCTCTCCTTAGGAATGTACCTATTTTTATGTTCGATTCAGTTCTGATTGTCTTTCAATGTATACGGCGGTGAACTGCACCTCTACCTTGTCAGAATAGCGGTTTTAGCAGGAGAAATTCGACCACAAATCAAATATCGGAATCCTTTTTCATTCAAAATTTGTCTAAGAAATTGAATAGAAGCCTTGGGCTTCCCTTTTGTGCTTTATAGGTATAACTTGTACATCTGAGATTATTCAAAAAGCGTCTTCAAAATTGTCAGCTCAGTATATTTAATTTAAACTGATAACCCAACACTGATTCAGAGCAATATTTGTCTGCTTACACCTAGAAACTCAATGAATTCAGGATATCTGCATTATTACATTACCACTATTATCTGCTGTTTTGGAATATTTCCACAACATAAGACACAAAAAGAAATCTACACAAATAAAGCAAACAAGTTCTTTTACATGGAGTATAGTGTGTTGAAAGTTCGTTTCAGTGGTATTTCATGAGTTGGCCTTTTCTTAACCCTGAAAACAGACACTATATATCTCAAGCACAATTATTTTCTAATAGGATGCCAAACTTTGAAAAGTTAAATCTATGTCCATAGGGTGCCAAAGTCACATGACACAGGATTATTTCTTTTTGTTTGTTTGTTTTATGATTCAATTTTATTGTAGGTTTATTAAAAGCAGACACAGTATCATCTCATATCCCCATCAGCACCAGCAATAGCAACTTTCACATAATAGATTTTATAAATATTCAGTTTTGATTTAGTCTTTCCTTTTGCAAAGCTTTCTATTCTATTTTTTTCTTTCTTTTATTATTTTTTATTCTAAGATGATATAAATGACAGCAGAATGCATTACATTTCATATTACACACATAGAGCACTTTTTTTTTTTTTTCAACAAATCTCTGGTTGTATGCAAAGTATATTCACACCATTTGTGACTTCATACATTCACTTAGGGTAATGATATCCATCTCGTTCTACCATCTTTTTTTTTTTTCTTCACCCTTTTGCCCCCTCCCTTCCCCTCCCTCCCCATTGGCCATTCTAGTGTTCCTCTAATCCTCCTATGCTCCCCATCCCAACCCAACTGTGAATTGGCCTCCTTATATCAGAGAAAACATTTGGCATTTGGCTTTTTGGGATTGGCTAACTTTACTTAGCATTACATTCTCTAACTCCATCCATTTTCCTGCAAATGCCATGATTTTATTCTGTCTTATTGCTGAGTAATATTCCATACACAGGATTATTTCATGACTTAATTTTAATGATTTCCCAGTTAAACTCAGCAAAAAGCAAGTCATATTACTTGCCAGATTAACATGATACAGGATGTTTCACAAAACCTTCTGAAACACTAAATTAGAAACAAATGTGAGCTTCCTAAATTAACTCAGCTGAGGTAACAGATAGCCAGTTAAATTAGCTGACTGGTAAACTTTTTTGATACTGGGGATTGAACCTGGGGGCATTTTACCCCTGAGCTGCTGCATGCCTACCCCTTTCTTTGGGGGGTGGGGGAGGGAACGGATTGAACTCAGGGGCACTCAACCACTGGGCCACATCCCCAGCCCTTTTTTGTATTTTATTAGAGACAGGGTCTCACTGAGTTGCTAAGTGCCTCGCCATTGCTGAGGCTGGCTTTGAACTCGCGATCCTCCTGCCTCAGCCTCCCAGGTGCTGGGATTACAGGCGTGTGCCACTGCGCCCTGTTATACCTACCCCTTTTTATTTTATTTTGAGATAGGGTCTAAGTTGTTGAGGCTGGCCTGAAACATGTGATCCTCCTGCCTCAGCCTCCCAAGTCTCTGGAATTATAGGTGTACACCACCCACACCTGGCTTATAAAAAGCTTCTTAACAGCAAAGGAAACAATCAACAGAGTGAAAACACAACTTACAAAATGGGAGAAAATATTTACCTATTGCTCCTCTGACTGGATTAATATCCAGAGTATACAAGCAACTAAAAAAAAAAAAAAACACTAATAATTCAATTAAAATGGGCAAATGATAGAATACTTCTCAAAGGAATAAATACACATTCCCAATAAATACATTAGCCATTAGTGAAATGCAAATTAAAACTATGCAATAACATCTCACCCATTAGAATAGCTTTTTTTTTTTTTAACATATAAAGACATTGCTGGGAAAGAATGTAGAGAAAAAAGAAACTTACACAGTATTGGTGGGAATGTAAATTAGTACATCAATATGGCCAAGAGAATAGAGATCCCTCAAAAACTAAAAACAGATCTACCATATGACCCAACTATCCCACTCTTGGGTATATATCTGAAGGAAATAAAATCAGCATTCTAAAGAGATACCAGCACCCCCGTTTATGATCACACTATTCACAATAGCCAAGATGCCCACTGAGAGACGAAAAAAGAAAATATGGCACACACACGCACTCAGAGAAATATTCAGACAGAAGAATTACACGCTGCCATTTTCAGCTAAATGAGTGGAATTAGAGGACAGTATGTTAAGTGAAATATACCAGGCCCAAAAGGCATATTTGGGCCCACAGGTTCTCTCATAGGTGAAAGCTTAGGGGTGGGGAGACCCGATTACTAGGGATTGGGGTGGGTGTGGTGGGAGGTCAGGAAATGAAAAAAAAAATAGATTTGATGAGTGCTTGCTGTATGTGTGTATGGAGATATCACACAACCCCTGATATGTACAATTAAAACATGCTAATTTAAAAGTCCTTAACAGCAATAAGGTTAACTAAAATTTAGTCAGCATTTATTATGCGCCAGGTGTGTTGCCAAGCTCTTTAGTGAACTATATTTTAGACTCATAAAAACTCTTTAAAACGTAACTACTATTGTTTTTCCCCATTTGGAGGCAAGAATACTGAAAGCCGAACAATTGTTATGTAACTTGCTCAAGGCAGATGGCACAGACCAAATTCAATTGCTGGTAGTTTGAACACAAATCATCATCCTTAAACCCTGCCCTGGTCTGCACTTAACCTTTTCCATGACATGTTGTGATACAGTTCCCAATACCTATCCAGATATGGAATGTGCCTTCGTCAAGGTAAGCCTTCTGGAGGTGAAATTCTGTAACCTTGGCCAAGCTATCTCCTCCTCTAGACCTCTGCCCACACAAGTAACTTATGTAGACATGCTAAAATGCAGGACATAGAGAGCACACAATATGTGCAATTTGTTAGGGAATTTAGCTTCATTTCCTGCTGTGGAAGGATAGGTTTTATCTGGGGCATTATGACAGAAGGGATATCAAACTCCAGGGAGCTGTTGGGAAGCTTGGGGGCAGAGGACTTTCCCCAAGGTACAGTTCCACAGTGACTGTCCCTTTCTAAGCATCCTGGAACTCACCTCCTCCAGGGCCTCCAGAAACTCAGCGCGGAGCCCTGCTTACTCTTTCAATGGTCCCACCAATGTGACCCTGTGCGGGGAGTTTTATACCTTGCAAAAGCCTCAAGAGTATTTTAATGAAATTACTTCATTCAGTGTTGGGCTTAAAGAGCACCCTCAGGGTCCCAGCTCTAAATAAATGCATTTTTAAAAATCCAATAGTATAGATTGTATTTCCCTGAAGGATTATGCCACAAACAAATTCCCTGTACACTTTAAATTTCCCTACATTAGTTAAAAAAACACTTTAATGGCACCTGTTTTCACTTCTCCTCCCCCCTCTCCACCCCGCCACTGCTTTTTTGTGGCTTTAAAGTATAAAACTGTAACGCCTGTAATCCCAGTGGCTCTGGAGACTGAGGCAGAAGCATCACAAATTAAAAGCCAGGCTCAGCAATGTAGCGAGGACCTAAGCAACTTAGCAAGACCCCTATTCAAAATAAAAAATAAAAAGGACTGAGAATGTGACTCAATGGTTGAGGGCCCCTGGGTTCAATCCCTCATACAAATAAATAAATAAATATCTATAACAAGGTTTTGGGAGAGAACATTTTAGCAGAAGATTTTATCATCTTAATTTTCAGGGCTGGAAGGGATTTTAGGCATTGTCTGGCCTAACCCTCTATACCGTCAGTACCAGCACCTACATTTTGTTAAAGAACAGATGAATGCCAGAAAGAAAAAAGCATACAAAATTAAGTTAGCAAAAGAACAAGAAATCAAAACCCGAAATCTAACCATGAGGGCAGAGGGTAGGGAATGTGAGGTACCTACCAGGTCCGGTGCATGAGACGGTTAGATGGCTGCTCTGAACTTTTTGCCCCAAATCAGTGATTTTAAAAGTTGGGCGTGCATTAGAGTCACCTGGGAAGATTGTTAAAGCACAATTTGCTGGGCCCCAACCACAGGAGTTTCTGATTCAGACATCAGGGAGGTTTTGCATTTCTGACTAGTTCCCAGGTGATACTAATGCTGCTGTCCGTGGCATCAGCACCCACTGTCTTAATACCTCGGTGATCAGTAGAATTCTACCTTCATTACACATTAGAATCACCTTGGGGATCTTATAAACCCTCGCCAAAGCCATACCCCTGCCCAATTACATCAGGATCCCTGGGGGTGGGACCAGGGCGTGTGTGTTTTTCAAAACGAACACCAAGCGATCCCAACAGGCAATCACATCACAAAGGAAATGATGGAGGAGATATTACGTAATACCATAAGTATACAGTCACTATTCCCTGAGCACCTGTGACAGCCACTCCGCCAAGTCCATCTCTGCACACTAATGTACATCACATCATTTATCCTTTTAATGACCATGACACAGTTTAACCCATAAAGGGATCTTCAAGTTGAGACTATGATTCCCATTGTACTGATTAAGAGGGTCAGAAAATTTAATTTGTCATAAAGCATAAACTGACAAGCTCGAGAATCAAAGTCAGGTCCATGATTTCCCATGGACTGCTGACCACTAGGGCCTTTACCTCCCTCCCCCAAGCTACTGAGTGCCCGGCTTCTGCCCTAACCCTTCAGTATCAGGCTGGGTCAAATGCCAAAACAATCTGAAATGGAACAACTGGAGTCAACCTCATATTTGACATCGTATACGCCAACACAGATACCTACACATGGGTATCAGAGATACGTACATGAACAAATACATGCAAATCACAGAATGGTTGTTTTACAAAGTTCTATATTTTTTTGAAGACCCAGTCACTGTCCTGCTTATCCTCCCTCAATGACTCACAATTATTCCAAGAAAAGTTCAGATTCCAAATGTGGCGTGTAAGGCCCTTCGTGATGGGGCCACTGCCTGAGACTCCACAGCCCCTCACACGTCCTCTGACCTCATAGGTCTGTTGCTGGTTCCTCAAGTCCAACCCTGCCACCATGTCCTGGTCCACACACTTCTCTCCTTCTTCTCTCTCCTTCTTCCCTGTCCGTCTGGAAACTTCCATCCCTCCTTTAAGACTAAGAGCAACTCTCCTCCTTTTCTGCAGTCTTCTCCAGGTCCCTCTCTGGCAATCACAGCAGTGTGTGCGTCCACACCCCACTTTGTTATCGTTGATCATTCTCTGTACATGTCACCTGGTCACCAGATGTGCCAAAGGGACCTTTTCAACAGAATCCCATGTCTCCCCCTAGAACGTGACCTTCCCTAAAGCCCTCGCCAGTGAGGGCTGTGCTGTGCTGTCTCCTAGACGCTAGTTCTAAAGATGAAGTGGCCTCCCTCTTGCTCTTTTTCAGACCATTCTCCTCCCTTCCTCCGTGAAACTCCTGCATCTTTGAGTCTCAAATGTCATCAGATGACACTGCCCAGACGACAGCCCAGCTCCCAGGGTCACGCCTTTCCTTCCTCAACTGTTTAGCTCTTGGATCACTGCCAAGCTCCCCAAAACCGCTTTGTCTTGATTCCTGGTGGTTTCCAGATCTATAGCCCACATCCTATTCACCCAGTTCCCTGATCTTCTCGTACCCCAGGAGCGTGTCCTTCATTTCTGTTCAGCCACTCACTCCCATGGTCTCACCCAGACCCCAGGTCCCATCACCTGCAGTCACTAAAGCCCTCTGAAATCTCAGCTTCAAGCCTCCCTCTCTGCAAGCACCACCCCGAGTCTTCCAATGAGCTCCCTCCCTACAGTCCTTTGGCCCCACAGGGACCAGTAATCCATGGACCCCACCCTGGTTCACTGCACCTCACCTTCTCCCCCACACCCTGTCCTCACTGGCTGTCCTGACACGGCTGGTCCACTGTCACGGCTCCCTCTTGTCCACTCTGCCCTTTACCGGACTCATCTGGCTGAACCACACCTTTCTCTTGCCTGCTCCACGCCTGCACCCTGAGTGGCAAGTAGCTGGAAAATAGCAACCACACCATTTGGTCATTGCAAAGTCACCATGACCAAAGTCTTCATGAGGCATCACGGACCTCACATGCTCCTACTGTTACCCCATGCATACTCCCACCCACCTCCCTGGCTCTTCATGCCTTTTGCTCTTTTGCTAAACCTCAACCTTTTAGCTATTAACTGCTCCTCTAAATCATTAAGAAAATAGATCAGCAGGAACCTCCACAAGCCCCACCCTCACTCTCCTCTCCTGTATCTGCACCCACATTCTCTGCGCCGTCCCGGCCCCGTGGCTATGTTATAAGAACCCAGAGCCATCCTCTCTGGCCACCCAGGAATTCCAGCCCTGACCCTTCCTTCTTTGTGCCAAATTCTCTAGCTTTCCTGATGACCGGATGATACAACTGAGACAGAAAATGAGCCGTGTTGGGGACATGGACCTCTTTTCTTTTGTTATATGGGCAATTTAGATGATTCCATTGTGTTTTGCGCCCAGCTAGGACAGGACTCTAGATGTGCTATTATTTCAACAAGGAAAGGGCAAAGAATCTCTGTACTGGTTTTCCAGGCTATTCATCTGCTTCTACTTATTGCAAGTACAGTGACCCAGGGAAGAAAAGATAAAATAGGATTTGAAGTCCTGAATGTATTGTATATTTATTTAAATTTACAAAGAGCAATTGTTTGATTGAATCAGTAAAAATAAAATTGCATTCAATCTTTCCCCCTCGTAATCATTGGAGGATATCAAACGTGAATAGCGTCTGGGGGTGGAAAGTATGTGTGGAGGCCGGGTGACAATGAGGTGGAATGCCGGGTTTTGTCAACTTTTTGAAAAAAAATTCTTCACTTTTCCTACACAATTTTTGAGAAAAGAGTGCCATGTATGATTTTTCTTTGCAGCCGCAAATGTCAACAACTCAAATTCCTGCTTTCTGTGTTATGTCAGTAAAATCCATAGGAAGGAAACTTCTAGAGTATTTGCATTTTAAATGACAGTGAGCACTTCACCATCTGCCCTGGAAATATACCAGTGCTTTATATCTGTTATCTCAATATCCACACCCAGAGAGTAGGTAGTAGTTTAGCATCAATTCCTACCATTTGAAAACAGAGGCTTAGGAAAATTGAGAAATCGGCCCAAGGTCATTGGCTCCTATGTGGGGGAGCTGATAATCAAACCTCGGCAGCCTGAGACCTGATCATGTCCTCCAGGGACTTCACAGCTCCTTCTAGTACCCCGCCCCCCAGATTCACTCCTTCATCTCTTATAGCCACGGGGCTTTGAAGGGAAAGTGGGATGAATAGAACTTTTTCCCTGACATGATAAAAGACCAGCTAGGTCTTACTGAGGGGGTTGACTCCCTCAGGAAGAGAATTAGCAAAAGGCACAATGCAAATTTGGTTGGGGAAAACTGTTCTATGTCACATTCTTATGTGCTAACACGATGGCAGGACAGGATGATCCCCGTCTCCACGTGGCAGAGGGAGGCAGCCAAGGGACGTGATTTCTGGAGTGAAACTGCCAAGATTTGAAACTGGGCTCTTCTTCTAGCTAACTGTGTGATCATGGGCAAGTTTCTTAACCTCTCTGATTCTTTATAGGTAAGTCAGGGATGACTATAAAAGTAACTACTACACAATCAAGTTGCTGTTGTTAAAGGGATATCTTTAAACTTTGAATGCAGCGTGAAAGACTGAATAGGTACCATGACTAGACCATATATAAACATAGAAATCTAACCCTCTTGTCTTTTGAGTGACACCAGGATGACATTAGACTTTCCAGTCCTCTCTGCCATGATAACTCTAGTTCACTTTGGCCTGTGCTGACAGGTTCTAATTGGAATCTGTTCTTACAAATTTCATGGTTAGGGGGTATTATCCTTATCTCCCTGAGTTCCAGGATCTGGTCTCTGTAAGTGCCCCAGCCCCACCCCAGGGTGACTTGAGTTCCTGTGGGCATTTCAGGGCCTACATTTCTTCAGCAGATGACAGGTAGTTTGCTGAGGAATGTGACCTATCCTGTGGACTTAAACTAGGCAGGGCTGCAGGTAAATTGCTTTTTAAGAGTGAAAGAAGGTGGGTGTCAACATAGTGAGCCCAGTTTATAGAATTATTCCCCTACACTCATGTTCTCACCCCCATGTCTATCTGTCCCTGCTATGGTTTGGATGTGAGGTGTCCCCCAAAAGCTTGGGTGTAAGACAATGCAAGAATGTTCAGAGGTGAAATGATTGGGTTATGAGAGTCTTGAACGAATCAGCACAGTTATCCGCTGATCTGGATTAACTGGGTGGTTAAGGCAGGTAGGGCGTGGCTGGAGGAGGTAGGTCACAGGGGGCATGGCTTTGGGGGTTATATTGCGTCCCCAGTGAGCTCTCTACTTCCTTGTTGCCATGTCCTGAGCAGCTCTTCTCCTCCACACCCTTCCACTATGATGTTTGGCCTTACCTTGGGCCCAGAGTTATGGTGTTGGCCCTCTATGGACTGAGACCTCTGCAAACCTGAGCACCAAATAAACTTTTCTTCCTCTACATTGCTCTTGGCAGGTCTTTTGGTCACAATAGCAAAGAAGCTTACTAAAACAGTGCCCTAGAGCAAATCTTTACCACAAGCACATCAGATAGAACACTAACATCAAGGATCTATAAAGCTCTCAAAAACCATAACACCAAAAAAAACAAATAACCCAATCAATAAATGGACCAAGGAATTAAACAGACACTTCTCTGAAGGTGATATACAATCAATCAACTTATACAGAAAAAATGTTCAACGTCTCTAGCAATTAGAGAAATGCAAATCAAAACAACTCTGAGATTTCATCTTATTCCAGTCAGAATGGCAGCTATCAAAAATACAAAAAACAATAAATGCTGGTGAGGATATGGGGGAAAGAGCACACTCATACATTGCTGGTGGGACTGCAAATTGGTGCAGCCAATCTGGAAAGCAATAAGGCGATTCCTAGGAAAACGTGAAATGGAACCACCATTTGACCCAGCTATCCCACTCCTTGGTCTATACCCAAAAGACTTAAAAACAGCTTACTACAGGGACACAGCCACATCACTGTTTATAGCAGCACAATTTACAATAGCTAGATGGTGGAACCAACCCCGATGCCCATCAGCAGATGAATGGATAGGGAAACTTTGGTATATACACACAATGGAACACTACTCAGCACTAAAAGAGAATAAAATCATGACATTTGCAGGTAAATGGATGGAGCTGGAGAAAATAATGCTAAGTGAAGTTAGCCAATCCCAGAAAACCCAAAGTCGAATGATTTCTTTGTTATGAAGATACTAACTTATAATGGCAAGGGAGGGGGGATGAGAGGAATGAAGGAACTTTAAATAGAACAAAGTGGGGGAGGAGGGGGAGGAGGCAATGGGATAGGAACAACAGTAGAATGAGTTAGACATCATTACCCTAAATACATGTATGAAGACACAATTGTTGTGAAAATACTTTATGTAAGACCGGTGACCTGAAAAATTGTGCTCTTTATATGTAATATGAAATGAATCGCACTCTGAAAGCATGTATAACAAATTGGAATTTAAAAAAAAAAAAAAAAAAAAAAAAAAAAAAAACAGTCCTCTAGCTGTGCAAAGGACAGATCTGGGGAAGGTGGAGCACAGACATTCTCAAACTGGAAGGACGGCGTCTTAGGCCCACCTCCTCCCCGCACACACAGTCATGTAACTAGCTCCAAAGAGCTCTGAGAGCCCATGTCACTGCCCAGCATGTGGCCAGGGACTGTGCCCTTGGTGGATGTTAGATTCCGACATACGGGCTAAATTAAGGAGGCTGGAGCAGGGGCCTGCAATACCTCAGACCGAGATTTTGGCCACGGCTTTTAAGGTCTATCATGACCGTGAGGAAGACGCCGAACGTCGCAGATTTCAAAAATATGAAAAGGCCGAGCGATGAAAGTTCCAAATGTTGGCCCAGGCCCTTCGGGGCTCTGACGCTGAAGTCTCAAAAACAGGGGTTCGTAAGTCCATACAGGAGGAACCTCCAGAGCCTGGCTACAGGTGCGGGAAGGGTGGATACTGGGCTAAAGCCTGTCCTAACCCCAGGCCCCCTAAGCGCCCATGCCCTAAATGTTCCAAGGTAGGCCATTGGGGCGTTGACTGCCCCAGTCCCCACAGTGGGGCTGGACCGGTCACAAACCCCAGCCTGCTGGCACTAGCTACAGAAGATTGATGGGGCCCGGGGGCTCCTCTCCCGACCATTGACATCGCCTTACAGGAGCCCAGGGTTACCCTCCTTGTTGATGGCCACCCCATAAATTTCCTGCTAGATATGCTAGATACAGGAGCCACCTCCTCGGTCTTGAGGAAGTTTTAGGGCCCCACCACCATAGCACCGTCCCCTATTGTCGGGATAGAGGGAAATGCTATTCGCCCCCTCAAGACTCCTATCCTGTCTTGCTGTCTACACCACCATCCCTTCACCCACCAGTTCCTAGTAATGCCTCAATGTCCCGTGCCTTTACTGGGTTGAGACATACTGGCCAAATTTCAGGCCTCAATTGTGTTCTCTGATCCGCCTAGCTCAGTCGTGCTCCCTGGCTCGTTTCACTCCATCTCCTCCCCCATCTTTCTTCTTACTGTTTCAAAGGCCACTGGTGACCATGAGGAGACCCCTCAACCCCCTACCTATGTGGAAACCCCTCAACCTTCTACCAGTGCAGAAACTCTTCAACCCTCTACTGACACAGAAACCTCCCATTACCCTGTCCCCACCGATCTGGTAGACACCAAAGTTTGGGATACTCAGACTCCCTCCCTTGCTCATTGTGACCCTGTACAAATATACCTTAAAGATCCTCAGCGTTGCCCCAACAGAGCCCAGTATCCACTTCCAGCCACTAGCGTTAGGGGTCTCTGACCCATTATCTCAGATCTTCTGCAGAAACGTTTTCTCAGACCCACCCATTCCCCTTATAATACTCCTATATTGGTGGTTCAGAAGTCCAATGGGTCCTATTGGCTTGTCCAAGATCTTCATCTCATCAATGAGGCCGTTAAGCCCATACACCCTGTGGTCCCAAATCCTTATACCATTCTCTCCTTAATTCCCTCCTTATCCACCCATTTCTCGGTTACTGACCTCAAGGATGCCTTTTTCACTGTTCCTTTAGCTCCGGAATCGCAAGACCTCTTTGCCTTTACCTCGACTGACCCCAGTACTCAACGGTCCCAACAGTTGACCTGGACAGTCCTCCCTCAGGGTTTTCGAGACAGCCCTCATATCTTTGGACAGACATTGGCTGCGGACCTCAAAGACCTTGAATTCTCTGACTTCACTCTCCTGCAATACGTAGATGACCTTCTCCTCTGCAGCCCTTCCTTCTCCACAGCTCGGGAAGACTCTTACACCCTTTTAAATTTCCTTGCCTCTCACAGGTATCGTGTTTCCCCATCTAAGGTGCAGCTTGCCCAGACCCAGGTAGTGCATTTAGGAGTTCAGATTTCCCATCAGTCGAGGGCCATTACAATAGACAGAAAGGCTCTCATCGAGCCTCTCCCATGTCCCAAGACCAAGGAAGAGATTCTTTCCTTCCTAGGCCTAGCGGGATATTTCTGTGCCTGGATTCCCAATTTCTTTCTTTATGCAAAGCCCTTATATGAGGCAGCCAAGGGTATCAAGGAGAAGTTCCTCCCCAAAGACATTCAGGCAGAGTTTAAATGCTTGCAGCAGGCACTGTCACAGACCCCCGCTCTTCACCTCCCAGACCTTCTTCAGCAATTCACCCTTTATGTCCATGAAATGATGGGTCTGACTCTCTGTTTTAGGCCAATACAAGGCCTCCACCTTTGCTCCGGTTGCCTATCTTTCTAAACAGCTTGACCCAACCATTCACGGATGGGCCCCTTGTCTTAGGGCTCTAGCTGCTGCTTACCTACTTCTACAGGAATCAAAAAAGTTGACCTTTGGTGCCCAGGTCACTGTTGCCTCTCCTCACCATTTAAAAGATCTACTAACCTATAAAAGCCTTCAAACTCTCTGCCCTGTCGTGTTCTCTCTCTCCTCGTTTCTTTTCTGCATGACTCCTCAATCTCCTTCCAACCCTGCTCCTCTTTACACCCGGCTACCCTCCTCCCAGTCTCCTCAGAGCCCCCAGAGCATGATTGTAGAGAGACACTTGAGGCTTTAATCCCCCAGCCCTCCCACATTCAAGAGAGACCACTTCCTGATCCTTCCCTAATCTGGTTCACAGATGGCAGCTCTTTCTTTAAGGATGGGCAACGTTTTGCCGGTTACGATGTCGTCTCCCTATCAGAGGTTATTGAGGCAGCCCCTCTCCCCCCCAACACCACAAACCAATGGGCTGAACTAATAGCTATTATTCGTGCCTTTGAATTAGCTGCTGATGCCGGGCGTGGTGGCGCATGCCTGTAATCCCAGCACTTGGGAGGCTGAGATAGGAGGATCATGAGTTCAAAGCCAGCCTCAGCCAATGGTAAGGCACTTAGCAACTCAGTGAGACCCTGTCTCTAATAAAATACAAAAAAGAGCTGGGGAGTGGCCCTGCGGTTGAGTGCCCCTGAGTTCAATCCCTGGTACCAAAAAAAAAAAAAAAAAAAAAAAAACGAATTAGCTATTAGCTGCTGACCAAAACCTCACCCTCTACACAGACTCAAAATATGTCTACCATATTTTGCTTTCCCACTCAGCAATATGGAAAGAGTGAGGGCTCCTGACCACAAAAGGCTCTGCAGTTACTAATTCTAAATTAATATCAAAGCTCCTGCAAGCCTCTCTTCTGCCCAAGCTAATAGGAATCTCCCACTGTCCTTCACACCAAAGTGGTGAGTCTCCCATCATTCAGGGAAACACAACGCTGACAGGGCAGCAAGGGAGGCAGCACTATCTTCTCCTCCTCTTCTGGCCCCAGTCCAATCCACTACCCAGACCCCCACATCCCCTTCCACACAATCAATGCTCTCCTATCTCCATTCTCTTTTCCATCCTAACCCTCAGGCCCTCAAAACTTTCTCTACCTCCTTCCTCACCCTGACTTCAGAAGACACACAGTTTCTCCATCAACTCACCTCCACGTGCACTGCATGTCAGCGCAGCAATCCATACACTCCCCTTAAACCAGGAACATTTCCCTCTCACCAAGCTCGAGGTCAGCTTCCAGGAGCCGATTGGCAAATAGATTTCACCAACATGCCAGCCGTTTGGAAACACAAATATCTCCTGGTCTTGGTAGACACCTTCTCGGGATGGGTGGAGGCCTTCCCTAATTCCAACAAAAGGGCCTCCACAGTAGCCTCTATTTTAGTCTCAGAAATCCTTCCCTGCTTCAGGTTGCCCACGTCCATCCAGTCTGACAACGGGCCTGAATTTGTTTCCCATGTCACCCAAAATATTTCTACTTCCCTTAACATTCCTTGGCATTTTCACATCCCATATCACCCATGTCTTCATGGAAGGTAGAGAGGACTATTAGAACTCTTAAGAACATTCTGACTAAACTCTCCCTGGAGTTTCACTTGGACTGGGTCAAGCTACTTCCCCTTGCACTCTTGAAGCTCCGAGTCCTCCCAAAGAAACCTTCCTCACTATCCCCTTTTGAGGCTATGTTTGGGCAACCAGCTCTTCCTCCTGGAGTTTCCCCAACTCAAGGACCCTTACCTAAAGATCTTTCTCTTCCCATCTTGTCCTTCATCAGACACCAGCTATGGAAGTGCCAAGATTACATCCTGCCTGACCCAGGTAGACTCACTGCTTCATTCCCATTAACACCCGGTTCCTGGGTATATTTCTCCCCTCCCCAGGGACACAGAAACAGTCTCCCTTGCCCCGAAGTGGACAGGCCCTTTCCAGGTTGTGCTGTGCACGCCCATGGCTGCTAAGCTTCGTGAAACCTCAGGGAACTTGACACCTTGGATTCATATCTGCAGACTGAAACCAGCTGCTCAACCAGCTGAGGATCCACAAAAGGAGGTCAAACAACTACCTCAGTGTACTTGCTCTCCCCTCCCACAGATCCCCTAAAGTCCGCTTCTCTCGTGTCTCTAACACTGACCTAAAATGACCTTTTCTGTCCTTTTCATTCTATCTCTGGCTCTCTTTCCACTTGCCCTGCAGGTTATGTGTCCTATTGCTCTACTTCTCCATGCCATTACTTTTTTGAGGTTTGGCAACTAGATAACCATGGGCAAAAGATACACCTCCCTAATCAATCGTCCTGCCCTTTTGATAACTGCCTGTCCATCCTGCTCACCTTTGATGTGGTCTCTATATGTACTCACCAATGCTTTCCCGAAATGCCACAATCAACAAAGTACCTTTGTTTTAAGGAGGACCAGACCAGAGGATTAGTGCAATGACCCTGATGGATGGGTCGGATGTCCATCCTGGAGCTGTAATTATCACTGGTCCCATCCCGTTATGGGAGTAACAAATACCTGGGGAATTACACCAAGTCAACTCCAATCCTCGAGGTACAGTAACAACGTGACTTTCAAGATTACTAACCCTTCTTCCTGGCAGAGTCGTGTTGCTGTGGTAGGGGTTGTTAATCACGAATGGGCCCATGGTTGAGGTAAAATCATTATAGAAAAGACTATAAAAGACTCTTCTGCTGCCAGGGCTCTCGAGATACTCAACACCACCAGGCAATAGACTCAAACCCATCTTCGACATTTGAACGAATCTCTCTCTTTCTCCTGGAACTCCATCTTCTCTTTATCTCTCTCTTTATTAGCAAACTATTCCACCTTTAATGCCTCAACCTGTTTCCTCTGTGCACGGCTTCACAAGTCTCTACTGGTCCCAATCCCAGTTCAGGCCAATGCCACCCTGACCTCCTCATGCCATGAAAAACCATCTCTCTCTCTCCTTCTTCCGACTATTCCCCCTTTCTTTAATGTTACCTCTTGTTGGGCTGCCCAGACTCTTGCCCAGAACACATCTGGCTTCTCATAATGGATAATTTGACTCTCCCTTCCCCTCTCCTATTTTGGTGCTCCACACATATGTTCCAATGCACTGACACTAAGACCCCAGGTCCCTGCTACCCTGTTGTTTTAATTCCAAGCCTGACTTTATATATGGAGGCTGAGGTTGAGGACCTTCTTACCTCCCTACAGTCTCAAGGGGGGCGCTCTAAACAAGCAGCCACCCTGGCAGTCTTAGTGGGTGTTAGCTTAGTCACCACAATTGCCTCTGCAGGCCTCTCAATTGGAGGATTGGCTCATTCACTTGTAGTGGCCCAATACTTCAGACAGGAGCTCTCTGATCTCACAGATAAGCTCACCACCACAGCTGAAGCCTCCGCCTACTCCATCCAGGCCCTCCAGCAACAACTCTCCTCGTTAGTGGAGGTTGTGCTCCAGAACAGATGAGCCTTAGACCTCATCACAGCAGAAAAGGGGGTACCTGTGTTTTCTTGGGTCAAGAATGTTGCTATTATGTCAACCAGTCAGGCCAGGTTGACCACAATGTACATCGCTTGAAGAAGGTGATACAAGATCTAAGGAACAAGAAGATTCGGTGGCAGCAGAAGTCCTCATGGGAATTGTGGAAGGGATGGTCCATGGATCCTCCCTTTCCTAGGCTCACTTATAACCATATGTCTCGTCCTGATGTTAGCCCCTCGTGTCATAGATGGTTCAAAATCAGATTTCTCAGATTTCTTTTTTTTATATTTTATTTTTATAATTTTTAATGTGTACAACTCATAGTGCATGAATTTAGCATCTTTTTACATACAACTGTTTGTATACAAAGTATATTCGTACAATTCAGGTCTTCAATCATGCATTTAGGAAAATGAAATCCGTCTCATTCAACCACCTTTTCTTTTTTTTTTTTTTTTTCCTTTTCTCCCCCTCCCTCCCACCTTGCTCCCCCCCCTTACCCTTCCTTCCCTTTGACCATTCTAGTGTTCCTCTAGTCCTCCTATGTACCCCCCCCCCATCCAACAATACTATGAACTAGCCTCCTTATATCAGAGAAAACATTTGGTACTTGGATTTTTGAGACTAACTTCACTTAGCATTATGTCTTCCAACTTCATCCATTTACCTGCAAATGCCATTAATTTATTTTCTTTTATTGCTGAGTAAAATTCCATTGTGCATATATACCACATTTTCTTAATCCACTCATTTACTGAGGGACATCTAGGTTGGTTCCACAACCTAGCTATTGTGAATTGCGCAGTTACAAACATTGAGATAGCTGTGTCACTGTAATATGCTGTTTTTAAGTCCTTTGGGAATAGACCCAGGAGTGGGATGGCTGGGTCATAGGGTGGTTCCATTCCAAGTTTTCCAAGAAATCTTCATACTGCTTTCCATAACGGTTGCACCATCTTGCAGTCCCACCAGCAATGTATGAGTGTGCCTTTTTCCCCACATCCTCTCCAACATTTATTGTTGCTTGTGTTCTTGATAGCTGCCATTCTGACTGGAGTGAAGTGAAATCTTAGAGTAGTTTTGATTTGCATTTCTCTAATTGCCAGAGATGTTGAACATTTTTTCATGTATTTGTTGATTAATCGTGTATCTTCTTCTGAGAGGTGTCTTCTCAATTCCTTAGCCCATTTATTGATTGGCTTATTTGTTTTTTTTGGTGTAAAAGTTTTTTGAGTTCTTTATATAGTCTAGAAATTAGTGCTCTGTCTGATGTGCATGTATTAAATATTTGTTCCCAATTAGTTGGCTCTCTATTCACCTCACTGATTGTTTCTTTTGCTGAGAAGAAGCTTTTTAGTTTAAATCTATCCCATTCATTAATTCTTGGTAGTAATTCTTGCGCTACAGGATTCTTATTAAGGAACTTGGGGCCTAATCCAACATGTTGGAAATTGGAGCTTACTTTTTCTTCTATTAGGCGTATTGTCTCTGGTCTAATTCCTAGGTCCTTGATCCACTTTGAATTGAGTTTTGTGCATGGTGAGAAATAAGGGTTTAGTTTCAATTTGTTGTATATGGATTTCCAGTTTTCCCAGCACCATTTGTTGAAGAGGCTATCCTTTCTCCACTGTACATTTTTGGCGCCTTTGTCTAATATAAGATAGCTGAAATTATATGTATTAGTCTCTGTGTCCTCAATTCTGTACCATTGGTCCACCAGTCTGTTTTGGTGCCAATACCATGCTGTTTTTGTTACTATTGCTCTATAGTATAATTTAAGGTCCAGTATGGTGATGCCCCCTGCTTCACTTTTCTTGCTCAGGATTGCTTTGGCTATTCTGGGTCTCTTATTTTTCCAGATGAATTTCATGACTGCTATTGGAATTACATTAAATCTGTATAATGTTTTTGGTAGTATGGACATTTTGACAATATTAATTCTACCTATCCAAGAGCAAGGTAAGTCTTTCCATCTTCTGAGTTCATCTATAATTTCTTTCTTTAGTGTTCTATAATTTTTGTTATAGAGGTCTTTCACCTCTTTCGTTAGGTTGATTCCCAGGTATTTTTTTTTTTTATGCTATTGTAAATGGGGTAGTTTTCATCATTTCCCTTTCAGAGTCTTTGTTGCTGATGTACAAAAATGCCTTTGACTTATGTGTATTGATTTTGTATCCTGCAACTTTGCCAAATTCATTTACTAGTTGTAAAAGTTTTCTGGTAGAGATTTTTGGGTCTTCTAAGTAGATTATCATATCATCAGCAAATAGTGCTAATTTGAGCTCTTCTTTTCCTATCTTGATCCCTTTAATTTCTTTCGTCTGTCTAATTGCTCTGGCCAGAGTTTCCAGTACTATGTTAAATAGCAGTGGTGAAAGGGGGCATCCCTGTCTTGTTCCAGTTTTTAGAGGGAATGCTTTCAATTTTTCTTCATTTAAGATAATGTTAGCTCAGGGCCTTGCATAAATAGCTTTTATAATGTTGAGATATGTTCCTGATATTCCTAGTTTTTCCAGTGTTTTGAACATAAAGGGGTGTTGTATTTTGTCAAATGCTTTTTCTGCGTCTATTGAGATGATCATATGATTTTTGTCTTTAAGTCTATTGATGTGATGTATTATGTTTATTGATTTCTGAATGTTGAACCAGCCTTGCATCCCTGGGATAAACCCCACTTGATCGTGGTGCACTATCTTTTTTATGTTTTTGTATCTGATTTGCCAGGATTTTGTTGAGGATTTTTGCATCTATGTTCATTAAAGATATGGGCCTGAAGTTTTCTTTTTTGGATGTGTCTTTGCCTGGCTTTGGAATTAATGTGATATTGGCCTCATAGAAAGAGTCTGGAAGAGCTCCCTTTTTTTCTATTTCTTGAAATAGTTTGAAGAGCATTGGTATTAGTTCTTCTTTGTAAGTCTTATAAAACTCGGCTGTAAACCCATCAGGTCCTGGACTTTTCCTTGTTGGTAGCTTTTTGATGGCATCTTCTATTTCTTCACTTGTAATCGGTCTGTTTAAGTTGTGTATAGCCTCCATTTCCAGTTTAGGCAAATCATACGACTCAAGAAATCTGTCAATGTCTTCAATATTTTCTGTTTTATTAGAATATAAGTTTTCAAAGTAATTTCTAATTATCTTCTGTATATCTGAGGTGTTTGTTGTGATATTCCCTTTTTCATCACGAATGTTAGTAATTTGAGTTTTTTCTCTTCTTCTTTTTGTTAGCATTGCTAAGGTCTGTCAATTTTGTTTATTTTTTCAAAGAACCAACTTTTAGTTTTGTCAATTCTTTGAATGGTTTCCTTAGTCTCAATTTCATTAATTTCTGCTCTGATTTTAATTATTTCCTATCTTCTACTGCTCTTGCTGTTTGTTGGTCTGTTCTTCTTTTTCTAGTGCTTTGAGGTGTGATGTTAAGTCATTTATTTGTTGGGTTTTTTTTTCCT
Source organism: Tamias sibiricus (assembly GCA_025594165.1). Classification (NCBI taxonomy): domain Eukaryota; kingdom Metazoa; phylum Chordata; class Mammalia; order Rodentia; family Sciuridae; genus Tamias; species Tamias sibiricus. The sequence continues at coordinate 19,443,188 of CM046662.1, forward strand.
CTTAAGGAATGAACTCAGTGCAATGAATTTTCCTCTTACTACCACCTTCATAGTGTCCCAGAGATTTCTATACATTGTATCTGTGTTCTCATTTACCTCTAGAATTTTTTTAATCTCCTCTTTGATGTCTTCTTCAACCCCTTGTTCATTCAGTAGCATGTTGTTTAGCTTCCAGTTGTTGGAGTAGTTTTTCTTAATCCTTGTTTTGTCATTGATTTCCAATTTCATCCCTTTATGGTCTAATAGAATGCAGGGTAGTATCTCTATTTTTTTATATTTGCTGAGAGTTTCCTTATGACCTAATATATGGTCTATTTTGGAGAAGGAGCCATGTGCTGCTGAGAAAAAACTGTATTTGTTTACTGAGGGATGAAATATTCTATATATGTCCATTAGGTCTAAATTGTTAATTGTTTTAAGGAGGCTTAAAGTTTCTTTGTTTAGCTTTTGTTTGGATGATCTATCCATTGGTGAGAGAGGTGTGTTGAAGTCCCCTAGAATAACTGTGTTGTGGTCTATTTTACTCTTGAACTTGAGAAGAGTTTGTTTGATGAAGGTAGGTGCTCCATTATTTGGGGCATATAGATTTATGATTGTTATATCCTGTTGACGAATGGTTCCCTTAAGTAGTAAGAAATATCCATCTTTGTCCCTCTTGATTAGTTTTGGTTTGAAGTCTACCTTATTTGATATGAGAATGGAAACCCCTGCTTGTTTCCACCGGCCATGTGAGTGATAAGACTTTTCCCAGCCTTTCACTTTCAGTCTGTTGATGTCTTTTTCTATGAGGTGTGTTTCTTGGAGACAGCAAATTGTTGGGTCATTTCTTTTAATCCATTCTGATAATCTGTGTCTTTTGATTGGCAAGTTTAAGCCATTAACATTCAGGGTTATTATTGAGATGTGATTTTTATTCCCATCCAGTTTTATTTGAATTATGGTCTTTAGCTTGATTTGGTTTCTCTTCTGGTTAGTACTTCCATTAGTTTAATATCTCCCTTTGTTGATTTTCGTTGTTATCTTTCTCTTCTTCTTCATGAAAAATGTTGCCCAGGATGTTCAGAAGTGCTGGCTTTCGAGTTGTGAAATCTTTTAACTTTTGCTTGTCGTGGAAGGTTTTTATTTCATCTTCAAATCTAAAACTCAATTTTGCTGGATTTAAGATTCTTGGTTGACATCCCTTTTCTTTCAGAGCTTGAAATATGCTATTCCAGGATCTTCTTGCTTTTAAGGTCTGGGTTGAAAAATCTGAACATAGTCTGATTGGTTTCCCCCTATATGTAATCTACTTCCTTTCTCTTGTGGCTTTTAGTATTCTCTCCTTACTCAGTATATTAGGCATTTTCATTATAATGTGTCTTGGTGTGGATCTGTTGAGATTTTGTTTGTTTGGTGTTCGGTATGCATCTTGAACTTGGTTTTCCCATTCATTCCTCAAGTTTGGAAAATTTTCTGTAATAATTTCATTAAATAAATTACTCATTCCTTTGGCTTGAAACTCTGCCCCTTCCTCTACGCCAATCACTCTTAAGTTTGGTCTTTTTATGCTGTCCCATAATTCTTGGATGTTATGTTCTTGATTTCCAATGAGTTTTGCTGTATAGTCTAAATTCTTCTCTAGGACATATATTTTGTCTTCATTGTCTGAGGTTCTTTCTTCCAAGTGGTCTACTCTGTTGGAGATGCTTTCAATTGAACTTTTATTTCGGTTTATTGCTTCTTTCATTTCTGGAATTTCTGTTTGGTTTCTCTTTAGAGCCTCTATTTCCCTGTTGAAGTAATCTTTTACTTCCTGTATTTTTTTTGGAGTTCTTTGTCAAAATGATCTTTTGCCTCCTGTACTTGCTCCCTCATCTCATTTTTTATTTCATTCTTAAGTTCCATAAACATTTGGAATATGTAATTTCTAAATTCCATCTCTGGCATTTGACCAACTGTGTTTGCCATGGAGTCTACTGATGAGGTATCTTGATTTGTTTGTGTCACTTTCTTCCCTTGTTTTTTCATGTTGCTTGTGTGTCTTTTCTTCCTGCACTGTGGGACCTTGACTATTTCGATTTTACCTTAAAGCCTTCTGTTGTTCCTGTAGTACAATGCTATCAGATCCCCTTATAATTCCTTTACACTTTAAAACCTAACACTTTCTATTCAGAAAATTCAAGTTTGATCACACTGTACAGATTTGGTTAACCCAGATATTATTTCCAATTTACTCTGTACACTTCTGATGGGGTTTTATAGCTTCAAGTATTGGATACAGAGTTGTTATGTTTAGGAAGAAGGAAGTGTCTTGAATTGTTCTTTCTTGGAAAGTATGAAAAGAGAGTTCTATTGAAGTGGTTTAGTGGGCGTGGTTTAGTATCAGTAGATGAGAGAAGAAAGAGAATGGAGTAGACAATTAGGTGGAAAGACCAATTTATATATAAAGTAAGATGGAAAAGAAAAAAAAAATGATAAAAGAGTAGAAACTGGTGTAAGAGAGAGGAGAGAGAGAATCAAGAAAATAGAGAGTGAACTATATATAACACCGCTTTGCTATCCAGTTCAATTGCGCTGGTTCTAGAAATCCCAAGTTCTGCGTATAACTTGTTTTTGCCTCTGTTTAGTATGCAGTGGCAAGGTGTAAATATGAAAGATGAAGGAGGAAGAAAAGATGCAAAAGTGAGAAGAAAGAAGGAAAGAAAAAAGGAGCAGAAGCAAACAAACACACTGACAATCAATGCAAAAAAAAAAAAAAAGCAAAACAAAACAAAGCCAAAAAAAGAAAAAGAAAAACAAACAAAAAAACCCTGAAAACCAATAAAACAAGCAAACCAAAAAAAAAAAAAAAAATGTCGAACCTCAAGTCTCAAACAAAACGGGCCCTGGGAAGCCCCCCTCTTTTTTCCTTTCCAGTTTAAGCCAATTGTATCAGATCACGTCTAGACAGTCAGTGATCCTGTTAGTGGAGTCAAGGCTGCACCTTAGGCCAGTAGCCAAATGGCTCAGCAGAAGATTGGCTCAGGGGGGTTGTGTGTGAGCAGATGAATGGCACCGAGAAGGGGACCCTCCAGAAGGCACCCTTTCCCCACGCCCACCCACAGTTGTAGCTTCTTGTGGCCTCTGCGCTGGCCTCAGACACGCCCTCCCCTGCTGGTTACCAGAGCCTCACCCAGGTGTGCGTTGTTTTCAGAGCTTTGGCGGCTCCCTGGATGTCTGCAGCTGTTCTTCCTTTCTGTCTTTTCCCCTTTGTCTGGGGCAGCCACTGTACTTCTCAAAGATGGCGGTGGATGCTCGCCTCCCACTCATCAGCAGCTCCGCAGACCGTTGTGTCAGTCCAGAGCGTGCGGGATCAGCTTGGCAAGCTGTGCGAAAGAGCTCTATGTGGACACCGCCCACACCTCTCGGCTTCTTTCTATCCCTCCTCGCCGATCGGTTTCAAAGCCGCTGGGTGGATGTCTCCTTGCCTATATGGTATGGGCCCCTGCGCCTGCAGCGCAAAAAGCGCTGCTTCGGACTGTGGACCGGTGCGACTCTGCCCCTGTTTGTCGTGGTCCGGAGAACGTTGTATTTCACTGTCCTGAGGTGCACGAATGTCTCAGCTCCCTTTCAGTTGTAATAGAATTCCTAGTAACACGTTCAAACTTCCCACTCTGCGTCTTTTAGCAACTGCGTCCAGAGAGCACCTCCCTCCTGTCGGCCATCTTCCTCATCATCCTTCTCAGATTTCTAATCAAACCTTTAACCAGCTTCTCCTCAGGGATTATCAACTGCTAAAAACCACAGATGACTTTCCACCCAGAGATGACTTCTCTCCACCTTGGGACAGACTTAGCAATCTCTAGAGGGATCAACTACACCCTGAACAACTCCTCAGTGGCTACCTCTGAAGGGCCCTTAATCTGCTACCCTACTCTCTATTGGCCTCTTTGCTATGAGTCCCGCCCGGTGGAATATAGGCAGTTGGACAATAATCCCTCTCACCTTCTTTCTCTTTGTTGTTTTCATAATAGCGTTGTAAATTTGAGAGGCCTACAATTCCTGCATGCTCTTCGAGAGGATAGCTGGTTGATTACCCCCGTGACCTCTGCAGAAGCTTGATTTGACACCCTCACTGATTTATGGCTTCAAGGAACCTTCATCCATTTCACACCTGCAGAGTTTCATCTTTTTGGTGCCTGCTTCCTGGGAATATTTTTCACCCTCATGCCTGACCTGCCTGCCTGTATCTCCACCCTCATAACACCCCACGTCGCCCCATTTCAGCTCGAAGCAGCCAGATCAAAACACGACACCCCACTTCCTAAGAAAACAAAAGGGGGGAATGTTAGATTCCAGGCAGGGAGGCCACACCTCCCAGGTAGCCCAACTAGCCACACCTCCTAGGCACCTTCAGACAAGACACACCTCCTAAGCACCTCAGGCTGGCCATGCTGCTGGCCACACCCCAGGTGCCTTACTAAGCCAATTACAACACACAGGTTTTCCTTTCCACCCCCAGCAGCCTATGGAACTGGGGTTCCCTCTGGGGGGTCCCTCAGTCCACCGGTTCACTACTTAAGCGCTCTCCAGACTGAAACCCTTCCCTTTTTCTTCTTCTTCTTCTCTTCTTGCCGCCCGTCTCCTCTCACTGGTTCTCCTTCCCCCCTCCACGTGTATCTTCAGCTGATTAATAAAACCCCCTTTTCTACACGGCGGTTGCAGCATGTGTTCATCTGCCCTTCAGTGGAGATCCTCCCCGGGTTGTTTCTTAGCTCCCCACATGTCCCACTACCTGCCCCACCCAACTCACTTCCATTTACTGGGTGACTACCGCCATTAACAAAATCTCTAATCATTCTCTGAGGGCTATGTGAAATTTCATCCTTGGAGCTGGCTTCAACCACAATTAAAAAGTTAATAGAACAGTGTAATCTCAATTTTTTAGTAAATATGAAAGCAAATATAGCAAAATGTTAACAACATGAGTTATCTCTGAATAACAGTATTTAAATTTCTTCTTAATATATGTCTCCGGTTCCTAAGACTTCAATAATGAACAAGAACTTTTCTTATTATAAAAACACATTTCTTAGAAATTAAATCTCTGGAAAGTTAAAGCCTGTCAGTCATTTCTTCGTTGGCATGAATGAATGGTATATATATCACCTATTATGAGTCTTGATGGTATGAAAATATGACATGTGTTGCGGGGTGTCTAACAAGGTCAAAGGCACAGGGAGGACCACGTTCCCCAAACATTACATGACAAGCCCAAAATCAGCCTTGCTAGAAGGTACAGGCTAATTTGTGGTATTCTCCTCTCCACCATCTCTGCAGGTATATGAGAGAGAGTACAAAGTTCAGCTCAGGGGCAGCGTGAGCTGTGGGAATTACAAATAAACCCGGTATTTCCAAACACCATTTCCGTGGAGTCACTGCCAGCCCAAGAACAAGGGCCAGCCTATTTCTTAAACAAATAACTAAAATGTTTGAACTGCAAACAGAAGAAAATTCAGAAATAGGCGGTCCCAAGAGAACCTTGATTGGGGCTGACTCAGCCCTGACCCGAACTATTGACCAAGACTTGACCTTCAAGAAAAAACAAGGTGTGTGGCACTGAGATGAGAAAAAGAAAAAAAAAAAAAAAAAGGAAGAAAGAGAGAGAAACAATTTCAGGGACACACCCCTCACCCCCAAAATTGGGGGTGCAGCTGCCATCCCAATGCCACAGGCTTTCTGCTCCAAAAATTGTAAACCCTTGACTGATTCCCACACTTTCTTGGCTAAACTGGCAAGGATCTGTTTACTTTGGCTTCAACAAAGAACAGTTCCCTCCTGGACTGGGATTTCCCTCTCTGAGCTGGTTATTAAGTGGAGGACTGAGTCAGACTTTTTTTCCAAGGACAACTCACTCCTACAGTATGAGCACAGGACTTTTGTAGATGGACTCTCAAAGAATAGAGGGCCCAGAAAAGTCTAGAAGCATATTATCCAACTAAATCATCTAAATAACATTTGAGGACCTTTGAGACAGATGTTTTCTCCCATTATATCCCCATAGTAACTCTTATTAAGAAAAATTACCTAAAAGAAAGAAAGAACTACATAAAACGCGAATAAAATAGGGTGATCAGCGCACACCCTTTTAGTGTCATTCTTGAACAGATTCACAAGAGGATTAGTGGCTGGGCCAATGGTGCACGCCTGTAATCCCAGCAGCTCAGAGACTGAGACAGGAGGATCAAGAGAGTTCAAAGCCAGCCTCAGCAATGGCGAGGCGCTAAGTAACTCAGTGAGACCCTGTCTCTAATTAAATACAAAAAAAAAAAGGGCTGGGGATGTGGCTCAGTGGTTGAGTGCCCCTGAGTTCAATCCCTGGTACCCACCCCCCCCCCAAAGAAAGAGGATTAATTAATTGTCTGGAACTTTGATTTTTCCATTCACTACTTAATCAGAAAACAAACTTTGTGAAAATAAGGTGAACTTGTGAATTTCTGTTCCAGAAGTTATGATTTCATTGTGCTGGATGACATTAATCAATTTTGTATCTCTTACCAAAATTATTTCCACATTCCCTGAACTAACTTTTGGTATCAATCTCTGTTCCTCAAAATCTATCTAAACCAAATTTATCTTACTGAATCATTCACTAACTAATGAGTTCAGTGAAATCTTTGACACACATTCATTGTCTTTTGTATGAATCGTGTTTTGTTTGGCTTCAACTTATTTCCCATTTTTCAGATGAGGAAATTTAAGTCTCAAGAAGGATCAAAGAGCCACACTTCATCAGGAACACAGCCAGACCTTGAAGCTAATCCTGACCCTAAATTTCTCCCCATGCCGACACACTAAATATATGTGTGACCTTGGTCCAAATCACATTCTCTTTTTCTGCTCAAGTTCTTTCATATGTAAACTGGGACACATGGAAGAGGTCGTCTGTACAGTTCCTTACAGAATTAGTACTTTCTGGTAAAGTAAGTTACTTTAAAAAAAAAAATGACAATAAATTGTCTTCAAATCCTCTTCCCAATTCACCTTCACCCCTAATGATGAGGATACTTCATAGTTGAGCTGTTTCTCCCCAATGGAAGTTTATGTTCCTGAATTTTCTTGGTCTGCATCAATACTGGCCTGTCCCATTCCTCAAGGAAACTTTAAAACAAGGAATCTGCTTCAATTATAAATCAAGAAGTACTCAGTGCTATGGGGAAAAGCTACAAGCAATTAAGATCTCACACAAACATGCCCTCCACGGTGGGGGAGGGGTATTTGTATTTATCAGCCAGGAAAGATAAAATCCTTCCTCAAGTGAGTTATAGGACCCCAATCAATATGACAGGCAAGCAAGGTAGCTTTGTGAGAGCCAGGGAACTTTAATAGCCCTATGTCAAATGCATTTGGAGGAGTGACCCAGAGCTACTTCCTGGTCCCAATCAGTCCCCAACCCACACCAGCTGTGGATACTTTGATCATCACCCTTGTTTTTTTTAAATCCACTCATACAGTCACATCTGCCTCCAAGGACCTAGAAGGACAACACCTCTGCATCTGTCGCTAGTCAGTCATTTCCCAAACCCAAAATGTAACATTTACATTTGAACACTGCTGTTGATTAAAATGATTAGACTTGATTCTCATTATTCTTCATTAAATAGAAAATAGATGTTCATGTATTTTTCTTTTCACTTATTAATCTTTCCTAATGTTTCAACACTGACTATTTCTTCCATGGAAGAATTTAGATAATAAAAACTACTAATGCAGGTGCTCTATTAAGGATAAGGAAAGAGCTTCCCTCCTGGTCCCTACAATGAATGAAGCTTGTCTTTTCAAAGCTCTACCTCACCAGAAAAGGAGGTATGTGAGCATGTTTCAGAGAGAAGGGAACCTGTGGGGCACTTTTTGCCACTGCTCATGCTCTGATGACATTGAGAATGGTGACTCCTGGAAGAGTCCTTTCAACATTGCTCTTAAAAAAAGATAATGATGACACCAAGTGCAGTGGCGCACGCCTGTAATCCCAGCACTTGGGAGCCTGAGGCAGGAGGATCGTGAGTTCAAAGCCAGCCTCAGCAATGGCAAGGCACTAAGCAACTCAGTGAGACCCTGTCTCTACTAAAATACAAAATTGGGCTGGGGATGTGGCCCAGTGGTTGAGTGCCCCTGAGTTCAATCCCTGGTACAAAATAAATAAAATAAATAAAAAGAATGATGAGTCTTCTCAGCATCAGATCTCAAGGGAATGTCCTGGCTGATTCAGACCTGGCACAAGTTATCGTGGAGAACAGTGGTCCTCATCCCTGACTGCACATATGAATCACCTGAGAGCCTTTTAAAAAAAAGAAAGAAAGAAAGAAAAGAAAAGAAAAGAAATAACCCTACCTGGGCAGTGCTTGGACCAAAAAAAAACCCAGAACCTTCCATTCCCAGCTTATGGATAGAAAAGCTCTCCAGGGAATTCTAATATGCAATCAGAAGTATGAGCTGCAGGTATAGAGAGATGTTCTTGAAGGTTTGCTTATGGAAAGAAACCAATACGCACAACTTATAGCTTATCAATTGAATCTGATTAATTAAATTATGGTTCATCCATGCAGTAGGATACCAGCCAGCCTTTTTCTTTTCCTTTTTTTTTTTTTTTTTTTTTTTTTTTTTCACTTAATAAAGCAAACCTATAGGAATTGGTCAAGGACATTTTTTTTTCCACTAGTGCCTTGGGCATAGTGATTAAGTTTGGGGTGGGGGACACTATAAAAACTCTAGAAACCTCAAAAATGTATTAATTACAAAAATGCAAAAATAAATTAAAAATTTGCAACCAATAAACATTTGTGTATAAAACATAATGTCCCATCAGATTCCACAATTACTAGGTGTCGTATGCCTAAAATTTTTATTACATTTGAAAACAAATGATAAGTTACATTCTCGTCACAGGAATTCCCCAGAATATAAGATCAGCAGTTCTCAATGTGGCCCCCAGAACAGTAACATCAACATCACTTGAGAAATTATTAGGAATGTAAACTTCTAAATCAGAAGCTCTGGAGATGGACCCCAAATATCTGTTAGAACAAACCCTTCGGGAGACACATGCTTATATGTGACAACCACTGTGCCACATGCTTACCAAGATAAAGTGACAATAATCTTATAAAACTGAAATAAAAATTAATCATAAATTAAGCAGTAGTGAGTAATTTACAAAACTCAATATGAAAATTGCTTCAAAATGTTTATTATAATTGGTAGATAGATAGAGATATAACTCCTCAAAGAGTCAAATAAATATCCAGGCATGATGGCATAAGCCTGTAATCCAATAGCTTGGGAGGCTGAGGAAGGAGGATCACAAGCTCAAGGCCAGCCTCAGCAACTTAGCAAAACCCTGTCTTAAAATAAAAAGCAGAAAGCCAGGCGCGGTGGCGCACACCTGTAATCCCAGCACTTTGGGAGGCTGAGGCAGGAGGATCGCGAGTTCAAAGCCAGCCTCAGCCATGGCGAGGCACTTAGCAACTCAGTGAGACCCTGTCTCTAAATAAAATACAAAAAAGGGCTGGGGATGTGGCCCAGTGGTCGAGTGCCCCTGAGTTCAATCCCTGGTACCAAAAATAAATAAATAAAAAGCAGAAGAGCTGGGATGTGACTCAGTAGTGGAGCACCCCTATGTTCAATCTCCAGTACCCCCAAAAAATAAGAGAACAAGTACAAAATATAAAACTACCATATTTTAGTGATATCCAATAGATTTAATAGAGGTATCAGGAAGAGACAATGAGGAAAAGATAGTCTCTTCAAAGGGTGTTGGGGAAACTTGATATCTTCATAAAAAAGAATTAAACTGAACCCTGACATCATGCACAGAAATCAATTCAAAAAGAACTTAAGACTTAAACACAAGACTCTAGAAGAAAACAGGGAGAAATGTTGATGACATTGGTCTTGGCAGTGATTTCTTGCATATGACACCAAAACCATAGCCAACAAAAGTAGAAACAGACTAGTGAGACTACCAACCACATCTCACATGGCCAAAGAAACAATCAACAGAGAAAAGCAGCAACTATGGAATGGCACAGAAGAACACTTGCAAACTCCATGTCTAACAAAAGGTTAATTTTCAATATAGATGGAGATTCCTACAACTTGGTAGCAGAAAAGCAAATAACCTGATTGAAACAAGGCAAAGGACATGAGTAGGCATTTCTCCAAAGAAGACATTAAAGGGCTAATAGGTATAGGACAAGGTGCTTGACACCACCATCAGGACAATGCAAGTCAAGCTGGGCACAGTGGCATACACCTGTCATCCCAGCCACTCAGGAGACTGAGGCAGGAGGATTGCGAGTTCAAGGCCAGCCTCAGCAACTCAGCAAGGCCCTAAGGACTTAGCAAGACCCTGTCTCACAATAAAACATAAATAAATAAGGTCTGGGGATGTGTGGGAAGCCACAAACGAACTGTGGGCATTCAAAGTATGTAAACCCTCTCTAAGCCCAGGAGTGCCCTTCGAAGAACTGTTGGTGTTATGTCATCCATCGGAGACTGTTCCATTGCTTTGGCAAATGTCCTGCTCAAAGAGAATTCTGTGATACCCGAATGTATTGGCTCAGGCAGCCCTAGGTTCAAATGCAGCTCCCCAGAGGTAGAGAGGGATACCAGTGCCCCAGCTAGCCTTGAGGCGCCCGCTGCCTGGAAGAGGAAGAATTATTGCGCAAGTAATGGGTCCCCAAACAGGCCAACTTCCCCACAGCCCCTGCTACTTGTTCACCTTGAAAAACCCTTCCTCACAATAAACCCCTCTGGCATGTTTCTCTATAAATAAAGCATTCACGGGCTTTTTTCCTTTGTTAGGATCAGACCCATCAGGTTTCTTCCACCGGCCAAGCTCCCGCTCTGAAAAACATTTTCCTGTATCTTTTGCTTTATTTCTTAATGTTACTCTTCCAGCCTTTTATTTCCAGCCAGCCCACACCTCCAAGAGTTACTTATTTCCTCCCCACGCAGGTCATGGTGACAGGGATGTAGCTCAATGGTTAAATGACCCTGGGTTCAATCCCTGCCACCAGAAAAATAGAAAAGAAAAGAAAATAGCATGGTGACTATATATAACAATAATGTAGTGCATGTTTCAAAAGCTAGACGAAAGAATTTTGAATGTTTTCATCATAAAGAAATGATAAATGTTTGAGACAATAGATTTGAACATTACACAATATCAAAACATCATGTATTAGTTATTAACTAATAATCATGTATTAATTATTAATACAAACATCATGCATTAGTTAAAAACTAAATTAAATTTTTGTTTAAAAAACTAAATTTAATTTAAATAAAGAAATCAAAACCCTTTCAACTGCTGGTAAGAATGTATCTGAAATAGCATGTGGTTGCCAAGGGCTAGAGGAGGGGTGATGAGAAGCAGCTGTGAAGTAGATACAACGTTTCAGTTATGCAGGAGGTATAAATTCTGGAGATCCACAGATCTGTCCTGCAACATACCTATAATTAACAATCTTGTATTGTCACTTAATAATTTGTTAAGAGAATAAATCTCACGTGTTCTTACAACAACAAAAGGGAGGAGGAAAAATTACTATGTGCTATGATTTGGATGAGGATGCATACCTCTGATGCTCTGCAAAGGTCCATCGGTTAAAGGCTGGTTCCCCAGGGGGTTCTATCAGTAGGTGCTAGGAAGCTTCAGGAGAGGCCTTATGGGAGATCCTTGGATCATTGTGGGGGGCGTGGCCTTGAAAAAGATCTGGAATCCCATGTCTTCCTTTCTTTCTGTTTCCTGGCTCATGAGGTAAGTGGTTTCTCTGCCATGTACTCACATAATAATCTCTGGCTCATATTATAAGCCAAAGAAATAGGGTCACTCAGTCTTGCTCTGGAAACTCCAGATCATGTGCCAAAATAAACCTTTCTCTTTAGGAGTTAATTACCTCTGTCATTTTGTTACAATAATGCGAACCTGACTAAGACATCATATGATCCTACAGTTCTACTCCTAGATATATGCCCTAAAGAATCAAAAGCAGGGATGCAAACAGATACTTACATACCAATACTCATAGTAGTATCATGTAAACTACCTGTCGTGGCCAGCCACAAACCGCCGCGGGAGAAAAACTCGGAGGCAGAGTAGAGCTATTACTACTTTTACTTCTACTTTCTTAGAGAGAGCTTAGAGAGAGAAAGAAAGATTTTTCTTCTTTTTAGAAAGAGCTTAGAGAGAAAGATTAGAGATAGCTTTTTCTTCTTCTTCTTCTTAGAGCTTAGAGAGAAAGATAGAGCTTTTCTTCTTAGAGCTTAGAGAGAAAGAGAGAGAGCTTGAAAGAGAGAGATTTCTTCTTTAGAGAGAGAGAGAGCTTAGCTTTTAGCGCTTCTTTCTTCTTTGTTCTTTCTTCTTTCTTCCTCGGGAGCCTCGGCCTGACTCTGACCAGGAATTACTTCTATCTGGTTTCTCTTCTGTAACTGCTCTGCCTACGTTCTGGCCGCTATGATTCTTTTCTTCTTCTCTGACCCGAACTCTTCTTCCGACCGAGCGACTGCATGACTGACTGAGTGAATTCATTCTTCTCCTGACTCCGACCGCTTTCACCTGGTTATATACCTTTAGCTTTGCGGGTGCCTCGCGTGCATTTACAGGTGCGTCACATACATACTTATTATCAGGTGGAACTTATGGCTTCCAGCTGACCGCAATAGCCATCTCCCTAATTGGGGCTCCTTCAGTATCATTCACAATAGCCCAAAGGTGGACCTAAGTATCCAAGAACAGAGAAATTGATAAAAAATAATGTATATAAAAATGTAGTGGAATATTTAGGCATGAGAAAGGAGTGAAATTTTTATTCATGCTATGACATAGATGAACCTCACAAACATACCAACTAAAGTAAGCAAAACACAAAAGTCATGAGTGTAAGAGCCGGGTGCGGTGGCGCACGCCTGTAATCCCAGTACTTTGGGAGGCTGAGACAGGAGGATCGCAAGTTCAAAGCCAGCCTCAGCAATGGCGAGGCACTTAGCAACTCAGTGAGACCCTGTCTCTACTGTCTCTAATAAAATACACAAAAGGGCTGGGGATGTGGCCCAGTGGTCAACTGCCCCTGAGTTCAATCCCCAGTACCAAAAAAAAGAAAAAAGAAATGGATTGGTCCTGGTTGATGGTGGATGGGGATTGAACCCAAGGCCTCATGCATGCTAAGGAAGTGCTTTACCACTGAGCTATGCCCCCAGCCCACATGTGTACTAAATGTCATTGAATTGTACACTTACAACAGCTAACATGCTGAATTTTATGTCATATGTTTTATCACAAAAATACAAAACATCTATTAATATATATGTTTACATGTATGTTTATACATGTAAATGTGTATATGCCCATGTATAAATTCTTTCGTATGTTTGGTATGATTATGTTGAGTCCTCCAGGCATTAGCTTTCTTAGGCCCTAAGGCCTTCAAACAGTAATCACTTAGAAATAGTCTAGAAAAAACAAGTCATTGGGCTCGGAGTGTAGCTTGGTGGTAGAGCACCTGCCTAGCGTGCACGAGGCCCTGGATTACATCCCCAGCACCACAAATGAAAAAAGAAAGAAAGAAGGAAATCAAGTTGATTTGCTTTGTCAAAATTGCTTCCTCTTTTTGATGATGAGCTCAGGAACCGCCTGCTCCAAGACTGTCACGACACCCACACGAGCACCTCTGATTTCCCAGGCACCTCTACCTAAGCTTGCTAGAACGGTCTGCTCACCCGGGTAGACTATCAGCTCCTTGAAGGCAGGACCGCTGCTCATCAGTCTACATACAGTGCAGCACCTGGTCCTCAGCAGTTAGCAAGCACACAAAGGAGGACAGGGAAGAGCAAGTGAATGGACACACAGGTGCACCAACAAACACGAGATTGCCATGTAAGTCTTTGTGTGGCCTAGTATCCACTGAGACTTTTGTACAGGATTGGGGCATCCATGAGATTTTTCAGAGAGAGTTCATACCTTTTGTGAGATTCTCAAAAGTACTCATGACCCCAACGGGCTTAAATTCACAGGTGTAGACACTGGGACAGGATAGGAAGGGATTAGGTGATTTCCTACAGAAGGCCTCTGGCAAGAATCTCAAGCAGATCAAATAAGTGTGGGCAGCGGATGACACCATACACTGGACAAAAGCAACAGGAAATCAGAGTTCACTGCGTGGGACCCGCCTCACCAGCCACCATCCTCTTTTATTCCCTGAGGAATTCCCTGAGCTTTTTTCTAGAACACCTAAATCCCCTGCTGAGGGAAGAGCTTGGCATTGACCTCACATTCGGTTTAGCGGACATTTACCACGGTCCTCCTGGGACACACAGAGGATTATGCCGTGAATGTTGGGGAGCTTGTGGTCTCACGGAGCAGAAGAATAACTTGCTTAACCTCCCTAGTAATCATAGAAGTGAAAATTAGAATCACCAGGAAACCTCTTTGAACCCATCAGACTTTGGGTAAGGATACAGGGAAATGTAGCCTTGCTGGGTATGAAAACCCTAAGGCCATTCAGGAGAGCACTGTGTCACTGGTCACCATAAATCCCCACACTGCATTTCCCTGGGGTCAACAGTATCCTACCACCCATCTTCCTCCTAGGTATATATGCCACGGAATTGTCATACTTCTTCACAAGAGAACTTAGGCAACATTGTTTTCTGAGGCTCTCTGAAACCACAGATGATCTTTGTAACTCCTCCCACTTGCAGAAAACATATTGGAAGCTTTGATTAAATAATGCTTTGCCATGGGGGGAAATTTGGGTGTGATGCCCTCAAAGTAGCCTCACCACCTGGCTCTGCCATTCCCATCTCAAACCACCTACAGACTACAGTTTTTCTCTCTTTTTCCAGGAAGAGGGAGGTATATGGTGAGGACAGAAATCAACTCAGAAACAAGGCCCTAGATGCCAATAGACATCTTGGCCATTGCCATATGGGAAAAGAGAAAATGAGAAACTTAGAAATTAACCTTGTGAGGTCATCTCACTGTGGTCCTCTGCCCTCATTAGGTTTAGTGCTTAAGGCGGCTTCAGGTACTCAAGATCTAGGAAATCCATCTTCTATTTTCTTCCTGCAACTATTTAAAACTCCAATTCAGAAGGGATGGAGAGATGAAGGGAAACTACAGTAGAACACAGAGGTTTGGGGAATAGGAACTGCATATACTACTTTGTGAATGATTTCTAAATATCTACAGAGTTCCATTATGAGCAACGCACCCTCTCCAAGCTGCTTGAAAACCTCAGTCCTCTGTAAGGGCTATGGTAGAACCTACTTCATAAAGCTATTAAGAGAAACAAATGAAATATCAACTATGAAGTACTTCATGCATTATAGGCAATCCATAAATATTAGCCATTATGTGCGCGCGCGTGCACAAACACACACAATTCCCTTTAGTTTAGTTTTGGTTTTGTTTTTGTACCAGAGATTGAACCCAGGGACACTTTACCACTGAGCCACAGCCTCCTCAACCCTTTTTTTATTTTTTATTTTGAGAATGGGCCTTGCTAAGTGGCTGGGCCTTTGAACTTGCTATCCTCCTGCCTCAGCCTCCTGAGCTGCTGGGATTACAGGCATGCGCCACTATGCCTGGCTTCCCTTCAGTTACTTTACCAACAAAACTTACTGAACTCTTTTTTGTTCATTAAGAATAAGAACTGGATCTGGATTTTTAATTTGGGGAGCTGAACCACTAAAACATCATCCAGTCCATTTTTTTCCAAATTGAATCTTAATCATAACACCAAAAAACCAATAACTAAAAACAGGGTCACTCTAGTGGAAGGGGTTGAAAGAACGAAAGCTGCCCTCCGTCCCTACCCAGGGAACCTTAGGTACTGCAGAGCATGATTTGAAAACCACACCAATCTCTTCCTCTTACAGGTGAGAGCTGTGGAACTTGATGGTGTAAAGTCACACAGAAAATCAAGGGACAAACTACCTTGTGTGGAAGCTGGATTACTCTTATAATGGTAGTCATCAAGAATACAAACAAAAATAAAAACTGGAGAGGATGTGAAGAAAAGGAACACTTTTACACTGTTGGTGGGATTGTAAATTAATACAACCACTATGGAAATCAGCATTCAGTTTCCTCAAAAGACTAGGAATGGAACCACCCTACAATTCAGCTCCACCACTTCTAATATTATCCTAAAGAATCAAAGTCAGCATACTACATCAATATGTGCATACCCATGTTTATACCAGCACAATTCACAATAGCTAAATTATAGAACCAGTCTGAGAATCCATCACCAGATGAATAGATAAAGAATTATGGTATATATACACAATAAAATTTTTGTATTAAATTATTTATTTATTCTAATTTGATATATATGACAGCAGAATGCAATTCATTTCACATTACACATACAGAGCACAATTTTCAAGTCTCTGGTTGTACACAAAGTATTTTCACACCATTTGTGTCTTTATACATGTACTTAGGGTAATGATTTCTAACTCATTCCACTGTCTTTCCTACCCCCGTGACCCCTCCCTTCTCTTCCCTCCCCTTCGCGCTATCTAAATTTCCTCCATTCCTCCCATGCTCCCCCTCCATCACCATTATGAGTCAGCATCCTCATATCAAAGAAAACATTCAGCCTCTGGTTTTAGGGGATTAGCTTACTTTGCTTAGCATTATATTCTCCAACTCCATCCATTTACCTGCAAATGCCATGATTTTATTCTCTTTTAGTGCTGAGTAATATTCCATTGTGTATATATACCAAAGTTTCCCTATTCATTCATCTGCTGATGGGCATCAGAGTCGGTTCCACAATCTAGCTATTGTGAATTGTGCTGCTATAAACATTGATGTGGCTGTGTCCCTGTAGTAAGCTGTTTTTATAAATTGAGGAGTGGGTCAAATCGTGGTTCCATTCCCAGTTTTCCAAGGAATCTCCATACTGCTTTCCAGATTGGCTTCACCAATTTGCAGTCCTACCAGCAATGTCTGAGTGTGCCTTTTTCCCCACATCCTCGCCAACACTTACTGTTGTTTATATTCTTAATAGCTGCCATTCTGACTGGAGTGAGATGAAATCTTAGAGTAGTTTTGATTTGCATTTCTCTGATTGCTAGAAATGTTGAACATTTTTTCATGTATTTGTTGATTGATTGCATATCATCTTCTGAGAAGTATCTATTCAGTCCTGTGGCCCATTTTTTTAATGTTTTTTTTAGTTGTAGTTGGACACAATACCTGTGTTTTATTTAGTTATTTTTATTTATTTATTATTTGTTCATTTTCATGTGGTGCTGAGGATCGAACCCAGTGCTTCGCATGTGCTAGGTAAGTGCACAACTGCTGAGTCACAATCCCAGCCCCACCTTGTCCCATTTATTGATTGGGTTATTTGTGGGGTTTGTTTGGTTTTTGGGGTTTTTTTTTTTTTTTTTTGGTGTTAAGGTTTTTGAGTGCTTTATATATTCTAGAGATTAGTGCTCTCACTGATTACACAATGGAATTTTACTCAGTCATAAAGAAGAATGGAATTATGTCATTTGCAAGAAAATGGATAGAACTTGAAAACATTGTGCTAAGCAAATTAGCCAAACACAGAAGGTCAAGGGTAATAGGTTTTCTCTCATATGTGGAAGCTGGAGAAGAAAAAGGATAAAAAGGGGTGTCTAATGGAAATCAAAGGAAGATCAGTATGTAGCCTGATGCAATTGCCGCTTGGAGCAACGACGCCACGGGAACAAGTTCAGAGGCAGACTGGAAACAAACAGGCTTTTTATTTTGTTAACTTCTCTCTCCGGCTCTGACAACAAATATAACACACACCACACACACCACCAAACAACCAACAACCAAATGGCGCCGACCCACACCGATCTCCGCTCAAGTCTCGTCAGATCTTGGGCCAAGTTCCGCGAGATCTTGGGCCAAGTCCCGTGAGACCATGGAAGGCGGCAATGCCCAAACATCTCCATGGCCCGCCGCCAACTGCAATCTTAGCCATCTCCCAAATCAGGGCTCCTGCATTTCCCCCCTTTAGTTTTAAAAGAGGGGAAGTTCTAGGATGTCTATGTGCAACCAACATTCTTACCCGTCATCAGATAATCAGGCTGTGCCCTTGACTCCTGTCTTGGGTTGATATGTCAGCCACATGAGACTGTCCCGTGCGACTGTGCCTGTCTTAGGTTGTCCCCCTCTGGGTATCTTACCCGTCATTGGCTAACCAGCCATCTAATGGAGCCCTTCAGGATCGACTGTGTATGATGACTAACAACCTTCTAATTGTGAGGAGATGCTGCGGCTTTAAGGCGACAAGCCTTCTGCTGACGAGCCAAGTTGTATAGCATATCAAATTTTTTAAACAAATCAGCTGCCCTAAGTTCCATCAAGTAACACACTGAGTTCTCTAGACAAATCCCACAAGGCATTGTCTCATAAAGTCTCAAACAATGAAAGATCAAAATGTCCACTTGTTATAACACGTTGATCTAGGAGGCCCCACATAAGCAGAGCAGAGGCCACACTGCTGGTGAGGTTGTTTGATGCTTAAGCAGCAAGAATGGTTGAAGCTGTAGCAGCAGCCATCTTTTTTATGTCTAGACAATGCCACCGGCAAATCTTCAGGGCCCGCTACCTAGAAACTCAAGCTTCAATTATTAAAGGAAAGGCAGTGCTATTGCAGCACTGAGTTAAGAGGCAAGTTGTCAAACTAAAAAATAGAATAATTAGACTAGAAAATTAAAGTTGATTTTTGTTCACACACATTGCTGGTTGAGCTTCCACAAACATAAGTTGGCAAAATATCATATTTAGAACAAAACAAAGAAAGACTGAGGGTATTTACTGCATTAAAGATAGATTAAAGGGGCTGGGGTTGTGGCTCAGCGGTAGAGCACTTGCCACGCACGTGTGCAGCCCGGGTTTGATCCTCAGCACCATGTAAACATAAAAATGCATTGAATTGTGTACAACTAAAGTAAATAAATAAATATTAAAAAAAAAAGATAGATTAAAGAAAAGCTAAAGGCACTTTGGAGAAATAATTTGTTAGCTGGAACCCTCGAGTCTCTGTATACACAGCAATCTTTTGCCTGTTGAGATAATTGAAATTAATCAGCTATTTAACAAATGAAGTTAATAACAAATAAACAATCTTATGTCAAAACACCAAAATATCAGGTTATATAGCACTAGTCATATTGTTTGATAAAGAGAAGTCCCAGGGACACCTATAAATCAAAATTGAAAGTACCTTCATTTATAAAATTACTTACCTAAATTGAATACTCTTAAACTAAAATGAATTGAAGTTATTTGGATCAATATATATTTTTTTTCATAAGCACTTTGTTATTTGTGACATCACACTGGACAGATGCACAAACATACAAACATATATTTGTGACGTCACATTAACATGAAATGTAGACAAATGCACAGACATAACGACATGTATAAAAAGAAAAAAAAATACAATTGTGTGCACACTAAAGAGAGATCTCTTCGTCCCGGCCAGGAGGAATGACACTTAAGTTGTGAAATATTTTGAAGGACTTTTTTGAGGGAATCATTCCATATCATCATCTTGGTCCTCTTGATTTTGTACTTTTTTTTATTAATCTTGATTCTTCAACAACTTCATCTTGATCCTTTTGATGTAGTACCTGCTTTATTAATCTAGATGGTATCCATATTGAAGAGGATTCGTGCTTTGGAAAAACACAAACAGATCCTCTCCCCCAAATTAATACTGGATCTGGACCCTTCCATGTACCTGAAAGAACATCATTCCAGTAAATCAAAGGTTTATGTTGTTGGTGTGGGTTCCAATGTCTGTCTCCAGCAGAAAGCCATTAGAGTCTAAAGTTAAAAAATTTAAGGTAAACAGGGCAACTTCCAATCTGTCCCTAGGACTTTTCCAATTTCCTTCTTTTTGTTTTAATAACATAATTTTCAGTGTGCGGTTTGCTCTTTCAATAATGCCCTGACCCTGAGGATTGTATGGGATGCCTGTTTTATGGGATATATTGCATTTTGCGCAAAATTGTTTGAAAGATGAGGATGTATATGCGGGGCCATTATCTGTTTTAAGCATTTTGGGGATGCCCAATGCAGCAAAAGCTTGCAAACAATGAGATATAACATCTTTAACTTTTTCTCCAAATGTAAGGAAGCAAAAATCATGCCTGAGCATGTATCTATGGTCACATGAATAAATCGCAATTTTCCAAAACTTGGCTCATGAGTAACATCCATCTGCCACAAATGATTGGGCATTAATTCTCTAGGGTTAACTCCAAATGAGGATTGGGCAAATGTGTCATACAAGATTTACAATCTTTTACAATTATTCTGGCTTGCTCCTTTGTGATTTTAAACCTACGCTGCAAGGTGGTGCTATTGACGTGAAACTGGGAGTGAAATAAAATAGCTTGCTGGAGCGCTGAAAGTATAAAGATTGTTTTGGGTAAGTTCATCAGCCTTTTGATTACCTTCATGGAGGGGACCAGGCAAATT
Organism: Tamias sibiricus; assembly: GCA_025594165.1. Taxonomy (NCBI): domain Eukaryota; kingdom Metazoa; phylum Chordata; class Mammalia; order Rodentia; family Sciuridae; genus Tamias; species Tamias sibiricus. The sequence continues at coordinate 19,463,691 of CM046662.1, forward strand.
GGTATGTGTTCTAATATGCCCTATGAATAGAGGTTCTTTTCTTGCCCACAAAAGTTTTTGTATTTGATAAAACAATTTAAAGTCTGGAGTATGAGGTGCTATTGGTCCTGCTAGCTCTAATTTTGGGATGGCTTGAACAATTTAGTGGCTATCTGAAAAAATGTTCATGGGCTGTTCTCTAAAATTTTCCAGAGCTCTTACCACAGCTTCCATTTCCACTAATTGAGCTGATTTGTGTGTAGTTATGTAAGTCATATTTTCTTTTTTAGTGACTACTGCAGCAGTACCATTTGAGGACCCATCTGTAAATACATTAAATGCCTTAGGAATAGGCTGATTTTTTATTACCTGTGGAAATATAATAGGATGATTAGTACAAAAAGATAATATAGGGGACTTAGGAAGATGATTATCAAAATTTGCAGAAGTAGAACATTTAGCTATAGCCCAATCATTATCATTGAAGCATAAATATTCAATCTGTGATGATGAATAGGGAGTAATAATAGTAGCAGGGTGAATGCCAAATATTTTAGTAGAAGTCTTAAGTCCTTGAAGAATAAGTTTAGCCACCATGGAGGTATAAGACTCAATTATACTTTTAGGAGAGACGGGCAAATGTATCCATAATAAAGGCCCTTGTTGCCAAAATACTCCTGTGGGTGTATGTTGTGAAGAAATAATAATCAACATCAGCGGTTGAGTTAAATCAAATCTATCACAATGAGCTCCTTCGATGGCTTTTTCTACTAACTTTAAAGCTTTCCTAGCATCAGGAGTCAATGTTCGCAGTGAAGATGGATCAGGATCCCCGCGAAGGATGTCAAATAAAGGATTTTTAGTTGGCCAGTAGTGAGGTTTAGTGTAGGGCAAAGCCAATTAATGTCTCCCAGTAGTTTTTGGAAATCATTGAGGGTGGTCAAATGTTCTTTATTTATTAAAATTTTGGGGGGTCTAACAAAGGTATCCGTGATTTTAAATCCTAAATATAATATGGGTGATCTGGTTTGAACTTTTTCTTCTGCTATATATAATCCATATTTTTAAAAATTTTCTGCCATGTCACTGAATATATTAAATAAGATTTTTTGATTAGGGTGGGCCAGTAAAACATCATCCATGTAATATAAACACATGAGGTTTGGATATTTATTTTTAATGGGTTGGATTGCTTTGTCCACATATATTTGGCATATGGAGGGGCTATTAGCCATTCCCTGTGGTAGCACTTTCCATTGATATCTCTTATCAGGGCCATTATTATTGATAGAAGGAACTGAAAAAGCAAACCTGGGGGCATCCAGAGGGTGTAGGGGAATGGAAAAGAAACAATCCTTTATATCAAGAGTAATAAGATGGAAATTTTTTTGAATAGCTACAGGATTAGGAAGTCCAGGTTGAGTAGGGCCCATGATTTGCATGGTTTTATTAATTTCTCTAAGATCATGTAACAATCGCCATTTTCCTGATTTTTTCTTGATCACAAATATGGGGGAATTCCAGGGAGAGGTGGAAGGTTCTATATGTCCTGCTTCTAGTTGTTCCTGAACTAGTAGGTGGGCCGCTTGTAATTTCTCTTTAGATAGGGGCCACTGAGGGACCCACACTGGCTTATCAGAAAGCCATGGTATTTTCAAAATTATTTTCTCAGTGGCCCCGAAAAAAAATATCTTTTTCCTTTTTGATAATGATTACTTTTAGGGTTAAGATTACTCCGTACTTTTTGATAATGATTTCTTTTAGGGTTAAGATTACCCTGTAGATTTTCACATTTAACACTTGCAGGCTTGCAAGGGTGTACTCCCATTTGTTGCAAAATATCTCTTCCCCATAAAGTATCCAGTAGGTTAGGTAAAACATAAGGCTGAAATGTTCCTTTATGCCCTTCATCATCCTCCCATTTCAAAATTACCAAACTTTACTCTGGGAGGTTATTATATCCCAAGCCTCTTAAACTGGTTGAAGCTTTTTGCAGAGGCCAGTGCTTGGGCCATTGCCGTAGATTAATGATGGAAGAGTCAGCTCCAGTATCTATCAGTCCTTCTATCTCTATTCCTTGGATTTTTATTTTACACATAGGCCTCCTTGAACAATCCCGAACCCAGCAAGCCATAGGTTCCGAGTCAGTGGAACAAAATCCTCTATTGTTCCCTTTTTGAGGCATACTCATTTTAAATTAATTATGTACATTGGGAAGGAGAAGCAACTGAGAAATTCTATCACCTTGATTAACAGAACTTATACTTTGGGGTGAGCTAAGCATTATTTTTATTTCCCCTTTGTAGTCTGAGTTTATTACACCTGGGGTCATTTGCAAACCTAATAAGCTTTTAGGACTTCACCCGAGAATAAGTCCTACAGTCCCTGAGGGAAGAGGTCCCCTGACTCCTGTGGGAATCAGTTGAACCCCCATTTCAGGTGTTAACACTATTCGGGCGGTGGAACAGAGGTCTAATCCTTCATTTCCTCCTGTTCCTCTGGCAAGGGAGTGGATGGGTAGTAGGGATTGTGTCGGGGAAGCATCTGAGTGGACGCTTGAGGATACTCCTCCTCCAATGCCCCGTACATTTGTGGGCCCTGGGGCATTGGGCCCCATGCCCCGTTTTTTGAATTCCTGAACAAAGGATTTCCATGGATGTCAAATTTTGAATGGCATCTATTGGCCCAATGATTTTCCTTTTTACACCTGGGGCAGCGGACTGGGGCACGGTATGAGCTTGGTCTTATTTCTCTTTTGGGATTTTGCCTAGAATAGCCTGATTGATTATGATAATTTTGCCTGGAATATCCTGATTGATTATGATGTCTAGGTTGAGCCCTTGTGAAATCTGAGGGGAAGCACCTCTCATGGCTGCTGCAATCACATTTCCTGTGTCAAAGGCGTCATTTACATCTTTACATAGTTGTATATATACGGAAAGATCCTTTTTATTTCTCCATGGCCTGATGGCTTCCTGGCAGTATTTATTAGCATTTTCGTATACTAATTGAACAACTAATGGCATAGCTTGATCAACATCTGCAAACACTCTACCTGCAGTTCTCAAAAGTCGATCAGCAAAGTCAGCATATGGCTCATTAGGTCCTTGAATCACTTTTGACAAACTACCTTGTAGATCTCCAGGTCCTTGTAAAGTTTTCCATGCCTTTAAGGCAGCTGCATTTATCTGAGCATATATACCTGGGTCATAATGTTTTTGAGCCTGTAAGTCTGCAAATTGCCCTTCTCCTATGAGCATTTCTATATTATGGTCTCCAAACCCTTCAGCTGCATTTCTTTTAGCCGTTTCTATACAAAGGTCTTGAAATTGCGATCGCCAAACCAAGAATTGCCCCCCCACTTAATGCTGCTTTACATAGACTTTTCCAGTCTGAGAGGGTTAAGCTAAAGGTGTTAAGGGACTCCAGCATACTCAACATGAAAGGAGCTTGGGGCCCATAAGTCATTACTGCCTCTTTGAGATTTTTTATTGTTTTGAAATCTACTGACTGATGGACCTTCTGTCCATTTTTCTTTTCAAATGCTGGCAGTTCCCAATGTATCTGTGAGTTACCCTCGAGAGCGCATAAGTGCTCAGAAAGACTTTTTTTTCTGTTTCTAGGGTATGCAAACGCCTAGTAATACCCTTCATATTTTCTGTAATGGATTCCACCCATGGGGGAGTAGAGGACACAAGTGGTTCCTCTACTTGACGGTCCTTTTTCTTGGTCTTTTTTTAGTTTCTTTTTCCTCATTTTCTCAGGATCACTTTTACTAGATTCCTCACTACTGCTAATTTCACTGACAGCAATATCCTGAGTCCCAGGTTCCATGAAGAGCAAGTATTCTTCAGCTATCTCCAATAACTCCCAAATAGCTCTAATAGCTTGGATTTTTGTCATTTTGGGACTCTTCTAATACTCTCTTTACTGGCCTTGGTTGACCCAATGGAAGCTACGCTTTTTTGATCACTTTCACTTTTTTCTAAATCCTCCTCACTGACAACAGAGTCAGGTATATCAAGGAGTCTTTCCATAGCCTCTATCACTTGGGATTCAGTTATATTCAAACCTATCTTTAGAGACCTTTCGGTTCTTACCTGTTCGTTCCGTTGTCCCCGTACAGGCCACCACCTGTAGCCGCCTGATGCAATTGCCGCTTGGAGCAACAACGCCGCAGGAATAAGTTCAGAGGCAGACTGGAAACAAACAGGCTTTTTATTTTGTTAACTTCTCTCTCTGGCTCTGACAACAACTCTAACACACACCACACACACCACCAAACAACCAACAACCAAATGGCGCCGACCCGCTCTGATCTCCGCTCAAGTCTCGTCAGATCTTGGGCCAAGTTCCACGAGATCTCGGGCCAAGTCCCGTGAGACCACGGAAGGCGGCAATGCCCAAACATCTCCATGGCCTGCAGCCAACCGCAATCTTAGCCATCTCCCAAATCAGGGCTCCTGCATCAGTAGAGTAGATGAAAGGGACCATGGGAGGGAAGAAAGGAAGGAAAGGGAAAATACTGAGGAACTAGGTTGACCAAAATCTATTTCTATATTGCATGCATGTACAAGTATGTAACACCAAATCCCACTATTCAATATAAGACACCAATTAAAAAAACATGAAAAGAAAATAAACTAGTTCTCTAATATTACTAGTTATGAAAAACAGAAGGTAAACAAACAAGCTAGGTGGTGGGAGAAAAAGTAGGGCCAATTATTTCAAGTCGATTTGCAAATCCTTGGCCTTGATCGAGTCCCTCAACCTTTGTGTTTCAGTTTCTCCATTGAACTTTTTGTCCCTCATCACTTCAGTCTCAGTTTCATTACATGGAGACTCATGCTCATTTTTGTGCTCGGTGACACTCACGCCAAAGTTTTATTGAATATATTTATGAATTTGTGGGTTTGTTATAAATTTTTTTCCTTTAATAAAATAGAAATACAAATGTGCTGACACTGTAGTTAAGGAAAATCATTTAGGATGAGACATCATTATGTAATTTGGAAATACACAGAAAAAATCCAGAAAGCAAGTATTGGGTCTAATTTTCATTGTTTATCTTCTCTGTGCTGGGAATGATAAAACTATTATCACTTTTATGTAGCACTGAAACTTATTTTTAAAAAACTCACCAAGAAATTTTTCAAATATATAAAATAAGCTCTATTTGCTCTATCTGGTGCCTAATTCTGAGCCAAGTAATGGTATAATTCGTGGATTGTTTATAACCAGTGTCAGGCCTGAGGATTAAATGAGATTGAACGTGAATATCTCCATAACTCCCCCCTAGGGCCAGAACACCCAAGGGAACAGCCACAGCCACACTCTTCATATCCTACCACCCGGGGTCAGTAGTCAAATATGTTGGACCCTCTAGATCCTCTCATTAAGTATGTCTTGATACCACATTAGATTCTCTCAGAAATCCTAGTCTATGTTTTGCACCAAAATCAGAATATGACCCAAGCAAAACAAATAAATAAATAAAATCAGAATACAATAGTGATACAGCCACACCAATGTTTATAGCAGCGCAATTCACAATAGCCAAGTTATGGAACCAGCCCCGGTGCCCATCAACAGATGAATGGATAAGGAAAATGTGGCATATACACACAATGGAGTTGTGTGTATGTGATTACTCACAATGATTACTCAGCCATAAAGAATTAAATCATGGCATTTGCTGGTAAGTGGATGGAACTGGAGAACATCATGCTAAGTGAAATGAGCCAGATTCAGAAAGCCAAGGATTGACTGTTTTCCCTCATATGCAGAAGTTGGACCAAAATAAGAGAAAAGGGATAAGGGGGAAATCGCATGAAAACAGAAGAGAGATCAATGAAATAGAGAAAGGAGATTGAGGAGGAGGAAGGATGGAAATAAAGAGGAACAAGGAACAGTGGGATTAAATCGATCAAACAATGCTATGCACGTAAGTGAATATACCACGGTGAATTTCACCTTTATGTATATCTATAAAGCACTAATTTAAAAAACTATAGATAAATAGAAGGAAGAACAGTAGAGTAGAGGAAGGGGAACAGGGGGAGAGAGGAGGGAAAGAAATGGGGAAGTGCTGGGGACTAAAAATGGACTAAAGTGGAACAAATTATATTCTATGCTTGCATGATTATGTCAAAATGAGCCCCAATTGAAGGAGCCTATAATCAAGGAGATAGCTAAAGATTGCGGTTAGCTGAGAGCCATAAAAGATGTTCTAGTTTCCACCTGATGTTGATACATTATTCAAAGAATCTTTGTATGCCCGTGAACACTGCGTGACGCACCTGTAAGCTCGAGCTGTAAGCACGTGTCCTTGTTAAAGCTATATGTATATAACTGGGTGAGGTTCGTTAGTGTGTGTGGGGGAAGAAGAAGGTGGTGGTTGGAGTTTAGAGCATTTGGAGTGATTGCTGGAGCTGGAGAGAGGAGAAGAATAAAAGACCTTTTTTTCATTTTCATCCTGCCTCCGAATTTTCCTGTGGCGTTCGCTGCTCCAAGCAACTTCCGCTTCAGGCAGCGACGCCCAATATTATGTATAACTATAATTTACTAACAAAAAAATTAAAATAAGTTTTTAAAAATGTACAGGTCTCAAGTAGAATAGAGAAGGGCTTCAATGAGAGATAAATAGGGGCAGATAAATAGGGGGTCCTTCCCCGCTCAACCAGCACCTCCTCCTCCCTCCACACCTGGACGGGCAGGGATGCTTGCCAGTGCATACATTCAGCACAAAAGAAGATGAAAGGCTGGCTGGCAAGGTGGGTGGTCGAGTGGTTAAAAAGTTAGAACCCGCCGGGCGTGGTGGCAGACACCTGTAATCCCAGCACTTGGGAGGCTGAGGCAGGAGGATCGCGAGTTCAAAGCTAGCCTCGGCCAATGGCGAGGCACTTAGCAACTCAGTGAGACCCTGTCTCTAATAAAATACAAAAAAGGGCTGGGGATGTGGCTCAGTGCTCCATTGCCCCTGAGTTCAATCCCTGGCACACACACACAGAAAAAAAAACTACATGAAATTCCATCTTACTTCAGTCAGAATGGCAATGATCAAGTATACAAACAGCAATAAATGTTGGCAAGGTTGTGGAAAGAAAGCAATACTTGTACATTGTTGATGTGACTCCACACTATGGAGATTCCTCAGAAAACTAGGAATGGAACCACCTATGACCCAGTTATCCCACTCCTGGGCATTTTCCCCAAAATCAGCATACTAGGACAACACAGCCACATCAATGTTTATAGCAGCACAATTCACAACAGCTAAACTATGGAAGCAACCCAGATGCCCATTAGTAGAAGGATGGATTAAAATATTCTGGCATATATATATATATATATATATATATGTGTACATATATATATATATATATATATATATATATATGATGAAGTTCTACTTAGCCATTAAAAAGAATGAAATTATAGCATTTGCTGGTAAATGGATGGAAATGGAGAATATCGTGCTAAGTGAAATAAGCCAGACTCAGAAACTAAAAGGTAGAATGTTTTCTCCCATATGCGGGAGCTAGAGGAAAATAAAGGAGAGGGAAGGGAAGGATAAGATTACGTAAAGAACCAATCAAATATAAATTAATAAATGAGCAAAAGGAAGCCTATTAGAGGAAGGGGAATGGAAAGGGAGGACAAGGGGGAAAGGGGGAGGGTGACAGGGGCCATCATGAACTAATCAACTTCCATGAATGTATGACTTTATTGGGATGAACCCAAATACACAACTATAAAGCTCTAATAAAAAGGAAAAAAAAAAGAAAGAAATCATTGCCAATATTCTTTAAAGGCTTATCCTAAGAGATAGACCATGAGGCTAAGCCTTCAAGGACAGCAATAATTTTATAAGTGACAAGGGAAGGATGTTCCTGGTGGGAGAAACTGAGTGACCAAAGGAACTAAAAAAGCCAGGGGTGGGGTATGGGGGGAGCACAAAATACATGGAAGCAAATGCAAAGGACTTTCAGGACAGATATAGGCTGTTTGATGAGAAATAGAAAGTGAGAACAAACCTTGAAGAGTCTTTAAATACCAGACTGGAGACACCCCATCTTTATCCCTCCAATCCCCAGTGACACTAATCTGGTGACGTGATTCACAAAGAGAGTTAATGGCAAACGCCTTGCTTCCTCATTTCCGATGACCCAGGGATGGCAAATATGTTTCCAGCCCCATACAAAATCCAGGTGTTGATAAAAACTGCATGAAAACCTGGTTTGAAGGATCCTAAGGTCACATCCAAGCATGTCATAAGTGGTGTGATTCATTACTCGTGTGTGTCCTGGATGAAACAGGGATTGCTGTAAGAATGGTGGGGCAGATATGGTTTGCCACATTTTATCCAAAAGGAGTGACTCTAACTGTAAGAAATTCGGATGTCAAAGCTGTTTAGCAGGGAAAGTGGTATGGAATCGTGAAAGTCTTATAAGTTCTGCTAATTAGGTTAACTATTCTATCTATATTGAAGACCCACTGCTAAAGAATGCTCTGCCCGAGACAATAGGGGAGAATATTAGGCACTTGAGCTGACATCTGGCCTCTGGAGTAGAATATATTGTGATTGATTAGTAATGTCTGCCTTGGGCTCAGAAAAAGGAAGTAGCACTAGAAGCATGCTACATAGTTCATGTGCCTGCCTTGGCCAAAAGAGGCATCAGAACCAACTCCTGCAAGAAGCTAGGCATTCTGCTTTGGTTTGGTTTGGCTTAAGGTTAGAAAAGACACAGTTTTCAATTTATATAACCATGTTTTTTGAGACATATATATATATATATATATATATATATATAGAGAGAGAGAGAGAGAGAGAGAGAGAGAGAGACAGAGACAGAGAGAGAGAGAGACAGAGAGAGAGAGATACATATATCCCAAAATGGACATTATGCCCCAGGATGAACCCAAGGCAACACCACAAAGCTTACTCATCAGAGAGCTCAGGGATTTTAAAGCTTTAATCATAGCAGTTTTGTTTATTATAACCTACTCATTGCTTGTGAACTTGCTACCCATGCCTGCCAATAGTTCCTGGTGCAAATCAGTCCTCAGCCTGGTCTCTGATCTCAGGGTCTCTAATTTTCCCTCCTGTTGGAAGCCCTACCACACTCCTGGGTAAGTTGGAGTTTGTCTGCAGAGAGAGCAACTTCTTCTTCCTCTTTTTATTCTTCCTGTAAATGCAAACAAGCGACCAGCACTACAAGAACTTTCATATTTGCAAACACCCCAGGGTGTTTCGCAAAAATCAATCTGACCAGAAACCATAAAATATACATTCACCTGATACAAGCACAGGATGACTATAGAGGTTTCTCCCCCTACCTCCACGTTACACAGTGTCCATACAAATGACTCTGGAAACTGCACCAATTATCAGAGCCACTGGTTACATCTCAAGGTCAGGAGAATTTGCAGAAAAAAGAAAGCAAATGAAATGCATCTTTAAAGAGGTCCCGTCGCATCTGAGAGGCCCTGCTGGATCACATTCAAACACAAGCAGATGATTGGGCATGAAATTTTCCACCTTCTCCTTGTGATTTTGCAGCTCTCTGAGAATCGCAACCCCCACCATCCATTCCCAGAGGCCCTTCCTAATCTGGAGTCTACGTGATGTGCTTCTGTTATTGCAGAAGAAATGAGGATTACGCCAGTGGGGAGAGAGAGAGGATCAACTGCAGGGCCAGAGCTGCCACATATTTATGCACAGAACCCCACTATTATATTTAACTACAATTCACTAAAAAGAAAACATTTGCTTTATTTTCTAATTATACAAAAATCTTATAAAAACTTTTCAAAACACAAGGAAACCAAAACAAAAACTGAAAGTCTCTCCTAATCCCTCTCAACAGGTGACAATAACCACTGCTTGGTGGGAAACCCACCCAGACCCTCTGGAGAAGGCTGAAGCAGAACGTCCTGGTACTTACAGGACACGGGACATGAAGTCTCCTGTGTCTGCAGAATCCAGATTTCCAGGGGCGGAAGTCCCGGCATCCACATGTTTAAAAGGCACCCTGCAATTTTTAGGAGGACTCTATTTCCCTGAACTGTAAATCCTGCAAATGTAGTTACTGTGTTTGTTTCTTTCACCATTGTATCCTAGAGCTGGCCCAGAGGATGTACTAAATAAATATGCATTAAATAAACACATCAATTCTACTCTCTTTTTTCTCTGGACATACACATTTTTTTTTTTTTTCTTTCTCCTCTCCTCCTCCTTCTTCTTTTGAAACACGTCCTTATATTTTCCATTTTGTGATAGACTCAGAATTTAGCATGTGCTTGTCCCTATTTTATGAGCTTTCTGAGTACTGTCTCAATTATGATAAAACCCATAAAGTAATTATTATCTAGAACCCTCATTTTTTATTTAAGAAGATCTCACTCATAGGAAGGTTATGTAATCTGTCCAATATCATGCAGCTAGAAAGTGGTACAGGCAGTTTAAACTCCAGTAAGTATTAATCCAGAAACTTTGTGTGCATTTGTCTTGAACTTCCTAGGGCTTCGATATGATTCTGCATTCTTTTTTTTTTAATTTATTTATTTGTTTTAGTTGTACACAATGCCTTTATTTTTACGTGGTGCTGAGGATCAAACCCGGGCCGCGCACATGCTAGGCGAACACTCTACCACTGAGCCACAACCCCAGCCCTGATTCTGCATTCTTACTAGCATGGTATTCTACCATACCACGGAATCATGGGGCAGTTTCTAATTTTGTAATGGTGTGTAAAGAAGCATGTTAACCAAATTTTTCTATATCCACATTTATACTTCCTTATCATCATTTCTGAAAATGGAATTGCTAGGTCATAGGTATGAATGCTTTGGGAGCTCTTGAATCATATCGCCAAGTTTTCCTATGAAAATACTTTCTTTTAAGCTACACATCCACCAGCAGCAAGAAAGTGCCAGCGTCCCCCGTGGAAAATAAAGAAACTCTCAACATCAGTAACCATAGTTACTTGTGCCTGTCGTATTTGGGGAAGTGGTTGAGTTTTTTACTTCTCACTGGGCACGACCTGGGCTATGGGGGACAAAGAATTAGGTAAGGAGGCAGAACTGGGGTCTTTCCCCACACCCCCCAGGCACCCCTCTGCAGCACATCATGGGTTTTGTCCTGGTATTTATTTATTTATTTTGCTTCTGTAAGTTTGTTGTAGGGACAGACAAGGCAAGGCACCAAAGATAACAGGAAACTGGGGGTTTGTTTGTTTGTTTGTTTGTTTGTTTGTTTGTTTGTTTTAATTTGGCTGCAGCCAGTCCAGAGGGTACAGCTCTCACTGTAATTAATTAATCCCCTGAACTCCAAGTTCAGGTAGTTTCAGAATTTTATACACAGCATGTAAGGGGAAGGGCTCAAAAGTTCACAGTGTACAGAAGTTCACATAAAAGCAGTTTTGTTTTGTTTTGTTTTGTTTTCTCTTTCACTGTTCTGGACAAGTTAACCCTTCAAGGACAACACCTGAGAAGGGGAGAGCTTCTTCTCCCCTATCTTTCCTCCCCCTGCCAGCTGTTACCATGGAGCCCAACTGGTAACTTCTCTTATGTTAGAAAGGTAGACATCTCTGTGAAGCTCCAGCTCAAGGCCAGAGGCCTTGTTAAAGAATTTGTCCTTTTTGTTATCACACTTTGCATTTGCAAACACACTTCTACAAACTACTATACTGGATACATGTTTGTGAAAAACAAGTAAAGGGGTGTCTAGCACCTGGAGTGCTGATTTCTTCCAGGCCAGTGGCCAAGCAAAACAGGGCAACACGAAAATAGGAATTTTGTCTTCACTGAACTCTTTTATAGAGACTCTTTTGCTGACAGTCCTAAAACCAGCTATGGTGAAGATTTCTGGAGAAGCCCAGTTAAAATTTTTTTGTAAAGAAAGGGGGTGCCACTACACCTTTACATATGTGACACTCCCAGCTGCTTAGGGTGTTTTCATTTCTATGCATTCTGCGAATTCACTTCCTAATGGTTCTATCCAGGCTCAGCCAAGCTGAGCAACTTGCCCAAGGTCACACAGCATGGAAAGAGGCTGAGTCTGAATTCACAGAACTGAAGCTCTTTATCATCACCGTCCACTGACTCTCGTTAGCAAGATTTTCTACCTCCAAGAGAAAACCTGAGCTTTGAATTAATCATTCCCACCCTGGCTGACCTAGCAACCCTAGAGCCAAAAAAAGAAAAGAAAGAAAGAAATTACTTCTCCCTCTGCAGAGGAAGAGAGAAGGCAAGAACCTCTACCCTTTGCCCAGGCATTTCGAACCCCCCTCCCAGAGTCACTGGCTTCAAACACTTTGCCTCTGGTGTAACTGAAATCATTATCGATCGGGAGCGTTCTCTAAATGAGCTGGCCATCTACCATGGCTGCAGACCGGCCAGGCCCCTGGGAGCAGCTGCTTCCCTGGTCAGCTCTTCCTGGCTCATATTTACACTGGGAAATTACAAGTTAAGAGTAAACGCTGGCAGAGGCGGAATTGAATCATATTGAGCAAAGACATCATGCGCAGAAAACGCAAAAGAGAGTGCTGGAGTTGGTACCGAGACCCCCCTGGAGTTGGAGACTCTGTGCCCTCCCCAGTATCTGTCATCTACGGATGTGCGTGGAACTCCGTGGGACAGGGACTGTGTCTGTCATTCACCATTCTGTGTCGTCTGTTAGGGAACTGGTTGAGAAAGAGGTCGTCCTAAGCCTCCGCCTCTGCTGTTTTCCACGTGAGAAGTGGTGTCGCTGCCTGAAGCGATTGCCGCTTGGAGCAACGACGCCACGGGAATAGGTTCAGAGGCAGACTGGAAACGAACAGGCTCTTTATTCTGCTAGCTTCTCTCTCCGGCTCCAACAGCAACTCCAACACCATCCACACTCCTCCAACCACCACACAATGGCGCCGACCCGCTCCGCAATGTCCCGGGCCAAGTCTCGCGAGACCATGGGAGGTGGTAATGCTTGAACATCGTTATGGCTCACAGCTAACCGCAATCTTAGCTATCTCCTTAAGTAGGGCTCCTACAAAGTGGGACAAAGGCAGCCTCAGAGTTGGTCTCGCAGCTCAACCAAGCCGGAATACGGGACCATCTCACGTTGGCTTCTTCTCCCAGGCTCGAAGCTCCAAGCATCCAACTCCTTGTTCAAGACAGGAAAACGGGTAACAGGCCCGTTCACCCTGCACTTGCTATCAGAAGCATTCACCCTCCTCTCATCTCAGCCAGCCTAGAATCACGTGTCCACTCGATAAGAAAGGAGCATTATCCCTTAGATGCGCTTAGAACAATCTTGACTCTTTGCTGGGGATAAATTCTTACCCCAAACAAAATGGATGCTCTATGAAAAATGAAAAAAGAGAAAGATTGGCCAATGGCCATGTCACACGTGTGCAGTCCCACAGAGCAGAAGGCCTGGCACATAGCAAGTGCTCAATAAAACATAGTCAATGAATGGGTGAGCACCTTGGTTATGTAAGGGTGGGGCGGGGAGCGGGGAGTCAGGGGCAGGGTCAAGGAGGAGAAGAGAGGAGGGTGGAGAGGAAAGGACCCTAGTCTCTAGAATACCCAAGTTCTGTTTTGTGGGGTAAGGAGTTTGTGAACAAGAAAGGAGCAAAAATAAAATCAGAGCAACTGAGGATTGAAGAAAGATTCAGCCTGACCAGGTGTAGCAGCTGAGAACTCAGACTGGGCCGGACCTGGGTTTAAGGCCAAGAGCGGCCACTTACAATAGTCTGAGACAAATTTTCTTCATCTATATGATGGAGATAATTATCCTGAGCTCATGAAGTAATTTTGACAATTAAATAAAATACTAGTGAAGTGCCAGGCAGATATATACTAGGTGCTTCATAAACGCCACTTTAGACAGAAGATGAATTCTCAGAGATTGCCCGCCTCTAGGTCTTCAGAAATTTTAATGTCCTGTTTTGATTTTTGTGGTTTTGTTTTGTTTTGCTTTGCTTTCTAAATCTTTGTTCGGAAAAAAAAACCTCTCCGGGGGCTGGGGTTGTGGCTCAGCGGTAGAGCGCTCACCTAGCATGTTCATGACCCGGGTTCGATCCTCAGCACCACGTAAACATAAATGCATTGCATTGTGTACAACTAAAGCAGATAAATAAATATTTAAAAAAAAAAAAAAAAAAAAACTCTCCGTTTTCTGACTGCCAACTTCACGGTAAAGAGTGAGGCAGAACCTTCCTGCCTTTGGAGAATGTGGCGCGTGTGTGCTCCATTTGTCTTATTCAGGGTATTGTCAGGGTCGACCCTAGACTCAGGAGGGTGCGGAGGCCCTCTCCTCTGGAAGGACCCACCCATCTTCTTCTTCTCATAGACCTTGTCTTGGTGGATAGCCAAATAAAAGGCTCTGCCCACCTCACATTCAAAAACCTATCCATTATTGGGATGCAATTCACATTATGTCCCACTAATTACCCTAGGAAGGCAGTAAAAATTAATAAGGAACTACAGTTTAATTGTTCCATAATGACAGGGAGTTCCAAAGTGTCCCCTTGAGTAATAAAATTAACATTTAAACTAGTTCAGTCAAAGAACCTTCTCTTAACTATAACTCCTCGCTAGCTATCCGTGTGGCTTACTTATTTATTTTCTCCTTGGGCAGCTCTAAGGCAACATAAATGTAACTCTGAGAATCTTCCTGGTGTTCCAGGACAAGGACTACAGTGTCTCAGGTGAACTATGGATGGCAGGAAGAGGCCGCGCACGCGCACACACACGCACACACATGCACACACATACACACACACGTGCACGTTTTCCTACATTTATTCAAGGATAGAGATACTTCTCAGAACCCAGTGCCTCTCTGTTAAAAGAGATAAGGACTAGGGACAACTGCCAAAACACGGCCCAAGGCAGGCTCCTATAAGATCTCAGCAGTGACATTTGTGTCATGACCCCATTCTTTCACATTTGAACGTACCTCTCTAGTCCAGGGCCATTGCTGCACCTTTACGTGAGGGGATGTGCTGGCCTTAAATTACGATGTGAAAGGTGGGGTCTGATTTCTTTTCCCTTGAATGTGGAGAAGGTTTAGTGATCCCCTTCCAATACAAAAAAAATGGGGCAAAAGTGATACTGTGTGGGTTCCCTCTTTCACCTGGTTCTCTCTCTTGCACCTAGCGTGCACTCTCTCCCTCTCCTCTCCTCTTGTTTCTTCTTCCTCTTCCTCTAACTCTTCCTTTTCCCTCTCCTCCCCTCCCCTCCCCTCTTCTCCTCTCTCTTTCTCTCCCCCTCCCTCTCGCTCCCTCCCTCCCCATACTTTCCCTTGGAATCCAGCCACCTTGTTGAGCACAACCTCAGACACATGAAGAAGACACACTTGGATGGCCCAGGCCCGAGACCCAGCCAGGACCCCAGCCAACAGCAGCATCAACTACCAGATCCACGTGTGTCAATGAGTTTGAGATGTTTCTGGCACCCAGCCTTCAAGCCACCCGACTTGGGACACAAGACATCATGGAGCAGAGAGCAGGTGATGCCCCTCTCCTTACACTCTCAATTTATGACCTGCAGAAACCACGTGATGCTAAATGGCGGTCACTGTATTAAGCCACTGAATACACTGGAATACACTGTCACACAGCAATAGATGACTGACACTGCTATTTACAAATACGGGGCCTCCTGGCTCTTGAATGAGATCCTAAGGCCAGAAAGGCCTGATCCATCTAGGACAGAGGAGAATGCAGAGGGCCCTGATTGCTGTCCCAGCCACCAGCTTCCGACGTGCCCAGCGCCCCCACGGTGGAACATATTCCAAAATCTCTTAGCTCTGGGCAATTTTCAGGTTGAAGGATTTTCTTTTCTTATAACTTACAGAGATATGACTAAGCACACTTTATCAACCTGGGATGTCTGCTTTCCCTGAAGAGCTAAGGACTGGCATCGATAATCCCCTGAAAATGGTCTTTCAGAGTCTGTTGCCGCCTGAAGCGATGGCCGCTTGGAGCAACGAAGCCGCGGGAAGAAGTTCAGAGGCGAACTGGAAACAAACAGCCTTTTTATTCTGATAACTTTTCTCTCTGGCTCTAACAACGACTTTAACACGCACCACACACACCACCAAAATGGCGCAGACCCGATCAGCAATCTCGCTTAAGTCCCACGAGATCTCGGGCCAAGTCCCGTGAGACTACGGAAGGCGGCAACAGCCAAACATCTCCTTGGCCCGTAGTCAACTGCAATCTTAGCCATCTCCCCAAACAGGGCTCCTGCAAGAGTCCCATCATGTGTGGCTCATTTCCCACTCATTGGGCAGAGAGGAAAAGCCGGTGGAGAGGGACTGGCTGGGTTCTGGGGCTGGTGATGCCAATCCTCCACGTGTGGCCTCAAGTCTGTGCCGTACATCCTGGGGCCCTCTCGGCAGGGACTGGGCCAGGCTGGCTGCCTTCTCAACGCTTCCTTCCTCCGTTTCTTCATCCATTGGATATTTATGGAGTCCTTCCTGCATTAGGAGAGATAGACATTCAACAACTCATCACACAAATAAATCATGCCACTTGTTCTACACGCATTAAAAGGGAGAGAAAACGGGGTCCTCTTGAGAGCTAGGGATATTTAAACTGAGACTTAAAAAATAAAGGATTAGCAAGGCAGACGGGAACAAGGCAGGGTCAGAGGAAGAGCGTTCAAATAAAAGCACAGGAGGCCAAACGCCAGGGAGGAAGCCGGGGGTCTCTGGAGCCCTCAGGAAAGATCATTCAGGACTCAGGAGCAGAGAGCACCAGCGTGTGCCATGAAAGCATCTGGAAAGACAGGCAGCAAGCTCATCCTGGGGGCCTTGAAAATAGATTCTCTCTGTATCCTAAGACCAGGCAGCTGCAGCGTGTTTCGAGCAGAAGATGGAGAGGGTGACGTTTCATCAGCTAAATCATTTCATTCTCCTAAAGCCATCATTTCCCATCTCCACGTCACCCGGACCACACTAAAGCACAAGCGGGCTCTTGAGGTACTTCCTCCTCACCACACTGGTGGCCTCTCAAAAGCAGGGACCGTGGCTTAGCCCTGTCTGAGACACCACCAGGCTCCCCACTGCTCTGAGGACCGAGGACGAGCTCCCTCTGCAGCCTGCGAGGCCTGGCACCGTCAGTCCTGCTACAGTTTGGATGAATTTCGAGGACATTGTTCCCCAAAGGTGGATGGGCTGGGAGCTTGGTCCGCTGGGAGGTTGCATTGAGGTGGCGGGACCTTGAAAAGGTGGGGCCTTGAAAAGATGTAAAACTTTGGTTACCCAAAGTTCTCCTCATGATTAATTGCAGTGGTATTACTTTGACCCTATATTAAAGTCAAACTGAATTAATTTTTAAAAGGAGAGGCAAGGTCTAGTGGTAGGTCATCATGCCATTGGGGACATACCCTCAGAAAGGACTGATGTAATTCTCTCAGGGCCTGAGTTGACACCCACAATAATGGGTTCTTACCAAAAAAAAAAAAAAAAAAAAAAAAAAAAAAACAAGCCTGACCCCTGAATGGCTCTGGCTTCCTATCTCATCATGTGATTGCTCTCCCTCTTGTACCTGCTTCTACCCTGATGCCACCTTTCATGCTGTGATGACCCCAGAAGGCCCTCACCAGAGGCCCAAAGATGAGACCACCCCATCTTGTATTTTCAGCCTCCAAAAATATGAACTAAATAAATTTCTTTTCTTTACTAAATACCCAGCCTCGTGTATTTTATAGTAGCAACAGAAAGCAGACTAAGACAAGTCTCTTGACAACCTCTCCAGGATCATCGCAAACCACCTCCCTTTTCTTTGGTCACTCACATTGGTCCAGCCATGCTGGCAGACACATCACTTCCTAGAGGCCCCTCCACCATGCCCTGGAGAGGCTATGGCTCTTGCTCATGATTTTTGGAGGAAAAATGCTTTTCCATTGGAGCATACCAGGATTCATGTAACTACTTATATACATGATTGATTTAATATCTGTCTCCCTCCCAGAGTGTTGGTTTCATGAGGTCGGAGAACCTGTCTCCCTTACTCATCACCAGACCCCCCAGTGCCTGGCACTGAGACACACACAGTTAGCATTCCACAAGGAGCTGCTGAGTCACAGAATGAATGTGTGGGGATGCGTGAGTGGGTGAATTAATGGGTGAATTCATGTGTGACCCAATGGCCACCCAGACTGACTCAACAGCTTATGTTGAACATCTCTCTGACCCTCCTTCAGTGCCTTCAATGACACAACCTCTCTACTGGCCTCATTGACATGGTGCTGGGGAGAAATCAATATTAGCAAAGGCAGCCGGGTGTAGTGGCGCACACCTGTAATCCCAGCACTTACGAGGCTGAGGCAGGAGGATCACAAGTTCAAAGCCAGCCTCAGCAATGGCGAGGCACTTAGCAACTCAGTGAGACCCTGTCTCTAATAAAAATGCAAAAAGGGTTGGGGATGTGGCCCAGTGGTCCAGTGCCTCTGAGTTTAAAAAAAAAAAAAAAATTAGCAAAGGCTTTAATGAAATAGATGGAAAACAGAAGCGGGTAGAGGCCAGGAAGGCATTTCTGGCAATCTCTGAGTAGATCTTGTCTTTTTTTTTTTTTTTTTTTTTTTTGGTATTGGGGATTGAACTCAGGGGCACTGGACCACTGGACCACATCCCCAGTCCTTTTTTGTATTTTATTAGAGACAGGGTCTCCCTGAGTTGCTAAGTGCCTCGCCATTGCTGAGGCTGGCTTTGAACTCGTGATCCTCCTGCCTCAGCCTCCCAAGTGCTGGGATTACAGGCGTGCGCCACCGCGCCCGGCTAGATATCGTCTTGATTCTTCTGCCAACAAGAGGAGGAAAACTGACAGACAGCCACACTCAGGTAATGACCCCCAGGTGGATGCTTCTGCGTGTATGTCTCCAGCTCTGTTCATAAGCTCCCCAAGTCCAGAGCATTGAAAGTCTTTCACAGGAACTCGTGAGGCTAGTCACTCTCCACCAAGTCAGTGCTTCTCAAACTACCTACAGTAAAAAGCCAAAGTTGATTTTTATTTTTGATCCATCACAGATCAAGACTCTATAAAATACATAAATTATACAACCAAGTGTGGCAGCAACGTCAATTGCTATGAAAGTTTCTAAGTGCATATTTTTTGTTTGTTTGTTTCTGTATTCATCTCATTGTGAGTAACAGACCCAGACCCATCAGGGGACCTCACTTTGAGTAGCACTGTTCCAGGTGACTACATGCACTCCTGCCGCATTAGGCTTCAGCATGGCAGCCATCACTAATCGATTGTCACACAGTTTCCCATCAAAACCACATTTGGCTTTAAAATCCTGCTCGTACCAGTGTTCAGGTCAGTCACCAACATGCAAATGGATATCATGAGGAAATGAACTTTGTTGACCATCCCTGCTTTACATGGTCCACAGAGTCAGCATTTGTTATTCATGCCCACAAAAAGGAAATTTCTGTAGATGGACACACTATCTTTATTTTTATTTATTTTTATGTGGTGCTGAGGATTGGACCTAGTACCTCACACATGTGAGGCAATCGCTCTACCACTGAGCTACAACCCCAGCCCTAAAGGAAATTTCTGTATTCTTGTTTCCAGCCTAATAAAAAGTTCACAGAAGCCGGGCGCGGTGGCGCACGCCTGTAATCCCAGCACTTTGGGAGGCTGAGGCAGGAGGATCACGAGTTCAAAGCCAGCCTCAGCAATGGCGAGGCACTTAGTAACTCAGTGAGACCCTGTCTCTAATAAAATACAAAAAAGGGCTGGGGATGTGGCCCAGTGGTCGAGTGCCCCTGAGTTCAATCCCCGGTACCAAAAAAAAAAAAAAAAAAAAAAAAAAGTTCACAGAAAACCAACATTCCCTCAAAGGGAATTCTTCCTGTTCATTCAGCCCAGTTGTGATATTCTGCAGCAAAAACCTTTAATCCATTCATACTAAGAGAAAACACAGCACTCTATACCAGATAGAGAAAATTCTGATATCTTCTCAAATGCAAACTGCATGGATTTTATTTGGGAACCTTCACTCACAGGTCTTTCTTTTGGCTTTTTCTTCCTTTAAATTCTCCAGTTCTACGGCTATTCCAAGGGTTGGTTCAGAGTGGATGGTTTTGCTTTTCACTTCCCTCTTTGACAAACCACTAAGGTTTTCATTCCTCCTGTGCTCAATCTTTTCCAATGCAAGATGAAAACCTTGCCATCCTTGTCTGGTAACCAGACCCAACCTCTAATGACAGCCATGGAGACACCAAGGAAGAAGAATCCACAGGAGAAAGAGAATCTAATGTTGCCTCTGCATTTCAGACGTGAAGCTCACCCTGGAGAAAAACAAACTTCACCTGGAAACTATTCTTTCAACCTCACCCAGAAAGTTCCCTTTGAAATGTTTTGGCAACCTCCTCTTGGAACCTGCAAACCACAGAATCACAGACTGTTAGAGAGAGAACAATTCTTAAGTCACCTCTGTCTCATCTAAAGCCCTCTTTTGACAAGTGAGACAAACAAGGTTCACTGAAGGAGTCAGAAGCCCAGCCTCTCTTGCTCCCCCGCTGGGTGGCCTTGGAAGAGCTAATTTGCCTCTCTGAGACTGTTTCCAAGGAAGACAGATATGATCCTTTAAGTGGAATGATTCTGACTCATGATGATGGTGGCTACTAAGAAGGGAATGAGATAATAATGTGAACCAAGGGCTTTGGAATGGAAGCACCCTGTGAATCTTGGGATTTTAACTGTCGTCAAGTCTCACAGTAGAAACCAACATCAGGTTGGACGGACATACAGGGGAGGGCAGGGAATGAATGATTCCACCAGCCTTTGGACGGAGACCTGGTTTGACTACTTGGGAGCTGGAATCAATTCCAGGGAAAGAATTAGGGGTTTGGGCCCATTTGTAGTCCAAGCCAGAGACGATAGTATCTTGATCTGGGCTGATGGTCAGGACTGGAAATAAGTGGACAGATCCAAAAACACTGATGCCTAAGATCATGGTGCATCTCCACTGCATAGGGAGAGAGGAAGAGGGATGTACTCGGGTGATGTCTCTGCCTTATTTAACTGAATAGTGGTGTTCAATGAGGTAGAAATATCAGAAGAGGGCTGGGGATGTGGCTCAGTGGTAGCGCACTCGCCTAGAAAGTGCAAGGCCAGGGCTGGGATTGTGGCTTAGCGGTAGAGCGCTCGCCTAGCACGTGCGCGGCCCGGGTTCGATCCTCAGCACCACGTAAAAGAATAAATACATTGTGTACAACTAAAAAAAAGAACAAATAAATAAATATTTAAAAAAAAAAAAAAAAAAAAAGAAAGTGCAAGGCCCTGGGTTCGATCCTCAGCACCACACAAAAATAAATAAATAAAATAAAGGTATTGTGTCCAATTACAACTAAAACATAAATTAATATATATACATATATATAATATATATATTATATATAATATATATATTATTATATATATATATGAAGGAATAACCAGGAAGGTGAGGTAGAGTTAAGAGACCCTGGGCTCATTTTTCAGCCTGTTGCACTGGGACATGTGAGAGGAGATGTCACTAGACCACTAAAGCTGAGGGAACACGTGTGGCTTGTGGGTAAAACAGCATGGGAAGAGAAGTGGGCCTGGACTGAGTCTCGAGGGACCATAATATTTAATGGCAATAGTAACAAAAACAGCATGGTATTGGCACCAAAATAGACCAGTTGACCAATGGTACAGAATAGAAGACTCAGAGATGAACCCACACACCTACAGTTACCTTAAATTAGACAAAGGTACCAAAAAGCGTTCACTGGAGAAAAGACAGCCTCTTCAACAAATGGTGTTGGGAAAACTGGAAATCCTCATGTAATAAAATGAAATTAAATCTCTTTCTCTCACCATGCACAAAACTTAACTCAAAGTGGATCAAGGACCTAGGAATTAAACCAGAGACCTAGTAGAAGAAAAAGTAGGCCCAAATCTCCATCATGTTCGTTTAGGCTCCAACTTCCTCAATAAGACCCCTACAGCGCAAGAACTAAAAACAAGAATCAATAAATGGGATGGATTCAAACTAAAAAGCTTCTTCTCAGCAAAAGAAACAATCAGTGAGGTGACTAGAGAACCTACAGAATGGGAGCAAATCTTTACCACAGCACATCAGATAGAACACTAACCTCAAGGATTTATAAAGCCCTTAAAAGCCTTAACACCAAAAAAACATATAACCCAATCAATAAATGGGCCAAGGAGCTAAACAGACACTTCTCAGAAGATGATATACAAACAATCAACAAATATATGAAAAAATGTTCAACATCTCTAGCAATTAGAGAAATGCAAATCAAAACAACTTTAAGATTTCATCTTATTCCAGTCAGATTGGCAGCTATCAAAAAAACAAACAACAATAAATGCTGGTGAGGATGTGGGGAAAAAGGCACACTCTTACATTGCTGGTGGAACTGCAAATTGGTGAAGCCAATCTGGAAAGTAATATGGAGATTCCTCGGAAAGCTGGGAATGGAACCACCATTTGACCCAGCTATCCCACTCCTTGGCCTATTCCCAAAGGACTTAAAAACAGCTTACTACAGGGACACACCCACATCAATGTTTAAAGCAGCACAATTCACAAAAGCTAGATTGTGGAACCAACCCAAATGCCCATCAGCAGATAGGGAAACTTTGGTATATATATACACAATGGAACACTACTCAGCACTAAAAGAGAATAAAATCATGGCATTTGCAGGTAAATGGATGGAGTTGGAGAAAATAATGCTAAGTGAAGTTAGGCAATCCCAAAAAACCAAAGGTCGAATGATCTCTTTGATATGAAGATACTTATAAAGGCAAGAGAGAGGGAATGAGAGGAATGAAAGAACTTTAAATAGAACAAAGAGGGGGAGGACAGGGGTGGGGGCAAGGGGATAGGAATAATAGCAGACTGAGTTATCCATGATTACCCTAAATACATGTATGAAGACACAATTGTTGTAGAAATACTTTATATTAAACCAGCAACTCGGGGAAAAAAAAAAAAAACTTAATGGCAGAGGAAGAGGAACCTCCAAAGAAATAGAAGGGAGACTAGAGGAAGGAAGGAAAGAAAGAATGGTGTCCCCACCAAAGCAAGGAAGAAAAGGCCAGGACATTAGGGCTGCACAGCGTTCGCTTGGAATAAAGACGGAAGACCCGCCTGCTGGATGACAATGGACATCAATATCATAGAGGTCACACCCCAGGTCCTTCCCAAGCCCAGTGTCTTTCCTTTTCCTGGCCCCATTTCCAGGTTCAAAGTGGACCCTCCGACCTCTGGAAAATCCAGTCCTCTTAGAATCCTCAAACACTGAGGCCACTTCGACATGGCCGCGTTGGGCCTCGGCTAAGCCTGCTGCTCCCTGGAGACCCCACTCCATCCTACCTGCTGAGAAACCCTACAGACAGAAGGTGGAGATGCAGCCCGCCTACTAACACCCACCACACCTGCGGACACGGCCGACACCACACATGGAGCTGAAGTCCCAGTAAGAACCACGAGGAGTGTATTGTGTCCCCTGGGGCTCCCTCTCCATGTCTCCCCTCCAGGTTGCCTGTACAGCCAGAGCCCGGGATCCCCTCCCAGTTCATTAGCTCCATTCCCCACCCTCCCGTGAGGGAGGCAGAGATGCACTCCAGTGCCAGTTCCTCTTTGTCCCTGCTTCCAAGTCCCCGGCAGCCAGGCGACCGTTGCATCTGTTGCCACACTGATGTGATTTGCTTTGGAAATCAAAGCCCGGGGATCATCCCCTTCATTTGAAAAGCAGGCCCCGCCACACTGGAGGAGAGAATGACAGACTGCGGCACTTGGATTGGTTTGGGGTTTTTTTTTTTCCCTGCTGGACACTAACACCCCACAGTCCTGCCCAGCAGGGGCGATGCTCTGGCCTCCCCTAGAGTTTGATCTGGGGAGGATAATAAGCCAAACAAAGAAGCAGATGATCACGGAGGCTTATTTGCAGTCTGCACGGTTTAAATTTAGCCGTCTTATGACTGGGTTGCCGCCTGAGTGTGGCGGTCGCCCTTGGGAAACTCAGTCCTGGGGGGATGCGGAGGGGGAGCCGGATGGGAACACAGCACAGAGGGGTTGAAGATGTTGCTTTGAAACTTGGAAGGAAAGATCAGACCAAAATGTGTCCAATGAGCCATCAGCGGGCTGCAGTATTTTGGAGACTTATTCAGAGAAGCCTAGAAGAGAATACAGACACCTGTATGAGGGGACATTTTTCTTAATGGTCTGTAAATTGCCTAGTGTGAAGACCCTTAGTCTTCTTTTCTTCATGACTGCACTCCTGATGGAGAAAGGACAGGGGGGGTGAGAAATCAGAAAACCTGGATTCTCGTGCCAGTCTGACACCCGCTCCGGCCCATCCCCTCCACTGCCAGGTGAACGCTCTGGAGAAGGTGCCCCCAGAAGACCCTGAGATGTCCCCCCTTGACATGATCAAAAGAGGCCACCTACAGGAGGGGCGGGTTTGGTAGGGAGCTGTCTGCAAAGAAGACCAGGGACAGGTATAACTGGACACTCTGCGGTCATTAAAATCTGCAGTGCAAAAAGTGAACTTCCACGAACATGATCTTGGTGGGGGGACGGGGGCGGGGGGGTGCTAATCTCTATTAATCGAGACTGAAGGTATTTATAATGTCTTGCTAAGTGACAATGGCAGCTGCAGCAGGGAACAGCCGATCCTTGTCAATCAGGGGCTGCGGAATGTGAAGAATGATCACGGGGAGCAAGAGGACAGCTCGCAAAGGCCTAGCAGAGCCTCTGCGGACACCTCTCCTCTGTATTTTGGGACTAATGTATACCCAGGAATGTGACTCCCAGGAACTGGGGCTGCTAGAGAAAGGAGGTTTTTATACAGGAGTTTTGTTGTTGCTTGTTTTGATTTGCTTGAGTTTTTTCATGTCTTCATGGTTTTTTTGGTGCCTGGGTATGGGGAGGGAGCATCCAATCCATCTTTCCCTAATTTGCAGTAGTAGAGGAGTATGAGGACACGGGCCCTTGGGAACTCAGTCCTGAGGCACCTCTTAGAAGAAAACTGTGAGCTTGGGCAGCCTCCTTTGGCAGGGCCTGGCCTCCTCGAGATAGTCTCCTCTGGGCATAAATCTCATTCTAGAATGACAAGGCAGGAAAAGCCTTCCTGACCGTCCCCCTCCCAGAGGGGTCCTGTGTCGTTCTCAGCCCGGCAGACTCGTGAGCTAGTTCATAGGACCTGGACTCCAGGGTAGTGGAGAGTTGAGCAGCAAAGACCATCACCTCCCAGACCTTCGCCACTCTCCATGTCAGATCCAGATGCCTCAGCCCCAAAGACAAAGAGAGGACACTGACTGTCAAGGGACGACTGGAAAGAGCCAAGAGGACCTCTCTCACCTCTCGCCAAAATTTCACCCCCAGCTCTTTGTTCTTTTGTGTGAAGTATATTGATCCGCAGAAATGAAAAGATGTATGAGTCAGGAAAGAAAAACTCCCTGGGTATGAAAAGAGCCCGCCAAATTAGTAACTGCGTCTAAGGAGGCAGGTCCCCAGTTGGGACTTTCCATAGACCCAGAGAGGTTATGTTTCTTAAGCAAGTCACACAGCACATGGGGAACCAAGACTAAGGGCTTCTGACTCCTAAGCACATTTTGAAAAACCCTTAAAGGGTCGTTTTAATTCAAGACCCCACCACTTTATAGGAACCTCCCCCACTAGAAGCCCCCCCCCCCCCCCATTTTTAAACTTCTTTTCTGGCATCTGCACCTAAAGGGATAGCAGAGTGCGGGATGGAATCATCAGGGTAAGTAGACTTGGTGTATCTGAATCAAGACACACGGGAGCTTGGGCTTGGAACTTGGCACGACCCCCACCAGCAAGCACAAACCCTGTCGGACTGTCTTGGCGGCACCTGCGGACTTCATTTGCCGGCTCTGCTTAGCCCTTTGCCTTGGTGCTCCTGCCCTCTAGTGGTAATAAAGTTTACTGCCGTCACTTTGGCGGACAGACGGTAAAGGGAAACTGAGAACAGCGCTTTGGGGAAGAGTAAGGACAACTTGCCTCCTTCTCGGAAAAAGCAAGCCTAGCTATGGTGTGGGGGAAAGTTAGCAAACAAAACCGCCACGAACTAGACTTTTATCCTGGAACCGATCTGCAGCTTGGTCACCAGGATCCTGGGTTGAAAAACAGATTATATAACTGACTCAAAGATCCATGGGAATAAGGGGGCTCTGGGAAGCTGCCGAGCAGGAACAGAAGATTTTAAGATGACAAAAGAGGAGGAAATTGTCCCAAGATGCCTTCCTTCCACCTAACATTGGCCCATAAGTTCGAAGTCCTGCCTCCCCTGCCCAACTTCTGACTGCTGTGGCTTGTCCCCACCCCACGTGGCTGACTGCAGCTCTGAGCACACCCCAGCTCTGAGCTTCTCCAAGGCCACGGGATTGCAACGAGCCTGCAACTTACACTCCTGCTCCCTACACTCTTGTTACATCTGGAAATTTCCCAGCCTGATTAACATTTTCATATTTTCATAGCTCCTGATTTTACGTTTCTGATTATTTTCTGATTATTTTCACAGCCATGGCAAAGCGTTAAGTACACTAAGGGTGAGGCCAGAGGCTACCTTGTGGAATGTTGAATCTGTGTCGCTAAAACAATGATTGGCACCTAGAAGGTCCCTGGATTCATACTGTTCAATGAAATTAATGAAATCTTTTAAGTGTTGGTTGAATGACTGGATTGCATTTGTTTACAGACTAGATAGTTTTGTTCTGGTGGAGAGAGGAGGCAACTGCATCTCACCTTTGTGGGGCTGTCCTCTGCAGGGCTGAGCAGAGCTGAGTATGTGGGGAGTGCTTTGTTCTTGGGTCTCTGATCCCTCCTAGAACAGGTCTGCAAACCTTCTGAGAGCGGGGACCTCCCTTAGAACATCACCCCAAATGCTTACAGCCACTCTGAAGGGGCAACTCAGCCGATGTCTTTACTGTAATCACACATTTTAATGCTCAGTCTTCACAGGTTCTGCCTGAGGACTGAGACCAGAAGGACAAGCAGCCTGATCGGTGGCTAAGACATCAGGAGAACTGACCTCCAGGGCAGCCACTCCGTGCTGACCTCCTACAGTGCATCCCCGTGCTGGGCCTCCACTGCCCATTTGTAAAAGAAGGATTTTGAAATATGTGACGTCAAAGTATGCTTTTCTCAGGTCGGAAACCCCAACTTCGACTTGCTTAAAGGGATAAAAAGAAAATGTTGCTCATGCGTGAAACTGCAAAGCCATGGCTGCAGGGTTCCCTCGATCCAGGACATCAAACAGCATCCTGGGAGCTGGTTTCTCCTGCTTCCCTCTGTGTCACCCCACTTGTAGGGATTTTCCCTCTCTGTGGGGGTCTCTAGCAGCTCCAGGCTTCCAATCCCACTGCAGAAAAATAGAGTCACATCAGATGAAGGTCCCATGCCTGCCCTGCACTATGCCTTGAGAGCCAAATGCTCATCCATAGGCCCATCAGAGTGGTCAAGAGAAATCCTCTGCTCCTTTTAAATCATGGGGACCAGATCTCCAGGGGCTAAGCTCCCCTGAGAGTGATCAGGAAGCACTCTCAGAATGCTGGGGAATTGTCACTAGACACACAAAAGCAAGAATGGCTCTGCAGAGTAGGTGACCTTTAAGGACTTTCCCAGCTTATTTTACCCTGATGTGACTCAGGGATTTGATGCCAAGAAAATGCAAGGGAGAATAAAACCTTAATGCTCCCTAGAGCTATCCCCACCCCAAAACCTTTCAAAAAGCCTAAATGCCAAATAAGACCCCTCAAACGCATTCTGAAAGGGCAGAAGGGGTGACACCAGCAGCCCTAGAAAGTAAGCAGTGACTTTGACCCTCCCGAAGCCACAGGGCATGGAATGAATGACATTTTGATAACACCACTAAAAGGAACATTTCTGTTTCCCAAAAAGATGGACACTGTCAGTGAGATTCATTTAAAAAGAAGAAGAAAAAAATCTTATTAAACTTTCCCTTTCACTGCTTCTTTGTATCTCTGGTTGAAATGGAGCAGGATGCAGGTTGCCATGGTGACGGCTGAAT
Organism: Tamias sibiricus; assembly: GCA_025594165.1. Classification (NCBI taxonomy): domain Eukaryota; kingdom Metazoa; phylum Chordata; class Mammalia; order Rodentia; family Sciuridae; genus Tamias; species Tamias sibiricus. The sequence continues at coordinate 19,491,727 of CM046662.1, forward strand.
TTTAAATAACAGGGCTCAGGAGCTCTGGCTGCTGGGTGTACCCGCCCCAGGCAGGAAATGGTGGGGGAAGGAAAGAGGCAGAGGCAGAGGGAGGAAAGGAAGAGAGCTACCTGGCTCATCCCAGGACACTTCTCCAACTTGTTTTCCCAGCCCTGAGGGTAAGGCCTGAGAGGCACAAGCCCCAGCTTCGTCAGAGAACAAGAGCTGTGGGAGCCCAGATGCAGAAGGATGCGCCTTAGAGGTCTTGTCCACCCCTTCCATAATTGCTTCTATGACAAATGGGTTCCTCCTACATGTATGCCCCTCCCACTAACAACGGGCCCCACCTACCCAAGTTTAGAAGGGCCACTGGAAATCCGACCCAAAGAAAAAGATCCAAAGAGCCTAAGACTCTGAGAGCAAGAGCCCTCAGACTTTTTTTTAAGTGAAACAGGAATTTGAGGTTAAGAGTCCTGTAGCTGTCCATCCAAACGGCCCTGGCCACAAATTCCAGTTCTTCTCTTTTCTCCAGAAGCATCTAAGAATGAAAACGTTGAGATTCAGGAAGTGGTGAGCTCCCTTTGACTGCAGTAGCCAAGCCAGCACCAGCCAGCCAGGGACTGAATGACAGGGACGCTTTTACGTTGTTTCAGGCATCTGAGAGGCAGGGTCCTGCTGAGAGAGGCTCCTTCATCCCACACTCTTCTCAAAAAAAAAAAAAAAAAAAAAAAAAAAAAAAAAATTCCCAGGTCAAGAAAAAGGGAAAACAGAGGCTAAGGCTGAAGAAACCAGCAACCAGAAAGCATGGAACCCAGCTTTGAGGTCGAAAGGATTCTGGGTACAGGCTCCACAGGAGATGGCCTCAGAGGCTGCCTTTGTCTGCTCCTTCCAGAAAGGACCTTAATTCTTAGCCAGACCTATCCCCTACCTCCTGACTAAGGTGGAAAGCAGTCAAGGCTCTTCTGTCAGGGAATACCTTCTAGAAGTTAAATAATAACAGTAACACAGTTTGAACACCCCTAATCCAAAGATCTGAAATCTGAAACATTTCGGATCCTGAGAGTCAGTTCTGCCCACTCTGCCCCTACACACATACACACACTCTCACACTCACACACACTGGATCCAGAGACAGGAGTAGGATAGGACCTCAGGAATAGTCCCCAGAGGTCTACACACACTCTGTCAACAGACAGCGACCAAGGGACTGGAGGCTAAGGAAATGGGAGAGCTATTTAGTTCTCACAGCCTTTTAATGGAATTTGTTCCATACATAGATTGCCTTTTCAAAAACAAATTTAATTTTGTCCCCCTTTCTAGAACATATACAGAATCTGTTTTCTTGCAGCCAGGAAAATTAAGTCCCAGTTTTGTCCTGCTAGTAATGCTGAGGCATTGTGGATCTTCAACATCCTTCCAGAGCTGTAAAGTGAGGTTGATGAAATCTACTCCACCCTCTTTAGGGGTTCAATGAAATAAAACAGCAAGAACAATGACAATAGTTAAGATAGAGTGAGTGCTTAACATGTATAGGGCACAGTATCCTTGTTTACATCCATACACGAGCCTATGAGAGAGCAAGGAAAACAAGGCAGGAGAAAAATAACTCGCTCAATGTCATGCAATCACACAGCCAGTCTTCTAACTTTGACCCACTAAACACAATATGTAGCTTTTTTTTTTTTTTTTTCCTTTTTTCTTGGTACCAGGGATTGAACTCAGGGGCACTCAACCACTGGGCCACATCCCCAGCCCTTTTGCGTATTTTTATTAGAGACAGGATCTCACTGAGTTGCTAAGTGCCTCGCCATTGCTGAGGCTGGCTTTGAACTCGCGATCCTCCTGCCTCAGCCTCCCAAGTGCTGGGATGACAGGCGTGTGCCTCTGCGCCCAGCCACAATATGTAGCTTTGTTGTTCGCTTTCATTAGTCTAGATGTAGACCCGGTCCCAAGAAGTCTGGGTGGACGATCCGCTTTCCTGCACCACTTTGCTCCAATGTTGGAGTCTTGCCTTTTCCCAAGATAGTTTAATGAGGAGCTAAATCTAGAGATACCCTAAGCAAATCTCAAGGTGGCCTCCTATGCCTACGTTATCATTTGCTGCAATGATAGAGACAAGGATTCTGAATCCAACTCTAACTCAGGAAGATGTCCTGCTGCAAGTAGCCTTTGAAAAGCCCCTAAACACATAAGTAGCTTGTTACTACCTCGGCCCCGACTGCTACCATAGCAGTGTGGGACCTTAGTGACGGTCCCTGCTGTTGATTGGCAGTGTCTTCAAATAACTGGAGATCATTCTCATGTTCTGCCTGGGTCTTCTCATCCCTCCGCTGTTGGTTCTCAAACTTGTGCCCGCCTCCGACTTGGAGATCTTGCCGAGCACTGCTCTGCGCTCACCCCTAGAGTTTCTGATTCTAATAAGCCTCAGGTGGGCCCAGAAATTTACATCTCTAAGATACCACTGCTGCTGTCTAGGGATCCCCACTCTGAAAACCACTGCTCTGGAAACTTATTCTTCGTTCCTTTGAAAGCTCCTTGTGTGTGAGATCCCAAGCCCCTCTACCAAGCATCCTGATCGCTCTCCCGGGAACCTGCTACAATTTCCCACCACGGCATCCAGAACTAGACCAGAAACATTAAGCAGACTCTCTGTTGGGTTTTTAAGGAACAAAGAGTTGTTATTGTGGACATACGAGGAACCTCAAGTTCAAAGCCAGCCTGACTAGACCCCAGGCTGTCAAGGCCTCTTGGGAAAAGTGGAAATGAAGGTGCAACTTTATCTCTATCTACCACAAGGTCAAGAGAGATTCTCCAGGTTCCTTAGCAGCAGAACCCTGCTAGTCTTCAGCTCTCTCTGCATCTTTGACTGTTTCTGCTGCCACCAACCAATTCCTTATCTCTTCTCCCCCTGCAGATTTTCTCAACCTCATCGCTTCTGCTTCCTCATTCTTGTTTCTCTTTTCTTATGTTTCTTCCTTTTGCCTTCTTCTGGCCTCCGCAATGGCGTGGTCTCTCTCCAGGAACATTTCAGCTTCTGGATCCGCCACCAACTGCCCGACTTCTTCTTCCGATTTAAAACTTTCAAATGAGACAATCGAAATGGATAAACACATTTCCGTTTAGGTAGAGCTCTTCAAAGTAGCCTATACGCTGGCAGCCTGCAGGTCCTCAGCCAAACTTTTATGGCTGGTGAAAGATTGGACCACATCTCACAAGCACGAGCTGCCCCCTTAGATGCAGATGGCAGGAGTGACCTGCAGCCCACGGGCCTCCAACAGGTGTCATGTCACATGCCAACTCCGTTCCAAAAAATAGATTGGCTGGTTTTTGTTATTAAATTATGTATTTATTCTAATTTGTTATACATGCTTGCAGAATGCAATTCATTTCGTATTACATATATAGAGCACGATTTTTCAAGTCACTGGTGCTACACAAAGTATTTTCACACCATTCGTGTCTTCACACATGTACTTAGGGTAATGATGTCTAACTCATCCCACCGTCATTCCTACCCGCTTTCCCCCTCTCTTCCCCTCCCTCCCCTTTGATCTATTTAAAGTTCCCCACCCCCATCGCCATTATGAGTTAGGCTCCTCATATCAGAGAAATCATTCGGCCTTTGGTTTTTTGGGATTGGCTGACTTCACTTAGCATTATTTTCTCCAGCTCCATCCACTCACCTGCAAATGCCATGATTTTATTCTCTTTTAGTGCTGAGTGACGTCCCATTGTGTATATATACCCAGATTGGCTGCTTTAAAGCCCGTGCAGAGAGAAGTTAGAGGCCACTTCTAAGCTCACTGGAATGTGATTAATTAGTGGTATCTGCCGTGGGCATGCGCACAAAGAGCCTCAGCCTGCATGCCAATTACTTCCATCTGACTGTTGGAGCATGTGGCCTGACCAGAGCTAACTAAGTGGCATCATCACCTTCCTCCTGGATTTCCTACTCCTCCTTACGAGGACTAAGATCACCTCTGCCGGTCCAGGCAGCGGGATCTCACTACCCCTTCACACAGAACTTCAGTCACAGGAAACCTCTACACCTTTCTTGCATCTGCTACTCAGCCACATTTCTGTATTGTGCAAAAAAAAAAAAAAGAAAGAAAGAAAAGAAACAAAACCCAAATAGAAAAAAATTTTACATTTTTCTCTAAAAGAGTTCATCTTGTTTGAGTTCGCCAATCACTCCAGGCTATTGAGACCTTCTTAATGTGAAGGGTGTCTTTTTCCATCCTGTTTGATAAATGGCTCAAACCCCATCTTCAGGCATCTGTCCATGAAACGGAGGTTAAACGTTTCAGTTATCTTATTTTCTGAATTGATGCAAAGGTAAATTTAGATTATTTGTTTCCTTAGACTGTTTTACACCATCTGGAAAATGATTGGTAATTTCGAGAAATGACTTTAGACTAACAAGTACACATACATATTGGTCCATTGTGGCCACCGCGAGAAAAGCCAAAGATAGTCATACTACTTCATGGAGGTTAAGACAATATCTGTTGTTCATGGAACAACAATTTTGAGTGATGGGTGCTTTGAATATGCTTTTCCCTACCCTTATAATAACCTTACAAGGTAGGTTCTGTGATCTCTTTTTTTTTTAATAGACAAAAGTCTGAAGCACAAAGGATTTAGTCACTTTCCAAGATCACACAGCTAGCAAGTGGTGACTGAATTCTAGCCCCAACTGGCCTGCACCCAAATCCTGCGTCCCTTCCCTATGCCACACAGCTTCTCCCTGAGACTGCCTTTCCAGGTGACGTTAAGTCAGACTTGCTCAAAACTACTAAAGGTGGAGATTGGGAGCTCATGCATACATGGGTCACATTTTTAAAAAGATCCACCTACTGGCGGGTAAACAACGGTGATGTATGCATACTTTAGTATGTCTACTTTGACCCTTTTTTTAACTTTATGTTAACATATGTAAGTTACAAGTACAGAATTATGGAGAGTTTCTACTCTTAATATTTCCTTTTTAAATTTCTTTTTATTGATGCATTATAACTATATGTAATGGTGGGATTCATTGTGACATTTTGTACATACACACAATATAACACTACAATGTAGTCAATCAAATTCATTTCCCACCACCTCCAACACTTCCATTTTGATTGAATGTTTACATCTGGATATTACTTTTTTAACTAAGAACACATTAAGAAGCAATGTGTTAAAATCATCAACTCTCCCTTTCCTACCCCTCCAACTCCTGAATTCTTCACAGCTGTGTGATGAGTTAAGATCGGACCTGAGTCGACCCACTTCAGCAGTAAGAAACTCACTGTCATGAAGAAGATCTGAAACTGGGTAGGACTTGGGTTGGTCAATTCAGTGGTTTACTGACAGCATAAAGCCTCTTTGCACAATCTCGTTCTCAGCATGAGACCAGGCTCCCTGCACAACTTGACCCTGCTGCCACAGTCCAAAGTACGGCAGGCTGCTGTGATGTTGTACAGTAGAAGAAGAGGTGACTGTTTGTTCCTATAGGACTCTTTTTAGCATCAACAAAAACCTGTACTAGAAAGACGACGGTAGGACTTCTCAACAGCCCCTCAGTCAGAACCACATTACACACCTGCTACTCCAGTCATTGGTAGAGGGTGAGGTCAAATGATTTGCTTCCAAGGGCAGGTTCATGAGTACACACAATGTCACAACTATGCCCTAAATTAATTGTAGCACCCTGTTCCTCATAGGGATGTTCCTGCCCAACAAATCTGTGCGCCCTGCTCCTGGCCACCCATGTTTTCTCAGAAACACATTGTTTCTGGGCCAGGTGTATTAGGTTTATAGAGTATTTGATTGTTAAAATGTCAGCTAAAGTGCTCCTGAATTTGTTACTGTTACTTATGCTGACAGTGATATTCACAAAATCCTCTGGGGTAGGCTGTGGGAAATGTCACTGTAAAGATGATTGAAATACACTGATGAAAATCTGCTTTCCTAAAGATCCAAAGCCATGGTCCAGTGGATTTCAGAAACTGCAAAATCGGAAAGGAAGCAAGCAAATGGCTTTTAGTGGTGGTAATATATGGCTCCGTTTAGCAGGATATACGGCGTCTGACAAGAGGGACTGTGCCGAAGAGATGCGAGACAACTTGAAAAACAGGCGGACCTGCCTTGGGCGTCGTAAGATGTCGATTTCCAAAAGCCAGGGTCAACACCCTGGGCCACACCTCTGGAAAAACCGGAAGGAGAAACCCCCTGGCACAGTTCAGCCATTTGTCCATTTGGGAAAGTCACCGAGACAGAGGTCTCAGGTCCCGTGTTGCAAACAAGGAATCTCTGGGGTGAGATCGGTGATTTTCCTGGGGACACCAGGGCGGGCAGAGGAAGAGGTATGAGCAGGAGAGGCTGTGCCCGCTGCGCTGAAGCAGGCTTTGAACTCACCCGTGGTTCTATATCTCCCCCGTCGCGTCCTCACTGCTACACAGGGGGAAGAGGCCTCCAGTGTCCTCTTAGGTTCATGGCTGGACCTGCAAAGTGTAGTCAAAAACCAGAACCACAGGAGCTGGGGAAAGACATACAAGCTATTTTGGAGGGGTTGGGGGGGGGGGTTTGAACTCAGGGGCACTCAACCACTGAGCCACATCCCCAGCCCTATTTTGTATTTCATTTAGAGACGACAGGGTCTCACTGAGTTGCTTAGTGGCTCGCTGTTGCTGAGGCTGGCTTTGAACTTCAGATCCTCCTGCCTCAGCCTCCCCAGCCGCTGGAATTACAGGCATGTGCCACTGTTTGGATGAACCCCGGTATACAAGCTTTATGTAGTATGGGTTAGGGGTTCGTCGACAAGAGAACCTGCCCCCCCCAAAAAAAAGTGGCTAGGCTTGGAGAGTTTTACACTATTGCAACAAAGAACAGTGTGTTTGTAGAAAAGTGGCAAGACTGATGGAAGGGGGTTGGAGTCCCCCAGGTGATGAAATGTGGGAAGATAAATATCTAGGGGCTCTGACGGAAGATAGGGGCTATCTTAGCAAGATTTGTTTGTGAAGCTGCGTCTGGCCGCAATATCCGATCTTCTTCGTGGCCATAAAACTTCCCCAGAAGAGGGGATTTACGGCAGTCCTCATTCCTCAGAAGTTTCTGCTTTTATCAGACAAGACAGCGCCACGCAGGCTCCTGTCCAACACCACACACCTCCAGCCCCCGGTAATTCTATGCCGCCGTGGCATTTCTTGAGGTGGCACGAGTCTGACTCCCTACCCTGGCTTGTCCCCTGCTGTGCTCTTGGCTTTGACTCTGTCTGCCCCTCCTGAGTCTCCCTCTGCCTCCCCTGCACTCCCAGAGGCTGACCTGCAGGGATACATGAATGGCCCCCTCGGTGCCTGACTTCCAGATGTGTCCGGCACAGGCAGGAGGAAGCCACAGTGAGGCTGGGGTAGTTCTTCTCCACGCTGCCCGCCTGTGGGGTCGCCCAGGGCTGGGGGAACACCACTGCTAAAGATCTTAGCTCCGATCAGGCAGCCTCTGCTTGGTCCCGCCCCTCTCCCCAGTTCCAGGAGCCCACCCCCTCCTCTGCCCTCAAGGGCCAGGAGAGGCAACAGAACCGGCTGTTACTAATCTTGAGGCTCCGAACTGTATTTTGTGGTTTCCCTACACTCTGCCCACGCCTTTGTAAATAATTTCTTTATGAAACACTGCTTGAGTTATCCTAATTTGAGGGTGCCATCTGTTTCCTGCTGATATACCACTTTAATTTGATCTTATATGGGTTGGATGTTTGTGCTTGGTGATATTTCTGTGTTCCTGCCTCCTGAATCACAGCTCTGCATGTGGCAAAGCCCTCAGCCTTTGATGGTGCACAGAACTGGGTTCACACCCATTCCACCTTCTGCAGTTGCAAGTCCTTTGGATAGTCTCCTCTCTTGTAGGCACCTTGATATCTTTGTTTGCAAAGGACAATAATAATAGTGCCATCTGTTCCACTGAGATTTCATGTGAATCAAATGAGACAATAGGGAGTGGTGGGGAGTGGGACAAACTACAGAGCTCGTGTCTCATCTAAAAGACTCCTTTGATCTGGGTAATGGTTGTCAGAGAGAATAGCCATCCCAGGGTTGTTAGTTCTCTTGATAATTCAACAAGCCAGAAATAGTTTCATATTTGAAATTTCCCCTTTACTAGGTCATTTCTAGGAGGAGGTGAATTACTATTTTATTCATGACGGCATCCCCAGTGATTAGAATCGCTACTTTGAGCTCCTGCTCTGAAAATAACCACAACTGAAAACACGAATGCAGTGGATCTTTTTCAGAACCCCCTGCAGCGGGACTGAAGTGGGGCGCAGCAATCATTTTCAGGGTCCACTGTGTGGGTGCCTGATGTTCAGGTCCCCTGCGATCAGGTGCTTAATAAACGTGCCAGGGCTGAGAGAGCAGAAGTCGCAGCTGGTTTCAGCCCACACGGTTCACAGACCCTCCTCTCCCCTGCCACAGCCTGAGGATACAAACCCAGTGAGCTGCCGATTTGTTACTGAGTTTATAAATGCCACGGAGACAGCTCTCCAGCAAAAGAATGGCTCGGTGGACACGCTGCAGATGAATAATGTATGAAACCACTTCTATTTTAATGGCATGTTGTGGTGACACTAATACTGATGAAAAACATTAGCATGTGTTCAGTGGTGTTGCCTTCAGTGAGAGAGGAGGTGTGGCAGGCTCTGGGCCACTTCTAGTCCAGGTCAGAGATGAGAGAAACAGCAGCTCCTAGCTCGGGTCGGCTGTTGGGTGATCCAGGATGCAAGGGTCAAATGAGACTAACCTTGACCTTGGCAGGTATTTTGGGGCAGCTGCTTGTTCTAGTCAGCTGGGAAGGCTGTAACAAAATACCAGCCACTGGGTGGCTTGAGCAACGGAAATGTCTCCCAGTTTGGAGGCTGAAGTCTGAAATCAAGGTGCAGCATGGTCAGGGCCTGGGGAGGGCCCTCTTTGTGGCTTGCAGACAGACAGCTGCCTCCTCACTGTGTCCTCACATCTAAGGCCCCAGACCTATGGAATTAGGGCCCCACCCTTATTCCTCAGTTCACCTTGATTACTTGCTAAAGACCCTACCTCCAGACAACATTTGCAATGGGGTTAGGGTTTCAACCTATGAATGTACAGGGAACACCCTCTAGTCCAAATCACCACTTTTGGTTGGCTAATCCAAAAGCTGTTCCCAAACTCCCCTTTTCTGGTCACCCTCCACACCAGAGGCTGGAAAAGTTCATGGTTTTCCCAGCCTCTCCTGCAGTTGGCAGGAGTCGTGTGAAACGCAATGAGTTTTGAGTGAATTCTGCAGCGAGAGAGGGGATTCAGGGAAGAAGATACATTTTCCTTATAAAAGACACAGACGTGGTCAGTCAGCAGAACCATCTGTCTTACTCTCTTCCTGCCCTGAATCAGGATACTATGTCTAGAGCTGGTGCAGTCATTTTGAAACCAAGAGACACAGAGAAAAGGACTGCAGTGCCAGCAGCCTGGTGTCACTGAGCCTTTAAACCAATGCTAATCGCTGCCCATATTCACATTGGGTGAACAAGTAAATGCCTGTTTGTAGAAGGCACTGTCAGCTGGACCAATGAATGCACTCTGATGCTCACCCTCCTGTGCCTCTGGGAACTCATCTGTACAATGGGAATATTAACCACACCTACTATTGTTGTGGGAGGTGGAAGCTTTAATAAGAATCTGTTCATGCCAGGTTTAAGCAGAAAAAATAAGGAAAGTTATGTGAGAGAGAACATCTTCCTCTGACACTCGGAGGGACTCTGAGTTCTAAAGGACTATAGAACCAGGTCTTCAACACGCATGCAACATGGCTCATTCTTAAGCGAAAAAAAAAAAAGAGATTTCTATGTACCCTGTCCCCACTTTACCCTCCTAAGAAAACCAGGATGGGATTAGACGAGTAAGAACTTTCTAGAGGCACGTTGACTTGAGGGTGGTGGCAGACACTATGCCACTATGGGACAGTAGCAAAAATGGGACAAGTCTGGGACCCTTACTCTGAGGAGAGTCCAAGAGGAAATAGCATATTTCCAGGTTGGCACGCTCCAGGCTATAAGCAAAAGCAAACCCTCCTTAATGGAAAACATGCCATTTTAATCCTAGAGCAGGGGTCTACAAACTACAACCATGGGACAGACACAGCAGCTGACTGTTTCTGTAAATAAAATTTTGTTTGGATTAAAAAAAAAAAAAGAATCTGTTCAAAGTCTTAAAATAGAGCTTGGCGTATGGTAAATCCTCAATACTAGCATTGTTATGTGTTAATAAATATGGAGATACTAGGCTGGTCTTCCGTTCCTGGAGCCATCACAAGTAATGCTGGGATATTTGAAAGCAAAAGGCAAAAATGAAATAGAGACAGATATATGGCAAAAAATAAATAAATAATTTTATACATGTATACACATTTATGTGTATATATGTATACTTACATATACACCTATATGACTATACATGCATATATGTTGAAATATAGAGATATAGATTTAGATATAGATGGCAGCAGATTTGGAGTCAGGAGACCAGGTCAAATGTCCAACAATAAGGAAATGACCATGTAAACAAAGGCACAGCCACTCTGTGAACTATGTATGCGGACATTTAAAATGCAAAAAAAAAAAAGACTATATAACATAAGGAAACACAATAAAGTGTTAAATAACAAAGACATATATGCACACAAATTGTATTTAAAAGATGATCTCCATTTTGTAAAAAAAAAAAAAAAAAAAGTGAAAAGGAAAAGGAATACACAAAATGGGACTTTATGAGCTTAGGGATAACTTTTTTTCTTCTTCATGATTTTTCTAAATTGTCCATATTCCCAGCAAAAAAAGCAAATACATAACCATTGTATAATAAAAAAATGTTAATAATTTTAAACATTTTCTCTTTGATTTTGCTGTACTTTCAAAGTTAATTGCAATAAACTCATATTACATAAATTACTTACATATATGTTACTTATATAAGAAAAAATAACTTATTTTCTAAAATAGGAAAGTGCATTTGTTGCACAGAGACAGATGGACTCTGACCAGTCTTGGCAGGATTGCAGGGCCTGGAGCAAGAGCACCTTGTGGCTTCTTACAAGCTACCGACAAGGTAATTTCCATATATGTTAAAGTATAACTGTGTCCCGGGTGTGCCGGGGCATGTACCAGGACAATGTCCTGCCTGCTGACAGGCACAGGAACAGGTCACGGTGGCCCTCAATGCACACTGTTTTCAGTCAACAGAGGCAGAGTTCTTTCTTTCCTTCCAAGCTTATGTATGCTCCTATGAATTTTTTAGCTAAAAATGATTTTTAATATAAAAATTTTGGACTTGAAGCTCAGCTTCATCAGTGACCAGCTGTCTGACGGAGGGAAACAGAACATTGCACTACCTTTTAAAAACTCCATTTTTTCCTCCCTAAAATGAGGATTATAAAACGATCTACTTCAACGAGGAATGCTATGTTCAACAAACATTCTAAGGTGAGTTAAAGTGCTTTATAAAATATAAATTCTTTGCTTTACTGCAGGAGCCCTGTTTGCGGAGATAGCTAAGATTGCGGTTGACTATTGGGCCATAGACATTTTTGGGCATTTCCGCTTTCCGTAGTCTCACGAGATCTCGCGGGACTTGGTCGAGGCTCTAGAGAGATTTGAACGGTGACTCAACAGATCGAGCGAGCGCCATTGCTGCTCGGGCGCATGGGAAGAGACCAGAGGGAGAAAAGACAGGGTTATCGCTATTGTGTAGATATATTGTAGTTTCTTGTAAGATTAAAGAATATTTTCGTCTCCATCCTGTCTCCGGACTCCTTCCCGCGGCGCTGCCGTTCCAGGCTACAATCCTTTTCCGGCGACAACACTTTACAAAATGTAAATTTACAAAATGTAAATGTAAACTCACTGAAGTGTGAACTTCAGTGAAAAGGAACCCCGGCTCTGATTAGGCAGACTGGATTAACACCCCACCTGTGTCACCCAATGCGCAAAATTTAAGCAAGATAGATGACCTTCCTGAGCCTTGGTCTTTAGATCTAGAAAATGGACATAATTTGTTTCACTATCATAAGACAACTGGAGCATTATAAACACCAGTTTTTAAAAAGTTCTAATTATATTTTTGGTACCTTCTCAAAAATGACCAAAGTTACCTCTTCTACCTAGAAGGGCTTCCCTAGGAGATGGGAACAAAACTTACCTTAGCACTAAGGAGAGCAAAAAAGGAGTCAGACAAGTCATCTGGTTCCCTAATCCTCACCCCAAAGTATTTTTCCAGACTCTGACCAATTGGACACCCCAGCTAGCAGCTGCCTCTCTGAAATATCAGAAAAGAGATAAGAATGTCTAGAGCTTTTATATATATATATATACATATATATATATGATTTTATATATATACATATATATGTGATATATATATATATATGTGTGTGTGTGTAATTTTCCTTTTTAACTAGTACAGGTTTCACAGCTGGGAAGACTTAAGAAGCCATTGTGTCCCTAAATCACTGAATCACAGCAACCTGGAAGAGCAAAGGCGGTGCAACCTATTGAGTGTCCAACTTCCCACCATGTCCCATCAATGAGCGCTGATAAATCATGCCTTTCCCCTGTTATCTGAGGATGACAAATCAATACTTCCATTATTATTATTATTACTCCCAAGACACCTCTCCAGCAGTGTCTGAGCTGTTCTCTCCCACGCACAGAGCCTAAAGGATGACGAATCTGCTTCTGAGACCCCATCCATCAATGCAGGAAGGGAAAGGATGAATTGGAAAGAAGAAACATTGGGGCATGGGGAAAAAATAAAGTCTGAAAAGGTCTGAAATAGCTGCTCAGTGTTGTCCTGGAACTTCCATAAGGGGATCCATCAGAGGTGGTGATTAAAATGATGGATCTCTAGAGACTTCAAGTCCCTGGGTCAGAGCATGACCCTGAGGATTTTATGCACCTAAAGTTTAGTCCTTAAAAACTTGGAGATTACTGTTCACTGGTAGAAATCGCTGCTGATGAAGTTGGAAGTTGGGTGGCATTGCTGTTCATCTCTCAGAGACGTGTTCTACAAAACACCTTCATGCCCACTTGTAGGGGTGGACCAGCATCTTGCAATCACTGCAATTCAGCTCTGTGGCACAGAGATGTCCCTTGACGGACACGAGCAGTTCTAAAAGGTTAGTATGCATACAAGTCAGCCAAAGAGCCTGGTAAAAGAAATTGCTGGATGCCCTCAGAGTTTCTTATTCTCTACGTCTTGAGTGGGGTCAGAAAATACGCATTTCTAACAAGTTCCCAAGTAATCTGATGTTGCTGGTCCAGGAACATTTAAAAGCCTCGGCACAGAGCCAGGCGTGGTGGCGAACACTTGTCATCCTAGCTACTCGGGAGGCAGAGGCAGAAGATCACAAGTTGGAGGACCCAGCCTGGACAACTTAGCAAGACCCTGCCTTAAAATTAAAAAAAAAAAAAAAAATAGAAAGGGGTGGGGTGTAACTCCGTGGTAGAGCACCTCTGGGTTCCATCCCCAGTACTACTGCACGGGTAGAAAAAAAAAAACACCAGCACACATGGATGAATCTTGGGAAATAGCACATAAATTGAGTGATCTTTTTATATTTGGACAGAAAAGGCAGAGGGGGAAAAAAATCACCTCCTGCCTTAGCACACACTGCTCAATGGACTTACACACACACACATTCTCCTCTTGAAAAAAGAAAAATTAAAAAACCACACCTGTGCCTATCTCTTTCATCAAACAGCACATCAGGAACCCCCTCCAGTCATCCGTGAGCCACCTCTACAACATAATAAATCCTAACACATCCACAGCACCAATATTGTCTGGAGTCAGCACGACTGTGTGCTGAATTTTCTTCAATAACTTAACTTTAATTAAACATGCTCGGTGTAAGAGCCAAACAATAGAGAAAAATACAAAGAAAGGAAAACGCATCACAATTCCCACCATTCTAAAGATAATCCCTGCTAATAAACTGATGTCCATCTGTCAATGTACATATTCCTATGTATACATTTATAATCTCATATCAGTTGAAAGACAGAAAGGGCAACCTGTTTGTTTTTTTTTTTTTTTTTTCCTCACACACAGACTAAGTTTTGATAAAGCAAATATAATCTCAAAACTTTGGGCAAATGTACTACTTCATGGAAACTTAACATGATCCTCTTATAAAATGAAGCCTTCTTTTCTTTTTTATTCATTTATTTTTTCCAGCACCAGGGGTTGAACATGCAAGGCAAGTGCTATACCACTGAGCTGCATCCACAGCCCTGCAACACTCACAGGCACACGGGGTAAGTGTGCATGTGTATGTGTGTGTGCTGAATTCTGTGCTTTAGGAAGAACACATCAGGATATCGATGCACGTTTTACAGTAAATCAGAGTTCTGGGTCCAAGTCAGTGAGCACAGCACAAAGGAGCTGAAACCCCAAAGCATTTGAAGCTTCCATTATAAATCCTGGAATTTTTTTTTTATTTTTTTTTGGTACCAGGGATTGAACTCAGGGGCACTTGACCACTGGGCCACATCCCCAGCCCTTTTTGGTAGTTTATTAGAGACAGGGTCTCACTGAGTTGCGAAGTGCCTCGCCATTGCTGAGGCTGGCTTTGAACTCGCAATCCTCCTGCCTCAGGCTCCCAAGTGCTGGGATTAAAGGTGTGTGCCACCGCGCCCGGCTAAAATTCTGGATCTTATCCAGCAGTTTGGGACTGACTGGAGACACTGATCTCTGGTTTCAGTCAAGATTCACAAATATTCTGGTTCTGGACTGAGTCACTGGGTAAGGGCCTGAGGAGCCCAGGGCGGAAGTGGGCAGGGTGAGAAGGGTGAGGAGGCCCTTGATTGGATCGTCAACTCAGAGAATAGACCCCAGTTTCACACCTATGCCAGAAGGCTTTCATAATAACCAAGCATCCCTTGGCACCCGGAGAACATGGTTACATTATTTTTTTTTTTTTATTTGACATCCTCTACTTAACCTGTCCCCATTTTCCACATATGGTTTGGTAAGAGTCCCTGACTTCGTGCACACAAAGCCCTGAGCACAGTGCCCCATGCATAGCAGATGCTCAATAAACAGAGAAGAAAGGGTGAGAATGTGCCTGCCACAGGGTATCCCACCTCGTCCCATCTCCCCTCTCTGGGCCGGATGACAGCATTCATTCTGTGGATACTAATGAGCTGGAAAGGCCAGGACACCAAGAGACAGCAAAGAATCAAAGCCCAAAAGACAAATCAACTCCTTATTCCCCATCACATCTAAAGCCTAATAAAGTCCAGATATCACATACAAAGCTCCCAGGCCTCTGCCTAAAAGTGGAAATTATCATCATCAGAACAAACTCCAGCTTCAGAACAGACCTAGCTCACGTGGTGACAGAAGAAGGCAGAAGGACTCGACTCAGGGCGTCCAAAAGATCCTATCAGCAGCTGGAGGGAGCCTTGGAAAACTTTATTACCCTTTTCCCTGGGGGAATCTGGGGCTTGTGGTGAGATCTAATTACAACCTCTTTTTGCCTCATTTGGAACACAAAGGGATAACACAGCCTTCGTATATTTATAGAAGGCAGGGAGGGGCAGATTCAAATGGGGGAGGGGGGGCAGAAGAGGGATTTACCCAAGGTTCTTATCTTTTTGCATCAGACATCTTGAAAAGGAGCCAGATGCCTCCGCAGTCCATGATAAAGAATCATTGTCACATGCTATTAATTCCATCTGGCCCCATGAAGAAGGGAAAAAAATCATTGCCTGGCATGCTCTGATCTCAAGCTTCATTAAAGTGATTTTCCCCCAGAGTCTCCTATAACAGCATGTACAGCACTTAGTCCTGCGCCTGACTCCTCATAAGTCATCAATAAACGTAAACGAGCCTCACAGCGGCAGCGAGGGCAACCTGCTGGGCACCGTTTCTCCCACCGGGACGCCCGCGCCCAGCCCTGCGCAGCCCCGTGGGGTGGGGCCCGGGCCTCGCTCTTCTGTCTTCCGAGCTCCTCCGCAGCCTGAAGAAGTCCCTCGGGATGTGGTCCTTCCAGCGTCCCTCCAGTCCACGAGGACAGAGAGCTCCCAGCTGAAGAACTGAATTTCACAGGTCTGACACTGACACAACCCATGGAATTCAGTTCTCAAAGCTGAGAGTTCACAGACTCTGCAGGGATGGCGCAAAGCCTCCCTCCTCGCTGTCCGGTCCAGGCCGGGCCCAGCTCTGTAAGACACAAAGGGGGAAAGCCCGGTACACCAGAGCTGCGGCTTCTCGGTCCTGGGCGCTCAAGACTCGAAGGCTGTGCTGATAGACAGGTGCTCAGTCATCTGTCGACCTGCAAGCTGGTCTTTCCTGCCCCGTGACCTTACACACCAGGCCCCGACCCTGGAAGCCTCGCACCTCTCCCTGACACCGATTCATCCTCAGGTTCCCGCCTTCGGTGTTACCTCCTGAGCAAGGCCATTTATGGCAGAGAAGACTAAGAGTTTACCCAAGGCGTGTTCTCTCCTCCTTCTACATCATACCTGGGCGCTTGCACACTGGCGCATAGTTCCGAGCTTCATGAGACTACATTCTGCATGGGAACAGAGGTGAGGGGCTTCTGGCTGTCTTCCTCCCCTTCTCACTGTAGGTAGAGAGCCATCAGGGGCCATTCAAATGAGGCCAGTCTCCTTCCCCCGCCACCCAGGGAAGGAAAGAGTGGCATGCACGAAGCTCTCAAAACTGTGGGGCTTCACTCCAGCCCTGGACGGCCGGCACCTGCCCTCTGTCATAGAGTTGAAGCTACCTTGTTTAAGCCACTGTTCCTGGGAGGTCTATGTTAGAGCCTTCCAGTGTTACAGCTTTACTGATACCTCTCCTCTCAGTCCCAGGAACCCCCTGCTAGTCTCTCATTATACCCCAGCTCTTTCCCTCCTTAGCACTTCCTAACTTATAACTGTTAGCTCGCGCTCTCTCTCTCTCTCTCTCTCTCTCTCTTTTTTTTTTTTTTTTTTTTTTTTTTTTTTTTTTTTTTTTTTTGTGGTACTGGGGATTGAACTCAGGGGCACTTGACCACTGGGTCACATCCCCAGCCTTTTTTTGTATATTTATTAGAGACAGGGTCTCACTGAGTTGCTAAGTGCCTCGCCATTGCTGAGGCTGGCTTTGAACTCGCGATCCTCCTGCCTCAGCCTCCCAAAGTGCTGGGATTACAGGCGTGCGCCACCGCGCCCGGCTCTGTTAGCTCTCTTTATAAAATTATTTGATAGATATTATCTCCCCAACAAGATTATGTTGTCCACATAATAGGGCAGAGTCCATGCTAGTGTTTAACAAACACACAGCTTTCTTGAAATAGAACTCACATACCGCACAATGCACTTTTTAAAGTGTAAAACTCATCAGTTTTTGGTGTATTCACTGAGTTGTGCAACCATCACCGTAATCCATTTTAGAATATTTTTGAAACCACAAAATAAACCCATTAGTGCTCCCTCTGCGCTGCCCACACTCCAGCCCTCGGCAATCCCTAATATTCTTTCTGTCTCATATCTATTTGCTTATTCTAGACAGTTTATATAAATGAAATCATGCACAAGGTGGCCTTTTGGGACTGGCTCTTTCACTTTGGATAAGGCTTTCGAAGTTCATTGTGGATGAATGACATTCCTCCGTGTGGACGGGCCACCTTTGCTTATCCACTCGGCAGGTGATGGGCATCCAGGTTGTTCCCACATTTTGACCATTAGGAAGAATATTTCTACGAATGTTCACCAACAAGTTTTGTGTTGACATATTTTTTTCTTTTTCTTTGTACCGTGGATTGAACTCAGGGGCACTCAACCACTGGGCCACATCCCCAGCCCTTTTTTGTATTTTATTAGAGACAGGGTCTCACTGAGTTGCTGAGTGCCTCGCCACTACTGAGGCTGGCTTTGAACTTGTGATCCTCCTGCCTCATCAGCCTCCCAAGTACTGGGATTACAGGCGTGAGCCACCGCGCCCGGCTCATATGTTTTCATTTTTCTCAGAGCATATCCCTAGGAGTAGAACTGCTGAGTGACATGCCAGCTCTACGCTTTACTTTTTTAGAACTCACAGTTTTCCAAAGTGGCTGCACCGTTTCACATTGCTACCCTTAGTGCATGGAGGTTTCAATTTCTCCACATTGTCACCAATACTTGTTATTGTGTCTTTTGATCACAGCCAGCTTCGTGGGTGGGAAGTGGCATCACTGTGGTTTGGATGTACATCTCCCTGATGGATAATGATGTTGAGCTTCCTCTCGCGGCTTCCTCACCATTTATATAACTCTGTTGGGAAAATGTCATTCGGATCCTTTGCCAATTTCATACTTGGGTTATCTTTTAATAATTGAATCATAAGAAGAGTTCTTTACATATTCTAGATATGTAATTACATATATAATTTACATATATATAATTCACAACTATTTTCTTATATTCTGTGATTCACCTTTTAGCTTTCTTAATGTGCATGTGTGCACGCATGCATGTATATGTTTTCCACAACATTATTTCCAGCTTCTAGCAGAATGTCTGGACCATGCTAGACACTCCAGTGGTTCAGAAGGAAGGAAGGAAGGAAAGAAGGAAATTTCAGAGAACAAATAGTTCCATTTTCTTATTTATAGATGGGAAAAATACTGAAAGCCTAAAGATATTAAGATGGCGGCCTGATGAGATAATAGGGAGATAGAAGTTAGAACTAGGTTTTAGCCCAAACTTGTCTCCTACCAGTTACAAAAACTTGGCAGGTCACTTAAGCCCTGTGGACACTAGAGACCTTCACAAGAAATGGCCCCTCCAAGTCCAAAGGGTAAGAACTTCCAGCCCCACCCTCCAACCTCCAGGGAGGGGAGAGGGGCTGAATGTTAGGTTGATCGGCAAAGGCCAATGACTTCCTGGGTCACAGCCTTGTAATAAAACCTCCATTACAACCTAGAAAGACAGGGTTTGGAGGGTGTCTAGATAGCAGAACACATGGTGCCTCCCAGAGGGTGGAAAGCCAGAGAGGTCATGGAAGCTTTGCACCCCTGCTCCTATTCCTCACCCTGTGCATCCCTCCATCTGTAGCCTTTGTAATAGCCTCCATGATAAGCTGGAAACTACTAAAAAAGAAAAGAAAGAGAAATGGCCTCCTCTTTCCTACCAAATGCTATGAGGAGCAAAGTGAACTAATGTATAAAAACCCATTACTTGAACACAAATTGTAATTGAGGTGCAGGGACGAACAGCTAAATCAGCAGGGCCAAAAACAGGTGGCCCGTGGCCCAATTTCTGGTCCAGCGTGCACGTGGGGGCTTCTTGATTCATGTTTCAGATGGTTGCTGATTTCCATCACCAATCAGGAGACTTCCTGGTTCAATGTGGTAAGGGCCCCACTAAAAGAGCCCCAAGTCACACAAATCTTGGGTCCTCCCACCCACTGAGAATTGTTTCCACTAAGCGTTTTCATTAAGAGTAGCCCCACACAGGGAGTGCGTCTGATTCACTGTGCCTGGCACATGATAGATGCACCAAAATATGGTTTAATTAATGAATAACTGATGGTCAGAAGAGCGGATGCAGGAATGGATGAATGAAGGACAAGAGAAGGTGCGAATGAATGGTGACCTGAGTCACATAAGCCTGAATCCCACAATCCTCCTGAAGCAAGTGGGGCTTCAAACACCAGGAGGAAGGACTCTGAGGTGGCATCTCGCTGGGGAAAACAGGCTCTGGAGTTCAGCTGCCAGGGTTCTAGTTCCAGCTCCAAGTCTGCTGGCAGCGCAGAGGGGGAGGGTGACAGCCTCACGTCCTTATCTCCTCCTGACCTTGCCTCTGTCTGTCGCTGAGCTACACCCTGACTTTCACTCCTCTGCTCCACGCCAGGCTCCTCACTCCTGAACGCCCATGGCCCTGAGCCAAAGCTCCAGGCATTTTTTTTTATTCTGGTTGGATCCACACGATTTGGTGATTACTCTATAAACGTCTGCATTGCTCACGCCGCACCGCCGCAGTACCAACTCCAGGTACTCAAAATGATCCACTGGACACTCGCTGCCCTCAGGTGGCATGCGATGGCTTCTCCCATCACCCTCAACTCGACGTGGCCTCTTCCACGTAGACTACAAGGTGCATTATCTGAAGTGCTCCAGTCTCTCATCTCCTACGTCAGTTTTGCCTCCCCTCTTACATGCGGGAAGAAAACCATGACGTGTAAGAGGGAGAAGCAATCGCCTTACCCCAAAGAGCCGCAGCTTAGGGGACCCTGAGATATGAAAGCCAGCAACGCAATATAATATCCACCATTTAGCAAGTGCACCAGCATGTCAGACCCCAGAAAAGCACTTTAAATGCAAATTTCACTTCATTCCCACAAAGCCATAGGAAAATGCTAGGATGGGGAGGAGGAGGAAGAAAAAAAGGGAGGGGAGGAAGAGGAGGAGGAGGAAGAGGAGGAGGAGGAGGAAGAGGATGTAAGCAATTAAAACAAACACTCACCCTAGCACACACAACTATTTTAACCGCTGGCTGCCTCTTGGAAATGTTAAAATAAATTAAGTGAGTTTCTTTCCTAAAGGAATTGAGAGACTAGATAAGGTGACACGATATACAAATAAAAAACTAGTAACCATAGTTGCCAACAGAAAATAGGCAGTAAGAGCCAGGCGTGGTGGTGCATGCCTGTAATCCTAGCACTTGGGAGGCTGAGGCAGGAGGATCGCAAGTTCAAAGCCAGCCTCAGCAATGGCGAGGCACTTAGCAACTCAGTGAGACCCTGTCTCTAATAAAATACAAAAAAAGGGCTGGGGATGTGGCCCAGTGGTCGAGTGCCCTTGAGTTCAGTCCCCGGTATCAAAAAAAAAAAAAAAAAAAAAGAAAATAGGCAGTAAGCCTGGCCTCAACAAGAGGGGTCAGCAGCAAGAAGAAGGGGGACCCTTGATTGAATACCCCTGCAAGTCCTGCAAGCTCTACCTTCAGGGGCCACCTAGAGCCTAACCTCTCTCTTACACTGGAGGCACTTGCACTTCCTTCCTGGACCCTATACCTCGATGGTGGGAAGAGCCTCCCCACTGATCTCTTGGGCCGGCTCCAGCACCCAGGGAATCTGATTCAAAGACAAATGGGATCACATCGCTTCCCGGTATAAAGCTCTCCGACAGCTCCCGTCACACTGGTGACAAAACCGAACCTCTCCGCGTGGCCTCCGAGGCCGATGATCTGGCCCCGCCTCCACCTCCCGCTTCCCTCCTCGCACCCCTCCCTCATCCATCCAACCCTGCCCAACTGCCTCCTGGCAGTTCCCACCTGCAGCAGGCTGTTGCCTCTTCCTGGAATGCTCGTCCCCCAGAACCTCCCCTGCTCGCCCCTCACTCCTTCCAGACTCTTCTCGGGAGTCAGCTCGTCCAGCGTCCATCCCTACCCACCCTGCCTAAAGCCGCCACGGACGTGCCCACACGCCCACCTGCCCATCAGGCCCTCTGTCCCTTCGCCCAGCTGTGCCTCTTCAGCAAATTTATTATTCTTTCATAGGTATTTATTTGTCCCCTGCCTATCTGTCACACAAGAAAAAAAAAGCTCCATAGCGACAGAAATGTTGTCCAGAATAACACCTGGCATTGAGCACCTGGGTCAGTTTCTCAACATTTTTTTAATCGTCATTCCCCTGAATGTCTTTTTTTTTTTTTTTTTTTTTCTTTTTTACTAATTGCCTCCCCTGTGAAATGAAAGCACCACAGAGCTACTGTACGGACATAGGTGCTATATGCATATCTGTGCATTATATATAAAGAGAGTGAGGTTTTCCTTCCCCCATGTAACCAGTTCTCATGCCTTGGTTGGGAGCGGGTGGAAGGGGTGGGTGTCATCTCCCCCACTGAGAACACATGGAATAGATACTGGATAAATATCTGTTAAAGGGACACACTCCTAAGGCCAGCAACGTGCTGAGAACAGACATCACTGGCAGCAACAGGTTCAGCTGGGGAAATTCCCCCCCCCCCTCTGATCTCTGAGGTAGCAGCATATCCTGTCGGGCTGTGTAGGGTGACTATCCAGTTACTTTTCTAATTCAAGGTCTCAGCTTTTTTATTTTCTTTTCTTCAACTCTAATCTCATTTGGCATCCCAGCTCCTACTGTTATTGTGTATCCTTAAATTCACCTTTCCTCCATCCCCAGGCATGAGTTAAAACCCAGACCAGTACCCCTCTGTGGGTGCGCAATTCATTCTTTTCCTCATTCCACAAACCTTCACTGAGTTCCTATGTGAGCCAGGCTCTGGAGGTGAAAAGATGATTACGGTCCGATCCAGGCTCTCTAGAAGCTCTCACGGATATGGGAGGTAGAAAAACAGGATTCTAGTACAACACACCAAGCGCCCTTGGACAGAGAGAGACAGAGTACGTCAAAAGGAAAACTGATAAACCCAGTGGAGTCCCTCCTCTTCCACTTCCGGTCTTTGGTCTCTCACTTTCAGGTCTGTTTGAGATGCTGGGGACCGCAGCAGAGAACAAGAGGGGCAGGGCCCTTGCCTTGTCCACCTGGAGACCACCACATGACAGGACAGACCAAGACCCCACTGACAATCACACAAATGAGTGAGTCCAATGTGATAAGTGCCACCAGTGGAAAAGCTCAAGACCCTGGGAAGCCCTGGGGACACAGCGACATTTGCAGAGAAATCCTGATCCAGATTATTTTTTTTTCTTTTTTTAATATTCTGGCTGGGTATGGTGAACGGTTGGGAGGAGAATGAAATAAAAAGTCCCTTCTATCTATCATCTGATCATGCAATTTAACATGGAACCCTGTAGGGTCTTGTACCCATCAGTGAAAGTCTTACGAGACTGAAATTCCCAAAGACAGAGATTATTTTTTCTGCCTCTTTTAATCCCCTCCTCTAAACAGCTGAGTAATTAGCTTATGATAACAAATTCTAGTCTTTTATTATGATTAGTTGTTGCTGCCTGAAGCGATGGCCGCTTGGAGCAACGAAGCCGCGGGAAGAAGTTCAGAGGCGAACTGGAAATAACAGGCTTTTTATTCTGATAACTTCTCTCTCTGGCTCTAACAACGACTTTAACATGTACCACACACCACCAAAAACCCACACACCAAATGGCGCCGACCAGATCAGCAATCTCGGTCCAAGTCTCTCAAGATCCCGGCCCAAGTCTCTCGAGATCCCCGGCCAAGTCTCGTGAGACTACGGAAGGCGGCAATGCCCAAACATCTCCATGGCCCGTAGTCAACTGCAATCTTAGCCATCTCCCCAAACAGGGCTCCTGCAATTAGTAACACCTTCTCTCTGCTCTCTGAAAGGGCGCCTCCTCTCTCCACTTTCCTACCCTCTGTTAACTGACACGTTGGTTCCGAAGACCTCCTTACATACTTCCTAAACAGTCCCTGCACTGCGTGGACAGTCAGACCTCGGAGGCCAGCAGGTCTGAACAGTGAGCCATTTCTTATCCAATCCCTGCCCGCTCCCCCATTTGGTCCTGATGCCCCAGACTCCTCCAGCTTCCGTGCCTCACTCTGCATCTCCAAAGAGGCGCTGATGTGCCACTGACGCAGCCGGGTCAACCTGAACTTAAACTGCACATCCACAGCCATTTCTTAGAATGGAGACCAATACAGCAACACCGCAAAGCCATGGTCTCCCATTTACCTAAACGTACTCGGCGCTCTGACCCATTTTGTCAACTTCAAGAGATTTGTAGTCAGAACGCATGGAAACCAAAGAACAATATGAAGGTCTTTTGACCATCCACCAATTATATTTATCAACATGGCTGCTCTCATTTCCCCAGCACAGAGCCCAGGAAAACTATAGTTGTATTAAATTTTTTTAAAAAAATCAATAAAATTAAATAAATAAATAAATAAAAGGGAATCCTATTGTGTAACTCTACTGGGCAAATGTATAACTTGTCCTATGAAAACAAACCCCATGCCTCATTTGGTCATGGTATGTTATGATAGAGGAGCTACTCGTTTCTACTTTTAAGAATTCATCTCTGCCTGGGTATGGTAGTGCACGCCTGTGATCCCAGCAGCTCAGGAGGCTGAGGCAGGAGGATCGTGAGTTCAAAGCCAGCCTCAGCAAAAAGAATTGCATGTACGAATATGTAACAACAAATCCCACCATTATGTAGAACTATAATGCACCAAAAAAAAAAAAAAAAAAAAGGAAAAAAAAATCACCTCTTTCTTTTGTGTATTTTTCCCACCACTTGAGGGAAAATTAAAAACAGACCCCAAAAGTTGTTATAAATTTCACCTTGTCGGGACCCACCAAAAAAATACTAATGTGGTACTTTGCTCTTGGTAAACAGAGTTAGAAAAGGGAATGGAATCCCCACATGTGATACTTTAAGGAGAAATAACTATCTAGCATAAACTTACAAATTTCATATCCTTGAAAGCTGCATTAATCCTGGTCTTCCAGGTGTAAACATTCAAATTGCTTCATTTACTCACTACCAAAAAAAAAAAAAAATAGTCCCCTACACAACCCTTTATTTAAAATAAAAATTTAAATAGTGTGCATAATTACCTTCATTTAAATGTCTACATGGAACCTTAAAAAGAAAGTGGGAGCAGATGGGAAAATAAAGAAAAAGGATCAATAAATCTTTACCAATAAGAGGAACTCAGAAGGTGATCCTCAATTACTAAATTCTGCTAGCCCTTTGTATAAAACAAAGTCCTCTTACAACCATGGGGCAAGTTCTTGCGATGAGAAAAAAGACCTTTGGAAACATAAGTCACGAAATGGTTGCCACCTTGCACCTTGCAGCAGGCGCCTCTAGGTCCTGGGCCCATTTGGCTGAGATCCAGACAGCACCTAACAGAAAATGTACTGAAAACTACACACTGTCTGATGGCGGATCCACTAAGCAAGAGCAGTGGTCCTGGCTGGGCCCAGTGGCACACGCCTGTAATCCCAGCACTTGGGAAGCTGAGGCAGGAGGACTGTGAGTTCAAAGCCAGCCTCAGCAATGGCGAGGCACTTAGCAACTCAGTGAGACCCTGTCTCTAATAAAATACAAAAAAGGGCTGGGGATGTGGCCCAGTGGTCAAGTGCCCCTGAGTTCAATCCCTGGTACAAAAAAAAAAAAAAAAAAAAAAAAAAGAGCAGTGGTCTTCCCACCTCTTTGTCCATTGCAAACTTGGTGATTGTTTCCCATTTAGGGAAGGAAAAATCTGAGTCCCACAACGCCCTCTCCACGGCCTTGATGGTCTTTCCCAAGGTGTGTAGGCTGGTCCTGGGTCTCAGCTCTCTACCTTTGTAGTTATTAAGGTACCAGTCTCCAGGATCAAGTTGCCTCTGTGAAGGACGCCACCACCCAAAATCTTCTGCACTACCCCACCTTCCACAGCCTCCCTGTGCCCATGTCTGTGGAAGAGCTCCTCCATCCCCATCTTCAGGATATGAACTCTCTGGAGGCACGAAATGTCACATTTGACCCAAGGGCATTCCCTGTCCCAAGCACAGTGCCTGTTTCATGGGAGGCACTCAAATAAATAAAATTAGCCACAGTTATCATAGCCAAGAAGTATGAAGTGCTAATTAGGCACCAGCCCCTAGGCAAAGTGAATTATCTAATCCTTCACAATAAAGCTGTCACATAGGCATATCATCAGCACTATTTTATAGGTGAGAAGAGTAAGGCTCAGATTCAGCCTAGAGGCTGGGGTTGTGGCTCAGCGGCAGAGCGCTCGCCTATCACGTGTGCGGCCCAGGTTCAATCCTCAGCACCATGTAAAAATAAAAAAAAAAAAAAAAATAAAAAAATAAAAAAAAAACATTGTGTACAACTAAAACAAATAAATAAATATTTTTTAAAAAAAGAAAGAAAGAAAGCTTCAGTCTAACTATTCCGACCCAGAACCCACACTCCCAACCACTTGCTGCCCTGGAATGAACTGGTGGTCAACAGTGAGACCCACCTGTCCTACAGCTCTGCCACTCTGGCCAGGGCCCCCCTCTCCTCTCCAAAGCAAGCCCTGGTTCCACTGGAAGATGGTAGTGAGTCCTTAGGACAGAGGTAGAGACATAGCCCATCCCTGCCATCCTCAGCCAGATCTTCTCACACACTAGAAAGGATCAGCCCCACAAGAGGGCCAGGGTTTTACAAGAGCTGTTGCTACAAAACACACATGCGCACACACATACACACACATATGCAAGCTTTGGGGGACTAAGTAACATGAATTGCTGAAGAATGAGTCTTCCTCGCATCCATTCCCCACCCTACCCCAGAATTGCAAGAAGGTGTGTGTCAATGGTAAATGAACACGGTATTTCCCAAAACCATTAAGTTCTTGAATCAAGTAAATCCTCGGTCTTCTCCTTGTCCCAGATTTCTATCTTCCCCACCATCCTTACCATCTCCTTAAAAAAAAATCGTTTCTCAGCCTTTTGGCTGCTCCACAGAGCTGGATTGTCACTTAAAGGCCTGTTAACTAACTGGAATTGCTGTTCTGTAGCTGCAAATAAAATTCACATGCAGCTCAGATGAGTTTATCATGGGAGCCAATTAATTAGCTGTTATGAAGCCCTGAAAATAGAGCTCCATTTCATTAACACAGACGTGTAGTTTTTGGTGAATATTGTTGCAATTTAAACACATTTGCTCCATGGTTGGCAAGACACGGAGGTAGGAGAAAAATGGGAAAAAGTCTGTGTGTTTATTAGGAGTAAGACCAAACATGGAGGATTTTTTAAAATAATGTAATGGTTACATTATGTCACTCTGATCTGTCCTACCGGGGTCTGTTCTGAGTGCCTGATTAGCTCTTTTGGTCCTCAGGACCATCCTAAGACATGGGCACCACCCTGTTCGCATCTGTCACACACTTATGGAACAGTGGCATGAGGAGGAATGCCCAGACAAGCCGACACCATAGCAGCGGTTTCCAGCTGGGGACATTCATAATGTCTGAAAGTATTTTTCATTGTCTCCTGTTGGTTGGGCATCATCGGGGTACCATGAGTCTGAGGCAACTAGTGGGTAGGGGCAGGGATTCTGCTCAGCATCCATCAATGCAAATGGTAGCCCTCTCCCCCAGCAAAGAATTATCAGTCCCCAAATGCTAATGGTGCTAACGAAAAGCAAGCCTACTCCAAAGCCTGGTTTGTGCCAGTGTGACCACAGTCTGGTTAAAGAAAAGGGTGTTCTGTGTAAAAAGCAGGTCACCAATGACCAAACCCTTCCAATGTATTGGTCGTGGTACTCCCTGGAATGTCACCTGTGCAGCAGAAATCCATATACAGGGTTGATAGTACTTTACCTGGTTGAAGGCTAAATTTTACCTCTCAGAACCCCCTGTGGGATTGCAGATTCCCTCTCAAAAGCTATAAAATCCCATGTGACACTGAAGCAGAAATCGCAAATGGATCAACAGAAAATAAGTGAGATTTGAGAAAGATAACCACATGCTGGAGGCAAGACCAGCTAGAAATATCCTTTCGAAGCAGAAGAAATCATCAAAAAGCAGCAAATGGAGTCGTACATGTGCTCACTGTTCTATCTGTGCAACTTTTCTATAAATCTAAATCTGGCTTAAACTAAAACCTCCTTTAAAAAAAAATGAAACACTGGTATCTAGAGAAGACAAATTAACAGCAGATCTGTCTCACATCTTAGATAACAATACACTTTGGATGGATGGAAGAGTTTAAAGCAAATAAACAACATGAGAACAAAAACTGTAAGCTTCAGAAGTCAAATCAAGAATAAGTCTCTATAACCATCACTTGAAGGTTTCTCAGTTAGACACAGAAAGTATTAAGGAAGAGAATGCCTGTATAGCAACACAATTGCATTTTGGATAAACAAAAAGAGTATCAGTTCAATAAAGAAATCATCAGTATTGTTTTTGCAGCTTTCCTCTGAGAAAAACTGGCCAAAACTCTGAGTCTCCAGTTACAGAAGTCAGAGGGAAAACCCTTAGGGAAATACCCTTTGGCATTCCTCTCTAATTAGCTTTAGATTTTCTCCTTCCTTCTCTCTATTCACGGTGTCCCTGATTTGAAGGAAGTCCCTAGCAAAGAGAATGGAATGCTACAGGTACAGAGTACAACCCCAGAGCCTACTTCTGCTAGAACAATGGGCTCTTTTCTAGTTATTTCAATGTCCTCACTAATCTGGGTGACATTTATCCAGCAGCATGGAAGCAGCTGGTAGTTAAGACCAGAGGGCAGAGGATAGCTGATCCGTGCACCCAGGCCTACCTCAGATAGTGGCATTGCATGATCCTGTCCAGGACCCCAAGAGACAGCTAGAGAAAATGTTCAGCTTCACACCCAGACTCCACAATGAACTTCCCTTAAGGTCTTCAGTGTCTTATGCCCGAATCGCCAAGAGATCGCAAAAGGACAATTGTTGCTTTCAGCATTATCTTCAAAGAGTAATGTAAATAGTAGTCACATCCTTAAGGATATGAAGTTTTGGCAACATAATGAATCTACAAAAGGTGTTCAGAGAGGTAGACAAGACCCTCTGCCACACCTCTGGGGGTATATCCACCCATTTACATTTTCCTGGGATGTCCTCTTAGAAAACCCAAAGATACCTTTCTAGAGAAAGGATAGCAAATTGTAGGTAGAACAGCCTGGGAAAGTCAGATGTGGGGCCTTTAGCAAATCCCTTGATCTCTCTGGGGCTCAATTTCCTCAGCAGTCAAATTCTTTCATCCAACAAATATTTAATAGGTTCTCATGACGTACCAATTCTAGCGTCTCTACTAACCCCACAAATTTCATGGAAGGATGACATGAAATGACACATGAAAATACTTTGCAAGTTGTAAATCATAAAAATATTTTATGTTCTTATAAAAAAATAAGAAGGATTTCTATTATAATTAAGACCTAAGCCAAAATCGAGACTAACAGTAAGGAAATTTTGCAAGACTATAGAACAACCAGAGGGAGGAATCACCATTACAATTCAAATGGAGCCCCGAAAGCTGGCTTTCTGGGACCATACCCAAGACCATAGGGTGCTGACAGCCAGAGAAAACAAACATTTACTACACATTTAGCCCAAAGGCCTACATGGAAAAAATAAGACTATGTAGCATAGTGGCCTCATCCCCAGGGCCTTTGGAGAAAGTAAGACTGTAGGAATTCAGAGAGAAGAAGATCAAGAATGATTCACCTGGCCAGGTCCCCTCCCATGCCTAGCCTTGTAGCATCCCAAGTGAAGGCCAGATGTCTCTGCACCTTATGCTGACAATCCAACAATCCCAACACTCTGAGCAGACCCCAGCAGCAAAGGCTCTACCTTCTTCTCTCTCTCTTTAAGCTCCACCAGAAAGACCTTCACATGCTGTGGCTATCAAAGGACTGTGCAATCAGGCAGGGACAAGATCTTAAATACACAGAGAGAACTTCTTTCTGTTCAAAAGTCCATTGTCGGCAACTTGGGGCATCCCAGAACTGCAGTATGAAGGATCACCAGCAAAACCAAAGCCAAACGGGTAGATGAATGAAATAAGGGACCCTACCCATGAAGGTCTCAAATGATCATATAATAATCAAGCCCATCAAGGCTTCAAGAAAGAAAAGCTACACCATTTGCCAATTAAAATACAAGTCAAGCTCAGTATGTAAAAAAGATCATTGGTTAAAATTTAAAAATTGAAAACCTCTTAGTAGCCAAAGACTACATGAGATTGAGAACAGGGATGTAATAAATAAGTAGTAGCAGCCTCCAGCTTCAAGCCCAAGTCCCCAAAGTACCCCATATTCACTGTGCAATATTCCCATTACAAGAAGGTTGACAACTTGCCAAACAGATGCCACAGTCTCTGACTCCAGGCCTTAAAGCATACTATTTTATCACCTGTACAGGTTCTAAACCACTTCCCAAAGCCATCCTACCCCCACCCTGAAATAACAAAAAGGTGAAAACGATTTTCCTTTTGGAAATGGACTCACGTCTTAACTAAAGCACTGGAAACATTTCCAGATGGCTGACATTTTTATATTTATAGACCATGACAAAAGGCTCACGTACTTTAACTCTAATGCCATTCAATATGCCTTAAACATCTTGATTATATCTTTAATGTGCCATTTACTCTGAAATAATCCACTGTACAAAAGCCTGCTGCCTCTCAGACAGAAGATAAGTACATAATAAATCAGTTGCCATGATTATACTTTTTTTTCCCCCGGCTCCCACTCACAGTGAGTTCCTAAAATTTCATCTTATCTTTGCTAATTCAAGCCCATCTCCCCTTCCTCATTTGCTACTTCCTCCTGCCCATCCAGCCTACCCCTTTGGCATGGCTTCCTGCCTGGATTTACCATTCCAACCGGCCCTGCTGCTTCCATCCAGGGAGAGAAGAGAGAGCTGTCAAGGGTCTTGGAGGAAGAGCATCTTTCTGGAGAAAGGCGCTTGCTTACTAGGGTAGAGGAAAGCACGCAAAGGTCGATTTGCATAAGCTTTTATTCCATTTCCACACCCTGCACGCTAACGTTCTCTGGAAAGTCCCTTCTCGATTCCCTCCTCGTGGCTGCGAGGGAGGAAGAGGCTGGGCCGGAATGAAAGGTTCCAGCCTGACCAGTGTCAGCCTGTCCCTGGGGGAAGCCTCCAGTTCCCTCCCATGCCAGTAAAAGTCCAGACGGGGGTGGGGGGGGGGGGGGGGGGGGGGGGGGGGGGGGGGGGGGGGGGGGCTGATCAAGGACCCTCTCCCAGCCGTTCGGGACTGCACGCTCTAGAGAGTTCTCTGCAGGGTGCGCATGCTCTCCTCCAGCCTCCCCCGAGGAAGTTCTGGTCAGGCGCTGTGTCCCGGGGCTTCCTGTCGGTACTCTCCGCAGCCCTGGGGGAAATCCCGAGAGCTTTATCGGCTGCCCAACGAGCCTGTTGGCTTTTCAAGTACATGCAGAGTGAGTTTCAGCCAACACCTCAATTTAACGTTCACCAAAAATAAATAAATAACATGTGTGCAGGCATTTTAAGAGACAGAGCGTGTGCGTGTGTCAGCCCTTAGGGTGGGGATCAGGCAGAAAGCTCTTTTTGTTGCTGTGGATACACAAGATCTGGATTTGCCCAACATTTGAACAAAGGGATGCTTTGAACTGTAAACTGCTGCAAGTGAGCAGTTTGTGACCTGGTAGGCAGGACATGCAGAAACCTCTTCCTAAGCACCCTTCCCCAGAAATTAGGAAATCCTAGGCGCTCTTGTGTTTCAATTAATGACAAGAGCAATAGCTAAATTTTCATGGGTACCACACCACTAGACACCACACACTGAGGAATGTTTCACATGCATCATCCCTCCTGATCCCACAGCAATCCAGTATTATCGTTTCCCCTTTTTTAACTTTTATTAATTTTGCATTGGTACATTATAATTACACAGAATAGTGGGATTCATTACAGCATATTTGTATATACACGTAATTTGATCAATCACATTCCCCAAGGCACCCAGGATTATGATACCCATTTTACTGATAGAGAATTTTATCTTTGGTGAAGTTAGGAGGACTTGCCTGAGGTCACACAATTAGTAAGTACCTCCATGGGTGCCTGTCCCTGCTAGAAAGGCCTTACAAGGACCTTGGAATGTGCAACTGCAAATTCAAATTCCCAGTCAAGATAAATATGGCTGCTCAGATAGGAAATCTGCCCAGAGACAGAAAAGAGGCACTTCAAAAAACTTTGCTTCTAGGCAGAGGTGATCACTTCCCCGACCTCCAGAAGGTGTTCATTGCTCATCTTTCTGGGGTCCCAAAAAGCTTGCTTAAATGTCTATTATAGATAACTTTTTTTTTTACTGGGGATTGAATCAGGGGTGCCTTCCCACTGAGCTATATCCCCAGTCTCTTTTACTTTTTGTTTTTGAGACAGGGTCTCACTAAGTTGCTGAAGAAGGCCTCAAACTTGCAATTCTCCTGTCTCAGCCTTCCCAGTCACTGGGATTATAGGCATGCACCACCATGGCCAGCCACAGATGATTTCTTAAAAATATTTTTTAGTTGTAAATGGATCTTTTATTTTTTTATTTATTTATTTATTTATTTATTTATATGCGGTGCTTAGGATCGAACCCAGGGCCTCACACTTGCCAGGCAAATGCTCTACCACTGAGCCACAACTCCAGCCCCCACAGATGATTTTTTAAAAAGCAAATATTTATTATACGTGAGGCATTGTACACCAAATGTATTTTTATTTAATCCTCCCAAACAAGCCAAAAAAACAAAAGTAGACATAGTCCGGTGCGGTGGCACAAGCCTGTAATTCCAGCAGCTCCGGAGGCTGAGACAGGAGGATCGAAAGTTCAGCAATGGCGAGGTGCTAAGCAAC
Source organism: Tamias sibiricus (assembly GCA_025594165.1). Classification (NCBI taxonomy): domain Eukaryota; kingdom Metazoa; phylum Chordata; class Mammalia; order Rodentia; family Sciuridae; genus Tamias; species Tamias sibiricus. The sequence continues at coordinate 19,524,026 of CM046662.1, forward strand.
TCAGCAAGACCCTGTCTCTCAATAAAATACAAAATAGAGCTGGGATGTGGCTTAGCGGTTGAATGCCCCTGAATTCAATCCCCAATAAAAAAAGAAAAGAAAATAAAGTAGAAACTATTTTTATCCCCATATTACAAATGAGGAAACAGGTTCAAAGTGACATAAGAATTTACCCAAAGTCTCACAAGTACAAATTAGTAAATCCAGGATATGAAACGATGTTTGTTGTGCCCAAATATCTGATATCCCCATACTCTGTGTCACTCTGTGTCACAAGGGGTCCACATCCAAACGGTTTCCTTCTGTGAAAGGGAGCTCCTAGGGGCGTAGGCGGGGCCCTAGGCATCCCAGGTGCTCTGAGCAGATCTTCAGACGCTACTCAGTTGTTGGTAAAACACTGAGTGGATGGAAGGGAGGAAGCCTCAGAGTGACCAGAAGAGTGAAGAACACCCTTAGCCTCTACTGTCTCCTATTAAGGAGTAAATGACCTACTTGTGAAGCTTTTATAAAAGGTCAGGAGCTACATAGTGTCAATTAGTGACGTTTCTGTTTAAAGACATCTGAAATCATTTGGATCCCTTAACCGGGGTGAAACTCCAGTGGAATAAACAGGAGGAGCCCAGGCCTGGCAGGTTTCTGCTAACATCCATTACCCGGTTCCAGTCCATTAGCGTCTGTGCTCCTCAGGGCGCCTTTACAACACCTGGGGCTCATTGGGTATGGTTTTCCAGAAACATGCAAGAAAATGCCCAGGGCCAGCATTTCAATAGCTGTATGCTGCCAGCTATATGCACTTCCATTGTCTGCCATTGGTCTGGGGAAGAGTAGACTCTAAAATCAGGAGGCAGGTTTTCTTGGATAAATATATGAATTGAGCCTCATTCTTTTATAATCAAAATTTATATTTTTTTTTAATTTGGGGGGCTGAGTTGAATGAGCATACACACTATTCTTAGAACTTAGTTTACCTGCCAAATGCTGTGCACTTTTTACTCCCATTTTTTTCATTTAATGCTTATCAGATGGGTATTACCATCTCCGCTTCACAAATGAAAAGAGACAGACACTCAGAGGAGTTGACTTGGAGCTAGGAGATGCTGGGAAGAGAGAAATTGTTGAATGAGAAATAATTTTCTTTGGTGCTATGAACTCCATCTTTCTTGGGTTCTGATCTAACAAAATGCTATTCTGCATTCCCTAAGTATAGGTGCTTATTTAATACAAAAATTAATGGAGTTACTGGGTTAGAACTATTTTCTACCTGTTACTTAGGAGGAATAGGAGGTGCTGCAAGAAATCAAATATGTGCTGGAAAGTGGGTGGGCAACACAAACCTTTACTTCTGCCAGAAAGGTGTGCTACTGCAACCCAGCTAGCAAGCACCCTGGGGCCAGCAGTCCCAGGGTTTATATACCTAACACAGTGATGCCCTTCTCCCCGATTGGAGGACTCAGGGGTACAATCAACGTGATTGGCTAATTTTAAAATTGGGGTGGGCAGGGGCTGGGATTGTGGCTCAGCAGTAGAGCGCTCGCCTAGCACGTGGGCGACCCTGGTTCGATCCTCAGCACCACGTACAAATAAAATGCATTGAATAAAACGCATTGTGTACAACTAAAGCAAATAAATAAAAATATTTTTTAAAAAAATTGGGGTGGGCAAAAGGGAAGGACTATAATTAAAATGGCTACAATTGGATCCAATTAAGGCTCAATAATGTATTTTGAAATGGAGCACTACATTATTATTATTGTTAATTATTAATTATTTTGCGGTACAGGGATTTAAACCCAGGGGTGTTTAACTTGAACTTGAGATCCTCCTGCCTCAGGCTCACAAGCTGCTGGAATTACAGATCACGCTACTACGGCCAGCTGCACGGTTTTTATTTGAGTTCTAAGCAACACCACTCTTCTTTTGAATACCTCATTCTGCATTCCCATGCTTCACCATTATGTTATATATTTCAATGCGCCCATATCTCACAACAAATAGTATATAAGGCTGTCCTCAATTTTACACAATACTGTGTTAACTGAAACTTGAAAATATCAGAACCACAAACTCAGCTTGCCTATGAAAACACTGATATGGGTTCAAGCTGATAAAATTAATACAATGGTATGATGCTATATTGGGGAAGCACTTAATTAAACATTTATCAGCTTTGACCTTGTACTTTCCTTTTTGATTTTTGATGTCAATAATTTTTTCCAATGAGCCCTAAAAAATAGTGCCCAGAGTCCCTGATGCTGTACCTGGTTTAAGATGTTCAAGACACTGTTTTTCTCCATGTTCACATGACACACATGGGGACTTGAGACTCTTGCCCCTGTCCACCTGAAATGTCACAGTGTAGGTTCAAAGGTATGAAAATGTAACACTGGAAAGGTGACCCTCAGTGAGCAACAGGTGCCTTGGGGAACGTCTCCACCTGAGTTCTTTGGCCCTCCGGCTCTTTGATCTGATTTGGAAACTGTGACATAGATGGCTGTGAAAAATACCCCCACCCATCATGACGATGCTCATGTTTCCAGCCCACTTGGTAGCTGAGATGCTTGGGGCCCTTGAACCCAGGAAATCCCCTAAATAAACAGCGGCCTTTGAGGTAAGGGTCAGAGCTGGTGCCTGGATCAGCTTGCAGTTCAGCGGGGGCCCCGGCTTGGGGTTCAGCTCACTTTTGCCTTTGCAGATTCAATTGAGGCCTGACTGTACCTGCTGGTGACCTCTGCAAAGACAAATCTCATGTTCCAAAAGCCCTTCAGCCCCAGGTGCTGCCCAGGAAGCACCACCATCTCCTCAAGGCCGCCATGGCGGCTACCACCCACACTCTCTCCTCCACTCACCACAGTACAAGACTGTCTGGGACACATGCCTTGCACAATATTTTCAACTTTTCATCTGTGCACAACTGTTCCCACCAACCTGTATTTGCAAGAGGGAGCCACTGAAGGGGCCAGGCCTTAGATTCCAGCTTGGAAAAATAAAAAAGACTAAATTAACTTCTTTAAGCCTCTCTTCTGATACAATCAGAAATAAAACCTACCTAACAGAGTTGCACTAAAGATCAAATTTATTGTAAAAGCCAGTAAAGTGTCCAACATAATACATAGTGCATAGCAGACTCTGAAAAGCACAGAGAGGAAAAAAAAAAAAAAAACGACCTAGTGTGTACCTTTGTTATATTTCTTGCATGGCCTTTCCCCAAGCTGGACATTGAAAGAGACGTGGAAACCATTGTGCCAGGTAAAATGGTTGTACCACACTGATAATATTCACAATGCAGGAAAATAGTAATGATGTCAACTGCTTTCCTGTATTCTGAGAATCTGCTCCTGAAACTGAAAACATATGCATGGAAAATCTCTGCATCTCTGGAGGTAGAAATAAAGGAATGGACTTGTATTCATCTGTTTTCTGTTTCTACAACAAAATACCTGTGGTTGAGTGCTTCATAAAGAAAAGAAGTTTATTGAAGCTTACAGTTTGGGAAGCTGAAAACTCAAAAATCAGGAAGGCCCATTAGCTCGGCCTCTGGTGAGGGCCCCCTTGCCTGCATCACAAGATGGGGCGGATGGCATCATGGCAGGAACGTGTGTGTGAGGGAGAGATCACAGGTGAGACGGGGAGCCCAAGAGTGGGGAGAGTTGGTATTGCTCTTTTATCACAACTGTCTCTTGAGAGAACTCACTCACTCCAAGAACAATAATAATCCCTTTCCAAGGGTGAAGGAGGTGCCCTCAAGACCTAATGTCCTTCTACAAGGCACACCTCTGAAAGGTTCCACCATCTCTGAACATCGCCACACTGGGGACAAAAACCTTCAGTACCTGAGCTCTCTCTCTCTCGGGAGACAACCAAATCCAAACACAGCAGGGCCTGAATGTGCAGCTGAGCTCCCGCCTTCAGGAGGTCAGCAAATGCCTGAGGAAGCACCGAGCCCCCCGGGAGTCAGCTTCGGTGGTGACTGAAGATTCCACCCTGTGGGGAGGCAGCCACCAACTACCAGTAGGGGCACGCCCTGACCCAGGTGACAGAGGAAATCAGCAATAGTAAGGGCAAAGCTCCAGCCGGACAGCATTCAGAGTAAAACCCTCCTGACGTCAAAATGCCTGCAACAAATCTGATGGTCCAACAAGGGGAACTGGCTAAATAAATTATGGCACAAACATTTGATTGGAAATGCCAATGCTGAAGAACACATGGAGACATTGAAAAGCCCTCACAGTTTATGTTGAAAGGGGGAAACAAGCTGGGCGTGGTGGCGCACGCCTGTAATCCCAGCACTTGGGAGGCTGAGGCAGGAGGATCACGAGTTCAAAGCCAGCCTCAGCAATGGCAAGGCACTTAGCAACTCAGTGAGACCCTGTCTCTAATAAAATACAAAAAAGGGCTGGGGATGTGGCCCAGTGGTTGAGTGCCCCTGAGTTTAATCCCTGGTACCAAAAAAAAGTAAATAAATAAAAAAGGGGTGGGGGGAAACAGGGGCTGGGGATATAGCTCAGTTGGTTGACTGCAAGGCCCTGGGTACGATTCCCAGCACCACAAAAAAAGCTGGGGGTGGGGGGACATAATACTACAAGATGCTAGTGATTATCTAATTTCTTGAGAAAAAGTAAATGCAACACATCAAAAAGAAGAGTAGTTCTTTATAGAAGAGCAATGGGACTGAGGGCTTCTCTTTTCCCATCTGTATGTTCTATGTTTTAAAAAAAAAATTGAGCCGGGTGTGGTGGCACAAGCCTGTAATCCCAGCACTTGGGAGGCTGAGGCAGGAGGATTGCGAGTTCAAAGCCAGCCTCAGCAATGGCGAGGCACTTAGCGACTCAGTGAGACCCTGTCTCTAATAAAATACAAAAAAGGGCTGGGGATGTGACCCAGTGGTCAAGTGCCCCTGAGTTCAATCCCGGTACAAAAAAAAAAAAAAAAAAAAAAAATTAATGTATGACACTTTATAAAAAGGGGACAGATTTTAGTTTGGGAGAAGATAAAAGGAAGAAAGAAAGGGAGGAGGAGAAGGAAAAAATGGAGGAAAGGAGGTCAGAAAGCAGGGTTCACAGACATCTCCCCACCGACTGCTTAGATGCTTCCTTCTCCACCACAGCTCTGGGCTCTGCCTCTTCAAAGCTTCAGGGCAAAGAAAAACAACAGCAGTTCTGCTGCTAGTAAAAGATCACAGATGAAAGACTAGGAACCCGTTCACAGTCAATATTTATAGATCAAAGATAAGTGCAATTTAAGGGTAATTTTAAGCAAAAATTGCTTTGTCTTTCCCATGGATCCTGAAAGCATGAAAGCATCCTGAAGCTACCCAGAAGCCTTCAGCTAAATGGAATGATCCAATGTAATGTCCGAGCTACATTTTCTTCAAAAATCATCTCATGAGAAAACACAATTTGCAGCAAATAGCATTAGGGAAATGGAGTTGTAGAGCAGAACTCTTGCAGGTCCCAACCTGCATCTGATAAAAAATGATGGCTGTTGTCATGGGGAGCAGCATAGCCTGCCGCTGGGAGAGCCAGACTAGCCACCAGGTGGGCCACCTACTTGATGTCATTCTGCTTTGGCTGCCTCATCCTGGGGATTAAAGAAAGAGTGGTACCTCCTACGGCTTTAATTAGGATTCAGTGAGCCGGTTCATGTCAAATGCTCAGAGCCCTCTCTGTTGTGCAGGAAGCACTCCCTAAATATTGATTATTCTAGCAGACAGGATGCACAGGCAGCCTAGCACCCACGACCCTTCCTAACACTACTGCAGATAGCCTTCTGGAAATTACCACCCTCCTGTTCCCAGCCCAGTTACTTTGTGTGGAATTGGTATCTCCAAACGTGGGCATGGATTGGCTTAAGCCATCCTTCTGAACAATGATGACTTTCTCAGCAAAGAGCCCGTGACCCAAGCGAGGCCAGGGAGAACAGAACAATTCTGCAGCTCTCTTTCCCTAGATGGTGTCGTGTAGGAATATGGGGCCGGCAGCTGTCACAGCCATTTGGCAACCATAAGGCAAAAGTCTGGAGTTACAAGTGAGTCTATGGAAGAGTGTAAAATGAAACTAATGCTAAAGAAAGATCTTGGTAACATTACTGGAGCTCCTAGATTAAGAATTAAGCTTCTACATTAAGCCAATCAAGTTTGGTCTTTTGTAACTTTGCACGTTAAGAAGCCCTTATTGAAGCCGGGTGCGGTGGCGCACGCCTGCAATCCCAGCACTTGAGAAGCTGAGGCAGGAGGATCACCAAGTTCAAAGCCAGCCTCAGCAATCGTGAGGCACTTAGCAACTCAGTGAGACCCTGTCTCTAATAAATTCAGAAAAGGGCTGGGGATGTGGCCCAGTGGTCGAGTGCCCCTGAGTTCAATCCCCAGTACCAAAAAAAAAAAAAAAAAAAAAATCCCTATTGATTTGCTTTTCTGAGGTGAATAATTCTTTGCATTCCTTTCTCTGCACCCTGACCATGTTCCAGGCATTTTCTACCCCAATTGAATCCAATAAAGAGTCGATACTCATACTCTATGAAGAAAATGAAAATAAATCAGCTTTCAGCTTCTCTCACTCTTTTCTCTTCAACCATTTCAACCCACCCCCATCTCCAAGGCACCCTCCAAAACTAACAATATGACATGAAAATTTGTTAAAGCATTTAGATTAAGAAAAACATAGGGGCTGGTGTCGTGGCTCAGCGGGAAGAGCGCTCGCCTCACACGTGCGCGGCCCGGGTTCGATCCTCAGCACCATGTAAACATAAATGTATTGCATTGTGTACAACGAAAGTAAATAAATAAATATTAAAAAAAAAAAACATAGGAACTAAGTCAAATGCACAAAATTCTGTGTCTTTTCCCAAAAGGGAAAAGGTGAGCAATGTGATTTGCAATGATATATTTACCCATTTTGATAAAGTTGTACAGCAATATGGACATTTCTAGAACTCCGTGATGACTACTAGGAGGATAGGGGTACACTGATGATGCAGCTTTGAATCACCCCAGCACTTAGGTTGGTGTCTCATATCCTGTAAATACCAACATGCTCGTCAACTTGAAATAACCGTCATTTACAGGCTCAAACCCCAATTGCAACCATTTATTGAGCATAGTATGCGCCAGGCACTTTGCTATGCCATTCTCTTAGACAATTTACCTCAGAGCACAACTGCATGCTAGGTACATTCCTATTTATAGAGGAGGAAACAGAGTCAGGCATCTCACCCGAGACCAGACGTGTAGTAAATGATGATGGTGTTAAGATTAGAACCCTCGCCTCATATGTAAAAGGCACACTGAGAGTGAAACACACATCACATGAATATCAGTAGGTGTACCAAAGATCATGTGGTTACAGGATGTAAAGGTCAAGGGCAAAGATATTGAAGAGGTGGGAGGCAGGGTGAGGTACAGGAAAAAAAAAAAAAAAAAAACAGGAGCTCACACAGCTGGGCTGTGACTAAGCAGCATGACCTTCAGCAGGCGATTCATTCATGCATTTGCTCAATGCATATTCATGAAGGGTTCACTATGTGCTTAATATTCAAAAAAACAACCGTGAATTTTAAAAAAGAGTCATGGGCCCTCTCCCCAGGGAACTTGCGATCTCGTGAAGAGGCTGGAAATGGAAAGGCCCTGTGTAATCACCTGGTCCAATTCTCCCTTTGACAGATGGGGAGGACTGAGACCCAGACAAAGGCAGGCACTTGCCAAAGTTATACAATTGTTGGTTAGTGGCACAGCTGATCTAGACCCCAGTCCTTCACTTGACCTTCTACATTGCTCCACAAAAGGGAAGGTCAACTGTCTGCCCCAGGCCCCCAAGCCCCCAACACCTGAGACAGAGTACTCAAAGCCAGCTCCAAAGACTCATTATAATCCAGCAGCTCCAGAGGCTGAGGCAGGAGGATCTAAAATTCAAAGCCAGCCTCAGCAAAAGCAAGGCTCTAAACAACTCAGTGAGACCCTGTCTCTAAATAAAATACAAAATAGGTCTGGGGATGTGGCTCCGTGGTCAAATGCCCCTGAGTTCAATCCCCAGTACCCAAAAAAAAAAAAGGGGGGGGAGGCTCATTATTTTATGAATAAAGATGTTTAAAAATGGTTCACTGTACCACTGTTCAAAATAGACTGTACACATGCAGAAAGACACTGGAAACAACTGGAATGTTCTCCCAGTGAAGAATTGTTAAGTAAACTGGCACACTGATATAATGATGCTCTGAGTACTAAAAATAATAACAACAAATGTTAGACTTACAGGCTTGACCTAGAGAATGGCTACATTGTTTTGTCAACTATGAGGGGAAAGTAAGATGCAACTTCATGAATATGATCCCAGTACAATCCCATTTCTTAGTTGTTTCCAAGAAGAAAATGCAAATGTGCCTACACATTTTGTACACTCACATTTGACCTTAGATAAAAGTGTGGGGGCTGGGGTTGTGGCTCAGTGGTAGAGCACTCACCAAGCACGTGCTCGGCCCGGGTTCGATCCTCAGCACCACGTAAACATAAATGTGTTGCATTGTGTACAACTAAAGCAAATAAATAAATATTTTTTTTAAAAAAAGTGTGAAAAAGCACACAGCACTGGTTTTTGGGGGGAATGAGACTGGAAGATAGGAGAGGGAATTATTAACATTTTCTTTATATACAACTGTCATCTGAATTGGAGGTAAATAGACTTTTTACTTTTGTTTTAAAAATCATTTTTGTATCAGAGTAATCTTTTTTTTTTTTTTTTGTACCACGGATTGAACTCAGGGGCACTGGACCTGTGGGCCACATCCCCAGCCCCTTTTTGTATTTTATTAGAGACAGGGTCTCACTGAGTTGCTAAGTGCCTCACCATTGCTGAGGCTGGCTTTGAATTCGCAATCCTCCTGCCTCAGCTTCCCAAGTGCTGGGATTACAGGTGTGCGCCACCGCGCCCAGCTCAGAGTAATCTATTTTTGAATAGGTAATATGTTCACATGGCTCAAAATTCAAGAGACAAAGGGGCTGAGGGTACAGCTCAGTGGTAGAGTGCTTGCCTACCATGCCTAGATCCCTGAGCTCAATGCCCAGCACTACAAAAAAATAATCATTTAAAAATAAAAGAGAAAATGTGGTATATACGCACAATGGAATTTTACTCAGCAATAAAAGAAAATAAATTAATGGCATTTGCAGGTAAATGGATGAAGTTGGAAGACATAATGCTAAGTGAAGTTAGTCAGTCTCAAAAATCCAAGTACCAAATGTTTTCTCTGATATAAGGAGGATAGTTCAAAGTATTGTTGAGTGGGGGCACATAGGAGGATTAGAGGAACACTAGAATGGTCAAGGGAAGGGAGGGTAAGGGAGGGAGCAAGGGGGGAGGGAGGGGGAGAAAAGAAAAAAAAAAAGGTGGTTGAATGAGACGGATACCATTTTCCTTAATGCATGATTGAAGACCTGAATTGTACGAATATACTTTGTATACAAACAGTTGTATGTAAAAAGATACTAAATATATGCACTATGAGTTGTACATATTAAAAATTATAAAAATAAAATTAAAAAAAATAATAATAATAAAAGAGACAAAGCATAGAGAGTAAAATGTGCCCTACTCACTCTGGGCTCCAGAGGAGCGTCCCAGAACGCTATTGTCTTCCTCTGCTTCTTTCCAGAGGTGTCTGATGCCAACGCAGCCTCTGTATGACGCCACACAGCACCACAACCTCCCTTTCTCACGCAACAAGTTCACATCCTGGAGATCACTCTCTAGCCAGGGGGTCTGCTGCAACAGAACACCACAGAGCGGCATTCTGGGGGGGCTCGAGCAATAAGACCTTTCTTTCTCACAGCACTGGAGGCTGGAAGCCTGAGATCAGGGCACCAGCACGGTCAGGTTCTGGCGAGGGCCCCGTCTGGGTTTGCAGATAGCTGCCTTCTTGCTGCACCCTCACCTGGCACAGAGAGAGAGAGAGAGAGAACACACGTGCTCGTGACTTAACCACCTCCCAAGGGCCCCACCTACAAATACCCTCACATTGGAGATTAGGCTGTCACACTGATTTGGGGGCAGCACACACATTCAGGCCGTGGCAATGTGACATATTCATACACATCTTGCTTTCTCTTCTGTAGGAACGTTTAACCAACTCCTGATACTGATGGACAGCTAGGCAGCTTCTAGCCTTTGCTCAAGTAGACAATGATGACAAATAACCTTTTTTACTTTATCCTTTTAAATTACGTCAGATCATGGTACTCCTCTACCCAAAAATCTCCACTGGAACCTGGTTTTATTCAGATTGAGAATGAAAATCCTTCCACCGCCCAGGTCAAATCTGCACCTCACCTCACCTCCCTCGCCTCTTAGCTCTGGGACCTGGTTTTCCACCACCACCCCGTCCTCTGCACTGGGTGGCAAAGACCTCCTTGCTGGTCCTCAGAGCTCTCCTCCAGGCTGTCCCCATGGTTCACTGCTTCCCTTCCTTTTAGGCTTTTCTCAATTTCTCCTTTTCAAGAGATTCCCCAGATTTTGAAAAGCACGTACACCCCAGAACTGCCTTCCTCCCTTATCCATTCCCCACCATTTTTACATAGCATTTGTCACTGTCATTTTATATAAACTTATTTACTATTGGCTGTCATCTGTCTTGCCCCACTAAAATGAAAGCTCTCTGAGAGCATCTGCGTCTGACCTGTTCATGGATGCCCAGAGCATAGTCATTCACGTATGCTAAGGGCTTAATAAATGTTTTTTGAATGAGTATGAACAAATTTCATATGTATATGAGCATAATTTATTGCATACATGCTTTAACAATCAAATTAAAGCATGAGGAAAGGTGTATTATATTTGGAGGGGAGCAGGAGTTACCCATAGAGCCACTGTCTTTCAACCAAGACCTCTGCACACAACCAACAGTGCACGTTTCATGTGATGTGTGTCTCTTCACACACGCACCTCATGCAATCCTCACAATGGCTTAGACGTTCAGTCCAGTACTGTCGTTACTCCATTTTAGAATGGAGAAAACTCGAGCACAGAGCAGTGAAGTAGTTTTCCAAGTTCCCACAGTGGGACGGTGGACGAATCCACAGCTGGAACACAAACACACGCAGCCTGGTACCGGAACCATGCTCTTAACTACCAAACCCCAACTCAAGTTTCGACTCAGTCCATTGCACTTTTTAAGGCAAAGATCCTAGAAAGCCACTAAAAATCACCATCATCCAAAACTCTGACATTATTTGCACATGTTCTCACACACATACACACAGCATCCAGAGAACCATGAGCCCGCCCCAGGCTAATGAGACACTGAGATTTAATTAACTCACTCAAGGTCACAATGCAGTGTGTCAGGGAGCCAAGATTTGAATCTAGATAGTCCTCATTCCTGAGCTCATCCGTAAGCATCATACCACACTGCCTGCATTTGAGCCAGAAGGAAAGAAAAACAAATGGAAGAAGAGTCGTATGCATGCAGAGACCAAAGAGCTCCCTGGAGCTTCATCATCCCCCAGGACCTACAACAGCCACCAAGGCGGCCTGCCATCTGCATTGGAAAGTTTTGACTTACAAGGTTTTTTCAACAGGAAGCGTTGCTAGCTCAGATGGCACCTTTATCAGTGCAGCGGCTGGGCGATCTTGCAGCCGCGTCAACAGGGCACGAGAAAACACCACTGGCAGGCGTGAAACGCCACCTCAGCAGCAGCTGAGGGTCATCCCCAGGCTGCCAACGTGGCTGTCAGAATGCCTGAGTGACTGACAACGTCAGCACACAGTAGGCTGCTGAGCCCCGAATACCGTTGCCCTCCGCATCTCACCTGAACGTGGTGACTCCTAGGTCCATCTCCTGGGTGGGGGCTGCTGACATTGAACGTGCCATTGATCTAGAGCAGGCCACGCATCTCTCGGAGCTGCCTGATTGCACTTGTGAGTTACGAGTGAAGAATGAAGGCTGCCATTACCCATGGGGGTTGCCTAGGTTTTCACCTAATTTAAAAGACGGCCAGCCTGAGAGCTGGGAGCCTGTGTTGAGGGGACACCTCTCTGGGTCCGGGTTCTCCCTTCAGTACAGCTGGAAGCTGGGACAGAGTCATTAGCACATACTTAGTTCCTCTCTGAGCCCTGGCCCCAGCTGGCCCCTAGGCCTGGGCCCTGGGGTGCCCTGTGCTGAGTCAGTCTCACTCCCAGCCAGGGCACCAGGCAGCTGAGACCGTGCCGAGGGCCCCAGCAAAGAAGGGACGCCAACGGCAAGTGTGTCAAAAGCAATGGATACTTCAGACCAAACACCGAGGGGTTCTTATGGGTGAACATCTGAGCTTTGTAGGGTTTCCTTACAATAATTCCTTACTTGTGAAAGAGAGCACCCACCATCTTTCTGTATTTACAAACTTCCAATCCAACCCTGTTCTGAAAAGTCTCCGTGGAGGCTTCTGATCACCTCCCTCCATCCAAAACAAGATTCCTAAAAACCTCTCTGCTCCATTATCAAATGGGAGCAATTGACCAGAGCTGCCCTTCAAGGGCTCACGTGCGTGGAAAGGGCGGCAGACCTCCCACCACAAGGGCAAAGAAGTTTGCGCAAGAGTGTCCTTTACAAGGTTGCCTGTCACACCACAACAGGGGAAACGATCCACATGCCCAACCACACAGTGCTCATTCAATCAATCACAGGCAGATTAACTCTATGGAATCGTAGGCTGACCATGAAGTCACTGCGGCAGATCCAGAGCCGTATGTGTGAAAAGAAACGTGCTCCAGAATCCTTTCCTAAATCCAGAAAGAAAACACAGCCAGGCGCGGTGGCACACGCCTGTAATCCCAGCACTTGGGAGGCTGAGGCAGGAGGATCGCAAGTTCAAAGCCAGCCTCAGCAATGGCGAGGCACTTAGCAACTTGGTGAGACCCTGTCTCTAAATAAAATACAAAAAAGGGCTGGGGATGTGGCCCAGTGGTCGAGTGCCCCTGAATTTAATCCCCGGTACCTAAAAGAAAGAAAGAAAGAAAGAAAGAAAGAGCAATACACAAAGCACTGTTTAATAGGCTCACATTTGGTTTTTTTTTCCCAGTGAAATCTACCTTCACAATATGCTGATTTAGACACGGAATTTTTCCAGGATTAACAAGACCCCATTACCAGCCATTGCCTCCAGGGATTAGGCTCTGCAGCCTGCCTGCAAGGAAGGAGATTTTATTTTCATTCTATCTGCTCTTGTACTGTTTAACTTTTTGTCATTCGTGTACAGAACAAACAAAAAGGTCACGTTTATGTATCATATTTTTATCAGTATTAATGATAGAAGATCATGGACGATCATACCCTGGCAATAGCAATGAGAAAGCATTTGTTCATTTAAAAGCCTGATGGGGGGTTTATTATGCTGCGTGCATCAGCCACGCACAGACACCAGGACCTGGCTCCTTCCTGCAGCAGGTGATCGGTCCCCAAGTTCTGCAGGGAAGAAGGGTAGATTCAAAGTGCCCCCAGGATCCCCCACTCTCCCTTGCTATATAAACTTGGGAACAAAATCGATTCAGAGTCAGGGCTATCCTTATCTCTAAGAAGCTTAGAGGATCCGTTTGAGTAAAACTTTGAAAGAGAATCAGGAAAAAAACAAGAGAGAGAGACATAGGACTTCAATTAGCAGAGGAGGGAAGGAGGGAAGCTTCGATCGATCTCCTTGCTCAGAAAGCAACATGAGTTAGACAATGCAGCTATAAATATCTCTGTGGAATGGCCAAGAACCCAGTGAGTGCCTCCATCGCGGGTCAAGCAGGGGCAGGTTTTGAATGATCTGATCGGCAGCTTCCAGAACAGAGTAGATACCAAGTTTGAGGAGCAATGGAATTTCTTTGCCTGGTGAGAAACTGACAAGGACAGTGACCGTGAAAATGGAAATGAGGAAATGGAATCTGAGGGACCCTAGGATGTGGACTGACTAAGGTTTGGTGACCAGTTGGATGTGTAGCTGGGGAAGGTGAGGAAGCAGCTGAAGACAAACTTGACTTCTAGTAAATGCAATGAACCTCTCTCTCCCTAACAGCAGGAGGGGGAAAGGGACTCATGTGAGTCCACACGATGGTGCCAAACGTGGCTTTCTCTTTTGGTTTTGATTTCCAACCTGTTGGAAGCCCCTGAGCAAACTTCTTTTTAATTGATCTTATAAATATTTATTGAGCACCTATTATGCTTCAACTGCTGTCCCCTAAACCACAAATAGAACAGTGAAGAAAACACAGCATTTAAGTCTCTTGAGGAGACCAGACAAATTAGCTGGCCATCAAAGTTGTGCTGGGATGGGACAATACGTGGGATACGGGACTTCAAGTAGAGGCACCCATCCCAACTTGGGTGACAGCAAAGGCTGAATGGGGAATGGCAGATGGGAGAGGGTGGAAGGGAGGCCACAGTAGGACTGATATCCATTTCATGGCAGGAGCCTCTCCCTGGGCATTTCTCAGTGTGAGCATGAGGGAGCCATTGTCCCGGCCCCCATGGTCCAGTTTGCACCCTGGAGAGGACAGCGTGCAGGTGCACGGGCCCACGCAGAAGCCAAAGTCAGGCCAATGAGGCAGAGCTGAGTTTGGATTTGAAATGATGACTTTGCGTTTGTCTCAGATTACTAAAAAGGGAATTTCTTTTCAGCCCTACCAATGTCATGTGCACTGAGTTCCTCCTTTCACCTCTTCTTTCAAAAATAAAGAAAAACCCTCATGCAAACACCCACGTGAAGATGGATATCCTGGTATGACAAAATGGGACATTCACGACTGCAGAACCAAAGAAGACTGGTTATGACCAGAGCCCCAAGACCTCTGTAACCACTATCCCACTTGCTCTTGGTCCTCGCTCTTGGGGGGTCTGCCTTCCTATGACCCAGCTCTATCCAGGGAGCGTCCGTGTCTCGCCTCTGGTACCAACAGCTTCCCCTGGAGTTTCTCCATACTTGGTCCATGGGGACATTAAAGAAACATGGCAATTAAGTGAAAAGTACTGACCCTGGATAGGATCATGGGCTATATAAGGGACATCATTAGGACAACTGTTGATATGGAACTGAAGACTACAAAATAGTATTGTATCAATGTTAAATGTCCTGATTTGATCCCTCTATATGTAAGAGAACAGCCTACTTCTTCAGATTTCGGCATAAAGGGACTGGGTTATACAAACTACTCTCAAATAGTTCATTTGAAATAAAAGAAGTGTGGTGTGGGGAGAAAGAGGGAGAACAAATGTGGCAAAATGTTTACTGTTGGTGACTCTAGGTAAAGAGCACACTGAGGAAAAAAAAAAAAAAAAAAAAAAGCACCCAGAGGTTCTTCCTGGGGCTGGGGACGTAGCTCATTGGCAGAACATTTGCCCACATGCTCAAGGTGCTGGGTTTGACCCTCAGTGTGGAAGAAGAAGAAGAAGATTGTCCTTATTCTTGCAACTTCCAAGTCTGGAATGTTTTTAAGAGACAAGAATACAGATTGGAAAGCTTTTTTTTTTTTTTTTTTTTTTTGGAGATGTACAAGAATCACTCAGGGCTGATTTAAAATACTGTGCCAGGGGCTGTGACTGTAGCTCAGTGGTAGAGCACTCGGCATGCTTGAGGCACTGAGTTCGATCCTCAGCGTGACATAAAAATTAAATAAAGGTATTTAAAAAGAAGAAGAAGAAATTAAAGAAATACAGTTTAGAAAAATACTGATGGGGGCTGGGGCTGGGGCTCAGTGGTTAAGCACTTGCCTAGCACGTGTAAGGCACTGGGTTTGATCCTCAGCACCACATAAATCAATAAAATAAAGGTATTGTGCCCATCTACAACTAAAATAACAATATATTAAAAAAATAAAATTAAATAAAATACTGTACCAGTGCCTGAGCTCTAACCCAGAGCAACAAGGCCTGAATGGATGGGGTTGGAGGCTGGGAATCGGCATGTTAAATAAGCATCTCAGGTGACTCCTAGTTGCATTAAAAAGCATAGTTGTAGCCGGGCGCAGTGGCGCACGCCTATAATCCTAGCATTTTGGGAGGCTGAGGCAGGAGGATCACGAGTTCAAAGCCAGCCTCAGCAATGGCGAGGCACTTAGCAACTCAGTGAGACCCTGTCTCTAACAAAAACACAAAAAAGGGCCGGGGATGTGGCCCAGTGGTCGAGTGCCCCTGAGTTCAATCCCCAGTACCACAAAAAAAAAAAAAAAAAAAAAAAAAAAAAAAAAAAAAGCATAGTTGTCACCTGTCACATCAGAACCACTCCAGGGCCTGACAACTTCAGGGCTCTTTGTATTCCTTTTTTTTTTTTTTTTGGGGGGGGGGACTGGGAGTTAAACCCAGGGGTGCTCCCCCACCGAGCCACATCCCCAGCCCTTTTTATTTTTTATCTTGAGACAGGGTCTTTCTAAGTTGCTGAGGATGGCCTTGAACTTGCCATCCTCCACCTCGGCCTCCCAAGTTGCTGGAATCACAGGTGTGCGCCACCACACCCAGCCACTTTGTATTCCTTAGACCAAAATTCTCAGGAGACTCTAATGGCCCAGCCCATCTTTGGATGCCACGCCACGTCACAGGCTCGGTCATTGTCTGCTTCATGGTCAAGAGCTGGTCCAGTTTCATTGGCTGAGGACTGTCACCCCTTGGTGCTCTTTGGGAAGCCACTTTTAACTGGCCCAGATTCAGCTTTAAAAAGTGAATGGCAGGTAAGGAGAAAAGTCCATCACTGGCTCAGAGCATGACATTCTTTTTTTAAAAAAATATCATTCTATTTGCTTTAGTTGTACATAATGCATTTTATTTTTACGTGGTGCTGAGGATCGAACCCAGCCACGCACGTGCTAGGCGAGTGCTCTACCGCTGAGCCACAACCCCAGCCCAATGACATTCTTAATGAAGGCACCCACAGCAAAGAATTTTTTCAGCAGATGCCATACGCTTCCTTCCCCCCAAAAAGAGTATTGACTCCTGAAAACTGGAGCTAATGGGAGGGTTTTACCCAATCTAAACAGTCTTTGAAGAGCAGAAACTTGCATAGTCTCTGCATTACTTAAAAGCAAATGTTTTTCCCAAGGGCCAATGATTCCTGGTGGTTTCCTTGCATAGCCGTAGACCATGTCACGCATTTGAGTGGATGAGGCATAAAGCAACTGAACAGCTTGCCAAGACACGAGACTCAAGCTGGGTGACCAGAGTGGCCTCTTGCTCACCTCCTCCTCCATGAAGAATCACAGTTACAGGAGCACAGAGGCATTCTGAGGTGAGCAAGTGTGGAACGACACTGGAAATCAGCAAGACAGAGATTAGAACATTGCAAGATTCAGAGACCTGGGACAACAGCATATAAGAAAAATAAAATGCCCCAGCATGTGCCTGCCCAGCTCCACGCTGGTCATCCTAGCTCGTGGAACACTTCCCAGTCCTCACAGGCTTGCAGAACACTTAGGTAAGACACCTGAGACAGAAGACATGCACAGGAGCTTTGCTTTGGAAAGGGTTCTCCCATCGTGGTGCTATAGCCAGCAGCCATCGTGACACAGCAGCTACTTTCTGAGTTGCAGTGGTCTCAGAGTCAGAGACCCCTGCACGGTCCCACCTCTGGGACCCCAGAGAAAACACACTGCGCTGGTTCAGTGGAGGAGCTGCCTCATGAGCCAGCTGGGCCCAGCAGAGTGTCTGTGACCCCAGCTCACTGGGTGGCCCTCACTGCAGGGCGTGGGTGTTGTGACACGGGGAATGAAGGACACCCCCTCAAGTTCAGGGCACTTGCCCTCTGAGACCAAGGGTATGGCCAGACACACGTGGATTCACACCAGGGCCAGGACTGCAGGCAGGAGCCCACGCCGCTCCTACTGCCCCTCCGGCCTGCTCCACCATGCTCAGGCACCTGTAGCGGACAGGCAGGGGTGACCACTGTGCTTCCTGCAGCTGCCCTGCCCACCGGGGCATTCTAAGGGGACCTTGAGCACTCCAAGATTCCAACGCTCACTCCACCCCCAGGTGCACAGCCGGGGGGTGGCCACGAGCAACTTCTCTGGCTCTCACTACCATCCCACCCCTGGGCATGCGCTGCCACGCCACCTACGCGGTTCCCACTTCTGCCTCAGCTCAGTGCCTTGGCGGGCCATGTCCGGACTGGGTGAGTGCCACAGTGAGGGATGCAGTTCCACCACTGTCTCTCCCTGTGTGGAACCCGGGCACACTCCAGTGACTGGTTGGAGGACAAATGTATCAAATGCCTCTGCCAGTGCACAGGCCTTTGCTGGTAGCCTCCATCACCCAATAGGGGCCACCACTCCCACTGCAGGAGTAGCCACACAGTGAGCACCCCGCACCCACTGCCGTCTGCACCACACCTGCCCGACTGCCCTCGTGCCCCACTCCTGCATGGCCCACAGAGACAGAGAGTCTCTCCACCATAGTATGCACTGTGACCAAAACTGTGAATCACAGCTAAAGAAGCTATAGGGAGACAAGGCTGTGGTGCCCAGTTAGAATCAGCACCAACACTGCACAACAAACCAAATCCCCAAGACACGGCTTCAGGTGACAGCTGCTCATTAGGAAGGTCCACAGCACCTCTCAAAAGAAGAAATAACCAATGGTCAACAAATACATGAAAAAGTGTTCAGCATCTTTAGCAATCGGGGAAATGCAAATCCAAACCACACTGAGATTTCATCATATTTTGGTTAGAATGCAATCATTAAGAATACAAATAATAATAAATGCTGGAAAGGGTGTGATAAGAAAGGAATAGTTTTATACCATAGGTGGGACCATAAATTAGTACAACCACTGTGGAAATAAGTATGGATGCTCCTCAAAAAACTAGGCATGGAACCACTACATGACCCAGATATACCACTCCTCAGTATTTATCCTAAAGAATTAAAGTCAGGCTGGGTGCAGTGGCCCACACCTGTAATCCCAGCGACTTGGGAGGCTGAGGCAGGAGGATCACAAATTCAAAGCCAGCCTCAGCAAAAGTGAGGTGCTAAGCAACTCAGGGAGACCCTGTCTCTAAATAAAATACAAAATAGGGCTGGGGATGTGGCTCAGTGGTCCAGTGCCCCTGAGTTCAATCCCTGGTACCAAAAAATAAAAATAAATTAAAAAAAAAAAATAGTTAAAGTCAGCATGCTATAGCAATACATGCATATTTTTAGCAACCCAATTCACAATAGCCAAACTATGGAACCAACCTAGATGTTCATCAATGGATACATGGATTTTAAAAATGTGATACACACACACACACACACACACACACAATAGAGTTTTATTCAGCCATAAAGAATGAAATTATGAGCCGGGTGCAGTGGCGCATGCCTGTAATCCCAGCACTTGGGAGGCTGAGGCAGGAGGATCATGAGTTCAAAGCCAGCCTCAGCAATGGCCAGGCACTTAGCTACTCAGTGAGACCCTGTCTCTAATAAAATACAAAAAAAAAGGGCTGGGGATGTGGCCCAGTGGTCGACTGCCCCTGAGTTCAATCCCAGGTACTAAAAAAAAAAAAAAAAAAAAAAAAAAAAGAATGAAATTATGTTATTTGTAGAAAAATGGATGGAGTTTGTGAGCATTATTGTTATGGTTTGGATATGAGGTGCCCCCAAAAAATTCATGTGCAAGACAATGCATGAAGGTTCAGAGGAGAAATGACTGGGTACAAGAGCCTTAACCCAATCAGTGAATTAATCTCCTGATAGGGATTAGTGAGTGGTAACTGAAGTGGCAGGGTGTGGCTGGAGAAGTAGGCACTGGGGTGTGGCTTTGGGTATATATTTGTATCCAGCTAGTGGAGCCTCTCCCTCTGCTTCCTGATCACGATGTGAGCTGCTTCCCTCTGCCACACTCTTCTGCCATGATGATCAGCCTCCCCCGAAGCCCTGAGGAATGGAGCCAGCCTTCTGTGGACTAAGACCTCTGAATCCCTGAGCCCTCAGATAAACTCTTCCTCCTCTAAAGTTGTGTTGGCCGGGTCTTTTAGTCACAGCAGCGGAAAAAGCTGACTAAAACAATTATATTAAGTGAAATTAGCCAGACCCAGAAAGTCAAGTGTCATATCTTTTCTCCCAAATGCAGAAGCTAGAGAGAAAAAAAAAAGTAGGGGGAAAGGGAAGTGGGATATCATGGAATATACAATAGAGTAAAGGGGGAGCCAGGGAGAGGGAGGAGGGGAGAGAAAGGAGAGCGACTGGGGAATGAGATTGGCCGAGCATGTATGAATATGTCACAATGAACCCCACTATTATGTATAATTATAATGTACCAATAAAAATTAACTACAAAAAAGTGGCACATGCTGTATGGTGTAGATAAAAAAGGAAATTTTACACCCTGTTGGTGAGATTGTAAATCAGTACAGCCATTATGGAGAACAGTATGGACAAAAAACAGAATTATCATATGATCCAGCTCTCCCACCGCCAGATACATATATAAAAAAATGAAATCAGCATGTCAAAGAGACAGCTGTACCTCCCAGTTTATTGCAGCATTATCAGCTGAGATACATGATCAGCCTACATGCCCGTCAATGGATGAATGGACAACGAAAATGTGATATGTATACAGAATGGAATATTATTCAGCCACAAAAAAAAGAATGAAATCTTGTCATTTGCAGCAAGATGGATAAAACTGGAAGATATCATGTTAAGTAAAATAAGCCAGATACAAAAAGACCACAGGTTCTACCTCACATGTGACCACCAGGAACTAAGAAAGGCCCAGAAAGAGGCGTATAAAAAAGGGTATCATTTTCAATTTCACATTTTTTTATTTTTAGAGCCACTCCTTCTTTTTATAATCCAGGTTGACCGGAAGCAAATAGGAAGGGTAGGACATGAAGTTGGTTTTTTTTTGTTTTTTGTTTTTTGTTTTTTTTTTTTTTTTTTGTGTGGTACCGGGGATTGAACTCAGGGGAACATGAAGTTTTCATTCTTCCATTCCCTTCAAACCAAGGCTCACACCTGCACCTGCCCACCTGCTCCACACCTGCCAAACTTCTAAACTCTATTTCTTCAAGGGACTGAATTGTGTCCCCCACATCAAGTTCACAGGTTGAAGCCCTAACCCCAATGTAATGGTACTTGGCTTTGGGGAGGCTTTAGGTTTAAATGAGGGCAGCAGCCAAACCTTTGTGATGGAATTTGCACACCCCTATAAAATGGATCTTGGACTTCCCAGGCATCATAGCTATGAGAGAGAAATGTCTGTTCTTTAAGCCGCCCTGTCTGTCCGTCCGTAGAATCTCACTATAACATCCCTAGCTGACTGAGACAATTTCCAAACAAATCCCCAGTGTGTCTACTCTTCTCCAACTCCACTGCCACCAGCCAATTCCTAGGGACCACCGTCTCTCCCCGGACCACTGGTCTCCCTTTCTGTTGTTTGCCCACACACGGCAACTAGAATTATTTTCTAAACTTGCAATTAGAAATAATGGCATCAAGCCGGGGCGCGGTGGCGCACGCCTGTAATCCCAGCACTTGGGAGGCTGAGGCAGGAGGATCACGAGTTCAAAGCCAGCCTCAGCAATGGCGAGGCACTTAGCAACTCAGTGAGACCCTGTCTCTAATAAAATACAAAAAAGGGCTGGGGATGTGGCCCAGTGGTCAAGTGCCCCTGAGTTCAATCCCTGGAACCAAAAAAAAAAAAAAAGAAATAATGGCATCTACTTCTAAGATGGAATGATAGGAAGTAGATATGCCCTCCTGCCTGAAGGAATTAAAAAGCCAAACAAGATATATGAAACAAAAAGTTCTCAAGACACTAATTAGGAAAGACATTGAAACCTAAGGAAAGAAACAAAGAGCTAAGCCTCCAATTGCCCCAGGTTACTGCTTCAGGAGACAGGGAGAGGCCATCGCACAGGGAGAAGCAACCAGACAGAGCCCAGGGGACTCCTTGAGTTAAGACAGAGTTAAGAGTCCTTGAATCCACAGAGGCTAGAGTTCAGGAGAAAGTATAAGGAAAAAAAGGTGCCTAAAGAGAAAACCTCAGATCCCTGCAGAGGGTCTCCCTGGAGGATTCAGGGAAGTACTAAATGCATATGAAAATACTACCCGGGCTAGGGCAAGAACTACCTGGGGCACTAGAGGGAAGAGTACCTGGCATCCACTCCAGGCCAGAAATAGTGCCTGTTCCTTCCAAGCAGACTGGAAACCTCATAATTCATGGGTATTAGGGTAGTAAGAAGGGTCTTGCCTTTATAGAGGAAAATAATTAGTCCTAAACCAAATGCTGCTGTAATCCTGCTTAACAAACCCTAAGAGATCTGAAAGGATTAAATTGTTTCCAGGACTTGGGGTGTAGATTCATGCTAGAGTGCTTGCCCAGCATACATGAGGCCCTGGATTCAATTCCCAACACTGCCAACATGCGCATACACACACACACCAAAAAAAAAAAAAAAAAAAAAAATCCTACTGTTTCCAAGTATTGTAACTTCATCCCAGAGCAAAACTCAAAAATATTGAAGAATAACAAATATTCAAATATTCAGAAATTCAGAATAACAAAAATATTTTAGGAAAATTATCCAGCACCCATAAAGGTGAAATTCATAATATCTGGAACCCAATAAAAAGTACACTCATACATAGAAACAGGAAAATAAGCTCTATAATGAGGAGAAAGATCAAGTCATTGAAACAAGCTCAGAATTAACACAGATATTGGAATTAGCAGACAAAACACATTAAGACAGCCATTAAAACCACATTCTATATATTCAAGGAAGTAAGTATAGCCATGGAAGATATGTTTTTTAAGGACCCAAATCAAAATTTTAGAAGTGAAAACTACAATATCTAAAATGAAAGGTGGACGGGATTAAGAGCAGGTTAGAAATTATGGAAGCAAATATTAGTGTAATTGAAGGCAAAGCAACAGAAACTCTATAAGAGAGAAATACAGAAAGAAAAAGACTAGAAGAAATAAATAGAGCTTCAGTGAGCAACAGGTCAATGCCAAGAGACCAATCATACATGCAATTGAAGTCCCCAAAAGAAGGGAGATAGACAGAAAAATAACTGAAGAAATAATGAAGAAATTTTGAAATTTGATGAAAACTATAAGCCCAGGGATCCAAGAAGCTCATCAAACTCCAAACACATGAAACATGAGGAAACCTACCCCAGACCAGAAGGGTGTGGGGAAGAGGGATGAGAGAGGAAGGGGAACAGGTCCAGGATGCAGTTGGTTAGGAAGAGTAACAGTGCTGTGCAGCACAGCAGGGTAGCAATCATTAAGTGAATAGTTCAAAATTGCTAGAAGAGAGAATTCGTTTCCATTTTTTTTTTAATATTTTTATTTATTTGCTTTTAGTTGTACACAATGCGTTTTATTCAATGCGCTTTATTTGTACGTGGTGCTGAGGATCGAACCCGGGTCGCCCACATCCCAGGCGAGCGCTCTACCGCTGAGCCACAATCCCAGCCCTCCATATTTTTTTTTTATATTTATTTTTTAGTTGTAGTTGGACACAATACCTTTATTTCATTTATTTATGTTTATGTGGTGCTGAGGATCGAACCCAGGGTCTAGCATAGGCTAGGCAAGCGTTCTACCACTGAGCCACAACCCCAGCCCCTAATTTTTTTTTTTTTTTTTTTTTTTGGTTGTAGATGGACACAATACCTTTATTTTATTTAGTTTGATTATGTAGTGCTGGGGATCAAACCCAGTGCCTCACGCTTGCTAGACAAGTGCTCTCCCACTGAGCCACAACCCCAGCCTTTTCCACATTTTTTATTGATGCATTATATAGTAGTACCTAATGATAGGACTTGTTACATGTTTGTACATGTACATAACATAACAATATAATTTGGCCGATATCACTCAGGAAAGAAGATTTCGAATACTCCCAACACAAAGAAATAATAAATGCCTGAGGTAACAGACATGCTGATTACCCTATTGTGATCAGTACACATTACATGTCTGCTGAAATGCCATATTGTACCCTTTAAATATGTACAATTACTAGGTGTCAATTAAATTTTTTCCATTTAAAAAAATAAAATAAAATAAATTTTAGAAAAACAAAAAACAAAGAAAACTACACATCATATCTAACCATTCAAAATCAGTACTAATGAACCTTGCAGTGACGCCTGTAATCCCAGCAACTTGGGAGGCTGTGGCAGGAGAATCTCAAGTTTGAGGCCAGCCTTAGCAATTTCATGAGACCCTAAGCAACTTAGTGAAACCCTGTCTCAAAATAAAAAATAGAAAGGCCTGGAGGTAAGCCAGGCACGGTGGCGCATGCCTGTAATCCCAGTACTTGGGAGGCTGAGGCAGGAGGATCGCCAGTTCAAAGCCAGCCTCAGCAATGGCGAGGCACTTAGCAACTCAGTGAGACCCTGTCTCTAATAAAATACAAAAAAGGGCTGGGGATGTGGCCCAGTGGTTGAGTGCCCCTGAGTTCAATCCCCGTTACCAAAAAAAAAAAAGGAAAGGCCTGGAGGTATAGCTCAGTGGTAAAGCACCCTTGGGTTCAATCCCCAGTAACAAAAAAAAAAAAAAATTAGTCTAATGAGGTTAGAGAAAGTATCCAGAAAATAAATAAGTAAAAGAGGGCTAGGGTTGTGGCTCAGTGGTAGAGCACTTGCCTCACACACATGAGGCCCTGGGTTTAATCCTCAGCACCACATAATTAATAAGTAAATAAATAAACAAACACATAAATAAATAAAAATAAAGATATTGTGTCCATCTACAACTAAAAAAAATATTTTAAAAAAGACATTGGGAACCAAGCAACAATAATTGCAATAAATTCTTAATAAAAAAAATGCAAATGAGAAGAGAGTGGAACTATATCTTTAAACTACCAAAAGAAAGAAGCACTAAGATGGTGTTGATAGTTCACAACAACCTAGTATGCACTTTGTAAGTACTAGAAGAGGGGAGCTTATAGATGTCAACACTAAGCAACCATAGAGAGAGAAAAGGTCGATTATCTTGACTGGATCAGTATATGTGATAGACATGTGCTGAAATAGCACTCTGTACTCCATAAGTACAATTATACATACTAATAAAATTTATTTTTCATTTATTTAGTTAGTTAGTTAGTTTGGTTACCAGGGATTGAACTCAGGGGTGCTTAACCACTGAGCCACATCCCCAGTCCTTTTTTTATATTTTCTTTTGAGACAGAATCTCACTAATGTGCCTTGGGCCTTGCTAAGTAGCTAAGGCTGGCTTTGAACTTGATTTTTTAAAATGTTTAAGGAGATAAAAATATAACTACCCTGATTTTATCATTATACACTATATACATTTATCTAATTACTACCTGCTACCCATAAGTTTGTACAAATTAAATGATACTTTTAGAAAAGACACTTTAATCTAGCATTCTATAATCAAAATATATGAAACCTGAAAGATATTCAGGACCAACAGACCCACACTAACAACAACAACAACAACAATATTAAAGAAAGTTCTTCAGACAGAAGGAAAAAGACCTGAAATGGAAATCTGGATCTACACAAAGGGGTAACAGTATATCCAAAAATATAAAGGAAGTTCTCATATTACTTTAAGTCTCTTTAAAAACTAATTAGCTGCCAGGCATGGTGGCTCACACCTACAATCCTCAGCAGGCAGGAAGCTGAGGCAGGAGGATCTCAAGGTCGAGGGCAGCCTCAGCAACTTAGCAAGACCCTATCTCAAAATCAAATAAAAAAAGATGGAAGCCGGGCGCGGTGGCGCACGCCTGTAATCCCAGCACTTTGGGAGGCTGAGGCAGGAGGATCGCCAGTTCAAAGCCAGCCTCAGCAATGGCGAGGCACTTAGCAACTCAGTGAGACCCTGTCTCTAATAAAATAAAATAAAATAAATGGCTGGGGATGTGGCCCAGGGGTCCAAGTGCCCGAGTTCAATCCCCAGTACAAAAAAAAAAAAAAAAAGAAAGAAAGAAAAAATAGTAGGAGCAGGGCTATCAAGTCATTTCCCCCAGTGGCTTACTTAAGAATATGCCAGTCTCATTTTTCAAAAACAAAATCTTGGGAATAACAGCTAACATATGGCCAGGGACTGTGGCAAGTGTTTGGCATGCACATTATAATTTAATCTTCACAATAAAGGTGAGTACCATCATCGTTCCTGTTATTTGTTCAGTAACTTGCTCAGCTACCAAACCAGTAGGAGGCAGAGCAAGAATTTAAAAGCAGGTCTCTTGGACTCAAGGGTCTAACTTTCAACTCCAGCTTTCACAGAGGCTAAATTTTCTCAGAAGAAATAGTAGATGGGATTTTTTCAAGATCCGAAGCTTTCCCTAGCCCCCTCCAAATGTTCTCAGCACAAAACAAGAAAATGTCCTCCTAAGTTCCATGGGTCCTTCCTCAAAGAGTCTCAAACTATTAGTATGAAATTTTAGAGATCATCAACT
Organism: Tamias sibiricus; assembly: GCA_025594165.1. Lineage (NCBI taxonomy): Eukaryota > Metazoa > Chordata > Mammalia > Rodentia > Sciuridae > Tamias > Tamias sibiricus. Next base: position 19,550,391 of record CM046662.1, read on the forward strand.
CCAACATCCTCATTTTTCAGGAGAGGATAAAGAGGCCCAGATAGGACATGCATACAGAGAATAACGCACAGCTATTAAATAACCCTGGACTCCAAGCCCTAGTTTTGTAACTTTGAGCAAGTTACTGAAACTCTCTGACCCTAGTTTCCCTGTGTATATATAACATAGAAACAATGATAGCATTAACCCTGGACTTGTCTCTGCAGTGGTGATATTCTGTTCATATCACGCAGGAAATGATTTTAGGGGTACATAAAGCTTGAAATAGCATGGATCCACATAATGAGAGAAAATTGTTCCTTTTTCACTTCTCTGTGAGTCTGGATGACTTCTGTGAGGATAGTCTGAATTCAGTGCTAATATGTCTTTAACACTAGTTCAACTCCCTCTAAAGACAGAGAGCATAGACCTTACCAGCATCAGCAAGAATTCAGTAACTTTGTTTTCTTTCTTTCTCTTCCTCCTTCTTCTCCTCCATCTCCTCCTCCTCCTCCTTTCCTTCACTACTCCTCCTCCTCCTCCTCTTCTTCTTCTTCTTCTTCTTCTTCTTCTTCTTCTTCCTCTTCTTCTTCTCTTTTTCTTTTTTTCTTTATGTCACCCTCTTATTATGTCAAGTTTTCCATTTATACATTAAAGTTTCCATTTAAATGTATGTATTTAGGTTAAAGAAAAATTGAGTCAATTTAAAGAAAACTATTACATGAATTACCACTGACTCTAATGCAAAGTAACCTTAAGAACAATTTCAATTAAAATAAACGCCTTTCTTCATAATCACTTTGTAAGTAAGTGACTCAAAACTAAAACTTTAAAAGCACATGACTGTACTCAGGGTGGGTACATGTGACTAGAAATCCATCACACTAACTTGGGGTCAGCTCTGCGTTCTGTGACTTCCTCTCTTCACTGCCCTCCCCACCCCTTCACCACTCAGGTGACCTCGAGAGGGGTCTAACAGAGGCCATTCAAGGAAGGGGAACAGCCTCTCCTCCCAGAGGCTTAAAGCTGTGTGGAGTTCACAGGCGTGAAAGAGGTATGCCGCCCCCTGGTGGACAGTTTGGAAAACCAGCTCCAACGCCTCTGCTTTCTGGTATGCTCACTCCTTAGGAAGCACTTTCCTTCCAGGTCTTGCATAAGCCTAAGTGTACAATGCCTGTGAATTTCATGACTTAGGGATAGTAAAGCGGATGTTGGAAACGTTAAGAAGGAAAATTCCTTAGGCCGATTGTGTTGAGTAGAGTTTAATTGAGCAAAGAACAAAACAAAGCAAACTAGAACATGATTCTCAAAATCAGGTGGCTCCCGGAAGCAGTTTCCAAGAACTCCAACCAACACCATGATCACACTAATCAGACAACATTTATTTTTTTTTAAAAAAGGGAGTGGGGGGGGCTGGGGTTGTGGCTCAGCGGCAGAGCGCTCGCCTCGCATGTGCGCGGCCTGGGTTCTATCCTCAGCACCACGTAAAAACATAAATGCATTGCATTGTGTACAACTAAAAGTAAATAAATAAATATTTTAAAAAAAGGGAGTGGGGGACACAGAAAGCTACTGATTGGCTACTGTCCGTCCATCAGACAGTCAGTCAGTTACAACTTAGTTAATTATAATTGGCTACAGGGCCTCCGGTGGCCAGCCAGATCTGGTTACTGTGACTAAACTCTATAATGGTTTGGTCTGTTTGGGCTGGCAACAAGTTCCCAATCCAAATCCATGGCCTCCTTCAAAATTTTATTTAGCACAAAATGAAAGGGGGTTTGTGTCTGATAAGGCTGAGGACCACTGTCCTGGAGCAGTAATTACTGCTCCCTGGTTTATTTACAGAGAGGGCAGGTCATGCCCCTGTGGGGACCATTTCATCCTTCCAAGAGTACCTTCTAGCTGGATGCTATGGAAGTTACCCATCCCATTACAGCTGGAGTTTCCTGTTGTTAAAATGAGAGCCCATGCACACCCACACCCCATGGTGTGACTCCGAGGTTCCACGAGATAATGTATGTGAAGTGCACTCAGCTCAGATCTGGCAAGAAATAAAGCTCTATAAATGTCAAGCGGTGGTGGTAGCAGCAGTGATAATTTCCCTTCCACCAATCCTGCCACCCCAGTTTTAGGTAAAGAGGTCTCGGAAGTATGTTTTGACTGATAAAAAACAGAGTTAGGATTGTAGGGCAAAACTTATTAGCATACCCATCAAGCTGATAAGGTCCGACAGACATCACATCCCACTCACCACCCATCTCAGCTAAGAGAACATGTCCAGATTAGCCAAAGCTAGTGACTAGCAAGGCAGAAGGCGCCCTCTAGTGGCAAGGCTACATTATCTCAGGAAGAAGGGTAGGTGGTGGCCATGAAAAGCAGAGGACTTAACATAATTTTCACAGGGAAGGACGAATCAAGCATGAAACTGAGGCAGGAGGGAGTGTTGCCTAAAAGATACAAGCAGTAATTTGCTGTCTATTTGGTGGACCTTCGTAGGTTCCTTTTTAAATATATATATATTCTTTTAGTTGTTGATGGAACTTTATTTTGTTTATTTATTTATATGCAATGCTGAGATCGAACCCAGTGACTCACACATGCTAGGCAAGCACTCTACCACTAAGCCACAACCCCAGCCCCCATGGATTCCTTTTTCATATGACTCTTCTGGACAGGAAGTGAACTGTCCCAGGTCAGATCCTAAGTCAAGGGCGAAGTTTGGAATTGAGCCTATAAAGATATTGACTACAAAACTAGAACTCTGCTGAGTGGCAACCCTCCCCACCCAAAGTAGGAGCTGTGACATGCCATTTTATATCCTTCACAGCACTTAGCACAGATAGCATTTGACATATAACAGATATTTAATGATTTGATGGAATAATAACATTTATGAAATGATCACTGTTTCCAGCACTATTAATACATCATTTCATTGGTTGCTCACAATAACTGTGAGCAGAAATAACCTAGTTTACCAATAAGGAAATTCAGTCTCAGAGAGGGTAAGTAACTTGCCTAAGATCACAAAGCCAGGATTTGAATCCAAACATACTTAACTCCAGAGCCTGGGCTCTCATTTCACCAGACCAGCAGTTCCCAAACAGCTTGGTCTCAGAATTCCATAACATACTTAAAAAGTAAAAAGACCACAAAAAGCTTTTGTTCCAAAGGATAATATCTATCAATATTTACAGTGGTGGAAATTATAACTGAGGACATTTTTAAATATTTACCAATTGATATAAACATTACCATAATAAGCCCATTAATGTTAACACAATTAAAATATTTTATGAAAGATAACAATTTTCTCAAATAAAACAAAATTGAGAAAACTGACATTGCCTTGCGTTTTTGCAAATCTCTTTAATATCTGGCTGACAAGAAGACAGCTGGATTCTCATAGCTGCTTCTGCGTTCCGTCTGCTGCGATGTCACACTTCAAATAGCTTCTGGAAGATACCACGGTACGCTTTGAAAGAATGAGAGTTAAATGGGCAAGTCACATGTTAGTACTATTACTGAAATGAATTTGACCTCATGTATCGCCCCCCTAAAGGGTCTTGGGGCCCCTGAGATCTCTGGACACCCTTTGGGAGTCACTGCTCCATGACATTCTGTCAAAGGGACAAACGGACAAAGAGCTCTGTCCTCCAGGGAGTTCATCCCACCTGCAGCCTCATTGACTTTGCCAACTCCAGTTCCTCCTCTACTTTTCCCCCTCCATTCTTTCTATTTTCCTGTCTCCTAACGCAACTCTCTTCCTCTGTGCTATGGATAGGGCCACCAGGGGGCTATGATGAACCTCAAGGTGAAATCCTTGGTGCATAATGAGGGGCTCTGTCTTAATCCTAGATGCATGCTCTTGCTCCTTATGACCAAGGAGCAAAATACCCATTCCTGTTAATTCACATCTAAGGAAAAGAACGTGTGAAAAATCTTCACCTAATTTCCTGTAGACTAAGAATAAAAATCATCAGAGAAAATACTCTCATATAGATTTTTTTAAATATTTATTTTTTAGTTATAGTTGGACACAATACTTTTATTTATCTATTTATTTTTATGTGGTGCTAAGGATCGAAACCAGGGCCTTGCATGTGCTAGACAAGCACTCTACCGCTGAGCCACAACCCCAGTCCTCATGTAGATTTAATTAAAACATATAAATGAGTCATTAATAGCAGTATCCTAAAAGACATCCTATTGTTGGGAGTGGTGGTGGATGCCTGTAATCCCAGCAACTCAGGAGGCTCAGGCAGGAGGATCACAAGCTTAAGGCCAGCCTCAGCAACTTAGTAAAACCCTGTGTCAAAATTTAAAAGGGTTGGCTGGGCGTGGTGATGCACGCCTAGCACTTGGGAGGCTGAGGCAGGAGGATCGCCAGTTCAAAGCCAGCCTCAGCAATGGCGAGGCACTTAGCAACTCAGTGAGACCCTGTCTCTAATAAAATACAAAAAAGGGCTGGGGATGTGGCCCAGTGGTCGAGTGCCCCTGAGTTCAATCCCCGGTACCAAAAAAAAATTAGAAGGGTTGGAGATATAGCTCAGTGGTTAAGCAGGGTTTGAACTCTGGTACCAAAAAGTAAAAATAAGAATAAATTACAGCATATTTCAGACCTAGAGGAACCATGCATGGCTCCCCCGGCTGCCATCTCTCCTCTGGTCACCAACTCTCACCTCCCCAAGAGCATCCATCATAAAGGGAAGCCCTGCTCCACTCCCCACCCCCAGCCAGAGGGTGGGGTAGCATCTCCCTGCATCCTCATTGCTGCTTCCAGACCATGCTCCCTAAAACTCTGGTTTAGAATCTCAGGTCCTCAGACAGCCATTGCCTGCTGCCCACACCTGTGTCGTCGTCTTCCATCCTTGAACACTTTGGCCTGGTGCTCTGCCGTTCTAACACAACTCCTGTGTGTGCAAGCCAAGGAAAGAGGCCTCGGAAGGAATCAGCCCTACTGACCCCTTGGTGTTCAAGTCTAGTCTCCAGAAATGTGAGAAAATAAATATCAGTTGTTTCAACAACCTCTGGCTTTTGGTTGGTTTAAGACTGGGTCTCACCGTGTTACTCAGACTCCCCTTGAACTCCTGATCTTCCCTTTTCCACTCAGGAGTAGCTGGAATTGTAGGAAGGCACCACTGTACCCAGACACTTTGGGTGGCTCACTGTGGCAGCCTGACTGCAATAATACACCATCCGTGTCTGGATTAGTCTTTAATTTCAGGAATACATCCCTCCCATAACATTCAACATCCCAGCTGGGCGCGGTGGCGCACGCCTGTCATCCCAGCACTTGGGAGGCTGAGGCAGGAGGATTGCCAGTTCAAAGCCAGCCTCTGCAATGGCGAGGCACTTAGCAAATCAGTAAGACCCTGTCTCTAATAAAATACAAAAAAGGGCTGGGGATGTGGCCCAGTGGGTGAGTGTCCCTGAGTTCAATCCCCGGTACCAAAAAAAAAAAGAAAGAAAGAAAGAAAGAAATTCAACATGCCTGGTTTTGAGTACATGTGTGATTTTATGTTCCTTTTCCAAGGTCTATCTTTTCCTGTCTCTCTTCTCATGACCGTCTCTTCATCATCTCACCAACCACACTCATCCCTCCGCTCTAATGACGAGGCAGGACTGAAATAAAAGCTGTTATGTGGCTTGAGTTACATGCCACGTCCTCAACTAGGAATACAAAACAGTGTACTCAGTCTCTTGGAAGATGAAGATGATTTTTCATCAAATGCTCCACCTCTGAGTTGGTCCCCTGCGGGGTTCCTAATGCAGGAAGCTAGGAGCCAGCGGTAGCCTGGGCTCCAAGCAGCATGCCAGTGGCCACCAGCTTCCACCTCTAGGGCTGCAACCTGGAGGTGAGAGGTGCTCCGTGCCATTGCCATGGAAACCCCTCCCAATCCTCAGGCACCAGAGGAAGGTGGGGCCTGCTGTTCCGTTGCTTGCTGAGAGAAGTGGTTTATCAGTCCTGGCTCCTTTTGTAGGAAAAAAAGCCTCTTCAAAGGGATAATAGGCACATATCCTCCTGGGAGCCCTGCACCCAGGGACAAAGGCAGGACAATCTGCTCTCTTCTTCCTGCTATGATTCAATTCCACAAACTGGCCATTTGTCTGTTTCAGGTAAGACTTGGGAACTACAAAAATACACGGGCCCCTTGGCAAGTGCTCACAATAGCTGGAGACGAGGAACAGATCTTCGGTCTGATTGTTCCTGTCATTTGAGCACACGTGGCCATGTCCCCAAAGCCACTGAGCACAGCATATTCAAAAGTTAGCTCTAGGCTCACAGAGACGCTGGCTCTGAGAGCATCAACCAGGAAAGAGGACGAGAGGAGGTCGTCAGCTTTTGGGGTTTGCAGGGGCTGTGTCTGCAGTCGGACACACCAAGAAGCCACAAGAAGCTCTCAGTGAACAAATGAAGGATGGGATCTTCAAGAGGGGCCAGCTGGCACCACCAATGGAGCCAAGCATGGTGAGGCTCCTGGGGGAATGTCCTGGGAGCCTGAGAATGTGGTATGTGTCCTTTTCAGTCTTCTTACCACACTACAGGAAGAGAGGACAATCACTGGTAGGCGGGGACTTCCCTACTCTGGTACTCGCTCCTGGTCCTGGGATTTCTCAAGTTGGACACCTGCTGCTGCAGCCCAGACACCACATCTGAAGATCTCCATGTGGTGTTCCTGAGAAACCTTTATCTATTAGGGTTCTCTGTGGCCCTCAGAGGATGAAAAGGACCCCAGGAGTTACTAAGGGCTGTGCACGGGCCGTGGACAGCCCCTAGGCAACAACAAGAGGACCATTTGGGAAAGACTAGAGAGGAGAGACACAGCTGCCGTTCTCAGGAGGGGTGGGTGTCCTCAACCTAGGCCACACAGAGACCTCCCCATGGGTGGAGGCCACCAGCATCCTACCTCTGAACCCAACACCCAGAACAAAGCTAGGATTCTCCCCCTAACAACTAGCCTGTCACAAGTGGCTGTCCTCCTGGACCTGGGGCTTAATTAAGGCCCCATGAAGTCCCCACACCTGAAGGGGAGCAGGGAGCTCAGAGACCAGAATAGGCATCCATGCTCTGGCCCAGCTCTTGCTTGTGCTGAGTAAGAGGGAGGAGCCGGAAGGGAGTCCAGGCCTCAGGTTTAAAAAGCAGGACAAGGCCTATATTCAAAACCAAAATTTACTTTCAAAGGAAAGTAAACGGAAGGCTACAAAATCCGTTAGGACGCTATCAAGCATCACCCACCACCCAGCAGTCAGATGCACAAAGCGCATCAGGTAGCAGTGATACGCTGGTTGCCGGTGACGAGTTCTGCTCCCCCAAATGTCGAAGTTTGAACATTAGAGAAGCACACCGAGGCAAGCATATAAAGCAGGGTTTATTTAAAAGGGGTAACATAGACTTCTCCAGAGAGGGAGAAGGGGGCCATTGCTGGTAAACTGGTATCCCCAGAAGCGAGGCAGGTCTGGCTTTTTTTATATGTCCCAGGCTTCCTTTGTTCTCCTGCCCCCTTCCCCTCATCTCTCTCCTTCTGCTTATGTGACCAGGCCCTGTGGGATGGCCAAAAGGTGAGAAGCAGATGGGCTGAAGGGGGAAGGGCAGGATGGAGCAGCCCAGGACACAGGAATTAACAACTTTGTAGCTCCCTGTAGGGAGGGGCAGTTCCTGGGACAGGTCACCTTGGCAACAGGTTGGGGCAGGGCCAGGTTCTTGATAAGGGTGGAGGAAGGGCTCTGAAGGAATTAACATCTCAATCCCTCAGGAGACAGTCTGCCATCAAGTCTCCAACTTTCCTGGACTCACTCAAAATTGGCTTTCTTGATCTGACCTGACTTGATTTACCTACCTATACTGACTGCCTATCAGATTCTGGCTTCAGTGGTGCACGGCTGTAATCCCAGCACTTGGGAAGCTGAAGCAGGAGGATTGCGAGTTTAAAGCCAGCCTCAGCAATGGCAAAGCACTTAGCAACTGAGTGAGACCCTGTCTCTAATAAAATACAAAAAAGGGCTGGGGATGTGGCCCAGTGGTCGAGTACCCCTGAAGCCAATCTCCAGTACCAAAAAAAAAAAAAAAAAAAAAAAAAAAAAACTACATCTATACAGGCATTTCTCCTTGTCATTATTTCCTAAATATAGTACTACTGCTTACATAACGTTTACATTGTATTAGGCATTATAAGTAATGTAGAGATGACTTAAAGCATGTAGGAGTGAAGCCAAAATCTGATAGGCAGTCAGTATAAATAGGCAAATCAAGTCAGGTCTGGTCAAGAAAGCCAATTTTGAGTAAGCCAATTTGGGGAAGTTGGAGACTTGTCCCCTGAGGGATTGAAATGTTAATTCCTTCAGAGCCCTTCCTCCACCTTAATCAAGAACCTGCTACAGCCCCAACCTGTTGCCAAGGTAACCTGTCCCAGGAACTGCCTCTCCCTACAGGGAGCTATAGAGTTGTTAATTACCGGGTCCAGGGCTGCTCCATCCTGCCCTTCCCCTTCAGCCCATCTGCTTCTCACCTTTTCGCCATCCTACAGGGCCTGGTCACATAAGCAGAAGGAGAGAGATGAGGGGAAGAGAGCAGGAGAACAACAAAGGAAGCCCTGGGACATATAAAAATGCAGAACTGCCTCGCTTTTTGGGATATCAAGATACCAGCAATGTCCCCCTTCTCCCTCCCAGGAGAAGTGTCTGTTACCCCTTTCAAATAAACCCTGCTTTATCTGCTTGCTTCTCTAATGTTCAAACTTCAACATTTGGGGGAGCAGAACTCGTCACCAGTAAATGGCGGTATCAGGAGGATGGCACAGGTTAAACACTATGCCATTTTGCATAAGGGACTGCGTGAGCACTGGTATCAATGGGGCATTCTGGAATCAATTCCCTACAGATACCAAAGGACAACAAGTGTCTGGATGGTGTAGTCTAATTGGCTAATACAGCATATGGGGGGGGGGGCGGGGACCTAACCCAATCTTGGCAGTCAGGAAGGACTTCCATTACAAGCACCTCAGTGGAGAGTTAATGGATGGACGAGTGTGAGCCAGTCAAATGAGGAGAGAGCACAGTATCTCCAGAGGGGCTACCAGGAGGCCTGGAGCACTGCACTCAACAACTTGAGATTTTATCCCAAGACAGAGAGACATCATCCAAAAGTGAATGAAGTGGAGGCTGAGTGTTTAATGGACCTGGGTTTTTTTTTTTTTTTTTTTTTTTAATATTTATTTATTTGCTTTAGTTGTACACAATGCAATGCATTTATGTTTATGTGGTGCTGAGGATCGAACCCGGGCCGCACACGTGCAAGGCGAGCGCTCTGCCACTGAGCCACAATCCCAGCCCTGGACATGGGTTTCTTTAGGGGGGAATTAGAGTGATGATGTTTGCATGCACTGAACGTACTAAAAGACACTGAACTTCAAAATGGCAAACTCTATATTATGTGAGTTTTAACTCAATTTTTAAAAAATGACAACTAGAAAGAACTTTCAATTCCAACCAAGATGGAGTAAGAGGGACCAGATTTATACCCTCCTGCCTGAAACAACCCAAAAACAGTACAAAATATTTGAAACCAGGCTTCTAAGAGAGTGGATATCAGGCAACAAAGAATGGGATCCACGAGGAACAAAAGAGGTGAACAAGAAGACTGTCCCAGTTTGCTTTGAGGGTTTCCAGGCTGCAGGACTCCAGCAGAGCCCAGCCGACTTTCCTGAGTTGAAGAAAAAGAACAGTCAGAGGAGACTGAGGGCAGCCAAAGGCAACTGGAGCTTACAGAGCAGAGCACTGGCACAAAGAGACTGGCATCGAGAGAGACCCCTGGAAAATTTGCAGAGTGCGTCCATCTAGTATTCAGAAGAACGCTGATCAACATTTGGCATGTGAGAAAACGAGCCTAAAGGATTGGAGGGAAGAGCACCTCGAGTTCTCATAAGGCCACAGACAGTGTCTGTTCCACCAGCCAGACTGTATAAAGCCTCATAATTCACAGAACAGTGGGTAGAGTCCCAAGAGTCTTATACCCAAGTAGTCGGGGGAAATTAGCCACAGGCTAAAAGCTCCACTGGTGTGGCTAACAAGCCTTATAGGTGCGCGCGTGCGCACGCGCACACACACACACACACACACACACACACAAAGTAAAATTCATGCAAGTACAAAAACAACCCATGATAAAAAAAGAAAAACCAAACCAGAACTGACCCAGATGTTAGGATGAACAGACAAGGACATTAAAAGATTTTGAAAACATGTGTTAAATATTAAGTAGAGACATGGAAAATATAAGACAGACCCACGCCAAAATTCTACAGCTGAAAACAACCTCTGAAGTCTAAATGACACCATCACGTTTGCTCAATTGGAAAGCTCATCTGGCTGCCATCTGGAGGGTGGATTGGGGGTATCTATTAAAGCATGCTACTATTCTGACAGCACAGGTAAGAAATGACAGTCTGAAAGAGTCGCAGTAGAGCTGGGCAGAATCGGGCCTTTTTGAAACATTTGAGAAGTGGCACTGCAGGCCAGATGTGCGGTGAGCCAAAGATGACGGGAAGGTGAGCCAGAGGTGAGGAAAGCAAGCTTGTCCTTCACTTGAGATGGGGTCAGAGGGCACCAACTGCCTCACATGGAATCGGAGATGGGCAAGACAAGCCTGAGCAATAAATGCAGTTGGGGAGGCCACCCCCGTGAAGCCAGATGCAGGCGTCCCGTGGGGTACCCGATACAAGGAGGAGCTGTGCAGTCAAGTTACTGGAGGCTGTTGCAGCTGACTTCTGCAGAGAATGGAAGAGGGTGACACCCGAGTGCCAGGCAGGGCCAGAAGAGTTCAGAGTTTATCCAAGGCACAATGTGAATGGACTGGCAGGCTTTGAGCAGGAGACCAACAATTGTTTTTACATTTAAAAAAAAAATTTTTTTTTTTGGGGGGGGGGGTTACTAGGGATTGAATTTGGGGGCACTCGACCACTGAGCCACATCCCCAGCCCTATTTTGTATTTTATTTACAGACAGGGTCTCACTGAGTTGCTTAGCACCTCACTTTTGCAGAGGCTGGCTTTGAACTTGTGATCCTCCTGCCTCGGCCTCCCCAGCCGCTAGGATTACAGACATGCGCCACCACGCTGGGCTTAAAAGATCATTTTCTTCAATGGTGGACAAAGCATGGGCAGGAAGGGGCATGGCAAGCAAACGACCAGCTAGAAGGCTTTGGTCATTCAAAAGATAACAGTTTGCATGTGACAAGTGGAAAGAAGCGAGTAACTATGAATACATACCAGAAGCAGATCCATCAGGCCAGGTTTTTTATTTATTTTGCCAAAGTGGAAATTGAACGCAGGAACTCTCTACCACTAATCTACATCCCCACTCCTTCTTATTTGAGACAGGGTCTAAGTTGCCCAGGCTGGCCTTGAACTTGTGATCCTTCTCCCTCAGCATCCCAAGAAGTTGGGATTATAGGCATAAGCCACCACACCGGCCCCAGGCCTGGTTTTAGAATAGATGTGAAAAAAGATGAACACGGATAGGGAAGAAGTGACAATTGTGGCTCCCACATTTATGACAGGAGTAAATGCCACTTACTGAAGTACAGAAAGCTCACACAGGAAGGGGAGAATGAAGAGTTCCAGTTTAGATAGAATCGATGAGACCGGGCTGGGGTTGTGGCTCAGCGGTAGAGCGCTCGCCTAGCATGTGCGCGGCCTGGGTTCGATCCTCAGCACCACGTAAACATAAATGCATTGCATTGTGTACACCAAAGCAAATAAATAAATATTAAAAAAAGAGAGAGAGAGAAAGAATCGATGAGACCACAAGTAAGCGATGACAGAGAGGACGTGGTGTTTGGGGAGAGACCTGGGTTAGATACCTAAATGGGACGTTATCAGCACATAGGTGAAGGGACTGACCCGTGAGAGGAGGGGCACTCTAGGCAAGGTGCAGGTCTGCAGAATAAATGGTAGCAAGACACTCCTGTTAACACCCATCCACTCTACTAGGGAGGACAGTGTCCAGGGAGGCAGCAGTGGTGAGATGAGAAAGGCAGCAGTTTAAACAATAAAGGTAGGATTAAGGTATGTCTTATTGCTAACAGGTGCCAGAATGTAAGACGACAGCAAAAATCCCAAGATAAAAATTACCAATATTCGTGGAGCATCTGCTTAAAGTTCTCAACATCTCAACACACATTAAATGTATTGCCATCTGACTAGCAGAGGAAAAGATCAAATCACCTCGTGCTCGGTGTTAACCCAGAGGACAGCAATTAATCATTAAGGGACTAACTAGTCCCCTTGCTCCCAGCCCTTGGTTCTTCCATTCCCAAGAGATGATTTTCAAAAGTTTCTATGTTTGAACATGAAAGTCATTCAGAATTACTTTGCTCTTCACTGTGACTCTGATGCATGAGGATATTAGACCTAATAATTCCCACTTGTTGGGGTTTTTAGCCCCCTACTCCTCTCGACCCGCAAGAGAAGAGGGAGCACGCCCCAACAAGGACGGATCGGGAAAGGTAAGAGCTGACTCTCCGCCTGCACCCAGCCCTCCTTTCGGAGGAGAATCAGACATGTCAGGGAGACCGGTCAAGGCACATGCTCAGTTTATTGAGGAAGTTGGACAGCCTTTATAGAAGACATGGGCCAATCAGCAGAAAGGTTATAGGGGAGCATAGGGAGCACGAGCAGATCACATTGGAGGAACAGCCACTAGCCTATCCTAGTGGTGGTTTGATTTTTCGTCATATGTCAGGGCAACACCCCTGGGCTAGGCCAAGTCCACGTATCAGGGAGTGGGAGACTGCCAGAGTTAGGTTTTCATTTCCTTGACTTAAATTTCTATTCTTTCGGCTGATGTGTTCTTAATGTCCCCAACACCCACTGAAACCCAGTGTCCTATAGGAGTCTTACCATATTCTCTTCTCTTAGTTCTCCTTTCTACTAATTCCAGAAATGCAGACTGATTCAGTTATGTTTAGAGGGTAGAGTTTTAAAGTCAGGATCAGTGGCTGTAGGTGTTCCTAGTATTCCACGCCTAATACCTTTCAGCTTCTTCCAAAAACAATGGCAATGAAAGGCTTAGAAAGGCTTCCCATGCTAACGTGACTGTTGCTGCTACAAAGGTTCCAGGGGGGAAGGCTCCCTCCCCACATAGCTAAGCATCAAGCAGGGATCAGATTCAAGTAATTCCATGACCCAAGCAAGGGAAGTAAGCTGAGGCTAGGTCCAAAAAGAGAACAAAAAGAACATTTCAGTTCCCCCTGGGGGACCCTTTGAAGTATGGTCTGTAGGACAGAAGGCCCACACTCCACCACCAGCCCTATGAGAGGTGAAAACCAACTACTATTGCCAGATCTGCTTTGCCAAGACATCCCAAAATCACAGATAAGAGAAACAACTGCCATTTTAAATGGTGGAAATGATACATTTTCAAAATTGTCAAGTACCTCCTACCCAAAAAAAAAAAAAAAAAAAATCCACAGACGACCATTTACAATGTCTATTTTGATTCCATAACCAGAGTTAGAGACAAAATGAAACAGGGAAAATCTGAGTAAACTTTAGCAGTATACCCCATTAGATTTACGGTAAATAATGCCTCTGGGATATCATCACCTTGGTAACGATGCTGTTTCAGAAACTTGGGAGGCAGTCAGTGCGCAGGGGCACACACCTGTAACCCCAGCACTTGGGAGGCTGAAGCAGGAGGATCACGAGTTCAAAGCCAGCTTCAGCAATGGCGAGGCACTTCGCAACTCGGTGAAACCCTGTCTCTAATAAAACACAAAAAAGGGCTTGGGGGGGCTGGGGTTGTGGCTCAGCGGCAGAGCGCTCGCCTCGCACGTGCATGGCCCGGGTTCAATCCTCAGCACCATGTAAACATAAATGCATTGCATTGTGTACAACTAAAGTAAATAAATAAATATTTAAAAAAAAAAAAAAAAGGGCTTGGGGGGGCTGGGGTTGTGGCTCAGTGGTAGAGTGCTCGCCTAGCACTTGCACAGCCCGGGTTCAATCCTCAGCACCACGTAAAATAAAAACGCATCGTGTACAACTAAAGCAAATAAATATTTTTTAAAAATAAAGGGCTGGGGAGCCGGGCGCGGTGGCGCACGCCTGTAATCCCAGCACTTTGGGAGGCTGAGGCAGGAGGATCGCGAGTTCAAAGGCAGCCTCAGCAATGGCGAGGCACTTAGCAACTCAGTGAGACCCTGTCTCTAATAAAATACAAAAAAGGGCTGGGGATGTGACCCAGTGGTCAAGTGCTCCTGAGTTCAATCCCCGGTACCACCAAATAAATAAATAAATAAATAAAAATAAATAAAGGGCTGGGGAAGTGGCCCAGTGTTCAATCCCCAGTACCAAAAAAAAAAAAAAAAAAAATCTTGGGAGGCCTCTTGTCTCTCTTAAACCCACTGGAACCAGACCCTTCTCTTGCACCTGCACAGGCATCCAATGGGCAACCTTTGACATGAGAGGACAGAAAGATCCACCCTCGGATCACACTCGCGCTGCCATTTTTTGCCATGGATCTTAGTGAGAGCCATCAGGTTGGACTGCTGGTGCACAGGCCAATTCCTCCACTTTCCCTGTCTCCAGTCACCTTCCCCCACCCCTCAGGCCAGCCTGTGACACCCGGGGAGAGTTCTGCTCCCTCACACACATATAACATTAGAGAAGCACGCCACGCCGAGGCAAGCATATACAGCAGGGCTTATTTAAAAAGGGGCAAAATAAGAAGGGGTAACAAACCTCTGCTAGGAGGGAGAAGGGAGCCATAGCTAGCACCCCAAGAAGTGAAGGTGTTCTGCCTTTTTGTATGTTCTAGGCTTCTTTTGTTCTCCTGCTCTTTCCCCCTTCTCTCTCCTTCCTGTGACTAGGCCCAGTAACTGCTTGGTGGGATGGCCAAAAGGTGGGAAACAGGTGGGCTGGAGAGGCCAGAGAAGAGTCATCTGGGGCAGGAAGGGGGCCCAGGGCAAATTAACAACTTTTACAACTCCCTGTAGGGAGAGAATGCCTGGCACAAGTTACCTTAGCAACAGGTTCTTGATAGGGGTGGAGGAAGGGCTCTGAAGGCATTAACATTTCAAACCCTCCATAGGCTACATCCCATAGACCTTAATTCCAAACATCCAGGAGGCAGATTTGAGACTCAGGGTTCCTACCGCACGAAAAAAACATTTTTAGCTCCATGTGGTGGCACACACCAGTAATCCCAGTGACTCGGAAGGCTGAGGCAGGAAGATCATAAGTTTGGGACCAGCCTCAGCAGCTTAGTGATACCTTGTATGGAAGTAAAAAAAAAAAAAAATTAAATGGACTGGGGATGTAGCTCAGAAGTGAAGCACCCCTGGGTTCAATCCTTAGTACCAAAAAAAAAATAGTCTGGCAAAACTGATTCAGTGTTTAGCATACTGTGTGGTAGGGCAGCAAAACAGAGCTCATTCAGTAACAAAAATATCAGCTCGGGCTGGGGTTGTGGCTCAGCAGCAGAGCGCTCGCCTCGCACATGTGCGGCCCGGGTTCGATCCTCAGCACCACGTAAACATAAATGCATTGCATTGTGTACAATAAAATATATATATCAGCTCTTAGGTTAGGGTTGTGGCTCAGTGGTGGAGCACTTCCTAGCACATGTCACGTGCAAGGCTCTGGGTTGGATCCTCAGCACCACATAAAATAAAGGTCTAGCTACAAAAAACAAATATTTTTTAAAAAAATATCAGCTCTATCATTTTCTAGCTCTTCATGCCTTCGGCAAACCAGTAATCTAAGCCTCACTGTCCTCATCTGAAAAATGTCAGAAATAATACTTATCAAATCGTTAATGTCCAACAGAGGATAAACAGTTGAATACGGTTTCTTACAGGTACACAGTAGATTTTACTATGGGTAAGTTATCTGTAGTGATCTTCAAAGAATCTAACTGAAGATCCCAAGGAGGTTGAGTTCTCAGATTTAAAGCCTTTCAAATTCTGGTTACTGAGTACTGAGTAATAAAGTCATTAGAAACTAAACAGAACCAGCAATAAAGAATGCCTAGCAATAAATACCTAATGAGCTGGAAGTGGCTTTTCTAATTAAGAGATCTGATAACTGTCACTAGTTAATGGCCACAAAAAAAAGCAATGAAGTAAACAATGAAGGGTATATTTGTCAGGGAAGACAGTGGCAGCTTCTAAAATAAGCCGTTAAAACAAACCATAAGGTTTTAAGGTAAGATTTTACAAATCTGCATTTTAAAATAGACTCTGATCTGTTAAAGTAGCATAAGAACTAGCTGAAGTGTTTAAGTAAATTCCAATACCAATCACCAAATTGCAGTCAGTTAAACAAATGCTTTATTAACACAAACAAACTAGAAAGCACTAAGAAATTTAAATATCCATGTCATAACAAGCGGGTGGCATTTCCACATCCAGGGTTGACAGAATGCTTGAAGGGGACTGCAGCGGATCTACAAAAGAGGAAGTTCCCATTAAATTTCTGTAAACCCCGAGTTGTCCATATCAACACAGACTAGCTGTCACTTTTAATCATGAACTCATGTTTTCCCTTTGTCTGATGAATCCCTACCCCCAAGCCCACCTCACACACACTTAACATGCAGCTATGGTCCCAGAATTGACCTTCATCAGGAAATGTCTTAGAAGTACCTGAACCTCAACTGTTCTTAGCAGAGTAAGAGCCTAACAAATGATAAAACAGGACAAGATATTTCACAGGGACAAACAGAAAGCATAGTGATGATGGCTTCTGACCAGAATTTCATACTAAGACCTCAAACCTTGGGCAATAACAAAGTAGTGTCATTCTACGCTACAGCACAGGGGGTCTCAATCCTCTATTAGTGTGGAGGTCACTGGAGTCCTCTCCAAACAAGTTTTGTATACATTTCAACTTACAGCCTAAGAAGCTACATGTTAAATTGAATCCTTTTGCAATATACAAGACTGACTATATTCCAGAATCACTTCGCTTGGCCAAGGCACTGGGGACTAAAATGCAAAATACCAATTGAGAAGAGTTTTCAGGTTTCTGCAATTTTCACCTTAGTTTAAAGCATAGAAATTACCCACAGGCTGCCCTCTGCACAACTCTTGTCCCCACAGTACTGGAGGTGTTATGAAAAAGGTCATTTTCAGCCTTCAAGAGGGCACCTGTTCACTTACTAGATGCCCATGGTGACGACAGCATCTTCACAGGTGAAGGGGGGCCCAGCTGCAACAGTTTTTCGAGCCCTCTCTCCTCGTCAAGCATCATGAGAGGCACTCCACTCAAGGGGAGGTGAGCAATCTGATGCTCCTCAGGCAGGTCAAAACTCTCAAAATCTGTCATAGAGGGAAAGCATCTCATCAGGACAGCAGATCTCGGGGGTCAGCAGAATGCTGCACGTCAGGGAACCTTTCAGAGGATCCATGAGGTCAAAACTATTCTCCTAACAATATTAATTCCTTTTCCACTATTGACATCTGCATTGAGGGTATTAGGGCAATGGTGGATAGAACTGCTATGCCTTAGCACATATCAAGGCAGTGGCAATGAACTACATTAGCAGTCACTGTCTCTTCACTTTTCAGTTGTAGTAAAAAAATAAATAAATAAATCACTTTACCATACAGAGTAATAAGTACGATCATTGACTCTCAACTCTTGAAAAGAGGTCTTAAGATTCTGTATGACAGAATGAAAAATGTCATGAAATATTTGTCTACACCAAGGTATGATTTCTCCCCTGCCCGGTACTGGGGATTTAACTCAGGGATGCTCTACCCCTGAGCTACATCCCTAGGCCTTTTCATTTTGAGACAGGTTCTCACCAAGTTGCCCAGGCTGGCCTCAAACTTTTGATCCTCCTTCCTCAGCCTCCTCAGCCACTGCAATTACAGGTGTGTGCCACCCACCCAGCTGAGAATTATCTCTAATAAAAGAATTTGTGCAATTATTTGAGTTGCAAGATAAACTAGAGGGGGCTGGGGTTGTGGCTCAGTGGTAGAGCGCTCGCCTAGCATGTGCAAGGCCCTGGGTTCTATCCTCAGCACCACATAAAAATAAAGGCATTGTGTACAACTAAAAAAAAAGACAAAACTAGAGGACCTTCTCTGGAAACATTTTTACTCAAAGAACAATTGAAAGAAACTATGGTCATTCAAACTAGGGTATTTGTCACACTTTCTCAAAGGAACAAAGGATGTCTATCACACTTCAAAGAAAATAATCTCTTGCCAACTACAGAATTCAAGAGCATCAAAAAATTTACAATTGTGGAAAACTTATTTGCAATAGTTAGCATGACAGTGTGGAAAACTTATTTTGCAATCATTAGCTAATACTTTTCTGATGAGACCAGTGGTGATTATTAATGGGTTTTTGATGTTAAAAGAGAAAACAGCCGGGCGCGGTGGCGCACGCCTGTAATCCCAGCACTTTGGGAGGCTGAGGCAGGAGGATCGCAAGTTCAAAGCCAGCCTCAGAAATGGCGAGGCACTTAGTAACTCAGTGAGACCCTGTCTCTAATAAAATCCAAAAAAGGGCTGGGGATGTGGCCCAGTGGTCAAGTGCCCCTGAGTTCAATCCCCAGTACCAAAAAAAAAAAAAAAAAAAAAAAAAAAAAAAAAAAAAAAGAAAACATTTCAACATTTGGATATTTACCTTTCAATGAACCAATATTTCTACGTGATCAATGCATAATAAATGCAAAGACAGAAGATATAGTGCTAGACCAATGTACCGTACTATCAGAATACACAATGTTCATGATGTGGTCTCAGACTCTACACTGCAATTATATGTTCAGATACAGCCACTTGTTTTAGAGAGGAACATAAGAAAACCATAGAAATTCATCTGAAGACTAACATTCCCCCTTTCCTAACTCTACATCTGCATGAGGCCTCATGTTCTTAATTTGCCTTAGCCAAAACAAATGCAACAGATGACAGAATTTGATAATTCAATTGTCTTATTAAGTCCAATTAAGCAAATTTTCAAAAATATAAACTTTATAAAACATTCTTATCACTAGATGTGTTTGGAAATTTGTCTTATGTAATGAGTTTATTATTTAATAAATTAATATTCTTAGATTGTCTTAATTTTAATTTCTAATATAGGAAATAGGACACATAAGCAGAAAGGTTTTGGGATATTCAATTTCTAAAAGCTTAAAAGGGTCCTGAAACCAAAAAGAACCACTGTATTATGTAACTTTCTGTCATAAAACCCAAGCCTTACTTCGAGTGAGAATTACCTAAAACAACCAATTTCTCTTGACAGCAAGAGAAGTTATGATTTAAATAGTGTTCTGAGTTTTCCTTTTCAAAGAGGTTAAGTGTTCTCCCAAAAAATCATAAAGTGGTTGTTCTCACCTTTGTACTTAGCAGTTAAAGGGCTCTAAAACCTAGGTCCTTGGGAATTAGTCTGCTCTTTTTCAAGGCTGGTAAAACCCAGAAGTCAAAAAGATATTGAGTGACATATGACTACTCAATTTAAAACCAGTGAATTATAAAGAAAGCCATAAATAGACAAAAGACTCCAGAGGAAAGCCAGGTGCAGTGGCACATGCCTGTAATTCCAGCTGCTTAGGAGGCTGAGGCAGGAGGACCGAGTTCAAAACCAGACTCGGCAAAAGCGAGGCACTAAGCAACTCAGTGAGACCCTGTCTCTAAATAAAATACAAAATAGGGGGCTGAGGTTATAGCCCAGTGGGAGAGCGCTTGCCTAGCATGTGTGAGGCACTAGGTTCAATCCTCAGCAACACATTACAAAAATAAACGCTTTAAAAAAATGAAAATTTAAAAAAAAAAATACAAATTAGAGCTGGGGATGTGGCTCAATGGCTGAGTGCCCTCAAGTTCAATTCTGGGTACCCTTCCACAAAAAAAAAAAGACTCCAGAGGAAATAATTCTGCAATATTACAGGGTTAATTTTATCCCCCAAAGAGTTTTTAAAATAAATAAATCAGTAAGAAAGTCACATAATCAAAAGACAATAAATACAAATAGAAAATTTCAAAAACTATAAATGTCTAATCAAATATGCTCATATACACACAAAAAAATTAAAACAATGAGCTCATCGCCTTTCTGATAAAGATTAGATTTTAAAAACATGCAATGAGAGGTAGGAAGCAGAGATCCTCATTCACACTAGGTGGGTTCAATAACTGATAACTCTTTTGCAGGGCTACTTGGCAATCTTTCCTCAAATACGGCTTTTTGTGGTCCTCCTTCCTGGTCTATACATATAAAATCTACCTCATTTTCCTTAATGGCTAAATGGCAATCATTAACATGGATATGCTACATTTGATCAAAACTTAATCCCCTCTTCCCAACTCAGCAAACCTTCTCCAAGTTTACCCTCCAAATAGGCAAAATAATCACAATATAATTCCAAGAAAACTAACTGCACAATTGTTTTTAGTATATAAAAAGCTGTTAACAGGGCGGGGGTTGTGGCTCAGCGGCAGAGCGCTCGCCTCGCAAGTGAAGTGCGCGGCCTGGGTTCGATCCTCAGTACCATGTAAACATAAGTGCATTGCATTGTGTACAACTAAAGTAAATAAATAAATATTTTTAAAAAAAAGCTGTTAACAATATGAATGTGTTGGTAAATGTATTACTAAAAGCTATTTGGCTAAAGGGGCAAAAAATCTGGATCAGAAATCTCTATGGCCCTCACCAGGTGCACTAAGGAACACCTGTAACACCAAAGACTTGTGGGCTGAGGTAGAAGGATAAGTTCAAAGCCAGCCTCAGCAAATTAGTAGACCCTGTGTCAAAGTAAAAATTATATAAAGGACTGGGGAGGTAGCTCAGTGATAAAGCACCCATAGGCTCAATCCCCAGTACAAAAAAAAAAAAAAAAATTCTAAGGCCCTGCCAGACCTGCCCCCACACTTCACCTACCTTTTATTCCCCAGAACACGTCAGTCCTTTTCCCTACCTTGGCTCTTGGCACACTTTGATCAACAACACTTTCTTGCTCACACTCAGTGAGAGAATCTGTTCAGCAGTTGCCTTTCCCTCTGAACTCCCTCAAGGCAGGGCCTATTATATCATACTAACCATTGCATCCAAAGCCTAACAGTGCTTGACACACAGAAGTCCCTCCTCAACTGCTCAAGTAAATGGAAGCCTGAAAAGCTGGTCCCATGATAGAAAAGATTTCAGATATATACAGCTGGTTAAAGGAATTTTTTAAAAAAATAATTCACTAGCTAGATTTTTTTTTTTTTTTTTTTTTTTTTTTTTTTTTTTTTTTTTTTTTTTTTTTTTTTTTTTACTGGGGATTGAACTCAGGGGCACTCAACCAGCCACATCCCCAGCCCTTTTTTGTATTATTAGTAGACAGGGTCTTACTGATTTGCTTTTTTTTTTTTTGAACCAAGAAATACTTAACCCAACCAAGGTACTCTTGGGCATTGCTCAACTTGACACAAAGGCTCTTCACACACCCTGAACAAGCTATTTCTAGAAAGACTGTCCACACTGGCACTTGCTCAATGTTTGGGCACACCTCCCCTAGGCATGAAGCTTCTAAGAACAGGAACAACATCCTACACATCTTTGCTCTTGTTCCCCTCCTGACGAAGGTAATAGCTTGCAAATGATTCCACCTGAACAAGTATATTTATTCCAAGCAACCCAGATTTGGTCTCATTGCAGTCTGGGGTTATATACTGTACTCACACCAAGTTACAGCTGAGTTGAATTACAAGAGAAACTAGAGATCAAAGGCAATTCTTGCCATACCAAAAGATACTACCTAAAGGATTGAAGGGAAAGAAGTTTTCTATTTCTGGATAGGTATCATCAGAGGCAGGACCAGAGCTTTTTGCTTTAACAGTCTTCTCAGTCATCTAAAACAACCCAAGAAAATATGTGTTAGTAAAAATGGAAGTCTTGTCAAACAAGCAGCACAATATGATTGCTTCACCACATTTTAAAATTTGCCAATTTCATGCAGTCATCGAAGAAGCTATAATCCTTAGTCCTCATGAATATACGTAAAGATAATCTAAATATATAATTCAAACAGTTCTAGTAACCTGGCTCAAACGTTGAAGACTTAATTATTAGCACTTGTTAGCCTAAGTGATCAAGAATGTTGAGCAGTTAATTCAGAGCTAATCAACTCAATTACCCAAACCTAACAGAGGATAAATGGGCATGAGTACCGAGAATACTAACTAATCCTCAAAGTCATTTTTGGTTTATATTAGTATGATTTTTTCCCCCAACCAGTATTACCTTAATTATTTGCTGGGTTAATATTAACAAGTTCGTCTTCCTCAAATACACAGTTAAGAACTAGCAAGTGATAGTCTAGGACTTTTCAGGTAGCTAGTAGGCTACTGTAGTAGAACAAATGAAAGCCTCAGTATTCTTGATTTACCTTACTTCATATGTGCATACCTAGAGGAAATCTCTATCACAGGTTTTCCACATTAAAGTTCTGGGTAACGGTCTCATTTTCCCCATATCACTGCAATACCTGCATTTAACATTTTCTTTTTACATCAACTTTTTTTTTTTTTTTTAAACAGACACCCTTGTTCTAAGCTGCACCACATGTAAGTCACAGGTTTAACGTAACTGTTTCTAATACACATTAAATAAGTATTCAAGGTGTTAATCCATATGCTAAACTCATTTTCACAACAAAGTCCTCTCAGTCTGGGATACAATGTCCTGTACCTTGTGACCACATACAAAGATCATCATGCTAGCAAATGGTCCCCTAACAAGCTGGTGCTTGCTCTGGGAGGAGGGGAAAATGTTGGTAGCACCTGAGTAATATCATCAGACACCCTCTCAGTATTTTATGCATCTTTAATTGGCTACCACAAACCAATCTGCTGTTGGACACCAGTTAAGGTCAGGTGAGGCAAAACTACACATTGCCTACTAGCTCAAGATACAGAGAAGTAAAATATGATTCTCCTCTGCTCATGTTTGCTAATCTGCATCTCCCTTCCACTGTGGGGAGAAGAGCCAGGTAAGATGCAATAGTCATTTTTCAGAGCCAAAAGTGCTGAAGTTTAAACAATGTCTTTATATCCAACACTTACCTTTTTGGCAGAGAAAGTTGGCTGTTTCTGTTTGAGGGGTGCATTGGTCTTTACTGTTTTTTCTGTAGCTCTGTTGACAGTTCCCAAAGCCTTTCTGACAGTTTTAGGTAAGGCCGGTGGAGCATCAAACTTTTTGCCAACATGTGGTGTTGAAACCTTAGATCTCCCATCTAAGGCTTTAACTGGCAAAGAAAAAGTCTCACCATAAGATTAGACCTGCAAAATTCTTTGTAACTCCAATGCTCTATATACAAACCTGCCCTAATTCTTACCCCAAAAGCTGACCCTCATTTTTGGTAGTAATTAAGAGCATATCACAAGTACTGAAAGTATTCAGGTACCGGGGATTGAACTCAGGGCACTCGACCACTGGGCCACATCCCCAGCCCTTTTTTGTATTTTATTAGAGACAGGGTCTCACTGAGTTGCTAAGTGCCTCGCCATTGCTGAGGCTGGCTTTGAACTTGCAATCCTCCTGCCTCAGCCTCCTAAATGCAGGGATTACAGGCGTGTGCCACCGCGCCAGGCTGAGGTTCAATACTCTTAAATTAAAAATGATCTCATTAACATATTGAGAACAAGGGTTGGGGACGTAATTCTGGTAGTGTGCTTATCTAGTATGTGGAGGCCCTGGGTTGGATCCCTAGCACCAAAAAAATATCGAGGATTTAAAAATAAACAACAAACCTGACCAGGGGCCTAGAAACTACACTAAATGCTCAATTGGCTCCAGGCCACAATCACAACACCCGAGTGTCTAACTGCAGCCTTGCATACCTACCAGGCCCAGGCCCCCGCTTCAGCCCCTCCTTAGGAGCCACACGGCTACAAGGTTCTCCATTTTCCTTATCAACAAAGATCAGAGTAGCCATTCTGGATTGCTCTAGGGATGAGACATATGTATTAGAAACTGGGGATTGGGTAAGGAGAGAAAAGCAAAGGTACGGCACAGATCAAACTTTCTGCCCAGGGGACGTCCAGAGGAAAACAAGAGCTAAGCAGAGAGAGAAGCCCGTCCTTGAGCCACCAGGCATTCAAGCCTAAGTCAGGGGCTCTCAGGTCTAAACAGGCGGTTTGGGACTGGCACCCATTAGAAGAGAATCCCGTGGGTCCGGGTCTCAGCCCGAGGCCGCGACTGCACCGGCATCGGGGTCACGGGCTCCCGGCCCCAGCTTCAAGACCTACACCTCTCCGCGGAACCCGGGCCCTCCACGCCGTCCACGACAAACTCACCCAAAAGTGCGCGCTGAAGACGCTGCACGCCTGCGGTTTAAAACACAACCCGCGATTCAATTGGCTCGTCCGCGAGGAGGCGGGGCCTGAGGCGGAGTCTGGAAAAGAACCAATGAGAGGAACCCACACTGCCAGGACCCGCCCAAAAGCTCTTTCTCAGGAAGTCTGTGACTCCTTTCCTACCAAGAAATAGAAAAAAACCTGGGAGGCGTTTGGCTCTCCAAAATGTTGAGCTTGTGGAGTAACGCACTGACCCAGTGTCACTGTTTTATTGCTTTGAGGTCTTTTTGCTTAATTGACACTGTAGAAAGGATTGAAAATAAAACAAATACTTCCATTTCTGTTTCTACTTATTTTCAAATACTGTAAAAATTTGTCAGGCTTGTAAAAGAATGGAGATCACTTGAAACCCTAGCCCCACTGAAATAAGCACTCTTCCTTTATATGCAGCCTTATAAAATAAAAAAATGTTTACATTCCTTAACTCTACCCAATACAAAGAATCTTTTAAAAGAGGGGTAGGTGGATAGGTATTCTATTACCCTGGGGTCTTTTATTGAGGCAGAGACTGGCTTTTTTAACTATTACCTTTGAAAAGGCATACATGCATGGGAGCAGGGGGTGAAAGTTCAGTAGAGGTAGCACACTCACACAAATGACAGGAAATTCTGTCACCAAAATTATTGCTTATTTCCCAGTATTTTATTTCCTATGTATACTTTGGGGTTGGGGGTGCATCTCAGTGGTACAGAGAGGACTTACCTACCAGGCCTTATGCCCTGGGTTTGATTTCCAACACCGAAGGGAAAAAAACAAAAATTTAAAGACAGAAACCGCACTTGTATACTTTCCAAGGAGGATGGTGTTACCGCTGTTTACCTTGATGAGGCCTTGCTTCCCTGAACGTTGAAGTACAACGTTGAGGAAGCGCGCTGAAGCAAGGGTAGAGTGGAAAAGGAAAGGCTTTATTTAACGACAGCAGAAAAAGACTTCCCCCCTGAGGAAGAAGGGGACCTGAAAAGCAGGAATCCCTGGGAAGAAGAGGTCTTCTCCCTTTTATATCTAAGGTCTTCTTTTGTTCTTTTTGTTTATCTCTTTCTGTCCAGCCTGGGACAGGAAAGTCAGAAGGTGTGACACAGGTGGGCCAAAGGTGGGTGGAGAAGAGTGGTCTGGCAGGAAGGGCTTAGGGCAAGTTGATTAGCATCTCTCTGTTTGCTGGGAGCTGCTTCTTTAACACTCATTGGGATGGGCCCTGACCTTGCAGACCTGGACAATCTAATCTTCCCTGGGGTAGTTCTGGTTTTCCCAGGGTTCAGACTGACTCCATTTCATATTTTTTTTTTTTTTTTTTTTTTTTTTTTTTTTTTTTTGGTACAGGGGATATTGAACTCAGGGCACTCGACCACTGGGCCACATCCCCAGCCCTTTTTTTTTGTATTTTATTAGAGACATGGACTCACTGAGTTGCTGAGTGCCTCGCCATTGCTGAGGCTGGCTTTGAACTCGCAATCCTCCTTCCTCAGCCTCCCAAGTGCTGGGATTACAGCTGGCGTGTGCCATTTTCTTTATTAGACTCGATTTTAGACCCGATTTGCCTAACTACACTCACTACCTATCTTTAAATCTGGTTTCAATGGGGATGTTATAAATGCTATTGTTTTCCAAAACAGAAAATGTTTTATAGTATTTTTTTGTTTTCTCGTAATAAAATGCAAGTTCACTTCAGGGCGATGTAGCAGAATTACCAAACAAAACAAAAATGCCATCTCGTAGCTCCTGATACTCTTTTTTCTAGCGACTTCTTACAACTGAGAATTATTTGAATGATTATTTTAGTGTCTTTCTCACTCCGTTTGGGGCAAACTCGAGGAAAGACGCTTTGTGTTCACACACATCCCTAGCGTGCTACACTGGCTGGCTACTAATTACTACTAATTTAATTGCTTCGTTTAGTTCATACGTCACAGCTTCCCTATGCATTAGATAGCCCTCTAGCGAGGTTTTAGGTACTAAATTTCGGGAGGTTTTTGCATCCTACAATGCTGCGATTCTAATAGGAACAAGGATTTCCAGGTAAGAGTGGAAAAGCTGCACAGCTAGAAGTTCTCAAACCGCCCACAGTAACCAGGGAAACAGGCACAGCTCAAATCTCGCGACACCCGTAGCAAGTACTTGTCAGTGCGCATGTGTCAATTGGCCGGAAACTACCGCAGTGACTGCCGGGAGGAGGCAGAAAGCCTGGAAATAAACATTGCCGGACTAGTTTCGTTTCTGTCGGATGGTTTTGGGGTAGGCTGAGGCCGGACCCGGTAAGGAAATATTCTGAGGCTTTGCAGGAGGTGAGGTAGGAGTGGAAATGAGCTAGGAAACCTCAGAAGCTGGGTGGTCGGCTCCTGATCATAAGCTGTATTATCACGGGGGTGATGCGGGAGCGAGGACGGAGAAGCCACGGTTAGGCTGAGACGCAGGCCTGACAGGTGTGTCCAGCCACACCAACCCTGTGTCTTCAGAGAGTCGGGGTAACGTCGAGTGCCTCTTTTGTCGCAGTGTTTCGGGTATCTTGAACTGTCCTTTCCCCAAGTGGGCAGACTGTCTCCTCCAGAAGAATTTCTTTGAGCTTCAATTTTCTCATTAAGTAGGGAGGATCTTACTTTCTTGTGCTACTGTGAGGCTTAAGGAGATGGCCTGTGTAAAGTTCTAAGCACTCTTACACTGCAGGAGTAAAACTGCTCCGACAGTCGGAGCTATTGTTTTTACCTGGAGAAAGTAGACCCCTCCGCAGCAAGGATCTCTGATAAATACAACTTGGTGATGACAACACTTTATTCGGTTATAACTTTCGACGTTGCAGGCCCAGAAGCCAATGTCCTGTGGAGTGTAACGATGGTTAGAAGTGACATTGGAATCAGACAGGCCTGGTTTGAGATCTTTGTCTCAGCATGTGTCCTTGGCGGAGAGTCTTAATATTTCAGAATTTGTTTCTTCACTGTAAAGTGGGTTGAAAAGATTAGCTGAGATTGTGCCTGGTAAGATCAAGAACTGGTAGTTGTTAAAGTGAAGATAACCAAATCTACCATCATCCTTCTTCACCTCTCTGTATACTTAGACTGTCTCTAGTTTCTATATTACACAAGCATATGTGGAGATTTTCTTTGGATTAGGCACAGGAGAGGATCACACCTTTCAGCAGCATCACAGACTCCTAGCCACAGAGCACTTCTTATTAAGAAAGAGCATGTGTTAAAGCACACAGTGTTTTCTTCTCTTAAGTTGATCTTGTCAGGTATTTTGGTAACAGGGATGAAAAGCTAACACAGGCTGGAAGGTGGACAGGTACCAAACCATCCTGAACCATATGTGCTAAAAAGATGTTGATTTTTAGAATAGATGATAAGAACCATTTGAGCTGTGTTGTTCAATATGACAGTTACTACCTACTTGTGGCTGACTATATTGAGACTGGAAATATGACTAGTCCAAATAAAAGTAAAGCCCATATCAGCTTTGAAAACTAAGTTGATTGTTTAATGTTGATTGGAATTTGAAATGATAATGGGTTGGATGTATTGAGTTAAATAAAATCATATAAAAGTAATTTTACTGTCTTTTTAATTTTTAATACAGTTAGTGGAAAACAAAATTATAATGAGGTTGTTATTATATTTCTTTTGGATAGTGCTGCATTGGAAGATTACATATGGGCAACAGGACATAATATTATCAAATTTGTGCTCTGAAAAATTAAACTGTCTCCATCGTGGAGAATTAATTGGAGGGAATCAGCAGACCAACAAGTCAAAAAAGTAATAGCATACACTATGGTGGTAGTATTGAGAATGGAAAGAAGTAGATGCATTTCAGTGATATTCAAAAAGTGAAAGTAATATTAGTAATGAAATACGTATGGAGATAAGCTGGAATACTTATGTAAAGAAATGGATGATAGCCAGGTGCCTGTAATCCCAGCACTTGGGAGGCTGAAGCAGGAGGATCATGAGTTCAAAGCCAGCCTCAGCAATGGCGAGGCACTTAGCAACTCAGTGAGACCCTGTCTCTAATAAAATACAAAAAAGGGCTGGGGATGTGGCCCAGTGGTCGAGTGCCCCTGAGTTCAATCCCCAGTACCAAAAAAAAAAAAAAAAAAAAAAGAAGAAAAAAGAAAGAAAAGAAAAGAAATGGATGGTGTCATCATGTATACCCACAAGTATGGGAAGTTATACTTCATGTATATATAATATGTCAAAATACATTCTATTGTCATGTATACCTAAAAAGAACAAATTTTAAAATTTCTTAAAAATTAAAGGAAGAAAAGAAATTGATATTGTCTTTCACTGAAATAGTATACAGTGAGAGGAGACTATATTTCAGAGGGACGATCAGGAGTTTGAATTTAGGGTATGTTGAGTTTAGGTGCCTCTGAGACCACTAATTGAGAGATCAAGTAAACAATTCAGATATATGTATCTGAAGCTCAAATAAAGTAGAGAAATAAACTGAAACTTGTAGCTTTTGAAACTTTGAAAACTGCTTTTGTGTAGAGTAATGAATGAAGCTCTGACAGAGCCTTGAGGAAACTAACATTAAATAACTGGGCAGTAAAGAATGAGCCTTTAAGGGGACAAAAGAAGCAATGAGAAAGGTTCAGGAAAAACCAATAGAATGTAGTGTAGAACGCCTGTAATCCCAGCACTTGGGAGGCTAAGGCAGGAGGATCGTGAGTGCAAAGCCAGCCTCAGCAATGGCAAGGCACTTAGCAACTCAGTGAGACCCTGTCTATAAATAAAATACAAAAAAGGGCTGGGAATGTGGCCCAGTGGTCGAGTGCCCCTGAGTTCAATCCCTGGTATTTAAAAAAAAAAAAAAAAAAAAAGAATGTAGTGTAGAAGCCAAGGAATAAGAATATGTTAAAAAGGGAAGGAACATAACTGAAAAATATCTAGTTGATTTTGTACATTGAACATCAATAACTAGTGATAACTCTTTCATTGGAATGGTTGGGGACAGAGACTAAGTTAGAGTGAGAAGGGAAGTAGAAGGTGAGGAAATAGAGACAATGAAGAGGCTTTTTTTTTTTCTTGAAAGAGGGATATAACTCCGCATACTTTAAGAGTTACTATGGTTAATAAGTTTGGGACACATGCTAGAAAGGGCAGTTCAGGAATGTATTCAAGAGACAAGAGTCCCATGCAATTTTAAATGTGTCTTTCTCCATTTGTAAATTGGAGTTGGGGAAGAAATAGTGCTAAGAGTATATAGAGACTTTTGAGACAGAGAAAGAGACCTTTCACAGACAGTATGAAAGAATAGGAATATGAAACATTATATATAACCAATGGTATGTGTTATTATGATGTGTTTTTACTGGTTTCAGCGAGGAATTCATGAAGGCCTACTTCCTTCTCTTAAGGAATCTCTTCTATCTTTTTTGGGGGAGGCCAGGTCATCATGTCGGCAGCAGCCGTGGACACGGTTAATGCTGCACCCCTGTCGGGGTCCAAAGAAATGAATTTGGAGGAACCAAAGAAGATGACTAGAGAGGACTGGAGAAAGAAGAAGGAACTAGAAGAACAGCGAAAACTGGGTAATGCTCCAGCAGAAGTTGATGAAGAGGGAAAGTAAGTAATTTTTTGCATGATTTGTTCATTGAAAATTCAAATTTTTATCTAATCCTTTGTTTTGACAGGAAACCATTTATGGCATTTATAATATAACTGCTAAGCATCTCTAAATAATAATACTTATAATCAATTGGCTAGACTAGACATAATCTTTTAACTTCTTTTCTCTGATAGAATATTTAACTCACATTCCTACTTCCTCATTTTTTCTTCCTCTTCAGCTATATCACTATCCTTAGTATCTTTTTTTTTTTTTTTTTTTTTTTTTTTGTGGTACCGGGGATTGAACTCAGGGCACTCGACCACTGGGCCACATCCCCAGCCCTTTTTTGTATTTTATTTAAAGACAGGGTCTCACTGAGTTACTAAGTGTCTCACCATTGCTGAGGCTGGCTTTGAACTCGCAATCCTCCTGCCTCAGCCTCCCAAAGTGCTGGGATTACAGGCGTGCGCCACCACGCCCGGCTCCTTAGTATCTTGATTGGAAATTTTTTCAATGTAACATAACATTACTTTCTTTTTTTTCCCCCCGTAGATTCTGTGTAAGTTACCTTTGTAATGTAATGCTATTTTCTTTTTTTTTTTTTTTTTTTTTTTGGTACCGGGGATTGAACTCAGGGGCACTCGACCACTGGGCCACATTCCCAGCCCTTTTTTTTTTGTATGTTATTAGAGACAGGGTCTCACTGAGTTTCTAAATGCCTCGCCATTGCTGAGGCTGGCTTTGAACTTGGGATCCTGCCTCAGCCTTCCAAGTGCTGGGATTGCAGGCGTGCACCACCATGCCTGGCTATAATACTATTTTCAAATTTTACTCTTACATGTTTTAAAAATTCTATTACAGAGACATCAACCCTCATATTCCTCAGTATATTTCTTCAGTGCCATGGTATATTGATCCATCAAAAAGACCTACTTTAAAGCATCAGAGACCACAACCAGAGAAACAAAAGCAGTTCAGCTCATCTGGTGAATGGTACAAGAGGGGAGTAAAAGAGGTATGTAAGCAACCTGTGTGTGTCCTCATAGATATGGAAATTTTATTTTAAGAACTTAATGTAAGCCGGGAGACTGAGGCAGGAGGATCACAAGTTCAAAGCCAGCCTCAGCAAAAGCAGGGCACTGAGCAACTCAGTGAGACCCTTTCTCTAAATAAAATACAAAATAGGGCTGGGGATGTGGCTCAGTGGTTGAGTGCCCCTGCGTTCAATCCCCAGTACAAAAAAAAAAACAAAATAAAAACTTAATATAAGAACGTTTAATGTGGGGCTGGGGTTGTGGCTCAGTGGCAGAGCGCTCGCCTCGCACGTGCGCGGCCCGGGTTCCATCCTCAGCACCACGTAAACATAAATGCATTGCATTGTGTACAACTAAAGTAAATAAAAAAATAAATATTAAAAAAAATTTAAAAAAAAAAAGAACGTTTAATGTAATACTAAATAAAGTGAAAAGATTATGTAACCCTTTATCTGGTATAAAATTCACAATGTATACTACTTTAGCTGCTGTATTTTCTTATGCTGAAGTCATTAGACTTTTTCATTTATAAATGTCTGAAGACTTAACAGATTTTTCTTCTTAACAAATTATTTTGGGCTGGGGTCAGCTCAGTGATAGAGCACCTCCTTAGCATGTGTGAGGCACTGGCTTGATTCTTAGCACTACATATAAATAAATAAAGGTCCATTGACAACTAAAAAAGCACTTTAAAAAATTATTTCACTTGACAATACAGTCATGAGAACCAAGTTATTTTTAAACTTTTATATAAATAAAACATTTGCTTTGTTTTCTCTACATTTTTATAGAATTCCATAACTACTAAGTACCGCAAAGGAGCATGTGAAAATTGTGGAGCCATGACACACAAAAAGAAAGACTGCTTTGAGGTAAGTTCACCTTTAAGAATTTTGGAAACTGATGTCAGTGTCTTTTTTACCTTGTTATAGAACTTATATTTTTCCAAATTTTCCTATATTTTGGTGCAAGTTAAATTAAAATTATTGTGAACGTAATAGTCCAGCACCATCAAGATTTTCTGTTAGAAAACTCTGATAATTGAATAGACTGCAAATGGCCCATGGTATATTCATATCTACTCTATAAAGGGTATATGAACTTTTCCTCTGGGCTATAGATATTTAGGAAAAATTAAATCTTCTACCTTCCAGAGACCTAGGCGAGTTGGAGCCAAATTTACAGGTACTAATATAGCTCCAGATGAACATGTCCAGCCTCAACTGATGTTTGACTATGATGGAAAAAGAGATCGGTGGAATGGCTATAATCCAGAAGAACACATGAAAATTGTGGAAGAATATGCCAAAGTTGATCTGGTGAGCAAAATTCCTTGCTTGTCTATTGTCCTTAAATAATGTACATTTTGTTGTATCTCTGACTTAACAACTCTATTTTTCAAATCTTAAAGCACTATAAAAATGGTGCCTTATTGAATAGTGAAAATAAATGGGGTGGTGTCTGTATTTGGCAGCAGTTTCTTCTTATTTGATTCATTTATTGTCCTTTACTCACAACTTATACAGCAAAAGGTACTGGAAACATGAGAACAAATTAACATACAATGTTTTTGGCTTTTTCAGGTTTAAGCATTCTGAACTCTGGTCCCCTAGGCTATAGCTGGCCCATATGTCTGTCTTGTAGTTCTGTCACATAACATTTAGGGATGGTTGAAGGAGAATAGATAAATTTTATTTTATTTTATTCTTTTGTAACTTTTATTTTAATTCAAACATTTTTATTGTGAGTTCACCTACTTACCCCCATTCCTTCAAACCATAGTCAACACTGCCTTTTTTTTAATTAAAGGTAATATTTAAATATCATCAGAAATGAGATTTCACATAAAAATATGGACTTTTTTTGGTACTGGAGATTGAATCTGAAGGTCCTTTTAATATTTTATGTTGAGACAGGATCTAAGTTGCTGAGGCCAGTCTTGATCTTGCAATTCTCCTCCCTCAGTCTCCTGAGTCTCTGGTATTACTAGTGTGCTCCACCATACCCAGCTTATCTTTTCGTGGACACTGAAACATTGATAATTCGGGAACTGTCTGACAAGAGTCATTCAGTTGTCTGGAGTTGCCTACAATCTGCCCATTTTGGTCAAGTTTACCACCAGTGGCATCTACTTAGCTGACTCCTAGTTCAAATAGGAGTTCATAATTTGTCCCTAGAGAGTCGTAGGCCTATTTTAAAATGTTTCTTTCTTTCTTTCTTTTTTTAAGGCCAAAAGAACCTTGAAAGCCCAGAAACTTCAAGAAGAATTAGCCTCAGGAAAATTAGTGGAACAAGCTGTAAGTAACAAAAATAAAAAATATTCAAACTCTTTTAAACAATGAAATGGAATTTGACTTAGGAATTTATTGTATATATCTCTGGTTAGAAAAGGCATTTGGGAGAGAAAAATACAGTATAGTTTAAACATCACTAATACAAAAATCCAGAATTTAAAATGCTCTAAAATCTAAGACTTTGAACTCCAGTATCATGCCACAAGTGGAAAATTCCATAACTAACCTCATGTGACAAGTTGTAGTCATAATGAATATTCACTAAAAATATTATATAAAATTACCTTTAGACTGTGTGTATAAGGCATATATAAAACATGAATGAATTTTATTTTAGATTTGGGTCCCCATTTCCAAGATATCTTATTATATATATACAAATATTCCAAAATCAGGAAAAATCCAAAAATCTAAAATAGTTCTGGTCCCAGGCATTTCAGATAAGAGATGCCCCACCTATGCTTTTAAAAGGAGGGAGTAAAACTGATTATCATTTATACTGTTAATGGGACTATAAGTTGATACAATTATTTTGGAAATCTTGCCCTTAAATTATTGGTGTGCCTTTTCTGGAATTTAATTAGTCTATCCATCCTAAAGAATTTTATAGAATTCAGAAAAATCATTAAGTACAAACATGCTCATTGCAGCATTTTTTACATTAATAAGATTAAAATATCTTAAATTTCTAGACAGGAAATTAAGTTATGCATCTTCATTATAGAATGTTGCATAGCTTTTAAAATGGCCTTTATTAAGACCTTATTAACAACATTGGGTAACACATTTTTAATGACACATGAAAATAAATAATTATCACAGAAAAAGAGACCAGCAAACCAGCTTTCTTTTCTCATATGGTTTTGTGTGTGTGCGTGTGCACGCGCGCGCACTAGAGATTGAACTCATAGCCTCAAACATACTAAGAACTTCACTTGATGTAATTGGTGAAGTTTTCTTTCCACACTTCCTATAATGAAAATGTATTAGTTTTATAGCTAAGCCAAAAGAAATTTATACTAAAAAAAAGTTTATTGCAGCCAATTTCTTTTTTTATTCATGTCAGTTTAAAACAGTGAATATGTTATATGTAAAAGTTTCTTTATAGCAGTGTCATGGCACAGACAAATAATAAACATTTAGAGTTGTTTACTAAGTTTCTAAAAGGCATTCTTAACATGTATGAGTTGGAAAGCAAACACAACTCAGGAAGTAATTACTAAGTAGACAATTACTAAGGCAAAATAACTTACCAGATAGGTGTTTAAAATCCACCTCTGTCCCTGGCTAGCTACCTGCTCTTAGAAAAATTAATTTGCTTCTCTGAATCTCAGTAGAATACTAAAATAGAGATAGTGATAACACATACACCCCCACCTGTCTGCCCCAGACTTAACCTACATATCACATAGTAAACACTTTGCAATTGTTGACTATTATGAAGTATTGTAATTGTTGTATTGTTATGATTATTATTCATTGTTACCAGCTCTGGGGAAAGGAAAAGGGTCTGTTTCTCTTGTCATGGAAATATATTCTCTGTTATTGTAAGCATATAATTTATTTCCCTAGTAAGGGTATTTAAAAGTATAGAAGGGGTCTGATGATTTTTTCCCCATATGATTCAAAAATAAAAGCAATTTAAGAAGATATGCAGTGAAAAATTTGCCAACCTGAACCCATCCTATCTCCCCATAACTTTTTTTTTTTTTTTTTTTTTTGGTTGGTGTCTCAGAGTTTCTTGTATAAAGACAAACAAATACAAATATATAATTTTTTTAAATATATAATTTATTTCCCTTCTTTTTTCATGAGAAAATTAGCAAATTATTTATGTTTTTCTTCACCTCTGATAGACTCTCTCTTAGTAGTTGTTCAGTGTTCCATTGAGTGCACTAAATTTATGTAACCAATCATCTATTTACTTTTTCCCAATTTTTATAATTATGCTCCACACTAAAAATCACATTCTTTTTTTTAAATCATATTCTTATACACAACATCTTTACACAATTTAACATATTAGTTTCTTAGGATAAATTCCTAGAATTGTAATTTTCAGTGCAGTGAATGTGTGCATTTTAAAATTTTGATGACATATCACTTACCTTCCATCAGAAAGGCTATGCAGGTTTATGCTCCCATCAGTGTATGTGTATACGTGCATACTCATGCACATGTGCCTGCACATCTGTTCCCACATTCCCTCACTATACTGTCTTCTTTTTTAATCTCTAAAGCCTCATTAAAGAAACATAATGTACTGACCATGCTATAGGCATTTTGTGGAGTTAGCATGCTAAGTAAGCAGTTGCTAATTCTTCCAGGCAGGAATTTGGGACTGTCCCTAAATCACAGTATTATTTTACCTGAGTAGATTTCTTTTTTTTTTTTTTAAAGATTTATTTATTTACTTTAGTTGTACACAATGCGATGCATTTATGTTTACGTGGTCTGAGGATTGAAACGTGCGAGGCGAGCGCTCTGCCGCTGAGCCACAACCCCAGCCCACATTTTCTTTCTGGACTTGATAGAAAACAAGTGAGGTTTATGAACATTTTATGTCTGAAGACTAATATACAGAAATTATACTTATTGGTTTTGTGAGACCTTATGAGCATTTAAAAGTACATTCATCTATGTTGTAGAAATTTCCAGGAAGAGTCTATTTCAGGATATTATAACAGTTATCACTGTGATTCTTGTGCTTATTTTATGTGATTTTTTCCCTGCAATGTATATGTGTTGCTTTGTTTGCATTTTGTGGTTTTTTTTAAATATTTACTTTTTAGTTGTAGATGGACACAATACATTTATTTTATTTTTATGTGATGCTGAGGATCAAACCCAGGGCCTCACATGTGCTTGGCTGCTATGCGTTGCTCTACTGCTGAGTCACAACCCCAGCCCTGCATTTTGTTTTTAATAAAAATAGTATGTGTGTGAACAAAAAAAAAAAAAAAAAAAGCAATTATACTTATTGGGTAATTTAGTCATATGATCTTCCTGTTACCTTTGTGTGATTATAATCCCATATAGATTAAAAAAAATTCTCTAGAAATCTGGCTTTGTAGGCACACTCGTAAAAGTAACTATTCACAATGGCATACTTGTATTCAGGATATCTGTGCTCATTACAAGTAAGAAATGTGAAAATCTGTTCAGTTAGGAGTTTTGTGGCGATTTTTTCTTTGGTTTGTGGTAGTAGTAGGGATTGAACCCAGGGCCCTGTGATGCTAGGCAAGCACTGTACCACGGAATGACACTCCTAGCTCCAAAGTATTGTAATTAGGTTTTTGAAGTGTTAAATAAGGCAAAATGCCCTAGGTTCAATCCCCAGTACCCCAAAGAAAAAGAAACCTACTAGAGTGTTGAATAATCATCAGATTGTGAAATAAAATTACAATGTTTTTCCTTCTTTCACAATGCAGAATTCTCCAAAACACCAGTGGGGAGAAGAGGAACCAAATTCTCAAACGGTAATAAATCATTGGCTTTTCTAAGTAGACATTAACTTTCTTTGTTTTTAATGACTAGTATTAATATCATAATAACTACTTACTAATAGCTTTTATTTTTTAATATCAGGGATTGAACCCAGAGGCCTTTAACTACTGAGCCACACCCCCAGTCCTTTTTCATATTTTATCTAGGGTCCCTCTAAGTTGCTTAAGGCCTTTGTACTTTGCTGAGGCTGGCTTTGAACTCATGACCCTCCTGCCTCAGCCTCCCTAGCCCCTGGGATTACAGGATTGTGTCACTGTACCCAACTCACTACTAGCTTCTAAGTAACAAAAGAATAAATATTTGACTAAAGGGAAAGGAAAATTAAGAATTAAATGATGCTCTTTTGAACTTAATTTTCTTGTACCCTCTCAGGAAAAAGATCATAATAGTGAAGATGAGGATGAAGACAAATATGCAGATGATATTGACATGCCAGGACAGAATTTTGACTCTAAGAGACGAATTACTGTCCGGAATCTCAGGATTCGAGAAGATATTGCAAAAGTAAGTCTTGCCAACCTAATATACGTGTTTGAAAAATATTTGTTTTCCCAGCCAAAACTTTGTCAGTTCATATTGTATTCAGTTGTTAATTGGGTAATATAATCAAAGAATTTTGCCAAGATAGGATATCATTCTGTTTTTTTCTCTTCGCCTGTATCATGGAAGTATAAACACATATTTAAATGATCTTGATCAACTCTTCCCAACTACTGAAATCTTGTTTGCTGTAAATAAATATTAATTCACTATTTAAATACTTTTTATCCTAGTACTTGAGAAATTTAGATCCAAATTCTGCCTACTATGATCCAAAAACTAGAGCGATGAGAGAGAATCCTTATGCCAATGCAGGAAAGAATCCAGATGAGTAAGTATCAAACTAATTTACAGATTTCAAGATAATGGAAAATTAATTATTTTCTGACCCAACTGTAGATGGTGCTCATTTTAATTCAAAATCAGTTTTATGAATTAACATTCCTTAAAACAATCTCTGAAACAGGTTTTTTGTTTTTATTTACAGAGTGAGTTATGCAGGAGATAACTTTGTTAGATACACGGGAGATACCATCTCAATGGCTCAGACACAGTGTAAGTGCTTGCTGTATGCCAAGGCATTTTATATGAGCTCCTAAGAAGTTGGGGATGGTGTTTTAAAGCTTGCTTTAAACAACATGCAATAAGGGGCTGGGATATAACTCACTGATGGAATGCTTACCTGGCATGTGTGAGGCCCTGGGTTCATTCCCCAGCACCAGCAAAGAAAATAAACATGCAATAAATGTAGCTGGCAACTCATTTAAGGTGCTTTGAATTACTCTAGTGTTTGCCTGGGAAGCCTATGACAAAGGATCTGAAGTGCATCTACAGGCAGATCCTACAAAACTAGAGCTGTTATATAAGTCCTTCAAAGTCAAAAAAGAAGACTTCAAAGAACAGCAGAAAGAAAGCATCCTGGAAAAGGTAATTTTGACCAAAATGCTAACGAACTTTCCTTAAAGAGACATTACTAATTAATAAGTATTCATTTTACATTTGGAATACGATACTAAGAGAGCATTAAAGAAGTTCCTTTTAATTCATGAGGAATAGTCCTTTCCTTACATTGACTTAATCAGTTAGAACAGACTTTCTGTTTCAGTAAACTTTTGCAGCAAAACATGCCATCCCAAAACTTAGTAGCTTAAAATAAACATGCTGCAGTGCACAAGGGCCTTTGCTTCACATTTGCCAACTGCCCATCAGCAAGAGTAAGTAACATGGCCAAGCCCAAATTCAAGGAATAGAGAAACAGATTCCATCTCTTGATGGAAGGACCCGCAAAGTTATGAGGCCAGGGGCATGCGTAAACTGACAAGAGGGACTTATGGCCATCTTGTGACCTACCATACTTAACAGACAAGTAAGAACAGAAATGCCTTTTATTTGCCTGTGAAAACTTGGAGGCATTTTTTTTCACTGTTCTCTATAACAAGCCTTGGAAAGGATGTTCCTTTAATTTTTCTGGTTGAAAAATAAACCCTTCCACAGAGTTTTGAATGGAAACTTTATGTATATGTATACAATAATGTCCAATGTTCTTTTAGTATGGTGGCCAAGAACACTTGGATGCTCCTCCAGCTGAATTGCTTTTAGCCCAGACTGAAGACTATGTAGAATACTCAAGACATGGTACAGTCATCAAAGGACAAGAGCGAGCTGTTGCCTGCTCCAAATATGAGGAGGATGTAAAGATCCACAACCACACAGTATGTATTAAGCTAGAACTATTTGCCCTTATTAGTTTTGCTATGGATTGCATTTTTCCATTATAAACTTTATTTACTATCCATCACTGTACTTTTTCCTTTAACACTTTCAGTGAGCTTTATGAAAATTTTCCAAAAATAGGAAAAATGTGAAAGAATACTATTATATTTACCTATATACCCACCTAGATTCAAAAAAATTTTTTTTTAATATTCATTTATTTGCTTTAGTTGTAGACAATGCGTTTATTTTTACGTGGTGCTGAGAATCGAACCCAGGCCTCACACATGCTAGGCGAGAGCTCTACTGCTGAGCCACAACCCAGCCCCTCAAAAATTTTTAATATGTTGTCATGTACTCTTTGACTAGGTGTATGTATACACGGATGACACATACACACACACAGTATATCTGTAAATTTTTGAAACAATTGGAAATTGCAGATATGACATTTTACCCATAAACACAATATCCCATATCTCCTAAAAATAAGGATATTCTCCTACATAACTACATTACCATTATAGTATTTCATAAAATTGATATTAATTCCTTAATATATTTCTTTTTTAAAGATTATTTTATTAGTTTATTTTCATATTGCATGTTCAAAGAAAATGACAAATACTAAAGCTAATATTGACATTTGTTTACTATATGTAGAGGTTAGTGATCCAATAAAGAATATTAATTTTATTCTATTTTGCCATTTTTATTATGAAAAATTTGAGACATACATAAAAATTGAAAGAATCTTATAAACATCTCCTAGAGGCTACAGAAACATCTTTTTTCTCCTAGAGGCTACAGAAATCCTCAGCCCTTTTTTGTTTTTTTAAAAACACTGTATTGCTTTACAATATGATCCTCCTAAAGTGCTGGGATATTAGTACACTTCAATATTGAGTCTCATTTTCTGTTTATTGATTTTATTGATTATTTCCCTTATATTTAGTTCTTAAATCAATTCTTAAGAAATATACACAAGGCGGGCACGGTGGCGCACGCCTGTAATCCCAGCACTTGGGAGGCTGAGGCAGGAGGATCACGAGTTCAAAGCCAGCCTCAGCAATGGCGAGGCACTTAGCAACTCAGTGAGACCCTGTCTCTAATAAAATACAAAAAAGGGCTGGGGTTGTGGCCCAGTGGCCGAGTGCCCCTGAGTTCAATCCCCGGTACCAAAAAAAAAAAAAAAAAAAAAAAAAGAAATATACACAAAAGTGCTTTTTTTTTTAGACCATAGTTTTTTTTTTTTTTTTAATTTATTTATTTACTTTAGTTGTACACAATGAGTTTATTTTTACGTGGTGCTGAGGATTGAACCCAGGCCACGCACGTGCTAGGCAAGTGCTCTACCGATGAGCCACAACCCCAGCCCCACAAAAGTGCTTTTAATAGCTTTTTTAGTCAGAATCTAATTGAAGTTTGTTTTATTATTTGATTATTATATCTTATTTCTAGAGTTTGTCTCCCTGTTTTCTGACAATGACCAGATCAAGTCAACTTACCAGATCTTTCTTTTTTTTTTTTTTTTTTTATTTCCTGGTACTATAAATGGGGATTCAACTCAAAAGCTTGGGCACTAAATGTTTTGACCACTGGGTCATTTCATACTACATCCAACATACATTGTCCCTTTTTTTTTTTTTTTTTTTTTTTTGTACTTAGATTGACACCTAGGGTCTTTACCACTGAGTTGCTAAGACCTGCCTTGTACCTTGAAATTGCTGAGGCTGGCTTTGAAGTTGGGGATCAAAAACCTAACTACCTCCTAGGCCACTCAGCCTCCCAAAGTGCTGGACAACACAAACTCTGATTACATTGCGTGCGCCACCGCCCCGGCTTTAATTTTTAGAGAAGTTATATCCTAAATTTTTTCATAGACTTTTTAAAATTGAATTGAAGACCATTGTAACTGTAATGCCAGCTTCTTAGCACTTGAGATTGGCCGGCTCTCTTTCTTTTAACCAGAAATCTCAAAACTTTTTCCCAAAAACTTTTTTTTTTTTTTTGGTTTTTCAGGGGCCCGACCAATTACCTTTTTTTTTGTATTTTTTAAAAGGGCTCTGAGTTTGATACTGAACCCGCGATCCTTGCCTCTCCCAACGGTATACATGAAAATCTTATTTGATACCTATCAAGTATATGAAAATCCCTAAAGTAATATATCTCTCTCCCTCTCCCTCTCCCTCCCCCCCACCTACTCTGCAGCATATCTGGGGATCTTACTGGAAGGATGGCCGATGGGGATACAAATGCTGCCACTCTTTTTTCAAGTATTCCTATTGTACTGGAGAAGCTG
Source organism: Tamias sibiricus (assembly GCA_025594165.1). Classification (NCBI taxonomy): domain Eukaryota; kingdom Metazoa; phylum Chordata; class Mammalia; order Rodentia; family Sciuridae; genus Tamias; species Tamias sibiricus. The sequence continues at coordinate 19,591,662 of CM046662.1, forward strand.
GGAAGGATATTGTAGTAAGTAATTTTCTTCTTGTTTTTAAATATTTAAGACAGCCAAAGCTCTTAAGTCAAACCCTACATAAAACATGTCTTCTCATGTTTCAGATTTTTTAACTTTGTGTGTGTGTGTGTGTGTGTGTGTGTGTGTTGCTGGGGATTGAACCCAGGGCCTTGTTTATGCGAGGCAAGCACTCTACCAAGTGCACTGTATCCCCAGTCTTTAACTTGTTCTTAAGTGATTGCTAACTGTAACATTCAACTCACATTATATTTATTTTCCCACAGAATTCAGAGGAATGTATTATAAATGATGTAAATGGAGAAGAATCTGTGAAAAAACCTCAAACCCTCATGGAAGTAAGTCTGTAATCATTTGTTCTGAATTTTTAAGTCCTGAAAGGAGGACTTTCAAACTTGTACTACAGCTTTGTTTTCACCCTAGTAACACTAATTTTAATCTTTTCTTTCAGATGCATCAGGAAAAACTAAAAGAAGAGAAAAAGAAGAAAAAAAAGAAAAAGAAGAAGCACCGAAAGAGCAGCTCAGATAGTGATGATGAAGAAAAGAAACATGAAAAATTGAAAAAGGTACTTCATTAAGTCCAAGTAAAAAGTGACAAATAAGAGTATTCTTTATTTGAGGGACTTAGGAAATGGTCAAGTCCTGTCTGCAAGTTCATTGTAAAAATGAGGAAATAAGCCAAAGTCTGAGTTACATGCCCAGGTCACATTAATGGAGATTTTGTGACTCTAGATATGGTCACCTTCTTGGAATATTTGGTAAATATTGCTTATTCACCAAAGAAATGTTCTTGGCAAAGCTGTTGTTTTAGAGTTATTGGCTTATTGCCTAGAATGAATTGCCTTCTAGTTCCATCATGTGTAAGTTTCAGCAAAGTCCTGGAGAAAAGTTGAAATTACACTTTCTGCCAGAAGCATCAGCTGTGAGCTTGTAGCAGAAAAAATGAACCCTGTTCAATCTTTATTATAAATATAATTTCTTGAGCAATGATTTAAAATGTCATAGAAAGTTTTGTGCTCTATGAAAATGTCATGAGTCAAATAACTGATTAGTTTTAGCTTCACAGTTGAAGGATTGACTCCTAAGCCCTTTTTATGTAATCTAGGTTTTTTATATAGCTCTATAGATTCGGTGGGGTCTTGGGTACTTTGCCACTTCTGAACAAAAAGATCTGACATAGCACTGTGGTAGTAATTTTTTCCCCTCTCACCACAGGCACTGAATGCAGAGGAGGCCCGCCTTCTTCATGTCAAGGAGATTATGCAGGTTGATGAGAGGAAACGGCCTTACAATAGCATATATGAAACTCGGGAGCCTACCGAAGAGGAAATGGAGGCCTACAGAATGAAACGGCAGAGGCCAGATGACCCCATGGCCTCTTTCCTTGGGCAGTAACTAGTCGTAGAAGTTCATCCCGGATAGATTCAGCTGACATGGTCTTTTTACCTTCTCACTCATAATTGTAGACTGAAAAATCCCTGTCTAGGCTGCCCGACTTTAATAAAGCTTTTAGAAGTCCCAAAGTAAATTCATTCTTTTCCACACTGAAGAAGTGAATAACTCAAATAGAAGGTACATTAAGTGTGGATTAATTTTGAAAATAGTCCAATTTTTATATCAGTGATATGGAAAGACCTTTCATGCTCTACTTACCAAGAATGTTTTGTACTCAACAGTTAAGTCTCAAACTTTATTTCCTCAATTTTTCTAGCCTTCTGTCTACTATTAGCACACATTTTGAAAGTAGATTAGTTACTTTTTCTCAAAACTAGGGCTTCATTTTTTTTAATGACTAGCAATTACAGTTGTAATTTAATTCTGTAATTTCAGTTATTTTGTAATCATTTGTTTTTTACCTTATCAGGTTTACTTGGTCTGAAATGAAAAAAATTACTTTTACCTTGGTCTTTGGGTCACTATTTTCTCATCCTGAGTCATTACTAATAGTACTTTTACTACCATTGGAAAAACAGTAGTAAAAACATAGAAATCCTTTCATTTATCATAGCAAATATGGCTTGTAATACTTTTTGTTATTTTATTTATTATGCCTTTATGTAACAATCATGGTATTAAGTTAGATGTTAAGAGAATGTAGAATATCTGAGAGATACCTAATCTTCATAGCTAGCAGGTGTCACTTTGTAAAATTTGCAGGGAGCAAAACCTGAAGTTGAAAGTTTCTTCAGAGAATTGTAATGACAGTTTGTATGCATCTTTTGTTTGTTTGTTTGTTTGTTTGTTTGTTTTGTGGTACCAGGGATTGAACTCAGGGGCACTCGACCACTGGGTCACATCCCCAGCCCTTTTTTGTATTTTATTTAGAGACAGGGTCTCACTGAGTTGCTAAGTGCCTCACCAGGCTACTTTGAACTCGCGATCCTCCTGTCAGCCTCCCAAAGTGCTGGGATTATAGGCGTGCGCCACCGCGCCCGGCTTGTATGCATCTTAATAACTGAGATCACCATGATCCTCAGGACACTTTGTGAAAATAATGCTGATAGAGCAGAATCAGTGGAAACAGTCTAAAATCCCTGACATGAATGCATTTACTTAACACCTTTCTAAACTACCAAAAACACGGGTAGTATACTGTGTTAAGTCAGAATCTCAGAAATAGTAGTTCTAGAAGAACAGCTAAGTCAAATAGGCAAATACCAGGAATATACATGGTGTCTAGGCTCAGACTAATTGAAATTAAAATAGCAATGCAGATAGATCTTATTCTCTTTTTAAAAATATTTATTTATTTGCTTTAGTTGAACACAATGCGTTTTTATTTTATGTGGTGCTGAGGATCGAACCCGGGCTGAGCACCTGCTAGACAAGCACTCTACCGCTGAGCCACAATCCCAGCCCCAGATCTTATTCTTAAAATGGTCAAAATTTTGTTTTCCTATTCCTGTGTTAATAGGGTGGTTCAACATCAACTCTGACATTGTGTCTGTTTTGTATTTTTTAATAAAGATATGTAATTAAGAATACTAAACTGAGTGGTTTGTAGTGTTATCTCAAATGCTTGTAGAAAAATGGGTTATAGTATTGGCAGGGAGTCTGGGCTAGTTTTTATGAGTTTGTATTAAAAAATTCCAGCATCCTAACATCCCACATTCTTTAACACCCTCCCCTAACTCTTCCCCTCATATGAACCAGCGTTGTGGAATGCTTCAAAGACTGACTGACTAAACAAAAATAAACATTTCACCAAGTATAAAAGAATTTTGGAAGCTAATTGCCTAAAAGTAAGAAAGAGGGCTATATTTGAGTTTGTTTTTTTCAATAATGTTTCCTCTTTTGTGCACTGGGGTGTTTCTTTAAAATCGTTTTAATATGGATTTATTACTTTTAAATCATGTTGTTAAAAATAATTTTAAATAAAATTATAATCTTATCTAAGATGGATGGAGGACTTCTGAGACATTCATCCACGTTCACTGATGGAAGGGTGACCAGCATGTGCAGCAAGCACCACTGCATCTTAATGGAATTTAAAGTCTGCCCAGTTTTCATGAATATGTGATGTGGGAATGCAAGGAGCTGCTTCTCTTTTTCCTCACTGACACCAAAAAGTAATAAATAATGGAGCATTATCACTTCAAATTCAAAACACTGCAGCACTCTGAATGCAAAAACGAGGAACTTTGTGGACTTACAGTGCCTTCCATTCCTAAGATTCTACAATTCATCCCCTGAACAACACAATTAAGATTCTCCAGCTCCACGCACACGCTAACAAAATTGGGGCGGGCTAGCGCGCATGCACCCTCCGCCGAACCACCGGTCCGCGGCCGTCCGCTACTGCGCCTGCGTGCGGGAGGCGCCGCGCCCAGACTGCGGCGGGAAGACCGCGAGACCCGGATGGAACAGGACCCTGGCCGGGCAGAAACCGGGCCTCTGCGGCCTCGGCCGCCTGCGGCGCTCCTCAAGTTCCCGTTCGAGGGTCTGACCTCAGGAGCTGCCGCCTGGACCGGTTCTGATGTCCCGGCCCCAGGCTGAGCAGAGAACGGCTCTGGAGCCTGAAACGGCGCCAATACGAAGCCCGAGCATCCTCCCGGGCCTGCGTCTCGGGCTTGGAGACGGCGGGCAGAGACCGAGCCGAGCCCGCCTTCCTCGCTGCTGGCCATCGTAGCCCTCCCGGCCTGCACCAGACTCTGCTCCTAATAACACCTTCAGGCTCTGTCAGTTAAGAGCAGCGTGTTCTTTGCATGCATTCTCATAATTAAACCTCCCAACAGCCCTATAAGGTAGGTACTGTTAAACCCACTTGAGGAGTGGAAAGGTCCCAGCCTGTAAGTGACAAAGCCAAGATCCCAGGCGTCTGCCTCTGGAACTGCGCAATCACCACATCCTGTAAAATATGGTTACACCCTCTGCCTCCCCAAACACTGCTCCTACCATGGACTTACACAGGCAGTGGCTGGATACCAGCTGAATTGCGTGTAGTTTCCAGCTTCAGGCTTACAACTCCAGTGTTTTCATGCCTGAAATATATATATAATATCTTAGCATTTCCTAAATAGTTCTGTTACGTGAATGTTCCCTTTTAACCGATTATTTTTTGTGTTAACTATGGTACTTTTCATAACTATGCTGCATAAATTTGCAAAAACATTTTACTTTGTTATATCAGATTCAATTCAGCCATTTAAGATAGCTCCCAAAAGATTCTCAAAACTAATTTTGAAAATGATATCTCCCTTAAAATAATGTGGGGCTTTTAGTTTATTTGATTTTTTATTTGTTACTTTTTATTACAGAAAACTTCCAATGTACGTAAGAGTGGTATGATGTGTGCACATCATCCAGCTTCAGGAGTTACCAGCTCAAAACCAGTCTTATATCTTTTTATCTCCACCCCTCTTTATGTGTGTATTTATGTGCTCAAGTACATACATTATTTCAGAGGCAATTCCAGACATCATTTCACTTGTTAATAATCTTGTATCTCTAGCAAATGAAATACAACCACAATAACATCACATCTGTTTGAATTAATAACTCCTCCATGATGATTTTCTTAATGTTTACATTTTTTTAGGGTATTGTTATTCCTAAATACCACAAAGGAGCAAGTGAAAATTGGGAGGTTCTAAAACGCACGAAAGCCACTTGGGCGGTAAGTTCATCTTTGAGGATCTTAAAAATTTTTGCTACCTATTTTCCCATTTGAGGAGAATACAAAAGACTATAAGTGAATTTTTCTAAAAACTCTTTTGTTCAAAACAGGTATATCTTAAAATGTGCTTGAGTAGCATGGTCAGGGCAGATAAGATGGACTCTTAACAGGTTCTGTAATGATTTTTTTTTTTTTTTTAATATTTATTTATTTGCTTTAGTTGTACACAATGCCTTTGTTTCTGTAATGATTTCTAAGACTAAAGCAAAGCTTTTTCCTTAATTCACTCCACCTCTCCAAATATACATAGTAAATATACATTACAGTACAGGATTTCTGTACACAAGTAGTCATATATATATCCTTACTTGATAAAATAAGGCCTTATGAACTTAAAACATTTTTTGAAGTTCAGATCATTTTTGATCAGTAGATCTCCCCCAGTTTTTAATTCATAACAACCATACAACAGGTCAACCTATTAGTAACAAGAAGTACATTGTACAGCCAATTAATCATAGCATATCCACTAGAGAACTACTATTTTAAGAAGTTATTGTGATGTTTTCTGTGGCCACAGTGTGCATTTCTATTTAAATGTGTCCCCATTAAGTTATTTCAGCCACATTCTGGTACATAGAACTTTTAAAACTTCAGGGGTCATTTATTTATTATAGAGATGGAATTGTTTTCCAAGGTCTTTTTGAGCCCACCTACAGCGACCTTTGTTCATTTGCTAAAGAGAAGGAATAGAGAAAAGGCACGACTTCCCTTTTTAGGTTTCTCCACTTTCCTAGGTGGTTATTCTCAACTCAGAAAACTTAAATGCCTTTTAAAGCAGTTGGACTATTCACTTGGCAACCTAGAATATATGTGAGCCAGGGACTGTCTTGAAGAAAATGTTTTCTTCCTTCTAAACCTGCGTACTTGCTCCAGTGTGCGTCAGGATCACCCAGACAACTTTATTTAATATCCTTTTGTTCTGCAGGGGATCAGTTATTATTCTAATAATAATTAGGGAGGGACGTGTATACTTTCAACAGGATTCCCTGTAATTGATTGGCAGCTCTCATTACAGATCACTGTTCTAGTTACTGTTCTTAATTATCTGCAGTGCTTATTTAGAATACAAATTCTAGGCCCCTACTCCAGAGCTAGAGAATCAGTATCTCTAGGAGTAGGATCTAGGAATATGCATTTTAGCCATGACCCAGATGATTCCTCCATTTACTACAGTAGAGAACCATCTTTGGCTTAAGACAAATCGTAGGAATGCTGCCTATTTACACTCTCTTGTTTTGACTTCCATTTTGACTGCTTCTACTGAAGGGGTAGCTCTATGGAAAAGCACCATGAAATTCCTTGTAGTTAAAGATGTCCTCACATGAGAGGGATTTTCCTAAAGTCCCATTATTAACTAGAATAGTTGTGTTTCTCCTGAGCATGTTGCTTTGCTTTTATATATGGACAATATGAATTGAAGACTAGTATCGTGTTACACTTGACTTAGCAGCAGGGAAGCCTATCCTCCTAGCCCACCTTTGTGTCAAGGTAGACTTAACCAGGCTTAAAAACCTATTTGAAATTCCTGCTTAAGTTGATGTCAAAGCCACCCAAGGATCAAATAGTTTTACAAACCTGTTTAATCTTTTAACTATTAAGACTAATTAGCCACCATGTCAAAAACTGCCCTTGCTTTGAACATTTGGTGAATTACTCCTTGGCTCTGTTCAGTGGTTTTTAACTGAGGGTGTACATACATCTTTGGGTCAGGATGGAAGCAGCAAGCATCCTCATGAAGTGTCTTTTCTAGGGGATACAAAATGTACCCGACTTGTTTGTCATAAACCTCATTGAAAACAAATTAAGCCATAACCACAATTTGTCAGTAAAGGATTATTTGTAACTTGCCTAAGCCCAAGTCTCCCATATATGACTTGCTGTCAGGTTGCTTATTCCAGGGCAGTTAGCGCTGAGTTGCCAGCCTTAGGTGGATTGTCCTGTTTTCATGGCTTACCTTTACCTGACACATCACAGGATATTTCTTGACATGTACAGGATAGCATGTGATGCAGCTTTGTTTTCAGTTAGCCACTGAGTTTTTTTTTTTTAATGTATGGGTTATATTTTATTCCTAAAGCAATTTTTTGTGGCATCTCTGGAATACTACCTGAGAATTCTTGTGTGCCATGTCAAAGAAACGCAAATGGGATGATGACTATGTCCGTTACTGGTTCACCTGCACAACAGAGGCCGATGGAACTCAACGCCCACAGTGTGTGTTGTGTAACTCAGTATTTTCAAATACTGACCTTAGGCCATCAAAACTGTCAGATCATTTTAACAGACAGCATGGTGGTATAGCAGGACATGATCTCAGTGGCCTGAAGCCTGTGCCAACACCATCTGATAAGAGTAAAACCTTGAAGGCACTTGGAGTTGCATCTCATGAGGATGCCTTATTACAAGCATCGTATCAGTTTGCGTATTTATGTGCCAAAGAGAAGAATCCTCATACAATAGCTGAAAAATTGGTCAAACCCTGTGCACTAGAAATAGCCCAAATAGTTTTGGGACCAGATGCACAAAAGAAGCTTCAGCAAGTACCTTTATCAGATGATGTGATCCATTCTAGAATTGATGAAATGAGCCAGGATATCTTACAGCAAGTTCTAGAAGATATCAAAGCCAGTCCTCTTAAGGTAGGTATTCAGCTTGCTGAGACAACTGACATGGGTGACTGCAGTCAGCTAATGGCATTTGTACGATATATAAAAGAAAAAGAGATCATAGAAGAATTCCTGTTCTGTGAACCACTGCAGTTAACCATGAAGGGAAAAGATGTGTTCAGCCTCTTCAGGGGCTTCTTTCTGAAGCACAAAATAGCACTTGATGTGTGTGGCTCTGTTTGCACTGATGGTGCCTCCTCGGTGCTCGGAGAAGATTCAGAATTTGTTGCCTGTGTGAAAAAAGAGGTACCTCATATTGTGATCACACACTGTCTGTTAAACCCTCATACACTTGTCACAAAGACATTGCCTACAAAACTGAGGGACGCCCTGTTTACTGTGGTGAGGGTAATAAATTTCATCAAAGGTCGAGCTCCAAACCATCGCCTGTTTCAGGCTTTCTTTGAAGAAATTGGCATAGAATATAGTGTCCTCCTTTTCCATACTGAAATGAGGTGGCTTTCCGAGGCCAAATGCTTACTCATATCTTCGAAATGTATGAAGAAATAAATCAGTTTCTTCACCACCAAAGCAGTAATTTAATTGATGGGTTTGAAAATAAAGAGTTTAAAGTTCACCTGGCATACCTTGCAGACTTATTCAAACACCTAAATGAACTTAGTGCCTCTCTGCAAAGGACTGGGATGAACACAGTATCAGCTAGAGAAAAGTTATCTGCTTTGGTTAGAAAGTTTCCATTTTGGCAAAAAAGAATTGAGAAAAGAAACTTTACAAACTTTCCTTTCCTTGAAGAAATCACTGTTTCAGATAACGAAGGAGTGTGCATTGCCCCCGATGTCTCCGGGCATCTGCAGCAGTTGAGCAGCTTCTTCCATGGGTATTTTTCTGTTGGAGCTCTTGATGAGGCCAGTAAATGGATACTGGATCCATTTCTTTTTAATCTCGATTTTGTTGATGATGGTTATTTAATGAAAAATGATCTCGCCAAACTACGAGCTAGTGGTCAAATCCTCATGGAATTTGAGACGATGAAACTTGAGGATTTCTGGTGTGCTCAATTTGCAGTGTTTCCAAACCTGGCAAAGGCAGCTCTGGAAATCCTCATGCCATTTGCAACTACATACCTTTGTGAGCTGGGCTTTTCATCACTTTTACATTTCAAAACAAAGTCTAGAAGTGGCTTTAGTGTGAGTGATGACATCCGTGTGGCTATTTCAAAAAAAGTTCCTCGTTTCTCAGACATCATCGAACAAAAGCTGCAGTTGCAGCAGAAAGCACTGTAAGCTTATATGCTTTTTTAATGTGTAATTTTTAATATATTCTTAATAACCATTGAAAAATTAAGCTGTAATTGTTTTCCTTCCTTTTTATATTTATGGTACACTGAATTCTGTACTTTAAAAAAGTAGTTACTTCAGCTTTTTTTTTTTAAATGTTTATTTATTTGCTTTAGTTGTACACAATGCAATGTATTTATGTTTACATGGTGCTGAGGATCGAACCCAGGCCGCACGTGCTAGGCGAGCGCTCTACCGCTGAGCCACAACCCCAGCCCGTTACTTCAGCTTTTAATAAGACATGTGAAAATGTTTTGTGGTTTTGTGTGTGTGTGTGTGTGTGTGTGTGTGTGTGTGTGTCTTGAGAGGAACACAAACAGCAGAAAAGATTACCAGTGCCTGGTTGATACATAGGATTTTTCCGATCTGTGTAACCTGTTGATACAATACATAAAAAGGACCCTATCTCTAGAAAATCCATCTAAGCGATGGGCTAGGAATTGAGCCATGAGTAAAGAGAAGACCTCCCAGAAATTTGACAATGCAATGACAGCTAACTCCTGCCCTTTTAAATGTACTCTTTGGAGCTAGTCTCGATGTCCATTCCCCCAGCTCCAATTCTCTCTCAATACCAGGATATTAATAAATACCATGATATATTAGTTACTTCATCTTTTAAAATTATTTCAGTATTCCAGGTCAACAAAACTGCTGAAAAGGAAATTCCTGAGCCTTACCCTAGAGATTCTCTTTTAGTAGTCCTGCGTAGGATCAAGGATCCACATTCCTCTTTTTTGTTTGTTTGTTTGTTTGTTTTGTTTTTTTGCAGTATTGAAGATCAGATGCAGGGCCTTGCAAATGCTGGGCCAGTGCTCTACCGTGGAGCTACACCCCCAGCCCTACATCATCATTATTATTCTGAGACAGGATCTCATTAAGTTGCCCAGGCTGGCCTTGAATTTACAATACTCCTACCTCAGCCTCCATAATACCTGGGATTACTGGTGTGTACCACCACACCCAGCTGAGGATCCTCTTTTTTTTTTTTTTTTTTTTTTTGTGTGTGTGTGTGTGTGTGTGTGTGTGTAGTACCGGGGATTGAACTCAGGGGCACTTGACCACTGGGCCACATCCCCAGCCCTTTTTTGTATTTTATTTAGAGACAGGGTCTCACTGAGTTGCTAAGTGCCTCGCCATTGCTGAGGCTGGCTTTGAACTCGCAATCCTCCTGCCACAGCCTCCCAAAGTGCTGGGATTACAGGCGTGCGCCACTGCGCCCGGCTAGGATCCTCATTCTTAACTGGTTCTCCAGATGGTTCCCACGGATTATTTGGTCATCTGGCTGCAGCTTATTTTCCCTAAATCTATTTTTCCTTTACCCTAATTTCCTCAGTTACATTACATCTTACACTTATATGTATTTTTCTAAGATAGCTCACAATTTTTGAGTAGGCCAGAGTACAGATTATAAATAAATTGATATAAAATCACTAACATAATTCAGGGTCACATAAAAAAAAATTCCCCCATGGGAATCTAAATTAGTATTATTTTTCTGAATGACAGTTTGGCAAAATATATTATTTAAATTTAAACATTTACATTTTTATTCTAAAACTTTAAAAGCACTATGTGTTAAAGATCAGGAGAAAACTGATGGTAGAGAGCACTCTATGAAAAGCCACAATCCCTTCCTGCCAGTTACCTTCATTTTTTTTTTTCTGCTTTAACTTCTTTGGTTCCACCTGTCTCTAAGCTTCATGGTAAGCACATATGGAAGTTTTTATTTATCAGCTTTAGAAGTTATATATTGACTCGAGATAACAGGTAAGGATTGAATTTGTAAAACATCCATCTCCCTCTGTCTATTCATCCCAATTTTTTTTTATTATAGTACTAATTTTAGTTCCTTTAATAGTTGTGTGCAGCAATTTGATTACGGATTTTTCCCCCTAGAATTTTATTGCATGGAAAGAATCAGAGATGTCCCAACAGTTTTATTTATAATGTAGCTAGTCCCAACTTTTTTGTAGTAGCAAAATAATTGAAGGGGAAAAAAAAGAACCCTAAAGCAGAGTGGACTCTGACTACCAAATTTAGATACCACTTGAATACTGCATATTAAAGTTTATATTTTCTACACAAAACTCAGTGTTTTCATCATATATAAAAATTCTTTTATCAGTAAATTAAATAACTGGCCTTCATTTAAAAAGGTAAATACAAAATATGGGTCTGTCTTTTTCCTATTATAATCTAACATCAAAAGCAGTGGGAAAAATTTCCAGAGTTAATATAGGAATAATCTGGATGCACACGTATAGAGTTTAATTTGTATGTGGTTCTGAAGACAGGTGGGAGGACGGGGCTAAGACTGTGCAGAGCCTGCAATTTCATAGTACAAAAGCGGGATCGGGGTAATGCGGCCTGTGGCAGCCATCTTCCATCAAGCCTACTAGAACCTCTCTCAGATTAATTAATTAATTGTTGCTCCAAAAACAAAACCCAAAGGGAAGTTTTAAGGAAATGTTTTTTTTGTTTTTTGTTTTTTAAGGGCTTTTAATTCATTTTCTTTTTTTTTTTTTTTTTTTTTTTGGTACCAGGGATTGAACTCAGGGGCACTCGACCACTGGGCCACATCCCCAGCCCTTTCTTTTATTTTGTTAGAGACAGGGTCTCACTGAGTTGCTAAGTGCCTCGCCATTGCTGAGGCTGGCTTTGAACTCGCAATCCTCCTGCCTCAGCCTCCCAAAGTGCCGGGATTACAGGCGTGTGCCACTGCGCCTGGCTCAAATTCTTTTAACAGTTTATTTTCCCCTGACCAAATGAAAGAGACGGTGTTGGCTAAAATGAAGAAGAAACTCAGATTAAAGCATGTATTGGCACATATAAGTCATATGTGATCATTTATTTGTTTCCAAGGAAGAGCCTGGGTTTACTTGTTTTTACTATGTAATTAAAGTTATGAATAAATTTCAAAAGGGAGTTCCGACAGGATAGAGATGCAATCATTATGACCAGCAGATGTCACTCTCTCTGCAGGTTTGGTTGAAAGCCGACTTACCTACATAACAGATTTTGCCAAAAGTCTGATTTTAAACGTCTCTAGAAGAGGTATTAGTGACTCAAATTAAAAATGCCCAATCTGAGCCTCTGCTGGCTTGGAATTAGAAGATAGAACTCTGGTGGAAACAGGAAGCTCCAGACTGTAAGAAATCACTGGGAAATGGGGTGAGAAAAGGAGATATAAATGGCCTTTTTCTTAAAACTGATGTGACTAGGGATTTTTGACATTTTGGCTGGGCTGTTTTTTTAAGTCACTAAAAAATGTGGGTGAGTGGGTCAGCATTTCAAACATAATCCAATCAGAATCAAAACCAAATAGACATACACTTTTAAAGCATAAACTTTATGGCACTTGAATTATATTTCAATTTAAAATGTAGGTTCTGTTTATAGTATAGGTCTTTTTGCACCAAGTTATATTAAAATATTATAAACTTGGCTTTAATATCTGCAGGATTTGGAAAAGTCAAGTTTGAGGTTTTCAAAGTCCATCTTAATTTAAAGGACAGTATAAAACTATTGTTTAATACATTGTATTTTGTACTTTATCTTCTGAGAATAAAGAGAGACCTAAGGTTATTTTCCTTCTGTTTTAGAAATTTGCCACAAATCTTTCTTTCTTTTTTTTTTTTTTTTTTTTTTTTTTTGCTACTGGGGATTGAACTCAGGGGCACTTGATCACTGGGCCACATCCCCAGCCCTTTTTTGTTTTTTGGTTTTTTTGGGGTTTTGTTTTTTTTTTTTTTTTTTTTTTTTTTTTTGGTACCGGGGATTGAACTCAGGGGCACTCGACCACTGGGCCACATCCCCAGCCCTTTTTCATATTTTATTAGAGACAGGGTCTCACTGAATTGCTAAGTGCCTCGCCATTGCTGAGGCTGGCTTTGAACTCGTGATCCTCCTGCCTCAGCCTCCCAAGTGCTAGGATTACAGGCATGCGCCACCACGCCCAGCTGCCACAAATCTTTCTTAATTCAGAAATGAATTTAAGTCCTGGCTTGCTCACTTGACATGTTTATAAACCCTAGGTCTCAGCCTATAGGAATCAAGAGGTCTAGCTGACTGATCGTCTCATTTTGACCTGTTCAACATTTGTTCATTCATTCACTTGCTTATTTTAGTACTAGGACCCTACTTTTTCTAAGGAACTAGCTTCCCCCCATTGTCAATCCATATGGCCCCATCTTGACTTGAGTTAGCTCCAGTACTTTTGCTGGAGTTAATGGGGAAGATGCTACCTATGCTAACTTACCAGGAGGTGCCTGGATCTTCCAATGGTCAATTTTGCTACAGCATACAGAGAGGCTGCCAGATGGAGCCAAAAGAAAAAAAGGAAAAAGATTCTTCATACCACTGCTCCAAGTGCTAAATACAGACATACTTTTTCCCCCTCTTTCAGTTAAAAGAGGTAACAAATTCCATTTTTTGCTTGAATCTGTTTGTTTCCTATCACATACAGCCAGAAGATCTGCCTCATATACTTGGTTTCCAATATTTTTATGAATGAGTAATGGGAAAGTTTAGACTCCATTAATTTTATTACAGATTTTAGACAATTCTTACCAGTACTGGGCCTCCATGTACTCCCCTATAAGATGAATAGTTACATGGGTTTTTCCCTATATGATCTTATTTTTTTTTTTTTTCACAAAGGTCATATTTTGGAATTTTTGTGGCACTGACATCAGCCCAAAGAACCTTTCCTGGATACAAACAGAAAACTAGGCTTTTTTTTTTTTTTTTTTTTTTTTTTTTTTTTTTTTTTTTGCAGATGGGGGTGGGTGGTATTCAGGTTTGGGATTTTGAGAGGTGTTTGGTAGTGGCATCAAGTTGACTTATGGAGCAATCACAATTTCATTTATTATTTTCTTCTAACAAAAGCCCTCTCCAGATTTTCAAAACTTTACCTCCAGTGTTTTATTATTAATGATTTAAATATACCAAAAAGTTGGGAAAGTAATACAATGAACACTCATGCCTATTTTCTAGATTCAAAAATTGTTAATATTTTGCTGGGCATGGTGGCATACACCTGTAATTCTTGCTACTTGGGAAGCCAAAGCAGGAATACTACAAGTTCAAGTCCAGCTTGGACAACTTAGCAAGACCCTGTCTCAAAAGGAAAAATGAAAAGGCTGGAGTGGTAACTCAATGGTAAAATACCCCTGGCTTCAATCCCCAGTACTGGGGGAAAAAATTGTTAACATAATACCTCCGCTATCTACTTAAATATATAGGTAACATGTATCAAATAGAGCAAACAAGCCATACCATTTTTTAAACAAAATCTGAAAAAACTCAGAGAATTGGGAGGGCAAAAGGGGATACCAAGTTATCACAGAGACAGTAAGTCAGGAATACAGCCAATAATATCCCAAGAGCTGGGAGAACAAGAAAAGAGTTTGGAATGAGAAGCTGAAATGAGAGGTCTCTGGGAAATGAGACTCATTTGTCTGAGGAGTCCCTGCTTGACCTTGCTAGTTCAAAGATCTGAAGAAGAGCTGTAGCCTGCTGGTGCTAACATCTCTAAGAGGACACCCTAAGACTGGTTATGGAAGTGTGAAAAAAATAGAAACAAATCAGCTTCCACTCCTGGAATTAATTTGTTTCCAGTATGAAGAATCATCACAGAGTATATATATATATATATATATATATATATTTTTTTTTTTTTTTTTTTTTTTTGTACCAGGGATTGAACTCAGGGGCACTCGACCACTGGGCCACATCCCCAGACCTTTTTCATATTTTATTAGAGACAGGGTCTCTCCGAGTTGCTAAGTGCCTCGCCATTGCTAAGGCTGGCTTTGAACTCGCGATCCTCCTGCCTCAGCCTCCCAAGTGCTGGGATTACAGGTGTGCACCACCGCGCCTGGCTACAGAGATGATATTGACAACAAATCAGAGCAGGAAAGAGATACTCCCTTGTCCTTCAGATTTCCAAAATCTCTTGCACATCTTATTTGTGAAAAGGGGGTAAGGTAGTTGAGAACAAAATGTATTTCGTGGGGTTCTGACCCCATCATCACAAAGTAACATATACAAAGTATAAAAGGGTAGGTTTGAAGCTGAAAAACAGGCTTAGTTACCCCAGCACTTTGCGCCCCTTTGGCCATTCAACATACAGTCATACCCATCTGTGGATATTGGAATTTCTACACAATAAACATAGCTCTGTTTCTGTTAAGGTATAACTATCCTTTATCAATCAAAGGTGCTATTTCCCCAGAATGAGGAGACACAAAATCTCTACTCCTCAATTTACTGGCAGTCTCAATAAATATTCTTTTCCCTAAAATAAAAAATAATTGTGAAGTTAACTACCAGTAATAATCCTTGTATAAAATAATAAACAACTCCCAAATAAATAATAAGTCAAAGAATGAACCCAAAGTGAAATTAGAAATTATTTTGAAAGAAGTCAAAACAAAAACATTACACATCAGAACATATAAAATGCAGCAAAGGTAGTATTCAAAGTGTATAGCTGTAAATGCATACTTTACAAAGAAAACAATAAAACCTTAAGAAATGATAGGGCTGGGATTGTGGCTTACAGCAAGAAAACAATAAAACGCATTGCACCATTGTGCACAACTAAAGCAAATAAATAAAAAATAAAAAAAAAAAAAAAAAAAGAAATGAGTAAACTAAACCCAAAGGAAGGAAACAGAGTAAAAATAAACAGTAGAGAAAATCATTGCAGCCAAGAGTCCTCTGAAAAGATGAACAAACTTGACAAACCTTTAGTTAGATTGTCCTGGATGGAGGAGGGGACTCAAAATCAGAAATAAAAGAGAAATAGGGCTGGGATTGTGGCTCAGTGGTGGAGTGCTTGCCTAGCACGTGTAAGGCACTGGGTTGATCCTTAGCACCACATAAAAATGAATAAGAAATAAAGGTATTGTGTCCATCTACAACTATGTGTGTGTATGTGTAAAAAGAAACACCAACAACAACCTTACAGAAACAAAAAGACTTTTAAGGACATACTATGAATGGTTGTATACCAACAAATTAGGTAATCTAAATTAAATGAAAAAAATTGCTAAAAAGGCACATAGTCCCAAAACTGACTCAAGAAGAAATAGAAAATCTAAGTAGACCTGTAACTGACAAAGAGTATTAGGTTCCAGTTTTTATAATAAAATATTTTATAAAGAAAAGGTTTACTTAGCTCACAATTCTAGAGGCCTAAGAGCATGACACCAGCCTCTCCTTGGCTCTGGCAAGGGCCCCACTGAGGGTGGATTCACAATGGCAAGACCATGTGCTGCAGGCATCACACGGTGAGACAGGAAGAAGACAGTGATGGAGAGGGCCCAGAAGTGCCCTCTCCGTGTGGAATGCTCCACTTATTTAAAATGTGCCAACAAGACTGGAGCTTATAGCTCAGTTGGCAGAGCGCTTGCCTAGCATGTGTGAGGCACTGGGTTTGATCCTTAGCACCACATAAAAATAAATAAAATAAAGGCATTCTGTCCATCTATAACTACCAAAAAAAAAATTTTTTTTTAATGTGCCGATGATTCCATACTGAGGACCAAACCTCCAACACATGAAACCTTAGGGGACAAACCATATCCAAACCAAAGTGGTTGGAAAACCAAAAAAAAAAAAAAAAAACCCAATAGAGAAAAGTTCGGGACAAGATGGCTCCCTGTCATCTGGTGAACTCCACCAGATGTTTAAACAGCAATCTTTTATAAACTTCCAATAAGTTGACAAGGGAGGAATACAACTTATTCTATGATACCAAACCAGACAAATATGAGAAAAGTAAACTGAGACCAATATTCCTTAAGAATGTGGCCATACAATTCCTCAACAAAATACTAGCAAACTAAATCCAGCAACATAAAGGAACTAAATCCATGCCACAACTAAGGGATACTTTTTTCAGAAAAGTGCGGTTGATTCAATACAAAAAATCAATAATACACCATGTTAATAGAAGAAAAGAAAGAAACCATGTGATCATCTCAACACAGAAAAAAACACTTGACAAAAACCAATATCCTCTAATGAAGAATGCTAGGATGAGCAGTAAACTTCCTTAACTTGATGAAGAGCATTTATGAAAAACTCACATCTAAGTTTCTCATAAGATTAGGAAAAGACAAAAATGTCTACTCCTGCCATTTGTATTCAGCATTAGCATTGTACTTGGAGGTTTTAGCCAAGGCAATAAAGCAAGAAAAAAATAAAAAGCATCCAGATTGAAAAAGAATAACTTTTAAATTAACATTTATTCTTGGACTTGGAAGCTGTAAGAGGTATCTTTGGAGCTTTCACTGGTGTCCCAGACAGTTTTTTTCTGGTCCCTTTTAGTAGCAGCAATCCAGTTTCTCCTTATTAAGCACAATCACCCCAGCCCAGTAGAGTGTCCTGTTCTTTGACTGTTGGCTCAATCACATGAGGAGGCCAGCACTGATGGGGACAGTTCAATTGCTTAATCGGACCTGAAATGACAAAGCTAGCAAATCTGTAGTTTATATGCATCACTGCCAAAGACTGCCCACACCAAGAGGTCTGCACAGAACACTTGTAGCACTAACTGTCCCCCCCACCCCCCCGCCGCTGCCTATGACAAGGCCTGTGGTGGGCAGAAGAATGGTCCACCAGAGGGGTCTACATCTTAATATCTGAAACCTGTGAATATGTTACTTTAGATGGCCAAAAAGGACTTTGCAGTTAGACTTAGGTGAGGACCCTGAGATAGAATGATCAGCCACTGGGCCACTGTAGTCACAAAGATTTTTAGGAGGGTCAGGAGATGTGAGAGTTGAGTGTCAAGGCCAGGGAGCCAGAGATTTAGAGGTACCATTCTACTGGCTTTGAGCTTGGAGGAAAGGGCTCAAGCCAAGGAATACAGGCAGCCTCTGGACATTGAAAAAGGCAAGAACACAGACATCCACATGAACTTCCAGAGCAGCCAGCCCTGCAGACACCTTGACTTCAGCCCATAAGACTGATTTTGGACTTTTGACATCAGAATTGTAAGATAATAAATATATGTTGTTCTAAGCTACTAATTTTGTGGCAAAGTGTTAACCACAGCAACAGGAAACTAATACAGGGCCATAGGGACACACACTCTTGGATCAGGAACACCTCAGAACCAAGAAGCCCCAAATAGAGTCTCAGCTGGTATTTTTTATACTTTGCTGCTCACATAGGCATATTCTTGCTATATAACCAATCCAAACAACCAAGTTTTGGGGACTCTTGGAGGAAGGAAAATGAATATGTGAAGATCTGCAGGTATGACTTATCCATCTGACTATTATAATAAATAATGTTTACAAATTGGTACTAACCACTTTGAACTACACACACACACACGACTACAAAGTAAGATGATTAATCAGAACATAGTATGCCTTCACCAGGAGTTCATGCTGTACAATTTTCACTGGAATTAACCCTCATAACATGAGCCCAACATGATCAGTGGCAGTCACAGCTTCCAGTTCAGTAGAAGCACTGAATTCTCCTGAATTATCCTATCTTGGGAAACAACACTTACAGCTGCAGCAATGAGAAGCAAAAATTCTATTACAGTTACTAGATGCTGTGGTAAGATAAGCCACTCCCACTTTCACCCCTGGGTTCCTGGACCTTCTGGCCTTGGGGTGGGAATGGGTCCATATATGTTGCTTACCATCCAAAGCACATGCTAGAATGTTATCATTTAGGTTAACTTTCTCTCAGTTGCAAAGATCATTTTATCATTCTTATGGCCCAGCTGCTTCTGAGTATAAAGTGTATGACAAAACCAATAAATTCTATAGGAATCAATGTAGTGCCACAGACTTATGGAATGAATATTTGTGTCCCCCGCCCCAGATTCATATGTTGAAATTCTAACCCGCAATCAGTGTGATAGTACTTGGAGATGGGACCTTTGGGAGATAATTAGGGTTATAGTTACATGAGGTCACAAGGGTAGGACTTTGCTCCAATGGGATTAGTGTTCTTACAAGAAGATTACCTGGATAGATTCCCCTGTCATTCTCAGTACATACACAGAGGTTTGTCCAAGATGGTGATATGGGAGCCTCTTACAAGCCGAGAGAAAAGGCCTTAGAATGAAATCTGTCTTGCCCATTTCCTTGATCTTAGACTTTCCATTCTCCATACTGTGAGGAATAAATTGTTTGTGCCACTTGGTCTAAGGTATTTTGTTATGACAGCCAGACTAATACACCTTCCTTTGCTAATCTAGATAAGAAGCAATGTGATACAGGATACCATAATAGTTAATGAGGCTCACAGAAGTACTAAAGGCAAAGCCAAATCCAGAATGTGTATATTTTCCAGTGAGAGTAACTAGTTGCCTATTCCATGGTAGAAAGTGTCAATGTGATCAACCTGCCACCAGCTGCCCATGTCAGTTATGGTGAGGGGAAGCCAATGTGTAAGTCTCCATGTTTTCCAACCTGGCCACCCTTTTACGTGGGCCCACTGCTTGCTTGGTCATTGGGATAGCCAGGGGAAAGAGGCTAACTGATATCCACCAACTGCCTCATTTTGTCCTGGTTACTGAAAGCCTCCTCAAGGTGGATGGATGTCTGAGTTAGCTTAGGTTCAGCATTACCATCAGGAAGCCCACAAATCATATGCTATCACAGGAGACCAGTTTATACCAGGAATAGGCATACCTTAGTATTTCTGCCATGCTCAGGCATTTTCCAGGAGTAGCCCCTGGGAAGCATGTGTCAGAGAGTGCACTGATGTGCACTCTAAGTACAGCAGCTGGGCCCATGGTTAATTATGTTCCCTGTAGTTATATGTCTGCAAAATGCATTCTCGTGGCCACACAATACTTTGGTGAGCATTCACCTGGAACACAATTATCTTTTTCTAAATATTTATTTATTTGCTTTAGTTGTACACAATGCAATGCATTTATGTTTACATGGTGCTGAGGATCAAACCCGGGCCGCGCACATGCTAGGCAAGCGCTCTACCACTGAGCCACAACCTCAGCCCTACAATTATCTTTAATTCTCTGTTTATTCTGAAAGTTTCATTTACATACTTCTTCTCCAGACCTTCTTGTCATTTGACTTCTAAATCTATTCCTTCCAAGTCCCTGACCATTGTAACTGCCCTTGGCTACTGCAGTTTAAGTCTGTACTTCTGGATATTGCTCAGATCAGATAGAGTAGACAACCAAATGTACCACTCGGAATTCTCTCTAAGAACATTTCCCTTCATTAGAATCCTTCAGTGGCATATCCAATTAGAGTTGTAATACTGCATCAGTTTTTGCAGCAACCAGCTGGTACTATCATATTGGTCAGAATAAATTGTAAACCATGTCTAAATTTCTTCCTCCTGGTCAGCTGGTCATAAGGAACAAGCTACCCCCCTGCAGCCAAAGTTATGGATTGAGAGGAGGAAAGCCTTATAGCAGGAAGAAGTGTCAAAGGAGTCAAGCTACCTACTCAGGCATCTTGCTGTGCATTCCAAATCTGCCTAATCCCTGTCTCTTTTTCCACTTGCTGATGTATTGCTGCTATGCACAGTCCTATGGCTTATTAGACCCAGGTTGGCTGCTCAGTCTTAACAGGACTTGTAGCAAACGAGGAGCTATTTCTCAAAAGAAGAATAGTTGTTACTTAGAGAAGAGGTCATGGATTTTCTCCAAAACCCTAGAGGTCTGTGCTTCAGTTCCTCTATTGGCACTGGCCAAAGGCTCCATACAGAATTCCACTCAAGTATTGTTGGGTTTGCTAGGTCTCAAGTTCCAGATGGCAGAGTAGCTAACACTATAGGCTGGACTTGATCGGAGTCTTTTTGTGCTCTGGTCTCTGTGTAAGACTGGCAGTCCATAGTTTGTTTGTTTGTTTGTTTGTTTTGTTTTGTTTTGTTTTGTTTTGGTAAATGGATCAGTGAAACATCACTCCAAAAGGGAAAAAGGACTGTGAGACATTGCCTGTTAATAGTGGTTGGAATGCAAGGAACAGCTACTTGCCTTTTACCTGAAGGGGATATTGCAATGTGCTGCAGGCTATTGGTATATAAGAAACTTCACCAAAGTTGTAAATTACTGAATTTTTATGATTATGTCCCACTCTCTGACACGTGAATTTTACTAAGACATCTAGAATACTTGTTCCAACCTTCATGTCAGATCCAACCTGCAAATGTCATCAGTGGACTGGACCATTTGACATTCTGTGAAATGACAGGGTGATGAAGACCTCTGCAGACTATATTAGGAAGACAGCAAGCTGATGGAGCCTTAAGGCCAGTCTGTGAAAGGAGTCTCTTGGCTGTACCAGGTAAAACAAACTGCATATTGGTATACAGGGGAAGGTATGTGTCTGGTCCCTAGGACTCTCAAATATTTGGATTTCTTTCACTATATATTATGTAAGAAAGTTCTGGGGTCTCAAATTCCTTATATGTAGGTCACTATTTAGTCTATGTTTCTGTCATCCAAGTAAGTAAATTCTTTATACAAGCTACACACTAAATTCAGAATCCCTAATAAGTATACTCATGTTAGTAAACATGGCCTGTTATATTTGGCCTTCTTAGGGCTAATGCTCTTAGAATCTCATTCCCATATATATTCACCAGGTTACATATAAGAAAAAACCCTGAAGTTCTCTTGGATTATAAAATATCACCTTCAGGATCAGACTTTGTACTTATTGCCTTGCAATATGCTGATCTGCCTCACCCACGCTACCGGTGTAGTAGCAACAAGGAGTCATTGGGATAAGCCTTGAAGAGTACAGGCAGCTCTTTGAAAAGGTACCTCCCTCAAGTGCAGTCACTGCTGGGTATGCAACCAAAGGAAGGACGGTCTCAGATGGGAAAGGAGAAGGCAAGGAAGACTGCGACTCAGCAGCTAAGATTGTCAACTTCATTCAAGTCTGTACAGATGTCCTCTTGCCAAGTCTGGGGACTTCTTCCCAAACCTTACCTCACCAGGAGAGATGTAGGCTACAATTTCAGCTTACATTTAATTCTGCAACCTTCACAATGATAGTTTGTGTGTAAATTTTAGCAAGATTACTCCTGTTGTTGTAGGGACAGACGAGGCAAGGCACTGAAGATACAGGAAACAGTTTTATTATTTGGCTGCAGCCAGGTTCAGAGGGTACAGCTTTCACTGTAATCAATTAATCCCCTGAACCCCAAGTTCAGGTTGTTTCAGAACTTTATACCCAACATGAAAGAGGAGGGGTTCAGAAGTTCACAGTTTACAGAAGTTCACATAAAAGCAGCTTTTTCTTTCACTGTTCTGGGCAAGTTAACCCTTCAAGGACAACACCTGAGAAGGGGAGAGCTTCTTCTCCCCTTTCTTTCCTCCCCCTGCCAGCTGTTTCCATGGAGCCCAATTAGTAACTTCTCTTATCTTAGAAATGCAGACATCTCTGTGAAGCTCCAGCGCAATGCCAGAGGCCTTGTTTAAAGGATTTGTCCTTTTATTATCACACTTTGCATTTGCAAACACACTTTTACAAACTACTATACTGGATACATGTTTGTGAAAAACAAGTAGAGGGGTGTCCAGCACCTGGAGTGCTGATTTCTTGCAGGCCAGTGGCCAAGTAATAGAGCAACAGGAAAATAGGAAGTTTATCTACACTGAACTCTTCTGTAGAGATTCTTTTGCTGACAGTCCTAAAATCAGCCATGGTGAAGATTTCTTGAGAAGCTTAGTTAAGATTTTCTGTGGAGGAGGGGGTGCCACTACACTGTAGCTACAAGGGGTTTGAGACGCTGTCTAGTTCTGTCACCAGGACTTGAGATGGGATTCTAAAGAGCTGGGTGGAACATTTTCTGGAAGCACTCCAGTGCAGTCAGGAGCAGGCACCACACCTCACAGTCCTTAAATCCTCCTTATTCCCTGCAGCCACTTGAGTCCCCAAGATACCTGCTTTGGGGGTTCTTTTTTTTTTTTTTTTTTGGTACTGGGGATTGAACTCAGGGGCTCTCGACCACTGGGCCCTTTTTTGTATTTCATTAGAGACAGGGTCTCACTGAGTTGCTAAGTGCCTCGCCATTGCTGAGGCTGGCTTTGAACTCGCGATCCTCCTGCCTCAGCCTTCCAAGTGCTGGGATTACAGGCGTGCGCCACCACGCCCAGCTCGCTTTGGGGGTTCTTTATCACAATAATTTCAGTTGTTAATTTACATAATGCAATAGATTATTAGCATCCCATTTCCCTGTCTAGGAACTCAATATTGCATTCAAGTCTAAAACCCAAACACCTCAAAACCTTCATCTTTGAGGGTCTGTTTCCTGGGTTCAGTTACATTCACTCAGCAGACAAAGTACAAGAGTTCCTTTCACAGAAGAATTTGACATAAAGCAGTGCTAACCGGGCATTGGAGAACTGCAAGGGCAAATGGAATTCTACAGAAAGTGCACAAAGCAGCTGCCATCCCTCCATCTGAGAGAATATGGAGAATCATTTGGGATTATTAAGATGTAGACGCTTGGATGAGGGCCCCAGGGAGCAGGGACACAGAGAGCATCTGCCTGCTGATGTTGGTTGTCTGAAAAGCCTAATGAGGCTGGTTCTAGGATTGTAGGGGAAAAAATGTAAACTTGAACCAGCTGCTCCTGAGGAAAATAATTCTGTCATTACCAGGGTGAGGAACTGTTGCTTGGTGACCCCAACAGTAACAGGAGCAAAACAGAAAGGACCAAGTTCCTTGCCACTCCTCTAGACTTCCAGTCTCCTTCTGTTGCTTCCTATTTTACAGACTAACAGAGGCCAACTGGCAAAGGAGAAATGGGATTTGGAAAGTCCCAGCCCTGGACTCACAAAACCGAAATTAAAACTGAGGATTTGTAGCTTAAAAACCAACAGTGTGAATGCATGTGTACACACATGGGTTCCTGTGTGTTTTCTGAGCTACTTTAATTTCTTATTTTTTGGTACTAGAGATTGAACCCAGGGGTGCTTTGCCACTGAGTTAAATCCTCAGTCTTTTTTAGTTTTTATTTCAAAACAGGATCTCACTAAGTTGTTGAGGCTGGTTTCAAACTCGCAATCCTCCTGCCTCAGCTCCTGAGTCATTGGGATTACAGGCCTGCACTACCTCACTCAGCTTCTGAGCTACTTTAAACAGAGCTCCCAGCATCATGTCTCTTCACCCACCCTAATGTACTTCAGCACACATATCCTTAAAATAAGAACATTATCCTATAAACTATAAAACCATTATTTACACCTAATAAAATGAAAAATTTGTTAATTTTACCCAATATTCAAAAATTCCTCCAGTTGCCCCCAAAATATCTTTTATCCTTGATTTTTTAAGCTACCTTTCAATTTTTTTGATGACATTAATGTTTTGAAAAATAATCCCACTCTCTGAGTTGATATTCTGACACGCCACTCCAAAGCGGGGCAACACAGACCCACTTAACTAGCTCCTCTTTCTATGTTTTCTGCTTATCAGAGGCTGTGTCTGAAGGCTTGATTGGATTCAGGTTAGTATCATATTAGGAGCTACATGTCAGGTTGTCACACCCTTGCTGATGCTGAATTTGCTTACTTGGTTAGTAAAGTAGCTGCCAAATCTCTCCATTGTGAGATATGTCTTTCCCTTTGAGCTTTTTTTAGAATGTGTTTTAATTTCAACGTGTGATATGTGCATGTGGCATCTTGCAACAGTACGGTGAAAGCTGTGCCTCTGAGATCCCATCTCCCACCTGCACGATTCTTCCCAGAGGCTGTCACAGTCACCAGGTTATGTATCTTTATAGAGATAGCTATGCAAAAATGTGCTATTACTGTGGATAAAATAAATTAAATTTTCTGGGTATAAATTAAGTGGGTAAGGTGTTGTCTGAGGATTATTCAAGAGAACTCTATAGAAGTCTCTTTTCTTTTTTCTATGGTACTCTTTTTTTTCCCCCAGGGTCCTGGTATGCGAGGCAAGTTCTCTACCACTGAGCTATGCCTCCTAGCCCCTTCTGATGTGTTTTATTTTGAGATGGGTCTCATGAAGTGGCTGAAGCTAGCCTTAAATTTGGGA
This sequence comes from Tamias sibiricus, assembly GCA_025594165.1. Taxonomy (NCBI): domain Eukaryota; kingdom Metazoa; phylum Chordata; class Mammalia; order Rodentia; family Sciuridae; genus Tamias; species Tamias sibiricus. The sequence goes on from CM046662.1 coordinate 19,616,847, forward strand.
GTCTCCTGCCTCAACCTCCCAAGTATCTGGGATTACAAGTGTGTGCCACCATGCCCAACTTTTGTAGAAGTCTTTTGAAATACAAGATTTAGGCAAACCTGTCTCACAAAAGATTCAGACAAAAAGTTTCTTTCCAGCCACTAGCTAACTTCATTTATGCAGTTGAATCATGCCTCGTTTCTGTGATTCAAAATTTCTAGTTTTCTTCCCACCAAAAGGCAGAGATGGATCATTTTATTTCTCATAATCCCTCCTAAAATTATGCTGGCCACAAGTGGCAAAGTCTGTTTCTAGCCCCGTTCACAGGCTGCTTTCTCAACGTTTCATTCTCAAGACCCTCTGAGCACGGCGCTTCCTCAAATAACATGTCTGTTTATTTCAGATTCACACACTGAGTTGAGAAACCTTACAAGCTTTCTGCATCAGATTCCAAAATAAAATCTTTCCAGCCCAGACCTTTCAAGTCGCATCTGGAAACCAGTTGGAACTTTTCTGGGTCACTTTCCACTGAGTAGAAGTGGCGCCTATTTTGGTTTCATTGCATTTTGCTGGAACTCCAGCTGTCTCAGGGTTTCCACTGCCCTGAAACCTTAGGCCAGAAAAGCTTCCAGAACACTGGTTCTTCTTTTCCTTCCATGAAAACTCTCTGCTTGTTGACGACCTCTGTCTGGACAGATATGGTCTAGTAGAGGGATCTGGTGACCAGGTGCCCCACTCATGGATGACCCTGGGAAGATGGCCCACCACTGCACCTTGTATCCTTCTGCTATACAATTGGGGACATACTCATCCCAAGCTTTAAAGATGAGGCAAAACTTCTATTTTATTTTTTTCCTGATACTGAGGATTAAATTCAGGCATGCTCTTACCACTGAGATACATACCAGCCCATTTTTATTTTTTATTTTGAGACAGAGTCTAGTTAAGTTTCTGAGGCTAGCCTCAAACTTATGATCCTCTTGTCCTGAGTTGTATTTCTGTTGGCAGGCTGAGACACAAGAATCACAAGTTTGAGGTCAGCCTGGACAACTTAAAGACCTTGCCTTAAAATACAAAACAAAAAGGACTGGGGAGGAAGCTCAGAGGTGGTACACCCATGGGTCCAAGCCCCAGTACCACAAAACAAACAAATAAATAAATAAGATAAAATAAAAATCAAATTGTTCCCAGACATACAATGAAAAATAAGTGTGCCTCTTACCACTGTTTTCTGGTTCCTCTCTCTAGAGACAATTTCATGAGTTACAGTTTCTTACATGTCCTTCTGAATTATGCTTTTATAATTATGTGTGCTCATGTTTTCCTTGCTTTTGATTTTTATTTTTTTACTGAATGGTAGCAAATGATACACACTGTTCTGTTTCTTATTTTTCTTATGAAACAATATATTTTGGAATAATATATATGCATATATATATTGGAAATGACTTCATAAAGCAGAATCCCTCCTCTGTCTCTGTCCCTGCATGTGTGTGTATACATGTATGGGTATGTATAACCATCTATTGAACCAATTCCCTAATGCTGTACATTTAGATAGTTTCCAGTCTTTTATTAGTTCAAATAAGGTTGCAATAAATATCCACATGTGCATTTTCAGAATAAGCTCCCAGAAACAGAAGTGCTGCATCAAAAAAAAAAAAAAAAAAAAAAAAAAGTGTATTTTAATGTTCGGAAATCTGCAAGCTTTCCTTAGGGTTGAATGACCATCTTGTTTCATTCTAAGTGACATACTACACAGAGCAACTAACAACCACTTCAACATCATGTTCTTTTAACCCAAGGCTATTTTGACCTTTTCCCTCAAATGACTTTACAACAGCGAGCACAGCTCCTCAGGCTTGCTGGCTCCGAAATCTATGGAGTGGCAGCATGTCCTCTCTGTGAACAGCTGTCTCCCCAACATTGCCACATTAGTGAGACCCCATCTGGAATGATCTCATTCTGGAAACTTCACAGCCCCAGAGCCTCCTGTTGAAAGTAAGTATCTGATTACTTGGGTCTTGGCCATCGGCTGTTTGGAATGATTTAAAAAAAAAAAAAAAATTGGGGGACATATTTGTGCCAAGATTGGAGAATGGAAAGGACTGAAAAGAAGGCAAAAAGAAAAGTAGCCCACATTTTAACAATGGATATAAGTCAAAAAAGCATGAACTCTCTTCCCCTGGGCTCCATGACTAATGTCACTGAAGGTCTCTAGAACCCTCGCCTTTACCTGTGAAATGAAGACATGGGCCAAATCATTTCTCAGGACCTTTCTTCCTTTGAGGTTCTGAAGATTCAGATGCAGCCTAGGCCAGCAGTGCTTGTCCTCCCAAAGTCACCAGTTTCAAAAGTCAAGAGGTGTCACAAATCACTGCATTCAGATGGCTATCCAAAGGGTGGTACAACCCAGAGGGTACTTAGATAGTGGTGTGCTTGCAGACAGGCTGGGGCCAGGGCGCAGGGAAGAGAGTCCTGATTTGTAATTGTTTGCTGCTTTCTGTGATGCAATTGCCCCCACCGTGGTGATTTCCAAGTACCAATATGACAGGACTAAACTCAGAGATGGGAAGAGATGCACAAAATTGACTGTGGGGATCTGGCAAACAACCAGTGAAGAATTCAAAAAAGCATTCTCTTCTTCTGTGTCGAGAGGATTTCATGAAAGAGGAGAGGTTTGAATGAGGAAAAATACTGTGTAGCATCTCTTTCCACCACAACCAACAGAAACAGTTCAAACTAGCTTAGAGAAAGGGGAAACGGGGCGGGGGTTGTGGCTCAGCGGCAGAGCGCTCGCCTCACACATGCGCGGCCCGGGTTCGATCCTCAGCACCACGTAAATATAAATGCATTGCATTGTGTACAACTAAAGTAAATAAATAAATATTTTTAAAAAAGAAAGAAAAAGAAAGGGGAAACGTATGAGAATGTGGTTTTCAGCACAAGGAACTGAATAAAGGGCTTTAACCAAGTAGTCATAACACAGCACTCTCTCCATTTCTTGTGTATTTGCATATCACTGTCACTACCTCCTGCCATGTGCAGGCTCTCCCCAAGTGGTGGGAAAATAAGAGTAGTGGCAGCTCCCAACTGTCTCTCTGCAGTTAACAAATGAGAAGAAAAGCAGTGCCCTTTCACAGAGAGCACATGGAGACCGGATCACTTGGGTCTCATGCCCACCATTGACACCCTTAACTGAGCACAAAGAGAAAGGGCACCTCCTCCACGTGCCCGTGCGTGCCCGTGCGTGCCCCTGTAGCTAGAGGGATGGACCACACACTGGGATGGACCATTCTTTCCCCCAGGGACTAGGTTGCTGGGCAGATAAAAGCCATGAACGTCTAGTAGATGCATGACTGAAGCTTCAGGGAGGCAGAAAAGCAGATACCAATTAGAGGGAACCACGTGTGTGGAGAGGAAACACACTTGGTGAAGAGGTACTTGGGGTCAGCCAGAAAGCTATCTGGACCGAAGCGGGGCTACCCACCGGGCAGCAGTTCTCAGTGGAGGGCAAGTTGGCCCCTCTGGAAACATATACAACAGATATTTTTAGTTGTCACAGTTGGCGTTGGGGGTGCAGCTATAAGCAGGTAGTTCTGGTGAGTAAAGGCCTGAGATGCTGCTAAAATTCCTCCAATGCACAGAACAGGCCACATCTACAAAGGCTAGATATTTTAGGATTTAGCCTCTATTACTCAGGAGCATGACAAAGGTGTTTAGAAAAGCTAAGGCCACTTTTCCACGCCCTGCTCCTGCCTGGCCCCTCTCCCCACTCCTTTGCTACCTTTGCATAGTGAGAGCACGTTTACCTTTTGGGATTCCGCTTAAGTGTTACCTACTGACGAGATCCTCCCAGAATTCTCACCCACATAAGTCATCTCAAAGACACCACACCATCACCCTCCCAGGCTTCACTCTTCTTTCCCTTCCTCTTACCACAGTTTTGAATTGCACATCTATTCAAGTGCTAGTTTAACATCTGCTCCTCACAAGCTCTGTGGAGGCAGAGGCCTTGTTTATTTGTTCATCACTGTGGCCCCAACATCAAGCAGAATGCTTGTGCATTGTAGTCATTTGATATTTAATCAATTAATTAATTTGAAGGTTGATGTTAGGGTTGAAGTGGGGCAAAGGGTAGGTGAATAGAAAGAGGACAAAAAGGAGCTTCTGGATTATATCCCTGCTTGTTCAGATCCACAGTCATGTCCCCCGCCCTCCGCCCTGGCTTTCATGGTACCTATAGTTGATAACATATTAGTTTGGGTTAAGGTGAATGTGCAGGAACACTTTCACCTATTTTAAGCAGACATGGATTTAATATAAATCATCAAGTGGGGCGTGATGGCATACACCTGTAATCCCAGTGGCTTGGGAGGGTGAGACAGGAGGATTGTGAATTCAAAACCAGCCTCAGCAATTTAGCGAGGCCCTAGGCAACTCAGTGAGACCCTGTGTCTAAATCAAATATAAAAAAGAAAAACAAGGGCTGGGGTTGTGGCTCAGCGGCAGAGAGCTCGCCTCGCACGTGCGCGGCCCGGGTTCGATCCTCAGCACCACGTAAAATAAATGCATTGCATTGTGTACAACTAAAGTAAATAAATAAATATTTAAAAAAAAAAAAAAAAGAAAAGAAAAACAAGCCGGGCGTGGTGGCGCACGCCTGTAATCCCAGCACTTGGGAGGCTGAGGCAGGAGGATCGCAAGTTCAAAGCCAGCCTCAGCTGTGGCGAGGCACTTAGCAACTCAGTGAGACCCTGTCTTAATAAAATACAAAAAAAGGGCTGGGGATGTGGCCCAGTGGTCTAGTGCCCTTGAGTTCAATCCCTGGTACCAAAAAAAAAAAAAAAAAGAAAAAAGAAAAGAAAAACAACAACAACAACTATATATATATATATATATATATATACATATATATATATATATACACATACATATATGTGTGTATATATACATATATATACACACACACATATATATATATGGGCTGAGGATGTGGCTCAGTGGTTAAAGCACTCTTGGGTTCAATCCCTGGTACCAAAGAAAAGAATCAAGTGAGTTTAGAATCACTGCAGAGCATCTTCTGGGCTAGACCTCCAGGAATGATCCCCAAACCCACAGTGCTGACGTCCGCCTGCCCCAAGGAAGCCATTACATATGCCATGTTCAAGAAGGGAGCCACTGCTCCAGTCTCCAGCTACAGGAACACACCATCTTAGGTGTAACCTGGGTCCAGAGCCACCCTGCACTTTCCCAGTCAGCACCACAAAACAGATTCCTCCCAGGTAGCTCCCTCCTCCCACTCCACTCAGGTTTGGTTTGGTTTGTTTTCCTTAAAGCTTAATTTTTATGTCAGATCTTGCACAGGAGCACAGGATTTTCTAAACCTAAAACATAATGTAGCAAGGAATTTAGGAAATGGTTTGTGAGGGGGTTTTTTTTTGTTTTGTTGTGTTTTTTGCTCTTCAACCTCTACAGTATAGGAAGGCACACAGAGAAATGTTTGGACCATTTGTGGAACAAGCCACGTGGCCCCACCTGACACAACTGCCCTTGGCTGGACTGTAAACTGTAGATAGTGAATGAATTGAAATGCATCAAACAAAGGGGAAAATTCTCATTTCTTAAAACATTTTGTGCCTTTCCAATGGACTTAGCACATTTGCCTCTTAATTTGTGTTCTCAATCAGAAGTTCATCTCTCCTTGTCCCCAAACCGTTTTTTTTTTTTTTTTAATTTTTCATTTGCTCTTTTTAGATATACATAACAATATAGTGTATTTTGACATATTATACAGACATGGAGTATAACTTATTCTAATTAGGATCCCATTCTTGTAGTTGTACATGATGTCGTGTATTCATATAGGAACACAGGAAAGTTATGTCTGATTCATTCTACTGTCTTTTCAGTTCCCATCCCCCCCAAAAAAAAATCTTAATAAGTTAAAAATATTTGTAGACTGAATTAAAGATGGAAACAAGCTAGGGAGAAGAAGTTCTGAGCCCTACTCTACCTTGAGGCAGCTCAGACAGCTCCTAGAACTGACATTTAACAAGGTTTTCGGTTGCCTGCTATGGGAAGCCATGATCACTGCAAGGATCCATAGGACAAGGCCCCAAGGACTCCGCTAGGCTTCAAGAGAACCAGACTCCAGGCCTCCTCAGAGTGAGAACAACATCTGTGCCCATTCTCTCAGTCAGTGAATACATTTCACTAATCTTTTCTTAATCAGTAAGAGCATGCCGATGATTTCAACTTCTGTCCCAGTGAAGTTCTGTGGGCAACACACAAAGTCCCACTCCACCCTACAAGAGGGGCTTTCCTGAGCTCCTTAGATTCTGAACAGCCTCCAGGCACTCAAAGCAGGGCTTCCTCACCTTTTCCATTCCTGACACATTCCTGCTACCTAAGATACCCAGCCCAAGATACTGGATGGAGGATCCTTTCCAGTCATCTATGTAGGGACACCCTAAACTCTACTTCACATGCCATCCTTTGTTCCCGTTTACAGCTCACACCTTCCTGACACCCAGACAACTGTCAATCATCCCTCAGGGCTCACCTAACACATTGTTTGCCCAGGCCTCTCCCTCACCACCCAGTTTCTTTTTTTAATTTCAGATTTATTTATTTATTTATTTTAATTTGTTATATATGACAGCAGAATGTATTACAATTCATATTACATATATAGAGCACAATTTTTTCGTATCTCTGGCTGTACACAAAGTAGAGTCACATCATTCATGTCTTCATACATGTACTTAGGGTAATGATGACCATTGCATTCCACCATCTTTCCTACCCCCATGTCCCCTCCCTTCCCCTCCCTCCTCTTTTCCTCTATGCCCTATCTAGAGTTCATGTAATCCTCCCATGCCCCGCCCCCACGCAGCACATTATGAATCAGCATCCTTAAACCAGAGAAAACATTTGGCATTTGGTTTTTTGGGATTGGCTAACTTCACTTAGCATTATATTCTTCAACTCCAGCCATTTAGCTGCAAATGCCATGATTTTATTCTCTTTTAATGCTAAATAATATTCTATTGTGTATATATATTACATTTTCTTGATTCATTCATCTACTGAAGGGCATCTAGGTTGGTTCCATGTTTAGCTATTATGAATTGTGCTTCTATAAACCTTGATGTGACCACCCAGTTTCACACTCAGTTTTTCTTTTCTCTGATGCTCATTTCACTTACAACTACTTGCATCATCTCCAATAGACCCTAAGTTCCATGGAGGCAGGTACCAAGCCTTTCTATGCCCAGCACCTAGCTTGGGGACTGTAATATAATTGATGCTTATTAAATATTTTTTGAATGAACATTGAGCCTACTAACCTGCATCCTCAAATAACATTTATGTAATATTAGTAATAATTCTCTACATAGTGTGTTGGTGTGCCAAATACCTTTATGGGTGAGCATCCCAACTTTGGGGAAAGACAGTGCAGGTGATAAAATTATTATTCTCCCTACTTTCAGAAAGTGAAACACCATCTATGAGGTTAACTGACTTTTCTAAGACAATGGAACCAGCACTGGAATTTAAAGGCATATCTACATTAAAATTCTGACTGTATAGCTGGGCGCGGTGGCGCACGCCTGTAATCCCAGCACTTTGGGAGGCTGAGGCAGGAGGATCACGAGTTCAAAGCCAGCCTCAGCAATGGCGAGGCACTTAGCAACTCAGTGAGACCCTGTCTCTAAATAAAATACAAAAAAGGGCTGGGGATGTGACCCAGTGGATGAGTGCCTCTGAGTTCAATCCCCAGTACAAAAAAAAAAAAAAAAAAAAAATTCAGACTGTAAACTTTATATTAAACACACCAGCTGTTAAGCAGATGCTCCAGCAGACCAGTGAAATACTGGTAGCCAGTGGGAGAAAACAAGAAGCAAAGCAAACAACAGGTCTCTGATGGGTTCTCTTTTCCTCCAGTGTTTGCTTGCTACCTAAATAGGATCACTCTGCTGTCCTGGGAACTGAGACCCTCCCATAGGGATGACCTTTCTCCAAGACTTGAGTCTGGGCCACAGAGAGTTAATGAGGTCAGGGAAGCATCAGCTGGGAAGGAAAGAGAAGAGAGCAGGGACATAGGAGCTCCTGTCCGCACTATTATGTGTATGTACACTCACATCTGGACAAAATCCACACCAAGGCATGCATACTTATCAACACAGGGGAAAAGCCACTGCACATCCACTGATGCCACGTGCATACCAATCTGAACATTGCACAATCTTCACATCTAACCATGCACCCTACACACAACCACCACCAGGCACACCCAGCATATGAAGTTCACTGCAGTCACACACCGAGCAGCAGCCTTCAACATGCGCATGCAGATGCGTACACACGGGTCGTTAGGCACACACGCTACTACACACATATATACGCTTCATAATAACTAAAGTACATGCACTTTCAGCACACTGGGAAACGTCCTCTAAGCGGTCACGCCCCCACACACTCTCAGATACACAATGAGACAAATGTTCGCGTGCAAGGGCAGACGTCTCTTGGGACACACGCACCCACGCTGTACTCAGACCTTTGCAAACTCACGGAAAACAATCACCCTCGTGTACCAAACCTCCAAACACAATGGCAAGTTCTACGTACAGAGAGATGCAGCGACGCACCCAAGTTGTCACCAACGCTGGAAGTTTCATCCAGACCCTCTGGAAAAAGAGAGCGCCGAACCGCGCCAGCCCACGTGACCGGAGGAAGGCCTCTCGCCCATGACGGGATGGGAAAACTATGCTTGGGGCCAGCGTGGGCTGCTGCTGCCGCCGCGGGAGGCGGGACGCCCAGCACCGCCGAGAGCTTCCTCCGTCCGGACGCCCCTGGACGTGGCCGGGGGCAGAGAGGGTGAGTGGCCTGCACCGCGGGGGGTAGGAGCAGACAGTGCCTGCGGCGCGTGGGGACAAGAGGATGCGCCTGCGGCCAAGCGAGAGGGGAGAGGGCGGCGAGCGCACCCTCGTTTCGAGCTGGGCAGCCCCTCGTTTCTGGTTCTCAACCTTTGCCTTATGCACTATAATATGAATTAAAATATTTCTTAAGTACTTACTTTGTGCCAGCCTCTGTGCGGGTTGGTTTAGCTGTTATGATAATAATAGCTTTGCCATTTACCAAGTGCTACTTTGTGCCAAGCCCTACCAGCCCTTTACTGGCGCGCTTTCATTTCCATGGTAACAAGTTATCCCCATCTACAAAAGAGTTGGGCGCAGAGACATTAATGACTTGAACCCCTTTAAGGCTGAGTCCGATTCTTGGGCTAACAATCATGATCAATTAATGTTTATTGAGTGCATCATCTCATTTATTCCATACAACACTTTTTTGATTAAATACTTTATACGGATGGGCAAACCAACCTCAAAAGGTAATAAAGAGCAGCCAGAGGTTTGTACCCAGCTCTTCACAACTCTCCGCTTCTTTCCCTCCTTCCCCAAACTACTTGTCTCCAAAACTTGTCTTAATCTATTTTCTTCCTATTCCTCCATCCCATCGCCACTGTCCCAACCCAGGACCTTATCTCTCAGCTTGAACTATGGCAATGGCCCCTACTGGACTTTCAGCCCAGTCTTTTCTCTAACACCTAAGCCGTTCATCCAACCTCAGTAATCCTCTGCTGCTCCATAGGGGGTAGGGGGGTTCATCCCTGGCCTCAGGCAGACTAGCTGAGTGCCCTCACTGTCTATACCCAGCACCTCCTGGGCTTTTTGGCCACACAACTGTTCTTGGAACCATTCAGCGTTTCCTTCCTTAGACTGGTCCAGAGACCCTGTGTTTCTGCCAAACCAAACCAGCAGCAGTAGTAATGATAATGTCTTATTTAGGTCCAATGAAGGGTGATGCCCAGTTAGCATTGTTTTAACAAATCTCTCATATTATTCCTATTTCTGCCCTCCTTTCTGCTTGGATTATTCTGTTACCTGGTGATCGTATCCATTACCCACTCCTCAGACACCCCACCCCTTTCAGAACATCACCACTGCCCTCCTCTAACACCTCGCTGCTCCACAGCCAAAGGTCTGCCTTCTCCCCCTCTCCTAGCAGGGACATCACCCCTACCTGTCTCCCAATCCTTAAACCTTAGGCTCACCTCATGCTTTAAATATTATAAAAGTAATGATGCTCATCATGTGAAATTCAGACAATTCATAAAGGTGGAAAGTGGAAAGTAAAAGCCCTCTGAGTCCTTCCCAATTCTGAGCGGTAACCCCTTTAACAAAGTTCAGTGTGTTTTCAGAAGTCCCCCAAATATATGTGAAGAACCATTTACATCCAGTGCTGCAACTTGCTTTTCTCACCTCTTTGTTCTAACAGAGGTTTCACATGTGCAGTTGCACGGGTGGATGGAGAGTCCCTTTCCACAAGTCTGCACCTATCTCTGAAGCTACTCCAGCTATTTCTTCAAGAACCCACCTTTTCTCTGCCAGTCCCTCCATTCTTCCCTGCCTCACTATGCCTTCTTCCATCCTGACGCCACTGATGGGACCTTCTTTCCCACAGTCTCCCACCAATGCGTCCTACTGCCAGTGTTCATTGTAGGGTGACAGACAACTTCTGCTGTCCTTCCTCAGGTCAGAGGGCTGCCAGCCACACTTTGCCTCCCTGAGATAAACTCCTGCATCAATCTGTATCTGTTAAGTAAGCCCCTACTCTAGGTTTACTTTTTAAAGAAATTCTATGCTGAGTATTATTTCAAGCCAATAATCCTCCCTGGATTTTTTCGCTTCTATAAATGGTTTACTTCTCTAACACGTGTTCACATGCATCACCACCCTGTCAGTAACTCTCCTATTAGCAGAGGGGCCAATGGGAAGGGACATGAGCTCTGGGCCCCGACACAGTGGGCCCGGCTGGGTTCCAGATATGTTTGGCTTGGGAAAAATGATTTTTTTTGTTTTTCTGAGCTGTTTTCTCTTCTGCCAAGTGGAGATGACAATGTCAGCCCCTTAAAACTGAGGGGAGAATTAAAGGAGCTATGAACATCAAAGCTTCAAACCAAGGACACACATATCTAGAGAATCATCACTCTTTTTCTCTAGATCAGGAGTTACTATACAGTTTGTTTAAATCAAACTATAATAATAAAAAGAAAGACAGGTGGCAGCTACCCAGAATCTCTGAGTTATAGTCCTTGGACCCACACCAGGCCCAGTATCTTAATCAGCTTGGGCTTCTATACCAGGAAACCACAGATTGGGGCAGCAGGTGGTGGGGGCGTGGGGTGGGCTGAAACAACAGACCTGTATTTCTCTCATGTCTGGAAGCTGGAAGTCCATGATCAAGGTGTTAAGCAGTTCTGAGGCCTCTCTCCTTAGCTTGCCATAGTTTCTCTACTATGTTTTCATATTGATTGTCCCTCTGTGTGTGTCCACATCTGAATTTTTTATTTTTTTTTTTTTTTTGTACTGGGGATTGAACTCAGGGCACTCGACCACTGGACCACATCCCCAGCCCTTTTTTGTATTTTATTTAGAGACAGGGTCTCACTGAGTTGCTAAGTGCCTCGCCATTGCTGAGGCTGGCTTTGAACTTGCGATCCTCCTGCCTCAGCCTCCCAAGTGCTGGGATTACAGGTGTGCGCCACCGCGCCTGGCTCCATATCTGAATATTTTTTAAAATAGTTTTTTAGTTGTCAATGGACGTCTATTTTATTTATTTATATGTGGTACTGAGAATCAAACCCAGTGCCTCACACATGCTAGGCAACCCCAATCCCCTAATATCTTCTCATAAGGACACAAGTCATATGGAATCAGGACCCAGCTACATAACTCATTTTACCTTAGTTACCCTTTTAAATTTCCCATCTCCAAATGCAGTCCCATTCTGAGCTTTTGCTGGTGAGGACGTCAACATGTGAATTTTGAGGCATCACAGTTCGGCCCATCACACCTTGTCTCAAGGGACAGCCAAGTGGTGACCTGCCAGAGTGCAGGCTTAGTGTGGCCAGCTGCTCCAGGATCCCAGGGAAAGCTGGAAATTTTTATTTTCATAAAAAATCTCTCAAGTCTTAAATTGCAACGATTTCAAATTAAAGCAACCAAATGCACAGTGTGGTCTGTGGCCAGAGGATCGCCTCTGTCTGGGTGTACTTTCCTCAGTGGCAGGATCATGTTCTGTCACTTTTGGGTTTGTTTTTTGTTTTGCTTTTCAGTGCTGGAGATGCAACCCAGGGACTTGCACACACTAGGCTCTACCCCTGAGCTACATTCCCAGCCCATATTTTTAACCCCACTCAGCCAGTTCTTACACATTGCAATTAACAAAAAAATTCATGATTGAATGGCTAATTTTTTTTGGGGGGGGGCTACTGGGGATTGAACCCAGGAGTGTTTTATCCCTGACCTACATCCCCAGCTTCCCCCCCCCCTTTTTTAAAATTTTATTTCAAGACAGGGTCTTGCTAAATGGCTAAGGCTGGCTTCAAACCTGCAATCCTCCTGCCTTAGGCTCCCAGGTTGCTGGGATTACAGGCATGCACCACAGCAACTGGCTGAATTTGAATTTTACAACCTTGCTTAAAGTAGGTCACACCTGTAGAATCCTGCACCATTGCATTCATGCTGTGCTAGAAAATAGCATCTTGCAAGCTGTTTACACCAAAGCTCACAACTGCTCAACTCAACACAATTCAGTTATCACCAAATTACAGGCGAGGAAACAGCAAACCCAGGTCTGCTTGTTTAACCACAGGTGTGTAGCAGTCTTCTCTGAGATAGCATCTGTCTCTTTGTTCTCACAATGATTTTTTTTTTTTTTTTCAGAAGCACACTGTCATTGAGTGCTTGCTGTGGTGGGCTGGTTACTGCATGGTTTTGTTTAATGTTCATAATTACAAGAGGCAAGCAATCAAATCACTCAGAGGAAATAGTCCTGAAGACTTCAAACAATTCCAAACTGGAGTAATTCAAAACTCACCTGTAGAAGGGTGGCAGGAATATCCACTTACCTGTGCTGAATAGTGCTGTCATCACCAGGTGGCACACGCCTGTAATCCCAGCAGCTCAGGAGGCGGAAGCAGGAGGATCATGAGTTCTAAGCCAGCCTCAGCAAGTTAGCAAGGCCCTAAGCAATTTAGCAAGACCCTGTCTCAAAAATGAAAAGGGTTGGGGATGTGGCTCAGTGGTTAATTGCCCCTGGGTTCAATCCCTGGAACAAAAAATGAAAAATAATAGTTCTATCATATAGCTAGAGAATAAACACAATTTGCAATATCTACACTATATGGATTGTATAAACAATACAACTCAGTATAACCCGGAATAACTGCAGAGTTACAAATTATGTCAGATTTCACACATAAAGAGAAACAGTAAATATTTTTACATCATTTCGATTTCAAGTAAGACGATATCATTGTTCCCATTTTACAGATAAGGAAACTGAGTCTCCAGGAGGTTAAAGAACTTGCCTAAGGTCAAACGTTTCTAGAACATGACTCTTCACCACCAGACTAGCTCTGTGATCTCTGAGGCTAGACCTGTATCAGATCTTTCAGGTTGTCCTGGCTCCCCACAGGGGCCTGACCACGAGTGACTCCAGGGAAGCCCTCACAGCAGCCCAGAGAAATCAAGGACACAGCCTTTCCTTCCCCACCCCTCAATTTGTTCTTCTCCCTCAGTTCCTGGATTTTCCACTGTGGTCCCTTCGGTACCATTCTGAGGGTTCATCTGGCCCCCAAATTTTCTTGCCCTGCCTCCTGCTTGGTCCTGGATGCTTTGGCGGAACCTGTTACAAAGAAAGAGGAGGAGCAAGGTTTATTTTCTGTCCTGGTTGCGCAAGCAGAGCAGGCTGGGTGTTCAGTGACCGCAGCGTTGCAGGCTCACACGGTGCCCTAACACAGCAGCACCACGGTTTCTCCTTCAGATGCCCCGGGTCTGCCCCCAGAGCAGTGACGACAGGCAATGGCCAGGGCCAGACACACACAGCATCCGATTGGCCAGGTCCCTTGAGGAGATAAGCACTGCTCCATTGATTCGCTTATCACTGTATTGTGGAACACGAAAACACCAGATGGCTCAGAGGTAAAGGGCCAAGGGGACACCCCCATCCTTCCCTCAGAACAGCAGCAGCAGGGCAGGAGTGAAGGTCAAACCCCACCCCACCCCCACCCCTCAGGGCTCTCTTTCAGTAGCAATTGGCAGAAACACAACTTAAAAGAACTTAAGTGCTTAAGTGAAAATAGGATTTTTTTTTTTTTTTTTTTTTTTTTTTTGTATCAGGGATTGAACTCAGTGGCACTCAACTACTGGACCACATCCCCAGTCCTTTTTGTATTTTATTAGAGACAGGGTCTCACTGAATTGCTAAGTGCCTCGCCATTGCTGAGGCTGGCTTTGAACTCGCAATCTTCCTGCCTCAGCCTCCCAAGTGCTGGGATTACAGGCGTGCGCCACCGTGCCCGGCCGAAAATAGGAATTTATTGGAACATACAGAAGCCCCCACCCCAAATGCCACAGAACTCATGGTGGGAGGTCAGGATTGTTTTCTATTAGTGCAGCTACAGTTGATGACAATTATGATTTTAGACAAGGTCTTTAAATTTCGTTTCACCTTTTACTTTTGATGTTGATCCACTATCTTGTTTGATAGTGGTAAAATAATAATAGCTAATGATTTTATACCTCTGATCACAAGGCCAGACCTTATTATAGAAACGTGAAATCCTCATAACAGCCTTCTAAGGTACAATTATTATCCCCATCCCCCAATTTTAGAGAGTAGGAGAATGAGGGAAAGAAGATATGTAGCATTTTAAAGATCTTAGTCCATTTTGTTACTATAACAAAACACCTGAGACTAGGAAATTAATAAAAAATAGAGGTTTATTTAGCTCTAAATTTGGGAGGGGCTGGGAAGTCCAAGAGCATGTGCCAGCCTCTGCTGCGGGCCTTCTTGCTGCATTATCATATAGGGAGGGCATCACATGACAAGACAGAACAAGCATGCTAGCTTGGGTCGCTCATCTTTTTTTTTTTTTTTTTTAACAGCAACCCCGCCCAATCACAGATTGGCTAGGAGATGCCATTTTTTTTATTTTAATATTTATTTATTTACTTTAGTTGTACACAATGCAATGCATTTATGTTTTTACATGGTGCTGAGGATCGAACCCGGGCCGCGCACGAGCGAGGCGAGCGCTCTACCACTGAGCCACAACCCCAGCCCCTCGCTCATCTTCTTAAAAAGCCACTAATGCCATCATGGGGCCCCTCCCTCATGACTTCCTCTAATCCTAATTATCTCCCAAGGGCCTCACCTCCAAATTTGAGGATCAAGTTTTCAACACATGAACACATGTAAAACCTGGCAGGGTCCCACAGCTGGCTGGTGGGACTGGACCTCCGGCAGCTCCTCTAGAGCTAACGCTGCAGCCACCGCGTGGCTGTGGAGCGCTTGGCCTGTGGCCCATTTGAACTGAGAGATGCTGCAAGTGTAAAATATAGCACTGGGCTTCAAACACTTGGCGCTAATTAAAGAATGTAAAAGGTGGCATTAGTCATTTTTATAGCGATTACACATTCAAATGGTGACATTTGGAATATATTGAGGAAATAACATTGAAATTAATTTCACCTGATTTTTACATTCTTAATGTGGCAGTGAGACCATTTAAAATGACACATGTGGCTTGCATATTTTTCTTGTCAGTGTTGCTTGAACACACTCCCCACTGCCCTGTGTCACCCCATGGGGGCTGGCCCTCAGGAGATGCTGGTGTAGGTGTCCAGCACCCCGAGACCCCATCCCTCCCCATCACACCCTGCACACAATTCTTCTCCCTCACTGCCACACTCATCTCCACGTGGCACCCAACAGCTGTGGGCAGGTCCCAAGCCCAGTGGCTCTGGCTCCAGCCACCCAGAGCCTGGCTCTCACCCTCACTGTTCAAGGGAGGCAGCTGAGGCCCAGACCTGAAATGGGTCCCGGAGGGTGGACTCCACCAGCCACCACAGTCCACACCACGTTTGTCGACTGGGAAGGACTTGGGGTGCATGTGTCAGAAGATGCAGTATTTCCACTCCAAGGCTGACTTCCTGTGTGCGCTCAGGAATGCTTGCGGAGACAAACCCTGCAAGATCCCGGCATCTGAGACCTCTCATTAGGTCAGAATTTGTCCTTGGACCTCTTTTTCTTGGCTGAGCCAGAAATGGTGGGGAGAGAGAGAGAGGAAGCAGATCAAATGTATTCTGGGGCCTCCAGTCAAGTTAGCCCCATGACTTTTTATCCTCTGTATTTATACTCTGGTTAACGGGGTGTTTCCCCAGTCTTGAGATTCCAGGAAAGAGGACATTTTGAGGGCACTGTATGTGAAGCTAGAGCCAACCCCTCTCCTCTGGTACTCGATCTTCTTAGCTTTCCAGAGAAACTGGAGAGGGCCGCTTCCAATTTGCTTCCTGGAATTCCGGGAGGGCAGGGGTGTTTTCTATTATAGAATTCTCACTCCCATCAAAGTGGATTTTCAGCAAGCTTCGTTTGCAAGCAAGCTTCGTCCCGTTCCAGCCACCCTCCTCGTCCCTCCAGACACGGGATTATCCTGCTGGGTCAGATTCAGGTGGCCCCTTCCACCCAGGATGAAGCATCCCCATGAAACCCTCCAGGGGAGGTCAGGACTGCGACTCCTCAGTTGAGCTGCAGTTGGTGGCAATTCCAGTCTTAAATCAGGCTCGAATTTTGTATGAGGTTTTGCTTTTACATTTCTTATCAGAAAAGTCCTGAAGGCAAACTGGGAAGTGTTATTATCCCCATTTTACGGTTGAGGAAATGGAGATCCAGATAAGATGGAATGTCTTTTTCACAGTCTTGTGATCTGTCAGTTGCCAAACTAGGCCTGGCGGTCAGGGTCCCCTGAATCCAAGACCAGTCATCTCGGGTGCAGGAGCCCTGTTTGTCAATCTGCTGAGTCATTGCTCAAATCTCTCGAGATCCTGGGCCAAGTCCCGTGAGACTACGGAAGGCGACAATGCCCAAAAATGTCTATGGCCCATAGTCAACCGCAATCTTAGCTATCTCCCCAAACAGGGCTCCTGCAACCGGGGTCTTCTCAGCCGCCACATATAGCTTTGGCATCCACATCCCGTGATCCTGTGGATATTTTATAAGTTATAAGAGCAACCATTGCATTTATTGAGGAACTGGCTGAGCATGCCCTACATATGGCATGGTGCTAGGCTCTGGGGGTACCAGAGATTAAGGGACCGGGCTCCCACTTCCCTGGGCCTTCCCTGGAACAGTGAAGGAACAAGCAAATACATAATCACAAATTGGGCCAAGTGCTTTGAAGGGAAGAACAGCGTGGTCTGAGAGTAGGGCCAGGTGGAAAGGACACTTTAGACCATGCCACTGGCCAGACATCTCTGAGGAGAGTACAGCTGAGTACTTGAAGGCAGCTCCAGGGCTCCTGCAGAGGAGGTTAGGATGGGGACATTTTAGGCAGAGTTTTTGTTGAACTGCTGAGCGTTCAGTGTCAGGCTCGGGCTAGAAGCTTTGAGCACATCACCTGTCATCTCGTGGCTCACTCCAGGTGGGGAGGGTTAGTGCGCCATTACTTCTGGGGACAGCTGAGGAAACCAAGTGTTTGTTTCCCACGGCTCTTAACCACTGAGTTAAAAGCCGCTGTAAACGTAAAATGAAACAACAACTTGAGCACGATTTATAACCTCCAAGGGGAGACTATTGGGCACCCAGGCCTAGCAGCCTCGCTCGCTCGAGGCCCAGACAGGGGCTCCTGGAGTCTGTGCTGACAGACCACATTCCAGAGAATCATGAGAGCCCAGCGTCTCCACTTCTGCCCCTTCTCTCATTACTGTCTGGGCAAAAGGCCCCAAGGAATGAGCCAGGGGGCTGTGTCCTGTGGGTGTGGGCCAGGGGAGGAGGAAAGCTGTTTCCCACGGTGGACTTCAGGCTACAACACTCCGGCTCCTCCGAAGCATGTGTACTTGGGAATCATCAGCTACTCCACCAAGAGTTGAGAAGCCAGGGACTGGGCAAATTAAAACCAGACGTGAGAACACATCCAAGCTTAGCACCTCATGATTCCATGTGTGGGATTTAACCAACAAACCCTTTTCCCCCTTCAGCAGGAAGACTACAGCGCAGCCTCCCTGTCCATCTCACACCTTTCCACACCCAGAAAGCACGATTTAGATTTTTTTTTTGTCTTTTGGGTTTTTTTTTTTTTGTTTGTTTGTTTGTTTGTTTTTTTTAAAGGTAAGGAAGGGCTGGGTAAGCAGCTCATTGGTAGAGTGCTTGCCTGGCATGTGCAAGACCCTGGGTTTCATTCCCAGTACCACAAAAAAAGTAAGTAAATAAATAAACCATCAAAAGGATAAGGAGGGATTAATGCTTGCTTTTTGTCCACTGAGCAACTATTTATGGAGCATTTGCAATACGTGAGGTCTTGTGTAAGCCCAGCCCCAGGGACAGAGAAAGACCCAGACCTGTAGCTAGGAGGTTCAAAGAAGGAGGGATCAGATCTAGGCTGGTTGGAAAAACCGAGGGAAGAAAGAGAAGGTCTTTGAATTTGAAGGTATCTGAAGGCCTGTTGGATTTAGACCATTGCCTAGTTTTCTCTTTGCTATGGACTTTCTTGATGGCAGAGTCTGAATCTCAAACACTTTTTGGTTAAGCAAATATTTCTTAGATATTCATTGTGTACAAAGAAGTTTGAAGCCAGGTACCCAGCTGGGGGCCCCCTTGGGGGGGGTGCATTTTTACCATAAGACATACAGGAGAAGTAACCAAGTAAAAGTAAATATCAGCAAGTTGTTGTAAGGGCAGGGAAAGAAAGGAAGAGCTGGGATCAAAAAGAAAATGACCCAAGAGAGGCATCAGGAGAGCCTGGAAGGAGGGACATTTGAGCTGAAATAGAATGAGTAAGTAGCCAGCAAGTCAGGGTGGAGAGGGGACTGTGAGGGGAATGGAGCTTGACCTGAAGAAGCCTGGGGCAGCTGGCCGGGAGCAGCGGAAAACACGGAGCAGCTGAGGCTAAGCAGAGCAGGGGCCAGGTCACTTAGGGCCCCTGCATCTGCAGTTCATAGCAAGCAGTTGCTGCAGGGCCCAAGCAAGCGATGGATGGACCGAGGGGCCTGCTGGTGGGCTCTGCACATGGATCCGAAGGGCCAGGAGACTCCTGTCCTTAGAAGGAGGGCCTCTCAAAGGACAGGAGGTTTTCCTCAAGCATTGATTTCCTAAAATATTCCAAGAATTTAAAAAAGCATCGCTTTTACATTTTCAAAGTCACGCAGTGTGCGTGCGTGGAAAATCATAAAATAAAATACAAGACATCAAAGAAATGTCTCTCCTGCCATGTGTGGCTTTGGCATTTCCTCCAAGGTCTTTTCTATAATTTGGGATATTTGGGAGGAAAGAAATCTAGAAATGCTGACATAATGGAAAGCATTTGGGTCCTAGAGGCAGCCAAATCCAAGTTCAAATATAACTTCTGCGGCCAACAAATTGTGTAAACACGAGCAAATGAGTCCCTCTGAGTTTCAGTTTCCTCTTCTGTAAAGCTGGGGGTAAAAGTAGTGAGGGAAGGGAGCAGGTGGAGCGGGGTGGACAGTCTTCAAAGCCACCCGGCCACGGGTTCAGGTGTGCCCACTGCTTCATGATCATGTGACCTTAAGGAAGTCGGTTCACTTCTTGGAGCCTCTGTGTCTCCATTTGAAAAATGGGACATTAAGTCTACTGCCTTCCTGGAATCTGTCGTACACGTTGAATAAAACAGTGCAGGTAAGCAGCACCTGGAGCATCACAGGTGTATCATGAAGTCAGTCTGCCTCTGCCTCAGTTTCCCCACCAGTAACAAGGGATGGGATATGATGGTCCCTTGGGGTTCTCCCCACGTTCAGGATTCTCCAAGTATGTAAAAGGCCCTGGAAGAGTTAACCTGTCTAGATTCCTTGGGGTCTTGGCTCCTCCCTAAAACTCCTGCCCCTGGGCTTTCTCTCTGCCAGGGTGTGGAGTGTGGGGCAGGGTGGGGCGCAGGCAGGCCGGGAGCAGAGCTATTTGGAGTCTTGTTTTTCTTGGAGGTGCCCTGGAGGCAGAGACTCTCCTCTCCCTCCCTCCCTCCCTCCAGGTTTGGAACCAAATCTAGTCTCCCGCCTTTATTTCCAAAACAGTTCCTGGCTCTGATGCTGGGACTCCAGGGCTGCAGGAACCTCAGGCTCCAGCTCTGAGAAAACTCTTCCAGTGTTCCAGAACCCCCTCCTCCACCCAGGCACTGGGCCTGTCCAGCCAGCTGTCACTGAGAGGCGTTTCCTTTCTGTCCAAAGAGGTTAGTGGCAAAGCAGACCTGCACTGGAGACAGCTAACCTACCTCCCTGTCATGGGGCCTGTGTGGCTGGGCGCGGAGGTCAGGAGAGAGAGAGGACCCTGAACTGTGACAGATGGTTCCCCTCTCTCTCTCTCCTTCCTGGCTCTCTCATCTAGCTGTCTCTTTCCTGTCCATTCAGCTGTTTGCAGGATTCTCATTCACCTTGAAGATCTCTCCCACCTGCTTCCCTCCTCACCCTAGCCACTGGGCCAGGCCAGCTCCTACTGCAGAATGTCTTGTCCCTTTCATCTACCAGGGGGAGGACAAAGGTGGTCAGCCCCCTCCCCCAGAGAGCAGCAAGCCGGCTGCCTCATCCTCCACCAGGCAGCCGGCCAGCTCTCACCTGCTGCCTTCCTCAGACTCAGGTCCTGACCCCCTCCACTCACAATGACATGGGTCACATTTTTTATTTTTTTTTTATTTATTTATTTATTTATTTATTTATTTATTTATTTATTTATTTATTTATGTGGTACCAGGCATTGAACTCAGGGTCACTCGACCACTAGGCCACATCCCAAGCCCTTTTTTGTATTTTTTTATTTAGAGACAGGGTCTCACTGAGTTGCTAAGTGCCTCCCCATTGCTGAGGCTGGCTTTGAACTCACAATCCTCCTGCCTCAGCCTCCCAAAGTGCTGGGATTACAGGCGTGTGCCACCACGCCCGGCTGGGTCACATTTTTAAAAATATTTTTTTAGTTGTCAGTGTACCTTTATTTTATTTGTATGTGGTGCTGAGAATCGAACCCAGTGTCTCATACCTGCTAGGCAAGTGCTCTACCACTGAGCCACAACCCCAGTCCAACATAGGTCACATTTTAAAACTCTTGACCTGACAAGTGTATCGAGAGACATGGAATGGGCTCTCAAATTGTTCATGTGTGAATTCTGCCCCGAGTCACATACCTCAGTTTGGCATGAAGATTGGTGCGTGGTGCCCGTGTGGGTCATTCGATTCCAACCCCCTCCCACATTCACCCACTAAGTCCTTCTTATACCAGAGGACCAGACACCCCAAACTAATGTGTCCCTCTGTCTCATTCTTTACACAGTGACAAAGGCCTTCCTTGGCCCCAATAGTGGCCCTGTCCCTGGCTCCATGTCCCTGTCCAAGGTGGCTGGGGTCTCCATGCTCCTGTCTGGGGTGGCCCACCCAAGATTCTTTAAGAATGGGCACACACTGCGTGTGAAGTGACGTTCCCATCTAAGATCTGCTTCTGTGCCTTCTGCTCAGCAGCAGGTCAGAACACAAAAGGAGGCTCTGTGGCAGGCTGGGAAGCTCTTGGTGGGCGGCCACCTCCACAGGCGGTGAGCACCCCTCCCTGCAGGACTCCCACAAACACCAAGTTCTTCCTGCACACACGTCAACTTCACGGTGAGGCCCTCCCCGACCCCGAGACTCCCTTCCCTGCTTCCACCAGTTTAACTTACAGATATTTCATTCATGTAGGATTGTGCGGTGTTTTTCCTTCTGTGACCGGCTTACTTAGCATAATGTCCTCTGGGCTCATCCATATTATTGCAAATGGCAAGATTTTCAGGCTGAATAATATTCCATTCTATATATCTATCAGATTTTCCTCATTCACCATCTGTTAGTGGATAATGGACGCTTGCGTGTTTCCCTATCTTGGCTATTGTGCATACGCTGCAGTGAACAGAGAAAGTGACGGTCTCTCCAAGACCCTGATTTTGGTTCTTTTGGATATGCACCCAGAGATAGGAATGCTGGCTCATATGATAGTTCTATTTTTACATTTCTGAGGAACCTCAATAGTGTTTTCTATAGCTAATGTGCCATCTTACATTCCCACGTTTCTTCCTTTTCCATAATATGATGGTGAAATCCCACTTTTCTGTGGTGTGAAGTTCCTAATCCTTGGATTTTTCTGTTTTCACTTTTCCCCGCCTTTTTAAATGAAACATATCAGTATTATTAAATTAAATTTGGCCTAAACTGCCTCCATACTTTGAATCTCCAGGTAGCAAACTGCAACCTAACTTAATATGCAAATATTGCAACACAAGAGTGTCAAAGTCTCAGCCAATCACATGCTGCTAACTGATCAGACCATGGCCATATAAGGCCAATGCCTGCCCATCTCCCCAGGCCCAAATAAGGCAAGCTCCCAACTATTTCTGCTCCACACTTCCTTCCTTCTGTCTATAAATATTGCCTGCTCACATTGCTGGGTGAAGTTCTCTGTATCTCTCTCGGTTCTGAGTGCTGCCCCATTTATGAATTGTTATTTGCTCTAATAAAGAACAAAATAAAATACAAACTCTCTAATCAAGGTTTCAATCCCTTTCCTGTTTTTTTTTTTTTTTTTTTTTCCTTTTATATACTAAATATTCTACTTATTTTCATTTACTGTCTTTCTTCCCACTAAAATATAAACTCCAGGAGGAACTTTTGATTTCAGGCTTCATGGCTGTATTCTCAAAGGACAGTACCTGGCACTTGATGGGCACTAAATAAATACCTTTTGAATAAATGGTTGGGGATAGAGGAAGGAGTGAGTCTGTACTGCTACAAATGAGCATGCTAGTTGATAGATAGGGACATTAGAAAAGGGGTATCAAGACATTTAATACATTCTGTCAACCTAATCAGGATTGAAGAAGTTGGAAAGAAAAGGCCTTCCTTGCCATATGTGACTGTATGGAAGGCAGCACCTGCACTGGCTAAGTCTTTTCTACCTGGTCGGTGGCTCCTCTGTGGCACTTACTTAGAGAAGCCCTCTGAGGTCCAGAAAGGAAAGGGGCTTGCCCAAAGTCACACCACTGGTGAACATCAGGACTGGAAGTGACGTGGACCCCCAAGTGCAGGGCAGCACAGAGCTGAGGTTTCCCCAGCTCTCCCTGGGAATTGTGAGTGGGTGGTGAGGACAGGTGGTCATTATGATTTATGGGTCCCCATAAAGTCGTGAAGGGTGGCTCCCACAGGAAGGGACGCCAGGCAGACAGTGATCAGATTGGATACTCTCTACAGACCCTTTCGGCACCCAGGCCTGGCATTCTGTCCCTTTATCTATTTCCGGGGTTAAAAGTCCTAGAGGGGGCCAGGAGGAGAGGTGAGGTCAGCCTGTTGAGTTCCCAGCACCGAGGCCAAAGCAGGATCAGAAGCAAAGGGAGGTTGAACAAGGTCCCTGCTCTGCCGCCAGCCCCAGGGCTGCATGAGCGCCCTAAGGGCTCTGATTAAGTAGCCAAAGGCTGTGTGGGAACCAGGAAGGGAAGAAAGACTGGAGACTGACCAGCTCAGCATCAGAGCTGGAAAGGGGCCTTCGAGACCATCTAGTCTAGTGGTTCTCAAAGTGGTATTCAGGGACCCCCCATCAGCAGCATCACTTAGAAACTTGTTAGGAATGAAAATTATCCATCCCCACTCCGGAACTGTTGTCCGAGACTCTGGGGGTGGGACCTAACCACCTGTGTTTGAACAGGCCCCTCCGGGTGAATCTGATGCACAGGGAAGTTTAGGGACCACTGTTCTTTCTAGTCTAGTGCCCTTGCTGTTCAGGTGGGGAAACTGAAGCTCAGAGACAAGAAAGGGCGAGTCTAAGGTCACAAAGCAAGTTACCTTTGGAGCTCATCCCCCTGGCGGGAAGCCATGCCCGAAATGCTTGCTTTCTTGGCTGGTTTCCTTCTAGAAATACAGGCTGCGGATTTCAAAGCCACAGGGACAATTTGTTGAAAGGTCTCAGGGAAGGCCCTTATCTCTGCTCTGAGCTCAGGGAGTAGAGAATCTGTGGATGCATAACATCTTGATTTCCACTGGGCGGCACCACTGCTGCCCCTAGCCTCAAGGGCACACTCTAGCATGGACCAGAAAGGCACGAGTTCTGGATCTGGGAGGACTAGACCAAACCCCAGCCCTGCCACCTGCTAATTGCATGACCTACACCCATCTCTCCACTCTGACTCTCCATTTCTCCATCTGTGTATATCCCATAAGGGTGCTGTGCTGTGGAGAAAGAGTTATATATGCAGAGCTCTTGGCATATGCCTGGGGTGCAAGAGGCACTTGGGAAAGGAGCTGTCACCATGGCCTGCCAGTGTGGCTCTGGTGGTGGTTCACCCTCGCCGGTCACCAAGTCCTTGCTTCTCCACACTTGCAACCTGGCATCCCCATGGAAGCAGCCTAGTTGCAAATCATCACCTACAATTCAAATTATTTCCACCGTGTAAGTGTCAATTCAGGTCACATACTTGAATGAAACCATAGATCATTTCTGTCTTCCATAGCTCCTCCCAGCCATCATCCTGGGCAGTAAATTCTTTCTGCATTTCAACCAGTTGGGTGGGTAACAGTCAGTGTGAGCATCTTGCCCCCAGGGACCCCTCCAAAGCGTCTTCTGGTACATGACTCTGCTCATCCAAATGTGTCCTCAAGATCTGACGACAAACCCATGCTAGTATAATTATGTCAAAAATGAACCCAATTTTATTTATAACTATAATGTATTGATTTAAAGAAGATATGATGCCATTGTCCAGCTATTTGTATGTGACACAGGAAGGAGCAAGGGACAGAAGTGCATCTGCGCCTGCCCCCGCTGCCTCCTCCTCCTCCTCGGATGCCTTTCTGACTGGTCAGTAGGTCAGCCCCATGGCCACACTCACCTGCACGCTCTCTTGCCTCCCACAGGTGACCACCATGCTCCCCTGGGTGCTCTTGGCCTGTGCCCTCCCCTGTGCAGCCGACCCGCTGCTTGCTGCCTTCGCACGCAGGGACTTCCAGAAGGGCTCCCCTCAACTCGTCTGCAGCCTGCCTGGCCCCCAGGGCCCACCTGGCCCCCCAGGAGCCCCAGGGCCTTCAGGAATGGTGGGAAGAATGGGCTTTCCTGGCAAAGACGGCCAGGACGGTCAGGACGGGGACCGGGGGGACAGCGGAGAGGAAGGTAAGAAGTCCAATACCTGCCCCTACTGTCCCAACCCAGGTTGACACTGACGGGGGGAGCTTAGGTAGCTGCTTATGATAGGAATCCCTTTCTCTATAAACCAAATTACTGTCTCTTTATATAACAGAGCAGTGTGTTCTGAAAGGAACAGAGGGTCTCAAAACCTGTGTTCCTGCCTCAGTGGCTGCACTTTGAATTGCTAAGTGACTTTGAGAAAGTTCCCTGAAATATTATGCAAAACTCTATTGGTTGCAAGAGACAGAAACCCAAAGTCTAGCCCCAAATGGACTGTACTGTACAGGAAGACCAAGAGCTGAGCTTCAGCAACGGCTAGGCCCAGGAGCTTAAATACCCTTGTCAGGGCACTGCTGCTCTCTGTGGGTTGGTTTCATTGTCCCACAGGCTAAAGTTCTGGAATGGCAACTGGTGGGCTCAAGTCTGCAGGCTCATGGCTTTACCCATACAGCACCTCACAGTGACTGATCCTCCCTGGCCACCTGTGTGTCCTGGACCAATCCCTTTGATCATAGAGGTGAGGTACCACCATTTGTCAGGACTGGGTCATGTGCCAGCCCTGGGTGTTTGTGAGTGGGTGATAAGGGCCAGAGGTCACTGTGATTGACAGCCTCGCTAAGACCCCATAAAATAGTGAAGGGTGGATTCCTAAAGATAGGGCTGCCAGGCAGAGGACAGACTGGATGCTTTCTACAGAACTTTCCAGCCAACTTTCCTTCCTTATAGCTCTGAACTTTTACCCCAGCACTTTTTATTGTCAGAATCCCCAAGTGTACATTGTAAGCAGTAGGGAAATTGTAATAACTTATTGGGGGCGGGTGCTGGGAATTAAACCCAGGGTCTTGCATCTGCCAACCACATGTATGTAACTTTTGTTGGCATGGCATTTTAACATGGACAAATCACTTTTAAATGTATTGGTCCTCTGACCGTCAAAGCCATCCTGCAAAGGAGATATTCTTTTTTTTTTTTTTTTTTTTTTTTTTTGGTACCGGGGATTGAACTCAGGGGCACTCGACCACTGGGCCACATCCCCAGCCCTTTTTTGTATTTTTATTAGAGACAGGGTCTCACTGAGTTGCTAAGTGCCTTGCCATTGCTGAGGCTGGCTTTGAACTCGTGATCCTCCTGCCTCAGTCTCCCAAGTGCTGGAATTACAGGCGTGCGCCACTGCACCCAGCTAAGGAGATATTCTTATTATGCCATTTACACATTAGGAAACTGAGAACCAAAGTGATGAAGAACACTGTGTCATTGTTGCAGGAACTTGAACTTTGGAAACAAATCTAGACACCAATTTTGGCAAAGACCTTATCCTCTGTCCAAACCTCGGTTTCCTCATCTCTAAAACAGGGATAACAGGAGCACCTTCCTCACCAGACTGGGATGAAGATGAAATAGAATAACACACAAATCCCCAGTCTCCAAGTAGGCACATGGTAAATGTTAGGCGCCCCTTCATTAACTTGCTGAGCTTCCATAAGCTGGGAGCAGCCTTCAGATCCAGGCCTTTCCCACCACACCAAACTGACTCCTCCAAAAGTACTTCCTTCCCAGGAGAAAAACTCTGGGAGTACTGACAGTGGCTTGGACTTGAGGACTGACCCGCTTCAGGGCTGGATGTGTACTCCAAGCAGGGCCAATTAAAGCTTTCCCAGAGATTTGCCTATGAATCCTGGAGGAGAGAGTGTCTGAAGAGGACACTTTCCCCTTGATCAGAGAAGCCATCTTTTCTACCATGCTTTGGTCTCTACAGAGGAAGACAGGCATGGAGAGTCCTAACAAGTAACCCAGATAAAACTGGGTCACCCTGGGGCCATTTCAGGATAATAGCCAGCCACCCTCCCACCACACACACAAATCCGTTTCCAGAAGGCCTTGAAAAGTAAAGTTAGCATTTCCTGGAGTCTCACGACAAGGTAGTCAAGAAGGAAGCACATCTCAAAACCCACAGTGGAACCCCTGGTAAGCTTCCCTATTTAGGCGTTTCCTGGGGAAAAGCTCCAAGCCAAAATAAACCTGTGCTCCTCTTGTTTTCTCAGCCCCTTCTCCCACCTTGTCTTTGTTTTCATTGCTTCAAGAAAGAGTTTGGTAACCTTCATTAGATTCGTTTTTTTTTTTTTTTTTTTTTTCCATTCTTCCTTCCTCTTCCTCTCCTTTTCTCCCACAGAGTCTCACACTAAGCACTAGCTCCACCATGAAGCCACACCTCCAGCCCCCATTCTTTTTCTTTTTT
Source organism: Tamias sibiricus (assembly GCA_025594165.1). NCBI lineage: Eukaryota > Metazoa > Chordata > Mammalia > Rodentia > Sciuridae > Tamias > Tamias sibiricus. The sequence goes on from CM046662.1 coordinate 19,644,328, forward strand.
TCTTCTTGTGCAATTAAAAACACACATACCTTCCCATTGTCATATGGTCAAACAACACAAAGGACCCAAGTCCTTCTTCATCTCTGCAGGAAACCACTGTTGGTTGGCTACACGTGTATCCCTCCTGCATTTTTCTAGGTAGTTACGCATGTGTATAATCATGCCAGGTATTGCTAAGCACTTAACATAAGAAATATGTTCCAGAAAATTAGATTTTCAGTGAGAAAATGCCATTTGGAAATCTATTTCCCAAATATTTAAAATATGAAAATTTAAATACGTTTCTTGACAACTCTCTAAAAGATGGTGAAATGCCTATATACGTATATATGCATACCCTGTCAGGAGGTAAAATGCCTAAACAGTAGCTCCTTCGTCACCCAATTCCAGTGGCTGTAATAAAGAAGAGTGCTGTGTCCAGTGATGTCAGGATCGTTGTGGGCACCACCAGTCTTCAAAAGCAGGACTCTTAGTTAACATTTGACCTGCACTTCACCTACCCTTGATTCTGTCATTTTGCCAAGTGTACAATTGTATACATATATAATTCAAATCTTTTTCCATATATATTATGTTTAAAATGTTGGGTTGTATTGGGAATCCTAAATACAAATGTGATTTTCTATGTCATCATTGGTCTGAAATGTTGCACTGAGAGAAATGTATGTTTTAGGAAATAGGAGTATTAAGAACTGGGAAGGGCTGGGGATGTGGCTCAGCGGTAGAGCGCTCGCCTAGCACGTGTGCCGCCCGGGTTCGATCCTCAGCACCACGTAAAAATAAAAACGCATTGTGTACAACTAAAAGCAAATAAATGGATATTAAAAAAAAAAAAAAAAAGAACTGGGAAGTACTCTACAGGAGACATTGTTGGGGGCACGTTCTGCTGGGTAATGCCAACCAGTACTTAGTGTGTTTCCCAGCCACTGTCTTAGGCACCTCGATGGGTACAGAAATGTTTAGCTTTGGGGTTTCCCTTGAAGGGAAAGGGTCCCACCATCTGTCTTTCCTCTTAGTGTAGCTTATAGTACATGTAAATCTGCCTCACTTTTTTTTTTTTTTTTTAACACCTAGAACTAGAACTCTACAGTATGGATGGACCATCATTTTCTAATCATTTCCCTTTGGAAGGGCATTTGATTGCTTTTTGGTTTTGTTTTGCTATTATAAGCAATGCTGCAATAAAACTGGTACGGGGTCAGGACTCTTGTTCCTCAGTCAGGGATTATTACCCCAACAGCCCACCCAAGGACCGATCTGGCAGACAAATCAGGCTGCTCTTCAGAAGGTAGGAAGAGGAGAGGGTGTGAATTATCACATGTTCTTTTTTGTCCTGACCCACAGTAATTCTGAAAGTTACCACCATTCCCATTTTGCAGATAGGACCAGGAAGGAAAGTGCCCCCAAGATAGGCCATGAGACTTTGCCCGTGTCTATGTGATTCTGCCTTGTTCTTTCCAAACGCCAGAGCTCCTGCTACAAGAAGGGAGTGGGCAAGATCAGCGGCCTCTGCCCAGGCCTATGAGGACCCCCTCCCCATAACACCAGCTGTTCTGTCTTCCAGGTCCACCTGGCCGGACAGGTAACCGGGGCAAGCAAGGGCCAAAGGGCAAAGCCGGGGCCATTGGACGGGCTGGCCCTCGCGGCCCCAAGGGGGTCAGCGGTACCCCTGGGAAGCACGGCACTCCAGGCAAAAAGGGGCCCAAGGGCAAGAAGGGGGAGCCGGGCCTCCCAGGCCCCTGCAGCTGCGGCAGTGGCCGCGCCAAGTCGGCCTTCTCAGTGGCAGTGACCAAGAGCTACCCGCGGGAGCGACTGCCCATCAAATTTGACAAGATTCTGATGAACGAGGGCGGCCACTACAACGCGTCCAGCGGCAAGTTCGTGTGCGGGGTGCCGGGGATCTACTACTTCACCTACGACATCACGCTGGCCAACAAGCACCTGGCCATCGGCCTGGTGCACAACGGCCAGTACCGCATCCGGACCTTCGATGCCAACACTGGCAACCACGATGTGGCCTCGGGCTCCACCATCCTGGCTCTCAAGCAGGGTGACGAGGTCTGGCTGCAGATTTTCTACTCGGAGCAGAACGGGCTGTTCTATGACCCCTACTGGACCGACAGCCTCTTCACGGGCTTTCTCATCTATGCCGACAGGGAAGACCCGAACGAGGTGTAGACAGGGCTGCGCTGGCCTCCAGGCAGGGACCGAGCTTCTGGATTTCTGCCTACAGAGCAAGACCCCTCAACTGTAGGCTGGGTGCTGGGAATCTCAGGAGCTTCTAGCCTCAGACTGACCTCCTCTGCTTTTTTTTTTTTTTTTTTTTTTTTTTAAATCATTAAATCCAAGCTTTTTTGTCCATCTGTCTAATCACTCACTAATTGTTTCAGTGTCTGCCCTGTAGTGGGCTCTGTGCTGCACTCTGCAAGTTACAGCAGAGGGCAAGACAGAGTTCCTGTCCTCAAGGGGCTTACATGGTAGTGGGAGAAACAATTTACAAATAAACAAGCTAATGATACAGTTATTATGCCAGGTTGGAATGGTAGGAATAATAGGAGAACCCAGAAGAGGTTGAATTTTATTTCATTTTATTTTATTTTTGTAGTTCATCTTTTTCAGTTTATTTATTTGCAAGTCAAAAAATTTTAAGGGGCTGGGGCTATGGCTCAGTGGTAGAGCGCTCATCTCGCATGTGTGAGGCCCTGGGTTCAATTCTCAGCACCACATAGATAAAATAAAGGTATTGTGTCTGCCTACAGCTAAAAAAAAATATTTTAAAAAATAAAAATTTAAGTGAGCCAGGCTTGGTGGTGCACGCCTGTAATCCCAGCACTTGGGAGGCTGAGGCAAGAGGATCACGAGTTCAAAGCCAGCCTCAGCAATGGCGAGGCACTTAACAACTCAGTGAGACCCTGTCTCTAATAAAAATACAAAAAAGGGCTGGGGATGTGGCCCAGTGGTCGAGTACCCCCGAGTTCAATCCCCAATATCCCCCCCCAAAAAAAATTATTTTTAAGTGGACAGCTCGATGAATTTTTACTGAAGTGCACACCTGGTAACCACTTATAGATTAGGAACAAACTATTTCTGGCTTCCATCCCCCTCTCCTGAAGGCTAAGACCTCTGCCAATCAGTACAGATGCTCCTAGACTTGCAGTAGAGTTACAACAACAACAAACAAACAAACAAACAAACAAACAAACAAAAAATCACAGGGGATGTAACTCAGAGGTAGAACACTTGCCTAGCATGTGTGAGGCCCTATACTGGGTTCGATTCCCAGTACAGCAAAATAATTAAATAAAGTTAAAACCTGTCATAGGTTGAAAATATTGTAAGGTGGAAGTGCACTTCACACATCACCCCCGTGCAGCATCAGAGCTTAGCAACACAGCACACAGAAGCATCAGCTGTTCACCTCGTGAGCAGCATCACAAGAGAGTGTGTACCTTGTATTCACAGCGAGGGAGAAGATCAATATTTGAAGTATGGTTTCTACTGAATGCAAATTGCTTTTCACCATCTTAAAGTCAAAAAATCGTAAGTCAATCCATCATTAAATCAGGGACCATCTGTATCGGCAAGATTCATTTAAAATTTTTTTTTTTTTTTTTTTTTTTTTTAGTTGTAGAGGGACACAATAGCTTTCTTTCTAGGTGGTGCTGAGGATCAATCCCAGGGCCTCACACATGCCAGGCAAGCATCCTACCACTGAGCTACCACCCCGGCCCCTCAGCAAGATTCATTGTTAACTGAGTCCTGAAGCAAGATGTAGAGCAGTGCAAAGGACTGGCCAAATGAGCCCCACATACTACAGCCTCGACACAGGGAAGAGCTTGGCGCATTGGAGGAAGTGACTGAAGGCCAGAGGATGGGGAGGTGACAAAGAGGAAGGGAAGTGGGAGGGTGGAAGCTCAGAAAGAAGCCACTTAAGGCCACTGCATCTCACGCCACAGCGCTTAGCAGGATGGAAGAGGCAGCGTGACATTAACACAGGGATGACCTTGAATCTGCTCAAAGCACCAGTCAAATCACGGATTCTAACACCTCATTAATAGACACAGGTCACACGGGCCTGCTTCACAATCAGTGAGCTAGACCAGGCCATCGGCACAGGCCCGAGAGCCACCTCCAGCATGGCAGGAATGGAATAGATCTCGGCCCTGGCCCAGGTGTCTCCAGGGCTGCAGGCATCCGGGGGCCTGAGAAGCCACAGTGCTGATGGCCGGTGCTGAGCAGGCCCACAGATCCGCAGCCCCCCAGCAGCTTGCTCTGACCTACCCCTGCTGGGACCCTCAGAGACAGGAAACGCTGCATGGGGTGGTCCCGGAAAGAGTGGCCTTTGACGTAAGTAAAGCAGGTTTATTTAATGTAACTCCATTTTCACTGGGCCACAAATGATATAGATTTGGATGGGTCTGAGAAATCCAAGCAAGGGTTTAAGACCCAACGGAGCAGTGTGTAAGTGGGGTCCGGTCCAGCACCCTATAGGAAGGGCCAGCCTGATTGACACCTTTGTTTGTAAATATTTTTCTTTTCCTTTATTTAATTTTTTTTTTCCCCTGAGAACCTATGGCCACTTCCACTTCTGTCCCCAGAGATATAGGCATTTGTGGGCATTTAACTTAACCCCTTGTCAGCTGGGTAATAGATCCAAGCTGAGCAAGTCAGGCAGGACTCCAGTTGTCCCTTCTGGGCCTGCCCTAAATCCTTGTCTCCTTGGCAGCCTATTAGGAGTGGCAGGGATCACGGAGGCATACCCAGCACTCTGGGGATGGGGCAGGGGAGCAGAGACCTTACAAGTCCCAAGACTGGGGTCTTGTCTTCTTGGATGTGGCCCAGGGTTGCTGGAGATGCTAGGTCCCTAGCAGGAGGGGCAGAAGCAGGTGATGCAGATGAGGGGGTCTCTGGTAGCCAGATGAGGGCAAAGTTGAGCTCTGGATTATCCCCTGATACCTCTGAGGTGGTTGCTTCCTTGGAAAGCCACTCAGGCAGATGATTCAGGATGGAGGTGCAAATTGTTCCCAGGAGGTGGCCTTCCCAGATGCCCTGGGGCTCAGCCCCTCCTCCCAGCTCTGGCTGTTTACTCTGGGCCTCAGCAGCCAGGGCCTGTCTTTAGGCCTTCACATTTGTAGGCATGGATGAAGAGCCAAACTTGATGCGTCTTTGTGCAATAAAATCACTCTCGATCCAAAGGTCTTCTCTCATTCAGGGCACACTTTGCAAAGCAAGCCATCCCCTTCTGGAGAAAGCTTCGAGAACGTGCAGCTCCAATCACTACAGTGCAAAGAGCACCAGACCCGAGGTGCCCGACAGGCCTCCTGGGTCACCTGACAAGGAAGGTTGTGCACTTCCTCGTCTAGAGCTTCCTGAGCTGATTTCCCAATCAGGACTGTGACTGGAGAGCGGGGCTGGACAGGCGAATGAAGCACTCTCCTCATGTGGAAAATTTAAGAGGATGCCCCAAGACTCAGTAACCAATATAAATAATATTTTAATACAAATATTAATAAATCAAAATTAATGCAAAAGGCCATGATGAACAAAATATCAAAATTTGTAGGTGAAGGAGGCCTAGTCCTACAAGGGCAATAGCGGTTCTCCCCTGCTTGTCACTCACACTTGTGCCACTAGGGGGAGAACGTCTACTACCAAAACTGCCACCCAGGCAGAGGCGGGAAGATCTGCTCCTGTGCCTTCTGCAGACAGAAAGGGATGGAGTTTTAGGGCAGGGTCTTATGCAGCCATGATCTTGTGCTGAGAAAAAGAAAAGCAATCAGAAAACAAGAGTCTCACCTCTTCTTTAATTTTCTTACTTAAAGAGGTTTTTAGCACCCTGTAAATTGCAGGCAACCTGGAACAGCATAGCAATACAGTATCGTCCAGGGCAAAAGAAGCCTGGGTTCCCGTCCTGCTGTGCATCTTCACTTATCATGTACGGCTTTGGCCATGTCATTCAACACCTGGTGACCTCAGTTTACCCCTCTATACAATGAAGGGCTGGGCCAAATGATCTCAGAATGCATTTTGGCAATAAATCTTTATGGTTCTGACTCTAAAGCAAATCTAGGAAAGAGCCTAAGATTCCTACAATGTACATTAAAACTGCTGGGCGAAACCAGCCAGCGTGTTCTGAAAGGCTGAACTCTCACCTCGGCCCTCTCTCCCACTAAACACCTTCAACAAAGTGCTGTTGTCACGTTTCTTAAGCTAGAATATAAAGAATAGCTAAATGTATTGCACATTAGCCAGGTGCTGTACTTTGCTGCGGGGACTCTTCCATTGCTCCAGACCCCTGTGAGCAGGTGGCAGGATCACCATGTTCAGTTTGCAGGTGGAGAGATTCAGGTGGATGCCCAAGGTCATGTAGCTGGGAGGTGGCCCAGCCAGGACACCCACAGGCACATCTGGATCCAGGAGTACACTGTCAGCAGGTGGCCACCAGCAGGTCCTCCTGTGAGCTATGGGCCCTCCCCGGAGGGTAGCCAGAGACGTGGGAATTGCCCTGACTTTAAAGCACTCCTAGTGGGAAGAAGAGGGAACCAACATATTTCCCTGCCCCGAAGCAGGATCCATGGAACGTTTTATTTCAACTCATCATTTGTCCCTCGGTACTTGCTGTGGGAAGCCTGGGAATGCACCAGTGGTCCCCAGGCCGGGTCAGATGAGGCACCACAACCACGCCAGGCATCCAGAGCAGAACTGGCCTCCTCTGGAGTCTCAGTGTCCTCAGTCTGGAATGTTAACGATCTGGATCTGCAGTGTGGCTGGCCTTGGCCTGGCTGCAGGGAGGTTCAGACAGGACCCACTGGGATTCCGCTCTGCAGGGAAGTGGGAGCGTGCACCCTTTTGTTCCTCTCCCCCTTCCCTGGTGTTGCGCCCACAGCTGTCCCGGGCTCCGCATACATACAGAATGAAGCCCTGCAGGTGAATTTGAAGGTCACAGGCCCAATTCCCCACTCACATTGTCCAAGGGCAGGGGATGGTGGCTCACTTGCTTTTCAAGGGCTATGAAATCCTTAGCCGCTCCTTCTCTGCTCCAGAGGCAGAGGCCTTAAAAAAAAAAAAAAAAAAAAAAAAAATTGATTGAAAAGATCCAAAGATGGTTCTAGGCACACAGCTTCCCCCCCCCCCCCCGCAATACATTCTTCATCTGCTTAATAATTTTGTCTCAGATTGGCCCTGGTTTTAAAAATAAAAAGGGAGAGTCCAACTCCTTCACTGGCATTTCTTCTTGCTGATGTCCTTGTAAAGTGTGGCGCCTACTGGTCCCCAACCCACGTGGGTTTTTCCAGCTGAGGCTGACAGTAATCCTGGTGTGAAATGCCCATATTCCACTTGGCAGGCTCTTATCCACCGAACACATTCAGTGTAGGAGCGTAATTACGGAGGACCGAGGGCTCGGGCGGAACGGCTGCCTTGCGCACTAATCCCGACCGCTTCACAGCTGCCCGGTCCCTTGGCGCAGCAGGATGGGCAAACTGTTGTTGACAAGCGCCCACTGCCCACTGTTGAATCCTGTTCCAGGGTCATTCGACCTGAACCTGTGCAAAGGAAGGTGTGCGGGCTCTAGAAGAGCCACCTCCCATGAGGATCAGAGAGAAGAAGGAGAGTCCGGAGGGTGCCCGTCCACCCTGCAGCGTGGTCCTGGGAGGAGGGCATGCGCGGCTTTGAGGAGCTCTGGAGGGCTGAACAGAAAGAGCTGGAAGACTTTGCCAACTTTGTTTATTCAAGTCACACCCGAAAACCCAGCTACCCGGGAGGCTGAGACAGGAGGTGGCAAGTTCAAGACCAACCTGGGTAACTTAGCCAGACCCTGTCTCAAAAAAAAAAAAAAAAAAGAAAGAAAGAAAGAAAATAAAAAGCCTGGGAATGTAGCTCAGTGGTAGAGAGAGTGCTTGCCTAGCATGTGTGAGGTCCTGGGTTCAATTCCAAAAGCTACCCCAAAACGTTGTTTATTCCACAAATATCTATTGATCCCCTACGGTGTGCCAAGCACCATGCTAGTTATTAGGGATAGGGCATGAACAAAACATAGATATGGTCTGTGTCCTCCTGGAACTTAGAGTCTAGCGCAGGTGACAAACCTTGGATCAAAGATCACACTAATAAATGCAGAATGTCAGCTGTGGCAATGATGCCATGAGAATAGCAGGAGGACAGGCAATGACATCAGGGGGACTTTTCTGGGGAGGGGAGTGTGACAACAGAGCTCAGAGCTAAGGGCAAGTTAGCCAGGGGAAGCTGGGTGGAGATGGTATCCAGAGGGGAGGCATTACATGCAAAAGTGCTGTGGTGAGAAAAAGCATGGCCATCTGGGGGTGGGGGGAATCAAAGATGCCCCTCCTCCAGGACAGGGGGGGAGGGCACAAGAAGAAAAGGGGGCAGAGCCCCAACTTCAAAAGCTGACCAATCAAATGACCCAGAGAAATAATGGAAAATCACAGAATGATTTTAAGTGGGCAGGTGACCTAAGCAGACAGGTTTTAAGAAGATCACTCTTGCAGCTCCAAGAAGAACATCTCAACCTAAAGAAGAGCTTTCTAATGGAAAGCTTGGCCCTGGAAAAGCAATAACAATAAAAGCTAACATTTATTGGGCTCTTAGTAGGAACAAAGCATTGTGTCATGAGCTTTTTGTGCATAAATATATTTGGTCTTATAAGATAGGTGTTATTACTGTGATGCATTACAGATGAGCAAACAGAGGCTCAGAAAGGTTCAGAAAGTTGACCAAGGTCACCCAGTCAGAGAAGTTGCAGAGTAGGAACTCAAGTTCAAGTCTCTCTGGCCCCTGAGGCTCATCTGTAATGAATGCAGTGCCCTGACTACCAAGAGGCCACAAAGACCATGGCCCCCACCCCCACCCTGGATGTACACACGATGGAATCACTGGAGTGAAGGGTTAAAAAATTTCAATCCTGCCCCCCACCCTCCAAGAGATTCTGATGCAATTCATCTGCAATGCAGCCGAAGCCCTGGAAACTTCTGGAAGCTCCTCAGGTAGGTCTGTTGTGTAGCCAGGTGGAGACCAGCTGGCCTGCTGCAGGGGAAACACTTGGGAACGCTGCAGAGCCATCTCTCTAGCTGGACTCAGTGACCTCCGCGTTCCCCTTCAGCTCAGATATGCTGTGATTTTATGATTCACCAGTTCTGCTGCCAGAAGCCTTCCCCACAAGGCCACTGGATTTCTGGAACTGACAGATGGAGGTCAAGGGACCTTGGTAACGCCTTGTTGGCTCTAGGGGCTGGGCAGGGAGAGCTGAGTCCTCAAGGCTGCATCTCTGAGTCCCTGCCTGCGCCTTCCCTCTGGCCCAGGCCAGCCTGCAGACTAACTGAGAGAAGAAATGGAGTCTGCAGATCCACAGTGGCAATGCCACAGCTGGGTGCTGCTGGCTGTTGGCCAGGGAACAACCCACTCCTTTGAGAACATCTGGAGCTAAGCAAGGTGGATGACCCCTCCCAAAGCCCAGCCTGCCCCCAGCCCAGGGCTGACCGTGCCTGAGAACATCATTCACATGCCCCTTCTGGCCCCTGAGGGTTTTGCTGCTTAGGGTCACATTGTGACATGTGACCTTTACTTCTTCCTCTCTCCAGCCACACTGGGCTGTTGCTTGAGCGTGCCAAACTCATGACCCCCTCCAGGCCTTTGCACCCACTGGTCCTGGGCCTGGAATGCCCTTCCGCAGCAATTTCTTTGATCACTGCCACCTCCTCCGGAAATCTCCGCTCAGGCCTTTTGAGGAAGGCTTTTTTTTTTTTTTTTTTTTTTGGTACCTGGGATCGAACTCTGGGGCACTCGATCACTGGGCCACATCCCCAGGCCTTTGTTTGTATTTTATTAGAGACAGGGTCTCACTGAGTTGCTAAGTGCCTCGCCATTGCTGAGGCTGGCTTTGAACTCATGATCCTCCTGCCTCAGCCTCCCAAGTGCTGGGATTACAAGCGTGCGCCACCGCGCCCGGCTGAGGAAGGGTCTTTGTTACCACACAGTCTGGAAGGGAGCCTGGCCCTCAGTAGGGCTGCACCTTCTTGCTGACCACCTGGACAGCTTGGATGCCAGAGAAAATAGATGAGCTAGATGGTGAAGAATGAGCTAGAACTCCGGCATCAGGTGGGCTGGGTTTAAATCCAGACTCCATGTGCTTCCGCTGTGTGACATTAGGCAATATGACTCAACCTTTCAAGTTTCTAGTTTTCCAGTCTGTAAAATGAAGTCCAGTAATATCTACCAGCTGAGATTGCCGAGAGATAGCTCATGGAAGGTAAATGGTACCTTGTAAAGGATGGGTTAAGTTCATTACTATCATGAAGCGGGCACTGCTTTGAAAAATCAATAAATGTCTCATTCCTGGTTCTGCCATTACTAATCACAGTAGCTAAAATTAATAGGCGCTGAATTTATACCAGAATCTCCTCGTCAAGTGAGCCTCACTTACAAGCCTTCTGAGGGGGGAGTTTCCATCCTGGTTTCTTAGAGGAGTCTATTCTTGGGCACCCTGCTGGGCCAGGCAACTGGGCCCGAAACCCAGGACTGGCCTCGAGGCAGCTGTGGCCCAGAAAAGCTCTGAGAAGAAGCTGAGTGGAAGGGCCTCGGAGGCTATGCCCATGCTCTCTGCTTCTAGGTCCCTTCTCCTTAGCATCTGGGGTGAGGCCTTATTTGCCCCCAGGGAGACCAGCCCCATGTGAAGCACCCCACTAGTGCCCTCCAAGACTCAACTCACAGTGCTCACCTCCCCCTCCTGCAGCCCACTGGCTGCACAACCGCAGGAAGTTGGAAGGAGGGCGGGCAGCAGGGAGAGCAGGGCAGTGCCTCCCATTTATAGGCTGCTCTCTGCCTTTTCAGGCCTTTGGGAGCCATTGCCTCATTTATAGACTCACAGAATCTGACAAGTCTCGTGGGGACCTCCTGTGGCCCGCCTCATACTATAAGTAAATGTGGGGGATGAGGAAATTATGAGGCGCCAATTTGTTTTCCCTCAAACCTAGTATTAGGGGCGGGAGATTTCACTTTAGTTCAGGCCTGAGTGACAGGCCTAGTCTATAATCCCAGTGATTTCATTTGCACCTTTGATTCTCAGGATAATGAAGCAAGATGGGCAGAGAAGTACTCTCAGCCCATCTTAGAGATGAGGCACAGAGACAGATCAATCTGTCTGAGGTCACATTGGACCTCAGGGACAGAAACCAAAAGCCTACACCCTCAGCCCTTCCAACCATTGTGCCACAATGCCCTGCTTCAGAGAGGAACGGAGAGAAGGCAAGTGTGTCATAAACAATGCCAGTTGATACGGGTTCGGAGAGGTTAGGCTGTTTTCAGAACTGAGTTCTCCGCAGCTCAGGATGAATATGCCCGATAAGTTCATTCCCATCCTGCTCTTACCCTCGACCTCTGGGAGTCTCAATTTCCTCATTTATTAAATGAGGGTGGTAATGGTCCCCACTTCATAGCCTCATTGTGAGAATTAGATTAAACTAAAAGCCCAAAACTGCATGATCCATGGTTGGTAGGCAAAAAAAAAAAACCCAAAAGAATAGCGGCTGTTTTAATTTTCATTGCCATTATTATAAACTGTAATAACCGTATTTGGAAAACAAATAATCAATATGGCCCCTCTGGCCATGGGCCTCCTCTCTAGCTTCCTGGGCTCCCAGCTGGAGAAATTAGCCAAGGAAATCTTTTCCTCTTTGTCTTTCCTTTTTTCTTCCTCTACACCAGCTTGCCCTGGCTCTAAGAACCTATTTGTTAAGTTTTCAGGAATTTTATGAACTGGTTGTTAAAGGCAGCCATTATTGCTGGGGGTGGTGTGTGCCACCACTGGGGGTGGTGGCACACACCTGTAATCCCAGCAACCCAGGAGGCTGAGGCAGGAGGATCACAAGTTGGAGACCAGCCTGTGCAACTTAGTGAGACGCTGTCTCAAAAATAACAAATAAAAAGGGCTGGAAATGTAGCTCAGTGGTAAAAGGGTCCCTGGGTTCAATCTTTAGTACTACACACACACACACACACACACACACACACACACACAGGACAGTCACTAAAAAAAATTAAATTATATGTGCTCTATATGTGTAATATGCAATGAATTGCATTCTGCTGTCATATATAACAAATTAGAATAAATATATAATTTTTTTTTAAAAAAAAAATTAAATTATATAAACTATTGGGAAGCAATTCTCCATGGGTCTCTCGTGTTTCAGCAAGTCTCCTAAGTGGAGGCTTTGATTGTCTTTGTTCTGGGTTATCTTCAAATTTTCTGTATACTATTTTTCTCCAGAAGACAAGTTTGTTTATTGTCTAGAATGATAACGTGTACCTCTCTAGCATTATAAAAAAATCATGTTATCTTTACAAAAGATTCAGCCACCTACACTCAGGGCTCTTCTCCTATTCCTCTCTCATAGTCTTCTAGGGCATGTGCAGTACCAGCTGGCTCACTTTCAATCACCCTATGGGCACTGGCACTTGGGGGCCCAGTGCAAGATCATGCTGACTGCTCTGAGTAATAGAGACCTTTGTCTCTGACCCAGGAATCTTGTGTCTTCTGCCAGCATCCATGAAACTGTGACAAGCTCATTTATCAGCTTCCAAGTAGGGTAAACTCAAGAAGCTTCAAAGTTCTTGAAATGAACTTTACTAAACTATATCAAAAGCAAAGGGAAAACTTGTAACTGACTTCTACTACATTTTACTATTACTTATGCATTTGAGGTTGTCTATACCTATTTTTTTAAAATATTTTTTATTTATTTGCTTTTAGTTGTACACAATGCGTTTTATTCAATGTGTTTTGTTTGTACGTGGTGCTGAGGATCGAACCTGGGTCGCCCACGTGCTAGGCGCGCGCTCTACCGCTGCTCTACCCGCTGAGCCACAATCCCAGCCCTGTCTATACCTATTTTAAGTGTAGCAATATTGCATAATGTTGTGCATTTGCACATCTCTCCCCAACTCTGTGTTCACAGGCATCATACTGGTAGTTTGAAATCAGCTTGTGGGCTTCTATGCATAGGATGGGAATTGCACCTCCCCCCCCAAAAAAAGTGGGTTATTAAACATTTATCATCACAGTCTAAATTCTATAAATGGTTCTGGTTCTCAGACCTTGATGTCCCTGAAGAGTCTGTTAAAATCCAAGTTCCAAATTGAATATCCACAGGTCAAAAAATAAAAAGATAAAAAAAATTCAACTTCATCTCACACCTTTATACAAAAATTAGCTCAAAGTAGATCACAGATGAAAATGTAAACCATTAAACTCTAGGTCAGGGACTAGGGATATAGCTCAGTGGTACAGTACTTGCCTATGTATGAGGCTCTGGGTTTGACCCCCAGTCTCTCTCTCTCTCTCTCTCTCTCTCTCTCTCTCTCACTCACTCACACACACACACACACACACACACACACACACACTATATATATACACATACATATATATATATTTATATTTATATTAAATTATAAAACTTTGAATTAAAAAGAGCCAGGCATGGAAATGCAAGCCAACTACTCTGGGGTTGAAGACAGGAAGATAGCATGAGTTCACAAGTTTGAGACCAGCCTGGGCAACATAGTGAGACCCTGTCTTTAAAAAGAAAAGAGAGAGAGGGAGAGGAGAAAATCTTCAAGACCTAGTTAAGCAAATCCCTTTTAGATTTAACACCAAAGCCTGATGTATTCAAGGAAAAACTGATGAATTGGACTTCATCAAAATTTAAAATTTTACTCTATGAAAGTTCCTGTTAAAAGGATGAGAAGACTCTCAATCTCATCCTATGGAGGACTCCCTTCAAGTGGGAGGAAATATTTGCAAGCTGCATATCTAACAAAGGACTAGTATCTAGAATACATAAAGAACTTTCAAAAGTTATGGGGCTGGGGTTGTGCTCACCAGTAGAGCGCTCGTCTAGCACGTGTGCAGCCCGGGTTCAATCCCCAGCACCACATAAAATAAAATGCATTGAGCCGGGCGCGGTGGCGCACGCCTGTAATCCCAGCATTTTGGGAGGCTGAGGCAGGAGGATCGCGAGTTCAAAGCCAGCCTCAGCAATGGCAAGGCACTTAGCAACTCAGTGAGACCCCGTCTCTAATAAAATACAAAAAAGGGCTGGGGATGTGGCCCAGTGGTCGAGTGCCCCTGAGTTCAATCCCCGGTACCACAAAAAAAATAAAAAATAAAAAAATAAAATGCATTGTGTACAACTAAAGCAAATAAATAAATACTAAAAAAAAAAAAAAAAAAGTTAATAGTACCTGTGGCTCGGGAGGCTGAGACAGGAGGATCGCAAGTTCAAAGCCAGCCTCAGCAACAGCAAAATGCTAAGCAACTCAGTGAGACCCTGTCTCTAAATAAAATACAAAAGAGGGCTGGGGATGTGGCTCAGTGGCCAAGTTCCCCTGAGTTCAATCCCTGGTACCCGCCCCCGCCAAAAAAAAGTAATAGTAAAAAGCAAGCAATTCAATTAGACCATGGGCAAAAGATACTAAGAGACATTTCATTGAAGAAGACATACAGATGAAAAATAAGTATAGAAAAATATGTTCAAGATCATTAGACATCAGCAAAATACAAATCAGAACCTCTACACCACTATACACCTATGACGGTAACTAGAGTAAACAACAGTGACAATAACAAATACTAGCAAGGATGCAGGGAAACGGACCACTTGTGCATTGAAGGTATATATAAAATGATACAGGCTCTCTGGAAAACAGTTTAGCAGTTTCTTTAAAAAAAAAAAAAAAAAAAAGAAAGAAAGAAAAGAAAACCCTAAAATTTAAGCACATAACTACTGGTCAACCAACCACTGTATTATGTTCCTTGGTTATTTATTCCAGAGAAATGAAGGCTTGCATTTACACCAAAACCTGTATACAATTTTTACAGCAGCTTTACTCATAATAGCTCCAAAGTAGCAAGGGTCCAGGTGTCCTTCAACGAATGAGTCGTTGAACAAACCGGTATGTCCATACCAGGAAATACTACTCAGCAATAAAAAAGGTACAAGCTATTGATGCATGGAACAGCCTAGATGAAGAACTAGAGAAAACAGTCATCCCTTTCCGCCCAGAGTCCCAACATAAAAAGGAAAATGTTAAATGCACAAAGACTAGTTATTGAAATACAGACTTACTGAGTACCTGTGGGTGCCAGGATCTATTGTAAACACACGGAACAGTATATATTAGATGGTTATAAGTGCTATGGAGGGAAAAGTGAGAAAATAGGAGCTGGTCGGGGTGGATTACAGACTTCGGGGCTGGTCAGAGAAGATGTTACTGCAAAGAAGACATTTTAAAAAAAAATTTTTTATATTTATTTTTTAGTTATAGTTGGACGCAATACCTTTATTTTTGTTGATTTATTTTTATGTGGTGCTGAGGATCAAACTCAGGGCCTCACTGATGGCGCATGCCTGTAATCCCAGCACTTGGGAGGCTGAGGCCGGAGGATCGCGAGTTCAAAGCCAGCCTCAGCAATGGCGAGGCACTTAGCAACTCAGTGAGACCCTGTCTCTAATAAAAACACAAAAAAGGGCTGGGGATGTGGCCCAGTGGTCGAGTGCCCCTGAGTTCAATCCCAGGTACCAACAACAAAAAAAAAAACAAACTCAGGGCCTCGCCATACCAGGGGAGTGCTCTACCGCTGAGTCACAACCCTGTCCCCCAAGGAAGATGCTGAGCCACAACCCCAGCCCCCAAGGAAGACGTTTGAACAAAGACCTTTTAGAAGATGAGATGAGAATACTTAAGGTGTGCGTAGGGTTGGTGATGAGGGGACCATTCCAGACAGAGGGAACGCCAAATGCAAAACCCTGAGACAGGACAATACCTGGTATGTGGAAGGATCAGCCACCGTGGTTGGAGTAGCTGGTTGGGGAAATAATGGTGGGCGGATAATGCCATTGACCTGACGTGGGGCTCTGGAATGTTTTGAACAATGGTTTTAAATAAATGACTCACATGTAAACAGGAAAGAAATGAGAGTTCCGGATCTCCCTGTAAAGATGCTGATTGGGTGGACCAGACTGCGACCTTGTTCTGAAAGAGGTTTCACAGTGATTAACCCAAAAAGGGGGATGGGGTAGGAAATACCCGAGGGGAACGCATGTCCCTGAACCCAGTCACAGCGAGTGATAGATAAGAAATAATCCCGCAGAGCAGGGCGGGCCTGTTGTCCCTTTCCTTTCTTCTGCTGTGCTCTGATAAAGTGGAAATCTTAGCAGCACAGGGGACTAGGGGCATGGGACAGCTTCAGCCTGCATCTCTGACCTGCTCCTCACCTCTCCTCACCGCTCCCAAGGTCCTGACACTGCCTAAAGGCTTTGCAGACAACGACTCACTTAAACACATGTATCCTCGCAACGTTTTAAAAATCAACAGCATGTAAAAGGAAAGACTTCAATTTCAGAATTTTCCACTAAAAGACAAGCTCTACCTGGGATTAATTTTTCTTTTTTCTTTTTCTTTTTCTTTCTTTTTCTTTTTTTTTTTTTTTTTTTTGTGGCAGTGCTAGGGATTGAACCCAGGACCTTGTGGATGCTAGGCAAACACACTCCAGCTCCAAATAGATTAATTTTTTTTGAGATTATTTTTTAAGATGGACACAATATCTTTATTTGATTTATTTTTATTTATTTACATGTGGTGCTAAGGATTGAACCCAGTGCCTCACACATGTGAGGTAAGTACTCTACCCCAGCCCCTCCAAATGGATTAATTTTAACACACATTCTTAATAGCAGAAATATCAAAAACTGAATGATAGAATTGAGGAAGATTGGACCGTTCACATCCATTTCGCAGACAATAAACTTGAGCTCCTACAGTTAGAAGCAAACAGAGAGACACTTGAACCCTCAGCCAATTATTCCAGCCCCAGCTCTTACATTTTAGTAACCAGCAACTCTATCCACCTGGGGGGCGCTCAGCTCAAAAACATAGAGCTCAGTCCCTCCACCACGGTGTTGTCACAGAGAGTTTCCCTTAGTCCTGAATTAGCAGGACCTTAAATTGGCAGATGGGGCCTCCGTCTATGATTCCCATCTGTTAATTTCTTGCTCCAAGGCCCCACTTCTGAGTTTTGCCGATCTGCTGAATTCTTTAAAATATATGTGACTCTGACATTCCACGTACTAACACCTCTATTTGTGTGAACCTAAAATGCTTTTCTTAGCCAAGTCTTCGAATAATATTGAAGCTTGAGGAACATGGGCCATGGCCTTGAGTACCTGGAACACGTTGATAAAGTTGATCCTTTTGGCTGTGTGTTTCCAATTAGCCGGTCACAGCTTGCTGCTTGGCAGATACGGGTAACAGATGAAAAAGCACTTTTGGTGTCAGCACGAATGTATAATTGAAAGCAAGTCGATAAAGATTTGTGAAATGCGGCCTGCGTCTCTGAGAAAACCACAATATTATCCCGTGGAAATATTTGGAAGAGGAAGTAAATCTTTATGTATTTAAATTGAAGAACGTGTTTAGATGTGTTTCTTGCCTGTTACTCATAAATTCTCGAGTTGAAAAGCAAAGATGGCTTTTCATTCTGGTGGTGGCGAAGGCCAAATTATACCTGTCATTCATTTATGCCTAAAATACACGTACATTTCTTAAGTATTATCCTTGTCTTGGATTGTATTGCTCTATCTTCAAAGCCCTCTCTTGTTTATAGGACTCGAGGTTTAATTACAAGTGCTAGCCTAGATTGTGGCCCTGAAGTTAATATTGCCAGGTCTTTTTGCATTTAAGAGTACTTTTAGCAGACTTAGGGTGAATGCTTGTAGTAATAACAGCTCAGGTTTATTGAGCCTTTACAACGTGCCAGGCCCTATAGTAAGGGCTTTATATGCATGACTTAGCTTAATTCCTTTTTACCCAGCTCAGATTTCATGGTCTAACGTTAGCCACGGCTCCTGTATACAAATGGCCTTCCTATTTTTGCCCCTTTCTACCCATCATTATTCCCCAGCAGAACTTTAATCTGGCCAAGTCACACATTCCCAACTGAATGGAAAGAGGACACAGCTATGTTGAATGGCCTCACTTTAAATTCAAGTCTACAAATTTCAAACAGCACAAAATCTAGCCTGGCAGTCCTACTAGCTCTCTGCAAATCCCCGGTATTCTTGATGAAAAGTCCCAGAGGTGGGAACCCAAATGAGGGGTTCCTGGAGCCAAGCGATGGGGTAGGTGGCAGAGAGTGACATCAGAGAGACTACAGGCACCAAGATCAGGAGGCCTCTGTCCGGGTCTGCATTGCGGACTTGGCTCTTAGGCTGAATGAGATGGGAATCCCTGGAGGGTTTTGAGCGGAAGTAGATGGAATCTTAGGTTAGAACAGCGTCACTCCAGCTGCTGTCTTGAGACTAGTACGGGCTAAGACAAAAAGCAGGGAGACAGGAGATTATTGTCATAATCCAAGCAAGAGATGATAGTGACTTGGACTCAAGTGGTCACAGGGTTGACAGTGACAAGTGATCTGATTTGCATTATCCTTGAAAAAGGACCCACCAGGGTTCACTGATGATCTGGGTGAGGGGTTTGGTGGAGAGTGAAGGGTCGAAATGATGAAGTCAAAGTTTTGATCCAAATGACGTTAAGCTGGAATTGCCCTTCACTGAGAAGGGAAGGGCTCTGCTGGGAGGGGAGAAGGTCTGGTTGGTGGGAGCTGGAGGTGAGGGCTTCTTTTGGGACACATAGAGCTGGAGATGTCTACTAGACATCCGTATTAGCATCATATGGCTACCATAACCAATTGCCACAAACTTTTTTTTTTTTTTGTACTGGGGATTGAAGCCAGGGGTATCAACCACTGGGCCACATCCCCAGCCCTTTTTTTGTATTTTATTTAGAGACAGGGTCTCACTGAGTTGCTGAGTGCCTCGCCATTGCTGAGGCTGGCTTTGAACTGGCGATCCTCCTGCCTCAGCCTCCCCAGTGCTGGGATCACAGGCGTGTGCCACCGCGCCCGGCTACCAATTGCCACAAACTTGATGGACTAAACCAATAGAGATGGACTCCCTGGCAGCTCTGAAAGCCAGAGGTTGAAATCCGAGCATCAGCAGGCTGTGCTCACACCAAAGGCCCTGGGGAGGAGATGTTCTTTGCCCTTCCCAGCTCTGGTGGCTGCCCGTGTTCCTTGACTTTGGCCCCATTGCTTTGATCGTTGCCTCCCTGGTCACATCGCCTTCTTTGCTTCTGTTTCTCCTCTGCAGGTGTCTTTTAAGGTCATGTGTGTTTGATTGAGGACCGACTCTAGTGATTTCCCCATATCATGATTCTTGCAAAGTTCCTTTTCCGAAATCAGGTCACTGTATTCGTCAGCTTTCTATTACTGAAACAAATACCTGAGATGATCGACTTAAAGAAGACAAAAGGTTCAGTTTGTTCATGTTATAGAGGCTTCCGCCCATGAACAGGTAGACCCCTTGCTTTTGGGTCTCTGGGTGGGGTGCTGGATGGCCGTGGGAAACAGCCCATGCTGGAGCAAACTTCATGGTCTGGAAGCAAAGAGAGAGACAGAAAGATGCTGTATTCCTGCTCTCCCTCCAAGAGCATGTCCCCAGTGACCTAAAGCCTCCCACCTCTTAGAGGTTTACACCAGCTCCCAACAGCACCAAGCTGAGGACCAAGCCTTTAACACGCGGACCTCTGAAGAACAGTCCAGATCCAAATTACAGCAGTCATATTCACAGGTTCCAGAGATCCAATGTAGACATGTCGTTTGGGAAGCCATCACCAACCTCATCAGCATCCAAACAAGATGGAAAGTGGGTAGGTGAGCATCTCTCAGTCTGGGGTTGGGAGGAGAGACCTTAGCTGACTGTAACTTTAGAAGCTGTGAGTCTACAGACATCTCTGGAGTCTTAGCCCTGGGTGAGATCACCAGGGGCACGAAGGAGAGAGTCTGAGCTCTGGGCCCAGGAACACTCTAGCATTTAGGGCATGGGAGATGAGTAGGAAGCAGCAAGGAAACGGAGGCACAAGCAGTGGGTACAGAGCCAGAGGAGAGAGCCTGGAGAGTGTGCTAGAAAGGAAGGGACCATCAAGCCCGTCAGATGATGCAATAGGAAAATTATGACAAGGACCACGGGTTGGCCACTGGCTTTAGCAAGACGGAGCTCAGAGGTGATTTGGGAAGAACATTTCGGAGTAAGGAATAGAGGCAACACATGACCAGGGAACGTTCAAGAGATAATAAGAGGCTCCAACTTTGTTGAATTCATTTATTAGCTCTAATAACTTTTTTTGTGGATTCTTGGGGGTTGTCTATATGTATGGGAAAATATTTGAAAACAGTAATGATGACTACACAACAGTATAATTGTCTCGATGCCCCTGCACTGTATACTTAAAATAGTTAAAAGGGTGTATTTTATGTTTTATGTATTTTATTACAGCAAAACATCTTTTATTAAAAAAAAAATGCTGGGCTTGGTGGTGCACACTTGTAATCCCAGTGACTTGGGAGGCTGAGACAGGAGGGTTGCAAGTTCAAGGGCAGCCTGGGTAATTTAGCAAGACCTGTTTCAAAATAAAAATTAAAAAATACTGGGGATGTGGCTCAGTGGTAGAGTGCCACCACTACTGAGAAAAAACAAATAAAACTGCATTCTTTGAAAATATAATTTTAAGGGGCTGGGGTTGGGGCTCAGTGGTAGAGTGCTTGCCTAGCATGCATGGGGCGTTGGGTTCGATCCTCAGCACCACATAAAAATAAAATAAAGATATTGTGTCCACCTAAAACTAAAAAATGAATATTTAAAAAACAACAAATTTTGTTTATTTATTTATTTTATTTTATTTCTGGTACCAGAGATTGAACTCTGGGGCACTCGACCACTGGGCCATATCCCCAGCCCTTTTTTATATTTTATTAGAGACAGGGTCTCACTGAATTGCTGAGTGCCTCGCCATTGCTGAGGCTGGCTTTGAACTTGCAATCCTCCTGCCTCAGCCTCCCAAGTGTTGGGATTACAGGCGTAAGCCACCGTGCCCGGCTAACAAAAAAGTTTTTAAAAAAGAGATGAGTAGTTGGAGACAGTGAGTAGAGGCAACAGATTTGAAAACTTTTGTTGAAAGCAAAAAAAAAAAAAAAAGAAAGAAAGAAAGAAAAAAAGCTAGAGGAGTAGCTGAAGTAATTTCTGTTTTTGGTGGGGGAGGGGTTACTGGGGATTGAACTCAGGGGCACTCGACCACTGAGCCACATCCCCAGCCCCCCTTTTTTTTTTTTTTTTGTATTTTATTTAGAGACAGGGTCTCACTGAGTTGCTTAGTGCCTCGGCATTGCTGAGGCTGGCTTTGAGCTTGCGATCCTCCTGCCTCAGCCTCCCAAGCCACTGAGATTATAGAAGTGCACCACCCACCCAGCTTGAGTTAATTTCTTTTAAGAAGGGAAAAATTATAACACATTTAATATTGATGGGAATGATCCAGGAGATCATCTGCTCATCTGGAAGAGCAGGAAGGAGGGCGGCTACCCAGGCACAGGTTCAGAAAGCAGAGGGGATATGAAGGGCAGCTTGTAGACACCCTTTTCTAATTTGATCCTGTTTTATCAGTGGACCAGAGCAAAGTCATCCATCAAGAGCAAGGACAGGGGATGGGGGTGTAGCATGCAGAGGTGGAGTGGAAGAGTGTGTGCTTAGCATGCATGAGCCCCTGGGTTGAAACCCCAGCACCAAAAATACATGCATACATATATCCCTAAATGAGACTACGGACAAGATGTTGAAGATTGAGGAAAGGCTGAAATGGTGAGGGAGGGATGAATGGATCAGGGCCAGAGGTATCAAGGTGAATTGAAGTCCCCAATCCTGCCCAGCAGCATCCTGGGCCTCTGTTAGGAAGGCTAGTTGTCAGGCCCCTCTTTGCCACGGATTCAGAAACCCAGAGTGAGGGACCAGCCATCTGTGTTGCCCAAACCCTCCAGGGGGATCTGACGCTTGGTCCCCGTGGGTCACACTAGCCCAAGGAGATGGGATATGATCACTGGGCATCATGAGCTGCCTGAATGAAGTCAGTGGATCCTGAGAGCCCTGTGGAGCGTTGTGAGTGTGGATTCTGGAGGTGGATTTGCAGGTTTAGTTCTTCTAATCCCTCCGATTAGCTGTGTGATCTTGGGCAACCCCCTTAACCTTTCTGCGCTCATGTGGTTGTTGTGAGGCTAAATGACATCACATGTGAAGCACCTACAATAGCACCTGGACCCCTGGGGAGCACTGAGTGTGGCTGCTATCAGTTTTAAGTGAGACCGTCGGCTTGGATTTGTTTGTGCCCAGGCTGCCCAGGTGCACAGTCCATGGAGAGCAGCTTTCGACAAGGGTGGGCAGATGGTGCAGGGCTGTAGGTAGAGAAAGGACTTGGCCTTTACAGAGTGAGATGGGAGTGGCCAGGGGGGTGTGAGCAAAGGAAGAATGTGAACTGCATTTTGATTGACTCATTCTGGCTGCTGTGTGGAAGGCATAGAGGGGTGGGGTGGGGAACAAGAACTGACTAAGGGGGACTAGTTAGGAAGCTTTTGCCACAGTCCAGCTGAGAGTTGGTGTGACTTGGCTTAAACCAGGGCAGTCGTCGGGCTTGGCCTTGGAGTCCCAGACAACATGTTATCCTTTTTTTTTTTTTCCCCCCAATCAGGGGGTTCCTTTATTTTATTTTAACTGACATGGGAAAAGATCGACTTTGTACATATTCGTGAGGTGCCGTGTAACGTCTGATAAGTTCATACATGGTGTAATGTTTAAATCAGGTTAAATATTTATTTCCTCAAATGTGTATCATTTCATTATGGTAAAAACTTTCAAAATTCTTTCTTATAACATTCTTAAATGTATTTTATTGTTATCTATGGTCACTCCAATGTGCAATGGCACACCAGAGCTCCTTGCTCCTATCCACCTGTAACTTGGTGCCCATGACCACCCTCTCCCCATCCCTCCCCTCCCGAGCTCCCCACCCCCTCCCTTCCTCACTCTCCATATCCCCCTCCCCTTCCCCACTCTCCCCATCCTTCCCTTCCCTACTGTCCCCTTCCCCCCCAGCCTCTGGTAACCCTCGGCCCATCTTCAGCTTCATGAGGTCACCCGTCTTAGATCCTGCGCATGACTGACACGTGTACTCGACTCTCTGTGCCTGACTTACTTAACAGTTCTAAAGCCTCCTCTGCCAGCTCCAGCTGGGCAACGGCTGTGCTGCCCATGGTGGAGGGACGGGCGTGGAGACAGTCCCTCCTCTGCCTCCCGTCCAGCTAGCTTCCACAAGCGCCCACCGGACACCTGCCACACACTGTCCCTGCCCTCACGGTATGAAGGAGCCCCCCCCCCCCCCCCCCCCGGGCGGAGCAAGATGGAGGCTGAGGAGGAGCCTCGGGTTCTCTGTGCCCCCAGACCCGCCAGGTGGAACAGCTCTTCACGCACCAAACTGCCTCCACTGAGCTGAGGAATGAGCCCCGAGGGAGTGCTGAGGGCAGGGAGACAGGTGTACCCAAGGGCAGCTGAGAGGAAGAGGACGGGGGCACGGCAACCATCTGAACTTCAGTGAGTGCATCCTCCTCGCCTGGAGAGCCTGGGAAAACAGGGGCCCGAGGCCTTGCCAGGCTCTCAGTTGCCAGGTAGAGCCGCTGCTGCTGGTCCAGGGACCCTCTGCTGGCCCAGGGACTGGCCTGGAGCCCAGGACCCTCGGTGGTGAGTTTAGGAAATGGGATGGGGTCAGGGCGACCCCAGACATGAGAACGTAGCAAGGGGAGGCCTGGGAGGCCTGACTTCTTACAGAAATAGGCATGAGGTGGGGGACAGCAGGGAGGGGGGGGGGGCTGGCCAGGAGCACAGAGAGGGTGGCGTCCCCCCCTCAAAGTGGCAGTGTGATCTGGAGGCTGGAGAAGAGGTGGTCCAAGAGCAACACCGGTGCTGAAGGACAAAATGTCAACCAGTTACGTGCCCAAGGTCGAATTGGCTGTTATCAGTGATCCTTGAGCTGGACAACAGCCCATCTACGGAGGAAGCCTCCTTCCAGAGGCTCAGTGAGCTGAGTCAAGGGCGCGGGCTTTAGAGCAGAATGGCTGAAGAAAGCCTAAATGACACCAAAATGAGGGTTAATGCAGAGGAGACTTCAGTATTTTGCAATGTAGACTGACTAGGCCCCTTTGGGTCAGTTGCTGTGAAGCTCCTGTTTTTCTTTTTCTTTCTTTCTTTCTTTCTTTTTTTAATCTTTAATGTATTATCTTTTTTCTTTTTTTTTTCTTTTTTTGTGGTACCGGGGATTGAACTCAGGGGCACTCGACCACTGGGTCACATCCCCAGCCCTTTTTTGTATTTTATTTAGAGACAGGGTCTCACTGAGTTGCTAAGTGCCTTGCCACTGCTGAGGCTGGCTTTGAACTCGCAATCCTCCTGCCTCAGCCTCCCAAAGTGCTGGGATTACAGGCGTGCGCCACCGTGCCCGGCTAATGTATTACCTTTATAAGCCTAAAATTACCATACAACTCTAGTTTGGAGAACACCAACTTGACACAATGCTCTTTTATAGCTTTCACCTCAAGGCTTATATACCTGAAAGATACGAACACATTTGATATACGAAGAAGAGTATTACTCCACCATAATTACATTGATGTTTTTACATTAATCAAGTTTAGCTCTCAAATAAATAACATTATAATATTTCAAAATAATAGTTGTCATTCAACCACAGCTATATAATTCTTAATTTCTTTTCAGATTACTTGCTCAAAAAACCAAAACTTAATATACTTAGTTAACCAACTTTCACAGAGCTTTTACATCACTTAAGTGACCATATCTACAACCTTATAATTTTCTAAGTTCAGTTTGATCACGTGGCACTGAGGACAAGCGACTGCCTTCTGGGTGGATCGGGCCAGGTGCGTCTGCTATGGGAGCTCAGTTCAGAACAAGGTCTCCTGGGAATCTCATTCACCACCAGGAACGCTGTGCGCGAGCTCAGCTCCTTGCTTCCTCTGCCCTTCACCCTCGTGTCTGACCCCCCCAGCAAGCAGGCGGGCTCTGGGGAGGCAGGGTTAGAGATTGGGCAGTGGAGCCCGATGGATGGTCTTCGTTGAAATCTCCGTTCTGCAGCTGGGTGTGGTTATGCACCCCTGTAATCCCTGCTACTCTGGAGGCTGAGGCAGGAGAACCACAATTTAAATTACACTTTGTCTCAAAATTTAAAAAATTGACAAGGGCTGGGGAGATGGCTCAGTGATGGAGCACTTGCCTAACATGTGAGGCTCTGGGTTCAATCCCCAGTTCTGCAAGAAAATATTAACAACAGCTGGGAATGGTGGTGCACGCCTGTAATCCCAGCACTTGGGAGGCTGAGGCAGGAGGATCATGAGTTCAAAGCTGGCCTCAGCAATGGAGAGGCACTTAGCAACTCAGTAAGACCCTGTCTCTAAATAAAATACGAAAAAGGGCTGGGGATGTGGCCCAGTGCCCCTGAGTTCAATCCCTGTTACCAAAAAAAAAAAAAAAAAAAAAAAAAAAAAAAAAAGAAAGAAAGAAAAAAAAATCAACAACAACAAAAAAGAATTGTCAGCTCTGGGTGACCTTAGGGAAGTCACTCAATCTTTCTGTGCCCCAGTTTTCTCACCCACAAAATGAGGCTAAGAATATTATCCACCTCTGAGGGATTTTGTGAGCATTAATTGACTTATCACTATTCCAGAAGAGAGCCTTGGCATACTTGCGGCCCCTAGTCAAGTTTGCCGTTATTCTTGTTATTCAAGACATCCCAAATGTACTTCTCCTTATCTGCATCATTACATGACTAGTTCAAGCCACCATCATCACTTGCCAAGACTTCTGCAGTAGCCTCCTTACCAGGCGCCCTGTTTTTTTGTTTTTGTTTTTTTAAAATATTTATTTATTTGCTTTTAGTTGTACACAATGTGTTTTTATGTGGTGCTGAGGATCAAACCCAGGCCACGCACGTGCTAGGCGAGTGCTCTACCACTGAGCCACAATCCCAGCCCCAAGGTGCCCTGTTTTTATTCCTTATTCTTTCTTTGTTGTTGTTGGTGGTGATGGGTTTATTTATTTATTTATCTATTTATTGGTACCAGGTATTGAACCCAGAGTTGCTTAACCACTGAGACACATCCGCAGCCCCATTTTCTATTATTTATTTATTTATTTATTTAGAGACAGGGTCTCACTAAGTTGCTTAGGGAATCGCTAAATTGCTGAGGCTGGCTTTGAACTCGTGATCCTCCTGCCTCAGCCTCCCAAGCTGCTGGGATTACAGGCGTATACCACGGAGCCTGGCTCCTTTCTCTCTTTAACCCACTCACACCACAGTCAGGGAGACATTGTGAAACTGCAGGTCAATCCACATTACTCCTTTGCTTTGAAACTTCCAGTGACTTCTTATCCCTGGCATTTAGGATAAAGTCCAAATCATTATACCCGGATTTCAGCAAAGTCCCTTGCAACGTGGCCTTCTATTATTCTCCACCTCATTTCTGAACTCACTCCATTTGCTGCACATGACATTTCTTTGCTTTGACATGCCAAGCACATTTCTGGTTTCGGCCTTTGCACCAACAGCTGTCCCTCTGCTTGGATTATACTTTCCCCTAGTCTGTGTGTGGCTAGATTCTTTCTGTCACTTGGGTCTCAACAGAGGCCCTCTATGGTCCCAGAATCATGGCATCTGATCACTCACTTGGTCCAACCTATTTTCATTCTCTGCATGTAACAGTTCAACCTGTTACTATTCTCTTGCATGTTCTTGTCTTTATTTATGTTTGTTTATTAATTTTGGATTTCCCCAAATGCAGGGACTGAGACCTTTGGATGCAGATAGTATATTTGGAAGAAGTGTCAGAAAACAGAAAGTGAGACAGGAAGGTGCTGAGTCAGGGAAGGGGTTATCAGCCTCACTGCGTACTCTGTCAACTTTGCTCCACCAGGACCTACTGGAAGCACACTGAGTACCTTCTGGAAGATGGGAAGCCAAAGCCTTTGTCCACTGACTCCCACCACACCCCTGGTCGGGGCTGCTTTGGGGGATCTAACTCCCTTGGCTTCCAGGATGCACATGCCTGGGGTCAGGCCTGTTCTAGCTGTACAGAGAAGGTTCTGGCACCCAGCAGGGACTCAGAACTTCCCCCACAGCTGTGGCAGAACTCAGAGGTAGAATGAACAGTTGCAGAGCAAGCACAGGTGGTGTCTGCTGCCTTGATCCCTTCCCCCACTAAAGGGTAAGCTCCTCACAAATGGAGATACCTTGGTTCTGTTCACTGATACATCCCGAGAGCCTAGCACGGAGCCACACACGTAGTAGGTATCAACACATTATAGTTGAATGAATCTAGTCATTTCCTCAAACCAGATCAGGTACTGTTGTTGTCCTCATTTTAAATGGGGTAACAAAGACTCTGCCTTGCTCCTGGGTCACCCAGCTCATGTAGGTAGCTCACCCGGAGAGCAGATTCAGACTCTGCCCTTAGACCTCAGGCTGCTTTGCCAGTAGCTACAGCTACTGAGGAATAGTATTAAGCTTGATCATCAAAGTTTGATGTTTCTGGATTTTTTTTTTAGAAATTGTCTGGCTTACATGGTGTTATGCTTTGGATCCGAAACGTTTCCTGAAGGTTCCTGTGTTGAAGGCTTGGAGTCCCAGGCAGCGGTATTCAGAGGTGGGGAGGTGATTGGATGGTGAGGGCTCTGACGTCATCAGTGCATCGAGCCACTCAGGGATTCAGCCCTGAATTGACTCTTGGACTCTTGGACTCTCGCGAGGTTATGGAAATTCCCAAGAGGTGGGATCTAGTGGAAGGGAGCAGTTCCTCGGGGCAGGCCGGTGGACTACGTCTTGCCCCTAGCCCTCAGTCGCTCCCTGCCTCCCTCTCCGTTGTGTCTGCCCGGGGTGAGCAGCTCTGCAGCTGTCCCACCTCACCGCAGGCCCGCAACCATGGGTACAAGAGACTGCAGACTGGAACCGGGGAACCGAAGTAATCTTTCCTCCTTTAAGTTGACCTTCTCGGGTATTTTCTCAGCGACAAAAAACTGAAAACGAACATGCATGGCAAAATGGATTTCATGTTGTAATAGGCTGTGATTGAGAGGATTACTAAGAATGAAAAACTCAAAGGGTTCAAAGGCCTTGGAAGGGCAGGATAAATACTTGCAATCCACCAGGTTGGACACGGGGTGAGATAGTGGGATCCTGGAACACGACTCCGTTGGAAGGACACCTCTACCTGTCCCACAGTTAGACCTTCTATCAGGGGTCAGGAAGACTTTTATGCAAAGGGCTAGATAGCAAATAGGTTTTTTGGGCCACAGAGTTTCTATTGCAATGACTCGTCTCTGCCTCTGTAGCAGAAAAGCAGCCACTGAGAATTTATGAACAGATGAGCATCGTTGTGTTCCGATAAATTTTTATTCACAAAAAAAATAGGGGCCAGGTCTGATTTGGCCTATGGGCTGTAGTTTGCGTTTAAGAACACAAGTCAATTCTGATTTTTCTTTCTTTCTTTTTTTTTTTAAACCGGAGATTGAACTGAGGGGCACTCAACCACTGGGCCACATCCCCAGCCCTTTTTTGTATTTTATTTAGAGACAGGGTCTCACTGAGTTGCTAAGTGCCTCGCCATTGCTGAGGCTGGCTTTGAACTCACGATCCTCCTGCCTCAGCCTCCCAAGTGCTGGGATGACAGGCGTGCGCCACCGCGCCTGGCTCAGATCTGATATTTTGAGAGGAAATGGAAATCAGGATTTTTATGTAAAATTTCCGATTCCAGAAATATAGTACGAGCTGCCAGTTTGCACTCCTTAATTTAGTGGCCTGCTGTGTTGCCTCAGAGTTTTGTGTGCTTCCGTTCATTCCATAAGACGTGACTATCAACAACCGTAATACCAGGGCGCGTGAGAAATACTGCAGTTCAAAAGAGACAAAGAGTCCGCTGAAGCAGGAAATAGTAAAGACAGGCTTTATGGGATGGTGCTTTGGTGGAGTTTAAAAGTTAGGTAAAGATTTTCCATGTAACAGGTTAGGGTTGGGCACATTCCCAGAAAAGCAACGGCCTAAGCAAAAATATTTGGGAATCATAACATTCATTTGACAGGGAGTAGCAGGTGATAAGGTCAGAACAGCAGGGAGGGAGGCTCACTGACTAAGGATTGCAGTCTGGTCTGAGGACTGTGTGCGGTGTGCTTAGAACCACCCTTTAGGAAGGTTGGTGTTGGCAGGGGCTGGGATTGTGGCTCAGTGGTGGAGCCCTCGCCTAGCACGTATGCGGCCTGGGTTCGATCCTCAGCACCACGTACAAATAAACGCATTGTGTACAACTAAAGCAAATAAATAAATATTAAAAAAAAAAAAAAAAAAAAGAATTGGGGCACGGGCTGGGAATGGTGGCGCACACTTGTAATCCCAGCACTTGGGAGGCTGAGGCAGGAGGATCACGAGTTCAAAGCCAGCCTCAGCAATGGCAAGGCACTTAGCAATTCAGTGAGACCCTGTCTCTAATAAAATACAAAAAAGGGCTGGGGATGTGGCCCAGTAGTCGAGTGTCCTCTGAGTATCAAAAAAAAAAAAAAAAAAAAAAAAAGAAAAGAAAAAGAATTGGGGCACGGAGCAATCAAAACCAGGGAGACGGGGTCAGAGATTATTGTAGTAAGCAGTAATAGTTTCTTTTGTTTTTGATGGGTTTTTTTTGGTACTGGGGATTGAACTCAGGGGCACTCAACCATTGAGCCACATCCCCAGCCCTATTTTGTATTTTATTTAGAAACTAGGTCTCACTGAGTTGCTTAACACCTTGCTTTTGCTGAGGCTGGCTTTGGACTCGTGATCCTCCTGCCTCACCCTCCCCAGCCACTGGGATTACAGGTGTGCACCCCCACACCTGGCTATGGTTTCTTGAAATAAACTCTGAGCTCACAGTCAGTGTGCTAGATTATTAGCCCTAGGACTAGAATCACAGAATGCCAGAGCCTGGAGGAAGCGCAGGCCTACCCATTCTACCCCCACTGACAGGGGAGCTGAGATCTGAGAGGAGATGTCACATGCCCAAGGCCACACAGCAAGCAAGGGCAGAGGCAGGCCTACCACCTGCGATCCCAGGAGCAAACACGCCCATGTACTTTGGAAGTCATACACTGTCACAGAGGAAACTCAGAGTCTGACCCCATGTGAAGGAGCCCCAATTAGGGAGATGGCTATTGTGGTCAGCTGGAAGCCATAAGTTCCACCTGATAATAAGTATGTATGTGACGCACCTGTAAATGCACGTGAGGCACCCGCAAAGCTAAAGGTATATAACCAGGTGAAAGCGGTCGGAGTCAGGAGAAGAATGAATTCATTCAGTCAGTCATGCAGTCGCTCGGTCGGAAGAAGAGTTCGGGTCGGAGAAGAAGAAAAGAATCAGAGCGGCCAGAACGTAGGCAGAGCGGTTACAGAAGACAAACCAGATAGAAGAAGTAATTGCTGGTCAGAGTCAAGCCGAGGCTCCCGAGGAAGAAAGAAGAAAGAAGAAAGAAGCTCTAAAAGCTAAGCTCTCTCTCTCTCTAAAGAAGAAATCTCTCTCTTTCAAGCTCTCTCTTTCTCTCTAAGCTCTAAGAAGAAAAGCTCTATCTTTCTCTCTAAGCTCTAAGAAGAAGAAGAAAAAGCTATCTCTAATCTTTCTCTCTAAGCTCTTTCTAAGAAGAAGAAAAATCTTTCTTTCTCTCTCTAAGCTCTCTCTAAGAAAGTAGAAGTAAAAGTAGTAATAGCTTTACTCTGCCTCCGAGAGTTTTCCTCCTCCCGCGGCGTTTTGTGGCTGGCCATGACAGGCAGCTTACACCCATGCGTCCTGGAGGTCCTAAAAATCAACACAAAATTTATAGACAGTAAGAAAAACACATGTAACAGGTTCAGCAGAGCAAAACTTGTTTCAGCATATAACCACTCTTCCTTTAGCAAAACTCCAACACGCCAACAGAAAGATGAGGTTAAGGACAGTTTGCAGAAGAATAATTACAAATGATAGATTTGGGGTGGGTAGGGGGACTTGGGGATTGCACCCAGGGGTGCTCTACCATTCAGCTACACCCCCAGCCCTTTTTAATTTTTTTATTTTGAGGCAGAGTCTTGCTAAGTTGCCCAGATTGACCTCCAACTTGTGATTCTCTTGCCTTGGGCTTCGGAGTTGCTGGGATTATAGGCACACGCTCTTACTTTTTTTTTAATGGCGACTTAGTTCTGATGAAGATCCAACTTTCTAACGCGGTTGTTGAGAGGATGTTCTGATACAGGCTTCCTGGAGGTCAATTTATAATCTGTTTCAGAAGTCTTAAAACTGTTCACACCCTTTGTGCAAGTCAGGGTTCTCCAGAGACTCAGAACCAATGGGGTTGATTGGTTGACTAATTAATTATAAGGATTTGGCTCATGTGTTTACGGAGACAAGTCCCAAAGTCTGCACTGGGCAAGTTGTATAGTTCAACTAGTTCAAGTCCAAGTCCTACAGTCTGGGAACTAGGAGAGCTGGTGGAATAGTTCTAATCTGAATGCCGGGGAGCAAGAGCAAGAAAGAGCGATGTCCCAACTCAAGGGCAGTCAGGCAGAGAG
The DNA here is from genome assembly GCA_025594165.1 of Tamias sibiricus. Taxonomy (NCBI): domain Eukaryota; kingdom Metazoa; phylum Chordata; class Mammalia; order Rodentia; family Sciuridae; genus Tamias; species Tamias sibiricus. The sequence goes on from CM046662.1 coordinate 19,675,909, forward strand.
AGAAGCATCTCCCACCTGCTTTTTTGTTCTATTCAGGCATTTGACTGACTAGAAGAGGCCCACCCACAATGGGGAAGCCATCTGCATCACCCCCTCTACTGATCCAATGTGACCCTCTTCTAGAAAGTCCTCAAGCCACACCCAGAACAGTAATTGACCAAATATGTGGGCACTCTGTTGCCTGATCATGTTGACACAAAAAATTAACCATCACATTCTTCACTATAGCAATTTCACTTCTAGGAGTGTATCCCCAGTATACAATTGAAGAAGCATAAAAACATTACGTTTTTAAAGCCAGGCACGGTGGCCGACGCCTGTAATCCCAGCACTTGGGAGGCTGAGACAGGAGGATCAAGAGTTCAAAGCCAGCCTCAGCAATGGCGAGGCACTTAGCAACTCAGTGAGACCCTGTCTCTAATAAAATACAAAAACGGGCTGGGGATGTGGCCCAGTGGATGAGTGTCCCTGAGTTTAATCCCTGGTACCAAAAAAAAAAAAAAAAAAAAAAAAATTACATTTTTAGAATTTTCATCTCCATGTTGTTTATAACAGAGAAAACCCAGAAATGATGTAAGAGTTAAGAGGAGCTTTTAGTTATATTTTAAAATATTCCAACAATTTAAAAACTAGGGGGGCTGGGGTTGTGGCTCAGTGGTAGAGCACTTGCCTGGCACTTGTGAGGTCCTGGGTTCAATCCTCAGCACTGCATATAAATAAATAAAACAAAAGATCCATTTAGAACTAAAAAAGAAAAATTTAAACTGGTTAAATTATCCATACGATAGAACTTTTTTTTTTTTTATTATGGTACTAGAGATTTAAACCCAGGGGTGCTTAACCACTGAGCCACATCCCCAGTCCTTTTGGGTATTTTATTTAACGACAGGGTCTCACTAAGTTGCTTAGGGCCTCACTGAGTTACTTAGGGACTCACTAAGTTGCTGAGGCTGGCTTTGAACTCGAGATCCTCCTGCCTCAGCCTCCCAAACCACTAGGATTACAGGCATGAGCCACTGAACCCAGCTGTGTGATAGAACATTATGTAGCCATCAAAATATCTTCGAAAGGCACTTTTAAGTTGCCTCATGAAAAATGCTCATGTGGTCATTTTGGGCTTAGAAGCAGCAGGATGCAAAACTCTGTATGTGTGAGATAGCTTGATGATCCCATACTAATTTTAGCTCACTCTTAGGCAGCACCCTCCACACGCCAGGCATTCTTGCCATTTGATCTTCATAGAACTCTATGAAGTTGGTACTGCTGTTATCACCATTTTGCAAACAAGAACTCTGGAGTTCACTAATTTAGCCTGAGATCATCAACAGGAAAGAAGCAAAGCCATGGTTGAAGTCAGAGGCAGTCTTACTCTGAGTCTTAGCTTTAATCCTTGAGCTGGTGGGAGGCAGGGTAGGTAAGACGGCATGGGCTTGGGTGGGGACAAAGCATCACAATATCCTGAGAGGTGGGATAAGATTCCACATCTTGCTAAGTGGGAACCTCACCCTCAGGGTGCTCAGCACTAAAACCTGGGCTCAATCTGACTCCCTCCTCTCTCTCTCCCACCCCACATCTAGTCCATCGCCAGATCCTGTCAGCTCTTATTTTCAACTCAGCTCTGGGTCTGGCTCCCTTTCTCCTCCGCTACCTCCACCGGGTCCAAGCCACCGCCCCTCTTGTCTGGATTACAGCTGTCTCCAATGGTCTGCCTTGCCCCCCACTGTCCCTGTACCCAGCCAAGGATAATATTGCACTGATGTGAATTGTTTACCTGCTGGAGGCGGGGTCAAGACCTTTAGTAATATTTAATCATGCTCTAACAATGTTAGAAAGAGAAATAGTAGTTACATAATTTTAAAAAGCTCGAATAGAACATTTCAAGGCATTTGCCTTCACCCCCAGCCTCTGTCCCCCTCATCTGAGCAACTGCTGCCTCATTTTGAATTCAAGTCTCTGCATATCTGGAAGCTCTGCCAGTTCCTTGTAGAAGGTGACTTTTGTGACATCCTGGTAGCCCAAGGAAAGCAATGCACTTTTGCTGACAGTTAGGTCTCCCAGGCTTGAGGGTCCCATGGGCAAGCTCGTCTGGTCACTTTTACTGTCCAGTCTCAGTCTCCTTCCTGTTCATTGTCTGTCGGGGAAGGAGGTCTGGCAGGCTTTGGGGGCTTTGAAGTTAATGGTTTCTTTTATTTTCTCCTCCTGCAATCTGGGAAGTTCTTAGCATCTTGCTCCATTATTTCCCACAGAATCCCAGTCAGACTGGAAGGCTCCTACTGCATCCCTAATCCTGGTTCCCAAACCAGCCCTGGTGCTATGTGTGTGGCCCATGCGGAGTTTCTTTTTTTTTTTTTTTTTTTGTACCAGGGATTGAACTCAGGGGTACTCGACCACTGGGCCATATCCCCAGCCCTTTTTTGTATTTTATTTAGAGACAAGGTCTCACTGAGTTGCCAAGTGCCTTGTGGTTGCTGAGGCTGGCTTTGAACTCAAGATCCTCCTGTCTCAGCCTCCCAAGTGCTGGGATTACAGGCATTCGCCACCATGCCCGGCCACGCGAGCTTCTTTAAAAAGCCAATATTTACCAATCAGGACATGCCTCCAGTCCCATGGGGAGTTTGGGCAGAGCTTGCATTTGGTTCTAAAGAACACCATCCTAGGAAGATTCTGGCGTGTTCTGTTATTATGAATGACAAAATGAAATCAGAGAGCAGTGTCTGCTTCCACTCAGAGTCAGAACAATCCTTTAAGGAAAGAATGGTTCCTTCCTTTTACTAATACGAACAAGGCCCTAAGCAGCTTGTCTGAGGACTTGCAACTTTCTGGATCCCATTAGAAAAGGGGACAATAACTCCTTACCAGTCCAAAGTCTGGGCCAGATGGTTCCTTTAGCGCCCCCAGGCCCCCCATTGACTCTGCCAATGTTATTAATTCAGTAGACCTATATCGACCACCTCTTCTACTTCAGGCTCTGTGCTAGGTGCCAGGGATATGCATACGACAAACACTGCCCTTGTCTTCCAGGAGCCAAGCCTGTGTGAGGGTAGTCAGAGATGGGTGTGGGAGAAATGCAGGAAAAGGGGTGGCTAACTCCCTGGGGATGAGGGACACCTACTGTCCTCTTGGGCCTGTGGCACTGTGCATGGCAGATGCTAAGCATTCCGCAAACGGAAGATTTTATCATATTTATTGACAAAAATACTAAAAATTATTATAATAATTGAAGAATAAGTTTTTTAAAAACTAACAAAGGGGAAATATTTGTCCCAGAGAGGAAACTAGGTAAGTGCAGGTTAAGAGTAAAATGGGGCTGGGGCTGTAGCCCACTTGTAGAACATTTGCCTAGCATGTGTGAGACACTGGGTTCAATGCTCAGCACCACACAAAAATAAATAGAAATATAAAGGTTTAAAAAATCTAAAAATAAAAACCTGTTGATCACACTTAAAAACAAAAGAGTAAAATGGCATAGAATGTCTCTGGAGGGAAACATAAATGGATTTCTTCTGAGATGGAGTTCAGAGGAACAGGATGGGAACAGCATTGACTACACTATTTGTGGAACCCACTGAAAAATAAAAATACTGAGCCGGGCGCGGTGGCGCACGCCTGTAATCCCAGCACTTTGGGAGGCTGAGGCAGGAGGATCGCGAGTTCAAAGCCAGCCTCAGCAATGGCGAGGCACTTAGCAACTCAGTGAGACCCTGTCTCTAAATAAAATACAAAAAAGGGCTGGGGATGTGACCCAGTGGTCGAGTGCCCCTGAGTTCAATCCCTGGTACCACAAAAATAAATAAATAAATAAATAAATAAAAATACTGGAACCTTTGTTCAAAAAGCAGGAAAAAGTCAGGGCTGGGATTGTGGCTCAGTGGTAGGGCACTCACCTAGCATGTGCGCAGCCGGGGTTCAATCCTCAGCACCACATAAAAATAAATACATTGTGTACAACTAAAGCAAATAGATAAATATTTTTAAAAATATTTTTCTAAAGTAGGAAAAAGTCCTATTAAAGGTATTCAGATATACAGTCCTCCCCTCCCCCGCCTCTTTCTCTCTCTCTCTTCAATCTTTCTGGATTTTTGTTTGTTTGTTTGTTTTTGGTGGTACTAGGGATGGAACCCAGGGCCTTGCACATGCCAGGCAAGTGCTGTACCAACTGGGCTATATATATCCAGCCCAGTTTTTTTTTTTTTTTTTTTTTTTTTTTAATAATATGCTATTTTATGATCTCAGTAAAGGAAAATTCAAAATTTAAAATATTAGTATTAAAATTAGTATTAACATTTTTGTTGCATATTAATAATTTATCTTGCCGGGCGCGGTGGCGCACACCTGTAATCCCAGCACTTGGGAGGCTGAGACAGGAGGATCACAAGTTCAAAGCCAGCCTCAGCAATGGCGAGGCACTTAGCAACTCACTGAGTCCCTGTCTCTAAATAAAAATACAAAAAAAGGCTGGGGAAGAGGCCCAGTGGTCGAGTGCCCCTGAGTTCAATCCCTGATACCAAAAAAAACGGAGAAAAAGATTCATCTTTTTGTTGTGAAATGCCAGTTTTTAAATTAAAAAAAAAAAAAAAAACTATTTAACTTACTCAGAATCACTGAAATTGCATGCCTATTTTGCAGCTGGTACATACATACATATTTAGTTCTAACCATAAGCAGTAGAAATGTTGCACAAAACTAACTTAATTATTTTTATTGCACCTCTTTTTTTATTTTTATTTTTATTTTTTTTAAATATTTATTTATTTACTTTAGTTGTATACAATGCAATGCATTTATGTTTACGTGGTGCTGAGGATCGAACCCGGGCCGCGCATGTGCGAGGCGAGCGCTCTGCCGCTGAGCCACAACCCCAGCCCTGCACCTCTTTTTTTTTAATTAGCAGTTGTTGTATATATAACAGTAGCATGCATTACGATTCATAATACACATGTAGAGCACCTTTTTACATATCACTGTTTGTATACTATTCATGTCTTCAATCATGCATTTAGGATAATGATATCCATCTCATTCTACCAGCCTGGTTTTTTTTTTTTTTTTTTTCCCCCTTCATTCCCTCTTGCCCCTTCTCTTCCCCTCTCTCTCCATTGGCCATTCTAGAGTTCCTCTAATCCTCTTATGTTCCCTGACCCAACCCCACTGTGAATTGGCCTCCTTATATCAGAGAAAACATTCAGCATTTGGATTTTTGAGATTGGCTAACTTCACTTAGCATTATATTCTCCAACTTTATCCATTTACCTGCGAATGTCATTATTTTATTCTCTTTTATTGCTGAGTAATACTCCATTGTGTATATATACCACATTTTCTTTATGCATTCATCTACTGAGGGGCATCTAGGTTGGTTCCACAACCTAGCTATTGTAAATTGTGCTGCTATAAACATCATTATGGCTGTGTTCCTGTAGTATGCTGCTTTTAAGTCCTTTGAGAATAGACCCAGGAGTGGAATGGCTGTGTCATAAGGTGGTTCCATTCCCAGTTTTCCAAGAAATCTCCATACTGCTTTCCATAATGGCTGCACCATTTTGCAGTCCCATCTCTTGATACATACATGCACATCTAATTGATATTCTTTATCTTTGGCTTACTCAAGAGTAAAGAACTGAAGGAAAAGGAACTAGTAATTAACCCAATATTCCTTTCCTTCTCTGACATGGTACTTGGTTGCCTAAGGCAGGAAATAACAGTCATATTCATGTTACTTAGAATGATATTGCTTTTTGTTACAGGGCAGAATTCTGTCCCCCAAAAGATAACCCTAACTCTCAGTACCCCAGGTTGTGACCTTTTTTGGGGGATGGGGTCGTTGCAGATGTCATTAGTTAAAATGAGGCCATCCTGGAGTAGGGTGGGCCCTTTGTCCAATATCACTGGTGTCCTTATAAGAAGAATAGGTAAAGACAGGAGGGAAGGAGGTCACGTGAAGATGGAGGCCGTTTGGAGTCATGTAGCCACAAGCCAAGGAACAAGGACTCCTGACCACTACCAGGAACTAGGAAGAAGCAAAGAAGGTCCCTCCCTAGAGTCTTCAAAGGGAGCAGAGCCAGGCCTGACTTCAGACTTCTGGCATCCAGAACCAAGAGAACACATGCTGTGTCTTTAAGCAACTTTGCCTGTGGCACTTTGTTACAGCAACCCCAGGAAAGAGGCAGCACCTTCCTTCTGTGCACAAAACGAATTCTGGTTCAGATGGAACACTCAGCCTCCCAAGGCTGTCACTGCCCCCACCCCCGCCCCAACTTGTAGACTTAACCCACCTGCCTTGGAATCCCTTGGAATCTTAACCCACTCAATGCATTATAGATCCATGAGGCACAGAATATGACAGGCAAATGGGACCACAAGGAACAGCAGGCACCTACTGCACTTATTTGCTCTGCTCTCCTGCATACTCCACTGTCTTAACAAACTTTATTTATGGAACACAGGCTCAAAGATGAATTGTTCAGAATTTCAATGGTGGAGCATTGAACTGGGCACAGGTGTTATACAACTGCGGGGGTCACACAGAGAGGCATGAAGCAGACCCTGGGCACAGGGAGACTTTTCACTTATTCCTCTTCCGTTTTTGTCACATTATACCCTTTTCTATTATTATTTAAAAAGATAATATGGGCCAGCTTCATAAATGTCCTAATTTTGGAGTTCTGTTTGCAAATTGCTTCTTGTTTGGTATTTCCTGCCCGATTCTCAGGGCTAATCTGCAGAATGACATCTCAAGAATTTCTAGGCAAGCATCATGAAGGATTTGGCAAATGTTCTCTTGATTATGTAGAGGACACAGCTAGGAACAGTTTAGAGGGGTTAGCTTGGGTTTTGGTTAAAGACCAACGTGATCAGAAGAAGATATACAATCAATCAACAAATATATGAAAAAATGTTCAACATCTCTAGCAATTAGAGAAATGCAAATCAAAATTACTCCAAGATTTCATCTCACGCCAGTCAGAATGGCAGCTATCAAAACCACAAACAACAATAAATGCTGGCAAGGATGTGGGGGAAAGGGCACACTCTTACATTGCTGGTGGGGCTGCAAATTGGTGCAGCCAATTTGGAAAGCAGTATGGAGATTCCTAGGAAAACTTGGAACGGAACTACCATTTGACCCAACTATCCCACTCCTCGGTCTATACCCAAAGGACTTAAAAACAGCTTACTACAGGGACACAGCCACATCAATGTTTATAGCCGCACAATTCACCATAGCTAGATTGTGGAAACAACCCCGATGCCCATCAATAGATGAATGAATAGGGAAACTTTGGTATATATACACAATGGAACACTACTCAGCACTAAAAGAAAATAAAATGGCATTTGCAGGTAAATGGATGGAGTTGGAGAAAATAATGCTAAGTGAAGTCAGCCAATCCCAGAAAACCAAAGGTCGATTGATTCTTTTGCTATGATGCTACTGAATTACAGTGACAAGGGAGGGGGAATGAGAGGAATGAAGGAATGTTAAATAGAAAAAAGGGGGGAGGGGAGGGAAAGGAGCAAGGAGATAGAAACAATGGCAGAAGGAGTTGGACATCAATATACTAACTACATGTATAAAAACTCAAATGTTACGAAAATACTTTGTGTAAAACCAACGACTTGGAAAACTGTGCTCTTTATATGTAATATGAAAGGAAATGCACTCTAAAAACATGTATAACAAATTAAATTAAAAAAAAAAAATTTAAAAAGACCAAAGTGATAACAAGGCAGATGTCTTCCAAGCCAGACTTCATGCTTTTGGTTATAAATGGCAAGTGCAACCATTAAGACCCAGAGGAAACACTATTCAAAGATACGCCTCAATGTCCCCTGGAAAGTTGTGTTGAAGGAATTTATATCGTTGACCCACCTGCCCAGAATACTCACTGCAGTGTGGTCCTGGCAGCAAAAGCCTGGAAACAGCCTCAATATCTAGCAAAAAAAGACTAGTTACATACATCACGATGGAGCCATCCTCTGGGACTATGGGATACCATGCAGCTCTGTGGACACTGCCATAAACAACCAACTGGGAAAAAATGAGGTCCAGAAAAACATGCATATTATGCTACCATTGGCGTAAAAGGAAAAAAAGGCAGGAACGTCTATGTTGGTAAATGCATAGGTCACTTTTTAAGGAAACATAAGGTGATGGCTATCCTTGGGGAGGAGTTTGAGGCCTGGGAGCAGGGTGACAGCATGTGCATTTTACTGTACGTGAAAGTTTGTATCACATAAAAACTTGAGAAAGTCAAGTCTACTGTCAAGTTAGCAGTCAATAAAATAATACTGCAGTGGAAATATTAGATCAATTTGTCTTTTTTTTTTTTAATCTCCCACTGTTTTTTTTTTAAATATTTTTATTTATTTGCTTTAGTTGTACACAATGCGTTTTATTCAATGAGTTTTATTTGTACGTGGTGCTGAGGATCGAACCCGGGCCGCCCACGTGCTAGGCGAGCGCTCCACCGCTAAGCCACAATCCCAGCCCCTCAATTTGTCTTTAAGGAAGGTTGGAACAAGCAGAAAAATTTCCCCCCTCAATTTAAACATAAGAAATCTGAAGACAGGTAGAATACATTTGCTTTAAGTGTGTGCCTCCCTGTCCACGAGCTTCAGGGGGTGCGGGTGGAGCGGGGTAACAGGCCCATAGCAAGTACTTAAAAAGTTCAGTTTCCGAATGAGTGAGTGGGTGACAGAATATTTCTTCTTGGCTTGGCTAGGGATGGAGCAGATGAAAGAGGTAGCTCCAGCTCCCTGCTGTCTAGCACAGGAAACCTCCCTTTGCTAAGGGCACCTTTGGACAGTGACTCACCACCAAAGCCATCAGTTTATTGGTGCAATGTATTTTTACTCTTCAGAGATAAAACTGGGAAATGAGGGGCTCCTAAGAATGCAGAATACAAGAGCATGGAACCAGAATGTTTAGAATCCTCTTAAAATAGCCTCCGGAGAAGAGCCCAAACTATCTGCTTCCCTCTGTTATCAGCACTCCTGATAACTGATAGCTGAGGTTTAGGAAAAGGGGACTACAAACTACCTAATAAAGGCCTTTTTTCTTTTCATGTTCAGAAAAGAAAGGTTTTGGAAAAAAAAAAAAAAAAAAAAAAAAAAAAACACTGCTGTGTATGGGGGGGTGGGGAAAGCAAAACAAAAATACCACCACCACAAGTTGTTCAATGGAAGTCCTCTCTACTCAAATATATGATGTGATTTTAAAATAGCATTCACTGGGAAAGATAGTGGAATGAATTGGACATAACTTTCCTATGTTCCTATGCAAATGCACGACCAATGTAACTCCACATCATGTACAACCACAAGAATGGGAGGTTATACTCCACATATTTATGATATGTCAAAATACACTCTACTGTCATATATAACTAAAAAGAACAAATAAAAATAAAATAGCATTCACTTTTTTTGTGGTTATGGAAGTAATACATGTTTCTTTTAGAAAATTTAGAAAATTACAGACATATTAGAAAAAAGCAAATTAAAATTTCCCATAATCCCACTGCTCTGATCACACAGTATGAATATGAACGAACATGTATGAATGTAGTACAATTGGAATTCTACTGTAAACTTCTATTTATTTAATGTATCGTGAACGTTTTCCTAATTCATTATTCATTCTTTAAAAAAGAATTTTTTTTTAAGGTCTGGATTGTTGTTAGCCAGGTCCCCGTTCTGACAGTTCACTATAATAAAAAAGGATTTTGGTAAAACCCCTTCTAAATAAATCTTTATACTCATCTTATTTATTTATTTCCTTTAAAAATAAGTTTCCAGGGCTGGGGCTGTGGCTCAGGTGGTAATACACTTGCCTGGCCTGTGTGAGGCACTGGGTTCAATTCTCAGCACCACATATAAATAAATAAAATAAATAAAGGTCAACAACTTAAAAAAAAAAATTAAATGATACACTCTTAAAACTTTTTTTTTTTTTTTTTTTTTTTTTTTTTTGTGGTACCGGGGATTGAACTCAGGGGCACTCGACCACTGGGTCACATCCCCAGCCCTTTTTTGTATTTTTTATTTAGAGACAGGGTCTCACTGAGTTGCTAAGTGCCTCGCCATTGCTGAGGCTGGCTTTGAACTCGCGATCCTCCTGCCTCAGCCTCCCAAAGTGCTGGGATTACAGGCGTGCGCCACCGCGCCCGGCTCTTAAAACTTTTTGATTCATGTTGTTGTTCAGACAGATGGCATTAATTTATATACCCAACAAACTGTATATTTGCCAACTTTGTGTATTATGCTTTCAAAAATCTTTGCTGAAAATGTACCCGCTGTTTTTATAAATTTTTAATGTGTTTGCTAGTGAGTGTGGGCATTTAAAAATAATATTTACCCACGCACAGTGGTCTATACCTATAATCCTGGCTACTTGAGACACAGGCAGGAGGATCGAAAGTTCAAGGTCAGCTAGGGCAATTTAGCAAGATCCTTTCTCAAAATGAAATAGAAAGGGTTGGGGGTGTACATCAGTGGTAGGGTGCTTGCCTAGCATGCATGAAGCCTTGGGTTCAAACCCCAGTGCTGCACAAATAAAAAAATAACAAAACGTTTACCCATGTGAATTTCTTTGATGACATGCCTGTTTAAGGTCTTCCTTCATTTCTGCATGTAAGGTGGTTAGTGTTTTGTGTATTGATTTATAAAAGATCTGTATACTAAGATCAACCTTTTTCACATTTGTTAAAAATTTTTTTTCTCCTATTTGTCACTTGCCTTGTTGGTAATGATAATGAATGTATCTAAGTCTTGCATATTTGAATATTCAAATTTATCTACTCATTTTTACTCTTGGTTTCTTCCTGTGTCTTAGTACCTAGACCTTCCCCTCTGAATAATTCACCTATATTTTCCTCTGATTTTCTGGTGATTTTTGTTTGTCTAGAGTTCTTATATTTTGGTGGCAACTTAAATAAATCCTTACTTTTATACCTCCCCTTAATTTCTGCAATTTTACCTAATTGATTAAAGAATTTATTCATTTATCCCTTTCCCAACAAAAGTGAAATGCCATAATTATCACAGTGGGTTTTTTAGATATACTGAATATTTCTAGATTTTCAATAACTCCCCGATGCTTAATGTATTCATTCTTGTGTCAACATCTGTTGTAAATCTTTCAATATGCTTTGAGATTTGGTAAAAATATAGGTCTATCTCCTCATTTAAAACATGAATTTCTTAGCTTTTCTCACTGATATCCTTCCATTAGTACGTTAGAAAATTTGTTACATTCCTTCCTACCCACTCTGAACCATTAGGATTTTATTAGAGTAAGTTTGGTTAAGTTAGTATTTTTACCTCTTTGAATTTCTTCTAGTATTCCTTATTATGTTTCAACCTTCATAATTTCTTCATTAAGGGCCCACACATTTATTGGCTTATTCCTGGGTATTTTCTTTCACAAGGGCTCATAATTTTTAAAAAAATCTTTATTTATTTGCTTTTAGTTGTACATGATGCATTTATTTGTACGTAGTGCTGAGGGTCAAACCCGGGCCGCCTGCGTGCTAGGCAAGCGCTCTACCGCTGAGCCACAACCCCAGCCACACCCCCCCATAATTTTTTTATGTTAAAAAAATTATTTTTTTACACAAACAAATCTCATCATTACATACAACTATAATGCACTAATAAAAAATGTGGAAAAAAATGCTTTTCAAGGGGCTGGGAACACAGCTCAGAGGTATAGTGCTTTAGCATGCAGGAGGCCCTGGGTTGAACCCAGCACCACACACAAAAATGGTTTTCATACCAGGTACCTAGTAGCACCCACCTGTAATCCCAGCTACTTTGGAGGCTGAGGCAGGAGAATTGCAAGATCAAGACCAGTCTTAACAATTTAGCATGAATTGCTGTCTCAAAGTTTAGGGATGTAGCTCAGGGGTAGAATGCTTGCCTAGCAAGAGGGATCCTGGATTCAATCCCCAGCACAGTAAAAATAAATAAAGAGGCTGGGATTGTGGCTTGGTGGCAGAGCTCTTCCTCGTGGGTGTGAGGCACTGGGTTCGATCCTCAGCACCACATAAAAATAAATAAATAAAGGTATTGTGTCCATCTACAACTAAAAAAAATTTTTAAATAAATAAATAAAAAGTAAAAATAAATAAATAAACGTGCTCTTAAAGGTTCAATTGAAGTTTATCAAAGTTGACTTAATTTTTTTTTTCCAGGTGGGTTTTTGCTCGTAGAAATCAGACAGAAACTAAAGACTCTTCCGTGTTCACTTTATACCTGGTATAGTGATTATTCTCTTACGTGCATTATCTCATTTAATGATAACATATCTCCAGCAGGTAGTGCAACTTATATTCCCATTTTACATGACCCCAGACTCTTTTGAGTGCTTGAGGAACTTGTCAAATATCACCCAGTTGGCAGGTGGATTTCATCAGAAGTTTGTGATTTCCAAAGGTCTCACAAAAATCGGGACAGTACTATGCTGTGCCATCAGATGGGCCGATTGAAGAAAGCACCCTTCTGAAAACAACTGAATTATAAACAGTGCTTTCCATCCACGTTACCTTTCAAGAAGTCTGGTTTTTCCTCCGTGGACGGCATGGATCCATACTTTGCACAAGCACAATAAGTACCAGTGAGGAACTCATGATCACGAGGAGTGGCTCTTCTAGAGCTTTTGTGGGAAGTGGCGTTTGGAAAGCCACCTCCCCGTCACAGGACAGGTTTCAAAATAAAAAGAAAGAAAAACGAACAAAACAAAACAGGTGGAACCGATCGCAGGTTGGCTAGGGCAATGCACGCGGAAGGCAGAACTTTCTGGGGACATCCTGCCCGCGCGTTTCACGCGTGGTGCGCGCAGGTGGCGCCGCGTCCCCACGCTCGCGGTGCAAGCCGGCGGGGTGCCCAGGAGCCCACCGCAAGTGTCCGCGAAGGTGAGAGGAAGCTTTCCACCCAGGCGAGGGCGGAGGGCGGGCAGGAAGCACAGCCAGCGGTGGGGAAAGAAAGACTCCAATTCCCAGCCCCCCGCCCCGCGGGGCGCGGGGCGCTGGCAGCGCATGCGCGAGGCCCGGCCCCCAATTCCCCCAGCGAGGGAGGGAGGCCCCGGCGGCCGGGAGCTGCGAGCCGCGGCGGGACCCGAGCGCACGCAGGGGCGCGGCGGCGGCCCGGGACCCGGGCTGCGGACGCCGCGGCAGAGAGCGCCGAGAGCCCGGGGCGAGGTCCAGCCGCGTGCAGGCACCGGAGGGCACAGTCCTCTTGACCCTGGGAGGGGCCCGGCGCCCGCTGGCCCCCACGCCCGGAGAGGGATGCGTGAGTTTCGCCCCGGCTCGAGGGCAGGATGTGGGAGCAGGACAAAGGCTGGGCGGCGGGGGAGGAGTTGGGGACGGCGAGCCGGTGGCCGCCGCCGGAGCTCCAGCCTCGGGCGAGCTAGCGGACTCGGTAACTTTCTCTGCAACTTTTGCAAAAGGGAAGATAAAAATTCTGCAAGTTGTTGCACAGCTCCAGATCGCCCCGGGTCCAGCGGGCAGAGAGGAGGCGGCACCCGTAGGCTTTCCAGGACGGGAGGTGACCGCCAGCTTCGCTGAGAGAGGCTGGAGGGGCGCCGGTGCCGGCCCCTGACCGAGGGCGAGGGAGGATAGGGAGACCGGGGTGGGGGGGGCGGGGGTCGGAGCCGTCGACACGCTTCGGCCACTGTAGTTGCCCGTGTCCTGGCAGGGTACGCCCCGGGATCCCGATAGCCGCGGGTCGCGGCGCTGCAGTCGCGATGATGGATGAGCCCTGGTGGGAAGGGTGCGTCGCCTCGGACGTCCACTGCACTCTGCGCGAGAAGGTCAGTCCCTCCCCGCCCTTGTCACTTGCGGGACTGGGTATTTAAAGTCGGCCCTCTTTCTCCAGTCCTCCTCCCGCCTCCCCTCGGTGTCCTCAGGTCGCCTCTCGCCTCTCGTGGGAACTCAGAACTCCGGGTGCCTTTCTTTGCTGCTGCCCCTTTCCTTCTCCGGGAGTGCTGGGGTGGGTAGGGGTCGGGGGCGAGGGCTAGAGCAATATTAGAGAACTTGAACTAGTTTTTTTCTGATCAGGAGCCTAGAGCTCCCGGCCACCGAGGTAGTCACTCTACTGCCAAGGCAGTATTTCTCATAGGATTGCCACCCCATGTTTTTTAAATGGTATAGGAATAGATCTTTAAACATATTGTAATTAATTTTAATGCGAAATTTATAGGCATGCATATGTATTGTGTGCGTGTGTGTATACGTATAGATGGAGAGAAAGAGAAAGTTCTACATAGGATAAACGATGCTGATTTTCCATTTATTATAGTAATGATATAGCAGTTCCTTTTAAAATAAATTTATTAGGCTAGAGGGTAGCTCAGTGGTAGAGTGCTTGGGCACAGTAAATTTATTTAAGTAAAAGGAGTAAGTTTATGTAAAGAAATAGTAGGTAAATGGTATTTGGGGGTAATGTGTAGTTATGGACAAATGGTGTGTGTGTGTGTGTGTGTGTGTGTGTGTGTGTGTGTGAAGGGAGGAACGGAATTACTGAAATTTAAGAAACTCCAATCTACTTGAAAGAGGCTACACAACTGGAAGGCTAAGGGAGAAAGGGAGAAAACAAAACCTCCCCTCTGGGCTCCCCTACTGTGGCAGAAGGTGGCAGCTGAAATGTGACCCCTGCACTCTCCTCCCCTGGAGAGTGGAGTGCTGGTGGGCGTGGGAGGCTGGAGGGCCAGGTGGACTGGAGGCCCTGGCCTGCCGCGCTGAAACTGGGAAGGGTGATTTGGGGAACAGGTGTGAAGCAGGGGAGTCGGTGGGTTTCCCCAGGCCACCATAAATGGAGCGCTTGAAGCAACAGAAATTTATTCTCTTGAACCTCTGGAAGTTAAAAATTCTAGATCAAGGTGTTGGCAGGGACACACCCTCTCTGAAAGCCCCAGATAAGGATCTTTCCTTCTCTCTTAAATTTTGGTGGCTGCTGGCAATTCTTGGCATTCATGGCCTCCTCTCTGCAGTCTGAGTGTGTTTTCTCTTCTTAGGGACACACCCGCCCGAATCCAGTATGACCTCATTATAATTTAATTACATCAGAAAAGACCCCATTTCCAAGTAAGGTCACATTCTGAGGTTCTAGGTGGACACTAAGTGAAGTGGGGGGCACTACTCAACCCAGCGTGGAGAGGGAGAGGTCTTCTCTGGGGCACCCCAGTCCCTCCACACACAGCTCCTGCATTCAGCCCTTCCCTACCAGGTGTTTGTGGGACCTGTGCGTAAAGCTGCCAGCTCCTGGGGGTTTTGCTCCATCAGGAGTGGCTGTCTTCCAGCCACGTGGGCGCTCTGCCAAACCCCTCCCAGTCCGGCATTCTTGTCCAGGCTCTCGCTTTCCACGGTTCCCTTGATCTTCCTGAAGCAGAATGGCCACAGTGTGACCAACTGGGCTTCTGGAGAAGTCCAGGTCTTGCTGGTTCCATTTAGCTGGGGCCGAGGTGGTAAGGGTGGTGTAGACCAGGTGCTGTGGTCTTGCCCTTTGCTGGAGGTGGTGGCTGGCTGCAGTGAGTGAGGGCTGCCTTGGAAATCGAGCCTCCTTGTTTTATCAAAGGCTCCAGTGGTTGTTGTTTCTGCTCCTAGCTGATGAAGAATGACTTTGACCTAGAGGGAGGGATTACTGGGAGCAATATAAAGGCAACTAGTTCAGTTATCTGACAAGCCCAGCCTTTTCTATATAAAACATGTAAAGAAAGTAATTCACACATGAATTGTGCTTTACCCAGGCCATAGTGTCCCATTAGTTCCTTCTTGGCTGCTCCCCTCGGAGTGAAGTCAGGTTTGTCCCATGGTGACAGGTTAGAAATAGAAAATTCAGTCAGGGATCTATGTCCAGGGTCACCCATGACCTGAAGCTGATCTTATTAGGGCAAATCCCAAGTGTCTTTGGCTAGTATGTCCCATGTCCTCCAAAGACTGCTGATTGTTTTTCTTCTTTATTTCCTCTCTCTCTTCAAAGAAGGTGTTTCTTAAGAACTTTTGGCTTAATGGAGAGTTTGCAGGGGGAAAGTGCCTTGCTTTCCTTGAGGAATGAGGCCTGGCCCCTTGTTTTTCCCAGACGGAGTAATTTTTTTTATTAAACGTCTTCTCTGATCATGCATTTTTAACACTGTAGAAAAACTTCGCAAGTGCCTGACTCACACTAGACACTCATTCTTTGTTGAACGTTGCTGGGTGAATCCAAAGTACGTGGACACGCATGCCGTGTGTTGTCATCACAGAACCACTGGCAGTTATCCCATGTGACCCTGGAAAGAGCAGGAGCCCCACTTCATCAGACCTGAGTCCAGTCTAGCGTCAGACACAGTGTGGAAAAGGAAACACCACAGGAGCAAGCCTAGGTGTTGGGTGCAAGGGAGTAATGGCAGCGAAAGCCTGAGCTGCATGCTTAACTTCCTGAATCTGTCTGCTGTGGTCCATTTTCTCACGATTGCCACGATTTAGATTGTGTCACCCCCTTGTTTAACGATCCTTAAACCAGGTGCGGTGGTGCACGCCTGTTATCCTAGGGGCTCAGGAGGCTGAGGGAGGAGGATCGCGAGTTCAAAGGCAGCCTCAGCAAAGGAATGATTTTAAGCAACTCAGTGAGACCCTGTCTCTAAATAAAATACAAAATAGGGCTGGGGATGTGGCTCAGTGGTTGGTTCAATTCCCGGTACAAAAAAAAAAAAAAAAAAAATTCCCTGGGACATCTGACATAATCTGGCCCTTGCCTACTCTACTACACTCTCTCCTGCTCCCTTCCTACCTTTCATGCCCCTCTTTCCTCCCTCCCTCTCTCTCTTCCTTCCTTGTGCTAGTGATTGAACCCAGACCCTTGCGCATGCTAGGAAAATGTTCTGCCCCTGAGCTACACCCCTGCTGCTGCGGGAAGCGATTGCTGCTTGGAGCAACAACGCCAGGGAAATAAGTTCAGAGGCGGACTGGAAACAAACAGGCTCTTTATTCTGCTAGTTTTCTCTCCGGCTCCAACAACAACTCCAACACCATCCACACTCTTGCAGCCACCACCACACCACACAAAATGGCGTTGACCCTGTCCACAATCCCCCGGGCCAAATCTCACGAGATTGTGCAAATGGCGATGACCCGATCCACAATGTCCTGGGCCAAGTCTCTCGAGACCATGCAAATGGCGCCGACCTGATCCACAATGTCCCGGGCCAAGTCTCACGAGACCATGGAAGGTACAAATGCTTATGGCTCACAGCTAACCTCAATCTTAGCTATCTCCTTAATTAGGGCTCCTGCACACCCCCAGCTCCCTTCGTTGCTCTGGAGGTCCACTGACCTTCTTTCTGTTCCTTGAACAGGTCAAATTTGTTCATGCCTCGGGGCCTTTGCACTGGCTGTTCTTGTTGGCTTCGTTAAATGTGTGAGTCTATAGGGTGGTTGACTCCCCCCACCCAGTGTGTTACTTCCCCTCCATATCACTGATAAATCACTGTTTTATTTTCCTTATAATAGTTACCAGTATCTGAAATCATTTCCTATTTGTTTGCCATCTTTCCTCCCACACTAGACCTTGTGCTCCATGAGAACAGGCCTGTCTTGTTCAGGGCTGGGGACTTGGTGCCTACCACGGAGCCTTCCTCATATGTGTTAAGTGACGAGAAGAATGAATACATCAGTGTTTACTGTCTGCATGAGTAAACTGGAGAGAAGTGTTTCATAGGACTGTAACGATTAAGGGACCGTGTGGGACTTGCAGTAGGGACCTTGCAGGTGCCCTGCCTCTTCATGTATAACCCCTGCATGGGACACCATGGCCCCTTGAGTAGTATGGGCTCGGGATAAGGCTCAGGGTTTGTGGCCACCCTGCACAGAGCCCACAGTGTGACTGGCAATCCTTGTAAGAAAGGCTATGGTATTTCTTTGGATCATTGAACCAGTGACAGGGTTGAAGTCCCCAAAGAGAGCAGTTGCCAAAAGCCATGTGTCTGGCAGCAGCCTGGTGCCCAGGAGCAGGACCCTGGATCGGAAGACTGGCCTGCCTGGGTAAGGCACCCGTCCTGTGAATGGGTCCGTGGAGCCCCCCTCCTGCCCAGAGGGCTCTGGAGAAATCTCTCCTGCCTCTGGCTGTCCAGACCACCTTTATCCCATGCCAAGCCTTTAAATTCCTCCTTTGATCATCCTTCCTGGTCCTGTTGCTGCTGTGGAAGCCACCTAGACCCCGCCTCCCTTCCGCTCCTCCCCCTCTGAGCTTTCTGGGCGTGGGGTGCCCTGAACCAGGTTTCTCACCTGCTGCTGCTACCTGAGTGCCCTTTAACCCTATTCACTGAACTTGAGGGAGGAGCCCCACATCATGGTCACCTGGCAACAAGGAGAAGGCTTTAGTGATTTTTGGGGGGTAACTGGGTTTATGCCACCATGAGTATCCACATTAAAACCCAGAGCCAGCCGAGAACAGGGGTGCATGCCAGTAACCCCAATGACTTGGGAGTCTGAGGTAGGAGGATTGTAAGTTTGAAGCCAGCCTCAGCAATTCAGTGAGGCCCTGTCTCAAAATTAAAAATAAAGAGGACTGGGGATGCAGCTCAGTGGTAAAGTACTAGTCCCCGATGAGCAAACCCAATGTCACTAGTTTTTTTTTTTTCTTTTTGAGCAGAAAGCTACGTCTACCTGAGTTTAAAATTAATATAGAGTCTTGAATCCAAGAATTAGCAGGTTTGGGCAAGTTTGGGGTGTTGCTGCCTGAAGCGATGGCCGCTTGGAGCAATGAAGCCGCGGGAAGAAGTTCAGAGGCAAACTGGAAACAAACAGCTTTTTATTCTGATAACTTTTCTCTCTGGCTCTGACAACGACTAACACATGCCACACACACACCACCAAAATGGCGCTGACCCGATCATCAATCTCGGCCAAGTCACTCGAGATCCCGGGCCAAGTCCCGCGAGATCCCAGGCCAAGTCCAGTGAGACTACGGAAGGCAGCAATGCCCAAAACTCCATGGCCCATAGTCAACCGCAATTTAAGCCATCTCCCCAAACAGGGCTCCTGCATTGGGGTACCCATGGTGGAATTAGAACACGGGATGGCACTCAGTCTGAAGGCCACTTCTCCTGTCCTTCAGCCTCTCTCCCCTCTGACACGTGTCCTTGTCCCAACAACCTGTGTTTACTTCTCTTCTGGTCTTTGTCACCTGTATAGTAAACGTGTCCTGCCTATTAGACCCTGAGCTCCTGTGGACATGAATGTGCCTGGTACTTTGGGGTCCCCAGGCAGAGGGACCTTGCAGTCACAGACAGGAAGGAGCTCATAGGTTGGAAACAGGCCCAGGATAGACTCTTCTGGGGCATGTTGAATGGCTGTGCAGAAGCGCTTCCCCAGGATCGTATGTTGGGCCCTTGGCATTGGTCATGGGTGTCTCCTGGCTTACCCAGTGTTATGATTCAGGTATTAGATGTCCCCAAAAGCTCACATGTGAGACAGTGTAAGAATATTCAGAGGTGGAAGGATTGGGTTAGGAGCGCCTTAGCCTGATCAGGTGGGCATGAGGTGTGCCTTTGGGCTACATATTTTGTGTTGGTGACGGGAGTGTCTCTGTGCTTCCTGGCCTGATGTCTTGAGCCACTTCTCTCCACCACACTCTTCCTCCATGATGTTCTGTCTCACCTTGAGCTCCAAGGAACTGAACCAGCCTTCCATGAATTGTGACCTCTGAAACCGTATGCCCCCAAATCAACTTTTCCTCCTCTAATTGCTCTTGTCAGGTCTTTTGGTCACAGCAGTGACAAAGCTGACAAAGACAGCCGGGGAAGTCCACACTGTTAGCTGTGCTGTCAGGCACAGGACACAGAGGAGGATGCCACCCAGCTCCCTAGACATCTGCCCGTTCTCCTCTAGGGGAATGCTGGGCGGAGACTTAGAAAACAAAAGTACAGTGTAAAGATCTTGGGAGAATGACTACAGGTTGAGCCCGGAAAAGAAGACTCGAGATAATCCTGTCCAGACCTCTATCAAAAGGTTCCATTTTTCTTCCTGAGTTTTATCTCCAGATGAGCCACAAAAATAGAACTCTCTCTTGTCTTCTTTACACTTGTTTCACATGTAGCCTTCATTCTCCAACTGGGAGAAAAGAATTCATGATAGTAAGTGAAGAAAATGTTTGAGGGCCCTCAACATTGTGGTTTAAGATGTTTTAGGAGAGATGGGGGAATGCTTGGGGGAAAAAATATCTACCCCTAAGGCCTTGTCGACAAGCCTGGCTTGATGTGGCCTAGTAGCTTCTTCTCTCTGGGCTCTGGAGCCTGCCAGAGGCCTCCGCCTCCTCCCACACCCCCAGGGGCCCACCATCTTCTGGGGTGGGAGTCAGCATGGTACCTGCCCCCGGCTGAGCTCTGCAGAGCAGCCAGCCACCTGAAGTTACTTCACTGTGCCCTTAGAGGACCTTATCTTGGGGAGACCACTGGTCTGATCAGTGGACTGATAAAGGACATTTTTACTGATTTGCGATTGAATTTAGAAAAAGATCTTCCAGAACACCAACAACACAGATCTTGCCTAGTGATGATGAGGTTGGCGGCCACACTTAACCCTATTTCAGACAATGTGCCAGGATTCTCCCACGTATTATCTCATTTACTCCTCATCTTGGCCCCGGTGCTGGGATTCCCCCTATTTTACAGAGACGGGACTGCAAGGCCCAGCTGATGTCACTGTCTTGAGATCCAACACCTGATTGTATCAGAGCTTGAATGTAAATTGTTTTGGGGGAAAAAGAAAAAAAAAATTTTTTTTTAAACAAAGAATGTAAGTACAAGGCGGGGAAATATTTAAGCTGTCAGTCATGACTGTAGGGTTTGGTACATTAGTTTGTTTACAATGGTCTCTAAGAGATGTGCTGTCCCTAAACCACCCTGAAAAGTTAGCCTCTGTGGGTGCTGGCCTCATTCTAGGTACTAGGAAGGACCAGGCCAGGCCATGTCAGGCCAGGACCTCCCTGTTTGGTCCTGGTGGGTGGCCATGCCACCTTGAAGTGATTTGGCCTCTGCCATTGCCTGTCTTTGGAGTGGATATATTGGGCTCCTCCAATTTTTTTAAAACATTTATTTATTTGCTTTAGTTGTGCACAATGCATTCATTTTTACATGGTGCTGAGGATTGAACCCGGGCCACACACGTGCGAGGCAAGCGCTCTACTGCTGAGCCACAACCCCAGCCCCTGGGATCCTCCAATTTATCAGGGAAAGAAATGCTTGAGGGCTCTCCTCTCGCCTGAACTCTACCAGCTGACTGATGATAGACTATCATCCTAGATCCATCCTCAGCCCCTGAGTTACAACTGTGTCATTTTCTAGCAACCTCTGAAGTTTGCATGTTCTTATGTTTCTCTCTTTCCACATTAATGTATGTTTTTTCTCACTCTTTCTCCTAGATTCCTTAAATTTTTGCACTATAGGCTGCACATCTGTCTCCTTATAGAAAGTGGTGGCCCAAGTCCCTACTCAATAATCTGGCTAGGTCACCCCCCAATTGGTTTTTCCATTTCTTTACCCTGCTTTGAACTTCTGCAGCCCCAGGCAGGAGTTCTTCCCCTATCACAAAACACACCGAGATCTGCCAATAGGAAGGTATTTCACACACTGTCATGGGCTGCGTCTGCCCAGCTTACAACTAGGAACATGCAGTTCAGGCCTTTCAAACCCAAATGTGGGCCTTGACAAGACCTTATCTACTGTACTGACAGGGTGCTTCCTGGTGACTCAAGTGACTTGGCATTGTCACTTGAGTCTTTGAGTGAGATCTTAAGTGACTGGCCCTCATGGTCCGTCCTTCCTGGAGGTGAGGGTACCCAGCTTCACAGTACAAGAAGGAGTTTCCTTCAGTCCACATTGCCAGGGTGACTTGAGCTGTCCCACGAGGTGTGTACAGACAGAATGAAAGATGGGAGAAGGATCAGAAACTACAAATGGGGTTGGAGAGCTGGACAATATGCCATTCAAGAAGGTGTCCAGCTTTGAGACTCCCTGGCTCCAATGCTTCACTTGTGTCTTGGTTTTTTTCTTTATGTTTATGGTCCTGGGAATTGAGCCCAGGGGCACTTTATGACTCAGCTACACCCCCAGCTCTTATTTATTTATTTATTTTTGAGAGAGGGTCTAAGTGGCTGAGGCTGGCGTAGAACTTGTGATCCTCCTGCCTCAGCCTCCCAAGTCACTGGGATTGCAGGTATGCACCCCCCATACCTGGCCCTCACCTGCATCTTACAGGAAGCTAGTGGCAAAGTCGAATCAGGACTTGGCATTGTCACTGGAGTCCTTCAGGTCTTAGAATACCCAAGTGCACAGTGTGTGTGTGCACAACACCCATTTGCAACTTGGTCTCAGCGCACCTTGTCTGTGGAAGAGGCAGACTTATCTTCAAAGGCTTCTTTTTATCTCTAACACCTGCCTCCCAGGTGTCCCGAGGAGAAAACGGATCTGTGTGCACTCTGTCAACCTCCAGGCCTCCAGGGTGCGGGATGGGGAAGGACTTGGCTGGGCACCCTGGTTCGCAGGGGAGGCCTGTGCTCTCTGTGTTAGGGGGAGGACATTGAGGGCCGGGAGCTGGCCCCGTGCCCCTGTCCTTGACTTGTTCTTTGTCTTCCTAAATCACTCATCCCCTTGGGTAAAGGGAGTGCAGCCAATGATTCTCTGGTGCACCTGGCAGCGGGAGGTGACTCTGGGTTACTACACATGCGCCTGTGCACGCGCGCGCACACGCAGTATCGTTTTAGAAACTGCAAAAATAAATACAAGCAATCAGGAGAAAGTCAGGTTTCTCCTCCTAACCTAATGCTTGGAAACGACCTCTGATGCCATTTGATGTATATTCTGTTCTTTTGTATGCGTATCATCACAAGGCAATTTTAGATTTTTTTTAAAGTAAAACTGGAAAGGGACGTCTGAAATATTCTGTTCACTTTGCCTACACATCTTGCCACATTGTTTTTCTCTACCCAATTCCTAATTACTGGATACTAGCAAAAAAATTAGAAATAATCACTGTGTTTGTTAGGAATAGACAATACGTGAACATGATCAAAAGGAAATGCTGTGTAAAAGAATAGTGAAAAGACTTCCTTTCATCCCTGCAGGAGCCCTGTTTGGGGAGATGACTTGAATTGCGGTTGACTATGAGCCGTGGAGATAAAGGCTTGTCGCCTTAAAGCCGCAACATCTCCTCACAATTGGACGGCTGTTAGTCATCATACACAGTCGATCCTATAGGGCTCCATTGGATGGCTGGTTAGCCAATGACGGGTAAGATCCCCAGAGGGGGACAACCTAAGACAGGCACAGTCGCACGGGACAGTCTCATGTGGCCGACATATCAACCTAAGACAGGAGTCAAGGGCACAGCCTTGATTATCCGATGACGGGTAAGAATGTTGGTTGCACATAGACGTCCTAGAGCATTACCTCTTTTAAAACAAAAAGGGGGAAATGCAGGAGCCCTGTTTGGGGAGATGACTTGAATTGCGGTTGACTATGAGCCGTGGAGATTTGGGCATTGTCGCCTTCCGTAGTCTCACGGGACTTGTCCCAGGATCTCGAGTGACTTGGCCGAAATTGCTGATCGGGTCAGCGCCATTTTGGTGGTGTGTGTGGCGTGTGTTAGTCGTTATTAGAACCAGAGAGAAAAGTTATCAGAATAAAAAGCTGTTCGTCTCCAGTTTGCCTCTGAACTTCTTCCCGCGGCTCCGTTGCTCCAAGCGCTTCAGGCGGCAACACATCCCTGTCCCCCAGTTTCTCTTCCCCAAAGGAAAAGGATCTTTTTAAAATATATATATATATATATTTATTTATTTGCTTTAGTTGTACACAATGCAATGATGTTTACATGGTGCTGAGGATCGAACCCGGGCCGCGCATGTGCTAGGCAAGCGCTCTACCACTGAGCCACAACCCCAGCCTAGGAAAAGGATCTTAATGTTTAATGTCGCACACTCATTTATGAGTTGTTCTGTGCAAGCTTGAGCAAGCATAACTTGTGTGTGTTTTGATATACTTAGTAACACAATTTGTATACCTTCCTTTACCATTTCATTGTTTTAGTGTTTGCATAATGATCTAAATATTTTTATAAAACCATGGAACAGAAGCTCTGTGAGCAGAAGGGATATTTTGTCTTCTGCTGGGGTTATAACAGTAGTGGTGTGTAGTAGGAACTCAGCAGGTTTGTATTGAATGAATGAACAGAATGTTTTCTTTTGGTCACTTTCTATTCGAATAGATGCATTTTATTTTACAAATATGCCATCAAAGCTGGGCGCGGTGGTGCACGCCTGTAATCCCAGCACTTTGGGAGGCTGAGGCAGGAGGATCCAGAGTTCAAAGCCAGCCTCAGCAATGGTGAGGCACTTAGTAACTCAGTGAGACCTTGCTTCTAATAAAATACAAAAAAGGGCTGGGGATGTGGCCCAGCGGTCAAGTGCCCCTGAGTTCAATCCCCGGTACCAAAAAAAAAAAAAAAAAAAAAAAAAAAATAGTGCCATTTGGATTGGTTAAAAATTATGTTTCATTGGTTTTGTTTAAAATAACCAGGAATCCAGAATGGGGAAAACACTAGAAAATGGGAAGGGTATTCTCTGAACCATCTCTGGTATCCATGGACCCCTGCCTGTAGCAGGAAACTGGCCTGAGACCCCTGTCAGGGGCTGGATGAGGACTGGTTGAGGGAACCTGCCTAGAAAATTCATCCTTTGACAACACACCCCATTCATTGCAGGGTGAGCTGCTCCCGCCACCCCCAAGTGGCAGTCACTTGGCAACTGAATCTTTTGGAGGTAGAATTCGAATTGTCCTGAGGCACCAGTCACTTGCATGTTTCTGGAGAAGATGGTGCCAGAACCTGGGCATTCTTGTGACAGGAACACCCCCACACACACACACGCACAGTGATGCCAGATACTTAGTCTAGAAATGGTCACTGGGGGAGTTGGGAGGGTGGGTGGTAGGGAGACAAGGAGGGAGTGGAGGATGTCATACAAGACAGAAGCATTAGGAATCGAACAGATTCAACTGCAAGGCAAAGTTAGAAAGAACTGCAGTGCCCATCAGAAGGGAGTCACTTACACTGTGGCTCATCCACATACTAAAACATGGTGGAGTCACTAGGTATGGCATGACAGACAGCCTGTCCTGCGTGATCATTGATATTTCTGAATGTTGTAAAAAAAAAAAAAAAAAATCCAAATAAGGGCTGGGGATATAGCTCAGTTGGTAGAGTGCTTGCCTAGCATGTACAAGGTCCTGGGCTCAATCCCCAGCACCAATTTAAAAAAAAAAAAAATCAAATCCAAATAACTCAAAGAACCTCTGACTCTGACATTAACCACTCCTTTTTTCCTTAATTTTTACAGAAATTTTAAAATGTTGTAAAAGTAGAGAGAATAATAGAATGATTCCCCCCTCTGCCCTCCACCCAGCTTCATTACCTGTTTCGTCTGTTCTTCAGACAACGTGTCATTTTATCCACAAAGGTCAGCTGCAGTTAAGCCCTGTAAAAAAAAAAAAAAAAAAAAAAAAAGAAAGAAAGAAAAAAAAAAAAAGAAAGAACATAAAATGCTATGCCATTATCACACATAACAAAATTACCAGTAGCTTATCAGTATCTTCCATTGTTTGGTCCATATTCAGTTTTCCCATCATGTCAGAAATGGCTCTTATAATTAACCAGATGTGGTGGCACACCCCCGTAATCCCCACTACTTTGGAGGCTGAGGCAGGAGGATCACTTGAACCCAGGAGTTCAAGGCCAGCCTGAGCAATATAGTGACACTCCATCTTTTATTTTTAAAGAGGTTTTTAGAGGGATCTGTTTACATCATAATCCAGATAAGTCTGTGCATGGCATTGTTTTTAAATTCTGTTAAGTATTTTATTCTCTAATGTCTCCTTCCTCTGACATCCCTTAAAGTTGTTTTCAGGCCATTGGTTCTCTGGGAAGCCAGTACATTTGTCTCCCATATTCTTACCTGACCTGTTCCTTCCCCGTGCTCTCATTTGCATTCTCTGTGAACAGTTTGGCTTAGATACTTCCCACTCTTGTGGGATTATAACGTGCTTTAACCTACTTCTTCTCTGGCTTTAGACTCAAACAGCACTTCCTCAGTGAAGCTGTCCCTGACTCCCCAACAAGTTCAGGGCTGGGCCCCTTGTTATATCTTCCCAGACCCCCCACCACGATTCCTTCAACACTTAGCACAACTTGTACTCATGCACTTATGTGATTGCCTGATGTCTGATTGGCTCCCTCCCTAGACCACAGGCCATGAGGGCAGGACTCCCCCTTCCCCCGCAGTTCTAAGCAGGGTTCACGGTTGCACAAGGGCCCCTCAGTGTGTGCACATCACGGACGACGCCTTATCTGACTGCACGTTGCAGCCCACAGATTGCCTTCCTGGCCTTCCCTGTTGCAGCAGTCTGGTGGGGCAGGTGGCGCGGCTGCCAGTAACGCCATCGCATTGGTAGAGAAACAGCCTGCAGAGCTTAGGCACGTGGCCCCAGGCCCCCTGTCAAATGGGAGACTGGGGGGGGGGGGGGCCTCAAAAATCTTGCGATCTGCTGTCCCCAGTCTCACCTTAGCCAAAATAAACAGGCTGCAGAGGAATTGCAGTGGGCCTTGAAGTTAGTGATGGTGTCATGTGGACTTCCCCTCAAACAGCTGACAGCGGCCCAGCGAGGTGAGAAGGTGGGGGTTAGTGGTACAGAGGTGTTGACTTGGACTCAAAATCTCTCTTTAGTCTCCTTTGGTGTTAACTTTCAGTTTTGACTTGATTTCAGACTTAGAGAAGTGTTGCAAGCATAGTACCCGATTTTGTGAACCTTTCATCACATTTGCCTTAACTTTTTTTTTCCTACATGTACAGATTTTTTTTCCAAACCCAGTTGTAGAAATTATATCCCATTAGCCCTTAATGCTTCAGAGTTTGTTTCTCATGGTTATTATTATTATTATTATTATTATTATTATTGGTAGTTGTAGATGGACAGATGCCTTTATTTTGTTTATTTTTGCTGAGGATCAAACCCAGTGCCTCACAACATACAAGGCAAGTGCTCTGCCACTGAGCTACAGCCCCAGCCCCTCATGGTTATTTTTAAGATTGACTGTGCAGTGACTTCTGGAAGATTTTTTTTTTTTTTTTTTTTGGTCAGGCAAAAGCTGAGGACACGTGCCAGGTGTCAGGTACACTTCTGGAGGGGAGATTGCATTGTGGTCAGGATGAGGAAGCCCAGCAGAGGTCCTGGTAGGCTCTGTCAGCCTCGAGCCTGGGGAAGGCAGAGTTCTGTCTTATTTCCTTGGCCCTGTCCTTGGTGTGGGTGGCACTCACTGTCCAGGAGGTAGCCTGTGTTCGTCCACTTTTTGTCACTGTGATAAACTATCGGAGAAAATCCACTTAAAGGAGGAAAGATTTACTTTGGCTCACAGTCTCTGAGGTTTCAGTCCATAGGGGGCCAGCTCCGTGGATTCTTGGGCCTGAGGTGAGGCAGCAAATCATGGCGGAAGGGTGTGGCAGAGCAAAGCTGCTCGTGACAGCCAAGAAGCAGAGGGAGAGAGAGGGGGCCAGAGATAACATGAACCTTCCAGTTGCACACCCCCGGTGACCTCCTTCCTCGAACTAGGCCCACCTCCTGATAGCCCATGTAGCTGTGAACCTTAAATGGATGAAACCACGGATGCGGTTAGCACCTTTGTGATCCCGTCACCTCCTCCAAGCCCATCTCTGAACACTCCCACCTGGGGACTAAGCCTTCAGCACAGGAACCTTCCTGCCGCATTCCTGATCCAAACCATGGCGTAGCCTCTTCATTCACAGCCATTGAATGAGCCCATTGTATTACCCACGGGAGGCTCTGCCAGGAGGAACCATGGCCCGAACTCTGCCCTTGGGGTCCTCGGCATAGCTGAGGACATGGTCATATAAAACCACTTACAGTCAGACATTATGGCCATAATGGCTAGTAATGGTAGTCTCCCTTTAACGGGAGCCCCTGTGTGCTAACAGCTTCCACCAGCTAAGTCTCCAGGCAACCCCCTCTAGAAGGTCCTATAATTGTCCCCATTTCACAGGTGGGACATGCAAAGTTCAGAGAGTTACATAACTTACCCAAGACCATCCGGCTAGTAGGCAGCCTGGCCCCCGAGCTCACACCGATGACCACTCTCCCCTTGCCTGGGGAGTCTTGAAAAGCTTTTAAAGAGGACGTGTTGTGGGCTGGGGTTGTGCTCTGTGCTAGAGCGCTTGCCTAGCGTGCGTGAAGCACTGCGTTTGATTTCTCGGCAAAATAAAGGTTTATCAACAATATATATATATATATATACATACTTCCAGTCATCTAATCTAATACATGAGTCTGAAGCGACTACTTCTTTCATTTTTATGGCTGAATAATTTCCTGATGTATGTATATACCACAATTTACCTACTCATTCATTGATGGACATTTGGTTTTTTTTTCCATCTTTTGACTCATGAATAACGTTGCTACGAGCATTGGTGTACAGTTAAAATATATATTATACATGTATATATGTATATATATATATGCTAAAAGTATATATATACTAAAAAAAGAACGTTGTTTAATACAGGTTTAAAGGATGAGTAAAGGAGAGAAGGGTGTGGAGGGAGTTCTACGGGGCTCAGGGCAGCATGGGATAGTCACGCGTCAGTGTGTGAGCCCCATGAGGGCTGGTTTGGTGAGGTGAGGGTGGGCAGCAGGGAGATGGACCAGGAGCTTTGGCTTTGGGGATGTTGGGCTCCCTGGATGCTTCAATGCTGACAGCAGGTGCAGAGCTATGGGACAGATGGGAGAAGGGGGTGCTGATTCACTGGGAGTGGACCCTGGCTATCGGGGTGTTGCAACAGTCCAGGGTGATGGCATCCAAGCCAGCACAGGAAGAGCAGAGACTTGAGAGGTTTTGGACACAAGAGGTCAAGAGGACCCCGTTAGATAGAGGAGACAGGAAAGATTTCAAGTTGCTCCTTCACTGGAACAAAGTAACTCCGGACCGGAGCGTGGTCAGCCCTTTTCACAGTGAACATTGTTCTTGAAGAATCCCAGAAGGAAACTGTTAGTTTCTAGTAATCTCAAAGGACATACTGCCCTGAATGAAGGGAGTAGATGTTTACGGGGTCCCTGCAGTGTGCCAGAGACTGCCAGTGCCTTGTGCACATTATCTCATTTGTTTATTAAAGTTGCTTCTGAAAGAGAAAGAACCAGTTAAACGTACTGCCCTGCCCGAGGCACTGGCTGTTCTTTGAATATCAGTGCCTGTTCATTTTTTCTTTTAACGTTTTTTTTTTTTTTTTTTTTTTTTAAGCAGCTGACTGTGTGCCAGGCTCAGTGTGAGCCGCCATGTTTCGAACAGAATTAAGTTCTTTTCCTTTTTGGAGCTGATAGTTGGGCATCAGACTCCAACTTGCCGGGCTCCATGTCCAGGGACTCTGATTCCGTAACGAGGGAGGGTGTTCAGTTCCTACGGCTGCTGTCACAAAGCGCACAAACGGAGAGACGTAGAACAACAGTCAGTTCTCTCGCAGTTCTAGAGGCTGGAAGTTTGAAATTGAGGTGTGGGCAGGGCTCTGTTGCCTCTAAAGCCTTCTCTCCAGCTGGGCAGCTCAGGGTGATCCTGAGCTTGTAGCTGCATGCCTGCACTTCCTGCGTCCATCTTCGCAAGGCCTTGTCCTCTGGATCTCTACCTTGTCTTCCTTCTGCGTATGTGTGTGTGTGTGTATGTGTGTGTGTGTGTGTGTGTGTGTGTGTCTCTCTCTCTCTCTCTCTCTCACTTTTTTTGTCATACTTGGGACTGAACCCAGAACCTTACACATGCTGAGCAAGAGGTCTACCACTGAGCTATATCTTCACCCCTGTTTTCTCTTCTTATAAGGATACCAACTGTTGAATTAAGGCCCATCCTATTCCAATATGATCTTTTTATTTTTTTTTTTTTTGGTACCCGGGATTGAACTTAGGGGCACTCGACCACTGGGCCACATCCCCAGCCCCTTTTTTGTATTTTATTTAGAGACAGGGTCTCACTGAGTTGCTAAGTGCCTCGCCATTGCTAAGGCTGGCTTTGAACTCAGATCCTCCTGCCTCAGCCTCTCAAGTCGCTGGGATTACAGGTGTGCACCACCACACCTGGCCAATATGATCTTTTTTTTTTTTTTTTTTTTTCAGATTTTTTTCTTAGTTGTAGATGGACAGAATGCTTTTTTTTTTTTTTTTTTTTTTTTTTTTTTAGTACCGGGGATTGAACTCAGGGGCACTTGACCACTGGGCCACATCCCCAGCCCTTTTTTTTGTATTTTATTAGAGACAGGGTCTCACTGAGTTACTAAGTGCCTCGCCATTGCTGAGGCTGGCTTTGAACTCGTGATCCTCCTGCCTCAGCCTCCCAAAGTGCTGGGATTACAAGGCGTGCGCCACCACGCCCAGCTTTATTTGTTTATTTTTTAATGTGTGCTGAGGATCGAACCCAGTGCCTCATGCATGCTACGGAAGCGCTCTGCCACTGAGCTACAACCCCAGCCTCAACAGGATCTTATTTTAACTTGATTCCATCTGTAAAGACCCTATTTTCAGGGCTGGGGCTATGGCTCAGTGGTATAGCACTCGTCTCACATGTGTGAGGCCCTGGGTTCAATCCTCGGCACCACATAAATAAAACAAAGGTATTGTGTCCACCTATAACTAAGAAAAAAAAAAATATATATATATATATGTTTTTATATATTTTTTAGTTGTCAATGGATCTTTTATTTATTTATATGTGGTTCTGAGGATCAAACCCAGGGCTTCACACATGCCAGGCAAGCGCTCCACCACTGAGCCTCGATTCTAGCCCCCAAGAAGAAATATAGTTAAAAAAAAAAAGACCCTATTTTCAAATGAGGTCACATTGTTAGATTCTGGGTGGATGTAAAATTTGGGGGAATGCTATTCAACCCAGTACAAGGAGGAACCTCTGTTTTTAAACAAGTCTCTGGGAGACTTTAATGCATGTGGTCAACTGATGACCATTTGAGAAACTTTGGACCATAGATTGGCGGGGGAGCAGAGTCCCAGCCCCAGGGCAGGAGGTGGTGGGAGTTACCCACTGAACCATTGTGGGCTTCACGCCAGAGTCAGGCTGCCCAGGAAAAGCACCAGAACCAATCTGGAACTCGGGGACGGAAGCTGGAAGTCGACAGTGAAGAGCTTTGGAGGCCACTGCACAAGAGTGGTAACCCGGGGCTGGGGGTGTGGCTCAGCGATAGAGCACTTGTCTAGCCCGGGCTTTGGGTTCCCAGCACTGAGAAGGAGGGGAAGAAAACAAGATTAGTAACTCAGAGGGGAAGAGGAGAGATCTGAGCATGGGACTTATTACAGAGAGCCAGGAGCACTGCGGGCCGGTTGTGCCCTGCCCCTAGATACTGCGGGCCCCAGAATGAGGGGCATCCTGGTACGGGAGGTGTGAGGGACGTGGTCCTATCAGGAAGCCACTCAAGTGAAGGACTCCGGAAGCAGGGGTATGAACAGGCCCTGATTGTTGTCTTGGGGTGTTTGGAGGGCAGAATGGGGACCAGCAGGGGCTGGGCAGGTGCATGTGGTCACTGCCGGGTGCCCTGGCAGCCATGCCTGAGCACGGTACAGAGGTTTGCTCAGGGGGCAGTGACTCTGGCCTCTGGGAATGAGGAGTGGTGCTGGCCCGCCTGCCATTTGCTGAGAAGCAGAGGGCCATGACAGAGGTGTCACTGGGTGCAACCTCTCACTCTGCTGGACGGAAGCTTGGGCCAGACTTCAGCACGAGGGGACGTGACTGGCATTACTGGCCTCTCGTGCTACGGTCCACCCCCCCAGAGGGTGTCGAAACAGAGCTCCTACAGAGGCGTGGCTGCATTACCCAAAGTGCCTCCTGGGCTGTGTGAGGCAATGGCGGAGAGGGAAGGAGGGAGGCGCGGCCTGGCCGGGCCTTCCGGGTCAGCACTGTGGACTCCTGAGGCCTCGAGGAACCCGCCCTCCCCTGTCTTTGTCCCTTCAGATTTGCAGGTCTGCTTCCTCTCGGTCACTTTGGTTACACGTGGTCTTTCTTCCTATCTTGCTATGATATATAAAAGGCTTTAAATTATTTATTTTAACTCTATATCTGTCTGTGGGATATACGGATAGATATACATAAATCTACGCTCTCAGAAGGCTGTATAAAACTATTCATCATAATGAGCAGTTCCAAATGACACCTGCAGCCCTGCGGGGTGGGAAGCACATGAAACTGAATTTCTGCAAAAGAGAAGTTTCTGTCCTTCCTTGCCTTAGGGTGGCACGGGCCTCGGTCTACCACACAGCAACAGAGAGCTTCCGAAGAGGGTGCTGTTTACGGAGGACTGGGAGCTGCCGAAATTATAATCTAGTAAACATAGATACTACACGTGAGGTGGGACCGGGGCCGGGGGATTTCATCTGGAGTCCAGTCCTGGGACCTCTCGAGGCAGGGCACCCAGCCCTGGACTGCCTGGGGCTCCCATGAGCTACCACCTGCAGCCCCTCATGGGCCTCTCCTGGGCTCCTCGTGCCAGGGCCGTATGGAAATGTTTACCAGGGCAGTTCTGCAGGTGCACGCTGCGCTTGTTAATCTCAGAGAGCTCTGCAGTAAATCTCTAGGCTTAGAATCATCAAATTATTAGGCCCCTAGCCAGGGATTTCCGGCAGAGCCTAGCCTTGCAGATGTACTAGAGTTTGATTTCCCCAGAGGGCTGGTGCCCAGTAGCCAGCACCCTAACACACTATTTCCCAGAAGAAGATTTCTGCCTCCCCCAAACCGGGTAGGGGATGGTATCCTGTGGATGAATGAATTGAACCCAGAGTTTCCCCAAGTTGTATACGTTTTACTGCTGAACTAATGTTTTGGGGGCCTCTTCTGGGCGAATGCACTATTTAGGAAGAAGCAATGGGGTCTGCAGTATTTCCCAAACTATGACCCCGAGGACCCTTTCCTGAAGGGAACAGGTTTCAGGACCGGTATACCGTGGAACACACATTGGGAAACATTGCCTTTCAAATGGGTGCCTAATTCATCATTCTTCTTGAAGTTCCCAGTCCTCCATAAACTTGACCTGCTTCCTCTGGAAATCCTTTATTGCCTCCGGGTAGACAGAAGCTCCTTTTCTTTCCCACCGTAAGGCAAGGAAATGCCTTCTCTTTCCCCTGGAATTCAGCTACCCCAGTTCCGGTTTTCTTGGGCCTTCCTGAGGGTTTGGAATCGCTCACTAGGATGGGTAGTTTCCTACAACCGAAGATCAGGAATAAATCTTTTTTTTTTTTTTTTTCTCTCTCTCTCTCTCTCCTGTTCTTTTCGAGTATTTTCCATAGCGAGCAGCCTCTCTTTCATGTCAGGGGTCACCAAGCTGAGCAGCTGAGCCCGGTCCCTGCTCTTGTGATATTTGCAGTCCGGTGGGAAGAAGGGCAGGAAGAGTGAGTGGACTGATGGACCAGGGGTCCAGGGCACTGGGGAGCAGCTGACAGAAGCATGAGCAGGGAGCAGAAGCCGGAGGTGACCTGAGCTGACGCGCAACATAGCAGAGTGTTGATGATGAGTGAAGCTGCAGGCAGCTAGGAGGAAATGCAGCCTGCAGGACAGCAAGGGTTAAAAAGGGAGGACGTCCCTTTCTCCCCTAACAGGAGGAACCCTATGACAGACCCAGCTCTTACAGTGCACTTGACCTTCAGACTCCTCCAAGGTTAGCCACAGAAGGCCCTAAGAGCCGGTGTGTGCACAGCGTGTGTGAAGCCTCTTTCTCCCCACCCTCGCTCTGTCCTGCAACAGCCATGGGCGGGCCCCTCGGGCGGTGGCTGCCACATTCTGGCCTGTGGCTTGGGGTCTTGTGTAACTTTAATTGGGGTTGACCCTGCCCATCTGCACACCCTTCCGGCACGTGGGAGCCCAGCACGGACAGGGAAGTGTGCCCCAATCTGCCAACGTGAGCACCACTGAGAGAGAGGGGCACCATGGTTGGGGACCAACACACACCTGGAGCGGTCCTCTTCTTCTTCTTCTTCTTGTTTTTTTTTTTTTTTTTGGTTCCAGGGATTGAAAACAAAGGCACTTAACCACTGAGCCACATCCCTAGCCCTTTTTAGTTTTTATTTTGAAATAAAAATAAGTTACTTGGGCCCTCACTAAATTGCTGAGGCTGTCCTCGAATTTGGCAATCCTCCTGTCTCAGCCTCCCAAACCACTGGGATTACAGGCTTGCACCACCATGCCCAGCTTACACCTGGAGTCTTCACAGGTCTGTGCACCCAGCCCACTGCCTCTGTACATCATCTGTGTTTGAGGCTCTGTGTAGGTTGTGATTCACTGGTCCCTGACCTGTCCCAGAGAGCTCCCCCACTGATAACCCTCTTTCTACTGGAGAGCCCCCAGCCAAAGAAGTGGATTTCCCTTCCCTTCCCTTAACTGTTCGGTTCTTTTCTTTTGTGTTGTTGGGGACAGAACCCAGGCAGGCCCTGGATCCTGCTAGACAAGTGCTCTACTACTGAGCTGCACCCCAGCCCAAGGAGAGTGGAGTCCAGCCTGCCTGACACCAGCCCCTCCCTTCCCTCTGACTGGCTCCCCTGGTGGCTTACAAGTCATGGCAGTGTTCCCACGATGGGGAGGAGTTACTTCATGCAGTTACCCAGGGAAGGATGCAGGGGTAGGTAAGAAAACCTCAGGGGAAAGAGGGCACAGAAGGCCACAGGCAGACTGAGGATTCCCACAGAGGATCCCCTTCCTTCATTCAGACATGCATTGTCTCATTCAGCAGATGTTTTTTTTTTTGTTTTTGTTTTTTTTTTTTTTGGTACCGGGGATTGAACTTAGGGGCACTCAACCACTGGGCCACACCCCCAGCCCTTTTTTGTATTTTATTAGAGACAGGGTCTCACTGAGTTGCTAAGTGCCTCACCAACTGCTGAGGCTGGCTTTGAACTGGCGATCCTCCTGCCTCAGCCTCCCAAGTGCTGGGATTACAGGCATGCGCCACCGCGCCCGGCTCACCAGGTGTTTTTTTTTTTTTTTTTTTAATTCTTTATTTTTTGTATGTACTACTAGGTCTTTTAAACGTTTGATTTGTTCTTTGTAGATACACATGACAGCAGAGTGTATTTTGACACATTATACATACATGGAGTGCAGCTTATTCTAGTTAGGATTCCCATGCTTGTGGTTGAACATGATGGGGTGTTTATTCACACGTGAACACAGGAAAGCTTGTTCATCCTTACTGTGAGCCAGGTACCCAGGGTACAGCCTCGAGCAGCTGGGAGCAGAGTCTCCAGCCTCAGGGAGAGCCCGTTGTGTGGGGTGGGAGGAGGACAGTTAATAAGCAGGTGAACTGCTGCTTGTGGGAAGTCCCCGGATGCTGCGGAGTAGGAGAGTGGGGAAAGGCCTCTGAGGAGAGAGGCAACAGCCCAGATGTCCAGATCGGGGTTTGTGAGGTCATGGTACAACACTGCAGTGAAATACTAGGCAGTGCTGAACAGATTGCCCACCAAGCGTCTTGGGGGCAGTGGGAAGCAGCTGTAGGTCGTGACCCTGTTTTATGAAAGCTTGCATCAGGAAGCGGCTAAGGGATCCAGGTACCGCTCAGTCCTTGGGCTGGGTGGAGCTCAGTGGGACAGCACTCCCCCACGTGTCTGAGGCCCTGGGCTCCATCCCCAGCGCCCAGAAAAATGTACTAAATAAAACTCAGTCTTCCCCTCTGGATCCCTCTGCATTTCTACCTTTTAAAAGTCATCGGTGCAGCTGGGTGTGGTGACGCACACCTGTTCTCCCAGTGGCCCCGGAGGCTGAGGCTGGAGAATCGAGAGTTCAGAGCCAGCCTCAGCAACTTAGCAAGGCTCTAAGCAACTCAGTGAGACCCTGTCTGTCTCAAAATAAAATACAAAAAAAGGGCTGGGAGTGTTGCTCAGTGGTTAAGCACCCCTGGGTTCAATTTCTGGTACCCCCCCCAAAAAAATATTTAAAGTTCTTCTGTGAACATATAACTTATAATTAGTTAAAAAGAGAGAGGGAGAGAACAGGAACACCCCTGGGGAAGACGCTGGTCTGGGCTTTGCATTGTTGGAGGATGAAGCGGGTACTGACTGGGCATTGAAGGGGCGTTTATTCTTAAAGGGCTGATTTTGTTAAAGGGCTGATGTAAGGTTGCCAGGAAACCCGAGAGGATAAACTGAGCTGAACCTCAATACAGTGGGCGTCTAGTCATCTTCATTTTTTTTTTCCCCAAACTGGAAACCTAGTTATTGACATAAAGTGGCTATACATTGAATGTGGTTTTTTCTTTTTGTTGTTGTTGCTTTGTTTTTTAATTTAGACAGTGTCAAAAAGCAGAAAGGTCAGTGGGGAGGGACAGCAAGGGAGGGAGCAAGGGGGTATAAAGAGAGGAAGAAAAAAAAAAAAAAGATGGTAGAATGAGAGGGATATCATTACCCTAAATGCATGTTTGAAGACGTGAAAGATATGAATACACTTTGTATACTAACAGTGATATGTAAAAAGGTGCTCTTTATGTGTGTTACGAATTGTAAAGCATGCTACTGTTATATATGCAACAACACTGAATTTAAAAAAAAAAAAAAAAAAAAGCAGGAAAGTGAAAATCGTGAAAAACATCAGCATCCCTCACCCACCTACCAGACAACCACCAAGAACATTTTGGTATGTTGTCTTCTAGTTTTTTTCTGGCCCGTAGTAATTATTTTTAAAAATAAACTACTGTGACCAAGTGTGGTGGTGCACTCCGAAATCTCAGCTATTCCAGAGGCTAAGGCAGGAGGATCGCAAGTTCTAGGCCAGCCTAGTCAACTTAGCAAAACCCTGTCCCAGAATAAAAATTAAGAAAAGGGTTGGGCTGGGGTGTGGTGGCGCACGCCTGTAATCCCAGCACTTGGGAGGCTGAGGCAGGAGGATTGCAAGTTCAGAACCAGCCTCAGCAATGGTGAGGCACTTAGCAACTCAGTGAGACCCTGTCTCTAATAAAATACAAAAAAGGGCTGGGGATGTGGCCCAGTGGTCGAGTGCCCCTGAGTTCAATCCCCAGTACAAAAAAAAAAAAAAAAAAAAAGAAAGAAAGAAAGAAAGAAAAAAAGAAAAAAGAAAGAAAGAAAAGGGTTGGGGTGGTGTCACAGCTCACGGTACAGTACTTACCTGGCATGTGTGAGGCCCTAGGTTCAATCCCCAGTACCACAAAATAAATCAGTCAACTACTGCGAGAAGTGGGGGGTTATTGATAAAGAAGGCCTCCCCACCCCCAAACTCAATCATGGCCATCTGTCCCTGCCACCATCTGCTCATCTCTGGATGCACCTGTGGCAGACAGTCTCTCCTGTCCAGCTCAGGTGACACAGAGCTGCAGCTGAGGAGGACAGGCTGTCAGGAAACCAGGGTCCTTCCCTCCGTCCCTTTTGTCTCCAGTCTCCCCACAGCCTGCCGCCCCCACACTGATGCTGCCCGGGCCCTGCCAGGCCTGTCGCTGAGAGGAAGGCCACCTGCCCAGCCCGGTTCCTGTCCGAGCTGGTTGCTTACTGCCTGCCAGCAGCTGCCCGATCCGGAGAGGGCATTGCAAGCCACCCCGGGCAGGCTGCCCTTTTGTTTCCGGAGTCCAGGCCACTGGGCAAAGGGCTGTTCGGCCTTCCCTGGAGCAGACCAAGATCCGGGGGGGCTTGGGGAGGAGTCTGCAGCCTTTCAAGTCCACAGCCTTGAAACCAGTGCCTCCCCCCTCCCCTAATTGGGTTAGTGAACTAATCAGCTGGACACGAACCAAACAGGACCGCCGCTCCACACTGTTGTCCTCGAGCCAAAGAGTCGCCCCTTTCTGAGGGACAGGAAGACGCTGAGGCTCAGCGCCACTAATTCCATTTGGTTTGGGGGCTCTGCAGGGGGCACGGAGATAGACAGGTGTCCTTCCTGGCAGAGGTGCCTCACCCCACCTGTCAACAGACCCCAAGGTAGAAAAAAGCTTCATTCCATGTTCCTCAAAGTGGGTTCCTTTGAACCTGCTAAAGAGACCAGTGCTCCAGGCCCCGGATAACATCTGCTCACGTGGAGTTTGGTTATCCAGGAATTTGAGAGAGGGGCCGTTTGTGCTTGCTGAGTGCCAGATATTTCACATTTACACCAGCATTTCTCAGGACACTGAAAGGACACTGAAAGCCAGAATCCATGTGCCCAAGGCTAGCAAACCGTGGCACTGAGAGTCCAACCCCGAGCTCCACAGCCCGTGTTC
Source organism: Tamias sibiricus (assembly GCA_025594165.1). Classification (NCBI taxonomy): domain Eukaryota; kingdom Metazoa; phylum Chordata; class Mammalia; order Rodentia; family Sciuridae; genus Tamias; species Tamias sibiricus. Next base: position 19,714,171 of record CM046662.1, read on the forward strand.
AGCGGCTTCCCGTAAGCAGGGGTTGGGACAGTGTTTGATGCAGGGTAGGACAACCCTGTCATCACTCTTTTTTACTCAACACACATTTTGTAACATCAGGGCCACAGAGAACAGCATGCCGGGAGGAAGAATAAGGGGAACCTGATTTGGGATGTAGGGGAGGTCAGAGAAGGCCTGTCTTAGGAAGTGACATTTAAACCAATATTTGAGCTTCAAGTAGAAATAGGGAGGAAGAGTCTCCCAGGGAGACGGCTCTCGCTGTCACAGTCCTGCCCCTTTGAGACAAGCCTTTTCTAGAAAGTCCCGCCTTCTCTGCTTCTTGACAGGCATTGCTTGCCGACTCCAACTGTCCATAACTTTTTCTTTCGTGCATCCATGGCTTCCTTTGCTCAAAGCTAAGGATGTGTTTTCCCAGCGGACAGACCTTAGGTGCTGCACTGAGCCGTCTTCTCCCGCTCAGCACAAAGGAAAACCTAGAAGGTGCTGAGCGTGAATGCGTTGAGTGGGACAGGAAGTCGGGACATTCGTTGCATCATCTGACTTGTGTCTCCAGGCCCTGGACCGCCCTGATGAGGGTAGCATGGTCCAGCCAAGGGTCACTTGGCAAAGGCTGACTTCCGGCAGCTGTGGCCTGCCAGACACCGAGGATCTGTGATTGTGGTTGCTTCTGCTTTGACCTGAACTTAGAGCCCTGTGCTTAGAGGAAATACCCAAGCAGCAGCATGCTAGTGGGGGATGCTGGAGGGCGGGAGGGGTGTTGGGAGGAAATGGTCAGCCCACAGTAGCTGCTGCTGCTGTGCGTCCTTAGCGCAGGAGGAGGCTGGCTGAGAGTTCTTCAAGCGAGGCTGTCCTGACCAGGTCCAGGCCCTGTGGAAGCCCTTCCGTGGCCCCCAGACCCTCATGTGGCAGGATCTTAGCAGGGTATCTAAAGCCGGAAGCCAGCCCACCTTTTAGCCTGCTTTGTCTAGGCACACCCTGCCTGCCTGGCTCTTCCACCCCCTCCAGTTTCCCCAGAAACTGTGTGACTCTGCAGATGCCGTTTCTTCTGCTGAGCAGACTTCCCTTCCTGCATCTTCACAAGTAGTTCCTAGATGTCCTTTCAGAACTTGGCTCCAGCCAGGCCTGGTGGCCTATGCCTGTAATTCCAGTGGCTCAGGAGGCTGAGGCAGGAGGATTGCAAGTTCAAAGCCAGCCTCAGTAACTGAGCAAGGCCCTAAACAACTCAGTGAGACCCTGTCTCTAAATAAAATACAAAAAAAGGGCTGGGGATGAGGCTCCATTTCTCCTCTTTGAAGGCCATTCTAAGCCCAGGGCCATCTGGACACACCTCTGCAATTTACTCCCTTCCTCGCTCCCTTTCCCCTCCTCCCTGCCTTTTCCCATCAGCTGTTGGTTATGGAGCACCCACCTGTTCTGATCACACTGGGAAGCTGGGGACACAGTGATGAGCATTTGCAGACCTGGAACCTGGACCCGAAGAGTTTGACCTCCTGGGGGGACCACGTAGAGCCTCAGATGGGCAGGGTGCGGCTCAGTGGTGGAGTGCTTGCCTGGCAGACCTGAGGCCCTGGGTTCAATCCCCAGCACCCCGCACCAAGTCAGTAAAGATGAAGGACACACAGGAAAGGTGGGGTCTTTTCCTTAAAGAAGTTAAGCTGGGGATAAAAGATACCATGACTTCAAAAATAAAATGTTGGATAAAAGGGTACCTTGAAAAGTCTAGTCTGAGATCCGTGGCTAGTTCAGTAAAGCCTTGGGGTTAGGGACTTTCTCCAACTTCATTTCTTCGTCTATAAATATTAGGGGGGCTGGGGTTGTGGCTCGGCGGTAGAGCACTCACCTAGCACGTGCGTGGCCCGGGTTTGATCCTCAGCACCACGTAAATATAAATGCATTGTATTGTGTACAACTAAAGCAAAATAAATAAATATTTTAAAATATATACTAGGGTGTGTGCGTGGTGTGTCTGTCTTTTCTTTTCTTCTGTCTTTTCTTTTTCTTTCTTTCTTTCTTTTTTTTTTTTTTTTTTTTTTTGGTACCAGGGATGGAACTCAGGGGCACTCGACCACTGGGCCACATCCCCAGCTTTGTATTTTATTAGAGACAGGGTCTCACTGAGTTGCTAAGTGCCTCGCCATTGCTGAGGCTGGGTTTGAACTGGCGATCCTCCTGCCTCAGCCTCCCAAGTGCTGGGATTACAGGCAGGCGCTTGTCTTGTCTTTTTTAATAACAGCTTTCTTGGGACAGAATCATTCAGTTCCCCATAAAATTCGCCTTTTAAAGCGTGCAGTTCAGTTGTTGGTATATTTGCATTGTTATACAGTCATCTCCAATGTCCAGTTTCAGAGCAGTTTCATCACTTGGCAGAGGAATCCCACCCCCATGAGCCACCCCCCTCCCCCAGCCTCTGGCACCCACTCACCCACGTTCTGTTTGTATGGACTGACTCTTGTGAACACTTCTCATAAATCAAGTCACAGAATAAGTGGCCTTTGATGACTAGCTTTTGCCCCAGGTTCATCCCTGTGTGACCTGTGTACTAGTCCATTGCACGGCCGTAACCAGATGTTTTGATTAATCCATTTGTTAATCAATTGATGGACATTTGAGTTGCTCCCACTTGGGGGCTGTCATGAGTAATGCCACTGTGAACATTCATGCTCAGATCTGTGCAGGTGTGGGTTTTCCTTTCTCTTACATATAAAGCCAGGACTGGAACTGCTAGGTCATGTGATAACTCTGTATCTAATATTTCGAGGACCTGCCAAACTTCCCCACAGTGGCTACACCACTTTGCTTTCCCACCCGTGGTCTGGGGGGTTCCTATTAGCCCATAGCCTCACCAGCACTTCTTTTGAGTTGCAATCTTTTTTTTAATATTTATTTATTTACTTTAGGTGCACACAATACAATGCATTTACGTTTACGTGGTGCTGAGGATCGAACCCGGGCCGCGCATGTGCGAGGCAAGCGCTCTGCCGCTGAGCCACAACCCCAGCCCTGCAATTTTTTTTTTAACAGCCATCCCAGTGGGTGTGAGGTAGTATCTTATTTTGGTGTTGCTTTTCATTTCCCTAATGATAAGTAACGTTGAACATCTTTGCATGTGCTTACTGGCTTCCTTTTTTGTTTTTCTTTCTTTCTGTTTTTGTAGCACTGTGGAACTCAGGGCCTGGCATGTGATAGGCAAGCGCTGTACCACTGAATCCCATCCCCAGTCTCAAGTTTTTAATTTTGAAATCCGACTTAGGTCTATTTTTCTCTTGTGGCTTCAGTTTGGGGTATCACATCTAACATCATGAAGATTTCTTCCTGTTTTCTTCTAAGAGTTTTATAGTTTAAATCCTCCATTGAGGTCTGTGTCTGCCTTATTCCAGATGCAGTGCCTAGAATAAATGCCTCATGTTGGGAAGGCACTTCATATGTGTTGAGGAAAATGAATGAATCTCTGTGTGGAATGGATGGACACACAATCTCTTTCTAGTCCTAGTCTTTGGTTAATTGAGTAAAGGATTGAGAGAGGCATTATATAGGGCTGGGGGTATAGCTCAGTGGTAGAGCACTTACCCAGCATGTGCAAGACCCTGGGTTCCATCCCCAGCACCACAGGAGAAAGGAAGGAAGGAAGGCGGAGACTGATTTGTTTAAATGTCACCCCCCACGAAGCTACCATTAGTGAGCTCTCACAGTCTGTTTCCTGCCAACTTCTTGTCCCATTTTCCTTTAGTGTTGCTTCTCTTTAGTTTTTTTTTTTTTTTTTTTCTTTTCTATTGTCAAAATACTGCTAAGACATTTCCTAAACAAAATGTCTATTGGTTAAATTGTTAAATATGGTAGATTCATAAAATTTTTCTTTCTGTCCTATAAATCTTTGTTGTTTTGCTATTTCTTTGGCTGGCTCTTCTTGTGTTAAGACATAAATCCAGATAACGTGGTGATGTGCTGATTACAAAGCAGAAGGCACCTCCTGGGAGCTGGGATCACAATGTCTGGAACTTACTTTTAGGAAAAAGCTTGCGCGTGTAGAGAGAAGGCAGCGTGTGGGCAACTGGTGAATCAGCTCAGGGTGCTTGGGAGCCCCTCATACTATTTCAACAACTCTTCTTAGGTTTTGTTGTCATGGTTGTTTTCAAAACTCTGCCTCATGATCCTACCCATGGAAGGAATGAGCTGTGGACAGTGAGAGGTTATTGTGTGCTGGACATTTTGTGTGTGTGTGTGTGTGTGTGTGTGTGTGTGTGTGTATGTATATATATATATTTTTTTTTTTTTTTTGTCATTTAATCCTCAGGGATTGAGGAGTAAACAAAGGGAAAAGCAGGTGACCAGAGTCTTTTTTTTTCTTTTTTTTTTTTTTTTTTTTTGGTATCAGGGATTGAACTCAGGGGTACTGGACCACTGGGCCACATCCCCAGCCCCTTTTTTTGTATTTTATTAGAGACGGGGTCTCACTGAGTTGTTAAGTGCCTCGCCATTGCTGAGGCTGGCTTTGAACTGGCGACCCTCCTGCCTCAGCCTCCCAAGTGCTGGAATTAGAGGCGTGCGCCACCGCGCCCGGCTATGACCAGAGTCCTAACAACTTGGCTGAGCAGTGGAACTGAAATCCAGGCACAGGTTGGGCCTCAAGGCTGTCATTCTTTCCTGGCCTGTGTGTCTTGTAGACCAAAGCCTCCCCCCACCCACCGGGGACTGACCGGCTTCTTTTGTCATCCTGTAGTCCCAGATATCCAACGTGTCCTTAGGGAGGGCAGGGGTGGGGGGCTGTCCAGCCATTCTGGGACAGAAAGGCTGCCGGCCTGAGACCGAGGCAGAAGGAACAAGGGGATGGAGGGAAGCACCCACCACCCAGGCCGGTCAGCAGGTGGCTCTGAGGTCGCCGAGGTTGTGAGGCAGCCCTGACCCCCACCCTGTCCTGCAGGAGCTGAAGCTGCCCACCTTCCGAGCCCATTCCCCGCTCCTGAAGAGCCGCCGGTTCTTTGTGGACATCTTGACCCTGCTGAGCAGCCACTGCCAGCTCTGCCCTGCAGCCCGGCACCTGGCCATCTACCTGCTGGACCACTTCACGGACCGCTACAACATCACCACCTCCAAGCAGCTGTACACTGTGGCCGTCTCCTGCCTCCTGCTGGCAAGTAAGTGGAACCCGGCCTTTCCTGTGCCCTCTCCCGCCCCGCTCCCATTTCATACTCCAGTGGTCTTCAGGCATCTTCTGCGTTCGTCCTTAGCTGGGAGCGAACTCCATTAATAATCATCAATATTTTTAGAGTCTATAATGTACCAGTGTACCAAACTAAGTGATAAGGATTTCAGCAGCTTGATCTTTTTTTTTTTTTTTTCTTTTTTCTTTTTTGGTTCCAGGGATTGAACCCAGGGTTGCTTACTGAATCATATCCCCTTTTTTATATCTTATTTAGAGACAGGATCTCTCTGAGTTGCCAAGTGCTGAGGCTGGCTTTGAACTTGCGATCCTCCTGCCTCAGCCTCCCAAGTCGCTGGAATTATAGGCATGCACCACCACGCCCAGCTAGCAGCTTGATCTTGATGAATCTACACAGTGGCCCTAGGAGACAGATACTCTTACATACCCCACTTTACCAAGGCCCAGCAATGTTAAGAAACTTGCAGCCAGGCGCGGTGGCGCACGCCTGTAATCCCAGCACTTGGGAGGCTGAGGCAGGAGGATCGTCAGTTCAAAGCCAGCCTCAGCAATGGCGAGGCACTTAGGAACTCAATGAGACCCTGTCTCTAATAAAATACAGAAAAGGGGCTGGGGATGTGGCCCAGTGGTCGAGTGCCCCTGAGTTCAATCCCTGGTACCAAAAAAAAAAAAAAATTGTGACTGCTTGATCTGGACCTAAGCAGATCTGTTATGTAGTCTCCAGGCTTCAGCCTGGGCCTCTTGGGATTTGCACCTTCCAACAAGGGCCTCACCAAAAACACAGTGTGGCTTTGGCCATCTGTCTGCCTCCAGAGGATTACTATATTAACATGCTGCTGCTTGAATAATATCCTGAGAACACAGGTCTGCCATGCCACCTGCCACTTAAAATCACCCATGGTTACCGAGAGTCTTAGGATAAAGACCACCCCTCGGGGTCTGGCCTCTCTGACCTTTCTCCTCCTCACTGCTGGGTCCTGGCCACAAGGACCCGTCCCCATTCTGTCACAGAACTTTGCACACGCTGTTCCCTCTGCCTGGATTGCTTCTCATTCCCTTTGTACCCTGGTCCAGGCCCCACATCCCTGTGGAAGCCTTTTCCCACTGCCCTGGGAAGGTCATGTCTGATTACAGACCCGCGCACGGCCTTGGGTGCTATGAATCAGCACTCACTGCCCCCTCCAGCCTGTGACTTTCAGAGCTTGGCACATAGCTCACGGAATCGTTTATGGAATAAATCAAATTAATGGCTCCTTCCAAACTGAGGGTCTGTGTTGCCGCCTGAAGCGCTTGGAGCAACGGAGCCGCGGGAAAAACTTCAGAAGCAAACTGGAGACAAACAGCTTTTTATTCTGATAACTTTTCTCTCTGGTTCTAACAACGACTAACTCACGCCAAACACACCACTAAAAATGGCGCTGACCCGATCAGCAATTTCGGCCAAGTCACTCGAGATCCCGCAACAAGTCCCGTGAGACTACGGGAGGCGACAAAGCCCAAATCTCCACGGCTCATAGTCAACCGCAATACAAGTCAATCCCCAAACAGGGCTCCTGCAGGTCTGCACTTCTCTAGGTTGTCCTGAATGCAGAGCAGTGGTGTGCCTCAAAGACCTTGGGCTCTAAGCAGTCAGCTGTGATTAGGATGGTGTTTTTTTGTGTGTGTATACCAGGGATTGAATCAGGGTGCTTAACCACTGAGCTACATCCCCATCCATATTTTATATTTTATTTAGAGATGGGGGGTCTCGCTGAGTTGTTTAGAGCCTCACTAAGTTGCTGAGGTTGGCTTTGAACTCACAATCCTCCTGCCTCAGCCACTGCACCGGGCTCAGGATGTTTCCTTGGCATAGTTTATCCTTAAAATTCAGCCAGGTGTTGCACAGTCTCCTCCGTGATATATCATTATCCTATTCTGTTTCACGTTTACCAGCTGATATCGAGGAGGATGGCACCCGTTCTCTGCTGTGGCTTTGTCTGTTCCTGGCACACTGCCATAGGCCCCCACAGGCATAATCACCCAACTGGAGAAGTACAGCCTTAGTGTGTTCCAGTCCTGTCTTTGTTTTCCTCCCTGGGACCTTCTACCTGTCGCCCGGTGGCTGCTTTAGGTTTAATGTCCCCAAATTTGTGATTTTTCTTTCCCAGCCAGTCTTGCTGAGAGTCCAGCCTGTTTGCTACTTAAAAGTCCCAAATCAGCATGCCAGCATCCTTTCTCCTTGGGAAGAGATGCAGGGCTTGCAGGACACCCCTGTCAGCCCAGGGCTGAATGTGACAGAATGGGCAATTGCGTTTCCGTTGGTACAGGGGAAGTCTGCACCGTGGCCTTCAGCCTGTTGCTGTCTGTGATCGGAGGTCTGCTGGGGGCAGGGACTTACATTTCCCCAGCAGGCTGTCTGGGACACCGGGGACTCCTTTGTGCGCTGTCGCCATGGTGCGGGGAGGGGCCGTTCAGATGGGGAGGCAGACGCCCCCACCCGCACGCCTGCAGGCGGCAGCCAGCCTGGGTGGGTGGCAGGGATGGATTTTTTTCAGGACACCTGCCATATGCTTTGGAGGCCCCGGGAAAGAAAAGTTTCCATGGCAGCCTGGAATCCTAGTCACTCCTCCCGCCCTCCCCAGGAAGCCTCTCAGCCACAGGGGGTCACCTTGCCTCGGGAAGTTTGGAGTGGTGCTAATTTGGTCCCGAATTATTCTGAGATAAGAAGAGCTGGATCCTTGCCCCCACCTGTCAGTCTTCATGTTTCTAAAGCTGCTTCCTGATAAGGAGGGCCTTTGCACAGACGGGACTCTCTCACCTGCCCACAGCCCCTGCAGCCCCCATAAAATGGGGATCACGCAGGGGCCCAGGTCTGCAGGCTTACAGAAGAGGGTGGAGAGGGAGACCTTCCCCAGAGGCCTTGCGGCAGAGCCACCCCTTTGTCTCTGAGTTAATGGCATCTCCTACCTGGATAGAATTTCAACACAAATATAGTATAGATGCGAACATGCCTTGAATCTTCATCTTATACATTACCCCTCTCCTGTCTGTCTTTTTGTTGTTCTCGTAGTTTAGTGGAAAGGATAATTTGAGGGCTGGGGGTGTAGCTGGTAGGCACAGGCCCTAGGCGCAATCCCCAGCACCCCCACAAAAAAGGATAAGTTGACAACCTGGACACCCCACAACTACTTCCTGAGTCAGTTTTGACAGGGCATGGTGATAACTGTCATCACCGCTGGACATGACAGCGCCCTCCTGTGATCCCAGCAATTCGGGAAGCTGAGGCAGGAGGAGTCACAAGTTCAAGACCAGCCTTGGCCACAGAGCAAGACCCGCCCCCCCCCCTCAAAATAAAAAATAAAAAAGGGCTGGGGGTGTGGCTGAGGGGTAGAGTGCTTGCCTGGCATGCGTGAGGCCCTGGTTTGCATCCCCAGCACTGAAAAAATCAGTTATCACAGCTGCAGCCGCCACTTCATCACCGCTTCGTCGCCCGCTCCGTGCCAGGCACTTCTGACACCCCACGCGGAATCATCCCGCCACCCTCCGTGGTCATGCCTTCACCCTCCCATTTCTTCAGTGCAGAGAGGCTGGGTAACTTGCCTAAGGTCGTGTAGCTTAGGGGGTTTTGCATTTTTCTTTTCAATCAAGGTCAAATTCATACGGGAACATAAGCTTTCCCATTTAAATCACTTTAAAGTATGCGGTACGGTGGCATTTGGGTCACTCACACTGATGGCTGGCAGTCATCATTCTGTCTGGTTCCAGATCATCTTCATCACCTTTAAAAACACCTTGTGCCGATTGAACAGTCACACTCCTTCCCTCCTGCAGCCCTGGCACCACGATCTGCTTTCTGTCCCTGTGGGCTCACCTGTCCTGACTCTTTCACCTGAAGTGGCCTGCAGGGCCGGTTCCCTTCACGTCACAAGGTGTTTGCGAGGTTCATCCCTGCCCTGGCACCCGTCGGCACTGTGTTCCTTATTAAGGCTCAATAATAGTCCCCTGTCTGTGCCACAGGTTGCTTACCCAGTCATCTGTTGATGGATGTTTGGGTCATTTTCACCTTTGGGCTACGGTGACTAGTGCTGCTGTCAGCATTCGGATGCAGGGGTATTTGAGCACTTGTCTTCAGCTTTGGGGGATATACAGCTGACTGTTGGCTTGTGGGTCATATGTTACCTCTGTGTGTTTACTTTTTGGAGAGAGCTTGTAGTTTTGGCTTTTGGTGATTGCTCCTCAGAGGTGACTAGACTGTCTGAGTCCTTAGCTCCAGAGCAGTTGCAGGAGGAGGAATGGCAGGAGATAAAGCCAGAAAGGCAGGAGTAGCCTTATCCCTGGGGTAGCATGGCCTTAAATGTAAGGCTTGATACAGGAGCCCTGTTTGGGGAGATGGCTTGAATTGCGGTTGACTATGAGCCATGGAGATTTGGGCATTGTCACCTTCCGTAGTCTCACGAGACTTGGCCCGGGATCTCGAGTGACTTGGCCAAGATTGCTGATCGGGTCAGCGCCATTTTGGTGGTGTGTGCAGCACGTGTTAGTCGTTGTTAGAGCCAGAGAGAAAAGTTATCAGAATAAAAAGCTGTTTGTCTCCAGTTTGCCTCTAAACTTCTTCCCGCGGCTTCGTTGCTCCAAGCGGCCATCACTTCAGGCAGCAACAGCTTGATTATTATGATATAAGATATATGGGGTACATTTTTATTGTAAAATCTCAAAAGCTATAGAAGTACCTAGTGTAAGAAGGTAGTCGCTATAGAAGCACCTAGTGTAAGAAGGTAGTTGCTATAGAAGCACCTAGTGTAAGAAGGTAGTTGCCGTAGAAGCACCTAGTGAAAGAAGGTAGTTGCCGTAGAAGCACCTAGTGTAAGAAGGTAGTTGCTATAGAAGCACCTAGTGTAAGAAGGTAGTTGCTGTAGAAGCATCTAGTGAAAGAAGGTAGTTGCTGTAGAAGCACCTAGTGTAAGAAGGTAGTTGCTGTAGAAGCACCTAGTGTAAGAAGGTAGTTGCCGTAGAAGCACCTAGTGAAAGAAGGTAGTTGCCGTAGAAGCACCTAGTGTAAGAAGGTAGTTGCCGTAGAAGCACCTAGTGTAAGAAGGTAGTTGCCGTAGAAGCACCTAGTGTAAGAAGGTAGTTGCCGTAGAAGCACCTAGTGTAAGAAGGTAGTTGCCGTAGAAGCACCTAGTGTAAGAAAGTGGTTTCCGTCCTGTGCTCATAGTCCCACCGGCAAGGTTTGTGTGTGTCCTTGCAGATCTAGACATACTGACGTGTTCTCATTGGAAAAATAAACCTCTTTTTGTTAGGAGGGGACAATGCCCCATGGATTACACCCGTGTCAATCTCCCCGTGAGCAGAAGTGCCAGATTCCCACTCTTCTTCCTTTTCCCTTCTTCTTTGCCCCACCTCATCCCAGTTCTGTCCACAGTTTGTGCTTTCTCTCGTTGTCACCTCTGGACCCACCCATACCCTGGGAAAGTAGGGGTCTGTGATTACCAGTCTGTCCAGGCTCTGGCGGCCGGCTGCTGGGCTGGGATTCAGTGCCAGATGGGGGTGGCAGATCCATCTGTTCCTCGGGATAAAGTTCAGACTTCCGGTTTTTGCAGATGAGGTGGAGTCATGTTTTGACCTTCATCTTGGCCCCCATCCTCCTCCCCAGGAGAGAGAAGTATCAGGCAGAAGGATTTTCATGTGGCCTCGGTGCCAGGACGGGACCGCTCTCCCAACACTGGCCCTCCTGCAGGGCAGGATCCCTCAGCCTACAGAGTCTGTTAGGCTGCACTGAGTTACCTGTGGAAGCCCATCTCCTATCCATAGATTTGCTAAATTAGAAATGTATGCTCATAGCTGGGCGTGGTGGCGCACACCTGTAATCCCAGCACTTGGGAGGCTGAGGCAGGAGGATCGCCAGTTCAAAGCCAGCCTCAGCAATGGCGAGGCACTTTAGCAACTCAGTGAGACCTTGTCTCTAATAAAATACAAAAAGGGCTGGGGATGTGGCCCAGTGGTCGAGTGCCCCTGAGTTCAATCCTCAGTACCAAAAAAAAAAAAAGGTATGCTCATGGGCTGGGCTTATAGCTCAGAGGTTGAGTGCTTGCCTTGCATGCATGAGGCACTGAGTTCAGTCCTCAGCACCACATAAAAAATAAATAAATAAATAACAAAGATATTGAGTCCATCTACAACTAAAAAAAATGTTAAAAAAAAAAAGAAGAAGAAGAAGAAGAAATGTATGCTCACTTGTAAAGTGAGATTCCCAAGGATTAAAAAAAAAAAAAAAATTCTGTTTCCCATCCCACACTATAGAGGTAACTTCTGGGAACAGTTTCTGTGTCTTTTTTCCAAAATTGATCTCATATTTTTCTAGAAATGTTCTGTGCGTATACCAACATACAGTCGATCCTGGCTCACTGATTCTGTACCTGCAAGTTTGCCCACTTGATAAAAAAAAAATTCTTTTGCCGTACTAGAGATTGAAACCAGGGCCTTGCGCCTGCCACCACTGAGCTGCCTCCCAGCCCCTCGTTAAATTTTTTTTTAAACCCCAAATCAGTGCCGGTGCTTTTGTGGTTGTTCACGGATAAGAGCAGAGCAGCGAGAATTCAGAGTTGCCCTAGATCTGTCTTCCCCACCAAGGTGGAGCAGGCGGAGCTCTCAGACTGGAAACAAGTGTTCTTCTCGTGTTCCACTCAGTGTCTTGTTTTCCTCAGTCCTGTACTTTTTGTCGCTGGCTTGCTGTTTCAAGTGGCCCCCAAGCATCGAGCTGAGTGCTGTCTAGTGTCCTAAGCTCCAGACGGCTCTGATGTGCCTTGGAGAGAAAATACGTGGGTGTTGGATCAGCTCCGCTCAGGCATGAGCTGCAGTGCTTTTTGCCATGAGTTCAATGCTAATGAACCAACGGGACAGTACGTTAAAAAGAAATATGCAATTTCTGAGTTACATACTGCTCAGTTGACAAAACATTGCCATCAGATGCTCCCGGGGAGTGGGGGGGACCTAACCCTGTATCTTCTAGGAGCCAACCGGGGGTCAGTGTTGGCTGATCTATGGCTCAAGGTGACTTTACAGAATAGAGCCATCATGAATTACAAGTCATTAGTGTAAATGTACCTAAGTGGGTTAGGAGTGAAGGTGCTTTTTTTTTATTAACAGTACATCAGGGAGCCTCCCCCCACCCCACCCCACCGCCCCGGCAGCCCATGTGGCAGCACTTTACCCGTTTTGTAAACACTGCTGTTTATTTAATAATTCCTCTACTGGTGGACCTTTTGGTTGCCATCCACCACTTCTTCATGCACCCTGTAGGGCAGTGCTGCATTTCTTCCATTCTCTACACTCTTACCTGAGTCTATCTGTCCGTCCATAGGATGGACTCCCAGAGCAGGGAGGGCTCTGCACAGAGCCTGTGCATTCCAGACTTCAGTAGATAGTGCTTCTTTGCCTTGCAGAGGCTTTAACTCCACAGGAGAGCTAATGAGATCCCTTTATCTAGATTGAACTGGACTCGGTGGGGAGCCTCTGCAGCCACCAAGGTCTACTGGTGGCTTGCCCTCTGCTTCCAGTGGTGAGTGCATTTGCAGTCCACGTGCATGCCTTGCCCTGTCCACCATGCACAGGCAAGAGTGGTTCCTAAACCAATTGCACTTAGGGCTTCTTAAGCCAGAAATCAATAGTCTCATCTCTCAGGGAAGATAACGATAAAAAAGCTATAACGCCTGCCAGGCGCTTGCATGGGGCCTCTGGAGATTCCAGGAGAGGCCTGTCTTTCTCCCAGGAAACCGCTTCCATTCTCCTCACTCCCCCTGCAAACTCCCCATACCTCCCTCCAGCCCCGCTGCACCCCAAATCCTGCTTTGATTACTTGGCAACTGTCATTGCTTCTACAGAGCTGCTACTTTGACAGCGAAGCAGGGGCAGGATGGGCTCACCCCCTCCGAGATTTTGTTGGAAGATTTTGGAAACTTGAAAGCAGCCTTAATCCCTTGTGGTAGACAAGGATGAACTGTTGCGCCTGGTTCCTGCCTGGGGGTGGGGGGGTTAAACAAGGCTGCTCCCCGCAAAGCCAGGAATGCTCTAGATGCCTCTGGGGTCGTTTGTAGGCAGCACAGGCAAAGGGAGCGAGTTTTCCAGGTGATCTCTTTCAGGGATGTATTGCGGACAAAGCCTGAGATTTCTTGCCAGAATTAAGCCCAAATCTGCAAGGAAACACCGCAGCCCCCTTGCAGAGAATGATTGCATAGCTCCCAGCACGCTGGCACAACCATGGCTAGGAGTGGCCACGTTTCTGCCCTGCCCTGGAGAGCTTTTGTAAATGGTTAAGCATTTCAGGAAGCAGGGTGGGGTTTACATTTGATGTGTGCACTTCATGTGACAATTTTTTTTTTCCCTTGAAAAAAGTACGGCTCCAAGATCGGCGGTGCATCTTCTAATCAGTGGCATTTGGCGGGGGGGTAGGGTGGCTGCACGGTACAGAGCACCCTGGAGAGGGCCATGCCGAGCAGATCCTGGAATGGCATGAATGTCACAGCGCAGTGAGCCGAGGACATGGTGATTTTCCATTTCCTGTTCCCATCTCTGCAGACTGGCAGGCTTAGAGCTATTTCGGGGGAGGGATTTTGTGTGAACTGCCTGTCAGACAGCTGGCTGGGCCGGAAGCTCATATTGTACTATTTGCCCCCGCAAGTCTAGCACCCAGACCTGCTTTTTGGGAACCGGGACTCTGAGCTCCGTGTCCGTGTGTGTGTGTGTGTGTGTGTGTGTGTGTGTGTGTGTGTGTGTGTGTAGGGTGGAGGGTTGTCCTTTTTTGTTGTTTTTTGCAGGGGCCTTGGATTTCAAACTGCATGAGTTAATTGAACATGCAGTGTTCAGGAGCCCCTGAAATCATTCAGAAAACAGTGATTTGCCCTCTACTCTGTAGAGACGCTCTCAGCTCTGGGGACACAGTGGTGAGTGGAAGGAATGTCCACAGCCCCTGTCAATGAAGGTGGTCCATTCCTCACAAATGTACCTACTGTGTGCTCAGCCTGTGCTAGGTGTTGCTGGGACAGTGGGGCATGAAATAAATGGAGCCCTCATCCTCAAGTTACTTAAGATCTGATCACATCTCTTGAAGATAACAGCCACAAGCCTGGCATTAGCAGCAGGGCCCTGGGCACTTGCTGAGAACAAGCCAGTCGCCCTTCTAAGAACACGCCGGTGTCCTTGCCCTTAGGAAAACTGGCTCACCCTGTTAGTAGGAAGATTGGAAGATGACAGGGACACTGGTGTCAGGCGCCCCTCTGCCCTCTGTGCTTTCTGAGGTCCTGCAGCTGGGAGCGGGGCTGTCAGTGAAGGGTTCTTTTTGTTTATGTTAACCACAGTGTGGTGACTGCTTGTCTTCTAGCACTTTTTTTTTTTTTTTTTTTTTGGTACTGGGGATTGAACTCAGGGGCACTTGACCACTGGGCCACATCCCCAGCCCGTTTTTGTATTTTATATTAGAGACAGGGTCTCGCTGAGTTGCTAAGTGCCTCACCATTGCTGAGGCTGGCTTTGAACTCACAATCCTCCTGCCTCAGCCTCCCAAAGTGCTGGGATTACAGGCATGCACCACTCCCGGCTTCTATCACGTTTTGTACCTTTGGGGCCAGGATGTATTATGCCCATCCTCCTGGTGTGGTTTGGTTTGGTTCTTGCTCGGGGTCCTGAGGACTGAACCCAGAGCCTTACACACACTAAGCGCTGCATCTCCCACTGAGCCGCGCCCCAGCCTCCATTCTCTGCTCATGCTGGAACCTTCTGTATTAAACTCCTTGCTCCCTGGGAAAACCGCCTGCAACAGAGCTCTTCCTTGCCTTGCTTAGGATGCTCGGGTTCCGGAGATTAGGGAGTGACCCGGATCACAGCAGTCACCCTTTACCAGCCCCCTATCACCCACATAGGCTGGTTGTTTCAGTTGGTTTTGTTGAAACCAGTTTCAGACTCAAGGAAACAGGCCAGGCTGTTGCATCCTGCTGCTGAGATTAGAGATGATTTCCGTGTTGGGTGCGTTCGCCTGGATTTCAAGACTGTCTTGAAGGAACACATGTTGCCGTTCCCGTCTCCTACGTCTTGATTTTAATTACAAGTATTTCAGTGTCTAGACAGGAAAAGTCTCTTTTTTGTCACCGGCATGGTGGCGTTTGGCTCTTCTAGAAACTCCAACTCCTCCTGATTTGTGGGCACTTGTAAAAGTAGGTTCATACTGAGATATTCTTGGACCAGAGCTGTCCTGCATTCTGGAACCTTCGTTGACAGTTAGTCCACCAGTTCTGGCTTCTAGGTTTCCACCAGCAGTGTTTTGCCTTCTGAAGAGGTTTTTTTTTTTTTTTTTTTTTAATATTTTTTCTTAGCTGTTGATAGATCTTTATTTTATTTATTTGTATGTGGTGCTGAGAATCGAACCCAGTGCCTCACACATGCCAGGCAAGTGTGCTACCGCTGAGCCACAGTCCCAGCCCTGAAGAGAGTTTTTAAAAAGTTTTTTTTTTTTTTTTTTCCCTCTGTGGCACAGTGGTATTTATTTCTTGTAGAAAATTAGAAGATAAGGGGCTGGGATGTGGCTCAGTGGTAGAGCACTCACCTAGCATGTGCGCGGCCCGGGTTCAATCCTCAGCACCACATAAAAATAAAGGCATTGTACATAACTAAAACAAACAAATAAATATAAAAAGAAAAGAAAATTAGAAGATAAAAAAAGAATGAATAAAGTCACTTGTAATCTTACTACATTTCCCCCCAGTGATCAGAATTTGGGGAGGGTAAATCCTAGCCCCTGTGATAAAATAAAATAGCTAAGGTTTATTAAGTGTTCACATGTCAGGCAGTGTTTTATTTTGATACACATTGGCTCATTTAATCTCAAAACAATCCCATGAGATAGGCAGTATTATTTTTTGCGGTTAACAGGGAGGAAACTGAGGCCTGGTAAATAGGTAACTGGGCTAAAAGCAAAAAGCTCAGGGTGCTGGGGGCATGGACAGGACGAGGAGCCAGGTGGTCGAGTCCGGGGTGGCTTGATGGCTTTCTGCACAGTGGCCTTTTATCCTTCAGTCAGGTCCCCTCCTCCCCTGCCGTACCAGGAAGGCTCAGGCCAGCAAACGAAGAGCCTGCTGGGAGGCCCCCGGCTGCAGATTGACTGGATAAAAGCCTCAGCCCTCGGGACCAGGTTTCCTGTCTGGAAACGACTACCCTCCTAACCTCAAGAGGTTGCCTTTTCTCTTCCTTCTACCTGCTTCCAAAGAAGTTGGAACCAGGGACCCCAGTGTCCGCACTTTTGACCCTACAGCCAGGAGAATTCACTCTGCTCTCCCTGCAACCAAAAGCCTCATCAGGCCGGGCACGGTGGCGCACGCCTGTAATCCCAGCACTTGGGAGGCTGAGGCAGGAGGATCGCGAGTTCAAAGCCAGCCTCAGCAATGGCGAGGCACTTAGCAACTCAGTGAGACCCTGTGTCTAATAAAATATTAAAAAAGGGCTGGGGATGTGGCCCAGTGGTCGAGTGCCCCTGAGTTCAATCCCTCCTAGGAAAAAAAAAAAAAAAAGCCTTATCAGACCTGGTCCAGATACAGCCCCTGGGGAGTCAGGAAGGAGCAGTCTGCCCAGCAGTGACCCAAGAACTTCATGAGCCTGACCTTCAGGGCTCCCTTCCTCCACGCACAGTGCCAGCCGTGTACGTGAAAGCGGCCACTGTGCCCCAGGCCCTGATTTCAGGCAGCCAGTGAAATTATTTGGGTCACTTACAAAGTGGAGCACAGGAATCCGGGGCTGGCCGAAGCCACTGTGTGAAGTCGTTGCACCAATTTCCCCATCCTGAGACAAGGAAGTCCTCAAAAGCGAGACGGGAAGCTCGCGTGTGACCCAGCTGGCTGAACGCCACCTCTGACCGGGAGCCGTTTCCACAATTTGCTCCCTGAAGAAAACAGCCACCCACAACCTCACCTCTAGTCTCCGTTTCCAAAATTGGACCCGAGAATCGATTCAGCCTGTCAGAGCTGAGCTGGCGTTCATCCCCCTGGCCGTGCCCGCGTCCGCCCAGTCATTATCCAGGCCTGCTCCATGCCAGAGGCGAGCCCAGCCGTGAACAGAACGGCTCTGCTCCTGAGCAGGGAAGGAGAGGGGAAGGGAGCTTTTCCTTGGTTTCCTAAGGCAGGAAGGCAGCTCAGCCAGGTGGGGTTCCACCTTCACACCAGGACAGGCCTCTGAAGCCCTGATTTGACGGGTGTCCGGGATCTGTTTCTCCAGGACAGTTTCTAAGCTTGGAATCCCCAGAGAGGCCAGGGATCTTGGAGGCAAGCTGGAGCAGGTTCTTAGGAACAGTGGGGGGCCCTGCCCACTCCCCAGCCCCCCAGTGGGTCCAGAGGCCCCTCCCTCCCTGACGATCGGCGCAGCACTGTCTTACAGAGGGAGGGTTTTCTTTCTTTGTCCCTGACTTTCTGTCCTTCATCAAATTCCACCCAGAAACCTTCGACTGTTGATTTCAGGGTTGGTCCTGAATGAAGTACCGTTTGGAAAGGGCACCGTTTTAAGCGCTGAGCTGTCACGTCAACCTCACCACAGTGTGTCTGCTTCTGTTATCCCCATGTCACAGATGAGGAAGCACAGGCCCAAGAAGCGGAGCCAGGCCCCAGACCATCTGGCCAGTGAGTGGCTGAGCCTCCCTAGAGTGGCCCTGTGCCCGTCTTCTGCATGGCAGAATTAAAACTGCCTCTGCAAAGGACGTCGTCCTCAGTGGTATCTCAGCTGTCTTCTGACTTGGCTTCTGCACCACATCACTCTGGTCTGTCTCCTCTGGTTCCTAGAAAGACGCTTGCCTGCCAGATGTCTGAGCAGAGCCTCCTTTGGGGAAGAGGATCCTTCTCGCCTCCAGTCACTACAAAAAGCCAAAGATGTGTGTGTGTGTGTGTGTGTGTGTGTGTGTGTGTGTGTGTGTGTGTGTGTTTAAGGTGTCGAGGGAGAGGCACCTAAGTCCTGTTAATCATGTGGATCTGTAGTAGAAAGGCTCTGGAATTAAATTGCCAATGAGCATAAGCAGAGCACTTGGAGAGAACAGGGTAGTTAGACGGGGCGCGGCTGCAGCTGGCTTGACACCCACCTCCATGGGAATTCCTGCACCCACAGAGGGAGGTGCCTGCGGACCGGGCCGTGGGATTGCCTTGAGACTCTGCGGTTTCGTGCTTGTGGCGTAGAAAGCTCTGGACTTTGGAACCATGTATTCATCAATTTTAAAAATCAGGGCTGGGGGCATAGCTCAGTGGTAGAGCACTTGCCTAGCATGCACAGCCATGGGTTCAGTCCTCAGTGCCAGGAAAAACAAATAAACAACAACAACAAAAATGTGCATGGTGGGCCACACTATAATCCCGGCAACTCAGGAGGCTGAATCAGGAGGATTGCAGGTTGGAGGACAGCTTGGGCAAATTAGCAAGACCCTGTATCAAAAAAAAAAAAAAAAAAAAAAAAAAAAAAAAGAAAGAAAAAAGAAAAAGAAAAGGAAAGGGGAAAAACAAAGGACCAGGGATGTCACTTAGCACCCCTAGGTTCAACCCCCAGTTTAACATATATATAACCTCATGCTAAATACTGTACCATAGTAGCTATAGTATTCTATAAGCACCCTCCCATCAGGGGACAGACAGCCAGACTTTTAATTCTCCTTTGTCTTTTAGGATCCAGGTGATTGGAATGGGGCAGCTCACTTAACCTTTCTGGGCTCCCTTTTCCGCATGGAGAACAACCCCAACCTCCCAATGTTGTGACCAGAATCAGGCGAGAGAGTGCCTGCGAAGGGGAGGACCAGCCAGCCTGCAAGGCTCCCCCTCACCCCCACTGTAAAGCAGGGGGGCTCAGGCTGCCCAGGGTGGCCTGAATGCAGCAGAGAGCCAAATGGAGGGGCTCCTGCCTTCCCCGCACTCACATCCTGGTGTGTGGATTCTCTGCATCTTGTCAACCAGCCGAGTGGCCTGGGTAAAGTCCCACCCACGGCAAGGTGGGGGGTATCTGGGAAAGACCCCAGCGCCAACACTCCCCTCAGCCTCTGAGCCTTGTAACCACCAGCAGGAGGGTTGAAGTTCAAGGTCACAGACCTGAGAAAAGGAGGCTAGAGCAACTGTAGTGTCCACTCTGGGCATCCAGTCCAGCCTGGTCAGTGGGATTGGGTTGAAGGTGGGGGAGCCTTTTGTTGACCCACTCCATTCTCAGAACCTTGTGGCACTGGTCACCACGCTGTACATTTTCCGTTTATTTTATACCCAACAAATAGGACTTTAGAAGTCAGGCGTGGTGGTGTACGCCGGTAATCCCAGCGACTCAGGAGGCTAAAGCAGGAGGATCACAAGTTTGAGGCCAGCCTCAGCAACTTAGCAAGGACCTAAGCAACTCAGCGAGACCTTGTCTCAAAATAAAAAAGGACTGGGGGTGTGGCCCAGTGGTCATGAACCCCTGGGCTCAATCCCTTGTACCCCAAACAACAACAACAACAACAACAAGCAGGACTTCAGAAGATGCCAGGTCTGGGGCACAAAGAATAAAGACCACATTCAGCGAATATGACGGCAGCCTCTGCTGCCATGGGAAGAGATCTCCCTCAGTGCCAGGGAGCCCTGCGCCCCTCATGTTCCCTGAGATAGCTCCTTGAGCCTCCCACCACCCTACGAGGCATGGGTTTCCAAGTGGTTGCCCAAACTCCCACATGATAACCAGCCCCTGAGCCTCGACCTGAGGCCCTTGGAGAGGGCCTCCTCCACCATCCTGGATCTCCTGGTCGCTGCCATGGCCATGACTAAAACTGACTGGGTTCTACCTGGAGGTTAGGCAAGGTCACACAATGCCATTAGGGCAGCCCGCTCTCTGTCTGGCCAGCCTCGTCACCAGCATCACCAGCGTGTGCATGGTAGGGCAGGGGCTGCTACAGGGACACCGGGTAGCCACGAGGTCCCATTTCCTGCTCAAATTTTGGTCCTCGTTCTCGGATGAAGAGGGGAGAGACGTGTCTGTAAAGGAGAGTGGCTGTTCTTGGGGAGCCGTAGCTTTGCCTGTATTTTTAAAGGATGCGTTTCTTTAGGGAAGGAAGTAGCCAGCTTTTGCTTTAAACCTGGTTCTCTTGGGCAGGAAGCTTTGGCCTCTTCTCGGAGCCTGGGCTTAGTGCCTGAATGGGCAGCAGGTAACGCTGCGTGAGTCGTAAATGGGCATCGTGCCAGGCAGGAAGGACTGCTGGGGAGATTAACGGGGCACAGGACAGGAAGCAGCCTGTCTGCTTGAGGGAGGGCAGTGCCCAGGAACGGGGGACCACTGAATTTTCAGTCTCATGGGGTTTGCCTTTTGCATTTAAGAATTTTTTAGGGTCTGGGGTTGTGGCTCAGACACCTGGCATGCATGGGGCACTGGATTCCATCCTCAGCACCACATAAAAATTAAATAAAGGTGTTGTGTCCACCTACAACTAAAGAATTAATGTTTAAAAAAAAGAATTGTTTAGAAAAAGCATTGTAAATGATGATAAATCTTGGAAGCTAGTCAGCACATTCATGGGGGTTCATTACAACATTTTCTCTTTTCTTTCCCTCTTTTTTTGTTTTAGTTGGTATATTTAAAATTTTCCAAAACAGTTTTTTTTTTTTTTTTTCCCCCTAGCAATTAAAAATGTCGTTTCTCTTGGCCCTAATTCAGAAAAGTCAGGAATCCTGTTTGGTCTGCCCTGTAAGAAGAGGACAAACCAGTGTTCAGGGAGGTCACCTTCACAGAGACAGAAAGGAGCAGTGGTTACCTGGGGCTGCGGGGAGAGGGAACAGGGGTGTGTTCCGTGGGTACCAGGTTTCAGGTTTGCAAGACTAAAGGAGCTCTGGAGGTGGTTGGTGCTGGTGGTGCTGGTAGCACATCATTGTCAGTGTACTTAATGTCACTAAACTGTACACTTAAAAATGGTAAATTTTATGTTATGTGGTTTTTAACCACAATAAAAAAAAAAAATACTGTAAAAAGCTGGGCGCCGTGGCACACACCTGTAAATCCCAGCAGCTCAGGAGGCTGAGACAGGAGGATTGTGAGTTCAAAGCCAGCCTCAGCAATGGCGAGGCACTTGGCAACTCAGTGAGATCCTGTCTCTAATAAAATACAAAAAAGTGGGGCTGGGGTTGTGGCTCAGCGGTAGAGCACTCGCCTAGCACGTGCGCGGCCCGGGTTCGATATTCAGCACCACGTAAACATAAATGCACTGCATGGTATACAACTAAAGCAAATAAGTAAATATTTTTTAAAAATACAAAAAAGGGATGGAGATGTGGCTCAGTGGCCCAGTGCCCCTGAATTAAATCTCTGGTAAAGAAAGAAAGAAAAAGAAAGAGGTGGGGGAGAGAAAGAGAGAGAGAGAGAGAGGAAGGGAAGGAAGGAAGGAAGGAAGGAAGGAAGGAAGGAAGGAAGGAAGACTGTAAAAAGAAAAGCCAATTTGCAAACTTTCCCACTGAAGTTAATCAACAGGGTCTTGCCAGCACGTCCTCATCTGTGGTCAGGAGTTTATGCGCTCACTTGCAATCCCAGACACTTGGAAGACTGAAGCAGGAAGATCACAAGTTCAAGGCCAGCCTGGGCAACTTATCAAGACTCTCAGCTATTTATCAAGACCCTGTCTCAAAATAAAAAACAAAAAGGACTAGGGATGTAGCTCAATGATTATTTTAAAAATAAAGAAAAGTTTATGCCACTTATGTGGACATCTAGTTATTAGTCCACTAGCTGTGACCTGCCATAAACTACCCCAGGTTTCTGTTGAAGCAGCCTCAGGGAATGGTGTCACCAGCCAACCAGGTGTGCAAAAGGCACGTGTGAGACATTGCTCAGGCACTTTGCCAGCAGCAGGAAGGGTTGCACGGGCATGTGCCCAGCCTCAGAGAGCTTCAGTGCCTCTGTGGGTCTAGGGTCGCTTTCAATCTTAGAAGTACGTTGAGAAGGCTCCAGATATTCAGGCTTGGGGCAATGTGAACTTCAAATAGAAAAGTATAGATGGAATGATAGGGTTTGGAAGACATCTTTTTCAACCCCCGATGTAATAATTTATTCAAGAAAGGATCACCTGTGGTTGCCAAGTCAGTGAGACAAAGGAAGGGAAACAGGATAGTCACAGTCTCAAGGTGTCACCATACAGGTTCCTGGTTAATTTCACGGGGAAAGTGGTACCTTTAAATCGGAGAGGTCTGGTGTCACCACCGGAACCAAGCTATCGAACCTCGCTTTGCTGGGACAGATTGGCAATGTCTGTAACTCCCAGTGTGACAGTAAGACGAATTGAACGTCACTTCTGTGCTTTTCTTGCCCAGATTGACCTGGACCTCATCATGAGGGAACCATCTGGCAAATCCAGAATAGCCTGGGTTCTTCCAAGGTCGATGAGACCAAAAACTGAGACTGAAGAGATATAAAGACTCCATGTTTAGCCGGGGCGCAGGGGTGCACGCCTGTAACCCCAGCACTTGGGAGGCTGAGGCAGGAGGATTGCGAGTTCAAGGCCAGCCTCAGCAATGGCAAGGCGCTTAGCAACTCAGTGAGACCCTGTCTCTGATAAAATAGAAAAAAGGGCTGGGGATGTGACCCAGTGGTCGAGTGCCCCTGAGTTCAATACCTGGTGCCAAAAAAAAAAAAAAAAAAAAGACTCCATGTGTGAACCTAGTTTGGATCCTAGATCCTAAAACCAGGTTGTACAAGGCATTTTCAGTACCTTGGAAGAAAGAAAAGATGAACTGAACTGAACATTAGAAGATGTTGTTGCAATTAATGTTGTTGTCTTGGAATTGCCGAAAGCGTTATGAGTCGTAGGAAAATGTCCTCGGGAATAGATGCTGACATGTTCGGGGCGCCATATCATGTCTGCAAGTTCACCAGGAATGGTCCAGAGGAAGCCATATTCATATACGGCATGCACCCAGCAACCCAGAACCCATGTGGCTGAGTGTCCCCTCTTGGGGAATCCGGGTGAAGGGTCACAGTCCCTCCTTGTCCTAGTCTTCCATCATTTCTACAAATGTGAAGATTTTCAACATGCAAAGTGCATTGAGGGAACCAGAGAGAGCCAGTGGCCGCTCTCTGACCCGGAGAGACTCACACTTCTGTCCCCATTCTCTCCCAGGGGACCCGCCTGAAGACTTGCAGGCATCTGTCGTCTGTGCAGTCTGTCGATAAGGAGGAAGCAGCTGAGGGACTGTGTTGGTGGTGGGAGCGCTGGGGACAAAGGCTGGTGGTGGTCCTGGGAGGAGGGGAGGAAAAGTCTGCAGGCCACCTGCCACATTGAGAAACTCTCGCAAAATCTTTTCTAGCTGCGAAATGTTTGGGGCTGGGAAATAGTCACGAAGCTGGGGTCGCAAGGAAGAGCAGGGACTCCAGAGTGGCTTCTAGGTTGCAGAAGCTGGGTTCTCCCACCCCGGGAAGCCTAGAGGAGCCTATCTGGAGGGTTCCGCTGCAAGGCAGGTGTAAAGCACCGGCCTCTTCTGGGTGCTGGGTGCTTGCAAAGTACTTTCCATCCCACGTGACCATTTCCCCTTCACACGGGGTGTGTTCCTACCTTACAAACTAATGAACTGCCCGCAGAATTTAGAGCTGTTAGGTCCAGAGCAAACTCATTGAGGATTCAGGCCCAGCTCTGCCTGGCTCTGGCTTGCAATGTGGGGGGAGAGGGGGGAGGCCTAGGGGGAGGGAGGCTGGTAAAATGAGATTCCTCAGTAAGCCATGGCCCTTCCATTGGAGGGTAATCCTCTTGGGCCTGATAGCAGAGTTCTGAAAGGTTTGAAAAGCAGGGAGGAGGAGGAAACTAATCTGATTGAGCACATCTGCTTGTGGGTTGTCATAGATTGCTGGCTGCCAGCAATACTGTGCAAGGGTCATAGTGCCACCCCCAGCACGATACGCCTCACTGTGCCACCTTCTGCTCCAAGAAGAAAAAAAGAGAGCGTGGGGCTGGGGGTGTAGCTCAGTGGTAGAGCACTTGCCTAGCATATGTGAGGCCCTGGGTTTGATCCCCGGCACCAAAAAAAAAAAAAAAAAAAGTAAAAATAAAATAAAGCTTGGGCTGGGGTTGTGGCTCAGCAGCAGAGCGCGCGCCTCTCACATGTGCGGCCCGGGTTCGATCCTCAGCACCATGTAGACATAAATGCATTACATTGTGTACAACTAATGTAAATAAATAAATATTAAAAAAATAAAAATAAAACAAAGCTCACATCTAAGGTTGAGTGCATACAACCAAAGTTGGCTCAGCTGTTCCGCACAAGGTTCAAGGACACCTGGGCAATTTAGAAAAAAAAAAAAAAATCTTTTCTTTCTTTTTAAATTACACAATGAATACATGGTTGTTGGAGAAAAATACAGAGACTGTAAGATCATCAGAGAAAAACTCAGATCACCCAAAATTCCACTATCCAGAAATGAGTGGCCATTCATTGACTGGACAAATATTTACTGGGCACCTGCTTAGATGCCAGGCATTGCTGAAAAGTGGAGGCACCACAGCAAATGGGGCAAACCCACGGAGGTGGGGACTTAGAAGCAGGGACTAGCCATTCATGCTCCTGTTGATAACAAGTGATCTGGATGTGACAAGTGCTAAGATGGTGTTTAGTGGCCTCTGCCTGATTCCTGGGGGGACCCTAGATGAGGTAGGTGAGGGGTCAGTTCCACCTGGCTGCGTCCTGCCCCTGGGTGGGAGTGTTGGCCATGAGGCTTGGAAGCCACCAGTGCCCGGATCCCAGAGGTGCACGGGCTCTTCCCCGGGCAGCTTGCGCATCCCTGTCTCGCTGCCCAGGAGTGCAAGGGAAGAGAAGGTGTGCGTAGAGGCAGCGCCCTCCCCGCTGACCGCCACACGAGGGGCTGTGGGAGGAGGCGGGACACTGGCTGTCCTGTGTCTCTGCCCTTCCCTCTGTGGGACATGTCACTTGCTCCTCTCCTGCCCGCGTCAGACCAGAGCTTCCTGTCTCGCCATTCTCACACGCTGAGAAGACAGAGCCTGGCTGCCCGGAGTCCTTGTCATTCGCAGTGATGGTCTTTGAGTTCAGGAATGGGTTGTTTCTCTAGTAGAGCAGCCGGTGGTTGGCACGGCCTTATCTCTTGAAAAGCACCAGAGGCTGCTGGGAACTGGGTCAGAGGCCCTTGCCGTCGTGAGCAGGTGTGCAGAGGCTTTGTTTGCCGTTCCCTTTGAGGTCCACCGGCCGCTCACCACCTTTCTGACATTGCCTCAGCTGCTTT
The DNA here is from genome assembly GCA_025594165.1 of Tamias sibiricus. Lineage (NCBI taxonomy): Eukaryota > Metazoa > Chordata > Mammalia > Rodentia > Sciuridae > Tamias > Tamias sibiricus. The sequence goes on from CM046662.1 coordinate 19,739,543, forward strand.
GCACCCCACGAGGCTGAGCTTGGAGGCCACAGGTGACCAGACTGTGAGCAGGCCCTCGAGGGGCCCGGCACCTGATGTGGGAGTGGGAGCTTCCTAGAGGAAGTGACTTGGCAGGTGATGGACACATCAGGGTTGGCCTAGGGCCTTCCAGGGAGGGGAGCTGTCATGCACCCCACCCCCCATCACACACAGCCCCTGGACCTTGGCCCTCAGTGCATGAGAAGTCCCTCTGGCTCCTGGGAGCTGTCCACAACTGATAACAACCAGGGGTGGATGTAAATGCTTCTGTTCCTCAAAACGGAGGTGGGGTAACCCAGGGACTGTGTTTCAGACAGCTTCGCAGAAACCTTCAAGGGCCAAGCTCCGGCTGCCCACAGAGGTGCTTGCTAACAAGCTCTTGGGGGCTTTTTTCCCCTTCCTGCTTTCTCTCCCAACCTCTCAGTCTTTCCTGGGCTCACCTTCTGAGCCAGCTGTTTCCAAGGCAACCCAAGCTCAGACCCACGTAGAGTTTAAACTCCATATTGAGGACGGAGAGGTGCCATTGAAGGGCTTTTCCACATTGGGAGGGAACAAGGTCAGATTTGCAAGGTCATTCTCACTGTGGCCTGGAGGTTGGGTAGGTGGGGGTCATTCAGAGTAATGGGGAGCACTTATCCCCCAGAGCTTGACTGACTGATGTTGCTGGCTGCTCTCTTAGCCTCTCCCGTGTCCCAGCCACCAGTCTGAGCATTGGGTGTGCGTTTTCTCATTGAATCTACAAAAGCCTTGTGAAGCATAGGTTCCGTTTTATAGATGAGGAAGCTGAAACTGAACTTGGTGTTGCACACCTGTGATCCCAGCTACTTGGGAGGCTGAGGCAGGAAGATCACAAGTTCAAGGCCAGCCTCAGCAACTTTGTGAGACCCTCTCAAAATAAAAATTGTTTGGGGCTAGGGTTGTGGCTCAGTCGTAGAGCGCTCGCCTAGCATGAGTGAGGCACTGGGTTCAATCCTCAGCACCACATAAAAATGAAATAAAGATATTGTGTCCAGCTGGGCACGGTGGCACACACCTATAATCCCAGCACTTGGGAGTCTGAGGCAGAAGGATCACGAGTTCAAAGCCAGCCTCAGCAATGGCGAGGCACTTAGCAACTCAGTGAGACCCTGTCTCTAATAAAATACAAAGAAAGGCTGGGGATGTGGCCCAGTGGTCAAGTGTCCCTGAGTTCAATCCCCAGTACCAAAAAAAAAAAAAAAGATTGTGTCCACCTACAACTAAAAAATAACTATCCAAAAAAATAAAAACAGTTTTTATAAAAGACTGGCAATGTAGCTCAGTGGTAGAGCACTTACTTGCCTAGCATATGCAAGGACCTGGGATCAATCACCAGTACAAAAAAAAAAAAGAAAAGAAAAGGAAGCTGTGCCCCAGAGAGGTTGAGACCCTTTGCCATGATCACACAGCCAAAAGCAGTGGCTTGAAGAGTCAAGTCCAGGTTTGACAGACCTGCAATGTGTGCTTTTAAAGTCCATCAGAAGTCCAGCCTCTGCTTTCTTTCCTCCCTGCCCACACCGTCCGGGTGCTATAGGCTGGGCTTTCACTTCCTGTGTGTAAGTGCCGTCTGCTTCTGCCTCCCCGTAGGTAAGTTTGAGGACAGGGAAGACCACGTCCCCAAGTTGGAGCAGATAAACAGCACGAGGATCCTGAGCAGCCAGAACTTCTCCCTCACCAAGAAGGAGCTGCTGAGCACGGAGCTGCTGCTCCTGGAGGCCTTCAGCTGGGACCTGTGCCTGCCCACGCCCGCCCACTTCCTGGACTACTACCTCTTGGCCTCCGTCAGCCAGAAGGACCACCACTGCCACACCTGGCCCACCACCTGCCCCCGCAAGACCAAAGAGTGCCTCAAGGAATACGCCCATTACTTCCTAGAGGTCACCCTGCAAGGTGAGGGCAGCAGAGGTGGCTGGGGTCCAAGGCCAGGGCCTCTCATGCACCCCCAACACCACCACACACACACACACACACACACACAGGGCTGGGATCAGGCGGCGCTGACGGGCATGTCCATCCAGAGAGGGCCTTCCTTAATGACGAGGGCCTGCACACCATCCTTGCTCCCACTCTGCAGGGGGTGAGCAAAGAAAGGGCAAGGACTCGTCCACTGTGTACCAATAGCATGTAAAAGAAACAGCAGCAGCTTCTGTAGAGGCAACTGGTCCCCAGCAAAGGACAGCTCAACCCGTAATCCGCTGATGGCAACCTGGACATTGCAGATGATTTGAATAGCCCAGAGTCAGGGCTCAGCCATCCCCAAAGAGCTTCATTACACAGTAGGATAGGGGAAGGGATTGTGTTTACATCTGCTTTAGCAATAAAGGTTACCCAGTTAAGGGACCCCTACTTGAAACCCCACTCTTCCCACTGTCTTAGAATGTAGATGTTAGGTGAAATACCAGTCAGAAATACTGTGGCTATAAGACTGGGAATATAGCTCCGTTGGTAGACTGCTTGCCTCACATGAACAAGGCCCTGGGTTCAATCCCCAGCACCACCAAAAAAATAAAATAAAAATAAAAATACTGTGGATATAACCACTTGATCACCTACCACACGCTCAATAACCTGCCACAAACCAGAAGAACCATGAATGGCAATATCTGTGGTCCTGATACCAAGCATGAATTGAGCGCTTACCGTGTGCAGACTTGTAGCTCCAGAGCTGTGCACACATTATCTCATTTGAACTTGACAGTGACCCCACACAAGCATCATTTTAGAAGTGAGGAAACTGATGTTTACAAAGTAACCTAACTTACCCAAGATCATTGCTAGGATTTGAACCTGGGAGTCTGACTCCATGACTGTGCCTCTAACTGAAATACCACCTTGGCTGACTGACACCCTAAAAGGTGAAAGTTCAGGTAATTGAAAGTCATGAGCCATTTAAGACAACATAGGAAGGCACTGAAAAATCAATGCCATTCATGAAAACTGCAGGAATTTCAGCTGTTGGCCTTTGCACAAAAATAGTATCAGCTTTGCTATGTTGCCAGCTATCTTAGTAGGGCATGAGATTTCTCAGCAAACCTAGGTAAGGTGCCCATTGTAGTTATAAATATCAAACTCTTGTAGCTGTTCATTCATTCATCACATTTTCACTGAGCACCTACTGTGGATCAAGCATCATTGCTATTAGTAAGCAGCCTTTAGTCATGCCCTAAAACAGATTTCTTTGAAATGGTGTGTCATTCACCCATGACAACTGAAAGAGGACAGATGTTTTACATTTCTGTTTGTAGTCCATCAGTCAGCCCCTTGTGGCCCCATAGGAGCCATGGACAATAATTTGAAAAATCACTTGTCTAAGCTAATACCACGAATCCCAAACTGAGAGCCAAGGTGCCTTTGGGGGGAGAAATTCAATAACGCAACTTTACATTTTCCAAGTTTTTATCCTATTTATAGAGCATTGATGAATAGCCCTTTGAACTGATTCATTTGTCTGCCAGTTCTCAGAACAGGCATAAGACTCCAAGGGGTGAAGTTTTTTGGTGCTAACTCCCTCTGGGAATCTCTTTCAGATCATATATTCTACAAATTCCAGCCTTCTGTGGTCGCTGCAGCCTGTGTTGGGGCCTCCAGGATCTGCCTGCAGCTTTCTCCCTACTGGACCAGAGACCTGCAGAGGATCTCAAACTATTCCCTGGAACATCTTAGCACATGTATTGAAATCCTGCTGGTGTAGGTTCCTCTCCTGATCTGTGTTTCTTTAAAAATTGAGAGCCGGGCACGGTGGCGCACGCCTGTAATCCCAGCACTTGGGAGGCTGAGGCAGGAGGATCACCAGTTCAAAGCCAGCCTCAGCAATGGCGAGGCACTTAGCAACTCAGTGAGACCCTGTCTCTAATAAAATACAAAAAAAGGGCTGGGGATGAGACCCAGTGGCAGTGGTCGAGTGCCCCTGAGTTCAATCCCCGGTACCAAAAAAAAAAGGGGGGGCTGGGGATGTGGCCCAGTGGTCGAGTGCCCCTGAGTTCAATCCCCGGTACAAAAAAAAAAAATTGAGGTTCCACTTGCCCTTAAGGCTCACGTCAGGACACAGGGGATTTCCTGAGTCTAGGGCCTCACCTACTGTGTCTCCTGATAGAAGTGGGGTTAGGGAATTGGCCCCTTCTCTTTAAGGGAGCTTTGGGTTTGCATTTTTAAGATCAGGTAGCAGGGGGCTGGGGTTGTGGCTCAGCGGTAGAGGGCTCCCCCAGCACGTGTGCAGCCTGGTTCGATCCTCAGCACCACATAAAAGTAAACGCATTGTGTACAACTAAAGCAAATAAATAAATATTTAAAAAAAAAAAAAAAAAAAAAATCAGGGAGCAAGGGAGAAGAGAGACTGTGTGCCCGCCCCTCCTTCTACACGTCTGGGCTGCTGGGCACAATGGTGCACGCCTGTAATCCCAGCGACTCTGGAACCTGAGGCAGGAGGATTATAATTCCAAAGCCAGTCTCAGCAACTTAGCGAGACCCTGTCTCAAAATAAATAAATAAATAAATAGAACTGGGGATGTTGCTCGGTGGTTAAACACCTCTGGGTTCAATCGCCTGTACCAAAAATAAAAATAAACGTCTGGGCTCTTTGATCTAAGGCCCAGTGTAATCTTATGGATAATCACACTGAGGGGCTCTTATAAGCTCCTTTTCTCAGACATGGCTTCAAAGCCGATCTATCCAACTAAGCCCCACGTGGCTTTTACCTCTTCACAAGAGTTCCTGGGAATCTTGGGGAAGAAATGTTTGGTGTACCAGAAAACATGCTTAAAGGCATCTTGGATACGACACTGTGAAATGGATATTGGAGGCCCAAGAGGTCCATGGGTACCACAGGGAGGAGGGCAGACAGGACCGCTCCTGCATGGCCACCCCCAGTGTACTCCCTTTTGCACCCAATAGGTGGCAGCACATCCTGGACGCGGACCTTCGTGGTGAAAGCAAAATTTCTCAGGCCCCAAGCTTGGCTGGTGGTGGCTGCCCACTCTTTAAATTGTCAGTCCTGCTCCCTAGACTTTGTCTTAAAGTGTGTGCTTTTTCAAAGGTCCCCAAAGTCAGAGAACACAGCCTGGTCAGAGTGCTGATGGCTGTCCCCAATATGTAGCCACCAGCTCAGCCTCACTCTACCACTGCACTATGTTCCCAGCCTGTTTTTTTTTTTTTTTTTTTTTTTTTTTAATATTTATTTATTTGCTTTAGTTGTACACAATGCGTTTACATGGGCTGAGGATCGAACCCGGGCCGCGCACGGGCTAGGCAAGCGCTCTACCGCTGAGCCACAACCCCAGCCCTCCCAGCCTGTTTTATTATTTATTTACTTACTTATTTTTTGGTACCAGGGATTGAACCCGGAGGTGCTTAACCACTGAGCCACGTCCCCAGCCCCTTTTCTTTTCTTTTTTAGTTTGAGGCAGGCTGAATTCATTCAGTTGTTTTGGGCCTTGCTAAATTGTCGAGGTTGGCTTTGAACTGGCAGTCCTCCCGCCTCAGCCTACCCAGCAGATGGGATTACAGGCATGCACCGCTGCACCCAGCTTTATTTCTTATTCTGAGACAGGGTCCCACGAAGTTGCCCAGGTTGGCCTCAGACTTGCAGCTTCCTGCCTCAGCTTCCCAAGTTGCTGTAGTAGGCAGGTGTACACCCTGCTCCAGCCCAGCCTCATTCTTCACTGACGGCCACGTTGGGGTATCCCCTTCTCAGATTAGTCATAGCTTCCATTTGCTCCTTTCTTACGTAAGCCTCTAATTGTTTTGTTTTCCCAAAAAGTTTTATGGGAAGCTTTTTTTCCGAGATGGGAAAAATCCCCATTGCATCATCGTCTTTTCAGATGGAGACACGTAGACCCCGGTGAGCAATGTACTTGGTGCTTGAAAGCTAAGGAGTAGCCCAGCTGGGGTAGAGCGAGCCCAGAAGGACCTAGAAGGTCGAGCTTGTGCTGTGTGCTCATTGAGCACCCAAAGCACTCGGCTGTGCCAGGTGCCAGAAATGCAGAGATGAGAAAAGCAGATGGCACCTGAGTTGTCCTCCAGGATGGGTAGTGCAGGGGCTGCAGGGACCACTCAGCCTAGTCTTGAGGGGTCAGACTTTGTGGGCGAAGCTGCTCCAAGCTGAGATCTGAGGCCTGAGTCTAGGTGGGGAATAGCCAAGGCCACATGCAGACCCCTCGGGCTCAGTGTGGCTGGGACCTGCAGGTTCACAGCACACACACCTCTCCGGGTCCCACTTACTGAGGAAGGTAGAGGTACCCCCAGGTGCCTGGTTCTCTTTGACCTTCAAATCTCACCGGAGTCTTTTCTTTCAGAGCGTATGACAATGTCCTCAAGGATGCCGTCACGGTCAAGAGCCAAGCCTTGGCAATGGTGCCCGGCACGCCCCCAACCCCCACCCAGGTGCTGTTCCAGCCGCCCGCCTACCCTGCCCTCAGCCAGGCGACGACGACGACCCTGGCACAGCTCCAGGCCCCCGTGCAGGACCTGTGTTTGGCCTATCGGGACTCGCTGCAGGCCCACCGCTCAGGGAGCCTGCTCCCGGGAGGCACTGGCTCCTCCCTCCACACTCCTTACCCCACCCTCCAGCCCCTGGACATGTGTCCCGTGCCTGTCCCTGCGTCCCTTAGCATGCAGATGACCATTGCAGCCGAGCCCAGGCACTGCCTTGCTGCCACCTACGGAAGCAGCTACTTCAGCGGGAGCCACTTGTTCCCTGCAGGCTGTTTTGACAGATAGGCCACCTTTGGGCCGCGTGGGCAAGCCTCAAAGAGCCAGGAGGAGGAAGAAAACACCCCACAGAAGAGCTGAGCCAGGTGAGGCGCCTGGAGGCCCTCCCCTAGAGCCCAGTGCCCCTGGACGTACAGGGCTCGTTTTTTTTTTTTTTTTTTCTCTTTAAATAAAACTGACCCGAGCAAAACATTCAAAACATTCAATGACATACCTCACCCGAGAGCAATCCTCTGAAAATCCTCTCCCGTGTGTGCCTGGGGTACAAAGAAGGCTCAGTGGCTGTTCCCTCAAGCAGGGGTCCAGTGAATCAAGAAAGACTTGGTCAGAGGCCAGAATACTGGGAACTAGATGCAGGCCACTAGCCCACAAGCGCCTCCCGTTCTAGCCTCAGAGACTTCTTCACTCTTAGCCGATGGCCGCTACACCACTGACAAAGAAGGGGCGGCCCAGCGCCTTCTCAAGGACCCCGAGCCAGCCGTGGTGGGTGCTCCCCTCCTTTGGCTCCACAGAGAGGCCTGAGCATGCGGGCTGAGTGCCTCCTTGCAAGACCCAGCCAGTGGCTGTCTCGCTTTTTGTTTTTGAACATAAAACCTTTTCCAGCCTTTTAGATAACTTCACATGCTGCTGTTTCCCCGAGTGTTCTAGCTTTCTGTTCTGCAAGATGTCGTGTTTACATACTACATCAGGGATTTTGTGATACTTGAAAAAAGTTTGTTTGCTTTTTTTTCTTAAGAGAAAGAAAAACAAGTTTAATTGCCACACCTGTCCCCTGTGAGGCTGTCGGTTTTAATCCAGCTTGGGACAGACCCGCAGGTAGCATCAGAGCTCCTTTCTCAGAAGCACGCAATTGATGAGAACCACCTCACAGGCTCTCAGTTCCAGAAGATTCCATGGCTTGGATGCTGTAGAACTTTGATAACGACCCGGGGGGCTGGAGGGGAAAACGAAGGTGGAGACCATCTCCACCACTTGCTTATTTATAGTGTGTGAGGTAGACCCAGCCCTGGCTTTGAGTTTGGCTAATAGCAAAGAACGTGGAACACTTGTTCATGCTGCCTGGATGGGGGAGTGGGGTGTATATGACTCCATCGCTGGTAGGCAAGGGGTTGGTTGCATCAAAAACCAGTATTGGGGGATCTGCAGCGAAAGGGATCTCAGGATTCTTGTAACCATGTGCAATATGTTTTTCTTCTGACTCCCAGCTTCTGCTCAGCATGTTTCTTTTGGTTTGTTGGTTTGTTGTCAGGGGACACACTGTTCACCCGTCAGAACTGGGAGATACGAAGGACTGCGGAAGCAAATTTTGTTATTTGGTTTGCTTTTTTGGAAAAAAAAAGAAAGAAGAGAGAAACCCATCTTGGTTTTCTTGACTCATTGGCCCATCTAGGAGACCATGGTAGGGGCTGAGCCGATGAGAGTCGGCGTGGCAACAGAACAGAGAGGGGCTGTGGATGAGGCACTGCCACTCCGCCACACTAGCATAGGAGCTGCAGGGTCGTTTGTCCTTCTTCCCCTCGGCTGACCTCCTCCTATGTATGTGCGACTGGTTTGGACTCCGGGTTATTGTGTGTGTCTGTTGTGGGGCCCGAGGCTCCTGAGGGGCTCCCCCAGCAGCCTGGCTCCCAGAAATAAGTGTCCTGCAATAAACATATCACCTGCCCTCAGTCTCTCTGTTGTCTTCCTGGGCGTCCCCTCTCCGGCCAGCCCTTCCCTCCTCCTCGCCAGTCGGCCAGCGAGTGTCTCCTGAGATGAGCAGCAGGGTCGTGGGGCTATCGGGATTGGCAACAGCAAGACTGGCTTCTTTGGAGCTGGGTCCCGCCCTCTGAGCTGGAATTGGGCCCCCATGGCTGGGCAGAGGGGTGTAGGTAAGATTTGACATCCCAGCTCACAACTGCACCGGTCAGGGTTCTCCAGGGGACAAACCAGTGGGACACAGAGATTTGCTATAAGGAATTGGCTCATGCCACTGTGGGGCTGACATGTCTAAAATGTGTGGGGCAGCACACATTGGGTAAGAGTCAACACTTCCAGCTGGGGGTGTGGCTCAGGGGCCGAGCGCTTGCCTCCCATGCACAAAGCCCTGGGTTCAATCCCAATATCACAAGGAGAAAAAAAAAAAAAAAAAAAGTGGATACTGCAATGGAGCCTAAAATCTAGCTCACGCCCGGGACTCAGGCATGATTTCTGTGTTGCAGTCTTGAGGCAAAATCCCATCCCTGGGAAACTTTAGTCTTTGCCCTTTCAGCCTTTGGCTGGTGGAATGGGGCCCACACATGTCATAGAGGGTCGTCTGCTTTTCTTAAAGTCAACTGACCGTGAATGTCAGGCATATCCAAAACGACACCTTCATAGCAACATCTTTGCTAGTGTTCTATCAAATCACTGAGCACCGTGGCCTACCCAAGTTGACATGCACAAGTAATGATCGTAACCACTTTCTAGCCGTTGGGAGGCTGTTGACCAGCATCTCTGAGCCTCTGTCTTCTCACCTGTTAAAAGTGGGGGCAGCAACAGCCCTGGCCTCAGGGTTCTCATAAAGATCAAACAACGTTATGTACATCAAGGCCGGCACCTCAAGAAAGGAAAAGGGGGTAATTATTGTGTCTCTAAACACAAGATCACTCTAAGATGCACCATTATTTATGTACCAGTGAGTCTATTGTGGGGGGGAGGGGTTTGTATTTTTGAGACAGGATCTAATTATGTTGCCCAGGCTAGTCCTAGGCTCAAATAACCAAACAGCTACTACCATTGTGCACCACTATGCCCAATTAAGAATGAAAAAAAAGCCAGGTGTGGTGGCGTACACCTATAATCCCATCAACTCGGGAGGCTGAGGCAGGAGGATCTCAAGTTCAAAGCCAGCCTCAGCAATTTAATGAGGCCCTAAGTAACTTAGACCCTGTGTCGAAATAAAATATAAAAAAAAAAGGCTGGAGGTGGGCTGGGGTTGTGGCTCAGCAGTAGAGCGCTCGCCTAGTACATGCACGACCCAGGTTCAATCCTCAGCACCACATAAAAATAAAGGCATTGTGTACAACTAAAACAAAGAAATATTTAAAAAAAAAAAAAAAAAAAAAAGGCTGGAGGTGTGTGGCTTAGTAGCTAAGTGCCCCTGGTACCAAACAACAAGAAAAGACCCTGTCCCTCCATCCCAACCCCCCCCCCCAAAAAAAAAAAGTCTTGCCAAGCACTGGGGACGTAGCACAGCGGTAGAGCGCCGACTTGCTCAGTGTTTGTGAGGACCTGAGTTCCATCCCCAGCATCACAAAAAGAAAAAAAAAAACTATCAACTTAATGATAGTGCTTAAGATGTCATGGATTCTATTGAGGAATATTTAAAAATGTCGAACTGTGTATGGTAGGGCCGTGGAAGACAGCATCCACTGTTAGGGAGGGTATCAGAACCTGTCCTTCCCTGAGAGCTGGTGTCAGTGGCACTGAGAGGGATCTGCCAAGCACAGGTGCCTTGGGTTAGGGTGGGGAGGCACGGGGACACGTGTGGAAGTCCCAGGAAGGGTGCTTGGGGACCACGTCTGTGGGCAGGTGGCGCCGGGAGCGGATCTCTTCTGTGTACAAGGCCCAGTGATGCAGGAGGCTCTGGGTTTGGGAAGATCGGAGACGAGGCACGCGTTCCAAGAGCATCTGCTCCACCTTGGGCAGATCCCCGCCTCGTTGGGCTTCGGTTCCCCGTCTGTTTCCATGGAGATGGTTGAGTGGACGGCTGGGTTTGAAACAGGGGAAAGATGGGCGGCAGAGTCCCTGGCCCCTGCCTTCAGCCGGAAGCTTTTCTTCCACACACAGGTGTTCTAGTCAAGATTTTTGTGGATTCCAAAGCTGGTGGGTGGCTAGGAAAGTTGTTGTTGTTGTTTTTTTTTTTTAAAGATAACAGCGATGGCCTTCAGGGCCCTCCCCAGGGCTGACGTCTGGCTGAATCCAGAGGTGTTCAAACCTGAGCAGGCTGAAGAATGAATGATGCAGGGGCCTCTCTAGGAGGGGTGGCGTCCTGGAATCTGTGTTTCTAACCATCTTCCTGGTGTCTCCAGTACAGCGTTTCCTTGAGGATCCACAGAAGGGTTGAGCGTGCGGGACGCAGATTCCGCGCGCACAGGAAGAGGGCAAGGAAGCGACCTCCCAACCCATCTCCGCCACCTGAGCTCTGGGCCTTGGCCGTGTCCTGCACGTGACATTTCTCCCTTCTCTCGCGTATTTCTTTCACTGCGCTGTGGGAGGGGTTGGGAGACTATGGCTCCTTTTCCAGTGAGAATTTGCTTCTTTCCAGGTTAACCTTTGCAAGTGCCCAGATTAGGGGAGGGCCAGGCCTGTAGTTTCTCTCGCCCTTGAGAGTTTTCAGTCCATCTCTTCAAAGCTGTGTTTCCTCTCCGATCTGCTCTTCTCCCTTAATCCTTGTGGGACTGGCTCCTGACCTTTGATATCACTGATTCTCAACCAGGGTCACGGTTGTGACCCAGGGAACACTTGGCAGTGTCTAGAGATATGATATATTCAGTTGCGAGAGGAAATGGTCCCGGCACCCAGGAGGCAGAGGTCAGGGATGCTGCTTAACGTAATTAAATGCACAGGACAAAAAAAAAATGATCTGGCCGGGCCAGGTGGCACACGCCTGTAATCCCAGCAACTCGGGAGGCTGAGGCAGGAGGATCGTGAGTTCAAAGCCAGCCTCAGCAAAAAGCAAGATACTAAGCAACTCAGTGAGATCCTATCTAAATAAAATACAAAAGAGGGCTGGGGATGTCGCTCAGTGGGCGAGTGCCCCTGAGTTCAATCCCCGGCATCCCCTACCCCCCTAAAAAATGAATGACCTGGTTGCCCCAAGTGTGGTGGTGCTCACCTATAATCCCAGCCACTTGGAAGGCTGAGGCAGGAGGGTCACAAGTTTGAGGCCAGCTTGGGGGACATAGTGAGATCTCTCTCAAAATTTTAAAGGGCTGGGGGTGTGGCTCGGTGGCATGGAAAGGTTATTTGCTGACGGAGAGGCACAGTGAAGGAGGGAGTCAGTTCAAGCTCCAGCAATCTGAATCGACCTCACCACCCCAGAGGGCCTGAAGCCACCCCACAGGGCCTGACGCAAGGGTTTGGGATGACTAAGTGCCCCCCGCAGCTTCTCAGCAGCCCATCCTCTGCGGGAGCTTGGCTGGAGGAAGGGTTCCCTGGCTGAGTGGGAGAGATGACCCCAAGGGTCAGGGTGAAGGTCACGAGGAGCCTGGGGTAAAGGGCACCTACACTGAGGTGTGTGCGATGGGCCTGGATACGGTGCCCTGAACAGTGCGGCAAAACACGCCGCTGACTTTTTAGAAGCGGTTGGTGTAAGTTATTAACCTTTATCTGTGAAGCTCCCCTGTGACCCAGGAGGGGAAGGTTTTATTAACCCATTTTACACACAGGAAAGAGAAGGCTCGGCTAAGCCGGGCATGGTGGCACACACCTGTAGTCCCAGCACTTGGGAGGCTGAGGCAGGAGGATCGCGAGTTCGAAGCCAGCCTCAGCAATGGCGAGGCACTTAGCAACTCAGTGAGACCCTGTGGCTGGGGATGTGGCCTAGAGGGCGAGTGCCCCAAGTTCAATCCCTGGTACAAAAAAAAAAAAAAAAAAAGCCAGAAGGCTCGGCTATGTCCAGCGACTTGCCCGCGTGGCTTACAGGTTGGCGGAGGCACTCTGGACCCTTTAGTCACACTGCCTTGGGAATGATGGCAGAGACAGGGGAGGGGAGGGTGGAGGGAGCGCGTATCGACCCCATTAGGTAAATACAGCAGTTCCCCCACCTACAGCTGCACAGCCTGAAGCTGAGAAGTGGATGAACTTCCTCAAGGTGACACTTCCCCAAGGTGACACTGGTACCATGTGACAGAAGAGGGATTCCAGTCCTGGCAATGTGACTCCAGTCAAAGCCCCTAACTAACCACTCACCTCTTCTGGCTGCCAGGAGGCCAGTGACGTGGGCGCTTTCCTCCAGCTCACCTTCCGCCACTTACCTCAGAAACTGGCCTCCATCAGGGAGAGAAGCCCAGCCCCATTACTCTCAGTACCTGCCACCCCACCACCACTCCGCTGTGTGACCTTGGGTGAATTTCTTCCCTTCTCTGAGCCTTGTTTTCCATATCTAAACCACACAGTTAAAACTGGCTGAGAACTGAGATCCTGCTGTCCTGTGTTCTGCACGTCTGACAGTGTGTGACAACAGGGTCTTGAGAGGTCCTTCCCTGCCAGCAAGTTGAATTTGTCCTTGAATAAATTACAGAAATGAAATCTCTCTCTGCCTGCCTCCCCTCCTGCCTCCTCCTCTTCCTCTCCCCTGCCCTTCCCTCCCTTCTCTCCTCTCTCCCTCACTCAATTTTCAGCCTAATTACGGGTAACTCTGTGTTATTTAGAGACTTATTATCCTAGCTCATTATGAGTAATTATTCAGTCTGGAGGGGAAACAGCAACACTGCTAGTTTAATTTAATGCTTACCTAGTTCACTTAATTAGCAATAAGTCTTGGCGAAACGTTGGAATTCGTGGGTCCTGTCGGGGTGGGTGGGTGGGTGAGAGAGGCTGTTCTTGGAAAGATAAATAAGGTCCCAGGGTAGCCTGTGGGAGGAGGCGAGGGGAGGGCTGGGCCTAGCGTCTGTCCAGGCTGAGGCTGCCCCGGAGTGAAGTGTTGCAGATTGCACGGGGCCAGGAAAAAACTTAGGGGAGGAAGCACTTATTAAGCACCTGCTGTATTCTGAGCAAAGCTTATTCCTTATTCCCTGTATATAGAACTTGCACATTCAAGATCATTTAAGTCCTGTCTGCCTTTGCAAAATTGTAGTACATTCTTTTTTTTTTTTTTTTTTTTTTTTGTGTGTGTGTGTGTGTGTGTGTACATATACTAGGGACTGAACCCGTGGGTGCTTTACCACTGAGCTTTAGTCCTAGCCCTTTTCTCAGGGTGGGGGAATGTCCCCGGGTTTTAACTCAGGGGCACTTGACCACGGAGCCACATCCCCAGCCCCATTTTTTGTATTTTATTTAGAGACAGGGTCTTACTGAGTTGCTGAGAACTTCGCTTTTTGCTGCGGTTGTCTATGAACTTGCGGTCCTCTTGTCTCAGCCTCCTGAGCCACTGGGATTACAGTCATGTGCCACCGTGCCCAGCCATCCCCAGCCCTTTTTATTTATTTTGAGACAGGATCTTTCTAAGTTACTTAGGACCTCGCTAAGTTGCTAAGGCTTTCCTTGAACTTTTTTTTTTTTTTTTTTTTTTGGTACTGGGGATTGAACTCAGGGGTACTCGACCACTGGGCCACATCCCCAGCCCTTTTTTATATTTTATTTAGAGACAGGGTCTCACTGAGTTAGTAAGTGCCTCGCCATTGATGAGGCTGGCTTTGAACTTGCAATTCTCCTGCCTCAGCCTCCCAAGTGCTGGGATTACAGGTGTGTGCCACCGCGCCCAGCTATTCCTTGAACTTTTGATCCTCCTGCCTCAGCCTTTTGAGTTACTGGGATCATAAGCATGTGCCACTGTGCCCAGCTTCCTTTCAGTAATCTTAGAGTCATTTTGACTGGTTAGGGGAAAGGTTTCTTGTTGATTCTGCCATGTCTTTTACCACTCTCACAAGGGAAGAGCCAGGCTCAGGGCTTTGGGCAGGCAACAAGATATACCTAAAAGTCTACATTGTTTGGCTGTGACTTTTACAAATATTTTTACTCTACTTATGGCAAATGACATTGACTTTCCACATATGGAAGTGACATAAAAGTTTCCACAATAGTAAGAATCAGTGAACTGTCATACAGAAATATATTGGGTAAAAAGGAGTCAGGTTGATCCCCAGATGTGGCAGAGACTTCCAAGGAGAAAGGAGATGAAAGCAGGACTGTTCAGTGCTCTGGATTAGGGACAGTCAAGCCAGGGACAAGCAGGCCTCCTTCTCCACCCCTGTGCCCTGGGCAGGCCTAGGACATCTGCTAAACCTGAATGCTGCCTCAGAATCCTCTACCCAGGAATCCAGGGCCCTGACAAGGGATCAGAGTGGGCCTCCTGCCGACCTTTCCCAGCCTCTCCCAGTTCCTCCCAGGGGCCCTTTCCCAGCCCAAGACCTCCAGTCCCTCCCACCACTCCCACAGCCCCCTTGCCATCTCATGGACTATCATTTCCTTTCAACCCCTGGTGGGCTCTCCCAGCCCCACTTTGCACCAGTGGGTAAACTGAGGCCTAAAGGGATGACTCCACAGCAAAGAACAGCCCAGCCACAGCCTAGTCGGAACCCTTCCCAGGATAAGTCCTGGCACATGCACCCAGGGTCTGCCCTGCCTTGGAGACTGGGCACTTCCTGGAGGTAGGTCTGCCCCCTCACCCCCACCCAGAGTGCTGGGATACGTCTCCTGTGACCCGTCTGAAAGTCCCAGGTGACTTTGTCTCTTTAAAGGGGCCTTTCTGGTGCACACCTGTCATCCCAGCGACTTGGGAGGCTGAGGCAGGAAGATTTGAGACCAACCTTAGCAATATAGCAAGACCCCCGTCTCAAAAGAAAGAAGTCTTAGCCGGGCGTGGTGGCGCACGCCTGTAATCCCAGCACTTTGGGAGGCTGAGGCAGGAGGATCGCAAGTTCAAAGCCAGCCTCAGCAATGGTGAGGCACTTAGCAACTCAGTGAGACCCTGTCTCTAATAAAATACAAAAAAGGGCTGGGGATGTGGCCCAGTGGTCGAGTGCCCCTGAGTTCAATCCCCGGTACCACAAAAAAAAAAAAAAAGAAAGAAAGAAAGAAGTCTTTAAGCAACACAGCGTCTGTTTCCTGGAGAGGAGGGCAGCGCAGGGGAGCCTCAGAAGTGTGTCACCATGGACGCCCTGTGGCCTGTCCCAGGGCAGTGCCCGTTCATGCCTCCCTCTGTCAGGCATGAAGAGGGTTCCACCTGGATCTCAAGGCCCATGTCCGGCCCATGCAGTCATCCTTGGGGGCTTTCCCACCCCCACCCAGCCAGAAGCTGTCCCAAGACACCAGAAAACAAAGAGTCTCCGCAGTGAGCAGCATCTGCGCTGCCAGTTTTATTGGTGGTTTTGTGGCCTCCCGGAGGTAGCACAGGGGCTCAGGCCACCCTCTTGCTCACGCGTTCGTAAGTCACACCGCCGACGGTGGAGATCTGAAAGAAGCATCCAGAACAGACAGAGTCAGTGCCACACCCAGGCAGGGCAGGGTCGGGCCGTCGACCATGGGGCACAACTGACGGAGACCAGCCTCCAGTGCCAGCCCTGAGTAGCCGGGGGCAGGGCACCACCTGGCTGGGCCTTGGGTTCCCTGTCTGTTGCAGGAATCACCGCGCAGGGTCATGCAGGAGCCCTGTTTGGGGAGATGGCTAAGATTGAGGTTGACTACGGGCCATGGAGATGTTTGGGCATTGCCGCCTTTCGTAGTCTCACGGGACTTGGCCCAAGATCTCGAGAGACTTGAGCGAGATTGCTGATCGGGTCTGCGCCATTTGGTCTGTTGGTTGTTTGGTGGTGTGTGTGGTGCGTGTTAAAGTCATTGTTAGAGCCAGAGAGAAAAGTTATCAAAATAAAAAGCCTATTTCCAGTTCGCCTCTGAACTTCTTTCCGCAGCTTCGTTGCTCCAAGCGACCATCGCTTCAGGTGGCAACAGGGTCAAGGTGGCCAGCAGGGGCAAGGGGTGACGCGCTGGGCGTTCTGTTCGCTTCCCCTCGCCACCCCAGGCGATTCCCCTGCAGATCCCGCGGGACCCTCCCAGCTGTCCTGGGAGGTTGCCCCGTTGCTCAGGGGAGGAACCTGGAGCTTGGGAGATGGTTTCTGTTCTCGGGCCCAAGCCTGCGTCTGCTTCTCACGCCCCGCGCTCTCCCTGCTCACCTCACCGCACCTTGCCACTGGGAATCAGGACCCCCTGGATGACGTTTCCTGTAAACATGTACCAGAGCACCCACCTGACCCTCCAAGAGGCCACTTTCCCCCAACAGAAGAGGGATACTCACTTTACTACTTTGTATACTTGTGTAACACTATGCATCTATCCAATTATTTTTTTTAAAGTAAAAATGAAAGGAGAGAGAGGACCGACTGGCCTGGTAAACAGGCAGAGAGCCTAGTCTAGAAGCCAGGTGATGGGATCGCCTCTGCCACTACTAGCTGTGTGGCCTTGGGCAAGTCGCATGCTGTCTCTGAGCCTGCCTGATACAGCTTCTTTGCAAAACAGGAATAATGGAAGACCCTGAGCCTCTGGGGCACGTTAGTCTTTATATTTGTGCCCCCATCCCAATTCATTTTTAAACCCCAGTCCCCAGCGTGAGGGCATTTGAAGACAAGACTTTGAGGAGGTCATTAGGTCCTAAGGGTGGAGGCTCCCAATGGGAAAACTGGCTTTCTAAGAAGAGACAGGAAAGAGACAACCTCTGTCTGCACGGGAGGAAAACCAAGAAGAGTGCCCACACCAGCCCCTAACAGGGCGGCACCCTGATTAGACTCCCCAGCCTCCAAAACAGGGAAAATTAAGCCACCTAAGCAAGGAGAGGCAGTTTACTCCCTCCCTCCACATCAGGCTCCAGAGGAGGGCAGTGGAGAAACAAGGGGGAGGGGAGAGAAAGAGAGAAGGGGAGAGAGAGAGAGAGAGAGAGCGTGCTGGGCACAGTGGCACACGCCTGTAATCCCAGCACTTGGGAGGCTGAGGCAGGAGGATCACAAGTTCAAAGCCAGCCTCAGCATTGGAAAGGTACTTACAACTCAGTGAGACCCTGTCTCCAACAAAATACAAAATGGGGCTGGGGATGTGGCTCAGTGGTCGAGTGCCCCTGAGTCCCCGGCGTTCCCCACCCCCAACACACACACTTCCAAAAAAAAAGAGAGAGAAATCAGAAAGGGGTGGAAGGGAGGTGGCCAGCCCTGCCTCCCTCATCAGGGCCTTCTGGAGAGTTCTTCCTAGACCTACGCTGGACGCTTTCTTTTCCCTTTAACCCCACATTCATTCCACAACCCCCCCAGGAAAACTCGGGAAACCCAGGGAGAGAAGCAGAGGGGAGGCCAGGGCCTCCCAGGCAGCACTTCCAGCCAGGACTAGGCTTGGAGAGTGTGGGCGGGGCCAGTCCACAGGTGTGTCAGACCTGCCAGCATTAAAAAAAAATTTTTTTTTCTAAGTAATTGCCAACAGTTCACAGTGTGAGACACAAATGCAAATTTCCAGCTTCTTTTGAAAAATCGGACGATGTGGCAGGAAGAGTCGGAAGACCCTTGTGGAAAGGGAGCGAGATCACCCCTGCCGTGGAGGGGCCCACCTGGACCACCTCTTCCATGTCAGGAAGGGTCGGGGACCAGCAGACTTGTGCCCCTTGGGTGGGTGGCCGAGCGGGGCGCTGGTGTCAACTGTCTTCCCAGGGCATCCCAGCTTTCTTATCAAAGCTGCGTGCCTTCCACGGATCCCTCCGCTTCCCTGTGGCATGGAGATCAAGATCCCCCTCTGACAGGGGGTGTGTGCAGATCAAAGGACAAAGTGTTCCAGCTGCCCAGCGGCCGGCCTTGAGGGGGCTGTGACCGCGGGCAGGAAAGGGTCTGATGAATCAGGGCCCGCACCCACGGGGCTGATGCTCACCTCCACCAGCTTGTCACCCACGACCTCCGAGGTGTGGTGATAGTTGGGGAAGTCCACCACCAGCTTACTGCCCTCCATCTGCACGGTCGCCTGGAAGGAGACACGACGGGGAACCTGAGCCACGAGAGCCCCCCAAGCAGCTCAGCCCAGCCCCTCCAGGGAGGAAGAGCCCCAGCTGCCCAGCAGTCCTCTTTAGGAGTCTGCCTGCACACAGGCAGCTGCAGACTTCCAAAGACAGAGATGACCTTGAGCAAGTCCCTTAACCTCTCCGTGCCTCAGTTTACCCGTCACTCAAATGGAGCAAGTGACTACCTACCTCGTAGGGTTGTTGAAAGGAATAAATGATCAAGAGGGCTGGGTAGCGGGAGCTCGGTGGTAAAGCATAGGCGTAGCATGTGTAAGGCACTAGGTTCAGTTCTTAGGACCAAGAAAATAATATTAAATAATAATCTACACAGGGCTGGGGTTGTGGCTTAGTGGCAGAGCGCTGGCCTCGCAAGTGCGCGGCCCGGGTTCGGTCCTCAGCACCACGTAAACATAAATGCATTGCATTGTGTACAACTAAAGTAAATAAATAAATACTAAAAAAAAAAAAATCTACACAAAGTACTTAGAACAGTGCCTGGCATACAGTGTAGTTAAGGGTATAGAGTTAGTCATGGTCATCATTGTCAGACTGGAGCAATATTATCCAAGGAATTTTTTTGGGGGGGGGGGGGGGGTACTGGGGATTGAACTCAGGAGCACTTGGCCACTGGGTCACATCCCCAGCTCTTTTTTGTATTTTATTAGAGACAAGGTCTCACTGAGTTGCTAAGTGCCTTGCTGTTGCTGAGGCTGGCTTTGAACTGGCGATCCTCCTGCCTCAGCCTCCCAAGTGCTGGGATTACAGGCGTGCACCACTGCGCCCGCCCAGCTATCCAAGGAATTTGATTACAGCATTGTAGTAATTAACAACCTAAATGTCCAGCCTATTTTTATCCACCAGTAAATACCTAAATATGTATCAATGGGGGAGTGGTTAAAGAAATTAGAGCCTTTCTGCACTCTAGGATAATGTGTTACCATGAAAAAGAATAACAATAATTGATATGCTGACCCACAGAGGTTCGTTCTCAGGAGAGGTTAAGTTTTTTAAAGACCTGAATGGTGGGTCTGGGGCTAGAGCTCAGTGACAGAGCCCTGCTTAGCATGCACAAGGCCCTGGGCTCAACCCCCAGCAAGTTAAAAAAAAAAATAGAAGTGGCAGTACATGAATATCATGGTGACTTATTCTGCACCTTGGCAACCTGAGGAGCAGGGAACTCTCAGGCTCATGGGAGAAGCCCACAGAGAGGACCCAGGATGGGTGGAAGACCTAAGGGACCAGCCCTGGTAGGATGGGGACAGCCCACCACATTTCCCTTCTCTGCTACCCGTGACTGATTATAGCTTCAAACCTGGGTGAGTGTGACTCCGGGGACTGGCCCTTCAGCCCTGTGCTAGACTAAGGGGCAGCATAAAAATGGACCCCAGAGGGTCTGGCAGGGATTTGTCAAGGTGTCTGGAACTCTGTCCGAAAGAACCTCCTGGCTGAATGAGTCAGTGGCCTGGAGGCTCTGTGTCCCACTGGGGACTTGTGTGCACCTGCAGAAGCGATGCCCTCTGCAGAGGGCTTGGCCCTTGGAGGCAAACAGCACAGTTCAGGCCCCTGCCCTGGGGCCACTTTTCGGCTGCAGAGTCTTAGGTGCATCCTGCAGCCTGCCTGAGCCTCATTTCTTGGCCTCTAAAACAATAATAAGTTACGGACCCCCCCTCCAGCCCAGCATTGAATGTGTGGCAGGCACCCTGCTGGGCGCTTCTGTGCATCACGGAGCTGACTCCTCTCCACGGCTCTTTGAGTCAAGGACTATCCCTGTGCCATGTACTAGAGATCGGAGGCTCAGGGAAGTGAAGGGACTTGTCCAAGGCCCCACGGTCACCTGTGGGAGATGTGGCTTCCAGTCCTGCTGAAGTGGACGACAGGGCCTGGGCTCCATATCTCTCTGCTACACTGAAAAGCAGCTTCACAAAGCAGCTGTGCTCTCTGGAGCCAGACCGCTTAGGTGTCAAGGCCTGCCCTTGCTGTGTGACCAGGGACAAGCTATTTAATCCCCACGACTCAGCTCCTGTCTCTAACATGGGGAGAGCAATTACAGCCACTTCACAGGATTAACAATGCTAAGATGTACAAACTATTCAACAAGCTTCTGGGTTATGTTATATTAAGTGCTCGGGAAATATCAGCTAATTATATGGTCACTATAGTGTCCACTTTTTGTGTGTGTGTGTGGTACCGGGGACTGAACTCAGGGGCACTCGACCACTAGGTCACATCCCCAGCCTTTTTTTTTTTGTATTTTATTTAGAGACAGGGTCTCACTGAGTTGCTAAGTGCCTCGCCATTGCTGAGGCTGGATTGGAACTCATGATCCTCCTGCCTCAGCCTCCCAAAGTGCTGGGATTACAGGTGTGCACCACTTGCGCCCAGCTAGCGTCCACTATTGACAATAGACATTCCACACCAGGAGTGTTAAATTCTCAAGCGATTGGAGCTCTTAACGCTGCTGGCCACGCTGCAGAGAGACGTCTCAGCCCGAGGAGCAGGGCGGCCACATCTGGGATGGAGAAAGCCACAGATGTGGGGAAGTGGGAAAGGGTGGCCAGGGGCCTCTCACCTTGAACTTCTTGCCCCCCATGGTCTGTATTTCACTTTCCTTGCCAATGGTGAATTTGTTGGTCATGATGTGGCCCCCGGAGTAGTACTGGGCCCAGGTGAAGTCCTGCCCGTTCTGCTCTATCTCCGTGATGGTCTTGAAGTTGCGAGCCTTCTCGATCACCTCGCTGGATTGACCTGCGCCGGGTGACAAAGAGAGCCATCACCTAAGAACTGCGGCTGGGAACCCTGCGGTTTGGGGGAAGAGCTTCCCTCCCAGTGGCAGGCCACTGCAGGTGGAGAGCACAAGTGACAGCACCTGCCTTCAAACCCTTGCTCTACCATGAGCCACATGGCCGGGACACGGAGCCGTCTCTCTGTACCTACATGTTTTCATCCAGGCGATGAGGATACTAAGGCTGACCTTGCTCAGTGGTACAGTGCTTGTTTAGTGTGTGATCCCTAGCACCACCAAAAAAAAAAAAAAAACTTAAAAAATAAAAATAAGGCCTCTCTCGCAGGCCTGTGGCAAGCAGTGAACTCAATGTCATTGTGTGTTCTAAAGCTCCTGACACATATCAGTTCTTCATCAAAAATAGCTGATCTGGGGCTGGGGTTGTGGCTCAGCGGTAGAACGTTCGCCTAGCACGTGCGCGGCCCAGGTTCGATCCTCAGCACCACGTACAAATAAACCCATTGTGTACAACTAAAGCAAATAAATAAATATTTTTTAAAAAAATAGCTGATCTTCTGATCGTAATCATAAACCTAATAGAAAATTGCCAAGTTCACAAAGTTCTAGAATAAGTGGAACCTTCAAAATTGTCTTCTAATCCATATATATATATATACTGGGAATTGAACCCGGGGCACTTTTACCACTGAGCCACATCCCCAGCCCTTTTCATTTTTTATTTTGAGACAGGGTCTCACTAAGTTGTTGAGAGTCCCTGGGGTTACAGGTGGGAGCCACGGAACTTAGCTTATCCTTATATTTTACAGTTAAGAAAATGGAGACTTAGCCAGGCGCCGTGGCGCATGCCTGTAATCCCAGCAGCTTGGGAGGCTGAGGTAGGAGCATCGCGAGTTCAAAGCCAGTCTCAGCCACTTAGCAAAGTCCTGGGCAACTCAGTGAGACCCTGTCTCTAAACAAAATACACAAAAAGCCTGGGGATGTGGCTCAGTGGGCAAGCACCCCTGGGTTCAATCCCCAGTACCAAAGAAAATGGAGACTCAGCCGGGCATGGTGGTGCATACCCATCATCCCAGCAACTCGAGAGGCTGAGGCAGGAGGATTGCGAGTTCGAGGCCAGCCTGGGTCACTTAGCAAGACCCTGTCTCAAAATAAAAAATAAACAGGACTGGGGATGTGACTCGATGGTGGAGCACCCCTGGGTTCAATCCCCAGTGCTGGGCGGAAAAGGAAGGGGCTTTCTAGCGTGGCAGGACGGGGTCTAGGCCTGGGCAGGCTCGCGTGCATCTCAACCCCACTGCAGCAGCCTGCTGGGGGCAAGATGAGTCACTGGTCCCTCGGCTGCCGGGGCTCTCTGGAGGGCTCTGCCTCCACAAAGCCTTGGGGAACAAGGGCCCTGCTCTCAGGGCCGCTCTGGCCCTTCAGGCAAGACATGGCCACCAAGAGGTGGGGCACAGGTCCCCCAGGCTATTCACCAAGTCTGGCCGGTACTCTGCCGCAGACTTAGATGGTGACCCAAAGCTTCCATGGGATTGTCACTGGTTCCTCCCACCAGGTCACAAGTCAAGCGGTGCCAGAAAGTGGGAAACCCTGGACCTCTCTGCCCACCGTGGCACAGGTAGAGGCCTGTGGCCTGTGGTTGTTGAATGACTGAGTGAAGGAGTTTCTTATCCAACCTGGTCTCTATACTCATCTCCCTTCGTCATCTCTCCCTAGGAAGGACATGGTGACGTCACTCATCACAGGGTCCTGGGAGCTAAAGACCTCTTCACTGACTTGGGCAAGTCATGCTGAGTGTCCCCATCGGTGACATCGGGATAGCTCTTGCACACAGCAGGTGTCCCATAAATGTTTAAATGAATAAACATCAAGTTTCTCATTCACCAACCTCTCCAAGTCTCCTCTTGATCAATTACTAACTGTGTGACTTTGGACTAGTTACTCAACTTCTCTGTGTCTCAAGTTTTCCATCCGCAGAAATACTAATATTCTATAATTTGTTAAAGGTAAAGAATGTCTTATGGTTTCTGTTGTCCTCAGAGACAGCACAGAGTAGTTGCTCTACAAATGCGAGTGACGAGTAAGTGGATGGATGAAGCCCTGTCCCCCTCTACCCAGGGTTCTGGTGGCCAGCTCGGGCCAGCCCGGGAAGGCGTGCTCAGGAGGCCACTCACCCAGGCGCTTCATGAACTCGTCGTAGTTCTTCTCACTCTCCAACTCGAACTTGCCACTGAAGGCCATGCTGCAGGGAGGGCCGGAGGCCAGAGAGGAGCAAGCAGAAGAGGCCGGTGCTGAGCCACCTGGAACCCCCGCTTATAAACGCTCCCAGCTGCCGGGGCTCAGCCCCCAAATCACCCCACGTCTCCCTCCTGCCCCTGGAGAGGAAGCACGTGCTGCTTTATGACGTGGGCAGGGCCCGGAGGGACAGAGCCCTGCGGTTATTCACCCTGGGGAAATGCCAGGCGTCAGACATCGCCCTTCCCCTCAAGGCCAGGGTCAGGACTGCCGGGAGCCTGGGGAGTCAGCCCCTCTCTGCCCGTCCCTCCCTCCATTCCCCATGTCCTATCCCTTCTGTTCCCATCTCCCCTTCACTCATTCACTCCCTCCTCGTCAAATGCGGTGCATTGAGCGCCCACTTCACGCGGGGCCAGCCCTGAGCAGGCACAGATGACTGAGACACACACTTGTCTAGTCCAGCCCAGGGACAAGGCACAGGCCTGCAGGGTGTGATGGTGTCCCAAGCAAAAAGCAGATGTGTGGCGGGGCGCGGGGAAGGAGCCCCGGTGTCCAGCCAGGGGCTGGAGCATCTTTGGGGAGGAGGTGGCCCTTGATACGGGGCTTGAATCACCAACAGGATTTGGATGCAGAGAGAAGCAGGAAGGTTGGAGGGGACAGTGGGACAAAGGCAGGAAGGGCCACCATGAAAGGGAAAAAAATGACTTTGACTGCAGCAAACAGCCTGGAGGGGAACAGACAATAAGGGTGAAGATAAAGCAGCCAGAGTAGAGCAGCAGCCAGGGACAGGGCAGAGGGGGGGAAGAGTGCCGGGGGCCCTGGGGACCTCTGGGTGCCAGGCGCTGGGCCACGAGTTCCATGAACTTCACTTTGTTCAAGCTTCGCCATGGGAAGGGGCCCCAGGCTCAGACCCCTGACTTCCGGTTCCTGTCCTGTCTTCCAGGTGGGGCCTCCAGGTCCTCAGTGGTGACTCTGCCCTGCCTGGCTGTGGGCTGTCCCCGGATCAATCACAACAGGCAGCGAAGTGCAGAGCTCTCTGTGAAGACTCATCATCTCCCTCACCACCATCAATCAAGGAAACCTCCGCAGGGCCCTCTGCTTCTCCTGGGTCTTCTCTTCACGAACCCCTTCATTTCTATCCAAAGTAGGCTCGTTGGGGATGTAGCTCAGTTGGTAGAGTGCTTGCCTTGCATGCCCAGGGTCCTGAGTTCAATCCCCAGCACCACACACACACATACACACACAAAATATTGTCACCCAAAATAGGCTCTACCAGACCTGGGACTAAGCAGTTTCTGAATTTATTTAAAAAAAAAAAAAAAAAGATTTTGCCATACATGATGGTGCACTCCTGTAATCCCAGCCACTTGGAGGCTGAGGCAGGACAATTACAAATTAGAGGCCAGCCTGGGCAATTTAGCAAAACCCTGCCTTAAAAATAGATGATAGATAGATAGATAGATAGATAGATAGATAGATAAAAGGGCGGGGATGCAGTTCTGTGGTGGGGCACTTGCTTAGAACACATGAGGCCCCAGGTTTGAAAGGGAGAACTACAAAATAAAATAATAATAGATAATATTTATTGTTTATTATGCATCGGGCACACTGTTGAGTGTTTACAGGGTTTATCTGATTTACTCTTCAAAACTGCTCTGAGATGTAGGTACTATTATTGTTCCATTTTGCAACAGCCAGACAGAATTTCAGAGAAGTGTAGCTGCGGCTCATGGGCAAGGAGTCAGCAGGATGCTCCTGATGGCCTCTCCAGCCGCCACTTAACTCCCTTTCCCATAGTCCTCCTGCACGGGCACAACTGTCCCCTCCTCAAGGGCCACATATCTAAGGTCATCATCAAGAGTAGGATGAAGTGGCCAGGCGCGGTGGTGCACGCCTGTAATCCCAGCACTCAGGAGGCTGAGGCAGGAGGATCGTGAGTTCAAAGCCAGCCTCAGCAAAGGCGAGGCACTTAGTAACCCAGTGAGACCCTGTCTCTAATAAAATACAAAAAAAATAAAGGGCTGGGGATGTGGCCCAGTGGTCAAGTGCCCCTGAGTTCAATCCTCGGTACCAAAAAAAAAAAAAAAAAAAAAAAAGAATAGGAAGGAATGGAGCGGGTATAGGATTAAGCTTGGCTCAACCACATCAGGAGACCGCATGTGTATCTGACCCTCCATCCACCCACACCTCCTTCCTTCACTCTCTTCCTGGGGTTCAGAGGCTCAGTCAGAGCCTCCCAGGAGGGGTAAATGAACTCAAGCTGCATCCGTATCGCAATGAGGTTTTATGGGGCAATTGAACAGAGAGAGCAACTATTCCCCCATGGAGATAAGAAGGGCCCCAAGGTTGATCCCTCTGGTGCCACAACTTCCCCCCTGGACTCTGGCTCTGACCTCAAACAGCCACCATTATCCTGTGAGTGATAACTAGAGTAGGGGCGGGACAGAGATGCTTGGGTCTTTGGTCATAGAAGGGCCTCTGGGCATCTTCCTCCTCTCCCCATCCCAGGGCCTTGTAGGTCTTGCATGGAGTAAGTTACGGTCAGAGTTGTCAGCTCCGTCATCAATTCCCCTTTTCCCTTCCCTTAGCATCTGAGAAGTCCTGGGCTTAGTCCCTAGTGCCAAAAATTTTAAAAATAAAAACATTTTTAAAAAATCAAGCAGACACAGTGACGCACGCCTGTAACCCCAGTGGCTTGGGAGGCTGAAGCAGGAGAATCATAAGTTCAAAGCCAATCTCAGCAACTTAGAGCGAGGCCCTAAGTAACTCAGTGAGACCCTGTCTCTAAATAAAAATTATTTTGAGTAAAAGGAAAAAAGATTTATTTCTTTGCTAGTGAAGGAGAAATACAGAGGACTCCTGTCCAAAGACTGTGATTCTGCCCATCACCAGGAACAGGGGGGCTTTTTTTTTTTTAATATTTATTTATTTGCTTTAGTTGTACACAATGTGTTTTATTTGTACGTGGTGCTGAGGATCGAACCCGGGCCTCGCACGTGCTAGGCAAGCGCTCTACCGCTGAACCACAATCCCAGCCCCAACAGGGGGGCTTCTAAAGAGGTGATTTAAAGGCTACATTCCCCATGTTCTCTGTTGGAGTAGTAATTCACTTGTTAATTTGGGAGAAGTTATTTCTGAGATCTTAAATAAAATAATTTTTAAAAAGGGCTGGGGCCAGGCGCAGTGGCGCACGCCTGTAATCCTAGCACTTTGGGAGGCTGAGGCAGGAGGATCGCGAGTTCAAAGCCAGCCTCAGCAATGGTGAGGCACTTAGTGAGACCCTGTCTCTAAATAAAATACAAAAAAAGGGCTGGGGATGTGAGCCAGTGGTTGAGTGCCCCTGAGTTCAATCCCTGGTAACACACACACACACACACACACACACACACACACACAAAGAAGAAGAAGAAGAAGAGAAATGAGAGAAATGCAGAGGTCCCTAAGAAAGTAAAGCTGGCTCTTTACTTACTCACAATGACTGGATAGAGACCCTGAGGTCTATCCTAGCTCTTCCTGCCACTCACTGGTGGTGCAGCCTTGGGCAAGTTATTTGTCTTCCTTTATCTCAGTTTTCTCATCTGCAAAATGGAGATAATAATAGTGTCCACCTGAAAGGGATGTTATCAGTAATAAATAGGTTCATTTTTGTTTTGTTTCTGTGGGGTTTTGTTTGTTTGTTTTGGACGGGGGGGGGGGGGGGGGTTCAGCCCAGGAGTGCAGTACCACTGAGCTACATCCTCAGCCTGAAGTCACTGGGATTGCAGGCATGTGCCACCGCACCAGGCTTAAATGAGTTCATTCTTGTAAAGCACTTTCTACAGAGCCCAGCACGGGGCATAACAGTGTGTTGGGTCAACATGGAGGCCGGGGGGCTGTGCAGCCTGGACAGGGCTGTGTTTGATGGGCCGGGTTCGCAGTGATCAACATCTCCCTCATCTCCCAGTGGCAGGTGCCTCAGGGCTCAGTCCTCCCCCTTGTCTTTGCTCTGAGTGCTCATTCCATCCGGCCCAGAGCTTAAAACACCAGCTAATGCTGGTGACTCCATTTTTTTTCTTCTTCTTCTTCATCTCAGACCCCTCCTCAAGATTTGGGATATCCAACTGCCCACCTCACAGCTCCACCCCATATCTCATGTCACCTCAAACTTCACATCCACACCTCTGTCCTGCTGGCCTGGCACAGTCTGCCCCTCCTGTGGGCTTCTCTCTCCCAGTTGAAGGGGAAATAGTAGGAACTGAGATCTAACACGCACCAGCTCTGAGTCGAGTCCCGTGCTAAATGCTTCACGTGAATTATCACACTACGCAGATGAAGAAACAGGGATGTGGCTTAGTGGTTAAGTACCCCTGCTACCAAAAGGGAAAAAAGAAAGAAAGGAAGGAAGGAAGGAAGGAAGGAAGGAAGGAAGGAAGGAAGGAAGGAAGGAGACACAGGAGTGCATGCCTGTGATCCCAGAGACTCTGGAGGCTGAGGCAGGAGGATGGTGAATTTGATATCAGCCTCTGCAACCTAGTGAGGCCCTAAGGACTTAGCAAGACCCTGTATCAAAATAAAACATAATAGAGGGCTGGGGATGTGGCTCAGTGGTTAATCACCCCTGGGTTTAATGCCAGGTACCAAAAAAAAAAAAAAAATGCCCAAGAGGAATGTGGTAGTCTGTCTCTGTAGTTATACTCATGACTATAACTAAATGCAACAATTTCATTAATATATGGCCTCCAGCTTGATGAGGCTTTTAGAGACTGTTTGCTGCTTTCATATTACTCCATACTGCTGGATACTGTACCAAGCATTCATTTGGCATCTCATTTATTTCACACAAAAACTTCTGAAGGAGTCGGGCGCGGTGGCGCACGCCTGTAATCCCAGCACTTTGGGAGGCTGAGGCAGGAGGATCGCGAGTTCAAAGCCAGCCTCAGCAAATGCCAGGCACTTAGCAACTCAGTAAGACCCTGTCTCTAATAAAATCCCAAAAAAGGGCTGGGGATGTGGCCCAGTGGTCAAGTGCCCCTGAGTTCAATCCCTGGTACAAAAAAAAAAAAAAACTTCTGAAGACAGCCAGGCGTGGAGGCACATGCCTATAATTCCAACAGCTCAGGAGCCGGAGGCAGGAAGATCACAAGTTCAAAGCCAGCCTCAGCAACTTAGCATCTGAGCAAGTTAGGGAGATCCTGTCTCAAAATAAAAACTGAAAGTCAGGGATGGTGGTACACACCTGTAATCCCAGAGGCTTGGGAGGCTGAGGCAGGAGGATTGAGAGTTCAAAACCAGTCTCAGCAATGGTGAAGTGCTAAGCAACTCAGTGAGACCCTGTCTCTAAATAAAATACAAAACAGGGCTGGGATATGGGTCAGTGACTGAGTGCCCTGAGTTTAACCCCCAGTACCCAAAATAAATAAATAAAATAAAAAATAAAAAGTGCTAAGTATGTGGCTTAGTTGTTAAGTGCCCCTGGGTTCAACCCCCAGTACCAAACAAATAAAATGAAAACTTCTCAGGGAGTGATAATAATCCCTATTAAAAGAAAAAAAGGCGGGGTGCGGTGGCGCATGCCTGTAATCCCAGCACTTGGGAGGCTGAGGCAGGAGGATCATGAGTTCAAAGCCAGCCTCAGCAATGGCAGGCACTTAGCAACTCAGTGAGACCCTGTCTCTAAATAAAATACAAAAAAGGGCTGGGGATGTGGCCCAGTGGTCGAGTGCCCCTGAGTTCAATCCCTGGTACCAAAAAAAAAAAAAAACTTCTGAAGACAGCCAGGCGTGGAGGCACATGCCTATAATTCAACAGCTCAGGAGCCGGAGGCAGGAAGATCACAAGTTCAAAGCCAGCCTCAGCAACTTAGCATCTGAGCAAGTTAGGGAGATCCTGTCTCAAAATAAAAACTGAAAGTCAGGGATGGTGGTACACACCTGTAATCCCAGAGGCTTGGGAGGCTGAGGCAGGAGGATTGAGAGTTCAAAACCAGTCTCAGCAATGGTGAAGTGCTAAGCAACTCAGTGAGACCCTGTCTCTAAATAAAATACAAAACAGGGCTGGGATATGGGTCAGTGACTGAGTGCCCCTGAGTTTAACCCCCAGTACCCAAAATAAATAAATAAAATAAAAAATAAAAAGTGCTAAGTATGTGGCTTAGTTGTTAAGTGCCCCTGGGTTCAACCCCCAGTACCAAACAAATAAAATGAAAACTTCTCAGGGAGTGATATATAATCCCTATTAAAAGAAAAAAAGGCGGGGTGCGGTGGCGCATGCCTGTAATCCCAGCACTTGGGAGGCTGAGGCAGGAGGATCATGAGTTCAAAGCCAGCCTCAGCAATGGCAAGGCACTTAGCAACTCAGTGAGACCCTGTCTCTAAATAAAATACAAAAAAGGGCTGGGGATGTGGCCCAGTGGTCGAGTGCCCCTGAGTTCAATCCCTGGTACCAAAAAAAAAAAAAAAAGAAAGAAAGAAAGGAAAAGAAAAAAGTCTGGGCTCAGAAAAGTTACCTGACTGGTCCAAGGTCACACAACTATCCATTGATGAAGCTTGGAGGGGGATTCCACTCCTTCTGACCTGAAGTGGTACTTGCTGCCACTTGGGAGCCTGCTGTGCTTTCTGATGAAAATCAGAATGTTGGTTTTTAATGCACAAGGAGATCTGTAGGAGATCTGTAAGTCGTACAGCTTTCAAGTAACTCACTCAATATACATTCGCGGAGCACCAGGCTGTGTGTCAGGAGCAGAGACGCAGAGAAGGCCGTCCTCGCCCCACTGATGGAAGCGCCCAGCCTCCCCTTCCCCAGAGCATCCCTGCCCTTAGCCCCAATTCCTCTCCTGCCCAGCCAATGGGTGCGACACTTCCTCTCCCAGGGCCCTCAGCATCCTTGGGCCACACCAGCTTCCCACCCCCCATCCTTAGGCCAAAAAGCATTTATCTATTTATCTGTCTCCAGGGCAGCTAACGGGAGCCAGAAAAGATGCCACCACAAGTCTTGGTTCTTCCTCTGCAGGGCTCTGGAACAGCTCAGTGGTCTTTTCTCACCGGGTGAATCCCACCCCGTGCCCCATATCAACCGGTTTGGAATAAGCCTTAGTTTGTTACCAAGCTCCTGTATCACCCCCACCACCCTAGGGCCCGCTCAGTGCTGGGGCCCAGCTGTCGCTTCCAATAGCCACATCATAATCCACTGGAGGGATCTACCACAGCTTATTCAACCTGTCCCCTATTGTTGGACAGGTAGGTTAGGAAGAGAAAAGTGCACGCATAAAAAGGAAACACCCCCACATGGGAAAAACATTATTCAGGAACACGTCTTCACAGGAATAGGATTATCTGAGGCAAGGAGGGCAGGGTCATAGACTAGTGGGGAATCGTGACCTCTGAGACAACGACCCCAGTAGGCAAGTCCTGTAGTCACTGGGACTTCACTGGGAAGTCTTCACCAGACAGGGAAATCTTAGTTTTGTACTTGATCGGTGTCTCTATCTGTTCCACTCCCCACTTTTGAGCTAATGGGATTTCTGACTGGTGTAGACAAAGCCCTTGGGGTTACCAGAAACCTACTTGAGCTAACCTAGGCCAAAATGGGAGATGGATTAGGTTGAACCATGTGTAATTGCTGACTTATAAAAACAATTTCATATAGTTCATCCTAATAAGGATGCAGGAGCATCTCAGAAAATCCCAGGGTAGAGGCTGAGGTGGGAGGTTCCCAATTTGGAGGCCTACCTCCAACTAAGGGAGGATCTAAGCAACTTAGGAAGACTCTGTCTCAAAATTTTAAAAATATAAAAATAAAAAGCTGAGAATATAGCTCAATGGAAAAAAATCACCCCTGGATTCAATCCCCAGTATCAAAAAAGAAAAGAAAAGCCAAGTATAGAAAATGCAATCTGGGCTCATGAGGAACAAGAACCAGGAACTGGAAAGCTCAGGAGCCCTCTGTCATATTCTCCCGCCCTCTCCTCTTTCTCTCTCTCTCCTTCTTTCTCTGTGTCTACTTCTTTTTCTGCTGCAAGCAATATGGCTTCCTTGCAGGAAGGGAAGCATCTGATTGGTCCATCCCAGGTCACATGTTCCGTGCTCCCAGGGGCTGTAGGCAGGAAGGCTGAGCTCTTGGTTGCAGACTCTTAATTGTAAACAGTGGGAACTGATTTGAGCAGAAAAGAAATTTATTGAAACGGGATCAATTAGGTCACAGAATTTTCAGGCTTGAAAAACAAGCAGGGACAGGAGAGGACAAATAGCTAGAACCACAGTCACAGTCACGTGACATAAATGTTTTGTGGGGATCCTGCTGCCAGTACTAACAAAACCTGGACTGGACAGTTGTACCTTTATTAACGGTAGCACTACAGGCTGGCAGAGCAGCCACCATTCCCCGGGGCACAGGATACCGCCGCCGCTGCCACCAGATTCTCTTGGCCCTGCTTATTTTCATCACAAGCTGCAGAGACTGAGCCCAAGTGAAAAGAAGGAACCCTCAATGCCGGGGGATGGGACATGAGAATCTGCCTTTTCAGCTTGGGAAGTGGACCCTGCCTTCCATCGGGGTCCACGTAGTGGGGAGTTCTTTAAATATCAGAGAGCATCTGTAATCTCAGTGACAAAGGAAGCTGAGGCAGAAGGATTTTAACTTTGAGGTCAGCCTCAGCAACTTGGTGAGATCCTGTCTCCAAAGAAAATTTAAAAAGGGCTGGGGAGGTACCTTGGTGCTAGAACATTCCCTAGCATGTTTGAGGCCCTGGGTTCGATCTCTAGGGTAGGGAACAAACAAACAACAAACAACAACAACAACAACAAAAAGCGCAGAGCAGCAGATAGCAAGAAGGAAAGAAGAAACCAACTCCTGGGGCACAGCCATCTGGTCAACCACTTTCTTTCTTTCTTTCTTTTTTTTTTTTTTTTTTTTTTTTTGGTCCCGGGGATTGAACTCAGGGACACTCGACCACTGGGCCACATCCCCAGCCCTTTTTTGTATTTTATTAGAGACAGGGTCTCACTGAGTTGCTAAGTGCCTCACCATTGCTGAGGCTGGCTTTGAACTTGCGATCCTCCTGCCTCAGCCTCCCAAGTGCTGGGATTACAGGCATGCGCCACCAGGCCCAGCCTGGTCAACCACTTTCAACAGTCCTGCAGCCTTACATGCTGCACTCAAGATTCAAAGTTCCAGGGACTGGGGGAAATAGCTCAGTTGGTAGAGTGCTTGCATTACATGCACAAGGCCTTGGTTCGACCCCCAGTACCCCTCCCAAAAAAAAAAAAGATTCAAAGTCCCAACTGGGCTACCTGCTGCCTTCATCCCTTGTGCAGATCACTTAACCTCTGTGCCTAGCACATTAGAGCTGGTAATTAAAACCCACCTTAACGACTAGATAACACAATACATGAAGGCACTTAGCAAAAGGCTGGCACCTAGCACACACAGAGGCTCCCCAACTTGCATTGGACTTACATCCCAATACAGCCACCATGAATTGAAAGCACTTAATATAGCCAAGCCACTGAACATCCTAGCTTAGTCACACGCACACCGGAGAGCATCACTGTCCCCCCTCACGATCGCATGGCTGACCAGAAGCTGCCCAGCATCACAAACTAACCAAATAAAAGATCAAAATTCAAAGCATGGTTTCCACTCAATGTCTATCATTTTGCAAGATCAATCGTCAAGTTCAAAGAGTATCAGTAGAACCTGTGTATGACAAGGGCTCTCTGTACTTTATAAATATTAGCTACTAAAAAAATACCCGGAGACAAAGCCCAACTGTGCTAGCTAGGAATATGTATCCGCTCCTGGAGGTGGGTGAAGGGTCTTGATCAACAGGTCCAGGAAGACACACAGGCAGCAGGGTGTTGGGGGGGACTAGCTCTCGAAGGGACGTAGAGGTGTGTCTTACATTCTCATGAACACGGAAGATAAGAACCTCAGTACCCACTATGATTTCTCAGCTTCCCAGGACTGAAAAAGGAGATCACCTGCTCTCACGTCTATAGGGCTGATCCTGAATGGGGCCAGAGTTTGGAAGGAGGAGGAGGAAGAGGATGAGAGGCAGGACCAATAACATCTAAATCATCACCTTGCCTCCAAACTTACATCCCAAACAGCCCCTGGCCCTTGGAAAATACTGCTTCGGGCCAAAAATCAGATGCCAAAAGGTCTTCTGTGCAGTGATGCATCCGCCCCTCTCCTGCCGCTGGCTAACCGTGATTAATTCCTGTGGCAGCCACGGGAATCATTCCTAATGAATTTCTAATGAACTCATTTGGTGTTAATGCGGTGTGTAATTCTGCAGGACACTCATTATAATTTAGCCTTATTAAGCCTCTAGTTATTGGGAACTACTATTGCTCTAAGCTCCTAAGCCAGGAGAAAAGTAATTATGTGGAGCAGGCAGTTAAATTATGGGAAGGATTGGACATTCAGAGAAGGCCAAGAAGTAGCTGTTCCGATTTCTTTCTCCACGGGGTGCACTGCTCCACAAAGGAGAACAGGCTTTGAGCTGAGGCCAGGGACGCCCACCCTGACCGCACGTGCTGGAATGTGAGAGCTGTGCATGCTGAGATTTTTTAGGGCCATCCAAAGGTGGGCCTGGTTCGGAATGGTCTACCCACGGATCTGCTGCTTGGATCTGAATCTCCACCGGGGGATGGGTTCCTTCCCGTCTAAGGTGCTGTTCCAGATTGAAAGGTGATCCACGGCGCACCTCACGGTTCACAAAGCAGGCACAGGGAGGTTATCTCATCTGATCATTATCACATCCCAATCATTGTCATTAAATCCCTTTGACAGATAAGGAGATGGAGGTTCAGAGAGGTGAAGCACCTGAGTTACCAAGGTCACTGACTGCCAGAACGAGGAACAGAACCCACAACTCCAGCAGCCAGGGGAATTTCCAGCTCAGCCCTCCTTTATTGCCTGCGAGGCTTCTCATGCCTGTGTGACTCACACTTTCACTTAGATCCAATGTTTCTTGAGATCGGAGCCCTTTCTATGGAGGTGGGTGAGGCATTTGACTCTATTTGTATATTATTCCATTTTCCATTGCTATAACAAAATGCCTGAAGTGACTTAAAAAGAAAATAAGTTGAGCTGGGGATGTAGCTCAATGGTAGAGCACTTGACCTAGCAACGCCTGCCCTCTATCGCCGCCCGCCTCCCCAATAAAAAAGAAAAGAAGTTTCTTTGGCTCACAGTTTTGGAGGCCAAAAGTCCAAACAATATGGCACCAGCTCTTGC
The DNA here is from genome assembly GCA_025594165.1 of Tamias sibiricus. NCBI lineage: Eukaryota > Metazoa > Chordata > Mammalia > Rodentia > Sciuridae > Tamias > Tamias sibiricus. Next base: position 19,774,183 of record CM046662.1, read on the forward strand.
AATGGCCCCACGGCTATATCAGTGGCACCATGGTGGCAAGAGGGAGGACACATGGCAAGACAGGAGTCCAGATAGCTGAGGGGTAAGGCTCCCCCTCTCACAATAACCACTTTCATAAGAACTAATTGTAATCCAGGCACAGGAGTCCACACCTGTAACCCCAGCAACCTGGGAGGCTGAGGTAGGAGGATCACCAGCCTCAGCAACAGTGAGACCCTCAGCAACTCAGTGAGACCCTTTCTCAAAATAAAAAGGGCTAGGGATACTGCTCAGTGGTTAAGCACACTGGGTTCAATCTCTGGTACAAAAAAAAAAAAAAAAAAAAGATATTGCAAGACGTGGGCATATAGCTCAGTGATAAAGGACACTTGAGATCAATCCCAATACCACACACACACAAACACACACACACATATACACACACACATAAATAATTGTGTGCATGTGTGAGAAGGGATGTATTTGTATCCTCGTCTCTGTGTATGTAGGAGATGTATGCTTTCCTGTGTATATTAGGGGTGTATCACTGTGAATACACGTGCATACATATTAGTATGTGCTACTTCATTGTGCTCAGCTGTGGGGTTTTTGGTTTTATTTTGTGATACTTGAATTGAACCCAGAGCCTCATGCTTACTAGGCAAGTGCTCTACCACTGCGCTACCTCGCCAGTCCTCTTTATTTGGAGACACAGTCTTGCTAATTGCCCAGGCTGGCCTCAGACTTCCCATCCTCCTGCCTCAACCGCTCCAGTAGCTGGGGTTACAGGCAAGTGCCTCTGCTTTCAGGCGTGACTTTCTCTGCTTGGCTCTGGATCTGCTTGTGGACAGCTTTGTGGGCGTGTATAGGTGGGAGACTTTGTTTATGGAAAGGAGGTATCTGTAGGAGCCCTGTTTGGGGAGATGGCTTAAATTGCGGTTGACTATGGGCCATGGAGTTTTGGGCATTGCTGCCTTCCGTAGTCTCACGGACTTGGCCTGGGATCCGTGGGACTTGGCCTGGGATCTCGAGTGACTTGGCTGAGATTGCTGATCGGGTCATCGCCATTTTGGTGGTGTGTGTGGCGCGTGTTAGTTGTTGTTAGAGCCACAGAGAAAAGTTATCAAAATAAAAAGCTGTTTGTTTCCAGTTTGCCTCTGAACTTCTTCCCGTGGCTTCGTTGCTCCAAGCGGCCATCGCTTCAGGTGGCAACAGGTATCTGTTGGACATATTGGGCTACAAATAAAAGAAATCATTCAAGGGGCTGGGGTTGTGGCTCAGCGGTAGAGCGCTCGCCTCGCACGTGCGCGGCCGGGTTCGATCCTCAGCACCACGTAAACGTAAATGCATTGCATTGTGTACAACTAAAGCAAATAAATAAATATCTTTTAAAAAATCATTCAAAAAATAAATAAAATTATTATCTCACATGACTGGAATTCCAGAGATGGGGGTGGGGGGACTCTGGAGGTGGCTAAAGGTATGGCTCCATTAATGTCACTGGGCTCTGAGTGTTTTACACCATTCCTCGGTGATGGTCACAAAACGGCTGCCGCAATTCTATACCCCTCCCTCATCCACATACTACAGAATCCAGTGACAGAGGGGGCTGGGGTTGTGGCTCAGCGGATTCTTAGAGTTAGAGCGCTCGCCTCGCACATGCGCGGCCCAGGTTCAATCCTCAGCACCACATAAACATAAATGCATTGCATTGTGTACAACTAAGGCAAATAAATAAATATTTAAAAAAAGAATCCAGTGACAGAGTCTTTGCTTCTTGGGTGACTTTCTTAAGAATGAGGATGCTCTGAGCCAACTCCCCCATGTCTCATTGGCTAGAAAACTTGGTCATATAACCAAAGCTAAACCGATCTCTGTCAAGGGGACTGAGATCACCATCGTCGGCTTAGACTAACCAGGATCCCACCTCTGGAGCTGGAGATGGAACTGGCCTTTCAAAGGGGAAGGCTGGGCTGGAGATGCGGCTCAGCGGCAGAGCTCTTGCCTGGCATGCGCCAGGCTGTCGGCCAGTGGTGGGCATCTGCCAGGAAGGAAGATGGTGGGAGCGGATGTTGGATAGACAGTCAACAGTGCCTACTGCAAAGGAATGTGCATGTGTGTGTGTGTGTGTGTGTGTGTGTGTAGTGTAGGCTTGTCTTTTTGTAAGTGTACGTGTTTGTACATAAATGAACGTGGTATTTGTACATATATGATGACAAATCATTCCAAAACACGTAAGTGTATGATACGTGTAGATGTCTATTCACATATTGTTGCATGACAAATCATTGCTGAGGCTGGCAAAACACAATGGCTTAAAGTGACAAGTTTTACCATATCCCATGATTCCGTGGGTCAGGAATTTGGGTAGGGTGTGGCTGGATAGTCAAGTGGGTCACTCACTGGTCTATGTTCAACAGCAGCAGCTGGGTGAGCTGGAAGGCCCACGCAGCTGACTCACGTGTCTGACATGTCCTCGCGCCTCCGCGTGGCTCCCCTCTCTCTGTGAATAGCCTGGGCTTCCTCACAACACGGCGGTCTCAGGATGGCGGGAATGGTTTCCAAGAAGGAGGAAATGAAAGCTTCCATCCTTGTTCAAGCCTGGATCTCAGAACATTGCTTCAACCACAAATCCTCAAGAAGAGAGAAATGGAATTTACTTTTTTTCTGTTTCTGGCAGTCCTAAGGATTGAACCCAGGGCCTCACACATGCTAGTAAAGCATGCTACCACTGAGCTACACCTCCAGCCCTTTTTATTTTTATTTATTTATTTATTGAGACGAGGGTCTAACCAGGTTGTCCAGGCTGGTCTTGAAGGGCAAAGCATCACACCGGGGACAGCCGTGCAGCCAAAAGATTTATTCAACAGCCTTCGTGGCTGGTAGCGAAAACCGGAAAAGAGGTGCTCTGGTCGAAGGTCGAAGAGGTGGGAGAGGGGAGTCAGGAGGAAGGGAGTGTGCAAGCTCTGGACAGAAGGTGGGTGCTTGGTTGCACCGGCTGGGATCTCTGGAGCTGTCGGCTAAAGCAGCTGCTGTCTGGCTGGAGGCTGGAGCTGTCAGCTGGGAGTGGCCATTGGGCTGAAGGTGGTCGGTCTGGAGCTGTCGGCTGGGGCAGCTGCCGTCGGCTGGAGGCCATGGGTCTGGAGCTGCGGCTGGGGCAGCTGCCGTCGGCTGGAGGCGATGGGTCTGGAGCTGTTGCAGTGGCTTCCTCCTCTCTGCAGCGACGAGCCGATGTATCTGTCTTCCTCCTCTCAGCAGTGACGAAAGCCGATGTTTGTGTCCGTGTGTCTCTCTCTGTCTGATCTGAGTCTCTCAGACAGGGCCTTATATAGGGATTTCTGGTGGGGGGGGGTGCACTAGAGCAACCCCAACACCATTGGCTCTTTGCTCATAGAACAGGGTGACCTTAAAGCCTATTGGCTCTTGCCTGGGGAAAAGAAACATTCTGCCCGGGGAAGAAACATCCTGCCTGGGGGGGAAAAACATCCTGTCCGGGGGGAAGAAACATCCTGCCGAGAATGAAACAAGGTTGCTTCTCTCAGGATGTGGAGAACTCTGGGGGGAGGGTAACCTATCTATCAGGTCTTACTTGTGATCCTCCTGCACGTTGCCCACCATGCCCAGCTTAGAATTCACTGTTTGGCCGGTGGGGCAGCACACTCATACAGAGAACGAGGGACCCAATGGCAGCCATCTTTGAAAACTATCTACCCCAGTGCGAATAAGGGAGGGTGCGTGAACACAGGTTTGTCTGTGTACATTTTCACACGTGTGCATTGCAGGTGGGTGTGTGCACTCGAGAGTGGGTATGTAAGTGTGCATGTGTCTGTTTAATACGCAGTACTGTTTATGGGAATGTGAGGGACCCTGTGTATCCATACACACAAGGAGATACTCACACGTGCACAGGTGTGACCGTTCTCCTGGGCGAGGGGCTACACTACATGGTAGGGGAAGTCGATGGTGCTCACCCCGCCCCTGTGGCCTTCCTGGGGATGTTCCCCGAGACAGCAAGTCCTAGCTGAGGTAACAATTAATCATTACTGGGATCCTGTCCTTGACTGTGAGAACTTGGGTCCCAAGCCTGGAAGAGGACCCAGTGCAACCAAAAGAGCCAGGCCAGCAGTGGGGTAGGAGACTGACACTTTTTTTTATTTTATTAGCTGAGAAACTTCTGGGCCCGGGGTTTTCTACCTGGGGCACCACAGGCTCCCCAAAAGCCAATAGGAAAGCTTAGTTGCTACAAGTCCCCTCCTTGGTCCCCACCCCTCCCCACCCCAGGGGCTGTAAACCCACAGGACAGAACTTCTCAGACATCAGGAAGCCAAAGCTCAAGGCCGCTTAGCAGGGTGAGGCCCCCCTTCCGTGGGTAGGCCCTTGGGGCTTGGCTTGCTTTCATTTTCCAGAGAGCGTTTCACAGTGAAGAAAATAAAGCTGGCGGCTGCTGGGCTCAGCGGCACATGCCTATAATCCCAGCCGCTCAAGAGACTGAGGCAGGAGGATCACGAGTTCAAAGCCAGCCTCAGCAACTTAGCGAGGTGCTAAGCAACTCAGTGAGACCCTGTCTTTAAATAAAATACAAAAAAGGGCTGGGGATGTGGCCCAGTAGTTGAGTGCCCCTGGGTTCAATCCCTGGTACCAAAAAAAAAAAAAAAAAAAAAAGGCTGGATGCCGTGGCCCCCCTGCCTGTAATTCCAGAGATTTAGGAGGTTTGGGCAAGAGGATGTCAAATTCAAGGCCAGCCTCAGCAATTTAGTGAGACCCTGCCTCAAAACAAAATTAAAAGGGTGGGGGGGCCCTGGGAATGTAGCACCCTGGAGATATAGCTCAATGGTTAGAACACCCTTGCGTTCAGTTCCCGGTCTCTCTCTCTCTCTCTCCCTGTCTCTCTCTCTCTCTCTCTGTCTCTCTCTCTCTCTCTCTCTCTCTCTCTCTCACACACACACACACACACACACACAAAGGCAGGTGTGGAGAAGACACGGACAACACCTACTTTTGCCAGCCACTATACATCCTCTGGATTTTCACCCAGTTAACACAGTGAATTTTTGTTTGATTTTTTTTTTTTTTTTTTTTTTTTTTTTTTTTGGTACCAGGGATTGAACCCAGAACTGCTTAACCACTGAGCCAAATCACCAGCCCTTTTTTATTTTTTATTTTGAGACAGGGTCTCAAAATAGGCCTTGCTAAATTGCTGAGTCTGACTTTGAACTTGGCAATCCTTTTGCCTCAGCCTCCTGAGACACCTGGGGTCACAGGCAGGTGCCACCACACCCAGCCCACAGTGAGCCTTAACAGAAGAGAAAAAGGATGCTCAGATAAAAAAAGCAACTTGTTTGAAATTTTTCGCGATAAGAGACTTAAATGGTTGCAACTTTGAGAACTAAATGGGAGTGTCTAGTGAGGGTCAACAGTACTCAGCGGTACATAAGAGTAAAGCTTGCCTAACATGCTGCTACGGTGCTTGCCCATGTGCTAGGCCCTGGATCTGATCCCCAGTGCTGCAAATAAAGGGTCTCGTTTTCTTTTTTTTTTTTCTTTTCTTTTCTTTTTTTTTTTTTTTTTTTTTTTTTTTTTTTTGCAACTGCCTAGTATTTCATTCTGACTCCACCTAATAGGTTTAGCTATTCACCCATTGATGGACTGTGGAGAGTATTTCTAGTTTTTCTTAGAACAACAACAATAAAAGACTACAGCAGAATAATGCTGTCTGTGCATTATTTTATTTCACATCTGTAAGATTTATAGCAGGATTCAGTCCGCTGAACAGCTGAGTCAGGGTATTGCCAGGTACTGGCAGAGTCCTCCGTGAGGGCGGTGCCAACTCATCCCACCACCCCCGAGCACCGATTGGGACTTCCTCCCCGGTCTCTCCACCCCAAGGCTGAGCTTGAAGGGAAAATCAGGTGTGGCCTGGCCAGGAGGAAGGGAGGGGCCACCCCAAGAGAAGCCCAGAGCCCGAGAACAGAGAAGGCGCCTCGGGACAGTCCTGTGACATGAGCTGGTAACACAAACCTCTCCCTCAAATAAGGACCCAACCAGAGGTGGCCGCTGTCTTCCCTAAGGCCTCTGTCCGCCACAGCAGGAAGAGGTGGGGCCTGAGAGACCAAAGATGGGAATGCAGGGCCCTGGTCTGCTCTCTGAGTCCAACAGGTGACCTTGAGCGAATGCCTACCTCCACCTACGATGCTGAACACTCATATGCATGACATCTCATAACCCTGCCAGGCTGGTACCTCTGCAGCCTGAGCTCAGAGAGGTTAGGAAGCCTGCCCAAGGGCGTCCAGCAGCAGATTCAGGATTCAAAGCCAAGACTAACACTGTATTCCACTTTGCGCTGGAGCCTCAGTTCATCCCTCAGTGGGAGAATGGGGCGTCACTGTGCTTACATTTTTTTCCATCTCAGAAAGTCATCTGTTGTGTGACTCCCCAGTCAGGGAGACCCTGGCTGGAGGTGGAGGTGCAGACAGACTCTTGGCCACACTCTTTGTTCCTTGCTCCATTTCTTGCAGGAAGGCCTGTCTCTCTTTGGTAGCCCTCCCTTGGGGCTTCATCTCTCCTGTCTGGCTTGAAGGTGTAAGTTGGGCTATGAGCTCCCTGGTGGGCAAAAACCCCACTGGGGAATGTCTGAGACGAGGAAGAGAGATAGACAGACACAGAAAGACAGGTAAGAGGAAGAAGGAGGCCTCAGTAGAAAAACAGGGAAGGCCGGGTGCGGTGGCGCACGCCTGTAATCCCAGCACTTGGGAGGCTGAGGCAGGAGGATCAAGAGTTCAAAACCAAAGCCATATGCAACAAAATGAAATTAAACCTGTATCTCTCACCATGCACAAAATTCAATTCAAAGTGGATCAAGGACTTAGGAATTAGACCAGAGACAATACACCTAATAGAAGAAAAAAAGTAAGCTACAATTTCCAACATGTCAGATTAGGCTCCAAGTTCCTTAACAAGAATCCTGTAGAGTAAAAATTATTACCAAGAATTGATGAATGGGATAGATTTAAGCTAAAAAGCTTCTTCTCAGCAAAAGAAACAGTCAGTGAGGTTAATAGAGAACCAACTAACTGGGAACAAATATTTAATACATGCACATCAAATAGAGAACTAATTTCTAGAATATATAAAGAACTCAAAAAACTTGACACCAAAAAAACAAATAATCCAATCGATAAATGGGCTAAGGAATTGAAAAGACACTTCTCAGAAGAAGATACACGATTAATCAACAAATACATGAAAAAATGCTCAACATCGCTGGCAATTAGAGAAATGCAAATCAAAACTACTCTAAGATTTCATTTCACTCCAGTCAGAATGGCAGCTATCAAGAACACAAACAACAATAAATGTTGGAGAGGATGTGGGGAAAAAGGCACCCTCATACATTGCTGATGGGACTGCAAAATGGTACAACCATTATGGAAAGCAGTTTGGAGATTTCTTGGGAAAATGGGAATGGAACCACCCTATGACCCAGCCATCCCACTCCTGGGTCTATTCCCAAAGGACTTAAAAACAGCATATTACAGTGACACAGCTACCTCAATGTTTATAGCAGCACAATTCACAATAGCTAGGTTGTGGAACCAACCTAGATGTCCTTCGGGTAGATGAATGGATAAAGAAAATGTGGTATATATACACAATGGGATTTTTACTCAGCAATAACAGAGAATAAAATAATGACGTTCGCGCAGGTAAATGGATGAAGTTGGAGAATATAATGCTAAGTGAAATCAGTCAATCTCAAAAATCCAAATACCGAATGTTTCCTCTGATATAAGGAAGCCGGTTCACAGTATTGATGGGTCGGGGTACATAGGAGGATTAGAGGAACACTATAATGGTCAAAGGAAGGGAGGGGAAGGGAGGGTGCAAGGGGGGAAGGGGGAAAAAAGTGGTTGAATAAGATGGATATCATTATTCTAAATGCATGATTGAAGACTTGAATGCTGTGAATATACTTTGTATACAAACTGTTAATGTAAAAAGATGCTATATATGTATAGTATGAACTGTAATACATACTACTATAAATAAAAATTTTAAAAAATGAAAAAAAAAAAGAAAGAAACCTAAACTTACATACGTAGGCAAAAAATATAAAAATTTCAAGAAGCCTATAGTTAAAACGTTGCTAACGCTTTGAGAGATATGGCAGGTTGTTAGAAATGAACCTAGTAGTTTTTACATATCACTTTGAAAAAGAAATAAAAATTTAGACTTTAAAAAAAAAAAAAAGCCGGGCGCGGGTGGGCGCACGCCTGTAATCCAGCACTTTTGGGAGGCTGAGAGCCTCAGCAATGGCGAGGCACTTAGCAACTCAGTGAGACCCTGTCTCTAATAAAATACAAAAAAGGGGCTGGGGATAGTGGGCCGAGGTGGTCTAGTGCCGCCAGTACCCTCAGCCTCAGCTCAGTGGCGAGGCACTTAGCAACTCAGTGAGACCCTGTCTCTAAAGAAAATACAAAAAAGGGCTGGGGATGTGGCCCAGTGGTCAAGTGCCTCTTGAGTTCAATCCCCAGAACAAAAAGAAAGAAAAACAGCAAAGCTCCGCCCATCCTGCCTCTGGCTGCCGCGGAGCAGGGGGATGCCGTGACCTGGAGCGCCCTCTGGTGGTCAGTTCAGCAGGCTGGTCCCCAGGGGCAAGGAGCGGGCTGTCCACCAGCCACTACACCAGGGAGTTGTCCTTCCTCTCAGAGAAGCCAGCCTGCTAAGAGTAACAGTGAGACTCTCACAAAGGGGAGTCACAAAAGAGAAACCATGATGAGTCCGTTGTTAACAAGTCCCCAAGGGTCCTTGATCTGGAACATCCTCTAATTTGCTCCAAAAGACCTCTTTGCAGTGTCTTGGGCTGATCAGGTCAGCACCTGCTGTTCCCCCACCATCCATCGTCACTGTCTCCATCGCCTCTGAGCTGAACGCGCTGTGCTTGTGAGCACCAAGGGGCTGGAGGTTGCAGTGTGTAATGGAATACAGAAGCTGGCAGAATCATCCGGGCATTTCTCTAGTCAGTAAATACTTGCGGAGGCCCCACTGTGTGTCAAACCATGGGTTCCTGGGGATACAGGAAAAAAGGCAAGTTCCTGACCTCCAGGAATTTAGATTCCAGTTAAGGAGAGGCACACACACACACACGCACAAACAACAACAACAACAAAAACAACCCTGCTCATATGCCCAGAAGTTCTCTGAAGACCATAACACAGCAGTGGTAGAGCACGTGCCAGCACTTGCAAGTCCCTGGATTCCATCTCCAGTACTTTAAAAAAAGACAAAAGAGGAAAACGATCATACAGGAGAACGATGCACAAGTACTTGAAGAGGTCATTTTCAGATAGGGTGAACAAGGAAGGCCACAGGTCTGGCAAAGGAATATTTGTGTGCATATCTAAGACTATGGCTGCAGGAACCGTGGATGCAGGACTGCACGAAAGCTGGGGGAGGGGTTCAGCAGGCTTAGCACATGAAAGGTACAGAAGGAAGAGCAGTGTGGTTGCAGGGTGCTGATGTAGGAAAGAGTGAGAAGAGCCTGGTGCAGTGGCACCTGCCTGTAATTCCAGTGACTTGGGAGGCTGAGGCAGGAGGATCTTGACTTTGAGGTGAGGCCTAAGCAATTTAGTGAAACCTGTCTTATCACAAATAAAAACGGCTGGGAAGGGGCTGGGGACATAGCTCAGTTAGTAGAGTGCTTGCCTCACATGTACAAGGGCCTGGGTTCAATCCTCAGCAACACACGCAACACACACACATACACACACACTCAAAAAGGTCTGGGAATGTTGCTCAGTGGTAAAGTCCCCTGGGTTCAGTCCAAGTACTGCCAAAAAGAGTGGGGGCGGGAAATGATTGGAGCTGGGGTCAGAGAGGAGCCAGGGTACCTCTTAAAGGTTATGGCCAGCCAGGCGCAGTGGCACACGCCTGTAATCCCAGCACTTGGGGAGTTCACGAAACCAGCCTCAGCAGTGGCGAGGCACTTAGCAACTCAGTGAGACCCTGTCTCTAAAGAAAATACAAAAAAGGGCTGGGGATGTGGCCCAGTGGTTGAGTGCCTCTGAGTTCAATCCCCAGAACCAAAAAGGAAAAAAAAACAGCAAAGCTCCGCCCATCCTGCCTCTGGCTGCCGCGGAGCGGGGATCCGTGACCTGGAGCGCCCTCTGGTGGTCAGTTCAGCAGGCTGGTCCCCAGGGGCAAGGAGCGGGCTGTCCACCAGCCACTACACCAGGGAGTGTCCTTCCTCTCAGAGAAGCCAGCCTGCTAAGAGTAACAGTGAGACTCTCACAAAGGGAGTCACAAAGAGAAACCATGATGAGTCCGTTGTTAACAAGTCCCCAAGGGTCCTTGATCTGGAACATCCTCTAATTTGCTCCAAAAGACCTCTTTGCAGTGTCTTGGGCTGATCAGGTCAGCACCTGCTGTTCCCCCCACCATCATCGTCACTGTCTCCATCGCCTCTGAGCTGAGCGCGCTGTGCTTGTGAGCACCAAGGGGCTGGAGGTTGCAGTGTGTAATGGAATACAGAAGCTGGCAGAATCATCGGCCGGGCATTTCTCTAGTCAGGTAAATACTTGCGGAGGCCCCACTGTGTGTCAAACCATGGGTCCTGGGGATACAGGAAAAAAGGCAAGTTCCTGACCTCCAGGAATTTAGATTCCAGTTAAGGAGAGCACACACACACACACACAACAACAACAACAACAAAAACAACCCTTCTCATATGCCCAGAAGTTCTCTGAAGACCACACAGCAGTGGTAGAGCACGTGCCAGCACTTGCAAGTCCCTGGATTCCATCTCCAGTACCTTAAAAAAAGACAAAAGAGAAAACGATCATACAGGAGAACGATGCACAAGTACTTGAAGAGGTCATTTTCAGATAGGGTGAACAAGGAAGGCCACAGGTCTGGCAAAGGAATATTTGTGTGCACATCTAAGACTATGGCTGCAGGAACCGTGGATGCAGGACTGCACGAAAGCTGGGGAGGGGTTCGGCAGGCTTAGCATGTGAAAGGTACAGAAGGAAGAGCAGTGTGGTTGCAGGGTGCTGATGAAGGAAAGAGTGAGAAGAGCCTGGTGCAGTGGCACCTGCCTGTAATTCCAGTGACTTGGGAGGCTGAGGCAGGAGGATCTTGACTTTGAGGTGAGGCCCTAAGCAATTTAGTGAAACCCTGTCTTATCACAAAATAAAAACGGCTGGGGAAGGGGCTGGGGACATAGCTCAGTTAGTAGAATGCTTGCCTCACATGTACAAGGGCCTGGGTTCAATCCTCAGCAACACACGCAACACACACACATACACACACACTCAAAAGGTCTGGGAATGTTGCTCAGTGGTAAAGTCCCCTTGGGTTCAGTCCAAGTACTGCCAAAAAGAGGGGGCGGGAATGATTGGAGCTGGGGTCAGAGAGGAGCCAGGGGTACCTCTTAAAGGTTATGGCCAGCCAGGCGCAGTGGCACACGCCTGTAATCCCAGCACTTGGGAGACTGAGACAGGAGGATCACGAGTTCAAAGCCAGCCTCAGCAAATGGCGAGGCACTTAGCAACTCAGTGAGACCCTGTCTCTAATAAAATACAAAAAAGGGCTGGGGGTGTGGCCCAGTGGTTGAGTGCCCCTGAGTTCAATCCCCGGTACCAAAAAAAAAAAAAAAAAAAGGTTATGGCCAGAGCCGGGCTTGGTGGAGCACACCTGTAATCCCAGTGGCGCGGGAGGCTGAGACAGGAGAATCACGAGTTCGAAGGCAGTCTCAGCAACTGGCGAGGCACTAAGCAACTCAGTGAGACCCTGTACAAATACAAAATAAGGCTGGGGATGTGGCTCAGTGGTCCAGTGCCCCTGAGTTCAATCCCTGGTACCAGGAAAAAAAAAAAAAGGTTGTGGCCAGGTGTTTTGATTTGATGCTAAGGACTGAGGCAGCCATTGGACAGCTTTGAATATGTGGATGGCATGACCTGATTTGCATTTTTAATATGTCATTCCATCTGCTTTGTGGAGAACGGGTGGAAGCTGCAGGGAGACCAGGGAGGAGATGGTGGCTGAGCTGGGACGGGCAGGAAGAGTCAGGCTCTGATGGCGTTTAGAGTCCTGGAGGACAGGACCCGCTGGCTGCTGTCTGTGTGGAGGGGGGGGGTGGCGCGGAGCTGCCTGGCGCCTGCCTCTTCCCACTTCCACCCCCCCAGCCTGGGTTGGGGGACCACTGGGTCATCTCCCTCAGTGCACTCAGAGGAGGGGGAAGAAGCCCAGACTCTGCTGCCAGAGCCCCCAACGCTCAGGGCTTAGATCTTGGGTATGTTCAAAACCGGGGACGTGGGAGCAGCCCCCCTTCCCACGCTCTCCCTCCCCTCCTTCTCCTCTCCAGCTCCTGCCCCACCTCCTTCTCTACACACACACACACACACACACACACACACACACACACACGCAGTTTACTGCAGCCTTTATCAGAAGAAAGCCTCCAGCAGAAACAAGTGGCCTCTGGGGACAGAGCAGGAGAAGCTGACAGTGGCTGGCAGCATCCCACAGTCCCTCCCGCCCCGCGGGCTGCCCTCCCCTTCCCCCCAGGCTTCCTGCATCTTCTCTCCCTGGACCCTCGATTCTCAGAGGGAGGATACTTTGTCTCCTTGGACATTGGATGATTTCTGGAAACATTTTTGTCCGTCATAACGGGGGAGGGGGTGGGACTGGCACGCAGTGGGTAGAAACCAGGGGCTGGACATCCTGTGCCTGCAGGGCAGCACCCACGACAAGGAATGGTCCGCCCCGGTGCCAGCAATGCTGAGGCTGAAAGACCCTGACCCAGGCTCTGCTGTCACAGCTGGAAGGGACTGTCCTCTTCCCTGAGTTCCCATTATTGTCACACTGCCATTTGTCAGGCGGGAGCTGGGTGGCCAAGCTGTCCCCTGCACTATCTTTTTAACTCACCTCGTGAGGTGGTCATATTACTCCACCCGAGGTCACAGCGCAGCCAGACGCTTCCCACTCTAGAGCTGTGGTGCAGCCGCCTCTCTCTAGAGAAAGGGTTTCCAGGCTTGTGTCATTTTGGTAGCAGAGGGATAGACACATTGTTTCAAGGGAAGTCTTACTGGGAAGTCCAATGTGTAAAAGATGGAGAAAAACTGCCTAGATTGTCGCTGTGTGGGCAGGCAGCCAACCTCCCATCCCACCCCACCTGCCCCACCCTCCCTACTGATCCTCTAGACCCATCTGTCCATCCAGGCAGGGCCACCGAGTGGGGCTCACAGGGGATGCCACTCCAGGGGCCACCTTGCGGGCTGGAGGAGGAAGGCAGAGCTGCCTTTGGGGGAATGTGTGGCAAAGTGTCCCCTCACCTTTTGCAGTGCTAGGGGTTGAATTCAAGGCCACCAGTTCCAGGCAAGCACTCTACCACTGAGCTCCATCCAGAGCCCCTCCCCCACCACCCTTTTTGTGGGGGGTGGGAGTTCTGGGGGTTGAACCCAGGGGCACTTTACTACTGAGCTCCATCTCCAGTCCTTTCTTCTTCTTCTTTTTTTTTTGAGATGGGGTCTAGCTATATTACTGAGTCTGGCCTTGAACTTGAAATTCTCCTGCCTCAGCCTTTCCAGTAGCTGGGATTTTAAGACAGGCACCACCACAAATGGCTAGGTAATGGAATTTGATGAGGCGATGTCTTGCCGCCCCCCCCCACACACACACACCCATTCCTTGTTACTAAGTGACCCAAAAATGAAGCTGTCAGGATGGGCACAGTGACACACACCTGCAATCCCAGCTACGCTGGTGGCTGAGGCAGAAGGCAGCGAGACCCTCTCTTAAAATAAAAAATAAAAAGGACTGGGGATGGGCTCAGTCCCCCATGGGGGGATGAAACTGTGAACCCTAGAGTCCATTGGTGTCCCTTTTGGGTCCCCCTTTGGTTCGTCTTAACCTAATCTTACCTGAATTCATGTTTGGACTAAGAGAGGCTCCTAATGAGATTTTTTTTTTTTTTTTTTTTTTTCATTTTGGCCCTCTTGGGGAAGTTTTGGGCTGGAATCGCAGAGGGACCAGTTGGGGATATTTTTTCTCCTGGTCCCACCAGGGAGTGCGGCCCTTTCCCTGAGTGCCCTGGATGCCCCTCACCCTTCGCCAGGCAGCCTGGCATCTGTGGTACTTTGACCAAGAGGACCAGCACAAACGCTGGACTGGGGACAGCAGGCACGGGCTGTTTTCTGCATGGGGCCCCCCAGCTGCCCCAGAGCTGGGAATCTTCCAGCCCCGAGTGAGTCAGCCCTGCCTGCGTCCTTCCTCTCTGCCTCTCACAGGGAGCTGACGACTCCCTTCCACCGGGGAGGGGGTCCCCGGGGTTGCCCAGAGCCTGGAGATGCACCCACAGGCCTCCCATGAGTGACCCCACCACAGAGAGGCAGACAGCACCAGGGACTGACTGCCCCAGCAGCTGCCCCTGAAGATCAGAGGGCGGAGATGCACGAGGGCCCTGGAGTACCTCCGGAAGCCTGTACCATTCCTGAGCCCATTTAAAAAAAAAAAAAAAAATTAAGCCAGGTGTGGTGGAACACACCTGTGATCCCAAATATTCAAGAGGCTGAGGCAGGAGGATTGCAAAATTGAGGCCATCCTGGGCAACTTAGCGAGACCCTGCCTCAAAATAAAAAAAAATAAAAAGGGCTGGGGTTGGGACTGGGGTTGTGGCTCAGCGGTAGAGCGCTTGCCTAGCACGTGTGCAGCCCGGGGTTCGATCCTCAGCACCACGTAAAATAAAACGCATTGTGTACAACTAAAGCAAATAAGTGAATATTAAAAAATAAAATAAAAAGGGCTGGGAGTGTAGATCAGTGGTAAAGCACCTCACTGTACCACTGAGCTATACCACTACCCCCGATTTGCACTTTTAAAAGACCAGGGTAGCTCCCCAAAAGAGAATGATATGGCTCCCTTCTTACCCCATAATGGATAGATTTCAGATACATGTTCAAGGACAAATCCAAACAACTTGTCAGTAATGGACAGAAGTTCAGGGAATCGAGGAGTCCTAGAGGCTCCAGGTTGAGGGCCTGTGCAAGCTGGTTGTTCTGTAGCTACTATCACTAGAAAGAGCCCAGTTGTAGGGTCAGACAGGCCCAAACTTTCACTCCTTACTTAATCTCTTCAGGCCTCGGTTTCCTCATCTGTAAAAGAAGGACAAAATATCAGTTGCACCTAAAGGTGTTATTTCTGGTCACCAAAGAGGTTTCAGACATCCAGGAAAGCAGTGTTCTGTTTACACAGTGACAGTGCTAGACTAAGCAACGTCAGCTCTGTCCAAACAGAGGAAACAGGGAAGATGAGCAGGGGCTCTGGAGACAGACCCAAGACACTCAGCTCAATTCTTGGCTCCGATTCCCCCAGTCTTCTGACCCATCTGACCTGAAGGTATGTCATTATCTCTTTCAACTGAGATGATTAAATGAGACAGTGGGTGGACCACCTAGCACAGTATCTGTCTTATCATAAGCACTAAAGAAATGAGGCCAGTTCGGGGCCCAACACACCGTCCTAACCCATAAGTCCCCTTCTGCTGGGGACACAAGTCAGCAACACCAAGAATAACAATGCTTGTGCTGTAAACTTGATGTATTGTCTCACTTGATCCGTGGGGTATCTTTTTTTTGTTTGTTTTTTGTTTATGTATATGTGTATTTTTTTTAGCTATAGGTGGACACAATATCTTTATTTTTGTGTGATGCTGAGAATCGAACCCAGTGCCCCACGCATGCTAGGCTGCTAGGCCAGCGCTCTCTACCTCTGAGCTACAACCCCAGACCTCCCCAGGGTATCTAACAGATAAAGAAACAGCTCCAGGGCTGGGGATTGTGGCTCAGTGGTAGTGCGCTCGCCTAGCACGTGCACGGCCCGGGTTCGATTCTCAGCACCACGTAAAAGTAAAACACATTGTGTACAACTAAAGCAAATAAAATAAATATTTAAAAAAAAAAAAAAAAAAAGAAACAGCTCCAGAAAGGCAGAGGAGCCAGCCCTGAAGTTCACATCGCAAATCTGTATTCCTGTTTTAGTAAAGCCTGCAAGCTAGCAGTGATTTTTTTGTTTGTTTTGGTGCTAGGGATTGAACCCAGGGCCTTGTGCATGTGAGGCAGGCACTCTACCAACTGAGCTATTAGCAGTGGTGAGTAAGGTTTTAAGTGGTGAGGGGAAAAAAAATGTCAAAAAGAATAAAACTTCTCGACACACGAGAATTACAAGAAATTCAAATTTCAGCTGCTATAAACAGAGTGTCATGGGGACGCATCCACACCCCTGGGTTTACATCTCATCCACAGCTGCTTTTGCAACAATGGCAGAGCTGAAGAGCTGGACCTGGGCTGGGATTGTGGCTCAGCGGTAGAGCGCTCACCTAGCACGTGGGCGACCGGGGTTCGATCCTCGGCACCACGTACGAATAAAGGCATTGTGTACAACTAAAGCAAATAAATAAAAATATTTAAAAAAAAAAAAAAGAGTTGGACCTGCAAGGCTCAAAATCTTTACTCTCAGGCTCTTTAGAGTTACCTCTGCTGTAAACAAACAGCTGCTCAGCGACACTTCTGTCTCAAGGCCAACTGGATAAATGCCATCCAGATAACCCAGGGTCTGCCCAGAGGCTGTGGGGGAGGGAAGAGTTTCAAGTACAGAGAAAGAAGGGCATTGCAGGAAACCGTTCCACCGGGGAGGGATGTTAGGGCCAGCCAGGTGTAGACCTGTAATCCCACAGACTCTGGAGGCTGTGGCAGAAGGATCACAAGTTCGAGGCCAACCTCAGCAGTTAGGGAGGCCCTAAGCAATTTAGCTAGACCTGTCTCCCCCCCAAAAAAAGAGCTGGGGATGTGACTCAGTGGTTATGTACCCCTGGGTTCAATCCTGTTACCAAAAGAAAAAAAAAAAGAAAGGAAGAAATCAGGTCCAGCCTGCGGTTTTCTAATTGAGAAAATCTGAGACTCAGAGATGGGCGGCAACCTGCTCCAGGCCACCCAGCATGTGGCTAACAGCCAGGTCTGAGAGCTGTCTTTCTCTTGATGGGGAGACCAGGCTGTGCCTAGGGCCCCAGAGGCCTCTTTTGTTCAGCTGCGACTTCTCCCAGTGGGAACAGGGAGGCGACTGCAGCTCGACTTTTATGCTTTCTGCTCCGTGCTGCACTCAGTCTTGGCTTTGGAGCAAAATTCCCTGCCTGGTTCAAGGTGGTCCTGCACTCAGCCAGCTGGTTACTAGGGCACAGGGATTTTCAAAGCCTTTTATTTTATTTATTTATTTATTTCTCCCAAAGCACAGAAGACACACCCAGCTTTCTGGGGCTCTGAAGCAGCATTTGATCCTGTGTTTGGGAAACCGGAGCTCCTGGCTGATAAGGAACCTGGAGGAACAGCTGGAAGGCAGCCCTGGGTGCCCCCTGGCTCTGCCACCCCGCCTCCACCGCAATTTCTGTCTGCTTGCAGTAATCCCAGCTGGGTGCAGCCTGTTCCCTCCTGGGTGAACCGGAGAAGACTGTCCCAGAGGAGTTCAGAAAGCTCCTTCTCTGTAGCCTGGGGAAATCATAAAAATAATTGCGAACATTTCTTAAGGGAGTGGCTCGGAACCCGCTGGGGAACTGTTAGACTTCACCGCCCTGGGCCCAGGGTTGCCACCGTGCCCAGCCTCCGTCAGCAGACCCTGTTCCCCAAGTCCTCACACAGCTCTCCCTCAGACCCAGTGCCCCTTCTCCCACCCTGTCTCCAGGCTGCCCTCAGGAGCTCACCGGTCCTCCGAAGAGAAAGG
Organism: Tamias sibiricus; assembly: GCA_025594165.1. Classification (NCBI taxonomy): domain Eukaryota; kingdom Metazoa; phylum Chordata; class Mammalia; order Rodentia; family Sciuridae; genus Tamias; species Tamias sibiricus. The sequence continues at coordinate 19,791,928 of CM046662.1, forward strand.
CTGGCTCCTCCCCTCTTGCCTGGACACTTCCTTCCCATTTCTACTGTGGAAGATTCTGGCCTCCTCAGTCAGGACCCTGTGGCCCCTCTGGTCCCCTCAAGGGAAGCTTTTTTTTTTTTTTTTTTTTTTTGTACCAGGGATTGAACTCAGGGGCACTCGGCCACTGAGCCACATCCCAGCCCTTTTTTGTATTTTATTAGAGACAGGGTCTCACTGAGTTGCTAAGTGCCTTGCCATTGCTGAGGCTGGCTTTGAACTCACAATCCTCCTGCCTCAGCCTCCCAAGTACTGGGATTACAGGCGTGCGCCACCGCGCCCAGCCCATTCCAAGTTTTAAGGAATCTCCATGCTACTTTCCAGATTGATTGCACCAATTTGCAGTCCCACCAGCAATGTATGAGAGTAGCCTTTTCCCCCACATCCTCACCAACACTTATTGTTGCTTGTATTCTTGATAACTGCCATTCTGATTGGAGTGAGATGAAAATCTGAAATCTTTTTTTTTTTTTTTTTCGGTACGGTAAGGGGATTCAACTCAGGAGCACTCACTGAGCCACACATCCCCAGCCCGTTTTTGTACTTTATCAGAGGACAGGGTCTCACTGAGTTGCTAAGTGCCTCGCCATTGCTGAGGCTGGCTTTGAACTGGCGATCCTCCTGCCTCAGCCTCCCAAGTGCTGGGATTACAGGCGTGCGCCACCGTGCCCGGCTTGGAGTGCTTTCTTGACAAGTTTTTGTTTTCCCACAATATACATCCTGATTTCCTCCTACCACATTAGCCACTCCTTCTTGGTCTCCTTGACAGATTCCTCCTCCACTTGGTGTCAAAACGTAAAGTGCAGCCCGCGCAGGCGCAGCAGAGCACGCTGCTGGTCCCAGCTACTCGGGAAGCTGAGGCAGGAGTCGTCCCAAGTTTGAGGCCAGTCTGGGTGATTTAGCAAGACTCTGTCTAAAAATTAAAAAAATAATGGGCTGGGGTTGTGGCTCAGTGGCAGAGCGCTCGCCTCACACGTGCGCGGCCCGGGTTCGATCCTCTGCACCATGTAAACAAATGTATTGCATTGTGTACAACTAAAGTAAATAAATATTTAAAAAAAAAAAAATAAAAAATAAAATAAAATAAAATAAAATAAAAAGGACTGGGGAAATAGCTTAGTGGTAGAGAGTGCCCCCCCATCCCCGGGTTCAAACTGCAGGGGACCAAACAGGCGTGTGCCATCGCACCGGCTCCCAGCCCTTTATTTTTGGAGACAAAGTCTTGCTAAGTTGCAGAAGCTAACTGTGGACTTGTGATCCTTCTGCCTCTGACGTCAGAGTACCTGGGATTGTAGGTGCTAGCCACTATGCCTGGCTCTTCCCAAATAACTATCAGTCACAACTGGAAGGTAAAATTCATTCAATTAACCTTTTTTTTTTTTTTTTTTTTAATTCTGAGACAGGGTTGCTTAGGGCCTCACTAAATTGCTGAGGCTGGCTTTGAACTTGAGATCCTCCTGCCTCAGCCTCCTGAGCCCTGGGACTACAGGCATGCACCACCGTGCCTGGCCATCAACTAACATTTATTGAGCATTCCTCATGCGTACTCCTGGTACTACATAATGCACTTACACATCAATTACATGTTTTATATTCATTTAATCGTCACACTCCATGAGGTAGGTCATGTTACCAGATAAGAAATTGAGGCCCAGGCAAGGAAGACTGTTGCCGCCTGAAGCGATGGCCGCTTGGAGCAACGAAGCCGCGGGAAGAAGTTCAGAGGCGAACTGAAAACAAACAGCTTTTTATTCTGATAACTTTTCTCTCTGGCTCTAACAACGACTAACACGCACCACACACACCACCAAAAAATGGCGCTGACCCGATCAGCAATCTCGGCTCAAGTCACTCGAGATCCTGGGCCAAGTCCCGCGAGATCCCAGGCCAAGTCCTGTGAGACTACGGAATGCGGCAATGCCCAAATCTCCATGGCCCATAGTCAACCACAATTTAAGCCATCTCCCCAAATAGGGCTCCTGCAGAAGACCAGTTGGCGGTTCTCTGCAGAACCTTTAGACTGCTCTCCTGAACGCCAGACCCGAGTGCCTTGGGCATCCCTCCGCTGTCTCACGCTCAACACCCCCTGATAGAACTCGTCTCTTCCCAGACTTCTCTTGCGGGGGTCCTTACCCTCCCCACCCCCGCCCTGCCCCAGCCTGACTTCCCAGTCAGAAGCTAGGCCTCCTGCTCCCAACCCCAATCTCAGATCTGATCAACCACCAAGCCCTGCTTGCAAACGCCAGCCTCCACCTATCTGCCCCTCCCCCCCTGCTTGTTCCCGAGCACCCAAACTCGGAACGCAGATCCCTGTGGCCGTGGTTAAGGTCCTGCGGGGCGGTTCCCCCTTGTCTCCAGGAGAAGACCCAAAGTCCAGCCACCTCTAGATCCTCCCACTCCACCTCGCACCCCCTTTCCCTGCTGGGGCTGGTCTGGGTGTTCCTATACCTCCGGCTCCTCTCTCCGCCTGGACAGCACTCATCTGGCCTACACGACGCAGCCTGGCCCTTTCTGTGCCCAGGTCAAGGTCATGGCGTGACACCCGCTGCTCATTCCTACGTAGTGGGATTGCTTGTCCTCCGTCCCATCCCTCGAGTAGAACGTGAGCTGCAGCGTGCCGTGACCCCATTGGTCTTTTAAGGGAAGGCCTGGGACCGTCGGGCACTCCACCTTACGCTGAGTGAAGAGGGCGTGAAAGGGTGAACTCATGGGTGAGGGGGTCTGAGAACTGAGCCTGCAGGTGGGCCTCGTTACACAGTGGCCATAGCTCGGGAGCAGAGGCGGTGATCATCGATCACATTGATGTCGGGGAGCAGGCCAAAGCCTCAGCTTCAGAGTGAAACAAAAGGGATTCTAGCACTGTCCACATGTGTATATGTGACAGTTGGTAAGCCGCTCGATCTCATTGTGCTTTGAAAAATTGTGTGTGTGTGTGTGTGTGTGTGTGTGTGTATGTGTGTATGGTGTTGGGGACGGTACTCAGGGCCTTGCACATACTAAGCAAGTCCTCTACCATTGAACCACATCCCCAGCCCTTTCCTTTGTATTTTATTTTGAAAGATAAGCCTGTAACCCCAGTGATGGGGGAGGCTAAGGGAGGAGGCTCACAAGTGAGAGGCCAGCCTCAGCAACTTATTTTGAGAGGCAGGGTCGGGCTAAGTTGCTGAGGCTGGCCTCTAACTTGGCGCTCCTCCTGCCTCAGTTGCTGGGATTGGAGGCACATTCCACTGAGCCCAGGAAGCTTTGGGGTTTCCACGTGTAAACTGGAAGTTAATATCCCCCGGAAGTGGTTGTAATAATAAGTATGCCCTGTGTGGAGGGCTCAGCAGGCAGTATTTATCAGAGGGTGACAATTTCTGCTGTCCAGCAGGATGGCAGTTTCGCCATGTAAATCAGGTGATGTCACCTACCTCCCCAAATTGCTAAGAAAATAAAACAAAAATAATGTTATGCAAAGCGGTGAGCAGGTGGCTGTAGTTCTGGCTACGCAGGGCCTCCCATGATGTAGCGTGAAGGGCAAGGACCCCGGGGTGCTCGTGAGAGACTGAACTGGCTCCCCTCCCCTGCTTAGTTTCCACATCTGTACCATGAGCTGGTTCAGCAGGCTCCCTGCAGCTTCCAAACGACAGGGTTCTGAGTCCCGCCTGGTGCTTGTCATCCGGGACACTGCCCGGAACTCTCGACTCTGCTTCTCGCCTCATCCAAGCCCACTTACTCGGGGCTCCTCCCTGCGGGGCCTGTGCTTCCAGAGGCTCTCAGGAACCTCCAGGAACTCAGTCTGGCTCACTGATGGGTCATCCATCTGCCCTTTGTAACCCAATGCCCTCGCTCGGGGGGGGGGGGGGGGGGGGAAAGGCACAGGGGATTTCCTGTTGGCTCCAATCTGCTGATTTCAGACATCTTGAAAAGCAGAGGCTGGACGGGGAAGGAGGTGGATTGATGAAGGGGTTCAGGGTTGGGGGGACTCCCAACTGACTTGCTATGTGAGCTTGCACAGATTCACTGCCCTCTCTGGGCCTCGGGTTTGTCCTTTGTAACAGGAGGCAGAGGGGCTTGCTGTAAAGACCCTGTGAGAATTGACATTCTGGACGTATCTAATACCGTCACTTTTGCAGCTTGTGGGATCAAGATGCAAAACATCAGTGTCCAAACACCATGGAGCACCTACTGTGTGCCAGCCAAAGCCAGGTACTTTGCACTGACGGTGGGAGGCTCACTTCTCATCCCAGGAGCTCCCAGGCTGGTACCGTCCTGCTTATTTTTTTTATTCACAAAACAAAGGGGGGAGCTGGGCGCAGTGGAGCACGCCTGTAATCCAGCACTTGGGAGGCTGAGGCAGGAGGATCACGAGTTCAAAGCCAGCCTCAGCAATATGGAGGCACTTAGCAACTCAGTGAACACTGTCTCTAAAAAAAATATACAAAAAAGGGCTGGGGATGTGGCCCAGTGATCGAGTGCCCCCGAGTTCAATCCCAGTACCAAAAAAAAAAAAAAAAAAAAGGAGGGGAGAGAGAAGGAGGCCTCCTGATTACTGAGGACGCTCTGTGGGCTGAGCTGAAGGCACAGAGACAGCAAGACAGTCTCACTTTTTGGTCCTTTTGGTTCTCTGACTGTGCACCAGCCATGCCCTGTGCCTGGAGTACTCTACCCTTCCTGCCCTTTGCCCATCTAACTCCATTTGTTTTTTCAGGACTTGCCTTCGATTCTCTATCCATTATTCAACTCATACAGCATTCAGCCTGTGCCAGACTGTGCCCAGGATTTGAGATCCAGGAGAGAACAAAATGTACTTTGTCCCTGCTTCCTGGGAACTTAGATTTTTATGGGAGGAGACAATCAACTAAACAATTCCATTAAAAAAAAAAAAAAAAAAAAAAAAGAGCTGGGCATGGCGCTGCATACGTGCAATCCCAGTGACTCCAGAGGCTGAGGCAGGAGGATTGCAAGTTTGAGGCCAGCCCTAGCAACTTATCAAGGCCCTAAGCAACTTAGAGAGACCCTGTCTCAAAATAAAATATTGAAGAAAAAAAAAAGAAGGGCTGGGGATATGACTCAGTGGTTAAGTGTCCCTAGGTTCAATCCCTGGTGCCCAAAATAAAAAAAGATAACAAGGCTAGGGATGTAGCTCAGTGGTAGTGTCATGCCTAGCATGCAGGAGGCCCTGTGTTCCACCCCTGGCAGCACAAAGCAACCAACCAACAAAAAAACAATGCAAGTTAAGATAATATAGGAGGGAGCCGGGCGCAGTGGTGTGCGCCTGTAATCCCAGCACTTGGGAGGCTGAGGCAGGAGGATCGCCAGTTCAAAGCCAGCCTCAGCAATGGCGAGGCACTTAGCAACTCAGTGAGACCCTGTCTCTAATAAAATACAAAAAAAGGGCTGGGGATGTGGCCCAGTGGTCGAGTGCCCCCAAGTTCAATCCCTGGTACGAGAAAAAAAAAAAAAAAAAAAGATAAACATAGGAGGGACAGAAACAAAGACTGAAGTAGAAGTTGGGGTGGGGACATTTCCAGGAGACGCAGCAGGCGGCAGCAGCCTGTGCACGGCTCAGAGAAGAGAAGGAAATGGCTTCTCAGGAGAGAGGAAAGACCAGAGTGTCTGGAGCAGAGAGGAAGGAGGGCAGGGGAGGCTGCAGAGGGGGCCGCAGCACATCAGCCTGGAGTCCCACCTGGGAAGCCACGTTCAGGGACACCCAGTCCCTGTTCTTTCCCCATTATGGCCCTGTCACACCTGTCCATTTCTCTGCTGCCCCCAGACAGAGGCCACCTCCTCTAAGTGCTGTGCCTTGTATTCTTGGGGTGTTGTTGTTTTGTTTTGTTTTTTGGTACTGGGGATTGAACTCAGGGACACTGGACCACTGAGCCACATCGCCAGCCCCCCCCTTTTTTTTTTTTTTTTGTATTTTATTTAGAGACAGGGTCTCATTGAGTTGCTTAGCCCCTCGCTTTTGCTGAGGCTGGCTTTGAACCCCCGATTCTCCTGTCTCAGCCTCCCGAGCCGCTGGGATTATAGGCGTGCACCACCGTGCTGGCTGTGCCTTGTATTCTTTTTTTTTTTTTTTTTTTTTGTGGTACCAGGGATTGAACTCAGGGGCACTCGAGCACTGGGTCACATCCCCAGCCCTTTTTGTATTTTATTAGAGACAGGGTCTCACTGAATTGCTAAGTGCCTCGCCATTTTGCTGAGGCTGGCTTTGAACTCGCGATCCTCCTGCCTCAGCCTCCCAAAGTGCTGGGATTACAGGCGTGCGCCACCACGCCCAGCTATGTGTCTTGTATTCTTACTGCACAGATCAGCATACTTATTGGTAGGAGCTGTTGCTCCAGTCTGCCCCATGTCAGGAAATGGCACTGCCAGTCCTCACAAGGCTCAAGTAGAAAACCTAGGGGTCATGGTGGGTATCTTGGTTTTGATTTTCCCTCCTCCCAGTATCCAGGAAAAGCTCTGTCCCCGCTTCCCCTCAAGCCATTCTGAATCTGCCATAGCTGCCTCTGGAGCCCAAAAAATGAGGTCAGGAGATGCTGCCCCCAAATGCGACACTTTGGTGCTCCTAATCTCTGAACTGAGGGCACTCGGGGGAATAGTGGAGGCAGACAGAGGCTCACTCTGAGCAACCCTCATCTGTATAAGGTAATAGAACTCTCTAAGCCAGGTGTGGTGGCACAAGCCTGGAATCCCAGTGACTCAGGAGGCTGAGGCAGGAGGATCCCACGTTCAAAGTCAGCTTCAGCAATTTAGCGAGCAACTTAGCCCTAAGCAATTTAGCAAGACCTTATCTCAAAATAAAAAAAAAAAAAAAAAAAAAAAATAGAAGGGCCTGGGGATGTGGCTCAGGGGTTAAGCTCCCTGGGTTCAATCCCTGGTACCTAAAAACAGAATAATAATAATAATAATAATAATAATAATAATAATAATAATATAACCTTTATCCTGGTTTTTAAGCCTCCACTGATCTGGCTTGCCTGTGGCTCCAGTGTCATCTCCTAAACTCCAGGTCTCCTCGCTCCTCTAGTCTTTCTCTCTTCCTGATTCTTCCATATACTAAGGTTTATTTCCTCTTCCTGGAATGCTCTCTCCCTATATATTTTTTTGGGGGTACGGGGATTGAACTCAGGGGCACTTGACCACTGGGCCACATCCCCAGCCCCCCCCCCCTTTTTTTGTATTTTATTAGAGAGAGGGTCTCACTGAGTTACTAAGTGCCTGGCCATTGCTGAGGCTGGCTTTGAACTCACGATCCTCCTGCCTCAGCCTCCCAAGTGCTGGGATTACAGGGGTGCGCCACTGTGCCCAGCTTCTCTCCCTATATTTTCACCTGGCCACCTCCTCCTCATCCAAACTCAACTCCAAAGTCACCTCCTTGGAGGGCCGTTCACAGCTCTCCCCGCTCCCACCCTGCTCACCACCCAGGCTGGACCAGGTACCTTCGCTCATTCAGTCATGTATTTATTGTCAGCCTTCCCTAACTTGAAGGTAAACCACTTCAGATCAGGGAACTTCTCCGCCTCCTTCTTGACCGTGACTCCAGAATCTGGCACATCAAAGAACCTCAGTTATCGGTCGGTTGGATGAATGAAAGCATGTGTTGGTCTCTTGTGTGGCAGGCTCTGTTCTAGGCTCTCTGCGGGGAACATCCGACTGAATCTTGCAGTGGTAACCTTGAGAGAAAAGCTGCAGCTCAGGCAGGTGAAGTGACCTGGCCAAAGTCACGTACCTAGGAAGGGACAGAATCTGGATTCACACCAGCCTGCCCCCTCCATGCCACGCTAGCAGTTCCAATGGCATGGCAAACCCTCACACTGCACGGTGAATGAGTGAGTGGATGAATCTAAGCACCAGGGCTGAGTAGCAGACCCCGCTCTCTTGATCTCCTTGAGTTTTTTTTGTTTTGGAGTGGGGAAAGGAGGCAGCGTCCACTGACTGAAGGACCAGTGTGTGTCTGGTCCTGTACCTGGTGGTCCAGTGTCACTATCTGCTCTGCCCAGGGGTGTGTGTGGTGGGGGGGGGGCAGTGGGAGGGGGACCCGGGGAGCTGGCATCCTGGAAGCTGTGGGCTTCCTCCGGGGCTGCTCTGCTATCTTACAGAGCCGCATCCCTGGCTGGCTGCCACCGGCCTGCCAGCCACAGCGACTGAGCTCATCCATCACGCCGCTGCGCCCTGCCAGGCTGGGTCTCCGAGGAGGAGCAGCCGGCTGGAGAAAGAATGGGCTGCAGCCACTGGAGGGCGGGGCGGGCGGGCGGGCGGGATCGATCCCCGCAGCTGAGGGGGCGGAGGGGGCGGCAGGGGCAGGGCTTCCAGGGGAGGGGCGGGGAGGGAGGCGGGGGGAGGGAACGGCGGGTTGGGCGGGGCGGTTTCCTCCCCGGGCCCGGGAGCGCTGGCAGCTCGGGAGGGTGGCAGGTGACGGCAGCCTGGCCTCCCAGCACCTGGGGAGGGGGTGCTGGGGGAGGCTGGCCGTCTCCACCCCCCACCGCCCTCTTCTTTCTCCGTCCAAGCCTCCTGGGAGTGGAAGCTGGGCTGTCTCCCTGGAGAAGTTCTGCTGGAAGTCAAGATGTCTGAGCGGGGACTCCTTCAGATCGCCCAGGCCAGAGAGGCCAATCACAGCTCGTGGCTTGTGTGTTTTGCTTAGCTTTTCAGCCTGTTCAGTTAAAACAAAAAAAGGAGGAGGAGGAGGAGGAGGAGGAGAGAAAGAAAAGAAGAACAATCAGCTGCCAGTATTTAAACAGGAATAGAGTGTGCACTTAAAAATCGAATTTCTGGTTTCTCTATAAAACCCCCAAAGGCCGGGCGTGGTGGCGCACGCCTCACGCCTGTAATCCCAGCACTTTGGGAGGCTGAGGCAGGAGGATCGCAAGTTCAAAGCCAGCCTCAGCAATGGCGAGGCACTTAGCAACTCAGTGAGACCCTGTCTCTAAATAAAATACACAAAAGGGCTGGGGATGTGGCCCAGTGGTCGAGTGCCCCTGAGTTCAATCCCCGGTACCAAAAAAAAAAAAAAAAAAAAAAAAAAAACCCAAAGATCTGGCAACTCTGGCTTACGATCGGGAGCTATGTGAAACTGCTTCAAAGCTCCTGTGCCTACGTTTTCTTTTGTGTTACTGGCCAGGCCTTTGAGGGCTTTGAATTTTTGCTCCTGGCGGTTCCAAACCCTCTACTGAAAAAAGTAAACAGGGACCCATGATTGACAGCCCTGGGGCCCACAGACCAGAGACCTCCTGGTTTAGGAGCTGTGTGACTTTGGGCAAACGATGGAAGACCCCTCTGATCCTCAGTTTTCTTATCTGTGGAGTAGGGAGAAGGGCAGGCAGTATCTGGTGAGGAATATGTTAGATGCTGCCTGGTTAGCACTATTCCTTGTACGTTTACAAGGAAGAAACTGTTTTGTTCCTTAATTTTGTTTTGTGTTTGGTACTGGGGATTGAACCCAGGGGCCCTATATCACTAAGCCATATCCTCAGCCCTTTTTATTATTTATTTTGAGACAGAGCTGGCCTTGAAATGACCATCCTCTTGCCTCAGTCTCTCAAATTGCTGTGATTATAAACATGTGCCACTGCACCCAGTGGGACTCTTAATTTTGACAGGTAACATAAATGTTCCAATTATATTCACATGTGATGCTTCCGATCTGTTTTTAGACCTCTTCTCCTATCCTCAGGAGCCCCAGGTTTCTGTGCTACACAGGTGCTGAAAACCCACACAGCCACCATGAAAACCAGGAAATGGAACTGTTAACATTCAGGGATGAGGTCACTGATTTCTCTCAAGGGAAGAGGAATGCCTGAACTCTTCTCAGCAGAATTTATTTACAGATGTGCCGGGCGCAGGGCGCAGTGGCGCACGCCTGTAATCCCAACACTTGGGAGACTGAGGCAGGAGGATCACGAGTTCAAAGCCAGCCTCAGCAATGGCGAGGCACTTAGCAACTCAGTGAGACCCTGTCTCTAATAAAACACAAAAAAGGACTGGGGATGTGGCCCAGTGGTCGAGTGCCCCTGAGTTCAATCCCTGGTAAAAAAAAAAAAAAAAAGAATTTATTTACAGATATGATGTTAGAGAACTACAGAAACCTGGTTGGTCTTCCTGGATTCGAACAGCAATGATCTAAGTCAAACGGACAGAAAAGACATTTTGTGCATGTGTTTTGGCCCCTCAGAGGAAACCCACAGTGGTGGCACTACTAAAAACCATACCTACAGTGTTGTCATGTCCCTGGCAGAGACCAGCAAAGTGCTGAATATTAAACCTAGGGTCTTAGACATGCTGGTCATGTGTTGTACCCCTGAGTCCATCAGACTCTGTATAAGAAGAGAGAAGCAAAAAAAGCAAAGAAGACCCTGGGAGTTAGACCACGGAGCTTGAAAATGGCTGCTTTGATCACTGAGGACATCAGATTCTCGCTCCTTCACTCTTCCAAAGCAGACTTTGCCAGTGACAACCCATTCACATGCACAACCCAGCCCAAATGCAGGGGCTTAAAATAACACTGTTGTCTCTGCAGTTCTGGACTAACTTAGTTCAGATGGGTAGTTCTCACCCGGGGTCTCGGGTGGCTTTCTGGTCACATGGGCGCAGGCATTTGAACATCTGACTGGGACTGGGCTTCCAAAAGGGCTGGCTCACAGGATGGGCATATGATGCTAGTTGTCCCCTGGGTGCCCAAATGGGACTCTGGACCCCATTGTTTCCATGGGGCCACTCCTTGTGTCTTGGGCTGGTGACTGGGGTCTGGGAGGCAGCATGCCAAGAGCAATCCAAAGGACTAGCAGTGGCCATGTGACTTTCTATGACCTAGCCTTAAAAGTCACATAATGGCCAGGCATGATGTTGCTTGCCTATGATTACAGTAACTTGGGAGGCTGAGGCAGGAGGATAGCAAGTTGGAGGCCAGCCTAGACCTTCTCTCAAAATAAAAAACAAAAAGGGCTAGGAATGTACCTCCATGGTCAAGCATCCTTGGTTCAACTCCCAGTACCAAAATAAAAAAAAGAGTCACATAATGTCACTTCAATGATTCCTTGTTATTCTGATATGCTTGAATCCAATAGGAGGGGAGAGAGAGACCCCAGCTCTCAAAAAATTCTAGCACCACAACTTTAGCTGGCTTGGGAGGTTGAGGCAGGAGGATCACCGACTTCAAAGCCAGCCTCCGAAACTTAGTGAGACCCTGTTTCAAAATAAAAAAATAAAAAGGGCTGGAATGTGACTCAGTGGTTAAACACCTCTGGCCTCAATCCCTGGTACCAAACAAACAAATAAACAAACAAAAAAAACTACCACAACATATGTAAATTGAAGAATTAAGTTTCACCAAATACCCCCAAGGCTCAATTACAACCCCTAACAGCAAACACAAATAGCATATTTCTTGTGCATCTTCCCAGAGTCCACACACACACACACACACACACACACACAAAGTTATACAAACAGACGAATCCCTACTATGTGCTGTGGCTATCCAAATACTATTCTAGCGCAGGAACCAAGTGGATTTACATCAGCTCTTAGATGAACTCTTCACACTCCAACTCTTGCTATTTGCTACCCGAAATGAATTAGTTAAGATTCTTTTTTTTATATATATATATATTTTTAAGTTGTAGATGGACACAATGCCTTTATTTTATTTATTTATTTTTTTGTGTGGTGCTGAGGATCGAACCCAGTGCCTTACACTTGCTAGGCGAGCGCTCTACCACTGAGCTACAACCCCAGCCCCAAGGAGTAAAGATTCTAATGGCGGGCTGGGGTTGTGGCTCAGCGGCAGAGCGCTTGCCTTGCATGTGCGCGGCCCGGGTTCGATCCTCAACACCATGTAAACACAAATGCATTGCATTGTGTACAACTAAAGTAAATAAATAAATATTAAAAAAAAAAAGATTCTAATGGCGTAGCATCTCCCGCTTTCTGGACCCTCACTATCTGAATTCAGAAACCAAATTGAGTTGGATAGCAAGAGATGCTTGTTCAAACACACACACACACACACACACACCACACGCAGAAAATATATGAGACACGTCATTCTGTACTTGCAAATTTCACTTAATAATTTATTTCAAAGACCAGCCTGTGTCAGCTCATACAGATGGGCAGGACAGAGGAGGAGCCCGCAGCCTTCCAGGTTCCGATATACCATAATTTGTTCAGTCAAATCACCTCCTATTGGCCATTTGAGCCCCTCCCCAATCATCTGCTAATCATAATCCACACTGTGGTGAACAGCCTTCTCCAGAAGTCCTTATGTACTTGTGTGTAAGAGGATTTGTGTGATAAAGTCCTAGGAACAGAATGCTGTCTCAAATTCTGCCTCAAAGGGAAGGTCCCGTGAACATCTACCCTGTATCTTGCCCGAGCAGGTTGCTGGGATGACAGGCAGGCCTCCTGATTTGTAGCAACTGCTGCATCTTTTTCTCTCAGATCCCAGAGTAATCGATGGGCTTATTTAGGCAGTTCCCATTCCTCTTACAGAGAAGAGAGAGCTTGGTTCTTGCAGCATGTCCTGGCTTTGCAGAACTATCTGTAGAAGCTTCCAGATATGCAAAGGCCAAGGAGAGGAGGCATCATGAGTCCCAGCTATCCTTCCCCTGCTTTTCAGATTTCACAGCCTAGACCATAACTGCTGGGCTCTACTTCTGTGCACAATAACTTCTCTGTGCCTCAACTTCTGATCAAGTGGGAAGAATTAATAGTAGCTTCCACCCAGGCTTTTGGTGAGGGTTCACTGGACTCATAGTTTGCAAAGTGCTTAGAACGATGTTGTGCTTGAAGCACGATGTTAATAGTAGGGTCGCCCCTGCTCCCCCCTCACACCCATTTAATCTTTACAACTCTCTTAGAGAGACAGGGGCTATTATTGTCTTGCTTTTATAGACAAGGAAACAGAAGCTCAGAGAGATAAAGTGACCTTTCCCAGGTCACATGGCTGTAGCAGTGGAATTCAAAGTAGGTCAGCCCAACTCCAGCTTAGTCCTGCTCTGCTCTGCGGCAGGTCGTATTTGGTAGGCAGGATGGGGACTTCAGCAGGGCTGCCGAAGCTCCCTGCTGACCTTAGATGCTGGGTAGCTTGGCCCATCTGTCACCACACCCCTCACCCCAGCCCATCCTTGAAAACAGGAAGCCCACCAGCCAGTAGACCCTTCCCCAGGCCAGGGGAAGAAACAGGAGTGACACTGTGCGCTGGGAAGGAAAAGGGTGGTGGCGAAGGGAATAAGATCATTTTCACCTCCTCGTTGTAGAGACCGTTCATTGAGCCCTTATGTGGAAGATTCCATGCTTGGGGCTTTGCATGTCAAATAGCTTAAGATTCTATGCCTGGAGATAAAGGGAACTCTATCCAGTAAGAAAATATTCATGAAATGTCCCACTCCTGGGAAGTCCAGGAATGGATTTAGCTTCAAGAAATGCTTGATATGCCAGGTGCGGTGGTGCACACCTGTAATACCAGCGACTAGGGAGGCTGAGGCAGGAGGATCGCAAAGTCAAGTCCAGCCTCAGTACTTACAGAGGCCCCGAGCGACTTAGCAAGACCCTGTCTCAAAGAATAATAAGGGCTGGGGATGTGGCTCAGTGGTAAATTGTTCCTGGGTTCAATCCTCAGTACCAAAATAAAAAGAAAAGAAAAGGCTAATGATGTCTACATCATCATCATCTTAGCTTTATTTCCTTCTAAGAAATGACTTCACACACTGACAGGTGACCTTTCTCCAGACTCTTATTCTCCCAGCTCCAGGGAGGAGAGATCATTGCTGGCCTCCTTCAGGCTTGAGTCCAAACCAGGGACCCATTGCTGTTGCCAAAACAGGGATGTCGTGATTCGCTGGGCATGGCCGGTACCCATCTGTGGCCAGGAAGAGATCAAGACCTTGTGACAAAAAGTCTCTGTCTGTCTGTCTCTTCTCCTGCCCCCCTCTCTTTTTGGTACTAGGGATTAAACCCAGGGGAGCACATCCCCAGCCCTTTTTTTTTTTTTTTTATTTTGAGACAGGGCCCGGCTAAATTGCTGAGGCTGTCTTTGCACTCACTATCCTCCTGCTTAAGTCTCCCGAGCTGCTGGGATTTCAGGCATGCACCATTGTGCCCAGCCAGTGCTATGCGACAAAAAGTCTCAAAGAGTGAGTAGAATAAGGTGGTCCCCCAAGAAAGGGATGTCACCAGCAGCCTAGCCTGGCTGCTTCTCTGCAGTTTAGCCAAAGTGCATGAAATTTAGTTTTCCACCACTTGCACATTTCTTATATGGGCAGGCAGGAGAATTCAGAGCCAGCCAGGATCCAGGAAGCGTCCCTGGGCTAGGTTACTGGTAACAGGATGCTGGCTGGGCATGGTGGCTCATCCCTGTGAGCCCAGCAACTTGGCAGGCAAAGCAGGAGGATCACAAGCTGAAGGCCAACCCCAGCAATCTAATGAGAACCTGTCTCAAAATGAAATAAAAGGACCTAGATAGAGCTGGGGGTAGAAAACTTGTCTTGCTCTGGGCGCGGTGGCGCATGCCTGTAATCCCAGCACTTGAGAGGCTGAGGCAGGAGGATCGCGAGTTCAAAGCCAGCCTCAGCAATGGCGAGGCACTTAGCAACTCAGTGAGACCCTGTCTCTAAATAAAATACAAAAAAGGGTCCCCGGTACCAAAAGAAAAAAGAAAAGAAAAGAAAACTTAGCTTGCATGCATGAGGCTCTGGTTCAATCCTAGTACTGGGAAAAAAAAAAAAAAAAAAAAGAAGAAGAAGAAGAAAAGGAGGAGGAAGAAGAGGGGAAAGAACCAGTAGAAGTGGCACACACCTATAATCCCAGCGTTTCAGGAGGCAGGAGGATTGCAAATTCAAGGCCAGCCTCAGCAATTTGGTGAGGCCCTAAGCAGTTTAGCAAGACCCCATCTCAAAATAAAAGCTAAGGGCTGGGGGTGGGGGCATGGGAGGATTAAATGAACTCTAGATAGGGCAAAGGGGAGGGAGGGGAAGGACAGGGGGCTTGAAGGTAGGAAAGATGGTGGAATGAGATGGACTTCATTACCCCAAGTACATGTATCAAGACACGAATGGTGTGATTCTACTTTGTGTACAACCAGGGATATGAAAAATGGTGCTCTATATGTGTACTATGAATTGTAATGCATTCTGGTGTCACATATAACACATTAAAATAAAAAAAAAATAAGGGCTGGGGCTGTAGTTCAGTAGTAGTGCGCTTGCCTAGCGCACATGAGGCACTGGGTTCAATCCTCAGCACCACATAAGAATAAATAAATAGGGCAGGGGTTGTGGCTCAGCGGTAGAGCGCTCACCTAGCACGTGTGCGGCCCGGGTTCGATCCTCAGCACCACGTAAACATAAAATGCATTACATTGTGTACAACTAAAGCAAATAAGTAAATATTTATAAATAAATAAAATAAAGGTATTGTGTCCTTCAACAACTAAAATAGTTTTTAAAAAATAGAAATAAAACGTAAAAAGGTTTGGGTATGTGGCTCAGTGGTTAAATGCCCCTGGGTTCAATCCCTGGTACAAGAAAAATAATAGTAAAAGGAGGAGGAAAGAATGTTCCACACGCATGCTGGGTGTGGTGGTTCACGCCTGTAATCCCAGCAGCTCAGGAGGTTGAGGCAGGAGGATCACGAGTTTAAAGCCAGCCTCAGCAATTTAGCAAGACACTGTCTCAAAATAAAAATTAAAAAGGCTGGGGATGTGCCGGGCGCAGTGGCGCACACCTGTAATCCCAGCACTTGGGAGGCTGAGGCAGGAGGATCGCCAGTTCAAAGCCAGCCTCAGCAATGGCGAGGCACTTAGCAAACTCAGTGAGACCCTGTCTCTAATAAAATACAAAAAAGGGCTGGGGATGTGGCTCAGTGGTTAAGTGCCCCTGGTTCACCACCCCCCCCCATACAAAAATAAAAAATGCTCCACACACTGTATGAAAAGAGTCAATGAAAGAATAAGTGACTGGGCAAGAAAATTACACTCTTAAAAATTGCTTATATTTACCCACAGTAGTTTCCTGTCCTCATAGGCCCTACAGAGCTCAAGGACATGCAAGAGGAAGCAGGGACTTGAGGAGGAACTGCGGAGTGGGCCAGATAATTGCAGGTCTCTCCCGAGTGTAGCTGGGCCTGCCTTCCCTGGCCTCTAGTAAGTTCCAGCAGGGAGAGGGACGAGCTCTCTACCCAACACTTGCTCTCAAGGGTTCATCGTGCCCCCTTGGCCTGGAACCCCGGCCAAGTGTCCCTCCACCAGCTGTTTCTCCTCTGTGGACGTGGCTGGCGTGTCAGCCGGTGTGTGGTGGCGCACGCCTGTAATCCCAGCACTTGGGAGGCTGAGGCAGGAGGATCGCGAGTTCAAAGCCAGCCTCAGCAATGGCGAGGCACTTAGCAACTCAGTGAGACCCTGTCTCTAATAAAATACAAAAAAGGGCTGGGGATGTGGCTCAGTGGTTAAGTGCCCCTGGTTCACCACCCCCCCCATACAAAAATAAAAAATGCTCCACACACTGTATGAAAAGAGTCAATGAAAGAATAAGTGACTGGGCAAGAAAATTACACTCTTAAAAATTGCTTATATTTACCCACAGTAGTTTCCTGTCCTCATAGGCCCTACAGAGCTCAAGGACATGCAAGAGGAAGCAGGGACTTGAGGAGGAACTGCGGAGTGGGCCAGATAATTGCAGGTCTCTCCCGAGTGTAGCTGGGCCTGCCTTCCCTGGCCTCTAGTAAGTTCCAGCAGGGAGAGGGACGAGCTCTCTACCCAACACTTGCTCTCAAGGGTTCATCGTGCCCCCTTGGCCTGGAACCCCGGCCAAGTGTCCCTCCACCAGCTGTTTCTCCTCTGTGGACGTGGCTGGCGTGTCAGCCGGGTGTGGTGGCGCACGCCTGTAATCCCAGCACTTGGGAGGCTGAGGCAGGAGGATCGCGAGTTCAAAGCCAGCCTCAGCAATGGCGAGGCACTTAGCAACTCAGTGAGACCCTGTCTCTAAATAAAATACAAAAAAGGGCTGGGGATGTGGCCCAGTGGTCGAGTGCCCCTGAGTTCAATCCCCGGTACCAAAAAAAAAAAAAAGCTGGCGTGTCAAGCAGTGGTCCAGCCCCCCCCAACCCCCTGGTGGGAATTCCCTGAACCTCCCCACACCAACCCTAGCACAGCCAGTTCCTCTGACAAGCCACGGCCTCTGCCTGGGTTTGGTACCTCCTGCTGTTCCCTTTGCCTGCCTGGGAAGCTCATCCTTCACCGTCTCCCCTGCTGACCCCTTAGCCATGCAGTGCAGCTAGAGAGTCTCTCCTATTCCAGAAGCTTCTGCGTCACGCCTGCTGCTCTCACCTGGGGAAGGGTCCTTCTCTATACTTACATCTCCGACAGCACTAATCACATTCTAATGAAATTCTTTCTATTAACATGTTTTCCTCACCAAACCCTAAGACCTCTGGGGATAAGCCTTCATCTCTGAGATGGGGGTACGTCTTTAGCTCAGTGACATGTATAAGTCCCTGGGTTCAAACCCCAGTACCACGAAAAAGAAGGAGAAGAAAAGAAGAAGAGGAAGAGGGAGAAGAAGAAGGGCTTCATCTTGAACAGTCAACGCTCTATAATCACATGTCAAATTGGCAAATGAATGAATAACGGACACCCCAGGACCTGTGACACCCCCTTTGAAGGTCTAAGCAGAAAAGAGGGCGACCTGGGTGTACACTGGGGATGTGGGCAGGGTAGGAATGAAGTCAGGATCTTAGAGGTTTCCTGGGCAAATGCCTCTGATTTCAGGCAACCAGGGAAAGCTTTAAGGGGTCGAGATCACTGCTGGAATCTTTCTCCCTGAAGAAAATAAAGTAGAATTTAGTGCTTAGTAAATCATGCAGAAAATCATAGACTCTATGTGGAATATTAGAGTCATGGAAGCTTACGTCAGAAGACGTTCTGCTTATATAACTGATGTCTCAGGGAGGAAAAACTTTACCTCTAGCCTTATAAGCTTAGTGTTTGGGTGCCTGCAAATTAAAACTTACAAAAAGACTGATTAGTAAGAGAAAAGACAGATTTAATCCTGTACCCACAGAAATTCATAGAAAAATGTGACTCAACAGGGTGGTTATGGGCAATGGATATAACTCAGTGGTAAAGTGCTTGCCCAGCGCACATGAGACCCTGGGTTCCAACCATGCACTGGAAAAAGAAAGAAAGAAAGAAGAAATTGGTTAGCATATCTATAATCCTAGCTACTCAGGAGGCTGAGGTGGGAGTATTACAAGTTCAAGGTCAGCCAGGGCAATTTAGCAAGACCCTGTCTCAAAATAAAATAAAAAAGAAATGGGGATGTGCCTCGGTGGTAGAGTGCTTGCCTCGCCTGCATGAGGTCCTGGGTTTGATACCAAATACTGAATAAAAAACATAATTTGGAATTTACATACCTCTTTTTTTTTTTTTTTTTTTTTTGGTACTGGGGATTGAACTCAGGTGCACTCAACCACTGGGCCACATCCCCAGCCCTTTTGTGTATTTTATTAGAGACAGTAGAGACAGGGTCTCACTGAGTTGCTAAGTGCCTCGCCATTGCTGAGGCTGGCTTTGAACTCATGATCCTCCTGCCTCAGCCTCCCAAGTGCTGGGATTACAGGTGTGCGCCACCACACCCCCGATTACAGGTGTGCGCCACCACACCCCGTGAGTTTATATGCCATTTTAGTAATGGCAGGGGTGGAGGAGAAGAGCACTCACAGGAAAACAAAGGACTTTTGGGAAAGATAAATGGACCCCTAGGAGAATAATGAGAAGATAATTTTGTGACAGTGCCTGTTTAGGTGTGGAGATTTCAAATCTCCAGTGATCAGAGTGAATCTTCCCTGGTAGCTCCTGGGAAAAGATTTATGACAATTAAGCCCTTTGGGGGAGGCTCTGCCTTTAGACCGTGAAAGATTTCAGGAACTTGAAATCCTTCTGCTCAGAAAATTTTAATGCCAAGGCAGTATACTGAAAAATCCAAGAGTCAGAAGCTTGACTACAATATCAGTTCAAGCTGGATCCAAGGGATCATACCATTTGTCGGGTCTCTGTGTCTCTTCTTTTTTTTTTTTTTTTTTGGTACCGGGGATTGAACTCCGCGGCACTAGACCACTGGGCCACATCCCCAGCCCTTTTTTGTATTTTATTAGAGACAGGGTCTCACTGAGTTGCTAAGTGCCTCGCCATTGCTGAGGCTGGCTTTGAACTCGCGATCCTCCTGCCTCAGCCTCCCAAAGTGCTGGGATTACAGGTGTGCGCCACCACGCCCGGCTTCTACTAATTTTTAAAAAAATATTTTCTGAGGGAATCACAGTTGAAAAGAAGCTTGTATGTTTTCTGGTTCCCCTTTCACACTAAGCATGAATTTCCTTGTCTGGTTTTTGTTTATTTGTTTTTAATTCAGCAATCTCTATTCACTTTTTGTAGTATCTAAATGAAATCATTATTACAGTAAAATCTAGCAAGCTACTTCTGATCTATTACTCTCTTGAAATGGAACTAACTATGAATGTACTATTTTGTTTGAAAAAAAGGTATTTAATCTATTTCCTCCATATGAGGCATTTAGATTTGAAGTGTAGGGACGTGCTGTTGATCTTCAGAGCTCCTTTCTCTGAAACCAGGTAGTAAAAAAAAAAAAAAAAAAATGCCTTTTTAAGCTTGACCAGCAGATATACCATAAAAAATAGTTAATTTCCAGCTGTATCCCTCTGTGTAGGACCCTTGCCAAGAAAATGAGGGAAAGGGAGGAAAGTGTTTTCTTTCTTTTTGGGGGGGGAAAAAAAAAAGTTGATTCATTTTATTTATTTCTCAGTAAACAGGTATCATGATGAAGAAGGGCAAAGGGGGGTATTGGGAATCAAATCCCTTTGGGGAGAGGCTCAAGTTTCCCAGAATCTCGTCCCTCCCCACTTTGAGCATGGGCTTTTGGAGTCGGGGTGGGGAGTAAAAGACAAAGGCAGGGCATGATTGATAAAGCTAACAAGGAGACAAAGGTACTGGTAGGTGGTAGGTCATATCATGGGCCTGTTGGGAGGGAAGGGTGTGGGCCTGGCCCTGTTAAGGCCAGGGGCTCCTTGGCATCCTGACCAGGCCTCAGTCTTTTCCTTCCCTTTCTTCGCTTTGGCCTTGAGGAAAGTGTTTTTCTAAATTTCCTTTTAGATTTGGTACATTCTTATTCATGTGCTTAGACAGCCATTATGGAGTCAATCATATTCATAGGCCAAGTGGGTTAATGGTAGCTGGGCTCAATTCCCTCCTACACCTCCAACTCATATACACCCTTGCTCTCATTCATACACTTCGGTAAGAATTTAACAGCTTAGGGGCTGGGACTGTGGCTCAGCGGCAGAGCGCTCGCCTCCACGCACGTGCGCGGCCCGGGTTCGATCCTCAGCACCACGTAAACATAAATGCATTGCATTGTGTACAACTAAAGTAAATAAATAAATATTAAAAAAAAAAAAAAGAATTTAACAGCTTATTTCTGAGGTCATTTTAGAGCTGTTCACTACATAAGGAACAGTATCTAATGCTAGTCATCCTAAGGTTTTTTTGTTTGTTTGTTTGTTTGTTTGTTTGGTACCAGGGATTGAACTCAGGGGCACTCGTCCACTGGGTCACATCCCCAGCCCTTTTTTTGTATTTTATTAGAGACAGGGTCTCACTGAGTTGCTAAGTGCCTCGCCATTGCTGAGGCTGGCTTTGAACTCGCGATCCTCCTGCCTCAGCCTCCCAAAGTGCTGGGATTACAGGCGTGCACCACCGCGCCCGGCCCTGTGTCTCTTTCTTATAAGTCGTAAGCGATCCATCAGTCTGTTGCCCTGTCTCCCCCTCTATTCCCGTGCTGTCTTTCCCTGTGATGGCTTCATTCTCTGGCTACCTCCTCCCATGTGGAGGCCACACAGCCTCCAGCACCTCCCAATATGCATCAAGCCAGTTGCTGACAATTTTACTTTTCCCAAGAATTTCATCAAAATTTCTTGGATTAGGTCCCATTGGACTCAGCGGGGGGAAGAGATCTGCCAATTGGCCTGGCCTGGCACTAACAGGAGACAGTCAAGGTCAGAGCCAGGTGCAGTAGTGCACACCCGTAATCCCAGCTACTCAGGAGGCTGAGGCAGGAGGATGGCAAGTTCAAGACTAGCCTGGGAAACCTAGGGAGACCCTGTCTCCAAAAGGGCTGGGCTTGGGGCTGGGGTTGTGGCTCAGCGGCAGAGCACTCGCCTCCCACGTGCGCGGCCCGGGTTCGATGTCCTCAGCACCACGTAAACATAAATGCATCGCGTTGTGTACAACTAAAGTAAATAAATATTAAAAAAAAAAAAAAAAAAAAAAAAAAAAAAAAAAGGGCTGGGCTGGGGAAGTAGCTCAGTGGTAGACCGGTCCCCGGGCCCAACCCCCAGGGCAGCAAAGGGGAAAAAGCAGTCAAGGTCAGCTTCCCCCAAACCACGGGGAAGGAGAGTGGGGAAGCGATTTCCTGAAGGAGAAAACTCGGGTGCTGCTAACAGAAGGAGCAGAGTGGGTGCTGGGCCAGGAAGAGCCACAGATGTCCTCAGCTGAGCATTCCACAGCGCGAGGAACGCCGGATCAGAGCCATGGAATCAGAGGCTCAGATGGTAGGAGCTGAAAGACCCCTTAAAAGTCTCTCGGCTCATCAGCCCTTTATGCGACAGCTGCTGTCCTGGCGCCCTGGGAGCCCCATCCTCTCCCTGGCGGATGCCTGAGTCCCCAGGAGCCTGGAAAGTCCAGCAAAGGGTCCCTTGGTGTCCCCCCACCCCCTTCACTGCTCTTCCGAGGGAAGATTCTGGGTCACAGCTGCCCACCAGGCGCCCTGTTTACGCTCCTCCCCAGGGAGCTCTGGGCCCTGGCCATCTGCCCGCCTGGCAGCCAGCCACGCCCGCCGCGGACTGACTACTCACTGTCTCCCCGACTCCCTGGCCGGTGGTACCCACATCCGGGACTCCGCGGGGAGCGAACCGCAGGCTGAGGACGTGGAGCGATGCAAGGCCCGCGGCCCTTCTCCACACCCCACCCCTGCGCGGGGAGCCAGGGCCGCGCCTCTCCAAGCGCACGCGGGAACAGCCTGTTCAGGCCGTCACGTTGCTCCCAAGTGAGAGCAAGAGCGGGAGGAAAGGAAGAATTAACCTAGGAGACGCCTGGGAGTGGAGAGGCCGGGCCTTCCTCTCCCTTGCCCCTGCCTGGAGTGAACGAACCAACAGAGGTTCAGAGGCTCTGCGGAGGCTGAGCAGAAAGAGAGCTTTAAAAAACACCCAAGCCGGGCACGGGGGCGCACACCTGTAATCCCAGCATTTGGGAGGCTGAGGCAGGAGGATCGCGACTTCAAAGCCAGCCTCAGCAATGGCGAGGCACTTAGCAACTCAGTGAGACCCTGTCTCTAATAAAATATAAAAAAAAGGGCTGGGGATGTGACCCAGTGGTCGAGTGCCCCTGAGTTCAATCCTGGGTACCAAAAACAAAGCAAAACAACAACACCTAATCCAGAGATTGCAGACGGGTGGTTCAAGGTCCAGAACATACTGTGGTTGGCGCGCGCCCCACTATTTAGGGGAAAATTTGAGGCAACCTAAAAATTCATATATGTGAGAAGGCCCTTAAGATCCGTTAACACTGGGCCTGTGGGACCAACTGGTACCCAGGTACCAGTCTACCCATGTTAAGGGTCACTCAGAAGACAGAGTAGGTAGGCATCGTACATGTATGTGCCCCTACAAACAGGAACTGGGCTGGTTTTAATTTTTTTTTTTTTTTTTTTAATTTCGAGACAGGGGTCTTGCTACGTTACTGAAGCTGGCCTCCACCTTTCCATCCTCCTTCCTCAGCCCCCCAAAGTTGCTGGGATCACAGCCATATGCCACCGCACCCAGCTCCCCTTTTGTTTTCCACTGGAGTCAGGTGCCAAATGGCATTTTCTTCCCTGTTGCATTTTTAGTTTTATCTCTTTGCATAGTTTGCTTCTATGGCTCCACCAGAAATAGGAAATTAAAATACTGAGAGGGTAGCATGTTGCAAGGAAATTGAAAGAGAAACCTACCTCTTGGCAGGGGAAACGAATATACCAGGTGTTTCTACCATCGGCCTGGCTTGTGAGGTTTGGGTTTACAATTCCAATCTAATAAAGTTTTTGCAGAAGGACTCATCTGGACCCAGTCTCTTGGCCAAGGTTGCAGCAAGTTGGGGGGAAAGGCGTCTGTGCCTGAACTTCTTGACTACCCAGGGGAGTCTATCTTCCCTCCATGCATGCAGGAGGTGATCTCAGCAGGGATGAGGACCTCATTTCAGAAGCAGCATTGCCCTGACCCATGCACTTCTCAACTAAGAAGGAGCTTTTGTGGAGACAAGCAGCAGGATGAGAAGTCTGGGCTCCGGCTTGTTAGAAGCCTTGTGGGGGAGAAGGGGCCAGGGGCCATCATCATCTGAAGAGCTGTCTGGAAGCTTCCAGCTGACGTCTCTGAGGTTCCAGGCTCTGTGCAGTGTTCCCTGGGAAGCAGGCATCTTCCCACCAGAGGGAAGAATCTTCTGTTGAATCTTCCTGTTTGAACAAGGAGCTGTTGGAGAGGTAGGAAGTTCCTGCTCTTGGAAACCATCCAGCAAGGCAAAAAAAAAATCGCTGATGGAGATGGTGGAATACGAAGTAGAGGGTCTGGGTTGGACTGAGGCTATTTTTTTGCAGCTTCTCTGATGAATATTGAGGCTTTGGGGAAACCTAATATCACAGTTATGTGTCCAAAGAGATTATTTATGACTTTTCTCTCAGATTCAACAGGATGGGTAGACTGACTCAGCAGTAGGACCGTGCCAAGGTAGGAGGGCACTGCACACTGGCTGAGGCAGACTCTGTTCCATTTGCCAGCTGCCAGCCCAGCCGCTGCAGTGGCCAGTTGCTGACCCTCTCTCTCCATTTCTGTTTCTGCATCCTGAGACAAGCACGATGCTGCCTACATTGTTAAAGGTTAAGTGAAAATAAATAAATAAAGGTGAAGTAAAAGCCGGGTGAGGTGGCACATGCCTGTAATCCCAGCACTTGGGAAGCTGAGGCAGGTGGATGGCGATGTGGCCAATGGTTGATTTCCCTGAATTCAATCCCCGGTACCAAAAAAAAAAAAAAAAAAAAGGTTAAGTGAATTGCAATGTTTGGAACTATTATTATTACTGATACATTCCTTTCAACGCTGAGATTTTTATTATGAACTTTACACATGTTGAATGTGTGCATAAAGGCCAGTCTTACAAAGTCTGCATTTTCAGAACTATGCATTTTAAAAAAATATTTATTTATTTACTTTAGTTGTACACAATGCAATACATTTATGTTTACGTGGTGCTGAGGATTGAACCCGGGCCGCGCACGTGCGAGGCGAGCGCTCTGCCGCTAAGCCACAACCCCAGCCGCAGAACTATGCATTTTAGCAAATGCTGTGATCCATTGGCAGGACTGCAATGGTGGGTCCCAATCTGTGGTGGGGCAAAGAGGGAAAACGACATGGCTACACTTTGAACCTTCTTTTTTTTTTGGGGGGGGAGGGGATACCAGGGGCACCCAACCACTGAGCCACCTCTGCAGCCCTCTTTTTTTATTTTAATTAGAGACAGGGTCTCACTGAGTTGCTTAGTGCCTTTCTAAATTGCTGAGGCTGGCTTTGAAATTGTGATGCTCCTGTCTCAGCCTCCGGAGCCAGTGGGATTACAGCCAGATGGACTCCAGGATCTCGGCATGCTGTGTGTGTGGCCTACCATGGAGACACATCCCAAGCCGTTTCTGTTGTTTTAAAATAGGGCCTTGTAGCCGGGCATGGTGGCGCACGCCTGTAATCCCAGTACTTTGGGAGGCTGAGACAGGAGGATTGCGAGTTCAAAGCCAGCCTCAGCAATGGCGAGGCACTTAGCAACTCAGTGAGACCCTGTCTCTAAATAAAATACAAAAAAGGGCTGGGGATGTGGCCCAGTGGTTAAGTGCCGCGGAGTTCAATCCCCGGTACCACAAAAAAAAAAAAAAAAAAAAACAAAAAAAAAAAAAAAAAAAAAAAATAGGGCCTTGCTAAAGTCTCTAAGTGTCTTGCTAAGTTGCTGAGGCTGGCCTCAAATTGTGATCCTCCTTCCTCAGCCTCCTGAATAGTTGAGATTATAGGTATGTGTCACTATACCTGGCTCAAGTAAAACTACTGCTTCCTTTTTCTCTTCCTCTTCTTCCTCGTGTCCTTCTCCTTCTCTCTTCTTCTCCTCCTCCTCCTCCACCTCCTCTTTCTTCTCCTTCTTCTTCTTTTTGGTTCTAGGGATTGAAACCAGACATCCTTTACCACTGAGCTACATCCCCAGCCCCTTTTTTTTTTTTGGGGGGGGGTTTACCGGGGATTGAACTCAGGGGCACTCGACCACTGGGCCACATCCCCAGCCCTTTTTTGTATTTTTATTAGAGACAGGGTCTCACTGAGTTGCTAAGTGCCTTGCCATTGCTGAGGCTGGCTTTGAACTCATGATCCTCCTGCCTCAGCCTCCCAAGTGCTGGGATTACAGGTGTGCGCCACCGCGCCCGGCTCATCCCCAGCCCTTTTTAATTTTTTAAAAGTCATGCCATCCTCCTTTCTTAGCCTCCAGAGTCTCTGGGATTACAGGTGTGAGCCACCATGCCCAGGCTCAATTAAACTTCTTACAACCTTAGTTTTCACATCTATAAAATGGGAGTCATAACTGTTACTATGTCTAGAGATGCTTGAAGAGTATATAATTTATTTAAAGCTTCTATGTAGCAAGCACTCAAAAAAAAAATCATACTTGCCAGGTGGGTATGGTGGCACACACCTGTAGTTTCAGCTACTTAGGAGGCTGAGACAGGAAGGCCAGCCTCAGCAATTTAGCGAGGCCCTAAGCAACTTAGTGAGACTCTGTCAAAAAAAATTAAACAAAAAATAAAAGGCTTGGGGATGTAGCTCAGTGGTAAAGTGCCTCTGGCTTCAATCCCCATATCCAATAAATAAATAAATAATGTTCACCACCCTCATTCTGGGTTCTTTAGTTATCACCCTGTATGTTTCTTTTTTCTTTCTTTTTTTTTTTTTTTTTTTTTTTTTGGTACCGGGGATTGAACTCAGGGGCACTCGACCACTGGGCCACATCCCCAGCCCTTTTTTGTATTTTATTAGAGACAGGGTCTCACTGAGTTGCTGAGTGCCTTGCCATTGTTGAGGCTGGCTTTGAACTCGCGATCCTCCTGCCTCAGCCTCCCAAGTGCTGGGATTACAGGCATGTGCCACTGCTCCCAGCCCACACCCCACATATTTCTAAGGTTTTATTTATTACATATTTGCCCTTTTCTCTTGAACTCTAAAGCCCATGGAGACAAGAAGTGACAGCCACCACATACATTGAAAAGATCAGGAACTCAGGAGCCCTCCATTCTATTCTAGCCTCAACTCTGTCACTAATGGTGGTTGAGTAGTTGTATCTGTACCTTGGATTCCAAGGTTTCATTTGGATGAGAATACGGCTAAGAGTTATTTGGTGGTATAGGATGTGGTGGCACACACCTGTAATCCCACAGACTTGAGCGGCTGAGGCAAGAAGATTGCAAGTTTGAGGCTACCCCGGGCAATTTAGCAAAAATCTCAGCAGGGCTGTGGCTCAGTGGCAGAGAGCTTGCCTCGCACATGCGAGGCCCAGGGTTCAATCCACAGCACCACATAAAAATAAGTGAACAAAATAAAGATATCGTGTCCCATCCATAACTAAAAATTTTAAAATATATTGAAAATAAAAGAAGAATTTCAGCAATTTAGTGAGACCCTGCTTTTAAAATTAAAAAATAAAAAGACCTGGGCTAGGATTGTAGCTCAGAGGCAAAGTGCTTGCCTCACACATGTGAGGCACTAGGTTCGATCCTCAGCACCACATGAAAATAAATAAGTAAAATAAAGGGGTTGTGTCCATCTACAACTAAAAAACTATTTTTAAAAAATTTAAAAAATGCCGGGGCGCGGTGGCGCACGCCTGTAATCCAGCACTTTGGGAGGCTGAGGCAGGAGGATCGCGAGTTCAAAGCCAGCCTCAGCAATGGCGAGGCAACTTAGCAACTCAGTGAGACCCTGTCTCTAAATAAAATACAAAAAAGGGCTGGGGATGTGACCCAGTGGTCGAGTGCCCCTGAGTTCAATCCCCGGTACCACAAAAAAAAAAAAAAAAAAAAAAAAAAAAAAAAAAAAAAATTTAAAAAATGGGGGCTGGGGGTTGTGGCTCAGCGGCAGAGCGCTCGCCTCGCACGTGCGCGGCCCAGGTTCGATCCTCAGCACCACGTAAAACATAAATGCATTGCATTGTGTACAGCTAAAGCAAATAAATAAATATTAAAAAAAATAAATAAAAATAAAAATAAATAAAAAGACCTGTAAAGTGTCCCTGGGTTCAGTCCCCAGAACCAAGAAGAAAAAAAAAAAAAATCCTGTCTCAAAATAGCAAAAATGGCGGGGGGATATAGCTCAGTGGGAGAGGTCCTAGGGCTCAATCCCCATTACCTTCCCCTCAAAAAAAGTAAAGGTAGCTTGGATTATCATCCATTTTACAGATGAAGAAATGAGGCTCATACAGGAAGAAACCCAACTCCAGATCACACAAGGGGGTAAGAGATGGAGCTAGTTTTGCTCTCAGTAGTTCATGTACTTTGCCACTAAAATCAACACAGTGATTTCCAAGAACCCAGCATTCCCCAGGGCCAAGCGTCAGAAATCTAGGAAACTCAATTCAACTACAGTTCATTGCTTTTTTCCCCTTCCCATTTCTCTGCCTTACCCACCTTATATCCATCTTCTTCCTACTAATCCCAGGGATTCTCCTGGATAAACTAGTATACCAGGTTCTAGCAAAGTTGGTACCCATATAAAAGCCTTCATTTATTTTCTCTCTCTCTCTCTCATCTCTCTCTCTCTCTCTCTTTGGTGGTACTGGGGATTAAACTCAGGGGGCACTCGACCCCTGGGCCACATCCCCAGCCCTTTTTTTGTATTTGATTAGAGACAGGGTCTCACTGAGTTTACTAAGTGCCTCACCATTACTGAGGCTGGCTTTGAACTCACAATCCTCCTGTCCCTCGGCCTCCCAAGTGCTAGGATTTACAGGTGTGCCGCCACTGCGCCACCGGCCTGCTAAGTCTCTAAGTGTCTTGCTAAGTTGCTGAGGCTGGCCTCAAATTGTGATCCTCCTTCCTCAGCCTCCTGAATAGTTGAGATTATAGGTATGTGTCACTATACCTGGCTCAAGTAAAACTACTGCTTCCTTTTTCTCTTCCTCTTCTTCCTCGTGTCCTTCTCCTTCTCTCTTCTTCTCCTCCTCCTCCTCCACCTCCTCTTTCTTCTCCTTCTTCTTCTTTTTGGTTCTAGGGATTGAAACCAGACATCCTTTACCACTGAGCTACATCCCCAGCCCTTTTTTTTTTTGGGGGGGGGGTTTACCGGGGATTGAACTCAGGGGCACTCGACCACTGGGCCACATCCCCAGCCCTTTTTTGTATTTTATTAGAGACAGGGTCTCACTGAGTTGCTAAGTGCCTTGCCATTGCTGAGGCTGGCTTTGAACTCATGATCCTCCTGCCTCAGCCTCCCAAGTGCTGGGATTACAGGTGTGCGCCACCGCGCCCGGCTCATCCCCAGCCCTTTTTAATTTTTTAAAAGTCATGCCATCCTCCTTTCTTAGCCTCCAGAGTCTCTGGGATTACAGGTGTGAGCCACCATGCCCAGGCTCAATTAAACTTCTTACAACCTTAGTTTTCACATCTATAAAATGGGAGTCATAACTGTTACTATGTCTAGAGATGCTTGAAGAGTATATAATTTATTTAAAGCTTCTATGTAGCAAGCACTCAAAAAAAAAATCATACTTGCCAGGTGGGTATGGTGGCACACACCTGTAGTTTCAGCTACTTAGGAGGCTGAGACAGGAAGGCCAGCCTCAGCAATTTAGCGAGGCCCTAAGCAACTTAGTGAGACTCTGTCAAAAAAAATTAAACAAAAAATAAAAGGCTTGGGGATGTAGCTCAGTGGTAAAGTGCCTCTGGCTTCAATCCCCATACCAATAAATAAATAAATAATGTTCACCACCCTCATTCTGGGTTCTTTAGTTATCACCCTGTATGTTTCTTTTTTCTTTCTTTTTTTTTTTTTTTTTTTTGGTACCGGGGATTGAACTCAGGGGCACTCGACCACTGGGCCACATCCCCAGCCCTTTTTTGTATTTTATTAGAGACAGGGTCTCACTGAGTTGCTGAGTGCCTTGCCATTGTTGAGGCTGGCTTTGAACTCGCGATCCTCCTGCCTCAGCCTCCCAAGTGCTGGGATTACAGGCATGTGCCACTGCTCCCAGCCCACACCCCACATATTTCTAAGGTTTATTTATTACATATTTGCCCTTTTCTCTTGAACTCTAAAGCCCATGGAGACAAGAAGTGACAGCCACCACATACACTGAAAAGATCAGGAACTCAGGAGCCCTCCATTCTATTCTAGCCTCAACTCTGTCACTAATGGTGGTTGAGTAGTTGTATCTGTACCTTGGATTCCAAGGTTTCATTTGGATGAGAATACGGCTAAGAGTTATTTGGTGGTATAGGATGTGGTGGCACACACCTGTAATCCACAGACTTGAGCGGCTGAGGCAAGAAGATTGCAAGTTTGAGGCTAGCCCGGGCAATTTAGCAAAAATCTCAGCAGGGCTGTGGCTCAGTGGCAGAGAGCTTGCCTCGCACATGCGAGGCCCAGGGTTCAATCCACAGCACCACATAAAAATAAGTGAACAAAATAAAGATATCGTGTCCATCCATAACTAAAAATTTTAAAATATATTGAAAATAAAAGAAGAATTTTCAGCAATTTAGTGAGTCCCCTGCTTTAAAATTAAAAAATAAAAAGACCTGGGCTAGGATTGTAGCTCAGAGGCAAAGTGCTTGCCTCACACATGTGAGGCACTAGGTTCGATCCTCAGCACCACATGAAAATAAATAAGTAAAATAAAGGGGTTGTGTCCATCTACAACTAAAAAACTATTTTAAAAAATTTAAAAAATGGGGGCTGGGGTTGTGGCTCAGCGGCAGAGCGCTCGCCTCGCACTGTGCGCGGCCCAGGTTCGATCCTCAGCACCACGTAAACATAAATGCATTGCATTGTGTACAGCTAAAGCAAATAAATAAATATTAAAAAAAATAAATAAAAATAAAAATAAATAAAAAGACCTGTAAAGTGTCCCTGGGTTCAGTCCCCAGAACCAAGAAAAAAAAAAAAAAAAAATCCTGTCTCAAAATAGCAAAAATGGCGGGGGATATAGCTCAGTGGGAGAGGTCCTAGGGCTCAATCCCCATTACCTTCCCCTCAAAAAAAGTAAAGGTAGCTTGGATTATCATCCCATTTTACAGATGAAGAAATGAGGCTCATACAGGAAGAAACCCAACTCCAGATCACACAAGGGGTAAGAGATGGAGCTAGTTTTGCTCTCAGAGTTCATGTACTTTGCCACTAAAATCAACACAGTGATTTCCAAGAACCCAGCATTCCCCAGGGCCAAGCGTCAGAAATCTAGGAAACTCAATTCAACTACAGTTCATTGCTTTTCCCCTTCCCATTTCTCTGCCTTACCCACCTTATATCCATCTTCTTCCTACTAATCCCAGGGATTCTCCTGGATAACTAGTATACCAGGTTCTAGCAAAGTTGGTACCCATATAAAAGCCTTCATTTATTTTTCTCTCTCTCTCTCTCTCTCTCTCTCTCTCTCTTTGGTGGTACTGGGGATTAAACTCAGGGGCACTCGACCCCTGGGCCACATCCCCAGCCCTTTTTTTGTATTTGATTAGAGACAGGGTCTCACTGAGTTACTAAGTGCCTCACCATTACTGAGGCTGGCTTTGAACTCACAATCCTCCTGCCTCGGCCTCCCAAGTGCTAGGATTACAGGTGTGCCGCCACTGCGCCCGGCCTATTTACTCTTCTTTTCCGTATGATGGAGTTATGAAGTCCTCCTTGGTCTGCACAGCTAAATACATCTTTCTTAAGTGTTGGGATGTAGCTCAGTAGTAGAGTACTTACTTAGCATGCATGAGGCCCTGGGTTTTATTTCCAACACTGCAAGAACAACAAATACACATACACACACACACACACACACACACACGTGTATATCTATCTATCTATCTATCTATCTATGTCTTAGACTGGTGGCTTCTTAATGATTACTGGAATCATTTACCTGGAGTATCCAAGGTGGACAGTTGTATGGTGATTTGCATAAACAAGAGTTGGCCTTACTCTTGAGTGACTCCAGAATGCCATTTATTCCACAAGTATTTATTTATTTGGTGCCAGGGATTGAACCCAGGGGTTCTTAACCATTGAGTCACATGCCATCCCTTTTTATTTTTTATTTTGAGCCAGGGTCTCGCTAAGTTGTATAGGGCCTTGCTAAATTGCTGAGGCTGGCCTCAAACTTGTGATCCTCCTGTCTCAGCCTCAGGAATTGCTGCGATTACAGGCGTGTGCCCCTAAGCCCAGCTCCTCCATTATTTTTCTGTTGCTACCAGGGAACAGACTTCGGGGCGGGGGAACTTGGCCTAGTCCCCGAGCTTGCAAGCGGCTTGCTGGGCACCCTGCCACCGCGAGTCTGTGGACTTCTCCGCCTTGTGTGGGCTGCACTGTGAAACGCGTGGGTGGACTCGGAAACTCCTGAAGATCCCTCCTCCAGCGTGGTGCCTGAACAAAGGCCCTGTGCAGGCTTCTGACGCCTCCGAGCAGGTGCTGGGCTCAGTTCTCCTTACCGGAGGAATAAAATACCAATTAAGACCCGAGCGCTGGAGGGCGGCGCTCACCGCTTCCGTCTGCCCCGGGTTGCAGACAAAGCACTGCGGCTGGTCGGCAGCTGCCGGAACCGGCCTGCAGTTAAGACACCTAAGGCCGGGGACTCGGGCCGGAAATCCCTGCGCTACTGAAACAAAGGACAGCACCTCAGGCACCTGGCAAGGGCCAGGGCAAGGAGCCTCCTGCTAGAGGTGCACGGCCCGGGTTCAGGCTCCTGGGAACTTCCTCTTGCACGGGCAGAGCCTGTGCAGCGGCCCCAGGTCCAGACCACAGGCGGCCATCGCTTGCTTCCTGGCTTCTGCTCTTATTTGCTCTTGGTTTCTCCCTCTACTAGACCACTTCTAGGGGGTGGGGTGGGGGAAGCATGGTAATAATCCAACTGCCCCCCCCCAACCCCGCCATGCAAGGAGGGATCAAACTGAGAGCCTCCTGTATGCTATGCAAGTGGACCTCTGACTACACCCTCAGTGAAAGTGATAACAATCACTGTGACCCTGTGCTAGAGCGGCCTCATAAACTAATCTCATCTAGCTTGCTTATTTATTTATTTACTTATTTTGGGTACCAGGGATTGATCCCAGGGGCACTCAAGCCACTGAGCCACATCGCCAAGCCCTTTTGGTATTTTATTTAGAGATAGGGTCTCACTGAATTGCTTAGCACCTCGCTTTTGCTGAGGCTGGCTTTGAACTCTCCATCCTCCTGCCTCAGCCTCCCGAGCCGCTACCGTGCCCGGCTCTAGCTTATTTTTTATTGTGGTAAAGTATATTTAGTGTGAAGGGCTGGGGAGGTTGCTCAGTGGTAGTGTGCTTGCCTAGTGTGCATAAGACCCTGAATTGAGGCTCAGCACTGCAAAATAAATAAGTAAATAAATAAACTGGCTGGGAGTATATATATATATATTTTTTTTGGGGGGGGGGTACCGGAGATTGAACTCAGGGGCACTCGACCACTGGGTCACTAATCCCCAGCCCTTTTTTTTTTTTTTTTTTTTTTTGGTTTTACTTAGAGAGACAGGGTCTCACTGAGTTGCTAAGTGCCTAGCCATTGCTGAGGCTGGCTTTGAACTCACGATCCTCCTGCCTCAGCCTCCCAAAGTGCTGGGATTACAGGCGTGCGCCACCGGCTGAGGTGCGAACTCGCGATCCTCCTGCCAGCCTCCCAAAGTGCTGGGATTACAGGCGTGAGCCACCCGCGCCCGGCCAGTATATATATATATATACATATATATACATATATATATTAATATTTATTTATTTGCTTTAGTTGTACACAATGCGTTTTATTTGTACGTGGTGCTGAGGATTGAACCCGGGCCGCGCACATGCCAGGCGAGCGCTCCACCGCTGAGCCACAATCCCAGCCCTGGCTGGGAGTATATTTAGTGTAAAGTTTACCATTGTAATATGTACATATATTATGTATGTAATATATATGATATATTATAATATGTAATATAAATATAAATATATATATTTGGTCCTGGGGCTCAGACCCAGGGCCTCACACATGCTAGGAAAACTCTCTACCACTGAGATACAACCTTGGCTAATTATTATTATTGTTTCTGTGGTGCTGGAGATTGATCCATGGGCACGCTACTCCTGAGCTATACCCCCAGGTTCCCCACCTCCCCTTTTTTTTATTTTTTCCCTGGGTGATTTTTTTTAAGTATTATTATTATTATTATTTTTTTTTTTTTTTTTTACTTATCAATGGACCTTTATTTTACTTAATTATATGTGGTGCTGAGAATTGAACTCAGTCCCTCACACATGCTAGGCACATGCTCTCTCACTGAGCTATAACCCCAGCCGCCCCCCAGCCCTTTTTATTTTACATTTTGAGACAGGGTCTCGCTATGTTTCTGAGGATCTTACTAAGTTGCCCAGGCTGGCCTCGAACTTGAAATTCTCCTGCCTCAGCCTCCCAAATTGCCGGGATTACAGGCATGCACCACTGCACCTGGCTCCTGGTTTGAAGTCCTTTGGGTGCAATTGTAGCAAGGACTTACAATCTTCACTTTTACCTGTGGAAGTCCAATAGGTGGCTTAAGGCAGATTAAAGACTTTGCATCTCTGCTCCATTTGGCACCCATCTCCTCTGCTCTGAGTTACCTTGGATTCCAGGCACCAGATCTAACCCACACACATCTTAGGCAATAGCAACTTTCTTATCTGGGACCTGCCTGACCAATCCTGAAATAATAGTGGACCAACCACACCTTGTCAAGATCACCTGCTAACCGGGTGTGGTGGCACACACCTGTAATCTCAGCACTTGGGAGGCTGAGGCTGGAGGATCACGAGTTCAAAGCAATGGCGAGGCACTTAACAACTCAGTGAGACCCTGTCTCTAATAAAATACAAAAAAGGGCTGGGGATGTGGCCCAGTGGTCGAGTGCCCCTGAGTTCAATCCCCAGTACAAAACAAAACAAAAAACAAAACAAAACAAAACAACAACAAAAAAACAATAAAAGATCACCTGCTTTGGCAGCTGTGAAAAGCCTCCAGCCATGCAAGCCCCCAAGTCTTGCCCTCCTTCCACTGTCTATAAAACCTCAAAGTCATGGTCAGTCCCTGGAAGACAGGGTCAAGGGCATGGATTCCCTGTCTTCCCTATGTAGTTGCACTGATTAAAGTTCCTCTCATAGCCGGGTGTGGTGGCGCACGCCTGTAATCCCAGCACTTTGGGAGGCTGAGGCAGGAGGATCGCGAGTTCAAAGCCAGCCTCAGCAATGGCGAGGCACTCAGCAACTCAGTGAGACCCTGTCTCTAAATAAAATACAAAAAAGGGCTGGGGATGTGACCCAGTGGTCGAGTGTCCCTGAGTTCAATCCCCAGTACCACAAAAAAAAAAAAAAAAAAAAAAAAAAGTTCCTCTCATGCTTTCCACCATTCTCTGTACCCCCCCCCCCCCCCCCCCTTTCTGTATGAGGGATTGAGCCACATCCCCAGCCTCTTTATATATTTTATTTTGAGACAGGGTCTCACTGAGTTGCTTAGAGTGGCTCTGAACTTGCGATCCTCCTGATTTTCTGTTTGGTTTTTGGGGCGAGTGGCTGGCCTTGTTTGTTGGATCCCCAGAGTCAGGCCTCTACCCTAGGACATACCTCGAGGTGGAATTGGTCCATAATTCATCTAATCTTATTATTTAGTTAAGAAGGAAGGTAAAAATGTCATCTACATTTCACAGACGAAGAAACAAAATCTTTTTTTTTTTTGGTACTGGGGATTGAGCTCAGGGGCACTGGACCACTGGGCCACATCCCCAGCCCTTTTTTTGTATTTTATTAGAGACAGGGTCTCACTGAGTTGCTATGTGCCTCTCCATTTGCCGAGGCTGGCTTTGAACTCGCGATCCTCCTGCCTCAGCCTCCCAAGTGCTGGGATTACAGGCATGTGCCACTGCGCCAGGCTGAAGAAACAAAATCTTAAAGAACTAAATTGCCACCTTTTTTTTTTTTTTTTTTTTTTTTCCCAGGGTCAGCAGATTAAAAGGTATGTTGTTGGTCTGAGGATGTCACTCAGTGGTAGAATACATGCTCAGCATGTGAGAGGCCCTGGGTTCCATCCCCAGCACCAAAAAATGTGAATTAATTAATTAATTAAAGACCTCTGTTGTTTATGTCTGTCTGTCCCACTAGACTATGACCTCAAGGTCCCTGGCTGCCTCTCCTCTCCTTTCCATCCCAGTGACCAAGAGCACCTTCCCAAACCCCAGGGCCACTGGTTCCGTCACAGACAGTGCTGTGTTAGGCACTGAAGGTTGCTGCAGGTATGGCTGCCCCCGTCATCCCAGAACCCACAGTCTAGTGGGGAGAAGAAAGACATGAAGTAACTGGGTACCCAAAAAGTCACTCGGTCAAACCTGTGACAGGTGCTAGGTCTTCCCCTGCTCCACCGCAGCCCATTATCACCAAGCCCCAAAGTGGCCATGGCTCTCCAGGTTCCAAGGCTACCTCCATCCACAGCCTTGCCAGAGTGAGGTAGGATGAGGGGGAAAAGACAGGTAAAAAGGAAACTAACTGGGTGCATTGGGGCACGCCTGTGATCCTAGCAACTCAGGAGGCTGAGGCAGGAGGATTGCAAATTAGAGGCCAGTGTGGGCAATTTAGTGAGACCCTGTCTCAAAATAAAAAGAAATTAAAAGGGCACCCCTGGGTTTCATCCGCAGTACTACAAACCAAAACAACAAAAACAAATGAAAAGCCAGGTGTAGTGGCACATGTCTGTAATCTCAGCAGTCTGGGAGGCTGAAGCAGGACAGCCACAAGTTCAAGGCCAGACTTAGCAACATAACATGGCCTTAAGCGATTCAGTGAGACCCTGTCTCAAAATAAAATATAAAAAGGGCTGGGGATGTGGCTCAGTGGTTAAGTACCCCTGGGTTCCATCCCCAGTACCAACAATAAAAAAGGAAGGACAAAGAAAGTATAACTTTTTTTTTTTTTGGTGTGTGTGTGTGTGTGTGTGTGTGTGTGGTACTGGGCACTGAACCCAGGGCCTCAGGCATGCCAGGCAAGTGCTCTCCCACTGAGCTACATCCTTAGCCCTAACATGTGTTTTGAGAATAAATTGAGCAAAGCGAGATACAAAACTAATAAGGTAGGGTACTTTCCCGATGTTATCTACTGATCAGATAATGAAGGGGATATCATCCTGAAGATCCTAAGAACAACCAGACCATCATAATCTATCTTGTGATCACCAGACTGATGGCCACACCCACCTTCCATACACACCACTCACCAAGTCTCCTTCAAAAGGAAGAGGCTGAGCGGGCGCAGTGGCTCATGCCCGTAATTCCAGTGATGCTGGAGGCTCAGGCTGGAGGACCTCGAATTCAAAGACAGCCTCAGCAATTTAGGGAGGCCCTAAGCAACTTAGCGAGACCCTGACTCAAAATAAAATAAATAAATAAATAAAAAGGGGCCAGGTGTGGTGGCGCACGCCTGTAATTCCAGCACTTGGGAAGCTGAGGCAGGAGGATCAAGAGTTCAAAGCCAGCCTCAGCAATGGTGAGGCACTTAGCAACTCAGTGAGACCCTGTCTCTAATAAAATACAAAAAAGGGCTGGGGATGAGGCCCAGTGGTCGAGTGCCCCTGAGTTCAATCCCTGGTACCAAAAATAAATAAATAAATAAGTAAATAAATAAAAAGGGATTTTTATTTTTTGTTTTATGGGGATGTGGCTCAGTGGTGGAGTGCTCCTGGCTTCAATTCACAGTACCAAAAAATAAAATAAGAGACTGAGAACCCCAAAAGTGTTTCCCCTCTCAATGGCTCACACCCTCCCTTGAATGCGTATTCCTCTTTCCTAAATAAATATCCAGCTGGTTCAGAGATTCTCTTCCATGACATTCATCAAGGACCCTGTCTACTTGAGTCAAGGTCACCCTCTCCAGGACCTCCTCTGACAATTCCAGTGAAAGGGGTCCCCCAGATTCTGTACCTTCCTCACCATTTCTCACCAGGCAACTGAAGGGGCCTTCTTCTCCTTCTCCTTCTTCTCCACTGGGGATTGAATCCAAGGGCACTCAACCAAACAGCTGCATCCCCAGTCCTTTTTATTTTTATGTTGAGACAGTTTTGCTAAATTGCCCAGCCTGGCCTTGAACTTGTGATCCTCCTGCCTCAGCCTCCTAGAGAAGCTGGGATTCCAGGCATGCACCATGATACCTGGCCCAGAAGGGCTTTTTAAAAATGCGAGTCCAGGCCAGGGTTGGTGCTCTAATCCCAGCAGCTCCGGAAGCTGAGGCAGGAAGACTGTGAGTTCAAAGCCAGCCTCAGCAATTTAGCGAGGCCCTAAGCAACTCAGCAAGACCCTGTCTCTAAATAAAATATAAGAAAGGGTTGAGGATGTTGCTCAGTGGTTAGGTGTTCCTGGGTTCAGTCCCTGGTACAAAAAAAAAAAAAAAAAAAAAAAAGCAAGTCCAGTCCTGACACTAAATTGCATTGATTAAAATTTCTCAGTGTTGCAAGGCACGGTGGCACATGCCTGTAATCCCAGCGGCTCAGGAGGCTGAGGCCGGAGGATCATGAGTTCAAAGCCAGCCTCAGCAACAGCTAGGCACTAGGCAACTCAGTGAGACCCTGTCTCTAAATAAAATACAAAATAGGGCTGGGGATGTGGCCCAGTGGTCGAGTGCCCAGGAGTTCTATCCCCGGTACAAAAAGAAAAGAAAAAAAAAAAATTTTTTTTTTTCTCAGTGTCTTCCTGAGGAACTCAAGGAAGCATCTAAACTGGCTTATAAATTCCTGCGTGCTCCAGCCACCCATCCCTATTCCATGAGAGTCAGACTGAAGTCGAGGACTTGCAGCTCCCCAATACAGCCTCTACTGAGGCTTTGGGGTAGGTCCATTCTGTGCGGTGCAGGGCTGTTCAGCACCCTGTAATCCTCTGCCTCTGAATGCCAGCAGCACTCCTCCCCGACCACCTCTCCAGGGGAGACAACCAAAGATGTCTAACGATTGCCGAAAGTCCCCCAGGGGTCGAAATCGCCCAGCGCCTGCGCATTCTGCCCTCAGTGGCTGCTGAAGCGTCTACCCACGTGGTGAGGCCACCCACCTGTGTCCTTCAGGTTTCCTTCCTGGATGCTCCTGCCATGCAGTGTCCCCTGTTGTCCCACTAGACCATGATCACCCCCAGGGCGAGGACCACCTCTAGCTCATCCTGGAATCCAGGCACCTAGCTCAGCGCCTGGCTCTCCCATATAGAATTAGCGAATGAACGAATGAATACGCCAATGAACTGTGTATTTCCCTTAACAAAAGATGCCTTATTGGCCGGGCACGGTGGCGCACGCCTGTAATCCCAGAACTTTAGGAGGCTGAGACAGGAGGATCCCGAGTTCAAAGCCAGCCTCAGCAATGGCGAGGCACTTAGTAGCTCAGTGAGACCCTGTCTCTAAATAAAATACAAAAAAGGGCTGGGGATGTGACCCAGTGGTTGAGTGCCCCTGAGTTCAATCCCCAGTACCAAAAAAAAAAGATGCCTTATTTTTTTTGGGGGGGTGGGTACTGGGGACTAAACCCAGGGATACTCAACCACTGAGCCACACCCCCAGCCCTTTTTATATTTTATTTTGAGACAGGGTCTCACTAAATTGCTTGGGGCCTTGCTGAGGCTGGTTTTGAACTCGTGATCCTCCTGTCTCAGCTTCCCAAGGGCTGGGATTACAGGCGTGCACCACCGCGCCCAGTGGAAGCAAAAGTATTTGAGGGATGTCCTTACTTTGGAGATTGAGGACAAAGGGGCAGCATGGGGTAGTGAGTCCAGGACAGGGCTGTCCAGTAGAAACTTCTGCAATGACAGAACCATTCTGTAATCTGCACTCTTCAAACGTGGTAACCATTAGCCATGTGTGGCTATTGAACACTTGAAATGTGTTCAGCAGTAACTGGGTGTGGTGGCACATGCCTGTAATCCCATTTGGGAGGCTGAGTCAGGAGGATTGAATGTTGGAAACCAGCTGGGGTAACTTAGACCCTGTCTCAGAATAAAATCTAAAAAGGGCTGGGGTGTAGCCCAGTGGTAGGGTGCCCCTGGGTTCCATCCCCAGTACCACAAAAAAAAAAAAAAAAAGATTCAGAGAAGGGTGGCCAATGTTTGCTCTGGGGTGGCTGCCCTGTGGCTTGCTAATGGCTGCCCAGAGCACAGTCTTTTGGGAGATAAAGGTACTGAGGAAGGAACCCAGAGGTTCTCCACCACTGAACTACACCCCCAGCGCTTGTACTTTTTTGTTTTGAGAAGCGGTCTCACTAAGTGGCCCAGGTTGGTCCCCAGTTTGGGATCTTTCTACCTTGGCCTCCTGAGTTGCTGGGATTGTCATAGTGTGCGCCACCACCAGGCCTGGCTGAAGCAGCCTTAAGAGGGATGTGCAAGCTGAGCATGGCGGTCCATGCCCTGTAATCCCAGAAGCTGAGGAGGCTGAGATGGAAGGATTGAGGACAGCCTCAGCAGTTTATCGAGGCCCTAAGCAACTTAGTAATACCCAGTCTTAAAAAAAAAAAAAAAAAAAAAGGGCTGGGGATGCGGCTCAGTGGTAAAGTGCCCCTGGGTTCAATCCCCAGTATAATTTCCCATGCTGCTAGGGAAGAGGAAGGTCTGTAACTGGTCAGTAGATCCATTGCTGATAGCTTGGTCCTTGTCCCAGATGCCAATCCAATAACAAGGATGTGGTTTTGAGAAAAAAAGAAAAAGATTTATTGCTTTGCTAGCAAAGGAGAAAAACAAGGGACTCCTGTCCCACAGGCTGGGATTCTGCCCATCAGCAGGAACAGGGTTTTTTTTTTTTTGTTTTTTTTTTTTGTTTTTTTTTTTTGGTACTGGGGATTAAACTCAGGGGCTCTTGACCACTGGGCCACATCCCCAGCCCTTTATTTTTTCTTTCTTTCTTTTTTGTATTTTATTTAGAGACAGGGTCTTACTAAGTTGCTAAGTGCCTCGCCATTGCTGAGGCTGGCTTTGAACTTGCGATCCTCTTGCCTCAGCCTCCCAAGTGCTGGAATCACAGGCATGCGCCACCGAGCCTCCCTAATAGGGGGCTTTTAAAGAGGTGATTCAAAGGTGACATTCCACACGTTCTCTGCCTGGAGTTGTCATTCACTTGTTAATTTGGGAGCTAGATAGTCATTCCTGAGATCTTCTGGTGCCATCCCCAAAGTCTGGATGACTTCATTCCTATGGTGGGTGTGTGCTCAGGGACCGAAAAATCTACCTAAAATGAGGGAAGAAAGGTGACCTTGTTTCCCCTGAGATTAGGGAAGGGGAGAGATTAGGGAGGAGCAGGGAGAGCGAAAGAGAAAGAAACATGTCCTTTTAAAAAATAAATTGCAGGGGCTGGGGTTGTGGCTCAGCGGCAGCGCACTCGCCTCGCACATGTAAAGGCATTGTGTACAACTAAAGCAAATAAATAAATATTAAAATAAATAAATAAAAATAAATTGCAGTGGCAGATCAGGAAGGACTATATTCAAAGGATAAAGTGGGCCAAGGTTACAAACCCAGCCCTGGGCACAGAGTGGGTGGTGTCCATACCTGGGCCATGAATTTACCATTAAGGGATCTAGAGAAACTGTAACCAAATTTTCCCACATGGCCCTGGAACCCATGCTTTATTTTTTATCACTTTATTTATTTATTTATTTATTTTTGGTATTGGGGATTGAACTCAGGGGCACTTGACCACTGGGCTACATCCCGGCCCCTTTTTTGTATTTTACTAAAGACAGGGTCTCACTGAGTTGCTAAGAGCCTTGCCATTGCTGAGGCTGGTTTTGAACTGAGATCCTCCTGCCTTGGCCTCCCAAGTGCTGGGATTACAGGCGTGCGCCCCAGCGCCTGGCTTTTTTTTTATCACTTCTTTTTGAGATGCTGGGGATCAAGCCCTGGGCTTCACTCATGCTAGACAAGTGTCCTCCCAGAGCCACACCCCAGGCCTCCCTGACATCTATACTGAGAGACAAAGCCCAGCCCAGCACCAGCTGTGCTTTTAGGAAACTATATTCCCACCTGAATCCAGCATTTGGTGCCTGCTTTTGTTAAACCGGGCCGAGTATAGAAACCAGAGCAAAGCCCACACTTCACTGGTCTCTGGGGTTCTCTAGAGCTCTGCCTCACCCAGAGGACTGCAAGGCTGCTAGGAGTTTCCTGCTGCGCCTGCAGCTCCCAGGGAGCTTCAGAGGATCAGGGAACAATCTGTCATTAACTGGAGAGACAGCCCCGGCAAAGGGGGGTCCCGGAAGCACGCGTCAGAAGCCCGGCAAAGGGGGGGTCCCGGAAGCACGCGTCAGAAGCCGTGAGAAGTGGCAGGGCTTCTGACCCTCTTGTCAGGAAGTGGCACGAGCAGAAAGAAGGCAGATCTCTGGGTGCACACATTTTGCTGGGTGTGTCTGTTTATGTTCCATGCGTGGACTTTCTGCTATTGTAACCCTGGTCCACTTTATGCTTTGAATATAGCCCTTGCTGGTCTGCCACTGCAGCTGAATTTCAAAGCGAACAAGTTTCTTTCTCTTCCTCTCTCCTGGCTCCTCCCTAACCTTTCTTCCCCATTTTAGGCAGAGTTATCTGTCCCTGAGCACACACCCACCATAGGAATGAAGTCATCCAGACTTTGGGGATGGCACCAGAAGATCTCAGGAATGACTATCTATCTCCCAAATTAACAAGTGAATGACAACTTCAGGCAGAGAACATGTGGAATGTCTCCTTTGAGTCACCTCTTTAAAAGTCCCCCTGTTCCTGCTGATGGGCTGAATCACAGTGTTTGGGACAGGAGTCCCCTGTGTTTCTCCAAAGCAATAAACCTTCATTTTTCTCAAAATCGTGTCTTTATTACTAGATTGGCATTGGGGAAGAGGACCAAGATTTCAGTAACATTATGTGCAAACGAAAGATACATTACAAACATTTATCTAATTATTTTTTTATTTTTTTAAAATATGGAATGCTTCACGAATTTGCGTGTCATCCTTGCGCAGAGGCCATGCTAATCTTCTCTGTATTGTTCCAATTTTAGTATATGTGCTGCCGAAGCGAGCACCATTTATCTAATTTAATCTGTAATGTGTTCGGAGTT
This sequence comes from Tamias sibiricus, assembly GCA_025594165.1. Classification (NCBI taxonomy): domain Eukaryota; kingdom Metazoa; phylum Chordata; class Mammalia; order Rodentia; family Sciuridae; genus Tamias; species Tamias sibiricus. The sequence continues at coordinate 19,834,371 of CM046662.1, forward strand.
CTGATCTGTTTTGTAGAGAAGATTAAACCACGGCTCAAAGATTGCATGTAACCAATTAGGGGTACTGCTGGAATTCAAACCCAGGATTTTCCAATTTCAATGCCCACGTTCCTATCACTACTGTTCCTTCCTCCAGCCTCCTGTTGTGACTGCAAACCCAGAGGGTCAAATCCATCCAGAATATCAGAGTTGGATGGGCTCTTAGAAATAATCCAGTTTAGGGTGGGGATGTAGCTCAGTGTTAGAACACTTGCCTGGTCTGTATGTGTAAGGCCTTGGGTTTGATTCCCAGTACTGACAAAATAAATAAATAAAATCTTGGGGGGGCCGAGAAACAAACGATCTAGGTCAGGCACATAGGTGGTAGGTACTAACCTGTATGCTGCTTTTTATCCATTGGTGGGACATTATGGATTATGAGAACACAGTGTTGAAAGGATTCTGAGGCTGTCTTCTGTAACTCCCAAGCCTGCCGTGATGGGGGTGTGTAGTAGAATGCAGGTCTAGCCTCAGGTTTTCCAGAATTGGTCCAAACTTCTCCCCTTACTGATAGAGAAAGAAAGGCCACAAAACTTATTTTTTTTGTTTTTGTTTGTTTGGGTACCAAGGATTGAACTCAGGGACACATCCCCAGCCCTTAAAATTTATCTTAATTTTAGCCAGTCGTGGTAGCGCAGGCCTGTAATCTCAGCACTTGGGAGGCTGAGGCAAGAGGTTTGCAAGTTCAAAGCCAGCCTCAGCAACTCAGTGAGACCCTGTCTCTAATAAAATACAAAATAGGGCTGGGGATGTGGCCCAGTGATCGAGTGCCCCTGAGTTCAATCCCTGGCACCAAAAAAAAAAAAAAAAAAAAAAAAAAAAATTATTTGGTTGTTGATAGAATCGAACCCAGTGCCTCACACATGCCAGGCAAGCGCTCTACCGCTGAGCTACAACCCCAGTCCCATGCATCTTAATTTTAATTAAATCAGAGTTGATTGCGGGCAGAACCAAGATCAAATGGGCAACCCATTTCCAACGTGCGCACCATGCCTGGCCTTCCTGGCTATTTGAACATTATATGCACCCAGCAGAGCTGTCTGGCTAGGTACATTTCATGTTTTTTTTTTTTTTTTTTAATATTTATTTATTTGCTTTAGTTGTACACAATGCATTTATTTTTACGTGGTGCTGAGGATTGAACCCAGGTCGCGCACGTGCTAAGCGAGCGCCCTACCGCTGAGCCACATCCCAGCCCCACATTTCATGTTTTTAAGAACCTATTGGGGGGCTGGGGTCTTGCCTGGCCTTCCTGGCTATTTGAACATTATATGCACCCATCAGAGCTGTCTGGCTAGGTACATTTCATGTTTTTAAGAACCTATTGGGGGGCTGGGGTCTCGCATGCGTGGGGCCCTGGGTTCGATCCTCAGCATCACATAAAATAAGGTATTGTGTCCACCTACAAATAAAAAACAAACAAACAAACAAAAAGAACCTATTGGGAGCTGGGTGTGATGGCGCAAGTTTGACCCCTTTCCAAGTTGGGAGGCTGAGGCAAGAGGATGGCAGGTTGGAGGCCTGCCTGGGCAACCGAGTAAGATCCTCTCTCAAAATAAATTACAATAATACTATAAAAGGAATGGCAATATAGTTCAGTGGTAAAGTGGCCCTGGGTTTAATCCTTAGTATGGAGGGAAAAAAATACACTCACATGGGGTAAGTGACCATTGTGTTGGCTAGCATGGGAATGTGTGTCTGGAGGGTATTGACGGTAAAGTATGGAGAAACACCAATCTCAACTCTTCTGTTTCATTCTCCTGTCTGGGTTTGTTGTTATAGTCCTAGGAGCTCAACACAGGGCCTCACACGTGCTAGTCAAGCACTCTACCACTGAGCGACATCCCCAGCCCTATTTTATTTTATTTTTATTTTTATTTTTTTGTGGTACCAGGGATTGAACTCAGGGGCACTCGACCACTGGGCCACATCCCCAGCCCTTTTTTGTATTTTATTTAGAGATAGGGTCTCACTGAGTTGCTAAGTGCCTCGCCATTGCTGAGGCTGGCTTTGAACTCGTGATCCTCCTGCCTCAGTCTCCCAAAGTGCTGGGATTACAGGCATGCACCACTGCGCCCGGCTTCCTCTTCTATTTTGAGACAGCGTTTCCCTAAATTGCTAGGCTGACCTTGAACTGGCAATCCTCCTGCCTCACCCTTCTCCAATAGCTGGGATTCTGGGTGTGGGCCACTACACCCAGCTTGTCCAGAGTCTTTCAAATACAAAATAAAGCTATAAAAGGGGTCTTTTAGATTTACTTCATTCACCTTGAAATGTCTTCTGTGCAAACTTTCTGTTCCGGGTTAACAAAGGAAGACCTTAGGTTCTGGGTGGGTCTGGCAGTGGGATGCAAATTTCCTCTTTTTCTTTTAAGTACTTTTAGCAGGAAACTATTTTCAAATCTTATAACAATAGAAAACACTTATTAAGTGCCAAGTGTATTACTATGTGATTTACATATATTTCCTTAATCTTCACAATGATCCTATAAAGAAGGTTTTATTATTATGTTGTTTTTACAGTTGAAGAAAGGGAGGCTCAGAGAAGTTAAGTGATTTGTCTAAAGTCACAAAGCAAGAAAATAGCAGAAACTGATATCCTTGAGTCTGAAGAGCCAGTGTCTAGACCAAGGAGCTATTACTATCAATAGTGAGCATTACGATTAAGACTCACTTTCACTTCTGACTCCAAGTTGATCCATTCAACCACTTTCCAAAGTCCCAGTTTCTCACTTTAAAAAGGAATAATAGCTTGGCATGCTGCCCTAGCCTGTAATCCCAGAGACACAGGGGCTGAGGCAGATGAATCCATATTCAAAGACGGTTTGGGCAATTTGGCAAGATCCTGTTCCAAAATAAAACCAAGAGCATTGGGGGTGTAGCTCAATGTAGACTGCTTGCCTTGCATGTGAGGGCCACGAGATTCATCCCCAGAATGGGGGGCAGGTAATAATGGTCACTTTTGGGGGTTATTGTTAGGATTAAATGAGCTAATGCAAATCTGTGACCAAAATGGAAGTCCTTGGCTATAGAACTTCTAGTTTAGGACTTTCATGGAGGGGCTCATGATCTGATTGCTATAATCACTGGTAACCTTCAGTGACAATCCAAGGAAGTGTGAGGCTCAGTGCTTGTTATAAAAAGGGTCAAGAGGTGAGCCCGGTAGCCGGGCGTGGTGGTGCATACCTGTAATCCCAGCACTTGGGAGGCTGAGGCAGGAGGATCGCTAGTTCAAAGCCAGCCTCAGCAACGTCAAGGCACTTAGCAACTCAGGGAGACCCTGTCTCTAATAAAATACAAAAAAGGGCTGGGGATGTGACCCAGTGGTCGAGTGTCCCTGAGTTACCAAAAAAAAAAAAAAAAAAAAAAAAAGGCTCAGATACCTTAGGCAAATCCCTTCTCCTTTAAACTGAGGGGACAGAACCCAGCAGCGGGCCATCCCACCCGCCCGGCACACACTGCGTCAAGGCTGCAGTGCCCTGGCCTTGTGACTTCCAGGGCATGCGGTGCTCAGTTCCCCAGTGGGCGGAAAGCGCAGGGGTGGCCTTATTATGAATGAATGTCAAGCAATAACCACAGGGTTGAGGCTTCAGAAAGAAGTCACTATGGTGACCAAAGCGGAACGAAAGAGTGCAGCCTCCGAGCGCCCTCTGAGTTCTCTGCCTTTCATTCCAGAACTCTGCCGGCTCTGCGCACCCTGAGCTCTGCTGGTAAGTGCTTCAAGGTCGAGGGAACAAAGAAAGGACAACTAAATTCTTTTGTCTGTTCCCTTCTTCATCCGCATCCACCGACCAGGCTGCAGTGGGCTGAGTCTGGGAGGAATAAGGATTTGCACAGAAGAACCAAATACTGCAGAAAGTGGGGGTTGCCTCCAAGGGTTCTGGGGAGCTGCGGCAGGGTCACCTTCGTTGCTGTGCCAAGATCTAGGACTGGCTCTGCTGGATGGAGATGCACTTGAGGACTTGCTTCTCACCTTTATCCACTAACATACCATAGCAGAAAATGGTGTGCTTTCAGCCAAAGACCACACATGGAGCTGGGGGTGGTGGCCCACACCTGTGATCCCAGCTGCTCCTCAGGAGGCTGAGAGAGGAGGACCACCAGTTCCAGGCCGGCCTGGGACATTGAGCAAGATCCAGTCTCAAAATAAAATTAAAAAAAAAAAAAAAAAAAAAGAGGGTGAGTGTGGCAGCTTATAGTCTCTATGCTCAGCTATTTGGGAAGCTGAGGCAGGAGGATTGCCAGTTTGAGGCCAGCCTCAGCAACTTGAACGAGACTTTGTGTCAAAATAAAAAATAAAAAGGGCTGGGGGATGTAGGTCAGTGGTAAAGCACCTCCCTAGCATGCATGAAGCCCTGTGTACAGCAAGAAAAGAACAAAAACCAACAAACAAAACCCACCCCAAACTGAACAGAAATGACAGGCTGTGGAGCCCTGGCTTCTTATTGAGGACTTTTTTTAAAAAAAATAAAATAGCTACTATTTTTTTTAATTTTAAATATTTATTTATTTACTTTAGTTGTACACAATGCAATGCATTTATGTTTACATGGTGCTGAGGATCAAACCCGGGCCGCGCACAAGCAAGGCGAGCGCTCTGCCACTGAGCCACAACCCCATCCCTCATTGAGGACTTTTGACCCTCCCACCCATTATGTCCTTGGGGAAGCCCAGTCACCCACTTCTGGCTCTGCATTCACCTGCTCACCATCTTCCAAGAAACCTTGGTTTGGGATCCTCCAATTACAAGGTGACCCAACCCTGTTTTATTCACTTTTTTAATATTTATTTCCTTAGGTAAGAATTGAAACAATACCCCCTTCCCCAAGAAATCCATGTTCTTGTTGAAAAACTAGGCAATTAGAATACTTGCAACTTGGGGCTGGGGTGGTGGCTCAGCAGTAGAGCACTCACCTAGCACGTGCGCAGCCCAGGTTCTATTCCCAGCACTGCGTAAAAAAAATAAAGGCATTGTGTACAACTAAAGCAAGTAAATAAATGTTAAAAAAAAAAAAAAACTTGGAATTTGTACCTAGGCATAATGAAAACCCACAGTGATCCCACCACCTAGAAATAACCATTCATTTATTTAATTTTTTTTGGGGGGTGGTACAAGGGATAGAACTCAGGGGCACTCGACCACTGGGCCACATCCCCAGCCCTATTTTGTATTTTATTTAGAGACAGGGTCTCATTGAGTTGCTTAGTGCCTCACCATTGCTGAGGCTGGCTTTGAACTCCTGACCCTCCTGCCCCAGCCACCTGAACCCCTGGGATTACAGACAGGCATGTGCTACCTATATTTTCTTTTTCATATGTGATATTCGGGGTGAGTGGGACCTAGGACCTTGCACATTCTAGACACGTGCTGTACACTGACTATATCCACATTCCTCTTTATTTTATTATTATTATTATTATTATTATTATTATTATTATTATTATTATGGTACCGGAGATTGAACTCAGGGGCACTCGGCCATTGGGCCATATCCCCAGCCCTTTTTTGTATTTTATTAGAGACAGGGTCTCACTGAGTTGCTAAGTGCCTCACCATTGCTGAGCTTGGCTTTGAACTCATGATCCTCCTGCCTCAGCCTCCCAAGGGCTGGGATTATAGGTGTGTGCCACCACCCCCGGCTCCCCAGCCCTTTTAATATTTTATTTACAGACAGGGTCTTGCTAAATTGCTTAGAGCCTTGCTAAATTGCTGAGGCTGGTGTTGAACTCTCTATCCTTCTGACTCAGCCTCCTGAGCCCTGGGATTACAAGCATGTGCCACCCTACCCCTTCTGCTGTTTTGAAAACAAATACAAATAAGACAGAGAATAAGAATCTGGAATAAAAATGAACCAAAGTGCCAGGCATGGTGGCATGGTGGGGCACGCCTGTAATCCCAGCACTTGGGAGGCTGAGGCAGGAGGAACATGAGTTCAAAGCCAGCCTCAGCAATGGTGAGACACTTAGCAACTCAGTGAGACCCTGTCTCTAATAAAATACAAAAAAGGGCTGGGGATGTGACCCAGTGGTCAAGTGCCTCTGAGTTCAATCCCTGGTACCAAAAAAAAAAAAAAAAAAAAAAAAAGAACCAAAGTAAGTTAGAGCTGAATATTCAAGCCATTTTAGTGTTTGCCCTTGGACAAGCAAGTGTCCAGTCAGAGGAACAGCTAGGCATGAACACTGACATAGAATGGCTGTGAAGTACATGCCCTTGCTCCTGGCTAGAGATTTATTTATTTATTTTGGTACCAGGATTGAACTCAGGGGTGCTTTACCACTGAGTCACATTCCCAGCCTTTTTTATTTAATATTTGATTTTGAGACAGGGTCTCACTAAATTGCTGAGGCTGGTCCCAAACTTGCAATCCTCCTGTATCAGCCTCCCTAGTAGCTGGGATCACAGGTATGTGCCACTGCACCTGACAGTATATCAGTGTTCATGCATTGGGGTATACTTCAGTGGTAGAACATGTCCTTAACACTGGGTTCATTCTCTGGCATCAGAAACTTTTTTAACTAAAAAAACAAAAATAAATATTCTGCTGGGCAAGATAGCACATGCCTGTAATCCCAGCTGTTCAGGAGGCTGAGGCAGCAGGATCACAGGTTCAAGGCCAGCCCAAGGCAATTTGGACAGACTCTATCTCAAAATAAAAAGTAAAATGTGGTGGGGACGTAGCTCAGTGGTAGAGAGCCTATGGGTTCAATCCCCAGTACTGGAAAACAAACAAAAACAACAAATACTATTTTTTTTTTCAGGTATTGTATACAATTACAGGTATTTAGAATCTAAGGTCAAGCTTATAGTGTGGGCTTGGAACTAGAAAATTTGACAAATGTACACCCGATAAACCATTAATTCAAGTATCCTGTCTTGAGGCATGGCTAAAGAAATTTTAAAAAATAGTAAAAATTAGCTGGGTGTGGTGGCACTCACCTGTAATCTCAGCACTTGGGAGGCTGAGGCAGGAGGATTGCAAGTTCAAAGCCAGCCTCAGCAATGGGTAAGGCACTTAGCAACTCAGTAAGAACCTGTCTCTAATAAAATACAAAAAGGGGCTGGGGATATGGCTCAGTGGTTGAGTGCCCCTGAGTTTAATCTCCGGTACCACTAAAAAAAAAAAAAAAAAAAAAGTAAAAAATCAAAGTACATTCTTTAAAGACTGACAGGCCTAGCTCCCATCCTAATCCCTGTCTATACCTCTGGAAGTTTCTTTTCACCTCTCTGAGGCTCCCTTTACTTTTGGGTTATTGAGGGATTGGTGTTTGTTTCTGCAAAACACATAGCATGAAGCCTGGCCCACGATCATGGTCTACCCAAGACTGTCCCACTTTTTTTTTTTTTTTTTTTTTTTTTTTTTTTTTTTTTTTTTTTTTTGCTGTTGTTGTTGATGGGGATAGGACCCAGAGCCTGAACCAGAGCCTGGTGCATGTTAGGCAAGCACTCTACCACTGAGCCATATCCCAGTCCCCAAAATTGTCCCGCTTCTAATACTGAATGTCCTACATCTCAGTCAGACCCTCAGTCCCAGCAAACCCAGATGATCAGCTGAAAAAATTCTTCCTTCTAAAATATTTCCTTTGGGGTCAATATTGAAGGAATTATGTTGATATGACAATTATTGTTATTATTATTATTATTTGGTACTGGGGTTGAACTGAGAGGTGCTTAACCGCTGAACCACATCCCCGGTCATTTACATTTTTTTATTTTGAGACAGGGTCTTGCTAAGTTGCCTACAGCTTCGCTAAATTGCTGACACTTGTCTTGACCTTATGATCCTCCTGTCTCAGCCTCCCTAGTTGGTGGATTAAGGGCGTGCACCTCTGTGCTGTTGCCGCCTGAAGCTGTGCCCAGCTGTTGACATGATAATTATTAAGAATATACAAAGAGGGAGCATCCAGGTACCACGGTGCATACCTGTCATCCCAGAGACTTGGGAGACTGAGGTAGGAGGATTGTAAGTCAAACAAATAAATAAGGGATATAGCTCAGTGGTAGAGTGTTCCTTGGTTCAATCCCTAATACTGGGGGGGAAATTTTATATGGGGAGCAGCGTGAAAACAACACCCCAAGATTGCCAAGGAAGATGTCTCAGAATAGTGCCTACATTTTAGGTGCTTGATTCCTCCAAATTCACCTCCATGCTGTCTCTGTCAGGTACCTAGTAAGTACTTAATAAAATGGTTGGATTAATGGTGGCTCTTGCTATGAGGAGTGTCCTCAATATTAGGATTTACCCTTGTAGTGTGATGGGCTTTTTTATTTTTATTTTTTTTTATTTTTTGGTATCATGGATTCAACCCAGGGTTCCCTTAATCACTGAGACTCAGCCCCAGCCCTTTTTTTTATATTTAACTTAGAGGGTCTCACTAAGTTGCTTAGGGCCTTGCTAAATTGCTACTCTGCTACTCTACTACTGAGCTACACTCCAGCGCTGGGTAGAACACAGCAGAAGAGATGGGATGCCTCTCTGAGATTCCCCTCTAGAAGAGGCTGCCCGTTAGCTCACAGCCCTCTCTGGCTCTTCCGTGCTTGCTGTAATGACACAAGGTGGCCTGAGAAGCAGATCTATGTGGCAATGAGTCGAGCGAAGCTTCGGCCAGTGGCCACTGGGATCTGAACCCTGTCAGTAATCATGTGAGTGAGCTTAGAAGTGGACGCTATGAGTCAGAGTTCTCAAGAGAAACAGAACTGAAAGAGATTTACCATGAGGAATTGGCTCCTTTAAATGTGGATGCTGAGACGTGGCGGGGGGCTGTCTGGAGAGCCAGGAAGGCAGTGGTGACATTCTAGACTCAGTCCAAAGGCATGAGATCCCACAGAGCTGCTGGTGTAGATCCCAGTTCCAGAGCAGAAGACTCATGTCCTATTTCAAGCAGGTAGACAAGAAGCAAATGGGGTGAATTCTTCCTTCATTTGCATTTTGTTCTATTCTGGCCTCCAAAGGATTGGATGATGCCCCACCACATTGGGGAGGACCAACCCCAATGGAGCTGTGATTCACTTGGGTACACCGATTCCCATGCTAATCTCATCTAGAAACATCCTCACAGATGCATCAGAAATAATGTGTAATCTGGGTTCCCTGTGGCTCAAATTGACACATCAAATCGCCTGGACCTTTCTCTAGTTAAGCTTTTAGCTGGGACCACATCTAGATTGCAGGGGTGTGAGATTCTGAAACAGAGGACCCAGGTAGGATATGCTGGTTTTCTGATTCACAAACACTGTCATAAAATAAATGCATGTTCTTTAAGAAAGGAAGACACTAGAGTTATAGACAACTAATACAAATTTACTTTTCACATGCTTATGAGAAAAGTATACATAAGCATGCTGCTTGATGTGTTTAAAAAATCTTTTTGTTGTCAATGGACTATTTAATTAATAAATTAATTAATTTATGTGTGGTGCTGAGAATTGAACCCAGTGTCTCACACATGCTAGGCCAGTGCTTTACCACTGTACCACAACCTCTGACCCTGATGTACTTTTTTTTTTGGTACTAGGGATTGAACTCAGGGGCACTTGACCACTGGGTCACATCCCCAGCCCTTTTTTGTATTTTATTTAGAGACAGGGTCTCACTGAGTTACTAAGTGCCTTGCCATTGCTGAGGCTGGCTTTGAACTCTCGATCCTCCTGCCTCAGCCTCCCAAGTGCTGGGATTACAGGCGTGTGCCACCGCACCCGGCTGATGTACTTTTTTAAACTTTACTTTTTTTTTTTTTGGTACCGGGATTGAACTCAGGGGCACTCAACCACTGGGCCACATCCCCAGTCCTTTTTTGTAGTTTTTATTAGAGACAGGGTCTCACTGAGTTGCTAAGTGCCTCACCATTGCTGAGGCTGACTTCGAACTTGAGATCCTCCTGCCTCAGCCTCCCAAGTGCTGTGATTACAGGTGTGGGCCACTGAGCCCGGCTTAAACTTTAATTTTTTTTTTTTCTGTTCTTGGGACCAAATGCAGGGCTTCCCATATACTAGGTAAGCTCTCTACCACTGAGCTACACTCCTTACCCCTTGATTTTTTATTTTATTTTATTTTTTGGTATTGGGGATTGAACCCAAATGTGCTCTAACCACTGAAGTACATCCCCAGTCCTTTTACTTTTTGTTTGTATTTTTTGAGATACTGAGGATTGATCCCAGGAATGCTTTAACACTGAGCTGCAACATCAGTCTTTTCTAATTTTTACTTTGAGACAGGCTGTCACTAAATTGCCCAGGCTGGCCTTGAATTTGCAATCTTCTTGTCTCAGTCTCCACAGTTGCTGGGAGTACAGGTGTGTGCCACCCTGCCTGGCTTCCTTGATGCCTATTGAAAAGCTGGGCATACTTTTGTGTGTGTGTGTGTGTGTGTGTGTGTGTGTGTGTGTTACCAGGGATTGAACTCAGGGGCACTTGACCACTGGGCCATATCCCCTGCCCTTTTTTGTATTTTATTAGAGACAGGGTCTCACTGAATTGCTAAGTGCCTCGCCATTGCTGAGGCTGGCTTTGAACTCGTGATACTCCTGCCTCAGCTGGGCATACCTATGTAACCAGTACCCAGACTAAGAAACAAAAATTATCAGAATCCAGCAAACTCCACTCATATTCCCCGTTAGTCAATAGCTGTATTACTCCTCCTTACCCCCTGCAGAGAATAACCCTATATCCTGATTTCTGATAGCATCAATTTGAAGCCAGGTACAATTATGCATGCCTGTAATCGCAGCTGCTCTGGAGTTTGGGTCAGGAGGATTGCAATTTTGAGGTGAGCCTGGGTGAATCTGCAAGACCCTGTTTCAAAGGCCTGGGGATGATGTAGCTCAGTGGCAGAGTACTTGCCTAGTATGTACAAGGTCCTGGGTTCAATTCCCAGTACTATAAAATTAAAAAAAAAAAAAAAAAAACACTAAACCCAGCATTATTTGTTTTGCTTGTATTTATGAGGTCACACCATGTGTACAAAATAACTTTTAGGCTGTTTCTCACAGAGATCCCCTGATACATTGAGATCTATTGAGACATAGTGACAGAGTCAATGATTGACACATTTGTCAGTGGTTACCCATCTTCATCTCAGTCTTGGAGTAGAAGAACTGATTCTAGAAGAGAAATATTGGTTACCTACATGGAAATAGACACAGAATTGGAGAAGCGACTCATTTAGTCCCCATGGTTTGGCAGTAGTTATGTCCTATGAGAAAATCCATTCCCTTTGTCCGGAACGAGTCTCTGCTTCTCATGATTTCTTCTTTCTATAATAGGATTTCCCACAAAATCCAGACCCACAAAAATAACCACCAAGCCATATTTAAACATATTTATCCTTTTTCAAGTACCAACATCCTAGTGTTTCAGTTTTTGCTTAGTGATAACACGTTTGATTATTGGGGGTCAAACCCCTCATGTACAATGAACCCCAGATGTAACAATAAGACTAAGTTTCTATACCTTGTTGTTAGCAGATATTGAGCTGCTTTGACTATGATTGAGTGTATATGTTATGCCCTTTTTTTTTTTTTTTTTTTTTTTTTTTGTGGTACCGGGGATTGAACTCAGGGGCACTCGACCACTGGGCCACATCCCCAGCCCTTTTTTGTATTTTATTAGAGACAGGGTCTCACTGAGTTGCTAAGTGCCTCGCCATTGCTGAGGCTGGCTTTGAACTCGTGATCCTCCTGCCTCAGCCTCCCAAAGTGCTGGGATTACAGGCGTGCGCCACCGCGCCCGGCTAATGTTATGCCCTTTTTATTTTATATAATTAAAAAACAAACCCCATTGGTAGGTAGTTATTATTAAGATTAGATGAGGTTACACAATGTGTACAAAATAGCTTATAAATGAGCAAACAGAAGCTAAGCAACTTGCCTAAGATCATTCTTAGTTCATATAGGGAGCCAGAGTCTGACTGGGGAGTCAGACGCAGGTTTGTTCACTTCTACTCTTGGGTTTTTAGTCACTGAATTGTAGTACCCTGCAGAGCTTAAAATCAAAGTCTGTGACAGAGAGGATCTGCTGAAGCAACCAGCTGGATGGCTTATCCCTGCCAATCATCCATCCAACCACCCATCCATCTATTCAGCCATCTGTCCAACCCTCCAACTATCCACCCAGCTCACTGTCTAGCTAGCCACACATACCATGTGGATATCCACGACGCAAAGATCAAGGGTCTAGCCGGGCACGGTGGCTCACGCCTGTAATCCCAACACTCGGGAGTCTGAAGAAGGAGGATCGGAGGTTCAAAGCCAGCCTCAGCAATGGAGAGGCACTTAGCAACTCAGTGAGACTCTGTCTCTAAGAAAAAAAAATAAAAAAAATCAATGCCAGTTCTGTGCCAGGAGGACACTGACCGCAGAAGTGACTAGGAGACAACAGCAAATGTAAAAGCCAGGTTCCCTACTAGATCTGGAGTTCCCTGAAGGCAAAATTCCTTACTTTTGTATCTTAGGAACATGACATATGATTTAGGCCTCATTTTCCTTTCCAACCTCATCTTACCCACTCATCTTCTTGCTCATTCCTCTTCAACCACATTGGAACAAGTCAAGCTCTCTTTTGCCTGGGAACTTAAAGCAATCCCTGTTCTTTCTGACCTGAATGTATACCTGGAAATGTCAATAGCTGGCTCTTCTTTTCCTTTGCATCTCAATGAAAACGTCCAGTCCTTAGAGAGACATTTTCTGCCCACCTTATCTGTTCTCTCCTAGAGGAGACACTGTTTTGCCCCACCTATCTGTTGTCACCTCACTCTCTTTATACCTCTTGTAACATTGCTCACAGTCCATCATCATCTCGTTTATTCATTTTTTTTTATTATTTCTTAGCTTTGCAACTAGGAAAAATAAACAGAACCAGAAAGGCAGTTACTAAATCTTTTGTATCCTTTATGGCATGACTTCAACCTGCCTAGCCCAGTAACTGATGCACAGTTGGCCTTCAGTATTTATTTGCTGAATGAATAAATGAATAAATGGATAAAGGATGTATGACCAGATATTCCCAGCATTACAAGACCTGAGGACTAGCGGAGAACAGACTTTGAAAGGTAGGGTGAGAACAGAGAGAGGGCCCCGAAAGTAAAGCAGAAGATGGTACACTTGAGGTGCATAAAGGAGGCCAACAGAGACTTGTGAGTTGCAGAATGAAAATGGCAGTTTAGAAGGTGACTTACTGTGTCACAATATAAATGTGAAATGTAAACTATTCACTGCAGTATCTTGCAATGAATTGCTATAAGAGGCAATAAGTTCCTAGGACCCAATTTAGATTTTTCTCCCTGTGAGAGATTATACAATTTGGAAACTCAGGGTTTCAGGATTTCATAGCCTGTATGTATTGTTAACTCATTGTGGTGAACTCTAGTCTAGACAGGGTGTCATGAAGGCAAGCATCTTGCCTGCAAGAGATACCACCCCACCGAAAAGCAGGGCTTCACCCATGCTAGGCAAGTGCAAATTCCTTAACCTAAGACTCCCCCTTACTAATCCTTGCTACAGAATGAACACTAAGTACATTCATTTCCTTCTGTTATTTTGAAGTAAGGTTCTGAAACTTTCCTGTTTGACTTCTCCTACTGAACTTTTCCCGAGAGCCACCTGATATGAAATAAACAGGACACACAACAATATTTGCTTATTGCCATTTTTGGGCTTTTCTACGCAAAACTGGAATTCTGACTGCAGTTTACCAGCTGAGTGATTTTGACAGCCTCTTTGTAGATCAATTTTTTTTTTTTTTTTTTTTGGTACGGGGGACTGAACTCAGGGACACTCAACCACTGGATCACATCCCCGCCCCCCCACACACTTTTTTGTATTTTATTTAGAGACAGGGTCTCACTGAGTTGCTAAGTGCCTGGCCATTGCTGAGGCTGGCTTTGAACTCGTGATCCTCCTGACTGAGCCCTCCAAGCGCTGGGATTATAGGCATGTGCCACCATGCCCGGCTAGATCAATTTTTAAATAAATGGGTATAGTAATAGTACCTGTAAGAATTAAATGAGATGGTATACTAGTACCTGGTGCATGGTACTCAAAAATGTTAGTTGCAATTATTCTTTTTTTTTTTTTTTTTTTTTTTGTACCGGGGATTGAACTCAGGGTCACTCGACCTCTGGGCCACATCCCCAGTCCTTTTTTGTATTTTATTAGAGACTGGGTCTCAATGAGTTGCCAAGTGCCTCACCATTGCTGAGGCTGGCTTTGAACTTGCGATCCTCCTGCCTCAGCCTCCCAAGTGCTGGGATTACAGGCGTGCGCCACCACGCCTGGCTCTGCCGCGCCCGGCTAATGTTATGCCCTTTTTTTTTTTTTTTGTACCGGGGATTGAACTCAGGGGCACTCGACCACTGGGCCACATCCCCAGTCCTTTTTTGTATTTTATTTAGAGACAGGGTCTCACTGAGTTGCTAAGTGCCTCGCCATTGCTGAGGCTGGCTTTGAACTCGTGATCCTCCTGCCTCAGCCTCCCAAAGTGCTGGGATTACAGGCGTGCGCCACCGCGCCCGGCTAATGTTATGCCCTTTTTTTTTTTTTTTGTACCGGGGATTGAACTCAGGGGCACTCGACCACTGGGCCACATCCCCAGTCCTTTTTTGTATTTTATTTAGAGACAGGGTCTCACTGAGTTGCTAAGTGCCTGGCCATTGCTGAGGCTGGCTTTGAACTCGTGATCCTCCTGCCTCAGCCTCCCAAAGTGCTGGATTACAGGCGTGCGCCACCGCGCCCGGCTAATGTTATGCCCTTTTTTTTTTTTTTTGTACCGGGGATTGAACTCAGGGGCACTCGACCACTGGGCCACATCCCCAGTCCTTTTTTGTATTTTATTTAGAGACAGGGTCTCACTGAGTTGCTAAGTGCCTGGCCATTGCTGAGGCTGGCTTTGAACTCGTGATCCTCCTGCCTCAGCCTCCCAAGTGCTGGGATTACAGGCGTGCGCCACCGCGCCCGGCTAATGTTATGCCCTTTTTTTTTTTTTTTTGTACCGGGGATTGAACTCAGGGGCACTCGACCACTGGGCCACATCCCCAGTCCTTTTTTGTATTTTATTTAGAGACAGGGTCTCACTGAGTTGCTAAGTGCCTGGCCATTGCTGAGGCTGGCTTTGAACTCGTGATCCTCCTGCCTCAGCCTCCCAAAGTGCTGGATTACAGGCGTGCGCCACCGCGCCCGGCTAATGTTATGCCCTTTTTTTTTTTTTTTGTACCGGGGATTGAACTCAGGGGCACTCGACCACTGGGCCACATCCCCAGCCCTTTTTTGTATTTTATTTAGAGATGTAGATCAATTTTTTTTTTTTTTTTTTTTGGTACGGGGGACTGAACTCAGGGACACTCAACCACTGGATCACATCCCCGCCCCCCCACACACTTTTTTGTATTTTATTTAGAGACAGGGTCTCACTGAGTTGCTAAGTGCCTGGCCATTGCTGAGGCTGGCTTTGAACTCGTGATCCTCCTGACTGAGCCCTCCAAGCGCTGGGATTATAGGCATGTGCCACCATGCCCGGCTAGATCAATTTTTTAAATAAATGGGTATAGTAATAGTACCTGTAAGAATTAAATGAGATGGTATACTAGTACCTGGTGCATGGTACTCAAAAATGTTAGTTGCAATTATTCTTTTTTTTTTTTTTTTTTTTTTTGTACCGGGGATTGAACTCAGGGTCACTCGACCTCTGGGCCACATCCCCAGTCCTTTTTTGTATTTTATTAGAGACTGGGTCTCAATGAGTTGCCAAGTGCCTCACCATTGCTGAGGCTGGCTTTGAACTTGCGATCCTCCTGCCTCAGCCTCCCAAGTGCTGGGATTACAGGCGTGCGCCACCACGCCTGGCTCTGCAATTATTCTTTATAATTCCATTTTTATTTCCCTCAACATGGGTAACTTTTCTTCTCTCTGTCCTGTAGGCATACTCACTGCTTACAATTTCTCATCTTTCACAGAAAAGGGCTGGCTGGTTGAGGCGCAGTCTGAGAAACACTTTCAGATTCTGCCAGCATAACAAATCAAAAGACTTAAAATGAAAGAAGAGAAGTAGGTGCATCAGGACACTGAAGAGAGACATTTTATACCCATTAACATAGGACAGGTCAGGAAAGAAAGAATGCCTGCCAGGGACCAGGTGTGTCCCATTCTTGGAGAGAATGAGCAATGTCTCAGGATTGCTTTCACTTTGTCTAGTGTGTAAGGTGTCTCTCCTTTTATTAGCATTTTCCTTTTTTTGAAATCAGTAAGTTCCTGGAAAGTGGAGATTCGTTCTTTGTTCCTAAATAGTGAAGGAAAACACTCCTTGTGTGGAGACTGGAGTGGCTGCCTTGAGGTTATGGAGAATGTATTGTACATCATACCAGCACCTAGTAAAGTGACTAGCGGAGTAGGTGCTCAAAAAGTGCTTGCAGAATTATTCTCGAACTTTAGTTGTTCTTCCCAAAGAAGCCTGTCGTACCCACACTCGGCCGCAAGCAGGTCCGCCCCTAGAAATAACATTTATTCTAAGGATCTCTGCGCAGAGATTCTTGGGAAGTGGTTCCCCTCCCGAGTTCTCCCGTTACTCCTCCCCTCCGTCATCTTTGAAAGAACAAGCGCACCACGTGATCTCGCCCTTTCTCCCACCTCCGAAGACTGGCTGATAATGGGCAGGAGCGTAAGCCAACCATTAAGCTACATTTTCCCTTCCAACCAATAGAAAGAGGAGATAAAGTACGGAGCTCGGCTTTTGTGATTTTCCCCGCCCCCTTTAAGCCCACCCCTACTCCTCCTCTCAGATTCGACATTTGACAACTCATGTGGCCAATGAGAAGTTCTTATTCTGTGTGGGAGGGATGGACTGACTGGATGACAGACGTCTCGGCCTGACCAATGGCATAGCACAAGTGCGGGAGGGGTGTAGGATGGATCCAATGGCGCGGTGCCAATAGCGAGCATGAGGGAAAGGGCGGGACGAAACTGTACGCGGGAGGGAGGGGAAGGCCTAGGGAACCAAGCAGCGGTGCCGCCGCCGCCGCAGCCCGAGTCGGAGGAGGGAGAAGCCAGGAAGAAAATGGCGGCCGTGGCTGCAGAGGCGGCAGCGACTGCAGCGTCCCCCGGGGAGGGGGGCGCCGGCGAGGCCGAGCCGGAGATGGAGCCCATCCCCGGCAGCGAGGCCGGCACTGACCCCCTCCCGGTCACGGCCACTGAAGCGTCTGTGCCGGACGGCGAGGCCGACGGGCAGCAGTCCGCTCCTCAGGCCGACGAGCCGCCGCTCCCCCCGCCGCCGCCGCCGCCGCCAGGGGAGCTCGCCCGCAGCCCGGAGGCGGCGGGGCCGGAGCTGGAGGCTGAGGAGAAGCTGCCCGTCCGGGTGGCGGAGCCGTCGGTCACCGCGTCTCAAGAAGAGCCGGACCTTCCACCTTCCCCGGCACCGCTTTGCGAGCAGCCCCCGGCTTCCGAGGATCGCGAGGACACGCCGCTGCCCCAGCCCGCAGCTCCGGCGCTGGTGCCGCCGGCGGGCGGGGACTCCGCGGTGTCGCAATTGATTCCCGGCTCGGAGGTGCGGGTCACTCTGGACCACATCATTGAGGACGCTCTCGTCGTGTCGTTCCGCCTCGGAGAGAAGCTCTTCTCCGGGGTCCTCATGGATCTGTCCAAAAGGTACCGCGCCCGTGTCCCGCTCGCTGCCGCCGGCTCGGTCCCGAGGGAGAGAGCGAGCCCCGGCGGCCCCTTCTCCACGGCTCCTGCCTCCTGCGCGCGGGGCCCCGCCGCCTGCACCGCCCTCTGGTTCTGAGCTGCGCGTGGCGCGCGCTCCGCGTGGGGCAGCGCGCGAGCCTGGGAGAGGGCGGTCCCTGCCCAGTGGGCGCCGGCGCGGGCAGGTGTGCCACCGGTCGGTCGGCGCGGGTGCAGATGGATGGGGTCGTGGATCTCGCCTCCGAACCCCGGCCTCCTGAAACTTGGCCCTGGCTCACCCACCCAGGGGCGGGTGGGTTGATGCAAAATACAGATGGAGTTTTGCAGGGAACAGGGTACTAGGCGGAGGAGATGCTTAGGAGCACTTGTCTGTCCTCAAATTAACCTTTAACTTTAGCGGGGTTGGAGAAAGGGGTGTGTGCATTGGGGTTCTCAAAAGGTTACCTGTCACTCCTTACTGGGGAAAGAGCGTTTGTTAGTTAAACCTTTTAACTGTTATTCTTGCTATTGGCAGCAGTTCTCCATAGGTAACTATTAAATAGGGAAGCGTATTTTGCTAATTTTAATGCTAGCTTTAAGAAATATCTAAAGAAGAGATGTAACTTTTTTTTAACATAACTTCTAATACTATAGATGCCATTTAAATTTATGTCGCCCTCTGCCCCCACCTGAGAGTTGCACTCAGGAGCACTTTGTCACTGAGCTATATCTTCAAGTCCTTTTATTTTTTTATTTATTTATTTTTTTTAATATTTATTTATTTATTTTAGTTGTACACGATGCCTTTATTTTTACATGGTGCTGAGGATCGAACCCCCGGCCGCGCACGTGCTAGGCGAGCGCTCTACCGCTGAGCCACAACCCCAGCCCCAAGTCCTTTTATTTTTTGAGACAGGTCTTCCTAATTTGTTGAGGCTGGCCTGGAACTTGCCCTTCTCCTGTCTCAGCCTCCCCAAATCTGGGATTATGGGCGTGGGCCACCATGCCAGAAAATTTGTTTTATGGACTAGAAGGTAGAGTTCATCCACGAACCAGTTTCATCCAGTACATGTTCATCCTTTTAAAGTTTTTTTTCTTTTGGTACCAGGGATTGAAGTCAGGGGCACTCAACCACTGGGCCACATCCCCAGCCCTTTTTCTATTTTATTAGAGACAGGGTCTCACTGAGTTTTGCTAAGTGCCTCGCCATTGCTGAGGCTGGCTTTGAACTCGAGATCCTCCTGCCTCAGCCTCCCAAGTGCTGGGATTACAGGCATGCACCACCGCGCCCTTCCTTTTTTAAAGGTTTATACCGGGGATTTAACCCAAGGATACTTAACACTGAGCCACATCCCCAGCCCTTTTTAAAATTTTGAGACAGGGTCTCAGTAAGTTGCTTAGAGCCTTGCTAAGTTGCTGAGGCTGACTTCGAACCTGCCATGCTCCTGTCTCAGCCTCCCAAGTGCTGGGATTACAGGCTTGCACCACTCCCCCAGGCCATGATCATCTTTTGATTTAAAATGTTTATGGACACTGCTTTAAACAGGTAAAAAAGATAATCTGTTTTAAGTTAGAGTTAAGTTAACCTTTTTATTCTCTTCTTTTGCAGATATGAAGTACAGAGACTCCCATTCACAGCTCTCCATTCTGTTTCCTACAACAGCACACACTAATGGTGTCTCACCTGTTTGGAAATGACTTATTAGTATGTTTTACTTTTAATTCCTTGCCCTCCAGTCAAGTTTCAGAAATCCTTTTCCATTTGAGAAAAAAAGAAACATTTAAAATTCATACTGAAGTATGATGTTCTGGGGAAAAGATGGGAGCAGTTACAGTTGCTCTGTATGTTGTGTAATCTTAATTTTTTTTGCGGGGAGGGATCAGGGATTGAACTCAGGGTCACTCCACCACTGAGCCACATCCCCAGCCCTGTTTTGTATTTTTATTTAGAGACAGGGTCTCACTGAGTTGCTTAGTGCCTTGCTTTTGCTCAGGGTGGCTTTGAAGTCTAGATCTTCCTGTCTCAGTCTTCCTAACTGCTGGGTTTACAGGCATGCATCACCGTGTCTTGTTCAGTTTTTTATTTTTTATTTTTTTTGACGGTGCTGGCAGATGAACCAGGGCTTTATGCATGCTAGGCAAGCACTGTACTACAGTTAGACACCTATCCTTTTTTTTTCATTTTCTTTTTTTTTTTTTTTGGGGGGGGGGTTAGTGGGGATTGAACCTAAGGGTGCTCTACTAACAAGCTACATCCCCAGCCCTTTTTAATTTTAGTTTGAGACAAGGTCTTGCTAAGTTGCCCAGGATGGCCTTGAACTTGCCATCCTTCTGCCTCAGCCTTCCAAGTAGCTTGGATTACAGGTATGTAGCACCCTGCTCTGCAATTAAAAAAAAAAAAAAAATTGGGGTTAGAACTTTTTTTTTTTTTTTTTTTTTTTTTGGTACTGGGGATTGAACTCAGGGGCACTCGACCACTGGGCCACATCCCCAGCCCTTTTTTTTGTATTTTATTAGAGACAGGGTCTCACTGAGTTACTAAGTGCCTCGCCATTGCTGAGGCTGGCTTTGAACTCGCGATCCTCCTGCCTCAGCCTCCCAAGTGCTGGGATTAACAGGCGTGCGCCACCGCGCCCGGCTGAGAACTTTTTTTTTTTTTAATATTTATTTATTTACTTTAGTTGTACACAATGCAATGCATTTATGTTTACGTGGTGCTGAGGATCGAACCCGGGCCGCGCACGTGCAAGGCAAGCACTCTGCCGCTGAGCCACAACCCCAGCCCGGGTTAGAACTTTTGTACTTCTGTTTTCCTAATTAGAAAGCAGAATAAGACAAGTGTCCTTTCTACTGATGTATTTAATAGTAGCAGAGACACTGTAGTGTGTATGCTATTGAATCAAACAGAAGAGACCAGTGATTGTGAGAGAATCTGAATTTCAAATCTGCAAAAGAAAGGTGCAACAAGGTAAGTCGTTTTCAGAAATGGAATGGATAGTGCTTTCCTTTCCCGTTTTTTTTGGTGCTCATTCTTTCAATGTTTTTTTTTTTTTTTTTTTTTTTTTTTTTTTTTAATTTTCTTTGGTAGAGAATTGCAATTTTGAATTTTGGTCTAGTTTGCTAACAGTGTTTCTTATAAACAGTGATTTCTTCTGTTGGAAGAGCTATTTTTTTTAAGGAGACAGGGTCTTGCTATGTTGTCCAGGCTGGCCTCCAATTCTTTGGATAAAGCAATCCTCCTGCTTCTGCTCCTTGTAGTAGCTGGTATTGCAGGTGACACATGCCACTGCATCTGTCCATCTGGCTTGAAAGAGCTATTCTTAATATGAAGCTTTTGCATTTGAATGTTTTGAAATAAAAGGATCTTATCATTCCAGTTGTTAAAAAAGCCATAAGGGGACCATCTCAATTTGTTTTTTCAGTGTGGGGTGGAACCTAGGCCCTTGAATTTATGATAAACAAACTCTACCATTGAGCTCCACCTCCAACCCCATATCAACATTTTAATTCAAGAAAATATTTATTGAGCACTTTGGTACGTAATGTGATGTGGTACCCTTCTAGGTATTTTGAGTACAGTGTGTGTGATACATAGTTCCTGTTTTCTAAAACCTACGTGGAAGAGACCAGTCATGGAAATGGTGAGGAAATAAAACACAGTGCCTTTACAGTTTAGCTATTCACAGAATTATTGTAGGACCAATGATTGACTAGTTTGGAGTTCCTTTTTCATTATAACATGTGGCAACCCCACTCCCCACGCCCCCAGTGTTTTTGTTTTTTCCCCAGTGCCAGGTACCAAACCAAGGGCTTTGCCCTAGTGCTGTACCCTGAACCATGCCCTTAGCCTTGCACTTACCCTCATTGCCTGATTTCATATACAGTTATGGTGTTAACTGATGGATCCAGAAAATTTTCTTTTTAAATAAATTCTACCAGGGCCATGAATGACTATACTATATTCATTAGTCACTTTAAAAATAATTTGTATCTGCCGGGCGCGGTGGCGCACGCCTGTAATCCCAGCACTTTGGGAGGCTGAGGCAGGAGGATCATGAGTTCAAAGCCAGCCTCAGCAATGGCGAGGCACTTTAGTAACTCAGTGAGACCCTGTCTCTAAATAAAATACAAAAAAGGGCTGGGGATGTGACCAGTGGTCGAGTGCCCCTGAGTTCAATCCCCAGTAACCACAAAAAAAAAAAAAAAAAAAAAAAAAAAAAAAAAATTGTATCCTATTTAAATTGGCCATAGAATTATACCTCTAGGTAAAAGTAACAGGAGAACCTATTTTGTACCAGGCATTATACCACATGCTTTAGTTTTTATAGCTCTGGCAGCATTTTTCATTTATCTAGGAAGAAATTGGGGTTCATTTAATTTGGCCAGTTGCCTTGTAAGTAAGGATTCAAACTTAATTCTAAAACCTCTGTTTTTATTTTCTACTTTCATATTAAAGAGTAAGTTGGGCTAGCAACTTTTCTTTCAAGCAGAAAGTAAAAATGATGTATTTCTGAAATTTAGTGCTTAATTTTAGTGGCCATGTGGGATAATACAAAGAATATGGGTCTTGGAGCCAAGCAGATTTCTGCAGTCAGTTAATAGCCAGGCTTCTGCTCTGGACACTCTGTTTCCTTAGCTTGAATACTGGAAGACACAAAGCTCTAAAGCTTTGGTTCCTGTCTGTGAGATAATTGGGAAAGAGTGAACGAATGGGAGACTGTGTCAATGTACATGTGCCTTTTTCAGTCTTCAAAAAGACATGTTACTGCTTTTGCTTTTGTTTATTTATTTATTTTTGTGCTAGATGTTAAACCCAGGGCTTCAAGCATGCTAAGCATGCCCTCTACCACAGCACTGTACCTCCAGCCCCTCTCTAGTTCTTTTGAGGCTAATTTGTTTGGCTTTGGCCAGTTCACTTTAGTATAAAAAAGCAGGCTTGCCAGGCACGGTGGTGCACACCTGTAATCCCAGCACTTGGGAGGCTGAGGCAGGAGGATCGCTAGTTCAAAGCCAGCCTCAGCAACATCAAGGCACTTAGCAACTCAGGGAGACCCTGTCTCCAAATAAAATACAAAAAAGGGCTGGGGATGTGCCAGTGGTCGAGTGCTACCTGAGTTCAATCCCCAGTACCAAAAAAAAAAAAAAAAAACCGGCTTAAGCTTCAGCTTATATACATTTATGTGCTGCATAATGACATTTTAGAAAGGGCAGATGATATTCTTGAACCATATTTTTGATGGTAGTCCCATAAGATTATATTACCCAGTGAAGTTATAGCTGTCTTAGTTTTTTATAAATATGTGCTGATGTTCTCGACCATGACACATTTCTCAGAACAAATCCCCACCATTAAGCAATACATGACTGCACATGTAAAGTGAATAATAGCATGAAGTGGCCTGTGCTATCCTGGTTTGAGTGTTATTTCTCCTTTCTTCTAGGTATCTTGTTTTGGCTGTAAGTAACACGGTCACCCTAAAAATGAGGGTGTTTGAGTATCTGGTTAAAAGCATATTTTGTTTAATGAAATATTTATTTGAAACTGAATGCCTTTAGGTAAAACATGCATTCTCCAGTTTACCCTGGGCTCTTTGCCTTTTTCTTTCTTTCCTTTACCCCTTTGGTACTGGGAATTGAAACCAGGGGCACTTGTCCACTGAGCTACATCCCCAGCTCCCCATTCCCACCCCCCTCTTTTTTTTTTTTTTAATTTGAATTTTAAGACTAAGGCTGGCTTTAAACTTGTGATGCTTCTGCCTTAGCCTCCCAAGTCCCTGGGATTATAGACATGCACCACCATACCTGGCCTCCTTTTTCTTTCTTTGGTTGCATTGCTAGGGATGGTATCCAGGTTTTGGTGCTTGCTCTACCACTGAGCTACATCTCTAGCTCTCTTAGTTTAAATTTACTGCCTATTGTCCAGCTTGTTAGCAATGTGTGATGAAAATAGTTAAAATGCTAGCTGGTGATACTAATCAACACTATAAATTCAATTTGGGTTTGATATGTAATATGTAATAATAAGGTTACTTAGTGATTATTTTTTTTTTTTTTTTTTTTTTTTTTTTTTTTTTTTGTGGTACCGGGGATTGAACTCAGGGGCACTCGACCACTGGGCCACATCCCCAGCCCTTTTTTGTATTTTATTTAGAGACAGGGTCTCACTGAGTTGCTAAGTGCCTCGCCATTGCTGAGGCTGGCTTTGAACTCGCGATCCTCCTGTCTCAGCCTCCCAAAGTGCTGGGATTACAGGCGTGTGCCACCGCGCCCGGCTGCTTAGTGATTATTAATGATTTAGACAGAATAAGAAATCAGTGATGAGGTGCTTTTTTTGAACTTTTTTGTTACTTTTTTTTTTTTTTTTTTTTTGGGTACCTGGGATTGAACTCCGGGGCACTCGACCACTGGGCCACATCCCCAGCCCTATTTTGTATTTTATTTAGAGACAGGGTCTCACTGAGCTGCTAAGTGCCTCACCATTGCTGAGGCTGGCTTTGAACTCTGGATCCTCCTGCCTCAGCCTCCCAAGTGCTGGGATTATAGGCATGTGCCACCGTGCCCTGCTTCTTTTTGAACTTTTTTATAATGGGAAATGAACCTTCATGCATGTATTGCTCAGCTTTAACATTCACTACCTTTTGGCCAAACTTGTTACAGTTGCCTTCACTGTGTTATTTTGAAGCAATTCCCAGGCATAACCATAAATATTTCAGTATAGATCTCTAAAAAGGTAAATACTTTAAAAAAAAAAAAAAAAAAACTACCATTATCACATTTAAAATAATAGCAACAATTCCTTTATATCTCTAAACTTCTAGTGTTAAAATGTCACAAACTGTCTCAAAATTAACATCTCAAGATTTTTTTTTTTTTTTTAAGTTTTAGGTGAATACAATATTTTATTATTATGTGGTGCTGAGGATGGAATCCAGTGCCTCATATGTGCTAGGCGAGTGCTCTAGTACTGAGCCACAACCCCAGCCCCAAGATTGTTTTAAAGTTTTGGTCAAATTAGGAAGCCAGAAAGTCTTAAAGAATTTTCTACATTTTGGATTTTTGTTTTTTTCTTGATTGCATACCCTCTGATGCAAATATTCAAATATCCATCCCCCCCCCCTTTTTTTTGTACTGGGGATTGAATCCCCCAGGGGTGCTTTACCACTGAGTTAACATCCCCAGCCCTCTTTGATTTAATTTTTTATTTTAAGATGGCTTCTCACTAAGTTGCTGTGCTGGCCTTCAACTTGTAATCCTCCTGTCTCAGCCTCCCAAGTTGTTGGGAATACAAGTGTGCACCATTGCACCTGGCCTGGTGATGTACAAATTCTTTTACCACAGCAGCAAACTGAAGGGGCAGCAATCTTAGTCCTACCATTCACTTTTTTGAAAGCCTCTGTCCCCTTGTTTTAGGGCAGTAGAAATGATTATGGATATCTTTTATCTGCCTGCAAACTTTCAGACTTGTCGCTAAACACAGCTCTAACTTTAGTAATTCCAAGCATAGAAATATTTAACTAGTCAAGATTATCTGCAAAAGGCAAAACCGTTCAGTTCTGGCTTCTGAAAAGGTAGTTTCTTACCTGCTCAATCCATACCTGAAGCGACATTTACTGAACTCAACCGCTTCTTTGTATACAGATTATTCTGCTTATTAGTTCCATCGTAAATTGTTAAAAAGCCAATTTGAAACCCTGAAAAATCTTTCTGAAACTAATTTGTTTTTACCTGACATGAATTAAGAAATCATGAAATTCATATTTGTGCTTAAAAATGCTTGTGCATTTTAATTCTTTGGCACATGCATATTAAAGGTTGTAGCTAGTTGTGTTTCAGAACTGATCATTTTATAAGTATTGACTTTGTGTATGTGTGGGTACCATTTGTATTAAAAAGAACTGAGAAAACTTCAGGTTTCACTGTCTAGGTTCTTAAAATGATTTGTAGAAAATTTATTTTTTAAAGGAAATATAAACCAAGACAATGATTTCTTTTCTTTGCAGAGACCATGAACGTATGGTGCAATAGCTCTACTTTTGGTGGGAAAAATATACAGCCATTCTGGTGAAGCAGTGAGTAGTGGTATCAGTAGCTCATACTAAAGTGTCCAGGTTGAGAATTTAGGCCCTCAGGTAGTATGCTTGAATGATTGTGTTGAGTTATACATATTTAAAACACTTAAGTATTTTTGCGTGTGATTATTCTGCTTATATCCCAAGATGTCAATAAAGGGCTCTCACAATAAAATAGCAGAGTCAAGTGCCAGTCACTTTCTGATCTAGACAATTTAGGATGTCCCCTGTGCTGTATTGAGAGAGTTCTTCCATTGCATGTTGCAGTAGTCTGATTTCTTTTGGAAGTGATTAGTTGTTGGGCATTAAAAATCTAGTTTAAATCTAAGAACAAAGACTTCTGGTATTTATAAAAAGTTTTATAAGTATATTTTATATGCTAGTTAACTAAAAATATCAAACTATGCCAGTCATGTTTTATTGGATCTGATGTTTCTGATGAATTTAATTTTCTGCCTTTTACGTGTAAATAAGACCATACTTTACTCTGTACTGTTTTAAAGTAAAGCTCTTGATAAAACTGCTCTTGATAAAACTGATCCTAAGATCAACTTTTCTTTGGGTGCTATTAAAGGATTCCTGTGTGCTTATGTTTACTGTTGTGGCTAATTTCCTATTGATAAAAAAATGAAAGATACTCTTAGTTATTTGTGCCTTTGAAGTGCATCATTATTTCTTTTTTTTTTTTGTACCGGGGATTGAACTCGGGCACTCGACCACTGGGCCACATCCCCAGCCTTTTTTGTATTTTATTAAAGACAGGGTCTCACTGAGTTGCTAAGTGCCTCAGCCACTGCTGAGGCTGGATTTGAACTCTCGATCCTTCTGTCTCAGCCTCCCAAGTGCTGGGATTACAGGCGTGCGCCACCGTGCCTGGCTCTCATTATTCCTTGTTGGACCTGTTCTCCCCCAATTCCCAAATTAATTCAGACACACATTACCAGTAGAACAGAAGCTGGCTTGGCAGATCTTAGAAGAGCATGAGGAGGAGAGGTTAAGTGATATTTTGGGTAAATTTAATATAAGATGATTTTGCCAAACACGTTTTTGGTAATTGTCCTCAAAACAAATATGCATAGATTTCTGAGTTCCGTTCTACCAATTTGCTTTTTTTTTTTTTTTTTTTTAATACTAGGGATTGAACTCAGTGCACTCAATCTCTGAGCTACATGCACACAATCTTTGAGCAACATCCCCAACCATTTTTATTTTTTATTCTGAGACAGGGTCTCCTTAAGTTGCCCAGGCTGACCTGGAACTTGTGATCCTCCTGCTTCACCCTCCTGAGTAGCTAGGATTATAGGTATGCGCCACCACACTTGGTGAAAGATAAATTTCTTTCTTTCTTTTCTTTTTTTTTGTGAAATATTTTTAAAATTGTTGATGTACCTTTATTAATTTGATTTATATGTGGTGCTGAGCATCAAACCCAGTGCCTCACACATGCTAGGCAAGCAGTCTACCACTGAGCCACAAATCCAGCCCAAGATAAGTTTCTTAAACCTGTTTAAAGAAGTTACTGGTTAATTTATTTATTTTTTAATTTAATTTAATTTTTTTGGTACCAGGGATTGAACTCAGGGCCAATTGACCACTGGGCCCCATCCCCAGCCCTTTTTTGTATTTTATTAGAGACAGGGTCTCACTCAGTTGCTAAGTGCCGCACCATTGCTTGAAGCTGGCTTTGAACTCGTGATCCTCCTGTTTCAGCCTCCCAAGTTGCTGGCATTACAGGTGTGTGCCACTGGGCCCAGCTTTTACTGGTTAATTTAGAATGGGACATAATTACAAGCTCTGCAATGCATATGGAGATGTGCAGATGGTAGACCTGGTTAGTAAACTTGCAAATGGTTTTTCAAATTTGGTTGCCCAAAGCAAGCCTAAGTAGTCCTTAATTTTTATTTTTTTCCTTGAACTTCTTAAAGTTGCCTTACTATGACAGTATTTTTTAGCCTTTTAAAACTCATACTCTGTTTATAGTCTTACCATCTAAGAAGTTTACCAAGCTTTACTTTTCATATTTAATTGTAGCTACTATGTATTTCTCATTTCTATGTTAGACTCTGTGCCAGGTACTTGTATACATTGTTTCATTTAACCCTGGAAATTTGAATCAGTAAATTTTATTATTATCTATATTAATACTCATTTCACAGATAAAGACAGGTTCAGATTAAGTAACTTCCTACAAGTATAAATGGTAGATATTAATAGGAATATCCAGAATGCCCCCCCCCCTTTTTTTTTTTAGTGATACTGGCATTGAACCCAGGGCACTCTACCACTGAATTATATCCCCTTTACCTCTATATTTTATTTCTTGTTTTGGAGCAAGTTATTGTTAAGTTGCCCAGGCTGGCCTCAAATTTGCAATTCTTCTGCCTCAGACTCCCACCTGAGTAGTTTGTGGTTGCAGGTGTGTGCCATCGTGCCTGGCCTCTTTTTTGTCAAGTTTATCTGCAATTCCATAATCCAGAAGGCTTTGAAAACTGAACCATTTGTTATTTTTAAAAATTTTTTATTTATTTGGTGCCAGGGATTGAACACAGAGGCACTTTACCACTGAGCCACATCCCTTGTGCGCCCCCCCCCCCCTTTTTTTTTGGTGGTGCTGGGGATTGAACCCAGGGCCTTATGTATGCGCGAGGCAAGCACTCTACCAACTGAGCTATATCCCCAGCCCCCATCTCCTGCCCCTTTTATTTTTTTACTTTGAGGTAAGATCTTGCTAAATTGTTTTATTCTCACTAAGTTGCTGAAGCTGGCCTCAAATTTGTAATCCTCTTGCCATAGCCTCCCAAGCCTCTGGGATTACAGGCAAGTACCACCAAGTCACCAAGTACCACCACGCCCGGCCTTCTTTTTTTTTTTTTTTTTTTTTGGTAATGGACCACTGAGCCACATCCCCAGCCCTATTTTGTATTTTATTTAGAGACAGGATCTCACTGAGTTGCTTAGCATCTTGCTTTTGCTGAGGCTGGCTTTGAACTCGAGGTCCTTCTGGCTCAGCCTCCCGAAACGCTGGAATTATAGGTGTGCGCCACTGCATCTGACTTTTTTGTTACTTTTTTTTTTTTTTTTTTTTTTGTGGTACCGGGCTTGAACTCAGGGGCACTCGACCACTGGGCCACATCCCCAGCCCTTTTTTTGTATTTTATTAGAGACAGGGTCTCACTGAGTTGCTAAGTGCCTCGCCATTGCTGAGGCTGGCTTTGAACTCGCGATCCTCCTGCCTCAGCCTCCCAAAGTGCTGGGATTACAGGCGTGCGCCACCGCGCCCGGCTTTTTTTTGTTACTTTTTGATGGCAGAACCTAACCTCACCTAAGATGATGTGAGGGGTTTTTTTTTTTTTTTTTTTTTAATCTATTTTAATCATCTCATTTAGTTTGAATGTGCTTTCATTTTATTTCACTGCTGAAACATTAATATACTTATGGTGGTGCTTATTATCTTAAAACCTGGCATAGTCTGAGTTCTGAAGCTTGTTGGCCTCCACAGCATTCAGAAGGGTATATGCAGACCTGTTAGTGTCTCCACTTCCTTAGTGGAAAAGTGGAGGCGAAGGAGAGAGGCTAAAAACTTGATGAGACCAGAGGCAGTAATAAAGAACCTGACTTTGGGCCTACTGCTGGAATTCATATCCCAGCTCTACTGTTCACCAGCGGTGTGATCTTGGGAAGATTGCTTACTCTCTGCTTTAGTTTCTTCAACTATAAAATGGGGCAGAGAACTGGATATTGTGTAGTCCCAGCTATTTGGGAGGTTAAAGCAGGAGGGTTTCTTGAGCTCAGGAATCTGAGGCCAGTGTGGGCAACATAGCAAGACCCCATCTCTTTAAAAAAAGGAAAAGAAAAAAAACAAAAGCTGGGGCATAGCTCTGTAGTAGGACTCATGCTTAGTGTGCCTGAGGCTCTGCGTTCAATCCCCAGCACTGCACACACACATAAAGTGGGGATAGTAGTGATACTTTACTAATGGGGTGGCTGTAATGATTTAAATCAATGTAAGTAAGTATTTATTTACAATAGTGCCTGGCATACAGTAAGTGCTATATAATTATTAACATTGTTACTTTATGAAGTAGGTACTAGGTAACAGAACTAGGGTGAATGTGACAAGTCACTTTATAAGGGTTGGCTTGAATGTCCCTTCAGCCTAAACCTGGTGATACTGTGGCCTACAGAATAATCCACATCTTTCAAAAGGACTTGTAGAAGCTTTGGATAGTATTGGGGAAGCACAACTTTCCTCTTTTAATAAGGAAATATGTCTCTCTGATATGCTGATGCTAACTCACAATAAGGGGTTACATAGGGAACAATAGAGGTTCATTAGATTAGACTAGAGAATGAAGGGAAGGGAGCCCTGTGGGAATGAGAATGAATTGGATATCACTTTTTTTTTTTTTTTTTTTTTTTTTGGTACCAGGGATTGAACTCAGGGGCTCTTGACCACTGGGCCACATCCCCAGCCCTTTTTTTGTATTTTATTAGAGACAGGGTCTCACTGAGTTGATAAGGGCCGTGCCATTGCTGAGGCTGGCTTTGAATATGCAATCCTCCTGCCTCAGCCTCTCAAGTGCTGGGATTACAGGCGTGCGCCACCGCACCCGGCTCGGATATCACTTTCTATGTCCATTATGAATATACGACCGATGTAACTCCACATCATGTGCAACCACAAGAATGGGATCCTAATTAGAATAGGTTATACTACATGTATGTCAAAATACACTCTACTGTCATGTATGTCTAAAAAGAACAAATAAATAATAAATTATTCCCACTGTTAAAAATATAAGGAAAGATGACGTGTGTTTTATTAGGGATGAAATAACAGTGGCCTTCACAACGGAGGGTGGAAGTGTTTCCCAGTCTTCCCATTAGCACTTTGGGGCAGATGGTTTATGAAGAAAATTATAGGGTTTGTCATGAAGAGAAGGTACAGTCTCATTAGGGAAATTTAGTCCTTCCTATGTACTCTTTTTTTTTTTTTTTTGTGGTACCGGGGATTGAACTCAGGGGCACTCGTCCACTGGGTCACATCCCCAGCCCTTTTTTGTATTTTATTTAGAGACAGGTCTCACTGAGTTGCTAAGTGCCTCGCCACTGCTGAGGCTGGCTTTGAACTCGCGATCCTCCTGCCTCAGCCTCCCAAAGTGCTGGGATTACAGGCGTGAGCCACCGCGCCCGGCTTCCTATGTACTCTTTAAACATAATTGAGCTGGGCAAGGTGGCGCACGCCTGTAATCTAAGCACTTTGGGAGGCTGAGGCAGGAGGATCGCCAGTTCAAAGCCAGCCTCAGCAATGGCGAGATACTTAGCAACTCAGTGAGACCCTGTCTCTAATAAAAACACAAAAAAGGGCTGGGGATGTGGCCCAGCGATCGAGTGCCCCTGAGTTCAATCCCTGGTACCACACACACACACACTATAATTGAAAAAGGCTCACCTTTGAGAAGGATCTATTTCAAAGTGAGGGAAAGCAAGATAGTTTTGATTTGAGCACTTTGTACTCAGTAAATGATCGGATCAGTCTAGTGTAGATGAGTTCCAAGTTTTTTTTTTTTTTTTTTTTTTTTTTTTGTGGTACCGGGGATTGAACTCAGGGGCACTCGACCACTGGATCACATCCCCAGCCCTTTTTTTTTTTTGTATTTTATTTAGAGACAGGGTCTCACTGAGCTGCTAAGTGCCTCGCCATTGCTGAGGCTGGCTTTGAACTCGCGATCCTCCTGCCTCAGCCTCCCAAAGTGCTGGGATTACAGGCGTGCGCCACCGCGCCCGGCTAGTTCCAAGTTTTTAACAAAGTGATATAGACGCTTATGGTCATATTACTATAGAATAGTCAGAAGCCTTCAGTGGCTTCATCTTGTTAAGGGACTAGTTATTTTATTTTTTGGTACTGGGAATTGAACCTAGGGGTGCTTTACCCCACTGAGCTACATCCCCAGCCCTTTATTTTATTTTATTTTTGAGACAGGGTCTTGTCAAGTTGCTTAGGGCCCTGCTTAATTGCTGAGGCTGGGCTAGAACTTGTGATTCTCCAGCCTCAGCCTCCTAAATTGCTTGGATTATAGGCATGACCCACTGTGCATGGCAAGAGACTAGTTGTTATTATTCATCCACGACACACCTAGCTCCCTTCTGGGACACATTCTAACCAACATCCTCTCCCTTCCTCCAGGTGGATTCCCTAAATTGCTTGTTTAAGTCTCTGAATCCTTAACAGCATTAATGAATGGATAAACAGACTACCATTTACCATTCCTTTTTTTTTTTTTTTTTTTTTTTTGTATGGGGGTGGGGGTGTATTTTAACCCAGGGGGTGCTTAACAATTGAGCCACATCCCCAACTCTTTTATTTTTTTATTTTGAGACGGGATCTCACTAAGTTGCTTAGGACCTCGCCAAGTTGCTGAGGCTGGCCTTGAATTTTTGATCCTCTTGCTTTTAGCCTCCTTGCTGGGATTACACACAGTGCCACTGTGCCCAGGATGTTTTAATCTGCTTGGGTTCTTCTAGGTCCTGTTGCCTGTAAAACCCATTTTGTGATCATCAATGCAGAGTGAATTCTTTCCTTCTGGTTTGTAACTTCATTTGACAATGACTTATTGCCTCTGGTTTCACCTACTATACAGCTGGGCCCTAGGGCTAGGACTGTTTTGTACTATCAGACTAATTCACATACTTTAATTTGTTTATTTATTTGTTTATTTTGCAGTTTGGGGGATTCAACCCAGGGCCTCATACATGCTAGGCAAGCACTCTACCACTGAACTACAACTCCAGCCCCAGCATACTGGGTTTTGAGTATATATGTGATTAACGGTCCATGAGATGAATTTCTGGCATTTACACTTAAGTAGGACACGTTTTATTTTATATAGATTTTTCTTTGCTTAAGAGTTGGTGGAACTGGCCTGGGTGTGGGATTCTCAAAGTACTGTTTTTTATTTGTTTTGGAGGGTGCTGAGGATTGAACCCAGGGCCTCACATATGCTATGCATATGCTCTTATCACTGAGCCACACACTCAAGCTCCTCTAATTAAATTAGGTCATTCTCACAAACATTTCATTACCAATTTTGTATTTTACAGTATATTTGTCTAAAAATGGTTTCCAAAATCTTGGCAACTTGCCATACCTGTTTAATAGGTATACCTGTTTAAAGGTAATAGATATTCAAAATTTTCAATTCTCCTGCCTCAGCCTCCCAAGTGTACCCTAGGTTCAATTCTAGTACCAAAAAATAAAATAACTAGTCCCTTAACAAGATGAAGATATAGATAACAGTTATACCTGTTTAAAGGTAATATATATTCATTAAGTGTCTGCTTTAACTACACAAAAGATAAAATACTTTTATTTTCAAAAAATATTTTGTAGTTGTTGATAGACCTTTGTTTTATTTACTTATTTATATGTGGTGCTGAGAATCAAACTTAGTGCCTCACACGTGCTAGGCAAGCACTCTACCACTGAGCTACAACTCCAGCCCCAAGATAAAATACTTTTAATGAACTTAAGTTCAAGTCCACATAAAACTGGCCTCTTCTTTTTATGGAGACCAAAGCTATTAGGACCTGTTAATAACCCTCTTCTTTCTGCCACATTGAGAAAATTGTACCATGAGGAACAAGCATATAGAAAATATGAAATGGTATAGTCATATATTTTCAAATCTACGAAATGCTGGTATGTATAGTTTACCATGTTTATGTCCTTGTTTTTTTCTCTAGAAATTAAAGGTTACTCAGGATTAAAATCAGCACATGATGATAAAGTTTAATTTAAAATTAGATACAATAAGAGACTTGTAACAATAAGAGAACATTTATAACAATACATTGTAGTAAAAAAATTATTCTGTGAGTTACTGAAATTGGAAAACAATGTGGAATGGGGATATACTTCATTCATCATATAAGTGGATTAATATGAGCACAATGTCTTCAGAGCTTGTCCATTTTGTAGCATGTGACACGATTTCCTTTTTTTTTTAATTTCGTTTTTGAGGCTGAAAAATACTACACCCACATGTATGTTATGTATATGTGTATATATGCATATTACATATGTATGCATATATGTATTTCACATTCTGTCTATTCATTTGCTAGTGGACATTTGGGTTGCTTCTACTTTTGGCTATTGTGAATAATGCTGCTATGACTGTGGATGTGGAAATATTTCTTTCTTTTTTTTTAGTATTTATTTATTTACTTTGGTTGTACACAATGCAATGCATTTATGTTTACGTGGTACTGAAGATCGAACCAGGGCCGCACATGTGAACCAGGGCCGCACATGTGAACCAGGGCCGCACATGTGAACCAGGGCCGCACATGTGAACCAGGGCCGCACATGTGCGAGGCGAGCGCTCTGCCGCTGAGCCAACCCCAGCCCCAAAGGGAATGAAGTTCTTTTTTTTTTTTTGTGTGTTTTGGTACTGGGGATTGAACTCAGGGGCACTTGACCACTGGGCCACATCCCCAGCCCTTTTTTGTATTTTATTTAGAGACAGGGTCTTACTGAGTTGCTAAGTGCCTCGCCATTGCTGAGGCTGGCTTTGAACTCATGATCCTCCTGCCTCAGCCTCCTGAAGTGCTGGGATTACAGGCGTGCACCACCGCGCCTGGCCGGGGAAAATATTTCTGTCCTGGATGTATACAGCCAGAAATGAGATTGCTGGGTTAAACAGTAATTCTGTTTTTCATTTCTGAAGGAATAGGTGTACATTTTTGTAAAATTTTGTTTGCATTTAGCTGAATATTAATTTCATTTGTTCTGGATTAAGTTTTGACATAATAATTTGTCATCACAAGGACATGAAATATGAATCAAAGTAAGCTTACTTCATAGTTTTCCCTGTTTAATGATTTAGCCTGTTGCTAATTGTAAGGATAGGTAGTTTCTAAAAGCATCTGCTTGAAATAAATCTGCATATTATTATTTAAGTGTTAGTTGCATATAATTTTTTCTACAGCAGAAAGGAATTCATTTTGTCTTCTGCTAATCTGTTGGGAGGAAGGTCTTGTCTAGCCAGAGCACGAGGGCCTATCTCAACTAACTCTCCTGAATTTTTTCCTGAGCCTTTAATTCCTTGGAATTTCTTTTGCTTGCTTAAAATTTGTAATACCTTTGCTTTGTATTTCTTTATTTTTAGTGTAAAATATATTAAAAAGATCCCCTCTTACAGTTGCAGCTTGGCAAAAAGAATTGGATAGAAGAAAATGAGAATCAGTTGTACACTGTTAAACTGTTGTAAACAGGAAGGAAAAGAATATAATCCTAGGTCAGAGATGAGTTGATTGAGTTTGCTATGAAATTCATGCATGAATGCTGATCAGCATTAAAAAAAACAAGAACAAAACTTTCAAAATAAGTGGCAAGAATTTTAGTTATATTTTAAGTACTTCTTTGAAAAAGGAATTTGGATAATGGTTATGAGCTTACCCCAAGAAGCCACCCATACTTAAATATGGAATTGATTAGTAATCCTAGAAATATTGAGCAAATACAACTTCATAAAGCTTGTTAGTAGGAGAATAAAGACTAATTCATTTGCTCAAGGCTAAAATAATAAAAAAAAAATCAGACATCTTAAATGGAATACAAATGGTATATTTTCATATTTCCTATGATAGTCATATTTTTGGATTTTGACTTAAATCCTCCACATTTACAGCATTGGTTTTATCATTGCATTAGGCTGAGGTTTTTTTTTTTTTTTTTTTTTTTTTTTTTTTTGTACTGAGGATTGAACCCAGGGGCAATTTACCACTGAGCTGTATCCGAGTCCTTTTTATTTTTTATGTTAAGAGGCTCCCCAAGGGGTGGGGCTGTGGATTAGTGGTATAAGCACTTGCCTAGCATGTATGAGTCCCTGAGTTCAATCCCCAGCACTGACAAAAAAAAAAAAAGTCTCCCCAAGTTGCCCAGAATGGCCTCTAACTTGTGGTCCTCTTCCCTCAGTCTCCCAGCTGCTGGGATTATAGGCGAGTGCCACCCACCACACCTAAGAATCTTTTTTTTTTTTTTTTTTTTTTTTTGTGGTACCAGGGATTGAACTCAGGGGCACGCGTCCACTGGGTCACATCCCCAGCCCTTTTTTGTATTTTTATTTAGAGACAGGGTCTCACTGAGTTGCTAAGTGCCTCGCCATTGCTGAGGCTGGCTTTGAACTCGCGATCCTCCTGCCTCAGCCTCCCAAAGTGCTGGGATTACAGGCGTGCGCCACCGCGCCCGGCCTTTTTTTTTTTTTTTTGAACTGAGTATTGGACCCTGGGACGATATACCACTGAGCTACATCTCTAGCCCTTTTTATTTTTTGTTTTGAGACAGGGTCTCGATAAGTTGCTGAGGCCAGCTTCAGATTTGTGATATTCCTGTCAGGCTCCCAAGTTGCTGGAATTATAGGCATGTGCCACTGTTACTGTCACAGCTGAGAATTCGTTTTCTCCTTTTAGTACCTGGTATTAAACCCCAGGGGGCTTAACCACTGAACCACATCACTAGTCCTTTTTTATTTTTTGAGACAGGGCCTTGCTAAATTGCTTAGGACCTTGCCTTGCTAATTTGCTGAGGCTGGCCTTGAATTTGCCATCCTCCTGCCTCAGCCTCCTGTCCCTGGGATTATAGGCATGTACCATTATTCCTAGCTCTGAAAATACTTTTTTAATAGTGACATCTCTTGCCCTGACTCAGAGTAATTATTAAACCCCAGCATTCTCTTCCCTCAAAATTTTGGCACTCATCACTCTTAACTTATTTGGAGGTAGTTATTTTTAAAAAGTTTTTCTAGGGGCTGGGGTTGTGGCTCAGCGGCAGAGCGCTCGCCTTGCAAGTGCGTGGCCTGGGTTCGATCCTCAGCACCACATAAACATATATGCACTGCATTGTGTACAACTAAAGTAAATAAATAAATATTAAAAAAGTTTTTCTAGGGTGGGGTCTTGCTTTGTTACCCTAGATGGTATTGACCTCCTGGATTTTTGCTCCTGCCTTAGTCTCCTGAGCAGCTGGGACTACAGCACATTCTACAGTGCTTGGTAGACCTTTGTATGTGTTGGCAAGTGCACTATCTCTGACCTATGCCCCCACCCCTTTTTTGCTTTTCTTTTTGTTATACTGGGGATTGAAACCAGGGCCTTATATATGTTAGGCAGGTGCTCCACTACATTTTTATTTATTTATTTTTTTGGTGGTTGTGGGGATTAAACCCAGGGCCATTTGCATGCCAGTCAAACACTCTACCAACTCAGCCATATCCCCAACCCAGTGTTCCACCATTGAGCTACATTCCCAGCCCCCTCTTTTTTATTTTGAGACAGATCCTCACTAAGTTGTCCATGCTGACCTCAAACTTGTCTTCCTCCTCCAGTCTCCTGAGTACCTGAGAATACAGATATGCAATGCCACACCTGGCTAGAAGCTAACTATTTTATAAAAACTTTCTCTTAGTTGGGCTTGGTGGCCCATGTCTGTTATCCCAGTGACTTAGGAGGTTGAGGCAGGAGGATTGCAAATTCCAGACTAGTCTCAGCAACTTAGTGAGACTCTTGTCTCAAAAAAAAAAAAAAAAAAAAAAAAAAAAAAAAAGTTGGGGATAGGCCTGTAGCTGAGTGGTAAAGTTAGATCCCAAGTAGCCAAAAAAAAAAAAAAAAAAAAAAAAAAAAAACCCACTTTATTTTAAATAATCACAGATTGAAAGAAGTTGTGAAGATAGGGTAGAGAGGTCTCTTGCACCTTACCTAGTTTTCCCCACATGTCATTTAAATTTTTTAAAAAATGTATTTATTTGCTTTAGTTGTACACAATGCATTTCTTTCTTTTTTTTTCTTTTTTTTTTTTTTTTGTGGTACCGGGGATTGAACTCAGGGGCACTCGACCACTGGGTCACATCCCCAGACCTTTTTTGTATTTTATTTAGAGACAGGGTCTCACTGAGTTGCTAAGTGCCTTGCCATTGCTGAGGCTGGCTTTGAACTCGCGATCCTCCTGCCTCAGCCTCCCAAAGTGCTGGGATTACAGGCGTGCGCCACTGCGCCTGGCTCAATGCATTTCTTTCTGTGTGGTGCTGAGGATCGAACCCGGGCCGTGCATGTGTGAGGCGAGCACTCCACCACTGGGCCACAACCCCAGCCCCTCATTTTAATTTTTTTGCAGTGTCTGGGATCAAACCCAGGGCCTTACTCACATTATGCAAGTGCTCTACCACTGGGTGCATCCCCACCCCTTTTTAAAATTTTGAGGCAAGGTCTTGCTAAGTTGCCAGGCTGCTCTTGAACTTTCAATCCTCCCCACTTTTGCCCTGCCCCACAGAAGCTGGGATTACCAGCTAGAATTTTTTTGGTTTTGGTTCTGGGGATTGAGTGAAACCAGGAGCTTGTATGTGCTAAGTGCATGCTTTACCACTGAACTTTACCACCAGCCCAGAATTTTGGGGTAGTAGTTTAAAAAAAAAAAAAAAACTGAAAATGGGCAAGGGATAGAATAAGTCACGAATACGTTAGTGTGCTGCACAATGGAGTACGGGAGGAAAGTGACAAACTTGGTGTCAGTTCTTAGAATATTTTTAACAAGTTCTCTTAGGAAAAGCTTAAGCAGGCCAAAGGTGGTGGCACATACCTATAATCCCAGCTACTTGATAGGCTGAAGCAGGAGGATCAGAAGTTGAAGGCTAGCTTGAGCAATTTAGTGAGACCCTGTCTCAAACGGGCTGAGGATGTACAGTAGCTCAGTGGTGAACACTTGACTATCATGTGTGAGGACCTGGGCTCATCCCCCATGCTGCAAAATTTAAAGATTAAAAAAAAGGGGGAGCTAGGGAATGTAGCTTAGTGGTCAAGTGCCTCTCATTTCAAACCCAATACCACAAGGGGAAAAAAAAGCCCAAGCAAAGGACACCATTTAGCCTTTCAGCTCTCCATTTGCTCAGTGTCAAATGGAGACATAGATGTTTCTGCCTTACAGAAAGCTCTGAAGCAAGGTACTTGCTAAAAATTTAGATCTTGGGTTCATTGTAGGGGAGAGTCTTATGATTCAGCTTAGGGTTAAGGCTTAGGAGTCTCCATTTTCAAATATTCCAGGGTGTTGTGATGAAGATTTTCACTGATTGTACTTGAGAAGTTAGGATTTAGAATTTTAAAGAGACCATAGTTTTGCTGCTACTTCACATTTGTAGGTCAGTGGTTTTTAAACCTTTGTTTAGCAATAGCCCGCATTGAATTCAAGGTCTCATGCATGCTTGGCAAGTATTCTGTCACTGAACTTCAGCCCAGCCTTTTCCATTTCATTTTTATTTATTTTATTTATTTATTTATTTTAAATGTTTATTTATTTGCTTTAGTTGTACACAATGCGTTTATGTGGTGCTGAGGATCAAACCCGGGCCGCGCACGGGCTAGGCAAGCGCTCTACCGCTGAGCCACAATCCCAGCCCCTCATTTTTATTTTTGAGACAGGGTCTTGCTGAGTGGTTTAGGCTGGGCTCAAACTTCCAGTTCTCCTGCCTCAGTCTCCAGAGTAGCTGAGATTATAGGCATGAGCCATTGTGCCCGCTGACTTTTTTTGAATTTTGGAGCATAGTGACATAGTGACCTCTAGATCCTTATACATATATACACACAAAAACATTCACTACAGTTGTGGACATTTACTCTTGCTGTTCTTAAATGCTGACTATTTTTTATCATAGCATGACCTTGAATTGATATCACAGCCAGTGTGTCTATCCTCAGTTTGATAACGTTGTTCTAGGTAGTGAGTATTACACATAAGGTTACTCATGATTACTGAGATGGAATGATGATACGTGATTCTACCTTTTTTCTCTTTTTGGTCTTTTTGGGACCTTTTATTATTATTTAAAAATATTTTTCTGCTTTGCTACTCATGCACTATCCTGAGTTACCAGTTTGGGTCCTTAATTTTTCTTTATTTTAGTAACCTCTAATTTCCATTCATCATTACATAATTAAGTGCTACCTATGTTATTAGAAACACACTGAGGGCTAAGGGTGTAGATCAGTGATATAGTGACAGTGCTCATGTATGAGCACCTGTGTTCTATCTCTAGCACTCTAGCATGGCATACAAAACCAAACTTAAAACAGAAAATACTTAATGTTTGAGTGCTTATGGGGAAAAGGCAAAGAGAAAACCAATCCAGGTGAGAACTATTAATGTTCTTTTTTTTAATATTTATTTATTTGCTTTAGTTGTACACAATGCAATGCATTTATGTTTACGTGGTGCTGAGGATCGAACCCGGGCCACGTAGCCTGTGTTAGGCGAACGCTCTGCCTCTGAGTCACAACCCCAGAGTGCTACCTATGTTATTAGAAACACACTGAGGGCTAAGGGTGTAGATCAGTGATATAGTGACAGTGCTCATGTATGAGCACCTGTGTTCTATCTCTAGCACTCTAGCATGGCATACAAAACCAAACTTAAAACAGAAAATACTTAATGTTTGAGTGCTTATGGGGAAAAGGCAAAGAGAAAACCAATCCAGGTGAGAACTATTAATGTTCTTTTTTTTAATATTTATTTATTTGCTTTAGTTGTACACAATGCAATGCATTTCCTTTTGTGTGGTGCTGGTGGATCGATCACCGGGCCGTGCATGTGTCTCGATGTCGCGAGCACCTCCACCACTGAGGCACACAACCCCAGGCCTCTCCTTCATTTTCTAAAAAATTTTTTTGTGCTGTGTCTTGGAATCTATACCACAAAGGGCCATTACATCACAGTATGACAAGCTGCTTTCCTTCCACCTGCGGTGCTTCCGCCACCCCTTTTATAAAAACTTTGTGAGGCAACCTGGTTCTTGGCCTGAGTTGCAATCAGGGCTCGCTCTTGTCACCTCTTAAATTCCTCCCACCACAATTTTGCCCTGCCCCACTAGATAGAAGCTGGGCCCAGATTATCCCAATGCTTGAATTGTTTTGGTTTTGGTTCTTGGGATTGAGTGAAAGACCAGGAGGCTTTGTTATGTGCATTAATAGTGCTTGCCTTTACCAAATGAAAACTTGACAAACAGCCACAGGAAATGTTTTGGGGTTAGTAGTTTAAAAAAAAAAAATAAAAAAGTAAACAAAAACTGTAGTAATGGGCTATATTGTGGATAGGAATATAGTCTTCATACGGATACAGACTAGTTAGTGTGCTGCCACAATGGATGTGACGGGAGGGTAAGTGGTACAATCTTAGGTCGTCATGTTCTTAGGAATATCTGTTAACAATGTACTCTTTAGGGAAATAGGCTTTAATGCTAGGTGCCAATGGTCGGTTGGCACCAATAACTATAATCCTCTCAAGCTCACTTGATAGGGCTGATAGCAGGAGGCATCAGGAAAATGTTGCAAAGGTCACAGCTTTGAATGCAAACTTTTGTCCGTGGTCCAGGTTCTCAAAGCCTTGGGGATCTCGTGGTTATGTACAGTTGCTTCAAGTGTGTGAATAACACTCTTGGAATATCAATCGTGGTGAGGGACCTGCGGGCTCATCCTCCAATGCATGCATCAAGAATATTTCTAAAAAAATTTAAAATAAAGGGGGGAGTAGGGCAATGTAGCTTTGTGCGTCGATCGTGCCTCTCATTTCAATATCCTTCTACAAACACAGAGGATGGAAATTAATAAGGCCCAAGCAAA
This sequence comes from Tamias sibiricus, assembly GCA_025594165.1. NCBI lineage: Eukaryota > Metazoa > Chordata > Mammalia > Rodentia > Sciuridae > Tamias > Tamias sibiricus. The sequence continues at coordinate 19,875,778 of CM046662.1, forward strand.
AGGATCACCAAATTATAGCCTTTCAAGGCTCTCCATTTGACTCATAGTGTCTCTAGATTGTGAGAGATAGATGTGTTATGTCACTCTACAGAAAAAGCTCTGAATGTCATAGGGTTACTTGCCTATAATATTTTAGTTCTTGGGGTTCATACTGTAGGGGGGAGTCTTATGATTCAGCTTAGGTTTAATGGCTTTAGGTCTCCATTTTCAAATATTCCAGGAGTGTGGTTGATTGAAGATGTGTTTCACTGATTGTACTTGAGAACGTTAGGATAAGCTAGAATTTTAATAAGAGACAATAGTTGCAGCTAACTTCACATTTGTAGGCAGTCAGTGGTTTTAAACCTTTGTTTAGCAATTAGCCCGCATTGAAGTCAAGTCCTCATGCGATGCTTGTGCAATGTATTCTGTCACTGCACTTTCATGCCCAGCCTTTTCCATTTCATTTTACGCTTATTTTATTGCTATGTATTTATTTTAAATGTTTATTTATTTTGCTTTATGTTGTACATAAATATGCGTTTATGTTTGGGTGATGTCAGATCATCTCCTCACCCGAGGCCTGGGCTCTGGTGTGCTAGGAAACGCTGCGTTCTACCGCAGGAAGCCATACGAATACCCAGCCCCTCATTTTATTTTTGAAGACAAGGGTCCTGCCTGAGTGGTTTAGGGATATGGGCTCTAAACTTGCAGCTTCTACTCCTGCCTTAGTCTCCTCAGAGGGGTAGCTGAGATTATACGCATGATAGTGCCAATTTCGTAGCTTTCCGGCTGACACTTTTTTGTTGAATTTTTGCGTAGTAGCATTATGGTGCACCCATTAGTGACCTTCTACGACTACCTTCATACATACTAGTACACACAAAAACTATTCACTACAAGTATGCTGGACTACTTTTTACTCTTGCTGTTCCTTAATGCTAGACTGATTTTGTTATCTATAGGCATGAACCTTGAAGCTGTGATAATCTACAGTCCCCAGCCAGTCGTGTCATATCACCTCATGTTCTGATAACGTATGTTCTCATGTGGTAGTGAGTATTGTACAACATTAGGTTTAGCTCATTAGATTACTTGAGCAGATGTCGAATGATGATGACGTGCACATTCTACCGTGTTTTCATCCTGTTTTGAGATCTTTTTTGCGGACCTTTCTAATTATTATTCTTAAAAATATTCTTGTTCTGAGCTTGAGCTAGACTCTTAATAGCTACTAACCTGGAAGTTTACACAGTTTGTGGCTCCTTAATATTTCATCACTTTACTATTTATAAGCTAACGCTCTAATGTCTTCATTCATCATTACAATAAGTTAGGTGCGTGACCCTTATGTTATATAGAAACACACTGACAGGGGGCCTAAGGGTGTAGAGTCATGTGAGTTTAATAGGTGACCCCAAAGAAGTTGCCCTCTATGTCACGAATTGAGCACCTGTGTTTCTCTATCTCTCAGCACTTCTAGGCATGTCCATACAAAGCCAAGACTTAAAATAAACAGATAAAATGACGTTTAGATGCGTTTGGCGAGGTAGCCTTACTGGGGAAAAGCAGGCAAAGGAGAAAACCAATCCCAGCGTGCACAGAACTATTAATGTGTTCTTCTATTTTTTATAAATATTATATTTGATTCTGACTATCTTAGTCTGTTACACAATGGCAATGCCCTGTTAATGTTCTTATTGAATTCCACAGGATAAATAAATCAGATTCGATGACGTTCTTTTTTTTTTTTTTTTGTACCTGGGATTGAACCTAGTAGGGGTGCTTAACCACTGAACTCTCTTTTATTTTGAGATGGGGTTCCGCTAAATTGGTTAGAGCCTTGCTACTAAGTTGCTGAGGCTGACTTTGAGTTTGTGATCTTCCTGCCTCCTGGGTTGTTGGGATTAAGGTGTGCGCCACCACGCCCAGCTCACATATTTCTTGATATAACCAGCTTTAAAGTAATTGGCTGGGGTCATGCTCACATTGAGAGCATGTATATATTTCTTTCCAAATTTTTACTTATTTTTTTTGTAGTGCTGGGGATCAAACCAAGGCCTTGTACATGCTAGGCAAGCGCTCTACTACTGAGCTTCACCTTTATCCCCCACATGGAGAGTATAAATTCAAGATAGGAGGAGGGGACTGGAAGCAGTGGCATTTACTTGTAATCCTACTAGGGAGACCAAGGCAGAGGTATCAGAAGCTTGAAGCCAGCCTGGGCGACTTGAAACTGTGACTCACAATTAATTAAACAAATTCATTATATTATTTTTTTTTTTTTTTTGGTACCAGGGATTGAACTCAGGGGCACTCGACCACTGGGCCCCATCCCCAGCCCTTTTTTGTATTTTACTAGAGACAGGGTCTCACTGAGTTGCTAAGTGCCTCGCCATTGCTGAGGCTGCCTTTGAACTCGCGATCCTCCTGCCTCAGCCTCCCAAGTGTTGGGATTACAGGCGTGTGCCACCGCGCCTGGCTTCCCCAGTGCTTTTTAAAATTAATGAACTTATTTGGACTCGGTGGCGTGTGCCTGTAATCCCAGCATTTGCTAGGCTGTGGCAGGAGGGTCGCGAGTTCAAAGCCAGCCTCAGCAATGGCGAGGCACTTAGCAACTCAGTGAGACCCTGTCTCTAGTAAAATACAAAAAAGGGCTGGGGATGGGGCCCAGTGGTACGAGTGCCCCTGAGTTCAATCCCTGGTACCAAAAATAAATAAATAAATAAATAAATAAATAATAAATAAATAAAAAGCACTGGGGATAAATCTCAGTGGCATAGTGCCCTGGGCTCAATCCTCAATGTGGGTGGGTGGTGAGAGGTGGAGAGGCATATGAGTAGGGTCCTAAATGCTACTGTTATAAAAGTAATAAAAATTATGTAAATTTTGGCTAAGAAAAGTGGCTAACATTTATTAACCTTGAATATACATATATGTACATATATATGTGTTTTTTATTTTGGTACTGGGAATTGAACCAAGAAGTACTAATACCACTGAGTTACATCCCCACTCTCTCTGGTTTTTATTTTGAACCTGTGATCCTCCTGCCTCAGCCTCCCAAGTACTGGGATTATAGGCGTTCGCCACCACGCCCGGCTCTGGTTTTTATTTTGAAAATAGGGTCTAGCTAAGTTGTCCAGGCTAGCTTTGAACTTTTGTTCCTCCTGCTCCAGCCTCCTGAGTCCCTGGGATTACAGGTGTGCACAGCACGACTGTATCTGTATTGTCAGTTAAAAAAAATATATATGTAAGAACACCTGTATATAGAAAAGGTTAAATGCTCAATTAATGAGTCAGGAAGCAAGCAGTTATCAGATGCTATGCTAGAATAAAAAGTAGCTTTCTACAAAGTTGAATACAGTGAGGAGAGTGCCTTTCCATTTTAAACTAGCCCAGACCCACACTTGTCATACTTTAGGTGGAAAAAAAATGCTTTCCTTTTTTTTTTTTTTTTTTTTTTTTTTAATGGTTTGTAAGTATTTGCTGTCAATTTGTTGGTTTGGGGTAGCCAAGTCTCTTCTAAAGACTTTAAGAAGAAAAGAATTAAAATTGGATACCTGCTCTGTGTTGGCTCTTTTTAAATCCCTGCCCTAGTTGTGTTACCCAATCTCAGGAATTTGCTCCCAACAAAGGTATTCTTCTGAACCTTTTTGGGAGCATGAGAACATTTTTTTAAGACTCTGATTGCCAGACTTAAAAAAAAAACAAAAAACTAAAAAACACAACAACAACAAAAAACCCCAGACATATAAAACATTTGCATCTGATTTGAGGGATTCTACTTCACTCACTACCTGAAGCTAATCTAAGCACCTTTGCCTTATAGGACTGGCATTTGAACCGCATTGTTAGGTACTATTTGATTCCATCAGTGCTTAAATTTTTTTTTTTTTTTTTTTTTTTTTCGGTACTGGTGATTGAACTAAGGGGCACTCAACCACTGGGCCACATTCCCAGCCCTATTTTTTTTTTTTTTTTTTTTCTTAAATTAGAGACAGGGTCTCACTGAGTTGCTAAGTGCTTCGACATTGCTGAGGCTAGCTTTGAACTCGAGATCCTCTGGCTTTGAACTTGCAATCTTCCTGCCTTAGCCTCCCCAGTGCTGGGATTACAGGCATGCCAGTGCTTAAAAATTAACATGTTTATATATATTTGCTAAAATTCTTAGTAGTGTGATTTAAATTTTGTGTGAAGGCAACTGAGTATGGCCAATTTGATATTGAGCCCAGGCAAATTAAACCACAGTTATTTCTAGGTCTATGTGAGAAGCAAAGTTATCGACCCCTGTTTATTTGAAGCTGATAATTGTGAAGATTTTGTATTCTGGACCACTGCTTTGAAAATTGAGTGTCTAGGGGCTGGGGTTGTAGTGGTAAAGAGCTTGGCTATCATGCGTGAGGCTAGCATGTTTGATCCTTAGCATCATATAAAAATAAATAAATGAAGGTGTTGTGTTCATCTATAGCTAAAGAAAATAAAAATAAAAAAATTTAAAAAAAAAAAGGAAAACTGAAGGTCTGGATTTATAGGAGAGCATTAAAATGAATTTAGTGGGTCTAACTAGTGTTAATACAAATGAAATAGACCAGAGTAGAAAAGAACAAACCGACCAACCCATCATTACGTATCACATAAGCTTCAGTATTTGTTGAAACTTTTGCTTAAGTGTGTATATTTATGTATGTATTTAGGCATGTACACATGTATACATAAATGATTTTTATGTTGGGTTACAATTTGAAAATATCTGCTAATGGAGTAAGTATGTGGTTTTTTTTTTTTTTTTTTTTTTTTTTTTTTGGGTACTGGGGATTGAAACTCAGGGGCACTTGACCACTGGGCCACATCCCTAGCCGTTTTTTTTTGTATTTTATTAGAGACAGGGTCTCACTGAGTTGCTAAGGGCCTCGCCATGGCTGAGGCTGGCTTTGAACTCACAATCCTCCTGCCTTAGCCTCCTAAGTGCTGGGATTACAGGCGTGTGCCACCGTGCCTGGCTAGTATATGATTTTTTAAAAGTTACTTTTTTGTTTTAGGTGGACCAGTATCTTTATTTTACATTTATGTGGTGCTGAGGATTGAACCCAGTGCTTCATGCATGCTAGGCAAGCACTCTATTACTGAGCCACAACCCCAGCCCCAAGTATATGATTTTAAAAAGATTGAAAGCCACAAGTTCTGTACCTGTCTGCTTTGGAATTCCTTTGAGTATTTGACTTCTTAGTAGTTTTGTGTTTTGGGGGGTTGGAATTGTAGGCTTAAAAGAATTAGGATACAAGAATACTTTTTACTCTTTAGTGATTCACCAATAAAGGTGAAACTGGATTTTACTTTTTTAGTATATTTGGGTAGTTAAGAATGGATTTAAGCCGGGCGCGGTGGCGCACACCTGTAATCCCAGCACTTTGGGAGGCTGAGGTAGGAGGATCGTGAGTTCAGAGCCAGCCTCAGTGATGGCGAGGCACTTAGCAACTCAGTGAGACCCTGTCTCTAAATAAAATACAAAAAAGGGCTGGGGATGTGGCCCAGTGGTCGAGTGCCCCTGAGTTCAATCCCTGGCACAAAAAAAAAAAAAAAAAAAAAAAAAGAATGGATTTATAGGGCTGGGGTTGTGGCTCAGTGGCATGTGTGCGGCCCAGGTTCGATCCTCAGCACCATGTAAAGATAATCACATTGTGTACAACTAAAGCAAATAAATAAATATTAGAAAAAAAAAAAAAGAATAGATTTGCTTTGTAAATCTTTTGAAAACTGTTAATCAGAGAAGGATATATATGTATGTTACAAAGTCCTAGTTGTGTTTACTGAAGATGTTGTATGTAGTTCAGTGAATATACACATGACATTGGATATTGGGTTGTCTGATAGAACATCCTTTTTAATTCAACACTGGAAAGGTCCATTTTAAGTGAAGTCAGCTAGTCCGGTATTTTTTAGGGCAACCATTTGGAGTATTTCTGTTTATACCTAAAATGTAGGACCAAAGGGCTGGGATTGTGGCTCAGCGGTAGGCGCACACCTGTAATCCCAGCACTTTGGGAGGCTGAGGTAGGAGGATCGTGAGTTCAGAGCCAGCCTCAGTGATGGCGAGGCACTTAGCAACTCAGTGAGACCCTGTCTCTAAATAAAATACAAAAAAGGGCTGGGGATGTGATGTGGCCCAGTGGTCGAGTGCCCCTGAAATCCCTGGTACAAAGAAAAAAAAAAAAAAAAAAAAAAAAGAATGGATTTATAGGGCTGGGGTTGTGGCTCAGTGGCATGTGTGCGGCCCAGGTTCGATCCTCAGCACCATGTAAAGATAATCACATTGTGTACAACTAAAGCAAATAAATAAATATTAAAAAAAAAAAAAAATAGATTTGCTTTGTAAATCTTTTGAAAACTGTTAATCAGAGAAGGATATATATGTATGTTACAAAGTCCTAGTTGTGTTTACTGAAGATGTTGTATGTAGTTCAGTGAATATACACATGACATTGGATATTGGGTTGTCTGATAGAACATCCTTTTTAATTCAACACTGGAAAGGTCCATTTTAAGTGAAGTCAGCTAGTCCGGTATTTTTTAGGGCAACCATTTGGAGTATTTCTGTTTATACCTAAAATGTAGGACCAAAGAAATGGAGGTTTTGCTGGGCGCGGTGGTGCACGCCTGTAATCCCAGCAGCTTTGGAGGCTGAGACAGGAAGATCACGAGTTCAAGCCAGCCTCAGCAAAAGCAAGGCACTAACCAACTCAGTGAGACCCTGTCTCTAAATAAAATACAAAATAGGGCTGGGGATGTGGCTCAGTGGCTGAATGCCCCTGAGTTCAATCCCTGGTACCCCCCAAAAAAGAGAAGAAGGTGTTTAGGGTGGGAGGGGAGTAGTCAGTAGATTTTTGTTTTCTTTAAATATGAAATAGTTCTAAGGAATAGTCGTAAATAAACATAAAAGCTGTTTACATTTAGGACATTGAATTATAAATATCAACTTACTGGCTTCTTTTTTTCTTTCTTTTCTTTTAAAGGTTTGGGCCCCATGGGATCCCTGTGACAGTATTTCCTAAAAGGGAATATAAGGATAAACCGGAAGCCAGGCAGCTCCAAAGTAATACATTCCAAGAAGGGACAGAAGTCAAGGGTGAAGTGAATGGTGCTGTTCCCAACGACCCTTCTGTCCCCCCTCCTGAGCTGAGCTTGGCTGAAAGCCTGTGGACTTCCAAACCACCACCTCTCTTCCATGAAGGAGCACCTTATCCTCCCCCTTTGTTTATCAGGGACACATATAACCAGTCAATACCTCAGCCACCTCCTCGGAAAATTAAGCGACCCAAACGAAAAATGTACCGGGAAGAACCCACTTCAATAATGAATGCTATTAAACTACGACCCAGACAAGTCCTCTGTGATAAGTGTAAAAACAGTGTTGTTGCTGAAAAAAAGGAAATTAGAAAAGGTAGTAGTGCAAGTGCAAGTGACTCTTCTAAATATGAAGATAAAAAACGGAGAAATGAAAGTGTAGCTACTGTGAACAAAAAACTGAAAACTGACCATAAAGTGGATGGGAAAAACCAAAATGAAAGCCAGAGAAGAAATGCTGTGGTTAAGGTTTCAAATATTGCTCACAGCAGAGGCAGAGTAGTCAAAGTTTCTGCTCAGGCAAATACATCAAAAGCTCAGTTAAGTACTAAAAAAGTGCTCCAGAGTAAGAACATGGATCATGCAAAAGCTCGGGAAGTATTGAAAATTGCCAAAGAAAAGGCACAAAAGAAGCAAAGTGAAACCTCTACTTCCAAAAATGCACATTCAAAAGTTCATTTCACTCGTCGATATCAGAATCCTAGCTCAGGTTCCCTTCCACCCCGGGTTCGTTTAAAACCACAAAGGTATAGGAATGAAGAAAATGACTCTTCTCTGAAGACAGGACTCGAGAAAATGCGGAGTGGCAAGATCGCACCCAAGCCCCAGTCTCGCTGCACCTCCACCCGCTCAGCAGGTGAGGCCCCTTCAGAAAATCAAAGTCCCTCAAAAGGCCCTGAAGAGGCCAGCAGTGGGGTTCAGGACACAAGTGAAGTGCCTATACCTGGTGAGCAGGATGAACCACAGACACTGGGCAAAAAGGGCAGCAAAAGCAATATCTCTGTTTACATGACCCTAAATCACAAGAAATCTGACTCTTCCAGTGCTTCAGTGTGTAGCATTGATAGCACAGATGATTTGAAATCCTCCAACTCTGAGTGTAGCTCTTCTGAAAGCTTTGATTTTCCTCCAGGCAGTATGCATGCACCTTCCACCTCCTCCACTTCCTCCTCTTCAAAGGAAGAGAAAAAGCTCAGTAATTCCTTGAAAATGAAAATCTTTTCCAAAAACGTCTCTAAATGCGTCACACCAGATGGCAGGACCATATGTGTAGGGGACATTGTTTGGGCCAAGATATATGGCTTCCCCTGGTGGCCAGCCCGTATTCTTACTATAACTGTGAGCCGGAAAGATAATGGCCTTTTAGTCCGACAGGAGGCCCGTATTTCATGGTTTGGGTCTCCAACAACATCTTTCCTTGCTCTTTCGCAACTCTCCCCCTTTTTAGAAAACTTCCAGTCACGCTTTAATAAGAAGAGAAAGGGCCTGTATCGCAAGGCTATCACAGAGGCGGCTAAGGCTGCCAAGCAGCTGACCCCTGAAGTACGGGCTCTGTTGACACAGTTTGAAACGTGAACATGGACAGTAAGGTAGGCAAGAACCCTTGGAAGGCACCACAGATTTTCTAGACTAGTTAGGAATAATTTCTACAAAATAGGTTGGCCAAATTGGAGAGAAAAATTGCACTCAGTTGGCTGACTTTTTATACTTACCTTATAGCCATTTTTAGACTGAGAAGCTTAAACCGAACACGCAATCAAATTTTGTCTTCAGGAAGTGAGATTTTAGCAGTATTTTCCAATTTTGAAATCTAAAACCATCCCAAGGCATAGAAGCCATAGCCTCAACTGAAACTGAATTTTTGCAGGGACTGTTAATTGCTGTTTGTACTATTACTGTATATATATATATCCACACGTATATATAACATTGCCTGTCACTATGTGACATAGGTTGCGTATTTGGGATTTTAGGAAGGGTTGGTGACCTGGGGGCACATTGTGGTATTTAATGACTACTCTTTTTTTTTTTTTTTTTTTTAAACTAAAGAACAGTTAGCCTTTCTATGCTCATAATGGTGTAAAAGTTTGATATTTGGGTGTTTGACAAACTGAGATGCTTGCTTTGACAAACTGAATGCTTGCTATTCAGTGACGTGCTGGGGAAATAGCCCAGTATTTGGGATTAAAACTGTTAAGACTGGACAGGTTTGAGTCATTGTTCTCCTTTGTTCAGTGGCGATCCAACAGACTTTCAAGCTTCTGGTTTGGGAGCTTAGATAGGTTTGGTTTTTGATATGTAAATAGTTTATTGCTAAATTTGGTCAGATTTCTCCTGACTGGCTGTTCCTAAATTCTTAGGATACGTCCCAGTAAATTACACTTTGTGAATTAATTGTCAAATGTGTAATTGTTGCATTTTGGATGTACCTAATTTGATAATTAAAAAAATTTTCCATTTAAGGTATCTGTTTGCAGGTCAGAAAATGAGAAAATGTAATTGTGTAATGCTCTGAAATGTAAAAAAAAAAAAAAAAAAAAATACAAACAAAAAAAAAAAACAAAACAAAAAAATCTGTAAATAAAATCAACTAAATCCAAATTATTTGTGTGTGTTTCTCAAAAAGCTTTGAAATATTTCAAGATGGTAGAAGATTATTCCTTGTGTTAGTGTTTAGAAAAGATGAAAATCAAACTTTTAGTTTTCTGTTTGCCCTATCAGGGAATATATTACCTGAGAGTAGGTTGAAATTCAGATAAGAGGTGAATCCGTACACTCTTAAAGTGAGGTTTTATGGTCTGGAGGTCTGATGTGCTTTTAGATTTGATACTCCCCTCCCACCAAGTTCTTAAATGTGTAGGTTTTAATTTTTTTCTTCTTAGCCTTAATATTTCACCACAAGCTTCAGATTCTAAGGAATTTGAACCAGTCTCATTTGGGGAATTAGAACTGGTCTCTTTTCTGTTTGATCTTCTACCTCAGGTGTCACTGCTTTTTGCTGGTAACTTACTTAGCTTGCTATTTTTCTAAATGGTCCATCTGTCCCTGAGATTTGATTTCTTATATTCCAGTTTTAGCTTTGTGCTCTTAGTGAAAAATATATCTGATTGCCTGTGAAGGCAAGTTTATCCCAACATATTAAAAGTTGCTTCCAGACATTTGTGTATAAATTTTAAATTTGATATAATTTCAATTCAACACTTTTGGAAACTTGAACCTTTAAAAGGGCAATTTTTCATGTATTCCTAAATAATCCAGTTGGAAATGTGTCAATTCAACACTTTTGGAAACTTGAACTTTTAAAGGGCAATTTTCGTGTATTTTTAAATAATACAGCTTGAGAAGTGTTAATTACTATGAAATTATTAATGAAGATTAAATGGAGATTGGAAATCCATAGTCTTCTGTCAGCTTCCTTAAGGTTATGAACTTCTTTGATTAATTACCAATTTCTGCAAAAGCAAGTAGAATTTATTCTGGGGAATTTTAGTCAATGCTTTTTGATCATAATAAACACACAATTAAAAAAAATTCACTTTAAAAACATATTCTTTCCTGCAAACAGAAACAACTACTATAGAAGTTTTTGATTACAATAGGTTGAAGAAAGTTCACAGTGTTGGAGAGGTTATAAAAAGTATCTTTAAATAGAAACTGAGTATCTGTTTCAGATTATTGAACTTGTTCATTCAGGTATTTTTAAACGTTTGAATATAAAGACAAATTTAAACAAAAGTCACCTAAAGTATGTATCTTAAGGCTTTGTAATGAGCTGGGTGAGCCTTATCAGAATAGTGATTTGGAAAGTGGATATTGCTAAATACAGTCAGGTACTTTGACAAATATGCTTTTGTGGCTTAAACCATATTTGGTTTGTTTCAGAAGCCATGGGGAAAAAGAAGAAATTGATTATAGAGTACAAAACTAACATTCACTTTTGTAGTTCATATCGTTGAGGAAAAGATTGAGGCATAATAACAAATTTACATGATCTAATTATGTCAAATAATCCCTTGATTTAAATTTACAGTCTGACTTATTTCACTTGACGTTTCAGTAGGGAGGGTCAAGTTTTAGAGAATTCCAGTGGTCTAAACACTAATAATCCAATAGCTGTCTATTAAAGTGTTGTGTTCAAATAGAAATGTCTTAGATGAATCCAACCAGTATCTACTGCAGATGGAGATAGAGTTGAATTGGACAATGATAGGCATTTTTGCATTTCTACTAGAAGTGCTAAAGGTGCTTTTTTAATGGAGATAATCCAACTGGCTATTTTTTCCCTTTGAATACAGAAAAAGTATGGTTACACCAAGTTTCCAGGGTCTAAGGGAAGCAGCCAAGACAAAGGATAAGCAAGGGGAGAAACAGTGAAATTAGATCTGTGAAAACTCAGAAATCACCAGAAATTGGAAGCATCAGATTTTTTTTTTCCTTTTTCTGAAACGTAGACCAGAAAGCCTCCTAGTCATTTCAAAGGGACATCTGCTCAACTCTCATTTACAGATGTGGAATCAGAGACATAAAATATGGGAAACTAGGATTCACTAGTCTGTGTGTCCTTAAGTATTGGGGGTGTGTGTGTGTGTGTGTGTGTGTGTGTGTGTGTGTGGTGGTGGGGATTAGAACTCAGGGATTTAGGCATACAAGGCAAGCACCCTACCAGCTGAGCTATATCCCCAGCCGCCTTAAGTGATTTTGATGGGAAACATTTCTAAGTAGCTAGTAATTGTAGATCAGTACTAAGTAGAATAGACAGGAATTAAGAGATGATACTGTAGGCAAAGAACATGGAACCATATTAAGATCTAAATACATACCTTCATTTGTGGGTTTGAGCTTCCAAATTACAAACTATTAAATTGAATTTTAGGTGGGTGTGGTGGTATGTGCCTGTTGTGCCTGTTATCCCAGCTACTCTGAAGGGTGGAAAGGGCTAGAGAGGAAGCCCATTGGTAGAGCACTTGTATAGCATACAAGAAAAGGTCCTGGGTTCAATCCCTAGTACTACAAGAAAAAAGAAAGAAACTGAATTTCACCTCTATATAAAGAGACTATCTATGCCTTTCTGAAATTGATTATGCTGAAAGAAACATACACATTTAAAAGATTGTAAGGAGGCCAGTTTGCCTTTCCATTGAATAACTGAATTGGGAATTGGAAATAAAAAATCTGCAATTTGCGCTTAAAATTAGATTTTTCTATTTAAGTTGTCAATGTTCTATGGTCTGTGCTGCATTGGTTCACATGTGTTATTACTTGTAGCACACTGGCAAATGTCTAGAAAAGTCAATAATGTTTTTTTTTTTTTTTAATATTTTTATTTATTTGCTTTTAGTTGTACACAATGCGTTTTATTTGTACGTGGTGCTGAGGATTGAACCCGGGTCGCCCATGTCCTAGGCGAGCGCTCTACCGCTGAGCCACAATCCCAGCCCTCAATAATGTTTTAACTTAAGGATTTATGTCCAGTGCTGGCCCCCAATAGGGAATTTGACTGAACGAAGACCCATTTTCTAGGTTTTGCTTTGGGATTGTACTAATATTATAGCTATTGAGACAATATCTATTAGAAATGCCTGATACAGGAACTCAGAACTAGATGGGGGCCATCCAACTGCCAGGAGAAGATAAAACAGCTAAACTGCATTTGCAGTTTGCATTTCTGTTGTGTGTTATTCTGAATAAGAAATAGGAAGTTTAAAGTCATAGTGACATAGATGATTTATATTTTAGTTTTGCAAGGTATCTTGGTATCTTTATACCATGGATAATTGACACTAAGATGAAAATGATTCTTTGTTTAATCCTCATTCACATAAGAAACAATATTGTATCATTTTACTTTTTATAGTGGTGGGTATAGAACCCAGGTTCTTACCCTGAGCTACACCCCCAGCCAAGACTTAACATTTATAGATCCAAACAGGATTTTCCTTGTTGGATCAAGTAGAAATAATTTTTCTTTTAATAAAGCACTGCAGTTTTTGTGGTATTTAAAAAATTGTGTTTAAATATGCATAACCTAAAATTTACCTTTTTTTTTTTTTTTTTTGTACTGAGGATTGAGCTCAGGAGTACTAGACCACCCAGCCACATCTCCATCCCTATTTTGTATTTTATTTAGAGACAGGGTTTCACTGAGTTGCTTAGTTGTCTCGCTTTTTGCTGAGGCAAGCTTTGAATTTGGGATCATCCTGCCTCAGCCTCCCAAGCTGCTGGGATTACAGGCATGTGCCTCCATGCCCAGCTCTGAAATTTAACATCATAAAATCAATTTTCATTGTACAGTTTTATGGTATTACACATATTCACATTGTTGTGCAGCCATCACAACTGTCCATCAGTAATCTGTTTTTTTTTTTTTTGTACTGGATATTGAACGCAGGGGCACTTTTACAACTGAGCAATATCCTTAGCCCTTTTTATTTTTTTAACTTTGTGACAGGGTTTTGCTGTTGCCCAGGCTGGCCTTGAACTTAATGATCCTTCTGCTTCATCTTCCCAAGTAGCTGAGATCACACACATGGCTTTTGATAGCAGCTTTAAATTTGCAGTAGTATTGTTCTAGAGGGTATTGGGAATTAAGTCATAGGACCCACCCATTTTCTGGGGAGGCCAGGGCTGTAATTGGATTAATCTACTGGTAGTGTCAGCCTTCCAGAATTCATTCCCTGTCCACTTGCAGCCCTGTGGAAGGAAATGTTGTCCCCAGTGATAATGGTGTCCCACTTTTAAGAACTACCTGTTGGTAGAATTTCTAGGTGAATAAATGTAACTGCATCGACCTATCATCGACCTGTCGACCTATCAAGGGGTAGGTTTCAGTTAAAACTATCCTCTTCCAGTAATAAGGACAATCTGGACAATTTCTATGAATATGGAAACAAGTTATTATTTTAGTAATTAAATTAGGTTATTAGCCCAAACTCATCATGCTTTTGTCATATTTTCATCTTTTATGTACTGTTTTCTTTAATTCATTCACTTTCCCCTTTGTATGTGAGTAGTTAATAGAAAACAAATATGCCTTGACATATATAACATGTTCAAATTTAATAAAGTTCTATGATCATCTTTTGTACCACACTTCAGTAAGAGATACTGAATTAATTTTTACATTGCATCTTGAAATCCAGCTTGGAATGGACTGAGTCAAATTCCAATTCTTTGAATCCCTGAAAAATCTAATTGCTGAAAAATTTTTTTTTTTTTTTTTTTGGTACCAGGGATTGAACTCAGGGGCACTTGACCACTGGGCCACATCCCCAGCCCTTTTTTGTATTTTATTAGAAGCAGGGTCTCACTGAGTTACTAAGTGCCTCGCCATTGCTGAGGCTGGCTTTGAACTTGCGATTCTCCTGCCTCAGCCTCCCAAAGTGCTGGGATTACAGGCGTGCACCACCGCGCCCGGCTGAACTTTAATTTTTCATGTAGATTTCAGCATTATTCTGTGTGGAGGTGTAAAGAGGAGGTAGTGTAGACTCAAAAGTCAATCAATTGTGAAAATACTGAATTTCTGAGTCAGCTTCATTTTTCAGTTGAAAAACATAGGTGGCTGTAATGGATATTGTTTAATTTAATGGGCCTTCTTTTATTGAGTTCAACTTTTCTTTGTAAAACAATTTCATAAAGCTTTGATGTTGAAAACAGACCATTCTTAAAACTTAGTTTAAACATGAATTATTTTTCTTCAAATTCCCAATGGTTTGGTAAGGTCTCATTTAAATAAAGAGTTGAAAACAGTTGTCTTTTAAATATAGAATTTTCCTTGTGTCACAAGAATGTGACAGTTGCCTCTTTATGTTGCTTAGAAATCTGACTCTTAATCAGAAACCATGATTAAAACTCATTGTCATTCTATACCGGTCTCAGTATCAAGAAGAAAAACCAAATACTGCCAGGCGCGGTGGTGCACGCCTGTAATCCCAGCACTTTGGGAGGCTGAGGCAGGAGGATTTAGAGTTCAGAGCCAGCCTCAGTGATGGCGAGGCACTTAGCAACTCAGTGAGACCCTGTCTCTAAACAAAATACAAAAAAGGGCTGGGGATGTGACCCAGTGGTCGAGTGCCCCTGAGTTCAATCCCCTGAGTTCAATCCCTGGTACTACAAAAACAAACAAACAAACAAACAAACAAAAAACCAGCAAGTACTTCATAGCTGAAGTGTTAGGCTTTTATGATCACACTCTCTCCCACCCCTTTCTTGGAAATGAAAAACCTTGTTATAATAATTCATAGCAAGTTTTAGCAAGGGTGTCTTTTTTTTTTTTTTTTTTTTCCTTTTTAAAACTATTTAACATAGTTTTGTTATACTCAATAATGTCTCCTGTTTGGTTCTCTCAGGCCAGAGGTTCACTTAAAAGCTATTGAAAATCCTAGGAGTATAGTTTTCCCCATAGGTAAAATATATTGGAAATTTTTGGTTGCCTGAGGATAGTGTTTTTGTAGAAATATGAGAGTGTCATCAGCTGATTATAAAAGATACAAGTGGGTACTTACGAGTATAACTTGCCAGTGATGCAGGTAAGCTGGAGCATTATCAGTTCTGTATCAGTAGCATGTGGCAGCAGGCTTTTATTGAGCAAAGAATCATCTCTTTCACTTTTTAGACATGTGGTTGAAAGCACAAGCTCCTGAGCCTGATAGCCTAGTTTCATAACTTGACAAGTTAGGCATGTCACCTCAATGTCATCATCTGTGAAATGGGAGAATAATGGTAACTCTTCATAAGGTAATGGTGAGAATTTAGACATTTAAAACACTAGAAAAGTGCCTGGCACAAGACCTACATAAACAATTCTTTTTTTTTTTTTTTTTTTTTTTTTTTTTTTTGTGTGGTACTGGGGATTGAACTCAGGGGCACTCGACCACTGGGTCACATCCCCAGCCATTTTTTGTATTTTATTTAGAGACAGGGTCTCACTGAGTTGCTAAGTGCCTCGCCATTGCTGAGGCTGGCTTTGAACTGGCGATCCTCCTGCCTCAGCCTCCCAAAGTGCTGGGATTACAGGCGTGCGCCACTGCGCCCGGCTACATAAAAAATTCTTACGGTTACCACCTGCCTTCATGTATGTGGCAGAGAAGTTTCATTCTGATGGTTTTTGGTAAATATCTTGTGACATACATTCATTTTAAATGAAAAAATGTTATTTAGGTTTCAATAATCAGTGTGATTATTTCAGTCATCATAGTATGATTATTCACAGATTTCTAGAAGAAGTATGAACTCCCCGATTTTAACTGGCCTTTGAGGAGGTAGCTGGGTTGGAGGTCGGGGACAACCATGATGAAAACTCATATTTAACCCACATTAGCATATTTCCATCTTATTCACTCACATATGTAACACATGCACCGTCTCCCATTTCCACTCTGGGCCTGGCCTGATTAGAAATGATCATCTACTTACATATGAATAAGACACGTACGAACAAGTGATCACCACCTCCGATGGCCTGTACCTCCCAGATCCTTCCCCTGGCTGTGAGAAGACTGAGCATGAAGGTCCTGTCGAGAGTTTGACAATGACAAAGGTGTTAGAGCCACAAAGCTACACCTGTCAGATTTTAAGTAAACCTGCTGATTTGCACAGATGCTGAGTTCCCTTGGGACCTTGGCATTTTGTCATTTTAATGTTCTGGTGGACACTAATTTGAAAAAATCTGCATTGCTACTGGTATGATTGAGTAGGAAGCTGTTTCTCCTTCCCCGGAGGGACGTACTTGACATTTCAAGGCCTCGATTTGTGTCTCATGGCCCTGTTTTCCAAAGGATAATCATTTTCACCCATGGTTCATTCTTGAGATGCTGTTGATTACAAACCCAGTTTAGATTTTAGCAAGGAATTTGGCTGGGAGTGGCACATCTTGGTGTGAGTCCTGGTGTGCTTGCTGGGAAGAACTGTGTGTGGTTTGTTTAAAACTAGAAAAATAACTTGTTAGAAAAACAGCACTAAGGCTAGAAAACCAGAATGTCTTGTAAAACGAGGTACTGGCTTTTCCATGTTGCATCACATTGTATTAAAATTTATATTGAGTGTTTAGTGAAATAATAGGTACATGTGTGTAATCTTAATCCTTGAGTTTTAAATGCTGGACTTTGCACTGAGAGCCTGACCTCTTCTACTTCCTTCTTTGACTCCAAAAGGGGGACTGACTGTTGACACCCTGTTCTGATTTGTGCCTTTAGATCTCTGCTGCCTCCCAGGAATAGTGCCTTCGTTGCACTAAGGCTTTCTCTTAAAGGACCAAACAAGGAACTTCCAGGGAAACCGCCGCCTTTCATGGGGGTGTCCCTCCTTTCACTGCATCACAGCCAGGCTCCCTGGCTCTTCCTAATGCATATCCTGCATGGCAATGAATTTCTAAAGAGAACATTGAGACCCTGAAAGCGTTGAAGGGAAACCTATGTTAAATATTAGCACAAGACTCACAAGCCAGGCTCTGTGGAGGGGACTGGCATGTTGATATTGTATGTGGCGTTCCAGGGGCTTGCCAGAGAGGAAGTCTACAGGAGAAGATGAGATAGGTCATTCTTTGATTTATCTTTCTTAGCTCCCTGCTTTAGAATAAAAAAGCAGATTCTTTATAGATTGTTGGAACTTAACAGAAGTTTTACTTAGGGACAGTTTTCAAAGATAAGTCCTCGAGTGCCTTCAGGTTCCTTTTTTCTTGCATGATTGTTGCTGGGTTATAGTTACAGTATATTTAAATTTTCCCATGTAAAATAACCTCGTTATTAAGCCTCATTTAAAAATTGTTTCCATTTGGATTAGAACTCCGGTAATTATATTTAAACCTCAGGTATATACAGGATTTCTCCTTTTCAATGTCAGAAAGCCCTTTTAAAAAAATTTTTTTAATCATATGTGACTGCTTCTGATTTAGAATCTTAAAAGATAATTTTATAAGAACTGCATACCATCTAAGTCAGTGGCCCCCAAGTTGAGTACATTGAGGTGACAGGTGAATTGATTTTTTTTTTTTTTTTTTTTTTTTTTGGTAATGGGGATTGAACTCAGGGGCACTAGACCACTGGGCCACATCCCCAGCCCTTTTTTGTATTTTATTTAGAGACCAGGCCTCACTGAGTTGCTAAAGGCCTTGCCATTGCTGAGGCTGGCTTTGAACTCGTGATCCTCCTGCCTCAGCCTCCCAAGTGCTGGGATTATAGGCGAGTGCCACCACGCCCGGCCAAATTCTTATTTGTACTTCAACTAGGGAAGAGGAGGTAAGCAAACAAACAAATACGTTCAAAATTAAAGCTTAAAAGACCAGTCCTTCATTTGAATTATGCTTAGTATTTGGAATCTCTCTTGTGGCAGCCTGAGGTTTAACTCATCATAATTACTATTTCAACCAGTTATCACCTCATAAATGGTAGGTCCTGAATAGTGTGAAGGGTGGTCATCCCGATGGAAAGAAAAAGGCCTTAAGGTAGAGCATGGTCTCCTGGAAACAGGTCTTTGGAATTCGTGGATGATGTGATGTGAGAGGATACCGCAGACCTCGTTGAAGATCAGAACTGCCCCAACCACAGGCTAGTGTTAGATAGCAATATTTTTTGGGGGGGTCAGGAACATTAAATGTGAGTTAATCCTCCCCTTTTGTTTCTAAGTTTGCTTGGAGAGCAGCATAGTGGTGTGCCCCTGGCATCTTGCTGCTGCTTGGACTTGGGCTGGAGAGTGCCCTCTCCTGGCTGAGGCTGGTGTGTCTGCTTGGCTCTCAAGTCTTGTACCAGAGCTTCACCTTCTGTGAAGCCAGCAATTTATCCAGAATAAATTCGTTATGAAAGTTCAACTGAATTTTGGTCTCCTTTTTAATTTTTTTTTGGTAAAATAGATTAAAAGAGAACTCAAATGACTGCTCTATTTTTGTTAACTTGGTTTTTTCTACCATAGGTCTCAACAAATGGCAGCTATTACATCAGACAGTGACGAGTCCTGCTGCTCCCTTACAGTGTCTGACAGACCACTGTGGATTCAGACTGGGAGCATTGAAGTTAACAGTGAAACGGGCAGGTCTGTCTGTTTGAAGCCCTGCCACGGAGTGCAGAGGGCATCATGTCATCACTTGATCATTCCTGAAGTAGATTAGGCTAGACCTGAAAGAATTCATTAGTCCTTTTTCTTTAGTTTTCATTGACCTTGGTAGTTGGATGTGCTTCATGTAGGTGATAGCTTTAATGAGTGAAAATAACTTTCAATTGGTTCTACCTGCTGTGATGAAGAAGCAGAGCTTCCTGTGAGTTTCCATAAATTGAGCAGTTTCTTGTAGGATGGTAGAGTTGGGAGTTACATTGTAGAATTATATCAAATAGCTACGTATCCATGAAAATCAAATACTGGGTTTCTTTATTGTTTCCCTATTTTGATCTTTGTCACTTTTATATTCGTTTCTTTAACTTCCTAGTAGTCATTACTTCTTCCTGTATACACAAGTATAAATACACACGCATGCATGATCTTGAAGTCATCTCAGAACTGTTGTCATTTACGTAAGGCAAGAATTCCAGGGGTGGTTAAAAGATAATACTGAAATTTAGTTATAATCTATTTCCTTAAGCTTTTATTGAGTCCCTGGATGATGCCTGAATGGTTTATTTCGGACTCTTATTTGGTAGGAAAAGTTGAGGGATTTTTGTGTTGTTGCTCTGCTTCTTTTGAGTTTATGATCTTTCATTACTTTCTTAATAAAAGGAGGAAGTATTTAGCCTTCCTTTTGGGGTAGTGGCAGGGCTGTTAACCTGGTATTTTTACAGCTACTGAAGAGATAAATAGTTGCAAATGAGCTATACTTTGCAAGCTGGGTCAGAAGGGCATGCTTTAGATGAGAGACTGGCTGAATTTGGGACTCAACTGTATGTGGTGGTAGCTACCTTGCGGTGATCTCGAGGGAACAGTGGTTTTGGTTTTCTGCTCCTTTCATAGGAATCTTGGCTTTCCTGCTCTGATCTTAACTGAACTTGAGGAGGCCTCACTAAGATCAGTCAGGTTTTGAGATTCAGAAATAGAAGAAAATGGCATCATATGTGTCATTGACCTGTTTTTCTCTCAAAAGTTTTATGTGAATCAAAATCTGTTAGCATTATGATCATGTTAGCTGGATCTCTTCCTTTTAGAAAGTAAAAACTTTTCTGAATGTGAAATTTTAAAACTGTTAATCATTCTTTTTCTTCAGAAGCAAGGACTACCTCCGCCTTTCATGTTGATGTATGCATTATCTATAGCTACAAGTCATTTTTCGTTGTTTGTAAGGAAGTGTGATGTCCTGTGGAATTTATCTTATAGGCTTGATCCACTAAGCAGATGAAGCACGGCAGCACTGGGAAGTCAACATAAAGTCAAGCATTCTGTTAAATCACAGGAAAGTCGCCTACTTTGAACTGTTTGGAAGTTAAACATTGAGAAGGATGGGGTGGTTTTTCATTTTTCCTTTTTGTATTCTGTTTGACTGTTGGTACTCCACCAAAATACCATATCTCTGGTTTAAAAATGCATTTGACAAAACAAACAAAAAACTCGTGTTTCTTTCCTCGGATCGCTTCTTCTGGAGTTCAGACCTTTTATTGGCACTTAAGCTTCCACCTTGAGAGGCATACCCACCAATTTTCAGTGGGATTCTTACTACTTTGTGATATTAAGAGGTTGGTACTGTTGGGCATTGGTCATGCTACTTGGCAGTAATTTTTATAAGCCTTGATCTCTGTAAACACATGCTTGGAGTCCTGTTTTTTGTTGGAGCTGTGGTAAAGTGTGGCTTTGTTGGTAATCAAGTTTGCTGGTGTAATAAGGGACACTGTGGTCTAACCAATGTACCTGAGTTGTTTTCCAGTATCAAAATGGTACTCTTGATGCCTTCTGATGCGCTGTGTCTACCTCTGGGGAGGCACCCTCTACTCCCTTCTTATTTGCCATGTGCAAACAGGGTGATCTTCAACTGATTTTTAGTAGCCTAGTTCTATATATAAATTTGCTTCCTAAGACTCTAGGCTGTCTTGTGCTAGAGAAGGCTGGTGTTTCCCAGCAGTCCACACCAGCTCCCCTGACTTCTTATTACCTTGATATGTCAACATAAAGAACAAAGTTAAAATTTCCCTGTCATTAGGCAAATATTCATGAACATGTATTAAAAATAAAAAAGACTCAAATGCAGAATGATTGTGTGAAGATGACAGCATTTAATTTGTGTTGGAATTTGGCCACGTAGACTTCAGAAATAACAGCAAGTGCTTCTGCTGGTTTAGAATGGCAGTAAGTTATTTTCTCAAAAAGAAAAAATTGGTCAAGTTAAACTGATTTAAAAGAAAAAATCCCATAAATCTATATAGGCTTAATTTAAACAAGGACTTCTTTTTTTCCTATATAATTACCTGTGCTTAACTTCATCTTCTTCCTTTTCTTTACTATATTTCAGCACAAAGACATTAGCAGGCTGCTGGTTTCATGGACCTGTGCCACAATGACAGAGAACATCAGAGCATCAGGACTGAATGAAATTGGAGATTTCTAAAGCTGCACTAAGAAGTGAATGTTAAGGCAGTGGTTAAACCCAACAGTCTATAAAGGGGCACTTGCATTATACTAAACTGAAGAAAAGGTATTTAGGGAATATTTTCTAAAACTACTGCAATAAATTATGCATGAGATGAGGAGAAAGTGATGTGAATACACATAAGAACTCACTTGAATTTGACGTATGAAGAATCACTGACAGTAACTTCCTTAAAATGTGAAGTTCTTATCAGTACAGTCTGGATAGGCCTAAAAGGCATGGGACGATGCAGAAATGCTGAATTATTTTTCATACTTAAACTTCGTGCTTGCTCCAAGGCGTATGTTAATCAGTTCAGATACGAGCAACGGTATTTCTAGAATGGTTCTTATGAAACAGCAATAGTCTCGTGCTAAGGCCAATGTCTCCTTCAGGGTGCCAGTGGAAACAAGAGGAGAGGTCATCTAGCATCCCGCTGGAGGGATGGCAAAGTGCCCCACTCTACAAACAAATTTGGATCATTTCTTTCTTTAATGAAGCAGGGCTGCATTATCTTGAATACATGTTTGCTTGTTAGAACATATTAAGGTGTATTTATTTGCCACTAGTATTTAACATTTTGTGCACATTTTCATAATTACATACTTATCTTTTATATTTTGACTCCAAGTGGGTAGTCTAGTGTTGACCTTGGAGTGAAAATGTATACTCCAAGAGCTAGTTCTTAATTTACTGAGCTGGAAAGATTTTATTCTTGTCTCTGTCCTTATTGATTTTATCTTGTTCAGAAGAGGTAACGACATCTGAATTTTGATGTGCACCTCTTTGCAGAGAGCCCCTCCATCTAAATGCAAGAAATTCTCACAGGTGTCAGGTAGGACTTGGCCCTGGGGGATGAGTGGCTGGAACAGATCTGTAAAGAGAGCCTGAACTTTCTGTGCATGAAACACGAATTCTTAATAGAGATCACAATTTTTTCTTTGCTAAGTACATATTATGAAAAACTTTAATTTTTCTTTTTTATGAATGGAGAAAACATGAGGAAACCAGATGGACCTGTTAGTACTACATTTTTAAGGCATTTTATATTTAATGGTGCCGTAATTTTAATAAAAAAAAAACCGAAGTTTTTTAGTGGCAATACTGATTTATTTTTTAAACCAGAAAGATAATCCCATATTGATCACTTGTTTAAAAAAAAAAAAGGAAAAAAAAAAAAAAAAAAAAAAAAAAAAAAAAAAAAAAAAAACCCACAAAAAACAAACAACAACAACAAAAACCCCACAAATTCATTTGAAGCAACATAACAGATAACCGAGCACTTGGCTCAGGTGTTCAGACTTTCCATGATCTTATCGTGCAGGTTTGGAATTACCGAATGACTACATGCTCAGGATTGATAAAATGTTCTAGGTGAAAGTTTTAGAATATTTAATTTACCTGACTGATTTGTTTTTACAACTCAAGAAAACAGGCAGCCTTGAGCCTTGTGAGCTTAATACAAATCCTAATTACATTGCAAGTAATTAAAAGTGTTGACTGCATCCTACAATTATCTTTTTGGAAGATTCCGTATTATGAAGTCATTATATATCGTATCAAATTGGAAAAAGTCAGCTCAGGAACTATAGCAGCAGGAAATTCTAAAGATGACAGGTACTATCAGGTGCCCTACTCTAGATGGCCCAGGGGCGATGGCATGGGTCATCTTGTCCTTTCAGATAACTAACACCAGCAGTACCTTTCAGGCTCACTTCAAGAACCAGATGACTCCCAGGCCTTGGTGGGATCACACGAGGATTGTATAATGAGGATTTTAAACTAAGCTTTAGGATTCTTTGTGTAAAGTAAGGGGAATGACCAAGAAGTAATAATATAAAGGCAAAAGAAATGGGAGAGATCGATTTTTAAGTATCTAAATATTTTTTCTCATGACATATTCTCAAAGATGTTTTGTTATGAACTAGATTTTCATTTTTTAAAAAATGAAACTTGGTGATATTTAAAATCTAGACCATGTTGTGACATCACTTATATTGCTTTAGTTGCTTAATATTTAAGCTTTGCTTCATGCTACCTTTTGTCTGTATTTCAAATCTTCACAAGCCTATTTCATTTTGTAGACTTGAATGATAAAAATTGTTTCTCATCTTAAGTATGCTCAGAGTTAAATGTTGAAGAATGTTGTGTAACACTTATCCAATAAAGTCTTTGATTTTTTTAAAATTTAGTTATTTAAAAACTTTACTTTGTAGGGGTTAGTTTTTTTTTTAAATAGTTTTAAAGGATCATCATTTAAAAAAAATGTTTAGTTGTAGATTGACACAATACCCCCATTTTATTTATTTATGTGGTACTGAGGATCGAACCCAGTTCCCCATGCATGTGAGGCAAGTGCTCCACTACTGAGCCACAACCCCAGCCCAGGATTATCATTTTTAACTATTGAAATTCAGCCATGCTTTGTACTTCAGGAAGCTGTTTAGCAATATTTCTTTTCTTGTTCTTTGCTTTTTTTTTTTTTTGGTAGTGGGGATTGAACCCAGGGGTGCTTTACCAACTGAGCTACATTCCCAGCCCTTTTTATTTTGAGATAGGACTCACTAAATTGCTGAGGGCCTTGCTAAGTTGCTGAGGCTGGCCTTGAACTTATGATCCCCCTGCCTCAGCCTCCAAGCCACTAGGAGTACAGATATGCGCCAGGGTGTCCAGCATGTCCAGTAGCACAGCAATGTTTCTGGTCACTAGGAAGCTTCATGGCGCTCTTTATGACTAAGGATGATGAAAGTGGAATAGTTTAGTTAGGACCCTATGTGCAACTTAACTACTTTTCTGATGGAAATAACACATCCTTCTTAGTTGGATGTAATTAAACAACTACTGATAGGTTGGTTTTGTCGTAACATTAAGGCCTCCTACCCTCATGATAAATGGTTGCTTTTTTTTTTTTTTTTTTTTTGGGTACCAGGGATTGAACTCAGGGGCACTCGACCACTGGGCCACATCCCCAGCCCTTTTTTGTATTTTATTTAGAGACAGGGTCTCACTGAGTTGCTAAGTGCCTCGCCATTGCTGAGGCTGGCTTTGAACTCGCGATCCTCCTGCCTCAGCCTCCCAAAGTGCTGGGATTACAGGCGTGCGCCACCGCGCCCGGCTAAAAAGCCCACCATATCTGACAGGGGGTCAAACATTTGACTTGGGAACCTGAAACACTTGGTTGCCAGGGAAAAAGTAGCCTTTTCAAATCTACAGACAAGTGAGATTTTTCAGGACTGACCCAGAATCTTAGGTCAGTATGCCCTGCCGACCCTTTTTCCATTTCTGTAAAACAATCCTTTAGAAAGCTGTTATTCCAGAGTGCGCATGCAGCGTTCTTCTCCACCCTTCTCCCATTTCAGTTTATCTAAATGAGTATAAAAAGGAGGCCACTGGAATCTGGCTTTGTTAATACCCTTTTCCTCAAGTTTCTCACTAACAAAAATGGAACTAGAGACAACAGGGGAAGTTAAACAAGCTGCATGCTTGCTTACCTGGGAAGGCCCACCCGAGACCATCCTGACCAGGTGTCCGTGTGGGTGTAGACGGCTGCTACAAGGTACAGGGGACACGTGAGGAAACACATGGTACAACTTGAAATGTTGAGGTTGGTCTTCAGATGAAGAAGTGTGACTTCTGAGCCACACCTTGGAATCATGTATAGGCCACACAAGTTCCTTCCTGTCATGGCAAATAGTTTAGATAAAAGTAAGTTGTTCTCTTATTTTTATATCCAATACCTCATTCTTCCCTGTTCCATTTAGTGTTTGTTTAAGCATACTTTTATCTAGTGATGAGCGTTCTGCCAGATATCTGCTTATTCAGAATAACAGTTCATGGCCTTAATAACTCCTCCTTTGCTTTGGTGTCCAGAAGGTAATGAATTGGGGTGAAGGAGATTATGATTCAGGAATACTGTGCCAGAGGAAGGACTGGCCAGGTCAGTGACTAGGTCATTAAGAGTTGAGTCCTTCTAGGATTAGTCCATCCATCATTTCCTAGTGAGGCAAGTTTGTAGAAAAAAAAAAAATTCTAAGGCAAAGGAGGGCTGCAAATTGATAATTTGAAAGGGTCCTTTTATCAGTGACTTTACTGGTCACAAAGTGACATGAACTCACTGGCCAGAATTGGGTGGGAAATTCAGTCTCACCAACCAAGAATTGGGTGGAAATTCAGTCTCACCAACCAAGCTCTTCAGTTCCTATGCAGCCAAGGCTCAACATGCTGGGGAGACATCAGGGAATTTTGTCATTATTTGAAATAGCTATAATCCTTTGTTTCTAGGTTCTATGCTCAGTATTTAACTGGTGTAGATCCTGAGAAGACGGCCCAGACCTTTCAAATAAGGTACACTATAATATCAGTGTGATGTGCCACAAGGAAAAAGGGTAGTCTGACATTACCCCCAGGAAAAGCATGCCCAGGCCTTCAGTAAGACAGCAATGGCTGTGATCTTTCACATGCTTGAATGTTAGACCTGCAGAAAACAAGCAGGCAGGAAAGCTTTGCAGGAACTCTATTTTCTCTGCTGCCAGCTTCACCAATGGCAGAATCCAGCTGAAGTGTCACACCGCCCCAGGAAACTGTCAGACCTTTTCTCCCAATTAAGTGCATGAGGCAAAGCTGCAAATGGCATATTGTTTGAGGAGTCAACCACCCCTCCAAAACAGCTTTACATGCCACGTAATGGCCTTCCGAAACCTCCACCCTTCAGTGTCTAAATTCTGTTTTCCTTACCTCACTCTGTTCCCTCACTTCTCACCCTGGCCTCCCTGAGGGCTCCTGTAGCTCCCTTGAAAAGTTTTGGGCTTGGGATTTCTGTCTGTGACTGGAAGCTTGCGTGCTGGAGTGGCATGTGGCAGCTGATGTGTGAACCAGGTGGCTGTCTGATGGATAGCGACCTGGCACTTGGCCCCGCTGCGGGACAAGAAGATTCTAGCATCTTTGGATCCAGCTCTTCACATTTGGAACCTCAAAAGAGATGTTCCCTTCACCTCTGTCACATTGACAGGCCACTAAGCCCCAGTGCCTGGTGACAGTTCCCATTTTGTCAGGTCATACTCTAGTGAGGACTAGCACAGGGACTAATAGGAATGAAGGCTAGCTGACACTGACTGAGTCACTGCCACAAAATTAGTGCCTGTGGGCTGCCATGGCAGTGAGGCAGCAGGCCCTGCTGTTCCATGAACGGGAAATGTGAGCTGCTTATGTCCCCTAGAGTGAAGGAAAAGGAAGAAAGGAAGCCTCGTTCTGGCTGCAGAACTTTGATGGTGGAGCTTACTCCCAGCTTGCAGATCTCAGGGGGTTGGAAAATTGAACATTTTATATTTTAATCATAGAAAGTTTCTAAATGTATCTAAAACAAACAAACAAACAAAAAAACCACTGCGCTCCCATCCCTAACTTCGACAATTACCAACTTGTGGTGAGGAAGATGGAATTTCTGTTGTGGCACTGGGGATTGAACCCAAGGGCACGCTACCACTGAGTTATACCCCCAGCCCTTTTGGAAGCAGGGTCTTGCTAAATTGCCCAGGTTGGCCTCAGACTTGCAATCCTCCTGCCTGCCTTCTGAGTTGAAAATTGAAATTTTTGATGCTTTGAAATATGAAAACTGGGACATATTCACTACTAGTTTTAATACATAGCTTTCTCTTTCTTTTTTTTTTTTTTTGTGGTACCGGGGATTGAACTCAGGGGCACTCGACCACTGGGCCACATCCCCAGCCCTTTTTTTGTATTTTTTTATTAGAGACAGGGTCTCACTGAGTTGCTAAGTGCCTCGCCATTGCTGAGGCTGGCTTTGAACTCGCAATCCTCCTGCCTCAGCCTCCCAAAGTGCTGGGATTACAGGCGTGTGCCACCACGCCCGGCTCTAGCTTTCTCTTTCGTTTCTTTGCTCCTTGAAGGGTTTTTGTTTGTTTGTTTGTTTGTTTTTTGGGACCAGGGATTAAACTCAGGGGCACTCTTCCACTGGGCCACATCCCCAGCCCGTTTTTGTATTTTATTAGAGACAGGGTCTCACTGAGTTGCTAAGTGCCTCACCATTGCTGAGGCTGGCTTTGAACTCGCGATCCTCCTGTCTCAGCCTCCCAAGTGCTGGGATTACAGGCGTGCGCCACCGTGCCCGGCCCCTTGAAGGGTTTTAAGCAGTCTTTCGGATGCACTAAGCTTAGTTGGGCTGCCTGATCCCAAGTAATCCATTTTTCATTACCAGGAGCATTAACAGACTCAGTCTGGTGTGGGTCAAGACAGCTCTATACCCTGCAAAAGGAAGTGATGGGCAGTGCTCACCTCCTTCCCCCCCCCCCTGTACTCCTTGCAACTGTATAGTTCACTGAAGGCACAGATCTTCCAGCCACTTCTGGTGGAATGTGCACAAACTTCCCTTTTCAAGGAAAGCCAAGTGATGGAAGGATTAAGCTTGTCAGGCCAAGCACAGAGGAAAACATTGATCAAGTACAGATAGGAGTATTACAAGGCCTTAAGAAATAAGGGAGGGGAGGGAGTCGAGGGAAGAGGGGAAGTGATCAGAGAGCAGAAGGAAGGCACTTAGAGCCAGGGCTGGCAGTTGCCACTCACAGGGCCGCATCTGAATTGGGACAGCTCCACTGAGCTCCAGCAGCTCCAAGGGCAGGCTTAAGAGAAAGCACAGTTAGCAGGAAATGGAAAGGGCTTGTCACCGATTTTTCCTTTTCTGTGTGGGGCCTCAGACTGCAGTCTGGTCTCGGGGTTATTGGACTCTTCTTCCCTTTATCTTTCTCAAGAAATTAAAGTCACCATTGGCTGGCACAGCTGCCCCAGCAGCCTCTTCTGTGGTCTCCTATCATGGTCTTCCCCTTTAACATTCCAAGTCCTGCTAAGCTGGTTGCAGGGGCAGGATTTGCAGACCTGATTATCTCTTAGGACCAGACACCTGCAAAAATATATCTTTCAATCAGGTTTATATTTAACACCTATTGCCAGCTCTCCATGCCACTGTCTATTCAGACAGTAAGATGCCTCTAAAAAGCCTGTGTCTGGTCTTCCTTAAGTCCCCCATATTCTAGCTTGCAGCTGTGTGAAATGCCACTCACCGGTGGTCTTGGAGGCCAGCTCAGACTCAAGGAGCAGCAGAAACAACCACCAAGCCAGGCAGCATTTCCTAAAGCAGTTCCTCTACCTTCATTGACACCAAATGTAGTAAGGACAACTTTGCATTGTGCCTATTGACTATCTGAGCGACTCTGCAGAATCTGGCATTTTGCAGAATCTCAGATATAGGCCCAGTGCTGTGATGTGGCTAAGGTCGTTAGGCAAGGAGGCTCAGCCACTCCCCAGCCTCTGCATCTGGACATGGTGTAGCATTTTCACTTAAAAGCACAGTTACCTGTAAAGTGAGAAGACGTGGCATTGTAGGGGGAGTGGGATGAGAAGCAAAAGGCTAAAAACAAATATAACCAATTGAGCCAGCTGTGCTTTTGAGAGAAGGGAAGCACATGTGGCATGTTACAGAAGAGAGATTGGAATTTTTGTTTGTTTGTTCTGGGGATGAACCTGGGGCGCTTTACCACTGAGGCTGGACTTGACCTTGAGATCCTCCCGCCTAAGCTTTCCCAGTTGCTGGGATTACAGGTTTGTGCCACTGTGCCTAGGGCAAACAAGACGTTTTTCAAACCAGGCACTAAATAAAGCACACAGAATCTGAAGAACTCTGCATAGTGATGGTTGTCACACTGAGACCATGTCTTGTTCCAGTTCCAATAGTCTAAGTCTCCAGTAGCATGGTAGGTGCTGGTGCTAAGAGTACAGCCATTCCCTTCTAGGAACTGTCTACTTAGCATGGCAGCAGACAGGGAAACAACAGTTCACAGTATTTCAAAGAATGTTTTCTAGAGTCTTCAAAGCAATTCTAAAAGGAGATCCAAAATTATTCTGATTTATTGCAATACTGTCTAAATAAGACTATATACCATGTCTCAGTGTGATTACCTTAGAAATAAATTCTGGAGGCTGAGGGTATAGCCAAGTGATAGAGCATGTGCTTAGTATGTGTGAGGCCCTGGGTTCAATTCCCAGCACCAAAAAAAGTAAACTCTGCTCTGCCTTTTTTGGTTGGGCATCACAGAATGTTAACATCATACATCTTGGCAGAGTAGGCAAATATAGGCACCTTCCTCCCTACTTTTGCATCCTTCCACAACTTTTTTATGGTCAAGCATTTTCTATCTTTACTTCTAGATTTTGGAAGCAGGGAAGTAATAGTGCTAGACAAAAAACTGCCTTGGCTTGAGCAAACTCACGCCTACCGAGCTCCCTTCCTTTTCTCTCCAGATGGACTGCCTGGCCCGCTCCCTGGAAGCCTGCAAGGTTGGCTTGGCCTGGCACCCTGTTAAGACTTCAGTGTGGTGGTGGAAGGAGCTTGCCTACGAGCAAAGCCTCCACACCCCGAGGCAGTGGCAGGCCCTGGCATCTCTTTTTTTTTTTTTTTTTTTTGTACCAGGGATTGAACTCAGGGGCACTCGACCACTGGGCCACATCCCCAGCCCTTTTTTGTATTTTATTAGAGACAGGGTCTCACTGAGTTGCTAAGTGCCTCGCCATTGCTGAGGCTGGCCTTGAACTCGTGATCCTCCTGCCTCAGCCTCCCAAGTGCTGGGATTACAGGCGTGCGCCACTGCACCTGGCCCCTGGCATCTCTTAACTAAGCAAACTATGCACTTCCTGCTCATTGGAGGCAGGGATGGTCTTTCAGGAGTCTCCACCATCTAGCTCCAAAGTCCTAGTGTGTGACAAAGCAATTCTCAAAATGCAGTTCAAGGTTCCCAAGGCATTCCTGAGACCCCCAGGTGCCCATAAGGTCAAAACTCTTTGTAATGTCAGGGTTATATGCTCTCTTCACTGTCATTCTGTCACGAGCACGAGGTAGACTTTTCCAGACATGACATGTGACAGCGTGACACACTGAGCACAGAAGTAGACGACAGAATCCTGCTGTCTGTCAAGCCACACAGGCAAGAGGCTTACAAGTGCAGGATGTCATTACTTCCCACTAAAACATGCTTTGGAAGATATTGTTTTTAAATATTTTTCATGTTAACACAAATTGTTATTTTTCAAGGAATTAACTAAATATTTTTAAATTGTTTTAGTTTTTAGTTGTAGAATTCAGAACACATATAAATAGATAGAACCCACAAAATGGGAAGTACTGTTTAAAATTTTTTCCTTTCTTTTGCTGTCCTGGGGATTGAACCCGGGACCTAGTGCATGCTAGGAACACGCTCTACCACTGAGCTACAACCTTAGCCCTTCTATTTTTTCAAGAGTGTGAAGGAGTCTACATCCTCTCCCGCCCTCTCTACCAACATCCTGTCCTGGGCCTTCTGCAGCCAGCAGGACCTGCCTGCCGGCACAGTCCTTGCTGCATGCCACTTAGAGTCCCCAGGGGAACCTGCACATCACTGTCTGTGCACTTGAATGAGAACAAGTGAAAACTTTCCCCCAGCCCCAACAGAGGACAAAAATCATCTCTCCTGCAAACCTTGGGTGTCACACGTCTGAAAGAATATGGTTTTGTTCTGGGATTCTGCACACCACCATTTCCGAATGAAGCTATTTTAAACTGAAATTACCATGAAGGCCTGGTCAAAACCACTGATTTTATCTGCACAAACCTGGAGGGGCCTGAGACAGCTCCTGAGGTGGAATCTCTGAATTCTAGTACACAGAATGGTCATCTCTTCAAGATCGATCTTCAAGGAAGCAACTAAGACTTCGGCAGATTTGTGGAATTTGGAATCAGTTATGCTGCCTGAAGCCAATACTACCGCCCAAAGCCAGTGGACTTCAGCTGTCGAGAGGGGGACAAATTCACAACCCAGTCCAGACTGTCAAAGAAAGCTTTTATTTTCACAGAGGAGACCAGGGAATCCTGGAGACCCTGCACAGCAGCAAGGAGCTGTGTGACAGGGAGGGGCGGCAGACTCCAGGGATCCGGGGGAGGCTGTCAGTCACATTCCAGGCAGTTTCCCAGACCACAGGTGTGCTAGGCTAGTGGGTTTGTGTGGCTCAGGGAAGTCAGCCTTGCCAAGCAGACTTCCTCCCGGACAAAGGACAGCCGGAACCAGGGACAACAGCTGCACAGACACCACCTTAAAATGGAAATCAAATGAGGCTCATGGCATTAGAAGTACCTTTCACTCCGACCATGAAACAAGAGTGAAAAGGTGGCACTAGGCTCTACTGGGTAGCCTTTTGGACTAGCTTAGATTAAGATGCTTTTGAAAGTTAAATATTGGCAGGGCCTTGCCCCTTGCGAACAGCAAGCAGCACACAATTTCCAAGTCAGGTTTTAAAGCTACTGTTATCTTTGTTATCTATTGTTATTTGGATTCTGAACAAAATTGATGGAGTAGGAGCCAGTAGAGGAATCTTGTTTGATCTGGAAATTTTCTGTGGAGAGCCCAAAAGGTCGGAGAACCAAGTTCCCAAGATCTTTTAGTTTACCTGCAACGTAAAAGCAAAAACTCAAATAAATACAGGAACCAAGAGAAGTGGGACGATACCAACTGATCTCGCCTTCCTGTCTGATTACAAAATATAAATAAGTAGTACCTCTGTGCAGTTAAAGAAATGCCTGCTTTTAAATAATATGGAAATGTCTAGGCCAGTTCTACTCTGAAGGCTGTGGCGCCCATCTGAGTAAGGGAGTCCTGCTGGTTTCCTCCGGGGAGGTCAGAGCTTCCTGTCACACTGGCCAGAACGACCCGAGGACACAGCCTTCCAGGATGCATGCTGGGAAATCAGCGGCTGCTCCTGGTGGGGTGAAGGCATCCCAAGCCTGGCCGGCTTGGCAGTGAGCCCAGAGGTCCCTTCACGTGTGCCTTCTCCAAGCAGAAGCAGCCAGTAAATTACATTCAACTCAACAAATTTCTACTGAGCCTGCACTTGAACTCAAAACCCCCATTTTTCTAAGCACATCTTTAGCCTCTACACAAGAACGGCAGTTCTTGGGAAACGAGAACTTGTTCCTCTACACAATGCTCCAGGGTCCTCTTCCCACCTGGGCGATCTTGTGTCATGAAATCAAAACTGAGACACATGAATCAACCAAGGATTCTTATGCTGTTTTATGATATATATATAAAAAAAGGACCATGAAAAGAAGAAAAAATGGGGGCACGTAATCTGTATGTCAGAAATTGGAATTTTTAGGACATTACAGAGATTTATAGGGATTCATGGGACAGTGGGATGATTATTTAAAGCTAGGAGTGTTCTTAGAAAGTATTGGTTGGGATGGGTGAATAAAAAGTTGCAACTCTTCCTAAACTGTTATAAATTTTTTTTTTTTTGTTTGCAGATCTGCTTTCAAAGGTTAGAATGGGGGTAGCTGAGAAGAGAAACCTCTAATCTTCAGAGGTACAGGTTCCTTCCCACTCTCCTGTTAGCAGCTTTTGTCACTCTTTGTGTACCCTACCCCACACCTTAGATTAAAGCCCAGGAAAAGAACTTAAAGATGCATGACCTTTAAATTATTTTTATTTTCACTCCCCCTCTGCCCCCCGGCACTGGGGCCTGAACCCAGGACTATGTGGGTACTAGGCAGCACTCTACCACTGAGCTGCTTCTGCTTGGAGAGGGCATTTCTGGTCTTTAAATTTGAAAGGTCTCCCTAGTACTTGTCACAGAAGCTCACAGAGTCCAGAGAAAGACCAGCCATTCTTGGAGAAGACTTCTGTCGCCCAGGATGACCATTTTCTAGCAGGCTTCCCAAACTGAACCTTGTGGCACGCATGCCCAGTGCTGCTGGTTTAAGAGAATCCTTAGCAAAAGCCCGGGGTGGCCTGTAGACAGAAGCAGCACAGAGACCAGGGCACAGCCTTAGGTGACGGGCAAGGGATCACAACAAGCAAAGGCCAGCCTGGCATCCTGAGGGAAACCTGTTAGCAACACAGTCCCAGAATATGCCAGTCTGGCTGGGCATGGTGGTGCACGTCGGTAATCCCAGTGGTTCAGGAGGCTGAGGCAAGAGGATTGCAAAGCCGGCCTCAGCAACTTAGTGAGGTTCTAAGCAACTTAGCAAAAGGCTGGGGATGTGGCTCTGTGGTTAAAAGCAGCACTAGGTTCAATGCCTAGTTTAAAAAAAAAAAAAAAAAAATCCATCCCAAAACCATTTAAAGAAACCCAGTAAAGTGGCACACACTTTATTTGCAGCTCAGGAGGCCGAGGCAGGGGGATCAAAAGTTTAAGGCCAGCTTGGGCAATGTGGTGAGATCCTGTCTTAAAGAGCTCGGGTAGAGCACTCGTCTAACATGTGTGAGGCCCTGGGTTCAATCCCCAGTGCCACCAAACCAAAACAAAAACCCCAACAACAATAAAATGCCACCACTACAACCACCACCACCCTTGGCTCTGTGACATGGAGCGAATGACGTGAGAGTAAGTCTCAGGAGTCACTCACATCAGACTTCCAAGGAGGGGAATCTCCATCTTGGAGAAGCCTGTTCAATCCACCTTGGACTGTCTGGGCCAGGGGTCATTCCCTTGATGGAGGGACCATTGCAAGCTCATCTCCCATTCCAGAAAACCAATTCACATCACAAGCTGTATATCTTATTTGGCATCTACTATGTAAGGCACAGGGATCTAAAGAACAAAAGGAATTCCTGGCTTTTGAGATGCCCAAAGTCTATTGGGGACATAGACACGAAAAACTGAGGGTGCCCAGAGGAGGCACTCACACGACCTGCTGCAAAGTGAGGAAGCCCTGCCAGGAGAGGCCATGAGCGACGGTGCTCCGAAGGCTGGCAACCATGCCTAGGATAAAGGCATGCTGCTAGGTGCCACGGTGCAATGGCCCCTGGCAGCAATGGCTTGGCTTTAGGCTGGTCTGCACTTTTTTTTCAGTACAAGACATTTTTATTATGGAATAATACAAGCAAAAGACCAAGTAACATTAAAATGGAGGCCAAGACTAGCCTCAGACTTGAGGCCATATGCACACATGCGCCCCACTGGAAATTTATAAGAAGCCTTTCTTGTGGTCTGGAGATCAAACGTAGGGCCTCATGCCTGCAGGCTGGCACTCTATTCCTGAGCCACATCCCCAGCCCAAGACATAGGTAATGTGATGTGCATGTGGCTCACCCCTGCCCGCCCATCGCCACTGGGTTTCAGGCAATACATTCTGTATGTTCTAGGTGAAGAACAGAATCGAATGAATGGATCTGGATGGTGTGCGCAGGCCTGACCTCCTTCACCAGCTCCATCAACTCCCTCCGAACCTGGTCAAATTTCATGTCATTGACATCATCCAAATAAACCCAGGAGATTTTGTCATAGCTCTCGTAAGGGGCAGGGTACCTCCCATCTGCCATCAGGGGCAGTCTAGCTGTGCGGCTCAGCAGGTGCTTAAGGGCAGTCAGGGGGATTTGGTTTCCAAAGAAGTGGAAGGTTCTGAGCTGGGAACAGCGTCCCAGGGCTGGGGAGATGGCTTTCACGTGGGACTCTGTGAACTTACAAAACTCTAAGATCAGGGTCTCAAGGGTGTCTGCCACCTTCTCCACCAGAACCCGGAGGGGCTCAGGACTCATATCTTTCATGGAAAAGTGGCTGAGGTCCAGAAACTTCAATTGATTAGTGCTCGGACACACGGACAGATGCTTCAAGTCTGATTCTTTCAGTGGACTAAGTCTCAGCCTGAGCGTTTTCAAGGGGTGTGGCTCTGGAGGATTTTATGCAGCGTTCCGTACAGGAAGAAGACATCTGATATGTAGATTTCTTGGAGCTTTTTCATCTTTCGCAGTTGAAGGCTGTATTTATGGGAAAACCTTCTGTTTTGTGAGCGGCTGGGTAAGGCCCGCGGATTCATGCAGGAGAAACGGAATACTTGAAAGTTCCTCATCTTGGCCACGTAAAAAAGAAAATGTTCCATCATATCCCGAGTCCAGTCAAGAGCATCCACCTCCAGCTCCCGGATGTAGTACAGTGGCAGGGATGACAGCAATTCATGGACGCTCAAGTAGTCCCAGCACATCATCAGCTTCTCAGAATATATCTGGGCCACCGCCTGTCTCTCCTGGACCCGCTGTCTGAGGTGGCCAAGGAAGCGTTCGTAGAGGAGCCCAAACTGGAAATCTAGGAAGATCCTCAAGGATGGCTTCACTTCTCTTCGGCCGCGTTTCTTTCCTTCCTTTGGAGACGTGGCCTCTTGTGCCCAGGTGCCCAGTGGGGCTCTGAACCCTGTGTTGGGACGGTTCCCGTCCGGGGCCCGAAAATCGAGTGCTTTCAGTTTCCACTGCCTGGGGTGAACATTCTGCAAAATCAGCAGGTCCAGCGCATCCAATAAGGTTTTCAAAGCCTTGATGTTTCTTGTCTCTAGCAGGGACCACAGAGGCAGGCAGGCCAAGGGGCAGGACAGCACCATCTTCTTTATCAATTCCACGTGACCCCCCATGATAGCCTCCCTGTACAGCTGTAGAATGAGCATCCTGGGCGGGTGCTCCAGATTGGGGATGGGCAAGGCCTCGTTGCGTAGCACGGACTGTATCACCAGGTCCTGGAGTGTGGGTACGGTCTGGATGCTCAACCTGTCGAATTCCGTCTGCATGTCTGGGTACACTGGCATGGCTCGCTGAGTGTCTGCAGATCCAGGCAGTGACTCTTGGCTCCAGGATTCTTTTCGGAAGCGTTCTCTTTTGAGTACAGAGACAGCTCCTAGCAAAGAGTACAAGTATTCACACAGCAGGTGCAGGGAGGGCAGATCTTTCCTAGTTCCTCACTTGGCCCAGCTAGCTGAAGGACCGTCTGCATGGGAGCCTTCAACATTCAGTCTGACTGACTCTGTAGCCTGGCGATCATGAAAACATGCTTCTCCAAACGCAGGGGACACAGCAGCCACACTCGAAAATCCATCAGCACCTCATGCCAAGGTTGCCCTCCCACAGGCTGCCCAGGCATGGTACGCAGACCAGGGACTCCTCTGACGGACACAATGCTGGCTCCCTGATGGCCTTGCTGAAACTGCAGTGGAGACTCTGCCCTTCCCCCTCCAGGGGGCCTGGTGGCTCTCCCAGCATCCTCCCACCGCAGCCCCATCTCCCTCACAGGTGTGTTGCCAACGAAGCTCTTGTACTTCTAATCTTGACTTCTGTTTTCTGGAGGAACCAGCTTAACACATACAGCATCATTCTTTTTCTTTCTAGTCCAGCACTGCTGCCTTCATACAGTCCACATAGTTTCCCCAACTCTCCCTCCCACAACAGGACATGAAATGGGAAGTTCTGCTTGCTAAATGAGACAAGGTATACAAAGAGCCTGGCAGACAGAGACACCACACCTAAGAGACCCAGGATGACATTCTCCATAGGAGAGAAGACCTGAGATCACCTGACTTGAATTAATCCATCCAATGATACCACGTTTGTGTGTGGCTCTGTGCTGCGTGTCGTGGGGATGCAAAGACACCCGACATGGCCTACCCAGCCCACACATTTACAGTTTGATAGGAGAAGACACAGACATGCACATAAGCTCGTTCACCCACGGTTCAGCTATTAAGAGCTAGGAGAGTTGATGGGAGGACGATGCCTTCCAGCTTAGGCACAGAAAGGAGGAGATAGCAGAACTCTTGTCCCATCTTTGTGTAAGAGTTTGATTGGAACCACGTGCCAAAGGGCAGGCAGGAGGGAGGGCCCATCCTGTCAGGCTCTCCTGAGCCAGGCCTGGTGGCCTATGGTTTTCATACCACAGGAGGCCAATGTTGGCTTGAAATGGAGCTTTCAAAGTTAATAATCCTGTGGTGAAATGAAGAATGGGCCAGAAGGGCAGAGCCTGGGGAGGTTCTAGCTGTCACAGGGTAGCATCATGGAAAAAGAGGCATTTATTTACAGAAACAATCTTTTTTTTTTTTTGGTACCGGGGATTGAACTCAGGGGCACTTGACCACTGGGCCACATCCCCAGCCCTTTTTTGTATTTTATTAGAGACAGGGTCTCACTGAGTTGCTAAGTGCCTCACCATTGCTGAGGCTGGCTTTGAACTCGCGATCCTCCTGCCTCAGCCTCCCAAGTGCTGGGATTATAGGCGTGCGCCACCGCGCCCGGCCAGAAACAAACATTTCTACCATGCTGGATGGAAAGGTTCTGAAATCAGTGTGTGGCCAGTGAGAACACAAAGGGACAGAGCAAAACTGTATGGCAGAATCAACAAAGTGCAGATGTCTGAAAAGCCCATGGAATGCCATGACGACGGGGGGGAAGCAGCAGCCGTGGAGGCCATGCTCACTCGATCATGCACAAAATTTCCTGCCTGCTGTTCAGAAACAGGGCAAGTGCTCAGAGACAACAGGAGTTTCCGTGTACCCCCAAACAGGATTATTTACGAAAGCAGCCTATCTACACAATTCTCACTAGCTGTCAAATTCCGTGCCTCCCCTCTGGACAGCAACGAGTTAGGTGTCTTTGTTACTACTTTGAGCAATTCTGGCATCTTTACTCAGCCACAATAAGTCACATGTGCCTATTAGACCACAGCTCACGGCAAAGTGGAGTCCACAACTGCTTGTGCTCACAAGATCGTTTAGGCCCAGAGACCAATGCTTGCCACTGGATCTGGTTCTGATCAGTATGAAATCTCTCTGCCTCCAAACACCATTATATTATAACTGATCCATTATGTGTCATTTCTCGTTGGAGATACTGACTGTCTAAGAGGCAGTTTACCCTGAGGAAATGCCATTTGTTTCCATCTCCTTAAGCCTACTGGGTTTGGGTACGATGGGATGGTTTCTGTATGACTTTCTTCTTTTCTGAAGAACATACCTGCATACAAATGAATGCTAACGCTGCACTTCCTTTGATAAGGCAGGAAACCACACTGCGCAGCTAACTCCTGCTTTCCTCGAGCCAAAGGCAAATCAGGAGAACACAGCACAAAGATAGAACTCCCACCCAATTCAAAATTCTTTTATTAGCTTGGCTCTAGGGTATAAGTGGAGGCTGACATAAGCCTTACCAAGAGCTGTCAAGGAAGCAGGAGCTTCTCTCTTGAGAAGCCTACAGCAACTAGGAAATGAAGAGAAAAAAAAAAAAAAAAAAGGGGGCACTGAAAATTGACTAATGTTTCCTACTGGGGGAACAAAGAAGGCAACCACAAGAAACTGGGAGAGATTCATGTGGCCACAGTGCAGAATACTTCAAGTATATACAGAGTCCATACGAAGAGCACTAGGTAGAGTACCCTGAGGAGAAACAGGAAAGGGGGAAAAGCCCAGCCTTCCATCAGCAGCTTCACAACAGACAGCAACGATTCAGTGTGTCTTGTGATCCTTCGGGAGCTGATTCGGACCCTCTACTACTTGAGGAGAGGCACGTAAAGCACTGGGATACCCAGAAGAAGGTCTTGTGTCCTTGCAATGACAATGAACAAGTTATCTCAATCTCCACATTTTTACCCCCAATGCTGGGGACTAAATTCAGGGACTGGTACACACCAGGCAAGAGCTCTACCACTAAGCCACATCCCCAGCTCAAGAGGGTATTCTCAATTTGTAAATATGCTCTCATTAGGTTGCTAGTGGCCAGGACTGAACAACTGGAAGCTTCAGCAATCAGGACACCAGAAATATGATCCAAGAAGGTGGAAGGAGGTGATGGCATGAGTGGAAAATGTGGGCTGGATTATGAACAAGGCCCACGTGTGTGCCAGCCTGGGCAGGGCCGGGAAGCAGTAACATGTGCTAGTAAAAGGAAGGTGGCATTACCAGCAGTGCCCTCCCTGCCTTTGTGTCTTTGAGGGGATAAATGAGTTTCATGTAGCTGCTCCAGGTCTTCAAGGTGGGGACAGGCACTTGACAGCCCTTGGTTAAGGAAGGAAGAGCAACATCATAAAATGGCTAGATACAAGCTGTCTGTGCTACTGGCCTGCAGGGAAAGTTGTCCGAGTTCTTAAGTCTAGTGAAGCAGAAGAGCACACTTTCTAAATGTCTGCTTTCTAGTTTTTCTGTTCTGCTGCTACAGCACAAGGAAGAAGATAAAAAGCAGTGACTGACCTGCTTCTGCTCAGGGGGTGGCTCTGAGCTGAGCTGGATCACCTCCTGGCAGCATCACTGGTGTGGCCAGGCCCTACTCTGGCCTTTCATCCCTCACTGAAGCTGCTTTACACCATGCTCCCTTCCTCATCAGTCACACCCTTAAAG
The DNA here is from genome assembly GCA_025594165.1 of Tamias sibiricus. Lineage (NCBI taxonomy): Eukaryota > Metazoa > Chordata > Mammalia > Rodentia > Sciuridae > Tamias > Tamias sibiricus. The sequence goes on from CM046662.1 coordinate 19,915,593, forward strand.
CCTAAGTGTGCATCAGAACATATGAAGGGTTGCCAAAACAGACCGCTGGGCCCCATCCCTGATTTCTGACTTAATAGATGTATGGTAGGCCCCAAATTGTGCTTATCATTAGTATTTTTATCTCCAATACTGGGGATTAAATCTAGCCCTCTACCACTGAGCCATACACCAGCCTTTTTTTTATCTTGAGACAGGGTCTTGCTAATTTGCAGAGGCTGGCCTCAAATTTTTGAATTTTCTGCCTCAGCCTCCCAAGTAGCTGAAATATAGGTATGCCCTCTGCCCCTGAAAAAATCGTGCATTCGGGGTCAGGGGGCACCGAGGATTGAACTCAGGGGCACTCAACCACTGAGCCACATCCCCAGCCTTATTTTGTATTTTATTTAGAGACAGGGTCTTACTGAGTTGCTCAGTGCCTTGTTTTTGCTTTGAACTCGCAATCCTCCTGCTTTAGCTTCCTGAGCTTCTGGGATTACAGGTATACACCACTGCACCCGCAAAAATTGTGCATTTTTGACCACTTGAGTGATAATGACACTGGGTACATTTTGGGAACCAGCTCCAAAAGATAACCTGCTTTTGTAGTTAGTGACTAGAATACTGATGAGAAGCCTGATCGATCAATCGATCTATCTATCTCCAACTGTAACACCTATTTCTAGTGATTAGAGGGATAATCACCCTAGCAGAGCTTCCCTCTCACACTATGTAAAAAGTTAAGCCCATGTAGCCTGTGTGACTTCTGGGAGAAAGTAGATGACTTGATCTTCTATCTCTATAAACTCTGAATACAAGAGATCAAGAAGAACCACAAACATATACATATAAATTCTTCATAATTCTACTTGCTTGACAGATTTCTTGGCTGGATCAGCATACAGGACAAAACAAATCTGCAAATGACGATGACAATGTCTCTGCCCCACACTCTTTTCTATTTGTAATCAAAGCTTACCCAGAGACTTATGTCAGCATGGTCATCTGGTCTCCAAGTGCATACCAGTTACACTCCCAGGGTAGCTGCCAACAAGAACAGCTCTGCTGCTGGCCCTGCATGTGGAAGTGGCCCAGAGGCGCTCCCCCTGCAGGTTACTGGGGTGTGCGGAGGCACTCCCAAATGCTGAGCAGCAGCGCTAGGAGCTCGGCCTCTCTGTCCCACAGGTGTGCCTTAGGGACTGTGAAAGTATCTGGTCACTTAACATTTTTAAAAAATTTTTTTAACATGGACACAATATCTTTATTTATTTTATTTATTTTTATGTGGTGCTGAGGATCAAACCCAGTGCCTCCCATATGAAAGGCAAGTGCTCTACTGCTGAGCTACAGCCCCAGCCCCTCACTTACATTTTTAAGTGTTTACTATTTATATATCTATGTGAGCAAAATTTTAACACTGTAAAATTAAAACAAAAAAAAAATTAGGCATAGATAATCATAAAAGCTCTGCCTGTCCTCCCAAGCCCTCTGACTTCAAATCCTTTTGTTCTTCAAATTTACCTAATTGTAAATGCTACACAGGATCCCCCCTTATCTGCATGGGATACCTTTTAAGACCCTCAGTGGATGCCTGAAACCTCAGAGTCCTACACGTACTATGTGATAAAGTTTAATTTAAAAATTTTGCATAGTAAGAAATTAACAGCATAAACAACCCTTACACTGTAATAAATGTTATGTGAAAGTAGTCTCTATTTTTGAAATTACCAATTAATATTTTTAGACCTGGGAAACAAAAACTGAGGAAAGCAAAACCTTAGATAAGACAGGACTACTGTACTTATGAATTTATACATTCATGCAAATAAACTGCCATCTCTTTTCTATATTGTACTTTAACATAAGCTTCTCTCTCTTTCTCTCTCTCTCTCTCTCTCTCTCGGTGCGGGACTGAATCCAGGGGCACTATATCACTGAGCCACATCCCCAACTCTTTTTTTTAAATTTTAAGACCAGGTCTTGCTAAATTGCCCAGCACAGCTCTGAACTTGGGATCCTCCTGCCTCAGTCTCCTTAGCAGCTGGGATTACAGGTGTGCGCCACTGAGCCTGGCCTTGAGAACGTCTAAGCAAGAGATATTAATTTGTGCTCAGATAGTCTAACCTTCAGGGATTTCACAGCACATGAATCAGTCATCTCTTCTATTACAAGGAGGAAGAACACCAAAAAGGTTCTATGGGTTGAAATTCCACAATGAAATAATTTCTCTCTTCCAGGTTATCTTTGGTGGGTTAACAAGTAGAAGCAACACTTTATCCACAATCCTTACATTTATTACAAAAGTAGTCAAACTACTGTTGTGTAACAACACATCATTTATCAACCAAGTTATGCTGCTTAAGTCTTCATTATAGAAGAAACTGAGTACTGAATTTAATCTGAATATCTGTTTTGTTTGCAGAACTGGGGATCAAACCCAGGGCTACACATGCTAGGCAAGCAGTTTATCACTGAAGAACACCCCTAGCCCAATTTGAGTATTTCAAACAGAGGTAATGATACAAGTAAAAGCCAAAGTCACGGGGATAGGATACTAGTGCTCATTAGAATTTAGAGTGACAATGACAGATGGGAGTTTTGATTTCATCTGGGACTGACAACAGGCAGGAAGATTCAGTTTGCATAGTCCCTTTATGGTTTTGGAATGGCTCAGAAAAATGGACCTAAGGACCAATGCCTAACAGAAATGTCTTCCAAGTCTACTACAGTCATTTAAAAAGTCATCTTTCAGCACAAGATTCAGTCCAGCTAAACACATTTTTTCTGGTTAAAATAGAGCATCATTGTTAAGCAGACCAGGCATAAAAACATTCTTTTCCTCCTTTGAAAAGAGTACCTCTAAAATAATTTTTTCTGCTTAAATATGGTGTCAAGTTTAATAAAATACGTAAACCAGGTAAATAGCCTTTTTTGGAAAACCTGGGGAAAGCTCCAGAAATACCCTGAATCTGAAGGAGCTCTCCCTGGAGTCTTGAATCTACCTGGCAGGGGCCAGAAGGCTCTGGGTGGGCTAGGTTAACAGCTTCCTCTCAATCAGTTCTGCTGTTAGAGTGATCCTTAGGGAAATCTGTGCTCATTCTCCAGATATTGATGCCAAGTCATAAATGGCCAGGCTCAGTGTATTTTAAATTACTTTTCCTTTAGGCCCACGTGACTGTAATATATTACATGTAATTCATGAAAGAGATTTAGAACATACTTATGTAAGAACATACTGCAGGTCTTGCACAGGGAAATATCAGATAGGCTTAACAGAATGTAAGGTCTTGGTTCAGGAAGGCCCACTCCTCTTAGTCAAGCTGACTGCTCAGGAGAGGTTCTCTGATTCCAACTATAAATGCTTTGACAAATAAGGGAAGTAACTAGATAACGGGTCAAATGAGTCCATCAGTCCTACTCCCATCACCACCCTTTTTTCCTTTACTATTTACACGCAATTCCTGCCCTCTCAAGTCTTCTCAAACATTAAAGGGACTCTTCACTGCTGTTTTATTTATTATTATTTTTTTTTGGCAGTGCTGGGGATTGAACTCACAGCCTCACACGTGCTAAGCAAGTACTTTACCACTGAGCCAATTTCCCAACCCCTTCACTGCTGTTTTTGAAACAAAAATTCCCTTGATTCTGACATTACTGAATGTATTCCAATAAAGGGGTGATTACTCAATGAAGAAACTTAATTGTTTTCATGAAATTAAAATGGGAAACAGGCTGGTGGTGTTCCATGTTGGGAATTGGATTATGTTTGCATTCTTGAGGCAAGAAAATTTTTTCAAGAAAAACAAAATGGAAATTTGGTTTCTGAAAATGCTGGTACCCTTTCTAAACCATGATGCTTTTTTTGGAGTCAAAAGTAGCTAAGAAGTCAAGCCGAGAGTAAGAGAAGCAAACTTACCTAACATCTCTTCTTTTAGTTTTTCATTACGTTCTTCAATTTGCTTAGGTAATCTCTGAAGGAGAAAAAAAAAAAAAAAAAAAAAAAAGAAACAAGGGTTGGTGAAAAATCCTTTGGCTTTATTTTGAATTTGGAAAACACTTAAAATCATAATATAAAAGTGAGATCAGGTTAAGTACATATATATGATCCTATTAAGTAAAGTAAAGGAAAAAAACCTAAATGTATGTTTGTGGGTGAGCTACACACAGTTTTGTCTGTTTCACTGTTATATTCCTTCTTAACAGAGTGCCTAGACTAAAGAAGGACTGCAATAAAAATTTGGTGAATAAATATATCTAGCAAATAACTTACTGAAACACATTAGATGTCTACAGTGGTATAGTCAGTGATGAGATTATGGGTGATAGCTATATATCCCCACACTCGGTACTGGGGACTGCTTGATCATTAAGCTAAATCCCCAATCTTTTTTATTTTGAGACAAGGTCTTGCTAAGTTGCCCAGGACAGCTTGGAACCTGTGATCCTCCTGCTTTAGTCTCCCAAATAGCTAGGATTATAGGTGTGCACTACCACCTGGTTTGTAACTTTCAAATTTTAATTTTTTCTGATTTGTATCTTCGAATTTAAAGTTCCTTTTTTATACAATCACAATCTAATTTGTTAAAAAAGGATTAAATCAATCTTAAATGTCCTTAAATCATCACCTAGCTCAGGGTTTCTCAATCCTGGTACTATTAATATTTTGGACTGAACAATTGTTCTTTATGGAGGGACACTCTGATAATTGTGGGTTTAACAGCATCCCTTTATGTTTTTTATTTTGAGACAGTCTCTCTCCCTAAGTTGTTTAGGGCCTTGCTAAGTTGCTGAGGCTGGCCTTGAACTTGATTGGAGATCTTCCTGCCTCCCAAGATGCTGGGATTACAGCTGTGTCACCATGACCAGCTAGATTAGAATCTTTCATGGCCACTTTTTCTTTTTTTTGTGGTACTGGGGATTGAACTCAGGGGCACTCGACCACTGGGTCACATCCCCAGACCTTTTTTGTATTTTATTTAGAGACAGGGTCTCACTGAGTTGCTAAGTGCCTTGCCATTGCTGATGGCTGGCTTTGAACTTGCGATCCTCCTGCCTCAGCCTCCCAAAGTGCTGGGATTACAGGCGTGCGCCACCGCGCCCGGCTATGGCCACTTTTTTTTTTTTTTTTGGAACTGGGGATTGAACTCAGGGGCACTTGACCACTGGGCCACATCCCCAGCCCCCCCCTTTTTTTTTTTGTATTTTATCAGAGACAGGGTCTCACTGAGTTGCTAAGTGCCTTGCCATTGCTGAGGCTGGCTCTAAATTCGCGATCCTCCTGCCTCAGCCTCAGCCTCCCAAGTGCTGGGATTACATCATGGCCACTTTTAGTCCTGTAATTGGTCCCAAGTATTCTGCGGGCCAATAACTCATTTTAAAAAATTCAAATTAAATTATTTCCACATATAACAACTACCATAAAAGGCTTGTTATCAGAAAAGGCTTATTACTAACTTGACAAATAAAAAGGCTACCAAGAACTTAGCTAAGATTTCAAGAACTTTTTTCCTTTTCCTTTTTTTAAAAATTTGTTGTTGTTGTTGATTTACCTTTATTTTATTCATTTATATATGGCACTGAGAATTGAACCCAGTGCCTCACACATGATCGGCAAGTGCTCTACCACTGAGCCACAACCCCAACCCCTCCTTTTCATTTCACATTTAAAATTAATCTTATCATCATTCAGAGATTTGTTAACAAGTCTGAGAAAGTGAGATTAAAATTAGTTCCAAATTGCTTATGTATCCAAACCAGTCTATCTCCTGACAGCCACCTTTACACAAATATTTGTTATTACTGAAAGAATTCACCCCAAATGTTAAAAAAAGAAAAATCACCTAAGAGATCAATGCAGGGTTATTAATTAAGATTTCTTGCTCTGTGGAAGAAAGTGGGAAATTCTGTGCAGCAGGGTTCAAATGTCCTTAGGGGAGAGGGGCAGAGAGAAAATGTAAATGAGAAGAGAGGAGGTACATAGCAAGGTGCGGGGACAGGCCAGCAGTGGAGCCAAGAGCTCCTGCTGACCATCGACCTGGGGGAGGTTCAGGGCATCCAGATGTCCACATCTTCCAATTTGTAAGGAGTCAGAGCTAGATTTTTACATAGTAAAATCACTCCAAGTTCACATGTTGGCAAGTGGCTCCAACTGAAAAAGTTTTGTGGGTTGTTTTAAATAAAACACACCTTGGGGGTGGGATTGTAGCTTAGAGGTAGAGTGCTCGCCTAGCACATGTGAGGCACTGGGTTTGAACCTCAGCACCACATAAAACTAAATAAATAAATAAAAAGATACTGTGTCCATCTACAACTAAAAAAATATTAAAACAAACAAACAAACAACAACAAAAAAAACTCCTTGGCTTCCCCCCACCAACCCGCCCCGCCTGCCCCCACTGCCTACTATCTGCAATCTCTTTTTTTTTTTTGGTACCGGGGATTGAACTCAGGGGCACTCGACCACTGGGCCACACCCCCAGCCCCTTTTTGTATTTTATTAGAGACAGGGTCTCACTGAGTTGCTAAGTGCCTCACCATTGCTGAGGCTGGCTTTGAACTCACGATCCCCCTGCCTCATCCTCCCAAGTGCTGGGATTACAGGCATGCGCCACTGCGCCCGCCCTATCTGCAATCTGTATTGCACAGCAGCAACTCAGGATTCATCCAAATGGCCCTCTGAAAAGCCTGGCACTGAAGATACTGTTTAATTTCTTTCTTTTTTGGTACTGGGGATTGAACTCAGGGGCACTCGACCACTGGGCCACATCCCCAGCCCTTTTTTGTATTTTATTAGAGACAGGGTCTCACTGAGTTGGTGAGGCTGGCTTTGAACTCATGATCCTCCTGCCTCAGCCTCCCAAGTCCTGGGATTATAGGCGTGCGTCACCGCGCCCAGCTCTGTTTAGTTTCTTTCTTTCTTTCTTTTTTTTTTTTTTAATATTTATTTATTTGCTTTAGTTGTACACAATGCAACGCATTTTATGTTTACGTGGTGCTGAGGATTGAACCCGGGCCGCGCACGTGCTAGGCGAGCGCTCTACCGCTGAGCCACAACCCCAGCCCTGTTTAATTTCTTAAAGTCAATGTTTCTCAAACTTATCTGAACAACCATTATTTCTTGGGTAATAACACAAACATCTAATTCTGTGGCACATACTTTGAAATTTAAGGTTTAGAAACAGAAGGATGGTCAGTGCCAAGGACAGGAATAACAGCCACTTCAAGAAATATTAGGAGGTTTGTTTAGGCTACATTCACCTGGAAATGTCCTGCGCATATGATGACAGAATAGAAACTTGGTGACTGAATAAGGAAAAGAATGGACAGAAAACCAGAACTGTATCACTTCCAATACTAATACACTTTGGCCTAATCTGTATAAATATAGTGGACAAGAGTTCTCTAGCGCAACAATGAAATGCATTTCTTGTCAATTCTAGAGATTAAAGGTTTATATATGCCACTGTTATAATGGAGATTAAATGGCACAGGGTCACCGAGGGTATGTGGCCACCACTTTAAAGATCTATGTCTCATATATTTTGATAAGCACAGAAATGGAATTTAGTCATGTCAGAAAGGATTAAGACTCGCTGAGTGCCAAACAAAAGGACTAGAAGAAAAAGTATTTGAAAAAATTTAGGTTTTACCATACAAGCTTCTCTTGCTTGATGTATTGATGGATCTTTTTCCAATAGAGATTTATAGTCTTCCAGAGCTTCATCTAGCTTGTCTGTCTTCTCATACAACTCCGCTCTCCTCAAAATTGCCCTGATATAGTTGGGGTTTAGCTGAATTGCTATAAAAAACAAAAAACAAAAACTAATTGTCATCACAAAGAAAATAGGGCCAGGATATCTTTGGCTATACAAAATTCATTTACAGGCATCCTCCAAGGAATGAAACTCTTTGTTAAAGTCCACACATACCTAAGATTTGTAAATTTGTTCTGTAAAGGACAAAATTGTAAAAATTTTAGGTTTTGAGGACCAGACAGACAATTGTTGTTACAGCTACTTAACTGTGCTACTGTAATACAAAAGCAAGTATAGACAATACATAAACAGATAAAGTGGCTGTATTCCAATAAAACTTTACTTATAGACACTGAAATCTGAGTTGTATGTAAATTTCACACACAAAATAATATTTTTCTTTTGATTTAATTAGCATTTATTTTAAAATGCAGAAATCGTTCTTATCTTGGAGGCTGTACAAAAGCAGGTAGCAGGCTGGGCTGGCTAGGTCCTATTAATTTGCTTACGTTTTTCACACAGTCCAGAAGAGGCCAGACACAGAGTTTAAGTACACAGTGAATGAGTAAGAGATCAAAAGGCTGGGGATATAACTCAGTTGGTAGAGTGCCTGTCTTGTATGCACAAAGCCCTGGGGTTCAATTCTCAGCACCACACAAAAAAAAAAAAAAAAAAAAAAGAAAGAAAGCAGTCTAGTGGCAGACATCATTTTATTTTTTCTAGGCCTTGACTATTAAACCCTCACTACCTTTAGGTCATGGGTGTGCAATCTTTTCCTCTATGCAGGAACAACTGTCCTAATAACCCTTTGCTGTTTTGGTTCAAGTATACTGAATTTCTCCTATTCCCTTCTGAGTTGTTTCTTCTTTTTTTAAAAAGCAACATCTAATCTTTTCCTCTTCATAAAATGTACATTTCATTTTCATTCACTTGTGCTTTTAGCAAACATTTATATAGTACCTAAATCTTTGTGTCTAATTTAGTAAAACTTGGGGCTATCACATTGAACAAGACAAAGGCCTTGTTCTTGTGAGGCTTTATGCTGTCCTTGTACAGCAAGAGCAGGCAGTCGCACAGGGGAATGGCTTCATGCAGTCATAGTGCTATAATGAAGGAAAAACAAGGTAATGACACAAGTGAAGCGGTAACTTCAGAGAGTGGTCAGAGAATATGAAGAGGGACTATCTGAGGAAGGCCAACTATCTGAAAGAGGAGGAGGAATGTACCAGTTAGAGGGAGTAACATGAATAAAATTCCTTAAACAAGAATAACACTGGCATGTTATTGAAGAGTGTGGAGGCTGGAGAAGGAGATGGGGTTGAAGATACAGGCCAGGTCCAGACCCTGGAGGGCCTTCTGGGGCAGGGAAGAGTTTGGACTTTTCCTAAAGTGTAATAACAAGTCACTGGAAAGGTTTTAGTAAGTGTAAGCCATAATCTAATTTACTTTTTTTTTTTTTTTTTTAAATATCTTTATTTATTTGCTTTTAGTTGTACACAATGTGTTTCATTCAATGCGTTTTTTTATTTGTACGTGGTGCTGAGGATCGAACCTGGGTCGCCCATGTGCTAGGCGAGCACTTTACCGCTGAGCTACAATCCCAGCCCCTAATTTACTTTTATTTATTTATTTATTTATTTATTTATTTATTTATTTATTTATTTATTTGGTGATACTAGGAATTAAACCCAGGGAGCACTTTACCACTGAGCCACACCTCCAGCCCTTTTTAATGTATTTATTTTTGAGACAGGGTCTCAGTAAGTTGCCCAGGCTGGTCTCAGACTTGTGATCCCATGCCTCAGCCTCCAGAGTGGCTTGCATTTCAGGTGTGCACCACCATGCCTAGCCTGACATATTTTCAAGGACTGCTTCAGCTGTAGAGTGGGAGACAGGGGTGAAAGCAGTGTGACCAGATGGGAAGCTACTATAGTGACCCAGATGAGACATGCTGTTGGCTTGGTCTAAGGTGGAACAGTGGAGCTTGAAAGAGGTGGGCCAGATTAAGTATATGCTTTTGAATTTGAGCCCATAGGACTTGTGGAATGGAATGAAAGAGAACATTCAGGGATGACTCCACAAAAGTTTCAGCCTAAGTAAATGAATGTATGGCAATGTCATTTATTAGAATGGAAAAGAACTAAACTAAAAATCTTGACGGCTAAGTGGGGAACGGGTATCTTAAATCTGAAATGCCTACCAGACATCCAAGAAGTGACAACAGCTTTGCAATGGGACACAGGTCTTCAGACCACAGAGAAGAGGTCAGAGCTGAAGGTGTAAACTTTAGCATACAGATGGTAGTTAGTTATTAGATTCATAGTTTTAACTTATTAAATCTTCTTTTATCTTTATTAAGATATTCCTTTTGTTTCCCTTAATTCTACGTTTTTGCTCTATTTCTTGAGTTGAACAATTTATATATTTTAACCATTTTATAATTTTATTTTTAAACTGACAAAATTGCATACACTTAGGTATACATGATGTTTTGAAGGATGTATACATTATGGAATGGCTATATTGAGTTAATTTTCATAGACCATTTAAAGCTTCAGAATTAGATGAGTTCAAATAGGGAAAAAATATACATAGGAAAAAAAAAAAAAAAAGAGGCCTTATCCTAGGCTAAATAAGGCTTCCAAAATGTCGAGGTTAATAGCAGAGAAGGTAGCAGAGAAGAATAAAAATGAAGAACCAAAGAAGCAGGAGGAAAAAAAAAAAAAGAACAGAGAATGAATACAGTATGTGTGGTACCACTGAATTTAGGGGAAAATTTCCTAAAAAGATAGGAATGTATGAAAAATCATACTAAATGCTTCTGGGATCCAGTAACACTGGTGAGGATAGAGAAGTGACTACCAGAGTGAGCGAGACGAAGCTGCTGAAGACCTTCCCGGGAGCCAGGCCTTTGGGGACATGGACAAAGAAGAAGCCTGGTGGAAGTGGGAGGAGGGGAGAACAAGCAGGAGGAGAGGATGTGGAGCCAGCGAGCACTGACTCGAGTTCTTTTAATGAGGAGGATCAGAGAAATGTACAGAAGTTAGAGAGGGATATGGGGCCAGCAAAAGGTTTTCAGGAAGAACCCAAATCTCTTAACATTTCAACTCTACAGGCTATCTGCCAGCCTCCTCTTAGTCTGGCACACCACACCCTTTTATAATAGTCCCAGTCACGATGCCACACTATCCACAGGAAAAACACTCCAACCGTCCTCTACTGCATCTTTTATAGAATGAACTCCTCAATTCACACGTTAGGTCAGAGACCGCACACAACCTATGCAATTGGTAGACCACTTATGATGATGTATATATGCATTGAAGAGAAGGAAGTTTTCCTATTACCACTTTATGCCTCTAAAACTAGTATTGGTCTAATGTGATTCTTTTGTTAATCTACACAGAGAATAACCTTAAACCTCATTTATGCCAACACTAAAAACCTTAGGATGACTAGCATTAGATACTGTTCCTTATGTAGTGAACAGCTCTAAAATGACCTCAGAAATAAGCTGTTAAATTCTTACCGAAGTGTATGAATGAGAGCAAGGGTGTATATGGGTTGGAGGTGTAGGAGGGAATTGAACCCAGCTACCATTAACCCACTTGGCCTGTGAATATGATGACTCCATAATGGCTGTCTAAGCACATGAATAAGAATGTACCAAATTTAAAAGGAAATTTAGAAAACACTTTCCTCAAGGCCAAAGCGAAGAAAGGGAAAGGAAAAGACTGAGGCCTGGTCGAGAGGCCAAGGAGCCCCTGGCCTTACTGGGGCCAGGCCCACACCCTTCCCTCCCACAGGCCCAAGATATGACCTACCACCTACCAGTGCCTTTGTCTGCTTGTTAGCTTTATCAATCATGCCCTGCCTTTGTCTTTCACTCCCCACCCCGACTCCAAAAGCCCATGCCCAAAGTGGGGAGGGACGAGATTCTGGGAAACTTGAGCCTCTCCCCAAAGGGATTTGATTCCAATACCCCCTTTGCCCTTCCTCACCATAATACCTGTTATTGAGAAATAAATAAAATGAATCAACTCCCCCGCCCCCCCAAAAAAAGAAAGAAAGAAAACACTTTCCTCCCTTTCCCTCATTTTCTTGGCAAGGGTCCTACACAGAGGGATACAGCTGGAAATTAACTATTTTTTATGGTATATCTGCTGGTCAAGCTTAAAAAGGCATTTTTTTTTTTTTTCACTACCTAGTTTCAGAGAAAGGAGCTCTGAAGATCAACAGCACGTTCCTACACTTCAAATCTAAATGCCTCATATGGAGGAAATAGATTAAATACCTTTTTTTTCAAAAAAATAGTACATTCAGAGTTAGTTCCATTTCAAGACAGTAATAGATCAGAAGTAGCTTGCTAGATTTTACTGTAATAATGATTTCATTTAGATACTACAAAAAGTGAATAGAGATTGCTGAGTTAAAAACAAATAAACAAAAACCAGACAAGGAAATTCATGCTTAGTGTGAAAGGGGAACCAGAAAACATATAAGCTTCTTTTCAACTGTGATTCCCTCAGAAAATATTTTTTTAAAAATTAGTAGAAGCCGGGCGCGGTGGCGCACGCCTGTAATCCCAGCACTTTGGGAGGCTGAGGCAGGAGGATCTCGAGTTCAAAGCCAGCCTCAGTACTGGCGAGGCACTTAGCAACTCAGTGAGACCCTGTCTCTAATAAAATACAAAAAAGGGCTGGGGATGTGGCCCACTGGTCTAGTGCCGCTGAGTTCAATCCCCAGTACCAAAAAAAAAAAAAAATTAGTAGAAAAACCTAAAAATATATTATCATGAAAACTTTGGGGAAAAAAAAAAAAAAAAAAAAAACAACCACCAACCAACCAACCAAACCCCAGACAGACAAATAAAACATCCCCCCAAATAGCAGTGATCCTGTATCTAGAGGTTTCTTTATAAAAATTGGTGGGAAGTAAAGGTCTTAATGGAACTCAGATATATAGCAAAGGCTTGATTCGTTATATAGACTCCCAAAGAATAATTTGTGATCCTTATGGGGTTTTAAAAACCCCACACAAGTTAGGTGAGTGCTCTAATATTGAGTTACATCCCCAGCCCTGGGGAAGTAGGTTTGGAAGGATGATTACATCAAAAGTCACTGCCTGGGGCTGGGGTTGTGGCTCAGCAGCAGAGCACTTGCCTAGCATGTGCGCAGCCCAGGTTCGATCCTCAGCACCACGTAAATATAAATGCATTGCATTGTGTACAACTAAAGTAAATAAATAAATATTAAAAACAAAAAAAGTCACTGCCTGATGCTATCAAAAAATGCCCCTCACGGGGAGCACACCTGTAATCCCAGTGACTCAGGAGGCTGAGATAGGAATATTGCAAATTCAAGGCTGGATTCAACAACTTAGTGAGGCCCTAAGCAACTTAGTGAGAGACCTGTCTCAGTGCTCAAAATAAAAAATAAAAAGGACTGGGGATGTAACTCAGTGGTTAATCCTTGGCACTAGGGTGGGGGAGAAAGCATTCTCACCATAGTTACACTCCCTCCACAAACACACAGATCCAAATGCCCCAATAACTTCTAAGACCTTCAATTTGAATCTCAAAGGAAAGCAATTTAGAGATTACACAAAGTAAACTGTTTCACAAGTAAGTTCTATTGCCAAGGCAGCTTTTAACTTTTCTTTTTGGTACCAGAAATTGAACTCAGGGGCACTTGACCAATGGGTCACTGGGCCACATCCCCAGCCCATTTTTATATTTTATTTAGTGACAGGGTCTCACTGAGTTGCTAAGTGCCTCACCATTGCTGAGGCTGGCTTGAACTCGCGATCCTCCTGCCTCAGCCTCCCAAGTGCTGGGATTACAGGCGTGCACCACAGCGCCCAGCCAATTTTTCTTCATACAGTTACTAACATAGAAGACATGGACTAAACCATTTGAAAGTGTGCTTACTCTATAATGACTGCTACTATATAGCACCTCTGAAAATGCTAAACTATAAAGCTGCTTCTTTAAAAGCCCCAGAAGCAGGGTACACAGGTACAAGTGCACAACTGAGCCGGGCGCGGTGGCGCACGCCTGTAATCCCAGCACTTTGGGAGGCTGAGGCAGGAGGATCACGAGTTCAAAGCCAGCCTCAGCAATGGCGAGGCACTTAGCAACTCAGTGAGACCCTGTCTCCAAATAAAATACACAAAAGGGCTGGGGATGTGGCCCAGTGGTCGAGTGCCCCTGAGTTCAATCCCCGGTACCACAAAAAAAAAAAAAAAAAAAAAAAAAAAACAAGTGCACAACTGACCAAAAGCCCCTGTATCTGTGGGTCTAGTTGAAGAAATGCTCTTGTATACTATCAGGTAGTAAGACAAAAGATGTACCTTTGCTGCAGTCATTGATGGCCATGTCCTTCTTGTCCTAAAAGGAAATACAACATTAATATGCATTACTCTAGTTTTATCTTAATGGCTCAAAGTCCCTTGGTATAATCTGATCATAATATCTGCTAAGCTTCCTGAGTTAAATAAAGGTATGTTAAATAACCTATCCAATGCACTTTGGATATAAGTAGCCATAGTTAAACAAGCAGAATTAAAAAAAAAATTCTCATCATTTTCAACCTAGCCATATTAATTATGTTGACTAAATAGGAAAATTAGACAAAATTAGCAATAAAACTCATTATTAGTACCAACACAGTTTTAAAACAAATATATCTTCACTCTCATTTTTTCCACACTCACCCTGTTATACCAGGTTCTCAATCCTTTTGAAACAAAAAAACTTTTTGAACTTTCTCTGACACATACTTTGGATTTAAGGGTAACTTTCATCCCAACTGTTGGACACTTCTCCCAGTGTCCATTCTTTGAATAGAAAAACCAGAGTCTCAGGATTAAGCATCTTTATATCTAGAGGTTTAACCAGTGTTCCCCTGTGCCTTTAAATCTTTATCTAGAGTTCCAGAGGCCTAAAATAAGTAGCTGTAGCTATTCTGGGACATGCACTACTTGGCTCCCTCCTTCATTAACCTGCCCTAGTTTAGTGGAAACTGCGTCAGCCTTTCTTCCATGAAAGTATTCACTCAGCCACTTTAATAAGGAATGTTAATGGTAGTGTGACTCAAGTTCTCCCAAAATATTTTTCTATCTTGCCTGTGCCCTTTATACAAGGGAAATACATGCGCAGGTAAATAGAAATAGCAACTTTAAGCCCTTATGTTATTTTTTTTGAGATAAATGCCTTACAAAATACTGCAAGACCATGTGCTTCTTAAAAAGAAAAGGTCAAAGATTCATACCTGTTTCATTCTTGCAGCAGCTCTATTTGAAAACAGAATAGATCTGTCTTTCTGGAAGCAGGATGGGCACATCTGGAGGGCTTGACTATAAGAACTTTCAGCTTCTATATAATCTGAGAATGATAAGAGAGGTCATTATGATTTTATTACTGATTCTACTGCATTCCGTAGGATCTCAAAATGCACAGCTTTCCATTTATAAGACAAAGGTTTCAAATAAGAAGATGGTCTCAGTTCTATTAAGTTTTGGGCAGTAAATTTCATTTCCCCCTTTCTTCTCTCTTTAAAGAAACAGTGCTTCTTATGCCAATCTCACAATGCATGAGATTGGTGAATTGACAGCTGAACATGCTATCAATGAAGAGTATTCAATGCTCAAGAGTAGTAGCATACCTTAGATGTTCACTTTCATTTGGTTCAGCAATTTAGAAAGAAATGTTCAAAGGGGGTTAAGGAACTGAACAGATCAAAGAGATTAAAGTCTGGGACCCATGATTTGGGATGAAGAAAAAGTTTTACAGCTAGGGGACAGCTCAGTGGTAGAGTGTTTTCCTGGCATGTGCAAGGGCCTGAGTTTCATCCTCAGCCCAGCACCACAAATGCCCGTGCACACACACACAAAACACACATATATATTTTTCAAGAAAGCTATTGTGCTTTTGTGAAGGTAATTTGGCTAAAACTGTATGCATGAAATATTTTTTGTTTTTTGTGATACTGGGGATTGAACCTGGGATGCTTAACCACTGAGCCACTTCCCCAGACTTTTTTTTATTTTGAGACACAATCTCCCTAGGTTGCTTAGGGCCTTGCTAAGTTGCTGAGGCTGGCTTTACACTTGTTATCCCCCTGCCTCAGCCTCCCGAGTTTCTGCTCTATCATGCTCAGCTGCATGAAATGTTTGGAGAGACTTTTTTTTTTTTCAGTGCTGGGGACCCAACTCAGCCTTGCACATGCTAGATAAGAACTCTACTACTGAGCTACATCCCCAGCCCCTGGAGACACATTTTATAAAGATCTAAGAGTATAAAAAACATTATTTAAATTTAAAAGAGAAATTGTGATTAAATGTATATGTTCATTGTTACATGCAGAATTATGGTAAAGACACTAAAAACAAATTGTCTATTCATTCCTGTCTCACGTTTGAAATATTTAATACTAACATACAACCCAGGTGTGGTGGTACATGCCTGTAATCACAGCTACTTGGCAAGGTGAGGCAGAAGGATCACAGATTCAAGGCCAGTCTCAACAAGGTAGCAAGATCCTGTCTCAAAATAAAATAAAATGGGCTCGGGTATAGCTCAGTGGTAGAGAACTTCTCTGGTATGCACTAGGCTCTGGATTCAAGCCCCAGGATTGCTCCCCCGCCAAAAGAAACCATGTAAAAAGCTATGTTCTCAAAATTAGAATCATTAGTTCTATTAGAAAAAAAAGTTATGACTGCTAAACAAAGATATAAGAAAAATAATTAAACCCAAAAATAACTAGGGGAAAATTATGTTAACACCCCTAGATTTCTAAAGTATATATACTTTGAGATGGCACAGAAAGTTATTATAGGAATTAAACCGGAGACTTGCACCTAATAGAAGAAAAAGTAGGCCCAAATCTCCATCATGTTCATTTAGGCCCCAACTTCCTCAATAAGACCCCTATAGCACAAGAACTAAAACCAAGAATCAATAAATGGGATGGACTCAAACTAAAAAGCTTCTTCTCAGCAAAAGAAACAATCAGTGAGGTGAATAGAGGACCTACAGAATGAGAGCAAATCTTTACCACAATCACATCAGATAGAACACTAACCTCAAGGATTTATAAAGCTCTCAAAAGCCTTACCACCAAAAAAACAAATAATCTAATCAATAAATGGACCAAGGAACTAAACAGACACTTCTCAGAAGATGATATGCAAACAATCAACAAATAGATGAAAAAATGATCAACATCTCTAGCAATTAGAGAAATGCAAATCAAAACTACTCTAAGATTTCATCTTACTCCAGTCAGAATGGCAGCTATCAAAATCACAAGCAACAATAAATGCTGGCGAGGATGTGGGGAAAACGGCACACTCTTACTTTGCTGGTGGAATTGCAAATTGGTGAAGCCAATCTGGAAAGCAGTATGGAGATTCCTAGGAAAACTTGGAATGGAACCACCATTTGACCCAGCTATCCCACTCCTTGGTCTATTCCCAAAGGACTTAAAAACAGCTTACTACAGGGACACAGCCACATCAATGTTTATAGCAGCACAATTCACAATAGCTAGATTGTGGAACCAACCCTAATGCCCATCAGCAGATGAATGGATAGGGAAACTTTGGTATATATACACAATGGAACACTACTCAGCACTAAAAGAGAATAAAATCATGGCATTTGCAGGTAAATGGATGGAGTTGGAGAAAATAATGCTAAGTGAAGTTAGCCAATCTCAAAAAACCAAAGGTCGAATGATCTCTTTGATATGAAGATACTAACTTATAAAGGCAAGGGAGTGGGGATGAGAGGAATGAAAGAACTTTAAATAGAACAAAGAGGGGGGAGGGGAAGGGGGCAAGGGGATAGGAATAATAGCAGACTGAGTTATCCATGATTACCCTAAATACATGTATGAAGACACAATTGTTGTAAAAATACTTTATATAAAACCAGCAACTTGAAAAATTGTGCTCTTTATATGTAATATGAAATGAAATTTACTCCGCAAACATGTATAACAAATTAGAATTTAAAAAAAAAAGAAATGTAAAAAAAAAAAAAAAAAAAAAAAATGAATTCACCAAATTATCAGAATGAATCCTAACTTTATTCTTAAGCAAATGGAGAAAATGCAGAAGGACATGAAGAACCTCTTTCTACTTAAGGCATCTGTTAAGGTTTGAATGTAGTTTGTTCATGTCTTGGGAGCTCGGTTTTCAATGTGGCGAAGCTGGGGACCTTTAAGAGGCAGGGTTTCCTGCAAGGTTCTCGGATCACTGGAGGCACTGCCCTGGGAGGGGAATACTGGTCATCTGGACAGAGTGCTTAGGAGAGCAAATTGTTATAACAGTCTGAGATTTTCCTCAGGCTCTCTCTGGCTTCCTGTTTTGAGATGTAATCCTTTCCTCTTGCATGTATTCCCACCATTTGCAATAGGGCCTTTAACCAAGCAGACAATATGTTTGTTGGGCTTTCAGCCTCCAAAACTGTAAACTAAACAAACCTCTTCTCTTTGTAAAGTTTGCCTGCCTCTGGTATTTTGTTATAGCAACTAAAAACTAACACAACATCCAAAGAAAAGAGCAATGAAATACAAGTAAAGTACTTCCCTGGGCCATGCTGGAATGGTCAGACCTCTTTTACAGCACTGTGGTGAGAAATGGGGACTCTGCTTTTATGGCAATGCATTAAGGTTAGTGTTCTCCAAAGCAGTAGCTGAGTTTCATCCTTGTATTAGGATTAATAGATTACTAGACTACAGAAAAGAAAAATAATGTTCATGCCAAAAGATACATGGTAATTGGTCACTGCCAAATGAGAATGACTTGGAGCTGGTTAAATTAAAAAAAAAAAAAAAAAAAAAAAAAAAATCCAGGTGCTGGGAAGTAACACTACATCATGAGCAATTAAGACTTGCTAGTTGTTTCCAAATGTTCTTTGATGTATCTTTATGAACTCTGAAACAGGTTGAGTCAAGATGGCTAGATATCAGTGTTAGAACAGTTATCTTACCTCCTTTCTTAAACTGCTCATTTCCCTCTTCCTTTAGTCTAGTGCTCTCTTCTCTCCTTTTCTGAAAAAGATCAAAGAATCACACAATTTCTCACAATATTGTAATGAATAAAAAGAGTTTCCAAGTACACAAGTGTATTTAATGGGCAGCAACTTACCTTTTGAGAACTAGGTCAGTTTTACCCAAATCCCAAACAGTGACAACAGAAAAACACAGACCACCCGGCTAATCATCAACTGCATTTTCATGTTTGAAACAAAACGTAGGTGACCTTGGCCTGTCCTTTGCTTTCTGTGTTTCTATCTTTTGCAGTTCAAGTATCAGTTAATTTTTATTCACTCAAAAATGAAACTAAACAACCTCCACCCTGATTTGTATACTAGTATAAATTCAAATTCTGGCTCTATACTTAAGTTACACAACCAGTTTCAGAATCTTTCTGAGCTTTAGTTTCTTCACTTAAACAATAAAACTTTAATAGTGTTGACTTAATGTTTAGTGGGTTAAAATGATTCTGTATGAAAAGCTTCCAACACAGTGGCAATAAGTATAAATTACTATTTTTCTGTAAAATAAGGAATTTGTTACTCATTTATCAACAATCATGGGTGTGTCATGAAGGAAACAGAGTGTCCTGGAAGAGTACATTACAGAGGACAAGTCATGTCTGCAGGGTTAGGCATTACACTGTTAGCAGCTGACACAGGAAAATTTAAAGAAACCAAGATAAGTAAATCTCTCTTTTCTTAGCTTGTTTTAACAACTCAGAAATTCATACAGATAGTCAAACACCCATCAAACATAAAACAGAGTCAGTGTCACTCTGTGGAGCAAAAGTAACTCATCTGCGCTGGTCTGCACTTTTTCGGGAACATCTTAATGTGGCTGCCTACCTTGGACGATGCTTTTTCTTTTACAAATATGTGTGTGTGTGTGTGTGTGTGTGTGTGTGTGTGTGTGTGTTTTAGTTGTTGTAGGTGAACACAATACCTTTATTTTATTTTTATGTGGTGTTGAGGATCAAACCCAGTACCTCATGCGTGCTAGGCAAGTGCTCTACCACTGAGCCACAACCCCAGCCCCTCTTTCTTTCATTTTAAAGAGAAATTCCCTAAAATCTCTTCCTTCATTCCTAAAGCTTCTGATTAAATAAAAACTCCAAAGTGGGAAATATAGTTAGCAGGCTATTTAACACAGAGAAGCCTAAAACCTAAATAACTGGTACTCAAAATTAGAAGCCAAGTCAAAAATATTTCTTCTGTAAAGATCTGTTAATGTTTTTGTGTGTGTTTTGGAATGGGAGATTAAGCCCAGGGGCATATTACCACTGAGCTACATTGTCCATCCTGTTTTACGCTGAAATAAGGTATTGCTAAATTGCTGAGACTGGCCTTGAATTTGTGATCTTCCTGCCTCAGTCGCCTGAGTCACAGGAATTATAGGTCTGTGTCACCATGCCTGGTTTGTTGATAGGTTATTGATGAGACCAGAGTGTTTCCCAAGTTTCTTATTATAACCTGGATAAAAACAGAGGACTTCATGAATCTCAATAAAGAAGCTAAAAGGTAGGTATAAACTGAATCTACTTCTTTGGGTATCTATATGTCTGACACACAGCAAATATAATAATAATCTATTTTAAGATATATCTAAAGGGCTATCCTAAGGGAATATAGAAAAAATAAAATGGGGGGTAGTAGTGATAACAAGTACAACATTATGGCCATATTTACCTAGTACTATCCAAAAGAGAGGTACCTGGACTAAAATGTTCTCTATGGAATTGGTTAGGGGTTTTGCATGCATGTAAAAGACAATTTTAAACAAAAAAATTTAGAGGCAAATTTACCGGAAAGATATCTGGGGCTCACAGAACCAATGGGAAGCTTAAAGAATAGGCTTAAGAAGGCAGGGAGAACTCAAGGCAGCAGAGAGCATGTCCTTTTGTGAGCCTGGACAGGACAGTGCTGTCATAGTAGCAAAAAAATTCTGCCTATTCCCTTTGCTTTGCCTCTCTTGATCCAGATTCAAGGTTTCAGTCTGAAGCATCCAATAAACCTCACTCAGATCACATGGCTTGGCTGTTAGGGGATAGAGCAAGTGCCTTGGGCTACTGCCACCCAACAAGATTACAACACAGAATTATTCCTCCGAATTAGAAGTAGGGGTTGAATGCTGAAGAACCAAGAAAACCCCATAACGCCAGGCGTGGTGGCACATGCCTGTAATCCCAGCACTTGGGAGGCTGAGGCAGGAGGATCGAGAGTTCAAAGCCAGCCTCAGCAATAGCGAGGCACTTAGCAACTCAGTGAGACCCTGTCTCTAAATAAAATACAAAAAAAGCGCTGGGGATGTGGCTCAGTGGTCAAGTGCCCCTAAGTTCAATCCCTGGTACCAAAAAAGAAAAAAAAAAAAAAAGAAAGAAAATCCCATAAGAAATGCAGTTATAAGTTATTTTAAAGCAGGAATTCTTTAGAGACGGGTAATTCATCAAGTTACTACAGCTTAATGTCCATTGTTAAAAACTTTCAATTTCCCATATTTTTTAAAAAAATATTTATTTGCTTTAGTTGTACACAATGCAATACATTTATGTTCACGTGGTGATGAGGATTGAACCCGGGCCGCGCGCGCGTGCTAGCCAAGCGCTCTACCGCTGAGCCACAACCCTAGCCCCGAATTTTTTTTTTTTTTTTTTTGGTACCAGGGATTGAACTCAGAGGCACTCAACCACTGGGTGCCCTTTTTTGTATTTTTATTAGAGACAGGGTCTCACTGAGTTGCTAAGTGCCTCGCCATTGCTGAGGCTGGTTTTGAACAATGTTTTAATTCTAATCTCAAACTCCTTTCTGTTCTACTGTGTTCTTCAGAGCTAACTCATCAGGAAAGTTCTATGAGCTAAGATGAATCACTTAGACTGCCAGGTCAGGTTCTTGTGAAGAGAGAAAGAGAGGAAGAGAGGGGAGAAAGTGTCTTAAGAGACCTATCAGCTGGTGTGGTAGTACACACCTATAATCCCAGCTACTCAGGAGGCTGAGGTAGGGGGACTGCAAATTCGAGGCCAGCCTGGGAAACTTAGTGAGATCCTGTCTCTCAATAAAAAAAGGGGCTGGGGATGTAGCTCAGTGGTAGAGTGCTTGCCTAGCATATGTGAGCCCCTGGGTTTATCCCCAGCACCACACACACACACACACACACACACACACACACACAGACCAATCATTCTTTGGTAAATTTATAACATTAAGTTCCCAACTGACAAAGATGAAATGAAGGTACACCCATTTGAATGGGCCAGCCTGAGCAAAGCTCACATTTCCTTATAATTTTAGAACTAAAAGTTGGAAGACCAAAGAGAAGGACTTTAGAACATAATTCTGAGGTCGATTATTCTAAGGCAGGCATCTCATTGTTTTGGCTGATAAATCACAACCCAAAGGCCTAGTAAACAGCACACAATGGAAAAGAGCTTCTGCTTTCCCCTTCACAGACTGTGTAAACTGAGGATTAATGCAATTATCAATAACATGCTGAGTATCTCCTTGGAAACAGCTAAAAATAGCACTTTGGAGGAGAAGGAACTATCTCCCAGCTGTGCCAAGAGACTGACTTGATCCCAATACAAAGAACGAGTTTTACTCTGCTGCCTGAATACACATTCTCCAAAGGATAGCACGTACATTGTGTAACGTTACTGAAATCCAATGACAGATTTTATAGAGTGTACACAGGTTTTAGCAGGCTAAGTGCCAGAACCTCCACTCACACATTAGCTGCTAGTGCTGATATTCTGCAGTGCTAGGAGGTACAAATCTTCCTAGGTTCTGTTCAATGAACAGAAGCTTCTGATGTGGTTAGGAGCCCTCTCACGCGCCTCCATAATGCCTTTTAACGTGCTCCAGAGAAGCCTCATAGGGGAACATCTGCTCTTGAATTATATTTCCATAGAAATGGGAACCAAAGAAATTTTACAAGGCTCTTTACTCAGTATTTCTCCCCTTCCCTGAAAACTTTGGGGAAAACAATGACATTATTCTACACTGTAAAATCATCACAAGAACTGCCAAGGAAAACTAGACACAGACAATGTCCTCAATGAATGAAGTTTATTTCAACAGTTCAAACTACAAACTCTTCACGTTGGTGGTAGAAATTCAGAACAATCTACACCACTAGATACTTAACAATGGTTATAATCTGCTGTCACATACTTTAGCTCATTTGCTTTTTCAAGACAATTCTGAGAGGTGAACGTGGAGATCCTTTTACAATGAGAAAAATCAAGATTCAAAAATCTCTTGTTCTTCGTACTACATCCAACTCCTATTCCAACTCAACCTTATTTCTCACTATGACTCAACAAGCCTCTCTTCTATACAGTCTAACCTCATTTTATTGCCTCTCAAAACTTGTAATGCTTTTCCTTTGTAACGTCTGCTTATGCGTCTCTATTTGGAATGCCCTTTTGTGTTCTCCTTCCACATCCCCAAATGGAATTTTACTAGTTTTCAAAATCTAGCACAAATCATATCTGCTCCTTAGGGTTACTTTCCCCACATGACCTTTCTTTAAATGAAGAAAGCATATGTGACCTCTAATCTGGAATGTAATTCTGCTTAACAGGTTATTTTAAAAGAATTATAAAGACAAAAAGCATTTCAATGCTTTTTTTCCCCCAAAAGTCTCAAATGTTAATTTGAATGCATAAATTATTTCATAAATTATAGGATGTTGTACGGGATTTGGATCCAGGTGAAAGGGGTTTTTGTGATGGCCCTCTTTTTGCCCTACCCATTTCCCATGGGCCCTTTTAGATAACACTCCAAGTACTCACTTCCCCATGGTTTCCTGCCCCAAGCTTCCCCCAATCCACATCTAGGCTCTCCATGGGTCTTTTACCTGGTTTGTCCCACTGAAAGTGGATTTTGCTGCAGGTGAATGTACAATTCCAGGTGTCATATTCTCTTAGGACACCTGCCTTAGACTAGGAATTGGCCATCACTCCAAGGAATCCTGGATTCTTTTATTGTGAAATGGTATTTAGAAACTAGGATGTGGGTACAAGGGTGCTGATAATAGCATGTCACTACTTTTAGGCCCTACCAGTGAAGAAACCCAGGAAATAAATAAATTATTATATATTTAAATAAATATATATGTATTGATTTAAAATATAAGTATAAATATATATGTATTAATTTAAATAATTATTAATTTAAATATATGTGTGTTAATTAAAGTTGTAAAGGGAAACAATAACTTTATTTTATTTATTTTATTTTTTATGTGGTGCTGAGGATTGAACCCATTGCCTCACACATGCTAGGCAAGTGCTCTACCACTGAGCCACAAACCCAGCCCAGGAAATACATCTTAAAAAAAGAAAAAACAAAATAAAAAACCCCCAAACCATGAATCCAAAGAATATATATATAAAAGTGAAATCCAATAATAAAGTATTTTTCTTCATATTCCCCAACAGTGAAAATTCTAGTCTCCAGACTAGCAGTACACATGATCGCCAACTTATAGAGAGGTTGTGTTTACATAAAGCCATTGTAAACTGAAAATATCCTAATTTAAAATGCACTTAATACACCTAACCTACCAGATACCACAGCCTAGCAGCACAGTGCTCTGCACTGTTGGTTTACTCCAGTAATGGTGGTATACTCACTAGGAGCTGCGGTGGCTGCCACTGCCCAGCATCAAAAGCCTCAAACTAGCCGGGCGCGGTGGCGCACGCCTGTAATCCCAGCACTTTGGGAGGCTGAGGCAGGAGGATCGCGAGTTCAAAGCCAGCCTCAGCAATGGCGAGGCACTTAGCAACTCAGTGAGACCCTGTCTCTAATAAAATACAAAAAAGGTCTGGGGATGTGACCCAGGGGTCGAGTGTCCCTGAGTTCAATCCCTGGTACCAAAAAAAAAAAAAAAAAAAAAAAAAAAAGCCTCAAACTGCATATTTCTAGCCCAGGAAAAGGTCAAAATTCAAAATTTGAAGTACTATATAGTTTCTACTGAATATATATCATTTTTACACCATTGTAAACTATAAGAGCAGCAGCTAGACCATCATAAGTTGGAGACTGTATATTTATTCATCTGCTCTGTCCTATGATGAACTAGAGTCTCAAAATTACTATATAAATATCACTACCAACAACGCACCTACGATGAAGAGAGCAAGATTTCTCTGCATTTTTCTATTACTAAGGGTGCGTGGTCAAAAGGGTGTACTATGTCCAAAGTTACTGAGTTTGTTATAGTTCTAATTTGTTTATGTTTGTGACTGATTTTGTATGTGCATGGGGGGTGCTGGGGTTTGAACTCAGGGACTTGCACATGCCTGGCAAGTGCTCTACCAGCTGAGCTACACACCCAGCCCTGCAATTGATTTTTTTTTTTTTTTTTTTTGTGGTACCAGGGATTGAACTCAGGGGCACTAGACCACTGGGCCACATCCCTGGCCCTTTTTGTATTTTATTTAGAGACAGGGTCTCACTGAGTTGCTAAGTGCCTCGCCATTGCTGAGGCTGGCTTTGAACTCGCGATCCTCCTGCCTCAGCCTCCCAAAGTGCTGGGATTACAGGCGTGCGCCACCGCGCCCGGCCTGCAATTGATTTTAAGGCTTCATTTTTTTTCTCATCCTTTTTGATTTTTGGAATATGTAAAATATTTACAAATTTCAAAAGTCAATGTGAGGGCAACTTCAGATGTGCTAAATTGAGGAGGTTGCCAAATCCTCTTCCCTAAAAGCAACTAAAATGGTAGAAAAAAAAAAAAAAAAAAAAAAAAAAAAAAATCAACCATTTCAGTTGCCCAGATATTGACTAAAGGCTTATAGCAAAGTACTATTTATTCATGAAAAACTAGTAATTTTCAGGAAAGAACCATGGAAATTTGTGGTGTACTTGCCTCATCATTCAACATGGTATTCATTCAACAGAGTAAGGTTGGCTACAAATAACCATCAGTTTCCCTTCTGGAGGAAGCTGACTTGATTGGGAGCAGGAGAAATAATCCATGTCCGATGGTGACGCCTGTCTTAAATAACAACCTGAGTGACAAGCAATTGGGGAGCTCTCTAGCTTTTACTTGTGTGAAGCTGCAGTCCTGGCTGGAGCAAGCAATGGACCCCCAGGCCCTAGCTAGCAATTTTACAGGGAGATACAGAAGAGACAGTCAAGAGGCACTTGATAGGCTAGAGATGGAGCGTGTACTTGGGAAGACTAGAGAGTGTCAATGCTACTCACACATTCTTAGGAGCCCGTGTATGTACAATAAAATGACAGAAGAGGGTCCAGCTAGGACAGCCAAGTAGAAGCTAGTGCATACTTGAAGACTGCCTGAACTTTGAATGAGCTTCTGATTCCACACACAGATTTGCTGACAGTGGGTTGAAGCCTTATTGGTTTAGGGTGTTGAATCTCTGAACAGTAATTGGCTGACCACTGGAACAACCCCAAGAAGTCAGGCATATAATCAAAAACAAAAACAAAACCCAACTGAGCAAAGTCCTCAGTGGAGCCACACAACACAGGGGAAATGGATCACAGTTCATTATTAAACAAATTAATGAAATAACAATGAAAATAATTGGGGGCAAGAGGGAAAAGTCAGTATTACAGACTTGCTGTAATACTACCTAAAATGTTTAGTTGCAACAAAAAATTAAAAAGATGCAAAGAGACAGGAAAGCTTACACCCAAATTAGGAAAAAAAGGAGTCAGTAAAAACTGCCCCAAGCTGGGCGTGGTGGTGCACGCCTGTAATCCCAGCACTTGGGAGGCTGAGGCAGGAGGATCACGGGTTCAAAACCAGCCTCAGGATTGGCGAGGCACTTAGCAACTCAGTGAGACCCTGTCTAATAAAATACAAAAAAGGGCTGGGGGTGTGGCCCAGTGGTCGAGTGCCCCTGAGTTCAATCCCTGGTACCAAAAAAAAAAAAAAAAAAAAAAAAAAAAAAACCTGCCCCATTATGGAGTTCAGTGGTAGAGTGCTTGCCTAGTGTGTGTATGTGGCCTGGGTTTGATTTACACTACTAGGGGAAAATAAAAAGTCAAACCAACCTATTCCTCAGGGGCTGGCAGAGTGGCCCTGCCTGTGGCCAGAGTGCATGCTTACCATGCGTAGTGCCCCAGGTTTCACCCTCAGTACTAACAAACACAAAAAAGCACTCAGTACCCTCAGATGTTAGATCTAGCAAAGACTTGAAATCAGCTGTAAATAAAAATATTCAAAGAATTAAAGAAAACTGTTTAAAGACTTAACATCTTAAACAGTTAACATGATAATGATTAATAAAGAAATAAAGTATTATCTTTAATTTTAATTTTTATGGGGCTGGGGATCAAACCCAGGGCCTTGCACAGGCTAAGCATGCACCCTACCACTGAGCTATGGCTCCAGCACGGCAATTATTTAAAAAGAAAACAAAAACAAAAAGTTAAAAAATAATTCAATAACTGAAATGGAAAATTCAAAGAGGGACTCAACAGAGATCTGAACTTGTATATAGAAGGATAAGTAAACTTGAAATTAGATCAATAGAAATTTTATAATCTGAAGAACAGAAAAAAATAGATTGAGGAAAAATGAACACAATATGTGTGATGAAAGTCCTGAAGAAGAGAAACTCCAAAATATGCTGGAAACTTCAAAATTCTAATGAAAAACTCTAAAGATCCAAGAAGCTCAGAGAACCCCAAGTAACATAAAGATCCACATCTAGAGACACCAGAGCTGAACAATTGAAAGATAAAAGAGAAAACATGAAAGCAACAATAAAAAGGAAACAATAAAATGGTTAGTTAATTTCTAATTTATCATCTGAAACAATAGCGGCTAAGGCAGTATAACCACATATTTAAAATGGTAAAAGAAAAAAACTTACCAAACCAAAATTGTATTTTAGCAAAACTATACCTCAAAATGAAGGCAAAATAAATGTATTCACATGTAAACCAAGTTTGAGACAATTAATGTTACCAAGCCTGCCTTATAAGGCATACTAAACCTCAGGCTGAATAGAAATGACACCACATGATAATTCAACAACACAGGAAGGAAGGAAGAGTACCAGAAATAGTTAAGGTTTTTCTTTTCTCTTAATTGTCTACAAGACAAAAGATTATAAATAATATATGCAAATAGTAATTGGGTTAATAATATACATTACTATAATGCATATATAACAATGGTAGTATAAGGCAGTGAGAAGGAAATGAAGCTATAGTAAAGCAAAGTTTCTATATTTTATTGTATCAGGTAGCATTAAACTAAATTACACTGTAATAAGATACATTGGGAGGATACTGGGGATTGAAAAGAGGGTGCTATATCACTGAGTTACATCCCCAGCCCTTTTTATTTTTTTGAGACAGTCTCACTAAATTGCTAGCTTGGCCTTGAACTTGTGATCCTCTTGCCTCAGCCCCCAGAGTTGCTGGCATTATAGGCCTGCAACACTTTGTTCTGCTGTAAGATACATATATCATAATCACTACTATAAGATACATATTATAATTGCTATTGCAACCCCTGCAAAAATAGCTAAGAAGTAAACAAAGTTAGGGCTGGAGTTGTAGCTGGGGGTTAAGTGCTTGCCTCTCATGTGAAAGTCCTTATGTTCAATCCATGGCACAAAAACAAAAACAGATCTAACTACACACTATCTGTAAGAAATACACTTTAATATACGCTTTTGGCACCTTTGTTTAGGATCAGATGACTATTATCTGTATAGGTTTGTCTCTATCTTCTATTCCATTGGTCTTCATGTCTGCTTTTATGCCAATATCATGTGTTTTTGTTACTATAGCTTTGTATTAAATTTGAGATTGGGTATTGAAATTTCATCTCACCTAAAAGTAGCAAGTAAGAAAAATGTAAGTAACAATAAATGCCAGCAAGGTGTGGGAGAAAGAAATATTTAAATGTTGTTGGTGAGACTACAATGCAAATTACTACAACCACTATGGAAATTGGCATGGAGATTCTGTAAAAGACTAGGAATGGAACCACCACACAACCCAGCTATTCCACTTTGTAGTATTTATCCAAAAGAACTAAATTCAGCATATTGTAATAATACATGCATTCCAACATTTATAGCAGCACAATTCACAATAGCCATGTTATGGAACCAGCCTAGATATCCATCAACAGACAAATGTATAAAGAAAATGTGGCATACACACACACACACACACACACACACACACACACACACAATGGAGCTCTCTACTCAACTATAAAGAAAAATAAAATTATGTCACTTGCTGATAAATAGATGAAACTGGAGAATATCATGCAAAGTGAAATAAGCCAGACTCAGAAAGTCAAAAATTGAATGTTTTCTTTCAAATGCAGAAGCTAGAGAATATAGGAATTAAAAAAAGGGGGTGGGGATTAAAAAAAGAACTGCATGCCCGTAATCCCAGCAACTCAGGAAGCTGAGGCAGGAAGATCACAAGTTTGAGGCCAGTCTCAGGAACTTAGTGAGACCCTGTCTCAAAAAAGGACTGGGGATGTATCTTAGTGGTAAAGCACTTCTGGGTTCAATACTCAGTAGTGCCCCCCTCCCACCCAAGAAAAAACTCTAAGGAATTACACAAAATGACAAGGGAGAACAGTAGAGTAGAAGAAGGAAGTAGAGAACAAAGGGCGGGGTGGGAAGGCAGTGGAGGCACTTAAAAATGAAATACACCACAGTAGGCTGCTTACATGTATAAATAAAGCACAGTGAATCCCACTTTCATGTGTAAGTATAATGCACCAACTAAAAAAACAGAAAGGAGACCAGTAGAGTAAAAAAAGGGAGGTTTGGGGGAGGAAGGAGGAAAGGGAAAGGGGAAGTACTGGGGAATTATATAGAGCAAATTATATTATGTCATGTATGAATGTCACAATGAACCCCAACATTATGTACAATTTCAATATACTAATAAAAAATAAAAACAAACAAATACTCTTCAGACTAAAAAATAAATATATTGAAAGCAAAAGGATGGGAAAAGATATATTCCTTAAAAGAGATATGGCTAAAGTAATATCAAATAAGATGTTTCAAAACATATAATATCATATGTATTACTAGAGACAAAAAACAGACACTTCATAAAGGTAAAAGGTCATATCAGGAAAATGTGAGTTAAAAATGTAAGCCAGGCATAGTGATGCATGCTTGTAATCCCAGTGGCTTATGAGGCTGAGGCAGGAGGATCACAAGTTCAAAGCCAGCCTCAGCAACTCAGCAAGGCTCTAAGCAACTTAGTGAGACACTATCTCAAAATAAAACATAAAAAAAAAATTTAAAAGGGCTGTGCATCTGGCTCAGTGGTCAAGTGCGCCCCTGGGTTCAATTCCTGGTATTAAAAAAAAAGTCATAAATGTATATGTAGTCATAAAATATATAAAGCAAAACCTAACAATTTAAAGAAGAAACAGACAATTCAACATTAATTGTCAGAGATTTTGTACCCTATGCATAGCGTAACATATTATTTGAAAATATACATCCACTATTACTCAAATTAAATGAGAAAGAGAACAGTGCCAGGATATCAGAAGCTTCCCACATGCCCCTTTCACATCATCCTGTCCCAGCAGCTCTGCCAAACACTGAATTTTTTTCTCATAAATTAATTTGAAAGACAAGTCACTGAGGTTGTCACACTTCTAAAAAAAATTGCAGAATTCACATACACTTGCGACCTTGAGGGAAACATGCATTTAATTATGACTTTTAAGATTTCAGAAGTCCCAAACCATACTGTATTTTATGGCCAATGCTCACATTTAATTTTGACTTATTACCAATAATTAACAGTTTCTGATTGTTTTTGTGTGTAGTCATTTAATACTTACAACTTTTAGACAGAAACTATTATCATCCCACGTAACACCAAGTTAATTGTGGAGCTAGGACAGATCTAACATTTTAAAGTTCATGTTCTTTTTTTGGTACCAGGGATTGAACTTAGGGGCACTCGACCACTGGGCCACATCCCTAGCCCTTTTTGTATTATAGACAGGGTCTCACTGAGTTGCTAAGTGCCTCGCCATTGCTGAGGCTGGCTTTGAACTCGCGATCCTCCAGCCTCATCCTCCAAAGTGCTGGGATTACAGGTGTGTGCCATCATGCCCGGCTAAAGTTCACGTCTCTCTCTCTCTCTCTCTCTCTCTCTCTCTCTCTCTCTCTTTAATATTTATTTGCTTTAGTTGTACACAATGCATTTATTTTTATGTGATGCTGAGGATAGAACCCGGGCTGCACACGTGCTAGACGAGCGCTCTACCGCTGAGCCACAACCCCAGCCCCAAAGTTCATGTTCTTAAGCACAAGATCATATATAATTGTCTTTCACAGGTGTGGAAATAAAGAATTGTTTGCAGGAAATAGAAACTGAATAAGGCACACAAACTGATAGCAGAAATTGACATGGAACTTACGTGTTTCATAGTCCTAAAGAAAAAGCCACTTCTAACTCTCTGTCAAGAATTGGGTTACTGCCGGGAACGGCGGCGCACGCCTGTAATCCCAGCACTTTGGGAGGCTGAGGCAGGAGGATCAAGAGTTCAAAGCCAGCCTCAGCAATGGCAAGGCACTTAGCAACTCAGTGAGACCCTGTCTTTAAATAAAATACAAAACAGGTCTGAGGATGTGACCCAGTGCTCGAGTGCCCCTGAGTTCAATCCCCGGTACCACAAAAACAAAAAAAATTTTTAAATAAATAAAATTAAAAAAAAAAAAAAAAAAAAGAATTGGGTTACTTTCCTCTTCCACTAGATTAGCAAAATGGATTCCCGTTTTACACTTTGCAGATGGACCAATTCATTTTGAACATGTTTAAAATCTAATATTTGCCTCACAAACTTAGGGATGTTCAGTATTTATTTAATTCTCTATTCCAGGGAATGATTTTCTTAGGTCAGTCAAAGGGTAAGAGAATCTTATGTGATGAAGGAAACTACACTTTCCTCTTTCCCACCCACACTGGAGACAGAGCCAAAGCTGGGGCTGGGGCTCTAACACTGAGCTACATCCTCAGTCCTTTCAATTTTGAGACAGGGTCTGGCTAAGGTGCCCAAACTGGCTTCAAACTTGCAACTCTCCTGCCTCAGGCCCCCAAATAGCTGGGATTACAGGTGTATAAGCCATCAAGTCTGCTGCAAAATAAAATCTTTTTTTTTTTTTTTTTTTTTTTTTCCCCTTCTGGTATTCAGGGTTGAATCCAGAGGTACTTTCCCACTGAGCCACATCCCTAACCCTTTCTGTTTTTTATTTCGGGATAGAATCTCACTAAGTTACTGAAGGCCTTGCTAAATTGCTGAGGCTGGCCTCGAGTCTGTGATCCTCCTGTCAGCCCCCCAAGATGTTGAGATTACAAATGTGTGCCACCACCCAGCTGCAAAAAACATTTTTTTTGTGTGTGTGTGCTAGGGATTGAACCCATGGCCTTATTCATGCGAGACAAACACTCTACCAACTGAGCTAAATCCCCAGCCCGCAAAAAACATCTGAACAACATGTTTTTACACTTTTTAAACTAAGCAAATTCTTTGGTTATTTAAAAATTCTATCACCACTCAAATTTTTGATTGGTGACACAATCTAAAGGAAGTTCTTTGAGCCGGGCGCGGTGGCGCATGCCTGTAATCCCAGCACTTTGGGAGGCTGAGGCAGGAGGATCGTGAGTTCAAAGCCAGCCTCAGCACTGGAGAGGCACTTAGCAACTCAATGAGACCCTGTCTCTAAATAAAATACAAAAAAAAAGGTCTGGGGATGTGGCCCAGTGGTCGAGTGCCCCTGAGTTCAATCCCCAGTATCACAAAAAAAAAAAAAAAAAAAAAAAGGAAGTTCTTTGTTTTGATAAATAATGTCATTATAAGCCGGCGCGGTGGCGCATGCCTGTAATCCCAGCACTTTGGGAGGCTGAGGCAGGAGGATCGTGAGTTCAAAGCCAGCCTCAGCACTGGAGAGGCACTTAGCAACTCAGTGAGACCCTGTCTCTAATAAAATACAAAAAAATGGGCTGGGGACTTGGCCCAGTGGTCGAGTGCCCCCTGAGTTCAATCCCCAGTACCAAATAAATAAATAAATAAATAAATAAAAATTTTAAAAAATGTCATTACAGAACTAAGTCCTAAATGAAAGTCTAACAAACATTAGAAGGTAAGCATTTGGGGGCCTGGGGGTATAGCTCAGTTGGTAGAGTGCTTGCCTTGCATGCACAAGGCCCTGGGTTCAATCACCAGCAAACAACACACACACACACACACACACCAAAAAAAAAAAAAAAAAAAAAAAAAAAAGTAAGCATTTGGAAAATGATAGAAATTTCATCTTAGTTGCTATTAAAATTTACCTACATCACTGAGGCAAAGATGGACTTTTAAAAATGGTGCTAAGACAGGGTAGCTATTTGTAAAGAGATAAAATGAGACCCCTGGACCACAGCACATATAAGAATAAATTCCAAATGGATTGGAGATCTAAATGTCAAAAGTGATACCACACAAGAAAAAATAGATGATAGGGGGGATGGCTTTCTAACTATGGCTCAAAATTCAAGGGCAACGCAAGAAAAGATTAATAAATCTGACTACAGAAAAACTAAAACAATGTATTTGGCTAACAAAGTAAAATGAAGCAACACATTCCACTATAGTCAAAGCCAAAAGACAAATGACACTGAACAAGTATTTGTATATCAATACTTACGGCTGTATTAATCACAATGGACCAAAGGCAGAAACAACTCAGTGCGTGTGGATAAACAAAATGTAGTATATACAATGGGATATTATTCAACCTTAAAAAGTAATGAAACTTATACTGCTACAACACAAACAAACCTTGAAAACATCACACTTAGTGCAATAGGCCAGACACAAAAGGTCAGTGGATGATTCCACTTAAATGAGGGACTTAGAGCAGTCAAAGTCATAGAAATAACAGGACGGTGGTTATGAGGGGTTATAGGAAAGGTGCAATTGAGAGTTATTGTTTAAATGACATGGGATTTTGCTTAAGAAAGATGAAATAATTCTGGAGCTGGATACTGGTGATGGTTATATGATGATGAGAATGTACTTAACGCCACTGAACTGTACACTTAAATTTAATGCTACATGTACTTTACCACAATTAAAACTTCTTAAAAATTGAGAGAGAAAAAAAAAAAAATTGAGAGACAAATAAGTAAAAGCCTCAAAGAAAAATGGGGAAAAGATATGAACAATTCACAAAGATATAAAAATGGTCCTCAAATACATTAAAAAAAAGCTTGAATTCATTATGTGGTAGAGACTCACCTAGCGTGTATAAGGCACTGGGTTTGATCCTCAGCACCACATAAAAATAAATAAATAAAATAAAGGTATCCTGTCCAACTACAAAAAAAAAAAAAAAAAAAAAAAAAAGGTATGACAACACATACTATTGGAGAGGCTGTAAAGCTGCAGGGAAGCAGATTCCTCATTCACTGCTAGTGGGGATACAAACTAGCACAACCCTTCTGGAGGGAGATGTGATCATTCCTGGAAAATCACACATGCACTTTCCTTTTGACCCCACAATCTCATTTCTTTAGGAATCTATCCTGATGATATATCTCCAACAATATGAAAATATATATGCAAGGTTATTTGCTGCAGTTTTTTCCCCTTTTTTTCTTTGGTACTGGGGATTGAACTTAGGGGCACTCGACCACTGGGCCACATCCCCAGCCCTTTTTTGTGTTTTATTAGAGACAGGGTCTCACTGAGTTGCTAAGTGCCTCGCCATTGCTGAGGCTGGTTTTGAACTCGTGATCCTCCTGCCTCAGCCTCCCAAGTGCTGGGATTACAGGCATGCACCACTGCGCCCGGCTGCTGCAGTAATCTTTATAATTGTAAAATACTAGAAATAATCTAAATTCTCATGCATAGGAGTGGTTGGATTCATGATGCTACTGCCATATAATGAAATATTATTCAGCTGGAATAAAGAATGCACATTTTTATGAACTGATATGATTATTTCTAAAATATGCCCCTAAGTAAAAGATGTGAAATACAACGGAGTATCTGAAGTATGCTATCCTTTAAATATAAAAAGAAATATAAGAAAATATACATATATCTGCCCATTTGTACAAAAGAATTAAAGGAATGACAGATCAAAAATTAGAGAGATTGCTACCTAAAAGAGGTGGATGGGAAAGGGGCAGAAAATAGGCATGAGCCAGTAGGGATGGAGGACAGAAGCTTCTTTGAGTAAACTTGTTTGTATAATTCTGATTAGAAGAATCACGGTTGTTTCGTATACCCTAAAATAAATTAATTAAACCAGTAAGGGTACTAAAATGGAATAGAAACAGTAACAAATTAATCTAACTATATTATACTGATGTGGATGTGTGTGTGGATTGCAGACATGTGCCACCCTACCCAGCAATGTTAAATTTGCACACCATTACCTTATATAAAACAGCCAGCATGTACAGAGGACTTGCTATACGTCATAGATTGTGCTAAGAGCTCTACATGGATTAATTCATTAAAATATTAGAAGCAGCTTGAAGTTTATTTAGACACACACACACACACACACATACACAGAAACCCAAGCTAGAGAACTTCAATTTCAACTGATTTTAAATCTTGGTGTAACCTGGAAAAAATCTGAGAGAGTATTTTTCTAACCCTCTTCTAAGGGAACAACCACTCCCTAACAGGAACTCTCCATAATGCAGTAGCTGGCTAGACTCAATTTTACTTCAGGTCAATATTCACAAGATTAATTTGTATTAGGGTGACCTGGAGCTTACAAATATACAAGCCATTTATCATTATTACATAAAAAGTTACATTAGATGCATTTAAAATAATTTCTGAATTAAGTAATCCCGGAGCAAGCACATGTTTAACAGACAAATGGAGGACCTCATACCACCAAGTTCATTTCTGTACTATAAATTTATCAGTAGCTCTCTGCTTCCCCCTGCAGCTTTGTGAAGTAATTGCTACAAAATGAAACAATATAAACTATGTTTATTGAAGGTAAATGGATGAAGTTGGAAGACATAATGCTAAGTGAAGTTAGTCAGTCTCAAAAATCCAAGTACCAAATGTTTTCTCTGATATAAGGAGGCTATTTCAAAGTATTGTTGGATGGGGGTACATAGGAGGATTAGAGGAACACTAGAATGGTCAAGGGAAGGGAGGGTAAGGGAGGGAGCAAGAGGGGAGGGAGGGGGAGAAAAGAAAAAAAAAAAAAAGGTGGTTGAATGAGACGGATACCATTTTCCTTAATGCATGATTGAAGACCTGAATTGTACGAATATACTTTGTATGCAAACAGTTGTATGTAAAAAGATACTAAATATATACACTATTAGTTGTAAAAAAAAATTAAAAAATTTAAAAATTTAAAAAAATATAAACTATGTTTACACAAAAGCGCCTACCAAGAGATCAATCACATCTGGGTTAAAGGGAGAGTAAAAAAAGTTACATACTTGCTCAGGTGCTAGAAATTGGAGGCACATGCAACAGAACTGCTAGTCCCATCCAGGTGAAATGACAAAACCACCATTTAGAAAGCAAGCACTGAAAGGGCTAGGGACAGCAGTGCTACAAATTATTCTGAAGGGAATTCTTTATCATAAATAAAGTAAGAGCTATCAGTTTCGTTTTCTTTGAAATTGGACATCATGTGCTTTACACACAGAGACCCATTTGTTCTTTCCACAAGTCAATTTTACAGGCCCCCTAGGGAGTCACAAGGAGGATCTTTGACTCCAAGCTACAGATAGAACCTTACACTCATTAAGTCTTAGCCTTCTGGGAAAGCAACCTTCTGGGAAAGCAAAACAAACAAACAAAAAACACAATGACTGTTCTATGAGGAATTAATCTTGGAAATAGTTCTGTTTCTTCACCCATAATATTGTATTTTCCAAAACCCAGTTTAATAGAAATAAATTACCTATTTCAGTACTGCTTAAATTCTGTCCAAAAAATCATTTTTAGACCATGAGCACAAATGTGGGTAAAAGGAAAATCGATTTGGAAAACCGTTCTTCTGATGTTGGGTGCAGCCAGTGTGCTGGTTAGGTAGTCAGTCATCTGGCTCTATGTGGCTCTCTGCTTTCTGAAGAACTTGGACACAGTCTTCCCAATATCAAAATTACCTGGTATGCTTGCTAACAAAGCAGATGTCTGACTGCCACCTCAGAGGTCTGCAGTGTCAGATACTTCTCAGGGCTTTGCAGAATTATAAGTTTCCTGTGATTCTACAGCACCATAAACTTTGAGAAGCAATGACCTACACAAAGTGATCCTAGTAAACACAGCAAATACTGACTACCATTCAAATATTTATTTATTTAGCACAGTACAGGGATTGAACCTAGGGGTGCTCTACCACTGAGCTACCCTTTTTATTCTTCACTGTGGGTTAGGGTCTCACTAAGTTGCTCATGCTGGCCTCAAACTTGCAATCCTCTTGCCTCAGTCTCCTAAGTTGCTGAGATTACAGTTATGTTCCACTTTAACCTTTCTACCAGCAAGTGATGTAAATATATCCTATTAACTTCTAAATAGTTTAGAACAAGTACCTCTTATGTTTTAAATAGAGATTGAACCCAGAGGTTCTCTACTACTGAGCCACATCCCCAGCCCTTTTTAATTCTATATTTTGAGACAGGGCTTCGAACTTTTGATTCTCCTGCCTCAGTTTCCCAAGGTGGTGGAATTACAGATGTGTACCACCACACCTGGCTAAATTTTAGGATTTGACTCAATCACTTGCTGATGGCACTTATCAAACCCAATAGTGGTTATTTTAAGAAATTAATTAAAATGGAAACCCTAGTTCAAAAGGAAGCCCATTGGAAATGAAAGAGAAGGGAAACATCAAAATCATAAAGGGCTTGCTTATGAAGTTACCAGGAATATGCAGACCACTGTGGAAGACGTTACTGGAAAATATCCTGGAAGCAAGAGTATTCACTCAAGACATGTCCCACAGTTCCAACAATATTGGTAAGATTATGAAAATAATAAAGGTGATAAAAACATGGATATCAAATGATTAAGTAAAGCTGTGCATGCCTATAATCCCAGCTGCATGAGAGACTGATGTTGGAAGATCTCCAGTTGAACCCAGGTTGGCAAGACCCTGTCTTTAAAAAAAAGGATTAAGTAATGTGGAATTTAAGAAAAATGAGTGGAATGGGAGCAAGGACTGAAATGTAATGATTCCCAAAGACAAAGAATAATCCTTTAAATAAATTTCAGAGCCTAATGAAAATGTTTTAAGATCCCACATTTACCAACCAATAGATTCTTTGATCCCTTACTTAAATAGATCAAAGTATGCACGTATGTATAAATGAATACCACATGCAAACAAATCCATTAAAATAACTAAAGATACATTTTGGCTTGCAAATAAAACCTTTGGGTGAGGGTAGTTTAATCAGTGGTAGAGCACTTGCCTAGCATGTACACAGCTCTGGGTTCAATCCTCAGCACTGCAAAATACAAAAAGCTTTTGTGTTTGCAGGGAAGAATCAAGTCACTTGAACCCCAATGTCCCTTCATTTTCCTACTAATAAAGGCCACTGCAACTCCTACAGTTACTTTAGCCAAGGAACCATCCAAATTTTTCACTTTGTTCAACTGAATCCCATAATATGTCAACTCTACATCCAAAATACATGCTGAAATTATTCACATATTTTCAGATCCACAGTTCAAGCTACTATCATCTTGGCTTAGGGTACTGCATTAGGCCTAATTGGTCCCAAATGCTCATTCATAACCTTCTTCAATCCCTCCATTCTCTGAAGAAGAACTGGAATGTTCTCAAGTTGGGCATGCTGGTGGGTGCCTGTAGTCCCAGCTACTTGAGCCTTTCCTCTGGCTTTGAAATTACCCACGTTTCCTACTGCCCTTGAAATAAATTTCATATTTCTTAACATGACTTATGTATGAAGTGCTCCAAAGTCAGACCCTTGCTTTTACTTCATTACTCCACTCTGTTCCTTAAAGGAAATCACTATAATCCAGCTACTGGTCCTTTCTTTCCTTGAACATGCCAAGACCACACCCAGCTGGTTGCTACTTTATAGCTTTTATACTAACTGCTACATTTGTCTGGAAGATCCCTCAGATCATCACACACTTGACTCCCTACCACCCCCCAAGTCTTTGCTGAAATGCCACCTCCCCAGAAGATAACCTGACCAGCCAATGTGAAGTAGTCTTCTCCATCTGTCTTAATCCATTCAGGCTGCTATAACAAAATACTACAGACTAGGTAATTTATAAATAATAGAAGTATATTTTTCATAGTTTTAAAGGCTGTGAAGTCCAAGATTCAGGCACAAGAAGATGCCTTCTTGACAAGTTCTCACATGGATAAAGAGGTGAACCACAATCCCCTCACATGGCAAAAGGAGAGAGGAAGGGTCAAACGAGCTCCTTGAAGCCCTTCTATAAGGACACTAATCCCCTTTATGTGTGTAGCACTCATAACCTAATCATGATCTAACAACCCTCTCTCTCTCTCTCTCTCTCTTTTTTTTTTCCTTTTTTGAGGTACTAGGGATGGAACCCAGGGGTGCTCCACCACTGAGTTACATCTTCAGCCCTTTTTATCATTTTTTATTTTGAGGCAGGGTCTTGCTAATCACTCAGGCTGGCCTAGAACTTGTGGTCCTCCTGCTTGGGTCTCCCATATAGCTGGGATTACAGACATGCCTACCATACTTGTCCTAGGCCCCATCACTCAATACTAGGATCAAGGGTCAACATGAAATTTTGGAAGGCCACAAGCATTCAGACTATAGTCCCATCCTTTCAACTCCCACCTCTGTACCACTTGATCTTAACCCCCCCCACCCGGCTTGGTAATTCCCAACTAGAATAAACCTAAGAAAGAACTGAAACTATTGCATCCTCAGGACCTCAAACAATGCCTGGCATGTGGAAGAAGTGCAAGTCTTTCTTGAATAAATGAGTGAAATAAAATCTCTGTAACTTATAAGGCCAATTATCAGTCCTCACAGGGAAGGAAATGATAGTATTTATTCAATAGCCATTTAATGAAGGCTCCAATGACAGTGGTCCTCAAACTTCATGTGTGCATATGAATTACCCAGGAAATTTATACATGAAGCCTAAGAAACTACATTATGACAAATACCCCATAAAAGGTGATTTTCTTTGATCAACACCACAACACTGCAGGATGCTACAGGCCTTAATACTAAAGGCATTTGCTATAGTCTAAATGCATCCCTCCAAAAGTTATGTTGAAACCTAATCCCCACTGCAGTGGTATTTCGAGGTGGGGCCACTGAGAAGAGATAAGTGATAGCTCTGCCTTCATGAGTGGGATCAGTGCCCTTGAAAGAGCTGCCTTGTCCCTTCTGCCACGTGAGAACAAAGAAGGCACCACCTATGACAAACAGATCTTACCAGACACAGAATCTGCTGCATCTTGACCTTGGACCTCCCAGCCTCCAACTGTGAGCAGTAAATTTCTATGGTTTATAAAGTAGTCGGTCTGAAGTACTTTGTTACAGCAGCCCAAACAGATTAAGAAAGCATCTTTATGTCATATTATAATTATTACAGCAATAGTTTCCATCTGCTGCCAGATCTGTTCTTTACCTCAGCCAATCCTTTCACTATCACTACTTTGCTTCATATATCTAGTACATTTAAAAATGTTAGCTAAAATCCCATTCCTGTGGGAGTCATGCCTATATTTAAGTTTTCACAAACAGTTAAGACTTACTGCAGTACTGTATGTACTGTTCTCTCTTAAGATTTTGCCTGTATTCTTTTTTTTTTTTTTTAACCAAATCTTAACTGCCTTCCTCTTCCGTTACTCTTGATTTATAAATTCTGCTAAGAAGTCACACTCCACAGCAGCAGAAATTATCTTGACCACAGGACAAGTTAGCTTGATTAACAGACCATCGTTACTGATACTTGACTGTGCCCAAAGAGAAACTTTGTATGATGACGAGTATCACTTATTCAAAATGTCTGAACCAGAAATGTTTTAATTACTTTTTCAGATTTTGGAATATTTGCATAGATTTTACTGGTTGAACATCCATAATCTGAAAATGTGGAATTTTTTGAGCATTGACTTGACGCTCAAAGTTTCAGATTTTAAGTCTGACTCTGGGGGTGCATGCCTATAATCCCATCGTTTAGGGTCTTGAGGCTGAGGCAGGAGGATTGCAAAGTTGGAGGCCAGCCTCAGCAACTTGGCCAGACCCTGTCTCAAAAATAAAAAATGAGCTTAGGATATAGCTCATGGTAAAACACCCCAGGTTCAATCCTCAATACTGCAAATAAATACATAAATTAATTAAACAACATAAAATGAATAAAAACGGCTAGGGATGTAGCTCAGTGGTAGAGCCTCCTTAGGTTAGCTCCCCCCCCCCCCCCCAAAAAAAAAAGAAAAAAAGAAAGCCTCTGAGTGTAGATTTTTAGATTAAGGATACACAACCTGTAGTGTGTGTCTATATACAGACACACACACACGTATATATTCCATACAGGGCACCATTTCTTTCCCAAAGGACCAAAGAGGTCATTTTACGTGGTTTTGGTAGAACATACACTTTGGTTGTAAAGAATCAATTTTTATTTTTTTTTTTTTTTTTTTTTTTTTTTTTTGGTACCGGGGATTGAACTCAGCAGCACTAGACCACTGGGCCACATCCCCAGCCCTTTTTTTGTATTTTTATTAGAGACAGGGTCTCACTGAGTTGCTAAGTGCCTCGCCATTGCTGAGGCTGGCTTTGAACTCGCGATCCTCCTGACTCAGCCTCCCAAAGTGCTGGGATTACAGGCGTGCGCCACCGCGCCCGGCCAATTTTTATTTCTTTATGTTCTCAAAATAAAATAACTTTTTTTTTTTTTTTTTTGAGGTACTGGGGATTGAACTCAGGGGCACTCGACCACTGGGTCACATCCCCAGACCTTTTTTGTATTTTATTTAGAGACAGGGTCTCACTGAATTGCTAAGTGCCTTGCCATTGCTGAGGCTGGCTTTGAACTCTCGATCCTCCTGCTTCAGCCTCCCAAGTGCTAGGATTACAGGTGTGCGCCACCACGCCCGGCTAAAATAACATCTTTGTTGTCAATGATTATATGTGTAATTTGTACTTACTGTAAAAAAAGCAAATATTACAAAATTGCATTAAATATAAGTGAAAATTTGCTAATCATCAAATTCCTCAAAACTACTTCCTCCTTATACTTTAGTGTATATCCTTTAAAACACATTTTCATATAGGTTTTTAACTTAGGATGAATCATCACTGTTGTCTGACCTGCTCAACTCATTTAGCATTAAAGTATCCTTCCACTGTCAATACCTATTATTTAGTCCGCCCCACCTTTTTTCCCCTAGTGCAAGGATCAAACCCAGTGCCTTAGGCACAATAGGCAAGTAAGTGCCCTACTGCTGAGCTATATCCCCTATTCTTTCCTTACCCTTTTTAAAAAAACAAACAAACAAACTATTTATTTATTTGCTTTAGTTGTATACAATGCATTTATTTATTTTGCATTTATTTATTTTACATGGTGCTGAGGATCGAACCCGGCCATGTTCGTGCTAGGCAAGCGCTCTGCCACTGAGCCACAATCCCAGCCCCTTACCTTTTTTTTTTTTTTAACAACTAAACTCTATAAACATGAAAAAAAAAATTTAAATAATAACCTGGGAAAATAAGTTTTTCTCCTACTATAAATTCTCATGATCTGACACCAAATGTGAAGGCTCTTCCACACCAAACAATTTTCTAGCGGACCCCAAGGGGATGTCCTATAATTTCTATAATTTGAATTCAGAGTCCACAGGTTAAAAACTTGATCTGCTAGACTGCCTTAATTCAGACACCAAACAGAAGTCCTAGGTTGTACCCTGTGCTTTTAATGACCAGTTCATACTACCCACCACCTAGTGTTTGATTATTTACTGGGATGGTTCACAGAATTAAGAAACACTTTACTTCCATTTACCAGTTTGTTATAAAGGACATTATAAAGGATACAGATGAAGAGTCAGGCGAAGAAATGCACATGGTAAAGTCTGGGAGGAGAGGAGCAGAACTTCCACGTCCTCTGTAAACACCACCTTCCTAGTAGCTATAGGGTCAGCAACCTGGAAGCTTATCAAATTTCTCATTCAAGAGTTTTTATACAGCTTAATCTCCAGCACCTGCCTTTTCTCCTTTTTTGGAGTTTGGTTGGTGGGGCTAAAAAGGTCCATCCTGCTAATCCCTCTGTCTTTTGGGTGACTAACCCCATCTTGAGCCAATCATCTAGATGTCTTACCCTAAATTACCTGTGTAATTAGCATAAAATTATGTGTTATCAAAAGGCACTTATTATAAACAACCAAAGTTACTCTAGCACTTAGGAAATTCCAAGGGTTTTAGGGGAACCAGAGACAAAGAC
The DNA here is from genome assembly GCA_025594165.1 of Tamias sibiricus. Taxonomy (NCBI): domain Eukaryota; kingdom Metazoa; phylum Chordata; class Mammalia; order Rodentia; family Sciuridae; genus Tamias; species Tamias sibiricus. Next base: position 19,958,806 of record CM046662.1, read on the forward strand.
CAAATATATTTACAAATACCTTCTATTCAATATTTTTTAGTTTTCCAAAGTTATATACGATGCTGCAATACGTCTTTATATACCTATATATATATATATATATATATATATATATATATATATATATCTGCATGTCTCTAATCATTTCGTTAAAATAAACTTCTAGAAGAGAATCAGGAGTTTAAAGCTGTGCTGTCCAAAATGGTATCCACTAGCCACACGACTATGTAAATAAATGTAAAATAAAGTTAAATTTAATTTCTCAACTATATCAGTGACACTGTAAGTGATAAGCAGACAGATATAGCCAGTCGCTACCATATTGGAGAGTACAGTTATAAAACACTGCTATCATTTCAGAACATTCTATTGACAGTCCTGGTCTAAAGAAGTATTCATATTAACATATATATATATATATACATACACACACACACACACACACACACACACACACACATACACATACACACGTTTTCGGTACTGGGAATTAAACTTGGGTGCTTTTTACCACTGAGTTATATCCCCAGCCCTTTTTTATTTTGAGACAGGGTCTCACTAGGTTGCCTAGGCTGGCGTTGAACTTATGATCAGCACCTCAGCACCACTGTGCCTATGTTTATATTAAAAATTTGATATCTGTATCTCATAGAATTTATGTTCCAACTTAAATTCCCAATATTAGTACATGAATTTGTGTTATCTTCTTGACATCAGATCAATGTTTGATCTGAGAGATGAGACACACTCTTTTAATTTGCATTTTAAAATTATTAATGAGGCTGAAAGTCCACACTTTTTGGACATTAGTGTTTCTTTTGCTGTTGCTGTTGAACTACATGAACTCTGTAAAATCAAGTGTAATATACTCCTATTCCCAATGGCCTGTAAAAACAAATCATATATAAAAAGAAGATATTTCTTCATCTGTTTTGCTGATTGATGATGACATTTCACCAAGATATTCATCAAGCCAGTATAAAAATAGCTCACGGATAGGTACCACAATTAGTTAAAGGCAATCTTCTGTCTCACGAGTTGTTTCCTTAGTTAGTGGATTAAATTTCTAAAAATAACAGGATTCTCATTGCAGTATGTTATTGCTGAGATTTTCTTACAAATTTTCAGGCTATAAAAGCATTTAAGTTTATATACAAAATGTAAAACAGAAAAATGTTTCAATTAAAAAAATGACATACATACATAGTTCACATACACAAGTGAAAGTCTAGAACAGGAAAAAAATCACCTATGGGATAAGATTAAGAATAATGGTTCCCAAGTTAGTAGGAGAGGAATGACTGAAAAGTATACACAGGAAGCTTCTGAATGTTCTACATCTTGAAAGAGCTGTGAACTACAGAGGTGTACACAGTTGTCAAAATTCATTAAACTGTACACATCAGAACTAATATACTTTCCCACTACATTTAAATTAAATGCCAATTTTTAATAATAAGAAAAAAAGTTACAACTACTATGGAAATCAATATGGAGGTTCTTCAAAAGCCTAGGAATGAAACCACCATATGACCCAGCTATACCACTCCTTGGTATTCATCCTAAAGAATTATTAAAGTCATCATACTATAATGATACAAACATATTCATGTTTATAACAGCATAATTCACAATAGCCAAACTATGGAACCAGCCTAGGTGCCCATCAACGGATGAATGGCTAAAGAGTGAATACACAATGGAGTTATATTCAGTCATATGGAAAATACAATTTTTCAGAAAAATATAAAATGGATGAAACTTGAGAGCATTAGGTTAAGCAAAATAAATCAAACTTAGAAGGTCAAGGGTCATGTTTTCTCTCATATGGAAGCTAGAGAGGAAAAAGGAAAAGAAAGGTAGGGAGGGGACTCATGAAAATTGAAGGGAGATCCATCAAGTAAAGGGACTGAAGGAAGGGAGGAGGAACAGGAAAGGAAAAATACTGGAGAAAATGATATTGGCCAAATTATATTGCTATATTGTGTGCAGGTATGAATGTGACAACAGATTCCACCATTATGTACAGATACAAGGCACTAATTTTAAAAAATGGGGGGGAAAAAAGCAACAAAAAAGAGGAAAAAAAGTGAAAAGCTATATGTTATTTAAAATATTAAGTTTATAAGTAACATAAATAATTACATTAAAAATATTTAGCTGGGCGCGGTGGCGCACGCCTGTAATCCCAGCACTTTGGGAGGCCGAGGCAGGAGGATCGAGAGTTCAAAGCCAGCCTCAGCAATGGTGAGGCACTTAGCAACTCAGTGAGACCCTGTCTCCAAATAAAATACAAAAAAGGGCTGGGGATATGGCCCAGTGGTCGAGTGCCTCTGAGTTCAATCCCCAGTACCACACACACACACACACACACACACACACACTCACCCAAATACATATATATATATATATATATATATATATATATATAAAGCTAGGTGTGGTGGCTTATGCCTGCAATCCCAAATAAGAAGGCTAAGACAGGAGGATTACAAGTTAAAGGCTACCCTCAGCAACTTAGCAAAAACCTGTCTCAAAACAAAAAAATACAAAGGGCTAGAGATTTACAGTTAAATCTCTAGTGCCAGCAAATAAACAAACAAATAAATAAAATTATAGAACCTCAGAGTATGAGACACTGGAAGCCAAATCACTCAACTGTCAAATCTAGATGGCACTAGAAAATTCACTATAATATCAGGGCAACATATATTAAAATGTCAAAATATCATTGCTAACTTTAGAAAGAAAAAAAAAACCACATTTGATCAATGCTTCTACAAAGCCTATATCAATGCTTTTCTGGAAAATTTACTTTCTGGAAAAGCATTTCTCTAATGCTGTGGTTAATTTTATTTTCTGAGACATATTTGTTGAGGTAGTTTATGAACTTGGTTCATTTTTGCCCTTGAAGCCTCCTCTTCTGGTTGTACACATTTGCTCAAAAGCTAACACTTTCACATTAAAACCAACTGATTTGATAATGGAAAATGTCTAAGGATCTTAGACATTATCTCTTTAGACATTTTAATACATTAAATATTTTTAATGTAATTATTTATGTTACTTATAAACTTAATATTTTAAAATAAAATACAAATAAAATACAAAATGTCTAAAAAATGTCTAAAGAGAAGAATGCTTCTCCCCATTGGGCGCTGCCCACCCACCCCCACTGTTACCATGCACATATTTACTATCTCTACCCATTTCCAACCTATCAATTTGCTCAAACCTGTTCAATGAGCGAGCTCTGGAGCAGCATAAATTACAATCTCATTCAAGTTCTTTGTAGACATGCTCAGATATTATGGTAACTTTTCAGACAAGTTTGCTTGTGAGATCAGATAGGAGGATATGTGGTGGACAGCAAGACTTTTGTTCCCAAAAGATAAAAGTTCACCCAAAAAGGATATGGCCCAGGGAAGGAAAGAAGCAGAACCATGTACATTCAGCTAATGCTTTGAAGGAAGGTCATTATTTTTGTTATAAAATTCTATATTATACTTTGGAATTTGAATCAAACAGTTTGAGAATTAGTTCTGCCATTTATTAAGTGTATGCTCTTGGGGAAGTTATTTTACAACTTTAAGTTCTGTTTCCTGTTGGGAATAGTAATACTTCAAAGGCATGTGGCAGATTAAATTGAAACACAAGTGGGTGGGCATGGGGATGCAAGCCTGTAATCCCAGGGACTGAGGAAGCTGAGGTAGGAGGATCACAAGTTTGAGGTCAGCCTCAGGAACTTAGCATCATACTATGTCAAAATAAAAAAATAAAAAGGACTAGGGATAGAGCTCAGTGGTAAATCACCCCTGGGCTCAATCCCCAGTACCAAAACAAAACAAAAAAACTGAGAAACATTTTCAGTTCAATGGCTGGAACACTGCAGGTATTCAACAAATGATAGCTACTATTATACACAACGCTGTTCCCTGAGATCCAGATATTTTGCTAGTAATAAGAATGACCAGTAGAAGAAAATCATAAACAAAAATATTCACTACAAAAATGTCAGCAGTCAACCTTAGAAAAGGGCATAAAAAAGCTAAAATATGCACATACATGCTAGAAAATAACACTGGAAAACAGAATCCTGAAGAGATAAGGAACTCCAAGTTTGCGGGGGGGTGGGGGGAGAGGAATTTTCTTTGCTAAGTAGACACACATGATTGCATCTTTACTATGCTACTGACTTATTTCAGATCCATTATTATTAAAGCAATAAAGACACAAAAGGGCAAGTAACTCTTTACACACACGGAGTGGTCTATTTTACAGTAACAACCACATTTACTCCTTTTATTCTGGTACTGGGGATTGAATCCAGGGATACTCTACCACTGAGCTACATCCTCAGATCTTTTATTTATTTTGAGACAGAGTTTTGCTATGTTGCTGAGGCTGGCCTCGAACCTGCTGTTGTTCTGCTTTTCAGCCTCCCAAGTTGCTGGGATTAAAGCTGTATACTATCATGCCCGGCTACATTTACTCATTTTTAAATAGTTTGAGCTGACTGTGTACAATCAACAAATACTTACCTGCTTCTCTTCATCTGGCATGTTTTTTTTTCCAGTTCTATTAGGTATTCTTCATCTAGTTCAGTGGAACTCACACCATTATCAGCTTTGTTCTCAGCCTTATCCACTCCTGGCTCCTCCTCCTCGAATGAGGCACTGCAGTCATGAAAATACTCCTCTTCCCCCTGGTCGTCCTGGGGATGGGCCTTGTCATCCTTCGGCAGCTTGCTCTGGGAATGCTCATCTTTGGGATCAGGAACTGAAGGGCTCGCACTCTCTGCTTCCTGGGGATCTGTAACCTTCAAACCATTGAACAGATCCTCTGGAACCTTACAGTTCTCTGACTTCTCCTCCATGCTGAATTCAGAGAGGGAGGGAGGCTGAAGCCTTGGGAAAGAAAAAGCTTCTGTTATGTAATGATGTTTATATTCTAAAAACTAATAATTCTGCCTTTCACACCTAAACAAACCTTTGCATCAAAGCCCAAAACACATCCTAACTTCCTTTCACTGGAATACATTATTCAAAAATAGATTATGGTGGCCTATCTGTAATCTCCCCCAACTTGGGAGGCTGAAGCAGGACGATGGAAAGTTCAAGGCCAGCCTTGGCAATTTAGTAAGACCCTCAGCAACTTAGCAAGACCTTATCTCAAAATAAAAAACAGAAAGGATTGGGGATATAGCTCAATGGTAACCCTCCCCTCTACAAAAAAGTCATCATGAACCCATGTAATGCCAAATATTATTTTAACTGATTTACTTTTTCCTTGTCAAATTTGGTATCAGAACTACTTATAAGCACCGAGACCAAACTCCCCACTCCCACCCTGGCAACACCTCCACAAGTTGGGAATCCAACCTAAGGCCTCACTGCTACTGAGGACATGCTCAGGCCCTAACAAGAGATGGATTTTAAGGTGACTCTCCCATGTTCTCTGCTGGCATTCTGCAGGCGTAGTTTAAAAAAAAAAAAAAGAGTAGCTATAACACTGGTGAGAAAAATGAAGGCCCAGGGCCCGACCACTGGGCTACATCCTTTATATTGAGACAGGGTCTCATTAAGTTGCTGAAGCTAGCCTAGAACTTATGATCTTCTGCCCAAGTGGAAGACCTCATTTTTATTCAGTGAATGATCGAGACATGAATAAGAAAACACGGTCTGTCTTTACCAGCAACACCACCAAAATCCCAAGAGCAAGCTTCTGGTGGAGCTTAAAATGGAATCCGTGCCCAAACAGCGATCAGTAACCAAAATGCACGTGATAAAGCACACCTAGCTAATACTGGAAAGCGAGACTGCGCGCAGCGGGTCCTTATGAGGATCCTCGTGGGGATCAAAATCAGGCTCTTAGAGGGGGTAGTTCTCAACCCTCGCTGCGTAACAACACTTGGAATGGTTTAGAAGTATTGTCGTCCTGCTTAGATTCTGATTTCTTGGTAGGGAGTCGCGCCGGGGGATCTACAGTTAAAAAATTTTTAAAGTATACTAGGGGATTCTAATGTGCAGCCAGTGAAGAACCACTGCTCTAGAAGCTGAGTCAGACCGCCAAGAGCCCCGCCCTTCCAGTCGCAGCAAAATCACGCCAATGACCCTTGTGTCGCGACAAGAGTCCGAATTCACCCTAGCTCGTTCTACGAAAACTTAATTAAAACACCAAGATGAGTAATAGGGAGATTTCGCCTCCAGAGCAAAGTCCTGTTTCTCCCCGCTCCCGGGTCAAGGAAAAGAACGCAGTTTGCAGGGTCATGAAAGTGCTACCCTGCGCTTCCCAGGAGATGATCCCCCAGCCCAGTTCCTCACCGTCACGCCACCAGACCCACCCGGCTACTCACAGCCTCACAGATCCTGCGGTCTCTACCTAGCCAGTCTCCGAGACCTTCTACTTCCGCTCAGTCAGGTGCACTTCCGCCGGCGCCGACCAATGGCGTCGTGGTTGGCAAAGCATTCTGGGAAATGTAGTGGCAGCTTCAGGGAGGAAGGGTGTTCAGTCACTGCGTTGATCTCGTTGTACGGACCGAAAGTACGAAAGACGGCTGCCATCTTGAGTTACGGCAAAACTCCAAGTTACTCTTATCAGGAAAGTGGAAAAAAAATTTAAAAGAAGAAGAATAAATAAATAAATAAATGAAAATCTGGCCAGGCGCGGTGATAACGCCTCTACTCCCAGCCGCTCCAGAGGCTGAAGCAGTTCAAAGCCAGCTTCAGCAAAAAGCGAGGTGCTAAGCAACTCAGCGAGACCCTGTCTCTAAATAAAATACAAAATAGGGCTGGGGATGTGGTTCTGTGGTCGAGTGTCCCTGAGTTCAATTCCTAGTACCAAAAATAAAATAAAATAAAATAAAATAGCTGGAGAGAATTAACTAGGCTCCTTTTCTGCCCTTCCACCTTCTACTGTATGTGGTTGCAGAAAGAAGGCCCGCATTACACTTTAAAAGCCAGCAACCTTGCCAAGCGTGGTGGCCCGCACCATAATCCCAACAGCATGGGAGGTTGAGGCAGGAGGATCATGGATTCAAAGCCAGCCTCAGCAAAAGCCAGGTGCTAAGCAACTCAGTGAGACCCTGTCTCTAAATAAAATACAAAATAGGGCTGGGATGTGGCTCAGTGGTCAAGTGCCTCTCAGTTCAATCCCCGGTAGCCCCTTAAAAAAATCTGTCCTAGTTCAAGGCCAACCTCATTAATTCAGTGAGGCCCTAAGCAACTTAAGAGACCCGGTTTCAAAACAGATAAAAAGGGTTGAGGATGTCGCTCAGGAGCACCCCTGCACTCAATCCCTAGTGCAAAATAAATAAATAAATAAATAAATAATAAAGTCCCTGTTTATTTTACTCTTTCATTCTGACTTCTGCCATGCTAGCAATATATAGACGAATCCGGAAATAAGCGGTTCTCAGTGTCTTTTAAAGGGTCCATTGCGCAAACAGTTTTCATGATGATGCTACGTTGTGATTTGCGTTTTCACATTCATTTTCTTGTGAATGTACAGTGCAACTTTCCAGAGGCTGTGTATCATGTGATAGTACAACTGATTAAATGCAAAGGAGACATGAGATTCCAGCTGTCTTCGATTAGCCAAAGATTTCCTAGATTTTTAAAACAATGCCACTCTTCTCACTGGATTAAAAAAAAAGTCATTATTTAAAAATATAAACATTACTTATAAAATATTATTTATGTTAGTTATCATATAATGGGTGTATTGTTACCATAAATGAATAAATAAACAAAAAATTTTAATTTTGAGTTATGATTTTTAATATGGTAAATATTAATAGGTATAAACTGCCGAGCACAGAGGCACATGCCTGTAAGCCCAGGGGCTCGAGAGGCCGAGGCAGGGGGATCGAGGGTTCAAAGCCAGCCTCAGCAAAAACAGGTGCTAAACAATTCTGTGAGACCCTGTCTCAAAATAAAATACAAAATAGGGCTGTGGATGTGGCTCAGCAGTCAAGTGCCCCTAAGTTCAATCCCCACATGAATAGGTATAACCCCCATGAACAAAAACTTTTTGTGGTCTTTAATAATTTTAAAGAGTGAATTCTGGCCCTGAAACCAAAAGGGAGTTGTTGGGGCTGAGGTTGTGGCTCAGTGGTAGAGTGCTCACCTGGTGTGCATGAGGCACTGGGTTGGATCCTCAGCACCACATAAAAATAAAATAAAGATATTGTGCCCACCACGTAAAAAAAAGAAAGTGTGGGGGGGAGTTGTTGGGAATATAAAATTGAAATACATTGACCACCCTCAAGATAGCTAGACATATACAAAACAATAATAGCTGAGCATTAGTTTTCTTTAGTTCTCAGAAACTATTGGGAGAAACTTTTTCAGGAAGAACACCGAACTTGCTTTTTGAATTTATATCTGAATGAGGTCATATATACAGTTGTATTTTGTGTAACTGGAAAGCTTTAATATAGAGAAGTAAACATCAAAAGCCTATCACAGGACAGGGGATATAGCTCAGTTGGTAGAGTGCTTGCCTCACACGCACAAGACCCTGGGTTGGATCCCCAGCACAGCACCAAAAAAAAAAAAAAAAAAAAAAAAAAAAAAATCATACTTTAGTCCTTTATGAGAAGTTCCATTAATTAAATTTTGATATAATGGAAAGCTTGTTAGCTGGGCACGGTGACACACGCCTGTAATCCCAGCACTTGGGAGGCTGAGGCAGGAGGATCATGAGTTCAAAGCCAGCCTCAGCAATGGCAAGGCACTTAGCAACTCAGTGAGACCCTGTCTCTAATAAAATACAAAAAAGGGCTGGGGAGCTGGGCACGGTGACACACGCCTGTAATCCCAGCACTTTGGGAGGCTGAGGCAGGAGGATCGCGAGTTCAAAGCCAGCCTCAGCAATGGCGAGGCACTTAGCCACTCAGTGAGACCCTGTCTCTAAATAAAAATACAAAAAAGGGCTGGGGATGTGATCCAGTGGTCGAGTGCCCCTGAGTTCAATCCCCGGTAACCACAAAAAAAAAAAAAAAGGGCTGGGGATGTGGCCCAGTGGTCGAGTGCCCCTGAGTTCAATCCCCAGTACCAAAAAAAAAAAAAAAAAAAAAAAGTAATGGAAAGCTTGTAAATTTTATTTTTTATTTGTTTTTGTTTGGTTTGGTTTGGTTTGGTACTAGGGGTGCTTTACTACTAAGCTAAGTCCCAGTTTCTTTTTAATTTTTTTTTTTTAAATTTGAGGCAGGGTCTTGCTAAGTTGCTGAGGCTGGCCTTGAACTTGTGATCCTCCTGTCTCAGCCTCCCCAGTCGCTGGGATTACAGGTGTGTACTACCACACCCAACTATATAAGGCTGTCAATTTTAGAGGTAAATAAATACAACGAACGTGAGTTACAATGTCAATTCTTTTACTTAATTAGCTGTCTAACTTTGAACAAAACATGTAGTTACTAATGTTCATGGATTATATACTTAAGTGCCATATGCTTTAGGTGGATTGTTTGATTATTTGAGTTCTAATTCTGCCTCTGGTACCATGCTAGCTGTGTGATTTCGGGTCCAGTTACTCAATGCTTCTAAACTTTAATATATAATTTTACCCACATGTAAATATTGGGATGATACCTACTACATAGTTTGTTGGGAGAAAGAAATGCTATGATCTAGCCTGGCATGGTGGCGCATGGTTATAATCCCAGCTGCTCAGGAGGCTGAGGCAGGAGGATCACAATTTTAAAGCCAGCCTCAGCAACTTAGTGAGACCCTAAGCAACTTAGCAAGACCCGGTTTCAAACTAGAAAATAAAAAGGGTTGGGGATGTGGCTGAATGGTAAAGCACCTCTGGGTTCAATCCTTGGTAAAAAAAAAAAAAAAAAAAAAAAAATTGAGGCCAGCCTCAGCAACTTAGATCATGTCTCAATATAAAATATAAAAAGGGCTGGGGACAAGCCAGGCACAGTGCGCGCACTCCTGTAATCCCAGCACTCGGGAGGCTGAGGCAGGAGGATCGCTAGTTCAAAGCCAGCCTCAGCAATGGCGAGGCACTTAGCAACTCAGTGAGACCCTGTCTCTAATAAAATACAAAAAAGAGCTGGGGATGTGGCCCAGTGGTCAAGAGCTCCTGAGTTCAATCCTCAGTACCCCCCCCCCCCCCCCAAAAAAAAAAAATAGGGCTGGGGACATAGCTCAAAAAAAATTATGTAATCTAGAAGACAAGTATCACAGGGCTTGGCACTTAATGCTTAATGAATGTTAGGGACAATATTATTATATAGCAAGACTTGTTCCAGCAGCTGGGGACAGGAAGCCTAATAAGACACAGTTCCTATCTTCCTCTGAGGAAGAGAGAAAGGTAGAAAGGAGACATAAAGGAAAGACAAGGAAAAATATTTTAATTCAGAAGTTCTGCATACTTTTCCCAGTCTGTCATTCCTCAAGCCAGTCTCTCTTCCAGGCCTGTTACTCCCAAATTCCTGGGAAATCTGTAAATCTACCTGTGCACCATTCATTAACCCCACAATAGGTAGATTAAGCAGAGAGAGAGACATGATATCTTGAGGAATCTATGATTCAGAGGACTTTGCAGGGCTATCTACTGATCAGATAAATGAAGACCATGTCAGCTTAAGGATCCTGAGATGGACCAGACCACCAGAACCCATCTCGAGATCACTGGACTGATATTATTCTTACACACCTTGCCATACCCACTCCTCATCAAGTTCCCTTTAAAATAAAAGCTGGAAACCCCCAAATATTCTCCCTTGAGTGCATGTTCCTTGCTTTACTTTCAAGGCAGGTCTCTCTTGAATACGAGAGAACATATTCTCCCTTGAATATGTTTCTTCTTTCCTAAACAATCTATGTCTCTGACTGTGAGTGCTGAAATTCCTTTCTGTCACATATGCCAAGAACCTAGGTCAAGTTCCCTCTTCTCTTTAGGAACTCCTCCAACCCTACTTCAGAGACATCTCTGGTGACAGGAGCTTACAAGGTAGTGGAGGAGTGCAGCAGGGAGATGATGGGGCTACTGAACCTAGGGAAGAGGCAGTCTTCACACCAAGAAGAACCCAAATTCAATTGGCCCAGTTTGGTAGGTCTTCACTAATGAGACGATTCAAGTTAGTTTCTTGAAATAGGAATAGTTCATTTAGTGGGAAAAAAAAAAAAAAGAAAAAACCACGAGAGGCTAAGAACATGGAAGCAGGGACATGAAAATAGCAGTAATGTTTGGGGAATAATAAATAGTTGCATATTGCTAAACTATATTGCATTAAGCAAAAAAAAAACCCAACAATAACAAACAAACAAACAAACAAACAAAAAAAAAAAAACGCTTTTTGGAGGGGGTTACTAGGGATTGAACCCAAGGAGGGATTGAACTCTACCACTGAGCTACATCCCCAGCCCATTTTATTTTTTATTTTGAAACAGGGCCTTGCATAGTTGCCAAGGCTGACCCCAAACTTGTGATCCTCCTATCTCAGCCTCCAAAGTCTCTGGGATCACAGGCATGCACCACTATGCCCATCTAAGAAACACATTTTTAATTGTGGAAGCCCACAGGCCAGTTCCTGGAACCAGAAAGATTTTCTTAGTCCTTATAATCGTAAAAGGAAAGGAGATGTTTTCCATTTACAGGGTGGTTCTATTGTTTTTTTCCCCAGGGAAGAGACTGTGTCTGCCTTAATTACCGCTGCAAAGGGTCAGGGAATGTCTTTTTACCACATGGGCACTTGAGACTTTTTTAGGAATTTATGGCCAAAACACTGGGTACTCAGCTCTGAGTTGAATAAACAAATATTGAAGCTTTTAGATTGTTCTACAAATTAAATGCTGCCACATATTTTCTAAAACTCAGAATATGATGGAAAAAAGATATTTTAATATTAATAGCACTTAGTTCAGTGAGTACTCAGATGTTTGTTGTCATAACTATTGTTATTAATGAAGATTTCACAGATATGAATCTGTGTATTACAGATAATAAGATTTCACAGATCATTTTTATGATCAGTTGAAATAGAAATTTTATTATTCTGTTACTAATGACCATTGATAATATTATTTATAGTGGTGATATTTGTGAAATTTTCATTCACACCCCTCCCTTAGACAGAGGCCAGAGCACCTATGTTTGTTGAAATAATGGATACAGAACTTGAAGGAATGTGTAATGTGTGCCAGGTGCCATATGGGGTCTAGTGGTGGGGGTAGCAATGAGTCAAGAGAGTAGCAAAGGAGCCAGGTTTCCCCCTGCTTTTCTTTCAGCGGGGTTGGGGGAGCAGCTGGGAGGTTTCTTGGTGAAATATGTCTATTCTCCCTCAATCAGTAAGGAATTGCCCACTTTATCTGTGACCAACTCTGTGCTAGGAACAGGGCAGGGACTAGGCAGAAATGAGCCAATCTCAGGCCTTAAGAATGATGGCGGGGGTGGGGGCTGGGGTTGTGGCTCAGTGGCAGAGCGCTCGCCTCGCACGTGCGCGGCCCGGGTTCGATCCTCAGCACCACGTAAACATAAATGCATTAATTTGCATTGTGTACAACTAAAGTAAATAAATAAATATTTAAAAAAAAAAAAGAATGATGGGGGATATAACAGGAGTGCCCCACCACCACCCGTGTGTGTGTGTGTGTGTGTGTGTGTGTGTGTGTGTGTTACTGGGGATGAACCCAGGGGCACTCTACCACTGAACCCAGCCCTTTTAGTTTTTAAATTTGAGACAGGGTCTCACTAAGTTGCTGAGACTGGCCTTGAACTTGTGATCCTCCTTCCTCAGCCTCCTGAGTATTGGTATTACAGGTGTGTCCCAGCATGTCCAGCTAGAGGAGATCCATTTTCAAGGGTGATCCTTAAGAGTCGTTAGCATGACAACTGGATGGCTGTCTGGTATGATGATGAAGAGCACAGATTCTGGAGTCACACTGCCCTGATTTGAAGTCCTGTTCTGCCTCTTACTAGCTATGTGATCATAGATGCATGAGTGAATCTTTTTTTTTTTTTTTTTTTTAAACTGGGGATTGAACTCAGGGGCACTCGACCACTGGGCCACATCCCCAGCCCTTTTTTGTATTTTATTAGAGACAGGGTGTCACTGAGTTGCTAAGTGCCTCGTCATTGCTGAGGCTGGCTTTGAACTCGTGATCCTCCTGCCTCAGCCTCCCAAGTGCTGGGATTACAGGCGTGCGCCACCACGCCCGGCTGCATGAGTGAATCTTGATGCTATAATATGGATGTAATGGCAGTTCTGGCCTCATAAGGTTTTGTGATGCTTAAATAACATAATGAAACTAAAATACTTAGTATAGTCCTTGAAACATGCCATTAACCTAAAACAAATTGCTTTGTACACAAGACAGAGACAGAAATCACTCCTGCCTTCCCCGGTGACTTTTTATGCACAGACCTTGCTAAACTTTTGGGAAGCTCTGTGCGTCTGTCTCGGAGTGAATGATTTAGGCTGTGCTAGACTGACTCAGTCTCTTCCATGCTCAGGGTGGGTATACACACACTACAAGTCTTACTGAGCTTGGCTTTCCAAACAGAATCTTACACTATGGATCTCTCATTCTGGCCTCCATTATTTTCCTTATCTCCAGGATTGGGGTTCCTGTATTTGCCAAAGCAGTGTTCAATATCCAGGGACAGTCAGGGATGCCAAGTGTATTCCTTGAGAATGATTACCTATCTATCTATCAACGACATGATTAAGGTGTGGATCTTGCATACAGTGTTTCCAAAAGATACTATTACTTTTTGAGGCTCACAAAGATGGCGATGTTTGGGGTGCTGCAGTCAGACATGCTAAATGTTATGACAGGAACAGGTGATAGCTACAACCGCACAAGTGCAAACACTGACCAAAAAAGATTTGGCTGGAGCTTACCCTACAGGGAAGGGTCTCAGCTTCCTGGAAGTGAACAGCCAGCTGCTGCTCACGTATCTCATGCGTTTGAGCCACCTCATCCTGAACCAAGCCTCAGGAGGATCTCTTCAGGAACACATCACAGTTTTGAGACTAGTAGAGATGTTCACAGTTTTGGGAAACACTTCATCCCTTGGACCAAAGACTGAAGTATCAAATTGACAAACTGGTCAGGAACACAGTGACAGGCAACCTCAGTGGGAATGACCCACTTTGTCTTAAGCCTCATCCCAGGCACACGATGAGCCAGTTGAGCTCTGAGGATGGACAGGAAGTTGAAATAGAGTCTGAGGCTTCCGGGGAGATATCTACTAAAGGAGTATCCAAGAAATATGTCCCACCATGCTTTGTTCATGATGAAACAGAAACTAAGCAGGAGAAAAAGCACCTGGAATAAGCCAAGAGACGGGCATCGAGCAGCAGTTATTCCTGAACTTGAGCAGTACTCAGGTGCTCCAGAGGAAATCCGAGATGTTCACCATCCTCATGTCACTTGCCAGTCAAAAGGACCAAGGTAGGGTTAGCTATGAGGAGAGCATGACGGCATCTGTAAGTGTCAGTAAGCAAGAGAAAGGACCACAAAAACAAGCAACAGGAGCTCACAGCTTCTTTCCCTCATGCTCAGTGACATCAGCACATTGACAGGAGGATCACTCAGCTTGATGAGGACCAGAATCCTGTTAAGAAGCAGAAGAAGGCTGGGCGTGGCGGCACACACCTATAATCTCAGCGTCCTGGGAGGCTGAGGCAGGAGGATCCAGGGTTCAAAGCCAGCCTCAGCAACTGCGAGGCACTTAGCAACTCAGTGAGACCCTGTCTCTAAATAAAATACAAAAAAGGGCTGGGGATGTGGCTCAGTGGCCGAGTACCCTTAATTCAATCCCCGGTACCCCCCACCAACAAAACAAAACAAAAACCAAAGCAGAAGAAGATACCCAAGAAAAGTCAGAAGAAGTAAGTCTTTCAGAGGCAGCGACGATTATGGGTAGACACGTTTTATGTACTTTTTGTCATCCTGGGATACTTCTAATTTCATTGTGTGTAGGTTTTTTCCCTTGGAATTCATTGTTGCTTTGGATATGTGGAAAGATCTTTAGTAAAACTGATTTTACTTTTGGAAAAAAAATACTATTGCTTTTCATTTTTTCCCCAGTTCCAATCTTCAAATTGAGATTTCAGATAGGAGACATAATCAAGAATTCATATTCTAAATATTTAAATTTCTAATTTTCAGTTTTCCCAATGGAAATATAACATGAGCCACATACATAATTTAAAAATTTCTAGTAGCAGCATTAAAAATAGTAAAAGAAGTGAAATTAATTTAATAACATTATTAAATAAAATTCATAACATTTTATTTAAACACATATGTAAATAATATAAAATTATTATTATTATCATTATTTTTGGCATTAGGGATTCAACTCAGGGCTGCTTTACCTTTGAGCTATAGTCTTTCTTATGTTCTATCTTAAGACTGTGTCTCTCTAAGTTCCTGAGGCTGGCCTTGAACTTGCAATCCTCCTGCTTCAGTCACCCAAGTAGCTGGGATTACAGGCATATGTCACCATGCCTGGCATTATTACAAAAATTATTAACAAGTTATTTTATGTTTTCTTATTTATACTAAGTCCTTGAGATAATGTATTTTACTGTTATGGTATATCTTAATTTGAGCATAAAATTTTCATAAAAATACTTGAATTTTTATTCCTATTTCATGAAATTTGCAGTTTAAAAAGTAGATTCATGGAATCAAAATTTTTTCAACTGGGGCTGGGGTTGTGGCTCAGCAGTAGAGCACTCGCGTAGCATGTGCGCGGCATTGGTTCGATCCTCAGCACCACATAAAAATAAACACATTGTGTACAACTAAAGCAAATAAATAAATATTAAAGATTTTTTCAACTATACTTCCCAATAACTTAACCAGACTTTAGCTTTTAGTTTAATGAATTAAAATTAAATAAAATGAGAAACTCAAGACCTTGATTGTATTAGGTAAATTTCAAATGTGCAGTTGTCCCAAATGACTGTTGGCTACTCCTGACTCATTCATGAGAGGTTCAGACTTTCCAGAACAACAAATATTTGTAGACAATGTTTTTGGGTGGCAATACTAAGACTGAACCCAGGGGTTCTTTTTAACTCTATTTTATTTTGACACAAGCTCTTGGTAAATTGCCGAGGTTGGCCAAGAACTTATGCTCCTCTTTATACTGTCTCCTGGGTGGCTGGAATTATAGGCATGCACCACCATGCTTGGCTCATAGAGAACCTATGCGTGGCAGGGGCTGTGCTCATTATTTTACATTTCAAAAAAAAAATATTTCTGTAGTTGTAGATGGAAAGCATGCCTTTATTTTATTTGTTTATTACTATGTGGTGCTGAGGATCAAAGGGGCAAGGCAAGTGCTCTGCCACTGAGCTATAGCCCCAGCCATATTTTACATTTTTAATTGTAGGTAATCCTTACAATAACTTTAGCCTCCTTATTTATTTATGTATGTATTTATTTAGTACTAAGGATTGAACCTAGGGGTGCTTTACCACTGAGCTACATCCATAGCTGTTTTTCTTTTTTCTTTTTAAATTTTGAGACAGGGTTTAAGTTGTTGAGGGCCTTGCTAAGTAGCTGAGGCTGATCTCAAACTTGTGAACCTCCTGCCTCAGCCTCCTGAGTTGCTGAGATTACAGGGGCACACCACTGCACCTAGCATGATTCATGTTTTTAAAGTTTGGTTTTGGTGTGGTGAATAGATGATTAAAAACAAGGATGAGGGCTGGGGTTGTAGCTCAGTAGTAGAGCACTTGCCTAGCACATGTGAGACCCTGGGTTCGATCCTCAGCACCACATAAAAAATAAATAAATAAAACAAAGTTATTATGTCCATCTACAACTAAAAATTTTTAAAAAACTAAAATTAAAAAAAAAAAAAGGAGTGAAAGTAAGGAAGCCAAAACTGGCATGGTGGTACATGCCTGAGAGACCAGCTACTCAGAAGGCTCCCCAGGAAAAGCCCCAGGTCAAGGCCAGCCTGGGCACTTTATGGAGACTATGTCTCAAATGAAAAATAAAAAGGACTGGGGCTGTAGCTCAGCGGTAAAGCATCCTTGTATCATAATTCCCAGTATCACAAAAAGGAGAAAACTCATGTATAATTTTTTTTTTTTTTTTTTTTTTTTTTTGTGGTACCAGGGATTGAACTCAGGGGCACTTGACCACTGGGTCACATGCCCAGCCCTTTTTTGTATTTTATTTAGAGACAGGGTCTCACTGAGTTGCTAAGTGCCTTAGTCTCACTGAGTCGCTAAGTGCCTCTTCATTGCTGAGGCTGGCTTTGAACTTGCGATCCTCCTGCCTCAGCCTCCCAAGTGCTGGGATTACAGGCGTGCGCCACCGCACCCGGCTTATTAGTGCTTTTCTAATTGCTGTATGGTCTTGATGCCAAATCTTTGCTGGTTCCACGTATAGAGATTATTTATTCTAAATTTGTCATTTCAATTTTTGAAACGTATCCTTTGATGAATAACAAGTTCTTAATTTTAAATAGCTAAATCAATCTTACTTTTTTTCAGTCAACACTTTTTATGTTTTTTTTTTTTTTTTTTAAAGCAATCATTTTTTACTCCAGGGTAAAAACAAACAAACAAACAAACAAAACTTAGATTTTCTATTTAAAAATAAGTTTTGTTTTGACATTTATGTCCTTAATGCATCTGGAGTTGATTTTTAGATATAGTGTGAGGGAGGAATCCAATTTCTGTTTTTTTTTTTCTAAGATGATGACTTTTTTTTTTTTTTTTTTTTTTGGCACTGGGGATTGAACTCAGGGGCACTTGACCACTGGGCCATATCCCCAGGCCCCCCCCCCCCCTTTTGTATTTTATTAGAGACAGGGTCTCACTGATTTGCTAAGTGCCTTGCAATTGCTGAGGCTGGCTTTGAACTCGCAATCCTCCTGTCTCAGCCTCCCAAAGTGTCATGTATAATTCTTAATCTTTTTTTTTTTTTTTTTTTTTTTTTGGTGGTCCTAGGGATTGAACCCAAGGCCTTGTGCATATGAGGCAAGCATTTTACCAACTGAGCTATATCCTCAGCCCATAATTCTCAATCATTTTTACTGACACCTCCCCCCATTAAAATGAAACCTGAAATTCCTTACCAGGGCCACAAGGCCCATGTATCTGGTCCCACCTCCTTCTCTGACGTCCCCTGGTACTATTTTCCTACTCTTTCATTGAGCTGCTCTCGGATCCTAAAACACAACAATTCGTTCCCATCTCCAAACCTTTGTGCTCAATGTTCCCTCTGCGGGATGCCATTAACAATCCTCCACCGCTTGCTCATTCTCATTCTTCAGGGCTTCCCTCAAGGCCACTGCAGGAGCTGCCTCTATTATGTTACCCCCCCTGTATCGCCTTCATATCATTCATCACCATCTGGAACAGTCTGAACTATTTACTTGATTATTATAACTCCCTCTGCCAGAGTAACATTTCACGAGGATAGAGATCTTGTCAGTCTTATTTGCTGTGAAATCTCTCAATTTCCAGATTCTTACATGCCTGGCATGCTATAGGCACTTAAGTATTTGTTTTATAAATGGATGAGACTCGTAAGTACTGTTATTAAAAATGAGAAGTCTGAGGCCCAGAAAGGTTAAAATCTTCCCCCAAGTTCACATACGCTAGAAGAACAGAGCAGGAAATTAACGCCTGGTCTACCCACAGAGTGTACATTCTAAAGGACAAAGAGGCTGGTCAGATATAGTAACCTTAATTGCAGAGAGAAGTGGCTTTGAAGGTGATTTATATCTATAAAATATGCATATGGTTCCATATCTGGCAGGAAAACCCTGCAGTTTTTAGCATCAGGAAAATGACTCAGAGCCCCATTAAAGATAAGGTCTTTACGGCTAGTGATGGATGGATGAAGGCACCATGTGTCGTGGAGACTGTCAGTCTTGCAGGGAGTCATTCAGAAGGATGCCAAAACCAGCCTCCTGCTCCCACTTACCCGATTGCCCGACCCCCCTTTGCCCTCAACCTTTTGCATTTGGCCAAGAAAGAATCCAGGGCCTCAGTCACAAATGCGATGCCTTCTGTGGGACACATCCCCCGGACCAGACAATTTATTCTAAGTTATATTTCCAGCCCTCTCTTTATCATATTAAACGCCGATGTTCATTTCAAAGCACAAAGCGTTGTGTTCATGATGTACAAACCACTGCAAGTCCAGGCAGGAAGCCAATTTGTGCCCAGTGGGTGACAAGGTCAGGAGACTGAAGAAGGGGACATTTGCTGAGCACCAACAGGATGCCAAGCACAGCGCTGAACACTTGCAATTGTCCTTGTCCTTGCTGAATCCTCCCAGCTCCCCTCCAAGGGGGAGGAAACCATTTCAGTCCAGAAAGGACACTCTGTTCAGGTCAGAGCAGAGGTAGTGGACATCTGGAGAGCTGAGCCGGCTACAGATTTCTCAGCAGGAAGCTGAGTCCAGGACTGAGATTTCACATTGGACTTATATCCTCAGGCTTATGTTTTTTAAAAAAAACTTTAAAAACTTAATTTTATTAGTTCACTTTTTTTTTTTTTTTTAATATGGTGCTAAGGCTAGGTAAGTGCTCTACCACTGAGCCACAACCCAGTCCTCAGGCTTGCCTGTGATTACCCCTGTCCCCAGCCCCTGTTATTCTCTTTTACAGAATTCTATGACATGAGCCGGGCACGGTGGCGTATACGTATAATCCCAGCACTTTGGGAGGCTGAGGCAGGAGGATCGCTAGTTCAAAGCCAGCCTCAGCAAAGGCGAGGCACTGAGCAACTCAGTGAGACCCTGTCTCTAACAATATACAAAAAAAGGTCTGGGGATGTGGCCCAGTGGTCAAGTGCACCTGAGTTCAATCCCCAGTACCACAAAAAAAAAAAAAAAAAAAAAAAAAAAAGAATCCTATGACATGAATCACGGCACTTTTTTTTTTTTTTTTTAGTTGTTGATTGGCACAATACCTTTTTTATCTTATTTATTTATGTGGTGCTGAGGATCGAAACTGGTGCCCTACACATGCAAGACAAGTGCTCTATCACTGAGCCACAACCCCAGCCCAAGAATCACGGCACTTTTAAGTATTTTCAATTACTTCTTTCTTCCTCCTCTTTCTCCCTCTCTCCTTCCCACCTCCTTGTCCTCCACCTCTTCCTTCTCTTTTGGTGCTGGGGATGGAACCCAGGGCCTTGAGCATGCTAGGCAAGCACTCTAACACCAAGCTGTCTCCCCTGCTCTCCTTTACTTATTTCTTGTAGGACTTTTCTGGTACAGAGAAAGTATAATAGAGTTTTAGAGGAAGTGTTGGAAAACGTTTTCTGTGAAGGGCCGGAAACAGAATATTTTAGGCTTCGTGGGCCCTGTGGTTTCTGAGGCAGCCCTTCATCTGCTGTTGGTTATGAGAAAGTAGCCTAGGTACCACAATAATGAATGAGAACAGCTGTGTGCCAATAAAACTTTATTTACAAAACACAGGCACCAGGCTGGACTTGGGCTGCAGGCTATAGTTTGTTGACCTCTGGTTTAGAGCACAATTATGGGATCAGATTGGCCAAGATTGTGTCCCAGATCAACCCTGACTAGTCCTATCACCTTGACAAGTTCTTTAGTTTCAATATGCTTTAGATTCCATAGCTATGCAAAGAGATAGTAGCTGTACTTTCCTCCTAAGGCTCTAAGGGACACACATGTCAAATACACAGAGCCTGTCTTTTAAAAATTATAATCTTTGCAACCTTATCCTTTATATGTCATGAGGTAGGGGCCACATCAGCTGTCTAATTGGTGCCTGGCACAGTGCCTTGAAAAAAGCAGGCAGTCAGGGCTTGGTGTGGTGGCACAACTATAGTATTATCTACTAGAGAGGCTGAGGCAGGAGAGAGTATTGAACCCAGGAGTTTGAGGCCATTCTGGGTAACATAGCAAGACCCTGTCTCAAAAAAAAAAGTAAGTAATCAAGAAACATTGTTAACAAATCAGTGCATAAATGCATCATTTCCTTTTAGCCCCCAAATAAGAAAACCATGGTTTGTTTTATGTTGATTAAAAAAAAAATGTACATTCAGGCTTTTCTCTTTTAAATGCATAAAAATTTCCCCAAGCCTAACTTTTAGCTGGATTATTTATATGACTAAGACTTCAACTGTGTTAGCTAGCTTTCAATTAATGTAACAAAATTCCTTGGATAATCAACTTAAAAAGAAGAAAGGTTGGGGCTGGGGCTATGGCTCAGCGGTAGAGTGCTTGTCTTGCATGTGTGAGGCCCTGGGTTCGATCCTCGGCACCACATAAATAAAATAAAGGTCCTGTCTCCACCTACAACTAAAAAAACATTAAAAAGAAGAAGAAAGGTTTATTTTGGCTCACACTGAAGGAGGTTTCAGTCCACGGTTGGTTGGTCTCACGGCTTTTGGACGTATGGTGAGGCAGCACTTCATGGCAAGAATGCCTGGTGGAGAAAGCTGCTCACCTTATGGCATTTGGGAGCAAAGGCAGAGACAAGGAGGGGCCTGAGATCCAATATACCCTTCAAGGGCACCCCCATGACCCAACTTCCTCTCACTAGGCCCAACCTCTTAACGATTCTAGCACCTCCTGATAGCACCACGGACTCTGGACCAAGCCTGTAACACATGGGCTTCTGGGGAACATTTCAGACCCGACATCGACATTGACATTGCATCAATTCAGGCTAAAATGTACCTGGATCCAGAAAAAAAGGGTAGCTTTCATTGTGCAAATCAAAACATATTATGGGGGAAGCTGATCAAAACACCACCTTCTTTAAGAACCGTCTGTTTGTCCAAACGAACGACTTCACAGTACCCTGTGTCTTTGAGTACAAGACCATGGAAGTACTCAATAGCACCCTTAAGATCATTTGAGGCCATCCCTTAAATATAATTCAGTATATAAAATATTGTGGAGCTTCCCTTTCTTTGTATTTTTTCCCCTTTGTATTTTAAAACATTAGTTACGTCCATTTTAGCAGACTCCTTGGATGAGTTGATATTTAATAAGTAGTTACAGGTATTTTAAAGGCACAGATTAGGAAGGAGACAATCCAGCTTTCTCATTTTTACTGTCCTGTGTGCAATTATCCCCATGTTTAGAGACTGTAGACAAAATGATTGTGATTGATCTGTGATTTTTCTTTCTTTTTTTTTTTTTTTTTTCTTTTTTTTTTTTTTAAACCATGGTACATTGACTCAAGTTTTTCAAAGAAGCTAAGATCTTTAGAGCTCTGGGACCCACTGGTGAAATCTCCCTCGACTTCCTTGTGTGTGTTAGTATTTCAACTTCCTTGTGTGTGTTAGTATTTCAAGCTAAGTGCATTGTTATAGTTTGGATCTTAGTCGTTCCCCAAAGTCCATGTGGTAGAGGTTTACACTCCAGTGTGGTGCTATTGGGAGGTGGTGGAGCCTTTAAAAAGTGGGACCTAGTGTGACGGGTCTTCAGGTCAGGGGGGTATTCCTTGAAGGGGATAGTAGGACCTCAACCAATTCCCTCTTTCTTTCACTTCCTGTCCAGGAGGTGAGTGGTTTGTTCCACTGTGCACTCCCTATCGGGTGCTGCCCCGCCACAGGCCCAAAAGAAATGGCCATGTGATCAAAGACTGAGACCCCTAAAGCTATGATCCAAAATAAACCTTTCCTCTTTATAAGTTGATTATCTCAGGTATTCTTTTTTTTTTAAATATATTTATTTATTTGCTTTAGTTGTATACAGTGCATTTCTTTATTTTTATGTGGTGCTGAGGATTGAATCCAGGCTGCGCACGTGCTAGGCGAGCGCTCTACCGCTGAGCCACAACCCCAGCCCCAGGTATTCTTTATAGCAATGGAAAACTGACTAATGAATGTACTTATGGTACATTTTGCCCTTTATTCTTTCTTTCTTTCTTTCTTTTTTTGTGGTGCTGGGGATTGAAATCAGGGCCTTGTGCATGCGAGGCAGACACTCTACAAACTGAGCTATAGCTCCAGCCTCCATCTTGCCCTTTATTATTGAATTTTACACTAGTGTGATCCCAATGTGGCACTAGAAAACATAGGGTTGGAGCAGGACCACCCATGTGGAAGGGATAGATAATCCTCAGCATCTCTGGGAAACACATCCAGAGTTGAATCATTTAATGAGACTCAGCCTTTGCTTAGTGCTGCTGGAGCTGACCCCGTGTGATGAGTACGCATTGGCTCTGCACCTGCATGTGCTTACATGTAGATTTCTTTGGTTCCCCTCTCAGCCCTGTGCTAGACAAAGCAAGTATTATTGCCATGGTACATAGGAAGAGACTGAGGAACTCAAGAGTTGAAAGGATTTGTTCTGGATGATAGTTAGTGGGAGAGTTTCATTAATATCCTGAGGGACAAAGGGACATTAGTTCAAGAATTCTTCATCTCATTTGCTCCAGGGACTTCTTTGGTAGGCTGCTGAAATGTATGGACCTCCCTCTGAGAAAAAAAATGCTTTTAAATGCATTCAACAAAATACATAGGGTTATGAAGGAGATAAATCATATTGAGGTACAATTACTGAAATCTTAACGAAATTTGGAACATATACATTTTTTATTAACACGTTAAATATAACCTTGTCCAATGACTACAATACTTTTGAAATCGTGATACATGTAAATGATGTCTGACACAACTGTAATACACTGTAATATGCCCGTGATTCTTTTGTTGAAGAAGTCATAGGCTCTGCTAAGATGACTGTGGTCTGCTGCCTACGGTCATAGTACAAAGAAATGCTAAATTTCAATTAGAGGTGATTGAAAATAAGCAAAATATTTTCCTATCCAAATTGATGACTGTCCTTCCTGAATTTTATCCGTGGTCCCTAAGGGTCTGGTGACCACAAGTTAAGAACTCTTTATGGAGTCCAGTTCCTTGTAAAACAGATGGGAAGATGAGGGCTAGAGAAAAATGGGATTTGTCTTAGACTCCTTAGCTATGTAATAGCAGGGATTTGTAAGAGTCAGTAATAAATGGAGACACAGAGACAAGGTGCTGAGACAGGAAAGTGGTAGAGTGGCACTTTGTCCAAGTGGCCACATTTGTTTATATCAATAGGTTATAATAGGTCATTAGTACCATAACTACATTATTGTTCAGAGTATCAGTAAGGTTGCTTATTTGGCAGTCACATTCTATAGTTACAACATGTAATGTTAGGAGCTTTGTGCAGTTCACAAGAAAGTCCGTTACTGTTAGTTACTGTTAGGCAGGCAGATCTAGGAGCATCAGGGCTTGATGACACATTGTAGTTATCTAGCAAACAAGTTCCTTTATTCCCAAGAGTTACGTGCCTGCAATCAAGGTGAGTCTTGATGAGGCTCTAACACAGAGGCTTCTCAGGGCATTGCCATACCAGCTAGACATTGCACATATATTTAGTTATATAACTAGATCCTAGGAGAGATTGCAGGGCATTCTAAGGGTGGGAAACAGAGGGCCTGTTACTCCGCTAGGAGTCTGCTCACCAGGGGACTGCTTCCCTATACATTTCCGTGGTCAGAATCCCTACAGGGATTGGGCTCGAACCCAGGGGCTGATAATTCCTTCCCTGCAGGGATAAATGAAGAATGAATATAATCGTACATGGAAATGCTCGGCACAGTACCAGTGACACAATAGCCACGGCAGAAAACATCGACCATGCGACGTGGCAGAAGCAGAGAGATGAGATGTGCTGGAAGTCTCCGCGCAAGGGCAGACTCAGCTGAAAGTGCCTTCTGCCCGGACCCTTCCCTCTTCCTTCCTGGAGGAGGGACATTATGGCCACATTTTGAAGAAGGTGCAGGCAAATACTAGAAAGGATATATCTCTCCTGATGAGACGGATTAGCCATTGCTATGGTTTGAATGTGGTGAAAACTTAGTCCACAAACTCGTATGTTAATGGCATTTGGGGGTGAGGCCTCGGGGAGGTAATTAGGATTAGACGAGGTCATAAAGCCTGGTGGGGGGTGGGGGAGCTATGATGGCATTAATGGCTTTATGGGCAGGAGAGAGATCTGAACTGGCATACTTGCCCTGTCTGCCACGTGATGCCCTCTGCCATGTTATATGCCGCACAAAGGCCTCACCAGATGTGGAACAGGTGCTGGTGTCAAGTTCTTAGACTTCTCAGCCTCCAGAGCCATAAGCCAAGTAAACTTCTATTCTTTATAAATTACCCAGTCTCAGGTATTTTGTTATAGCAACAAAAAACAAACCAAGACAGTGCCTGCCTTTAGAATTCCTATGTGAGTGAGAAAAAAAAAAAAAAAAAAAAAAAGTCTCCTGACTTCTTCTCGCCACTGTGACTTGTGTTCTGTTATGTGCAGCCAAACTCACTCCTTGACAGACAGCTCTTCCTTGCTGGGTGAGCTCCCCTCTCTGAGCCATGGGTTCCTCACCTGTAAGAGCTTTATTAAAGATTTTCTTGTGAAGATTAGGGGATAGTGAGGACTTAAGGGAGTGCCCGGCACAGTAAGAGACAGATGTTATTATTTATTACCATTTTGCTGAATTGTAGTTCAGTGCTTTTCTTACCATATTGATTATAGCTTGAAAACTGCACAGACAGACTCACAGTCCCATCGGGCCCTCCCCATGCTCAGCTCCTCTCACTTCAGCTCTGGCATGCAAGCCTCAAATTCAGCCTTGATGGAAATGCTTGTCGTGTCCCACAGACGGGAACAGTTTATGAAATGCTGACAGAGACCAAACACCTAATAATTAGCGGCTTGCAACCACAGACGTGGAGGCAATTAGGAGGTCTGTATAAAAATTCAGGGGACTAACGGAACTTCTCATTTATTCCTCAAATTTCTTGCATCAGCTCCAAGAATACTGTTTCTGCCAGGAGTGCAGACTTTACAGGAAGAAGGTGGGATAAGAAGTGATGAAGAGGCTGTGGGGGGGTGGGGCTGTGGGGAACCTTCGAACACCAAACACCTTCCTGTTCCGGTGGCCACTCTGCTGGGGCCTCCTACCATCAGAGCAGGATTCATAAGGGTCATGTAGGACATGCAGAATGGGTCAAAGGGTGTGCTGGCCAGCTTTTTGTTACTTCAACAAAATACTGGATATGACTAACTTAGAAAGAGGAAAGGTGTGTTATGGCTCATAGTTTTGGAGTTTCAGACAGTGGTTGGTTGGCCTCATTGCTTTGGGCCTGTGGCAAGGGCAGGGTATGGCCCAATAACCTAACTTCCTTCCACTAGGCCCCACCTACTAAAGGTTCCAGAAGCTTTGACCAGGCCTTTAGCATATGGGGGACACTTATCCAAACCAGAGCAAAGGGTAAAGATGGCACGAGTTTCCCAAAGACACACCTGGCCTACAGTCATGTCCAAGGGTGATGCTGTTTCCCTACCTGGTCCTTTTCTTTCCTCGACACCACATCCTTTAGCACTGATGGTTTGGGGACCACGTTAAGATGCCAATGTTGCCAGAGGAGGCTTTCACGGACAGGGGCCTTAGAAAGGTGGCACACAGCTCTCTATGCTCAGGCCTGCTTGGTCCCTGGAGGCATACTGGGCAGGTGAAAATTTGACATCCTTCCAATTAAAATCCTTTTATCATCATCCTTTTTTATTAAAATAATACCATTTTAAAAATTCAAGAACAGGACTAGCTTGGAGCCCTGGTACCACATTAACAGGCATGGAACCGGTTAGTAGGAAATAACTGAACGGGAATGACACCAATAAGCTTTTCCAATAATTTAGGCCAGGGATGTCTTAGCATCTCTTTTATTTTTTAATACTTATTTTTTAGTTGTAGTTGGACACAATACCTTTATTTTATTTATTTATTTTTACGTGTTGCTAAGGATCGAACCCAGGGCCACGCACATGCTAGGCGAGTGCTCTACCGCTGAGCCACAACCACAGTCCCTCTTAGCATCTCTTACAGATCCTTTGCCTACCTGCACTCCACTCCAGGTATCTTAATCCAACTGTCTACATTAAAATTTGGGGGCTCTCAAGGACATTTAGAACATTTGAATGACACTTGGAACATCCTCAAAGTTTTATTTTCTTATCTGAGGCTTTTCCAAGGGCTAAAGCACAGTGAGTTGCTTTTCTCATTTCTCATAACGAGCAGCCCTTTAGATCTTTAGACCTTAGGTGGAAATGGATTTCTCAGTAATCAGGGCTTTTGGAATACCAGGAGAATAAATCTGAGTACTTCCGGTCATCTCTTTTTGGGAGGATAACTAGGACCAGCAGAGTGAGCAGAACTCGTGAAGGCTAATTTCTAGACGGTTCCTTCACGCTGGAAGATGAGGTGGGATTTGGGAGGCTGTGGAATGGACTGGGCATTCTCATTCCTGTCTGTCCCTTGCCCTCGCAGGGCTTCTGTGATGGAGTCACATCCGAGTCCCTAGTTACTCTCAGGGTCAGCACAAAAGGTCGTGGACCAGAAGCTTCTCCTGTCTCCTCAGTTTTAATACCCAAACCGCAGGCCTCCCTTGACCATGCCTGTTGCTCCACAACAGTAACAAAGTGTCAGGGCTGGGGATGGATGGAGCCAGCACAATCTGAGCCTTAGCCAAAACTTTGCCCACAGCCTATAATTTCTAAAGGTTTGATGGCGTAAAGCTGCTTCCAGTTCCCCCAAAGTAACATCATGTACTATTTTCCACACATCAGTAATGAGTGTATCTACATCATGTTTTTTGCCACTTTTGCAGTCTCCTATTATTTAAATTTTAAACTAATTTTTATCCCTTTTTCACTCAATAAAAATTTTAAAAAATATTTATTTATTTGTTTTAGTTGTACACAGTGCCTTTGTTTTTACGTGGTGCTGAGGATCGAACCCGGGCCGCGCATGTGCTAGGCAAGCGCTCTACCGCTGAGCCACAACCCCAGCCCCCACACTCAATAAATTTAAGAGGAAAATTTTATGTCATCTGCACAGTTGCAATACTGGTGCCCCTTGCTCTCGAGCGACCTTTTCAGCAAAAGTCAATAAAATGAACACAAAACCATAATTAAATTGGAACTCTGAGGTCGCCTGTTTAAATTTCTGAGCCTGAGATTTGGTTATCTATTTACTTAAAAGAAAAAGAAAAAAGAAAGAAAGAAAGCTAGAAGGAGAGAAGAGCGAGAGTTGGAGGGGTGTTAGGTATCTGTGAGCTGCAGGACAAGTGTCCTTGGGACCTACTGGGGCTTCTTCTTTCCTCACTTGGAGTTCTCAAGAACAACTTCAGAGTGTGCTGGAACACAGTGAGATAAGGAGAAGCTGGCTAGAGCATCCTGGACTCTGTTCCAGTCCTTCCTAGAAACAGGATGTCCTTCAACACTGTCACCCAGTTTGTCATGTGCCCTCCCCCCCCCCCCCCCCCCCCCGCAGCCGAGGTACAGCACTCATGGTGGGCTGCTTTGGAGGAATCTCTCTGCTGAGGTGCAAGTGGGGCGTGCATTTGGGTCTCCTGAGCCTGAGCTCGTGTGAATCCTAGACGTCTGTGTCCTTTGTTGCCTACCTGTAAGTAGTAAACCCACTTCCTGTAACTGGCGCATATGTGAAGTGTTCTGTTGGAGCAAGGAATCAGTATAGGGTGACCCTGCATGAATGTGGGGACTAGGGTGCTCTTATGGCTTGGATATGAGGTGAGACAATGCAAGAATGTGAGACAATGCAAGAATGATCAGAAGTGAAATGATTAGATCAGGAGATGTAAAGCAATAAGTGGATTAATCCACTGTTATGGACTAACTGGGTGGTACTGGAGGCAGGTAGGATGTGGTTGGAGGAGGTGGGTCACTGGGGGTGTGCTTTTGGGGTTTATATTTTGTTCCTGGGGAGCAGAGCACACGCGCTCTCTCTCTCTCTTTCTCTCCCCCACCCGCCAAGGCCATGTCCTGAGCTGCTTTCCTCTACCATGATGTCCTGCCTCACCTGGGGCCCAGACGGAGCTGGCCATCTATAGACTGAGACCTCTGAAACCATGAGCCCAAAATGAATTTTTCTTCTTCTACGATTGTTCCTGTCAGGTCTTTCGGCCATAGCAACGAAAAAACTGACTAAAATAGGTTCCGAGGGGGAGGTGAGGACAGATTAACTTGAAAATTTTGTATAATAGTAAAATACGCAACATCATATTTACCATTAGTGACATCTAGCACATTTATGATGTTTTGCAATCATCACCATTTTCAAATTCCAGAACATTCCGTCACCCCCAAAGGAAACCCTGTACTTTTAAATAGTCACTTCCCATTTCTCCCTAGCTCTGGCAACCACTAATCTTTCTGTCTCTATGAATTTGCTCTGGACATGTCATATAAATGGGAACTTTCACAGTT
Source organism: Tamias sibiricus (assembly GCA_025594165.1). Classification (NCBI taxonomy): domain Eukaryota; kingdom Metazoa; phylum Chordata; class Mammalia; order Rodentia; family Sciuridae; genus Tamias; species Tamias sibiricus. The sequence goes on from CM046662.1 coordinate 19,988,058, forward strand.
TATGTTTGCCTTCTTTCAAGATTCATCTGTGTTGTGGCGTGTATCAGTACTTTATTGTGCTTTATGGCTGAACAATATTCCATTTTACAGATGTACTGGATTTTGTTTAACTATTTGTAGACTGATAGACATTTTGAGTTGTTTCTACCTTTTAGCTCTTGTGAATACTGTGGCTCTGAACCTTTGTATGCCAATTATTATTGTCCAAGCCATAACAGGACCCTAGTTTCCACGTTCATGTCCCTGTACTGATTCCTTGCTCTGACAGAATACTCATATATGCACTGAGTTACAGGAAGTGGGTTTACTACTTGCAGGTAGGCAATAAAAGACACAGAAGTCTAGGATTCACAATGAGCTCAGACTCAGGCAACTGGCAGGGCAGGAGACCCAATTATTGTTTAAGTATGTGTTTTTATTTTTTATTTATCCATTTGCTTTAGTTGTACACAATGCTTTTATTTTTACCTGGACCGCATACATGCTAGGTGAGCGCTCCACTGCTGAGCCACAACCCAGCCCTGAGTATGTGTTTTCAGTTCTTTTCATTGTGTACCTAGGACTGGGACTGTTGGGTCCAATGGTTATTATGTGTTTAAATTATCAAGGAACTGCCAAAATTCTCCACAGTGGCTGCATCATCTTACATATCCACCAGCAGTGCATAAGGATTCTAATTTGTTTGTATCATTGCCACACTTGATATTATTTTTAAAAATTATAACTATTCTTATGAGGAGGACAAACTGACTTCTAACTCCTCTGATCTGTCCCCACGCAAAAACCAGATGGGTGTTTCTAAAATGTCCATCTGATCACATTTCTCACCTTTTTAATCCCAAATTTTTAGGATGATCTACATCATCTATCTGTTTTTGCTGTGTGTACAGGGCAGAGAGTGAGTGAGGACTCAGAAGTTGTTTTCACCTAGAATTGTCTCCTCTCTTCTCTGTTGAGTCCTCCCAATGAAAACTGATTCCAATTTCTCCCTTCTCTGTATTTCTTAGCTCAAAAACTTGGCTCTCTGTGTTTCTTTTTTTTGGTACCAGGGATTGAACTCAGGGGCACTCGACCACTGGGCCACTTCCCCAGCCCTTTTTTGTATTTTATTTAGAGACAGGGTCTCACTGAGTTGCTTGGCGCCTCGCTTTTTGCTGAGGCTGGCTTTGAACTCGTGATCCTTCTGCCTCAGCCTCCCAAGTGCTGGGATTACAGGTGTGAGCCACCGCGCCCGGCTCTCTGTGTTTCTTAGCCTCAAATGCAGGATATCTCCTAATTTTGTGTGTGTGTGTGTACGCATGTGCTGGGGATTAAACCCAGGGCCTTGTGCGTATGAATCCCATTCTGTAGCAATGAGTTACATCTCTAGCCCCTGGGTTTGCATTATTTTTAAATTAAAAAGTTATTTATAGGGCAATAAAAAAGAAGAAACCATAAAATAATAATAATAATAATAATAATAATAATAATAATAATAATGTTATGCTTTATCAAAATTAAATATGCCTACATTTCAAAAAACACCATTAAGGAAATGAAAAAAAAAAAACAAGGCAAAACTGGGAGAAAATATTTGCAGAACACATGTATGCTAAAAGAATTGCACTTAATATAAAAAGCTCTTATAGCTAAATAAGAAGATAGAAATATCCAATAAAAATGAGCAAAAGACTTGCCAGGTATAGGGGAATGTGTCTGTAATCCCAGTAGCTCAAGAGGCTGAGGCAGGAGGATTGCAAGTTTGAGGCCATCCTCAACAACTTAGGGAAGGCCTGAACAACTTGGCAAGACCCTCTCTCAAAATTAAAAATTAAAAAGGGCTGGGGATGTAGTTCAGTGGTTAAGTACCCCTGGGTTCAATCCCCAATATCAAAATAAATAAATAAGCAAAAAGACTTAAACAGATTCATCACCAAAAATGTACAAAGGACAAATAAGCACATAAAAAGTTGTTTGACGGGCTGGGATTGTGGCTCAGCGGTAGAGCGCTCGCCTAGCACGTGGGCGACCCGGGTTCGATCCTCAGCACCACGTACAAATAAAACGCTTTGGATAAAACGCATTGTGTACAACTAAAAGCAAATAAATAAAAATATTAAAAAAAAAAGTTGTTTGACATTATTAGTCATTAGGAAAATGCAAATTAAAGCCTCAGGAGGGCACCACCAACCCATTAGGATGATTAAAATTAAAACAGAGTAAGGTACCAGGGGTTGGTGAGGGTGCAGAGTGACTAGAAATCTCACGCCTTGGTAAGAATGCAAAATGGTACAGCAACATTGGAAAACTGGCAGTTTTATAAAAGTTAAACGTAGACTTACCATACAGCCCAGCAGTCCTATTCCTAGGTATTAACTCAAGAGACCTTTATGCAAATGGCTACAGCAGCTTGCAACCAATGTCTGCAACCTGGTGAATTAGTAAACAAATTATAGTATAGCCACACAATGGAATACCACTCATCAGCAAAAAGAAATGGATTACTAACATACACAACCACATAGATGAATCTCAAAAATATTATGTTAAATGGAAGAAGGCAGACACAGAGGCTTCATACTTATAAAGACATTCGTAAGAGGTAAAACTACACGAAGCATCTGTGTTTGCCAGCGCTCAGGGTGAGGGAGGAATTTGATGGCCTAGAGGCATGAGAGAAATTCTGGGGGTGAAGAACATGTTCTATATCTTGACTATGATATTGTGTACGTGGCTGCATACACTTGTCAAAACTTAAAGAAAACCCTTTAAAAATGTGAATTATATTTTACATAGATTCTGTGCTGACATAACTGACTTGAAAACTCATTTGAGACTTAACAATAACAAAAAACAAATAATTTGATTAAAAGATGAACAAAGAAGCTGGGTGTGATGGCGCATGCCTGTAATCCCAGCAGCTTGGAGGCTGAGACAGGAGACTCACAAATTCAAAGCCAGCCTCAGCAAATTAGTAAGGCCCTGTCTCAAAAAAAAAAAAAAAAAAAATATACATACATATATATATATATATATATATATATATATATATGGCTGGGATAGGGATGTGGCTCAGTGGTTAAATGTCCCAGGGTTCAATCCCTGGTACAGATAAATAAATAAATAAATAACCACAAATGCAATGAGATATCACCTCATATCCAGTAGAGTGGTTTCTATTAAAAACAAAACAACAGAAAATGACTGGTGTTGGCAGCATGTGGAGAAATGGAAACCTGCACTCCTGGCTGGAATGTGAGGTGACACAGCGGAAGTCGGACGTCGAGGCTGGACACCGAGGAGTGGGCAGGAAGTAGGTTCATTAGCTGCATGGTGGGTGGGTGGGGGCTTTCGCCACGATCAATCAATCCCTCTGAAGCGCTGCAGCTAACAAACCTGCTTCCTGCCCATTCCTCAGTGTCCAGCCTGGTCTGTCCTGCTTCGTTTGGGTGACCCAGATGGGACCGAGGAGGTGAGGACGGCTTGTCTTGTCTCCGGGGTCCGGCTTCCCCTTAGCGTGCACAGGCGACTCTTTGCCTGAAGGAGGAACGACTCACCTGGTGCCCCGGAGCACAACAGAGCCCGTGAGGAGCAGGCACCAGGACTAGGGCACTTGGAGCTACGTCGGACAGAACAGGTAGGACCTGGGTCCCTTGGTGGTAGCCCACCTGACTTCCCCATAGAGGCCTCAGCAGGTGGAAGAGAGGCTTGATCAACCTCTGCGGGTCCTGAGTACCCTCCAAAAGGGCTGGAGCCGAGCCGGGGAGTCTCCTGCGCAGTCTCTGTTGGGGTCAGCCAGCAGAGGGGAAACCGTGACTCCCTTTTTTTTTTTTTTGGCTTGGAACTGGTGGAAATTTGGGGATTTGGGCGGTATAGAAATTTTGCTCTGACCATGTCTGTGTGAAAGTGTGTGAATGAGATGGAAAGGGAAGGGGTCCAACCCAACCCGGTTCCGTGGTGCCTCCTCCAGTCAATGGCCGTTTCCACCAGGAAGCTCCAGGGCGGGGGTTGATACTGACCCACAAGCTAAGAGGACCCTAAGTCCCCGCAGGGGAACAGCCGGAGCCTGCCGAAGCGAGTCTTGTCCCAATTGTCCAACACTGATGCAGGGCAGAACATGGGAGGCACCCAAAGTAAACCGAGTTCCCTGAACCTCTTGGAATGTACGTTGAAAAATTTTAAGAAGGGTTTTAAGGGAGACTACAGGGTGAAGCTCACTCCACAAAGGTTGCATACTCTCTGTGAATTAGAATGGCCCACCCTAGGTGTGGGGTGGCCCCCAGAAGGATCTGTAGATGAGAGAGTCATTGCTGAGGTCCTTTTGATAGTTGTTGGAACCCCTGGACACCCAGACCAGTTCCCTTATATTGATTGCTGCCAAGAGACAGTACAGAAACAGCCCCCTGGGCCGAGAGCCTGTCTAGATGGACAGTCCAAGCTGGGAGCACAGCAGCCTCTACGACCCAACAGAGGGCAGCGAAATAGAAAAAAAAACCTGACAAAGCAAAGACAGAAAAGGAACCAGTTTTGCCCAGTGAGCCAGAAGAGAACTTACCACTCTACACGGCACTCTACCCAACCTTACAGAGACTGGCCCCTCAGCCCCCTTGTCCTCAGAGGCAACAAATGATGGCCCTTTGACACTGGCCACTCCTTCCTCCACGATGTCCTCAGAGCCAGAGGTTTCCTCAGATCAAAAGACTCCTCCTCCACCCCTCAAGACCAAGATGAAAACCCATCCTAAGAACAGAGCCACAACCCAGATGAGCGCCCTCCCGATACCCCTACGAGAGGCTAAAGGACCTGCCTATGTTGACCAGGAGGGACATATTTGAGGGGGGACAATGCATTTGTATGGATCAGGCTTTCACCTCCACTGATCTTTTAAATTTGAAAAGTCATACTCCCCCCTACACAGAGAAGCCCCAGCCATGATTTATTGGATGCAATCCATTATGCAGGCTCACCAGCCTACCTGGGTGAACTGCCACCAGCTCCTTCTAACTCTGTTCAATACAGAGGAGCACAGAAGAATGACCCTAGTAGCTTTAAAATGGCTAGAGGAACATGCTACAGATGCACAAGGCACCATCCAAGCCTAGGCCCAGGCCCAGTTCCCCGACACTGACCCAAGGTGGGACCCCAACAATGAGGAAGACTTCCAAAAGACAAAGAGAGATCAAGAAGCCCTCATAGGAGGCCTAAAAGAAGGAGAAAGGAAAGCCCCAAACATGAACAAGATATCGGAAGTGCTCCAACAGCCCCAGCCAATTCTGTGAACGGCTGTGTGAGGCCTTCCGACTCTTCACTCCCTTTGATCCTGAGGCACCAGACAACCAGCGGATGATCAGTGCAGCCTTTGTGGGACAGGCCCAGAGTGACATTTGTAGAAGAGTACAAAAATCAGAGGGCTTTGCTGAGAAGAGTGCCGGTGAGCTGATGGAAGTGGCCACTGCAGTGTTCATCAGTGGAGACCAAGAGGCCCAGCGAGAAGCAGACCAGAAGATGAAGAAGACGAATTTCCTTGCAGCTTTCCTTACTGCAAACCCAGGAGTCACCCAAAGGAGGTAGGGTCCCACCAGAGCAAAGCCAAAACAAATATCAAAATCAGGATCAAATGCAAGGCCAGAGGAGGGTCTGGCTAGAAGAACCACCTGATCCCAGGAGTGAGCTGAGGCCAAACTAGTGCACCTACTGCCATCTGGAGGGCCACTGGAAAGTGAAGGTCCCCAACCGAAGGAAGACAACTGGGCTGCTGCTACTCCTTGCCAGGATAAGAGAGGTGGAGTCACTCAAGGGTGATACCAGCTCTACAAACAGGTCCCCCATGATTCTCAACACCACAAACACCCATCTGATGCCCCTGGGAAAGATTCTGTGGGACCGGGGCAGCCATGGAAAATTATGACGAGGAAGAGGACGAACGGGGCTCCATCCCTTCGGGCCCCGAGGAATCTATGGTGAAATGTTTACAAGGGGCCAACCTGTGGACTTTATGGTGGACACTGGGGCTCACCATTCAGTGGGGACCCAACCTGTGGGCCCACTTTCAAAGAAACAGACCACAATTGTAGAGGCCACAGGCAACAGAGCTCGTCATCGTTTCCTGTTGCCCCAACGCTGCAACTTAGCAGGCCATGAAGTGACCGTGAGTTCCTGTACACGCCAGATTGCCCACTGCCATTGATGGGTGGGGACCTGCGGGGAAAACTCCAGCCCCAGATAACTTTTGATGCAAGAGGCCAGGCAGTCTTATCATTGGGAAACCCGGAGGCAAGAATTGTAACCCTCACAATTCCCTGGGAAGAGGAGTGGTGTCTCCACTAGGTACCACAACAGAAGCCAGAGCTCTTTTTCCAAGTACCAGGAGTATGGGCAGAGGACAGTCCACCAGGACTAGCCCAAAACATTCCCCTAGTGATGGTGGAATTAAAATCGGGAGACATACCAGTATGCCTGAGACAATATCGTATTCCTTGTAAGGCACAACTTGGAATTCAAAAACATTCAGACTTTTGCAACAGAGGATTCTCAGGCATTGCCAATCACCATGGAATACACCTCTTTTGCCCATCCAGAAACCAGGAACTGATGATTACTGTCCAGTCCAAGATTTACGTGCAGTAAATCAAGCCACAGTCACCTTCCATCCTGTGGTCCCCAATCCATATACTCTACTAAGTCTGCTCCCAGCTGAGATGCCTATTTCACATGCCTGGACCTTGGAGATGCCTTCTTTTGCATTGACTGGCACCACAGAGCCAGCCACTCATTGCTTTCCATCTAATGGGAACAAAGTCCAATTGACCTGGACTAGGCTACCACAAGGTTTTGAAAACTCACCAACCATCTTTGGGACAGCACCGATTTCTGCCTTAAAATCCTTTCCTGCAAAACAATGTGGGTGCACATTGCTCCAATATGTAGATGATCTGCTGCTGGCTAGAACAACCAGAGAGGACTGTATGGAGGGCATACAGCTGCTGCTCACTCTCCTGTGTAAGGCTGGTTACTAAGTTTCAAAGAAGAAAGCCCAGATCTCCCAAGGAAAAGTCAAGTACCTTGGTTTTTATCTGACTCAGGGTCAATGGCAATTGGTCCCTGAGAGGAAACTGGCAATCTGCTCAATTCCAGTCCCTTCAACCCATCGTCAGATTAGAGAGGTTTTTTTTTTTTTTTTTTTTGAGGGGAGGTTGCTGGATTCTGCTGCATATGGATCCCCAACTTTTAAGTTATGGCAAAACCCTTCTATAAAGCCACAAAAGGGGGAAAACCGGATTCTCTGACATGGGGGCCAACACAGCAAAAGGCCTTTGAGGACATTAAACAAGCACTCACCAGTGCACCTGGACAAGGACTCCCTGACCTCACGGAGCCTTTCTTTCTGTGTGTACACGAACGGTCTAGAACAGCTGTAGGAGTCTTAACTCAAATGCCAGGGACATGGCACCGTCCAGTGGCCTACCTGTCCAAACAGCTGGACTCTGCAGCCCAAGGCTGGCCACCTTGTTGACGGGCCCTTGCAGCCACAGCCTTCTGGTGTTGGAAGCTGATAAACTGGCTATGGGACCAGAATTGGTTGTCAGGGTCTGTAAGCTGCCTGTCATGGCCAGCCACAGCGCCGTGGGAGGAAAACTCGGAGGCAGAGTAAAGATACTTCTACTTTTACTTCTACTTTCTTAGAGAGAGCTTAGAGAGAGAAAGAAAGATTTTTCTTCTTCTTAGAAAGAGCTTAGAGAGAAAGATAGAGAGAGCTTAGCTTAGAGAAAGATTATAGCTTCTTTCTTCTTTCTTCTTTCTTCCTCAGGAGCCTCGACCTAACTCTGACCAGCCATTACTTCTTCTATCTGGTTTCTCTTCTGTAACCGCTCTGCCTACGTTCTGGCCGCTCTGATTCTTTTCTTCTTCTCCGACCCGAACTCTTCTTCTGACCGACCGAGCGACTGCACGACTGACTGAATGAATTCATTCTTCGTTCTCCTAACTCCGACCGCTTTCACCCGGTTATATACCTTTAGCTTTGCGGGTGCCTCACGTGCATTTACAGGTGCGTCACATACATATCAGGTGGAACTTATGGCTTCCAGATAGCCGCAATAGCCCTTCCTAATTGGGGCTCCTTCAAGGGTCCCTCCTTCAATTCTGACATTGTTAGAACACAAAGGACAGTACTGGTTGACTAATGAGAGGATGGTCAGATGCCAGGACATGTTATGTGAAAACCCACGTATCCCTGTTGAAGTCATCCGGACTTGAAACCCAACACGTTTGCTGCCTCTTGGACCTGGATGACCTGATCACAGCTGTACTGAGGTCATGGATGAGGTGTTCTCCAGCAGACCAGACCTGACAGACCAGCCCCCTCAGGGGCCCTGATGCAGAGTACTTCACAGATGGAACCAGTTTCATAAAAGATGGGGTACGTGTGGCTGGATATGCAGTGGTCACTCTGGACTCCACTGTTGAGGCAGAACCTCTGCCTCAGGGAACTTCAGCACAAAAGGCAGAACTTATTTCTCTGACCTGAGCACTTCCCTCGGCAGCAGGAATATGTGTAAATATATACACAGACTCAAAATATGCTTTTGCCACCCTTCATGTTCATGGAGACTTATATAAAGAAAAGGGGCTAATTAACTTGGGAGGAAAAGACATAAAATATGGACAGTAAATTCTTCATCTTTTAGATGCAGCATGGGTTCCCAGGAAAGTTGCGGTTATACATTGCCAAGGCCACCAAAGAGGAAACACCATGGTCACTCAGGGCAACTGGAGAGCTGACAGATTAGCTTCCTGCATTAAACAAGAAGGAAATCTAGTCCTAGGCTTAAATGCTGTCCTTCTGCCTGGCTCTCTAACAGAATGGGAGCCAAAATATTCCCAACATGAAAGTAATTGGGTTAAGACTAAGAAAGGAAGGTAGCCGGGCGCGGTGGCGCACGCCTGTAATCCCAGCACTTGGGAGGCTGAGGCAGGAGGATCGCGAGTTCAAAGCCAGCCTCAGCAATGGCGAGGCACTTAGCAACTCAGTGAGACCCTGTCTCTAATAAAGTGCAAAAAAGGGCTGGGGATGTGGCCCAGTGTTGAGTGCCCCTGAGTTAAATCCCCAGTACCAAAAAAAAAAAAAAAAAAAAAAAAAGGAAGGTATCTCGTGAAAGGATGGTGGAGATTTTCTGATGACTGCATAGCCATCCCTGAGGGTCTAGCCCCTGCTTTTATCCCACAGTTCCCCAGGGGAACATATATTGGCAGTTAAGACTATTCTGAGTCGGCATTTCTATGTCCCCCGATCACAAGCATCTCCTGGGTGATCTGTGAACAATATGCGGTGTGCCTACAACAATTCTTGCCAAGGGTCAAGGCTGCCACCAGGAATTCAAACTATTAGGAGGAGAACCCTCTGATTACTTGGAAGTAGACTTCACTGAACTAACATGCTCATAGGGCTATAAGTATCTTTTGGTTTTTGAATGCTGTTACTCTGGCTGGGTAGAAGACTTTCCAACCTGCACTGAAAAGACTAGGGAGGTAGCCAGGATGCTCCTCTGGGAAATTATTCCCAGATTTGATATCTTAATGACTATTGGCTCAGATAATGGGCCAGATTTTGTGGCAGAGGTGACACAATTATTGGCCAAGGGTTTAAATATCAGATGGAAATTACATACTGCCTATAGGCCACAGAGTTCTGGTAAAGTTGAAAGGATGAATAGGACTTCAAAGGCTCAACTGGGTAAACTATGTCGGGAGACTCACCTACATTGGAATAAACTTCTCCCTATTACACTGTTACGGATTAGATCCACTCCCACTAGGAGGACCAGATTCCCTCCTTATGAGATCATGTATGGGAGGCCTTCCCCGCTTATCAGGGGAATACAGGGAGACTTAAGAGAAATAGGAGAATTAATACTGAGACATCAGCTTCAGGCCTTAGGGAAAACTTTACAGGTTCTCAACCAATGGGTTAGAGAAAGGTTGCCAGTAAGTTTGACCACACATGCGCACACCTTCAAGCCTGGGGATTCAGTCTGGGTCAAAGAATGGAATATTCAGCCCCTGACACCTCTTGGGAAGGGTCCTTTCACTGTTATTTTATCCACCCCAACTGCGGTAGCGTTTGCAGAGATAGGTCCCTGGATTCATTACACCAGGCTCAAGCCTGCAGCTATGGACTGGGAGTGCTCTCCGGACCCTGCTACGCCCTCAAAGCTGACCACCTGGATAAAGAAGCGCTGGAGAAGTTTGAGGATCAGAAGGACAACAGCCCTGCTCTGGTCACTCTGGAAGTTGACTAGCCTGTGCATGGTTGAAGCTTGAGGAGACTACAGCCCTGCTTCAGCCACTCGGGGACTGGCTGATCAGCACACGGTATGCATGGCGGAAGACAGACTTACCACCAGGATAAACGGACTCTCTCAGCCTCTAAATTAATTCTTATACTGCAATGCATTGCCACCCCTTACTTCTAGTTATGGTGTATTTCTCTGTTTGTTTTTTGCTACTGGTTTGATAACAGTAACGCCTACTGACTGAACTCTTGGTAACAAAACTTCATTTATACTTTTAAAAAATCTTGCTCATATAGGTTTTCTAGAATTTGTTTGGTATTATTAGTTTGGCTTTGTTAACTTATACTGTTTAACCTATGCTAATTAAAATGTTGCTCTGTCATTTAGTTTGGTTTCCTTAGGGGGCTCTGCCCTACTCCTGCCCCAACAGTGGAGATCATGATTTTATCAATTATAGCCAAGAGGTGATAGAAAACATATATTTAGGACCTGTCCCACCAGAGAGATGCTATAGGTGGATGACTGTTTGTCTCTGGAAAGAAAAATAGAGTCTTGGATTGAATCCCAATATAAGCAGGGGTATAACTTGCCTGGGGAATTTCCCCCTCACCAATGGAATTTGGTATTGCTGGCCACAGGACCCTCAGCCTCTGACATGGGAAATTTTATAAAGAGTGATTCAAAACCAATTGCCCCAACACCTACTATGAGCCCTCACCCTGATGCTAAACTATATGAGGGGTTGAGCCCAAATCTCAACCTTCCTTCCTTGGGAAAGAAATCTCTCTCTGGACCTAGCAGAGAGAGTTGCTGAAAACCTTGGAGTTAGAAACTGTTGGTTGTGTGGAGGGGACCTCATGTGTGAAGAATGGCCCTGGACTGGAATAAGTCTAGATGCTCATTCCCTACTAATGTGGAATAAGACCCACATGGAACTAAACATTGAAAGGCCCCAAGGCTGGGTCCTCACCTCAGAAGTATTTGGTAAAGACCATATTGGCGGATTTGGGCCCCACCACGCCCAGTGGGTCAGTGAAACCCTATGCAATAGAATATTGTTTTGGAGCGCCACCTGGTGGCCAGAGAAACCTACATGGCTTTGGCAGATAACCCAGGCTGGCTGGGGATTTAATGGTCTTATATGCAAAAAACCCCCTAAGAAAAAAAATTCTTTTTAACTGTATCAGTCCAGACACTAACCAAATCAGTTCTTTTCTATACATTCTGGAGCAATCCAGCCCCCTATGACTGGAAAGCACCTGATGGACTATTTTGGATCTGTGGTAAAAAGGTCTATAGCTACCTCCCAACAAATTGGAGGGGAACCTGTACTACTGGTACTATTAAACCTGGATTTTCCCTACTGCCCAATGCAACTGGAAAAGCCCTAGGCATCCCCTTGTATGAGGATCTAGGTCAAGGAAAGAGAGGTCCATTGGGAAAGGACTTGATCTAGGAGGCCACCAGTCTTGGGGTGAAGATGACTGGCCACGCCAGAGGATTATTGCCACTTATGGTCCTGGGCACAGGGTGACAGTTGGGGCTATAGAACTCCTATTTACATGCCAAACAGAATTATTCACTTACAAGCTGTGCTAGAAATTATTATTACTCAGACTACCATAGTCTTTGACCTCCTAACCACACAACAGACCCAGATGAGAGCAGCTATAGCTATTAAAACCGCTTGGCATTAGATTACCTACTGGCTGAGAAGGGAAGAATATGTGGAAAGTTCAACAGCTCAGACTGTTGCATTCTAATAGATGACTATGGACAAGCAGTTAAAGACCTAGACAGCAACATGAGAAAACCAGCACGTGTGCCAGTTCAGGTTTTTTTGTTTTGTTTTGTTTTGGTACCAGGGATTGAACTCAGGGGCACTTGACCACTCAGCCACATCCCAGCCCTTTTTTGTATTTTATTAGAGACAGGGTCTCACTGAGTTGCTAAGTGCCTCGCCATTGCTGAGGCTGGCTTTGAACTCGTGATCCTCCTGCCTCAGCCTCCCAGGTGCTGGGATTACAGGTGTGTGCCACCGTGCCGGGCTTCTACGTGTGACCGTTCAAAGCTGGAAGGGCATTTAAGCTTGGGATCCAAACTCACTATTTGGAGGATGGTGTTCAACTCTTGGTGGATTTAAAAGCTCCATTGGTATAGTGGGTGTTCTGCTGTTAACCTGTTGATACCTCCCATGTTTGGCTCCACCGTGTATTAAGACCATTTTTTGGGGGGTGTACTGGGTATTGAACTCAGAGGCATTTGACCAACGAGCCACATCCCCAGCCCTATTTTTTGTGTTTTATTTGGAGACAGGGTCTACACTGAGTTGTTTAGTGCCTCGCTTTTTGCTGAGGCTGGCTTTGAACTCACAATCCTCCTGTCTCAGCCTCCTGAGCCACTGAGATTACAGGTGTGCGTGCCCGGCCCATTAAAACCACTTAATTTACTATAGAAACAGTTGTTGAAAGAAGGACAACAGAGCCGGGGCGTGGTGGCACTTAGCAACTCAGTGAGACCCTGTCTCTAAATAAAATACAAAAAAGGGCTGGGGATGTGGCCCAGTGGTCGAGTGCCCCCCTGAGTTCAATCCCAGGTACCCCCCCCCCAAAGAAAGGAAGGACAACAACTAAGGTTTTGGCATTATGTAATGCTCTAAGCCTAAGCCAAGAAGATGGTAAAGATGCTTTTTAATTTCAAAGATTAAATTTTGGGACGCATCCTTAAATGGAAGAATTGCTGTGGCATACCCTCCTCCACAGAAAATCTTAATTAAGCTTCTCCAGAGACCCTCACCATAAATGTTCTTAGAGTATCGGAAAGGATCTCTGCAAAAGAGTTTTCAAGCAGGGGGAATGTTTGCAGAAACAGAGTAGTATGGGAGACTAACTGAAGGCCTTCACAGAGGCGTTTGCCTTTCAAAGGACAGTAGTTAGATCCTAGGGAAAGTCTTTACAATCCAATAGATAAGAGTAAATGGTGAATTAGGTCCTTGGAAACCAGCTGGCAGGGAGGGGAACTCTCCCTTTCCCAGGCACTGATTTTCACAGAGAGTGTCCTTGGGGTTATTTTTGTAAAACCTGGCCTGAGTTTATTGCCCAGAGCAGTAGGAAAATGACCTACTTCTATGTGGATTTCTGCAGATTATGAGCTTCTGAGTCCCTCCTCCTACACACTGGGTATAAAGTTCTAAAACTTTCTGAACTTGGGGTTCGGAGGGATTGATTGTGGTGAAAGCCCCCCCCCCCCCCAACCAGCAGCTAATAAACCTACTTCCTGCCAATTCCTCAGTGTCTGACCTCATTGTCCTGCTTCACAGCCCCTAGGGAAAACTTTGTGGAGGGTCCTCCAAAACTTAAAATAGAATTACCACATGATCCAGCAATTTCATTTCTAGGTATGTATCTAACAAAGAATTGACAGCAGGGCTGGGCGCGGTGGTGCATGCCTGTAATCCCAGCAGTTGGGAGGCTGAGGCAGGAGGATCGCGAGTTCAAAGCCAGCCTCAGCAATGGCGAGGCACTTAGCAACTCAGTGAGACCCTGTCTCTAATAAAATACAAAAAAGGGCTGGGGATGTGGCCCAGTGGTCGAGTGCCCCTGAGTTCAATCCCTGGTACAAAAAAAAAAAAAAAAAAAAAAAAAAATTGACAGCAGAGTCTCAAAGAGATTTAAAAAAATACCATGCTCATAGCAGAATTATTCGTAATAGTCCAAAAGTGGAAGTAACCCAAATGTCTATCAACAGATGAATAGGTAGATCATACACAATGGAATATAATTCAGCCTTAAAAAAGAAGGAAAAATCTTTTTTTTTTTTTTGTAGTACTGAGGATTGAACGCAGGGCCTCAGATATAACTAAGAAAGTATTCTAACACTGAGCAACATCCCCAGACCAAAAGGAAAGAAATTTTGACATATATTACATCATGGATGATCTTGAGGACATTGTGTCCAGTGAAACAGTTGAGTCACAGAAAGACAAATACCATATGATCTCACTTATTTTTAGTACTTAGAGTAGTCAAACTCATAGCAATAGAGAGAACAGAGTTCGCTAGGAGCAGAAGGAAGGATGGGTAGTTGTTTAACAGGTAAGAAGTTTCAGTTTTGTAAGATGGGAATGTTCTGGAAATTGATTGCCCGATCATGGGAACATATGTTACACTACTGCACTGCACTGTACACTTAAAGGTGGTTATAAAGGCACATTTTTATGTTATGAGTACCTTATCACAATTGAAAACATATTTGAGTAACCTGGAAAATACTATCTGTGGGAAAAAAAGCCAAGATTTAGAGAAAGTATGGAATCAAAATAAAAAACTTTAGCCGGGCGCGGTGGCGCACGCCTGTAATCCCAGCACTTTGGGAGGCTGAGGCAGGAGGATCGCGAGTTCAAAGCCAGCCTCAGCAATGGCGAGGCACTTAGCAACTCAGTGAGACCCTGTCTCTAATAAAATACAAAAGAAAGGGCTGGGGATGTGACCCAGTGGTCGAGTGCCCCTGAGTTCAATCCCTGGTACCACAAAAAAAAAAAAAAAAGAAAACTTTCTCTGCCTCTCCTTTCTTTCCTGGAGAGGCATTCCTTTTTCTGCTGGGAATCATATATACAAATATGCAGCCTTAAAATATATATGTAAATTGGATGAAACTCTATGTATGGCTACGTAAACTGCCTTTTCAATAGTGTCCGCCATCTTTTGGAGATGTATGGAGTGACGTCATTTTAAAAAAACCATTGCATAGTATTTCAAAGCATCCATGGCATAATTTAAGCATTTTTCTCTTGATAGATACATCATTTCTGACCTTCCCTGCTACAGATAATAGTGCAATCGATGTTCTTTCTTCACTTCCTTAAGTTCTTTTAGGAGTGTTTATTTAAATATTTTAAAAAGATTTCCTCTTGAGCTTCCAGGACCCAGGCTACCATGCCCACGTTTTGCCTTGCACACAGTGGCCAGCCAGCTAGGCTGGGCTCTGGTACCCTGCCCCTTTCCTTGCCTTCTGCTTTGTTTTTTAATCCCTTCCAGGTGAGGTGGTGAGGTGGGCTGCTCTGCATCTACCTCCTCAGCTGATGCTTCTGTCTCCCCTACCTGCCTGGAAGCCCCCAATTAGTCAAGCTTTGTCTAACGGCACACCCATTGCTTATAAAGCGTGTCTCATTTCTTAATCTGGAGCTATTTGGATTGTCCCACCAAAATATCCCTAATGGCAGGGAAGAGTGAATGTATAATCTGGAATATCTGGGAAGCACATTGCAAATGGTTACAGGGAAAGAAAGATTTCTTTGAAGTCCCTTGTTTGATCTAGAAATTATTTTTTTAATATTTAATTTTTAGTTGTAGTTGGACACAATACCTTTATTTTATTTATTTATTTTTACATGGTGCTGAGGATCGAACCCAGGGCTGCATATGTGCTAGGTGAGCACTCTACTGCTGAGCCACAACCCCAGCCCTGATCTAGAAATTCTTGTATTAAAAAAAAAAAATGTAATTGGTCCATGAACCAGACTTTGAGAAGCATTGTACTTCAACATACATGCCAATGGGAAAGGACTAGTTTTCACAACCCGATAGCTCCAATCCCCAGGTGGCTTAGAACACCTACTGTCTTCTGGGACTGACTTTGCCAATCCTGTCTTGTTTGGTCAAGCTCGGGTTTCAGGCGATGTTCCAGGTTTGTCCTATGGCTTGAAGGGTCCCTGGTATCCCAGGTAGACAAATGCAATTTGGGTTTTATGTTCCCAGCTGGACCTTAAGCTCAGGAAAGGGAATCAGAGGGGGACTTGCCTTTCTGGCTCAGGGGAGTTGGGTAAATACAATGTCTTCATGGTGGCTGCATTTTCTGCCTCTGAGTTGTTCAGCAGAATGGGGGAAGGGCCAGTGATGTAGAGCATCCTAGCCTTGAATGGCACTGTGTGGGGGTTCATGCCACGCTGATAGCTGCTAAAATGTACATTAGTTTCCTAAAGACGCTCCAACAAATCTCTACCAACTTCTTGGCCTAAAGCAACACACACTTGTGTGCAGAAGCCTGCAATCTGTCTCGGTGGGCTAAAGTGAAGGTGGCAGCAGTTCTTTCCGGAGGCTTTTGTGGGGAGATTCCTTGCCCCTCGCACCCTGAGGCTGCTTTCATCCTTCAGCTCACGACCTTTCCCTGTCTTCAAAGCCTGCAGCTTGGCTTCTTCAAAAGTCTCGTTTTTGTCCTTCTTGATTCTGTTCTCACCCTGCCATTTGACTCCTTTCGTTCCCTTTTTATAAGGACACTTGTGATATCATGCCCGCTGGGGAAATCCAGGATAATCTCCCCATCTCAAGATCTTGAACTTGATCAAATCTGCCAAGCCTCTTTTGTCCTATAAGGTAACACCAACAGGTTCTGGGGAACAGAATGTGGACTTCTGGGGGAGGTGTCTTTCTTCAGCTCACCACACACTGTAAAGCCCAAGAAGTGACAGCTGTGCTTGGTTGCTACTTATCAGCAATGTCTTACACATTGCTTGGCACATAGTTCAAAGTCCCTAACAGTCAGTCATGAAATATGCAACTCTTTTGCAGAAAAATACTACATCCCATATAACATTTTAAAGGAGTCTCGGATTCCTTGAAGCCAACACACAGACAGACCCCTGGTTAAGCCTTAATGTAGAATTCCAGAATATTCAGGTGCCGCTGAAATTCCAGTGCGGGACGGGGCTGAGTCACACACATGCTGAATTGCAAAGCAACTTCACTTCTTTACATTCGCGTCGCTTGGTCGCGTTGGCCAGCAGGTGGCGCCCGCGTCCGCCTCAACACCGAGCTGGTCAGATTCGCAGCACCTGCTTTTGGGAAAGCGGCGTGGAGCGGTCTCGGTCACTGCAGTATCTAAAGAAGTGTTTCTCAGTCTCTGCACGTACGGAAAAAGGATGCCCGGTTCCAGGCGGCGAGAAGCAGCCCAGGAGGCTTCGCCTTCTTTGCGGCACGCAGCTGGAGACGCCGCGGCGCCTGGTGCTGAGCCCGCAGGAGAAACCCGCGCACCTGGGCGCGCCCTGCGGTCTCGCCCCGGGCCTGGGAGCAGGGCTCCGGGCAATAGCAGAAAACTCAAAAACCCGATGGCAAATATTTATTAGTCTCCAAAGGAGGAAGATGAAACCTTTCGGTGTGACTTACAAGGCCTGAAAACAATTGCTGTTTGGTTTCTGGAAACAGCTCCCCAGGGTTATCACAACACAGCTCTTTTGTCCTCAGGCGTGGCTGTGGCTCCTTCCTGGCCCTAGGCAAGGGTGTGGACGTTGATCCCCTGGGCCAGAGGAGAGGCTGAATTTCTCTGAAGCCATTTTAAGCTCTCAGAAGCTTTAAGGCAGAGGTTAGGTATAACGCAAAGCCTGGAGACGGCATATAGGACCTGGGGAGAGAGGCGCACCCTTCCAACTCAGTGTTTGGCAAAGTCTGTCCCAGAAGACAGTAGGTGTTGTAAGCCACCTGGGGATTGGGGATAGGGGGTCGTGAAAACTAATTCTTTCCCATTGGCCTGTGTGTTGGAGTACAATGCTTCTCAAAGTCTGGTTCATGGACCAATCGCATCATTTCCTCAAAATTCAGATTATTGGTACTTCCACCTGCTAAAACAGATGGAAGGGGCTGGAAGGTGGTGACAGCCTCTATATTTTTAATAAGCTCCCTGAATGATCCTCCTCCGTTCTGGGTTTGAGAACCACAGCCCCAGCTCTCACTACCCCAAAATGGCAGTTCAGATAAAGTTCCTTCCACCTAACTGCTTGGCAGGCTGAGGCAGGAGGATCCCAAGGTCAAAGTCAGCCTCAGCAACTTAGAGAGACCCTGTCTTTAAAAAATAAAAATAAAAAGTGCTGGGGATGTGGTTCAGTGGTTGAGCGCCCCTGGGTTCAGTCCCTGACAAAAAGAAAAAAGTTCCTTTCACAGTTGACTCTAGTCCTAGCAGCCACGGGTGCGAATTAGGTCACTTAAACTGAATAATCAGTATTTCCTCTCTAGTAGTCCTCATCTGTTAAACCTCAGGTTCTCTTTTAAAATGTTCCCCAATTGTTCTGTGAGCCCCTGCGGGTTCCTTTTCTCCCACTACCTCCCTAATAACTGCTTCCTGCAAGTTTCATTAGAAGTAACCACACAAGTGGCCTCCTGGTGCATCTGTGAGCTCTCTTCTTCTTCCTTCAGGGTTAGTCCCAGCTCTCCCAACGCCTCAGAGCCTCACGGGCTAGATGGAATTGCCTTCCCTTTGGGTCTCACTGTGTTCAAGTCCTGTTTTGTTCCAAGCAGAATCCTCCTGTTTCCAATGCAGGATTAGACTTTGTCACCAAGGCCCAGAAGCAGCACTGTATCTGCTTCAGTGACTCAAAGTTCTTTGAAGATGCAGCCTTTCCCAAGAGTGTATCCAGTCCTTTCTCAGGCCCACCAGTTAGCGGGAACCATCTCTCAAAGACCAAAAACAGTAAGAAAAAGCCCCATGACTCTTGATTTTTTTCCTGTCTCCTCCCAGTAGATCATGCTGAGCTATTGCCAATACCATTGACTATTGGCTGAGCATTTCTTACATTTCCGGCACTTCTCTTCCCACATTGGCTCATGTATTCCTCACAGCAATTGTGTGAAGAAGATTCTACTATTGTGCCAGTTTTAGCAATGAGGAAAGTGAGGCCCAGGGAGGTCAGAACTCTTTTCTGGGACCGCACAGCTGGTGTGTAGCAGAACAGGGGCTTGAATTGAGCTCGATCAGTCACATAGACAATCTAGTATGAGGGAAAAAAATCCAAGGTTGGGGTCAGGCAGTTTAAAGTCTTGTTCAAACCCTTCACTAGCTTGGTGTCCTGGGAAAGAAACTTCCTAGAGCCTCAGAGATTCTTGTATCTGCCCAGCCAGTCATAAGAAAATGGTGATGGGGCTGCACTGTGAGCATGGAACTGCTTGGTCAAGTCCTCTGGACACGTACGCTGTCTCCTCTCACTTTCTCGAGATCCTCCTTGTGCAGATTTTCATTTCTGGTCTGTCATCATGGCCTCCAACAAGCACCCCCCTCCCCCCAGCCTGGAGTCCCTTCTCCTGTCACTCTCTTCTGCTGCCCAGCAGTCCCTGTGAAACACAATTTGTTTTCTCTCTCTCTCTCTCTCTCTCTCTCTCTCTTTTGGTACTGGGATTGAACTCAGGGGCACTCGACCACTGGGCCACATCCCCAGCCCTTTTTTGTATTTTATTTAGAGACAGGGTCTCACTGAGTTGCTAAGTGCCTCGCCATTGCTGAGGCTGGCTTTGAACTCATGATCCTTCTGCCTCAGCCTCCCAAGTGCTGGGATTACAGGCGTGCACCATCGTGCCCGTGCCCGCTGTCTTCTTCTTTTTTTTTTTATTTGCAAACCTTAGGTAGCTCCACATACATCTGTGTGGCTCCTAGTGAGGAGGCCTTGTTCTGCCTCTGGCTTCCTTTCCCAGCCCCATTTTCTCCTGTCTCCTCTGCTTCTGTTTCTTGCCCACTTCTGCTCTGCCAAATCCTTCAGACCCTGCCTGGATGCCATCTTCTCCACAAGTCTTTTCTGATTCTGTGCAGCTGGGTACGAACCCTTGAATTCCCAAAGCCCTACTCCAATGGCACTTAGTAATAGCAATAGCTATTTACTGAGCAATTACCATGTGCCTGGCACTATGCTAAATATGTGACATGCCCTATCATAAATGATCTTCCTAACAACCTTGTAAGACAGGTATAACTACTCCTACTTCAGAGAGCTGGAAAACTGACCCTCAATTAGTTACTTGCCCCAAAAGACACAACTAGTAAATGGAATAATCAGGACTCTCACCCAGTTCTATCTGATTCTGTGGTTCTAATGCTTAATCTGTGTTACATAAACTTTTTTTCTACCTTGTGCACAGTTTTAAAAAAAAATTTTTTTTGAGTGACAGTCCTATCTCTCCTTTCAGACTGAAACTGTCATGAGAGCAAAGACTGGATTTTATTCTCCTTTGTGACAGTGGGATCACAAAGGAGATCAAGGTGATTGAGGGTGGTTGTTGAATGAATGAAAGAACAAATGCATGAGCGAGGCACTATACGTGTGTCAGTGGCTGCTGGGTTTCAGGTGGGGGTGACAGCTGCAGGTGACACTATACAAGAAGACAGTCCCTAGGTTTCAGCACTTTTCTCTGGTCCCAGGCAGGTTTGGATGCCTCTCTTGAAGCTGCAGTCTGAATGAGGCCATCAGCAGGGGCCAATGCTGTTTGTCTTGCTAATCCCAATGAAGTTTTCTTCCTCAAATAGCTTGTCACTGAGGATTGTGCGTTGAGGAGAGAACAGGAAGTCGAGGCACAGACCTGCAGAGTTTTGAGTTGTGTCTGGCCCAGGACAGACAGTAGATAGAGGGTTGGAGAGGGGCAGGGACTTAGGGGCCAAATCAGGGACAAGGGAGAGAGCACTGATCTGGAAACACCAGGGTTGTTCAGCAGCAAGGGCCCAGCTGAAATTCTTTTTTTTTTTTTTTTTTTTTTTTTTTTTGTGATACCAGGGATTGAACTCAGGGGCACTTGTCCACTGGGTCACATCCCCGGCCCTTTTTTGTATTTTATTTAGAGACAGGGTCTCACTGAGTTGCTAAGTGCCTCGCCATTGCTGAGGCTGGCTCTGAACTCGCGATCCTCCTGCCTCAGCCTCCCAAAGTGCTGGGATTACAGGCGTGCGCCACCATGCCCGGCCAGCTGAAATTCTTCAGATGTCTTTTCTTACAGGAAGCCCTCCTCACCAGAACTGCCCCCCAACTAAGTTAGAGGGAAGACCCCCTGCAGGTGTTCCTATTGCACTCTGTGTACCGCTGTTTCCACACTCATGGCAGGAAACTACATGCACATTCATTTGAAAATATTTATTGAGCACCTACTATGTGTCAGGCACTGCTTTAAGTGCTGAGGATAAAACTGTGCAAAATGGACAGAAATCCCTACCCTCAGGGAATGCACATTTTTAGCGTGTGGGGGTGGGGAGACAGGCCATACAAATGTAAACACCTTCAAAAAAGTATGCTAGGTGGTGATAAGTTCTGTGGAGAAAAGGAAAGTGGAGAGTGGCATTGGTAATGGGGAAGTCAAGCCAGGTGATCACTGAAAAGGTGACACTTGAGCAGAGAGGTGAAAGATGTGAGGAAGAAAGGGGCTCTAGGCAGATGGAACAGCAAGTACACAGACCCTGAGTGGGGAGTGAGGCTATCCCCCCATTTGAAGAAAAGCAAAGAGGCCAGTGTGTCTGGTGTGGAGAGAGGGAAGAGGAGAGTAGCAGAGGTCAGAGAGGGAATGGGAACCAATTGCACCTGTGTCCCCTTCCACGAATTAACTGGTGGTGGTGGTGATGGTGGGGCTCTGACTCCAGCCAAACCAGCAGGAAGTAAGTGCTCACTGAGAAGCCAGACAAAGAGTGTCAAATTCTTGGCTTTTAAATTTCAGAAGGTAGGTCCTTGTATAAGATGGGAAAACTGCGGGAAGATGCAGATTCTTCCAAATCCAACCCACCTATGGGGCAGGTACCTTACAAGAGCCAGAGCTTTCCCTCCCATGTCTCCCCCTTCCCCACCCTCTCACCCCAAAGGAAGGTGAAGCTTGATGCTGGGGTCTGGACCAGGGAAGGGTGGCAGTCCACCTTAGTCCTTGTCACACTTGAATGGGATTACTGGACCTTCTTACCTCTCAGTGAGACTGTGTTCCTGGAGCGCTGGGTCTGGTCTCTATCTAAGTTGTATTTGCAGGGCTACCAGGGGCCCACATTCATGGCTTTTGTGCATTCTCTCTGGGTAGGACTCCTGTATGTTGCTGGAGACTGGAGTGGCAAAGCAGAACTAGGACCAAGGGGATCTGGCAAAACTATTGTCCACAGACCCATGGGAGGGCCCTGCGTGCAGCTTCACTGAATGAGCGTCCCAAACCTGGAATCCATTCCGACCTGAGGGGGAAGGAAGGAACCAGAAACCCAAGGCCCCGCTTGTCACCCGGTTCACAAAGTACTCCAAGCCGCACGGGAGAAATGATCTTTAATGTCTGACTTTGTTTCCAACCCCATCAAAGTGCCATCATTCAGTGAAGAACAAGGAGGGGCTTAAGAGGTACGAAGTCACGAGACAGACAACGCCCCCGGCTGGCTGGCTCCGGGACGCACACTCGCTCTGCGCGCGAGGGCGGCCCCCAACACACGCACACATGCAGACCACACGTACACCGCACAGACACACGCACGTGTACCCACAGTTAAATACATGAAGAGAGAGACTTGTTTATATATATACAGAGAGAAGAGAGAGAGAGAGAGAGAGACGTAAATCCCGGCCGGCGTCGGGTCCCCCAGGCTCTCAGCATGCTCGGCCCAGCTCGTGGCGCTGTACCTGGCACCCATGCCCCTGCCAGAAAAGCAGCTGCCCCTCTCCCGCCCCCCGCCCCCCGCTCCCTCGGGCCTTGTCCCCGGCGCTGCCTCCCCTCCCGCCCTCCCCCCACGGTGGCTCCCCCCCGGGAAGGGAGCTGCGCGGGGCCTAGAACTGCCCGGGCGCCAGGGGCATGTTGCTCTTGAAGCCCGGCTGCCCGTTGGCCACGTCGGCCGCGGGCTCGCAGCCCCCGATGCTGGCGTCCCCGTCGGTCCCGGGGCTCTCGGGCTCCGCCAGCAGCTTGAAGGTGAAGAGCGGACCCGAGTCTTGGCGGCCGCGGCGGCCGGGCTGCTCGGGCGCGGGCAGGCTCAGGAGGGCGCCGGGCGCCTTCCACTCGGGGAAGGCGTACAGCTCGACGGGCGGCGGCGCGCCGCGGCCCAGGTAGCCCGGGCTCGGCGACGCCGAGGGGAGGGTCCGCTGGCTGCCGCTCAGGCAGCTGCCGCTGTCGTCCAACGAGTCCTTGCGCGACTGCGAGCGCTCCAGCGAGCCGCCGCGCGTCCACGGCCGGTAGGTGTAGGCACAGCCGCCCAGGCGGCGACGGCGACGGCGCCGGCGGCGGCCGCGGCACTGGCACCCGAGGATGCGCACGAAGGCGCGCTTGAACTCCTTGCTGGAGCACGGGTAGATGATGGGGTTGAGGCAGCTGTTGAAGTAGCCCAGCCAGAACACCACCTTGAACACGGCGTCGGGGGGCTTCAGGGTGGAGAACAGGGAGCCTGCAGGGAGGGAGGGGAGGGCGGGGCAGAAACAGACAGCAGTCGGTGAGTGTCGCGCTCCCAACAGTGCCCCCGGCGCCTTCCCTGCTCCCTGGCCTTTCTTTCCCCAAGCCCCTGCCTGCCTGGAAGGCCGGCCTTTCCTTCCTATCTTCGTAGGGACAACCTCAGTCGTTTCCCCTCTGTCCCGAAACCTTTCCCCGATTGAGTGAAACAGCTTCTGAGCTCTGTTATATGTAGATTTGCTAGGATGGCAGTACCCCACTCTATCCACGTGATGATAACCGCCACCCATCCCTGCACACGTCTTTGGGGGACAGGCTCGGTGGCAGGCACTTTACCTATAAATATATGCTGATTTGTTTTCATGGCAAATAGGAGTTATGGGAAAGACCTAAATCCAAAAGGCAGACTTTAAAGGTTTGAAAAAAGGCAACCTAAAGGACTATTTTTTGGGGGGGGGGCACAGGATTGGACTCAGGGGCACTCGACCACTGGGCCACATCCCAAGCCCTTTTTTGTATTTTATTTACAGACAGGGTCTCACTGAGTTGCTAAGTGCCCCACCATTGCTGAGGCTGGCTTTGAACTCGTGATCCTCCTGCCTCAGCCTCTCAAGTGCTGGGATTACAAGCATGCGCCACCACACCCGGCTTAAAGGACTATCTTTTTGATCTTGGGGGTGAAGAAAAACGACTTAGCACTTCAAAAGGATAAACCATGAGGCAAGAATGGGAAGAAGTTATTTACAGTATCCCAAACAGTTAAGGGATTGATATTTAGAAGACAAGAACTCCTTAAATCAACAAGAAACAGCATTCCCAGGAGAAACATGGGCAAAGAAATTGAACAGTTAGTTTACAAAATAGGAAGCCCAAAGGCTAATGAGCATATGACAAGACACACAAAATACTAGGCAGTCAAACAAATTACACTGAAAAGCACAAAGAGATGTAACATATCTGTTAGGCTGGCACACATTAGGAAACTGGGTAGGCAAGGGTGTAGGGACATGTGTAGCCTTCTGCATAGCTGAGGATCAGATATTTTGGAGGAGACCTTGGCACCACTTGGTCCAATTAAGTGTGCACATTGTGACCCAGCCCTTCTGCTCTAGGCTACACAAAGTCTATAAGGGGTCATGTATAGGGATGCTTAAGGTGACAGGGAGTTGGAGAAAACCTGGGTGTCCCTCCCTGGGAAAGACAGAATGAAGTGGATGCACTCATGGAGATTGTGTGATACTTAGCAACCCAGGAAGACATGTCCACACAGCCATACTGAAGGATCTTAAGTACATCATTCCTTATGAAAAAAAGCAGGATGAGCCGGGTGTAGTGGCGCATACCTGTAATCCCAGCACTTGGGAGGCTGAGGCAGGAGGGTCCCGAGTTCAAAGCCAGCCTCAGCAATGGCGAGGCACTTAGCAACTCAGGGAGACCCTGTCTCTAATAAAATGCAAAAAAAGGGCTGGGGATGTGGCCCAGTGGTCAAGTGCCCCTGAGTTCAATCCCCCGGACTCCCCCCCCAAAAAAAAAAAACAACCAAACCCAACAACAACAAAAAAACCCCCACAAAACCCAGCCAACCAACCAACCAACCAACCAAAACAAAACAAAAACAAAACAAACAAACAAAACAAAACAAAAACCCTACAGAAGACAGAATGAGATTTATGACATAATATCATTTAGGTAATTCACCACACAACCATAAGCATTTTGTAAAATCACTCTAAAATTAAAATGACATGTTAAACACAGAATGTTTGCCCGGGGGTGAAGGCAGATGGACATGGGAATGGAGAATGGGAATAAGAGGAAATAAATCAATAAAATAAGAGAGAGTCTGGCACAGACTGATGAGCATGAGATGTTATGAATCCAGAAACTTGATTAACTCATCCCTCTGAATTTGAGATCTAAAAATATTGTTATGGCAATATCAAATTAAAAACCATTTCCATTTTAAATATAAGGCAACCAAGACTTGGAGAGGGTAAGTGGCTTGCCCCAGGTCACACAGAATGTTTGTAATATAGCTAAGATTTAAGCTGTTTGAATACAAAATATGTTTTTGAAATAAAAAAGACACTATCAGTAATACATTTTTTTTGGAAAAAAATGGGAAAATGCAAAAAAAAAAAAAGAAAGAAAAAATATTTTAAAAAGCAAACATAGCTCTGCAATGCAGAAAAATCACATTTTGGCACATATACTTTCAGATTTTTCTTGCTGTTGTATATACACATTTACATATTAAAAATGGGATATTTTGTACCTTTAAACCACATCCTAACCCTGTCACACAGCCTGTGGTGTCTGAACTTTTATATTCCTCAGTCAGACTGTGAGTTTCCATAGGACCTCATCTGTGGGATTGTCTTTGAGTCCATTTATTGAATGAAGATTGGGCATGCCTAGATATCTGAATGGGGGGGCGGTTAGACCAACCATTTTGCGTATGGAGATGCTGAGGAGCTGAGAGTAGATGAAAATTGCACAGGTGGTGGCCCATCAGAATTCCTATCTTTGATTTTGGGTTATGCTTACATTTCCTTTTTGACACATAGCCTGACAACTTAAAAATAATAATAAATGGTGACCATTTTTGAAATATGTAGTTTTCTGTCTTCATCTGCAGGAGATTGGTTCCAGGACCTCCTGTAGATATCAAAATCTGCAGATGCTCAAATTCCTCATATGAAATAGCATAATATTTGCATATAACCTGTACACATCCTCCTCTATACTTTGAATAATCTCCAGATTATTTATAATAACCAAAAGGATGCCAACACTATATAAATAGTTACTACACGGTACTCTTTTTCTTTCTCTCTCTTTTTCTTTTCTTTTCCCTCCCTCCCTCCCCCCTCCATCCCCCCCTCCCCTCCCACCCTTCCTTCCTTCCCCCTTTCTTCCTTGCCCCTTCCTCCTTCCCCCTTCCTCCCTTCCTCCCTTCCTCCCTCCCTCCTTCCTTCCTTCCTCCCTTCATTCCTCCTTCCTCCCTTCCTCCTTCCCTCCCTCCCTCCCTCCCTTCCTTCCTTCCTTTCTTCAAGGGATTGAACCCAGGAGTATTTAACAACTGAGCCACATCTCCAGCTCTTTTTAATTTTTATTTTGAGACAGGGCCTTGCTCAGTTGCTAAGGCTGGTGTAGAACTTGCCATCCTTCTGCCTCAGTCTCCCGAGTCACTGGGATTACAGATGTGCCACCATACCTGCCTATAGCGTAGTCTTTAGAGAATAATGAGAAGTAAAAAAAGAAAAAATCTGGACCTGTTCAGTGCAGATGGAATTTCACCCCTGAATATTTCGATCCAGGGTTAGCCCTGGATTCAGAACCCACGGATACAGAGGATGCACTGTGCTTCGTAGCTGGCACAGTCAACTTCCATGGGAACCCTGTCCCATCAGCCTCATCCACATCAGATTGAGTTCTTTCTTCTGCACCCCATACAAAATGTACAAGGAGATCACCCTGTTGTATTGTTTGCTTGTTGCTGTGCTAAGCCATTCCAGGGCTGAGTCCCCGTTCACCACCCAGGTTGTAAATTCCTTCTGGTCAGGAACCATATTTTCATTTATTTTCTTTTCCCCTCCAGATCTGTATATTTTTATTACAAAAATGATACATGCTGTGTTAAAAAATTACATGTTACAAAAAAATCTATATCCAGTGAAAATTCTTTCTCCATTCAAGCACCAGGGACCAGAGTTAACAGCTTTGTTTTTATTCTTCTAGATTAAAAAAAAAAAACGGGGTCATATTTGCAATACCTTTCCCTGAATTGCTTTCTTTTCTTAGAGTGTTTGTATTTTTCCAGGTCAGGATATATTATGCTATTCCACTACCCCTACCCTGTCCCTGCAACACTGCGTTACATC
Organism: Tamias sibiricus; assembly: GCA_025594165.1. Classification (NCBI taxonomy): domain Eukaryota; kingdom Metazoa; phylum Chordata; class Mammalia; order Rodentia; family Sciuridae; genus Tamias; species Tamias sibiricus. The sequence goes on from CM046662.1 coordinate 20,015,346, forward strand.
CTAATATCTGGGTATTTAGTAGTTTATTTAACACCTTCTCTGATGCTAGTTAAATAGGTGATTGATTTCCAATTTTTGACTGTTACAAACTGCAGCAATAGAAAGCCTTAAGCGATTCGCATTCTGCATGTTCGAACATTTCTGTAGAGTGAATTCCCACGGGAGGAATCACTGGGTCAGCCCCACGTTTACGCACTGACAGCTAACCAAATTGCCTTCCGAACTGGTTGTACCACTTCGCCCTCATGCCAGCTGGTGCAGCCTGACATTCTCCCTACCTCCCCACGTCTCTGGGTTCCTTTTTTAACCCTGTGTGTCTGGTAGGTGAACTACAAACGGCTTGCCCTCTTGTCTCATTTGCATTCAATTTTTTTTTTCTCCTCCTGCAGACGCTCAGCGTGGCACCTCCCCACCCCTGAAGAAGCCCTCAGTGACTCCTGACAAGAAGTCCCCTTTCCTGTTGGAATGGTACTCTTTGGGATGGAATCCTGGCTCTCTCACCATGTGACTGGCAAATTTCATATTGGCCTTAAGCCTCAGGTTCTCATTAGAAAAATGGGACTTACAACATTAGTGACCTCCTGGAGTTGTTTCAAGGATTAAACGGGATAAGCATGTCAGGTCCTCTGGGGACACTCTGAACACTAGGTGCCTGCCACCCAATCAACTCCGCGTCAATAGTAACTCACCACATGATGAAACCTCTATATCACTAACTGGGCTGGAAATTTCGTTTTAGAAAACCTGTGTTTGGTATCTTGCTGTCCCATTCTGGACTTCAGTTTTCCTCCTTTAATTTCCTCTTTTTTTTAAAATTTTATTTTTATAATTTTTAATATGTACAACTCATAGTGCCTCTTTTAATTTAGTGGTTTAAATGGGGCCTTTCCAATCTTGTGAAGCCAGAGGCGACCAGAGCCTTTCCTGTTCCTGCTGGGGTATGGGGTACGCCTGTTTCCCCAGACCCACCGCAGAGGGGCAGTGTGGGTCAGGGACTGGATGGCCAGGCCACCAGCATTTCCCCCTCCCCCTTTCCTCTCCCGGGAACAACTCACTAGCTACTAGGATTAGAGGCTTGTTTGCTGCGCCAGCCTCTCCTGGTGGGAGTCCAAAAGCTGAAGTTAATTAGGAAAGGTGCTAAGCCTCTTTGGCATGAAAGAGCATGGGTGACAGGGATCTCTTTCCCTGGGCGCCCAAACAGACCTTTTACTGGGGATGAAGCTGCCAGGAGAGGGGAGTCAATGCAACAGGAAATATGGGTTCCTGGAAGGCTGGCTCTTCATGCCGGAAGTCAGGCTCTGCTGGGTTCTTTGACAATGTCACCAGCTTGCCCTGCATGTCCCTGAACCTGGTTCCACTTTTCTCGTTCATGACGTAATCCTGATGATCGACCTGCCAGGCTGGGAAGCCTCCTTCTCTTACCTGGGCGTGGTGAAGGTGAGTGACTCGCACAGTCACTCCATGGCACACGGCAGTGTCGCCAGGACATGTTCAGTGGCCGCTCGTCTCATCAACAGATGTGTATGGATCGAGGCAGCAGAGTTTAGTGTCCAGAGCTGTCATAGGTCGGTAGATGTGGGTTCACGTTCTAGCCCTGGCATTTCCTGCAGTGTGACCTTGCCGATGAAACCGGGTGAGAGCTCTCCTCTGTGTGGATGAGGTGGGCTGAGGCTTGGCAAAGGCCTGGCACACTGAAAGCACTCAATAAATGGATGCGTTTACGACTGCGTCAAGTGTGCTGCTTCAGGCCTGCCCACAGGCTGTGACCACCAGTGCAGCTGTCACAGAGAGGAGGGTGAGGCTCTCTGCGCTCACCAGGTATTGGGGCCCTCGTCCTAGGGCTCTTTCCCACACAGATCCTGAGCCTGCTAAAATTGAGTGTAACATTCATGCATTTTTCTAGCCGAAGGGTCTATAGGATCCTTATGGTCTTAAAGGGGTCCGTAACACCCTCCCCCCCCCCCCCCCCCCGGGGAGGGCTATGACTCACCCACCTCAAGTCTAGGTTTGCTAAGCATCCATCACTCCACTACCTGGACTACCATTTTTTTTTTTTTTTTAATTAACAAATTTTTTTTGTAGTTGTCAATGGACCTTTATCTTATTTATTTATTTGCGGTACTGAGAATCACATGCTAGGCAAGTGCTCTGCCACTGAGCCACAACCCCAGCCCTGGACTACCTTTTATTTATGTTTTTCTTTTTTTTTCTTTTAAAATACTTTTTATTGGTACATTATAGTTATGCATAATGATGGGATTTATTGTTACATATTTGTACCTGCACACCGTATAACAATATAATTTCCCTGGTGTTATGACCCAGCCATCCCACTCCTGGGTCTATTCCCAAAAGACTTAAAAACAGCATATTACAGTGACACAGCCACTTCAATGTTTATAGCAGCACAATTCACAATAGCTAGGTTATGGAACCAACCTAGATGCCCCTCAGTAGATGAGTGGATAAAGAAAATATGGTATATATACAAAATGGAATTTTACTCAGCAATAAGAGAGAATAAAATAATGGCATTTGCAGGTAAATGGATGAAGTTGGAGAATATAATGCTAAGTGAAATTAGTCAATCTCAAAAATCCAAGTACCGAATGTTTTCTCTGATATAAGGAGGCTGGTTCACAGAGTTGTTGGAAGGGGGTACATAGGATCAGAGGAACACTAGAATGGTCAACGGAAAGGGAGGGGAGGGAGGGAGTAAGGGGGGGGGGTTGGAAAAAAATTGGTGGTTGAATGAGATGGATATCATTATCCTAAATGCATGATTGAAGATCTGAATGGTACTTATATACTTTGTATACAAGCAGTTGTATGTAAAAAGATACTATACTTGTGCATGATGAATAAGTAAATAAATAATAAAAAAATTAAAAAAAAAAATTTCCCTGGTGTATCCGTGCTTTTCTTTAAACCAATCACTTTTGGTACCTACACTAAATTCTTTGGAGGGAGGCTTTGCTATCATTGTTTTAAAACCTGCATCATTTGTCACAAATGAAAAGTCGTCGTCGTCGTGGTGGAGAAAAAGAAGATGAAAACAAAACCATTTCAGTGCTTCCTGAATTGCTCCAGAAGGAATTGAGAGGAGCTGAAGACATTTTGGGCCCTAAAGCGAGAGGTTTTCCTCTTTTCTGGGGCCTAAAGGATGAAAAGAGATGTGAACAGAAAAATCACTTTCTCACTGGAGAGCCGACAGCACGTAGTAGGTGCTAAATAAATATCCGCTCATGACTGAATGACTGAAGATGGGAGTCAGAGTTTCTTGTACCATCTCTAGCTGTCATTTCAAGCTATCTTGCACACCATCCAAATCCATCGTGAACTTGACCTGCAGGAGAGGTGCCTCCCTGGGAAGCCACGTGCTGGCGGTGGTCCCAGGGACCCACTCTGGCACCCCCTGCCTGGCCACCTCTAACTTAGAATTATTAAGCAGATCTAAAGAGGCAGCACTTCTGGAAGGGCTTAGAGAGGTTGAAGACTCTCTACCTGAATGAGGCATTTGTATTATTTTACTCTATTTTATGATGGGTGAGGGGAGTAGGAGGTGGAGTTTGGGGAGAAGGGACTTTTGAGTGGGCAAGGGTGATTTAGAGGGATCCTGAAGTGTGAGACTCAAAGGCTAACGCTGGGCAGCACCTGCACCGGGAGAAGCAGTTCTTGGCAGGACATGGTCCCAGCAGATCACCCTTCAGGTGCCATCTCACATATCTGAACAGTAAACAGTGAGCAGTGGAGGTCACGACCCTGCTGAACCTGCGCTCTTACCACAGAACCACGGGGCGTGTTTGTGGAACAGTAGCTCCATTTAGCAAAGGCTTCCTCTGTGCCTGGCCCTGGGCTAAACGCTCAGCCTCTGTTGGCCTTCCTGTAACCCCTTCAGCTGGCTGAGATGCTGGGGCAGCTCCACCACGTGACTGTGCCCTGCTCAGCTCTAGGGCTGCCATCCACACCTTCCTCTCCATTCTCCAACCTCCATGCTCGGTCCTGGAGACCATGATTATTATACCCAGGAGAACAGAAACTCAGGTCACCTGAGTCACAGAGCTAGCGGGTGACAGAGTTAGAATTTGAACCCCCAGAAACATCTAACAAAGGCTTTTACTCACCATCAGTACAGTTTACAGGTAAACAACGTATATATTTGTGGATAGAAAGGTCTGGAAGGATATATGCTGCAACATCAGCACTGCTTACCCTCAGGTGGGAGAATTATGGATGGATTTTCCTTTTCTGTGCTTTTTGGTGTTTTCCAAAATGGTCTCTGTAAACATGAACTACTTCTGTCATTGGGAAAATCCAGTGAATATTATTTAAAAGTTAAAAAACACCAACCAACCAAAAGACGCTGTACTTAACATCTTGTTAGGTGTCAGCCAACTTTCTGGGTCCTATTTCATTTAATCTCCACAGCTGTATGAGGAAGGTGGGGTTTACCCTACCGTATAGATAAAGAGATGAACTCAGAGCCGGGTGTGGTGGCGCACGCCTGTAATCCCAGCAGTTGGGAGGCTGAGGCAGGAGGATCGCGAGTTCAAAGCCAGCCTCAGCAATGGCCAGGCACTTAGCAACTCAGTGAGACCCTGTCTCTAATAAAATTCAAAAAAGGGCTGGGGATGTGGCCCAGTGGTCGAGTGCCCCTGAGTTCAATCCCCGGTACCAAAAAAAAAAAAAAAAAAAAAAAGTGAACTCAGGTGGATGGCAGCACATGACCAAGGGCCCCACAGGTAAGAGAAAGAATGTTTTGAAATGAAACTTTTTATTGTTAAGCCCAGCACACTTCCCTCTTGGTTCCCAATGTGTGCCTAGTCCCCTGTCCTTTCCCCCTTCCTGCAGGAAGTAAGTGAGGTAATCTTTCTATTTTTTGCATATTCCTTTATTTACATATGCATCCATAGGCCTTCCCTGAATATGGGTTGGAGGAGTGAGCCAATGAACAGGCGTGAACACTGCATGGAGGCCTGGGGACCTGCAGCATCATTTATCTGGTCCACGGAATGTCAATATTGGACTGAGTGGTTTCTGAAATCCCTCTGGGTGCTAACATTCTGTGAATCTAGGATTATCAATTTTGATTTGACTTATTTCACAGTTAGTATCAGACAAGCCCTCAGGGGAGCAGTGGATGGTGAAACCATTCTGATCAACTTGTAAATGGAGTGGAACTTTTTTTCTCAAAGTGCTTCTTGCTAGGAGCATTTGGTTACACCTTCGGCCAAGCCATGTCTCTTGAGCTGACAGAATTTGGCCCAATAAAAACTAGAAAAATTTAAAAGAGTTTCTAATTCTTTCAGCACTAGCTTTGTGAGAGGAAGTTTCCTTTGGATTTGGAAATTCCCTTCGAGGGTTTTCCATTTTCATTTGCCATTTAACCCTGGAACATAAACTTGTCCAACAAATACAGTATCTTTGGGGCCAAGAGACCCTTGTTGAGTTTTCAAGTAAATGCTGAAAACGATAATAATCACCAAAGGCACCATTTACAGTAACTGGTTCCTAAACCAGTTATTAGGTAGTGTTTATAAACATTCTCTAAAGGTAACCCTTCCAGCAGTCCTGCTATGAATTTCATTTTAAGATGAGGAAACTGAGGTTTAAGAGGTCAGTGAAGCCACATACTCAGAAAAGGGTGGGCTAGGATTAAAGTCCAACCCTGAAGCCCAGCTTTTCTAATCATAAGAAAAAAGATGCTTCCATTCATTTCCTTAAACGCTGGGCAATTTCTCCCAGAACTGGGAACAATTTCTCTCTCTGCTGACTTGTCCAAGTGCTTTTTCTGAACCTAAAATGTGGCATTCATCATTTTCTACCTGGAATTATAGTTGCTAAGGTCTTTTTTTTTGGGGGGGGGTACCGGGGATTGAACTCAGGGGCACTCAACCACTGGGACATATCTCCAGCCCTTTTTTTTGTATTTTATTAGAGACAGGGTCTCACTGAGTTGCTAAGTGCCTCGCCATTGCTGAGGCTGGCTTTGAACTTGCAATCCTCCTGCCTCAGCCTCCCAAGTACTGGGATTATAGGCATGCGCCACTGCACCCAGTTGCTAAGGTCTATGTCTCATCTTTTCTGATTAGACGGTGAACATCTAGGAAAGAGAGATTCTTCTCTCTGCACGGGGCTTAGCACGGTGCCTGATGGGAGACAAGTAGTCAGCTAACACATGTTATGTGAATAACAATAGTAATAAAAATAGTAAAATGGATATTAGTCCTGGGCCACCCAGGTCTAGGTTCTCAGATCAGGAACACCTAGGTGCTTGTTAGAGATGCAGACCCTCTGATCTAGTGCACTGGAATCTGCTTTTTCTCCTTCTTTTTTTTTTTTTTTTTTTGGTGGTACTAGGGATTGAACTCAGGGGCACTCGTCCACTGGGTCACATCCCCAGCCCTTTTTTGTATTTTATTTAGAGACAGGGTCTCACTGAGTTGCTAAGTGCCTCGCCATTGCTGAGGCTGGCTTTGAACTCGCGATCCTCCTGCCTCAGCCTCCCAAAGTGCTGGGATTACAGGCGTGCGCCACCGCGCCCGGCGAAATCTGCTTTTTAACAAGACCCGGAGGTGAGAAGTGTTTTGCCTTAGCCCACATTGCAATTTTATTTTTGAAAGTTGTTTTCCTGAATATCTGGAGATCCAGGGACCAGCAAAGACTGGGCTGAGAGCCACCTCCCCATGGGATGGACTCCCTTGTCCCCAGTCCTCCAGCAGCTCTTATAGTTAGTAGGATAAAGTTCAAACTGCGTAGGCTGGAATTTAAGACCCGTTCAACTTGGCCGCAATTAACGGGCTCTTCGCGGCACGTGCTGACTCTTCTGGCTCCTTTTGCTTGATGCATGCTGGTCCGCTGGTCCCAGCGGATGCCCTTTCCCTGTCCCTCCTCCTGTCCTCCTCTCCCTCCTTTCTAGGCCCTGCTCCGATCCTGCTTCTCATAACCACTCTGGGGTGTGACAGGAGAAGGGAGGAATGAACACGCAGAGAAGGCACTGCTAAGACGTGGGTGACACACATGCTCCCTAATTTCATCCCCGCAGTTTGCAGGAAGGCGGGGTTGGAGTCTGTAATTTTCCATTTACAAATGTAGACGTTGCGGCGCTGCCCGTTGGGCCCCCACCCAACATCACACAGCTACGCAGGGGTTGAATTAGGATTCAAACCTAGATCTGCCTGGCTCCAAGCTGGGCAGCTTCCTTAATACACAGGAATTTCCCCTCAACTCTGAGTGCATTTCTGGGGTAGTGGAAGGCTAACTTTGTTTACTTATGTCTTTTGTGGTTGTGTCTTTATATATATATTTTATTTGGCCATTAAAACTCAAATGTGCGTCTAGAAGCCAGGAGCTCTGTGTCTCTCGGCCCTTCTGGTTTTTTTTTAAGCTGGCAATACTGGTCAACCCATTAAGTTCCAAGTTTTCAATTCTGTGACCATAACAACTATCACTTCCAAATGACTGTAAATGGTGCGTTGATGGCTCAATTTAAGTTTTGATAGATGTTCCATATCTGTGATAATTGAACAAAAGGTGCTAAGCTGATAATTTTAGCATCATACAATTTCAGGAATCCATAGGCTCACCGAATGCCATCCACGTAAGCCCAAGAAGCACTCAGTCCCCTGAGTAAGAACCTCGGCTACTGTCGCCACAGAGTTCTATCCTAATAGCTATTGAACTTTAAGGGAGTGTCGTCTTCCTTGCTTGCACACTCATTGAGGCCAGGTCAGTCTTTCTTACTTTGGTTTTTCTAGCATGCAACACAGAATCTGACTTTTGCAAATGTGTAAAAATATTTGCTGAGTCTGTAACTCCTCTTCACACGTGCCTAGCTCAGCAGCAGGTTCACAGAAGGTGAAGATTCAATGGTTGTTGATTGGTTTCCCTGCTTGTATTTTGCTTTCTTTCTCTTCTTTCCTTATCCAAATGGTAACCACATGCCAACACCCAGCTCAGTTCTGATCTCTTTGGAAAACTTCCCTGACTGCTCTAAGCCTCTTGGTTTTTTTTTTTTTTTTTTTTTTTTTTTAAATTTCCCATCAGCGTCCATAGTACATGGGTCAATACAGAACTCTGTTGTTAGAGGATGTGCCCCTTTTCTCTTTAGACAGTGTGAATGCTCCTTAAAGACAGATCTAGATTTTATACTTCCAGCACAGGGCTGGGCATACAGTCAGTGACCATTGATGACCCACTGATTAATTGATGGGTCCATTCCAACTTCCAGTGGGGGAGCTACTTCCTGGCAGAGGCCCAGAGTGGGGAGCAGATGGGATAGAATGTTTTTGCAGCATCCACGGGGCCATCTTTGGTGCCAAATAAAGGTTCCATATTTTGTTCTCATGGGAAATAGCAATTTCCCCATAGAATGCTTTTAGAAACTGAACATTGGTGAGACTTATGGGAAGGAAGCTATAAAATTTTATAAGGAGCATAAAAAGAAGACATGTATAAGTGGAGAGCCATAGTTGGCTTTTGTACAGGAAGTCTGTATCCAAGATAACTTCAGTTCTCTCCTCATTCCCTTGGAAGTCCAAAATGATCTCATTAAAACCCCAGTAAGTAGGGAGGGAAGATAAGTGATCCAGAATCAAGCATATAGAAATATGGAATATAGCAGAATAGACGTGAGAAAAAAAATATCCAGGTCAATGGGAATGAAGAGGAATAGTGGGGAAGGATGTGGGGGAAATGGGTGACTTCACCCCTGATATGAACACTTCCCATAAAATCATAGTAATTAAAAATACTAGGGCAGAAAGTATAGGAAAAGGCAGAAAGATCAATAAAATTTTATAGTTTAGAAAGAGACCCAAATAACCACAAGAACTTTATATGTCATCTCAATGCCTGTGGGGGGAAATATAGGTTATTCTATAAATGATGTTGAGGCAACAGGACAGCCATTCATAAAGAAATAAGGCTGTATCTTTATTTCTTACACAAAAATAAACTTGGACTGACCCAACATTTCAAATATAGAAAAACCATTAAACTTTTAGAAGAGGGTATAGGAATATATGTTTATAATTTTGAAATAGGAAAGACCTTTTAAGGTATAATAGAAGTTCAGGATCTGAATTTGTCTGGGACTTTTTATAAGGCTAAAGACTTCAAAAACAATGTTCAAAGAAGTACTGAGAGAAGTATTTGTATCTCAAATAACAAAAAAAAAGCTCTCTTTGCAATCAGTGAGAGAAAAACAACTCTATAAAACTAAATGAATCACATGGCTAAGCAAATAACAAGGTAAGTACGATGCATAATGAATTGATGCAAAAAAATAAAATTCCCTTACAAAGTAAATAATGCAAAAAAGGAGCAGCCAGATATTTTAGATCTATTAGTTTAGAAGATACTTTGAAATGTGCTAGGCTCAATTAGGCAAGGGTGTGGGAAAAATCAACATTTTCGTACATTCTGAATGGGGGTATAAATTTGGGGTAGAAAACCTGCATTATATAAAATCTGCATTAATATAAAATTATTTTTTTCATACTCCAATAAAATTTAACTGAATATTTAAAAAAAATTCAGTACTAGGGTTTGAACCCAGGGCCTTGTGCATGTTAGGCAAGCACTCTAACACTGAGATACATCCCCAGCCCCTAATCATGGCTTTTGGTAAGTACAACATCCGGGAATTTACCCTCTAGAAGTACTCACCAGAGGGAGCCAAGATGAAAGTATAAGGAAGTACAGCAAACAGTTCCCCCAAACTGGGAAATAACCTAAATTTCCAACGATAGGGGATTGTAAAGTAAATCACGTAGCCGTCACATTATAAAAAAACCACTCATCTACTAAAATGGTAAACTAAGTCTACAATGTAGCGATGTACGTAACCGAATTAGAAGAAAAAACCCAAATTTCAGGGAATTATGTCTGATCTAACTTTTATCAAAAATACACTTCTCTGTGTGTATATGAGTGTATTCACACCAAAACAAAACAAAACAAAACAAAACAAAACAAAAACAAAACAACAACAACAAAAAAAAAAAAAAAAAGAAAAGAAAAAAGAAAAAGCAAAAACTGGGTGAACAGGCACTAAATTGTAATTGGGGTTACCTCTAAAAGATGGGTTATGTGAAGATCTTCACTTTGTATTTAGAATTCTTTTTGCAATAAACAACTATTGAAAATACAGGAAGAGGGGGGGAGTCAGTGCGGGGCCAGAATCTGGCATTTAGGCCTGACCTTGGCCTCCTTCTGGGTCGCAGTCTATGTACAAAAAAAGGGGGTTGCATTGCCGTCAGGGCCTCCTTCCTCTTGCCCTCACCCTTTGGGGGTGGAATGGAAGTTAGGGGAGAAGGTTCAAGTGCACTTCTGGACAGCTCCTTTGAGCCTAGAACACATAGGCCACACTGTGCTGGATCCTTCCTTCCAAGGTGGTAGGATCCTTCCTTCCGTGGGCTGAGGGCCCCAGGAGACTGGAATGAAAGGCTCTATGACAGAACAGGGACAATTACTGGCCTTGGGGAGCCAGATGGTGAAACGGTGAGCTTGGGCCTCTGGGACCGTCAGCCTCCACGCTGGCCTTTCATCTCTTCTCTCGGCAGCTGCTCGCTGCTTTCTTGCCGTCCTCTCTCTGACTCACACCTCTGTTCTACAGGCCTTTGGCTGGTGGAGATCAAAACTTTGCCTGTATCCAAACTGGTCTGCCAAGTGTAGGTTGGCCTGGGACCCCGGGTGGCTCTGCATCGCCTTCCTACCTGTCTGGCAGGTACCCCCAGGGGCCCATGCTGTCCTTATCGTCCGCAGCCCTCAGTTCTTCTGAACCACAGTGAGTTGAGCCAGCCCGCCATCGCCAGGGTGTGGGTCTCCTCTCTAGAGCCTCCTCTTGCCTTGCTTGCTGTACCCCTAGAGCCAAGTACGTTGCCTGTCATCATGACTATTGTCTAATAAGCAGATTAACTTTTGCTGCCGAATGGGTGTTTTGCGGGACAAATTCTAGCAAAATGGGTTTTTCATCCTGCCTCTCAGTCGAGATGTACAGGCGTGCCGTGAAATGACGCCGAGTACCAAGTTACAGTTAAGGAAGCTCTGGTGAGCTATTGCACAGTGGGGTGACTATAGATAATGATGATGCACTGTGCATTTCAAAAAGCTAGAAGAAAGGATTTTGAATATTTTCACCATAAAGAAATGATAAATGTGTGAGGAGATAGATGTGTTCACCCCGATTTCAACCTTACACAATATATACACGTATCAAAACATCACGTGGTACCCTATTAACATGCGCAATTTTTATGTTTTGGTGCATCCGTTAAAAAAATAAATTTGAATTTTACAAAACAAAATGGCCCTGAGATTCTTGCCCTCTCTCAGAGCTTGAAGGCTATGCAACAGCTGGGAAACCTTCCAGATGGAGGTGCCTGGAAAATATTTCATTGCTCAACTCACAGATGTCCTATAGGACACAGAGCTGGGGTGGGCTTGCTGTGGCCACAGAAACGTTTTCAGAGAATTCCAATGAAAGAAGGTCTGAATGTGTTCAGTATTATTGCCTGTGCTGTTTACATGTGTCACACAGATATCAGGCCTTTGTACTTTTTGCAAATTAGGTGATATAATCTCCCATAACCTAGAAGTTTGAAGCCCTCCTTGGGAGAGACTAGATTCCTGGAAAGGGTCAGGGTGTCCAACTCCAATTTAGCCCCTCCTGTCTCTTGGACTCCATTTCCTGTGACGATCTCTCTGGTTCACATCATGGCAAGGTAATGCATCCATAGGAGAAAAATCACACACACCATGGGCAAGGTGTGTGTGTCCTCCTGAAATCCACCGGTTGAAGCCTCAACTCCCAATGCAGTAACATGAAGAGGTGAGGCCTTTGGGGGTATTTGGGTCATGAGGGTGGAGCCCTCAAGAATGAGAGTAGTGGCCTTTAGAAAGGGACCCCAGAGTGATCTCCAACTCTCTTTCCTCCATGTGAGCTTACAACTAGACGTCAGTATCATGCAATCAGGAGGAGGCCCTCACCAGAACCCAACCACATTGGCATCCTGACTTGAACTTGCAGCCTCAAGCACTGTGCAAGAACAGTGTCTATTGTTCATAAGCCACCTGGCCTACAGTACTTTGCTACAGCAGCCTGAGCCAAGACACCAAGCACATTGGAGAAACACTCGATACTGGGCTTCCTGACCCTGGCCTTGTTTTCTCCCATCTCTGCTCTTCTCCACCTTTCTCCCAGATTGCTCTGGGAGACCCACATTTTTATTTCTGTTTTAAATTGTCTTAGATTCCTTTTTTTTTTTTTTTTTTTTTTTTGGTACTGGGGATTGAACTCAGGGGCACTCGACCACTGGGCCCCATCCCCAGCTCTTTTTTGTATTTTATTTAGAGACAGGGTCTCGCTGAGTTGCTAAGTGCCTCGCCATTGCTGAGGCTGGCTTTGAACTCGCGATCCTCCTGCCTCAGCCTCCCAAGTGCTGGGATGACAGGTGTGCGCCACAGTGCCCGCTAGATTTCTCTTTTAAGAGCATCTCAGTTCTCATTTCCGGCAGCTTGGGAGCAGGCCTTGCAGAGGAGGAGGTGATGGTGTAGCTGGGCTCGTCTTCCAGCTCTACCTCTAAATAGGACATTTTTCCAGAAGACACTTCCTTTTTTTTCCAAGAAAATCTAGATTTTTTCGAAAAATATGATTTTATCTGCCTTCTTTCATGTCTCCATTCTCAATCTGACACAGGCTTCCGGATTGTCACTCTCAGCAGGAAGTCGCCAAGCTTTGCTCCACTTTGTGGTAAGCCTTTATTGAGTGTGTCCTAGATGACTGCAGCTGGGTTGAGCGTCTAGTCACGGAGATGAACACTGATCCGGGAAGCAAGGAGATTTCACTGATTATCTGATTCAGTTCCCCCTAAGCTTATGAGGTGGGTACAATTATCATGTCCAGTTTATATATGAAAAAAAAGAATAAAAAAGAAAAAGATTGCTAAGAGCAATTGAGTAAGCTGCTCAAGATTGTACAGTGGCAGAGACAAGATGGAATTCCAGGCCTGACCCAGAGCTGATCGGGGTCTGCTACCCCAGTCCGACTCCCACAGACTAGAGACTTGTACGTCTCGAGGAGCAATTAGTGTGGAGGAGTAGGAAAGGAAATCGGGGTTACTGGTGATGCAATGAGGAGGAGAGATAAGTGGGGGACAGTTAGGGAAGGAGGTGCTAGTTGACATTTTACTTTCCAAGAATGTTCCTGAAAAATGATTCCATCTTCACATACTTTAAGGAGACATAAGCTGGAAGGGCCGACATAAGCTGGAAGAGCACCCCCTTTGTGGGTGGGGGTGTAAAGGCAACGGGGCAAGTGTTTTTTTTTTTTTTTTTGGTATTGGGATTGAACTCAGGGGCACTCAACCACTGGACCACATCCCCAGCCCTTTTTTTGTATTTTATTAGAGACAGGGTCTCACTGAGTTACTAAGTGCCTCGCCATTGCTGAGGCTGGCTTTGAACTCGCCATCCTCCTGCCTCAGCCTCCCAAAGTGCTGGGATTACAGGCGTGCGCCACCGCACCCGGCTGGGGCAAGTGTTTTAAGTGACTGAAGACGGTTACTTAGCTCTTGAGAGAAGACTTACTTCCTACACAGTCCTGATTCCAGAGAAGATTGGGAGAGGTGTGTAGACTCTCACTATAGCTAGAAATGGCCTCAAGCTTTACAGTGTTTTCAGAGAAAATATAGAAGATGGTGATCTGAATTTAATCACAATTACAGCAATAGTGAAAGAGGTTATCATGGATTAAAAGCATACGGGTGGCAAGTGTTGTAACTCACCCCTAAAGTTAGTTACCCCACATTTCTATGTGGGAGCTACCGTTAACTGTCCCCATTTTACAGATGTTGAAATTGAGGTTCAGAAGAGAAGTAACTTGTTCAGACTCGCAGAACTATTTCGGGACAACCCCTGAGTTCCTCCTCTCCCATCTACTACCACTCATGAGACAAGGCCACCAAGGAATCAGGTACCGACAGGAAATTAAAGGAGAGCGGATTCCACAGGGGAGTGGAAGGTGTAGGAGGCAAAGAAGAGCTGTGTTTGGGTGTGAATCTACTCGTTCTCAGATGACTCATCTTCTCTGCCGAATTTGGGAGAAACTGTAATTATTTAGAACTAAAAGGTCATCCTCTGCCATGCCCAGTCATTGTGAATTAAAGTCCCAGGCTCCTGGGAAGGTGGAAGAAGAAGGGATAATTAACTCACAAATTCTCCCATGATCTGTCGATGGGCGATGCGGAGAATGAAAATGAGAAGACAGGGAAAAGAGTAAGTCTTGGCCGGGTGGAAAAAATAATGGACGAAGAGGAAGATCTAAGCCAGGCCATAAAGAGCACAGTGGCCCTCACTCCCCTTAGTACTCTTTCTTTATTTCTGAGCAGGATGAGGGGGTCCTGTGTGCAATGAGACCCCAAACATGGCTGTGGCCGGGCAGCCAGGCCGGGGCAGCTCAGATTCCAGTCCAGCCCCGCTGCCTGAGTTCTTGATGTGTGCCACGGCGGTCTGGCCTGCCCGTTCAGATGGAACGCAATTCTCCACTGGGTCACCCAAAAGGGCAGTTCACTCGAGCTCACCGATTCCTCAGCCTACCTCCTTTCTTATGGCTGGAAGCAGACGCTCCACCCCCTAGTTCTGAAGATGTCACTGAGTGTGGATGGGTCATTATGAAAAACTGTCCCATTCCTCCCAGAGGCACGTGCTCAGACCAAGGAGAGAGCGCAGAGAAATCTGCCTGGCCCAGCAGCATCCAGAGCAGATGGAGGGACGGGCCCTGGACTCGGGTCTCCCGTCCCTGTGCCCTAATCCGCTGCTTGTCAGGGAAGGAGGTGGGTGGAGTTGCTGGAGGTCTGACAGATCAGAGCCGAGGCTTTGCAAACCATAAAGGAGCAGGATGCGGGGGAGATAACGAAAATCACCAGCGAGCGAAGACGTGCATTTGGCAAGTGGTTCACAGGCGTGTTCTTCTGAGGTTGCTCAAGGCCACCGTGGGGCAGGCTGGTGCTGGCCGGTCCAGCTGGTCTGCCATCTTGGTGAATCGGTGGAGGACAACATGACCTCAAGAGAGACTTGACCTGCTTCCCTCCCTCCACCTGGCAAGCCGCCCCTTTATAGTGCCTGTGCATTTTATTCCAGTCTCTCCTGATCTGCTTCCTCCCCTTGCAGGACTGTTAAAAGGAACAGTCTGGTCAAACCAGCATTTGAAGACTGGGTTTGTTAGTTCTGCTTTGAGTTTGAATTTCAGTGTTCCCGATGCATCTAAGCCTCTAGCAAGCACAGGAGTTCTCAATGGTGTCTGTCAGCCACTGAAAAATCAGGGGCTATTTGATGTAGTTAGTCTTCTCTGTAGCTGGCTTCTGTAAGATTTTCAAAAGGGCTCATATATCAACAAAGAATAAGAATGATTGATGCAAAGAAAATGACTGTCCCAATCAGGACGGACTTGCACGTGTGCTCCAAGAGCAGGAAGGAGCTCTCAGAAGATTGGGCTTCATTTCTCTAATGAACAGTACAAATCTGATAGCACCCTGTGTTTATGCTGAAGCAAATACAGGGGCATTCATGCCCTGATAGTGGGAGTATAAACTGGTACATGCTTCTGGAGGGCAACTGGGTAATATGACTCAAAGGCCTTAAAGTTTTATGTATTTAGCTTCCATGAAATGACAATTTTAAGAACTTATCTTCGTGGCTAATAAGTTGCTAGCTTTTTTAACATTGTCACTTATTATTTATGTCACCCTGGGTAAGTTACTTAACCTTTAGGCCTCAGTATTCTCATCTGTAAAATGGAGATGATATTATGTATTCATAGGATTCTTAGGAGGATCAAATGGAATAGTACATGTACAACACTTAATACAGTATTGGAGACATAATTCATGCAAAATAAATGTTAATTATTGTTATTATTATTTTTTTAGAACCAGGGATTGAACTCAGGGGCACTCAACCACTGGGCCATGTCCCCAGCCTTTTTTTTTTTTTTGTATTTTATTTAGAGACACGGTCTCACTGAGTTGCTAAGTGCCTTGCCATTGCTGAGGCTGGCTTTGAACTCACGATTCTCCTGCCTCAGCCTCCCAAGTGCGGGAATTACAGGTGTGCGCCACCGCGCCCAGCTTATAAATGTTAATTATATTTGCATGCAAAGATTTTATTGCCATATTATTTATCATAACTAAAAATTGGAATCAACTCGGAATAGCCAACAAAGGTGGTTGGCTTAATGACATATACCACACAACCCAGTATGGATTGAACCAAGGAACTGATTAGGAAAGTGTTCACAGTATGTCAAAAGACAAAGAGCAGGTTACAAAACAGCATGTATGACATCATCCCTCAGGAAAATGGCTGAATAAATATGCATCAGACATTTCAGCAATCCTGCTTGAGGGGTGGCTTTTCGTTATCCCTGTATGTATTTTCTTCTATCTTCTAAATTTTCTATAATGATCAGATCAAGTATAACTTTTTGCAATAAGAAAAAAATGACCCAATAAAGTTCCTTTTTGGAAAAAATGATGAGTAGTCTCTGTTGAGAAACACCATGTGGGTTCGAGGGGCCGTTCTGTGAAGGCGCCTTTCCTCATACCGAGAATGAGAGCTGTCTCTTTCTTTCCTTGTTGAGTTCCTGGGAAAGTTAAGTGGGAGTGTGAGAGTGAAATTGTTCTGCCACGTTGGGAAAACCGGAGCTTCTTCGCTGGAAGGGCTCTCAGGAAATCACCTGCTGCGTTGAGGACCCGGGAGGCCCAGCTATATCTGGACTTGGAGAACATGCTCCAGTCTTGGGCTGGACCCCAGGCTGTTGGGATCAACCCAGGGGAGCTTGGTATGGATCGAGGATGAAAGTACCATGACTCTCAGCTACGAAAATTGGTCTGCAGGCAGGATCCCAAGTTTAATCTCTGGGAGACTGATGGCCAAGTGTGGCCATGCTTACTAATTAGGCAGCAGAGATGTAATTGATCAAGTCAATTCCCTTCATGACGCAAAGCCAAAGAACCCAGGAACAGCTTAAGCTTGCAGGAGCTTCCAGAAAGCCGCAAAACCGTGAACCCCTCTCCCCGAGATGTGAACGTGATTAGTCTAGATTGCTTTGCTAATTGCTGGCTCCTTTCTCTATAACTAATAATACAGCGTCCCAACGCAATGTAGCTTCCACGTCCCTCACGTGGCCAGGCCTCTGGGGTTATGGGCGATTTCAATTGTGCTCATTCATTTATTTCCTGGATTTACAGCAAGCACTACTCTTCATGAGGCTTAAAGGGCCACTGCTTTCTGAAAAGCAGCAGAGTCATGGCTAACTCTCCCATTTCATTTATGAATTGCTTCGCCGTTAATTTAAAGGCCTGTGGTATTAAAAAAGAATGAAAAGGGAAACCACGGGAAGAAACAGCTTATTGCAGCAACCAAGTGTTGAGACAAACGTTTTCAATCTATTTAGTGCAGATCAAAGGAAGAAAAGCACAAGAGAAGCTGTTTTGGTGGGGTGAAATAGGATTTGTGGGGGCAGACAGAGCTGGTTGTAAGCTCAGCTCTGCCACCTGTGAGCCCCGAGAACTCGGGTCAATCATTGTACCTTTCTTAGCCTTGGTTTTCTTATTTGTACAATGGAGAGAATTACTCCATCCTCAGAGGTTTGTGAAGGTTAGATAAGATAATACACTGAAACACCTAATTCAGGGCTGGGGATGTAATAAGTGCTCAGTAAATATTAGTTTCCTACCAGTGTCCTGTCCCCTGAAGACAGCCCTGGAATTGCATCTTCAGCCTCTATTACAGACCCACAGATCTTCGTGCTACCATTCGTGCCATTGGATTTCTAGGCTGTTCTTTTGGACAATGCAACCTGCAGGCTCTCCAGAATTTGTGTCACATTTATTTGTGGGAGCTCTGATTCTTAAGAGGATTCAGAATCGAGGAGTAGGAAGTTACACCAAGTTTTAAAAAAAGCATACTCAATATTACAGCTAATTTTAAATGTGAAAACCCTGTTTTCATTATACATACCATGGAATGTAAACTTCAAGTATTTTTGTCTGATGGTATAAGAAAATCCCTGGTAGAAGGCGAAGCAGCTTTCAGTTTGGAAAAGGGGGGGGGGGGTGTGGGTTAAGCAAGACTGAGAAAATGAGCATTTACTTACATAATGTCATTCTGGCAAAACATGTCACATACACTCGGAATGCTAGAGATCGACAGGAAGAGGGCAGGAGGGGTTGGAGGGATATTGATTATTTTTTCCTCTCTTGTTTTGGGTGCAGAGTACAGGGATGTATTTACTTTGTGAAAACTGATAGGACCATGTGTTATGATCAGTACACTTTTCTGCAGGTATTGTATTCCCCACTTCAATAAAAAATATTTATTTAAAGAAAAACAGTGGCATACACTTTGTGCACATTCATTACGAGGTGGGATGTCTCATGTGAATTACTAAAGAAGGTGGAGGAATTATCTATCAAGCTGGATCCTGCTATTTCCTGGGTAGTCTCAGTTTTTATATACAGAGAGGGTCGTTCCAACCTCCCATCACCTCCCTTCTGGACCATGGCTACAACCTCCCAATTGGCCTCTCTGCATCCACCCGTCAGTCTCTACAATTCAAATTCATTCTCCTATCCAATGAGGTCTTTAAAAATAGAGATCAGCATATTCCAATCAAAAGTAAAAGAGATTGCAGGTAAAGACACCAAAAAGTGGTGATTTTTTTTTTTTTTTTTTTTGCATGCATGCAACAAATGCTCTTAGGATAGACTTCATGCCAGGCATTGTCCTAGATTCTGAAGATATGGCAATAAAGTACAACGAAGAAAGTCCTTCTCTCAAAAAGCTTCCATTTTAATGGGAAGTAAAATAATAAATAAGATAAGCTCAAACAAGTGCTGCAAAGAAAAGAAAACAAGGTGATGGGCGTGAATGATGGTAGATGTGGGGTCACCAGAGAAGACCTCTCTAAGAAGGTCAAGTATGACTCAAGACTCAAAAGAGGACCAACAAAGAACTGGAAGCGAGAAAGAACTCAGCCCATGTAAAGAAGAGGAAGGTGACCAGTAGAGCTGGGGACAGGGTTGGAGAGGGAGATGGAAGCCAACTCAAGGAGACCTGTGCAGTTCAAGGTAAAGATCTAGGGTTATATTGCAAATCCAGTGAGAAGCCACTAGTGAATATGAAGTAGAAAAATAAGGCAAAGTTAGAGATATGCTAATACCAGTCCAAAGCCTGGAGAAACTGGTCAAACTCCTTGACTTTTATAAAAGAAAGCTAGTTTTACCAGTTGTGTCAGGAAAGCACAACTTACAGCCCAGAACGCCAGAGGTCTGAATTCTCCTCAGGACATCAAAACTCACATTTGCTGGTCCCCAGCACACCTAGGAGGACCCAGAGTGTACTGTTGAGCTACTCCCTGAATTCTTTTTTTGCCAAGCCAGGATCTACCAGAGGATAGTTACCAACTACTTTATGAAGAAAGAACAGAAGAGGAAACTGAAAATAGAAAGACAACAGGCTTTATCATCACAGGCTTAGGAATCCAATGGTCTTCACAGAATTTCTTTGCAAAGACATTGGAAGAATAACCAGCTCTATTATAAAATATTTAATTATTTGTATTAAAATATATTATAAATCATAAACCATTAAAACTTCTATTATAAAATATTTAATTATTTGTATTAAAATATATTATAAAATATAAACCATTAAAAACTATTGGAAACTAAAAAAAAAAAAAAATAGAGATCAGATTATGCTATTTCCCTTTCCAAAACCCTCCAGTGATTTTCTGTTGCACTTTGAGAAAACTCAGACCTCTTTACCATGACCTAAAAGGACTTATAAGATGTCCACACTACCTTCCTTCCTGACCTCATCTGTCACCTCCCTCCTTCCTCTCTCCACTACAGTGCTCTGGCCGCCATTTTCCAGGTCAGCCACGTCCAACACAGATCTACCTTTAAGCTTTTGCATTCGTTCGCAACCCCTGAAGCCTGGAGTGCTTTCACCCTAGCCTGCAGGGCTGGCTCCTTCTAGTGACTCAAGCTTCAGTCCACGCCACAAAAAGAGTCCTTCTCTCCTTCTTTTCTTTATTCTGACCACCCTGCCTCTCTCTAGCATACCATCCCATTCAATTTTCCTTTTTTAATATTTACAATTACCTAATGTCTATTGTTCCAAGACTTAAACTTCATAAAGGTGGAGGCTTGGCTAATCTCATTTACTTTTGTAACTACTGTGCCTAGAAGAGTGTCGTCGGGTACATAGATACCTTTATAAACCTCTCACTTCTGAACTGCAACTTTCACATCTGTAAAATTAGGCTAGTAACAAGACTCTCCCCTTTTCCCGCAGGGTTGTCGAAAAGATGCAGGGAGATGACCTAGGTGAGGCACTTAGCACAGTCCTGGCACATGGTGCAAATGGCGGCTGTGTTCCCTGGGTGCCAACTATAAGACTCAGTTAAATTCACCAGAGACCTCTCCAATTCATTTATCGTGAACAAGCAATCATCTTCTATTAAGGGCACTTTCACAAAATGGTCTAATGCTGCCTGCCCAGAGACCAGGTTTCTCTCAGCACAATTCTGACATCTCCTTGGCTAAGTGTTAACCACCCTCTGTGTGATGTACAATAGTTAATTGATTAACAGAGACCTTGTGCTACTTTGGATCATTCTTCAAAAGACAGGGTGGATGGAATTTGTGTCTAGCAGGATGAGCGGCTTGCAGGACACTGCACCATGGGCATGCGCCCAATAAATGCAAACGCAAGAGCCCGACCCTGAGTGGAGGAGGCCGCAGCCCGCAGGGCCAGTGGGGACAATCACAGCTTTCCATAGTAATAAATGGGGCCGGTTGTTCCTGGGGCCGCCTGAGTAAATGGGTAACTGTAGAAGAATTCTGTTGAAAAAAGCAAAAACAAAAAACAACAAACAAACAAACAAACACAAACAAAAACCTGCTCCAAAGTTCAGGAGGGAACAGGGCTGGTTGGCTTTAACAGTCCACGTCTGGCAAGGTAGAAGTGCACCTTGTGAGGTGGTGGGGCAGGTCAATGGAGAATTCTTGGGTAAAGAGCATTAGGGAGAGAGAAGCTAGAAGAATAAAACTGTGGGGGTGGGAGGGGGGAGAGGAAGAGAAAGGGCAGAGGGTAGGGGATGGGCGCGGGGAGGAATGAGTGTCAATTATGATCACCAGTCACCCAGGTAACAATATACTGATTGGAAGAAAATCATCACAGAATTGTAACTACCAGGTGAGAAAGTGTTCTATTGTATTCTTTTAAAATTTTATCCTTTTTTCCCCTTTGTCATCTGAAAAAGGAAAAGATTGGGGAAAAATTGATTGAAAAATCAAAATGAAAAGCAAATATCTTTCATTCCTCAACTCCTAAAAAAAAAAAAAAAAACCCTCCTAAGTAGGACACAGGCCACATCCTTGATTGTGTCAGCAGAGGCGCAGCTAATTGAAACATAAGAGAATTTCCAGGTGTTTTCTAGGTAGATCTGGTTAGGGGGAGGTGATGCCAGATGACCAGATAGGAAGTCACCCAACTAACCACCTCTAATCAGATTGGAGATGGGAGTCAGGGACACGGGGTTGAGCTCTTTCAGCAGGGGCTGAAACCAGAGGATTAGCCGCCAGGTATATTTTCAGCCCTAGAGAGCTCAGGGCTAAACCACGTTTAAGTATGTTCCTCTGGGAGAATAAGAGAACTTGATTAACAAACAGAAGAACCAAGGGATGATACTTCGGTGGTTTATTTCTTTGAAATATTTTCTTTATTCTATTTCTCTTTATTCCCCCAAAGAGATGGTTCCATTTATGTTTTCTTTTTAATAAAGAGAGATTTTAGAATAATTAATTACAGCCAGGCGCAGTGGCGCCTGCCTGTAATCCCAGAGGCTCTGGAGGCTGAGGCAGGAGGATCATAAGTTCAAAGCCAGCCTGAGGAACTCAGATAATCCCTGAGCAACTTAGTGATACCCTGTCTCAAAATAAAAAAATAAAACAAAAGCAGGCTGGGGATGTGGCTCAGTGGTTAACCCCTCTGGGCTCAATTCCTGGTACCAAAAAAAAAAAAAAAAAAAAAAAAAAAGTTAATGCACATATAATAAATTAATATTTTTTCTTTTAAAAATTAAGAACATACTCATTGATCCTGTCCCTACCTAATCCCAGGACCTTCCTTCAGTTTAACTCTTGTGATCTTTTTGGTACACAACCTTCTAGTTTTGGGTTTTGATGTATTTTTATATGCATACTTATAAAAATTAAATTATTTTGGGGTTTTGGTTTTTTTAATGTAACACTTCATGCTATACTCTGAAAATTGCTTTTCCCCCTGTAAAGTACTGTCTTAAATGTTTTTCTTAGTAAGTACAGATCTAATTCATTGTCTCCCTGCATCATGGTCCAAGACATGAATGCATTAGAATCTATTTTTTCACTTGCCTATGGATAGATATTTAGTTTTTTCCCCTCCCAATTTGAATAGTGTTTTTTAAAAATAAACAAAGCAGCTTCGTTGAACTATAAAATGCACATAGCGTAAAATCCACCCTTTAGAAGTCTACGACTCCGTGGTTTTGAGTACATTTGTGGAGTTGTGCATCAGCACTGCTGTCTAATTCTGGAACGCAGTTATCACCCCAGGTTAGCAGCCACGCTCATTTCCCCTCCCAGCCTCAGTAAACACCCTTCTCCTTCCTCTTCCATGGGTTTGCCTGTTCTGGACATTTCATGCTAGTGGAATCATGTAACAGGTGACCTTGGGGCTTGGCGACTTCCTTTCCCTGAGCATGCTGTTTTCAAGGTTCACCTGTGTTGTAGCTACATCCACACAGCTCACCCTCTGTCCTGCAGGTCAACTGCATCCTCAATCCACATCAAAACAAATTGGAAGAAATATTGTATCTGTCCTGAACATACATGGACTTTTTTCTTGTTATTATTCCCTAAACAAGAGAGTGACTATTATGTAGCATTTACATGGTAATCTAAAGATGCTTTAAAGTATGCAAGAAGATGGCACACGTTACATGCAAATACCATGCCATTTTCTATAAGAGGCTTGCGCACCCTCAGATTTGGTACCTCTGTTGGCAGTGGCGGTGGTGGGCTTGAACTAATCTCCTGTAGATACCATGGGACAACTGAACTTCATTCTTTTTGGGGCCAAATAATATTCCTCTGCATAGATATGCCATATTTTGTTTATCCTTTATTTAGCTGATGATAGATATTTGGGTTATTCCACTTTTGGGCCCTTTTATGCTGCTATGAACATTTGTGTTCGAGTTTTTGTGTGAACATATGCTTTTAATTTTTCTGGATGTATTTTTTTTTTTCTAAAAGTGGGAATACTGGGTCATAAGACAACACTCTATGCTTGACTTTTTAAGGAACTTCCAAACTATTTTCCAAAGTGGCTGTACCATTTTACATTGCCATGGCTATATATATATATGTATTCCTGCCCCCCCCCCCCCATGGTACTGGTTATTAAATCCAGGGTCTCTCACAAGCTTAGGTAAGCACTGATCTACATCCCTATCCCTTTTAAAAATTTTTACTTTGACACTTGAACCTGGTATCCTCCTTCCTCAGCCTCCAGAGTAGCTGGGATTATAGGCATACATCACTGCACCCAGAACAAATATATATTTTTAAAAAATAAAGAACATAGCTGGGCATGGTGGCGCAATACCTGTAATCCCAGCACTTGGGAGGCTGAGGCAGGAGGATCGCGAGTTCAAAGCCAGCCTCAGCAATGGTGAGGCACTTAGCAACTCATGAGACCCTGTCTCTAAATAAAGTACAAAAAAGGGCTGGGGATGTGGCCCAGTG
Organism: Tamias sibiricus; assembly: GCA_025594165.1. Taxonomy (NCBI): domain Eukaryota; kingdom Metazoa; phylum Chordata; class Mammalia; order Rodentia; family Sciuridae; genus Tamias; species Tamias sibiricus. The sequence continues at coordinate 20,039,204 of CM046662.1, forward strand.
GGAGAATACCCCTGAGTTCAATCCCTGGTACCACAAAAAAAAAAAAAAAAAAAAAAAAAGAAAAAAAGAAAAAAAGAAAGAACATTTCATGGAGAAATGGACATGATCATTGTTCCCTGGACATCATCAACCACATTTGGAGAGAGCTGCATGACAAGCTGCCTTGGCACTGTCCCATGGAACTCCCTGTGATGATGAAAATTTTTTTTTTTTTAATTTTTTTTTAGTTGTTGATAGGCCTTTATTTTATTATTTATTTGTTTATATGTGGTGCTGAGAATCGAACCCAGGGCCTCACACATGCCAACCAAGTATGCCACCACTGAGCCCCAGCCCCGACCCCATGATGATGAAAATGTTTTAAAGTCGTGCTGTCCAGTATGGAAGCCACTAACTGTGCAAGGCTATCAAACACTTAAACTGTGATTACTGTGACCGAGGGACTGAATTTTTAATTTCAGTTAATTTAGATTTGATTAGCCTCATGTTGCCAGTAGCTACTGTCGTAGACAGTGCGTATTCTCTCCTGTCTGCAAAAACTCATAGCACCCAAAAAAGGCCACCATAAAAAAATATAGGGGAAGTATCCACCTTCCCGCGTGCCTTTTGCTTTTGTCATAAATGTCACACAGAAGAAATTCAGAGACCACCAGACCCTAAATGCACTGTATTGAGATACAAGTAACTCCTGAATTTGCAGGAATGTGTTTGGAAAATTGGCATTTCACATATCTCCTTTCGGTTCATCAGTTTAAAGAACTGTCTTTATTATTTTGCTCCTTACTAGGAGAGCAACACACATTCACTGCAGAGAAACATGAGAGAAAAAAATTATCATAGATAATTACTGCTAATATCTTGTGTGTGTGTTTGTGTGTGTGTATGCATGTATACCATTAAAGAAAAAAATATATTCAATGGTGTTTGTTAAAGCACCATAAGGAAGACTTTATTCACTCTAGGAGGCCTGTGGGTAGTTCAGCTTTTCAACTCTGTGTTCTAGGAAGGTCATTGTAGCAGCAATACCAAAGTACTTTTTCTTTCCTTTTCTGTTTTCTAAAAATTTCCTTTGGCAGTAGTGGGGATTGAACCCAAGGCCTCGCATATGCTAGGCAAACACAGAGGTACATCCCTGAGCCCTTTATAAATTTTTTATTTTAAGACAGGGTTTTGTTAAGTTGTTCAGGCTGACCTTGAACTTGTGATCCTCCTTCCTCAGCCTCCTGAGGGGCTGGGATTACAGGCTTGCAGTACTGTGCTTAGCTACTAAGGTACTTTTGGAGCAGTTCAGCAATTCACCTTGGGCTGAACTGCCTTTGATTCATTACACACACACACCTGTGCATATGCATGCGTGCGCGTGCACACACACACACACACACACACACACACTCTCTCTCTCTCTGTTTTTAAAAAACAGACTCTGAGAATCCAGTTCTTTTTGTTTCCCTCTTGTTTCCCAAATGAAAATCTATACCAGCAGCCCCAGGTTCAATGTTGATTCCAGATTGTGGTGGGAGAAGATAGGGGGCAGTGGAGAGAGAGTCCTGTCCCTTGCTAAGAGACTTGGGTTAATCTCGTATCACGTGACCTCAGTTTCCTCGTATGTGAAATGAAACTCTTGGTATTTCCATCTTTTTAAAATGTCCTTTCCTTCTTCAAAATTCTCTGGCTCCTCAGAGCAGTGAGACATAGTAACGAATTTCCTTACGGCTGCACACCATGATTTTGGGACAGCCAGGATGGGTATGGATGGCTGCCCCACAGACCCTTTTAGTGTTTCCTGCTCAAGGTTGGGGACCCAGCTTTCCCGGGCACCACTGAAGATGTATAGAGTCTTCTTTTATTTTCCGGCTAGGCCAGTGGCAGCAAATAACCCAATTAGGACCTCACAAGCAGCTTGCCCAGTGAAAGCTAATTTAATTAGGGTCTTATTAGTTGTTATAACTACTTTTTAATGAAGCCTTATTACATTCATCTGTGCAGATCCCAAGCAATTGTATTAAATGTTGGCAAACGACTCATTTGTCTTTGACTTCACTTCTTTTTTTTGCATCCTTCGCACCTATCCTGAGCTTCAGATGCCTTTAGTTCATTCTTTTCTCTTCAAAGCCGGTTGCAGCCTTAAAGACCTATTTTCCTTCCTTATCTCATTACCCAGTCTCTGAGAGTCCCTGGCCACGGGCTCCAGTGTCATGATATCGGAGTGATTTGAGGGGTGGGAAAGGCTCCCCATTGGCCTTCCACATCCCCTCACATTTCCATCATCAATTACAAGATGGCTGCATGATTTCAAAGACTGAAGTCCCTGGGTTGAAAGGCAAATGCTATTTTGGAGGCAAACGCAGAAACCATTATTATGAATTAACGCCTCCACGAGGATTAGCTCATCACATTAGCTAACTGGCCAATAAACGAGACTTCCAGAGCATCAGTCCTGGACGGAGGAGTTTGGGTAGTTGTTGATTTGCAGAAGACAATGGAAGAAAACCAGCAGTTAATTAGTCTCTATTGTGCCCTGGGGACTGGGCTAGATACGTTCACATTTGTTATCCCATTTAATTCTCATAACAATTTTGATATGAACGTAATACTAAAATGAATTTATAGATGAGATCTGGGAGCTCAGAGAGGTGATGTCAGCTTCCCTGTCCCACAACTAGGAAGGGAAGGCTGGACGATTGTGGTGTAGGCAGCTTTGGCCACTAGAGGGCAGTATCAGGCCCTGGGGGTTAATAACCAGGTGAACATGGGTCAGGACACTTGACTCCAGAGAGCACTAAATCTTGACAGGGCTCACGGTTTGGCTCAGGCTGATCTGTTTCTGTTTTGTCTCTTTTCAGCATTAAAGATCAGTGTGATGTCACTGTGTGATGTCATTGTTAAGAGGGTAGGATCTAGCATCAGGCTGTGACCTGGATCCAGACCCCGGGACAGCCCTCTGCTGTAGGTATGACCCAGGGCACATTGCTTAAGTTCTGTGAGCTGTGGTTTTCTCATCTGGAAAAGGACATAATAGCCATTCTCTTCTATTCTTGTTATGAAAGTTAAAGAATATGTGTCAAGCATTCTGACACCAGGAACGTACCCATCAGCAGAAGCAGCTGCTCTACTTCTAAACTGTCTCGGGGAGCTGCGTGTCTGCAGTGGGGAGACTGCAGGCACATGGGGAAAGTAGGACCTGGCCTTGAACCTGAACGTGCATCAATGTTATCTGGAGGGCTTGAGAAAACCCAGATAGCCTGGGCTGCACCCCCAGTTGCTTTTAAAAAAAAATTTCTTTCTCTCTTTTTCTTTCCAATCTTCCTCCCTCCCTCCTTTCCTTCTTTCTTCCAGTTATTCATTTATTCATTCATTTTTTTTTTGTGGTCCTGGAGATTGAACCCAGGGGTGCTCAGCCATTGAGCTACATCTCCAGTCCTTTTTATTCACTGGCTTTTATGAGACAGGTTCTTGCTAAGTTGCTGAGGCTGTCCTTGAACTTGGATCCTCTTGTGCCAGTTTCCCAAGGAGCTGGGATTACAGGCGTGTGCCACTGCACCTGGCATTGTACCCGCAGTTTCTGATTCAGGTGTTCTGGAAGAGAGCCCAAGAGTTGTCAGTGTTGATGTTGCTGGATGCGGAAACACACCTGGAAAGAAATCCACAGAAGAGACCACCCACAGCGGCTGCTCTGATTCCTGGGACAGCCAGGGGCAGAATTTTCGCTGTCCACCTCAGCCAGGGGCGAATCAGAAGCACAGGGCTGGCTTCTCCCCTCTTGCCCATCTTCTACGCTGTCTCTGTGGTTTCTTGAGCCCTGGAGAGCCTGTCCCCATGAACGGGGGCCAACAACGTTCTTTTAATTAAAACGCCTTATTTACTTACTCAGTTCCCTGCCAGTCCCTGGGCTTACTTAAGTTGAAGAAATATTTGTGGTTTAAATGAACCAATTTTGTGGCTGAAAGTGCTGATACGATTCATTTTGCCGGACAGTAAGGAGGAGTCAGGCTCCAAGGAAAAACTCACCATGAATGTATTCTCCTAAAGTTTTACGCTTACCAATTTGATTTAGCAAATGGGACAGACATTTGTAGAGGCAGCAGTGCCTGCCTCCTACCATTCTTTTTATCCAAGAAGGGACAACCTCACTAGGTGCCAGTGAGATACGCACGTCACAGTGTTGAACACAGGGTCTTCCAAGTAAAAAAATCGTAATGATTCACGCTTTTGTATTTGCTGAGGAAAGGTTTGTCAAGCTCTTGTGCAGGGTCTCCCCACTTGAACAATGTTGAGTGGGGTGATTCTTCACTGGGGGGGGGGGCTGTCCTGTGTGCTATAAGAAGTTCAGCAGTGCCCCTCCCAGCTTCTCCCAATAGATGCCAGTTGCCCCTCTCAATTTGACCATAAAAATGTCTCTTGATATGACCCCCAATGTCTCTTGGGGAGCAAAGTCACCCTAGGCAGATAACAACTGCTCTGCCTGAATAATCTTATTTCATCCCTATCACAGCCTGGTAAAGTTGATGTTATTTGTCCCATTTTAGAGAATTTTAGAGAAGGAAAGGCAAAGCAGAAGATGGACACTTCCACAGGCCACACAGCTAGCGAGGGAGAGGTAGTGGAATCTGAGTGGCCCACTCGTAATCCAGATCCTCACTCTTGATCACTATCCTTGCTTATTTATTTATTTATGGTGTTGGGGATTGAACCCGGGGATTTTACCACTAAGCTACATTCCCCAATACTTTTTTATTATTATTATTATTATTATTTTTATTTTTTCCTTTTGAGATAGGGTCTTGCTACATTGCCGGGCTGAGTCTTTTCCACTCATTTCTCCTTCATTCCTCACTCCACGTCCGTGAGGTTGATGCTTTTAGTTGCATTTTGCAGATGCGTTAACTGAGGCTTAGCCAGATAAGTGGCAGAGCCAGGACCTCAGACCTGGGTTGTCTGATTTCAACGTCCCTGTTCTTTCCAGTCCTCGAAGCTGCCACTCCAACAGCAATCGTGAAGGGCTGACAGACGCCAGCCCCCTTCGTCAAGATGGATGACAGGATTTCAGTTTCAGAGACTGGTGGCAGGAAGCGCTTTCCTGGTTGGATTCTGAGAATCACTAGCTCAGACCAGGCCCCTGGCTTAGGAGCATTTCTCACGATCCCCTGACCTTTGCCAGTGGGTCAAAGTTCACCTTATCCCTGCATTGTCCTAGCTGCTGGTTCTAACACCTCTAGATTTAGTCCAGTCTGAAAATAACCCGGCCTCTCCTTCCAGATCAGCAGTTCAAGGTCAGGATTAAATGATATCCTTGACAGACCAGGGTCCATTGAGTTCCTGTCCAGAAGCCTCTTCCCCTGGCAGAATCTGTGCAGCGGGCCAACTCCTTTCTTTCTGAGTGGTGCTCAAGTGAATTTTCACTTGGGGAGGCTGCCATCTTCCAGGGCCAACTGGAATCTTACAACTAAACTGTGGTGCACGTGTCTTGCCCTGTCTAAATATAGGCTGTCACTGCCTTCCCTGGAGCCACACAGGCCTCCACGTGGGGTGGGGCCAGCTCCCAGGCCGGAGGAGTCCTGACTCAGGAACTCACCCTCAGGAGGCTGAAGACGTAATTGTTTTCCTGGAGGGTGGTAACGTTAGTTTTGGAGCCTGGAACCACTGCTGTGGGCCGCGTAGGCCTGGCTGCTTGGAGAAAGATCAGATCCGTTTACACACTGTGGGTGACTGCTTTTTGTTCTCCCATCCTGGGGAAAATACACACTTTCTGAGGTGGCTACGTCCTCTGGCTCCCTGGTGGATGGGGTGCCGCATGCCAAGAGGCCAGCCAGCCAGGCCTGAGCTCTGGGAGCTGACGATCAATGAGCTGGAAGGATTGGAAGCTTTCAAGCGGTCTTATCACCTCAGAGGGGAAGCTGACTGCTCGGTGGACAACTGAAGCTCCCGAGTCCCAGGCACAGAGGAGCTGTCAGTTTGCAAAAGCAGCTTCCTCACACACTTAGTGGAAGTACAAATGCCACACCCCTTCCAGAGGGTAATTTGACAATATATACCAGAGGCCTTCCCCCAGGTTACCTTTTTTTTTTTTGTTATTTATTTATTCTAATTTGTTATACATGCTTGTAGAATGTAATTGATTTCATATTACATATATAGAGCACAATTTTTCAAGTCACTGGTTCTACATAAGGTATTTTCACACCCTTTGTGCCTTCATACATGTACTTAGGGTAATGATGTCTAACTCATTCCACCATCATTCCTACCCCCTTGCTCCTCCCTTCCCCTACCTCCCCTTTGATCTATTTAAAGTTCCTCCATTCCTCCCATGCTCCCCCGCCCCCATCGACATTATGAGTTAGCCTCTTCCTATCAAAGAAATCATTTGGCCTTTGGTTTTTTGGGATTGGCTAATTTCACTTAGCATTATTTTCTCCAACTCCATCCATTTACCTGCAAGTGCCATGATTTTATTCTCTTTTAGTGCTGAGTAGTGTTCCATTGTGTATATATGCCAAAGTTTCCCTATCCATTCATCTGCTGATGGGTTGATTCCACAGCCTAGCTATTGTGAATTGTGCTGCTATAAACATTGATGTGGCTGTGTCCCTGTACTATGCTGTTTTTAAGTCCTTTGGGTATAAACCAAGGAGTGGGATAGATGGGTCAAATGGTGGTTCCATTCCAAGTTTTCCAAGGAATTTCTATACTGCTTTCCAGATTGGCTGCACCAATTTGTAGTCCCACCAGCAATGTATGAGTGTGCCTTTTCCCCCACATCCTCGCCAACACTTATTGTTGTTTGTATTTTTGGTAGCTGCTATTCTGACTGGAGTAAGATGCAATCTTAGAGTAGTTTTGATTTGCACTTCTCTAATTGCTAGTGATGTTGAACATTTTTTCATATATTTGTTGATTGATTGTATATCCTCTTCTGAGAAGTTCCTTGGCCCATTTATTGATTGGGTTTTTTTTTTTTTTGTATTAAGGTTTTTGAGTGCTTTATATATCCTAGAGATTAGTGTTCTATCAGATGTGTGTGTGGTAAAGATTTGCTCCCATTCTGTAGGTCCCCAGGCTACCTTTTGATCTGACAATTCTAGGTGAACTATATCCTAAGGAAATTCTGAAGCACAGGCAGGTGTACAAGCTATTAAGGAAAAATTTCTCTATCCAAATACTAATCACATAAATGGAAAACAAACAGTGAAAAACGAATATACATCAGGAGGGGAGGGATTATGGTAAGGAAGAAAATACACTTAGCCTCATTCACAAAATATCCACCTATGAGAATAGCGAAGACTGATAAGTTTGATAACACTTTCAGTGAATATGTGGGTTCCCTCAAATGTCAGTTATGGAAACATACATTGGTCTAATCTCTGTGGAGGACAATTTGGCAATATTTATAAAAATTAAAACATTTACTTAAAATAGTCCACCGCTGGGATTTTATCTTATAGATATATTTACTCGTGTGGAGAATGGTGAAGTATATATTAAAATATTATTTCATAGCAAAAAAAAAAAGTAAAACAATGCAAAGATGCTTTTATTTTAAAAAAAGAAACACTAGGCAGCTATAAATAATGAGACTGCTCTATTTGTACCGAAGTGGAAAGATCTTCCAACACTTGTACAACGAAAAAAGCTAGTGTCAAATAATGTTTATAGCATGTTATTTTCATTGAGAAGAAATATAAACACATTTACACATGCATACAGTAACTCTGAAAGGATATATTAGCAACTAGTAACAGTAGTTGCCTCCAAGAAGGGGAAATTAAATGGCTAGGGCCAGGGACATGAAAGGGACTTGTTATGCTGTATTTGCTCCTTGTGAATTGAACACCCTGAGTGTGCCCCACCTGCGTTTTTTTTTTTTTTTTAAATTTATTTATTTATTCTAATTTGTTATCTCATCTGCTTTTGAAAGTGAGTTGCTTACACACCTGACACGGGTGTGTACTTTATGGTAACATCTGTGATGGAATTTAATGCAGCATTGAACAGATGAGGAAAACAGTGATGGAGAAGACTCTAATTTATTGATATGGCAAGAAGTCCCTGGTTGATAACTAGCAAAAAAAGCAACGGGGGATCGCACACACACACACACACACACACACACACACACACACACACTCTTCTGGAAAAGTTCCACAGGGAAACATCAAACATGGCGATGAGGTGGTGCTGTGGTCTGAAGCCTTGAGCCCCTTTTCCCTTAAATTCACGTGTCGAACCTCATCCCTAGTGCAGTGGCCTTGAGAGGTGGGGCATCTGGAAGGTGAGCAGGTCACAGGGCGGAGCCTCCATGAGAGGCATCCAGGACCTCACAGAAGAGGCCTGAGTGGCCTATTGTCCTTTTCCACAGCAGAAGGTGCAACCTATGAGCAATGGGTCCTTAACACATGCCAAATCTGCCAGTGTCTCAGTTGTGAATTCTCCAGTCTCCAGAACTGTGAGCAACAAATTCCTGCTGTTTCTAAATTCACCTGTAATAGATCACCTATTAGAATCTTTGCTATTCTAGCCGGGTGCGGTGGCGCACGCCTGTAATCCCAGCACTTCGGAGGCTGAGGCAGGAGGATCGCGAGTTCAAAGCCAGCCTCAGCAATGGCGAGGCACTTAGCAACTCAGTGAGACCTGTCCCTAATAAAATACAAAAAAGGGCTGGGGATGTGGCCAATGGTCCAGTGCCCCTGAGTTCAATACCTGGTACCAAAAAAAAAAAAAAAAAAAAAAAAAAAAAATCTTTGCTATTCTAATAGGTGGAAATTTCATGAATGAGGTTAAGTGTATTTTTTTACTTACCATAATCCCTCCCCTCCTGATGTACATTTGAAGCATTTTGTTATAGCACTCCACTTTTCTTTTTACTTTTTTTTTTACGTTTATTTTTTAGTTATAGGTGGACACAATACTATTATTTTATTTTTATGTGGTGCTGAGGATCGAACCTAGTGCCTCACACATGCTAGGTGAGTGCTCTACCTCTGAGCCACAATCTCAGTCCCACAACTTTTCTTTTTTATACCTTACTGTTATGTATAGACTATTTTTTATTACCGCAAGAAAAATTCTTGGTTTGAAAAGAATATTAAAAAAAAAATCAACAAATAATCCGGCAACATGTTTTTGATCTAGAGGAGTGAGGAGGGTTAGAAACCATCAAAAGAAGAGGCCAAAGGAATTTCTAAGCATCAGGGCTGGTAATTAGAACACTACAAAATTAGATAAAAAATAACTTAATACAACAATCTTTTCTTCTTTTGGCCATTGATAGTTTTTCTTCTAAAATCATAAAATGGTGTAATAGTCCCCACTCTAACTCTACTGAAACCCATTTTGCCTTCTATTAAATTTTCTTAATTCAATGTTCTTAATCACCAATAGAGTGAAATAACAGAGGATATAAAAAAGTTAATAATCTATTTCTACCCTTCAAAGTGGCTAAGCTAATAGCTTTTGAAAATGGGATTGCACATTATTTGATAATTTCTCTTTTCTTCTGTTTATATCATCAGCATTCTTCCTAAGTGATTGATCAGTAGGTATAGGGGTAACCTATTTGTTTTAAATATCACTTTGTGTTTTCCTAATCTTTAATTTTTTTTTTTTTTTTTTTTTTTTTTTTTGTACTGGGGATTGAACTCAGGGGCACTAGACCACTGGGCCACATCCCCAGCTCCTTTTTGTATTTTATTTAGAGACAGGGTCTCACTGAGTTGCTAAGTGCCTCGCCATTGCTGAGGCTGGCTTTGAACTCCTGCCTCAGCCTCCCAAAGTGCTGGGATTACAGGCGTGTGCCACTGCGCCTGGCTTTAATCGTTAATTCTTTATTTAATAAAACTTAACCTAGTCAGGTTGAAAACTAAAGTACCAAATATTCTTTGCCCCAGCTATTCCATTTCTAGGAATTTTTATCTTGAACATGTGGGCATAGGAATAGCATTCATTGCAACATTTTTGTAGTATCAAAAGATCAAAAATAACTTAAATATCAATTAATTTGGAAACTGCTAAGTCAAATATGACAAGTATATAAAATGGATTACTATGTAGCCATGAAAAAAGACAGCAGTAACTGTACATTTGAACATAGGAAAATCCAAAATAGGTTGTCGAGTGTAAAATGTAACCTTCACAGAAGTGTTTATGAACTGCCATCATCAGTAAAAATAAATAGTGTAAATATACACACATCCCCCAGGCAAACACACTCAAATGCATTCACACACACACTATGTATACGTATGCCTACAAATAAATGGAATATTTTTTTCGGGGCTGGGGTTGTGGCTCAGTAGTAGAGTGCTTGCCTAGCACGTGTGCAGCCCAGGTTCAATCCTTAGCACCACGTAAAAATAAATAAAGGCTTTGTGTACAACTAAAATAAATAAAGAAATATTTTTTAAAACTGAATTTTTTGGAAGCATGCACAAATAATGTGGTAACGGCTTAAACTGCTGCAGAAGGAGTGTCGAATGCATGCAAATCTGGGGTGTGGAGTGAAATCTTTTTCATTGTTCTCTTTTTCTTCTTTCTAATTTAATAAAAGCCTAGGCATCTTTTTTTTTTTTTTTTTTTTTTTTTTTTGTGGTACCGGGGATTGAACTCAGGGGCACTCGACCACCGGGCCACATCCCCAGCCCTTTTTTGTGTTTTTATTAGAGACAGGGTCTCACTGAGTTGCTAATAAGTGCCTCGCCATTGCTGAGGCTGACTTTGAACTCGCAATCCTCCTGCCTCAGCCTCCCAAAGTGCTGGGATTACAGGTGTGCGCCACCGCGCCTGGCCCTAGGCATCATTTTTAAATAAAGAAACTAGTTGATTAAAACAGTCGATACAAGAAATCAAGCTAAATATTTCCTTGTGGTCCTAAGACAGTATTTTTTTGGTAAAGAAGAGTACCTTACATCCTGAAGTACACCCCTGGGGGGGGGGTCCTAACGCCAGGTTCTTATTCGGGAGTTGGGGTTCCATGAACTTGGATGGGAAAAATACTTTGTAAAACAAAACAAAATAAACCTTTGGCTCCAAGTTTACATTTCCTTCCATAAGAATGTAGGTAACCAGCCTCGGTACAATCGGCAGGGTTTGTCACCAAAGAAATCAGATTTATAATATCACATTACATTCGTTGCAGATATTGTGAAATATTTCCAGTTGTCACTACTTCAGAATTATAGTAGTTATTTATTTGACTTGCTGCTAGATCTTGTTTATTTAATATGTTAAGAAGGTCTTTTTTTTTTTACTCGACGATAAATTTGCTTTTCAACGTAATAATAACAACTGTATTTCAAAATAATTGGATTGCTGTGAAATCCCATGTCTTTTCTTTCACGTGTCGACAGGGAGAAGGGGCTTTCTTGGATCGCTGAGGTGATCAGAGAAACAAAGAAGTCCAAGAACTCTCGTGGAGGTCCTGAAGGGCTGTGGGCAAGGAGCCACAATTAGACACTGCGGAGGGACGTCCGTGGAGGTGAGGAAGGGACCCTACCACAGTCTCCGGAAGCCTGGGGGTAGTGAATGGCCTGAATATATGAATTGAAGATGTAATTTTTTGTTGTAGTTCCTGTTGGTGGATCCTCCTCTTCCCTGACCAGCTGCCTCCCTGGACCTCTGCCCAGCCCTGAGCTGGTGGTGTGAGTCCCGGGGCCAGGGCTTGTGAATGACAGTGAGCCCGGCTTGCCCTTGGTCCCATTTTAACCTCCTTCTGGGGCTCAGCCAGGGTACTGAGCTCAGCCTCTCAGCCATGCCTGTTAGCCTGGCAGCGAACACGATCTTAAAGAAGGATTTCAAACAGTGTGCAAAGCCAAGCCCCAAATTCATCCCAGCAGGCGAGAGAGAAAGCGTAGAGGGAGCAAGACACGGCGGGCAGACACCCCAGAAAAAAGTTAAAAGGCTGTGTGAGGAATGGTGGGCTCGCATGTGCTAGAACATTCTGTTTCTGAACATTTCAGCCTGAACCGCTCGTTGGTGGAACTTTTAGAGCACAGTGTGCGTATCTGCACCAGAGAGGGGCACTGGAGTGTTCAAAGGGGGCTCAGATGTGCCATCAGTGGGTGTGGCCAAGAGTGTGGGCAGAGTCCAAAGAACACAGGCTGCCGGGATGGGCTCTACTGCGTGGTGGGCTGACTCATGCTGTCACGCAGGGACTGATGGGACCAAGACCCCTCCCCCATACAAAGCCTCAACTCACAGCTCACCTTCCTTTTCCTCTGCCCCATCTTATAGCTGCCAACCTTCTTTCTCTCTCTTTGACATCCTGCGGACACCTGTCATTCAGTGACACCATTCATCTTGTGCCCAAATTGACCCACTCCTTTCATCCATGCATCCATCCATCCATCCATTCATTCATTCGTTCACTAAGTATCCAGGGTCAGCCAGATGTAGATTCCAATCCCGCCTTGGTCACTTGCTCATGTAACCAGGGCAACAGGGCTAAATGAAGAATACTTTATTTAAAAAAATTCAGACTGACATTTACAATAACTCTTGCTTCCCACTGAACGCCCGTGTGGCGAGTTGTATCCTTCCTTCTCAGGTCTCTCCAGAGGGACCTTCCTCTGGCCTGCTGAGCCTGTGGCTGCTGGCTCCTGTCTCCTCCCTGCCATAGGGTCTGACATGAAACTGGGACACTACTGGATGTCCCCAAGGTAAAGACACTTACTCAGCTTTAAAATAGGGAAACACTTCCACTGTTCAAACTGTGACTTTTGGAGAATAGACAGATTATATATGTTGCATGATAATAAACATGCTTTTACATCAGGCACAAAGTGGACTGGCTGGGGCACACCGGGGCGTGTGGTCACTGCATTAGACAGCAGAGCTCCACCAACCAGCACGCCAACCCAGGGTGTCTTCAGAGTGGTAGCAGAGCTGGGGCACCTCCACTTTTTCTGGGAGATAATTTGATATTAAAGAAATCAGAGGCTGGAGTGTGGCTCACGTATAGCATCTGCATAACACATGTGAGGTCCTGGGTTCAACCCCCAGCACCAAAATAAATAAAGAAACGGAATAAAATAAAATAAAATTTGCCTTTGATTTTTTTCAAAAATTTTTTGTTTGTTTTTTTGGGTACTGGGGATTGAACCCAAGGGTGTTTAACCACTGAGCAACATCCCAGCCCTTTTTTTTGTATTTTATTTAGAGACAGGGTCTCACTGAGTTGATTAGTGTCTTGCTAAGATGCTGAGGTTGACTTTGAACTTGTGATCTTCCTGCCTCAGTCCCCCGTCACTGGGTCACGGGCTTTTGTTCCACACCTGGTTGATTTCAGAATGTCGTTGGCCTGGTTTACATCTATGTCAAGGCTCTGTGTGTGTGTGTGTGTGTGTGTGTGTGTGTGTGTGTGTGTGTATTTACAATGACATTATTCCTGTCTCTGTACCTTGGGTCTCTAAAGGTCTTAATCTGGCCCAGCTACAAAACCACCAGGATGCTTTCTTCCTTTCCTACTTCTGTGGGGGTCAACTCTGATAATATCCGTGGCAGAGGTGAGAGGGAGGTGACGGGGGCACTGGGGCCAACTGGCAGCAGGGAAGTCTCCCCCAGAGGAGGGTGGAGTGGGGGTCCTCAAAGAGTGAAGGTGCCACCCAATTTTCAAGCTCATGCCTGGGGTCCAAGGTCTTTACCTATCCAATCTTTCTTTACTGTCTCATGGCCATACTGATTGGCATTTTGTGTTTTTTTAAGAAGACGGCCCATGGAAGTCTTCTTTTAATGTGTTTGGAGTTTCAAGGAGCATGAGAAGCCATTTAACCCCTCTAGGCCCATCTCTTTGTTTATAAAATGGGCAAAACACTAATGCCCGTCTGATGGCTATGGGAGGTTCTGGTGTAGGTGACGTCTGGAACACACTGCAGGAATCACAGTTATTTTTGCTGAGCGTCTACTGTGTGCATTTCTCTGGGCACAGAGGACAAGAGGAGGACACACACCTGGGCCTGTCCTCTTCCAGGGGTTTGCAGCTTGGTTGCACTGTTACCTGTGTGCACATCAGCCCTCATCCCCAGGGACAAATGTGACAAGTGTTATAAACCAGGTATAAAATGGAAGGCCTGCTGCCAGGAGAAGGGGTAAGAACCAGGGCTTGAACCAGGGGCCAGAACCAGGTGATGACACCTTCATGGGAAAGGTGTCATCAGAACTGGGTGATTACAGGGGGCCGGGATTTGGATATTCTCAGGGGGCGGGAGGAGCACAATGGTGGCGATCGGGAGGGAACAATATGAAAAAGGTAAAAAGGGTATTTGGAAAATGGTAAATCATTCCACTAGACTGCACCCTAATTCTTCTGCTGAAGTAGCCCATGCTGCTCATTCATTCATCTATCCATTCAGCTTGTGCGAGCACCCGGGTTAGGTAGAGATGAAAGATTGCTCTCTGCTCACAAGATGTTTGCAGTTTGCAGAGGAGAAGGGTAAGTAGGTCTTGAGGTTGCTAGAGCGAGCGTCCTGCAGTGTCTGGGTGCAGATGAAGGATATCCTCTCAGCCTCTTTCTTCGTGGGCCTTTCAAAGCTTGAGAGGTACCCAAGGACATTACAGAAGTTCTAAAGCAAGGTCAATGAACTATAATCAGTGAGGACCGCAGGCTGCTCCCATGAATTCCCTCTGCTGCTGCCACGGCCATTGCTAACCTCATCGGGTGGTGGCAAAGGGCTGTGAGCATTTGGGGGAAGTAGCTAGGAGTTAAGACACATTTCATCTGGGCTCTGTTGGATGTATGTGTGTGGTCTGCAGTCTTTTCGTTCTGCGTAGCTGGGTCATCATCAACCTGGATTACTGCAAAGTGGAAAAATGGTGTCCAGAGATACTCTGGTCCATCGTGCCTTCTTCCCCGGCCACATGACATCAAGCAGAAGGACTAGAGGCTGATCTGTGATAGGAGAGTGTCTTAGGGTTCGGGCACTACATGTAGGTGGGTGGTGGTGGAGATGAATCCAGTCTGAAACATATGTGGCCGGAAACTCTGAAAAAGTCTTCTAAAGTTTAAGTGTTTCCCCAAATTTGATAGAAATCTTTAAAAAAAAAATACACGTGACTTTACCAGTAATAAGTTATGAGGCTGAAAATACTCCTCTAAAGTAATCAACAATAAGAGCAATTTTGACTTCTCTTACTTATTTTCTACTCTTTGTGTTCTCACCAGGATCCGCTGCCTCTCGTGGTGGCTGAATGATTGGCAGCTGTCTGTCTTTCCGGATCGTCCTTCTCAGAACAGACTCTGATTTCCCTAGTTCCTTCTTGCACCTCCTCAAACTGGGGCTCAGAGCCCCAGCCCCACTCCTAGGAATCCTCCAGTGACGAACCCATCTGGCAGGCGGAATTTGAACCCAGGTCTTGCCATTGCTCACCTGGGGGGGGGCTGAGGCCAATTACTCAATCTCCCTGAGCATCCATTTCCCCACCTGTAAAATGGGGACAATAACAGCCCCCACTTACAGGCCTGGGGAGAGGCGTAGGGGAGAGGCTGCCGAGGAAGCACCCCAGCATGGAGCGGCAGTGGGAGGCTGGCCCCTGGCAAGACCTAATAAATGGTAGCTATCAGTATTATTATGATCAGACGTGGTCAGAGAGCAGGGTGACTGCAGAAGTGTCCTGCAGGTATGGGAGAAAGCAATTTCCCAGTGCAGGCCGGCGGCCATCAGTTATTTTTATGAGCCACACACGTATTCAGGTAAAGCCGTCCCCTGCATTCCGGATCTTAATAGGCCCATCTGTGACGCAGGGCAGTGACACATGCATCTGCGGGCACCTCTGTGGCCAGTTTGCCCCCGCAGGCCTGGTGTCTCTACCACTGGCCCCCATCCTGTGGAACCTGACAGGTATAATTGTCACATGTCACCTTTCCACTCCTGCCCCCTCTGTCCCAGCCCACTGAATCTCATAGCAAGGAGGAAGTTAACTCCTTTCTCTCTCCCTTCTTTCCCTTCCTTGTTTTTTTCCCCTTCTTTTCCCCACAGACATTTATTGTCTAGTCACCGTGGTATCTCCCGTGATTCTAAGACTTAGGAAATTTGCAGGAACATTAAAAAAACAAAAGGTGGTGGTCGTGGTGGGGTTCCTAGGCACAGGGAGGTCTGTCATGCTGGCTACATAAGAATCCGCTGAGGAAACTTGTTAAAAATTGAGATTCTTGCTTGTTATCCCAGCTATTCAGGAGGCTGAGGAAGGAGGATCCAAAGGCCAGTCTGGAGTTCAAGGCCAGTCTGGGCAACTTAGTGAGACTCTGTCGTAAACTGAGGGGTTGGGGCTATAGCTCAGTTGGTAGAGTGCTTGCCTTGCATGCACAAGGCCCTGGGTTCAATCCCCAGCACCAACAAAAAAAGAAAAAAAGCATTGTTGGGTGCAGAGGCGCACTTGGGAGGTTGAGGCAGGAGGATCACGAGTTCAAGGCCAGCCTCAGCAATGGCGAGGCACTTAGCAACTCAGTGAGACCCTGTCTCTAAATAAAATACAAAAAAAAAGGGCTGGGGATGTGGCCCAGTGGGCGAGTGCCCCTGAGTTCAATTCCTGGTACCAAAAAAAAAAAAAGAGAGAGAGAGATAAAAAGTACTGGGGGTGTAGCTCAGTAGTAGAGCACCCCTGGGCTCAATCCTCAGTACTGCAATCAATCAATCAATCAATCAACAAACACCTAAAATCTGAGATTCTCGACTCTACGGTAAGAGAATATGGTACAGTAGGTTTATGTTGGGCCCAGGAGGCTAGGCTTTTAAGATCAATCTCCCTGCCCAATGTTTCTCAGGAACAGTGGGGGTTGCTGTTTTCCCTGGCTTCTGACTTTTGGGTTTGACATTCTGTCTGTTCAAGTCATGGGTATCTGGAGGGGTAAGCCCAGCATGGCATCTTCCTGTAAGGAATCCTCTCGCTCTTCTTGCCCACCGTTTACCTGTTCCCCCATTTCAACAAACGGTACCTAGGCAGCTCCATCCCCAAACCTCAGAGTGATTCTGGACACATTTCTTTCTCTCACTAACCTTCCTAGGCCATCCCCAACCCGCCCCCAAGCCCTTAAATCCATCTACTTCTCACCACCTCCACTGCCACCAGCCTGGTCTAAGTCACCGTCGCCTCTCCCTGCACTTGCTGGGCCTCCTACTTGCCTAGTTTGTAGTCTGTTCTCCACATGGTTGCCTGAGTCATCTCTCAAAGACGCGATTCAGAGAGGATCTTTTGTCTGCTTCAACTCACCCCATAGTGGTCAATGCACTGAAGATAAAATCTAAAATCCTTAATGTGGCCTGAAAGTCCCTGCATGGTCTGGCTTTTGCCCACGCCCACAGCCTTGATTTGTACCAAACTCCCTTCCACCCTCCAGACTCTGTTAGTTCCCCACCATCTCCTACCTCTAGTCTTTTAGGTGTGATTTTCCTTTTGCATGAATTCCTTTCCTACCTGCCCCCTTCACTGAAATAGCTCCTCCAAACTATTCAGGGTTCTTTCTGCCTAACTCTCAATCCCCCAAGGACCATGTTAGACAGATCCCTGTTATGTCATTCCAATTGCATCTCATCCCTTTGAGTCACTTATCACAATTTGCATTCATGTTCATTTGTGTGTTGTTCAAAACACCTGCCTTCCCCACTGGAACTAAATTCTACAGAACGGAACTAATATGCTTACCAATGTTTCTCCAGGAAAATGCCTGGACACAGTAGCCACTCAATAAATCCATATATATTCAGCAACTGAATGAACACATGATTTAAGATGTGGACCCACATCCGTAAGTGGGTAAGGTCCCTCCAGCTTTTTTCCCTTCTGTTGGGTGACTGACCAAGTGCCCAGTCTTAAGAGACCCTTAGCAGAAACAATGCGGGAGGTACGGAGAACATCTAGCTCTGAACTTGAACATGGATGGCCCGCCATGACATTTCATGGGTTGGTCTTTTTTCAGGGGTGGGTAGGGTTTTTGCAACAGAAGCATCATAACTAGCTCTTGACAGGGTGGCTCTGGGTTTCCTGGAGAACATCTGCTGTGACAGCAGGTTGCTACCAGAAAGCAGAAAAGGCCAGACATCTCTTAGGTGCAGAGAAACAGGTATGGCCTGTTCTGACGGGCCAGGACTCAACTCTTGGCCTGATCGCTTACTTGTCTGGTGACCTTGGGCAAGGATCTAACCTCATGGAGCTCCAGTGTGTTCATTTGTACAGAGGGAGCAGGTACTCTCTCCTGTGGGGTAGCTCTGGGAGGATTAATAAGGCAATGTCTCTGGGAGGCCTAGCAGAACCTGGCATGAAGTAAGTGCTCAATAATCACAAATTGATTATGCATGCAGGGGCCATGTTTGTTTTTGGTTTTGTGACCCAGTGCCTAGCACAGAGTCTAGCACACAGTCGATCTTTAGGAAGTCTTTCCTTAGGAATTAATAAATGATCAAATGTATTTGACCTTAGTAAGATTTCCCTTCTCCAGGAAGGATTCCTGTGGGTAAAAACTCCTCCATCACCACACACTCCCACCAACTGCTTTCCTTTGGACAACCCAAACTTCTGTGCTTGGGAATCTCAGGGCTGAGGATTAACATGTGTTTGTGGGGGTGTATCTGTCCCAAGTCACGAGTCATCTTGGAGGTCCTCCTTGTCCCTTGTGCTTGCCGGGGCTGGACATTCTTCAGCCCCCATTTGAATGAGAAGGCCGGAGAGTCAAACCCATGGAGAGAACGATTCCTATTTGGTTGCAGTACTGTCGCGAGCACAACCGTTTCCTTGAAATTGACCTTCATTTATTTGGAGGGGAACGCAGTTAGCTCAAGAATGGCTTCCCGGTGCCTTTCAGCATTTTAAAAGGCGGAAGAAAGATCTGGAGCGAGGCAAGGCTCCAGTGTTTTCTAAACAACTCACTAAGCCTGGCCACTAGTTGGCTGCCCAGCACTTCCTGCTTCCCCCCTGCCTGCACCCCCCACGCTGCAATGCACATCCCTCAATAAGCCCGGCCACTTCTGGGGACCCTGAGCAGGCCTGCCCCAGGCGGGGGAAGTTGGAATACGGTGCAGTGCCGTGGATGTCTTCCGCATGGAGGGTGGAGCAGAAATCCTGCTATATTCTATTGCAATTATTTCCTGTCCCTCCCTGGCCTGATTCCAGGGGCTATATAAAGAGGCCTTGTTTGGTGAAGTCCATCCCTGCTCCTGAGTGAGCCCTGGTCCCTGGTCCAACTTGGTCCGAGGCCACAGGGAAAGGGTGGGGAGAGGTGAGGAGAGTTTCACAGGTGGGGAGGGCACAGCCAGAGACAAGAGGCCCGGCTCTGTAGGCAGCCCAACCCTGCTCCCCAAAATAAAAATAAGAAGGAAAACAAATGGGGCCCTTCAGTAGAATCCTGTAGGGGGCCTGGTTATTTTCCCTGCTTCCCAGAAGGAATCCCAACCCTTCTCTCCCATGGAGAAGACAAACACAGCTATGGAAATCTCCTGCCAACCAGGCACCTGGAAGTCTAGCCCCAACGGGAAGTCACTGCTACCTGCACCCTCTGTTTGGATCTGCTTTCACCCCTTGTGAGTGAAAAGTCCCTCATGGAAAATTTAGTATTTGGAACTTTCTTCAGATTCCAAAGGACCTATTGTTTTACATCATGCTACTTTTATTTGGGTGTTGTTTTAACTCACAGGAAGTAGAAACCTACCTCTCCATTTTTTGGTGGGGGATATTCTTCCTAAATTATTAAGAAAGCATGAATTATGCACCTCCCCTGTTGGAGATGTTGAGAGTCTTTTGGAGTCCATGCCAAACCCAAGGCCAGGTGACTATGTTCCTCACCTCACCTGTCTGGTTTTCAAAGAAGAAGGATGGAGATAGAGTCACCTCAAGGACCATGCATTGGAAGGTTCCAAGGAGATGATGGTATGAATAACCAGAAAATTTTCCTTTCTAGGAGAGGAGAAGCAAGCTCAGAGAGCATGGAGGAGGGCAAGAAGCTCTCTCTTCTTATGCATGGGAACCAAGAACCTGAGATGAAAGGGGGGCAGGTCTCAGAAAGGCAGGGACAGAAAGGATAGCAGGATAAGTGAATGAGAACAGTGGGCTTGCTGATTTGAAGCACAGGACCCAGAGAGGAACCACATCTTCCCACACCACTGTTTTGCTGGGGAGGATCTAATATTGGCATCCAAGATGTTGATTCTGAACGGAGGTGACAGAGCCTCTGACCAGGAATTCTCAAAGCCTGTTCTATGGACCACCTCTCCAGAATCCCCTGGGTGCTGGTTAAACATGCAGATTCCAGGGGTCCATCTGCTTTATTGAATCAGATTCTCTGTGACTTGGGCACAGGTGGCCCCATGAATACCAAGTTTCACAGGTGATCCTGATATTAAATTAAAATTTAAGTTCCCTTCATCTCAATAGGATGTTCTTCAGACATGAGATTTGGAGCTCAGAGAGATAAAGCAACAAGCCTAGGGTCACAGAGCGAATCAATGGCAAAGTTCAAATGAGAACTCTGCTGCTGTTGACCACCAGAGCAGAGCAGTGTTCCTTCCATTTCAACGTGCTGTAAGCCTCCTGCCTGTTTGTAGCCATTTCCCCAGCCAAAGCCTGCACCTCTGATCATCTCTGCAACCCTTGAGGGCCTTTTCCTTCTTGAGCATCACAGAGGTCACAGCCTCTGTGGGCTGGAAGGCAAGGACAGAAGGAAGGACAGAGAAAGACCCAGTTCTCTTCTGAGCCATTCGTAACACCTGTGGGGTTGGCAAGTGAGTAGAGGAGGAGAGACATTATTATACCCAAGGGAGTGATTGGGTTTGGTTTGTAGTACCAATAGCTAACTTTCACTGAGTGTCTGCGAGGTGCTAGATTTTTGACTGTCTTTTCCATGCATTAGTGCAAACTCCATGGAGTAAATGCTAAGTAGCCCCATTTCATAGATGAAGAAGCTGAGGCTCACACAGGCGTGGTCCTTTGCCCGAGGTCATGTGACTAATAAAAGACCAAATAAACTCTATACAACCATGATCTCTGCCATGCCCCAGGCAGTGTGAAACATCATCCACCTGCAAAAGGACCCCGAGACTTTGAGAAAGAGAAGCAAGCTTCCTTGCAGTGGGATGTGACTGTTCCTGGCATAGAACTTCAAGCCCTCTCCACTTAACACTCGTCATTGAAAATATTTCTCTAAGGCATTAGCCTGCAAGCGTGCCTGAGGAAAGATAATATGGAGAGTAGCTTAAATAGCTTTTTTTTTTCCTTTCTTTTTTAACAATGGAAACTCTTGATATCGGTGTGCTTTCTTTCCATTTACCT
Organism: Tamias sibiricus; assembly: GCA_025594165.1. NCBI lineage: Eukaryota > Metazoa > Chordata > Mammalia > Rodentia > Sciuridae > Tamias > Tamias sibiricus. The sequence continues at coordinate 20,060,450 of CM046662.1, forward strand.
TTTTCTCTTGAAAGGAGCGTGACTTCACAATTTTGGTTGCTTGGTTTGGTTATATTCATTTCCGAGACCGGGTGGGATTGCAGGTGTACGTGGTCTATAGCATGTGGCACTGACACCTTTCCCAATATCGTGGCAAGTCATGTGCCATGATCACCTCCTTCCATTCAGTTGCTGCTCCCCAGGGAAAGAAGAAATCAAAGCAGATCTGTACCCCAGAGAAGGGATAGGGTTTCCTGAGCCGTGTGAACAGCAGGTCACAATACCCTCCTCTACGTTTATCCCCGGCCAGACCTTTGAAGAAATCGAGTAGCCTTTTGAACAATTCAGTTAGTAGGACCACTATATGAAATAAAATGGACACATTGTTGTCAAAGGGGAAAAACACACTGCATTCTATCTTTCCAGGATGTGGGGTCTTGCAGCTGATGGGGAGGGTGTACTATAATTTAATTCTGGGCATTCTATAAATCACCAGAGTTGGGAACATTTGGGGTGAAATAAAAACCTAGAACAGGTGACCCTCTAGTCATTTTCTCTTTTAAATCTCAAGCTTCGGATAACTTAAAGGCCCGCTGGGGCTTTGTGGCTGTAAAATGTTCCTACTAACTGATAATGAAGGCAGCGCATTGAGATGAAAGACAGCGGCGAGGGAGGAGGGGGAGACTGCAGCCTCTGCAACGCTCTTGAGAAACGTGGTCTCTGCAAGAGCCCTGGAAATGCTGAATGAACACTGCCTTTCTGTGTGTGAGCTGCCTCCCTGCTTCCCAAACACCGCGTCTGCAGTAACTACAAACTATTTGGTATGCTGCATTAGTGACGCTGCCTAAAGCCAGCACATCATTACTACCGAAATAACGCTGGTGTGATGCTCAAGCCCAGTGTCCTTTTTAATTATTAAACCGAGGCTGTCGAGTGAGTCATTCCTTATCCCAGATTTTCTTCCCAAGGTTCTATTTCAAGTGCCTAGTACCTTAGCGTGTGCCACGGACACCTGAGTTGGTTCGAAGCCAGCTCCCCAATCTGCAAAGCCTTTGCAGAACAAACAATATCATCCAATCTCCAAACACACAGAGACTGCTTAAAAAAAAACAAAACCCACATAAAAACTTTAGCGTAAGCTCGTCAGGAAGCCCTGGAGCTCAAAATGGTCAGTTCCCCTCTGCAGTCCCCAACTTACCAAGCGGGAGAGCGATGAAGAAGGGAAGCCAACACAAGATGAACATGCCGACCACAATGCCCAAGGTCTTGGCTGCTTTCTTTTCCCTGGAGAACTTAAAAAGTTTGACAGCTATGGAACTCCTGGGGTTGTGGCCCTTGGCCTTGGTACTGCTGAGGGTATCCTCGTGAAAGTTCTTGGAGTGGATCCTCAGGGTCAGCTCCTTGGAGTTCGACATCTCCTTCATGACTCCCGCCTCCAGGTTCTTGGTGGTCCTTTTGGCCACGATGTAGACGCGGCAGTACATGACCAGGATGACCGCCAGAGGGATGTAGAAGGATCCCAGGGAGGAGAAGAGGGCGTAGAAGGGTTCTTCCGTGACCCCGCATTCCTTGTCGTCGTTGGGCGCGGGCTCCTTCCAGCCAAGAAGAGGCCCAATGGAGATGACCGTGGACAACACCCAGACACTGAGGAGCGCCAAGATGGCCTTCCTCCGGGTGACCAGCGTGGGGTACTGCAGAGAGTAGCGTACCCCAATGTAGCGATCGATGGAGATGGCGCACAGACTGAGAATGGAGGCCGTGCAGCACAGGACGTCCACGGCCGCCCAGATGTCACAGAAGATCCGCCCCAGCACCCAGTAGCCGAGCACCTCCAGGGTCGCCGAGAAGGGCAGGACAGTGAAGCTCAACAGCAGGTCGGCGATGGCCAGGTTGACGATGAAGTAGTTGGTGGGCGTCCGCAGGTGCCGGTTGCAGGCCACAGACAAGATGACTAGGATGTTGCCCACGATGGCAAAGAGGATGAAGGCGCCCAGCACCAGGCCCACAGAGATGGCCCTGGTGATGTCCAGCTGGGGCAGCGTGGAGTTGCTCGAGGTCTGGTTGGGGCCACTGAAGTTGGCATTTTTCAACTCTCCCCAGCGGGCAGGTGCTGATGTGTTGTGGCCGGTGTCCAGATCGGGATTCATTTTAGAGTCCGCCCTCCATAGCCAGGGAGGTGATTGGGCTCGGAAGGGCTGCGGCGAAGGCTCCTCAGCTGCCCTGAAACTTTGCTTCCCCGGTGGTGGTCTTCCCAGAGGCGCCCTCCTGGCGAGAAGGCATCTCCCCCGGGCAGCGCAGCCCGGCAGCACGTCTCCTGCCTGCACCGAGCTGCTCGCTCGCCTGTCAGAGGGAGGAGGAGAAGACAGGGGACGAGGCGGCAGCTCCAAGTTTAATGGTCCACGTCAGGCGCGCCGGGCCGGGCTGGCGGGGAGCGGCGGAGGAGGGGGCGGCAGGCGCGGCGCCCGGCTGTGCCCGGCCCGCGGCGGGTCTGCGGTGCGCGGCGCCTCCTCCGCCCAGCGAGAGCCGAGGAGGGTCTGCTTTCAATGAGCCGCCTCTGGGCTGACTGCACGGCGGTGACATCAGGCGGGGGAGCCCGGCGTCCTGACTCCGCGCGGCACTAGGGGGCAATGCGGGTCCAGCCAAGGCGCCCGCAGCCCCGACGCCGCCGCCCGGGTCAGCCTGGCGGCCGGCCGCGCCCCCGCCGCTCCCGGGCCAGCCAGCCCTGGCAGGGACGGGGGCGGAGAGCAGGGACCTGGGCGTGGGATTCCCCGCCGGCCATCCCGAGGGGGCCCGCCGGGATTATTTTCCCTCCTATTCACTCTTGGGTTCCCAAAGTGGGGTGGGTGGGGTGCTTACCTCTAACTGGGGGCGCCTGGAGTCAGACCCTGATTTAACAGGAGGTGCAACTGGTCCGGTCCCTAAAGGAGGAGGAATCCAGGGTGAGGCAGGCGGTGGGGACTTGAGTCAGATCTGAGACCAGCCCCCACCCTTGATCTCCCCGTTGCAACCTCTTTGGTGTCAATCAAACCTGGAGGCTTATTTTCATTCATTTGTTCCTTCGCTCCTGCACTTACTCCCCCAGTGAACGGCTCCCCAGTACCCACTGCCTGCCCGCTCGGGTCTGGGCTCTGTGGGTGCGGCCACTGGACAGGTACACACAGACTCCTGCCCTCCAGGAGCTTCCATGCCAGTGACAGGGATAATAAATAAGCATATTATGAGGTGTATCATCTGATGACGTGTTAGGGATAATAAATACGCGAATTATGTGGTTTATCATCTAATGACATGTTAGCGAGAAAATAGAGCAAGGAGAGGGAAATTCAGTGTGTGTGTGTGGGGGGGGGGCAGATTTTAAATTTTTAAATGAGTGCTGGGGATGTCACTGAATGATACTTGAGGCAGGAAGGAGGATAGGAGCGGAGCTGGTTGTTTATGTGGTGGTAGGGGTGAGGGGGGGAAGAGACAACCTGACATCTGGGGAGAGGACTTAGGGGGACCTGGGTTGTCCCTTGGTTTTCTTTTCTTTCTGCCTTATATCCATATTGGACCTGCAGCTGCAGGGACATATTCCCAGAGGTGAGTGATGGTTCTTAGGAGAGAAAGTGAAAGCTGAAGACAACAACCCGGAAGAGCTCTGTGCTAGTTAGCAGCTAACCAACACTATGTCCTGGACAGCGTGTTAAGTTCTCTTTGCATTTTTTTTTTTCCACAGCCCTATGAAGGAAGAACTATTCTCCTCATTTGTATCTTGAGGATGGTGAGGATGGGGCACCAAGTTATGGAGAAGCTGAAGTCGTTGCCCACGCCCATCCAGCCATCAAGGAGAGGAGCTGGGGGAATGGAACCCACCTGTGGGAGCTGACCCAAAGTTGAGCACTTAGTCACTTTGCCACTTAGTGGCAGCATAGGGGATGGAGGGACTATGGCGGACAGAGCTGTCTTGTAAGTGGTAAATTTTGGGGTCTGAGCTACTGTGTTGGGTGGAAACTTGCATTTATTGAACTCTTACTGATAGCCAAGTGTTATTATTTGATTTTTTTCTCTTCACAACAATTCTTTGAGAGGGGCACACTGTTCTCCCTGGACAGATGAGAAAATGGTGATTTATAGAGAGTTAGCAAATTCCTGAGTTCACATGGCTAGTGACATGTAGCAGAGCAATGGGTGGTGGCAGCTGGAGATCGAAAAGTCAAGCCCAACATCTCCTTCTACTTCAGTCCACGAGTCAACCTCTCCCACCCTGAGAAGCACTACAGCTTGATATTGAGGGGACAGCAGTAGTCACTCGGTGTGATTTACATCTAAGCTCTTCAACCTAAAGGTGAGTTCTTAATCACTTTTTATTTATATTTTCCAGAGAGGAGGGCAGGTGGTCATTATGCATCTATCTAAGGTTTTATCTTCTCCTACTAAAATACAGTTTCCACAAATGCACAAAATACCCAATTTCAAAGATCGTCCCTGAGGTTTAAAAAAATCTGTGCTAGAGACAGCTCTGAAAACAGATTTTTTTTTTCCATTTCAATTAAATTGGCCTAACTTGTACCTGAAGATTTTAAAATGAGAGATTCACACGTGTATAGTGAGGTAGACCTTCAGGAATTCTCAGAACCCTTGTCCATCTTCCCATTGTGGAAGTGGTACAGGGGGCAAAGGGAATTGATTGACCAGCTACCCTGGCTGGCCGGGGCAGAGCTGATTATGAAATCCTGTTTTCCCAGCTCCTCCCCCTGCTGCAGAAGCAAGCCACCCAGGACAGCCCTTTGTGACTTACACAGTGGGGTGTGAGACCGGTACAACTGGGGCATGCCTCTGCCAAGGATCTTAATGGGAAGGTGAGGTGGTCCTTGGTCTTGGGGCACATGTGCTAATTTGTCTGGAGACAGGGGCTAGTGCAGGTGATCTTTTGGAATGCCCTGGCTCCAGGTGGTTAGCTTTCCATGCTGGGTAAAATGGATCCAGAAGCTGGGCACGGTGGCGCACACCTGTAATCCCAGCACTTGGGAGGCTGAGGCAGGAGGATCGCAAGTTCAAAGCCAGCCTCAGCAATGGCGAGGCACTTAGCAACTCAGTGAGACCCTGCCTCTAATAAATACAAAAAAGGGCTGGGGATGTGGCCCAGTGGTCGAGTGCCCTGAGTTTAATCCCCGGTACCAAAAAAAAAAAAAAAAAAAAAAAAAAAAAAAAAAGACCCGAAAGGCTGCCCTTTCTCCCAGGCATCTTCTGCAGTGGCGTGGGGGTGGGTGTCAGCCACTCACTCCCACCATCCCCATGGATTTTCAAGTCTAGGATGATGGAGCTTCTCTTGAACTGCTTAACTCCCAGGAGAAAGTCGGGGGAAGGAGAGAATGCAGTGAGCTGGCACAAGCTGGTGATTAGCACAGAGGCAGGGATGCAGGGAGGGGAAGGGTGGGACAGAACGAAGAGCAAGTTCCAAGTCCACATTTTGATTGGGGTGGCCCATTTCCCACTTCCCTGGGCATTAATTTCACCAGCTATTGAGCAGCCAGCAGCACACCATTGAATTGACAGAGGCCGTGTCTACATAATCACAGTTACCAGCTGCAATGTGGAAACTCAGCCTAGCAGACTTTTTTTTTTTTTTTTTTTTTTTTTTAATGGTGGCAAAAGGCCAGGAGAACAAAAAAGAAAAGGGCAAATCCGAGATTCAGACTTGGTTATCTTTATTATGAAAGAGGATAATTTTTTTTTCTTTTCTTTCTTTTTTTTTTTTTTTTTTTTGGTACTGGGGATTGAACTCAGGGGCACTCAACCACTGGGCCATATCCCCAGCCCTTTTTTGTATTTTATTAGAGACAGGGTCTCACCGAGTTGCTAAGTACCTCGCCATTACTGAGGCTGGCTTTGAACTCGCAATCGTCCTGCCTCAGCCTCCCGAGTGCTGGGATCACAGGCGTGGGCCACCGCGCCCAGCTGACCAGCATCTTTTGCAAAGGCAAAACAGACATCCGGCCAGAAAGCAAACAGGTATTAGCTTTAATAGTAGCTGCTAGCGGGACCCCCACTAAGCCAGCTTTGCGGACAGCCATTCTCTTGTTTTCTTCCCCTCCCCTCACTGGAGATGCCTCTTAACCCTTCTGGCTGGTTTTTTGACCCATGGAACTGACCGTTTGTTTAGGTGTCATGAGGATACAGACGATATTTCATTTTCTCGGTACTCCCTGGGGCGAAGCCAAGCACAGAGCTCTGACTCACTCGAGGCTTGGGAAAGAAGAATCTTTTCATTATCCATCTTATTACATTAGAAACCTCTGAAGTTGCAAACTTCCATTTCTGCGAGCCCTCTAGGAGAAGCTGTCACTGAACTTGACTGGTGGGGAAACTGAGGCTGGCAGATTCAGGGATCTCTGTAGGGCCTCTAGGAGATCTCTCACCTGTGATCATGCAGTTGTGTACGATCCTTTCTCTCTCTATCTCTCTCTGGTTTTCAATTCCACTAGAGATATATAGGAGCAACTCTTCTGCAAGGCACCATGCTGGGTGTCATGGCTCCAACAGAGATAAATTAACTAAGCGAATAAAAACCTAGCCCTGAGCAAGGTGGGGGCTGATAGTAACCGTACTTCACCTTTCAGAGAGCACCTACTATGCGCCAAGTGCTGTGCAAGAACTGTGTGCAAGGAATTATCCTCATTTTACAAATTAGGAAACTGAGGTTCAGAGAAGTTCTGTGACATGGCCAAGGCCATTCAGTGAGTAAGCAACATTGGTATGCAAAGCATTATTGTCTGGCTCCAAAGCTTCTATCCTTCTCTCTGCACCAGACTGAGATTAAAAAAAAAAAAAAAAAAAAAAAAAAAAAAAGTGCAGCAGAAGGCTTCACGTTAGCCTGAAGGAAATTACAGTGGGAAACAGAATGTGATCGGGGTCCTGAGTGAGGCATAGGTCAGGGAGGAGAGGCAGAACCATCCCAGAGAGAAGGTTCTGCAGAGTGCTCCGTAGACCAGCACCCCCTGCCTCCCACGCAGGATTTGGTTTGCCAAGGAGTTGAGAACTGACTTGGATTCTAATCTCACTTCCATCCTTAATAGTTGCTAATGTGACCTTGGATAGGAAAGTGAAGTGAACAGCCAAAACTCTGGCATCCCACAGACCTGGGTTTATGTCCCAGTTCCTCTAATTCATTATCTGTGTGCCTTTAGGAAAGTCATGTAACTATTTTGGGCACCCGGTTTCCTTAAGTGGGAAATGAAGATCATTGTAGTCCTTACCTGTGATACTGTGTATAAAGTACCTAGTGCAAAGGAACAGTCATTCTATCAGTCAGGAGTTACTGGACACATAGTAGGTGCTAGGCATTGGTCCAAAGTGTCTTGTGCCTATTAGCTCATTTAATCCTAATGACATTTCCAGGAGGATGCTGTTATTACGGGCATTTTATAGGTGAGGAAACTGAGGTTCAGAGTGGTCAAATGACTTGCTCGAGGTCACAGGGCTAATAGCACAGCTGGTAAGCAAAGAACTCAGTAAATGAGACTGAAAAAGAAAAAGGAATTGGAGGTATGAGGCATTGGTCCATGAAGCATACTGGGCTCTGTGGGGGCTCAAAGAATAATTTTTGTTCCCCCGTGTGCTCCCAGATAAGACAGATGAGGAGTGTCCTTTCTTCTGGTCAGGGGACATTGACTACAGCAGAGGCATTTCTACTGCCTCCAAAGGCGGCCAGTCACAGGCTCCCAAGAGTGAGGAATTTCAGCTCCCTCTGGGCAAAACTGCTTTTGTCTGTGGTAATTACAACTTGTCACTCTTTGGTGAGCATGGATTCCCCAACCTAGCACTTCCGGCCACACAGCTTTCCCTGTAAGGTAGAGAGAGCTCAGTAGCAGCTATTTGTAGCAGACTGGTGAAGATTAATTGCCAAGTCAGCAGGGCCTTAATTTACATCCCTTTGTCAGGGAGAGCCCAGGAGTCTTGAACTGGAGGCTGGGGTGTGAACGCATAGGGTGCTGGAGCATGGAGTCTGAAAGGCCTGTCTCTGGGACTGGAGGACAAGTCCACTCTCTCATGCTACTCTGCCAGGGAGCACTGCCAGGATTTACTCTCTAGCCACATGTGCTGAAATCACCAAAGGTTATAACAACAGGCTCCCTCCAGCTGGCTTTCAATGCCCTGCCCCTTTGGGCTCCACTGCCACCAGTCAGGATCATGAACTTCTCAAATGTCAGAACTGAAAAACTCTAGACACCATCCAGTCCAGGGTCTGCAAACTACCATCTGGATCTAACCCAGCCTTGCGCGTGTTTTTGTAAATAAAGTTTTATTGGCACACGGCCCATATCCATTTATGTGTGTATTGTCTGTGGCTGCTTCTGTGCAGTAATGGCAGCGTTGAGTAGTCATAACTGACATCCGTCCAGCAGAACCAGTGGTTCTTAGACATTTTGAGCTTACTGAGAATCTGTTGAAGTCTATGCAGATGAGGCTTTACCCCACACTTTTTTTCTGAATTGCTTATCAGGGCGCCCTCAGTGCCAAGTTGCTGGCAGGGCCCCTTGATCAATTGATCTCCAGCCTGTTACTTCTTATTTTTCTCTCTCCTGCTGACTCTGTCTTGGTGTAACCTCTTTCACTTTGGGGCAACAGAACTAATCTGGTGTTTTGCCACTTATCATGGAGCCGAACTTGAACTGAATGAACTGCATGGAGGCCGGCCTCCCTTGTCCTCCGGGAGTTTGCAGTTTAAGATGAATAACGGGACGGTGCGACCGAGCACGCATAGAGAATCGTGTCTGACATTGAACAGGGAGGTGGGTTAAATAAGGAAAGAAATAACGACATGACGCTGGTCTCAAATGTCTCCATCCTTCCTCTTCTTCCTCTTGGTGTGCTCTCTGAACCGCACCATGCAACCCCTTTGGGAAATTTTCACTTGCGGTGGCCACCAAGTTCAGAAAGGTCTGAAGGAAGCAGTGGGAATCTTTTCCTTGGGGGCATCTAAAAACTGTATTTGGACAAAGTGTTAGAGCCCAGCTTTGGAGGGAACAGACCGGGCCCCAGGGGAGCAAGGCAGGGAAGTGATGTCATGGGGTGTTTTCTGCCTTCTCATCTCTTTTCTCTGGCAGAGGGGCCAGTGTGGGAGCCTGGGAAGAGCATGGGCATGTTTGGGGAGTGCTGAGTGGCGTCTCTTTGGGCATCGGGAGATGGCCAGGGGAGAAGGGTGAGAATGGTTCATTGAGGAATGCGGGACAGGAAATGCCAGGAGTTATTAGCTGTTTACTGGACACCAAATCAAAAGATTTGGAAGGTTGCCTTGGGAGTCCTGAAAAGACGAAGGGAGAAAGGAGAAAGAGGAGGTATCTTGATTTTTCTGCTCTAGGGAAGATTTTGTGGAAACTTCTAGTCAGGAGCAATCTGGTATAACGGGAGTTAGCTACATGATGTGAACTGCAAGTTCCTGGGAGGGCCTTCAGACATCTCCCCTGCCCTGTGGGTGCTATGCCCTTAAATAGAACTGCTGCCTGTCTTCCTGGACCACCTTTGAATTAACCATGGCTTTCTGAGCGCAGTTATGCACCAGGCATTGTGCCAAAATGAGCCACATGTATCGTCTAAGTTAATCCTTCACCACTCTGTGGTAGACACCATTGCCTCCACTTCACAGATGAGGAAATTGAGGATAGGGAGAGTTGGCCACTTGCTCAAGATCATGCAGACATGGGATAAGAGCAGAGGTCGTGTGACTGGAAAGCTGATTCTGTTCACCTTCGTGATACCTTAAATTTTGCTGCAGGCTGATGTAGTTAACAAAAATCAAGCAAACAAACATCTATAGAAACTTCTGGGCAAGCCTTGACAGACAGGGGACACAGATTTGGAGAGGCAGAAATGTTTGGGTGCTGTGCTAGTGCACAATAAAAATGTGGGCTCTTCTCTGAGGTCAGATCTAAGGATTAAGTCTCTCCTCCTATAAAGGAATGTGTCGTATGCACACAATGGAATATTTTTAGCCATTAAAAAAATGAAATCCTATCGTTTTGGGGCAAGATGATGGAACTGGAGGAAAGTGAAAGGAGCCAGGTGCAGAACAAGATCCCACTGATTTTTCAGAGGCTAAAAAAGTAGATCTCAAGGAATAAGAGAGCTAGAATAGTGGTCACTAGGGACTAGGAAGGGTAGCCGGGAGGGAAGATCAGGACTGTTGGATAACAGGTGCCAAAAGAGTTAGACAGGAAGAGTTGGAAGAATTGCTATAGATCAGCACAGCAGGGTAAACAGCATCTATGGTAATTTATGAAAAATTTCAAAATGACTAGACGACTGAAGCTTTCAACACATAGAAATGATAAATGTTTTAGGAAATGGAATGCTAATTATCCTGATTTGATCACTATGCATTGTATATATGCACTAAATTATCACACTTACTCCATAAATATATACAAATATTATGTGTCTATTAAAAAAATCTCTCCTCTTAATCCCTCCTTGGGAACCTCAACTGAGCTTATATCAGGCTCCTGCCACAATTCTTCCAAGACGAGGGTGGGAGGCTTGACCAGAGTCTTGTCTTTAAGGATTGCAAAGGTTATTGGTCCCATGACGGTAACCAGCTGTCATCTACCTCTGAGAGAGGGCCAGCAAATATAGACTCTGACGACAGCATGAGAGATGCCAGTTAGCTCTACTGAAGTAGCTCGTTAAACACCAGACTGGTTTCATCTGGATGGATCAAATTTTAGCTCCTGCCACTTCCTGGCTTTGACCTTGAGCAAGCTACTTATTTATTTAAGCTTCCATCTGTTTATCTGTAAAATGGGGATTTTAATAGCATATACCACATCAAGTCGTTGAGAGGATTAAATGGAATTGTGCCTGGAAAGTAGAAAGCTCAACAAATGTTAGTTATTGTTGATATTTTTGTATGATCTAAAAGATACACAACAGATTTCCCAGTATCTGGAATCTGTAGGAACAGATTTTCCTAGTTGATCTCTCAACCATCCTTCCAACCTTCCACTTGCCAAGAGATGTAACTGATACATTCCTTTTCCTGCCATAAATTGTCCTGAACAATTGTGGCTAGAAAAACAATGATAAAATAACAGCCAATATTTACTGAGAGCTTACCGTGACCTAGGCATGTGTCATGTGCTTCACACGCGTTATCTCATTTTAACGCAAGAGTCCTATCAGGCAGGAAGAAATTATATGTCTGGCCTTTGAGAAGCAACTTAGGAATTTACCATATTCAGAGAGCCCAGGGTTTTCTGGAAATACTTTATACACAGAGAGAACTCCTAGGTTGGAGGCCAAGCCAGTGTGGGTGTTGGTGATCTTGGGCACTTGGCCCAGTGAGCTTGCTATGCAGAAGGAAAGAGAAGCACAGTTCAGGTCCATGGGCAGGGTCGCAGGTCTTTGGACTGTAATTCCTGATCACTGGTACAATTAGGGTCAACAGGAATTTTCCCTGTGTACCTGACCAAAGAGGCCCACACTCCATAGACTTCACATCAGAAGCAGACCACTCATATCCTAGAAGGGCAGGGGAGGGAGGGGGGCTTGTTGTTCCCAGATATGGCAGAGAGGACCAGGTCCCTGACAAGGGGACGAAGAGAAGGGGACAAAACAAAGCAGGGAACAAGTGCCTATGTATTTAAAATTAAATGTCAGTGGTTGAGTGGAAAAGAAAACATAAACCAACACAAATCCCAAATTCAGTCTGGAGCTTACCCTAAAACTTACCCTAAAACAGCGGGATGATCTTCAGGTGTGAAAGCTTGGCCCTTTGATGTCACCTGAGAACTTGAGAACGCTCCTTTATCCAACCTGGGGGCTGATCACTTCCCTTCTCTTTGACGCTGCTCCATCCAGAGCCTGGGGATTTAGAAGGGGAGAAATGCACAGCCTTGCCTGTGTAGCCAGTGGTGCTCAAACTTCCCAGGGCACAAAGGCCATCTAGAGTGAGCCTTAAAATGCACATCCCTGGACCCGGATAGTCTCATTCCACAGTTCTGATGTAAGGCCCAAGAATTTACATTCTGTACCAATAACCCAAGGATTCTATTGCAGTAGAGCAACAGGACACGTTCTGAGAAACATCGTTTTGGTCCAACATCTCCATTTTATTGACGTTCAAATGGAGGCCCAGAAAGCGCAAACGACGTGACCGAACGTCTCCTTGCAAGGGTTCCTGTAGGATCTAGTCTTGAAGCCAGGTTTCTGATTGCCTGTGCTGCCAGTCTTACCTCCACTGAACCCATGAAAGATGGCCTTGGCCTCCGCCTGCTCATTCATCAGGTGAGCGGAGGCTCCTTTATTCTCTGCTCTTAGATGACCACATCCCTCTCCATCACTGTGGCACGTGCCTTGGTTGTGGCTACCTGTGAGTCTTTGATTTCCATCTTTCTCTCTCCCTAGACTCCAGGTGCCATGGGAGTAGGCATAGCATTTTTTTTTTTTTTTTTTTTTTTTTTTTTTTTTGCTTGTCCAAGGGCCTAATGACAGTGTCAGATGGAGAGTCAGGGCTGAACAAATATTTACTAGGTGAGTGAATGAGTGAGTGAGTGAATGAATGAATTAAAGAGTAAGTTGATCTCTGCCTTAACTGAAACTCAAAATAAAGCAAAAATGTGTGAACCTTTTGTTTTTCCATGGCTCTCTCTTTGTGGATGTTTTGTGGTTATTGTTCCTGTTTCTGGCCCAGACTTTGCCATTCCAGCTGTCCATCCCATCCCTGAAACCAGAGCCTCTTGAGTTGAACTGTGTAGGAGGAGGTTGGCTGTGTGTGTTTCTCTCTGTATCGATCTCTATTCTCTTTCTATTTCAGTAGTGAATGTTAAGTTGGGAATCCGTTCTCCTCTCTGTAACTTTCCTTTCTTTTCAACTCTGACCCCTTTCCAAGATTCCAACACTTTCATGTGGCCTCCAGACATTCCTTAAAACTGTGGACCTTTCCAACCTTCTGTTCCCTGTTGAAGTCTACCAATCCAACATGCCATTTCCCAAAGGCCCCGTGAGTGGAAGGAATCCATTGTAGGGGTGGATTCTTGCCAATGATGGAGAACAACCTCATTTGTTGCTCTTTTTCTTCCCCTTGTAATAGGACCCAGTTCATCCTTTCTTCATCAAATGTGTGTGCTCCAATGAGCTGGTCACACTCAGATTCTATGGAGCCCAAGAGGCACTGATGGTAGGAGAAGGGTTCCAATGATTGGCAGATATTTATTGGGACCACATTATGGTTTGAGGGGCATACAAGAATGAATAGGATTATTTATCCCCCTTGAGGATCTTTATGGAGAGGTGAGTCACAGAGGTACATTCTATAGATGAGACCGGTGTTTAATGCATCTTGTATTGGGCTTGAACGTAAGTCCAATAATGCTAATTCTTCTCCCGGTGAGAAAGGGATAGATTTATTTATTTATTTATTTTCCTGGAGTAGGTTAGTTGTTCTCCACTGAGGAGAAATCTCTCTTTGAGGTTTTGGGAAGCACATTTGACTTGCGGTGAAACTTTTTCTGACTTGGCAAATGTACCCATTTACGTTCAGGATTGATTTCTACTTAGAAACAATTATTTTCTTTGAGCTCAAGCAGTTTTCCTAGGATCCAGCACGTGCGCACATTTTTACTCCCTACGTGCAGATAGGGAAGGGACCCTAGAAATCACGTGGCCCTTCCTTTATTTTTCACAGGCAGGGAAACCGAGACCAGGTGAAGAACTTGGCCTCTCAGAGCTAGATCCAGAGCTGAGGGCCTTGATGTCCAGCCCGGCGGTCTTGAAAATAAATGGACGTAAAATAACGATATATCATTTTTATTATTTAAGAACAATATTTAAAAATATTATTAAGGTAAATTATGCGCGTAGCAGAACTATGGAAACAAAAGGGAAATCATTCTTCATTTATACTACCCAGAGAGAGCAGCAGTGTTAACATTTTGGCAAATGTTTTCTAGATTTTACACACACACACACACACACACACACACACACACACACACATGCATCAGTACGTTCTGTTTGTGCCTCTGTTTAGACTCTCTTTGTCAGTGCTGCTGTCCTCAGAGTCCCCTGCCTCTGAGGCCTAGGTTGATCCTCCCCTCCAGCCCCAGGGTTGGGTACGACCCAATCAGAGCCAATGAGTGCCCAGGGACCCCTCTGAGTGGCAGTTGAGGATGAGGGGATGTAAAGTGGGCAGTGAGGTCTGGAAGCGTTCCAGGGGGTCACGTGACCATAGTGAGGGAGTCCGTCTGGGCACATGGAGCTAAATGGAGCCTGGAGATATAGGTTGTTCTTCCCACACACTCCCCTGGGAGTTTCCAGAATAATCTTCCTTTAAAGGAGCTAGATGGCCACTGCAGAGGACCCAATTCTCAGCTGAAGGACTTTGAGCCAGTCAGTTACTTCTCCGAGTCCAGTTTCCTCACCTGTAACATGGAATAACCTCTGGGGGAGCACAGTGAGGGTGATGTGTGTCTACTACTATCACCACTCCTAATAACAAAAATAATAATCGAACCTATAGCCATATCTATTAGTCACTTGTAACCTGTCGGGACTCATGCCAAGCAGTTTAATAAATGTTTCATCTTATCTTCACACCCACAGAGGGTGGAGGGAAGGGAGTCTGCTCACGATTGCCTGCGTAATGATTAAAGACTGAATCGCAGAACCAGACCCTGATTCCCACCAGTGCCTTGCTGTGCCTCTGTGAACATTTGGTATGGGGACCTTGGAGCTTTTCAGGTCCTCATGGCTGGGGACCCCCTTTGCCCATACTAGAGAGGGGGCCCTTCCTGCCAGGCTGTGGTGCGAGAGGGCTGGGACACCAGCCAGAGCCCTCTCTGTCTGCAGAGCCCCCCTTCCTCACTGTGCCCCAGTGTTCCCTAGGTAACCGCGGGGGACGTGGCACAGATTTATGGGCCCGCTGCTCCCAGCAACTACCTGACATGTTCTGTCCGAGAGCGATGGTGTCTGGCTCCTGGATGACTCAGGCTGGCAGCATGGGAGGAAGCAAATCCCCCGCATTCTCACCTCCCACCAGCAAAGGGACCAGGAGGAATGGCTCCAATACACAGGCTGTTAAAATAGCAGGTGTGGACCTCTTGCAAATGGGGAAACTGAGGCTCCCGTCCATCAGCTCCATTATTTATTTCAGAAACATTGACTGAGAAATGGATTGGTATCAGGCACTGTGTTAGATTGTGTGGGGGACACAAACCCAAGAGAATCATCCACAGTGCTGTTGACTAAGCGAGGAGGTGCACACAATATGGCAACTGAGAACTGTCTCCCAAGGGGACCTTGAAGTGTGGGAGGCCTCAGAAATTAAACTGTCAGTGTTTTGCTTGGATGGATCCAATTTGAACTCACTTTAAACATTCCTTTATTTAAAAAAAAGTTGTGTTAAAAAACATAAATTGGCCAGGCGCGGTGGTGCAAGCCCGCAATCCCAGCGGCTCAGGAGTCTGACACAGGAGGATCGCAAGTTCAAAGCCATCCTCAGCAAAAGCGAGGCGCTAAGCAACTTGGTGAGACCTTGTCTCTAAATAAAATACACAGTAGGTCTGGGGTGTGGCTCAGTGGCTGAGTGCCTCTGAATTCAACCCTTGATACCAAAACAACAACAACAACAAAACAAACACATAAAGTTACCCCTTTTACTCTTTTTAAGGTGTATATTAACAGTAGTGTTAACGATATCCACATTGCTGAGTGATGGCTCTCTAGAACTCTCGAGTTTACATGACAAACTATGCCCATGAATAATTCCCCATTTGCACCCCCCAACCCAGGCCCTGGAAGTCACTGTCCCACTTTCTGTTTCTATGAATTTGACTACTCTGGGTACCTTATAGAAGTGAAATTGTGCAGTGTTATGGTTTGGAAATGAGGTGTCCTCCAAAGCATCTATTAATGCAGGAATGTTCAGAGGTGAGATGATGGAATTGTGAGAGCTTAGCTTATTCAGCCCATCTTAGTTGGAACGGACTGATTGGGTGGTGACTGGGCAGGTGGGGCATGTCTGGAGGTGGGTCACTGGGGGTGTGCCCTGGGAGGGTGCATCTTCTCTGCACCGAACCCCACCATGAGCTGAGAAGCTTTCCTCCACTGGGCCCTTCTCCCATGACGTGCTGCCTCACCTTGGGTCCAGAGCAGTGGAGTCGGCCATCTATGGACTGAGCCCTTTGAAACTGTGAACCCCAAATAAACTTTCCCTCTCTAAGTTGTTCTTGTCAGGTGTCATGGTCACAGTGAGACACAGCTAACATGGACAGTGTTGTCTTTTTTTTTTGTGTGATTGACTTATTTTATTTAGCATAATGTCCTCAGGGTTCATCATATGACAGGATTCCCTTATTTTTAAAAAAGATTAATAATATGCGATTGAATGTACCTATGGAGTTTTCTTTATTAATTCCTCTATCAACAGACAGTCAGGTTGCTTCTACAGCTTGGCTGCTGTGAGCAGTGCTACAGCAAACATGGAATGCAGGTATCTCTTTGAGATCCCGTTTCTAATTCTTCTGGACATGGACCCATTTAAAACAATTGTTTTGGTGGGGGAAGAAGCGACACAGTGTTTTCCACGGTAGCAGTACCACTTGCCCATCCTACCAACAGCCCCCAGGTGCCCTAGTTTCTCCACATCCTCTCCAACACTTGCTATTTTCTGCCTTTTTTTTTTTTTTTTTTTTTTAATATATCGACCACCCTAACGGGTATGAGGTGCTATCTTGTGGTTTTGATTTGCTTTTCTTTGATGATTTGTGATATCCAGCATCTTTTGATATGCTTGTTGGCCATCTGTTTATCTTCTCTGGAGCTAGGATTACTACTTAGCCCATTTTAAGGTTGAGTTATTTGTTGCCACAAATATTCTTTGAGCATCTACTTCAAGGGCTGAGGAGAGTTGAGATGAACAAGAAATCCTCTAGACGATTGATTGTAGGAAGGCGTTTGGGATTGCTCTCAAGGTGGTGTGTCTGGTTAAAATTCCATTTAGAACAGGTACATCAGTTCGTGCCGGTATTCAGGAAGAGTTTTTTTTTTTTTTTTTTTTTTGAAAAAGTTTTTATCCTACTGAGATTCTATTTGGCTTATGTGGCCAGTGTTGGATAAGTCAGTGGGGGACTCACCTGCTGAGAAGATCCTCCACTTCCCCCTCCCACTCTGTCCTCTGAGGAAGGTGACCAGTTGCTCTAAGGTAGAAAGAAGGGAAATAAGGTTTTGTGGGACTCTTCAGAGACTGAACTCTCTTTGGTTTTCACTTCTTGGGAACTTGTTGGAGTAATATACATTGTACATCATGAACAATTCTACGTTCATGTGCATACTGAAAAATAGTACCAAGCCACCTGTAGGCTGGTTTCCCTCTTCAGTGTGGCCGTTACAGGAGTTGTTGAGCTTATTTCAATTTATTTGGAAAGTAATTTAATCAAAATTACTTTTTCTCCTCTTTTTTTTTTTTTTTTTTGGTACTAGGGATTGACCACTGGGCCATATCCCCAACCCTTTCTTGTATTTTATTAGAGACAGGGTCTCACTGAGTTGCCATTGCTGAGGCTAGGTTTGAACTTGAGATCCTCCTGCCTCAGCCTCTCAAGTGCTGGGATTACAGGCGTGCGCCACCGCGCCCGGCGCTTTTCCTCCTCTTTTGATATTGTTCTCAAACCAGGGCACATTCTGTGACTCCATGGTCAAGTCAAACACTCATTCTTTGAGAGCAGATGTAATTTTAGAGGCAATTACTAGTTATAACAAAGAGATCATGAGTTGGTCTATGGCCTCCTCATGCTGCACTGTATGCCTGGGGGTCACCTCTAACCCTCTAGGGCCTCCCGTCATCAGGCTTCCAGTTGGGTTTTGTCATTGGTGGTGTGACAGGAGGAAAAGACCAGAGAATAGACCTCTCTCTCTCTCTCTCTCTCTCTCTCTTTGGTTTGAGAACTTTTATGGTCTAGGCTCATTAGTTCCCTGGTTCTGCTCCATCAGAATGGTCCAGGTGTGATTGTGTATGTGTGTGTGTGTGTGTGTATCAGTGGCTTGATATTTACCAGTATGAACTTGTTATAAAATATAATAGCGACCAACTATGTAACACCCAGAAATCATTTTAACCAGAAACATATAGGACCTATATGAAAAAATGATAAAAGCTTACTGAGGTACATAAAAGAGGACTTGAATAAATGAAAAGACATATGCTCCTAGAAATAGTGTACCAATGTCAATGCCCTACAATTCAATTTATTAGTTTAATGCAATTCCATAGGAAATACCAGGGGGATTTGGAAGGAACTTAACACAGTTATTCTAAAGCACTTCTGGAAGAATAAATGCTAAAACTGCTCATAAAATTTTTAAAAAGAGATGGTTAGGTGGAGGGAATTGCCCTGCTGGATTAAAATGCTTAATAACGCAACTGGAGGTAAAACAGAGTTTTGGCAGAAGGTCAGGTTGGCTAACTGTTGGAACAGAATAGGCCATCTAAATAGGCCCTGCTGTGAATGAAAATTAATATATTGATAAAGCAGACATATCCATTAATCACAAATGGCATCAATTTTGAATATTTGTAAAAGATGAAGTTAGAGCTTGACTTCCAACCTTACACAAAATAAGAATTCCAGGTAATTTGAAAATTTAAATCAAAATCATTCAAGTAGGAACTTATAAGAAGATAATTTTAGGTTTTTAGGCTTGGAGAAATTCTTTTTAACTATGGCATTAGCCACCAGAAACCATTTATAAAAAGTATGAATATAAATAAAAAGGTAAAACTTATGTTGCAACCCTGCCCCCCTGCCCCACCCCACATTACCAAGTTAAAACACAAAGGCTGGGGCTGGGGTTGTAGCTCAGTGGTGGAGCGCTTGCCTAGCATGTGTGAAGCACTAGGTTTGATCCTCGGCACCACATAAAAATAAATAAAATAAGGGTATTGTGTCCATCTACAACTAAACCAATTTAAAAAAAAAATTAAAAAAACCCACAAAGGAAAAAAAACCCACAAAGGCTGTATTAAAAATATATTTTCAACATATACAATGAATAGAAAATTAATATTATAGATATTGAAAAATTCAATATATATCACATATGAAAGATGAGTAACCTTCAAATAAAATGTGAAAAATAATTGATAGTTCTTAAAGTATACAGATGATCTGTAATCATATTAAATAGGATAGTAATAAAATAATGCAAATTACTCAAAGCTATCTAGTTTTTAACCTATTATGCAGAGAAAGTAATAAAACTAAGACTGAAAAGAAGGAACTTTTTTTTGGTCTCATGTAGTATTGTTAGGAGGTAAATAAGCACATTTTCTAATGAGTTTTTCAGAAAATGCATCAACAGATTTGAAAATATGTATCCCTTTTACATAGCAATCCCACTTCTCAGAATTTATCTTAAAACCCTGTAAGTACAAAGTGTTCAATTCTGTGAATATTTTAATGACACAGGTGCATTGAAACAGGTTAATATTTATAGTATAATTTAAGTTTTTATAGGGACCATGGGACCAAAATTGGCTAAGAAAACACATAAACAAGTGTTTAAGATTTGTTTTTTTCACAGTTTTAATACAAAAGCTAATGCACTACTCACCCCCCCCCCCCACCACATACACACATACACGCAGCAGCCTGAATGTCCACCAATGAGGAACTGGTTAAAACATCCGGTCTATACATCCATGCAGAGAATGCCATACAGCCGTTTAAATACCAAAGATGTAAAATCATACTGTAACATATATTTAATGACATTCTGTCCATAACATATTGTAAAGTGAAAAAGAAATCAGAATGCCAAAACATATAAATAATTAAGCCTACTTTTATAACATGTAAATATTTAAAAACCTAAAAAAGAGGCAACAAGAATATATACATAAATACTGTCTTGTGCCTTATAATGCTGTTTAAGTTGATGATGGACTGAAGATTAGATGGTAGTCTCATAACATTTTTATGGAGCTGAAACACTGCCTAGTATTTTTACTCTGTCTTTTGTATGTTTAGATATGTTTGGATCACAAATGCTTACCATTCTTTTACAACTGCTCATAGAATTCAGTACGGAAAAATGCTGGGCAGGTTTGTAGCTTAGGAGGAATAGGCAAAACCACACAGACCAGATATGTAGTAGGCTTTACCATCCAGGCTTTTATAAATGCACTCTATGATGTTCACACAACTCAATTGTCTACCACGGCATTTCTTAGAATGTATCCCTGTTGTTAAGTGATGCATGACTATTAGCTGAGACCATATCTGATCAGGTGGAAGGATTATAGGCAATTTATACTTTCTCATATTTTCTAGGTATATGATCTTTTTGAAAACACTAGGCATGTAATTAACTATTCCTCACTCCCCAAAATATTTGTTTTGAAAGGGCAATCAATGGATCCAAGTCTATTAAATAATGTAGGAATCAAGATGGAAGCCACTTCAAATTTTGTAGAGGTCCACTAAAGTGTGTTCACCCATTTTTCCAAAATCTTTTTGCCCTTTTTGTTCCTTCTGCTAGACATACTCCATCCAATTTACTTTCCTAATAATCCCAGTCCTCTACACCCATTAAAATTTTACCCAGCTCTCAATGTTTTGTCAAGTCCCTATGGGCCACTTCCTGTTCTTTATGGACCACTTCCGGTTCTTGCAGCATGATTTGGTTGCTCCTTCCTCAGCACTCCCATGTACTGTGGACATAGTTCTACCACAGTTCCATGTCTGCAGCAGAGTGTCATGGTTTTTTTTTATCTGATTCTACTCACTTTCCAGGAGAACAAAGTTGGAGTTTTCCAGGCTAGGATGAATATGGGGAAGGCTGATCTGAGAAAATGGAAGGCATCATGTTGCAGGGTGCTCAAAGCTAACAACCAATAAGCTCTGAATGCAGGAATTAGGGAGGAAGCCAAATCTGGATGGGTAGATTTAAACTGGAACCAGAGGTACAAGACCTCTCAGGACTCTTGTAAGGACTTTTGGTTCTATAATATAGAACACAGCTTCAGTGGGCTGAAGCTAAAATGGGAACTTATTGTAAGTTAGCTGAGTATAGCAGATAATTAAAAACCTGTTATGTGTCTGGGCTTCAGTAAAAACTGGAATCAGGGGCTCAAGGCTTTCTGGAAAACTGTTCACATACCACATCTGTGTCTTTCTTTTTTCATTCTACAGGATGAAACCCTCTCTTACTCTGGTTTATATGTTGAGAAACAAGAGCAGACAAAGTTGCAATGTTTGCACCTTAGAATGCACGGAGTCATAAAAACCTGTCTTCCTTTCACCAGCCCTCTCCTCAAACTCCCATAGGAGTTTGTGTGGCTACAAACCTGGAAGGGCTCAGATAAGTCTGCTTGGAGCAGGGGCTCACACACACTGATCAACTGTGTCTGGGCAATGGGGTCTATGATTGGTTTGTCTTGGGTAGGTGACTATCCCTGGATAAGCAACCTTGCCAAGGTGAGGTGGTCACATCCTTCTGGGATGGCTTCCATGGTGACTATAGATGATGGGAGGGCCAGTTCTTATGAAGAGGGGTCTCATAGGTATTTACTACAGGGCCCACAAGGACCCAAAGTGGGTTGAAGGAGTCATAAGCCTGAAAGTGTGTCTAGAAAACCACTTAGCATTTGAAGATTATCTTTATAACCCAGCAGGAGTGGAATGCAGGATCGATTGGACAGCTGCCTTATTTTTTTCCTTCTAAATTATAAATGTTTTGAGGTCCTGAACTTTCTTCAATCCTGCTCGTTCCCCAGCATCTGTAGTAACGCCTTACACCTAATAAGTGGTCGGAAAGGTTTGTTGTGATTCTGACTTACAATGTCCTCATGGGTTGGGGGGTGGGCGTTTGCAAACTGGATCTGAAGGTCTTAAAAAACGGAGTACCAGAAGCCATTCT
This sequence comes from Tamias sibiricus, assembly GCA_025594165.1. Classification (NCBI taxonomy): domain Eukaryota; kingdom Metazoa; phylum Chordata; class Mammalia; order Rodentia; family Sciuridae; genus Tamias; species Tamias sibiricus. Next base: position 20,082,320 of record CM046662.1, read on the forward strand.
GATGTAAAGAAATATATCCACAGCCTGCCTCCCTGGGTGACGACTGCACTGACATTTGGAAGGGAAAGTCTGGTGGCATCATAATGCCAGCCACATTGTGTGCAGTTCCCCGTGCGGGAGAAGCAGGTGGAATGTGGGGTCTTGCACATTGAGCATCTTAAAGACCTGCTATTTCTGTTGGGCTCGTTTTAGTGATACCAAGAACAGTTTTGGCCAGAGTTAGAAATTCACTCTTTGGAGTCAGGAATTCATAAATTTTCAGTTAGGATTATTTGAGCAGAAACCCCACCTCAAACTGCTTAAGCCAAAGGAATGTGTTGGCCCTTGGCTGGAGAATGTTTGGCTTCAGGTGAGGCTTGATGCAGGGCTCAAGTAGTGGACCAGAAAACAGGTGCCCTATGGCAGATTGTGGTCTTTGGGAAGGGCTCTATTTTCAAACGAGGGTTCCCTTCATCGTCCCCCAAATTACTCCCAACACTTCTTGGGGCTCCATTCTTCTATATGCACAACGATCGGGAAAAATGAAACCCATTATGGACTTTTAAAATGATCCTAGATTCAAGTCTCCTTGGGCATGGGGGCATTGCATGTCCAGCTCTGAGCTAATGCCTGTGGCCAGGGACAGAGTGTGGGTGAGATGCTTAGCTCAGACAGCAGCAAACCTTCAAGACCAAGGGCGGGGAGGGCATCTCCTCACAACCATTCTGAATATCATGCCACACGAGGGGAGGACAAGTTGGGTGGCACAATCAGCAACAAAGTACACCACATGCATTTTTGGCAGAAATTTCAAATACACTGTGGTCTAAACAGCTCATTTTATAGGCTGTCAAAACCAAGATCCAGAAAGCGAAAGAACTTGTTCCAAGACATGTTAACAAATGAACAGCCGGGCAAGAGCTCTTCAGTTTCCATCTGAGGCTCTTTGTGTGAACGCATCTACCCTTTAAGGACTCATCACTCTTGTTCAGTTCGTCATCCCCTGCCTCAGTTTTCATTTCCATGTGGGATCACAGGAGCAGAATGGCCAGGTATGGTTGTGCAGGTTATGGACTACATAATTTCAGGGAGTTCCATTTGCATAAATATATATATACATATATATATATACACACATACATATATATGTATGTATGTATTGTATACACACATATGTATATATAAATGGTACCCTTTGAAATTGTGCAGAGCACAGCTCATGTGGGCATATTGAAGGGTCCCCTCAGAAAAATGGATTTGGATGGATGTGGAAGATCCATTTGTTCTTCAGCAAGGATGGAAAATACTTGTTACATATAGTGACACTTCCTCCTTTGATACCCATGACTGGCATTGCCTGTCAATCATATCACTTCTTCCCACTGAGCCAGACTTGATCTCAGAATCTTTCTCAATTCAGCTTTCTAGTTTCCCTCTGGTTTTTAATTGTAGCTGGCACTTGAGCTAAAATCCATTTGCTTTACTGCTGTAAGTGAGTAGCTCCAATCTGTCCTCAGAATTGCCCTTTCCAGGTCTGTGCCCTAGTTTCTATCCATTTCATCACCATCAGATGGTGACAAAACCCCCCAAGAAGACACACTGTCAGTACTGCCACGGTAACTTCAGAGGGTGATTTAGGGATTGAATGAGATGATCCAAGTGAAGACCTTGGATAGCAACCAGTATCTGGTAAATAGACAATAATTTATATTTAAAATAGAGGTAACATATTTAAAAATCCCCTAGTTAGAATCTATAAACATATGTTTTATGCATTAACCACTCCTAATCTCTGTATCCTCAGTCCAACCTCCAGGTTACACACATACATCAGAGATATCCACTACTGAGTGTTGTTGAAAATCACATTTATCATATAGGCAACAATAAATGTTGGTGAGGATGTGGAGAAAAAGGAACACCCATACATGGCTGGTGGCACTACAACTTGGTGCAACTACTCTGGAAAGCAGTATGGAGATTCTTCAGAAAACTTGGAATGGAACCACCATTTGACCAAGCTATCCCACTCCTCGGTTTATACCCGAAGGAGTTAAAATCAGCATACTACAGTAATGCAGCCACATCAATGTTTATAGCAGCTCAATTCATAATAGCTAAACTATGGAACCAACTTAGGTGTACTTCAATAGAAAAATGAATAAAGAAAATGTGGTATATATACTCAATGGAATATTACTCAGTTTTAAAGAAGGGCGAAATTGTGGCATTTGCCAGTAAATGGTTGGAGTTGGAGAATATCATGTTAAGCAAAATAAGCCAATCCCATAAAACCAAAGGCTGAGTATATTTTCTAATATGCAGATGCTAATTCACAATAAGACAGGGGTAGGCCCTAGAGAAGAACAGCGTTCCCTTAGATTAGGTAGAGGGAAGTGAAGGGAGGGGAGGGAGGGGATGTGGGGATAGGAAAGATAGAATGAAACAGACATTATTACTGTATGTTTATATATGTGACTGCATGACCAATATGATTCTACAACATGCACACTCAGAAAAATGAGAAATTATATCCCATCTATATGATATACGAAAGTGCATAAATGCATTCTACTGTCACGTATAACTAATTAAAACAAAAAAATTAATTAAAAAATCACACTTATCAGAGTTCTCACACACACACACACACACACACACACACACACACCCCTCCTGGGAATCAGTCTCAGTGATCCAGTAGTTTTTAAAATCCAGGAGGAAGAGTCGTCTCTGCCCATATGACTATGGATACCTTGTGAGCCTCTGTCTCTCTCTCTTTCTGCCTTCGGTGTTCACAGGAAACTGGGGGACAGGAGGGCTGCAGCATGGGCAGGCATCAGGGGGAGCCGTCCTCCAGTGGTTCCTGAGCAGGTAAATGCATCTGGCGGAATAGACACCTGCACAACCGTTTTCTTTAAGTGGAACCATCAGTGGCGCCAGTGAGACCCCACAGACTAGCCTGGTGTCAGCTTCCCCCCCTGTGGTCAGTCTACCTGGCCCAGCATGCAGGAGGGAAGGAGCCAGGTTGTGGTGGGGACACTATTAGCTTTGTGTCGATAGGCGTGAGAATGGTGCCAAGCCCCCAAGCTCTCTGGCATAACAGCCCCTGGCAGGAACATTTCTGTTCAGATGTGGCTGCCCCTCATCCTTGCCCTGCCATTGGGCCTTTTCTAAGTGGACAAGGAAGAGTCGGCCAAACTCCTTAGGTCAGGAGGACAGTGGACGTCCCAGCAGGAGGGACTTTCAGGATGACCCAGAGTCTTTGTTGTATACATGAAGGTGCTGGGAGTCTGGAAGCAACATTTTGACTCAAATCTTCACCAACAAGGACAGGCCCAGGCTCTTTAGAAGACCCCGACTGGACAGTTCTGTGTGTGTGTGTGTGTGTGTGTGTGTGTGTGTGTGTGTGTGTGTTGCGGGGCAGTAGTTGACTCTTGGCCCTGCATAAAGGCAGGCAAGGATTTCAGGACCTTTGGAAGGACATTGGAAGAGGGAAGGAAATTAAAAAAAAAAATCATTACACTTCAAAAGTCACCTGTTTAATGCCCATGGGAGGGGTTGGTTCTCAAGATGGAGGCCTGGGCTAGTGGGACAGGAGGAGCCAGGAAGATGAAAACTGGAGTTCAGAGGCTTCAGGTAAAGCACCTACAGATTTTCCCTCCCAGCTAGGTCACTTCCTTGCTGTGTGACTTTGGGTCAATTACTTGGTTGTCTGAGCCTTGATTTCCTCCTCTGTAGCATGGAGATAATAAAGCCACTGCCAACTTGTGTAAAAGAGTTGCTGGAGAGAAAATTAGAAAAAATATTTGCAGGTACTTTACCAATTGACTCCTATTATATGAATAATTATTTGGGACCGGGGGGAGAACTTGGGTATATGGAGTTGGGTTCTGTGCTCTGAGGTGCTCGGTTAGATACTGTCCCACCTGAACCCATTAGATACGTTCACCGATCCCACATCTTCTCCTTTTGGTGACATAGGGCAATAGGATGTGTTTCCTCCCCATGCTTGGCAGTACTCTCTGTCCTTGAGAACTTTGTCAATGGGGTTTTTACATTAGAGAGTCCAGTGGAGCATGGCTGATGAGTATGCTACCCTGACACGATCACATCATAAAACAAGTTTGACAGATAACTTGATATGCTTTTCAACATGTTATTGGTTCCACATCTTATTTGGTTTCCACATCCTGAGAAATGAGGGACCTCTGAATCTTACCCCCTCCATACCCACATTCTCCAAACAGTAGCTCTTCAAATGTCTCCTCTCTTCCCTGACTGCACCTTCCATTTGAATCAGGGGGAATGACTGCAAATTCCAGGAACACACTTAATGACTTGAAATTATTGGGCATCATCAATCTCTGGGGAATTGATACGAAAAAGCATGATTGTAGAAACATGTTGCTAAAAGTATAATTCCTTTTGGGCTCAGGTTGGGTTTGAAATCCAAGGTTTGGAACTTTATATGTCTGTCTATATTTATCTTGTACCTGAGTTGGAAAGTGTTCTTTTTTCCTTACCTACTAGTGCTTGTTTGTTTTTTTTAAGCAGAAGACTATCCACTTAAAATCCATACTTTTTTTGAATTCTGCAAAATAGTGACAAAATTTTAGTCTACTTAATCTTCAATTATCAGGAGTGTTATTTATTGATTCAACAAATATTCAATGAGATCCTTCTATGTGGCAAGCACTGAGCTATGTGTTGGGAATACCATATTCATGGATAGACACCTATCCCACCTTCATCTAGCCATTCATTTCACAATTATCTATTCAGTCAGAGACTGCACCCTGTGAGAAGGACACAGAATAGAACAAGATAGAAACAATTTCTGCTTTCATAGCCCTTAGAGTCTTCAGGGAGCATTCAAACATGGGTTGGACCTTCCAAGTGCTTGCGGCAGGTGGGTGAGACAGACACAGTCACGATTGTAGACCAGAGTGTGACACTAATATAGTTGTGTAGCAGAGAGGTCTAGAATGCTGAAACCAGAAAAAGATCATAAAGATTTTAAGACTGAGCACTCGCTTTGAAGACCTGAGACCCAAGTTTGAGTCCTAGCTCTGCCTCTTGTATGTATGTGACCTTTGACTTCCTTGTTTTTGTAAATGGAGGGTGGCAGTAGCTTCTGGTCTCTGGGTTGTGAAGTTTCAGTGAGGCATTGTTTGTCAGGTACTCAGCATGGTGTCTGAAGGTTGCTTTTCTGTCTTCAGATTTAATTCTGATGACAAGTACCTTGAAAGGCAAAGATTCCACTGGATCTGAGATATGGTGAGCTGATGTAGTGGGTCCAGTTGGTCTTGCTGTCTTCTTGGTCTAGAAGAGCAGTGCTCTAGCTGGCTTCACTTGTTGGCTTAGCCCAGCAGTTCTTAAAGTGTGGTTGCATAGATGACATTACAGTGGTGGTGCATAGGCAAGTGACAAACAATTTTAAGACCTGCATATTTTAATGTGTATTGTAGATGTCATCTTTTCACTTATGGTGGTTCTGAAAAGCTTCCTTTGAAAATGGGCATATGTAAATTTAAAAAAGAGTTTGATTTAAAGGAGAATCTTAATGACTAGCAGAGTGGTCTGTGAACATGGTAAAATCAGGAATGATACTTGTTTGATGGATGTTTGGGAATGCTGGCCTAGAATAGGGTTCCTAATGGTATCATTCTCCATTACTTTGTTAAATGACAGGATCAATATTACCCAGAGAATTGGAGGGAAGAAATAGAAGGATGGGCAAGAAGGGCCCGTGCACGGCTTTGGATGAAGGGTCTCATTTCTACTTTGTGTGTGGTGATATCACTGTCTTATTGTCTTCATTTCTTAGGTCATTATCTAAAATTATCTTGTGTACAATTTCTCACCATAATTTTGAAATTCCAAATACCTTGAAAACCGGATGCTAAAAAAAAAAATGTTTGGCACACACCAGTTTATTTTTGATATACATTTGCAGTTTTTGTAGCCAAATCTGACCTGGATCGTTGTGCGACCATTTGCCTTCTTAATTGATCCCTCTTAGTGTAAATATTTACTTGTGCAGCTACAGAACAGTTAGTGCCTGACTACGAAGAGCTGGCCCAGATGCTGTGCAGCATAGCGTCTTAGAGGGTACTGAGCATATTGGATGTGCCTCTCTAGAATGTGGAAAGTTCTCAATCCCCCAAATATCTGGCGACAAGCGCTTCAGATAAGGGATTGCCGACTCTGAGTTGGCTGTTTCCCCAGCCAGCATGTAATCCCCAAAGGGCAGGGATTTCACTTGTTTTCTTATTTATTGCTGGATCCCCAGGCCCACACCAGAGCTGGCAGGTGGTAGACACTTGGTACTGGTGAGTGGAGCTGCTTGATAGATGTTTCTCTGTGGACCATGATGGCCTGGCTGTGGTAAGGGGTTTGCTAACAGTTCAGCACAATGTGGCTTTTGGCTAGCTGGCCCCTTTTGGTGACAAGTAGCCGTCTACTTTGGCCATGAAAGGGGCTAGCCTGAGTTCCCTGAGATCAGATTCACTTGGGATGGTTCAGACAGAAATGGCCGTCCAGAGAGGCCTCTCCAATGCAGGCCTCTTAAAATTCCAAAACGTGTGCAGCTCCCGTGTCTGAGGCTGTTTGAGCCCCCACTCTGCTTCCCAACCCACGAGTGCTGTTCTCAAATCTCTGCACAGGTACTTCCAAAGCTTTTTCATGACAGCTACATGTCTGACTGCTAGCCTTCCTACCCTCCTCTCACACAGCACTGGCCCCTACTCCTTTCAGCATAACAGGGCCCATTGAATATAGCAGGGACTTGGGAAATATTCATTGAATGAGTGGATGGATGAGGGAATGAAAGAATGAATTGCAAAAATAAATAAATAAATAAATAAATAGGAATGAATTGCATCCTTCTTGACATTTCTTGACATTTGACCTCCCTTCTTCCTGGTCTAGTGCAACCCTAGTCTTTACCTCTGAGGTTCTGGCCTGTGTTCCCCACTTGGTTTTGCAGTATGCAGATGCCCCTCTACTTAATGGGGTTATTTGCAGAGAAACCCATGGTAAGCTGAAAACATCCTAAGTTGAAAATGCATTTCATACACCCATCGGTCATCCAACCCTAGCCGCACGGCCCTCTGTCGAGGACTCCGTGTTTGTCCTGGTGATTGCGTGGCTGACGGAGTTCTGGTTCACTGCCATTGCCCAGCTTTGAGAGAGTATCGAGCACTTATTGCTAGCCCAGGACGTGATAAAGATTCAAGATGCGATGCATGGTTTCTACTGAATTCATTCCACATTACCATCATAAAGTTGAAAGATCACAAGCAAGACCCTTGGAAGCCAGGGACTCAACTGTCCTTGGCTTTCTTGGCACTGGTTGCCACCGGAGTCCCTCCTCCCAAGCTGTATCTGCGTCCTCACCTTTATCCCCACTGGGTATTGCGCGATCACTTGCTAGAGGCCAGACACTGTGCATAAACTCGTTATCTCGTAAAGTTATCTTGTAATTATTTTATTCTGTTTTTACTGAGAGGTGAAGTAACTCTCCTAAGGCTACACAGCTAGTAAGTGGCAGAGCTGGGAGGCCAAACCCAGGCCTGAAATCCCTCTGCATAGCCTGGGACCACTGAGCCTCCGCATTTTCCTCCTTTGAGTTGCCTCCACAGATGCCCAAGTTAGACTGCATTCTCAGCTTGGTCTAACGAGCCCTGAAGCTCGGTGTGAGCCCTCCGATGCTAGGTACCAATGCTTCAGGTCACCAAAGACACCAGGGTTACTACTATGGGTCTCTCTCCAGCTTTGTGGTTAATGTTCCTGGCTCTGGACTCCTATGTAGCTATAATAGCATCTATTTCAAAGAATAGGAACTCCAAGAGACTATGCTAGGTACTCAGCAACATGTGTTTAATTAATCAATTCTATCCAAATAATCCATACCAGCAAAGCCCTTAGCTTAGTGACTGGCACAAACCAAGCTTCTTCGAGGGGTAGCTGCCATTTTCATTTGCCACAAGGGACCTCTTTCACATTTCGGCATCGATAAGTCAAGCTTTTTGACAAGTGAAAATTATGCCTGTTCTCTAATCGTGGTTGAAACCTAAAGTGATTTTTCCCTCCCACCACGACTGGGACCTAGATTCTCTACATTGGTTGAGCAGTCTAGAGCTTGGACCCCATTCTGGCTCCCCTGAACACATCGCTCTGCTCTTGTCTTACACAGAGTTCTATAACCAGAGAACTGAGGGTGCAAGGCTGCAGGAGGGTGTTATGAAAATTCTCAGCAATGAATCACACTGATGCTTTGCCTGAGGGTTAAAAGCACAGTCAATTTATTTGGTGCTTTTCCGCCTTCAAATTATCCAGCTCCTGTAGGAGCGTTAGCTTGGGAACATTAACTCAAGTTTGCCGGAACCTCCCCTTTCTGATTGTGTAAGCCACCTTCTTACCTGGCTTCCTCTCCTACCTCAGCAAGGTTGTTGATGTGGAACTGAATTTCTTATGCGGAGGTGCCAGCCCCTGAGGGGCTGGGTCTTAATGAACATAATTCAAGGAGGCAGAAGCGGAGTGGAGGAAGTAGAGTGTGAGGGTTTATTGAACCACGTTTGTACTTGACTCCGTGTGCTTTTATATTTATTTACTTTTTTCATCAGAAAAGTCATCTTGGAATTTATTGATTGGAGGGGCTTATGCAAGCAAAAGTGCGGTTTGAACTATAAACCAGTGTATAGCTCTAAGGGGTTATTGAAATTAGTATTGTTGAGTTAACGTTTGTAGCAGGGAGCCCTTTTGCAATGACATTTGCTTTATGACATTTCTTTGTTTTTCTTTGGAAGGAGCCAGAAGCCCATCTGGAACTTACTCAGCATAGCTCCCCGCCCCCCCCCACCTTGGAAGGTGGGTAGGTGTAAGGTGTTCAGGACTCAGGAACAGGGTGCATTTACAGGGCAGGTGCAGAGTGAGTGACCACATGAGCCAAGAAGACTGAGTCCAAAGAGGTTTCTTTTAACGTGGGGATTATTGGAGTTTAGTGTGGCAGAAAGTATTTCCCAAGATAACTGCTTCCATGTTGTCTGCTATCTTATAATGAGGCATTGACACTCCTCCATTGAGAGGTGGGGGTCTCTCTTCCCTTCCCTTGAATTGGCGCAGATCTTTGTAACTGCTTTGACTAATGGAATGTGGTGAAAGGGATGCCACGTGGCTTCTGAGGTTAGACGGCAAAAGACAGTTCAGCGTCTGTCAGCTCTTGGAACCCAGTCGCCATATTGTAAGAAAGCCTGGGCACACGTGCGCATGTTTCAGAGGATGGTCTCAGCCAGGCCCTGTCCAATGGCCAGCATCAACGGCTGGGCATAGGAATGTATGACTCTGTAGATGAGTGCAGCTTCCAGGCATTGAGTTTTCCACTTGAGGCCCCCAGATATCATGGAGTGGAGGCAAGCCATCCCTACTGTGTCCTGGCTGATTTCCTGGTCCCCAGAAACCATGACAGGCAATAAGCTATTGTAACAGACTACTGTTGTTTTAGGTCAGGACGTTTTCGGGTGATCTGTTATGCAGTAATAGATGACTAATTTAATAGACAATGATTTCGAACAGGAGCAGGGCGAGAATCCGACTCTTTGGAGGATTCTTGGCTGATACTGGAAGAAGGTTAGGGTTCTGAATTTGCGAGGGGGTAGAAGCCAATCATTTCTGACAGTATCGGGAGACAGAGCAGTGCCAGGGCTTCCGGGATGGCGGTCAATCCTTACGGGGGAGGCAGGAAGACAATCCTGTCTGCCGTTAGGTTTTGAGCTGATCCTTGAGGCGAGCACCCCTTTCTCACAATCATGGCTAGAAACAGCATGTTGTCACTCCCCTGGATGCTTGAGGCTACAGCCTATACTTGCACCTCAGGAGTTCTGGAAGTGTCTATGCCAGTGCCTATACATCTTCAACTGTTGATCGATTGAATATTGTAGGAGATGAAGCTCTCGAAGACACTTTGACTAATCATCAGTGCTAGATCAAGATAAAAGACTTCTGGTCACAAACAAGGAGAGGTTTATGCTAGTGGCAATTCTTGGTTGTAACAATTATCCTTTAGGATTGAAGTGGAAAATGAAGTCATTGAAAAGACTTGAGTAATTCTTAAAATCACTGGGAAATCTGGAGAACAATAGCCAAATCCCATTATACAGCCAGTTTAGAAAAGGCACGGTTGCCATAGCCATTGGAACATGGATGTCATTGAATCCCAAAGAGAGCCTCTGGCATGGCTACCATTTTGGTACTGGGAAATTGGGTATGGCTATTTCTCCATCAGGATGGAACCTCCCTACCTCTACTTCTTTTGGTCACTAGATCCTGATTCCAAGTTCAGAAATAGAAGTATCTGATTGGTGGATCCTAGGTCATGTGCCATCTCCTAGCTACATGGAGAGCTGGGAAGTGAAGGGTCTAGAGTTTCATTTTTGTACAATGGGGGATTCCCTGCAGGTAGGAAGAGAATTTCAGGTACTGGACAGACAAAACATTACAAATGCCTACTACTGGGTTGTTTGGGGTTTATACTTGGGGCCACATCAGCGTGTTGATAACACATTTATGGGGAGAGAGGGCAAGCAGGATTTGAGAACTGTGGGGAAATTGCGAGGAGGGGCATTACATTTAGGAGACATGGCCATGTTGGTTACCTGCCTGTTTGTTCTCAGCATCATTCTTGCCCTTCCATACTATGCTCTGCATCACAGGTTGTGGAGATCCAGGCCCCCTTGGTAGGTTCAGGCAACAGGACGCCGTGGTAGAAGGCTGGGAGGTGCAAGAAGGTGAGGAGAGTTCTCTCTCTTCTGTTGTGCATGTGATCTCTGGGAGAATCTCTGAAAACCTCTCCTTTAGCCACAGTAGCTCAGTACCTCCTGCATAAGCCCTCCTTGTTGGTCTTGGCACTGCTCTGATGGCCTCTCCATGGTGGTCCTGTCACCTTCCTGACACTCCCAGGTACAGTGGTGCATCTCCGGGCTCAAATAATGACATGTTCTCATCTTCGTTTCCCGCCCTGGGAGGAGTAACTGCTCCCTGCTATTCCTGGACTCTGGGTTACCTCACTCACCCCTCCCTCCTTTAGCATTTCCCACTCTTTGTAACTAGTTACCTGGAGAAAAAATTCCCCTTTATTTGAAAGACCTAATATGCTTCCCCTTTCCTGGCTGAACTCTGATTGATATGGGTAGCAACTCAGCAAAAGCAGCACCCCTCCCCTCTGCAACATAACGCTCAATTTCAAAAAGCTTTAAAGTCTAGAAGGCTCTATTTCTTCCCCTTTCTATCTGGTGAATCCACTGCCCTATTCCAACTGTGTTCAGGCATCAGTTCTTTCATGACGTCTTCCCTGGTGTCTCCCCTTCCCCTACTCTCTACCCCTAACCTCCAACGTGCTAAATACAGTTCCACACACCCGTAGCAAATGGGTAAAAGCCATGTTTGTTGATGTTTACAGTGACAATATTAAGATTAGACACGTCTGTTCACAAGAAAATGCTTCCAATAGCTTTCCTTAGGTAAGTGTGTTGATCTCCAAGTCTGAAAATTTAGTTCAGATTCCGTTTGTGTCTAGTTGTACAACCTTGGACAAGTGAGTTGACTTCCCTGGGCTGTAGTTTCCTCTCCTGAGAAATGAGGGGGGGGTGGTGGTATTTCCAAGCTGTGAGTGGTATTGTATGAACACCACTATGGTACGTGGAAAGAGAAATAGACATGCCGGTTGACATAGAGAGCGACCCAGAATTCTTTGCTTCTATTGCTGCCTTGTCCCCAAATCCTTGTTGGTAGCTCCACCAAAACTCTAGAGGCCTGTGGAGAATGGTCATAAGTTCACCAGATGATTTCTTTTATATGTTCCAGTGCTACACAGAGAAGCAATATCAGGTGACCCAAAGCCAATTGAGTATGATGCCTATGCATTGTTCAAATCAGTCTGCACATGACCTTATTCCTACCACTAGATTTGGAAATCTGGGTTCAAATTTTCCTCAAAATCATGTTAAATAAGACATGCATATTTTGGTCAACTAGATAAGCACATCACACTCAAGGAGGTATAAATGGAATCCTGGGGGGATTTGTGTGTGTGTGTGTGTGTGATTGTGTTATTTTTTTTCTTTCCATATTTTTTTATTGGTGCATTATAGTTGTACATAATGATGGAATTTGTTGTTACATATTTGCACAGGCACACACTACAACAATATAATTTTGCTAATATCACTCTCCAGAACTGGGGAAATATTTGAATAAGGATAGTCCAAGTCTTTTCACCATGAACTTGTTAAGAGCATCATAAAAGCTTTGAATGCTGAGGCTTAGTTCTTCTGTACCCAACATGGTCTCTTGAGGTTAACCATATTTGTGTTGGTTCACCTTCTCCCACTAGATATGTAGCCTGAGTCACTGGCTCTACTGAGCTGAGGTGGGTGTTCACCATTAACACAGCTTGATCCACTGGGAAATCCTCTTTGTAGCCAGCCACAGAAGTTACTTGATTCTTTGGGTGAAGTTCAAGGGGACTGAATTATGTTTCTATTAGGAAGGAATGAAGTGTGGGGCAGGTGGGAAATTAGAGGCAGAGAGTCTCTTCTTACGAGGCTTGGACTTGTCCTGAGTTGTTATTAAACAGGAGAAACTTTGACCATGAGAATTAGCATCTGTTCTCTATCCACTCAATTTTTGTCATCATCATCATTATAATCATCGTCGTCGTCATCATCATCATAATCTTTGCAGCCAATATATGTTGCTTCCTGAAGCGCTTGGAGCAACGGAGCCGCGGGAAAAACTTCAGAAGCAAACTGGAGACAAACAGCTTTTTATTCTGATAACTTTTCTCTCTGGTTCTAATAACGACTAACACACGCCAAAAACACACCCTAAAATGGCGCTGACCCGATCAGCAATTTCGGCCAAGTCACTCGAGATCCCGCAACAATCCCGTGAGACTACGGGTGGCGACAAAAGCCAGATCTCCACGGCTCATAGTCAACCGCAATTCAAGCCAATCCCCAAACAGGGCTCCTGCAAATATAATTGTCTTCAAAGGTGTCGAACTTTACTAATGTGCCAGGAATTATACTCATCATATCTAAATTACATAATCGCCCTATGCTTATTTTTTTACAGAGGAAGAAACGAGGTTCAAGGAAGTTCCATTGCTGCTATTTCTGTATTTAACATCAAGCAAGTAACTTAACTGGGAGTGAAACCCATATCTGCTTAAGTATAAAACCATGCCTTTCACCATGAGACCCTACTGCCTTCCCATGCTGAAAACCTCACAATGCAAAGGTGGGCTCCCCATTCCTGCTCATCACATCAGCACGATGATGTCGCCGTCACCAGTCTTTCCCCTCCCACATGGACGATGCAAGGCCCATGAGGTTTCTATGGTGGAGGTCACTGTGACTCATCCTCAGCTTGAGGCAGCTTCAAGTGTTTGCCTATTTTCCATGTCTGAGACTGCTGGCCGCTGTTGAGCTGTCAGCTGGCTTGGGAGACCACTGAATCAAGACGGAAACCAATTAGCATGGGAAACCTGCCAGCTCGTCCCCCACAGCCCCAGCAGACAGCCTAATTTCCTTGTTGGTGAGAACTCCTAACTGGCAATGATCTTGCCCCTGCCATGGGGGATTTTCTAGGAGAGTCACATGACACTCAGTGGCTGCAGAGAGTCAATTAGTGAGCTAAGAAGGCAGAAGAGAAAGAGGTGGAAGATGAGCATAGAGAGTCTAAGAATGTAGTCAACGTTTGGAGAGAAGGACCGTGCATTTTAAGCCGACTATGGGTTCCATGAAAAGGGATGCCTTGGTTAAGGGAGTAGTGGGGTGAATTTACTGAAATCATCACCATCACAGGAGCGTTGAAGAAGCTCTGTACCCGAGTTTCAATCCCTGGATGACACTGACTTATGTTGCTTTTTGAAGCAAGCCTTTCTTTTTTTTTTTCTGGTTTGCACAGCATGGAGGTTAAAAGTGTAGACCCTGGTGTTAGACTGCTGACATTTTGAATCTAGTCTCCACTGCTTACCAACTGATTCTGGGCAAATTAATGAATCTCTCCAAGATTGAGCTGTTTTTCAAATGTAGAATGGGGATAATAAAGGTATCCATCTCATCTCATAGAGATACCCTATAATGCTTGTAGGGTGCCAAGCACAGTGACAGGCACATGGTAAGCACTGTCACCTTGGGACGTTTTTTGATGACAACTAATTGAATCTTCAACTCAAAGTGGCTTTAAAGTGGAATATAAAAACTTCATATAAGCAAATTCAGAAGAGGCTATCTTCTGGGATGATTGAATTAGTGACTCATTAATGTCATCAAGAACTTGGGTCTTTTCATATTTCTGTTTTGTGATCCTGAGTATTGGTTCCAATCTTTGGTGGATAGCAGGATGTCCACATCCCTCCTGAGCATGACTTCTAGATATGTCAATGTCCCAGGATGTCTCATCTGGGATTTTCTATTGGAGGCAAAGGAACTTAAAAAAAGAAAAAAAAAAATAGAATTGAGCCAGGTGCGGTGGCATATGCCTGTAATCCCAGCACTTGGGAGGCTGAGGCAGGAGGATCGCGAGTTCAAAGCCAGCCTCAGCAATGGCGAGGCACTTAGCAACTCAGTGAGACCCTGTCTCTAATAAAATACAAAAAAGGGTTGGGGATGTGGCCCAGTGGTTGAGTACCCCTGAGTTCAATCCCCAGTACAAAAAAAAAATAATAATACAATAAAAATAAAAAAGAAATAGAATTGCATCAACAAAGGTCTTCTTATGCCTCATTGCCCAGAGTTGGGTCACATGCCTATATCTGACAGATCACAGATAAGAAGCCTTTGACTAATGGCAGTCACCCTGGAGTTGGGGTATGCAGTGAGCCTCATGTAAGGCTACATGGAGAATGTGTGTGGGGTGCCTAAACCAGACTAAGGTATTATTAGGCAAGAAAGCAAATGTGGGTGCTGGCTAGGCATTTGACTATCATCTCTACAGTCCGTACATTTTGTTATTATTATTTATATTATTACTGCTATTAGCATCCATTTTTGCCTTGGGTTGCTTGCTCTCCCAGTCTCTTTCCTGTTCTGTGAGTCCGTGGCTCTGATTTTACTCGGCCTCTCAGTGTGGAGTGGGCTAAGTTTGGTTTCTGCCTCATCTGATGAGAGGCCAACTGAAATGTACCATTTCACTTCCAAGTTTTTTTTTTTTTCCCTCTTAAAAACACAGCAAGTGTAATAGTCAAATACTCCAGAACCAGCCAAAGGAAATTAATTTAAGATTCCAGCATCTGTCACTCACAGCACTGAGTTGTGTAACTGAGCTGATGACACAGCTGGTTACGTGCCAAAGCCCTTTACTTGTACTTCAGCCCTCTACCTGGAAATCCTTCCTCTATCCAAGATGGCAAGCCCACCTCAAATAGTCTGCAAGGAAGGCTGGTTGATTTGAACGTTTGAAGTTCATTGAGCTAGCTCCTGAGTTTAATTGTCACAGATTGTGTGGTTAACACACTTTTTCATTTCTTCTTCTTCTTCTTCTTTTTTTTTTTGGAAGAGAGATCAATGTGAATGACCTGATGAAAAACGATTCCCATTTTTGGTGAAAAATCTTCTGAACATAATAGCAAGTCATTTGGGGGTTGGGTCAGTATTCCCCAGTTACTTGGTACCACACAGATTTGTTTTTGCTATCATACCCTAAAACAGCTTAGTTCCACATCCATAATTGAATTGATTTTTTTTTCTTTTTAATTTCTTCTTGGCTTCTGGCCACAGTGAAGGCTGTGTGTGGAGCAGATGGCACAGGGCCACTCTCTTTGGTGCAGGCAGCTGGTTCAGTCAACCACCAGTAACCCCTCATCCTCTGGTCAGTAAGCTCAAGGTAACCAGAAAGTGATGTTTGGTTTTGGGGGTAGATATGAGCTATTGCCTCATGGTTTAGATAATATTTTTCTTCCAAGGGTCAGGTCAGATCCTGCTCTCTGATGCCATTAACTCCTATGCAAGTGGCCGAAATTCAGCACCCTGGGATACTCTTAAGAATCAGCCAGAGAGTCTCCGGAATCCGGTGGAGTGAATTCCAGTTCATTGAGTAAGACGTCCATCACCCACTTTTTAGAAATAAATTTCTTTTGCTTCATCAGAGAACCATGGACTTTTAGGACTACGAGTGGCTTTGGAGGTTATGTGTTTAGATGTTTTTGTAGCCAAGTCCATGGAGGGGGCCTAATTTGTGTTCCACTGCAGGGTCTCTGACACAGAGGTTCTGTTTGTGTGAAGTCCCCAAAGGCCTTCTAGGAGAACTGGTGAAGAAGTATTTGGAACTGACTGCTTGCTCTAGGCTAAAATTCTTGAACCGAGACGAGGGACCTGGGTTGCTTTTAACTCTTGCTGAGACCTGACTCTTAAGTTTGGGTCCAGCTCTTGGAAGGCCTATCAGAGAAGAGATAATTTTGTATGCAACCCTTTTTGCTCTTTGTCTTCTATTCCGATCCCCAAGTCTCCCCTCCCCAAACCCGGTTCCCAGTAAAGAAGACACGGTAAGAAATTCCATGTGCAAATCAAATAGAATAATTACAACAACAGGCTACATGTCGGCGTGAGTGTGAGGATATTTCGCTTGGGAATTGGTCAGAGTTGGGTCTTGTGATTCTAGGAGTGGAGGCGTGCATGGCCCAGGTTGGACTGGGATTGGACAAGGAGCAAGTGCCACTCTTGAGCTAGAGAGGCTGTGACTCTGTGAGTCATACCACCCCAGTCTTGGTCAAGGGTAAATGGTGGCCTGGAAAGCCTAAACTCAGCAGTGGTTCTAGAGGTGGTGGCAGTGGCTGCTAAAGATGTGGTCAAGTGAACTGAGCTCATCCAATCTGTTTCCCTCTCCCAGGACCTTGAATCTTGGGAAGGTGGATGGGTTTCCATTTATTCCAGCCATGGCGCCTTGACATTGTCGGTTTGGAGAGCTTCTTAACACTCTGTCCCAGGGTCTTTCTCTCTCTTTCTCAAGTTAGAATTGAGGTCTGCTGATTGCAATTCGATTACCTTGTTCTAGGGTCCCTTTAAAAATCAGCTAGAAATTGCAAGATAAACAGATCTCCAAGGAGCAAGTTTGACAATGTAGGGATTTGAGTCCCGAAGCCACTGGTTTATCACTAGTCTGCAGCTTGGACACTGCCAAACACAGCTGTATGCTGGGGCTATGGGGAGGTGGAAGCACGTCAGTAGCAAATGCCTGATGGTTCCTGCAGGTGGAAGCCACAGATGGTTAGCTGTCACGACACTCATCCTTGTCAAAAACCACTGTTCCCTTTCTTGTATCAATATGACCTGTGCCAGCAGAAAGACGGTTTGGGGAGTCAGCACAGCTGGGAACCAGAGCAGCTCACGCCCTAGCTGTGTGAGTGTGAGCAAATCATTGCTCTCTGCATTCCCTTGCGTAGAAAAGAGCAAAACAACACACATAGCAACCAAATAAAACCAAGAACCGTAGAAGCGCACTGTTGCCGGGAGGATGCTGGTGGGGGAAGGCTGCCTGCACGACCCTTCCTCTTACCTTCTCTCTGGTGCTGGAGCTACTTCTGGGAAACTCTTCAATCTGGGAAACATGCTTGGCTGGCTACCCCGTAGCCATTTTTAAGAGACCTTCCAGCTTACAATTCAATAAATGTCCTCTTGCAAAACAGTCATAGTCCCACATTGACCTTCTCTGTGTCCTCTTCCTAGCCATAGCCCTTACCATGACACACACACACACACACACACACACACACACACACACACACACACACACACACACACACACACACACACACTCACACACTCACACACACACACTCACACACACACTTCCTTTATGTATCTAGGGAAGAACATCTGGGCTGTTTCTGTGTTCAGCACTTGTTGATTGCATCTTCTGTGTTTCTGAAGATTTCCAGAATCATCCACAAGATGCTAAAGAGCCACAAATAAGTCCAGTAAAGTATCATCCTACAAGAGGGAAGGCAGGGCCCTCTCCAGGTCACCTGTGGCTGTTAGTTTGGCTTTCTAGGGTTTATGGTCCTGAATATGAATTTCAGAAGAACAAGAAGTTTTGAAAGTCCCTAGTCCCCATAACCTATGTCTGTACATGCTAAGGATAAAAGGCTTCTCTGGGCTCATCCTGAGTATCTCAGATCAATTTACAATACTGGTATTTAAAGGTGTACCAGAGATGCCAGCATTTCTATCCACGATACCCTTTTCCAAAGGATCTTCCCTCCCCCTGTAACACAACCTTAGAATCCTTGCTAAAGAACTACCTAACACAGCCCTGTTTGTGCCAGGAGAGCCCCTCCCCTCCTGCCTGCTAGCGGTCACTCTTTGATCTAGGAGTGATCAACTGACCCTATTCTGACCAATTAATTGGTGACTAACACTGGGTCATAGACCTTCTGTCGTCTAGATGCTGATGAACATGGAGCTGTATGCTGGTATGGCTTTGGGAGAGCCGCCATTTTGGGCCATGATCTGCAGAGGAAACCAGCATGTCAAGAGGCAGAGAAACCAAGGGAAGTCAGAGAGCAAACACAAGGAAGAGGGAGGGACACAGAAAGAGAGAGAGAGAGAGAGAGAGAGAGAGAGAGAGAGAGAGAGAGAGAGAGACTAACTTTCTGACATCGATTTCATTCCTTGAGGTCCTATAATGTTTTCACCTCTGGCTGTCTCTAGAGTTCCTTGCATCCTTCTATCAAACCTGAATTTTACTTGAACTAGTCAGAATGGGCTCTGTGTCTGGCAACCATCCAGTCCCTAATTAAGACAAAGGCTTAATGAGATATGTCATGACACCATCCACCCTGAAAGGGCTCACACATGTCTTCATTCACTCAGCTAGTATATGCCTAACCTACATGTGGCAGCAAAGGGGTACCAGCAGGAAGGATTTGGTAATGACCAAATATCTCAGGGGTAGAAATTATTCCAAGTATGGAATGGTTGAATGGTCTGGCTTGGGGAGGAAACAGCACAGTGATTGTCACTGGTTATTTCGATGGCAGTGACTTACTCTCTCTCTTCGTTGCCCATGTAGCAGGCCCTTGGAGAGTTGGGACCATCTAGGACACCCTTGGTCAAAGGGGTGCTGTTCTCAGAAAGAAATACGAGTCACATGGAATGAGCTTTTGCAAGAGCCAGTTATTATAATATCTGGGCCTGGTCCCACTCAACTCCCTTTCTTCTTGAGCAGCTATGTGACCCCTTGCTCCTACTCATGCTCCAGCCATTGTCATCTGACACGATGTGATGCTGTTGAGAGTGTCCCCACCAGAACCAAGCCAGCACAGGTACCATGCCCTAGAACCTCCAAAACTGTGAGTTAAATAACCTTCTGTTTTTCCTATGCAGCCTACCTCAGGTATTTTACCACAGCAACAAGAAACTGATGAATACAAACATCTTCTTTTGAGAGCTGAATTTCGTCTACCCAGAGTCTGAATGACCTGCTTTCAGGGATTTTGTGGGGTAGATGAAAGCACTAGATGAAGGTTTAGATGAGACAATCTCTAAGATTCTGCCCCAAATTCCTAGACTCACATCTCACTTTAGACCTTCATGGTCTGTGTGTGATTTTTTAGGCAAGTGATCTATCTTCCCTGGGGATGTTTTCTCATGAGTAAAAAACTCGGATAAGAGACAGTCTTGCTGTGCTGTTGTAAGGAATAAATTATGCAGCACTGAGTAAGTGCCTAGCACAAAAAGAAGAAGGGATTCGGTAAATGAATGTTTTTCTCTTCTCTGTTTCAGGTGAGGCTTTTCTTTGCATGAAAAGCTGCTTTCTCAACTGCTGCTGGTACTCAGGGATTTTATTTGCTTTAAGCAACTGCAGGCCATGAAGATGGTAGAACTCGTGTCTTATCCCCTTTGCCTAGCATAGGACAGTGCACAGGGAAGGGCCTTAATCAGCGTGACTTAATGTGAACTCGTGGCCAACAGCTTCCATGCTGGAACCCGAGGGAAAGACACAGTTCCGATCCACCCTTGAAGATGGGCGCGGAGTCACCAGCTGACATTCGCACACGCAGACATGCACACCTAAGTAAATGTGCATGCCATGCCCCAAGAATGGCCACACACACGTAGGACTCCCACACTCCCCTTCCTGTAGTCAAGAAGATGGATCAAGAATCAGCTTGTGTCTACAAATTGGTGCAGCCAATATGGAGGGCAGTATGGGGATTCTTGGAGGACTTGGAATGGAGCCACCAATTGATCCAGCTGTCCCACTCCTCGGTTTATATCCAAGGGATTTAGAGACAGCATACTACAGTGATGCAGCCACATCAATATTTATGGAAGCACAATTCACAATAGCTAAATTGTGGAACCAGCCTAGATGCCCTTCAGTAGATGGATGGATAAAGAAACTGTGGTGTGTATACACAAAGGAATGTTACTCAGCATTAAAAGAGAATAAAATCATGGCATTTGCAGGTAAGTGGATGGAGTTGGAGAATATTATGCTAAGTGAAGTAAGCC
Organism: Tamias sibiricus; assembly: GCA_025594165.1. Lineage (NCBI taxonomy): Eukaryota > Metazoa > Chordata > Mammalia > Rodentia > Sciuridae > Tamias > Tamias sibiricus. Next base: position 20,102,818 of record CM046662.1, read on the forward strand.
AATCCCAAACAACCAAATGCCAAGTGTTTTGTCTGATATGTGGATATTGATCCATAATGGGGATGGGGGGGGGCTCATGGGAGGAATGGAGGAACTTTAGATAGGGCAAAGGGGAGGGAGGGGGTATGGGGGTAGGAAAGATGGTGGAATGAGATGGGCATCGTTACCCTAGGTACATGTATGAAGACACGAATGGTGTGACTTTACTTTGTGTACAGCCAGAGACATGAAAAATTGTGTTCTATATGTGTCCTATGAATTGAAATGCATTTTGCTGTCATGTTTAGCAAATTAGAATAAATAAATACATTTTTTAAAAAGAAGGAAAAAAAATCAGCTTGTGGAATGAGTCACAGAGGAGACCGGGATGAAGGGCAGGATTCAGCATCCCAGGGGATCTTTATTTATAGCTCTGGCTGCTGCAGAGGGGGGGGGGGTGCTGAAATCATCCTAAGGAGTTTCGGTGACGGGGAGTGATCAGATAACCAAAAGATGTCATTCCCGCCATAGTGCTCTCTTAGAGGCGGAACTCAGGCGCCTGTTGCTGCCCTGGTTGGAGCCGGGAGAAGCGCTGTGTCACTCCAGGGCTGCAGTCCACGGGGACTGACTGCCTTCCAGCTGGTCCTTCAGCAGCTGCTGGGCCCCTTTCCCCAGTGTCCAGGCCATCTCTAGACTAATCCCAGCAAATCCTCCCAGCCCCAAACAAACAGAAGCCTCCCTGGGCCAACAGAGGCCACCGATCACAGAGGATGCATTTAGATTTAGAATGATACAGTCTAATCTGCTGGCCCAGTGACCCTGCCTCTGACATGGTTTCTGTAATGACCAGAAAAAGTGGCATAGGGAATGTGCAATAGTGGACCCAACTGGCTTTACCCAGGGACAGAGGTGGGGTTGGAGGAGGCAGGGGCCTCCTTCCCGGCTTTCTAAGGTGACCTGAAAAATTAGAGGGGGTCGGTTGTGGTTTGGGTATGAGATGTCCCCCAACGGCTCCTGTGTTAATGCACGGATGTTCCAGGGGGACATGATTGGATTGTGAGATCTGTAACCTCACCAGTCCATCTGAGTTTGAAGGGGCTGATGGGCAGTAACTGTGGGCAGGTGGGCATGGCTGGAGGAGGTGAGCCACGGGTGTGCGCGTGTGTGCGTGCGTGTGTGCGTGTGTGTGCGTGCGTGCGTGCCCTGGAAGGGTGCATCTTTCCTGTGGCCTTTCCCCCTGTTCTTTCTAGTCACCATGAGTAGCACAGGTCTCCTCTACCATGCCCTTCCACCATGATGGTCTTTGTCATCCTGGGCAATGGAGTTGACCAACCATGGACGGAACTTCTGAAACCATAGGGCAAAATAAACTTATCCTCCTCTACGTTGTTCTTGTCAGGTATTTTGGTCACAGTGATGAAAAGTTGACTAACACACCTGGGCCTTGAGTTCCTTGGGTATGGGCTGTGGGTGCCATCTGCCGTGGCCCCCTAGCCCGGCACACTGCTTGACAAAGAGGCTGTGCCCAGAAGATGTCAGTAGCTGGGTTGACACGTTGCGATTTTTCAGCTATGCAGTCTCCACAGTTCTAGTTCTAAGGTCAGACATATGCTAGAGAGGAAAGGAGCCAGGCTCTAATCCTACCTGATCCTCTAGGACACTTTGGCAGGTCACCTCCAAGTCCTAGTTTGCTCATTTGTTTAATGGGGACTCTCCGACACCTACTGTGTTTTGAGGGTCATGGTACGGATCAGCAGTGGGGCCTCTTGCGTGTCTTTCCTTGTGACCCTCGACCATGACCTTCGCTCCTGGCCAGGGACATGGCTTAGGCAATACCTGCCACTCATTTCTGGACTCTGTTGTTTTGAGTGGATCTCTCTGGGCCTGCTGGTTCCAAGCCCCGAGACTGCAAGTGTGGCCTGAGAGCACCCTGGCATTGGGTCTCGCCTGTTAATTTCCTCTTCTGATTCTTGGGCCTAATTGAGCTCGGGCATCCTGATAGTCTTTTGGGACGAAGCTAAAAAGACCTAAACCTGCCTTTCTATGTTGTAGAACAGGAGCCTAGCTCTTGAGCCTTAAAACATTCTCATGGAAGTGAGAGGCAAGGGAGAACAGGAAGGGAGGCTAGGTGGCGAGGAAGAATCAGGAGGTGGAGGCCAGTTACCTTAATGTATGATGGTCATCCTTTACCTCAGGATCTTAAGAGCACCCTGGTCACCGTCATTTCCTAGACTGAGCTAAGGATGTAATGGTCAGTCTAAGTCCTGTTTTTGTGCTGGACAGGTCTGAGTTTACACCCTGGCTCTGTCACTTGTTACCTGGGCAGTCACACAATGAACCCAAACCACAGCTTTGGGTTCATTGCTGATAAAATAGGATTCATCACAGGACTTACCTTATGGTGCCGTTGAGAGCATTAAATGAGATGATGGATATAAAGTGCTTATCACAGTGCCTGGCACATAGTAGGGAGGGAGTAAATAAAATAGAGGTATAATGACGGCGATGATGGAGTCTGCGCAGTGTTGTCAGGAGGAGCTGCCGAGACAAGAGATTTGAGTGTGTTCAACGCCGGTGAGCGTGATGTTGACACAGAGTAGTAAAACGATTATTTTCTCAGTTTTTGAAATTTGTCAGTGGATGTGCCGTGGGACAGGTCTCTAGCCAGAGAGCTAGAGGGCTCCCCAGACCTGCTCCAGGAATGACAGTTCCGTCTGGTGCAGTGCGAGGGACAGGGCTCAGACAGTCCTCTGATTGTCCCAGAGCTTTCTGAAGCCGTCAGCTTTGCGCATGCCTTCCAGCTGATCAGGGAGGTTTAATAAGACGGGTGTGGCCCAGAGGACCAGGAGCTGAAGATTTATTTGATAACTCTTTCCCAGGGCCGGTGGCTCTGAGGCTGCCTGAGGTGACGGGGCTAAGCAAAAAGCCCAAATTTACGATTTGTTCCAGAAACGACATCATCACCTCCTCAGGAAAGAGCTTCAACCAGATGAGTTGCCCTTCCGACTGCAGCACCGAGTCCCAGGCCTGCTCCCTAGGGCGATGTCTTTTTATACACCCCGAGGGGAAGAGAGTCTGGTGAGAACATTCAGAGCCGGGTCAGGAGGGAACCCTGCTCTCAGCTGGCCAGGAAAATGCCTGAAGCGAAATGCCAGTCCCTAAAGTTGAACGGGAGGGTGGCCAAGTTCACAGCCAAATGCTCTCACTGTGAGTCCGTCACACACAGGGTGCGGTAGAAGGGACAAGCAGTCCTCTACTTTGTATTCACACCGTATCTTACAGTCCCTGCAGACGCCAGAAGAGCTGATTCCTCAGCACAAGCTCCTTCCCCAGCACCCCAGCTGATGCGTAGCCATGATAGAAGCAGAGTAGAGAGGCCATGCCTTCCATAAATGGCATGTGTTCTAGTCACCTACGGTCCTCCCGTTTTCCTTTTTATTAGAATCACAATGTGCTAAGGTGGACCCTTCTGGCAGACCCAGGAGATGAACCACGTTGGGTCTCAACCAACATGACAATTTCATTCCCATCTGCCAGTGTTCTAGGGGATGGTCATGGGATCCAAAATTCTGGCCAACAGGACCTGGGTCAAAGTCTTCTGGAAACTTCTGGAAAGATTTTGCTCCCTAATAAAAGAGAGAGAGGAGGCATTCCAGTCTTTCTCTTTTGTAAGTCATTGTATGAGGATGTGGGGTTTAGAGCTGTGGCAGCTTTATTGGCACCATGAGAAGAAAGTCAGAAACGCTGCAGAGAAGATGATTCAGAACCTCAAAGTTGTTAAGCCATGTTCCAACCCTGGAACTACCAACCTGCAGACTTTTGTTGAATAAAGTAACAAAATTTCTTATTGTTTAAGTAGCTTATAGTCAGGTATTCTGTCACCTCCATCCCAAATTGTCTGAACTAATGTCACCAGGGATACTTTTCCTCATTGACCTTCTTTCTTTCCTCTCCCTTTCCAGAGGACTCAAGACTGTAAGCCTCCAAAGGTCTGGAAAATAACATGGAAATGTGCATCTGGCCTAGTGTAAGAGGTGAATTACATGTTCTCTGTAAAGGGGCTGGGGCTGCCACTCATCTCCCACTGCTGGGGCGTGCAGAATTCTAGCCAAATATGGTCAGGTGTTATTATTTTTTTGAAAGAAACTGGAAAACTGGATTATTGTGTTGCATGTCTCAATTTAAGATGCTCTTTTAAATAACAAAGAAAGATACCGTAGGGACCATATCAAGATCTGTGTGCTGTGTTAGTCTGAGGGTCACACAGTCGGACTTGGCTTTGGCCTCGAGTTCCATGTCTTCTTGGATTTGATTCTCAAGTGTGAGTAGTCAGAGACAGTTCAGATTTTGCTTTTGGCTAAGACTGCAAGTGTGGGCTTGAGTAATTTTGGGGTGGGGGAGAGAGGATGGGAGGAAGGAGAAAAGAAGGCCATGATTATGGGCTGCCATTAAGGTGGAGCCTCTGCAATACAACGGACCTTTGACCTGGAAGACAAACCTCTTAGCATAGGTCCTTTGTGTGACTTTACTGAAGGGGTCACTGCTGCTTTCTCCACCAGGAGCCATGTTACCAGAGACCCCTGATCTTATCTAGGCATTAGGGTCCTTCAGGAATGGGGCTAAAGTCCAGCTCTTGAATGTACCCCAAAGGTTCCTGTTGAAAAGGCCTGGTCACCAGCCTCTGGTGGTATTAGGAAGTGATAGAAATTTAGGAGGTGGGGCCTACTGGAAGGAAGTTAGGTCACTGGGAACATGACCTTGATATTGGACTCTGGTCTCGTCCTCTCTCTTTGCTTCCTAGCCACCATGAAAGGGACAGGCCTCCTCTGCCACACGCTCCCTGCCACGATGTATGGTGCTGCCACAGGCCCAAAGCAACAAGGCCAAGCAACCTCTGAAACCATGAAACAAAATAAACCTTCCCTCATTTAAAATTGATTATCTCAGGTAGTTTGTCACAGTGATGGAAAGCTGATTAACATAATAGGGTAGGAGGGGACCTATCCCACCAAGCAGCTATGAAGCCAGTAAGTTGGATGCAAAGTCCTAGGAAATTGCCATGCTACATGACATAATTAGTGAAGTGAAGACACAATTTTTTTTTTTTCTCAGAAATGTACTCTCAGTTCCCATTCAGCCCAGTAAATACTTGTTATTTTCTTTCTTTAACAGAATAAAAATATCGCACGGAGAATCCAAGGACACTGTTTACTGAAAGAGGCTTGTGTTGAAGTAGCATTTTCCTTGCATGTTAGTAGTGCTTTGGTGGGTGGTGAGTTCAAACAGGCCCCTCTATGGAAGGACTGCATGGCTAAGGGCACCCAGACCTTTGCCAAATTAACTTTCCATGACCTAGGATCCTAGCTCTTGGGGGGCAAGATCAGAGTTCCTGTCCCTGCGTGACCCACGCTGAATTTCCTTCTGCAGGCTGTGGAACTGGAAGTCTTCATGTTTGGCCCTAGGTCATCAAATTAAAAGTTTTCAGAGTGCTTTTGATGAAAGGCCTCAGAGAACAGCCTACACGAACTTCACGCAGTGCACTGGGTACAGCGCAGTGATGCCCCTTGATGACAAGAGAGGATGAGTCACCACCAGCTTCAGGGATTTAGGAGAAATGTCAATGAAGCCATGAATAATAGGTGCTGTGCTGACACCTAAGAAGGTTAAGGGCAGGGATTAGTTGGCAGGAAAGAAAACAGTGTGTGGGGGAGGCCAGCCGCAGTTCCAGAAAGCTCTTGTAGCTCATTGCCATTTGATGGGACGGCAGGGAGCACAGATGCCAAGGAAAAGAACCCCTCCCACTGTAAAGGAAGAATACGTGCAGGAGATGGTCATGGTGGTGGGTGCTTCCTGAGCACAGAGAGGGGGTGTGAGGCTCTGGAAGCTTCTGGAAGCTCTGCCAAGCTCTGGGTCTTATTATGGCCGTGGGGGCCAGCAGTTAAGAGAGTGAATCTGAGCACTTGTGCAGGCGTCCTGATGTCTCTGTGTGAAACATTCTACAGGAAGGCAGGGACCAACCTGTGCCTACTTCTAGAGGGAGGGCTCCAATGTCCCTGAAGTGCTAAGGAATGGAAAGACATGTTTCAATCCCAACGGAAAATGCCCTCAGAGCAGTAGTGGTTCAGAGACACGTCCTGCCCTCCGCATAAGGAACCAGAGGCGAGGCTGAACTTGGAGGAGTGTACCTCCACACAGCTTCCAGGTGATTCATGGGTAGACACCCAAAGCACATTCCTCATGAAAACAGCAAGTGTCTCACCATCTGATCGTGTCCCCACTGCTTGCCAGTCTAAATTAACCAGAAAATCTCAGTGTGGACAGGCCCGCAGTCTATCTAGAGAGGAGAGGAGGTGACACCACCTGTGTGATGGTCATTGCCATGGCTTCCAACACAGCTGCCGCCATTTTTAACCGTGTAGACTGAGGGGTTGTGTGCAAAAGAGGAAGAACAACAAAAAAGCTCACCATGGACAGGGTTTGGCATTAGGATTGACACCTGCGGAAGGGAGAGGAAGCAGGCTTGGCCAGGTGAAATTGAACTGCAGTGTTCATTGGGGCTGTCCCTCAGTGGACCCCAAAGGATGAGCTGTTATCAGTTACTGGATATGGGCTGCTGGGGAAGGGAACCCTCCCGGGCAAGGAAGTTCTCCATATCTGTGAAGGTCATGCTCAAGGTGATGGCTGGAATGTCCCCTTAGAGCACTTCAGCTACAGGCTCATGGCTTCTTTCTGAAAGGGGTTTTGAGTGGAGTGTCTTCACGCTACTCACAAAAACTCACAGAATTTCCTCGTGCTAACTCGATAAGCCACAAAGCAGCCTCTCAGGACCCCAAGTTATCTCCTGACCCCAGCAGTTGGACCAAGCAAATGCGATTTTCTACAATTGTAGTGAGAACAAGGTGCGGCAAGACCTCTGACATCAGACTCAGATAGACCTGGTTGCAAAATTTACACTTATGCTCTCCATGTGCAATTATGTCATCTCCTCTGAGCTCCGTGTCTCATCAGTGATAGCATGCTGGTCCTGGCGCCACTTGTCCTCAGATCCATATGCATTTCCCTTCCCTCCTTTGGTTTGCATCAGAGGGGGCTGAGTTCTGCAAGTGGTAGCTCCCTGGGTCAGCTGGCTTCTAGCTGGGTTTGGCCAATGATCTTCCAAGGACAAGAAGAAGGGTGGTTCTTCCTTCACCATCTGCCCTAGGTGGTGTCCCCAACCGTTGCATTAACCATTAAGTTTGGGGTACTTTGTAACGGCTGCCCTAAGGAACTAATATAGACCCTGACTTCCCTCTAGACCATCTCCAGCTATAGCTGCATCTCCTCAAATGAGCTTGTATAAACATGATCAACCCGGGAGGGTCACATGTACAGGTCTTACAATGTTGACAAGTCAGTGGCTTGGTAAAGGTGGTTACAGTTGATTAACCATCTTTCACATGGAGCATGAGCTATGGGAAGGGAATATTGATTAGGATATGCAAAAGCAGACAGTGAAGTGTGTCCAGGTACCTAGAAGGGTACCCGAAGTAGGAGAGGAGAGATTTGGGGTGTCAGATGGGGATAGTAAGGCAGAGGAAGAGATTCTACAGAGAGGTGTTTAAATAGCTGTGGAGATTGCCATTATCACAACTCTGCACTGAAGTAGACCCTCTAAGTAATTTATGTTGGTACTCGAAACCTGTCAAAATAGGGTTTCAATACACTTCTCTTTCTTAGACCTTGTAGTGGGGTGAACAGTGGCCCTCCCAAAAGATATATCCAAGTCCTAATCCTAGGTATTTATGAATGTGACCTTATTGGAAATGGAATCTTCGAAGATGTTAATTAAGTTAATGATCTTGAGATGAAAGCGGGTTTGATTTAGCGTGGGTCCTAAATTCAATTAAGACTGGTGTCCCTGTAAGAAAAATGAGGGGGGGGGGATTTGAGACCCAGAGACCCAGAGAAGAAGCCAGATGAAGACGGAGGCAGAGATTAGAGCTATGTGCCACAAACCAAGGAGCCCTGGAGTCATCAGAAACTTGAAGAGGTAAAGAATGGAATTTCTCTCAGAGGCTCCAGAAACTGTGGCCATCTTGACCTTGATTTTAAGCTTCTGCTCTCCAGAAATGCTAGGGAATAAATTTCTGCTGCATTAGCCATCACATTTGTGGTAGTTTGTTATGGCAGCCCCAGGGGAAGAATATAGACCCCAATTTCCAGCTAGACCATGTCGGTGAGCTGTTTTCTGAATCACCCAGCTTTTTGCTGACCTTGGGTCTTTGGCTCTACTATTTGGATACATATCATATTTATATTTAAAGCATGCAAATTTAGCTATTTAGTTGGCAAAATTACAAAAAGGGATAGATCGATGGGTAGAAGCAGAGAGGCAGAGAAAGTTGAAAGCTGAGCTTTTTGGGAGATCTGGCATCTTTGCACACCAAGTGGAGTTCTGCCCTATGGGAGGCAGGGTACAGGTGTGGCCACAGTCCTCCCTCCTGCCACTCCCATGAATTTGCTTGGCTTAGAATTTCCTGGCCAGCCCCAGCATGCCACCTCTTCCTGAAAGTTCTCCCTGAATGCCCTCATCTGCGTTGAATTTCTAACTTCTTCATACTTCCATACCATTTACTTCCATCTTCCTCATCTATCTTTGCTTGTAGGAACTTTCTCCCGGATCAGCCTCCCTGGAAGGATTCCTGGATAGGTTGACAGCCTGGCTGGGTGGATGAATGGGGAGATGAACAGGAGGATGATGGGTGGGTAGACTGATGAGTTTCTAGATTTCAGAGATAAATGGGATCTAACAGCCAAGTTGAAGAGAGCCTGTCTACCCTTACAGTGCCCAATGTGGGGCCTTGATGCATAAATGGGGAACCAGATTGTCATGGAATTCAATACCTTTGTGGAGAGCTGGATGCTTTCTTTGTGGATTTAAAGTAAAGCCAGATATGGATATATCCCTTTAAGCCACTGGTGATGGGATATGTCTGTATTGTAAGTCTTGCTTAAATGTCACTCTACCTAGCATCTCCCAGTCCAAATGAACCCCATCTCCCCTCTGCTATATGCTATCATAGTGTCCTCCACTTTTTCTCATAACAATTGTCACTTTGAAACTACATTTTTATTTTTGTGACTTTTTGTCCAATATCTTTTATGTCATCTCACCTCCTGACCGAGCATGTCTGTGTTCTCAATTCTGCCAATCCAATGTCTAGCCCAGGGCCTGACACATTGCTGTCATCAAGTGCAGCAATGACATATTAGTACTGCTATTAGTATTTTGTGCTTCTCTTCAAAAGTGCTTTTCATAAATCATCTCCTTTCAACTTCAAGACAACTCTGAAGTAGAAACTATCATGACTCCCATTGTAGAGATAAGGAAACTGAGGCACAGAGCAGCTAATTATCCAATAAAGTAGAAGAGTTGAGATTTAAACCCAAGCATGCTGGTTCCAAAGTCAGGATGCACGCACTAAATATGTGCTCTGTAAATGGCAGGTGTGATTAAATATTACTGGGCATTCATTGACCTAAAGAAGTTAGGACGGAGGACCCTGACGTGCTCCTGAGCTAACTTCCTGGTCAGTGCAGAAGGATCGTCTGGAGCCCTTCTGAGAGTTTCTGAAATCTTTCTGGCATTGGGGATTCTCCAGCTTTTCCAATTGGGGTGATCTTCCTTATATGAAGTTCAAGTTCACTTCTATGGTGCTCCACCCTGTAGACACTTGTTTTCACCTCAGAAGTTTAAAAGAATTTCCCTCCCCTTCCAATCAGTTGCCAGCCTCTGTCCCAGCAGTATCTCTTGCTTCTGGCCAAGCCAGAGTGTATTGGTTTCCCTGTTGGACTATGGCGTTCACACCTGGACAAATGGCTTTTCAGGCACAATTGTACAATTGTCGGGGGCAGAGCACACTGAGATTATTCCTCCCTGTATCCCTGGGGACTGATGTGCTTGCTACTTGCTGTATTGAAATGGAGTGATTTTGTGGTGGTGATAATAATCTCTTTCTTCTGTAGTTGAAAAGTTATGCTACTTTTGCTTGCTTGCTTGCTTGATTTTGGTTGATTTATTTTTTTCTTTCTTTCTTTCCTTTCCCTTCCCCTTCCCCTTCCCCTTCCCTTCCCCTTCCTTCCTTCCTTCCTTCCTTCCTTCCTTCCTTGTACCAGGGATTGAACTCAAGGGCATTCGACCACTGAGCCTCATCCCTCATCCCCAGCCCTTTTTTGTATTTTATTAGAGACAGGGTCTCACTGAGTTGCTAAGTGCCTCACCATTGCTGAGGCTGGCTTTGAACTTACGATCCTCCTGCCTCAGACTCCCAAGCGCTGGGATTACAGGCGTGCACCACTGCACCTGGCTTTGGTTGATTTTCTTTATAGCATCATTTCATCTGTGCTACCCTTCTGACCTGAGCCTTTAGGACATTAGGGCTACAAGCACTAGAGATGTTCTGAACACCAGAGAGGTTAAATGGCTTGCTAAGGGTCTAGCTAAGTTTCTTTCTAAAACTGATATTTTCTGAAAACTTTGTCCTTATCATGATTTCCCATAAACCTAGTGGTGTTTCAACTTCTGGTTCTTTTTTAATGTATCAATTGTGGTTAAAATTGTATTGGTAATGAACATCTGATGATTAGATGACTTTTGGGTGAGGATGTTGAAATTACAATCACAATTGGGATGTCTAGTGACTGATGGTCTAGACGATCTTTGGGTAATGAAACATCCAGTCTTCTTATTCTATGTCATCTGTGGACTGCATAGGGTCAGGGAGAGTTCTAGCCATAAGGTATTGAAGACTCCTTTCCTATATTTTTTAATGGTGCATTATAATTGTACATAATGCTGGGATTTGTTGTTACATTTTTGTACATGCAGTAGTGAAGTCTTCTATCAACCAAATTATTTCTGAATGTAGCAACATTGATCCTCACCTTAACTGGTAGGAGTTAATATCATCCTTCAAGACTTAACCGCAACCAGCAGTGCACAGCTTTTCAACATTGATAATAAGCCATCTAGGAAGTTCCCAAGACCCTTTTCCCAATGCTATCTATTTTCCACAGCCAGCTCAACTTCCGTCTGCTCTGGGAAGCCTTTCTTAATCCTCTCAATCAAAATGAATCTCTTGGGGCTGTGGCTGTGGCTCAGTGGTAGCACATTTGCCTGGCATACGTGAGGCACTGGGTCCAATTCTCAGCACCAGTATTTATATAAATAAATAAAAGGTCTATCAACAACTAAACTAAACTAAAATAAAAAGAATCTCTTCCTCCCACATGCTACCATGGTGTTCTACCTCCCCCACAAAATGTACCAAAGTTAGCCTCATACAGCGTTTATTTATTTATTTGCGTGCCACTTATTGTGGTTAACTATATGCCAACCAAGCACTTTACATGCTTACCCTTTGTATTTTGGTTTTGATTTACCTTATTTATTCTTTGCAATGATCCTATCAGCTAAGGGTTTAAAACATCATCATTTTATAGAATGAGGTCGTCATTTTCCCAGGATGATGTGGTACAATTGGTGCCAGAACTGGTTCTTGAATAGAGGCCATGCTTATTTTATTTTTAATTTTGCCTTTAAAAACATCTACATCTATGTGTACATTTTTCCTAAGATACAATGTGACATTTTAATTCATGGATACATTGGGTTGTGATCAAGTCAGGGTAGCTATCATTCACATCACCTGAAAGTTTTATCATTTCCTTATGGTGAGTGCATTTAAGATCCTATCAATTTCGTGATCTACAATAAATTGTTATTAAATATATTCACCAAATTGTGCCATCCAACTACTTATTCTTTTGAAATATTTTTTAAGTTGTTGATAGATCTTTTATTTATTTATATGTGGTGCTGAGAATCGAACCCAGTGCTTCACATACGCCAGGCAAGTGCTCTACTGCTGAGCCCTAGCTTCAGCCCCCAACTACTGTGGGGAGAAAAGGACACCTCAGCACAATGGCTCACTTGCTGTTGAGGGAACTTGGCCTGGTGGAGAGTGTAACACCCTGATTGGCTCACACCAGTCCCGCAAACATGATTGGCTCGTGTCCCCTCCCATGGCTTGCTGATCTTAAAGCTGATTGGCTGAATCACCCTATATATGCTGTGTGACTTCCTCACTACACGAGTTCCTGCTTGACTGGTCTCCCTGGTGTCTCTGATTGTCCTCCGCTGCTGTGAAGGCTGAGTGTGGGCCACCAGCCGACTCCTGCCTCCTCCCGACTCAGCCTCACCACTGGAGCGTGCTCCCCCAGCCTTCTCTGCTGGCCGGCAAGGGCTGATCCCGGGTCTGGGGGAGCTAAAAACCCCAGCAAACTACTTATTTCTATCTACCTGTAATTCAGTGCTCACTGATCAGCTTCTCTGTCCCCTCCTCTGCTACTTTCCTGTCCCTGACAACCTGGTAACTCTCTCTCTCTCTACTCTCAATGTCTAGGAGATCAAAGTTTCAGATTTCACGTGTGAGTGAGGTCATTTAACATTTGTCTTTCTGCGCCTGACTCATTCCAATTAACACGATGTCCTCCAGGTCCAAACGTATTGTCACGAGTGACAGGATTTTATGTTCTTTCAGAAGCCATGCCTCTCTTTTCTCCCCAGTCCTAGCCTAGCACTTTGTACACGGCAGGTATCTAATAATTTCCCCTTCTGTTGCTGATAGCCACAGATTCAGAACACATGAGGCCACATTCAGCGCCGAGGGAGCCTGTGGTGCCCGAGAATCAAAGCTGGGTGGACGCGCTGTGCACGCGGATGGAGGTGACAGCAACCCGAAGGGCTGCAAAAGAGAACAAACGAGCAAAGAGAACCCCGAGGAGCAATGCGGTGACGGGGACTGGCTGTCACCTCTCATTGTGTGGCCAAAGGAAGTACCGGAAATGGTAGGTGATGGTCAGCATCTTTGATCTCGGTCTTGGCTGGAACGAGGGGTGGAAAATTTCCTTTGTCTTAACGGCTGGTCTGAGAGTATGATCCGGGAAGAGACCTACCTTGAGGGGAAGGAGCGCTTTGACAAGTCCACTTCTAATAAAAGTTGAAGCTGGGGGCGAGTCTAGCGGTACCTTAGCGCAGAGTAAGAAGACAGCAAGAGAGAGGGCAAGGACCACAGAACCCCAAGGAGCATCAGCTGTGGCGGGCTGTGCACCACACCTTCACCCCCAGAACCTTCTGACCTCGGGTGGATTCTCTAAAGCTTAGCAGTGGTCCACGGATAGAGCTCTTGCGGAGAAATGAAAAAGCACTGTGACTTGGGACTTAGTGGTGGAATGAAATTAGTGAATGACAGAGGAGACCAAGAAAAAGCAAAGATCTTGAGGACCATTGAAGTCTTCCTCACGCTGTGGAACCCAGCCTGGAAGCACCGTGGTTGAGATCTCAGGGTTTCTTTTGGGACCGACCAGCTGCCAGTTGGTAACCTTCCCACCAGAGGTCAAATGACTAGTCTGAGTCCCATTGAACAAAGAGTAAGTGGATGAGTCCTGAGCACCAAATCCATGCTAGTCACTGTGCCAGGTTGGACATCATCTCAGGATCGCTGGAGAAATCATGAAGCTGAACTATGGGATGGCTTTTCCCATTTGTTCTGCTGGGAAATCTCTTGATGCTGCGGGCGATCACTACTTTCTGCAGGAATTAACACATTATTCTTCCAACAGGAGAACCTCAGTGTGGGAGCTTTCTTTTCCTTACTTTCCCCTATCAAAATCGGTCTATTTGCAGGAAAGCTCTAGAAGGTCTTGAGGAGGGTTCTGAAGCTAATCACAAGACACCAGAATCTTCTACCTGTTTGATGTAGGGCAAAGCACTTAACTTTTTCGGAGCTGTTCTCATTTTGGTTTGTGTGTCTGTGATGGTTTTTATGTGTCTGTTGCCCCCCATACTGGGAGTGGCACAGTGTAAATAGCATTATTATCTTGTCTCTATCTCTAGCAACCCGCTATGCTTGCCAGTCCATAAAATTTGGTGTAGGAATAAATGAATGAATGAATGAACACAAACCTGTCTGCTGTTTCTGTGAAGCCCGGATGAGTCAATGAATACCAAACACGTTTTCGAAAACACGATTTGCCTGTTTGTTAGAAATCCCATCACCGCGGCTAGCTCTCACATTAGAAGTAATTTAGATAAACCAAATTTATTAAGGACTTAATGTTTGACAGTTAGCTTTATGGATGACCTCTGCTAAAGGCTGCTTGTGTTTTTGCATGTGGATTTTTGGGAAAAGTATTTATATTTTATAAAGGAGCTAATTAATCCATCATAGAAATCATAGGCAGCAGTGAAAAGCACTTCAAAAAGGGAGTTTGGGGGCAAATAAGGGGGTTTTCCAGGTTCCTTTAAGCAAGAAATTAAAATCTGCCAGCTTCAGTTGTTCCTGAAGATGCCAGGCCTACACCATCTTTTCTAAGCGTCCTGAGGAAATACTGGGCAGTAGTGACAGGCTGTATCTTTTTTTTTTTTTTTTTTTTTTTGATGGGGGAGGTACTGGGGATTGAACTCAGGGGCACTCGACCACTGAGCCACACCCCCAGCCCTATTTTGCATTTTATTTAGAGACAGGGTCTCAACTGAGTTGCTTAGCGCCTCGCTTTTGCTGAGGCTGGCTTTGAACTTGATTCTCCTGCCTCAGCCTCCCGAGCCGATGAGATTTCTGGTGTGCACCACAGTGCCCATCTGACAGGTGTATCTTTAACCCAGTCTCCAGTCAAAACCAAGCACAAGAAACCAGCAACAAATGACCGAGCCCCGCAGCCACTGTGGGCTGCAAACCACATGAATTGCGTTTTTCTTTTGGGCTTTGTGCAAAAACTTCTCCCATTTCAAGTTGCATCTGCTTTGCACAGTGACTTGTTTCTAGAGCACCATGAACGATTTATGACATTTATGAAGTTCGGACGCCGCATCCCACCAGATGACACAGGAACAGAGAAAAACAAGCGATTGAGCCAAACTTAAAAACAAAACAACAAAACGAAACATTTGCAAAAAGTGGACTTGAACTTGACTTCCGCCGTCTTAACGGTTTTCTACTCACCGAAAGTAGCCCTTCATTCCAAAGTGCACCCCGTCTCTGTGAAGATCCTCAGACCTCCTTCTGCAGTTGCCAGCAAACTAAGACCAGCTTAGCGTTAGGTCCCCAGTGATGTCCTGGCGGGTCCGGCTGCCCTGAACTCTCCCCTTCTCCCTGAAAGTGAACTTTGCAGTTGGGTTGCAGAAAGTTTCATGAGTCTGGTTAATGATTAGATCAAAGCATCGATGGAAGTAATATCTACCAGGCTTGTCATTTCTCAATCACAGAGTAATAGAATTTTAGAGTTTGTGGGGGCCTGGGAGTACCTAGTCCTACTCACTATTTGACAGATAAAGAAGATGATGATCAGAGAGGTGAAATGACTTGCCCAAAGTCACACAGCTAGATGGTCTCTACTAGAACACAACCTTGGAACAGTGTTGCCCATGCATATTGATCAATGAGCTCCCTCTCCTTACTTAAGGGACAACACTGAATAGTATCTGTCACCTCCAGGATTTTGGAGCTGACTGCTGACTTGTTTATTAAGCTTGGATCAATCCAAGGAGGCCAGGGAGGCAGGTAACCGCTTGCAAGGTCACGGCTGTGTTGAAGGTTAAGTCCGGGTCGCAGGCTGGGTGGACTGAGGTGCTTCCCCAAGGCCTTGGGGTACGGGTGTCTTTGAAACCCGAGGTCTGGCTCAATGGCTGCGTAAGTGCCAGGTTTGAAGGGCAGGGATGCAATGACAAACTGGGGGTGAGGCCAAGCTGAGGTTGAGGATTCGCAGAGGGGAGGTGGCTGAGGCCCTGTGCCCAGGTGTGGGCTCTGAGTAAGCAGGGAGATAGATGCCACCTGGCAGGGGGACTGTGCTGTTGGTTTCTAGTTTAAAGTAAGTATGGCAAAGCCACCCCCCCCTTGGCTGTGATAAAATGCACGTATCCCCCATGTCCCACATCAGCCTGTGGGCGCCCAGTGCCACGTAGCTTCCTAGTTAGGAGCACGGCTGAGCAGTCCGGGATCTCGAGTTTGGGTCTTGGCTCTGTCTTTTATCAGCTGTGTAAATCCCGTCACTTAACCCTTCCACGTCTTAGATTTCTCAGCCCAGAATGAATGTCTGAGAGAACGGACACAGGTCCCCGAGCTCAGCGCCAACTCTGTAGTCCTTGTCGAGACTTCATCTTTGGAAAGAAAATAAATCTGGCTTTGAAACCCAGGTCTGTCATAGTTTGCTGTGTGCCCTTGAACAGGTCACAACCTCTCTGAGCCTCAGTTTCCAATCTGTAAAATGGGGATGATAATCACCACGTTGTGGGATACAGTGAGAATTCGATGAGCTGACATAGAAGACTCAGACCAATGGACTCAAGGAAAGGTAGGTACTTCCAGGGGCTGGGGGCACCATGATGAAATTTTGGGCAACAAAGTCATAGAAGAGAAAGAAATGATGCTCATAAAAATACTGATGGCAACTTCTATTTCCTTCATTGTTAGTTGTCTGTGTTGTTTTGGGGGAAAAAAAGTGTTAGTAATGAGGCTGTTTTATTGCAAAGAAAAAGAACGGTTAATCTCAATAAACAAAGACCACACCTACTGCTTGTTTCACAACCCTCCAGTGATAAGGATCAGTAGGTAAAGCGGCAGGATGGCGAGCTTGGGCTGTGACCGGGACATTCTGATGTCTGGAGACTTCTCTCTTAGCCAGAAATCACCACGGCTGTTTTGGACCAAGGTAACCAGTTTTTACAAGTCACTTTATCTGGCCGCGTGTTTTGAGGGCCTGGATGCCATCGTAGTGACAGAGGGAGGTCCTGGTCCACTGCGCTGAATCACAAAGTTTCAGGTCTGGAAATTATTTGAGCCAGGCAAGCTTGAGGGACTTCTGGCGCTGGCTCTGGGGAGGGATCTAGGCGCCCTCCCAGGAGGTGCCGCTGCACCGTTTTCTCAGCTGCTCTCAGAGGTCACTCACGCTACGTCACCCTCTTATTCTGACCTGGGAACTCCATCCCTGTCTCTGTGGTGGCCTCAACTTTCCATCACGGGTGATGTGGGGACCCCTTGGAAGGCTGAAAAATGGGCTTCCCCAGAAAAGTCCCAAACTTCCCATCACAAGAAAGATAAGCCACATAGCCACACCTTCCTCCACTCAGCAAAAATTTAAAGCAAGTCTGAGAGCCAGGCACGGGGCTAAAACGAAAAGGCAAAGAAAGAAAGAGGGGGAAAAAACAGAGCTAAAACAAAACATGGGGGGAAAAAAGGTAGATTTGACTTAAAATTAGTATAAAAAAAGGCACTGTACGGCGAGAGCAGGAAAAACGGGCCTTGGGGTCCCAGATCTTCCACAGTGACTGAGCCGTCGGCGCAGCTCACCTCCCCTTCGCTGGACCTCAAGTTTCCATCTGTGAAGTGAGGAGGTGGGCAGCTGTCCTGTTTGGAAAAGGGCCCGTCCGTTTTCCGTTTTGGAGGATAGACCGAGACAGAGTGCTCGTTTCCTCTGCGGCTCACACCGAATTATTCTGTTATGTATTTATTTTCCTTTTGAAATGATTTTAATTGAGACCTCATGTGTGTACATCTTTTGGGGGATGCATTATGGCCATTGGACGCATCGTTCTTGTGGGCGGAGGGAATACCCTGCTGTTGCAGAGAGACCCAGGAAAAGGGATTTCTCCCCGCCCCTGGCGTCCGTAAAACCAGTAGGTGGACTTGGCCGCCTCACCTGATTTGCAGCCTGATGTCAAGGCTGGAAGGGAGGCAGCTGGGCTGGGAGTTTTCAGTGTTGGCAGCACGTAGTCCAGACATCGCCACAGCACATTGGAAAGCTCCTGGAAGTCACTGCTGAAATGCTTCCTTCTGCATTTCCCTCTCTCTCTCTCTCTCTCACCCCCCCCCCCCCCCCCCCCCCGTGAGCTCATTCCAAGCTTAGTGAGGCTGCGCTCAGCTTTCTAGCATAAGCTTGTGTTTCAGTGATCTTCAGGGGTTTTGCTCCTGGCCACCCCCTCAAGATGCACTTCTCAGCTCACCTTCCAAGGGACAAGGGGACCCGGTTCCACGTGGGTGCACTGAGTCTGAGTGTCCCAGACAGCAGCCCCTCTGGCAGCCTTCGAAAGGCAACTCTGCAGGGGTGACAATGGAGGGTGTTGACATCTCCCTTGGGGGCTAACTTGGTTCTGGAGCCAAGGGACGGGAATGGAGGGGGACTTGATCACTTGTGCTCTAGGAGACATGGAGGGGTCAGGACTTTGCCATCATGCTCGGCTCTTCCTGTCACCTTGGAAAGGAGTGTCCCACTCCTCAGCTAGGACTCCCTGGTGCTTCCAGCACTAACTCATGGAGTCACCAGATATGGCACTCAGTTGTCCTGTTGTCAAAATGAGGAGGATGATAGGTGCCCTTCAACAGATGAATGGATAAATAAAATGTGGTACATAAACATACAATAGAATATTACTCAGCCATGAAGAAGAATGAAATTATGGCACTTGCTGGTAAATGGATGAAACTGGAGACTCTCATGCTAAATGAAATAAGCCACTTCTCCAAAAAACCAAAGGCTGAATGTTCTCTCTGATATGTGGATGCTAACACATAATAAGGGGGAGGAGAGGGAAGAGTAGAAGTTCATTGGATTAGACAAAGGAGAATGAAGGGAAGGAGGGGGAGGGGGAATAGGAAAGAGAATGAATCGGACACAACTTTCTATGTTCATATGTGAATACACGACCAGTGAAACTCTACATCATGTACAACCACAAGAATGGGACTCTAATTAGAATAAGTTATGCTCCAAGTGTGTGTAGTATGTCAAAACGCACTCTACCGTCCTGCATATCTAAAAATAAATTTAAATTATGAGGAGGATGAATTAGACCTGGGCTTGGCCCTGCACTCTGAGGCCTTGGATGCCCCTCGCCGGTGTCCTTGAGCCCCAAGGGCAGGTGAGGGGCTTTGGTGTGTAAATCAGAGAGCTCCTCCCTAATCTCCACGACTTGTGAACTTTGTTTATAAGATTTCCTTTGAAGAAAGTTACCTTTTAAAAAATAGAGACGTTATAGGAAACCAACAGAGCAAACGCTTTCATTTATACACTGTTGTTTTTATTTTTAATTTTTTTGGTACCAGGGATTGAACTCAGGGGCACTCAACCACTGGGCCACATCCCCAGACCTTTTTTGTATTTTATTTAGAGACAGGGTCTCACTAAGTTGCTTAGGGCCTTGCCATTGCTGAGGCTGGCTTTGAACTCACAATCCTCTTGCCTCAGCCTCCCCAGTGCTGGGATTAAAGGCGTGCGCCACCGCCCCGCTGTATACACTATTGTTTTTGATGCCCGCTGTGGGCCAGACCCTGCTCCAGGGACAGGAGATTCCAGAGGCCTCGTCCGCCACTGCTGCCTTGCCCTGACCCTCTTTCTGCAGCAGACACTCTGCTCAGGGTGTTCTTGGGCTGTAGCAGCTCACTTGGCCCATGCGCAGGCTGGCCTGGAAGCGCTGGGGACTGACAGCCTTCAGCTTCGAGCAGGTGGGAGCTGGCAGAAACCACCTCTTGGTGGGCATCCCCGAGGCGTGTGCTCTGTGGCCTCCCACAAGTCCCGCAGGGCACACGCCTCGGTCGCACATTAACACATCATATTTGGGCTGCCTTTTCTTTCTTTCTATTTTTCTTTTTCCACCTTCCTTTCCAAATCCCCTACTGGCTCTTTCTGGGATCACCTCCCAAATGAACTGCTTGCACTTGAATCCTTGGCTCAGGGGCAGCCCTGGAAGGGATGGTGGGGGTGGGGTGGGGGGGGGCAGGGATCCTAATCCTTCCCGTGAAGTTTTTAGTTTTATTTTGCGTGTGTTTGTTAGATGATGGCTGAGGTCCCCTCTGCCTCCAGCCTCACCAGGGAAGCAGAGCCAGGGGTTTGAAGCTGCCTTTGACTGGGGCAGTTCCAGTTGGCCTTTCAACCAACCTCCTTACCAGTTGCCACTTCGTTAGCGAGTGCCAGCAGCCAGCAGTCCTGTCCTGGAACCGGGAGCCAAGCACTGAAGCGGAAAGGGGACATTTAAGTCCCTCCTCTAAGATCTGGTGTGCGCTCCGTTTGGGGATACAAGACAGCCCTGCCCAGGGAATTAGAACCTGCCAAGAGAAGACAAGATTTACCCACAAAACAACTTAAGAACGAAGGCAAGGCAACAGGAGGTGGAAATTCTTGGTTTGTATTAAAACTCATGCGTGCAATATATACAGATAGAGATTAATTGTTAATTTCGTATGGGTGTGTGCATGCGTGCGAGCACACACACACACACATACACACACATACACACACACACACACTGCTTACTTTCTAAAACTGGAGAATCAGCATGTCAGTAGCAAATGAGCCCTTAGCCTGAGCCTTCAGAGGTGGGGTGGGGCTTGGTTCTCTGCCCTAGCTGAGCAGGCTGGTCTGCAGAGGACCCCCTGCTTAGGGCACAGGGACCCTCTCCAAGGCACAGACCACAGTCAGGGGATGTTACTACAGAGTGCCGTGTAAGCAGCAGAATGAGTTCCAGAACAGTCTGGGGTGAGGTCTTTCTAGTCTTTACAACTGGTGACTGCCCCGGGGAGGATCTAACCCCTGTAATGGAGGACTGTTCTCCTCTGAGCACCACAGGGCCTGGGACTTTCATTACACACGTTGTTATTATTATTATTATTTTTTGGTACCGGGGATTGAACTCAGGGGCACTTGACCACTGGGCCACATCCCAAGCCCTCTTTTGAATTTTATCAGAGACAGGGTCTCACTGAGTTGCTAAGTGCCTCGCCATTGCTGAGGCTGGCTTTGAACTCGAGATCCTCCTGCCTCAGCCTCCCAAGTGCTGGGATTACAGGCGTGCGCCACCGCGCCCACCCAGTTACACACGTTATTTTGACTTCCTCCTCTAGCAGGCACCTTGGCTCCCAGCCCTAGATGATGATGTTGCAAAGTCATCATGGGAGAAACTTTGCTAAGTTGCAGCCGACTACGGAGGTTATGTTGCCTGGCACTGGAACAATAGGTCTATTTGTTCGAATAAAACAGGTCAATTTGTTTAGAGGAAGCAAAGGCTGTGTGGTCGGCTGTTGGGCATGATGGAGACAGAGGTGACTGGCTGCAGCAGGAAGCCCTGCTTCCCCAGGCCGTCTCACGATGTGCAGATTCAGCTCCTTTAGAGCTACCCTCTGTCAACCTTTTCCCTTTCCTTTTTTATTTTTAATAAAAGAAACTTCTGGATTGCATAGCTCAGATCGCAGTTGGGGGGAAGGGATCTCTTTCCTCTTCTTATCTCTTGCTGCCTGTCTTCTGTCATTGAGATATGAATTATCAAGAGGCCAGTCTCTGGGATGGAGGCGTGATTTGGACCAAGAGGGGCTGCAGCCTGTCTTTGTTTCCTTAAGTCTGTGTCTGAGCCTCAGCCCAGCTGTGCATGTGTCTTCAGGCCAAGAAGCTGTCCCCTTAGGCCAAGAAGCTGTCCCTTTTTCCCCCATAGGACCAGGAAGAGGCTTAATTCAGGGACTCACTAACATGGAGTTCCTGGGAAGGGGGGCTGGTGGGTATGCCCCATGTGACTGGGGTTCTGGACAGTCCCCAGGTAGAGTTTGACTTGGCTTAACCCAGTTCCTGCAGTCCTCAGGTGTCGTGAAGTTATAAGGGGTTGGGGTCTTTAGCCCCCCTGTACCCGGGATGGACCTCTTTTGTCTAGCCAGAGAGGCCTACCCCAATGAAGAGACTAGATTGGGAAAGCGAAGGCCGCAGATATTCCCTCCCCCACCCTCAAAGGACACAGGAACATACTGGGGAGTCCAGTCAGTCAATGCTGGAACTCGGTTTATTGAGGAAGTTGGACGGTCTTATAGAGGACATGGGCCAATCAGCAGAAAGATCATAGGGACACATAAGGAGCATGGGCGGATGCCATTGGCGGAGCCATTGGCCTATCCTTGGGGTGGTTTCAATTCTCACAGCCACGCCCCCTGCTTAGCCTAGGTCCTGTAACAGGGCGTGGTAATGTGGCAAGCAGCCAGAAAGCCAGAGCTTTTCCATCCCCTTGGCAGACAGTGTAAGGTCCTGACAGTCAGGGACTAGATCTGAACACCAAGCAAGGCCTTCATCATCCGGCTCCTTGTGATCAGCTGAGTCCAACCTCCTCCCAGCAGTGAGCAGCCATCTCCCCAGAGGTTGGTGCAGAGCAAGGACCAGGCTGGCTCTCTTGGCTCGCCATCAGACTCCCCTTTGGTCTGCAGACAGAAGGCCCTGCTTTGAAGGGAGCTGGGTTCTAGAGTGAGCAGCAAAGGAGAAAAATCGGCCAGGGTCCAAGTTCCCCCCGCACATCCCCGGGAAGGCCCTGCGTGCTCTTGCTGACCCCGACATCCCTGGGAAGGGCTTGCGTGCTCTTGCTGACCCCGAGGGAGCACACACACAGCCACTTTTCTCCCGTGTTGGACTAGACTGCCGCTGCTTCTTGGAGCCTCAGGTGACAAGCCTGGTTCACATTTAGGTGCAGTGAAAAATGTGCATCTTCAAAGTCTGGAGTCACTGTCCGCACGCAGTAGGGACAATGCCACGTAAGGTGCATGGCCAGGGATGGACCGCAGGAGCACACCTTCCCTCTGACACACCCTGGGTGACAGGAAGTTGGGGCGCATGCTCCCAGCTGGTTTCCCTCTCTTTGCTTGCTATCTAACCACATCTGTGCAAGTTGTGTGTGGCTGTTGGCTGAGTCCACTGTACACTCTATGCTACAGTCTGTATCTTAAATGTCCCCCAAAGACACACGTATTAAAGTCTTGGTCCCCAGCATGGCACTTTTGGGAGGTGGTGGGACCTTTAAGTGGTGGGGCCTAGTAAGAGGTCTTAGGTCATTGGGTTGTGAGACCCTGGTCTCTTCCTTTTTCTCTTATGCAACCAGTCATAAAGGGAATGGCCCACCTCTGCCTCATGTTCCCACCATGGTATTCTGTGTTACTACAGGCCAAAGCAGTGGGGACGATTAGGCATGAACTGAAACCTTCAAAACGATGAGACCAAATCAACCTTGTCTCTTTTTAAGTTGATTTATCTCAGGTATTTGTTACAGTAATGGGAAACGGACTAACACACTATGGTCAAGAGCAAGAGTTCTGCAGTCACCCTGGTGCAATTTCAAATTTTGGCTCTGCCCTGTCTTGTAATTTTGTGCCACTTACTTCTCTCTGTATTCTTTCTGTATCTATAAAATGGGAACTACGATACTTGCCTGGTAGGGTTCTTGAGAAATTTGAGAAAACATGCTAAGTGCTAGGCGTGGGGCCTGGCTCAGGGGAACACTAGCTTGTTGCCAGCTCTGAGGACGTATATGAGGATGTGATGATGGAAATTTAATAGCTTTCCTGGGAGTAGGTAGTGTACATAATATAGAATATTATAATATTATAATATTCCTCCTCGCTTGGAATATTGTGGATTTTTTCTCCTCCTAATCTTCTCCCTATCTCTCTCTCTCTCTCTCTCTTTTTTAACATCTTTTTTTAGTTGTAGTTGGACACTATACCTTTATTTTATTTATTTTTACATGGTGCTGAGGATCGAACCCAGGGCTGCAGACATGCTAGGCAAGTGCTCTACTGCTGAGCCACAATCCCAGCTCTATCTTCCTCTTTTTAAAAATTTTATTTGTTCTGATTACTTACACATGACAGTAGAATGCATTCTGACCAGTCATACATAAATGGAGTATAACTTCTCATTCTTCGGGTTGTACATGATGTAGAATCATACAGGTTGTATAATCATATATGCACGTAGGGTAATAATGTCCGATTCATCCTACTATCCTTCCTACCCCATACCCCCTTTTCCTCCATTCACTCTCCTCTGCCTAATCCAAAGTACCTCTATTCTTCCCTAGCCACCCCTCTCCCCTTATTGTGAATTAGCATCCGCATGTCAGAGAAAACATTTGGCCTTTGATTCTTTGGGATTGGCTTATTTTGCTTTGCATGATATTCTCCAGTTCGTTCCATTTACTGGCAAATGCCATACTTCCATTCTTCTTTAAGGGTGAGTAATATTCTATTGTGTATATATACCACGACTTCTTTATCCATTCATCTGCTGATGGGCACCTAGGCTGGTTCCAGTTTGGCTATTGTGAATTGAGCTGCTAAAAACATTGATGTGGCTGCGTCACTGTAGCAATCTGATTTTAAGTCCTTTGGTATAATCCGAGAAGTGGGATAACTGGGTCAAATGGTGGTTTCATTCCAAGTTTTCTGAGGAATCTCCATACTGCTTATACTGCTTTCCATAGAGGTCACACCAATTTGCAGTCCCACCAGCAATGTATGAGTGTGCCTTTCCCCCCACATCCTCGCCATATATTACTGAGTGTAACTTAATATTGCTTGCATTCTTGATAATTGCCATTCTGACTGGAGTGAGATAAAATCTTAGAGTAGTTTTGATTCGTGTTTTTCTAATTGCTAGTGATGATGAACAATTTTTCAAATATTTGTTGATCAATTGTATTCTGTGAAGTAACTGTTCAGTTCCTTTGCCCATTTATTGATTGGACTATTATTATTTTTTATTTTTTTGATATTACGTTTTCTGAGTTCTTTATATATCCTGGAGATTAATGCTCTATCTGAGGTGCAGGTGGCAAAGACTTTTCCCTTATTCTGTTCCTTCCTATCTCCTTTAATTTGGCTTCATTTGCTTTTTTTAATAACCAGTTGAAAAATTTAAGCAAAAGCAAAACAATGAGTGTGATGATGATTCTTGGGTGCCTTGCAGATCCCAGGCACAGAACGTCCGTGCCCCATGTGAGTTTCCATCTTTCTGATGTGAGAGAGGTGTGTCCCCAAGGAGAAGGAAGTATTGACTGAGTGTAACATCAACCCACTCAAGACAGAAGAGTTGCACTGGGGTTATTAATCATACCATGATCAATAATTTAGACTCATTGTTATTTATTTGAACAAATGTTCAGGGACACAAAATGGGCTTTTATGTGTCTGGGACATATTTACAATGTATCCTTGAGCTACCCACCTCTCTCTGAGTCTTAGCTTCTCTCTTTGCACAATAAAGAGGTTGAATTACTTTTTAACTAGTGAAAACTTCATCAAGCAAAATTCTATTTATATAAGAAAAAAACATTCTACTAAGTGTAAGAAAAACAATAGCAGCAACAACAATTTAAGCAAAAACAGAGCAAAGTGGAGACATTTGGCTGAAGAGTTCATGGGTGGCCTAGAGATTTCCTAATTTGTGGTCCTCTTTGCCTCACCAAAGAGTTTTTTACGGACCTTCAAGATGCCCTCTGCTTCCAAGAAAAGAAACCCTCTGTCCTAAATAGTCTTACTCCAATGACACTTTCACCTTCCACAGCCTGGAATCCTCCAGATCCCACCAAGAAAGGGACTCCATCTAAAAGAGAGTTTGACCTGACCGCAGAAGTGGGTGTCATCTGTTTTTGGATTGCTTTGTCTGAAAGAAGCACTGCTTCTTAGCCTCTTGCAGAGGTCATTCCATTTAGTCCAAACAAACAAACAAACAAAAAACCCCCAAAAAACCAAAAAAACAAAAAACCAACCAAACAACAACAACAAAAAAAAACCCCAAAACCTTTCTTGAAAGTAGTTACTACTATTATTGCCTCTTTATCGCTGAGGAAGTGGAGACTCGGAGAGGGTAAGTAAGCGGCCCAAGGTGATCCAGCGGCCCGCAGAGCCCGCATTCCTTACCATTCACCTAGCTTCCAGCTGCTGAGGTCAAGGAGAGAGAGAGAGAGAGAGGAGAGAGTCCACGCCTGCGGCTGGTGGCTCTATTTCATTGCCTCTCACACTACTTAAAACCACAGTTCCTGTAATTGTTTAGAAGTGGTTGCCAGATGTAATTTTTGTTAATGGATCTGTGTAAACTCGCCTGCTAGGAACATAAATAATCCACACCCTGAATGAGCTTGTTCGTTGGTGTGCCCTCTTCCTCACCACCCAGACCCCGGGGGAACTGCTACACCCCTACCCCTGGAGGCAGGCGGGCAGAACGGCTTCGTGGACGATACCTTATCCCTGGGCCGCCTGGCGGAAGGTTGCTTTCTCTTGGCTCCTGTCTCAGCTCTCTCCCGTCACTGGCCAAGTTCAGGAGCCCCTCCCCGCGCAGTTGTCCAATCAGCATCGTCAGAGTCAACTTCCGGCCAACCAGGCACCTGTGAACCAGGGCGACTCCAGCCCGGGCTGAGCCAGCAGCCGTCTTGACACCTGCAATGATGCACGTGGCCCAGGAGACCCGCTGGCCTGCGCGGTCCCTCCGACTCACCATCCTGTATGTGACTTGACTGTGTGGTCCCCTCTCCCACTTCTGGGTGTTATTTGGTTTGCAAAACAATTTTAAAAAATCCAGTCTCTTATTTAATCCCCGACCCCCCCAGGAGTTAGGCAACTCCAGACCCCCTGTTTCCAGAAGGCTCCTGACTATGCCCCACGTCTCACTTAAGGGCAAAAAAACCCCGCCAGAAACCGCCGTGTAGTAAAGGGGTTTGTTAAATGGCCACTAATGGCCGGTGGGGAGGTAGGGGCACATGGAGGGAAAGGGAGCGAGGGGAAGGAGAAGGAGGGAAGGGAACCGTGCAGGGAGAGGAAGGGGACAAGGGGAAGGGCCAAGACGGGACCACGAAAAAAAGGGGTAGAAAAAGGTGCGAGTTCCAGCCGGGTGGGGGTTTAAGTACTGACTGGGGTGGTCCGAGGGACCCCGACTCCATAGGTTGCCGTGGGAAGGGGAACTTGAACGCTGGGGATTGGCTGAGAAAGGGCGAGCCCCGCCCCTGGGTGAATTCCGGCCAGCGGGGACTCAGAGCCCGCCAAAGGTGGGTTCTCGCGAGAGATGGGCACTTCCGGGAAGTTAAAGCTCAGACTCACGGGATAACCTGAGGCACCGGGGCGTGGCCAATTTAAGGCCGCTGGGGGGGTGTGGCCTGTGGGCGGGAATTTATCTAACACTCACTGCGGCTCATCAGCGGAGCAGTGGTTCAATTGTAGGCTTTTCTGTCTCCAAATGACACACCCCAACTCTGACTCAGGCTGAGGGACTGAAAATTCTCTGCCTTTCTTTTCCCTCCTTGTTGACTGGTGCTTTCCTAAGTTCTAGTCTCTCTATCCCTGGTTCCATCTCCCTGGCTGATCGTTTGTTTCATATCCTGATAATGATTCCTTTTGCACGGTGCGGGGACTCCATCAGCCTTCCAGTCGATTCCTTCATTGTGTCATTTGGTTATAAACACTGTTTCCAGCACCTAAGCTCCAGGCACTGAGTTCAGGACCGGGGCTAACAGGAAGAGCAAGATGTCCCCCTGACCTTTCTGCATGTCCCCCTGACCTTTCTGCAGAGTGCACACCATCCATCCACCAGGTCTTTCCTCTGACCCCTTCTCCTTTGTTGGGGCTTTCAGCGTTGGTGCAGAATTAATAAATAAGTGAATTAATAATTTAAAAACCCTCAAAGAAATAATCAACAACTAAAACCAACATTAAAACAACTATCCATCTATTGAGGGACATGGATGAAGAAAATGTGGTATATATACTCAATGGAATAGTACTCAGTTTTAAAGAAGGGAGAAATTATGGCATTTGCCAGTAAATGGTTGGAGTTGGAGAATATCAAGCTAAGTGAAATAAGCCAATCCCACAAAACCAAAGGCCTAATGTTTTCTCTAATATGTGGATGCTAATTCACAATAAGGCAGGGTGGGGGCACTAGAGAAAAATAGTGTTAGATTAGGTAGAGGGAAGTGAAGGGAGGGGAGGGAGGGGATGTGGGGATGGGAAAGATAGAGGAATGAAACAGACATTATTACTGTATGTATATATGTGACTACATGACCAATATGATTCTGTAACATGTACACTTAGAAAAATGAGAAATTACATCCCATCTATGTATGATATATCACAGTGCATAAATGCATTCTACAGTCATGTATAACTAATTGAAAAAAATTAAAAAATTAAAAAAAAAAACCCTGCTCCCCCAAACTTGGGGGAGGGCTTGAGAGAGAATTGCAAACCCACAGCTCTGCTGAAGGCCAGGGTGGGTGAGACCTGGGGAGTCACATCAGACTTGGGATTCAAAGCCAAGGAAGGAGACCGCCTTAGGAATGGGGTGCAGGGCAGAGATGCCTGAGCCTGGCCCAGCACACAGATGCTCATGTTGAGCCTACAGAGAAGTCTGGAAAATAGTGAGTCACTGACATCTACAAATCAGACCAATTTACATACAAACCTGGGCTTCTGGCTTCTTCAGCGATGGAACAATCTGGCAGTCCTGAGCCTTCCTCACAAGGCAACAGGTGGTGAAGCCGAGTTGCTGCTGCCCCAGGAGACAGGGGCACAACCTCAGGTCCCCGTGGTTCCCAGAAAGCCGGCTGCCCTCATTTCTGTGACCTGCCCAGCCACTGGAGACAGCAGCCCTTGTGGTCCCCATGGAGAGTAGTGGTTGGGAAGAAGCCGGGGACACTCCCGTTTCTTGGATAATGTACTTCTAGGTGGATCTTTATTTATTTTTGCCTTTTCTTGTTTTATCTCAAATTCTTCCTATTTGCTCTGATCTTCCTAAGTAGAGAGTTGATGGCCCCGGAGGAGGAGTGCTTTGCTAAGTCCCTCCCTGCAGCAGGTGCAGGGTACAGGTGGTTATTCACCCCCTAGAGCCCGGGCAAGCCATCATGCCCAAGGAAAGTTGGGATTAAATGGCCTCAAGCTCTGCCCACTAAAGAGCAAGGACAAAGAGTGTTGGGAACTTGACATTGACCTTGGAGCCAGTAGCCATTCAGATCAAAGCTGGGGAGCAATTTGTGATTTACTCTCAATTGCCATTGGTCTGATTTTACCCCGTGTAATCTTGTATCTTGTGATGGTGAGACCAAGTGGGACCACACAAATTCATCCTTTGTTCTCCAATGCCTTCCTGCTGCCCCCCTTTGCTTTTATGAAAAAGTCAACACAATATTTTCTCCTTTAGCCTGAATATGTTTTCGTGGGAAAAAAAAAAAAAAAAGGAACCCAAAGGCATTCCTTGCACATGCTCCAAAGAAAACAGTCTCCTGAGTTCTTACTTGTTTTTGTGCCCTGCCTAAATTCTTTGAAAACCCTGAAAATGATATTATTTCCTTATTTATTTACTCACTTAGTGAGCAAAGTGGCTTATTGTAGCTGAGAACTTCATAGTAATAGTCCTGGTTCTAGTCTTTGAAGGGGTGGCCAGGAACTTCAAGGGATGCCTTTTAATTTGTCCTTTCATAAGACATTATCAGCTTAGTGAGTTGAACACAATGTGTCAGGTAAAACACTTAAACAGGTGGATTCTAGACCCATATTACTGCTAGCTGACTGTGTGACCCTGGGTAAGTCACTTACCCTCATTGAACTTTAGGTCCTCATTGATAAAAGGAATGGCTTGTTCTGGATCAGGCTTCCCGAAATGTGATCATTTAAGTCCCGCTTTCATGATTTTTGCCACGATCCTCTATTATCTGTTCTAAACATATACTGTGTTCAACAGATTTTGAAGGACATTTCTTCTATTAATGTATGTCATGTTGCTATTAAAAATGGAAAACCAGAATCACATCCCCCCAGTTAGAGAGTAAACTTAAAAATAGGTACAAGGGGAACAGAGTTATTAGCTGAGCCAAGTAGTTGCTCATTGAACCCTGGCAACTTTGGCAAGAGGACTGTTACCAATGTCATTCTCCAGATGAGGAAACAGTTATTAACTTGCCTAAGGTCACAGGCCACAGGCCCTGGGTGCCTTGGCTGGGTTTTTTTTTTTTTTTTCTTTCTTATTCTAAGTTGTTATATATGACAGCAGACTGCATTGCAATTCATATTACACTTATAGAGCACATTTTTACATATCTCTGGTTGTATACAAAGTATATTCACACCATTTGTGTTTTCATACATGCACTTAGGGTAATGATATCCATCTCATTCTACCATTTTTTTTACCCTCTTGCCCCCTCTCTTCCCCTCCCTCCCCACTGGCCTTTCTAGTGCTCCCCGTCCCAACCCCACTGTGAATCGGCCTCCTTATATCAGAGAAAAAATTTGGCATTTGGATTTTTGGGATTGGCTAACTTCACTTAGCATTATATTCTCCAACTTCATCCATTTATCTGTGAATGCCATGATTTTATTCTTTTGTATTGCTGAGTACTATTCCATTGTGTATATGTACCATATTTTCTTTATCCATTCATCTACTGAGGGGCATCTAGGTTGGTTCCACAGTTTGGCTATTGTGAATTGTGCTGCTATAAACATTGATGTGGCTGTGGGCTTTGACCCTAGCAGGCTGCGCTACTTTCACTATTTGATGTGGGCCTGTTCTCTCTGTCAGTAAAGGGAGGTCATCTTGTGGCCGAGGGTGTTAGGCACAGGGGTGTGATCAGAGGACAGAAAGGGGGCGGTTTGCTCACCAGGTAATTCGGCACCCCCTGGCCCTTCCCTCCTCCCGTGTGTCCCTTGTCTCTGAGGATGACCAGCTGAATACCTTTCTATTTTGTCACCCACCTGCTCTCTACTTAAACTCTTATCTTACTCCTTTTCAATGGTTGAACATCACATTGTGCCCCTAGTTATTTTTCTTAAACTAAATTTTAGGGGAAAAAAAAAAAAGACACAAAATGGGATTTTTCACAGGAGGTGGCTCCCTGCATTAGGAACACAAAGGGAGCCGGAGATTAGCGGCAATCAGCTAAGTCCCCATAATGTCGCGGTAATGACTTGGAATATCTTTTAATAGCAGCCAACAAATCCTGGAGGGCCGGCAGGGGCAGCTGTCATTGCAGCCCTCAGCGATGCTGAAAGCATCGTGGGTTCCTTGGGGAGCCGGCCGGTGGCTGGGGACCGCAGGTAGGAGGGGGGGCAGGCGCGCAGGGAGGGAGGCCGGAGCCTCAGGACGTCTCTGGCGCTGAGAGCTGCGAGTCTGACTCCTGGTGGGACCGGGCGCGGGGCCAGAGTCATGAAAAGTTGGTCCAAACATTTGTGCAAAGCACTTTCCTGATGTGCAGTAAAAGGCCCCTATAAATGCGACGCGGCCCCGTCTTCTAAGAGAAGCAGCGTGAACAGCGTTCCTTCTAGGAGTGGAGTCCTCCGCGCTGCCCAGCCCAGCGGCCCGCTGGGTGGCTTCTCAGCGCTCCCAGGATGCGGGTCAGGGCTGGGGGGGTGGTGGCCCAGTGCAAGCCCCCGGGGCTGCGGGCTGGTTCTCAGTTTTTGCCTTAGTACTCACACCAGCAATGGCCACGGAGCCCCGCTGTCCACCAGGCTTTGAGCTCAGTCCTCCACTCCCGTGGGCTCCAGCCAGGACGGTCCCATCCCTCCATCGTGCAGGAGGACACCGAGCCTGTGGCAGATCCTCCGCCGCTCACGGAATAGGAGAAAAGCGGAATGTTAGGTAGACCCTGGTGGATGGGGACGGATTCTTCAGGTTACTGTGGCTGGATGACTTAGCTCTTGCCAGTCTTCAGAACGGATGATGTATGGAGGCTGCCTTTCTGCTTTGCAGTTTGGAGGGGCAGCTGATCACAGAATGGGCTGGATTTTATTATCCTTTGCTCTGGGTTCAAATCTGGACAGGGAGGTATGAAGATAGTGCTGGTGACCTTGGGCAAATCACTGAACCTCTCTGGGCCTTAGTTTCCTCATCGATGAAATAGGGACAATAATAGTAGCTAACAGATGGGACTGTTTCAGGGATTATGTGAATCAATATTTGCCAAGAATTTAGAATAGTGCCTGACATTCTGCAAGCACAATAGAGTGACAGTTAGTAAAGAAGGGGGTGTGTTTAAGCCCAGTAGCTGTGGGTCCTGACCATCTCACAGGGCCCCGTGTCTCCCCTTAGGCGTCTCTGTCAGCCTGCTCTGAGGAATGTGACCGGTCAGCCTGCAGGTGCTCTAAAGAGCCTTGCCTGTGGTGGCCCAAGGACCAGCAATAGCTATGTCACCTTTGAGCTTGTTTGGCATGCAGATACCCAGGCCCCACCCAGAGCTACTGGATCCTACTCTGCGTTTTATAGATGTCTGCAGGTGGCTTGCAGGCACTGCCCGAGGACCTTTGGAAGCAAGTAAAGGAAGAAAGAAAACGTCCAGAGTCTCTCCCGCCGTTGGCGATTCAGGCCAAGCCTGCGCTTTGGCTTCCCAACCAGAAGGTGTCGGGTGGTCCGCACTGACAGGCCGGCAGTGCTTTAGGACGGCACTGAGGCGGCTTCACGCCCTCTCTTGTGCTTGCCTTACAGTACCACTCATGGGGTTTCAGGATCCCCTGTGCCAACCCCATCTTACAGATGTGAACCCTGAGGCTCGTCCCCCGAGGGAGCAGACGCCTGCTACCAGACGTTACAGCCGGGAGTCAAGCCCCGGTGTCCAGCAGCCCTATCTCAGGGCTTGTTGTGGTTTCCGTTCTGTTCGCCAATGACAAGAGGGTCATTGCTGACTCTCTCTCCTTTCAGTTACCTGGACATGGCCTGTCCCCAAGTCCCATGAGGAGGGTGACATGGACTCGGGCTTTTGATCCGATTTCCCTGGTTCCAGCCTCGGCTAAGCTCTTGTGGTGATAATAGTAATTGCGTACTGAGGACTTCAGCTTAATTAACTCATCTGATCCCCGGCCACCCCGTGAGATCAGAACTATGAACAATGCCATCTTGGCCCAGAGGATACCACTGAGGCTCCAAGGAGGAAGCCAGTCAGGTCAGACGGGAGCACGGAGCTGAGCTGGGATCCGAGGGCCAGGAGCGGGTCACACCTGTCCTGCACTAGCTTCAGAGCGGGCCATTTCCCACAGTCTGCTCTCCCTGTCCCTGCAGTGTGGACCTCTGTCTCTGTGGCTTCTGCCTTGCTTGGGATGCCTTTTCTTGACAGCATCTCTCATTTCCGGTTCCCCTCTGTTTGCATTCCTTAGTACTAACACCCATGTGCCTTCTCCCAAGTTACTTGTTCATTTCTTTCTTTTTTCTTTTTCTTTTGGTACCAGGGATTGAACCCAGGGGTACTTTACCACCAAGCCTCCTCCCTAGCCCTTTTAACATTTTTTATTAGAGAAGGGTCTTGCAAAGTTGCTTAGCACCTTGCTAAATTGCTGAGGCTGGCTTTGAACTCGCGATCCTCCTGCCTCGGCCTCCTGAGCCATTGGGATGACAGGTGTGCACTGGGCAACTCTGTTCGTTCCCTGTTGTGCTCATGAGGAGTGCCACCTCCATGAAGGCAGGAGCTTCTTGGTCC
Organism: Tamias sibiricus; assembly: GCA_025594165.1. Classification (NCBI taxonomy): domain Eukaryota; kingdom Metazoa; phylum Chordata; class Mammalia; order Rodentia; family Sciuridae; genus Tamias; species Tamias sibiricus. The sequence goes on from CM046662.1 coordinate 20,136,083, forward strand.
CAGCACAGGACTGGCACCGAGCAGGGGTTCAGTAAGTGGCTCTTGAATGAACACAGCTCGTTGCATTAGCTTTGATTTCTTCACTGGGCTGTAATGGCACATGAGGGTAACCAAAATGGCTTTTGTATTCCCTAGGGCATCTCAGATAGTTCCAGAATGCCATGCAGTTAATATTTATTGACATGAAGCCATGTGTTCTACTCAGCGGCAGCCGCTGCAGCCACTGGCATTGATTCTAGAACCAGGAGAGGTGCGTCCCCTCCCATCACTCTGCTGACCCCCGGCAGGATGCAGATGGCCATCTCTAGCCCAGGATCTGTGGTGAGGCGATGCCAACCCCAGAGGCCACTGTGCACTGAGCTCCAGGTCTATATCACAGCAGCTTTTTTGATGACACCTGCTCCTGGCTCAAGTGCCGTGACCATGGGAGGCCAAAGCCTGTCCCCCCTGGTCCCTTGGCACAACCAGTGCAGATAAACTAGAAGAGGAACTTCTGTCTTTGAGGCACAAGCCAGCTGGGCTGTTGCTACAGATCAGCTAAGAAAGTAAGTCCTCCCAGCCTCCTGCAGCTCACCCAAGGGCAGGCGCGGGAGCTGGGAAGATCTTCCTGGGAGGGCAGGAGCTGCAGAGGCGACTCTGAGCTCAGGTTAACCCTGCGCTGCCGGAGACAGCCCCGAGCTCCCCAGTCTCTGTGCCGGAAGCCCAGCCTTCAGAGCGTCTGCCCAGTGCTCTTATAGTCAGGCCACAGTCTCACTGTCCGCCCTTGGCTTGTCTTCTAAGTGCGGAGAGGCCGTGGTTCACTTGAAACATCTTTTCATGGGGTACATGTCTATACTTGGGGTGGGCTGGGGCCCTCCCTCCTATTCCCCTGGTGGTTGATTTGTTGTAAAGGGGTGGCCTATGGTCTTCGTCCTGGTAGTCCAATCCTGGGAGGGCTGCTTCCACTCACTGTGCACCCCCACCCTGGTAACAGTCCTGTCCCTGAGTCCTACTATTCTCATGGCTATGGTGTGGATAGGGTACCCTCCTCCAAGGTTCTTGTGCTGGAAGCTTGGACCCCAGTGTGGTGGGGTCAACGTGATGGAGACTTTAAGAGGTAGGGTCCAATGGGAGGTGATTGACAGGTTATGGGGGCTCCATCCTCAGTGGATTAATGCTGTCTTGCAAGAGTAGGCCAGGGCTCCTGGGATGAGATCAGTTCCCACTGAGGGTGGATTTTTGGAGAAGAGTGAACTGGACTCTTCATGGTCTTTTGCTTCCTCTCACCATGTGAGTGTCCTGCATGTGCTCCTGCCATGTCACGCCATCTGTCCTGTTGTAACAGCCAGATATCCCTCACCAGAGGCAGAACACATGGGGCTGCCCAATCTTGGGCTTTTAGTCTATAGAACTGTGAGCTAAATAAACCTCTTTTCTTTAGCAAGTATCTAGCCTCAGGTATTTTTATTATAGCAAAGAAAATGGGCTGAGATACTCATCATCATCCAATTAAACTCAACTAAACTTCAAGGAGGTATAAATAGGTCTACCATCAAGACCACAGAAGAGTGCCTTAAAGCAGCAGAGGAGTGTCCCCCAGATGCCCCACCTCCTCCTTTCAATCTTTTTGGTTCCTCCAGCTTCCTCTTCAAGTTTCTTTCCTCTCTTAGCCCTTCACCCACCCCTGTTCTCCTGATAACTTTCTTGCAAATGTCATTTGGCTCAGGCTCCGACTGGAAGTGAGGGCACAGGAGGCATTGGAATGACTTGCGAGGCAAGATGATTTATTAGGATGTTAATTTGTTCTTGCGCTCCCTCCCTTCTCCTTTTCCACATATTAAGCGGTGGCTTGGTCATTTTGGGCTCCTTGCTCCAATGATACCGGATAGCAGGAACAGCCTGTAGCCCATAGTCATCTGTATCTTTTAAAGAGACACTACTAAGTGTTTGGGGGTGAGGAGAAGAAGGAAGGCAGCCAGGAAGTCTCCTCTAGAATGGGAAGGGAAGAGAGGTCTAGGGCAGGGTCAGACGGGAGAGGCCAGGCGAGCATCTCCTCGGTACCTTCCCAGAGAGGCACTTTCTGCTCCGTGCAGAGGACTCCTGGGCCCCTGCTTTGTGAGCTTTTTTTTCTTTTTTTTTTTTTTGGTACCAGGGATTGAATTCAGGCGCACACGACCACTGGGCCATATCCCCAGCCCTTTTTTTGTATTTCATTTAGAGACAAGGTCTCACTGAGTTGCTGAGAGCCTGGCCATTGCTGAGGCTGGCTTTGAACTGGCGATCCTCCTGCCTCAGCCTCCCAAGTGCTGGGATTACAGGTGTGCACCACTGCACCCGGCTTCTGTGCACCTTTCTATGGCTCCTGAAAGAGATCAGGATGGCAACTGGGGGCCCCAGGGATGGCAGGACCTGGGATGGGGCTCTGTGCCCCACACAGGGCATGGAAAGGGAGTGGGCCTGCAATGCTTCCAGGGCTCCTGTGGGCTCCCTGGAAGAAATCCATGGTCTGCACAAGAGATTGGAGTTTGCAGACCCTGTCCTATCTCCAGAGCGCCCCAAGATTGTGCAGTGTGATTAGTTATTCATGCCTGAGAAGGAGAGGGGGTAGGGATGCTCCACTGAGAATAGGAAACCTCCATCTCCAGCCTGGCAGATTGAAGTTCAGAGTGGGAAATCAATAGTTTTTTTTTTTTTTTTTTTTTTTTTTAAATTAAGAAAATTACATTTCTTTCGACATTAAGGCCTGCTATTTGTACTTGCCCTCTTGGGAGATGCAAACTCACCGCGAGGGAACAGGGTCTTTTCCTTTGGCAATATCTCCTTTACCACTGGACACTTTCTCTATTCCTTAGGCATTTGCCACGGATTCTTTCAATTCCTGAGTGGTACCTGGAGCTGTGCTGTTTGTTGGGTGCTGTGTTCAGCAGAGAGGAAACACGATTCACAAAGCGGCCTTGCAGTCTCACTGGGAAGACAGAGGTCCGTGCATCAAGGAAGCCTACGAATCTCCACACACACGCTCACAGGCGACGGGATGGCAACTTAGAGAAGGAAGGCTGCTGCTGTAAGAGGGGGCAGTGGCAGAGCCCACACGGTCTGGAGTGGGACTGGAAGTGGAGAGGGTCAGAAAAACAGGAAGTGCTGTCTGAGCTGAGCTTTCAGGTGTGTGCCCAGGTGTGCGTGTATGCTCGTGCAAACGTGAGCTGCATGCATGTAGGCCTGGGTGCCTGTGCGCACACAGGTACGGGTGTACATGCATGGAGAGGATTTGGGGGAGAAGGAAGGACAATCTAGAAGGTGCTGAGGTTGGGGAAGGAGCCGGGTAGTGAGGCCAGGGAGACAGTGAGGAACAGGCTCACCTGGACGTCAGGTCAGGCAGTGTGACCTTTACTGTAAGAGTAATGAGCCGGGCGCGGTGGCGCATGCCTGTAATCCCAGCACTTGGGAGGATGAGGCAGGAGGAACGCAAGTTCAAAGCCAGCCTCAGCAATGGCGAGGCACTTAGCAACTCAGTGAGACGCTGTCTCTAAATAAAATACAAAAAAGGGCTGGGGATGTGACCCAGTGGTCGAGTGCCCCTGAGTTCAATCCCCAGTACCACAAAAAAAAATAGAGTAATGGGAGGTCATTGAAGGACTTTGAGGCTGGAGTTTATAGGATCTGATTTGCATTTTTAAAACATTACTGTGCCTGCTGTGTTCAGCCTAGATGATGGGTGGATGAGGCCAAAGCAGGGAACCCAGGACTTTCTAAGGAGGTAGAATTGTCTGTAACCAGGGGAAGGTGTTCAAACATTATTGGGTGAAAAAACAAAACAAAACAAAAACAAGCTGCAGAAACAAAGTGTGGTGATATTTATATTTTTCAAAAGAATATGCATATGCTTGGTACATACTCCCTCTGGAGAAGGTCAGGCACACAGAACGTCTTCCCAGCCCTTTGCTATTACTGATACTTCATTACAGAAGGGAGAATATCTTGGATGTGGGGGCGCACAGGCTGAGCTGTTGTTCTGTTTGCTGACTTTGGGCAGGTCACAAAGCTTCTTGGTGCCTCCATCCTTTCATCTGCAGTCGAAGGCCTCGGATCAGATGAGCTTCACACACGAATTCTCCCAACCTTTGGATCCCTGTAACTTTGGGAGGAGAGGCAGTGTGCCTCAGGGAGGCAGAGCGCATTATGCAGGCAAGTCACATCACCCGGCTCGGTTTCAGCACCGCAGAGCGAGGGTGACATTCTAGAAGAGCAGCAGCAGGACCGCCGAGAGTGAGAACATCTCACGGGCAGCCTGACAGTAGGAGGAGTGGGCAGCTGTCTCTGGTTGTGATTTGCCACCTGCTTGGACCAAAATAGCCCCGTCTCCTGGCCTGCTCCAGGAAACGTGGCATCAGCTCGTCCAGGACTGGCACTAGAGCTGCAGCAAGCTTCTCCCCTCCAGGACCCCGTGAACCCCGGGGGAGACTGTTACCCTGGCAGGAAGGAAAGAAGGGGACCAGAGGAAGGAAGGACTCATGATGTGGACAATTTTGAAAGCTCCCATGACTGGCCTGATTGGGGTGGATGCTAGGAACAGGGGAGGGCTATTGTTTTTCTTAGGCTCTACCTGGGGACACAAGTTCTTTAGGAGTCAACAGGTATGGTTCAAAATGGGGATTCCCTGTTCAACTCAACCAATGAGTTGGTTGAGATTCTTGTTTAAATTAAATTAAATTTCCAAGTTAATTTTACCATGAATCCTTGACAAGGGGGAAAATAACATACAGTGTATCTACCTTAAAAACAACAACAACAACAACAGCAACAACAACAACACTTTCTTGGATAGATTCCTCAGACCACACTAGACTCTAAGTTCCTCTTGTGAGGAAGGGGACTGGGTCCTACCTGCACCTGAACACCCAGAACCTACCACATTGATAGGTCTCTGGTGGGGTCATGGTAATTACTGAGCTGAAAACTTCCAGACTAACTTTGCCTATTTTAAGATGTGGCTGGGATGTCTCTGGACATCTAAATTCCCAGGTAACTCTTTTTGAGTTCTTGTCACATGGGTTTATTAATATCAGTAGAGGGACCGTAGTAACCTCACTAGAATGGCTTCCTTGTGAAACTTCAAGAGCTTTCTCCTTGATTCCTTGGTCAAATATCAATGTGCGTCTATTGAAGGGAAAGGAAACCTGATTTCAAGATGTTCTGGCTACACTAAATAGCTACACTAGCTAACTAATCACCTGAAGTATCAGGGCCTTGATTTCCTTGTGTTTGAAGGTTGAGTATGAACTAGTATTAGTTTTGCAGTGATAACAAATGATCCCTAACTCTCAGTAGCTGACAGTAGAGAAAGTCCATTTCTTGCTTGTGTTCCCTGTTGGCCGCACATCGGCTTCCCCTGTGGGGATGACTGGGCGTGTTCATTCTGGGACCCGTATGGAGGCATGCTAGCCACCAATGGCTCTTAAAGCTTCTGATTAAACAGGGCCTGCCTCATGTCTGCTCACATCCATTGTCCAAAGCATGCCACATGGCCAGGCCTAACACCAATAGGGCCAGGATAACGCCACTCCCACAGGAGGACGCTGAAAGTCACACGAGGTGGCAAAGCTGTCTAGTCTTTTTACAGAGAGTCACTGGGAATTGACCCAATCTACACCAGACCTGATGCTATTTAGGCTGTGGCAGCTACAGTGTTAGTATTTCCGGTTTCCTGTTAACATGAATCCCAGAGTGATGAAAAAACTCGTTTTCAATGGAACTTACAGAAAGAGAGATAATAATTTTTCTACTTGTCCATCAGCAGCAAAATTCTAAACTGAGTATTTGCACAGCAGCTATAAGCAGTGGTTTAGAAGGGGTCTGGGTGTTTCTGCCTGGTTCCCCAGAAATCATGCCAGGTACAACTCTTTGGTTTTAGAGGGGTCCCGAGGCTGCTGGCTTTGGTGAATGATGTGCACAGTGAGTCTGGGCTTAAGGAGAACATTGGTAGCATTGTTTTTTGGATGAGAGGAGATACATGTCTTGGAGGGCTCGTTGTTTTGCTGGGTGACCAACTGAATCTGGAAAGTGAGAAGGAAGAGGCTGAGGCCTGGGGCTTTGGGCTGGGAGCTCCCCATTGGGTCCATACTTTTGGCAACATTTGTGTTGAACCATAGTTCACCAGATCTGTCCCTGACACTCACCTGGGAAGAGAAATAAAAGCAGGGTGTGATGGAATTGGGATCCTCCATGACCGTCACTGGTAGGATAAAATCAGCAAGATGAAATTGAACAGGAGTAGGTTTTAAGGTTCAGTTTTCAGGTTCCCCAAATTGATGGTATAAGGCATTAGAGACATCTAACTGGATAACTGCCCTTCTGCTAATGGAGGATAAACTATGGAAATTCGATTTGAGAGTGAGTTGACTGAACCAGAATGAAATGACTCCTAGAAATATGGAGTGGATAATAATTTTAGATTTGATTGGTAGAAGTATAGTGAGGTCTTATTTCTAGTCTATGGACTGGGTTGGGGCAGCTGGATTGAGAAGGGATGGAGAGAGGGGGAGAGAGAGATGGATTGATTGAGAAGGTGAAGCACAGGGGACCCTGGCTGGCTGTGCCACTCAGCCAGTGTGCACCTCAGGTTGACCAGGAGCTGAGAATTGTTCATCTGCTATCCCCTTTGCTAGTTTCGTTTCCTTTGTGTCTGTGTATGAGTACTTTCCTGTGTTGCATCTCATTCTGCTGCATATAGATACATATTTTCATGCCAAGTTTAAAGTGCAAGTAGCTTCCTAAAGACAAGCAACTGCTGGTGTGAGCTAGCCAAGAGCAGTGTCTGTTCCAGCCCTGCAGGAAACCCGTAGGTGTTGGATTTCTCAAGAGGCGATGATGCTGTTCCTCAGAGCAGCACCTCTGTTCAAGGGGAACTTAGGCAGTGCTCAGTGTTTGAGTGTGGGCTGATTTTTGAGTCCACTTTTTACCTGAGATATGACCCAGGGATGGGGCCATCCATGAGCTGAGGTGTTTCTGCCCTAACCTGATGGGGATATTGACCAGTCAGGGCTGACCATGTTGTAGGGACAGACTAGGCAAGGCACTGAAGACAGCAGGAAACAGTTTTATTTGGCTGCAGCCAGGTTCAGAGGGTACAGCTCTCGTCAGGTTGTTTAGAACTTTATACCCAGCATGTAAGGGGAGGGGCTCAGAAGTTCACAGTTTACAGAAGTTTACATAAAAGCAGTTTTTTTCCCCCTCTTTCACTGTTCTGGGCAAGTTAACCCTTCAAGGACAACACCTGAGAAGGGGAGAGCTTCTTCTCCCCTTTCTTTCCTCCCCACTGCCAGCTGTTACCATGGAGCCCAATTAGTAACTTCTCTTATTTTAGAAATGTAGACATCTCTGTGAAGCTCCAGCTCAAGGCCAGAGGCCTTGTTAAAGAATTTGTCCTTTTATTATCACACTTTGCATTTGTAAACACACTTCTATGAACTACTATACTGGATACATGTTTGTGAAAAACAGGTAGAGGGGCGTCCAGCACCTGGAGTGCTGATTTCTTCCAGGCCAGTGGCCAAGTAATAGAGCAACAGGAAAATAGGAAGTTTATCTATATTGAACTCCTCTGTAGAGACTCTTTTGCTGATAGTCCTAAAATCAGTCAAGGCGAAGATTTCTGGAGAAGCTTAGTTAAGATTTTCTGTGGAGGAGGGGGTGCCACTACAACCAGGAGGAGGGTGTGATGTCAGTGGGATGGGTGAAGGAGCTGGGATGTTCTTCTTGCAGAAGCTGGAACAGATGTGAGAACTTTCTTGGATTATCTGAAGTGCTGTCTTGGGCTGGGATAGTCTCCTTCTGTGTTGTTCTGAGAACAGTCACCGGTAGTTCGTGGATGTTATACATGACCTCATGTAATTATTAGATTATTGGTTATTTCTAATTATTAGAATGATTTTTCTAATAATTTGGCACAAAAAAATGGAGCAAAGAGCTTTCACAAGATAATAAGTTCCTTGTCCCTTGAAATGACCTAGCAGAAGTTGAATGATCTGGGAGGTTCACGGGGGCTTTTGTTTTGCCAGTGAATATTCATTCTCTTTCTCTTGGTGGTTGTGCCCGGATTTTCATCTAACACAACTCCTGCTTGAAATGCCATTCACAACCCACGTGTCTCCAGTGAAGTCACTGATTCCGCCCTTGGCTTTGGGGATGAGCCTGTGAGATTCAGATCTGGCCTCTCATCCTTCAGGCTGCAGTGATTGGTTAGGGATGAGCATGTGACCCAGTTCTGGCCAAAGAAAACTAGAGCAAGCAGCCTGGATCTGTTTTCCATTGGGAGCAGGAAGGTTGTTAGTCTGGAGAAGAACCAGGTCTTGAGGAAGTTGAACTGGGCCTGAAGTCAGCACCCCTGCAGGGCTGATCAGTGGTGTGGGCCAACACATTCCAGTTTGTGGTGAGAGGTTTGCAGAAGGCTTTCAATAACTTGCAAACAAGAGTCCTTGATAGCTACAATGTGTGCCACGAGGTTCGAGTCTGTGATTTTCCACGTGGTGAGTTACAATCTTATTCGCCCATTTATCTCTTGGATGTGTCAGTGGAGGAGCTAAATGCCATGAGGGGCCTGTGAGCAAGAACACATTGCAAGTGACAGGAAACTTCTGACCTCAGAGCTGGAGCCTTTCCTCTTAAATGCTTCTGGAAGAATCCTTTCTTATACTCGAGGTGGAAAAAGTTGTAAAGAAGAGAAAAGGAGAGCATTTAATTTGAACACCCTTGGGTGTTGCCAAAGTCTCTTAAAATTCTCAGTGGATACTCACTTAACCAGAAGTGACCTTTGAAAGTCTATGTGATGGTGTCAGTGCTTCTGGTGGTTGTAGAATCAGCTGTGTTGTGGGAAGTTGCAATTGCATCAGAGGGATTTACTAAGCTCAGATGTGGCAAAAGCAGGGGGCAAAAAATCACTGAGTCATTGACACCCAGTGATTAAAAAAACAAAACAGAACACCTTAATGGATTCCAGGCCTTCTTGACCAACAGTGTGGTTTCAGCACAGTGGGAGCTGTAGGAAGCCTCTGTGGCTTCTAGTTCCACACTCCAATTCCTTCCTTCTCCTTTTATCACTGAAAAAAAAAAAAAAAAAAAAGACCTATTCAGAGAGGTTGTGTATTCAATTAACAGGCATTATAGATGCTGAGAGTGTTTTAGGTGTTGGAAATACTTCAAGGGACCAGTTAGGTCCTGCCCTCATGGACAGTTCTTTGAGGAAAGGCAGACACTAATGGGCAAAGACAAATAATATGTAATATAACTTTAGTTTGTGTATTAGTTAACTGTTGTCGCTGTAACAAATTCCAACAACTTAGTGGTTCAGATCAACATAAATGTATATCTCATAATCTGGAAGTCAACAGTCTGGTGTGGGTTGCCACCAAGGTGTTGGCAGAGCTAGGTTTCTTCTGGAAGCTCCAAGGGAGACCCTAATTCCTTGCTTTTTCCTGCTTCTGGAAGCTTCCCTTCTTTCTTAGCTCATCCCTTTCTCATCACTCAGACCTCTGTTTCCACTGCCACATCTCCTTCTCTGACTTTGAACCCTCTTCCTTCCTCTTACAAAGACCCCTTAGACCCATTGATAGTCCAGGATAATGACCCTGTCTCAAGATCCTTCATATACTCACACCTGCAGAGACCTTTTCCAGGTAAGGTAGCTGTGTCAGTCAGCCTTTCCTCGTTGTGACCACAATACCTGACAAGAACAACTTAGAGAAGGAAAGTTTATTTTGATTTGTGGTATCAGAGATTTGGTCCATGGTGGGTCAACTCCATTGCTCTGGGCCTAAGACCAGGCAGAACATCATGGCTGAGGGGTGGTAGAGGAAAGCAGCTCACCTTCTGGCAGCCAGGAAGGAAAGTGAGTGGGGAGGGGACCCCAAAAGGAAGGGAACCCACCCCCAAAGACCCACTTCCTCTAGCTACACCCCACCTGCCCACCACTACCACCCAGTTAGTCCATTCAAACCAGGATGGGCTGCGTAGGTTACGGCTCTCACAATGCAATAATTTCCCTTTGAGTATTCCTGAATGAACGCAGGAGCTTTTGGAGGGTAGTGCGTATCCAAACCATAACAGTGACATCTTCACAGGATCCAGAGTTTGGGATGTGGACATCTTTGAGAGCCATTTGCTGCCTGCTGTAGGTAGTTGTAAGTGTTATGAAGAAAAATAAAACAAAGTGAAGGAAGAGAGAATGAAGGGGGAAGAAGAGGCCTGTGTGATGGGAACACTTGTATTGGAACATGAATTGTGGGCAGGAGAAATGGCAAAGCCCAAGGAAGGACTTGTAGGTAGAGGGGACAGTGGAGGCAAAGGCCCTGGGAGGGAGTCGGCCTGGGCCATTGGAGAGACAGAGAGAAGAGCTGAGTGCGGAGCAGAGTGAGCAGGAAGGAGAGTGGGAGTTGATGAGGAAGGCAGGGCGGGCTGGGCCTCATGTGGGCCTTCACTGCTCATGCTGAGGGCTTCTGATCTTATTCCAAGTGTAACGAGGACGTGTTGGTGAGGAAATGACGGGGTCTGTTGTAGTGATGGAGAGGACCCATCTGGCTGTTGTGTGAACAGATCACAGGAGCTGGGGTGAGGAGAGGAACCAAGAGACAAGTCGAGAAGTTCTTGGAGTTGTCCAGGGGAGAGTGAAGACAGACATGGCTATGGTGTGGGGTGGAGGTGACGGAACGTGGTGAGATTTGGGACAGGTTTTGATGTTAGAGCTGACAGGAATCACTGATAGACTGGATGTGGAGCGAGAGGGAGAGAAATGGGACAAGATGACAATTTTAACCTGAGATTCTGGGTGCCATGTGCCATACTGGAAAGAACTGGGGAAGGAGCAGATTTTCTTTTAACAGGAAGTCAAGAATTCTGCTTCGTATATATTAAGTTCAAGAGAGGTAAAAGATGTTCAAGAGGCAGTGTCGAATGAAAAGTTAGATAATCTAAGCCGAGAGTTCTGAGGACACGTGGGGCAGATGGTATAACTATTTCAGCTCGGGTATGGCCTTCAGACCATTGGGCTGGATGAGATCACCAAAGGAGTGACGATAAAAGTTAGTGAGGAGAGGACCCTGGGAAAAGAACAGAGCTCAGGACCCTCCAACATCCAGAGGTCAGGGTGAAATTGAGATGGAGGTCCAAAGACTTGATAGAAAATCCAGAAAAGGGAGGTCCCAGATGCCTAGGATCTTCTTGAAAACATTTACAGAAGAAGTGTGCCAGGTGTTGCTAGTGGTGCCAGTAAGAGTTATGAAGGCTAAACATTGGCCACTGTTGGGTGTGGGACCTGAGACTGTTAAGGACCCTAGGAGATGTTTCTGTAGCATGAAGGGTTGAAAGCTTGGCCAAAGAGGAAGACAAAGACAATGTCCAGTGAGGGACTGAAGGTGGCAAGTAGGGACAGTTTTGTCAAGGAGGTTGGTGCTGGGGAGAGGGAAGTGAGGAAGTAAATGGAGGGGGAGGTGAGTGCTAAGGTGGTGAGAGGTATTACACCCAGCCTGTAAGCTTAAGGAAGGATCTTGTTCAGAAGAAAAGAATGTTCACGAGGGAGAGAATGGGGAGAACTGTAGCAGCAGAATCTCTGAGCAGGAAAGAAGCAGTGGGATCCATGATATGGACAGAGGTGCTGTCTCTAGCCCAATGATCAGTGGGAATTTGAGATTTGTGGTCTGAAAGTCAAAGTGAGACTAGTCATCCTTGCCTGTGTCTTCCTTCCTGGCCACTGAGCTGATTTTTCCAAGAAACTGGAACAACTGAGTGGGAGTGGGGCAAGCATTTGAGAGTGTCTTCAGGGAGCTCAATGTGAATGCAGCTCCTGATGAGACTCAGCCCCTCAGACCTTCTGACCCTGGTCCTCTCTCCCACTCACCCTGTTCAAAATGGGCAGTGTTTTATTAGGGACAAAAGGGATGTCTGGTGCTTGGTAAAAGGCAGACCCCTGGGTCCCATCCCCAGTTTACTGAGCAAGGTATATATTTGAAGTCAGGATCCCCGTGTTATTAGACTTGATGGGGTTGTCAATCAATGCTTTCAGAGCATCAACTTGATTTTTTAAAGGACCTTATACTTAATTCTCTTCTCTTAGTCATGTTAGCTACTCATTTGGTGAAACTGTTAGGAAATTCTGATTCTTTGATTAGTCTTCCTTCTCCTTAGCACTACAACTTTGCCCTATTTTGGGGCTGGAGGGGTTCAATTCTCAGCACCATATATAAAATAAATGAATAAAATAAAGGTCCATCAAAATCTAAAAAAAAAAAAAAAAAAAAAAAGAAAGAAAGAAAGAAAGAAAAACCTTTGCCCTATTCTTCTCCCTTGAATTTTACTTCCCTTTCATTCTGACAAACTATGGCTGAGTACTGCCCCTCCAGCAGAAATTCCTGAAAAATGGTAATATTTGACATCTAGAGGTTCTCAGGGTGTGGTGTGTTTGGCTAAGAAAGCAGAGCTTTGTGGACTCGGGAATAAACTCTGGACATATTCTTCTCTCCTTAAAGTTTATTTTCCAACAGAAAAACTATCTCCACTCCTACCCTCAGCTCCACAATGTAAGAAAACTTGCCTGCCCTCTTCTTGTAGCCATGAACATATGCTGTTTGGCTTCACAGAGGTACTCATTATCCTCAGAAAGCTATTTCATCTAAGAGGTGAATGTTTAAAATGAAGGCTAGCAGGTACATGTTCAAACGGATTTGTTTTTGTCAGAGGGCCAATGTCAGGGAGAATTATAGCTTTTACTCCACTGACAACTATGCTGGGCAGCTTTCAGTTTATTTCTCAGACGACTGTTTCCTGCCCCCGGACCTTTACATATTCTGTTCCCTCTGTCTGTAAAACTGTACCTTCATTTTGTTTGGCTGAGTCCTTTCCTTCTTCAGGCCTCTGTTTAAACCCATATCCTCTGGGAGGTTTCTCTACTCCAAGGTCTACTATAGGTCTTCTGTCACCTTCTCTATTGCTTATATCTGTACCATATTTGTTTCTTTTATTGATCTTGTTACCGTTTGTCATGTTTTTGTTTATTTACTTAATAATAATTTAGATCTTCCAATAGATTATAAACACTAGGTGGGCAGAACCTCATATGTTTTGTCCTTTATTTTGAACCTAGTACCTGGCATTATGGCTTCTAATTTGTTGACTGAATATGCACAACACAGGAAGTGGTGTGATTGTAATACATATTGGTTCCTACTCCTTCTGAACTAGTCACGATTGGGCTCAGCAGCAAGTCACCCCAAACTAGAAATAGCAGAGGCCTGAAAAAGATGGAACTTTACTCTTTCTCTGATGTGGAATGGTTCATTGACAATCAGGGAATCAGATTTCTTCCAGTTCATGGCTCTGTAGAGCTAAGGGTACAGCCATCGCACTCAAGGTCCAAGATGATAGCTGGAGCTCAGCTATCAATCACCTCCCTCTACATTTTGAGCAGGAGTTTGGTGGAAGAGGTGAAACAGGATGGAGAAGCCCATGCCAACTGCCTTTCACAAAAATTCCCTAGAAGTTACCACTACACTTTTGCTTTTCTCTCATTGGCTAGTACTTAGTCACATGTTGTACCTAGCTGCAAGGACACCTGGGAAATGTAGTTCTTTTGGGAGGACACTGATTGCGCTAACTAATGTTAAAGGCTTTGTTAATAAGAATGATGGGGAGTTTGGGTAGTTGCATGAACAACTATCAGTCTTTGCCACACCTTTCCTACTCAGAAAGCACCTGTAGTTCCCCAATACAAACAAACAAAAAAATAGAGAGTTTTTTTTTTTTTGTTTGTTTGTTTGTTTCCTTGTTTTATTTTTGTTTGGTATGAGCTACATCCCCAGCTCTTTTTATTTTTTATTTTAAGACAGGGTCTCAGTAATTTGCTCAGGAATTCACTAAGTTGCTGAGGCTGGCCTTGAACTTATGATCCTCCTGTCTTAGCCTTGCTAGCCACTGGGATTATAGGCATGCACCACCCGCGGTGCCTAGCCTGTCAAGAGTTCTTAATGTAGTTGTGTATCTAAAATATTTCATAAACTTTTTCAAAAGGGATATACTTAGACTTCAACATCTGAGATTGAGAAGATCTGGGGAGGGTTTGTTTTGGGCACTTTGCGGGGGGGGGGGGGTGGGGGTCAACCACAACCTCCTCCTCCACTTCCAGCCTGAGTTCTGAATCATTCGAGGAAACTCAAGAGTCAGGCAAACAGACAACAAAAACCCGCCTTTATTCCTCATCTGTTTGGAGAGGGCAGCTTTCAGGTGCAGCAGGCACGCAGGTTTCCCAATACTTCCACTCCTGGATTAGACAGACCTGCCAGGCTGTGGGCAGGGCGAGAGCAGAGTCCTTCTGTCCTTCTGGTGGACAGAGCCTGTGGTTTTGATGGCCTGGCAGGAAGTGGTCCAGAACACACATGCTCTGCCAGCACCAGGTCTGTAGGAGCTGAGCCGGCTGTGCCCATGTCCTCCTCTTCAACTCATGAATCAGATGAGTTGTACCTGTTTATCTCCCCTTCCCAGAAGAGGTATGACTCAGGAGTGGGCAAGAGGCCACGTGGGTTATTTTGGGAAAGCTGAGGAGTGGGGGAACAGTGTGTTCCCCTAATCAGCACCATAAAGCTCACACTCCTTCGCAAAGTATCTGAGCACCTTTGTGATCTTCCTGAGACTTGTGCTTGCAGCTTCATTTCTTCCTTCTTCTTATTCCTTCTGCTCCAACATTTTCCTACCCTAGTGCCTTTGCTCATTTCCTGCATGGAGAGCCCGTCTTTTTTAACTTTGCACATTGAACTTCAACCCTCAGTTAGAGTCCAGGGCCAAGGCCATATTCTTCAGAAGGTCTCCATCAATCCCACCCTACCAAACCCATCTCCCTTTGCTCTGCATTCCCGTGACACCCTGTTTCTGCCACTTATACCCGCTTCTCATTATTCACACATGCTTCCATGAAGACAGACACTTCTTCTTGCATATCAGGAAAGCAATAGAAGAGGTACTTGCATGAAAGGAGGTGGGAGCAGTAGGAAGACCAGGAAGGCAGGGAGGAGATACCTGCAGGGCTGCGTGGTGTGGGGCTATGTGATGGCCCCCTTCACACTGGCTGTGCACTCTCCAGTCACCACAGGTTTCAGCCTACCTGGCATTTCTTGTACTGGGTCTGCCACACCTAGCCACATTACTTTCCTGGCTCTTATAAATGGGTCAGGACAAAAAATACCCTCAGGACAAGCTGATTGCCTCACAAGCATCACCATGAGTCTTCCTGCAACTTGTGTCAGTGACCCCAGACCTATCCCTGGAGTCACTCAGACTTGACTGTTTCTTGCACATGACTGTCCTTCTGACATCTAAAGTCAGAGGATTTGCCCTTGTTTCAATCTCCACTAGACAATAAGCATTCAAATGTTTGTTTTTTTTTAAACAAATGATGTTAATAATGCTATGATTGACTGTTAAATGCCAGCTATGAGCATTCAGCAAATGAAGAAAGCCTGGGTCAGCAACGAGAAATCAGGATGTCAGAATTTTATGGGCATTTTAGAAATCTTTAGCCTAGAATAAGAGACAGCCTCATGTGCTCATCTTGATAAATGGAGTGTGGCTGCTTGCAGGACAGTGTTGGGTCTCTGGCCACATCTGGGCTCACTGGGGAAGGATTCTGGGATGGATTAGTGATGACTGCCAGGAGGGGGAAGGAGAGGACAGTGGGGAGATGTCAGTCACTTGTTGTCCCTGACATTACCCAATTTTAGAGGCCCGTAGGTAGGCCAGGTCTCTTCTGGAGTGGGTGCAGCATGGGACCTAGAGTTCCTGACGTTCATTCTTAAGTGTTTATACTTTTGACCAAAATGTCTCTTTGAGGTTGAAATCCAGAGGCTGAAGACATGCTTATCAACTTCAGTGGGTTTTTGTTGCTGTCATCGTTCTTTTCCTGACCTCTCAGCTGTCCCAGCGGCCACCTCCAAAGGCCAACTTTTACATTAATCTGCCTATGCGTCTCTTTTTTTTAGTTAAATAATAATAATAAAAAAATCACCTCGCTTCTTCCACTGCCATGCTTTTTGGAAAGCACAATGATCAGTCTTTAATGAGCTTGTGACTCTGAACCGAGGTATAATAATTTCGGTGACTGTGCAGCTTCCGTTGATGGAAATACATTTATTTTAGGAGTTGATGACCTGTGGGAAAAGACTATTATTCTAAATATCATGATGAGGTCATGGGAGCTGATGGAGGGCTTGAGAGGGTGGGGTGGGGGGAGAAAGGAAGGAAGAGAACCAGGGAAAATTGGAATTGCATACGAATGAAAACAGACTGTTTTCTGATCTGAGCAAGAGATCCTGGTTTTGTGATGTTTTAGGGGTGTCAAAGCAAAATGGATACAGATGGGAGATGTTTTCTGAGGTTGGCTCCAATCTTTGCCTAGAGGACATCAGGTGACATGAAGGGTGGTGGGGAGGTCAGTCCTAGGTCCTAGCATGGAAAACTAGAGGGCTAGGAGTGGGAAAGTTGGTGGTTACTGGTCATGCTTCATGTCCTACCTTAGACTTGATCCTGTTCTGAAATTTGACATGAAGCATCATGCTTTTGGTTATATAAAAGGTCAAGAAAAAAAAAAAAAGAATGAATAAACAAAGTGCACAGTCACCCATAATCCCACCCCTTAGTCACTGCACAGGCACACACAGAGACTTATGTGTCTATACATGTCGCTCTGTTGGCTGGGGATCTTAGTAGGTGTGCTCTTCTTTAGCCTCATTTTTTACCATATAATACACCATGTACATCTTTCTTGGTAAAGCAATACAGTCTGTGATGCTGATTTGTTGCCTTCCAAACAGCTGTTCCTACCTCCTTGCTTCATAGCAGAACTCAGGGTTTCCAAGCCAGGGGCTTTGAGTGTCATTTTACCCCTAGTCCAAGGGTGATTTTTTATTATATTTACCAATCAGTTTATCTGGCCACCTAGATCTTAGTGGTAGGTTCTGGGATGTACACATGGCCCAGTTCGGATCAAAGAGACATTGGCTGATAGTTTCTCTTTCATTCAAAACTCAAGGCCTGGCACAGTGGCTCATGCCTGCAATCCCAGCAGCTTGGGAGGCTGAGGCAGGAGGATTGCAAGTTCAAAGCCAGCCTCAGCAACTTAGTGAGGCCTTAAAGAACCCAGTGAGACACTGTCTTAAAATAAAAACTAAAAAGGTCAGGGAATGAGGCTGAGTGTGTTAAGAGCCCCTAGGTTCAATTCCTGGTACAAAAAAAAATTTCTGGAATTGATTCTGTCTCTTACAGTATCTGAGCAGTGTGGCATAAGAAGGTGGGATTGGAAGCTCTGTGACCATTATTGTCAGTGGCAGAGGGGACAGCTGAGACTGAAGCTGTAGAATTGAGAATATGGCAGAAAACATGAATCTCCAGTCTCTATCAGGAACCTCTGGATCATAGTCTGAACCACCTCTGAAACTGTCAGTTAAATGAGCCAATAATTTTAATCCTGCTTGAGCTAGATTTTCAGTTGCTAGCACCCCAAAGTATGCTGAGCAATGCAGTCATTTGAAAGAATGGAATAATAGCTTCTTATATGTATGTGCTGTAGACTTTTTCATCTCTGCCATCCAATTTAATCTAAGTAGTTGTGTGAGATAAGTACATATGTTTGCCAAGCACAGGACAGGGATCCAGAGGGGACAATGGACCAGTTCAAGGTCCCCGATGTGTCTGTCTAAGGTCACGTAGCCCACCAGGGTCAGAACTAGGCTCTCTGAATTCTGGAACAAAACTTTTTCTGATCAGTTATGCCTCAGCATAGAGAGACTGGGATCCAGTGGAGAAGAGAATTCTGAAGGTCAAGGCCACATTATTAGGCTGAGCATAAAGATGTAAAAGTGACCTATCATGTGAGTCAGTTGCATCCTGAATTTGAACTTTAATATATAAGGCATGAAACGGCTTAGAGATTAGAGCAGCTGTTCTGAAAGTGTAGACTGGGGAGATCTTTTCGGCAGGTTTGTGAGGTCAAAGCTATTTTTATATAATGATAAAATGATATTCGCCCTTTGTCCTCATTTTTCACCAGTGAACAGCGGAGTGTTGTAGAGGCTTCATGGTATGGAACACGCCACAGGCTGATGCAGGACACATGAGCATCTGCTGTCCTCTGTAGAGTCAGATGGGCATGAGGTTTGCAGAAATGTCACACAATGCCAGCCCTCTCGTTAGGTACAGAACCCACTCAAACAAAAGCAGTTTGAGTCCTCAATATTTGGAAGAGCATAAGACCATCTGAGACCACTGATATTGACAACCACTGGATTAAAGGATAAGGATGATTTTTCAATTCAGCTTCTTTGAGAAGATTCATGTAAGATGGTCTAGTTTCCTTTTGGCTTCTGATACCTGGACAAAATACAACGTGAACTGGAAATACGATCAGATAGCTTAAACTGATTTGTACAACTTTAGTCAAAAGTTCACTTTGGGGTCATACTGAACTTGTGTATGTTGGTGAAATTGATCAGAAATGAACTGTTTATTATTTGTGGTCTGTAGATACAACAGAAGCCCTAGATTTGTGTAGTGAGAGGTATCTCTACTGCACACACTAGCAGTCAGGGTTCCTAGGCACAAGCAGCAGAAGCTGACTCCAGTTGATTGGACAGAGAAAGAGTTTATCAAGATGATACTGGAGGTGGGAGGTGCACACCTGTAAGCCCAGCAGCTGGGGAGGCTGAGGCAGGAGGATAGATAGCAAATTGGAGGACAGACTCAGTAACTTAGCGAGGCCCAAAGCAACTTAGTGAGACCCTGTTGCAAAATAAAAAAAATGAAAAGGGCTGGGGATGTGGCTCAGTGCTTAAAGGCCCCTGGGATCAATCCCTGGTACCAAAGAAAGAAAGAGAAAAAGGTACTAGAAGCTCTCAGCATCATCAGGAGAAATGGAGACCTCAGTCTGAAGCCAAGCTTTCAGAAGCAATGAAAACATTACTCCAGAGAATGGGCTAACGGATGGGATTGTCACCCCTGCTGTTGTCTCACCGAGCCCTGGAAGGAACAGCCACTGCTGCTGGGCTGAGATCTCACCCTGGCCAACACCGTCACCTGAAGTCAGATCTGTTGCCACCGTCCTTGCCAGCAAAGTGCACCCCTTGGAAAGCCTCTTCACTTCAGTTGCTGTCTTTGGACTCAAGTCTCCTTGGAGTAGCCTCATCGCCAAGACTCTGGACATCCATCTTCATGGAAGCTGCAGGGGAGGCCGAGGTCTGATTGGAGTCTCTGGGCTTTGCCTTGGAGAGGTGGAACGCATGGGCTGGAACTATCCCGGATAGAACCAAAGCATTAACAGGAGCAGAAATCCAGAAAACAGGCTTGACATGTGGTGTCGGGAGTTCTGGAGCTGTGGTGGTACCAAGGGTCAGGCAGATCTGGGTTCAGATTCTGGCTTTGCTGTTGCTACCAGCTGTGAGACCTGAGGGGAGTCACTTAAACTCTCAAAACCTCATGACGTTCCCTGCCTCCTGGGGTAGATAAGAGGATTCATTTAATTTTCTAGAAACAGTTGCATTCAATATAATATTGTGTGTATCTAGTGTGCACCCAATAAATAGTAGCCTTCAGTATTACCAATTTTCTGGCTCTTTCATAGATACTTTCTCCTTAACAGAATAAGGAGGATCTGGGGTACAAGGAGGCAAAAGGAATTGCCTAATATTTGAACAACAACTCACATCAGTATGTGCTTCTGAACTTTGACCCCGGGTCTAGCTTCCATTCCAGTACCTGAACCTCATCACCTCCTTGTGCAATCAAAAGGAGCAAGTGACTTTCTGCAATGGAGGCTTCAGCAAGAAGGCCCTCACCAGATGGGTCCCTTGACCTGGGCCTTATGAGCCTCCAGAACCCTAGGAAATAAACCTCTATCCTTTTTAAGTTACCCAGTATCAGATCCTCAGTTATAGCAGCACAACAGAGGCTAAGGCCCCTTACACTTTACCATTAAGACCAACTGATTAAGAGGAGAAATGTGCAGACATTTGAAACAGACACAAAGATCCCCGAATGAGGTAGACTATGCTCTCATCAACAATACTTACATATCAGAAATAGAAAAAATGTGTACATAAGAAGAAAGTTTATAAAAAGTTTATAATTACTGCCCAGGGAAGAAAGATTTTATTTGTATCTTTTGATACTCTGTTTGAAGCTATCAAATTTTCTGAAACTTAGAATGCACTGATTTATTCCTCTTGCCCCATGTTCAAATTACACACACACACATACACACACATGCTCACACACACACACACAAAGTGGAAAGCGTAATCAAGTACTCTTACATTAGCCGATTATATTAGTGTGAGCAAATTTAAGGTGACTTTTACTTAACATATCTCATTCTTTTCTGTGTTGTTTGAAAATTTGCCAGCAAGTACATCATATTCAAAATAATTTTTAAATATTTAAAAATAGCAGTAAAGCTGTTTTCATCCTAGGGAACAAAGATCTGCCTCCATGCGGGTTCCCCAAGGGGCTGAGCCTGACGTGAGGATCTGGGAGCAGATAGTTCACGCAGGAGGAGAGCTAAGTGCAGATTTTCTAACGTGTGCTGAAGGGATAAATATGAACATCTTCCAAGTGTAGCTCGCGACCAGGAGAGCATTACCGAGGATCCTTCAAATAACAGGGTCCCGAGGTGAAATGAGTTTGGGGGGTGCAGGGCAGTCCTCACTGCAGGGCCTCTCAGGGTCTTCACCCATGGATGTGCTCTGAGCCCCTCTGATGGGGACGCCCAGAACCAGCCCTTGCTTTCATCCCAAGGTGACTTCGTAGGATTCATGTTCCTGTGAGTACACTTTAGGAAACGTGGGATGATCTCAGAGGCCACATTAAGCTATCAATTTGGTGACTTCTATGATCTCACTTAATCTTTTCCCCAAGTAAGCAAGATGAGGCAGTATGGTCAAAGATCACTTGTCAAAACAAAAACCCAGTGGCTGGTTATTGCGACTCAAATGCAAATCTTTTGAGTTCTCATTTTCCCCACTACACAGTAGGAGGAGAAGGTGATAATTTGAACTGACCCCGCCCCACATAGATATGTTGAAGGCCTAAACCCCCAGGACCCCCGAATATGACCTTACTTGGAAATAAGACCTTCATGGAGGTAATCAAGTTAAAATGAGGTCATGGGTGTGGGCCCTAATCCAAAATGGCCGCATAACCCTGGAACGTGGATGCGGAGGTAGGCAATGTGCAGAGGGAAGACAGGAGGCAGACTGGAGTGATGCTGCCACCAGCCAAGGACCATCTGGGACCCCCAGAGGCTGGAAGGGGCAAGGAAGCATCTCACCCCTACGGTCTTCCAGGGCAGCATGGCCCAGCCGTGACTTTCATCTTGGACTTGTAGCTTCCAGAATGGTAAGACAATAAATTCCCCTTGTTCTAGCCACCTGTTTGTGGTCCTTTGTCTTGGCAGCCCTAGGACACGAATGCTGCCGTGTGGCACAAACCTTGTTGCTTCCAGCTCCTTTGAAGCAGCTTTAATCTGAGGCCTCGACAGAGCACGTGACAACCTGCCCATAGGAAAGCCACTGGCCTCAGCCCTGGGTCGACCATGCTTCTGCGAAACAGCCAGGAACAAGGAGCTTCTCCACCCATCTCTTGGACCAATATCCCTCCTCCCTCCTGTCTCTCCTCAGCAGCAAACAGGAGAACTCGGAGCCTCACGAGTCTTTTAAAAACAAACAGAGCCCCTGAGTGTTCACTAGCCCTTGTGTCCGGGCAGGGCTGTTTTCTTGTGCTGGACTTCTGGGATGTGGAAAGAGCCAGAAATAAGCTTTGCCAGCAGAGTTGGCAGGTA
The DNA here is from genome assembly GCA_025594165.1 of Tamias sibiricus. Taxonomy (NCBI): domain Eukaryota; kingdom Metazoa; phylum Chordata; class Mammalia; order Rodentia; family Sciuridae; genus Tamias; species Tamias sibiricus. The sequence goes on from CM046662.1 coordinate 20,157,921, forward strand.
TCAGGCTGCCCCCGGGGTGCAGACACCTGTTGCTTGAGTCTATTTGTGGGGACCTCATGGGTGCTCACTGTCCCCAAGGCAGTACCTGAGCCACTTGACCGTGTGAGGAGATCTTGGATCACACCCGTCCCAGGTTCCTGAGGCCCCAGAGACCCACAAGCTGACTGAATCTCCACACTGACTCTAACATAGGCAGGGGATCCCCATTTTATTGGTGAGGAAACTGAGGCCCAAAAGGTTGAAGTATCATGGAAATAATTCATGAAAGCACTTAGACTCCCCCTGAAAGGAGCTGCATATGGGAAGCAGTGGGGTGTTTACCTGAGAAAATACAGGGGGAAACCATTGTGTAGCCCAAGAAGCAGAGAAAGGGGCAGCTTCCCCATGGAAGTGTTGGGAAGTGGGACTGGAGGCCTAAGGAGCCCCAACTTTGGAGTCAGAACTGGGTTTGAACCAAGGTTCTGCTAAAATATTAGCCATGCGACTGGACAAATGGTTCCTTGTGCCTCAGTTTACCTGATAAGCAAAGAAAATAATTACACCTGCACTGTGAGGTTGTCCTTACCGTAAGATGAAAGGATATCGGTGTCCATTGAGAGGGAATCACTCAGTGAGTCATGGGTGCTGTGGGGGGAGGTGGTTATTTGCAGCCTCTGCCACTCTGCTCCTTTGCCCGGAGGTACCTGGGGCAACAGGGGCCATCCTCCGCTGGGAGGGTGCAAGTTTGGAAAGAGAGCAATTGCGCTGGTCGGGGTGGGGTGCTGGTCAGGGAAACAGGCCAGGAAAAGCTCTTGGGAGCTGGAGGGTGACTGGAAACCAAGCCCTCAGAGGTGATTTCTGCAGCTTACTTTAAGGACCTATGAACAAAACAAAATAAAATCTGGTATGAAGTTTCCAAAATACTCTCAAGTGCTGCCAAGCCAGGCTGTGTGTTCTGAGCTGCACCGGGGCAGGTTCATCTCCCACTCCCTTCAGAGGCCGGGGCTGTGGCCCTGTGGGGGCAAGAGTCCATCTTGAGCAATGGCTGGACAGGGCTTGTTTCCCCAAGGAGGCTCCTGGCTCTAGCTCATGCGCTCCTCATGCTGAGTTGCGCCAAATGGTGAAGAAACGGGCCAGGGATAAAATGCAGGTTCAGGAGGTCAGCTGGACGGAGGGTGGAACTGGCCCCAAAGCCCCTGAGGTACTGAGGAAGATGGCGGAGCTCCCGGGCTCTTCACTCTTCTCCTGTAGCAGCATCTATTTCCTGCCTTGCCCCCAGCACAGATCTGACAGCGGCTCTTCCTTGCTTCAGAGTCTTCAGTGGTGCCTTATATTTGCCTGTAACTTACAGGTTAAAGCTGAAATCCCTTAGCCTGACATTCAAGGCCCTTGAAGATGTAGTCTTGGTCTACCTCCACACCCTGTCCCTTACTGGGTCCCACCTGAGCCCACCTGTCAGAATGGCCTTTGGCCTTAGTCTAAGCAGCTCCATTTTATTTTATTTTTTTATTTTTAATTTTTTTATTCAGTGTTGTTGTATATATAACAGTAGCATGCTTTACAATTCAAAATACACATAAAGAGCACCTTTTTACATATCATTGTTAGTATGCAAAATATATTCATATCTCTCATGTCTTCAAACATGCATTTAGGGTAATGATAACCCTCTCATTCTACCATCTTTTTTTTGTTTGTTTTTCTTCCTCTCTTTATACCCCCTTGCTTTCTCCCTTGCCATCCCTCCCCATTGACCTTTCTGGTGTTCCTCTAATCTTCCTATGCTCCCCAACCCAACCCCACTGTGACAGGGACACAGCCACATCAATGTTTATAGCAGCACAATTCACAATAGCTAGATTGTGGAACCAACCAAATGCCCCTCAACAGATGAGTAGATAAAGAAAATGAGGTATATACACACAATAGAATTTTACTCAGCAATAAAAGAGAATAAAATAATGGCATTCACAAATAAATGGATGAAATTGGAGAATATAATGCTAAGTGAAGTTAGCCAATCTCAAAAATCCAAACATCGAATGTTTTCTCTGATATAAGGAAGCTCCATTTTAAAACTTCACTTTGAACCTGCAGTCCCCATCAGGCACACTGACAGAGCACTCCAATATGGTCATCAGGCATAGCCTGATAAAGTAAGTCACTCCTTTCAACCCTGGCGTAAGCCCAGAGGGAAGTCTCTGTCATGTTACCCTGGACCCCGATAAGTCCCTGCCAAGGGCAAGAGGTGAGAAAATCAGGCTGGGGACCACCAGACTAGATGCTCTAGCCTCAGGATGAATGACGTCACTGAGAAACCCAGTAGCAACTGATAGGGATTGAAAGGGTGATCAGAAGCCCCCAAATTAAGTATCAATGGTGGAGCCAAGGAACAGACATTCAGCCAGCCAACACTGATGCCCACTTGCTGGACAGACTGATGAGGACCTGGACTGACACCCCAACTCTGCTCATCGTTTGCCTGATCCTCTGCATTTTCCTCACTGCTCTCAAACTCTACAGCCACATCCTGACCCTGGTGGGAACTGCTACTTCTCCCTACGACCCTCTCCTCAACCAGCTATCAGCTCCACACCAAGAGAAGCCTGCCTTGGTTCCTTGATCTGATCACCACAGTCTGAGTGAGTGTGCATCTTCTGGCCTCAAGACCTAAGATTTAAGACTTTAAATCTAGCACTTAAGCTTAGCATGCCGAGGGATGTCTGTTAGGAGTCTGTCATGGTTAGGTGTGTTTGCAGTGTTTAGAATTAATCTAGAATTGTTTGCTGTGAATTGATTATGTCTATTGCAGTGCCTAGCATTAAGGATTGTCATTTTCTTGATTAAGAACCTATAGAGTGAAATTGTATCGAGTGGTTTGAGGGAATAAAGCATTGAAAAGGCAGAAGCGCATGGACATTCTTTATTTCTCGCCCAGGACTGCATAAGTTGCACCTTTGCCCATTGTGACACCACCCTCTAGTCATATCCAGAACCTGCAGTTAGTTCCCCAGTGTGACTGTGCTTGTGCCCAGGGAGAGACGGGCTCAGTGGTGGCAATGTAGATGCTCCATCCACATTCCTAATGATGCCATGTCTATCTCGAGTCAGGATTTCAGGGAGCTGGTCACAGCATTAAAAAAGAGCAAATTGGAGCTACCAGAATGGTGGCCCTTTGTCTGGGGATGAATATCTCTGGGATGAAATATCCACCACTGCTCTGCCACCCATTCTGCATTATTTACTCAGACAGAGAACAAGGGGGCTCTGGAAGCCAACTGACCAGAGAAAATGCAATTTAAACATCTTCAAAAGGGTATTTGTGTTTTTCTTCATTGGCAACCAATTCATGCTCCCCCTGACTTGGTGGCTAAAACCCATTTTGGGATGTAGAATTCTTGGGTTAAGAAAGACCCACAGTAGCACCAGAAGCCTTATGGTGTCAGCTGTAGTAGGGTCTACATCAGTGATTCTCAACTGAGGGCACTTGTGCTCCCTGTGGACATTTGGCAAGGAACAATGTCTGGAGAGAATTTTGGTTGCAACAATTTGGAGGGATCCCAACTGGCATCTGGCAGGTAGAGTGCAGGGATGCTACTGAGTGTCCCACAATGCACGGGATAGCACTTTACACCAAGAGGGATGGGACTGATCCATGGAAATCAGTATGGAGGTTCCTCAAAAGACTAGGCATGGAACCACCATGTGACCCAGATAGACCACTCCAAATTTATCCTGGAGAATTAAAGTCAGTGTACTGCAGTGGTGCATGGATATCCGTTTTGGTTATGCAGCACAATTCACAATAGCCAAACTATGGAACCAATGGATGGATGGATAAAGAAAATGTGATATATATACACGATGGGGTTTTCTTTAGCCATAAAGAAGAATGAAATGACATAATTTGCAGGAAAGTGGATGGAACTTGAGAACATCATGGTAAGTGAAATAAGCCAACACAGAACATCAAGGGTTATATGTTTTCTGTCATATGTGGAAGCTAGAGAGGAAAAAGGACAAGAGGGGTGGATGGGATCTCATGAGAATGGAAGGGATATCAATAGAGTACAGGAAAGGGATGGGGCAGGGAGGAGGAAGGAATGGAAAGGGGATACACTGGGGAAAGGGTGTGCATGTATGAATATGTAACAATGAATCCCACCATAACTACAATGTACCCATAAAAAATGGGAAGAAAAAGCACCAAGGTTGAGAAATCCTAGTCTACACGAAACCAAATATCTGGGGATTTTCTAAAAATTTGATTACCAGCTGCGATAGCTTGTATTTTCCAAAAATGGCCACTACAATTTTCCCCCATCCCATGTGCTCTTCTAAAAGGTGATTTTGACACATTCCTATCAAGGGATGGAGTCTGATTCTGCTTCTTTGACTCTGATCATTCAGATCTAGATTCTCCTCAAATTAACCACGAAGGCTTGAGATGCTGTTGGCCAATACAAATGCTGGAAATGACTGTCTTATTCCCAGGGCTGCAGCAGGTCAACACAGCACGCAGCTGCCACCTAGTTCCTTTGAGAATTCTCATGCTAGGGAGCTCTTTGGGGAGAAATCTGATTTTCCTGAGATCACTAGAGTGGAGAGACCATGTCTTGGGGTCCCTGATGAAGAGCCTAGCTGAGGTCCCAGCTGTCAGCTGATCTAAAATGCTAGCCACTGGAGGAGCCACCATGGATGTCCAGCCCAGTCAACCCTTCAGACGACAGTGGCCCCAGCCAACATCTGATTGCAACGTTAAGAGAGGGCTGCACAAGAACTGCCCTGTTGTGCCTTTCCTCAGGTCCTGATGGACAAAAACTGTGATTAAGATAAAACAGCTGTCTTAAGCCACTGTGTTCAGATAGTTTGTCATGCTATAATAGATACGGAACATCAAATTAATTTGGCATTTTTAAAATGATGGTTGCCATCTAGTATTAAAAGACAGGGATCCAGTCTTGGTTTTAAAAATAAGAAAAGCTTCCTCCTTGAGCTTTGTGGCGGCAGACTGCTCAACTCACAGGGAGAGAAGACTCAATATCAGTTTAATAGGGAGAGGAAGAGGACGGCAGCTTACTTCAGCCAAGGGGGCACTTAACACGCAGGCCTGTGCCTTTTTTGGGTGTGCTGGGCTGGGACCCCTTATCTTTACGCTAGAGCTACTGGCCACTGCTATTTCCCGCAGGAGATACCCCAGTGAGATCAAGATACTTAGAGAGAAATGCAGCGACTAGCTCAGTGTGGCTTTCTGGCAAAGGTCCAAAACGTCTGTCTCTGGGTGGAGACCCACACTAATTATTCTAGAAAGAAGGAATAAGTGGTTTTTCTCTTCCATTTCACCAGTGACAGGAACATACAAAGGGCAAAACAGGTTGTAAACATGGCCATGTGAGCCAGAGATCCCACACCAGGCTGAAGTCTGTCTCATCGCCCTGTTCCTCCTCCAGGTCCCTGGCACGAGTCTAGCCAGGATACTCATTAGCCTCCTTCTCGCTCTCGCTAGGGACTGAATTATGTCTCTGTCCCCCAGCCCCAACTCAGATCTCTTCCTCTCCTCTGCATGCACACAGTGAGGCCTTGTGAGGATATAGTGAGAAGACACCTTCTGCAAGCCAGGAAGACAGCCCCCACAGGCCCCTGACTGACCAACACCTCGATCTTGGACTTCCAGCCTCTGGAAACGAAAGAGGTAAGTTTCTGTTGTTGAAGCTGCTCAGTCTACGGCATATTCCTATGGCAGTTTGAGAAGAGTAACAGTCTCCCTTGTGGGTCCCCCCATCCCACTTTGAGTCCTTTTACAATAGCCAGAGCATCTTTTTTTATTATTTTAAGTTGTTGTTATATGACAGCAGAATGCATTATAATTCATATCACACATGTAGAGCTCATATACAAAGTATATCCACACCATTCGTGTCTTCATATATGCACTTAGGGTAATGGTATCTATCTCATTCCACCATCTTTTTTTTTTACCCCCTTGCTCCCTCCTTTCCCCTCCCTCCCCATTGACCTTTCTAGAGTTCCTCTAATCCTCCTATGCTCCCCCTCCCAATCCCACTATGAATCAGCCTCCTTATATCAAAGAAAACATTCGGCATTTGGATTTTTGGGATTGGCTAACTTCACTTAGCATTATATTCTCCAACTTCATCCATTTACCTGCGAATGCCACGATTTTATTTTCTTTTATTGCTGAGTAATATTCCATTGTGTATACATACCACATTTTCTTTATCCATTCATCTACTGAAGGGCATCTGGGTTGGTTTCATAGTTTAGCTATTGTGAATTATGCTGCTATAAACATTGATGTGGTTGTGTCTCTGTAGTATGTTGTTTTTAAGTCCTTTGGGTATAGACTGAGGAGTGGGGTAGCTGGGTCGTAGGGTGGTTCCATTCCCACTTTTCCAAGGAATCTCTATACTGCTTTCCATATTGGCTGTACCATTTTTCAGTCCCACTGGCCAGAGCAATTAGACAGATGAAAGAAATTAAAGGGATACAGATAGGAAAAGAAGAACTCAAATTATCACTATTTGCTAATGATATGATTCTATACCTAGAAGGCCCAAAAAATTCCACCAGAAAACTTCTAGAACTAGTAAATGAATTTAGCAAAGGCATTTATGTATATCAGAGCATCTTTTTTTTTTTTTTTTTTTTTTTTTTGTGTGGTACCGGGGATTGAACTCAGGGGCACTTGACCACTGGGTCACATCCCCAGCCCTTTTTTGTATTTTATTTAGAGACAGGGTCTCACTGAGTTGCTAAGTGCCTCGCCATTGCTGAGGCTGGCTTTGAACTGGCGATCCTCCTGCCTCAGCCTCCCAAAGTGCTGGGATTACAGGCGTGCGCCACCGCGCCCGGCTATCAGAGCATCTTTTAAAAGTATAAATTGGCCTATGTCCATTGGCTTCCCATGCCGAAGTGAGTTACATTCAAACTTCTTATTCTGACCTGAGACCCCCAAATGATTTGACCTTGGCCCCTGCTCACCTTTCAACTTCATCTTTCAGCTTCCTCTTTACTCTCTGTCCTACAACAGTATGGCATACTTTTGAAATTTCTGCCCCAGGTCCTTTGTTCTTGCTGTTTCCCCTTCCTGTAATGTTCTTCTTCATATCATCTCATGACTCAGCTGAAATGGAGTCTCCTCCGAGAGGTCTTCCTGGTCCATCTTATGATCAATACCGATGATAATCATTATTTCATATTCTCTTCTTTCTTTCTTTTTTTCTTTTTGGTACCAGGGATTGAACTCAGGGGCACTTGACCTCTGGGCCACATCTCCAGCCCTTTTTTGTATTTTATTTAGAGACAGGGTTTCCCTGAGTTGCTAAGGGCCTCGCCATTGCTGAGGCTTGGCTTTGAACTCGCGATCCTCCTGCCTCAGCCTCCCAAGTGCTGGGATTACAGGTGTGCGCCACCACGCCCACTTCATATTCTTCATGGCACTTAACATTATTTGTGTACTACTTCCCTTCATAGAAAGGAAGTGCCCGGAGAGCAGGGCTCTGGCCTGTCTCACTCCTACATCCCAGGCCTAGGGCAATGGCAGGAAGTAGAGAGCTTTCCTCCTGGTGGGTGGATAAATGGCTGGAGGCAGTTTCTTCCAGCTCCTCCTCATCTGTTGAACACCCCACCCTACCTAATCCCACCTCCCCACACCTGTGTAACTCTTTCCTTTTTGGACTCCTGCTAGCACTGGAAGCCTCTGAAGACTTGTCTTTGTCCCGCGTTTGGCTCCTGTGGGTGCAGTGTGACCGTCCCTGCCCTCCCACAACCTCCTTGAGCACAAGAGCTGAACTTCACTCACGGTTGTATTCCCTTGTCCCCTTTCTCTCTCTTGCCACCTACACTGCACAGAGTGCTGTGGACATAGTAGTTGGGGACCTGTGACATTGCATTTTATGTTGATGGCCACCCCCTGCGTGGACAGGAAGCTCACTCTCTCCCGCTCTGTCCTCACCAGCCTGGTGACGCAGTCTTTAGCAAACTAGACTTCACACCTACTGGATTCTCAAGAAGATGAGCGACTGACTGTGAAGGCAAGAGGGACTGCTGAGTGAAGCTATTGTCCCGCTCCTCTAGGGGAACTTTCTCAGCAGAACCAAAGAGATCATGACAGGATAAGCAGGAAGCGGCAAAAGTCAGCAAAATTCCGTGCTATCAATGAAATGTAATTTCTGCTCTTGACTCAATTGCTCTTCTGAGTTAGGCCTGAACAATGTTCTGAGAACCTCTTTTACTAGAATAGTTCCACCTAAGAATAGTAAGCATTAAATCCAAGAGGGTTAAAGCTGGGAGGGCAGCAACCCACGCCCACTCTCTTTACTAAGAAATGAGGACCTGAGACTTCTGGGGAGTTGTATTCTACATCACGAGGCAGTCAGGGACCAATGTGGGACACTCGTGAGGCCCCTGAACCTGGGCTGTTGGTGTTTTGTCTCAAGGTTACTTGTCCCAGCAAGGACATGTTTCTACCTGCAAACTGAATTTTGTCAATCTTTTATGCACCCTGGCTATGTAGTGGGGTCTGCCCCAGTGGCTTGATTTCAAGGACACTAGCAAAGCAGCAGCTCTTCCTCCGCCTACCCACTCAGGTTTCCCACCCTGACCTGTCACTGGGGCCAGACCTTGCACCACTGGGACGGGCCATTTTGCCTTTGGATGTAATCTGTCCGGAGACGGAAAGTTGCAACCTCAAGTGCCTGTAGGGGCCTAGCAGGGAATATAAATGATGCATTCTGTCACAAGTGAGGCAGTGAGGACTGGGGGACACAGGCCATGTCCCCAGGGGTCAGGGGGGCAGCCATTGCTCTTCTCTACCACACAGGGGCCCTATCTTCTGTGTTCAAGAGAAGCCAGACATGTGATCTTCTTTAAGACTCTTCTGACTTTTAAACACTGACAATCAATTTCAAAAAAAATAAAGTGTTCTCTAGCCCAAACAAAAATAAACGAACAAAAAGGCCAAACCTCTGCAGACTAAATTTGATCTTTGACACATGAGCAAGAAGCCATCTGTAGATTCTTTCCAAGGGCAATTTGGGCATTTGGGGATGGGATGGAAGAAATGAAAGGTTTCCCTGGAACTGCGTGGAAAGCCAAGGAGGTGGGTGCAAAACGCAAGGAGGGGCGCACTCTGGGAGGACTCTGAACTCGCATGACCTGGAGAGTGGGCACCTCCTGAAATTTTGCCACCTGGGTGCTTCACTGGCTTTCCCTCACCTGGCCCAGGGGTTGGAGGAGGGTAGGGGAGGGTGCAGACCAGATGTGAGTCAGGGCGATCACAGCTGTAGGGCAGGGTGGGTGGAGGAAACCTGGATAGTGGATATGCAGTGACAGGAAGACCACCTAGGGCCAGTTTAGGAGATTGCATGACCCTGCCCCGACTTCCTGCCTTGGAGGGACGGGCACAGCGCCCTGGGCTCCTGGCTCACTGTTTGTTTCCCTGATATTGCCACACCCTCAGAAGCCTTGACTCAGTCCTGCCCCGAGTGACCGCAGGGGAAAGCTCGGGAAAGCGAGGAGCAGCAGTTGCTTTTATCTCCCGACCAAGCAAGGCAAACCCTGCTCACACCATGCCTGGCTACAACAGGGCTTTGCCTCTCCTGACTGGGCAGGAGGCCCCAGAGCTGCGGGGGACCCTTTGGGATGGGCAGGGCAGAGGGCGTCAGCCACCTCAGCGGTCCAGAGTGCGGCTTTGGGACCTGCCTCCCGTGAGCCCCCTCGGGAAGGTAGCTTCTTGCCCTTGAGCTGCCGTCCCAGTTGAGGGGGAGGCTGGGCCTCAGAGGAACAAGGCCTCCTTGCCTCCCGAGTGGAGCTCAGCAGGAATCTGGAGGAACAAGAGCCGAGCGGCTCCTCCTCCTCCTGCCGTCTCTTTGGCTCTCCAGCCAAACGCCTGTGGTTTGGGCCCAGCGTTAGGGACAGCTGGGTTTGTTTTGGTGTTCAAACCAGAGGGGGAGGAATACGGTTTTAATGTGGAAAAAATAAATTATTTTCAAAAGAGAGAGAGGAGAGAAGGCTTCCAGCAGGAGCCCTTGAAGGCTTCTAACCCTGCCTGCTCCCTCCCAGTGTCAGAGAATAAGTGCCTGGCAGGAGCCGGCAGTTAGCAAGTGGCCCTGGGGAAATTAAAACCCAACGTGGGGAGTGGCACCAATTATCCCCAAGACGTTAGCAGGGTCCACAAAGCCTCAGCCTGGGGGTCTCTGGTGCCCGTCCCCATTTACTTGAGTCCTTGCCACATGCCACTTGCTGTTTCAATACACAGAGCCAGTGTCTGGGCCTCCGAATCCTGGGGGGCTGCTGCTTGAGGGAGCCGGGAAGAGGGGCTCTGGGTGACTGCAGAGACGCGGCAGCTGTGTGGACATGCTGGACGAGGGGGGCTGTTATTGAGAAGGGAGGTAGTAGACTTTCTGGGACCCTAGAATATGTCATTAGGATCAGGGATTAGAATGAAAGGAAGCACATTTCCTTGCTAATCGAAGCAAGCAAGTAAATAAATAAATCAGCAACCAGGGCTGTCGGCCATGGTGTCTTGGGTCTCGGTCACCTCTTCATAGCCAGCTCCAGTCAACTCTCCCCCTGCCCCTATCTGTGGCGGATCCTTCTCCCAGTGATCCTGTCTTATCTGTCTGCTTTTTTCTTGCAAATTCCTTATCAAAGTCTATAAATATCATGCTTACTGCCTGCCTCCTTATTTCCTATTCGTAGGTCTGAGTGACGAGCTTCATGGTGGCAGAGGCTTTGGTGCCTTGCATGCTTACTGCCTGCCTCCTTATTTCCTATTCGTAGGTCTGAGTGACGAGCTTCATGGTGGCAGAGGCTTTGGTGCCTTGCTGATCATTGTGTCCCCAGAGCCTAGCACAGTGCCTGGTACATAGTAGCGACTCCCTAAACGCTTTTGATGGAACATAGAAAGCACGAATGAGTGTGCCAAGAGGAAACGAATTCCCACCACTGGATTTAAGCAGAAGTTGGGTGGCCAGTTATCAAAAGATCCACGCACACCCGGAATTGGTTGAAGTTACATGGGCTGCAGTGACCAATTGTTTTTTCTCGTGGAAAGTCCTTGCTGGACGTTTCTGATGGGTAGGCAGCTCTGCTCTGGGGGGGTGGGTTGGGGACTCGGGGCCTTTCATCTTGAGGCTCCATCCCCTTCTATCTGTGGGTTTTTAGGTCACTAGGCTCAGTCGCATCCTGCAGTTTAGAAGGTAGGGGGGCTGCAGCCAGGCCTGGGAGAGGAGGCACACATCCTTCCCCCGCTCACTCCACTGGCTGGAGCTCTGTCCTATCTAATTGCCCAGGAGGAAGAGGAGACAAGTTCGGTTCATAAGCTACTAGGCTCTGCCATGCCTGCACCGGGCAGGAGGTGGGACCAGATGGCTCCTGGGAACCTCTCCAATGCCCAACATTTGTGTTAGAAGGTTTTGTGTTTCCCTTTTACAACAACTCAGCACTTAAGGAGATGTCAGGTCCTTGTCACCTCTCTTTCTCTTCTAGCCGTGTGATTCTTTTTCCTTTTGCTCAAGAATTCCCTTATGAGTTTCTGGTGTGTCATTATGGACAGTGAAAACGTTTACTTAAGCAACCACAAAAATGCCCAAGGCAGACAGACCTGTCTAGGAATCTGGGCTCCACCATTCCCAGTGGCCTTGGGCAAGTTATCTGACCTTTCTGGTCCTCTGCTTTCTCCTCTGGAAAGGAGGAGAATAGCAATACCTGTTTGGTAACATCATGAGGCTTAAAAGAGCAGAGGGGTGTAGCATTTAGGGTGCATTTATTCTAGGTTGCTGTGTCCTGAGTGCTTTATTTTCACCATCTTTTTAAAATTTCAAGCAACTGAGTAGATCTATTCTTAGCCCCAGTTTTAGAACACAGAGTCACCGAGAGATTGAGCAGCTTGCCTAAAGTCACGCAGCTAATAGGTTGGGAACTAGGACTTGATCATTCAACTCCAAAGCCCACAAAGTTCATAATGGAAGGTAGCAACCCTGAGTACGAACTGATGATTTTTTTTTGTTTTGTTATTATTTGCTCTAGAGGCTGAGCCAGTGTTGGGTGTACTTACGATATCTCTAATGATTTGTAAAACATTTTACAGTCCATAAACTGTCTTTACGGTTCTTAGCTTGACAGTTCCTCACAATAATCATAAGGTGGTTTCATTACTGTGCCTCTTCTAGAGGGGATAAAAATGAGCCCCACAAAGCATGAGTCACTGGCCAAGGTCACTTAGCCAGAAACTGGCAGAGCTGGCTCTCAAACTGGCTCTTGATAAAGGCAGAACTCTGGTGCAATTCAAGTTAATATTCGTTGCGTACTTGAACGGTGCTTGGAACATAGTAAGCATGATATAAGTGTTTACTAAAAAACTAAATTAAATAAACATTCCACCCCACAGCTCTCTTTCAGCACATCTTTCTCTAGCACCTGCGACCATCTGTGAGGCAGGGTATGTGCCGTGAGGGCCCTGGTCCCCAGTGTCCTCCACTTTCCTCTGGGCTGGCTGGTTTGCTCACCTCCTGCCCTTACTCCGGTTGGCTCTTTAGGGCAGCCTCTGAACATTTGGGGTCTTCCCATAATAAAACAAAACTGGCTGCTAGTGTTGCCAGTTTTCAGGTACCTGCTTAGGGCAGCCTGATAGAACCTCCTTCTAGACTGGTATTGTTAACTGGCACCTTCTCAGATAGCGTATGACAGGGGCTTCACTTAAACCCAAGGCAATGACTGGAAGCAGAATTTGAGGCAGGGGTGGGTGGGTGGGAATCATTTTGCAGGAGAGGGCCCCAAACCACACCACCGGGACCATGGAAGGAGGGCCATCCGGATCTTCTGGGGTGGGTTCTACCCTGGCTGAGAGAAGATTGATGGCGTTTCTGTTTCACCCTGTCCCCTTCCATCAACTCTCTTCCTTAGAAAGTTGTCTAGAAGATTCCTAACATTCCTTGTCATGTCAGGCCCCAAATTATTTCTAACTTGTGTTTTTAATGGAACAGATCCAGAAACTCCCAAACAAGGAGGACAGCAAATTGGAAAATACGTCCACACTTCAACAGGTTTGACCGAGAGTTTCAGGCACCGACACGGCAGAGCGCATGCGTCAGCCACAGCCTCCTGTCTCAGTCCATCCGCGCTGCTGTAACAACAAATCCGGAACTTGGCTGGCACCAAACCCCCGACGTTTGCTTCTCATAGCTTCTGAGCCTGGGAAGTCCAGGATCTAGGTGTCTGGTGAGGACCTGTTCCTCATAGATGGCCCCTACCTGCGTCCTCACGTGGTGGAAGAGGCAAATGAGCTCCCTTATTTTAGTAGGACATCAGGGTCACGTAGGAGGGCACTGCCTTCATGAGGTCATCGTCATCCCGAAAGGCTCCACCTCCTAACATCATCGCTTTGAAGGTCAGGTTTCAACGTAGGAAGTTTGAAGCAAGAGGCACTCAAACATTCCCGTCATGGCGTTCCACCCCCCTTTTATGTCCTTCTCACAGCACATTATATTTATTCCATCAGGATAGTCCCACTCTCAATTTTAAAGGCTAAGCCCAAAGTTCATGTAAATGCCATCTCAGTCAGATGTGAGTGAGAACTCCAGCCATGATTCACCCAGATGCAAATTGCCCGCTAACCGCGAGCCTGTGGAATCAGACTCGTTCTGTGCTTCTAAGACACAGTGGTGGGGCAGGCATGGGCTAGACACTCCCATTCCAGAAGGGACAACAGAGGTCACCACTCCTACCGAAGTCAAAACTGCAATGCTTGAGAAGAATTTCTGATTTAGCAGCTGCCCTCCAGGCCACTGGGGTGAAGGTCTTCCCTTGGTAGCTTTGCTTTGCTGGCCCCCAAAGACTCTGGACAGACTTGTTGTCATGGCTTTGGAAGGTCTTGTCCCCACCACGGCCCTCACACCAAGCTGATGGCTCTGCTGGTTTGAGATCTCAGAGGTGTCCCCACACCCCTGGCTGCACTGGGCATTACCCAAGTGGGGGCTCTCTGCAGTGGCCCTGTCCCTGCAGTGGGACATCCTCTGAGCTGTACATGGAAGCAGCCACATCCCAAAGCTGGGGGGGGGGGGCAGCAGAGATGGCATCCCACAGATGCCAACATTTATTGCCTGTCCCTTGATGGTGGCGGAGAGGGGCAGCCATTACTGCTCACATAGCACCTGGGGCTCCCAGAGCCAACCCTGTCCCAGGAGCACAACCTCCTGGGAGAACAAAGCTTGGAGATTGTTCTGCCCTGGCCCTGGCACTCTTGGCATATGATGGAAGCCAAAGACTACTGATTCCCCAAATGCCTTTGTGGTCATTCTTCCATTGTCTTTGTGAACAGCACTTGGCTTCCCGAGATGGCCTTCCATACCAACCCCATGGCAAGGTCCTTGGCATACCCTGGTTCTCTCCCAAACAGGCTTTCTCATTTTTTTTTTTTCTAATATGGATTGGCTGAGAACCCACATTTTTATGTTCTGTTTCTCTTTCGATGAGCAATTCTGTCCTTTGTTTCTCTATTTTTGCATTTCACTAAAAGCTCTTGAGAGAAGCCAAGTTACACCTTCAACATGTTTCTTAGAAATAGCTTTGGATGGATCTCCAACCACATCACTCAAGCTCCACCTTCCATAAAACAGAAAGACAAGAAGGCAACTCCGTTCATTGCCATTATATGACTAGGATGATCTTTCCTCTTTTGTCCAATAACATGTCCCTCCTTTCTGTAGGAGATCTCACCAGAACAACCTTCACTGTACACATTTCTATTCCCATTTCTCTCACTGCCACTTATGTATTCTCTAAGAAAATTCAGGCTTTCTTTGCAGATTCTCTCGTCTTCTTCCTGGACCTTTACCATAACTGCCCTGAAAGGTCTATTGACAGCAATGCAGGTTTTATATAACGTGCACCTCAAAACTCTTCCAGCCACTACCCATTAGCCACTTCTAACACTGCTCCTACATTTTTAGGTATTTTTTAAATACAGCAACGCCTCCAATTCTCGGCACCAGTTTTTCCTTCTTAGTCTGTTCAGGCTGTCATAACCAAAATATAAGCTGGTGGCACAGCAAACACTTCTTTCTCACAGTCTTTGAGGCAGGGAAGTTCATGATCAAGGGGCTGCCAGATTTAGTGTCTGTGAGGATCCATTCCTTACAGACGGTGTCTTCTCACTCTGCCCTGCATGGGGGAGGGTCAAATGGGCTTCATTGGGCCTGTGTTACAGGGCACATCCTCCCTTCCTGAGGGCACTAGCTGTGTGACACTATTTGTAGTCCTAATGACCACACCTCCTAATACCATCACTCTGGTGGTTAGTTTTCAACATATAAATTTACAGAGATGGGCAGAGTAGGGGGACAAAAACACAGACCCTAGCATATGCGCCAAGCAAGACAGCTGGTAAAATCTGATTCCATCTTCCAAACTGAAAGTAGGAGTCACAATAAATGATCCCAAAGGTCTCTTTGTTTTGTTTGCTTTTTTATTTTTTGCAGCACTGGTAATTGAACCCAGGGGTGCTCTACCACAGAGCTACGGCCTCCGCCCTTCTAATTTTTACTTTGAGACAGGGTCTTGCTAAGTTCCTGAAGCCGGCCTCAAACTTGAGATCCTTCTGCCTCAGCCTCCCAAGTTGCTGGGATTACAGATGTGTGCCACAGCAACTGTTGTCTCTTTTTTTTTTTAGGATCTATGATCATGACATATTCATAGCAATAAAAAATACAGAGAACTTATTTTTCTAGTTCAAAGAACTTCTTCCTTTTATAAGTAAAGAAATCTTAAAAATGGGTTGCATCCAAATATATGAAAAAACGTCCAACATGTTTAGTAATTAGGAAAATGCAAACCAAAACTACACGGAGATTTCATCTCGCTCCAGTTAGAATGGCAGCCATTGAGAAGTCAAATATTAATAAATGCTGGAGAGGATGTGGGGAAAGGAGCACTCACACGTTTTGGTGGGATTGTGAATTAGTACAAGCATTATGGAAGTCAGTATGGGGGTTCCTCAGAAGGTATGAAATCACCTTATGACCCAGCTATACTGATCCTTGGTATTTATCCTAAAGAATTAAAGTCATCATACTATGGTGATATGTGCATACCATGTTTATAGCATCACGATTCACAGTAGGTGAACTATGGAGCCATCTTGCATGCACATCAGTGGGTGAATGGATAAAGAGAGGTGGTATGAATACAAATGGAGTTTTATTCTGCTATAAAGAAGAAAGAAATTGTGTCCTTTGCAGGTAAATGGATGAAAATTGAGTGCATCTTGTTAAGTGAAATAAGCCAAACTTGAAAAGTCAAGGATTGTGTCTTTTCTCATAGGTGGAAGTTAGGAAAACAAAGTTGGTGATGGGAGGAATCTCATGAAAATAGAAGGAAGACCAGTAGAATAGAGGAAGAGGACTGGGGGAGAGAGGAGGGGAGGGAAAGGGGAGACACTAGGGGGAAAAAGTCACCTAATTATATTGCTGTATGAAACAATGACTTCCACTAATATGTGAAATTATAATGCACCAACAAGAAAGTTTAACAAAGCAAGAAAACATGGGAGAATCCTCAAAATAAAATAAAATAAAAAGAATGTATCCAAGATGCCTGAAAGTCAAGCTCTTTAGTAAAAGGACCCCTGATTTATACTGGGCATCTGACTGCAGGGAATAAAGATGGCATTTCCCATCCTTTTTGTGCAGCTGTGATGGCCACATGTCTAAGTTCTGACCAGTGACACGCGTGCACAATTTCTTGACATGATCTTTTTTTAATTTAAAAAAAATTTTTTTAGTTGTTGATGGACGTTTATTTATCTGTTTATATGTGGTGCTGAGAATCAAACCCAGGGCCTCACACATGCTAGGCAAGCGCTCTTCCACTGAACCACAACCCCAGCCCTCTTGACATGATCATAAAGGGACAGGACAAGGTGCTTCCCCATTTACTGTTACTACTTAATGAGGACATGGGGATGAGTCATTGTGGGCCACAGGATTATGACAACCCCCTGGGGAGAGTGGAGCAACGGACAGATGGGAGGGAAGAGGAAAACAGCTACCTTTCTCCCCTCTCCTCCCCTCCCTCCCTCCTTCTCTCCCTTTCTTCCTTCCTTCCTTCCTTCCTTCCTTCCTTCCTTCCTTCCTTCCTTTCTTCCTTCCTTTCTTTGTAGGACACAATTCATTTTATCAATTAATGAGAAAGCAGAGTTAAAGTTTCCTACTATGATTACAGATTTATTAATTCCTTTAATTCTATCAATATTTGCTCATGTCTTTTGAAGTCTTCATTAAGCATTTACATATTTATAACATATTTATAACATCTTCTTAAGGAGTTAATCTCTGTCATTTTGAAATGTCACTATTTATGTCTAGTATTATTATTTTTTATCTCCCAAATATGTTTACTTTTAATTTAATATAGCCACTCCAGTCTTATGTTTACCCTGTTGGTATATCCACACACTCCATGTGTGTGTAGGGACATCGATTTTATTTTTACCTACATGTGTCATTAGGTTTAAAATAGATCTTTTGCATATAGCATATAGTCTAGTCTTATTTTATGTTTGTTCTGTTAATTTCTTTCTTTTAGATGGAGTGTTTATTACCTTTTTAAAAATAAGCTTTAAATCTTATAATAGTTCTAGATTTACAGAAAAAATTCAAAGATAATCCAGAGTTTTCATATATACTCAATGCCCAGGTTCCCTTATTATAACTAAAATTATTAGTCTGTATGACTACTGACAAGATTTAAATCTACCATTTCAGTATTTTATTTCTGTTTTCCTTTCTGTTTTTTAATTCTTATTTTGATGTTTTGATCTGTTTTAGAAATCTTATTTCTTTTTTTTTTTAATACTTATTTATTTGCTTTAGTTGTACACAATGCAATGCATTTATGTTTACGTGATGCTGAGCATCGAACCCGGGCCGTGCACGTGCTAGGCGAGCACTCTACTGCTGAGCCACAACCCCAGCCCCGAAATCTTATTTCTGTATTGAATATTTAGTCTACCTTCTTGCATTATATTATCAATGGTTACTCTAAGGTACTGCAACATAAAATGTCCCTACTTTTGAGTTTACTTAGAGCTAATATTGTATGGGTTCACATAAAACATAGAACTTTTGTAATGGTGTAGTTTCATTGACCCCTGCCTCCCCTGCTCTGAATCCTTTATGTTGTAGTCATTATATATTGTCTATCTTTTTACATGATAAAACCAGAAAGATAATTCTATAATTTTCCTTTATAACTGCCATATGTATTTCAAAGAAGTCAAAAGTAAAAAAATAGTTTTTATAGTCACCCATGCATTTAGTATTTCTGATGCTCACCACCTTTCCTTGTGATGACTTGAATTTTCCTCTGTCATTTCCCTTATACTTGACAGACCTCATCATTTCTTATAGTTCAAGTGTGCTGGCCCCAGATTGTCTAAGTTCTCTTTTATCTGAAAGTGTCATTTCTTGAAGCGTTTTAAAAATGATGCTCCGCTGTCTTCCGACCACCATGGTTCCTGATAAGAATTTCATGATCATTTGAGTCATTAGTTTCCCCGTAGGCAATATGTTTTTCTCTGGCTTCTTTTAAAGTTTTTCTTTTTAGGTTTATTTTCTAGAAATTTAACTACATTATGTTAGGCATGTTTTCCTTTTTTACCTTCTATTTGGATGTTTCTGAGTATTCAGATTATACATTTGTGTCTTTTAACTAAATGTGTAGAGTTTTCAGTCATTATTTCTTCACATATTTTTTCTAATCTACTCTTTCTTCCTTTTCCTCCTAAGACTCTTACACATAATACTTTTGATATTATTTCACAGTTCTCTGAGGCAGTTTTCTTTTTAATCTTTCTTCTTCTTTTTTAGATTACATAAATTCTGTGGTTCTGTCTTTGGCTTGCTGATCTCTCCTGTCATTTCCATTCTGCTATTAAATGCATCCAATAATTTTTAGAAAAAAAAAATTCTGATACACTTTTTCAGTTCAACAGTTTCCATCAGCTTTAAAAACATTTCCTGTTTATCTTTTTAGATTTCCTGGTTTTAATTAATTTCAAGTGTATTTTCTTTCATCTTGTTTAGCATGGTTATATTCTGCTGTTAAGTTTTTGTTGGCTAATTCCAACATCTGGGAGCTTGACCATTCCTAGAGAATGACTCACATTTTTCTGGTTCTTCATTCTTTAAGTAGCTTTGAGTTGTATCCTGGATACTACAAAAGCTATATTGTAAAGACTCTGAATTCTGTTGTATTCTCTAAATGAGTGTATATGTTTTTATGTTAGCTGGCAATGAACTTGGCTGAGTCAAAAGTATAAACTCTTGATTGTGATGGCTGGCATCTCAAATCTTGGTTCAATTTTAGCTGCAAGAAGCTATTCCCCCTGCTTTGTACATGAAGGGTGTAAAAGTCAGCTAGAGACTTTAGCAGAATTTTCGCATAGAACTGGGGGCTCACTTTCATGACTCTTTTTTCTTTCTGGGACTTTTCTCTCACTGTTCAGTAGTTGTGCTTTCCCAGTCTCTGTCGTCTGGTTCTTCAGGCTGGAAAGGTGGTGATTTCCTTTGAACTTTTAGCTGCTTCCTGTTGGACACCTGTGATCACACCTAAGGCTAAAGCTGAAAAACTGAAAACTCACTCTGTATTGGTGCCCTCTTTCATATTTTGACTTTCTTATGAACCATATGGCTTATTTTTGGAGACTCTTGATAGATTTTTTAAAAAAATTTCTTCTCCAGAGTTTATAGTTAATTACTGAAGGGTCAGTCTGTTAGGCGTTTAATTTTTCTGTGCCAGAAATGAAACTCTGAATATTTTAAGTCTTTATACATACATCTCAAACCATTTGAAAGACTTTAAAAATCCTAGACTTATGGGACCTGAACTTTATGGCTTATTATGTAGTCATTAAAAGCAATTAAGACCACGTAGAAATGAACAAACATATTTATGATTAAATGAAATGGGTGTGATATAAAATTATGTCTCCACTTTGATCACAGTGGTGTAAAAATTTGGGAATACATATGAAGAAGAATGGGAAGGGAAATTTGAAAACAAAAATATTATTAACAGAGTTTCTGTGCTTTATCTTTTTAAAAGCAACTTTGTTATTCATGTAGTAATTTTGATACTATGAATAATAATTCAGGGAGAAATATTTTCTCTCAACCTGCAAGTTAATTTTTTGTTTTGTGGATTGTTCTGCTTGCAAGGCAGAAGCGTTTTAGTTTGCTGTAGTCCCACCTATTTATTTTCACTTTTGTTGTCTGAGCTTTTGATTTCATGTCTGAAAAATAATTACCAAGGTCAAGGTCAAGTTTTCCCCTAGGATCTTTACGATCTCAAGTTTTGCATTTAAAATTTTAATTCATTTTGTGCTGATTTTTGTGTATGGTTTAAGTTGAGGACCTGACTTTATTCTTTTTCACTTGGTTGTAGTTCTCCCAACACCACATTTTGAAAAGACCCTCCTTTCCCTTTGTGTGTTGTTAGTGTTCTTCTCATTAAGTACTTGGCCTCAGTGTTGGGTGTTCTCTCTTCTATTCCATTGATTTCTGTGTCTTTTTGCATGTCAATAACATACTATTTTGACTACTATAGTTTTATAATATCATTTGAAACCAGGAAGTGAGATGTCTGCAACTTTGTTCTTTTTCAAGATTACTTTGGTTATTTGGTGTCTTTTTTGGATCCATATAAATTAAAAAAAATGTTTTTTCCATTTCTGTGAAAAATGTCATTGGAATTTTGATAGGGATTGCATTGAGCCTGCATATCATTTTGGATAATATGGACATTGTAGCAATATGAATTCTTCCAGTCCGTGAGCATGCAATATCTTTCTATGTATATTTTTTTCTTTTTCACTTTCTTTCTTCAGTATCTTATAGTTTCTAGTGTACCTCATGTCCTTTACCAACTTGGTTATATTTATTCCCAAGTACTTTATTCCTTTTGATGCTATCATGACAGGGATTATTTTCTTTATTTTCTGTTGTATGTAGTCTCACTACTGATTTTTGTATTTTTGTATGTTGTATATTGATTTTCTGTTATGCTATTTTACTAAATTCTTTTAGGAGTTTTATAGTTTTTCTTTTTCTTTTCTTTTTTTTTTTTTTTTTTTTTTTTTGGTGGATTCTAGGGTTTTCTACATGGTGGGCCATGTTGCCTGCAAACAAGGAAAATTTCACATCTGCCTTTCCAACTTGATGTCTATTGTAAATTTTTCTTGCTTGATTGCTCCTGAAATTAGATTCAGATACTGTACTGAATTTGAACAGAAAAGGGGGATAAAACAGGGGTTGATTCTGGTTGCTGAGATAAGTGACAGTGCACTGAGGCTTTCTGAAACAGACAGCAGACAGGTTTGAAATCCACACACACTGTGGCTTGGGGCTTGGAACACATCCTCCCCTCTCTGAGAGCCAGCATCTCTGCCCTTCTGGGAAATGGAGCTTCCTGCTTTAAAGACTAGTAGCTCAGAGCAAATCCAAAAGTCATAGATTTCAAATGGCCCTGAGAAAACATGGTGATAAGTTTGGGGAAGTGAATCAGAAACATATGGATTAGATTTTGTGTGAAATTATGTACAGACTTTTATAGACAGAGAACATTCTCAAGAGAACAAGCACATTTTGACATTCCTTACCCACATCTCAAGCATTTGAGAGATGCTTGTGAGTAATTCCTTTAAAAAAAAATAAAAAAGCAAAACAAATAAAAAAATTTTTTTTTGATTTTCAGAAACTTGGAAAGTATGCTGTCACCAACCATTCTCTTTATATAGCAGAGTATGTTTCTGTTCCTGGTATAATACTCTCTCAGAAGAGGTAAATGGAAAAAGGGAAAGAAAGAAAAAAAAAGGGGGGGGGAGAAAATATGGCTTGCATTCAATATATTTCTTCAGCCATTTGCCACCTTTGAGAACTGTGAGAGGCTCTCTTAATTGCCACACATTTAGTTTCCTCCTATTTTTAATGCGGCTATAATATCTTCTCTGCAGTGTTGCAGATGAGGGACAATACCTACAATGTCACTGTATAAAATTTATTGCCCATGGGTCATGGTTAGCTCTTGATAAGGCCCTGAAAATTGTTACTGCATTGTCACATAAATCTGTTTTTGCTTATTCCCTAGACATATAACAATTTTTAAATCAAATTACTATTTAATTATTATTTGCATTAGACAAGGGAGCAGCTCATAATTGAGCTAGGTAATTGGTTAAGTGTACTGTTTTTAAAAGTCCTCAGAACTCAATTCAAATTCTGCTTCTACTTATTAGCTGTATGACTTTGCCAAGGGAATTAACTTCTGTAAACTTCATCTTTTTTTTTTTTCATTTGAAATAGGAATGATAGTGACACTCATTTGTTAGTGTTATGATGATGAAATAAAACAATGGGTATGATCTGCTTGACATAGTACCTGTATGTGATAATGCTAAAGAAATGGCAATGCCATCATCATCTCCTTCATCATCATCACCATCATTATCTCCATCATCATCATCATCATCTCCATCATTATCTCCTTCATCATCATCATCACCAACAAATATTCTTTTGTTATGGTTTAGATGTGGTGTCCCCCAAAAACTCACATGTGAGAAAATGCAAGAAGCTTTGGAGGAGAAACGATTGCATTATAGCCTTAGCCTAATCAATGAGTTAATCCCTGATAGGATTGTTTTTTTTCTTTCTTTTCTTTTTTTTTTTTTTTTTTTTGGTCCTGGGGATTGAACTCAGGGGCACTGGGCCACATCCCCAGATCCTTTTTGTATTTTATTAGAGACGGGGTCTCACTGAGTTGCTAAGTGCCTCACCATTGCTGAGGCTGGCTTTGAACTCGTGATCCTCCTGCCTCAGCCTCCCAAGTGCTGGGATTACAGGCGTGCACCACCGCACCTGGCTCCCTGATAGGATTAATGGAAGTGGTAGGATGTGGTTGGAAGAGGTGGGAATTGAGGCGTGGCTTTGGGATATATATTTGTATCTGGTGAGTGAAGTCTTCTTCTCTGCTTTCTGATCACCATAATGTGAGCTGCTTCTCTCCACCACCCTCTCCCTCCAGGATGTTCAGCCTCACCTCGAGCCTTGAGGAATGGAGCTGGCTTTCTATGGACTAAGTAAGACCTCTGAAATCGTGAGCCTTCAAATAAACTTTTCCTCCTTACAGTTGTTCTGCTCAGATCCTTTAGTCACAGCAGCAAAAAAGCTGACTAAAACATCTTTCTTCTTTCTTTTCCCAGTATTAGCTATCCCAGTTCCCTTAGGTAACAAAAAAAC
This sequence comes from Tamias sibiricus, assembly GCA_025594165.1. Taxonomy (NCBI): domain Eukaryota; kingdom Metazoa; phylum Chordata; class Mammalia; order Rodentia; family Sciuridae; genus Tamias; species Tamias sibiricus. Next base: position 20,181,215 of record CM046662.1, read on the forward strand.
CCATCTAAAATAAAATATTACTTACACAAATGCTGGGGCTTGTCTTCTCTTCTTGAGTTGACTCTCCTTATCATGACTTTCCAAATTTACCCCCAGGAAGCATTTAAGGCTATGTTTTCCCTGAAAAGATGGTGTCTAAGCATAGATGCGTTACAATTAAATTCATTAGTGTTACCGAATGGCAAAATGTTGATGTCCTAGCAACATATGCCCAAGGGATGAGCCAGTTTCATTGTGCTTAACTTGAAACCTGGAATTCTGAGCCATGGTTCAACAAAAAGAGCAGGAGACTAAACTTACACAATGAAAACTGCTTTGTCTTTTTAAAGGATCCGTTTTCAAAAGTGGGTGTTGAAGGAACATGTGATAAAACAATTTGCATATATACTGAAAGTGTCTTTTTAATCTTATACTTTGAAAGATTTATTTAGAATCATGACTTGACATCCTTTTAGTTCATGGGATGCAAATCGGCCACATATTTTTTTTAAATTATTTTTTATTCTAAGATGATACAAATGACAGCAGAATGCATTACATTTCATATTACACATATAGAGCCCCCCCTTTTTTTTTTTTACAAATCTCTGGTTGTATGCAAAGTATATTCACACCATTCATGACTTCATACATGCACTTAGGGTAATGATATCCATCTCATTCTACCATCTTTTTTTTTTTCTTCACCCTTTTGCCCCCTCCCTTCCCCTCCCTCCCCATTGGCCATTCTAGTATTCCTCTAATCCTCCTATGCTCCCCATCCCAACCCGACTGTGAATTGGCCTCCTTATATCAGAGAAAATATTTGGCATTTGGCTTTTTGGGATTGGCTAACTTCACTTAGCATTATATTCTCTAACTCCATCCATTTTTGCCACATATGTTTTGCAACACTCTTTTCTAAATTATTTTTAATGTTATGCTAATATTTTTGGTTGTGAAAAAGTTGTGTTTTTATGTTGCCTTCATTTTCATCTTAATATATTTTTAGTTGTAGGTGGACACAATACCTTTATTTTATTTATGTGGTGCTGAGGCTCGAACCCAGGGCCTCACACATGTGAGACGAGCGCTCTACTGCTGAGCCATAGCCATAGCCCCAGCCCTTCGTTTGTCTATTTTAATAAGTGGACCTACGTTTAAAAATTGTAAAGAAATATATGCCACCAATTTAGAAATAAAGAAAAGAGCTAGGGATGGAGACTTCAGGGACTAATTTGCTTTCTGCATCTCCTTGAGAGAAGTCTGTGGCGAGCAGTCCTAGCAGATGAGCATTGGAAGACACCTTGGAATAAATTTTTCAGCACATGTTTATGGTGGACCTGCTTTGAACCCAACACTACGCTAAATGCAAGGAATAAAAATAAAATGCATAAAATATAATCCTTGATTTTAGGAGGCTCACAATCCAGGTAGAGTATTTTTTTTTTTTTTTTTTTTTTTTTTGGTGGGGGTAGGTACCGGGGATTGAACCCGGGGCACTTGACCACTGGGCCACATCCCCAGCCCTTTTTTGTATTTTTATTAGAGACAGGGTCTCACTGAGTTGCTAAGTGCCTCACCATTGCTGAGGCTGGCTTTGAACTCGCGATCCTCCTGTCTCAGCCTCCCAAGTGCTGGGATTACAGGTGTGCGCCACCTCGCCCAGCTCCAGGTAGAGTATTAAAGGCTACTAAAATGCAAAATTTCTCAATAAAGTAAAATCTTAGACAGGAGACATTAGTTGACTTGGTCTAGGGAATAAAGGAGGGGAGGCACTAATAGTGCTTTACATCATAAGGTATCTCATTTAATTCTTACATCCTGTGACACATGCACCTAATTGTCTCCATTTGACAGATGAAGAAACTGAGGCCCAGAGAGGTTAAATGATCTCTCCTACTCACAACACGAAAAAATGGTGACCAACTCCATGATTGTGCTGATGGTCAGAGTTGGACAGAAATGATCCTTCTGATTTAGAGAGAGCAAGTGAGAGGGAAAAACTAGAGGGCAAGTCTTTTCATCTGTAAAATGGGTGACAACAACTATCAAGCAAGGTACAAAGGAGGCATTGTTTTTCTACGAACAGAACACTACAAAGATGATACGATTCATACTCAGTTTTTGATCTCTAAGTTCTTTGTCTTCTTTGATAACTCCCCTAAATCAAATCAGCCTCTCAAACAGTGCTCTGGATGTACTAAAACATCATTGCACTTCACATAATAAAACATCATCCAGTTTACGTGCAGATTATTTTTCCAATAACATTATAGTGACAAAAATCAACAAGTTTCTTGTCAGAACATCTTGGTCATTAAAAATGCATTAGCAGCTCATTATTCAAGATGCTGTACTAATTTTACTCATTTCCTATTGAAGCTTATTAAATACTAAGAGCCTAATCAACCAAAAGTAGTGTTCAGTGGCCACAAAGACTATGCTCCATTAAAGAAAAAAAAAAAAAAGCATCATGACAAAAGTGGTAATTATAATACATTGTATTTATTTGGCACTGAGCTCTTCTAATGGGATGACTTTGGGGTTTGTGTAGAGGGGGGTTGAGGATGCAATTTATTCAAAAGTAAAATTAAGGGGCTGTTTGAGAGAGAGAGGGAAAAGGAGAGTGAGTTTTTGTTAGCAAGACAATGAGGTTTTAAGGGCTTCTCAGAATTCTCCAGAAAACCAAGACTGTTCAAATGCTAAAAGTACTTCTGCAGTGGATTTTAAAAAAATTATGTGAATATCTGCGTACCTAGATTATCAGAACCAACCCTGAGCCACCTCACAACCAGAACTCTCCTCTCTGCTGCTTACTAGCCGTGTGACTTTGGACATTCTTAACATTTTATTTGACGCTGGTTTTGACTATCTTTTAAATATCATAATGTATCACATCTACATAACATATCACAGCCTGCCTGGGTTTTACTAAGATGTAGGAATATTATATATGGACTATAGGCACATGAAAGACCCTCCACCAATGGTGGTAACGTTCCTGCTCCATTCAGTGATGCGCTTTAAGGGCAGGGTTGGTATCTTATTCAATTTTGTACCCACAGCACCAGCACCATGCTTGGTATATGGTAGATATTCAGGATATGCTTGTTATCCTAAACGGCAGTCCCAAATCTGGAGCAATGCAACCTCTCCACGCGTCATAGCATTGTATTTTCTGTGGGTGTCAAATAAATGTTTGCTTTTGACTAATCAACTAGAATGTATTGACTGTTGACTTGATCCTGAGCTCTGTTTCACCCTTAAGGAACCTAAACTAAATCTGAGAGAAGCAAGGCTTATACATATGAAATAATGGGATAACACAGCTTTTGATATAATTCCATTTTCTCTTTTTCAGGCAACAAATCTTAGTTTTCCTTGGTGGAATTACCACTCTACCTTCCATGCTCTTAGGAGCTGTTTGGCATTCTCTAGAAAAATAAAATGCTGTTAAAATTATCCGCTGTAATCCCAGTGACTTGGGAAGCTGAGGCAGGAGGATTGCAAATTTGAGGCCAGCTTTAGCAACTTAGGGAGGACCTAAGCAACTGAGCAAGATCCTTCCTGAAAATTAATAAATAGATAAACAAACAAATAGATAAATAAATAAATAAAGGATTAATAAAGGGGGGGAGACATTAATGGTGCTTTACACGAGCTATCTCATTTCATTCTTTTTTTTTTTTTTTTTTTTTTTGTGGTACCGGGGATTGAACTCAGGGGCACTCGACCACTGGGCCACATCCCCAGCCCTTTTTTGTATTATTTTTACTAGAGACAGGGTCTCACTGAGTTGCTAAGTGCCTCGCCATTGCTGAGGCTGTCTTTGAACTCGCGATCCTCCTGCCTCAGCCTCCCAGAGTGCTGGGATTACAGGCGTGCGCCACCGCGCGCCCGGCTTATCTCATTTCATTCTTAAAACATCTTGTGACAACATCCTGGGGTGATTCAGTATGCACCCCAGGGTTCAATTTTCAGTACCCTGGCCCTCAGCAAAAAAAAAAAAAAAAAAAGTATTTATCATTGTAGTCATTTCTGCAGCATAACCACGTGGGCTACATTGGTAGCCACGTGACCCAGACCTCATCAATTGGAGAATCACACTTCTGTGGCTATAGTGATTGGTTTCAGAGATGGGCATAATGTTATCAAAAGCTTGTCACAAAGGTGTTTTCTGAAATGAACACTTCTAGAGGTTACTCGTTTAAGCTTGGAAGATATATTACCTGCAGAATATTCTAGGAGACAACGTGTTGTGGGATGTTCAGAGAATACAGCTTCTTAAGGTGCCCCAGCTCCCCATGGAAGATGCTTTCAGGGTGGTGATGATGGAACTGGCCCTTTCAGGCACAAGGTGCTACCAGGACTCAGGAAGCTCCTAGTGAGACATTCGACTCTAAAATCCAGCAGAATGGTTGGAAAAACTGACTTGAGTGATTCTTCTCAGTGTTTTGGCTCACCACGAACACCATCCACACGTTGTCCATAAGCCACATAATAAGAGCCAAATGTCCCTACGCTGGCATTGCAGCTGTCTGATGATGACAGTTATCTCTGGGTCCAGGAGGAGGTGAGGGACCCAGGCCTACTGCAGGCACGCGACTCAGTCAGAGCAAATGACTCTTCCTACTGGAGAATTCCGAAGAGCTGCTGGAAAAACTCTGCTCTCAGCTCATTCTAAGAGGTCAAGTTTCTGAACAGAGTTGCTCAAGCCTTTTTGCTGTCTAGAGGCAGAGACTGCCTGAGAGAGGAGTCCCAGAGAGAGATGGGGAAAACCGTGACGATTCCTCATGCTGTCATTTGAGCCCTGCCACCCAAGTCATGGTTGGAGAGCGATCTACTCCTGAACTTTTCCGATTTGCAGCTAACAAAATGTCCCTTACTCCTTTTGCTTAAGATAATTTAAATGTAATTTGTCCCTTGCAAATTATAACACAAACAAATACGTGACTCAGATGACAAATGTGTTGATTTTAGTAAACAAAGCAGAAATGATCTCTCCAGTTACTAAGATGACTTCTTAAAGCCCTGGAATAGACACTGGTCTTTGTAAATTGGAGAATATTTGGGTTAGTACCAAAGAGAGGACTGCTGGAATCAATTAATAAAAACAATATGGGCAATGATAAATGAAGAAAGAAAATGTAGAAATAGTCTGATGTGACAGAAAGGGCACCAGAGAGAGGGTCAGAGTTCATTCTTTGTTCCACCTCCAACTAATCATGTGACGATGGAAGATTGCTTTTCCCTTTGGGGGACTCATCTTCCCCTTGTGTCAGTGCACAAAAGTGAGCTCAAAGTTCTCTAAGATTCTCTCCAACTCTACCTCTAAGCGTCTATGGAATCTCAAAAGAATGCTGCTAGTCCTATATATCTACACATGTCCATAGTTACTTATCTGCTCTTGAAATATAGATTCTCGTCCATTTTTCATGTCCCTGCCCCCGACTTCTTATTCACTTGACAAAGAGCAATCTCTTTTCCTCCTGTTCTGAATGAAAGGGAAATGGACAGGCTACATTCACTTAAAAGCTGTGACTCTGAAGCTTTGAAAGCCCTTGATTGTGCCCTGAAATAGCTCATTTCTGAGTGAGGGCAAAGAAAGCAGCAGGGAGGGGCCGCGTGGTTAATTGCGCTTCCGTGGAGATTAAAAAGCAAGGGAGGAATTTGCAGGCGTTTTGCTCTTTCTGAGTCCTCTTCCTCTGCCCTCTTCCCTTTCAGTGGGAAGGGTTTAGGCACTCAGGTCTAAATTAAGATTCATGATGTATTGTATGCAAATCAGATACTGAATTAGCACTGTAATGCAGCCCATAGCATTTGCTGAAGTAGCATTACATATCCCCAGAAGAACTATTTTCCTATTCATAATCCAGTGAAAACTGAACTCCAGATCTCACCTGGGCTCATGTCCCACTTGGAATGTGTTTCGGGGTTACAACCATCGCAGAAGGACTTGTAAAACCAATTGGAAATATGCACTTTGGGCTTCAATGGGAGACTTAGGAATATATTTTTGAATTCCAAGTCCCCAAGTTACTATCTGACACTACTCTGCAAATTTATTTGCATATATACGGCCTGTCACCACCTTGGAGGGAGGGGCTTCATCTTATTTATTGCTGAATACACAGCCTGGCATAGAGTAATTGATCAATAAATGTTAATTGAATGAGTAAATGTTAATAAGGGATTTATGTGAACTCTTTTAATTAACCAGACATAAATTGATGTCTATCAGAGTTTTTGATGAGCATGAGAAAAATCACAGATACATAGCTCAGAGCCATTACAATTTTTAACCCCAAACAAGCACATCCAACACTATGGATGCCTTCACTGTGGATAGACGTGCAGTGTTGACTCTTGGAAATACTGGTAATAGTTTATGGTCCTATGGGTTTAAAAAATCCACATTGAGAATCTTTGATCTCTTAACCCCTTGTTTTTGGCATGTGAGGTATAGAAAAAGATTTGTTTTCTTGACAAATGTCTGAGCCCCCCATTTAGAGAGAATTCAGTGTCGTCTTGGATGAGAGAGAGGCTTGGGCAGATGAATCTTGCAGTCCATGAATCTGGTTGATCTCAGCCTCTTGAGAAAGGACCAAGACATGCTGGAGGTGTTGTGGAAGAAGGGAGAAGCAGGAAGGGTCGAGAGAGCTAGACTGATGGGGTGGGGTGAGGGTGAGGCAGAACTGTGTCCTGTGACTCCTCCTGTGACCTCTCGGATTTTTTTTTTTAAAGTCACCAAACCCTTAATCTTCTAGTTAGACTTTTCATTTCTCCTGTTTGGATCTGTAGGGCCTGAGATTCTCATTGGAGAGTGCTGTGAGATGCACAGAGAAAGTATTTGCAGATTCAAAGTCAAAGACGTCCATGATAAGTCACACCCTCAAAGATCTGCAGAAATTATGGTCTGCTTCCTGAGCCGGGGTGGTTCAGCTCTGTGAGGGAGGGCGCCCAAACTGGGTGGCAGCTAAGGCAACGGGACGTTTGTAAAAACAAACAAAAACAAACACAAGACAACAAAACAAAAAAGATTGTACAAACAAATGCCTTGTGATTGAGTTTGAATCCCAGCTGTCCTCCCAGTTCTGTGGCTCTAAGCCAACTCCTGCCCCCAGCCTCCACTTCCTCAGTGCCCTCTGCAGGAGGCAGGGACAGTGTTGTCACAAGGAGACTGGAGAGTTCTCATCAGGGCGCTCCACCAGCAGCTGTCACTATTTCAAGGTGAACGGATTCACTCAGAGCTCCCGGACCAGAAAGGGCCAAAGCAAGGACTGGAATCCAGCCCTCCTGCTACCCACCATTGGCCCTTTGCCCACACTCAGAGGCGCCATCTTTATTTTCAAGGTAACATACACATGGAAGTGCCCGCCTTGCATTTTGTGAAGGGCCAGCTGCTCCTTGACAGAAAACATCCTGCCTGACCTGTCATTAGGACTTCACAACTGTTTTAAATAATAACAGTGAATTATGACTTCCTTTGTATTTATTAGAACAACACTATGGGAAATTGTTATGGCATCCTTGGGGAGATGAAGAATTTAATTCCATGGGAATCCCATTGTAGTCTTCCATTCAGGCTCTCTTTGCCCAGGAGGAATCACGTTTGTCACCTGATGTCTCACACGAGGTTTATTGTCCTGTTGGAGCTGTCTGCAGGGGTGAAGGGCTGCCTGCTAGAGCTGTCTGAGCTGGGAGCTTTGGTGAGGCGGTGGAGCGGGAGCCTGGCTGGACAGGGAGCCTATTATCTGGGTTCAAGAACCAAAGGTATTTTGGGGACAGTCACAATAGGTTCATTTCCCATCTTGGGACCTCAGTCAGTGAAAGCAAAGAAGATAAAGGTTTGGATTAGATAAATTTTAAAGATTTTTACAGCTTTGGCATTTTACTATTCTAATAATTTGGATCCAGCTTCATAGTTGGTCCAGGAAGGAGGCGTCCCTCTGATGACCTGGCTCTGCACGCACACTGCCTAGAGTCTCCCCATCTCTGCGTGTGGACTAGAACGTGAGACCCTGGTCCCTCTGAGCCCTCAGTGAACAACTTGGAATTGTCAGCTTTGTCTGGTCACTGGGACCTTTCTTCTTACTCTGTCCTCAGCACCTGGGATCTGCCTGGACTGTTCTTAGATAATATTCTCATTACATTTTCTTTGAAGATGCCAGAGTTTTTAAGAGTCTCAATGAAAAAAAAAAAAAAAAAGCTGGATGTTGTGTATGAAAAATTGTCGAGGTTCTTGACGCTGTCACCTTCCTCCTGAGGAGACTTCATTTTCTTCTGGCCAATAGAGTAGGAGCAGCTCATGCTTGTCAATCATGGTTGAAACTGCTCTGAACTGGTGAGTGCTGTCATTTGTCCTTACTCTTGGCCTTAACCAGAACCTGGAATGTTCACCAGGGGCCCTCTTTCTGGGTTTGTGAACTCCAGTCTTTGTCTCTCCTGCTCTGTGAGAGTTAGTGTTTTGCCAAGGGGCCTCTGCCTGGTTTCTTGGCCTCTCACTCCCACCAGTTTGGGAGTCAGCAAATATTAAGGTACAAAAAGGAGCAAGATAGCAGGCTCACTTCTCTTTAAATCCCTTTTCTCTGGGCTCTCAGGCCCTCAAGTTCTGACTGCCTGGATTTTTCTCTGACACCATCAGGCAGACTCTCTCTCTCTCTCTCTCTTTTTTTTTTTTTTTCCTTTTATTTTAGCCCAGGTTTTCAAGTTGCTTTCAGTAGGGAGGCTGGTCTCAATCAAGCTCCTCCCTATAGTTAGAAGAAAATTACGGAATGGCTTAATTTCAATCATGAACTTCAAAAAGCTATTGCCTAACTGCTCTGGTAAAAGAACATTCGTTGAACACATCTCAGCTTGCATGCCACTGCTGACTTTTATTCATTCATTCAACCATTGTGTATTGCTTGCCACTATTCTAAGCAGTGCATACTCAGAGCTGGGAATGCAATGGTGAGCCAAACATGAGGTCCCCAACCTCATAGTCTCCTTGGGAAGTCTGTCTGTTAAATAGTACGTTGATAAAAACTGTCATAAGGTCTTTGGAGTACAACAAAATCAGGACCCCGTCAGAGAATAACAGGGTGGGAATCATTCAGGGAGGGATGGTGGTCAGGGATGGCCTCCTTGAAGAGTCCTTCAGGTTGGGAGTGGAAGGCTGCATTGGAGTTAGCAGGAGAGAGAAGATGAGAGGTAAGTGGGTGGGAATCCAATCCTAGCCAAAGGACCAGCATGCATCATGACCACGAGAGAGTGACGAGCTTAAGGAACCTTTAATAACAGAAAGTGAGTGAGTTTGGATGAAGCACAGAAATCAAAGGTGAAATGAGGTGGGATGGGGCCAAGGATGAGGATTACCGGCCCAGCCAAAAGTTTGGATTTCATCCCAAGATGACTTGGGGGTCACCGCAAGACTTTTAAGCAGGACAATGCTGAGATCTTATTTATTTGATGATGATTATTATGGATGTTGTAAGGAAAATGGATCTGTGTGTTGAGACAGGGCATGCTTCAGAGAAACTACGTTTAAAGTAATTACAGTGGTCCAGTTGAGGGAGGTTGGTGGCTTGGACCATCACAGGGGCAGTGGAGATGGAAAGAGGTAGTAAATTTGAGAAATGTTAAGAGGGAAAGATAGCAATAGGGTCTGGTCATGCGTGGATTGAGCTGGAGGATAAGACTGAGCAAGGAATCAGAAATGACCTCCAGGCTTCTGGCTTCGGTAGCCATCTGTGGGTCCACCGTGCTAGGGCTGCCATATCAAAGTACCACATGGTGACGGTTTAAATGACAGAAGTTCATTATTGCAAGGTTTGGAGGCTAGAAATCCAGAATCAATGTGTGGGCAGGTTTGTTGACTTCTGAGGGCTGTGAGAAAGAATCAGCTCCATGCCTCTCTCTGGCTTTCAGTGGCTTGCTGGAAATCTTTGACATTCCTTGGCTTGGTGTAGTACTCCCATGGTCACCCCATCCTCACCTGGCATTCTCCCTAAGACATGCCTCTGTGTCCAAATTTCCTCTTTTTATAATGACACTGGTTGTATTAGATTAGGTTTCACCCTACTCATCTCGCCTAATTGTATCTGCGATGACTCTATTTATAAATGAATTCACATTCCATGGAACTCGGGGCTAAGACCTTAACATATGAGTTTTCAGAGACATAAATTCAATCTGTGATTATCCCTTAACATGTGACAATCTCTGTGCCTCTGTTTCTTCACCTGCAGATTGGGGATAACAATACTCACTCATAGAGGAGTTATAAAGAATGAACAGAAGACATATTTAACATACCGAGTACAGTATTTGGCCTAGGATGGGATTCAGGAATCATTAGTGCTGTTCTTCCCTATTGTCTGACCCCCCAAAAATGCAGAACTTCACATCAAGAGGGAGGAGAGAGAATCCATGAGGGAATCCTCTTAGGATACCTGCGGTCTCCCAGTCTCTGAGGTCACTTAGCTTGTGGCTGGCTTGACTCCCCATAGCTAGGTCAACCCAAGAGTTGGAATAATTGAGACTGCTCTGGTCAGGGAACAGCATTGACTTGGGTGTTGAGACTCTTTTGTTTTGATAACTGCAAGAACCTGCTCCCTCTGGCCCTGAGATTTCTTTCTTTCCTTCTCCTGAATTGGCATATTTGTTTATTTCTCAGTTTATGAAAGTGTCCTAAATTTGTTGATGCAGCAAACATATTTCAACTCCGATTGCTATGCTGAAGAATAGAAGATATTCTGCTTTGCAATGAACTCTATATTAATTGCCTATAGACAACATGCTATATGAAAAAAAAATTACTAAGTGAACTAACTACAGGTATTAAATGCTGAAAATGTTAACAGTTGTTATAATTTATTTTATTCCACAGTCGAGGAAGTTTTCAGATATCAGCTGTTCCCACGCAATTTCAAAGGTGCAATTGGGAATAGGGGACTCTCAGGGGAACTCTTAGAGTAGTGACCTGGTAGGTAAAATACATGCATGCCTTTGATAACACATGCAAAGGGATCGCTCTACAGTTGACCTCACTGGTTTCATTCTCAGCAAACTGACCTGGGCCACTCCACAGGGCTGTTATTGTTCCTGATATTAGTACATGTTCTGTTTTTACAATAAAGTCACGACTACCAGAAGATGCCATTTTGACATGTATGGCATCAGGACCTCCACAGTCTCCACGGGTTTTCTCCTCTCTAGCCATTATGCTCTTATAAAATTTTACTTGGTTTTCATAAGAACTCGAGTCATTTCTCATCAGCCTTGCAGACACTGTGGCTGCTGGGCTGAGATTTCTCTAAGAAACATCAAGTTACAGTTTGTTGTAACACAACAACATGTTGCGTGTAAGACATGCTGGGCCTGTGCTAAGTGATGGATAGCCATGCTCTAATTTAATTCTCTTATTGGTTCCATGCAATTTCATAGGTGGGAAATGAGTCTTTATTATTGTTATTATTATTATTTTTTGGTATGGGGGATTGAACTCAGGGGCACTCGACCACTGGGCCACATCCCCAGCCCTTTTTTGTATTTTATTAGAGACAGGGTCTCACTGAGTTGCTAAGTGCCTCGCCATTGCTGAGGCTGGCTTTGAACTCGCGATCCTCCTGTCTCAGCCTCCCGAGTGCTGGGATTACAGGTGTGCGCCAACATGCCCAGCTGGAAGATGGGTTCTTAGAAAGGGTTCGCTCACTCAGCTAAGGCCACACAGGAAGTGGAATTGACCCCAGGTCTATCTCCCCTGGGTTCTGAACCACTATGGAGTCTGCCTTCCCTGTTCTCTGGCTTCAGTATTCCAATGCCCCAAACGCACCTTGTGGATATGGTCTCTTTCCCTTCTTTGGTCTCTGGCACTCTGCTGGTGACTTTCAAGGCTGGTATTCACAGTCATGTGAGGGAGAGCCCTGCACCTGGCCACTGCATCGCCATCTTGCCCAGGAAGCCCATTCACATGCGAGGAGTAATTACAAGCTGCAATCAGAGGCACATGAATCAGAGATTCCTTCCCTTTAAATATTTTGATTTACTTGCCACTTATTTGAGCTCTAAACTATATTTATGTCTCTGTCTTTCTGAAATGGATTTCAAAAGGAATGGGAGACATGGGTGGGAATATGGAAGCTTCTCTTTTAGGGGACAGTCAGCTGGGATTGTTTACTGGAGGTTGATTTCACCCTTGGATAATCAATGTGGTCCCCTTCTCATTGCCCTAATAACACTAATTATGCTTTTAGCTGCTGATAGTTGGTCTGCTCCCTGGAACAATGAGGAATAGCGGGACAGTTCTGAGGTAGCAACCGCAGCAGTGCCATCTGCATGGTAGCACCTGAAAGTGGCTTTAAATGAGCTCCCTCACAGGGGCTGTAGCTTTCATGGCTGTGTGACTCTTGATGTGCCTCCTCTTAATATGGGACGGGACAAATGAAAAGGAAAAATATAGAGACTGTGGTGGTGGGAAAGCAGTAGGACCTTGGGTCTGACCCAAGAGACTACATCCACAATCTCAGAATTATCTTCTTAAAATTAACAATAATCACCATTCCCCCCCCCCCCAGAAATTTCCATGAAGTATGCATTGTCATCATCCCCATTTTCTGTATTAGAAAAATGAGGCTCAGCGAAGTGACATAATATGTCCCAACTCACTCCTTGATACATACCTGACCTGGGGCTCAACCCCGACCTGTCTACAACAAAAGCTTCCATGCACTTGACCACTACAAGTTCAAATTTACAAAGGAAAGTCACCGTAAGGTCATGGGGCGACTGGTTAGCATCTCATGCACTTGACCACTTCGAGTTCAAATTTACAAAAGAAATTCACCATCATGTCATGGGGCAACTGGTTAGCATCTCAGAGAGAGAGAGAGTTCTGGTCCTGCCTCAATAATCTAAATCACAACCTGGCCATTTATTTGGAGTTTAAGATGAATCACCCCTTACTAATAAAGATTTAAAATACATTATTTCAATTAATTTCCATGAGTTTCCTAATGAAAGGTGTACTCTTTTGGGAAGAAATTTAGGTTCAGAAACAAGAAGAGCTGTACTCGGGGCATGCCACTAGCAAGTGACTGAGTTGGGGTCCAAAGATATGTTTTATTTCATTTTCATTATTCTACTCACAGCATAAATGACTTGGAAGCTTCTTTATCAGCTGGAAATTTGAGTTGAGCACATTTCCATGAGTCTTGAAACAGCCTTCTTAACTCGTAAGCTGTTGAGGTCTTCTCCTTTGTAGAAATATGTTTGGAGGAGTGGGTTCCTCTTTAGCACTTTAAATCCATATGAGCCCAGTAATCACATATTTCCAGGCAGACACAGAGCTTTTGGCTCACTCTAATTCTCCTCCCTCAGGGCTCAGATCACATCATCCTGTCCTCAGATTCTATGTGGATGGTTAATCCAGTGTGGCCCGAAAGGAGGCCAGGGCCGGGCCCTCCTCTGCTCACCTGGAGAAACAGCTCTGTTCACCTGAACCCCGGGACTCTTCTCCTTTCTACTCTCCACTCTCCTCTGACCCTATTCCACCTTCATTCTCTGACTCTCACATTTTCCACACTGATCGTCCTACTCTCTATGTCTTCCCCCTGAAAACAGACACAGAACAGACACAGTTCCTAAAAGCCACAGATGGATTATCTCACTCTTTTTTTTTTTTTTTTTTTGTGGTACCAGGGATTGAACTCAGGGGCACTTGACCACTGGGCCACATCCCTGGCCCTTTTTGTATTTTATTTAGAGACAGGGTCTCACTGAGTTGCTAAGTGCCTCGCCATTGCTGAGGCTGGCTTTGAACTCGCGATCCTCCTGCCTCAGCCTCCCAAAGTGCTGGGATTACAGGCGTGCGCCACCGCGCCCGGCGATTATCTCACTCTTTTCCTGGAGAGAGTCTCTCATTCCCCTCCAAAGGAGATGAGGAATGTAGAAGAGAGAAATGGCTGAACGACTCTTGAGTGGTCGTGAAATTCAGCACAAACATTTCCCAATCCACATAGTAAAACCTGGAGCAAAAGAAAGCAGTGGAGTGTGGGATTATGGGTAATGGAGTTTTCTGGATGCTTCAGGATTAATCTTTCTGTGGTGTCGAGTCTACTTTCTTGTATCTGTAAGAGTGGCACCTGAGTCATCATGACTCTTTATTGACTGAGGATTTTGTATAGACCAGAAGTCGCTGTTCTGGGCAGCTGTGGGCTTCCAAGTGACTCAGGTGAACCCAATGTTGGGATTTCCTTTCCCTTGTGAGATGAAGTGCATCCTAAAAGTTTTGTCTTCTTTCCTCAATCATGGCATCTGGAGGCTCTCTAGGTTTTCAGTAAGTTCAATATTTATTTATTTTTTTGTGGTGCTGAGGACTGAACCCAGGGCCTTGTGCATGCAAGACAGGCACTCTACCAACTGAGCTATATCCCCAGCCCTAATATTTATTTTTTTAAATGAAATAGTGTTAGTCTGACATTTCTAATGTTGAAGGGGTAGGGCTTCTTGCCTGGGTTCACTCTGACATCTTGACTGGAAGTTGACTCTATGTCTCTAAAGTAAACTAGCCCTCAGCCATCAGGCATTGACAAAGGTGAGGGCAATTTTATTTTACAGGATTTGTCTAATAGCCTATTTCACAAAAGTGAGCAAGAAGGAAAAGAAAAGTGATCAATAAGTTAATAAGCTACTATTTCCTTTAGTTCTTAACGACACATCTGAAATATAGGCATTGATTATCCACATCTTGGAGCCTGAAAAGATTGAAGTTCAAAGAGTTTAAGTAAGTTTCCCAAGGTCAGCAAGGAAGTGGTTAAGAGAGGATTTGAATTGGGAGTTCTCTACTTTCAATATAGCTGCTTATCCATTGGTCTACACTGGCTGGGATTTAATCCACATTCTTCCCTATGTTGATAGCCTTGACCAAGTTCCTCCTGCAAAGGTCTAAGGCATCACACTGTCATCTGCTCAGACAGTACCAGATCTTCCATCTGCCCACCTCCTTCCTTAGCAAATAAACTATCCTGTCATACAGTCAACCTGCGAGAGTTGCCCATAATCTCAGATGTGAGTTCATTCTCCAAACCAGTGATGTCTGGCTATGCAACTTGGCCAAATCTGGTCACATTTGTGAATTTAATTTCCTGATTCATATGGGGAGATGAATAATTCCTCACATCAATATCCAGTGTTCAAGCACATTATCATTCCCATGGTTTTATTTTGCCTCCAGGCAGTTAATTAGTTATTAAAAATACAGCTCAGTTACTGAGCACTTATTTTGGATCCAAAAATCTTTCTGTATTCATGGTGTAGTTTATTCTCATAGTGCCTCTGTGGAGAAGAGGGTGTATCATTCCCATTTAAAAGACTAGGCAACTAAGATAAGTGACTCATCGATAGCCATATACCCACCTCATCCAAACTTGAGGCATAAAAAGCAAACAACAACAACAACAACAAATAGAACCACCAACCCTTGGGAACTCGGCATTGTTTTTCCCAAGCTGCCTTCCCAGTCTTATTGACCTTCTAGTGTGATGAATGTCACCTGAAGAACATGTCACTGGGTAGATATCCAGAAGAGCAGTGCAGGTAACATATGAAGTCACGAAGTAAGGGAGCTAGTCTGAATTAGGAGCTCCAACGCACAACTTCTACCTTCGACAGAGAGGGATAAAGGGTTCTTCCCATTTTTCAGAGAACAAGATGAAGGCCTAGGGGTCAAGTTCATGGCCAAGTCCACCCATCAGCAGATTCACGATTAAAACCAAAGTGGGCTTTACTTCAAGGAGGGGGTTTTCGTGACACAGAGTTAGTCTCTGGTCG
The DNA here is from genome assembly GCA_025594165.1 of Tamias sibiricus. Lineage (NCBI taxonomy): Eukaryota > Metazoa > Chordata > Mammalia > Rodentia > Sciuridae > Tamias > Tamias sibiricus. The sequence continues at coordinate 20,197,007 of CM046662.1, forward strand.
AACTCACAAGGATGTGGAGACTCGGAAGTGCAGGGCCGCTGCCGTCCCGGAGCGAATTCCATTTGTACGAGGCCTCCGGGTACAGCTCCCACTCCTTGCCAAGGTCTGGAGGCTGCCCACGGTCTTTCCTCAGGCAGTCCCCCCTCCTGTGGCCCCCGCTGTCTAAAGTGAGCCAGCATTCGCTTTTTCCAGAAGACATTGTCCCCGTTGGCAAGGTGCCAGGTGTGGTTGGGGTGGGCTCTGGCCAGGGAGGGTAGGAGAGGCGTGAATAGAGGGACAGCTGGATTCTGTGCCCTGAGTTTGGCAAGGAGAAGCACTCAGGGGAGCTTGCGTCCCGGTGATGAGCTTTCAGGGAGTCGAGGTTTGAACTTGGCTCTGAATAACCTCCTGCTGGATCTGCTGTGATGACGTGGAGCCCTCCCTCCGAGAGCCCCAGAGCCCTCTCGGATGTGCCCACTGCAGCCCTCCACACAGGGACATGTCCTTCAGGTGACATGTGTCACTCCAGAGGTCAGCCAAGGCTGAAGGACAGCTTGGGGAAAACCACCCCCAAGAGTGACTCTTGTTTTGTGCTCTACCTTCCTTCTTCTCTCCTTCCTTCAACTTCTCAACGCTTTTCTGTTTTCCTCCATCATGGAGTCAGTAAATCCAGGGTCCAAATACCAGCTCCTCTTATAATCTGCTGTGCGACTCTAGGAAGACTGCCTAATTTCTCCCTGTTTCAGCTTTTTTTAAATTTTTTTTAAACCTGTGAAATAGAGATGATAAATCTTTATAGTTCCTATGAATCATAAATTGAGTATATTAAATGCCTGCTATTTTAAAAAATGACAATACTTTAGTATTACTATTATGTGTCATGGAAACCAGATGAAGGATTTTACTTTATCTCCAGGAATACCAAGTGTGTCACTGCAAATCAAGACTCTTAGGAACAAACCCTTGACAAGGCCCAAAAGGCTTTTAGGAATAAAAATTGTACTTACTACAGCTACAGGAAAATATTGCAGATGGCTAGAGGATTAATGCCACAGAATGTAAAGATTTCTCTATGCCCCTATACAGATGTCCCTGTCTTCTTCGTTCATCTGTCACTGAACAACATACACACTCATGGAACATGCCCCTCTTCAACCCTAAAGAGTGTGGAAAAATGATTACAAGTTCATTGCCCCAGCTTTTGAGAAGGCGAGGCATCTGCTGTGATGATGGCTGGGCTCAGGGACCCTGTTAGTAGAAGACTCTGTTAGCCAAGGAAGCTGACCACGGGACGTGTTGGAGGTGCCCTGGTTCAATACGGGCAGTTCCTAGAGTGAAGGCTGGGGTTAGCGGTCCCCTGTGGGTACTTAACTGTCCCAGGTTGGAGGCTATCCACTCTGCACCAAGCTCTCTGTTCTCCCACCAAGTGGCCGGCGGTGTCTCACAGGTTAGCACGTAGATAACCAGGTCCTACATCTGGGAGATTGGAAGCCCCGATCTCCACATTGGGGGATTTAACAAGATCAAGGAGGAGAGCACTAAAGCAAAAGGCAAGAGACCACAAATAGCTGCATGTTCTACACGTTCAAGGTTAAATATTATGAGTGCGCTTCTAGATGGAGGATGGAGAGTTACGGAGAGGGAAAAAAAGGAAAAGAACAAAAAAAAAAAAAAAAAAAAAGAAAGAAAGAAAGAAAAGAAAAAGAATGCAAGCCTCTTATCTGAAATTGAAATCCTTCCCCTGAAGAAGCACACATCTGGAATTCATTCCCTGAAGCAGCGGGCCACAGACCAGCTCTCCACCAGGACCCTGCCCTGCCTCGCGCGCTGGTGACTGAGCGCAGCCTGTGCTTTGCAAGGGGCTGATAGAACTCTTCTCTGACAAATATTTTTGCCAAAGTTAGTTTTCAAGTCATGGCTCATAAATATACAGTATTTCACTGCGAAGTACAGAATGTCCTCCTGGGGTTGACAAGCAAATAGTTTTCATAAATAACCCTCTTGACACGTGCAAGATGTTAACATTTTTTGAGGTTTTTGGGCAGATTTAATTGCTCGATTCAGTCTGGAGCCACAACCGGGCTTGGATGTTACCTCTTGGGGGCCCCTGGAGATGTTTTCCTTGGCTTGAGGGTCCTTGTGTTCCTTGTCAGTGGCAAGGACAAAAGTGTCTCTTCAGAAGATTCTGGGCCGTGGCCGAGCTCTGCCCAGAGTCTGACCAGGTCAGCACTTGAAGGGACACACAGGGGACAGCCAATAAAATGCAATCCCTTATGCTAGAGGAGGGCTGGGATGAGCCACAGTATTGACTGCTGTGGAGGTATCAATTGGCCAGCCTAGGGTACATCTACATAAAAGAAGGAGAAAGTACCAAAGAAACATATTTTGATAGTATTTTTTTTTTTAAACAGCAAATTTTGGATAGATCCTGGAGTAGACCAAGTCAGAAGCACAACAGATCTTTAAGTAGCTGGTGGGACAGATTGAGATTTGTCAAAAATGTGCTTCACACTAACTTCCACTTCTGAATTGCACTGAAGTCTGGTCTACCTGGGCAGACCAGACTTCTACTGAAGCGGGCATTACATTCATGAGCTCTTTGATATCATTTATGTGGTGCTTTAAGGTTTTCCAAGTGCACCTACATCCATAACTTTAACTGAACCCCGGAATAGCCCGGTGAGATTAATACGGCAGGTGCCTTCATTGCCATTTCACATGGGAATGTAGAAGCCAGGTGACAAGATCATTGGGAAGGGCTTCCCAGTATTAAATGTTGGAGCAAGAACTTGAATTTGAGCTTTGGTCTCTTGGAGCTATGTCAACAAATGGCTTGATTGATAGAAACGTTAGGAAAGGAGAGAGCAGGACCCAAAGGAAATGAGTATGGAGATGGGAAGATTTTGATGCGGGAACAGGAAAGAAATCTCTAAGTGTATGGGGACTCTGTCCCCATGGGAGGCCAACAGCGTGTGATTTTTATTATGCCTGAAGTGAGCACTGGGAACTGGGACAGTCACACAGGCCCTCATATGCTCCCTGCTTGTGGCTGATGCTGGTGACAGACACGTATCACCATGATGCTTGGAGGTGTTAGAAGGGCCCTTGTTTCAATGCATTAGCAGACTGCGTGGCAGCTCGATTCTAAAGATGGGTCTAGCTTCACCTGTGAAGACGGGAACTTTCAAAACAATTTAAAAAACAACCTAAGAAATCTCTCCCTCTCCTCATTTGTTAGGTATATCTATTTTGGTACATTGACCAAAAAAGGTCTCAATCAATTTGTAATGGAAGTTTGATAACATGGTAGCAATAACCACTGTCCTCTGACTGCCGAGCCATGCACCAGTCTGAGAGTCAAGCACTTGATCTATGGAACCAGTTTATTGAGTGGGCTGCAATCAAGAAGAGCACAAATAGAAAACAGATTTCTTTTTCCTCCACAGGCTGCGCTCCAAATGCTCTGTGGATTCCCCCAGCCTCCTGCTGACGTCCTGGGAAGATCCATGCTCTGCCTTCTCATCAGTTTTGGTTAACAACTTCTCTTCTGGTCACTCGCACTTAGTTTTAGGTATGAATGATCCCTTCCAGGCTACAGTCAAACTTCAATCTCCCAACCCCAAAGTTCTTCCCATCCCCGCTGCAATGGGCTTGGGTAGGGGAAAAGTGGTCTCCCTCTTTTTTTTTTTTTTTTTTTTTTTGTACTGGGGATCGAACTCAAGGGCGCTAGACCACTGGGTCACATCCCCAGCCCTTTTTTTGTATTTTACTTAGAAACAGGGTCTCACTGAGTTGCTAAGTGCCTCACCATTGCTGAGGCTGGCTTTGAACTCGAGATCCTCCTGCCTCAGCCTCCCAAGTTCTGGGATTACAGGTGTGCGCCACCGCGCCCGGCTCCCTCTTTTTTTTTTTTTGCTTGTCCTTAACTTTATTTTCTGTTTCTGTAGCTGGCCCTTTTTAGTCAGGGTTGGGGTTAGAGATTAATGGAAAAGAGACCTTCTTCTATGAATGCTGCAATTAGCCATTAGTGCTGTCTTTGGGACAAATACCCTTCTGCTAACATGCAGGATGCCCCCCCCCCCCCCGCATGCACATGCAGATTTCCAGGGCCTAAATGAACATTCAAGCTGACTTTTATGGGAGGGTGGGTACTGGGGATTGAATTCAGGGCACTTGACCACTGAGCCACATCCCCAGCCCTATTTTGCATTTTATTTAGAGACAGGGTCTCACTGAGTTGCTCGGTGCCTCACTTTTACTGAGCATGGCTTTGAACTGGCAATCCTCCTGCCTCACCCTCCCGAGCTGCTGGGATTATAGGCATGCATCACCACGCCCAGTCTCAAGCTGACCTTTTATGACACTGCTCTGCATCTACCCTGGTACTGCACTCCAGAGCATCTTATTGCTGGGACCCACCAGAAAGGCTTTGACTCTGCTGGCTTCTTTGGTAACCCTTTGAACCATGGGGAACTCTCACATTCTGCCTTGTCAAGGGCTGGGCAAGCTCTTTTCTATCAAGCCCCATCTTCGGACCCTACTATGGTATGTGGCTTCACTACCCCCCTCCGCTGGCCTTTTGGAAATAACAGGTTCTGAAGTCACGGATGCCATCCAGTGCATGCCATGCTATGCCAGGTGGCTTCTTTTGGCTCCTGTCCTATGATAGCACAGAATCTTCCCATTCTGCACCTTTGTAAAGACCTGGGCAACACCAAGATGCTGACCTTGGTTCATCGAGGCACCCCCAACCTCTATGAGTGTTTTTCTTGGCTACTATTCCCTCTTCTACCACACTGAGCTTATGCAGGGGCACGCCCTTTCTTGTTCCTGGGCTGGAGAAAGGTCATGCAGCAGAATCCTCTTCTAAATTGTTTCAAACCCCTTAGAATGTATTGTTGCTGGACTAGTTCTGCTAGCCTACCTTTTATTAAGTGCATCCAAGGGAACTAGCACCTTTGTATAGCGTATAGGGGTTTTCTTAGTTTCCATTATAGGCAGCGTGGAAGCTTTAAATAGGCAGCGTGGAAGGTTTAATTGAATTTAGGCACAATACGGGTTTAAATTTTGCACCTATTTATATACACACACCATAGAATAAGGCGTACCCATCTTAATGATGAAGACACTGAGGCTCAGAGGGTTCAGTGATTTGCCAAAAGAAATAGCAAGGCTGTGGGCGAGTCTGGACTGGGCCTTGCCCTGGTCTGTATGATCTCAAAGCCAGTGCCTCTAACATGGGACTTGAAGACAGTGAGAAAGTTATTGGCCAATACGCCTGCAGAGGTAAAGATCGAAGTGGTGGGAAGGACACATTCTCAAATCTGGGTCCTGTTTGTATTCATTTTCTTTTAAATAGTTGTCCTTTATTAGACTAAAAAACAGTACCCTGAAGCCTTGGTTTGGGTTGTTGATCTGTGGCAGTGGGGCTGATGTGGCTCAGTTAATTCACTTCTTATGAAAACCAATGATACCAGCCTTCACTGATAAGTACAAAGGACCCCAGTGCAGGTCGGGAAGCCCAGCACAGACAACGATGCTGTTAGAGGGGACAACAAAGGTGTGGCAGCACATCCTGTGTGACAGCAGTTCCCTTGATGATCTCCTGCTTGTATTCAGATCAATAATTATGCTCTGCCTGGGAACATACATTTTCCCTTTCAAAATACATTCACATCTGTGATTGCTTTTCTGTGTCCCCTGTCATAAAGCAGTTACAACAAGGACTCCATTACTGACCCATTTCCACATAAGAAAACCAAGATCATGGAAGATGAAGGGATTTCCGGGTTCCCCGCAGGAGAGCCGCAGAGGAAGGAATGGAAATCCCATCTCCTCCCTCAGAGTCCTTGGTTAAAGTGAGATGCTTCAAAAATACAGTATCTTTAAAAGACAGCAGAAAAGCAGCTGTCCTTGGCTGGCTTTGAACCTGGAGCTCCTGCTGGGCTGCTTTGTAGGTGGGAGTGGGGTGACAGGGGGAGGGACTCTTTCCACCTTCTGATTCTTCTTTCCTTGTTCTGTCTCTGACTGAACTCCCATTGTATGCATTCATTTCTGTGTATTTCTTTCTTTTTTACTTTTTTGTCAATGGACCTTTATTTTTGTTTATTTATATGCGGTGCTGAGAATTGAATCTAGTGCCTCACACATGCTAGGCAAGCGATCTACCACTGAGCCACAATCCCAGAAAGCAGAAGACAAATCAAGAGGTTGAAAATTGGTAGAGACCATTTTGATCCTGTCATCTATCTCTGGGGGCCCGAAGGCACCACCTCCCACACATAACCTTCCTCTCTGACTGTGAGACATACTGGGAGAAATAACAATTTTTGTGATAACACCTCTTTGTTGAGCAGTTACTATGTGCTGGGTACGGTGCAGGGTGTTTTAAATATATTCTTCCCTCATTCCTTTCCACTACCAGAGAAAAAAGTACTCCAGATTCAGAATTTCTTCTCTAATACCTTGAGGCCAGGTGTGTTTCAGAATTCATGTTTTTTGTTTTATTTTGGTTTTAGATTTTAGAACGTTGCATACTATACATATTATACATTACCTAACACCCTCGACAGAGCCTGCAACATCTTGTTAACAAACATTCAAATTCCTATGGTAAAACATCCAAATACTCACAAAAGTGGGATAAATACAAAAGATTATAAATAGCTTCGTGCCAAAACAGGTCAACTTTGGCGCTCAAGTCAGTAGTGAAGACACTTGTGGCTTAGGAAGCTCTTAAGACTGTGGAATGCTAATGAGGGATAGCGGGTATGTATCATTCATCATGCTTATTTCACAGATGCAGATAAAGAAGGTCAGAGAGTTTCTCCTCCCAGCCACATGGTGCCAAGTGACGGAGCTCAGATACAACCCAGGCCTCCTGACTTTGGCACTTGTTCCCTAACCTCCAGATCCCTCTGGAGCTTTTATCTCTGAAGGATCAGACTTGGACATTGTGCCAACAGTTAGCAGCTGACACTTCCATTCCCTGGGGGCAGGAGCAGTAGAACCTGTGGGGTCTTTTGATCCAGTTTTAAGAATACATACAACCTCCTCTGCCTGTCTGCTCGAGATCCTCGTGCTAAAGCGTGGCCCACGGACCTGCAGCATCGGCATCAGCCGGGAGATCTTCACAAATGCAGGATCTCATGCCCCGCCTGGGAGGAGCTGAATGAGAAATGCATATTAGCAGGGATCTTGGGGTTCACTGGCAATAGCCTCTCTGGCCTAAAGTTGCAGCATCTCTTCCTTGTATCATCTCATTTAATCTTCAGAACAACCCCACGCCGGTAGGTGCTATTGTCATCTACTTAGCTAAAGTGAGGTTTACGAGGGCATGCTGGGGCACGCCTGTAATCCCAGCACTTGGGAGGCTGAGGCAGGGGGATGGCGAGTTCAAAGCCAGCCTCAGCAATGGTGAGGCACTTAGCAACTCAGTGAGACCCTGTCTCTAAATAAAATACAAAAAAAAGGGCTGGGGATGTGGCCCAGTTTTCAAGTGCCCCTAAGTTCAATCCCCGATACCAAAAAAAAAAAGAGGTTCACAGAGATTAAATGAGTTGCTCAAAGAAGGGTCCATGCTGCTCATGCTACACTCTCCTTGTTGCAGGCAGGAAGTGACACCAGGAATACCCTCAGGGGTGCTGGATGGGGCTGCTCCTTTGGATCGGTTAGGAGACACTTGAAGCACAAGTTGCAAATTGATGGCTCCAAAGGAGCCTTCTCCATCGTCCCCCACGTGCACTCTCAGCTTCTTTGTCCGACTCTAGTTGCCATAGAGCTATTTACACCAGTTCCCATTCTTCTCCCTCTGGGCACATGGTATGGCTTCACTTCCTTATCCCACTTGAACACCGGCAGGGTCATGTGACTGCACTGGCCAATGAGATGTGAGAGAAAGCCATGGGCATCATTTCAGGGAGATGCATTTAATTGCCAGTCTCCCTGACCCCTGGCAGAGGAATCTTAGAAATGCATGTAATGTAACCTTCATCAACCTGGGTCCCTGGGCAATTAGGAGAAGCAGAGCGGCCACCAAACCACACTGGACATGTAGTGCAAGGGGGCGGGTGGGGGGCAGGGGACAAATCTTTGTGCATTTAAGCTACTGAGATTTGGAGGTTGGTTGTTGGTTACCCTGGCATAACCCAGCCTGTCCTGGCTGATTCTGACTCATCTCCCTTTTCTCCAGGGAAACTGACTGATGCTGCAGGCATGCCAGCCGGCAGCTCTGTGGGTGGGAAAAATGTACCTGCTTTTATGTGTCCAAACTAATAGCCTCTTTTTCTCTACTGCCTGTGAGAGTTCTTCTCTTTCCCCTCCTTTCTTTCTCAGCGCCAAATTTATTTCTGATTTGTTTTCCTTGTTGAACCTCTACAACTCGTTTTCCAAGGCTATTTTTAGTGACTCCATTCTACCCTGAAGGAAATAGTTCACATCTTGGTGCCCACGGCTTTTTTAGCTCCTTTTAATGGGAGAGGATAACACATATCAACAATTCTTTTAGCCACCATGTCATTTCCCAGAGAGGCTCAGAGAAGAACAAAATGTCTCCATAAAATGAGTGTTGGGTGGCAGTCTCCACCCTCCCCATGGGGAGATTTTAGCTTTCCTTTGCTTCCTTCCTTTTATAGGTTAAACCTGTGCTCTGTACGCCTGGTGGTTTCTAAGGCCTACTGAATCCGTTTTTGGGGGTGAGGCTCAAAAATGTTTGTCTTTTATAAATTCCTTGATGATTGATCTATAGACAGTTGAGACAGGTGTTTGGGAAATCTTGGGGGTGGTAATATATCCTAAAAACTGAGCCAGCATGTGTGGTAACTCATCCCTACTCATCACGAGGTCATAGTTGATAACAAAATATATAATTAAAACTACATCCTGCAAGGATGTTTAAAGCAACTTTATTCATGATTGTCAAAACTTGGAAGCAACAGAATGACCTTCAGTAGGTGAATGGATGATTGACCTTGGTGTATCTAGATTATAAAAGCTCTCTTCAATACAGAAAAGAAATGAGTACTCAAGCCATGGAAAGGTATAGATAACACAAAGGGCAGATTTCCAAGTGAAGTCAAGTGAAGGAAGCCTATCTGAAAAGGATGTGTACTGTATAATTCCAACCCTCTGACATTCTGGAAAAGGCACAAATATGGAGAATATAAAAGGATCAGTGATGTCCAGGGGTTTTGGGGGAAAGAGGAATAAATAGATGGAGTAAAGGGAATTTTTAGGTCTGTATTCAGCATGATACTATAATGGTGGATACATGTCATTGTACATTTATCAAAACCTATAGAACGTGGAACATCAAAAGTGAACACTATGGCGAGGGTGTGGGGAAAAAGGCACACTCACACATAGCTGGTGGGACTGCAAATTGGTGCAGCCAGTCTGGAGAGCAGTATGGAGGTTCCTTGGAAAACTTGGAATGGAACCACCATTTGACCCAGCTATCCCACTCCTTGGTCTATACCCAAAGGACTTAAAAACAGCATACTGCAGGGACACAGCCACATCAATGTTTATAGCAGCACAATTCACAATAGCTAGGCTGTGGAGCCAACCCTGATGCCCTTCAGTAGATGATTGGATAGGGACACTTTGGCATATATGCACAATGGAACACTACTCAGCACTAAAAGAGAATAAAATCATGGCATTTGCAGGTAAATGGATGGAGTTGGAGAATATAATGCTAAGTGAAGTTAGCCAATCCCAAAAAACCAAAGGCCAAATGATTTCTTTGATATGAGGATGCAGACTCATAATGACAATGTGGGGGGGGGGGGAGCATGGGAGGAATGGAGGAACTTTAGATAGGGCAGAGGGGAGGGAGGGGAATGGAGGGGGCAAAGGGGTAAGAAAGACAGTGGAACAAGTTAGACTTCATTACCCTGAGTACATGTATGAAGATATGAATGGTGTGAAAATACTTTGTGTACAACCAGAGACGTGAAAAATTGTGCTCTAGATGTGTAATATGAAATGAATTGCATTCTGTCATATATAACAAATTAGAATAAATAATTTAATAAAAAGATAAATAAATGAACAGTGAAAATAAAAAGTGAACACTAATGTAAACTGTGGACCTGGGGTGATTATGATGTGTCAGTGTAGGTTCATTAATTGTAAAAAAATGTACAGCTCTGGAGGGGGTATGGACGGAGAGTCTGTGTGTGTGTGTGTGTGTGTGTGTGTGTGTGTGTGTGTGTGTGTAGGGGAGCATGAACTTAAAAGTGCTCTTAAAAATAAACTTTATTTGGAAAAAACACACACACACAAAACAATAATCTCTCCCATGCTTCTGGAGGAAATTGAGTCTCCTTTTGAGCTAGGTTGAGAGAAGAAGTTGAATACTCCAGTTCCCCCACAGAACTGTCCATTTGCCATTCAACGTCTTCCATCTAACCAAGATGGCCAATCGGGGCAAAGGAAGGATGACAGTGGAGTGGCAGTCAGGTAGGAAAGTGCTTAGGTCATGGGTGGGAGTAAACGGGATGACCGTGGTCTCATTTATAGCAGGTTGTGACCCACTGATCATCGGGCAACTTGCAGGCAGAGGTCTACACTCCGTCACCAGCGGGGCACGTCTGGGAAGTTCTAAGTTCGTCTCCTCTGCATTGGTTCTGTGGGGGCTGCAATCATAATGGCTTGTGGAGATCAGGAAGAAAGTGAGGCCTGAAGACATCAAGCAAGAGGGGGCAACGTGTGCCTCAGAAGCATCTGGAAGTGAGAAATCCAAACAGACGAGAGTCAAGAAATGGACGGAATTCAGCAGATGGGAGACCGGAAGCCAAGTGAATCTGAGCAATGGACAGGAGCCCGGAACACCTAGAAAAGCTCCTTATCAACCTCCTTCTACAAGGGCAGTCAGTGTGGAACCCAAGACAGCCTCCTGGGGTTGGGAGATCTATGAAGACGTGGTGGGGGCGCCTAGCTGTGGAAAGGAGGCGCTCAGAGCTCAGGATGTCACTGGCTCATCCCTTGAACACGTGAAAGAGCATGCGCGAGTAGCCACAAATTCCTCCAGCAAGTTGCTGCCGGGCTGAAGCCCTCCCTCCCCGAGAAGGAGAAAACCTGGTTCAGAGACAGGGAAGAAAGTCAGTGTTCCACTAGCCACTATCTTGCACCTACTACCCAAAGAAACCCTTTCCCCTCGGTTCCGGTTCTATTTAAGTGTACTTGCCATCAAAACCGCTCCCCTTGGTACAGCTTGCGAATATTTTAAGAGAACATCTGTTGACACTTAGGATGAATAAAAACAAAAGGATCGGCTTAGTTTGTGGACAGCCACGAAAACATAATCACCAGGCAAGCTTGCATTTCGTGAAAGAAACGGGCATTTGTTGGATTGGTGTTTATAGAGTGGAAACAACACCGATGGTCCTAGTAGTCGTGGTAATAATAATAATTGCCCAGATCCGTTACTGCTGAATTCCTCTGCCAAGGTCAAGTTTGCTGCTGTGCAGGCTGCTGGGGGCAACTTTTCTGGATTGTTCTGTGGTATTCCAGGTTTTTTCTTCCTCTATCACAAACCCACTTTCACACAGGATCTGGCATAACTTACACTCTGGTGTGAAAAACGTTAAATGTCAGTGTGATGCCTGTTTTAGGGGTGGTGCTCTCTGCGTCATGTTTTAATGTTATCATGAAAGTTTAACTCTACTGATGTTGAACTTTAAAGTTGAGGGGACAAGCTGGGAAAGAGTCCGGGGTTAGGGAAGAGTTCGGGTAGATGCAGCCTGGGTTGGGTTGAGGTGTACTGGGGACTCTGCTGTGGTCCTTAAAAATCTTAAAAAAGTGAAAACTTTTGCAAGCTGTAAAGGGAAATTGGATGCCAAGACAAATTACTTTTCTTATTTCAGGGGACCAAAAGCAGCTGCTGATGCCAAGGGAAGACAAGAGGAGGCCGGAGGAGCCAAAGTCAAGAGGTGAACTATTAACAATTTCCAAGTATATAGGATATTAGGATATAGAAATGAAAAAACAGCTGTTCTTGAGAGGCTCCAAAGCTAGAAAAGTAAACCTCGGTGACAGCAGGAGGAAGTCAGCAGAGATCCAGAGTCATGTAAACTACGGCAGAGGGGGGATTAGCTTCCATTCATGAAGTCACTCTGCAGACAGTTACTGAACACCAGGCTAGGTGTTGGGCACATAAAGATAAAAGCCGAAACCCGGGCCCCAAGTGGCTCACAGAACGTGGGCCTGTTGGGACTGTATGTTCCTCAAGGACAGAGGCCTACCAGCCAGGCCATGACACCCCCAGACATGTCCTCCTGCTAGAGGAGGCCAAATAGGTACATGTTGCATGAATGATTGAATTAATATTGAACCCCGGAGGAAGACAGGTCCTCTGGGAACCTCAGATCCTGTTATCCAACCTGGAGCTGATTTATTTCTTCCCAGAGGGAGGAGAGTGGCTGTCCGACACTCCACTTATTACTAGGCCTGATTTCCTTGTGTGCTGTTTTTTTGGGGAAAGTTGCCCGGTCTTTGGAGAGAAGGCCAGTTTCACAATTCAGACCTGAAACATCACCAAACCTCCAAGTCAAGTTCTTGTGCCTGAGTGTTTATATTTAATTGTACGTTGTCACCAGTCATCTGCTCTTCCAAGAACAAGGAGCGCTGCTTCCAAAGCAGATACCTTTTTTGGAGCTCTATTTCCCAAATCCTGGTGACTAGAGTCAAAACAGTGCCTGGCAGCGCGACTGACAGCTGCACATCACCAAGAAGCACGAGTCACTCCAAGAAAGAACTGGAAGCCTTCCATGTTCCTGTCTGCTTCTGTGGAAAGAGACGCATGCAGCATGGAAGCCAAAGAGCTCCTCACTGATGATCTGCATGTGACCTGCCTGTGACTGGGTGTCCCTGGGTAAGGGAGGCAGCTTCGTGTGAATCTCTGCCTCTTTTCTGCTCATCCAGAGCTGTCCCCGATTTCCTTAAAGCTCCTGGATGTTGCCTGCACACAGGCCTTTCTATCCAGAAGAGCACCTTCCGCCCTGTTGCTTTTCTTCTCATCTCAAAAAATCTTTCTCATCTCATATTTATCAAATGCAATCACAAAGGGACCACTTAATTAACAGGCTGCCATTGTGTCCAGGATGATTCGGAAGCTTGGAGCCATTTAAGAAACCTCACACTGTTTCAGATGACAAAATCCGTGGGACGCGCCATCTGGGAGGGAGCTTCCGCCGAAACAGATGCCAGTGTTTCCATGATTAAGAACCTAATATTTTAACATCATAGTACGTTGTGCCATTTGGTTAGGAGACACAGCCCTGTGAGCCAGAGTTCTCAGGTCTCATCAAATCATTCAGCATCAAAATATTGACTCTGGCAAGGGGCCCTGGTTTGTTCCCCTGGAGAGCCTCTACAGGGCTGGACACATTGAAAGAGCTCAACTAAAGCTCACTGAGGAATTTGCTGTCTTTGAGTCAGGGTGTGGTCACTACATGCTATGAAGCCAACAGCAGGCAAATGCTCAGTTCTAAGGGTTTGGTACATGACTAAATTGATTTTTGACACATGAACCTGAACTTCATTTGAGAACAAAATGCCAGCTTTGGCCTTCTATCATCCTGCCTCACTGTAACCTTCATCTCCAACTACTTCATCCTTTAACTTACGTTGATTGAGCACCTACTATGCACCAGGCATTGTGTTGGGCTCTATAGGAGGGTGAAAAAAAATAAGATTTTGATCCTACATGCAGGAACTTAAAAAAGCTTTCATGATCCCCTTAAAATATATACTTGTTATTGTTCCCTCATTTACGCAAGAAACATCACTCTGGACGAGCAAAATGAACAAAAGAAGTACCCATAACTTTTAGAGATAAGCCTCCAAGAGCAACCTCTGGTTCCTCTGCCTAGTACACTCTTTCCTCCCTTTTCTGCTTTTTTACCCTCTCCTCATCCTTTAGCTCCTGCTCAACTGGTGCATCATTAAAGTTCTCCAGAATAGAGCAATCCTCCCTGTGCTCATAGCCTGTGAGACCCGTGTCTGGGGCACCTTCATGGTGGGAATTTCATGTTTCTCTGTGTGTGTGTGTGTGTGTGTTTGTGTGTGTGTGTGTGTTTTCATTAATATTTTCCATCCCAGAATGAATGTCCATGAGGATGTGGACCACATTTGTTCTTGTTCTTTAATGGATTTCTAGTGCCTACTACATACAGTACGGGATGTAGTGGGTGCTAACTAGATCTCAATGAATAATTAAGTGAATTCTGTTTTCCAGTTGTCAGCACCAGTGGACAGAAGCAGCTGATGGACCAAGGCTGTGTCTTCCCTCCCCATGGTATTCACTGTGGGCTGTTTCAGCCACCCCTAGGCCCTAAAAAAAATAGTACCACATTGACCCTAGTCATATAAACACCCTGGCCTTTTAAAGAGTGTCCATGAGGTGCTCGGGCTTGAGCGAGTTCTGTACCATCTACATCACTTTGTCTTCAGTCCCTTTCCATTTCTACGAACCAGGTCAGCCTAAACCCTCACCTCCTTCACCAGCAAGCCTTCCCTGGTCTCTCTTTCTTATCGGCCCTCTTGGGTTCAAATAGAACCAAAGTCCCTCTCTCCCTGCAGATGCAGTGGGCTACGTGTGGAGCTCTTAGCGTGCTTGCCCTGTGGCCAGCTCTAAGCCTTGGAGAGGTGCTCTGCATGGCCTGGCCTCCTCTTCCCTCTGCTCACCACTCTTCCTCCTTTGCCTCCTTGCAATGGCTGCACGGAATGCTTTTCTCCTCTTCAGATCACTCAGGATCTCTTGTACCTCTGGACTTAGCAAATGCTTTTCTCCACCTCTGCCTCCTCTCCATCTGCCTAACTTCCATGACTGATTACCTTCCATGACTGATTACCTTCCAGGCCCTGGCTTCAAAGTTTTTCCATCAGCAAATCCTTCTTAACTGCCCAGGTCAGGCCAAGTGCTTCTGAGGCCCGGAGGTGTCGGGCTGCTTTGCTCACAGGGCACAATAGTAGGTGTTGAATAACTATTTGGTAAATGAACAAATGAACCAAGGCTGTCTTAGTCACCAGAGTGATCCTCTATCTGTTCCTCTGCCACTGTGCTCTGCACATAGTGGGGCTCGGAAATAGTTGTAGAACGGGAAGGGATGGAATCCGGTTCCCCAGGCAAATACTTGTGGGAGGATCAAGGGAAAGAGCTTTGGGCCGTGAGCTCCTCACAGGCAGGCAGGGACCTCTCTGCTCACCTCTGTCTCTGTACCTGTCCACCTGGGCAGGCAGAGCTGGTGCTATGATCTGTCAAGTGGCTGCTTTATTGAAATACTGAGAGATCTGGCAGGAATACCAGCAGTGTCGCCCCTGGCAAGCCCCTGCCACCTTTGGCTTTAATATTCCTATCTGAAAAGCTCGGACAATGACGTTACCTGCCCTCAGGGCCGCTTTGAGGGATAAGTGCATTATGACCCGGAGAGTGCTCAGCACGCCTAGGCTAGCTGCTAGGGTGAGCCGTTGTCCACCGCTTTGCCCCCGCCACCCCTTGGAAAGGAGCTGGCCTTGCACTTCCAGACCCTGCGGCTGAGCAGAGAGCCCTGGGGACTCTCTGGCTCCCGCCGACCCCGCGCCACGGGTCCTCGCCCTTTTGCTTTCGAGACACACCTGGCCGCAGCCCCGCGCCCTGGCGCCGCAGCCCTTGGCCCTGCGCCCCCGCCCCTGCGCGCGGGCTCTCGTGGAAGTTTCCGCCGCAGGACGCGCGGTGAGTCACCGCCCTTTTTTTAGCCTCGGCGCTGGATGTGCATCATAATTCACCGTGGCTCGAGAGAGCCGGGCCTCTGCGGCCACAGACGTCAATGCAGACGAACCGAGTGTTTGGCAGGGTGCGGGGGAGGCGACCCAGGCCGGTGGCTCTGGCCACTGTCCGCCCCCTGCAAGCTGGGCGCTCTCCCGGGAAGCCCTGGGATCCTCGGAACTGAAAGAGGGCACGCTGTGGGGACGCTGGGGGAGAAAGTCAGGAAGCAGCCATGTGTTCATCATCTGTACATCCGTTACTTGTCCATCAGGCCACCCAACCATTCTGTCATTTATCCACCTTTCCATTCCCCCACCCAACCGTCTGCCTTCCCGTCCAGGCAGGCATTTGACATACTAAGTCATTTAAGATCCTCTTTCTCGCTGCCCATCCATCAATAACCCACCCAGTGATTTACTTCCCATCTATCTGTCTCAGTTCATCCTTCTATCCATCTATCCTTTTATTCACTGATTCATTCGTTTAAATTAGCATCCAGGGTGCTGGATGCTGAGACCGCAAGATGATTAGGGCAGCTCTACACTCCGTCCTGTCAGAATGAAAGAAATATGTGCAACAGAATTCTATTACAGCAGGATGATAATAGTAATAAGAGTAATTACCACAGGATAAAAATAGCAATTATAGCAATAATTAATAGCAGGATAATAACAGTAATAATAGCAATCCTATTACAGTAGAATAATATGATAGTAAGAGTAGTAGTAACTAACATTTATTGAGCATGATAGGCCAAGCCGTGTTCCAAGCATTCACAGGCAGGATCTTAGGGGAGATTCACATCCACCCTGAGAAGTAGGTACACGTTCAGTATCCCTTATCTGAAATGCTTGGGACCAGAAGTGTTTCAGGTTTTGCTGTTTTTTCAGAGTTTGGAATATTTGTATCAACTCAAAATTTTTTAAATTTGGGAACATTTGGGATTTTAGATTTTCTGATTAAGGATGTTTCACTTGTACTATTTTTATACCCATTTTCAGATGAAAGAAATAGAGGTTCATAGACATTAAGAAACTCCCTTGCTTATTTACATAACTATTAAATAATAAACAGTATTAGAAACCAGACTCTGACTAGAAAACCAGTTCCAGCTGCTGTACTGGCTGGCATTAGTAACCTAGGAGGTGATACATTAAAAAGAGTTAAACTAAGTGGGCCTTGGTGGTCCACACCTATAATCCCAGTGGCTCAGGGGGCTAAGGCAGGAGGATTGCAAATTCAAAGCCAGCCTCAGCAATTTAATGAGGCCCTCAGCAACTTAGTGAAACCCTATCTCAAAATAAAATGTAAAAAGGGCTGGGTATGTGGCTCAGTGGTTAAGCAACCTGGGTTCAATCTCCAGCACCAATAAATTAATTATATATATAAAATAAAGAGTTAAGTTGAATCAGGTATGTCATCTCTCCAAGCCTGTTTCCTCGCTTTGTAAAAATGGGATATTTTCCAGGGATAATATAAATATTTAGCCTCAAAGTCATTTGCAAGGACTGATGTGTCTGATAAACTTATTACTAACCAAGATTAGGAAATAAGTCCAGAGGAAATGAGACATCATTATTATTCTTATTCTCCATGTGCATTATAGAGCAATTAAAAATAATAAAAAAATAAAATCACTTGTAATTCCATTATCTAGAAATAACAGCTGCTAAACGTAGTGATTTATGCTCTTTAAAATGTTTACTATCCACGTGTATGAATGTATATGTACATATCATTTTCTTTGTAAAAGTTGGATTAAGATGTACATAATTTATAAAATGTATCGTTATGGTTTATCTGTGAGCTGTCTCTCCAGAAATTCACATGTGAGACAATCCAAGAGAGTTCAGAGGAGTTTAGAGATGAAATGATTAGGGTATGAAAGTCTTAACCTAATCAGTACATTAATCGTCTGACAGGGATTAACTGGGTGGCCACTGTAGAGAGAGAGGGTGTGGCTGGAGGAGGTGGGTCACTGGGGGCATGCCTTTGGAGTTTATGTTTTGTCCCTGGTGAGTGAGAGCTCGCTCTGCTTGTGATTGCCAAGTCCTGAACAGCTTTCCTCCTTCAAACCCTTCTGCCCTGCTGTTCTGCCTCACCTGGGCCCACAGCAAAGGAGTTGGCCATCTGTGGACTGAGACCTGAAACTGTGAGTTCCAAATAAACTTTACCTCCTCTAAAATTGGTTTTGTCAGGTCTTTTGGTCACAGCAACAAAAAAAATCTGGCTAAAATATGTATTATGCCAGGGACATTTCCCCACGGATTTAACATACTTTAAAGACACCTGTGAAGTGGAAATAAGTTGCCACCTTCAAAGCTTCTTAGTTACTCCCTTCCCCTGCGGTTTATTTTTCTCCCCTCCTCCTCCTCCTCTTTCTGTCTTTCCTCTCCCTCCACAAGGACTCCAGGTCTTAATTGCAGACAACGGGAATCCACTCTAGATACTTTGGACTTAACTAATAGTAGATGAAAAGTGTGTTTTATTATATTGGTTGTTTGTGTTGGAGTATTATTACCAAACAGTTCATAAAATTGAGTGGGCTGAAGAAGCAGTCTCCAGGGCAAGCGTTCAGGGAGAAGGCTCTGCAAACCACAGCAAGGAACTGGGCCACCAAAGGAGCAGCAAAAGGAGGAACTGCAGTCATGGCAAAACAAAATGAAACCAAACCAAACCAAACCCCAAAGCCTGCCTCTGTGTGAAACTGTAAAAATCTCTTTGACCAAAGTGCAAGTCATAGGGGAAAACTCAGAATCAAGGAGTGGGGAAATTGATTCTGCCTCTTAATGGGAGGAACTGTGAAGTCACCTGCAAAGGGCAAAAATACAGGAATCAGCGAAGAATCCACACTGGCTAGAATGTCAGGGAAAACCTTTTGGAGGAAGTGATAACAGCTCATTTTAAAGAATGACTTGAGGTTGGCTGGGTGAAAGGGTGACAGTTGTCTTAGGGGAAAGACAATGTAGGGTCCATGTGCCAGATGTGCAGACATCCAAGATTTATCTGTGAGTGGCTCACAGATAAATTTGGCTACGAAGAGTGGCAGATGAGGATGGAAAGGTAAATAGGGAATCAGATCATGAAGGGCCTAGTAGTTACATTAATAAAGGTGTTAAACACTCTCTGTATCTAGTATTCAGAGATGCTCTTGACACTGAATGTGTGGGTTTTACCCTTTAATGTAATTCTCCAGCTCTCTGGACACCAACTGAATGTCCAATAATTCAATTATGACAATAACTACCTGGAGTTTTGCAGAATTCAGAGATTGAGGGAGCAGTTCTGCAATATGACCCCCTGCCCCTTCGGATACCAGTCTACAAGTCCTAGGTCATGACCTGTACTCCTGACCAGGCCTTTATAAATCAGGGGTTCCCACCATCTTCTCCTTGGGCTGATAATTTGCTAGAACAGCTCACAGAACTATTACCAGTTTTTACAGAGGGTACAACTCAGGAATAGCCAAGTGGAAGACAGATACAGGACCAGGTATGGGGGTGAGGGGTACAGGAAGTTTTCAAGGCCAGAGAGGAAGTGATAACTGAGCTAATGACTTGAGGTTGGTTAGGTGAAAAGGTGACAGGTGTGTTATGGGAAGAACCTTCCCAGCACCTCCATGTACTTACCAGTCTTAGAAACTCTCTGAACCCTTCTCTGCCCCAAGTTTTGTGGAGGCTTCATTGCATAAACTTGGGTGTTGGAGGTTGAACTTGATCTCTCTGAAAATTGGAAGCTGGGGTTGAAAATTCCAATCATCTAATCACCTGGTTGGTTCCTCTGGCAGCCATACCCCATTCTTGGATTGAGGGTAAGGGTGGGGTCAACTGCTTGCATAAACTCAGGTTTAGTTAAAAGGGGCTTACTGTGAATACCAAATGACACTCTTTTCTCTCCTAATACTCAAGAACATCAAGCATTTTAGGAGCTCTGTGTCAGGAATGAGGGATGAAAGCCAAATATATGTTCTTCTTATATCACAATATCATAATTAAGTAGCCTGAATCTCATCCTGGCACTGATGGTGGTGTTGTGGGAGAATTTCATGAGTTTTAAGAAGATTAGCATCTGTGTTTTTTGAAAGAGCACTCTGGGGACAGCATTCAGATGGCTGAGAGGCGCTGAGATCAGAGAACAGCAGTAAAGAACATGTGGTAATAGTCCAGGTTAGGAATAATGGCAGCGGGCTGGGGTTCTGGCTCAGTGGAAGAGCACTTGCCTAGCATGTGTGATGCACTGGGTTCAATTCTCAAACAACAACAACAACACACACACACACACACACACACACACACCATAAACAAATAAGATAAACTGTGTCCATCTTTTTTTTTTTTTTTTTTTTTTTTTGGTGGTTTAAAAAAAAAATAAAGAAAGAATGATGGCTCACTCGCGTTGGGGTGGAGTGATGTGAATTTATTTGCCAGAGATTAAGAATTGATAGGATTTGCTTATTGATTAAAGCTAGGGACGAGAGAAGAGGAATTGAGGATGGTACCATGTGTCTGGCTGGCTCAGTGGGATGGAGGGTGGCCCGTCACCAAGACGAAAGCATCTGGGTGGCAAAGATGATTTCAAGGTAGGACCCGATTTCAGTTTGAGGAGTGTGATAGGCAGAACTCTGGCCGCTCCCAAATGCCCATATCTAAATTCTCTGAACCTGTGGACGTGTCACCATACATGGCAAATGGGACTTTACAGATGTAAATCGGTATTTTGAGATGGGGAGATTGTTCTGGATTATCTGGTTGGACTCAGAGAAATCACAAGGGTCCTTGTAAAAGGGAGTCAGGAGAATCAGAGTCAGAGAAGGACATGTGACAAGAGAGGCTGAGGTTGGAGGCAGGCAGGCCCACGTGCCGAGGACGGCAGACTGCTCCAGAGGCTGGAGAGCAAATAAAAAGGAAGCAAATGGATTTTCCTTTGAAACCTCCAAGAGGGAGGCAGCCCACGGAGACTGACCTCAGGTGTTTGTCCTCCAGAAGAGGAAGATCACAAGCATACGTTGTCTTAAGCTAATGATTTTGTGGAGATTGGTTACAACAGCCATTAGAAACTCCTCTAAGAGGCGTGTGGGAAATCCAGGCTGGCATGTATAGAAGCCAGGGAGAAAGCACCCCACTGGAGGCCGGGACCCTCGAGTGACTGGCGCATGGGCAGGATGATGGCCTTGGCTTTTCTAGGAAGACCATGTGGAAGGAGGGAAGACTAGGGCCTCCAAAGGGCTCGACTCAGGGGTGGCTTTGAAAGAAAAGAAGGAGGAGGATCTGGAGGCCTACAGGAAACCAAGGAAGTGGGCTGTGGGGAATCCCAGAGTGGGTCGTCAGCAGGGAGGTTCTCCCTGCCAGCCGGCACAGAGAGGCCCAGTGAGGTGGCTCGGCGTGTCTGTTGGCTTGACTGCCCGGCCCAGCAGGCCCGTGATATGTGGATGGGCTCAGGTTCAGAGGCCCAGCAGGAGCAGGACCAGCTGAGATGCAGGGAGGAAAGGAGGCAGGTGAGGAGGTGGAGGAGGCACAGCGGCTGACAGCTCTCCTAGTCATCAGCAGTGATGGGTAGGAAGAGATGGGGCAGTAGGATGGACAGGATGAGGGGCCACGGGCTTTTCCTCTTCTTTTCTCTTTTCCCCCTGCCTCTTCCTTCCTTCCTTATTTCCTTCCTTCCTTATTTCCTTCTTTCTTTACTTTCTTTCCTTCATCCTTCCTTCTTTCCTTTTCTTTCTTTTCCTTCCTTCCTCCTTCCCTCCCTCCCTCCCTCCCTTCCTTCCTTTCTCTTTCTTTTTTTCCTTCTTTCTTTTCCCTTCCAACCTCCTTTCCTCCTTCCTTCCTTCTTTCTTCTTTCTTTCTTTTCCCTCCCTTCCTTCTTTCTTTTTTCCTTCTTTCTTTTCCCTTCCATCCTCCCTCCCTCCTTCCTCCCTCCCTCCCTTCCTTCCTTCCTTCTCTTTCTTTTTTCCTTCTTTCTTTTCCCTTCCAACCTCCTTTCCTCCTTCCTTCTTTCTTTCTTTCCCCTCCCTTCCTTCTTTCTTTTTTCCTTCTTTCTTTTCCCTTCCATCCTCCCTCCCTCCTTCCTCCTCCCTCCCTCCCTCCCTCCCCCTCCTTCCTTCCTTCCTTTCTTTCTTTCTCTTTCTTTCTTTCCCTTCCTCTCTCCCTCTCTTTCTCCTTCCCTCCCTCCCTTCCTCCCTTCCTCTCTCTTTCTCTCTTTCTTTCCTTCCTTCCTTTTCATGCAAAAGTCTGCCTGCTTCTATGAAGGAACCATCTGGAGAGTTAGGGGCGGGTGGCTGAAGATGTAGAACAGGGGCAAGATCACGCACGTGGCCAGGTACCTGAGAGGGGTGTGTTGGGAACAGTGAAGTGCCTGTGTCAGGGTTAGTGTTAGACTGCAGGACAATGACCCCTTCCATCAGGCCTGCAGGGAAGGAGGCAGAGATGGGGGGGCATGAGGGTGTCTTAAGGAACACATGTAGGGAAGCGGGGGTGGGGGGGCGACTTTCCATGGGCTGGTTAAGATGCTCAGGTGTTTCGGGGCAATGCTTCTGTGACTTGTGTTAATAAATTTTGACCACATTTTCACTACTTAGAACAAGAAAGTAGAATTTAGAGGGAGTGAAGTTACTGGGATATTGGTCAGTAGATCAGCACAGAAACCAGTCACAGCTGAAAAAAAAATGTTTTTCTCTTAAGAACCATAACAACATAAAATATAGGAACTTCCATAATGGGATTGACCCATGGTCCACACAGGCTGGTACTCAGCTGCCAACAGAGGTCCCATGGGGTGGGTACCGGCGGCACAGACATGCCGTACCCGTCCTCGATCTTCGTTAGTAGAGAAACTGCTTCCCCCATGACGTCAACCATAAAGGTTAGGTATATCCCAGCACCCATTTATGGCTCTCTCATCCATAAACATACCCGAACCCTTCTGGGCCGCCTACACCATCCCTGGGGATTGTGTGTTTTGTTAATTAATTAATTTATTTATTTTTAAAATTTATTTACTTATTCATAATGCACAAGTATAGCATCTTATAAAAGCAGTCGTTAATTTATTTGTCACTGTGCAGTGCGGAATACTAAAATCTCTGTTTCTAGCTTACGTGGAGGTTCAGAGTGGTCATTTATCCAGAGAGGTATCAGATTTAACAATGCAGATGAAGTGTGACATGGAGAACGTCATCAAACCCGAGGCACGTCGCAAATAATTCGTAGGACCTAGTGCCGAAGATGGTGGTGGAGATGCGGATGACGTTCCTGTCCCCCATAGCCCCGCTAGCTCTGCGCTGTCACTCCCATTTTACAGAAGGACACACTAAGGAGGCTTCACTGGTGTTAAGTGATTTGACAGAGGGGGTCAGAAAAGGAAAAATGGGAGGTTTAAGAGCAGTTCTTTGAAAAGCTGAAGCTTGAGGCATGGGCTAAAAGGTCCAGAAGAAGCGTCGCCACCACCCCCGAGTGCTACTCTCGCCCCTCAGCCCCGGGGCCACGTTGATGGCCTCTGCTTAGTAGGACCTTCCTTTCTCAGTGAAGTCCTAACCCAACTCTGTGAACTGGGGACCTTCAGGTCTGGTGTGCATAGTGATCCGTTTTATTTATTCTACCCTGGTGATGGAAATAGCCCCCCCCAAATGGCCTTGTGCTTACTAAGCTATTTCCCAGCTAACGCTAGCCAGAGAATGTTAATTATCTCCTTCTTTCCCCCCCTTCCACGATGAATTATTGACTTCCAGAGAACTCTATCTTTAATTGTGAGGTATTCCAGAGTGAGCAGGTTATCAAAAATGTGCAAAGGGAGAGAGTTTTGGTTTAGCTCTGGGAGGCCGAGGTGGGAAAAATTTATCCTTATTTATTTACATGGAAATGGGATGAGCTTTTGCCAGCTTGCTAATGGGTTCTTAAAGAGAAACAGGCTTCCCGTGGCCTAGTTAGAACGATTGGTTGCCCTGATGCCTCATAAAACACCAAACCAAGAAGGCAGAGGCTCCCTTTCCCTAATTCTTATTTTGGGGGGATCATCCATATTATTCCCATGGGGGAGACAATGAGTAGGTGGACACCGTGCCTCTGTTTCCAAGACAGCTGCCCTGTCTCTGTCTTCCACTATCTATTTGGCTTTAGATGGTGCACTTAATTTCCCCTAAGCCTCAGTTTTTCTGTCAATCAAATGGGGATGGTTATGTTTGTCCTTAGGTCAACTTAGCCAGTTTGGAAGATTAAAAAATTTGCTTTTAAGAGTGCAATGACTGTATTTTGTATCTCTGAAAAGCACATGTGATTTTCCAGAAAGCAAGAGACAGGTCCTAATCATATTTAAAAATAAACCTTAGCATTTTCTAAGTGCTTGGCCAATTACTCCAAATAACATTCATTCCAGAGGCTGCTGGGGAGGGGGGAGGGTGTAGTGGTGAGTCACATGACAAATGTATTAGATTGTGGAGCAGCCAGAGACAGGCTGGTGTCTTGTTTCAAAACTGAGCAGGAAACAGATAACCCCAAATCTGTTTTGCAGCAGCTGTTGCTCTCCTTTTCTATGCAGATGCCTGGAAACCTTTTTGGGTTCTTTCTGCTTGGATTCTTATTTAGTGTTCATTGAGTGCCTCATATTATGCCGGGCACTGGGCTAGGTGTAGCGTAGGGAGGCAGGTAAGGGTGCAGGGAAGCAAGGAGTTAAACTCATGTACAACCAAACATGCAATTACCATGGGAGGTGGCACTGCAGCCTTGCAAGGGAAGAGTGAAGCCAAAACACATTAGAGGGTCAGGGGGGCTTCTCTGAGGTCTTTCCATATGAACCAAGGCCCAATACATGGACCCATCAATCAAGAGTAGGGGGAGGAGCATTCCCATCAAAGGGAACAGAATTGTGAAGCCCCTGAGCAGGGAAGAGCTTGGTGTATTGGAGGACTGACAGCAAGGGGGGGTGTGTGCAGAGAAGAGGGAGTGGGGTCAGGTGAAATAGAAGGGACCAGGTAGGCTGCGTTTGAAGGCTGGCTCTGCTACCTGTCATCTCTGCACTCTTGATCCAGCCACATCAACTCTCTAAGCTTCAGTCCCCAAGTCCAGGAGAATGAATGACAGGTTGCTTGGACGTCAATGTGAGACTCAAAGTTCACCACAATAGTCTACAAGGTCACTCTGATTTGACCTTCTCTTTTACTAGTCTCTCCCTCTTGTCCTCTGCTCCAGCCACCTGGCCTCTTTCCTGTTCCTCGTGCCCACAAGGGATAATCTACCTTGGGGCCTTTGCACATGACATGCTGTCAATATTTTCCACCTGTAAGTCTCACTCTCTTGTTGCTTTTGGGGCTCACTCAAATGGTGTCTTCTCAGTGAGATCTTTCCTGACCACTTGATCTAAAATCACCACTTCCAGTCTAAACATCCATCCCTGTTCCTGGCTTTATTTTTCTCCATTGCCCTTAGCACCCTCCATATTTTACTTATTTTGGGCATTATCTATACTCTTCACTAGGATGGGGACCCCAAGAGGCCACTGAATTTGTCCATTTTTTTTCTTCCTGTTCAGAAAGCTCTGTCTCATTGGAGCCCCTAAAACTTGATTTCTTCTTTTCCATTTGAATCACTTCCAGCCTTGTCAAGTGTGAGCCTGTTCCAGTACCACTTTTCTTTAAGGCCTCCTACAAGCTGCATCTCCTTCACAAATCCTTCCCTGGCTTCCTTCCCCAGGCCCACAAGATCTTCTCAATACTTGCAATTCTTACCTCTTTGTTTTTTAAATATTTGTTTTAGTTATAGATGGACACAATACCTTTATTTTGTTTATTCATTTTTATGTGGTGCTGTGGTTCGAACTCAGCACCTCACACGTGCAAGGCAAGTGCTCTACCACTGAGCTACAACACCAGTCCCCAATCCTTATCTCTTCTAGTCTTTGTTAAAGAACCATTTGTGAAACTCCTGTTCTGCCTTTTAACCTTTGGATATGTACATTTTCTAACCACAGCTTAGAACCAAGGATTCATAGAATTTCAGAGCGAAGAGAGAGCTTAGCAATTCTTCTCCTGAATGTTACCATGAGCCAGGATAAGGCTGAGTCACCGAGAGAGGATGGTGAACCTGACAGAGTTGGATCTCCTACAATCTGACATGGTGATGCTTTTCAACAGCAGATAGCAAATAAATCTGTGCCGAAGGAAGGAAGGAATGAAATTCACAGCCAATTTGAAGTTGATGGTGGTAAACTGAAATAATGATATTACCTTTCAAAATGACAGGATATCAGTCTTTCTTGGAAAAGTAAATACTGGTGATGAACATTTGGGATGGGTGCAGGTGTGGAGGGTACATCGGAGCACCTGAGTGAAATGAAGTGTGTACTTGAGTTAAGGGTCCCAAGAGGTCCAGAATTTGCCTCCCTGGGCGAGACCCATCCAAGTGTGTAGGAAGGGCTGGGGTGGTGTGGGGATTATTGGTGTAGAGGTGAGTCACTCTGTGTCCGCAGTGAGGCTGAGGTTGGGCCCCTGCTGGCATCTAAGATCTACTTGAAAAGACCCTGAAATCCACCAGGAGGTTCTGACCCTCTCTTGAGGACCCGTTCTCTAGGGGGCGGGATTCTCTTACTGTCTTGCAAATGACTGCTTCTGGGAAACAATTTTATGCTTGGCCAAGGCACATACTGTCGAATTCATTTATTTCTTTTCCAGTGTGTCCCCTGAGGGGGATTTTGTACTGCCAAGCAGTTCTGCCAATGTGCCAGGCTTCAGTGCTTCCAGCACCTGGGGGCCTGATTCCCAGCGACGTTCTATGCCACCACTCAGCCTGAGAACATCTTAATTTAGCACAAGGTGGGACTGCCATGGACCGAAGCTGTTAAGCGTGGACAGCTGTCAGTGGTGGTCACTGTTAGTTGCAAATGTGGTCAATCTCTGTTTCTTGGCTCCTCTGAGTGTGCTGTACATTTGGAATGTTCTTTATCCTGATGCAATGTCATCATTATCATCATCGTCTTCTTCACCAACATCATCACCACCATCATCATCATCACTACCAGCACAATTAAATCCCATCCAATAGGTTTGTAATTATCCCTTAATAGGGGCAATTTTCTGGATGAAGAAGCTGGAATCAGCAAAACGTCCCTGGTTCTGCAGCCACCTCTAGAGAGTTTTTCTAGGATGCTTCCATTCTGGGAATGATGCTATGAAGACTGGTGGGTCCAGGGGGCTGGGGTTGTGGCTCAGAGGTAGAGCACTCACCTAGCCTGCGTGAGGCACTGGGTTCGATCCTCAGCACCACATAAAAAAATGAAATAAAGATATTGTGTCCACCTATAACTAAAAAATAAATATTAAAAAAAAAGAACAAGCTGGTGGGTCCAAAATGAAATGTAGGGGAAAACTGAGAGCAAGATTTAGTAAAAGAATCCCAGCTAGGAATCAGAAGTCCTGGGCTCTAGCTCAGGGATTTGAGTTTTAGTTTGGGTACACTCCTTGGGAACATCAGTAACTCGGCTTCCTTGGGTTAAAGTTGATGCTTCTATCCACTGGGACCAATAATACTTGTTTAATTCAACTTCAGAAAACTAAGGACCCTTATAAATGACAGAAACCATTTCATTTGATTAGAATTGACAGAAAATCAACCCACATTGGATTAAGCATGGAAAAGGACTTTAAAAGTCCAAAGTTGAATCTTCTTGCTTCTAGCATAGCTGGATTCAGCAAAAGATGCTCCTGGAACCTGTCTCTGCAGTTGACAATTCTCTCCTCTCTTTGGTGCCCTCTCCTGAGGCTCCACATGTTGGCAGGGTAGCTGAACCAGGTACAGTATTCCAAGTTCAAGCCTGATAGGTGTTGGATTCTAGGCAGAGGCTGTACCTCCCAGGCAGAAGGCCACACCTCCCCAGGTGCCTTGTGAAAAACTACAGCTCCCAGGATCCTCAGTGTGACCAAAAACCTGACCAGCAAGTCCCCTGTCTACTACCCCCCCTGACCTCTGCTGGCCTATAGGACAAGGACTCACTCCAAGGGGGTTTTATGGCCCCTACTCTATTTAAGCCAGCCCCGGACTGAACTCTGCCCTTGTTCCTGCCGCCTTTTGTTCTTGCTCTCTGTTCCTGCCTGTCCCTATTCCCCTCCATCCCTTCCCTACCCACCTCTTCCCTTCCCTACCCTTGCCCATGTGGCACCCCAATAAACCCTTTTATTTCACTAACACGGTGTTCCCAGCTAAGTTAATTATGTTTCAGCAGTTTTCTAACAATAGGAAAGTGTGAATACCTCTTTCTTCCTGGCCTTGCAAGGGAAGTTTCACAATTAACATGATTTGTTTGCTGTCAGTTGCATGTTTCTCCTGAACCAACCACTGTGACCAAAGGATGGAAAACTGGCTTAGAACTGGGTGTTAGAAGGCATTTTATCCTTGGAGTAAGAAATGGGACCAGGTGTAATCCCAGCTACTTGGGAGGCTGAGGCAGGAGGATCATGAGTTCAAAGCCAGCCTCAGCAAAAGCAAGGTGCTAAGCAACTCAATGAGGCCCTGTCTCTAAATAAAATGCAGAATAGGGCTGGGGGTGTGGCTCAGTAGTCAATTGCCCATGAGTTCAATCCCCAGTACCAAAAAAGTTAAAAAATAAGAAATAAAAATGGGGAGCCCTATGTGGATCACTGTTTTAGTCTTTTTTTTTGTTGCTCTGACCGAAAGCCCTGACAAGAACAATGTAGTGGAGGAAATGTTTATTTGGGGGCTCATAGTTTCAGAGGTCTCAGTCCATAGATGGCCAACTCCATAGCTCTGGGCTGGAGGTTAGGCAAGACAACATGGCAGAAGAGTATGACAGAGGAAAGCAGCTCAGGACATGGCAATCAGGAAGCAGAAAGAGAATTCTGCTCATCAGGAACAAAATGTGAACCTCAAACTCCCAGTGACCTACTTCCTCCAGCTGCACCCTATTTGCCTAGAGTTACTACCCAGTTAATTCATTCCAGTGGATCAATGCGCTGATTAGGTTAAGCCCCTCATAACCCAATCATTTTACTATTAAACTTTCTGGCATTGCTGTACCATGAGCTTATGGGGGAATACCTCATTCCTAAACCATAACAATTACCATATAAAGATTAATCCACGAGGAAGGCTAACCAGTGAGAAACTCTTTAGCAAAAAAAAAAAAGAAAAAAAAATTAAATCAGTCATTATTAGCAGAAAACAGAAATCTATTTTAAAAAGTCTCTTTATTGCCTTACTATTCCCCAAAGATGATGTATTCACTTCTCACAGTCGTGTGCATTTCATATCGCACATATTCTAGCAAGGACCCAAACTCACAATCATTTTCTTCTCCTGACAGGAATGATCAAGGCTGTAATGAATATCTTCATTCTCTCTCCATCACTCTAATTCAAAGTGCTCATTTGGCAATTAACCATGCAGTGATGGCGATATAACTTGCATTTTTATTTGTATTGTTATTTTAACTTTGATAATTAAAAAAAAAACCCTTTTAATGAGTTTGTGGTTTGTCTTTCATCTAGATAGTGATTTCATGAAAGACAGAGACTGTGCTATGCTTCTTTGCTGATTTTGCATGTTCAAGAAGTATTTGTTAGGTTTTAAAAAATTAAATATGCTAATTAAATATTCTTTACCAGAGCTACAAACTCTAATCTAAAAGCACCACTTAAGGGAAATGTAAATACTACTAGGACTTTAGGCAAGGAAACACATTTTCACACTGAATAGAACCATGGAGTTTATTTGTGATTACATAATGGGATTGTAGCTATTCCAATACTATTGATGAGGTGGCTAAATTATGACATGATGGTTACTCATTTATCTGGGTTTATAGCAGGCACAACTTACCACTCTTTTCTATAAATCTGGCTGTGGCTTTGGAATTTGTCTCAGCAGCATTTTGGGAGGACATTACTAATTTATTAAGGCATTGGCCCAAGAATGAAGCCATTTGTCAACCTTCAGTACTGCTTTATGCCTTAGGTGACTGCCCTCTGTTATGGTGTAGGTATGAAATGTCCCCCAAAAGCTCCTGGGTAGAAGATTGGGTCTCCAATGCAGTAATCCTTATCAATGGATTAATCCATTGATGGATTCACAATTTAGTGGGCTATTGGGAGTTGATAGAAACTTAGGAGGTGGGGCCTGCTCAGAGTGAGCAGGGCCTTTGAAGGCCTTACAATGTCTCTGGCCCCTTTCTTCCCCTCTCTCCTCTCTCCCTGCTTCTTGGCTACCATGAGGTGAGCAGCTCCCCCCACCATGCATTCTCCACCACAGGACCAGAAACAGTGGAATCACGTGCCGAGGGCTGAAACCTCCGGCATCATGAGGCAAAACAAATGTTTTTATCTTTTAGCTGATTTCCTCAAGTATTTTGTCACTGCAATGGAAAGCAGACCAACACCCCCTCTTTTGACCAAGTTGAGAGCTTCAGGGGCTGCACACATGGAGCTAGAAGGGATGAAAGGGTCATTTTGGGTACTTTAATCCTCAGCAATTATTAGTATATGATCATTACATTTCCTACAAGGACTCTATAGTTGTATGTATTAAGTGTGTATATATGTTCATATGAACATGCAAGATATAAGCAATAGAAATTAAGTAATCCAGAAGAGGATTCCATTATTCGTTTAAAGTATCCTTCTTTTGAAATTTGCATTTATAAAATTACAGTGCAGTAACTTTAAATGTAGATAGCGCAAACATTCTTAGCACCTCAATCTAGTAGTCTAATTAAAATTTGTATAAATGTAAATTAGTGTAAGAGGATAAAATAATATCTAATCAAGTTATTTTTTCAAAAGATTGCAATAAGTTTTTGGTCTAAACCTAAACTTTGTTCATTTTGTATATATTCTGTGTTAATTCTAATTGCAACATTCTGATGTGTATTTATATACAGTGTGCAGAAAATGTTTGTGAAATTTTGATTACAATTGTAGATTATGTGTGATGGCATTGCTTAAGAATGTCTTGCTTGTAAAAATTTGAAGGTGCAATCAAATGCTACTAGTTTTTTATTTTCAAGAAGCTATCTAAAGTATTAAGCCTTTTTCTTCTTGTGTAGTACTTACTAAACAACTTTTTGTATTTAGGCATTTGCATCAAATTGCTGAACAAGATTAATAGACACATTAATCCAACAATTTTAAAATACTATTTGGGAAGGGTGGGGTATATAATTTTCAAGCTCTATTTACATCCCAACATAGAAAGATTAAATTTATATTTACTAGAGCTATTCAAATACACTTTTCTATATTGTAAAAACAGGATAGGAAAGTAAATCATACAGAAAATAAACATCTATACTATTCTGTAAAAAGAAAAAAAATTTAGCTCATCAACTTGGACAAAGGACAGAGAAAAAGCCCTTCATAATTAAAACTAACCTATATACTTCATTTTTGAGCAAGTTATCAGCATTCCCTCTTCCTTTCTTTAAAAATTATTTATTTATTCCAATTTGTTGTACAAGCTTGCAGAATGCAATTCATTTTATATTACATAAATAGAGCACAATTTTTCAAGTCACTGGTTCTACACAAAGTATTTTCACACCATTCGTGTTTTCATATGTGTATTTAAGGTAATGATGTCTAACTCATTCCACCTTCATTCCTACCCCCTTGCTCCTCCCTTCCCCTCCCTCCCCTTTGATCTACTTAAAGTTCCTTCATTTCTACCATGTCTTCCCCCTCGCTGTTATGAGTCAGCATCCTCATATCAAAAAAATCATTTGGCCTTTGGTTTTTTGGGATTGGCTTACTTCACTTAGCATTATTTTCTCCAACTCCACCTATTTACTTGTAAATGCCATGATTTTATTCTCTTTTATTGGTGAGTAATGTTCCATTGTGTATATATAACAAAGTTTCCCTATCCATTCACTGAAGGGCATCTGGGTTGGTTCCACAATTTAGCTATTATGAATTGTGCTGCTATGAACATTGATGTGGCTGTGTCCCTGTAGTAGGCTGTTTTTAAGTCCTTTGGGTGTATACCGAGGAGTGGGACAGCTGGGTCAAATGGTGGTTCCATTCCAAGTTTTCCGAGGAATCTCCATACTGCTTTCCAGATTGGCTGCACCAATTTGCAGTCCCACCAGCAATGTATGAGTGTACCTTTTCCCCACATCCTCGCCAACACTTATTGTTGTTTGCATTTTTGATAGCTGCCATTCTGACTGGAGTGACATGAAATCTTAGAGTAGTTTTGATTTGCATTTCTCTAATTGCTAGACATGTTGAACATTTTTTCATATATTTGTTGATTGATTGTATATTCTCTTCTGAGAAGTGTCTGTTCAGTTCCTTGGCCCATTTATTGATTGGGTTATTTGTTTTTTAGGCATTAAGGTTTTTGAGTGTTTTATATATTCTAGAGATTAGTGCTCTATCTGATATGCTTGTGGTAAAGATTTGCTTCCATTCTGTAGGTTCTTTATTCACCTCACTGATTGTTCCTTTTGCTGAGAAGAAACTTTTTAGTTTGAATCCATCCCATTTATTGATTCTTGGCTTTAATTCTTGCGTTATAGAGATCTTATTAAGGAAGTTGGGACCTAATCCAACATGATGGAGATTTGGGCCTACTTTTTCTTCTATTAGGTGCAAGGTCTCTGGTATAATTCCTAGGTCCTTGATCCACTTTGAGTTGACAGCATCCCTTCTTCTTAACTGTAGATTTCATGTTGTACACTAGACCTCTACACTTATTCATCCTAATTGCAAATGCATGCTTTTTAACTTTACCAGCTAATCTTAAAGTACAAAGAGACATCCATATTAGCATGGCATTCTCTTTGATGTATATGACTCAGATAAAAAGAATTAATTCGTGTGAACAAGACTTATAACACTGACTTGCTTATTGATAAATCTCAAGTAGGAGCTACTACGTGCTCCACTATTCAGGCAAAATGAATAATGGGAGGAGATTTTACAGAAGAGGTGACATTTCAACTGATCTCAGCAGGGAATATGAAACTTTTCCTGGGAAGCAAAGTATGTATGTGGGAGGGTGTGAGATTGTTGAGGCAGAGAGAATAACAGTTTTTGCAATATTTGTAATATTTGCAAAGGAAAGTATATGAGTAAGGAAAGTGAAGTGTGGCTTGTGATTTAGGGATGATGTCATCCATTGTGGCTATAATAGAGGGTTTGTGAACAGATGTGTCAAAAAATACAGTGGAAAGAAAAAAGTAACACAAGACTTTGAAAAGCCTTGACTATCACATTAACGATTTGGGGTTTATTTTAAGAACAACAGGGAGCTAAACACACTTTTAAGTAGGAGAAAGGATGGATTGGAACTTAGATCACTTTGCTGCAATGCAGAGTACGGCCAGGAGGGGTCACAAGACTAGAGGGCAGGGACACCCACCAGCACGAAGAAGTCATAGAACTGTCCAGACAAGCAGTGAGGACCACCTCAATCAGGGCAGTGACCATAGCATAGAGAAGGGGAACAGAATACAGACAGACATTACGTTCATGAGATAACTAAAGGACTGGGTGGGCATCAATGAAAGGTTATGAATTCTGGGCTCACTTTTAATTGAGACAGAGAACACAGCAAGAAGTGTTCATTTTCAGGAAGAAGCTAGTGTGGTTTAAGACATGTTGAGGTTCAGATTGTTATAGGGCAACCAAGTGAAGATGTTCCATTAATTGCTAGGCATGTCAATTTAATGCTCCGAAGGCAAGATAAAATTGGCAGTAAATATTTGGGAGTCAGCATAAATGAGATGGAATCATGAGGGTGAATTAGTTCTTGCAGAGTGAGAAAAATGCTGAAAACATAACCCTGGGAATAGCAACATTTATGGCCCAGAAAGAAATAGAAGAACCTTTAAAGAGATACAAAAACAAGTAGTCACAGAGCTAGGAAGAAACATATAATTGCATCCTGGGATCACAGATTTCAAAAAAGGGAATGCCATTGAAATAAAAAGGTAGCCTTCTACATTTTTACAAGTTGATAGGGCTGCCAGATTTAGTGATTAAAAATGCAGGACGAAGCTGGGAGCAGTGGAGCACACCTGGCTTGGGAGGCTGAGGTAAGAGGATCATGAGTTCAAAGCCAGCCTCAGCAACGGCAAGGTGCTAAGCAACTCTGTGAGACCCTGTCTCTAAATAAAGTACAAAATAGGGCAGGGGATATGGCTCAGTGGTTGAGTGCCCCAGAGTTCAATCCCTGGTACCAAAAAAAAAAAAAAAAAACCAAAACAAAATGCAGGACAATATTTGAATTTCAGATAAAAATAATCTGTATTTATAGCCCAAATATTTCATGTAATTGGGAATCTTGTGTTTTATCTGTCAACCCAACAGGCTGACCAAGGTCTGACTGGAAATCATTGACTTTGAAGATGAAGGTGTCTTGCTAGTTTCACCAGAGCAGTGCAGGTAGAATCTGGAAGTTGGTGGGTGGACAGAGAAATGACAATGGGGAAGAAATGAGGTCAGGGAAGAAATCGATTCAGTGGAGGATTTTGGTGTCAAAGGAAGGTAAAAAAATTTTTAAATGGCCTAAGAAGAAGAGATCAATGAAGATATTTTAAATTTTGTTTTAGAAAAAGAGGGAGACTTTTGTTTGTAGGTTGATGGAAAAAAATATTAGAAAGGGAGATGAATGAAAGAAACAAGAAAGGTGGTTGAGTGGGATTCTGAAGGAGGATTAAGAGGAGAGTTGAGAGATTGTCCCTGCACAAAAGATAAAATGGCTTTTTCCTGGAGGTAAAAGGCCAGGAGAAGAAAAAGTGATGGGACAAATAAATCTAAAAAAATGCAGGAGGGGAGTTATGCACGGTGGCCTCCTGCCTTCAAGAGCTCTGGTAGCTCATCCTTTGATGAGAGCTGGGGAAAGGGTATCTGTGAGGGCAGGAAATTAAGAATGAGGAAGACGGTAGAGAGAAAATGCCTTGGGTGCTGAGAGGAGAGTTTAAAGGTCTGGGTCTGAAAAAGCAATACTTGCTGACTGAGGCTAAAACAGATGTGTGGTGGAAATTTGGAGGCAGAAAGATCTGGGTGCAGAACCTGGCTTTGTCCATCTGTGTTCATCACCTGTCACTAGGTCGTGCTGTGAAACAAACAGCTCCCAAATCTCAACAGCTTGCAAAACCAAATATCTTTCTCATATGCTGT
This sequence comes from Tamias sibiricus, assembly GCA_025594165.1. Lineage (NCBI taxonomy): Eukaryota > Metazoa > Chordata > Mammalia > Rodentia > Sciuridae > Tamias > Tamias sibiricus. Next base: position 20,231,857 of record CM046662.1, read on the forward strand.
GGTGTTGGCTGCCGGCGAGTGGGAGCTGTTCTTCAGGCATTGGGAGGGGTCAGTTCCATCGATCGTTGCAGAACCCAGGTTAGTGGGAGCAGCAGTGATTGGGGCATGGCCTGTCACGACAGAGGGGGCAGTGAGAAGCCATGCTACACCACAGAAGCATATTTAAAGCCTTTGCCTGGATGTGCTCTATGCTGTGTCTACTCATGTTCCATTGGCCACAGCAAGTCGAATGGCCAAACCTAACATCTAGAGGATAGGAAGGTACACTACAATATAGGGAGAAGAAAGTGAATGCTTACAAATAATAATAGACCCTGTAACATATAAAGATTCTGAAACTCTAGGAAAGGTTACTTCAACCTTCCAGGCTTTAGTTTTCCCATGTATAATATGATGATATTGACATCTGTTATAAAACTGCCAGGAGGAAGAAGTAAGACCAGCATGTATATAAAATCTGCTGTGGTATCTAATGACTAATGATCCTTCAAACCAAAAGTAACCACTTCTATCTGTGGTTTCACTCTCCAAAGTTTTAGTTACCTGGGGTCAACTGCAGTCTGATGGGATATTACAAAAATAATGGGATATTACAGAAATAAATTAGATGGGATATTACAGAAATAAATAATGCATAAGCTTTAAATCATACGTCATTCCAAGTAACATGATGAAATCTTGTTTTATCCTGCTCCTACTGCCTGTCGTGAATAATCCTCCAGTGCATCCACGCCCATTTATGCTACTAGCCCGTTAGTCACTTAGTAACCGTCTCAGTTATTGGACCAATTGTTTCAGTATCACAGTGCTTGTGTCCACGTAACCCCTATTTTTCTTAATAATGACCCCAAAGTGCAAGAGTAGTGATGCTGGCAACAATGTCAGGAGAAGTCATAACGTTCTTCCTTCAAGTAACAGCTCCCATTGTCACAAGAAGTTAAACAGTGCGTGTCGTATGGTAGGACATTTTTGAGATAGAGATATCAAATTTGATTACAGTATATTGCTTAAATTGTTCTATCTTACCATTTGTTATTGGTAACAAATGGTAATATCTTTTGTGCATAATTTACAAATTAGATTTTGTTATAGATATGTATGTATAGGAAAAACATAGCATGCATAGGGTTTGGGGTTCTTGCAGATTTGAACACCCACTGGAGGTCTTGCAGGAAGTTGTCCATTTGTAAGAGGGTATTGCTTGGTGCTCAAAATACATAGCTCTGTGATCATAGGAAGTTCAATTAAACTTTCTGCTCCACATTTTCCTTCTGCCAAATGACTGGATGCTGTCTAAGACCCTTATGGCTCTAAAATCCTATTTCTAAAAATCTTACACTGAAGAGTCAAACAGTCCCTTACGCCTGAAGGACTTGGTGGCTCAAGAGGAAACTGCAAGTTCTTTAGTGGCCTCACCTGGCTTGCATTGCTTTGGCCCAGCCTACTACCTAGGGTAGAGACAGGACTTGTTCAAATAAACCTCAGAATCTGTAGGAACCAAAGTGCGCGGCAGATCGTCTCATCCATTAGCAACACTGTTTAAGCTTACAGAAAGGGTGATGCTTCACCGAGAAGGGTCAAGCTGTTCTCCCTTCTCCTGGAGGAGTTTAGCCACCTTGAATAATAAGCTCGGCTGGTGAGATGCGAGATCTGACAGCGAGTGAGGAAATAGTTGAAGAGGAGGCATTGGAGATGCCGAGGATCTTCCCAGGTGTCGCCTGCTGCCCTGTCAATGTGTGAAAGCCTCAGTGGTGTCTGGCAGGGCCCCAGAACCTGCCCACCATGTGTCCCTGCAAAGTAGTGGGAGAAGCTAGAGGCATGTCTGAACAATGTTCAAGTGACCAATTCTATTAGCTGGGGCTGTGAGCAGCTGCAAGGTGTGGAGTTCAGACTAGCACGGCGTGCACAGGACAGAGGCTTATTTTCTTAGGTGAGCATCCTTCTGCAGCTCTGCAGTTACTGCTTCACAATGGGATCAATGTCACGGACATGGCTTATGTCCACAGGTTTAGAGGGTTGGTATGCGAAGACCCACAGTTGCAGATTGCAGCGTAAACTCAGACCTCACGGAGGTCAAAGGTACATTCCAAGTTTAACTTACAGCTTAAGGGAGAGAGGGCTTGCCAGATGCCCAGTTCAAAAAACGTAGCTGTCAAACCAGAGTTAATTGGGCAAATATGTAACTACCTGCCACCGATTGTAGTTTGGTTTGGAACAGAACAAAATACAAGCCCAGTAGACAGACTTAATATACATACGAAGGAGAAAAGCTGTTTAAAATAAATCATGACAGCTCCCTTCTATCTTCGTCCAAATCTGTTATTATTTCTGAGAATGATAGTCATCCCAGCATTTCCAGTCAATCCAGTCTCCAGCAAAGAGATTTTTATTAAACACTCATCAGATACAACTCCCAGGCTTTAAGCCCTCTATACCTCAGTTGCATTGAAGAGTGAAACCCAAACTCCTTCTTTGGCCATATTTGGCGGGTTTCCCCTCTCTCTCCAGCATTCTTCAGCACCACAGTCTTCTCGTCTGTGATTTGGCCACACTAGACTCCTTTCTGTACATGCCGGTTCCTGCCACAGGGCTTTGCACTGTCCATACCCTTCCCTGGGCCACTCTTTCTCCAGAGGATTGACAGGACCTTCCGGCAAAGCCCCACCTTCTCAAGATGTTAGCCCTGATCACCAGTCTGAGGTCACCCTCCCCATCCTCCTAGTCATTCTGTGCACTGTCCTATTTATGGTTTCATATCTATGGTAGACTGCAAGCTTTTGGAGGATAGAGCCTAGCACAAGTATACACTCAGTAAGTGCTTAAATAAACATGCAATCAAATATTTTAGATTCTCTTAAGCATTCATAAAAGAGGGGGAGTATCACGAGTCCAGAATAAGGAACCCTTCACAAAGGAGATGGAAGGGGAGGTAGGGCTCAGAGGAAAGAAAGGGAGCGGGACTGGGGGAACCCAGGGGAAGTCGTGGTTGTGGCTGGGGGCGATTGAGGAAGTGATTCTCTTCTTAGCTGAAAGTGTTCACTTCTGTGCCCAGAAGATCACAGACCAACCTTCCTAGGGAAATATGGTCAAGGTTGTAGAAGGAAAATAAATACTAAGGTATTTATTAGGTGAGCATCCTTCTGCAGCTCTTTAGTTACTGCTTCATGAAAAGAAAACACATGACTCTTGTGTAAACTAAAACTCCCCGGACAGAGAAGGTGGAGTTAAGGGACAGTTCTTAAGGTGAAGAGAGAGTCCAGAACCTTCCAAGGCATTCTGTGAAAAATACTCTTTGGGCAAAACTGCAACTTAAAGATAACTTCTTTTGGGTGTAGAGAAGGGGGCAACTTAAATATTGGGGCCAGCAATCCAGGATGCAGAGTGAGGTCCAAATCAGGGCTAGCGCTAGTTAGATTCTCAAGATCTTTGGAAAGCACCACCCCTCCCCCCATTTATTTACAATCAATAAATGTGAAGAAATGACAATGTGTGATTTTTGAGGAGTCAAACCAATGAGGTAATAAATATATCATCCTACAGTCTGACAAGGGAAAATCAAATCCAAGAAAGGTCTATGATCCAAGGTCAACAAATACAATACCTCTGGAGATCAAGATGACATCACCAACTCAGGTGGTTCTGATCCTTGGATCAATGGTGCAAGGCACTTAACCAAATGAGGTGGAGACTGAGGACTGGTGTGAGGAGCAGGTTCTCTGAGGGAAAATCCAGTTCTACTACTCTTGTGGTGTGACCTTGGGCAGTGTACTTCACTTTTCTGACTCTTAGTTTCTTCATCTATACGATGGTACAATCCATACTTAGCTCTCAGGGATATTGTGTCGATTAAAGGAGGTGCTGTGTAAATACGACCTCATATACCCAAATGTTAGAAAGCTTTCAAAAATCTTGGAACTCTATTTCCCTTTAGAGGATTGGAGAAATCAGAGAGCATCACAATTTGCCACAAAAATGAGGTGGAGAAAAAAATCCACTAGAGAGCAGAGTGGGTTACAACAGGAGTGCTTATTTGGCTCGCAAATCGACACGTTGTCACTTTAGCCTGGGCTCAGCTGGGCACTTTTCTGACTCGGGCTCACGCATGTCTGGAAGTTGATTGGCTGATGGTTGACCTGGGGTGACGTGTCATCGTCCAGCAGGCTAGTCCAGGCACGAAGGCAGAGGAGCGGGAGTGAGCAGGCCCCTGTGCAATTGTTCTTCCGGCCTCTCTGTGCCCCTTGACCACACACCATTGGCCAAGGGAAGGCAATGGTCAAATGCACAGAGTCAAAGTGGACTCTCAACCTGCGCAGTAAATGATGCTAACTCAGGGAGGGGTAAAGAAATGGGCCATGAATGCAGGTGGTCCACTACCGTGGGCTAGATAGGTAAACAGAGATAATTGCTATGTAAACATAGGTATATAATTAATGTAGGATAAAAAGTAATACTTTGTAATCACTTAACATTTTACTCTTTTTTTTTTTTTTTTTTTTTTTTTTGGTACCAGGGATTGAACTCAGGGCACTCGACCACTGGGCCACATCCCCAGCCCTCTTTTGCATTTTATTAGAGACAGGGTCTCACTGAGTTGCTAAGTGCCTCACCATTGCTGAGGCTGGCTTTGAACTCGCAATCCTCCTGCCTCAGCCTCCCAAAGTGCTGGGATTACAAGCGTGCGCCACCGTGCCTGGCACACAATGCGTTTTTTTAATTTTTACATGGTGCTGAGGATCGAACCCGGGCCGCGCACATGCTAGGCGAGCGCTCTGCCGCTGAGCCACAACCCCAGCCCCAGCAATCATAGTTTTAAGAGCAGTTCAGCTGATAATATCGGACATTTCTTATCAACAAAAACAAAAACAGAGAGTGGGAAATTTAGTGTAGGATTTATAAACACACACAAAAGTTTGGGACAAATAATAGTTGTGTTCAACTCAAAGAATTAAAAATTGGTATATGGCACATGTAAAGGTGTTATGGTTTGGAGGTGAGCTCATGTGTGAGACAAAGCAAGGTGTAGAGGAGAAATGATTGGGTTATGAAAGCCAATTCAATTCAGTGAATGAATACCCAGATGGGATTAAGTGAGTGGTAACTGAGGGTGGGTAGGGTGTGGCCAGAGGAGGTGGGCACTGGGGGCGTGCCTTTGAGGTGTATAATTTGTATCTGGTGAGTGGAGTCTCTGAAGGGCAAAAATCACACCAGAGACAACCGTGCAGCCAAGAGATTTATTCACCAGTCTTTATGGCTGGTCGGAGGTAGAAGAAGTACAGGGGGAAAGAGGAGTCAGGGAGAGGGAAGTGTGCAAGCTCTGGTGGGAGAGAGGAGTCAGGGAGATGGGGGGGGGGTGTGAGCTCTGGACGGAGGGTGGGTGCCTGGTTTTGCCGGCTGTGGTCACTGGAGCTGTTGGCTGGGGCAGCTGCTGTCGGGCTGGAGACGGTGAGTCTGAAGGGTCTGGAGCTGTTGCGGTGGCTGCCTCCTCTCAGCAGGGAGGAGCTGTTGGGTCTGAGCTCCGGGCAGGCAGGAGCTTTAAGTAGGGATTTCTGGTGGGGGGTGTGCCAGAGCGACCTTTAACGCTATTGGCTCTTTTCCCAGGGAACAAGGTGATCTTTAAGCCGATTGGCTCCTGCCCAGGGAAAATAAAACCAGGTTGCTTCTTATGGAAATTTCCATGGGGGAGGTGGCCCATGGGCCCAAGCCTGTCTATCATTCTCTCTCTCTGCTTTGCTCATCATGTGAGCTGCTTCCCTCTGCCACACTCTTCCACTATGATGTTCAGCTCCACCTCAAGCCCTGAGGAATGGAGCCTGCTGCTGTCTATGGACTGAGACCTCTGAAACCAGGAGCCTCCAACTAAACTCTTCCTTCTCTACAGTTGTTCTGGTTGGGTCTTTTAGTCACAGCAGTGAAAAAGCTGACTAAAACACCAGGTATGTTTGTCTATTGGGGGTCTAAAGTGATTTATATGTATTGAAAAATGAAATTTTGAAGAACATTTTTTAGGACCCGTGAGGTATCCTTTAGATCTCGTCAGTTCTTAGACTGAAAAACAAGGGATGGAAATAGGAAGAGTTCTAGGAGAATATTCTAGGCTTTTTTGACATTTGTCTTTTGCCAACAGAACAAAACATTACATCCACGGTGACTCTGCCCGCTACTGTTGAGATTCAATCAGTAGCCTCTAATGGTGCCTCTCAGATTAATCTCTCCTGGAGAAGGTAGACAGGGAGTGGCTGAAAGAGAGAGGCTAAGATTTCTATTTCCAGCACAGTGTTTTAAAGAGGGTTTACTCTATATTTGCAAAATATAGGTGGTGAGTAGCGTTCGTAAGAGCCACAATAAAATCCAAAACCTCTCTGTTATACAAGCTTTTCTTTTCTTTTCTTTTCTTTTCCTTCTTGTAAAGATACAGAGTTATTAAAATCCCTTAATGCAGACCTCCAAAAGTCAGAAATGTCCTCCCTGAGCCAAATATTATCTTGGGCTTCAGTACAAATATGAAATGAAATAAACATAAAATCATGGACTTTCGTGATGTTCACTCAGACCCTGAGTTCTTGGGTAGCAGGAACAATGTTGCCCCCATTTGCATGTTTATAACGATAAAAACCATTTGCATGTCTACGAGGATAAAAATAGGAGTAGTCTAGTCTTGTTCTAGTGACTTCTGGAAATCTCAAATTCCATGGCTTGGAGGCCTAGTATCCAGGGACTTCTATTATCTCAAGATAAGGTTAATTAAAGGAAGCTGGGGATGTTCAGGAGGGCTTCTTCCTGCACAGTTGGGGACCCCAAGACACTAGAGATGGAAGAAGTCTTAAATCTCTAGACCAACTTCCTCCTGCTACAAGGACCTTTGATCTCACGTCTACCTGGAAGCTCTTTCATTGCTGTTTTAAATGATGACTTACACGGAGATGAATCTATTGTGAAGAAACATAGAGCCGTCTTCCCAGGACAGATCCGTTGTGTCCATTATCAGAGATAGAAAGCTGAGTTTGAGGTGGGTAGATCATGAGGCAGATTCTTGCAGGATAAATTTGTTGGTCTTCTTCTATGGATTCAGGGAAAAGTTGACAAGGTCTTGTGATCTAAGAAGGGTCAAGAGTTCTAGGGGATTTTAGAGAATAAGAATAGTGGTAACTTCCTTTTTTAGTTTACCCCAATATCCACATAAAAGTAGAAGAAATACAAAACAAAATCCAAAGCAAAATTAGATGCCAAAGTATTCCCGTGAATCCCCAGATACAACTCATATGGACAAAGCAGTAACTGTTCCAAGACTCACATGGTGTTAGTGTCTATGCATGAAGATGAAAGGGAAGCAAAGGGGTATCTGGTAGACCTGAGAACAAGACAATAGACAGATACTGAAGGACACACTGATCAATTTGAGCATGGCCTCTGCAAGTAAGAGAGATTTTGCCCAAGCTAGCAGTGGGGGAGCATAAGGGATCTGGAGAAAGGGTACAGAGGTTAGAGCTATCTGACCCCTGTGAACTCCTCAAACTGAACACCTGGGCACCTCTTCCAGGATAGAAGCCCACATGGGGAGAAACAGCTGGGACTGGGGATGGGGCCAGGTGGGAATGGAAGCTCGTAGATTAACAGAGACATACAAAACATATGCCAAAGAGGAATCTAGGGATGCACACGGGCAACAAAATGCAAAGGAAACCCACCAAGTTCTTCCCACATAAGTCAAGGTCATGGTTACTATTGGGGGTGCTGTGATTTGATAGGGCCCATTGGTGGGCTTTGGGATGTGGGTTGGAAGGTTCTATTTCTTGACCTGGTGGTGGCTACCATGGCATGTGCCTTATGAAAATCATCGTACTATCCACTAGTTTTGTGAGATGTTTTATATGTATATTTTACCATAAATAAGTAATAAAAGGAGTGGCATTGAAGGAACCCCAGGTCTCAATTAATGCTGAATGCAACTACTAAAGTCAATGTAATTTTAGCTAATATCTATTAAATAGGTACCTTATGGAAATTCTGTGCAAAGTTCTTTTTGTTTTTAAGGATTTCTGTTTTAGTTGTAGATGGACACAATACCTTTATTTGGTTTATTTATTTTTTTATGTGGTGCTGAGGCTCCAACCCAGTGCCTCACACATGCTAGGCAAGTGTTCCACCACTGAGCCACAACCCCAGCTCCAGTTCTTTATCACAGTGATCAGATGCTCTGAGTCTGGAGTCAAATGGTTATCTTCCGTGGCAACTAACCAATTTAAGCCTCTGTTTCCTCATCTGTAAAACAAAGCAATAGTAAGTCTCAAATAAGGCTGTCAAATGAGGTGTGCATGAAAAGTCATTAGACAGCACCCAGCTCATACTTTATGCTTAATAAATGGTAGCTATTATTACACCCTGTAAGATGCTGCTTTTACTCTTATATTACAGGATAAAAAAAATTTAAGGAGCAGAGTGGTTAAGTTGTCAAGTTACTCAATATTCAATCCAACATTCTGCTTCACCGTTTATTAACTTCCTTCTAAAGATGGTGAAATGGCAAACGACGGTGACCTGGCCTGGTTCCACAGCTCTGTTTTGAAGGGTATTTGGGATCTGGGTCCCTCCCTTGTCCCCACACATGATGTTCCAATTTCACTACAGACAGGGAATCTAGCAGTGCTGTCCAAGGCGCAGCCTGCTGACGCCTTCTTGGAAGAAGGTACAGGGCAGGAAAGATGCATGGCTGTGCAGCTCCTGCAGCAGAGGCATAAACAAGTCCCCACTCCCAGAGGGGACCAGGAGTCCAGGGAGGCAGCTGGCAGGATGCGTCACACGCATCACGCTGGGAGGAAGAATAAGTGGCATTCCTCTGTGCTGAAGTTTAAGTGTAAACAAGAAGCAAGTCGTTTTCATGATAATTACCAAATATTAGAAATGTATTGTTCCTTCTCTGTTCCCAAGACACTTCTCCATCTCCAGCTGTGCTAATAAGCTCTACTTCCAGGGCCCGAAGTATTGTTCCAAGACAAAGGCTCTCCATCTGTATTTGTTCTTGTTTTCCATCAACACTTGAACCTTAGTTCACCCAGGTCTTATTGGTGCTCTGCGTTTTGTTGGGAAAAAAAAAAAAAAAAAAAAAAAAAACACACACACACACAAAACAGTATTTGGAATTCAGATGTTAGATTAGATCTTAATGTTCTGATCCTCATCTTTCAAAGGGGGAGTCATATTTACCTGGTGAAAGGAGGTGTGACGGTGACTGAGGGGACATATGTAAGGAGCTTCAGTAGACATGATGCTTTGGGGTGTAGTGCCACAGCACCTCTTGGTGGGGCTGTGTGGTGGAGGAGGTCTATTCACCTCCTGGCAGACAGGAAGTAGAAAGGGCAGGAGTCCCAGCAGCCCCTGGACAGGCCTGCCTCTGAGACCTCACCTCATCCACACAGGCTCCACCTCTTAAAGGCTCCACCACCTGCCAATTGCACCCCGGGCTGGGGACCAAACCTACAGCACACAGGCCTTTGTGGGGCATTTCAGATTGGAGCTACTGCATAGGTGAAGTGCTGTTTTGTTTTCTTTTTTTTTTTTTTTTTAATTTATTTTTATTCTAAGTTGTTCTAAATGACAGCAGAATGCATTACAGTTCATATTATACTTATAGAGCACATTTTTAGATATCTCTGTATACAAAGTATATTCACACTATTTGTGACTTCATACATGCACTTAGGGTAATGATATCCATTTCATTCTACCATCTTTTTTTTTCTTCTTCACCCTTTATACAGATATCAACTGTTAACAGCACTATTTCTTAAAAAGCCTATCCTTTATTCATTGAATTGCCCTTGTACCTTTACCAAAAACCAGTTGTTCATATACTGTTGGGTCTATTTCTGGACACTTTATTTTGTTCCACTTATTTATTTGCCTTTTCTTTTTTTTCCATACTGGGGACTAAGGGGTGCTTAACTGCTGAGTCACATCCCCAGCCTTTTTTATTTTTTTAATTTCTGCTTTTTTAAAAAAATTTATTTATAGTAGTATGTATTACAGTTCATACTATACATATATAGCATCTATATACATATATAAACACAAAAGTTTGTATACAAAGTATATTCGCAGCATTCAAGTCTTCAATCATGCATTTAGAATAATGATATCCATCTTATTCAACCACTTTTTCCCCTCTTCCCCCCTTGCTCCCTCCCCTCCCCTCTTTTCCCTTTGATTTTTTTTTTTTTTTTTTTTGAGACTGGGTCTTGCTAAGTTGATTAGGGCCTTGCTAAGTTGCTGAGCCAGGCCTCAAATGTGCAATCCTCCTCCCTCAGCCTCCCAAATTGCTGGGATTACAGGTATGCACCACTGTGTCTGGCTATTTATCTGTCTTGATTGATAGCAACATCACGGTGACTTGATCACTTTATTTTTATACATCATCGTCTTGAAATCGGGTAGTGTTAGCTCTCCAAATTTGTTCTTTTAAAAATGGTTTTTGGCTATCTTGAGTCTTTTGCATTTCTGTATTAATTTTAAAATTAGTCTGTTAATTAATATAGTAAACTCTACTAGGATTCTGATTGGGATTTGTGTTAGCTTTTCATGTCTGTGACTAAATACGTGATAATAGCACCTGCAGAGAATGTGAGATTTATTTTGCCTCAGTCCATGGCTGGCTGGCTTCATTGCTTTGGGCCTGTGGTGGGGCAGAGTATCATGGTGCAGATGGCGTGGTGGAGGAGAGCTGCTCACTTTACAGTGACTGGGAAACAGACAGAGGAAGGGGCCTGGACAAGACAGAGTCCCCAGCAGTATCCCCAAAGATCCCCTCCCTTCAAGTAGGTGCCACCTCCTGCAGTTTCTACCACCATCCAATAGCCAATAGTCATTTAGTTCAAAATAGTATCTTAACTCCTTTTTGATTTCATCTGTCACCCAAGGGTTATTAGGCAGTATCTTACAGGGTTTTCAAATATTTGGGGGGTTTTATGGATGTTTTTGTGTTATTGCTCTCTAATTTAAGTCCATTTCGGTCCAAAAACATTTTGTATGACTGGAATCCATTTAAATATATTGACTTATTTTATATTCCAATATGTGGTCTGTCTTGGCAAATGTTCCACGTAGTGCTGAGCACTTCCAAGTACATTTTTCATAAGAATATTACTATTATTCCCACTTTACGAAGAGGAAACAGGTAATACCGTAATCCACATTTTGAAGGACAAAGGTTGAATTGGTCAATTTAAATAACTTATTTAATGCCATACAGCCATTAAAGACAAGAACTGTAATGTAACTCCAGGTCTGACATCCAAAGTCAAGCAATTAACCACTCTCAGTGATTCCCCCACACCCATCTCTCCTAAGAAAGGTAGGACCACCCATGCACAAGAGGCTGAGTTCAGGGGCTAGTCCTGGGATCTAGCTCATAAATGTCACCTTTCTAGCATAAACACAATTGCTTTAGTTGCTAGTGCAGATACAGAGGTGAGTTCTGTCTGCTGGTTAGAGATGTACAAACCCCCAACTGCTGATGTGAGTCAGAAACTTACTGCTGAGCCCTCCAACTGACTGATAATCACTAGATCATTCTAATAACACCCAAGAACAGAGCCAGGCAGGAGGTGTTTTTACCTCTTCCTAACAGTTCTCAGGAAATGACTGATTGCTCCCTATCCACCCCCCCCCCCTCAAAATGCCCAGCCATGCTTGGGAGCCTCTGGACTGTTAGGTTCTACCCATAAGTTCATTGAATTTGGATAATAGCCTTCTAGTCAATCTGGCTTGAAATGGCTATTTTCTTTCTGGTCTCTTTAACCAACTGGGTATTAAAAGCATGATCTTTTTGCTGGCAAATGTGGCTATCCTCCTTGTTCATCGGGACTGATGCCAACCTAGCAGCCTATTAGTCCAATTCAACAAAAGAGTTTTTGATCATCTGCAACTTCTATTATCCAAGTGATCCAGCCCCTGTGCCTTTTTTTCCCCCTTTAACTCCCATTACCGCAGTGATTTTAGTGGCTTATTATGATCTTGCTGGCTACCCTCGTGGCTGAGCACCATGGGCTCATTTGGATAGATGTTTTCCAGGGACCTGTTTCTTTTGCATAGAAAGTCAGTTGAACTTCTACTGTTATTTGCAGGAGCCCAAATTGTCTGATTGACTGTTTCCTAATGCCACTCAGGCTAACCTCTGAAAGGAAGGGAGTTTGCTGCCTGGGTCTGGTTCATTCCAAGTGTCGTTTCTCCACCACTCGAAATGATAAATGGCTGGCGCCAAAGGAATGAAAAGAACCCCCAGGGATGTTCTTTCTGTACCTAAACCTCTAGCCTCATGCTTGTAGACTGGCTTCTACATGCTAATGCCTATCCTATTGACTACGAAGGAGTTAAAACTTACTGGTAAGAGTACGCAGTCTCCTGAAATTAATCTGTGGTGTCTGATTTTTAATTTTTTTTTTTCTGAGAAATGATGCTAGGGTTGTAAAATGGAATGTTCCGTATGAACAACAAAGCCCAAAGAAGTTACCATTCCAGATGACCAAAAACTGCTTAAGCCTCTGGTTTTTCTTAAATGGAAGATACATGGGTTATAAGGAAAAAAAAAAAAAAAAAGGCTCTCCTTAAGACATTAAGACATCATAGTCTTCAGAAAAGCCACTAGGTCAGTTTTGGTTTTTGTGTAGATATTATATGGCTGGTATTAGATGATTAGGATCCTACGATGAGAATGATTATGAGGCCTTACCTCTAATGGATGGGAAAGAGCATGATTGATTAGTGATGTCTGTCAGGAGCACAGGAGGTATGTTTGCATAGCCAGAGTGTTAGACAGGCTGCTGGGTGCTGGGGAATAGAGCAGCGAATAAAACCAATGAACTCAAATCTTACGGAGCTGGAATGAATATTAAGGTCACTTCCTGTTTGGTTATCCTAAAATTTTATTATTTTTGTGCTGTGTACAGCTCTGTTAGTGGATTATTATAGTCCTGCAGTTTTGGAATGTGCCTCTCAAATTTCATATGTCAGAAACTTGGTCCCCCAGTGCAGCAGCACAGAAAGCAAGGAACTTTGGAAGTGCTTTGGTCATGAGAACTCTGCTGTCCTTGATGGGTTAGTCTATTCGTGGGCTAATGGGCTATTATGGGAGTGGCTTTGTTATAGTGGGCTCTCTCTTGCATGCTTGCTCCATCTTGCCAGGTGGTGCCCTCTGCCATGGGCTGATGCAGTAAGAAGGTCCCAGCCAGAAGATGAGACGACTCCAGCACTGTGCCTCTAGGTGCCTACAGAGCCATGAGCTAAGGAAACCTCTCTTCTTTAAAATCAGCCATTCATTTATAGCCACAGGAAATGGCCAAAGACAATCATTAAGAATATAGGCAATAATAAATGTTGGCGAGGATGTGGGAAAAAAGGCACACTCACACATTGCTGGTGGAACTGCAAATTGGTGCAACTACTATGGAAAGCAGTATGGAGATTCCTCAGAAAACTGGAAATGGAACCACCATTTGTCCCATCTATCCCACTCTTTGGTTTATACCCAAAGGACTTAAAATCAGCATACTACAGTGACACAGCCACATTAAAGTTTATAGCAGCTCAAGTCATAATAGCTAGACTATGGAACCAACCTAGGTGTACCTCAATAGATGAATGGATAAAGAAAATGTGGTATATATATATACTCAATGGGATATTACTCAGCTTTAAGGAAGAGTGAAATTATGGCATTTGCCAGTAAATGGTTGAAGTTGGAGAATTTCATGCTAAGTGAAATAAGCCAATCCCACAAAACCAAAGTCCGAATGCTTTTTCTAATATGCGGGGCAGGGCGGTGGGGTGAGGACTAGGGAAGAATAGAGTTACCTAGATTAGGTAGAGGGAAGTAATGGGAGGGGAGGGAGGAGATGTAGGTATATATACTGTATGTATATATGTGACTGCATGACCAATATGATTCTGCAACATGTACACTCAGAAAAATAAGAAATTCTATCCCATCTATGTATGATATATCACAGTGTATAAATGCATTCTACTGTCATGTATAATTAATTAAAACAAATAGAAATAAAATGTGTGCAAAAAGTAAAAAAGAAAAAAAAAGAAAACGGCCTAAGAAAAGCCTCCATGTCCTATGAAACTACTACGTCAGGTTCTCTAGCAGGAAAACCCAATAAGAGGAAAGGTATCTTCGTAGTGAGACTTGCTTTTTTTTTTTTTTTTTTTTTTTCATCTTCAAGAGCACACTGGCCAAGAAAAAAATCATATTGATGAGGGAGCTCTTTGCCCAGCTAGTGCATTTCTCTATGATCAGAGGCAACGGCAACCCTGACCAGGGTCAGCTCTTGTTTATAGGGAATAGGAAGTAACAGAAAAGAGAAGATTGAGAATGGAGATAGGGTGGGGTGTGCGTGGAGTCATGGTCTTCTCCAGGCCACAGGAGAAGGCGGTTCCTGAGACAGAGCAATCACATGGGGACGGACGAAAGGCTTTCACCTTCTTGCTCACTGGCTGACAGCTGTTTCCAGATGTTCCCCTGTGCTGGTTATGTCGGCTGCGCCCACTCCCTACCGAGGTCTCCTCCACGCAGCTCAGCAGATGCCATCAGCAGCTCTTCCTTGTGGTGGGGACAGGCGCCGCCTGGGAGAGCCACTGAACGATGATCCTGCTCTGTGAAAGGCCCCCGTCTGTCCGAAGATGACGCAATGGGTCAGTGTCCTCCTCACCATGGTGACGGCAGTTGACATGGAAACTCTCATTCCTGCTTCGACACATAACCGTTGTGCCTTCCTTCCCCAGGCTCACCAGATGGCAAAAATATGCGTCTGCCCAGCAAGTCATTTCTTCTATCTCCAGGAACACATCGAGATCCTTTTGGGCTATCATCTTCCTGAACTCTCAAACTGGTTATTTTGTAGAGTATCTGTCCCACCCCATCCCTACCCTGAACTTGGGACCCAGAACTGTTCAAACCCAGTCGCAGGCGTGTGTTCAGGTGGAGCTATGGGACTGAGCCTGCGTCTGAGGGCCAGCTGTGGGATTCTGACAACATGGGAAAATGGCTGGATTTTGGCAGCCACTGTCAAGCTGATGAAAGAGGGTCCTGAAACGTCTGGTGGCGGTCTTCACCACGAGCAGTGTCAAACAAGCTAGAAAATCAAGACGGTTTAGAGAAAAACAGAGTCCAGGGACTGTGAGAGACAGACCCATGCTGATATAATTTGGGCATCTGGATCCTATCTTAGCTGAACCTAGCTTTATCTTTAGACTGTTCACGTGCATGAAAGTGAATAGTTGTTTAAGGAAGTAGGAATTAGTTTCCTGTCACTTGCACCCCATAACATTCTGATGAATATGCAGAAAAGTCCAGATGGAATTTTGTCCCTTCACAGAAATTTTTATGGAAATTGGGCAGAATTGCATACACCCCTGAAATTCCTGGCTTTGAACAACCTGTACCTTTCTATAAGCGTTGCTAGATAGCAGTTCCTCAGCACACGGCTGTTTATCAAGTACATACGTGCCAAGCACTGTGCTGGGTACGTGGTGTAGGCAGGGAAGCCAGCCAAGGCCCCTCCCCTCCCTGAGTTTGCAGACTCTCAGGGAAGGCAGAACACACGTAGGGGAATACTTCCAGCAGAAGTTCTTACCTTCAGGGACACAGTACATTGGTGAGTCATCACGTATTATGAGGTGTGCCACAAGGAATTTGTGACTCATAAAGCTAAAGTACCAGTGTTGGCAGATGATCTAAAAAATAAACATGAATTAGAGTAGATTCAAGGTTATCTTGATAATAATGTCATATTCATTCATTTAGTTCTCTAGGATGTTTTGCTGAGTGGGAGAGGAAGGGTTGGCATAACAGCTAATGCCCACGCAACCCTGTTGCAAGGAGTGCGTTGTTCCCAAGGATGCCATCTACCATCTGTGTCCAAGTGAGGATGATAATCCGTGTGCAATAGGAGAAGCAGCAGGAGGGTAGCCATCACTTAATGTGCACTGAGTAGGCACCAGGTACTGTGCTGAACACATGATCAAGGCTATTGCATTTAATCAGCAGGAGACACCTCTATGTTGTTCTCCTGCTTTGAAGATTAATGGAAAACTAGCCACTGAACAGAGGGTCGATCTCCAGTTTTTCTGGTGTTCAGAGAAGGGAGAGATCAGCATAGACTGGGGTTGTTGGTCATGGTCCCAAAGGCCATGAGACTTAAGCAGGGGCGTGAAATAGAAGCTGCTGGAGCAGAGGGGATGGAGAGGCCCGCAGCCTCTGGTCAAAATGGGCCGTGGGCAGCATGGCGGGGTCCTCTCGCCCTCAGGCACCTTGGCAGGTGGCAGCAAAACACTGTGAGAAAAGTGCAACTGCTGAGCACCCACTTGGTTTTTCCACGGATTCTGTCCCCCCTCCAGGACTTCATCCATGCTGCTGCCTTTACCCAGCCCCCTGTGGCTCACTAGCTCCTGAGAGATCTTATGGAAACTGAGGTCCTTTCTGCCCTCTTGAGAGGAGAAGCTGCTTTCTCCAGGACCAGCAGAGCCAACTGTTCCTCCTGTGGTCGCCAGTGCCTAGAACTGTCCACTGCTGTGCCCATCCGGATCCTATGCCTGCTGCTAAGCCCAAGCCTCACCCCACTCATTTCCAAACTCTCAACCAGTCCCTCTTGTAGCTGCCCTGTGTCTTCTATCACTTTCCTTCATTTAGTCAGCTAGTTTGTCTGAAGAGTCACAGAGCTGGCATCCTGAGAAAAACTCTGTTTTTTACCATTGCCCTTGTCAAACCTTTAAAGTCATTAACTGTATCTGTTAAAAGCTTAATGTGTGTGTAGCACCATGCAGGAAGTTGCCTGCATTGCTTTACTGCATCTGCGTGAGGATGCTATAAAATAGGACTAGTATCATCTCACTTTATAGACAAAGAGACTGAAGCTCAGAGAAGTTAAGTAAACTATGGGATGCCAGACAGACCTTAAGCATGGAGATTTCCTGCCTCTCACACATCTGGTTTCAGGATAAAACGCACAGCCTCGGAAAAGGGTACTCTCATGCATTGCTGGTGGGACTGCAAATTGGTGCAACCACCCTGGAAAGCAGTATGGAGATTCCTCAAAAAACTAGGAATGGGACTACTGTTCAACCCAGTTTTCCCATTCCTTGGCATATAGCCAAAGGACTTAAAATCAACATACTACAGTGATGCAGCCACATCAATGTTTATAGCAGCACAATTTACAGCTATGGAGCAGCCTTGGTGGTCTTCAACAGATGAATGGATAAAAAAATTGTTGTATATATTCACAATGGAATATTACTCAGCCATAAAGAAGAATGACTTTATGACATTTACTAGCAAATGTGTGGATCTGGGGACTATCATGCTAAGAGACATAAGCCAATCCCCCCCAAAATCAAAGGTTGAGTGTTTTTGTTGATATGTGGAGGCCAAACCACAATAAAGTGGGGGAGGGGAAGAAGAGAAGTTCAGTAGATTGGACAAAGTGGAATCAAGGGATGAAAGGGGGGGGTGGGAATAGGAAAGACAGTGGAATGGTGTGACATAATTTTCCTAGGTATATGAAAAAGCCTAAGTGAATCCCACCATTGTGTACATCCCCAAGAATGGGTCCTAATTAGAATTAGATATAATCTATGCATATATAATCTTATCAAACCAGATTCTACTGTCACGTATAACTAATAAGAATCAGTTAAAAAAACCAAAAAACTCACAGCCTCAGTCTGGCAGACCAAGCCACCCGCCATCAAGACGTGGCCTAGTTCTTTGGTCTTCACCACCCATAGTGCCTAGCAACATGTTCCGACTGCCCGACCAGACGACAGCACGCAGCCGTGGTGGGTACTCTGCCTTCCCTACCTCTGCACTCTTACACTCCTCTACCTGGAATGCCGTCTCCACTTGCTTATCTACCTTTTCAAATCTGCCTTTCTACAAGGATTTGCAATCCACTTTTCCAGTTCAGTGTCACCCAAATCAACTTCTACTTCTCCACAGTGGGAGCACACATAAGAAATCTCTGCCCTTCGTGTCTCTTTCGTAACATCTCTCTGTCTACACTACTTTGCTCTTATTTGTGAGTTGTTACTTTATTATAAACCCCCAACAGGCAGGAAGTGGGTTCTACCCTTCACAGCTTCCATGTGGATGCTTGGGTCAGAGCCCTGGATGTAGGAGATGCTCAAGAAGTGTTAGTGGAGTTAAGTGGAATAACTACGGGTCTTCTCTGTCTCCAAACACCTTCCAAAGTACCCAGGAGTACTTGAAATTGCCACCATTAAAGCACCCCCTCGATTTCAAACCTTGCCCCCAGAAGGACTGAGCTCAAATGAAGATATAATAGCCAGGAGGGTTAATTGGTTGACTGACTCCTTAATAATACCTTAGGCTATTGCTCCTCAACCACTGGAGATAAATCACCAAGTGGTTTGGAAAGAGTGGATTCATTTCCCAAGCTGAGTGAGACCTCGTTTCTCGGTGGGGATACGTGTACGAAAATCTCACACATCTGCCTCCCTCACTAGCGAAATGGTTCCCTAGTGGTTGATAACCCAGCACGTATTTACAGAAGTAGCACGGTCTTTGTGGAGGAGCAGAAAATACATAATATTCCACCAGATTCTGCCCAAAGAGCCAGGTAAAGCCAAAAGAGAAGTTTTTGCTCAGAAACCTTGCAATGAAGGGGTTAGAAAGGAACTACAACAAGGGGAATGTGTCCCCCCAAATTCATGTCGATCCACACCCTCACAATTGGGTCCTTATTTGGAATTAGGGTCTTTGCAGATACAATTAAGATGAAGCCGGGCGCGGTGGCGCACGCCTGTAATCCCAGCACTTGGGAGGCTGAGGCAGGAGGATCACGAGTTCAGAGCTAGCCTCAGCTGTGGCGAGGCACTTAGCAACTCAGTGAGACCCTGTCTCTAATAAAATACAAAAAAGGGCTGGGGATGTGGCCCAGTGGTCGAGTGCCCCAGAGTTCAATCCCCGGTACCCCCCAAAAAAAGATGAGGTCATACTGGATTAGGATGGGCCCTAAATCCAGTGACGTGTATCCTTATAAAAACAGAAGAGAATGTGAAGACATTCTATAGGTGGATCACTAACAGGCAAAGATGGAGGCAGAGACTGGATTCCCCTAAAAGAATGCCAAGGACCAGCCAGAAACTAGGAGTGAGGAAGAGAACAGATCTTCCCAAGAGCCTCCGAAAGGAACAGATCCTAGTGACACTTTGATTTCAGACTTTCAGCCTCCAGATCTGTGAGAGAATAAATCTCTGCTGTTTCCAGCCTCTACTTGTGTTTTGGATGCCCTAGGAAACCAGCACAGGAAGCCACGTGCACAGAGGCCTGACAGGTAACAAGTGCTTTGCTCCTGCTACTACACAGCCCTTGAGAAAGGAGTTACTACCACTTTTTTTTTTTTTTTTTTTTTTTTTTTTTTTTTACAGCTAGGAAAGACTGAGAACCAGAGAGGGTAAGAACTTTATCTAGAGTTCTAAAGCTGGAAAATGGTGAAGCTGGGCTCCAAGTCTATGTAGTTTTATTAGGCTGTAGGTGCTCTTTGTCCATTTCCAAACCTTTCAAGTTGCTTTCCCTGAGGGCTTACTGAAGGCCAAGCTTGGCTCCAAAAGGTTTACATATTGGTTCACAGGATTAGCATATTTATCTGTTTTGTTCACACAGGCATCCCAAGTTCACAAGGTAGTTCCTGGCACAAAATATTTGCTTAATAAATATTTGATGAATTAATGCATCCTCTTTCAAATCCCATAAGCACAATTATTGCATTCATTTTAAACAGAAGAGGAAAATGAGTAACTTGCCCAGAGTCTAGACCCTCAGTGTGAGTCATTCCCTCACCAACTCGCCAAATGGAGATGCCGCTAACACTTGCGAACTCGGCTCCTGATAATTAGCTGCTTCTCATCCTTTTCTCCATCATCAACATCCTCACTATCGTTTATTGAGGGCTGCTCGGTGACAGCGGTGACAGCGCTGTTTTGGAAACAGTATTGTTCTGACCTGTCAATCCCCGTTTAACATATTGGAAACTGAAGCAAAGAGAAATAAAGCCATGTTTTTAGTGTCAAATAACCAGTAAACGAGAGGGTCAGAATTCAAGGTCATGTCTCTCTGATTCCAAAGCCTATTCTCACAGCCACTAAGGAGATGGCTTCTCTTACTTAGCAGGAGCCCCACAAATAGGAACAGTAACAGTGCCAGGAGCACAGAAGCTGGCCACAGTGCCTGGCTCTCTTCCCTTGCCTTCTCTGCCTCTTCCACGCACAGGTACTGGGCTTCTTTCTCATGGAAGGTCTGTGCTCACTCAACTCATCGTGGGCAAATTGTGTTCCCCCAACCAGGAGGCAGGAGGCCCATCCCAGAACTTTTTTTCTACTTTGCTTCATCCAAAGCTGAGGCGCGTTCATTCACTTGCTTGTCAGATAGGGCTGGCTTAAAGGAGAAGACTGGGAATAGACCAGGGATGTCTCAGTGAAAAAGACAAATGCTTTCCCTCCCTCAGGAGACTTAATCTAATGTTTTCTCCTTGCTGGTTCCCAGAAGTCCTATTTTATTTATGACCCCTGGCAACTGCCAGCTTCACATCGTGGTGAAAGTTTTCTCATGCAATCCCAAGGTGCATTCCCTCCCGATCTAAGGATCCTTAAAGCTGAGGTTTCTGTAATGACGTTGAATTTTAACACGAATTCAGTTTCCCAAAATGATGATAATGTGGGGGCGTTTTGAGTAACAGACAATGGTGAAAAGGTAGAAATCGCACTACAAAGACAGATGCCCGCTCTGCTTGTGACATAGTCTGGCTTTACCCAGAGCATCCTACATTACCTTGGGTCTACTTGAATGTCTGAGATCATTTAAACATCGCAGTGAGAACATTTTGGCCAGTCTTTCCAGTTCAGCAATGGAGAACATGAACTCTCCCCGCCCACCCCCCCAACAACAACAAAAAATCCCACGTTTCCAACTGACCAGCACCAGCTGGCCTGAATCCCAGGGCCTTCCCATACATGCTACCATACCACCCATTACTTCCTGGATGCCCTTGAAATGACCCAGATGAGAAGAAAATGTTGTTTTATGAAAAGAGAAGGGAAGCAGCTTCACTCAGGGCTTCTACCATAGCGCTTGCTCTCTACCATCAATTCAAGGTGACTTATGTTCTTGGCTCTGGAGCCCATGAATAGGAACGAGAGGAAGAAGGGGAGGCAGCAAAGGCAGTGAGGTGGTGTTGGGTAGAACGAGGGCCTACATATTTATCAGTCACTCAAGAAGCAGGAATGGAGCTGGCAGAAAGCCTAACAGAGTCTTGCAAACAGTGGAGTGAATTCTGCCTTCTCTGGAAGGTACAGTCCAGCGTACAACAAGACCAAGTAGTGTGGTCAGTTTAGGGCCCCTTGGTAGGAGGAGAGAGGCCCTCTTCATCTTTCAGTCACCGTGCCACCTTGGACAGACTCAGGGGATTCTAGAACCTCCTATGCACATTTGTGCATCTAGGGTGTAATAGCAGATGCTCAATCAATATTTATTGAGTGGATGAGTCCCCTGGGAAGGGTAATATATTAACATATTATTTGCTGTTAATAGCTTTGTGCTAATTGGTTTAAAATTAAAATGCACATCTTATTAATGGAGCATGTGCAGAATCCCATTCAGTTTCCACAGTCATCTCGAGAAGGGTGCATTTGTGACCTTCAAGCCTGCACTTCACGTTTCTGCACCTCTATTTCCCTATGAAGTGGGGCTCGTTGGAATTCCTGCCTCATGGAGTCCTGTCAGAATTAAATGGCACAGGACATGTATAGTAGCACTTGGAGAGTCAGTCCTCCCCTGGAGAGTCAGTTCTCCCCTGGAGACTGTCATCTCTGCGTTATTGGGTTGGGGAACGTCCCTATTTCTGGAAGACCAGCCACCCACAGTGCCCTGGGGTGGAGACCTAGCAGTGCCTGTGGCCACTGCCCCTCCCGGTTGCCAGTCTGGCCGCAGAACAGCTGACCGGATGTGGCTAGAGGGACTTCCGGTCTCACCACCTTGGCCAGGAATTTGAGTTTGGAGAGCATTAGAGAGAGTCCCCCTTCTTCTTCTCCTCATCACCTCTTCCCACACACCCTCTGGGCCTGGCAGGAACCTGAGGAAGGAGTCCTTGCCCTTCAGGCCCCACCTGTTTTCTTTCCACCCAGTCTGCTTAGGCCTTACAGGGAGACCAATCCCAAAACATCAGTGGTGTAGGGACAGGGAGGAGGTGGGACCAGAGCCAAAGCAGGGAGGAAGTGAACTTGAAAACACAATGCAACAGAACAGAAACAAACCCAAAGGAATAGAAGCTGGACGAGGTGGGGGCGTTGACAGTAACAAAGGAAGATGAGCTCCCAGGAGGTGTGGTGGGTTCAGCATTGACAAGGACTCTTGATCCAGGCACAGTTAGGATCTGGGGTTGTAAGCTGCAGGCCTATGGGCTGAATCCCATCAAACACTAATTTGGGGGCCCAAACAGGGTTTTTAAAATTTTGGGCAATTTCCCACAAAACCCCCAGATTTCTTGCTTGAAAGATCTGATGTTTTAGGGTTCCCCTTTTCTTTGTGTGGAGCTGGGTCATAGCTAGCCCCTGTAGAGGGGAGGGGCACTTGCCACCTCTGGTTGACCACACTCCCCACCACAGTGTTGACACTGCACGGGTCACTAACTCAAATTGTTGACACAGTTCCTATAGGTATCTGAGCTTGGGAGCCTTGGTTTATATGTGCCATTTTAAGGACTAGAATCACCTTTTCCTTCTCCAGCTACCCCCAAATTACAGATCTGAGAAATACTGGAGACACAGTTTTTAAAGGAAAAGTGAAGAAGGGTGGAGAGAGGGAGTAGAGATGAAAGGGAAAAGAAAATTTGAAATAAGGGAAGGGAATAATGCAGGGCAAGGAGACAGAGGGTAGACAGGTGGAGACAGCAGAAGAAATTGGAATTTCCTTTCCCATGTGGCACAATGGCCCCCTTCATTTCCTTGAACAAGGCGTATAATCTTTGTGGGTCACTAAGTTTCCTCATCAGTTTGAGGTGGCATCAACACGTTCATCATCAAATAATGAACTTTCCAAGGGGCTCCACTGAACATAGATCAGATGGAGAATCTTCAATAAATTAGTCAACAACAATGCACTGTTTATATTAGCTTTTCTGGATGATTGGTTTAATATTTATTGAGCCTGGAATTTTTGCTACCATACGAATGACATCATTCTGCCTTCTTCCAGCTTGTATTAATTTCACAAAGCTAGGCATTTGGTCCCAAGTGCATCTAGGTTAAAGCTTTCCCAAACGGTGGTGCAATTGTGTGGGTTGGAACACAGAGAAAGGTAAGGTTTGTTGATGTTTCATTAAAACATTAATCAATTTGAACCACCTTTTAAACAGTTCTCATCTCCCCAACCAGCCAATATTTGCCAATATTGCAGCTGATTTCCTGTAAAAATGCTGAAAATATACACTATTTATGAAAGAAAGAGCTCTCCTGCTGAAGAGGTTTAGGACTTTCTGTTTATTTATTTGGATCTCTCAGGATTAGCTCTCTAATCAGCTTTTCCTAACCCAATCAAATTGTTCTAGAAACTGCACACTTCATTCATTCAAGAAATAATTTCTGAGCCTCTCTGATGTAACAGATGCTCAAAACAGGAGAACACTGGCATCTTTGGAAGGCCCTGGCCTTGAGGGAAGAGACAGGCATTCAACACGCAGGCCCACGTGGGTAATCCCCACAGTGGTGGAAACCGTGGAAGAATTTAAAACAAGCCAAGTGCTGTGGTGTGAGGGAGGGAGAAGGAGCTCTTTTAGAAACTTGCTCGCTGAGGAAGGAGCCTGCCTTGGGCCCCAGTAGATGAGAAGTACAGGGCCTTGTGAAGACCTGGGGAGGCGCTTTTGGCAGAGGTTTGAAGGCATGGAGGAGTTTGCTCCATGCAAAACACCCAAGAAATGGCAGTCTTGGCATTGGGAGACTTGGGCTTGCTGGAACCAGTAAGGCCATCAGTTACGAAATATTTTAAGGGAAATGCAGTTTTGGTACTTTAAAGCACCAATGCTAATTGGAAGCAGGCTAATAAATATCTGTACTGAGAAACCCTCAGGGAACCTCCTTTGATGAATAGAGAAGAACTATTTGTAATTATCATAACAGGACTGTCTGTAAATAAATGCTTCTAAAAAATGCTTAATTTGACATTTCTAAAGCAATTTGTCCCCTTGGTCTGTTTACATTGTGAACACTTTCCGTTTGCATTCTAAATCATTCTTTCCTTCTTTTCCTCGTCACCTCAAGTAAGTTCTACACAGCTTTTAGGAGCTTAGGGCTCGGTATAGATTTTGGAAAGGTCAATACCCGCCAAATTCTTGTCTGAATTATCACAAATTCTTCATTAGTAGCGTCTGGAGTTTTGAGGCACTCCTAGAATGATAGTAGTCGATCATTACATTGGTTATATTTATGATGTCAGAGTGTGATCAATCCCATTTTGCAGAAGAGGAGAATGAGGCTAAGAGAAGTTGTGTTAGTTGGTCAAATTACAAAAAAAAAGCCCTGTGGTCCACCTGCCCAGCATCATGAGAACTCTGGATTAGAAGCCACCTGGCCTAGTTTCTAGCCCCTGCTCCACCTGATTAGCTTTTTGACCTTGGGTTTAACAGCCCTAGGACCTGCTCTTCTCCTTGGTGAAAATGCTTCTCATGATACCCACCTCAGTGTGCCTCCCTAAGTGCTACGAAGTGGGCTGGGTGCTGCAGCTACCATGGAAACCAGATGCAGGAGCTAGCTTCACAGACACTACTGTCACGGGAAAGAGCAGACATCATTCAGATGATCCCATGAATAAAGTAACATTCCAAGGGCAGCAGTTGTGCGGAATCAATAGACAGGTGGGCCTGGCCTTGCTTGAAAGACCAGGGAAGGCACCCCAGGAAGAGGTCTTTGAATCAAACCTGAGTGTTGAGTGTGGGGTTAGCTAGATAATGGGGAGGTGGGGGATGGATAGTGGTGGGATGGGGGAAGTTCCAGAAGGAAGGATAACCCGTGCAAAGGCCCTGTGGAGAGAGGAAATATCATATCAGAATAAAATCAGAGGGCTTGGGGTCACAGGGTGTTCAGAAATGTGACAGGAGAGGAAGATGGAAAATGAGACAGATGTCAACCACGCAAGGGCTTTAAGGGCATCTTGAGGTCCTAAGGGACCTAATATTTTCCAGATTTTATGACTTCTTTTTGTTGACTCCTGCCCCTTTCTCTTTCTCTCACGAGAACTTATTTCCCTAATCACAGCATCCTCTTTTCTTTAAAAAAAAAAAAAATTAGAAAGATGTGTTTCAGAGGCACCAGGCCTAGGTCTTGGTATTGCTTCTGGCCAGTTGTCATTGCGACCCATCAACAGCTAGCACAAATGGGGCTCTGACCCGGTGTTTGGGTCCCCTGGAACCTGATGTGGACCAGCGAAACAGCACATTCCTTTCCAAGAAAGCCCCTGACATTCATTATTTGGCCAAAGAGCCGGGGCTGCCAAGAAGGCTCGGTGGCGAGGCCTTGAAAGCTGGAAAGGAAATTAGTTTCGGCAAAACACAGAGCAGAATGTCAGCCCTTCCACTCCCAGGCCTGGCTGCTAATCGGGCCGGCCAGAGTAGATAAGAAGAGACAAAAGGTCACGGAGGCATTCTGTATCGTGTGCCCACCCCTTTATTTTATTTTTGATGGCGTGATGAAGGATTCGGGCGGCTGAGCTGTTGTGTTAATCAGATGTACTTCACTCTGTGAGTGAAGACTGTTTTCTGGTGTCTCTGAGGAACTAAGGATGATAAATAGAAAGGAGTCTCATGCTTTATTAGCATGAATAGGCAGATAGATCCCAGGAGTAATTACTCCCAGGATGTTTACAAAAAAAAAATTTTTTTTTTTTTTTTTTTTTCTGTTTTGTCAATCCAGAGTCAGGCTTTGCTGTGGTGGTCATAAAAGGAGACGGAAAGGGACCATGGGTGTTCTCTTGGAGTTGGAAAGGAGGTGGTAAGTGTTGACTGATGGTCTCAGCAAAGCTCAGGTGTGCAGGACTCTTAGGAAAGCTCAGAAAACCATGTAGTTTAAACCTAAATTAACAAAGA
Source organism: Tamias sibiricus (assembly GCA_025594165.1). Lineage (NCBI taxonomy): Eukaryota > Metazoa > Chordata > Mammalia > Rodentia > Sciuridae > Tamias > Tamias sibiricus. Next base: position 20,258,001 of record CM046662.1, read on the forward strand.
CCCTATTTTTGATTGGGAAAAGGGGGACACATAAAATGTAAGAGTCCCCAAACAATGCAAATTAGCTGTAAATGCATAAGGAAATTGGGTTGTCTCAGAACTTTTATGAGTAATTAAGGGTTAGGCAGGAGATCTTTTTTCAGTCCTAGGATTATTTGACATCTTTTCAGAGTGTCCGAGTTGTCTTTCTTGCTTGGTAAGGACTGGGGAATGGTTAGAGGTCAGTCATTCTGAGTGACATGGGGAACACTATTATGAGCTAAATTCCTTTTATGCTCTGACTCAAGAATAGGAGATTTAAGTTTTGGTCCTGCTTCCATGAATTGTGAACAGTGTGACCTTGGGCAAGTCATTTCACCTGGCTTCCCTGAACCTCAGTTTATTCATCTGCGAAATCAAGAGACTGTAGTCCTGTGTAGCTTGAAATTTTTCTGTGGCTGAATTTAAAAGTCTGTACGTCCAACAAATTTAGGATATTGGGCTGAGTATATAATAAAACCACACTACACACCCTTTCTGCTCTTTGAAAACATTTTGGATATGAAGGATGCATTTGTGGAGTGGAGGTGTTGGGAGATTTAAATATTTTTAAGCAACTTTAAAAATAAACATCTTAGGGGCTGGAGTTGTGGCTCAGCGGTAGAGAGCTCGCCTAGCATGTGCGCAGCCTGGGTTCGATCCTCAGCACCACATAAAAATAAAAGCATTGTGTACAACTAAAGCAAATAAATAAATATTTAATAAATAAATAAACATTTTAGAATTATCTGTAATTTGTCCACTGGATTAAGAAATGTTCCTAAACCATTCTAGAGTGCTTGAATTAGTTTGTTCTCTTGGACGATTATACTCCTCAAAGTTGTTGCTTCTTTTTCTTGTACATATTTTCACTTTATTTTCAAATATTTTATTCCTAAAACATGCCAAGGTCAGTGTCAGCTGACAGACGAGGCTGTGCATTGTTTGAATTCGGGAAAGCTGTTTGCGCTTTCTGGAGCTCTGAGCGTTTCATCTTAAATCTTCTGCATTCTGGGAAGCTCTAAATTCATGTGTTGAGGCAAGAGGGGAAAAAGAAATTCTCAAAAGGGACCCAAAAGAGAATAGTTGCACTTCCAGCGATCTTCTGCTCAACCCTAGGTGACTTGACATGGGTCATACCCATCACACTCGGCTCATGAGAAAACGCCAAGAAACACCCACAAGTTTTAAGCAAACAAACTCTACTAGACATATGCTTTATTGCATTAGACCACGAGACAAAGCTAATATTGCCAAACGATAAATAAATAAAGGGAAGCCAGGTTAAAGATGCAAAGTAGGAAAGAACTTCATTTTCTCTCTTGGGTCTCAACCTATAATGTCACCAAAAACTGGAGTTCACCCACCTAATATTCTAAACCTATTGAACCAGATCCAAATCCCTGTATCTAAATATCCTACCAGCTGAACCAGAACAGGGCCAATATTTCATTTGGTTTAAATCCATGTTCTCTCTCTCTCTCTCTGCTTGCAGAATTACCTAAGTGATTTGGTAGAAAGTATTTCTCACTTGGAGAGCCTTTAGAAGTATGTGTGTATGTGTGTGTATTTGTAGTAGTAATAGTGGAAAAGATCAGTGTAGTTTTTAAAATAAAATATCTTTTTGAAATTGTGGTTTAGGTTCCTTACATCTTTGGTAGGAGATAAAAATAGAATTTTGTGAATGTGAGACTTGTTTTCTTTTTCTTCTTTTCTTCCTCTTTCACTTTCTTTCTTTTTAAAAATTTTTTTGGTTAGAAAAACCAACACAGTTGTGAGGACTTTCACATACAATCACCCGAGATAGTTCCTGCTTGACCAGTTCCCAGATAAAAGACAAACAGAGCATGTATGGAGCAGTTGATCATTTTTGAAACGGGATACATTTTTCCCATGTTTAGATCTGAAAATACTCAGCTGTAATTTAATCCACCTTTATTAGATTACCCAGTTATGTCCTGAAAATCTTGGAAACCATCTTAAATTAGTAAGGTCAGGGGAGAAGCAGGCTGGATGTGGGAATTCCTGCTGCTTTGGTCTGACCAGTCTTCCAAATAGAGACCTTGTGGGCGAATTCCTTGATTCACCAGGGATGGAAGAGCTCGGCACCCCTCCCCAGTCCCCAGTGGGAAGTCTGCTCTCTACCTCTTTCAAGATGACTTTGAAGTAACCCCAGTCCTCACATTGCATGTTGTATAGCTAAAGAACATCCCAGGATGGCCAGGTGGTCAACAGTTATCCCCCACTGCTCAAAAAATGTTTTAAGCTTATAAAGCCCTACAAGAAGTAGCCAGATCATCTAGTTTAATGTGCATTTCAGAAAAATGGAGAATCTCTTTTTCGTGTGTGTCCTTAGATACTAAAAAAAAAAAAATGATTCTTTTTTTTTTTGGTCTGTAATGCAAACCTAACTGGACGTCCTACATTTACATTTGCTACATCTGGCAAGTCATTTCACGTCACCCCAAAAGGCCACAACATCATTCATGGTAGGAAAAAACAATATAAAATAAAACTCCGTGTAGCAGATATGAGTATTAGCCATATAGGCAGGTGTCCAAGATTTGTCATCTTTATTATCAGAGAGAAACCGAGTTGGTCTCAGAGTGCCAAATCAGCAGGAAGTTCAGCCTCAGTTGTTAAGGGGTCCTGTACCTTCCCAAGGCACCATCTCAATCCAGGAGTTGCAGGTGAAGTGTCCGGAGAGTGGGAGTAGGGCTCCAAACTCCAGGTGGCCCGCCATGTGCTCATGGCTGGGCGCAGTGGTCCCTGTAGTAGTGGGGCTCTATTTTGAGTAACCTATGGGGCTGGGGGATAGTTTTTTTTTTTTTTTTTTTTTTTCCAATCATGCAGCTCCACATTTAGAAGCTATGTTTTGCCTGGTGATCTCTCCTTCCCAATGCTGAGTTTTTAAAAAATTTTGCAAACTCTCCTCCTTTCTCTTCTGGTGAATATCAAAGCCATTCTCTTTGACTTCTTGTTGACCTCAAAGGTAGTTCTTTCAGTAGTCTTAGGCTTTTCTGGAAAACAGGGAGAGCTGTTGTCTTCAATTTCTACTTCCTCCTGTCTCCCCGAGGGAGTCATTCCTTCTGAGTCTGATTACCTGCTTGGAAAAATTAAAAAAAAAAAAAAAAGGAGCACAGACACTAGTAGATAGATTACTGAGGAGGAAATATTCCCTCTCTCTCTACCCACTCCATGTCCATGGAAGAATCTACTTCCCCATCCATTAACGTTGGGCTTTGGTGTAGCTCAGTGTTAGAGTGTTTGCCTGAGCATGTGGGAGGCCCTGGGTTCAATCCCAGCACTGAAATAAAAACGAAAACAAAAAACTTGGAAAGAATAAAAACAAACAAACAAAAATGTTGGCCTTTTCTGTGTGACTTGCTTTGGCCAATGGGATAATAATGGACAGGACCAAATTGAGGCTGGAAATGTGCTTATATGATTGAGTGTCCTCTTCTGTCATCATTGTCATGTCCAAGCAGAGCTGACCTGGACCTATTCACAGCTTGGATTCAAACCCAGCCAAGCCTGGCCTCAATCAGCGGCATCTATCAATCCCCAGACACAAAAACAAGAAATAACTGTTGATAAATAAATATGCTACTGAGTTTCAAGATGGTTCGTTATGTGAAATAACTAACAAAAGAGGTACAAGTGAAATTTTCTGTTTTGATGGATTGGAAAATTGTCTTAATACTCACCTTGATATCAAAATATTTATTGTATTCAGACATCGCAAGGCATGAAGCTATGTTCCCAGGACTGCCTCTCTTTCTTTCCATATATCTAACATCATTCTTTAAGTTATTTTTTATAATAGCTAACATTTATTTAATGCCTTGAAGTTTACAAAGTGTCCTCATGTTCTTTATCCTGTTAGGTCTGTTTCGGACTATTCACCACTGAGTTCAGTGCTAAGGTCAGGTTGATATTAATAGTCCCATATGATGAGGAGATCCAGTCTGAAAGAGATGAAGGTTTCCCCAAGACAGTAAGTCAGTTTTTTATTTATTTATTTTATTTTTAAATTTTATTTATTTATTTTTTGGTACCCGGGGATTGAACTCAGGGGCACTCGATCACTGGGCCACATCCCCAGCCATTTTTTTTTTTTATATTAGAGACAGGGTCTCACTGAGTTGCTAAGTGCCTTGCCATTGCTGAGGCTGGCTTTGAACTCGCGATCCTCCTGCCTTAGCCTCCCAAGTGCTAGGATTACAGGCGTGCGCCACCGCGCGCCGGCTAGGACACAATATCTTTATTTTATTTTTATGTGGTGTTGAGGGTTGAACCCAGGGCCTCATGCATGACAGGCAAGAGCTTTACCTCTGAGCCACAACCCCAGCCCTATTTTGAAGGTTTTATAAATTCTATTTAAGCAAATTATGTCTTTACTGCAGGACTTCTATTCGCACATAAAGGGCTAATTTGTATGACTTCCTAGGTGAGGAATATAGTATTCTGCATTTCTCAAACTGATCTGGCCATGGAATTCTTTTATCAGAGATCATCTTATTGGCTGAAGGTTCCATGGAACCCATTTTGGGAAACACTAGTCTATATCACTTAACTGCTCTGGTTCCACCCTTTGGCATCTTCCTTTTGGGTCTCCTGAGCTGTTGGTGCAACAGGCACCCTCCAAGGCCCTTGGAATTTGTGTTAATGACTCAGTTCTAATTCTAAGAATCTTTTAACTTAAGGGGATGATAATTCCCGTGTGTTAATTAAGTTTCTTCTAGTTGCAAATGCAAAAAGCTGCTCTGACTAACATACTTGAAAATATTAAGAAAATTCACTGAATCCTAAGAGATGCTGAACTATGAGGTTTTGAAAAGAACAGGAAGCAAAGCAGTTTGGGGGATTTCAGCCCTGGGAGTTACTGGAAATGCCACTCATAAGTTGGATACAGAGACATCCTCGTCCACATCTCTCTACTTGGGTTTCAGGCCTCTGAGAGGGAGAATCTGTCCTGGCTGGGTCAGATGTCTCTGCTCCAGGGTGACTCAACCATGGAGACAGAACAGAAGGTGCCCCTGAGGTAACCACTGTGATCTGGGCAGCCATCTTGATCCATGTCCCCCACATCTGGAGAGTTGCATTTTGGGAGGGTTTGGCTTGAAGTTAATGCCTATAACTAAAACTAACCTTGAATGTCCATTGCATTTCCTTGCAGGGTCAAAAGACACGACTGTTTTCTGTTTTGATCACCAAACAGAGAAGTTTAGAGACCATACTATCTAAAAATATATATATATATATATATGAATTTCCAACACCTAAGACACACTTGGTGTGGAGAACTATTTTTGCAATTACTCTTTTCTGAAATCCACAAGCAGTTGTTCAGGGGTGAGAGGAATGGTGGGTGGACTTCTCTGTACTTTGCTAATTCTCTCCAGCTCGCTCCTCTTTTGCCAATGCTTGAAGTTGAATTTATAATTCAACGTGTGTATGAGACAATTGCTCTGTGTGCAGAGGTGGATGAATACAATACACCCCAAAATCAGGGAAAGCTAATATCCTCCTTGTACGTTACTGAAAGATGGATGATGCCATCTGGATGATTTCCTGGAAGAAAAAGAGGAGTGGGGGATATTTTTTGTGCATTTATTCAAAGGCAATATAAACTTTTACTTTTTCAAATAAGTCATAACCAAGGTTTTCTTCTGCCTTCTGAAATTTCAAATTCAGAAGCAAATGAGACATTTTAAAAAAAATGAGCCCCCAAAGGCACCACCACCTACCACTCTGCTGCACTGTGGGGCTTTATTTGAATATATTTTGCTTTTATTGCTTTGTTCTCTTTCCTCACTGTGATTTAGAAAGCAGTGTGGGAAAATGGTTAATGCAGAATAAAAGTTAAAATTAAAACCACTTTTTCCCACTATGGTGCTGTCTCCTTCCCACCCCCTCGTCCCTGGGGGCCTGTTCAACTGAGTTTAGTGGCACAAAGGCCACTGAGTTCTAGAACTATATTCATAATCTATCTGAAATGGATTGATTTCCTTGCCCCAGGACAAGATAAATGAATAGTTGACTTCTGGTTGATAATTTGGAGAGAACTGAGAAATAATGGAACAACCTCATTTTGGGGGTGCTGAATTCTAGAAATTTGCAACATCTATCCAATGATTCGGGTTAGCTCAAATAATTTTATGTCTGGAGAGGACACTAGTTTGGGCCCAAGTAGTCCTCAAGGAGAACAACTGTTGAGGGCCTGTGACAACTGTTAGACTGGCACACACACCCCTTCTGCTGTTCCTCTCTGCCCACTGACAGGTGACCTAAAGCTTTTCAGCTTGGCAGAAAAATATCCCCACTTGACCAGGGACCAGGCTCAGCTCTTATCACCCTCTAGGTCTTTGTTGAGTATTTACAGTGTGCCAGGTCACCTTCACATCCACAGTTCTCTTTAACCCACACGACAACTTTCATAAAACGTGTTGAAATCCCATGATGCATAGGAGGCTGTTGAGACTCACAGTGATCCAGCGCCTTCCCTTGATCAGACAGTTCCATAATAATAAAATAATCCAATGGACAGAGTGGAAGGGTCACCCAGAATACAGGAGGAACATGGAGGTCTGGACCAGAGCCTATATGGGAATCAGCCAAGTGCAGTAACAGCGTGGTACCTGAGCTGTCCAGTGTTGTTGGCTACCATGTTGAATTCAGTCATCGCACTGGTGGTACTAGGTGGGTGACAAAGTGGACCTTGATTTCCAGGTGGGGAATGGAGGCCTTAGGAAGGTTAGGATGGTTTGGTAACAGAGCACTGGGTGTCAGCCCTCAGGCGAGCATAGCTGATGTCATAAAGTGGAAATCGGTGACAAAGGACATTGAGATAAGTCAGAGCAGCTTCAAATGGCAAGTGAGGACAAAGAAGATGCCAGTGGCATGGCAGGCATTCCATGTGAGTGTGGAGGCTGGAACAGCCTCAAGCATCTGCGGGGGTGAGGAGCAAGTGTTATCTGGCCCTGACGTGGGGGCTGAGTGGTTGCCATTAGTCAGGACCTTTTCTCCAGGTGTGAGGTGCACCCCCGTCTGCTCTCTGTCCTCCTTGCCCAAGATGCACATGGCCAGGGGCTCTCCAGTGTCACTGGTGCTTTCTTGTTTTCACAGGGAAGTGGGGAGTCCAAGGAGTGCTGAGGATGAATAGATGATTAAGTCACCCTTCCACCTGAACTTTCTGTCCTCTACTCTCCTCTGGCAAACCCGTGTTCCATTTTGAAGTCACCGTGCGGTGAGCATCTCTTTGAAATACAAGCCACATTGAATTTTTAAAGAGACCAAAGCCGTACAACAAAGGAATGAGCTTTAATGAGTCAAGTTCGCAGATTGGCAGGAATGGAGAAAAGGGACAGTGGGATTTGGATAACAATGTCTCTTTGGGGTGCTGGAAAATACTGAACAGGCAGATAAAATGATGGGATGGCCAGGAACTACATCAACACGTACCAGTGGGGAGAGGGGTGAAGGGGTAATGGGAGGGGGTCATTAGGCTATGGGCTGATAATTGTTGAATCTCTGTGATGAGTAGGTTGGGGGTCCATTAGATTCTTCTATGTTTATATATGTTTGAAATTGTTTATAATAATTAAAGAAATTACAGGGGCTGGGGTTGTGGCTCAGTAGTGGTAGACTGCTCGCCTAGCATGCATGAGGCACTGGGACGGGGTTCTATCCTCTGTACCACATTAAAAAATAAATAAAATAAAGATTTGGGCTGGAGTTGTGGCTCATTGGTAAGAGCACTTACCTAGCATGTGTGAGGTCCTGGGTTCACTTCTCAGCACCACATGTAAACAAATGAATAAAATAAAGGTCCATCAACATCTAAAAAAAAAAAAAAAAAAAGAAAAGAAATTACAGATATGGTCTAGTCTTCCATTACATAGAAAATGTCATCTCCCTGTGACTATTAAAGTGACCCAAACTGAGAGTACCACCTATATCCAATTGATCTCCAAGTCCTGTCCCTGCAACCTCCAGAGGCTATCTCAAATCTAATTCTGTCCCCGCTGCCACTATCCTAGTCCAGGCCACCATCAGTATCTCTTATTCAGATGATGACAGAGGCCTCCTAACTGGCCTCCCTATCTCCAGCGGGAATTTCCACTTCTGATCTTTCTCTGCATATGGGCGATGGAATGATCTTTTCAAAATGCTCATCTGATACTCTTGTGAGAAAATAGCAAGGTGCAAACAGTATACACAACTGTGTGACAAGAAAGAAACCACATACACCCCATGTAGGTGTATGCTATTTATCTTTGTGAAGGAAACTCTGGAAAGATAGGTCAAAAGCGAATAAAAATAATAAACACTAATAAAAAATACACATTGGCAGCAAAACCTTCTCCAGAAGGAGGAGTTAGGCTGTCTATCCCGAATGGTAAAACAATTTTGTTTTCTGGGATAAATTTCATGTGGCTATGATGCCTTATCTTTTTATGAGACTGGAATTTATTTGCTAATTTTTTTTTTTTTTTTTGGTTTGGGAATTGAACCCAGGCATTCAACCACTGAGCCACATCCCCAGCCCTTTTAAAATTGTATTTAGAGACAGGGTCTCGCTGAGTTGCTTAGGGCCTCGCTAGTTGCTGAGGCTGGCTTTGAACTTGCGATCCTTCTGCCGTAGTCTCCGGAGTTGCTGGGATTACAGATGTGTGCTGCCATGACTTGCTATTTGTTTATATTTTGTTGAGGATTCTCACATCTAGATATGAGGAATATGGGTTGCTGCTTTCCTTGTTGTGTGATCTCTTTGGCTTGGGAATCAGAGTATTACTGGTCTCAAAGAATGAGCTGGGACCTCCCTTTCTCTATATTTTCTGGAATAAGAAAAGCAGGGTTGCTATTATTTGTTTAAATGTTAGAATTAATCAGTGAGGCCATCTAAGCCTGAACTTTCGTGTGTCTGAGTGTGCAGAAGATTTTTAAATTATAATTCAATTTCTTCACTTGTTATGGACCTATTCACATTTTCTATTTCTTCTTTTTTTTTTAAAATGGAACTTGTTTTATTGTTATTTTTAAATTTAATTTAATTTGTCATACATGCTTTTAGAGTGTTCCATTTCTTCTCGGGTCTTTCTAGGAAATTGTGTATTTCATTTAAGTTATTAGTTGGTATGAATTTATTCAGGTGATCTCTTTTTGAATTTGGTGGCACTGATGCTATCCCCTTTTTCACTGCTGATTTTGAAGCTTTTTTTCTTGGTTAGTTAGTCTTGTCAATTTGCTGATCTTTTAAAAAAATCGGTTTATGATTTCATTAATTTACTTTTGTTTTCTGTTCCCCATTGCATGGATTTCCACTCTAGTTTTTGTTTTTCTTTTCTTCTTCTTCTTCTTAATTTGGGTTTAATCTGTTCATAATTTTCCAGATTCTTGAAGTGATAACTTTGGTTACTGATTTTTAAAAAATATAGTCCATTTATGCTTGTTGGGCTTTATAGTTTATATTATTTCATGATTTTATCTTTCATGTCTTGAACAGAAATTCATCTGTTATGATAGCAAAAAGAATTAGGAAAACCCCATCCTGTTCTTTTTTCTCCCCTGCCTCCGCTTTCTTCTCAGAAAACTTTCATTTATTTATCTATTTTTTGGTAGTGAGGATTGAACCCAGGGACACTTAACCACTGAGCCACATCCCCAGCCCTTTGCTATATTTTGTTTTGAAACAGGGTCTCACTGAGTTGCTTAGGGCCTTGCTGAATTGCTGAGGCTGGTTTTGAACTTGCAACACTTCTGCCTCAGCCTCCCGAGCTGCTGGGATTACAGGTATCTGCCACTGCAGCCAGCATCAGAACATTTTTAAATGATGAAATATTTAAAATAAATTTGTAATGGAAACAGTACAGTGAATACCCATCTCTAATTGCTTGGAACCATTTCTTATGTAACACAATTTCATTATCACATTGGACAAAATTTCAATAATTCAGTCCCCCCACCTGCCTCAAATTTCTTTCATATCTGGTTTATTAAAACCAGGAACTAAACAAGGATCACATATTGAATTTTGGTATTAAGGGCCCCAAATCTCTTTTAATCTAAAATAGCTCCTTGCTTTCTTTTCTTTTATTTTTTTTTTACTACTTCCTCTTTAAAATTAGAATTATTAACACTTATTATTTGTACAAATTGATGAAATTCACTGTGGTGTTTCTATACACACATATATGGTGTGTTTATTGTGTCCATTCTCCCTGTACCTACCCAACCCCGCCTCCAGTCTCTTGTAATTTTTTTTTCTTCTTTCAGGGTTTTGTTTGTTGGTTGGTTTTTTTGGTTTATAGGAATGTAAAACTATGCATTTACCTCTAGGCATTGCTTTAGCTGCATCCCATAAACTTTGTTGTGTTTACATTTTCCTTCAGGTCCATTTTCCCAGGCGGCTGCTTCTTTGATCTGTGAGTTGTTCAGAAATGTGTGTTTAGTTTTCAAATGTGGATGTCCTACTCTTCTTTCCGTTTTTGATTTCTAACATATTTCTGTCGTGTTTGAAGAACATGCTTCTTACGATTCAATACTTTTAAATTCATTACAACTTATTTTATGGCCTATCATATGATCAACCCTGGAGAAGATCTTTTTCTACACTTTTATTGGTGCATTACAGTTGTATATAATGGTGGACTTTGTTTGTCACGTAGTTATACATGCACAAAATAAAACAATATAACTTGGCCCATGTCACTCCCCAGCACTTCCCCCTTCCTGTTCCTCCTCTCTCCCCTGGTCCCTTGTCTCTATTGATCACCCCTTGATTTTCACGAGATTCCTCCCCTTCCCCTTTCTTTTCCTTTTTCCTCTCTAGATTCCACATATGCGAGAATGCATATGATATGAGCTTAACCTTGACTTTGACTTATTTTGCTTAACATAATGGTCTTTAGTTCCATCCAATTTCCTGCCAATGACATAATTTCATATTTCTTTATGGCTGAATAAAGCTCCATGGATTGTACATACCACACTTTCTTCATCCCTTCATCTGTTGATGGCCACCGAGGCTGGTTCCATAGTTGGGCTGCTGTGACTTGTGCTGCTGTAACCCTGAGCACTCGCGTTTTGCTACAGTGTGATGACTTTGATTCTTTATATCCCGAAAATAGCCCACGAGTGCTTGAGAAGAGTGAATGTCCTGGTGAACGTGAGCATTACTAAATCCAGACATTAGGTGCTCTGTGTTGTGAGGCAATGGGTGGCTCACAAACCCACCTGTATTAGTGGAAAGGGATCAGGTGATGTTGTAGTGGCAACTGAATCTCAGTGTCTCCTCAGCCAGCAACCACCAGGCTGAGGGGAGTCCATCTGGGCATGCCCTCCTGTCACTACCAGGGCAGAGGAAAAGGAATAAGGTGAATCTTGTTTAAAAAAAAAAACCAAAACAAATAAGCAACAACAAAATCCCCCAAAACCCATATTTTAAGAAGATGCATTCTTAGGCATATAAGAGTAAAATTTTGTCTGTGACTTATAATACTTTAAACTTTTTGAACAACAAAAAAATTGTGATAGGTGAAACAAAGGTGGTGAAATGTAATCTGCATTTGACACCCTCTTTTTCTTACTAATTTCTACTTATCCCCGGGGTCTTCATTCAGATGTCTGTTCTGAGGAAACTCCTCTGACCTCCCAAAGCCTGTCAGCATCATCACTGTCTGCCTTCTTACTGATGTTTTTATTGAGCAGTTACTATGTGACGGAGAATGAGTTAAGAACTTTTTTTGCCATTTTTTTTTTATCACCATGGCAAGAATTATTTTTCTTATCCACTTTTTTTTTTTTTTTAATGAAGACACTGAAGTACGGAGAGATTGAACACCTTGTCCAACAACCTGTGACTGATGGGTTGGGAAACTAGGGTTTGGACCCAGGAAGGCCAATTCTATCATCTGTTTTGTTAACCTGTTGGTATTGATTCCTCTTGTATCCCTCAACATTAGCACGGTGCCCAGTGCAATGCAGGTACTCAAGAACTTTTGTTAAATGGGAGTCCATAGCTGAGCTTCAGTCACTTTTCCAGTTTTTATCTTCTCTTTCTCTTACACACAGTCGCTGTGCCGTTGATGCTCCGGTCTTGTCATGATAGTCCATAAACACTTCCTGAAAAGGAGCACTGAAAACATGGAGGACAAGTGGCCAAGTCCTCGCCCCTTCCCTATGACTCTACGTGGTACTCTCACTGACTGTTGTTTTCAGCATACTGCAGGGTAATTTATTTTGTTTATATAGGAGTCTTTCGTCTAGTCTCTGAGTTCTGAGAGTTCAGGAACCCTGTGGTACCTATCTCCAGTGCCTAACAAGGTGATTGACATGCCTTGGGCATGCTATTAAGTTTATTGAATGGGTAAGTGTACGAGAGCTGGTAATGAACTCCTTTTCATCCTTCTAAGCTGGGCTCAGATGTTGTTTCTGTGAAAAATCTCCCACAGCCTTCCTCCTCAGTGCCATGATTATACCTTAAATATACACATTTCTAACTCCATTTATATTGCCCCACACATTATTTTTTTGTCTCTCAAACCAGACTGAGATTTGCAAAGCTTACATTACGCTGTATCATCTGTCTATTACTGACACCTAGAAACATACCTGGCCCAGAGTAGGGGCTCAATGAAAATGCAAAACTATTAAAATGTTTGCAATTATCAAAATGGAAAACATTAATATATGCATATGTTGTCTTTAGCAGATATTACAAATAAAGGGCTACGTTCCATGTCGGGTTTTGGGGAAAGATTTCTGATGTGACTTTTGATGAGATTAGGAAATGCAGAGGCTCCTTACTAGAATAATATTACCACCACTGTTTCAAATCTTCCTGTCACTCTCTGTCGCTTGCCTTTGAGACATAAGCTAGTCATTATCACCTTGCATTCATGTTGCCTTTTCTCTGCTAAGATCGCAGTAGGCCACGTGGCCATTCATTTAGTTGTTACTTTTCAAAAGATTTCCCGGTGGAAAGTCTGATACCATAACTGAGGAGAGAAAGTTGAAGAGAGAATAATGCAGGCATTGTGGGAAGACTGAATTTCCCTCTATTACCTTGGGCAAACTATTGATCTCCTTTAAATCTCAGTTTCCTCATCTGTAAAATCAGATCTCCCTAGATTGTCCAGCAAGCGTCTCCGAGGTTCCAGAGTCTGTGATAAATTTACCTTAAAGAAATCAAACAGAAGGTTGTAATGGCTTTCTGCAGCAGCTCTGGTCTTGTGCCTTGGGAAGGACGTGTTTGGCCAGGGGATCATTCTCCATGAGGAGGGACAAACCAAAGACAGCTGGCCTATGACCTGATGTTGCCATTTATCTTCTTCTCTCTGTAGGATGGGGAGCTACCTGTAGCAAGGATTTGTAACTATTTAACCACGTCCACCAAGCCACATAAAATATATGATGGGATAAATAAAAATTCAAGGAAGGACAAAGACTACCATGGATAACTTAAAATTTTTCCCTCCTACCCTCACCCTGTTATAACCACCAACAAACATGTAGGCAGTCAGACTTCCGGCTTCTGCCTGTCGTCCATGGCAGACATTGTTAATTAATTATGGCATGATTTTCTTCTAAGATCAGTCTGGGAATCTTTATCAATTCAGGGAAATTGATGGGAGTTGGCATGTGAACTGAAATCTTTTTGCCATCCCAGACTCAAATTTCCTCCTGACTCAAGTGGAGAAAAGTAATAAAAAGAGGTTTGTCATTTAAAATAGATAAGGGACTGAAGGCAGGTTACCTGCTGTGGGTGCTGATTTGTGGACACAGAATTCTCAGGGCCTCTCCTTTTAAATGCTCTGTGTTTTTTAGATTCTAGAAGGTCTCGTCTCCTTTTGAGTCACAGGGGCATCTACACGACGTTGCTGTCCCAATGTTCTGGCTTCTGGTGACATATTAGGATTCAGGTGAACTAGATGGTGTCTGGACACATCAGATGTGTGATAAGCCTTAGGGTCCAGGCAGCCACAGGGCACCATGAGGTAGCTCTTATTAACCCCGCCCAGTTTCTAGACAACATCTCTGGGGTCAGAACAATCAGATTAGGCTTAAATAAAGCTTGGCTGACAGTGTCACAGAAAGCCTACAGGGCTGGCATCTGCTAAGCAGTCATTACTAGCATCTTCCTTGGCAAGAAACTGCTTTTTCTTGTCTTGTTTTAGGTTTAAATTGCTTTTATTTGTCTTAAAGACTAGATCAATAATCTCAATCTCTTTCTCTACATCTCTCTCTCTCTTTCTCTCTGTCTCTCTCACTCACTCTCTCTGTCAGTAGATCTGAAATAAATCATTTTTGATGTGGGAAAGAACACAGAACACATATCAGAGCAGCAGAGGTTAGGGAAGAAGGTATGCAAGAAGCCAATGATAAAGATAATATTTCCTGGATAATTTCTGTGCACCTCATTAAATGTGGTGTGTGCGATACATTTAATCTCAACAATTTATAAAAACCTATTAACAATCTTCATCTTATAGTTGAGCAAGTTTAGGACCTGGGGTGGATGAAAATGACTTTACCAGAGTCCCACTGTGAGTTTTGGAAAATCTGTGAGTGGCGTCTGTGAGTCCTTCCACCAAAGATTCTTTGTTTGGCTGAACTTCGTTAGGTCAAGCTCCTGAACCTTTCCCTAGACCTATCTGGGCAATTCTTTGTGAAATCCAGTTTTAGCAAGAACCCTGCTAAATTAGTTTAGGTAAGAACCCCACCCTTGATGTCCAATTGCCCTTGATATCTGATCACACGCCTCACCCTGCTCCATCCTCCACACTACCTGTGATCATGCTGGGCTGTCTTCAGCAGGAATTCGGTTAGGCCAGTTCATCCAGCGTCCCCCTCACTCCTGCTATTACCTCTTACTAATTTTCCATCCACTGACCCTCTCCCCTACTCCTTGGCTATAAATTCCCACTTACTCATGCTGTACTTGAGGTTAAGCCCAATCTCTCTCTCCCAATACAAAAAGGCCCGTTGCAGCAGTCCCCATAACTGTTGTGGTGGTGCTAGCAGAAGTCTTCCTTACCATGCTTAAGCATCGTTGAAGATTCTTTTTTAACTGTACTTAGCCCACTATGTCCCATGATTTTGGATATCTTTTTTAAAAAAGATTATTTTTAATTTAAAAATTATTGACATGTATATATATGATCATATATATATATATTTTATATTGGTATTTACAATATAAAACAAATGCCTGTGAACCCCACCACCTGATATAAGAAATCTTCCTCCTGAGATTGCACGTGTTCATTTCCAATTCCATTCTCTTCCTTCACCAGACAACTGTTATGCTGAATGTTTTCTTGATATGGTCTTTGCTTTTAAAATATTTTATCATGCATGTATGTTTGCCAAAAATAATTTATAGTGCAAGTTTGAAAATGTTATATTTTATGTAGTTTCCTTCTTCTTTTTTTTAAACTTAAAACTGTTTCTTGGATTCACCTATGTTGTGGTCTATAAATAGACCACAATATTCATTCTCACTGCTGTCTACTATTTCACATGTGGATATAAAATGTTTATTTTCCAATAAGGTGGGGGAGGGAAGAATAAAAGTTCATTGGATTAGACAAAGGGGAATGAAGGGAAGGGAGGGGGGTTGGGAACAGGAAGGACAGTGGAATGAATCAGACATAACTTTCCTATGTTCATATATGAATACATGACCAGTGTAAGTCCACATCATGTACAACCACAACAATGGGATCCTAATTAGAATGAGTTCCACTCCATGTGTGTTAATATGTCAAAATACACTCTACTGTCATGTATATCTAAAAAGAACAAATTTTTTAAAAAAGAAAAAATAGAATAAAATAACAAATAAAATAAAACGTCTATTTTCTGTGAACACACATCTGGGTTGTTTCCACAGGGTGGCTATTCCAAATACAAAAGCAATGAACATTCTTCGGTATACATCTGCAAGTTTCCTCAGAAATTCTATCTGTGTCACCTGGTATTCAGAGATGCCATTGATTTTTGCACTTTAATCTTATTTTAGCCATTTTTAAAATCACTTTTTATTCATTCTAACCACTTTTTATACATTGATTTTTTTTTTTTTTTTTTTTTTTTTTTTTTTTTTTTTTAGTAAATCATATCTCCTGTGAACCATGGCGAATTTTCTTTCTTGTCCTCCTAACTCTTAGGATTTTTTCTTGTCTGGCTGCACTGGTTAGATTTCCGTCATCTACTGAATAGAAATGACCCTGAAGGGCATCTGCTGTGCCTCCTTCTCTGCACCGCTCAATCCCTTTTGGAATGAAGGACTCATTTCCACAGCTCTTGGGAGCGCTGCCTGAACATGGCCCACAGTTGTAAGTCCTTTGGAGGGGTCACCGTGGTTGAAGAAAGCTGTCTCACACAAGGTATGCTCCTCCCAAGAGCAAACCGCTTGCCATGGCCGATTGACTGACGTGGAGGTGTGCGGGCGGAACCTCTGCTTTCCAGCTGGGTGCAATTCTAACAGGCCGGCCCAGGGCCATGAGGTGCACGAGGTTGGCTGAAGTCTTCTTTGCAACTGTTTCCCAGCTCCACTTCTCCCGCCGCCTGAGCCAGCCTCCCGCCTCTCCCTTCTGCACTCGTCATCCCCAGGAGCACTCCCAGCATGCACTGGGCGTGCCCACCTCTGGCTCGGGGTCTGCTTCCTGAGCAAGCAGTCTATGACAGCATCCTCACCTGCATCCTCGTTTTCGAGAGTGGGAGCATGTTTTCAACGTATCACCACCAAGCATAGGGTCACAGTGGGGATTTGGCAGACACCCTTTATTTGGTTGAGGAATTCCCTTCTATCTCTCCTCTGCTAAATATTTTTAAAATTCTGAATGGAGGCACTTTCCTCCTCCTGAAATAGAGCTCTTCTTTTGGTGAGTTTGCTGGAAAGGACCTCTCTAGGTTTCCCTGAAAGTATTTTTATTTTTTGTCTTCCTTTTTGAGAGGTAGTTTTAATGAGCACACAATTTTAGCTTGATGGCTCTCTCTCAGACATCCCTGCCATTTGGTCCCTTTGGATGTTACTGAGAAAGCTACATCAGGCTATGTGGGGATAGGAGTTTTTCTCTCTGGCTACTTTTGTCTTTGGTCTTCAGTCTCATTGCGCTAGGTCTAGATATAGATTTCTTTTTGTGTGTGTGTGTGTGTGGTACTGGGGATTGAACTCAGGGGCACTCAACCACTGGGTCACATCCCCAGACCTGTTTTGTATTTTATTTAGAGACAGGGTCTCACTGAGTTGCTAAGTGCCTCACCATTGCTGAGGCTGGCTTTGAACTCGCGATCCTCCTGCCTCAGCCTCCCAAAGTGCTGGGATTACAGGCGGGCGCCACCGCGCCCGGCTATAGATTTCTTTTTACGTATCCTGTTTAGTATTCGTTCTGCTTCCAGTATCTGTGTATTCAGATTGCTAATAAGTTCTGGAAAATTCTGAATCGTTATCTCTGTGAATAATCCCCTCCTTTGCTCTCTTCTTCTGGGTCTCTATTAGGCAATGGAAGCAATAATACTTTCTCATCCTATTTCCTGTGTCTTTTAATCTGTCATATTTTCTATCTCCTTGTCTTTCAGTGTTATATTCTGGGTAATTTCTTTTAACTTCTTTACTTATTTTCTTTCAAGTTATGCATACTATGCTATTTAGCCCTGATATTAACTTTATAGTAAGTACCAGGGATTGAACCCAGGGATGCTTAACCACCGAGCCACATCCCTAGCCCTTATTATTTATTTATTTATCTATTTATTTTATTTTTAATATTTATTTATTTATTTTAGTTGTACACAATGTCTTTATTTTTACTGGAGAGAGATGAAATCTTTGATTTGCTAGAGATGATGAACATTTTTTCATGTTTGTTGATCGATTATATTTCTTCTTCTGTGAATTGTCTGTTCAGTTCCTTAGCCCATTTATTGATTGGGTTATTTGTTTTTAATTTTTACTTTGGAGTCAGGGTCTCACTAAGTTCTTTCCTACCTCTTGACCTCACGACCAAGACACATCATTCTTTGAGATCCAGGTTGAGTTATCCAGTCTGCCCAAGCAGAGTTAGATATCTGTTCCTGAGTTTCTGAATTTGGCCTTGAATTTGTGATCCTCCTTCCTCAGCTTTCCAAGTGGCAGGATAATAGGTGTGAGCCATCATGCCCTGTGTATTTATAATTTCTGAATGTTCACTTTTGTATTGTCTGGTCATTTTGGTGGTTAATCCATAAAGTGACAAAGTTAAAATATATTGCATATATGGTTCAATCATTTCAAAACGTGAAGTACTCGGATAACCTAATTGTATTGTTCACAGTTTTGACTGCCTTTTACTCGTGGTGGCTATTTCTTGTGCATTTGATGATTTTTTAAGTGGTGAGTTTTTATTTCGTTAAGTTAATGAGAATCTTGGTGGAATACACTGAAGGTGCTTTTCTCCAGAGAGGAATTGCAACTGCTTCTTCAGGGAGCCAAGAGGCACTACTGGCCTGTGACTGCGTTGGTCCCTCTGAACAGCCTGGCTTACTGAAAATGTCTCAGGTTCAGCAGCTTCAACTTGAAGGCCCAAAGCTCAGAGATGATGCTAACGTTGGCTCTGATGCCTAGCTGCAAATGCTGCCCAAAGTGGGCCGTATCTCTGCTTCCCTTTGATCGGGGCCCGCCGGTGACTTGCTTTGACCAATGGAATGCTGAAGAATGGACACTGGACCAGTTCTGCACCCAAGCTGGAACTACTTTCAGTCTCCTGGAAGCCCAGCTTCACCATCGGAGAGGTGTAGACCAAACTGCCAGAGAGACCGTGTGGTACAGGGGAGAGGCCATTATAGAAGTTTCAGACCCAGCTAACTTCAGCTGAAAGAAGCCACATGCATGAGCTCAGACAATAGAGCCAAAACCAGTCATGGACTGGCACCTCTCCAATTGTGAGCTCAAATAAACCTTTTTCTCCTTTAATTTGTTAATCTTAGGTGTTTTGTCAGAGTCACAGAAAGCTAACTTAATATGCAACCATACCAGGAGTGATTATTTAACATAGAGGAAAACAGGTTTTACCCCCTTTGGAATGCTCAGTAAACATTTTTTTTTTTTTTTTAAATCAATGGGCCAAAGAATTTGCAGTTTAATTTCTTCAGTCCTCCTTGCCTCCTCCTTCTCTGGCTGTGAATTATTGCTGACCCTTCCTGCCCTGGGGCTCGCCCCCTCTCCAGCTAAGATGCTCCAGCATTTGGAATCAAGCTGTCAGTCACTTCTTTACACTGACCTTTCTTAATTTCAGAGTTGAACATTTTAAAATCTGGGGTCAGATCAGCTCCTTGCAGAGAGGAGAGGAATTTCGAACATCCTCTTTCAAATGTGCATCCAAGGGCAGAGTTCATGTGAAGACCCTGGCAAAAATAAAATAAAATAAAATAAAATACCCAAACTAAAACAAAACAAAAACAAAACTTTGCTTGCTTGTTCCCAGGCCCAGCAACTCATTCTGGGAAAAGTCTCATGAAAGTCTAAAATCCGAGGCTCTTCCTTGAAAAATGTCACTTGGACCTAGAGCTCCTTTAGCAAGAAACCTGCTGGTGTGGGGTTGTACTGGCAGTCTGAGCACTCATTTTACAATTCTACAATAGACGTCTAAGAAAATGAACTCACTAAAGGAAGAAAAGGCAAGAGACAATGTCCTCACAGAAAATGCAAATGGAACTCAGCTCTGTCAGGGTGTCTAGCAATTGCTGCCTGCATGTGCCTCCAGCTTTGGTTGAACCGGCTCCGGCCCACGGGCTGACCCACTTCCCAGTGGCAAACTGGTCCCCTGGGTGAATGCCAAATGGATATTTTCTGAGCGTGGTTTGCTGGGGTGGGAAAATTGAAGAGAAGGTGGCGTCTTCATTTCTACCAGATAAACCACAGCCATGGTTTTGTTTTTGTTTTTGTTTGTTTTTTTTTGCCTGGAGACCACAGACAGATCCTTCTTCCTCCTTGATCCAATCCCGTGTTAACAGGACTCTAACCTGACCATGCCTGGGAAGCCACCCATGAGTCGTATATGAACTGAGCGACATTCAAGCCATTAGGCAGGGAAGCCTGGTTTTGGGAACTCCTGGTCGGAATCCACTGGCTCTAGAATGCCCGGTTCACGTGGCTCCCTGTCCTAGCTCACAGCTCAAGTTCAAGCTCAGCTCAGGAGAGGAGTAACCCGTTAGAGCCAAACAGCTTCCAAGATGGGCGTAGCTTGCCAAATGCCAATCAACCTGTTTACCCCAAGACCCCCCCCACCCCCCCCCCCACACACACACCAGAAGCAAGCACCAAAATAAGACTCCTCTTGCTGAAACCTTCTCCCCGCCTTTGACGTGTTCACCCTTAAATAAAGAATTGGGGCCTTTTTCAGTTGTTCAGTTCCAGCTCCCATCAGGACTGGAAGACCCACCAGGTGCTCCGCTTTTTAAATCTAATCTTTGGCTTTGTCTTATCTCTTGCTGATTATTTCAGACTTTTTATTTCCCCAGGCGGCTCACATCTCCTGAGCAGGAAACTGCTCCGTCAGGGTGCTGGTCCTCATTTCAGAGTAGTAAGAGTTTGCTTTCCTCTGTCTTCATTCCCTTGGCTGGCCAGCACCTTGCAGGATTTGTCCTAGCTTCTCGTGAGTTCTCTGGAGTCAAGAGCTAGCGGGTTTCAAACTGGTGAGTCTGGGTCAGTTTGTTCAATCCGTACATCTTAGGCACGGTAGAAGGAGAGGTGCTCCAGTGTTGGCTGCGAATGAAATTCTGTATTTATGAGAGTAAGAGAAGAGAAATAAGGAGGAAGAGAACACAGGCATAAAAGGAACAGGGGAGTGGCCCCAGGCCCGGGTTGGGTAGGGAAGCACTTCAGTCGAGGGTGATTGTTTAGGCGACTAAAATGTGTTCAAATCCCATTTTTGTTACTTACTGCCTCTGTGACTTTTGAGAAGTTGTCAAACCACTCTGAGCCTCACTTTTCCCTTCTTCAAAATGGAATAATAGGACCCACCTTGGGTTTTGTTGTTAAAAAAACAAAAATAAAGTACAAAGCATAGCACATAGTGATCCGGCAACACATGGTCATCTACTGTCATTGTCATTTCTGTTCTCAATTGGGTCTTTCTTTTCTAAGAGTGTGTGCCAGCTACACATCATAGACACCAGCATTGCCAAGGGAACTCGGTGTGATTTGAAGAGTCGGACAGACCAGGACCCCTACCAACTCCCTCCCTGACCAGCCTGGTGAGTGCGGCCTGGACTCCCCACCTTCAGAGCTGATCCAGTAGGCAGGGAGCTTCCTCCTCTGTTGCTTGTTCCTCATCTAATGTGGCTGTATTAATGTGGACCGTGTGTGCAGTCACATCCCAAGGTCGAGAATCTTCAACCGGCTCATGACAGATCATGTTTTCTTCTTTCTCTCATCTTCTCTTTCTTTCATGGGGGGAGGAGTGTTTTTCCGGTGACTCAGCCAATATGAAGCTCCCTGACCACGGTAGGTCCTGCAGTGCGGCCTCCCGGGGTCCTCAGGTGGTCAGATGGTCGGGTGTCCCTCCTTCACTTAGACTCATCACCTACCCACCCTCAACTAGGGAAGGGGTGGGGGGAGGGGACCAGCATCCTTCTTTCCCAAGTTTCCCCCCATGCCTTCTCTGCATCTGGCCCTCGTGGACTCCCTGGCTCTGGAATGTTCTGGAATGTTCTGGAATGTTCTGGGGGTTCGAGTGAATCCCAGCACAGCAACCTCTCCTTTCTCAATTCTCTACGGTCTCTCCCCAGCCCTTCTGTTGCCGTCTGTCTGTGCAACTGTCAAGCCCCTGGCTGTCTTTTAAAGTTCTTGCTAGCGGTTTAGAGAGAGTGAGGGGCACAAGACGCACAGCGTGGCCCTCTCCAAAGAAGTCCTCCCCAGGCCTCCCCTCCCCCGCTCCTTCCCGCCCTCCTGTGGGGGAGCCGTTGGAGTCACCTATCAATCCTCAAAGGACATTTCTGTATCACGATCTGTCACAACTCCCTCCAGCACGTTGAAATCCACTGTGTCTTGGTGCCTCAGTGAAGACGTCTGGTTCAGCATCTTGTTCTATAAACCTATTCCCGAGGGCACCGTGACAAATGTGGTGCGTCTTCTGGGAGCGTGAATTTCGGTCACAGATCTGTGGTGAGAAGAGCTGGTTGCTGAAAGGAGTGTGTGCAGGGCAGCCCGCTCGAAAACATTTGCTGGTGAGAAATTCAAATAAATAAAATGAAAACATACCATCCTGTGAAGCAGCAGGCACGACCGAATGCACGTTCAAGTCAAAGAGAAATACCTTATGTGGGTGGCTTTTTCCACCCAAGTCCCTGGCCGGCCTCCACTCTCTACTTCTCCTCCGTGGTAAAGGCGCACACCTCCCTCTCACTGGGAGCTTACCTGGGGGTGGGGGAGCATGGTTTGGAACTCTGCAAGGAGACATTATCAGCTGTTTACTAATTGCAGTGGAGATAGTAATCATGTCACTCAGAAGCCTGTACTGACCTCCTGACATTCATTATCACAGTTTTTTGCAGACTTACATTAAATTATCAGGAAAGAGAAAACAAAACAAAAGCTCATTGCTTTGTATCTTCTCATGGAATAAAGGAAGTAAGTTAAGAGTAAAAAGAACCTCTAGGGGCCCGGTGCGGTGGCGCTTGCCTGTAATCCCAGGGGCTGGGGAGGCTGAGACAGGAGGATCGAGAGTTCAAAGCCAGCCTCAGCAACTTAGCAAGGCACTAAGCAACTCAGTACGACCCTGTCTCTAAATAAAAATACAAAATAAGGGTGGAGATGTGTCTCAGTGGTTGAGTGCCCCTGAGTTCATTTCCCACTACCAAAAGAAAAAAAGAACCTCTAAGTACCTCACAGTAAGTCTCCACCATGGGAGGGGAGGGGGTTACTGAGCCCTTAAAATATGGTGAGTCAGTCGGGTGCAGTGGCGCATGCCTGTAATCCCAGCACTTTGGGAGGCTGAGGCAGGAGGATCACAAGTTCAAAGCCAGCCTCAGCAATGGCGAGGCACTTAGTAACTCAGTGAGACCCTGTCTCTAATAAAATACAAAAAAGGGCTGGGGATGTGGCCCAGTGGTCAAGTGCCCCTGAGTTCAATCCCTGGTACCAAAAAAAAAAAAAAAAAAATATGGTGAGTCTCCCAGAGTTGTGTAAAAATACAGCCTGGATTTCAAAGACTCAGTATTTTTTAAAAGGAGGAAAAATAGATATCATGAATAAGTTTTCATATTCATTATATATTGCAACAATACTTTGGATACATTGAGTTAAATGAAGTGTGTTATTACAATTCATTTTATTTAAAAAAAATGACTACCAGGAAATTTAAAATTACATACACAGTATTTGTGTATTGTGTTCTGTTTGTATTACAAAACTCTGACTTTAGACAGTCTAGTCAAATGATCAGCAAGGTATGGCCCCTGGGTCCAATCTAGCTCACTGGTTTTGTGAATAGCTACATTGAAACACCAGTACACACATTCCTTTGCATACAGTCTATAGGTGTCATTGTGCTTTAATGGCAGTTGGGTTGTTTTTTTTTTTCTCTTTTTTTTTTTTTGTTTTTTGGCACCAGGGATTGAACTCAGGGGCACTCAACCACTGGGCCACTTCCCCAGCCCTTTTTTGTATTTTATCAGAGACAGGGTCTCACTGAGTTGTTAAGTGCCTCACCGTTGCTGAGGCTGGCTTTGCACTCGCGATCCTCCTGCCTCAGCCTCCCAAGTGCTGGGATTACAGGCGTGCGCCACCACGCCCGGCTAAAAGTGTGGGATTTTGAAGCCTAATGTTCATTTTCTATAAACTCGAAAACCTTTGCATACTTCTGGTAGTCTAATGATACACATTTTCCAGGGGAAAAAGCAAAGTCCAAGAGAGGGAAAATGATTTCTCCAAGGGCACATATCATACCACGACAGAGGCAGGGAGGCTCCTCCCATCCCTGCTCTTTGTGCTGCCCCGTGCCTCAGTTTACCTGGACCAGGCTCAGAGGGAGGAAGGTGTTCTGCATGTGGGGGTCAGTTCAGTCTTCACCCATCACTGGAAGGCCCTGAAAACAGGAAAGCACAAAGACAAGGCTCACAGAGAAGGCTGGAACCCACCTGGGTGGGGCAGGAGGCACGAGTTCCTATGGCAACTCTCCTATTATACTATTTTTTATACATAATTTAATGCAATTTTCACTACATGTCAGAGAGTGGATTAAAAAAAAACTCCATTTAAAGCATGTGGTTGACTCTTTTGCAGAATCCTTTTCAAAGTTATTGGTTATGATATTACTCAATGATCTTTAATAAGGATAAGCCAGATGATACCTATCTCCTAGGACTTTATGCCAGGAAAAATGTCTTTCCAAATAGACTTTCATAGATTTTTAAATTATATAAGAAGAACTGTACAACTGAACCTGTTGCTCATTTTGTATTGGCTACCCGGATGACGGAAACAAATCTATGCTTAATTTTGACTATTGTGTGTTGGTTAGCTTTCTGTTACTATAAGGAAATGCCTGAGGCAAATAATTGATGAAGAGAAGAGGTTTATTTGGGCTCACCATTTTGGAGATTCCAGTCCCTGGTTGAGTGGCCTCATTGCTTTGGGCCTCTAGAGAGGCATATCAGAGCAAGAGCATGCGGTGGAGCAAAACCACTTATCCCATCCCCCAGGAAGCAAAACAGAGGGTAAGAAACTAAAGATTCACAATACCCTTCAAGGGGATTCTTCCCAGTGACCTAGGGACCACCTCTTACAAGTGCATAGAACTTCCCAGTAGTGTCATCCTGGGGACCAAGTCTTTTAACACACACCTGTGGGGACTGTCATTGAAACCACAGCAGGTCTGGTATATTTATACCTTTTCTTCAGTCTCCAAATTTTATATTAATTGTTCAGCTTTAGTAACCCATTTCTTCTCACACTTACTAAGCTACCTCTTTTGTGTTTTTTCAACATTTATTCAAGGTCAACTGAGAGTTGTACCCTTGAGATACAAAAAAAGAATTTCTATTCTCAAGGGATTTGCCATATGAATATTGAAGTGAATAAAAACACCTACTGGACATATGTGATCCCTAGTGGCAGCCAGCTTTTCACAAGGAATCGGTTCTACCCTGTGCAGTGTGACTTCATGAACCCCCCAAACTCTCCCTCGTTCCCCACATATCATCCCACAAGCTATGATCAGGATGGTAGACGCATGGTGTATGTGTGGACATTCCCATCTCTGTGCCCTTGGAGGATATCATTAACACACCCCAGTGTTATTGTTATTATTATTTTATTTTTATTTCACAGATCTATTATCTTCAGGTTGTGGTACACAGCTACTGCCAATCAATCAGAAAAGGATCTTAAATAAGATGGACATGCCACCTCATACAGGCCACAAGAAGGGTATCATTCATTGGAGCAAAATTGCAGCTTGCTGTTGAAGATGACGTAATGTTGTTAACATGTTAGTGTAACTTAAGTGACCTTTTTCTCCCTGATCGGATCCTCTAAGTAATTTGATTGATCTTAAAACACTGGCCACCAGGGGTTTGTAAAGAAACAGAAAATGAAGACTGGCGGAGGGATCAGAGTGAACTTTACCAAGTACACCATTTTGCATACCCTTGGTACTCTATTTGATAATGGAGCTTCCCTAACTCTCCCTTGGCCCAGGAGGGCAGGCATGTTACCTGACACTGCTACCTCATTCCGTTTCCTGTCATTTCTGTCTTCTTTCTCATTACACATTCTTCCTAACTGTAAGACTCCTGAACACATGTGTATTTAAAGGAGATTAATCATTCAAATACCGTAATTAGCTCAAGAATTGTGTCTTTTTGAGATGGAATGAACTAATTAATTTTTTTTCCCTCCCAGGGAACCTGTTCTCAGATGTGAGCTAATTAGTGAGCTGTACATCAAAAGAAGTGAAGTGTATCTTGTAAATAGGATTTCATTTAAAACAGATCAAAGGAAGATTTACCAATCCATCCCCTCGTCCTCTGATTTCTGAGAGTATCAGGCAGACGGTGAAGGGAACAAGAAGTCACCAGAGTGACAAGTGAAACTACCAAAGAACAACTGTGATCCCAACATCAATTATTAACGAGGGGAGAGAACTAAATATACCCAGAGGAGGGATTTGATGTTTGGGGGCTTTTGTGGTTGGGTTCCTGATGTAGATCTGTATTTGTGACCCACACTACAGAAAAAGCTATAGGTTTAGAAATAAGGTCTCTAGATTTGGTTGTCTCTGACCAGCTGGCTTTGTGACCTTGGGAAAATAGCATAGCCTCTCTGAATTCATTTCTCTCATCTGTGATGGACGCATCTCGGTCCCTTCTCCAACCCATCTCCCAAGAGACCTGTGAAGATCAAGTGAGATGATTAATATGACAAGGGTTTGGAAAAAATCTAAAGTGGCTATACAAATGTGAAGCATGTTTGGCATTATTTACAAGGTCTCCATAGGCAGAATATATTAGAAGAAGAAGAAAGTTTCCCAGATGATTCTGGCCAAAATTCCAGCCGCAGGGAAACAATATCCCAGTGAGCTGCCTCTGCAGATCAGATTTACAGCCTAATTGCCCAAATCTCCTTTCTCCTGTGATTATAGTTAGAAATTAGCTTCCAAAGAAAGAACAACGCAAAACAAAGAAAGAGGACGGAAAGCTCTTTTTGTTGTCCTTTGAAGTTCTAGATTTCTGAACATGGCAGGTTTTGCGAGAACGATCTTGCTTGTCCTTGTCCTGTGTTTCTGTGAACCTAGAAGGGACAAACGGGGCCAAAGTAGCAGGTGATTGACAGCGAGCAGGGCCCCGCGCCTTGAATTTAAATTGCAAACTGAAATAAAGGAAATCAATAAATACTTTTTTTGCTACAAAAATAACTTTCTCTCTCTCTTTTTTTTTTTTTTTTTTTTTTTTGTGTGTGTGTGTGGTGGTGATTGTCAAACACTAAGAATATAAAAGTGGATGAAGTAGTTGGGCTGGGCATATAGCTCAGTTGGTAGAGTGCTTGCCTTGCATGCAAGACCCTGGGTTCGATTCCCAGCACCACACATGCGCGCGCGCGCACACACACACACACACACACACACACACACAAATAAAAGTGGATGAAGTAGTGGATAAGATGTTCCATAAGGAGAAGCTCTCTGCAGAGAAATGAGGCTTACTCATTCCTGCCAGCAAGAGTCTTAGTGAACATGGACAGAGAGGTGCACTTTGATCTTCTGATGGGCAGTGGCTCAGGGAGCAGCTGGCGAGGAGGAGGTGCCTCTGGGCAGTTGTAGGAAGGCCTCATCTCCTTGGAGAGGCATTTCAGCTGGTAACAACAGAAAACCAGAGCTGACGACTGGGCCCATCCGTGGCCTTCAGATGGACGAGGAAGTGCTCTTTCCCTTTCCAACTTCTCTAACCTAGGAAAGCAAACTTCTTTCCACAGAGGCAAACAAGAGAGGAAAGAAGGCCTGGAAGTTACTCCCACAGCTTCAAGCCAGGTACAAGGTCCAGGTAGGAGCAGCATCTGGAAGCATCTGGAAGAGGGTGCTGAAAGAAGATCGTTGATCCTACTCTGAACAATGGCACTTCAGAAACTGTGGCACTTGAAGGAGGCAATATTTTTTTTTCCTTTCCTTTTGTTCTAAGTTGTTGTATATGACAGCAGACTGCATTACAATTCATAATACACATATAGAGCACATTTTTTCATATCTCTGGTTGTATACAAAGTATATTCACACCATTTGTGTCTTCATACTTGCACTTAGAGTAATGATATTCATCTCATTCTACCATCTTTTTCCCCCCACCCTTTTTCCTCCCTTCCTTCCCCCCCACTCCCCATTGGCCTTTCTAGTGTTCCTCTAATCCTCGAGGAGGCAATATTTTTTACTTAATTATTTTAATCAAGATTAAATCCATATAAGATTAAACATCTTTAAAGTGTGCACATTTGGTATATTCACAATATTGAGCAACCATCTGTTCTTTTTAGTTCCCAAACATTTCCATCATCTGCAAAGGAGACTGTATATCCCTTAAGCAATCACTTCCCAGTCCACCCTCTCCAAAAACAATATTTTTATTGGAGGCCCCAAATCACACCCAGGGCTCACGCGATGGCTTCTTCAAGCCTGGGTGCAGACCCTTTGTCAAATGTGTTTGTGTAGACACAGTGTTTGCATCTTTGGGTGCCATGGTAAAGCTAGTTCAGGTAACAGGAGCCTCCCAAGACCCTGTGTCAAGTGCTGCCATGGGTACCTTTGCCCAAAGTCTACATCTCTAACAGAGTCATGCCAGGCCTTCAAGGAGGAGTTTGCAGATGTTTAGTGAGAACCATTCATATCAGGTTTATGAATGAGTACAAGGCTTGGGAGAGACTGAGGCAGCAGGATTGCAAGTGCAAAGTTGACCTCAGTGAAAGTGAGGTGCTAAGCAACTCAGTGAGACCCTGTCTCTAAATAAAATACAAAATAGGGTTGGGGATATGGCTCAGTGGCTGAATGCCCCTGAGTTCAATCTCTGGTACTTCCCCCCCCCAAAAAAAAAATTAAAAAGAAAGAAAGAATGACTACAGATCCAACACAAGAGTGGGAGCATCTCTTTAAACCACACGTAAATTTTCACCTGAATACAAGCTTTCACTTGATAGAACTATGTCCCTCGTGTCCTCAGAAAGCCAGCACAATATAGCAAGAGTTCCATCCACATGGTGGGCAATATTTTTTGGCGGGGTAAGCATTGGCATTGGGAGCCATCAGAGCTGGGCTGGAGTCTTGCCTTGGCCCCTGTGCACTGGTCTTTTGCTGTATTTGAGTCTCACTATTCTCATTTGAAAAAGAAGGTCATGATACTATTTCTCCTTTAGAGTCATGGTGGGTGTTTCATGGGATAATCAAATGACAGATATAATAAAGTTCCTAATACAACTTCTCCCTGGTTGGATGTTTTTTTGCACCCTGTAGGAAAAATATATATATCTTCTCAGTTGTAGAAATGAGAAAGATCTAGAAGGCACATGACATCAGAAAAGTAAGGAAGGGTCTCAGCTGCAAAAATGGGGGGGGGGTATGTGGGGTCAGCTAGAAAATAGCAGGATGGCTTCAAGCCAACAATCAAGAAGCAAGACTTCAGTTTGAGTCCCAGCAAAATACTCTCAAAAGCCTCTTCAAGCAGCGGGGGCCAAAGACCAAGATTGATGGGGTCTGTCCAAACAAGCGGCCTAGGCATTTGCCTCATGTGCTCTTGCAAAACAAAAGCAATGACCTTTCTCGGCTAACCTCCTGCAATAGGAATCAAATGTCCCACGGACGCCCTGTCCCTTGGCATCCCAGATGATGCTCCCCGCCCGGGGGTGTGAGAACAGAATCTGTATTAAGCTGCAAGAGACAGATTCCCAAATACCGGGAGGAGCTTGTAGCAAGATGTGGTCACATTCCCCACTCTGCATATCTGCATTCCCAGGGGAGGCGGGACACATTTCTCCCACTCCATGTATGCCCCTGAATTCTTCCTACAGCAAGCTAAACAAACCAGTAACGCGAACCTAACTCTTTCTGCTTCATCCAACTAGATTGTTTCCCGGGGCCATGGTGCTCCCTGAGACTCACCATGTTGGGGAAAGAAAAATATTCTATTTTAGAACGCTTATGGATTTAGTTAAAGTATCTAAGGAGCACGTGGGAGCCATTCTTGCTATCCACTGAGCATTTCCGCTTCCCTTCCCAGGAACATGCAGAGGGACACTTCCTCACCTCCTCTGAAGTGAGGCCTGATTGTGTCATTGGCTTTGGTCAATGACTTGAGCAGAATGAGGAGAGGAGACATTTCTTTCTTCTGGCCCATGGAAACGCGTGGAGCTTCGATCTGCCTCTCTCACCAAGTAAGCAGACTCTCCCTGTTTACCCATTTTGGATATTTAGAGTGACGGAGGGATAAATATTTGGTGTGCTAAGCCTCTGGGGTCTGCAGAGTGAAGTTACTGCAACATCACCTAACCTCTACTAACTGATATGGAATGCTTCAAGTTGTTGGCTATGAAAAACTCCGTCATCGCCCCCTTGGGATCCTTAGTTAATTCGACATTGCTCTGTAATCCTTTGATGCAGGGAATTCCTCTGGGGGAAGCTCTAGAAACACAAGTGACTCAACGTCTGGGTTTCAGAAACTCTACAAATTGCCTCTACTTTTGCCTGTCATTCCAATTGGATACTTTTTCTTTACCACCTAGTGTAAATTTTATAGGTGATTTTGTTCAACGTGTTTGCTAAATATTTAAAACCCCTGGAGGATATTGTATTATTTATGAAGGTAGAGAAAACAGCCATTGAACCTACAGTGTTGTACAGAAAAGGAGAAACAAACTCAAAGCCAAAAAAGAAAAGCTGACAATGTAGCATCATCACCAAAGAGAATGACTTGAGTGAAATTTAGCCTCATTTTGGAAGGGCTTTGGGCCAACTTTATAATTGAAAGCATTATTTCTTCATTTCCTTAAAGTTTTACATTTTAACCTCCCCCACCCAACCTTTCACATGTATCATTTAGCTTGCTCCTGTAAATAGGGCTCCTTTGAAATGACTAAGAGAGCTATTATTATTTTTTTAAATATTTACTTATTTATTTTAGTTGTACACAATATAATGCATTTGTGTTTACGTAGTGCTGAGGATTGAACCCGGGCTGTACACGTGCGAGGTGAGCGCTCTGCCGCTGAGCCACAACCCCAGCCCAAGAGAGAGAGCCATTATTTTTGAACTTTGTATTTTTGTATTTGCTCCATCGCATAAGACTTGGAGGGGAACAATGCGCTTGTTATAATCCCCATTTGATGGGGAGGAACCCTGAGCCTGAGAGAGGGGCCAGGAAAAACTCCATGTGACAACAAAGTGACTGAGAAAGGGCTCCAAATGAGATCTCTTGGCTCAGAGTACTACTAGAAAAAAAAGAAGAGGAAGACCATGGCTGTTATATTTTTTAAAACTCTACTTTTGGGAAAAGCTTGGAAACAAACATTAAAAATGAAATGAGTTGTGGGAAAGGGCCATGATTACGGGAGAGTGCTTATTGTTTAAAGCATTTTCTTTAATGCTTTTTATAATAGTGGTTTAAATATGAATAGAAATTGGAAAAAGGAACTAGAAAACGTTGGGGTGCAGTGGAAAGTGGTCTTGTCTTTTATATGCCTCATGGAGAGCGGACCAGTTTTGACTCCAGGATTTCTGAGATCAGCTTCAGACCCTGGTGAAGTTTGTACTTGTAAATCTGTCAAGTTTGAACACCAATCAATAAGGCATGTATATTGAGCGTGTACAGCGTCTTAGGCTCTGGGTTAGGGGTGTCGAGTGGATTTTTATTGTTTTCTCCTTAGGAATCTGATGAGTGAGGTGTAGGTGTTAGCCCCACTGTTTACACGAGGACACTGACACTCAGGGTGTTGTGGTTTAGGTATGACGTGTCCCCCAAAAGCTCATGTGTGAGACAATGCAAGAACAGTCACAGGTGAAATGATTGGGTTATGAGAGCCTTCACCTAAGCACCGCATTAATCCACTTGAGTGGATTAACTGGGTGGTAACTCTAGGTAGGTAGAGTGTGGCTGGAGGAGGCGGGTCAATGGGGGTGTGCCTTTGGGGTTTATATGTTGTCCTTCTAGCTCTTTCTCTCTCTCCCTCCCCCTCTCAGCTTCCTGACTGCTCTGTCCTGAACTGCTTTCCTCTGTCACGCCCTTCTACCATGATACTTTGCTTCACTCAGGCACAGAGCAATAGAATTGACCATCTATGGACTGAGACCTCTGAAACCATGAGCCCCCCAATTTTCCTCCTTTACAATTGTTCTTGTCAGGTCTTTTGGTCACAGCTGGTGGACAAGCTGACTAAAACACAGGGTAAGTAACTTGCTCACAGCTATATGGCTAGGGCCCTCTAAAAACCAGGACCGGAGTCACCAGCTTGACATCAGCTCATGATCACTGTACTGTCTTGTCCCTGAGCTTTTTTCTTTGCCACCATTAGGTAGGTCTCTGAGGACATAAAGCTTCCACAATTTCCCTGGAATATGGATTTGTCCCTTTATCCTTATACCTACTTATCTTATGGCCTTCTCACAACTACTTAATTCTTGTCATGCTCAGGATGAAAAATAAGTGTCATCTCTAATGCCACCTGCTATCGATTAGCAGTGTCTGTCTGGAGTGTGGAATTGACAAGGACTCTACAACTACAGGAAAAATTGCCATGATTGATTTGCAATGTCTGCCACGGGCACAGGAGGGGGAAGTGGTGGCCAAGAGCAAGCGATTTGCCTGCCAGCCTTTGAAGGTGGGGGAAACGAAGCGAAGCGCGTGGATCGTGGGCACCGGCCACTGCTTTTAGATTTTGCAAGCCACTGAAGGAAAATGGAAGCTATTTTGATTCAAAGCCACTTACAAGGAATTAGAGAGAAATTATGAGAGAATCCCAGGTGGTGACAGACAGGGTCCTGGCTCATAGCAGGACTGCCTGTGACTAGCAGCAAGACCTCCCTCTTTCCCTCTGTCAGGTTCATTTGTTTATCCAGCAAATACCAAAGGTCTACCATGTGCCAGGTATTATTCTAAATAGTGAGGAAGGAACAGAGAATGAGACGGATAAAATCTCTGGTCTCGTAGAGTTTCTGTTTTAGTGGGGGAAAGAAGCGATGCAGTAGCACCAAAGAAAACAATTTAAGCTATTATAGTTCAGTGTTAAGTGCTGCAGAAAAGTAAAGCAAATCAGGAGCCCCAGTGTAGTGAGGCAGGGGTGTTGGGGTGGACACTGTAGGCAGGGGATGGTGGGGACGGTCTGTTTTGTCAGCTCTGCATAGGGGGCTGTGACCTGTATGCACCTACAGACTCGCTGTAGCAGTTGTTTGCAAACGTGAGCATCTGAGTGCAGCGATGCTTCCGTTCCCAGAGACTCTCACTTCTGCTGTGAGGTCTCTGCATTGCTTGCCGGGGACACCTTCCTGTGTGTCTCCCTGGACCTCTGTGCCGTTTCCCACCTGGACCGTGTTTCCTACCTCTCGACCTCACGATCGAGACACACCACTCTTCGAGATCCAGGTTGAGTTCTTCGGTCTGCCCAGCAGAGTTAGGCATCTCTTCCTGAGGTTGCTAGAACCCTCTTGTGTTTTGCTTCGGGGGTGTTTAGGACCACCAGCCTTCTCACTCCAAGGTCTCATCTGGTGATTTTCAGCTTTGCCTCCCCCCCAGGAATTAGTGTCCAAGGTTCCTCTGCAGCCCCAGGGCCTCATCAAAGCTGCGTCCATGGTAGGAACTTAACAGGTCCCATATGGAGGGGAGCGTGGCTGGCTGGCGGGGCCCGTGGGTCTCGCACGTGCTCTCCACCTGACCTTTCACAGGTTGCATTAGCTCTCCAAGCTATAGTTTTCTCATCAATAAAGTAGAGATCAAAATATCCAATTAAAAGAATGGTTATGAGGATTGAATGAGTCATGTACCATCATTTGTAAAATACCTGGCCCAACATTAGCCCTCAATAAATGCTAGTAATTGGTAGTAAGCCTCAAGCTGAGGACCTAATAGTTGGAACAGTGGGGTGTCGCTGATAGCTAATGGAGGGGGGAAGCCTGACCCATGACTAGTGGGAGGGGGCCTGTTCCTGTCGCCGTGGTTGTGCTGACTTGGAACGAGGGCTCTCCTCCGAATGCTGCTGGCTCCACGTTTCTTGGACAATGGACTACCCGGCACCCCTTCTGTCTCTAACCTTAGCCTTAGGTACCTGGTCGGGGCTTAAAAGTCTGTCATGTTAATTCACCATGCCTGTGGCTTGGGGTGGCACGAGAGGTTTCCCAAATATGAGATTGACATCGGCATCGTCTACAGCTGCACTGTTTTTTTATTCTTTCCATTCACCTTCTCTTTTGCTCATCTGCATGTCAACAACTAGTCCTTCATGTGGCATTTAATGCTTCGTGAGTGTTATGAGCCTTCACGCAGCACTAACTGGGAGGGATACTGTGAAAAGAGTTTATTTGGTATTTTAAATCTAATTTCTCAACACTGTCCTCATGTTTCCTCCTGGTGGTTTGAATATTTAGGCCCAGTACCCAGGGCTTTGCCAAACAAATTATTATTGATGCGTGGAGTTAAGAACGCAGGGACGAGAGGTTTCTCACTGTGCTGACTGGTGACGCTGCGTGCCTTAGAAGAAACCGTGCCTGGAGCTGCCGGGCTGTCCTGGCTTCATGCTTACTGACCTGTGACACAGGCTTGGGCCTTCCCCCGAGCATGTCTAAGTCTCAGCCTGCTGTTGTAGAACGCAGCTGGCTTCTGCTCATGGGCAGAAGGACAAGGAACAGCAAGGTGCCTCTGCCTCTGACATCTCTGACGTGGCTGCCTTCCTGCCTGGGGGACAAGAAGAGGCAGGAGCTGATGTCAGTTGCAGCAATGGCCACCACAGCCCTGAACACCACGGCAGAGGCCAAGCCTGTGCTTGCAACCTTTGGTGTCCATCCTGCTTCCAGGAAAAAGAAGGGTTAAATCAGGAAAGAGGTGAAGCTGGAGGAAGCACAGAGAAGAGCAATAGAAAGACACACATGCACACATGGACGAGCTTGCACAAACATGCATATGTGTGTGCACAGATTATGCTGACATTGAAATTGCACTTTCAAAATATTTAACACAGGAGGGTGTTTATGATATAGTATTTTAAAAGGTGATATAAGCACTATGGAGATCCTTTGGAAAACTTGGAATAGAACCACCATTTGACCCAGCTATCCCACTCCTTGGTCTATACCCAAGGGACTTAAAAACAGCATACTACGGGGACACAGCCACATCAATGTTTATAGCAGCACAATTCACAATAGCTAAATTGTGGAACCAACCTGGATGCCCTTCAGTAGATGTATGGATAAGGAAACTGTGGTATATATACACAATGGAATATTACTCAGCATTAAAAAGGAATAAAATCAGGCCACTTGCAGGTAAATGGATGGAACTGGAAAATATTATGCTAAGTGAAGTAAACCAATCCCAAAAAAACAAAAGCCAAATGTTCTCTCTGATATGAAGGAGCTGATCCATAATGGGGTTGGGGGGGGAGCATTGGAGGAATAGAAGAACTTTAGATAGGACAAAGGAGAGGGAGGGAAAGGGAGAGGGCATGGAGGTAGAAAAGATGGTGGAATGAGGTGGACATCATTACCCCAAGTACATGTATGAAGACACGAATGGTGTGACTCTACTTTGTGTACAACCAGAGACATGAAAAATTGTGCTCTATATGTGTACTATGAATTGAAATGCATTCTGCTGTCATGTATGATAAATTAGAGTAAATAAATAAATTTTTTAAAAAAATGTATATATACATGTATATGAAACTTCACAGGTGTATACATGTAAAATACTTAAATGAGTAGGAAAAAAGATTGGAAGAAAACATAAAGATAATAATTATTATCTCAAATTGGTTGTATTGCTTACAAGTTTTATTTTCTTTGTGATCTTTTTTTTGTATTTTCCAAATTTGTACAATATTTGAATATTATTTTGTAAATTATTATTTGTAGCAAAGCAGTAAGATAGACAATCAGAACGACAGATGGCAAGAGGCAGAGAATTTAGGCAAGTTGCAAGGGATAAGGATCTAGCTCAAAGTGGCTAAATAACAAACAAAATGTATGGGTCATTTCACTGAGAATCCAGGAGAGCTAGGCTCAGGCATGGCTGGATCCAAGTGCTCCAGCCATAGTCTAAGGATCTTTGTCTCCCTCTTTCTTCTTTTCTCCTCTTCCTCCTCCTTGGTCAGTACTGTTAGAGGCAGCAGAGTAAAATGGGTGGGAGAATGGGCCCAGGAGCTAGGCTGCATGGGTGTAAGTTGTACTTTGTCGTAGTGATCTAATCATAGGGTTTGTGAGGATCAAATGAGTGATACGTGCAAAACTCTGAGAGCAGTTCTTGGCTACCTAAGGAACACTCAGTAAGTGTCCTCTGTTATCACGATCACCCCACCATCACTTGTCATTGTTGATCTCACTTTGCAGTTAAGATCCTACTAATGGGGCTGGGATTGTGGCTCAGCGGTAGAGCGCGCACCTAGCACGTGGGCGACCCGGGTTCGATCCTCAGCACCACGTATAAATAAAACTCATTGAATAAAATGCATTGTGTACAACTAAAAGCAAATAAATAAAAATATTAAAAAAAAAAAAGATCCTACTAATGGCAAAATAGCTACCAGCATCCACATACGTGGAGACTTTATGCTTAGTATCCACACAAAAGAAGACTTCTCTTTGCATTCAAATAGCAATCCTGGGAGATTCGACTGGGTCTCATTTGATTCTACACCCAAACTTGGACCAATTGCTGTGCCCAGGAAGGGGAGATATATGCATTGGCCACTCTGGGTCATAGCTCTTTCCTATGGTAGAACTGGGGCACCATGATTGACATTTCCACCAGGGCATCATAGGATGGAAGAAAAATTTCCCTAAAATAAAAAGACTAAGAATAGGTGATCAAAAAATTGTTGCTGTCAAAGAAATCCTTTCTTAGCTTTAGAGTTCTAAACCTCTTACTGCTACAAAAACCAGTGATTGGATCTTTAGGGATGGCCTTAACTTTGGTTCCACAGGCCCATAACTTGTAGGATAGAAATGGATTCTATCCCAGCATGGCTTATGATCATGCAGGGTGGGCAGAATGGAAAGCATGTCTCATGCGACCTAATCTACCTTGCGCCCCGTAGGTAGACAGGCACTTGACAGCTAGACACCTAGAAAAGACATAGGTATTTG
Organism: Tamias sibiricus; assembly: GCA_025594165.1. Taxonomy (NCBI): domain Eukaryota; kingdom Metazoa; phylum Chordata; class Mammalia; order Rodentia; family Sciuridae; genus Tamias; species Tamias sibiricus. The sequence continues at coordinate 20,294,831 of CM046662.1, forward strand.
TTTATCAGAACTAAGCCGGTAGAATTGGGATGAAGGCATCAGAAATCAAAGAGCCAACTAGAAATCATTGACCATTTTGGGAGATCCCCTTTGTCCCCGGTTCAATAGCAGGAAGGATTTGGTGGACAAGGTATAACCCTTGCAGACTAAGAATGTCCGGGGTTTCATGTGGAGTTGCTCAGGCTTTGAAGCTAATGTAATAATCTCAGCTAGGCTTGTATCAGTTTATGACTTGCATATTTAAACATCACCTTCCTTTTGGAACGAGAAAAAAAAATCTCATTCTAATCCCAGATATATCACCAGCTGGTGAACTTGGCTTCTTCACTTATCCCACGTGCAGCGTGGCGTGGTAAGTTGAGTGTGAGGAGTTAAAAAGAGAAGTTCGGTCTGGCACGCCAGCTGTGCCCTCACTACTATTTAGGATCCAAAGAAAAGCATTTTACACTAAAAATGATCGGGCTAAAGGGGGATTAGTCAATATCAGAAAGGAAAGGCTCACACTATCTCCGTCCCATCAGTATGTACTGCTTCCTGTGCAAGAACTTTGTCCTTTTGTCATCCTTGACATCAAAAAGCCCTTTTGTTTTTGTTGTTGTCTTTCAGTTCTGAGCCATTTAATATGCACTGATCACGTCCCATGTGTCAGGCGCTCAGCTAGAAAATGGTTAAATAAAACCAGCTCTTGCCTTCCCGGAATTATGCAGGCTGGTAGGGAAATCAACAACTGCTCTAGTCTGGATCTTGAATGCCTCTCAGAAGTGCCGTGTGGAAGGGCTGGGGCTGCAGCTCAGTGGTGGAGTGCTTGCCTTGCACGTGGCTTGAAGCCCTGGGTCTGATCCTCAGCACCACATGTAAACCAATAACCATATTGTGTTCATCTACAACTGATAAATAAATAAATAAATAAAAATAAAGTGCCGGGTTAAAGATTTGGTCCCCAGCGCGGCCCTATCGGGAGGTGGGAGAAGGTTGAGGAGGAGGGGCCTAGTGGGAGGGAGGTCCTTAGGTCTCTGGGGGCTGTGCCCTCAAAGGGAGTGGACCATCAGGGCCCCCTTCCTTTCCTAGCTTCCTGCCATGAGGTGTGTGGCTTTATTCTAGCACTGTCCTCTCATGGTATTTTGCCTTGCCAGTGGCCCAAAGCAATGGGACCAACAGTCATGGGCTGGAAACTCCAATGCTTTGAACCAAAACATACCATTTCTCTTTATAATTTGGTTATCCCAGGTATTTGTAGTGGCAGAAAGCTGATCAACACAATCACCAAGCAGGCAGTGACCAGAGACAGGCACCGGCTGTACACAGACCGGGTGCGCCTGGATGCACGGACATCCTCAACCTAATGGTCCGACCTTCTTCCAGTTCGTGCTGCGTGTTGAACTCTTGTTTGGAGGAGAGGCTGAGCTCTGTGCGCAGCATGGGTGGGGGAAGAGCATGCATGACGGAGGATGGGGTAAGGCACAACCAGTTCTGTCCTTTGAGACATTCTCTTTCTTGAACCTGGAGCAATGGCGAGGCTGGAGTAAGGGAGACGAGTTAGGAAGCTATCGCTGTCACCCCGAGGAGTGACTGCAGCGCCTCAAAATGCAGGAAATGGACAGATTCAACAAGATGGGGTTGACTCAATGGGACTTAGAGAGGAGAAAGAGGAAATAAGGCGGTGCCTATTTTTTCCTCTTCGGTCAAGTGTTTGCAGGGACCTTAGTCAATGTGATGGACCTATCTGGCGAAGGGCCGGTGGGGGAAAATGAGACGTGGAGGAGAGATGAAGCCAGCAAGGCCACCCACCATCATGTGACCTTCGATGTCCTTTACCCAGCAGATCCTGGAGGCAGCACAGCTCAAAGGATGTTAAACGAGCCCTGGTTATTCCCACTAGTTGACATGAAAGAGTGCAAGCCACTGTTTTGTAGGCAAACCATGCTCTCTCTGGCTTTCAGCTCACCGACCATTTCTTAAGGCGCATTTGCAAGCTGGTGAGTCAGTGACAAGGGCTTCACAACAAGATTCCAGCATTTCCGAACCTGGGAGATGATTTGCAGTGTTTAAGTGATCACCGTGATCAGCACTACAACCAATCTGTCTTGGAGTGATCTGTGTAAATTATGGTAGCAAGAATATTTTCTATCACTCGCATGGTTTAGTGGAAAGCGTTTTCTTCTATTATTTAATCCCTGGGGCCTCTGGGAATTGTTTTACAGTGATCTCATACAGCGGGTGCTGATTTTATTTATAGGATTTATTAGAAATGGTGCCTTCTTGCTTTTCCTTGGCTTGGAGGCTAACATTGTGGGGGAGAAAAGCCAGCCTGGAGACTGGGGGACATGGGAGTCAGCACAGGACATTAAAATCACTCACATTCCCAAGGCCTTTTCAGGTTCCTGTGCTCATCTTAAATTTGATTATTAAAAAAGGGCACAAAACATATTCTCCATCTGTGAACCCTAACTCTTTGAGAACCTTATAAAAATCTATGGAACCTACTCCCAGAAAAACCCACATGTGTGTATACTCATGTCATATAACAGTGATGCTCCTGGATTGTCAAATGCCCATCTCTGGACACCAAGTCAAGGACATTCACTGTGGTTTTCCTGAGACCTCATTCCTATTGTCCTCCACTTTCATTTTTGGTAATGAAGAGAGAGAACAATGAGGCTCTGGTCTCTGTTTGGTGTGTGCGTGAAACAGACTTCTCATTTGTCCAGAGGTTCATCCCCAGCAGCTTAAGCAATCAGAATGCTACCGAGGTGCCAGGAGGAAGCAGGAGGAGATGGCCTGCAAGACCACACTCTGAAGCTGATGCATTTTATCCAGAGGATCACTCTGCTGCCTTCTCGGAACCTATTGGCTCTTGTTTTCAACCAAACCCCATGCTCAGTGGCCTGCTTCCTTAGCGACCAGCAGAATGAGTGAAAGAGGGCTGCTACCAACAGGTGCTCTAAGCCCCTCACAGACCCAGCTTGTTGAGAGCCAGAGAGCAAGAAAGGAGAAAACCATCTCTCCACGTGTTTAATAAGGGCCTCCTCTAAGCCTGGCACTGAACTAGGCACTATGCATGCGTGGAAGATGAATAATTTCACAGCACGATTTAGAGGTTGGGGATTGGTGAGAAAGAAACAAAAAAATTACCGTTCGATATAATAAACACTCCCGCAACGATGTGTGCGAATTGCTACGTTAGAACAAAGGAAGAAGGATCAGGCTGTGCCTTTGAAGCAGAGGTAGACTTCGGAATGAAGGGAAATTCTGAGTTGGATCTTCAAGGATCAGAGTTGACCAGGGGTGTATGGGCAGGTGGGTGTGCGCAGGTGGGTGTGCGCAGGTGGGTGTGCGCAGGTGGGTGTGCGCAGGTGAAGATAGGCAGGTGTCAGAGTACAGGGGTGGCTCGACAGGTGTGGAGAGGGAGGTGTGAAGGGGTAGCTGTGGATAAATAGGTGTGAATATGCTGGAGTAAAAGTATCAGAAATGGATGAAGCTTTGCTGGTGAAGGAGACTGGTGCCACTGCACGACACTAGGCCAAGGTATTTGGAGTTTTCTGGATGGGCAACGAGAAGCCAATAGCTTTCTCACAGACTAGGATCTGAGGGACTCAGATTTGGCTTATGTAAGTTTACTCCAGCAGAAATTTGGAGATGGGCTACAGCTGCTTTTGGCTAGTCTGGCAAAGACAGAAGTTAGGAAACTATGACAATGGTCTGGGTAAAAAATGATAAAGACCTCACTGAGGCAGGGTTGGCAAAGACAAATAGAGTAGAGTATGTATGTGTGTATGTGCAAGAGGGAACGGGATGGAGAGAGAGACATTGTGTGCACCTGTAAGAGCATTAGATATACATGTGCTGGTTATATTTTTATGTACTGAAATTGTCAGGCCTTGTCAAGGGGTGAGGAAGAGAAAGTAAGCAAGCATTTGGGAAGCCAATAATTACATTGCATATTTAAGTGTGCTAGTCAGTTTTCTGTTACTATAACAAATACCTGAAATAATCAGCTTATAAAGAAAAAAAGTTTATTTTGGTTTACAGTTTTTGAGGTTTCAGTCCATATTCAGTTTTCCCTGTGATATTTGGACCTGTGGTGAGGCAGCACGTCAAGGTGGGGAGTGAGTGGGAGAGTACTGTGGCACCCAGGAGACAAAATGAGAAAGAAAAAGAGATGGGAGTCCCACAGTCCCCCTCAAGGGCCTGAGACAAGAAACCTCCTACTAGGCCCCACCTCTTAAAACTCCCAACTCCTCCTCAGACAATCAAGCTAAGGAATTAGCCTTTAACACATGGGCCTTTGGGAGATATTCTTCATCCAAATCACAGCAATAAACACAACATTTATATCTTATTTAAGCCTTACAAATTCAGATCCTTGTTCTCCAGAAAATGTGGTGTCTGGGGCAGGGTGGATCTCAAGTTAGCCTTCGAAATGGCCAGGAAAACCATTATAGAGGTGGGAGGTTCCCATCTCCCACTCTCCTGGGGATCTTCCTGGGGTCTCATCTCTCTGGGTGTGGGTGGATCCAGGGAATTCCTAGTTGTAACCAGCTGGTCAGATGACTCTGCTAAGCACCTGTGACTGGAACCACCACGAGCCCCTCTACTATCAGACAGACCCATGAAGGACAGACATCTCAATGCTCAGGAGAGCACAGCGTTCCTTCACCATTGAACCCACACACGTGCTACTCAGATTTCCAGTCTACAAACTGTACAAGGCCCTCTGGTTGATACTACTTTGGGGAGAATCAGCTCAGAATAACTGCATCTGCCTGGGAGCGAGTCGCTGAGTTTCTTTTAGCATGTTCCTTAATTAAGTCTCATCAGTGTTGCACCCTCAGCCTAATGCTTTTGATAAATAGCAATGAGTAACAGGCCACACTGAGGCTGAACAGCCTGCAGAAAACCAGCAGCTGGTGCTTCTATTTCCTCTTCTCGTTACCTCCCACCCTAGGTGAGCTCATCCAGGCCTGTTGCTTAAATGCCATCTATATGCCGATGACTCACAGACTTTTATCTTCAGACTGGGCCTCTCACCTGCACTTGAGGTCGTATATCCAACTGTCTCCCTGTCATCTCTACTTGGAGTCTCACCCGAATCTCAATTTTAAGGAGAACAAAAAGTACTGAACTTTTAAATCATCCACTTGACCTTCTCTTCCCCCAACCCCAGTCTTCCCAACCTCTGCAAATGGTATTGCCATTTATGCATGCACTCTGGCCCAAAATCGGGGAGCCATCATTCTTGATCCTTCTCTCTCCCTAGCCACCCCTCCCAACATTCCATCTCTTTCTAAATTCTGTCCATATTTCCTCCGAAATGCATCTCAGCTCTGCCCACAACTCTTCACCTCCACTGACATGAGCTTGACCAAGGCCCCACCATCTGAAGGACGGTTTCTCCCCCGAGCCACCTTCCCCGCAGTGGCCCCAGTGCTCTTTAAAACTCAGTCGTACCATGTTCCTGCTTCAAAGTCTGTGGTGGCTTCCCAGAATTCAGCCAAATCCCTTCCCAGGATCTAATTACAAAGTTCAGAGTTAAAAGGCATTGCCTCTTCCTTGGACTCATCCCAGCCCTGGGGGCTTCCCCACCACCCTCAGTCACTTGGACCTTCCTCCAGGGCCTTATGCACCCAATTTGTTCCTGTCCCACCCACTCCCACACTCACTTGCCACAAGGGATTCCTCACCCAACTGAATTCTCCTCCTCCAGGTCTGAGCTAAACCTCATCTCCTCGGAACTGTGTTCCTTGACTATCTAAGCCAGGAGTTAGCATACCTTCTTGGTGCCAGGCATGGTGCCACATGCCTATAATCCCTACTACTTGGGAGGCTGAGGCAGGAGGATCCAAAGTTTGAGGCCACTGAGGCCAGCCTGGGCAACTTCATGAGATCCTGTCTCAAAGCAAAAAAATAAAAAAGGCTGGGGATGTAGCTTGGTGGTAGAGCACCCCTGCTTCAATTCCCAGTACTGGGGTGGGGGAGGGGAAGAGGAATATAGTAAGTATTTTAGGGTGTGTGGGCCACGAGGTCACAACTACTCAACCTCAATTTTGTCACTGCAGCAAAAATAGTCACAGATGATATGTAAATGAATAGGCGAGGCTGTGTTCCAATAAAACTTTATTTACAAAAATAGGCAATGGGTCTGATTTAGTCCCTTAGCTGTGGTTTGTTGATCCTTGATCTAAGTCAGTGTCAGACTCCTCTGTTACCCCTCTGTGAACCTCTCAGGTCATCCATACACACACGCCCTATACCTATCTCTTGATCTGTCTGATAGATAAATGCACAAGGGCCGAAAGAACTTGAACTCTTAAGTATTTGTCCAAATACTGTACCTGCTGCCCAGGGAGGCCTTAGTAAACTTTGGTTGGATAAAGGAAGAAAAGACAGAGAAAGGAAGGAAAGGCGGATTCCTGCATCAGGCCCAGACATGTTTTGTGAAGTGGCATCCTCGGGTCTGGCTCATGCTTTTCCACTGTCTCCCTGTCAGGAGAGTTCCAGGGTGAGTCACAGCTTTGCTCCTTCTCTCATTCCTTCGGTGACACGCTGTTCTCTGAGTCTCCCTTCCTGTGGGTGCTGTGCCGGGGACACTGACCTGGCCGAGCTTCCAGTCCTGTGGCCGAGGACTCTGCTCGGATCGCTGTTCCCGGAAGCCTGATTTCGGTCTTGCTGTCGTCGTTGTTGGGAGGCCTGGGGAGGATTCCGGTTTTGGGGAATGAAATCGAGAGTCACAAAGCAATTAGCGCAGAAGAAGGCGGGCGGGCGGAGGCGCCTCGGGGGCTGCGGGGAGCCCTGCCCTCCCCTTTCAAATTCATTACGGTAAAACAGCCCTCCACATCCTACTTCACCATTTCTCCACTTGGGGAGATGAAAAGCAAGTAATTGAGGACCCTGAAAGTTTAGCACCGGTATTCCTTTGAAAGAGACACCTTCCCACTGATGAAAAAAAAAAAATCCCACTTCACTCCCCTCCCCCCTGCCCCCACGTCCCCTCGCATGTCCCGCCCTCCTCCAGGCTGACTGGCACACCGGCAGAGCTGAGAGTTGGGCAGTCATTAAAGATCATCAGCTAAAGAGCTCTTCACCAGGCAGGATTATGGTTAATAGACAGCAAGGCTGTTCCTGCCGGCTCCCTTTAAGTTTCATCAAAACTGTGCCTAATTAAAATCTTCAATTTAATTATGCTCCTCTGCATTACAAATTTTGATCGCATTGATTTAATGTGGTGCAAGGAAAGAGGTTCCTTTCACGTGAGAACTGAACCCACCCTGGGTCTAGGCCCTGTGTCCTGAAGCCTCCGGGGACCCTCTTTACCATCCCAGTTGCCCTTGGATTTGGTGACGGGCCGCGGCTCAGGGGACTCGCTGTTCCCTTCTGCACACACCTGCTGGAGCCTTGCTGCAGTCACACGGGAGCTGACAGCTGTCTTCCTCCACCGACCTCCCCGGTCCCAGCCTCCCTTTCCTCCTCTGCTTTTGAAACACCCCCTTTCCCAGGAAAAAAATCGCACCCAATCTGTCAGTAAAATATGCTGCGGGATCGAAGTTTGGGCAATCTGTTTCCACTCAGGAAAGAAATCTCAGCCTGTCGGTACCACCGAGGAGAACTTTCTCAAGTCTTTGGATCACAGAGCCCGAAAGCAAAGTGCTCCCTGATCTTGCACCCCCTCCTTCCACTCATGGTCAACGGCCACTGCCCAACTCTGGCTTTCCAACACTTCCTTATCCCTTCCAGGGCCCATCACTGTGTCCTGTAGAGCCCCAAGACCTGATGGGCACCAGGTCACCCCTCTGCCTCCCATTGTCCAGGTGACCAGACCTTTCCTGGCTTGCTGTCATCCAAACCCCCTGTCTGGGGTCCCACTCATCCAAGGCGTCCCCTGCTAGCCACGCTGCTCCTTGCTGCAGGTCTTGCTTCTTCTCACGATAACTGGGAGCTCCCGTCCTCACGGGCAAGCCCAGGGTAATTTGTCCTTAAGCAGCCACAGGCTAAAGGCTTCCTGTCGTGTTGCTGAGTCAGTTTTCCGCAAAGGTAATTTAAAATCTTATTTATACACTATGGAGTAGAATGGAAAATTCATAAGATGTTTCAAGACAACAGGAGAAGCCGGGCACGGTGGCGCACGCCTGTAATCCCAACACTTGGGAGGCTGAGGCAGGAGGATCGCGAGTTCTAAGCCAGCCTCAGCAGTGGCAAGGCACTTAGCAACTCCGTAAGACCCTGTCTCTAATAAAATACAAAAAAGGGCTGGAGATGTGGCCCAGTGGTCGTGTGCCCCTGAATTCAATCCCTGGTACACACACACAAAAAAAAAAAAAAAAAAAAAAAAAGAAAGACAATAGGAGAGTTCAAAGGGGAGCAACTGGAGTCTGCAACCCCAGAGCCTCTGGGTCTCAGTCAATATTCTCCATCTCGGGAATGGAGGTCTAGGCAGCCCCAGCAATGCATAAACCACCCTTGTAAAATGTTTGCCCTTTCATTGAGACTTCAGATGTCTGAGAAATTTTGTTGAAGGCATTGCCTTCTCCTCTGGGAAGGATGCTTCCATTCACTGCTGTCTGTCTTTTCTCTCCAACTCCATGGCCAGCTGCCTGATTGGACATTTTCACTTGCACACCCCGACATGGATGGCCCGGAAATTAACTTTTCCACAACGCCAAGCCTGTTTCCCTTCACAAAACGCCATCAGACCTGCTCTCCCTGTCAATTCCCAGCTTCTCCTAACAGTGCTCCAATTTCCCCAGGCACTGGGTCTCCAAACAGGAGACCTTCCTAGTGTCAGTCATCAGTCAACAAATAAGTGAATAAATAAATAGGGTTTTTTTTTTTTTTTTTTTTTTTTTTTTTTTGTCCTGGGGATTGAACTCAGGGGGCACACGACCACTGGACCACATCCCCACCCCTTTTTTTGTATTTTACTAGAGACAGGGTCTCACTGAGTTGCTAAGTGCCTCACCATTTCTGAGGCTGGCTTTGAACTCACAATCCTCCTGCCTCAGCCTCCCAAGTGCTGGGATTACAGGAGTGTACCACCGCACCCGGCAATAAATAGTTGTTTTTAATGTTTCAAAACTATCATAATAAACCTTCACCTGCTCTTTAATGGGTAAATTGACTAGATCTTCGTCTTTTTTTTTTTCTTTCTTTCTAACGAGTATGCTTTCAATGACTCATTCTACTTGAACATGTGTTCCATGATGGTTTAGAGCTAGATCTTTCACCCTAGTTTAATAATCTTCTATCCCTTAAGCAAGCAAGGCCAGAATCAAATAGCACCAGCACACAATGTGGCTCAGGAAATGTTGGGTGCTAATAGAATTAATAGTAGATAAAAGTATACCATAGCATGGGAAATACATCCCCGTAAGGTTTATATTTAACTGTCATGTGAGTGAGAACAAAAGGCTGTAGGCAGCAGGAGAAAGAAGGGTCCCCTGTGTTGAGACACAGAGTCCAGGGAGATGGGCAGAGGTGCACTGGAAGCTTGAGGCCTGCTCGTGGGACAGCCTCCCAGAGCTTTCTGGTTATGCTTCTTTGGCAAGATGATGCTGACTTGAGAGCAGCATCGGATGGAGGGGAGCGACAGGTGTGAGGGCTGGAGCGGCGTGAAGCCAGAGGGCAGGAAACAGAATGTGCGGAAGTCACCACAGAGCAGCACTCGAGTATTTACGCAGTGAATTAATCATAATAATATAACGACTTAAACATTTCTCGTGAGCTGGTTCCGTGCTGAGCAGCCTGCTAAATGCTCTACGTGCACTGCTGGGTTAATCCTTGCACCCGTCTTGCCAAGGACCTCTTATTATTCCAATTTTATAGGAGGGGAACTGAGCCTCAAAAAGGTTGAGTAATTTCTTCCAGGCAGCACGGCTGGTGAGTGGTGTAGGTAGGTTGGACTCCCAAGCCTCAGGGTCCCTGCCTGGCCCTTTTCTTCCTCTTACTTAAAAGCTGCCATTATTATTTAATTTTTTTTCCCTCTCTCTCTTTTTTTTTTTTTCCCTTCTGAGAATGTTCCAGCTCACACTCACTACTCTTTGAAGGCAGAAGCAGGGTCTCTCTGTTCCTTAAATTTCCCTCAATGCCTCACCCAGTGACATCTGTGTAGTTAATACTTAGTGAATCTTCCTGGCTTATTCATAGAAATTCTTGTTAATGAGTCAATGTTGAGAAAATCAGGTGCTTATGACAGAACTTTCTAGAAGGAACCATCCAATGGTTATGTGGTAAAAGCCTGTGTACGGTAACAGGCTAAATGCACAGATCTCCCTCCTATACCCCTGTGCAGGTTTTATTGCTTTGGACCCTCCTTCCTTGGCCTTCCCCTCTCCTGTTTTATTGCTTTCTATCTTAATGGGCCTCAGCATAGATGTATTATCCTCCAGGAAGCCTTTCCCAATTGCCTCCAAATCTGGGTTAGAGTTTCCCACAGAATCTTGTACTTTTCCCATCCTAGCACTTCCAGAGTTCATTGCAATTGTCTACTGACTGTTTAGACTTCTCTCACCAGATCATAGCTTATTGAGAGCTGGGTTGCCTTTGGAAAAAGTCTATATACATAGTATAATAACTTTTTAAAAATACACTTGTTGAATATATATTTGTCAATGACTAAACCAGATGCAACGAGAGCCCTCCCACCGCACCCCAAAACAATGTCAGTATTCCCCAAAGCTTCAAGGAGCAATGGAGGGGCAGTGAACACCAATTCCCCTACCTCAGCGTTTGCCTAAACCAGGATGGGTATTGTCTTGGGGTATAATAAGGAGGAAGAATGATGGAGAGAAGTTGAAATAGGTGAAGGAGGCCAATGACCTCATCCAACGGTGAGTCTCAGTTGAAGGAGCCCTAAATAGGAAGGGCTGTTGTAGCTAGCTGGAAGCCATAAGTTCCACCTGATATGTATGTGACGCACCTGTAGGCACCCGCAAAACTGAAGGTATATAACCGGGTGAAAGCGGTCCGAGTTAGGAGAACGGAGAATTCAGTCAGCCGGGCAGTCACTCGGTCGGTCAGAAGAATCAGAGCGGCCAGAACGTAGGCAGAGCGGTTACAGAAGAGAAACCAGATAGAAGACAGAAGAGAAACCAGATAGAAGAAGTAATGACTGGTCAGAGTTAGGCCGAGACTCCTGAGGAAGACAGAAGACAGAAGAAAGACAGAAGAAAGAAGAAAGAAGAAAGAAGCTCTAATCTTTCTCTAAAGAAAAGCTCGCTCTAATCTTTCTCTCTAAAAATCTTTCTTTCCCTCTCTAAGCTCTCTTAAGAAAGTAGAAGTAAAAGTAGTAAAAGCTTCACTCTGCCTCCGAGAGTTTTTCCTCCCGGTTTTCGGTACCAGGCAGCTTACACTCAGTTACCAGGACTTTGTGAGCTTGGGCAAGTTCCAGATCCTCTCAGACTTCAGAAGAAGTGGTGACCACTCTGCCTCCCTCATGGGATTGTTATAAAAATTCACGGAGATGTAAAACAGCACAGTGTGCTGCACACAGTAGGAACAGGCTTGGTAAACGTCAGATGCTGTTGTTATTTTATTAGCATCAACTGGAGCTGGAGTGTAAGATTTTCCATTTCTACTCTCAATAGAGTAACTCTGGCAGAGCACGTTAGTGTCATTGGTACATTATTATGCAATTAATACATATGAACAATATTATGGGTAATAAATGCAATTAATTAAGTATACTGAGATGCCCAAAGTATACTGAGGCCAAGCTGTACATTTTTTGCTGGGGGAGGTGGTACTGGGGATTGACCACTGAGCCACATCCCCAGTCCTATTTTGTCTCACTGAATTGCTTAGCACCTTGTTTTTGCTGAGGCTGGCTTTGAACTTGCAATCCTCCTGCCTCAGCCTCCTGAGCCGCTGGGATTATAGGCATGCGCCACCGCGCCTGGCTCCAAGCTATATTTTGATTGGCAAACTCCAGTCTGGTCCAGCAGACCACAAGCGTGACACAAAGGAGCTGGCTTTGGCAGGACCCATCGAAAGCCTCAGATCTCTGGCTCTCTCTGTTTTTTCTCTCGTCGGTCTCCTCCTAATTCAGTGCACATGGTCAAAAATCAAAACAAATTATAAAGAATCGCGAAATTTAGGTATCAATGAAATGCTCTCAGTTTTTCCTCAGCTATGAATCTTTTTATGACAGGAGGGTGGTGAATAAATTTCCCTTTTAATGTTTTCAGCCACAATCCATAGCATGAATAGACAATGCAGGCTATACATTCAAGAACAAAGTTTTAAATTGTGATCAAATAAATTAACAAAACGAATCTGACATATGTAATGATAAATCTTGTAATTGTGCTGCATGGTAATTAGACAAAAGGACAAACTCACATACTGGCCATAATTGTTTATTTATATGACTTTTATATTGTCAAACTTGTATCGATTTTCTCCTTTTATTTTGTTAGTTCGGCATTTATAAACAAGCCACCGTGTCAATGATTTTCTCTGATGCTGCTTAAGATTTAAATGGAATCCTCCTTGCACAAAGGACTAATTTGACACTAGCACGCTCACCAACGGTGCCTCCTGCCGGGAGTTCCTGCATCTCTTGATGCTCCTGATGCTAGTTGTAGCTCCAGGACCACCTGGTCCCCAGCTAGCGAAGCACAAGCCTGTTCCTGCACTTTTCATTCTCTGCTGAGGGATGATGCTCTGGATAAGAAGACCCATCTATTCCTTTTCCATAGAAGGATAGTTGACCTCCTTTGGTGACATTGGCTGCTCTAACAAGTAGATTCCCAATTTCATGAGGCACACACAGAATAAAGTGTGTCTTTGCCCACCTGCAAACCCCACGCAGGTATCCCTGCTTGACCTGAGACTCTCCTCTGTCCAGTGACTTGATGACCCAGGGCTCCTCCTATCTCACACCTCCTCTGTTCCCTGGGGCTTGTTTTCATTGTTCACAGTGAACCCGTGAAAGGCAAGATCTCCCTACCTCTTGCCCATGGTGCCCATAACTGTCGTTAGAACTTGGCCACATAGTTACACACCCAAGTTCAATGGACGCTCAGAAATGAGGTACACCCAGGAAGGGGTGTGCTCAGGAAGCCGAACTAACAGGTTTTCATGTCCCGCTCCACGATCTCTGCCCTTTTCAAAATCAGAGCATTCATGAGAAATTGGCGCCAGCCAACCAGAATAGAATGAAGGACCGGGAGGCGGGAGGGGGGTGTGAGACCCCGGAACAAAAGAAAGCTACAAATTTCACACGAGGGCAATAGGGGCTGTATGATGATATTCCGTCAGTGCTGAATCTCCCAAGTGTGACAATGACATCGAGAGGGAAAACGAATAGCCCGTCTCTTAGGTGGCGCTTGAAGAAATGTCCAGGGGTGAGTGTGCTGTGGTGGTTTCAACTTACTCCCAAAGCCTCCTCCAAGTTCACGCCTTGCACGCACACACATGAGCAGGCCGGGAGAAAGCAAATGTGCTAAGCTACCAATGACGGGGAGTCCCGGTGACGTTTATGCAAGGAGCCCGCCCCTTAGGTAGGACGGTGTGTGGTGTGAACCGACATCAGAAGCAGGCCTAGGTTGGTGGAGCGTCTGGGGCCCAGCAGCGAGAACACAGACGAGCCCAGAGAATCTTAAAGCCCATGTTGGGGATTGGACCTCATCCCACAGGCCAAGGGGAACACTTAAAGGCAGAGCAGGGGCAAGGTGTGATGGGTGTGTGAAGGTAGAATTTGTTCAGAGCAGACTTGAGGGGAACAGGTCTGAGTCAAAGGTAAGTGATTTAAGACGCTCTACGATTATTTGTACCTGCAGGAGCCAGTCCTGCGCTGGAGGCTATGGATTGGAAGGGCTGGGAGCGTCTGGGATGAGAGGAAAAACAGATTCAGACTTGGTTTCTGTTTTCTCAGAAGTTAGGGTCTAGAGAAATAGATCAAGTAATGGTAAGAACAGGCCTGAAATTACAGCTGCGACCTGTTACGATCCCGCGGGATCCCGTGATGGCTGCATCTGAATTTTGGTCAGTGTGGGACCCTCCTTTTTCAGCCCCAAGCCTCTTTTCAGTTTAACTGCTTCTTTTTGCCTCTGTAAAATGCTTGGCTTAAAGACAATAGAAGTCAAACCACTGTAAACCCATTTTGTTATCAGCTGCCCCAAAGTGTTGCAAGTCTCTTGTCACAAAGCAGGAATAAGCCCGGATATGATAAGCTAGCCTGGGCACAATAAACTAGGGCAATGGCAGGTCCCTGGGCCCTGGGCCCTGCAGGGCCCTGCAATGAACAGTCTGCACATTCCATAGCTCTGGAGACGGCACCCACCAATGAAAACCTCCTTAGACACGCATGGGCTCCCCTGGCCAATCAGCGAGCCCCTTCCCCCTCCTTGCTTCTACCCCTATAAAAACTCAGTCTTTCCTCATTTCTGGGCTCTCCGTACAGATCCTTGGTTTCTAGGGATCCGTTCTCTGGGCACAACAGTCAGGGAAGGTGGCATCTCAGATAAAGTGGTGTTTGAGCTAAGATTTTCAGGAGGAGCAGAATTTAAAGACCACACCAGGCAGAGGGAACATCTCTGTGCTCAGAAGGAGCGTGGCAGGTTTGCCTAATACTGAGACCAGTAGAGCTGGTGGAAATGAGTATGGATGATGAGATCAGATAGAAGAACAGGGACCCATCCATTTTTTTTTTTTTTTTTTTTTTTTTTTTTTTTGTGGCGTGGTAGTGGAACTTGAACTCAGGGGCACTCAATCACTAAGCCACATTCCCAGCCCTATTTTGTAATTTATTTAGAGACAGGGTCTCGCTGAGTTGATTAGCGCCTCGTGTTTTGCTGAGGCTGGATTTGAACTCACCATCCTCCTGCCTTAGCCTCCCAAGCCTCTGGGATTACAGGCATGCACCACAGTGCCCGGCCCTCCTGCAGTTTTTTTTTCAATCCATTCATCCATTGATGGGCACTTTGGTTGTTTCTTGACTATTGTGAATAACGTTGTAATGAACACGGGAGTGTAGACATCTCTTCAACATAACGGATTTTAATTTCTTTGGATTAACACTCATATATAAGTGGAATTGCTTGTTCATTGTCAATTCTATGTTTAGCTTCTAGAGGAATCTCCACGCAATTTTCCAAAATAGCTGCATTATTTCCAATACCCCCACTACTGAGCAAGCACTCTCCTTTCTCTGCTTCCTCACCAATGCTTCTTATTTGATCATTTTTTTTTTTTTTTTTTTTTGACAATAGCCGGTCTAACAGATGGGAGGTGGTATCTCCTTGTGGTTTTATTTTGCATTTCTCTATGATTAGTCACCCTGGACATTTTTTCCTACATCTTTTGGCCATTTATTTGTGTGTCTTCTTTTGAGACAAGTCTACTCAACTCCTTTGTTCATTTTTAATATGGTTATTTGTTTCTTGTTATTGAGTAGTTTGAGCTTCTTGTATATTTTGATATTAGCCCTTTATCCAACGTATAGAATGGTCTGGGAGAGGGTGGGAAAGGGGACATTTTGATCAGAGGGTACAGAGTTTCAGGGAGGAATGGGTTCTGGTGATCTATTACATAGTATGGCAAGTATAGTTAATAATCAGGTCTTGCATATTTCAAAATAACTACAAGACTGGATCTTCTGCACGCGCGTGCGCGCACGCACACATGTGTGTGTGTGTGTGTGTGTGTGTGTGTGTGTGTGTGTGTGTGTATGTGGTACTGGGGACTGAACCCAGGGCCTTGTGCATGTGAGGCAAGCACTCTACCAACTGAGCTATATCCCCAGCCCAAGACTGGATCTTCTTACCACAAAGAAACAATAAATATTTCAGGTAATACGCAAGTTAATTAATCTGACTGATCATACTGCAAAGAACATTTGTATCAAAACATCACCCTGCATCCCATAATTATCATTTGTCAATTAAAAATAAATAAAACTTTGGGCTTGGAGAGCCCAGTGGTGGAGTGCTTGCCTAGCGTGCTTGAGGCCCTGGGTTCAATCTCCAGCCACCAGGAAAATAAAACAACAAGAACAACAAAACTTCTACAAAATCATAACCTAAAATTAGGTTCTCTGCTGCTGGTGGTAGTTTTTCCTAATAAGCCGAGGGGCTAGCAAAGGGGCAAAGGGAAGCCAACAGGGAAGTGCTCACAGGGTCACCTGAAGATAAGAATCAAGGGAGGCAATGGACTGCAGTAGTTCAGGTTATCACTGGGGACCGTGGTGACAACAGTTCCAGCGATAAATGGGGCCAACGTGAGAATCCAGAGACATAAGGGTATGGGACGAAGAGAAGGTGTAACTCACTTTGGTGGGGAGTTTGGATGAGAGAAGCCAGAGAGAGACTCAACAGCCACCCCAGGGGACAGGGGTCTTGCCTGGAGGTGCTTCACCCTACAACTTATCCATCATACTGAGTGTATTTTATGTGCCAATCCAACACACTAACACACACACACACACACACACACACACACACACAGAATTAAGGCAGCGTCCTGCCCGCTAAAGAATGTTCTCTGACATGGTTTCCAAACTCTGTTCCACAGAACCTTGGATTCTAGAGACACCATGAAGGAGGGAGACGGAAAGGAAGGCTGCGTCACTGGGTTCGGGGACTCCGGTTCCCTATTTTTCTTATGGGCTTCCACATGTAAAATATCCCTCACCGAAACACATCCTATTGCTGGAGAAAAGAAGCGTGTAGCATGGCGTCCTTCAGGACGCTGGCGTTCTGTCTGTGAAGCCCCAGGTAGTCATATATTTTTGATTTTGCAGGTTACGGGGTCTCTGCTGAGACGACTCTGCTACTGTGGAGACTCTCCACGGGTGTGCTGTGTTCCAGTTCAACTTTATCTACAAAAACAGGAGGCGGGTTGCAGCTAGTTGACCCCTGTTCTAGACCTCGATGAATTGCACCCGGAGCCTTTCAGCCTATTACCCTGAAGGCGCTCCCATAAGATGGAGCCTATCACAAAAGAACAGCTCGGCTCTGGTCCGGTCTGGCTGGCTCAGTTCCCAGCATTCCCTCCTTCTCAGCTGCTGACTTTGATGTCTTGACTCACCTGGAACGCTGGTCATCTCCCATCCACTGCTAAAATTAGTCTTTTCCTCAAGTCTGCCTTCCATATTTATATCTTCTTCACTTCCGTTTCATTTTACTCTTTACTCTCAAGTTAAAAGAAAGAAGCTTTTTGGTTTGTTTGTTTAAAAAGAAAAAAAAAAACAAATCTTAAACCAAACCAAAACTATCCTTAAAAGCACTGGCTGAAGACACTCCCCTTATCAAATGCGGTACTCATGGAATAAATTACCACTGACGGCACTTCAGGGAAAATAGGGGCCTTAAAAATTCTGATATTATGAGCTCAGTGTCACACCAGAAATTAAGAAACAGGAAAACAGGACTCTGTGGAGGGAGGCTGTCAGCTCCCCAGAGAATGAACGGGAGGCATTAGGAAATCTGTGGTAGCTCCCTCAGATCAGAGTCCAGTGGAAGCTTCTGGAACTGAGCAGCAGGATGACGAAAGGCCCGAGGAAGGGGAAGGAGATATTCCATGTGTGTAAAATAAACACCCCATTGCCTCATTTCTGAAAGCAGAGGAAGGAAGGTGCTATTGATTGGATCTTGAATGTCCCAGGTGTTGAAGACTTGGTTGCCAGCCTGGGGCACTACTGGGAGGTGGTGGAAGCTTTAGGAGGTGGAGCCTAGCGGGAGGAAGTTAGGTCACTGGTGGTGTGCCCTTGCAGGAGATAGTGGGACCCTGCCCCCTTTTTCTCTCTTTGCTTCCTTGAGGTAAATGGCTCCATGACATGTTTCCCACCATGATGAACTGCCTTGGTGGCAAAGCAACCGAGCTAGCTGACCCTGGTCTGAAACCTCTGGAACCATTTGCAGAAATAAACCTTTCCTCCTTACATGATGTTTATCTCAGCTATTTTGTCATAGCCATGGAGAGCTAACCTAGGAGACAGGGGAGAAGATGAAGGAGTCCAGGAATCAACCATTTGGAAGCCGGTGGTCCTGCATACAGACTGACAGGCCTGGCTTGTGAAGGCTACACAGACTGGGATAAGGGTCCTTGTCCCACAATATCTTCCTCAATGACCTGGTGCAGAGAACTGATATTCCTCTGTTGGAATTCTCTAGGAATGCCTTGATAAAATGATAAAAAAGCCCCCCCCCCCAAAAAAAATCTGTTTCGAGACAAAAACTATCTTAAGAGTGCCAAAGCTTGTGCCAGACACCTGCCTGTGATGTCCACTGGGGGACGGGAGGTTGAGAACTGACAGGAAGGGACTGAGTCTGGAGGGAGGGAGAAACGTGGCGGTCACAGGCTTCAGGGGCGTGTGCTTGGACTGCCTGGGGGTGGGGTCAAAAGCATAAATTGGTAAAGGAGACAGGCAGGGGAGGAAAGGGGAACGAGGCACCAGGGCATGGTATTCAGGGCCAAAAGAAGTAGAACAGAGACCTATGAGGTCACGTTCCCTCCTTAGGCCCCAGCCTCTGTCACCACCACGCCCAGTGACTTCCCCACCCTTCCAGGTGAAGAATGATCTCTGACGTTATTGTAATGGTAGATTCCCACCCACAGGAGGAAGCCCCAGTGCTGTCTGGTTGAACACATGCAGCTAGTGATTCTGAAAACCACTGCCTCCCCAGCCCGTGCTCGGAACTAGCCCTTGCAGTATAGCAGATTTCTTGTGCTTCACTGAATGAGAGGATCTGGGTCCCGGACCTTGGGGTGCTACCTTTAGATTGTGGTGGCAGGATAATAAAGACGTTGTGGCTTCTAACACAAAATGTCTTACAGGATTACTTCTCCTTTAATCCTCATGACCCAATGAGGTCATCAAGGTGGGAATTACAGTCCCCATTTTACAGATGAGGGACTTAGCCTCCCAGTAACGGCTGTCCAAGGTCACGTGGCTAATAAATAACAGAGCCCAAACTGGAAACCCGACCTTCCAGTCACTCATCTGTCACATCCTTCTTCAAACCTGTGTAGCAGAACCCTTGTGATTGGCAGATAGAGGCCACAGAGTTAGCATTGAACTGACTTGATTTGCACTTGGCCCCATGACTTTTAAGCTTATTAATACCACACTTTAAGGCGGTAGTTGCAGGTTAGACTCACCAAGGTTCTTAGTCAAAATGCAGGTTCTCTGGCTCTAGGCTCAATGTGCTGGATTATAGACCCTCGAAGGTAGGGCCTGGCAAGTTACAGTTTTATAAAAGCTCAGTAAGTGATTCTGATGTCCAAAGGTTTGGGAACCAATGCAATAAACTAAACAAAGCAGCCATGGGGATTTCCTACTTCAAAGTCAACTTTCAACTATTCCTGGACTCATTTCCCAGGGAATGGAACAGTGTTAGAGGGTGTAGACTCTGCCCACCCACAACCACCAAACTTTCTGTTCTTTCTCTCTTTCTTTCTTTCTTTCCTTCCTTCCTTCCTTCCTTCCTTCTTTCTTTCTTTCTTTCTTTCTTTCTTTCTTTCTTTCTTTCTTTCTTTCTTTCTTTTTCTTTCTTTCTTTCTCTCTTGTTCATTAGCAGCATCTCTTAAGGGAAGAGACAGGCAAAGAATTTAGTCTTTGAGTTTGGGAGTGTCTCTGATGGTTTTAATCAAAGGAGATCAAAATTCTCTCCCCCACCCCCAATTCAGGGGCAGTCTGTCAGAAGCCTTCAAGTGGAAGAATGAGGTATTGAAGCCTGATTGAAAAAAAGAAAGAAAAGAGACCCCGACTTGAACAAACCGCAGTAGATGCTTCAAACACACCTGGTGTGGCCTCTCCTTCTGGGAGTGTTCTGCCTAGAAAAGATCAACGGCTCTCAAAATAGAATCCAGAGATACAAAGCAATCAGCAATAGCTTCACGTACTTGTACACAATGCAGTGTGGATTCTGGGATTTTTATTACCAGTCAGAAGAGGATTGTCACAGTCAGCCGTCTGCTTGAGTCACTGCCTGGCTGCAATGGCTGTGGCTTCAGAAGAGGAGCCCTGCCATTAAAGTCCTGGCTCCCAGCAGAGTCACAGCCAGGGAGCTGACTGTGACCTGTGAATGACATCCTCCAGTGTCCTAAAAGACCCAGTCATATTCCACGTCAAGAAAAAACTCGCAGACTGTGTGCTTGGATCCTTAAAGGGAACAAGTGACCATGACATCAGGTGGAAGCCATTATATCTGTTCTCCTGGAAATGCGCAATATTTCAAAGTGGTCTCTGCAGTCCCGTTAAGATTACAGCTCCCTGCCCACCCCTGCTGGGTTTTCTACATTCTGATACAGGCTTCTGAGAGCAGGACCTGGGAGCAAGCTGGCCTGGGATTGTTCTCCAGAGTCAAAGAAATCCTGATGCTTATTATTGGCTTCACATCCAAGGAATCATTTTATTTTTTTTCCCCTGTTCATTTTTTTTTTTTTTAAAGTAACGTACAAAATTCTTTCATGCAGATAGGAAGTTTTCTGAATCCAAGGCTATTGTGTGACTATCAAACTCGTAAAATATTCTGAACTCTTTGTTCCACACTTCATCATGACACCAGAGGTTTGGGAAGCAGAGAGCCTCAGCCAGCTTTGACACGTGGTGCATGGAATTAGAATAAAGGACATAAGAAAATAAGGTTTATAAAAAAAATGACAGTTTACCCAGCACCAAGGAGGAAGGGATTTGGAGTCAGGGGTCATCAAAGAAAATGAAGTAGGGACAAATTATTTTGAGATCTGGAAATAACAAAAAGTAAAAAAAAGTAGGGGAGGTGTATGTGATTTTGATAGGTAAAGAAAAAGAACACGTGGCTGGTGTTGACCAGATTGCCGTCAGTCTGCAACCGAGAACAGTTAGGATCTGAGGGTCTTCATCCATTGTGCACATGTTACGTGGCATCCGTGCTGGGCAAATAAAGGACAAAATAGGTGGGGAAATGTAGCAGCTATTTCTCATTCGAAAACTACCCCAGATTTATGGGAGGAGATCAAGGAATGAGCAGAGGGTGGGCCCACTTCAGGAACATGGCCAGCCCCAGGTTAAAAAAGACACCATCAATAGAATTTGTTCTCAAGTCAAATCTGGAACCAGGCGCTGAACTTGAACTTGAACTTGAACTTGAACTTGAACTTGAAGGTGCTGGGCTTAGACCAGCAACTGTAGCTGCAGTTTCCTGTGTGTCTCCAGGCCATCTCAGCCAGAGGCAGCCAGGAGCGCTTCCCATTTATGTGGCCAAATCCCTGAAACCCTGGTGCAGCCAGAGGGCTTTTTTTTTTTTTTTTTTTTTTTTTTTTTTTTTAATACTTGTTTTTCTTTGGAAAGAAAACAATTCCAAAGACTATTCCAAGTCAACAGCCAGATTTAATCTTCTGTTTTATTACTATTATTTCTTTGTGGTAATCATCTAGAAGCCGAAGATTAAAAGTGCAAAACATCCATTGTGCAATTTTAACTGTTTTCATAGGAAGATAAAATAAATGTCAAGTCCAACAAGGTCGTGTGCCCCTTCAGCAAATAATTGTCTCCACGAGCCTCTTTTGATGTATTGAAACTGAAGGAGATTGTTAATGCTTTTCATCTAGGGGAGAATTCATGGTCCTGCAACATTATATAGTTTAGAGTCTAAAGCAAGCCCCCCAGGCATTAGTCACCCTTTCTGGGTAATCATCCAAAAATAGGAATGGCCTTTCCAGCTACCCTTTGTAGAAGGCTGAAAATGAGATGATAGAGGTGCCTCGCATGCCCATGTCCATTTCATAGACGTGCTCGCACCATTTCTTTTCTTCTCCAAACTTTCATATTTGGGGAGGAGGAAGGACCTGGTATTAAAGGTGGAGAAGGTTGGGCTGTGTTTCCTAACTTGTGTCTTAATCAGGACTCTCTGGTTCTGTACAAAAGGAAACACACTCGGATCAAAATAAGACAGAGGGAGGTTACTACAGGAGTGCAGGAACGAAACCCCAGGCAAGAAAGTGTGAGAGGGTCATGCACGGGCTCAGCAGAGCTGGCTATTGGAAACCAGGGCTTCTGTCCGTTAGCCTGCCACGTTTTCTTGTGTCTGCACTTATCTGCAATAGATAAATCCTCCTCGGATCAGATATTTTTCATTGTCTATGCCAAAGATGTCTGTTCTATATAGCCTTCAAGTTCAAGTAACCCAAGATGATTCTCAATTCCCTGTAGAGAAAATATGATGGGCAGCTGTGAGGATTAGTGTCTGCCTCTCTGTCCATAACTAGGAAAAAGGGACATAGTCGTGTAGCACAAACATAGCGAGCTTCTAGGACCTGTCTCTGGGTTGCACGGTGTTATTCAAGAAGGAGGCTCTAAGATGTAGGTAGACACCCCAAATGTACCTACTGCGACCTATTAGTAACTTCTTGTATTCAAAAGGAAATGTTGAGTCCTCCTTGTGCCCAATTAATTCTAAGAATCCCTGATCTCTGGTCAAGAAGTTAACAATTGTGAGAGACACCAACAGAAGATAAAATGTGAGAGGCAGGCCACCGAATAAGTGCTAGTGCCAGGGTAACCATAGAGCAGGGTGTCTTAGCTTCCGCATTCTTTGACATTTTGTGCTGAGTAATTCTTTGCTCTGGGCCTGGAGAGGGGATGGGGCATGTCCTTTGCATCATAGGATGTTCTAACTGCCCTTGGCCTCTACTCATTAAATGCCCATGATTTGGCCCCTTTCCTACTAGCTGTGACAATTGAAAATGTCTCCCTCCTGGGGAGGTAGCCAAATGTCCCCCTGATGGAAACTCCTACACAGGGCAGCATGAGATCATGAAAAGAGGACACCAAAATCCAACGCGGGAGATCTGGGAAAGCTACCTGGAAGAAATAGACTGGAACAGAAAGTTGTTTTGAGAGGCAAGTAGGAACTAGCTCAGAGATGAAAGGCTGGTGGTTGAGGAATAGCACGGGGAACCTAGGTTTTCTAACCCACAGCTCAGTGTTTTGGCCACTGCACCAGTATTTGCAGAAGTTTGTCATCCAAGACCCCAATCCTTCAAAGGTTTCCCAACTCTTAGTACATAGTCTGTGGTCAGCGAGAGTTAGTCCTTCCCTGGGAGCTTCTAGCATATGTTATTTTCCCAATGCATTCCCAGTAAAGGCTCTGAGAAGTCCTGGGACAAGGCATGTCTTTTAAACTGCCCCCTTGATAGAATATTCACTTTGGAAAGATATTTCTCTCATCTGAATCCTGATTCCACCCTGACCAGTTGTTGGTCATTGAAAAAGTTGTTTACCCCATGAAAGCCTTGTGTCGCTTCTCTGTAACGCCAAGGTGATTGTCATGGGACCCATGTCCCAGGGTTTCTAAGAGAATTAAGTGAGATGGTACGTCTAAGGCTCCCAGGACACTTGTGTCCTAAGAGACGCTCCACAAGCGTCACAAGGATTTTGTCCACAGAATGAAGTTTTCATTCCAAGAAACACGTTTCAGAAAACTGCAGAGCACAAAAGCCACTCACCTTCCAACTTTACTTATCTATAACGTGCAGGTTGCGAGGATGAGATAGGATAGAATATAAATGCAAAATGTCTCCGAAAGAGAAGTTACATGACAGTCCTGCCGATGTTGCGGGGAGCCCACCCGCAGCCTATCCCAGCCCCTCCCTGCTAACGGAATCCTGATATTAGTCCCAGAAGCACTTTTTCCTGCCTTAGTAACTAAATCATGGTTATTTTAAGCCGTGTTCTCTCTCTTCAACTTTTTAATTAATTCACTTTTTTCCCCAGTTTTACGTGTATCTTGAAGTGGCTATGAGTCCCAGTTCAATGTGTATGCACACACACACTACATACATAGGTACACACACACACGCACACACACACGCACACACACAAGTCTATTGAGGGGTCTTTTCAGAAATAATTTATTTTTATATAAAAGATAGGAGGGAATGAAAAACACTTGCTAGTGCTGCTGTACCTTCACTTTTCCTACACTGAACACAGATGTGATGTCTAGAGCAGTGGCTTTCATTTTGTGCTTATGAGGTAATGAGCATGAGGACATAGCACCAAGAGTTAAGGATAATGGAATGCATAGAAAGATATTATTATTATTATTTTGGTACCGGGGATTGAACTCAGGGGCACTTGACCACTGGGCCACATCCCCAGCCCTTTTTTGTGTTTTATTAGAGACAGAGTCTCACTGAGTTGCTAAGTGCCTCGCCATTGCTGAAGCTGGCTTTGAACTCGCAATCCTCTTGCCTCAGCCTCCCAGGTGCTGGGATTACAGGCGTGTGCCACCGTGCCCGGTGAAAGATATTAAATATCTGATGGCAATATTGAGCCAGTGAACTAACTCAGGAGCTGTCTGCCTGTAGGCTTCTTGTTAGGTGAGGTGATAAATGTCTTTGTTGTCTCAGCCATGGAACATCCGGTATTCTGATGAAGCTTCCTGACCAATACCAAACCAACATGAGAGCTGATTATTGTAACTTTTCTGTAGGAATTCCTTTCAAGTCAAAGTTGGGGGTGTCTGCAAATTATAGCTGGACAATTGGGAGTTCTTAATGCAAAGCTTGAGAAGCCCTAGGAATACTAACATACGAGCCTAAGAGAAAAATAAATACTAAATTTTCCATGTAAAAGTCTGAAAAGCCAAGGAAAAATTGTCCATATTCTTTTTCTCCACATCATTTTGGTTCTCTATGATTTTTCTAGGCTGTTATGGAAAATGATATGCAAATCTCCCCCCCCCCATTTTGGTACTGGGGATTGAACCTGGGGGTGTTTAACCACTGAATCACATCCCCAGTCCTTTGTTTGTACTTTATTTAGAGACAAGGCCTCTCTGAGTTACTTAGGCCTCGCTAAGTTGCTGAGGCTGGCTTAGAACTTGGAATCCGCCTGCCTCCGCCTCCTGAGCTGTTGGGATTATAGGTGTGTGTCACTGCACCCAACTGATATGCAAATTCTAATTGCTGTTTTCTCTGAAATTTTTTCAGGAGAATTTTCCCCTCTACCAGCTCTTCACACAGCTGACTTCTGAGCTGTGTGGGTACCAGCATGAGGGGCAGTGCAGGGCAGGCCTCTTTCTCAGGATGTATGTGAATCAGAGGTAGAGACAGAACTGAACAGAAGAGGAAATTTCCTTGATTTGACTATAAAATTGGATTTCCTATGTTGCTGGACTCAGTTTGCTAGTATTTTGAGGAGAATTTTTATACTATATTTATAAAAGATATTGGTCTCTTGTTTTCTTTTGTGTGATGTCTTTGTTTGGCTTTCATATCAGGGCTTTAGAAAAGGAATTGGGAGTGTTTTCTTCTCCTCTGTTTTTGAAAATATTTGTGAAGAATTAGCATTTATTCTTCCTTAAATATTAGGCCACTGGGCCTAAGCTTATCTTTATGGGTAGTTTTTGGTTATTCACTCTATTCCTGTTAATAGGTCTATTCAGCCTCTCTAATTCTTCTAGAGTCAGTTCCAGTCATTTCTATCTTTCTAAGAGTTTTTCCACTTCATCTAAGTTATCTAACATATCAGCATTTAATTGTTCATAATATTCTTTTATAACCCTTTTTTCTTTCTCTGAGGTCAGTAATGATGTTTTCTATTTCTTTTCTGATTCTAGTAATGAATGAGTCTTCTCTCTTTTTTTTCTTGATCAACCTGGATAAAACCATATGGATTTGTTGACATTTTCAAAAAATTAGTTTTTGGTTTAATTGCTTTTTCTCTATTACTTTTATTTTTTATTTTTTTGATTACATATGGACAAAATACCTTCATTTTATTTATTTATTTTTATATGGTGCTGAGGATCAAACCCAGTACCTCACATGGGCCAGGCAAGCGCTCTGCCACTGAGCCACAACCCCAGCCCCTTTCTCTATTGCTTTTCTATCCCCTATTTTCAGTCTAATCTTTAATATGTTCTTCCTTCTTCTTTCTGTAGGTTTAGTTTGCTCTTCTTTTTTCCAATGCCTTAGGTAGTAGCAGGATAGCTTATTAATTTGAGATTTTCTACTGTCTTAATATAGATATTTACAGCTATAAATTTCCCTCTGAGCATTGTTTTAGTTGCATCTGATAAGTTTGGCAAGTTTGTGTCTTCATTTTCATTCATCACAAAATATTTTCTGAGTTTCCTTTGATTTCTTAGTTGATCCACTTGTCCACTTGTTTTAGGAATGAATTGCTTGATTTCCACATATCTGTAAGTTTCCCCAGGTGTGTTTTTTTGTGTGTGTGTGTGTGTGTTTTGTTTTTGTTCTTTGTTTTTGGTAGTGGGGATAGAACTCAGGGGCACTCAACCAGTGGGCCACATCCCCAGCCCCTTTTTTCAGAGACAGGGTCTCACTGAGTTGCTAAGTGCTTCGCCATTGCTAAGGCTGGCTTTGCACTCATGATCCTCCTGCCTCAGCCTCCCAAGAGCTGGGATTACAGGTGTGCGCCACCGCGCCCGGCTTCCCCAGGTTTTCTTTATAATTGAATTTCACATTGCATCTAGTCTATCTTGAGAATGTTCCTTATACATTTGAGAAGAAATAAAATCTGTAGTAAGGCCGAGTGTTCTACAGATATCTATTAAGTCTAGTTAGTTCAACGTGTTGTTAGGGCTCCTATTCCTTATTAATCTTCCATCTAGTTGTTCTATCCATTATTGAAATGGGATATTAAAGTCTCCAACTAATAGTGTTGAATTGCTTATTTTTCTCTCTCTATTTTTGTCAGTTTTGCTTCATGAAATTGGTGCGGAATCTCTCCCCAATTACCTTTCACCTCTACTTCTACTGATAGTGAAATCACCTTTAAACCACCATCTCTTCACGCTGTGTTGGAAACAAGATTAATTCTTTTGGGAAGGGATAAGGAACTGCTGTGATTTGAATATGAGGTATGTCCCCAGAGCTCCTGTGCTCATGCAGGAGGTGAAATGATGAGATCAGGAGCGCTGTAACCTAACCAGTGGATTAGTTCACTTAATGGATTAATCCACTTGACAGACTGATAATTGAATGGATTACCGGATGGTAACTGCAGGCAGGTGTGTGTGGGTCACCAGCGGCATGCCTTGGGGATTATACATTTTGTCTCTGGTTCCCTCTACTCTTTCTCTCTTTCCTGATCACCATGAACAGCATAAATCTCCCCCACCTTGCCTTTCCGCCATGACGTTCTGCCTCACCTGGGGCCCAGAGCAATGGAGCAGCTGAGCCCCAAAGAAACTTCTCCTCCTCTAAGTGGTTCTCATCAGGTATTAGGGCACAGTGATGAAAAGCTGAATAACACAGGAGCTGTTGTAGGCCTGTTACAAAGCTCCCAGGAAAAGTCTCTAAATCCCATCTCTGGAGCTGAGGGTGGAGATAAGAGCATACTTATTTCTGGTTATTGACCCCACTCCAGAAGAACTAAGTGGAGAGAGTACAAAATACTGGGGTCTTCTCGGCTTCCTTTTTCTGTCATGGAACCCCCCACCTTGGAAGCCAAGGCAAAGGCAGTTGGGGTCCCAATATTCTCAAGATGTTGCACCCAAGCTAGACTCTAATTCCATGAATGGGGAATGGGCAGAAGAGGGGAGCTCCTCCAACCCCTGACCATACTCACTTGGGAGTCTGCCATGGTGACAGGTAGCAGGGGACAGGAGGAGAAATGCTAGTGTCCTTCTCTTCCTGGGAAGAAGGCCCAGGGCTGGGAGTGCGGGAGTAGAGAGCCCCCTATGTTCTCGGTTGTATTGGGAGGGAGATGTAGGGAGTGGTCTTGATTTAAATATCAATGACTTCCACTTTTCTTACTAAATGTTCATGTTCATAGATTTTCTTGAATGGATGCTCCTTCACTTGTTAAATGCCCTTAAGACCACTGCGGAACTTTAAAAAGTTTGTTTTAAATAATTTTCACCAGTTTCACCAGGGAAGAGGTTCATAACACCTCTCACATTGTGATTCTGGGAATCAATCTCATTGACTCCTTTTCAGATCTTTGTATTTGATGGTTTTGGAACAAGGATATGCGATACTCTCAATCACTAGAAAAGGCATAGATTGGTTTTCAAAGAAGAACTGACTTTATTTTATTTTAAAATTGGTGGGTTTTTCTTAGTAGAAACTAGGAGTTTGAATATTCCTTGCAAAGCTAGTAATATATCTAGTTCTACCAGCCGTTCATTCATTCATTCAACAAATTCATGTCAAAGGTCCAGAAATTTCTAGCGTTGTTCTAGGTGCTGATGACACCGAGTTTAAAAACAAAACAAGCAAAATAACCAAGTTCTTTTCATGGAACTTGAAGTCTAGTGGGTGAGGACAGGTACTAAGCAAGTAAAGAGACACATAAACAAGGTCATTCGAGATCATGCTAAGTAAAGGAAGCAGAATCACCTAGTGAGTGCAAGATGCTACCAGGGACGCCTTAGTTGCTGAGACTGGGAAGATTAGAGGAGGGCAGCCATGCAAAGAGCCATGGAGGAGAACTTTCTAGATAAAGGATTAGTGAATGCACAGGGTCTGAGTCAGTCAAGAGCCCAGCTTGTTCAAGGGACAGACGCAGTGTGACCAGAGAAACAAAGGGACGGTGGGAGGAGGAAAAGGCTGGGGAAGCAGACAAGAGGCAGATCAGGTAGCGATGTGGAGGCTGCGGCGTGGGGTCTGAGTTTTATTCTACAGGAAGTGGAAAACCATTGGGAGGTTTTGGGGTGAAGGGCGGGGAGAGTGGCATGAGGAGTACTGTGGGCAGCAGGCTTCAGATGTTTACAATCTAAATCCCAGCGCCGACCTCTGCTCGCAGCCAAGATGCCACATGGATGTTCGTGGGTCCTCGACCACGTTTCCTGAACATTCTTCTCCTGAATGTAAGTGGATTGCACTCTTGTTAGATGACTTCGGGCCAGACCCCCTACGTGCCTTAAATTGGCCTCTCCCCAGGTGCCTCAGGTTATCCCGTGAGCCTGAGCTTTAGCTTCCCGGAAGTGCCCATCTCTCCCGAGAACCCACCTTTGGCGGGCCTGGAGTCCCCGCCCTTTCTGATCCCGGGAATACTTGCCTCTCGCGGGAATTCACTGTGGGGCGGGCTCTCCCTTTCTCAGCCAATCCCCAGTGTACAAGTCCCACTTCTGACCCGGTAGCCGCAGGAGTCTGGGGTCCTTTGGACCACTGGAGTGCTACTTACCCCCCCCCCCAGGCCGGAACTCGCCCCTTTTTTTCCTTCTCCGCCCCATGTGCGTCCTTCTCCTCCCCTCCGATTTTTTTATTCCCTTCCCCTCGTTCCCTTTCCCTCCACGGGCCCCTTGGGTCTGGACTGGCCACAGGGGCTGGTTAATAAACGCTTTGGCCACATGGCGGTCTCCAGCGTGCCTTTTTGCCCTTCAGCTCTCCCACCATCAGGGCCAGTTTTACATTTGACATCTTCTTGTGGAGTCTCCTCCTTTAAGCCCACCACAGACTCCTCTCCAGCAAGGAAAGAATGGCACGCACACCTCTGGTTTTATAAAAGAAGCACCTTGACCTCGTTTTGCAAAATTTGACTTTCTGTCTTCACTACCTTCTACCCCTGTAAGTATCCCCATCTAGAAGCTGCTCCAAAATCTGTGATTACACAACGTCTCCCTGGCTCTGATATCTGAAGAGATACCTCATCCTGATTTCCCAATCTCACTAGAGGCTCGACTCTGCGTTTTCTCTCACTTTGCTATTGAAGGGCAAAACATCACACGGGGGACAGCCGTGCAGCCAAGAGATTTATTCAACAGCCTTCGTGGCTGGTAGCAAAACCGGAGAAGAGGTGCTCTGGTCGAAGGTCGAAGAGGTGCTGGGAGAGGGGAGTCAGGGAGAAGGGAGTGTGCAAACTCTGGTGGGAGAGGGGAGTCAGGGAGAAGGGAGTGTGCAAGCTCTGGACAGAAGGTGGGTGCTTGGTCGCACCGGCTAGGATCTCTGGAGCTATTAGCTAAAGCAGCTGCTGTCTGGCTGGAGGCTGGAGCTGTCGGCTGGAGGCGATGGGTCTGGAGCTGTCGCAGTGACTTCCTCCTCTCAGCAGCGACGAGCTGATGTGTGTGTCTGTGTGTCTGTTCTGAGTCTCTCGAACAGGGCCCTATATAGGGATTTCTGGTGGGAGGTGCACCAGAGCAACCCCAACGCCATTGGCTCTTTGCCCATAGAACAGGGAGACCTTTAAGCCTATTGGCTCTTGCCCGGGGAAAAGAAACAAACATCCTGTCCGGGGAAGAAACATCCTGCTGAGAATGAAACAAGGTTGCTTCTCTCAGGATGTGGAAAACTCAGGTGTGGGGGGGTAGCCCATCTATCAGCTATGCCACAAATTCAGTACCAAATTCTGTGAGAACACACACTTGCATGCTCCCAGTACAGTGCTGGGTTCAAACAATATCAAGTCCCTTCTGCAAGGAAGCATGTCTTCTTTATAGCTTTTTTCCTTTCTATGGTTTTCTTAAAGAGAAACATGTCCGGACTAGCATTTTCTTTTCTTTTCTTTTTTTAAATTTTTTAAATTCTAATTTGTTATACATGCTTGCAGAGTGCAATTCTTTTCATATTACATATAAAGAGCACAATTTTTCAAGTCACTGGTTTTACATAAAGTATGTTCACAACAGTTGTGTCTTCATACATGTACTTCGGGTAATGATGTCTAACTCATTCTACCATTATTCCAATCCCCTCCCCTTCCCTTCCCCCCCTTCCACCTTTGTTCTATTTAAAGTTCCTTCATTCCTCTCATCCCCCCTCCCTTGCCATTATGAGTCAGTATCTTCATAATAAAGAAGTCATTTGCCTTTGGTTGCTTGGGATTGGCTAACTTCACTTAGCATTATTTTCTTTAACTGTTGCCGCCTGCAGCAATGATACCGTGGGAAAGAAATCGGAGGCAGACTGGGAATGAGTGGTTCCTTTATTGTTCCTTCTTCTTCTTCTTTCTTCCTATCTTCCCTCTCTGATTCCACCCCCCGTTCCTCTCTACCGTCTGTTTAAATACTCTTTACCCATCACAGGTGCATTAATTCTCTTAATAGGCATACACGTGTCACAAGCCCGACCTACAGGTGCAGCACACAGTGCCCATGAGCTACTACAAAAGTCAGGTGTAAGTTGTAGTAAACAAAGCCTTGCTTTTGACAAACAAGTAAGTGCCACCTCTTGGCTCTCAGCCAGCTGCCATCTCAGAGCTACTTCCTCATCAAAGGCTCTTACATCTAACTCCATCCATTTACCTGCAAATACCATGATTTTATTCTCTTTTAGTGCTGAGTAGTGTTCCATTGTGTATATATACACCAAAGTTTCTCTATCCATTCATCTGTTGATGGGCATCGGGGTTGGTTCCACAATCTAACTATTGTGAATTGTGCTGCTATAAACAGTGATGTGGCTGTGTCCCTGTAGTAAGCTGTTTTTTAAGTCTTTGGGGTATAGACTAAGGAGTGGGATAGCTGGGTCAAATGGTGGTTCCATTCCAAGTTTTCCTAGGAATCTCCATGCTACTTTCCAGATTGGCTTCACCAGTTTGCAGTCCCACCAGCAATGTATGAGTGTGCCTTTTCCCCGACATCCTTGCCAGCATTTTTATTGTTGTTTGTATTTTTGATAGCTGCCATTCTGACTGGAGTAAGATGAAATCTTAGAGTTGTTTTGATTTGCGTTTCTCTAATTGCTAGAGATGTTGAACATTTTTTCATATATTTGATGATTGATTGTATATCATCTCCTGAGAAGTCTGACTAGCATTTCCTTCCTACTTGATCCCATGATAATGGTTCACAGTAATGGAAAATGTAGTCATCCACGTGGAAGGGAAGGGGAGTAGGGAAAGGGCGGAATGGAAGGGCAGGGAAGGACCCGGGAAAGGGGGAACAAGGGGGAGAGAAGGGAAAAGGGGCGCGTTCTGGGCTGGCCTGGGCTTAAGTACAGAGGGGCAGGAGCGTCACTTGTATGGTCTGGATTGGCTCAGAAAGTGAGAGCCCGCCCCGGGGCAAATTCCCGCGAGAGACGAGTATTCCCAGGATCAGGAGGTGTGGCTAGTCTTCAGGTGTCCAGGGGGCATAGCCTGTCCGTCTGGATTTTCTTAACAGGAATAAAGCAATATTGACCCTCTAGAGCTGTTGTGAACATTAAGTGAGATGATGTATGGCACATAGTAGGTGCGCATTTAGAGTTAGTATCACTCACACCGAAGAAAAAGCGACCAGACCCATTTATTGACATGAAAGGATGAGAGAGAGAAGAGAGAGAGAGAGAGAGAGAGGAGAGAGAGCACATAATCACACATTCCACCCCAGTATGATATCATGGCTTTGTCTGGGAA
This sequence comes from Tamias sibiricus, assembly GCA_025594165.1. Taxonomy (NCBI): domain Eukaryota; kingdom Metazoa; phylum Chordata; class Mammalia; order Rodentia; family Sciuridae; genus Tamias; species Tamias sibiricus. The sequence continues at coordinate 20,327,052 of CM046662.1, forward strand.
CTAGGACTCAGAGTTTGAAGGCAGATGCCAAGGCTGACGAGAAATGAGGATTAAAGGGGCTTACAGAAGCTTTGAAATGCAACCTCACCTCAAGCCCCAGGCAGACAAGAAGGCTGGGAATGCACTCGTCCACTCGGTCAGGAAACCCTTGTCTCAGATGGTCCTCACCACACAAAAGGACCGGCCGGGTGGGAGGGTTAGCAGTCCAGACACAGGCTGCCATGTATTTATGACACTTGCCAAAGAACACTGACCATTGTCAAGTTTGGCAGTGAAATCTGGAAGTTACAATGGAGGAATAGCACAGGGAGGCAGGAAATGCAGTGGACTGAGGCCCTAGCTGGTTGGAGGAGTCTGGCAAATTCACTTCTCCTCCTCTGTGAGATTCCTTATCGGTCTAATGGAAGTGGCCACCTGATCCTGATGGCCACCTCTTCAATTCCAATATTCCATGATGGTGAAACATAGTTGTCCCCGTTTTCCCCAATTCCTAGCAAGAGGAGAAGAGGACAGGATCGGGCCACTGAAAACAGGCAATGACCCGGAAAAAACCCTGGCAGAACCTTGGAATTAGCTTCTAGGAGTATTTGTGTTTACCCTAGAGAAAAGATGACTAGCGTCCTAATGTAAGTTAACATGGCCAAAATGACAAAGACAATCAATACCAAAAATTGGGAAGGATGGCTGACAACTTCCATGCTTCATCTAAAAAATAGGAATAAAGCAATATTGACCCTCTAGAGCTGTTGTGAACATTAAGTGAGGTGATGTATGGCACAAAGTAGGTGCTCATTTAGAGTTAGTATCACTCATACCTAATAAAAAGTGACCAGACCCATTTATTGACATGAAAGGATGAGAGAGAATGGGGTGGGGGGGAGACACAGACTGGCAATCCTGTGCACTACTGGTGGGAATGTAATTGGTATATTCTGTCTGGAAAACTACTGGGCAGAATTTGTTAAAGCTCAACCATTCACATACGCTATGACCCAGCGATTCTACCTTAAGGAATGGTCATCTCCATTTCTGCACATCCAAAGATACACACAAGAATCCTGCTAGCAGCACTGTATAGGCCATCCCCAAACTGAAGCAGCCACAGCGTCTTCTTAGAATAGGGTGGATAAATAGATCCTGTCATCCATACAATGAAACATCTTATAGACACAGCATGAAACAAACTATTGCAACACGCAGAGCCCTGGATAAATCTCACAGACATTTTGAGCAAAAGAAGATATTTGTATCTCCTCCACACACGCAAGGTTTGAAAACAGCAAAAAACGAATCCGTTGGAAGTTAGGAGAGCAGTCACTCCGCAGGTAGGTGGAATGCATGATGGGAATGCTCAGTTGTTGCGGGTGTGGGCTACAAAGGTGAGTTAATTTTGTGAATATTCATGGAGCTCTATACTTTTGATTTGCATGTATGTTATACTTCAATAAATTCGCCAACAAAAAGCTCCATGTGCAAATTGTGGTTCAACTTATTTACCCCTGAAGGAGAGAAAAGAGTTAGATTATTGCAGCAGGCACATATGTCTCTGCTCAACCTTGTAGTGTTTTTTTTTTTTTTAATTGCCTTTTATCATTTTGTAAACTGAACTTTATTTGCAAATTCCAGGTCTCTCTTTTCACTCCATCCCCCCAGTACATGTGCTTTTTGCTGCTAGTGGTAGAAGCGATGTCAGTCCAGCCTGAGTCTCTCCCCTCCGTCTGTCTCCCTGGATGGTGTCTGGGCTCAGTGGTCCTGGACAGGGTACAGTGGTGCTGACAAGGGCAGGTCCCAGGGCCAGGGTTGTCTCTGGGTGCTGTGCACTGAGAGGGCCCTTCCTCCTCAGTCTCTGCTCGCCCAGGTCATTACCGGTCCTTTTCTTCCCACTATGACATTTCTCCTTCTCTCTGTAAACTCAAAACCAAAGCTTGACTTGTGGATTCTTTTGAAGTGACGAGAACCCAGCTGTCCATGTGTGTGGTGGGGAGAGGAGGTGTGGGAAAATACCAGGAGGGAAACCACAGGTCAATATTGCAAAATGATGGTCTCCTTCTTTTCATCTGATAAATATGGTGCTCTGCTTGGTAGCCTGTGTGATCTATTTGGTGAGCAGATTCCCCAAAGGAAGAGGAGCCAGAGGCCACCCAGGGTAGGATGGTGCAGAAGGAGAGGGAAAGAGAAAGGGTACATGCATTGGTTTCCCAGAGCCACCATAACAAGACTGTAAAGTAGGTGCCTGAAAACAAGTTTTATTCTCTCAGGGGTCTGGAGGCGATGAGTCTGAGGTCAAGGTGCTGGTAGGGTTGGTTGCTTATGGGGAGTTCTGGGGGGATGACCTAGTGGATGTCTCTCTTCTGGTTTCTGTGGTTCCTGGCAGGTCTCAGCATTCCTTGGCTTGTTGAAGTATGAGTCTAACCTTTCCCTCCATTGTCACGTGGCACGTGGGTCCCTGTATGTGTCTCTGTGTGTCCAAATCTCCTCCTCATATGAGAATGTCATTCACTGGACCCACTATGGCCTTGTCTTAATTATTGCTGTGCACTGCTTTGCTAAGGCTACCCTAACAAAGTACCACGCAGTGGGTGACGTAAGCAACAAGAATTTATTTTCTTACCGTTCTGGAGACCAGCAGTCCAAAACCCACTTGTCAGCAGGGTTGGTCCTTCCCAAAGGCTGTGAGAGAAGTTGCTGCTCTGGGCCTCTCTAGGTTCACAGGTGGCATCTTCTTCCTTCATCTCTTCATGTCACTTTCCTTCTGTGTGTGTCTGTCTTTGTGACCCCCATTCATAAGGGCACCAGTCATATTGGATTAGGGCCTACATTAATGACCTCATTTTAACTTCATTATCTGGGCTAAAAACCCTATCTTGAAGTAGGGTCACAGTCTGAAGTACCAGGTGTTAAGACTCCAAAAGGTAGAGTTCTAGGGAGTCGGTGACTGTGACTTGGGCTCTCCCAAGGTGCCACACATACCTCTAACTTAATACTTACCACATCCTGTGGAAATCCATGTAAAAGTGTCTACATGTCTATCACCATCCCTTCTACACACACATTGCCCAGGACTGTGAACTCTTCCAGGACAAGGACTTAGTTTTATTATTCATTTTTGTCTTCCCAGCTCAGGGGATTGGCACAAAATAGATGCTCAATGAGTGTCTGTTGGACTGAACTAAATTGTTTGCTTGTCATCAAAAAAATGTCTTATTTCATACTTAGCTATCAATCATGAGAAAATAAGCAAGCCAAACGTGCTCTTGGATGATCACAGGCTGTCAAGATCCAGGGATACCCTGGAAAGTTTCTAATCTAGCAATGGCAAATGGCAGGCATCCCCCCAACCACTCCCAACTCTGCACCTGTAGCAGACATCACCAATCTATCATGGCTCTCTTTCCCACCAAGCTTGGATACAGCTTCAGAATCATTCTCGATATGTAACTCCAAAAGATGAAACCAATTTGCCATTTCTTAGGAAGTTCAACACCATTCCTTCCAACTGATGAGAAAATTGACACTCATCATAAGGAAATGCGTCCAACATGAGACAATGATAGTGGCAGAGTACTAAAAGCCCTGTGTTCTAATTTCTAGGGCCATGTTTATTTTGCCTCCTCCCCCAGGGGTTTTAGTAAAACTTGCATCATTGTATTAAGTGACACTGACACCACAGTGAGAAAAATCATTCCCTTTTTAAACTTTCTAATCCTATCAAAGAAAAAAGTACCACTTTGATGCTATTAGGCCTTGAAAACTCTAATTCTGCTCTGTTTTGTTTTGTTTGGGGGAAAGAGTAGTTCCAAGTCCAGAGGCTTCAGTAGGCTCTGGTGTCTAGTTAGAATTTAATATTACCACATTGTTTTCCTTTCCTTGTGCTTATGATTACCATCCAATTATGAGAAAATTGCCACATGTGGTAGTGATAAAATCTTCCTTTTTTTAAAAAAAATTATGTTTTTCCAAAGTCAGTATAAAGAAGAAATATTATCTAAATATAACGTAAGTAGCCCCCAAATGTGTCAAAATAAAATAGCACCATGTATATATCCTTACTGGGGGCTCCTCAGGACGCTCCTCTCCAAGACAAATACTGCTTTTCCCCCTTCCTCTATTGGAAAATATTTCCTTTTTCCTTGTTTCCTGTCTCTAACATCCCAGCCAGCCTCCTCCCTAGCGTCTCATCTGCCGGCCCCCCTTTCTCCCCAGTTGCTAGACTCTGTCATTTTCAGTATAGTTCCCTCCATCTGCCAAGACCCAGCCTGATTCTGCCTCTCTACAAACCATATGGCTTGGCAGGCAATTTGGGTGCAATGTTGATCCAAGAGTTGAAAGCAAATCCCGCTCAACCCCCATCATCCCTGCTTTGAAGGAGAGGAGGCAAACCCTGCCGTCCTGCTTCTTCTCCCTCGGCCTGAGCAGACAGGCCTCGGTGAGCCTGGCGCCCGTGGCACCTCCTGTAATGGGTCCCTGCTGCTTCCTTCCTCCATGGGGACACTTCTTTCATTTATTTACTTATTTATTTATTTATTTATTTATTTATTCTAAGTTGTTATAAATGACAGCAGAATGCATTTCATTTCATATTATATAGTATATTTTTACGTATCTCTGGTTGTATACAAAGTATATTCACACCATTTGTGACTTCATACATGCACTTAGGGTAATGATATCCATCTCATTCTACCATCATTTTTTTTTTTCTTCACCCCTTTGCCTCCTCCCTTCCACTCCCTCCTCATTGACCATTCTAGTGTTCCTCTGATCCTCCTATGCTCCCCGTCCCAACCCCACTATGAATCAGCCTCCTTATGTCAAAGAAAATATTCGGCAATTGGATTTTTTGGGATTGGCTAACTTCACCTAGCACTATATTCTCCAACTTTATCCATTTACCTACGAATGCCATGATTTTATTCTCTTTTATTGCTGAGTAATACTCCATTGGGTATATATACCATATTACAGGGACACTTCTTATACCTTCTGGGCTCTTTTGTTGAAAGGAACATCCTTTGGGCAGAAAATTTTCCTTGGATCAGGGGGCATGGGCAGGAAATCTCCCTCAAACTACAAGGCAATAAAGGCCCATAGAGGTTTCTAAAGGTGGGATAGGGCCTTGGGGCAGGCCAGGCGGGAGGAGGGGTCTGTATTCACAGTCCAGGAGGAACCTACCTTGGTGAGCCAGGCAGCTGCTCCTAGAGGTCAGCATCCCATGTGTCCTCTTGTCATGGTCAAAATTAATCAATATAGTTTGTAAGAGATAAGCCATACTGATAAGTCATAAGTAAGCTGCATGTCACAGATTAATAGATATAATATTAAATAACAGAGACAAAAGTTAATATTAAGATACTTAAGTATGCTTTAGTTTTAAAAATAAAAATAACAATACAGTAGTGTAAACATATAGCCATAGATAGAACATAGACTTAAGACTTATATTAGTGATAAGATATAGACAATAAAAGTTATAAGTGTGTGTATATGGGCCCATAAGTTAACTATAGTCATAGGTAAATGTTCAGATGATCAAGGTTAAGTTACAAGCTAGAAATAATTAAGAAATAGTCATATTAAGGCAAAAATTGCTATAGGTCATGCTTAGCTAAAGTGACTCCATTGCTGTTCCTGGAAACAAGGGCCATTTCTGGGAAATCATCACATAAGCTGTCTTCCCCCAAAGAGCTGTGTTTTCTGTACTTTGTGCCTTGCAAATGTACTAAAACCCAAACTGTGCACCCACCAAGGGGGTCTTCAGTTGTGTTTCTAGATCAGCAACTTAGCGAGGCCCTAAGCAACTCAGTGAGACCCTGTTTCTAAATAAAGTACAAAAAAGGGCTGTGGATGTGGCTCAGTGGTTGAGCACACCTGGGTTCAATCCCTGGTGTGTGTGTGTGTGTGTGTGTGTGTGTGTGTGTGTGTGTGTGTCTCTCTCTCTCTATATATATATATAAATCCGTATAAATTGCTTAGCACAGGCCTGGCATTTAGCAAGTGCTTCGTACAACTGGCATTGGAATTACCCAGCAAGATGCTTACCCTCCCCCGCCCTCACAGTTTTCCACATCCTGAGAGACAGCAACTCAGATGCATTGGAAGGTTTTTTCCCCCCAGGATGTTTTTCCCAGGCAGAATGTTTCTTTTCCCCAGGCAAGAGCCAATAGGCTTAAAAGGCACCCTGTTCTAGCCAATGGTGTTTGGGGTTGCTCTAGTGCACCCCCCACCAGAAATCCCTATATAAGGCCCTGTCTGAGAGACTCAAATCAGACAGAGAGAGACACACGGACACAACATCAGATCGTCGCTGCTGAGAGGAGGAAGACATCGGCTCGTCGCTGCAGAGAGGAGGAAGCCACTGCAACAGCTCCAGACCCATCGCCTCCAGCTCGATGGCAGCTGCCCCAGCCGGCAGCTCCAGACCCATCGCCTCCAGCCGATGGCAGCTGCCCCAGCCAACAGCTCCAGACCCATCGCCTCCAGCCGACGGCAGCTGCTCCAGCTGACAGCTCCAGACCGACCACCTTCAGCCCGACGGCCGCTCCCAGCTGACAGCTCCAGCCTCCAGCCAGACAGCAGCTGCTTCAGCCGACAGCTCCAGTGATCCCAGCCGGTGCAACCAAGCACCCACCTTCTGTCCAGAGCTTGCACACTCCCCTCTCCCTGACTCCCTTCTCCCACCAGAGCTAGCACACTCCCTTCTCCCTGACTCCCCTCTCCCACCTCTTCGACCTTCGACCAGAGCACCTCTTCTCCGGTTTTCGCTACCGGCTACGAAGGCTGTTAAATAAATCTTTTGGCTGCATGGCTGTCCCCCGGTGTGATGCTTTGCCCTTCATTGGTGCCGTGACTCGGATCCTATCTGAGCCGGATCGTCCGGCAGCCCCTCGGCATAATCACCCGGAACTGCCTCAGCCTTCGCCCGGTTTTTGATCGCCGCTCCGACGCATCCACCACCGGTCATCGGATTGGTAAGCCCCCCCGCCCCAGAGCTCCTAAACCCGTCAGGCCTTGTACAGTGGGAACTGACCGTTGATCGTCCGGCAGCCCGCTGGTGGCCTGTACGGGGAGGATCACACCCCACCTAGACCTTCATGGTCACAGTGGACCTCATGGAGCACTCTCTCTCTCTCTCTCTCTCCCTTTCCTGGGTAGGTCTCCTCATCCCCAGGGCTCCCTAAACCTGTCAGGCCTTGTACAGTGGGAACTGACCGTTGATCGTCCGGCAGCCCCGCTGGTGGCCTGTACAGGGAGGATCGCACCCCACCTAGACCTTCATGGTCACAGTGGACCTCGTGGAGCTCTTTCTCTTTTTGTCTCTCTCTCTCCTTTTCCTGGGTAGGTCTCCTCATCCCCAGTGTGCCTAAACCCGTCAGGCCTTGTACAGTGGGAACTGACCATTCGCTCCCTCCCTCTCTCTCTCTCTCTTTCTCTCTCTATCTCCCTCTTCTCTCTCTCCCTTTCCTGGGAGTAGTTGAAGAAAGCCCTTTTTTCGGCCTCTGGCCTCCGGACTTGGGTCTCTCCTTCCCGTCCAGGACGGGACACGGAAAAATCCTTGCGCAAGGTGACCCATTGTTCTTCGGTCCCTTTGGACCCCATCTCTGTTTGACTCCAGTGACGACTGGGTCTCACAGACTTGGATCTCTCTGATATATATATCTTGAGGAGGACGCTCCTCAGGACAATATATCTGTCCCGTTCGGAACGGGAAAATGGGGGCTTCTTCTTCTTCTGCTGCTGCTTCTTCACCCCTCCTGGCTGACCTACTCCTATCCCTCCTGGCTGACTACTCTCCGATCACTCTCTTCTTTGCTCTTGTCCTCGCTCTCTTCTTTGGTTTTGCTATCACTCACTATTTGTCACTCTTGTACCCACTCCGACGCCTCCCAGCCGACTCTCCTCTACAGTGCCTCTTAAACAACCTAGCCACTCTTGGCCTAACTCCCGATATACAACCAACAAGACTTACCAAGTTTTGCACCCAAGATTGGCCCACATACCCCTTAGATAACCAAAACAAATGGCCTGCTTCTGGGTCCTTGGATCCCTCTATACTGAGAGATCTTTTCAACTTCTGCGAGCGATCAAAAAAATGGGCAGAGATTCCGTATGTTCAGGCTTTCTCCCTCCTCCGTTCGAATCCCTCACTCTGTACCTGCTGCAGCTCCAACAATAGCCTCCTAGCCTGCCAACCGGCTGCTCCCCTACCATCCCCCTCCTTTCTTGATTTTGATCCCGCGGATGAGCCGCCCCCATACCAATCTGAAACCTCTCCGCCTCCCTCGGCCCCTCCAGCCCCACTTCTACACACTCCTGCCACCTCCTCCTCCAGCCCACCCCTTACGCGATCTCGCACAATGTCTGCTCACCCTCTGTCACTTACTCCCGCCCAAGTCCTGACCCCACTCCGGGAAGTCGCGGGTCCAGAAGGAATTGTCCGTGTCCATGTTCCCTTCCCAATGACCGAGGTAGTGCAAATCGAGAAACGATTGGGCTCTTATAGCACTGACCCCACTACATACCTCAGGGAATTTCAATGGGTCCTCCAAGCTTATAGCCTTACCTTCCATGACATCTATATGATTTTGGCAAATACCCTCCTCCCTGAGGAGCGTAGGCGAGTCTGGGAGCAGGCACGGGCCTATGCCGATGAGAACCATAGAACCAACCCTAACCATCTCATTGGACCTCAGGCTGTCCCCGAAAGGGACCCTAACTGGGACTATAATTCCCCAGGGGACGTGGCCTTGCGAGATCAGTTTTCCACTTGTATACTAACTGGTCTTAAGCGTGCAGCACAAAAAGTAGTTAATTTTGACAAGCTGCAGGAAATCATACAAAAAAGGGAAGACACCCCCTCTGAATTTCTAGATCGACTAACGAAAGCTCTCCAACAGTACACCAATTTAGATCCTGACTCTCCAGGGGGACGTCATGTCCTTATGACTTACTTTTTGTCCCAAAGTTACCCCGATATACGGGCTAAATTGAGAAAATTAGAGCAAGGACCTGCAACACCTCAGACCGAGATCTTGGCCATGGCCTTTAAGGCCTATCATAATAGAGATGAGAATACTGAACGCCGTAGGTTTCAGAACCATGAAAAGGCCGAACGAGCAAGATTTCAAATGCTGGCCCAGGCTTTACAGGGCACCAACTCTCGGGCCTCACAAACAAGGAGCCATTACCCCACGCAGAGGGGACCTCCAGGGCCGTGTTTCAAGTGCGGGAACGAAGGACACTGGGCTAGAGTTTGCCCCAACCCCAGGCCCCCTACGCGCCCATGTCCTAAATGCTCCAAGATGGGCCACTGGGGTGTTGACTGCCCCAGTTCCCGCAGGGGGACTGGATCAGTCATGAAACCCAACCTGCTTGGACTAGCCGCAGAAGATTGACGGGGCCCTGGGTTTCCTCTCCCGACAGTTGACATCGACTTACAGGAGCCTAGGGTCACCCTTCTTGTTGATGGCCACCCCATAAATTTCCTACTAGACACAGGAGCCACTTTCTCGGTCTTGAGGGAGTTTTGGGGGCCCACCACCTTATCGTCCCCTGTTGTCGGGATAGAGGGACACACCATTCACCCCCACAAGACTCCCATGCTGTCTTGCCGCCTTCACCTCCATTCATTTCCCCACCAGTTTCTAGTAATCTCTCAATGTCCTGTGCCTTTATTGGGCCGAGATATACTGGTCAAATTTCAGGCCTCAGTTGTGCTCTCTGACCCGCCTTGCTCAGTTCTGCTCCCCGACTCATCTCACTCCATCTCCTCTGTCTTCCTTCTTAGCATTTTAGAGCCTGATGCAGAAACCTCCTGTTACCCTGCCCCCTCCCATCTGGTAGACCCCAAAGTTTGGGACACCCAGACTCCATCCCTTGCTCACTGTGACCCTATACGAATACACCTTAAAAATCCTCAGTATTTCCCTAATAGAGCCCAGTACCCACTCCCAGCCACTAGCCTCAGAGGTCTCCAACCTATTATCTCAGACCTTCTGCGGAAACGCTTTCTCCGACCCACCCATTCCCCATATAATACTCCCATATTGGCAGTCAAGAAGTCCAATGGGTCATACCGGCTAGTCCAAGATCTTCGTCTCATCAATGAGGCTGTTAGGCCCATACACCCTCTGGTCCCAAATCCTTATACCATTCTCTCCCTAATTCCTTCCTTATCTACTCATTTCTCGGTCATTGACCTTAAGGATGCCTTCTTCACTGTCCCTTTAGCTCAGGAATCACAAGACATCTTTGCCTTTACCTGGACTGATCCTGATACTCAACGGTCCCAACAATTGACCTGGACAGTCCTCCCTCAGGGTTTTCGAGACAGCCCTCATATCTTTGGACAGACACTGGCTGCCGATCTCAAAGACCTTGAATTCTCTGACTCCACTCTTTTGCAATATGTAGATGATCTTCTCCTTTGCAGCTCTTCCTTCTCCACAGCTCATGTCTTTCTTGTTCTCAACCTTTAACCAGTTTCTCCTTAGGGATCATCTATTACTTCTCATCACCTCAGGGCGAATTCATTTTTTTTGGTGCCAACCTCCTAGGAATCCTTTTCACCCTCAAGCCTGACCTACCTGTCTTATCATATCCCCCCATAACACCCCACGTCGCCCCGTTTCAGCAGGAAGTAGCCAGACTGACATACGACGTCCCACTTCCTAAGAAAACAAAAAGGGGGGAATGATAGATAGCTTACCCTCCCCCGCCCTCACAGTTTTCCACATCCTGAGAGAAGCAACCTTGTTTCATTCTTGGCAGGATGTTTCTTCCCTGGACAGGATGTTTTTTCCCCCGGGCAGGATGTTTCTTCCCCAGGCAGAATGTTTCTTTTCCCCAGGCAAGAGCCAATAGGCTTAAAAGGCACCCTGTTCTAGCCAATGGTGTTTGGGGTTGCTCTAGTGCACCCCCCACCAGAAATCCCTATATAAGGCCCTGTCTGAGAGACTCAAATCAGACAGAGAGAGACACACGGACACAACATCAGATCGTCGCTGCTGAGAGGAGGAAGACATCGGCTCGTCGCTGCAGAGAGGAGGAAGCCACTGCAACAGCTCCAGACCCATCGCCTCCAGCTCGATGGCAGCTGCCCCAGCCGGCAGCTCCAGACCCATCGCCTCCAGCCGATGGCAGCTGCCCCAGCCAACAGCTCCAGACCCATCGCCTCCAGCCGACGGCAGCTGCTCCAGCTGACAGCTCCAGACCGACCACCTTCAGCCCGACGGCCGCTCCCAGCTGACAGCTCCAGCCTCCAGCCAGACAGCAGCTGCTTCAGCCGACAGCTCCAGTGATCCCAGCCGGTGCAACCAAGCACCCACCTTCTGTCCAGAGCTTGCACACTCCCCTCTCCCTGACTCCCTTCTCCCACCAGAGCTAGCACACTCCCTTCTCCCTGACTCCCCTCTCCCACCTCTTCGACCTTCGACCAGAGCACCTCTTCTCCGGTTTTCGCTACCGGCTACGAAGGCTGTTAAATAAATCTTTTGGCTGCATGGCTGTCCCCGGTGTGATGCTTTGCCCTTCACTTAGTACACCCTAAACTGACAGCAGATTTGGGTAAATTTCTAAGAAAAGGGCAGACACTTCCTATCATACTAATCTGCGGGGTTTGTATTTTTGCCTTGTTTTCACCTGAACCCTAGGAGGGCGTGTTGTCTAATAGATGTCTCACTCTGACACTGTTTTAGCAACTTCCGTCTCTGTCCTGTGAGCTGCAGGAACACATGGGCTAGAGATTAGGACCCGTGCCAGAGCCCCTCTAAGATGGTCTCAGCCTTCTGGTATTCATGCCCTGTGTAATCCCCTCCCCTTGAAAGTGGCCAGATTCTAAGACCTGCTTCGAACCAATGACATATGGGACTGTGACTTCAATATGATTATATGACATAAGTTTATAACATCAGTCTTGTTTGGGGAAAAAAACAAACAAACAAACAAACTTTTGCAGGCATTGACGAAACAAGTGGCCACATCTGGGAAGTCCTTGTGACAAAGAACTGAGAATGACCGTTGGCCAACAAACAGCTAGAAACCGAGGGAGAGGTCCCTAGTTCCGCCCTCCAATGGGCCACAGGGAGCGAAGTTTTGCTATTGACCAGGGCACCAGCTAACTGAGCCAGCACTCCTCACCCACAGAGGCTGTGAGGTGCTGCCTGCACGGTGTTCTTACATCGTGAAGTTTGTGGTATTTGTTGTGCTGTGATCGATACGGACACAGAGGCCAGGGTGAGACGCAGCAGAACAATGGGGAGAGGAGCAGCGGAAGCCAAAGGTCTAGAGGAGTGGGCGGGAGGGATTCCCTTCAGGTCCTGCAGAGCGACTTCCTCTTCCTCAGAAGGAAGCACACTGACTTGGCTCAGAAGAAAGCCCCCACTCTGTGCTTTCATGCTCTCTGTTCCCTGAAGCTCCCCAGAAGAAGTCTCTCCTGGAGCCTGTCGAGGGGCCTCACCACCAGGAAAGCTGGTGGGATCACCGCTGAAGTTGGGCCAAAGTGCTCCAGGACTCCACCTCCGCTCTTGATGACCGAGCATGCTCCTTTCTTTCTACCTTATTCATGCACAAGCGGTGGCTCCTGCTCTCCCATCCCTGTCTCCTCTCAAGTTCAACTCATTTAGCCAATGAAAAAAATATTTCTAACATTCCATATGCTAATTAACCAACCAAAAAGTATTCATTCAACTAAGGACTCTTCAAATACTAATTAACCACTCCTTCCTAGAGTGTTGATTACTGTTACTGGCACACATACACACCACACCACTCATACTGAAGTATTTCAAAGTAAATTACCATGCACACAATATAGCACTAACAGGACTCTGATTTTGTTTGGGTTTCCAAGTACACAGCCCTAAGAGATAAATTGTGTTTGCTTCTGCTAATTTAATCACGGCAAACTTGGTGTCTTTTTGCCAGATACTTTTCAGCCTTTCTTGTGATCATAGGGTTTCACGTCATTGAACACGGCTCTGTGAAAAGGAAGGGGGAACTGGGCTCAGATGTATACCCCACCCCCAAAAAAGAGACACACATGAAATAATTTCTCAACACCACAGCTGCCTTTGTTTTCTGTATTTGTCTATGGCCAGGAGAAAGTGTGATGGTCTGCAGCTGGGGCAGCCACCTTGCCATCATGAGGCATCTAGGATGAGGATAAAAATCTAAGATGCTTCAGAGAGCAGAATTGAAAGGCCTGGGTCCTGATGACCTTGTTGAGCTAGTGTCTTAGTCTATTCATGCTGCTATAACAAAATGCTTAAGAGTGATTAATTTGTAAGTAATAGAAACTCATTTCTCACCGTTCTCTCTCTCTCTCTCTCTCTCTCTCTCTCTCTCTCACACACACACACACACACACACACACACACACACACACACACACACACCTGTTTCTCTCCCAAAGCGGAAGACCCATCCTGCCCAAAGACTCAGGGAATTCAAGTTCTTTTTCCTCTCAAAACACTTAAACTAGGAAGTTCAATGCCATTGCTGCTACTTCCAGAATTCACCCACTAGTGATGAAATGAGGGACTTTACAACTTTGGATGGTGAATCTGAGATGCTCTAATTTATTGATATATTAGAGCAGCTGAGAAGAAGGCGGCCCCTGGAACCAACTGGCCTTTAGCTCCCTTGTCCCCAGGGTCACTTGTATAAAATTTTCCATTCTTTCCAGCTCTATCCTTCTAGATTAGAATTGGGCTTTAGAATTCAATCTGCTCTGAGTCCCTGCCCCCACCTCCACCCCTGCTTTTATTTTCTTCTTCCAACATCCTGTCAGTGGAGAGGTTCTGAAAGGTCGTAGTAATAAGACACATGAGCATTTGGGTAGCACAGGCTTGTACGAATGTGGAATGTATATATTAAGGAATGATGTGTTGTAGGCAAGTCTAACATTTCAAAGGGTTCTGGACCGTTCTAGTCTCAGTTTCTTTGAAGTCACACTAAGAAGAGTAGTATCTGCCTTAAAGATCTCATGGGCTTAGGGTAGACATTGAATGCATTCATTTAAGTGAGAGAAGATTTAGGATACTGCTGAAAGCCATGTATGTACCCTGGAGCTAGACTGCCTAGGTTCAAGTCATGGTTCTGCTACCTGTTATTGAGTGACCTTGAGCAAGTTTCTTGGTGCCTTAGCTGCCTCATCTGTGAAATGGGGATAAAAAAATAATACCTGTTTCAAAGGTGTTTTCTTAAGGCTTTAATGAATTACTACATAGAAAACACTTATGATAGCAACCAACCAAGTAAGGACTATAACGGTGCTGTCATCTCCATCCTCCTCCTCCTCACCATGTGACAGTGTAAGAAGACAATGATGATGTTGGTCACCCTGAGTTAGGAGTAAAGGGATATTGATGAAACCAATGGCGTTTAACAATTTTAGGGACAATGAAAAAAGACCGAGAACAAAAGCAAGGGAAGGGATGGAATGTGAGGGGAGGGGGAGGAACGCAAGGAGCGGGAGGGGAGGGAAGGGAGAAATGTATGGCCAGTGACACTGCAGGGTGGAAAGAAGGGCTAAGTGACAAGAACAGGAGGAAACAGCTCATTTTCTTTTCAGCAGGCATCGCTGTGACCTTAGGGGGACCATCATTCAAAGTGCACCATTTCTGACAGAGCACCACATGGCGTACCCACAATTTCATCATTGTGCCCAAGTTGCAATAAAAGCGCGGACGTGAGTCCTTCACCTAGGGCACTGCCACGTGTCTCTCTTTGTTTCCATGACAAGCAAATTCTGTCCTGGGCAATGGAACAGGGAAAGTACCTGAAATGTTCATACACTGGTGGGACAGTGAGGGTAACCAGGAAACCAGGAAACCCCATTTGTGAGAAAGTCCTATGTGTGTTATTCCCACCCTAGAGGTAGTCAAGGGTCCTACTTTCAGACAGGGAACCAGAGCCAAGACGCAGAGCATGTAGTTTACGTGTGGGGTCCAGATGCCTCATTTCCTGGTTCTTGGTAGACACTCAATCAGGAACAAGTAAATGTGCTCCCAAGTCCAATGTCTTAGCTGTTTGGCTCCCCTTCTTCCTTAGAAAGACCCCTGCCGTCTCCACTCATGTTTACTGGGTGGGCTCTTGACCACATGGTTCCCAGGAAACCTGTCCCTTTACTCTTTTCTTCTTCCCCAGTGTAAATGCCCAGAAAACACTTTTGCATTCTAAAAACTAAAGTGATATATCTAAAAAGCTTAGGAACATACTATAATGTATCACTTAATACATATTAATTATCCTTATTTCCTGTCTATACATTAGGTCTTCCCTACCCTCTCTATCTCAACTTTCCAAGGGGGTAGGTGACCATGGTCTTGAAGGTTTCTTGAACTAGTTGACTTTGAGCACTGTAGATGAGAAAGATCCTCTATAAAATTACTGTAATTTGATGAATCATGAGTCACCTTATTTTATTTTTGTTGATTTTTTAAATTTGTTCTTTATAGATATACATGACAGCAGAGTATATTTTGACATATTATACATACATGGAGTATAACTTATTCTAATTACTATTCCATTCTTGTGGTTGTACATGATATGAAGTTTCAGGGGTCATGTATTCACATACGAATATAGAAAAGTTATGTCTGATTCATTCTACTGTCTTTCCTATTCCCATCACCACTCCCTTCCCTTCATTCCTCTTTGTCTGATACAATGAATTTCTATTCTTGCCCCTGCCCCTTATTGTGTGTTAGCATCCACATATCACCTTTTGCTTTTTGGGGACTTGCTTATTTCACCTAGCATGATAGTCTCCAGTTCCATCCATTCATCTATTGAAGGGCATCTAGGCTGGTTCCATAGTTTATCTATTGTGAACTGAACTGCTATAAACATTGATGTGGCCGCATTACTCTAGTATGCTGATTTTAAGTCTTTGGAGAATAAAACGGGGAGTAAGATAACTGGGTCAAACGGTGGTTCTATTCCAAGTTTTCTGAGGAATCTCCATACTGCTTTCCAGAGTGGTTGGACCAATTTGCAGTCCCACCAGCAATGTATGAGTGTAGATTTCTCTTCACATTCTCATCCACATTTATTGTTACTTGCATTCTTGATAATTTCCATTCTGACTGGAGTGAGACAAAATATCAGTGTATTTTTAGTTTGCATATCTCTAATTGCTAGAGATGTTGAACATTTTTTCATATTTGTTGACCGTTATAGTTCTTTTTCTGTGAAGTGCCTGTTCAGCTCCTTTGCCCATTTATTGATTGGATTATTATTATTTTTTTGTATTAAAGTTTTTTAGTTCTTTGTATATCCTGGAGATTAATGGTCTTTTGGGGGTGCAGG
This sequence comes from Tamias sibiricus, assembly GCA_025594165.1. Lineage (NCBI taxonomy): Eukaryota > Metazoa > Chordata > Mammalia > Rodentia > Sciuridae > Tamias > Tamias sibiricus. The sequence goes on from CM046662.1 coordinate 20,343,363, forward strand.
TGGCAAAATTTTTTTCCCATTCTGTAGGCTCTCTCTTCACATCTTATTTTAAAATAAAGCAAGTTGCTGAGAGGATCTATTATTTAACTCATCAGATCCAGACTTAAAAATTCTGTTATGAGTTAAGATGTAGAATTTCATAGCGATACTCACCCTAATGGCAACTAAACCATCAAAACTAGAAGATGACTTGCTTCTCCTTAAAGCCATTGAAGACTGTGCATGCAAACAACACCAATAACAATGAAAAGCCAGCTGAAATACAGACAGGGAGAAGGCAAGAGCCATGACACTGAGCTACAGTCCCACTGGAGTGATTCAGAGGGGAGGGAATATCTCAATACCAGAAGGCTGCTGAGTCTAGAGGAGAAACAAGCCTGGGGCTGGCAGAGGAACTTTCTGGGAACAAGAAGCAATCAGCCAGGCCTGGGCTGGCATGGCAGACTGGAATCTGGAGGATCTCAAACTCAAAGTTATCCCTCTCCATCCACCAGTTCTCCCTCATGGGAATTTCACTCAATAAGTGGAATAATCAGAAAGTCTGGATGAGATCTAGAAAGTAGAGAGAGAGAGAGAGAGAGAGAGAGAGATGGTCTTGAGGTGCTAAGACCCCGAAGTCCTGCTGGGCAGGGGGATCCTGATCTCCTCCAAGACTTTAAAAGCAGAAATGGACCACAACTATCTCTACTGTCAATCCAGCACCAATTCTGCTCAACTGATGACTAGACCTTAACCATATTTGCACACCAGACAAAAGGGTGAGTCCTTTCTGGAAAAAAACTTATAATCTCCTTCAGTCTCTGCTGGTCTTTTTGTATACTCTTCACGAAATTCAATAAAAATCATGACATTCAAGAAAGCAGGAAAATGTGACTTACTCTCAAGAGAAATAAAAACAGGTCAATAGACTCAGACTCATAATGATCCATATGATGAAAGAATTTATTTAAATGTATGTATTATAATTATGTTAAGGCACATAGAGGAATGGAGGGAAGTCATGGGCCTAGAGATACAGATTTGGCAAATAAATAAATACTGTTCAAATGAAATAGAGAGAAAACTCCATAACTGAAATACACCTTTGAAAAAGAGACAGGAGAAGTACTGGACAGACTTCACATCAGGCTAGACAAGCAGAACAAAGGATTAGTGACCTGGAATCGATTAAACACAACATGTTCAAACTAAAGTACCAAGAGGAAAATATGTTTTAAAAACAACAGGATAGCAAAGACCAATAGAAAAACAAACTCAGCTAATGCAAGTATAATTGGAATCTCAGAAATAGAAGACAGAGACAGTAAAGAAGAAAAATGTTTGAAGGAGTCATGGTCCCATATTTTCAAAAACGGTTGAAATACTCCAACATATATATTTTTATAAACACAGCTGATATAAAGAAAAATCTCAAAGAAAACAATTTCTGTCAGATTACCCTGCAGGGAAGGACCCCTAGATCAAAGCACATTGTCTTCATATTCCTAACCATCTAGGTAGGATAAATAGGAAATCAAAAGCATCCAGAGGGAAATATGTCACTAATTTATGGGAAAACAAGGATTACCACTGACTTATTGGAAATGCTGAATGGAACAATAAAAATAAAACTATCAATCTAAAATAATATTCAATGACATATTCTCCAAAGATGAGTATGGAATGAAGATGTCTTCAGAAAATCAAAAACAGAAGTTTTGACCATCCTACCTGCACTACAAAAATACTAAGAAAAATTCTTCAGGGTGAAGGGAAATATTCCAGATATAAATCTACATCTGCAGGTAGAAATAAAAATCATTAGAAAGGATCAGTATGTATATAAACACAAAAGGAGACTATTGACAGTTTAAAGCATATATAAAAATGTATTCTTGGGTTTATGACATATTAGAAGTAAAATATATAAAATGTCACAAAGGAGAGGGGAGTAAGTGGAATCATACTCTTACATTGCTCATGGATAAATATAATAACTTAAGCTTGACTGTGATAAATTAAAGAACACTTATAATCTCTATATGAGTACCAACTAAAAAGAAGAACATACAAATAAAACCTACTAGAAAAGATGAAGTTGAATAATAGAAAATACTGGACAAATACAGAAGAAGGCAGGAAAAGAAGATGGACAAATACCAAGATGGCAAGTAATGGCAATTACATTGAATAAAAATACATTAAATACTACTACAAATCAACAACTTAAAAATAAAACTGGAGTTTTTTTTTTAATTGGAAAAGACTTTAAAAGGTATTACACAAAAGAAATGCTTGCAAAGATTCTCCCTCTCTCATCAATTGCCTCTTTAGGTATAAGTATATGCAAGATGCTTTTATTCTACTTTTTAAGTCCATTTAAAAGAAGTTCTCGCTTATTATAACAAATAAGGCAATGTGGTGATATAGAAAGAAAATTTAATTTCATCTGCTATTCAGAAATGCTCCTTTAAAGAGGAACCCAAAGAACCCTCAACTCTTCCTAATTTAAGAGACCACTGTCAATTTCCATCAGATTACCCTGCAGGGAATGACTCCTAGACCATGGGCTGGGTCCAATCATTCACAAAATTTTATTAGGCCACAGAGCATGATCCCCAATCTAAATGTCCTGATTTAGGCCTAGAGTTAGAAAATGTAGCAATTGCCCTAAAAGTATAATAGACAGTATCGCTGCTCTCTGTAAATGGCTGGTATACATTTACACATTTGTGTTGTCTGTATCTGGCTCAATTTTTGCTCTCACTCTTTCTCCCTTTGCCTCTTTCTTTTTTATTTATTCTCATTCCCATTACCTTCCCACAGTGTGTGCTTACAGGATGTATTTCTCCTTATTTACTGTGTTTATTAAATAATGGTTTATATTCATTCCCTATTATTTTTTTCTCAGAGAGGTGAAATGTCTTATATTCTTTTTAAAAAATAGAGTGGGTTTTTACTATGTGACCCCCCTCAATTTTTCATGAGTCCTACTGATCTTTGCTCTAGAATTATATATTAAACTTATAGCTTCTCTTCTGAGTGAACTCAAGAATACACATTCATATTTTGAGTAGGGTCAAGTTCCTAGCTCTGTATTGCATAAAATAAATTTGTAAATTTGCCTATTTTTGTCCGTGAGTTCAATGCCTTATAAAATGGCTGGAAAAGACTAAAAGGATAGGAAGAGAATCCCCAGAGGAGGGAAAAATATATTTGTTCAGGAGAAGAATTGGGGATACATTTCAAATGGTTGATTCATATAGACATTGTAATTGCTTATTCATTTCCAACAATGTGCACACACACACACACACACACACACACACACAGGGCCTTTCAAGATAAATGGTCTAATATGTCTGATAGCATTCTTTCTTATAAATCAGAAACATCATTTCAACATCAACTTGCAGTTTCTAAAGAGAATTAACTTGCCTAAGCCAACCCATTTTCCATAAACCCAACACTATATACTGTCATCCGCGTCATTAGGAAATGAGCAGGTCGGAGAACGGGTGACCTGCCATTTGGGCAACACATTGCCTGTTGGAATGTCCTTAGCTTCCTGGCAAATTTGCTGGAGGAACATTTCACCTTGGCAGGTCCCCAGCACAGTTGCTGCCACTCCAGAGTGGCATGTGTGGCAAAACCCAGGGCCCTACGTGTCAGCCTGGAGACCTGCCCACAGTTCATTATCAGAGAGGCCGAACTATTTGATCCCAACCAAATGAAGCTTCAGGAAGTGTTCATTTTGTGGTGAGTCCAAATATTCTGTGTCACTGACCCTTATTCCTCTCAGAGAACCAAAGTGGAGAAAGCTTAGCTGTTCATAAACATAACATATAAATTAATCATGATTCAGGTCCTGAGGTGCTTTTTTTTTTTCCCAATAGTAAAAAGGTCAAACCAAATGCCATGACACAGTCTGTCTTCCTATAATGAACAGCTGCTTTCCTAAGAAAAGCTGCACTAACAAATTCACCCTGTAATAATTTCTATCACTTATTGACTGCTGATTATCCACTAGGCACTGGGCTAAGGCCTCACAGGATTATTCATGGACTCATAATAATTCATAAGCCTAGGGAAGAAGCACTTTTATTATCTTTATTTTATAAATGAAGAAACTGAGGCTGAGCGCTTATTTTTATACCATTCTTAATGGAACCTGGATTCAGAGTCTAACTCAAAGAAGTCTAATTCATTGTGTTTTTTCTTTAATCGGGATTTTCAACTGCTTCCCAATTAAAACAAATAAGGAAATTATTGAATGGAGAGAAAGAGATTAGGAGTCTGAGAGTTCCTTTTATACAATTTTAACACTGTTGCTACCTATGGTTGGCACAAATTGAAAACAAGTTGTAGCATAGATCATAACCACGAATGATCCATGAAAAGAATTTCACACTGAGAACCAGCCACTCTGACTTCTCTGATTTGGAAGACCAACTTTTCTTTGTCAAGTGGTGCCTATTCTTAGGTGGTAGCAGCAGAATGTTAATGTTCTACACAGGTAAAAGTGTGTGTGTGTCCTAAAGTTTAGTGCCACTACATCTAGCTTACTTAAGAAAATGGAGGGCTGAGGTTGTGGCTCAGAGGTAGAGCGCTTGCCCAGCATGCATGAGGCACTAGGTTCGATCCTCAGCGCCACATGAAAATAAAATAAAGATGTTGTGTCCACCTATAACTAAAAAATAAATATTAAAAAAAAAAGAAAATGTAAGCTGTGGAAAAAACACCCCCAAACATGAGATGGGGTTTTCATCTGTGAGTAGGCCAAATGCTGTTAGGAAGTCTCATGTTTATTTTTTTGCCATTGCCTGGATCTCAAATTTCACAGTACATGGAATAAGCCATTGAATTTCTCCTATTGACTTTTTCTTTCATTATTTGCAACAAGCTGAGAATTGGTGGCATTGTGTCCTGGGAAACAGCCATAGACATAAGCCTTTTCCTTACGTCTCCTACCCAACCACATAGTTAGATGAATACTCAGTCGATCAGCAGAATTCCACTGTGACAATGCTATATGGCAATAACCTTCTCCCTGCATCTCAATAGGCTGCCTGTTTTGGCTCAGCTGGGCTGGGTTAGACTGCAGTCTGTGATTTGCCTTGAAGTTTCCTTCCTGCGTCTTTATTCCAGCACAGGATGAAATGGCAATGGCTATCTAGAACATGTCCCTTATGGCTGAGAGCAAAAAGTGTGAGATGTCTGATAGAAACCTATTGTGCTCTTCATGTCTGCTCAGAACTGGCACTTTGTCATTTCATTTCTGCCCATGTTGATTGGTCAAGTGACATAATAAGGGAGGTGGAGGTGTGTATATTGCTTCCCACTGGGAATGCACCAGAAAATACGTGACAGCGGGTATGGCTGTATAATTCTTCCTGTAAAGGAATAAAGAGTTGGGACCCACAATCCAACATACCATGCTCCTGATTTCCCAGGGCATGTTAATTGTTCCTCTTTTATAGGACCTATTATATGGTATTGTTTATACATGTCTGACTCTTGCAGAAGACTGTGACTAGGTCTTCACTCATCCCAGCTCTAGGGACCTGAAGCTCACTTCTTGTCACATTGGTAGATACTTAATAAATATTCACTTAATGAATACATAGGTGAAGATACTTACAAGCCATGTATTATGAAGGCTTCTCAATAAATGACTTAATTATTAAAATAAGATTATACCAAGATATCCCTTATAGGAAAATAATAACTCACTTGAATAGACAGTAGTTAGGTGAGAGAGAGAGAAGTCTTCTTTTGAAGTGCCTCAATTTTGGATCATTTTATCCATTCCTTCAGTATTTATTGAGACCCACCTATGTGCCAGGTTTGACGAACTTAAAGCTAATAAGACAGATACAATTACTACCCTGACCAAGTTAGTGGGCAAGAGAGACAAACAGAAAATTACCACACTGTGGGATAAGCACCGTGATCATGGAAGCAAAAGTGTTCCTAACCAGTCCTGGGAGGTCAGCAGAGACTCCTGGACACCATGACTATCTAATTATAAGGAAGGGAGGAGGTGACAAGGTGGATAACATGCAAAGAGAAGGACATGGTATGTGAGCAAAATCGTCAAGGGTAAAGCCTAGTTTCAGGTTTAGATAGTCAGGTAGATGGTGGTATAAAGACTCTGACTAAGAAGCACAGAGCAAAGAGTTCATTTGTTGGTAGAGTCATGGGGTGGGGATAGATAGCAATTCATCTGGATGTTGATGGGCTGGTGGTATCTCCTTAAAGAGACACCCAGGCTGCAGTTGGATCTGAGCTTCTTAATTCCAGAAGAGAGATATGAGCTGAGATATAAAATTATGATTCGATCACATATATGTATACGAAGCAATAAAGGATATGTGTGGTCTTTGGTCCATTTCCTGGCACAATGCTGCAAAATCCTTGGGATTTCCTGAGCCATGGCAATGTCTCTGTTGTGCTTCTGAGGGGACTCTTGGTAGGCCTCTAGGTAACTTTAGGATCTGGACTGATCGCCAGAAAAACCAACCACATGATTAGAGTTGGAACTTTGGACCACCAGCCGGACCACCAGCCCAACCCCCGGGGCGGGAAGCAAGGCTGGAGACTGAGTTCAGTCACATGGCCAATGATTTAATTAACTATGCCTACCTAATGAAGCCCCAGTAAAATCTCTGGGCAGCAAGGCTAAGAGGAACCACCTGGTTAGTGGATGTGTGACTGTGCCTGGACGATGAGGCGTATGGATCCTGAGAGGAGAGGGCTTTTAAGCTCTGTTTCCCATCTGTCTTTCCAAGATTCTGTCCTGTGTCTCTTTGGTTTTGCTGTTCCTGAGTTGTCTCCTTCATAATTAAACTATAATCATGAGTATAGCACTTTCAGAGAATTCTGAAAGTTGACTGATGAATTATTGAAACTGTGGGGTCATGGGAGCCCCTGAATTTGTAGCCAGTTCCCTAGACATGAGGGTGTCCCCTGCGTCTTATGGTCTGTGTTTGCAGTGGTCACAATCTGGTGAAGGACTTTGCTCTTACCTTGTGGGGTCTGCAGTAACTCTGGAGAGTGTCACAATTGAATGAAATTGCAGGACACCCAGTTGACATCAAAGAATTATGGTTGGAACCATGTGGATATTGAGACCATTTGCTGTTGACAAGTTTGACCACGAAGGATATATAGAGAGGAGGTTCATAAATGTTTCTCAAAATGTCATTTCACTACGATTGGTATAAAATTGAGGTTAGATGATATAGAAAGAAATTTGTGTTTATTTAATAGCTATGTATTTATTGCACATGTGTTGAGACATAACTTTCATTTAGAGAAATGATAGGTTGTTTTTTTTCCCCCACTAACAGCAGCAATTTGTTTCCTTGTAAGGAAATTAATTTGAACTTAATAAGTGAATCCATTAAAGTTTTAAATTACTAAAACCTGTAAAGATGATATTCAATATGCCACAGTGAATCTCACCATTATATACATCTGCAAGACACTAATTTTTTAAAAAGCTAAGAAAAAGAGACGGCATTCAAATGACTAACTTAATTCATTAATTCGACAAATATTTATGTGACAAGTCCAGGAATCCACTAGCAAACAAAAAGACCGAAAAAGAAATCCCTGCTTGTAAGGGCTTATATTCCAGTAGGGGAGACAGAGAATCATCAAGATAAATAAGATATAAATAGTATGGCAGGTAGTAGTAAGCGTCATGGAGATACAAAGACAGGAACTTGGGCATTAAGTTGGGGATGGAGGGTTGAATTTTAGATTTCAAGGTCAAGGAAGTTCTTACCAAGAAAATGGCAGCTGAGCAAATTTTGAAAGACAGAAGGAAGCGTGGCTCACGCATATTTTGGGGGAAAAGGCTCCCAGCAAGGGGAAATAGTAAGTTCAAGGACCTTGAGGCAGGAGCATTCCTGGGAGGCCAATGTGGATGAGAGAAAGGAACCAAAGTGTCAGAGATGGGGACCAGGGTGGGAAGCAGTGCAGATTATTGTACTTATTTGGGGCAAGATGAGAAAAATCAGAAGTTATAAATCAGAGGAGTAACTTGATCCAACTTACATCTTATCAGGACCACCTGGCGGTGATGAGGTGGTATTGATAAAGCCAAGAGAAGAGGTAGGGAGGCATTAAAGCAGGTGAGAGATATCAGGAGCCTGCCCTAGGAGGGCAACCAGGGAAGTGATAAGGAGTGGTCCTACTCCATGGATAATTGAAGTTAGAGTCTGTCTCCGTCAACGTGGGCTGCTATAACAAAAATATCATAGACTGGGTGGCCTAAACACCAGAAATGTATTACTCACAGTTATGGAGGCTGGCTCCATAAGTTCAAGATCAAGGTCCTGGCCAATTTAGTTCCTGGGAAGGGTGTGCTTCCTGGTTTGCAGAAGGATGTCCTCTCTCTGTTCCCACATGGAAGGAAGACAGGGAGAGGGAAGAGAGGGGAGGGGGGAAAGGAAAAGGAAGAGGAGAAAAACAACTCTAATCTCTTCTTTTTACAAAAGCATCAATCCCATCATGGGGGCTCAACCCTCATGAGTTCATCTAAATCTAATCACCTCCCGAAGGTGATTCCAAACACCACCACACCGATCGTTAGAGGTTCAACCTATGAACGTAGTGGGGAGGTGGGGAGGGCATCAACATCAGCTCCACAGCAGAGCCAAAAGGATGTGCAGGCTTTGAATGCGGGAGGTGACAGGAAGAGTGGCGGAGGAGGTGCGCGTGACTCCTGGATGTTGGCTTGAACAAGTGAAAAATGGCATTGAGCTGGGAAAGACTGCGGAGAGAACAAGTCTGGACCTAAGAGCTCAGTTTGGCATAAATCAAGTCTGAGAAGCCTTTAAAATATCCAGATTGCAACTTGCTAAAAGCTACTTTGGTGGCATATTGAGAACAAAGACCAGATTAGAGGGAGTTCAAGAAGAAAGGGGAGAGGAGGAGCACAGAGGGGTGTTGTAGATGTTTCTAGGATGTGTTTGTAAAGGGAAGAGGAAAATGGTGGGAAACCAAAGTGGGAAAAGGGGTCAAGAGAGAATCCCTCTTAAGCTGAGATTTAAAAACAGCTCATTTGTTTTCTGGTGAGAATAATCTAGTGGAGAGGAAAAGAGGGTGATGAAGGTGAAGGTGATCAGAATGCGCCACCATGAAGCACGCAGCTTTGGCATGGGTGTTATTTTGAGCTGAAGACAACTGAGAATCAACAGCTACAGGAAGAGTTTTCTGTCCTCACCTTATTTGCCTAAAAACAGGGCATAAGTTTCCCTTTGAGAAAGGTGCCCTTGGTCCCCCAAAAGAGAAGGGCGCCCTTGTCACTGGAGATGGGGAATCAACACCAGACAGGTGTATAAACAGACCTAACTGAAACAACCTTTCCCTCCCATTGGTTCCCCTGTATATTTTCTAGTCACTTTCCCACAATTTATTATCCTCTAAGGCCAAGGTTTCTTTCCTTTGTTAAAATGGTATATAAACTCCTGATCTCACCACTTCTTTTGGTTTTCATTTCTTTTCTGTGAATTCCTGTGCATGTAAGTACTAAATAAAGAGTACCTTCCTCCCATGAATATATGTCTTATTAGTTGGATTTACAGGCCCCCAGTTCTCCCTGTATGTAAGAGTGTAGAAGAAAAAATTTTCCTCCCTGACACAGGAAAAGGAGCAGAAATGAGCAAATGAAGAGAAGACCCCTAAGCAGGAGGAAGACAGAATACAAGAATATTGGAGTATCATGGAAACTAGAGTCGGTTCCTGGAGTTAAAAGCTGCCCAAGAAGCCAAGTGCAATCAGGGAATGAGACACACCCATTGGACGTAGGAGCCAGTGTGTCTTTGGTGACCTCAAAGAGAAAAGTTGCCATGCAATGGTGGAAGTGACCCCAGGATTGCTGAGTTGGTTGAAGGAGCCCCAATTAGGAAGGGTTATTGCGGCTAGCTGGAAGCCATAAGTTCCACCTGATATGTATGTGACGCACCTGTAAACGCACGTGAGGCACCCACAAAGCTAAAGGTATATAACCGGGTGAAAGCGGTCGGAGTCAGGAGAACGAAGGAGAATTCATTCAGTCAGTCGTGCAGTCGCTCGGTCGGTCAGAAGAAGAGTTCGGGTCGGAGAATCAGAGCGGCCAGAACGTAGGCAGAGCGGTTACAGAAGAGAAATCAGATAGAAGAAGTAATTGCTGGTCAGAGTTAGGCCGAGGCTCCCGAGGGCTGGTCAGAGTTAGGCCGAGGCTCCCGAGGAAGAAAGAAGAAAGAAGAAAGAAAGTAGAAAAAATCTTTCTTTCCCTCTCTAAGCTCTCTCTAAGAAAGTAGAAGTAAAAGTAGTAATAGCTTTACTCTGCCTCTGAGTTTTTCTCCCGCGGCGCTGTGGCAGGCCATTGACAGGCAGCTTACAGTTGGTCATGGACTGGAAGGTAAGGAAATGAAGAGAGTGTAGCCACTTGGAGAAGCCTGGCTGTAATTGGCAGGAGATAAATGAATAGCGCCCCCTAGAGGGGGGGCCTGACATCAAGTGGGTAGTATTCCGTCTGACGTCCACCACAAGAAGGACTTAGCATCTTTAATGCAGACGGAAGATACCAGGGGAGTTGTAGAAGCTGAAAGTACATGAGAGAGATAATTACTGAAAGTCAGTTGATCCCCGAGGAGGAGGACGAAGGTGCTCCTATCATAGGTGGGAGGAATAGCTCAGACAAGAAAGACGTGGTTTCCATTGGAAAAGGTTCAGAAAACCCTGGAGCAAAGTAGGGCCACTGAGCCATCCCAGGGAGAAGATCATCTTCATATTTCAATTTCACTTCTTTTCAGTCTCACCTGCCCTTTGGGTACCTAAGGGAATGGCTACTCAAAGGCCCGCCGCCTCCGCTGACCTCATCCCAACATTTTTCATTCTGCCTTCTACTTCATTTGTGGCCTGGTGCCCTCTAATTTGCAAAGTAGCTCTCCTTCTAAGTATTACTTCAGCAGCATTTGTCTACAAGGTCCTGAAGGTGATATGCAAATCACAAGGACAGCCCGTGGACCCCAGTACTGAGGTAAAAGAACTATAAACTAATTAAACCTCATCTAGCTTAAGACTCCATAAATCCTGCTTCCCAAAGTAAATAAAACCATGAAGCAAAACCTACACAGTACTTTATTGCCACAGGGAGTTCAGGGATCCCTTCTAAAGCCTGGCTCATCCCTCCCCACCCACTTTAACTTCCCAGCCCAGAAGATTTGATAACTACAAAACCATTCAGCTTCAGGATAAGCTATGTTCAAGAACTCTCAGTGACCCTCCAAACTTCTGAAACATTTTTTCACCAGTTCTATTAGAGCAGTTGTGTATTTGGGAGAGAGTTTTAGAATTCCAGGCCAAAAAAAAAAAAAAAAAAAAGTGCAAATTTGTTTATCTTTTAAATTGTACCTTTATTTTAGGAGTCATTCAAATTTGTATTCTTCCCCCATAATAGATCTGTGTGGTGCATTTGGTTTTAATGGATTCACCCAATGGTCAGTGAAACTGAGGCTCCAGGACAAAAGATTCATGCTTAGTTAAGCTAGTCCTATCCCCAAAGGCCAGCAATGGTAATAATACCATTTTCATGATAATACCAGTGCTTTCCGTAGACCTCCTCCTCATAACCAGTGACGTGTCAGTGTGTGCCTGTGTGTAATTCTTAACTCCCCGTTCATTAGAAGATCCTATGGGCCTGTGCTGGACACATGGCTTCGTCTTGCTTGGCCTCCCTCCTTTCCTCTTCTAGAACTGCCCTCTGCACCTTCACCCCATTCCACAAGGTTGTAGTGGAAGTCTGTTAGCAGAACAGGGGTCAGCCTGGTCCCTGCTGATTGGTCTGTGTGGATGAACACCTCTTCCACTCCCGCCCACACCACAGTTGACTGGCCTGGGGACAGGCACCTGAATTAGTTAAGACCAATCAAAGAAATTCCATATGCGTTGGGGACGCACAAGTCATTCTTTTTCCAGTGGCCAAAGCAGAGAGGCTAAGATCAAGAATACTGGTGGATATTTTCCTACTGTGTGCCGAATGAGGCCAAAATGCAGAGAGAAGCAGATTAGAACTAAACAGCGCATCCTGATATTGCTGGAGTTTCTGCTTCCAATTTTCCAAGGCCCAGGTGTGGCCCTGCCCTTCCATGACCTGACAGTCAGACTTGTATTCCTGGGCCAATAAATCTCCCCCTTTGCTTTAGTGATTTTTAAAAAGAGTGTCTGTGACTTGCTATAGAAATGATTCAATGTAATAGTTCTCCAGAAAGCTTATGGTGCTAAACAAAGATCAAAGGATTAATGAATACTTGTTGATTGCCTGCTTGCCATATATTGGCTTATGTTTTGCTGAGAGATGTCATCCTGGAAAACTATTGACTGCTACAGACTCCAGCCAGGAGATGTAACCCAAGGCAATTCACACCTGCAGTACTTGTGAAATTCAAGTCCACTGACCAGCAGGGAGGGAGAATGTGAAAACAAATGGAGGGGCTTCCATAGGGAGGGAGAGAAACATACAAGGATGACTTCACTACACCAGAATAACACTTCAAATACTGGCAAAGGAAAAGACCCGGAGAATAGGTGTCTGGGCCGAGGATCTGAAGGCCTAGACCTTTCTCCAGAATGTACTGCTGACCGGGTGCGTGACTTTGGGATGATCATGGAACTTCTTTGTGTGATTTTTCATCTATACATGAAGAAGTTAGAAGAGAAAGTCGCCAAGGGCCGGGTGAGGTAGAAAACACGAGATTTCCCTCTCATTATGGTCTGCATGTGTGCCTTCTCATAATTCATGTGACGCCTAATCACCAAGGTGATGGTGTTAGAAAGTGGGGCCTTGGGAAGGTAACTAGGTCCTGAAGGCTTTGTCCTTGTGAATGGGATCTGTCCCCTTATAAGAGTCCAGAAAGCAGCCTTGGCTGTCCAATAGAAGGCACCCTCTGTGAGGAGCAGGCCCTTGCCAGAGCACTAATGTGGCAATATCTGATCTTGGACTACTGAGCTTCCAGAACTGTAAATGGTAAATCTCTGCAGTGCGGCTGCCAGTCTAAGTACTTTGTTTCAGTAGCACAAATGGATTAAGACTTCTTCTCTTTCCTCACGGAGTGCTCTTATATCCCTGCCCTCATCTCAGGGGAGCGTGGAGTCTCCTCTTTCAGTGCAAAGACGCCATTTCTATCTCCCCACGGAGTGCCCAGTCCTGCAGCCAGTGGTCACCAGTTGAGATCTAGGTCTGCAGCGGGCAGACAAGGTGGTTAGGAATGTCCTTTCTGCAATGGAAGCTTGGGCCCCACCGGTCTAGAGACCATAGGACAGTGAATAGGGGGTCGTCAAATTTGCGAGGGGGGAGAATCGAAGCCTTCAAATCAAACCAAGGTGGCAGAGTGACTGACATGCCTGGAGGGACAGAGAACGGTGCCTGGTAGAAACAGGACCCAGTGAACAGCAAACGCCTGCTTGTTTGGTGTGGGATGAGGGCCTAGGCCACCAAGATGTTCTGATAAAAGTAATAAAAAAATAAAAAAAAAAAACAGAAATTACGTTTTTTTTTATGTAAAATCGCATTATTTTAAAAATGTAAGTATCAAAAATAACATCAACAAAAAGCCCCCTCTACGAGGGCAAAAACAACACAACAGTAGCAAGATTTGATATCTGTGGTCCCAGCTTGACCCTAGGCCTTGGCGTGGCCTGGTGTATATGGGAAATTAGGACTCTAAGTCCCCTAGCCCCGTAGCATACCAACCCACACTGGAGCGGCCCATGTCCCAGGGAGGGACAGTTCTTAGTATCAGGATCAGCGTTCGAGATGCCTGGTTTGTAGACAGCCTGGGTGGGAGCAGCAGAGCTCACAAGTTCACGTCCTATCTGATGGGCTTGAACCCTGCGCTCCACGGCTTTGTGATATTTGCTTTGACTCTTCTGGTACTCCAGGTTCTGGTCTCCAGCAGGAGATTCTGGGTCTCATCCCAGATCCAGTCCCCAGTGCCGGTCCAGGTGGCTTCTGAGGGAGCGTGTCCCCAGAGTCCAACTCACACCCACAGGGACACTGGAATTCCCTGTGCAGATGCTGGGGTGCTAAGCCTCCCCTTCTCCCAGAGGGATGTGTATGTGTCCGCAGAGTGGTGTCACTTAATAAGGAAGTGTGGTACACTCAAATTAGATGATTTTATATTGGATAGTCTTTTGTTACGTTTGGCAATTTTATTTTTTCAAAAAAATGAGTCGCTTGGAAAGCCTGCCTCTCGTGGGTTCCCACCGTGGCAACACAAGCTAGGACGTGGACATGATTCACTGAGGACCTTCGACTTCCAAACAGAGACAGCGAGCCCCCTAAAAGTGGCGAAGAGGGTGTGCATCTCAGGGGACACTACAAATCCCAGTTGCTTGCTTTTTCCACTTCTTCTTCTCCCGTCCTGAATGTGACCTCATTTCCTCACGGCTCCAAGGTCTTAAGGCTCAAAGGGGTCAAGAATCATCAACCAAAGTCTTCCTTGTGCAGATAAAGTGGTCAAGCAAAGGTGAGCATGCTAGAATTCGGTGGTCGCTCATCTACATTTAATTCTGTTAGCTCTTCATGCAGCTTAACATTTACTTTCCATTTACCCATTTGTTTTGCTGATAAGGAAGCAAAATTCAGACGTGTTAAGTACCCAGAAAGGAAGGATTTTCCAAGCCCCTCAGACACCAGACACATACCTCAAACTCAGCCCAGTGGAAGAGACCTGGGATTTTCGTTACCTAAGTCCTCGGTGTTAGGGGCTCTTGGTTCTACTCATCCGTCTTGTCTGTTTTCCAGGTGCTTTGTATTTGCTTGATCCTGCCTACAGCCCAAGTTGGCATAATGTCACAGTTTCAGTTTGGGGGCAAAGAGGACATGCACAAGAAGATTTAAAATAGCATGTTGGAGGAAATCCTCTGTACACTTCCTCCTGATTCCTGAGGAGAAGTGCTCCTCTCCTGTTCTCTGTGGGCAGGTGATAACCAGAAAACCTCAACTTAGGCAGTTATAGGGTGGTATAGGCTGTGGTCTAACAGTATTCAAGATCCTTCTTCTCAACCCAGGGCTAAAGTCCATCTAAGAGGTGTAGAAGTACATCAGACAAAAAGAATAAGGTAGATCTTATAGCTCGAGCCCCTACAAACCACCTGTACCACTTGGAGGGAAAAGGGAGCCCCGGTCATACTCACACGAGGGCGACAGGCTTGGACCAGCGCTGGCCTGGTTGCCATCTCAAGAGTCAAAGAGCAGGGCGCGGTGGCGCACGCCTGTAATCCCAGCACTTTGGGAGGCTGAGGCAGGAGGATCGTGAGTTCAAAGCCAGCCTCAGCAATGGTGAGGCACTTAGCAACTCAGTGAGACCCTGTCTCTAATAAAATACAAAAAAAGGGCTGGGGATGTGGCCCAGTGGTCGAGTGCCCCTGAGTTCAATCCCCGGTACCAAAAAAAAAAAAGAGTCAAAGAGACAAGCAGTCCCAACCCTGCTTTTGGGCCTAGGTCCTTTTGAAAAGGGTATAATTTATGGACCCCCTTCTTGTACTTACCTATGCAACTTTGCATAACAAGGCAGGAGTTCCTGAAGTCCCTTTTATGCCATGCATTGATCCCAAGCTAGGGAACAGCCTGCAAATGCCTTTCCCCGAGCTTCCACTATCAGCAGGGATAAACAGGGAGTGCAGGATTTCTGTGTGCTCCTGAAAAGAACTCTGCTCACCTCCCACACAAAAGTACTCTCTGCCTTGACATCTTAGGTCAGCACTAATCTCTTAATGCCTCTTACTCCAATTTTCTTTGGTCATCACAGGCTGCCCAGGACTCCCACAGTGAGCCTTATGTCCCAGACTGAAATCCTTATGCAACTCAGAAGGTGGCCAGGAAAGCAAACCAGGGCCACTCTCCATTACAGAACACGGTAGTGTCAATCAAACTTTCCTTGCCTGATCCCCTGAGGCATAAAGTAGGGACTCCCGTGTGCCTGCTCACTGCTCTGTCCTTACTGCCTCAAAATAATGCCTGGTATGTAGGATCCATCCCATTAATGTTTTATGAATGATTACCTGATGAATAGAAAGTCAACATTTATTGAGCACCTACTATATGCCAGGCATATAAACACTTTTTATGTACACTATTTCACTTAATCTTTGCAAAGACCCACTGAGGGAAATAGTATCATCACTTTACAATAAGGAGGCTGAAACTCAGTAAGGTTATGGAAGGGGCGGGGGTAACTAAGTGGTAAAGTGCTGGCCTAGCATGCATGAGGTATTGAGTTTGATCCTCAGAATTCCAAAAACAGAGAATTTTTTTTTTTTCTGACTCAGGAGACTAAGGCAAGAGGATTGCACATTTGAGAACAGCCTGGGCAACTTAGCAAGACCCTGTTTCAAAATCAAAAATCGAAAGGATGGGGGATGTCACTCAGTGGTAGAGCATCCCTGGATTCAATCCCCAATACTGCAAAGGAAAGGGAGAGGGAAGGGACGGAAAGGGAAAGGAAGAGATGGTTAGGTTCCCAGAGCCACAGAGCCAGTCCGCGGTGGTGCCAATGCTCAGGCTCAGCCATCTCACCCCAGTGTCTGTGCTCCTAGCTACTGAGATTTTACTGTGGCTTAAAGTCATTACATGAAATAGCCTGAGTCACAGCTACTGTGTGTCACAGATGGGATGTTCTGACCTCTGTTTTCTTTCTTTTCCTGAGCTGTGTTTTCTGTTATTCTAACAGATTAGGAGATAAACTAATCTGTTCACACACACACACACACACACACACACACACACACACACACCCCACATACACACCATTTCTTCTTATAGCAAAATCATAATGAGATTTGGAACACTGGACCTTGAAATATTTGATTAGAACGAGCGTCTCCAGCAAATGACATGACATTACTCAATTTCCACCACCCCCGCGCAGGCAGTATCCGCCTGATGGAAATTCAGGTTGGAGAAACTCAGTGACTGCAATTGAGCATTCACTGCAGGTTTGGACCAGGAGCCCAGGAGCCCACCACACACTCACGGTGACGCAGGGCTGCAATAGCGCGTTCATTTCTCATTCGTGGGGAGAATGGGAGACTTCTAGAAAGGATGGTTCTGGGGCAGGCAACAGGGGATTGGCCAAAAAGCAAGCGAGTTGTCAACTTGAAAGGACAGGATCACCTTCTCAAACAGAGTTCTCGCTGCCTTCCGCGCTGTGGCTCACTAAGGTGCTGCTGCCGGTGGGAGAGAGACAGGTGCTGAGACCTCCAAGCGGAAAAAAAAATAATAATAATTGATGCCAAATCTGCACTGGTTCCCATAATTGCCCACCACGTGTGCTAAGTAGAGTCATCCCTTAGTTGTTTGTGTTCGTGAGATTATTGAAGTTTCAGATGTGGAGCTTCAAATGCCCACCTTAAGATGTTCAGTTATTTAGTAGGCATGGGCATGCAGGAATTGGGGGGCCAGGTGGGAGGAAAAGGAAAAAAATAAAACCACAGCATTCATCCTCTGGGGCTGGACTTAAATTGGAGCAAGTGTTTCTAAGGAGAGTAATGGGATACCATTATGAGCACCGGATCAGCAAGAGCTGGGGTGCTTCCTAGCCTAGACGTAGGGGTCGGCAGCCCAAAGCACCCAGCTACACCACGCCTGATGGGATCACAGTGGTTTGCAGTGGGACCTCAGAGATCTCAGTGCCTCCCACTGGTCCTAGAATTTTGGACCAGAATCCTCTGGGACGGTGGCTTATATGCAGATTCCTGGGTCTCCTCCTGTGTCTTTGAAATCAGCATCTCTGAGGCCCAGGCCCAGGACTATGCAGGATAATAGGCTCCCAGAAGATTCAAGTGCTCCTCGGAGCCCTGGCCTTGTGACCACAGCTCTGGACTCTTAAGCCTATCATTCAGATGAAAAAGTCCAACTTGTTACTCTATATTCTTTTTTCACTTTGGTGTTTCTTTCTCATGGTGCTGTTATAAAACCATCCATTTAGGAGTTAGTAGGAAATTTATTAAAAGCTTGGGATTTATACATCAGGAGGACCTGGTTCAAATATGTCACTTCGGAATTACAGTAACCTTGGGCAGTTACTTAGTTCTTTAAGCGCCAGTCAACTCGTGTCAGGTGGGGAGTAACACCTACCTCTCCATACTGTGGAAGGGATTAAATGCCACAATGCCCCTAAGGTGTTCGGTACAGGGACAGGCACGGGAAGGGATCAGGATAAGGTGGCAGTGGTGGTAACACTGAGGCCCAGAGCTGGAAGAGGGGAGGTCTGACAGAGCCATGAGACTTTGGAATCTGAGAACTGGGCAAAGTGAGAGAAGAGATCAGAAAGGGGTTGGTACGTTCTTATGTGGGTTTTATCAGGGAGGAAGGAGAACCGTGAATCCGGGGTCTCTGTAAACCACAGCCTTTGGGTCAACTGCAGTCTGCCTTCCTGCTGTAAATAGAGTTTTACTGGCATCCAGCCAAGCTCCTTTGTGTACAATGGTGAATGGCTACCTTGAGGCTACAATGGCAGGGCTGACTGGCCTACAGGCTCAGAAATATCTACTAGCTGATTCTCTTCAGAAAAATGGAGCAACGTCTACTCTAGTGAGCTGCACAGCAGGACTTTTATACAGGAAGAGGAGCCCAAGATAATAAGCTGAATTGATTTGGAAGACGAGGGGACCAGCTGTATTGTGTTGTATGCAGCAACAGTACACACACACACACACACACACACACACACACACACTCGCAGACACACATTGCTATGGTTTGGACGAGTGTCCCTCAAAGGCCCTTGCACTAAAGGCTTGTTTCCCAGGGTGGCGCTATTGGGAGGTGGTGGAATCTTCAGGAGGTGAGGCCTTGTGAAGGGTCCTTAGGTCACTGAGGTTGACCCTTGAAGAGGACGTGGCCCCCCTGCCTGCCCTCTCTCACTTTGCTTTCTGGCTCAGACATGAGCGGTTTGCTGCATCATGGCTCTGGTCATCATGTGCTGCCCTTGACAGAGGCCCCAAACAATGGGTGGTCCAATCTTGGAGTGGAACCTCCAGAACCAGGAGCCAAAATAAACATTTTTTTCTTTGTAAGTTAAATTATCTCAGGTATTTCATCATAGTAACATGAAGCTTTCTAACACAACACCCTTCTATCATAACCTCATAAGGTCATAAGGAATTCTTCAATATTTCCTTCTAAGAATTTCTCAGGACACTCATTCCCTAGCCTGGTCAAGAGAAAGGGGCCTGAGGATGGGAGCCAGAACACTTAGACCCAGTCCTGGCTCTGCCACTCATCAGCTCAGTGACTTGGGGCAGGTCATTTTATTTTTGTGAACTTCAAGTTCCCATCTGTACAATGAGGAGGCTGGACGTGTTTGGAACGTTTAGAAATGCTATACGTACCTAAAGAACAAACCTCTTTTTGTGGGGTTCCTGGTTTTTGTGTGTCTGTTAAAGACCAAGGATTAGAGAGGTAAGGAGTTGATGGGTTCCCGAGTTTTTCTTTGGTCCCCTCAGCACCAGGTTTGAGGCCTGTGCCTGGAAGTAGCATTCTTAACTCTACAGCCTTGGGCATGGCCAATACATGAGTGCTGATTTCTATTTTGAACCTAATTATGCTTCCCTCCCCTAAATTCCTCTGTTGAGATCTTAAACCCAAAGGTGATAATATTTGAAAATAGGGACTTTGTGGAGACGATTAAGTTTAAATAAAGTCCTAAGGGTGGTGTCCTTATATGAGAGAATTGGTACCCTAAGGAGAAGAAGAGACAGTGGAGAGCTTTCATGCCCTTTCTCTCCCCACCCTCTCTCTCTCTCCCTCTCTCTCTCTCTCTCTCTCTCTCTCTCTCTCTCTCTCTCACACACACACACACACACACACACACACACACAGTGAGAAGGCATCCATCTACAAACCAGGATGAGAGGCCTCAGCAGAATATGACCAGGCAGACACCTTGATCTCAGGTGGCCAGCCTCCATAACTATGAGAAAACAAATCTCTGTTGTTTAAGTCGCTCAGTCTCTAGTATTTTGTTAAGGGACTCCAGGTAGGCTAAGATAACGGTATTCCAGATTGGACGAGTTTGTAAGAAATAACTGTCCCACAATCCTTGGCTCAAAGGGCTTCTTTGGCAGATGAGGATTAGGAAGGAATCGTGGTAGATGCTGAGCACTGCTGTGGTCACCCCAATCACTTTCAGCTTCATCTCAACATTTTTAGCCTATAGGTTGGTTGTTTTTTTAACAAATGAGGGGGGTGGGAAATGGGCCTTGAAATCAGGAGGTCTGCATGTCCATCCCAGTGCCATGAAATCTTGCTTGAGTTCAGGAGTTGATCAGATCTGAGATTCAAACCCCCCTCTAGTTGTGTGACTTGGGTCAAGTTTCCAAATCCTCCTGATGGAGAGTGGCTTAGTCTACACCATGGGAATGACACCAGTAACTCACCAGGTCTTGGAGAAGATGAACTGCAATTGAACATGTGAAGATACTGGCCCGTGATGCCGCACCATATGATAGATGGAGCTTGAGAGAAGGCCGTTGCATTAATTGTCATTTGCTTTGTCACAGATCACCCCCAAACTTTCCAGCTTAAAACAATAATCATTTATTATGTCATATTTTCTTTAGGTCAAGAATCTGCACATGGCTTCGCTTGCCACCTCTGGATCTAAGGCTTCTTACAGTGCTAAGACTAATGTGTGGGCCCGGGCTGCAGCCTCATGTGAGGTCTCGACTGGAGGAGGGTCTGCTCACTCACGTGGTTGTTGGCAGGATTCAGTTTCTTGCCGTGTTAAGAGATTCGCTTTCCCATCAGTGCTCTCAATTTCTTGCCACGTTAGTCTCTTCATAAGAAAGCATCAAATATGGCAGCTGACTAGCTGGGTTCCCTTGGAACAGGGGAGAGAGACAGACAGAGAGAGAGAGAGAGAGAGAGAGAGAGAGAGAGAGAGAGAGAGAGAGAGAGAGAGTCCAAGATGCTAGTTACATTTTTTAAAATTGAATCTTGAACATGACATCCTATCACCTTAAGCCACATTCTGTTCATTGGACATAAGTCACTAGGTCTAGCACACTCTCAAGGGGATTGGCGTTACCAAAGGCATTATCACAAGCACGAAGACCAGGAGGTAGGGATTGCTGGAGGCCATCTTGGAGGCTGCTGATCACAGTGGAGTAAAATGTGAAGGAGAGCAAAATCACGCTCTGCAATAAGACTACCCATCCTCATTACCCATCCTCATTATTCATGGATTCCATGCTTGTGAATTTCCTACTTGATAAAACTTAGGTGTAACTCCCAAATCAATACTTGAGACATTTTTGCAGTCATTGGAAGACATTTTCAGAGCAGCACAAAAATTCGAGGTGGGACAACCAGATGACACCCTGCCTTTCTGGTTCAGCTGATACTGTGAACAAGGTCCCCACGGCAGCCTAGTTGGTGCCACACCTTTCTCGCTTTTGTGGGCTCTTTTGTTGGAAATTGTGCTGTCGAAAATGGCCCCGAAGCATAATGCTGCAGAGCTGCCTTGTGATTCCAAGTACAAGCAGGCTGTGATGTATGTCTTACAGAGAGAGAGAGAGAGAATTATGTTAGAGAAGCTTCATTTATGCGTGCATCATAGAGCAGCTGGCTGTAAATTCCATATCAATGAGTCGATGGTACATGTCAACTAAGATGTCTTTAAACAGAAAAACACTTAAAACGAAGTTATGTATCGATCTGTTGATGAAAATGTTGTGATCAGAGGCCCCAGGATCCTAACTCTGTCCCCTAGGAAGAACAAAGGCTCAGTGTTGGTTAATTCAGTATCTGTAGTCACTTTATAGAACCTAACTGCCACGAATAACAAGAACTGACTGTTTTGGGGTTTGAAACTCAGCTGAATCTTGAAAAAGCTTCTTCATCTATTAAGAGTAAAAGGGAGATGTTGATAGGACCTTCGGCTGAAGGCTGTAATGATCTCCGTGAAGCACCTGGCACGTGGCAAATGCCTTATAAACAGATGTTCCTGTAACTATTGTCGTGTGAGTTCAAGTTCACCTGGATTATGCTAAAGTTTCTGGAAGTTTCTCTTCTTTTTGGACAGGGCTAGATGGAGAGCAGGAACTCGTGAGCACGCATTGAATGAGGTAAGGATTCTCCAACTCTGTCAGGCGGGGTGTCTACAGCAGAAGAAAGGCAGGGCCACCATGCCTGGTCTCCGGTGTTGACATCACCACTGTGGCTCGTGGGGTGGGAGTGAGTACAGCGTTTAAAATCTCTTTCCTCAGAATCCACATCAAGACACCCAATCCATAGTATTGACAGACTTCTGACTCACTTCCCCCAGGAACCCAGAGAATGCCCGGCAGATGGAAATGTACCCAAGACACGGCAGCTGTGGTATTTTCTCCATGTCACCAGGCAGGAGGCCAGGAGTGGATTTGGCTGTCGTACATACCGGGATCAATCGTCTGTAAATAAGGAGCTTCGTCGTCTAGGAGATGATTTCTCATCTCTAAATGCCGAGTCATTACCGTGAGAGCCAAGGTGCAGCGTCCGGGTGGCCGCTGGGTTCAGAGTCTGACCTTGTTTTTGCAAGTTGCTTTCCAAACCAAGGGCCCTGTCTTTGCCCCAGATGGAGATCATTTGGGAGCTCTCCAACGCGGAGGGCACAGGGGCATTTCAAGGGCTACCACTCGCAGCCTCTCTCAAGAAAGCAGAAAAGTTGTTTGGGATGGTATACATTCTATCCTGTTTCTTTCTTTCTTTTTAATTCTAAGTTGTTATAGATGACAGCAGAATGCATTACAATTCATATTACACACATAGAGCACATTTTTACATATCTCTGGTTTTATACAAAGTATATTCCCAGCATTTGTGTCTTCATACATGCACTTAGGGTAATGATATCCATCTCATTCTACCATCTTTTTTTTTTTTTACCCTCTTGCCAACTCTCTTCCCCTCCCTCCCCACTGGCCTTTCTAGTGTTCCTCTAATCCTCCTATGTTCTCTGTCCCAACCCCACTGTGAATCAGCCTCCTTATATCAGAGAAAACATTCGGCATTTGGATTTTTGGGATTGGCTAACTTCACTTAGCATTATATTCTCCAACTTCATCCACTTACCTGCAAATGCCATAATTTTATTCTATTTTATTGCTGAGTACTATTCCATTGTGTATATATACCACATTTTCTTTATCCATTCATCTACTGAAGGTCATCTAGGTTGGTTCCACAGTTTAGCTATTGTGAATTGTGCTGCTATAAACATTGAAGTATGCTGTTTTTAAGTCCTTTGGGTATAGACCAAGGAGTGGGATAGCTTCAATCCTGTTTCTTAAGAGTATCTTGATGAAGCCATGTGACTCAAGCCTAATTAATCTCTTTGACATTTAGTCTCTACAAAAGAGCATTTATGCAGGGCGCGGTGGCGCATGCCTGTAATCTCAGCACTCGGGAGGCTGACACAAGAGGATCGTGAGTTCAAAGCCAGCCTCAGCAATGGCGAGGCACTTAGCAACTCAGCGAGACCCTGTCTCTAATAAAATACAAAAAAGGGCTGGGGATGTGGCCCAGTGGTCGAGTGCCCCTGAGTTCAATCCTCAGTACCAAAAAAAAAAAAAAAAAAAAAAAAAAAAGTGCATTTATTTTGTAAAGCCTTATGGAGACTCACCTGATAAAGGAGAAACTAAAATTTCTCCCTGGTGGGAGAACTATCACCTACTCCTTCTTCTCAGGATTTAGTAACAGCTACTGACAAAGCTAACGTTTATTGAACGCTTACTATGTCCCAGGCATTATCTCATCTACTCCCTCCAAACCCTAGCATTATTCCCATTATACAGATGAAGGACTGAAGCACAGAGACATGAAGTAACTTGCCGAAGATCACACAGCTAGTGAGTACTTCCAGGTCATCTGACTCCAGAGCCTGTACTAATTTATTTCCCCTTGAAGATATCTATTTTAAAAGGGGCGCTTTGAAAATAATATGTCAACCTAAATACATGATAGAAATCCAGCTGGTGAGAAAGACATGGGCACAGGGTAGGAGAAAAGCCCCACCTTGTACTTGATCCACAGTTATCATTGCCTCCATTATCAGAGAGCTCATCACCAAAAACAGGGACTAGAAAATTAATCTCTCATATCTACTTTTTCTTTCCGGATACTTCCTCAATCTGAAAAGAGCAGCTGGTTCATTTGGGGGCGTTAAGAGATTTTCAGGTCTCAGAGCCTTCAGAATTGAGGTGTGGAGGGCAGCCAGCCCCCCAACCCTGCAGACCCCACCTTTCTCTCCATTTTTCAGTAAACTCTATATCTAGTACCTGCTCATTGCCAAGGGCTGAACTTGGCGTTGATGGGCTTGTTTGCTCTTCCTCTTGACGCTTGGAGCTAGCTATGAAGACCTGTTGTAGAAAGAGAAGTCAGAGCTGTCAGGTGACCTCACTAGATAGCCAGCCCATAATAGATGGAACTGGGTTTGCATCCAGGACGACTGGTTCCAAAGCTGGACCTCCCCCTTTACCACACTGTAACCTCAAAAGGTTCCCTTGGGGTCACAAACCTACTTCTTGTATTCATAGCTTTCATCAGTTTGGCAGCTACTGGGTGGGAGTCCAAACTGCCAGGTCGGATAAAGGCTGTTGAGAGTGGCAATTGATGGATGTGCCACATAAAACAAAACCTCTTTGGAGACAGAGGAGATGTGGCCTGGAACACCAGCTGACATACATTAGGCATCTAATGTGACTCGGGTTAGAAGCTCCCTTTTATCACACCAAGGAGAGGTGCAGCCAGAAAGGCTCTCGCCAGAGCGCCTACCTTGGATGTTAACCACAGTGGTGAAGAATGTTCTTTATCCACCACACAAAGGCCAACGGCATAGGCCAGCATCACATAAATCCCTTCCAACGTGGAAAATCTTTCAAGTGGTAACAGCTTGCGTTGGAAGTCATGAAGTTTCTGAAACAAGACAGAGGACACATTCTGACACCCAACCCTAGAGCCATTTAGTGCCTGTTGGGGCAAAAATGGCAGCCGCAGCACGTACTGGTGGATGTATAGATTGGAATGACGCGCTGGAGGGCCGTGTAGCCGTACCGACAGAGCTTCAAAATGTTCGCGGCCTTTTATCCAACCATTCTGCTTCTAGGGTTGTGTTCTATGGAAACAATCAGACACGTGCAAAAAAAAAAAATGAGTTATCACAGCATTATTTCTAAAAGAAATATAATGGAAACAATCTACATGTTTAATAATAGGGAGTGGGTTATATTAAGCCACCATGGCAAACTGGGCAGGATTCAAAAGCTCCTTTCTCTCTCAATCTTGTTTCTCCAGAGCTTGCCTCCAGGTGATGACACCTTCATCTATCCAGGTGCACCAGGCAGAAGTTGGGGTGTGTTCCAGGTCACCTCTTTCTCCTTACCTCGCCCATCCAATCAGCCACCGATACTGTTTCATTCAAACCCTAGAGAGATGTCAATTCTATCTATTTCTCCCCACGTTCCCCTGAAACAACCTGAGTCAGCACCACTGACCCTGCTCTCCTGCGGCTCCCAGGTGCCTCATATCCATGCAAAGTCTTCACTCCTAATATGTTCCCCAGCTGCGCCAAAGTCCTTTTAAAAGGAAGTCTGATTAAGTCTCTGCCCTGCATTCTTCTCACATATTCCTCCCCATATTCTTGTGATGAAAGAATCCCACCACATGTCCAGCTGCAAGAACCTGGAGCAGGGGTCAGCAAACTTGTCTGTAAAGGGCCAGACTGTAAATACTTCAGGCTTTGTGGACCACTCAGTCCCTACTGCAGCTACTCATCTTTGCCTTGTAGGCATTAAGAAACAAATGCTTGGTTCTCTTTAGTAAAACTTTATTTACAAAACAGGCAGGATGATGGATTTAGCTCCTGGGCTATGGTTTGTTCTGATGCTGTCCTGCGAGATCTGGCCCCTTGCTTTCCTCACCATCTCCCACACAGCCTCTTTGCCCTCTGTCTCTACATCAAGACCTCAGGGATGCTGTTCCCTCCCCCAGGAACTGTCCTTTTCCCTTCTGTGTCCTGCCTGCCTCCAGTCCTTCCCCTTTCAACCCAACACACTCACCCCTTTCCTGGTGGGTGGGTCCTCACCATCTCATCTCAACAGCAGGGTCCCTTCTTTAGGAGGACTTCCTGATTCCCCCAGGCTAGGTTATCACCCCCTACTCTCCCTTGTCCTCTGTGGAGCTGGTCAAAGTTAAGGTGCAACAATGTTTATCACAGTTGTGTTTCCATATGTCATTTCTGCAAGAAATGAAATTTTGTAAAATAAAGGGTTATGCCTATTATTGATCATAACTATATTCCCGGTGCCTGGTGTGGTACCTGATCAATATAGAATGCGTTCCAAATATTTGTGGAAATGTTGATTGAATAAATGATCATACAACTAGAGAAAAAGCCATACACACACACACACACACACACACACACACACACATGATCTTGGTGAAAACACTTGAGAAAAGGAGGAAAGTGTTTTCTCCAAGAGCTTATGTTACTAGGATGTTCAGAAATATAATCAGTGGAAGGGGGGGGGGGGGGTTGATCCTCTTTTCAAACAACCTGGTAGTCTAGTCCATTGGCCACTTTTGGCACATCCCACACATTGGACCATCGTCCTTCCTCCTCTTGCTCATAGCTGCCTAACATACCCCTCTACTTGCTCTCTATTGCCTTTACCTGGTCCTTCCTCCTTGCTACAGGTCACTTGGTGAGGCCCAGGAACACCTGTGTACCTGGGCTGTGGTTGGAGCTGAGTCCTGCTTACAGGACTGCCGATAGCAGATGGACGCTGGTGTGCACCTGCACCCGCACCGTCTAATTGGCCTTCTGGGGCCTTCCAGCTCCAAGTTTAAGAAGGGGTTAAGGGATCAGTTGCTGCCATGCGAGATGACAGGCACCAGCAGCTTTGCAATGCAGAGACCATCGGTGCAGATGGGAAATGTGACGGCTAACTTATTTATTTCACTCACCAGTAGCTTGGCTTCAAACATCTGGTCATTTCCATGCCAGGCTGGTCTCCAAGTAGTACTCCGGAGCAACAGGCCACATGGTCACCATGTTCCTATTTATTCATCCGGTAATTCCCTCCACATTCAAGAGGAAGCCAGTGGAGACAATAACTAATTATTATCTCCAAATAGAGCATTTTGGTCATCTTTTGAAAGAATTTGTGTGGGTGGGAGGAAGAGGGAGGGTCAATGATTGACAAAAGTGTGTGCATTATGTAAAGTGTTGTGGGGCCACAAAGAAGTAATGGTTCTATCCCTGCCCTTGATTTTTTAAGGCTCTGGACAAGATGGACATTTAAAATGATCACATATAAGCATCAGCAACAACACAAGGCAAGCTAAATAGCAGCTCTAATTGCCAAATATATGAAAGCAAGGATAAGTGGCAAGGAGAACCAATCCCATTTCCCAAAACATCAAGTCCATTACTTCACATTCTTAAATTTCCTGGTATAGCAGAACAACATTGGCTACAAGTGACAGAAAATCCCAGTTCAAATAGACTTCAGCAGTAAAGCCAATATCAATATATTGGCTTCAATATATTTGAAGTCCTGATATAGGGCAGAAGACAGGCTTCCAAAATACCACCTTTCCCATCCCTTCACTCTGCCGTCGATGGTCGCTTCAACCTGAGGCTTGGAATTGAAATGGCTGCAGCAGTTACATCACGACATTGAGACATCACAATCCTTTCTTGTGGTTTTCTCTTAGGGATGGGAAACTTTCCTTGGAAACCCTCCAGGAGATTCCCCTAATGTGCCATTGGATAGAATTGGGTTATTTTCCCCATAAGCCAATCTCTGGCAAAGGGACAAAGATGACTTTAGGATTAATTAGTCCCACCGCTCAAGCAGGGAGAACAGGGAGTTTCTCGTGAAATCTATGGGCGATGGCTTCTGTTAGGAAGGAGGGGAAGTCAATGCTCAGTCAATAATGTCTTCCACTCATGTTTAATCCAAGGACCAGAAACACTTTATATCTGCAGAAACTGAGGTTACAACGATATTTCGGCTTCATGTGTCACTACATCAACCCCCACCACACTCACACCCATGCACGTACACTCTAGACTAGCCAGAATGCAATTATCTCGGTTCCTCAAAAGCGAGGTTCTTTCTCAACACTCTTTGGCTTTCTTTTTGTTTCTCATCTTTAGACAAATCACACTTGCTGTTTCCCCTGAGCAGCCATGGCTTACTCGTGTTGTCCTGGAATAATTTCTAATAGTGCCCTCTCCTTCCCGTGGGCATTTCAATTTGGATAAGAACATGACTAATACTGAGCAAAGATTTTTGAGGATTGAGTGTGACGAAAGGAGAGAGAAGAGGCTAAGGTGACTCTCAGGCATCTGACTTGGGAGGCTGAGTAAGAATTAGTACCAACCACCAAAGCAGAGCGTCAAGGCAGGGAGACAGTTTTGGGGGGAGATGTTAATGAATGAAGGTTTGGGGTCAGGAGACAGTGAGGTCCTGATGATTTGGTAGAGGTTACCTATTTAAGCTCAGAATTCAGGAGACAAAGATCTCACACAGAGATAGAAATATGTAACTCAATTGTATCTAGGTACTTGAGGTCAGAAAATGACCTTAAAAGAGGTATAGAATTAGAATGCATCCCAGCGAGAACCCTGAGGTTATGGTTTAGATATGATGTGTCCCCCAAAAGATTTTGTGTGAGACAATGCAAGAAAGTTTAAAGGTGAAATGATTGGGTGATGTGGCTCTTAACCGAACCAGTGCTTTAATCCCTTTGAATGAATTAAGTGGGTAGTAACTATAAGCAGGGAGGGTGTGGCTGGAGGAGGTGGGTCACTGGGGGCATGTCTTTGGTCATATATTCTGTCCCTGATGAGCAGAGTGCTCTCTCTCTCTCTCTCTCTCTCTCTCTCGCTCGCTCGCTCCACTTCCTGTTTGCTGTGTCCTGAGTTGCTTTCCTCTACCACATTCTTCTACCATAATGTTCTGTCTCATCTGGGGACCAGAGCAATGGAGCTGGTCATCTATGGATTCAGACCTCTGAAACCATGAGTGCCAAATAAACTTTTCCTCCTCTGAAATTGTTCTTGTCAGGTCTTTTGGTCACAGCAGGAAAAAAAAAAAAAAAAAAAACTAAAATACCTGGCAAAATCCCAGTTTAGGGGTTTTGGAAACTAAACTAAAACACCTGGCAAAATCCCAGTTTAGGGGTTTTGGAAAGGGAGGGAAGGAAGTGCCAGAGATTGGGAAAAAAAACTCACCAGAGAACAAAAACAAATTGGAGAATCAGAAGAGTAGAATTATAGCAGCCCAGGAAGATGAGAGTTTTGAGA
Source organism: Tamias sibiricus (assembly GCA_025594165.1). Taxonomy (NCBI): domain Eukaryota; kingdom Metazoa; phylum Chordata; class Mammalia; order Rodentia; family Sciuridae; genus Tamias; species Tamias sibiricus. The sequence goes on from CM046662.1 coordinate 20,372,696, forward strand.
GGAAAAGGGTGGTTAACGAAGTTCATAGTGTCACGGAGAGCTAGAATAAGCTAAAGACCAAAGAAACATGGGTGATGTTAATAAACATTTATTGGCCACCTTTCTGGGAACATTCAGAGAACAGCACAGAATCATAATTTTAGGGTGGAAGAGGACATCACTGATGACCTAATTTTTGTGTGTGTCTATATGATACATGGGATAGAATCCAGGGCCTCATGCATGCTAGGCAAGTGCTCTTCCACTGAGCTACATCCCCAGCCCTCGACTCAATCTTCTTAGGAAACGTATCCACAAGGTTGGCTAAGACTCAGTAGTTGAGCCTAACCAAAGCCTCAGACACCCGCACATCATTATGCTGTCCTGCTCTGCACTGTGAAGGTGTGGAGATGGACAAACGGAGGGGGCACTCAGGAGCAGCACCAGTTAGTTTCTGCCAGTGCCGATGGACAGTTCTACTCCTTGTCTCCCCACCTCCACCACTGCCACGGTCACAGCGGTCACCTCCTCACTCATCTCCCTGCCTCCTCCATTCCACTCGTCTCACAACAGCAAGGACGGCGGGCACTTTGCTTCTCTACTTAAAGAGCTTCAGAGAAGCACCATACAGTTCAAAGGAAGAAAGGAACCCACACCGGAAGGACTCAGATAAACACCTGGAGAAGGGAGGGAGGGAAGGAGGAAGGAAGGGAGGGAGGGAGGGAGGGAGGGAAACCCCTAAATGTCAAAAATGTAATTCAAGGTGAATCCTGAGTCTAACTATAAAAACCAAAATGCTGCATCTAGAAGAAAATAAAATAATTCACAACCTTGGGAAGGCAAAGATTTTTTAGGAACAAAACAAAAAGCACTGACCAAACAATAAAGATCAAATGGACTTCTTCAAAATTAAAAAGTTAATGTTCATCAGAAAACACAATTAAGAAAATGAAAACACAATTGTTAGATCAGATGGAAATCTATCTATCTATATGTATATATATCTGTATGTATATATGCATATATATGTACACAGAATAAATAAAAACCTTATAAAAATCAATAATGAAAAGAAAAAACCCTAATTAAAAAACTTTACACTTAAATTGTAAAATTGTTCTCAACTTTGCTGTTATGGTTTGAATATGAGGTGCCCACCAAAGCTCCTGTTAATGCAAAATTCAGAGGTGAAATGATTGGATTGTGAGAGCTGTGACCTAATCATCTCATTCTAGTTTAAATGGACTGACTGGGTGGTAACTGTAGGCAGGTGGGGCTGATTAGAGGAGGTGGCCTCTGGGGACATGCCCAGAAGGATGTGCCTTCCTGGCACCCATTCCCCTCTCTCTCTCTCTCTCTCTCTCTTTCTCTTTTTTCCCTCTCTCCTTTCTGTTTCCTGACCCTGCTATGAACTGAGCAGCTTTCCTGCAGTTGGTCCTTCCCACGCAATGTGCTGCCTCATCTTGGGCCCAGAGCAATGGCTATCTATGGACTGAGGCCTCTGAAACCATGAGACACAAATCAACTTTTCCTCTTCTAAGTTGTTCTTGGAGGATATTTTGGCCACATTGATGAAAAGTGAAAACATTCACTTATTTCTGTTGTTTTAAGATCTTGATCAGATGTAGTGCAATCAAATTTCAAGAGTCAGATAGTAGTGGGAAAATGTGATAAGGGATTGTGATGTGAGGAAATGATAGGACTGAGCAGGAATAACCAGAGCACCAGGACTAAAGTCAAGAGGGTTGACAACAGTCCCAAGGAATTGTGTCATATTGCCAGGGATGAATCGTGAAGTTGATATATACTTTTCTATTTTATAAATAATAAAATCAATTTTCAATCAAACATGCTAGAGGAAATACAGACCTATCTTTCTATATCTTCTATAAAAACTAATACAATAAAATTGGTACAATGTAACCAGAAAGGGATCAAAGAATACATAATGAAAAATAAGGGGATAGGAATAATGGCAGACTGAGTTATCCATGATTACCCTAAATACATATATGAAGACACAATTGTTGTAAAAATACTTTATATTAAACCAGCAACTTGAAAAATTGTGCTCTTTATATATAATAGTAAATGAAATGTACTCTGCAAATGTGTATGACAAATTAGAATAATAAAAAATAAAAAAAAGAAAAAGAAGGGGGAAAATACAATTTCTGTATTTAAGTAAGTTTTCATATAAGGCCTAAGGAATCAATGAGGACACTTGCTCAATTTTGCTTGGGGTCAGCAACATAGGAAATGTTTTCGAAGGACAGAACTAACCTAATCTCCATGAAGCTCTAATTTTAAAAATGTGTGTATTAGGATACCAGCATTAGAACACATAGCATATTTCTTTTTCAATTTGAATATTTCTTCTCACTTGACCTTTATCTAAGAAAGCACCTAAAGTATTGATGCAAGCAGTTGATTCATTTGTTTAGAAATAAAAATATCTTTTAGGAGAAACTGTCAGACAGCCAAAGAAAAAATGATGTGTAATTACAGCTTTTTATTCTAAATGTCTTGGAAAATAACATTATTAAACATTCTTTTGAATCTGGAAAAAAAAAACTTTACAAAAAAATAATGCAGAAGAAGAAAAATTAAAAGTCAAAAAGCAAATAAAAGAGGCCTCCTAATCATTAGTTTTCAAGCAAAAGCAAATTAAAATTATAAGATACCATATCATACCCATTAGAATGGCTGAAATTAAAAAGTACAGACAACCCAAATATTGACAAGTTTTGGAAGTAATTAGAACTCTAACACACTGCTTTTGGAGGATAAAATAGTACAATTACTTTGAGACATTGGAGGTAGTTCCTTATAAAACTAAATATAACACCTATTCAAAGAAGAACAAATTGGAGGAGTATATCACTGCAACAATCAGTGTGATAATAGTGTAAGGAATGTTAGAATAGAGAAAACAGAAATGGAACCACATATATTGCTAAATTGATTTTGTACACAGGTGTCAAGGTAATTCAAAGAAGAATTAGATGGTCTTTTCAATAATGGTATAAGTAAGCAGATACACATACACAAAAATGAACCTTGACACTCAACTCATACCACATACAAAAATTAACTCAAAATAGATAGATCTAAAACCTATACACAAGACTAAAAGTATAAGACTTCTGGATAAAAACCTTATGATGCTGGGTTTGGGAGGGATTTCTCAGAAAAGACATAAAACATGAACAAAAAATATGTGGTAATTAGACTTCATAAAATTTACTCTGTTAAAGATATTATTACAAAACTGAGAATATGAGCTATAAACTGGGTGAAAATATTGGCCAAACATACATCTGATGGAAGATTTGTATATAAAATATTTAAAGAATTTTGAAAGCTCACTAATGAGAAAATACATTATCTAATTTTTTAAAAGAGAAATTCAAGCAGAAATCTCACCAATCTACTAGAATGACTCATAAGCACAGAAAAAGATGCTCAGTACTATTATTCATTAGGGAAATGCAAATTAAAACCAAATTAGGAAAATGGTAGATTAAGCATCCTGAAAATCCTCTCCTTTATAAAAGCAATGGGAAAATTGCAAAAAATGGCCATAATCAATTTTTTTTTCAGAATTCTGGGAACTAAACAAAGTCTTGTGGCAACATGGGAAGCATTTATTCAAGAAAGACATCTCACTAAGAACAGTGAGCTGTGGGGATTTGAAGTGGTCCTATTCCCAATCCCACTCTCCAGTTTAACCTGTACCCTTAAAAACTAACAGCCCAAAATCACAGTGAAAACCAATAATCCAGCAGCCACTGGAAAGGGCAGCACGGGGCTGGAACTCCTTCAAAGCCTTGTTCCCAAAGAGTTGTCATTTTTTGACCTGTCTGGAAATTCCCTGGAAGACTGCAATTGAAAGGGTTTATTATTTGGCCTGAATCAGAGCTTACCCATGCTTGGGTGTTTGTCAAGAATAGTTACTGGCAAATGAAATGGACCAAATTATGCTATATGCAGGTATAAATTTATGACAACGAATTTCATCATATGTATAATTATAATGCACCAATAAAAATAAAATAAAAAATGCATTTTAATTAAAAAAAAAAAAGAATAGTTACAGGCAACTGCTTAATATCCCAGTGTTTGAGGTAGTGGATGACAGAAAACACTAAACGAACCCAAAATCTTAACAGGAAAATATGGGTAATGAGATGCCCATAAGGGCTCTGAAATGCTCTGACCTGTTCTTGAATGTCTAAAAGGCCACATGCATTTGTGAGGCTGTGTGCAAGAACAGAAGAGACCTGAGAAGACCCTCAGCTGTCACTGCTCACTGACCATGAGGTTCTGTGCAAGCTGGAATTGAGGGTTGAGGTAGAGTTGCTAACTGCCTGGCTGAAGTGTTCAAGCATTCCCATGAAGACCATATCAGTCAGGGTACTGAAGAACCAAATATAAATATTTATATATTATATTATATTATATTATATTTAGAAGAGAGAGAGATTTAACAGATTGGTTTATGCAACAAGAGGATAAATAGCTCAACAGTGACCATCTATAGGCTGGAGAGCGGGGGAAACCAATAGCTTCCCAGTTTAAGAAGCTAGAAGCCTCAGAACAAGAGAGACCAATTATGCAGCCCTGGTCTGAAGCAGAAGGCCTGGAAGCTCCCTGGAAAGCTTCTGGTGCAAGTCCACATTGAAAGGCTAAAGAATCTGGAGTCTGATGTCCACAAACAACAGCAGCAGCAAAAATCACACCCACTCTAGAAAGGGTCAAGTGTGTGTGCATAAGCTTTACCCTTCTTCCACTTTTTTCATACCATGTGGGTCCCCAACCTACTGTTTGGTACACCCATAGGCAGGGCATGTCTTCTTTCTGCACTTTGCTGACCACAAGCCAATCTTCTATAGAAACACCTTCATGGAAACACCCAGAAATATGAATTTCTAGACATCTCACAATCCAATCAAGTTGACAACCAAAATTAACCATCACAGAGACTGTTTGCAAATACTGGACAACGTACGAGGTCACTAAGCAACTAAGTAGTGTCATCGGTGGACACTACTACCAAAAAATACAGATTTAAGTGTTTATAGAAACTTTTTTCATAATAGCCTCCAAATGCAAATGAATTAAGTATTCACCAATTGATTAATGGATAAACAAATGGCAGCATAGCCATACAATAAAATATTACTCAGCAATATAAAGGAATGAGCTACTGATGTATGTAGCAGCATGGATAAATATCAACAGCATTATAAATAAAAAGAGACATAAAAGATTATTTGATATGATATTCATAAGCATAGAAAAGGCAAAGTACAGTGATAGAAAGTAGATCAATTATTGCCAAGGGCAAAGGATGGGGGGAGATCAGACTACAAAGGGGAAGGGGGTGTTTGGGGATGTGGTAAAAGTCTGATATTATTATCATGGTGATGCTTACACACTGTACATATTTGTCAAACTCATCAAATAATTTACTTAAAATTGGTGAGTTTTACTAGACATAAACTACAGTTCAATAAAGCTTATTAATTTAAGACATAAAAGGAAATAATAATATTCCTACCTTATGATCTTGTATTCCCAGGCAGTGCCAATACATGGTCTCAGAAAGACTTGCTATATAAATATCCAGAGTAACTTTATTTATGTTAGCCAAACGCTAGGCAAAAAAGTTTCTTCAACAGGAAAATAGGAAAAGTCACTTATGGTAAACTTACGCAACAGAATGTTGCTTAGCAATACGAAGGAATCAGCAAGTTGGAGGAATCTCAAGAACATTCTGTTGAGTGAAAGCTAGACCTGAAACAATATGTAGTGTATGACTTCATTTGTATGAAGTTAAGAATAGGAAAAAACATACATATGGAGATAGAAAACACTAGAGTAGTTATCTTTGGGGAGTGAAAATTGATTGGAAGTAGACCCGAAGGAATGTTCCGGAGAGATGGGAATATTCTGTGCTGGGATATGAGAATTTTTTTATAGGCTGAATGTACTTCTTATTCCAAAAGGCACACTTAAGATGTGCACATTTTAGCCCATTTTAATTTTATGAACTTCAAAGGTTTCTCATAGCACTTAGAATAAAATCTAGACTCCACAGGGGTCTTTGAGGTCCTGGCCCACCTCTCCAATTTATCTTGTTCCACATTGTTCTTCCCATCCTCCGGGCCCCTCAGCTTCTCCCAGGACCTCAAGCACACCCCAGTAATTAAGGCTTTTGCAATATTGTCCCCACATGGCTGGGCCGTTCTCATACTTCGGATCTCACACAAATGCCAGGTTCTCTGAGGGGCCTCCCATAACCAGACCTCCCTGGGGTTGGCTTTTGCCTGTAGTTTCATTCATCACCCGTATTATTAGTAATTCTTGCTGTTTGGCGCCCTGTGTCCTTCCTTTCACCTGTCCACAGAATGGGAGTCCCTAGCTGCTGTAGCCTGGAGTTTGAATGCCCCCCATCCACCCAAGTGCAGAAGGTTTGGTCTCCAGCCTGTGGCGCTGCTGGGAGGTGGGGGGATCTTTAGAAGGTGGGGCCTAGTGGGGAAGTGAGGTCATGGGTGGCACACCCCTGAAAGGGATATTGGGATATGAGCCACTTCTTTCCTTTTGCAGCCCTGTTCCCATGAGATGAGGCGTCTTTTTTCTGCCCTGGGCTCCCATGAGGATGCACTGTCTCTCACCACAGGCCCCAAAGCAACTGGGCTAACAGACCACGGACTGACACCTCCAAAACTGCAAGCCAAAATAAATCTTTCCTTTTTAAAAGTTGATTTATCTCAGTTTTTTGTTTTGTTTTGTTTTAATAGCCATGAAAACCTGACGAACACACCAGCTCTGTCAATAGCAGTTCAGTGTTTGGGTTTTCTTTGTTGGAGAGTATGGAAGATAGAAGGCTAAAATATGTTTTATTTTTATTTTTTGTGGCTTTTTTTATTCTAAGTTGTTATAAATGACAACAGAATGCATTACATTTCACATTATACTTAGAGAGTACATTTTTACGTATCTCTGGTTGTCTACAAGGTATATTCAAACCATTCATGTCTTCATACATGCACTTAGGTTAATGATAGGAGGAGAAGGGAGGGGGCAAAAGGGTGAAGGAAAAAAAAAAGATGGTAGAAAATATGTTTTAATTAAAAGGTAACATGCATCACTTTTTCTCCAAACCTTCCTCAAGCATGTTTTCATCCCTGTGAGTTCTGACTTTTCAGATTACACTTAAAGTTTCTATTGGTAGGAGGCAGATTTATTTATTTCTAAATGGGACTCCCTAGTCACTAACTTGGTTTGAGTTGATATACTACAAAAACCTTCCCCCACCTTGTTGAGCTCACCTGCTGCTCTGTCAGTATATCAGAATGTTCACTCCTTTTTTTTTTTTTTTTTTTTTTTTTTTTTTGGTCTAAGATCATTTTTTAGAGTCCCTTTTCAGGAGAAGACAGAATATCACTAGAAGTTCCCTGTGGAAATATAAATGTATTCTCTGGAGTGGGTAAAACATCATGTAGGTTTACTTATTGCTCTGGTCTGAATATTTATGTCCTTATAAAATTCATATGCTGGAATTCTAACCCTCAAGATGATAGATAGTATCAGAAGGTGGGACCTTCGGGAGGTGATTAGGTCTTAATGACAGAGCCTTCATGGATGGGACTCTCAACCTTACAAAAGGTCCAAGTGAGGCTTGATGGCCACTTTCACTGTGGGAGGGCACAGCAAGGAGGGATCCTATATGAATCAGGAAATGCTGACTCAAGGAGGGACTCTCTATGAATTCACCAGATGCTGAATTTGCCAGTGCCTTGATCTTTAGACTTTCAGCTTCCAAAACTGTGAGTCATCAATGTTTACTATTTATAAGCCATCCAGTCTCTGGCGTTTTGTTATAGCAGCCCAAAGGAACTGAGACAACTATTAATAGCACTCTTTTACCCTCAAAAGTGTCCTAGTTTGGACATTAAATTAAGGGTCAACCTCAATGACACCGTGGCTCAGGAAAGAAGCAACTTTGATAGGACTGAGGGACAATGGCCAAGGAGGTGAGGCGGGTTCATAAAAACCAACAGGAAGTGCCCAGTATGCAGGAAGCCATAGGAGCAGAGAATGATGAGCCGCAGCCAGGTCCTAGAACAGGAGCCACACAGACTCTTTAGCAATTTTGTCAGGTGCCCATCCAGCCTGCAGGGTTCAGAACACATCTGCCTTTCTTGGAGGCAAAGGTGATTAACTGGTGCCAGACTCGTCCAGGGAAAAATTAATATACTTGAGCCATTTATATTCAACACCACAGTCTTTGCTTATTCTAGAAAAGGAGGTAGGAACTTCTCTTTCAACACTTTAATCTTCTGGCTGAATCACTCTCCAGCAGTAGCTGGAACAGGGGAGAGGGTAACCCCTGAAGGGTAGGCTAAAGGGAAAATCCCTCTTGGAGCCAGGCAGGCAGACAGTCTCTGCACAAATTGTTGGCTAGCTAGCTCCGGTTTCTTGGTCCCTCAGGGAAAGTTAGTGTGATTCTTATTAATGCCTACCTCGAGGTTCCTGGCTTGGCAACCTCACTGTTAACATCTCTTAAGCAGGGCCAGTCTTCAAAGGAAGGCTCTTTTTTCAGATTTATCTTTCCCCAAGTCTGGAAAGAATTGTTTCTTGATGTCACCTTTGGCCATGGCTGTTGTCAAGAGATGTAAAATGCAGGGCTCATCACTGTGTAGAAGGTTTCCACATGTTTCTATACAAGGTCTGCCGCAGAGAGGCTGAATTTCCCTTTTGGCCCCATTTCCCACCACAAGCCTGGAGAGCAAAAATGACCCCACCCAGGAGCAATTTCACATCTGGGCTTATTCTACACCTTGCCAAGGAAGGGTCGTGGTCTTCATGTACTGGGGAAACTTGTTCCCCAAATACAGGTCACTTGGCAGATAGATTCTAAGAGTCTCTTGCTTTTATATCCCTAGCTGGGGTTTTTCTTCAGAATTGTTTTCCAAGTGGCAGCTTGTGTTTATTCTACAGGGCTCTTGGAGAACTTGAGAAAAGGGGGAAAAAAATCAACAAAGTGTAGTTATGCACTCGGAAAACCATATGCTTCATAAAACTGCATATGTGCTGCGTTGGTGACATCAAGGAAGATGTGCAAAAATAACTACCTGCCAGCTTCACCATCCACCTCGATTAGCGAATGCAAAACCCTGTGTTCAGATGCAGAAAAAATACAGCAAGGCCCAGGCCTGAAATTTCACAGACTGTTAAAGCTGGAAGCTAAAAGAGATCTTTCAAGGGTCACAAATTCCAAGGCCTGCTGGGAGACGGCAGGTGGTCCAAATGCGTGAAGTGGGCCAAATGGGGTCCTGCAGGACTGTGGGTGAAGGTTCTGTCTAACTGCATTCTTCAGACCATCACGGCCACATGGAAACACAAAGAGATGGAGGAATCCAGATTCTTATGTGCATTTTCTTAACCTTTCCAATGTTATGGAACGATCCAGATTTATTTCCAAACATTGTTTTGGCCCAACAAGACAGTTTGACAAAATTTGCTCTGTGGCCTCCAGTTTGAGAATTTGGTTCCAGCATAATTCCATTACTAGTTAATAGATCAGAAGTTGGATGTAAAGAAAGAAATTTTCTCATCGTCACTAACAGAGGTGTCACTCAAGTTCCTAACCTTCAGCCTGGTGTTTTTGTTTTTCTCCTAATTATGATGTTGTACAACCAGCTTTACCTTAGAAGATTCCATGCACAGATGATTGATTTCATTGGGTGTTTGCTTTGGTTATTTTGCCCCTCCGGATGCGTTCTGCATCCCTCATTATTCAGGGGACTGAGCTCTATGGAGACTCCTTTGCCCACTGACTTTCAGTTATATTTAGCCAATGGGAGGCTTCAAAAGAAATTCAGAGGGAAGGCAGAAAGGAACTGAAATTGGTGTGCTTCTTTCCAGTTGATCTCAAATAAACCCTCCCATTAGACAGCATAGTCCACTGAGCTTATTTCCCTGGATTTCAGTAAACTCTCCTAGTCCCTTCAGACTCAGGGTGGTAGCAGCTCCTCATTATTGTTAGGTCCAGGGTACCGCATCATTTCCTACTGGCTTCCCCACACCCTGAACATAAATTTGTAAATATTGCCTTTATTAAAATCTCTCCAATTGCTCAGTGAAAGTAGAGTGACCAACCACCCTGGTTTGCCCAAGATTCTCCTTATTTTAGAACTGAAAATCTTGTGTCATGGAAAAATCCCTCTATCCAGGGGAAATAAGGAAGTTGGTCGACCTATGTTTGAATTCTGTTTATGTATTTCTTTCAGTTTGTTGATTCATACTACTCCTCTCATAGATCTTTAAGAATTTCAAATATTCTTATTTAATAGTTTTTTAAAGATACTTCCATTATTTCGGATTTTTAAGGGGCTAATCTTTTTTTTTTTTTTTTTTTTTTTTTTTTTTTTTGCAGCATTTACTAACTCCTCTTCTAGGTGCTGAATTTCCATGTGCAAGTGTTTTGTGCCTTGAACTGTAAAAATATCCCAACAAATCAGTTGTGCAGTTGTTTCTATTATATCCATGGGCCTGAGCAGTTTGTGCTAATTTATCAGTGGTGAGCATTCAGATATCACACCCCGATGCAGTATGGACCTGGGTTTTGATTTCTTGGACTTTTGTTTTTTTTTCTTCATTTTAGCCAGGCTTCTAGACAGGTAGCAATTTTCTTGCTTCTTTTCTGGATTCAAATATGGAGTTTTTAAGATGCCATTCCATGGACAGTGAAACTTTCTAGGGCTCGTGGCTTTATGAGGAAGGTCAGTTCCAGTTTCCCTCCACAGCAAGGGCTTGAGGACCCCTCTCCTGCACCCTCGTGGGTGTTACATCCACAGGCTTCAGTTCTTAGGGCCAATATCTGGGTCAGAAATTTTGCTGCAATGCCAGCTCGCCATTACTGCCCTGCTTTGATTTTGCTCTTTATTTCTTGCACCTGGGGATTTTCTGTCTTTCATGCGAGAGTATTTTTAAAAATTCCATTTCTATTTTTTTATTCAGCCTTTCTACAAGTTTGCTCTGCCATATTGTCAGAATAAAAGATCACTTTGAAACACTGAAGTTTTATGCCCAGCATAAACTTGAGATGGGCCGTGTGGTTCTGCTCTGCTCCCACACAGTCAAGAACAGAATTCACTTGGCAAAATTGAGGCCAAGATAGAAGGAGTCTGAGGGGGCCAGACTTGGATACCTCACCATGTGTGAGTCACTTCTGATATTAATCTCGTCTCATTTAAGATGATTGGCACCATGATGCAAGGTGGCAATGAAATATTCATTGCCCATTCAATATTACCTAATTTGTATGTCCAAGTGTTGACAAAAGAAAAGCCTTTGCCGTGTACTTTATGAGTAATTGTAAATTAATATGCAACCCCGCACCCATTCCAGTGAGCAGAGCAGCACTTGGGCTTGCCAGCTGCTCCACAACATGGCCTGGTTTCAACTACAGATGTCGCCCATGCTGCCCCCCCCACCCCCGTTGGAAATTCAGAGGAGAGAGAGAGAGAGAGAGAGAGAGAGAGAGTTCCTAGCAGCAGCCACTGTGCCTAACATTACAGAATCCACAATACAAGCATCTGAAGCAATCAAGTTTGAAAGCAACATTAAAGATCATCTTCTGACTTAATAGATGAGGAAGATGAGGCTGAACTTGTATTTCAGGTCTAGATGTTTCCCCAAACTCTCCCAAGTACTTTTGCAGCACAGCCAGACACAGCCGTTTGGCTCCTGTGGTTATTTTCTCATTCTGTGGCTTGCTAAGATTTTTTTCCCTTTTTCACTTGAAAAGTTGTATCGAACAGATCCCGGAGTGTTCAGTGCCTACACAGATCTCACAGGCAGCGCCAGAGTGCTCCATCCATCACCATGAATCACAGACTAACGTGGCAGATTTTTCTTCATTTGCTTAATACATTGGACACTGAGGTTTCCTGGGGCTCTGTTCGGAAGAATATGCTCAGGGCTTTAGCACCTCGCAAATGTCAACTTGAGGTTTGAGACATTTCTTCAAGCATGTAGGCGGTCAGCATGAGAACGAGAGGCCCCTGGCACCTCGCAGACCCCTACACCACCCCCTGCCTACAACCCTCCTGGGGGATTCACCTCAAGGTGGAGGCTAGGAGAGGGAGGCCCACTCTCTGGATCTAATTTCTTTATTGAATAACAAGGCAGGGGACATTGGGAGAATATCTCAGAAGAATAAGGCTATGTGGGGGTAAGGCACCAAGGGAAAGCATTAACATCATTGGAAAAGAGGGAAATGGTCATGATGAAACGAGTATTGCTTATGTCCTTTGCATCCACTATCCTGTTCATTACCAAAAGAAAGCTATGAGTTAAGTATCAAGACTAGTCCTATTTCACAGAGGAGAAAACTGAGGCACAAAGGTGTATAGCTAGTGAGTGACAGAGTGTAAACTGCCTGGTACCGTAACCCGGGAGGAAAACTCTCGGAGGCAGAGTGAAGCTTTTACTACTTTTACTTCTACTTTCTTAGAGCTTAGAGAGGGAAAGAAAGATTTTTAGAGAGAAAGATTAAAGCAAGCTTTTTAGCTTAGAGTAGAGTCTTAGCTTAGAGTCTTAGAGAGAAAGAAAGATAGAGCTTAGGTTAGAGAAAGATTAGAGCTTCTTTCTTCTTGCTTCTTTCTTCCTTCTTCTTTCTTCTGTCTTCTGTCTTCCTCAGGAGCCTCGGCCTAACTCTGACCAATCATTACTTCTTCTTCTGGTTTCTCTTCTGTCTTCTATCTGGTTTCTCTTCTGTAACCGCTCTGCCTACGTTCTGGCCGCTCTGATTCTTCTGACCGACCGAGTGACTGCCCGACTGACTGAATTCTCCGTTCTCCTAACTCGGACCGCTTTCACCCGGTTATATACCTTCAGCTTTGCGGGTGCCTACAGGTGCGTCACATACATATCAGGTGGAACTTATGGCTTCCAGCTAGCTGCAACAGCCCTTCCTAATTAGGGCTCCTTCAACAGAGCCAGAACGTTCTGGCTCCTGGGCCTTGGATGGTAACCACCACGCCTGTGCGTGCTCTGCTGACTACTCTGGGGGGCACCATAATTCAAAAAACCATGTTTATCTGTTCCTTTTGAGTTTTCCTAGGTCTGCTCTCGTCTCTTACAGTTTCAGGTTTTTTTTTTTTTTAATTTTATTTTTAATATGTACAACTCATAGGTTTTTTTTAATTTTATTTTTAATATGTACAACTCATAGTGCATATATTTAGTATCTTTTTATATACAACTGTTTGTATACAAAGTATATTCATACAATTCAGGTCAGTTTCAGGTTTTAATAATAGTGGTAGTCCCTGAATACTTCTTATATAAAATAACACTGGGTTAAGTATACTATATGCATACGTTATCTCATTCATTCTCACAACCATATGGGGTATTATTAGCTCCATATTCTTGATGAGAAAACCGAGGCTGAAGGGGGTTACTAGCCCAAGTTTATACAGGTAGAAAATGGTAAAGACTAGATTCAAACCCAGACCTTCTGGTATGGTTTGCATATGAGGTATCCCCCAAAAGTTCCTGTGTTAGTGTAGGAATATTTAGAGGTAAAATGATCAGTTTATGAGAGCTGTAACCTAATCAATCCATCCTACTTTGAATGGACTGACTGGGTGGTTACTGTAGTCAGGTGGGGCATAGTGGTAGAAGGTGGAGCTCTGGGAGGTGTGCCCTAGAAGGGTTAATTTTACCTGCAGCTCCCTCCCCTTCTTTCTCTTTGCTTTCTGGCTGTTGTCCGTGGAGCAACACTCCTCTGACAAACCCTTCTTCCATGATTTTCTGCCTCACCTTGGGACCAGAGCAATGGAGTTGGCCCACTATGGACTGAACCTCTAAAACCATGGGGCACAATAAACTTTTCTTCCTCTCACTTGTTCTTGATGGGTATTTTGTTCACAGTGAGGAAAAGCTGACTGACACATTTTCTAATCTCAGAGTTGGAGATCTCATTTCTGTGATAGCGGATGTCAACTTTTATATGCATTCTGGGACATTTTTAAGAGAGAACATTCTGGCTAGTAGATCAAATTCTGATTAGTAGATCAGGGTTTGGCCCTAGAATCTGAATCCTTAAAAAACTTGGACAACTGATCTCAATGGCTTGAGGACTCTGCTTCATCAAACCCTACTCTTCCATGCCACCACTATAAGAGGTCAGGCATGAACTAGTCAGTTGTCTTTCAGCTGTAACAAAATAGTGCAGCCAAAGCCCTCTCTCCTCAGCTTATTGGGTTTATATGCTAGTACTGTATTTGCTCACTATGTTGCAGGTGTCTCTCTCTCCTCTCCCTGCATATCACTCTGAGTACCAAAGTGGCTGCATTGGGACCTTGCAGAAACAACTTTAGCAGAAGAAAAAATTCTTTGCTTAATTTAATAGAAATGTCCAGGGACAAATCTATCTTAAGATGACTAGATTATAGGAACTAAAACCTGATAAGTGGATTAATCCACTTAATTGGATTATTGGGTGAGGACCTTAGGCTGGTGGGGTGTGATTGAAGGAAGTGGGTCAACAAGGGCTTGTATATCTTGCCCTGGATCCTCATGCTCTCCCTCCCTCTCTCTCCCTCTCTCTTTCACTCCTTCCTAGCTACCATGAGCTGAACAGCTTTCCTCCATTATACCTTTCTGCCACAATGTTCTATCACCTTAGGCTTAGAGCTATGGAATCTGTTGTCCATGCACTGAACCTCTGAAACCATGAACCCAAATAAACTTTTCCTTCTCTAAGTTGTTCTTGCCCAATATTTTGATCACAGCTATAAAAAAAAAATGATTAACATAGGCAGGTACCAACAGAAATTCATCTCCGCTGTTTTAGTTTGCTCAGTCTATGTTGGCTTCATCTTCAGGTCTGGGGTCCCCACAAGAGTTGATGGCCTTGTGCAAAGTTTGTATCTATATAACTTGATGAAAGAGTCTTGGTCACAATTATTTTGTCAAAAATCCTGAAACTGAATTTCATCAGGCTGTTTACGGTTCAGTTCTCATCCTTACACCAAACACTGTGGCCGAAGTATGCAAATACTCAGGTTGACTAAACATTTGTCAAGTGTTCATCCCTGAGGGAGAGGGTCATCTGACCATCACTGTATGCACTGAGAATGGAGGAGAGGTGGTGCTCCAAAGGGGAGAGCTGAAAAGAATAGGGGGAAAGGGATAATGAACAGGTAAAATGTACTGCAGTTCAGCCCAGCAAGATATCTGATTCCTGAAAAAGAGATGTCCAAGCCACGATTTCTTCTTCTCCAGGGAGAATGATCCTTTCCATACCCACACTGAGTTAGGCTGGCTTGGGAACCTGACATTCTATACTAACAAAGCAACCAAATGTACAAACAAATAAAAAATAAATAAAACAAAGAAAGACAGAACAACAGAACTTGGCCCTTTACAAACATCGTGAAATAAATCACAGAATTTTGAAGTTGGAAAGAACATTATTGATCTTCCAGTTTAGCCACTTAATTTTGACATTTAAAAAAAAAAACCCAACAGTATTAACCATTTGGAGTTAGAAAAGTCAATAAACCATTCACAGAGCACACAAGCAAGGAGCAAGCTTGTTGATGCCCATGAGCAGCATAAGAAGGCCTGGGTTCTTGGATTCTAGTCCCAGGTGAAGGAGGCAAGTCGCTTAAGCAATATGGGGTCCAACCTCCTCCATCTTTGATTTACATGACTTTCTTCAGTGATGCAACCTGAGAGTCAGGACTACAACCCAAGTGCCCGGGCGTAGTATTTTCTTTCATCTCTATAGTTTTTTTTGTGGGAGCTCCCCTCCTTTCCCTATCTTGGTTGTACTTTCTTTACTCTTTATTATTATCCTTTCCATCCATGAAGTTTTTGCATTGCTCATTGAGCCAGAATTTACTGACTGCCTACCAAACACCTAGGGATGGTAGGAAGGTAGCAATAACTGAGACATAGCTGGAGCCCAAAGGTGCCACTTTTTCCAAGCTTCTTGGATCATATCATTTTCCTGTCTACTCATCCCTTTCTGTCATTTTTTTTTTTTCTTCAGAGCTGTCCCTGGCCTCCCTCATACCTTGAAATCCCCTTTCTTGGGGAGGCTGTGTGGAGACGGACTGACTGCTCCCCTTCTGCTGCTCTCCCACCCCACAGACCCAGAGCAACTTTTCTTGGAGCTCATTTTGCACCACCTGACACCACCCGTTACAATTTTACGGCAAATGCTTCGTAAAAAGATGACGAGCTTTATTGGCAATTCAAATCAGGTTATCGGGCACCATCTGCCTTCCTTCAAATTAATGGGAAGAAGGAATGGATCCTTTGGGCTTTGCTTATTTTTAGATGGTCACAAAGAAGCCCAGCAGGCTGCCTCTAGATCATGTCACTCCCCACTGTAAATGAGGCCAAAATACGACGTTGGAGAAGAAGTGACCGTAAACAGGCCTCCGTCCACATGCGGTAGTTAGGGGGAAAGCTGAGTGACGCGTTCCTGTCACCCTGTCATCGTTCTGTCATCACCCTCCCCATCTCTGGGCCCACAGGGGAAAGGCCAGTGAATTATAACCCCAAGGATGTAGCTGATGACGATTTTGCTTGGAAAAAGGAGTGCAGCAAGCATATCCACTCACTCCTGCAGTCCATATCAAATTCAAGCCCTACCAATTTCAGGCCAAGTCAGTGGTTACTTCTCGCCTTCAATTTCACTTCCTGAGGCAGCTGCACCCCAGAGCAAAGCCTGTCGGATGACAACGAACAGGTCAAGTTTGGATCTGACTGAGGGATTCTTTCCATGTTGTGTCTCTTCCCCAGGTTGACTTCTACAACTAACTCTCTCTCTCTCTCTCTCTCTCTCTTTCCCTCTCTCTCAAAGACACTGGTTCTAGAAGATTCCTGGGGAAAAAAAAAAAAAAAAAACAGGTTACCCAAGAAAGGAAGCAATAACTCCCTAGCAGCTGCTGCCTACCAGGACAGTCTGGTGAGCTTCTTGTACTCCCAGGAAAGAGAACAGGACTGATGAGGGTTGAAAAGCCAGGAAAGTCTCTCCTGAGCAAGAATTCAGGAAAAGCTTGTGACCATTGCAGCTGGAAGAGAGAGGAGGCCACTGAGCCCACGGGTCCTAGGGACTTGGAGGCAAGGATGGAGTATTATCTGGAAAAGAGAAAAGAGGAGAGCGATGAAGATTGAAGTCATGGAAAAGGATGGGAGATTCCCAATACCATTTTCACTGCCCCATGTTTTCCTCTAGAATACACTGTCCAGGATCAGGAGGAACACCAAAACATTTGATTTTCCCATTCTTGATGCAGTAGCAGGTATAGGTCAGGTTGGAGAGGGAAGGGATGCATATATTTGTAATAATTCAAATGCATACATTAATAACTTAAAATGGTCTTATTATTCAAATTTGTTGTATGTATTTTATAAAGTATAAAAGCAGTTTTTGAGAATTTCTGGCAATGATTATTTCACTTGGAAGTGATTTTTGCAATCTACTTAATGCAGTTGTGCACTGTTTTACAAACTCCTGTTGGTATCCTATTAGCATCCCATAATGATAAAAGCATTTTGTGGTCAAGTAAACTTATTGTGGTAGTTTAGATCTTAAGTAGTCACCAATGACCCATGTGTTAACAGCTTAATTCTGAGGGTCACATTACAGGAGGTGGTGGAACCTTTAAGAGGAGGAGGCTTATGGGAGGGTCTTAGGTTATTGGGAGGTGCCCTTGAACTGGACTGTGGCACCCAGGTCCCTTCCTCCTCTCCTCCTCCTCCTCCTCCTCCTCCTCCTTCTTCTTTTTCATTGCTTCCTGGTTGAAGAGTGAGCAGTTCTTCTCTGTCCACAATCCTTGCCTTTCCCATCCAGCACTCACGCTAGGAGACTAAAAGCAAAGGATCCACCCAATCATGGACTAGCACCTCTAAAACTGTAAGCCAAAATAACTCTTTTCTTCTTATGAGGTAAATATTTCAGGTATTTTCGTATACTGACAGAAAGCTAACACACATAGAAAAATGCTAAAATCCAGACCCTTCCTTGTTTTAATTGAGCAATCTCATTTACATACACTGGCAGTGATAGCTCATTTTGCTGTGGTAAAATTCCACCGGGGAGAATTCTTCCTGATGTTAAATCCAGTGGTTCTCAAACTTTAGTGGCAGGTGTGTAAGATCTGCCTTGTTAGGGCCCCATTCCCAGAGTCTCTGATTCGGTAGTTGCAGAATTTCTCAGATGTTGTTGATTCTGCTGATCGGGGACCACACAGAAAAATCATCAGCCCAACTCCTCCACTTCTCTGCAGCTTTCACTCCTCTTCCCTTACTCTGATTCCCAAATAACTGAGCAAGTCTAATTCCTTTTTCTACAACGCCAAACACTGAAGCTTCCCACTGCAACGTAAGTACCACATGGGTAGGAATGGAGTCAGCAACAATTTTCTTACTTTATTTCCAGTGACTCAAACAGTACCTCCAACTCACTGGGCATGTACCAGAGGTCTGTGGATTGACCCATTGGTATGGAGTAATTGCTCTGTCATTGTTGCTCACTATTCTTATTATTACTTCTGGGGACTAAAAATCTCACAAAACAGACTTTCTTTCTAGAAGGCTCTGGGACAAGCTAGAAATGCACTTTGATCCTGCCATCTATATTTCCAGACCTCAATAGAAACTAGAATCAGGCAAAGGTTGTAAGTTCGCTAGAGGTAAAGGTTTCTAGACCTTTACATACATAGGCCTGGTAGGGCTTATGTTCCTCTTCATCTCTTTAAATAATGGCCTTACAAAAAGGAGAGGTGTATATTTTCACCACAGGATTCTCTTACTGAGGGGAAGGAAATAGTAGCATAAAAGAACTCATCCATTGAATGGGTGATGAACAAGTAGAACGAGCATCCTATAGTGGCTGCACTCTAGATATCTTGGGACAGGGTGAGCATCCCTTATCTGAAATGCTTGGAGCCAGAAACATTTTGCATTTTGGAGTTTTTCAGATTTGGGGATATTGACACATACACAATGGGACATCTTGGCATTGGGACCCAAGTCTAGACATGAAATTTATTTATGTTATATATGCACCATCTACACATATCCTGACGGTAATTTCAGACAGTATTTTTAATGATTTTATGCAGGATAACATAAAGTGTGTGTACATTGAACCATCACCGTTCAGAGGTGGAATTTTCAACTCGTGTCACATCAGCCCTCCAAAAGTTTCAGATTTTGGAGCAGTTCAATAGTTTGGATTTTTAAATTAATTTGTGGTAATTTAACCTCTAATTAAAACCCCACAGCTGGAAAAGAGCAAAAAAGTGGTCAGGCAAAGAGCCTGGTATGTGAGCAGGAGGTTCTTCTTCCCCACCTTCCTAGAGGAATGTGTCTCCCTCAGGTCCCACAGATCTTTTTTCAGGTGCCCCACCTTAGGCAGCCTCCATTAGCGCTGAGGCTGGTTCACATCCTGTAACTGTACTCCTTGCTTCCCCAACTCCCAGCAGGCCAAACAGCTTTAGTTTGAGGGATAAGGGGGAGAAAAAGCCTTTGAAATGAATAATTCTAAAACCAACTCATTTTTTTTTTTTTTTTTTTTTTTTGTCCAGAGGCTTAAATAGATTATTTGAGGTAGGAAAACTTTCTTTTCAGAGTCCTTCCCAGCCTCAGGAACAAGTTATTCCAGAGCCATCCCAGGCAACTGCCTCAGCAGAGAGACAAAAAGAGAAGAAACTATTTCTATAATTATGACTAATGACAATCCCATGATTCCATTAAATCTGCACATACGGAGTTCACCAATTGGAGAACAGCATTGATCCTCTGTGCTCGAGCCAATTAGATATTTTGGTCCAATCCAGAATGGTTACCCAGTCTTTGCCAGAATGAAATTGTGTTTAGAATTTTATTTTTACAGCCTCTGCGGCATCCCAGATTTCAACAGGACATTGGAAACCATCCATTTGTGGCACATCTGCTCCAGCAAGATCTGTCAATTTCAAAAAATCATTAAGAAATTAATACTGAAACGCATTGAAAGTCTCTCATAGATGGTAAGATTTTTTTTTAAAACAGTCAAGTGTTTAGATTTCCCTGAGATAAAATAAAAATCATTCCTTAGAACCTTGGAATTTTGATGCAGATAGGCCAGGAGCAAAGAGATTATCAACGACATCTCAATTTCAGGCACCTCATTAGTTAGGGGACTTGATTTCCAGTGATTGCTCTTCTAAAGGACTAGCAGGAGGGCTGTTGCTCTCTGGGGTAAGAACTCCAGCCTTCTGTCTTTCATGGTTTTGCAGACGTTTTTGCTTTTCACTGCCTGAGTAGGTCCCTGGGCCTGAAGGAATTCCAACAGAGGTAATCAGTCCCCTGTCACTTACCTACCCTGTAATCTAAGGCAAGTTATTCATCCCCTCCGACCCCCTTCTTCCTTGGGATGTAAAATGAATAAAATGCTACTTACCTGGAAATGTGCTTTGAGAACAGGAGCAGGGGCTATTCAAGGGCCTAGACATCTGTGTCTAGGCCAAGGTACGTATTTTTTATTCAGCCAAAAGTGAAATACAAGAGCGAGCATATGACCTCTAGGCCCTGCTTTCTTGGTGGGGAAAACAGACATGAGTCAAATAATCACCCAA
Source organism: Tamias sibiricus (assembly GCA_025594165.1). Taxonomy (NCBI): domain Eukaryota; kingdom Metazoa; phylum Chordata; class Mammalia; order Rodentia; family Sciuridae; genus Tamias; species Tamias sibiricus. The sequence continues at coordinate 20,393,338 of CM046662.1, forward strand.
ATTAATGACAAACCAAGTACAATAAAGGGGTGCAATTCTGTAAAGGTGGACACAGAGGAACTGCTGGTTTGGTGGGGATGGGGGTCAGGTGGGGACAAGGGAAGATGAGGGTGGGTCCTGTGAGGGATCAGGGCAAGAGGCCCACAGAGAGCCAGGGTAACGTGACTGCTGGAGCTGGATGAGCCATCAGTAATTTTACATAAATTATTAGCAAGCTTTATCCCAGATAGGAATCCAGTGAAGCCTCTGAGTTGAAGGACAAAAATCTTATGTCTCAAGTAAAACTTTTAACATTTTTATGAAATAAGATATTGACAGGAAGACTTCCTCGTCGGTTCACTAATTTCCTGAAAAGATGCCTAATTTGCCTGAAAGGGGAAGAAAGGAAATAAGCATACAGCCATAGAGTTATATATAGTAGATGGATAATAGGACAGAATGAATGAATGCATTAGATCGTATAATAAATTATAAGGAGACATGAACTTGCAGTTGATGAATGACCCGAGGTAGAGGAGGTACATTTCTGTTCATTACTAGTTATCTTAAGCAAAGGTGCTATCATTTACTTAGAGTGTTTCTGTGCCAGGTGCTGTGCTAAGTGCTTACACAACATGTATCACTGAATTGTCACAGTGACCCATTAAGCTACTCGTGTAGATCATCATCATCATCCTCATTATTATCACCTCCATGTTACAGAACAAGAGACAGAGGCTTAGAAAAGCTACATGTCCAACTTTATACAGGTAATAAATAACAAAGTTGGCACTTGAACACCAGAACATGGACCTAGATTCTGCAGACTAAAACCACATAGTTGCCGGGTGCGGTGGCACACGCCTGTAATCCCAGCACTTGGGAGGCTGAGGCAGGAGGATCGTGAGTTCAAAGCCAGCCTCAGCAATGGTGAGGCACTTAGCAACTCAGTGAGACCCTGTGTCTAATAAAATATAAAAAAGGGCTGGGGATGCGGCCCAGTGGTCGAGTGTCCCTGAGTTCAATCCTTAGTACCAAAAACAAAAAACAAAAACAAACAAACAAACAAAAAAAAACCCACGCACACAATCATTTGCTCTGCCCAGCCTAGGTGGCTATGAACTTGAAAGAGTCCTTTGTAAAACCTGCAAGGTCTCAGATTAATAGCAGAGTCCACTGGGATGCACACCTCTCTTTTCTTGCTCTCAGATTCAGACTCTCTTAAGTTCATTTCAACTTCATTTAAACCATCTAAGCCAAATTTCACAAGGAATTTCCTTAGCCTTAGCAGGGTGAGTCACCTGTCCAGGGACCCAGGGGTCCACTGAATTCCTATACAAGGTATCATATGTATGAACACATATGCATTTCCCTTCAGACTGATTACCCAAAATGGTCAAGAGCTTCTGGGAAGAGGAACCTTTTTTCCAAGTTCTGATTCAATGAGTTTGACTCAGGACGATAAAGGCCTAGGAGTTGGGGAGAGATTTTTTTAGTTCATTCTGGTCTCAAACAGGAATAGCTTGCTGACCAAATACCTTAGGTGGGCCCCAAATATGCCAGTTCAGAAGTAAAATGCAGCTGGACTTCTCTGAGAATCCGTCCAGGTTTACTTACTTTCAAAAAACCAACCAAACAAACAAAAAAACTCCCTTACTCCTCTATATAAATTTGTATATTTAGGAGGGAAAAAAGTCTGAAATGTATTAAACTTCAATCTGCACCTGTCAAAATCTGTAATCTTTGCCAATGTATATTAAGAATAAAATTGACCAAGTTATGCTATGTGCATTGTGAATATGTAACAATGGATTCCACTATTATATGTAATTATAATGCAGTGATAAATAAATAAAAATAATTACAAAGAGAATGCTTTAGCAGAGTTGCAATTGCTATGCAGGTACCCCCTTGAGCTGCTCTTCACAAATGGCGTTCACATAAACATTTCATGCAGTGATGTGGCCCACATACTTGCCATTTTAATAACCTGACAGTATTCCATTCTACCAACATATCTTGAATGTATTTAAGTTAAAAAAGAAACTTGCCATTTTAGATCCTTGACTCCTTGATTTTTACTTTATGAATTAAAAGAAACAGTTATAAAAATGCTAACTCTAGAAAATTAATCATTTCAGAGCATAGGCTTTGAAATCCAAGAGATCTGTGTTTCAATTCCATTTGTACCTCTTATGAGTTGTGTGACCTTGAGCCAGTCACTTAAGCTATCTGAGCCCTAGTTTCCTCGTTGTGAAACAGGAATAATAGCAATATCTCCTTCTTCAATTGTTGCCAGATTAAGCAATATAATATGCTTAAAGTGCTTTGCAAAATACCTGGCACATGCTAAAAGCTTAGTAAATGATAGCTATTGGCGTAATAGAAAACAGAGAATAGGAGCTACCAAGAGCATTTTATTTAAGAGGAGTGAGAACATCATTTTTCCAAGGTCATAAGGAAAGAAAATCAAGAGCAATAAGGAAGAGTCTGGACTGACCACATGTTGGTGTCAATTTACTTGCAAATTCCTAGTTTGGGTGTCTAAAACAAACATTTTCCAGTGTTAAAATAAGGATGGCAACTTGGGGTTGGCGAATGTGAATAATTATAGACAGAGAATAAATATATTCTGCATGTTCTTGGTACTGTGCATCTGTTCAGCTTCAACAATGCCCACCTCTCTGCAAAGTTAGGTTCTTTTAAGCCAACTCAACCCTCCACCACCACCACCATCAAAGAGAATTTTCTGATTCCTTCCCCCACCAAATATTAGGCCATGCAAGTTGAAGAGAACCACAGAGATTTCTCTTTTTTCTAACTCAATCCCTTTACAGAAAATGAGAGGCTTGGGCAAGTGAAAGGAATTCCAAGGTTACATAACTATTTAAAGGCAGAAGTGGTATGTATAAAATCTGGGTCTTCTCATCATCAGCCCATAGATTTTTCAAATCAGCCACATGCATGCCATATTTACCAAAATTTATCTAGCCATGAACTTCCTATGCTATTATTTATGTAAGTTTTAATCAAGGTCAGTTAAAGTTTGGATATAAGCTTTCCCACAAAAGTTCCTGTGTCAATCCAGGGATATTCAGAGGTGAAATGATCAGATTATGTGAACCGGAACCTAATCAGTCTATCCTAGTTCAAATGGACTAACTGGTAACTGTAGGGGGGTGGGGCATGACTAGAGGAAGTAGGTCACTGGGGGCATGCTCTAGAAGGGTTCATCTTCCAAGAGGTCCCCCTACCCTGCTTCCTGGTAGCCGAGAGTGGAATCCCGCCTTCTGCCAAGATGTTATGCCTCACCTTGGGCCCAGAACAACTGAGTCTACAGATTATGGACTGAATCCCTGAAACTGTTAGCCAAAATAAATTTTATCTCCTTCAAGTTGCTCTTGTCAGGTATTTTGGTCACAGTCATTAAAACCTAACCTGAGATATTTCTTCTTCTTTTTTTTTTTTTAATGAAAATCAAATTTAAAAGGAAACTTTCTATGACTAACTGTTAATGGAAAAACTAGTATCTTTCCTTAAATAAATAATAAAGATATATGCATATAAAAGACAGTCATAAACATAAATAAAAGAACAATGATTTCAAATTCCAGCTGAAATACACAGCGACCCATCAATGAATCAGAGACTGAGGTAAAGTTCTCACCCACAAAAAAGGAGATTAGCAAAGGTTTGAGGGAGTAGAATAAGGACAGACAACCATCAGTCGGAGATTCCATCAAGTGGAAAGTTCACCCACCGTTTCTCTAAGAAGATGGTGAGAGAATGAAAAGTTAGAGCAGCATTGACTTGGTAGGAGGGATGGGAAATGCCAGCCTGTTTCTGTCTTGCTTTGCTTTATTTTCTGGTCTCCCTTACTCTATCTTTTATCTTACAATGGTTCTTGAAGTTCTTGTCTTTCAGGGCGGATTCTAAGCACCCACAAAGCCATCCTCTCATTTTTGTGGTGGTGTTTTTCATGACGTTCAAGCCCTATTCAAGCCCTCAACATTCCTACACAGGTAAGTTAGTCACAGCCTCATTTGCAGTTAATCTTCAGCTGTATGTTAGCTTTGTGCGTATGTGTCATCTTATTTAATCTCAATAATGCCTTATGCAGTGGATAATACTGCAATTACACATAGGGAAATCAAGGCACAGAGAAGTTTCTGAACTTTGCTCATGACCTTAGCTGGCAACCCAGAGCTATCCAGTTATGTATTCTATGCCCTTATTCACTATGCTACACTGCCTTCCAGTCCAACTCCAGCTTATTTAACTTGCTTCAAAAATGTTTACAGATTATTTCTTATGATCCCATCCATGGGCTCAGTATAGTGGGTGCCAGTAAAGGAGGATATAACTCAGTCCCTGCCCTTGAGTTTTATACTTATTAGTATACTACCAAGTTTCAATCTCTTTAAAGAAGACACACACACACACACACACACACACACACACACACACACACACAAATGTATAGCATGATTAGTAAGAGATGTGGGGAAGTCTTCATGGAAGACATGACCCCTGAAAACAGGGAAAGCATTCCAGGCAAAGAACAGAATGAGCCAAGGGACAGGGAGGCACGAAGCATTAGGACCACAGGAGGCTCCTTAATTCCTGATAAATTAACACCAAAAGCAAAACAAACAAGCAAACAAAACACTCCACCCCAGGGCCTCGAGGTCTCACACTTCTAAGCTATAATTTCAGGAATCAATTATAATAAACCCTACCAGGAAAAAATAAATTCCTTCACCCTTCAGAGTGACATTGGGTCAAAAGGCAGCTGTCCCCAAGGATGCTTTAGCTTTCAATTGTGTGCACACAGAAAGCGCTGTGATCAGCGTGGCCTAGAATACCAACTCCAGGGCAGGAAGCTCTCAGTCAGCATCCGTGCCGCAGAGGGTGAGGGGGAAATGTCCTTATTAGGATGGTTCGTCTGGGGAGCCCGGAGGTGTGCCAGTGAGGCGACAGCTTAGGAAATAAGACTGCTTCTTAAGTGTCAAGTGCTGTGGATGACTTGGGACTGGTTCATTATGGACCTATTTCTGCTAATCCTCCGCAGGCAACAATTCTCTTCTCGGGGACTATGGAAGCCTGGGGAAGGCTATTCCTTTTCCAGTCATGTTTAAGGGGGAAGAGACATCCTTTAATAAATCTCCCAGCTCACAGAATCCTTATTGCAACAAGTGATAGAAAGTGTGGGGTGGCAGGTTTCTGGAGCATTCAGCATCCATTTGCTTCGTCCTGATTAAATCATTGCCACCAGCACCTATTAGAATCCTAGCTATCTCACTAATAGACGCTAAGTTTCTAGAAGAGTCATCAATATATTAACTTACCCATGCCTTCATTCAACAAGCAACTGCTTGGCTGTATTGGGATCACCTGTTTTAGCACCCAAACACTTTTCTATTTGGAGTCCAGCCTCAGCCTCTATCTCCATCTCAGCCTATCTCCGTCTATCATCTTTCTAACACACACTTTCAGCTCCAAACACACTGACTCTCCTTCTGAGACACTGACTGGGCCTCCTCCTTCCCACCATAACATTCACAGTGCTGACTTCTCTGCACAAACATGGAATAGATCCTGCTTCCCACATCACTCCTTCATCGATGAACTTCTATTCATCCTTCAAATCTCAGCTCAAGGCTCAGCTTGCCTCCCCAAGTCCAACTCTCACATCAGGTCGGCATCTGGATCACAGGCCACTGAAGGCAACTAGTCCCCTTCCCAGTCTCTAATCATCATGAGGCCAGAATCTTGCCTGTTCCTGCTTCCCAGCACCCAGCATAACCCCTGTCCCAAAGGAAGCATTCAATATATATTTGCTGTTTGAAAAATGGATGAATGAATAAGTGTGGTCTTTACTCCAGAATTCTGTCATATGCTTGAAGGCCATGATATCATCACATGTTTTTACATACAATGCCTGGTGTATGAACACTTCGTAAGTGTTCATTGAATGAATGAATAAAACTCCATGTGCATGTTACCACTTTAAGTTACTATAAAGGACCAAAAATGAACAACAAAAAGTAGAATACATAAATTCATGATCCTAAATATCAAAGAGCTTTCAGTAAAATAGAAAAAAAGGGAAAGTACATAAATAATCATAATAATGGTGAAAATAAATAAGTGGCATGAGAAATGTAGGAACACAGAGAGGGGCTAAGGAAGTTTGGAGTAAGGAGAGCTCACACTGAGGAAGGAGTAGGGACAGCTTTCAGGCCAAGTGGCCCTGAGCTCAGTGGCAGTGTTAGTCAGGACCAGTGTTCTCTGTGCAGGGCTATTCCTGGATCATGCTTGGGTAGGGACAGTTTGCATTTGCTACCACCCCACTTCTGTGGCTTTTCTATGTTGCATAAAGACTCAAAGCAGAGCTGCTCATGGTGACACATGCCTGTAACCCCAGTGGCTTGGGAGGCTGAGGCAGGAGGATTGCCAATTCAAAGCCAGCTTCAGCGAAAGCAAGGCACTAAGCAACTCAGTGAGACCCTGTGTCTAAATAAAATACAAAATAGGGCTGGGGATGTGGCTCAGCGGTCGAGTGCCCTTGAGTTCAATCCCCAGTACAAAAAAAAAAAAAAAAAAAAAAAAAAAAAAAAAAAAGACTCAAAGCAGGGCAGATGCTTCTAAAGCCTGCAGGGAACAGGAAGCTATGATAACTGGATAAAAAAAAAAAATACAAGTTGATTGTAGGACTGTGGTCAATTCCAAAGCACATTCCCTGCTCGACAACAGAGACAGCTCTTTCTCAACTACTGCCAGTTGTCATCACGTGTAAATAAGACTCTGTGCAATGATTCCCACCCCCCCCCCAAGAAAATACAGAAACCTAGACTCAAGAAAATACAGAAATCCAGATTCTTAAGTGAAATCGTCCAATCTTCAAATGTTGGCAACTAATTGAAATTACCATCTTAAAAAACTGCTCTTCATTTCAAACAGTACGACACCGGTGGAAGGCATCCAGAGGGTGGCCTCGTCTAGACGTTCAAAGCTGGGTCACAACCTCTGGCCTAGACAGATTAGACTTGAGAAAATTGAAACCCTCATTTTACAACCAGAAGATTAGCAAATATTAAGACATCCGATAAAATCAAATGTTGCCAAGGGGATGGAGCACCAGGAAAGCTCATACAGGCTACTGGGAGTGAGGATTGGAAGAGCCACTCTGGAAAACAAGTTGTTATTACCTTGGAAAGATAAAGATATGCCTATATTATTGCCTAGCAATTCCACTTCTAGGCATGTTCTGTAGGGAAATTGTGACAAATGTGTACAACGAAAATATCTCAGAATGTTCATAGCTGCATTGTTAAAGCAAGAAACTGGAAAGAAATCAAATGCCAATGGACAGAAGAACAAATAAGCTCTTGTATTCTCTGAGTACAAAATAAAAAATAGCTTAAGTGTTTTTAACATAGATCCAGTGTCTTGAAGGCTTAGGTGCACACTTTTAAAATCTTTTCTCTAAGATCTCAAAGATCTTTCCATCTCTAAAGGGACATAATCCTAGACATTACTAACCCACTGTGAATGCAACTTCGGTTCATTCAGCAACTATTTTCTGAGCATCCATATGCTAGGCACCAAGTGCTGGGGAAGCTGAGATGAACCAGGCAGATACTGTCCCTGCCGCAGGACATGGTAGGACATGGTGGTCATAGAATATGGTAGGAAAGACAACATTAGACAAACAAACAAGACAATTAAGGAATTATAAGTGGTGAAAGGAGGAGGGTACTATGAGAAGCAATGAGGGAGGAGGAGCATAATTTAGATGGACTGTGGAGGAGTATGAAGGGCTGAGTAAGTCTTCCCTGTAGATGGGACATTTAAGTTGAGACCCGAGAAGTTAACCAGGAAAGCAGAGCGGCAGAGAACATTCTACAGAGGCCCTGAGCATGGAAACAGCTTGCATGCTCTGATTCACCAAGCACTCAATGTGTCTGGAGTGTGGAGCACAAGCACGAAAAGGTTTGCTAGCAACAGGAAATGAATCTGTGTTCATCTTTGCACCAATATTAAAGGTGGTGGGCAAGCCAGAATTGTGTCTGAAATCTACATAAAAAGGCAAAACTAACTGAATTTAACCCACGAGCCCTTGCTGTCTTAACATGAAATTCTTCTAACCACCACACAGCTAGAATGAAGAGAGTATTAAGCTCAAATGTCTCTTTTCTGCCCATGCATATGGACCAAGATTAAGTTCAGATACTCAGGGATCAGAGGTCTGTACCCAAAATATTTTCAGGTATCAAATGTGGAAAAATTCATGTGAGATACCAAGCTTCATGCAAGAAAGTATTATAACCATTATTATATAACCATTCAATGATTGCTTTTCTCATGGTTTCCTATTCATAAATTGTGCATCTTTTTGTATGCATACACACACGTGTGTATTTACATATATGCATGCATACATGTATACCTTCTACACACACAAATATTTCAGAATCTAGAAGTTTTCTGCCTTTGCTCTTTAATCCTTGGTAGTTGTCCCATAGAACCCAGCTGAGTACAGTTCATGCACTACAGTGATTTTTTTTTTTAAATTTCATCTGCAAGGTAATTATAAATGGAACAACAACCAGGGCCATGGCAATTGCCCACCAAGGGCCTCACAATTGGCTCCACCACCTTTGAGAAACAGGCAAGCAGTATTTTAATTTCAGTAATGGTCTTTGCCAAAAGTCATCCGTAACTAATTGTAGTCAGATTCCGCAAGACTTATTCAGTATTTGGCTAAATCTCATGGAACATCTCATTTTCCTTTAATTTTTCATTAGCTGGAATTAAAAAAAAAAAAGAAGTTAACAAGCATCGCTTGCATGGATATTTCTAAATTATACCACAGCAGCATTCTCATTCATTTTGTTGTTTAGAGAGCCAACCCCTACTCTCTTTTCTGTCCTGGTCTGAAGCCCCTCCAGACCCACATTCAGTCCAGCAATGCCAACTCTTTGCCCCGCAAGAATGTGGCCTGACCTTGTTCCAAGCGAAGATGTGGAGAGTGGATTGTTCCCTACTGCTCAGGTACGTGGTTTTCGTAGCTGCCTTCATCTTTGCAGTTCTTTGATTTGCCAGGAACTAGACAATGAGCATCTGCATCCTGATTTTACACCAAAGAACTCTTGTTTAAAGACATCTAAGTGGAATTTACAGGGAAGAATGGGTGGGTTTCAGGGAGAAAGCAGAATAACGTGTCCTGGAACTTTGCCCAAATGAACTATCTTGCAGGATCCATAACTGAGATAGGTGTCTGAGAAATTTTCTATGAAAAAAAAAAAAAGATTGAAATTATTAGGTTGTTTACTTACATGATGTCATTAGATTCATAAAGATTTGTAAAGTTGTTTTTGTCAGCTTTTTCACTGCTATGCCTAAAAGACCTGACAAGAACAATTAGAGGAGGAAAAGTTCATCTGGGGCTCATGGTTTCAGAGGTCTCAGTTCGAGGACAGCCAACTTCATTTCTCCTGGCCCAAGGTGAGGGAGAACCTCAAGGTGGAAGGGCACTATGGAAGAAAGCAGCCCAGAAGATGGCAATAAGGAAGCAGAGAGAGCTCTGCTCACCAGGGTCAAAACAAATATAGCCTAAAGGCACACCCCCCCAGTGATCCACCTCTTCTAGCCACACCTTACCTGCCTACAGTTATTGCCCACTTAATCCATTCGAGTGTATTAATGCACTGATTAAAGCTCTCATAACCCAATCATTTCACTTCTAAACTTTCTTGCATTGTGTCACACATGAGTTTTTGGGGGACACCTTATATCTAAACCATAACACCTGTTGTTAGATTTTTTTTTTTCAAGTATGGAGTCAAATCTTCCTTGAGTTCTAGAATGCTGCCTATCTTTTGATCCTCTCCCACCTTCCTAACAATATTTATTAATTAATTCATTCAACCAACAAACACTTCTGAATATCTCCTAAGTGTCAGGGATGTGTTAGGCCATAGGGTTGCTTTGGTGGGAGGGGAAGTGATTACTTGCAATTATTTACCACCCACATCTTTTTAAAGAGTCATGTACATTCACCCATTGACAAGTAACTTGAATACTTTCAGGGCGACTTTGAGCATGCTTATGTGTCAAGCTTTGGGCAATGAAATGAGAGCAGCTCAGAAGATGGCAACAAGGAAGCAGAGAGAGTTCTGCTCACCAGGGACAAAAAAAAATATATAGCCTAAAGGCACACCCCAGTCACCCACCTCCTCCAGCCCCACCTTACCTGCCTACAGTTGTTGACGTGGCCCCATCTAGACAGAAGTTTTTAGAGGCATCTCCATTTTCTGTAGATCTCTTGATTTTCCTCTCTTTCCTGAGAACTGCATGTCCCTGATAAAGGTTGTTCTTTCCACCAGATCTAGAATGAGAAGGTACATGGAGAAGATTCTTCCTTTACCAACTCCTCTTCCTTCCCTGGGGCCTTAGGCCTTCCTGTCTTCTGGTTACAGTCTCTCCTGGGATAATTCCATCGATTCCAATATCCTCAAGAAGCACATCTCTTCAAATGACCCTTAAATCTATCTCCCTATTCTAGCCTACGCTTACAAACGCCAGGTCCAGATTCCCAAGAGCTGGCTGGAAATCATAACCAGAGCATCCGTGTGTGTGCCTAAACCCAACACGACCAGACCCAAAGGCATCCACTGTGGGTCAGAAATGGCTCAGTTGTGGTGTTTTCCTTGTGTATTTTAATGAGGATGTTACTGGAGCAGCAGTTTCCCTTCCCTCCTTTCTCTCAGTGTGGCCATGGGGACATTCTTTATGGTCTCTCCATGGGGAAAGTCTGGGCTTCCTGATAGCATGGTTTCCTCTGGGCAAAGCTATCTACATGGTGGCTGAAGATATCGAGGGTGAAATCATTCCATACAGCAAGGCAGAACTTGAGTCCCTTTTCATGACTTGCCATTGGAAGTCACGTGGGGTCACATCCACCAAGTTCTGTGGGAAGACGTTAATCAATATACCATTGATGTGTCCACACTGCAAGCAAAGGGGGATCTCTCTCAGATACACAAGTAGGGAATTAGACTACTTGTTGATGCAGTGTGAAGGAAGGTCTTGTTCGGGTCATCTCTGGACTACCCAATTCACCATACCTTCCCTTAGATCCTCTTCCCAGTTTCCCTTCTGTGCCAAGGGCCTAATTTTGCCATTTCACTTTTGCAGCTGTTTCTGTTCTCTATTCTTAAAACACTCTCTTCAATATCAGGTCCAAACTACTCTCAGTATGGTTAAGGGTGATGCCCACACACTCTCTCCTCCAGTTCCTCTTCTTTCCTCTCCACTGTTCCTCCATCTTTCTTCCTACAGCAAGCCCTGATCATGTCCCGCCTCTGCAGGATATGCACAGAGCGGGGATTCTTCCTCTTGAATTTTCCTGAAAACCCTTGTGGACTCTCGCTGATCCATTGAGTTAGGTGGGATGCTCTTGTTCTGACATTGGAAGACTTTCATAATATTCATTCGTTCATTTACTCATTCAGAGCACCCACGGTATCAGAGACTGTGCCAATGATAACATGGGCACCACGATGAGCATCTCCTTTGCTTTCATGATGCCTCCAGATAATGGGGGGAGGATAAACATTTATTGATTTATTCAGAACATATTTAATATTTTGGACATGTGACCGTTTGCTAGACATGGCCCTTATCCATTCTAAGTGGGAAGACAGTAATCAACATAACACTGATATGTCCATATTGTATCTTATTTGACCCAATGATCGTGATTTTCTGCTGTTCTTCTTCTTGAAACACATGCTTGTTTTGGTCCACTTTTGCACCACTGTGACTAAACACTTGATCCCAACAACTTATAAGAGGATTTGGGGCTCATGGTTTCAGAGGTTTCAGTCCATAGATGGCTAACTTCATTGCTCTGGGCCCAAGGTGCAGCAGCACCTTGTGGGGGGAAGGGGTGGTGGAGAAATGCTACTCCCCTCATGGCAGCCAAAAAGGAGAGAGAGACAGGGGTGTGAGGGGGTAGCCAGGGAAGATGTACCCTTCCAGGGCACACCTCCAGCTAGATCCACCTGCCTGCAGTTACCACCCAATCAGTCTATTTATACTAGGATGAACTGATTAGGTTACAGCTCTCATAATCTAATGATCTTATCTCTGAATATCCCTGCCTTAACAGAAGATTTGGGAGGACACCTCACATAACATTCTCCCCTTGGCCCCCCAAATCTCACACCCATCTAACAATGCAGAACACATTCAATCCATTTCCAAGTTCCCATATTTTTAACAGTTTTAGCCTGGCCCAAAAGTCTAGTCCAAGTCCAAAGTCTCCTCTGAGACTCAAGGCAAACTCTTGGCTGTGAGCCCCTACAAAAATGAAAAAAAAACAAGTTACATATATCAAATATACAGTATATATTTCCATTCCAAACAGGAAGGAATAGGGATATAGAAAGAAGGTATGGGGCCAAAGCAAGAACAAAACCCAGCTAGACAAACAGGTCCCCTAAATTCATTTACAGCATCTGGGACACATGGCCATGCAGTGTGTGATATGCTCTCCAAAGGACTTGGGCAGCTCTATGCCTTTGGCCTGGCTTGTCACAGCCCATGTGGTCTTTCTTTTCGCCTAGCTTTCTTCATAGCCACCAGCTTTCCTTGGCAGAAAGTTCACATTACTGGCATCTCTTACTTCCAGGGGTCTCCAATACAGCTTCAGCTTCACCCTCACAGCTTTCATGTATTGTCCTCTCATGAGCAGCCCACAGGGTCTCTGCATCGGCTACATTTTGCCTGGTGTCCCAGGCCTTCCTCTGAAACCTCCATGGAAGCTTCCATGACCCCCTAACTCCAGCATTCTGCATTCCAGCAGAATCAACATCCTGTATATGATGTCAAGGTCTGTTGCCAGCTCCTGAAATACCTGCCCACCCACCCTGAAATCATGGCTACGGTGGCTTTTGAGTGCCTGTGTGGTTCAGCATGGTAAAAAAAAAGTTCATTGCCAGAATATAACACAAGCAGCCTCCAGTCCAATTCCCAATAGAATTCTTATTTCCCCCTGAAACTTCGTGAATGTGGTCTGCATTCCTTTATCATTCTGGTATTCTAAGCTTCCACCAGATTTACCTATGAAGCTCCAATTACAACATTCTAAAGCTTTTTCAGTAAACATCTCTGAACTTTTCAAAATGTCTTCTGCCAATCATCTCCAAAAGTTTTTGAGATACGTGGTCAGGTTAGTTACACAACAACTCCACTTATCCGTGCCAATTTCTGTTTTAGTCGGCTTTTGTGTCACTATGACCAAAATACCCAAAAAAGAACAACATAGAGGAGAAATTTTTATTTGGGGCTCAGGTTTCAGAGGTTTCAGTCCATAGATGGCTAACTTCATTGCTCTGGGCCCAAGGTGCAGCAGCACCTTGTGGGGGGAAGGGGTGGTGGAGAAATGCTACTCCCCTCATGGCAGCCAAAAAGGAGAGAGAGACAGGGGTGTGAGGGGGTAGCCAGGGAAGATGTACCCTTCCAGGGCACACCTCCAGCTAGATCCACCTGCCTGCAGTTACCACCCAATCAGTCTATTTATACTAGGATGAACTGATTAGGTTACAGCTCTCATAATCTAATGATCTTATCTCTGAATATCCCTGCCTTAACAGAAGATTTGGGAGGACACCTCACATAACATTCTCCCCTTGGCCCCCCAAATCTCACACCCATCTAACAATGCAGAACACATTCAATCCATTTCCAAGTTCCCATATTTTTAACAGTTTTAGCCTGGCCCAAAAGTCTAGTCCAAGTCCAAAGTCTCCTCTGAGACTCAAGGCAAACTCTTGGCTGTGAGCCCCTACAAAAATGAAAAAAAACAAGTTACATATATCAAATATACAGTATATATTTCCATTCCAAACAGGAAGGAATAGGGATATAGAAAGAAGGTATGGGGCCAAAGCAAGAACAAAACCCAGCTAGACAAACAGGTCCCCTAAATTCATTTACAGCATCTGGGACACATGGCCATGCAGTGTGTGATATGCTCTCCAAAGGACTTGGGCAGCTCTATGCCTTTGGCCTGGCTTGTCACAGCCCATGTGGTCTTTCTTTTCGCCTAGCTTTCTTCATAGCCACCAGCTTTCCTTGGCAGAAAGTTCACATTACTGGCATCTCTTACTTCCAGGGGTCTCCAATACAGCTTCAGCTTCACCCTCACAGCTTCATGTATTGTCCTCTCATGAGCAGCCCACAGGGTCTCTGCATCGGCTACATTTTGCCTGGTGTCCCAGGCCTTCCTCTGAAACCTCCATGGAAGCTTCCATGACCCCCTAACTCCAGCATTCTGCATTCCAGCAGAATCAACATCCTGTATATGATGTCAAGGTCTGTTGCCAGCTCCTGAAATACCTGCCCACCCACCCTGAAATCATGGCTACGGTGGCTTTTGAGTGCCTGTGTGGTTCAGCATGGTAAAAAAAAAGTTCATTGCCAGAATATAACACAAGCAGCCTCCAGTCCAATTCCCAATAGAATTCTTATTTCCCCCTGAAACTTCGTGAATGTGGTCTGCATTCCTTTATCATTCTGGTATTCTAAGCTTCCACCAGATTTACCTATGAAGCTCCAATTACAACATTCTAAAGCTTTTTCAGTAAACATCTCTGAACTTTTCAAAATGTCTTCTGCCAATCATCTCCAAAAGTTTTTGAGATACGTGGTCAGGTTAGTTACACAACAACTCCACTTATCCGTGCCAATTTCTGTTTTAGTCGGCTTTTGTGTCACTATGACCAAAATACCCAAAAAAGAACAACATAGAGGAGGAAATTTTTATTTGGGGCTCAGAGTTTCAGAGGTTTCAGTCCATAGATGACCAGTCCATTGCTCTGGACCTAAGGTGAGGCAGCACACCATGGGGGGAGGGGATGGCAGAGGAGTGATGCGCCCCTTCTGGTGGCCACAAAGCAGAAAGAGAAGGAGGGGGGCTGTAGGGAAGATGAGTCTTTCTAGGGTACAGCCCCAGTGACACCCCTCCTCTAGTTATGCCCCACCTGCCTACTACCCAGACAGTCCATCCAAACTAGGAAGAACTGACTAGGTCATAGTTCTCATAATCTGGACATTTCACCTTTGAATATTCCTGCATTAACAGGAGCCCTTTTTTTTTTTTGGAGGGTGGGACACCTCATATCCAAACCATAAAAACGACCTTGAATAAAATGGACTATTTAGTTCCCTTTTGTGTCCACAAAGCTTCCATTTCTTTATTTTACCTCTGTGGGCCTTGTTGTCTGAAATTCTCTTTGTTCCTCCCTGGTTTTCAAAATCTGTCTCAAATCTCATATGCTGCAAGAAACATCTCACTCTACTTTCCAATTTAATGTGGATTACTCTTCCCTCATTCCTTTACACCATACGTTTGCATCTTCTACTCCTTATATTCTGCTTTGTATAATAGACAATTATGTATGATATGAGGCTGTTCTATTGGATCATTAGACCCTTGAGAGCAAGAACTATGTTCTACACGTCTTTATTGGACTTGTTACCTATACTTATGGTAGATACTCAATATTTATTCATGGCAATGAAATTGAGAAGTCTATGGGCTGTTGAGTGTCAGTAGGAATCCTCTCTCTTCTGTCAGAGTCGCTTTTTCTCAGCCAGGGTCTTATATTGCCCACCAGACTTACGTCTTAAAAGCTTAGCAATCCTTTAGGAAAGAGAGTAACTCTTGCTGAGTTCCAGAATTTGAGCATCATTGATTCAATCGAGTTCACATGCACAGCCCTGAGCCAATCATGGCCATTCTCTGTGCCACCACATCCCAGAAGAGATGGAGGACCATCGAGCTCTTGAGAAGAAGAAGGAGGCATTGTCAAGTAGTGCTATGAGAAAGGCAATCTGATGGGTGTGTGGAAGCCTAGGCTCATGGCCCAAAGGGGGAGTCTGAGTTCCAAGATGGGAACCTCAATTTCCCCACTATTGAGAAGATCAGTCAAACAAAAGAACAGAGAAAATAAATTCCAGGAGACCTAAAATGAAAGGCCATGGGCAGTATGGTGCTAATCTTGGTTGTCAACTTGACTGGCTTGAGAGATGCCTAGAAAATTGGTGAAGCACACTTTTTGGTGTTTCCAGAGCCTATTGGCAGGTGGCTCAGAAAACTGAGTGAAGAAGACCCACCATTAATGTGGCTGTCACCATCCAATAAGCTGGGGTGGGGAGGATAATAAAACAAGACGTGGAAAAAGGGAAGAAGCTCATGGATGTATGAACGCCTGACTCTTCTTGAGCAGTTGTGGGTTTTGCTGCTACCACAACCCATGGATATTGGACTCCTGCTTCTTCAGCCTTCGAACATGGACTTGCACCGGAGGCTCTTTGGGGCTCCCAGTACCTTTGGCCTCTGACCAGGACTTCACCATTGTCCTTCTTATTCTAAGGCTTCCAGCTTCTTATACTGAGCAGCTCCTGGTTTCTCCAACTCTCCAGCCTGCAGATAGACATTAATGGGACTATTCAGCGTCCAATCACATAGGTCAATCTAGTGAATTCCTTTTATAATTTCATATGCATTCTACTGGTGGTGTTCCCCTGGAGAACCCTAACACACCCAGCCTTTAGGACTGACCTCAGGCCCAGAAGGCAGCAAGGAAGTCATTAGATTGACAACAGAACAGAGTCAGGAAACCCGAGGAATTTTCTGACTGTGCCACTAGCTCTCCACATGACCTTGGGCAAATCATTTAACCATTCTGAACCTCAGTTTCCTCATTTCTAAAACAAGTCAGGAGGGCTGTGTGGTCACTGACTTCCTCTTCCGTTCTGACAGCCTGCAGCATTTCTAATCTGAGTGTAGCTGTTCCTCCTTCACAATCGCTCTGGAGTTCACTTCTCCCTGCCCAATGGTCTCAGTCTTGACAGAATCATTAAGATTGTAACCTCCTGCACTTACCAGAGGATCACTTAATCTCTCTTTGCCTCAGTTATTTTGTCTGTGAAATGAGAATAATAAGAGTCCCTACCTTTTGGGATAGTTCTGGGGATTAAATTAAATTAATATATGTAAAGTGCTTAGGACAAAGTGAGGCAGATTATAAGGGCAACATAGTTGCCAACTATTATCAAAATTATTTGCTGTGATGGTTCCTGGGTTCTCTGCACACGAGGGGGGACTGAAGTCAGGACATGGAAAGACGGTCAGCGGTTGACAGATACATCCCCTTGTTTATTCACATAATTCATCACTGGTCTCAGTGACAGTCCACTTTGGGCTTGAAGAAGCAGAGCAGTGTTTCATAAGTATGGTGGCCATATTTTTGGAATCCCAAATTAGAGTATATCATTTTGTAATTCTGATTACACTTGTTAGGCAAATGGAATAGATCATTTGAAACAAACACTGTCCTACATTTTTGCCATAATTATGTGTCCATTTTGTTTGCCTGAATCCTCAGTCCCTCAGCAAGCACTCTCACAAGCCCTAGCACCACCACGAGGGTTTGGCCCGGCCAGGACACTCACCCTAAGAACTGTTTTTCACATGCTGCAGGGAGAGAGATCAGCATGTAAGGACGTAGGGATACAAAACACACACTCACATCCCCTCCTTTTTTTTTTTTTTTTTTTTCTTCCAAAGGCTGAAGTTTCTCCAATTTCAGATTCCTCCAGCAAATTCCAAATGAATCATTTTCTAAAACTTCTCTTGTCAGTACTGCCTCTGAGTGCCAACTTCTAATCTGCAGAAAATAAAATAAAACAAAATGAGAAGGCATGAAATGGATGGGTCCTTCTGGCTTCTAGAAACAGCCCCATTTCATTTGTTATTGGAATTTTGTTTCCCAAACCCAGGTTTTTATGGTGAGGCCCCTTTCCTTAACCTTTACCTAAGTTCAGAGGACCAGTGACTTTTCTTGACTCTGAAGACTGAGGGCCTGGGTCAAAACAGCAGCTCACATCTGGGTTTCTATCTTCCAAGGGGTTTGTTTCTATTTCTATATCGTACCTGTTTCTCACAACTACCCTGTGGGTGAGTACTGTTATTATTACCATTTTACAATCAGGAATAATGGAGGTTCAGAGAAAGAAATTGATTTGACCAAAGACAAAACAAAAATTCATGTTTCAGCAAGAGCAAAACTCTGTATCTGACTTCTACTTCAAATTTTTCCCAAGATTGACAAATAAGATTTTCCTCATAGGACACATCTAGTCCTCTGGTAGTGTCTGACCAGAGTTCAGCCTTGAAAAAGATTCTAAGGTCTTTCCTAGGGCTACAATGGATTAGCAATTTCAGACACAGTATTGGATGTAAATGTGGTACCACATATGCCAGGTACTCACCATCTCCAGGCTATCTTATTATATCTGAACTCTTTAGCCACATGCATATATTTTGGCAATCTATAAATCATTATGTCTCAGAAATATCTCTTTTATTTAGTTGCAAGTAAGCTCAGATACACTTAAACCAAAAGAAAAGAACTTATCATAAGAACACTGAGGTATCTCTTGGAATCTAGTAGGAAACCTTGACAGTCTTCTCTGTGGACTGGAACCAACAGCGGACTTGTCAGCAGGAACCCAGGCAGACGCTCTCTGTCACTTTCTTTCTCCATTTGCTTTTCCCTCTCTAATTCTTCTGTCCCCTCACCCCCAACCCCCTTTCCCTTTCCCACTTCCCTTCCTCTAGAGCAATACATTCATTTCTGCCTCCATCTCTTTGGCCATTTGCTTCATTCTTCTTTTTCTGAGGATTGACTTTCTCTCTTCCAGGAGCGACTTGTAATCAAATCAAGAGCAGCACTTTCCAATGGAAATGTAGTATGAGCCACAATTGTAATTTAAAATTTTCTATCTTGTAGTCACATTTTGAAGAAATAAATCAAAAGGGCAAAAATCATTTTTAAAAAATAAATTTTAACCAATATGTTCAACATAATATTTAGCGTGTAACTCTATATAAATATTTTAATGAGATATTCTGAAGTTTTTCTTCATATGAAGTCTTTGAAATTCAATGTATAGTTTATATTTATAGCATACTTCAATTTGGGTTGGTCACATTTCAAATGGCCAGTGTTTGGTGGCTACCAAACCAAATAGCACATATCTATGTCCACGTTTCTTTGATTCTGCAGTCAGCAGGGATAGGCTGACATCTCTGACTCTCCATTTCAGGCTTTCAAGACAGAGAAACTGATTGGCTCACACAGAGTCAGGTGTCCTTATCTCATCCAATCATCTGAGTCAGGAAGACAAGAGTCATATTCCATAAACATGGCGGCCACAGTAGAGGGCAGTTCCCACAGAAGAGATCAGAGGACTTGCCTGAGCTTAATGTGTGCCTATGACAAAATGTGTACCCACAACTTGTTAAGATGAATCATCTAGTGTCACTCAAATTCTCCAGAAGATTCTAGAAGTTCTTAATAATCTTGCATTTGAGAATATAAGACAAACAATTTCTGCAAGCCAAGAGCAAGCCAAGGAGGATAGTGTGCTGCCACCTGAGGGAGCTAAGCCAAGCCTGGATCCCTAGTTCCAGACAGACCCAGCTCTGCCCAAGAGAAGGCACCGTGCAAGACACGCTCAGTGCTGGGTAAGGAGTCCAAGACAGAGGCTGGGAAGAAGAACCGTTGTGATCACGTCCTCAAGTTCAGGACTCATCTTCAAGAATAAAATTAATTCAAGAAAGACAATCTCGTGCAGCTTGGGAAACTGCCCTGGCCCTCTGGCCCCGGGGCCTCAGGACAGAACATTTTTCATGCCATTTGCCAACACCCAGGGAGCTCCCCTTTATACAGGCGTCTTCCAGTGCCACAAACGGTTTTTTTGTGGAAACATCCAGTAATCTCTGGTTTTGTTTATGGAAGCTCTTCAATATGAAGAAGGCTTAAGTCCCTAATGAGCGCAGAGGAGGCAGCTGCTCCTTGTCTTCTCGGGACGCTGGGGCTTCTCTGAGGCATTAATCCCCTCGCTTAGTTAACTGCTCTCATTTTATGAGGTAAGTGTTTCAGTCTGTTACAGCTCCTCAGGTAATGACAGTGACAGAAAAAGATGCTCACTGCACATGACAGCTACTCTGAGAGCAGCAGATACTGTATAAGGGGAGAAGGAGACAGACAAGAATCCCAGGAGCCTCGCTCTTGGGCTGAGCACTAATCATGGGATCAACATTTCTCAAAAATGTCGTCCGCGAATCACGTCTTTCTGCCACCTCAATACCTGCCAAGCTTCCCACTTCTCTTAGGATAAAATCCCAACTCCTGATCACGGCCTCCAAGGCCTTGTTCAGGCCCTGCCTGCACCTGTGGCTTCATCTTGCAGAACTCTTTGATTCCAACATTGGTCTCCTTTCTACTCTCTGGTCATGGCAGCCCCTCAAAACCTTCCCCAGCCCTCCGTGGTTCAAGAATCAACTCAAATGCCACTTCTTCACGGAGTCCTTGCCTGACCCTTGCGTAGGGCTCGCCCCTCGCCCCTCCCTGCAGGCCATTCTACTACCGCCTGTTTCACAGCACTGTTCTTATATCAGATGCTCTTGTTTACTCCTCTGCGTGCTTCTTCATCTTCTCCATGGAATGTGAACTCTTTGAGGGAAAGACAGGATTAGCTTATGAACCTCTGAACCCCAGGCTTCTTCCCAAGAGCACCTGGCACACAGTAGGAGCTCAGGAGATATTTGTTGAACACATAACTCAACTGTCTGGGGTGCTCCAGACCCACTAAGTCACAGCCTCTGAGAGCAGCACCTGGGGTCTGCATTTTCGCCTGATGATTTGCACGCACCCTGGCGGCTGAGAAAAACGGCACTATTTTGATCCGTGCTGGCCACAGCCTACCTTTCCCTCTGCTCCTCCACCTAAAGGCTCTGTCCTGCCTGAGACTATGAGGCAAAATACAGGGAGTTTAAATCTCTTCCACCTCCGTGGCTCAGTTTTTTTTTTTTTTTTTTCTGTGACTGTGCATCACAGGATGGTGTACTAGGAGGAGACCAAGCGACCTCAGCGAGTACAGGAACCAGGTGGATTTTCATCATTGCTTATCCCCAGCACTGAGGAAAGTGCCTGCTGCAAAGAGGCAATAAATATTTGTAAAATCAATCCATCCATAAGCAAATGAATGAGCACTGATTTGAGTCTTGACCACACGCTAGACACCAAATATGGCAGATATGCCCATAACTGCATGTGGCTCAAGTCAAGCAGGAAGGAAAAAGTAAAAATCTGTAATTAGGATGTAAGCTATATGCACAAGGTGCTGCAAGCCTCAGAGCCAAGAGGAAATGTTAGCTCTGTGTTGTTTATGCACTCTTAGATAAGTCTGATAACTTTTCATGTTATTATCTATAGGCATAAATTTTACTTTTCTTAAGAGAGAGTAGAGAATAGTACTTCCTTGCCACCATCATTTTCTTACTGTTCTAGACTGTTTTCTGGTGCTATAACAGAATACCTGAGACTGGGTAATTTGTCAAGAAAAGAAGTTTATTTGGACTTATGGTCTGGAAGACCAAGAGCATGGCTCTAACATCTGCTCAGTTTCTGGAGAGGGTCTCATGCTGCTCTGCACATGGAGGAAAAAGCAGAAGGGAAAGAGAGTGTGTGAAAGAGGAAGAAGTGATAGCCTACCCATTTCTGAGAGAAAAGCATCACTCCGTTCATGAGGATGGGTCTCTTATGATCCAAGCACCACCCACAAGGCCCTGCCTCCCCACATCAACTATTCTGGAGACCAAGTTTCAGCAAGAGTCTTGGTGGGGACAAACCATAGTTAACCATAATATCAACCGTGCAAAAGGCAGCCAACATCTCTGGGCCTCAGTGTCTTTCTCTTAAATCAGCCTCACGAGAGCATTTTTTTTTTTTTTTTTTTTTTTTTGTCATGAGAATTAAATAATACAGGTGAAAAGCTTCGCCCAGGACCAAGACACAGTGAGCACTCCACATACATCAGCTATTCGCTTCATGTAGTTTCCATACCCTCTAAACTCTATATCTAGCTCCTCTTTCAGGCACATTGAAAACAAAACAAACAAATGCATTTTTACACATTTATTTTACCACTAGTTAATGCAAGAGGGAATATTAGCCCCAGCCTCTGCCCAAGTTAAGACAAAGCCCAGGTTAATGGAGTCTGAAATTAATTGGTTTTCTTCTGATGATGATGTTGTAATTTCGAATTTAGGTCTTTTCTCCCTGGGTGGAAAAGGCACTTCACTATGACATCGCAGAGAACGGTCTTCCCATAACTGGTGAAACTTCAGCAAAAAAAAAAAAAAAAAAAAAAAAAAGACGAAAGAAAGAAAGTTTAATTATAATAAAATCATATGGACACACCAAGATCTTTTACCATGAGAAACCTAGACTTCAGTCCAAAAGGAATCTTAAATAGACAAGCTACTGTCTATGCGTTAGAGAGCTTTGAGGCCCATGAAAAATGGGGACAGCGGTGTCCGTTAATAATTCTCTCTTAGCTGGTAGATTCCTGAACTTTGTGGTGACCGAAACCACATGCCCTGGCTTGCTGGGGACAGTCCCAGTTTATGCTGGTCACTGCTCCTTCTTAATAATTGCACTCTGTTGCCTCCTCAGAAGTGCTCCATTTCGGATCACCAATTACGTGGTCTCTGCTCGTGGCCTTTCATGTCCCCCAGCAGAGAACCTGGGCCAGCTGTCCATTACGTAATGGATATCTGAGAAGAGCAGCTTATAAAGAGGGAAGGTTTATTTTGGCTCACAGTCCCACAGGGCGCAGATCAGGATCGGTTGGCCCCGTTACCTCTGGACCTGTGGTGAGACAACACTTGGTGGCAGGAAGTGCTCAGAGAGCCGAGCGCGGCTCACCTCAGGGAAGGGACTGGAAAGAGGGAAGAAAAGGCAGGGGCTGGGGTCCTATCATTCCCTTTTGAGGGCACACCCCCAATGACCCAAGACCTCCACTAGGCCCCCCTCTGAGGGTCTCCACCACCTGCCAATAGCACCAGGCCTCGGACTGAGGATTGAACACGTGGGCCTTTGGGGAGCGTTTAGGATCCAAATTACAGCAGAACCCAAGGCGCAACCTGGAGGAAGTGTGAGGCTCCATTTGCAGAACCCTTGTTATGTGCTGACCAGGTGTTGAACACCCACCATGTATAATTCTCTCATCCCTCCCCACGAGACACAGATGAGACTTCCAGAGGACTTGGGTACGGAGAGATCACCTTCCCGGTCACCTCCTGGAACACGCATCTGAGAGTAGAGCTTGATGATTTGGAGCCATTTCTGGCTCCCTGGGGATTGAGCTCCTAGCATCCCACCAGGGACATGAATCATTCCTTTGTCCCGTGTTCGCATGCTGCATATGCTTGGGTACGGAGAGACCACCCCCTTGACCACATTCAGCACTGAAACCACCACATGTGCTAAGTCAAATCTTAAAGCCAACACACCCTTTGAAATGTAAATAGCTTCTTTCTGGATGTCTCATTACCAAATGCAAAATTCATTCATTGGATTTGAACTGGTCACATTTTTTCTGTCTCGTTTTTTTTTTGCGGGTGCCTAAGCGCATACTTGGTCTGCCCGTGCTCACAAATCTAGAACTGCTCCCCATTGCCCAGCAAGGAAGTGCTACATGTGCCCATTTTACAGGTAAGATACCCGAAGTTTGAAGGGATCACCCTATTGTCACGCCCCATTTCCTCAGTTTTAAAACATCATGTTTAGCACTCATCACATTTTAACATTTCTGGAATAAGGGTATTCTCACCACAGAAGTTCCTTTCCAGCATAGTGTTTCTCTCCGGCCCATTTGCATTATTTTAATGAGCTATCTCACACCCCATCGCCTCTCTGAAAAAGGCATGGCTCCAGGACACATACTAAACAGCTGAGTTGACCTGTTCTACTTGATTCCTTATCCTTAACCACTGTGCCATTCTGCACTTAATGAATTTTTGTTAAATGTCAATAGGATTGAAGAGAAAATTTTTAGCAAAACTTAGCTGGCTGCATGTGGGAGTCCAACAAGTAAAACAACCTCCACATCTTTAGTTCTCAGCTTCTTTCTAATATTCTATGTAATGGTCAGGCTGTAAACGGGAGAGTGAGCATGGGGGAGAGAAGACGCACCCCACTGGAAGGGTGAGGAGAGGGGACTAGCAAAAGCAAGGCCTATGGGCAAGGGCCCCCCAATTAGCTTCTCAGACCTCACGGTTTGCAGGGAACAGACATTGCAAATTCCTGATAGATTAAGTCCCACCTTAATTAGACACAGCTAACAGTCCCATGCCTCTATTTCCTCATCTGTGAAATGGATAGAAGAGTCCTTGTGAACTCATTATTATCACTCATCAGCCTCATTTGGCGCCATGCCCCGCCCACCTGGTCTACACACTCATGCACAAATGCACTCACACTTACCAGACATGTTGGTTTTCTTTAACTAGAAGGAAATCAACAAGCCAAGTTCTTTACCTCTCCAGAGTTTTTGCACATTCTCTTCCTTCTTCCTGGAATGTTTTTTTCTCTCTCTTTGAAGGGGAAAATCCATGCTTATGCTTGAGCCTCTTGGAAGAATTGTTACCTGTTCAGAGAGGGCTTTCCTGGCCCTCTTAAACAGAGTCCTGCTCTGCTCTTTCTTTTGTGCTTCCTGCTCATTTTCTTTCTGCCCCTCAATGGAATCTGAAGGGTTAGATTCATTTGTTAATTTATGTCTGTAGCTCAATAGTTACCCACCTATATCCAAGTTTTGTATTCTGCAGTTTCAGTTACAATTAATGATGGTCTGAACATATTAGATGGAAAATTGCAGAAATAAACAATTCACAAGTTTTAAATGGCATATTATTCTGAGTAGCATGACTTGATCTCCTACCATCCTACCAGGGACATGAATCATTCCTTTGTCCAGTGTATGCATGCTGTATATGCTACCTGCCCGTTAGTCACCTAAGAGCCATCTAAGTTATCCACTAACCATTGAGGTATACTGGTGCTTGTGTTCAAGTAACCTTATTTTAACTTATAATGGCCCAAAGCACAAGGACAGTGATGCTGTCAATTTGGATATGCCAAATAAAAGTCATAAAGTGCTTCCTTCACATGAAAAGGTGAAACCGCAAAAAAGATATTTTGAGATTGAGAGATCATATTCATAAAATTATTATTAAAGCATATTGTAATAATTTTTCTGTGTAGATGGTAGTTATTATGTCAACCTCTTACCATGCCTAATTTATGCTTTATCACTGGGTATATATGTATATATAGAAAAAAGCATAGTATCTGTAGGGCTTAGTATCACCTGTATTTTCAGGCATCCACTAAGATTCTTGGATATGGGAGCTACCATACCTGCTGCTGCCACCCCTGGAATATAAACTATCTCACTCCTCTTGTGTCCCTGCACCTATCGCAGAGCCTGGCATGGTGGATGCTCAGTAGAGCATTTTCCAAACTCAATAAATGGAAACTTCAGAATCTAAATCCAGGTCAGTTATAACCAGAAGCCCCACACGGGAGGGACAATGATTTGTCTTGCAACTGGTTTGTTCTCCCACAGGAGACTCGGTCACCTCCAGGAGCCCTAGCCTGTGACTCAGCGTTCCATCCCGGGGTGCCCCTTCCTGTTCACCTCCTAGCACGCGCATCTGAGAGTAGAGCTGGCGTCTCCTGCTTGTGGCTTTGATGATTTGGATCCATTTCTGGCTCCCTTGGGGGAATGGCCGTCTTCCCACACATATTTGTTTAGAGAGCAATGGACGCAGCTTCACCAAGCTCCCATCCCCTGTGCTGGGTGAGGAGCAGCAGTTTTATTGAAGCCTTAGTGCATCGCTTCCTGAATCCGACATTTTCAAACCAGATGCCTGTGGGATTTGGAGAAGCTGAATCAGGTTGGAGACTTTCCTGTCCTTGACAGAGACTCAGTACAGGGTGGTCAACATCCGCAGCATAAAGTCACCTCCAGATCTTAGTTACAAATGCACATTCCCAGCATCCACTACCCCGGGGAGTCTGAGTCAATAGAACTTTTATTACAGTAGTATTTATTCAGAGGATCTTTTGCACTAGGTGTGGTGACAAGTAGCTTTACATACATTATTTGGCTTAATCCAACTAAGCATTCTATGAGGTAGGCACTACTTTTATCCCCATTTATAGATAAAGAAAGTAGGGGATCAGAGAAATTTAGGAATTCTCCTAAGGTCTTACAATTCATGAGTGGATCTCTAAAGCTTTGCTACTCAAAGTGTGGTCCAGTATCAACTGAAAGTTTGTTAGAAATGCAGGTTCTTGGGCCCCACTTCAACCTTCTAAACCCGACTCTGCATTTTAAGATTGTCAGCTGACTAATGTTCACATTGGAGGTTTGAGAACCCTAATTTATCTGACTCAAAGTCATTATCTTTTTCCTCTATACTCTTGCCCAGTGGTTTTCAAACATGAGTCTACATAGAAATCATCTGAGACAGTCTTACATAGGTCATCAGGTATTGGGCCTTATTGGCAGAGCTCTGATTTTGGAATCTGTGCTAAGGCTCAGGAATCAGACTTTAAACCAACAGCCCAAAGAGGGTTGAAAGGTGGAATCACTTTGAGAACACAAAATTACAAATACATTAGCCTCACTTTCCTTGTCTGTTGAGAGTGAATTAGAACAGTTAAAAAAATGAGCTTCTAGCTTATGAAGACTACCCTCTGGCATATCTATGATGAAGAGAGAGAATGGATACTTCAAAACAGTAAAACCTGGAGGTGGAGGGACATTAGAGAGAAGGAGGATGAAGTTCTTCCTTTTATGAGTGCAGAGGTGACAATAGCTTGCTCATGATCTTGCGGCTCGTAAGGCAGAGCCAAAGGACTTGTCCAGTGTATCCATGCTGTATATGCTATCTGCCCGTTAGTCACCTAAGAGCCGTCTAGGTTATCCACCAACCATTAAAATTCTGATTCTTTTCACTCAGACACATCACCCAAAACAAAGTGCAGCAGCTCAGCTGAAAATTATAATGCCCTGGCACACTTTTTTTAAAAATATATTTTTAGTTGTAGTTGAACACAATAGCTTTATTTTATTTATTTATTTTTATATGGTGCTGAGGATCGAACCCAGCGCCTTGCATGTGCTAGGTGAGTGCTCTACAGCTGAGCCACGACCCCAGCCCCTCTGGCACACTTTGATGTATGAACTCATTAAAATCTCACAACAGCCCATAAGGTGGGTACAATTATCCCCATCACACTGATGAGGAAACTGAGGCACAGAGAAGATGAGTTACCTTCTCAGCTAGTAAGGGAGAGTGCCAGGATTCAAACCCAGACAGTCTTAAAAGTTTAGATTTTTAGGGTAAGAATGTACAAAGGGATGGATGAATGGATTAATTAAACGTGGAACGACCTCACACTATCCCAGAATACCCTCTCTGTTCATTTCCTTCCCTTTGTCTCAAGCAAGCTGAAGTGAAAATGCTCCACATCCCCTTGGCATCTGATCAGGAGCGTGGAAGTTGGAGTCTGACCCGAACCCAAACCTGGTTTTTCTGCTCATTAGCTGTATGACTTTGAGAAAGTCGCAGGATCTGCTTAAGCATTGTTTTTTCCCCTAATATAGAAGAGAGAAGCAATAACACTGGCAGTCTCCTAGGGTTGTGGTAATGAAAATAAGATAATGCCACTCAAACTCATGACTATTTTAAACACTGACATATATTCTTACAGCCATATTTGGTTTTTAAATGAGCTTGAAGTTGTTTTAATAGCTCGAAAGCCCCCTGAGGGCAAGAAGCTGTTTCTAGAACTTGCTTATGGCCACAACTGGGTGCATTAATGAGCCCTGGCTCAAAGATAGGAATCAGCGCCAGAGCCAGCCATCCTCCCACATCCGGAGGGAGGGAGGACGAAGGGAGGGAGGGAGGAAGGGAGGGAGGGAGGGAGCTCTTCTTGAAGGCAAAGTTTCCCTGACCTGTCTCTCACCCGGCTTCTCCTTTTACAGAGAGAAGGCGGTGATGTGCAGAGGAACTTCCAACAAGTGCAGAAGATGAACTTGGCTTTAGAGGAAACTTACCTTGAAAAATAATTGGACTGGCATCGCCAGCAGACCCTTCCCATCCTGACCTATGACGGTGGGCCAATCACTTCACCTCTCTGGGTCTCTATTTCTCTCCCTGTAAAATAACTGGGATACCTACCTAGGTCTTTAAGGGCTCTTGCCAGTACTAACATTCTAATTCTTCGAGTCCTTTTTCAATGACTCTTATTAATTTCCCCATCCAGCCCTCTTAGGCTTCACTGTGGCACACTGATAGGAAATGAAATGGGAGGTACATAAACAGTATTAAATATTATGGCATCTATGAAAATTTGAGCACCTACTATGTGTCACCCACTACGTTAGTGCTGGCACAGGTAACCTCCAGGACAACCATAGGAGGTAAAAGTGTTGCTCTACTGTTACAGATGAGAAAAGGGAGCTCAGAGAGGTTAAGACGCATGCCCAAGGTCACACAGCTAAGTGGCCTAGGTGGAATTAGAAACCAGTTTTTGTGTGTATGTGATCCAGGATATATCATCAGCTTAAAACAAAGCAAAATGGTAAATAGTATGTGTAATATACTACATTTGAAGCAAGGAAAGGTTGTGAGTGCAACTTATCTGTATGTATGTCTATGCCATATCTTTATATTTATGCAGTAGAAAGAAAAATCTTCAATTTCTAAGTGGCTCCTTATAGGGAGAAGAAGGAATTGAGTAGACAGGGCAGGGATTTCTTTTAATATATCTCATTTTTAAAAAATACTCCCTGTAAACTCAAAGTTAAATGAAACGTAACTAACCAGTCATTGATATAACCAAATACAAAGGAATTATTTGAAGTGTAAATCATAGTTATCTGGCTGTACATTCTTACTAAGATATCTCCTCAGGAAAAAAGGAACTGGAGAAACAAATTTTATTAATCACCTGGTGGCGACGATACTGGTGCTGTTCTGAGGCCGTTGTGAGTGCAGTGTGTCATAAATCAAATGAACGATTTTGTGAGTGACATTGAAAACCGGGAATTTCAAGATAGGAGAAAAGAAATACGAATGTAAGATCGATGACAGTGGCTAAAATCCCATAATCCTGAATTTGAATAGAATCTATCTGTTTGATACGTACCCGCATGATACATATTTCCTCTTTTTATTCACAGGAAGAATCTAGAAACAGCCATGCAGAAATACTGAGCACTCCTTTTGCCTAGATTGCTATCTCTAAATGCATTTCTCAAAGACAGACCGGGACTCCTTGGAGAAATGACTGATTTGATGTCCAAAGCAGGAAATGTACAAAATAAGCCTGGAGAATTTTTGTCACACCAGAAAGCAAGGAAAGCCATCAAAGACTTACTAGGATTGTGTCAAAGGACTCCGGAGGAAACTGGAAGAGGCTCTGGTTGGCCAAGGGTGGAATCACTTGAGCATTAATAACATTCAAATCCACATCTAATATCTCTTAATCCACGATATTTAAAAACATCACAGTGCATAAATGCATTCTACTGTCATGTATAACTAACTAAAACAAATTAAACATTTTTTAAAAAATAAAAAATAAAAACATTCATTAGTCATCCTTAGAGATTTTTGCAGAATCAACACATTATTTGGAAAATTGGTAAACAAAGGGAAAGAATTGAACATTAATCATGTTTATCTATAAGAACAATGTCTCAGCATAACCAAGTAGTTAATGCTGGAAAGTTTCTCTGTATAGAAGCGTTCTGGCTAATAATATTTTCAAAGATGGACTATAGAATTAGTTCATCACCCTTTTGCAATCCCTAATGAACAAATGTGTCTAAGCAATGATCAATGACAGCTCCCACTGCAGAGAGACAGTGTGTGTCTCCTGATGGAAGAAAAAAGCATCGGCAACCAAGTAGCTTTGCCAAAAAAACATTGATTAGGAATTTAATCAAAATTCAACATCTAACTCTGACTTAACAGGAAACACAGGGGACAAGGTATCTGTGAAATGTCACCACAGAGAGGTTATCGGCAAGATCAAGGTGTGGGAAACTTTACAAGACAACCCACCTAGTTACTTCTACAAAATACTTGCAAGGGACATTTTTTTTTTTTTAAAACGAGAGAGATGCAGGGAGAATCTAAAGATTACCAAGGACCTATGAGGTCTAGAAATCAATTAAAAGGTGTGGATCTCAGCATTAGAATTGTATTCTAATCCAATTGAACAAATAAAAACAAGCAACAACAACATTTGCAAGACTATTGAGAAGTGCATAAATATCTATTAACTATGGTGACATCAAGAAGTCACCATAGTAGATCACGATATAAATTACATCATAATTACAAATACATCACATGTCACTCAACAACAGGAATGCATTCTGAAAAGTGCATCAGGCAATCTGGTCATTGCATCAACGTCACAGAGTGTACTTATACAAACCCAGATGACAGAAGGCAGTCACTTTATGTGGCCTCTCCATACCATCAAAAGATCCAGTAAATGGTAGGCATGAGGCTGCTATGAGTGTAATGTGGCATACTGTTCTACAATAAACTTTTTTTTTAATAAGTAAAAACCATTCCTCTAAAATAACGATAAACAGTATAGCATGGTAAATATATGAACCAGTAACACAGTCATTTATTATCATTATCAAGTATTATTACTGTACCATATAATTTTAATGTTGAATCACATGTAATTAAGTCATATTGGTGCCCTTTTATGCAACTGGCAGCACGACAGGTTAGTTCACACAACATCACCATGGAAACATGAGTAATGCATTGCACTGAGACCTTGACCTTAGAATGGCTATGACGTCATCAGGCAATAGGAGTTTTCCAGCTCCACTGTAATCTTATGGACCACCAGCCTATATTGTCCAAAATAATACTTTAAGTCACTAATATTTTTTTTTTTTCTTTCTTTTTGGTACCAGGGATTGAACTCAGGAGCACTCGACCATTGGGCCACATCCACAGCCCTTTTTTTCTTTTTGTATTTTATTAGAGACAGGGTCTCACTGAGTTGCTAAGTGCCTCACCATTGCTGAGGCTGGCTTTGAACTCACGATCCTCCTGCCTCAGCCTCCCAAGTGCTGGGATTACAGGCATGCGCCACCCCACCTGGCTTAAGTCACTAATATTTTTTTTAACTATTGCAGAGCCTTTATCTTATAGAGAATCATGCTGAAACATTCCCAGATGGAATCGTGTGCAGTCTAGGAGTTGCCTCATAGCAATGCAGGAGGAGAGAGTCTGTGGATACGGATGAGACATGACTGGCCATGAGTTATCAATTTTGGAGATGATGGTGGGAGTCATTATACTATTCTACTTTTGAATGTTTGAAATTTTCCACAATAAAATCCGTAAACGCAAAACTCTTGCAAGGCCACCTATGGAGAATCCTAAATGCATGGCCTTTATTTCCGTGGCTCCTGTGTCCAGGGGTTTGACAGTGATGCATGCACCTCCTTGAGTGGAGAAATCTGGCTCTCCTCTCCTCTGTCCTGTTCAGAGCCATCGATCTTCAAAGCCGTGGTCTCACTCACCCCGGGGTAAAACGGCACAAAATGAGAGGCCCGAAAGCAAGTGCCAAAGTTATAGTCTCAGCAGCAGAAATCAATAATCCTCTATGGAGCTTGAGGGGGGATAAGGCACCTCAATACCTGGCCAGAACGGCAGCGCTGAGAGGTAGCGAGTTTTGCTTGCTTCATTTCTCTGCATTTCCTCCAGGGAGCCTCCATTTACCTGCAGGGCTTAGAGCCCTGCTGGTTGGTCCAGTCTCCATGGAGATTCCCACAGTCTGCTGGGGGAGTAGGAGCTGGCAGTGGAGGAAGTAGCCACCACTCCAGAGCCGTTTCTTTCCCAGAGTTCTGACCTCACTCTGCAGGGTTCTCGCTAGCTCCCTGTGGTCCGGTGGGTGTGGGCTACACCACTTGTGTGGTCCACTGCACAGCATCCTCCAGTCTCCTTCCTCCCTTCAACCTCTGCTCCTGCCCCCCACCACCGACCCCTCCAACCATTGCATTCTGCACATTGCAGTCAGATGAACTTCTCAAAGCCCAGACCTTACTGAACCAAATGGCTGTGGATTCAAATCCATTACTCCAGGGCTGAGGACCCACATACTCAACACCAGCATCTGCACATCTATCCTCCTCTGGACTGACTTCACACCACAGCCCCCCCCCCCCATCCTTTCTGCTCTCCAGCACCCCTGACTTTCTTGGCTCAGACTATTGTAACATGCCCATGATTCATTCACTCACTCAACAAATATTAGTTGAGGATATACTATGTCCTATGCAGACATACAACTTAAACAGCTCCACAGATTCTTCCGATCTTAGCTTGAATGTTACTTTATCAGTAAACTTTTTTCTAACTTTGTGTCCCTGATTCAGGCTCTTATGGCATAAAGAACTTCCTTCCAGAATCTCTCTACGTATGTAACTATTTGTGTGGCTGATTGACCTCTTCTTCTGTCACCAGACTATAACTTCTTGAGACCAGAGAATATATTTCATTTTGCTCATGTCTAATATCTCCAAGAACCTAGCAGTGTGCCCGGTACGTGGCAGGTTCTGGTGAAGTAAGGATGACCATACATTCCTTCCAACTAATCACTAAAAGATGGAGTCTGTTTCACCTCTCCTTGAATCTGGGATGACCCTGTGACTTGTTCTGACCATTAGGATGCTGCAGAAGTGGCACTGGGTGACACTGGAGCTGTGCCTTCAAAGACCTGCAGCCTCTGCCTGTACTTACAGAGCTTCTTTCATGACCTCTGCAGCCATGCTGTGAGGAAACTCAAGCAACTATGTGGAGCTCACATAAAGGAGAAATAAAGCTCTTGGTTGACCAACTGGTAAATAAGTGCCCCACCAAACACCATGTCAAGGAGAAAGACATACTGTTCAACCCGTAAGGTCTAGGGACTTTAGGACACTAAGGTTTATAGTGGTTTGTTGTTGCTTCCTGACTTGGAGCAACAACGCCGCGGGAGAAAAACTCGGAGGCAGAATGAAGATGAAAGAAGGTTTTTTTATTCTTCGGCTTTAGCAATCTCTCAAAACTCTAACACTGGCTCTTTCAGCAACCTCTCTGACTCTTTACTTCTTCTGACTACTGACTCTTTACTTCTTTACTTTACTTTTACTTTTACTTTCTTAGAGAGAGCTGAGAGAGAGAGAGAGAGAGAGAGAGAGAGAGAGAGCTTCTTCTTTCTTCTTCGGCAGCCTCGGCCTGACTCCGACCAGCAACAACTACTTCTCTCTCTTTATATATCTCTTTGGTTTTATTTCTTTCTCTAGCTTCTTCTGACCGAACTCTTAACCGCTCTGACTCTTATTTCTTCTTCTGACTACGTTCTGGCCGCTCTCTTTTCTTCTTCTCTGACCCGAACTCTTCTTCCGACCAACTGAATGACTGACTGAATGAATACCGCTTCTGACCGCTTTCACCCGGTTATATACCTTTAGCTTTGCAGGTGCGTCACGTGCATTTACAGATGCGTCACGTGCATATGATTATTATCAGGTGGAACTTATGGCTTCCAGCTAGCCGCAATAGCCATCTCCCTGATTGGGGCTGCTTCAGTTTGTTAAAAATAATAGATCGCGCACACATGAAATAGAGGTTTTGAAGGAGCCCTAATTAGGAAGGGCTGTTGTAGCTAGCTGGAAGCCATGGGTTCCACCTGATATGTATGTGACGCACCTGTAGGCACCCGCAAACCTGAAGGTATATAACCGGGTGAAAGCGGTCCGAGTTAGGAGAACGGAGAATTCAGTCAGTCGGGCAGTCACTCGGTCGGTCAGAAGAATCAGAGCGGCCAGAACGTAGGCAGAGCGGTTACAGAAGAGAAACCAGATAGAAGAAGTAATGACTGGCCAGAGTTAGGCCGAGGCTCCAGAGGACTGGTCAGAGTAAGGCCGAGGCTCCCGAGGAAGACAGAAGACAGAAGACAGAAGAAGGAAGAAAGAAGAGAGAAGAAAGAAGCTCTAGTCTTTCTCTAAGCTAAGCTCTATCTTTCTTTAAGCTAAGAAGAAAAGCTAAGCTCTATCTTTCTAACTCTAACTCTAAGCTCTAACTCTAAGCTAAGAAGACAAGAAGAAAAGCTCGCTCTAATCTTTCTCTCTAAAAATCTTTCTTTCCCTCTCTAAGCTCTAAGAAAGTAGAAGTAAAAGTAGTAAAAGCTTAACTCTGCCCCCGAGAGTTTTTATCCCGGTTTACGGTACCAGGCAGCTTACAAGGTTTGACAAATACTTGGACAATTGATGAACACTCTGTCGTCTTTGGAGCCTTATTAAGTATGATAGCAGTGCTATGTGCTCCATCTGCAGAACTAGACAGGGCTGGAATCCTGATGCATGCTTGTGAAAAGACTTGAAAATCTCCATGGCAGGAGCAGGGAAACTCAGTCAGGAGCCCAGAACTGAAGAGATGCCACCCACTGGGAAAAAATACAGTGTTAAGCAAGCAAACAACTCAATATCCCAAAGTCCTGGGACAGCCACACCCAGCTCTCCCAGAGTTCTTCCAGACACCTCCCAGTCTGGCCCTGGTGCCCCTAAGATATGAAGTCATCTCCGTGGGGAGCAATCATCCTAAACTTTGGATTAGCTGATGGAGGTCCACATTCCAGTTCGGCCACCAGTCTTACGGGGAACTTTGTACTTTGTGACTCAGAACTTTCCCAAGGACGCATCACGTTTCCAAAACAATGGGCTTACCATCAGCCTCGCTGCTCATGGTATTGACTTCATCCCTTCAACACACAGGTATGTGTCTACATCTGCAGCTTTGCATGTAAGGTGATTCTCTATATAAGTTCAACCATTGACTATTTTGTTTCTAGAATAATCAGGTCTGAATGCTTGCATATGGAAATACATATTATTTTATTCTAAATTGTTTTTCTTTACTTTTAATTTAGGTTACAGATGGGCATTACACATATTTTAAGTGTGTTCTAAAATGGATTCTGTACAGTTTGAATTTTATTTCATATTAATAAGGCAATTTTAAAAATATCAGTCACAAAAAGTTGGGAACCTCAGCAGTACATCTCCACGTTGCTGAGCCTCAAATTCCTCATCAGTTTGAACAGGTGTAATATCAGTACCTATCTCTTGAGGCTGTTATGAGAGTTAAATGATAGCAATGGGTTCAATAAATGCAGTTATCATGATGAGGATTGTAATTATTATTATTATAACTAATTATGCAAAATTTCTCTTTGCAGCTTTGGTTAATTGAAACTTGGCCTCAGTACACAGAGTCTCTGTGACCTGACCCTATCTGCATCACACCCCCAGAGACCCTATGATCCAACACAATTTGCAATTCCCTCTGTAATTTATGCAATTTCAGGGTCCTGGACCATGCGCCTGCTATTCTCTCTGCTTGGGAGGCTCTTTCTGGGCCCCCAACCCCTCCCATTCTTTGTTCCAGGCTCAGTTCAACTATAGCCTCTTCTAGGAAACCTCTTCCAGAAAACCTCTTCCAACCAATCTGATGCTATGGCCCCCTTTTATGCTGCTGGAACACACCATGTTTCCCACCCCTCTTATAGCTATATTGTAATTATCAGTTGATTCATCCATCTCTCCTACTGAACTGCAAATCCCCTGGGAACAAACACAATATTGTCTATATCTTTGAATTTCAGCACAAGAGTTGGTGCTCAGTAAATGCTTGTTGACTGAGTAAGTGATTGAGTGAGTGAACAGTACCACTTCTCTAGAAATCCCCTTGAGAGCTGGTAAGTGGTAGGACCAGGCCTACAATGTGGGTCTTCCTGTAGCAACTCAGCTCTCTGCAGTGGATTGTCTTGATCAGCACCGCAGAATAAATATTTTCTGTCTTAGAATGTTTTACCTCCAGTTTCAGCCCTCTCTCTTGTCTTGGATAAAGGGCTACCTTCAAAACAATGAGGAAGAATACCAAAGAGAGGGGGCTGGGACGTGCAGGGGCCCTCAGGAAACCATCCATCATCCACCTCCTGGATTAGAATCCCTATTTTTCCAAGACCTGCAGAGGACCCCTTTAGGCCTCAAAGTTTAAGAAGCACTGCTCTGTGAAACCACTGGTTTAACAGCTGGGCCGAGTCTGCTTTCCTTCTGGAAAAGTACTGTTCATTTTGTTTTGGATTTTTTTCTTTTTGAAAAGTACTTCTGAATATGAGCTAAAGCTACTTTACCTAGGAGACTAGTATTGCTCACAGAAGGAGGAAGGATCTTTTTTTTTTAAAAAACAGGATTTATTCAAGCCCTACCCTCTATCTACACTCTGAGCTTGATTCTTTCTCTCTTGACTTCCTTCCTCCTTCATTCCTTCCCCTTTTCTTATATTTTCTACTAGGGAAATGGAGAGGAAAAAAAAAATTTTTTTTCCCCATCATTGTCCAACAAAAATACTCCCTTGCTCCTGTTTCCCCAGGGGTCCTGGTCCCCTCTGGGATAATCACTGTGTGTGTGTGGCCTGCTTGAGAAGGCAGCCTCTGGATGAAAGGAATCAGCCCCTAGGAGGTATAGGAGAGGAGAGTAAAAAGCAAGAAAGAGGAGCTGTGAGCAGGCTCTGCAGGGAGCCAGGCCCCACTGGCTTCTATAAACAAACACTCTAAATTTCTCTTCTTCTCCTTCTGGGAATGGGGCCACCAAGACTCTCTGATACCCCCATCCTTAGGCCGCCACAGGGAGATTCAGAGACCAAAGCCCCTCCCCTCCCTTCCCCCACCCCTGCTTGCTACTAGTGCCTCAGACCCTGATGGAAGATTAATGACCACGAAAATTAACCCTGAGGTGTTCCCAGTTCTCTCTCTGACTGCAAAAGAGGCCCCTGGCTTTGCCTGTTCCGTGTTTTCTCCTGCACACTCAAGCTTCTGCCATTGCCAAAGGAGTTCTTTGGTGTAGCGACATATCAGGAAAAGGAGAAGGAGTTCAAGGCTTAGTGATCATCCAAGATGTCTTTTTGGGTAGGTTGTTATGTGAGCATGAGATTAAAGGATGTGAGCACTGTCGATGGAAGAGGGGAAAAAAATTGGTGAAGTATCTTTATAAACCAGAGGTTCTCCAACAGTGTCATTTGAGAACTTACAAATTCTGAATCCCACCCTGAGACCTACTGAATTAGACACGCTGGGCATGGGACCCAGGCAGCCATCTCTTTTAACATGCTTTTCCAGGCAATTCGGATTCCTGTTAAAGTTTGAGAACTGTTATTGATGAGAGTTTAGAACATGTTAAAAGTTTATGAGATTTAGAGCTAAAACGCCTGAGTTCATTTTGGAACTATTATGTTCTTTTTGAAGAGGAAGGGAGGGAGAGAGAGAGAGAGAGAGAGAGAGAGAGAGAGAAGAAGGAGGAGGAGGAGGAGAAAGAAGAGGAGAAGGAGGAAGAGGAGGAAAGGAGGGAGGGATCGAGGGAAGGAGAGACTCTGCTTTATAGGAACTAAGAAACTTGTTTATTTCTGAGTTAACTGTCAGTGACCATGGCCCAGGAAGATGGTTTCAAGTTACCTGAATGACATGGGCCATCATGGAAGAATTTTAAAAAGTTATACGAACTTTAATTATCAAAAAAGATCATAAATCAATAAGCTGGCCAGTTATACTGGTAGGAGCATCAGGTAGGGGGGCTACAGCAAGGAGAGCATCTCTTCCATAGGTTTCAGATGGGATCTTTGAACAGCCTTAGCTTTAGGGCCAGTGGGTGCTGTAGGTCTGTTATTCTTAGAAACTCCTCTATTAGTTACAAGAATGTGGGGTCAGATTTTTTTAAAACAAAAGTTAAGGTAAATGGCTATTGAAGGATTAAGATAGTCCAAGAAAATTTTGTCTCTTAACCTACAGCGTTCTATCTCTCCACAGTCACAATGCCAAGATGAAGTAGTCTGTAGGACCTTTCATATAAATGCAGCCTCTTCAGAGACTTCAGTCCACAACCGGAAGATGAATCACCAACGTGATGGGGCTTCACTGTTCTTGCTGGAAAAGCAATCTGAAGCCAAATCTCTGCATCCTAAGATGTTGCATTGTAGAATCACATGACTAGACCCAATCATCCTGTCTCTGGGCAGGCCAGCACAACTGTTTAGAAAATACATCCCAAAATGTCTATAAAATCCAAGGACTGGTCTTTCATCTTTGGGGTTCTGGGCTCACAAACTAATGTTTTCCAAGTCCCACTTCCTTCCATTGATGGACGACATATTTATCTTCAGCCCCAGCTTGCTTAAGAGCAACTCTACCTAAAACTCTCCCCAGAACTGGGCAGTGACTGGAGGGCTGGAGAGATGACTTTTCTCCTTGAGGTCCAAGTTTTCCTAGATCCCACCAGTCCATAAAAAGAAACGAGAAGTTTCGGTACTAGTCCAGATGGCTCACTGCCTATGTTCGTTATGGTCTGGACATGAGGGGCCCCCACAGCTCCTGTTAATGCAGAAATATTCAGAGGTGAGTGGATTAGGTTGCAAGAGTTGTAACTTAATCAATCCACCCAAGTTTAAAGGGACTGATTGGGTGATAGCTATAGGAAGGTGGGTCACTGGGGGTGCACCCTGTGGCCCCTGTCCCATTCCCTCTCTCTGTTTACTGGCCCCACCTAATGGTAGCGTTCCTCCACCAGGCCCATCCCCCATGATGTGTTGCCTCACTTGGGCCCAGAGCAATGGAGTCAGCCATCTGTGAGCTCCGAAATCGTGAGCACCAAACTTTTCCTCCTCTAAGTTATTCTTAGTGGGTGTTTTGGTCCTAGCAATGAAAAAGCTAACTAAAACAGTATTCCACCTGGTTCAGAGAGGACCTCAGTTTCCCAACACCCCTCTCCCTCCATATCTCACACGATGCTCCTAAATGGGGCCAGCAATTTCCTGATTTTGTCCCACGTAGGGATGCCTTTTGCTGAACCACATCCTACCCAGTAAGGACAAGCACACCTGGAACATAGTCATGTAAATAGGCTGTGTATTATAGGAAGATTTCTATAAGCCTGCTTTTTAAAAAAAAAAGTAAATAAATGAAAGATATGCAAATGATAAAAAATTAATATAATGGAAATACATATCACAAAAAGTAAAATTGCCTTACCTCCCATTTTTAAAAAATATTTCCAGAAATGTTTTATACATATGTACTCTGTATTATTCACATAAATGAAACCA
The DNA here is from genome assembly GCA_025594165.1 of Tamias sibiricus. Classification (NCBI taxonomy): domain Eukaryota; kingdom Metazoa; phylum Chordata; class Mammalia; order Rodentia; family Sciuridae; genus Tamias; species Tamias sibiricus. The sequence continues at coordinate 20,432,498 of CM046662.1, forward strand.
TTTTGTGCATACTATTCTACACTATTTTTCTCCCTCAGTAGCTCGGATGTAGTTTAGTACTTTCTTTTTGTGACTGTATAATATTCCATCATAGGGACGTGTCAATAATTGTAATAACCAATCCCCAAAGATGCCTTTCCCATTGTCCCCTTTCAAACTGTGGCAGTGAATATTCTCCTATCTACTATCTGTTGTACGTCCATGAGTGTACATGTGATTTACACTCTTTCCCATAGGTCAAAGAATGTATGAGTTTACAATTGTGGTTGATGTAGGTCAAACACACCCCAATCTGAAAATCTAAAACGTTCCAAATTCTGAAACTTTTGAGCATCAGCATAATGTTCAAAAGTTTCAGGTTTTAGAGCTTTTCTGACTTTAGATTTCTAGATGAGAAATACTCAATAGTAAAGTCTAATATTCCATATCTGAGAAAAGGTCTAAAATGTGAACACCTTAGTCCCAAGCATAAGGGATAAGGGATATTCAACCTGTTTTACCATAATGCTCAACTAAAATATGATATCCAGTTTTCTGCACAATGCTGTGAATGAGAGTCCCTGCTTTCTCCTTCACACATCAACACTGAAGATAACAAACTTTTTCAACTTCTGCCCATCTGATAGCAGAAGCATGGCATTATGTCATTTGGATTTGCATGTCTTTAATTTGAGGAAAGTTGAACATCTTTTCATCAAGTTATTAGATATTTGCCTTTGTCTTTCTGAAAACTGCCTTTCATATCCTTTGCCCATTTTTCAATTGGCCTTTTCATATTTATTCATATAGATTTGTATGAGCTCTTTGTAAAGTAAGGAAATTAACTCTTAGTCTATTGTATGTGTTACAAATATCATGGACCACTTTATCGTTCGTCTCTTGACTTTGTGGAATTTGCTTCCTTCCATAAAGATATTTTAAATTTTATGTAGTGGCATTTATTAATATTTTGCTCTAGGGAGACTGGCATGCTGGAAGACGAATAGGCAATGAGGTCACTCACTTCAGATGGTATTTTCTGATCCAATTTGTCCTGAGGCCAGAGACTTGAAATTGACACAAGGTTACCAGACAGGGTAGAAGGTCGTGTTGGTCCCCTGCCTAGGTGGCACAGCACCCATTCTCACATCTCACCTTTGGTCCAACATCCTTTTCTCTTGTGGAGAATTATCTTTCTGGGGCTGTTATCATACTTTCTGAAATCAACCGTGGTGAAGTGACTCTAGGCGGACAAACAAATATCAAAGCTCTGAACCCCTGAGAGATTACGTGGGAGGTTTTGTCTCTGTGCTCCTAAGAACATAGGTCCAGTGAGCTCATCCATCCTTCCCAGCTGAAACGGAGGGCCCTCTAACCAATGAAGGAGCAAACAATGAGTTCCTAACTCAACCAAAACGTGCTGATACAGAATTAACAAACTAAATGATCACCCCTTCAACCTGCCAGAGGCATGTGTCAGTTTAACTAAATCTCTTATTGGTGGCATTTCAAGAAGTGTAGAAAAGAGGTGACAGGTTCTGTGGGTCTCTTGAGGGTGAGACAGAAAGAGAATAAGTGGTACAGGGACACATGCACCCTGCCCGGGGGTCTTCCCCAGGGTGAGCTCTCCCTAACTGTCCTCCACTTCCCAACTCATTCGAATGCTAACAATGGCATCTTAATTTGACTTTTTTTTTTTTTTTTTTTTTTTTTTTTTTTGTGGTACCGGGGATTGAACTCAGGGGTACTTGACCACTGGGCCACATCCCCTGCCCTTTTTTGTATTTTATTAGAGACAGGGTCTCACTGAGTTGCTAAATGTCTCGTCATTGCTGAGGCTGGCTTTGAACTAGTGATCCTCCTGCCTCAGCCTCCCAAGTGCTGGGATAACAGGCGTGCACCACCGTGCCCGGCTTAGTTTGATTTTTTTAAAAACTATACTGCTCTGGGTTTGGATGTGGTTTGAGTGTGTCCTCCACAAGTTCATTGGACGCTTGCTCCTCATTGTGGTGGTGTTAAGGCAGTTAGACCCTTAAGAGGTGGGGCCTAATGCAAGGTAATCAGCCCATGGGGTAAATCCTCAGAAGTGATTAATATAGTTCTCACAGGACCCCAGTTAGTTCCTGCAAGAGTGAGTTATAAATAGAGCAAGGCTTGCCATAGTGTCTCTGGCCTCCCATGTCACCTTATAATCTCTTCTTCTCACACACACTCCCACTATGATGGCATCCACCAATTTTAGTCAACTTTCTGTTGCTATAACAAAATACCAGAGATAAATTAACTTAATGGAGGAAAGGTTTATTTTGACACACAGTTTTAGAGGATTTTGTCCACAGTCACTAGGTCCTGTTGCTTTGGGCCTGTGGTGGCACAGTGCATCATGGTAGAAGTATGTGGTGGAGGAGGTCTCTTCACCTCCTAGCCATCAGGAAGTAAGAAAGGAAAAAGGAAGGGACCAGGGTGCCCTCAGTGGCCTGCCCCAGTGACCATCACCAGAGCCAAGCAGATGCTGGTGCCATGCTCTCGACTCTCCATAACCGTGAGCTCAATTAACCTCTTTTCTTATAAAGTAACCAAGTTCAGGCATTTTGTGAGAGCAACAAAAAACAGACTGATAGAGTCATCCATTGCAGTCACTGTTCAGGGAAATGCTCCGTCCTGCAGCTGCTGGAATCTGTCAGAATGGAGTCGGTTAGCGGATGACTCTTACTATAATCTTTTTTTTGGATGAGTGCATTATCTCATGTGAACAGCTGACATAATTCTTTTCTACCATAACCCACGTGTTCTTGTTCCCCAGCTCAGTTGAAGCAACATCACATTACTTCAAGTAAAATGAAATCTAACTCTTAAGCCCTCACTCATCAGGTTGGTGGAAATTCAATCTCAGTCATGATTTTGAGAGACTTTCCAGCACCTACGTTCATGCCCGAATCTATTATCTTATTTGGAGGTTGGGTAACAGGAGAAGAGTCTCCTTGAGTCACTTCATGGCTCAAATGCTGACTTTTGACACCTCCGGCCCTTCTGTGGGTGGACAGTACCGCGTGCTGCTCCCACCTGTGGGATGAGGGATCTTTTCTGAAAGCCACAATCCCACTGACCCCGGAGATTCCACAGCCTTTCAAGGGTGCTGGCAGAGGATGGCGTCTAGGGCCCTGTCAACTGCATATAGGACTTGGCAACACCCCTGCCACCTACCTGGTGGTAGTTGTGTTCAAATACTTCTGCAGATTCTCTCCCTTTGAATATGGGCTGGCCTTGGTGTCATGGGCTCAACTGTGTCCTTTTCCAAATTCCTATGTTGAAACCCTCATCCCTAGTACTTCGGAATGTGACTGCATTTGGAGGTGGGGCCTTTAAAGAGGTCGGTTTAAATGAGGTCTTTAGGGTGGGCCCTCATCTAGTCTGATCAGTCTTCTTATAAGAAGGGACACGGGCACAGACACGGGCAGATCCTGTGAAGACACAGGGTGAGGACGGTCATCCTCAAGCCGAGGGTGTAGGCCTTAGAAACCAACCCCACCCACACCTTGAGCTCAGTCTTGTGACCTCCAGAACAGGAAATAAATTTCATGGTTTAGGCCACCCCGGCTGGTTGTTAGCGCGGCCTGAGAAGACGCATGCAGTGGGTGACTCACTGCCGACGAACAGGGCGCAAAGTAAAGCAGCGAGACTCCCCAGGCTGCGTTGGAAAGGGTGCCACAGCTTCTGCCTGGCCCTCTCCCCGGCAGCGAGACTCCCCAGGCTGCGTTGGAAAGGGTGCCACAGCTTCTGCCTGGCCCTCTCCCCGGCAGCGAGACTCCCCAGGCTGCGTTGGAAAGGGTGCCACAGCTTCTGCCTGGCCCTCTCCCCCGGGTCCCTAGCCGGCACATGGGGAGGAGGAGGAGGAGGTCCAGGCCACATGGGCAGCCCCAGCGGACAGCCAGCATGAATTTTCCAGCATGGGAGTGAGGAGAAGAGAGCCCAGCCCCAGCCTTCCAGCAACCTCAGCTGAATGGAGAGGGACACGTGGTGTCCCCCCCGAACCTGGCCAGATTGCCAACTCAGGCGCAAACGAAACATTCTTGTTGTTAGCCATGAATTTTAGGGGCCTTGTTTTTTAGATAAAAGGAATGCCAGTGTTGAGGTATTGACAGCTTCTTCTGCTTCTCTAACCTGTTCCTTTCTCCTCCTCCCCATTTGGAAAGATCCCATATATCCTTATCAAGACCTTTAATTCGTCTTGTTATACAACATTAGCTTTTCTTTCTGGGAGCAAGGGTGGAAGGAGGAGAGGTCTATGTCAATCAGCTTCTATATGAACCCATCCTAACATGAATCTGCATGTTCTCAACATAATACGACTTGACTTCAGGTGGAGAGGGAGAGCCACAGAAGTAAGCAGGTCACCACATTTGTAAGCAAGGGTGATCACTACGTGCAGGGTCTCTGTGTTAGTCACCTTTCTGTTGCTATAACAAAATATCAGAGATAAATTAACTTAAAAAAGAAAAGGTTTATTGTGACACACAGTTTTAGAGGTTTCTGTGCGCAGTCACTAGGTCCTGTTGCTCTGGACCTGTGGCAGCACAGCATATCATAGTAGAAGTGTGTGGTGGAGGAGGTCTCTTCACCTCATAGCCATCAGAAAGCAAGGAGGGAAAAAGGAAGGGACCAGGGTCCCTTCAGTGGCCTCCCCCAGTGACCTGACTTGCTTGCACTAGGCCTCACCTCCTACAGGTTCTCTCTCCTTTCACGGGGCCACAGGCTGGCAATTGCGCCTTTAACACATGGGTTTTGGGGGATCACTGAAGATCCAATCCCCTTTGGCTACTTCTGCTCACATTCAATGCCAACCTTGAATTTACATTCAGCACTCTGCCCTGTACCCCCAAACAAATCCAAATCCCCAGACACCAAAGATCAACACGGATATCATCGCAAGTGGAACTGGAGGGCGGAGAGAAAGTCCCGTCACCAGGCACACAGGAAAACTGCTGACGTCTACCACGACATGGCCACGATCGCCTTCCAGCCTTCCCACCATCTGTGCCCCCCCCCCAACCAGGGACCTGTCTCCACCCCTCTGACAGTGAGATCTCACCTCCTCTCATCTGACAGACCGCACCCCGCAGAGCGCGAAGCCCCAGGCGGACAAGCAGGAACAGCTTGTCGCTCCTGAAGCACGCCCCAGAGGCTTCCAGCAACTCCCAGTCCCGTTTTCATGTTGTTCCGTGTGTTGCCTGTTTCTGTTTCTCCCCCTTAGAGCTCAAGGAAATTGGCAGGAGCCGCGCTGTTTTCTCTGTGCTGCTCTGAACTCCCCCAGAGTCCTCAGTGCCAAAGTCAACAGCGGGGTGGAGGCCTGGAGCCGGCCGCTCTGCACAAGACACCCCAGTCCTAGGGCGGCATCCTCAGCGGCAAAAGGTGGGCAGCACACAGCCCCAGCCAACGAGCCAAGGCCAGCACAAAAGGCACGCTCACCGTGAGCCTATCACCATCGCACTTGCTAGATCAAGGGTACTGGAGTGTAGTGCTCGCCCCAGAAGTAGGCACACTGGGGCAATCAGGCCAGCGGGTGGCACCAAAGATGGTGGCTGGTGGAAGGAAGCCACCTCCCGGAGAGGAAACAAGATGTAACAATTCTAGCAGGAATTCAAAGCTACCATTTGTTGTGCTAAGAACTTCCTATGTGACAGGTGACATGCTAAGGGCTGTACCCATATCCTCAATGACTACTCCAAGCAACCTTCATTGGACAGATATTATTATTACTCCCATCTTATAGGTGCTAAAACTGAGGTTCAGAGGACTTACCCAGGATGTCCCTATTATACCTTAATACCAAACTAATGCCAAAGGAATCTGGTCTAAGAAACACTCTCCCCAAGAAGAGCTACCATTCTCATTCTCAAACACTTCTCGTGAGCTAACTCAATAAGGTGAAGTCTCTCTCTTATTGCACACATCAGCCCTGTGAGGAGAGAGGGCTCATCTTCCCTTCAGGGCCAATTGAAAAGGGCCCAAAGGGTAGGCAGAGAGCAATAAGCATCATAGGGTGGAATGGAATCATGAGTGCAGGCGTGGACAGGTAAGTTTGAGAGGGTTGTGAGTCACCCCCAGAGGGTCAGCAGGCTGGCTTTTAACGTGTCCAGTTTTCAGGGGTCACTCTTCCATTGACTTTGCAACTAACAACAGTGGGAACCTCTTCCTCCCCATCTGACCACACGACTATGAGACGTTTCTAGTTTCTTCCCTGCATTTTAATGCCACTCTCTAAAGAAGGCTTGCCGTGGGGTCGAAATCCCTACAGGTCACTTCAGACACTGTGTCTTTGCTTATCCTGCTTTGTCTCAAGTTGAACTTTCTGCAACGTCGAATGTGCAACTCCGAAGTTGGTCTTGCCAAGGTTGAGGCCAAGTTTCACGCACCCGGTGGCACAGGACAGCCCACCTTGCATGCATCTCCTAGGGCAGTGAGGGTACCCCTGCCATTACTGTGTGATCAGTGACTCTGCCCATCTCTCTCCTGTGTCCCCACACACTCACCAGCACTAACATCTTTGCCAGCTGAAGATTGGATTACCGTCTCATTTGCATTGCAAAATAAATCTTTTGCACTGCGGAGCACGAAACAAGCTCAAATTCAACACATGACGTCAGGCGTGTACAGTCTACATGGTGACAGTGTTTAGGATTGTCAAGATGTACAGTGTAAAGGTGACTTTGATCAAGCACTTGCTAAGTGCCTATATGCTGATAAGCATTTTCTATAACTCAAGTACCATCCTGTGAGGTGGCTGCTGTCACTGCCCTATTCACAGAGGAGAAGGCGGAGGAAGAAAGACAAAGGAGGCTGCGTGGGGAGCACAGCTAGTCAGTATGAGCAAGGAGCTCCTCTGGCACTCACCTTGGGGTGCCTTCAGGCGGGCAGTGTCCTCTCTGTGAGCCTCAGTTACTCATCTTTAAAATACTGGAAGCTTGCCTGGTTGCTACGAAGACCAAATCAGAGGATGGAGAGGGAGAGATGAAGGAGAAAGCAGAGGAGGGAAGGAGGTGAGGAAAGAGAAGGGAGGGGGAAGACAGAAGGTGAAATCCTCTCATCCAGTGGGACCTGAGCTAAGTGTTCAGGGCTCTGATTGTTCTCGTAGAAGGCATGTCTTCAGTGCAATGAATTTTGGACAAGTTGGTCCACTGACTGTGGTCTAGAATGTAAGCCTGGTCACTCCCCATTCCTGGGTTTCCTCATTGGCAAATGAATGGAGTCAGTTACCCCTAAAATGTCCACGGAGCCAAAGCCTGCGTCACATCACATCAGGGCCAGTGTGCACCCAGCCCTACTCACCACCTGAGCACCAGGTGTGCCACCAGCTGCCAGTGACACCTGCAGGTGCAGGGAAGCCCTGCAGTTAGCTGCTCAGGACGAAGGTGCAGCACCCAGCAGCGCCACCTTGTTCAAGTTGGGGCTCCGTCTTTGGTTTCCTCTAGAACCCAATCAGGGGACACTTTATGCTCATTGAATGATCTTGAGCATCAGCAGGTGGAACTCGGGGGGCAGCCACTCTGTTTACCTGGTTTGTGAAAACAGCACAGCAAGAAACTTTGCACTGCTCTCTCTCAGAGACACAAGCTGAGCTGATCTTAATTTCAGGGGGAGGAGGCAGTGGCCTTTGTTGTATTTTTTTAAGGGTGATAGAAAGGCTTTCCTTTTTCCCTTTTGAGAAGGTTTGGCCTCAACCTTGGGAAGACCAACTTCGGAGTTGCGCATTCAATGCTGCAGAAAGTTCAACATGAGACAAAGCAGGATAAGCAAAGTCACAGTGTCTGAAGTGACCTGTAGGGATTTCGACCGCACGGTAAGCCTTCTTTAGAGAGTGACATTAAAATGCAGGAAAGAAACTAGAAATGTCTCATAGTTGTGTGGTCAGATGGGGAGGAAGAGGTTCCCACTGTTGTTAGTTGCAAAGTCAATGGAAGAGTGACCCCTGAAAACTGGACACATTAAAAGCCAGCCTGCTGACCCTCTAGGGGTGACTCACAACCCTCTCAAAAGAGAAACAAGCAAAATCCTCTCTTCCTCAAGCCTGTTGAGGAAGGTTGACTTGCTCCTGTGATCAATTAATTCTTCTTCCTTTTTCTTTTCTTTTCTTTTCCTTTCTTTTCCTTCCTTCCTTCCTCTTTCCCTCCACCCCCATCTTTCTTTCTTTCTTTCTTTCTTTCTTTCTTTCTTTCTTTCTTTCTTTATTTCTTTCTTTCCTTCTTTCTTTCTTTCTTTCAGTACTGGGGACTGAATTTAGCCATGCTTTAACACTGAACTCCATCCCAACTCTTTTTATTTTAAGATAGCATTTCCCTAAGTTGCTGAGGCTGACCTTGAATTTGTGATCCTCCCACCTCAGCCCCCTGAATCCTTGGGATTACATGTGTGTGCCACATTGCCTGGCTTTAATTAATTCTTCTGAACTAGACTCTGACCTTTTTTTGAAAACCACTTTGCAAATGCAAACCCAGTGATGGAGACCATGCACCAATGACCACCGGGCTGCTGGCTTTCCTTATTCTGTCTATAACCTGGGGGAAACCATAGGAACCCCGGCTGGGAAGCAAGAATAGGAGGGGAGTTGAGATGAGCTGGCATTCCCCCACTAAAGGCACCATGCCTAGCACAAAGACAACACTAAATCAAAGGGAGGTGGCGAGAAGAAACTGCAGCATAGGATTTATTGCTGTTCATATCAGAAAAGATGAGGAAAAATAAGGTCACTCAGTCCCCGGAAGAGGAAGGTGTTCTGGAAGGAAGAGAGGGGACAAAGGAGACTGGTCATCTGCTCAGCTTGAGGCAGGCTCCGGCATCTGGCCTCACAGAATTCCTTCTTTCTGAATCCTCCTGAGAATTCCTGGTTCTTCTATTACCCCCACTTATGGAGAAGAAAACTGAGATTCAGAGAGTCAAGGCGATGTGCCCTAAAGTCAGGTGGCCAGGAGGCCACAGAGCCAGGACCCTAACCATCTGTGTCTCACCCCAAAGCCCAAGTGGGAAACTCAGTCCCTCTCCCTGCTCCTGCAGCCGTGAGGCCACCAGGCAGCCCCCTCCTTCAGTCCGGAGGTTGTGGGGGAGGTGCAGAGACTGGGGAGGGCGCTCAGCTCTTGTCCGGGATCTCAGGACCCACCGAGACCCTGCAGCCCGCAGACAAGCCCTGGTCCGGGCAGGGCTAGATGTGAAGCCCAGCTATCTGCCTCATTTCATCAGACTGCGGGCAGCCAGCACAGGAAATTAAAAGCAACTCATAGATCACAGAGCGTGGCACCCAGTGATCTCAGCACCCAGCCCCCGGCCCTCCCGCTTCTCCTTGGGCAAAAACACAGCTCTTAGCTGTCGGCGGCTGAACTGGAGCAGGGAGCCGCAGGGCACCCGTGCCCCAAAGGCAGACAAGGAGTCCTTCCCCTCAGAGGCCCCCCAAATGAAAAAGCAGGCCCTTACAGGGAGGGTGGAATTGTCTGTGTGTGTGTTCTAGAAGGAGAGGGAGAGTGGTGTCCTCTGACGAGAAAGTGGGGGTCAGAGGCAAAGGGAAGCCTACTTTTCCTGCTGAAACCGTTTGCCATGTGCCGTGTTAACCATTTTTACAAGCAATACCTATTTTAAAGATGAAATAAAATAAGGGTAGAGATGGAGGAGAGATGCCTATCTCCCGAGGAAGGGAAAGGTTAGAAGAAATTCCTTTCTGGTGAGTCTCTTATTTGAAGGGAATGAATAAGTGACAAGGAAGGGGGAGGGAATTCCAGCTGGCAGGGACAGGGCTCTACCTAGAAGACAGGCCCGACACTGGTGGACAGAGGACTTCATTCTCAGCCCTGCTAGCCGTTTGCTGGCCCATGCTGTGGTGCGGGTTAGTTCTAACCACCAGCCTATTGCAAATACGACTAACTAGAACAAATAAAAAATGATAATGCATTTCTGGAGAGCACAAGAGACACTCTCACCCACTCCACCCTTATGAGTTAGCACGTGCCCAGCCAAGGTAGCTACCAGTGGGCCTGAACATCTGCTGTTTCTGTGGGCCTGGTATTCCCTCCATGGAGTTCTGGAAAAATTATCCCCTTTCTTTCCTCCATCAAATCTCCTTGAGACAATGGTCAATGGTGACATCCCTAATCCACGCCGCCCCAGCCAATCACGTGGGGAGGTGACCTTGAGGGGGTCCATGCGACTTCCTGTCTTGGCGGAAGCCTCCTTAGCATGGCAAACCACTGGGCCAGTTCACCATGGGCTCCCCCAAAGCAGTGTCCAGTCCACTAGTTCCTACTCACCAGGACCTGGCTGAGCAACTTTCTCTTCAGTTCCGTGAGCCACCAAGAATCCTCCTAAGAGATCTTTTTATTGACATTTTAGCCACGATTTCTGTAACTTAGGACCAAAGAATCCTAATGAAGACCCCTATTCTTTGAGGGCCAAATAAAGGTTGGTTTGAGACCCCAACCCACATGCGATGGACGAGTCCCTTTCTCCTCCTGGAGAATTTCTATTGTCTCTCGTTGCAATCCTCCCTTGTTTCCAACAAATGACATCAGTTTTTGGATGGTCCACCAAGCTGTGTGGGTTTCCTTTGCCAATATAAACAAGGTACTCAGCAATTTTTCCTCAATTTCTCCTTTTTCCTCTATTCCAAACCCATTTTAGCAAGGTTCTTGGGCATGAGGGTGAGGAGGGAGAGATCTTTATAAAAGACAGAGAAAGATTTACAGCACGTGTGTACACATACACACACACACACACACACACACACACACACTCAAAATGTGCTATCAAATATCATCCTTATTCTTAAAATCTTTCACCAATGCAGATTCCAGATTCTACTGGGTCCTCTTCTCCTTTGTTTCCTTTCTTTTTTCATATCCCCTCATCCAAGTTCCTCATTTATTTTATGCCCCAAACACCCATTCTAGTCACTTTGTCTCCTGAAACATTGCCTTCTGAGTTTCAAGATAGTTCTTTCCCCACGAAAGAATTCTGGGGCTGGGTGTTAATCTACCTTCCTACAATGATTTCCTATATCCCTCCCTCCCTACATGATCTCTACAGACAGATTAGAGCCAGCCAAAGGACCAGCTGTGGTCCCTCCCAGGTGTAAGAGCAATGATGCTGGGGGCAGGAAGAGTCCCCGCCTTTCCTTCTACTTTAATTCAGGCTCGAGTAGATGGGGCAGTCACCCTGCAGGAACTCAGGGCCCTTTCATGGGCCCCAGTCATTGCTCTCTAACGGCAGAGGGTCCCCTAAGGGAGCAAGCTTTGGGAATCAGTAGTGAGCTGAGGACACAGCTGGGGACCAGCATTGGTCCTGGACGCAGTGGGTGGGTGGTTGGTACCTGGGCTCATCCTCTGCCCGGTCCTTCCTTTGTCACTTGTGTGTTTAGGTCTGGTCACTGGACACTTAGGCTCCTGAGGATGTGAGCTCGTCTGGTCGCCTCCCCACGTGATTGGCTGGGGCAGCATGGATTAGGGATGTCACCCAAGCAATGATGTCAGTGTCAGACACACATAGCGTGGGCGCTTGGTCAGTCCTTGAAGAATTAACATATTCATTCTCCAGACCTCAGAGTTTTCACTAATCATTCAGCCAATAAACATGTACCAAATTCCTTGTCTATGCCAAGCAGTGGGGAAAAAAAGTAAAACAAGACCCAACTCTTGTCCATAAACATCTAAGACTCTGGTAGGTTACACAGGAGAAAAAATAGTCGTTCAAAAGCAGGATAAGTTCCAGATCTTATATGCACTCCTCGAATAGCTAGGGAGACCTTTCTATGGACCTTCTTCGTCAATTACCTGGAATTCAGGAAAAAATAAAACACATCTCTATGAAGAAACTCACCACACACACACACACACACACACACACACATGAACATCAACAAAAACCAACCACCTGTGAATTTGATGGCATGTTAGGTGCTTGGAGGACAGGGTAAATGGGCAGGAGAAAATTCACAGTCACCTAACACAATGTTCCAGCAGATGAGTCACTCAGTAAGCATTTGCTGAATGAATGTTGATGAAAACAAATAATGACAGAGCATGCCGTGACAGTGGCAAAAGGACCAGCCGTTTGGAAATCAGAGAACATCTTCAAAAAGGAGATGGCATCTTGCCTGAGCAGGCATGTGCCAGAAGCAAGAGAGAGGACAGGGTTTCCGCAATCAGGACCAGCACCCACAAAGGCTCTGGGGTACAGAGGAGTGTGGAGAACAAGCCAACGGAGGAGGCTGTGGAGGGGAGCACGGCGTGGGGGGGTGACAGGGACGGGAGGACACGGGCTGCATCCTTGTGGGGCTCAGATGCGCTGACAGTGAGAAGCCCTCAGCTCTGCCTCCTGGTGGGCTGGTGGGCCACTGCGGCCTCCGTGGGCCTGTGCTGCCCCAGTAGATGGTGCCAAGCAGACCCTAGGTTCAAATCCCAACTCTGCCACCTTTTAACAGGGACGTGGTGTGGGAAAGCAGTGAGACCTCTCTACACCTCAGCAGCTTCGTCTCCAAAGCAGGAATCGTGATATCCACGCCCAGAGGAGTTCTGTAAAGAATGGAGTAAGGTGAGGCACACAAACCCTTAATAGAGTGTTGTCGCCTGAAGCGATGGCCGCTTGAAGCAACAAAGCCGCGGGAAGAAGTTCAGAGGCAAACTGGAAACAAACAGCTTTTTTATTCTGATAACTTTTCTCTCTGGCTCTAAAAACGACTTTAACACGCCACACACACACCACCAAAATGGCGCAGACCCGATCAGCAATCTCGCTCAAGTCCCGCGAGATCCCGGGCCAAGTCCTGTGAGAGTATGGAAGGCGGCAACAGCCAAACATCTCCATGGCCTGTAGTCAACCGCAATCTTAGCCATCTCCCCAAACAGGGCTCCTGCAATAGAGGCCCTGGCTCGTGGACAATATCCTTTAAATGGTGGTTTCCTTGCTGTCCTTATTATAATAATTATTACTGCCGTCATTCTCTTTAGAATAGCATTGCTTCTCATCAATCCCCTACTGGAAAGTTAATTTCAAGGACCACTTTTCCCATATCCATCATCTCAATAAGCTGAGAGAATTTAAGCCACTCATTGGATGGGGAGTGGGGCTTACTCATGTTGGACTACTCCAAGAACACGAATCCCTACTTTCCTGATTTATCCTCAGAAGCCTCAAAGTCAGAGAGACTAAAGGGGTGCCGCTGGTCTCACTGCTGCATAGAGAAAGGGGGTCCCCCTAAGCTCCAAATCCCTGCCAGTGCCCCTCCAAATGCAGCTCACCACCTGCCATTTAACTCTGTTGCCGTGGAGACAGGGTCAGCATTAAATCAATTTCAAATGCCAGACTCCCTAAGCTAACTCCTCTAGAGGACCCGGCCCTCGCCTAGGCTCTGCCCTCCTCACCAGGCCTGAGAGGCTTGCGTTGGCTTTCTCTCTCTTTCGGGAACCTCCGCAGGCTGCCCCAGGAATGCTGTTGCTTGCCTGGTCCCTCATCCCCAGCAGAGGCTGCCACTCATGGCGACCTCACCAGAGCACAGGACTGTTTCTCACCAGCAGGCCCTGACTGTCACTTGGAATCAGCTTCTTTCTGGCAGTGGCTTCGGGCTGTCTGCGATTTCCCAGAATTCCCCCCCTTGGCCCTGTTGGTGGCTCTCCTCTGTGAAAGCAGCTCGAGGGGGAGCTCAGCAGGACAGCAGCAGCTCTGCTTTTTCTGGAGTTTGCCCATCTGCTCTCCAAACCCTTGTCGGAGGGCTGTACCAGGAGGACTCAAGTGGCCTGCACCAGTCAGCAAAGCTCTCAGCTGCCATTCTCTCCCCACTCCAGGAGACTCAAAATGCCTGCCCTGCCCAGTGGAATTTAAAGATCTCCTTATGCAAAAGGAGTTTTTTTTTTGCCTCATGAGCAATGCCTGCTCACCACTGATCCCACCATGGTTGAGGGCCTGACCCCATAGCTAACCAGGCTAAGGGCCCACCCGGGAGCTGGTCATCTGTTCCAATGGGACCTCCTTACGGAATGGTGACTGACCCAGAGAGCCAATCAAATCCTCTCTCATGTTCTACCTTATCCCCCCAAAGACATATGGGGTCCTTCTGTGCACCAGATACTGTTAGATTCCAATGGTACAAATGTAGAAGGGATTTTGTAGCCCTGTTTTTTTTTTTTTTTTTTTTTTTATCTTTAGTAAAAAAAAATTCAACATATGACTCAGTTTCTTATCAGCAATAGACTAGCTGTCAGGATTTTGTCGGGTCGCAGTTCTCATCTACAAGGTAGATATTACTTTAAAGAAGCCCATTGTTGGGAGCCATCATGGATTATGTGTGAGGACCTTTTCAACATTGTAGCCAGTGAGTGGGAAATTCTGGTACTGGGAACTTACCTTGGCACTCCTGCTGTTAAGATGGCCCAAATACATGTGAACTCCCCCTCAGCTCTCAGCTCTGCTCAAAAAGTCCCTCACAGCTCTGGAGATGGGACCCACTGCAGCTACACAGACACACATCCTCTCTCAGAGATGGGTGTAAACCGCCAAGATGACAATCAGCCCGTTGACTGCAAGGCATCGTGAAGCAAGACTCCACCCCTGAAACCTTATCCCTGCCTTTGATGTACCCCCTTTAATAAACCACTGAAGCCATTTTTTTACCTGTACAGTTCCAGTTCCTGTGTGAGCTGGACCTATCAGGCACTCTGCATTTAAAACTATTTTTCTGACTTTTTCTTTTATTTCTTCATTAATTATTTCAGACTTTATTTTCTCAGGTGGCTTACACCCTCTTGGATAGGAAAAAGGACACCCCCCCCCACCCCACCCTGTGAGGTGCTGGTGGCCTCGCAATAGCCCAGAAATTTGTTAGGCATTTTGAATTCAAGGAACAGAAACCTAACTCAAACCAGCCTAAAGAAAAATCAGAATTCACTGGCATGTGTCTATGAAGGACAGGGCTAGAGCTGTCCTCAGGAAATCAAATGATGGTTTCTTCTCTCCCTACCTCCCTCCCCTAGCGCCCCCACTTCGGTCCCCTCTTAGCTCTCTGCTCCTCTCCATGTCTGAACTCTTTCTTTCCTAACTACAAGAGCAGGAGACACTGCACAGGCAGCTCAAGGCTGCATCAAGTCACATTAGCAGCTCCCAAGGAGGAGGAGAGTCCTCTCTCACACACCCACAAGTAAAATTCAAGGGAAGGACACCAATAAACCAAACTTGGGTCGTGTGGCTAGACTGAGCCAATAATCACTGTGGTCAGAGGCATGAGATACCATGATTGGTCAAGTCTTGGTCACATGATCCCCCTTAGCCCATCAGAATCATGGGGTGAAAAGGAAGAACAGCTCCCCCTCCTGGAGGGCAGAGGAAATGGACTTCATGTTGAATAGAATGGAGGAGACAGGCAGGGGAGAAATGGTGCTTATACCAGGAGAATAAAAGGAAAAGCTGCTGTTCCACAAAGGAAGAAGTAGTGAGGGACTTTGCCAAGGAGTAATTAGTTTCAGGGTTATTTCTAATGGCCGGCTTCTTTAGAATATGTAAAATATGAATATATTTAAAAATATTTGATGAGCTGGCAATTTATATAGGATATATAGATGTAGTGAGTTCGGTACAGAAGAGGGCACTGATGCTCAGAGAAATTACCAAAAAGAAAAATAAATAAATCTCACTGACAACCCATGGCTAGTACCCTCGAGAGCTGGGACATGAACTCAGCTTGCCTGACTCCAAAGCTTGTACTCTACAAGTCCAGTCTGCCTGCCAAAGGCAAAATATAGCCCAGAAGAAAGGTGGAGAGGCGAACAATAAGTTCCTCCTCTATTTATAGACAGAGAACAAAACCAGAGAGCCCCAAAGGGTAGAAGTGCCAAGAATGGAATCAGATTTTCCAGGTCCTTCTTGAGGACATTCTTCGCTTCCAAATTGGAGATGGCGCCGGACAGTCAGATCACACATCGAGAAGGCCAGGGCAGCCAGGGAAATGCAGCAAAGAAAGGACCATGGATACAGCAGCCCAGGGCTCATTAGTGGCCTGCAAAAAGCTGCTTCAGGGCAGCGTGTTCAAATCCAGCATTCAAAGAGGTTTCCACAAGCAATGGGTTGAGAAATGGAGGCTCCAAAGGTAGATCTTGTTGGAGAAGTTTGACAATAAATATGGTGATACCCACATGTTCTATAGTTACAGGAAAGCAATACCAGAAGAAGAAGGGTTAAATAAACTCAGAGTGTCATAAAAACAGTGTTCATCTTACTTGTAGATAAAAAGAAAAGTGCTAGAAAACCAGTGAAACTCCACATTGTGTACAAAGACAAGAATAAGTTATGCTCTGTGTATGTATAATATGTCAAAATATACCTTACTGTCGTGTATATCTAAAAAGAACAAATTTTAAAAGTGGGGGGGGGGGGAGTGCTAGAAAAGATGCAATTAATCCAAGAAATAAGAACCCCAATTAACTTGACCAGTTGAGACCAGGACTGGGAAAAAGTGAATTTGGATCGCAACAGGGCTTTTAGTAGGTTTTGTCTTCCTGACACTATTTTCCCTCCCTTTTCTTCACGTAACAGATGCATCCTGGTGACCCCGTGGGCTGTTGGACGCTTGTGATACTTCACTACACTGGGTGCAGTCCTTGGTTGACCCAGTGTGACTCAAGACACAGCAGCCAGTCCTCTGGGATTGACATATGGATGTTGGGAGAGAGCTGTCCTCTCCCTCCACTAGGTTCACAAGCTGGGGCCACACAGCTGGCGAATGGCATAGGCAGCCTCAGGCTTCGTTCACTCAGAATGGCAATGACTGAGGCAAGAGAGCTTTCTCTCCCCCAGCACTTACACATAAAACCCATCTTCCCTGGCCTTGGCAAGGTGACCACTTCACAGGTAGGAGAGGAAGGCCACTCTAGAGAAGGAGAAGTGGAGAGAAAGAAAGGAAAGAAGCAATGACCTTCAAAACCCTGAATCCATGTTGGACTCCCCTTATTTTGAATTAGGTTTCTGTAGCTGGCACCCAAAATAGAGCTCACTAACATAATTCCCATCCATACCTCAATTAGTAGGATGGGGTACCTGTAAATAGATATGAAAACTGTGACCTTCCAGAGCCTCTAAGAACAAAACCAGAGATATGATTTTTAAAATTAAATATAATTTTAAAAAATATAATTAATATAATTTTGAAAAGACATATATAATATATATAATTATAATTAAAAATATAATTTAAAAACAAAAAAGACACTGGCCCCATCCTCCAAGAGTTCATAGTCACAGAAGTTCCTTTGCTTTCCTGCTATGAATAAGAAATTCCTCATAAATGTTGGCATGTCAGTGTCCAACATATGCATTGTGGGGATGAAGAATACAAGAGGAATCTTTCATAGTTACAACTCTCTTCCAAAAGAGAATTAGGGCTGGTTGCAGTGGCACACGCCTGTAATCCCAGTGACTTGGGAGGCTGAGGCAGGAGGATCACGAGATCAAAACCAGCCTCAGCAAAAGGGAGGCACTAAGCAACTCAATGAGACCCTGTCTCTAAATAAAATACAAAATAGGGCTGGGAATGTGGCTCAGTGGTGGAGTGCCCCTGAGTTCAGTCCCAAGTATCCAAAAGAGAAAGAGAGAGAGTGTGTGTGTGTGTGTGTGTTAAAAGCACAAAAGCTAACTATGCAACCTGAGAAATACACGTAGAACCAGGAGTAGTGTTCAGAGTTTTGAGGGTTTCCCATTGAGACCTCAGACCTGTGGAGCCTCTCAGTGGATTTCTAGGTCCTTCTGTCTCAACTATCCTTTCCTCTTTCCTGGGGTTCCCTGGTCCTCTTGGCCTTTGAGCTCCTCTGTCCTACCTCCAGGGTTCCCAGAATATCAGTCCTGTTTATTTCCACAGGTTCCTGGAAAGAGCTGAGCCTGGCTTCGGGTAGGGTGGGGGTCCAGGCCTGTCAGCCTGACATCTAAGTCCAACCAAGTTTTCTCTGTTGGCGACGCCATTGCTCCTCCCACAGCCCCCTCCCACGAGCTGCCGCACATGCTCTCTCGCTCTCTCTTTTCTCCATCTTACCAAAAACCTTCTCCCAAACAGAGGGGCAGAGTAAGAAGTAAGTTGGAGAGGGACACCTACTCCAGGAGCAGCCTCTCAGCGGGCCAAGTGTGGGACCAGCTGGAGAACCCTGGGCCACTTCCCCGCCTCCATCTACACACCAGCCTGTGGGATGCTCCGCACAGCACTTACAAACTATTCCAGTGACACAAGGCGACTATTCAGTCCCATTTTTTATAATCCTACTCTGCAAGATTTCTTTACATTCAAGGAGAGATTTTAAATGGATGGATTTTATTGGAGGATAGAATCTTCCCCAGTTCCAAGACCCTGTACTGTCTCATATAGGCTGCTGGTTAAGAAGTTTTATAGCCTTTCTCATGGGTCATTTGGCAGTGTGTTTTAAAAACCTTAAAATTGTACGAATTTTTCTACCCAGAAATTTAATTGCAGAGTATGAACTGGCTCTACCACCTACCAGCTGTGGATTTAATTTCTCTGAGCCTCAGATTCCTCAGCCCTAAAATGAGAATAATATAGGAGGACCTACATCATAGGCTGACTTTGAGGATTAAAGGAAATAGCTGGAATGCCTGAGAATAATGCGTAACATCTGGTTACATGACATATAAATGCCGCCTAAGTACTTGGAGGTAAAAAATGGAAATACATTTCAGTATTATTTTAATTGACAAATTTTAGAAAAAAAAAAAAACATCTAATGAAAGATTTTTAGTGAAAAAATAATTATGTGCATCTTTGCAATGGAAAATTACCTAGCCCTTTTAGAAGAAGATTTAATTATCTAGAAGATGTTCATAATATATTGCTAGTAAAAAAAAAAAAAAAAAAAAAAAAAAAAACAGGGTTCAAGTACAGTTGGATCCAAATAGTAAAATAAAAATTAAAGGGAATGCTTTGAAGTACTACTGGTAGATAACTCCAATTGATGGTTCAACTTCACCAGCCAGTTGGAATTCAGTTGGGAACTTAGAAAAGATGTGGGATCTTCCCACCCCCAGCCATTCTGACTTCACTAGCCTGCCTTGGGACCTGTGCCTCAGGCGTTGTGTCTTCTTCTGCATGCTTGTTTTCCTTCCCCAAGTCTTTTAAGATAAAAATGCATCACTTTTATAATTAGAAATTAAAACATAAATGCTATTTAAAAAGCGCCTCAATTGCCCTCATGAGGGGTCTGACGAAGCAGTTACGTCAGGACTGGTCCACCAGAGCCCCTTCTCCTGAGGAGAGCTGGAATTTGGTAGAAACAGGGCGAGCAGACTTGAGTCACTGCCCTGGAGAACAGCCCTGGGGAGGTGGGACTCAGGGAGGGTGGGGACACCGGCTACCTGAGGGTCCAGGGCAGGGATTGAAGAGGACCCAGAGGCAGGCTTTGCTGGCTGAGCCACTGTGTGCAGGTGGTTCTATTGGCAATGGCCCAGGCTGTCTGAGACCTTGCTCAGTACCTGTTGTGATACTGGGGGTTTCATTTCTGTAGGTCAGCATCCTGTTTCCTGTTTTCCAGCACAGTCTTGATAAAGGCTGTGAGGAGCCGGTGCAATACAAGGGCAAGCAGCAGAAGGTCTTTGGCTGCTAAAAAATGTAACTGACAAAAACTTCAGGGCTGCTTGCATTTTTCTCCCTCCATGTCTAGCGTTAAATGCTTTGGATCTGATCATGGAGCTTCTTCCGCGGATATTGCATTTTTCTTTTTTCCCATTCATTCAGCAAGTCCTTACTGAGCACTTATTATGTGCCAAGTCATGTACCAAGTGCTTTCCATCATTTAGTTCTCATCCAGACCCTTAAATGACTCAGGTACTCTTATTAGCTCATCTTTTGCAGATAAAGGATTTGAAGTTCCAGGAAGTTATTGGTCCAAAGTCACCAAGCTAGTTGTTAATCATCACCATCGTCATCAGACTGGCTGCTATTCACTGAGGACCTCCCTCTGCACCAGATACCAAACTACGAGCTTTATACCCACTTTGTTTTTGCTAAGGTGTCACCTTCCAGTGGCTCTCATTATTATCATCCCTGATTTACAGATGAGGACATTTAGAGAGGCAGAGTAACTCACCCAAGCCCACACAGCTGGTAGGCAATGGGAGAGAACTTACATCCAAGTGTGTTAAACTCCTAGACTCCTGTTCTTAAACCCTAAGTTACATTGTTCTGAAGCTTAATGACCAAGCCTCAGAAGTCCGATTTGATGCCTTTCCTATGCAGAACATTAAAGATACATCAATTATAGATGTTCACCTCAGTCTGTCTCAGCCTGTTCTCAACACTTGAGGTTTCTATAGCCTACAAGCAGATCATATAAGGAGCTGTGTTATGGTTTGGTTGTGAGGGGGTCCCCCAAAAGCTCATGTGTGAGACAACACAAGAAGGTTCAGAGGACAAATGATTGGGTGGAAGGAATCTTAACCCAATCCGTGATTTAATGCCCTGATAGAGATTAACAGAGTGGTAACTGAAGTGGTAGGGTGTGGCTGGAGGAGGTGAGGATTTGGGCGTGGCTTTGGGCATATATTTGTATCTCGCAGCTGGAGACCTCTGTCTCTGCTTTCTGATCATCATGTGAGCTGCTTCCCTCTGCCACACGTTCCGCCATGATGTCGGGCCTCACCTGGAGCTCCAAGGAATGGCGCCTGCTGTCTGTGGATGGAGACCTCTGACACTGGGAGCCCTTAAATAACCCCTTCCTCCTTTACAGTTATTCTGGTCGGGTCCTTTAGTCACAGCAGTGAGCGAGCTGACTAAAACAAGCTGGGAACCTACTCCAGCCTAATTTGCCTTTTTATACATCTAATTCTAATTCTCTTTGTTAACTACTATTTCAGGCGTGTGCCCATTATCATCCAAAAAGCCACGGCAGTAGAGAATTATGAGAAGATGAAAGACAAGACCGGAAAAGGGCACCTGCCGGTTGCCACGGTAAAATGTTCAAAGGGAGCAGGAGGCAGCCATTAGCATTCAGTTTAATGGTGTGCTTAGCCCCATCCATAACTGGAAGTGTGTTTACCGCTTCATATTTCCTTCGTGAGCGGGAGCCACAAATCTCACTCTCCATATTGCAAGCGAGTTAATGGTTCTAATTAGACTCGGGCTCCCACCATTCCCCAACCAAGGCTGGGGCCGTCAGAGATCCCCAGTTACCCCAAGCTCTGTGAGCAGATACCTCAGACCCTTGCCACCCCGTGGTTCCTGATGATCCCGAGCTGCCAAGGATGTGGACCAGAGCACCCCGCACTGAAGCTAAGATGGGGCCACCTCCAGCCCCAGGAGCGCTTCCTCCCGATGCTTCCCATTTAAATGGCACATTACAAGCTGTTTACCCACCCAGCACGGCAGCGAGGAAGCGCCATTGCCCGCACACTGCAAGTGGAGATACTGACGTGAGGAAATAGCACCTGGAACGGGAGTCAGCCACCGCCGAGGAGCGAATGGAAAAGTTGCTAACCACCAGAAGTTTGCTCCACCGCTCCCCGCTTGCTTCTTCTGCCCTGGGTGATCCTCGAATCCAAAAGTCTATCAGGATCACCTAGGAGCTGTGGCTCCATTCTAGATCAAGCGTATCCAAAACTTGGGGGCCAGGGGCCAGGCATCTCTCTTTCACAGATGCTGCTCAGGTGATTGTCTGGGCAGCTGGGCTTGGGAGGCACAGGAGTAGTAATAGTGGCAGCTTTATAAGGTTACCCCATGATCTGAGCGTGTGCCCCCTAAAGTATGTGCTGGAAGGTTAATCCCTACTGCAACAGTGTTGGGGCGCGAGAGGTATTTAGGTCCCAGGGGGCACTACCCTTATGGATGGACTAATGCTGATTATAAAAGGACTCAGGTCTTTAATGAGTTCTAACTCATCCTCTCATATTCTTGTTCACCCTCTTCCCTACTGCCATACAATGGTGCTCAATATGGCCCTCACTGAACCCCAAATCTCAGTAGATGCCAGCACCATGGCCCTTGGATAGACCAGCTGCTAGGACTATGAGCTGAGCACATTTCTATTCATTGTAAATTACCAGGCTCAAGTATTATGTTGTAGTAGTACTAAACAGACTAAGGTTACCAAGAGAACAAAGTCCCCGATATACACACAGTGCTAAATAAATGGCAGCTGGGACGGTGGGTATCCATGATCTAAGTTGTTTCCTGTAGAAGCAGAGGGGAAGGGCTGTCTCAAACCAGTGCATTTCCCTGTGGGTCAGTGGAGTGCTGTCCAGCTTTACATTCTCAAAACTGTTGAAAACACACAGTGAGAGAGTGATTTTTTTCCTCCTCTTTTAATTAGAGGAGGTCTTAAATGAGAGGCAGCAACAAGGACTTCAGACAGTACTTGAAGAAGATGAACAGCTCTACCCACCCTGCCCTTCCCTTTTCTGAAAATTAACCAGTTCTGAAAACATGAGGCTAACTATTCCAAACATCCAGATGCCGACTGGGAAGACAAGTAGCAGCCCATGGCTATTTGGATTGGGTCAACTTAGATAGATTCAGAAAATGGCTCTGCTTTGCCAGGTTCCCTGCGTGCCTGTGGTTTCCTCACAGACAGCATGCATTGAGTGCTTGCTGTATGCAGAAGCCACGTCATTTCCCTCTACAAACTGTCATCTCATTTAATTCTCATATCAGGGCCCCTAAGATAGGTGATAGTTTAAGGAAGCAAGCAAGGCTCAAAGAATTTAAGTAACTTACCCAAGATTACACAGGAAGTGAAAATGTTGGAACTTAAACTCTACAAGCTTCACTCTTCATCAATATACTGTGCTCCCTCGCAGGATTTGGCTGGACAGTAAACCATGGTGATTATTCCATGGCCAGTGGATTGCAAAGGCTGACCTGCAACCAGGCTCCAATCCCCACACTCCAGCTCAGAGCCTGACTGTCACCTGCCCCACTGCCTGACCCTGTGTTTTAGTCAGTTTTTGTGCTGCTGTGACCAAAAGACCTGACAAGAACAACTTCAAAGAGGAAAAATTTTTTTGGCTTATGATTTTAGAGATTCCTGATCAGCAGATTCCACAGTTCTGGGCCCAAGGTGAGGCAGAACATCAATGGTGGAGCACTCCGTACTCAATAGCCAGGAAGCAAAGAGAGATTCTGATCAGATGACCACTTTCATAATCTAATTATTTTACCTCTGAACATGCTTACATTGTCTCACACTTGAGCTCTTGGGGGGCACCTCATGTCCAAACCATAACACCTTAGTTTCATGGAAAGGTGAAATAATAGCCTCTTTGGAGGCCCATGGAAATATCCAAAGCCCTCCAGCATCATGAGGGCTAAGCTTAAGAAGCAGTACTACAAGGTTTGCAAGACTCTTCAAAGCTGTTCCTACTAGAGATTGCACTCCATCCTCTAAACAAGCCTGTAACAGATGTGTTCCCATTCATAGAAAACTGTAGCAAGAGGAAGTAAAAAGTTGGGTCAGCAAGGAAGCTGAGCATTTCTGCCTCTCACTCTTTCCCTCTCCTTTTTTATTTATTTATTTATTTATTTTACCAATTGCCTCTATTGCACATCCTTAGGAAGATCCATACAATATAGTATAAGAACAGAAAAAATAGGTGGCACATGTGTAACAAGATGTTTTACTTTACCCTTGCAGACATTGCTAATTGATTTCAGCTAAATCAGACATTACTAATTGATTTCAGCACTCTTTTCCACTAAGTCACTCCACTGTCTTCAATTTTCTTTTTCAACCAAGAGCTCCTGAGAGCAATTGCCAATCAAATGATGTTGGTACTGTAGAAAACACATGTTTTCTCCCATATAGTGATTAAGAGAATGTACTTTGGAATCAGTCAAACCTAGATTAGAAGCCCAGCTCTGTTTGTATGACCATAGACATGTTACTTGACCTCTCTGAGCTTTAGTTTCCTTATCAGTAAAATAAAAGGGCTATCCTTCATAGGGCTCTTCTTAAGAATAGATGAGAACTGTCTGTACAGCTCTAGGCTCCTTATTTGGCACACAGAGTGTTTCTGGTCCATCCCATTCCTTAACGGCTTTTTTTTTTTTTTTTTTTTTTTTTTGAGATATTACTATGCACCTACCACTCTGCTGGGGGCTAGGAATACAGGAGCAAGCAAGTAAGATAAGGTTCTTGATTTCAACGTACATTTTAGTGGAGAGAGCAGGTTTTGATAATTGATTATCAAATAATTTCAGCTTGGAACAAGCATACACAGGAAAAGTTCAGAGTAATGAAACAAAGAACGCCAGACTGGGGCGGATAGCGACCTGGGGGCGTCTCAGACGGCCCAACAAGCTGCACCTCTCAAGCGCCAGCCTTTGAATCCCTAGCAGAGGGGGGAACAAGTAGCAGTGGGACCAAGGTGTTTTGATGCTCCGCTGCGCAAAGGAGGCAGTTTATTTCTAGTGCTTCTCCCCCTCCCTCTCCAGTTTGATTGGCTCTTTCCCTGGGGTGAGAGAAACAGGGCACTCAGCGCTAGATGCAGGCGCTCTGACGAGGCCCCTTTTAGGTCCCAGCTAATCTGCAATCAGCCTGCAATCTGCAGAGCCGGCCCCACCACCCCAGCCAATCAGCACTGGACCCCTGGGGACCTCCCAGCCCAGGGCCCCTTCCTCTCTTGTTCCCTCCCTCTCCCATCCCTCCTCCATCCCGCTCGCATCTCTACAGTTCCTTCCTCTGCGTTCTTCTACATCCCCCACTACTTCCCGTGTTTCTGTGGGTCCAGAGCCCACTGCGGCCTGGGGTGGGTCCCCTCGGCCCCCTGGATAGCTACCTGCTGCAAGATCGCCTTCCCGACTACAGGCTGGGTAGAGACAGAGCCAAGAATTGACGACTAGGAAGGGGACACTTCTGGAGAGCTGTAGTCTGGGGTCATTAAAGGGTAACTTTAAAGATGTGTGCAAAGAAAGAGCCAAATAATAACAAACTATGTCCGTAAAATGTTTGTTTGTTTGTTTGTTGTGGTGCTAAAGATTGAACCCAGGGCCTTCTGCATGCAAGGCAAGCACTCTGAACTATATGAACTATATGATGTTGACAAAGCGTTTTTAAAGTGTTTGTCTTCCCAGCAACCTGAAGAGACCTTAGGCAGGCGAGGAAGCTAGAGTCTCAGGGCATCTAGAATCTTGCCCAGGGCTGCCCCACCGGTCAGTGGAGGAGCCAGGATTAAAACCTAGGTTTAAACACTCCTTCCCCCTAAAATGCAGATTTTTTCTTCCTCTTCATCAGTCAGGGTACTTCAGAAAACAGAACCAAAAAGACTTTACAGAGATATACAGTGTGTGTGTGTGTGTGTGTGTGTGTGTGTGTGTGTGTGTAGAGAGAGAGGTGTGTGGTGGATAGCAAGTCCAAAATCTGCAGGGTAAGCCAACAAGCTGGAACTTCAGGTGAGAGTTGATGTTGCAGTTTTGAATGTGAAATTCACAGGGCAGGCCAGCAGGTGGAAAACAGGCAGAATTCTTACATTATAGTCTTGAAGCAGAAATCCTTCTTCTCTGGAAAACTTCAGTTTTTGCTCTAAGGCCTACACCTTATTGGATGAGTCCCTTCCACATGATAAAGGGTAATATGCTTCACTTAGAGTCAACTTATTGTGATTGCTCCTCACTTCTATAAAATACCTTCATCGCAACATCTAGACTAGCATTGGACCAAACAACTGGGTGTTATGGCCAAGCTGAACTGACACATGAAATTAACCATCATGTGGGACATTTTCTGCATCATCTCACTTAATCCTCACATCAGTCTGGTGAGGGGGCTGCTGACATCATCCCCACTTAACAGACGAGGAAACCAAGGCTCAAGGAGAAAAGGTAACTTCTCTGCTCTCTTGCACAGCTCATGTGGCTGAGCCAGAAGATTGCCTCCCGTCACAGAGGATGCTCAGGGTCTTCAGGAGAAAACCGTGAGAACTGTGTTTAGCACAAACCTACTGGAACAATGCAGTGATCTTACACCAGCATCAAGCAATGCTTCCGAGATTTATAGCTGCCTCTCTCAGCCTCCTTCAAGTCCTTTAGGAGAGATGCACAGACTCCCTCTGGAAGATCGCATATGAAACTTGGAAGAAAAGCTGGGTGGCTGAGGGACAAGGAGGAAAAGGAATTTTTAATCATACATATATCCTTTTGTGCCTTTTGCAGTTTGAAATGTGATAGTGTTGGTTATCAAACTAAAGAAATAAAAATAGAGAAAGAAATAAGTGTGTTGCTCAACTTTCCATCTCTGTGGCAAAATACCTGAGATACACAGCCTAGAAGGAGAAGAGGGTTATTTGGGCTCAGAGTTTCAGTCCATGGTCACTGGGCTCCATTGCTTTGAGCCTGTGGTAAGGCAGGGCATCATGTCAGGTAGCATGTGGTAGAGCCAAGCCGGTCACCCTCGGGTGGCAGGGAAATGAAAGAGCAGAAGGGGCAGGAGCCCAATGTCCCCTCCAAGGGCACACTCAGTGACCCAGCATCTTTCTACAGGACTCCACCTCCTGAAGGTCCCACCACCTCCCAGCAGCACCAGCAGCTGGGGACCAAACGTTCAACCCTTGAATCTTTGGGAGGTATTGAAAAATCCAAGCAATAAATAGAACATGAGGTTTAAAAGGAACCGCCAAGGATCTCAGACGCACGAGTGCTCCATTGCCCTCTGCTTTGGACACAGAGGAAAGAGATGGGGCACACCCTCCTGCCAACCTGTTCACTAACACAGGGCTCAACCTTCTCTCCAAGAATGAAGATTTGCCACTGTTGAGAATATTCAAAGAATGTGCTTCAGGCACTGAAAACAATTCCAAGAAGAGTATGAGAAATCCTTCTGAGCAAAAGAAGAACCACTGGGAAAAGCACGCATTACCCGCAAGGTGATGCTTAGAAGGAGACAAATTCACTGGTTTAGGTAAGTTCAAGTTCTATACTTTTTTTTTTTTTCTTCCTTTGTTTGTTCATCAGGAATACCTGATCCCAAGCATATCCTCAAGTACCTAATTGACTACTTACTACAGGAAAGGAGAATTGCATCTGGACTATAAAATCAAATCCTTCCCCAGTTCATGCAAGTAACATTACTATATGAAGGTCCCAGGGAAGAGACTACAGGTACTTGTGAGGGCCACAGAAAAAGGACCGTGTTTACCCACCTGAAGCACCCACGTTCGACTGTGTTTATTATTGTTTTTGTAAGCTTTGTTCTGGGCACTAATCTCGACCAGGACCATATTCAGCCATAGTCCACCGGGTTACGGTTTACCACCATTAAATGAAGCTTTCTCTTTATGGACGAGGGAACTGGAGCCAGTAGAATTGTAAAGAGGAAGTCTTCAGATCTATAAGGACTAATGAGCTAATAATGGGAGACAGTCAGCAATGAAATGATCAGCTACAGGGGGAGCCAATCTCCTTCACTGAGAGGTGTTTGAGAACGAAAGTTGGTCTTATACAAGTTACGTGGCTGAAGGAGGGCCCAGCAGTCGATGATCGCTTGGAATCGATGGCCTCCAAATCCCTCTCCTAGCTATGGATTTGGTGGGTAAGTGACTGATAGGTGGAAGACTCAGAACAATAGCTATATCCACTCAGTGCTAGGTTCACAGCCCTTCTGCTTTTATCCATATTTAACCTTCCACTTCCAACAACCAGAAGTGCTCCATGGTACGTTTTGTTTTTATATTTGTTTAAAAGAAATAAAAGATTTTTTTTCCCTTCCTTCCTCTTCCATTCTTATTTGATATTTCTCACTTTTTCTTCCTTCCTTCTTTGATACCCCTTTCCCTCTCTCAGTCCTTCTCTCCCTCTCCACTTGTCTTTCCCTCTACCCACCCCACCCCTATTCTTTTGCTACTAGCCTCATGTTTCTTTAGGAAACCCTGCTCAGTCCTGTGCCTCCTTTCCTGCTCCAGAATTGGATCATCTGATCCAGGCCTGTCCAGTCATCGTAACTTCACCTGCCCTTGGCCACAGTGATGGTTTCAGGGATGATGAGCTCATGTCATAAGACACAGTACAGTCAGAGTGAATCCAGGGACCTGTGTGACAACCCCCTTTCCCATTAGACTTGAATGTGGAAATGCAGAGACGTGGAGGTGATGGAAGCCATCTAGCCACAATATTTTGTCTGAGACTGAAGATTTCCCATACGCCAGAGGAACTATGAAATGGAGAGAAACTGGGTCTGGATCCTCTGGGTTAAATTTTCTCTGGATTTTTCTGTTACGTATGATAATTAATTTCCTACTTTGCCCAAGTTATCTTGAGTTGGGTTTTCTGTCTTTTATCACCAAAATAAATCTTGACGGATACATCTGCAAGTAGCAGCACGGACCTTGAATATGAAAGTGTGCTCGATCTGCCAAAATTCCCTATGAAAATGCAAATACTTTTGGGAGAGAAACTGGCATAGGGGCAAAATCTAAGAATTATAAGGATGGAAGGACCTTAGTAAGTGCCTTTGGGAAACCATCAACGGTTTTCAAGTTTTATTTCAAAAACAGAACCCTTTTACAAAGAAAATCCCATCCAGGGCCCTAATACATAAAATATATTTTTTTGCTTTGTTTCCACTCTGGTTGTACAGGTTTGGTAACTATTCTGCCAGGCCTTTGCATATGGCGTTTCCACTACCTGGAAAGGTATTCCTGTCACCATTGCCCACCCTCCCAATTGCCCTAAGCCAGTGTCCTAGGCTAATTCCTATCAATATCTGCATAATTCAATTTAAACATCACTTTCACTGAGATGCCTCCTCTGACATCTATGGATGGTGTCCTGTAATGTGCTCCCATATCACCCTTTATTTCCCACCTCAACACATGGAACACACTAAGTCATAAGCCACCGTATCCTTTTTTTTTTTTTTTTCTTTTTTTTTGGTACCAGGGATTGAACTCAGGGGCACTGAACCACTGGGCCACATCCCCAGCCCTTTTTTGTATTTTATTAGAGACAGGGTCTCACTGAGTTTCTAAGTGCCTCACCATTGCTGAGGCTGGCTTTGAACTAGTGATCCTCCTGCCTCAGCCTCCCAAGTGCTGGGTTTACAGGCGTGCACCACCACGCCCGCCTAAGCCACCGAATCCTAACTGCCTGCCCATGCAGAAGTCAACTCTGAAAGTACGGATTGGGATGCACTGTTGGTTGGGACACAATTATTTCTTAAGTGAATGAGTATTCAAATGGACGAGTGAGATCTCTGCCCCCACCCGCCACCACCCCCTTCCCGTGCCATAACCATCTGCTTCTTCAGATTGGAATTTAAGATTTAACCACCTCAGTTTGGCATCTGAATGATGAAACAGAAGAGTTGAGAGCAGTGTTTCCTGCTTGCCCGCAAATTATCCTTCCACAATTTATTTTATTCAAAGAAATAAGTGGATTTCTCTGAGTTCTGGGAATAGCAGTCACTTCTCTGAGCACTTAGGTAAGTGACTTAAACTTCTTCTAAATTGTAAGTGTGATGAAAGTGGGGATTTTGTTTTCTGCTTTCTACATTGATGTATTTTTTACACCAAATAGTACCTGTCGAATAATGGGGATTCAATAAACATGTGTTAAATTAATGACGGAATCAAGGGCATTGGAGTCAGAAAGTGTTATGGTTTAGACTTGAGGTATTCCTCCAAAGCTCTGATGATTGATTATACAGGGATGTTTGAAGATGCATTGGTTGGACATGACAGCTGTAACCTCAGCTGTTCATCCTAGTTTGAATGAACTGAGTGGTACCTATGGGTAGATGGGGCGTGGCTGGAGGAGGCAGGTCATTGGAGACGTGCCCTGGAGGGGTCCATTCTCCCTGTAGCCCCTTCCTCCCTCTCTCCCTCCTCTCTCTCTCTCTGCTTCCTGGCTGCATGAGGGAAGCAGCACTCCTCCATCACACCCGTCCACCGTGATGTTCTGCCTCACCTTGGGCCCAGCACCAGGGACTCAGCTGACCATGGACCTTCACCATGAGCCAAAGCAAACTTTTCCTCCTCTAAGTTGCTCTTGTCAGGTCGTTTGGTCACAGAGACAAAAAGGAGACTACCACAAAAGGGGACTTGGAGACCAGATCATTCGGTATTTTCCAAAGGACCGTATTCTGAAGAACTGATGTTTTGAGAAAAGAAGAATTTGGTGACCAAGTAAGTGTGTGAACAACTGCACACTATTTCCCAATTTTAATAATCCGCAATGTACATCAAATAGTAAAGATGGTGGTAAAGACACTCGTCTAAGCGGGTCTCACCACGAATTTTCTAGATGTACTTGACCAGAGAGGACACCTGTGTTTGTTGGTTTTTGAATGTCTTTAGTGTAACATCCATGGAACTAACAAACCATGGACCACACTTTGGAAATGCTACCCTGGACCAATTCACTCATTTTTGCAAAGAATCATAACAGTTTACATCTATATAATATGTTATATTTCAAGTGATTGCTTTGCCACTGTCTCCTTTAAGCCTCCCAAAACTCTTAAGAGATGACTCAGATAGTGTCCCTATTTTGGAGACAAGGAAATAGAGGTCAGGAGGATTATAGGATTTGCTCAAGGTCACACAGCTAGTTAGTGACAGAGATGAGAAGACAGTCCAGGCCTCAAATTAATCCAGTTATCACCAATTAACACCTTAGCAGGTGTGTATCCAATCTTCTTTCCATACCAGAAAGTAAGTTGAAAGCAGGATCTTTTGCAAAGAAACTTGAAATAGATCATTTCTTTTGCTGAGGAAACACAAATATCAAAAACATGAGAATTCTTTTTTTTTTTTAAATTAATTTATTTTTTATTCTAAGTGGTTAAGAATGTCAATTGATTGTCCCCCTGGCGGACAACTGCAGAAGATTAAGGAAGAGCCCAAGTATCCCGAGTACTTACTATCGGCCACATGCATTCTTCCAGCCTGGAGGTGACACACGTGTGACGCACCTGCCATCATGGTACCTCCGTTGGGCAAGGCAGACGTGTCTCATTTATTAACACCTACGGAGTCCAGGAATGGCCTGGGAGCTTTTCAACAGACCGCTTGAGGCACCGCCGGTGGCAGATCAGCATTGACCCAGGGTTGAACCCGTCTGCTTCCTCCTTCTGCTTTCTCTACCTCTTGTATCCACCATCCCCAGCCTGTAAATTTATTCCCCACGGGGTCAAGTGTTCTTTTTTCATTGCCCAGAGCATGCAGCTTTCAAATTTCAAAGAACCAATGCTTATTTTTCTAACAGTTCAATGATACATGTACAACTGAAAGTGCTTTGGAAACAAAGCACTATGAAAACCATTGTTATTGTGATTATTACTCTTTTGATTCATCTGTCTAGCCTAGAGCCAGCATGCTTTATCTTCCTATTTCTATTTCTAATTTTGGTCCATTTGTCCTAAGTATTAGATGCTGTATCCCAAGTGGTCCCAAATAATTAAAATATATATATATATAGACTAAAGCAGGTTTATTTAAAGTAAGCCTTCTATTAATGCAGCGCAAGATACCTTAGCATTTGCAAAGGTTTAACTTAAAGGAAAGGGTAACTAAGACACAAAATGAGAAGCAAACAATTTTTTGATTTAATTCCAACTGCATCAGTCTTTCTGAGCTACTATAACAAAAATTCCTGAAATCTGTGTCTTACACAGAAAATAATTTCTCATAGTTCTGGAGGCTTGGAAGTCCACGATCAAGACATTAAGGGTCTGTTTCCTGGTTCGTAGACAGCCATCTTCTTACTGTGAACTCACAGGGCAGAAGGCATACCCTCTCTTCTTTTAGAAGAGTGCTAATCCCATGCGCTAATCACCCCCTCCCCACCCCGTGACTCCCCTCCCAATACCATCACCCTAGGGCTGAGGATTTCAACCTGTGACTTTGGGAGAGACAAGCATTCAGACCACTGGCCAATGGTCATTGGATTTAGCAGCTCCTTCAGACCCAGGTGAGAACAGGCCTGTTCACATCTCTGCACCTCAGAGAGGCCTGCTTACTCCCTACTCTGACCATAGCTCTTCCCGGGGCAGGGACACTCCCAGGAGCCCAGGGAACGTGCCACTCAGCGCCCCCAGCCACCTGCTCTACACGAAGTACCAGCACCCTGGCATTTCTTGCCTGAGTGACCCAAGTTCACTCCTGGGACCATGCCACCCTCTTCCCAAAGGACCACCCCCCCGATGAGGTGTGGTGAGAGCCTAGATGTCGGGTGACAGCACACACTCGCCTGCACTCGCACCCTGTGCGGTGCAAGATGGAGTCAGGAGTGGAAAGAGCGGGAGGAGGCACCCCATCGCTCTCTCCGCTCCGCTCCCCATGTTCCACCCGGGGATCCAAAGTAGCCGGATCCTTGGTCCAAGCATGGCTCTCCAGAGAATCATGAAGTTCTACTTGTCAAGGTAGGGGATGGAATATGTCCTATTTAGTTCTCTGACTTAAAACATTCCTACATATGTAAGTGGGCCCCTCTGGACCCCCAAAATCTCAGACACGGACCTGATTGTATTTTCTAGAACTTTCAGTTCTCAAAACAGCCTTATCTGACTTTTTTTTTTTTTTTTCCTCCTGAGATTCATCATTAAGGTCAAGCTGATGTATAATCCCAACTCTAAATGGAGTTTGCTAGAGTGACTTTGTCTCCACGTCGTCGGTTAATAAACATTCATTTATTTACTGAACACCCAGAGGATTCTTCAGCTTTATGACTTTAACAGTTGAAAGTTTATTAGGTGATTTATCTTCTTCTCAATCAAATGATATAATACAGATAGAAGTGCTTCTAAACTGCAAAGTGCTATCTATTCAGATGCAAGAAATTTTTATCTTCAGTAGATGAATGGATAAAGAAAATGTGGTATATGTATACAATGGAATATTACTCAGCATTAAAAGAGAATAAAATTGTGGCATTTGCAGGTAACTGGATGGAGTTAGAGAATATAATGCTAAGTGAAGTTAGTCAATCCCAAAAAAATCTTACAGAAAGGAAAGGCCAAGTTTCCCACACTACAGTGTGACTGGGGCTGTGGCGATTTCATCTGTGATTCTAATCAAAAGCATAGGAAACGGATGACTTGTAGAATGGCCTGGTTGGCCCATGGTCTTTCCATACATTTGTTTATTTGTAATCCCCATCACTGAAGACACACATTTTTTTTAATATTTATTTTTTTGCTTTAGTTGCACACAATGCAATGCATTTGTGTTTACGTGGTGCTGAGGATCGAACCCGGGCCGCGCAGGTGAGGAGGCGAGCGCTCTGCCGCTGAGCCACAACCCCAGCCCCTGAAGACACATTTGCTTTCGGGTAAATGATTTTGCTCACTGAGGATAATGTGCACAAAAGCCCTATGTGACACCAGCAAATGTGTGTCCTTTGTATATTTCTCCCTTTCCAGATTGTCTCCAAATATTTGGTCAGGGGATGGACTTTCCCTGAAACCTGCAGGCATACCAGGGCTGAGCAGAGTTCATCGCTGCCAACCCATCAATCAAAACCAAGGGGGCACTCCTGGGAGTTCCCAGGGGCCAGCACACTTCACAGAGCAGGAGAGACCAAGATAGAAAGAAGGCACTTGCTAAGGGAGTCACTTCCCAGTTATCCAGAGAGTGAAGCAAAAGCACGATAGAAACCCAGAGAGGACACAAGTTTTATTCCTACCCTCTCCTCCTGCCGCACCTTTTAACACAGACATTGATGCACAGGCCTTGGCCGGGAAAGGCTGCCTTTCTCAAAATTAGCTGGTGCCTATTTATCTCTTAGGCCTCTTAGCTGGCAGACTTTGGCTTAGTCTATATATTTTCATTAAGCAGCTACTATGTGCTGCCATCTGTCCCAAGCCCTGGGAATAGTGGTCAAGAAGATGAAAAAGGTCCTTGCTCTTATGGAATTCATATTTAATAACATTCTTTTACTCTTTGAAGTGGACTCTTTTGAGATGCTTTTCCCACGTTCCCACTTCTCCTCTCCTAATACCTCCCCCGAAAAATTTCAAGAATTAAAATTTAAAAAAGAAAAAAAAAATTTTAAAGTTCACATTTTAAGTGCTACCAAGAAAATAAATCAGGCAGTGCAATACGGTGTGGCTGGAGGGAACGCTATAGTAGGCGAGATGGTCAGGGAGATGGGACATTGGAACCGAAAGAAGCAGGCAACAGTGCTCTGGGGTAGGGCTTTTGCAGAGCGGCTGAGCCCAGGTACCACAGCCCGTTGCAACACACACCCCTCCTGCTCCAGACGGCACACAAGCACCTTGCTCCCACTGCCACGCTCTCTCCTGTTGCCACCATCACAGCCTTTAGCTTTCAAAGTCTCCCGGGCAGGGGATACACCCCTTATAACTCAAGCTATTTATCCTTGTATCTCTCTTATTTGCCTAGAAGTGGCACTGGTGATGGGGAAGACCCCACGGTGCTCCTCCCTCCTAAGACATCCTTTCATTTAATCCCACCTTCTCAAAGGTCTGATCTTTCTCTTACACAGGCTGATGACCGTGAGCGTAGGAAGGAAACCCCATTTTTGCTATCTCTGTAACTTCACTTCTATATTCTTCCAGAAAGGTGGGTGTTTATCAATCACTGCTCTGTTCTGGAGACTGAGTGGAGCCTCTTAGAATACAATGAAAGTCAATTTAACATCTTGGTACATTAATCCATGCACCCCAAGGAACTAGATTTTATTCTGTCAGTGGTCCCCAAAGAGTGGCAGGATCTTCTTCTTTCCTTTCCAGGAGAGGTATTGTCACATATAGAGAACCTGGTCCACTCCTCTGGGCAGAGAGGGCAATTGGGTCCTTTTTTTCTAGTCCCCTTGGATGCCTGACTGGACATCTCAGCAGGAAGAATATTAGAATCTTACAGTAATTATTTTTCGCTCTGAGCTTAGGCAGGAGAGTTAAAGAACAGACACTGGGAATTTACTTATACAGAAAGAACTCAGTAAATAAATACGAACCCCGGTTGGACCATGATGAACTCCTTCCAGACCAGCATGAGGCAGTGAACCTCTGCACCCTTCACATTAGTGAGGTTGGCTTACATTAGACAAACGAGATGTGCATGTCTCGTCACACTTTCTTCGGTGGAAATGAGTATGGGGGTGTTTTGTCTGGAGAATCGGACATGTTTCCACTCGGGGCTTTGCCAGATATTCACTTTGGGAAAATTGGAAATAACTCTATGCTAAATAAACTTTTCAGAGTAAGATATTCCTGCAAGACCAGAGAGGTTCCCACAGCCCACCAACCCACGGATGTGCTCCATCATCTGGGCCTGAGGCCGCAAGGGCAGGGGAGTAACCAACCAATCAGAGCACAGCCTCGACCTGGCTGCCCTCCACGCACAGAGGTGTTTGTTCATGCAGTGATCCAGACTCTGGACTTATCACTAGTCCTTGTGAATGAAATATTTAATAAACCACATAAGCCTATTAAAAAGGTGACTCACTATGGTCAATGACTAACAGTAAAATAATACAGTTATAACCCGTTGCATAAATGTCTACAAGTAGGAAAGAATTTGACAAGGTCAGAATATTAGATCAAATTATGCAAACGGGAAAAAAACAGAGGCTTTCTCTAAAAGAATTTCATTTGCCACCTGCCTGGCTTTTCTGTAGGTCTTGCTACCTCCAGAGAGGCTTTGCACCCCAGGCCAAGAGGAAAACATTTGTGTTTATTCATTCAGTTATTTCCTATCAGATAGCAAAATGAAAGGCATATTTTGACTAGTGCTGACATTTGAAATCAGGACAAGGGTGAAAAATCTCAAGTAAGTAATCTTTAGATCTTAAGCTATCTGAGCTGGGCGCAGTGGCATACTAGCACTTGGGAGGCTGAGGCAGGAGGATCACGAGGGCACTTAGCAACTCAGTGAGACCCTGTCTCTAATAAAATACAAAAAAAAAAAAAAAAAAAAAAAAAGGGCTGGGGATGTGGCCCAGTGGTCGAGTGCCCCTGAGTTCAATCCCTGGTACCAAAAAAAAGGATCTTAAGCTGTCTGAAAAAGTCGCTTTGAATCACAGGGTCTGACTTCCTGTGAATTCCAGAGCTAGCAGACTGCGGAGGAGATCAGCATTCTGGGGCCCAGACTTCCAGTCAAATATTGCTTTCTGGTATCTCTCTCTCTCTGTCTCTCTCTCTCTCTCTCTCTCTCTCTCTCTCTCTCTCTTTCCCTCTCTCTCTCTCTCCTTCCCCCCCCATCTTTTTCTAATAAATAGTATTCATTTTTTTAGAACAGTTTTCCTTTTCCAGAAAAATCAAGCATATAATAGAGTTTTCATATCTGCCCCTATACAGCTTCCACTGTTAACACCCTGTATGAATGTGGTATATCTGTTACAATCAATGAATCAAAATGGACAAATTTTAATTAATTAAGTACATAGTTTACATTAATGGTCACTCTGTATAATACAGTTCTATGGTGGTTTGTTTTTTTTTTTTTTTTTTTTTTTTTTTTTGTACCAGGGATTGAACTCAGGGACACTCGACCACTGGGCCACATCTCCAGCCCTTTTTTGTATTTTATTAGAGACAGGGTCTCACTGAGTTGCTAAGTGCCTCGCCACTGCTGAGGCTGGCTTTGAACTCATGATCCTCCTGCCTCAGCCTCCCAAGTGCTGGGATTACAGGAGTGTGCCACCACGTCCGGCGAAGTTCTATGGATTTTGATAAATGTGTAATGTCATGTATCCGTCGTTACAGTGTAACGCTGAGTATGAGATTTCAACTTCCACATGAGGTTTCACTGTCCCCCAAACCACTGTGTTTGACCCTTCATCAAGTTGTCCTTCTCAGCTATCACTGGGCCACTCTTTTTTTTTTTTTTTTTTGGTGGTGGGGAGCACTGGGGATTGAACTCGGGGGCACTCAAACACTGAGCCACATCCTCAGCCCTATTTTGTATTTTATTTAGAGACAGGGTCTCATTGAGTTGCTGGGATGACAGGTGTGCGCACCACCGTGCCTGGCCACTGGGACACTTATAATGAAAGCCCAGGCCCTCGTATTTTTCTTGTTAAAAAGATGGTTTTCTAAGTTAATTGAAAAGTCATGGACTACTTCATCCCTGCCCAGGCGTTCACTATCATCCCAGTGTAGGGACTGAGATTTCTATCACTGTCCCCTGGAGATGTGCTCTGGCCAACCCCAGGGCTCTGAAGGACCCTCTACAGCATCAGCAGAGCTACCTGCTGGCGGGGGGTGATCCCTCTTCCCAGAACCACCCCCCTTCTAGAATTCAATCTGCTATTATTTCAGATGCACTCACTACTTTGTAAGATACCACCTTTCTTGAATAGAACAAGAGCAGCTTCTCGCCAGCACAAGAAAAGAGGCCGCCCCTGAATTAATCACGTGAATGGGGGGGGGGGGGGAATCAATACAAGTAATTATCACAAATAAACTCAAGAAAATAAACAACTTATTTCCTGAATAGTCCGCTACTAGGTGTTTGACTTCAAAGAACCCTAATCTCAACGAGCTTCCACCAGCACAAGTGAGAACAGGGCAGAAAGGAGTGGATGGGAGATTTCTAAATGCGACCATGGCCTTGGTAAGAGGAGCTCAGGGGACGTGGGCTCAGGCACAGGCACCCCAGGAGTGAGCGCCAGTTGACGCACCTCAGCAGGAAGCGCTCTGGCAGTGCAGAGCCAGAGACAGAATGTTCAGATCCTGTCATCCCGAAATTCCACTGCTAGAGAGTTTATCTGGGGAGATAATCAGAGAGGCGCTCGAAGACTTTGCTGAAGAATGCTCAGATTTTTATCCTACGATGCCAAAAGAGAACAGGAGGAAACGGCCTCATATCCAACAATGGGGAGGTCACGGATGCTTCTGGATATTATTTTTTTCTCCTCATCAAATCCCTTTCCCACCCAAGGGAAGAACCTCACCAGAGAGTCTTCATGGGAGTCAGGACCCTGCTTCTCACTACAAAATCAAATGGAGCCTTTCTATCCACTGCTTGTCCCCTGGAAGTCAGGGCGGGACACATTACCACGATGTTCCTTCTCAGTGCATTGAAGCATAAACAGATAGTTCCAAAATC
The DNA here is from genome assembly GCA_025594165.1 of Tamias sibiricus. Lineage (NCBI taxonomy): Eukaryota > Metazoa > Chordata > Mammalia > Rodentia > Sciuridae > Tamias > Tamias sibiricus. Next base: position 20,470,487 of record CM046662.1, read on the forward strand.
CTGGAGAGAGATTGATTTTTGTGATGCTCCCAGCTGAGGGTCCTACTGTTGAGTCTGTCTTGATTTCTTCCTTCTTTCTCGGCCTATCTCCCCAGCCTTCCCATAGATTCTCTGGCTGCCTGATATGATTCCAGTCAATTCCTCTTCCACTTCTAACCTGGGTTGATTTTGTGTCCTGCAAACAAAACTTGAAACAGACACAAAGAGAATTATCAAACACATTATGAAACATCTATCCAATACAATACCATTAATCTATCAAAACTCATGTTTTCAACACATAAAGAGGGAAAAAATGACACTGTAACCTATATAGATCGTAGTTCTATAATCTATGTGCATCTATATGAGTATTATTAGCTTATCTATATATTCAGTCAATCTGTGGAGGGTTTCTATGTGTGCATAAAAAAAAGAAGAAGAAAACTGCAGGAGCCCTAATTAAGGAGATAGCTAAGATTTCGGTTAGCTGTGAGCCATGAGCATTACCACCTTCCATGGTCTCGTGAGACTTGGCCCAGGACATTGTGGATCGGGTTGGCGCCTTTTGCATGGTCTCGGGAGACTTGGCCCGGTACATTGCAGACGGGGTCAACGCCACTGTGTGTCGTGTGGCGGTGGTTGTAGGAGTGTGTGTTGTTGGAGCCGGAGAGAGAAACTAGCAGAATAAAGAGCCTGTTTGTTTCCAGTCCGCCTCTGAACTTATTCCTGTGGCGTTGTTGCTCCAAGCGGCCATCGCTTCAGGCAGCAACAGAAAACATATATAAATTTTAACATCTCTTTTATCTGAGAAGAAAGATGACAGGTGATACAGGATGCTCCCTCCATGACTCCAACCATTTTGGGTTCAGATGTAGCGTATCTGTCACTTCCTCCAGAAAGCCTTCCCCAGTCTGGGGAAGTCTGTGTTTTCAGAAGACCTAATAATCCCCATAGTATCACACTGAATTGTGGTTGCCTCTTTAATTTATCTGTCTCCCTGACCATTTCGTATTGCTTTCTCTCTGTGTCCTGCACAGTGCATGCTCCTGGTAGAAATTCAGCAAAAATGTGTGAAATGAAAGCATATAAGAATTGCTGTTATAATAAGAAAATTTGATGTTATTCCAAAGAAAGGACCAGAGACTGGAGATATTCCGGTGAGAAATAAGACAGACAGAAAACTGTTACTTGACAGTGAAACGGGCAGATGTTGTGTTGTCCAGTGTATTAGATCAGTGTAGACAGATAAAAGACGGCCTTTTCCTTGGTCTAAATCATTGCAATAACTGTCTCTGCTCTCCAGTTTTACTTCGCGCCCTGAGATATTGCCTGTTCATCCAGCAGCCGGCCTCCAAGTGCATCTTCCAAGATTACCATCAGCTAAAGATTGCATTGTCTTTGGACAATTTTCCTACGTTGTGACTCCTCACCACATTTTCAACGCTTTTCTAGCTCCAGACAAGCTACAGACTGTTAATTTGTCCCTGCCTTTGCCTTGCCCAAGGAAATTGAAAATAAACTTTAATTTCCTAGTGGAGGTTATGGGCATTTCATGTGGTTCGGAGAAAAAGAATAATTATTGTTTGATGGAATTAGAGAATATTAGGAAAGTTTCTGAACTTAGTGAAGTTACATAGTAATTGATCACTCGTCTACGTACATAGAGGTCATCCCGATGAGTGGAGGCTTAGTCAACATCTGAAGTCTGTTTGTTACCTGGCCTCAACCTGTCAATCACTCCTGGTAACCATAATCACAGGCTTCAGGTCTGAATATTGAATTCTATCAGGAGCTTTTATCCAACCATGGAGATGCTGTGGAGACCATTCTTACAGTTAGTTACTCTCAGACTACACAAAATGAAAGGGAAAACGTCCTTTAGGGAAAACCAGCAATCTCTGGGAGGAAAATTTACAAGAGTGCTTTCAGAATATCAAGGAGCCCAAACCTGGGCATCTGGAGGCAAAAAAAGGCAGAGATATCTCTGGCTAAGTACAACTGCCTGTAAGACTTTAACGGGAGTTTGATTATCTTATTTTTAGAGTTGCTCAGTGAAGTTTTCAAATAAGCCCAAGTGTGATGTGAAACCATCTGGAGAAAGCAGAACAAATTGTTATTTCAGGGGGAAAAAATACCCAAAAAACTCAACATCAATTATTGACAACTTGGGTTTGTTTGTTTGTTTGTTTGTTTGTTTTTTGTTTTGTTTTGTTTTTATTCCTCCTTTGGAATACAATTTCTTTGGGAAACTGCTTTCATTGTAAAAATATATATAAAACTATCAACAAAATAATAGTCAAGAAGCACTGGTTTTGTACCTACTATGTAACATGAACACAGAAGTAAACATGAAAGAGAGGGCCTCTACAAATACACATATGTATGTATATCATGTTTTTTTTTAATTCATTGCAATCTTTACATGTATAAAAATGCTTTCTTCTTCATTTTTCCATGTTTCTACGTGATCTTCATGGACAATAATTTGCTTCTGACAAGTGACCATTTCCTTTTCGTTAGGACAAATTGTTGCTATTGTAAACAACACGGAGAACACTTTCATGGCATATAGCAATTTTTCCTTCCATCGTAATTGTCTCTTGGGATAAATCCTCAGGAATTGTTGTGGGGCAGGTCGCTCAGAAAACACACCAGGTCCCAGTTTTGTCCAAATTGAGGAGTCTTTATTTAGCAGCCAGCGACTGCTCCCGCAGGACTCATAACTGTCTCTGCAAGGAACAGCCCTGAGCCTGAGCATTTTAGGATATTTAAAGACAAAAACTACATCTGGGGTGACGTAGCTGCAAGCAAGCAGGTACCGAAGCTGAATTGGGCAGTTAGCGAGACAATGCAGTGGGTACTTTGGTATTTCCCATAGGACTTTCCAGGTTGGCATAGCAGCAAGCCAGCAGAAGGGAAGTGGGTCAAAACATCCCTAGTTGTGTACAAGTTAAAGAATGGCTACTAACATCTAGACAATCAACCTCTGGCAGGGTACATTGTCCAAGAAAAAAGGGAACCAAAGAGAGAACACTTTTACATTGTATAAGAATTGCCATTTTGTGTTGCCAAACCTGCTGTGCTAAGCAACTGTGGATGGGTACAAGGTGGGGCTTTCCCTGGGAGAAGCACTTCTTACATGATGTGGAGTCTCGGGGCAAAATGGGGTCCGTGTGGTCATTGCCCATATAGCCTAGCCCCTAACAGAATGAGATTCCTGAGTCCCTAAGAAAAGTAAAGATGGCGGAGGCGTCCCAAGACCCCCTACTTCTATGACACCATCAAGTTTTACTTTATCACTTACAGTGCTATTTCCGGCTGAGTTCAGATGCCACTTCAGAAGCCTTTCTTAAGACACCCAAGTAGTCTCTAACATTTAGCCACTATAACCATCCCTGGCAAACAAATTTGTGAATTTGATAGGTACTGCCACAGCCAAATTTTGCCTTGGACACATGTCAGAGGAAAATCGCACTTTCATTTGCTTCCTCTTCCTAGGAAATTAGTAGCCTTTTCTGTAACTGACCCAAATTTCCCTCTGGTTCCCTTGAACACTTTTTTTTTTTTTTTTTTTTTTTTTTTTGTGGTACCGGGGATTGAACTCAGGGGCACTCGACCACTGGGTCACATCCCCAGCCCTTTTTTGTATTTTTATTTAGAGACAGGGTCTCACTGAGTTGCTAAGTGCCTTGCCATTGCTGAGGCTGGCTTTGAACTCGCGATCCTCCTGCCTCAGCCTCCCAAAGTGCTGGGATTACAGGCGTGCGCCACCGCGCCCGGCGCTCACTTTTGATTTTCTAAATGTCCCGTACCTTCCTCCACATCTGTGGCATTCCATCACAGCTCACCACACCAGGACGCAGACTGCGTGTCGGGATTCAGCAAATAGCTCCAGGACTTAAACTTTAGCAGATTTCCTTTGGCTAAAATCAGCAACCTTCCTTCCAGCTCAGTGACCACCAGTCCTGGGAAAGTAACCCCCTCGGTGTGGTGGGAAAGAAGCCCTGGCACCTTTCTTCTTAAGTTACAGAAAATAATTAAGACCACGAGGATCCCAAGGGTCCCCGTCCTTATCTTTCCTATCAGGAAGTGTCCACTGACCTCCTTACAGGTACTCTTCCTTTCAGTCAAGACCTGGCTGAGACATGAACAGCTTCCCTCCATATCCACTTGAAGCCTCCAGCACCCTAAGCAAGTGTCTGAAGACACTGTCTCTACGTTCTGCTCCTTAGGCTTCACTTCCAACTCTATGACTCTTTTTCTAACCTCCCCGGTTTGGGGGACATCTGCTAACTACGTCATACTCTACCTGGCCCCCAACTCTCTCTCTCTCTCTCTCTCTCTCTCTCTCTCTCTCTCACACACACACACACACACACACACACACGCATGCACACACACCCCTCCATTCATAGTCTCACTGTCCCCCTCATTATTCTTTCCAGGTGGGTCTGACGGGACTGTCAATTCCAGTTCCCTGCACATCCCTCTGAATGAATTAGTATACAGTATATAGAGTGGTCCGTTCCAAGGATGGCCACAGTAATCAGTCTTTCCAGAGTTCTCCACCCTCTGAAATGGGGTGAGGGGCTTCTGTGCGTCTCCCAAGGTGGCTAGGCTTGGCTAGCAGGAGCTTGGAGCTGACTTTGGCTATATCCCCTTGCACTCTGCCGTGGGTGGAAGCTCATTCTCAACGTTAGAGGAGGTGAGGCAGGGGACAGGTGAGCCCTATTGGCAGATTTGATGGTCTGGATTTAGTATGGTCAAGAGACAGCAACCAAATAAATCTAAGGGCTTTCTTTATTCCAAAGTTTGCCCCAACACAAAATGGTGAAAATCGCCAGGTGGTGGCTGATTTTATGTGACAACACGACTGGGCTAAGGGCTGCCCATATATCTGGTAAAACATTATTTTCTGTGTGTGTGTGTGTGTGTGTGTGTGTGTGTGTGTGTGTGTTTCCGAAAGAGATTGGCATGATGTGCCTCCCTAGACTGAGGAAAGAAGTTTGCCCTCACCACCGTGGGCTCCAGAACAAAATGGCAGACGTCTGAGTCTTCTCTCTACTTGAGGGAAGACACCCATCTTCTCTCACCCTCAGACACTGGTGCTCCCGATTGCTCCCGATTCTCAGGTGTTCTAATGGCTTCTGTTTTTCTCTGGAGAACCCTTGCAAGTACCATTGGTATGATAACTCTGAGAAAGATCCAGATTGCTAGTGTAACTTCGTTGGAGAGGTGGGGTGAGAGGGCAATGGTCTAGGGTAAGGCCAACGGGTCTGTTCAGTGCTGGAAATGCAGACTTCTTAACAGAGGCCTGCATGGATGCATCAACACCAGTATGGTTTCTTATAGGTCTCTAGGGGGACATTTTTTTTTTGAAAGTTCACAAATTTGGTTATCCACAAATTTTAGTAATATCCCCAAACACTCCTAAATTGCCATCAATAACTTTCTTTCCCTAAGAGGGCAATTTCGCTGAGTGTCAGATGTTTTCTTTTGACAACAGGCAAAGTGATTAATGAGCAGTTGAACTAATCAGTCAACTGGGTGTGCTTGCCATGCAGTGGAGGTCCCCTGCCCTGCCCTTGGCACGCGAGGCTCCCACATCAGCATCCTTCTTCCTTCTTGCCATTGACTCTGGGGACATCCAAGTTTTTTTCAATTGTGTCACCTGTCATCCAAACTCTACATGTGGGTGGGTGTGGGACAGCTGTAGGGAAGATTTATTGAAAAGAGGGTTGAGAGCCTCTGCATTTGGTATATGACTTTTGGACGTGGTTCAGTTATTAGTCAAGTATACACAGAAGTTCTATTGAGATTTATTTTTCCTTTTGTCAGTAATCCCTCAACAGACCCAAGTTTTATGAGGTAATTTCAGTGGAATAAAATTTAAGGATTTCCAGATCGCATCATTTATTTGTATTCCACTTCATGACAGTTACTAATTGACTGAAAATTCCCAGCCAACACGCCACTGGCAATGATCTTCCCTGGTCGTAGTGTAGACTGTGTTAGCTACTGACGGCACTGTTTTAACTACCACAGCTCAGATGGGCTGGATGCAGGAGATGGAAAAGCCCCCTCCTCCGCGAAGCCTTTTCTCACCTCCTTTTCCTTTTGAGCTTCTCACTGGATTCTGGTCATTTGCTGCTTCTCATTAAGAAGTGTGCACAAAGCAACCTCCATGGGCCAGATCCTCTGCTGGGTATTATGAGAATCCTTTCCCCTTCCCTTCCTGGAAGGACATAATCCTGTTCCCCTCTCCACCCCTTACTGACTCTTCCACATGGAAAAGGAAGAGCTAATGCAGTTGATCACGCCTTGACGTTCCACCACCCTCAGCAGTGTCACTGCTGCTGGCTCTCCTGGTCCATCTGCATGCAGCTTGCTGTGGGAACACTAGCTTGGGGTCTGTTCACGACTCCCCCTCCCCCTGCACATGCCTGACATGTGAGTTCCAAAACGTAGATTCAGGACAGGAGGGAAATGCCGCCTTATTCGACTTGAAACTAAGCCACATGTTTTCTTCCAGCCTACTAGAGCATTTCTTCTTCTTTTTATTTCTTTTCTTTCTTTCTTCTTTTGAACATGGATATTGGCCACTGGCTTGGCTGTTAGGATGGTGGAGCCTTCTAGAAGGGAGCCTCGTCTGTTGATCCTCCCTGCCCTTGGTTAGGCAGGCACAAGCATGCAGTAACAGACCCCAACTGCCAATCAAAGGCAGCATTGCTGATTGCATCCTTTCTTGTTAGAGTGACAGAACAGTCCCAGAGCAGAGGAAATAAACCCATCTGAAACTCATTAGGGATAGTCCTGTCTGAGCCACCAAAGTCTGTGGAGAGGGTAGGGTTTCCCCTGGGAGAAGTGGCATTCCCAATAATGGCCGTCCTGGGAAAAGACCAATCTCTGCAAGGCCTGGGGGACCTTAGCTCTCTGAATATAATTTTTGAATCTTTCTTATTATCATTGTCTTTATTTTTTCAATGTTTTATTTACCCATAAATTTATTTTGGTGTATGCATTTCAAGGTAGGAACTATCCTCAGGATAGTTTTTTTTTCTAAGAACAACACTTCGTCCCACCTGGAACCTTCTACCACAAGGACCTTCTTCCACGTAGGACCGTCATACCTGGGTGTTGAAAGGTAAAAGGAAGTTGGGACCCACATTCAGTGTCGACGCTGTCACTCACACCCCCTATTTCTTTTCTTTCTTTCTTTCTTTTTTTTTTGTGGCTGAGGGTGACATTTATTTTTTTTTCCAAATTTATTCTTTATTCTAAGTTGTTAGAAATGACTGCAGAATGTATTACATTTCATATTACACTTATAGAGCACATTTTTACATATCTCTGGTTGTATACAAAGTATATTCACACCATTCTTGTCTACATACATGCACTTAGGGCAATGATATCCATCTCATTCTACCATCTTTTTTTTTTTCTTCACCTTTTTGCCCCCTCCCTTTCCCTCCCTCCCCATTGGCCATTCTAGTGTTCCTCTAATCCTCCTATGCTCCCCACCCCAACCCACTGCGAATCGGCCTCCTTATATCAGAGAAAACATTTGGCATTTGCACTCCCCCTATTTCTAATAAAATACATGCAACATACTCTGTCCCTTTGCTCAACTGGGTCTGAGGTGCAATCTCTACAGAGAAGAATTCTGTGTCCTCCTGGGATTAGGGAAGACAAGCAGCCTGGCTGCTCAGGCTAGGAGATGAGCTGGGGGATACAGTTTCAACAAGTGTCCCCCAAAGTCCACGAGTTAAAGGCTTATTCCCCAGGGTGGTGCTATTAGGAGAGGGTGGAACCTTTAAGAGGTAGGATCTAGTGGGAGGTCCCAGGTCATTGGAAGTGTGCCCTCAAAAGGGACAGTGGGACGCTGGCCCCTTCTTCTTCTTCTCTTTTCTTCCTGACTCGTGGTGTTGGGCCTGTTTGTTCCTCTACAGGTGCCCACCACAATGGTCTGTCTCTCTCTCCACGGGCCCAAAAGCAGAGGGTCCACCTGATCATGAATGAAAACCTCCAACACTCTGATTCAAAAATTAACTTTTTCCAACATGTTGGAGATTAGAGCTTACTTTTTCTTCTATTAGGTGTAGTGTCTCTGGTCTAATTCCTAGATCCCTGATCCACTTTGAGTTGAATTTTGTGCATGGTGAGAGATAGAGGTTTAATTTCATTTTCTTGCATATGGATTTCCAGTTTTCCCAGCACCATTTGTTGAAGAGGCTATCTTTTCTCCAATGTACATTTTTGGCGCCTTTGTCTAATATAAGATAACTGAAATTATATGTGTTAGTCTCTGTGTCCTCTATTCTGTACCATTGGTCTACTGGCCTATTTTGGTGCCAATACCATGCTGTTTTTGTTACTATTGCTCTGTAGTATAATTTAAGGTCTGGTATAGTGATGCCACCTGCTTCACTCCTCTTACTAAGGATTGCTTTAGCTATTCTGGGTCTCTTATTTTTCCAGATGAATTTCATGACTGCTTTTTCTATTTCTATGAGGAATGTCATTGGGATTTTGATTGGCATTGCGTTAAATCTGTACAGTGCTTTTGGTAGTATGGTCATTTTGACAATATTAATTCTGCCTATCCAAGAACAGGGTAGATCTTTCCATCTTCTAAGGTCTTTCATAATTTCTTTCTTTAGTGTTCTGTAGTTTTCATTATAGAGGTCTTTCACGTCTTTGGTTAAGTTGATTCCCAAGTTTTTTTTTTTTTTTTTTTTTTTGGTGCTATTGTAAACGGGGTAGTTTTCCTCATTTCCCTTTCAGAGGATTTGTCACTGATATATAGGAATGCCTTACATTTACGGGTGTTGATTTTGTATCCTGCTGCTTTGCTGAATTCATTTATGAGTTCTAGAAGTTTTCTGGTGGAATTTTTTTTGGGTCTTCTAGGTATAAAATCATTGGATTAGGTCCCAAGTTCCTTAATAAGAATCCTGTAGCACAAGAATTAATACCAAGAATCAATAAATGGGATAGACTCAAATTACAAAGCTTCTTCTCAGCAAAAGAAACAATCAGTGAGGTGAACAGAGAGCCTACCAATTGGGAACAAATTTTTACCACATGCATGTCAGATAGAGCACTAATCTCTAGAATATATAAAGAACTCAAAAATCATAATACCAAAAAAAACAAATAACCCACTCAATAAATGGGCCAAGGAACTGAACAGACACTTCTCAGAAGAAGATATACAATCAATCAACAAATACATGAAAAAATGCTCAACCTCTCTGGCAATTAGAGAAATGCAAATCAAAACCACTCTAAAATTTCATCTCACACCAGTCAGAATGGCAGCTATTAAGAACACAAACAACTATAAATGTTGGAGAGGATGTGGAGAAAAAGGCACACTCATACATTGTTGGTGGGACTGCAAAATGGTGCAACCAATATGGAAAGCAGTATGGAGATACCTTGGAAAACTTGGAATGGAACCACCTTATGACCCAGCTATCCCACTCCTTGGTCTTTACCCAAAAGACCTGAAAACAGCATACTACAGGGACACAGCCACATCAATGTTTATAGCAGCACAATTCACAATAGCTAAACTGTGGAACCAACCTAGATGCCCTTCAGTAGATGAATGGATAAAGAAAATGTGGTATATACACACAATGGAATATTACTCAGCAATAAGAGAGAATAAAATCATGGCATTTGCAGGAAAATGGATGGAGTTAGAGAATATAATGCTAAGTGAAGTTAGCCAATCCCAAAAAGCCAAATGCCAAATGTTTTCTCTGATATAAGGAGGCCGATTCACAGTCGGGTTGGGATGGGGAGCATAGGAGGATTAGAGGAATACTAGAATGGCCAATGGGGATGGAGGGGAAGAGAGGGGGCAAAAGGGTGAAGGGAAAAAAAAGATGGTAGAATGAAATGAATATCATTACCCTAAGTGCATGTATGAAGTCACGAATGGTGTGAATATACTTTGCATACAACCAGAGATTTATGTAAAAAAGTGCTCTATATGTGTAATATGAAATGTATGCATTCTGCTGTCATTTATAACATCTTAGAATAAAAAATAATTTTTAAAAATTAACTTTTTCTATTAACATTTTAATTATCTCAGGCATTTTGTTATAGTGACAGGATACAAACTAATATAGGATCTAAAGACTCCGTAATCAGAACTTGAAACCCAACCTCCTGGGTCCAAGCCATCACACAGCCTGGTTGATAGAGGAGCCTGTGGCCTCCAAGCCTGCAGAACTCTGTGGGGTGAGTCAACTTGCTCTTTATGTCTGCCCTTCCCTCTGTCTTACAGGCTCCTGGGCTTTGCCTTTCCTTGCTCTTTGAGAAGATCTTTGTCCCTCCTGTATCCCATCTTCCATTCTGTTAACATCCCTAATTATCCCCCTTTCTTTGTCTTTATGGATGTCATCACTTAATTCATGTCATGTTAGCTCAACTTCAGGAGGAAGCTAAGACTAATGGATCTGTCCACCCTGCCACCTTCAAGTGGAAGCTTTGAAGAAAAGCTTTATTTCTTAGGTTAAAGCTTCTTTGTTTCTTAGGTCATTTATTGATGTTAAAACAAATCTGTCTTATTTACTTCCTATAATAACTAGGAGAAGTAAACACAAGGACTTTTCTGAAATTTTATTTGCTTGGGCCATAGAGTTTCTCAAACAAAAAAAAAACAAAAAAAAAAAAGTAGGAGACACCGGAAGCACCCTCTCGATCTGTGACTCTTCTACACTAAAATTCATCTCAGGCCCTGGAAAGGGCTGGAGATGCTCCCACTCAGAGTTGGAGGAGGACGAAGAGCAGGAGCACGGGAAGTAGCAGAGGGACAAGCAAAGAGAAGAAGGGCCTGGAGGGGATGGGGAGGGGGGAGTCTCCCAAGCAGACCCCACCTCCTTGATGGGCCTTCACAGAGCCAGGCCCAGCCCGGTAGAACAAAAAGCATTGTAAAGAAACTCTCTCCAGTTAAAGAGTGTTTGGAAGCCTGCCCAGTGTCGAGCCCACAGAAATCAATAGCACAAAATGCCCCCCAAACTGGAAAATTAGTCCCTGGAGATCCTCAGTGATGGGCTCTGGTGGCTGATCCCCCCCACCCTGCTGTGACTACTGGGAAGGGCAGGACACTTGGGATGGGCCCAAGGCCAGCCCAGCAGCCTCCCTTGCCTTCCTTGGTGTCCCCATTTCTCTAGATTTCATTTGTTGTTGTTGTTGTTGTTGTTTTGGGTTCTTTCCCTGCCAGTCTCCATTATTCCTGGTGAGGCTGTGAAAACTTCATCTCATTTCTCTTTGCTTGGCTTCCCTGCTTGTATGTGCTTAGGCAGAAGCCAGATCTGAAATCCAGTTACCGTTATTCATTTGACTTGTTGTTTGAAAAGACAAACAGATAGGTTCTGAACTCCATTATTGCCCAGCTCCGTCCCCGCCAGCCTCGGGTCTGCTGGAATGCACCAGGGTCCCCTCGAGGGGAGGGCTGCCTATTAATATTTATCAGACACTATTTGCTCTCTAATCCTCTTAGCCTCCGACGTGTTTTAGCCGTTCATCGCAGGGTAAAAACACGCTGCGGTAACTGTGTACTCAAGAGCGTGTGTTCTTGGCCCTTGATTCTGAACCAGGAAAGGAAACCAAATAATGATCGACTCATAAAATGAAATGCCCAAATTAGATTTTGTTCTTCCCAAGGCTCGGCCCCCAGGATTATGATGACTAATGCAATGAGTGGATGTGGTTCGGGGATTGGAGGTCCTGGGGGAAAGTTCTGGCTTCGGCCACATGTCAGGTGGTCAGAAACCTGGAGATGGGGCCTGCCTGGAGGGCCCTGCCCAGTGCTAACGCAACGCAGGGCTATTTGAAAAGCACCAAAGTGCCTTTCTCAATCGGTTCTATGAGAAATCTGCTGGAGCAGAGCCAGGGTGTGTGTGTGGTTTTCTGGCCTCACTTGCTCTTAGTAACCGTGGCCCCGTTACTCAACTGAACTGGACGTAAGGCCACCCAGACTACAGGGCAGGAGAGGGCCAGGGGCAGAGGTGTAGGAAGGCTGAGAAGGGCCTTCTGGTGTTCTGCATTTTTATCTGGGTACCAGTTCCTCCAAGGTATTCAGTTTATGCAAATTCAGCAGGCTGTACATTGATGTGTGCACTTGTATATATGCACTATTCTTCAATAAAATGTATTTAAATGGTTACATCAGTGACTCTTACCCTTCTGGAGTCACAGTGTCCTTTGACAATCTGATAAAGGAGATAGCCTTCTCCCTAGGAAATCTCACAAAACCCTACATTTGGGGGAGCTTGAGTTGCACGGACTCCCTGCAGTCATGGATGGAGGAGAAGACCAAAGGCGCGGAGCAAAGACGCTCTGCCTGGGTGGTTCTCTGCTCCCTCCCTCCTCTTCACCCCATCTCTATTCAGCTGCCAGAGTTCCAGCTTTGCTTCCTGGAGAAGTCAGGGCTGCAGCTGTCGTCTTTCAGTAGCTGCCTACTGGACATTTCCATATTGCCAACTTGACCCATCGCTGACCTCTTTGTGCCCAGTCCGTCCTGGACACCACTGCACCCGTTGTGACAGGCGTCTTCTCAAACCCACACCATCTTCTCAGGACTAACAGGAACAAATAGAAACATCCTGTGCCAGACTGCAGAACCGCGTCAGGCCCCCTCCCACCCTCTGGTCTCCGCAGCTCCATCGCATACCCTTCTCTGACTGCGACCTGCAATTCCAGGAACGCTCCCGGAACATCAATCCATTCCTGCCTCTGAACATCCCACTTATTTCAGCCCCAAATCCCTCTCTTTCTGTGAAGCTCACAAAATACTACAGCTGCAATCCTGTCTTCTCCAAGAACCGATTCTCCGCCAAAAATGCTCTCGCCCTCCTTTAAACTCTATAGCACTCTTTTCTGTCTCTGATCTCATTGCATGGTCCTATATCATTCATTCATTCATTCTGTGGGGACTATCTGTCCCTTTGTTTGAGCTCCATCAGTTTTGATTGCTATTATAACTAATCACCACAAACTTAGTAGCTTAGAATAAGCATGAATGTATTATTTTACATTTCTGTAGGTCAGATGTCCAAAATGGGCTAAGGCGGGAAGGAGGGATGATAGACTGTTCCAGACAGAGGGAAGAGCATGTGCGAAGGCTAGAGATCAAGAGGCTCCCTACTCGTGTTCCAGGCGTTAAGTCTTACCACAACAACTAGACGCCAGCAGTTGTGTTCTGAAATCTTCCTAGACTAGAAGCGATACCCAGCAAGAGGATTTGCTTAAGAAAAACATTTGTTGATCAGTTACTATCTGTCCTAATATCTAAGGTTAATTCAGACCCACATTTTCCTCTTCTTCAATGGCAGGTTAGAATTTTGCCTACCTGGATTTAGGGTGACATTATAATAACAATTAGATGAAAGAACAGTCTCCGTGAATGTCTAACACCATCTGAGCCCTTAATGTACATCCAGTACTAGCCTAAGTATTTTATATGTAGAATTTATCCTTGAAGCGACTCTTCAAGATAGTCAGGATCATGATTATTGCCGCCGTACACATAAACAGACCAAGACAAAGAGAGGATCTTTGCCGAGCACGGAGACACTTCTAGTTGGATGACCAACAGTCCTTCCCCGTTTCCTCTTTGCCGGAACACAGGTTTTGTTCAAGGGATCTTGCGTTCCAGGGACTGGAGCCCTTCGCTAGGCTTAGGAATATGTCACAATGGGTCAAAACCCAGGGGAAGCTCCTTCCCACTGGTCTGATCACGTGTGGGATCATAATTCCAGTAAGGCGTGAAGTCAAGTTGGCCGGGATCCTTGCTGACCCAAAGGAGGCAGGCCACAGAGACTTCTGACTCTGGACATCATACTCGGCACGGAGAACCTAGACCTGGGCCAGTCGTCTGAAACAACGAGGGAGCCGCTGAAAGAAGAGGCCAACAGACCAAGGACAACAGTGTGGAGGTAAAAAAAAAAAAAAAAAAGATGGTGCCTTTAAAGGCAGTGTTGAGCTGCCACCCAGCAACCCTGGCTCTGGCTTCCCTGGGGCCTGTAGTAGTGAGACGGGCTGCATTTCTTTCCATTTAAGATGCCATCAGCTGTAAATTCACCGCACATTGTGTCTACGAAAGAAATAAAAATGCTGCCAAACCAACTGTGGCTCTACACTCTCTTGTCACTTAGAGTCTTTGTTTTATACTCAGAGTGCATTTTAACTTATTTATACCTAGATTCTAGTAGTTTACACAAAGTATCACTCTGGCAAATTCATATATAAATATTTATTTTAAAAAGAAATAAGTATAGATTCATAACAAATACACATGGGAAGCAAAATGGTCTAAGTATTCTTGAACATTATGACTTTTAGAGTCTAACTCTCCCAAATCAGTTGTCCACTAAGGTCTTCTGCATACGATTGTCCTCTACCATGAAGAATACCTATAGAGCAATGTCCCTGAAGAGGGTTCCCGTCTACAATCTCTGGGGTATGTTCCCAAGAAGCCCTCTCCGTTCTATAGGTTCAATGCACAAGTAATGCTTAGCAATATCAATTGCATGATATACTCAATATTAGAGTTGTCAAAAAATATAGCCTGTCATGGTGGTGCACACCTGTAATCCCAGAGGCTGAGGCAGGAGGATCCGAGTTCAAAGCCAGCCTCAGCAAAAGTGAGGCACTAAGCAACCCAGTGAGACCCTGTCTCTAAATAAAATACAAAATAGGGCTGGGGATGTGGCTCATTGGTTGAATGCCCTTGAGTTCAATCCCCAGTACTCCCCCAAAATAAACACATATATGCATTTATAATATATATATACATATATATATTCATATATATTCACATATATATTCATATGTATATTCACACACATATGTATATATGATATGTATTTGCATACATGCATAGCTTAGGGGTTTTTTAAAGATTTTTCTTATTATTAAAACACTTTTAGTTTGGTTGCTGTTATTTGCAACCAAAAACTTCCTTTTGATTCACCATTGTCACCAGCATAAGTGACAGAGCTCAGACTTTAACCAGCCAATCAGCCATCCACCTACAGGGTGGGTTTTGACCACTAAGCTCAACAGCTTTTGTGTTCTAGAGAAAGCGGCGGGTCTGAATATGGCTAGCACCTCCCTGGAGTGTCGTGTTGAGATGGATTCTGAGGCTCTGGTCTATTGTGCATAGCTGCCCTGGGACCCTGGGTGGTGAGTCATGTTATGCAAGACGTGTATTTATTTTTCTTAGATAACCATCTTAGATAATCATCTGAACTCTCGACTTTCATTCAAAGCCATGGATTCCTACAGCTGGAACAGGACCAGCTCCAACATAAACACTTCAGCGACAACAGGCAGGACTGCCACACAGGGCGAGGCACGTTGTGTGTGGTAGAGGCCTGGAGAGTACCAGCCACACACACCAGTGTAAATAGCAACCCCAGGTTCTGTGTTGTACACAACCTGCACCATTATACATAACAGTTCTTCACGTGAGCGTCTCTATTTAAACATCATGAATTCAACCTCCACAGCTAATTACAATCATTTATTCTGAGATTTTATACCCAGTATGAAGGTCGAGTTATTTTTATGTCTAATTAAATCTCTCCTGTTTAAATTAAATTCTCTTCCTGGATGACATAGACTTAAGAATAGGACAAAGCATTTAGTCTGGCTTTGTAGAGGCTCAATAGTCATCAAACATAAGTGAATCGTTAAAAATTTCTCATATATTTGAAGGCAATAATTAAGTCTCATATTCTCATTAGCTTCTCCAAGCCAAACAAACCCAATTTATTTAGCAAGCTATTGCTGTGGGGAAGGAGCTAGCTATGCTAAGCATTTTTATTTGTGACATCACTTCATCTAGACCATAACCCTATGAAATAGGTGTGTAATTATTCTCATCTTACAGATGAAGATCATAGTGCTTAGGTATGTATCTTAGTTTATTTTCTATTACCATTATCAGTACCTGAGACTGAGAGATGTATATAGAAGAAGGGTTTATTTAGTGCATAGTTTTGGAAGCTGAAAGAGCAAGATCAGGAGGCTCCATGGGCTGGGCCTCTGACAAAAGCATTCTGGAGACATCCCAACATGGTAGACAGCACCATAGTGAGAATACGTGTGAGCAGGAGAAAGCAGTCACATGGTGAGACAGGAAACAAGAGAAACGCAGGGGCCAGGCTTGCTCCTTTTATAACAAACTGCTCTCTTGGGAACTAACTAGTGTCCTGCAAAAACCACTTTAATCCTTTCCAAAAATGGTGCTCTCCACGACATGACCACATTCCCCTCGGTCCCACCATCTCCACACCACCACGTGGGAACCGAGCATCCAGCATGTGAACCTTGGGGGACACACACAAAATATGTCTGCACAACGCAGAGTGTGAGTACTGAAATCAGACCACCTGGATCCCAAATACCAAACTCCAAGAGATCTTGGAGAAGCTGCTTGGTCTTCCTAGGGCCCAGTAGCCTCAATGAGGAAATGGAGATCTTGACAGTGCCTGCTTCAGGCCCCAGTGTTTGAATTATCTGCCATAATGTGCAGCATTTAATCAAGTGATTGACACTTTTTTGCTGGCATTGTGATTACAGTTTTCAAATCGTATGGGTAGGAGGGGACCAGAACTCCGGGATGCCTACCGACACCCACCCACCCCTGCCCCCGGTCTTTCCACTTTCCATCACAGTTTTGAAAAGGACCTTGGAGACTGCACCATCCAACCTCCTCATTCTACAGAAAAGACCCCTGAGCCCACTATGGAACCTTCCTGCACTTTACTACTGGGGAGCATTTGGCTGTGAGAATAACCACTCTCTGTTTCCTGGCTCAGCCTTCACCTGGAGCCTTCATTTCTCCAGTGGCATGAGTGCAGAGGCCTTTGAAGAATCACCCTTACACAAGACCAGGCTGATTGCAGTTCCAAGGAGACCTGGTGCCCAGCCCAGCCCAAGAGCAGGTTCATGCTTGGAAACTCTGGAGCCCACAACAATTATAGGGCACCATTTGCTTGCCCCTGGGGGGCTTCTTGTGTGAATTAGTGTCTCCTTTTACAAATGAAATTCAAGATAATAAATTGTCCTAAAGGGATCAGATGTCTTTAATCGTGGTTTTATCTTCTCCCCCAGGCCCAGAGACTTATCTAATGAGTTCCAGCTCACATCCTGGATGAATTATCGTCGGAGGCGTGTGTGCACTCAGTAAAAATAAACTTGCAGCGAGACTCATGTTTACTCTTTAATTCACTCTAGCCAAAAATAGTTTCCTTTTTAAAGATGATTTTCTCAAATCGAGGAGAGATTGCTGACTAACCCTCGTGCTTCAGACCAAAATGGGGGGAAATGAGAGGTAATTAATGACCTGTTGATTTATGAAGTGATGTGAACTTGAAACACGGGTGAGCTTTGACAAGTTTTTCCCTCGCCTGGGCCTCAGTTTACCCATCTATAAAATGAGATTGATATCTACTTTGCATAACCATAAGGATTTTGTGTAAACAAAGCATCTAGTTCAGTAAAAAGAAAGCGTAAGGTCTTTGTGAAGACGAGTCCTTCACAATGTTACGCAGAGTTGGTAACTTGGCAAATCCATTTTGCTTTACCAAGGACTTTTCTGTTTTCCAAAGCACTTCATCTCTGTTCTTGACGTCTCTCAGATCTATACTACACAATGGGTCCGATTCTGGTTGTCTGCCCCCCCCCCCACACACACACACACCTTTTATCAGATACTCCTGATCTATAAGCAAATTCTTAAATGCCCTAGCATTAAGACTGCTTAAAGGAATCTTGTGTTGAAGCAATACTGCTGCCCATAAAGCAAAAAAAAAAAAAAAAAAAAAAAAAAAAAAAAATTACCTCTTAATTGATGTGTTTGTAAGTCGGCGTATTGAATTTCCATAAGTTGAACTCATGCTTTGGGGATGCCTCATTTCCATCTCTCCGGAAACTCATTTGCTGTGGTGGAAATTGGGTAGAATTTCTTACACTCCAAGGAAGGGGAAGATACAGCCGCTCCTCACTGCTTTCTATGAGGTAGGTGATGAGGGTGATTATTGTCACTGCTGTTGTTTTAAGATTTAAATTTTTTTAGGCATTTTTAGGTCACAGCAAGATTGAGAGAAAGGTACAGAGACAAAGAGATGCCCTCTGTCCCCATGTGTGCATACCCCAACTCCATATACATGTGTTATACAACATCCGAATTATAACATGTGTTTATGACCGATGAACCTACATTGACACCATTTACACACAAAGTCCCCAGTTGATGTTATGGGTTCACTCTTTTTGCACATTTGTGGGTTTGGACAAGTGTATAATGACAGGTGTCCATCATTGCGTCACACAGAGGAGACTCCCTGCCTCAAAACGTCTCTGTGTGCTGCGTGTCCCCTCCCCTCTCCCTCCTAACCCCTGCCAGCTGCAGGTCTCTTGGCCATCTCCACGGTCTTGCCACAGTGTGTGTTTGTTTGCATTCCCACCCCTACCTCCCCCCCAATTCCTTCTTCTTCCCACATTGGAGGAGGGGAGGGCCTCCGGGCAGGGGCTCTCCTACCTCTGGTGGCCATTGAGGGCTTTGTGTGTGAGCTTGTGAATCTGGGAGTGGGTGTGGAGAAGGGAGCTGAACTTCTGAACTGGAGCCTGGGTCTGGAGAATGACAGGCCACTGACAGGAAGAGCCTGTTATCCAAACAGCCACCATCCCTCCTCCCCACCGCCCGCCACACACCCCTCACGGGGCTGCCGCACCCCACCTAGAAGGTTCCAGAATCCGGAGGCCTCCAGACAAGGCCATGGTAACCTCCCCTCAGCTCCCAGGGGCGAGTCATCCTTGGTTTCTCCACTGATTAAAGATGGATGTGAAGCCGGGAGCGGTGGCGCACGCCTGTAATCCCAGCACTTTGGGAGGCTGAGGCAGGAGGATCGCAGTTCAAAGCCAGCCTCAGCAATGGCGGGCACTTAGCAACTCAGTGAGACCCTGTCTCTAATAAAAAATACAAAAAAGGGCTGGGGAGACCCATGTCGAGTGCCCCTGAGTTCAATCCCCAGTATCAAAAAAAAAAAAAAAAAAAAAAAAAAGATGGATGTGAATGCACGGTCCCTCGGGGAAAATGTGGCATCTAAAGATGTCGCCTCAGCCATCATTCATGGTACCTTGGTTCTGGCGGGGGCTTCAGATGATGAGGAAGCCAAAGGGGAAGATAGACATGGAAATATTTGAGGATGTTTTTACCTAAACGGTTGTGGATATAAAACCCACCGTCATAATTCTAGAATCACTGTTTCTGTGAAAGGAAAAAAATCTGTCATTTTTCAACATTAAGAAAAAACTGTAATCCCAGCATGAGGCAGGAGGATTTTTAAGCTAGCCTAATGGCGAGGACTTAGCAACTCCTCTGATAAAATACAAAAAAAAAAGGCCCCAGTGGTTCTCAATGTCAAAAAAAAAAAAAAAAAAAAAAAAGCTGATTGATTCTCTTTTGATTCAATTGAATTAAAATTTCTCTCCTCTCTCTTTCTCCTTTTTGTCTTCCCAGGAGAGAAGCAAGGTTCCCAGAAGCCTTTTTCACCCTCTTGACCTAGTGGGACGTCACCTGTTCCTGGTCACCCTGACATCCCGGCTGGCCTCCACTGAGGAGGGGTGACTGACTCCTCAGGCCTGGGCCACACCCACTTCTAAGTGTCCACTGTGGGTGTGACAGGTACAGTCAGTTTAAATTGTCCTCCCTCCCTCTCTACTTGGGTTTTGACCCTGAGACTTGCTGTGTCCCTCCTCCAAGCCTCAACTTTAGCCCAACCATGCTACAATGTCCCCTCAAACCACATCACGGTGACCCATGGCCAGCACCTGGCAGCCACCTCTTAGCCACCTTTCTCTCCCCTGTCGGGGGGGATGGGGACATTTTCAGATCGCATCCATGCCCCTGGATGGGAGGGAGACTCAGGGGCAAGGTGTGGGAAAGATGTCTCCAGCCCTCTCCACCTAAAAGTGCCACCACTGAAGTCACCCCATGTGGCGTGAGGCATCCCAAAAGACACATGGTGTCTCCCCGGAATTCCAGGTCTGGTGTTTAGATCTCCAACCCTCCCTACTCCTCCAGGGATCTGGCACAGAGCAGGAGGATTGGGGCAGGTCCAGGACCATTATTCTGTGTTCACCCTGTCTCCATATTGATGTGAATCCTTAAAGGAACCAAGGAGAAAGGGTACGTAAGGCATTACGCTTGGGGGCTGCACAGAGAAAGTGCTCTATCAGTCTCGGGTGCAGGTATCCTAGTTAACTAGTCTAATCAAGAAATAAATAATCAGTACTTAACTGATTGGTTCATATGGTTATATTTGGGCTGGGAGTGGAGCTCAGTGGTAGAACACCTGCCAGGCATATACTGAGGCCCTGGGTTCAATCCCCAGCACCACACACACACACACACACACACACACACACAAAGCCAATATTGCCCAGACCGTGGCTGGGTTCTTGTCACCCTTGCACAGAACTGTACGTATCAGGAGCTCACAATTATTTGCTGAATTCGTTCATTTTGAGGGATGAGATCCAATCTACCTGAAAACAAATCCTTTCCTTTCCTCTGGATTGGAGGGACAAGGGGTGCTGGTAGTTCACTTGGAGACCGGGACATGCACCGTCTAGAAAGCAGGCAGGTAAGTGCGGGGTTTCCCATCCACCATCGTCCTGCTTCCGGTCCTTTTGTAATTATGTGACGAGGCTCCTCTAGAAAGCAAGTCAGGTTTAGGAAATGGTTTTGAAATGGATGGAGCCAGAGAAGTCCCCTGGGCTCAAAATCTGAAGAAAGTAAAACTTGCCAAGTGAAAGAGCTCATGGTAGCTCAGACGCGATGGCTGAGAGGCGGCAGAGCAGCAGCACAGCCGTGCTCAGGACTGCGTCCAGCACGCGCAGGTGCTCCCGGGTGCAGGAGTGAACAAGTGAACGAGCGAAGGATTCAGTGCCGACAGGCTTTCTAAACCTCGCTTTTTATCCTCCCTATTCAGAGCATAACCGTGGTGCACATTTACCAGATGTCACCTTGGGTTTGAAACCAGCATCGACAGGACAAAAAGTGCCCCAAAGAGCATGAGCTGTTATTGCACGTATGTGCACAAACCCTGGTGCACCATGTCCCTGGCCCCACTGCCCTCAGCATGCCCAGTGTTCTAGAAATTCATCGTGGGCATTGACTCTGTCGAAGAACCAGTACTCAGAGTTTTGAGGTAGGGTGGTAGGAATAAAGCGTGAATTCCTCCCCCAAGAAATTTGAAACCTAGTTTGGGAGGAAAAAAATAAAGAGCATAAGCACACAGATATAGATTTATTTGCCGTAGGAAATAGTTAGATTAAATTTCATTTGAATGACAGAGTCATTTCATGTTACAGGTTTTCAAAGGAGCAGGTGACGCCTCCGAGAGGCACAGAGGCAGGGAAGACGTTCTGGAGAGACGAGATTGCCTGAGTCATGAGGCATGAGTCACATCCAGATAGGGGCGGCTGGGGCAGGGATAGTGACCCACTTGCCACCTCACCGGGGGATCCTCTGAGAAGACACTGGGGTCTCAACCAGTAATGATAGTTACCACGTGCCAGGCATAGGCCAAGAGATTGACATAAATTATCTTGAGAGTCCTCTCCACAACTCTTCGAGATTGTGTGGCAGACACTGCTGGGAGTCCCTCTGTCCTTCATTACGGGACCTCAGTTTTGTGAGAGAAAACGATACATGCACTTTAAACACCTGATACCCCAGCTTGTTTTGCAGGCGGGGTCCGTCATCTTGGCACAGCTGTGACCAATGAGGTACAAGATGCAGTCACTAGCCGGGCGCGGTGGCGCATGCCTGTAATCCCAGCACTTGGGAGGCTGAGGCAGGAGGATCGCGAGTTCAAAGCCAGATTCAGCAATGGCGAGGCCCTTAGCAACTCAGTGAGACCCTGTCTCTAAGAAAATACAAAAAAGGGCTGGGATGTGACCCAGTGGTTGAGTGCCCCTGAGTTCAATCCCTGGTACCAAAAAAAAAAAAATGCAGTCACTAAAGGGGGGCTTTCCAGAAAGTTCTTCAAAGGGGCACAGATGCCACCTGCCACCGGCTCATCTCTTCAACCTCTTACCATTTTGTCCTTTTCCTTTTCCCTTGCCTACAACTTGCAGCCATCTGGTGGCTCTGGATGCTTGGACAGCAGGATACAAGAAGCCTGTGTCCTTAATGAGTCCCTTGAATGATGGCAATCCCAATTGCCCACCTCTGAACCACCCACGACATGAGAAAGCTCCTATTTGGTTACACCCCTGAACTCTGACTCTGCAATGTGCTGCAGAATGCAGTCCTAACACATAGCGACGCTGTACCTTGTTTACAGATGAGGAGACAAAGGCTCAGACCTGTCACGACTCGTAAGTAGCAAATCCAATATTCAAATCCAGCCCAGTGCAGAACAAGGCTGGTCGACTCCAAAACGAGACTTGTGGCCTCTGAAACTACTCCACAATCCCATTTGAAAAATGAATTACAGAAAGAAAGCCACCTTTAGCAAGCTCTGCACATCTCACATAGCCCTTTTGGCAGTGCACTTTTATTACACGTTTGCAAGACCCTCTCCCCCCAGACATTGTTTCTGAATCTCCTGGAAGGCTAGAGAGTGTGCCATAGCCATGCAAGTAGGCACCCCCAAATGATGGATGAATTGAGTTTTTAAATGGAATTCTTTCAGATTGATTTTTCTTTCTTTTTTTCCTTTCTTTCTTTCTTTTTTTTTTTTTTTCAGTGCTGGGAATTGAACCCAGGGCCTCGTGTTGAGTTTTTTTGTTGTTTGTGTGTTTTTTTTTAAATATGATTTTTAGTTGTAGATGGACCCAATATCTTTATTTTATTATGTGTTGCTGAGGATCCCAGGGCCTCACGCATGCAAGGCAAGTACTGTACCACTGAGCCACAACCCCAGCCAGAGGTGAGTTTTTAAAACCCACTCAGTGTAAAATGTGTCCCCGAGAGAGCTGTTTGTGGACATCCCCGTGTGTATATAGATGTGTGTAGTCGTGCATGGGTGTGCTAGTGGGGAGTGTCACACTGTGCACTTGTGTGTAAATGGGCATCCGAGTGTCTGAAAGGGAGGAGGGGAATTTTGTCACTGTTGTCAAACCCCTCCTCCATCTGGCTCCTACAGACCTACAGTGACAGCAGCAATGATCATATTCGCGAAAACTCAACTTTTGTGCAGGACCTGAAAATTTAATGTCCTTGTGAGAAACTGTAGAGAACTAAGCTTATTTGGGGCCAAGAACTCATGAACTTTCCCAGAAAAGGAGAAGAGGGCACCAGCCTCAGCCATTGGCACCTGGATTTTCTAGAAACACAGAAAGGCAGCCACTGGGTTTTGAATGTCCCTTCAGCGGAGCTCCGGGGCGTCCTTCTCCACCCCTACCCACTCCAGAGAGGTGGGCAGCCGCGGCGGGTGGCCCCTGCGAGATCGCTGGACTCATGCCGATGCATGTCACGATCTGCCATTATTTTTCTTTGTTTGAAGAAGTAGAATTCTCTCGATTTTCTTTCTTCTTCTCAAGTTGCTTGGGTGGCTGAGACCTGATGATGTTTATGGAGTAATCACCACGTGCTGGGCCCTGTGGTTTTTTGTTCTTTTTCTTTTCTTTTCTTTTCTTTTTCTTTTTTTTTTTTTTTTTTTTTTTTTTGTGGTACTGGGGATTGAACTCAGGGGCACTTGACCACTGGGTCACATCCCCAGCCCTTTTTTGTATTTTATTAGAAACAGGGTCTCACTCAGTTGCTAAGTGCCTCGCCATTGCTGAGGCTGGCTTTGAACTCGCGATCCTCCAGCCTCAGCCTCCCAAAGTGCTGGGATTACAGGCGTGTGCCACCACGCCCGGCTTTGTTCTTTTATTCATGCATTATAGTTATACGTAGTAGTTGGGTTCATTTGGACAAAATCGTGCATGCATGGAATTTGACTTACTCTGTTTCAGCTCCTTGTTTTCCACCCTTCTTCCCTCCCCCATTCTCTTTCCTCTGCTCTATTGACCTTCCATCCACATGATTTTTTATTTTATATTTTTATTTTTATACGTATGTATGCATACATATTTTGGGGAGGTTGTTTTGCTTTGTTTTTGGTACCAGGGATTGAACCCGAGGTGCTTAACCACTGAGCCACATCCTCAGCCCTTTTTTGTACTTTATTTAGAGAAGGGTCTCACTGAGTTGCTTAGGGTTTTGCTGAATTGCTGAGGCTGGCTTTGAACTCGCGATCCTCCTGCCTCAGCCTCCCAAGCCACTGGGATTAGAGGTGTGAGCCACCACACCCAGCCTATATTTATCTTCTGATTGGTACTTTATAGATATACATAGAGGTGGGATTCACTGTGGTATATTTATACATGTGTAATTTTGTCAAATTCATTCTGCATTTCCTCCCCTTTCTGGTCCCTCCTCCCTCCTTCTCCATCTCCTCCTTCTTCTACTCCACCGATCTTCCCTATATATCTTTATGTTTTTTTCCTCTTACTTTGCTCTACCTTCCACAGTATGAGAGAAAACATTTGACCTTTACTATCTGGGTCTAGCTTATTTCACTTAGCACAATGTTCTCCAGCTTCATCTATTTACCAGAAAAATGCCATAATTTCCTTCTTCTCTATGGCTGAGTAGAACTCCATTGTGTATGTATATATACCACACTTTCTTGATCAGTTCATCTGTTGATGAGAGTATCTGGGCAGGACTGTCTTCAAAGTATTTGCATTACTTTAACCCATCATCTGTTCTCCTTAGTTTGAAGATCAGGAAACTGAGGCACAGAGAGGATAAGTAACATGTGTAAGGTCACACAGCCAAGAAGTAACAGAGCTAGGATTCAAACCTAAGCTACAAAGCCCAAGACCTCCATCACCTCATTGATGATGACCATTATCATTAGCCTGTACGTCTATCTCTTCTTTGAATGCAAACAACAAATAGTATCTCTGCTTAACTTAAAGAAGAAGAAGAAGAAAAAAAAAAAAAAAAAAAAGAAGATGGATGGGAAGGAAAGGCACATTTCATCTGCAGCTTTGAGAGAAAACTTCCCAGGGAGCGTCTGATTTTTACAGTTCACTCCTTGAGTAGGAGACATAAACTGACCGTCCCCAGTTGCTTGTGAAGAAACAGAGATGATGCTACTAGACCAAAGTGCCCTGGACATGGGGCAGGACAGAAGCATCGGTGTAGATGCTGACGTGCCCCTGGAGAAGCAACCGATCATGCTGAATCTAACGAATTTGAGGTTGAATTCTGCCATAAACGCGGCTCTATGGCATGACCACCCAGGTGTTTCCAACGAGTCCTGCCCTTGTGATAGATTCATCCACTCAGTTATGAATCATGTCCCTTCACCAAATGGTCCCTTTTGTATCCAAGCAGGACACGCTGTCCTCAAAGACCTCCCAAAGAATGGCCAGGTGGGGACACCAGACACATACAGCCATACCATTGCCCCTGGGCACAGCGACAGGCACCAGGAACAGAGCAGCTGACGACGAGTCGGAGTAGTCCTCGCCACGTGCCCTACAAACTTCATCTCCCAGGGGGTGCCACTAGTGAGCGCCGGTGTTACGCAGGGGAAGTGCAGAGATCTAGGAAGGAAGCCGCGGAGGGCCACAGTTGGGGACGTGCTGGGTATTTCCCATTTGCTGCTTCCAGATCCACTTGCCACGTGTGTTTCCATCCTTCTCTGTGCCTCGCCCCACCCCACGCAGGGGAACTTCGTGGATGGGGATCAGGATCGCTGACCCTCTGGCTTCCAGGCCGACGCAACCCCTCAAGGCGCCGCAGGAGTGGAGGGAGGGAAGAGCGACGGCGTCAGGTCCCTCCACCCTGGAGGCTGCCTCCCCTACCGAAGGTCCTGCCCTGTGGCCCTTCCTCTTGGCCCCAGTGCCTGCTCCCTCCTCCACCTGTTCGGGCCCAGCAGGGGCCCGGCCTTCAGCTCTTGCTCAGCTCCCCAGCGGGGTTCCCCTAACCCTGCCCACTTCCTGGGAAAAGCCACCTCCCTCTGCCTTGTTTGAGGGATCATGTTTCCCGCAGGAATCGTCCAGACAGGCTGACCAAGGGAGGGGCTGGAGCGGACTCCTAGGGTTTTAGGCAGCAGTTCCACACGGT
Source organism: Tamias sibiricus (assembly GCA_025594165.1). Lineage (NCBI taxonomy): Eukaryota > Metazoa > Chordata > Mammalia > Rodentia > Sciuridae > Tamias > Tamias sibiricus. The sequence continues at coordinate 20,496,642 of CM046662.1, forward strand.
GAGGCATTAAGTGACCTGCAGGGCCCTTAGGCCCACAGGGAGCCACCAGGTTGGTTCTGCAAAAGAACCTTTATCCTCCGCTGCACTAATTGGCATTTTAAATGAGAGGGCAAACATGGAGGGTCAGCCAGTTTAAACCCCCTAAGGCGAATCTGGGAAACCCCTCTACATAAGCATCGCGGGGTGTCTGCCCAGCGCACAGGGCCAGCTGCTTCCCGAAGGCATTTTGGACATATGTGTTCTGCCACTTGACAAGAGCTGACTGGACCACAGGTGGGCAGATACCTGGCCTCCGCTGCCCCAGGGAGCCTCTTTCCCTTTGGGGACTGAGGTTCAGGAAGGTGGTCTCCTCCCTGCAGTCGGCCTCGGAGGGGAAGCGGGGGCCAGTGGCTCGCGCCCTGCTGCCCAGCATGCAAGTGCGCCTGGCTCACCCGGCCGCTGTGGCCCGCACCTATTGGTGGGTTTTAATGAGGTCCTCTGACAGATGGCAGTTGAAACACTTGTGTGAAGGGACAGCATTTCTCGCTGGCACAGAGGCTGCATCTGGGCTGGGTGGCCATATGTCACACAGCCACCAAAACAGAGAAAGCCGGACCAGAGAGCAGGGGACGGGAAAGACCCTCAGATAGGCAGAGTCGAGACAGCAGCACCCCCAGGGCGGAGGAAGAGGAGAGCCCCCTCCTCCAGGCTGCTCCACCTCCGGCCCAGATCTCCCTGCCCCTGGCTCCCCAGCCCGTGTCCTCACACCCGGTTCCCCTGGTTTGCTTAGTAGCCCGAGCAAGTTCTATTAGGGGCACAGCGTCTCCAGCACAGGTGCCAGAGTTCTCTTTTATTCCAGTGTTTCCTTCTTCTCTCCCTGGGCCTCTCCCCAGCCCCATCTTTTTTTTTTGGTTTTGTTTGTTTTTTTGGGGCCCTGGGTTCACCCCCTCCAGGAAGAGATGACACCAAAGAAAGCAGAGAGGAGGAGAACAGAAGTGCGTGAGGATTTGTGGATAAACGATCTCTGCAAGTGACAACACGGTTTCCCTTGGATGAAGGAGGCTTCCCATTCTCAGAAAAGAAAGGTATGCCTGGGCTGGGGAGTCGGCGGCAGGGAGTGGAGATCAGTCAGGACGTGACAGGGAGGACTCAAGCCCCCAGAGATGGCCTACGGCTGCTGGAGTGAGAGCTGTCCCTCGGCATGGCCCAAGAGCTTTGCAGGAAACCGTGGGCACATCAGTGTCATGTGACTGCCCGTTGCCTGGATAAGGTCCCTGGGGAAAAGCTTCCTGTGGGGGCCAGAACCTCTCCTTGTGACTGCAGGAGTGACAGCTCTCGGGCTCTGGGACTGTGTTCAGTCCAGTGTAAACACCCCACCTCAGCAGGGCCCAGTAATTCCAGTGGCCACCTGAGCAAGCACCAGGCACAGGGTTGCTAGACTAGTCCAATCAAGTGGTGGGGCCCCGGAGTGAATTTGTACTTGAGCAAGAAATTAGACATGACAAAAGAAGTCATTTTAACCTTGCAGGCAAACTTGGGCGGTCTGGGTAGGTTGGCAGCACATTTGGGGAGATTGGGAGCCATTTGAACAGCCAGTCTGCCAGAAGCCTGATGAATTAGGCTGGTGTCCTCTTGGAAAATGCTCTCCTTCCTCTGTCTCAGCTCTGTCCCATGCAGGTGGCAGCTGATCAAACTTGAAGCCACATTCAGACTGAGCAGGAAAGAGTCCTGATCAACTGCAGTGTCTCCCAGGGGCTTCAACATGGTGGGTGGCAAAGCGTCTGGCCTTAGCTTTCTCTGCAGCCTACTGTGACATCCCGGCTTCACATCTTTCCCCTAGGCATGCACTACCCAGAAGTCACCAGAAGTCAGTCTGTCCTTTTCTTTTTTGTTGCGAGTACCAGTAAACCACTGGAACTCAGCTAAGCAAAGCGGGTGGCATATAGAAGGATGCTCCAGGAACCGTGAGCGAGCGCCGTAGTTCTGGAAACTGGCCTTGCACACCTCCGGCTGCACCAGGCCCGGCCGGGGGAGGCTGCAGCTGTAGGCAGGCACACGTGCTACCAACACTCAAGTGGTCACTGCCAGCTCAGGGTGAGTCAACATCAGGCCGCAGCTGCCAAGGAAGCCATCGTGATCCCAGGCTGCTCCAACAGGAGGAGCAACTTGCAGCCTGCAGTCAGAGAGCCACCTTTCAAGGTGCAGTAGTAGACACAGAGAGGAAGCCCAGGAGGCTCCAAACTGTACCCCAGGGGGTGCAGAGGAAGGACCTGGCCATTGCTGTCTGCCTCCTTCCAGGGGATTGGTGAGAACTTCCTGGACTTGGAATCACCAGGGTGCAGTCAAGGGTCAGCTTATTTGAACTAAAAGCCCCACTGTTTAGGTCAGTAGGTTTTTCCTATGCACCAGTAATAAAATGTCATTTAATCCTCACCACAACCCTCAGAAGGACTACCATCTATATCCCTATTATACAGATGAGAAAAGTCAGGCACAGAGAGGTTAAACAACGTGCCAAACTTCACACAGCCTGCAAGTTGACGAGCCAGGCTCTGAATGCCGGGAAAGTGTACTTTGTAGGTCTGCCCCTGATCTCACCACATGACCTTGAACTTGGTCATCTCTTCTCGATTGCTTCAGTCTGACCTAGTGCTACATTTGAAACCACCCCAAGATGTAAAGCCTGAAAACAAAACTTTTTTTTCTTTTTTTTTTTTTTTCTTACAAATCTGCAATCTGGGCAGGACTTGGTGGGGACAGCTTGTCTCTCCTCAGCATCAGCTGCAGTGGCTCAAAAGTGGAGCTGGGGCTGCAGGTGTAGCTCAGGGGTGGAGCCCATGCCCACTGCGCGCGGCCCCCGGGCTGAGCACCTCCCTCACCTGCTGCTCGGGGTCTGGGAGGGGAGACTCAGTGGGCGGGGGCTGGGAGAGCTGAGGTTCCAGGAGCGACCCCAGGTGCTCTCTCCAGCATCGTGGCCACAGGGTGAGCCGAAGTCTCACCTGTCGTCTCCCGGTCCCGAGACAGAGTGCAGAGTCCGGCAGACAGTTTACTGCTGGGGGCCAGCCCCAGTCAGGGGGTACAACGCCAGCGCTCAGCGAAGTACGGAGGCAGAGAAGCAGCGATGGGGAAAATAACACACCGACACGCGAGTCAGGCTGTGGAATCTTGTCTCTTTACTTTTTCTTTGTCATAGGTTTTAAGAACAATTTTTTGGCAACACAGAATATTTACACTTTCTTTGGTGATTTCATTACAGACATGACTTAATTTTTAGATTACATTTTAGACATATTAAATTTCTTATTATATACATATTTCAAGGTTTTGAGGTCACTTGCACCTTTTCAAGGCCCTGTATGTGACTGAAACTGTTTTCTCTGCATACTATTTAGGCTGTCTGATAAAAGTCAACCTTCTCTGTCTGGGATTCCACAGCACTATTGTTTTTCTTTTATAGCAGTTGTTTATAAAATCTAGAAGCAGGGCAAGGCTGCATGTTAGCTCATGGGAGACTTTTTACTCTAAGGGATTTATATCTACTTTAAAAGTAAGAGAAACTTATTTTTAATCACAAAAAGACTCTTAAAGCTTATTAACTAGAAATTAAGTACTTATAGAAAAAGGTTTGTGTTACTCTTTTCAAGAAAAGATAAATGTACAGAGTTAGTCTGGATCTAAATAATTGAAATAGGGATACCTGGTGGCCATATATGTGAATAAAGAACTGAACAGCAGCAAGTAGAAGTCAAAGTTAACTCTTTCAACACCATATCTTTCATGAAAAAGGAGAGGGCTTTATAGAAAATGCCACAACAGTTTACGTCTAGTAACTTCCACTGTATGCTACGGCTAGGGGGTTGCACCCCAGGTCAAGAGGAGGGGACATAAATCCAGTGAAGGGCTGTCACTGCCACGTGGTAAGCAGGACCTGTGGGATGCAAAGGTCCCAATATGCCCATGTTTGGGGACTACCACTTACAAGAGGCACTTCCTGGGTGCCAGGCATGGAGCCGTGGGCCTCAGCGTGCGTGGGGCATCATTAGACTCCCCCAGTCCTGGGAGACACGGTCACCCATGCTACAGAAGACGGAGATACAGGAGCTCAGCAGCTTGCCCTAGCCAGGTCACCCCCGAGTGGAGGACCCCTGGGCGTGTCTGACCGTGAGGCCTCCTCCATGAGCCAGCACACGCGGTGACAGCCCGAGAGGCAGCTAGCTCCAGGGCACGGTGGCCTGCTGGGGTCCACACCTGGGCTCCTCTCCACCGCCCGCCCTCCTCCACGCACAGGTGTCTCTGTTGGTACAGAGAATTGCCACGCGGCCTACCGGGGACACAAAGGAAGAGGTGTGGGGGAAGCACGTCGTCCGGGAGCAGCGAGGAGCCTACAAATGTCAGCCGCTGTTATTATAAAAGAGGCCCAAAAAGCCATCTTCAAAAGACGAATCTACTGCCACAGACGAGCGTGTCTCACGCCCTGAAGCCATGGTGTCATTACTCAGGCCCACACAGACAGGACGCCGCAGCTTGCCGGTCCCTTCCCCAGCCCTCAGATGCCCAGAAAGGCCAGAGCTGCCTCCTACAGCCCCTTGCTGTCCTGCCCCGGCGGACACCTTGGCTGGCCCAGCAGGAGGACAGGCAGTGACTCACTGAGCAGCAAACGCTGAGGAAACACCCTCAGACCTCGACAAGGACACCAAGGCCCAGGAGAGCCAGCCCTATCCCAGCCTGGCCCCAGGCTCCTCCAACAGGAGGACACAGGCTAGAAAGTTCCCTGGTGTCCACGTGAGCGGGGGCGCGGTCACTCGGCACTCATCCCTGGGGTAGGGAGGAGGAGTCGGCGGCTCTGTCCTGCACGCCCTCAGTCCCAGCCCTTCGGGGTTCACTCCCACGGCTTCACTGACCACCGGGAGCCACCAAGTCCCCAGCCCACGTCTGCAACCCAGATTGGAGACCTGTGTCCGAGCAGATGTCCCCCGGGCCCCTCAATTTCAGCACTCACAGCCCTCCTTGGGCCCATCTCTTTCCCTCACCCAGACCATGGCTCCCACTGACGGTGTCCTTGTTGTCCCCGGGGTCCAAACCAGAATTCTAGCTCACCCTGACAGTCCCTTACCTGCCCCGCAGGGGGCCTGACACAGTCCTGCCCTTTCTAACTCTTAGAGAGCGTCCCAGCAGCTTCTGACGGGTCCCTCTGGCCTCTCTGGGCTCTGCCCTCCCTGCGGCCATAAGAGCCCTGTGGAAACAAACACGTCACTGTGCAGGGCCCTCCGGAGACGCCCTTGACCTTCCAGACAAAGGCCACACTCCTCACCATGGCTCCAGGGCCTTCACCTAGCCTCTGCCCACCTCAGGTATTGAAGCCCCACCTCCAGCACCTCCGAATTGACTGTGTTTGGAGACAGGACCTTTGAAGAGGTAATTTGATTTAAAAAAATAAATAAATAAAGTCACTGGTGTCCCTATAAAAAGAGGAGATGAGGACACAGTGACATGCAGAGGGAGGACCCCATGAAGACAAAGAAGACAAAGAGAGAGGCCCCAGAAGACAGCCACCCTGCCACTGCTTTGATCTTGGATTCCTAGTCTCCAGAATCATGCGAACGTCCATTTCTGTTGTTTAAGCCACCTGGTCTGTGGTAGTTTGTTACAGCAGCATGTGCATACTAATACACCATCCCCAATGGCAGCCCAGTGACGCCCTACCCATGCACTCCCTTCCTTTGAGCCCCGGGCTTGTCCTGCTCTTCCCTGGGGATCTAACACTCTTCCAAGAACTCTCAGACAGCAGGTAACTTCCTCCAGGAAGCCACCCCTGACAATCACCTTTCATCATCTCCCCAAGCTCCCTGTTCCCCATCTCGCAGCCCCAAGTTGTACCTAACCATGGACTGTCGTGTCTGCACTGTACTGTTTGCTACCCGAAGACACAGTCCTGGTCACACCTGTGCCTAGAACAGTGTCCCTGCTAGAAGGGGCTGGATACGCCCTTCCGCATCACTGGCAAGGAGTGGATGAGAAGCCACAGATATGTTAAGTAGATTATTGACTTAGCGTATTTTTAAAGTTCAGATACCTCACTAGGTATTCCCAGAGAAGTCCTCCTTTGGAAGCCAAAGCTTCCACACTAAGGAAGCCCTTCTCTCAGAAACCTGACCTGCCACAGACACCATGGTGGGCAACTGTCACGTAGGGGTCCCCATACTCATGTCAACTAGAACGAGCCCCAAATTCCCTCCATTTCAGTGACCATCAGGACAATGCCCACTGCCTCACAAGGGACAGCACAGAGTCCTTTGTCTCTGGGACAGCTCACAGAACCAGGACCCGTGGGACAGATTCTTGAGGAGCCAGAATCCTGAGGAGAGCCCCGCCCGCTGCCACCTTAGGAGGACAGACCCCCCATTGTCCCCCGTCTGGTCAGTGCACTGGCTCTAGCGCTGACAGAAGGTCCCCTCCCCAGTCTCTTGGGGGCGCTGGGGCTCACCTGCCTAAGGAGTGAATGGGGCTCTCTGAACAAAGACCCCCGTCCTTACAAGTTGAGGGGCTTGGTTCTGCTGGGCCTGGAATCGCGGTCAACCTGCAGGCGGATTCCACCAAGTCCCCGTCCTGGCTCATTTTTGTCCACGTCCCCTGGCGCGTCCTGGACGTGGCATCTCTCTGCCTCTCCTTCAGCACCTCCGGCCATCACAGGAGAACGAGGCGCCCTGTGAGCTACAGATCTTGTCTGTTCTAGTGCCGGCTGTTTCTCTGGTCCTTGTCACCGAGTGGGCACGTAACAGGTGCTTGTGGGCGTTGGCTGAGTGACGAGATGAATAGATACGTGCACCCCGTCCCCAAGAGGACGCAGAGGTTAGCCACCCCCCCCCCCAACGAGGACCCTCGCACCTCACCTTTCTCTATGGGCCTTTTCCTCCTGCACATGCTGATATCATAGCCTGGTCCCCCTGTGGATGTCACCCTGGGCCCTGCAAATGTTCCTCCGGGGCCCACGCAGTGTCGGGTCACAGGTGTACGACAGCCACGGCTCCGCCGCTCCACACAGCACATAAACAACTCCACCAGTGGCCGGTGGTCCTCCCCTATAGGTGGAAGTTCTCAGGTGACAAGAGTCCGGGGCCAGAGGCAGGCCAGAGGAAGAGGCTGTGCCCAGGGATGCCAAGGGCAGGAGGGCGCAGGGCAGCAGCGAGACCCGGTGGCCAGCCCTGGGGAGCCACTTGCCTTCCTGAGCCTCCCCGGTGACCAGGTGCCTCGTGGGCTGATACGAGAATCAAGATGGAAGGCGGGACAGGGACTGTGGTGGGCGGGGCAGGTTGGGGTGGCCTCCAGGCGTCCCCTGAATGGACCGCGTGGCCCCGTTGTTGTGTCAGGGCCTGGCACGTGGCTAAGGAGAGATCCTGTGAAATGTGAAAAAAAAAAAAAATGCAAGAGAGTGACCAGAGCCCAAGGCAGGAGCCCAAGGCAGCCGGCGTGGTGCAGAGGGTCTGCCGCTGACACGTGAGGATCTGAACACTGCCCTGCTGCCCCGTTGCCCCTCGCCACGGTGTTTCTAGATGGGGACACATTGCTCCGCTGAGCCTCAGTCCCAGCCCGGGTGCTGGCTGGGATCCTCCCAGGAGCTGCAAGGGCCAGGAATCGTTCCCTGAGTTGATGACTGAGGTGAGATCCATATGTGACCTCGTCCCGGCCCTGCCACTTAGCTGTGTGACCGTGGCCAAGTTAGGTACCCTCTCTGTGCTTCTGTTTCCTCCTCTGCAAGATGCAAATCACGCTAATCATGCTACGTAGCTCTTCCCTCCTGTGGTGGCACATGACTGCACACACCCATGTCCCCAACCTGACCCCATGATTTCCAGCCTCCTGGACGTGGGTCCTGATGGTGCCTCCAATGCCCTCTCCCCTCCTCAGCCCTCCCTGTTGGAACCCGCATAGTCCTCAGAGTCCTGCTCAGTGGGCACCTCTTCCAGATGGTTCAGGTCTCTCTGTCACTCATGGTCTCCCCCCCGCCCCCCGTCAGCCTCCCCAGCACACACCCATTTTATGGAAGTCACCCTAGCATAAAGTGGCAGGTGGACATATTTTATTCCTAGGCCTCTTCTCGATGGCGAGCGTCAGAGTCCAACCTGGGCTTGGCTCCAGCTTGGCCACTTAAAAGCTGTGATCTCAGCTCAGGGGCTCCGATTCTCTGACCCTCGGTTTCCTCATCTATGAGGACCTGACAAAGTGCCTCAGGGAGTTTGCTGTGGAAATTCAGGGAGAATAAGCACAGGAAGCCCTGGGCACAGTGCCTAGCAGAACCTGTTGTCTTCATCGTGACCATCACTGGCACCTAGCAGGTGCTACGTCTTCGAGGCTGCCATTTGCATTTCCTTCCTTTGGGGTCCTCTCTGGTTCAGGGAACTTCTAAAATGCAAATCTTGGGGCTGGTGATGGCTCCCAGGAGGGGCCACTGGTGAATTCTCACGGAAGGCTCAGCTATTCCTCTGACAACAGAACTTTGGTGCCTACTGGAAAAAATGGAGAAGAAGAGAAGAGGAAGAGGGAAGAACAGCAAGGAGTGCCAAAGGAGACAGGTGACGCCTTCTCAGTGTTGACCCTGGTCCCAAGCAAAAGGGAACGGGGCATGCCGCTCACTGAGGGCTCTGCAGGAGTCACCGAGCCCGGACCTGCGTCCATGTGCTCTCTACAAACCTTGAACACCTCTGAGCCACCGAGGAGTTAAGTGACTTACCCAAGGTCACACAGCCAGTAGAGACAGAAATCAGATTCAAACCCAAGTGTCGCATTTCAGGGCTCACAGGGAGAGGAAGCATAGGTGGAGAGACAAGGATTATTCACTCAGCCCACACCCCCCGTGATGGGCAGAGAAAGCCCTCTGTGAAAATGTACGGTTTTATTTATAGAAAATTAATTCAGCGTACAACTCCGTCATTATGCCATTTCTCGAAACATTAACTCCCTTCAATGTTGTAAAAGTCGGGGAAGCTACAAAATGCCCTTCTTTAAAAACCTCCTATTATCTATAAACATCCACTTTTCTGGCTGACCAAAATTTCCCCCCTCTCCCTTGACCTGCTGGCTTTACATCCAGAAAGGTCCAGGATGGCCCCTCAGGTCACTGTGGTTCCCGTCAGCCTGCAAGCCCAGGGGAAAACCAGGCTCACTTTAATTGCTCTGTGAATTAGACCCTGCCTTTTCCGTTTCAATACAGGGCCACCAACCTATTGTTTTCGCCAGTCCTAGAAATGGCAGAGAAGCCGCTTTCTCTTGTCCGATATCGCCCTCTAGTGGTCAAATCTCTACTTGAAAAAATAGGGAATAGTCCCGCTAAAGTGCATTGCGAGGACCCTCGCTCGCGGGCCGGCTCACCCACACATCCAATCCATCATCCTCATCTTTAACCATCGATTAGTGACCCATTTTGTGCCCAGCAGAAAGGACTCAAGGACGCCTTCGGTTCTTAGTGCCTCGCTGGCCACTGTGGACCCTGAGATCTGGGGAACATAGCCCAGGTCTAGAATCCCAGCTCTGCCCCTTAGAGCCCTAGGACCCTGGAGCTGGGGGTCAGCTGGCCCTCTTTACTCAATTCCTTACCAAGGAGCTGTAATACCAGCTTGCCCATCTTCAGAACAGGTAATATGACATGCATTCCCTTAATCTTTATTTTTACAACCAGCCCCTGTCACAGACTTGGGTTATTGTCACAAAGCAAAGAAGAAAAGCTAATGCATAAGCACAGACCAAGGCTGCAGAGGCCAGCCGTGGGTTCCAATCCCGGACCTGCTGTCTCCCTCACTGGTTCCCTTGAGCAAACTACTCAACTTCTTTGGATCTCTTTTTTTTCCCCATCTGTAAAATGGGCACGATGTAAGCTTCAACAAGATGATTTGGGTTCTCAAGTGTTGGTGTAACCAATTTATTCATTTACTTTTATCCTGGAGAGCTTCTAAACAGGGCTGACTTTCCTCTTCTAAATATTTGGATCCAGAAAATCTGAAAATGATCCCTGGAATCTGAGTAGGTAACATGCTCCCTAGATGATCCTAAAGCACCACAGCCTCTGGTCTTCAAAATTGGCCTCAGCTGGAAGCCACCAGAAAGCTGCTATCCCTCTGTAGGTGTCGGGAGCTGCCACATAGGAGTCAGCATGGACCCTTAGCCTTGAGTGACAGGGCTGTGGGACGGGCTTCCATTTGCAGGGTGAGAGCAGGTGGACCTCACCTCTGCTTGGATGTCACCCAGTGAGACTGGGCTACACACCCCCTGAAACCCAACCCCTTGCCTCATTTGGGTGAAACTGTCTTGAGTGCCTTCCCCTCAATAAATAGGGATTCAGGCTTGCGCTCTCTCCCGGCCCCCTCTCCTGCTTCCCTTGTGGGAGCTGGGGCCGAGGAGCCATCACTAAGCACCCCCCCCCCCCCAAAAAAGGTATTTTCTCTGTCTCTGTGTGATTATTCAGTGCCAGCCCAATTCACCTGGAGTGACCCTGACTGATTTCGTCACGTGTCACAGCAGCTAGGTCCATTGGATTCTGATGTGCTTGGTCCAAGGTGGAGCCCGGCATTGGTCATCTTAAGAATTCCTGGGGTGACTCTCTTGTGCAGCCAGAGTGGAGAACCATTCCCTTAGTCCAATGCTTGAACCCCAGTAAGCGCTTCATAAAGGCTCAGAGCAGTCCTGCCAGCTGTCCCCATCATGTCTCCAACACCGGGCTTTATTTAACGACAGCGATAACAAATACTGAGCCTTCATCTTGTGCCGGGCACTGGAGACAGAGCTGTCATCACACCAAAACAGGAAAACAGAGATCTCTGAGCTCAGAGGTACCACAGTAGTGCCTCTGGCCTGCTGGTCATTTTGCACTGGGCCCCAAAGTTATGTAGCTGCCCCGAGGGTGGGGACTGCAAATCCTGGAGGGCTTTGTCTTTCTTTTAGAGATGGAGAGCTAAAACACCTCCCGCCATGATCTGTCTTGGAAAAGAAGAGATTTAGAGATGCTGCTACGAATTCCAAAGAAGCAACTGTCTATGGTGAGGTTCCAGCCAGGAAGACCCAAGGAAGACAAGACATATGTGAGGCAGTGAGACCTGCCCCAACTTGCTGCGTCCCTTGACTCTGTCTGCTCCCCTGTAACTAAGGCCATCGGAGCAGGACAGGACGTGGACAACCCCAGCCATCAGCTGCCTGGTCCCCTCCTCCTGCTGACTTGCAGCCACAGCCCCCTTCCATTCCACGGACTCAGCCAGACAGCTGTTTCCAGCTGTGTAGGCAAATGGGAATACTTATCCTTGATCAGGAATTGAGCTTTGCACCTCTCCCCTTGGCTGGGACTAAGCCAACTTCAGAGGTAAGGGATGCAGGGGCGGAGGGGAAACCCTGCTTCTTCAGGGCAGCTACTCAGCCAAGCCCCACCCGGCCGCTCATTAGCACCTATGAAGGAGGCCAGGCAACCCCATAGAAATCTCGTCAAGCCACTGAGAACTTGAGAAAAGAGGGTTCAGAGGCTGTCCAGCCGGGAACGGCTGCTGCCCCAGGACCCTGCGTTATCTGTCTTCATAGACGCACCTCGAGCTGCCCCCAGGTAGGCTGCTTGCCTCTGCCCATCTTCTTGAAGACAGAGGACGAGCTAGGTGAGTTTGCAAGACCCTCTCCCAGGACTCAGATGGGCTTCTCTGCGTCACCCGAGGACAGGCCTCGTTTGGATCGTCCAAATGGCGCATCCAGTGCAACCGCAGAAGAGCAGCCGAGCGCAGTCATCACGTGCGCTCTGTGGCCCGCAGGTGTTTTCGTTGTCATTTGGCTGGTTGGTTTTGGTTTTCTGCAAATGACTTGATTCCACACTGAGCCAGGTTGTCCTGGGCACAGAATTGCTAGGTGAGCAAATTCAGCACCATCCACCCCCACACCCAGACTGCCTGATGTCCATAGAGCCGCAGCCCTGATGGCCAAGGTCACCTAGGGGACACCCAGACCTCTCCCATGCAGCCCACATACGGAGCCAAGGAGGAGCTTACTTTTTATTTATTTATTTTTTCCTTCCATCATATATCTCCTAAGAATTTCACCACCAGGGTGATTTCATTCAGGTCACCTTCCCCAGCTCAGAAACCAACAGCCCCCCGTTTTTGTGCAGCCTAGAACACATAAACCCTCAGCCCTTATGGTCTCTGCTCTATTCCCCCCTCTGTCTTCCCCCTCTGAAATATTTCCCGACCAATCTCATTCCTTTTCATTTTTCTCTGTGACCTCAATCCTCCAGCCCTGCAAATCTACTCAACTATCTCTGGCATGTAGCCTGTTCCTTATTATTAATATGACTGAACATAATGGGTAATAAATAAGACCTTGCTTTCAAAGGGCTCTCATGCCACCAACCCAGAGCCTCACAGAACCATATGAGGTAAACAGGGACATGCAGAGTTTAAGGGACTCGTCTAAGATCCGCAGCTAGTGAGTGGCGGAGCCAAGTCGAGAACCTATTTTAAATGCCATTATTTATGGCTTCTCAGGAAATCATTTGAAAAATAAGCAAGTGGGAAAGACAGCCCAGATTTTAAAGTACAGCTGTATTATACTTCAAGGGCAAGATTTATTCCCACTCCTTAGTTTTATAATTAAAGTAAATGGAATAAGATTTGGGATTATATGTGCTTCCCCGACAACCTTGCAGAGACACCACGTGGCTCTACAACAGGAAAGCCATCGGCTCATTTATTCACCACCCCGAACACCGGCTCAATCAGGAGTTTGGTGCTGTGGTCCTACTGTGTGCCAGGTCAGAGCTCCACACGAGCCAGGCACTGCTGAGCAAAACGGGTTTGGCCCCGCGCTGGGCACGGCCCTTGGCGTCTGGTGGTCGAATCGGGTGTTGAACTGAGATTCAGACCAAGAATGTGCCATCAGAAATATGCCAGGTTCCATGAAGAAGAGGCACAGGGGCTCCGGAAGCTTCTAAGAAAGGAATTGACCTGGTCCAGGAACTCATGAAAGACTTCCCAAGGAAGTGGCCATTGGCCCCAGGAGAGGGGACATATTAACACCAGGGAGAGGACAGGGAAGGGAGGGAACAGAACGTGCAGTGCCCCACAATCCACGGGGCAAGCAAAGCACTCTCAGGTCACGGAGAGGAACCAGGGTCGGTAGCACGAGAGAGGCAGGGCAGATGCCAGTGCTGGACCATGAGGCCTCGTGGGCCCGGGGGACACCCGGTCTTGCGCCAGGGAGCAGTAAGCGCTGCCCGGAACAGGGAGTGACCTCATCTGATTCGATCCGGCTGTGAGCTGGGCACCTTGAGGGGCACAGGGAGAAGAATGTCTCAGCCCTCAAAGAGCTTTCCATCAGATTCCCTGGCATTAATGAACTCCAACTCAGAATTAGAATCTGGATTCTCCCAGAAACCTCTATGTTGGTGGCATGTTACTGTCAGGTAACCCCCTTGAGCTGACAATAATAAAAACTGATAAATATATTTTTTTAAAAAATAAGAACATTCAGTGCCTACGGGCTTTTGTGGCTTTGTGGAGACTGTGTCATCTTTTCGCTCTGGTCTCTCCACAGGTCATGAGACAGGAAGCATTATTAATCCATGTTACAGGTGGGGAAAGTGAAGTTCAAGGTCCTGTGGCTACTGGCAGATCCAGGGCTGTCTGGATTTGGCTTTGTCATCTTTAGCCCTATAATCTTGGGAACCCTTACCCAGAAATACCAGGACAGGCACACAGGCACACGCCTGGTCTAAAAGCTCCTGTCACCAGCACCTGTCAAGGTCAACCGTCGGGCTACACTTTGCCAAAGCCAAATCGCTCCTTGTCTTAGTTGACCTTCGCAGTCACCGGGAGGAGGTCATCCCCTCTTGACCTGCCTGTCTTCCCACCCTCCGCCATTCCTTCCCGGTCTCCTCTGCCCGCTACCCCGTCCTCGTCCTCGATAGCCCTTAAACTGCTAGACTTGGCAGGGCTCTGCCCTTGACCGTTTTTTCCATTTACAATCTCTTATCTGATGAGCTCATCGCCTGGGCTTTAAATCACACCCATAAACTGAAGGCGACTAAATCCACACCTCGTCTCCTCGCCCCTCCCCTCCCCTGGTGGTGTCTCCACACGTTTGTCCCATTGACCCTCCAAGTCAAGTCTGAAGATCCACCCCGCAGCCCTCTCCTGCCCTTGCTGTCCCCAGCTTAGTAAGGGACACCTCCTTGCGCTCGGCTGCTCAGGTCCAGCGTCCCGGTCTTTTCTTTGAGTCCTGTCTTTCCAAGGTCCTCACAACCACGCGGCCCTGCCTTCAAAACAGATCCTGCGTCTAACCACGGCTGGCCGCCTCCCCAGTACCACCTGAGCTCAGGCAACCCGTTCTTCTCACCTGCGGCCCCCCAACCACCCTGGCACACTAACCCCCTGCACCTCTCTGCCACGCAGCGGTCGGAGATGCAGGTGGTCGGTCTCTGCACGTAGGAGTTTGGAGCAAATCCTCTCAGTGTCCGCTTCTCTCCACCAGGACTGGCCAAACCTCTGACATCGTCTTGCTTGAGCCTTGAGAAGGTGCATTCATACCGAATGTGCCAGGGTTGGGGCGGTGTGCCCAGTGCACGCTGTGGTCTGGTTACGCATGCGTGAGTTCCCTCAGGGTTCCATGCTGGGAACTTGGTCCTCAGCTTGGCAGTGTTGGGCCTGGTGGAAACGTTTATGAGATAGGACCGGCTAGTAAGTAAATAGGTTATTGGGGGTGCTGCCTTTGGAAGGAATTAATGTAATTTGGATAAGACTCTCATTAGTTTTCCCAAGAGGATTGTTATAAAAGACCAAGCCTGGCCCCTCTCCCTGCTCTGGCTTCTTCTCTCACCACGTGACCCCTCCTCTCACATGCAACATGGTAATGCCAAACTGATATCGGCCCCACGCCCTGTGCCTTCAGAACTATGAGGTAAATAAACCCCTTTTCTTTATAAAGTATCCATCCTCAGGTATTTCATGACAGTACAGAAAACAAACTAACACAGCACAGTTCCTGGTTCATAATGAGTGTTCAGGAAACAAATATCGTTACATGCTGCTTGGATTCCCTTGCAAGAGGAGCGACAGTCGATGGTGACATTGGGCAGAAGACCAAGCAATGCCTTGGTCATTATATGCCTAGCCTGTGGTGCCACTGAGCAATCACTTCTGGCTCTGTCACTTGAGTTCTGTTAATAATCAGGATGGGAGCTGGAGTCCCAGAGAGCTTTGCACCTTTTTGTGAACTGACTCCTCAAAGTGAGGCTGCACGGACAAGTCTTCCTGCAATGACACTGGCCTAGCAGCAGAGTTTTGAAATAGGAAATTAGTTGTCTTCACTCAAGAAGAAGCCGCCCCTCAAAACCACTTCCCCGCAGACACAGACGGAAGCCCTGGTGCTCACAGGCTCCAACTCCGAAGCACGGCTTTGCTGTCTCGTCTTGGAAGAAGTTTTGTCTTGGCCAAGGAAGGAGGGGGCAGTGGTCAGGGGCAGAGTCGCTCATGGTGTTTGTGTCCTCCTGTGGATGTCCAGAGGATGAAGACACTGGACCCAGACATCACAGGCGGATCACGGGCCAGGCTCAGTATCTACTTCCTCTTTTCTTTCCTCACTCCTTCCTGGGGGGCAGGGCTAAGGGTGCAAAGTCAGACCTGCCTCCTGCTGGCTGTGTGAACTGGCACAGCTGTGAGCCCTCTTTGAACCTTTTGTTCTTTTTTTTTTGTCTATAAAATAGACAATAATAACAACATCTAGCCGGGCGCGGTGGCGCACGCCTGTAATCCCAGCACTTTGGGAGGCTGAGGCAGGAGGATCGCGAGTTCAAAGCCAGCCTCAGCAATGGCGAGGCACTTAGCAACTCAGTGAGACCCTGTCTCTAAATAAAATACAAAAAAGGACTGGGGATGTGACCCAGTGGACGAGTGCCTCTGAGTTCAATCCCTGGTACCCAAAAAAAAAAAAAAAAAAAAAAAAACATCTATTTCAAAAGGAGTTGTGATGATCATTAAAATAATAAGCATTATATCTAAAAAGGGAAAGATCATGCAGGGTGATAATTAAACGTATGAGGTTCTGGACTTTGAATCCAGCTCTTCCACTCACTGGCTGTGTGACCTTCAAGAAGTTACTGCATCTCTCTGTTTATCTGATCTGTAAAGCAAGCATGACATTGGTCCTCCCTTGATGATACACTGTAGGAACTAAAGGCTTAACACATGTAAAGAGCCTTAGGCTGGGGACCTTGAACAATGGCTGACACTTAGAAAGCACCCACTTGCTGTTACTTCCACCTGCTTCCTTTGAATCCCAGGTGAATTACTGTGCAAAGAGCTTGGGTGAAAGGGCTGTCCCAGGATCAGGGGGAAAATAACCCCATTATGTTGCAATTTTGTTTGATTCCCAGAGTGCATCGCACCTATTTGCAAACTGACTCCGCAAAATGAGGCTGCCGGAAGCTGCACGGACAGGGCTTCCTGTAGACCTTCAAGGGCAGGCGTGCAGACAGGCAGCTTCTGCAGCACCTACTCCTACTGCTCGCACACCAGAAGCATGCAGCACGAACTGACTCCCAGCAGCCTCTGGCCTCCTGCCGCCAAGTCATTCCCTGCCACACAGCCAAAATACTCTTGTTAATATGCAGTGTTCGGCAATGCCCATCAGACCCTGCTCCACAACCTGCCGTGGCTCCCCAGGGCTCCAGGAGAGAATCAGAGCCCCTGACCTGGACTGCCATTCTCACATGGTCTGCCTCCAGATCCCTGCTCTGCCACTCTCCCTCCGTGTGATGGGCCCCTGCTCCACCCCAGCACCCGCCATCGCCTGTCTAGACCTCTTCCCACCCGATCTTACCCCCACGTTCATGCTTCTCCTCGCTTGGTTGGCTCTGGTTGGGACGGCCCTTCATTTCTGGCAAGTGCCTACTGACTTCTGAGGGTCCAGCTGAAATTCCACCTCTTCTGGAAGCCCTGAGTTACCTGACAATGTAGTGGCACCCCCTCCTCCCCAGAAAATCTTCACTAAGCTTCCCCAGAAATCGTCACCATGGCTGATTTTAGGACTGTCAGCAAAAGAGTCTCTATTAAAAAAAAAAAAAAAAAAAAAAAAAGAGTTCAGTGTAGATAAACTACCTATTTTCCTGTTGCTCTATCACTTGGCCACTGGCCTGGAAGAAACCACCACTCCAGGTGCTGGACGCCCCTCTACTTGTTTTTCACAAACATGTATCCAGTATAGTAGTTCGTAGAAGTGTGTCTACAAAAAGTGTGATGATAAAAAGATAAATTCTTTAACAAGGCCTCTGGCCTTGAGCTGGAGCTTCACAGAGATGTCTACATTTCTTTTTTTTTTTTAATATTTATTTATTTGTCTAGTTGTACACAATGCCTTTATTTTTACGTGGTGCTGAGGATCGAACCCGGGCCTCACACGTGCTAGGTGAGCGCTCTACCGCTGAGCCACAACCCCAGCCCAGATGTCTACATTTCTAAGATAAGAGAAGTTACCAATTAGGCTCCATGGAAACAGCTGGCAGGGGCGAGGAAAGAAAGGGGAGAAGAAGCTCTCCCCTTCTCAGCTGTTGTCCTTGAAGGGTTAACTTGCCCAGAACAGTGAAAGAAAAAAAAGCGGCTTTTATGTGAACTTCTGTAAACTGTGAATTTCTGAGCCCCTCCCCTTACATGCTGGGTATAAAATTCTGAAACTACCTGAACTCGGGGTTCAGGGGAGTAATTGATTACAGCAAGAGCCATACCCTCTGAACCCAGTGCAGCCAAATAAAACTGTTTCCTGTTATCTTCAGTGCCTGGCCTTGTCTGTCCCTACAACAAGATAATCCCAGGTGACACTCCTCTATATCCCCTGGTCACTTCACATACATACACCTCTGTCAAAACCGGGGAGGAAGAGGGGAGAAGGGGGGGACAGACCTTTAACAACAATCCCTGGGGAGGTCTGGGGCATGGCGAGGGGGAGCTGGGCTAGTCAGTGTTTGCCAGTCTCTGTGGTGTAAAATGCTCTTACCACGGTCAATTTTATGCTGTGATGGTTTAACAATTGACTTTCAAATTTCCTGAAAATTTATTTATTTATTTATCTTTTTGGTACTGGGGATTGAACTCAGGGGCACTCGACCACTGGGCCACATCCCCAGCCCTATTTTGTATTTTACTAGAGACAGGGTCTCACTGAGTTGCTAAGTGCCTCGCCATTGCTAAGGCGGGCTTTTATCCTCCTGCCTCAGCCTCCCAAATGCTGGGATTACAGGCATGCACCACCGCGCCTGGCTTGTGAAATTTTATACTATACCATTAAACAAAGGTTTATCAAGATGAGAGCTCGAAGGGTAGATGCAATTAAAGGAAGAACATGAGCTGTTGCCAGTCTGCATTGCTGCACGCACAGCACATGATAAGCTAAACACATAAACACATAATGACTTTTGTTTTTTGTTTTTTTTTTTTTTTTTTTTTTTTTTTTGGTACCAGGGATTGAACTCAGGGGCACTCGACCACTGGGCCACATCCCCAGCCCTTTTTTGTATTTTATTAGAGACCGGGTCTCACTGAGTTGCTCAGTGCCTCGCCATTGCTGAGGCTGGCTTTGAACTCGCGATCCTCCTGCCTTCAGCCTCCCAAGTGCTGGGATTACAGGCGTGCGCCACCGCGCCCGGCTTAAATTTCCTGAAAATTTAACAGGGAGCCTTCCCGAGCTCATGCGGGACCCGTCCAGCACGTCACATCTGATTTCTCTTCATGCACGTCCCTGGCTTCTTCATCCCTTTAGATGAAGTTCAGTCTCCTTGAACGGAGCTCCCACGGCGCTCCAAAGTCTTGCCTTCTGTTTTCAGTCAGCTTTTGCCTCGCTGTGACCAAAAGACCCGACCGGGAACTCTCTCAGAGGAGGAAAAGTCTGTTGGGGGCTCGTGGTTTCCGAGGTCTCAGTTCAGAGATGGCCGACTCCGCTGCTCTGGGTCTGAGGTGAGGCCCAGCATCGGGGCAGAAGGCTGTCAGAAGAAGAGCAGCTCAGGACACAGCCATCGGAAGCAGAGAGAGGAGACAGACAGAGAGCCATGTTCTCCACGGACAAGATATAAACCCTAAAGTCCTGCACCCCCAGGGACCCGCTTCCTCTGTTGATCCAAGATGCAAAGAAAAGACCACCAACGCCAATTTTTCAATCAAATTAAAGCAAGCTTATATTGTGTACACGAAAAGTGCTGGCCGGCGGCCGCCCCTCCCAAACACTGGGCTCAGGATCAGCCCCCCTCGCCAGGAAGACGAGGTTTTTATAGTTCAAAGAGTTACCAAAAAAAAAATAATAATAATAATAATCTTGGGAACTTACAGCTAACAGGGTTCAGACATACACAATACAAAGGCAAATAGCAAATCAATGATCTACATGGCATTGCATTCCAAAGTAGGGAGTAAAGTTGAACCCCACATCAACGTTTATGAGGCACCATTAGGTTTTTTAGGGAGGGTTGTTATCTGGTCAAGGAGAGCCAGGCCTGTGTGAGTTCAAAGCACAGGCAGGAATTCCAAACAAGATTTTCTCCAGAGTTTGGTCAGGCCAAATAAATATCTTAGTAAAACAGAAATGTACTTTTTTTTTTTTAACTTTATGGCTCCCAATCTTAGGATAGAATTAGGTTGGGTTCATCACCTCCAGACACCTTCAGTTTCTACCCAGTGAATTTAGATCAGTGGATTGATGCACTGATTAGGTTGAGGCTCTCACACCCAGTCATTGCCCCTCTAAACCTTCTTGCATGACTCACACATGAGTTTTTTGGGGGGTACCTCTTGCCTAAACAATAACACCTCCCATCGTTGCCCCTCCCCTTATATTTGAGAGTAAGACATTTCCTGTGTCTGGAAAGGGCCACCCTCTCCCTCCCAGGCCTTCTCTGGGCCTGTTTACTGAGCTTGGAACGCTCTCCTCTTTGCACAGCTGAGACCCGTATCCTCCAACCCTCCCTTTAAATGCCCCTTCTGTCTAGAAGCTTTCCCTGGCTGCCTGGACGTCAGTCACGTGTGCCCTTCCTGTGGATGCCTGTCACGGATTGAGTCATGTCCCCACAGTCCCTGTGCTGAAGCCGTGGCCTCCGGGGTGACTGCGTTTGGAGGCGGAGCCGATGAGGAGGGGGTCAAGGCTAAGTGGGATCATCCTCGTAAGAGAAGAAGCGATGCTAAAAATGTTCTTGTCCTCTCTCTCTCTCTCTCTCTCTCTCTCTCTCTTTCTCTCCACACCCACACCCACACACAGAGGAAAGGCCACGTGAGGACATAGCCAGGAAGAGAGGCGTCATCAAAAACTAACCACACGTGCGGGGCGCGGTGGCGCACGCCTGTAATCCCAGCACTTGGGAGGCTGAGGCAGGAGGATCGCGAGTTCAAAGCCAGCCTCAGCAGTGGCGAGGTACTTAGCAACTCAGTGACACCCTGTCTCTAATAAAATACAAAAGAAAAAAGAAAAAAACAACTACATAGTCCCCTTGATCTTGGCCTTCCATCTTCCCAAGCTGGGAGAAAATAAATATTTGTGGTTAAAGCCACCGAGTCTGCTCTGGCTATATTTCATATGGACTGTCCATCTGAGTGGCACAGTGCCCACAGCCCTTGCTTCCTCCATCTTCACCCTGCCTTCTTGCCCCTCCTCCCCTCTGGACTGGGAGACGTGTTTGCCTCGTTCATCATCACACACCGTCAGCCTGACCGTTTTCAGCAAATGTTCTAAAAGCAGGTGTTGCATGGAAAAATAAATATGCATTCATTACCAATTAGCTATATATTGTCTGCTATTTTATTAATAAGTAGCTGTTAATTATAATATTTTGATGTGTCAATGAATGTGTCCGTCTCTCTAGGTAGAATAAAAGCTTCTTAAAAGTAGGTGGAAGCTAGGTGCAGTGGCGCACCCCTGTAATCCCAGCACTTGGGAGGCTGAGGCAGGAGGATCACGAGTTCAAAGCCAGCCTCAGCAATGGCGAGGCACTTAGCAACTCAGTGAGACCCTGTCTCTAATAAAATACAAAAAAGGGCTGGGGGTGTGGCCCAGTGGTCGAGTGCCCCTGAGTTCAATCCCTGGTACCGAAAAAAAAAAAGGTGGAGTCCTTTTCATTTCCTTGTCTCTGCCATGTGACATTGCCTGGCATACAGGAAGTGCTCAATACGTGTCCATTCGACATACACACTACACCCCTCTGCAGAGTCCTTCGATTTTGTGGGCGTGGCCATGGTCAGTGGACAGTGACACTTCCATCCAGGCACATCTTTCAGGAAAAAAATCAAGTATAATTCATTTTTAATATTTGTTTAATATTTAAGTAATATTTATTGACTACTTACTACTCGGATTCCTCCTCTAAGTGCCTGTTTTGAGGACATTTCGTTCTCAAAAAAAAAAAAGAATAATATTAGCCAGGCGCGGTGGCGCACGCCTATAATCCCAGGCTCGGGAGGCTGAGGCAGGAGGACTGGGAGTTCAAAGCCAGCCTCAGCAATTTAGTGAAGGCTTAAGCAATTCAGTGAGACCTTATCGGTAAGTAAAATATTAAAAAGGGCTGGGGTGTGATTCAGTGGTTAAGCACCCCTGGGTTCAATCCCCAGTGCCAAAAAAGAAAAAGAACAATGTGTATGAGGAATGCACTCTCCGTCCTCCATTTTACAGATGAATTGGGCCTTGTGGGGGGAGGCCTGCCCCCTGCACACTCCTGCCGCATCACGGGGAGAGAGGGTGCCCAGACCCCTGGGGGAGAGGATGCGTGGCAGGGTGTCTGTGCTCCGAGGGGCACATTCCTGCACACGCAGACAATCACAGCTCAATGCTCGGTGGTGCCCTGGAGAGCCTCGGCTACCTGCGGAGGCTGCTCTGGGACCTGGTGTAGGATCACCCAGGGTTGGGAACCCATGGGGCGGTGGGCAGGAGCACAACCGTCCTATCAGACAGACCTGGGTACAAATCTAGCTGCATGACTCCGGGGGTCTAATTTAACCTGTCTGAGCTTTAATGTCCTCCATCTGTCGAAAGGACTTGATTGTGGGACTGATGTCATTGGGTGTTAGAATCAAATAAGTCAAGCCACGGAAAGTGCCCAGGATGATGCCAGGCGCACAGAGTTAGCCTCCAGCGAGGGGTCAGCACCATTGGGGTTGCAAATATTGGATCATTTTCATTCTCCAATTCTACCAGGTGCCTCCTCTCAATTAGCTGGCACGGAGTGGCATCCCTTCTTTCTGGAAGCCTAGAGGCAATTGAGTGGCTGCCCAGAGACAAGGCAAGGTGAAAGGAGGTCCAACCTTATCACAGGAAACGGAGGCGCAGGTGCAGGTGGGATTGGGTCTGGTCCCTCCTTTATTCACTCGCTTACTTATTCAACAATTATGTGCTGCGGGACTGTCATGGGCGAGGCCCTGTTCTGGCTCTTGGGAGCCACAGTGAACTGGACAGAGATGGTTCCTGCCTTCAAAGCACGCATACCGCGGAGCAGTGGCATTCAACAGCAGCAACATGTGTATGCAGAGGGGACTTGAATTCCTTGTGTTTATATTTTTTAAAAAATATTTACTTATTTACTTTAGTTGTACACAATGCAATGCATTTATGTTTACGTGGTGCTGAGGTTCGAACCCGGGCCACGCACGTGCGAGGCGAGTGCTCTGCCGCTGAGCCACAACCCCCGCCCCCCTTGTGTTCATATTTTTAAAGGTGCCATAGACTTTAATGATATATTTCATTCAGTCTAACATACCTAAGCTATAATCATTGCGGCATGCCATCAATATTAAAAAATGACCTAAGAGGTACTTTGCATTTTTTGTGTGTGTGTGTGTGAGGTCTTCTAAACCCAGCACATGTTACACACATCTTGGTTCAGACTAGCCACACTTCCGTAGCCACATGTGGCTAGTGCCCACTGTTTTGAACAATTCAGCCCCTGGGTGAGAGGGGGCATCAAGTAGGTTTGATTAGGAAGACAAAAGTGTGTTCACCTCTGCAACCCTGGTGTCCAACACAGGGGAGCCATTTTACCAACCCTGGGTGAAGGAATGTAGAGCTGATGCAAAGACCTCAGGCTCCGGAGCCAGCAGCCTGAGTTCTAATCCCTCTGCCTGTGGTGCTGAGGAAGCAAGTTACTTAACCTGTGTCTTGTGTCCTTATTTGGAGAATGGACATTATAAAATTCCCCACCGCAGAGGTTTG
This sequence comes from Tamias sibiricus, assembly GCA_025594165.1. Taxonomy (NCBI): domain Eukaryota; kingdom Metazoa; phylum Chordata; class Mammalia; order Rodentia; family Sciuridae; genus Tamias; species Tamias sibiricus. The sequence continues at coordinate 20,519,811 of CM046662.1, forward strand.
TGGGACTTAAATAATGAGTAGACATAAAGCACTAAATAAAACACACCGAGTGAACCTTCTTAGTAACTCCTCTCTCAACGTCCTCAACGTCACCAGCTCATTGTCACTCTTTGTCTCACTCTTGTCCATGATGTCTATCCTTTATGGTCTTGCAGGGGCTCAGGCTCGCCCCTCTACTGCTGGCCTCTTTCTCCCAGGCCCCCCTGGCTGGCCCCGCCCACCCCTGGTACAACAGAAGGCACAAGCAGAGATTTGAGCAGGACAAACCCGGGTCCAGCTCCCAGCTCTGCTGCCTGCTTCAGTGAAAATCTGAAGGAGAACTTGGCTTTGTGTTAGTTTTGTTCCACAAAATGAATATAATCGTACCCAGTCCATTTTCTCTTGCTATAAAATAATACCCATGACTGGGTAATTTATGCAAAAAAGAAGCTTCTGGATGGAGGTTGGGAGGTGCAAGGGCACCATGCTGGCCTCTGGCAAGGGCTTTATGCTGCTTGGTCTCATGGCAAAAAAAAGTAAAACCTTCGAAGGGCATTGGCATGCATGTGACAGAGAGGCACAAGGGATGGGGTGCACTTTACAGCCGCCACTCCCGTGAGAAGAGCGTCCTTCCGCCCATGGGGGTGGCGCCCACGTGACCTAATCACCTCTCAGAGTCCCCCCCATACCACTGCATTGGCAATTATATTTCAGTGTGAGATTCAGAGGGACAGACGTTCAAGGTGTGCTCCTCTCTGAGGGCTGCTGAAACGAAGTACCATAAACTAGGTGACTTGAAACAATCCAAGTTTATTCTCTCCCCCTTCTGAAGAACTAGAACCTTCTGAAGGCTAGAACTCAAAATCAAGGTGTTGGCAGGGCCCTGCTCTCTCTAGAGTCTGGGAAGAACCTGTTCTGTGCCTTTTCTTAGCTTCTGTAGTGCCAACCATCATGGGCGTCCCTGGTTGTGGATGCACGCTGCCCTCTCTGCGCCATGGTCACACGGTGCCCTCCCGTTGTAGGGACAGACAGGCAAGGCACCAAAGACAAGAGGAAACAGTTTTATTTGCCTGCAGCCAGGCTCAGAGGGTACAGCTCTCGCTGTAATCAATTACTCCCCTGAACCCCGAGTTCAGGTAGTTTCAGAACTTTATACCCTGCATGTAAGGGGAGGGGCTCAGAAGTTCACAGTTTACAGAAGTTCACATAAAAGCCGCTTTTTTTCTTTCGCTGTTCTGGGCAAGTTAACCTTCAAGGACAACAGCTGAGAAAGGGAGAGCTTCTTCTCCCCTTTCTTTCCTCCCCCTGCCAGCTGTTACCATGGAGCCCAATAGGTAACTTCTCTTATCTTAGAAATGTAGACATCTCTGTGAAGCTCCAGCTCAAGGCCAGAGGCCTTGTGAAAGAATTTGTCCTTTTATTATTACACTCTGCATTTCCAGACATACTTCTACAAATTTCTATACTGGATACATGTTTGTGAAAAACAGGCAAAGGGGCGTCCAGCACCTGGAGTGCTGATTTCTTCCAGGCTAGTGGCCAAGTGATAGAGCAACAGGAAAATAGGAAGTTTATCTACACTGAACTTTCTTTTAGAGACTCTTTTGCTGACAGTCCTAAAATCAGCCATGGTGAAGATTTCTGGAGAAGTTTAGTTAAAATTTTCTGTAAAGAAAAGGGGTGCCACTACACTTCCTGTGTACCTGTGTCTTCACATCAATGTCCTCTCTATATGCATCTGTCCCTGTATCTCTTCACTTCTTATAACCCTCATATTGGATTAAAGGTATGCCCTAAAAGTATGACCTCATCTCAGTTTATATCCTGATTCCATCGGCAAAGACCCTATTTCCAATAGGGTAACATGCCAGGTACTGAGGGTGAGGGCTTCAGCGTATCTTTCAGGGGGACAAGAGTTATTGTGAGGGGAGACCATCTACCGAGTGTAAGTGCTCTGGTGTCTTGAAGATGCTCCTCTTCCTGGCCATCTTCTGTGCTGGCACCTTGGCCATCAGGGTCTAGGTTGAGCCTGAGTAATCTCCGGTATCTGCCACACACCGGACCCAGACTCAGATGAATTGCCAGCTGCAAGGCACGTGACTCAGACTGGAAATGTGTGGGAGCCAGCTCAGCTCCCCCCGGAGCAAACTTTGGTCATTAGGGACCTGAAACAGGAGAGAACCAGAGGACGTGTCCTCTCCCATAGGACACAGCTCAGAGGACAGAGGTCTGTCCCTCTCTGGAGATGCCGCCAAGATGGAGTGATGAACCAGGCTGCAGACAGCCGTTGCAATAAGGCCCTCCCTCCTGTTGGTCTCCCCTCTTTTGTCCACTCAAGCCCCTGTCCCTTCCACTGCTTCCCTGAGCTGGCCCTTCCCTGCGGTATTAATACAAAATTCTTCAGTCCTGTTTTTCTAGAGAAGCCAGACTAAGAAGATGTTCAATAAGTGGCAGCTCCATTACCCTTTCAGATTCAGCCCTGATGAAATCACTTCCTCTAGAAAAGTCCTGATAGCCCCCTCCTCCTACCTCAGCTTCTGCATGCTTTGGAGCACCTTGAATGCTTACATTGACAGCGGCACTCCCGATACCGTACCACGATCACTAGCTCCTTTCCTGTCTCCCCCGCCAGACCAGGGCTCCTGCCACAGCCCAGATTCTATTTGTTTCTTGCTCTAGTTTGGATATCAATTTCCCCCTAATGGCCCATATGTGAAAGGCTTGGTGCCCAGCTTGGTGCTCTTGGTCCTTGTGGGAGCTCTTTTAGGCACCTCAGTGACCCTCCAGCCCCTAGTAGGAAAGAACCACCATGTCGATCATTCATGCCCTACATGCCCTTGAAGAGGACAGCAAGACTCTACCTCTCCTTTGTCTTTTCATTTTCCAGCCAAGACACTAGTGTTTTCACCTTGTGCACACAGCCATGATGCACTGCCTGGCCACCAGCCCCAAAGCAACGGGACTCACCAACCATGAGCTGGAACCTCCAAAACTCTAAGCCAAAATAAGTCTCCTCTCCCTGCAAGTAGATTATCTCAGGCATCTGTTGCAATCTGACTGTTGCTGTAGCCCCAGCTCCTGAATGGACCGCGTTCTACTTCCCACCGGGCACTCACCTGTTTGATAACTGAGTTCCGTGATTGAAGTAGCTGACCTCTGCTCACACCTGGATGGGGGTGGCTATAAAATCTCTTCCACTCATTTCCTGCCCCTGAGATAAAGCATCTTCTAGCTGCTCACCAATGCTAGAAACATCTTTTCCAAGAGTCCAAAATCGGAAGAGATAAGATCTAAGGTAAATGTTCTCTGAGAGAAGAAACTTAGGACCTTAAATTCCCACTAAGATAGGAATGGCTGACGTGGTGGTTCTTTCCTGCTAGGGGCTGGTGAGTCACTGGAGGGCCACAGGGCAGCAGAGGTGAAGAGCTCAGAGGTTTTACTCCCACCAAGAGCCAACACCGCGTGTCCCACCACAAGATGGCAGCCAGCCTAGGTAAAGGGAAAGGGGAGGGTGAAGGTGTGTCTCCCTCCAGTTAGCCCCGCCTCTGATCTGCTGCAGTGCCCCACGTCCCTACTACCCTGTGGATCACATCTGTGACACAGTGAAAGGTGACTCCCCTGGAAGACCTGCTTCTCTCCGGGACATTTCCACCTGTTAACTGTGAACTTGAGCAAAGCCCTGGCCCTCTCTCAGTGATACCGCTGTTTACCAGTGACGAGTTCTGCTCCCCCAAATGTTGAAGTTTGAACATTAGAGAAGCACGCCGAGGCAAGCATATAAAGCAGGGTTTATTTAAAAGGGGTAACAAAGACTTCTCCTGGGAGGGAGAAGGGGGCCATTGCTGGTATCCTGGTATCCCAAAAAGCGAGGCGGTCTGTCTTTTTTATATGTCCTAGGCTTCCTTTGTTCTCCTGCTCTCTTCCCCTTCTCTTTCTCCTTCCTGCCTACGTGACCAGGCCAGTGACCAGGCTCAGGAATGCTGGGTGGGCTGGCCAAAAGGTGGGAAACAGGTGGGCTGAAGGGGGAAGGGCAGGATGGAGCAGCCCAGGACACATTAATTAACAACTTTATGGCTCCCTGTAGGGAGGGGAAGCTCCTGACAGGTTACCTTGGCAACAGGTTGGGGCAGGGGCAGGTTGGAGGAAGGGCTCTGAAGGAATTAACATTCCAATCCCTCAGGAGACAGCCTCCAACCTCCCAGGACTCACTCAAAATTGGATTTTTTTGAACTGACCTGACTCAATTTACCTATCTATACTGACTGTGTGTCAGATTCTGGCTTTATCAGTCCCTTTAAATATGGAACCAAGATAATGGTAATGATGATGATGATGGTGGTGGTGGTGATGATGATGATGGTGGAGGTGGTGGTGATGGTGATGGTGGTGGTGATGGTGATGATGATGGTGGAGGTGGTGGTGGTGATGGTGATGGTGGTGGTGATGATGGTGATGGTGGTGGTGATGGTGATGGTGATGATGATGGTGATGATGATGGTGGTGGTGGTGATGGGATAAATGATCATGGTGATGGTGATGATGGTGATGGTGGTGGTGATGGTGATGATGATGGTGGGTGGTGATGATGATGGTGGTGGTGGTGATGATGATGATGGTGGAGGTGGTGGTGATGGTGATGATGATGGTGGAGGTGGTGGTGGTGATGGTGGTGATGATGGTGATGGTGGTGGTGATGGTGATGGTGATGATGATGGTGATGATGATGATAGTGGTGGTGATGGGATAATGATGATAATGATGATCATGGTGATGGTGATGATGGTGGTGGTGGTGGTGATGATGGTGATGGTGGTGGTGATGGTGATGATGGTGATGGTGGTGGTGATGATGATGATGGTGATGATGATGGTGGTGGTGGTGGTGGTGATGGGATAATGATGATAATGATGATCATGGTGATGGTGATGATGGTGGTGGTGGTGGTGATGATTCATTCTCTGATCTCCGTACAGGACCACTCGGGGAGGATGATGAAGTAACACGTGTGAATCCTCCCAGTATATGAAGCAATTTGCACATAGAAGGAATCTGCTATTTTAAATTTTGTGGTGAGGATCTTCCTGCCCAGAAACCCAAGCTTTGGGCAAGAGGGAGGACAAAAGGCAACACTTCAGCTCTCTGAGGACCCTCAGTCACCCACATCCAGGGGTGCCGTTGACCTTCAGGACTCGGGGTCCACCTGCTACTCCCAGACATACCCGCACTCATGCTCCTGTCCCCACAGGAGGACTTGGCCTCAGACCCCTCTGCTGGGGTGAGTGGACTCCACAGAATGACCATGCACCCCCAAACTGGGAGCTCCGGAGAGTTCCCTTCTCTTCTTAGTCTTCACTCGGGCGGAGGTTTACTAAACGTATTAGTTTTCTCTCTCTCTTCAGAGGAAAACTTTAATGAAGCAACTTGAGAAGTGAAGAGGACCACAGGGTAAAGCCAGAAAAGCAGATGCCACTGTCCCATCTCCCCCGGGGGGTTTCTGTTCTCACCAGGAAACACCCTGAAATCTAGACTTTCCCTTTCCAACCCTGCCTTCGTCCCCACTTGCTGTCATTTCTGCCACGTGCGATGAGTCAAGGTGGTTACAAAGGTCTGCCTGGGTTGCGGGGAGGACGCAGACACCCCACCCCATCCATGGAGACGTGTCACATTATAAAAATGGGACACTGAAAGAGCAGCGCATGGGATGGGATGTATGTCAGGGCCGTATTTGGAAAATAGTATCTACCACACTAGCTTCCTAATGAAGGAGACAAAACAAAAGGTTTCATTAAAAACTAGCAACCCAGGCTAAACAATAAAATGCAAAATAGCGAATTACCGTAAGCATTAAGATTACAAGAAAACAGCACGCTTACCAAAACATCATCCTAGAATACATTTCAATAGTGACAGTGATCATTTGTTAAGTGATCCTCAACCTACAGAGTTTAATCTCCTTTAATCCAGTGAATCAGGGACAGCCGTGTCCCAGCTAGAAAGACTTAGGCTCACAGCAGTAAGTACCTCACCCTGGGTCACCAGGCGATGGCCATTTCAAATGTCCTAATCCCCATTCCTTGGGTACCTGTCTCATCCTACTCTTGTCACCTGTGCCCTTTCCCTCCAGTGTCCACGAGCCCCATGCTCCTTCAAGGCCAAGGCCTCTACTCGCCCTCTGTGGGTACCATCATCCTCTCCCTGGCGCCAGAGACCACTCTCCCAAGTTCAAACCCTAGTTCTTTTTCCTTGCAGCTGAATGTGCTTCTTGCTTGTATATTGAGATTGGCTGATCGTCCAGACCTCAGGGAAGTGTCAGGAAGATGACCGAAGACAGTGCACGTAACGTGCTTACACAGGGCCTTGCCCACATCAACACTCACGGAGAGCTGAGTGTCTGTCTGAGTGTTTGTCTGTCCCCCTCCTGTCATTGCTGACTCATGCCTATAGGAGAGCCAGCTTTAAAAAATTAGCATGGCCGGTATTAAGAACACAAACAACAATAAATTTTGGAGAGGATGTGGGGGAAAAGGCACGCTCATACATTGCTGGTGGGACTGCAAAATGGTGCAGCCAATCTGGAAAGCAGTATGAAGATTCCTTGGAAAACTGGGAATGGAATCACCTTACGACCCAGCTATCCCACTCCTCAGTCTATACCCAAAGGAATTAAAAACAGCATACTACAGGGACACAGCCACATCAATGTTTGTAGCAGCACAATTCACAATAGCTAAAACTGTGGAACCAACCTAGATGCCCTTCAGTAGATGAATGGATAAAGAAAATGTGGCATATATACACAATGGAATATTACTCAGCAATAAAAGAGAATAAAATCATGGCATTCACAGGTAAATGGATGAAGTTGGAGAATATAATGCTAAGTGAAGTTAGCCAATCCCCAAAATCCAAATGCCAAATGTTTTCTCTGATATAAGGAGGCCGATTCACAGTGGGGTTGGGATGAGGAGCATAGGAGGATTAGAGGAACACTAGAAAGGTCAATGGGAAGAGAGGGGAAAGGAGGGGGCAAAAGGGTTAAAAAACAAAAAAGATGATAGTAGAATGAGATGGATATCATTACTCTAAGTGCATACATGAAGACATGAGTAGTGTGAAATATACTTTGTATACAACCAGATATGTAAAAATATGCTTTATGTGTGTAATATGAGTTGTAATGCATTCTGCTGTCATGTATAACAACTTAGAATAAAAGAAAAGGAAAAAAACTTAGCATGGCCGGGTGTGAGGTGGCACATGCCTGTAATCCCAGCAACTGGGTAGGCTGAGGCAGGAGGATCACAGGTTCGAGGCCAGCCTCAGCAATTTAGTGAGGCCCTAAGCAACTTAGTGAGACCCTGTCTCATGATAGAAAATAAAGGGAGCTGGGGATGTGGCTCAGTGGTTGAGCGTCCCAGGGTTCAATCCCTGGCACCAAAATAAATAAATCGGTGGGAGTAAAATGCTCACCATAGAGTTGCTAATGGAGCTCAAGTTTCTTGACGGAAGTCACACAACTCATCAAGAATGGAGGCAAAATCCATTCTCATGCTCTCTCAGCTCCAAAGCCCACAGTCTGAGCCCCTCCGTGCTGCCACACTTAGGAAGCCACATGTCAGAACCGACGGAGTGACCATCTATCTGCCGGTGTCACTGGTGGGACTGGAAACAGAGCTGGTTCTGAACCCCGTGCTTTACCAGCGGTGTGAACTGGCACTGTTCACACCCACAAGCCTCAGTCAGCTCATCTGCAGACTGAGACACCACGGTGGAGTTCATTAAATGAATGTCAGGACGGTCAACAACAGCAGAGGAAAGCCAGCCCTGGGGATTCCCAGCATCAGGGGGTGCCGGCGGAGAGTGACTTGGGGAAGGGACCAGGTACTTCATTCATGCTTCACCCGGCTCTTCCCCCAGTTGGGAATAGCACCCCCTACCCAGGGACAGCCCCTCCCGAGGCCAGGGACTTTTTAAAGAATCAAATGATGTCCAACTGCAAAATGAGTTCTGTGGTTCTGGTCTCTCTTCCTCTGCTCTCAGTTTTTTAAACTAGTGCTAAAAACTAACCTCCCCCCTCAGCACCTTCCTCTTCTTGTTCCCAAGACAGAGCTCATGGTAGAATTCAGGGGAGTTTTGTTTTCAGTAGGCCCAGCTTCCTAATGCTCTTTCCCCTCCCAACTGGGCCTGAGAGGGAATTTCCGGTGATCCCCTGCGTCTCATGACTTCAGGACCACCAGGTAACTGTAAGAGCCCGTGACTGGAGGAGGGGCTTCTCAGAGGGAGTCCCAGGACAGGAGGAGAGAACTTAGCAGTCCACGTGGGTGAAAAAGTCCTGAGGCTCCTGACAACCTTCACCACCCTCTAGAGGTGGGAGGGACAGTCCTGTTCCCTCACTCACTTCCACACCAGTTTGCTGAGGCTGTGAGCCTCCTGGCCAAACACTCCCCCTTTCCCTCCAGTGTTGCCTGTAATGGTCAACGTGACGCCGTGGTGGCTCTCCAGGCCTGCATGATCCCCTGGGAGGGCGACTTGACCCCAAGAACCAAGAGCTCCCAGGTGAATACCTGACAACTCTGATGGCATCCAGTTAATCAAGGAGACTCACTTCCAGCATTTCCAACACGAAATTGCCACACACAAAAAAACTCTGTGTTTCAAGGTTTCTTTAAGGATGCTTAACATTGCCCTGGTCCAGTTCCACTTATTTCTGGTTATTAGGGGTTGTTCAGGCACACGTGTCTCTATAGGACTCGGTTCTATGCATTCCACCACATTAAACTTGTTTTCAAATAACGACTCCCTTCTCGAAACCTCCACTTTAAATCTTCGCCCCCCCCCCCCCCACACACACACATCTAAACTTAACTTTCTACGTAGTTTAAAGTGCATGGAGGGCTGGGGTTGTGGCTCAGCGGCAGAGTGCTCGCCTTGCACGTGTGCGGCCCGGGTTCGATCCTCAGCACCACGTAAACATTAAAAAAAATAAATAAATAAATGCATTGCATTGTGTACAACTAAAGTAAATAAATAATTTTTTTTTTTTAAAAAAAGTGCATGGAGAGAAGGGCAGAGGGCAGCCTGTGGCCTGCACTCACCCCCCATCTCCTGGGCTCGTGCCCTCTGGGGTTGGGGCAAGACAGAGAGGGTTGAGAGGGAAGAGCCGGCTCCTTACTTAGCTGCCTGCAGGGGGCGGGGTGGGGGGTAGATCTCATTTCAGTGGTGGCTGCTTCTTGGAGAACACAAGCTGGTCTTTGGCTCCTGCGTGGCCTTTGGCTCCTATGTGGCTGCCCTCCAGGGTCACATGGCTGGGTCCTCTGCAGAGCATGCCATGCCCACATGTTCACCTTCCCTGGGTGACTTGGCCAAGCTTCTGGCTGCTTCCTTCCCTTTTCCTCCCCAGCTTTTTGCTAGGATCAACTCATCGAGTGAGAAATAATCCCAGGACAGCTCCAGTCCTATGTCCCAAACTGTTCCCAGGGGAAAATATATGAGTCCATTCGGCACCTGAAAACCCTTGCTCCTGCCTCGCTCTCTGCAACCATGCAGAGGCACAGGGCTAGTCCATGGCTGAGAAACTGTCAAAGTAAAGGCATCTTGCAGCCGGGCACGGTGGCGCACACCTGTAATTCCAGCACTTGGGAGGCTAAGGCAGGAGGATCGCAAGTTCAAAGCCAGCCTCAGCAATGGCGAGGCACTTAGCAACTCAGTGAGACTCTGTCTCTAATAAAATACAAATAAGGGCTGGGGATGTGGCCCAGTGGTCGAATGCCCTTGAGTTCAATCTCTGGTACCAGAAAAAAAAAAAAAAAAAAAAAAAAAGTAAAAGCATCTTAAGCCTCATCTTAGTGGAGTAGAACACTGACAGAATAGGGCTTCACGGAGGCCCGAAACTGTCAAATAATTACCTTTGGCTCTCTCGCCCTTGGCTTGCAGGAAAAGAAATACCCATATCTCCTGCTTCTCTCCGGTGGCGAACTATGCGAAAAGTCCTGTAACAGAGAGTAAATAACTAAATTCTGCACACGTGTCCACAGAATTGGCACAAGATGCAGCTAGCAGATTGCACATTCCAAGTTGGTTGCAATCTCCCATCCCCCACCCCACACGCTCTTATTACAATGTGACCTCGACAGTCCTCCCATCAAATGATGGGATCTATGTCATGTCCTCTTGAACATGGGCAGATATTGGTGTCTGCCTCAACCAAGAAGACTGCAGAAGTAATATTATTGGTCTTTGTGTGGACTGGCTGGCTCGTCATGGGCCACACACTTGGACCTTGCTCCTTGAGATGCTCACTCTTGGACTGCAGTTGCCACACACTAAGGAAACCCAGGGCTCCGCATGGAAAGCCACGAGCAGGTGTTCCAGTCAATGGCCCCGCTGATGGTCCCAACTCATGGCTTTCCTTAACTGCCTGGCATGTGAAAAATGAGCCTTCTGGTCATCTCAGTTCCCAGCCTATGCATTTCCCAGCTGAGGCCCTGGACATCCTAGTGCAGAAATAAGCCATCTTCTCCATCATCTTCTAAGATCCCTAACCTGCAGCGTCTGTGAACATCAGAACTTGTTACCTTACCCCTAAGTTTGGGATGAGTTGCTATGTAGCAATAGTAACTAAAACATGAGCTGGGGATATAGCTCAGTTGGTAGAGTGCTTGCCTCGCGTGCACAAGGTCCTGGGTTCAATCCCCAGCACCACAAAAATAAAAAAGTAACTGAGACAACAGGGTCCCTAATTGTGCCATCTGTTTCACAAATGCCATTGGGTAAAAAAATACTGAAAATGAACACAGACTACAGATGCCTCTGTCTTTTAAGAGGAGAAACACTGTTACATTATATCAATGAGAAAATATATCTCTCAGGCTCTATAACACTTACAAAGACTGGCAGAGAGATAGGGGGAAAGAATAAAGACCGAGACTCAGAGTAGGTGGTCTTTGGTTTGGGGACTAGTCAGTAGTAGCTCTTTAAAAAGCAAACTCAGGACTAAGTGGAGGTTGTAGAGCTAAACTGCTTTCTATAGTAAATTAAGAGGATGCGAAAGTTTTAAGGGACAGAGAAGATGGACAAGTAGAAGACCAGGACCTCCAGAGAAAAATGGTCACTGGGAACATTTCCTATAGCAAGCAGGCTAAAGGACATCTCCAGAGATGGAGAGATCTAAACTCTAATTTAAATCTTTGCTTTTATTATGGTTTTTAAAAATGTTTTCTGAATCCCCACATCTTGAATAAAGTCCTTGAAGCTCACGTTCCGCAGGAGAAGAGCCCTAGCTCCCGGCTGGGGGCTCATCCATGGCCCACGGGGGCTGTGTGTGATTGTGGTCACAGAGAGAAGTGAATCCAGAGCTCTGGGAGGGCAGAGATGGAGACAGATGGTCCCCAAGATTGTCTGCCCTAGAGATGGTGGCGATCTTGGAGAGGATGCTGGACTACCTATGGAAAGTAGGACAAAGAGCTAACGTCACTTTTACTTCAATCTCCAAGTATGGGTGTCCTCAGCTACCTGAGTTACAAACAAGAGAGGAGCATCTTGCATAGGGTCAAGCGTGTCAAAATCAGTGTTCCCCAAAAACGTGGAAATCAAACTATCCTTAAATCCCTCGGCTACAGGGGAGACGGCTGTAGCTCAGGAAACTCCATCAGCCCATGTTTCCCTAAAAGTGCCCTTGACCCCTGTGCTTGGTTTACCCATCAACGGAAGCAGCTGGTTTGAACCGAGGGACTGTGCTGAAACAAAAATACACGTCTTTAAACCAAAAACCACAGTTTGCAAGGCAAGACCCTCCCACGATGAGAAGCCCCTGGAATGAGAGCTGTAAGGGGAGTCAGTAAGTTCCTTCCGGCTCCAACTCCCACTCACCCCCACGTAGCCATTAATTCAGTGGGATGGTGAGCGGAATACCCACACTTTAATTCTCTTTTTCTCTCACTCTTCTCTCTCACACTTATATAGTCCAATGTGTGTAACTTCGCTGCATATATGATATGACACCCTAAAAATATATTTAAAACATACTTAGGTTAAGAAATATGGAAAGGGAATACACATCATCTTGACCATGGCCATATTAGGTATTTTATGATTCAAATTTTCTACAATCATGGGGCTGGGGTTGTGGCTCGGCGGTAGAGCGCTCGCCTAGCATGTGCACAGCCCAAGTTCGATCCTCAGCACAATGTAAAAACGAGGGCATTGTATACAACTAAAACAAATAAATAAATATTTAAAAATTTTTTTTTCTACAATCAGCACCTAAATTTTCTGCATGGTAAGTACCCCATCACACAGTTGTAAGGATTAATGGTGTTCATATATGTCATCTCATTTTTATTATTTTCAGGAAAAAATAAACAAAATTTGCCTCACTGCTACGTGAGCAGGAGAGAGGTGGAGAGAGATGGCATGCCAGCCAAGGACTCCTCTCCCCACTCCATAAACCTGAGAGAAGCTTTGTGGTTTTCTTTACCCACTTCCACCCTGCACAACTCAGGTGTGTTTTGAGGGAGGGTCTCAGAGGGTTGTGCTGACCAGGTATCAGCAAGAAGTAAACCTCAACAAGGATCTCGAAATTTGGGAGGAGAAAATGGGAAGGTAGGAAGCAAGGCTAAGAACTGACAAGTTTCCAGGCGGAGTCTGATCTATGCTGTCATCCAGGGCAGGGAGCAGTTCTGGGTGTGGCCTCCTTTTCCCAGCAAGGGAAGGGAGAAAGCAGGCACTCCCGTGGATCTAGGGTGTGAATCCCAGATCTGGCACTTGGACAAGTTACTTCATTTCCCTTTGCCCCTGTTTTCTTGCCTAGAAAGTGAGGGCTTATCATAACATCCACTTCCTGAGGATTCTGTGGGGATGACAGAGGGGTACCACATTTGCAAAGTGCGGATCTCCATCAACCGTCAGCCACTGTTACTATCTGCACCCTAAAATTCCTGAGGAATCACACATGATTGTGAGTACTTACCTTGATTCTGTGCATTGCAATTTCAGAGATAGAGTCTTTTTGCTCTTTCAAAGCATATCTTTGCAGTACAAATCAAAAGCAAATAATACTGCCCTGTATTGGTGGAAATGTGGGGAAAGGGAGACACCTGTGTTGCTCAGGCAACTGCAAGTGGCAGCATCTCTGGGAAGACTGAGTTCACAATATGTTTCAGGTCCCTTAAAACACATTCACACTGGGCACCAGCTGGGTGGGAGGAGCAAGTCAGATCTTGGCGAGGGGTTACTGAGATGGACCAGGAGATTGGTGGAGATGAAATGTGGATTCTGGGATGGATCCATGGAATTGGCAAAACTTTAAAGAGTCCCCCAAAACTCCAAACAGGAGATAGGACAAAATGTGTGGTCGAGCAAATCAAGGGTCCCAGTGATTGTTACATGGATATCAAAATGCTGATCCTTTAAGACTGGAGACCAAAAAAATTACCTCCACTGCCCACCTCAGCTGTCCGAAGCAGACCACCATGACTCCTGCCTATCTACTAAATAAGCTTGCCAACTATCTTACTTCCACTCTCACCCCTTCCAAGCCGTGCTCCAGAGTCAGCCTGGATGCTCTTTTAAAGCAGGAAAAGAGTCACTCAATCGATCAGATTAAAACTCATCCAGTCCTCTGTCTTCCTCTTCATCTCCGCCTACTGTCCCTCTTCTCCTTTCCCACCACTCCATGGTCGTGTGGGATGCCCATCTGTTCCTCCAACACAGCACAGCCGTGGCCTCGTGCCCAGCTCTTCCAGGCCTCAGGCCCTCTAGAATATCCTGCCCTCCCTCCTTGGCAGCCCTTATCTGCATTCGTTTGCTTCCTCCTCCATCATTTTATGCTGCCCACCCATCCACCCACTAGCACACAGCACACGAGGGCTTTGTGAGCCTGTCTACGCTCAGTACCTGTCACCTGGTAAGTGCTCAGTGACTAGCTGGGAACCAATCAATGGATGACCATCGGGGTCACATGAGGCCCTCAGGCTCCAGCTCTTTCCTGTCATTCACAACTTAAGTACTAGGAGTGGAGAAAGGAAGCCGAGAAGTGGGGTAAGACGCCTGCACTAGTTCTGGGGGCAGAGATAGGGACCAATGCCTCTTTATAACGAAGGCATACCCAGAGGGAGGATTGGGATTTGGCCTGGGCTCACCGACCAGGACAGCAGGATGAGAAGCAGGACGCTTGGTGTCTGACTAGGTGATTGTTCCACACGCGTCCTGACCTCCTTGCTAGGGCGCTGTTTCACAATGGCATGTGGAGTCTGAGAATCAACTCCATCCCAAAGAACTCTTGCCACATATGGTCGCGTGGCATACAGGAAGTGGGTTAATTAATAAAGCATTCAAACGATGGAGTGTTGAAATGTTTGGGGCTGCCCAGCAGAGCTGAGCTCACGTAGCTTAGTGCTCAAGGCGTACTACTCTTCAGCCTCTGCCAGATTTGAACTCTTAACATCTGATCCCTTAACATCCATTTCCCCATTGGCACAATGAAAAGCAAATGATAGCAAAGTCCCTCCTAGTCCTGATAACTTAGAATGTTCCTCTTGGACATGAGTCCCTTCCTTACTGTCCTTCCTGACCCCCACCCTCCCCTCCACGTGCCCCCAAATATTCACTTTTGTTTATACTGGTCCTCTGCCAAAAAACACCACCATTTCCTCTCTGCTCTCTGAAACATTATGCAACCTTCAATGATCATTAGAATTGCTATTACGAATCTTCTTCCTTATTGTTTTCAGATGAACATATGTCCTTCTCATAAACTCATGGGGTATTTATTGTCTAATTGAAGGGGTTGGTGTGCTACAGCCCGCAGGCCAAATCCAGGCTGTCAGTCAAATCTGGTTTCTTTTTTTGTCAATAAAGTTTTATTGTAACACAACCATGCCAACTCATTTGCATATTGCCTAAGGCTGCTTTTGCTACAGTAGTGGGGGTTGAGTATTTGTAACAGAAACAATAGGGTACAGAAGCCTAAATATTTACTCTCCAACTCTTAACAGAAAAAGTATGCCAACCCTTAGCTAATAATGTTTCTAAAACTCAAGGACATAAAGATCCAAACCAACGTTAAGCCGGAAGATGCCCAAAGTCACAGGGTCAGCACAGTGCATCTTCTTGGAGCATCATGTTCACTAGAAGACTGGGGAGAGGAAAACAAAATAGCTCATAGACAATAAATGTAGACAATAAAGCAAATTCATTTTTATATCATGAAGTGGAGCTTTAAAATCCTCAACATGGCCCAAAACCCAAGCGGTGGGGCGGCTCTCTTCACAGTCCCACTTCTCCTCTGCCATCACAAAAGTTCTGTATGCACCTTTAGGAACCAGGCTGGGGACTGTAGCTCAGTGGCAGAACGCTTGCCTCACACTCGGCAGGCCCTGGGTTCGATCCTCAGCACCACATAAAAATGAACAAATAAAAATAAAGATATCATCGTGCCCATCTATAACTAAACTAAATAAATAAATAAGAACTTTAGGAACCACCATGTTCAGAAGTGCTGGGTGACTACAGTAAATCTGGATGGTTTCAAGGGGTCCGGGGTGAAGGCAGAGGGACACAGCCAGATCTGAGGCCAAACCCCAGTTCTGCCATCGGCCTGCTAGGCCCCCCTCAAGGGCTCACCTGCCATTTCTGCACCATTTTTTTTTTTCTTTTCTTTTTTTTTCCTGTGTTTGAAGGCAGGGGACTGGTGATCTCCAAGCTCTCCCAGCTGTAAAGAAGCATCATTAATGGAAAAGTCAAGGACACACCCACATGATTAGACCCTGGAAATAAAAACCTGACTGGGAAAGGTTAATACCATACAATATTACTTCAACTTTTTTAATGTTTGGAATTAATGTTTGAATAGTCCACCCATGTGACTCAAAAATTTTTGAGGAATATGTTTAAAAGTCTTCCTTTTATTACCTTTCCACCCACACACAAAACTGTTATTAGTTTTTGTATGAAACTTTCATTTTTTTATATACACACATAAACACAAATTAACACACAGGCTTATTTTCCCCTTTGTTATACAAAAGAAAACATACCACATATATTTTTTTCTGTACCTTGCTTTTTTCCTCAACTTATCTGTATGTGAAAATTTTCCATATTAGTACAGCATCTCATTTTTTTTTTTTTTTTTTGTTATAACTGCATGGGATTTCATTACAGGATGTGACATAATTTATTCAACCATCTACCAACAATGAATATGTGAATTGTTTCTGCTCTTTTCTATTACAAGGAATGCCTCAGGGAACAACCCTAGGCTCATGTGGTTTTGAACATGTGCAAATGGATCTATAAGCAAATTATAAGAAATGGGATTTCTCCTGCAATTCCATACAGTTGTATTCTGATCGACTGTCCAGCTGTTTTCTGCAGATACTGTGCCAATCTATGCCCCCATGGTTAAGGTTTCAGTGTCCCTTTACCTACAGCTTTACCCATATACTGTTGTCAAATCTTGGGTATGGACTGATTGACAGATTTTTAAAAATGGTATCTCCATGTAGTTTTAATGTGTATTGCTGTTTAACAAATGAAGTAGTGAATCTTTTCTTATAGTTAACAGCCTTTTCTATTTCTCTATAAAGTTTACACTTAATACCTTCCAATACATGTGAATTTTTAAAACATGCAAGCCATAGCTATGGCTTGGATAAGTGTCCCCCAAATGCCTGTGTCTTAAAGTCTTGGTCACCAGCCTGTGGCACTATTGGGAGGTGAGGCCTAGTAAGAGGAAGTTAGTTGAGTGGGGGTGTGTTCTGGAGGGGACACTGAAATGCCAGCCCCTTCCTCCCTCTCTTTGCTTCCTGGCCACCATAAGGTAGGCAGGCTCTTACCATGATGCACTGCCTCACCACAGGTTCAAAAGCAATGGGCCAAGTGATCGTGAGACTGAAACTTTTAAAACTGTGAGTCAAGATAAACCTTTGCTCCTTTTGAAGTTGATTATCTCAGGTATTTCATTGTGGTAACAGAAAGCCAACTAATACAACTGTATGATGTTGATGGTCGTGAACTTAGATAACAAAGGATGGGAGGGACACTCTCTGACCTCAGTCGAGAGCTGCCTCTGCAGAGAATGGCAAAGAAAGGGGACAGGGGAGGGGCACAAGGGGACGTTCACTAAGGGAATGACATTTTATTTCCTTTTTTAAAAATTGAAACAAACTGACTGGGGTTATGGCTCGGGGAAAGAATGCTCACCTAGCACATGCAAGGCCCTGGGCTCGATCCTCAGCACCACATAAAAATAAATAAATTAAAAATAAAGGTATTGTGTCCAATTACAACTAAAAAATAAATATTAAAAAACTGAAACAAACAAGGCAAGAGAAAATAGGAAAAGAAGGGAAGAAAGAAGAGAGAAGGGAGTTGAGAGAAAGAGGAAGGGAGGGGAGAAAACAGGCTTTAAAAATGAATGAACCTGAACTTGAATCACCACACTTGCCCTGTGACCTTCAGCAACTGTCCCAAGCTCCCTCACTCTCGATTTCCGCATGTCTAGCCTTAGACAATGCCACCTTGCAGAGCTAGTGTGATGACTACAGACAACCTGCATCACCAGGATTGGCACATCACCCTTGCTCAACAGTCATTAACATCCAGTTGATTTATCCTGACCCCGACGTATACAATGCCTGCAGCCAAAAGAAAAGCTCAGTGACTTCTCTTGACCTAGGACGTCTTTCCTGTTGGGTTTCCCAAGGTAGCTGCTTCTTTGCAGTATCTCGCCAGGGGTTTCATTCTTTCTGTTTTCCAGTGTCTTCCCCAGAGCTGCCCCTGCCTGCAGGACTGGTCTGTCCGGGGAGCCCCAGGGTGAGGGAAGCAAGGGTGTGGATGGGTGGGGAGGGGGGATTCCTCTGTGTGGCAACTACAGGAGCAGAGACCCCTGCCAGCAGGGAGGACTCGGACTTCCCTCTGGGGCCACCCAGGGTTACCTGCAGCCTGCAATGCCCCTGGCCTCCACTAAATTGCATTACATCAGCGGGCACCAGACTGCTCCTCCCAGCTGAGCTGTTTCAGCCGCTCAGCACCTTCTTTCCCAGAAGCCTGGCAGAACCAGAAGGGGGAAAAAAAAAATTTCCTTTGCTGTAAACGCCTTTCATTAGAACAGGGAAGAATAGAAAAGTGAACTTTATACACGCTTTCCTACACCTCTGGGTTATTTTCTGAGTTTAAATGGTTTATATTCTCTTTCATTATTTTGATCCTAGGAAAGTAGAGTGGAGAGAGGAGAGGATAAAAAGAGAAAAAATGGGAGGCAGAAATAGAAAAAAAAAAAAAAAAAAAAAAGGAAAGAGGCTGGAAACTGCCACGTGTGACAACGTAATACAGGAGACTCTGGAGAAAGTTCCACGAAGGATATTAGGTCAGCATTGGACATCTCTGGGTCCCTGATCAGCCAGGCTTCCATTACTGTAACAATATGCCTGTGATCGTGAACTGAAAAAGAGGAAAGGTTTGCTTTGGCTCAGTTTTGAAGATGTCACTCATGGTCAGGGGTCCTATTGCTTTTGGGTCTGTGGCCAGCAGAACACCATGGAGGGAGCATGTGGCCAAGCAGGATTACTCACCTCATGGCTGCAGAACACAAAAGAGACAGGAAGAGAATGTGGTCCTACATCCCCTTCAAGGGCATGCCCTCAGTGACCTAAGCATCTCCTATTAAGCTCCACCTCTTAAAGGGTCCAACACCTCACAATAGGACTGCTCTAGGGAACAAATCTTTATTAATACATGGGTCCAAACTGGAGCAGAGGCTGGCGTTCCGCTGTGGACACCATCAACAGCATGCACAGCTCATGCCAGATGATGGGAATGAGAGTGCTACAGTGACTCCTCCCTCTACCATCTGGAAGCTTCACCCCAGCCAGCAATGACAACATCCTTCAATTACAGGCAGCAATGAACTGGTAACAACCCTCACCAATCAACTAATGAAAATCGTGGAGAAAGGAATGGCAATTATTCACAGCACGTGAGGATTGCTTTATCCTGGCAGAAACTGATGGGAAGGAAACAGTGAGCCACACAGTTCGACTTCCTTGGTGTGTGTGAGAATCGCCGCCTTTTTTTAGCAACCTGGGTTCCAGCACGCATCACTCACAGGCCTGCCAGCAGGTTACTGCAGGTGCCTCACCTCTGTGTCCTTCATCCGGATTTTCCCATCCGCTGGCCTCACTTCCTGGAGCTCTTTGCTAGAAAACAGGGTGTCGTTCAGAGAAACCATTTTATTCTAAAGTGGTAATGGAGGCCACAGCAATTAGAATAATAACCTCTCCAAAGATATTCCTGTCCTAATCCCAAGAACCTTTGAATGCATTACTTTGTACAGCAAAGGGGACTTTCTGAACAGAGTTGAGGCCCTTGAGAAGATCTTGGATATCGGGTTAGCCTGATCTAAACACGTGCATCCTTAAAAGTAGAGACCCTCCCCCTGCTGGGCCAGAGAGATCAAAGTAGAAAAGAGCTGCTGACTTTCAAGACGGTGGGAGTGGGCTTGAGTTAAGAAATGGGTGTGGCCGTTTGAAATGGGCGTGGCCTCTAGATGCTAGGAAGGGTCCTCTGTTGACAGTCAGCAAAGAACTAGGATCTCAGCCCTACGATCCATAGAAAAACTGAATTTTGAGAACAACTTGAATATGCACGAAACAGATCCTCCCCTGGAGCATTCACATTCCTGGTGACACCTTGATTTTAGGGACTGTCAGAACTTATAGAACTGTAGGATAATAAATGTATATTAACTACTACGCTAGTGGAAATGTGTGGTTTTCTAACAAGAGAAAACCAATACAGGCGCTAACAAGAGACTCAATCAGTGGGGATTTCAGTTTATTTTCTGAAGCAACTATTGTGGAGTACTGTGAAAAAAGCATGTGTATTTCGGAACAGGCGAGTTGTTTTGCTACAATTCATGGCCAGGTGTACCATCCACTTTGTTTATTCGGGTTTTTCATAAGTGTTTATGAAACGCCTGCTACGTACCAGGCTGGCAGCCCTGTATACCTATGCCTCCTTCTAGATGGTTCTCACAGGAATTCAGGCAGCCAGTAGGCAAACACATGTCCACTGAGCATCTACTACTATTGAGTATGAGGGAAACTTAATTAGGATTCATTGAAAGGTTCTTTTAGCTGCCCAGGAAGGCTGGGTCGCCTGAGATTCCAAATTCTGCAAAGGAAGAGTAGAATCAGAAAACACTGGGATCCGTCTCCACACCTGTGAAACATCATCTCTCCCTTTTCCAGATGAGAAAACTGAGGCTCAGAGAGACTAACTGGGCAAGTCTCACCACCAGTAAGTAATGGAGCTGCATTTTTTAAATTGGGATTTAAAAAGAGTATATATAAACATAATTGACCATCTTGACCAATTTTAAGCATAGCATTCAGCATATTTGTTGTAGGGACAGTTGAGGCAAGGCACCAAAGATAACAGGAAACAGTTTTATTTGCCTGCAGCCAGGCTCAGAGGGTACAGCTCTCGCTGTAATCAATTAATCCCCTGAATCCCGAGTTCAGGTAGTTTCAGAACTTTATACCCAGCATGTAAGGGGAGGGGCTCAGAAGTTCACAGTTTGCAGAAGTTCACATAAAAGCAGTTTTTTTCTTTCACTGTTCTGGGAAATTAACCCTTCAAGGACAACAGCTGAGAAGGGGAGAGCTTCTTCTCCCCTTTCTTTCCTCCCCCTGCCAGCTGTTACCATGGAGCCCAACTGGTAACTTCTCTTATCTTAGAAATGTAGACAGCTCTGTGAAGCTCCAGCTCAAGGCCAGGGGCCTTGTTAAAGAATTTGTCTTTTTTATTATCACATTTTGCATTTGTAAACACAATTCTACAAACTACTATACTGGATACATATTTGTGAAAAACAAGTAAAGGGGCGTCCAGCACCTGGAGTGCTGATTTCTTCCAGGCCAGTGGCCAAGCAAAACAGGGCAACACGAAAATAGGAAATTTATCTACATCGAACCCTTCTGTAGAGACACTTTTGCTAACAGTCCTAAAATTGTCCATAGTGAAGATTTCTGGAGAAGCTTAGTTAAGATTTTCTGTAAAGAAAGGGGATGCCACTACATATTAAGTACACTGACGTTGTTCTAGATCGCCACACTTCTTTTCATCTTGCAAAACTGAAACTCTGGACCCATTAAACTCCTCATCCCTCTCTTCCCCAAGCCCACTCTACTTTTTGACTCTCCAACAGACCTCATGTCAGTGGAATCGTACTGTATTTATCTTCTAGTGATTGGCATACTCCGCTCGGGACAAGGTCCTCAAGTTTCCTCCCTGTTGTCGCATGAATCCGAATGCCCTCCATTTTTCCAAGCTGAGCATCATTCCACTATATACACAGCCATACGGGTCACATTTGCTCGCCGTTCATCTCTCCTCGGACGCGTGGGTTGCTTCTGCCTTTGGGCGGTTGTGAATAGTCCTGCTGTTGGCACGATATGCAAATATGCCTTTGAGACCCTGCTTTCAGTTCTTTGGGGAATAAACCAGTGGAGCTGGAATTTGAACACAGATCTCTCTGGATCCAATGCCCATCCTCTTCCCATGATGCCACACAGCCTGGAGTGGACCTATGCTGCAGCTACCTGGATTCATGGAATTTTTGCTTGCATTCTGTTCCGCACAGGTCAGATGGCACTCATTTGTTCTGTGGCTATCCAGTGCTTAAAATATAAGCTAGCATACCACACCAAGAAGAAAACTCAAACTCCTGGACCCTTCATGACCCAGCCCACCAACCTTTCCAAATTCATTTTCAAGCAGTTGCCATATTTCAGTGATGCTGGCTGTTTCTGTTCTGAGAATATATAGAGTTTGCTCCCACCCCAGGGCCTTTGCACATGTTATGTGTTCTCCCTTGGTCTATGTGTGACTTGTTCCCATCATTCAGGTCTCAGATCAAATGACTCCACCTCTATGAGGCTCTCTCAGATGACTCTTGGGGGTAGCACCTCCTGACACCATCTATCACATTATTCTGTTCTATTTTCTTCATGGTTAGTCAAATTCTTTTTTTTTTTTTTTCAAATTTATTTTTTATTCTAAGTTGTTAGAAATGTATTACATTTCATATTACACTTGTAGAGCACATTTTTACATATCTCTGGTTGTATACAAAGTATATTCACACCATTCATGTCTTCATACATGCACTTAGGGCAATGATATCCGTCTCATTCTACCATCTTTTTTTTTTTTTTTTTTTTTTTTTTTGTGTGGTACCAGGGATTGAACTCAGGGGCACTCGACCACTGGGCCACATCCCGGCCCTTTTTGTATTTTATTTAGAGACAGGGTCTCACTGAGTTGCTAAGTGCCTCGCCATTGCTGAGGCTGGCTTTGAACTCGCGATCCTCCTGCCTCAGCCTCCCAAAGTGCTGGGATTACAGGCGTGCGCCACTGCGCCCAGCCTACCATCTTTTTTTTTCTTCACCCTTTTTCCCCCTCCCTTTCCCTCCCTCCCTCCCCATTGGCCATTCTAGCAGACTCAGAGGGATGAAGGGTCATTGGGGATGGCTTTGTCCTATGTGGACCCTGGTCTTGCTTCCTCTGAGCAGGGCCTAGCTTTGGACAGGCATAGAAAGTGCCCCCGTACAGGCAGGGGCTGCAGTGCAGAGACCACCCCAATTTCAGATGGTTGGAAGGACAACTTTGCGACCTCGTGAGGGTGCAAAAATGAAATACATTGGTAACACTTGTGCTTTGAATTTTGCATTTGGGTCTTTTCCAGGACTGGAGGTATGCAGTAAGATCTGCCTCAAGATGCAGCACAGCAACAGTGAGCTGCGGCTCCCAAACAGCGACACAATGGTTGAGACAGGCAAACACCCCACGCGGGCTGTGTTGCTAGGCCAGGGTGTTTGGCAGGTTAGCTGGATTCAAGCATTTTTTGGCTTGCTGATATGTTCTCTTAACTTTTATTTTTTATTTATATATTTTTATGTGGTGCTAAGGATCGAACCCAGTGCCTCATGTGTGCGAGGCAAGCGCTCTGCCACTGAGCCACAACCCCAGCCCATGATATTTTCCATTGACAATGGTCCTTTTTTTTTTTATACCTTTCTTTTATGTTTACGTGGTGCTACTGCTGTGTTTTCTTACTTATTAACTGTCTTCCACACAAGGATGTGATCTCCAAACAACTGTCACCTGTCTTATTCCCCCAATAAGCACAGACCTGTGCCTGGCACATGGAAATGATCATTAAATATTTGTTGAATACGGAGATGTTCACGGATCTGCATTTCAGCATTGTCATATCCAAACAAGGGAAGTGGCGTGAATGTCCATCGGCCTGAAGGGGCTGAGTAAGTGTAGGCCCGTCACACGGGAAGGTCTACAGCCTTTGAAAAGAGCAAAGGTCACCTGGAATTATTGGCAACAAATAATGCCTTTGAAGTGTGGTTGATTAAAAATAAAAAATTAAAAAAAAAAAAGCTATAGCTGGGCACAGTGGCGCACTTCTGTAATTCTACCTCGGAGGGAGGCCAAGACAGGAGGATGGCACTTTGGAGGCCAACCTGGGCAACTTACCCCGAGACCCCGCCTCAAAACAAAATAAATAAATAAATAAAAAGGGCTGATATTAGGGTTGGTGACGCAGCTCATGGGTAGAGAGTTTGCCTAGTATGCACAAGGCCTGGGCTCAATCCCCAGCACCACAATAAAACAAAAACAAAAACAAAAACAAAAATGAAAGAAAGGACTGGGATGAGCTCAGTGATAAGAGTGTCCTGGGTTCAGCACCCCCCCCATATATATATAATTTGAATTTTTTAAATGTGTGTATTTGTGATATTTGGGAACCACACTCATCACATAAAGAAGACTGATCTTTCTTTCTGATTATCCACCCTTTGTTGCCAGAAGGCTTTATAATAAGCTTTAATTGCTTTTGTGATTAAAAAAATACCTCTACTGTCTTTGCTGAAGAGTTGTGAGAAAAATACACTGATGTTCATAATTTACTTGAAACTTATATAAAGAAAGAGGAAGGACTGGCAGTTGGCAGCTGGTGGCCGAGCACGTGCAGCCAGCCGGGCTCCCGACGGTGTCTGGCTGGGCTACGCAGGTGCCCACCGCACCCATCTTTCTGCTGTCTCGTTGCTGTTAAATGTTCATAATGAAACCTGGGGGTAGAAACCCTGCCACTGAGTCAGTGCCCCTTTCCTGAACGCCTGTGACGCGTCGGACACACATGGTGAGTTTCCTAGGTTGAATTTCATTGCACTGTGATGGCACTTACAGGGCACAAGGACCAGAGGCCGCGGGCACAGGGTCTCCCCTTCACTCAGGCTGCCAGCCAAAGCGCTGGCTGGACCTCAGCCTTCCCAGCGTGCTAGAGAACCAAGGCTCAGCCACGAGCTGCCTGCGCCTTGGATTCTCTGTGTCCCTAGAAGCAAGAGAAGAAAGGTAGCCAAGGGACACTGTCATTGGAGGCCAGTGTCCCAGCGCACAAAGCCGGATGTTGCTCAGATCAGGGGCAAAAAAAGACAAAATATTACACCTGGAACAGCCTTGCCTTAAACTGGTCTTACAATTTATCAACTAACACAAGTCACTTAAAGAAGGAAGCGATTATTATGAATAATTCCATCAGGTCTAGCCACAGGCAAAACCAGAACTATGGCCCCCTCTGCTTTCATCATCTATTCCAATTCCTTCATTTTGCAGGTGATGTCACTGAAGAGATCAAGAGGGGTAAAGTCACGTCATGAAGGTCGCACAACACGACAAGAGCAGAGGTAGAAAGGTCTCCGCTGCCGGACCCTGGATTCCTCACGATCATCTCTGAGACCGCGAGGTCTTCCTCCATCTTTGTCCTGAACCGGTTCAGCGAAACACCCTCAGGGCTACTGCAGCGTCCTCAGAAGGCTCTGGAGAAAGGACAAGTCATCTTTCTGTCCTAACAAGGGTGTGGTTTGGGACTCCTCTTCTTCTCTTGTTTTTCCTTCCTCCTTGTGTGGTCAGATGCTGGGCTGGCGGGCGGAGAAGCACTCAGGTGGGGCTGGGGTTCCACCCTGTGGGGCTGGGGTTCCACCCTGTGGGGCTGGGGTTCCACCCTGTTTCATTACATCAGTGAAAGCCCCGCGCAGGGAGAATGGAATGGAGGCAGGGCCATCGGACGGTTCCTGGGCTGGCCCCGGGGAGCTGCAGGCCACCCCCAGGTGCCCTCGCTGTGTGGCCTCCTTGTCTCTGGGGACTGGCTATTGAGACTCCCGGGAAATGCCCATTCCTTGTCTGACTACCCTTTCTTGAGTATCTTTAGTGCCACGCACAGGCCATGCCCTGATGCATAGATGTGGCTGAGAAAGGCCTGGTCACCCCCCTCCTAGACACCGCGTGACCAAAGGGGTGGATGGATGCTGGGTAGCACACAGATCCCCAAATAAATCCATTTCAGGCCACCGTGAGCGTGAGAAAGGAAACGAGACGTCCTGCCGTGTGGCGATGACAGACGCCACGGTATTGCCGTTGTGATCACTCCCATGGACGGCTCCGTGATCACTCTGTGCGATGGAGAACAACGTTATCCCCGTCTCTCACGGATGTGGAGACTGGGGTCAGGTCGTCCGTCGCCCGAGGCCAACCAGCCAGCACGTGTCGGAAATGAACTTGCACCCACGAATCGCGCTTCGGAGCCTGGGTCTCTGCCACCAACTGTGGGGACACTCGGCCTCTGCGAGGAGGTGCCTGGGCACTGAGACGAGGCTGAACCAGCCGTGCAAGAGCTGGCAGAGAATGTCCCAGGCGGAGGAGGGAGCGCATGTCAATGGACACAGCGGGAAGAGCTGGCGTGTCCTCCAGGCCCGGAGGGCGGGGCAGTGGGGCTTTGTCGCAGGTACATTTTACACAGCGTCCTTGCAGACCTGCACATTCTCAGCGGATGGGCACACAGCCTGGGGAACCCCACCAAGCAAGAGTCAGGCTCCATGTTTGACAGAACACTCTACTTTGGTTCAGGGAGTTTAGAGACAGAGGAGAGGCTGGCCCTGTGACTCGGGATCACGACCAGTGCTCTTCCTACTCAAACTCGACTTCCTTTGCTGCCCCCATGGTCCCTTCACCATGACGCACCTCTGATTTCATTCTTTGCCTTCTCTCTCCTTTGAAGGTAACTCTGCAGTCGCTCAGCCACGTACCTTCTAGAGGAATGTAATAAGCAATCTGCGCTTGGGGCGAACAGGTAACCAGGTCCTGTTGGAACTCTGTAGTCAGCTTGCCTTTACATCCCTGGGATGCGACAGCCATCCCTTCCTCTAGTCCTGAGATCAGCATCTCCTTCTCTGAGTGAAGTCATTAGCCTGTTCCCAGAGGACCCCAGCCAGAATTGGAGCCTGGGGTCTTTGGTTAACAGGCCCTGGTTTGCAGATGCCAATGAGCCAAGCGTTGTTGAACGTGTCTGTGAACAGGATCTCACTTGTCTTCAGAAACCAGGCCCCGGAGACAGGAGCAGCCGGCCTCGCTTTCCAAGGGCTCCTGGCTCTTCAGAGTGGCAGGCAAGTCCTCCAAGCCCCAAACGCTCCTTCCTCTCTGCCTCAACTTGCCCCGCTCCTGCCTCGACCCTGGGTTCTGGACACGCCAGAACCTTCACAGATCCTAGAGATTCCGCACTTCCCTGCCACCTGCTCTGTTGGTGACCCCCTCTCCCACCCTCGTCACCAGCCTCTCTCCTCACACCTTCCCAAAACGCAGCTCAGACGCCTCGCCCAGGAAGCCTCCTCTGGCCTTCTCCAGGCATCTCCAGTCACAACACAGAACATTCTCTGGGTGCCTACGTTAAGCCCTGGGCAGGGATTATCCCAATCTGATAGCAGCCACAGAGGCAGCCTCTGAGGGCCGACTGCTTCATTGTTTCAGAAACTGAATCCTCGCGATGTGGCCGTGACTGGGCAGGAATTGATGGAGACCGGAAAAAACCCAGGCCGTCTGACGTCAGGGTCTGGACCAAAGGACCAGGGCCATCTGCTGTGCTCACCATCAAAAATGGCCTCAATTAGGCACTTGACAGTTTGCCTCCCACTCCTCTAGGTCTTTGACTTAGATTTTCTCATTGAACCTTCACAACAATCCTATAACATTTAGTACTTCACGCTGGGTGGTACTGTTGCCTTGAAAGCAAAGAGAAATTGAATTATTCCGCAGATGAGACCACATTGCACTGAAATTGCCTAGATGAACTGAGACTGCTAAGAATCTACCCAGCATCCCATCTTGTCCTTGTGCATAATAACAAAATACACACACACACACACACACACACACACACACATATAATTGGAGATAATGTGCCTGGAAAAAAAGAAACAAACAAACAAAAATTAAAAATGAACACCACAAAACATTTCCCAGCCTCCTTTGCAGGTAGTTGATATCATGGGGTGGGGCTTCCAGGAAAGGGATCTAAAGCAGGTATCCTCAATGAACACTACTTTGCGTTTTCCCCTCTCTTCTTCTTCTTCGTTTTTGGTACTAGGGATTGAACTCAGGGGCACTTGACCACTGGGCCACAACCCCAGTCCTGTTTTGTATTTTATTAGAGACAGGGTCTCACTGAGTTGCTAAGTGCCTCGCCATTGCTGAGGCTGGCTTTGAAGTCGCGATCCTCCTGCTTCAGCCTCCCAAGTGCTGGGATTACAGGCGTGCACCACCGCGCCCAGCTCTGCATTTTCCCCTCTCTTCTTCTTCCCGGTTAAGATGCAAAGTCTGAATCTCCAACAGCCATCTTATGACCATGAAGTAATACTACTCAAAATTGCGAAGCAGAAGAGCAGAAGGAACCTGAGTTTCAGGCAACACCACAGAGCTACGGGACCAGCCCAGTTTCAAATTCACAGGAATTTGGAATAAAAAGATTTTTGTGTAGCTCTCTGTTACTTTTACTCTCTATTACGTGAGAGCAAAAGCAATTCCTTGCTCATTGATGCTGCTGTGTCTGAGCCCTGTCTCACTGAGCCCTGATGTCCTCAGGAGAGAACTCCCTGCCTTGCCTGTCCCTAACACAACACCTGCTGGTGACATTCACACAAACCAACCCTGATTTTCTTGCCCTTTGAGTCCCTCTTTCCGCCTCTTACCACACAGGCAAAAGAGGTGAAGTTTGGAAAGCAATGTCAGCGGCAATGACACAGAAGCAAGAAGGGACACAGGGGAGCCTGAAGGGAGAGAAGGTGGCCCAGTGTGAAGCAGGCACCCCAGGAGGAAGCCACGCTGGCTGAGCACCAAGAGCTCTACTCGGGCCTCTGCTCCAGGTGATGGTGATGCTGTCCCCACACCTGAGAAACCCAGGGCCCGAAACAGATTCAACCTGAGAAGTGAAATCAGCAGAGAACCTGAGCCAGAGCTGACTGTAGGTTTGTGCAAAAACAGCCAGCGGTCCAAAGTCACAATGTGAGGCACTCTGGAAATGACTTCACACCCCTACTCTCTCTTCCGCATACCTGGAACCCCTCTAAAGGCTGCTAACAACCCCTGGCTGGGGGCACTGACTGTGGGGGGCAGCCCTACAGAACCTCGGCTTCCACATCTGCACAGTGGGAATTATACAGCCTACCCTGCAGCCCTGGGAACTGGTAAGAAGGTCAAGCATGAAGATGAAGAGGAGAGGTCTCTTGTAAATACCAAAACATCACACACGCCCAGGGTCAAGGGTGGATTCGTTTTCTGGGGCCCCTTCTTCTACAAATTATGGAAAGTTCCCTCCAATTCTCAACTTCTACATCCTTTACCATCTTTTCTATACTCAGGTATAAGGTGCTGTTAGAAGGTGTTCTGCTGGGCACAGTGGTGCACACCTGTAATCCCAGGGGCTCAGGAGGCTGAGGCAGGAGGATTGCCGGTTCAAAGCCAGCCTCAGCAAAAGCGAGGAACTAAGCAACTCAGTGAGACCCTGTCTCTAGATAAAATACAAAATAGGGTGGGGGTGTGGCTCAGTGCCCCTGAGTTCAATCCCCAGTACCAAAAATAATAATAAGGGTGCTCTTCTAAGACAGTATGTCTAAAATGGCAAAATGGGAGAGGTGAGTGTAGGGTGGGGTCCTGTGGCAGTGGGAACAAAAGCTAAGCTGAGACCAGGAGGCCACACTGTTGGCACAATTTGTAGCCCTGGAGACAGAAGGAGGGAAAGAAGATGGGTTGGTTGGTTGGTTGGTTGGTTTATTTGTTGTTCCTATGAAGGAAAAAATATTCCAGCCACAGGCAGTCTTCCTTGGCATAGATATTTGCAAGAAATTAACTTAGTTTGGTGGGAGTCGTGGGTACATAACGACTTTTATCTTTTATCTACTCTTCTGGGTAGTTTTCCTTTTTTTACCACAAACGTGTTTATATGTTTATTGGGAGTTTAAAATGTGATTAACCAAAGTATTATTAAATGACTTTAAAATTGCCCCAGTTTTTACCACTATATTCATCTCTTGTTGCATTAGTATAACGAAATGCCTGAGGCTTGCATAATTTTTTTTTTTTTTAAAAAAAGAGGTTTATTTAGCTCACAGTTTTGAAGGCTAAAAGTCCAAACAGCATGACACTGGCTCTGCCAAGGGCCCGGTGGCAGAATGTGGCGGGAATTTGTGGGAGGGAGAGAGAGGGGGCACAGGAGGAGGGGGGACCCCCAGGTGAGGGCAGGACCAGGTCTTGTTTCTAACAACTCACTTTCCCAGGAACTCCCTACCTTCATTCCTTTTCGGGGAATATCCCAGAGATCCTCACACCCTCCCCTAGGCCCCAACCCTAGAGGTTCTGTCACCTCTGTATCACCATCCTGGGTGGCAAAGCTCCAACCCAGGAGTTCTTGAGGGACATTCTCAAATCGTATCCAGACGTAGCAACCACTACCCCCTCGAGGAACCACCAGAGTTCTCGGTCCAATAATTAGGCTCTGGCCACGTTGCTGGTGTCCCTGGTCAGGAGCAAAAGGCTGAGTCACTTGCCAACCTCTCTCCAGCCCTGTTTCAGGGGCATTGAGAAGATCAAGAAACCCGCCTAGGGTGTAGCTGCAGGAATCCTGGGCACAGTGTGAATTCCCAACCTTTGTCAATCCCCAACCAGGGTCCAGAATCAGAGGGAAGGGATTCCATCCAACCCAATGGTGACAGGAAGTCACAGGAGGAGTTGCCCATTAGCTAAGTCACCCATGAGTAGAAGTCAGCTCATCAGATTAGCTCACGGTCACCATCCACTCCTACCAACCGAAAGCAGAACCTGGAAATAACAAAGATGGAAGGGAAAGAAAAAAAGAAAAATTAAACCGTGGAGCTCAGAGACCTCCGGATGATCTAATCACGACTCTGGGAACTGAGATGTGTTTCTGGCTCTGCGCGTTAGTTTGCAGTGAGGATTCCTTTGGACGTAGATGTCTTTCTGTGGGATTAACACTCGGTTTTCTCTCATTCACAATTTCACTCTCTGCAGTTTCGGTTACCCATGGCCAACGAAGTGTGATCCAAAAATATTCAATGGAAAATTGCAGAAATAGGCAATTCATACATTTTAAGTAACTTGTATTTTTAGTATATTGATAAAACTGTCCTATTTTATTATTGCTGTAGTTTCTCTTAACTATGCATATTTTATCATTTAAACTTTTTCATAAGTGTGTATGTCTAGGGTATACATCATATGCCTAGGGCTTGGTATTGTCTGGGGTCTGGGAATGTATTCCCATGGACGGGAGGGGGAGGGAGCGACAGCACCTGGCCACTCATTATAGCTATCTGCTTGGCCCCTGAACTGGTCCTGCTAGGACTTGGGTCCAGCCTTTGGCACCTATACGGTATCCTCTGGCAAGAGCTAAGCATCTAAAAGGATTGACAACAATGATCTCAAGAAGCGCAGGAACCTAAAGGAGAGGTAAAGAATTAGTAGTAGTAAAGAATTAAACAACTTAAATCTCTCGAATCTCAGAAACCTCTGAGTGTCTCCTACAAAATGGAGTTACTAGTGCCTAGCGTAGATTTGGGGGAGGATCGGATCAGACCAGGCATGTGACTTGACCAGGATCCAGAAGGCCTTTAATGACCATCTCTGGCCTTATCTTCTCACAAGACCCAACATGCTCTCCAACACTCCTGCCTCACGACTCCACATCCCTTTCCCGAAAAAATAGGTCAGGAGCAAATCCAGTCAGGGCATTTCAGGGAGGTGAGCGGAGGCAGAGGATGGGGGAGTGATCTGACCCTCGCCACTCAGGCATGCCACACAGCTGTCCCCAGTAGGAGCCACGCACCAGTTCTGCTCAGAATGTTGGTGGTACCTGGAATGGATCCGACCCACCTTGGCAACTGACTCCACATACATGAGCCAGTCGATGGCAGCCCCCCGCAGCACAGACAGACAGACGTCTCCTGGGGTTTCTACCCACCCTCTTGTTCTCTTAGAGAATAAAATGTCCCGCCACCAGATGCTTGGCTTCTAGTTTGTCCCCTGAGTCTGGTCACTGTCGGTCCACGGACCCCGCCCGGCCAGTCATCTTGGCTGAAACTGTAGTCAACGGGGAGTAATCATCACTGGAGTCGGGACAGCCACCACAGTGTGGCCACATGAGTTTGATCCCCAGCACCAGTCAGTAGGTGCAGGACCCTGGCCCCCGGATCAGTCTCCTGTGCCTATCTGTTTGTTGGTGAACATTAACCAAGCTTCCTGTGACTAAGTAATCAAATCAAAATAGAAACCAAGGGGTCTCATCCTGGATGAAATCTTGGCATTTTGGTCCCCAGTGAATAGTGACTTTCATCTGAGGCCACCTCTTCTTTCTCTTCTCCCCCTATTATTATTCTGTTTGGATTTTCCATGGAGTTTCCTTTCTTAACATTTGATCTTTGGGTTTTTATCACTTTACACTAATTTCCTCTTTGTTTCGAAGCTAAGTCCCACTCCTCCCTCTGCCTTCTCCACATGACTCCTCTTCCTCTTCTCCCCCACCACCCCTCCCATCTCCTTGAAATGTATTCTTGAAATGCTTCTCCTACTCA
This sequence comes from Tamias sibiricus, assembly GCA_025594165.1. Taxonomy (NCBI): domain Eukaryota; kingdom Metazoa; phylum Chordata; class Mammalia; order Rodentia; family Sciuridae; genus Tamias; species Tamias sibiricus. The sequence continues at coordinate 20,551,778 of CM046662.1, forward strand.
GAATTGAAGAGTCTGTCGAAGGAGAGAGAAAACGGAGTTTGTCCGTTTAAAGCAAGAACTGTGGTGTCAGTCTTGAGTGTGGAGCCACCATTTGTCCTGTGAGAGCTGTGTGGCTTGTGACACATGACCTAGTCACCCTGGATCTCTGTTTCCTCATCTTGACAATAGTTGTAACCATGCTTATTTCATGAAATCAAATGGGAGGCTGTTTGTATAAACTGCTTTCTTAGCAAAATCCTGACATACAATACACTCTAAATAAAATTTAGCTTAGATTTCTTTTTTTAAAAAAATTGATTTAGATGGTCTTCATTCTCTATCAATTTAAATCGTTAGGGTCCCAACTGTGTTCCTTGATAGACTAAGGCTCCAGACTCCTCCAAGATGGGCTGGATAAGCCCTAATTTCCTGCCCACTTTCAAACAGTTTCTATTCCCTCTCTTTTGCATAATGTTTCTCTGAATAATATTCTGATCAAAGGATTCCACTACTATGAAAACATTTTTCTGCAAGTGGTTTTAACTGACTTTTTCATCCTCAGGCCAAAATTCTCATATCAGCGTTCACTCTAAATGAGTCACTCCCTGACACATAGAATCTCCTGTTGTTCCCTTCCTGGCTGATTCTTGCAATTTGAAGCCTCTCTCTCTGTCCATATAAAAGTGAAACTGACCATTTGTTTTCTGCAAAGACGCTTTAGAGAAGTTGATCCCACTCGCAGACTTTCTTGGGCGTTCTTTGCAGAGTCCTCTGACTATCAGACAGTGAAAGACAGTCCTCAGCTGCTTGGTTTTGTCTGAAGAAAGCTCGTGGCCCATTTGCTTTCCCATTTGAGAAATGTGGTTACTTACACCCAGAATGTCACACAAGAGCTTGTGGTTGTAAATGAAGTCTCTGACAAAGCAGCGATGTTTCGCTACCTCAAAAAGAAATGGATGTTCAAGAGAAAAGTCTGAACCATATTGAAGACAGATCAGAAATAAAGATCACCTTTGGGACCTGAATTCCCTCAATGGTCACCTGGAGGTAGAGGCCCCTGCAGCCTGTTGTGTATGCGGGCTTCGGTGAGATTTAAGCAGGTAAGATCAAGAGCACCCCTTTACCTCTGTATCCATGTTGGCCCCCCACACACACTTACATGCCCTAAGAGAGAGAGAGGTAGGCTGGTAACTCTGGAGAACAGAAAAAGAAGAGTTTGAAAACCAAGGAGAATGACCTTTGACCCCACATGGCTACCCATCTTTTTCTGAAAAAAACCCAGCACATAAGAACCAGCCACAAAAGGTGGAAGGTGCCCAGAGACCCAAGAAAGAGGAAGGCGAATTCTGATTGCACACAGTGCCATTTATTAGGGACTTACTGGTGAACTGTGGCTTGGGCAGAAGCAAGACATGAGGATCCCTGCCCCAACTACCTCCAGGGCAGGAGGAAAGGTTTATATGCTAAGCTACCTGAAGGTGGCCCACGGCCAACCAGAAACACAATCCAAAATACAACAAGATCAATTTAGAAAAGGAAAAGTCTATTTGGGCCCAGGGTTTCATAGGTTCAGTCCATGCATGACTGTCTGGTTCCTTTGCTCTGAACCCAAAGTGACATCCTGGACAAAGAGTGGGGTGGAGGAAAGCTGTCAGCTCTTGACAGCCAGGAAGCAGAGGGGCGGGGGGAGGAATGGCCACAGGAAGAAGGTACACTCCCAGTGAGTCACGCCCCACCTGCTTATAGTAACTCCAGTCGGTCCATTCAGACTAGGATGGACAGGTTAGGATATAGTTCACATCATCTAATCATTTCACTTCTGAAAATTCTACAACTTTTGAGGGACATCTCTCATCCAAACCCTAATGCAGGGCTTTCTCAAAAATGATCAACACTTCCAACATTGGTTAGGATAGAGTTTGGGCATCCGTGGACAATATGGAAGGCTAGGTGTCTATCTTAACAACTTTGTTTAGCTTATAGGGTTTGGAATGTGGGGCCTCATCCCCTCAGAGGCATGAGGAGGTTATGACCAAGATGGCTGTACTCATGTCAAACTGGAGTCCTCACTCGCCCCATTAGTGAGCCCACATGGAATCATGTGTGGCCTGGGTGAGCTACTGTGGGATTGAGGTTCATGAGAAACAGCCTTTGGGCAGGATTGCATCAGCACACAAGACTTGTGTGATATGCTCCCCAGCTAGCTCAGGGCACCCTCCTGCCCTTATCCTTAAAACTTTTGCCGGTTCCCTGGTCAAGCCCCGCTCATACCTGCGGTGGGACCTTTGCACCTGCTGTTCCATTAGCCTAGAGGCACACTGCCTCTAGGTAGTGTGAATGAAAAGATTTTCTTCTAATTCAGACCTCAGGTCAAATGATGCCTGCTCAAAGAGACCTTTGCTGCTCATAAAGTCTAGGTAGCTTCCTTCCATCCTCGTTATAGCGCTCAGCACTTGAGAAATATTTTGTTCAGTTATTTGGACTTATGATTATTATCAGCCTTGTGCTCTTTCTCTATCTGTTCACAGCTGAAGATTTTCCAATGCCTGGAACAGAACCTGGCACATAGTGGGCCCACAATAAATATTTTTTGTTATTGTTGGTTGGTTGGTTGGAGATAGAACCCAGGGGTGCTTAACCACTGAACCACATTCCCAGCCCTTTTTTATATTTGATTTTGAGACAGGGTCTCACTAAGTTGCTTAGGCTTTCACTAAGTTGCTGAGGCTGGCTTTGAATTCGCGATCCTCCTTGCCTCAGCCTTCTAAGATTACAGGCATGCACCACGGCACCTGGCAATAAATTTGTTTTGAATGAACACATAAATGCAACCTTGGCATTCTAGGGCTGTGGGCAATGCCAAGTGAATTCACCAGGGCTTATGCATCAGAAAAAGCAGATGGATGTTCCAAATAGATGGGCCAGGGAGGAAGAAACGTGAATGATTATAGGTAGCATTTGTAGAACTATACTTACTCTATGCCAGACATTTTTCCATTTTTCTGCTACATAGTTAGGCTTAGTTTTTGCATTAAATTTAATTCTATTTTGCACTGTCACCGCCCCTCTTGGAGTCTAGTCAAATTATTACTCCTACTTGGTAGATAAGTAACTGAAAAGTGAGGGTAAATGCTTTAGACCATTTTCTATTGCTTTAACAAAATTCTGCAACCATGTCATTTATAAAGAATAGAAGTTTCTTTGTCCTCAATACTGAGCCTTGCACCTCTGTCTACATTATCTACAAGTGGTGTGTAGACCAGGCCTGTTCATTTGCTACTTTGGGGAGCATTGCTTCCCACCCCCTGCACTGCTGGGGTCTCACACCACTCAGCACCACCCTTCACTGTTGAGAGCCACACTGGACTGTACACACTTTAAGTCCTGAGCAAGAGCCCTGCAAAAACTTGGGCTTAACTTCCACTCGGATAATGAGGTGTGGCTCCAAGAGTAGGCATCACCTGGTGCAGTTGAGTTACACCCACCTGTTCCTTTGTAATCCTACCCCTTGCCCTTTGGGGGATAGAATGTTCCATGGAACCTCCCCTTGCGTGTCCCTTTTGCTTGCGCTGCCCTTGATCCCCACACAGTACCTGAGATGGGCGTGGCCTTCCAAGATGTCAATCTGCTGACAGCAAGACATCAGGAAGCTAGACTCCACCCCCTGCATCCTGACCCCTTGCCTCATTTGAATGGCTTCTCCCCAGTAAAACCGGCCTCAAGGCGTGCTCTTTCTCTTTCCTACCTGCCTTGCCTCCTTTGGGGGAGCTGGGTCCGAGGCGCCCTCACAGAACCCAAAGAAAAGGGTATTTCTCTGTCTCTGTGTGATTATCCGTGCCAGCCCAGTTCACCTGGAGTGACCCTGACCGGTTCAGTCACGTGACGTGACACTTCACGATGCTGCCAGATCCCACATGACAGCGAAGGAAAGGCCGGCCACCTCGTCGCTATTCAGGCCTGGTCCACCCCGGCTCTGCATCTCCTCCGTTCTAAAATGCGAGGCATAATCGCAGCCACCCTCTCAGTCCGTTCAGGCCGCTGCATCAAAACCCCACGGGCCGGGAAGCAATGAACAACAGAAATTTATTTCTCACCGGTCACAACTGGCAGTTATCAAAGGTAGGCAAGAAGCCCGGGAAGCCCAAGATGGGGGCTGTGGCAGAGGCCACGTCTTCCTGCTGTGTCCTCGCGCGGCAGAAGAGGAGAGCTGGCCCTCTGGAGTCTCTTCTGTAAGGTCGCTGATCCCAATCATAAGGGCTGTGCCCGCTGGGCCGCTTCACCTCCCAAACGCCTCACCTCCTGATCCCATCACCTTGGGGTCAGGATTTAGACATATGAATTTTAGGGAGACACAAATGCTCAGATCATGGCATCTACCTTAGAGGGTCCATTGACTTACAAATTCCTTTGAGCATGTGCCATAAGGCCTAAAGCTAAAACCTGGTATTATGTGCTCCCTCAACATTCAGCGCACCAAGAGAGCCCCGGGGGCATAACCACGAGTCCTCCTGCCCGCTCTGCTCGGGAGGCTAAGTCGTCCCTGTCTGGAAGAGCACCCCTTTCCAAAGGGCCAGGTACAGCTCCCACTTCGCCCTCGGCAGCTGGTTTCTGCTCGGTGCCAGCCGCAGAGCTGTTGAAACGAGCCCATCACACCCTCCTGGGAACCGGAGCCCCCCCATGCACACACACACACACACTGTTGACGCCACACAGCCGGCCTCCCTGAGCTCTGCGGCTTACTTGTTCTCAAATACAGGCGGTCTCGTGTGGCCTGCACAACTGGTGGTGGTGTCTCCCAGGACTGCGAGCAAGATCGACAAACTGCCGGCAGTCCTATCGGTCCAGTGTTAGGCGCCAGCTTTAGCCATCCTTAGAACCCTGGGGCAGGAATCCCAGTGTCACTCGTGATGTGAACAGGATGCCGGACACAGCCTAGTGGCATTCTCCATCAACAGGGGCTGTTATTATTTGTAAAAAGAAAAGTCACCTTCAGGGGGCTGTGCATATAGCTTAGTTGGTAGAGTGCTTGCCTCCCATGCACAAGGCCATAGGTTCAATCCCCAGCACCACCAAAAAAAAAAAAAAAAAGTCACCTTCAGCTTTGCATTTTAGAAAGCTTTTGTATACATTACCACATTTAAACTAGTCCACAGCTCAAGGAGATGTGTGTTTTCCATCTCCATTTTATACATAAGGAAAACGAGGCGCAGAGAGGAGGATTCTCACAATTGGGGTCATGACAGTATCATCTGGAGTCCTGAGGATGCCAAGGAAATGCATCATCTCCCGTTCTCTCCAGAGAGCTGCAAGGCACGTGTTGTTGTGTCCACTCAGCTAATGAGGAAATGGCAGCTTGTGGAGCTTAAAGAACCAAAGTCACAAAAGCTTAATCCATAGAGCCAAAGATTTGCACTGGGTCCTGCCTGGACTAGAGTCCAGCTCTTCCACTGTGAAGTGGCACACAGACTTCAGATAGTCAAGTTTACAGATGCAACCTTGGAGATCCTTGTGGAATCTTCCCACACAGGCTATTGCACCTCCACTCAGCTGGCCTTGATCCACTTGCTATAGGGGATTTTACAGATTCTAGTCCTGGGGAGGTGGGACCTGTGTTAGACGACAATTACAATAAGGCCAGAGAAAGGTCACCTTAGTGTTGGATTTAAAAACATAAAGGTAGAGCAGGCATGGTGTTTCATGTCTGTGATCCCAGCAGCTCAGGAGACTGAAGTAGGCTCAGCAACTTAGTGAGGCCCTAAGCAACTGAGCGAGACCCTATTTATAAATAAAACATTAAAAAGGGAGGGGGAAAGCCGGGCATGGTGGCTCACGCCTGTAATCCCAGCACTTGGGAGGCTGAGGCAGGAGGATCATGAGTTCCAAGCCAGCCTCAGCAATGGCAAGGCACTTGGCAACTCAGTGAGACCCTGTCTCTAATAAAACACAAGAAAGGGCTGGGGATGTGGCCCAGTGGTCAAGTGCCCCTGACTTCAATCCCCAGTTCCAAAAAAAAAAAAAAGGACTGGGGAGTAGCTCAGTGGGTAAGCACCCCAGGTTCAATCCCTGGTACCAAAAAAAAAAAAAAAAAAAAAATTAAAAACATAAAAGTAGCCGGGCGTGGTGGCGCACGCCTGTAATCCCAGCACTTTGGGAGGCTGAGGCAGGAGGATCGCGAGTTCAAAGCCAGCCTCAGCAATGTCGAGGCACTTAGCAACTCAGTGAGACCCTGTCTCTAAATAAAATACAAAAAAGGGCTGGGGATGTGGCCCAGTGGATGAGTGCCCCTGAGTTCAATCCCTGGTACCACAAAAAAAAAAAAAAAAAAAAACATAAAAGTATCCAGGAAGCCTTTGGTTATTATATTCACTCACCAAGAATTGCCTTAAATATTCAACCCATGAAATAGTAAAACAGTAGCTGAATGTTTTGATGGGAAAACACTACAGCAAATTCTAAATGCCTGATTCATTTGAAGTTTGTGTTATCCAATGTTTACATGCTTTGTACTGTTTCTGAGTATGTTAACTTTGGCCTTGATCGACTTCACATCATCACATTTTGATTCTGACAATGTAAATATACACAAAATGAATTCTAACTTAAAGCTTCCATTTAGATCACAGAAAGACAAAGGAGAAAGTTGAGGCCACCCAAACTGAAAGGAGTACATTAATAATCTAAAAATAAAAAAAAGATTTTTAATCCTATCAGGGTAATGAGGTCAGTGGACGATAAGGTATACTGAGGAACCAGAGCAATTTTAATTTTGGCAGAGCCTGAGAGAAAGAAAAGGCAGCTATAAAGGGAGGCTAGGAAAAAATATAACCTGAAATCTTCATAAATTCTTTTTTTGATGGGGCAGGGGGTGGTTTACTGGGAATTGAATGCAGGAGAACTCTGCCTCTGAGGTACATCCTCATCTTTCTTTTTTTGGGGGGATGGTGGGGGGTGGGAACAAGTTCTTGCTAAATTGCTGAGGCTGGCCTCTAACTTGTAATCCGCCTGCTTCTTCCCAAGTGGCTGGGATTGCAGGCCTGCACCACCAGGCATGGCTTTGTTCATAAGTTCTTAAAGGCTGACTGTCAGCTACCATGAGACTTGAGAATCACTGGGAGCCACGGATCTAGGGAAGGCCATCGCTTCTCGACAGCTGCCTGTGCTGACAAGATGAGCTGGGTTCAAAAGAGCTGGCCGCAACATTAAACTAAGAAAACAGCGAAGAAATCATGCAACACACGGACATGAGTTTCTCAGTTCGAGGGTGGGACTACTCTGCAACCTTAAGAGTCAGCTTCAACACTGGACAGCCCTGGAAAGAGAGCGTGCACCGGGAATCTCTTTATGTTTTATGCGGGGGACACACACAAAGGAGCTTCAGTGGAATGTTCTTCACTGAATAAGGCAAGGGATAATGTTTCAAAAGTGGAGTCTTGCTTTGTGATGTCTTGTGGTCAGCAGGTTGATTGACATCTTGGCAAGTCACGCTCATCTCAGGTGCTGTGTGGGATCACAGGCAGAGCGAGAGGAGAGGTGCACGTACGTCGCACAGCCCAATCAGCATGCAATGCCGGACCTGTCCCTTCATATCGCTCCAATGCACATAGATAGCTCTCACACACAGCCCATGGATGGCTCACGGCAATTGCTCTTTCTCATGGACCTCTGCTGGGGCTCATGGCAAACACAGAATGGGAGAAGCCCTGAGAGTCACTCTGCCATGGTGCAGGAGTTCTGAGCCTGCCGAGGTCTGAGAGAAGGGCAGGAGCGACTGGAGAGGTCTGTGCACCTCCGGGAAGTCGACAAGTGCAAAGTCGTGATCAGCCTAGAGGACGAGTGTCAGGGTGTGGATCTGGAATGTCCTTAGAGTCTCCTGTGTTGAAGGCTTCATCCCCAATGCAGCAGTGTTCAGAGGTGGATCTTTGGAGAAGTGATTGGATGGTGAAGGCTCAGACCTCATCAGTGGATTAATCCATAAAGGGACTCATAATCTGAATGGACTTTGGGAGGTGGTGGAGACTATAGGAGGTGGGGCCTGGTTGAAGGGGGTGTGTCCTTGGGGACTACATCTTTTCCCTGTCCCCCCCGACCCCCCCCCGCTCGGCTCACTCTCTGCTTCCTGGGCCCCATGAAGTGGGCAGTTCTCCTCCACCACACCATTTCACCATGATATTCTCAGGCCGAAAGCCATGGATGCAGCTAGCGTGGATTGAACCTCTGGAACCTTGAGCCCAAATCAATCTTTCTTCCTATAGGTTGTTTTTCCCTGGTGTTTGTTTCACAGCCCCAAAAAGCCAACTAACACAATAAGCACAATACTCACCCACATCCCAGGAGCTTGTCTGGCATGGAGAAAAGCAGCCTGCACCAGGGGAGGGGCAGGAGCCTACTTTTTTTTTTTAATATTTATTTATTATTTACCTTAGTTGTACACAATGCAATGCATTTATGTTTACGTGGTGCTGAGGATTGAACCCGGGCCACGCACGTGCAAGGCGAGCACTCTGCCGCTGAGCCACAACCCCAGCCCCGGAACCTACTTTTGCCCTCACCTTACTCTGCTTTGACCCAAAGCCAAAGCTGACAGGGGAGCGAGGGGAAACCCCCTCACATCATGCGAGGTCGAGATGGGCCTCCACAGGAGGAGGGGGTCATTTTTCTAGAGATGCCATAACAAAATCCCACCAACTGGGTGACTTACCCACAGTGACTCAACCCTTATTTTCTTAAAGGTCTGAAAGCTGGAAGTCCAAGATCAAGATTCTAGTACAGTTTCTATCCTCCAGGGCCTTGCTGCCTGGCATCCAGATGGCACCACCTGCTGCCTCTGCACATGGTTGTCCCCCTGTGTGTGTCTGTGTCCGGTTCTCTTCTCATGGAGACAACCAGGCATACTGGGTTAGAATCCATCCTCACAGCTTCATTTGAACTGCAGCATCTCTTTAAAGACAGTATCTCTAGATGCATTTTGAGTACTAGGGGTTGGGACTACAGCATAAGAACTGGAGGGAGGACGCAGCTCATCCTATAGCAATCAGGAGATCTGCACTGGATCTTGAACCAAGTAGGTGCCAGAGTTTGCCTGTGACTGGGAGGAGGAAAACTGAGCAAACCCAACTCTTGGGGCTCAGAATAACAAGTCTTCCCAAAACTGGAGCGGGAGAAGGAGACTGAAAGCATCCCCATGATAAGCCTTGGCAGAGTGCCAAGCAATGGAACTCTTTCCCTGGACCCGGGTGAAAGAGTGAAGAGGGCCTACAGAAAGCCAAGAACTGAGGAAGAACAGTGAGAACAATCCTCCAGGCCTCCAGGGCTGACCAAGCACCTGGGTGACTGAAGGTGACCACAGCAAACAACAACAAAGGCACCTCAGCAATGAAGAAACGAGTCAACATCTCTACTAACAGCCTGACTAAAGAACAGAAATACCCATTCTGGACATTAGTTACTATTTATCTTACTCTTCACTGGACTTTTAGCAAAATGTTCAGCATTCAATCAAAAATAACAAGACACACCAAGAAACAACACCACAAAATAACTTCTTTTCAAGAGGCAAAATAAACCCAGAAACAATTACAGTAGGATTTTAGGATCCAGAGTGTCTGAAAATAAATTGGTTTCCTACATATCAACAGTAAAAAATTGAATTGGAAATTAAAAACATAATACCATTTACATGATCATGCCCCCAAATGTTAGATTTACGTGTGAATCTAACAAAAGATGTACAAGACCTATATGAGTAATACTGCAAAAGTGTAATAAAAGAAAATTTTAAAAAGCCAAATAAATGATATAGTCTATGTCCATAGATAGGAAGACTCAATATTGTCAAGATGTCAATTCTTCCCAACTTGATCTGTAGATTCAATATAATTCCAATCAAAATTCCCAGCAAGTCTTTTTTTGTGTTTGTGTGTGGATATTGACATTTTATACTAAAGTTTATACAGAGAGGCAAAAGAATCCGAATATCCAACACAATGCTGAAGGAGAAAGAAGTTGGAGAACTAATACTATCTGACTTCAAGCCTTAGAGTAAAGCTTCAGCAATCATGACAATGTGGTATTGCTGAAGGAACAGACAGTCAATGGAATGGACTAGAAATCACAGAAAATAGTCACGTGCATTGCCACACATCTATAATCCCAATGACTCAGGAGGCTGTGGCAGGAGGATCACAAGTTCAAAGCCAGCCTAGCCTCAGCAACTTAGCAAGGCCCCAAGCAACTTAGTGGGACCTTGTCTCCAAATAAAAGGAGTTGGGGATGGGGATGTTGTTCAGTGGCAACACATCCCTGGGTTCAATCCATAGTACCAAAAAAAAGAAGAAGAAGAAGACAGAGAAGAAAAAAGAAAAGAAAAAATAATAACAGAAATATCAAAATAGAACTACGTGGAGCAAATGCAATACAGTGGGGAAAAAAGATAGTCTTCAACAATAAAAGAGGAACAACTAGACAAAGACCTTACACCCTCCACCAAAAGTTAGCTAAGAATGGATGACAGACCCAAATATAAAATGTAAAACTACAGAATGCCTAGAAAATAAAATTTGGTGGTGATTTTTTAGATGCCACTCAAAGGCATAATTCATGAAAGAAAGAATTGATGAGCTGGACTTCATTAAAATTAAATTTTCAGTTCTACAAAAGACAGTGTCAAGAAAATGAAAGGCAAGGTACAAACTAAGCAAATATCTTCAAAAAGCATATCTGATAAAGGACTATTATCCAAAATCTATAATGACTCAATAATAAGGAAGCAAACTACCAGCCTAAAAAATGGGCTAAAGGTTTTAAAAAGGTTTAAAGACTTAAGCTTCACCAAAGATGGCATATAGATGTCAATTAAGTGTGTGAAAAGCTGTTCAGCATCACATATTATCAGAGAAATGCAAATTAAAACAAACCTATTAGAATGGCCAAAATCCAGAAAACTGATACCATCAAATGATGGCAAGGATATGGAGCAACAGGAACTCACATTCACTGCTGGTAGCAAAGTAAAATGGTACAGCCATTGCAGAAGATAGTTTATTGGTTTCTTAGCATATGATCCAGCAATTGCTGTCCTTGGTATTTACCCATGGAGTTTAAAACTTATATCCACATAAAAACCAATACACAGATGTATACAGCAGCTTTATCCATAACTGTGAAAACATTTTTAAAAATGAAGATTCTCTTCAATAGGTGAATGGATTAATATACTTTAGTATATCCAGATAATGGAGTATTATTGAATGCTAAAAAATGAGCTATCAAGCTATGTAAAGACATGAAGGGAAGCTTAAATGCATAAAACAGTGCCTTTCATTATGGTTAAATTATGCCTTGGTAATTTTTAAATTCTTTTGAGGATTCATATAGAAGATTCATATACAAAGTATACAGGATTTTTTCTGTAGTATTTTGCACAGATGCATATGAATCTATAATGATCTCAATATAAAAATCCTTTGAAATTAATTTTTAAACTATATGGGACTGTAATTCACAATAGCCAAGCTATGGAAACAACCTAGGTGCCCTACAACAGATGAATGAATAAAGAAAATGTGGTTTATATACACAGTAGAATATTACTCTGCCATAAAGAAGAATAAAATCATGGAATTTGCCAGTAAATGGATGGAACGGGAGACTATCATGCTAAGTGAAATAAGCCAGTCCCCAAAACCAAAGGCAGAATGTTCTCTCTGATATGTGGATGCTAACCCACCATAAGGGAGAGAAAGATTAGAAGTTCACTGGACTAGACATAGGGGAATAAAGGGAAGGGACGGGGGATGGCAATAGAAAAGACAGTAGAATGAATCAGAAATATTTTTCCTATCCTTATATATGAATACGCAACCAATGTAACTCCACATCGTGTACAGCCACAATAGTGGGATCCTAATTGAAACAAGTCATACAAGTCATACTTATTCTTTTTTTTTTTTTTTTTTTGTGGTACTGGGGATTGAACTCAGGGGCACTTGACCACTGGGCCACCTCCCCAGTCCTTTTTTGTATTTTATTAGAGACAGGGTCTCACTGAGTTGCCAAGTGCCTCTCCATTGCTGAGGCTGGCTTTGAACTCGCAGTCCTCCTGCCTCAGCCTCCCAAAGTGCTGGGATTACAGGCATGCGCACCCGGCTCATTCTTACTCTATGTATGTATGAATATGTCAAAATACACTCTACTGTCATGCATATCTAGAAAGAACAAATAAATATTTTATTTGTTTTATTTATTTGTTATTTCAAAATATTATTAATTAATTGATTAATTAATTAAAAATAGAATAAATAAATTATTGGAAATTTTTAAAAAATCTCTTTAAGAGGTGGGGAAAGCAGAAAAGGTTATTTCTTTTCATGGAAAAAAAAATGACACACTGAAAACCAGGTCTCTGTAAGAGCACAGATGGCACCGGGGTTCAGGTGCCCAGCCATTCTTGTGAGAGAGGGAGATGGCTTCCCCATCCTAACATTGCTCAAGTTGCTACCAGAGGGCCACTGCCAAGATGAGTCAAAACGTCCCCCGGGTTAGGAGGAATCCACAATCCTCAGCACCAAACCTCAGCTCTTGAGGTCTTTCCCCCAAAGCTCAAGGCTGACAGTCCCTTGAAGACCCCGAGTCAAAGCGCAACCATTCCGAACGTCCCAGCCGTACTTTCCGCGGGTGGAGACTCCGGCACAGACAAGTGGTCCTGCCTGGTGAGAGGCGGTGGGCCACGACAGCACTTCCCCAAACACCCGCGGGGCACCGAGTGCGAGCGGTGCCCGGCTGGGGAAGTTCCTCCTGTGGGCTCCGCGCCTGCAGACTTCCTGCCTAAAGGACCCTCCCTGCACTCATCCAGAGGCCAGAACTCGATTTCACCAGAAGACGGGTTTCATCCCGGCTTGGTTATTGTGGAACCTTGTGAAAATCCTTTAACCTCAGTTTCCTCATCTCTGTTAGGAGGCAGTGAGGTCATGGAGACTCACATGTCATCTTTTTCTTTTTCCCTAAGTCAGTGTTTCCCAAGGTGTGGCACACATACCGTTGGTGGTGCATCAGGACATTTTAGATCATAGAGGGCTTTTTCATTTTAATACTTATAAACTTAACTCAAAGGGTATGAGAAAAAGATTACCAGCCCATCTATCTTGCAAATGAGAAGTTAAAACAGAGTAATAAAAATATTATATGTGTACACATGTATATATGTGTGTGTGTGTGTGTGTGTGTGTGTGTGTGTGTGTATGAATGACTGAAAAAAAATCTCTTTAAGAGATGGGTAAAGGAGCCGGGCGCGGTGGTGCACGCCTGTAATCCCAGCACTTTGGGAGGCTGAGGCAGGAGGATCGCGAGTTCAAAGCCAGCCTCAGCAATGGCGAGGCACTTGGCAACTCAGTGAGACCCTGTCTCTAAATAAAATACAAAAAAGGGCTGGGGATGTGACCCAGTGGTCGAGTGCCCCTGAGTTCAATCCCCAGTACCCAAAAAAAAAAAAAAAAAAAAAAAAAAGAGATGGGTAAAGGGCTGGGGTTGTAGCTCAGTGGCAGAGCAATTGCCTAGCATATGTGAGGCACTGGGTTTGAAATAAATAAAATAAATATATTAAATAAATAAATAAATAAATAAAATAAAATAAAGGTATTATGTCCATTTACAACTAAAAATATTTTTAAAAGAGTTGGGTAAAGCAGAAAACATTTTTTTTCATTAAAAAATAAGAAAATGACTTACACTAAAAACGTGTGTATATATATATTTATATCTCAATATATATCTATACAGATAAACATAGATATCGCAGGTGAATAATTGTTAAAATGTAATGTGTAGATATGGCAGAAGTAATAAAGTATCTTAGAAGTGTATAAACATAAAGGAAAAAATATGTCAAAAATAATCAAAATATAAGATGACAAAATTTGGAAGATAATGCTCCCAGCTATAAGAACCAGGCCTGTGAACCTCACTCTTGGGTTTCCCAGGAAGCTCATGGGGTCTTTTATGTTATATAATGCAGGGCTCTCTTTGTAAGAACCAGGGACATATCATTCCTGCTCATAGTATCAATGGAGTTATTCTTCTCCTAAGGGTTTTGTTTGTTTTATCTCATGAACATTGCAAACCATGTAATTTAGTAGATTTCTGTATTTGCATTGACAATGAAAAAGTTTAAGCAAAACTTGGGGCCAGTTGTCAAATATGGATAAAACTGGGTCGTATTCATTAGCCTTATTCCTAACTATGTAATGTCCCTACCTTCTTATCATTTATTATTTCTGTTTTACTTTTAATTTATTGTCTTCCCTTATGTTTATAATCCTTTTAAGATACCTTAAATCTTATTTGAAATAAGGCAAAATATAATTTTTTTGAATATGCTGTTTCTTTTTTTTTTTTTTTTTTAGTTTTAGTCAATATCATTCTTTAAACAAATTTTGTCCTTAAACTGAAGAGATTGTTCTTTTTCTGAATCTTTCTGTATCCCTAAGTTAGTATTAATTTTAGGGTGTTTTCATTAGACTGAGACAATTGACCATTCAGTATGGTTTTGAAATGGTTTTTGTCCAACCCATCCGAATGTTGCATCCCTAAGATAGAAAAGAGATTGTTAGAGCCCATTTCAGACCTGGGCAACCCCAACAGCCTAAAATAAAGAGAAGTGGGTGCTGCGGTGGAATTAAACTTCCTCTTTTTTCCTCAAAAGCCAAGGTTGTGTGACAAAAACAACAACAAAAAAAACCAGACCTCAGTCGATACCAACATTTGTCATCAGAACACCCTGAACTATGGGAAGCTGTTTGATTCCTAGTCTATCATCTCCTTAGTCCGCAGACTTTTCATGCCCCATCTCCTTAGGCCAACAGTGCTCTCCCTAGTGAGACAAGAGTGGATACTTGCTTGGGATCAACTCTTAATATTTTTTAATATCTTGTTTACATTTTTTTTCTGAGCCTCATATCCTCTCTATAAAATAAAGATAATCCCTATTCCAATGTGAAGCCACAATGAAATATTAGTCAGAACTCTTTGAGTTTCAAGCATCCAAAATTCAGCTCAAACCAGCCAAGGGCATAAAAAAAGATGGTGGAGGCAGGAGAGTTATTAAAAATTATTCATATGTAGAATGAATGCCCCAAACAGCACATAAAAGTGGATCTGAGAGACTTCTGGATCCAAAAGTTGAAATGCACCAGACTCCCCTTGTGCATCACTTTCCCGTATCACCCAGAAGGCACCTCATTCTTAAAAGAGACCAGCCGGGAACACAGCTACTCATAACTCCCATACCTCAGATCTCACAACACACAGGCCTATAGAGGAAAAAATAAATTAAAAAAGAAAAAAGCTTCCTATATTGTGTCACCTATCCCAGAAGCCTTTCCTGATAACAATCTTCAATTATAAAACCCCTTTCCTAGATTAGACTTCTGAGAATTTGGGGCTGTTTTTTACTGCAGCAAAACCTAAACAGCCCTGACTAACAAAGGCTTTATAAACTTTCCCCCAGGACCCACTTAGAACTGCCTTCCAGAACTCCACTCTGCCCTGTTCCAGGCCTTTACCTCCTGCTTCCGCCATCAAAACACACCTTCCCTGTATCCCACATCTCCAGTGACAACAAATTCATATACTAATTCTTGCTAGCATGTTTACGGCAACCAAAGGTGAAAATATCTTTCCTCCATAGGAAAGATATTTAGGGGTAACAATTACTATCCCATTATATAAATAAAGGAATTGAGCCTTAGAAATTCTTATTTGGTTGCTCAAGGATGGCTTACATGTAACAGATATAGAATTATTGAATCCAGATCTTCTGACCCAAGTATAGAGTCCACTCACCTAACAGGTATTTGTAGTTCCATGTGCCAGAAAGCTGCTGTAGGCTTTGGAGATTAAAAAAAAAAAAAAGAAAGAAAGTAAACAAAATAGAAAACAAATCCTTATTCTCATGGAACTTGTATTCTAGAGAGAAGAGAAGAGGGCAACAAAACTATATATCAACAAGTGTATTTATTTTGTGTCAGATGGCAAAAATTACAACAAAGAAAAATTAAATAAATTAAGGTAAGGGTAACAGAGGGCCCAAGGGAGCACCATTTTATACAGAGTAGCCATTTGAGTCTCTTCTGAAAAGGTGCTTCCAGCAGAGACATGAATGAGGAGGAGAGCAAGCCATGTGGCTATTAAAAGTAAAAACTTCCCAGAAGTAAACTTTTCGGAGAGGGACAGCGGCAAGCACAAAGTCCCAGAGACAGGAGTGTGTGTGGCATTCTTAGGGACGCCAGGGAGGCCAATTTGGCTGGAGGACAAAGACCATGGGAGTGAGCAGTAGGAGATGCAGCCAAAGGGGGGACAGTGCACCCATGTGAGAGCTGGGATTTACCCTGAAAGCCTTGAGAGCACGGAGCGGAGACAAGAACAGACACTGGGAGGAGCTGGTGACGTAAACAATGAATAAATGACTGATTAGTGAGTCAATCAATTAATTTTGGCTTTCCAAGTAAGGTCATGCTTCAAACCTTGAAATGCATATGTTAAAAAGAAGGCTGAAAAAAGAAAAACCACAGTGAACTGTTTCTATCCCTAGAAGTTACACTTAGAATAACAAATCGAAAGAAAATGGAAGAACATAAATAGAAAACGTAAAATATTTTTGTTTCTAAATTTCAAAATCTAGGGGAAATGGACAGACTCCTAGAACAATGTAATGTAATAGAACTTACACAAGAAGAGAAGAAAAATTAAAGTAGTAATTGAATACATAATTCAATTTATAAAGTAAATTAAATACATAATTATGGCTTTTCCCAAAAGAAAGCTGTAGACCCAGATATTGTCATTGATATGTTCAGTAAACATTTAAAGCAGAAGGCATGTCTGACTTTACAATAAATAAAATAGAACACGTCCCCAACTGGTTTCACAATGTGACAAGAACATCACCAAGAAAAAAAAATACACGCTAATCTCACTCATGAACATTGAAACATTGAAGGTAGCAATATAGAAAAAGGACAGCAGGTTGCAACCAAGTAGAACTTAGTGCAGGAATGTGAGGTTGCTTTGGCAGTTCCAAATCTACACATGGAAATAAAGAGAAAACTCATCTGATTTTCGCCTGAAAATTAAAAAGCATTTGAAAATAACTCCATATACATTCATAGAAAAAATAAAAACTAAGCAAACTCAGGATACAAAGAATCTCATTCATCTACTAAAATCTAGAGATTGCCTGTAGCTGATGTCATAAGTTATTCTCAAGTATTTCAATTTTCCTTCTAGATTAGAAAGGAGACAAGCAAGTCTATTACATTCTTCATTCAACACTGGACTAGAGATCCTACCCAATGTAATAAATCAAAAAAAAGAAGTAAAAAATATAAAGATTGAAATGGAAGAAACTATTATTGGAAATAACATGATTTTATACCTATAAAATCCAAAATAATTTATAAAGTTTTTATAATTAAATAATTAATTTTGGTAAGGCTGCTAGACATAGAAAAAAAAACTTTTGATTACTTGCATTTCAAAAAACTAACAATAGCAACTTAGTGAGACCCCATCTCAAAAATAAAAAGTACTGGTGATGTGGCTCAGTGTTGAAGTGACCCTGGGTTCAACACCTGGTACCAAAATGAATGAATGAATGAATGAATAAATAAATAAATAAATAAACAAACAAATAAAAACTAACAACAAACTATGAGGGAATAAAAGTGTTTTAAAAAGAAAATTTTAAATATATTCTATCTAGAAATAAACCTAGCAAAAAATAATTGTCCAAATCCCCTCTTAGAAACACAAAATTGTTGTGAGATAAATTTTAAAAGATCCTGTTAAATGGAGAAATATAGTATGGTCATTTATGTGAATACCAAATATTAAAAAATTTCCTCAAATTCATCTATGGGCTGCAAGGAACAATCTGAAAAAAACTATGGAAATATTTCCATTTAAAATAGCATCAAAACATATTGGTTACTTAGGAATAAGTCTAACGAAAAGTGTAAAACTTGCCAGTCACAGTGGTGTACACCTGTAATCCCATGGGCTCCAGAGGCTGAGGCAGGAGGATCGGGAGTTCAATGCCAGCCTCAGCAAAAGTGAGGCACTAAGCAATTCAGCGAGACCCTGTCTCTAAATAAAATACAAAAATAGGGCTGAGGATGTGGTTCAGTGGTTGAGTGCCCCTGAGTTCAATCCTGGGTATCCCACCCCCAAATAAGAAGTGTAAGATTTATATGGTGAAAACTGCAAAACATTGCTGGGGGGGAAAAAAAGATCAAAATAAATGCAAAAACATACCACATCTTTGTATCAGAAGCCTTAACATTATTACAATGTCAATATTCCCCAAACTGATTAACAGATTCAATCCTTCTTTGAATCCCAGCTGACTTCTTTGTACAAATTTATAAGCTGTCTGAAATGTATCTATTGGAAAGCACCCAGAATAGCCAAAATCATCCAGATAAAGAAGAATAACATATGCGAACTCAAACTTCCCTATTTGAAAACTTACTACAAAATAACAATAATCAAGATAGTGTGGTACTGGCTGGCATAAGGATAAGAATATAGATCAATAGGATAGAATTAAAAGTACTGTAATAAACTCATGTGCTTATGGCCTACGGATTTTGACAAGGATCCAAGACTACTTAGTGGGGGAGAAACAGGAATTTTAACAAATTTGCTGTGATATTGTGTAATCATTTGCAAAAAAAAAAAAAAAAAATTGATGGTGACTCTGTTTGTCAGCTTTCTGTTACTGTGGTGAATTAACTGATCCAATAAACTTAAAAGGAGGAAAGGTTTGTCTTGCCTCATAGTTTCAGAGGTTTCAGTCCATATTCATTGGCCCTGCTGTTTTGGGTCTGTGGCAGCACAATTCATCATGGTCTGAACATGTGACAGAGAAGGCCTAATTAATCTTACGGCACCTGGGGAGCAGAAGGGGGAGTAGGGAGGAAGAAGCCCAGAGTCCCCATGTTTTTTTCAAGGGCCTGCCCCAGTGACATAACTTCCTCCCACTGGGCCCTGCATTCTAATGGTTTTATCACCTCCCTGTAGCACCATAGACTGGGACTATGTCCTCGACATGTGGACCTCTGGGAGACTTTCAAGCTCTAAACCACAGCAGACTCTCACTTCAAGACAAGTACATAAATGTAATTAAATAAAAAATCAAGGATGGGCTGGGGTTGTGGCACAGTGGCAGAACATTTGCCTAGCATGCATAAGGCACTGGGTTCGATCCTCAGCACCACATAAAAATAAATAAAACAAAGGCATTGTGTGCATCTACAACTAAAACTATTTAAAAAAAAAAAAAAAGATCAACGACCTAAATGTAATTATGCAATAACAAAAACTACAAAACTCTTAAAGAAAACATAAGTGTTGGTGAGCTGAGGATGTGACTTCAGTGGTAGAGCACTTGCCCAGCATGTGCAAGGCCCTGAGTTTAATCTCCAGCAACCAGGAGTGGAAGATACAGGGATGAGTCTCCATGACCTTGAATTTTTTTGGTGGGAGGTAGGTAGTGGGGATTGAACTCAAGGGCACTCAACCACTGAGCTACATCCCCAGCCCTATTTTGTATTTTATTTAGAGACAGCATTTCACTGAGTTGCTTAGCACCTCGCAATTGCTGAGGCTGGCTTTGAACTCACAATCCTCCTGCCTCAACCTGTTGAGCCGCTGGGATTACAAGCGTGCGCCACCATGCCTGGTATGACCTCAAATTTGAGAAAGGACAAACATGAAACCAAAACACAAACAAAATAAAAAATAAATAAATTGGACTTCATCAAAATGTCAAACTTTTGTGCTTTTATTTTTCAAACTATTTTTTAGTTGTCAATGGACCTTTATTTTATTTATTCATATGCAGCGCTAAGAATCGAACCCAGTGCCTCACACATGCCAAGCAAGTGCTCTACCACTGAGCCACAACTCCAGTCCCCAAACTTTTGTGCTTTTAAAGGATACCATTAAGAAAATGAAAAGACAGCTGAGCATGGTGACACATGCTCAAGACACTGAGGCAGGACGATCACAAGTTCAAAGTCAGCCTCAGCAACTTAGTGAGGCCCTAAGCAACTCAGTGAGACCCTATCTCAAAATGAAAAATAAAAAGTGCTGGGGATGTGACTCAGTAGTTAAGTGCCCCTGGTTTCCATCTCCAGGTATGAAAAAGAAAGAAAAGAAAAAGAAAGTGAAAAGACAACCCACAGAAAAGAAAAAAATAATGGCAAATTTATACCTGTTAATGGACTTATATCTGGAACACATAAAGAACTCCTACAGCTCAATAACAGAAAGACAACTAACATAATTTTCAAAACAGGTAAAGGGTTCTCCAAAGGAGATGTTAAATGGACAGTGAAAGGATTCTCCACATCGTCAGTCATTAGGGCAATGCAAATCAGAACTACCACTTTACACCCACCAGAATAGCCAGAGTCTTAAAATCAGATACCAAATTGTCGGTGAAGACGTGGAGAAATCAGGACTCTCATTCACTGCAGGTGGAAATATAAAATGATACAGGCACTTGGGTAAATAGTTTGGCAGTTCCTCAAACAATTAAGCATAGAGTTGCCATATGAGTCCACATTTCCAATCCAAGAGAAATGAAATTTTACATCCAGAAGGGAACTTAGGCATAAGCGTCACTAATGGCATTATTCATAATAGCCAAAAGGTGGAAACAACCCAAATGCCCAGCAATGAATGAATAAACAAAACGTGATATTTGCATACAATGGAATATTATTTGGTCATAAAGGGTGTTAGAGTAGTGATATATGCCTTAATATGGATAAGCCGTGAAAACATTATGCTAAGTGAAAGAAGCTGGTAACAAAACCACATGTTAGTCTGGTTCTGTTCATAGGAAATGTCCAGAACAGGGAAATTCATGGAGACAGAGAGCAGATTAGTGGCTTTTTAGGGCTGAGGAGAGTATGAAGTGGCAAGTGAGTGACAGCTAAATGGAAGGGTTTCATCTTGGGGGATGAAAAGTCTCAAAATTATGGTGATCAATGCACATATGTGAATATACTAAAACAACTGAATTGTATATTTTATTTATTTCAATTTTTCTGCAGTGCTGAGGCCTATCTATGCTAATTGTACACTTTAAATTGTACAGTATGTGTATTATATCTCAATAAAGCATTTTTTTAAAAAGGGGGAGGACACCAGATTTCAAAGACTTAGCACAAAAAAAAGAGAATATATCTCATTAGTTAATTTTTACACCAATTTTGATATAATAATTTTTTGAATCTATTGGGTTTTATAAAATATATTATTAAAATTAATTTCACCTGCTTATTTTTATTTTTCATATGGCTACTAGAAAATTTAGAATTATAACCTGACTCACTTTATATTTCTCTTGGACAGTGCTGCTGCAGAGATTTTACAGAAATGACTTAAACTCTTAGTTTTTTTGTTTGTTCATGTGTTATGAAGCAGTTAGCATAGTACTGACCTCACAGGGCTGAGGCAGGAATTAAATGAGATGGTGATTTTAAAGAATTAGCATATGATTATTAACTCTTTTATTTTTTTCCTTTTTGTACCCGGAATTGAACTCAGGGGCACTCAACCACTGGGCCACATCCCCAGCCCTTTTTTGTATTTTTTTTTTTTTTTTATTAGAGACGGGTTGCTAAGTGCCTCGCCTCGCCATTGCTGAGGCTGGCTTTGAACTCGCGATCCTCCTGCCTCAACCTCCCAAGTGCTGGGATTACAGGTGTGTGCCACCACGCCCGGCTGATTATTAACTCTCTTATAGCTATTAGCTCTTATTATCAGGGAAGCTGTTGGGTGTTATCTATGACAGTCACATCAACAATCCCTAGTAGAGTCCTTTAATTTATTTTACTATCATCAAATTATTTTTAAAAATTAAAGGGGTCAGCCGGGCGTGGTGGCGCACGCCTGTAATCCCTGCATTTGGGAGGCTGAGGCAGGAGGATCATGAGTTCAAAGCCAGCCTCAGCAATGGTGAGGCACTTAGCCACTCAGTGAGACCCTGTCTCTAATAAAATACAAAAAAAGGGCTGGGGATGTGGCCCAGTGGTCAAGTGCCCCTGAGTTCCATCCCTAGTACCAAAAATAAATAAATAAATAAATAAATAAATAATTAAAGGGGTCCTAGAAACTACCACAACCAGAAATCAATTGTCACCTGGTCAAATTGTTTGACAAGCTCCTGGTTTTTAAAGATGGAACCTGAGTGTCTTCATTGTGAGACTGAGCCCTATCCTGCTACAGGCCCAACTGCTCCTATTTCCTTGGCAGGGCCTTATATTTGGGTCCCCTCCTTGGTGCTGAAGGCATTTGAGTCCAAGCCCCTCGCCGTCCTGATGAAGAACTGGGACCCACGGGAGAGGACACTTCACTGGTAAGTGCAGAATTCAGTTTTTAGAGTGCCAGGCCAGTGCCCCATGCCACATCTAGGTGACTCTGGCTAGGGGTTTGGAATACAGGCTGTCCAGCTTGGATTCTAACATGCGACCCTTCGAGGCTTTGGGGAGAATTTGAGTGTTCTTTTAATTGACTGCTGTTGGAGAAAATAAGTCATCACTGGGGATTGTGACATCTTCAGTTGAAAGCAATGGAAACTCGTGACTGGAAGTTAGAAGCTGCAGATAACATGGTCTAAGATGTCTCAAATCTGGTTCTATGAAAATCTTCCCATTAGCCATCCCTTTAGCTGGATCTGCTCCTGTTGATTTCTTTTGTCATAGTTTTCAGCAAATCAGACTTAACGAAGCATAATCACTTAATTCCCAATGTAACCTATAAAGAAAGGTGACCTGGGATAATTATTCCCATTTTATTGTTAAAGAAACTGGATCTATAAGAAGAAAAAAAAATGACAGAACTAAGCCAGGACCTAAAGAGTTTCCCAAAGTTCACTGGATGCACATTGTGTGTGTCATATTTAAATTCCACCTGTACTATTTAGTTATGACTTTTAAATGGGTACTCAGTGTTTTGGGTAAGTCCACTGCTGTTGAAATGAAATTCTTGTTCAAAGTCTTTAATTAGAAATCAGCATCACTTGCCATAAATAGGAAATTAATAAATACAATATCATTTGCCAGTAAGTGGTTGGAATTGGAGAATATCATGCTAAGCGAAATAAGCCAATCCACTAAACCAAAGGCCAAATGTTTTCTCTAATATGCGGATGCTAATTCACAATGGGGGGGGGGCACTAGGGAAAAACAGCATTACCTTAAATTAGGTAGAGGGAAGTGATGGGAGGGGAGGTAGGGGATGTGAGGATGGGAAAGATAGTGGAATGAAACAGACATTATTACAGTATGTATATATGTGACTACATGACCAATATGATTCTGCAACATATACACCTAGGAAAATAAGAAATTATATCCCATCCATGTGTGATATATCACAGTGCATACTGTGCACTGAATACTTTTATAAATCATAATGCTCAAGCCAGACTCCAGACCTATTAAGTCAGAATCCCTCTGGGGAGGGCAGAACAAGGCATAAGTAGTGTTTAAAGCTCTCCCCAGGAAATTGCTTTGTACAGCCCAAGGATGAAACCCTGGTGAATAGATGGTAATGCCTCCAAGGCCTCTGAGGTTAAAGAGCCTGCTCTCCATTACGAAGAGAAGTTAACAAGTGCTTATGATGTAGTAAAGACACACCAGCCCCAAGCTGAGACTTTCTCCTTGCTAGCATCAGAAGAAACAAATGAACAAACAAACAAACAAATAAATAAATAAATAAATAAATTCCAAGTGAAGAAGAGTTCTCTGTGTGATGTGCTACTGGTTAATGAGAGGCTCCTTTGGGTCTAACATCACCTCCAATGGCACTTGGCCTTTGGAAAACACTGGACCAGAAGAACCTAGCTGGCCTGGTTCCTATTTCTGTGCCCTTTCCACTCCCGCGGGCAGCTTCCCGGCCAGACTCCACCAAGGTGACTGGGAGAACCCCTGTCACCTCTGTGCGCTCTCCAAATGCCTGCGCTGATGTCAGGCTTCCAGGCCCATCTTTCTATTTCAAAATAAATCTTCCCAGTGGTTCACATTAGAAACCCTTCAGCAAAAACCACATCTGTCTCCTTTCATTTCCTCTCAAGAAGCCCCTCATATGTTTACCCAGGAGTGTCTGGCCCTGCAGAAGACTTAAGTCAGCTGTCAGTCACACCCTTCGGGATCTTAAAGGAAGTATCACCAGGGAAGGGAGAGCCAGGAGACCCCGTGCCGGAAGCCATGTGACTGGCGGAGGGCCTTCTGCTATTTGGTTTCTCTCTTCCCTCCCCTCTGAGCACATGCCAGGACCACGCACAGGCTGCTGTGATGGAGGGTGAATCTGGACTGAAAGCTGGACTTTGGTGGTGACTCCAGGTCTCCTCCTCTGGCCTGGGCATTACCACCGGAACTGGGTACCTGCCTGTGTGAACTTGTGTTTAAAAAGGTCCAAAGAAGAGCGAGACCTCAAGAGCAGGCAGACCGGCTTGCTAACGAGGGAGTCGAGCGAGGCTCCCATCCTCTCACTTCCTACATTTAAAACCTAGATTGCTGCCGGGCGTGGTGGCGCACGCCTGTAATCCCAGCACTTGGGAGGCTGAGGCAGGAGAATCGCAAGTTCAAAGCCAGCCTCAGCAATGGCGAGGCACTTAGCAACTCAGTGAGACCCTGTCTCTGATAAAATACAAAAAAGGGTTGGGGATGTGGCCCAGTGGTCGAGTGCCCCTGAGTTCAATCCCCAGTACCAAAAAAAACACACACACACACACCCCTAGAATGCTGACCTACTGTCTACCACCACTACCACCACCAGCCAGCCTGCCGGACTGTTTAGGCAATAGACCCCTTCTTGCCTGTGTCCCTTAGAGTCTCAGATCCAGCCTCCAGGTTCAAATCGTAGCTTTCATTGACTGGTAGTGGAGAATGTCCTTCTGCCTGGACGAAAGCTGTCCAAAGCCGCCCACCCCAGAGCCAATTGCAAATATCTCCTCCTCCATGAAGCCTAAGATGATTTCCCCAGATTTTGAGTGGATATGGAAGAAAATAATAACAACAGTAAGGGAATCAATTCAAACGCTTTTAATAATAGCTAGCATTTGTCGAGAGCCGCTATGGCAAGCCCCTGGACAAGAGCTCACAGGCAGATCTCAACGAAACCAGACTCTAGACAGCGCCTCGCCTTGCCTGCCCTGCCATTTGTTATCCAAGTGACATTGGTCAGCGTTTTCTCTCTGGGCCTCACCTTCCTGGCACTAATGGGGATTATGACACCTTCCTTGTTGGTTTGCTCTAAGTTTAAAATAAGCTAATGGACCAACGCTTGCAGCGTGGTGCCTGAGACATGGGTTTTGCTCTGTAAGTGTTATCACTTCTGGTGGCAGCTCTAGGTCCAAATTGTTGCAACCCTCTTCATACAAATGAGGAGAAGGAGGCAACAGAGAGGTTGAGTCAACAGCCTCAGCTCAGAGAGAAGCAATAATTGCACTTCCCTCTAGTCTTTTTTTTTTTTTTTTTTTTTGGTACCAGGGATTGAACTCAGGGGCACTCGACCACTGGGCCACATCCCCAGTCCTTTTTTGTATTTTATTAGAGACAGGGTCTCACTGAGTTGCTAAGTGCCTCGCCATTGCTGAGGCTGGCTTTGAACTCACGATCCTCCTGCCTCAGCCTCCCAAGTGCTGGGATTACAGGCGTGCGCCACCACACCCGGCTATCCCTCTAGTATTAAGGGGGCTTTGCTCCTAGTGTTCAACTGTTCAGATCAAACATTTGTGCATCTCTATTTATTTATTTATTTATTATTCTAAGTTATATATGACAGCAGAAAGCATTACAATTCATATTACACTTATAGAGCACATTTTTACATATCTCTGGTTGTATACAAAGTATATACACACCATTCGTGTCTTCATACATGCACTTAGGGCAATGATATCCATCTCATTCTACCATCTTTTTTTTTTTTCTTTATTTGCCCTTTTGCCCCCTCCCTTACCCTCCCTCCTCACTGGCCATCCTAGTGTCCCTCTAATCCTCCTATGCTCCCCGTCCCAACCCAACTGTGAATCAACCTCCTTGTATCAGAGAAAACATTCAGCATTTGGATTTGGGGGATTGATGCTACTTTTCCAACTTCGTTCCCCACTTTTCCCTAGCTGGACACTACACTCCAGGGGAGAAAAACTAAATGGAGCCTCTGGGACACTTGGTCCCTGTGTTTTCGTACCTCATTGCCCCCTCCTCATCCGCCCTTCTTCTCATAACTCTGTAGTGTCAGGCTTCAAATCCACAGCGAGTGTCTCCTCCGTGTAAGTCACCTTCGTCCTCCCAACCGTGCGTGGTCACCCTGTTCAGATTCCCCTGGCATTCATGAGGACCTGGAGCAAGGCTCTTAACCTCCACTGGTTAGTAGCTCCTGAGCTCTGGGCTCACATCCCCTGCTAACCTGATTCCCTCTCAACCAAACACAGTAATACCCCGGGCGTGCAGAGGAAGGAATAAATGAATGAATAATCAATGCATTTGGTTCAATATTTCCTTGGAGAAGCTCCCTCGCCCCCAGGATGTGTTTGGCATCTGCATATCATTGAAAGCACTTTTGGCCTGAACACTTCACACAGAACATAAATATTCATTCTTCATATTTTTCATGAAAACCAAGAAGATGTCCAGAGAAGTCATTCACTGTGGTTCTTACTGCAGAATTCTGAGCTCTAGGACAACTTGGCAAAGTTGTGAGGGGTCAATACAGTCAAGTTCAGCCCTCAGAAAGTTTGGTTATTATGATGTTGTTTGTAAAATTCAGTTTAGGTGCATCTAGAGGGGTCATGACTTTCCGGTATTTTGTGTCTCCTGTGCTACCCAGAGTCGTATCTATGGAACCCTCCACTGTAGTCGCCTGAAGCGATGGCCGCTTGGAGCAAAGAAGCCGTGGGAAGAAGTTTTGAGACGAACTGGAAACAAAACAAACTTTTCTCATTGGCTCTAACTACACCCCGACACGCCGTCCACGCTCCTCTAACCTCCGAAATGGCGCAGACCTCCTCCGCAATCTCGCTCAAGTCCCTCGAGATCTCCGGCCAAGTCTCGCAAGATCTCGGGCCAAGTACGGAAGGCGCCAATGTCCAAACATGTCCAAAGCCAAAGCCCGTAGTCCACCGCAATTTAAGCCATCTCCCCAAACAGGGCTCCTACACTCCACCTCCCGACATTTCCTCCCTGCCTCCTCTCCAGATTTTGTCATCCCTGTGAGTTTAACATAATAAGGCATCTTTACTCCAAGACTTAGCTCCAGAAAGTTCCACTGGAACAAAGGGAGAATCTGAACAAAGGTATATTTGGTCCAGATACAATAATTTCGAGCGGCTATAGAAGGAAATGAGGTCTCATCCCCCAGAAATGTAATCAAGGACTACCTCAGTGGGTTCATTAGGCACCAAGTGCCCTGAGATTTCCCCCAGCTGTCAGAAGGGCTGAGAACCCACCAGGTAGTGTTTTCACAATGGAGTAATCAACAGAGTATGGCTGCGCACCAACTGTGTGCCCAACATTGTTCCAAACACCAAAAGACATAGAAAAGGAAGAAAGAAAACAGACTTCTTGAATCAAAGAATCTTGCAATCTATTTACGCAGCCCTGGAAGACCGAGATTTGAACACAGTGAAAACAGTTTAACATGTACCAAGTGTCTGTAGTAAGTGAGGTTCACTACATATAGTATCTCATCTAATGCTCACAACAGCCCTTTGTGGTGGGTACTAGAAAAATCACCTGCATTTGAACATGAGAAAGGGCAGCACAGGAAGACGGCATATCCTGCCCAACATCATAAAAACACCAAGTGGTAGGGTTGGTATCTAAGACAGGGGACTCTTCTGTTTAACCATGCTCTATATTCTACCCTGACATAGTGATCATGTACTTTAAATGCAATATATCATGAAGAAAGGTGGCTCCAGTCCAGATCATCCAAGTTTGAAAAGGCTGTACTGCTCTTTCCCATCCCCTCTCCTACCTGCAGTAGATACCGTTTCCACATGAATTAATCATTACAGCTACCCTCTGTGTATTCCAGATGGGCACACCTTGCAAAGAGAACTTGGACCTTTCAGTATCATGACTACAAGTACAAAATTTCCAAGCCTGGGATTCCCCCCTCCCCCCCCCAAAAAAAAATCTCTCTGGTCATCTACAGGACACGGAAAGCGTAACCTGAACCAGCCTAGAAGCTCCCACCCTCTCGGGGTATAGCTGTGCATGCCACAGGGCCAGCCCACAAAGGTCCAGCCTGCCTCTGAGTGCTACTATGAATTCTCCATCTGATTTCCCGGGTGAAGCCATCACAAGGATGATGTAAGGACCGGCTCTCAGTTGCCATGGGAACTGGTTTCATCAGCATCTCAGCCCGCCTGGAAGATTTGCATACATTATGTCACACAGAAAGAGAAAGTTAAACTGACTTGAAGTGAACTGCTTCTCACTGGCTACTGTCCGCAGCGTGGTACGTCCATTGCATCAGGATTCTGGGGCACTGTAGAGACAGGTCTGATTGTTAATGCTCACTTGCTTTTGCTCAGCAAGAATGGGAGCCCGCTAGGGAAAGAGACGAGGTCAACCAAAGGAACAGCGTGACCGACTGTGGAGCTGGGGGTTGCATTCCTTCTCTGCATCTTAGCTCTTCTGCTGGCAGGATGGTCTTGATTACAGGCGCAACGCCCAAGGCTGAGGCAGCTGAACTGCATGTCTGATGGTATCCACCCCTCCAGACTCTCAGGACTTCTTCACCCAGGGCCCTCGAGTCACTGTTGCGTGTCGCAAACTCATTTCCCCTTAGCCTGTCGCTGAAGACCTGTGTGTCATCACCCTTTCCCTCTCCTCCATTCAAATCAGCCAGGCTGGTCCAACCCTACTGATTTTCTAGACCAATAGAGTACAATTTCCAAAATGATGACAACTTTCCTTCCTGGAATCTCCCACAAAATGTGCATATATATCAGGGGTTTTTTTTGTTTTTTTTTTTTTTTTTTTTTTTTTTTTTTTTTTTTTTTTTTTTGGTCACCAGGGATTGAACTCAGGGGCATGCGACCACTGGGCCACATCCCCAGCCCTTTTTTGCATTTTATTAGAGACAGGGTCTCACTGAGTTGCTAAGTGCCTCACCATTGCTGAGGCTGGCTTTGAACTCACGATCCTCCTGCCTCAGCCTCCCAAGTGCTGGGATTACAGGCGTGCGCTGCTGCGCCCCGCAAGCACTGGGTCTTAATTTGAGCTGCTGTTCGCCCAGTGGCTCCTCCATCTTCCTCACCACTCACCTAGCCCAGCACCTGCCTCAGCCTCTCTGGACATCTTTCCCTTTCTCTCTAGGCTTCAGTCACACCAGCCTTCTTTCAGTTCCTCAGACACACCACGTCCTTCCCCACCACGAGGACTTCCTGCTTGTTCCCATCCTGAGTCACCTTTAAGTCTCATCTTAAATGCTACGTCACCAGAGCAGCCTTCCCTCACCCATCAGAGTGAGATTTCCCTGGCTTTCTTGGTTATTCTCTGAATGGTAGTGACACTCATTGCCTTCAGAGTTATTTTGTCCTCTCCACATGCAGTTGTCCATCGTGACTAAGGGGGATTAGTTTCAGGACCTCCAAGAGTACCAAAACCCTTGCCGGGCATAGTGGCGCATGCCTGTAATCCCAGCAGCTCAGGAGGCTGAGGCAGGAGGATCATGAGTTCAAAGCCAGCCTCAGCAATGGCGAGGTGCTAAGCAACTCAGTGAGACCCTGTCTCTAAATAAAATACAAAATAGAGCTGGGGATGTGGCTCAGTAGTTGAGTGCCCCTAAGTTCAATCCCCCGTACTGCCCCCCTCAAAAAAAAAAAAAGAATACCAAAATCCACAAATGCTCAAACCCCTTGTATAAAATGGTATAATATTTGATATTACCTACACACGAGCATTTACACTGTATTCTAAATCATCTCTAGATTGCTGTGAAAATAGTTACTATATAGTATAAAACAGTCCATATGTTTTCTTTTTTAAAATTAATTTTTTAATTTGTTTTAATCCATAATGCAATTTTTTCTTTTTCAAATAGATGCAACCCAGGGATGGTTGATAGAGAGGGCAGACTGTTTGTTCCTACTTAGCTCCATGAAGACATCTGTTCATGATCATGCTCACAGAACCCTAGCACAGTGCCTGGTCCATAACTGTCCCTGAACAAGTAACTGTGAAGTAAATAAATGCTAATTTAAGTCAAGCAAGGATATTTTAACTGAGGTGCTGTGGAGCCCAGGCATGTCAGAAGGCTCTTCTGGCAAACAACCTGACCAAGGGAAGTGGGGACAATACCTTCCCCTTAGACAGAAGTGTTCAAGGACAGTGATTGAGATGGAGAGTCTCTACTGTGCCGCCTCACTGCTGGCAGACACTAAGCAAGTTATTCATTCTTGTCTCCCCACTCGCTCCTGTCCTTGCCTACAAAAGGGTTGTCCTAAGAACTGTGAAGGCTTAAGTGTTGTCTGGCAAGGAACGAGCATCCAAAGTACAAGTCAGCTCGGTCATTAGCCCAGCGTCCAGGGTCTGGACCACGGAGGTCCACTTATCTCACTCAGGGGGAATTTCTGCCTTAGAAACTGGTGGGTCCAAATGATTCTTGCCCATTTTAGAGTACAAAGTTTATTGCAGAGAGAGAGAGAGAGAGAGAGAGAGAGAGAGAGAGAGAGAGAGAGATTCCTTGGCAATTAATTCCCAGACCCATCAGTGTGGCTGGCTCAAGTCACGATTGGAACTGAAAAGAATCTCTTCTGGAGCTTTGTTTATGCAGTTGGATGAGGACACGGGGAACCTTGGCTGGACTGTGGCCGTTTTCTTCCAACCAGGCTGCACTAGGCCCAAGCTCACAGCTGAGGGCGTTTCCTGGCTCTCCCACCCTTCGCTTCCTCCCTGGTAACCAGTCCTCTCCATTTCCTGGTGCAAGAAGAAGCTGAGTGCACTCAGGTGTCTTTACAGTGGTCCCTGGGGAGCCCTGGGGCCCGGGCACTCACAGTCACAGAGGAAATGCCACGGGAGGGGCTTTAGGTCTTCATCTGCTCACCCAGAGGGTTCTCTCCACATCCCTCTCCTCCCCAGGAGCCATCCCCAACTCCCCTCCCTCCCCCCTTCTTTCTCCCTATCTATCTATCTATCTATCTCACTCTCTATTTCTCTCTTTCTCCTAATCTCTCTCTTTCTGTCTCCCAATCTCTCTCTCTCTTTCTCCCCCCCTTTCTCCCAGTCTCTCTCCTTCTCTCTTTCTCCCAATCTCTCTCTCTCTCTATCTATCTCTCTCACTCTCTTTCTTTCTTTCTCCTAATCTCTCTCTTTCTCTTTCTCCCAATCTCTCTTTCTGTCTCCCAATCTCTCTCTCTCTTTCTTTCTCCCAATCTCTCTCTGTCTCCAAATCTCTCTCTCTCTTCCCCCCCCCTTTCTCCCAGTCTCTCTCCTTCTCTCTTTCTCCCAATCTCTCTCTCTCTCTATCTCTCTCACTCTCTTTCTTTCTTTCTCCTAATCTCTCTTTCTCTTTCTCCCAATCTCTCTCTCTCTCTGTCTCCCAATCTCTCTCTCTCTTTCTCCCCCCCTTTCTCCCAGTCTCTCTCCTTCTCTCTTTCTCCCAATCTCTCTTTATATCTATCTATCTCTCTCTCTCACTCTTTCTCTCTTTCTCCTAATCTCTCTCTTTCTCTTTCTCCCAATCTCTCTCTCTTTCTCTTTCTCCCAATCTCTATCTATCTCTCTATCTCTCTCACTCTTTCTCCTAATCTCTCTCTTTCTCTCTTTCTCCCAATCTCTCTCTCTTTCTCCCCCCCTTTCTTCCAGTCTCTCTCTTTCTCTCTTTCTCCTAATCTCTCTATCTCTCTATCTCTCTCACTCTCTTTCTCTTTCTCCTAATCTCTCTCCTTCTCTCTTTCTCCCAATCTCTCTCTTTCTGTCTCCCAATCTCTCTCTCTTTCTCCCAATCCCTCTCTCTCTCTCTCTCTCTCTCTCTCTCTCTCTCTCTCTCTCTCTTCATCCCCCCACCCCCCAGTGGCTTAGCTAAGGATAAAGCCTCTTCAAAGCCTCTTCTGCAACCTGAGAGACTCTGGGCTGGCCTGGCTTGGTGGATGGTGATGGAGGGACCCAAACACATTTCCATCCTGCCTTCTCCACTCACTCGCCACATTTCTATGGCGAGTTACCTTTACACCTCTGAGCCTCCGTTTTCCCATCTGCAAAGTGGACAGGATCACGTCAGCTTCATTGTTTCATTGTAAGGACTGGATGGGAAAAAAATCACACGGGAAGCACACAGTATAGGACCTGCTCCACGGAAGCACAGGCAAAGAAGTCAGCGGCTTCACTCTCCAAGTCTCAGCCTAAAAACCTCCTCTGCTGCATGTCCCTGACCGTGACACCAGACCTGGGTCTTCTAACGCACCCTGCTCTGCTGTCACTGCAAGACCACATGGGCATTGCCTCTTGGCCTCTAGGTTGCCTCCTAGTATCCTGAGCACACTACCAGTGGGAACTGGACTTCTCCTCTGGCATCTCGATGGGCACAAAGTAAATGCTCAGTTAATATTTTGTCATGAGAAACTGATCAAGCAAACAATCACATAAAGTCAACATGGTTGTTAAAACTTGGCTGTGTTGATATTTATAATTGCTGCATTGTAAGACTAGAAGACTCACTTGGTAACCAATTGCTTACCTTTTTGTATTACTTTTTTTTTTTTTTTTTAGTACTAGGGAGTGAATCCAGGGGTGTTTAGCCACTGAGCCACATTCCCAGCCCTTTTTATATTTTATTTAGAGACAGGGTCTCACTGAGTTACTTAGGGCCTCACTAAATTGCTAAGCTGGCTTTGAACTCACGATCCTCCTGCCTTAGCCTCCTGAGCTGCTGGGATTACAGGTATGCCCTACCATGCCCTGCATATATTACTTAATCTTAATAAGAGGCACAACACATTGGCCCACATCCTGTGCAAACTGTGACCTCAGCCTTCTCTCCATCCTCTGAGGTATGCACCACTCACAGTCCCATTTCACAGATGAGGAGACTGAGGATTAGACAATTGAAGTAGTTGTCCAAGATCATTCAGGAGATAGAACAAAGCTGGGATGCCCACCCAAGACTGTTCAACCCGAGGGTCTGTCTGCTATGCTGCCTCCCAATGAAACTGAAACTGAGGAGCTGCATTTCCTTTACACTACATTTCTCTGGCCTCCCAAATACTATAGAGCGGGCACGCCTCTTCCTCTGGCATTTACGTGGTGATCGCAGTAAGGCCAGAGTGTCAATTCCTCGGTGACTAATGGCCCCTTCCCTACCACATTTTTATCTTGCTTCATCGCCCCAAGCAGAGTAACTCCCTGGCAGAGTGCTTAGGTCATGGCTCTTCTGTCCTCAAGATTTAAAAGGAACATCTTTTGCCTATTAATGAACATAAATAAAATAGAATTTGTCAATTTGGTTGTTAAATATTTAAGTAGAATGACTGAAAAGTCGCTGTGCTTTGTACTATTCAATTTTTTAAAAATTCAAATAGAGACAGGGTCTTGCTGAGATGTTGAGGCTGGCCTCAAACGTGTTGCCATCCTCCTGCCTCAGCCTCCAGAGTCGCTGGGATGACAGATATGACCAGCACACTTTTTTTTCTTTTTTATAATACGAACAAGAGCAAATAAAGAAAGATAAATAGATAGAATTTTTCAAAACCAAAAAGTAGAGAGAAAATGATAGGGCAGGAGGCTGAGGGCCATAGTTATCTTGCAGAGCCGATTTCTAGAGCAAGATGCAATAAAGGCCCAGATGAATGCAGATTTCCTACCAACAGAGAAACGAATGCAGCAGCAACTGGGTGAGTCTCGCTAACAGTCACAATGGAAGAGGCTCCAATCAGAGGTCCTGATCTTGGGTCAAGCCTTTTCTCACCTGGAGAATCCTACCCGCTCCACAGGATCTGCTTAACTGTACAGTGGTCTAACAATTCACCCTCTCCGCGTAGGGTGGCCAGGTGATGTTCTGTCATTGGTGGGTGCAGTAGATGTGGTAGGGGAAGGGCGACCACCAGCCAGGGCAGGCCTTCACCTGGGCCTGCCCTCTCCACAAGGCCCCACCCCGTGCCTGGCTCCACCTGGCTCCACCTGTTCCAATGCACAGCCGAGGTCAGGTGTTCCCACACCTCCCTAGCATAAGCATTTCTACTCCGGGCTAACCTACCGCCCCGGCACACCCACTTCCTACAGCCCAGGGCACACCCACTTCCTTCCTTGCCGCGACACCTCTACCTTTCACCTGGATTAACACAAAATTGCAGAGAGGAAAAGAAAAAAGTTTTCATATGCAAACAGCACAATCGATGCCAACCGGTAGCCTTGACATTACCTGCAGCCAGTCCAGTTGAGCAAGCCAAAGATGTCCACTTGCCTGATGAAATTCAGCAGGGACTACCTCCAACACCCTTTGCCTTCCCATCGTGGCCAAGAAAGGAAGGGCGACTCTATAGCTATGTGCTCAGAGTCATTGTTGAGGGGAACAGGGGACAGAGACTTGAAAGGCCCTTTAAAGATGAAGCTGACTCCGGGACTCTTACACAAAGCATCAAAGCAATAAATAGGCATTTGAAGCATATTTGGAAGGTTAAATGTGCTCATTTCCAGCAGTCTTCTGCCTCTGGGTAGGACTGCTCTTTCTCCATCCCCACCACAAAAGTACCAGTGACCTGGTGACTTACACCCCAGGAAATGCTCTATGCATGCACACAGAGAATCATGTTGGAAATGTGACTCGTGATCTAACCGATGTGCGTGTGATCCTGGAAAGCAAACCCACAGCCACTCCACAGGCCACCTTCTTTGCGAGTCTCCTTCATGTCCTCTTTGGGGAACTTCTTTTTTTTTTTTTTTTTTTTTTCTGACTAGAAGAGTCAGTCAAGTTCATGGTGGACATTTTGGAAAAATGAGGAAAACATAGAGAAGAGGACAAAAATCATGCCCACTCATGCTGAGGTAGGATGGAAACCATAAGGATGTGCGACTGTGAGGAAGTGTGAAGATTCAGGGGCGGCCGTGACCCAAAGTCCAGATCTGAGCCTCGTTCACGTACCTTGATCACAAGCAGCGTTATTAAATCAATTGTTAGACTTGTTAGATAAATTCTGGCACAGGCCACACCCCCCACGTGCCTTAAATTGGCCACGCCCCAAGAGCCTCAGGTTATCCGGTGAGCCTGAGCTTTAGCTTCCCGGAAGTGCCCATCTCCCGTGAGAACCCACCTTTGGCGGGCTCTGAGTCCCCGCCCTTTCTGATCCGGGGAATTCACCCAGGGGCGGGGCTCGCCCTTTCTCAGCCAATCCCGAGCCTACAATCCCACTTCGGACCTCCAGCCGCCTATGGAGCCTGGGGTCCTTTGGACCACCGGAGTCGCTACTTAAACCCCCCCCCGCCCCCCGCCGGGCTGGGACTCCTCCCTTTTCCCCTTTGCCACCTTCTTCTGGACGGCTTTCCTTCCCCCTTTCCCCTGTTCCCTTTCCTTTCCCTTCTCCCCTTCCCCTTTTTCCCTTTCTTTGCCTCTTCTCTGCCCTTGTCTCCCCACTGGTTCCCCTTCCCTCCTTCTCCTTCCCCTCGCTCCCCTTCCCTCCACCCGCCCCCAGTCTCAGCGGGCGTTAGAGGCCATTTAATAAACCCCTTTGCTACACGGCGGTTTCTGGTGTGGGTGTTTTGCCCTTCATAGACCTTCCCCACAGAATCATCAACGCAGTACTACTTAAATCCACAAAAATAACACGTCGACATTGGAGAAGAAAATAACCCCCATCCTGGTTCTGGTCAACATGCCCAGTTACCAAGAAGGATTAAAAACACCCTCTAGATCAAGCCCCTGCCCTACTGGTCTTAGGTGTCTGAACACCCCCAGCCAAGGACAAGCTCACGCCTTCCTCCCCGAGGTCCACACGCCACCCCGACTCTCAGAGTGTGCTTCTCTCTTTCTCTCAACAAAATCAGTATTAGTAGTTCTTCTTTAAAGGTCTTTTAGAACTTGGCTGTGTAAAGCCAGGTGCGGTGGCGCACGCCTGTAATCCCAGCACTTGGGAGGCTGAGGCAGGAGGATCGCGAGTTCAAAGCCAGCCTCAGCAATGGTGAGGCACTTAGCAACTCAGTGAGACCCTGTCTTTAATAAAATACAAAAAAAAAAAAAAAAAAGGGCTGGGGAGGTGGCCCAGTGGTCGAGTGCCCCTGAGTTTAATCCCTGGTACCAAGAATAAAAAAGAACTTGGCGGTGTATCTATCTGGTCCTGGGCTTTTCTTGGTTGGTAGACTTCTGATGGCATCTTTTATTTCATCGCTTGAAATTGATCTGTTAAATTGTGTATATCATCCCGATTCCATTTGGGCAAATCGTACAACTCTAGAATAATTTGTCGATGCCTTCGATATTTTGTATTTTGTTGGAGTCCCAGTTTTCAAAGTAATTTCTGATTATCTTCTGTATTTCTGTAGTGTCTGTTGTGATATGTCCTTTTTCATCACGTACGTTAGTAATTTGCGTTTTCTCTCTCCTTCTCTTCCTTAGCCTGGCTAAGGGTCTGTCAATTTTATTTATTTTTTCAGAAAGGCCAATGGGAAGGGAGGGAAAGGGAGGGAGCAAAAGGGTAAATTTAAAAAAAAAAAAATAGATGGTAGAATGAGATGGATATCATTACCCTAAGTGCATGTATGAAGACATGAATGGTGTGAATATACTTTGCATATAACCAGAGATAAGTAAAAATGTGCTCTATAAGTATAATATGGAAAAAAATGAATCAAAATAAACTCTAAATTGTTAAAAAAAAAAAAAAAGTAAAATAAAATCTAAGTAGAGGTATTGGGATTAGATACATGAAAAATAAATCTATCCATGCCCCAGCAATGGCATCAAGGACCTTCACAGCCCAAGCTGGGGACCACTCCCTTTTGGAAAGGACCTCCTCAGGACCCCGGTCCCCTGACAATACTATTCAGATATACCCTATTACTGGTTTTTCTGGAAAAGCATGTAGCTACAAGGTGGCCCACAGTCCTAGGCCAGAAGTGTCCCTTCAAAGGTGTTCTGAGGAAGCAGCCTTACCTCCTTATCCATGGGGTCGCCCTATTTTGTCACTTTATCATCAGCACTAATCACTTGGGCTCACCTAGCGGACACACCTGTGGCTCTGGGTTCCACCTGTCTCTGCCCAGCTGGCAAACCCATGCCGCAGGGACCATGACCCAGTCCCCGCTCAAGGCCAAAGCTGACTTGTCTAAATCTTCCATGGCAAGCCCAGACTCCTTGTGCGGGAGTGATATCGAGGTACAGGAAAAAGGGCTAGGGCAGCAGCTGAGTCAGTTTTTATTTTTTATTATTATTATTTATTTATTTATTTATTTATTTATTTTTGTACCCAGGGATTGAACTCAGGGGCACTCGACCACTAGGCCACATCCCCAGCCCTTTTTTGTATTTTATTAGAGACAGGGTCTCACTGAGTTGCTAAGTGCCTCGCCATTGCTGAGACTGGCTTTGAACTTGCGATCCTCCTGCCTCAGCCTCCCAAGTGTTGGGATTACAGGCGTGCACCATTGTGCCGTGCTAAACACTTATGTTTTGAAGAACACATGATTTCTCCTTTATTTGAAATGTGTGATAGAAGCTCAAAGCAATCTTTTTTTGGGGGGGTGGGAGGGTAGTTTTGTGGTCAAATAGTTCTGCAGTTATTTTCAGTTTCTAGGGGGATAGCCAGCCTCTAACAGCCTCACCATCAACCACAGTATCCTAGCATCTCAGAGGAGTTTCCTTTCCCACAGGGGGAGCAGCGTAGGGAGCTCAGGGGCTCTGACTCAGCTTGCCTGGGGTCAGGGTCTGGATCATGAAGTGGGACAAGTTGATAGACCTCTTCTGAGAATCCTGGGCAATGGACACGCCACTGTCATTGCCAGAGTATTGCCTGGCCATGTGCAGTGTCTAGAGATTAAGGAGGCCCAGGATGTCTCTCCAGTCAATGGAACACGATTGTGCGGACTCTCAAAGTGTCAGCCATGGGCTAGGGGCGGTGGCACACACCTGTAATCCCAGCACTTGGGAGGCTGAGGCAGGAGGATCGTGAGTTCAAAGCCAGCCTCAGCAATGGCGAGGCACTTAGCAACTCAGCGAGACCCTGTCTCTAAATAAAATACAAAAAAAGGGCTGGGGATGTGGCCCAGTGGATGAGTGCTCCTGAGTTCAATCCCCAGTACCAAAAAAAAAAAAAAAAAAAAAAAAGTCAGCCACAGGACCCACACACAACACCTGCGGATGGCCACGAGTCTCCACTGTTAGAATACGGACTCAAGAGCGCCCCTCGGATCTTCTGATCTTCCTCTCTGAATTCCACGGCTAACCAGCTGGAGCTTGTTGTTGTGAGACACAGATCAAGTCTGAGAACTCCTTCCACCCTGGTTGAACTGGACTCATCAAAACAGTCCCACGGGCAGAGATGAGGTGGGCGCGGTTCATCTTTCTCACCCCGGTGTCTGGATGTGCAGGCGAATGAGTGGCTTAGTCACAGCCGCGGGCTTCATGGTATAAGGACTGTTAGGAGCTGGGTTCTGCCCCTCTCCTTACTTCGCTCTGTCTCCTTCCGCTCCTGTCATCTTTGATGTCCCCTTGTGAGCTACCAAAAGCCTTTGGGGGATAGGATGGTATTAAAATACATAAGTACAAACAGCCTTCCTAAGCAGTTAGCCAGGATGCGAGTTAGGTACATCCTACCAGATTCCATTCAATCTGCACAGCCAGTTGACAATCGGGTGCCATTACTATTCTTCACATGTTGAAAAGAAGTTCAGAGAAATGGAAACTGGCAGAGCAGGTGCTGGCATCCAGTTCTCGGTGGCTCCAGAACCACACTCTGAAACACCCACGACTCCCTTGGAGGGAGTGAACACGGATGCCCCAGCTTTGCATATAGGATAGGCCCGGGGGCTGCAATCTCAGTAGATCAGAGACGCTGGGACTTACCTTGGAGCCTCTTTTGCATAACGAGCACACTGCTGCTACTGAGATCTAAAGCTACCAATCACACATTTTCTAGAATTTTGAAGATGCTTTTTTATGAACTCATGAATGAAATATTTGTCATTCCGGACCTGATTCATCCTATCTTATGTGTGACACAAGGGCTCGTGTGTGGTGATGCAGCCACGGTGCGTGAACAAGTGAAACTATTTCATGTCGATTTCATATGAAGTGTTCTGTTCAGTACCCTCTGGGGTAGACTGGGGGAAATGAATACATTATTACAGAAGGAATTACCACAAGTTGTTACATATTTCAGTAAATGTGCACGATATCATAGTAACATCACACACACACACACACACACACACACACACACACACATACACATTGCAGTAACAACAACAAAATCAAACAAACTATGGAAAGGCCCCCTAGATATACCAACTGTGAAGAACACACATGGGTCCCTGGCCCCTCACACCTGCTCCTGCTAGCACCTTCTATCTCTCCCTCTCTCTCCCTCCTCACTCTCCCTCCCTCCCTCCCCGCCTCCCCCCCCCCCACCACACACACAATGGTATTGTACGACCAACATATAATGCAACCTCCTTGGTTCACAATCTCCTGGATAGGAGACTTCATTTTGGGAAGCCTAGAAAACAAAAAGAGAATAGAAGTCGCTCTGAGCTGGAGGCAATGTCTCCACCCTCGGTCAAAGCACAAGGAGGATAACCGGTGGGACCGCCAGCTTAGCGGCCCCGCCCTCCCCGTCCAGGACCGACGGCTGGAGGGAGGAAGTGTGAGGTTGGGAAGCTCCGCCGCTCTCGCTCGGGTTTCTCTTTTTCCCCCGCGACTAACAGTACGAGGAAATTGGCCCGGAAATCTGCGCCCGCCCGAAACCTGGAGGGTCCGGCTCCAGCCCCAGGAACTTCCCCCGCGGCGGGGCGGGCGCGGGATGGAGAAGTGGCCGGCGGAGCTGGGCTCCGGGCTCCCGCGCGCCTCGCCGCAGCGCCCTCTGTCGGCGGCTCCGGGACGGCCGCGTCTGTGCGGCAACTTAGGCGCGCGTTCCTGCAGGTGTGCAGGTGGCTGGCGGGAAGGGAGGGCTGCCACCAGCGTCCACCTCTGCGCACCTCTCAGCCACTCGTATCCCTCTAGAGAGGTGTCTTTATCCGCTGATCCTCTGCGTCTACCCAGGGCTCCTAGGGCCAGAGATGTGTGTGCCAATGAAATGAAGATCTAGCCTGGCTGCCTACGAGGGTATGTCCGGAGTGTGGCATAGGTTGTGGGAGGCGTGCCTGTGGCCACTTCACCTGCC
This sequence comes from Tamias sibiricus, assembly GCA_025594165.1. Classification (NCBI taxonomy): domain Eukaryota; kingdom Metazoa; phylum Chordata; class Mammalia; order Rodentia; family Sciuridae; genus Tamias; species Tamias sibiricus. The sequence continues at coordinate 20,592,141 of CM046662.1, forward strand.
CTGCCATCTGTCTATGAGTGAGCACCTACGAGCACAGGATGTGTCTCGGCAAGTGTTGTGTCTTGTTACTGTACACAAATTTTTATCATCTTCCCAGAGCTATGGGTGAATGTGCAATGGCGGGGAGGAGGCGGGTGGGTGTGGGTGTGCAGTGTGCATAGTTTGTGAAATCTAGATGTTAATGGAATCATGTGGGGTAAGAGGCCCCAGATGCACTAAGCCCTTTGCTAGTCATCTCCCTTGACTTTGGGAGAGCCATGGGTTTTGCTTTGGAGACCTCTAACATGCGGTGGCTCTATTCTGTCACAAAATAAGCTGCTTTTCCCCTAGTCTGTGGAATCCAGGGAGGCTGCCTAGAGCCATCTCTAAGCACCTTGGCTGTGATGTAAACCCAAAGAAATTAACATCCCCAGATCCTTCCTTTATCCCCACCCCAAAGTCATTTCCTCCTACCTGGGATTTTAATGTCTTCGTTCCCTTCAGTGTTATTGATACACACACGGGAGTGGGGGGCGGGGGGGGGGGGGGAGAGGAGGAACTTCTCGAAATTCCCCAGAAGGTTTTGAGAATAGTTGTCAATGTTGCAACTTGGAACAAGTCAGTTTCTAGTTTGGTTTTCCATCAGAAAGCTCAGTAGGGAGTGGGGTATATAAGCTCCAGGAGCAAGAACAGCAGTAGAAGAAGCAACGGTTCCAAGCCCATCTGACCCTGCAGCCTGCACCAAGACAAGGTAAGCTGCTCCCTGGGCCCTACCACCCCTTCCCTCGGGCCTGTAGGCTACTGTGCTACCCCTGTACTGGGCTGGTTTCCTGGAAGCTAACTTACCTATGGGACACTAGTGAAAACTAGGTACTTTGTATACAAAGCATCATTTTAAAAAGCCAATTAATAATAATTGTATACCAAGACCTATGCAAAAGCCCACATTGATAGAAAGGTTTGTTTTATGTCTCTCTGTGTATGTGTGTGTGTTTCTAAGTGTTAATGCCCATCAATGAAAGATTTGTATGCAGTTAAAGTCAGTGGTGCTTGCCGTTGAACTGAAAACTTTTTTAAAGCCTTTTGTGCCTGCCTTCAAGTTATTGAATTCAAAATTAGTTTTCATAACTGAATGTTACAGGCCGCATCCGCTCCCATACTTGGGATGGTCTTTCTAGTCTGTTGCTGAATCAACCAACTAGGTTCTCTGGTTCTTTGGCATTAAAAAAATTTTGAATCCACTTACAAAATGAAAAGCCATGGTAAGGTTTACAGCTATTTTCTGAAGAGCTCTAAAACCCATGAGAAGGGTGGGAGGGAGGTGATCTTTACTGGTGTCTCATACTTGCCCAGGTACAATTGTGTGCAATGACATGATCAGGTTAAAATCTCTCTCTCTTTTTTTTTTTTTTTTTTTGGTACTGGGGATTGAACTCAGGGGTCACTTGACCACTGGGCCACAGCCACAGCCCTTTTTTGTATTTTATTAGAGACAGGGTCTCACTGAGTTGCTAAGTGCCTCGCCATTGCTGAGGCTGGCTTTGAACTTGCGATCCTCCTGCCTCAGCCTCCCAAGTGCTGTGTGCCACAGGCGTGTGCCACCACGCCCGGCTTAAAATCTCATTTTAAACCCCAGTGGATAGCTCCCCTTTTTTTCAAACAAGAAATTTGAAGATAGTGAACAGAACGTGGGGACCCTCTCAGAGTTCATTTTATTGGGGTCTGAAATTGTCTGGCTTTCATACTACTGCTAATTCATGGAACCCCTCTAGGCTAGACTTTGGCTAGACTCTGGGAATAAAGCATGAAACAACACAGACGCCATCCCTACTATCAGAGAACTTAGTGTGGTAGGGCCCCCAAACCTTAAAAGAAGGAATTATGTTATTGTAAGTGCCGTGGAAGGAGGAGAGCAAGGAGCTGGGGGACCTGGAGTCCTTTGGGCACCAAGCTGGACATTTCCCATGAATTATTTCATTAGCTCCTTACCTCGACAGGATGCCCATTTTACAGATTAAGACCATGAGGCAGACAGAGATCTTTGGGACTCGCTAGAAGTCACACAACTAGCAAACAGCAGAGCTAGGATGCCAGTTCTAGGACTGGAGCCCTATGCATGTACCACCATGCCATCTGTTACTATGTCTTTTGGGGGTCTTGGGGTTTTTTAGTGGTGGTGGTAGTTTTTTTGTTTTTTGTTTTTTGAGGTTTTTTTTTTTTTGTTGTTGTTGGTACCAAGAATTGAACCCAGGAGTGCTTAACCACTGAGCCACATCCCCAGCCCCTTTTTTGTATTTTATTTAGAGACAGGGTCTCACTGAGTTGCTTAGGGCCTCACTAAGTTGCTGAGGCTGGCTTTGAACTCATGATCCTCCTGCCTCAGCCTCCCGAGAGCCTCTGGGATTACAGGTACGCCACCATGCTGGCTTGGCTATGTCTTTCTATTTGTAAATTACAATTCTTTCAAATTGAAAAGTAACGAGCAAAATAAAACCTGCAAAAGATCTGCTCATGATTGGTATGCCCGTGTTGACACCAGTGCTAGGCAGCATTGCACACCCCAGGAAGCAGGAATGCCTAATTGGGGTCCCTTTATTCCTCTTGCAAGGGTTTTAAGAGTTCAGGAAACATATGAAATTGAATGGGGAAAAAAAAAATCCTCAAGACTCTCAAATTTACTGTTCCAAGCAAATGTGGGCTGAGGGCTTCAGCTTCCAGTCCCAGCTAATCAATCCAAGAGCCCAAGGATAAGCTAATGTTGTGCCCTGTTCTGTTTATCTGGGTGTGAGTAAGGTAGGGACCCAGCCACCCCTTCCCACTGCTCTGTGGTTTGAAATGCAGGTGATGATGGAATGGCAGTTGTTTCTTAGAACCATGGCTGGGGCTCCCTGGGCCCTTAAAGGTAGTTTTCCTGCAATGCTCAAATGTATCTGAGGCCCAGAGAGGAGGTGCTTGGCACAGAGCCCAGGGAAAATCCCGGCATTGAGAGAGCCCAAAGGAATCACCAGGAGATGCCAGGAATCTCCGATGTTTCCATTGCCAGAGTGCAGACGGCAGTACTTTTTACACGTCCTTGTCATTGCAGCATCTCCGTGGGCATTTCCCTATAGCCTGGCATGACTTTTTTGGCTACCCATTGTGCACAAAACAGAGAGAGAGCCCATTTTTACCCCCTTATCTCTTCTGCCAGAAATGAGCTAATACATGATTGGTTGCCTTCTATCATGTCCTGTCATTGAATCCCCCAACAACCCGTTGAAATGACATGGTGCTTTTATTATGTCCATTTGATAGATGAGGAGACTAAGGTTCAGAGAGTGACTTGGCCAACACCCCCCATCTCAGGAGTGGTGGGACCAGAATGCAAGCCCACGTCTCTTTGACTCCAAGCCTATGGATGTACCAACCAATGCCCTTTGCCAACTAGAACCTCAGGAGCTTTATAATACAAGGGAACAAAGCACCTAGCTTAGCAAGAGTTCTGCCACAGCTGTGTTCCCAACCAAACAATGTCCATTTATAAGGTATTTGAGTGACACATTTAAGCCTCGTTCTTCGCGTGATTTACACCAACGGTCCCTGTAATCATGTTCCTGCAGAACATTGGTGTTCACCGAGATGGATGGAGGCATTTCAGAATGAAATCAAATCATCATCATCTCAACCTAATTTATAGGTGGCATGTAATTTTCACAGTCTAAAGATTTCTAGAAGCCCTGGATACGAATCTAGACTGTGTTCTAATAGAAAACGGTGGCTGGCTTAGCATGAAAGCATGCATTTCATTATTTCATGGTGCATCTATCATTATTTTATTGTCTTCTGCCAAAGAACACCTTGATTTTCAGGAGTTGTGGTTAAAGTAGTGACTCTTTTTTTTTTTTTTTTTTTTTCGTAGATGGACATGTATCTTTATTTATTTATTTTTACATGGTGCTAAGGATCAAACCCAGGGCCTCACACATGCAAGGCAGGCGCTCTACCACTGAGCTACAGCCCCAGACCAAACCAGGGACTCTTTAAAGTGTGGCCCCCTGGCCAGCAGTATCCGTTTCACCAGTGACCTTATTAAGAATGCAGATTCTAGCCGGGCGCGGTGGCGCACGCCTGTAATCCCAGCACTTTGGGAGGCTGAGGCAGGAGGATCGCGAGTTCAAAGCCAGCCTCAGCAATGGCGAGGCACTTAGCAACTCAGTGAGACCCTGTCTCTAAATAAAAATACAAAAAAGGGCTGGGGATGTGACCCAGTGGTCGAGTGCCCCTGAGTTCAATCCCCGGTAACCACAAAAAAAAAAAAAAAAAAAAAAAAAAAAAGAATGCAGATTCTCAGGCCTCGACTCAAGATGTGCTGGCTCAGACACTCAGGCCGTGAGACCCAGCAGTCTGTTTGGTAGGCTTACCGGGTATTCTGAAGTATGTTTAAGTTTGAGCACTGTTGGGTTACCTTATATGGGAATCATCTTGAAATATGGAGTCACTGCTGTTGAAACAAGAGAAACTATGTCAACACAGGTTTATTGTCAAAACTTGAAAATCCACTTCTGTGTGACCTTTCCCATTCCTAACCCAAGTCCTTTAGCCCTGGTTATCTAACTCATGCTACCTTGTGCTACAGTGATACAGGCTTATCACCCCAACTAGAGAGGAGGCATCTAGCATACTGACTTAGAAGAGACTGAGTAGAGGTTTCTGCACCTAGAAAGCAGGATGTAGGTGAAAACTTTCCACTCCCAACCACTGTTAGCTCAATGATCTTTAAGTATTATATTAAAATTATAGCAAGCACTAAATAAATACCTGTTGAATAGTGATCCAGAAAAGTTCACGTCCCTTCCCTGAGCTTATGTTTCTCATCTTAAAAAATAAGAGAATTGTGTCAGATGGCTTCAGATAGGTGTCTTTCAGTTCCAGATAGCCCATGAATCTGTCTGAAGATGTTCTTACCCAGAGACTAGCACAGGACCCCTGTAATTCACATCACATTTGCACGAGCGTGTGGAGAAAGTCAAGATGGAAAACGTAGATGATAGAATGTGGATATGACTCACAAAGCTAACTGCATAATGGTTGACTTCTCTCTCCTCCTTCCTCTTCCTTCTCTTGCCTCCTTCCCCCCTTTATAGATGTGTCTTCGGCAGTTGATCGTCTCCTGGGTCTCCCTGATTTTGTTGGCATCTCCCGTCTTGGCCATGTGGGAGCTGGAGAAAAATGGTAACCAACTTCTCATGATTCGCTGTAGAGGCCCCAGAGTCTAAGCCAAGGTTCTCAGGCAGCCCCTGATGGAAGTCAGTTGGCAATGGGCAATGAGCCCTCCTCAGGGAGAGCCCTCACGGGGTTTCCTTCCACCCCTGTAGGGTATCTACATCATTTCTCACGTTGGATGCCAGATAGGGCTTGTTGTAAACTGTGGTATGAAAAGAACTATGCTCTTCACTGGTAATAATAACAACAACAAATTACTAAGTAAATAATATGTGTTATTACGTATTATTCACTGATTGTCACTTGTACCTGAAAGACACTCAGATGTTGGAAGTTGCTCTCTTTCTGTAATAATGATGATCATTACTGTGTATCGACACAAGATCTCACTTTACTTCACAACAACCATGCAAAGTAGGGACTATCTGCATCCCATTTCACAGATGTTGAAAACTGAGACTCAAGAGATTAAGTACCTCACCCAATACCACCTACCTGGTAAAGGCAGAACAGAGTAGACTTGATCCCAATTCTGTCTCACTTCAAAATGTATGTACTAGCTGGGCGCGGTGGCGCACGCCTGTAATCCCAGCACTTTGGGAGGCTGAGGCAGGAGGATCGCGAGTTCAAAGCCAGCCTCAGCAATGGCGAGGCACTTAGCAACTCAGTGAGACCCTGTCTCTAATAAAATACAAAAAAAATGGGCTGGGGACTTGGCCCAGTGGTCGAGTGCCCCTGAGTTCAATCCCCAGTACCACACACACAAAAAAAAAAGTATGTACTTAAGTTATTTGAAAATGTGACAAGGACATAAAATAATGGTTTCCTGGGTCCTTGGAGAGTTGAGGCAGAGGAAATAGACATAAATTAACGTTGAGGATTTCAGCCGATGATCAGAAATAATGTTTTGATAGTCAAGTGAGTATAATCCTGAAATGGGTGACAGAAAGAACTTTGGGAACATTTCTTCATTCCAAAAAAATTTCAGAAAAAAGACAGTGCTGCCACCCATCCCGGACCCCACGAAGGTCAGAGAGTGTTAGATCTTCCCTTAAGGAAAGGCAAAGGCCAAAGCTAGATCCTTTCCCGCCCCAGGAGTTCTTGTGTGCTCAGGAACTCTGGCCTTTGCATACATAACCCCTTCATTCTGATTTGGTCAACCACAGAAATTCCAGAAAGTCAATGTGAGCAATACCGAGAGGACTTAGGAGGCCTCTTAATGAAGTCAAGCCCCTTCTTCTTCTTGCATTTGTTTTCCCTACCCTTGGGGCAAAGTCTTCTAGGGCTTCTGAGTCTTGTTGTGACAGGAAAATAACCATGCTGTTCAGTTGCCTGCGGGGACAAAGAAAAACTAGAGAAAGCCGCAGGTTCCCAGTAGTTTCACATCAGCAGAGCTAATCATTTCCAAAGTGTCAGACCCCAAGTGCTTTTCACCGCTTATCTGTGTTACCCGTTCAAGTAGCTACAAATCCCATGGATGTAAAGTGGTACCCTGGAATGCCAATCACAAGTGTCTCCATTTGCCGGGCATTTCAGGGCACTGTTAAGCTCTTATATGAATTAGCTTATATAATCCACACCTCGGCCCTTAAAGCAAGTACTAATATTTTTCTCCTTTTAAAGATGGTGCCATCGAAGCTTATGAATGCCCCTCCCCCACCGCTGCCAAAGGCCCCAAGCTAGTGGAAGGCCTAGAGCTGATTCTAATCCAGACCCATGTCACTCCGAAATCCAGGCTCTTCACCCTGAAGCTGTCAAATTTGAACAAGGCACCAAATTCATCTAGAGGGCTCAAAAAAGGCATCATTGGGCCCACCCCCAAGTTTCTGATTAGCAACTGAAAATTCTCATTGCCAACAGGTCCCTGGTGATGCTGCTGGTGGCAGTTGGACGATGAGGCTCTGAGAACCACTGTGTTGAACTATTCAGTGCCATTAATAATTGATGCACGGATAAACAAATGAAGCTTTGACATGCCATGCCCTTTGGAATGCTCTACCGAGCCATTCCTCCCCCTCAGTTTAGCTACTGGCTTTAGAGATCCAAGCCTAAGAGACAAAGGTCCAAGGTTTCGCTGTTCAGCCTCGTGTTGGACATGACCTTGTTGTTAGCCCCTTGGCCTCAGCGCCCTCTCCTGCAAAATGAAAAGACTTATGATCCACTGGGTTGCTTTCTAAGAGTATAAAACAGCTTAGAAAACCCAGAGATGATGAAAAATCTCCATTGTTGAGTTCCATGCAGAAGGAACTAAACCACTAAATCCCTGTAGAACATTTTTAAGAGAGTTTTCGGTGCAGTTGGCCGACTCTTTGGGCTGTGACTAATAATAATAACAAACCCAGTTTGCCACGGGCTAAGTGCCTTGGATGTACATGCTTCCTTCATTCAGTCCTCACAGCCGAACCTGCAACGTAGATACTGTTCATGAGATGAGGAGACTGAGGCTCCTGGTGGCTGGGTACATTTCTCTAGATCCCCTAACCAGTTATGGAGACTGACCAGGAAACCCTGTGTCTTTTACTACTGTTACTCTGTTAAATACTGCACCCTGCCTTATGCCCTGTGAAACTGAAATCGTGCTGGAAGTTTATCTCCACCAGACCTTTGGCAAAGAATCTTGTGCTGTCTGCATTTTTTTTTTTTTTTTTTTTTTTTTTTGGTGTGTCAAGGGCTTTTTTCATGAGCCCACTAATCATTAAAGGCAGACTGCCAGCGCCAGCTTATGAGTCCCCAGCAGTTCTAAAACTCTTTATTTCTCTGTTCCATGACCTTGAACCCAAGCAAAGCCATCCCAGGAAGCATTTGCCAAACACTTTTATAAGCAAGGCAGTGCTTAGGCAGTAGTGATGCCCAGGTGGTTCATAAAGCAGTCTTGAAGTTCATGGAGCTTACAGTCTGGTTCTGTTCTTCTGGTGCTCTCCAGTCTACGTGGTGGAGTTGGATTGGCACCCTGACGCCCCTGGAGAAATGGTGGTCCTCACCTGTGACACTCCTGAAGAAGACGGCATCACCTGGACCTCAGATCAGAGCAGCGAGGTCTTAGGCTCCGGCAAAACCTTGACCATCCATGTCAAAGAGTTTGGAGATGCTGGCCGCTACACCTGCCACAAGGCGGGTGAAGTTCTAAGCCAGCTGTTCCTGCTGCTTCACAAAAAGGAAGATGAAATTTGGTCCACTGATATTCTGAAGATCCAAAACGGTAATTGCATTCCCTGGGGGAGTATCATTTCTCTTCCCCTCAATAAAAGATACAGAAATGTTTTAAAAATTGAAAAGGCAAGACATAATTAGTAGAGTTGATGAAAGAACAGCAAGTCTTTATTAAAACCACCCGAAACCTCCATTTTCCTTTGCTTTCTGGAATTTGGGGGTTTGATCAATCATTAAAATTTCCTACTGGCAGTTCGAATGCTTGTCCTGAGGTTGTCTTTAAATAGCAGACATTATTGGATGGCTAATGGAAGTTAACCAGGCCATACAGTGCCTCGCTCAGCACTGGATGAATGCCAAAAAGAATTAAAACTTCTGTCCAAAGTGTCAAGTATGTGGCAGTAGCACTCTTGGCAGAATCAGCCTTCTATCGGGTCATTCCCCATCTTTGCAGAATTATCTGCCAGGGGGGCAGCATCATTTTCCAAGGAAATAAATGGAAGGATGTCACCCTGTACCCTTTGTTGACCTGTGACCAACCACAATCAAAATCTTCCTGGGAGACAACCCCTAAATATTGGATTTTTTTTATTCTTTTCAAACCCAGGACCTAAAAATAAGGCCTTTCTAAAATGCGAGGCAAAGAATTATTCTGGGCATTTTACCTGCTGGTGGCTGACAACAGTCAATACTGATGTGAAATTCATTGTCAAGAGCAGCAGAGGGTAAGTGAAACCGCTCCAGTTTCTCAGCATTTCGATGCAACTATTTTGTTAAGAATATAAGATGATATTCTCCAACAAGTTACTGGAAAATGCCATAATTTCACTCTTCTTTCAAGCTGAGTAATATTCCATTGAGTATATATACCACATTTTCTTTATCCATTCATCTATTGAGGGACACCTAGGTTGGTTCCATAGTCTGGCTATTATGAATTGAAGTAAGCCAATCCCACAAAACCAAAAGGCCGAATGTTTTCTCTAATATGCGGATGCTAATTCACAATAAGATGGGGGGCACTAGGGAAAAATAGTGTTACCCTAGATTAGGTAGAGGGAAGTGAAGGGAGGGGAAGGAGGGGGAAAGATAGTGGAATGAAACAGAAATTATTACTGCATGTATATATGTGACTACATGACCAATATGATTCTGCAACATGTACACTCAGAAAAATGAGAAATTATATCCCATCTATGTATGATATATCACAGTGCATAAATGCATTCTACTGTCATGTATAACTAATTAAAACAAATTTTAAAAATTGAAGCAAAAAAAGAATATAAGATGAAACTATCAGCGACTATCAGTTAGTGATAAGAATAAAAAAATCAATCCCATATTTTTTCCACCCCACTCTCTTGCCTAAGGCGAGGGAAACATGGAGATGGAAGCCAATCCCCTGAACAAATGCATGTGAGGGCAGGATATGGTCGGGCCCGAGAGCAGTCTCTGCTGTGCTTGAACCCACTCAGCCAAATTTCCTGGCAATGGCTCATTAAGGCTCATGGCACCACAGGGAGACGTAAAAAAGGAGAAATCAAAGCTACAAATGACTTGCCAAAATTGTACCTTGACTCAAAAATAGAAACAAGTGTTCTGGGGCATAGACCTTGGAGGCCCTAAAGCAGATTCCAGAACTCTGCGAGGCCTCCTGAAAATTTCCCACGGCTACTTCAACTCCTGTTTCCTCTGCTGACACTGCTAATCTGAGGTTCACTGTTTGTCCCACTTGAATCAAGTTTTGAGCAATCTAGAATAGCCCATCAAACCCGAGGTGAGCACCCCGGTTTTGCCACCATTGAATGGGTAAATTAAGTGTTAGGAGGTCTCACTTTCCCTTCTTTAAAATGAAAATGCTTGCTGGAAAAACGCTTATCCCAGTGCCTAAAGACACCCGTGCACGTCTTAGGTGACACTGTGACGTTTTTGGTAATCAGCAAAGAATGATTAAATAAAGGCTAGAACAATATACCCTGGCTTAATGTGCCTCCATGATCATCAATGACCCAATCTGTTCAGCCGTGAGTAGCTCTGTCATGGAGAAAGGGACAAGATGGTGACAAAATCATAGGTATATAATTTGATTCTATTTTAGTTTAATAAATTGATGTCTATATAGATAAAATATATAAACACATATATGTGTGGGTGTATGATTATACTGAATATTCATTGAAAAGATCTGCAAGGATTCAGGCTACACGTATTTATATGTGGGGAGCAAGCATGGGGAAGAGATGTACTTCCTTCATACACATTTTTTTTTTTTGTACTGAGGATTGAACCCAGGGGTGCTTAACCACTAAGCCACATTCCCAGACCCAGCCATTTTTAAAATTTAAAAAAAAAGAAAAAGATTTTTTTATTTAGAGACAGAGTCTCACTAAGTTACTTAGGGCCTCACTAAATTGCTGAGGCTGGCTTTGAACTCATGATCCTCCTGCCTCAGCCCCCAAAGCCTCTGGGATTACAGGCATATGCCACTGCACCTCACAATTAGTATACATCTTTATCATTTTTTTTTTTTTTTTTTTTTTTTTTTGGTACTGAGGATTGAACTCAGGGGCACTCGACCACTGGGCCACATCCCCAGTCCTTTTTTGTATTTTATTAGAGACAGGGTCTCACTGAGTTGCTAAGTGCCTCGCCATTGCTGAGGCTGGCTTTGAACTCGCGATCCTCCTGCCTCAGCCTCCCAAGTGCTAGGATTACAGGCGTGCGCCACCGCGCCCGGCTACATCTTTATCATTTTTAATTTTTATAATTGCTATGTATTAATTTTGTAATTAAAATTGGAGAAGTTATTTAAATATTTTAATAAGAGGATTTAAGCAAGGACTCTGGATCTAACACATTTCCAGGTTCTTTTAGGCCAAGGGTATATACGTGTAGCTTCCTATCTCTTGCAGCTAAGCCTATTCTCCTGGAAAGGGCTGTTTCTTACCCACAGCGGGGAATCAGTCCAGCTGGGCAAATCATGTTCCAGATACACCCTAGAGCCCGTACCTGCCTCGCTGACCGAAATCGCTGGGAACTCACCCACCAAATTGTAACACAGGAAAATTTCTGTCTTTGGCCTCAGCTCCTCTGACCCTCAAGGGGTGACGTGTGGAGAAACGACTCTCTCTGCAGAGAGGGATAAGAAGTACTCGGTGCAGTGCCGGGAGGACAATGCCTGCCCCACGGCTGAGGAGAGCCTGCCCATCACGGTGGTGGTGGACGCGATTCACAAGCTCAAGTACGAAAACTACACCAGCAGCTTCTTCATCAGAGACATCAGTGAGTTTGCATGATTTTCTGTGCTTCATAAGGAAAGACGCCATTTGTCACATGTTCACCAAGAGCGGGACACTGGGAAAAGGGGTTTACATGCATGCTCTTTATTCTGCAACACCCCAAAGATGATGGAGATACTTTATATCATCTGCATTGTAAAGAGGGGGAAATTGCATCTTTGAAAGATTAAGCAGCTTGCCCCAGAGATCAGATCTCACAGCTGGCGATTCAGGCCCAGATCTGCCCCTCTGGAGAAAGCAGGCTCTTTGCTGTGCGTCTGTTCTGCTACCCAGGTGGATGTCATTGTGGATCCAAGGGCTGCCCAATTATAATGTTTATATTCAGAACCAGAGCTTCCCTACTAATTACAAGTTTTCCAAACCAAAATTATTCCCAACCAATCTTCCTCTTGCATACACACACACACACACACACACACACACACACACACACACACCACATACACAAACAGAGAGAGATTTATATAAGCTTCTCCAAAAGGTACATCTGTTTTTTCTTTTAAGTGGCAGGTAGAGATATCACTGTTTGAGCCAGGTGCGGTGGCGCATGCCTGTAATCCCAGCACTTGGGAAGCTGAGGCAGGAGGATCACGAGTTCATAAGCCAGTCTCAGCAAAGGCAAGGCACTTAGCAACTCAATGAGACCCTGTCTCTAATAAAATACAAAAAATGGCTGGGGATGTGGCCCAGTGATCGAGTGCCCCTGAGTTCAATCCCCAGTACCAAAAAAAAAAGAGAGAGAGAGAGAGATCACTGTTTATTATTTCCATTACCATTTATTCATTGAACAGTTATCATGATAAACTATAACAGGCTCACAGAACTTGCTCTAGAACTTGTGAAGTCTGTATTTGGTAGGTGGGGACAGGGGGGTCTAGTTCCCAGAGGATGGCCAGGGAAGCCCTGTCTAAGAAGCTGACATTCAGCTGAGACCTCCAGGAAGGATATCAGTTGCATTAAGAACAGAGGGGAGGGGCTGGGGTTGTGGCTCAGCGGGTGAGCGCTCGCCTAGCACATGCGCGGCCGGGTTCGAACCTCAGCACCATGTAAAAACACATTGTGTACAACTAAAAGCAAATAAATAAATATTAAAAAAAAAGAAGAAGAAGAAGAAGAAGAAGAAGAAGAAGAAGAAGAAGAAGAAGAAGAGAGAGGAGAATATTTCCAAAGCACAGCCTAGGAGCCATGGTCTCTGTGTGGAACTGTGCTGGGTCTCCGGGGCCTGAGGCTATCCTGCAGGAGGGGTGCTCTCCCCTTGTGTAGAGAAGCCACCTACCTACCTACCTACTTGAGGATAGAGACTTGGAGATGCTCACTGCAGCGTCCTCCAGGCGCAGTACAGAGGTGGCGTAGGATAGTTGCCCAGTAATTACTCATAGAAAAAGAATGAACAAGCACGATCAGTGCTAACTCGTCCAACCCACCAGTGCCAAAAGCCATGACAAAATGAACGGAAGTGCGGCGAGTGGGCAGTCTCTCATCTCACCCCAGTGGGCAGCTCAGCTCAGCTCTGCATTTAAAGCCAAGTGTGGGATTCAGCACAGGGAGGGTGCCCGTCACTGCCGAGCCCAGATCTCAGAGTGTGCTCCTAACTAAGAACTTTCCTCTGAGCACTAAGCAGGGGCGGTTCCACCACCAAGGCTCATGGGATTGCGCAGCGATGAGGAGTCTGAGATTCTCTTGGAGAAGTGAAAGCTGTGGCCACTGATGCTGACGTCCTACACGGGCACCAGTGGGGAGCACCTGCAGGCAGAGGTGCCTCACAGGTGTGGCCAGCTGCTCAGAGCAGTTAACAACTCACAGCTGGTCAAAGGTGCAAGCGGGGATCAGAAGCCAAAACCCTAACTCCAAAGCTCCGTTAGGAAAATAAAGGTGTTTTTCCTTTTCCACAGTCAAACCTGACCCGCCCAAGAACCTAAAGGTGAAGCCATCAAAAACTCCTCAGCAGGTGGAGGTCAGCTGGGAGTACCCGGACAGCTGGAGCACCCCGCACTCCTACTTCTCCCTGACATTCTCTGTGCAGGTCCAGGGCAAGAAGTGGGAAACGGTAAGAGGCCAGCTAGGTCCAGCAGATTCTGGGGACAGTTCCGTAGGCCACGCCAAGGAGACGCATAGTGATAACAACTGATTTGCTACATTTTAATTGATGCGTTATAATCATTCATGATGGTGGGATTCATTGTAATCACTGCTAATTTGATTTAGCCCTTGATAGAACTGTGTCAAGGGCAAGTCACTTGAGGCACACAATTAACCCTATGAGGGCAGCCAGTATTACTTTCATCACTTCGCAAGTGAAGACCATGAAGATCCAAGAGGCTGTGACTTGCCCAGGATCACCAGCTAGAAAGTGGCAGAACCAGGACCCAGACTCAGTGAGCCACCCCATGGCCTCCAGGATGGCTGACCATTCATCCTTGCACTAAAACCCGTCCTGATACAGGAGATGTGGAATCCAGGATCCCAAAATGTTTTTTTCCATGGAGTGAATATAATTCGCCCTGTCTCACCCAATATGGGCAGCTCCTGGCTGTTCCACACATTGTAAAATCATGTCACCAAACAGCATGGCTGTACTTACAAGTCCAAAATGCTGGCTTTCCAACCTTTGCCTTTTGGCTCATACAAGTTTTCAGAGACACTTTTACAAAGCACTGCCCCCTTACACCCCACTTGTAAAATCACTGAACAAAGGTCTTATTCAGCATAGCATTTAGCATGTGGTAGAAATTTACGATTCAGTCACTCTCTGGAAAAGGGGAAGGTGGGAGGTGAGGCTATTCTGGAATAGATTTTACCTAGATATCACCTAAAATCTTGGTAAATATCTTCCTATTTAAGATACACATCACTAATAGGTGGTACTTAGTGCTCTCTTATGTACTGATGATTTACTGAGAGCTTTTACATGATTAACTTTAACTTTTGCAGTTCTATGAGACAGGCTTATTGTTTTCCCTGCTCATAAATGAGGAAGGACACAGAGAGCCTAAGACATTTCCCTAAAGGTCCACAGCTATTAAGTAGCACTGCTAAGGATCTAAAGGCAAGTCTGAGGGCTGTAAGGATTGGGGTATGGTTTCTGAATATGCAGGGGACAGCTAGAGAAAAGCTGTGTGAGTCCCATCAGCAGCTGAGTGCTGGAGTGACTGTCCACAGAACTTTGGAGCAAGGCCACTTGTAGAAAGATGTGAGCTAGACCAAACTGGTTCCCTTCAGGACTTACAAGGTAGAAAAGCCTCACGTGTGTTCAGAGGTTCTGCCAGTAAGTGGTGCAATTCCAAGAAGTAGCCAGTAGGTGGTGCAATTCTGCTCAGTGCCGAAACTGCCAGGGTCCCAAGACCCGGTTGGTTGGTTGGTTTGGAGAGATGGTGCCCTGCAGAAACAGGCGTAGCCTATCACGTGACTGCATCGCCAATGGACCTCACAGTTTCCACTCCTTTGCAGAGCAATACCTCAGTCACAGTGACCTGCCGCAAAGGTGCCAAGATCCGCGTGCAAGCCCGGGACCGATACTATAACTCAGCGTGGAGTGCATGGGCATCTGGGTCCTGCCCTTAGGTGAGCAGAACTAGGACGCCCAGCCCACACCTGTCCCAAGGTAGAGAACAATGATGGGGGTGCTGCACAGGAAAGGAAAGGGGGAGGGGGATGCCCGGCATAGGGACACCAGAGCCCAAAGCATTTATTCAATAACAGACACTGAATTGATGTCTGTGTTATGTCAGGCAGTGTGCTGGGCCAAGGGATATTGCAGTAAAGAAAATAGGCATGCGTCCTGTCCTCAAAGAGAGAGAGGAAGCCAAGAGTCAGAGCAAGGAGCACTTGGAGCTTCTGGGGGTTAGAACCTCATTCTCTGGGGTCCAGAGAAGCAACCCAATCACTTATTTTTTAAAGAAACACCCTCAAGAGAACCTCTGGGGAGGTGGGCACGGTGGCACATGCTTGTAATCCCAGTGATTCAGGAGGCTGAAACAGGAGGATCTCAAGTTTGAGTCCAGCCTCAGCAACTTAGCAAGACCCTCAGCAACTCAGTGAGACCCTGTCTCAAAATGAAGAAAATAAAAGGGCTGGGGATGTGGCTCAGTGGTTAGGCACCCCTGTGTTAGATCCCTAGTAAAAAAAAAAAACAAAAAAAAAAAAAAAAAAAAAGAACAAACCAACCTCTGGGGAACATGGTGTCCCCCAAATTCTAGGTCACATAAATAAGGGCTGGGCCTTCTGATATGGTATCCCCCAAACCCAACTGCCTGGGATCATGTGTGGTGAGAAATTAGAGGAACTCCCCACCACATTTCTCATCCACACAGGCTTTTCTCATTCTTTTCCAGGTTCCAATCCCAGGATGAAACTTTGGAGGAAAAATGGAAGATATTATGAAAAAAAATTCAAGACATATTGGAAGAAACCCAAAACGATATTTTCTGCTCGATTTGCTTTTAAAAATTTTTTAGGACCATGATGGTACCTTTGCTATATTTTTACATGTAGAAGCTATGTGCTCACTGACCCAATGAGCTAATTTATTTATAGATGTTTTTCAGCACTCTAGTTGCCACTGACCTTATTGCTATTTAAATATTTAAGTAATTTATGTATTTATTAATTTATTACTGTTATTTAAGATTTATGTGCCAGGATGTATTGAATAGTTCATATTCTCACGACCTGATCCACAGAAATCAAGCCCTATTATGCAAAATGTGAATTTCAGTGTTCTTTATACTGACCTCTCTCCAAGTGAGGCTGCAGGTGCACTGATTTTATGACAACAGTAACAGCACAATGCTGTGACACGGGCACTATTATCTATTTAGGCTGGATGGGAACACAGATGTTTAAATGGAGCTATGAAGCCATGAAGCTGTGGAAGAAATCCCAAAGGAGTTGATGCTAGATCCGCTGGAGACTTGCTAGCAGTGGCATTGATAAGCAATTCAGGGACATCTGTACTTCTAAGCAGATTTAGACTTTAGATTTAGCCTGAGTTTAAAAAGAGCTAAAAACAAACAAACAAAAATTAAAATTGAATTTCAGCCTCCCTAGTGGTTCTTCCTAAGACACGGGAGGGTGGCACAGGGACATCATAGAGATGTCCTGAAGATAAAAAGCTCTTAGGAATCAAGAGGGTGGACAAGTGTAGTCATGGATAAGAACGTTAAATCGTCAGAATTGCAGGTGGCAGCTTTATAGCCACACACAAAAGCAGGCAGATGCAGAGGAAACCATCTAGAATCACTTCCCCATCTCCACCAGGGATAGGACCAGACACCCAGAGAGGACCAGACAGTATCACTCCGTGGAAGTGCAACTTTTAAATAATGGACTTGCTTTCTGTAAAGGGATTAGGTTGGTTTTCTGTTTGTTTATTTATTTATTTATTTATGTTTGCGTTCTGAGGCCAAACTAATAAAAACTCTTTTATTGCAATCACATTTGGACTTTCTCAGCTGACTTGGGGATTCTATTTCCAGATCTACTGTGATGTCTTTTTTTTTTTTCCTCCTATCATTTAAAAATTGTCCCTCCTTGCAGCGATTTCATTTCCAATTTTGCAGAACTGCTCTTTCCCTTTATAGTATTTCCAAAGTCAGTGTCTTGCTGAGCTCAGGGAATGTCCCTGCAGGCTGACCAGTGGGGACTCTCTTTGCAAGGGCACTGAACTGCATTGTGCCCTGTTTAGGGGTTGAATGCTTTGGCTTCTTCCACCTTCTTACCCAGAACCATCTCCTGTGGTCTTCCTGATACCGTGAAGTAAAGCTCTTAACCTGGTAGAACATGGTTAGCCCATCTCAAAGGGCCAGCTGTGGTCAGGCACCGTGGGCATGCACCTGTAATCCCAGTGACTCAGGAGGATAGTAAGTTTGAGGCCAGCATGGGCAACTTTGGGAGACTCTGACTCAAAAACAAACAGGCACCCGTAATCCCAGTGGCTTGGGAGGCTGAGGCAGGAGGATCACAAGTTCAAAGCCAGCCTCAGCAAAAGCAAGGTGCTAAGCAACTCAGCGAGACCCTGTCTCTAAATAAAGCACAAAATAGGGCTGGGGATGTGGCTCAGTGTTCAAGTGCCCCTGAGTTCAATTCCCAGTACCCATCCCCCCAAAAAATAAAAATAAGGGGTGGAGATGCAGCTCAATGGTAGAGGACCCCTGGCTGAGTTCAATCCCCAGTACTGTTTAAAAAAAAAAATCCTCAAAGCTTCACCTCTAGTATTTATTGAGTCTCTGCCATGCATCTGGACATGTGCCACCTCCTGGGAATCAGGGAACTCCAACCAGCCAGGTGTTACCTTCCCCAAACAATGCTCATTCCTGCCACTCCTTCTAAGCCAAGGCTGGAAGGTCAACTTCAATACCATTAAATGCTGACATGTTCCAGGCAAGAATGAAAGAGAAGGACCCATGTAACCTGCAGTCATCCTGAAAGACTTTATAGACAAGGGAGAGGCCAGCTTTAGTCTCAAAGAATGGGAAAGGCCTGTCGATTTCCCTTTGGTGTCTCCTGTGAAAGAGCAAGTGGTCGAATCAAAGAGGACCAGATCAATTCCCTGCTATCCTGAAAATCCCATCTGGGCCTCTGTGCTCCAGCAGGGTAATTGGAATAGGATTGTTTGTTTATATTGCTGATGCTAAGTGTTCCCTGGAGCTCTTTCTTATTCTATTCTGCTCTAGCCTAGAGAAGCAGTGGAAAGTTTGTCACCCTACTCCAACCTTTGGAACACACCCTCCAGAGTTACCAGCCATACTTGACAGCACGTGGAGGGTTGATAACAACTATTTCCTCCTAGGGGTCTTTCATCTAGGGGTATCTTTAAAGCACTTATTGGACATTTAATGAACAATGTTAAGCAGGACAAAAATGTTGTCGCCTGAAGCGATGGCCGCTTGGAGCAAAGAAGCCGCGGGAAGAAGTTTAGAGACGAACTGGAAACAAATAGCTCTTTATTCTGATAACTTTTCTCTCTGGCTCTAACTACACCCCGACACGCCGTCCACGCTCTTCTAACCTCCAAAATGGCGCAGACCTCATCCGCAATCTCGCTCAAGTCCCTCGAGATCTCCGGCCAAGTCTCGCAAGATCCCGGGCCAAGTCCCGTGAGACTACGGAAGGCGCCAATGCCCAAACATGTCCAAAGCCAAAGCCCGTAGTCCACCGCAATTTAAGCCATCTCCCCAAACAGGGCTCCTACACAAAAATAAAATTGCATGTCATAAACATAGAGACTTGGGGACAGTTCCCAAAACTTCCAGTCAGTCAAGGACAGAGCTCCCATCATGCCCAGTCCTCTTCTGAGCTGACCTCTTAGAATTTGATGAATTTCAGAGCATGCAATGGAGAATCTTTGTCTTTTAATAAAAATGTTCTTCAGAACATTCCTTTTTGTTGAAAATCGAGCCACTACAAAAGGCATCAAACATCCAAGCAAGAGACCTCAGGACTGGGAATCAGACGAGCTGGTTCTAAGCCTGGCCAGATCTGTTCTGTGACCCTGTGACTTTGAGTAGGGCACGGAACACAACCAGCTGGTTGTCCAGTCAATACCCAGCTTTCTTCTCTCCTGATGCTCTTTAGCTCCACAGGCCGGAGCTAAGCAAACACTTTTGCAGCCACCCTTGCTGTTCAGCAAAGCCAGGAGATCCAGTCCTGGCCAACGAGGTGTAAGAAAATTCCACCCAACTTGCTGAGTGGTCTTTGGTTTTCCTGATAGAAGACACAGTTGTGATAAGAGTCACAACTAGCATCATTTCCCTCCTTCTCGATCTGAAGCCAGATTTAAAGATAGGTAGTGAGTGTAGTTAAGTAAATCGAGTCTAATAAAGAAAATGGAGTCCATAAAGGAAACGGAGTCAGTCTGAGCCTTGGGAAAACCAGAACAATGTTTGGGAGATTAAAATGTTTATGTCTGCTGGGGCTGGGGTTGTGGCTCAGCGGCAGAGCGCTTGCCTCGCATGTGCGCTGCCCGGGTTCGTTCCTCAGCACCACGTAAACGTAAATGCATTGCATTGTGTACAACTAAAGTAAATAAATAAATATTTTTTAAAAAAATGTTTATGTCTGCAAGGTCATAACCCAGCCTAAAGAATGTTAACGAAGCAGCTCCCGGCAAACAGAGAGGCTAATCAACTTGCCCTAAACCCTTCCTGCCAGATCACTCCTTCCCCACCTCCAAGGGCCCACCTGTGTCACACCTTTTGGCTTTCCCAGCACAGGCAGGATAGAAGGAGATAAGCAAAGAACTGTCGGGAGAGGCCCAGCGCCTGGTGCACGCCTGTAATCCCAGCACTTGGGAGGCTGAGGCAGGAGGATCGCAAGTTCAAAGCCAGCCTCAGCAATGGCGAAGCACTTATCAACTCAGTGAGACCCTGTCTCTAATAAAATACAAAAAGGGGCTGGGGATGTGGCCCAGTGGTCGAGTGCCCCTGAGTTCAATCCCAGGTACAAAAAAAAAAAAAAAAAAAAAAACAGGGAAAGACCAAAGACTTTAGATATAAAAGGGGGAAGACCTCCCCTTCCCATGGATTCCCACCTTCCGGGTCCCCTTCTCCCTCCTGGGGGACTTTTCCACTCTACCCTTGCCTCTGCGTGCTTCTTCTGTGTTATACTTCAACATCTGGGGAAGCAAAGACTTGTCATGGAGGTAACACATCTCTTGAGCAGATAAAATTTGGAAAGCTTCAAAGGATGCCTTGCACCCAGGATTAAAGTCAACATGCAAAAACTCAATGGAGAGAAAGATTCCGGACTCCAGCGGCATCGTAGAGAAGCCCTATAACTGCCTGCCCCAGATGTCCTGCTATGCTTTCTGTTGTGGCAACAAAACACCGCAGACCAGATAATTCACAAAGAACACAGATTTCTCTAGCTCATGGCTCTGGAAGCGGGGAAGTCTAAGAACACAGCGCCCCCAGCTGGTGGGCTTTCTGCTGCGTCTCGACGACACAGTAGGACAGGGTGAGAGGAGCAAGCAGCCAGCCCAGGTCCTTCTTCTTACAAAGCCCTCAGGGAAGCTCCACCCTCATGATCTCATCTAATCCTCATCATCTCTCTAAGGTGAGAGGTCCCACCTCCAAGTACCCTTAACAGAAGGATCTGGGAATTAAGTGTTCAACACACACTTTTTTTTTTTTTTTTTTTTTTTTTTTGGTGGTATTGGGGGATTGAACTCAGGGGCACTCGACCACTGGGCCACATCCCCAGCCCTTTTTTGTATTTTATTTTTAGAGACAGGGTCTCACTGAGTTGCTAAGTGCCTTGCCATTGCTGAGACTAGCTTTGGACTCACGATCCTCTTGCCTCAGCCTCCCGAGTGCTGGGATTACAGGTGTGCACCACCACGCCCAGCTCAACACACCAACTTTTGAAGGACATATTCAAACCACTGCAAGAGAGAAGACAGAGCCATGCTTGTTTCTTTTGTGCTGAAATACAAACCATAAAATTCACCGTTTTTGCAGTTTGGTGGCATTCGTACATTCACATTGTGGTGGCACCGTCACCACTGTCCCTCCCCACAACTATCTCATCATCCCAAAGTGAAACTCTACCCATGAAACAATAACTCCCCCATATTGGTTTTGAAAATAAAAAATGAATAAACCAAAAATTAAATAAAGACCTTCTCATAAACATCTATGACCCCTTTTGTAGGAAAGGCTGCTGTCCAAGTCAGGAAAAGGAGTCAGTGAACAGCACAGGAAGAAGCCTAGGGTTTGGCGCAGAAACATGGTTCTGCCCCTCACAGCTGGCACAAACCCAATGGAGGAACTCTGTCTCCATCTCTGGTGATGCTGGGTGGGGTCCTCGACGTCTGTGCTGTGCAAGAACAAGGAAGAACCTCACACACCCTCTCTGAGGTCGGCAAGAGTCAAACCACTAAGTGTCAGTTCCTCACCTCCCACTCTCAAGAAGATGGTGAAGAAGGTTGGGGCCCAATGCTGTCATTGGAGCATCTCAGGAGGCCCCTGACCACCCATGAAGGGGGAATCTCACTCTGGTAATACACAGGGGGATGCCATGGCCAGGGTCCTTCGACCAAGGGCAGCCTGAGTACCAGCAAAGGGGTGGAGTTGGAGGGTCTCCTGGCAAAGGCAGCTCTGCTATCCCTTCACTCCACACGGCTAGGATGTCTGCTTTGTCCCTGGCACCATCCTCAACCTCCTGAAAGAGCCCCGCCCTCACGTGGTTTCTAGTCTGCAGAGGACCAAATGCTTGAAGCCCTGGAGGCCACTTCCTATTAAGGAGACTACAAAGTGAGATCTTCATTTATTATGATCATCGGTTTAATGTGACTGGCACCGTGTTAACAGTAGCTATGTCCACTGACTAGCTTCTTTTTTTTTTTAATATTTATTTATTTACTTTTAGTTGTACACAAGGCCATGCATTTTATGTTTATGCGGTGCTGAGGATCGAACCGGGGCCGCGCACATGCTGGGCGAGTGCTCTACCGCTGAGCCACAACCCCAGCCGCACACTGACTAGCTTCTTGACCTTGAATAAGTTATGTGCTGTCCTCAAGGCGGAGTTTTCTCATCCTTCATAGGGAGTAATCACAGGGTAGTTGTGAGTGTGAAATGAAATGATGCTCAGTGAGCACTGGAGGAGCAGAAAGGGGACACACCACTTCTCAGTCATCACGGAGACTGTGGCCGGCACCCCCCCCAACAAAGACAGGTAAGCTGGAGAGAAGCGTGGCAAATCTGTTGAGCCAAAGTTATAGGAAGACATGAACGTCTTCAGATGTCAAGCCCCAAAGACCCAGAGAAAAAAAAATCTGTTTTTATGCATAAGTTCAATAAAAAAAAAAAATGGACAGCTCTGTAAATGTGATGTGAACCAATGGGTGTGATCTAATGATCATAGACGGGGGACCCAGCAAGACCTGTCTGATTGATACCTTTTGGTCTCTCCGTGCAAGGTATGCCTACCTCCCAGGCATGGGGCAGGACTCCTCTGGAATGAGGGTTTTCAAGTGAGAGTGACCTTTCCAGGTTTTACGGCTTTCTTGTGGGGAGAAGGGTCATTCCTGTGCACTGCCTTGGGAAGGGGAATTCTGGTCACAGTGACTCACTTTGGGGTAAAGAGGAACAGGAGACATGACGGCAGGAGAAGGTCAGAGGAAGACTTTGCTTCTGAAGCCCTTCCAGTGTCCTTTAGTTCCAAGTGCTCAATATGCCAAAGTGCCATGCTTGGCAGGATCGTTTTCTGAGCCCCAACACTGCGCAGCAAAGTATCTGATCCATACTAAGTACTCGATAAAGCTTATTAGTAGACTCGTACTACTTACAGCTTGAAAAGGAAAAAGTTTGATTCTCGACCCTGTGTTTCCTGCAGGGGTTGGGGAATGAAGGGTAATTGTTCCTAGTCCTGGGTGTCTCCGAGAGCTGAGCTGGAATAGAGGGGTCACTAATTAGCCAATGGAGGAGAAATGTGGCTTAGTTGATTGAGATGGAAGAGTCTCCTCAGTTTAGAACCCTTTCTTATAAATAAAATCTCAAAGACATCCATCCCTTTGTGGGGGATATCAAGGTGCAGGAACCCAGCCCCCTGCCTTCAGGGATTGCACAATTTGGTGAGAGAAAGGAGAAAACGTGGTAAATATATTTAAAAATCTCCTGGTCAGAATGGATGTATGTGTACCACTAATATTTCTTTTTACAAAGGTTTCCAGCTCCTGGGAGGAGCCCCTTCATTCTCTGTCACCTTCCCTGGATATAATAATTTAGCACAAATCTACTGATTCACCTTATCTATAAATCAGACTTTAATCATCTCTTTCATTTCAATACAGCCCTTCTTCCAGGACAGGGTTTGTGAGCAAAATGTATTTGGACAATACTTTCTCCAGAGGGTCACATTATGCCAAGGAAATGAATTCCCTCTCTCAGGCTCATAAAATGCAAAAATAAAATCAGCATTCGAGCCGAAGGCTGAGGAGACCACGCGTGCATATTAATGAAGCCTCCCTCTGCAGTGGCGGGCTGGGAGGCGCTGATCTGCATTTACCTTCATGCAGACCTGGGTACCAGTCGGCGCTGGGCAATCTGGCCACCTGCCCACTGCAGCACGCGGCCTCTCCATTGGGTGGATGGCAGTGTGGGAGGGGCCGCAGGGCTCTGCAGCTGCCTGCTAAGCTTCCGGGTCTTCATAAGACACACAAACCACCACTCCAGCCTTTTGCCTGAGCCCACCAGGCAAGGCCTTCCCTGACTGCATGCAGACAGAGCTATAACTGGAACGTGGAAGATAGTGCTTATTCTGCCAGTGGCCCTGGAGTTTGGAGGAGAAGGAAAGTATGTCACCATACTAAAGTAGCAGCCAAGCAGGCAATGCCCGGGAGGGTCCCAGAGCCCAAGGGTGGGTGCCTTGTTTTGAAGCAAGAAGATCTGTCTTCAAATCCTCGCTCTCCACTTTTACTTCCTTGTGCCCTAAAGTAATGCCTTAATCTCTTTGTGCCTCAGTTTTCTTATTTTTAAATTTATTTTTTAGATGTAGGTGTCACAATACCTTTATTTATGTGGTGCTGAGGATCGAACCCAGGGCCTCACACATGCGAGACGAGCGCTCTTCCGCTGAGCCATAGCCCCAGCCCCAGTTGCCTTGTTTTTGAAAATAAGAATGCTACTACGACCACCATCCCCAGGCTTGTCATGAGAGTTAAATAAGACAAGGCTCAGAGCACCAGCAGAAACACAGTAAAGGCTAGTGACCATTACCATTTTTCTAGGGACAGACCAAACAGGAGAAGTGCTCCTAAATCCTGCCTCTTCTCTCCCCATGGAGGTGAGGGCTGGTTTGTAAAAGCACGTAAGCTTCCCAGTCCTAAGTCAGAAAGCCACATCCTCCCGCTCACAGACCTCTCCTGGGTGCACTGCAAGCACACAGCAGTGACAACGCCCCCAAATCACAGCGTCCAGGGTCACACCCTCGTTCAGCTGATGATAGCGTGAAGTTTCTGCTCAGCCTCATAGAACATTCTCCATCCGCAGCTTGTGCCTTTCTTCGAAATACCTCTGTTTTGTATGTTTGGCAACTTTTGAGGCTAAATAGATCAATGGTCCCCCAACTAATTTCATCAGGGTCCCTTTGTTCAAATGGAAATCCTAAATGAAGTCCCAACACACACAGAGATTTGGAGGATGGTGTTCAGAAGGGTTTCTGTTGTATCTGCCATGTTCTAATTCCTTATAAGCAGAATATATAAATACATTTTTTTGCATAATTAAAATTAATTTTTCTTAAAGGCAAAAGCAGATCTGCTCTGGCTGCAGCCTCCTATCCACTGAATACCCTCCTGACTCACCCCTGAGAGTCCCCATGCCTCTCAACCCCCTTAAGCTCTGCAGAACACAGTTGGTGCACCTCCAGTTTTATGGATGAGGAAACTGAAGGCAGAGTTTGGTGCCTTGCCCTAACACTCAGAGCCAGATCAATGTCAGGACTCAAACTTGAGCCTGGGCCTCCTGACTCCCATTTGGGTCACTCCTGTTATATTAAGTCAAAATTCCCAGAAACTTGGCATTAAAATGACCATTCTACCACTAGAGTGGGACAGCACATTAAAACTTAATATCTCCCACAAGCACTTTAGTACTAATTAGTTTCTCAAAATAGTTGCCCATCTCCTTGGAACATGGTGTCTGGAACCTGAAAAGCATCCTCTGCTCCACGCCATGGAAGGGTGGAAAAGAACCAGTGGGCAGTGACCCTACCCACCTAGGAAAGTTGGGATGTGGCTGTCACTGCAGTGCTACAAGTCCTACAGCAACTTTGTGCTCATTAAAGCAAAGTGGAAACTCCTGCGGGCAGACACAGCCCCGTGCCAGGATGCATGGCTTGGTGAGTAGACAGCAGGCTAGGTTTCAGTCTCATCTACTCCTTCAATCAGGAGCCCTGGTGCAGGATGCAGTCTTCCCATCCACATGTGGCAGCCCTACTCATGGTAAGAAAAACAGATGCTTGGGCAAGAGGAAAGAATAGGTGGTTGGAAAAACATAGGATAAGGACTAAGTGCTTGGAAGCAGAAGGGAGGATTTCAATCATCTGTTTACTCATTCATTTATTTAGCAAATAACTACCAGTGTTTACTGTACCCTGTACTATGTTAGGTGTGAAAGAGAATGCATGAACAAGGTAAGCAGGTAGACTGCCCCTCAAGATCTTACGGCCTAGAGAGGACTGAAAATAAGGTCACGGGCAATAAAAATACAGCGTGGTTACATTTTTGTATAGGTGGGGAAGAGAGGTCTATGGAGTTATCATTGGGATACTTTGGGCTGCAAGTAAAAGAACCACTAAAATTGGCTTCTAAGAAAAATTATGGATAATATAACAAGAAGTCTGGCAGAAAGTTGTGGCAGAATAGATCAATTCTGTAATGCAATGATGTCATCCAGAATCTAGACTCTTTTCAACTTCCTCCTCCACCTACCTCCACATGTTGGCTTTTATTCTCAAATATGCCCCATAAGATAACTACTATACCTTCAAACATCAGGTCCTCTTATCATCATGCACAAAAATTGGAAAGGCAGTTCTCCCCTAAGATTGTTTTTTAGTCAGGGATAACAATTTTCCCCAACGTCCCCTGGTAGGCATGCCTATGTCCTACTACAAGGGAAGCTTGGGAAGTGAGTATCAGGGTTTTTTTCACCCTGCACAGTTGGAAGCAGGCTTTTTTCTATATGGCCAGAGAAGTAGATTAAAGCCAGTTGATTAAGGCGTTTAGCTGTTAACTGCAGGAAAGGTGCTGAGAGAAGGAAACAGCTGTTGGTTAGACAATAAATAGTAGCTGCCACTGGTGCACAAAGGAGGGGCATGAAACCCAGATATGCAGGTGGGCATTAGTGGTGGTAAAATAATATGCTATGATGTCCATGCCCTGTTCTCCGGGACATGTAAATGTGATAAGACTAGCCCAGAGTATTAAAGTGGAACCAATATAATCACATGGGCCTTTAAAAGTCAAAGAGATGCAGGAAGCAGGCGTCAGAAACATTTGAAGTTTGAGAAGCATTTGGCATGCTGTTGATGGCTTGAATATGGAGGTGGGCATTTGGTATCATGGAAATGGGAACCTCAGTCCTACAACCCCAAGAACTTAATTCTTCCAACAACCTAAATAAGTTTGAATTTAGATTTTTCCCCAGAGTTTCTAGAGAGAAATATATCCCTGCCTTATGAGACCCTAAACAGATAATCCAGCCAAGCCCATCTGGACATCTATCAGAAATGTGGGAACTATCATGCATAGGTATTTTTTTTTAATATTTATTTATTTGCTTTAGTTGTACACAATGCAATGCATTTATGTTTACGTGGTGCTGAGGATGGAACCCAGGCCGCGCATGTGCCCGGCAAGCGCTCCACTGCTGAGCCACAACCCCAGCCCCACGCATAGGTATTGATGTAAGCAACTAAATATGTGGTGATTTGTTGCAGCAGCAATAGAAATTCAAACAGGACCCCAAATGAGAACTTACTCATGCTGCACCTTGAAGAATTAAGAGAAATGTCCAGGTAAAGGGAACATCATGAGCACAAGTCTAGAAGAGAGAAAGATATGCTATATTTGGAGACCAGGAGGAAGTTCCTTCTGTGTGGGAGAAGCAATGAAAAAAGAGAAAGTTGAACAATAAGGATAGGGAGATAAGGAGGAATTAATCAGGTGGGTCCTCAAATGTCAAGCTTGGGCTTCAACAGGATTGCAACAGGCAGTCTTTGAAGGATTTTAAGCAGGGAAGTGATGAGATCTGAATTCTGTGTTTGCCAGATGACACTAGTTGCTACCCAAAGAATAGACTGGGAGGTGGCAAGAGAGAAGGCAAGATGACCAGGAAAAGGGCACAATGGTGTCCACGAGACAGATGATGACCATCTGGACAGGGAAATGCTGGTGGGGCTGGAGACAAGTGAGCCACTTTGAATAAAATAGAGAATTGACAGGGTTTATTGACTGGACATAGTAGTGAAGAAAAATAATGAAGAATGAAGCCCAATCGACCCTTGGTCATTAACACCTTCCATCATAGCTCATGTTCCAAGGACCAAGCTAGACACAGACATTGCCTCAGCAAAAATACAGACACAAGGGGCTGGGGTTGTGGCTCAGCGGCAGAGCGCTCGCTTTGCACGTGCGCGGCCCGGGTTCGATCCTCAGCACCACGTAAACATAAATGCATTACATTGTGTACAACTAAAGTAAATAAATAAATATTTTTTTAAAAAATCCAGACACGGACCCAACTTACAAAAATCTTAGAGACTTCTGACCTTGTTAGCTTGGTCACTGGTGGAACCATTCACTGAGAGAGGAGGAGGAGCAGGCTTGTTGGGGAAGGAACAAAGACAATGAGGTCCACTTTCTATCTGTGGACATATTTGTGGGACAACTAGTAGTCAGCTTTTTCACTCTGTGGCCCAAGACCTGACAAGAACTGATAGATATGTTACCCTCCCCCGCCCTCAGAGTTTTCCACACCCTAAGAGAAGCAACCTTGTTTCAAGATGTTCCAGACAGGATGTTCCTTCCCCAGGCAGAATGTTTCTTTTCCCCAGGCAAGAGCCAATAGGCTTAAAGGACACCCTGTTCTAGCCAATGGTGTTTGGGGTTGCTCTAGTGCACCCCCCACCAGAAATCCCTATATAAGGCCCTGTCTGAGAGACTCAGATCAGACAGAGAGACACACGGACACAACATCAGATCGTCGCTGCTGAGAGGAGGAAGACAGATACATCGGCTCGTCGCTGCAGAGAGGAGGAAGCCACTGCAACAGCTCCAGACCCATCGCCTCCAGCTCGACGGCAGCTGCCCCAGCCGGCAGCTCCAGACCCATCGCCTCCAGCCGAAGGCAGCTGCCCCAGCCGGCAGCTCCAGACCCATCGCCTCCAGCCGATGGCAGCTGCCCCAGCCAACAGCTCCAGACCCATCGCCTCCAGCCGACGGCAGCTGCTCCAGCTGACAGCTCCAGACCGACCACCTTCAGCCCGACGGCCGCTCCCAGCTGACAGCTCCAGCCTCCAGCCAGACAGCAGCTGCTTTAGCCGACAGCTCCAGAGATCCCAGCCGATGCAACCAAGCACCCACCTTCTGTCCAGAGCTTGCACACTCCTCTCTCCCTGACTCCCTTCTCCCACCAGAGCTTGCACACTCCCTTCTCCCTGACTCCCCTCTCCCACCTCTTCGACCTTCGACCAGAGCACCTCTTCTCCGGTTTTCGCTACCAGCCACGAAGGCTGTTGAATAAATCTTTTGGCTGCATGGCTGTCCCCGGTGTGATGCTTTGCCCTTCAAGAACAATTAGAGAGGAAAAGTTTGGGGTGGGGCCTTGTGGTTTCAGAGTTTTAGTCCATAGACGGCCAATTCCACTCCTTGGGCCTGAGGTGAGGCAGAACATCATGGTGGAAGTATGTGACAGAGGAAAGCATCTGAGAACATGGCACAAAGAAGCAGAGAGAGAGAGAGAGAGAAAGAGAGAGAGAGAGAGAGAGAGAGAGCCCTGCATGGACAAAATATAACCCCCCAGGGGCACGTGCTCAGGGACCCACCTCCTCCAGCCACACCCTATCTGCCTACAATTACCACCAAGTTAATCCCTATCAGGGGATTAATGCACTCTTTTTTTTTTTTTTTTTTTGGTACCGGGGGTTGAACTCAGGGGCACTCGACCACTGGGCCACATCCCCAGACCTTTTTTTTTTTTTTGTATTTTATTAGAGACGGGGTCTCACTGAGTTGCTAAGTGCCTCGCCATTGCTGAGGCTGGCTTTGAACTCGCGATCCTCCTGCCTCAGCCTCCCAAAGTGCTGGGATTACAGGCGTGCGCCACCGCGCCCGGCTTAATGCACTCTTATAACTGAATCATTTCATCTCTAAACTTTCGTGCATCATCTCATACATGAGCTTTTGGGGGAACACCACATATCTAAACCATCGGAACTGACTAAGACCACCAAGACTTAGACATATGGGTCCTGAGCCCATGAGTGAGTTTTGGGCTGGAGACAGGGACAGGGAATCACTAGCATGAACAACAGAAATGGCATGAGTCACCCAGAAGATCCTGCCCATGGGGAGAGGGGAATGAGATACAGGGGTTGGGGACGTAGCTGAGTGATAGAGTTACCCAACTTAGCATGCGAGGCCTTGGGTTCGATCCCCAGCACCAGAAAGAAAGGGGGGAGGGAGGGAGAAAGAGAGAAAGAAAGAGGAAGGAAGGAAGGAAGGAAGGAAGGAAGGAAGGGCTGCTCCAGAGGATTTGCCTTCGAAAGCTGTCACTTCCACATTTTTGCCTCAGGAATGAGAGACTTGCCAAAAACTGGGACTGTCATCTTCTCGTCAAGTGGCTGGGCCTGACTCCCAGGGTCCCAGGAGGCTCACCAAAGGCAGAGGAATGATGGAATGACTCAGGAAAGCCCAGCAGACAATTCTGACTCTTCACCATCAGAGAGAAAACTTTTCTCTCTTCTTGTCCCTAGAAGTTGTGCTCACCCAAGATGCAGTCCCCAATGAGTTCGATGCCCGAGTTTAAAGCCCTGATTTTCACTTAAATTAGTTGCTCATTCTAGAAGTGGGTCCTTTCCCTAGATGACTCATGCCCCTTCCTGGGAGGACTCACAAATCTGAAGTTCAGAGTTTCCACATCAGTAGCTGCTTGATTTCAATGAGGCTGGGGGTCGTCATTGGGGATACAGCATCCACTTGATTATTTTCCATCTCTGGAATTTACACTTGAGGTATAGAGAGAAAACGATCACAGGAAATGGAAGCCAGGAAAGAAAAGCCGTTCATGCAATGTGCTGATGTCAGAACTGCTCTGCCATTTATTTGCTGTGTGACCTGGGGCAAGTTACTTACCCATTCAATGCATCAATTTTCAAGTGCAAATTGGAAGCAATAGTAGCACCTATTGCAAAGGGCTGGGGTGAAAATGAAGTGAGATAATGGAAGTGGGAAGCTCAACATGGGGCCTTGAATATAGTTCTCAGTAAATGTTAACTAGAGCATTGATTCCTGGGGCTCCTGCAATAAATAGCCCCAAGCGAGGTGGTTTAAACAGTAGAAAGGTTTTATCTCTCAGTTTTGGGAATGGAGATCTGAGCTCAAGGTGTCAGCAGGGCTGGTTTCTTCTGCAGGCTGTGAGGGAGAATCTAGAGTTCCAGGCCTCTCCCCCAACCTTCTGGGGGTCTGCTGGCATCTTGACGTCCCTCAGCTTCTGTCACATCACTGTAACGTCTCCATCTTCACAAGGTGTTCTTCCCATGTCCCTGTTTGTGTCCCAATTTCCCCTTCTAATGAGGACACCTGTGACATTGGATTAGTGACCCACCCTACTCCACTACAACCTCATCTTAACTAATCACATCTGTGACAACCCTATTTCCAGTACTTTTAAAAGTACTAGGTGTGCTGGGCCTGGTGACACGTGCCTGTAGTCCCAGTAATTTGGGAGGCTGAGGCAGGAGGATTGCGAGTTCAAAGCCAGCCTCAGCAATGGCGAGGCACTTAGCAGCTCAGTGAGACCCTGTCTCTAATAAAATACAAAAAAGGGCTGGGGATGTGGCCCAGTGGTTGAGTGTCCCTGAGTTCAACCCCAGGTACAAAAAAAAAAAAAAAAAAAAAGCCAGCCTCAGCAACATAGAGAGACCCTGTCTCAAAATAAAACATAAAAGGACAGAGGATGTGGCTCAGTAGTTAAACACCCCTGGGTTCAGTTCCTGGTCCCCCTCCCCCACAAGGCACAGGGTGTTACAACTTCCAACATAGGAAATTCAGGGGGTCACGATCCAACCCATGACAGCTAGGCAGTTTCGCCTTTAACATTATTATTATGCGCACATTGGATTACCAAGTA
This sequence comes from Tamias sibiricus, assembly GCA_025594165.1. Lineage (NCBI taxonomy): Eukaryota > Metazoa > Chordata > Mammalia > Rodentia > Sciuridae > Tamias > Tamias sibiricus. The sequence continues at coordinate 20,623,627 of CM046662.1, forward strand.
GATCTACATATCTTTCCAATCTTTCATTTTGAATTCACTTCCAACTTAGAAAAATATTGCAAAAATAGTACTTTGTAGTCCCAGATGACCACCCTTCACCTACCCTGGTGTTAGCATGAGCCGAGTGTCATTATCTAAACTCACATTTGCACAATCCTATCACCTGACCCATCGGCCTTCAAATTTTCCCAGTCGTCCCACCCCTGTCCCTTTTGTGGTCTGGGATCTCATCTAGGATCCACCATCACGTCTAGTTTTCTATCCCTTTCGTCCACTCCTGGCTCTTCCTTAATCACATATCGCGTTGTTGCTTTTGAAGAGCAGTGACCCGTTACTGTGGGAACTGTCCCTCATTTGGGGTTCAGCTGATGTTTTCTCATGATTAAGTTCTCTTCTGCTTCCTTGTTAAGAATCCCACCAGCAAGCTCGTGCCTTTCTCCGCCAATCACATCAGGAGGGACACCGAGTCTCGGCGCCAGGGTTCTGATGACCTTGACTTTGATCACATGCTTCAGGTGGTGTCCCAGGGTTCTCCACCGTGAAGCTACTGCTTCTCCCTGTGGAATGAACACACCTGTGGAGAGTCCCCCGGAGACGACGTCAAAATCCTCTTCCTCACTTGTAGACCAGCTTACTTCAGCATCGGTGGAGGATCCTTATTCACGACAATCATTTTGTCTAATGGTGGTTGTTATCTAGTTCCATCATTTTCTTCTACATCTATTAATTTGAATTCTATTAATTCAACATAAAAATAATTATTTATTCTCTTTTAAAATATTTATTTATTTGCTTTAGTTGTACACAATGCAACGCGTTTATGTTTACATGGTGCTGAGGATTGAACCCAGGCCTCGCGTGCTAGGCGAGCGCTCTACCGCTGAGCCACAACCCCAGCCCCTTATTCTTATTTATTTATTTATCTTGGTGCCAGGAATTAAACCTAGGAGCACGTAATCACTGAGCCACATTCCAGCCCTTTTAACATTTTATTTAGAGAGAAGGTCTCGTTGAGTTTCTTGGGGCCTCTCTAAATTGCTGAGGCTGGCTTTGAGCTTGCAATCCTCCTGCCTCAGCCTCCCAAGTCACTGGGATGACAGGCGTGAGCCACTGCGCCCAGCAAAACCTAAGTTTTGATGTTGTCAGAGACCATCGCCTTGGCTCCCTTTCTGATTCTCAGGCCTGCCCATTTCTGAAATATTTTCTATATGCCTGCATAAGGAAAGAGCTCTTTTTTTTTTTTTTTCACTTAAACTTCATGACTTCATGACTTTAGTTCCCACTAATGGAATCTTTGAGAGACAAATGTGCCAAATGCATTGCAAGGTGGAAAGGATGTTTAAATTATTCAAGAGAACTGCTTTTATACAATTTAGATATACCCGTTTACACACACAAAAATTAATGCTAATTAGATACAATTTCCATCTATTCATTAAAACAAACCTCAAAGCGTTCAGAAACCCGCCGTTAGTCTAATGCTATTCTAGGCACTTGAAAGCAAAACTACTTTTCTTAATAAAGGAAAAGCTTGACTTGGTTTTTGTTTTTAAATACCTATTTGCATTAGTGATAGGAGCTTTGCTCCCTGTGTTCAGCTACCCTCCTCATTGGTTTCTCTTAATCATCCCTAAGCAACCATTTATTGAGAATCTACTGTGTGCCAGACTCTTCTCTAAAAGCTGAGGGCCAAAGCAGACAACAAAGCAGACACAAACGTCTACGCTCTTGAGCTTCCTGCTTCACCAGGACAGACAGACCCCTGCCAAAGGAAGAAATTCCACCAGGGGTCGCTGCTCTGCAGAAATACTAAGCAGAGGCAAGGCAGAGCGATTCACAGGGGTCAGCAAGACTCTCATGGAGACAGCATGAACAAGGAAGACCCCCTCAAATGGGGAAGAAGAGGTAAAGTTTGAACAGGGAACTGAAAGAAAGGAAGGGAAGCTCTGTGACTTGTGGTGGTGGTGGGGGCGGAGGGGTTGCATTGCAGGAAAAGTAGCCGCAGGTGCAAGGTTCTGTTTCAAGATCAAGAAGTGGGCTGCTAGTGCAAGGACGAATAACTGCATGTCTGTCCCCATACTGCTCGGCTGTTGCGGTGTATATACATCCTTCTTTTGCTAAGTCTTGAGTTTTTAGTGTCTTCAAGTTTTTAGTGTCTTCCAATCTGCCTCTCCTCCTCCACTTAATTTTTTTTAACAGTTTTTTTAACCGTTTTGAATATATTTCCTCATTTGGAGAGGGACTATAAACATTTTATATAGTTAAAGAAAATTGGAGAGAATCAGACCACATGTACCTAAGTAAAATATTCCATATTTATATAACAAATATATTATTTGTGTATAAATATAGATATTACAAACACAATATATTTAACAGTTTAAATAGATACAATATATTTAACACAAATAACATTATTTGTGGATAAATATAGATATGATAAATACAATGTATTTAAGTTTTTAACAGTTTTGAATATATTTCCTCATTTGGAAAGGTACTATACATATTTTAAATAGCTAGAGACAGGTGGAGAAAGTCGGACTTTGTAGATATGTATATATACGTATGTATATATAGTAAAATATTACATTTATATGGCAAATATATATTATTTATGTTTTTGTTGTTCTTTTTAGATATACATTACAGTAGAGTGTATTTTGACATATTATACATGCATGGAGTATAACTTTTTCTAGTTAGGATCCCATTCTTGTGATTGTACATGATGTGGCGCTTCACTGGTCATGTATTCATATACGAACATAGGAAAGTTATGTCCAGTTCATCCTACTATCTTTCCTATTACTATCGCCCCTTCCTTCCCTTCATTCCCTTTTGTCTAATCCAATGAACTTCTATTCTTCCTCTCTCCACCCTCTCTTGTTGTGGGTTAGCAGCCACATATCAGAGACAACATTTGGCCTTTGTTTTTTTGGGACTGGCTTTTATCTCGCTAAGCAAGATATTCTCCTGTTCTATTCACCAGCAAATGAAATAATTTCATTCTTCTTTAAGGTTAAGTAATATTCCCTTGTGTATGTATAAAACATTTTCTTGATCCATCTGTTGAAGGGCACCTAGGTTGGTTCCATAGCTTGCAATTGTGAATTGAGCTGCTATAAACATTGATGTGGCTGTGTCACTGTAGTATGCTGATTTTAAGTCCTTTGGGTATAACGAGGAGTGGGATAGCTGGGTCAAATGGTGGTTCCATTCCAAGTTTTCTAAGCAATTTCCATACTGCTTTCCATTGGTTGCACCAATATATTATATCTATAAAATTATGTATTATAAATACAATATATTTATGTCATAAAAATATTATTTTTTATTATACACATAAAAGGTCTGCCTCCTCTTATTTTCTTTTTGATGTTTGCTAACAGCTTTACCAGCCTCCTATTCTTCTGCTCCACACTCAGATCTGGGTGAACTCCTGAGAAACCACACTGTGTCTTCCATTCATGCAACATCAAACCAAAATGCGGCAGAAGTTTGTCACACACGTCCACCTGTACAGGAGGCTGCTGAGCACTTGAAATGCAGTGAGACGCACTATGCATGAGAACTTGGCATTTTGAAGATAGTATGAAAGAATATAAAATACCCCATTCATAATTTTTGAGTTGGTTGTATGTCAAAATTATATTTCACATAAGGTATTATTAAATTTTATTTCACCAATTTTTTACACTTGTTAATGTGGGTAAATTTTTTGCCAGGTGTCATAGCACACTTCTGTAAGTTCAAGAGACTGAGAAAGGAGGATCACAAGTTCAAGGTCAGCCTGGCAACTTCATGAGGTCCTATGCAACTTAGCAAGACCCTGTCTCAAAATAAATTTTTTTTAAAAAGCTGGGCATGTGGCTCAGTGGCAAAGTGCCCCTGGGTTCAATCCCCAGTATGATAAAAAAAAAATTTTAATTATTCTTATGGCTCATATTTTTCATTCATCTTCTATTTCTGTTAAACAGAACTAATAAATACCAGTGTGTTAATAATGGTTAAAGTTTAGCTATTTTTTTAATTCCTTCTTTTGACTTCTGTTTCATTTTCTAGATTGTATTTAAAAATAAAAAGACTCTCTTGGAGTTGTTGTCATTGGAGGTAAGGGGGCCATTTGGGGAAACAGAGAAGACTAGGTCACTCCCTCAAAAAAATCCAGAGCCAGGCATGGTGGCTCACACCTGTAATCCCAGCATTTGGGAGGCTGAGGCAGGAGGATCACGAGTTCAAAGCCAGCCTCAGCAATGGCGAGGCACTTAGCAACTCAGTAAGACCCTGTCTCTAATAAAATACAAAAAAGGGCTGGGGATGTGGCCCAGTGGTCGAGTGCCCCTGAGTTCAATCCCTGGTACAAAAAAAAAAAAAAAAAAAATCCAGAAAACGAAAATACTTTCCAATCAGCCATAATTCTAAAATTGAATTCTGCCTCCTACAGGTTGCTTAAACTAAATTCGACCTGACACTGCTAATGTACCTTGAATCACCTACTGAACAAACTGCAACCTAACTTAGCAGGTTTTTTTTTCTTCCAGTGTCAGGGAGCAAACCCAGGGCCTCGCATAAGCAAGGCAAGCACTCTACCTATGAGCCACACCACACACTCTTTTTATTTTGAATAAGAGTCTGGATAAGTTGTGCAGGCTGGCCTTGAACTTGCGATCCTCCTTCCTTAGCCTCCCAAGTATCTGGGTTTACAGTCCTGTGCCACCTCACTGGGCAGGATACAATTTTGTAATAAATAGCTGAGTCTCAGCCAATCGTAACACGCAAACTTCAGTCAGTCACAGGCTACAGCTGATCAGATCGCATCCAAATCAGGCAAACGTAAGTTGGAACCAATCAAGCTCTTCCTATATCTCATTTCTATTTTCTGTCCATAAGTGATTACTGCCCAAGTTCAAGGCTGAGTTCTCTGAAACTCTGCTGGTTCAGAGGGCTATCTGATTGGCAAACTGTTCTTTGCACAATTAACTTCCGTTGAATTTAATTTCTGTCAAGTTTGAATTCACTGTGTTAGCCACTAAGCAAGGCAGGCACCTTTAAAGGCAAACTCCTATAGTAACACGCTTTCAAAGTTATGCTTTTACTTTGTTCCTAAAACTGGAGAAACTCAGAAGAAACGAGCAAGGTCACCCTGACTCATTCCTTTGGTCAACCTCAAGTAAACCTGGATCACTGTCATACTGAACTGAGCAAGCTCAGAAGCGTTTGTGTCCAACAACTTCCCTTTTGGAACACGTGTTCCCTGACCTTGACCTGAGCGTGCAACCGAAGTGCGTCCAGCATCTTTCCTTTTGAACTATGACCTTAAACTGAGCATGCTCTGAAATGTGCCTACCCCTGCGTGTGCTTTCCCATATGAATATGTACAGCTTCCCAGAAAAAAAAAAAAAAAAATCCCTGTGTTTCCTTTGTTTGGCGAGAGCATTGCTTTGCAAGTAACTCCAGTGCTCCTCACTCCCTGCTGGTAATAAATCTTTCTTCATTCCTTTATCGTCTGCTCAGGCTCATTAGTTTCACCAAGAGGAGTTCAGGAAAAGCAGGCTCTCTACAGGCTTTGGAGGAAATGGCTCTAACAGTGACTCTGGAGTTTGCAGATGCATTGATGTGGCGGCATGGTCCACAAGCCCTCACTCCATAGAACAGATGTGCTGCTGTCACAGGAAAGCCAAGGTGGCTGAGTCCCACTTACCTGAGTGCATCTCCGGGGTGCTCATTTGTGCTTGTTCCAATCCGTGATCTTCTCTATACAAGCCCTCAGTGTTCCAGATCCTACTCTACAAGCTGGGAGGACCAAGCTCAAGATGGCTGTCCAGGCACGGATCAGCCTGCTTTGTAGGTTAATGTCTTGGAACAAATTGTACAGACTTAATCATGCAAAAATGTTACTGTACTGAAGAGGTCAGAATGCAGAACACGCTTGGCTGATTCAGCAACTGCATTTTATTACCACTGACTCTGATGGGCAGAAAACAACCTCCTTTTATATTTATGCAGTCAGCTCCTACCAGAAGAATGGCCAGAGCAGGAGGAAATTATCAAATGAACAGAACTGGATCATCATATAAATAATGCAGAGGTCTTACCACTTTTCAGAAAAGTTCACCGTTTTCAAGGATTTTAGTGAATTATTTTTCTTTACACAATGTTTGGACATTTAAATCTGAGTAATTTCAATTCTGTAAATTTTGAACCTTTACCAGGTAAGAAAAATACAATTAACCCTCAGAAGGCAAGTGTATACAAATTAGCAAATCAGTGAATTTGCTTTTTGCCCAAGATCCACAAAAAGGGAAAACTTTCACTTCTAAGAAATGAAAAAGTTGGGCTGGGGTTGTGGCTCAGTGGTAGAGCAATCGCCTAGCACATGCGTGGCCTGAGTTCCATCCTCAGCACCACGTAAAAATAAAAAACGCATTGTGTACAACTAAAGCAAATAAATAAATTAAAATAAATAAACAAGCAAACAAATAAATAATATGTCGTTAAAAAAAAGAAATGAAAAAGTTCCTTAAAATATATAAACAAACCCTCATATTTGCCTGGCACGGTGGCACACACCTATAATCCCAGTGGTTCAGGAGGTTGAGGCAGGAGGATTGCGAGTTCATAAGCCAGTCTCAGCAGCTTAGCGAGGCCCTAAGCAACTCATCAAGAGCCTGTCTCTAAATATTTTTTAAAGGGCTAGGGATGGGCTCAGTGGTTAAGCGCCCCTTGGGTTCAATACCTTATACAAAAACAAAATAAAACAAACCTTTCATATTTTACTTCACTCTAACTCTACAAATTGAAGCCACTGTTATCTACTACAACGTGAACACCAAGCTTTCCTTTTATTTTTTAGTTGTAGTTGGACACAATACTTTTATTCTTATTTATTTATTTATTTATTTATTGTGGTACCGGGGATTGAACTCAGGGGCACTCGACCACTGGGTCACATCCCCAGCCCTTTTTTGTATTTTATTAGAGACAGGGTCTCACTGAGTTGCTAAGTGCCTCACAATTGCTGAGGCTGGCTTTGAACTTGCGATCCTCCTGCCTCAGCCTCCCAAAGTGCTGGGATGACAGGCGTGCGCCACCGCGCCTGGCTTCTTATTTATTTATTTTTAAGTGGTGCTGAGGCTCGAACCCAGGGACTCACACATGCTAGGTGAGCGCTCTACTGCTGAGCTACAACCCCAGCCCCCAAGCTTTAATTTTTTAAACGGCTGTAAAGAGGGTTAATTCACACACTACAATTGATCCTTTTATAATGTACAATGCAATGATTTTTGTTATATTCACAGAGCTGCACATCCATCTGCCAAATCAACTTTAGAATACTTTTAATAACCTCAAAAAGACCCTGCACCCCTTGGCCATCAACCCCAATCACAGCATTCCCCTTCTCCCCTTTAAGACCTAGGCAAACACTAAGCTATATTTCATATAAACGGAATTCTACAGCATGTGGTTCTTTGCGTTTGCTTTCATGCAGCACAATGTCAAAGTTCATGCATGTTGCAACACGAATCATCACTTCTTTTTATTGTGGAAGAACATTCAATCACATTGATATGACATGTTTTATTTATCCATTTATCAGTTGGTGGACATTTGTATCCACTTTGGGGCTATTATTAGGTCCATATATTGCTATTATGAATATTTGTGTGCCTAAGAATTTTCTCTGATGTGGAAGCTAGTCAAAAATAAGGGGAAAGAAAAAAGAAGAGGCAGTGGTGGGATTCCATCAAAATAGAAGATCAGTGGAATAGAGGAAGGGAGAGAGAAGAGGGACAGGATATGAACAGTGGAATGAATCTCTCCATAACCACCTCATGTGCATATGTAAATATGCCACAGCAAATCTCACCATCATGAGTATCCACAAGGCACTAATTAAAATGAAAAGAAAATTAAAAGTAAATAGCAGAAAGATCAATAGAGGGAAGAGAATGGGGGAGGGAGGAGAACAGGAAAAGGGCAAGTATTGGGGACTGAATTAAAGAAAATTAGATTCCATGCTTTTGTAATTATGTCAAAATGAATTGTAATGAGATGTATAGCTAAAGAGAACTAATAAAAAAGAAAAGAAAAAGAATCCATGTAGAAATATGTCCTTTGAAGCATTGTTGGCAGTAGTAAAAACTACATTCAAACAAAAGTCCATCACTGGGGAAAGAGTTAAATAAAATAATTAGAGGACCTCTATAGTATGGAACAATATGCTTGAGCAAATCAATCAGGTAAAGAAAAAAAAAAATCCTGCAAAGTCCAGTTAGATTTTCCTGACTTATGTTAATTTCTTCACTCTCTTTCTGCATCACGTACATAACTGGGTTGACCACTATCCTTTGAGAGACTCAAGTTCCAAGTTTGAAGTTCTCAATATTCCAAAGAGTTCTCACAAGGGTACCCATGATTTAGGAAGCCTGTAGGCATTCATCAGGTTATCCACAGGTTACCAACAATGATCACATCACCATTCTGACATTTATCCAGTGTTCACTGTCAGCCAGGCACCTATTATCATGCAAACACTTGATATGTTATCTCATTTTGAATCTGTGTAACCACCCTGAGACGTAGGTATTTTTTATACCAACTTTATGGAATCAGTTCAGGGAGTGTGGGAGATAACCTTGAATGATTCTATCTCCCAGCATTCACGCCTATGTGTGATCCTCTCCCCTGAGCTCAAGTGGGACCTGTCAGTTGCCTCTAACAGAATATGGCAAATTGGATGACATGTCACTCCCATGACTACTTCTCCTAACATGAGTCCATTTCAGCAGACTAGAGCCATAAACTCTCCTGGAAGGGCTGCTGAGGTAAGCAGCCATATTGCTAAAGCTCAGGTAGCAAGGAACCATGGGAAGGCACCAGCCTGAGCAGGCTGACAGTCAACAAAACGTTGGGGCACTTCGGATACACAGTCTCAAGAACATGAAGCCGACCAACAATCCCAAGGCATTTGGAATTAGTCTCTTCCCCGGTAATGCTTTCAGATGAAAACCAGCCTGGCCCAAATCCTTGCTTGCAGCCTTCTGGGACCCTGAACAGAGGATCCAATTAAGCCAGGGTTGGACTCGTGAACATGGAAATTGTGAGATAACCAACATGCATGGTTAAGCCACTAAGTATGTGCTAATTTGTTATGCAGCAATGGAAAAATGCAAGGATGTTAAGTTTCTAACCCAAGATCCCACAGAATTTGTGGAACTGGATATCCAGCCTAAGTCCCTTAATCCCAAAGCCCGTGTTCATCAAGGCCATGACCTGCCCTCCTCCTCCTGGATGGTACTTTTAAGATTGTTTTAGGTCCCAGCCTGCACCTAATCCATGAGTTTCCTCAAACCATTCCTACCAAAGGATCTTCCCTGACCTGGGTCACCTAGCAGATCACACGGTCTTTTTATGTATACTGAGCAGCCTGATTGGCAACAATAATGTGGATTCCTCTTGGGCCCTGTTCTCTCATCACCCCATTAATCAGAATGGACAATCATCTGGTCTTGAGCTACTAGGACTCTCGAGAATATCAATTTAAGAGAAATAATCTATGGCATTCAGCTATGGTGCTGTGCACTTTTATTATTCTCTTGTGAAGGCACTTGTAAAACTACACAGATCAGTTTATAACACTAAAGGCAGAATGTAGCTAAGAGATGGATGAAAAGCTCTCTCCTATATCACAGAGATGTAAAACTATAGTAGCTCGTCCATCCAGCACCACATTGATAACCAAAATTTTAAAATCTCTTCTTTTGCAATAAGTAGTCATGAAAATATTTTTATTTCAATATATTCTCCTATAAAGGTAGACTGAAAAATCAATAAGTAGGAATGCAAAAAGAAAAGGAAAATAAATATATATGCTATATTTTATCTGAAAAATCAATAAGTAGGAATGCAAAAAGAAAAGGAAAATAAATATATATGCTATATTTTATCATAACTCTCATCACAGTTTGAAGCAGTTAAGGAAGTAAAGGTTAAAAATAATGATATTAAACAAGCTTAATGGCTCTTTTGTTTACATATTCACTGGTTAATTCCACTCACATTTGTCATATATCTACCAAGTTTAGAAGCTTACTAGGAACCTGGGAAGAATATAAAAGAAACAGAGAGGCTGGGCATGGTGGCACACACCTGTTATCTCAGCAGCTCAGGGGGCTGAGGCAGGAGGATCACTAGTTCAAAGCCAGCCTCAGCAAAAGCAAGGTGCTAAGCTACTCAGTGAGACCCTGTCTCTAAATAAAATATAAAATAGAGCTGGGGATGTGGCTCAGTGGTTGAGCACTCCTGAGTTCAATCCTCGCTGCCCCCACCCCCACACACACACACAAAAAAAGAAATAGAGATATGGCCTCTGATCTATTTGGGCTAATTCAAACCCAGAGAACCAGTGAAACATCTATCCCCCCTACGCATATATTTTGTTGTTGTTGGTACCGGGGATTGAACTCAAGAGCACTGGACCACTGGGCCACATCCCCAGCCCTTTTTTTTTTTTTTTTGTATTTTATTAGAGACAGGATCTCACTGAGTCGCGAAGTGCTTTGCCATTGCTGAGGCTGGCTTTGAACTCGCGATCCTCCTGCCTCAGCCTCCCAAGTGCTGGGATTACAGGCGTGTGCCACCGCGCCTGTGCCCAGCCCTAGGCATATGTTTTATCAGTACACACGTGCATAGAAAAAAGGCATGGGAAGGTGGACAGCACAATGCGAGCCATGATTACAGTGTAATCATGTGGCTACTTCTGGGTGTAAGATTATGTATAATTTGAAAAAATTATTTGTGTTTCTTAAACTTAAATGTCCCCCAAATAAAAATAATCATGAATTGTATTAATATTTGGGGACTCACATGACACCCCAAGTATGATGCTTTGTCCTAATGGGAACTATGTTGAAGGAGGCTGGAAAGGCCTCAGAAATTAAGTTCTCACCAATCTTCCCCTGCCCTCCTTTCTCGGGACAGCCCTCTTTTCTCCCCCAAAGCAGGTCAGAGCAACAGAATTCTTCTTCCCCGAGGGGGTGTCATGGAGACTAGAACTCTGCTTCCCCCAAACAAGCTAGAACCCTTAAGAGGCCACCTTTAGGCCTACCTTCCCTGAGAGCCTGCCACAAGACCCTCATTCTAGAAGGCTGCTACGGAGAAAGGATGCTACCCAGAGAGGAGGAGATGAATCTAAACAAACCGGCCTTGCTGAGTTTGCCCAGTGTGCTGCCAATCGATGGGACCCTTTTGTCTGATCCCATGTCTGCACAGCTGTCCACTCTTTATCAAATGTGAGCGTAAAAATACAGTTTTCCGTGAATCTTTGGATCTTTATTTCTGAAGGCCTGCTGTGTCGCAGAAAACTTGGCAAAACAAATGTCATGCTTTTTTTCTTGCTAACCTGTCTTTTGTTACAGAAATGTTGGCTCTGGGCCCTGACCCCTTCAAGATCTCCTAAACTGTTAGGTCAAGCAGAATATTTATAGTCCATATTCTTTAAAAAATATATAGGTGATCTTAAGCTTAAGCAACATCTGCAGTAAGCACCCCTTAGTTATTTTCCCTTTAGTGGACATTTAGGCTTATTTTGTTGTTTTTGCTTTGACTAAAACTTTAAAATTTTTATAGCAGCGCATGTCCTGAAAAATCTGGTTGTAACAGAGCACCTTTGAATGGGCTTACATGAGACGAGCCCCCAGGGTGTTGGAGGGGATTGGGAGTTGTAGGAAACATCTGGCAGTAGAGCTCAGCCGCAGACTTAGGGCACACACTGCACCCCCATTAGGTACTGGGGAAGAAGCACCGATACAAAGAGTGAAAAAGCACAAATGTAAAATGCACTGTGAATGCCTGCTTCTTTCTCAGCTGCCCTTGTATGGGGTACCTAGAAGAAGATGTGCTCACTGCAACCCTCTCAAGGGAAGAAATGGTAGGGGCCTTGACCTATCCTCCTGGATGTGCAGGACTCTGCTCTGCCTCACACTGTCACAGCCCAGGCATGCCTGCTCCATCCCAGCCTGTCTGGGCAGAAGGGCGGGCTAAGGTCATAGAGAAGGGCTTCTTCATTGCAGGTATAGGTGGTTGAGAAAGGCTGTTTATACGCTGAGTTTTCTTTTCTTCAGAGTCAATCTTTCACTATGTGGAGAAGCCGGGAAAGCTACGTTTGTCATGCAGTTTCACAGCGGCATGCTCCCATGGGATGCTGAAGACTTGGACAAGGACATCATGGGGGCTCCATAGGTTGGGAAATGATGCAATGACGGAGTGAGGGGAACGCACGTGGTCAGTGAAAACCTTTCATCTGGGCTGTATCAATCGCCCCCTATTGGTTTCATCCTTTCTATTTTTGCCCTCTGCAGTATATTCTCCACCCAAGAGCCAGAATGATTTTTTAAAAGAATAAATCAGGTTCTAAAATTAGATCATGGTGATAGTTGCACAATAGACTAAAATATCACTGAGTAGCATACTTCAAATGGGTGAATCTTCAGCATGTAAATTCAATAAGACTGCTAGAAAGAGAAGTTGTCATTCCCATACCTAGAACTCTCCACTGCTTCCTCCCATTTCACTCAGAATTCATCAGACTACTTATTGTGACCTGCAGAATCCTGCCTTTCCCGTGGAACTCTGCCTACCTCTCCAACCTCATCTCCCATCAGGCTACCACTTACCTCCCACTCCCTGCTGAGTCTGCCTACCTTGATCCTGCCTTAAGGTTTGGCACTCGCTCTTAGCTCTGCCCCAAATAATCTTCCCCATAATATTCTGAATGATGGCTCTTATCATTCAGGTCTCAGCTCAAAGGCTGTTGCTATGGTTTAGATATGATTTAAGAACGTTCTCCAGCCGGGCGCGGTGGCGCACGCCTGTAATCCCAGCACTTTGGGAGGCTGAGGCAGGAGGATCGCGAGTTCAAAGCCAGCCTCAGCAATGGCGAGGCACTTAGCAACTCAGTGAGACCCTGTCTCTAAATAAAAATACAAAAAAGGGCTGGGGATGTGACCCAGTGGACGAGTGCCCCTGAGTTCAATCCAGATCTCCTAAACTGTTAGGTCAAGCAGAATATTTATAGTCCATATTCTTTAAAAAAATATATAGGTGATCTTAAGCTTAAGCAACATCTGCAGTAAGCACCCCTTAGTTATTTTCCCTTTAGTGGACATTTTAGGCTTATTTTGTTGTTTTTGCTTTGACTAAAACTTTAAAATTTTATAGCAGCGCATGTCCTGAAAAATCTGGTTGTAACAGAGCACCTTTGAATGGGCTTACATGAGACGAGCCCCCAGGGTGTTGGAGGGGATTGGGAGTTGTAGGAAACATCTGGCAGTAGAGCTCAGCCGCAGACTTAGGGCACACACTGCACCCCCATTAGGTACTGGGGAAGAAGCACCGATACAAAGAGTGAAAAAGCACAAATGTAAAATGCACTGTGAATGCCTGCTTCTTTCTCAGCTGCCCTTGTATGGGGTACCTAGAAGAAGATGTGCTCACTGCAACCCTCTCAAGGGAAGAAATGGTAGGGGCCTTGACCTATCCTCCTGGATGTGCAGGACTCTGCTCTGCCTCACACTGTCACAGCCCAGGCATGCCTGCTCCATCCCAGCCTGTCTGGGCAGAAGGGCGGGCTAAGGTCATAGAGAAGGGCTTCTTCATTGCAGGTATAGGTGGTTGAGAAAGGCTGTTTATACGCTGAGTTTTCTTTTCTTCAGAGTCAATCTTTCACTATGTGGAGAAGCCGGGAAAGCTACGTTTGTCATGCAGTTTCACAGCGGCATGCTCCCATGGGATGCTGAAGACTTGGACAAGGACATCATGGGGGCTCCATAGGTTGGGAAATGATGCAATGACGGAGTGAGGGAACGCACGTGGTCAGTGAAAACCTTTCATCTGGGCTGTATCAATCGCCCCCTATTGGTTTCATCCTTTCTATTTTTGCCCTCTGCAGTATATTCTCCACCCAAGAGCCAGAATGATTTTTAAAAGAATAAATCAGGTTCTAAAATTAGATCATGGTGATAGTTGCACAATAGACTAAAATATCACTGAGTAGCATACTTCAAATGGGTGAATTTTCAGCATGTAAATTCAATAAGACTGCTAGAAAGAGAAGTTGTCATTCCCATACCTAGAACTCTCCACTGCTTCCTCCCATTTCACTCAGAATTCATCAGACTACTTATTGTGACCTGCAGAATCCTGCCTTTCCCGTGGAACTCTGCCTACCTCTCCAACCTCATCTCCCATCAGGCTACCACTTACCTCCCACTCCCTGCTGAGTCTGCCTACCTTGATCCTGCCTTAAGGTTTGGCACTCGCTCTTAGCTCTGCCCCAAATAATCTTCCCCATAATATTCTGAATGATGGCTCTTATCATTCAGGTCTCAGCTCAAAGGCTGTTGCTATGGTTTAGATATGATTTAAGAACGTTCTCCAGCCGGGCGCGGTGGCGCACGCCTGTAATCCCAGCACTTTGGGAGGCTGAGGCAGGAGGATCGCGAGTTCAAAGCCAGCCTCAGCAATGGCGAGGCACTTAGCAACTCAGTGAGACCCTGTCTCTAAATAAAAATACAAAAAAGGGCTGGGGATGTGACCCAGTGGACGAGTGCCCCTGAGTTCAATCCCTGGTACCACAAAAAAAAAAAAAAAAAAAAAAACGTTCTCCAAGGTTCACACCTTGGAAGCTTGGCCCTCAGTGTGGCAATGTTGGGAAGTGGAACCTTCGAGAGGTGGGGCTTAGTGGAAGGTTCTCAGGTCAGTTGGAGGTGTGCTCCTAAAAGGCATGTGGGACCCTAGTCTCTCTCTGACCTCCTATTTGGCAACATGACCTCTTCCTCTCAAGTATGATCCCACCTTTGCCATCTGCCATGACATGATACAGCCAAGAGTCTGCACCATGCTGTTTTGATTTGCAGCCTCCCAAACCCCAAACTGTGAGATAAATAAATATTTTCTTCATCATTAGCCTGACTCAGATATTTTGTTCTATTAAGGAAAAAATATCAAACTGTTGTCATCCCACTTTTAATTCATGCTATTGTGAATTACCACTCTACAACTTCGTCAATAAATTACTATCATATTCATATATATATGCTTATCTACATACACTTCTATTTGAAATTATCTTTCTACCTTTTTACCCTCACTTACACTTACATATAAGCTCTGAGGCTAGAGAATCTTGTTTATCCCTGGAGAGTAGCTGCAGGTAGTAACAAAATGTTAAATGTTGCCTACCTGGTTCCGGTGTAGTTTCTGTAAAGCTCATCAGGAAAAAAAAAAAAAAAAATAGTCAACATTTACCTTAGTGTAGCTTTACAATAAAAACAAAAAAGGTTAAAAAAAAAAAAAAGTGGTTTTGGATTTGTTTTTCATGACACAGCAAAATTAGTAAGCTTCTGAGAACTGCCAGCTTCCAAAAGTAGATTGAAATGATGTTAATATTCCACTGTACAAATTGTATTACAGTGCCACTAAACTTTCAATCATACCCACTTTAGGTGGTTAAGTGAGGAGTGACAACTGGTCTTCCAGTCCAGAATTACTAAATGGCACTTGAAGACTTAAAAAGTATTTAGAGGGGCTGGGGTTGTGGCTCAGCAGTAGAGTGCTCGCCTAGCACATGCACAGCCCAGGTTTGATCCTCAGCACCATGTAAAAATAAAGGCATTGTGTACAACTAAAGCAAATTAAAAAAAAGAAAAAGTATTTAGATATCTACAAAAAAAAAAAAAAGACCCAGATCATAAAATATGTTTCCTCATTCTTTCCTTTTCTATTAAGAACATGAACGTACCACTCTATTGCGTCCTAGTGCTTCCTCATGCACTGGCTCATGTGACCTTTGCAAACAGTCTACGGGAAGGGCAGAACAGGTACTTTTTTTTTTAGATTTTCTTGAGGAGGAAGCAGAAGTTCAGAGTTGAAGCCACTTGCTCAAGGTCCTACTGCCAATAAAGAGGGATTCTAGCCAAGTGTTTTTCTGACAAACCACTTGCACTTTCTTCTTAAAGCCTTATTTTGGAAACCACAGCATTTCTTACAGATTAAGCAATCACACATGACAGCAACCTCAAGTGTGGGGACTAGCAGTAAGATAGTGTATTCAATCAGAAACTGCTTAACCTCACTTTTACAATCTATATATTCCTGAAAAGCCATCGCTTTGGTCTTTAGTTAAGGCCAAATTATACACTTACTCAATTTAACACATGTTCATTGTTAACTATATTGACTTGGGAAACATCACTAGGGCTCAATCTTTGATGTTTATAAGGTTTGTGCTGTGTTTTATAAACAGCCTTAAAAGTCATAAGTTCAACTTTTAAAGCTTTTCAGAAGGAAATCAGTATTTTAATAAGTAACAGCTTATGTCAAGAAATATCTTCACATTAGCATTTAAGAAATCCTTGCTTCCTTCCAAAGGAAGAATTTAAAAAGAACTATCAATAGGAAGGTTAAGATTTACTCTCTGAAGGAGCCCTAATTAGGAAGGGCTGTTGCAGCTAGCTGGAAGCCATAAGTTCCACCTGATATGTATGTGACGCACCTGTAGGCACCCGCAAACCTGAAGGTATATAACCGGTGAAAGCGGTCCGAGTGAGGAGAACGGAGAATTCAGTCAGCCGGGCAGTCACTCGGTCGGTCAGAAGAATCAGAGCGGCCAGAACGTAGGCAGAGCGGTTACAGAAGAGAAACCAGATAGAAGACAGAAGAGAAACCAGATAGAAGAAGTAATGACTGGCCAGAGTTAGGCCGAGGCTCCAGAGGACTGGTCAGAGTAAGGCCGAGGCTCCCGAGGAAGACAGAAGAAGACAGAAGACAGAAGAAGGAAGAAAGAAGAGAGAAGAAAGAAGCTCTAGTCTTTCTCTAAGCTAAGCTCTATCTTTCTTTACTCAACTCTAAGCTAAGAAGACAAGAAGAAAAGCTCGCTTTAATCTTTCTCTCTAAAAATCTTTCTAATTCTAACTCTAACTCTAAGAAGCTCTATCTTTCTAAGATCTTTCTTTACTCTAAGCTACTCTAAGAAAAAATCTTTCTTTCCCTCTCTATAAGCTCTAAGAAAGTAGAAGTAAAAGTAGTAAAAGCTTAACTCTGCCCCCCCCGAGAGTTTTTTATCCCGGTTTACGGTACCAGGCAGCTTACAACTCTCTATATGCAAACTGGCATTATTAATTGACACCCTTTTCTAGCTGACAGAATGCCTAATGTTGATTTGTCCCCCTTCTATAACGCACTAACTTTTCAGAAATCTTTGATAAATCAATGAAAAGAATTTCCTTCTTGATAAATCTATGAAAAGAATTCTCTTCTCACCAACACCCACATAGCTTCCCCCAAAGCAATTCCAAAAATTAGATTCTTGCATAAGTTGCTAAGCATTTAATCTTCAGAAACACCTCTTAGGCTGTTATTCCAGCTAACAAGATTAACAAGTTCTGATGTGGATACTTCAGTGGCAACCTGTAACAAGTTGTCCCTTGAGAGAGTTTTGTTGATTACTAGGTATGAGAAAAAATCTTCAACAGGTTTATTCAGTATTCATATTTTTTATTATTCTTAACAACTGTCACTGAAAAACCAAGCAATAACCTAATTTTGTTTGTATATGCTTCTTTTCCAGTTACCATCCCAGCACAAGTCTACCTCCTCCCCCTAAGAGACAACTACTTTATTTTCCATGAGTAAACATGTTTCAGCTGCTTACCATCTATAATACCCTGTTTATTCTTTACCTATTAAAGTGCATGGCTGCTACAGGTCATTAGTTCAACAACTGATTTTCACAACCCGAATCTGAAGGGCTCTTAGATTTCAAACTGCCCTCTGAATCAAAAGATGTAATGATGCTCTGTTGTTCTTAGGCTAAACAAACAGTAGATGCTAATTTGTTTGAAAGTTTGAAATTATGTCTGACAAAAACAACTTGCTAGTTCACCAGAATGATTTAGTCTGAACCAAGGAATCTCCTGGCTCAGATTTGTGTGCCACATCCATAGATATAGATATACAGAGAGAAATAAATCTCTTCTAAAAAGCCATGAAATAGAAAAGATACACTAAAATTCCCATACTCTATGATCATAAAGTATCAATCACACATAGCACATATGATTTCAATAAGCTGACAAGGACAATGTTCTCCCAGAGTGGCTTGAAAAAGGATATTGGCTCACAAACTTTGGTTTGGGCACCACCTAATGGCAGGAGATGTTTTGTTTCCAGAGGCTTAATAATTCTTGTATCTTAGCTTATACAGAGAGTTGCAAAACATCTGTTTTTCTTGAACTACGTTAAATGTTCAGTTCACTTAAAAGATTAAGCCCTTTTCATGCTTACTTTAGAATAAAAAGCTGTCTTTTATGCAGGAGCCCTGTTTGGGGATTGACTTTAATTGCAGTTGACTATGAGCCGTGGAGATTTGGCCATTGTCGCCACCCGTAGTCTCACGGGATTTGTTGCGGGATCTCGAGTGACTTGGCCGAGATTGCTGATCGGGTCAGCGCCATTTTAGGGTGTGTTTTTGGCGTGTGTTAGTCGTTATTAGAACCAGAGAGAAAAGTTATCAGAATAAAAAGCTGTTTGTCTCCAGTTTGCTTCTGAAGTTTTTCCTGCGGCTCCGTTGCTCCAAGCGCTTCAGGCAGCAACAGGTGGCGGCCCGTACGGGGAACTTCGGAGCGGACAGGTAAGAACTGAAAGGTCTCTAAAGATGGGTTCGAATATAACTGAATCCCAAGTGATAGAGGCTATGCAAAGACTCCTTGATATACCTGACTCTGTTCTCAGTGAGGAGTATATAGACAAAAGTGAAAGTGATCAAAAAAGTGTAGATTCCACTGGGCCAACTGAGACCAGTAAAGAGAGTATTAGAAGAGACCCAAAAATGACAAAAATCCAAGCTATTAAAGCTATTCGGGAGTTATTGGCGAAAGCTAAAGGATACTTGCTCTCACTGGAACTGGGCCTCAGGATATTGCTGTCAGTGAAATTAGCAGTGGTGAGGAATCTAGTAAAAGTGATCCTGAGAAAATGAGGAAAAAGAAATTTAAAAAGAAGAAAAAGCCGGGCGCGGTGGCGCACAGCCGAGCACTTTGGGAGGCTGAAAGGATCGCGAGTCAGCCTCAGCAATGGCGAGGCACTTAGCACTCAGTGAGTGTCTCTAATAAAATACAAAAAAGGGCTATGTGGCCCAGTGGTCGAGTGCCCCTGAGTTCAATCCCCCGGTGAAAAAGGTGGTCACTTGTGTCCTCTATCCATGGGTGGAATCCATTACAGAAAATATGAAGGGTATTACTAGGCATTTGCATACCCTAGAAACAGAAATAAAAAAGTCTTTCTGATCGCTTATGCGCACTCGAGGACAACTCACAGATACATTGGGAACCGCCAGCATTTGAAAAGAAAAATGGACAGAGTGTCCATCAGTCAGTAGATTTCAAAACAATAAAAAATCTCAAAGAGGCAGTAATGACTTATGGGCCCCAAGCTCCTTTCACGTTGAGTATGCTGGAGTCCCTTAACACCTTTAGCTTAACCCCCTCAGACTGGAAAAGTCTATGTAAAGCAACATTAAGCGGGGGGCAATTCTTGGTTTGGCGATCGCAATTCCAAGAACTTTGTATAGAAACGGCTAAAAGAAACGCGGCTGCAGGGTTTGAAAACTATAATATAGACATGCTCACAGGAGAAGGGCAATTCGCAGACTTACAGGCTCAAACAGATTATGACTCAGATATATATGCTCAGATAAATGCAGCTGCCTTAGAGGCATGGAAAACTGTACAAGGACCTGGGGATCTACAAGGTAGCTTGTCAAAAGTGATTCAAGGACCTAATGAGCCGTATGCCGACTTTGCTGATCGACTTTTGAGAACTGCAGGTAGTGTGTTTGCAGATGTTGACCAAGCTATGCCTTTAGTTGTTCAATTAGCTTATGAAAATGCAAATAAATGGTGCCAAGCAGCCATCAGGCCATGGAGAACTAAAAAGGATCTTTCCGTATATATACAACTATGTAAAGATATAAATGGCGCCTTTGTCACAGGAAATGTGATTGCAGCCTCAATGAGGGGTGCTTCCTCTCGAAATTTCACAAAGGCTAAACGTAGACATTAAAATCAATCAGGATATTCCAGGCAAAATTATCATAATCAATCAGGCAATTCTAGGCAAAATCCCAAAAGAGAAATAAGATCAAGCTCATACCGTGCCCCAGGCCGCTGCCCCAGGTGTAAAAAGGGAAATCATTGGGCCAATAAATGCTATTCAAAATTTGACATCCATGGAAATCCTCTGTTCAGGAATTCAAAAAACGGGGCACGGGGCCCAGTACCCCGGGGCCCACAAATGTACGGGGCATTGCAGAAGGAGTATCCTCAAGCATCCACTCAGATGCTTCCCCGACACAATCCCTACTACCCATCCACTCCCTCGCCAGAGGAACAAGAGGAAATGCAGGATTAGACCTCTGTTCCACCGCCCGAATAGTGTTAACACCTGAAATGGGGGTTCAACTGATTCCCACAGGAGTCAGGGGACCTCTTCCCTCAGGGACTGTAGGACTTATTATCGGGCGTAGTCCTAAAAGCTTATTAGGTTTGCAAGTGACCCCAGGTGTAATAAACTCAGACTACAAAGGGGAAATAAAAATAATGCTTAGCTCACCCCAAAGTGTAAGTTCTGTTAATCAAGGAGATAGAATTGCTCAGTTGCTTCTCCTTCCCAATTTACATAATTCATTTAAAATGGGTATGCCTCAAGAAGGGAACAATAGAGGATTTTGTTCCACTGACTCAAGTCCCATGGCTTGCTGGGTTCGAGACTGTTCAAGGAGGCCTATGTGTAAAATAAAAATCCAAGGAATAGAAATGGAGGGATTAATAGATACTGGAGCTGACTCTTCCATTATTAATTTACGCCAATGGCCCAAGCACTGGCCTCTGCAAAAAGCTTCAACCAGTTTAAGAGGCTTGGGATATAATAACCTCCCAGATAAAAGTGCAGTAATTTTAAAATGGGAGGATGATGAAGGCCATAAAGGAACATTTCAGCCTTATGTTTTACCTAATCTACCGGTTACTTTATGGGGAAGAGATATTTTGCAACAAATGGGAGTACACCTTGCAACCAAGCCTGCAGATGTTAAATGTGAAAACCTACAGGGTAATCTTAACCATAAAAGAACTCATTATCAAAAAGTACAGAGTAATCTTAACCCTAAAAGTAATCATTGTCATAAAGGAAAAAGATATTTTTTTTCGGGGCCACTGAGAAAATAATTTTGAAAATACCATGGCTTTCTGATAAGCCAGTGTGGGTCCCTCAGTGGCCCCTATCTAAAGAGAAATTACAAGCGGTCCACCAATTAGTTCAGGAACAATTAGAAGCAGGTCATATAGAACCTTCCACCTCTCCCTGGAATTCCCCCATATTTGTGATCAAGAAAAAGTCAGGAAAATGGCGATCGTTACATGATCTTAGACAAATCAATAAAACCATGCAAGTTATGGGGCCTACTCAACCTGGACTTCCTAGTCCTGTAGCTATTCCAAAAAAATTTCCATCTTATTACTCTTGATATAAAGGATTGCTTCTTTTCTATTCCCCTACATCCTCTGGATGCCCCCAGGTTTGCTTTTTCCGTTCCTTCTATGAACAATAATGGCCCTGATCAGAGATATCAATGGAAGGTTTTACCATAGGGAATGGCTAATAGCCCCACCATGTGCCAAATATATGTGGAGAAGGCTATCCAACCCATTAAAAATAAATATCCAAACCTCATGTGTCTACATTACATGGATGATATTTTATTGGCCCACCCTAATCAAAAAATCTTATTTAATATATTCAGGGATGTGGTAGAAAATTTAAAAAAATATGGATTATATATAGCAGAAGAAAAAGTTCAAACCAGATCTCCCATATTATATTTAGGATTTAAAATCATGGATACTTTTGTTAGACCCCAAAAAATTTTAATAAATAAAGAACATTTGACCACCCTCAATGATTTCCAAAAACTACTGGGAGACATTAATTGGCTTCGCCCTACACTAAATCTCACTACTGGCCAACTAAAACCTTTATTTGACATCCTTCGTGGAGATCCTGATCCATCTTCACCACGAACATTGACTCCTGATGCTAGGAAAGCTTTAAAATTAGTAGAAAAAGCCATCGAAGGAGCTCATTGTGATAGATTTGATTTAACTCAACCGCTGATGTTGATTATTATTTCTTCACAATATACACCCACAGGAGTATTTTGGCAACAAGGGCCTTTATTATGGATACATTTGCCCGTCTCTCCTAAAAGTATAATTGAATCTTATACCTCCATGGTGGCTAAACTTATTCTTCAAGGACTTAAGACTTCTACTAAAATATTTGGCATTCACCCTGCTACTATTATTACTCCCTATTCATCATCACAGATTGAATACTTATGCTTCAATGATAATGATTGGGCTATAGCTAAATGCTCTACTTCTGCAAATTTTGATAATCATCTTCCTAAGTCCCCTATATTATCTTTTTGTATTAATCATCCTATTATATTTCCACAGGTAATAAAAAATCAACCTATTCCTAAGGCATTTAATGTATTTACAGATGGGTCCTCAAATGGTACTGCTACAGTAGTCACTAAAAAAGAAAATATGACTTACATAACTGCACACAAATCAGCTCAACTAGTGGAACTGGAAGCTGTGGTAAGAGCTCTGGAAAATTTTAGGGACCAGCCCGTAAACATTTTTTCAGATAGCCACTATATTGTACAAGCCGTCCCAAAATTAGAGTTAGCAGGACCAATAGCACCTCATACTCCAGCCTTTAAATTGTTTTATCAAATACAAAAACTTTTGTGGGCAAGAAAAGAACCTCTATTTGTAGGCCATATTAGAGCACATACTAATTTGCCTGGTCCCCTCCATGAAGGTAATCAAAAGGCTGATGAACTTACAAAAACAGTATTTATACTTTCAGCGCTACAACAAGCTACTTTATTTCATTCCCAGTTTCATGTCAACAGCACCACCTTGCAACGTAGGTTTAAAATCACAAAGGAGCAAGCCAGAACAATTGTAAAAGATTGTAAATCTTGTATGACACATTTGCCCAATCCTCATTTCGGAGTTAACCCTAGAGGATTAATGCCCAATCATTTGTGGCAGATGGATGTTACTCATGAGCCAAGTTTTGGAAAATTGCGATGTATTCATGTGACCATAGATACATGCTCAGGCATGATTTTTGCTTCCTTACATTCTGGAGAAAAAGTTAAAGATGTTACATCTCATTGTTTGCAAGCTTTTGCTGCATTGGGCATCCCCAAAATGCTTAAAACAGATAATGGCCCCGCATATACGTCCTCATCTTTCAAACAGTTTTGCGCAAAATTCAATATATCCCATAAAACAGGCATCCCATACAATCCTCAGGGGTCAGGGCATTATTGAAAGAGCAAACCGAACACTGAAAATTATGTTATTAAAACAAAAAGAAGGAAATTGGAAAAGTCCTAAGGACAGATTGGCAGTTGCCCTGTTTACCTTAAATTTTTTAACTTTAGACTCTAATGGTTATTCTGCTGGAGACAGACATTGGAATCCACACCAACAACATAAACCTTTGGTTTACTGGAAGGATGTTCTTTCAGGTACATGGAAGGGTCCAGATCCAGTGTTAATTTGGGGAAGAGGATCTGTTTGTGTTTTTCCAAAAGACGAATCCTCTCCAATATGGATACCATCTAGATTAATAAAACAGGTACCACATCAAAATGATCAAGATGAAGTTATTGAAGAATCAAGATTAATAAAAAAGGTACAAAATCAAGAGGACCAAGATGAAGGTATAGAATGATTCCCTCAAAAGAGTCCTTCAAAATATTTCACAACTTAAGTGTCATTCCTCCCGGCCGGAACGAGGAGATCTCTCTTTAGTGTGCACACAATTGTATTTTTTTTTTCTTTTCTTTTTATACATGTCTTTATGTCTGTACATTTGTCTACATTTCATGTTAATGTGACGTCACAAATATATGTTTGTATGTTTGTTCGTCTGTTCAGTGTGACGTCACAAAGAACAAAGCGCTTATGAAAAAGAAAAATATATATATATATATGGATCCAAATAACTTTAATTCATTTTAGGTTAAGAGTATTCAATTTAGGTAAATAATTTTATAAATGAAGGTACTTTCAATTTTGATTTATAGGTGTCCCTGGGGACTTCTCTTTAGCAAACAATATGACTAGTGCTATATAACCTGATATTTTGGTGTTTTGACTTAAGATTGTTTATTTGTTATTAACTTCATTTGTTTAATAGCTCATTAATTTCAATTATCTCAACAGGTAAAAAATTGCTCTGTATACAGAGACTCAAGGGTTCCAGCTAACAAATTATTTCTCTCAAGTGCCTTTACCTTTTCTTTAATCTATCTTTAATGCAGTAATTTACCTCAGTCTTTCTTTGTTTTGTTCTAAATATGACATTTTTCCAACTTATGTTTGTAAAAGCTCAACCAGCGATGTATGTGAACAAAAATCAACTTTAATTTTCTAATCTAATTATTCTATTTTGTAGTTTGACAACTCGCCTCTTGACTCAGTGCTGCAATAGCACTGCCTTTCCTTTAATAATTGATGCTTGAGTTTCTAGGTAGCGGGCCCTGAAGATTTGCCGGTGGCATTGTCTAAACATAAAAAAGACGTCTGCTGCTCAAACATCAAACAACCTCACCAACAGTGTGGCCTCTGCTCTACATGCATGGGGCCTCCTACATCAACATGTTATAACAAATGGACATTTTGATCTTTCATTGTTTGGGACTTTACGGGACAATGCCTTGCGGGTATTTGTCTAGAGAATTCAGTGTGTTACTTGATGGAACTTAGGGCAGCTGATTTGTTTAAACAATTTGATATGCTATGCAATTTGGCTCATCACCAAAAGGCTTGTTGCCTTAAAGCCGCAACATCTCCTCACAATTTGGACGGCTGTTAGTCATCATATATAGTCGATCCTAAAGGGCTCCATTGGATGGCTGGTTAGCCAATGACGGGTAAGATCCCCAGAGGGGGACAACCTAAGACAGGCACAGTCGCACGGGACAGTCTCATGTGGCCGACATATCAACCTAAGACAGGAGTCAAGGGCACAGCCTTGATTATCCGATGACGGGTAAGAATGTTGGTTGCACATAGACGTCCTAGAGCATTACCTCTTTTAAAACAAAAAGGGGGAAATGCAGGAGCCCTGTTTGGGGATTGACTTTAATTGCAGTTGACTATGAGCCGTGGAGATTTGGCCATTGTCGCCACCCGTAGTCTCACGGGATTTGTTGCGGGATCTCGAGTGACTTGGCCGAGATTGCTGATCGGGTCAGCGCCATTTTAGGGTGTGTTTTTGGCGTGTGTTAGTCGTTATTAGAACCAGAGAGAAAAGTTATCAGAATAAAAAGCTGTTTGTCTCCAGTTTGCTTCTGAAGTTTTTCCCGCGGCTCCGTTGCTCCAAGCGCTTCAGGCAGCAACACTTTTACAGTGGGAAGATGTACCAATAAAACAAATATTCTAAAATATTCTATTCTACCCTTAAATATTTAAATTTAGCCTTGTAATTAAGAACTTACTTTAATTGAACAGTTTTGTTAGTTAAAAGCTCTCAAATTCTTCTGCACTGTATATCCTTACAATAACCTCTCACAAATAAAAGAGTGTACTTCTGAAAACATGATGCTTATTAGAATTAAGTGAATTAACATATATAAGTAGCTATTAAAACCAACTCTGAACACATAGTGATATACACACCTTTAACACCATACACACTTGATTTTTTAATAAGTCCTTGCTTGAACCCAAAATTTGTTTTGTGATTCAACAATGAGGTAAAATATTTGGGATAATATAGAACAGATGACCAATGTTTTAAGAAAAGATATTTATTATTTATGCCACTGAAATAGTCCCATAAGAACAATATACACCATGTTTATTTAAAAGGATCAATTCCTTCCAAATACAAGAACTGTATAAAGCAATACTGTCAACACGAAACAGTGGTCACATTACATATCTGCAGGCTTAAGCATTGCAAATGATATATTTTTTAATCTTATGGCTAGATATTTTCACTGAAACACAGTGTTAGCACTTAGACAAGATAGAGCTGGAACAGAACAAAAACATTTTGTTCATGCTTTTTAGAGCTAACTGGTGGGTGATATATCCCATTTTAAAGTTTATTGCCTTAAACTGCTTTTATGACAATGGTTTCAGGCACAAGTGCTCCTACTTAGCCACAAAAAGAAACACTCTTGTTCCTTAATTTTATTATTCAGTCTTATGTTTTCTATTTCTCATACTAGGACATGTCTGTATCACAACTGATGTTCTCCAGTTTTACTTAAAGAACACTGACATACATTCAGACCAAACTGAGACAGTTCAGAATTTAGACCTGTAACTAGAGGAATACAGAAGAAAAATTTTGTCTATGATAAAAGAATTTTAAAATTCCTGGTAATTTTAATCATAACAAACTAGGTTCTTTTTTTATTTTTTGGTCATTAAGCCCTAGTTTCAAGGTGAGTCTGGCCTTAGATTTAGGCAATATATAAGACAATGAGATGAAAACACAAGATATAACCTGTTTCCAAAGTCACAAAATGACACTGTTGAGTAAATTTTCCTCCAGTTTTCTTTTTCTTCCTTTTTTCCTTTTGTTTGGTGGAAAACACCTCAGTAATCAATGCTGGAGAAAATATTTTTCAAGAGTAACAGTATATTTCATATGAGGGGAGAAAGAATATTTTTAGCCTATTGTTATGATCTTCAAAAAATATAAAATTAAATTTGCAAAAAACTGGAAGACCAAAGGATAGCAGTCTGGTGTTTGCTTCAGTGTCCAGCACTATCATAATGATTTCTAGCATAAAAGCAAAAAGTTCATGGATCTCAAGTATCTTCAATAACTGCCAGTATAACTTGTAACTACTGTCCTTGCTTCTTTGAGAGATACCTGCAAGAAATAAACATTTCAAAGCTAAATTCATGGAAATAATCTAACTCTCCTCCCAAAAGAGTTTGACTTAATGACAAAACCTTTCAAAGTGAGTATTACCTGTAAATATTTAATAACAACTGTTGATTATCTATGTGCCAAGCATTGCTGGAAGCACTATGTTAATGTTAGTCCTCATGAGAGCTTCATGAGGACTTTTTAATAGAATTTATTCCCCTTTCAAAGGCACACAGAAGATAAACAATTTGTCCAAATTCACGCAGCTAGAAAGTGTCAGATTCAAAACAAGGCACTATGAGTGCATTCAGGACCTATCAATCCATGCTGCCTGCTTTCCATCATGAAAGCCAATATTAACTAGTACTCTAACTTCTAAATCAAAGTCAATTTTAAGATCTTGTTTTTCTTGTATAAATAGAGTGAGCCAAAGATGCTACAGGACTCTGATCAAGAGTTTGTAAGAGCGGGTGCAGTGGCACATGCATGTAATCCCAGCAGCTTAGGAGGCTGAGGCAGGAGGATCTCGAGTTCAAAGCCAGCCTCAGCAAAAATGAGACTGTAAGCAACTCAGTGAGACCCTGTCTCTGAATAAAATGCAAAATAGGGCAGGGGATTTGGCTCAGTAGTCAAGTGCCCCTGAGTTCAATCCTGGGTAACCACCCCCAAAAAAAGAGTTTATAAAAGATGCAAAGATGTTAATTTACAGTTATTTAATAGGAATCTACCAGTAATTTAAACTTTTATATTTCTATTTCTCACATTTATGACCTACTATAGAGAAGGGGAAGGGGGGTGTTGGGGGAGGGGTCTTAAGATCCAGAAACCTGAGGAGTTTGGATGCCTATGTTCACTTTGTGCAGTGTGCTGATCTCTGTGACTCAGCTACATCATCTGCAATTTGAAGATGGGGATAAAAATGCCTGCTTAATCTTCCTGATAGGATCATGAGACTCTAATAAAATGCTGTTGTCAAAGTGATCTGAAAAGACCAAAGTAGAATTTGAAAAGCCAAAGCATAATTACATAAACTGTTTCTTTTGTTGCTAAATGGTTTGAACCATGTCTTTAAAGATCGAATTAAAAAAAAATTATTTGTAGTACATAACAATCCTTTCTACTTCTCCAGAGATTTTTCCCTGCCTCAAAATTTTGGTGTAATCTATATTAATCTTCTATGTAATCTATATTAGATTTGTGTATATGACTATGCTTATAAAAAAGTCTGGAAGACTGTACACCCAGATGGTAATAGTGGTTTTCTTTGGAAAGGAAAATCATGAATAATTGTTTTTTCTTTTCTTTTCTTTTTTTTTTTTTTTTTTTTGGTACCAGGGATTGAACTCAGGGGCACTCGACCACTGGGCCACACCCCAGCCCTTTTTTTTTGTATTTTATTAGAGACAGGGTCCCACACTGAGTTGCTAAGTGCCTCGCCATTGCTGAGGCTGCCTTTGAACTCAAAATCCTCCTGCCTCAGCCTCCCAAGTGCTGGGATTACAGGTGTGCGCCACCACGCCTGGCTGATTGTTTTTTCAGTGGAACAAAATTAATTTTCTAATTTTTCTCTATACACAGAAGTTATCTGTAATTTTTTTTTTTTTTTGGTACCGGGGATTGAACTCGGGCACTCGGCCACTGGGCCACATCCCCAGCCCTTTTTTTGTATTTTATTAGAGACAGGGTCTCACTGAGTGGCTAAGTGCCTCGCCATTGCTGAGGCTGGCTTTGAACTCGCGATCCTCCTGCCTCAGCCTCCCAAAGTGCTGGGATTACAGGCGTGTGCCAACGCGCCCGGCTATCAGTAATTTTTAACACAATTCAGAAAAAATTTTAATGAATCTTATCCTTACATTATTTTACAGTATAAAACCAGGTATTGAATTCCCATGTAGCCAACCTAATATCACAAGATAATTTACAGGCCGCATAATGAATGTGTACCAATCTCTCAAGTTGTTCCTACTAGAAATGCTAAAAAGCTTAGGTGATTTTATAAGCAAGTTAAAGGTTAAAACTAAAGGGAAAAACACTCGTAGGGAGGATGTCACTGGACTGGAAAATAATTTTAGAATTTACCCATTTTAAATAAAAACTAAATGTATATTCTAGTGTCACCAATCTTTTTTCATTCATTTGGAAAAAGAGAAAATATACAATTAACACTTACCTTTCCCAATATTTGTGATTTAGCTCCAAAAAGTCATCTAATTTTGCTATTTCCTTGAGGTACTGAGTTAATTTTAAAAGTTCTTTGTCCTTATCTCGATTTAGGTGTGCTTTCATAAAAGGCCTTATCTATTAGGAAACAAACAAAATTTCAATTGTAGTAAGGGAAAAAAAAAAAAAGGCCTACATTATTCTATCATTTAAAGTCGCTGAGGCTAAAATATCAAAAAGGACATCGATACTAAAACCTAGTTTTATAACAGTCTAAGTTTAGTCAACTGAAAATCACATATAATGTTTAAGTTCACACCAAAAGCTCGCCCACCTATTCTATCTACCATCCCCCCTTCAGCTTGAACCTGACAACACCAGCTTTCTTCACAGCACTCGGATCCCAACCCTGAAGGGGCTCCTCTACTTCACAAACTGCACCACTTATACCTTTTCCCCTTCCATCATTTCAGTTGATCCTTGCTAATTTTCATTTACAAAGTTAACCCAAATAAGCCTGATCCAAGTAGAGAGTGAGATAAAGTAGTTTTCATTTCAATATTTTTATGAGATTTTTATAAAGCTGAGATATCATGATACATGTATATAACCTGTCACATTTTATAAGCATTTTTCTTCTTCATTAAATTCTTTTTAAAAAATTTATTTATTTGTTATACATGCTTTTAGAGTGCAATTCCTTTCATATTACATATAAAAGCACATTTTTCCAAGTCATTGGTTTTACACAAAGTATTTTCATACCATTTGAGTTTTTTTTTTAAATATATATTTATTTACTTTAGTTGTACACAATGCAATGCCTTTATGTTTACGTGGTGCTGAGGATCGAACCCGGGCCGCGCACACGCGAGGCGAGTGCCCCACCGCTGAGCCACAACCCCAGCCCCCATTTGAGTTTTTATACATGCACTTAGTATATTGATGTCAAACTCCTTCTGCCACTGTTTCTATTCCCTTGCCCCTTTCCCTCCCCTCCCCGCCTTTTTTCTACGTAACATTCTTTCATTCCTCTCATCCCCCCTCCCTTGTCACTATAATTCAATATCATCAGAGCAAAGGGATTAATCGACCTTTGGTTTTCTGGGATTGGCTGACTTAGCATTATTTTCTTCAACCCCGTCCATTTACCTGCAAATGCCATGATTTTATTCTCTTTTTAGTGCTGAGTAATATTCCATTGTGTATATATACCAAAGTTTCCCTATCCATTCATCTGCTGAAGGGCATCAGGATTGTTTCCACAGTCTAGCTATTGTGAATTGTGCTGCTATGAACATTGATATGGCTGTGTCCCTGTAGTTCGCTAAGTCCTTTGGGTATAGACCAAGGAGTGGGATAGCTGGGTCAAATGGTGGTTCCATTCCAAGTTTTCCTAGAAATCTCCATAGTGCTTTCCAAATTGGCTGCACCAATTTGCAGCCCCACCAGCAATGTAAGAGTGTGCCCTTTTCCCCCACATCCTCACCAACATTTACTGTTGTTTGTTTTTGATAGCTGCCATTCTGACCGGCGTGAGATGAAATCCTCTATAAAATCATTTTTAACTGCACAAATTTCCCATAAAAAGAACAGTAATATTTTCTAAATATTTAAGGTTGACATATTTTATTATGAAAGTCATTCATTTAAAAAGCATTACTTCAAATTACAGAAGTCAGCCAACAGGCACAGGGATCACACCAAGTAAGGAATATACTATACTTTGACTTGGGTAATAGTTTTATGATTTATCTTTACAATGATTTGTTAACTATAAATTTTATGCACTTTTGATGTGATGGCCCCAATAAAAAGTTTTGCTTTTTGTAAACACATCAGTTCAAATATCTTTATACAACTCAAGATAGCCTTTCAAATTTTTAAATTAATTTTAAATAAAATGATATATCTGGGTTTGCTTCAACATATTAAGGAGATGAAAGTAAGACAAGTGTATAAAGCAAACGAAATTGTCCATGAATTTATAAGCTATTTAAATTAGATGATACATAAAAGTGGATATTGATTATATACTTCTATGCAGTTTTATTTACATTTGAATTTTTGAATTTTTCTGTTGTGAAATGTCTCTTCAAAGAGAAAAAAGTCACCCAGCTACATTTGGGGATGTAGCTCAGTGGTGAGTGGTGGGGCATTTGCCGAGCTTGCAGGAGGCCCTCTGGTTCCATCAAGCACCAAAAAAAAAAAAAAAAAAACACACACACAACACCAAACAAATAAAAAATCACAAGACTCCTAAAGCACACAGGTTAAGGACTGACTAAATCATACTTAGCAAAATACTTATATATCCTTATTCTGACATGGAGAAAATTCAAATTTGTCACTAGTTATTAATTTTACATAGTAACATAGAAAAAAATAGCTAACATTTAATTATTGTCACTTACTTGAGAAACAAGAAAAATAAGCCCACAGAAGTCCACTACCATATCTATCAAGGATAGGAAAGGTTCTAAATATTTACTATATCATTTTCTACTGTCTCTAGAAAATGCCTGAAGTGGACAGAAAGAATATCTTCCCAGATGTCCTACTTGCAGTAGAACAGCCTGGTGTCAGAGTCAGCTACAGCTGTCAGGGGCTCCCCTGCCACCTTCAGGGAACCAGTGAAGGCTGCCAGAATGACTGCCCAGATGCCAGCTCTTGTGGGAGATCCAGGTGATGCTCTCTGCGTGAGCCCTGGGGCCAGGAGTAAACAGAGGCATGATATGACAACACAGTAAAATGAGTTTCTGCACAATCCTGAGCAATACAGGAATGTAACTCCTCAAGAATGTAAAGGCAAGCAGACCTTGAAAGTCAAGGGTCAAATGTTTTCCTCTCATATGCAGAAACTACATCAAAATAAGGAAAAAGAAAAAGAAAAAAGATGAGGGAAGAATTCCATGAAATTAGAAGAGAGATCAGTAGAGCAGAGAAAAGGGACTGAGGGGCAGGGGAGGGATGGGAAAAGGGAAGAATGGTGGGACGAATCTCACTAAATTTTTCCATGTACATATATGAATACACCACAGTGAATTTCACCTTTATGTATATATATAATAAACTAATTTTAAAAAACTGTAATAGAATAATCAGTAGATTAAAGGGAATAGGGGAGGAATGAGGGAAGGCAAAGGGGAAGTACTAGGGACTGAATTAAAGCAAATTATATTCCATGCTTATATAATTAAGTCAGAATGAACCCTCTCTCTATATATTTTTTGTAGTTGTAGACGGAAAGCATGCCTTTATTTGTTGATTTTTATGTGGTGCTAAGGATCGCACCCAGTGCCTCACACGTGCAAGGCAAGTGCTCTGCCACTGAGCTATAGCCCAAGCCCTGAACCTCTATATTATATATAACAATGAATACAAAAAAATATTCTTTTAAGAATGTAAAGGCAACATATGAACTTTCAAACTACTAATATGCCATATACCAACAAAGTAAGTCAAGGTTTAAAGGAAGGAATTTAGAAATGAAAGTCGAAATAAAGGGTCAATGGGCAGTAAATAAGATTTTTAACCCAAGACCCTGCCAAACATTTGGTCTTAAGCACTATTAAACAAATGTGTGTGTGTATGTGTGTGTGTATACAAATTAGTGTATTATACACACACACACACACACACATTTTTTTCCCATGATTCTATTTCAGACGAGTTAAAATAACTAAAAAAAAAAACTATTAGTCACCTAACTGATCACTTGTTCTAGCATAATCATTGCACACCGTACTGTACCATTTTTCAAAACCGATCTAAGTGCTCACTAGTAGGATGGGCAACACACGTGATCATCATCTTGTCTCCTATCAAAGAAAGGTTTTAAGGAACTTAAGATTGTTTAGATTAGTTGAATTCTCTTTTTGTTTTTGTTTGCCTCAGCCTCCCTCGCCACTGGGATTACAGGCGTTCAGCACTGTGCCACTGTGCCCGGTTCTTGCTGATTTTACACACACACACACAGCACTGTGCCCGGTTCTTGCTGATTTTACACACACACACACACACACACACACACACACACTGAGGATTTTACCACTGAGCTATACCCTTTGTCTTTTGTAATTTTTAGTGTGAGACAGGGTCTCACTAAGTTGCTGAGGTTGGCCACGAACTTGCGATCACCCATTCAGCCTCCAGAATCACTGGGATTACAGGTGTGTACCACTGAGCCCAGCTCTGAATGAGAATTTTTGAGGGTGGAGACACATAAATTTTTAGGAATTTCTTCGGTGAATCTGAGTTACCCAATTTTTCAAAAACCCTGCAATAAAATAACATGAAGAAACAGAAATGAATACCCTCATTTCTCCCTCCATCACAGTGATGAGTAGGGTCCAAATGTTGGTTGGGAAAATAAAGTTTCTTCCAAACACACATGAAATGATCTCTTATTTTTTTTAAAAGGCTAAATGTCTCCTCAAAAATTTTGTAAATATCATGAATTCACCAACAGGTAAAAGCCATTCGTTTCATAGGAAATTAACTATCAAATATCTTGCAAAACACAAGCACACATTTCTGTACCCTCTACCTGGGAAGTGCTTCTCTGACAACTTCAAAAAGAAATCACTTTCATTAGAGTAATATAACCACTCTCCCTTCAAGTCAACAACTTTATATTTGTGGCAATTCAGGACCTAGATTAACATTCTGTACCTTAAACTATACTTACTGTACACTAAAGACCTAATCAACAGTCTATAAGGAAGACTTCAAAAATGTACTTTCTGCAAAGTTTTTATTTCATGACTTTTAAAACTATCAAGAATCTAATTGGCAGAAAAGTATATTGAACGAACACATAAGCAACCATAAACAACAGAAATGTTTTACTTTCAAATTTCTCTTATGAATTTTACACTGCTACAAAATTAAAAAGTCACTACTGCATCTATACCAGCTTTCACATGACTGAAGATTATTATTGACCCAGTAACCAAGGCACTTAGATGCCAGCCCAAATTCTATCTAACCAGTTACATATATGATATTGGGCAAACTGGGCACTTTCTCAGACTCAGACAATTTCTAAAAATAAGAAAGTAAATAAGATGACATCTAAAATTCTAAGTTCTATATTAACACATGTGTTCCAAAAACCTTCTTAGTTTTAGTTTATAAAGAGGGGAAATAAACAAAATCTCTAGTGTTAGCTATCTAGCACATCAGAAATTCTAAGATTTGTATCCCTAATAAAATGCTAAAAGTCAATGTTAGTAAGCTCATGTTGCTCCCACAGTGTTAACTAAAAATAAACAATCAGGAGTTGGCTGTCCAAAGAGGTATCAATGCAAAAGAATGTTTACAATGAACTTTCTTGCCTGTGACTATAGAATATAATACGGTCATGTGTCACTTACCAACAGGGATCTATTCAAGAAATGTGCCTTCCAAAAACTGAACTGCAGAGTGTGCTTACACATGCCAGACATTACAGCCTCCTATACACAGGCTCTGTGATATAGTGTGCTACTCCTAAGACCATGAACCTGTATAGCATGTTACTATACTGGACACTGTAGGCAACTGTAACACAATGGTAAGCATTTAGGTATCTAAACATAAAGTACAATAAACACACTAGACAGCAGGAATTTTTCAGCTCCAGCACAATCTTATGGGATCACTTGCATACACCTGGTGCACCACTGACTCAAACAGCATTAGTCAGTGCATGACTGCACTCCCCAAACTTTATGAAATTCAATAGTGCTTAAAAGTTTGCCACACAGTCAAGATTACATGAGTATATGAAAGTAAAATTATCTTACCTTTAGTCCATTTTGTGGGTTCATTAGAAAATTTCTTCCTATGTCATCAAACATAATGGTGTTCTTTTTGCTGTAAAACTCTGAAAACTTTCCCCATATAACACCAAGAGGCTTTACCTTTGAATAAAAGTTTAGATTTAACTCAAAGTCTATCAATACTTCCTTCTTTTTTTTTTTTTTTTCCTTAAAGCAGAGCTATTGCAAATGTTCTGCAGAACAAGGTTAGAGTTCCTTTCATCTTATCAGATGGTAATGGCTTATTCTGTGAGCTGATGAAAGGGCCACACGATTCAAACACAATGCTATCTAACAAGTTCAAATTTCTGAAAGGTTCATTCTCCTCTCACTGAATGAAATACATTTTAAGAATTCATATAATTTTAACATAAAGATTGTGGGTGAAAGGAGTAGTTATTTAATTTTAAAATGATGGAAAATAATTCTTTAGATGTCTAAGCATTCACATGACTTCCTGAGCTAACACAAGCCCTTCCAGAACTTGAGGTTATGTGGGGTCTATTTTCAAAACTAGAGACACCTTAGTGAGGGAAAATGTACCTGGCTTTTTTAATGCATAATTTAAATATTTTACTGCAAAACAAAACAAAACAAAACCTGATTTTGCTTTAATTCAATGACACAGGTGCACAATTTCTAGTGCATTTGATTGCTTAATTTCAAAAGTGCCATAATTTGTAAATTCTATTACTTCAGATTTCTTAAATCATGACTTCAAAAGGACAATTCATTATATAATCATATCTCTTGGTATTTGCATAAGGTCTCTAGAAGATCACACAAGAAATAACAATGCTTGCCTGTGAAGAGAATAAATGGCTAGGGGGTCCAGGTGGGAAGAAGAATTAATTAGGTACTTTAGTTTTTTTTTTTTTTTTTTTTTTTTTTTTTTTTTTGTGGTACCAGGGATTGAACTCAGGGGCACCCGACCACTGGGTCACATCCCCAGATCTTTTTTGGATTTTATGTAGAGACAGGGTCTCAATGAGTTGGTAAGTGCCTCGCCATTGCTGAGGCTGGCTTTGAACTCGTGATCCTCCTGCCTCAGCCTCCCAAACTGCTGGGATTACAGGCGTGCGCCACCGCGCCTGGCTTTTAGTTTTGTTTTTGAATCATGTATTACCCACTCAGAAAAAAGTTTAAAAACATAAATTTTTTAAAATTATTTTTTACTAAAGTCAGGAATTTATGGTAATATGAGATTAAATGTTAATAAATGACAACAAAAGTTGTCACTTAGGGGCTGGGGATATGGTTCAGTTGGTAGAGTGCTTGCCTTGCATGCACAAGGCCCTGGGTTCAATCCCCAGCACCACAAAAAAGTTGTCACTTAAAAATGTTATCTTTTTTATTCACCTGAAGTTTTTTCATTCTTTGTTTACTACTGAAACAAAACTACCCAAAACTTGAAGACAAACATATAGGAACTAACACAATAAGCCAGATTCTTGGTTTACTTTTAGCTAACAAAAGTGTCAAGAAATGTGACAAGAGGGGTCAATTTTTATGACACCTCGGGTTAGAAATCCCACATCCTCTTCATAGAAGCTGTCTTTGACAATTAGCCCACAAAACTAATAGGGATTGGGGAGAATATAGGACACCAGGAAAGCTTAGGCAAGATAGTATTAAAATAAAATAAGTATTAAAATATAAAAATATTGCACCAGAACATTTTGTTCTCAATTAGAAAAGTAATAATGCTGATCACAGAAAAATTTGAATATAGAGAAAAACACAAAGAGAAAATTTAGATCACATATAATCTGGTCAATATTAAGGACAGCAACTAAATATTCTGACCTATTTATCTTCAGGCTTCTATATCAACAGCAGGTATAGAACACAGATACTTTGACAAAAACTAGACAAAAGTTAAGGCCTATTTTCTAGCAGATAGCAAACACTGCTCTCCAGAAATTTTACTTTAATGTATCATAAAAATTTTTAAATCATTAAATATCTACCTACAACAAATGACCAGTTGCATGTCATTATGTGGATAACAACTTATATATCTAATATTTTATTCCTGCATGTAAAGGATTATTTTTATTTAATTTTTCACTATTATAAATACTGCTATGTTTAATATTTCCCAAACTTCTTTTTAAACATTTGGATTTTGGAAATGTATTATTTTACATTAGTAGTTTTTCTCCTGAGGTGAGTATCTCTTCTACTGAAAAAAATCCCCATGCACTTAAACCATTCCATTTTTTATTTTAACAATTTTAATACTATCTCGCCTTAGGCTTTCCTAGTATTCTAAGTTCTCTCCAAATTCTTACCAGCTTGTGTGCTTTCAAAAGGTCTGGACTACATCTCACTCATCTTTTTAATCCCAAGGCCTATTACAGGGCTTTGTAGACAGCTGGTGCTCAATACTATGTCTACTTAAGTAAACACAGTGAACACCCCTAATCTTTTCAGCCCAATCTTTTTCCTGATGGCACCTGCTGGTATTCTCTAGGGCTACATATACTTCAACCAAAGTACATGTATGTATCATGATGCACCTGTCATTAGTACCAGTTTCATATAAAGGCAGTACATTTTGGTTTGTTTCTAACATCTTCTTTGATGATATTCAGTATTTTTCTTACCTACTTTGTCTGGTAATGCTGCTGACATCATCACAGACAATTATCTTTGACCACAATTCCTTTAGTGACAGTTGTGCTTCAAGATCCTTAGCTGTAGCACTAAAATTAAAATGTTTTACCTTAAATACATTCTCCTATGTTGAAATTCAACTGCCATTGTATCATCCACTCAGATGAGTTTCTAAAACTCATTCTGTGGCTTCCTCCATCAGTATAAACATTAAAAGTACACTAGAAAATAAACACATCTTTAAATAGAAGTAAAATAAAGAAGTTCTTACATCTATTAGTCCTCTTCTTGGAGTATGCACCGTTATCATAGCAGCACTGTCCAACATGAAGGTAATCTTGTAATTTGCGTTTGTGCTCACGCCCAGCTCCTATAAACACAAATATTTGTTAGGTTAAAATATAATAATGAGGAAAATTTCAGGGTTTCCGAATATCCTGCAATTTCCCATAATGCCAACTTTTTATACCACTAGCCACATCTCACTAAACTAGCAAGTCTTTTATTTTCACTTAGCTAAGTCAATAAACAGTAGTCCAAAGAAAAATAAACTAGAAATAGATTACTGCTTCACTGACCATTTTAGAAGAGCATCACTGCTTTAAGAGCAAAAGGAAAACAAAGCCTTATTGTAAAGTGGGGGAGAAAAACAAGGGGAATTTTAGGTGTACTTTTTCTTGAAAATGACTCCAGCATTCAGTATAATCCACATTAAACAGACTTTCAACACACTTCTGCCCCTGCTACTGTAGAACTTTAAACAATACAAATGCAACTTCAAAACAATTCTAAATAGCTTGTTTCTAATACTTACTTTCATTTTAGCTTCAATCCACTTCATATTTGTTGCAGCTAAAACGAGGAATAATATATATGAAAAAGTATGAATTCATTTTTTAAAAAGTCTTCTGTATAAATAAATCTTCTAAGCAAGATTAAAAGTTTAAAAGGCTTCAAATAACAGTCCCTAGCATGTTTATTATTATTATTTTTTTTTTTTGGTACTGGGAATTGAACTCAGGGGCACTCAACCACTGGGCCACATCCCTAGCCCTTTTTTGTATTTTATTAGAGACAGGGTCTCACTGAGTTGCTAAGTGCCTCGCCATTGCTGAGGCTGGCTTTGAACTGGCGATCCTCCTGCCTCAGTCTCCCAAGTGCTGGGATTACAGGCGTGCGCCACCGTGCTCGGCTATGTTTATTATTTTTTTAAAAGTATTTATAAAAAGACATGCATGATGGTACACTCTTACAATTCTGGTGACTCAGGAGGCTGAGGGGGGAGGATCACAAGGTTCAAGGCCAGCCTCAGCAACTTAGTGAGACCCAGTCCCAAAATAAAAATAAAAGGGGTGGGGATGCAGCTCTGTATTAAAGCACCCCAGCTCCAATCTCTAGTACCAAAATATATATAAGATAAACTTATTTTATTATGTCTTCAAAACAGAATGAAATTTAAACAACTTTTATCTAAAAGATACAGGTAACCAATGCTCTAAAGAACTCTGACCCTAGAAAACTGATAAATCAAATTTCAAACTCTCTTTTAAAAAATAGTCATGCCACCATGCTCTATCAATTCCAAAATTTAAATGTGGGGTGCCTGACTGTCAATTTTCTCCCATGTTCAAAATTCCAAGACGTGCAAAGATATGTATCTGAAATGTCAACAATACAAGCATATAATTGTTGTGAATCAAAAGTCTATGTTGATTGCTAGATCCTGCATTTTGACAGGCTCGGCAAATTTAACACTCATCAAGTCCAGCACCTTGTAATAAAGAACACCTTCATAAAATGCACCTGCGTTATACAGCCACTCACTGTCAGATATTCACCAGTTTGGGGATCACTAACACTAAAATTCAATCCTTATCTTTATGTGCCTACTAGTCCCAAGTTATTGGACTAAACTATACAGGTATTACCAAGTCAAACATTTTAAAAGGAAAAAAATGGTTTAAAGTGTGTGTGTGTGCGCGTGCGCACACACACAAGCGCACGCACATTTTAAAGGCAAAGAAGAAACCTGAGTTCCCAAAGTAAAAATCTTCAGCATACACACATGAAAAAAGCAAGAGTCCTCTTACTTGCAAAAATGGTCAGTTGAACTAAAACTTTTAGACTGTTGGATCTATGATGAAAACAGTCATAAGACAGGGGAAAAAAAATTTACACTTCAGTACCTATTTTGTGTCTGTAATTCCCAGATGAAAACAGAGACTGAGAGCTAATAAAAATAGTTTCTCATTAATAAGTAACTATCATATATTTCAGACATGGTGCTACTTGCTATACTGGTACTTCTATTCTTACAACTAACTTATAATACAGACTTAGCTATCTTCATTTCTTAGCTGAGGAAAGTAGGGCTCAGAGAGATTAAGTGACCTGTCCAGTGACACACAACAAGGACAAGGACAGAACCAGAATTAAAACTCTATTTCAGCTTCAAAGTAACATGTTCTTTCAACATACTTTCACAAAATATAATGATTTACAAAAATAACCTAAAATTCTCTTACTTTCATAATTTTTCTCATTTAACAGCTATGAACTTATCACTGAAAATGGAAATATGCTGATTACAAAGAAAAGTAGAAAGGAAATTTATAGATTAAAACAGCTATCTTGCTTCTCATCAAAGACCTAGTATAATCAAATGTAGAAGCTTTAATTGATGAGATTTCTTAAATGCACAATCAGGATAATTCTTCTCTGCTTATGATGTTGCCAAGAAGTAACATCAAATATTTGTAGAAAAATGAGGCATAGACTAAAACACTGCTTCATTTTTCAAGAAAGTCTTGCTAAGAAAGAAAAGTCAACTGAACTAATAGGGTCCTTACTAATATAGAAGATTTACTTTTTAGAGAAAACTCATTTTCTTCTCAGAGGTCTTGAAATGGTCCACAGACCACATTTTGAGTAAAACTTCTTCAGTTCATAAGCTAATTTGTCCTTAATTTTTCTTGCCCCTCTTTATTTCTATAGAATTACATTAGTGAGATTAAAAAAAAAACAAACATATCTTTCTCCATATGTTTCTAATCTGGAGTGAGAAAGAAAAAAGAAAACAAAAATACCTTGAAGCATCAAGGATTCCACTGGACATATCAGAAAGAAAAATCTCTAATCAAGTTGAGAACATTAATAAGGTCACTTTTTCTCTGATATCATCATCTATTCTTGTCTGGTATTAAACTCAGTGTTAGTGACAAATGTATGTACAAGTTAACACCATGTTGTAAAAAAGTATTTTCTTCATTTCAGAAATTTGCTAAAAAAAAAAAAAAAAAGTGAAAACAATTCCATATTTAAACTCAAGTCTTTCAAGTCCATGCTTTATGAAGCAGAATGATATAAACAACCTTATTTCAATTGAAATCTAAACAAAAAAATATTGCTTACACCAAATAACAATGTCATAATCTTCATATGCAGATGTTAGAAATTCATGAAGATATGGCCTCATTAATTCTACACCAGTCTCTGCACAAGACCTATGGTCTAAAAGAAAGTTGATCACAAGATGTTAGGTTATTATCATGGACAAGTACCTAATAGCAATGAAATTATTATGAAATGTTATCTATTATGAAATGTAACATAAACATTCAATTGCAAACTACTTCAAACTGAAAAAGACTGACAAAGGGATGTCTTTCAAAGCACAAAATTAGTATACTTGTACTACAATATTAATTCGTTAATTTTATACAATGTGCAATACTAAGAATTCAGGCTAATAGTATAAAATGTACATTTTTTTTTTTCTCATCTAGTCTAAAAAGTTTAGATATTTGTGAAAATGAAAAAAATAAGCTAGGACCACCTGTACTCCCATTTAATTATTACCTTGCAAGACAAAATCATATTCCACCAGATTGACAGGACTAATTAACTTATTAAATCTTTAAGTGTTTACTAAGTTATGACATAAAGTTCAGGATTAGAAGTAAACCCATTCTAATATCAGGAGTTGACTACTACTTGTCAATTTAAGAGGATGAAATGAACATCTTTTTTTCAGACACATCTAAATTTTTAACAGCTCAATTGTAAGTAAACAGAAAACAAGGGATAAAATACCAAGAGTGACTTTAAATTTATTCATAAAAACTTAAGTGTTAGTCAATCAGAGATGACTCAGTCAAATTATGATGTATCCACAAACTAGAATACTATATAACCAGAATATGTAAATAAGTATATTTAATAACAACAAATAATATTTAATGAATGAGATGATGCACAATCTATCACTGAGTAAAGAAAAAAAGGAGATACATACAAACACACTAGAAGATACAATCAAAATAATAACAGTGGTCATCTTTGGGTCTTTAAATTATAGATGACTTCTTTTCTTGTTTATTTGTATTCCTACAATGAATGATATACTTTTGTAATTAGAAAAGCTGCCAAATACTTCACGTGAACCCTGAGTTGCTGGAAAAAAACAAACAAAAGAAAAAAAAGTTGTTGTGGGTAACAGAAAATGAAGTATTATTAACTGACTTACCAAATAATGTATAATCAACATCTAGTACCAAAAGCTTTTTTCCTTCTCTGGGAGGATTCAATATTTCCACTTTGTATTCTTTTACTCTGCGAGAAATTTTCAATAGGTTTTCTTCCCTAATGGAAAAAATAAAATCAGATGAAATACTCAAACATTTCTCCCATGACCAAGATTTCCTCTAAAGTAGAGAGCACTTACCTATTTTCCACTTCAACAACTTCATCTTCAATATCAAAGTCATTGACAACATCATCATTGTCAGGGGGTGGACCTAAGACATCTTCCTATTAAGACAGAAAGAAGTTTTGTTTACTATAACAAATATGTGCAAAGCACAGAAATCAAATGAGGTACAATTTAAGTTCAAGAGTCTCTCAAGTACACAATTAATAATTTGTTATATATGTCCCACGAGGCAGATTTACTATGTTAAATTTGGCCATTTGGGCTACTACTATACTCATAGCTAACTACATACTTAAAAGTTCCCCAGTATTTATTTTATGCTGAATTAGTACCATAGTCACTGTGCAACTTTTATTTTTCACTAATACACTGACAATTTTACCACAATTAAAATATGATACAACAGTGTAGTAGAAATCATAATATCTTCAAAGGGACAAATGGTAACAAAAGTAAACATTTACCAAGCTCTCCTCACGAGTTCCCATCATCATGATTTTAGTATTTGGTTTCAGTTTGAGAGCTCCAAGCTTAACATCATTTTCTGCAGGTTTGCCTACAATACAAGCAAATGACTGTTTTCTCACTAAAGTTCAGGTGCTGGTTTTACTCTTCCATTATACAAACCCTAACATTAAAAGGTTTGGTTCAAAGGCCACAGCAGATCAGGGTTTTTTCCCTTACATTAACAAATTGCTACTGCTAAATTAGTTAAATCTAAGATACTAAGAATTCACTACTATTACAAGGATTGTTTTCCCACATTCCATCTTAGAACACCTTTACTCAACTAACTGAAAATGAACTTATGTATTATTTCATCATTTCAGATGAAGAAAACTCTTTTCCAGGAAGCCTTGAAAACTGATACCTAAGAAAAAACTATAGATTTATTGTTGCTCCAAACTCACCCTTCAATGGTTTGACAAATGCAAAAATTTAGAAGTCCATTTTAAGCTGGATGTGTACAGTACCTATAAATTTTAAATATCATCTTTACCTTTGGAACAGAAGAGATAATTTGGAAAGAGTTAAAGGCCCAAGCTATAATGAGAATACTGTGCTAAAGCACAGATGTCAGAAAAGAACAATTTCATCTGGGACTTCTGTGTCAAGGTTTTAACCAATAAACACCAATTTATGTTAAGAGGAATCAAAAGTAGTCTTAATACTGGTAATATTTTAAAGTAACCTTTAATATTCTGCTTTTACTACTAAAAACTATTCTAGGAATATCCCCATCAAAGAAATGTTAACAAAGAAAGTCTTATTAAAGAAAACAACAGATAATAGCAAAAATAAAAATTCATAAATATCAATGCAAAAACTGTGAAGAGGGGAGAGATTTACCTTTAACTTTCAGTCCAAGTAACTTTTGGCGTTCTGGCAGCACTCCTGTAAGGGTCTTGAGAAACTGTTTGAGATCTAGCACAGTATCATCTTCTGAAAGTGTGGTCACTGAATATTCCTGTCCACCCCATTTTACAATGATAGGGAGAGCCATTCTTGAAGCATATGAGGCAGCGAGCTTTCCTTTGGGAAAAAATAGCTAGAAAAAGAAGGCATGTAAAAATGAACTGGTTAGAACTGATATATATCAAGGACAAGACTGTAACTCAAAGTCCTATAAGTGTGTAAAGTTTTGAGTTCTATTTTACAATGTGACAACAGAACAACCGATATTCTGCCTTACAGAAGTGCTCCCAGAATACTAAAAGCTACCAGGCCCAAAGTTACAATGATCCCACCCTCACAAATTTGGCTAAGAGTTACTGCTTCCTGACACTTTATGAGATTCTCCGTTGTTCACCTGGAAAGGCACAATAACAAGCTAGCTATCCCTCCTGTCAGGTTTATGTTACAAACCATCAAGTTCATTTAATATTTAAGAAGTAGTGTAGTGTGATTGCTAGAAGCAATGCTACCTGGCTAGTATTTGATTCTGGGAAATTAACTTGATTTTTCATGCCTAGGTTTCCTCATCTGTAAAACAGGAATGAGAATACTACCTATTTCTTAGGGTTCTGATGAGAATTAAATTAGTTAATATTTATAAGTCACATAGCACCTAGCACATGGTAAGCACTACATAATTGTTGGTTAAATAAATTTAAAATTGAAAGCTTACTATATTCTAGGCACTGTGCTAAATAAATAATAAGCCATTATTTGTTTCATATATTATG
Source organism: Tamias sibiricus (assembly GCA_025594165.1). Taxonomy (NCBI): domain Eukaryota; kingdom Metazoa; phylum Chordata; class Mammalia; order Rodentia; family Sciuridae; genus Tamias; species Tamias sibiricus. The sequence goes on from CM046662.1 coordinate 20,668,143, forward strand.
GCCAGTTTTTAAACAATCTCATTTAACTCAGTTGTTTGGTAAAATGTTCCCTCTTTTACAACTAAAGAAATAAGAAACAGAGTTATGTAATGTGCTTATAGCTAGGCACATAGCTGGGAAAAGAATAGGCCTTGTGACTAAATCTCATGTACCCTGCATCTCCTAAACCATAGCCTTCTCTCTTGAACTGGAACTATAGGAGTTAAAGCATCAAAGTCCAGTAAATACAAAATCCATAGGCACAGATCAAAGCACACAAATTTTTTATGGCAGCTGCTACTTTCAACAACAATCACATGTAGCTCTCTTCCCCCATAAACCTTTCTACTTTTTATAAGCTTATTCCTCCCACAGTTCAGACCTTTTCTAATTTCAAAGTACTGGTATTTCCAAATGTTTTCACTCATTTGATCAAACATTTGATTGCAATATTCATGTAATTATTACAACCAACTACAAGACAGAAGATAAATTTTGAGTGTCAATATACAAAAACAATTTGGAAAGAATATTTTCTAGGGGCTGGAGTTGTAGCCCAGTGGTTGATCCTCAGCACCACAAAAAATAAAATAAAGGTATTGTGTCCACCTATAACTAAAAAATGCTTTAAAAAAAATAAAAATATTTTCTATTAACATGCCCACTAGTAAGCAAGAATGCCAGAAATTCATATTTATACTCATATAAATACGAAGAGAATTCATATTCCCTTATATAAATGTTTCACATTTACATTCATATTTATACTTACTCTCTTATGTTTATAATCTGTTCTGAAAATTTAAAGCAAGTGTGTTAATTTGGAGTGACATACTTACTTTAGAACTTGCTCTAACAAACGGTATAATCTTAAATTTAAAAAAGATGGCCTTTTGAGTTAAGCTGCAATAGAATTTAAGTATCATTTTCCTGTCAGAGATGAGAATAAACGTGATATTTACCGAGCTAAGAAAACATCCAGTACTAATATGTGTTGTGATAGAACAGAGTTTGGAGTGAGCTGCCTAAATTCCAGCACCTTGGACAAGTCATTTCTCCTTGTAATCTAGAGGTTCTCTAGAGATTCTAAGTGTGGTCCCTGAACCAACTAACAGGATTCAGCTCACTGGTAACTTGTTAGAAATGCAAAGGTGGAGAGAAGGAACCTAGCAATTTGTGTTTTAACCAGCCTCATCCCATCATCTCTGATGCATGCTCAAATTTAAGAGACACTGCTCTAGGCTCTGCAATGTTCTCAACCTTAAAAAAGAAAATGTGCCAGATGGTATGGGTTCTGTGTGCTTAATAAAGCAGCATACAAACACTGTGAAACACCTATGCCACAGTGGGAATTTCAAGTTAGCAATTGCCCTAAAGGACCAAGCATAACCAAATACTATAGATTTTTAAGTACATAAGTCCTTAAGCCTTAAGGCTTTTTTTTTTTTTAATGTTTTCACACTTAACCTTTCTAATATTTTGAATCATTTTAGATCCCCAATCAGACTTATAAACTGAAAAATGGCTGGGGTAGGGGGCAATCAAACCTAAGTAAGCAAAGAACATACCTTTAAAGGATACCTACAGAAAAGCTGTTTAGATTGGAGGGTTTTGGTTTTTTTTTTTTCCCCTAACATACCATGTTGACTTTGTCTAGTCAATTCCAACTTCTGGTCCTCAGTTTTCTCAAGTACAAAATGAAATTACTAATATTTACTAAGACAAGAACAGAGTTAAGGTAGAAGAGAACATCTGCGGCAGCGCTTTCTAAACTAGAGAAAGCAATAAAAATGGTGGTGGGTGGGAAAATAACATACTGAACAATTTAATCCAAATATCCTATTTATTCTTCACAATCTTGAATTAACAATTATTGTCCTCATTTTAAAGACCAAAAACCTGGGAAAAAAATAAGCTAAATAACTTGCCCAAAACCACACAACTCAAAACATGGTAATCTGAAAGTACAGCAACAAAAGTAACACTCTGGGAACTGACTGGAGGGCAATAACTTTACAACCAGCCTAGCACATGGTAACTGAAGTGCAGTCAACTCCTAGCCAGGACGACACATCACCAGCACCTCCAGAAAGGTGCAGTGGAGAGAGCAGTGTGAAGTGACCGGTGCGGGACATCATCAAAAAGCAGGGAGAGTCCAGAACCCAGGGAGCTGGGGTGCTTTCAACAAGGACGCGGGGAGGGATGGACAAGCCCCAGAAGAGGAAGGAAAAAGACCTGGGGACACAAAATCTATTGGGGCTCGAGATGGCCGCATGGAAAGGCGGCAGCCACCGCCACCAGCGGGCCGGGGCCAGGGGCCTGGGCGTCGGATTCGGACAGCCGCGGCCCCGAGCCCGTCGGTGCCGACCGCAGCGCAGAACGCACGGCGCAGGCGGCAGAGCCGCGTCCCCGGCCGCCACTGCGTTGCCACCGCAGAGTGGCGCGGGCAGCCCGCATCCCCTCACCTGGAGCGCGGCGAACCCTGCTGCGGAGGACGCGGACACCGTCCACCAAGGAACCAAAGGCGACCGGAAGTGAAGGGCGGGACCGGAACCGGCTGACGAACCGGAAGTCGGTGGTATGAAACGGAAACACGCTGGGGATGCTGCGGCTGCTTGCCTAGTTTCTCTTCGGGAACTAACCCTAGATAGGCACTGCCGACGACCGCCACAGGCCACGAGGACGGAAAGCCCTTTCGGGATTGTGGCCGCTGTGCAGATGCCCAGGACCGCTCGGTGGCCCGCGGGCATCGCCCGCTTTGCGCATGCGCCCGGTGGCGGGCTTAAAGCGGCAAGGTTCTGTGTTTCGACGCGGTGACGTCTCTCGTATTGTTTGGCCTAAGTCGGAAGTGGGTGGGGTGCGGCGTGGCGGCGTGCTGGGCTCTCGGTGGGACTCGGGGCTAGGACTGGTGTTACCGAGTTGAGTTCCAAAGGAGGTCGAAAAGATGACCTCCCGAAGGCTTGACACCTCTCTGTAGCCGCTGGGGCCACCTGCGCTGATCATTTCGGGGCCTCAGAATGTTGCAGAATCTAAAGGGAACCTGAGGAGCGTCAGGAAAGGGAAGGGGCAAGCCTGCGTGATTCGCAGAACCCAGGAAGCACATCCGAATCTGAGAGCTGCCAGTCAAATTACCACGTTGTATGGTGTCTCATCTCCGCCTTCCCACCACATCCCCATTACTTTCCCCCGCTGAAAGCAAGGAAAGCCAGTTACCCTGACAAAAGAATTTCAGAATGAAATGGAAAGTCAGAGTAGTCTCCATCTCTTCAATAAACGGAACTCCCAACACGCAAAAAAAAAAAAAAAAAAAAGAAGGGGCGGATCAGTTATCACAAAGATACAGGGGAGAGCAGTGGAAGGGAGGAGGGACAAGAAAGGGGAGGAAATGCGGAATGAATTTAACAAAATCCCACTTTATCTGCATATATAAATATACCACAGGGAATTTCACATTTATGTATGAGTAGAACCAAACAAAAATAAATAAATAAGTGATGGAAAGATCTGTAGAGTTGAGGAAGAAGAATAGTGGGGAGGAGGAGTGGAGGGAAAAGGGGGAATGGGGACTGAAATCAAATTTCACACATATATGGTTTTTGTCAAAATGAACATAACTATTATGTATAACTATAATGCTCTAACAAAAAAGAAGAAGAAAAGGAAAATTCAGATAGAAAAGAAAAAGACCCAATTGCCTAGTACACACAGAAATTATACATGCATTCAAAGGACATGGGTACTCATGGACTTTAGTAAATGATTGACAGGAACCAGAAAGGATCCTGGGATGGGGTACAAAGGGCAGTACAGGGACTTGAAGAATGCCAAACTTCACTGACAAAATTTAAATTCAGATTAAAATTATAAGATTTATTTTTGTCTGAGCACTGACATCCAAACTCAGACAAAATGAGATTGAGCTGTCAGCCTTTTAGCCTCTTATGCACACTTATCACCATCATTACTCATCTTTTATGAGTATCTATGCCTCTATAACTATCACAACCTACTACTTATTTGGTCCACAAAGACAGTATTATTGCCCAGGCACTGTTTGTACACCAGAGCCTCCTATTACCATACTCTCTCCTCAGATACATATACCTCCACGTGCAGCATAAACATTACTGTGGGAAACTTGCTAACCAAACCCATACCTTTGTTGCGACATGATGTCTTACTAGACTGATTGCTGAGGCCCACCTGACCATCAATCTCTTCATGCTGTCACTACCACTGGCATCACCTCCATCCATCCCGATTAATCTGACCAACTCTCAAGAGGCAACTTACATCTCATCCAGATATATCTTCCTATGAAGACAACTGCAGTGAGTCAGAGGACTCATATCCCACAATTGAAGGGCATTGCTGGTTGTACAGACCAGATTGAAACATCACCCTAGCATTTAGTAACTGGAATACACCCAGACTTCTTGAGCTGGTGGTGGCCAGTGTTTAGCAGAAACCTCTGAAGTTTATGACTTGCCAGCATTAGCCTGGCTACTCATTTACTTGCTTGAATATATGTCTAAACTTACACAGGTCAGGCTTTGAATGAGAGCATGGAACCTTAAGTTTGAGTGAATTACCTGTACCCTCTTGGTTTTGAAACCCAATATTTGCAGGCTTTGAGGATGAATTTGACTATTCAGATGAATCCTGGTAGTCTTATGCTTAGCTTTGCTATATTCATGCTATTTAAATAGCACTAAGAGCAATCTTGTTATCATAGATAAAGAAAATACTACTAGCCTTACTGATACTATAGAGGAAAGAAATACATTTAAGACATCTAAGCCATAGAGGGAGCCCACAATCAAGAATGAGACAGTTCTCCCTACTATGTTAGGACTCACAGAGAATATGCCTTTATACATCCTTACTAATGACATGGCTCATACAATAAGACTAGTAAAAGAGTCATGGAAGATCTTCACAGAGAGAAGCCTTTGCCACCATCAGACCCTTTTCTTCTTATAGCATGGGTAGAAAACAATGCTCTAGGCTCTTCCAAGCCATTCGGACAGCCATGGGATGGAAGGAATTTTCTCATGCATGACACCATGACTTATCAGAATACATAGAGGACATGTATAGTTGTGATGAACCTGAATTTTGTCCGTACAACAAAAGCTTTAACAATATAACACATTCACTGTTCTCTCATTGGACAAATACAAGGAGAATCCATGATATCCAAATCTCACACAAATTTATGTGTAATGACACTAGGACGTGACACATTCAAATACACACACACATATACCAATCCCAAACATAGAGCTCCATGTAAATATCCAAGAAACACCACATGCATGCATGAATCTCATTACACATTCCTAGAAGGGGCCAACAAATTTATGAGTTCTGGTCCCAACTGGTACTCCAGCAGGACACAACTGACTATGATGATTATGAGGATGATGGGGATAAAAAATGCTAGAATAACAACAGCTTTAACAAAACAGCATACAAAACAAACAATACAAAAATTAACACTACTATAATATGTATGTATACTCACACACACACACAAACTTTCAGCTACCAGAAGAACACACACCTTTACCATTTGGCTATCCAAAGGGAAGAAACATCAACAACAATCATATATACGTACCTCTTAACTGGATTCCCCATCTTTTTTCTTTTAACAACATCTGCACTGGAGTTGACCTATGATAAATCATTCAGACCAATACTGCCTCACAAGGACAGACAAAGCTTACAGGACATCAGAAAAAATTTACGAAAAATCTAGCACACACAAATTGTCACCAGCAGTTGGATGGAAATACAGAATCCCTCCTATAACACCTGCACAACAAAGCATTCACATACAATGAGAGATAGAAGTATGGCACCCTAAAATGCCGGGTCAGGCCTCACACATCTGGTCCCTTAAGCCTAAATTAATTTGCATGCGAGGATATATTATTAACCAGACTACATCATAAATACATGAGAGAATTTGGCATTATACATATTTTCACATTTTTCACGTGGGGACAAGAACACCCAAGAATCCATGGCTCATATGCAGCACAAAGACTTTAAATCAGCCAGGCATGTTGACCCACCCTTGTAATCCCAGTGGTTGGGGAGGCTGAGACAGGAGGACTACAAGTTCAAGGCCAGTCTCAGCAATTTGGTGAGGCCCTAAACAACTTAGTGATAACTTGTCTCAAAAAATAAAAAAGAGCCAGGCGCGGTGGCACACGCCTGTAATCCCAGCACTTAGGGAGGCTGAGGCAGGAGGATCGCGAGTTCAAAGCCAGCCTCAGCAATGACAAGGCACTTAGCAACTCAGTGAGACCCTGTCTCTAAGTAAAATACAAAAAAATGGCTGGGGATGTGGCCCAGTGATCTAGTGCCCCTGAGTTCAATCCCAGGTGCCACAATAAATAAATAAATAAATAAAGTTAGGGATGTGACTCAGTGGTAAATTGCCCTTGGATTAAATCCCAGCACCCCTTCCCCCCCCAAAAAAAAAGACTATGAATCAAAGATTTCTTTTACAAAAGCAAACACTTGATTTCCAGGCAGAAAACAATCATTTCCATGTATCACAGACTTGTTACTTTTCTCAGACAGGTTACAACACAACACACAATATTAAGAGCAACCAAGGATTTGATCTCACATCACACAGTAACATACACTGCACACATTTTGAAGATGTGAAATGGGAAGAAAATGTGGACAGATATATAATTACAAATTCAGATTCCATTACATGGTACAACTTTCCAAGACAAAAGTCCATATCATCTTCCATCACTATCTCTGGACTCAGATAAACACTCAAGGCAGCTCCCAAAGCCTAATGAAGATTATCTCAGAGGGAAGTCATATGCCTTGTGCTTTACTCCATGGTGACAATAAACTGATTATCATGAACAAATAGAATATGGTGCATGTGATTTCTTTAAATTCATTGGACTATACATGACATGCAAATTATTATTTCCCACTTATGATGTTACTTTCCAAGTCACTGTTAGCCATTGGGCCATACTCTCCAACATTTAAAACATACCTAATTAATAGTGTTATTAATTAACAAAATTTAAGGCAGAACACATTACAAGGAGACACCTATGAAAACTAGACAAAATATTACACATACCCATTTCTATTAGCACATTTCCCAGAACACAAACAGGAAAATACAAAATTCACATTTCCAAAGATTCATAAGGATAGCATTATACAATGGAAAGACCTGCTGTGGTGGAAGACATATGGCATAAAAATTAACTTTGACAGAACAGCCCAGGTTGACCCTGGACCCACAAATTTTTATTTTGACATGATTTTTTTTTTTTTTTTTTTTTTTTACCTTTAGGAAGATCCTGGAATTGTCGACATATAATTTTCAGTATAACAGCCCATATAACATGACCTAACATTATGGGACATACAGATACTAACATATATATAGCCTCAGACACATCATTCAATCTTGCTACATTAATCATACCTCACCAGGACTCTGTTATATATACAGAGGATTCTGGGATGGCACACACTGCATGGGAACAGCATGCTGGAACCCACAGTGGACAAAAGCACTCACACTACCTGCACCTCAACTTTTCAGACCTATTCCCTTCCCAATTAGAATGATAGACAAACCAACACCAATTAAGCGTCACATAAAATTTAGGAAGGCTGATGTTGTCACAGTCAAAGTGATGACGTTTTGTGCAATATTTAAAGAATATCATACTCCTCCACATAACCTACCTGAACTACCACCTACTGACGGATACCATTTAAGAAAACTCCTGCAATTGTTTGCAACACTTCAAATCACAGCAGATTTAGCAACCTAGGGGATACAGGGAGCAGAATTCAGGAAATTAAGAGAGATATTTCATTTCAACCATAACTTGAATGCTTTTCAGCAATCAACAGCCACACACAGTAGCTGCATCGTCCACTCCAACTCAGCAAATTTATGTCCTGTTCCAAAAACAGGATGATTAGCAGAAATATTAAGAACAATTCAATTGCAACTTAAACCATGAGGTGGACATCGTGAAGACTAATTTACCTTAAATTCTTGGGTACTGTGTGACTTAGAATAGACTTTAAACAATATAATAGGATGAGGAGATTACCCCAACTATACACCATTACCCCATAAATATAGCAGCTATTCCTATGTTAGAAGCATAGGAAACTGTGTGGATGATAATGTCACAAATCAAACATTGAAATGCAATATCATGATCATACCTCATGATCAAATGTTCATGTTGAAGTTGACAAATCCATGTTACTATGAATGGAAAACCTTACCTAGGCTCCTATCCCCACGGGAGAATATGTCATACCAAAACCTTCCTAAGCCATGGCATGGTAGAGTCCAAGAAATCCTGCTGGCCAGTCTGACATAGTGGACACTGTTATTGAAACAAGCCAGGAGAAGCTCAAAACTGTCAGGAGCTGTGAATGAATCATTGCTTTGGAATGTCCTGGACATTGGACGACCCCCCCTTGGGAATTTCTGGTGCGAAGGTTTGGAGAAAACTGCCCATTTAGGGTGGCCCCTGTTAAGAGGGAAATTTCTGTGCTTGTCACAGAATTTATTGGTTCAATAGCCTTAGGTTCAAACTATAGCTGCCCGAAGGTATAAACATGGGTGCAAGCTGATAAGTTTAACTGGGCTGTTTCTACACACAACCTCATTTTTGTTTATCTTGAGGAAGCTCTCTTACAATAAATCCTTTTGATGTTTAAACCTATATAATTAAACATGCGGATTCTGCTCTGGGGTCAATTAAGCCTCACCAGGGCTTGGCTTTCCCACCAAGTCCCGCTTTTTCCTATATTTGTGTGTTTGTCTTTTTTCCAGTCTCCTTATCAGCCCAAGTTCAGGGGAAACTGAATAAATGTCGTCCTGGTTGCAACACAAAACAGCATCTGATGCTTTCCACAAACTTGGTGAGACCCTGTCTCTAAATAAAGTATAAAAAGGGGCTTAGAGAGAGGAGGATCAAGAGTTCAAAGCCAGCCTCAGCAATGGCGAGGCACTTAGCAACTCAGTGAGACCCTGTCTCTAATAAAAATACATAAAAGGGCTGGGGATGTGGCCCAGTGGTCAAGTACCCCTGAGTTCAATCCCTGGTACCAAATAAATAAATAAATAAATAAATAAATAAAAAGGGCTTAAGGTGTGGCTCAGCGGTTAAGCACCCCTGGGTTCAATCCCTAATACAAAAAAATATATATTTTTTTTAATTGACCTCACCAAACTGCCACTGCATAGTAGCAATACTAAATGCAAACTCAGTTGCACTTGTAAAAGATATTGAAGGCATAAATGCAAAATGCACTTTCTTCCAATTAATTGGCAAATTCCTCAATGCATGTATACCATACACACATTCATTCATGTTCTAATTAGAACCCACTAACCTGGATCAAGACTGGTTAGTATAACCTGACCAGCACAACTTGGCCTCACCTAAAAGAAACATTGCTCTTATTGGCAACAAGATTTGGATTCTAATTGCTTAAAACTTGCACTGTCGGCCTCTGTATTACATCATGTAAAAAGAACAACTTGTGATTCCTTTTGTTCCAGAGTCTTTGGGCTCATACTCTCAGGAATCTAGATGGATTATGGTGAGCAGGTTATGCTGTGCTCTGAGTTACTCCATGAAGAATAGAACAGCAGTTTTCAGGCCGTACCTAAACCTCTGTTCATCCAGTTTGTAAAGCAGTAGATTGACATAAGCTACTCCATTTTGAGTTTAAGGGCCGAAATAGAATGATTCCACGCCTTGTTGGTAAAAATAAAGAACCACCATCTGCCTGGCACAATCATAAAGAATGAACCAGTAAATAAATTAATCATGCTAATAAGAATGACCACATGTGAACATATTAAATTAATCAGAAGCTCAGAGATGTGTGGGCATATCAAACTTATATCAGAAAAAGCGGACCCACAAGCTCATGAGTACACCAGACCACCAAAAGATGCAAACCTCTCATTCAAGACCCATAAAAAAGGACAACCCAAGACTGGACATGGCGGCACCCTGACCCTTCATCTGGTCATTCATATGAACCTTGCCCCAGAAAATCACCACAGCGAGGGACCTCTGAATCTCTGTCCTCAGGCCTTAGCAGAGTGCAGTTTCTCCTGCCCATGACAACCACACAAGTCCCACTCCAAGCCCACACCCCAGGTTGACACAGTGAAACTGCTCTCCATCCAGCCCTTGGCCTAGAACACGTTCCTGAGCTTGGACAGTTTTGCACCCTGAACAAATTCTTTGCCCACTTCCTAACCTTATGTGACCACCTGCAGTGACTCTGCACTCCTGTGTGCTCTCTGCCTTTACTCTCAATTAGGTCTCCTGAGTCCCCATGGCCGCCTTAACCCTTTCTTAGCCTTTCAGTATCCTATGTATGTAATTATGCCACATGTGACTTGAGCATATCAAAATTTAAGATTGGAATAAAAGAAACTATGATTACTCAGTTTTTTTTTTTTTTTTTTTTTTTTTGGTTTTTTTTTTTTTTTTTTTTTTTTTTTTTTTTTTGTGGTACCGGGGATTGAACTCAGGGGCACTCGACCACTGGGTCACATCCCCAGACCTTTTTTGTATTTTATTTAGAGACAGGGTATCACTGAGTTGCTAAGTGCCTCGCCATTGCTGAGGCTGGCTTTGAACTCGCGATCCTCCTGCCTCAGCCTCCCAAAGTGCTGGGATTACAGGCTTGCGCCACCGCACCCGGCTGATTACTCAGTTTATGACTACCAGGTGACTCACAGTATTCAGTGAACTGTCACTGATGAAAATGGTGTGGCTTGTGGATTTTTGATTATTTAATACATTCTGACATTGTAGAAAGACACAAATGTGTTTGGTCTACATTAATGACAGAGCATGCTCACAACACCTAGCATGTGCAAAGCTCTCTGGGTTCGATCCCCAGGGCCCCCCTCCAAAAGAAAAAGGGCTGCCCTCCAGAATGAATAATCATAATTTCGTTTCCACCTAATTTCTATTACTCACTCTGTTTACTAGCTACCTAGCTCCTTGACCACTTTATATTTTTACTTTTATGATTAGAGAAGCTTGTTTTTTGTTAATCACTATAGTCAATTCAAACACTAATATTGACATAGCAACACTCTGCACATATAAGTTCTTGTTTCTAAGTGGGAAGGCCATGTTATAAGGAGTCTGATAAGGTAGGTGTCACTAGAGTGTAAATAATTTAATAGTTGCCAAGTGTCATACAGTATTTCCCAAAGAATTAGGGTAGCAGAATATTTTTGACAAATCGTCCATCTAAAAGATTTTTTCAAGTTATATTTTACCCACATCTCAGTTCTTCCATCCATTTCTATTTGGCTAAACATTTACAAGATCAAACATAACGTTAGAAAAAAAAAAAAACACTTGGAGTAAATCAAAGGTATTATTTTTAAAAAGGAACCAACTGGGTTCTTGGTCATGAAGGCTCACAGCAACTCAACAACTGCCAATAAGGAGAGAAAAATTAAACTTCTATTTCCTATCGCCTCATGGAGTCTCTCTTCTAATGCATAGAGAATAATATCCTGGTCCTTCCCTAGTGTCTTTGTAGCAGCTAAAGATGCCTGGGAGGCTTTGTAAATAGGTTATCGGGTCTGAGAGACTAAAAGAAATATAAAACTAATTTCAAAATCAGTTGACAAACTGCAGATATAACTATGACCATGTGTGTTTTGGTCACAAACAGGAAGACATTCCTGCTCCTGGCCCCGAAATCCATTGCTACCGTGGTTGTATCTCCCCCCCCCGACACCCCCCCATTTATTCCCTTTTCTCTTTGAGGCCCTTTTCCTCCTCTAGCCACTGCCTTCTCTTGCCCAGCTCAGATCCTCATAGAGCTTTCCTTCTCATCCCAGCTGGAAGACAATCCTCTTTTTATTTTTATTTTTTTTCAATTTAGTTCTCTATTGTACTTTATTTTTCTCTTCTACTACTTACTTCCTTTTTCTTGCCTGCAATTAAGGAGCTAAACATTGGTAGAATGGGGCAGATTCTATGGGCTCATAACTAAGTCTGACAAGTGACTACCATTCTCTATTTGGTTTCCTTTCCCAAAATGATTTAAAATTTCCACTCTCTTCCAACCTCAGACCTGGTGATGTACATCGTTGTTCTATGCCTATGACATTGTCCCTCATTTAGGTTATTCCTCTTCCAATCTGTCTAAATCTAGAAACTCTCTGTACCCGCCGCTGTCACTTCTTTTGCTATTGTTCCAGTTGAGGCAATGTCCTTCTACCTGGAGCCAACCCTCATACCTGTGCTCTGGCTTCTTCCTCCTCAGAAAACTTTCTATAAATCTAAGAACTACTTCTCTTGCTCCTGTATTTTTAACTTCCTTCTACTGGTGCATTCCCTTCAATGATAAATATGTTGTGGTATCATGCCATCACAGATTCCACCCTTTCTTCTCACACACGACTATTTCAAAGCATCGTTTGCAGTTGTTTAAATTTGATGACATCTGTAATGTGGGGTTTTTTTATGTGGGGGTTTTTTTGAGATATTATTAGATATTATTGAGTGAGTGATATTATTAGTGATATTATATGATATAATTAGTTCTCTCTCACTATACTCTAAGCTTTGTGAGGGAATAGACCACGTTTGATTTTCCAGAATTTTATTCTCAGAATCTAGCATGACATTGGCTAAAGTTGGTGCTCAAAAATATATGCTGGATGGATAAATAATGAATGTCAATAAGAACATATTACATAATGATACATATTGTGCATGTAATCATACATATCGATGAATGATTACAATTTGCACAAGACTCAATGTTCAGGGAAGTTCTGAAATGTACACACTTAAAAATCGGCAGGTGGGGCTGGGGTTGTGGCTCAGTGGTAGAGCGCTCACCTAGCACGTGCGTGACCCAGTTCGATCCTCAGCACCACATAAAAAAATTTAAAAAAAAAAAAAAAACGCATTGTATACAACTAAAAGCAAATAAATATTAACAAAAAAAAATTGGCAGGTCATACCACCACAGGATGTACTTAGTAAACATTTGTTAAATAAATTAATGAAATTATCTCTTTGTAGCATCATAGAATGGGTGATTTTCATCTTGTTATACTTTTTTCTGTGTTATTTGATTTTTGCAATGATTTTGTATCTTTTTTATACATGGAACTTAAGAAGCTGTTTATGTTAGTTTTCCATCACTGCGACAAAATATCCTAGATAATCAACTTAAAAGGAGTAAAGATTTATTTTGACTCATGGTTTCAGAGGTTTCAGTTCATGGTTGCTTGACCCTGTTGCTTTGGGCCTGTGGTGGCATAGTACATCAGAATGGGGGTGAGTGGCAGAACAGGTCTGTTCACCTCTTGGCAGTTGGGAAGTGAAAGAGATATATTGAGGTTTGTGGGTTTGTTTTTGTTTTGTTTTGTTTTTTGGTACCGGGGATTGAATTCAGGGGCACTCGACCACTGGGCCACATCCCCAGCCCTTTTTTGTATTTTTATTTAGAGACAAGGTCTCACTGACTTGCTAAGTGCCTCACCATTGCTAAAGCTGGCTTTGAACTCTAAATCCTCCTGCCTCAGCCTCACAAGTGCTGGGATTACAGGCGTGTGCCACTGACAAGACATATATTGAAAGAGGTAGAATCCTCATATCCTCTTCAAAGGCACATCCCAAATGAATGACTTAACTTCCTCACATTAGGCCCCGCCCCTAAAAGTTCCACCATCTCCCAAAGGCATCACAGAATAGGGACCAAACCTTCAAAATGCGGGCCCCTGGGGAACATTCCACACACACATTTGTATGTTTTTAAAAATATATTTTTTTTTTGGTGGAACTAGGGATCAAACTCGGGGTGCTTTACTTCTAAGCTACATCCTCAGCCCCTTTTATTTTTTACTTTGAGATAGGGTCTCATTATGTTGCTGAAGCTGGCCTCAAACTTGCAATCCTCCTGCCTCAACCAACCTCCTGAGTTGCTGGGATTGCAGGCATGTGCCACTATGCTAGCTCTTAAAGATAATTCTGAAACAATTATTTTATTACTTTTATTTTATTCTTTTTATAATAATTATACATTTATAGGAGATTGCAAAAGAAGAAAGAAAGAAAGAAAGTCCTGTACCTAGGTTTTCTAATTATTACATCTTGCATAACTATAGTATAACATCAAGCCCAGGAAGTCAATATGGAAATGATGTGTTGGCATTCATGCTGTCACCACTATAATCAAGATAAGAACCATCCCATTACCACAAACACAACACATGCACCACTCTTTATTCTCACTCATGGCCCATCCCCTCCCATTTCTAATCCCTGCTCACTAATCTGTTTCCTGCCTTTCTCATTTTTCATTTCCATAATGTGATATAAGTGGAATCATATAGACAAAGCTTTTGAGATTGGCCTTTTCACTCAGTATGAGGGTCTTGAGATCCATTTCTGCTCTGTGTATTAATAGTTCTCTTTCTTTTATGGCTGAGTAGGAGCCCCTGGCATTTATCATAATTCATTGGACATTTGGTTGTTTCCAGTTTGGGGCTTTGGGAATAAAGTTACCATTTTAATTACTGATATTTTAAGGCTTAAATCTTCTATCTTGTATTTTGTTTTCTGTTTTTTTTCTATTTTTTATTTTTCCATTTTATTTTTCTTATCTATTAGCTACTTGATTTTGATGTGTCTGTAGCACTTTTGAGTGCATCACTTTGTATACTTGTTTAGTATCGCTATATAAAAGTCCTTAGTGGCTGGGCATGGTAGCACACGCCTGTAATCTTAGCTGCTCCGGAGGCTGAGGCAGGAGGATCACCAGTTCAAAGCCAGCCTCAGCAACTTAGGGAGGCCCTAAACAACTCAGCGAGACTGTCTCCAAATAAAATATAAAAAGGGCTGGGGATGTGGCTCAGTGGTTAAGCACTCCTGGGTTCAATTCTTGGTACCAAAAAAAAAAAAAAAAAATTCTCAGCTGGTAGTTCTTTTCTTCTGGCATTTGAGAAATCCACTGAGTCCTTCTAGCCTCCATGGTTTCAGATGAAAAATCCACTGTCATTTGAACTATTTTGCTGCAATATATAAGCTATTATTGTCTTTTATTGCTTTCAAAAATTTGTCTTTAGTTTTTGGATATTCGACTGTGATGTGTCTTGGTGGGAATCCATTTGTGTTCATCCCAATTAGAATTAACACAGCTTCTTCTTCTTTTCTTTTTGCTAAGCTATTCTTTTTTTTAAATTTTTTATTTGTTTTAATTAGTTATACATGACAGTAGAGTGCATTTATACACTGTGATATGTCATGCATACATGGGATATAATTAATGTCTGTTTCATTCCACTCTCTTTCCCATCCCCACATCCCCTTTCTCCCCTCCCTTCACTTCCCTCTACCTAATCTAATGCTATTTTTCCCTATTGTCACCCACCTTATTGTGAATTAGCATCCGCATATTAGAGAAAACTTTTGGCCTTTGGTTGTGTGGGGATTGGCTTATTTCACTTAGTATGATATTCTCCAACTCCAACCATTTACTGGCAAATGCCATAATTTCACTCTTCTTTAAAGCTGAGTAATATTCCATTGAGTATATATACCACAGCTTTTTTTTTAATCCATAGGTTTACATATTTTGCAAAATTGTGAAAATTTTCAGATATTATTTATTTTTTGGTACCAGGACTCTTAACCACTGAGTCACATTCCCAGCCATTTTTTTTTATATTGAGACAGGGTCTTACTAAGTTGCTTAGGGTCTCACTAAGTTGCTGGGGCTGGCTTTGAACTTGCAGTCCTCCTACTCAGCCTCCTGAGCCACTGGGATTGTAGGTATGCACCACCATGCCCAGCCAGATATTATTTCTTTAAATACTCTTTCTCCTCTCTTTATAGGTTTTTTTTTTTTTTTCTTTCTAGGGTTTTGATAGCACAAATGTTAGCTGTTTTGTTATGGCCTATGAGTCCCTGAGCCCTTATTCAGTTTGTTTTCTTTTTCTTTTTCATTTTGTTGTCTTTCTTTTGTTCAGATTAGATCACTTCTGTGATGCTGTCCTCAGGCTCAGAGATTGTTTCTTCTGTCCCTGCCATCCTCTCTTCAGCCCCTCCATTTTTTTTTTAATATTGTGTTTTTCATTTCTAAAATCACCTTTTGAAGGATCCCCAATTAGGGAGATGGCTATTGCGGTTAGCTGGAAGCCATGAGTTCCACCTGATAATAAGTATACACGTGACGCACCTGTAAATGCACGTGACACACCCGCAAAGCTAAAGGTATACAACCTGGTGAAAGCGGTCAGAAGTGGAATGAATTCAGTCAGTCGTGCAGTCGCTCAGTTGGTCAGAAGAAGAGTTCAGAAAAAGAGTCAGAGAGGCCAGAACGTAGTCAGAAGAAGAAATAAGAGTCAGAGCGGTTAAGAGTTCAGTCAGAAGAGAAACCAAATAGAAGAAGTAATTGCTGGTCAGAGTCAGGCCGAGGCTGCCAAGAAGAAAGAAGAAAGAAGAAGCTGAAGAAGAAAGTAAAAGTACTCTCTCTCTTTCTCTCTCTATAAGCTAAAGAAGAAAGAAGAATCTCTCTCTTTCTCTCTCTCTAAGCTGAAGAAGAAAGAAGAAAGAATCTCTCTCTTTCTCTCTCTCTAAGCTCTCTCTAAGAAAGTAAAAGAAAGTAAAGTAAAGAAGTAAAGAGTCAGTAGTCAGAAGAAGTAAAGAGTCAGAGAGGTTGGTGAAAGAGCCAGTGTTAGAGTTATGAGAGATAGTTAATAAAAAAACCTTCTTTCATCTTCATTCTGCCTCCGAGTTTTTCTCCCGCAGCGTTGTGGCTGTACATTAGGCAGCTACAACCTTTTAGTTTTTTCTTAATACTTCCTATTTCTTTGCTGAGACCCTTTGTTGTTGCTGTTTCAAGCATGCTCATAATTGTTCATGAAGCATTTTATTTTAAAATCCTTGTCTGATAATTCAGACACCTAATTTATCTCAGTGTTGGCATCTGCTGATGTCTTTTTTTATTTAAGCTGAGATTTTCCATGTTCTTGGTATGATGAGTACTTTCCTATTGTATGCTGAACATTTTGAAGACTCTGGATCTTATATAAATCTGTTTTTGCAGGGCTTCTCCAACACTGAGTTGATAAGGAAAGCAAGTGTCACCTTTTTTTTTTTTTTTTTTTTTTTTTTTTTTGTGGTACCGGGGATTGAACTCAGGGGCAATCGACCACTGGGCCACATCCCCAGCCCCTTTTTTGTATTTGATTAGAGACAGGGTCTCACTGAGTTGCTAAGAGCCTCGCCATTGCTGAGGCTGGCTTTGAACTCGCGATCCTCCTGCCTCAGCCTCCCAAGTGCTGAGATTACAGGCGTGTGCCACCGTGCCAGGCCAAAGTGTGTCACCTTCTAACTGCTTCTGTTGACAATCTAGACTTGGAGGAGGGAGTGCGGATGCCTCATCACTGCCAGGTGCAGGTGGAGTTCATGCCACCCAGTAGGCCTCCTCTGATGCCTCCCTGATTCGGAGAAAGGAAGTTGCTCCATTCCTCTCCTCCTGCATCTTCCACTGACACTTTGGAATGTATGCAAAGACTTATCACTGAAAAAAATGGTGAAAATCCTCGTTTTCCATTCAGCTTCCCCTGACACCATTCCGGCAGGGGTGGTTGGGTACCTCAAAGCCTGGCAAGGATGAACGGCCAGGCTTCCTACTCAGCTACTGCTGACAAGGAGAGGGTGGGATCACTGCTTTTTCTGTGACACTTGGTTGTTGTATGGTAGTGTGTCAGGGGTCTCCAAGGACACACCCAGGCTCAAGGATTTGCTAGGATGCAGCATACAGTGGTATTCACAGATGATAATTGTTATAGCAAAAAGATACAAATAAAATTAGCAAAGGGAAAGACCTCACTTAAGGAAGTCTTGAGGGAACCAGGCACAAGATTCTAAGGGTTCTCCAGTAGAACCACAAAGGGTACGCTTAATTTTTTCAACAGTGAATTATGGCAGCAAATATGAGGTGTATGGATCAGAGAAGGTTGTCAAAGAAAGACTCATCATTGCCCAAGGTTTGGGAGAGGATTGGTTATGTAGCCTTGCTGCCCAGCAAATACCAAAATTCCAAACTCTCAGAAGAGACACAAGTATGCAATGTAATCATATGCATGTACAAATTGAGCCTTTCTGATTACTTACGGAAATTTTCATACCCATGTAGGAACTATAGAAAGGTCTGAGATGCCAGGCAAGGTCCAAATTTAGCACACAGGACTTACTAAGGAGCACAATCTTGGACCTCCAATGTTAACTTTTCTGCAAAGGTAGTTAGTTATTAACTAAACGTTTTCTGCCTTTCTGGGCTAACCCTTTACAGGTCCCTTGTCTACAGAGAGTATGTTTTGGATGGTGGTGGAGATTTTGGGTTTTTTTTGTTTTGTTTTTTGTTTTGTTTTTAGCCCACTGTTCCTATATCTCCAACACCCAACCTGGAATACATGAAGAAAGAAAAAGGGGGAAAAAAAGCCCTGGGAACTCAGTGCCATGTCTTTCAAGGTAACAATCACCTCCTGATCATGTCTTCTTGATGTCTACCTTTCAGAATCTCCTGTGTGTGTTTTATACATATTGTCCAGGGTTTTTAGTTGTACTTAGCATAAGGAATAGAGAAAAGTGCAACTACTTCCTCTTCCTAATGGAAGTCTCTGAATTACTTTATTTTTGTAATTAGTAAAAAATATTTTTTATTTTCATTTTGAAAACAAGACATATGCATATGACATAGCAGGCTTAACTTAAATATAAGTTCTAAAAATCACCAATAAGGGAAAATATTATCATGATTTGATTGTGCTTGTTATAATAAAATGCATTTCCCAAATTATAAAAACAACATGTGTTCATTATTAAAAATTACATGGAACTTTTCTTTTACCCAGGTTAATGGGTTAGCTTTCTTTGCTAAGTGGAATGAAGATTTCAAAGTTAATAATGATTACAGGCTAGCAAAGGATCTAGATTCATTTAATTTCACCATCATTTTATAGGGAAAATATCAAGAAAAGTAGAAAATTTCTTGTATCTGAAATTTAGACATAGAATAAGACAATCCCCCCCCCATACACACACTGACGACCCCATAATCAGTTTCACATGCCCAATGTTAGTAGGAACAGTAACATTTGTGTTTCTTTTTTATATTAAAAATCATGTGCATAGGAGGTAGTTTCTCCTTAATCATGTAATCATTACAAATGTCCCTACCCACAAATTCTAGACTAATGAAACTATTTCTGAGATGAAATTTTCAGCATAATATTTTGCTGCTTAATCAACATACAATTTGAAATCTTAAATAAAAACAATAAATTGTTATTATGTTGCAGTATTTCACATCATGAGGGCAATTTCATTTAAAAGTCTTCCATACCCACAGTGACTCATAACTGGATAAATTAATCTTGCATGCTTCAGGAAATATTAATAAGATGTAAAAGATGTCTAGACAGCTACAATCTAACCATTTGCAACAAGACAAAACAAATTTGATCACCAGTTAGCTATTGGTAGTGAGTAGGCTGCCATTGTTTTAGTCATTATATTTCCAATCATCTCCCTGAGGCATTTCTTTAGCAATGTGTTTATTTCCAAGAGCATTAGACATGGTTCTAGAATCAGCCTTGCCTAAAATTATCCTCCTGACCTTAAGGAAATCAATACCCTCGTTTGTGAAATTGAACTTATTGAATAACAAAAAAAGATTAAAAAATTAATTTTGTATTTCAGAGCCTCTATAGTTTAATTTGGTAGTTTTCAAAAAAAAAAAAAAAAAAAGCATATTGTCCTGGCTAGAGTTTGACATAATCTTTATTCATCTTCCACTTGCAAAAATCATGTGGTACCTTGTTCAAAAATCCAAATGGAAAGATCATGTTTTTCCTCTTGATTAATAGCTATTTTTACTTCTCTTGTGTCTGCATCTATCTGTCCTAAAATTTCCGGAGCTTCATCATTCACACTGAAATGAACTTCATAGAGAATTTGCATTTAGTATTTAGATTTTCATTGATAACATCACAGTGGTAATTTTTTTTCTTGATCCTGTATCAATATTACCTCAAGCAATTAAAAAACAAAAAAGCTCTAGCAAGAAAATGTTTGCATGGTTTACTTTTCACCAGTCTGTTCTGTCATGCTACTGATGATATCAAAATCAACTGGATCAATGACAGCCAATGAGCATACTCTGATATTTCCCGAATACTATACCCTATTCAAGATTATTGCCACTGTAGTAATGAACACCAGGCATAGTACTGTATTTCATATTTCCTCAAAGCTGGGCACTTTTTGGCCAGGATAACTCATTTCTCTTTGCCTTATCTGATCATCTTCAGGGTCTGCTTGTAACCTAGCATATACTTTCCACTTTTCATAACAAGTCCAGAGTTGATCGACTCCTGAGATTTTCTTCATCTCCTTGCATCTGCCATCTTCCTGCCTTAGGTGCAAGGCAGCCTCCAACTAAGGACCATTGCCAAGATGACTGGGCAGCAAGAAAGTAAGGAGTTTCCACAATGCAAAGTTCTTCCAATAGAGCCAGGATACCAGAACTCTCAAATGATTTGTTTTGATGTATTTTCTAGTTTTAAATAACAGAAACTTTATTGACTAGCTTGGGCCAATAAAGTGGGGGTGATGGATGTGGAGAAGTATTAGAACTGCCTAGTACATGCCACAGGGTATCAGTTGAATATTGTTGAACCAGGACTCAGGCAAGTTCAAGGTCCTCAACAATAAATCCACAAGCCTTATTCCTAGATGATTTTCATCCCCTGACTCAGACTTCCATTCTTTACATGGCTCAGCTCAATATCCCTAAATCCTGACATGGAATCTTGTTGGCCTGACTAAGTCACATGTCTATCTCTGAATCAATCTGTTCCATGCAGGAGGTCAATTTCCTTTTTTTTTTTTTTCTTTTTCTTTCTTTTTTTTTTTTTTTTTTTGGTACGGAGGATTGAACTCAGGGGCACTCAACCACTGGGCCACATTCCCAGCCCTTTTATGAATTTTATTAGAGACAGGGTCTCACCGAGTTGCTAAGTGCCTCGCCATTGCTGAAGCTGGCTTTGAACTCATGATCCTCTTGCCTCAGCCTCCCAGGTGCTGGGATTACAGGCGTGCGCCACCGCGCCCTGCTCAGGGGGTCAGTTTCTACCTAAGCTGGCCTCTGCATCCTGGGGAGGGTTCTGAGGGATAAGGGCATCTCCGTAGGCCAGAGAGCCACTCCTACACTGTGTTCTACTCTGACAGTTAACAATGTTAATTCTCTCCCTGACAGGTCTCAATATTACCTTTTTTCCTTCTCCTTAATATTCTAGTTCTGTATTCATTCACCCACTCTATTCTTTAGTGATTGTCACATTCTATCCTTAAGCAAATCATTCATTTTCTCCTTCTCTGTCCATATCTCAGCTCTTTGAATTTAAATTAACTTTAAATTCTACTCCCAAAAATGTATTTCCTGCTGCCACTATTATTAGCATATATATATATACACACATATATATATGCATATATATATATATATGCAAGTGTCAAACAATTCCAAATTATTAATGGCTCTCAAATCTTCAAGAGTTTCATATTTTAAATTAATATAGATATCCACATGGATTTTTTTCTTAGAATTGCTTCCTTCGAATTCTATTACATTTTAATAATTCCAGTTTTGACATAAGTCACTATTATTCTCTGTTTGACGTGGCGAATCTAACCTAGAACTCTTTTTCCTTTTCATAACTTTCTCATAATTTTCCTAATTAATACTAGTGATAACAGCTAACAGCTGGGGGAGGCAAGATGACAGAAACCCACAGTAATGTAGCAGCACCCTGAGGCTGAATTAAAAGAGCAGTTCTTCAGTGACAAATTGAGGGAGGAATACGGGAAACACCAGTAGGCAACCCAGAAAGCTAGCAACCAGGTGGAAACTAAAAATATCCACTTCTAAGAAAAGAAAGAAAAAAAGAGGGTTAATAAAAGCAATAGATGGCTGCAGCCTCCAGCAAGTAGTGGCTCAGTGAGGAAAGGGAAGCTCTGAAAGTCTCCCACGGAGTTTGAGAAAAGTAGATGTTGCTGTCCAGCACAGTTGCAATCTGAGCAGAAAATAAGCTCAGAAATAGTGAACTGAACCAGCTTGGCAGGTATTTCACTCTTTCTTTCCTTCTCTTTTTTTGACTTACTCATGACACACATGCTTTTTGAATACTCAAGACAAAACAGCTGCTTTTAGGCACTGGGTGGTGGAGTGCCCATGCTGTGGTCAGTTTGAGCAGAGAAGTGAGTCTGCAACACTGACCGTGGACAAATTCAGCCACAGAAGATGCTGATCTTCTAGTCTTCAGGGTGGTGAAGAGGAAAGGATGCATGCATTTGAAAATGGTGATCTCAGTGGCTTAGGTAGCTGAGGCATGGGAATGGCAGAATGGCAAGTTTGAGACCAAGGAAAAATTAGACCCTGTCACAAAGTTTAAAAATAAAATAAAGTAAAAAGAGCTGGGGAGTACCTCAGTGGTAAAGGGCCTCTCAGTTCACTCCCCAGTACAAAAGAAAAAAAAAAAAAAGAAAAGAAAAGAAAGAAAGAAAGAAAAGAAAAAGGAAAGAAAGCAAGGAAGGAAAGGAGGAAGAGAAAAGAAAGAAAAAGAAGAGGTAGTCTGTGCTCTGGAACGAGGAATATGGCTGACTAGGAGGTGAACAGGGTCAGACAGAAAGTGGTGATCTTCATGTCAACCTCCCCCAAGCCCAAAAAGTGCTGGAGGATAGACTGACACATGCCACAACCTCCTGCCTCCTCCCCCCCCCGCCCCCGCCCAGCACATGGACTAAGTCACTTGAAGCAAGGGGTGTGACACAGCTCATGTGGGTTAATAGGCAAAGTGGGTGAGAGACCTGATTAGCACCCCTGGGATCCTTTCACCCCAACCTCTAGACTAGTAACAAAGCCACGTGGAAAGTAAAGTCCACTTTGAATTAGGCAATGCTCACCATCACAACTAACCAGCTGAGGAGGGGATGGAGCTCAGCATACAAACTACCCTAATAAGTTTGGTCAGTTTGGGTCAGAGCTGAGCACAAATAAGTAGCGTGTTTTCTGTGTCTCACGACATTCGTCATAGTCAGGAGATTCTAATTTGAAACCATGGAAAGAAAAGGCTCTATTTAAAAATCCACAGCATGAAGAACACTGAATGTACATGTGATAGATGCTGCTTTAACTGCTAGATATTAACTGATTTATAGTGTTTCTTGAATTTTGTGTTTTGTCAGAGTTCTATCTAATTTTATGTATTTGGTCAATAAATAGGATCCTGTTTCAATTCCTTTCTTCTTCTCCTCCATCTCCATTCCCTTCCTCTCCTCCATTCTTTTTTTTTTAATCCTCATTTTAACTTCTGTATCTCTTCTCTTTTCCAGCCATTTTATTTCTATTTTCTTTATCTCTTATCCCTTCCTCTGATTTAATTGAGTATACTATCATTAACATATAAACCTCCCAGCCTAGTCTATAGTATATCTCATCCATGCATCTCTTTGGTCAATAGTCTGCAGAGGTCATGACCAATAACTATGATAGTCTATATTGATAAATAATTTGCCCTTCAATTACTACTATTCCTGGCAGTTTTTCTCTCCTTTCAAAGTAGTATCAGTGGTTGAAATGAACATTTTGATTTTGCTGATTGGATGTGTTGAAGCTAAGATATACCCTCAGCCTGGAACTTATTATAAAGAGATAAGTGCTCACTAAAGTACCTCCACATAAAAGAAGAAGATGGACCCACATGAACAGATGCATAAAGCTAGGACCTCTGAAAACATGAGGAAATTGGCCAACAGGATACCTCCAAAGATTTAGGCAAATATTTTAAAAATTGGTGGTTAAAATGATCAGTGAACTATAAAAGCTAAAAAATGGACAAAGACAGAAAATACAGAAAGTGAAAGTACACTTCAATAAAGAGCGATTCTGAAAAAGAACCAAACAGAAATCCTGGAAGTGAATGATTCAATAAATCAAATTAAAAATTAGCTTAAATTAGATCACATAGGAGATAAAATTTCAGGTTTTGAAGACAAGATATATGAATTTTAACTCTTAGCAATAAATACAAGGAAACAAGAAACCATGTAATAATATACAATAACTCTGGAACAATATTAAGAGATCAGATATTAAGAATTATTGGTATTGAAGAGAAATCTTGAGATACAATTAATGGCATGGATAAACATTTCAGGGAAATAACAGGGAAAAAAAAGTCCAAACTTTGGGAATGAGCTAGACATACAGGAGGTATTCAGAATTCCAAATAGACAAGATGAAAAAAGAACCGCTTCATGACACATTATAATTAAAATGCCTAAGATACAGAACAAGGATAGAATTTTTAAAGCCTTATGAGAAAATGTCAGTTCACATTTAGAGGTAAGCCAATCAGAATTACTTCAGCAGAAATTCTCAACAGAATTTATCAGCAAGAATTCTAAAATTCACAAGGGGTTGGATGGAAAGGGCTCTAAATCCTGAAAGAAAATACCAGGCAAAATTGCTATATCCAACAAAGCTACTCTTTACATTAAAACCTTCCAAGATAAGCTTTAAGTAAGAGAATTAATAAGTACTAAATCAGCATTACAGAATGTTGTCGCCGGAAAAGGATTGCAGCCTGGAACGGCAGCGCCGCGGGAAGGAGTCCGGAGACAGGATGGAGACGAAAATATTCTTTAATCTTACAAGAAACTACAATATATCTACACAATAGCGATAACCCTGTCTTTTCTCCCTCTGGTCTCTTGCCATGCGCCCGAGCAGCAATGGCGCTCGCTCGATCTGCTGAGTCACCGTTCAAATCTCTCGAGAGCCTCGACCAAGTCCCGCGAGATCCCGTGAGACTACGGAAAGCGGAAATGCCCAAAAATGTCTATGGCCCAATAGTCAACCGCAATCTTAGCTATCTCTGCAAACAGAGCTCCTGCAACAGAAAATACTCAAAGAAATACTACATAGAGAAGAAATTAAAAGTGACCTCCAGAGCATTAATGAATGACTCTTGTTAGAAGAATAGCTAAGCAAATGAGAAATAGGGCCACACTAAAAATAAATAAAAATGACAGGAATTAATAGACATCTTTCAGTATTAACACTGAATGTAAATGTTCTCATCTCTTCAATTAAAATATATAAACTGGAAGAATGGGAAAAAACAAAGACCCAACTGCATGTTGTTGGCAAGAGTCTCATCTTACAGGCAAAGACAGCATGGGCACAAAGTGAAAAGATGGAAAATAATATTCCATGCAACTGAAGCCCCAAAACATGCAAAAGTAGTTAGTCTCATATCTAAAACGAAACAAAACCAGACTTCAAGCCAAAATGAATCAGAAGAGACAAGAGTCTCATACTGGAAAAGGGACCAATCCAACAAGAAGATCTGAGAGTAAATATTTATACTCCAAATGTCAGTGCAACTAATTACATTTTAAAAACTACTCAGCATAAAGACTCAAGTAAACCCCAAAATAATAATACTGGGTAATTTTAAAACACTCCCTTATCAATAGATAGGTCACCTAGACAAAATCAGTAAAGACCCTTCAGACCTAAATAATGTTGTAAATCAAATGAACCTAAAACACATCTATAGAATACTTCATGCAACAACAACCAAATTTACTTCTCAGCTGCTCATTGAAGATTTTCAAAAATGTACCACATTTTAGGTCACAAAGCAAGTCTTAGCAAATATGAAAAATCAATACAATCCCGTGTATCTTATCATATCATAATGAAATAAATTAGAAATCAACAGCAAGAAAAACTATAGAAACTTCATAAACACATGGAAAATGAGCAATGCATTTTTGGGAAATGAATGGTTTGTAGATTAAATGATGGGAGGAATTTAAGAGCCCCTGGAAACAAAGAATAGAGATACAACCTATCAGAATCTCTGGGACACTAGGAAGGTAGTTCTAATAGAAAAGTTTATAGCTACAAATGCCTACATTAAAAAATTAGAAAGATCCCAAGTAAACAACCTAATGATACATCTAAAAGTCCTAGAAAAATGATAACAAACCAATTCCAAACCAGCAGAAGGAAGGAAATAATTAACATAGAGCTAAAATCAATGAGATACAAAAAAAATAATTACAGAAAATCCATTTTTAAAAAAGGACTGGATTCTTTGAAAGGTAAATAAGATCAATAAATCCTTAGTCAAACTTAAGGAGAAAGAGGCAGAGACAGAGACAAAGAGAGAGAAGACCCAAATTAATAAAATTGGAGGTGGGGGTGGGGGCTGTGGCTCAGTGGCAGAGCGCTCGCCTCGCACGTGCGCGGCCTGGGTTCGATCCTCAGCACCACATAAACATAAATGCATTGCATTGTGTACAACTAAAGTAAATAAATAAATATTTTTAAAAAATTGGAGGTGAAAAAAGTGATATTTCTGAAAATCATGTGATTATTGGGGACTACTTTGAAACTTTTATGGAAATAAGGTGGAAAATACAAAAAATGGGCAAATTTCTAGATACAAAATGACTTACCAACTTTGATCTCAGAGACTAGAAAACCTAAACAGGCCAATTCCAAGAAATGATATTGAAGCAGTAGTAAAAAAAAAAAAAAAAAAAAAACAACCTTCCAACAACAACAAAAAATCCTAGACCTCATTGGGTTCCCAGCTGAATTCTACCAGACCTTTAAAGAAGAACTAATGCTAAACTCTTCAAGTTATTCAGTGGAACAGAAAGATAGGGGACAACTCCAAATTCATTCTATGAAGCTAGTATCATACTGCTACCAAAACTCCAAGAAAGGAATACTTCAGACCAATATCCATGATGAAATAAATAATTGTTGAATAAAATTTTAGTAATGCATATTAAAAACACATTAAGAAGATTGTACATCATGATCAAGTTGGTTTTATTCCACAAATGCAAGGAAAGGTCAATATATGCAAATCAATAAAAGTAATTCATCACATAAATAGAATAAAGGACAAAAATCACGTGATCATCCCGTTAGATACAGAAAAGGTCTGGCTAAATCC
The DNA here is from genome assembly GCA_025594165.1 of Tamias sibiricus. NCBI lineage: Eukaryota > Metazoa > Chordata > Mammalia > Rodentia > Sciuridae > Tamias > Tamias sibiricus. The sequence goes on from CM046662.1 coordinate 20,695,270, forward strand.
AGCACCAGTTCTTGTTAAAATTATAGAAGAAATTAGAATAAACTTACATCAATATCATAAGTATTGTATATGTCAGAAACAAGACAAGAATATCCACTCTCACCACATATGTTCATTTTAGTACTTGAAATTTTAGCCAAAGCAATTAGGCAAGAGAAGGAAATGAAAAGGAGTCAAATATGAAAGGAAGAAGTCAAATTATCACTGTTTATATGATTTGATTCTATACTTAAAGACATCCCCCAAAAAATCACCAGAAAATTTCTGTAACTAATAATTCATCAAAGTAACAAGATACAAAATCAAAACACAAAATCAATGACTTTTCTATATACCAATAGTGAATCTGCTGAAAAGGAAATTAAGAAAACATTTCATTCACAATATCTGAAAAACAAAACAAATAAACCTAAAACCTAGAAAAAAATCTCACCATAGAGGTGAAAGACTTTTGCAATGAAAATTATAGAACAGCCAGGCGCGGTGGCGCACGCCTGTAATTCCAGCACTTGGGAGGCTGAGGCAGGAGGATCGCGAATTCAAAGCCAGTCTCAGCAATGGAGAGGCACTTAGCAACTCAGTGAGACCCTGTCTCTAATAAAATACAAAAAAGGTCTGGGGATGTGGCCCAGTGGTTGAGTGCCCCTGAGTTCAATCCCCGGTACAAAAAGAAAAAAAAAATTATAGAAAACTAAAGAAGGAAACTGAAGAAGCCTTTAGAAGATGGAAAGACCCATCATGTTCTTAAGTTGGTAGAATTAATATAGTTTAAATTGCCATTTATCAAAAATAATATACACATTCAGTGCAATCCCCATCAAAATACCAATGACACTCTTCAATCTTAAAATTAATATGACAGAATAAAAGGACCCTGAATATCCAAAGCAACTCTAAACAGTAAGAGCAATGCTGCAGACACCACAATATCTGACTTCAAATAATATTATAGAATTACAGTAACCAGTATGGTGCTGGCATAAAAACAGACAGGTAGACCAGTGGAGCAGAATAGAAGATGCAGAAACAATCCCACCCAGATTTTATCCTTGACAAAGTCACCAAAAACATACATTGGAGAAAAGACAGGATTTTTAACAAAGGTGCTGAAAAAATTGAATTCTCACAGGTAGAATGAGACTAGATTACTGTCTCTCAACCTACACAAAAGTCAATTCAAAAATAACTCAAACTACCTAGAAATTAGATCAGGAACTCTGCAACTGCTAGAAGAAAATGTACTCCAACATGTAGGTTCAGGAAATGACCTCCTTAATAAGATTCCTGAAGCTCAGGAAATAATACCAAGAATTAATAAATGGAATGACAACAAATTTAAAAGCTTCTACACAGCAAAGGAAACAATGAAGAGCATAGAGAGCTTGCAGAATGGGAGAAAATCTTTTCCAGCTACTCTTTTGAACATCCAGAATAGATAAGAACTCAAAAAACTTAATACCAAAAAAAAAAAAAAAAAACCCAACTAATAAATAGACAAATGAGCTCAACAGTTATTTCTCAAAATATGAAATACAAATAGCCAATAAATATGTGAAAAAAAAATGTTCAACATCTTTAGCAATTGGAAAAGTGCCAATCAAAACAACACTGAGATTTCATCTCACTCCAATTAGAATGGTAGTCACCAAAAATACAAATAATAAGATATGCTGGTGAGAGTGTGGGGAAAAAGGAACACTCACATATTGTTGGTGGGATAGTACATTAGTACAACCACTGTGGAAATCAGTATGGAGTGTCTTCAAAAGACTAGAAGGGAACCACAATATGATCCAGCTACATCACTCCTCATATTTATCCTAAAGAATTAATAATGTCAACAGACTATAGAATACATGCATATTCATGTTGATAGCAGCACTATTCACAATAGTCAAACTATGGAACCAGCCCAGGTGTCCATCAACAAATTAATAGATAAAGAAAATAGGGCATATATACACAATGGTGTTTTATTCAGTCATAAAGAAAAATGAAATTATGACTTTTGCAGGAAAATGGATGGAAACTGAGACCATTATGTTAAGTGAAATAAGCCAAACTCAGAAGGTCAAGGGTCAGAAAAAGGAAAGAAATGGTGGTGGTGGGGTGATCTCATGAAAAGCAAAGGAGATCAGTAGAATAGAGGAAAGGGACCAGGGGGTGAAAGGGGTGGAGGGAGGGGAAGTACTGTGGAGGGTTGGTGGCAAAATTATATTATTATATAGGTGTATATGTGCTAATATGTAACAACACATCCCACCATTATGTACAACTATAATGCACCAATTAGAAAATGTGGAGGAAAAAAAGGAAGCATAGACTGCTATATAATTTAGCAATTTTACTTTGACTACGCAGTTAACTCAAAGAATTGAAAGGGACAAAAACAGTTATTTGTACACCTATGCTCCCATAGCATTAATTGCAGTAGGGAAAAGGTAGAAATTATGCAAACATCTGTACAGATGAGTGGATATAGAAATATAGTATGTATATATAATGGAATTCTTAAAAGGGATTAAAAATCTGATCCAGGTTACTGTATGAATTTTGAAAATGTTATAGTAACTTAAATACACTGGACACAGAAGGATAAACATTGTATAATTCTACTTGCATGGGTGTACCTAGAAAAGACAAATTCATAGAGAGAGGGAGTAGAAAGGTGGTTACCAGGAGCTGGGGAAAGGAAAGAATGGGGAGGTATGGTTTGAGAGGTAGAGATTTCTCATTTGGAGTAACAAAGTTTCTGGAAATAGATTGTGGTCATGGTTGTACAACAATAAGAATATACTTAATGCCACTGAGTTGTACACTTAAAAACACTTAAAATGATACATTTTATGTTATACATATTTTACCACAATAAAAAACTAAAAAAAAAAATTTTTTTTTTTTGCTGGTACCAGGGATTGAACTCAGGGGCCCTTGACCACTGGGTCACATCCCCAGCCCTTTTTTGTATTTTATTTAGAGACAGGGTCTCACTGAGTTGCTAAGTGCCTCGCCATTGATGAGGCTGGCTTTGAACTCGTGATCCTCCTGCCTCAGCCTCCCAAAGTGCTGGGATTACAGGCGTGTGCCACTGCACCCGGCAAAATTTTTTTTTTTAAAGTCAAAATGGGAATCAACATATGACCCAATCATCCCACTCCTTAGCATTTATCCAAAAAACTAATCAGCACACTATAGTGATACCTACTTCCTAGGTTCACATCAGCATAATCCACAATAGCTGCTATGGAACCCGCCCAGGTGTCTATCAACAGATGAATGAATAAAGAAAATGTGATCTATATACACAATGAAGTTTTTCTCTGCCATAAATAAGAATAAAATTATGCATTTGCAGAAAAGTGAGTGGAACTAGAGAACATCATGTGGAATGAAATAAACCAGACTCAGGAAGTCCTGGGTTGCATGTTTTCTCTCAAATGTGGAAGCTAGAGAGAAAAGGGGATCTTGTGAAAATATAAGAGAAGCTAGTAGAGGGAGGGCATTAGGGGGAGGGAGGAAGAAAGCAACAGGGGATCTACATGGGAATGAATTAGACCAAATTATGCCATGTTCAGGTCTGAAAATATCACGATGAAGCCTACTATTTATAATTCGCCTATTAAAAAATAAAAATAACAGGTCAACATCACAGCTGTAGTATTTCATTCAATTCCTAAAGCAACATTATGGGTGTCAAATCAAAATTTGGGATTGGAGCTGAGGGTATAGCTCAGTGGTAAAGCCCTTGCTTAGCACGCATGAGGCCCTGGGTTCAATTCTCAGTCACACACAAAAACTGTCCCAAAATGTATGGGAAAACCATACAATTTGTGTTTTGCTTGCAGTTTGAAGAACACCACTGGCAGCAGTCTCTTTAAAATCAGAATTTGTTGGTTGGTCTTCTGACTTTGATGGTTTAATTCAGTTTCTGCTTCCTCAACCATGCTGGGAAATGAAACCTTAAGACACCAATTAATAGCCACAGGTGTATGTGTTATATTAGATTTTTTCAAGTACTGGATATTGAACCCAGTGGTGGTTTAGCACCGTGCTACACCCCCAGCCATTTTCTATTTTATTTTAAGACAAGGTGTTGCTAAGTTTCCCAGGCTGGCCTCGAACATATGATCTTCCTGTCTCAGCCTCCTGAGTCATGGGAATTACACGCATGGGTCACTTTGCCTGGCTTATTAGTCAGCTTTTCATCACTACAACAAAATACCTAAGGCAGGCTAATTTTGAAAGCAAAGGGATTTATTTAGGTCACAGTTAACAGGATTTGTTAGTTCACAGTTCTAGTGAGGACCCTCTAATCTGGATCCCATCGTGGTGGGTGGCAATAGCCAGAGCATGTTCAATCAGACAGGAAATCAGGTAGAGACTTGGGTCCCACAGTTCCTTTCAAGGCCACGCCCCCAATTGAGATAAGGCCCTCCCACTGGGCTCCCCTTCTTATTTTGTTTTGTGGCACTAGGGATTGAAGCCAGGGCACTTTATCCCTGAGCTACATCCCAACCCTTTTATATTTAATTTTTGAATAGGATCTTGCTAATTTGCTGAGACTGGTGTTCAACTTGCCTCCTGCCTCAGCCTTCTGAATCTCTGGGATTATAGGCATTTACCATTATGCCTGTCTAGGCTCCACTTCTTAAAGATCCAACGCCTCAACCACCACACTCTCTTAACACATCAATCATTAGGGGACAAACCAAGTCCAAACTATAATAGATGCATTGATTTTTCACTTCCAACCAATGGTCCGCATATCTGACATCTCATGTTCTTCTCTCTAGATTTTCTAACAACATGAAAGGGGTTGGGGATTTTGTTGGTTCTAGGCAGAAGGCCACACCTCCCAGGCAGAAGGCCACACCTTTCCAGGTGCCTTGTGAAAACTACAGCTCCCGAGATCCTCAGCGTGACCAAAACCTGACCAGCAAGACCCTTGTCCACTACCACTATCTCCCCCCATGACCTCTGCTGGCCTATAGGACAAGGACTCACTCCAAGGGGGTTTTATGACCCCTACTCTATTTAAGCCAGCCCCGGACTGAAATCGCCCCTTTTGTTCCTGTTCTCACCTGGTTCCTGCGGCTCCCTGCTCCTGCTCCCCACTCCCGTTCCCGCGTGCTCCAGCTCCCCTCCGTTCCCCGCGGTTTGTCCTCATCCCCTCCGCGTGTTTCTTTGGTAATTCAATAAACCCCTTTCCTTTCCCTATACGACAGTCCGAGCCTCGGTCCCTACCTGCAAATTCCGCTAACATTTGGTTCCCTGACCGGGAAAGGAGACGAGCGTCCACCACGCGTCTCCTTGGCCGTCTGTCTTCCTTCACCGTCGCTGGAATTTGGTAAGCCCCCCGTCCACCCTGAGTTCGTAAACCTGTTTGGCCACTGCGCGGCGAGAATTGGCCGTTGATCGTCCGGCAATCTCACTGGGGGCCATTCTAGGGGGGACCGCACCCCACCCAAGCCTTCAGGGCGACGGTGGACCCCGAGAACTCTCCCCCCCCCGCCTCCCCATCTTTATTCGCCCACTTTAAAAATTTCCACCTGTCCTCTACGGCTCTCGGCTTTCTAGGAAAGGTCCCCCTCTGCACTCCGGGCTTGAGCTTCCGTTTTTCCGTTCGGAACGGAACATTCCCATAGTCTCCATGGAGTAAAAGCTCACAGCTCCCCGACACCTTTAAACCTGCCGTCCGGGACGAAAGGTGCTTAGGTGTCCCAAGGCTCGTCTCACCTGGTGACGACTAGGAGCGAGAGCTTGGATCTTACGCTGATTCATACTTTGAAAGGGACGCCTTCCAAAGTATTCTATCAGCCCCTCCCCGTTAACGGGAAATATGGGAACCTCCCTGTCCACTCAGGCCGACACGCCTCTCGACTGTCTCCTAAGAAATCGAGCACGTTTAGGCTTAAAACCCCAAATTAACAAGACCAAATTGATAAAGCTATGTACAAAAATTTGGCCTTCTTACCCGCTATCCAATAAGTGGCCAGAATCAGGATCCCTAGATTCCCGGCTTTTACGGGAACTCTCCAGCTTTTGTCAACAAACAAAGAGATGGACGGAGTTGCCGTATGTCGATGCCTTCTTCCTCCTCCGTTCCAATCCTTCTTTGTGCACCAGGTGCAATCCTGAGACGGTCTTTCTTGCTTATAGATTTCCAGATTCCCCCCCATCTTCCACTGACCCCGAGTTCGATCCGGGACTAGAGGCTCCACCTCCCCCGTATCGGCAGTCTGGAAGGCCGCTCCGAAGCATTTCCCCTCCCCCAGCTCAGGCTTTAGATTTTGAAATTGGCGGGCTTCCGAGCTTAGATCCTCCCCCTCCGTTGTCTTCATCCTTCGCCCCGCCCCCGCCTTCCGCTCTGCCAGAACCTCCCCCTCTGTAGACCTGCCTTCTCTGCTTACGTCATTCCCGGCGCCACTCCCGCCGCTATCCCCGCCCTCTCAATTTCCGGTTCCCAGCTCCGTGCTGCTTCCGCCGCCTCCCCCGCCCGCTCAGCTGCCGCCGCCTCCCCCGCCCGCGCTGCTCCCACCGCTCGGTTCCGAGTCTGCAGCCGCGGCTCCCCCGTCCTCTCCAGCCATGCAGCCGTCGCAGAGCGCGAGCGCGCTGCCTCAGTCCCAAACTCCGGTCCGTACTCCCTTAGATTCTGAGACTCGTCTCTTACCAGACGCGGTGCCTCAGGCTCTGGCCCCCTCCTCGGTTCTTTCTCCAACGGCTCCGGGAGAACATTGCGTGGCCCGCGTTTCTCCCCCAGCGTCTCCCGTACAACTCCCGGCCCTAACCGGCCCAGCACCATCCCTCCCAGACCCGCCTACCACTCTACCGTCTTCGCAGTTCAGCCCTCCTATGACGCGCTCGAGAAAACAGGCAGCTCAGATAATCGCGCCGTTAAGGGAGGTCGCTGGGGCGGAGGGAATTGTAAGGGTCCACGTCCCGTTTTCCATGTCTGATCTTTCCAAAATTGAGCTTCGCTTGGGTTCTTTTACAACTGACCCTACGACGTACATAAAAGAATTCCAGTGGGTCACTCAAGCCTATAGCCTTACCTTTCATGACACATACTTTATTTTGTCAAATACCTTACTTCCTGAGGAGCGTAGGCGAGTCTGGGAGCAAGCCAGAGCATATGCAGATGAGACTCACAGAATGAACCCTAATTTCCCTATAGGTCCCGAGGCAGTGCCGGAGAGGGACCCCCGCTGGGACTACAACGCCCCAGGGGACGTGGTCTTAAGGGACCAGTTTCTTACGTGTATAGTGGATGGTCTGAAACGAGCGGCTCAGAAACCTGTTAATTTTGATAAGCTACAGGACATTATTCAAAAGAGAGAAGAGACCCCCTCTGAATTTTTAGATCGGCTCACGAAGGCCCTTCAAAAATACACAAACTTAGATCCTGAGTCCCAGGGGGGCCGTCAAGTCCTTATGACATATTTCCTGTCTCAGAGCTACCCCGACATTCGAGCTAAGTTAAGGAAATTAGAATTGGGCCCTGTGACTCCCCAGACTGAGATTTTGGCCACGGCTTTTAAAGTCTATCATAACCGTGAAGAGGACGCTGAACGTCGCAGGTTTCTCAAACATGACAAGGCTGAGCGATCAAGGTTTCAAATGTTAGCTCAGGCCCTTAGGGGCCCTGACGCTCAGGTCTCAAAAAAAGGGGCATATAAGTCCACACAGGAGGAACCCCCAGGGCCTTGCTTTAGGTGCGGGAAAGAGGGACACTGGGCTAGAGAATGCCCTAATCCCAAGCCCCCTAGGCGCCCGTGCCCAAAGTGTTCCAAGATGGGCCATTGGGGCATTGACTGCCCCAGCTCCCGCAGGGGGGCTGGACCAGTCACAAACCCCAGCCTGCTGGCACTGGCCACGGAAGACTGAAGGGGCCCAGGGGCTCCTCTCCCGACCGTTGACATCGCATTGAAGGAGCCCAGGGTTACTCTCCTCGTTGATGGACGCCCCGTAAATTTCCTGCTAGATACAGGAGCCACCTCCTCAGTCTTGAGGGAGTTTTGGGGCCCCACCACCATAGCACCATCCCCTATTGTCGGGGTAGAGGGAAATGCTATTCGCCCCCGCAAGACTCCTATGCTGTCTTGCTGTCTTCACCACCATCCCTTCACCCACCAGTTTCTGGTAATGCCTCAATGTCCTGTGCCCCTATTGGGCAGGGACATATTGGTCAAATTCCAGGCCTCAATCATATTCTCCAATCTGCCTAGCTCGGTCATGCTTTCTGGTTCGTCTTGCTCCGTCTCCTCCCCCATTTTTCTTCTTACCGTTTCAAAAGCCACTGACCCATCACCCCTTACTGATGCTGATGAGGAAACCCTATCGCCCCCTAGTGATGTAAGATCCCCTCAGCCCCCTACCGAGGCGGAAACCCCCCAACCTTCTATCGACACAGAAACCTTTCATTACCCTGTCCCCGCCGACTTAGTAGACCCCAAAGTCTGGGATACTCAGACTCCCTCCCTCGCGCAGTGTGACCCCGTACAAATCTACCTTAAAGATCCCCAACGTTTCCCCAATAAAGCCCAATATCCACTTCCAGCCGCGAGCCTCAGAGGTCTTCAACCCATCATCTCAGATCTTTTGCGGAAACGCTTTCTCAGACCCACCCATTCTCCTTATAACACCCCTATATTGGCAGTTCAGAAGTCCAATGGGTCCTATCGGCTAGTCCAAGATCTTCGTCTCATCAACGAGGCTGTCAGGCCTATACACCCCGTGGTCCCAAATCCTTATACTATTCTTTCCCTAATTCCTTCCTTATCCACCCATTTCTCAGTAATTGACCTGAAAGATGCCTTCTTCACTGTACCCTTAGCCCCAGAATCTCAAGACCTCTTTGCCTTTACTTGGACAGATCCAGATACCCGGTGTTCCCAACAGTTGACCTGGACAGTCCTCCCTCAGGGTTTTCGAGACAGCCCCCATATCTTTGGTCAGACATTGGCTGCAGACCTCAAAGACCTTAAATTCCCTAATTCCACCCTCTTGCAATATGTAGATGACCTCCTCCTCTGCAGTCCTTCCCTCTTCACAGCTCGTGAAGACTCTTACACCCTTTTAAATTTTCTTGCTTCTCGTGGGTATCGTGTCTCCTCGTCTAAGGTACAGCTTGCCCAGACCCAGGTGGTATATTTAGGAGTTCAGATTTCCCATCAATCAAAGGCCATTACTGTAGACAGAAAAGCCCTCATCAAGGAGCTCCCATGCCCCAAGACAAAGGAAGAGATTCTCTCTTTCCTAGGGCTAGCAGGATATTTCCGTGCCTGGATTCCTAATTTCTCCCTTTATGCAAAGCCCCTATACGAGGCAGCTAAGGAGATTGAGGGAAAATTCCTTCCTGACAACATTCAGGCCGAGTTTAAACATTTGCAGCAGGCACTGTCACAGGCCCCAGCCCTTCACCTCCCAGACCTCCTTCAGCCATTTACCCTTTATGTCCATGAAACGAAGGGTTTGGCTCTTGGCGTTCTAGGCCAATACAAAGCCACTACCTTTGCTCCAGTTGCCTACCTCTCTAAACAACTTGACCCCACCGTTCGTGGATGGGCCCCCTGCCTTAGGGCTTTGGCTGCTGCTTACCTACTTCTGCAGGAATCAAAAAAGTTGACCTTTGGTGCCCAGGTTACTGTTGCCTCTCCTCATCATTTAAAAGACTTACTAACCTATAAGAGCCTTCAAACTCTCCCACCCTGTCGCGTTCTTTCTCTCCTTGTTTCCTTTTTGCATGACCCCTCAATCACCTTCCAACCCTGCTCCTCTTTACACCCAGCTTCCCTTCTCCCAATCTCCCCAGAGCCCCCAGAACATGATTGTATAGAGACACTCGAGGCTTTAATCCCCCATCCCTCCCATATTAAAGATGGACCACTTCCTGATCCTTCCTTAATTTGGTTCACAGATGGCAGCTCTTTCCTTAGAGATGGGCAACGTTTTGCTGGATACGCTATCGTTTCCCTATCAGAGGTTATTGAGGCAGCACCCCTACCCCCCAACACTACAAACCAACGGGCTGAATTAATAGCTGTCATTCGTGCCTTCGAATTAGCTGCTGATCAAAACCTCACCCTTTACACAGACTCAAAATATGTCTACCATATTTTGCTTTCCCATTCAGCAGTATGGAAAGAGCGAGGGCTGCTGACCACAAAAGGTTCTGCAGTTACTAATTCTAAATTAATATCAAAACTTTTGCAAGTCTCTCTCCTGCCCAAGTTAATAGGGATTTCCCATTGTCCTTCACACCAAAGTGGAGACTCTCCCATAGTTCAGGGAAACACGAAGGCTGACAGGGCAGCAAGGGAGGCAGCACTATCTTCTCCTTCTCTTCTGGCTCCAGTCCTACCTACTACCCAGACCCCCACATCCCCTTCCACACAATCAATCCTCTCCTATCTCCATTCCCTTTTCCATCCTAATCCTCAGGCCCTCAAGACTTTCGCTACCTCCTTCCTCACCCTGACTCCGGAAGACACACAGTTTCTCCATCAGCTCACCTCAGCATGCACTGCATGTCAGCGCACCAACCCATATACTCCCCTTAAACCAGGGACATTTCCCTCTCACCAAGCTCGAGGCCAGCTTCCGGGAGCTGATTGGCAGATAGACTTCACCAACATGCCAGTTGCCCGGAGGCACAAATATCTCCTGGTTTTGGTAGACACCTTCTCTGGATGGGTGGAGGCCTTCCCTACTTCCAATAAAAGGGCCTCCACAGTAGCCTCCATTCTAGTCTCAGAAATCCTTCCCCGTTTCGGATTGCCCACGTCCATCCAGTCTGACAACGGGCCTGAATTTGTTTCCCAGGTTACCCAGAGTGTTTCTACTTCCCTTAATATCCCTTGGCATTTTCACATCCCATATCACCCCAAGTCCTCAGGGAAAGTAGAGAGGACTAATAGGACTCTTAAAGATGTCCTAACTAAACTCTCCCTAGAACTCCACTTAGACTGGGTCAAGTTACTCCCTCTTGCCCTCTTTAGGCTCAGAGTCCTCCCAAAAAAGCCCTCCTTACTATCCCCTTTCGAGGTTATGTTTGGGCGACCAGCCCTTCCACCCGGAGTTTCCCCAACTCAGGGACCCCTACCCAAAGATCTTTCTCTTCCCATCTTGTCCTTCATTAGACATCAGTTATGGAAGTGCCAAGATTTCATTCTGCCTGACCCGAATAGACTCACTACTTCATTTCCATTGACACCCGGTTCTTGGGTATATTTCTCCCCTCCCCAGGACACAGGAGCAACCTCCCTTGCCCCGAAGTGGACAGGCCCTTTCCAGGTTGTGCTGTGCACACCCACGGCTGCTAAGCTTCGTGAATCCTCAGGGAATTTGACTTCTTGGATTCATATTTCTAGACTAAAACCAGCTGCTCAACCAACTGAAGGTCCACAAAAAGATGACAAACAACCGCCTCAATATACTTGCTCTCCCAGTCCCACTGATCCCTTGAAAATTCGTTTCTCTCGTGTCCCCAATACCATCTCAAAATAATCTTTTCTGTTTTTCTCGTTTTGAACCTTTAACCAGTTTTTCCCAGGGACTATCAACTGTTAAAAAAAACCAACGAATGACCTTCCAACCAGAGACCCCTGCTGAGTCCTGCCCTTATGCTGCCACCAGACGCTCATTATGATGTGCTTCGCACTCTCCATTGGCCTCTTCACCGTAAGTCCCACCTGGTGGAACACAGGCCTATGGACAATAATCCATCTCACCTTCTTTTCTTTGTTGTTTCCATAATAGTGTTAAGATGCCACCTGTAAACTCGAGATGCCTACAATTCCTACATGCTCTCCAAGAGGATAGTTGGTTGATTCCCCCGGTGACCTCTGCAGAAGCCTGGTTTGACACCCTCACCGATTTATGGCTTCAAGGAACCTTCATCCAATTCACTCCTGCAGAGATCCATCTTTATGGTGCCTGCCTCCTGGGAATTTTTTTTAACCCTCAAGCCTGACCTGCCTGCCTACATTCCTCCCTCCCCCCAAAACTACCCCACGTCGCCCCATTTCAGCTCCGAAGCAGCCAGATCGAAACACGACACCCCACTTCCTAAGAAATCAAAAAGGGGGGAATGTTGGTTCTAGGCAGAAGGCCACACCTCCCAGGCAGAAGGCCACACCTTTCCAGGTGCCTTGTGAAAACTACGGCTCCCGAGATCCTCAGCGTGACCAAAACCTGACCAGCAAGACCCTTGTCCACTACCACTACCTCCCCCCATGACCTCTGCTGGCCTATAGGACAAGGACTCACTCCAAGGGGGTTTTATGACCCCTACTCTATTTAAGCCAGCCCCGGACTGAAATCGCCCCTTTTGTTCCTGTTCTCACCTGGTTCCTGCGGCTCCCTGCTCCTGCTCCCCACTCCCGTTCCCGCGTGCTCCAGCTCCCCTCCGTTCCCCGCGGTTTGTCCTCATCCCCTCCGCGTGTTTCTTTGGTAATTCAATAAACCCCTTTCCTTTCCCTATACGACAGTCCGAGCCTCGGTCCCTACCTGCAAATTCCGCTAACAGATTTAGCTCAGTGGCAGAGCGCTTGCCTAGCACGTGCAAGGCCCTGAGTTCGGTCCTCAGACCTGGGGGGGGCGGGTGGACAACATAAAGGGACATTGATATATTAATGACCATGAGAAATGGAACTACAAACATTAAACTGCTTTCTTGTGTGTGTGTGTGTGTGTGTGTGTGTGTGTATGTGTGTTTTAACAAACAGCTCCAGTGGTCCTTTCATTTTTCAGCTGTATCCTACTTCCAGTTCTCTTTCTTTGAATGTGCTCACTCTTGTGGTAGGGACAGACGAGGCAAGGCACCGAAGATAGCATGAAACAGTTTTATTTGGCTGCAGCCGGATTCAGAGGATACAGCTCTCACTGTAATCAATTAATCCCCTGAACCCTGAGTTCAGGTCATTTCAGAACTTTATACCCAGCATGTAAAGGGAGAGGCTCAGAAGTTCACAGTTTACAGAAGTTCAATAAAAGCAGTTTTTTTTTTTTTTTTTTCTTTCACAGTTCTGGGCAAGTTAACCCTTCAAGGACAACACCCAAAAGGGGGAGAGCTTCTTCTTCCCTTTCTTTCCATTGTACCCAATTTGCAGAAAAAAAGTCTCACAAGCCACTCAGGTAATAGCCAATGAAGCCTTTATTCCCGCCGGGGCCACCAACTTCGTCCAGCATGATAGCAGGGAGGTAGAAAATGGCGCCTGCTCTTACCAAGGGCAGGGTTTATAAAGCACAGGGTTCATACGCCCTCAGGCCTTCAGGTGGAGACGGTTTAAGGGTGGGTTAATGGGCCATCAGGTGGAGACAGTTTAAGTCGCCTCTGCTTTTTACATTTCCTCCCCCTGCCAGCTGTTACCATGGAGCCCAATTCGTAATTTCTCTTATCTTAGAAATGTAGACATCTCTGTGAGGTTCCAGCTCAAGGCCAGAGGACTTGTTAAAATTTTTTTTTTTCCTTTTTATTATCACATTTTGCATTTGCAAACACACTTCTACAAACTACTATACTGGATACATATTTGTGAAAAACAAGTAAAGGGGCATTCAGCACCTGGAGTGCCGATTTCTTCTAGGCCAGTGGCCAAGTAATAGAGCAACAGGAAAATAGGAAGTTTATCTACATTGAACTCTTCTGTAGAGATTCTTTTGCTGACAGTCCTAAAATCAGCCATGGTGAAGATTCCTTTCTTTTTTACTTTTTTTTTTTTTTTTTTTTGTGGTACCAGGGATTGAACTCAGGGGCACTCGACCACTGGGTCACATCCCCAGCCCTTTTTTGTATTTTATTTAGAGACAAGGTCTCACTGAGTTGCTAAGTGCCTCACCATTGCTGAGGCTGGCTTTGAACTCCTGATCCTCCTGCCTCAGCCCCCAAAGTGCTGGGATTACAGGGGTGCGCCACCGCGCCCGGTGGTGAAGAATTCTTAAGAAGCTTAGTTAAGATTTTCTGTGGAGGAGGGGGTGCCACTACACTTTGACCATTCCACCAGTTATCCTGTTATTAAGCTAGTAACCTCTGACACACAGCAAGATCAATGTGTCTAAGAAATCCTCTTCACCCAGGATAAGTATTATCATTGCACCCACTGTGCAGATAAGGAAACTGAGGCTTGGTGAGGTTAAGTGTTTAAGGTCACACCACAGTTGATTGGAGGATTTTTACACAAGTAGTTTGATCATCATTGTCTAAAAGAGACATAATTTAACAGATGTGTAATTTTAAATTTTCTAATAGCCTGCCCCCAAAACATGTAAGGAAAGATCATTTTTTAAGATTTTTATTTTATTGGTTCTTAGTTATACATGAGAGTAGAATACATGCTGGGAGCAGCTTTGTTAACATTCTTTAGGATGGGCCTTGACCTTGCAGACATTAACATTTTAATCTCCCAGGCATTGTTCCGGTTTTTCCAGGGCTCAGACCGACTTCATTTCCTTTATGGACTCCATTTTCTTTATTAGACTTGATATTAGACCCTATTTACTTAACTACATGACTACACGCACTACCTATCTTTAAATCTGGCTTCAATTTCATTCCTAGGTTTTTGAGGAATCTCCATACTGCTTTCCATAGTGGTTGCACCAATTGGCAGTCCCACCAACAATGTATGAACTTTCCCTTTTCCCCCACAACCTTGCCAACACTTGTTGTGACTTGTATTCTTGGTAATTGCTATTCTGACTGGAGTGAGATAGAATCTCAGTGTAGTTTTAATTTGCATTTCCCTAATTGCTAGAGATGTTGAACATTTTTTCATATTTGTTGACCATACATATTTCTTCTGTGAAGTGCCGGTTTAGTTCCTTTGCCTATTTATTGATTGGGTTAGTTCTTTGTGTATTCTGAAGATTAATGCTCTCTCTGAGGTGCAGGTGGCAAAGATTTTCTCCCATTCTATAGGCTCTCCACATTCTTGATTGTTTCCTTTGCTGTGAAGAAGATTTTCGGTTTTATATCATCCCATTTATTGATTCTTGATTTTATTTCTTGCACTTTAGGAGTCTTGTTGAGGAAGTTGTTTCTTAAGTTGACAAGATGAAGATTTGGGCCTATGTATTCTTTTTTTTTTTTTTATTTAAATATTTATTTATTTACTTTAGTTTTACACAATGCATTTATGTTTACGTGGTGCTGAGGATCAAACCCGGGCCGCGCACCTGCGAGGTGAGCGCTCTGCCGCGGAGCCACAGCCCCAGCCCTGGGCCTACGTATTCTTGTATTCTTGTAGTAAGCACAGGGTCTCTGGTCTAATGCCTAGGTCTTTGATCCACTTAGTTGAGTTTTGTGAAGGGTGAGAGGGATTAAATTTCATTCTACTACATACGGATTTCCAGTTTTCCCTGCACCATTTGTTGAAAGGGCCATCTTTTCTCCGATATATTTATAGTGTGTTGTAGTCAGCTTTTTTGCTGCTGTGACTAAAGGACCCAACCAGCACAATTATAGAGGAGAAAGAGTTTACTTGAGGGCTCATGGTTTCAGAGGTCTTAGTCCATAGAAGGCTGGCTCTATTCCTCAAGGCTTGAGGTGAGGCTGAACATCATGGTGGGAGAGGGTGATGAAGCCAGGATTAGACAGGAAGTCAGTATAGATAAATAAATCCAGTCAGATCAAAGAAATGGAGGCCACATTGGGTCCCCTAAGGGTTTGAAATGTTAATGCCTTCAGAGCCCTTCCTCCACCTTATCAAGATAACCTGCCCCGGCTCCAATCTGTTGCTAAGGTAACCTTTCCCAGGGATTGTCTCTCCCTACAAAGAGTTATAGAAGTTGATGCACCCTGGGCCCCCTTCCAGCCCAGATCACTCCACCTTGGCCCCTGCAGCCGTCTGCTTCTCACCTTTTGGCCACCCCCACCAGAACATCTCCTGGCCCTAGTCAGGTATGCAGGAAGGAGAGAGATAAGAGGGAAGAGAGCAGGAGAACAAAGAAAATCTAGAGGCAGAACACAATCACTTCTTGGGATACCAGGATACCAGCTATGCCCCCTTCTCCCTCCCAGGAGAAGTCTATGTTACCTCTTTTTAAATAAACCCTGCTTCATATGCTTGCCTCTGTGTGTTTCTCTAATGTTACTCTTCCCCGTGTGAAGAAGCAGGACTCGTCACTGATAACCTGTGGTATTAGTGGCAGAGAGAAGCAGCTCACATCCATGGTGATCAGGAAGCAGAGAGAGATTCCACTCTTCAGATACAAATATATATACCAAAGCCACCCCCTAATTCCCACCTCCTCCAGCCACACCCTACCACTTCAGTTACCACTCAGTTAACTCCTCTCAGGGGATTAATTCACTGATTGGGTTAAGACTTGCATAACCCAATCATTTTTCCTCTGAACCATCTTGCTTTTGGGGGACACCTCACATCCGAACCATAACTTGGTGTTTTGTCTAGTATGAGATAACTGTATTTATGTGAGTTTGTCTCTGTGTCTTCTATTCTGTGCCATTAGTCTTCATGTCTGTTTTTTGTGCCAATACCATGCTGCTTTTGTTACTGTAGCTCTATGGTATAATTTAAGGCCTTGTATTGTGATGCCGTTTGCTTTATATTTCTTGCTAAAGATCACTTTAGCTATTCTGAGCCCCTTATTTTTCCAAAAGAATTTTATGACAGCTTTTTCTATTTCTATGAAGAACATCATTGGAATTTCAAAGGGAATTGCATTGAAGCTAAATAGCACTTTTCAATATTGATTCTGCTTATCCAAGAACGTGGGAGTTTTTTCCATCTTCTAAGGTCTTCCTCAATTTATTTTTTTAGTGTTCTGTAGTTTTCATTGTAGAGATCCTTCACCTTTTTTGTTAGACTGATTCCTAAGTACTTTATTTTTTGAGGGTATTGTGAATGGGATGGTTTTCCTAATATCTCTTTCAGCTGATTCATCATTGGAATATAGGAATGCAATTGATTTATGGGTATTAATTTGCATCCTGCTACTTTACTGAATTCATTTAAGTTTACTGGTTGATTTTTGGAGGGTCTTTAAACATAGAATGATGTCATCGGCAACAGAGATAGTTTGAGCTCTTCTTTTCCTATTGGTATCCCTTTAATTTCTTTCTTTTGCCTAACTGCGCTGTCTAGAGTTTCAAGGACTATGTTGAATAGAAGTGGTGAAGTGGGTTATCCTTGTCTTGTTCCTGGTTTTAGAGGAAATTCTTTTAGTTTTTCTCAATTTAGAATGTTGTTGGCCTTGGGTTTGTCATATATAGCTTTTACAGCCTTGAGGTATGTTCCTTCTATCCCTAGTTTTTCCAGTGTTTTAAACATGAATAAATGTTTGTATTTTGTCAAATGCTTTACCTGCATCTATTGAGATAATCATGTGGTTCTTGAATTTATATTTTATTCAACCCAATATATCTCACATATCATTCCAATATCTGATTAATGTAAAAAGTTATGAGATGCTTACAAAGCTAAACATTCTTACCAAATGACCTAGCAATCACACTGGCCAAAAAGGTTGAAAAATGTATGTGCACACAAGAGACTGCACATATTTATAGTAACTTCATCATAAGTGCTAAAGCTTGGAAGCAACCAAGATATCCTTTAGTAGGCAAATGGATAAACAAACTGGCACGTACAGACAATGAAAAATTATTTACTGCTAAAAATTGAGCTATCAACTCTGAAAAGACATGGAAAACTTAAATGCATATTACTAAATGAAATAAGTCAATGCAAAAAGACCGCATACTATATGATTCCAATGTGTAATGTTCTGGAAAAGGCAAAATTATGAGCTAGTAAAAAGATCAGTGACTGCCAGGTTAGTGGGGGGAGAAAAATAAATAGAGGATTTTTTTTTGTATTGTGAAAATACTCCATATGATGGTATAATGGTGGATATATATCATTATATATTTATCCAAACCCAAAGAATGTACAACATCCAGAGTGAACTCTAACATAAACTGTTGTCCAGGCATTTGGGAGATCATGATGGGTCACCATGGGTTCATCAAATGTAATAAATGTGCCATGCTGGTAGGGAATGTGGACAATCGTGGGGGGCTAAGCATTGAGTGAAGGGGGTGGCATTACATGGGATATCTGTGTCTTCTTTTCAATTTTGCTGTAAACCTAAAACTGTTCTAAAGAAATTGTCTATCAAAATGCTCTCTAGATCTTTGTTTCTAAAATTCCTAGGACTAGATAAGGCTTAAGAACATCCCTTCATTATACTCCCTGTATTTTTTCTTACCTGAGGCTAACAGTTGACCAGATGATTTGTTTAAACAGCCAATTCCTTCTCCACTTTGCCCCATTCCCCCCCCCCCACTCCATCAGCAATTTGCCTTTATCTGCCATTGCTCTTTTGCCCCAATGATATATATACAGAGAACAGTGATGGGGAGAATAAGAACTGGGAATTACTTTTGGTGGTGTGAGGGCTCTGTAAGCTTTATAAATCATCAGAATCTTTTTCAGATATAAAAAAAATCAAACATTGATTTTGTCTTTCAATTATTGACTGGATTTAATATATTGGGCTCGGGGTGCAAAAGGGCTTTTGCACCATCTACCAAATGATGTAGACTGGCTAATGGGTCCTGTTTAGTTTTCACATGATAGAGATAGAATAAAATCAGGACATATGTATGTATTTGAAATTATCTTTCAAAGGCTGAAGAATAGAGAAGTAATTAAGTAAGAATCATTCGTGGGTACAAGGTCATAGCTCCCCTACTTGGTAGGTGTACTTTGAACAATTATTCCATCTCTTTTTGCTTCAGTTCTCATATCAGTAAAATTGACATTAATGGTATTTATCACCCAGAGTCATTGCCTGGCATGTGGTAAGTGCTTAAAAGAGGTTGTCTTTTAAAAGTCTCTATTTTACATTAGTGGTTTACAGAAGAGCACTGTGGGCTTACTACTAATTGAATAAAATACCATAGATTATTATTTTTTGAAAAACTGATGCTCTCCAAGGGAATTAAGTTTGATCAGATGTAACAATCCAGCCAGGTTCCGTGGTGCACACTGGAGAATCCCCCTTTTTAGCCCCACTCCCTTTTTAGTTTAACCGCTTCTTTTTGTTTCTGTAAAATGCTTGTCTTTAAGATAATAAGAGTCAAAAAGCTTCCCCTCAAGGCCAGTTGGAGCTGCGCGCACTGCCTAAGCCTACATGCCTAAACCTACATGCCTAAACCTATATGCCTAAACCTACGTACCAAAACTGTACCTGCCTGACTCCAGTTTATAATCAGCACATTCCATTGCTCTGAGAATAGCCTCCACCAATGAAGAACCCCCCTAAGTCATTCCCCAATCAATTTAAAATGTGCTTGGCACGCACGGGCTCCCCTGGCCAATTACAATGAGACAAGACACCCTAACTGTAAAGATGGCCAATCATGTAACCCCCTCCTTCTCCTTGCTTCTATTCCCATAAAAGACTTGTCTGTCCTGGGTTCGGGACTCTCAGTACAGATTTACTGTGTTGGTGAGGTCTGGGAGTCCGAGCTTAAGCCCGTATAAAGGCTCTTTGTTTTTGCATACATTCTGGATTCCTTGGTGGTCTTTTTTTTTTTGGGGGGGGGGGGGGGATCCGTTCTCTGGGCATTACACACACCTGTAATCCCAGCGGGAGGCTGGGGCAGGAAGATCTCGAGTTCAGGGCTGGGGATGTGGCTCAGCGGTAGAGCGCTTGCCTAGCACGTGTGCGGCCCAGGTTCGATCCTCAGCACCACGTAAATTGTGTACAACTAAAGCAAATAAATAAATATTTTAAAAAATCGCGAGTTCAAAGCCCACCTCAGCAATTTAGTGAGGCACTAAGCAGCTCAGTGAGACCCTGTCTCTAAATAAAATATAAAACAGAGCTGGGGATGGGGCTCAGTGGTCGAGTACCCCTGAGTTCAATCCCTAGCACAAAAAATAAATTCAATTTTTCTAAACTTCTTTTGTTCGAAAGGATATGATTTCCAACAATCCAATAATCATATGACATTATACTGATCCAGCAAAACCTCCCAGTCACAGAAAAGTCATAAAATCTGGAGTTACTCAAGATGCCGTCTTCAATCCATTGTACCCCAGTACTTTCTCTTCCTTCCAACTTCTCCTGGAAAACAAGGCTAATTTTCTTGTCAATCATTTTGACTCTTAGCTCTTGCTAATGTCCTCCTGTAATGTTTGTGTTAGGTTCTTACCTCTGTGACAACTCTCAGGGTGCTGGTGCTCAGAACATGACGTGTCCTCTGGCTCCGGGAGTGCAAATTAGACCAGCGTTCTCATGAATAGAAAAGAGTTCAAATGCTTTTTTCAACACTAAGCCATACTAAATCCATTGGTACTTCTCACTCAAAGCACATCTCATTGCACACAGGCCATCTTTCAAATGCTCGGTAACCGCAGTGGCTGGTGGCTGCCATGCAGGACACCATAGCTCTGGAGTTTGTCCTGTAGCACTTTCTTCTCATCGCACTGCGTTCCTCTATGTTTTGTATTCCTGCATTATGATTTTTAAAATTTCTTCCATTGCTCCAAATTATATCATTTTGGAGATGATGCATATTTACATATTTTGAAATAATATATAACCTGGCCACGGGAATTTTAAAAAAAATTAAGCCATTCCAAAGGATAGTTTTTAAACGTCCACTTTCTGAAAATCATTATTGAATTCACATTTATTTGCAGAGGAACATGTAGTTGTTTGCATTGTTTAGTCCTTAAAACCACCTTTAAAACTGAGTTTAATTAGTGTCTATGGGTTTATACTTAATTTTAATTCACTCAACATTGTTTTGGTCACCTGCAGTGACACAAACTGTACTAATTTCCAGAAGTGCAGCAACGAACCCTTTCCCAGAAAGAGGTCCTGTACAGACAATCCTCAACTTAATGATTCTTTGAAATAATTTTTCAGCTTTATGATGATGCAAAGGTAATATGCATTCATTAGAAACCATATATCAAATTCTGAATTTTGATCTTTTCTCAGACCAGTAATGTGTGGTACGGTATTCTCTCAGGATACAGGAAAGCAGCAGCAAGACAGCCCCTGGTGAACCAAGGGATTTCAGGAGCAGACAGCTGACACGTTGCCCTGTGCTGGTTGCTAAGCTCTGGTGGTCTGCGGTATATTAAATACATTTTTTACTTCCAATGGATTTATTGATGTGCAACCTCATCATCAATCAAGGACCATCTGTGTATGTGAGATGAGACCTCAGTGTGAGCAAATTTGTTAACTTTTCCCAGTTGCCTTCTATAGTGATATCCCCATTGTATCTGTCAGTGTGCACCCCTACCTCACAGAATACATAAGGTAGATTACAGACAGGTTCCCCCATCCTTCTATTTTAAAGGTGTGTTTTACCTTTAATAGGCATAGGCTTGTGCTGTCTAAAGGGAAGTCCAGATTCCAGAGGATCTATAGCATGTTTTTTTTTTAAATATTTATTTATTTACTTCAGTTGTACACAATGCAATGCATTTATGTTTACATGGTGCTGAGGATCGAAACCGGGCTGCGCATGTGCGAGGCAAGCGCTCTGCCGCTGAGCCACAACCCCAGCCCATCTATAGCATGTTTAACAGGAGAAAACAATGCCTTTTAAAAGCCATTCAGAAGAGAAAATCATTTTAAGGTAAATTTTTTTAAAAACTAGAATTTGTTTACAAAAATTCATTAGTAGGATTGAACCCAGCAGTGCTTTACCACTGAGCCACATCTGCATGAGCCACATGCATAGTTCTTCTTTTTGCAGGGGGCAGGGGGATATTGGGGATTGAACTCAGGGGTACTTGACCATTGAGTCATCCCCCCAGCCCTATTTTGTATTTTATTTAGAGACAGGGTCTTACTGGGTTGCTTAGTGCCTCACTAAATTTCTGAGCCTGGCTTTGAAGTCATGATCCCCCTGCCTCAGATTCTTGAGCAGCTGGGATTGCAAGAGTGCGCCACCATGCCAGGCCTCTGCCACTCTTTTTTTTTTTTTTTTTGTGGTACCGGGGATTGAACTCAGGGGCACTCGACCACTGGGTCACATCTCCAGACCTTTTTTTGTATTTTATTTAGAGACAGGGTCTCACTGAGTTGCTAAGTGCCTCGCCATTGCTGAGGCTGGCTTTGAACTCGCGATCCTCCTGCCTCAGCCTCCCAAAGTGCTGGGATTACAGGCGTGCGCCACCGCGCCCGGCTCCTCTGCCGCTCTTTATGTTTTGTTTTGTTTTCATTTTGAGACTGGGTCTCGCTGAATTACTCAGGGCCTCACTAAATTGCTGAGGCCAGCTTTGAACTTGCAGTCATCCTGCCTCAGCCTCCCAAGCCACTGGGATTATAGGTGTCGCCCCCATTCCTGGCTAATACATTAGTCCTTAGCTCAAACTTTCACTTCCAGTATGCAGAAATGGACTTTGAGTTTCAAATCTCTCCATATTATAACTGCTCACGTGATTCCCTACTACAACCACAGTTCATGTTATGTCAATTCACTTTGTTAAACACAATAATTGGACTCCTATCTTTCTGTTATCCAGGGATCAAAGGAAATGAAATTCACTTTCAAGTAAGTTTATAAACACTATCCTAATAATGCTAGTTCTATTGAACTTCCACTTGAGCAATCACATGATCAAATAAATAATGTGGAAAAACTAAAGATGAGAAATCGAACAACATTTTAGAAGACAAAATTGTTGCTATCTTTCTGGATCAATATAAGAGATTGGTTAAATAGCAGCATCAAAAATAATATACTTTAGGTAAAAATGGAATCAATATACTAATAAAACTCCTCCTTATACAATGTATATTTGTAAAACACTATCCTGAGATTTATAATTACAATTCTATCATTTCTTTTTGAGCACTTATATACTCACTTTGCTAATTAGCCATAAAATGAAAAGAAAATATTCAAAATTATTTTAGAAAACGGAATCCTTTCCTTATTTCTGGATCACGTCAGTGGGCTTTTCAAGCTGTTTTGTTGTCATTGACAACAATAAAAACACTGTAATTATCTTACCTACAAATGGAATAAAATGGAAACAATTTACCTTAAAAATTCACATTTAAGGGCTGGGATTGTGGTTCAGAGGTAAAGCGCTCGCCTAGCACGTGTGTGGCCCAGGTTCAATCCTCAGCACCACGTAAAAATAAATGCATTGTGTACAACTAAAGCAAATAAATAAATTTTTTTTTAAAAATTCACATTTAAATAATCTACAATTTAAATATCTTAAGAATTTTAATTCCCTCTAGCTTTCATTTGAGGCATGGAATGGTCACATAATAGCAATTAAACTAAGAAAAAATATCAGAATTACTTTGGAAGATAACAAAAATGCATTGTCTTATTTTGACCTTTAGAAACAGGCTCCTTGGAAGGCTGGATCATCTGACTCTAGCAGGAGGATAAAATAGGAGAATAGAGCCTAGGAATCTGCCTTCTGTTCAGACAGGAGGATTGAATCTATCATAACTCAATGACCAAGATCAACTGTAACCCCATTCCTGTTGACCTCCAGTCTGAAGATGCATGTCTTGTTATCAAAAGAAGGTCCTGATCATTTGCCAGCCCAGGGAGCCCAAGAGTAGCTCTGCGTGCTATCATGGAGGAAGTGCGGTGTCAGGAAGGACAGGGCATGATGGAGGAATCTGCTTTACACCAGGCATGAATCCAAAAATCCCTGGGACATCCCAACCTCGTGCTCCTCTGGGTACCTAGAAATTCTGGTGCCTTTCCAGCCTTTGCTAACTGCCCCTTTTGGAATATCAAGGACATGAATATATCTTTTGCAAAGTTGAATTTTCCCCCTAAATCATCATTTCTCTTAATTGTGAAATTTATTTCCTTAGGTAAGCAAAGATTTGTTCAACTAGTAAAGCTCTCAACCAAATATCGACATTTTTTCCCCTCTCATGAAAATGGATAAGACCCAAAGTTTCTTTCTGATTTTTCTAGAAGTTTGGCTTGCATTCTGAAGGTGTTTGGCTCTTCACATGTATGAATGATCTTTTCATCTACTTTGGAGAGATTCTTTGTTAACTTTCCATTGTAAGCTGTTATAAATTGAGTATTGTGTAATGATTTTATTTTACTGATGAAACTTACTAACGATGTGAAGGGCTTTTTTGGGAGAGGTAGCAGGGATTGAACTCAGGGGCATTCAATCACTGACCAACATCCCTAGCCCTATTTTTTATTTTTATTTAGAGACAGGGTGTCACTGAATTGCTTAGCGCCTCACTTTTGCTGAGGCTGGCTTTGAACTTGCAATCCTCCTGCCTCAGCCTCCAGAGTCACTGGGATTACAGGCATGTGCACTCCACACCCGACTGATTTTAAGTTTCTTTTGCAGCTCTGAGATCTCACAAACTGGATTTTTCTGATTGCAATGAAGCCAATATGTTTTGGAAACTTTTAATGTTATTCACAAGTTCATTTGTTATAATTTAGTGTACATTTGATTGTTTTTACCTTTGAGCATTTTTTACAGACATGTCGCCGCCTGGAGCGATTGCCACTTGCGGCAAAGATTCCATGGGAGAAAATTCGGAGGCAGGATGGAAATGAAAAAGGTCTTTTATTCTTCTCTCTTCTAACTTCTCTCCAGCTCCAACAACCTCTCCAACTCCAACCACCACCACTAACTAACACCCGGTTAAATACTTTTTGCCTTAACAAGGACAAGTGCTAACAGCTTGAGCTTACAGGTACGTCACACAGTGTTCACGGGCATAAAAAGATTCTTAGATAAATGCATGAATATCAGGTAAAAATACTTGAACACCTTTATGGCTCTCAGCTAGCCGCCATCTTAGCTATCTCCTCAATTAGGGCTCTTACACAGACACATTTGCCTTAGCCTCATTGATCCAATTTCTTTAATACTTCATTTTGATAACAAAGATATAAACCTTCATGACCTCAGATTAGGCAATGGTTTCTTGAATATGAACCAAAGAACATAAACAACAGAAGAAAACTTTGTTGAATTTCATCACAAGTAAGACCTTTTGTTTATTGAAGAACACTATCAAAAAAGTAAAAAGACAACCAAAAAATGGAAGAAAATATTTGCAAATCATAGAATTAATAATGGTCGAGTATCCAAAATATACAAAGAACTCTTACATACCAATAACATAAAGAAAACCCAATTAAAAATGGGCAAAGGAGATGAAAAGTTACTTCTCCAAAGAAGATATACAAATGACCAATAAGCACATAAAAATATGACCAACATCATTAGTTATTAGGAAAAACCATAATGAGACACCACCTCAAACCAACTATATGATGGCAATAACAGAAATTTACTTGAAGTGGAAAATAACGAGTTTGGGGAAGGATGTGGAAAAATTAAACCTTATAGTCCACTGGTAGGAACATAAAATAGCACAGTCACTGTGGAAAACAGTTTCCTCAAAATGTGAAAGACAGAGTTACCACATGATTTAGCAGTTACACTCCCAGGAATGTACCTAAGAGTATTGAAAACATGTGTTCAAACAAAAGTTTACAATGAATGTTCATACTGGCGTTATTTATGATAGGCAAAAAGTGGAAACAAGCCAAATATCTGAGTGTTTGAATGTGGGTGAATAAAACGTGGTAGAACTATACGATGTAACATTATTTGGCCATAAAAAGGAATGAAGTGCTGAAACTAGCAAGAATGCAAATGAACCTCGGAAACATTATGTTAAGTGAAAGAAGCCGCATGAAAAACCACATAATGTAGGATTCCATTCTAGGAAATGCCTAGAATAGACAAGTCCGTGGAGACAAAGCAATAGTAGTAGTCCTTAGGTGCTGGGCAGGGAGGTGTGGGGAGTGGCTGCTTAATGGATTTGGAGTGTCTTCTGGGGTGGCAAAAATGTGCTGAAATCAGATAATGGTGATCCAATTGTTATACAACCTTATGAATGCACTAAAAGCCACTGATGCGTACACTTTAAGATGGTTAAAATGACATATTAATGTCATTTTAATTTTGCATCCATAAGAAAAACACCATTTTATTAACCGTGGACACAATCACCCTTGTCTGCTGAATTAATCATATCCAATTCTCAGATTCTCTTCATGTTCTCTCAGCCAAGAACAGCAGCCTAATCTCTCTTTTCCTGCAAGATTTTTGTGTTTATTCATTTCACTCACTCTTTCTTCTTATCCTTTAGCTTCTCATGAAAGCAGATTTGTGCTTTTATGAAATTTTGCTTTCATTCAAACCGTCTTTTATTACCACCTTGAGTTTTTCTTCACTTATCTGACATATTTTTTCCACATTTTTATTGATGCATTATAGTTGTACATAATGATAGGATTTGCTATTACATATCTGTAGATGCGCACAATCTAATTTATCATATATATATATATTTTAAAACATTTTTCTTTTAATATTTTTTTAGTTGTCAATGGACCTTTATTTTATTTATTTATATGCATTGCTGAGACTCAAACCCAGGGTCTCACACATGCTAGGCAAGTGCTCTACCACTAAGCCACAACCCCAGCCCCCCAATACATATATATATATATATATATATATATATATATATATATTTTTTTTTTTTTTTTTTTTTTTTTTTTTTTTTGGTACCAGGGATTGAACTCAGGGGCACTTGACCACTGGGCCACATCCCCAGCCCTTTTTTGGGATTTTACTAGAGACAGGGTCTCACTGAGTTGCTAAGTGCCTCGCCATTGCTGAGGCTGGCTTTGAACTTGCGATCCTCCTGCCTCAGCCTCCCAAAGTGCTGGGATTACAGGCGTGCGCCACTGCACCCGACATACATATATATTTTTAAGGCTGTTTTAGTTGCAGCTACTTGTATTGGGATGTCTGGTCCATTTTCTAATGGCCAAGTCTCTCTTATACTAGCAGACACTAGCTTAACTTTTTCCACATGCTTGTATTTCTATTCAAAATCTTTTTTAAACCTCAAGCGAAATTGGCTATTTCTGGGGTTTTGTGAATGGTCACTAGTTTTCATATTTATGACCATTTGTTCTCCAGTCTAGCTTGCAACAAAGAAAACTAAAGTCTTCCAAATTCTCTTGGAATGAGACTGAGCTTGTAAAACGATTGGTGTTTTTCCTCCAGGAAGGCAGAAGATCCTATGGCCTGTCCTTTGTGTACATTTGAAGAATGTTTGATTTTAGTAATCAAACACCTTACAATGACTGAAAATATCATTGTACCCCAGAGAGATTCAGGGGGATCCTCACTGAGGTTTCAGAAGCACAGCCCACATGAACTCCTTCTAATGCTTCAGGTATCAACAGAAGCACCCTTTCCTTAAGGCGGTAGTGGAACCCCACATTCTAGGTCAGGTCGTTAATTATGAGCTCCATTTCTACCCAGAGGTAGCCATTACCTGGAATTTGGTGTTAAGGCTGTCCTTGTTCTCTTTGGAGCTCACCACACATGTAGGTAGGTAGCTCTAAACATTGTTATTAAACAAAGTTTAATTAATAACTATATTAATTAAATCATATAAAGCATGGTTTTCACTCCATGTTTTAGAATTTAATCATTTGTTGTAAGCACTTGTAGTGTATTCATTTTCCTTGCTGATAAAATTTCATGATATAGATAGATCACAATTTTATATTCTTTTTTTAAATGTCAATAGAAATTCCAATTGTGTCCATTTTTTAGAACGAACTATCATGGAACTTTTCCTACTAAGAACTAGGAAGTTTCTAGTAGGTATCTTGGGCATCACATGAACAAATAACTTTCTCTTTAATTTCCCTCAGAAGCAGAAGTGCTTAATGTACAGTGTGTGCTTCTTTGGCTTTACCGGATGTCATAGTATATTTCCTGCTGCTACAACAAAATTCTACAGACCTGGCTTATGGTTCTGGAGGCTAGGGAGTCAAAGAGCATGATGGGGGAACTCGGCAAAGACCTTTGAGCCACATGATAACATGGCAGAGGCAAACAAGCGCTCATGAGACAGGAGGATGGGGGACAAATCTGTTCTTCTGTCGGGAGCCCATTCTCAAGATGACCCCATCCAGCTCAGTGATAAGCAGCATTAACTGGTTCACAAGGGCAGAGGTCCTCATGACCTAGTCACCTCTTCGAGGTCCCACCACTTCATATCGGCATGATGGAAATTAAATTTTGAGCTTCACAGGGGACTTTCCATCCATAGCACTAGATGATGTGAAAATGCTTTCCAAAGTCCTAGCAGGTTACACTCCCACCAGGAATATAAGTTTACAAGGCTCTGTGTTCTTGTGGAATCCGTGGTCTTATCTTTATGTTCTGCCAGCCCGGTGAGTTGAAACAGCTCTCCTTGTGGTTTTAATTTGCTCTTGCTTGATTACTGAGGAGATTAAACCTTTCTTCCTGTGTTTCTAGCGACTTGAATTTCCTCTTCTGTGAGGTATCCTCTTGCCCATTTTCTGCTGAGATATTTGTCTTTTTCCTTCCTGGTTTATAGGAGTTGCTTATAGACTACAAGTGCTAAAATTTTGTGCATTATGTATGCTGTGACTATCTTCTCCCAGTTACAGTTTTTATTTTCACTCTTTCTATCATATCTGTTGAATAGAAGTTCTTAAGTCTAACAATGTTTAATTTATCACTTTTTTCTTTAGTGAGAGCATGTGTGTGTGTGTGCGTGCATGTACATGCACGCACGCGCGCACACACACACACACACACACACACACACTAATAAGAAATATTTCCCTAACTTAGGGTCTTAAAGATATTCTGTATTTGCTTCTAAAATTCCTAAGGTTTATCATTCACACTTTAGTGTTTGACCCACATGAAATTGAAGTTTGAATTTGTGTAAGGTAGGAATTCATTTTTATACAAGTTTATTTTTCTTTCACATAAAACAAGACTGAAGGTAGGAAATCCAGCAATTCTGCTGTGTGGTATATGTTCTAGAAAGACAGACCTGGACACATGAGCCACAAGAAATGCCTGAATAAATTCATAGGAACATTATTCATAAGAACAAGACACTGACAATGCCCCCAAAATGTCCAAGAGTAATATAGTGGACAAATAACATTTAGTATATGTGCCTCTAATAGAATACCACACAGCACTGAAAATGAAAGACCTATAGACTCACATACTAAAATGAATAAATCCTTCAACAACATCTTACCTTGAGAAAAAAACCAAATTGTCAGACTCATAAAGTATGGTGCCATTTACATAACATTCAAAAATCGATAAAATTGAACAGTCTATTATTCAGATAGGCATGCATATGTGCTTAAGTTATACAGATAAGCAAAAGTGTGGTTAATAAGAAATTCAGAGTAACGATTACCATAGGGAGGGAGGGAGGTGCATGAGGTCAGGAACTGACACATAGGCTGCTTCAGAGCACTGATAACCTTCTTGTTCCTTAGTTGGGATGTGGAACATGTCTCCCCTTCCTTTCCAATTCCAGCCACTCCATCATATGCTGCCAGTGCTATCTTCCTGAATCCCAGACTTAAGTATGTTACATTTGTTTGTTTCACGTGCTCCAACAATGTTGCAAGCATTGGAGGTCCTAGGATTCCATCCTCCCCGCCCTCTTCACATCTCATGTTACCAGGTGATCTTAGTGGGTGATTTCATCCATCCTCATGACTCCAACTTCCACTTCAGTGGCAATGACTCACAAATTTGTGTCTTTCCTAAACTCCAGACCCATGTATATAGCCGCTGATCAGATATTTCCATTTGCATGTGCCATAGTGCCTCAGACTCAACATGTCTAGTCTAAATCTTTCTCTTTTAATTTTTTTTTTGTAGTTGTAGATGGACAGAATGCCTTTATTTCATTTGTTTATTTCATTAGGTGCTAAGGATCAAACCCAGTACCTCACACATGCTAGGCAAGTACTCTGCCACTGAGCTACAGCTACAGCCCTGCATGTCTAAATCTTTTTTTAATATATATTTTTAATTTTAGATGGACACAATATCTTTCTTTCTTTCTTTCTTTCTTTCTTTCTTTCTTTCTTTCTTTCTTTCTTTTAATGTGGTACTGAGGATTGAACTCAGTGCCTCATACATGCAAGGCAAGCGCTCTACCACTGAGCCCCAGCCCCAGCCCCCAACATGTCTAAATCTTAATTAATCTCCTACCCACCTCCTCCTCCCAGCAGCTTCTCCCATATTCTACTTAGCTCCCCATGGCCAGCATTTTGAATCACCCCTTGCTGTTCCTTTCCGGTTACAATCAGTCACAGCAAGTCCTATCAATGCTACTTCTCTTAAAGATATAGTCTGAACATTTGCAAACACATATTAAAAGTCTTAAAGATATGTATTATCAGTTCAATTGTGTCTCCCCAAAATTCACATGTTGAACTGGGAGATCCTCAGAATGTGATCTTATTTGGATACAGGGTCACAGTAGACATAATTAACTAGGTTAAGATAAGGCAGTACTGGAGTACTGTGGGCTGTTAATCCAATATCACTGGTATCCTTGTATAAAGGGGCAATTTGTACACAGAACACATTGTGAAGATGAAGGCAAAGATTGGGACGATACAGTAGAAGCAAGGAAGACTGTGATTGTCGGCA
Organism: Tamias sibiricus; assembly: GCA_025594165.1. Lineage (NCBI taxonomy): Eukaryota > Metazoa > Chordata > Mammalia > Rodentia > Sciuridae > Tamias > Tamias sibiricus. Next base: position 20,725,827 of record CM046662.1, read on the forward strand.
AGCCACCAGGAACTGGGGAGAGGCATGGAACCGCCCCTGCCTTTCTCTGAGCCCTCAAAGGCATCAACCCTGCTCACACCTTGATCTCCAACTTCTGGCCTCCAGACCTGTGAGACAGTACATTTCTGTTGTTTAAGCCACTCAGCAGCCCCGAGAAACTATTAAAACCTGCATACTTTGATCAGAATTCCCATACCTAGTCGTAATTCCTATGAATATAATCACACAACTGAACAGTGGAGTCCATACCAGAGTGTTGATAACAGTAGTGTTAATAATTGTACAACAGGGAAAACAGCCACCATGTCTGACGGTAGGAGACAAAGTTCATATATTACGATACAGTCACATCATGAAAAGTCACAGAGCTTTTCCAAAAGAGGACGTCTGCATCTTGAGAGAAAGACATTCACAATACAGTTAAGTTGCTTGGAAGGAAACACAAAGTAATGTAGGGATGGAATTTCAGATAATGTATACTTTCTCCCTTTTGTTTATCCATATTTTCTTACGAGATGTGGTTTAAAAATTATCCTGTAAGTGTTCCTTGTTTCCCCACCCTCCCCACCTCATAAACATTGCCTAATTGAATTCATGATCCCTCCCCATCTTGGGAAGGAGGAACAAAGAAAGAGTAGAGAGAGAGAGCAGAAGAGGAGGGAAAGGATCTATGTAAAAGAACTAGAAAAAGATTAAGGAATTTAGAAAGAAAAATACCAGTGTGAGCTCTAAGTGAAAAGGTTTGGAGAGGGAGAGTTTTGAATGGAGGCTCCAAAATCAATGAGGGGTGTGGGGAAAATGCGATAAAAAGAATAGGAAGAATATTCCTGGGAGTTATGAACTTTTAAAACAATTTTTCGAGCAATGCAACTTGAAGCTTAGAATTTCATTTTTCATTATTTTCAGCTGTTTGGATTGTGCTTCTTTGAATACAATGTCACATGAAGAAAAAGACTCAATGAGTCTTGGATTTATAAGGTTATAATGTTATATTTTTCTACAACAAACATAGATTCCAGTTCATACTCAAATGTGCAAGAAATAGTACTTTATTTTCCTATGTCTGAATTGAATTTAAAAAAAAATTTTTTTTTTAACCCAGTGGCAGAAACAGCCTCAGGCAATGAGAGTTTTCTGGTTGAGATAATATTTAAGTGGTGAGAGGGTGGATAGAGGCATAAGTAATGCTGAGCACCTGTGGGACACAACTGGGCCTCAGGTCTTTGGACAATGGCATCTTTTGAGATGTTTGGAGACACATAGGCTGTGCCTCATTCCATCTGGTCTTTGATCATCTGTCCATCCAGATCCTGTCTTTACTGGTCTGGCGAGTCTGGGCCTGTGCTATCTTTGAAAAGACGGAGATACTGATTGGGCTATTCACTGGATCATGCCCACTTACTCACCACCACACAGGACTCTCAGTAAACCCTGAGAATTTGTCACCTCCAGGGCTCAATATGGACTTGGGTAGAAGCCCATAGATCCACCTAAGCCTTTGGGATTCTGTCATTCCCAAAATTTTCCAGGGTTTCTGCTGTTGCCTCTCCACAACATCCCCCCAACTATATCCCAACACAGGTGCCACAGGTTTGACCTCTTTCTCATGGACACTTAGTGCATTTAACTCTTCTGTATTATCTCCCTTTGTCCCGGGGAATCTTGCCCCATCTATGTTTGATTCAGATTCTTAGGCCTCTGAGCTTTCCTTCCTTGTCTTTTCTTGGACATTTGTTCTGTCATCTGTCCATGCAAAATTCAACTTTCCATCATTCCGTCTTTGGCTCACTATGTCTCTCAGGATTTCTTCAATTCCCAAGCATTTAACTACCTCTTCTGTGATAATAACTCCTGAATCTACAGCTTCAATCCAAAGCCACTGCCTATTTGCCAGTGTATCTCTTCTTAGTCTCCCACAAACCAGTAAAAACTCAACTTGTCCCAAATTCCACGTATCTTCTAAAAACCTGTTCTTTCTCCTGCTTTCTTCTGCTTTCCATTGGGCATATGATTAGAAACTGCTCAGATCATAGAAGTGCTAGAGGTTCTGAGGATGTTCGGTGGAGTCACGCTCCACCTGTTTGGGATGGGGGTGGGTATGCAAGGAAAGATTTCCTCCTGCAAACATCGCTGTAGCAGACATCTCCTGATGAGCACAACCCAGGAGATTGACTGCATCATTTCCTTACTGCATTTTATCATTCCTTAGAATTCCTAGGCATTTTTTATTCTTTTCAAATACTCCACAGAGAGTGCACCGCTCTTCAGCCTGTTCCCCAAGCCTGTTGCCTACTTTCTTGGTATGTACTGAAAACCTGGAGAATACCATTCTCCTGTCTTTATCCACGGCTACCTTTCAGGCTGGGTCTAAAGCCAAATCACTGCTGTTTCATTTTGGGGTCTTTCCTAGTGCTATTCTCTCTGCTTAGAGTTCCTCCCACTCCAAACACACACTTTATCTGGTTTACCTCTTTAAGACACAGCTGAAGTATAGCTTTCCCCAGGAAGTTGCCTCTGCTCACCCTACACTGAGTCATATGCTCTGCCCCTCCCCCTTGGGTTTCCACATTATTTTCTGAATACTGAATTTCTGCATTGGTCACACTGTACTCTAACCTGTTCATGACTCTCTTTCTCTCCCACTCACTGTGTGCAAAGCAGTCTTATTCATTTCCTCATGTCTCCAGGTCCTAGGGAAATACAGATGCTATATGATATGCAATGGAGCCAGACCCTGATCAACCCATCATAAGTTGAAAATATCACAGTTCAAAATGCATTTAGGGCTGGGCACGGTGGTACATACCTGTAATCCCAGTGGTTCTGGAGGCTGAGACAGGAGGATCACAAGTTCAAAGTCATCCTCAGCAACAGCAAGGCACTAAGCAACTCAGTGAGACCCTGTCTCTAAATAAAATACAGAATAGGGCTGGGGTGTGGCTCAGTGGTTGTGTGCCCATGAGTTCAATTTCTAGTACCCACCCAAAAACGCATTTAGGGATGGGGGTATAGCATAGTGGCAGAATGCTTGCCCTGCATGTGAGAGGCTTTGTGTTCAATCCCCAGCACACACACACACACACACACACACACACACACACACACACACACACAATGCATTTAGTACATCCAACCTATGGGACATGACAGCTTAGCAATGTGGGACACTATAAAGACCAGGCGTTTCCCCTTCTGATGGTGTGGCTGACCGGGAGCAGCAGTTCATTGCTGCTGTTGAGCGTCACGAAAGAGTGTCTTACCACACACAGATCACTAGCCCAGGGAAAGATCAAAATTCAAAATACGGAGTATGGGGCTGGGGATGTGGCTCAGTGGTAGAGCGCTCGCCTAGCACGTGGGCGACCCGGGTTCGATCCTCAGCACCATGTACAAATAAAACGAATTGAATAAAACGCATTGAATAAAACGCATTGTGTACAACTAAAGCAAATAAATAAAAATATTTTTTAAAAATACGGAGTATGGTTGCTAATGAATATGTATTGCTCCTGCACCATTATCAAGTTCAATCTTTGTAAGTCAGAGACCATCTGTACTTGTCACAATAGTATAGGCTGGTGACAGAGGTGTTTACACAATGTTGGGACACATGCTTTAAATTCTACAGGACACTTATTTTCATGGGGAAAAAATGCAGAGAATGCCCTTAGTGTCTCCTTTCGTTTCTTTTCCTGGTGCTCTTAGGAATCTCTCCTGTGAACTTGCCACACATCCTGCAATGCCTGGGTTCAACTCCACCTTGACTGCAAGATTCCCAAAGTGGAAGATATGTTTGAGTTTTAAATAATGGCTTCCCACAAATCTCTGCAGAGCTTTTGTTTCAGTCTAGTATTCAATTAGTATTCCATTCATTTAACTCCACCAGTAAATAGTGACAGAATTCAGAAATCGGAGCTTTAATAATGTGGAATTTAAAAAAGGCACTCTAGATTCTTGACAGCTGAAGCTGGGACATTTAAAATACATGTGACAGGGAACCAAATTGTGACATGTTCTGTCTGTAATCATCAAAGAGGTGTGCTCTAAAATGATTCCTATTCCAGGGGAGAGAATACAACCCTCTCTTCTTTTCCTGTTGCTGTCATTTACAAACCTCCAGCAATTCTTACGGGGACTATCTTCTGAGTGTCTTTCATCAACCATATCTTTCTTTTCATTTTAGTTATAACGATCTTATGAACGCTCTCCCACACCACACCATGTCTTCTGTAGTGTTTCTTTAAATAGTATTCTAGGTATCCAGAAGCAGTGGTCCATACCTGTAATCCCAGTGACTCTGGAGGATGAGGTAGGAGGATTACAAGTTGGAGGGCAACTTAGCAAGACCCTGTTTCAGAATAAAAAGGGCTGGGGGTGTAGGTTAATGGTAGAGCACATGCCTAGCATATACTGTGAGGCTCTGGGTTTAATTCCCAGCTCCACAACAAATAAATAAGTAAGTAGTATTCTAATGTTGAAATTTCTAAAAGAGCTGGAAGAACTGGCGTGCTGGTAAATGTTTCACCAACTCTCTGGGGGAAATCTTTATTTGTAAGCGCTTGCCAATTTCCATGGTGCTAATACCGGCACGTGATGACACTGAGCCAAGAGCTGGAGAAAGGTCAGCACCGCCGGTTCTTTCTAGGCAGTGCAAACTGGTTTGTGTCACCTCCAGCACATCATCGCTGCCTGGATGATTAATTTTTCTCAGTCACCACCTAAATCAAGCTACCTTCAGATTCAGAAATCTGCCTACTATGGAAATGGAAAAAAAAAAAAAATCAGTCTGTCCACTTTTCTCTATCACCACAGTACTTCATTAGGTCACTTGATGGGAGACTGTGTTAGCCATTTAAGTGATCTCTCTGCTTCCACTCTTCCCTCTTCCCCTCCTAGAAATAGCCACACAACACCCAAAGTGATTCTTTTTTGTTTGTTTCTAGCTTTACTGATGAGCGATTGCCTCACCCCTTTTATTTTTAATTTTTAGAAAGGGTCTTACTGAGTTGCCCAGGGTTGGCCTCTAACTTGAGATCCTCCTGCCTCAGTCTCCTGACTAGCTGGGGTTATAGGCGTGTCCCACTGTGCCTGGCACAGAATGATTATTATTATTTAAATCCTAATTGATTGTGTCACTTGTAAGGATGCAATGTTACACCACACCAGTGGCCATGGAGTTATGCAGTACTGGGTCTGAACAACCATACTCTGCAACACTGGCCTCTGCCTGAAGTCCCCAGGACTCTTCCATCAGTCTTAGGGATTTGTGTAATTTGCGTCTGCAATGCACATGGCCTCACATGTCTTCCCAGGGTCTCATCACCTGGCCCAGCTCCCTTTTCATCCCACCTGTGTGCTCCCCCTATGTCTGGCTTTGCTCCAGTTCCTCTGAGCCTCTGTCACTTGTATGTCATGCCAAGCTTTTTTTCAAAATCCTGCTTGGAACTCTTTCCTTGCTCTTTCCTCTGGCTAATCCACCCTCCCCGCCCCCTTTTTTTTCCCTCAAAGTCTCTGCTCGCCAAATACTTTCTAGAGAGGTCTCCCTTGTACTTCTAATCTAAATTAAGATAGCATGCACTATCAGGGTGTGCCAACGGCAGTTCCTATGTCCCCAAAAGATGACTTCTGGTTATTCATGGGATTTATTTTAATCCTAATTTGATTGTATTACCTGCAGGGATTCAGGTCAAAAAATCTATTGTTCCTTAAGATTCAAAACTCATAATAAAAATCATGTTGTTCTATTAATGAATAGAAAGACTTAACAATCACTGTTGGGGAGGTCATTGATTAATGTATGAGTATATCAATAAATTACTAAAGCATTTGAAATTACACTCATAAGTTAAGTATAGTTGCTTTTAAGTCATTCACAATCGTCTAGCAAAAAGAATATAAGTAACTGTGATGTTTTTAACATATAAATATGGTGGATATTAGGTTTTCTTGAGTGTTTCAATACTGGCTGCAAATGTAGTAAAATTTTTCTAATATGTTGAAGTTAAAGTCAGAAGTTAATAAATTATTCACTTTTATAATATAAGTTGAAATCATAAGGCAATTCTGCTTGATTTGCTAATATACTAAATTCCCTGAACAATTACAAGCATTCTAAATAGCAAACACACACCTATTATTTCTCTACTTACCACAACTATGAACCCGGTAAATTCGAATGAATCTCTTATTATTTACTCCATTACCTTTGTTCTCAATTCCAGATTTTCCTGGAATTAAAAAGGGCAGATGAAGTAAACCATTATACCATGGCAAACAATTGTTACTTTCTTCAGAGCAGGGCACTGAGGGAAAAAAACTGACCCATGATTTGACCAGGACTCGAAATTTTGTTTTTGCATCACACTGAGTCCTATTTATGATCATTTTTAAGGGGATTTTATAGTTAGAAAGGGTCTCATGTCCACTTCCCTAATTCTAGCCAAATTTGGGTCTGCAATGTCTCTTAAGACATTGAGGTTGGAATCCTTTACTCCTTTAATGGCTTTACTCTATTTTTTTTTTTTTTTTTTTGGATGGGGGTACCAGGGATTGAACTTTGGGCGCTCAATCACTGATGCACAACCCCAGTCCTATTTCATATTTTATTTAGAGACAGGGTCTCACTGAGTTGCTTAGTGCCTCACTGAGGCTGAAGGCTGGCTTTGAACTTGCAATCCTCCCATCTCAGCCTCCCTTGCCACTGGGATTACAGACATGCAACCCAGCTATGGCTTTATTCTATTTTAAATTAACAACTTAGTTTTCCTGGCAGACAGAGCTAAGCCATTATTGATATTTAAATAAATACATTTGGATTCCCCAAAGCCCTTTGTAGTTTTACACAGCTCTGTTTATATCAGTAAGGTGAGTCTTAATGATAAGAATGGGGTCTCAATTCATAAACTCAGGACTGCAAAAACACTTTAAAAATGTTATTTCATCTTAATTTATAATTAGAGCCTCCATTTAATCAGGAGTTAAAAATAATATTACAGTCAATACCCACATCTTTCCTTTGGTTTCCAGGGAACTTACTGAGTGCCAAGACATGCAGGGTAAGAGGGACTGTCCTTGGCTGTCCTCCATTCAAGCTGGCCTGGGCCTTGAAGTCTCTTGCCTGGTGATTTCACATGTTGGCCTGAACGGGAGATATGTTGCCTCCTCATCCCATCTGTAGGGCCCTCTAGAAAATGATCTGCCTTGCTTCTTTTATATATCCCTTAGCTCGGGGTAATCCATTCTGCTATGCTGGGCTATATAAAATGCTTGGAGGCCTTCTGAGAGCCTATGAGTAATAATATTATATTACTCAGTACTATATATAATATAGTGTGTTATATTATATATAGTATAATATATATGTAATATATATGAGTAGTGATTTTATATTACTCAGTACTATATATAATATAATATAAATAATATAATATATATCATATTATATATAGTATATATGTGGCATATATACTATATAATATATATGATATATTATATCAGTACATGTAAAATATATTATGTATAATAATGTATATATAATATATAACATATTAATAATCTATATGCCAACCATAATGTATATATAATATATATAACATATTAATAATCTATATACCAACCATATATCCTATGAGTAGTATTTATACATATGCACATTTTATAAACACACACACATATATATACACATATATATGATAAATATATAGCAGGTTCTAAATCCCTAAGAAAACAAGACAGGCAGAGACGCAGATTGATTTCTCTTGGAGGATCTGATATTTGGTAGGAGCAGGAAACCTCTCTTGGTGAACAAGAAAGAAGGCCTAGAATATCACTGCAAAGGCTGGTTATTTCATGGTGGAAAGATGAGGAATTTGATGGGTTACTCCTGTTTCCTCAGCTGCACACTCAGCTGAGAGGGAGTGGAGGAGAGTCTGTGTGAGGTGGAAGGTCTGAGAAAAAAAAATGCAGAGCGTGTCCCTCACTGGCGGGGGCAAACTCATGACGACAATGAAGCGGAGGGTACCGAAGGCCAAGAATCGCAGGTTGCGGTTGGCTGTGGGGTTTATCCAGCAACATCTGCTGCTCAGGGGCCGATGCAGGTGCACAGCAGATGAAAGGGAAGAGCGTTAAGAAAGTTCACAGAACCTCAGCACCAGAAAACAGTGTTTACGAGCAACACGTTTAAACAATAGAATAAAGAGCCTATGGTGGGTAAAGGGAGATGGAAAGACAGGGCGGAATGTGCCATTTGGTAGGGTCAGTGGGCCGGAAGCTTGATGCTGAGAGCAGGTGAGCACAGGGGATCTATCCAGAGCTTTGTAGGAGTGCTCAGAGAGAAAGGTGCTTGAAAAAGAGGTGCTTGGAAGTGAAGGAACGATGACAGTTTGAGAGCCGACTATGGAAGTAGTTCAGATGGACGAAAAGATCTTCTTAAAGGGAGTGAGGAATAGGGAGCAATGGCCTCACAGGCACAGGAATTGTTTTTTTTTTTTTGGGGATAATGAGAATGTTCTGTAACAGGGTAGCAGTAGTGGTCGCACAATATTGTGAGTGTGCCAAATGCCACTAAATCATCCTCTTTAAATCATTAAATTTATGTTATGTAAATGTCTCCAACATTTTTAACTTTTAGAAAATATTTTGGGGGGAAAGTACCGGGAATTGAACTCCTGGGCACTCAACCACTGAGCCAGCCCTATTTTTTTATTTTATTTTATTTAGAGACAGGGTCTCACTGAGTTGCTTTGAATTCACGATTCTCCTACCTCAGCCTCCTGAGCCACTGGGATTACAGGTGTGTATCACCACGCCTGGCTAATACTTTTTTTTTATTTTTTAAAGGAAATGATGAGGATGTCAGCATGAGGGCAGAGGGCATCAGCAGGCTAGGTGTGACCATGCCTCAGTGTGTGGGCCTATGCATTTGTTCTTCATTTGCTCCACGAGCATTCAACCCAATTTACTCAAGACTTGCTATATACAATCTACTAAATCCAAGGGAGAGGGGGTAAGGGGTTCAAAGAAGCACAAACAGTGTTTCATACCATAAAGAATACTTAGTTAAGGGAGAAAATACTTGCACAGTAGCTCTAAACAAGGTGCATAAGTCGGTCCATCTATCCGAGTCATGAGAGTCTTGAAGGCAGACATTATACTTTGTTGCATTCATATCACACTTAGCATCTGCAGGAATTGTGAGTCCTAATTTACTTACACACACCTATTTATGTACTCAATAAACAGTCTGACCGTTAGGACCTTTAGTATCTTTGGATAGTAACAGTATAAGTATGAAAAATCAAAATAACAAAAATAATAAGAGTAACAGTGAATGCTTATCTTAGCTGGTGGGACTGCTGTAACAAAATACCTTAGACTGGGTAATTTATAAACAATAAAACTTATTGCTCATTGTTTGGGAGGCTGAGGAGTCCAAGATCTAGGCACTAGCGGATTTGGTGAGACCCCCTTTTGTTGTAGAGAGCACCTTTCTCTGTGTCCTCACATGGCAGGAGGAGTGAACCAGCTCCCTGGACCCTCTTTAAAAGAACACTAATCCCATTCATGAAAACAGAGCCCTTGGGAACTAATCACCTCCCAGGGGACCCGCCTTTTGCAATGCTATTGCGTGGAAGATTACATTTGAACATGTGAATTTGAGGGTCACAAACATTCAGACCACAGTAATGCTGCTTTCCCCGTACCAGGGATCTTATGTGTATATTAACTTATCTCATCTTCCTAAAATTCTGTGAGGCAAGTGTCACTGAATGAGAAAGACTGAGTCACTGGTTAAGGACACAAACCCAAAAAAGGCAGAACCAAGCTTTGAACCTGGCTAGCATCACTCCAGACTCTACTCTGAGCCATCACCTCTGTTCCCCGGATAGGAAAAGGCATTTGCTATTGCCCCAAAGGGTGATTTTAGATAACAGTAATACACCATCAGTTCAAAGGCAAGAAGACAGGACTTTGAGAGTTTTTAATTTAAATGATAAATGGGAGCTAGAACTATTTAACTTGGTTTAAACATTACATCAAACATATAAAATATATTAAAACATCATCTGGTACACGCTTAATATGTATAATTTTTATATTTTTAAATAAAAAAGAATTTTGCTGCACTATACTCTGAAGTTTGTGAACCAGACAAGCACTCTTATTTTGTAGAACCACACAGAGACATCAAAGAGTGCCAACAGGGAAGATTCCTAAAGTGTTACTGCCCTTTCTGCTTCTATAGTTCTTTCAGGTAAAAATAGTATTTACTCATCACCAAGGAAAGACCAGTGGGGTATGAGTTCTAGACTCAGACATGTGGCTCTATGAACACATCTCTTCTGACATGGTCACTTTGACAGAAGCGGGGTACTGTGCAGTGCTCCTAACTACCTTTGTGACCCTGGGTGAGTTCCTCGACCTCTCTGTGCCTCAGTTCCCTCGTGTTTACAATGGAAATCATAACACTGCTTACTTCATAGATTTTCTTGCTGTGGATTAAAGGTGGTGAACATCAATGACATAGCAGAAGACCCAGAGCATGGTAAATGCCCAATAAGTGTGAAGTTTCTGCATACACCCATCAGTGCATCTCCATTTCCTATCAAAGTTCAAACTACTGAATGAAAGCAAAGGTAAAAGAAACGGGGACAGACCTCAATGGATCAGTGATGCTTCATTAAGCAGTGGAGGGACACATTTTCAGGAGGAATATGGCAACTGGTTACAATAGGGGTCTGAGTTTTATAGGGTTTAGTTAGACTTACTCATAGCAGATTGTGTCAGTTGGGCAGTCGGGGAAACAGTTGTAGAACAGGAAATTGTGAAAGTCTAGAGCCCATCATCCTCCTTTTCTCCCTGGGGGTTGTGGTTTTCCAGATCCTTCTTTTCCAGACTCTGAAAGGGGGTAATGAATAAGGGCATCAATATCACATCTGGCTGCTTCCTGCTGAGAAAGGGTGAAGTAGGGGCACCCCCCTGTTCTGGGAGAGAAGATGGAGATTGCAGCAGTAGAGGCGGAAGAGAGGTATATATGAAAGAAGCCTCCAGGTCATTATAGGTGAAGTCCCCCTTTTTGTGGTTTCAGAGAATCAGATTGTGAGCACAGGGAGGAGAATGGCTTTGACGTGTTCCTGGGAGGCAGTTTGAGTTAAACAGTTCACCTAAGAAACTATTTTATATATAAAATCAAGAATACAGAGAATAAAGCTTATTATGAGAAAATGAATATTAAGGGGCAATAACGAGTAGGTCCATCATTTTGGATCCCCCAATGAGGACTGCCAAGAATCAGCTAGTCCTCGTCTCTGCTGTGCTAGGTGGTCCTGGAGCTGTTTAACCTTGTCTCTTACCACTTCCGATTGGTTTTCATAGAAACTGCATTCTTCCCCAACCAGTTTTGCAGGACGACAGATGCCAGGGAGTCCAGTTGATTTTGTAAAATCAGTACAAAGTTGGCAACCTGTTGGATGTCTCACTATCCTGTTCCGTTAACTTTACATAGTGATGAGTTCAGGCTCCCAATCCTACTGATCCTGGGCTGATCCCAGCAGATATCTCGAGCCCTAGGAGTAAGGGAATAAACTGAAGGGCTCTCTTGTGTCTGGTGTTTGCTGTAATCGGGATAGGCAAACTTTGGTGGTTAGGTAAAATATCAATTTGAGGAGTAAGGAAAACCAAGGTACAGAGGCCAGTCCAATTTTTGGTAGGCAGGGGTAAATATGAGCCTTGCAAAGTAAAAATGCCTCAGAATTTAGGGGGCACCAGGACTATGGGGCTGACACAGTATATGTCTTAAATTCCAATAAAAGAACTACTGTCTTTTAAATGCCCGGGTCTGGGTATAGTTTGGTTATAACTGTTCTTGCTATGGTCTAAGACCAAGCAAGTCAAATTGATGTTGTTCCTATCTATTATTAAAAGTCAGCTGAGTTCCCTCAGGGGTCACTCTTGGGAACTTGTGAGCAGCCTTTTAGCTCCTTTAGTGCCATCTGCCAGGAAGGACCAGGGGCTCCTTGACCATGTGGCTTCCCTTGAAAGCATCAGGGATGTCTTCTTCTGCAATGACCCTCCTCTTCGAAGCATGTGCACTGGTTGGCTTTCTGTTCTCTAGGATCTCATTAATCTCCCTGATCTGGAGGTCATGTGGCCCAGAGTCACAAACCTGTTAGAGAAGTCCCCTTGTTCCCTGGGTTTGAGCTAACTCAGAGGGCAAGAGCCAAATATTGGCCATTTTCTTTCTTCGCTCTTTTATTCCTTAATTTTTTAGTCTCCAAGTTTTGGTCTTAAATATTCAGCAAGCCAGTTTCACCAGTCTTAAAGTAAGAGTACTGGGTTTTACCTTTAATGTCTATTACCTTATAGTTATTTGCCCCTTTTATTTAACTGGGGTCAGTATTAATGCTGGAAGTCAGCCTTACATCCTGCCTGTCTTATAGACAATCAAGTGGCTAAACTTGATTCTTTCTTGGTACACATTTTTTTTTTTCTGTTTAATAGAAGTAGATTGGAAAGAATATATGGATATGGAGCAGACAGCAACAAAGTTGGTGAAAGAGAGTCCGTGATATCACTGGTTCTCTTATAGTTTCATGAAACTCCTCCAGACAGCAATTGAGAAGGAACCTCGTTGGCAGGATACACAAGTTGCTTTTACATTGTAGACTATATAACACATAATAGTTATTTTATAGAATTTGAACAATCTGCACCCACTGCTACTGATATCTCAGTAGGGGGCTTTTTATAACTGATCAACTATGTCAAGAAGCTGGTGGTCCTCTGTGGGTTGTCTAATCATTCTTAATTCTGTTTATTTTTATTTATTTATTGGTACCAGGGATTGACCTCAGGGGCACTTGACCACTGGGCCACCTCCCCAGCCATTTTTTTTTTTTTTTTTGTATTTTATTAGAGACAGGGTCTCACTGAGTTGCTAAGTGCCTCACCATTGCTGAGGCTGGCTTTGAACTCGCGATCCTCCTGCCTCAGCCTCCCAAGTGCTTGGATTACAGGCGTGTGCCACCATGCCCAGCTCTTAACTCTGTTTATCTACAGCATGGAGGGAGGGGTGTACATTTCTGTCCCATATGGTCACATGTGACCCAAGGAGTCAGGTTTTTACCTCCAGCTTCTTACTGCTGGGTCCCTCTGCCTTTCTATTTAGTTCTGTTGTATAGGACCCCAGACAACTGGGGCCAGCCCTCTTTCCCATGGGGCACACAACTGCTCTGTGGGAAACTCCCATGCATCTCTTGCTCTGACAAGTTCTAGAGTAAGTGTCCATCCATCCCAAGGCAGCCCCTTCTGCTCTGCAGCCACAGGCTTTTTGCTTTCTCTTTCTCCAGTAGGCTTACGCACCAGCCCTGGGCAAGGGACACATCTGCACCTGTGTGAGTGGTCCCGAGGAAGATCTCAGCACCACCCAATTAGAGAAGGGAGGGAGCCTCCGCCATGATTCCTCCCTTGATTGGCAGTTCTGACAGCAACAGCTCCTTCCTAAGAAACCTCTTCACAAACTTGCCCCTGCTTAACACTGTTATGTTCCGCAATAAACTTCATCTGGCTGAAAGACCCAAGTCTTGGAACGAGTTTGTCCATATTCCCTCATTCTTATTTCTAAGTTTTGCCTATAGGGGAACTGGTTCACAGCCAAGTTTGCACCCAAACCGCCTATCTTTTTTTAATTCTTTACTCACTTAGCTCGCTTTTATGTATTTTTCAACACTGAGGATGCTTTTTCCCTTTCCAGCACCCCTAGGACCCCACAGACAGGGCTCTTCCCCTTTCCCTCACACTGTGTGTATCCTCATGATAACTATACTCACCTCTACCATAACCCACCCATAGCATGTCTATTACCATCAAATTGTACCATTTATGTGTCTGACTTTGCACTCCAAGAGACAGGAGTTCTTGGAGTCAGGGACTCTTGAAAGTTGCTGTTATATATTCTGAAATCCTCACATCAGATAAAAATTTCAGCTGGCTGTGGTGGTGCACACCTGCAATCACAGTGGCTCTGGAGGCTGAGGCAGGAGGATTGTGAGTACAAAGCCAGCCTTAGCAATTGTGAGGTGCTAAGCAACTCGGTGAGACCCTGTCTCTAAATAAAATACAAAATAGGGCTGGGGATGTGGCTCAGTGGTTGAGTGTCCGGGAAATCAATCCCTGTTGTACCCCCACCCCAAATTTCAGTAGCTATTAGCAATAGCACAAAGAAACATCAAGTATCCAGGAATTCATGTAATAATAGCTGAACAAGACTAAGGAAAACTAAAAACCTCAACAGGATCTTGGGAAGCTGGACAAGCTAGTTCCAAAATTGATACAGAAATGTGAATAGCACGATTCTCTTGAAAATGAAGAAAACAGTGTGGGACAGTGTATTCTAACATAGATCAAGACTTCCTGGGGACTGGTGGTATAGCTCAATGGTAGAGGATTTTCCTAAAATGCACAAGGCTCTGGGTTCCATACCCAGCACCACATAAAATAGACCCCTTATTTAGCTAGAGTTGTTGAAAGTTTGGTATCAACATAGGCTAAACACAAACTTGTGGGCTGGAATAAAGACCTCAGAAGCAGGTCCAGACAGGGGTCACACTCCACTTAAGACAAATGGTGCTGAGGAACAAGGAGGAGAGATGTTTAAAACAAGCTTTACACATTACAAAATATATATATTGAATTTATATCAAGAATTTATGTTCATCAAAAGGTACCATTTTGAGAATGAAAAGGGTAGTTACAGCAAAGATTTTGTAGTGTCTTTAAGTGACCAGAGACTTGCATTCAGAATGTATAAAGAGTTACAAAACAAACAAGAAGCAAAAGACAAATAACCCTAGAGAAAATTGGGTAAGAGTCTTGAGCAACTTACAAAACAGGAAATTTAAAAGGCTAGTAAACATGAAAAAAAAAAAAAAAAAAAAAGCCACCTCAGCCTCATTAGTAATTAGGGAAATGCAAGTTAAAACCCACTAGAATGGATAACACTAAAAAGATTGCCAATACCAATTATAGGTTACACTAGCAACAAGAACTGTCAAAGATCCCTGTTGGGAGTGTAAATTGGTGCAAACACCTTGGAAACCAGCTGAAGACAAGCAACCTTGTGTACACACTGGCACACAGTGGGAAGACAAGCCCCAAATGTCAGAAGCAATATAAATCATAATAACTCCAAACTGGAATTTTTCTGTTCATGAACCTAGTGTTTGTAAGTAGTAAAATGAATAAATAAATAATGTTGTCTTCCCATGAAGGAAAGCTATACTGCAATGAACAAGAACATAATTGAATATCATGATGTTAAGCAGAAAAAGCTCATAACAAAACAGCACATGACACCTGATTCAGTTTTTATAACATCCAAGAACAGGTGAAACTAAACCACAGTGTTCAGGGATTCATACTTAGATGGTCAAAGAAAAGGAACTAACTACATTAAAGTCAGGAAAGAAGTTGCCTGAGGGGTTAGTGAAACAGTTGTGAATGAGAAGGGTGGGTGAGAGGTTACCAAGGTATCCGCAAGCTTCCTTTTCTGGATAGTGGCTAAATGGTTGTGTTTTATAACAGCAGTTTAAGCTGTACAATTGTGTGTTATGCACTTAGCATTATTATTACTATTAGTTACTACTTTATCTTCACCGTATATGACATTCAAGGGTAAGTGATGAGCCAATTAAGAGAACTAAATTGCTTGGGACTCTTTAAGCAGCAAATAACAAAGTGCAGCCTAGACTGGCATAAGCAAAAAAAAAAAAAAAAAAAAAAAAAAAAAAAAAGGTAATTTATTGGCTAATATAATTAAACAGGGCTGGGCAAGCACTCTGGCTTCAGATGAGGATGAGATCAGCATTTACACACTGTGACCAGGTTCTGGTTTCTTTTTATGTCTCCAGATTACAAACAATCCCTGGGTTACAAGGATTTGATTTATGATCTTTTTTAATGATAGCGTGAAAGCAATATGTGTTACATAGGAGCTGTACTTTGAAGTTTGAATTTGAGCTGGTGCTAGGTGGTATGATCCTGAGCAGGTGCAGTGAGCCAGCCATGAGATCCTGAGGGTGTGTGCTGTGTAGCTGAGCTAGGTAGGATGTTTGATGGGTAAAGTGCATTCAGTGCACTTTTGATTTACAGTATTTTTTTACTCAAAAAAGGTTTATCCGGATGTAACCCGATTGTAAGATGAAGAGCATTTGTACAGCCCTCCTCTTTCAGGTCTAACAGAAAAGAGAGAATTTGTTCTCCCAACAGTTCAATCTAAAGCTCTGGTGTTTAGTTCCACTCTGATTGTCCTGACATGGGTCACTAGTCCTTCCTTGGACTAATCATTAAAGGGAGATAAGATAATCTGGTTGATCCATCCATGGGTAATGGTCCATGGACCACATGACTATCCTAGGTTCAAGGTAGCATTAGAAAAAGGAAAGGAAAATCACAACAGTGGGGAGGAAGCCAACATGTCTTTGACAGGCAATATCACTCTGTTTCATTGAATATCATCATGCATGAAAAACAACACATTTTTCTTTAACTACTCTTATTTCAGTCTTCATTAGAATTAAGACAAAGAAAGTAAGAAAGTAGCTGGATAGGACAGAGGTACACCAGCTAAGATTAAATCTGGAAATAACTGCAAACATACTTTTTTTTTTTTTCTGCAGATATTAGAGGTTCAAGTCACAAGAGCTTAGATTGATTAAGAGCAAAGCTGGGGAACAGGGGTGTGGCCCAGTTGAATTGAGGCAACGAGTAACACTTCATTAGACTCTCAGTGGGAGAAAAAAGTTGTAAACACATGTTGAGGAGGACTCAGAAAATTTGAGTATTGACTTAACAGTAGAAGATTTAGGGACTTACCCTTTATTTTCTTAGGTAATTGATCGTTTGGAGAAAGCTCTTATTTTTAGAAGAGGCAAGCTAGAATACTTAGGGATAGAGGGTGTTGATACCTACAGCCTGCTCTCAAATAGCTTAGCAAAGCACACACACACACACACACACACACACACACACACACACAAATATACAACATTTAATGGTCGTTGTATAGATGATATGTATATGGATGGTCATTATTGATTTTTCCGCATGTAAATGTTGGAGAAATAAAAAATTGTTTTCAGGAAAATCTGAAAAATTCAATCTTCGTGCCACCCCCCCCAAAAAAATGCTGATTTCTTTGCTGTCTCCTCCTAAGATCTCAGATATTAGTTCCATACTAGGTGGAAAGAGATAAAATTATTGGGTATTAAAATAATATAAGAGGGGGTTGGGGTTGTGGTTCAGGGGTATAGTGCTCAATTAGCATGTGCAAGGCCCTGGGTTCAATCCTCAGCACCCCATAAAAAAAATTAAAAAAATAAAGGTATTGTGTCCAACTACAACTAAAAAGAAAAAAAAAGAAAAATATTAAAAAAAAAAAAAAAATATAAGAGGGGCTGTGATTATAACTAAGTGGTAGAGTGCTTGCCTAGCACATATGAGATACTGGGTTCAATCCTCAGCACTACATAAAAATAAATAAATAAAATAAAGGTATTGTGTCCATCTGCAACTAAACTTTTTAAAAATAATATAAGCTCTATTGCTTTTCCCATTATCCATGAAAAGTATTTATTCAGCACCTACTATGTTCATGTATCTCTTACTGTTAATAGGGTATTACAGTTTCATCTCCAGCTTTATTACAGAATAAAAGTTGTCAACCAAATATAAAAGACTTAAGGAGAACTAATAGCATTTATGGAGGGCTTACTCTGTACGAGGAATATTAGCACATCTCATTGCATTTATTTTTCATAACAACCAAGTGAAGAAGATACTACCTTTATTCTTCTTTTACAGATGACAAATGGAGGCATTTATAAGTTACATACACTTGGCACACTGTCCACAGCTAACACATAGGAGGTATCTGAATCTAGGAGTGAATCTCTTCTCTTACCGTGCTAGTGGGAATGTAAAATGGAGGAGTCAGTTTGGAAAACCGTCTGGCGGTTCTTTTAAATGTGAAACATAGGTGGGCGCAGTAGCACATGCCTGTAATTCCAGCTGCTCCAGAGGCTGGACCGGAGGATTGCAAGTTCAAGACCAGCCTCAGCAACTTACCAAGGCTCTAAGCAACTTAGTGAAACCCTGTCTCAAAATAAAAAGTAAAAAGAACTGAGTAAAAAGAACTGGCTCAGTGGTTAAGCACCTTTGGGTTCAATTCCCAGTACCAAAAAAAGAAAAAACAAAAATTAAAAATAAAGTTATCATATGACCCAGAAATTCTACTGTTAAGTATATGCCCAAGACACACAAAAATTTATGCACTGATGATCATAGTAGCATTATTTGTTGCTCCAGAGGGCAAAACTCCAAATGTCCATCACCTGATGAATGGATAAACACAATGTGGTACATCCATACAATAAAATTTCATTTGACAAGCAAATAAATAAATAAATAAATAAATATTAACTATTCATAAGGCTACACATAGATGGATCTCAAAAATATTACACTAAGTGAAATAAACTGAACACAAATGAGTACATGCTATATGATTCCATTTACATGAAAAGTCCACAACTGGCAAATTTATGAAGGCAGAAAGATTAGTGGTTGCTTGGACCCTAAGGGGAAGGGAGATATAGTGACTGTTAATGGATACATTACCCTCTGAGGGGGAAGTTAGGATGAAATGTTCTTAAAACTTATTATGGTAATGGTTGTACAACTCTGAACATATTAAAAATCATTGAATTTTATATACTTTAGAATAGGTGGATTCTATATTATATGAGTTAAGCTGATTTCATATATATATATGTATGTATATATATGTTTCATATATATGTGAAAATAAATAGTGAATCTTCCTTTACTACACTGTGTTGTCTAACAAAACTATAACTTTCTTCATAAACTTGGCTTTTAAAATCAGGCCATGAGGGTAGCCAAGTTCAATGGGACTCTTTTAAACTCTTCTAGACAGTTGATTATTGAAATGGATATTTTTGAATGTCCAGTTATCTGAATTGGAGAAAAACCTCAAAATGCTCAGAAAATATTAGGGACAAAGAAAATGGGGAATGAATCAATACATGGAAATTCTTTTTGCTCCAATATTCTCAATATTGGCTATCCACATTTTTTGGATTTTGGTTTCATTATGTGAAATCTGTTATAGGAGATCTTGTCTCTGGGTCCACAAGGCAGTGCATACAGAACTAGCCACCAATTACCTGCAGATTTGCAAAAAAGGACTTATTTGTATCAATTATCAGTAATAGTTGGTCCTATTTCAGGAACTAGTCTTTTGGACTGGCTGGAACTCTAGCAAATACACACTGTGTTAAACTTTGTGTTGATTTCCTTCTTTTTTCTTCTTTTGGTACTAGAGATTGAACTCAGGGGTACTTTCCCACTAAGCCACATCCCCGATCTTTTTTAAATTTATATTTTTGAGATAGGGTCTTGCTAAGTTGTTTAGGGCCTTGCTAATTTGCTGAGGCTGGTCTTAAACTTGTGATCCATCCTGCCTCAGCCTCCCAAGTTGCTGGGATTACAGGCATGTGTCACCACACCAGGTCTGACTTCTTAATGTTGGATGCATATATGCAGTCAGACTCCATGCTTCTGTGCCATGAGCTCACATGTCAGATGCATTTATGAAGAAAAGAAGATAACCTGGAGAATCTTGAATGCTCTGCCATTTCCCAGTCATACTCACTTCTTTTCTTCTAGCAACCTGAGCTAGTTCCTCTTATGACCAAGCTGTGGCATTTGGCAATTCCTTACATTTGTTTCAAGTATTTGCAGTAAGTTTGGCTCTGGTGTTTTCCTGATTGGGGTGGGTTTGGGTTTCTCCAGGAAGTACTTCTACCTCTCGCTTGCTCACTTCTATTTGAGTGGCTCTCTCTCCACGCCCCTGACCCCCTTCTTTTTTTCTGGTCTTTTCTTTTTCGGTTTGATTTGGTTACCTGCTTCTGTATTGTGGTGCTTTCCCAAAACTGGATTAGCAGCAACATAATAGCAGTAACCCTTTCATTACCAGAGTAATTTTCTTTACACATTGTTTTGAACTTCAGCATTTATAGACAGCTGCTATAAAATTCAAAGGTAAAATAACAGGTGACTGTTTCCTGCTTTTACAAGTCCAGAGTACCTACAGGGAGGGTTATAGGACTTTAAAAAAGGAGTGGTGAGAGCTGAGGTAGGCCTCCCCTCCATTTAAACAAAATACAAATCCAGTGACAATACTAAAGTAATATTTTCAAGATTCTGCAATCTGACCAAGAAAGATAAATAAATCAAATGTCAATTTAGTGTTATATACATTTTGATTTCTTTGTAATCTGTTTCTGACCTTCTGTTTTCTTGAACTGAGCCAGTAGTAAAATCGTTAGTGGTTGCCTGGACCCTAAGGGGAAGGGAGGAAAAGGCCTTGCTATCAGAGGGAATGAAGGAGAAGGCCTTGCTATCTTGGGCAGTTTCCTATTCCAATCATTAGTCATGTGGCCTCTGTAATTTCTTACTAGGCTATATAAAGAGACTCATAAAACTGCCTTTTTGTGATATGATAGGCTTAATGATTATTCTAAAGTGGTCTAAGGCACCTGGATGAAAAGGTGGTTATAAAGAGTTATGAATAACAATTCTCAGAAATATTTAAAACTTGATTTCTACAGAGCTGTCAAGCTAGTAGAATGCAAGTTACTCTGAATCTGGTTGACTGATTCCTCTAGGATTGCATTTTCTATTTATGTAGAGCTTGCTTATACAACTTTGGCAAGACACGGTGTTCAGAATTGAGGGGAGGTGCCATTTATGGTGCAGAGGAGAGGTCACACTAGTTTCTAGTGGAAAGCTGCTCTCCAAGTGAAGGGCAAAAATCACACCAGAGACCACCGAGCAGCCAAGAGATTTATTCACCAGCCTTTATGGCTGGTCGGAGGTAGAAGTAGTTCGGGGGGGAGAGAGGAGTCAGGGAAAGGGATCACCAAGACTAACCAAAAAATAGCAACAACAGTGGAGGGATTGTGGAAGATCCTGGTTAGGCTGGGCAATAGATCCAGATAAAGCCCAGCCACAAGTGACATCCTTGATGTGGTCTATAACACAACAAGCTTCAGACTAGTATTGTGGGCAAGGTTCCTGCCCTAAAAGCATTGACATTTATGGTAGGAATCTCATTATTGTTTGAGCAGAACAAATGGATTTCCTCTATGTTGAGGAGAGGTTGTGTACCCCAATCTGTTTTGAGACTCGCACCAACAGAGAAGACAAACCTACAAACATGATTTAATTTCATACTATAGTGAAATTCTTTGAACCAAACCGAGGAATCAGAATGTTCAAACGAAAGACACTCAGTGAACAATTGCAAGTCATTTATGCAGCTCCATCATTCAAGCTCTTATTTCACAGAGGTTTACTGAGTACCCATTCGGTACTGGGCACTGCTGATATACCACGGACGTGGTCCCCGAAGGCGTTGATAGTGTAGTCTTATCAGAGAAGATTTTTTTTTTTTTTTTTTTCAAATTCTCGTATGCAACATTGTTACTGAGATTGCACCGGGACTGGACCAGCCCTTCACATTCTCCCACGTGGTCCCAGCAGGTGAGCGTGGGTGTGAGCGCGTGCGGCTCTGGGTGTTTGGGCAATGTGCGAGAGCACGTGTGTCAGAATGGCGCGTGTCACAGTGCGCGTACCGGTGTCGCCGTGGTACGCGTCTCCATAGCTGCCCCAGCCGGCTGTGCGGGTCGGGAGAAGGTTGTGTCTCCCGCCCGGGTACCGGAGGCGGTACGGGAACCACCCCGCGCGCGATTGTGAGTGAGCGTGGGCGCGCGGGGGGCGGGGCGCGCCGCGCTGGCGGAGCCGCGCGCAGGCGCAGAGCGCGGGAGCCGGCCGGCCACCGCAGAGCGCCGGGGGCGGGAGGAGCGAGCGCAGGAGGCCATGGCTGCCGCTGCCGCTGCCGCCGCCGGCTGCTAAGGGGCTCGGCCGGTGAGTGCCTGCCGCCACGGACGATGGTGACCGCACGGGCCGGGCCGCTGCCGCCGCCGCTGCCTCCGCCTCCCAAGACACAGCAACCAAGGCCCGGCGCCGAAGAGCCGCCGCTGTGAGCCGCGCCGTCCCGGCCTCCGCCGCCACCGCCTGGAGAGAACAGGAGGGCAGGCAAGAGAGCTGGGGAGTTGCGGAGACCGTCAGCCAGCAGCGCCGTCCCGCAGGGAGGGAGGCTGCAGCCAGAGGTGACCGCGCCGCCCGGCCCCTTCGCATCCCCGCGGCCCCCGCCCGCTTCCCACGTCTCCCCTCCCCTCCCCCACCCGGTCCCCCGCTCCTTCCTCTTCTCCCCCTTCGCCCCTTCCCGGCTCACCTCCCTCCTCCGCTCCCCAGCCTCTGCGGGGTCCACCTCCCCTCTAAACCCGCGCTCCCTCCCTCCCATCCTTCAACCCCTCCCGCCGTCCCCAGGGCCCCGACCAGCCCCCTCCAATTCTGCCCTCCCTCCCGGGGCCCAGTGCTGGGCCCCCTCCTCCCTCTCCGAGGCCTCGGCCGCAGCCTCCCCACCCTCGCATCCCTTCTCCTCTCCAGCGCCTAGAGATATCCCTCACATTCCTGAGATGCCCTCACTCTGGGTTCTCTCCTTTAGCCTCTCCAGCGGTCCATTTCAAGGCCTTTTCCAACTCCCTTCCCGAGCTACCCGTTCCCAGCTCCTTTTCTCCAGATTCCTTTTCCAACTTTACCTCTCTCAGCATCTTTGTCCACTTTGCCTCCAGGCAGCGTAGGAATTAGTGGTGCAGATAGGCCTGCCAAGAGTGGGGACCCATCGCTTTGCATCCCGTCTTTCAGTCCCCCCCCCCCGCCCTACACACACACACACACACACACACACACCATTTTTTTTTCTTTTTTAAATAACAGTAAGAGAGCTGCTCATCCTTCCTTTTTGTGCCTGTGGTTTCCTCTGTTGCTGGCTGTTCTTTGGGCCTCCCTCTCCAGTTCTGCTTTGCACACCCCAGAACCCCGAGACACAAGCCCTCCCTTGTGGGATGAGTCCCCAGTCTATACGGGAATTATGAACTTCGCCCGCATCTTAGTCGCAGGCCTTTTGTTGTGTGGCGCGGCTGCCCTGCACCCTTGGCGAGACAGGAGGGGAGTTCCCGGGCCTCTTTTCTGGCAGAGTTTTTGCTGAACGTAATCCCCGAGCCCCGGGGCGGCTGTAGCCGCGTTGTTGCTGCTGCTGCGCTGCCTGCTTGCCGCGAGCTGGCTTGGGGTTACTATAGTTCAAGCGCATCTGAGATCAGCAGGCGTGGGGGGGAGGAGGTGCGGGAGAGAGAGGAAGGGGCCTTTGCAGTGAGAAAGCATCAAAGATTAATGGATGGCTTTGCATCAGAGTCTGCAGTAAACAGGAAACTAGTATGAAAGGAAAGGAGAGGACTGTGTGTCTTTTTTATTTTTTAAAATACGGAGTGTGCAGTTCTGTTGAATCTTGAATCATGCCCAAAAGGATGAGCTGTCGGTGCTGCAGTCGTGACCCAAGCTGAGCGCCCAATGGTAGAGGTAGCACTTTTTATTTTCTGTCTGATCCTTAAATTGAAAGATGGCCCTTGTATTTCAGGGCGGACTCTTTGCCATTTTGGGAGATGATAAAAAAAAAATCACAGAATTGCTAGTAGTGTATATGGAATTCAGGTACATACAAACTTAGCTAGCAACGAGTGGGAGTGGGGAGGACCAGCTATATTTAATACATGTGCCAATGCTTATGTAAGAAGTGCGTTCTCTTTCTTGGTTATCTCAGTTTTGGGCTGAGTTTACTTATGATTTTAGGCTTTGCTCTTACAATTTCAGATCTTATCATCCTATCAGATGGACAGTCAGAAAAATCTGTTTCTTAAGATCAGTTTGGTTGATGGTATAATTTTCTTTTTTTTTTTCACTGGTTGGGACAAAGCAAGGAGGTTAATGATAAATGACTTTTTTTTTTTTTCTTTTGGTGGGGGGGAAAATGGTGTAGAAACTTCCAGCCCTAAATTGCCTATATTATTAATTATCTAATTATCTAAAGTGTTAGTAGCATTACATTGAGTTTTGTGTTGTTCTTATTTCTGCTTTGTCTTTTTAAAAGCGAGTTTAGGAGATGCGGGTACTGTTAATTTTTTTGGTAAGATCATATTTTCCATTTCTGTTTCTTATTTAAACATAGGTTTTCAGCAGAGACCAACTGTGACTTTAAAAAAACCTACCTTTTTTATTGCTTAGGATGGTTTGTTTGATTTCTTCATATTCAGAAACCAAAGGGCGATACTCATGAAATTATAGAACGAGGCCCCTTGTGTTTCCTAACCCACAAATCTGAATGGTAAACTGCACATTATACTTATACAAGATGTTACTGTGTTTGTAAGTACCCATTGCTGTTACCAAGTCTGGGAAAGTAATCTCTTGAAATTGTTAAGATCTTGTATGTTTGGGCAGCAATTATTGAAACTTTCCTGTGGTTTCTGGAAATAAATGTTTTTTGTTGTTGTTTTGTTTTGAGCTGTTTTACTGTGTAAAGCATATTTAAGTCATATTTAGATCATGTTGGAGTATTATTTTCCCAGTTTTCACAGTTCAAGGAGAAGATTTTAAGATCTTATGGGGAAGGTAAAGCAGTGTAGAAAGTTTGTAATTTGGCCTTGGCTATGTCAAACCTTTAAATTTTCTTTGCTGTCAGCTCTGCTGTTTGTTTTCTAGGATTATTTGGTATTGTTTGGTTTTAAGAGAATTTTTGAATTTTCTCCAACTTTAGAATATGTTCATTAGCCCTGTTTGACACTAAATTTGGTAAAAAGATAAATAAATAAATTAGGTTTGAATGAAACATTGTAGAGGTATAATCTCTTCAGGAAACAAGAATTCATTTTTACATGATGTTAATGTAATAATAGTGATTTGGCAGGAATCAGTGATTTTTAAGTCTCAGGAAACAAGATAACTATTTCAGAATTTTGTGTAGATACTAGTTTGGTGTGTGATACTAGACTGTAGTGTGCAGTATTTATGTGTGATGATCATTGCCTGTTATGTGTACTTGTACTTAGGTTCAGAATGATGAGGTTTGGAAAAATGTTTTGTTGTTGTTGTTTTTTTTTTTACTAAAATATGTGTATTTTCTTACTAAAATATCACTCAGAAATAAATAAAACATTTAGTAAGTAATAAATTCATTATTAAATGAGCATACTTATTTTTAGCCAAGGTCTTTTGTGTGTGCGTGTGGGTGTGAGATTGAACCTCTGGGGTGCTCTACCACTGGGCCAACCCCTTCCCTCCCATCCTGCACCCCAAGACCTTTTTATTTTGCGAGGGACTTGCTGAGTTACCCAGGCTACTCTTGTAGTCTTCCTGCCTCAGCCTTCTGAATTTTTGGTAGTACAGATGTGTGTCACTGCATCCATCTCTAAGGTCCTTAAAGGTATTTGAGTCTTGTGTAGACTGGGGCGTGGCATTTGGGGATCTGTCTTCTTGGATTTTTTGTACTGACAGCTTTAGGGACCCAAGGTTTTGTTTTAGTTTCTCTTTTATATTTGTGAGGCAGGAGTTGTGGGTAGAAATTAGGAGGGGACATGTACCATTCTGCTAATGGCTTTCTTTCGCAAAGATGATCCCCTGTGAGGATTAGGGAGATGCTGTCATCCCCTGCTTGCCTAACTCTAGATTGCTAAAACAGGATTGATTATTTGTTTAGTTTTTTTCTTGACTCCTTTCAGAGCTACAATAAATGGTGAAAGTAAGTACATTTTAAAATTATAAAACATCAAAAATAGAAAGGCTCCAAATCAGATGAAATAAGTTATTAACTCAGTAACAGATTCCCCTTTTTGTTGCAAAAACAAAAATAGTGATTTATATTGAATTCTGGAATATGGAAAAATACATTTCCATTACAGTGTAAAGCCTGTCAGTGATACTGTTTTCTCAATACATGGTGATTTTCACATGTGGCTGGCTGGTTGTGAGAAAAATCTATTATTCCTGTACTTTGAAATAAATTCCCAAGAGGGCATTGAGTTATCAGTTTGACCACCAAAGTAAATAGTTTTTTACTGTGTATTTCCTGAAGTCATCCAAATGACTTAAGTGCATTATACTTTCACCAATTTCTTTTCTTAATCCTACCCCCATGATAAAACAAAGATAATCTAGAAAACCTAGCAAACCAACAAATAAACAAAAACATAAAAATCACCCCAGACCCACTTTTGAAAGGATATTACAAAGAGTATTTTAATATATTTTGCCTAGGATTTTTTTTAATTTTTATTTTTAATACAATGGTCCCTACAGTATCCTCAGAGGATTGGCTTTAGAACCATCTTTAAATACCAAAATCTGTGGAAGCTCAAGTCTGTCTTCCATTTTGGTTTTATTTGTTTATTTCCTTTTTTTCTTCTTTCTATCTTTTCTTTCTTGGCAGTACTTGGGATTGACCTGGGGCACTTTACCACTGAGCTACATCCCCAGCCCTTCTTATGTTTTCATTTTCACACAGGGTCTCACTCAGTTGCCAAGGCTGGCCTCTAATTTGCAGTCCTCCTGCCTCAACCTCCCAAGTGTCTGTGATTACACTCTTGGCCTAAAATTTCTTATATAAATTACATGCAACCTATGTACCTCTTCCTATATAGTTTATATCATCCCTAGATTACTTAACAGCATCTAATACAACATAAGTGCTGTGTAAGTAGTTGCTGTGTTGTATTGTTTAGGGGAATAATGAGAAGAAAAAGTCTTTGTATGTTCAGTACAGGTATAAGTTCTTTCCCGGGTAGTTTTGAGTTAGAGTTATTGAATCCATGGATGCAGAATGTGAACGTGGAGGGTCAACTGTAAGATTGAGCTTTCAGAAATGCAGTTTAGGTTTTTAAATGATATAGTTTGTGGTGAATGTTGATTAGAGATTTAATTTTTCAGTATTTTATGTCCTCCTTGGGACACAGTTGTTTGGTTTTGATTCTCACATTCTTTCCTGTGTAGAAAAATTTTTAAAAGGTTAATTACAGCCGGGTGCGGTGGCGCACACCTGTAATCCCAGCACTTTGGGAGGCTGAGGCAGGAGGACTGCGAGTTCAAAGCCAGCCTCAGCAATGGCGAGGCACTTGGCAACTCAGTGAGACCCTGTCTCTAATAAAATACAAAAAAGGGCTGGGGATGTGACCCAGGGGTCGAGTGCCCCCGAGTTCAATTCCCTGGTACCAAAAAAAAAAAAAGGTTAATTACAAATTATTGGTACTGTATACCTATATAAAACACTTGGGTTATGGGAATGATTGATATATAAACTTTAAAAAACTAAGTTCAGATGCTTTTGAGTTTCAGCAAAATCTGAGCTGGGAAGTTATGAAAATTGGAGGGTAAGATGGAAATACTGACAAATATTTCACCATAGCATAGCAATCTGTCACTATAATTTTCTTCAGAAATAAATGTTTTCATTTATCCTGTAATGTCTGAAATTACTGCCAAAGCTAGAAATGTGTTTAGCTTTCTCAGCAGAATTCTTAAAAGGATATTGTCAGAGCCAACAATCCAGAATTATCTTTACTTTTTAAATTGTCCTTCACCCACTTTTGTTTGTTCTCTTATAATTCTTGGATTAATTTGTAGTTCTACTACATGAAACAGGATTACACTGAATTGTCCTTTTAAGATCTTGATAACTGCTTTTCATTTCCTCCCCACCCCTTTGCTTTTTTTCTTCTTTTCATTCTCTGAATACTTCTAAGTAGAGGAGACCTCGGAGACCCAGGGCCCACCCAGCTTCTTCCATGTGCCTGCATGTATGTGTGTCAAGGGAAGAAGTTGATAAGCATTATTTTCCCATCTTTGAACAGAAATTATAGGAATTTTGGACTAAAATTTTCCTTTAGTGATTTAAGGATACATTATTGCAAATAATGTTTCTTCTACCCGTATCTTCATCTTGAATTTGCTGGATTTTAAATTTAGTACTTCACTTTTGATTTTAAGTAAGGAAAAGGATAGACTGTAAGATGAATAGCTTAGGCAAGCTTTCTCAAAATAGTCAAGATTTTCTCTCTTTTTAAGAAATCTCATTTGCATAGGAGTGATTTATTTTATTTTATTTTTTCAAATTCATTGGACAAAAGTTACAGTGTCCTTACAGGGAGTTTTGTTACTAAGTGCCTAGATTTGAAGTTAGTGACTTTTTTTTTTTTTTTTTTTTTTTTTGTGGTACCAGGGATTGAACTCAGGGGCACTTGACCACTGGGCCACATCCCCAGCCCTTTTTTTTTTTGTATTTTATTAGAGACAGGGTCTCACTGAGTTGCTAAGTGCCTTGCCATTGCTGAGGCTGGCTTTGAACTCGCGATCCTCCTGCCTCAGCCTCCCAAAGTGCTGGGATGAAGTTAGTGACTTTTGAAAAGTTAAGTTTTGAGGTCTGAACATTTAATCAGAATTTTAAGTTTGGGCAGATCTTAAAATATCAGTGTGAAAACACAATACAAGTTTATTTCATGCATACCTAGGAATGGGGATAGACTAAGGAGGTGTTTTTTTTTTTGGTGGTATTGGGGATTGAACCCAGGGGTACTTTGCTATAAAACTACATGCCCAGTCTTGTTTATTTTTTTATTTTGAGTCAGGAGTCTCCCAACTAACTGGGATTACAGGCATGTGCCACTGCGCCTGGCTTAGTTTTTGTGTAGTATGTGACAGTCCTTAATATTCATAAGAACATGTCTTAAAGTTATTTGTGGCAACTTATTTTTATACATGTCTTCTTTATTTTAGTTCTGCTTCAAGAAAAAACAAAAACAAAAAAACATGGCTGCAAAGGAGAAACTGGAGGCAGTGTTGAATGTAGCCCTGAGGGTACCCAGCATCATGCTGTTGGATGTCCTCTACAGATGGGATGTCAGCTCCTTTTTCCAGCAGATCCAAAGAAGTAGCCTCAATAACAACCCTCTTTTCCAGTATAAGTATTTGGCTCTTAATATGCATTATGTAGGTAAGTGTCTGCATCACATTTTCTGTAACCTCATTGTAAGATTCTGATGTATGTCTTTCTGTGTTTTTGAATTTGAGTAAAATGAGGTTCCGTTACATAAAGATGACTGTGATATAGTCATTAAAGAATGTTTATGAATCTTGTTTATAGTTTTTGTCTTACCTTTGCATATGAACTACTAGGACAAGAAGAAAGCAAGCAGTGTTGGATTTATTTTGTTAGATAAAACCAAAGGCAGAAGAAAAGATTTTAGGTTTTGGTACGATTGAATGTGAAAAATGCAAAAATACTTTTCCAGGCATTTGGTCCCTTCAAATTTGTCCTTATTTTGGTATTTGTTAGTAATTTAGAAAGTTATTTTAAATGCAGTATTTCTTATTGTTCACTGAGACAAATGAAAACATTGCATTTAAAGAAAGAGCATTAATTTCAATTAAACGAAACATGGGAAGTTGTACTATAATACGATATTTTCTTCCTTAAAAAAATATTTGTAGCTGAACATGGTGGCACATACCTCGTAGTCCCAGCTCCTTGGGAGGCTGCAACAGGAGAATTCACTTGAGCCCAGGAGTTTTGAGACTAACCTGGGCAGCATAGCCAGACTTTGTATCAAACAAAACTAAACAAAACTTTCTGGAGTTATAATTTATATGGTTTGAGGTTAGTGGTAAGGGTAATGATGAGAGATTAAAGAAATTAAAGTCAAGAAATACAGGCATGAAAGATAAAATTCATCTATAATAAGTCAGTATCCTTAGGTTTTAGTTAATTTTTAGATGTAATGAGCATTACATTTTCATTAACAGTTCTATTACATAACTCTGCATATGTTTTGGATGTTATATTGTAGCAGTTTGATGTTAATATTTTTATTATTGGAATTATTCATCATGCAGTATACCTTTTATAAAATTGTTCTTTCTCTGTAGATTTATTTTTATCTGTAGAGGACTTTTTGAGTTCTGAATCTTACCCCTGAAAATCCCTTACAGCTCTAAGAGGGTACCAGGTAAGCTATTGTAGGAAGAAGTATGGTGTTAGTAGAAATACCATACTGACGTAGATCATCAGGGTTCAATAAACTCATCCCTTGTAGGTGCACTAGCTTGGAAGACTCTGAGAAATGAGAAGGTTCTTTTTAATTAAATGAGAAGGTTCTTTTTAATTAAATGAGAAGGTTCTTTTACTATAATCTGAACCCTTTATTAAAGGCTCTGTCCAATTTATGGAAAGTAATTCCAGTCAGTTGTAGGAGAACAATTGGGTACTTACATATTTAGCTTTCTCAGCAAAGTAATTCACACTGTTGTTTTAAAAATGTGCTATCATATATGATTTCTGAAAAGATTGAAATATTTATTACAAAAATATCTGCCTAAGAACTAGACACATTAATTTTAGAAACTGAATGGGTTGAATGGTGGTAGAGTTGAAATTCATACTTTGGGTTATAACTTTGGGAACTCAACTGAACCTTGTTAAGTGACACTTATTACATGTCATGGTAGAGTAAACTCAATCTCTCATCATTACTTTTCTACTAACCTCAGATATGAACAGATATTTTCAGTTTGAACAATTTTTTGGAGTAACCTTTGTCAAAGTATTATCTTCAGTTTACAGAATTCACTTCTAAATACATTGTTAAAGTTCTTAATTTTTAAAATAGGTAATGTATTTGTTTTCAGAAACCAAAACATAAAAAGTATTTCTTTTCTATCTCTGTTCCTCATCCACTAAGTTCTCAGTCTGAGCCCCAACAAATAGCTATTATTATTTTCCTATGTATAACTCAAGATATTTTTATGTGTATGTAAGTAAATATAAATTTTTCCTTTTTTTGCAACAGGTGTTAACATCTATATCTTGATTTTGTTTATGTATCATGAAGCCATAACTACTACTTTTCTATAATCATGAAATAAAATTTTGTACTGCTTTTGTTTTTGTTTGTTGATACTTTACATTCTGTTCATTTGAAATTTGTCTGCATATACCATTGTTTTATAGATATTTTAATTTTTCTAAATAACTGTTCTGAATTTCTACCTATTTGTTAATTTAGCCCATCTCTTCCCCACTGATTATTATATACTAAATTCTCACATGTTTTTTTTCTATTCCAAACTTTTCCCCCTTTCCTTTAGTGTATGTGCCTATTTGTGGACTATTAGCATACTGTCTTATCGAGGATTTAGATTATATTTTACTGTCTGATAGGATTAGTCCCTTCGTTTTCCTTTATTTCCTCTTCAGTGCTTTTATTTTATATTTCTACGTGAACTTCTCAGTCCTATTATCCTAACAAAAAGTCCTATTGGCAGTTTTATTGAGATGGCACTATTATTATAATTTTAAGTTCTGGTGAAGTGATAGTATAAGGATGTTTTTCTCCATTCCAGAAAACATAAAGCATTCCTATGGTCAAGATTTGCTTTTTTTTTTTTTTAAATTTGCTTTAGTTGTACACAATGCAATGCATTTTGCATTTATGTTTACGTGGTGCTGTGGTGCTGAGGATCGAACCCGGGCTGCGCACGTGCGAGGCGAGCGCTCTACCACTGAGCCACAACCCCAGCCCTCAAGATTTGCTTTGAGTCCTTGAGTGACTTACAGTTTTTTTCATATAGGTATTGGACATTTTTGTTGATTCCTCGGCATTTTGTCTTTTTTATTGCTATCGAATATGAGCATTCTCTTGAAAGTGCCATCACTGAAATCATTGGTGACATAACATGTAAAATTCAAACTTCCATTTGCGTCCTCATCCTGTGGACTTTTTCTGTGTTTTTGAAGCTATTGACTACTTTTTCTTTCTGGAAAGTCCCCCCCCATCCCCCCAAGCCCCAGGTTTTTTTCCTCTCTTCTTCCTTTTGATTCTTTTTTTTTTTTTTTTTTTCTTCGTTTTTAAACATCTTTAAGTGTTGAAATTGCCCAGAATTTGTGTTCAGTTTTCATCCTTGTTTGTGAGGGTAATCTCACAGTTTCCACTACAGGTCTCTGTCTTTACTATGCACGTTTGATCATCACGTTAATCTCAGTCTGGAGTTTGTGTTCTTCCGTGACCCATGGCACTCACTTTACACCACTGTGGTGCTTATTGTGCTGCATTCTGAGGGTCCTTCTGCTTATCTCTAGTCTCAGCTAGATTTGAGTTCCTCAGTTGGAAGAGTGTTGTCTCTATGGGTTCTTTGGCTAATCCTACAGAGTGAATAGTGGTGCACATACTCAAAAGTCAGGTTTTGAGTAGGAGTGAGTGGGATTTGGGGGAGTAAAAAAGATTGAGCTACCTTGTTGAGGGAGAGTTTGTGCTTGTTGAATATGAGAACATTTAAGTGGGCTATATTCAGGCATCATGAGCTATAGGATGTCCACTTAGAATAAGAAATAAGGATATGTTCTTGCATATGCAGTAGGTTTTTGGTAACTATTTATTGGTAATATATATCTGGAAGGGATGTCAATACTCAAAGCAACAAAATTAATTCTTTGTGTCAGATCCTTTATAGAGAGAAAAGTGTTCATTGGAAAGTGTGAAAAGAAAGTGAAGGGGAGGAGAAGTTAGAGGATAAAAGGAAATCCATGTCACAGAGCCAGAGAATAATAGAGTATTAAGGGTGTTACTTTAGATGTGTGATCAACAATAAGCTGGCTATATTAATTTGACAAGAATACAGTACTGACTTCAAAGCTTCTTTAGAGTATGAGAGTAAAAGAGATTTATAGATCGTAGAGGGGAAAATAGATGGTCAGAAACTAGAAACCTTGGATACAGCTGGTTTGAAACATTTTTCAGTGGAATGAGAAAAATA
The DNA here is from genome assembly GCA_025594165.1 of Tamias sibiricus. NCBI lineage: Eukaryota > Metazoa > Chordata > Mammalia > Rodentia > Sciuridae > Tamias > Tamias sibiricus. The sequence continues at coordinate 20,758,659 of CM046662.1, forward strand.
GATAATAGGAAAAAGAGAAATCACTGTGAAGGAGAAATCGTTTATAAAATGGGAAAGAGCTCTGCACATCCTTTGAAAGAAAGGCAAGGACTGGTGGCAAGCAGAGTGATTTGAAGGAGATGTAGAAGAGCAAGGGTCTTCTGGAGACAGAGAATAAAATCTTGACTCAAACAGATGGGACAGCCTTAGAAAAAGACATTGAGACTCCCGTTTCTTCCTTTGAGACTAGAGAGATGAGAGAATTGATGTAAAACAAATAAGTAGATATTGAGGAAAGCTAGATGATGGCAGGAATTGCATTGCACCTTGGTGTGCAGTATTTGATCATAAAGTAGAAAAATCTACACGGAAAGTGAAAAATGCTATATATTTTTAACAAGAACAAATCCATTATGATATTAAGGGTGCTGAATAAACTTTGGCAGTAAAATCAAAAACGTCAGAAATTCTTGAAACCTAACTGAAAAATAATTTATGTTAAGCTTTTTTCTAGTATAATTAATTGGAATCATATTTTATTTATCTCTCTCTCTTAATTTCTGCTACAGGTTATATCTTAAGTGTTGTGTTACTCACTTTACCCAGGCAGCATCTCGTCCAGCTTTATTTATATTTTTTGACTGCCCTGCTCCTCTATGCTGGACATCAAATCTCCAGGTAACAATGTGACCCCTTTTTTGAAATGTATACTGAGTTTATGACTTAGTTTAAAGTTTTCTTTTGCCAATAAAATTGCTGATAAAAATGAAAACTGGTATGAAAGCTAAGGCTTTGGTAAGTATCCAAAAAAACAGATAATTTTGATACTTGTTTTCTAATTAAATGTTGTCATTCAGAACTAATACCTGGGGTTATGTTCAAATTTTATTTCTGTTTAAAAATAAGCTTAATATGACACAGGCCTTGAGTTTATGTATAAGGATATTCTTGAACTTTTTTGTATTGCCGGATGAAAGAATTTTCTAAGACAGGCTATTAGAGCATCTTAACTCCTACAAACTTTATTTTCCTATAATTTTAGGAAGTCAACTTATTAATGTATGAGAATCACCCTAAGCTGCAATCATATAGAATGGGTGATTGACAGAAATTATTTGATAAGACTAATTGATTATCTTAGAATTTCTGCCTTTTCAACAATATTGTCTCTTTACTTAGGTCTGCTAGACCTTAATTTTAAGACTCAGGTCAGCCAGTTCATATGAGCTGCCTACCTTTGAAACATTGTCAAAATATAGGTGAACCAAAAGTGACACCATAAATGTGATAAGGTAGAATGAATTCTGGAGATTCCTCTTTTGAAACTTAGGTTTCATGAACTTTGATTGAATTGTACTTACTGTAATAAAATACTCCCAATTCAAAGAGGAGAGGCATTTAACTTTTTGTGTTACTACCTTTAACAGTCACCTGAAATTTTACCACCCAGAGATAGATTTGTTAATATTCTGGTGTTCTCTTCCAGTTTTTTCATACCTTTTGTTTCTCACTACTTCAGTGGAAATAAAAGAGTAAGAATAATTATAATAATTAGACAGTCAACTGGCTTTTGGGCGGCCCCTCTTGTAGAAGCAGGACCTTCATCTTCCTTAATATTTTATATATTTATCTCTCAAAGTTCTAGAGTAGTTTCCTTGAAACTCAAGTCTTCTGCTTTTTGACTCTTCTGTTCCTACCTAGTTGACTTTCTCTGCTCAGTGTGGTCCCTGGAGGGTGGTATTTTACTCTTTAATTATGCCACTATCCTTCCCCAGGGTATGCCATCTAATGTCACCATTGCAAAATCTACAGCTGTCAGAGTAGTGTTGCATCTCTTGTAATCCTCACAGTGTTCAAATCAAGCTATGTTTCACTTAACAATAGAGACAGTGACCTTTGTTTTGTGTTAAACATTTATGTCCTCAGGTCGACTCCTTCATGAAAACAATTTAAGTCCTTCCGGTAGCATCTCTGTAGAACTTTACTAGATGGAGGGCCAGTGGTCCTGTACTGACTTAGACAAAATTTTGTCCTCATCTAGCACCAGTGGCCATAACCCATACACAGTTTGTGTTGCATTACTTGGATACCTCTGAACTTCAGCTCAGGTTCTAGGTGGAGACACTTCTCCATCTTTAGTTTGTTCATTTTTAAACAAAATCCTATCTGTAGAGTATATGCAGGTGTTAGCATCTGAGTTCTGGATTCACTATCTTAGTGTGCAAATGAGTGCCTGAGTACCCAAGAGCTGTTCACATAGTTCCTGGATGGGTACTTGGATAGGCTCAAAATCTAGGTTATTTATTTACTGTTCTGTAACCTTGGATATTACGAGAGAGATAACTCTTTATTTTCTTCACCTATAAAATGACGTTATCTTGAAGGACTGTTGTAAGATTCAGTAAGATAAAACATGTACATTTTTAGCACAATTTCTGACATAAAGTAAGTACTTAATGAATTTTCATTCATATTATGTCTTGTTTTTAATGATAGAGAAATGTTTTGTGAGCCATTTTAGTGTATCATTAATCTTTAAAAAATGATTTTTTTAAATGGTAGAGTATTCCATGGTATAGTGATAAGTTGATAACTTTTTGGAGAGGATAAGATTTTGATGATCAACAAGAAGATCTCAAAGCTGAAGGTAGAGATATTAGAACTTTTATTAATTATAATTCTGGTTGAAAAAATATGAACCTGCCCTTTCCTTCATGATTTTTTTGTTTCTGTGTAGTTTAGTGGTATAGTGATGACTCAAATCATGTTGCTATATTTTTGTCCACAGTATCAACAATCTGCATTTTCAGAGAGGTCAAAATTCTGTTATGTAAAGACACAAAGCAGCTTCTGAGGTTTAAGAAAAAAACACTTTTTCTGACTCTTCTTGGGGTAATTTCAACTTTTTAGTTTTAGTTTATGAAATTTTTTTAATGTTTAAGGTTTATTTTCATTAATAAAACATTAAAATATATCAAGCAATAAAAATAATTTGAGTGGGGAAAATACTTCCTGTTCTTATTTCATTTTTGTCTTTATTATAATCCTTTGGTATTTGTAGATGAAAAATGAAGTAGGCAAGCAGCTGGGAAGGGACGTTCCTAGACTTTAACTTAAATATAGGTTTTCTAACTCTTCCTTCAGTTGTCTTCAGGAGGCAGCATAATTATGGAAAGAATATTTGTTTTAGGGTTAGTTTTACTGCTTGGTGAATATGTTACCTCAGCAAATTACTTCTTTGGCACAATAGACAATGCTTATCTTAGAGTTTTGGCATTAAGTGAATGAATTTCAAAATATGGCACATTTAATATTTTTCCTCAGTATAAGTTATACTGTATGGTGCTTTCTTACAAAAGGTTAGAAAAGACATGCTGTCCTTGAATAATTCGTGACTTTTAATAAATATTGAAGTTTGAACTTGCCATATTTATAAGATATTGACACTATTTATATTTAGAAGACTTTAGTTTTAAAAATACAATGGTTCAAATTTCATGGGGCAGCTTTAATAACTTTCTTTAAAAAATAGCTTTATTAAGATATAATTTACATACCCCTTTATGGTATGCGGCTCATTGGTTTTTAGTGTATTTGCAGAGTTGTGCAAACTATCACCACAATCGATTTTAGATTTTTACTGCCTCATTAACATTCACTCTCTGTTTCCCACCATTCCTGTTCCCAGCTGTAGGCAATCATCAGTCTTATTTTCTGTCTCTTCGATTCAATTAGCTTATTTTGGATTGTACCAAACATAGTCCTTTACATAGTCCTTTGTACCTGGTTCTTTCATTTAGCAGGGTTTATACATATTGTAACATGTATCAGTACTTTATTTCCTTTTCTGTCCAAATGATAGTCCATTGTATGGATATGCTGCATTTTGTTTATCCATATATCATCTGTTGATGGGCATTTGGGTTTCCACTTTTTGGCTGTTACGAATAATGTTATATAAATTTTCTTGTGGACATGTGTTTTGTTTTTGTTTGTTTGTTTTTTGGTACCAGGGATTGAACTCAGAGGCACTTGACCACTGGGCCACATCCCAGCCCTTTTTTGTATTTTATTTAGAGACAGAGTCTCACTGAGTTGCTGGCTTTGAACTCACGATCCTCCTGCCTCAGCCTCTCCCAAGTGCTGGGATTACAGGCATGCGCCACTGTGCCCGACTGGACATGTGTTTTTTATTTTCCTTGGGCATTTACCTTGCAGTGGAATTGTGGTCTCTATACTTAACTTTTTGAGAACTGCCAGAATTTTTTGTTGTTGTTGCTGTTATTTTTTAATTTTTATTTTTTTTTGGTACTGGGTACTGAACTCGGGGGCTTAGCCACTGAGCCACATCATCCCTTTTTTATATTTTATTTAGAGACAGGGTCTCATATTTTAGGGCCTCTCTAAGTTGCTGAAGCTGGCTTTGAACTCACAGTCCTCCTGTCTCAGCCTCCTGGCCTGCCAGATTGTTTTTAAAATGGGAACACTATTTTGCATTTCTCCTAATAGTGTCTGCAAGTTCCAGTTTTTCCACATCCTTGTCTACATTTATTGGTGTCTTGTCATTTTTAGTAGAGTCATCATAGTGAAGATGAAGAGATGTTTCATTGTTCTTTTGATTTTCATTTCACTTTTGGCTAATGGTGTCAAGCCTCCTTTCATGTTTTTGTTCACCATTTGGAAATCTTATTTGGAAAATGTTAGTTCATTTTTCATTGATTTTATTCATTATTTTTATACATTATTTAATTGGGTTGTCTTTTATTGTTGAGTTGTAGAAATTCTTTATATATTCTAGAAACAAGTCCCTTCTGCTTATAACTGAATAAAATCTTTTTTCTTCTTAAAGCTCTTTTTTCATTTGTGCACTTTGTGGACTACTGACAATCAGTCCTAAGCACTAATAAACTAAACACTTTGATACTTCTCCAATCCACTGTGATAGCCTCTTCTCTTTTAACTTAAATTGGGAGCATAAAGACTGTAAGGTGTATGAAAAAGGCTCAAATATAGCTTGCAACTAGAAAGATTCTTGGTATAAAAAAGCACATGAGGGGCTGGGTTTGTGGCTCAGCGGTAGAGTGCTCGCCTAGTACGTGCGCGACCCGGGTTTGATCCTTAGCACCATGTAAAAATAAAAAGGCATTGTGTAAACTAAAACAAATAAATAAATATTAAAAAAAAAAAAAGCACATGAGTTATGAGTTACACAAACAACAAAACCTAGGAGCTCACTATTCCATTAACTGATTGAAGACCTTTATACAATAGCCTGTTAAGCAATCTAAGTCTCTGAACAACCTGGGAACAATCTGTACATTCTGGCCACTTATGGGAAGCTTTCAAAAGATGTTAATTAGGAAACCTAATCTTTCACACAAAACAAAGTGGTAGCCCTCCGAGTTATCTTTTGCAATATGGACAAACAAAACACCACTCAATACAAGAGATCCAAGATGCTAATATGTTTATTTAAATACCTGTATTTAAGTAAGTATTACATGTGCACAAACATATACTTACTATGCAACTGAATTGTTTATCTACACAGTGTTTATTTAAATTGTTTCTCTAGCTGCTTTCTGGACTCCCAGATATTTAGTCAATTTTATTTTATTCCTATCAAAATTAAAAGTTCAGTATTTAAACAATAAAATTTATTTAATGATTTCTTTGTTTATAATAATGGTTCTCAACTAAGGACAATTTTTGTCCCCCAGGAAACAAAGTCTAGGGACATGTTTTGGTTGTCACAACTGCAGTTTTCACAATGTGACTTAATAATGGTAAGGATAAATGTTGCTCCTAGTTAGCAAGCCTTACCACAGCAGGGACTATGTTTCGCCTACCATAGTATCCACAGGCCCTAACAGTGTAATGCATTATGTATAGCAGTTTCTTTTTTTTTTTTTTGTGGTACCGGGGATTGAACTCAGGGGCACTCGACCACTGGGTCACATCCCCAGCCCTTTTTTGTATTTTATTAGAGACAGGGTCTCACTGAGTTGCTAAGTGCCTCGCCATTGCTGAGGCTGGCTTTGAACTCGCGATCCTCCTGCCTCAGCCTCCCAAAGTGTTGGGATTACAGGCGTGCGCCACCGCGCCCGGCCAGTTTCTTTACAAGTTGAAAAAAAGTGTGCAGAGCATATTAATTTTCCTTAGAAGTTTTGTTATATGATATTGGAATTTAAGGTAAGAAACTCTAAGGATAAGCTTTTAAAAAGAAGCTAAAGAAGGCTTTAAAATAATGCAAATAGTTTACAAATGTCTCAATAAGAATTTCCAGAATATTGTTGAGTTTGCTGAGTTATATTATAAAACATCCACAGTATGATGACAGAATCAAATGGAAGAGAAAACATGACAGGGAACTCCTCTCTGCTGTCTCCTTTGCTCCTCACCAAGAGAGCTACTGGGAAGAGAGCCCTTCTGGGCACCTTTTGGCTTTCCCCTTGAGGATAGGGCTCTTGTGTTGATGCTCCTTAATTGAAATGAAATTAACATACTATAAAATTAACCATTAAGGTGGCATATAATACATTCATATAGCTATCACCTTTATCTAACTCTGGGACATTTTAAAATAAAGCCTGGTGTTCATTTAACAGTTGGTCCTACCTTCCCCTTCTTCTAGCCTCTGGCAACCCCAATGTGCTTTCTGTCATTGTGGGATTTTCCTGTCCCCTGTTTAAACTGGATCTATTACATTCATATTTGGTATGGCCAAAAAGAAATTGCTTGACTTTAGAGACCTAGGTAGTACTGGGACTCAGAGTTATATGTCTTTTAAATATAATTTTACTTCTTTAAGGGCATTTTGAAACACTTTGTAAAAATGGTATTTAACTTGAAATTTCATAATTCTAATTGTTTCCTTCTCAGAACTGCATAAAATATAGTAATTGTATTGGGGTTACCTATAATATTCAGGAATGTATGTGTTCTTTGCATATATATATAGGAGTAACTCAACCACAACGTGGTTGACATTTGATGCCAGATAATTCTTTGTTCTGGGGAAATGTCATGTGCATTGTAGAAGGTTTTACAGCATCTTTGGCTTTTTCCTACCAGGTACCAGTAGCACCCTTTTTTCCTCCCCCCATTTGTGATAACCAAAAATGTTTCCAGACAGCACAGATATCCTCTCCAAGGCAGAATTGCTCCTGGTTGACAAACACTGCATTAAAATTATTATTATTGAGAATCTGGATTTTTCTTTCAGTAGAAAGAGACTGAATATATTACGTGTTAGAAATAGTCATTAGAGAGTGAAATGGAGAATTGTTAAATCACCTGTGGAGCTTAGTCAGCCACTGACTTTTATAATCATCCGCCAAACTGCTCCTATTTAAAAAAAACATTAGGGGGCTGGGGTTGTGGCTCAGCGGTAGAGAGCTCGCCTAGCACGCCCTGGCTCCATCCTCAGCACCACGTAAACATAAATGCATTGCATTGTGTATAACTAAAGCAAATAAATAAATATTTTTAAAAAAAACATTAGTTTTAAATTTTGAATTTGTCAATACTCAGCTGCTTGATTATGTAAGGGTCATTCCTTGTTTGGCTATGCTATGCTAAAGGAATTCAACTTGATTGCCTAACAGGAAGTAATTTCATGGAAAAAACAATGAATTTGAGTTTGTTCAGAAATACTGAAAACATTCAAATTATTTTAAAGTACAATGAATAATCCATTTAACAGTTGAAGAAAAGAGGAAGGAATTCTTTTACATAAATTTTCCTTCTTTGATGCCAAAAGAACTTAAGACAACTATTTTCTGTAATACTACTCAGCTTTCTAATAACAAAATAAATTCTCCATTTTTATGCTTCCTGCTTATATTTTCTCAGAGTGTAAAAGGCTCTTATATTACCACTTAAAGCTTACTATTTCTCACTAGTCACATGCTGAATATTTTTTGATATAGTATTTGTTTCAAAATAAATGTGTAATCTATGTATTGTAATTCTCATTGCAAATTCTCATGGATTTTAAAAAATGACTTCTTTTTTTTTAGTTCTGGGCCTGGAACTAAGGGGGCGTTACACATGGTAGGCAAGTACTTTATCACTGAGCCACAGTCCCAGCCCCAAAATAACAATTTTTAAGGTTGTGCTGCTGTGAATTATTTTTTCAATTAGTTTGTGGTTTTATCTGTAACTAATGAAATATATTGGGGGGACACACTTTGGGGGAAATAAGAGAGGTGATGGTGGAAGCAACAGAAGGGGAAATTAATGTACTGTGATTAGGTGTTTTCATACTAGCATAGAGGGATGGTGTTTCAACTGACTTTTTATTGGGCACAAAATATTGAATAAGGCCATGGAAAAAGGGAAATCAATATGTTGTGGAACTTTGGCAGCCTTCTCTGCATAGTAAAATTCAGTTTCAGTAAACTGAATCTGTTTCCAGTACTTGGAAAAAGAGATGAAGGCCATCCCTATATAATTCTTTAGTTTTTTTAGTGCCGGGGATTGAACCTAGGGGCACTTAACCACTGAGCCACATCCCAGCCTTTTTTTTCATATTTTATGTAGAAACAGGGTCTCTCTGAGTTGCTGAGGTTGGGTTCAAACTCCTGATCCTCTTGCAGCTCAGACTCCTGAGCTGCTGGGATTATCGGCATGCCCCACTGCACCCAGCTATCCCTATATAATTTTTTTTTTTTTTTTTTTTTTTTTGTGGTACCGGGGATTGAACTCAGCGGCACTCGTCCACTGGGTCACATCCCCAGTCCTTTTTTTGTATTTTATTTAGAGACAGGGTCTCACTGAGTTGCTAAGTGCCTCGCCATTGCTGAGGCTGGCTTTGAACTCGCGATCCTCCTGCCTCAGCCTCCCAAAGTGCTGGGATTACAGGCGTGCGCCACCGCGCCCGGCCCTATATAATTTTTTTTAGCTAAACTTTTTCTTAACTGTAGAAGTTATTAATATGTATTTGAGAATGCTGTGATTAAGCTGCTTCTTTCCGCCATCCAATACATTCTTACTATTTTTCTTCTTTAGGGACTATGTTAGGAGTGAACTGGAGTCTGCCTATGAGGGACCAATGTATTTAGAACCTCTCTCCATGAATCGATTTACCACTGCCTTAATAGGTATGTATCATTAAAGTCTTAAAAGTGTTGGTAGGAACCAATGAGTCTGAGTCCATTCTTTAGTATCTTAAGGTAAAATTGGTGTGTATTTTTTTTTTAAATATTTATTTATTTGCTTTAGTTGTACACACAATGCGTTTATTTGTACGTGGTGCTGAGGATCGAACCCGGGCCGCGCACGTGCTAGGCGAGCGCTCTACCGCTGAGCCACAATCCCAGCCCTGGTGTGTATTTTTTTTAAAAATGCAAAAATTCCAAGTTATTCATGATGATTTTTTTAAGTACAGTAGTTGTTTAATGTCGTATTTTCTTAATCTTCCCCCCACAAATAGGTGTTTCTGTTTTTTTTATAATCATATTGTTCATACCTTATAGTTTCTTGTGTTTTTTTTTTTTTAGTGTTTTATTGAGTATTTGGGAAAATTAATTTTAAACAGTGCTATTTGAAAGATTAAAATAAAATATACATCTTAAATCTACTCATTGTTTAAAGTCATCACAGTTTTGTCAAAAATAAATTGCCAGAAATATTAAGAACTTTAGATGTGATTGAATCACTTGAGCAGAATATTAAATTTGAAGTGTTGGCTAAGGCTTAAAAAAATATCCATACAGTTGCTACCAGACTGCACCATGCCAGAGTTCAAAAAACTGTGTTCCAGAAAACCTATTTTGTGAATCTTAAACTAACCCTTGTAGAAGGTATTAAAAAGCTGAATATTGGAGCTTGAAGAATTTCTTTGAAGAGGACTGTTTTCTGATATCCCTCCCCAGCCCTTTGCATATAGAGTGGACCATTTGGAGGGGCCCCTGTCTTCTGTGGTGTGGGGATTACCGTGGACTGATTCAGACCTGCAGGATCTAAGCTGCGCTGTCCAGAACTCACCATAGGTGGCTACTGAGTACTTGAAATGTGACTCTTCCAGATTCAGATGTGCTGTGTGTGTGAAAACACACACTCAGTTTCTACTTAGTCCAGAAAAGGGTGTAAAATATCTTTTAATTTTTAATATGAGTTGAATGTATATATAATAATATTTTAGATGTATTGATTAAAATATATTTTTACTGTTATCTGTTTCTCTTAGCTTTTTGAAATGACTTTTAGAAAATTTTAAATTATGTATATGGATTTGTGTTGTAATTCTGATGGGATATAAAAGGATAACAGTGAGCTGGCTGCCTGTAGAGTTTTTTTTTTTTTTTTTTGTGTGGTACCGGGGATTGAACTCAGGGGCACTCGACCACTGGGTCACATCCCCCAGACCTTTTTTTTGTATTTTATTAGAGACAGGGTCTCACTGAGTTGCTAAGTGCCTCGCCATTGCTGAGGCTGGCTTTGAACTCGCGATCCTCCTGCCTCAGCCTCCCAAAGTGCTGGGATTACAGGCGTGCGCCACCGCGCCCGGCTGCCTGTAGAGTTTTTTGACTGGAAAGTGACAATGCCTTGTAGGTTTGTGTTGTGGGAATATTTGTTAGGCTAGAAAGAGTGTAAAATTTTGTTATGGATGTACCTTAATATGCATATGAGACATTATTTTCTTAATCAGTGCTTTACGTGTCACAACCCAACTAAGATTCAGTGAATAAGGAAATAAAATAATATCTATAAAGTATTAAATGGCATTTTTCTTCTGACTTTGATTTTAAGGTAACTTCCTACTCCTTTTCTTCCATTTCAAAATAAACATTTATTGAAAAACAAAATACTTTGAATATGCCATGACCTCATAGGGTTGCAAACTTCTTGGAGATATTTCTATTAGTGGAATCTTGGAATCCAAAGATTGTGATTTTGATTTATTTATAATTACCAGTTGGCACAGGCACATCAAGAAAGCAGTTTACTCTTGTGGAGCTCCAGGGGAGATTCCACTAATAATATGACTCCTCCTTTCTTTCACAGAATATTTTGTATGAGTCATATTCTCTGAAAGAAGACAAGTGAAGCTTGTAATGCCAGAGCTGAGCATTACATGTGCTGCTGACTTAGACTTTTGGGAATTTCAGAGATTAGGAGAAGTTTACATCATGCTGAACAAGAAAATTTATTGTAGCTCTGAGTACAATAAAGTAAGAAATGCCAGAATGAAAATTTCTTACCATTCCTAGTAGTAAAGCATTTCTTCCAAGCCTCTCTTTCAGTTTAAACTAATTCTAATTTTTTAATCAAAGAAATATGCTTGTTTTTAATCATCAAAATATGCCACAATTTTATGATGAAAATAAGCTCTCTCCTGCATCACCCCTCCATTCTCTGGAGTCCTTCCCCAGAGGCTGCTTCTTTCAACTCTGGTCATTTCTCACCTGCTGTTTTGTCTTTTCTTCCTTTCTAGAAATCCTGTTAATTGGATTTGGATCCTAGTTTGGACCCTTAATTTTCTTACTATTGTATTTTCCTCCATTTAAGCTGGTTGGCCTTTTCTCTCTACATATGGTTGGGGGTTGGGAGAGGCAGGTTTATTTTCTGAGATTTCCCAACTTTTATCTTGTAATCCTTTTGTTTTTGTGTTTTGATTTTTGTTATGTAATTTTCATATTTAAGAGCTTATTTTCCTTGAATGCTTTTATCATGATAGTCTTTATTTCTTAGGGTATATTATTTATATTTTTGAAGGTATTACTTTGAGACTTCCTTTTGCTACTTGCATTCTCTTCATTTCCTCTGAGGTCTTGTTTCTGTTGTCCGTTTTGGTCTTTGTCTTTCATGAGAAACCAGTGTTTCTCAAGCCTGGATTAGAATCACCTGGGGAAAAAACAAAGAAATATAAAACCAATGCCTAGGCTACATTTGAGACTGATAAAACCATAAGTTTTACTTAACTGTCTAGGGATCCTCAACCTATCATTGTATTAAAGGGAGTTGCTAAGTTGTTGGAATTTCTTCAGGGCTTGCCAACTAGTGTGTCAAGTGGGACTGGCTGTTAGAGGGGGGTACCCCAAGGTGTTAGTCTTTGTAATCCTTTTACTTGGACTGGTCAACTTTCTCAGAATAGGGGAGGCAGCTGGCAGTGGCTAGAACTGAGTGCTGAGAGCTGAGTAATAAACTTAACAGCAGTGTTTTGGGATCTGGAGAGATCTCATCTCTTGAGGTATAGCTTTTTTTTTTTTTTTTTTTGTACCAGGGATTGAACTCAGAGGCACTCAACCACTGGGCCACATCCCCAGCCCTTTTTGTATTTTTTATTAGAGACAGGGTCTCACTGAGTTGCTAAGTGCCTCGCCATTGCTGAGGCTGGTTTTGAACTCGCGATCCTCCTGCCTCAGCCTCCCAAGTGCTGGGATTACAGGCATGTGCCACCACGCCCTGCTTGAGGTATAGCCTTTTATTTTCATCTGGACAGCTCCCTCCCTCTGTTGTGGGTTGTGTATAGTGTCCAGGAGCTTCAGTTTCAGTGTATTCAAAATGCAAACGTTAGTCTTACTCCAGGTTAGGGGAAGAAGGCCTCCCTGGAAACACAGTGAGTGGTCTCCTTTGTTTTCTATCTTCCAAAATGATGTTGACATAATCTGTTTTGGTGACCTCACCTCTTGTTTCTTCTCTTTTCTAAGCCTTATGAATATTGTTCGCATTTGGATACAAATTATTTAGAAGGACACTGGATACAAGTTGTTTAATACTTTGAAGGAGAAAATAACACATTTTATAACATAGTAGATTGTTATAGATGTTCAGCCTTGTTTAGAATTTGTTGCCATTTTTATATTTTTCTCTGGGTAAAGCACAAACATAACTGCAAATGTTGTTTTGCTTTTCATTGGCAAGAAGGAAGAAAATATGAATAAGTGATTTATAAATTAATCTAGAAGATAATATGTTTAAGAATCTTCAAGAAATTGTGAAAAGAGCCATGAGGGAGTTGTTCAGTCACTGAAATGGAACAGGGTGCACTGTTAACAGTGTATCATTGGGAAAAAACTGGCAAGTTCCTACACAAACCCAAATATGTAAAAGATTTCAGAGTATACTGAAGTGGCATTTCAAATTAAGAAGAAAATAATGGATGATTCTGATAACTAGTTTTGAGACAATGGACTGAACATCTGGAAAGAACAGACTTCGATCTTTACTTTCTCTCTTACTCCAAAATAAATTCCAAATGTATTAGTTTTTAAATTAAAAATTACTAAAAGGAAATGTAGGTGAGTATTTGTATAATGTTGAGTAGGGAGAGCCATATAATTAATCATTGCGTAAAAGTAGAAACATTTCTTTAGGAAAAAATTGATTTGTTTACTTTCAATGAAACTTGTTAAGAATGAAGTTATTTAAAATATAAATTCAATCAGCTGATGGGATTTATATTTTGATAAACACTGATACATATTTCAATAGAAAAAATGACTAAAGAATGGGAACAAAATTTCACCAAATAATTGCAAGTGTTTTTATATACTTATTGGTAATGTTCAATTCTATTGACAACCAAAATATGAAAGTTCAAAAACCTTAGAAAATATTTCTTGTTCTCCCATTCTCTAGATTATACTCACTGTGGGCAAACCAGTAAGAAAATGTGCATCTTGTATACTAGCTAACTTGTTTCTGGAGGACAGTCTGACAATATGTATCAGAGGCCTTAAAAAAGTCTCTTGTGATTCAGTAATTCTACTTTTAGGAATTTAGCTTAAGAAAATGTTAGGAAATGTGCCCCAAGTAGTAAGCCTATGCTAGCATGTCATAAATGTATAATGGTGTTTTAAATGTACTAGCTTATTCATACAAAGCACTTCATAATTATGAAGTATTAGGAAAAGGACAAATGCTAATATTTTATTACATGCATTATTTAATATACTACACAACTTTTAGCCATATGTATTAGCATGGAGAGATGTATAGTGTGTTAAATGAAAAATGTTCATTGTGAAATAGTTTTACTGTCACCTCTATATAATTATTGCATAAAATAAGTGTAGAAAAGCTAATATGTAATATGAGGAGCTCACTACTGAGCACTTGCTAGGTTTAGATACAGTGCTAAAGCTTTACATATGTAATACTTCATTTAATAAATTAGGGTATTCATAGTGCCACCTTTGGGTGGTGGAAGGATAAAAGATAAAAATGTTCTTTCTGTTTTTGTTTCTGTGTATTTCTAACTTTTTATAGTTACCATGTTATAATCATAAGAGAGAATCTGTTTCAACTTTCCAGTTTTAAATTGTATGATTGACTTATTTGGGAGGTTTATATGGTACTGGTTTAATTAAAATTAATTATTTTTAATAATTTTTAATTAAAGGTTTTTTTTAAAAAAAAAAATCCTCAGAAGTAGTGTAATCTTGGGCAAGTAGGTGTATTTCTTGGATTTTATGTTTTTACCTATAGTCCTGATCAGTTAAATATTGAGTACCTTTAGAAAAGGATCTAACTATGAACAGTAGCAACTGGATTATTATAATATTGAATTAGATGTTTTAAAGAACTTTCTTCATGTTGTAAATGCAATCAGATGTGATGAAGACCAGTGGAGATTTATGTTGCTTTTTTCTAATCAGCCCAAGTGATTTAGTTTTCAGCATTCATAATACATGTGAATATGTAATTATAGTCAGATGAAGTTGAAATTTGATTTAAAATATTATACAGTAGATCTGGACTTCTCTAAAAGCTGTGTTACCATCATTATCAACAGTATGTTTACTTCTGTGAATACCAAATGCTTAAAATTAAATGCATTCTATCCCGTTTTAGGTCAGTTGGTGGTGTGTACTTTATGCTCCTGTGTCATGAAAACGAAGCAGATTTGGCTCTTTTCAGCTCATATGCTTCCTCTGCTAGCACGACTCTGCCTTGTTCCTCTGGAGACTATTGTTATTATCAACAAATTTGCTATGATTTTTACTGGATTGGAAGTTCTCTATTTTCTTGGCTCTAATCTTTTAGTACCTTATAACCTTGCTAAGTCTGCATACAGAGAATTGGTTCAGGTAAGATTATTACACACAGGTGAATAAAATTTTACATAAACATTAATAGAGCTCATTCATTTTTATTTCACAGTCATAGTTATAACATTCTTTTTTACAGCTTCAAAACAGTGACTATTTTCAGCTCAATTAAGAGCATCTGAGATTCTTTCTTGGATGTTCTCTTGAGAAGGTGATAAAGGGAAATGATTGTCTGAGAGAGGATTGTTTGGGTTTATATCCCAGAGCTGCTGTTGCCAACTGTATAACTTTTGGGATAATCACTTATCTTTACTTTCTGTAAAATGGAGCTAATAACAACATTATACTTTCCTCATAAGGTTGCTATAAGACTTAAGTCATTTTAGTGCCAGACAGATATATGTTGGCTGTTGTAATGAAGACAAAAATAATACAGAATTACATATCTAGAAGTCAAATCCCAGTTTTTTCCCTGATTATATTCCTGCTGTGACCATAGTTTCTTCTCTTTGTTTACTTAATTTACTTAAACTGAAAAGTTAAAAAATAGTTGTTGGTTATACTATGGATGAATTTCATTTGGATACAATGCTAGAGCTAACTTTGTCAACATAAAATGCCTCTTGCAATAAATAGTCTTTCCCTTTCTTTTTTTTTTTTTTTTTTTTTTTTAATCTTAGAAAAATTACTCCCAGGCACAAACTAGACTTTTGGGAGATAAATGTTTTTTGATTTATTTTTCAGTTTCAGTGTATAAAATAGATCTAAACCTGACATATGAAAAGTGTGGTAACATACTTATTCTCTTCTGCCTCTTGACCATGTATGTTACCAGAAGGTACTGGAAGCTCTCAGATTGACCACACTACTGACCTAGGTGCTTTCTTATGCCTAAGGGGCAGGTCTTTAAGAAAAAGTTGCCTTAGCTCTGGGCCTAAGCCTGATTCTTTTTTTTTTTTTTTTTTTTTTTTTTTTTTGTCTTAACACAATGATTAACTTGGGTGGTTTCCCAGAAGTGCATATTTCAAAGAAGAGGAGATTATTTCCATGCTCAGTATAGAGACGCTTCCTAAGGAGGGGTTGTAGTTGTATTCCAAGTGAGAATGATAAGTTTAATAGCTGTACTTTTTTTCTTTTTAATTTTATATTGTGGCACTATTCTAATTTGATAAACAGGAGATATTTAATAAACCTTTATTGAATATTAAATATGTAATATGCATAAGACAGAGTCCATTTTTTCAATGTTATGTGTACTCCCTTGTTTGCCATAGATTTATGCATCAACAGGATGAGTAGTTGAAAATAAATTATAGGTTATGAAATTTATGACTTAGGAAGAATGGATAAGCAAGAAATGGAAAGTCATGCTTTTTAGTGGTTTGTTCCTTGAATGGAAAAAAGGGAATGTACTCTCTACCTCTTAATAATCTGCTTGCCTCTAATAATAATTTTATATCTAATCAAGCAATTTACTTTAACAATATTTTCTAGTTGGGAAAAGTAGAAATTAGTTGTGTCTAGGCTGTAGAAAAGAATTGTTTTACTGATGAAAAAATATAAAATTAAATAATCTGCAAGTCACTGTACTTGAAGCTCTTTTACATCTTTTTAAAATATACTGGTATCACACTGAGAGATGCTGGCAAGACCAGTTGGCTGCTGAGGTAGGGTTTTGTTGGCTGCCTGGCAGAACCCTACTGGGTTTCCTGGCTTAGTAACAATATAGAAACTTTGTTACAGCTATGATCTTAGATTCCATCAGATTCTGACATTTGATTCTTTTTTTTTTTTTTTTTTTTTGGTGGTACCAGGGATTGAACTCAGGGGCACTCGTCCACTGGGTCACATCCCCAGCCCCCCCCCCTTTTTTTTTTTTTTTTTTGTATTTTATTTAGAGACAGGGTCTCACTGAGTTGCTAAGTGCCTCACCATTGCTGAGGCTGGCTTTGAACTCGTGATCCTCCTGTCTCAGCCTCCCAAAGTGCTGGGATTACAGGCGTGCACCACCACGCCCAGCTGACATTTGATTCTTGCTCATCAGTTCCACTAGAGATTGTTTTATAACTGGAAAATGAATTTATTGAGTTATAGTAGATTATTAAGCTTTTTAAAGGTGTACCCTTTTCCTGGTATTAATGCACTTGGCAAGCAAGATTGAGAACTATGGTTGATGAGTGTACCCAATAGGATCAAAGGGAATTTATTCATCTGGGGGAAAGGCTTGCTAGCTACCATGTTCTGTAGTAACATAGATTTCTCCAGTGAGTAAGTATTTTGTCTTCTACTGAACCACTTCTCATCTATGACATTCCTGAGTAAACCTTGAAAAAAATGTTTTTCTGATTCTCTTTTTCCTATCCCCTCAATCAATATTGTATTATTTGTGTTGGTTCTGATTAATTTGATTAAATACAAGTGTTTACCAAGTTTTCTCAAACTCCCTCAGGGGTGGTTCTGTTCTGAATGTGATCTTTCTTTGATCTTACCCTTGAACCACTAGAGCAGTTTGCTGTTGTCATCAGATGGTGTGTGAAGTGTTAATAATAATATGAAAATGAATAAATTTTAATAAACATGATTTGCTATGTAAAGAGCTAACTTTAAAAGAATTTAGCTGAAACAGTCTTGCAAAAGAAAAAAGAAAATTGTAATTTTTACTTTAAGTATTTCAGATTAAATTCTTTTAAGTGTTTAAAAGTATCCATTGAGGGTGATGAAAAATGTTTTCCTGTCTTATTTTCTTATTCAGGTAGTGGAGGTATATGGCCTTTTAGCCTTGGGAATGTCCTTGTGGAATCAGCTGGTAGTTCCTGTTCTTTTCATGGTTTTCTGGCTTGTCCTATTTGCTCTTCAGATTTACTCCTACTTCAGTACTCGAGATCAGCCTGCATCGCGTGAGAGACTTCTTTTCCTTTTTCTTACAAGGTAAATAATAAGAACCAATGGTACTGTATATTATCTTAGGAAGAGAAAACTTCGATCTAGGAATAACAATTTTTGCAAATTACTTTTTGAAGTCATGTTATATGACTTCATATTTAATTAAGATAGGATTTTCATTCAGTGGCTACTGAGGCCTGGCAATTAAAAGTGTATGCTAATGAAAGCGTGGGGATATGTTTGGCTGCCCTGGGGATTAAAGTATAGCAAATGATTTGTGGAAGTGTATATAGCAAAATATAAAAGTATTTTCTCAATTTTAAGTTAAATTACTGGGTCAGTAATTACCAGGAAAATGTTATTTAAAAAATCACTATCACTTATTATTTAATATATCACATTGCCAAACATTGCCTCTCACATTTAATCTTTCTAGTAAATTGGAGACAGAAGTACCTTTAGCGTCATTGCCATTTTGTAGCTGAGGACACTGTACCAAAAGTAAACTTGAAGGTGACACTGTTACAAGAAATAGAGCTAACATTCAAACCCCATCTGAGTTCAGAACTTGTGACTTTTCTGTACTCTGTGTCCTCATATTTTTAATGTTTTGCTTCAGAACTGACATAGTGTTAAATAATTGGTGAAATGGATAAGTCATAGTACTTTACTCTTTAACCCAACAGAATTCTAAGACTTGCTTTTTAAATTTACTGGGTCCTTTTAAGTCTTGGGACAGTTGAGTCCTTTTCCTAGCACACTGTCTTTAGTATGAGCTTATACCAGATTCATGTTTGTCATTTTTTCCACTCTGGATATACATCTTGGTTCCCTGTTTCATTGTTACTTTAAAAGACAATAATGAAAATTATAAAGACAGGTAAAAGTTCTGAGTTCCAGTTATTAGAGCCATTGCTATTCAGCTATCCAGTATGATGGAGGACCATGTATTAAGTGGTATAGGTAATGAGGAGTTTTTAAGACAAATTTATAGTCCTAAAGGAGCATGTTATCAGTTAAGATGGAAATTATTAACAAATCTAAATATCTATAAAAATGTGATGGGGTGATATCTATTTTAAAATGTAGGATAAACTTACTGATAGAAGTCAGATTTTGTACTTTATGAAAATGAATCACTTTTTTTATTATAAGTAGCTGTATAAGCATAAAGTAAGTTGATGTCAAAGTCAGATACATTTTAATGACCGATTCTACATTGAATAAGTTTAATATTTGATTTTATATAAGTATTATGGAGGTTTTATGCAGAAATTTAAATGATCCAAAAAAAAAAAAAAGAAAAAATGTATACAACTGTGGTTAAAATAGTAACTGCAACATGGGACTGGAATCCATCATGCTTTAAGTCAAATTATCTATTTGAATTCATGATCAAGTTATATATAGCATAATTATTTTAATAGGTTTAACAAGTTACTAAACTGTGAATGGATTTGGATTTATTTACAAAGCAGAAAAATAATACTAAGATTTTGGATACCATACCAAAATAATTATCCTCTCTTTTTTTTTTTATACATAGCCAAGATGGATTATCCTTTCTCAATATAAGAATATTTTGATTTGGTTTTAGTTGAGATGCTCCCATATTGGTTCTTTTTGTTAATTTTTGTCTCTAAAAGTTATTCTCTGTCCTTGATGCTTTTGTGTGCCAGGTTATATTTATGTGTTTCCTTTCCAAAAAACAGCTTATTTACCAAAAGAAGATTAGAAGTTTACCAGAATACCCTAAACAAATAAACAGAAAAGCACACACAAACAACTAAAAAAAAAAACGTGTTTTGTTTACAGCTAGAAAGTAGAAACTGAAAACAATAAAAATGTCTCTTACTGAAGAGAGAAAGGAAGAAAAGTTTTATAAATTTCTAAAACTCTTACTTCCTCAAAGCTCAGTTTGAAACCTTTGAATCCTTTAGTATGCTCTCTTTTGAAAAATAACAGCACATTGTTTTCTGAAGAGAAGAATGTGCTCTTCTTGCATATGTAATTAGATCATATAATTTGGGTGTAAGAGATTTCTCTAAATATGAAGACAGGAATACAAATAGTGATTCTCATTTTTGTTTAAACATTTTATAATGATTCCTGGGAAGAAAACGTCAAATTCAGAAATTTAGATTTGTAGAAATGTCATGAAATTATTTATTATTTTAGCTATCAACTACTATGGTGGATATTTTGGCTTCTAGCAGAAAACCAGACACACTTTTTCCTCATAATGTGAATAGGTCTGTATAACATTAGTTGCTTTTACATAAAAACCAATTTATAAGCAATTGTTTAGGAAAATAACTATATAAAAATATGGAGCTACACTGGGCACGGTGGCGCACGCCTGTAATCTCAGCACTTGGGAGGCTAAGGCAGGAGGATCATGAGTTCAAAGCCAGCCTCAGCAATGGTGAGGCACTTAGCAACTCAGTGAGATCCTGTCTCTAATACAATTTTTTTAAAAAAGGGCTGAGGATGTGGCCCAGTGGTTGAGTGCCCCTGAGTTCAATCCCCGGTACAAAAAAAAAAAAAAAAAAAAAAAGCTACATAGTAAATGATAGGCATTGATTTACCTAAATGAATTTCTCATATATACAAATGAAAATTCTCTGAAATTCTAAAGCTTAATATATATGTGTGTATGTGTCTGTATAAAATTATATATAGGTGCTGTGTAAATGCTAAATCTAACTCATTATTACATAATAGTTCATATTATTTATAATATATACCTAAATTAATATCTAATATCTTTTTTTTTTTTTTTTTTTTTGGGGGGGGGTACCAGGGATTCAACTCAGGGGCACTTGACCACTGGGTCACATCCCCAGCCCTTTTTTTGTATTTTGTTAGAGACAGGGTCTCACTGAGTTGCTAAGTGCCTCGCCATTGCTGAGGCTGGCTTTGAACTCGCGATCCTCCTGCCTCGGCCTCCCAAAGTGCTGGGATTACAGGCGTGCGCCACCGCGCCCGGCAATATCTAATATCTTAAAGTATTTCTAAGATCTAGAGGGTCTTCCAGTTGTCTGTATAAGTGGTTTCACAGCAAACTTTTGTGTTAAAAATTGATGTTAAAATTATTTTTAAATTGTCCTAGACTTTATTCTTGGATATGCTTTTGAAATCATCCTTTAAAAAATTCATTTAAGTAAACCTAAATTAAATTAAAATTTGAGACACTGGTAGTATGTTTGATACTGTTGTAGTTAGAGGGTTGTGGGTTGCCAGGAGACCCTGACTTCGTAGCCATTGGGTCAAATAAAGAGTCGTAACAAGTGATCATGTTAGCAGTACACTCTGAACATTTTGAGCAGCCAGCATTTTTCAGAAGGAACAATAGGCAAAGGTATAGTTTCTTTTGAATACTTACCAGCAGCTAGTTATATGTTTCTTAAGGTTTGAACAGGATTTAAACTCTCTGAATTTTATTGCATTTGAAGGAGATGATAGCTAATTAAGAATAAATAAAGATGTTTCAGATACAGTGCCATGTACTGAATATTTGCCAAAAAAAGCAGAAACGATGTAATTTTGAATAACAATAATATGATTTAAAGTATTTATAGAGTGATCGGGTGATTTCATCTCAGATTTTTTTCTTGAGGTGATTAAATGAGGATCTAATGAAGCTTGGTGGTTATTTAAAGGCTGAAAATGTTTTTATTCCAAATAGAAAATTCATCTGTTAATTTCTTCTGCTCTTTTCCAGCATTGCTGAATGCTGCAGCACTCCTTACTCTCTTTTGGGTTTAGTCTTCACGGTTTCTTTTGTTGCTTTGGGTGTTCTGACACTCTGCAAGTTTTACTTGCAGGGCTATCGAGCTTTCATGAATGACCCTGCCATGAATAGGTAAGTTCTTTTCTTGAATATGTCTAGCAACATAATCCTGTAGATAGCTTGAAGAAGTAATGATTAATTGCTTTGGTTGATGGATTTTAGAGGAAATGGAATTTTGAGGAGTTTTTGTTGAAGAGTTGAAACATTTAGATTAAAATACTATGAAAAAATAACTAAAATTCCCATGTTAAAGTATATTTTAGTTGTATGTATATTACAGTGAAGTTTCGACACTGTTCCTTTTCCAGATTGCTTTAAGATTTTTCAAAGCTTTTTTCCCTTTGGAAGTTTCAGTGTAGTCCTGTTCAAATCTGATTCTATGTTTGATACTTCCTTAAAAATTTTTTTTTTTTGTTAGAACAAACATAATTTGAATACTACTTTTTGCTGTTAAATCAGTAAGATCAGGTATTGAGAAATCTGTTTATAGAACTTCTCATGACTTCTGTTACCTTTCATTTATGTGAGTTTATATAAACTCTTCTCAGAGCCCTCATTTATTTGTATAGCCTCTTCTTAAAATCTTTAAATATTTATTATCCATAATCTTCCTGTTTGTCCCAGCCAACAACTTTAAAATGGAAAAAAGGGGGTGGTTCTGGTAAAGCAAAGAAGAAAGAGAAATAACTCCTGTAAAAGTTTAGAAAATTCATATAATTTACAAGGTACAAAATGCAAGGTGACAGACAGCTCCTTTCTCCTAGTTCCCATTTCCTTTCCACAAAGGCTCTAGACGGTTATTTAAAAATTTTTTTTTTTAAATTTTATGTGGAAAAGTACACCTGTGTGTGTGTGTGCGTGTGTGTGTGTGTGTGTGTGTGTGTGTATTTTTTTTTATTGTTACCTCTTTTTTGTTGTTTTGCTGTTAGAAAATAATACTGCTTTGAGTATCTGTACATCTTTCCTTTTAAACCTTTAATTAGGAAAAATTTAAACCAAAACTTGAGATAATGGTAAAGTTAACCCCACATGCTCATTGCCCATTTCCGTTCTCATGCTCCTATCAGCTCCACCCACTCTGCCCCCAGCCCCATGATCCCCTGTATTTGATTGTTTGGAGATAATATCATTTTATCCCTAAATATTTCAATATGTAAATCTTATTTTTTTAAAAATATTTTTAGTTGTAGGTGGACACAATACCTTTATTTTATTTATGTGGTGCTGAGAATCGAACCCAGGGCCTCACACTTGCAAGACAAGCGTTCTACTGCCAAGCCATAGCCCCTGCCCCTCAATATGTAAATCTTTTGAAAAACATAACTGCAACAGAATAATATCCCTAATAAAACAAATTCTTGATATCAAATATCTATAGTTGTTCAAATTTCCCTAATTATTTTTTTTTTTATTTTTTTAAATATTTTTATTTATTTGCTTTAGTTGTACACAATGCGTTTTATTCAATGGCATTTTATTTGTACGTGGTGCTGAGGATCGAACCCGGGTCGCCCACGCGCTAGGCGAGTGCTGTACCGCTGAGCCACAATCCCAGCCCCCTAATTATTTTTTAACCCAGTGTTTTGCTCAACTCAAATAAGACCCATATTGCAGTTGTTTAATTGTCTCGTAGGTCCCAGCTATCTCTATTTCCCCGCTCGTTATTTGTTGAAGACACCAGGTATTTGTCCTGCAGAGTGTTTCAGAGTCTGAGTTTTGTTGGTGTCACAGAACAAGTTCCCCTATTCACTGGATTTTCATTTATTCATACATCTTAATTTTATCGTATATCCATAAAGTAAAATTATATCAGTAAGATTATATATTTTAGCAGTTTTGCTCCAGAAAGATTTTGTGTCTCTCTCAACATTTGTGTGCTCACTTCCTCCTCTCACATTTTATGTTGATCCTTAGTGTCATCATACTTTGAAATATTTGCTATGTAGAGTTTTTAAAACTGCATCTATCCTTTGCTCATTTCTCATTTATTTTTTAGAGTTCTTTATAAATTGAGTCAATACAATAAAAATTCTTATGACTTTGCATATGTTATATTTTTCTGTTATGAAAGTTAAACTTCAAAAAGTATTTGTATTTATCTGGTTCTTATGGTCTTTTAAAGAGATGTTTCCCTCTGGAAGATTATGAAGACATTTACTGATATTTTTTCCTTTATAATCAGGGTATGGCTCATGATATGCATAGGTATAATTCATAGGTCTAATTAATAGTGGATATCTAAGAGTGACAAAAGTAAATGATTCATTAACAAAGTCTGGTTAGAAAAATTATTAATGTTGGAAGTTATTCTTTTTCCTTCATTGTATGCTAAAATGGTAGCTAGTCTGCTTTTGCACATGTGGAGAGTACGTATTAACGTTTCACATTCATGTTGTATGATAGGAAGTTACTATACATACCAATCAGGTTTTTGGTCTGAATTGTCGGAATTGATTCACAAAATATGTAACAACTCTTTGAGTCTTAGATTATTTTCTTTGGATTTAAATGAGATTCAGATCATTTACTTCTCAAAATGCCTGCTTTTTTAGGGGCATGACAGAAGGAGTGACACTGTTAATTCTGGCAGTACAGACTGGGTTGATAGAACTACAGGTGGTTCACCGGGCATTTCTGCTCAGTATTATCCTCTTCATCGTTGTAGCTTCTATCCTGCAATCTATGTTAGAGATTGCAGATCCTATTGTTTTGGCGCTGGGAGCATCTAGAGATAAGTAAGTAACTTCCTTATATTCTTTGATTTAACTTAATTCTTATGATATTCTTTCCATGAATTTGTTACCTAAAGCCTTAGGGAATGTTAATGAAGGATGGTAAAGATGGAAAACGAATACAAAACTGGTATTTTATAATCTTTTTTTTTCCTCAAGATTTCTGTAGTTAAAAGTCCCACCAAAGACTATGAAATTACAAATCAACTCTTCAGAGAAATTTAATACTTTTTTATATTTGTCCAGTTTTAAAGTTAAAAGCAGAGCATATTTAGTCCAGTAAATATAGTGAATATTATGTAATTTTATTCTGTATAATGCTATTTAAATAGACAACAAAGCATTAAGAAAACTGCTTAAGGAGAGAAAAATAAAGGCTGTCAGTTACTGAGTTATAACGGAGATTCTTGACACCTTATGGTACCAAATGAAATTAATAGTTGGATTCATGTATATCTCATATTACAGAAATTTCCACAGGGAATAAAACTCAAACTATTAGTTCTTTAAAGAGATAATTTTTGGTAGTTGTAATTTATGAAAGGAAATTATGTAAGGAATTATTTAAAATTCATTGTCACTATTTTTTTTCCAGTATCCCAGCCACATTTTAATAATTAGTTGATTATAAAAATACATTTGAAATTATTGCTTGGAGCAGGCAATCTTTAGGGAGGTAGAGTTGTGACAGTAGATTTCTAAAACATCCCAGTTTAGCATTTTAATTATAGTTCATCAGATTTATCTTTGTAGCCCCATAATGCACATTGCCACATGTTCTGTAAAATTTTCTCAAGTGGTAGAATGGCTGAAAGAACCCATTGAAAAGCTCAGAGTTCTTGGATATATTTCAAATAATCTTAATCTTCACACTTAATAATACTGTTACTTGAGATTTGTTTTTGAGGTGTAAAAGTTTTTCCATAGAAGCATTTAAGATGTTGAACTCAAGGATGAGCTCAGTTAAGTAAACTCTTAATAGCTTAAAGAGTAGGTGGTTTTGTCTTCCCTATGGTCAGTTGTCATCTCTGAAAAATGAAACTGATAGAATACTATAAAAAGCCTGGAAAAGAGAAAGGAAAAAATAACAACAACCCATAATTTCACTGCAGTAAGAACCAGCACATCCAGCTCTGGTCTTCCTGGTATGCTGAACTAGCCTCCCTGCTGGTGGCCTCTTCTAAAATAAAATGCAGAGGAATTGAGAGAAAAGTAAGCAAACTAAGAGGCTTGTGAGGGCCTGGGGATGCAAATTTGAGTTGGTGTATGTGTTATTACTCAGGGTTGCCAGCAGCCTTGGTCTGAGATGAGAGCGGGCAGTCCTCTTGACTATGGGAGGGAAATAGGAATCAGCAGCTAGGTTCTGTCCTTTAACCATTGCCTACAGTTGTAAGAGGATACTGTCAGCATCCACATACTAGTACTTTTTAAAACAAACGGGAAAAGTTATGAGAAAAATGTAGCAAATGACTCAAGAATAACTAAAAAATAACATGCATAGTTCTGTGATTGTTGAAGAAGCTAAAGCAGGTGGTAAATGTGACCAGTGGCAGGCTCTCAGGAATAATGTTGTCTTTCTCCAGGAGTTTATGGAAGCACTTTCGTGCTGTAAGCCTTTGTTTATTTTTACTGGTATTCCCTGCATATATGGCTTATATGATTTGCCAGTTTTTCCACATGGATTTTTGGCTTCTTATCATCATTTCCAGTAGTATTCTCACCTCTCTTCAGGTAAGCCTAATATTAATTAACTACGTAATAAGTGATTTGCCTATTTTTCTTCCCTGAAAATGAAGTAAACTTTTTTAAGATTAGTGACTTTAAATGGCTTATTCTGTGGTCACTTCCCACTCTCTTTACTACAATGCATTACATGTATTTGAGCACAGGAGTTAGAAGGCAGTTTGTAACAATGCTAGGTAGACCTGTCTCATCTCACTGTATTTTTTATTAAGCCTTGCAGTTTCTCATTTTGAAAATGGTATGATACAGAGTTGTCATAGAAATCTGAAATTGATAACCATAAAATATTAAACTATTTTTAAGCTTGTTTGGAGTAGATTTTTGAAATCAAATACTTGAAATACCCGTAGTTTCATGACATACATAAATGTGCATGACACACGTGTGTATCACACAGATGCAACATATGCTTTATGCATACACACATAAATACAAATGGTATTGCTCTAGAAATCATAGGCTATTGTAACTTGAAGGTGAATCTTTGCTGCTGACTCGGTGAGAAGTAAAAGAGGATGTAATACTGGTGGTAAAGACTTATTCATTGTTCCTATAGAAGGTAAGGTTTTTTGAGATTTTAGTAAGAGGAATGACTATAGAATGAGAAAATTAAGATAAAGAATTGATGAGGTTTGGATGAATTAGAGAAAACTGATTACTCATTGTTTTAGGAAAGTTATGTGTGAAGGTGTAGTTTTTGTTATCTCATACGTGGTTTACTAAGCTCACCCACATTTTAATTACACCAGTGCCTCCTTTTTAGATTGTATTTATTTTTCCTCTGGATACTTTTCTTTAGATTTTAAATATGGCATCCTAAAAAAACTAAGAATGTGTTAATGTTGAAAGCTTATGAAAAAAGTTTCTTAGTGTTCATATACATTTTTTTTCCAGGTTCTGGGAACGCTTTTTATTTATGTCTTATTTATGGTTGAAGAATTCAGAAAAGAGCCAGTGGAAAACATGGATGATGTCATCTACTATGTGAATGGCACTTACCGCCTGCTGGAGTTTCTCGTGGCCCTCTGTGTGGTGGCCTATGGTGTCTCAGAGACCATTTTTGGCGAGTGGACTGTGATGGGCTCCATGATCATTTTCATCCATTCCTACTATAACGTGTGGCTTCGGGCCCAGCTAGGGTGGAAGAGCTTTCTTCTCCGCCGGGATGCTGTGAATAAGATTAAATCCTTACCCATTGCTACAAAAGAGCAGCTTGAGAAACACAATGATATTTGTGCCATCTGCTATCAGGTAACTCACTCAATAGGCATCCACTCAGGTGGATCAGACAGTATACACCTTGGCACTGCAACCACATTAACCAAATACAAGTTAAATTTCCAGGTAGCATTAAATCCTGGGTTTAAAAAAAAAAGTGCCTCTAAGATTATTAAAGACCTCATAAAATATTTCCATTTTATTTTAAAAGAAAGCTTTTAATTTAGTCCCTCCAGTTCTAATTATCGTTGTTTTCAACATTATTGCTCACCCATAAATAAAGGAAAAACAGGTCAGGTGTATTTTATATTTACTCCTGAATACACATACACACATGCATATATACTACCAGATGTATACTATCAATCAGGAGTCAGCAACTTCTGAAAAGTGGTGTGTCAAGATTCTGACTCAGTCCTTCTACTATTCTTGATGTGGGGAAGAAGTGTTCATGGACTTACCACAAGTGGAGACTGTGCTTTCCTGTGTGGGCTGCTAGGTATCAGAGAGTTGTGAGTGTTTGTGGGAGGTGGGGGATATGGTGGAGGTCACCTTGGTGAACCTCTGAAGCTGACCTGCCTGCCATCTTTGGCACATGCACTGTAGAGAGCTGATGATTACCTTCAGTTACAAATTAAGTATTTAAATCACCTTGGAAATTTTTTAAAAAGCACTAGATTTAGTCACCCTCACCAGTAGCAGGGTGGTTGAGTAGCAGTTCATTACTAAGCTACAGATAAAAATTATGGTCAACAACAAAAACTATATTCCACTTAAAATCACTCTTAAGATTGTGTCTGGTGGAATAGAAACAGGAATATGTAAATAGTGTCAGAGAATATACAGGGAATGTTCTTTGTCCAGGGCTACCTAGATAAAGTAGGGAGGCTGTGTTTTTGTGTGTTCTTAAAACTATCTAAAATAAATTTTTCTCATAGTAAAATGTACCTACCACTTTTTAAAATGTGATTAAAACATACTTTCAGATACTAGCCAAACATTTTTTGCCATGTGATTGTTGCATTTGAGGGAACTGGGGAGTAATATAGCTCCCTTCCCCCAAGTCTCTTTGCCATCGTCTTAGTTCTGTTTATTGTTAAAGTGGTCTCCAGCTCTGTAGTGCCAGGTAGCCTCATGTACTCAGAGCAGAGCATATTAAAAACAGATTCAGGGCACATCAGCTTCAGTAGCCAATGTTTGAATATTCCATTCGGGGATTCGAGGGTCCTCTTTTTGTATTTCCTGTTGTCACATCACTTTTTTTGAGGTGCTAGAACTACCTGCTGATATCACATGGAAAATAAGAGTAGAATTGCTTAGCTTTCCAGCTGGCTGCTTTTCTTTGGATGGCTTTCTGCTTAAAAGTTGACTCCCAGGTACCAGTTCTTGGCAAGGAATTTCTGGGATAATCACTTCTTGTTTTGGGACTTCAAACAAAATCAGTGCTTATTCACCAAATGTATATCCATACAATGTATTCAGGCTTCCCTCCCCAAATACATGTATGCAAGGAATATTCATGCAAAGTATGCCACTCCTTACTCCATTGGTTATCAAACATGGGTGTGTAAAAGTCACATGGGAGGCTTATTGTAACTATAGCTTTGTGAATCCCATCTTCAAATATCCTGATTCAGTGGGTCTGGGACAGCCCTAGAATGTGTTGATAGCAAGTGGCTGTAATGCAAGTTGAGGAACACTGACTTATACAGATTAAACCTTGAAAACTGGTCAAATAAAATTGCCACTTCCTTGCCAATACCCTGGTGTTATGTGGCTGATTTTTGTCTCTCCTTGCAAATAATCTCATCCTGGAGTAATCTGTTAAGCTGTGTTGCAGCATAACTGTGGTAGAAGTCCTGTCCTCATCAGATTTTCTGAGGTTATAATTATACTTGTGTCATACCAATGGCTCAAGTAATCATACTGCTATAGTTAGGTAACTCTTGCATTTCATACTTAGGCACACCTAGTTATGAAGGTAGTTTCTTCCTCGTTTTTTTTTTCACTTAGTATTCTTATGTTTATAAGGGGGTCTCTGATAGCAACAGCACTTTTATTAAAATAAAATGAGGGTTTTTTTTTTTCTAAGATCTGTATTACAGATTTTCTATTTGTGCTATAGAGAAATATTGGAGCCAGAACTTTTGGTGGTAGGGCCAGAGAGTTTGGATGCTAGACATTTATGAGCTACCTTTTCGGCCCCTCTTTCAGGACATGAAATCTGCTGTGATCACGCCTTGCAGTCATTTCTTCCACGCAGGCTGTCTTAAGAAATGGCTGTATGTCCAGGAGACCTGCCCTCTCTGCCACTGCCACCTCAAAAACTCCCCTCAGCTTCCTGGATCAGGGACAGAGCTGGCTGCACAGCCTCATGCTGGAGCTGAGCAAAATGTCATGCTTCAGGAAGGTCCTGAGCCTGCAGACCACGAGCATCCTCCAGGAACCACGATACAGGAAGGTTCTGGGGACAGTGGTGAGCTCATCACCAGAAGATCAGATAGTCAGGAAGGGGTCGTTGACCCCAAAGAGTGTCCTCAGAGTGTGAAAGATGAAGCACATCCCAGCGAGTCAACCTAGAGGAAGGAAGTGGGTGTTCTGTTTTGGTACTCTGGAAAAGTTGGCTCAAGATGAACTTTGTACTTGGATCTAAGGAGTGAATATATGAAATGATCAGGCAGGAAACTGACATTCCAAGGATCTACTCCAGGAAGCACTCTCAGTGGAGACCCCTGCTTTCATCCCCTTGAATGCAATGTATGCTAATCAAAATGTATTTATATGTTCTATATTGATGTTTTGTAGAGGTTTGCCAAGAAAATTCAACCTCAGCATCTTCAGGAATGGCCCCAAATATGTGAGGGATTAAATGAAATCAGATTTGAGTGTTTGAAGGGGGCTAAGGAAAAGCAGATAAAGAGCCCGAGGACGGCATGGGAAGAAGCAGGCGGAAGTGGAACTGGAGTTGCCCAGGGATGGGATCATTCATGTTACGAAGTATGAGTGGTGACCAGCCCTTTTCTCCACCCCCTTTTCCCTCAGTTGATTGGAACTCAGTCAGGGGATTATTTAGTTTTGTACAGCACTGCAATTAAATCAAAGATGTAGAAGCATTGATTGTATTCAAAGATTGAAGCACGCTCATACTTCAGATGTGCTTTAGGGAAGGGAGTGGGTGGGTGTTGGGCCTTGCGGGTGCATTCACGTAACCTGAGACTCTTGAACTTCATGATGGAGTCTTCATTATTTTGATGTATATGGAACTTTTGTTAATACATTGTATACTTTGCTGGCTGTGTGAAGTAAACTAAAACTCTAGTGAACACTTTGGAGTCCACTTTAGTGAAGGAAGCCAAAGTGGGAGGGGCTTTAGTGCACTGATAAAGGCCCTGAGTGTACTTCTCAATCCTGTGTAATGTTTAATTCTTGCAACTGAATTAAAGCAGTGTTAAAATTCTGGCAATATTTGCACATTGGGAATGAGTACATAACTGTATGATCACACTCTGCAAATGCCACTTTTAAAGCTGTTAATAGACTTTGCACCTTTTCTTTGACAAGGATGTGTCATATTTAAATTTTTACATTCATCATGGCTACAGGTAGAACTGGGGAGGGGGGAATGTAATTTTTTATGGGAATTTTGATATGAAAAGAAACTAGTCATTTATTTATACAATAGGCTTGGCTCAAAAAATGTTTTTCAGACTCGGTATTCCTAATGTGGGATGTGACTTTATTTTATTTTTAGTAGCAAATTTGGATGTAGACTGACAGACATAGCTGAATGTCTTAATAAATTTAAATTTGAAGATAACTATGTTTTGTCCTGGAGATTTATTATTGCTATAAAGTGTTTTATTGAAATTCTGTTCTCAAGAGATTCTGATTTTATCTATTTAGACTGTGTGTGTGTGTGTGTGTGTGTGTGTGTGTGTGTGTGTGAGAGAGAGAGAGAGAGAGAGAGAGAGAGAAGGGACCAGTTCATTGAAATCTTCTACACTAATGGCACCAAACAGCTCTGCATGAGAAACATCTGGAGAGGATTTTTTTTTTTAACTGTATATTTCTGATCCCTACTTCAAACCACCTGAATCAGACTTTTTGAGGTGCCTGAGAACATGCATTTCATTTCTGTGCAGGTGGTTCTGTCTGGCTAGCTTAGTTAG
Organism: Tamias sibiricus; assembly: GCA_025594165.1. Taxonomy (NCBI): domain Eukaryota; kingdom Metazoa; phylum Chordata; class Mammalia; order Rodentia; family Sciuridae; genus Tamias; species Tamias sibiricus. The sequence goes on from CM046662.1 coordinate 20,790,175, forward strand.
CACCAGCACAATATTACATTTAAAAAAGCAGTATCTAGACTGGAATTTATTTCTCCCCAGTTATAGCGGGCAGTTTTTCCGTCCTTTTGGAGAACCACATTAGGCAGAAAACAAAGCATATGGCTCCCTCTAGTGGTAATTAAACTGCTGACCGAACACCTAGCACTGTGATTGAAAACCAATTTTCAATTTTTGTGTGAAAGATGTATGTTCAAATATTAGACATTTTGGTTCCCTGTTTAATGGAATAAAATGACAGGTAAAATTGAGGTCATTTATAACATGCTGAACTTGGTTGCCATTTATCATGAACACCAGTGTGAGATCTTGTTTTAAGTCTTTGTGATCAAAGGGGTCTCTTAGTCATAAGGAAAAGTAATACAAGAGACTTCCTTGGGATCAGTTTTGCAATATAATGGTTTTTCCTCTTCATAACTAGTAGACCTCTGCTGTGTATACCAGGTCAGATTAGCCTCTTAGCAGCAGCCTATTGGACAAGTACTTATAATTGTGCATCCTTTTGCTTCAGTCAGGAGGCCTATATGGTGTTATAGTTTAAAAAAAAAAAAAAAAGCCCTCAAAATTACAGTGGCTTTAAAACAACAAAGGTTCATGTCTTGGGAATGTACATACATGTGTCCAATTGACAAGGATACTATGGCACAGACACACAGAATGCAGGTTGGTGGCCTGGCCACTTTTGAACCTGATGGTCATACCAATGAGAAAGAACTCCAATTCTGTACACAGTCTCCTAGGCATGGACACTGTCCCTTCTACTTTCCATCCCTTGCCCAGAACTGCTGTTGGCCATAAAAGGGTACAGAGGTTGTCTTCCACACCTGAAAAGAGAGAATGGTGGAGCAACACTTAATTTTACATGTTACTCAAAAGCTGTGAATGGTTCCACCTAGACCAGGTGGGAACTTCTGACATAACTTGTTCCTTGTTCTGATACACTGGCATGATAGGGTTGTATTATGCCATCCTTATTTCACATTCTCTAGTCGTATTTTAATAGTTTCCAACTCACTGCAAATATTTTGAGTTAGGAAGAAGGCATGAAGGAAAAAGAACACAAGAGAAAGAAAATTTCCCTTTAATTATGCTTGATCAAATTGAGAAAATGATCAAATTCTTTTCCTGACCATGTAGTGTTTTCTACTGTTTTTCAGATGATGCACACCTTATTTTCACCTGTGCTCGGTATTCAAACTTTAATAAAAGGTTTTAATCCCCTTAATGAACTTTGACCTCAGTACTGAAAGCATCTAAACCCTCATACTAGTTAAAATAGTTCCTCTTTGTGTTAGCTTTCACTTTTTAAAACTTTCTGGCCAAGTGCAATGGCACACACCTATAATCCCAGCTACTTAGGCGACTGGGGCAAGGAGGATCACAAGTTCAAAGCCAGTCTGGGTAATTTAATGAGCCCCTATCTCAAAATAAAATGGGCTGGAGATGTAGGTCAGTGTAGAGAGTGCTTGCCTCGCATGCACAAGGCCTGGATTCAGTCCCAGTACAGCGAACAGCAGCAACAACAAAACCACAATTGTTCTAATAATACCAGTCGTGCTATCTGCAAAATATGTCTCTACGTGAAAATTCACATTGAAAATTCTCCCTGAAGCCCCTCAGTAGGGTTTGGATATTCTTTTTTTTTTTTTTTTTTAATATTTATTTACTTTAGTTGTACACAGTGCAATGCATTTATGTTTACGTGGTGCCCGGGCCGCGCACGTGCGAGGCGCGTGCTCTGCCGCTGAGCCACAACCCCAGCCCCTTGGATATTCTTAAATATCTCATGAGCACTTCTCATCAGAAGTACTCTACTTTTAATGTCTCGAAGTATATCAAGTTGTGGATTTAATTGAGAAGGAAAAAAAATCATGTTTCCTTAAAAGGAAGTGTTTTGTCTATGGCTGTAATAATGAAACAAGAGCTTTCAGAGAATTTTAAATATTAATAAATTATGTGTCAAGTTGGGGGGGGGGCTTTTAAATACATTTTACACTCCAATGCTGCATTTTGTTTCTTCAATTTTAGAATCCTGGCAAGGTAAAGTAGGAGTTATAAGATTTTGGTTAATTTTTTAAAATATACGTTCTGTGTTTGTTCTGTATGGAGCCTTGTTCTGCCTCACTTTGGGCCAGAGCAGCGAAGATGACTGACCACAGACTGAACCTCTGAATCTGGGAGCCGAAGTGAACTATTTCCTAAACTAAATTGTTGTTTTCATACATTTTGGTCACAGTAATGGAAAGCTGATACCTATACTTCATTTTTTTATTTTAAAACACACTGCTTATTATTTAGAAAATAAAGTATTAGTGAAGAATAAAAATCACTCCAATCTCATTTTGGAATTTATCCTTCCAAGTTATGTTTATATTTGATGATAGAAGATGCCCACCCACCCCACCCCACCCCCCAGTTACAAGTGCATCTCCCCACCAGCAACACTTCCATGTTTTTTTTTTTGAAAGTCTCCTGCCTATCAATGGCTTAAAAGTTCAAATATACCCAAACAATTTTGTTTTTTAACATTTTTTTATTCTAAATTATTATATATGACAACAGAATGCATTACATTTCACATTACACTTATAGAGCACATTTTTACATATCTCTGGTTGTATACAAAGCATATTCACACCATTTGTGTCTTCATACACGCACTTAGGGTTTTTTTTTTTTTTTTTTTTTTTTTTTTTTACCCTTTTGCCCCCTCCCTTCCCCTCCTTCACCATTGGCCTTTCTAGTGTTCCTCTAATCCTCCTATGCTCCCCGTCCCAACCCCACTGTGAATCGGCCTCCTTATATCAGAGAAAACATTGGCATTTGGATTTTGGGGATTGGCTAACTTCACTTAGCATTATATTCTCCAACTTCATCCACAATTTTGTAATTCATCCATTACAGCACACCTGCTTCTGTCACCTTTGGAGATAAAGAAGGTACAGCTTTAAAACATAGGGTTACGTTCTGTGAGGTACTTGGTTAGAAAGTAATCATAAATACTTGAAGCTTCAAATAAAAATTCACAAATACTCAGAGTATTCAATAAAATGCCTTCTTTCTTTCCTGCAGTGGATTCTGTACTTGGTTGCACTGTGTGGACAAGTTTCAGAGTTCAGACAGACTCTTGCCAGGGAAGACAGCACCACACTCCGAGAGCCTGTTCATTTTCCTTGTTCTTACTGACACTGATGTTGGTGTTTCTTTTCCTAAATTATTCTATGTGAATCTTGGCTGTTGCGCCCTTTTGTTTTCTCCTGTTATCACTAGATAAAAGCAACTCCCCTCTTTTCTATTGTCTAATGTGTTTTGAGGTTAGAAAAGGTGGCTCTGACTAGCCGGAAATACTCTCTTGGGAATGCAGAAGAAGTTCTAAGCCAGTTCTAGATGGAATATTCAATTACTTTCCAAATGAGAACTTGCCGACCTAAAGACATCTCTCTGGCATGGAGCCTGCTAACTTTCTTTGATCATCCTTTATCAGTCCCCTCATGGCTTGCAGGAAGCAGAGAGAGTGTGAGAAGATGGGGTCATGGACAAGAAATTGCCTCCAAAGTCATGACCCCGTGACCTACTTCCTCCTGTGAAACCCCGCCTCCCAAAGTTTCTATCATCTCTCAGTAGCCCATTTTGAACCCATCAATGGATTAATCCACTCATGAGGTCAGAGCACTTACCATCCAATCGTCTTCCAAAGGCCTGACCTCTGAACACTGCTGCTTTGTGAACTAGCCCTTCAACAGAACGCACAGCCTTTGGGGAACATTTCAGCTCTAACCCATAACAGGGTCTTCAGGTGAAATCTGATGCAATTTGCTGTGTTTTGTTGTTTGGACTGCTCCGTGATGCATTTTCACATGATGTTTAAAAAACTATTTGAATTAATTGTACATCATCAGAAAATTGCAAGATCGTGTATTGTGCAAATTCAATTTCTATCTTCCTGTGGAAAAGGTAAGGGCCGACTGCACAGGTTCCTCATTCCTGCTGGCAACAGCTGATAGAGGCTGAGGTGGGCTGGGTTTCTGATTCACCCACGTCCCCTCCCCACTGCTACTATGCTAGAAAGCTTGATAATTATCATCAAGCTCTTCTGATTGCATAGAAGATGCCATGAGTGAGCACGGGGGCAGTTTTGCATCTCATTTAATCACAGTCAAATCCCTTATGTGGAGGTACAGTACAGATATTTCATAATGCTCAAAATGCAAAATGTAGGACTTCAAAACCAGAAACAATATGGAGAAAGTTGATGTTCATGTATGAAAGCGCAGAATCTGTATATTTTCATTTTTCTTTATTATAGTAATTCAGTTAAAAAAAAAGAAAGAAAGAAAAAGAAAAACAGTAACCAAGCCTTTCATTACTCTATACTTGAGAGGAGATTTATTCCAGGACACTCCTCAGACCCCCAAATCTTCAGAAGCTCAAATCCTTCATATAAAATGTATATGACCCATGCATGGCCTCCTATATGCTTTAAATCATCTCTAGATTACTTATGCTACTTAATAAAATATAAATCCTATGTAAATAGTATACTGTATTGTTTAGGGAATAATGAGAAGAAAAAGTCCGTCCAGGTTCAATATGGACACAATTTTTCTTTTTGAATATTTCCAATTAGTTGGTTGAGTCCAGAGATGTGGAGCCAACAAACATGGAGGTCACACTGTATTTTCAATTTGGGTCTACGCTTTAACTTTGCAGGTTACAAAATCACCGTGTTGTTCCATGGCCCTAGACCAGTGTTTCTCAATCTTTCGTGGGTGTTGGAAGCAGGTTGAGATGGTTGCTTGGGCTCAACCCCGTAATTCTGACTCTGTAGGGATGGAGCCTGAGCATCTGTTATCTTTCTACAACATTTTCAGGTGATTCTGATCCTGTGGAGATGTGAAAGCCTTTGATCTAGAGCAAACATTCCTGTCATTTCAGCGAGCTTCAAATATTTTTTTATGTGTTACCAAGTATTAAATTTAGCTAAGGTTCGATTCCCCACTGTATTTTCACTGCCCGGCATAGGCAGGAGCTCTGTAGTGCCCGCTGTTGGAACTACGACTTTAATGGAAGATTTTTCTTTGAGAAGAAATGCACACAGGGGCTAGGGTTGTGGCTTAGTGGTAGAGCACTTGCCTAGCATGCTTGAGGCACTGGGTTCAGTCCTCAGCAACACATAAACATAAAATAAAGGTATTGTGTCCATCCATAACTAAAAAAAAAAAAAAAAGAAATGCACATAAGTGTCGCGAGCTATCCACAGGCTGCGTGTGGGCCACTGTGCATCAAGCCTGGTGGATATGAATATTTGATGTCTGGGAACTTCCTCTGTGTAAGACTGCCTTGACACATTGTGAATTTTTATCCTGCTCTGCCATGTCCCACACAGTACCTGAGATGGGTGTCACCTGCCAAGATGCCAATCAACCTACTGACTGCAAGACATCATGAAGCAAGACTCTCTACCCTGGAAACCTTATCCCTGCCTTTGATGCACCGCGCCCCCCCCTTTTTTTTTTTGTGGTACTGGGGATTGAACTCAGGGACACTCGACCACTGGGTCACATCCCCAGCCCTTTTTTGTATTTTATTTAGAGACAGGGTCTCACTGAGTTGCTCAGTGCCTTACTTTTGCTGAGGCTGGCTTTGAACTTGCGATCCTCCTGTTTCAGCCTCCCAAAGTGCTGGGATTACAGGCATGCGCCACCGCGCCCGGCTGTGATGCACCCCCTTAAATAAACCACTGGAGCCATCTTTCCTTTGTCTAGCTCCGGCTCTTGCATGGACTAGATCTAGCAGGTGCTCCACTTTTGTAAATACATTTCTGACTCTTTGTCTTTTGTTCCTCACTAATTATTTTCAGACTTTTAAGTTCTCAGGTGGCTTACACCCTCCTCAGTAGGAAGAAGAACCCCCTAATGAGACGTTGGCCATAGCTCCCTATACACATGTATTTATGCCTCTGAGGAACATTTGTGGCTAAGGGTTTCAGCAAATGTTACAAAACACACTGTCTCTGCAGTGAAGTAGCAGTCTGGCCAGCACACGATGCAGGTTTGGCTTCCTACAAACTATTTGGTTGAGTGACCACACAGAGAGGCCTAAACCTATTTATATTGGAAGATAAACCACTGTCAGTCCTCCCACCTCCCCTAAGCATATATTTAAAAAAAAAAGGTGTATATATATATATATATATATATATATATATATATATAAATTTTTATATTTATATATATTTTTACATATATATGTGTATGTATATATATATTTCACATTTATATATATAAATAAAATTTTGGAAATAGGCCAGCCTTCAGAGATTCAGATCAGTGGTCCTATCTGACAAGAGAGCCACATTATCACCTCGCCCAAGGCCACACAATTAAAAGCCAAACAGTGCTCGAATCTTCTGATTTCTAATCCAGGGCTCTTTCTGTTATACCAGTCCCCTCAAGAAAGGTCCAAGCATCCATGTGTATTATGCTGCATTCAAGAGAACTCTTTTATTAAATATAAAGGTGATGTTTGTGAACTCTGGTGACAAGAAGGAACAGATAGTTTCTGAGTTCCAATAATGATCAAACTGATCGATTTGAGGTCAAACTTTTGGTGAATCATGTAAAAAGGAATAAAAAAAAAACACAACGAGCAGGAAATAAAATGAAAGTGGGAGTGCAGAATAAATCAATGTACAGCAAGGCAAAACACAACCTATCAAGATTGGAAGTTGGAAGCTGTTGGCTAAAATATTTCTTGCCCCATTTGCTAGGAAGATGCTTTCTGCATATTAGCGGAGGCGCGGAACTAGGCAGACCCTGAAATCACACTGTTTGTAAGAACAGGTGGGAAGAATCTGAGACTGGGGAGGTCAGTCTTGGTTTAGAGAATTAAAAAATAAATAAAATAAAACTGCTTCCTTCTCAAGGTAAGTATTAAATCAGTCTAAAAGGCACATGTGAGGGATAAATACAAACATAAATTTCCATTTTTTTCCTTCAAATAGCTTAATCTGTTCCAAAGCGCTGGTGTTCCCTAAATTGCCCTGAAATTCCTCCCCTCCCTCTAAAAAGGAAATGAAACATGGTGGATAGTCTAAGGGGGCACTTACATATACTTTTGTTATTATGAACTATATACTGTGCAGCACAAATGGAAGTGAACTTGCAACACAGGATTCTCTGTCTTGGTGCTGGTGCTGCAGGAGATATCTAAAAATCTAGGAAGTACGTGGACAAGGGAAGGAGGCTAATAGAGATAATTTGTACTTTAACAATTAAAATTTTCAATGTGTATTTTGAGTTTTCAGGCTGCCCCTGTGGGATTGCTATTTTATCATTTGCTCTGAGTTTAGGTTTTTTATTGTTTCTTCCACATTTCAATAAAAATAAATAAATAAATGACAGCTGGAAGAAATGATACCTAAGAACCAGGTATGGTGGCACACTCCTGTAATCCCAGCGACTTAAGAGGCTGGGGCAGGATGATCGCAAGTTCAAAGCCAGCCTCAGCAACTTAGCAAGAACTTGTCTCAAAACAATACGTAAAAAAGGCCAGGGATGTGGCTCAGTGGTTAAGTACCCCTGGGTTCAATCCCCAGTATCAATCAATCAATCAATAAATAATACCGAAGAAATGCATCTGTCACCGAAGTACACTTGGTGTAAAGAATAAACTGTCTTTTAAACCTTTCTATTTAGAAAAGAATGGAAAGCAGTTTTTATCTACTTCGAAAAAGAACTAGAATTTTTAATGTAATATGGGCAAGTATTTTCTAAATCACCAGTGCAAACAAAATGAACAATTTGCTTTGTTACATATACAAATTTTATCTGCTTTGAAGGTACAGGTGGATGGAATTCAGTAAGCCTCCGTGCAGGGTACTGCATTCAGCTCCCAGTATGAAAGTGCAATTAGTAACGCATCATTGCAGGACATGGGCTTGGTGGGTCCCCACCAACTGCCCCGCAGCTTGGGCTGAGGGGTCATTGTGTGCCTGGTTGTTCTCACCAACTCACTCAATTCTTTTAGCATTTAAAGAGAGCAAAATAGAGTCTCTTTCTCCCTCCAACCCCTTAGGCTTTGATCCCTGAGCTAATCTATGTTTTCCAAACATGTGACATGAACATTCCAGAAAAATCACTGCACTCCTTTTTGCTGAAATCCTCCAAGAACACAATAGCTGACACTTCTTTAATCCCTTTATGCATAATAACTCATAAACTCCTGGTCACCAGCTGTTTAGGTGGACATTGCCATCTCCATTATCCAGATGAGGAAACTGAGGCACAGAGGAGCACAAAGTCTTGTTATTTGAACCTAGGCAGTTGAGCTTCAGAGACCACTTCATCATTTACATTATAGTGCCTGGTCTCATGGTTGTGAGTTTTTCACATTTTTTATTTTTATACTTAAAACTGGAGGTGGTAGAGAAGGCGCGGTAGGAATTACCTCTGTGCTGGGTTCAGTGTGCGTTTCATTTATTCATTGACCGCCACAAGATGACCTCCATCAAACCCCACCCTGTTCTTTGCTGTGGACACCTGCTATTATAGCTTCCCACTATGACAAGCTTGCCGTCGCGTCTCCATGGCATCTAATCCACACGTATTTGTAGGTAACTCAGCACCAGATGTAGGCTAACTGCCAGTCATTCCTGCCTTATAGGCCTCTCGAAGTCCATTCAGGAGACTCACAGTTAAATGAGAATAAGAGAGTATCATGGGTTCCCTAATGAAGTGCCACCATCTCTGCTTCCCTGTGACTGTGTGCACAGTCCACTACTCATTAAGTCCGAAGTGACTAAGGAGGGATGACTAAGGAGAGCGTGTCAGTCTCAGAATCATTTCCACCAAAAGAGGGAAAATCGTCAACTCTTTAGAACTGACTGTTGGAGCGGTATTGTGAACTATGGGCAATATTTGAGCCATTGAGGCAGGGGGGAAGCCACTCTTCTGGGAACTCCTGGGTGAAATTCCCCAGATCATGCTGGCACCCTGACCTAGCTCACAGCTCCAAATTCAAACACAGCTGCCAGAGATGGATGTAACCTGCCAAGCACAAACAACCTGTTTGTCTCCATTCTCATCCTGTCCCCCCTGAAGGAGATCCCTATCGATCCCGTTTGGTCTGGACCGCTATAAATACAGCAAGCTCAGGGCTTTTTCTTTGTTAGTGTCAGACCCAATTTGTCTGCTCAATCCATCACGCCCCTGCTTTGAAAATATATAATTCTTACCTTTTTACCTCCATTTCTTAATATACTACTTTCATAGCTTTTATTTAGCAGCCAGCCCATCCCTCCTATGGTTACTCACTCCCTTGCCCACATGGGATGTGGTCTTGCCCCCAAAGACAGTTTTATCCACACTGTGAAGGCAGGCTCTCAGACTCAGAGAGAGGCCTTTAGCACAGTGGTTCTCACATTTCCATGCACATTGGAATCCTCTGGGGTCCCACCCTCAGGCATTTTTATATCATTGGGCTAGAGTGAAATCTAGGCATGGATTTTGAAAAGTTTCTTAAATGATTCCTGCATGCCCAAAAGTCTGGGAACCAGCATGTCCAAGAGGTCAGCGCTGTCTGCTGTTCTGCTCACAATGGTACCCTGCAGATAAGTCCCCTGATGATCACTGTCCCTGGGTTGTAGCCCCATTTCCCTCTACAGTGGACCTTTCCATTCTCCACACCCAATCTGAATCAGCATCAGGCAAGTCAACTGACCAGTATGGTGCTGCTGATCTTCAGGCTCAGAGTGGTCAACTGCACCTGTGAACCTAATCTGACTAGCAAACTTGTTTTGCTTAGATAGCATTTCTTAAGCTAACTTTTAAAAATTGGGAGATTTCACCTAAAAAAAAAAAATCTAGATTCCTGATTTCTTTGGGAACATTAGAATGTTCTGGCCTTTTTTTTTTTTTTTTTTGTACTGGGGATTGAACTCAGGGGCACTTGACCACTGGGCCACATCCCCAGCCCTTTTTTGTATTTTATCAGAAGCAGAGTCTCACTGAGTTACTAAGTGCCTCGCCATTGCTGAGGCTGGCTTTGAACTTGCGATCCTCCTGCCTCAGCCTCCCAAAGTGCTGGGATTACAGGCGTGCGCCACCGCGCCCGGCTTGTTCTGGCCTTTTTAAAGCAATAAATATTCAACAGGAGCTCAGGGGCTCTGCCCCTCACAGTTCCATCTGCACTTCCATCTGACCTCCCAGTTCATCTGGTGCATCAGATCTGGATACCCAATTATTTATGTTGCCTGTGACCCCCAGCAGGTCACATACTCAGGAATTATTCCATTTTCCCAGTCGCTTTTGCTTACGTATTGCTGGATATTGGCAATAGATATCGGCCAGTATGGCCTCCCCGCCAGCTCTTTCTCTCACACATCACCTTCTAGGTTTATTATCTCTGTTTTCGTATTTTCTTTTTCAGACCATTTCCAGCTCTTTCTCTTTTTGTATCTTTCTGATGGATTAGATTCAGTGGATTTTTCAAAACATCATAAAACGAAGCAGCTGCTTCTCAAATTCTGCAAGTTCTCAAATTCTACCCACAGGGGTAGAATCAGTTACATCAGTTAAATGATGTAAGGGGGTGAAGAGGGCTGGCTAATTGGAGATCGCAGAGACCTGCAGGCAGTACTGCTCAGAAGAACCCTCTGTGGTGATAGAGTGTTCCATAGCTGCCCCGTTCAATATGGCAGCCATCAACCACATGTACTATTGAGAACTTGGAATGTGGCTAGTGAGACTGTGGAATTGAATTCTAAAGTTCAGCTTACTTTTATTGAAATTTAAGTAGACATATGTGGTTATGGCTACCATATCTGAATGGATCTAGCTGATTACTGCTTAGTAGAAATGAGCACAGGTTCAGTGTGATTAGATGTTCTGATTTTTTTCCCCCAGAGTTTTCAGGACTCCATATGTTTAGGAAAACGTGTTTCCTTCATTTAAAATGTTGACTCCATTTTTAAAAGTGATACAACAAAATACATTAATGTAAAGCATTATGACCTGCAACCATCCATTGATGCCCTCCACCAAGGAGTAATGAACAGTAGAGGGCAAAAAGAAATATATCCTGCAATCTGTTGGCAGAAAGCAAAGGGCACAGTTAACTATTATTAATTGTGTTATTTCCCTGAAGTATAACCATTCTTGAACCAATGAACAATTATCAGTTGAAAGTTTGTCATGGTGGAACTTATATGCATTCTATCTTATCCTACTCTATCCTATTCTATTATGAAAACATATAGCATATATGAAAACATGTAGGCTAAGATACAAAGGATGGGGGCTGGAATTATAGCTCAGAGGTAGAGTGCTTGCCTTGTACATGTGAGGCACTGGGTTCGATCCTCAGAACCACATAAAAATAAATAAATATTTAAAATAAAGATATAAAGGATGAAGGAAAGGTATCTACATGAACAGGAACAGCAAAGGGAAAGACCAGAGAGACAAGGTAGGATATAACTGGCTGGAAACCTAAAATTTTGTGTGTTTGCTCATCCAATATGGTAGCCACTAGCCATATGACTATCCAAATTTTAATTTAAACAAAATTTCACAATTTAAAAATGCAGTTCCTTAATTACGTTAGTTAAATCTCAAGCACTTGACAGCCACATGTGGCTAATAATAACCATATTGGAATTTCCAGATAGAACATTCCATGGTTGCAGAAAAGTCTGCAAGACAAGACTTTGAGGGTACAGAAGGTGAGGAAAACAGGTAAGAGAGAGCATCATGAGAGAGGCGACGGGAGATTATTCCGGGACTAGCCATGAGATCATGAAGGGGCTGGGGCACCATGTTAGAAGGTTTGGACTTTGGGCTGAAGATTTTCCGTTAAGAAGCTCATGTGGCTGTTGAGTGGAAAATGCATTGGAAGGAGTAAAAGAGTGGAAGCTAGAGACCAGTTAAGAGGCTGAGATGAGGATGCTCCAAGGATCAGAGTTTATGCATGATCCAAAGTGCTTGCTCCACAGCCTACAGTGCAGTCATCTCTTACTGTGCCAGGTAGAGAACACTCAAAATAGCTCCAATTCTGCAGGCAAGGGAACCAAATTTCATAGTAGTTGAATAAACTAACCCCACAGACCACACCACTAGGAAGCTCCAGTTCCAGTTCTTAGCCATGGCCATTTAATTCCAAAGCCTGAGATAGTTTTTAGTTTTTAACCTTTCTCTTATATAAGACCTTGCTCCCTGGAATAGAAAGCTAGGAACATGGAAAATAGAGGATTGAGAGCTCTTGATCTCATGGAGCGGGGTGGTATGAGGCAGGCCAGCCTCCTGGAGGACAGGGAAGAGGCTTTGAGTCACAGTTGTGTGGTCTGAGCAGCACTAATGTCATGTCTGGGATAGTGGCACGCTAGCCACGCCACACCTGCTCCTGGGCTCTGTCCTACTTCTTTTCTTTTTCTTTCTTTCTTTCTTTCTTTCTTTCTTTCTTTCTTTCTTTCTTTCTTTCTTTCTTTCTTTCTTTCTTTTTAAGGCACAGGAAGCAGTGTACTGCCTATTGATACGCTGGACTTACTGTAAGGGAGAGCAACTTCGGGGATGCCACATAAATCACCTGTCAATTGGCTTTTGGCTGGTGACAAATTCATTCCTTTTTCATCAGCTTCCCTACCCCATATCCAATAAATCACTCTCCCAACTGTATCCTCACCAGCACTGTATTTGCTTTTCCTTTTAAGATGGGGAGGAATATATTTCAGAGCAACTGAGGGATTCATAGCCAACTTCCCCCCATCCAACTTACCCCATCAAGTCCCCAGTTGTCAATTTCAATGAATTAATGCAGGCACATTAAAAATAGGTTGGAAACAATAATATAGAGATTATATACATATTATACCAATTAATAATATTATATTATATATTTACATTTTTACATATGTTCCACAGCTGGGAAAATAGGAAAATTGGATTCAGGGTGTGGCAGCTGGTTGGTTGGTTGCTTGGGTTCAAGGACGGGACCAAGTGTGTGTGGAGTCTTCCGCACCTGATAACATTAACTGTGTGAGCTTTTATACAAATGTGTGTGCCTTTGAGGAATTCTACATACATCTGGGGGAATTTAAACTAATAATTTATAATGGATTCCTTTGACTAGCAAGATAATTCCCTAATGGAAAGAGTGGCACTTTATTTCAGACTTAATGCCGCAATGTAAAGAAATCAAGTTGCTAAAACTCTGAAATTATTAAGTCTCTAGATACAAGTGTATTTTGCTCTTGTTTGTTTCTAGCAAATAAGGCAGTTTAAAATTCCTGAAAATCTTATTTGCTAATTTTTATTTTTATGTAATTTTAAACTTATAGAAAAGTTGCTAAACCTGTACGCACCCTTCACCACATTCAGCCATTGTTAACAGTGTGCCACGTGTACTTTCTCTCTAGACACTCAGACAGACAGACAGACAGACAGACAGACACACACACACACACACACACACACACACACACACACACACACAGTTTTGAACCACTTAGAAATAAGCAGCAGACATAATGTCCCTTTACCCTGAACTGGTTCAGTATTTCCTAAGATAAAGATACTTTTCTCCCCACACCCCCTCTTTCTTTGTTTTTCTTCTTTTCTTTGGAAGTTCTGGGGTTGAACCCAAAGGCAATTTACCACCCAGCAACATCTCCAGATCTTTTTATTTTTAATTATGAGACAGGGTCTAAGTTGCTGAGGCTGGCCTCTAATTTACAATCTTCCTGCTCAGCCTTCCTGAGTCACTGGGATTACAAGCAAGTGTCACCATGCCCAACCATCATAAAGATACCTCTATAGCTGTAGCAGGTCGATGCCTCACCTAAGTACAGACTTGAATTGAATATTATGTATTATAGGGAGTTGTTATATCTCTTTAATCTCCTTGATCTTGAATAATTTCTCAGGCTTTTTGGCTTTCATGACACATTTTTGAAGGTAAAAAAATGCAATAGCAATAGATTATAGATTATACAAAGATTTATATACAATCTCTTATATGTACATGAATATGTAATTTATATCTAATACATTGTTATCTATGGCAAGATCCACACCTGAATAGACATGTGAATTTTGAATTCATAGATTAAGTAAGAATCCACGAACCTATAATTATAAACAAACAGTGGCATAAATAAGCAGAAGAATAGGGAGCCCTCCTCTTTCATTAAAATGATAACTAATAAAAATGTAGAAAAGAATACAGAATTAGAAAATTACTATTTTGCAGCTATTATAATAATCATTGACTCAGGCAAGAATTATCAATGGGTACTGAAACTTGTTAATGAAAGCTTGAAAAGGGAAAAAAGTACATAATCTTAAAATATTGCCTTACAAATCCTGTGTCACTTAGAAGAGAACAACAGGCAGGTACGGTGGTACATGCCTATAATCCCAGCAGCTTGGGAAGCTGAGGCAGGAGGATCTTGTGTTCAAAACCAGCCTCAGCAAACTAGCAAGATCTTGTCTCTAAACAAAATATTAAAAAGGGCTGTGCATATGACTCAGTGGTTAAGCACCCTTGGGTTCAATCCCTGGTACCCCGCCCCACCACAAGAAAAGGGAACAACAGTAACAAGGGGTAAACACAGTGGGTGCACTGGTAACAAGTATTTGAAGTTAACATCACCAATGACATGACAAACCATCATGTTTCTCTTGATAGGAAGCACTAAGGACACCACTTCACTTACATACTATTCCTATTAAAATTATATCTAATCACTAGGAAGCAGACAAACCCAAACTGAGGATAGTCCACAAAATAATGTTCCCATTTTCATCCCACGCCTGATTAAATTACCCTAAATACATGTATGAAGACACAATTGTTGTAAAAATGCTTTATATAAAACCAGAAACTTGAAAAATTGTGCTATTCATATGTAATATGAAATGAAATGTACTCTGCAAACATGTATAACAAATCAGAATAATAAAAAATTTAAAAATAGAAAATAAAAAATTAAGGGTTGCATAAGCAGTTGCATTCTCAAACAATACCACTAGAGGTCACTGCGATCCTGCAAGTTGCAAAGTTTTATAAATTCCTTTGTGGCCTGCTTCCTCATTTTGACTGGAAGAATGGGCACATGAAGTTAATTCCAACAGATAAAGCTTCTGAGAAGCCTAAAAACCAAATAATGGCAAAAGAAATGGAGGAGGAGAGGGCAGCAGACTTAGTTTTAACGCATCTCTGCCATTCCAAACTGTGAAACTAGATGATTCCTGCCCTGTCTCTGGGCTTTGTTTCCCTGTGTGTAAAATGAGGGGGGTTGACTTATCTGCTCCCATCTCTTCTTGTCCAGACCACCTGTGACTTTAAGCTGATGTTTTCTTAACTAAAATTTCTTCTGTGCCCCTTACAAGATTCTCGCCCAACCACATTGGACCCACTACTGTTTTTCATGGCTGTTTTTTTTTTCTTTTTTGTTCTGTTTTTTCTTTTTTAAATCCAGTACTCTCTATCTAATATTTGTCTTTAAGTTGACTCAGTTTTCAAAAATGTAAATAAAGAAAAAATGTTGCAGGCCGATCACAAATGGAAACCACTTCCCTTGCCATAAATAGAAGGTAACCACAAAAATAAATACAACAAAAACAGTAGAGTATAATTAAATTTGAGCTAGATAGTAGTATCTGCCAAAGGCCTGGGCCTGTGGCCTGCTCTTTTTTCTCATGTTTTTTTTTTAAAGGAGGCTTGGAAGTGTTAAAGAAAAGTTGAAGACAGGCCAGCTCTGAGACTTTCCTTTTGAAATCAGTGAAAGAATGGAGGCTGAGAAGTTTCAGTGCAGTTCAGTATTATTGAATTCTGTGTCCATGAGGCTAATCACGATGCTTCATGTACCACCTAAAACCAGACCCACGCTTTCATAAGCTATTCCAAGGTTATATGATCCCCTTTCTCCTCCTCTCTTCCTTTCTCCCCTTCTTCCTTCTTTCTTTCTCTCCTCTTATTCTGCTGTATTCCTAATAGATCAGAAAGGGTGTGATTAGAAACCATGCATTATTAATCATATTCTCCAATCAATATTTAAGTTATGTTTTATTTTGGTATCTATTTCAGTTTTGTGTTGGTTTAACTTTCCTTTACTGTTTATTTAAATTTGCGTTTATATTTAGTCTTCCTCACTTTAAAAATCCTCATTCCCTTTTTAATGGGGAAGATGATGCATATCTCTGTGCTGTCAATGTCGAAGCAATTATATGCCACCAAATGGCTTGTGATTTGGCATCTCTTCCTGATAAAGGCTTATGATAGATAGAATGTGGCAGAGGTCAGGAATTCTACTGAGTACAACCTGAGGGTATTCTTCAAATTGCTTGTGTTTTATCCAAATCCCCTAGGACACAATCAGAAAGCTGGTCCCCTTCAATTTTGGTGCAAAGCTTTCTTCTTCACAGAGATTTCGAGTGAAGATGTGCAAGTCTGAGCCACCTAATTGCACTCTTTACATTAGCCCTAACATTAGCTTAGCCCTTTCCTGCTTTGTATAATCTGTTATAATTACTAATTTTCTGGCCACAATTAGCATAGGGGATTTTATCGGAGCACAGACAATTTCTTAGTTACCCAAGGTTGCTAAATAATTTAAAAAGGGGAAGACAATGAATTTCCATCAAATATGCTTTGTTTTCTTAATGCCCGGGTTGCCATTAAGGAAAACGATTGCAAGGTAAAGAAATCAGGAAATTCATAAAGATCAATACACCAATGCTTTCCCGGATTATAAAAGTTATTTTTTATCATTTCCTTTTGTTGGCAAGGTGGATTTAATTTGCCATTAGAAGCTCAAGAGCAGAGAGGATCGTTTCACAGTTCAACAAAACAGAATGCATTTTGTCTAGCTGGAAACACTTTTAACTCAAACTGTCTAGAGAGCTTTTTCTTTTTCCAAAAGAAATGTTATTAAAAGTTTGATGATGAACCCATAGGCACATTTTCGATATCAAATGCTGTAGAACCATCTCAACCTCCACTTCTCCACCCCCACAAATTGAAATAAGAATCCCTGTTTTTTTTCCTGTTTTCATCATCATAACTATGCTGAGATTCAAACCAGAGTGAGCAGATAAAAAAATTCAGGAGATATGCTACACATACCAGTGGAAATAAAATATGAAGCATGATTATTTTCTGGTGAGAAGCTTACTTGAAATTTTAAAAAAATTTATACATGTTTGGGCTGGGGATGTAGCTCAGTGGTAGAGTGCTTTGTCTAGTATGTTTGAGGCCCTGGGTACTGGTAACATAAAAAAAAAAAAAAAAAAAAAAAAAAAAAAAGAAAAAGAAAGAAAGAAAAGAAAAGAAAGAAACACTTTAGATTTCTTTGAGCCCCATTTGCTCCTGATGTTGATCAGTGTTTATGACTCCATCATCTCTTCATGTCACAGATTCCTGGTCCCCGTCATTCACTCTATTGCTTGACATCAGGCTTAACAGATGATGGCATCACTGGCAAAGGGCCCCTTCCAAGGTCTCCTGAACATCACTGGAAGACTTTGAACCCATTTCTGGAACCATATCTCTAGGGTTGCACATTATACTTCATTTCATTGTTTTCTGGCGTCCAGAGCCGACCTGTCTGCTGAAGCTATTGAGCCAAGTACTGTCTGTCCAGCGCTGTGTACCTGTCGATTCCTTGCAAGAGAACTAATTGTATTTGTGCTAATCTTAGAACATCAGCATTGACAGAGGCTTTAAAGACCCCATCATCTCACTAGTGCCTGGTTGCCAGTAATACTGGGCTCTGTGGTACAAGAAAAAACACCCCAACTCAGGGCAAGTCAAGACCAGTTGTTGGAAGAGGGATCCTGGTGTTAACCTGGAAGGACCAGACTAAGAAGGCCAAGGAATCGCGGAGACTCTGGGGACCTCGCTGACAGGTACCAACTGGTAATGTCACCCACTGGTGACTCCGAGGGGATATTTAGGGTGCTTAAACTCTCCTGGCCCTCCCATATTCTTTGTGCAGAAAGTTGAGATTTCTTACCCTCATGCAAAACTCAGGTGGTTTAAAGTGTTCCCTGAATCCCGCCCTCAACCAGATTGCCACTTCCATCCCCTTCTACACAGAAATTAGAAGGCTGACATGGACACAGCCAGTGTGGGAACAGCTTTGCATTGTGTCCCCAGCTACTCCCACTTCCTGTGTCAGGGTCGGGAGTGGGGGTCCTTGGCCAGTCTCAGGTCAGGATATCAGCACCTTCAGCCAGAGTCATTGTTAAGTCAAGGCTGTCACAAGAGGGGAGAGCGGCTATAGTCTGGACCTGAAATGTCCCCCAGAGGCCCCGGTATTTAAGGCTTAGTTCCCAGCTTGGCACAATTGGAAGGTGGTTTGAATTTGAAGAGGTAAGGCCTAATCTTCAGTCACTGGGGACTTGCCTTCAAAGGGAATTTGCGGGACCCTGGTCTCTTCCTCTTTCTCTTGTTCGCTGTCCCCACTCCACCCTTCAGCTTGCTCCCTGCCGCGACATGTGCCTCACCACCACTCCAAAGCAATGGGGCCAACCAACCATGCACTGAAACTTCCCAAATGGTGAGCCAAAATAAACCTTCTCTCCTCGTAGGTTGATTATCTCAGGTATTTGTACAGTAAAGGCAAGACGACTAACACAACAGGTGATTCCCCACAAAGACAATTGGGGGAATGTCCCCCCAAAAAAAACGTATTCACCAACCTTACCGTGTGAGGAATAACCACTTTCAGACGCATGGCCTGTGCTGACCGCTGTGCTGTGGCCTCTGGTCAAGGGCCGAGGGGCTGCACTTCCTGTCTTTCCTGGAGGGGGGATTCAGCTTCCCCTGGCTTTGGTCTGCTGATCCCAGCTCCACATTCTCCAGTTCATTCACAGCGATTTCTGCAGGTGTTTGAGGTCAGCTTGCAAATCTCTAGCAAGTCATTCTCTCCTCCAGGCTTTTTCAGGCTCTGAACTTGCTATTTCCTTTCCCTGGAATACACTTACCCAAATCTTTACAAGACTGACTCCTCATGCTTCACTTCTCAGCCAAATCTCCTTAGAGACATTGACTCTGACAAATCTAGTTCACCACTCTGACCCTCAATGCTGCTGCCCACTACTCACCAACCTGTGTTTTGTACTCTTTATTGCAATCTAAAATTATTCCCCCCCCCCACTTTTTTGGAGGGGGTGTACTTTTATTTCTGCCTCTACTAAACTCTAAGTTTCATGACAGTAGGGACCTTCTCTGTCTTTTCATAACTTTATGTAATCACTGCCTAGAATTGTGCTTTATATACTAGAGATGCTCAATAAATATTTATTGAAAACCAACACATAGTGTGCTTTGTAGAACTTTTATTGTAATACAGGATATGTATATAGAAACATGCATAAATCTATATGCACTGTTTAAAAATCGTTCTCAAGTGAACATTTGTTAACTCCTTCCCAAGGTATGATATAGTACTGGTGCCCAGGAGCTGCCCTTGCACTGTATGTATCCATTTCCAATCACAACCCCTTCTTCTCCTAGAGGTAGCTAATATCTTCATTTATCTGATCACCATTGACTTGCTTTTCTTCATAGTATTACCATCTACATACCCATTCCCAAGTCATACGGTTTAGTTTTCCCTGTACTTAGATCTAGATAAGAATGGAATCATATCTTTCTGCACCTTAATTATTGCACTCAGGATTATGATTTTAGACTTTTGACTTTAAACATCATGGAGTGAAAAAGACTGAAAACTTCTGTCCTCAAAAAGCAACTATTAAGCTGATCAGAACTTCAAATACAACTATTTTGGTATTCTGGAAATTGACCCAAAACATGCTACAAATTGATACAATCTCTTAAACTCTGGGTAGAACAGCATGAATCTGTGACATTGTTGCCTGGACTGTTTCCATCCCTCCCTGACATCCAGTCCTGTGGAGTTCAACTAGGTGGGCAAGGTCATGAAAGCCAGCACTTGCTGCCGCCACCAGAATGGACTCCTTGATTTGGAACATTGTTGGTCAAAGTGGAAATCTTGGTGACATAGGAACCACAAGAGCCAGCAGCTCCACAAGGCAAGATGACGGTCATTTTGGTATAAGGACTGGGCTCACTGGATGCCAGGGGAGTCCAGAAGTGAGAGCCTTTGGGTTTTGCTTACTTCCCCACATACCTTGGACTGAATGGAAGCTGTACTCTGGTACGGCATAGACCAGATGGCTCCCAGGCCACTCACACACCCCTGACCCATGGATCCTGTGCATGTGCACAGTAGAGACATAAGAGAGCCCAGCAGAAAATAAAACCTGGGGCCAATTTGAAAACGTCTTATATTTTGAACGTGTTCCATAATCCACATATAAATTTATCAGCAAAGAGTGGAAGGCTCCCTGGCTTCAGGTGTTTGAAAAATTATGTCTGACCTATCTATTTGAATTCTAAGCTATGCAGACAGAGGGGGAATCCCTAAGAAGCCAGACTTAAACATGAAAGCAATGGCTGGGTACAGTGGCACAAACCTCTAATTCCAGCAGCTTGGGAGGCGGAGGCAGGAGGATCACAACTTCCAGGCCAGCTTCAGCAACTTAGCATAACCCTGTTTCAAAATAAAACATAAAAAGAACTGGGAATGTGGCTCAGTATTAAAGTGCTTCTGGGTTCAATCCCTAGTACTAATAAACAAACAAACAACAAACAAACAAATAATAAAAACAATGGGGAAAAAAAATCCAGAAAAATCAGCAGTAGCCTCAAACTGTGAGAAAGATAGATTTCATTGATTTAGTCCAGGTAAAATACTAAATAAAAACAAATAAAAGACCACACCCATGCGGAAAAAAGTCACAACCCAGAGTGGCCACCATTTTATTTAGTTGTTCAGTATTTAACACAATTCAAAGACTTGTAAATAACCAAACACATAACCATATTCGGGGGAATAAAGCAGTCAATAGAGGGTCTCATAGTATGCCCAGGTATTGGATTTAGGAGACAAAAATTTCATAGCAGGTATTATTAAATATTTTCAAAGGACTAAAGAAAACAATTTAAAATAATTAAGGCAAAGTAAGATAACAATTACAGTATACAGAATCTCAATAAAGAGATTATTATTAAAACAACTAGAAATTCTAACATTGAAAAGTACAATAATTGAAATGAAAAGTTCAATAGAAGGACTCAGCAGGTTTAAAATGGCAGAAAAAGAACCAGTAACCTAGAAAATAAACCAGTAAAAATTATGCAATCTGCAAATGGAAAGAAAAATATTAAATAGAAATGTACAGTCCCTAGAGACCTACGGGATCACATTAAATGTACCAACATGTGTGTAATGTCAGTCTCTAGATACAACAGAATCAACCAGTTGAAAACTAAATACAGACAGAAAAATCTCAAAGACATCAAGAAAAACAACAGAGAAAAACAGAAATACTATTTACATCTGACTTCTCATTAGAAAGACTGAAGGCCACATTCAAAGAACTGAAACTTATAACTCTCTATTAAACAAGAACATTTTTTTTTTTTTTTTTGTGGTAAGGGGGGTTGAACTCAGGGGCACTCGAGCACTGAGCCACATCCCCAGGCCTATTTTGTATTGTATTTAGAGACAGGGTCTCACTGAGTTGCTTAGCGCCTCACCATTGCTGAGGCTGGCTTTGAACTTGTGATCCTCCTGTTTCAGCCTCCCCAGCTGCTGGGATTACAGGTGTGTGTCACTGCACCTGGCAAGAATATTCTTTAAAAGTGAACACAAAATAAAAATGTTCCATAAATAACCAAGTTGGAAAGTATTCATTATTAGCAAACATGCCTTACAAGAATACAAAGAAGTTGTCAGGCTGAAAGAAAGTGGCTCCAGTCAGTAAATCCAATCTAAAAGAATAAATGAAGTGTTCCAGAAATGATAAAGATGTGAGAAAATATACAAGTATCCTGAAGTGCATTTTCCTCTTGATTTCTTTCTTTCTTTCTTTTTTTCTTTTTCTTTTTTTTTTTTTTTTTTTTTTTTTTGTGGTACTGGGGATTGAACACAGGGGCACTCGTCCACTGGGTCACATCCCCAGCCCTTTTTTTGTATTTTTATTTAGAGACAGGGTCTCTAAGTTGCTAAGTGCCTCGCCATTGCTGAGGCTGGCTTTGAACTCGCGATCCTCCTGCCTCAGCCTCCCAAAGTGCTGGGATTACAGGGGTGCACCATCACGCCCGGCTTCCTCTTAATTTCTTTAAAAGGTTCACATTTGTACAAAGCCACTTGTATAACACTATTTTATAGAGTTTAAAATATATAGAGACATAAAATATATATGACAATAAAAACACTACAGGGGCTGGGGTTCTGGCTCAGCGGTAGAGCGCTTGCCTAGCACGTGCGCAGCCCGGGTTCGATCCTCAGCACCACGTAAACATAAATGCATTGTATTGTGTACAACTAAAGCAAATAAATCAATATTTAAAAAAAAAACACTACAGAAGCAAGATAAAGGAGATATATTCGAGCAATGTTTCCATATTTCATCAGAATTAAGTTAGTTAGTATTACCCTTAAGTACACTGTGATAGAATGAAATACATATTGCAATTCCTAAGACAATCATTAATAAAATATCTTATTACAAAATGTAATAAAAGAGAAACAGAGCAATTGAAGTGACACACTAAAGGAATTTATTTAACACAAAAGGAGGCTATAAAAGAGGAACAGAGGGGCTGGGATTGTGGCTCAGCAGTAGAGCGCTCACCTAGCACATGCGCGGCCCAGGTTCGATCCTCAGCACCACGTAAAAAATAAACATATTATGTACAACTAAAGCAAATAAATATTTTTTTTTAAAAAAAAAGAGTAACAGAGAACAAACATGGGTGAATAGCAAGCACATAGCAAAGTAGCATATAGTAAATCCAACAGTATCAATCATTACATTAAACATGATTGGGCTAAACATTATTCTTGAAAAGCAGAGATTGTCAGGCTGGATGAAAAAGCAAAAGCCAATGACATGCCTTCTAAGATGGGAAGTCTATGTTGGAGTCAAAGGAACAAGTAGGTTAAAATAAATAGATGGAAAAAGACACACCCTGCAAACAGTAATCATAAGAGGGTTGAAATGCTTATTTAATATCAGACAAAATAATCTTTTTTTTTTGTGGTACTGGGGATTGAACTCAAGGGCACTCGACCACTGGGCCACATCCCCAGCCCTTTTTTGTATTTTATTTAGAGACAGGGTCTCACTGAGTTGCTAAGTGCCTCACCATTGCTGAGGCTGGCTTTGAACTCGCGATCCTCCTGTCTCAGCCTCCCAAAGTGCTGGGATTACAGGCGTGCGCCACCGCGCCCGGCTCCAGACAAAATAATCTTTAAAATAAAAAATGTTAGTAGAAGCAAAAGGGACATATCATAGTGATAAGGTCAATATATCAGGGAAATATAATGATTAGACATCTATATATGCACCAAATAATACAGCCTTAAAACATATAAAGCAAATTCTGATAACATTAAAGGAAAAGTAGACAATCAACAATAATATTTGGAGATTTCAATATCCCAAACTCAATAATTGATACAACTAGACAGAAAAACAAGAATATAGAAGAGCTAAACCATACTATCAACTTGATTTAAATACCATGTATAGGAGCAGAAAAAAAATAAATGAATACAGAATACAAATTCTTTTTTTCCCCACATTTTCTATTGGTGCATTATAGTTACATATAATGGGGGACTTGTTGTTTTGTATTTGTACATGCACACAATAAGAATTCATACTCTTTTCAAGTTCACGTGGGACATTCTCCAAGAGAGGTCACATAGTGAGTGAATTAAAAAAAACAAATCCCAACACATTTTAAAAGACTGAAGTCAGACAAAGTTTGATTTCTTACCACAACAAAATCAAGGGTCCACAAGGAAATTTGCACAAACCTCAAGTATTTGGAAATGAAACAACATACTTCTAAACAACCCATGAGTCAAAAAAAAAAAAAAAAAGAAATCACAAGGGGAATTAAAATATATTTAGAACTGAATGGAAATGAAAACACAGATATCAAAATTCATAGGTGGCATTAAATAGGCATATAGAAGTATGTATTTTTTGCTTTGAAAAACTCTATCACAAAAGAAAAAAAGTCTGCAATCAACAAGTTTTTCCTTAAGAAACTATAAACAAGCTGGACATGGTGGCACATGCCTGCAATCCCAGCTACTTGGGAGGCTGATGCAGGGTTGTGAGTTTGAAGCCAGCCTGAGAAATGGAGGGAGGCCCTGTCTCAAACCAACAACAAAAAAGAGCAGTGTGCTTCCTGGAAGTGTAACTCAGTGGTAGAGCATCCTTGGGCTTAATCCCTAGTCATGGTGGAGGGGAGAAACTGTAACTGGAAGAAGGAAGGAAATAATCAATATTAGAGCAGAAATCAATGGAATTGAGCTTCCTTATTCCATAGAGAAAAATTAATGAGACCAAAAGTTGTTTCATTGAAAATATCAACAAAACTAACAGGTAGGTAGTAAATCTGACAAAATAAGAGAAGACATGAACTATCAAAAACCAGGAATGAAAGAATGGGCACCACTACCAACCCTAAAGAAACAAAAAGGGATTTATCAGAAGGTTATGAACAACTATACCCACAAATTACACAACCTCAATGAAATGTGCACATTCCTAGAAAGACACAAATCTCCAAACTGACTGCAGAAGAAATAGGAAAAGTGGAAAGATCTGTAGGAAGTAAGGAAAGCGGATACTGGTCATAGCAGCATTATTTGCTATGGCCGTAGGCAGAAGCCACCACTCTGAACTTGTTCTGTGAAGCCTCCATTACCCTGCTTCAAGGCCAAAGACCTCCCTGGACAAGAAAACTACAGACCAGTTTCCTTCATGAACATAGATGTAAGAATTCTTTTTTTTTTTTTTAATATTATTTTAGTTGTAGATGGACACAATACCTTTATTTTATTTATTTATTTTTATGCAGTGCTGAGGATCGAACCCAGTGCCTCACACATGCTAGACAAGCGCTCCACCACTGAGCCACAGCCACAGCCCAGATGTAAGAATTGTATAGAGATTTCTTGGAAAACTGGGAGTGGAACTACCCTATGACCCAGCCGTCCCACTCCTAGGTCTATTCCCAAAGGACTTAAAAACAGCATATTACAGTGACACAGCCACTTCAATGTTTATAGCAGCACAATTCACAATAGTTAGGTTGTGGAACCAACCTAGATGTCCCTCAGTAGATGAGTGGATAAAGAAAATGTGGTATATATACACAACGGAATTTTACTCAGCAATAAAATAAAATAATGGCATTTGCAGGTAAATGGATGAAGTTGGAGAATATAATGCTAAGTGAAGTTAGTTAATCTAAAATATCCAAATACCGAATGTTTTCTCTGATATAAGGAGGCTGACTACAGTGGTGTTGGGTTGGGGGTACATAGGAGGATTAGAGGAACACTAGAATGGTCAAAGGGAAGGGAGGAGATGGGAGGAAGCAAGGGGGGATGGAGGGAAAAAAAAGAAAAGGTTGAATAAGATGGATATCATTATTCTAAATGCATGATTGAAGACTGGAATGGTACAAATATACTTTGTATACAAACAGTTTTATGTAAAAAGATGCTCTATGTGTGCATTATGAATTGTAATACATACTAGTATAAATTAAAAAAATTTAAAAAAAGAAACATTCCTCTAAAAAAAGAATTCTTAATGGAATATTACAAAGTTGAATTTAACAATATATTAATGGGATCATTCCCTATGACCAAGTGGGATTTATCCACTTATTGTTAGTTGGTTTAATGTGCATTTCTATAGAGTACATACCTAGGAGTGGAATTTCTGGATTAAAGGGTAAAATGTTTTGTAGATAATGTCAGAGTACTTTCCAAAGTGGTTGTATTTATTA
This sequence comes from Tamias sibiricus, assembly GCA_025594165.1. Classification (NCBI taxonomy): domain Eukaryota; kingdom Metazoa; phylum Chordata; class Mammalia; order Rodentia; family Sciuridae; genus Tamias; species Tamias sibiricus. The sequence continues at coordinate 20,816,104 of CM046662.1, forward strand.
ACAGTGTAGGATAGTTCCTACTTGGATTAGGCAATACTTCATCTTACCAGACCTTCAAGCTTTTGCCTATTGGGTGAGTTCAGTAGTATCTTATTCTGTTTTTTTGTCTTTGCCTAAATCCTGGAGACACCGACTACCTTTTTTATGCATATTTGGCTATTCAGAGAGATTCTATATGTGTGTATGAAAACCCTGTTAGAGTTTATAAATAGTGATGATAGATAGCATTTATTATGTGATTATCATATACAGGCACTCTTCCAAGTGCTTGATATATGCTCATTTTATCATCACAATAATTCTTCAAGGTAGATACCATTATTATCTGCATCAACTCCTTTTTATTCCCTGCATGTATCATGTTGATAATATAATTTTTCTCTTTTAATCTATTACTTTAGTAATTTACATTGCTTGATTTTCATTATGTTACTTCAGCCTTAAAATCAAAGGATAATCTCAACTAGTTCATGACACATTGTCTTTTTTGTATATTGTGAATTCAATTTGTTCATATGTTGTTTAGAATTGTTAAAATCTGTGTTTGTGAATGAGACTAACTTGTAATGTTTCTTCCTTATACTGTTCTTATTAGATTTTGGTGTCAATATTATTTTTAGTCTTTAACATTTATGATTATTCAATTAATTTCCTTTACTTGTTTGGAAATAAAACACTCCAGTTGTAACCTGTGAATGTAACTGGATTTAGAAATAGGGTCTTGCAGATGCATTAAATCAAGGTGAGTTCATTAGGGTGGGACCCAATCCAATGTGACAGGTATCCTTATAAGAAGAGAGACAGAGTCATACAGGGGGACAATGGCCCTGTGACAGAGGCAGAGAGTGGGGTGAATCTAAGGAATGCCTGGGGATGCTAGAGACTAGAAAGAGCTGGTAGATTTTTCTCCTAGAACCTACATAGAGAACGGGTTGCTAAGACCTTGATTTTGGACGCCTAGCTTCCAGAACTGTGAGTGAAGTCACTTCCGTTGTGTAAAATCCCCAGTTTGTGGCATATTGTTATGGCAGCCTCAGGAAAATAACACACCTTAGAAATTCCAAACTCCAAGAACTAATTTGCCACAAGTAATCAAAATGTTTACCCTCTTGTGAAAAAACAAGGAAGACAAGGAAACCACAAACAAGAATTGTCTCTCTTCTCCACTTCCCCTGTTTAAACTCACATGCTTTCATTATCTGGTACTTTAATCAATCCTCTTCATCCCCTCTAGAAATTCTCCTTACCATTTTGTACACTGATGCTTATTTTATTTACCACCACTCCCCATTTCCTTCCTTCCACAAACTTGCTACATCTCAGATCTGTCTGTTACTGTTGTCTTCCTGCTTGAAGCATAGCAACAGATTCCTGCAGTGAGAATTTGCTGGTGACATATTCTCTAAGGTTTAGCTTGTCTTTCCCTGGGTGCAGGAATCTGTGGTGGCAATTATTTTCTTTTGTTACATCAGAGATACCATTCCACCATCTTCTGTGTTCCATTATCACTGTTGAGAAAACACTTAGCTGTTGGCTAGAAGTCAGTCTAACTTCCATTCTTTAGTGATTATCATGCCCCCCCCCCCCAACCTTTGGCTACTTAAAATTTTTTTCTCTTTACCTTTGGTATTCTGCAATTTTACTGTCATGCATCCACTTGCAGATTTATATTTATTTACTTGTGGTGCTGAACTTGGCTGTCTCTGGGCAGGTAACCTCAGAGCAGAAGCCCAAGTGAACTATGAGCAAAGATGCTTTCTGGCCTAAGTACTTAAATGTCAAATATTACAGCCATGTCTCTTATTATAGGTCTTTCTCCAAAAATTGGCCTGGGAACTTCTCACTGCTGTTTAGTACTTTAAGGAGCATTGGAAATTAGTGTGTGTGTGTGTGTGTGTGTGTGTGTGTGTGTGTGTGTGTGTGTTGGGAGGTGAAGTGGGGGTTGATCTGAATGATGTAGCTGCCAGGACTAGAACTTGGGAGCTCAGTGGTTGGTTTCAGTCTCCCACATCCTTGGATGCATCCAAGTTGGCATGGTATCTGAAGGGTAAAACATCACACTGGGGACAGCCGTGCAGCCAAGAGATTTATTCAACAGCCTTCATGGCTGGTAGCAAAACTGGAGAGGAGGTGCTCTGGTCGAAGGTCGAAGAGGTGCTGGGAGAGGGGAGTCAGGGAGAAGGAAGTATGCAAGCTCTGGTGGGAGAGGGGAGTCAGGGAGAGAGGGGAGTGCCAAGCTTTGGACAGAAGGTGGGTGCTTGGTCGCACCGGCTAGGATCTCTGGAGCTATCAGCTAAAGCAGCTGCTGTCTGGCTGGAGGCTGGAGCTGTCAGCTGGGAGCAGCCGTCGGGCTGAAGGCAATGGGTCTGGAGCTGTCACAGTGGCTTCCTCCTCTCCGCAGGGTCGAGCTGATGTGTCTGAGTGGCTTCCTCCTCTCAGCAGTGATGAGCTGATGTGTGCATCTGTGTGTCTCTGTGTGTGTGTTCTGAGTCTCTCGAACAGGGCCCTATATAGGGATTTCTGGTGGGAGGTGCACCAGAGCAACCCCAATGCCATTGGCTCTTTGCCCATAGAACAGGGCGACCTTTAAGCCTATTGGCTCTTGCCCGGGGAAAAGAAACATCCTGTCCGGGGAAGAAACCTCCTGCCTGGAGAATGAAACAAGGTTGCTTCTCTCAGGATGTGGAAAACTCTGGGGGGGGGGGGGAGGGTAGCCCATCTATCAGTATCCCCAGAAGGCAGTGGGATTTGGGTGCTTGTGAAGTACTGTGCATGTGGCCATGAACTAGCACAAAGGAAAATGAAGAGAAAATATAATTTTTCTTCAATTTCTTACCTAATTTTGGTTAAGAATATGGTCCACATATTTATTAAACAACACGTGCCTACATATCTCAAAGCTGTATGACTCCCACAAATCTTTATATAGGAAGCTGAGCCTGGAGCTGGGGGTGTAGCTCAGTGGTAGAGCACATGCTTAGCCATAAAGTAGCTTCTAGCACCCAAATCCAAAAAAGAAAGAAAAAAGAAGCTGAGTTCATGCAGTGTCTCAAATATTAGTATATTTATGGATGATAGGTTAATTTAAACAAATTATCAGTCTTGTGACTGGTCTTGATTCTTCAGAAAGAAACAGCAGTTGCTCAGGCTTATTAGGAATAGAGGCTACACATATTTTTAAACTTTATTTTAAAAATATCAGTCTTTCTCATACATGTCCTTTTACAAAATTAATGAAGCAGAATATTTCCATTAAAATATTTAGGAGTAATTATGCTGTTAAAACTAAGAGTACCACGAAGATCAAACCTTTTTAAACCCAAATTACAAAATCTTTCTATCTGAATATATAAGATACTCTATAATTAACCTATTATAAAGTTTAATATCCTTGTGAATGATTTGAAGTGTCAACTCCCTACTGATGTGGGCTTCACATTTCAAAATCTAGTCTTTATTCTGTATGACAGATAATAGGTGCTTTTTGAATGCTCCAGTACATCATACAAGAAAACATTTTTTACTACTTACACAGCCTATGTGTTCATGTTATTCAATTTTATCTTATTAACTCCTTATCTGCAGTTTCACTTTCCATAGTTTCAGTTACCTGTGGTCAACCAATCTGAAAATGTCATACGGAAAATTCCAGAAATAAGCAATTCGAAAGCATTAAATCATATACTTCTGGGTATCATGATGAACTATCATACCTTTCCTGTCCTGGAAGTGAATCATCCCTTTGTCCAGGGTATCCATGTTATATATGCTATCCACCCATTAGTTACTTAGTAGCCACCTTGATTATCCAATTGATGGTTCTGGTAACACAGTGCCTGTGTTCGAGGAACCCTTATTTTACTTAATAGTGACCCCAAAGTGCAAGAGTAGTGATGCTGGCAATTTCGTTACTGTATAATGTTATAATTGTTCTAATTTAAAATATTTATTATTGTTGTTTATTATGCCCAAGTAATACATTTGATTTTAATATAACAGAGTAAATATGGAGTTCAGTACTATCTGTGGTTTCAGGCATTCAGGATGCATCTTGGTACATACCTTCCACAGATAAGAGTGTCCTATTGTAGAAATACTGAGTTGACTGTCCTTCATTCTCTAGATAGCTCAAGTGAGGTAAGAATAATGGCTGTAAACTACAGATCATGAGAATGTTATTTCTTGTTTTGGTGGTTTTACAGCCATGATTAAGTCAGAGCAGAGTAGAGTAAGTGTCATGTGGACCTTTCTAGGGCCAGGGCAGTGGTGCACCGCAGCAAGGTTGTTTAAGAAGACAGACAAACTGCCCCTGCTGACCCTGCAGCCTTGAGATGACCCACTCCTATTTCCAGAGGGTGTAGATCCTGGGTGATCCATCAGCGGCTGCATCTGGTCCTTTTAGATGGCTCCGTTTGGATGTCTTTTGCGTATATATTAAAAAATGGGTGTTTCAAAGGGGACACCATGTCTCTGTCCAGAGGCTGCATGGTGAGTGACATCAGCAGTGTGACCTCAAAGGCAGTTCTGGGATCGAATGCTGACTTCACTACCTCCTGCCTGTGATCTCAGGAAAAGATCTCACCTCTGTGCCTTGCTCTCCTCATCTGTAAAGGGGAATAATGATTGCATCCTCTTCACAGACTTGCTGAGAGGAGGAAATGAAGTCATCAATGGAAAGGATTTACAATAGTTGCTGGCGTGTAAGAAGTGCTCAGCAAATGTTGGGGATTATTATTCAGATTTGAGAAAATGTTTTGCACAGTCTTGGTTAACTCACCTGGGGAGAGCGATATTCTTGAGAGAGAGTTTAGAATGTAGTTCAGAAATAATTAAATGCCTTCCTTGATTGAAATAGAAAGGCAATTAAGACAATGAAGCATTTTTTCTCTGTGGTATCTAGGACATATTTTTCTCATTTTCATTTTGTAATGGGAAAATGTGAAACTTACTCAGAGTGGTGGCAAATTACTCATTCTGAGGTCAATTGTTCCCCCAACAAACACATTTCAAATAGGGAAGGTGAATAAGATCTTCGAGGCCTGAAAATCCAACACTGGGTAGCATGATGGTGGGACTCAGGAAACCTGGATTCCAGTAGATGATTTTGGAAAACTCTTTAACTCCTTTGGGTCTCAGGCTCCTGAACTATAAATTAGGGGTGAAAATACAAACCTACAATAGTGGTGATATCCAGGTGGTAGGAGACAGTGCGTGGTACCATGACACAGTCAGAGAAAAGACCCCAGAGCTGGCTTTACAGTGGGCTCTGGGGGTTGCTGTCATGGGGGTAACCTGTCATAGCACCTGAACCAACTAGCCAAGCTGTATTGACCTCACTCAAGAAAACAGTGTCACAAATGTGTGTCTAGGAATGAGAGGTGGCATGAAGGGACGGGGACAGTGAGACTCTAAACTGCTATACATGTTGCAGACATTTATCCCATCCCCCACAGGGTTATTTATCTGATGGTATTTTTATTCATTTCACCAACATGAATTGGAAAGGCTCAATAAACAAATTATCCACAATCCTTGTCTTTAGAGGTAGGGAAGAAGGGGAAGCTTCATACTTACAGAAAGTCATATAGGTGCTTGGGTATTATATCAGAAACATGCTATATATAGACCGAGAAACCTTAAATATTTACTATCTGGACCTTTACAAAGGACACTGTGTTAAGTTGTGCCCTGGAGCTCTGGAATCCTGTGCCAGATTCTCTGATTAAGTCTACAGAGTGGGAAGGAACAGATCGAAGGTCTTGTGGGAGGACTTATAGACTACATCTGGAAATGTCTTTCATCAAGGGAAGCTGGGAAATTAGTGGGCTATGGCCAAGGAAGAAAATGCATAACAAAAATTGTCCTGCACTAGACTTTTCCTTTCTCTCTATCTGCTTTAACATAAGAATGGTATGCTTTGCAGATGAATCCTGGAGGTTCAGAGAGGTTAAGCAACTCGCCTCAAGGTCACCCAGAATCAAAATAATAGGGAGATCATGCTCAGGATACTTGTGCTATTCTTTCTGAAAAAAAAAAAAAAATATTTTCATTGTGGTGAAATATGCAAAACATTAGTCCTTTTAACCAGTTTTCAAGTACGCACTTCATGCGCATCTGAAATGTGTTTTGAGAGTGGAATGTTCCTAGGTTTTAATAAAAATTTCAAAGCTTAGGGTTTTTATTTCAATGATAAACTTAGGAAGCTAAGCACAGGTAGCCTTAACTTGGAAAACCGACACAAAATTTCTGAGCTCAAGGTTTAGAATGTGTTTGTTGGCATCAACAGTGAGAAAGGTCAGGCTGGTTAAAAAAAAAAAAAAAAAAAAAAAGGCGGGGGTACAGAAGTAGCTTTGGTACTGAAATGATTCCTTTAAGCTTTTCTTACACAATATGAATTAAGGAATGTTTTGCGGTAGTTGGGAAAAAAAAAAAGTGAGCCATTGCTGAGGGCAGATTAAAGAAGCATGCCCTACTCCAAAGAACCTGCTTGACACTTGGATAGCAATGTAGTTTCCACGAAACCATGTGGATTTCAGTATATTTTGTTACTGGTTATTTATAAACCTTTGGTTATGTGGTATTTTTCTTTTCACTTAGTATGGAATCTGGTTTCACAGTTGCTCAATAAGTACATGTGTGAAGAATTCGTTCCTACTCTTATGCTTGTGCATATTTAAGTAATATTGTCAAGTTGATTTTAATAAAACCATGAGGGGTCTAAAAGAATATTTTCTCTTTCAAAGATATGTATCTATATGATGAGTTTAAGATCCACCCCACAGAGGTAATATTCTTTTATAAAATAATAAAATTTGAATCAAGAAATCATACTAGTCAAGACAGGCTAATTTAAGCTTCAATAACAAGCAAGCCCAAATTCTCAGTGGCTGAAACCACATGCTTACATTAAATTCATTGCACTTTGGTAAAGTACCAATCATCACAGTGGGGACTGAGGCATTCAACTTCAGAAAAACCTCTATTCCAAGTGGAAGGAGTGTTCAGGTGATTCTCTCCTTCAAGTACATGCTCTGGATGGAGGAATAGGGATCACCAGAACAAACTTTGAGGAAGAAGCGTACCATCTTCTCGGATGCTCAGGAAAGACAAAACAGGCATTTGTTTATGGCAATAATGCCTGCAACAGAAAGCATCTCACATCTTCCCATACAGGGATACCCATGGCATCGTTTGACACTTCTATTCCCAACCAAAATGGCAGATGGATTTCTCCATAGGCAGCCATTGCTCTGAGGTTATAACAAAACTGGGCTGCTTACCAGCCACGTGATATGGGCACAGCTCAACCTCATTTCCTCTCCCATGAAAGAGAGATGTCAGTTGCATGGTTTGTTGAAAGGAATCCAAGCAATAAGTCATGTGAAACCCCTCTGTCAATTTCACATTATTATTCAAATGAAAGTAGTAGTAGTATTCTTGGCGACCAGTCATACCACACCAAGGATAAAAAACAGATAGCAATGATTTCACCTAACGGTGTTTGTCACCCAATCAATATTTTCTCACAAAAGTTTCCTGAAAATTCGCAGGAAATTTCCTTAGGTGATGAGATGATGAAACCTGAAAGAATAGTTCATCAATATAGAAGCAAATTTCTCCTCTTGTCTTGAAAATGACAAAGCATTTTATGTGGCCCCAAATATATATGGTCCAATTTTCTAGCAGAGTCCCACATAAAAAAAAAAAAAAAAAAAAAAAAAAGGTTTGAAGAAAAGAAGTACTGTCTTGCCTAAGAGGCAGTTTGAGCTGGAATCAATCTGAAAAAAAAAAAAAAAAAAAAAAAAAAGGAAATAAATAAAAGAGCATTTCACAAAATAGCGTTGTGGGTGGAAACCAGGAAGATTATACAGAAGCAACAATTTCTGACACTTGTGTCATCCCAATACCTCAGAATTCCAGCTGAGAAGAACTGGATGGTATCCTGAATTACTAATTCTAATTACTTTTATTTCCCCCAAGTGTTAGTCAGTTCAGGCCGCTCTTACAACACACCACAGACCAGATGGCTTCAACAACAGACATTTATTTCTCATAGTTCCAGAAGTTGGGAAGTCTGAGATCATGGCGCCAGCATAGTCAGGTTCTAGTGAGGGCCCCCTTCCTGGCTTGCAGATGGCTTCCTTCTTGCTGTGTCCTCACATGGCAGACAGAGCTTGAAAGAGGGAGAGGCCTTCTAGTCCCTTCCTATTCTTTTAAGGACACTAATCCCATCAGAGGAATCCGTTCTCATGACTTAAGTCACTTAAAACCTAATTATTTCTTAATTACCTTTGGGAGATATCTTTGGGTTAGGGTTTCAACATACAAATTTGGGGAGGGGGAGGCAATCTTGAGGAGGGGATGGCACGCTTATGCCTCCATGACACTAAATGAGGAAACGAAGCTTGTCCTAGATAATGTTCCTTAAAGACATATTGATTGCCAGCAATTTTTTTTTTCTTTCACCAACCTGAAATTATAGAAGTGAACACGATGGAGAGAAATACTTCTTCATTCCCTCATACAATCATTCACAAACTGTTTTCCTACCAGTCCCTGTGAAATATCCTGGTGTATCTGCTAGTGAGAATACAACTCACCAAAAAATCTTGTGGAGGTCTAGCAAGAGTTTTGAGATTCTTTGTAACCATTTTTTGAAATTCAGTTCTCCTCATTTCACATTTTTCTAAATAATGCTTTGAACCCCTGACATATATGAATTGACTAAGAAAATAGATTTAGATTTCTAGTTGAACAATTTCATTATCTGATTATTCTGGTTAACTAGATGAAGAGATCCATGTTTCACTCCAGGGGAATTTGCTGATTGTCCACAAAAAGAAAAGTACAGATAAGTGACCTCCCTAAATGTATTAGTCAGGAGAGGCTAGGTGACTCCTTTAAACATCTCTAACTAACTGCTAACAAAACTTGGCTTCCTAAGCATGCTAAATGTCCATGTGGGTAGGAGAAGTCTCCACTCTAGACCATCTTTGCAAAGAGGGGCAGACTGATGGAAATTCCATTTGGGGGTCATTAGCTCCTATATCCCAGGAAAGGGGATTTGGTGAATTGCACATTAGCTCTTTATCACTATCACTTTATTAATGCTAATTTCTCATTTGCCAAACAAATCCCAGGGTCACATCTAAATGCAGAGAGGACAGAATACTTCAATCTTACTATGCACTTGGAAGAAGAAAACCCAGAATATTGGCAAATGGTTCTAATGACTACTATACTGGGAATTAAAAGAAGAGAGAAAGAAAACAGAACAAATTTCCAAATCATCAAAAAGCCATTATTGATATGAATAAAATTCCTAATCTAGAATAATAAAATATTGTCAGCTATATGGTAAAATCTCTGAACATATATTTATTGCAGGTAGTTTCCCAAATCCATTTCATTTCCATACAGAGCACTGCCTAAAATGGGAAGCAGGTACAAATGAACATAACTAAATTTGGGCTGGGGTGAAGTTTCTAGAAATGGATTATAGGCCAGCTAAATGGGGAGGCACATTAATACCTTTTGTGGATTTTATTGGCCTCATTTTTCTGAGGAGAAATTGTGTGTTTATGACATGACTATACCAGTCAATAGTCATTTTGAAAGAAGGAAAGTAGTAATTTGAAAGTAGCAAAGTTATAGCCCGATTAGGCAGCAAAGTTCATTTTCACTTAAATTGCTAACAGGACAAATTAATGGGTCATTCTAGAAAGAGACCCTAAACTTTTAAAACTTAGCCTTTTGGGGAAATGTCTGAAGGCCTGGGATATGTTTAAACAAACTTCATTTGTTTCTTTTATTTGGGTACAATCATTTGCTTAGACACATAATTTTAAACTTTTAATGTATTCGTAATAACAAAGTTTTTCAAGTGGGGAAAAACTCAAACAAGCTCAGAATCTCCCTTAACTTAAAAAAAAAAAGTTTTGTACTTTCCAGAATAACAATCACATTTATAGGTTTTCTTTCAATCTTTCTTGGCAAAAGTCTACAAAGCAGGAGGAAAGGGTGAGAAGCAAATCTGCCGATTTACTGTTTAATTGTATTTTTCTCCCTGCACCTGAAATTTTTATAATAAAGCAGGGTTAACATTAACACCCCAACCACCGTAGAGTGAACATATTTTATCACATAAGTTATGTCCAAGATGAAAATAAAGACATTCAAAGGTACAGTGAATTCTCTGTGATGAGGATTAATTTTTTTGTTTTCGTTTTTAAGCTATCAACAATTACATTTTGAGTTAAAATTATTGTGCACTGATTTGAGGAGGTACTATATCAAGCACTTCATTCCCCCCCCCCCCCCTAGCTTAACCTCACAGTAAACCTATTTTTACAGATGAAGAAATTGAGGACAAAGCGATGTAAAACTAAAGTCACCTAGCTAATTAGGATTGGAATATTTGGGGGGATTAAACATTGTGGTAACATTTCAGTCAAAGTGTCTGATAATTGCAATGCTTTTTCCATCTCAACTCTAGAAGAACAAATTTAAACAGGCAGTAGTACATTTGTTCATAAACATATGCGTGGCCACTCTGTGCCTTGTCCTGTCATCAAATCTATGACTCAAGAGCTGAATAAGTCTATAAGCCACACAGGTTAAGAAAAGTGATTTCTGGTATCAGGCGGGAAGGCTTGGGGTCAGTTCTACAATAGAACCTTGGATAGGCACTTATTTTCTCTAGCTTCAGTTTCTTCATTTGCAAAATGGGAAATAACATTGAAGTAGGGTGCTTGATGCAGAACATTGTATAAGATGCTCCATAATATGCACTAAATAAATACTATGTTTTATTGATGTTGGATAAGTCACAATAGTCATTGTTGAGAAAACAATATTTTCTTTATTAAACAATATTGCCCCATGTGATATGAGTATTAGGGACCAGGGACAGACATGAGTGACTGCCTTAGAGGGGTTTGAAAAGGTTTCATAGGGATGCCCTTTGAGTGCCTTCTCCCCTTTGCTAGGTGGAGAAGGGGGCACAACGGGGCAGCGGCAAAGGGTGTTTGGGCGGGCATTGAGGTTTGGGTGAAGGGGAACATCGTAGTGAAAGAGAAACGGTGAACGGGAAATCAGCGGACGGTCCCCACCTTCGTGGCGGTGACGGGAGGGACGCTAGGAGACGCGAGGTGGCGCTGTGGCTCCATCATAAGAGAAGATTCTGGCGTTCGTAGATCTCTCATGCGCTCAGAGTTGCGCACCGAGGTGGGGCAGAGACAACGGTTTAGCACCGTCTTCACTCGGGCACCAAATAATAGCAGTGATAAAGAGAATAAATGCACAAGCAAATAATCCGAAAGCAATTTCTTTTAGGACACACTGCATCAATAACCAGAAACCGTCCTCAAGGAACAATCAAGAGCTCGGAACTGTCCAGCAGGAACTATTGCGATCTCAGTCCTCCTAATATGATGACCGGCAGCGGGGATCGGCCTCGCCTGCCAAGAGTTGAGTTGGGCGCTAACCTGCAGACTGTGAGAGTGTCCCGCGCTCCACAGGAGGTTCTCTGCCACCTGCAAAGCCAAGGGACCAGCCTGCCCTTGGTCCCTCAGTCAGCATCCAGCCTGCTGCTTTCTTCGGCTGGGCTTAGGTTTTCAGGAGTTCTTTGGTAGGTTTCACACGCACAGAGGTGCACACGAATCACGTGCGAGCTCAGGTTCTACACTTGTGTATGATGTTCTTGCACAACAGACAGTACTTCTGCACACACACACTGCACTTACATAAACTAGACACGTGACACATGCACACACTATCCACATACATGTGTGCTTCGCTTGTATGCACCTCTGCCTCCTCCAGCACAAGCGCAGCAAACAGCCAAGCGCACGCTGTCACTTCCCAGCACACACACGGACTGTAGAGTCCCACAAAATATGCAGCCACCCTTCGTCGGGAACATATTTGCACACTCACATCATAAGCATCTCTCAAAAAAAGATAGCAAAGACGATACAGCGTTCAGTGTTGGTAAATATCTAGGGGATTGTGCCTCAAAGGAAATAGGAGCGCAAACTTTTTGTCACCCGGTCACCTCTAGCGCTCCTGCTAAACTCGCCCTCTTTTTTTCCCAACTTTCTCCTAACCGGCCTATTGCTCTGTATCTCTCCAAATCTCTGCAGACCCAAGTTTCTTTTACTAGAGTTTGCACTACGTAGGGAATGCTGATTTCCAAACTGCTGCAAAGCTCCCTTCTCCCATCTCCCTTCTCCCATCTATTGAGGAAGCGGGATTCCAGGGTCCCAGACTAGGGACTGTGGACAAGGGCCGAAGGGTGAGTTGAGGCCGCACTCTGTGACAGCTTTGGACCGCTGAGATAATTTCCGGTTGTGTCCCCAACTCTATTCTCCGGGCTCGAAATAACTTGAGCTTTCAGCTACGTGTGGTCAACAACAAGGGAGAATCATCTTCTCTCCAACTAAAGCGCGTTCGCAGGTGTCTAGATGTCGGTCCTCTGATGGACAGTACGGACCTCTCCCAAAAGTCCTGTGTTTAGCTAGTTTCTTTCAGGCAAGCTTGTACGAGCTCTAAGACCTCAGCTAGGACTGGGACAAACGACTGACTGGAGGCCAAGTAAACGTAACAGACAAGGGCTGGAGCTGGATGCTCCTGGTGCTCCCTGTCCCGGTAGGGCTGGGAGAGAAGCGAGTTGGTAGCTGACCGCGTGAATGCGCATTCAGTCGGAGCACTTAAGACTTTTCGGAACCTCCCAGATCTCTTTTTCTCCTCTGCTGTTTGTCCCCCCCCAACCCCCACCCCGAGACGGGGGGCGTGCGCGCGCTCTCTCCTCTTTCGTCCAGAATACCGAACCCAGACCCTGGGGCAGGAAAGCCACGGAATCCGTGAGCATTGGGGTAGAAGACTCACTCTGCCAATGGTTTGGCTCCCAGGTTAAGGCGCAGGCCCTGGAGAGTTGTGGTTTGGCAACTGTACTAGCTGTGCAGTATTAGACACTTTTCTTTTTCTTTTCTTTTCTTCTTCTTTTTTAAACTTTCCTCACAGATTCTCAGTTTCCCCCACCTGTAAAATGGGAGTGATCTTATCTCTCTTCTTGGTCTGTGGTGGAAATTCAGTGAATTTATACCGGTAAAGTCTTCGACAAATTATCTATTATTATCTGGGACGCCCCCCGGGGAAATCCGAGAGAGCTTGCATTCTCTCTCCGGGAAAGATTTGTCCAAACCCCTGGCCCCAGGCTCCTGGTCCTAGCAAACTAAGCTCTCCCACACGTCTCTACCTCCTCTCTGTGGGGCGCCTTTGTCCTTCTCTTGGCCTTCGTTCCCTTGCTTGTAACACAGGGGGAGGTGCGCTCCCCGGGATTGGTAGTGTCAGACTGTGTGAGCGGAGGGGCTCTGCAGATCGCGGGAGTCGGAAACAGGGATCAGAGTCCGGATTTCCGGTGGAACTGTGGCCTGCAGCTCCCACGCGTTCCCCAAGAGCTGAAGATGAGGTCACCGAGGGAATGGGTTAGGGTTTTGATGCCCGGTAGGTCCCGGTGATGGACCACTCTTGTCCGCGTCCGGAGTGCGGAACCCAGGTGCTCATAGAGCTGCGCGGGAGCAGGTAGCAGGCCTCGCTTTTCCAGAAGCTGGATTGCCACCGACTCATCCCTCTCCCTGCGGGCGGCGGATTGGCCTCTGCCGATCCCCGCCCGGACCTCAGACTCCAGGTTGCAAAGGCGACTCTTCTGGATCCTGCCGCACCTGGAGGGACTTTGCGGTTTGCGCTTTGTCACTCTATTTTCCTCTTTCCAGTCTCTTCCCCGCACTGAAGGAGGCGTCTGCCTTCCCACCTCATTCGGGGCAGTCTCTAGCAAGTGGCAAAGGTGAGGGGCCATTTTCCCGGACAGGTTCCCCTTACTAGGGGAACGAAAATTCAAGAAATTTTCTAAGTGACAACTCCCAAGTCTGGCCTCCTGGGGGCGGACGAGCCGAGACGATTCCCTCTTTTCCCCGGACGTTCCTGCTGGCCCTAGTTAGGCTGTATTTATCGGGCGTCTCTCTCTCTCTCTCTCTCTCTCTCTCTCTCTCTCTCTCTCTCTCTCAGGGTGTGTGTGTGTGTGTGTGTGTGTGTGTGTGTGTGTGTGTGTGTGTATGTGTGTGTGTGTGTGTGGCAGGTTTCCACCTGAGTCCCCAGAAATCATTGCGGCGACTCATGCTCTTCAGGAAAAGGAATCGATTCCCACGTGCCTCAAGAAGGTTGGTACAACCGAGGAGTAGAAGTTGGGTGTGAGGGATGGGGAGGGAGGGCTTGCTCACTGGCTTGAACTTCCTCGGGGCAGGAGACCTTGAAAGCTGTGCAGCCCTGCTTTCCAGTTGGAACTTTAGAGCCAGTGTGGTCTCTGCCCCTGTGCGCTGAAGAAACTTGGAGAAGCTCAGCGAGAGACTTCATTCCCCGGGAAATACCAATCGTCTCCAATGGCTTCTTGGAGTTTATATAAATGAAACTCGGTGTGCTGTTATTTTTTTCATGCATAGGTTCGTTTCCCCTCCCTTCTTACCTCCCTCTCCCCTTCTTTCCCTGAGATGATATATGGGAAACCAAGAGTATCCAAATATCTTTAAATATGAATCCCGAGGCACCATCTCGGAGACTCTGATTGTGCAGATCTGAACAAGGCCTGGAAATCTGCAATTTCAAGAAGGCTCCCCACCCTCCGTTCCCCTATATGACTAAGGTAATGAGTCCAGTTTATAAATTATTAAAGTCAACTCACAGGTACACTGTAGATCTTAGGCAATGCACTGTAGGTCCTACCTACATGCATATCTCCAGTTAAGCTGTGACTATAAAGTAAAAAGGAGGAAGGCAGTCTGGATTCACACTTCACAGTCACCCCAACACAAAGACTTTGTCTCTGGAGGTGGTGCCAACCTCACATGAGGGGGAGATTTAGAAGTATTTAAGAAATTCATTTTCAAAGTTCAGAATTCACTAAAGAAAGCTATTACTCTGCTGAACTGGTTGTCATTCCCAATTTTCTGTCACTCTCTGTGTCTCTTTCTCACTTTCTCTTTTTAGCCTCCTTCCTACTTAAACATTTATTACAGTCTGGGAAAGCCATGTTGAAAGTACAAGGACACCCAGAAGGAAAGCTATGAATACTCTGCTTGATTAAAATATAGTCACCACCCCAGGTGAGGTAACAGCCAAATTGAGTTAGTCTTATCAAAAAGATTCTTGCCTTGATTTTTCTGCCTTCTCTAGCCAGGCAGATGTGAAAAATGCCTCCCTCTTATTTAGTTCCTGGGGAGTTGACTCTGGGGCAGGAATCCAGCTGCTGAGGGCTTCTTTCTCTGTGCAAATTTCTCACTTCATATAGTCAGCTTCAGACACCTCAATGAATACATCCTTTGCAGATGCTTCCAGATTCTGCTTGACCCCCCCCCCCCCCCCCCAAATCCCTCTGTTGTATGTATGTGTCTTGCTCATTCTGGTCCTCAGAGCAGCAGTGTCTCTCCTTCCCTGGCACCTTTCCCAGTGATCAGTTCTTTTACTGTGCGTTCTCCATCTCTGTAGCATGTACCCCATCACACTCAACTTGGAGTTCTGCAGACTGTTTACTGGAGAGTAAAATGTAGGCTCAAGGAGTTAATGAGAGGAAGGCATAGGTCTTGTGCCAGAGCTATCTGGAACTCACTGATAAGAGAGTGACCTTTGCTTCCTGACCCCTCTACCTTGAAGGTCCCCTCTGAACTGGGGGAAAGGTTTGGCTTTGGGGACTTTTGGGGCCTGGGGCATCTGGTTAAGCTTGGAGCTTTGGAAAGTTTTTTTTTTTTTTTTCCCAAGAGAAAAACATACAAATATTTAAATTTATTTTTTAAAAGCAGGCCCAATTTCAATTATACATTTAAATTTCCCACATAAGTCTGCAACCCTTCCAGTTTCTACCATTATACCTCTTCTGAGCACCTACTGTATGCCAGGAAGTCTGGTAGATACTATGGGAATCCCCCTGGATGAGAACAATCTCTTCAGGTGTGTCTTGGAGGAGATGGCATTAATTATGGTACCAGGAAGAAAGTCCTCAGCACACTGAGGTACAGAATAAGTGCTATGAGAGCTGGGCAGGAGATAGTGTTCGAAGGCAGTGTCCATGCATTTGCAGGCCTGGAACACACTCTTTTACCCAGTTTAGAAATCAAGAAGTGGTTCCACTTTCTGGTTGTGCCAGAAGCACAAAGCTTAACTCTTACCTATCTCCCTCCATTCAGCACGAGCATGTGTACTTTTCCATCACTGACCCTGGGAGCTTCCTAAATCAAAGGGCCAAAGAAGGCCAGTAGAAAGAGGACTGGATTTCTGGCAGAGAATTTCCCCCCAAGGGGTCTTTAGCAGATTTGGCTAAGTTCCTTTGAGGGCAGTGAAACAGAAGTTGCACCATGTGCTTATTAGAGATTACAACCTGCTAAAAAAATGATGGGGCACACTACCCACATCTAGCCATTACTTTTGCCAGCCACAAGCACATATACCAAAGGTAGAAGACCAAGTTCTTCTCTTTCCTTTCCTCTCTTCCTTCTCCCTCTCTTATTCTTCTCCTCCCTCCTTTTTATTGCCCCCCCCTTCCCTCTCCTTCTTTCCATTCCCTCCCCTAGCTCTCCCTTTCTGTCTATATCGCTAGAACAGAAGTTGAGAGAGGTTTGTTTAACACCCACCCAGCCCCGCGCGCTTTTAACAGGAAGAAATTCTGCAACAACCAACAAATCAGAGATAGACGTTGCTGTTTTGGTAGTTACTCTAAAGAAGAAGAAAAAGAAGAAGAAGAGAAGGAGGAGGAGGAAGAGGAGGAGGAGGAAGAGAAGGAGGAGGAGGAGGAGAAACAACTACTTTGGAGCGGGGTGAGGAGTTGGAGACTGAATTTAAGAAAAATTTTAAAACGCACCCTGACACAGCCGCAGTGAGACCCATTATCCCACTGTTCACCTATCTTCACAGTTGCCCAAGAGAAGTGAGCGTGTAAGAACAGTGCTTAACACCGCCGGCCTCGAGGTTAGTGAGGAGCGAGAAGCGTTTCAGAGGCCAGGTTGGGTTCACAGTCTGGGTTCCCCACTGCCAGGGGGCCCACAGAGCCTCACTTGCGCGGTCGTGAATTCACCAGCCCTTCCCAGCGTGAAGACAATGTCTCTCCGCAAGCTCCCAGCACCGACCTCGCGCACCCATATTCCATCCCACCACCCCGCCTCAAAGCGAAGAGGTGGGCACCTGGGACACGCGTCCTGCTTTTTCTGTCTGGGCTCTCCCGTCTCCTCCACTTTTGCCCCCGACGTCCCAGGACTGCGGAGCAGGACGTGGCATCAGCCCTGGGAGAACGAAGCCTGTACGCCTCGAGAGCGCCCAGGGCGCAGCAAGGATGCTAAGGGACCGCAATAGCCGGGATGCAGATCTCCAGCTCAAATCCCTGGAAAGGATACCCCCCTCTCCTTCCTTCTGTCCCCTTTTCCGCTCCAGTCGACCCAACTCCTCCCCAGCCCAGACGCCTTGCTCAGCGCTCCCTCGCTCGCCACTTTGCAAGGAACTTTGCCCGGCTTCTCCTCGCCACCAGGAGAAGGATGTTAATGAGGGAGCGTGGCCTGGCGCCGTGAGCAAGCCAGATCCTCAACGGCGATTGGCTGCGGCGAGGCGGAAGGATGACGTTATGCAAAGAAGGGGCGGGGCCTTGAGGTTCGAGCCCCGCCTCCTCCCTTTGGGGTTAGTGTGCCTGTGTTTAGCTCTGGGGAGAGTCAAACTGGATTCCATAGGGAAAGCCTGCAAATCACTTCTATTTTAGCAAGGAGAAAACAGAATCTCCATCCAGCAGGGTCCACCCCTCTCTCTTTCTCCCTGTCCTCTCTTTCTATCTCTCTCTTTCCCTCCCCCCCTTCCTCTTTCCCTTTTTCCCCCCTTCCCCCCACCCTCTCTGGTGTAGCTGTCTACGGCAACCAGCGTCCTCCTCATCTACACGCACTGAAAGGAAAGAAACATCTTTGGTTGGGAGAGAAGGAGGAAAAAAAAAAAAAAAAGAAAGGAAAAAACTTGCCTGGTTGTGGAAAATGACACTTGAAGTAGCAAAGCCGGCAGCGCGAGTTGAGTCTATTGTTTCTTAAATTGCTATCACGTTTTTTTTTTTTTTTTCTTCCTGCTTGTTCAAGTGAAGGGTACCTCTACAAAAGGAAACTCCAGCCCCTCCTGTACTCCACCGGCCTGTGATCACTACAAAAAAAAAAGCGAAAAAAAAAAAAAAAAAAAAAAGCGAAAAAAAAAAAAAAAGCAAAAAAAAAAAAAAAAAAAAAAAAAAAAAAAGCACCCAAACCAAAAATCAACCAACCAAACAACCCCCAACAGCCAAGCATACATCTCTAATTTTTTTTATTTTGGTCTTTTCGTTGGATTTTCCCTTTCTTCTTCTTTTTTTTTCCCCTCTCCTTTTTTCCCCCCGGGTTATCGCTCTGTTTTGAACGAAGGTTTACATTTTTAAAAAATTTGCTTTTCAGCCCGCCTCGATCTTCTAGCGCGAGTTCATCGACTCAAAAAAAAAAAAAAAAAAAAAATCTCTGGTTGGCGTTTTCTTTTTTTTTTTTTTTTTTTTTTTTTTTTTTTTTTTTTTCTATTTTCGAGGGGGAGGAGATTTTCCACAAGAAAAGGTTGTTTTCATGTTTGGGATTCAGGAAAGCATCCAACGGAGTGGAAGCAGCATGAAGGAAGAGCCGCTGGGTAGCGGCATGAACGCGGTGCGGACGTGGATGCAGGGCGCCGGGGTGCTGGACGCCAACACAGCGGCGCAGAGGTGGGTATCGCGCGGGGACCGCGGCCGAGGAAGCTAGCCGCTAGCGGGAGAGCTGGGAGGCGGCTGCTGCCGCTGCTGCCCCGGGGCCGGGCCGCACAGCTGCGTCCGCTGCTGCTGCGCTCTGCTTGCAGCCGGAGCTCCGCGCTCCCCGGCTGCGCTGCATTCGTCGCCTGCGGCCGGAGAACCAGGAGCTGCCTGCGAGGAGCCCACGCTTTGCCGGCACTTTCCGCTGCCTCCTCTGTGACTGTTTTCATTTTGTTTTAACCCAGAAGAGACGTCTCACCAGCATGCTGTTGGATATCTGTGTTTTTGTGATCGTTCTTTCTTTTCTGTCAGGCTATATCTATTTTTCTTTTTTCTTCCCTTCTCTTCTTTCTTCCTTTCCTTCCTTTTTTCTTCCTTCTTTCCTTTCTTTCTTCCTTACTTTATTTTCTTCTCTTCTCCCTCCTTTCTTTCCTCCTCCTCTTCCTTTCTTCCCTCCCCCTTCCATTTCTTTCCTTTTCTCTCTTCTTTCTTTCCCCTTATTTTTAAATTCCTTCTTTCCTTTCCTTTCCCTCTTTACCTTCAGCTTTCCTTCCCTCTCTTCCTTCTGTCCTTATTCTTCTTTCTCTACTCTTCCCTACTCTCCTCTCTTTCTTCTTCCCTTTACCTCTCTGTCTCTTCTGTTTTCTCTCCCCATTTCTCCCTCGAGTCTTCTCTTATTTCTCCTATCTGGTTCTCCCTCCCTCCCTCTCTCTCTCTCTCCCCTTCAGTTTTTCTCAGTCCATCGGTAGAATAGCAACTCCCAACTTTAATTCTGACATCTCTAAGTCTTCCCCACCCCCTGTCACCATGGCCTCTTCCAGCCCCTCTCCCACTCAAAGCTCCCCAGATGCTAGACTGTGTGGCCCGAAGGCACTGCCCTTGGAGGTTGACTTGAGGAACTTCCCTGGGCACACCCAATGCCCTTTTCCAGGGGTTCCTGGTCCCAAGTGAGAAATAGTGCCCTTTTCATTCCCGGCCACCAGCTGGGCTTAGGGGAGTGGGAAACCTGGTGGCCCCAGGCCCTATCAGAGTCAGAGAGTGCGGAAGGGGAAGAAGGAAGATGACTAATTACATCATCCCCAGCTTCCCGGGGCTGGAGACTAGTGTCCCCATCACTGTTACCTTCCCTGCTGAGCATAAGGTTGGGGGTAGTTGGTAGTGAGAGTGAATTGGGTAACTGGGCTGGAAAGGAAAGTTGTGTGTGTGTGTGTGTGTGTGTGTGTGTGTGTGTGCGCGCGCGCGCGCGCTGCGCCGTGTGTTTGTGCATGTATGTGCCTCTGTGCGCTTGTGTTGGGCAGGTCGGGCTGTCAGTGGCAGCCGGCACCCTGGCGCCCCAGCCTTCAGTCCCCCAGTGGGCTAGCTCAGCCAGCAGCCCTGGCCCTTACGATTTCTGGAATGACTGTGAGGATTTCTGCAGAGCAGAGAAACTTTTCCAGAACAGGTCTTTACAAAACATCTTAGTTCTTTCTCCCACAGAGACCACCACGCCCCCCGCCCCCGCCAACTCTAAGTCCTATCCTGGACCCTTCTGCACATGTTTTGGGGTGGAAATTTGGCTTCCTCAGGCCAGGCATCGGTAATTGGCCAGGGCGCGGGAGGTTTCCTGGAGGGTGGCAGTTACAGCAAGAAGCCAAGCGTGTCTTCATTCATTCTCACCTGTCCACGTACCTGAGACAGGAGATTCGAAAGAGTAGCGGGAACCCATTCCCATGCCCCCTCCCGCTAAGTTGTAAACTTTGGGCTCTTTTCTTCAAACCTCATTCACTGCCACTTTTCTTCCCCCCTAACTCAGCGCGGCTCAAGTCGGAGAAAATGCTTATAGCGTTTCGTCTTATAGCGCGCAAAACCCAAACAAAACTTTCACACCTCTTTGGCGAGTTTTGAGGACGCGCTCTGCCCTGCGCAGGGAGGACAAGCACAAGCAAAGACAAGCATACTGGGTCGCCTGATGGGTCGTGGAGGGGGTCCACTGGGAAAGAGGAGATGGGTGTTTGAGGTTCTCGGGTATGTACTGGTAACAAGGGGGGCGCGAGTCAAAGTTGCTTTGCCGTCTAACTCTGCGTCTTTGGCCGCAGCGGGGTGGGTCTGGCCCGGGCTCACTTTGAGAAGCAGCCGCCTTCCAATCTGCGGAAATCCAACTTCTTCCACTTCGTCCTGGCTCTCTACGACAGACAGGGCCAGCCTGTGGAGATCGAGAGGACAGCCTTTGTGGGATTCGTGGAGAAGGAAAAAGTAAGTGGGCGCAGCGCCTCCTCCCCTTGTTCGCGGCTCGGGGAGCAGGCCCTGGTGCCTTGGGAGGCGCGCTCCTCCATGAGTGCAAAGCATTCACAACACACTCCTGTGAGGGGTCCCCAAGCTGTTTCCCGTCCCGGACGAATCTGGGCTCCCAGTTCACGGGGTCTTGCTCCATAAAAGTTCGCGTGGAGCCCCTAGAGCTGGAGAAAGGCGAGCCCGGCTTCACAATCCACTGTCATGGGTGCCGGGATGAACTCGTCCTCGACTACCAGACCACACAGCGCCTGCCTCTGATGGTCCAGGCCCGCGTCCCCAGGCCCTGGGAAGAGGATCACCCCTTCGCGCCCCACGGAGTTTTCTGGAAGGGGAGAGAGAGCAGTTTGGGATGGGAACGAAGGAGGGATCACAGTTTGCAGCATTTTCCGTTGCTCCGGGGCTCACCGGCCCGGGGTCCCGGCTTGGGGAAAGTTGCCTCGAAGTTGGTCCACTCGCTCACGCCGACCTCTCTCCTGCGTCTCTTGTGTCTTTGCGTCCTGCTGCAAACTAGGAAGCCAACAGCGAAAAGACCAATAACGGGATTCACTACCGGCTCCAGCTCCTCTACAGCAATGGTGAGGCTCCCATCTGGTCTGTGCCTGCACCCTGGGGTTCCATGTCAGGGCAGGGCACTCAGGGATCTCCAGGCGGAGGAAAGCCTCCCCAGCGAAGCTCAGTCTGCCATCCTGCAGGTGAACCTTCCTCTCCTAAGTTTCCTCTTAGGAAGTTTCACTGGAACAGGCCTGGAGTGGCCTCAGGGCCGGTTTGTCCCTCCAGTACCTACTTGAGGCCAGGTGAAGTGCCCCAGTCTTCTCTGGGCCACTTGCCTTCTTTCTCCCCTTCCTGAGGCCTGTTCCTTCTGTGTGGCCCAGACTCCAGGCCCGAGGTTAGCAGCGGTGGTGGCCTTAATGGCTCTAGGCAATCGCAGAAGGGCTTTTGCCTGGGAAGGAAGAGTAGTCAAGTGGGGGTCCTGCTCCATTCCTAGCTACAGGCTTTGAGTCTGGCTTCTTAGAGCACCTGGGGTAGGCCAGCGGCAACCCTCTGGATGCTGGGGGAGGAGGACCGGGTTGTGCTTTTCCCGGGATGGGAGTTCCGATCCGCCTGGGACCCCTTGCCCCTTCCGTGTGTTTGAGTGTACTTTTGTTGTTGTTGTTGTTGTTATTTGTTTTGTTACGATCGCCCCTTCCCTCGTGACTGATCCCCTCTCATTTCTCATTTAATTCTCTTTCGTTTCCTTCTCTTTCCCCCAGGGATAAGGACAGAGCAGGATTTCTACGTGCGCCTCATTGACTCCATGACCAAACAAGTAAGTTTCTTAATTCCTTGCTGTGGGGGTGACGCTGGGGTCACAAATTTCCGAGGAATCAAGAAGCTGGTAGCGCCACCGCGGGAGGACCGGAACTCAAACCCTCCACGCCCGTGTGGACAGGGGACCACGCTGCCGGTGCCTCCTTCCGGGCCCTGTGTGCACTTGCGCCTGCGCGTGGGGAGCGTAGCTCGACGGCTCCTAACCTCCCAGGCAAGCGCAGGCCTTGGGAATTGAGCCCGCGGGGTGCGGAGTGAAGTGAATGGGGGCTGAACTTCCTCTGACTTGGCCCGAGAGCCCCAGGGGGCGCAAAGGGCTCTGGGGCGTCTTGGGCTCAACTTCTGAAACCCAAGCCAAGCAGGCCTCGTAGGGGAGGCCCAGAGCCGAGGAGTTGGAGGGTAGAGGCAAAGGCGGCTTCCCCGGAGTGGCCCGTGAGGGCCAGGGCGTAGATGACCACTCCACAGATTTTTTTTTTTTTTTTTTTTAAGGGGGTGGTAGTGGAGGGCAGAGTTGGAACAGGGAGCGACAATTGTTAAGGAGATTTTGCAAAAACCCTCCCGCTTTTGCCTCCAAGCTTGGCAGGATGCCAGGCAGCATGAGTGAGCTTGCGGTCTTAAAGGTACATAGACGGCATTTTCCTAAGCTCCCAACACGCGGTGTCAGGCAGTATACATTAAGGTTGAGTTATGGTTTAAAAGATACAATTATGAGCCGAGTCAGAAGAGAGGCCTGACATTTTAATGAGGCGCAGGAGCTCTCCCCCTTCTTAATTTTAAGAAAAAGTTTAGTTTCAGAATGAAGTAGCTGGTTAGGTAGTTGCAGAACTTAGCAGAAATAGGAAGACAGCTTTATTGGGTGGGGGAAAAGAAATCAGAACAAAGAGAAAAGTTATTCATTGTGTACTACCAGCATTTAGTAAGAGGATTACAATTTGTGTACTTGATTGCTATTTTTAAATGTTCCCTTTAAAATAAGGGAGGTGGTATTCTCTCAGACGCTGACTTAGAAAGTTTTAAGTTAGGGTATGCATGCATATTTAAAAACTGCTTTTAGATATACATGGCTTAAATATGTTGTCCAAAATGCACATTAATTCGCTGTTGGTAATTTTAAAATATACTCAACAAGAACCATTTTAATAACAGCTAATTTCGATTTCTATGATTGCTCTCATATTTTATTGTGACCTAAGTAGAAAACAAGAAATGCATTTTAAAGAAGAATAAATATCTATTGAAATTGATCTCATGTTATTTCCTTAAAAGATTTGCCCTTCTTGAAGATTCTGCTCATTACTTATTTGGTAGATGAGAATAAATTCCCATTTATACTTTCAGGCTTGGTCTTATTTTCTTTAATGGATTTGATTATTGCATAGGATAATTATCTTACATAACTATGTGTTTAGGTAAATTTTTTTTCTTGCCAAAGCCTGACTTCAGAAACCTTTTTTTTTTTTTTTTTTTACAATATCAAAACAAAAATGTCTTAAGTGGAGTTTTGTTTTCAAAAATTGTCTTTGATACCCTGGATATCCTTTCCTGCCATTCTTATCAGAGGGGGGAAAGAAGGAGGAGAGAATGAACTCTAATGCATATACCATATGTGTTTATTAGGATTTACTTTTTAAAAGACAAAAAGCTCATAGACACAGATAAGTATATAAGGCCCGTCTGTACAACATTGACCACTGAAATGTTAAAATCTAGGCAGCACAGTTTTAAGGAGCACAGAATTTGAACTGATTCTATCTGATTTAAACCACCTCAAAACTTTATTTTAGATCTGTCTAAACAAAATGTGCCACCAAGAATTGATTTTCCATTATGAAATGAACTTTTACACACTATTATATACAATAATGGTAGAATAATCTTTTGATTTTCATAAAGCAATATGTCAAATATTTTACTAACAAGGTCATAGAGCTTAAGGAAACTGCAACTAAAGTCATTCTTCCATCATTTAGTATCATCATAAATTCTAGGAGAAGGGAAGGAGGGAGAGGGTGGGATGAAAGAGTTAAGTACAAGATACAGTTTTGTTTTTAATGATAGCCCGTCTAAGAAAGTCATTCTCCCTATGTGACATCTTACTGAAAGTTAAAATTATAAATGTAAGCAATTATATATTTTGCTGGGGGGTAACCTGAAAAAAAAGGCTTAGTAATTGCCTAAGTTGGTGTAAAAAATATGAAGAAAAAGGGATATTTCAAGCCATACCTGTTTGTTTTTCATAATAATTGTTAAATAACTACCTTCTCTGTAGCTTTCGATTTGAAAGTCAGTTCTTGCTCATTATCCAGTTGCTTGTTCTTTGATTACATGCTGTAAGAGTTTCGAAAGTAGGTTAGCTACTTGTGTACACAGTTAATATAATAGTCTCCAAAAAGCAGGTATTAGCTGTGACATAATATTTATATTTAGCCTTAGAGAGTAAAGCAGTAAATCCTTATCTAGCTTGAGATTATTTTATAATTAAATGCCCAGTCTGATTTTAAATTTCTTCCACTTTTTATTTTACTTAAATATACAGTGGTCCTTTCAATCAGAAATAAGGCTTGATATAAGCTGACTAATTAAATGGTTGCTTTTATTCCTCCTGGGAAATTCTTCCTGATAGGCTCCAGATTTTGAATTTAGAGTATAGAATAAAATACTTCTGGTGATATGAGGGGTTCTGATGACATCATAAATTGTGGAGGGAATACCTGGCTACTGTTCAAGTGTCTTCTTCTTCTTCTTTTCTTTTTTTTTTTTTTTAGTGGAGCTGGGGATTGAACCCAGGGGCTTGTGTATGTAAAGCAAGCACTCTACCAACTGAGCCATATCCCCAGCCCCTCAAGTGTCTTCTTAGTTGCTTGTTTATCAAAACATTTTTTGCAGTAGAGATGTGGCTTTGTATGTGTGATGTCATATCCTTGACTCCCAAGCTGGGATTAAAATTCAAAAGAAGTCCTGGGAGGGCGACATGCAAAACTATCTGTACATTTTCATAAATTGTTCCTGATTTTGAGTTAGCAGCATTGAGATCAAACAGAAATGTATTCAATCAACCAAGATGTATTGATATGACACAGAGTTTCACACCTTTTCAGAGTGTCCCATTAGACTATTTTGGGTAATGACTCTTAATTTTGGGCTCTACCAGTAAAGGAGAAGCTTCAGTGTGTAAGGTTCTCGGGCTCCTTATAGCTAAGTCTTCCTTGTAAAATTCATAGGACATAATATCTTGAAAAATTGTTCGCCAACTAGAAAATAAAAGTTTTGCTTTTGGGAAGAGTTGTTCAAAACCAAGTTTAGCTAGACCAAAAATAGATTGTTTTCATGTCATTGCTGTTTTTGGTATTCTATTAGTGAGCGTTCAAAAAAGCTTTGTAGGATCCAGAAGTTTATAGTTGTTGCATCCAAGTAACAGTATCTACTGCAGAAGTTCAGATGAACCCAGCAGGGGAGGTCAGAGGTTCAAAATGCCTTATTTCAGATTTTGGTTGAATACTTGTAATATGACTACATTCTGGGATTGCTTCAGTGAGGTATTTATCATTAAATAGTTAAAAACCCAAACATCATTATCTCCCCTCCTACCATCTTGCTTCAAGAGTGACATTTTTTTTCAGTGACACTCAAAGAATATCAAATTTCATAAACTTATCAAAAACAAAATGTTCCCTGCTCAAACAAAAGCTTTTTTGGTGAAAGGAAAAAAGTTGTCACCTAACCTTTTGTATGTATGGATTTAAAGGTGGGAGATGTGCTGGGGGGGGGGTTCCCACACAGTGGGGGGTGTCCAAGGTGCAATAATCAAATGCTGTCAGATTCTTTCTCCCAGCCAGGTTTCTTTATATATTATTTTGATGTTCCCAGTACTTTAAGTTATTGATGCCAGTGCATTTTTTTCCTATTGATTGTTTCATTATAACCTGCCACATTTGATTAACAACCTTCTCAATTTAGGGTTTGTCATTGGTAGATAAACACATTTTTAATATACCAATAAGCTCCTAAGAAACTCACTAGTCCAGTAGAGACCTTCTTTCACAGATTTGGGGAAAGAAACAAAAAAGATTGGACCAAGTTTGTAATCAAGGGCCATATTTCAGCAGCTTTCTGTCTCCTTTGGTAACATGTCAAAAATGCAGGTGATTTAAATTTCCTTGCACATAGAGGAATGAAGAAGTTTGGAATTTTTATGCATGATCAGGACCTGTGTTTGGGAAAATGTAAACTCATCACAGTGGAAAATGTGTTGTTTGGAGTCTGGGGGTGAAAACAAAGCTGATGGTTTTGGAGAGATTGCCGGAGCCAGATGGCCTAGTACTTCCCCAGTCTGGCGGTCCAACTGCTCCCTCCTGGATAATATACAGCCATTTGTTCGGGGATATTTACGCTAGAGCTGTTTCCATGTGAATGTTTGAACAGCATTAAAAACGAACATATTAGTAGGGATGCATTTATCGAACTTGTATGACTATACAGTCTGTTATGTCTGTCTTTACTTAGATTGCTGAGAGGGATGAAGGAGTGTTTGGACATTGGTGAATTGTTGACATAGTTGTTGAGCAAGAAAGATTTGGTCTTACCAAGTAATTAAAATATATAAGCTTTTGGAATCAAACTAATGGGAATAATGATAGCACTCACCTGGAACCTCTGCTGTGGAAATTAAATGAATTCATACGTGTAAAGGGCTTAGAACAGTGACTGACACATACTAAGTGCTTAATAAATTATCTTCTCTTATTATTTTATTATTATTATTATTGCTCTATTGGGTTGAAAAAGTCAACTGTATTTATTAATATGGATGTAGATATAGTTACCAAATGACCAAAATATCTTTTATTACTGCTAGGAGAAGAAATATAGTGTGGAATTGATATGATTTAGCCATTTTTTTTTCTGGGGCATTTGAATAGCATTACAGGTTTTGTTTCTCTGCGACAAGAGAAATTCATTCTAAAGCCCACTATATTGGATACACGTTGGTTTTTTATTTAGGGCTGTGTTGTAACTGTACAGCATACTGAATATGATATCATTCCTTTGCAACTTTCCTGATTCACTTCTGAAAATGGGCCTGCTTAGATGTTGAGCTGAAATTACATCTTTGTGATTTGTTCACCAGTAGAGAAGCTGCTAATGGAAGCAAAATAATTTTTTATTTTATCCCACTATTAATGTCAGATTTTTGTTTGACACAATTGTTTATGAAATGTCAGGTTTGTAGGTTTTTCTTTGCACAGTTTAATTTTTAGGGCTCCTTTACCTACTAGAAATTTCTAGGATCACATCAGCTAGTGATTTTTTTTTTAAATAACAAGCAGTGCAAGTTGGTTGAATATGATGATTATTATTACAGTATGTTGATATTGTAGGTGTTCATATTATTTTTGATTAGTTCAGTTCTTGGTAATTTGCTACCAAAGGTGTGTTGACAGTTTATATTCAGAGGATATTTCACTTCTGAGTGAAGGAGGTACTTTGTATGTTCATGAACTTAGTCTCTAAGGTGACAAATTAAATTTGGCCTTTTATTTTGCATGTGGGAAAAAAGTAACATTTTCAAAGTTTCGATTTGAGTGGAAAAGCAGGAGTTTTGTTAGTTTTGGATAATCTTTCTTTTCTTTCTCTCTTCCTTCTTTTTTTTAAAACTATAGATGACAAGTCTTCTGTTGTTTGGTTGCAAACCAAGAAAGGCTCCTAATGGAAGCATTTTGTTTCTAAAAGCCTTTCAGATTTTGCTGTACCAATGTCCTTGCTCCTTTTTTTTTTTTTTTTTTTTTCTTTTGGCCTGGAACACAAAGAGTTAAAACTATTAGAAAAGTAAACAAAGAGAAGCCGTGCTCAATTCTCTGTACTTCCTTTGGCATCTTATTGAAGTGTGATCCTGGTGTATGTTCACTGTGTATTTTTCGTTTTACTGTGTGGTCTTTATCCATAGTAAGTTTTAGTTCACTTTTAAGAGCCAATGATACTTTAGAAAAGCAGGGGTGAACCTGGACTTCAAAGGTGCCCTCTAAAACAGTGGCAACTGAGGCACACTTAGTGTTTTGAGCAACTGGTTTTGAAAGATGTTGCAGGTTAACTTATAACTGAGCATTTGAAATTGATGGTATTTTATCCTCTACCAGTAAAACTTGCAGCACTGTTATTGCATAAGGACGTGAAAGTTTAATGGCTCCTTTTTTTTTTTTTTTTAATTTAGTTCATTACAGAAAACCAAAACTCCAAACAAAAACAAACAAAAACCCCTAAATCTGAAAGTGAAGAGGGAATTAAAAATAATAAGCAATATTTTCTATCTCATTTTCTGACTGATCATTAGAGGACACTGTTTAGAAAGGGGAGGCTAGTGTATCAGAAAAAGAAATCTTTACCAGTGTCACCAGGATTTTAAAGTTGAGATAAACTTATTGCTATTTACTTTTCTTTTTCAATTTTACTTTTCTTCCTGGACATGCATTCCTACTGCCTTAAGGGATTTATTTGCCATTGGCAGGATTAATGTCAACATCATTTTCACTTGATAACATATTTTTTGTTTCTTAAGTTACAAACCTCAACTTGATTCACCATCAATTGATTTATTTAAATAACATATTTTGTATAATTTCTCTCCCTCTGTTGCCCATCTTTGCAGCAGGCTTCTCAGCCTCACTTCTGATAAACACATTGATTTATTTAAACCACTGTTGTCTTTGCCGCTTTCACAGCAGACACCTTCCTCCCAGGGAGCAGACGCATGATTTACTGTGGAGGATGACAATAAGCCTTCTTCTTGGTGTCCCATTGTCTGGGCCCTAAACCAGCTGTCTATTAAAATGGTTTCACTTAAAATAGTCAATGCTGTTTATATGTTCCTGGGATCTCCCAGCTGATCCAGCCTGGACCAGCTTTACTCACACTCTGCAAAGTGCATATTTATATTAGGAAGAATGGCAGAAACTTCCCCTAAGTTGGTGTGAGAGGATCACCATCCTTCTGAGCTTAACCCATCCATTAAGGATTGCTGAACTCTGAGCCAGTTTTGATGTGTGTGTGCTAAATAGAGATGGTAGAGTTTGAAAAGGGGCTGTCAGTTGGGGGTACAAGCTGAAGGGATAACTTGGTGGCATTTTTAAACCTGTCTTATTGTTGCCACTCTGTCTCAGTATCATTATATATTGGATCTCAGTGCAATGTTGACTTCTGGGCCCATATGTTCCTATGATGACTGTGTGTGTGTGTGTGTTTTAACAAGCCTTTGCAGTAACAAAAGCTGCTGGGTGGGGTTGGAGTGGCTTTGTCTTTGAATTCCACTGGAAAGCTAACCCCCCTTACAGTGAGGCTCTAGTTCACTCTAGATACAGGATTTCAGACCTAGTCCATGGTGAAGTTTTGCTTTGCTTTTATTTCAGAAGTCACAAAGCAACTCTGCTTTCTCTCTGCCTTTAAGTGCTGAGAAGTACTATTCTATCCATGTGCAAGAAGGAGAGCAGAAACTTCAAGCTTCCACTCCTCCCCAGAGTTCCTAATTATTTCTAAGCAAATCCAAACCCATGGTTTCATTTTTCTATGCTTGATTTGGAGAAAAATTCTCCGTTTTGACTCTGCAGCCAGAAATGAAGTGGCAGTTTGGTATTTGGTAAAGAGATGTGTTACAGAGACTCCAGGCCTTAAACAAATGATGTTCAGCTACCAAAGAGAAAACATGGGACTTCTGGCAATTCATATCATTTGCTTGGGGGAATGGGCATATATTTGCATTACAGTGTATCTTTAATCAGATATCATGGGCCCACTGATTTAAATGGAATCATTACCTTGAATAAAATAATATTCATATCATTTAGAACTAATTAGAATAAGAAAATATGATTAACTGATCCCCCCCAAAAAACAACAAAATAACTTTTTTTTAAACAACAAGGGAAACCTCACCAATATTTGTGAATTTATTTACCAAGCTACTTGTTTTAGTTTAGCAAGATAAATATTAAATTTGGAACAAAGGTTATCAAGAGTATTAAGAGAACATATAAAGAATTTAGTGATGATGGGATTTAGCAGAAATGCATCATTAGAATTTTTTAGCACCATGTATAAGATCTAATCAGTAATTTACTGTTTTTTAAGAAAAATTTTTCAGCCATGAATGCAGGAAATAAAGCAGGCTTTTTTTTTTTTTTTTTTTTTTGGTTTCAGAGCATTTTTAAGTAATACATTTTCCTGAGTAAAACAACTTATTGGGAATTTGTAAAGGTCTTTTAAGAATATAGAAATGAATGGGCTAGGGATATAGCTCAGTTGGTAGAGTTCTTGCCTTGCATGCACGAGGCTCTGGGTTTAATCGCCAGCACCAAAAAAAAAAGGAATCATCTGTGTGTGTGTGCTATGAACAGTGGATGAAAATTTGAGGCATAACAGTTATGAACATAATGTAGATTATCTCTGCAGAAGTGCAGAAGATAGTTATGAATTACACAGGGTATAGTGATAACCTTATAGTAGCAAAACCTGGCCGATGATCTCTGGTGAATGGCAGGCATTATCTTCGCCAAATGGTCAGAGATTATGTTGCCAGTAGTGGCACTGGTGGATAGCATATCCTGATAGGGAGGGTTCCCCAGAACCCCCATGGCATTCCCACCCTGAAGTACATCACTTTAATCTGAGCCTGAGGAAACTCAGATCAACCCAAATAGAGGGATGTTTTGCAAACCAACTGGCCTGTATTCTTCAAAAATGTCAATGTCAAGAAATTCACAGACTCACAAGTGTTTCATATTAGAGGAGACATGACAGCTGAATGCGGTCAATTAGTATTGGATTTTCTTTTGCTGTAAAGGACATTATTGGGTAATTGGTAATCTCAAGAAGGTCCAGAGATTAAATTATTGTATTGTATCAATGTTAATTTTCTGATGTAGATAATTGTATGGTGGTTATGTAAGAGAATTCCTCATTTTAAGGAAATATATGCTGAAATATTGAGGACATGTCTGCAGTTTACTAAACATTTTTTTTAGGGAGTAAAGAGAAAAGAATAAAGCAAACTTGGTGAGATGCAAACATTTGTGGAATCTGAGTAGCAAATATCTTGGACTTCTTTACATATTCTTGCTACTTTTCTGTAAGTCTACTATTATATCAAAGTAAAAGTATTTAAAATAAACCTGTAGGGTTATGATAGACTAGCCATAAAAAAATAGAAATGATTCTGATTGGGCCAATGGTAGGGAAATATTTACTCCTCAATTTTTACTTTGTTGCAAAGTTTGTTTTGCCAGCTGGTTAGATATCATAACCTGGGTCTGTTCTAAGGATCTTTACACACTGGGTCTTAATCTGTACCCATCATGTGCAGATTCTGAACATACCAGCATCAAAAACAAAGTAAATTAGAGCCAACTACCAGTTAGTCACTGCAGCATTTTTATGTACTACATAATAGTCTCTGGCTAATTTAAGTTTTGTCACCAAGAAATTGAGGGTTACATGAATGTGTGAAAGTAATTTTATTAACAATTTGAAGCTGTGTGATATTAGTATTATGCAGTGATGCAGTGTTAAGTTAGCTAAAAATATCCCTGTGCAGAATACTGTTCTGCTAATAGCCCTGTGTTTTTCTTTGGCCCAGGTATGAACATGTAGATCTATGAGGAAGCTGAGGTCTCAGGGAACCTTTGTGGTGTCCTGAAGCAAAATGTTTGTGCACACATTACAAAAATAGACAAAAACATCTTGGCTGGTGAGGTGGTTTGGGATTTTGAGAGTGAGAGGCAATTTGTAGTGTAGGGAGATAATTCTGTGGCTTAACCACCACACCCAGCATATGCTAGCAAGTATTCCTGTTTGGGTGGGTGTGCACCCTGTAGGAGGGCCTTTTTTTTAGCCTATGGTGGGAAGAGGGATTTTCCCTGATTGATTGAATCATTTGTAAAATGACGCAGTCAGTGAGTGGATGCCTTAGCTTCACCCACACCTGCTTTCTCCTGTTCCCTGATAGACCCCTAAATTTTGGGACTGGGAGTAATAAAGCAAGAGGCAACTATATGCTTTTCTGTAATTTAAATAAATAGTATCTCAGTCTATTCAGTCTTCTGGGTTTTTTTCTCCTTATTGATTAGGCTTATTTTTATTCTGAATTTAAAAAAAGAATTATGGTTGTCTTGACAACAGAAGTCCATCACATGCACTGATCCAAAGATGTGCATCATAATAAGGTGGTTGACAGGGCAGAGAGGGATGCATCCTATTCCATTCAATTTGGGTTGACCCTGAACAGTTTTATTTGGAAACCATCTGCTCAGCAAGGTTCTGGCTCCTAAGGGCTAATTGGTCCTCAGCAGTGGTGAACTTGATTGTGATTGTTTTTGTTCTGGTTCTTGGTTCCATTCATAGCTAAAAATCATGCCTTTGCTTTCAGGCCATAGTGTATGAAGGCCAAGACAAGAACCCCGAAATGTGCCGAGTCTTGCTCACACATGAGATCATGTGCAGGTAAGAAAAACCTTGGTCTCTCTCTTTAATTAGCCAAAAGAAGATGAATTAGTATCTCAAATGTAGGTGAGCTCAGTTTGATTTTTGGGCATACATTTATCTTGCTTCTAGTAGACAATCTGAAAAGAATTGTTAGACATATTTGGCAGTCACATGTCACGCATCACAGTGGTTCTCAATTATTTATTAGATTTTGCCCTGAAAGACCCCAGTCCATTTTGATATCATACTGTCCTCCCTTTCTTCCTTACAATTGAATAAGATACGATATAACCCTTTTAATGTTAATATAGGCACTCAACTGCATTGTTAGTAAAATGAATAAGCATTTCTACTGAAGCCAGAAGAGGCTTTTGTTTGGGTAAACTTGAAAGTTATAGTTTCCACTTTTTAATTCTCCCACTTAAAAATATGACTATCTGCAACTCAGGAGGCCGAGGCAGGAAGATTGTGAGTTCAAAGCCAGCCTCAGCAAAAGCAAGGTGCTAAGCAACTCAGTGAGACCCTGTCACTATAAAATACAAAATAGGGCTGGGGATGTGGTTCAGTAGACCAGTGCCCTCCCCTCCACCCCATGGCCATCTGTACTTAGGCATCATCTCTCCTTAAACTGAATGTGATTTTTTTCCCTCTTACATCTGATCTTACAGCTGCCTTGTTTATAACTGATGTTGTAGAGAATATTTCTTAGAGGTTGTGAGCTTTGAGCCTTTGGAAGGATAGCAATGATGAGCCCCTAAAAAGTCCAAAAATTCATCTTCTTCATGTCTTTACTTCTGCTTGCAATCAGACTGAAGCTACATTTGAAAACAGGGAGGCAGACCCTTAGCACCTCCAGGGCCTCAGCCAGACCTCCACATGTGAAGGAATAGACCAGGGAAAGCCTTTTAACTCCTATTCTTATTCTTTATGAAATAACACCAGCACTTTGCTCCCAATATATTCTGAATAATTGGATAAAGCATTTAGATGCCACTGTGCATCAGAGAGAGGCTACTAATTGCTTTGTTAGCTACGCAGCCTCCTCCTGGCATAAAGCGTGCTTGGCTACTGACTATTACTGACCAATTGGTTTAGGACTTCAGCTGCCACCTCAGCATGGGTGGCCTTTATATGTTGCTCATAGACTTGTGGGGGAAAGCCATCTTAAGACTCTACAGGTGGAAATAAAACCTGAAGGGCTTAATGTGCTTCCTGAATGAAATCCCAAATATTAACTTCTTCCATGTCTATAAAAATTTCATTTTTTCCCTTTTTTAAAAAAAATTCTTCTAATATATTATTTCAAAATATTTAGGAGTTTCACAAGTTTCCACTTCAGTGATCTGTACAACTTGTTAATTATTCCAAAAATATGTTGTTTTTCTCTAAAGCAGTAGCAGAATCCAAAAATGTGGTCATGGATTTGTTATATGATGAGGCCAAAATTGGGGTTATGCTGCATATAATGATTGTAATAAAGCTGAGTTGCACCTCTCAGAATTAAATGAGTAAAATCCATTTTGAAAAGCATTAAAACGTGACCTCCTTTGTCTTACTGTTTTCCCATCATCTCTCTATTATTTTTGCTTCCTACAATTAGCATGTCATTAGACTGAATTTTCCATGTTCCTCTATGTGTGATTCTAGCAAAATAGGAAAGAGACAGGAAGATGGATCTCAACCAGTAGGCCAAATAATATCTATACATCATAGATTTGCATCTCGTATCTGCACGTTTGGTCTATGCTAGAAATAATTCTGTTCTTGAAATACTTAAAGATATATTATCCCTTCACACACAGGCCTACCCTCTATTAATGCAGTTTATGTTTTTCTTGTTTTTAAAATTCATTGGTCCAAAGTGCTTTATTATGCTGGTTGGTGTGCTTTATTGCTGATGTTCTCTCTATTTTTCAGAAACATAAAAATAGCAAAAATAAAATTCTCAAGCCACTGAAGGCAAACGATGCTGTTTGTACCAGGAGGCTAAGAGGGAAAAGCCATATTCAAAATGTCATCTTGCTAATGTTACAGATTACAGTTTTCCTGGCTGCCTATAGATGTGTAAGGGGTACTGTTTGTTTACCAGGCCGCCATGACCCCATTACACAAACCTGTCATCTATTGTGTGGCTAACAGTCTTTTAAATTGCAAATCTGATGCTCTTTAGGGGGCTTTGGGAAAAAAATCTCACTTTCCATACCATCCTATTTCTCTTGATTTCTTGCCTGTTGTAAGTGGAAGTTGGGATGTGCTGAATTTGCACCAGGGGTGCAAATGCAGGCTCAATTATAAGCATAAAATTAGAGTCTGTTCACCATTAATCAGCCTGGCTAATTGCTATGCACCACCATTAGCCATATGGTGTGAAAGACAGCTTGCTCTCCCCAAGATGAAATTTCTTCATTGCAGACATGAAATAGTGAGGGCCCTGGATTTTAAAATAGCTTGTTTTAGATATTTAATTTCTAAACAACTTTCTGCAGTGCTTTCTATCAAAGCTAACTGCACAATAAAACTTTGCGTTGATGTCACAAAAGCTGTATATTTATAGTATGTTTGGCTATGGTAAAGGAGACACAGAGAATTTAGATTGACAAGAAAGGGCTTGGTATGATTCCATTTTGTTTCAGGCAAAGGAAAAAAAAAAAAAAAGAGAGAAGAAAAACAGAGTCGTATCTCAGGTGTTGCAAATTTTAAAAACCTATTTTGTTCTATAGAAAAGGTGACCCCATTGTGTGAGCTGGCTAAAAGAACTGCCACCATTGGATTATAATTGTTACAACTTGGAGACAAACCCTCTTTGCTTGATGACAAGGAGCTCTTCTGCAGGATTCTGGGAGAGTTTCTGCCTTTTTGGTGGATTGGCATCTGGCATACCAATCCTGATTACATTGTACTAATACCTGGTGGTGATGTTCTTCAAATAATATGAATCCATGAATGACTTTGTAGAGTAGGATTCTAGAAGGGATTTGCTTCTAAGAACATCCTGACATCCAGCGTTTAAATGTGATTGGAAAATAGGAACTCTGCCTGGTAGGGGAACTTAGTTCCCAGTGATCTGGAGAAGGATGGATAAAGTAGGTTTTCTCCATTTCTAGTGCATGGGACAATGGCAGTGGGTGGGTGCCCTGTTTAGGAAAGCATTCTTCCCGTTTTTAGTGCCTGGTTTCTTGTAGGACCAAGTGTTCTCAAAGCTAGCCCTGTACCCTGATGTGTTTTTTTTTTTTTTTTTTTTTTTGCTTCCTCTTTTACTGGCTTAGCCTGATTTCCTCCTTCAGACACTCACTTGAGCCTGGCTCTTCAGGGAAGTTGGCCTGGCCTTTGGTCTGAGCTATGGCCACTTGGGTGACATCTTGTATACATTGTGCTTCCTTTGGGGCCATTGCAAGGGGAATGAGGTTTTAATATTGCTTTCTCATGGTGAAGATTAAATGCTATAATCCTTCTAATTGCTTACCATAGTGCCTGACACAGTCCATACTGAATGTCTATTATTATTGTTAGTAGTATTAGTATTAATGGAGGCAGTATCAGCAATATCTGCAGTGTCTAGTTAAGTATTGACTTATCATTGCTCAGGGTGAATGAATGATAAGAGATTATTGAAAGGAAGTGAAATATCTACTGAAGAATGAAAAGATTTTGTCCATTCCCATTGTGGTGGTTAGGATGCCTTCATTCATTTGTTTAGCATCTACTATGTACAAATCCTCAAGGAATAGAGTTGGAAAGTACTGGGTCCTGCAGTGAGATACCTGTAGTTCACCTGGAGGCTGAGACCTGTAAGCAGACAACTAGACTTCACCCTAAAAGGGTTGAATATGATGAAAGGTTGAGGCAGAGGGCTCTGCCTGTTCAGAAGAGGGACCACATACCTGTAGGTGGGTCATAGCAAGGGAACAGGAGAGGGGCGAGTTGGATGAGGGAATTTAGCAGGTGCATGAAGGAAAGTTGGAAGTCAGGCAGAATTTCTCTGTTGGAGTGGTCTGCAGCTAGGTAGACCTGTGGCCTGGAGCTGGAAAGAGAGTCAAAGGGTCAAAGGTAATCAATTTGCTCACAGGTCTTTTCCTCAAGGTGAGAGTTGAAGTTATGGGCTCAGATGGCATTGATAAGAGTGAAAGTATAGAAAGAGAAGAGGCTGTGGCTACATTTTTGAGGAATAATCACATTAGCAAGGAGGGAGGGCATATTGGAGATTAGGGAAAAGAACCTTTTCAGCATACACAGTTCGGGAAATAAAAGGAAGTTATCTCAAAAGGGGAAGTTGTCCATAAACACGTGCTGGAGAGATCCACATGGGTGTGAAGACTGAGAAAAGTGCCAGAAAAGTGCCAGTTCACTGAAGACTTCAGGAGAGGAGATCGAGTAGTAGCTGGGTCCTGTATGATAGCTTATAGCGCAGGGTGTTTTTGCTTTATGAGACTGGGAAAACTTGACAATGTTTGCAAATCATTAAATAGGTTAATGAAAAATTAAATAGGAGTGGGGGGTCACAAATGCTCAACAGGAGGAATCATTGGGGAGGTACCAGGTGAGACAGAGGCTGGACCTGCAAGCTCTTGCACAGTTAGTTGTCTGAGAACAGATAATTTACTTTAAGACGGAGGGAGATAGAGGATAGAAGAATCTCTTCATGTATTGGCTTCCTTAGAAACTAGCCACCCAGACAACTATCAGTCGGATTATTCATCTATTTCATTCTTTAGTTGCTGTGGCTAAGTATGGAAGATATCTTTACTCAGGGGCACTATTTTGTATTTTATTTAGAGACAGGGTCTCACTGAGTTGCTTAGCACCTTGCTTTTGCTGAGGCTGGCTTTGAACTTGTGATCCTCCTGCCTCAGCCTCCCGAGCCACTGGTATTACAGGTGTGTGCCACTGCACCTTGCTAGTAGGGAAGACATCTTGTTTCTTATTATGCACCTGGATTTGACATGATGCTTTTCTCCAGTTGCAAGAATCTCTCTTGAGAGGAAGAATTTCCATGTCCAAGATGAGGATCTACAGGTCCCATGACTAGGGAACACTTAAGTGTTTTTTTGCCCTGATTTATGAAGCTATGAGTCAGTTCCCTAGAAATTAACCACCTGTGTTAGGCTACTGAGGCAGAGGCTCCTAAGTTTGCTTTTCTCTGCATGTGCAGAACTGTTTGGGAGATGTGTAGTCCTGTTGGAGAAAGGGCTGCTGTTCTAGTCTACAATGTGCCTACCTTACCAGGTGCAGGGGACCCCCTGCTGTGACTGGCCGCATGGCTCTCCTGTCACTTGGGTTGCAGATTAGAAGGGATGTGAAGAGCAGCGGCAACTGCTTACTCTGGAAATCCTGCTCTGGTGACAAAGCAAATTAGGAAACTCCAAGCCCCCCTACCCCCAAGATGCCTGCTTTAGGGAGCATATGCCACATCTATGCAGGTGTATAGAGTAGGAGCCTGAAAGACAGGGCTGTGAATGAATGAGGGCCTCACTGGGTAATGAGGTATAATGAGCACTGTGTTTCCTTTTATTAACACAGTAACTTTTCCCTGAAAGTGCTTTACAACTGTTTCATTTATTGGATTGTTTTAGTACGAACCCTCTTATGCCTTAAGCATCAGTGAATTTGTTCTCCTTTCAACTACTGGTCCTCCAGGGTTAATGCCTGTGTCATGTGCAGTGGAGATGGGTGCTCATCTTTCTTCTGAGTTGAATAGAAGGAAGAACCCAATGGGCAAGAGAGACTGTCATGAGAATGAAGGGAGCCAGGAAGCCACAGGGGGTAGATGGCAGCTTAGCATTAAGAAAGACCTTCCTTCTCCTAATGGTAGTTGATTTTTTAATTTTTTATTAGGAAACTAATATTATAAGACAAAGCAGAACACTAAAAAAGCATGAAAATAAAACTTCCTCCAGTCTTCTCCATTGCCTCTTCTACCCACTGCCCATAGGTTAACTCTTTGAAGATCCTGCTAATTACAAAATGATTCCTGAAGTCATGTGTGCTAGACTTAGTTCCAGTTGGTGAGGATGTAGAGGGGGATCAAACAGTCTAAGATTCTGTGCTTGTGTGGCTTAAATTCAAGTGAGAGAGACAGATCACAAAAGAAGACAAATCAATATGAAATACAGCATAGTGTTACCAAGAGAGGTATGGCAGGCTGAGGTGCTTGGGAGCTTGGGATGTTAGGGACGAAGGGAGGTATCTAGAGTCCAGTGCAAAGGGAGGGGTGAACCAGGCTAGTGAACAATTCCCCCTTTTCTTCCCTCCCTTTCTCTTTCACTCATTCATTTTTCTTTCAGAAATGGGATTATACTATGCACACTATTCTGCAACTGGTTTCTCTCAATTCATAATACAATGTAGATTTTCTTTCCATGATAGCATTATCAAACCCCACCTTCATTTTTTTGACTTTTTTAAAATTTGTAATAGTAGTATGCATTACAATTCATAATGCACATATATAGCATCTTTTTACATACAACCGTTTGTATACAAAGTATATAAGTACCATTCAGATCTTCAATCATGCATTTAGGATAATGATATCAATATCATTCAACCACCAATTTTTTTTCCCTCCCCCCTCCTCCTTGCTCCCTCCCTTTCCCTTCCTTTCCTTTGACCATTCTAGTGTTCCTCTAATCCTCCTATGTACCCCCATCCAACAACACTGTGAATTAGCCTCCTTATATCAGAGAAAACATTTGGTATTTGGATTTTTGGGATTGGCTAACTTCACTTAGCATTATATTCTCCAACTTCATCCATTTACCTGCAAATGCCATTATTTTATTCTCTTTTATTGCTGAGTAAAACTCCATTTTGTATATATACCACATTTTCTTTATCCACTCATCTACTGAGGGACATCTAGGTTGGTTCCATAACCTAGCTATTGTGAATTGTGCTGCTATAAACATTGAAGTGGCTGTGTCACTGTAATATGCTGTTTTTAAGTCCTTTGGGAAGAGACCCAGGAGAAACCCCACCTTCGTTTTTAAATGATGCACAGAATTCCATATATTTCACAAATATAGGTATGTACATATACACACATACATCCATGTGTTTGCACACACTCACACACACACACACAAAAAAAAAATAATGGCTATATGATACATTGATGTGATGCAAGAAACCTGTTGAACTGTTTTTCCATGCTTTGCATGAAGTTTTCTTTTTTTTTGATACAGGGGATTGAACTCAGGGGCACTCGACCACTGGGCCACATCCCCAGCCCTTTTTTTGTATTTTATTAGAGACAGGGTCTCACTGAGTTGCTAAGTGCCTCGCCATTGCTGAGGCTGGCTTTGCATTTGCGATCCTCCTGTCTCAGCCTCCCAAGTGCTGGGATTACAAGCATGCGCCACCACGCCCTGCTTCCATGAAGTTTTCTTTATGAGCTTTAAGTGACCCGGCTCCCCTTCATTTGCATTCTCCTCTTCTTCATTCTGTTTCTTTCATTCCTGTTCTATCCTTCCTTCCACACTTCCATTCTTTGCATCTGCCTATTTCCCTTGGTCCCATGGGGCACAGCATAGAGGCATGGTTAAATTTAACTTGTTGCTCTCAGGGGAATTTTTTATTTTAAGGAGATGAGGACCATGCTGAAGTCAAAGGACACATTTCAGGCCTAGTGTAGCACTTGTTTGGGGAGATGGGTTA
Organism: Tamias sibiricus; assembly: GCA_025594165.1. NCBI lineage: Eukaryota > Metazoa > Chordata > Mammalia > Rodentia > Sciuridae > Tamias > Tamias sibiricus. Next base: position 20,856,611 of record CM046662.1, read on the forward strand.
GAAGCTGTGTGGGGTGGGGTAGACCTTCTTTCCTTTAGCAGTGTCTACCTGGAGGGTCACTTGGCCCCTTTATTTGTCACTTCTTATTCCCCTGGATTGTCTTTTCCCTCAGCATATCATACTTATTCGTTCATTCAATCATTCATTCCTTGGATCACGTAATATTTGAGCTTTCTTATTCAATTCCAGGATTTATGTTACTCATTAGGTAGGTAAAATTGACATTTTCTTCCTTTATGAAGCACATGAGTTTTAGGCGAAGGAAAGTGAGAGAGGGAGAAAGATCTAGCAAAAATACATACACAACAATGTAATTTTCATTGTGTTCAGTGCCCTACAAGAAAAAACACCCTAGAAGGACCTAATTTAGATGAAGGGTGGATGTCAGGGCAAAGCTTTCTGAGAATGGAGGGGTAGGCTGAGCTCTGAGGGCCAAGGAGAGGTTGACTGGCTAAGGAAGGGGTGGAGATGGGATTGGCCAGCAGAGAGGCCTGCCTAGGCCTGGGCCTGAGGGCTGACACAACACAGCACATCAGAGGGATTGAAATTGGCCCTTGAGGCTGGAGCTTGGCAAGCTAGAGAAAGGGGGCAGGAGGTGGGGAGGTGGTCTGGCATGGTGCCATGTCATGGATTTGTTCTAAGTGCATTGGGGAGCCTTTCAAAGGTCTTGGACACTGAAGTGACACAGTCCCATGGATGTTTTGAAAAGATCACTTTGGCTGTTTGAGGGGTCACAGTGGAAACAGTGAGACCAGGTGGGAGGCCACTGCAGGAGCCCAAGAGAGAAATGAAAGTGGCTTGCCTGGTGATGATGGCAGTAGAGAGGGAAAAGAATCCAATCAGGGACATTGCAAGAGGCCTGAGAGAGCATTTCATCCAGGTAGGACCATGTGAGAGTGTGGCCACCAGGGACTTGCATTGTTCCCAGGTGGTTTTTGAAAAAGAAAATGAAGAAGAAATAGGCCCTTCTGTCCATCAGTCCTCCCTCCCCCACCAACCATATAAAGGAGACTTGGGCTCTGTTGATGGGATGGCTTTGGAGACTGGCTGGCTTTACAAAGTCCAGGGCAGGTTTGCTCAGACTTGGAGAAGAAGGTAGCTGAAGGAGGCAGGCACAGGGATTGGTAGCGATGCTGCCCTTCCTACGGCTCATAGTAGGCCCAGGCATAGAGCTCAGGCTTTATGCTTTGATTCCATCAGATCTGTGCTTGAGCACTTAGGGGTGGGTGCCCAAATTGCCCCATTTTACTATCAAGAAAACTAAGACTATGAGGTGGAGTACTTTGCTCAAGGAGTCATAGGTAGCTCTGTCTCATTCCAGAGCCAGCATTCCTATCCACTGTTGTTTTGGAGTTTTAGCTTTTAATTTAAAAATTTTTTTGAAACATGCAACTCTGGCTACTTGTACTTCCTATTTTCTTTTCCCTTTATCTGTCTCTTCAATGTAGGGACACTTTAGGCTTCTCATCTGCTATACCAAAGCACTGGTATAGCAGAATTTAGGCCCAGAGGAAATAGTTTCCTCTGAATCAGAAAGGGAAAGGGATCAGGTGGGTGGAGTGGTTTTTAGCTGGGATTTGACAAAGGAGATACAATTCTTAACCATTGCTTTTGGAGGACATGAAGCACAAACAGAATTAGCTGATTCACTTCTCTGAGATATAGTTACAGTTGGGAAAGAGACTTCCCAATTTTGGTGAAAGACTCCCTGTACAGAATATTTGTGGGTCCTAAAATTGAAGTTCAATGTTTGATTCTCTCCAGCATCTTTCTAAATTTAAGCAGCATGTTCACTAAATGACAAGTGTGTGTTTGTGTATGTGTACACCCATGCACGTGTAAGAGGGTGAGAGAAAAGTGCATATTTTGCTTGTGGTGCATGGTGAAGTCTAACCCTTGGATAACCTCCCCACTTTAACTGAACTAATATGTGCTTCCATAGTGTAACTCTGGGTGTAACCAGCAAATGGACACGTTTGTTATTTGCAAACAAGTCTCTAATGGATAGTTTTCTGCTGGCCATGGCTATTTTCAAAAACATGAATCTTTTTACCCTTTACAAGCTTCTCAGTTTCAAAAAACACTAGCAGCCTTCAGGTCACAAGTGGGTAGGGTTTTGGTTATGGGTGCTTTCTTTGCCCATGGCTTTTCTCTTTCTGACCTGATCAAGAGTGTTCACTGTCAGTGCCGTGCTAACATGGGGTCCACCGTCCATACCGTTCCCCAAACACTTTAGTGGTGGCTGGGGCTGTCCACAAAACCTAAAGGTGCATGTGAACCCCACTTTCCTTTATCTTGCCTTTCCCTTGTATTTTTTTAAAAAAATATTTATTTATTTGCTTTAGTTGTACACAATGCAATGCATTTATGTTTACATGGTGCTGAGGATCGAACCCGGGCCGCACATGTGCTAGGTGAGCGCTCTACCGCTGAGCCACAACCCCAGCTCCCTTTCCCTTGTCTTAATCATTGTGTCTTGCCTTTATCCTCATGAAGATGGTTCAAAATCAAAAAGTTACTGCTTTCAGATTTGGGGCAAAGCTGTGGTTGAAGGAGATGCCACCCATAAAAGAGAAAGGAGAAGAAAAAGGAATCCATTTAATACAGAGTGACTGGAGGGGGTGAAATCACTCATATCTCATTATTGACGTGTTCCACACAATTAGTGTGATCTTGTGGGAAGAACATTTGAGCCACCCACAACCTGAATATTCTCATTGGATAGATGTAATAACAATGCACTTCACATTGAACTCTGCTAACACTGCGGGCAGTGATGGAGAGACCCCATCTTAGGGCTGTCATTCGTGGCTCTGGGAGAGCCCCTCTCCCTCCCTTCCCCTCTGTTCAGGGAGAGGTTAAGCCTGGTCATTAACCCATAGGTGACCCAAATAGAATTCTCTGTCCCAGGGATCCGTTGATTGCCAGGTATGGCTTTGTGGTAATTCTAGCATTTGCAACCCAGCAATTTGAACCTTCTGTCTGCTTAAATGATGATTTTACATTGTAATGATTGTACTAAATCCTTTCGCTTTTGCTCCATAGCCGCTGTTGTGACAAGAAAAGCTGTGGCAACCGAAATGAGACTCCCTCAGATCCAGTGATAATTGACAGGTAGGGACCACTCTTCTTTCCCTGGATTCTTATTCCTCATTATAATGAAACACCTGCCTTGTGTGGCTCGTGGGCGCGGGTTAGGAATGCATGTGGCCGAAGTTTGCCTGTTGGTCCTGACTTCAGTTGCGCCTAGGATCGTGATCCCTGGGAAAGCCATGTGGAATGTTCTTTGGAGGCCTGTTTCTTGGATTGGTTTGGTCTTGTGTCTGAATCATGCTCCTAAAGGAATATTTTTTTCATTCCTGACTTTCTGAGGCTCAGTCCTCATGCTGTGCCAGGAAGCTTCAGAAATAAAATAATAATAGTTTGTGATTTATGAAATGTGGTTGGGTGCTTATAAATATTTAACTTTTATTTGAAAAATGTTTGAATCATTATCACTTTTAGCTACAGTAGTTCTGTTGGATGTAATCCATCTACATTTTAAGGTTTTATTTATGCATAAAAGCAGTTTAAAGAGATCTGTGAACCGAGATTTTCTACTGTTATTTCCCGGGTTTGATTGCAGCTCATACTGTATTGTACGTTGATTAATTTATCCTGCTTGTCTTAATTATTGTGTTTTTAAACAGATCCATATTACTAATCTGACATGACCAAGTAAATCACTGTAGAACAATAAATCTGTTTTAGTTGTTCGGCGCAATTTTGAATCAGTGTGTGCACACATTATGCAGAGTTGCATTCCAAATATTCATTTTACATTTTAATTATTGAAATTCATTGTATGGAAACATGTATGATAAACCATTCGTTACATGGCATTACTCATTGGGAGTTAAATGGCCTGGAAGCTTTATAGATACTGTCAGTCATCAGCCAGGAAAGAGCCAGCATCCTCTGCTAGTCTGAAAAGTCTTGCTGATAAGACTGACTGATCCCCTCCTTGAGGAAATCAGCAGTCACACAAAAGTCCCTTTTCGGGTTGTGGTCATATTGATTTTTGATGACAGCAGCAACTACCACCAAAGAAATAAACCACTTTTTGTCTTTCAAAATTTCACCTCTTTTGGACTTGATTTATCATTTTTCAGTGAAAAAAAACCCCCAAGGTTTTGCTTCATCATAGCAATCAAAAGATTGTTGATTTCAATCTATGTGGTTCTTCAGATTTTAATCCAATATCAGTTGCCAAGTAGCTTTATCAAAATTACATTTCAATTGGATTCTTTAATAAAATGCCTCTCCCTAATATTCATTAAAAATACAGGTGTGACTAATATTTTTGATTGAAAGTTAAGCGATGTGAAAGTTTTAACGTACAGTGCCATTGCATGCTGCCTATAGAATTAGGGGCATGTTTATCTGCCAGAGCAGATATGCCATTCAAATAATTGCTTTTGCTGCCGTGGAAGATAGAAGTCTTCAAATGAATAAGGTCAAAAATAAATATAAGCTTTATGCTATTTATTTCTGTTAGATATCCCTCTTCAAAATACCAATTTTTATTTTAAGCAAGTTTTTCTTACTATTTTATTTAAAAAGAAAGCATTCTGATCAAAGGACTAGTCCAAATAGTCCCCCAAACTTTGAAACTCTTAAGTATTTTGTTCTGCCACACGGTTCCTTTTGGTTTAAATGATGACAAGAACTTCACCTTGCCACCCGCAATGAAAACACTTTTTTTACTTGTGAATGGATTAAGCTTTTAAGTTCTTCGTTTGGTTTTAAGCTGTGACTCTGATATAGAAGGTTGATATGACTGTGGTTTGAATAACATTTGATTTGACCTGTTCCTGTGGGCTGCGATGGCATAAGAAACTTGACTCAGCAGCGCTGTAATTAGCCGGCCGTGTTTTTGAAACAGGATTGTGTTACCTGGATTGCATTAGTATGGCTTCTATTGCTGCCGCCTCGCATCTGTCCCAGTAGGGTACTTAAAACCTTTTCTTGGCTGGGATAGTTCAAACAATTTAGGCAAAATAAGTATGCACTTTATGCTGTTGGTGGCTTTAGAGATATTACTCATGACATTTATCCTTTTCATTCCCCCCCCCCCCCCCCTTTTGGTTGGACAAAGTAGAAAACAGTGTGTTGTTAATCTTGGTCTCTTAAGTAGGAGAACTTTGAAAACGGCTGGAGCACAGTGTTTGTGCACAGGTCCCACCATATGTTCCTTTGCTGGCTCTTGCCACGTCTCATATGAACTATCTTTTCATGCGGTGATACCAGTTGATAGGCAAAACCCCATTGAGCTATTTTTATTTGCATCCGAGTCTTCAGAATTTATTTGTCCTCCAGTCTGCCAAGGGTTTTATAAACTCTGGTCCCGTCTGGGCTGATATGTGAAACTTCCATTTTTAACAACAACAGAAAATAACAACAAGAAAGGAACGTTTGTGAAGAAGGAGATTTTTCAGGTCCATGAAATTGCTGCAAAGGAAGGAAACGTGATGGCAACTGTGTTTGAATTTCAGAGTTCCCAATTTCATTCTGTATTACTGATTGCTTAATATCTGTTATGTGCTTAGGGTTTGATTTGCTTTCAGATTTATGGATGCAAATCCTTGAATATTTTGCAAAAATAGGCCCTGGGCCTGCTTGCAGGAGCAGTAGTGACTGTTTTTACAAGATGCATACAATATGTAATTGTAGAGCTGAGGGTGCAGGCAGTCATTGCCTTGGGATTTAGCATAGTTTTCACACGCAGTCACCTTTTGAGCACCAATAGTTTTTAGCTTCCTTGCTTGTCCTTCGGAATTTGGAAGAACACTGCTATTTTTATCAGTCAAAAGACTTTTAGCAGTGGTTATTCAGGAAAAAACTATTTATAGGCTAGATAGAAGAAGCTTTCTGGTCATACAGCAATGGTGCAGGGCAAGCTATTTCTGTGTTAAATTTTGGCTGTATTATTTGCTGTCAGTGATTTGGGGTCATCAGCTTGGAATATTTTATCAAAAAGTACAGTTAACAAAATCAGCAGTTACATCCTGGGACTTAGAAAATGAGTTTCTAATTTCTTCCAATTGCATGCAACAAAGTCAGAAAAATAGGACCTAAATTCTTTTTCACAGTTGTGACAATTTATCAAGTCACTTCAAAAAAGTTCATAGAAAACTTAGGTATAAGGTAGGAAGTGTACATCTGGAGTTGACTGCTGGGTTACTTTTCTGCTAGATGCCAAATGGCTTGAGTGTGAATCACAAAACCCAGCCTGTGCTCAGTGATCCAGATATTTGGGCTGGGCAGACATGGGAAAAGTCAGATGTGTTATGTTTAATAGCTGATGACCAGAAACTAATAAAAGCAAATTTTATTATCATTGAGGTAAAGGGCTATGTGTGGTAATTATTGTTAAAGTAAAAAGCAAAAAATGACTTCCAGTTATTGAATTAGGTGGAGATTGATTTAACATATTCACATACTAACTCATATTTGAATTTAAAAGGTTTGCAATAAAAATCCATGTTTAGAAATTGAATAAATTGTAGTTTTATTACTACATTGGATATCCTTGTGTCCTAACCTTTTTCCTTGGAGTTATCTTAGTTCAATAAATAAAACCTCATTAGACTATTCCCATTTCAACGAGTTTATTAAATTTTGCAGGAGTAATTAGCATAAGCTGTGCTAATTTTTCTGGAAGACTAATGAGGGAGGTTCTTAATTAGGTTTACTTTGTAGGAATCAGAAAAGATGGTAATGACAAAAGTCACATAGGAAAGTTTGAACTGGGAACCCAGTTTTTTCTGAACCCATAAAAAACCTTCCCTTTTCTATATGGAAACTTTTTTTTTTTTTTTTAATAAACCCTTGAAATGTATATATTAAAAGCAAAGGCTGCTGTTCTGTTCCATATCTAGTTAGGATTAGCATCCTTACTTGATTCATTTCACAAAACTCTTTTTTTTCCCTAAATTATCTTTAAGTGATGACAAGGATAAATACAGTTTTACAGAAACATTTCTTTCTCCAAATTGTACTATAGGGTTGCTTTCACACAGAGCCCTGATGTTCCTGGCTAGAGTGCACAGGATGGGGGAAGCTCAATATTTATTTGTTTGTTTTTTCAGTTTAGCACCAGTGTGATTGATAAAATAGTTGAATCACTAAGTAAGGAGAGCCAGTGGGAACCCAATTCTTGAATTCTTTGTACTGTGGATCTTTAGCGCTTAGGGAATTTAAAAAAAAAAAAAGATGGATAGAAATAATAATGGATGAAATTCCTTCCCAAATTATGTTCTCCTATCTCATGTGAATTGTGAATCTCCTATCTCATGTTCACTCCTTTCAGGGTGCAATGTGAATTGAGTAACTTGTAAGTTTTGGGTTCCTCAAAGCCAATATTTAAAACACAGATTTTAAAAGCCTGTCAGCTAATATAACTATAATAATTTGGGGTTTGCTTATTATAATTTTAGCAGATTTGCCATGTTTTTCTTTTCTGCTTGTAAAAATCCCTGTATCTATTTTTACCTTTAGGCCATGTGATATATGGCATTTAAAAAATACACAAATCTTGTAACATGAAAACCCTCTTATGTTTGGAATTACTTCAAGCCACATTTACCCTAGGCTCCTCTTCCCACCCCTCCTCACTGCCCTTCCATATCCGCAAAAAAGAAAAGGAACTTATATTTTTGTTTTTTCCATAACTGTCTAATGATTTTCCACATCTAGATTACTTTCATGTAGGTAACGCTAGTTGGTTTGTTTTCTGACTCTTGCCTGAAATAAAATGCCCAGTAGGGAAAATATTAGTATGTTCATTTTACCTGTTGCTTTTTCATGATGTACATAATTTGAACACAACACCTCACCATGTTAGGATTGTGCAGAGAAAAAGTTTTATTGGAGACCCATACTTCATCTAAGAGGAAACAAGTCAGAACTAAGACATTTCAGAGGAGAGTAGTCTAGTTTTACTATCAGGCTAATTTTCTTGACTAAATTGATCCTGATATATTTATGTGACACATATGTTCATCTGCAAACAATAGTAAAACTTTAGACTTAGGATGCTTATATGCATCTTTTACCTTTGGACAGGGTAGGGTAGATATTCTCCTAAGATTATGACAGCATTGGGGCCCCTCAACAATTAATGACTTCCATCTTTTTTTTTTAAAATTATTTATTTACTTTAGTTGTACACAATGCAATGCATTTATGTTTATGTGGTGCTGAGGATTGAACCCGGGCCGCGCACGTGCGAGGCGAGCGCCCTGCCGCTAAGCCACAACCCCAGCCCTAATGACTTCCATCTTTTATCATCAGCAGTAAATCCCCAAATCCACCAAAATGTTCTTCTTTTTTTTTTGCCTTCCATAAAAATAAAGTCCTTAGTTAGCATGAACATGATGATACACCTTTATTAATATTGCAAATGAGTTTTTTTTGCTAGAATTTCATGACTTCCCTTCATTACCTTTTCAACTCTGATTATTTTTGTCTTTGTCCTGCTTTTGGAAGGACCAATCACCAAACATTATGCACAATACACAAACAGCTGTCTAGGTTGCAAAGAACCAGAGGTGTGGATGCATTTTTCAGAGTTTTGATAAACCTTTTCTACTATCTCATTTTCTAACCTTGACTGCTGGGTTAAAATAAAAGGAAGAGGAATTCACTCTTTAAGATTGCCCCAGGCAGAATAATTGCTGTCCTTTTGGTTGCTTTGAGAGGTTTGCATTTTTTCAAAAGTGGAAAGCCAGCATCGACACAGAGCATGAATTTATGGTTGTTTATTAACCCTCATGTGCGTAAGCATTTGTTTTCTCAGTGGGAATTCATGTGTGATTATTAGCAATGAGACTTATGTGAACAAGTATCATTCTGAAATTTATCACATATCAGATAATACTATTCAGAATATGAGATGAGCCTTATGCATTTATGTGCAGTTTGCTACTGTGATAAGAAAATAACTAATATAACAAGCTAATAGCAGTCTATATTCCATTTGCTATCAGCTATTCTCAAATACACAACCAGGATACATTAACATGCATTTCAAATATGCTGACAATATATCATAATGCAAAGTACTTTTACATGGTATAATACTACTGCAGACACTGTATAATGAACAACAGTGGTTTTCCTGTAAAGGAAATAATGGTAGCAACTTCCAAGAAATGTATTTAACGGAGCTTTAGAGAATCAGCAGTGTGTATGTGTAACATGGCCTGGGTGTCGGCTCATGGTGTGGGTTTTTATCCTGTCATCATAACTTTGCTTTTGTAACAGTTCTGGAAAAACATAGAAAAGCAGTACAAAGTCCCCTGAGTGTCACATTAGCAACTCTGCACAGTTAGTTTGTGATGATAATGTATCAGTATATTAGGCACGCTTTTACTTTTCTAAAAGAAGTCGCTTAGAATTGAAGACAAAACAAAACCTCCTCAAGTACAACTCTCCATTGATAAAAATTCTCCTCATATTCCCCTACTACCTGCACCCTGCCAAACTCTCTAATAAAAATTGACCAGATTTTAAAGACTCCATTTAGAGCTTCCAGCATAAATAGATGGTATTTTGGTCATTTTAATTTGGATGAGATGTTATCTAAAATAGACTACCAGTTCTCTTTCTCACCCCTGTTCCCAATCCCATTTTTTCTTTTTTAGAACTGGGTAACTATACACCGTCCAGAACAATATAAAAGTGACTCAGTGCTTCTACTGCGGCTGATGAAATATGGTGAACAGTACAGGCTTGTCTTTGGTTGCTTGTGCCTTTAAGGGTGTGGGAGATGAAGATAAATCTCCCTTGCAAACTGTTTCTCCAGTTACAAGCCTTTGTCCAGAAGCAAATGAAGGTTTTAACATTACAGTACTTATTATAATAGAATTTTAATTGCTCTAATCCTGCTAAAGTGTGAAGTGGTGGGTGTGTGTGCACGCACGTGCACACGCACACACAGTCACATGTGTGTCTATTCTTCATAGGAAGGGGAATCAAGCCAAAACAACAACAACAACAACAACAATAACAACAGCAAACAAACCTGTCATATTTTCTTTGGGGGAGAGGGGTCACTTATGTTAAATGATGCAAACTTAATGAAACTGACTCTAGGTAAGAAGACAGTGGCGTTTGGTCTTTGTCACATATAACTCCACTTTCAGTGGGAACTGTGCTTGGGGAATTTTCATTTTTCAAGGTGAAGTGCTTGGTTCCAGTTCCAAACATGCCCTGAGCCCTACTTGTAATGACTTAACTAGACAAGCTGGCAATTATCTAGCTCTATCCCACACAATAACCCCCAAAATGGCACTCGGTAACTATACCATCCTGCTAACTGTTTGAGGCACAATAGTTTTGTAATATAATATGGAGTAATAGTGTTAGCCAACACATCTTTAATAAGATATTGTTCGTGCCTTTGCCATATGCTGCAGAGCTGCCTCTCACTCGGTGGGCCTTTTGATTCCTCTCAATAAGATTATTTCAAATACTCTAATCCTGAATCATTGACATGAATACAAAAGCCTAGTGACATCTAATAGATGCCTCTTAGCTTTGCTTTTCCTCTTGTTCCTTTCCTTTTTCTTCTCTTTTTACCTGACAAAAAGCTTATGGACACTTGGGCTCTGTCTCTCAGTAGCAGCATGGGGGGCTCCTCATGAAATATAAAGGAGGAAAAAGACTGACAGAGGCCCGATAAGCTACAGAGTGAAGGGCCATAGATTAAAAGTAAATGCCAGTAAATCCTACTCTGTACACTCACTTGTTCTTTTATTGTTTTCTTTAACACTTTCAGTGCCAGAGCCAGGAGGGAAAGAGAAAATAGTAATCCAAGTGCACATGAGCATTTTTAATCTGGATGTGGTCACTGTACATATTTTATGGGGCTTTAGCAAGATTCTTAAATTTTGGCTCGTATACAGGTGGTGTTGGTGGTTTTGTTTAAAAAATGCCCTTTTAATCAATAGCAGGACTCCCTCAGGAACTTTTTTTGCTCATTGGCTGCTCAGTTGACCCAATATTGACAGTGAATGGGGTTGGGTGGCTGGGTGGGTAAATAGGAAGAGTGTCTCTGTGGAGAGTGAATAGTGGGGGCACAGGATCTGACATTTTCAAGAACTTTTTCTTCTCTTTTGTAAAAAATGAATTGAAAATTATGAATGCGAAATGTTAGCGCTTTTTGTGTCATGATATCAGCCCCTTCCTCTTCCGATGGTGTTGGCCATGTTTGTGCTCAGATTGCTCCGCCTGTGCTGAACGGTGCACACAGACTTAGCCTCTGATGGTTGGCTGAGGAGTTAGGACTGTAGGTAGACACTTTTCTAATGGTTGGAAGGTTGCTCCCCTCTCCATCTTTCCAAAGCAACCATGACTGAAGGTCTTTTTCACTCTATTTGCAGATCAGAATATCACATAAATGATGGGGGATTTCCCCCTTTAAAATATGTTTCCCATTCATTCACATCCTGATCTCTTAAAATATTATTTTTAATAATTTTGGATGCATTATTGACTGAAGTCCCCTCACAAAATGAAGTTAGTTTCTAGAGTTCTGTATCAGGGTTGGTTTCACATGCACGTTCACACACGTGAACATGCATGTGCCCACACCCACCCCCCCACCCCCACACATATACACATTACAGAGACAAAAAGGGAGATGAATAGTGAGCAGTTTTGTTTACTAGAAAATTCTTTAGAGAACAAAGTTGGGTAAGAGTTACTTTTGAAATTTTTACCAACAGTGTGGAAAACCTATGCTTTTCTATACAACCTGAATGTTTTTTTTTTCTTTTAATTTTTTAGTTGTAGATGGACACAACAATACCTTTATTTTATTTATTTATTTTTATGCAGTACTGAGGATCAAACCCAGTGCCTTGCACATGCTAGGCAAGTACTCCACCACTGAGCCACAATCCCAGCCCCCACAACCATAATGTTTTCTTAAAACCAGATTCTAATTTCAGATGTACAGCATGCGTCTTAGAATATCTTCAGAAAAGCTGAGTCCTTTCTCCTGTGGCGATAGGACTACAAGTGTCCTGCTCTGTTGGTCCATATGTTCTATCAAGAATGGCTTCCAAATTCTGACTTATGGGAAACTTAAAACAAAACAAACCTAACTACTGCGAGTTTAATAGTTAACTACATCTCAGTGGTACTTGAAAAATTTTAGAGTATGTTAATGGCTCATATAATTCTCTTCTCACAAATGGACTCTGTTTGTGAGGTCTGTAAACTGAAGGCATGCAGCCTAAGGGATTATCTAATGTATTAGTGATAAAGCAAGTCCTTAGAAGCACTGCATCTCTGAACCCTCAGCTTGAGTTTTTTCCTTCACCATTGCCAGTAAAAAACTCTGCTTTCCAGAGTTTTGCTTTCCATATTTTGTAATGTTTCACTTATTTTCCTTGACAACCATAGATCATCCTTTCTGTATATTATCCTAAACTTATTCATCTGACCAGTTTTCTTAGTTGATGTCATACTTCATTTTTTGGATTAAAAATGATAATAAGATATATCAACTGTTCTACCCATTGCTGGAGCAATGGGAGTTCATGTGTTCTCAGGTAATTTGATGAGAGAATCACTCACTGTATTTCAATGGGAAGAAACAGGCACTAAGGCAGAGACAAATTCTGTAGAAGGCATAGCACAATGGAAAAGGCATAGATTTTGAAGTCCATATGCTGAGGGATCTTTTCCCTTCACCACTACTTAGTATTGAGCCTCAGGGAGTTCACTTATACCATCTTTTAAATAGGAAAAGTCATTTCTACTTTGAAAGGTAGTGAGAATTAAAATACCTACACTGGGCTTGGCACATATCAGGTGCTTAAAATTACATAGCTCTTACAATTCAACCATCATATTCCATGTAGATTGCTATTTTTAAATGATCATCACCATGGAACTTTTTTATAACTTACTGAAGTTACTCATGGTAGCTGAGGCTTCTTGGATGAGGATTCGTTCATTTTGTTCTTTACATAATGTTCATTGAGCTTAGTAGAAGCTTATCTACATATAGTATATTTACATATAGTAGATATGCTCTGCACTGTTCTCAGGGCTGGCTTCATAAGGTACAGATTAAAAGTAAATGCTAGTAATATCCAGACCTGGTTCCTGGCCTCATGGGGCTTTCCTGTCTCAGAGTTGACAAAAAGAAAATAAATAAACAAATAAGTTCAAATAGTAATAGCAAGTAGAAGCAAAGAAGCAAAGACATATTGACTTTTTTTTTTTTTTTTTTTTCCTTAAGTAGAAGAGCACTGTTTCAGACTGGACTCATGATACATAGGAAAGATACCATTAGTCTGAAGCTGCCTTTTCTCCTGTAGTCTGACAAATTCCATGGCTTTTGTGCAGGCCTCTGAGGTAGTCCACATTTTGTTTAGGGCCCAGGCTGTGGGGTCAGACTGCTCTGGTGTCAAATCCCAGCTCTGCCAGCACCATGGGACAGTGGGCAGTGTGACTTCTCTAAGGCCCAGTTTCCTCATCCGTCACATGGGGATGAGAGTGGTCATTCCTGCTGTAGAGGATATGGGGCACACGTACACACAGGTGGAGCTCTCTTAGCCTGATGCCTGGCACAGGGTACATATTCAACATGATGTGGCTATTATTTTTAAAATAAAGCCTGGAATGAAGAGATTGCCAGGACCCTTTCCAGCTGTGGAATCCTAATTTTAGTTCCTTGTGGGACTGCGGAGCACAACAAAGCAGATGGACTCTTTAGAAGGGAGACTGCTGTGTGCCCAAGAGGACAGTGACGGGCTGGGGTGGTTGCTGCCTATCCCCAGCACTCAGCACGGTGCTTGGCTGGTGTGTAATAGGTGCTTGGGGTATGTTTTTGTGAAATGAAAGGAAAAAATGCAGTCAGCAACTCTTGTAGTCTCATATCTCTGCCTAAAGACCAGCTTGTTATAACCACACAATAAAGTGAAGCTGTGCTGCCATTAAAGAATGATGAGAAACAGAAAATGCAAGATAAAATATTAAATTTGTTAGGCTTAAAAATGTTAATCTTTACACGATTACCATGCAAATCTCCTCATTGCCTAACTGTTTAATTGATCGAGTAAATCACGGAGCAGACAAGTAAGTGAAAACCCTCTGTTGACATTCTCACAAAGCACATTTCCAAGAATATATTCTGTTAACTAGTGTGTCTATTACACACGCTAATGTGAATTTTAAAAATAACACATATCTGTTGCATCTTTAGAAAGTCAGCATCTTTCAGAGAGTTTAGGGAAAACTTGATTTCTTTTTGTAGGGGCACCTGGACACTCTCCCATGGTTATGTCAGATGTGAAATCAGTGTTGAGATAGCCTATGTTTAAGCAGCGCCTTTCTTTAGCATAATGTTAGACTTAAGCATTTACCATTTTTTCTTTCAGGCAAATGTAGTATTGCCATGCTACTGTGGTGGCTGAAGGGTTAATAAATTCTCTCCACTCTCCTAACCCCATGTCCCCCACCCCCAATCCCATCATGTGCCTGGTTGATTCTGAAAGAAGGGGCTTGAAGTTGCCCACAGGGCATCCCTTTTCCCAGCCTTCTCCAAGGCCACCTGGGCAGACGGGAGCTTGCCTTCTGTCCTTAGGACACAAAATCCAATCAGACGCCTGGTCTCCCAGTCTCTGACCTGTGAGCTGGGGAGAGGGAGGAGAAACAGCGGTGCTCATATTTGATAGGATGCATCTTTGTGGCTTTAGGGGGCTCTGCGACCACTGGAGAAGGAGGTTCTCCCTTCTTTTCAAGATAAGGTGTCATTCATGAGAGCAATGTGCTGAACTAATCAGGTTAATTGAGAGGCCCTGAATGGTTCTCAGCGAGCCCATCTCTCCTTCCTGTTCAAGGCAGATAGCGCAGTTCAGGCAGCTTACACATATTTTTGTTCTCTCCCCAAAGCTCATGAAATCTGTAGGCGGCCAGAGAACGTAGGCTCAGCTGATTGTCACTCAGACTCTGGGTTCTTAATTGTAGAACAGCTTAACATTAAAAAATAAAATACAATAAAACAACGAGCCCTTCTTGAGATTGAGAGACTGAATGCCTTGAAGTGTCTGATACTTTGTTTTTTAAAGTTAAAATAATCTCTGCGTCTCAGATCAGCCGGGAAAGACTGTTCATTGGAGAATTCAGATAGATTCTTCCCTGGCTGTTTTATTTAAGAGGGAAACTTTTACAATATTTCATTGTGGTGTGTCAGCGGTGACAAGCAGTTTCTCTAGCAAGGTTTTGATTCTGCGGCTTCCGAAGGGGACACTGGGGTTCCTGATGGCACCAATCACACGGTGGGCCTCCCCCCCTGGAGCCAAGTGCAGGAGGGAACCAGCGGGCTCAGCTTGAATTTCGTGTAGAGTGGGGGCTCCTCCTCTGCCTTCTCCACTCAAAATGATTTGTCATAGTTTAATTTTAAACACCGTCATTGACTATTCTTTCTTTCTACCCCACCTCTTTCCCCACTTTTTTTTCTCCTCTTGGAAGTTCTAGGAATGACTTTAATTATCTCCACAATCAAATTCTCGTTGCTGCCTCTGTGAAAGTGTGTAGTCATAGATTGCAGGGATTATTTTCTTTAGCACTTGGGGATAGAGAAACCGGTTGTTTCAAAATGAGAACCAGCTGGTTCCACAGAGCCCTCATTTAATGGGGAGCCACTCTGTACACAAAGCCTCTGCTCAGGTCAGTCATTACGGTCAACCCCGAATCAGCAGTGTTTGGTCTATCACCCTTTATTAAATGTTGAGTGAGGAGTGATTTAGCCGATATGATGATAATAATTTAAAAAACTCAACACACTCTGCATCTTTAATTTTGTCTCAGCTAAACACTCAGGTTTGGAAGGAACGTTTCTCAAACTTCTTCCTATGGTAATTATAATTGTAGACCTGCTGTCTCATGGATGGCTGTGACGTGTGTGTGTGTGTGTGTGTGTGTGTGTGTGTGTGTGTGTGTGTTTGTAGCTTTAACCCTCTCTACATCTAGAAAATAAAATTAAGCTCATCTTTCAACATCATCTTTTATCTGACAAGCACAGTAGATAGATAAAAGGTAAATAGCCAGGTGGTGGGTCCCATTAATAGAACCGATTGGAGGGCAGAGATAACTGCTATTATCAGACATCTTTTATGCCATCCTGTGAAATAAGGATGGGAGTGATATGCCATATATATTTTGCTGTCTTTCTAGCTTGTGGAAATTCGTTTATTGTCATACCCTGTTAATCTCTAGCAGCACCAAATTCAATATGAAATGAGGAGGGTACTTCCACTATTTGACTGTTTAAAATACTTTTGAAGCATGAAAAGAAGGGGGGGGGCATAAAAGACATATAAAACCACAGGAGATATTCACTTATGAGGATGATTTGTTTTCAGAACCCAGGTTGCATTTTTATAAGATAAACAATTTGGGGGGATGCAGCATTTATCACATCAGAAGTTGAAGATAAAAAAAACCCCACTTCACATAGTTAAAAACCTAGTTAACTGGATTTTATCTCACAAATGTGAGCAATTACCTTGCATTATTAATAAAAATATGTGCCTTTTAAAAATCATAGCATGGTTTTTTGCACTGACATCAATGCAACAAGATACTTTGAAGAAAGTAAAGATTAAGAAATTTATTTCCACAGGGAATTTGATTAACAAATTGAGCGCTCAGATATGCACTTTTAATTATTTTTATTTTGGGGATTTATGTGTCAAAATATGATTTGGGCAAAATCTTACCCAATTTTTTTTTTGTTGTTTACTAGCTACTTAATGTCTCCTTAGTTCAAACTATAATTCTATTATATGTTTCCTGTATCTGTCTTTTAAAAAAATTCTGTGGGTTTTTTAATATAAAAAACAAATAACTGTTATATTTCCAGTCAGTCAAATTTGAACTGAATTTTACTTCCTGTTTCAAAGGTCAAGGCAGGCTGACCTCAACAGCAGTGTGGAGGCTGCTGAATTATTCATACCATTGACTTTGTGTCAGCTTCCACATTTGTGGAGAGGGATGTTTTATTCATTTATCTCATTTAGGGTTCTTCTCTGCACCTGTTTCTACCATTAAGTACCCTGTAATTTGCATTTGATGCTAATTTAGTTTCATATCAGCCTGGTCCCCCCTTGTTAATTTAATTTTCTAAGACCCTTTTCATTACAGTAGAACTGTTTTCCTCTTTAAAGCAAACATCTATACAAGTAATTGTATAAACTGCCTTTTAAATAATATCTTTTAGAAGATTCCATCGTTTAATTCCTTAATTCCTATAATTAGGCATGGTTTGATTAATGTTTCAAAGGGTTAAATTAAAATGCAGAATTACTCAAATACATACTTGAATAATTTCTTACGTGAGCAGTGTTAGCATTGTGGTGTTCTTCCTGATAGTTCTCTGAGCAGTATGTCTTAACAGCAGTCATTTTCTTTATTTAGAGTGCTGTTTAGTTTATTAATAGTAGTGTCTTTCAAATCACTGTGCTCTCAACATTACCTGTGAAATGCTTGTATTTTCTTTCATCAAATTGCTGATAGACGTTGGCTTAAAAATATTTCAGCAACATTAATAATGACATACCCAAACTAATCAGGGTAGAATTAGGTCCAATTCTTTAATCTATCCTGGAAGTTTGTTACACCGAATTTCAGGAAACTGTGTTACATTATATGTCTGTTTATCTTCTCACCACTTCTTTTCTCTTTCTGTTTGATGCTCAGAGTTAGATTCTTGGGAATCTGTCAGTTTCCCAGAAATGTTTCCAGCCAGTTTTCTTTCATTTGTATCTGTGAGCATCAGTGGGGTTGAAGTCACAATCTAGATATTGTGGAAAGTAGGTGTGTGTTGTTTGAAGAAGCCTGATTAAAATGATGGTGACCTTGGTGACAGTGGCCTTGTTCCTGGGATGTCTGTTAGGGACTTGGCATCATGGGAATTAGCAACTCGTATAAACCAGGTACATAGCCCCTCTGATTGTTGGTAAGAGTTTCACCTCAATCCTTTCTCTGCAGCTACTTGGAGGGTACTTGACACAAAGGAGTCAGTATTCTTCTAGGCTCCCTCAGTGGTGGGAATTTACCCATTCCCAGCCCCTTAGTGGTGGAAATATGAATCACTACATCAAGTTCTAAGATACGTGAAAATGAGTCAGAAGGAAAGTGTAGCCATGGCCGAATCTTAACAAGAAATCAGCCCAAGCTCTAGGTGACCCCTCTTCCCACTGGGTTGGATTAGTTTGACCTGCTGCTCTTTCCTCCGGGGACACCAAATGGTGCCATTGCCTCACATTTCCAGAAGGACCTCGCAGGTCTATTAAAAGTGGAGTGTGAAGGGGGCTTCTCTCTTCTTCTCAGTTATAAATGATTCTTAGAGACCCCCCACCCCACTTTGTCACTGTGGAAACCCCCAGGTTCTCCTGCAGACAGTATCCTTTGTGTCATGCCAAGGTAGAGCAGAGGATGGCCTGGAGGCTTCCCAAAGGTCTCTTTCAGTTGGGAACTTCTCTGGTGTACCCCACCACAGAATTTATAAATTTTTCAAATTTTATGGTTTATTAAGCTAGCTTTATGCTTGTGCTGATGGACCTAAAACAACATGAGAGTTTTTAGGAATGAAATATGGAATTTTTATTCATTAACAAAACACTTACTTGCTGACACTCCACCCCTTCCACAATATAGACGTTCTTTTTAGTTTGAGCAAGTTCGAGAGCTCCACCAGAAAAGTCTCCCTGAGGTTGCTTCAACAGCCGGGTTTAAAAACAATGAGGAATATTTGTGGAGCTCTAAAGAATGCGGGAAAGGTTTTCCCACCCAATTCTGGCTGATGCTTGGAATTCCACTGTCAGACTCTCATCCCTTTAGCTAAGAACCTTTGATCTTTACTGAGACACACATAAGTTAGGAAAGGCCAGCACTTTACTTCTGTTACATACCTCGTAGGAGGAATGGAATCAAGATCCTACAAGGGTTGGGCTCTCTTTAACGTAGTGAGCTCTTTGACCTACTACATCGTTTTTTGTTTCCACAACAACACTGTGAGATTGGCAGGGCTTTTGTATCCATTTGGTAGATATGGAGAATGGATATAATTTTGCTTAATCAAGCAAATATACCACTTAGCTAGGTTTCCAAGACAGGTTTGCTGAGTAGTTCTTGGAGGAAGAAATCAGGTTTCCATCTGAGCTGAAGGGACTCTCATAGATTAAGTCCAGTGCCTTCATTTTATAGATGAGAAAGCGGAGGCCAAGAGAAGCACAGAAACCTTGCCCAAAGCTCTAATTAGCCTCAGAGCCAGGACCATAAGCCAAGTCCCTGGCTCTGATTCCAGTGGCTTTTCTGCTGCTTCACTGAGCCATCTGGGTCTTACTCTGCTATCCATTTCACCTTGTATGAAATCAGCCTCAGGGAAGGATTCAACTTGTATTTTCTGGGTTTGAGTCCAAAGAAACCCCTGAGCTCTGTATCTCTAACAAGGCTCAGCATTGTGCACCACGCACCAGTTAAATTGTTTCTAAGAAATTATAACAGTCACAGGGAGGAGGAGGCTGCAGAGTATCCCATCTTGAAATATGGCTTTATTTTTAAAAGCTCATGTATTTAATTTATTTGCAACTGTGCCTATTCATGTTGTATCATAACATTGTGCAAAAATATTGCAGTTTTTATTGTCAGAGATATTTCATCAATAGTCATTTTTCAGTAGGAATTCTATAAAAGTTCTTTCTATTCCAGACATCGTGAACAGTTGCCCCTGACTATTATCTTTCTTGGGAAGGTACTGACACACATACATATTGAACTTGGCAATTTTCAAAGTAAGCCCTCATTTAAATAATTATCTTATATTTAAACTTAAACAAATTTAATAAACTGTCCTTTCCAAAAATAATAATAAAGGAAATGAGGCATTGTTGTAGACTATAATTCTGGAAAAAAAATCATAATGAAAGGGGAAAAGGGTGCACTGTATTTCCACCTACTCAAAACCATTTTTGTGTACAATTTTGCCTAAGCCTGAGCAGGTTTGTCACACCTTTGAACAACCACGGAAGGGCAGAAGTCATGGGTAAGGTGCTGAGAAAATTATTAGCCTCTGGCATCATCTCAAGTTGAACTGCAGGAAAATGATTCCAAAAGGCAAAGGGATATTTGCCTAGTAAGCCAGAGGGCAAGGCAGGTGGTTGCAGCTTTTGCACTTTTGCAGGTTGTAAGGAAAAAGGAGGAAGCGCCAATTATCTCACCCTCTGAATCAGGTGCCTCTCTGGCCTGTCTGAAAGGATTGGCCTAACTTGGGAAAATTTTGATTTGCAATCTTGGTTCAAAGACAGGATGGAATGTGGTCAAGAGCTGAGTTCTTCTTCCTGGTGTCCCTCCCCTGTCTGGTCACTTGGGTCCAATGCTCCTTTTAAAAAGGTGGGACTTCAAATTTATGTATCTTCTTTTCCTATTTCTAAATTGTCCAAAAACATCCTATACACTGTTCCCTCTAGCTCCCAAGTATTTTGATGTCTGAATTCAGGAAGAATAATTCTGCTAAACCTCCACAAAATTGTTTTATGGTGGGATACACTCTTGTCTGGGAACCACTGTTTTCAGATCACACTGGTAATGAGGACAAATACCTGTTGAGTTCATTAACCTCAAATAGGAGAAACAAAGGAACCAGATACGGTACATTAATTCATTCAATTAATACTCCAAAGCATCTACTAACATAAAATAAATTGTAACCTTTCTCCTGGATTGGGGGACTGTCTCAGAGATACTTTGTGGCCTTTCCAGGGTCCTTGCATATGAAGGAGATCACATTTGGTGTGTGTAGATCCTTTTCTTTTATACAGATCACCACCAAATCCACTAAGTCATTTATTCATATGTCTCCCATCATTACCTGGCCCTTCCCAGGCCACTGCCCCACCTGCAACAATAGACTCAAAGTCATTCATTCATTATTTATTATCATATTTGGTATAGGTTGATGCCCTACTATGCATTACCCCCTCCCCCCATGCTAGGACTGTTACCTCCATTCTTGAACCCAAGTTCAAGAATAACCTTCTGTTATGGAGCAAGCATGCTCTGGTTCTGTTACAGGTCTGACAAGTTAAATTGCTCATTCTGAAGTTGGATTTTTCATTTATAATGAAAGTGAGAAGCAACCTGGTGTAGAATGCTGAACTAGGACACAGGAGACCTGGTTTTTAATACTGCCTCTGCTGTTATTTAGACATGTGAGCCTCGGCAAGTCTCTTACCTTCGCTGGGTTTCAGTTTTCCCATTTATAAAATGAGAGAATTGGACACTTAGGATCTTTAAGGCTCCTTCTCTCTCAATGATTTTAATCCTCTGTACTCCTATAAATCTGGCCAACTCTTGCATCTGACATTGGACAGTAGCCTATTATTAAACATTGATGATGAGCAGCATGTACTATAAGGTAAATGGCAACTTCACAGTCGGTTCTGAACAGCAGCAGTGTTCTCAACCAGCTTTCCCTCCTCCTTCATTATCTTGCCTAAGGTAGCAGCTAGGTAATGAGGGATAAGGCAGTCAGCACAGCCATGGCTAAGATGTACCTAAGGCAAGGGGCTAGTGGGTGAGATCATTAGATGGGGTTCCTTACAAGGCTAATTGAGTTGGTATATTTAATTTATTGGTAGCATAACTTGGAAAAGATGGGGAAGGGATCTAGTAAAAAGAAAATTGTAGGCTTGTAAAATGTGAGGCACGTGGACTAACACATTTATCTACCTAAGATAAAGGTACCCCAATGGCCATCAGCAGAGGTGACCTATGCAATGTCCCAGAGTTGTATGACCAGATTCCTCTGGTCTAAACTTGTCTTCCAAGTGAAGCAGCCTAAATGTTGATATGTGGGAGTGTTCACTGAGTTGCACATAGTACGTGCTCATTAAATTGTGTTTATTGTCAGCATGTCCACTTCATACCTTGGGTGAATAGTTCCCTTTAAGTACCAATAACTGCATATCTTAATAATAAAGCTGTGAATGTGTGTTCTCTGCTGGTCTCTTGTGCTTGCGTGTAAAACAATATAATAGATATTACTAAAACTTAAAAAAAATGAGAATTTCACACAAGTTTGAAAACCTTTTCTGTTGCATGTGCAGAGATGGGAGGCTGAGAAACAAAACTTTTGTCTAGGATGGGAATAAGATTTCTGTTTTTTTAAATTCTAAGTCTTCCAACCTTTGTGTATAAATATTGTAATATTTTGATAGAACAACCAAAGAAACACCATTGTAAGACCCATGGATAATCATTTTCTGGGAATTCCAGGTACAGAAGAGCCCTCTTAGGATTTCCTGTTTTTCATTTGCTTTCCTTCATTTCTTATTTTATGTCCAATAAAACTTCACTTTAAGCGGGATCAAGTGTTAAGACAAACCAACTACAGAGCTAATGTATAGAACATTAATTCTATAGAAATGCCCTATAAAAGCCTAAAGAAATAAGACTAACTATTAAAAGAAATCCATATGTCTCTGGAAATTTTTATATAAGTTTATATTAGCAATAATGACCTTGTTTCCAGAGAATTTGGTAACAATTAATGACCAGCAAGGGGTCACTGGCCCCAGGGTGCTTTGGGCCAACAACTCTTCCAACAGGGACAAGAACTGGCCATTTATCCCAAGGAAGTGCCCCAAGGCTGGGTCCTTATCCTCTTGCCATATGATTGTAATTTAACCTCACTTTTTAAAGGGCTCTTAGAAGCAAAGATACAATGGGTCATGCTTTCAGTATTTAGAATTTATTTTTGCCATGCAATGCATAATTAGGTATCATCTAATAGAATAGTCAAAATAAAGTTCATGAGTGTAGTCCCTTTAATCTGACTTCACTACTCCTATTTTGTCTGTGTATCTGCTGGTTTGTATGGTGTAGTGTGACTGCACATAGATGGTTGTATTCACATTTCTGTATCTGGGTGTGTGTGATTGTGGGTGGGGGGTTAAAAAACAGTGTAGAAAAAACAAATAAACACAATGTGGATTTTTAAAACACTGGTCATATTATTTTTCTGGCAGTTTGGCAAGGATGTTGTTCTTTAATGTATAAAATAAGGGGCGAGAGGCTAAGTCAAATGAGTCTTCCTGGGTTACAGATGACTTTGTGGCACGATGGGCATTGGCATTTGCATGTCCTATATGTTATTGTTGTACTTACCGTTGATGATGGTAATGGCCAGTGTTTGTGAAACATTATTATGCTAAGAATTCTCTCATTTAATTTTTACAACTGTGCTTGGTGAATATTCATCTTTCCCCCATTGGGGGTTAAATGACTTGTCCAAGGTCAACACTGTTATTAAATGGTAGACCTGGGATCCAGCTCTGCTGTAGCCAACCTCAAAGATCAGGGTCTTAATCATTACACTGTTCTGCCTGTCTATAAAAACCAACATTTCCATTTTCTGAGTGCAGCCTTTAATATATTCATTTAGGCAAATTTCCATCCTTTGCTGGCATAATCGCTACTCCTTTTGTTGGTCACTGATCCCCTGGGCTTTCCTCAAACATGGTCAGAGGTGCCCCGGACTTTTTAAAGATGGAAGAAAGGCCACATGGCCCTGCATAATTTGACCGAGACAGCTGTGCAGTGGGTTGTCTCATTTAAATTACAACCACAAAAAGATGTGCCAGCCTTCATTGACACAAAGCTAAGGGCAGGAACACGAAACCGTTTCCTGAACCTGCCCTGGGTTGCTGCCAAAGGTAAGCAGCCCCTGCTTAGCAGGGTCTCACAGACCACTGAGGAGGAGGCAGCTCCACTGAAACAATTAGCCCCCCCTAGGACTTGCGGCTCCAAATTCTCAGGGCAGAGGATCTGTCTGGCTCTTACTTCCAGCTTGGAGTGGCAGACCCAGGCAGGAACTGAAGACAATTCATCTGAGAGTTAGGGAGGAAAACGAAGGTTAGGGATATTGAAGGCTGGGGCTTGGATTTAGAGAAACCCCATTGCTCACAGACCAGGAATCTGAGAGGGATTCATGAGACCTGACAAATCTATTGATTGTTGTACTGGGGATTGAACCCAGAGGTGTTCTACCACTGAGCTACATCCTCAGCACTATTTATTTATTTATTTAGAGACAGAGTCTCCCTAAGTTGCTTATGGTCTTGCTGAATTGCTGAGGCAGGCTTTGAACTTGCAATCCTCCTGAGTTACAGGCATTTGTCACTCTGCCTGGCTCAACATACTTTTAATGTAGAATTTTTAACAAAGTCTCATGTGTATAATTTTGCCCTGTTTTTTTTTCTATATCCTTTGGATTTGAGTCTGATAGTCCAAAGGGTAGCTTTCATGTGCAGTGTTTTTCTCTTTGCTTAGAGATATTTGGGAGCTTTTCTGGGACCATGAGGCAATGAACATATGCCTATATGACGTGATTTCTTCTCTTTGGGCAGGAATTCTTGGATTGCATATTTTCCCCCATTAAATGATTTTTAAAAATTATTTACTTTGTTTCCTATCACATCTTTCCAAAATTTCATTCATAGCAGTGGCTTCCTAAATCAGGTTTGGTTTCATCAAAATTATGATGTATTTCTGGAGGCTGAGGCAGGAGGATCGCATGTTCAGGGCCAGCCTCAGCAACTTAGTGAATCCCTGTCTCAAAATAAGAAATAAAAAGGGGGGTGGATATGGTAAAAAATAAAACGGGATACAGATGTGGCTTGGTGGTAGAGCACTCCTGGGTTCAATTCCTAGTACTTGGGGAAAAGTTATATGTATTTCTGAAAACCAGAATACTCACTCTTCTAGAAAAGTCCACAGTAGTGATAAGGCATTTTGCATGTGAGCATATTATGAGCCCCTGTAAGTCCCATGTAGGTTTGTATGAATTTATGTAATATGACTTTTCTATCTTATCTTTCATCATATGATGAAAGAATACATTCTAAGCTTTTTAAAAAAAAAAAACACATTATGATAAAAGGAAGGTAGAGATGACTTTTGCTAATCATAGAGAAAAAACATTGCAACAAAATTAATGAGGACAGACGGTATGTGTTGTGCTGTGAATGTGATTGTGTGCAACTGCAGATCAGATCGGCTGGGATGGAGGCCCGCCGAGCAGGAACACCCCGTTTCTCGCCCCCCCTTCTCAATGCCTCTCAGTAGTGGCATTGTGGGGATTCATGAATTACTTCTTACAGTCGGGGCTCCTTGCTATAAATCCAACCTTGGTGCCGAGCGCGCTGTGGGCAGCAGAGCACAGAGCAGGGCAGGCAGTGTTTGTGTTGTTGTTAGCGACACGTAGCGAGTTCCTCCTAAACGGAAAGGCCCCGGCTCCAGTTTGTCGCCAGTGAAAGCCGAAACACCAGTCGCACATGTGGAGAGGGAGCCGTTGGTCGGCCCCCTGGGGGATGGGGGCGGCAGGGAGGGAAGGGAGCGCACTCTCCAGGGTTGGGGGGATTTGACTGGGGGTGGGGACGGGTTGGGAAGCTAAGGGGTTAGGGTGGAAACTAAGAAAATAGCCTAAGGGGAACTAGGAAAGGGATGCCCTGACCCCTAAATGCTGTGCACCCCGACCCCTGTTGCATCTCACTCTTTGTTGGTTGGAATATTCGAGAGAATTAAAAAAAAAAAAATTGTACCCTTTGTAGTATGGCTTCAAAACGATTTTCTTTCCCAGGATATCCTGAGTCTGTCTTTGGGTGGTTTTTTTTTTTTTTTTTTTTTTTTTTTTTTTTTTTTTTTTTTTTTTTTGTGGGTTAGCTGGTTAGGAGATGTCTCCTATCCCTTTAAGAGGTAAAAACATGAACAAATGTAAATGTAGCGACTTTAACACTTCCCCCCTTCCTAACATTCATATAATTGCTGTTAAGCCACATTGAAAACCCTGGGGCCTGGTGTGCACCAGGGTAAAGTTACATTTCACAAGCAGAAAATTGACTCAACACTTAGGAAAATTGGCTACCAATTATGTGTCAAAGGCTCTAAAGTCAGACCTGAGGTTTTGTTTTTGCCAGAATGTGGAATTAAAAAGAGCATGGGTTCCCTGTTCTGTCCCTGCTACTCCTTCCTGGGAGCGACTTTTTGCTTGCTGTCAGTTTCCTTCCCTGGCTTCTGGGCCCTGGAGGGGAAGGAGGGCTTCTGGCCCCACAATCCTGGCCCAGCCCTGCCAGCAGGAAGAACAGAGTCAACCAATAGTCAGAAGTTAGTTCCTGCATAAGTATGTTAAAAATACACTCATGGCTTGTGTTGAGACTGTCAGTCTTGCCCTAGTGCAGGTGACCCAGGGTCTGAGAGCTATAATCGAGGCTCACAGGACTGAGGGGAGCTGGGGAATGAGGGGCTTTGGAAGGCCAAGCTGTAAAAATCAGGGGACACCTGCTGTGTCTGGTGGCTGTGGTCCTCAAACACACACCTTGTGAAGATCCTGTTCTGGAAACTCATCCTGTTGCAGGATGAGCAGCCAGGAGCAGAGGGACCAGTCCCAGGAATCAGGATCAATGGTTCTGAGTGGGGAACATAATGGGGGACTTGCAGGGTGAAAGTCGGGAGGGAGAACAAGAGGAAGAAAGAAAGACAGAGCCACAGATATGGGCAGAGACAGAGCAATGAAGAGAGAAAAGGTGGGAGGGGGGAAAGGATGGAGTGGAGAGTACAGGAGGAGAGGAGAAAGAAGGGTGACAGAGAATTTCCTTTTTTCTCCTCATGGTCCCTTGTTTCTCCTGTATCCAGTTTCCTGACAGGGCTTGCTTTCTTCTAAGACCTGCTTTCTGTTCCTGTCAGAGTGGCTTCATCTCTGGTTTTATTTTTAATGCCCTGAAATTAAACCTTATTTAGTGCTTCATTTTCTGCCTCTAGAGGGAGAGAGAGAAACCCTCAGGATCCACCAAATGGAGTGAGCTTGCTGTACTGTGTTGGAGGGAGTTAGTTTTCCAGGACAACTAGGATGCAAAATCATACTGGAGATTATTCCAAGATAAGCACCCCTCCCAACAACAGGATGTGATATGTAATAATTTTAGTGAGAAAAACCATCCTTGTTTTGCCTTCTGGGAAATCTTATGCTAGCTATTTCTGTTTGAGTTTAACTTTGGACAATTTCCAGAATTCTCAAGAACCGACTACCTTAAATCCTTTGTGCTTTTGACAGAGAAGACTGTTTTGTCTGAAGGACAGCACTTCTGGGGCAGAGTCTCCCCCCAAATATCTAATTTCAACTTAGTTCTGGCTTCTTGGCTGAAACCAAGAAAAGAAAGTGTTTTAATTTGCTGAATGTATAATTCACCTCAAAGTCTTTATTCAGTTAAAAAAATGTGTCTGTTATAAGTTCAGAATATGTGGAAGTTTATGTTTTTCTAATCACAACTCAAGCATTTTGAGTCTTTTTTTCCTTCATCATTCTGCATATCTGAGAGATCTTTTCTCGTTTTGAGAATCTCAAAGGCTCCCACAAGTGATGCCTAATTAGAGAGGCCTTCTATCCACTAAGTATTTTCTTAAATGTATAATTGATTGTGCAAGGAAGGAAGGCTGCAGGAGTGGAAATCATACATCATTTCATTATTAATGGCAATGTCTAAATAAAATGCAGACATTGTCATGCTAATGGATAGCTGAGTGTGTTTAATGTTAAATCAGAGGCTTTTTATTTTTTCTGTTCTGGGATCATTTTAGGAATGTAAGTAGCATTTAATATATTGATAAACATGTTGTTACATGTTGGGCTAAGACTGGAAAAAAGAACCAAATCAAAGTCCTAAGAGTGAGAGGGAAAGATGACAAATGAATAATTTGGGAAGCATATGTACTTCACCTCATTTTTCCTACCTGTGAGCAAGTGGCATTTTTACCTGGATTTCATTTGGAAGATGTATTTAGCATTTACTATGTACTGTTTCTGCTGCAGCATTCTACAGATGTTCTTAGAGAACAGCAAAATGGGAAATGTGCTGAATGGCCTCACCTTGTTTGCAGTGTGGAATTCATTAGCCAGAGTGAAAGAGTATCTTGTGGATACCACAATGGCTGGCTTTCATCAGAGCTGTCTTAGTTTGATGTTCCACAGGAAGGAGACCTTCTAAAGGGATTTGGAGGCAGGTAGTTTATGTGGATATGAGCCTATGGAATAGGAAGTGAGGAAGAGAGGAGTGAGAAGAGATACATAAGAAAAACTAAGGTAAAGTTGTACCGTTGAAGTCACTGGGCAGGGAATAGGTATTTGGTCCTGTTGGGATTTCCTAAGGGTAGAGTCTAATGTGCCTCTCAGAATTATGTTCCTGAAGGACAAGAGGCTGAAGAATTTGTTTCTTAGCTCCTATTCTTCATTGGCTGAGGGTTGCCCTGTGTACTTGAGAGCAGACCAGGTGGGACCTTTGGAGTTGGCATGACATGGAAGGAAACCTGCTTGTGGTGGGATGTGGTCAGGGGAGATATGTGGCTGCAGTCAGCTGTGGGCCCCGGGGCTGGAAGATGTGTTTCAGAAGCTAAATATGAAGTTCCTAAGGGGAAGGAAGCTTCTGACACCTGACAGTCCATCCTTTGTTCTTTGTGAGTACTGCTCTGTGCTTGGGCGTGGTGGGCATTGGAGTCCATCAGTGAGCATAAAAACTCAGTAGAGTGAATGCTTATGGGTGAGCTTAACATTTCTCAAGCTTTCTTTCTATTTTGATTCTTTGTCATCAGCTTTCTGGAAGGCAGAGACCACATTTCATTGGACTCTTAATCATCAACCTGTAACAGAACAAACATTTTGATAAACACTTATTTTAAAAATAAGCCAACTAGAAGCTCCAGTCTCTAGTCATGCTGTGTTGTCTGTCCTACTTCCTTAGAGAGGATTTTGAAATGATAACTCTGGGCCACTTTGGGCCTCTCTGTGTCCACCACTCCATTCTTAACACATTCTCCTCATGTTAGAGAAGCACATTTTGAAAGGCAGGATCCTTGGCTGGCTGCTGTGGTACATGCCTGTAATCCCAGTGACAGGATGTTGAAGAAGTAGGATTGCAAGTTCTAGGCCAGCCTTCACAATTTAAGAGGACCCTGTTTCAAGAACAAAAACAAAATAAAGATGGCTAGGGATACATATAGCTCAATGGTAGAGTGTCCCTGGTAGACAGATAGATGGTAGATCACTAGGTTGTTAGATCAGTCAATCCATAGATTAATAGTAAGATTCTTGTCATAATGGATAAGTTGGCACAATTAAGTGAATAGATGGATTCCATAGTAAAGCTAGAGAGTTTAATTCAATAAGATCATTGGTCTGTTTTAGAATGACTCTGCTTTTCGTACACCAATGCAACAAGGGCATTTCTTGCTCTCAGATGTCTGTATGTACAAACATACAGAGAGCTGACCTATGAGATGTGTTAGACGGTAGAATGGAGTGTCCAGGCTAACCATATCAGGGATTGGTTATTTATATACGGAATCAGGGAAAGTCAGGGAGAAGTAACATTGAAGTCAGACCTGGAGGGATATAAGGAAGACTATGGGGAATGCAGCCCAGAGGCAAGGAGATCAAGGTGGGAAGTTATGTGATGGGAATGACCCAGATGATAATGCCTTGGTCAGAACTGGGGGCAAGGATAGAGGGGCATGGCCAGGGAGTGATTGGCTGTGGAGAGGGGAGGGAGAAGAGAGTCAAGGTGAACTGCCCAGATCATTTTCTGATGTAGCCCTTTTTGTGGTGGGCAGATGGGAACATTGAAATGATCTAAATATGGCTTCTTAATTTTTATGTTATCTTGACTAATCGTGATAAGACTTTATGACAACTTTGTCTCAAGCTGCTGCCATTTCGATAGAAATTGGATTGTAGGATGCACAATTTGATTTAGCCAAACAGCTTTGGACTTGCATCCTATTTCATTGTCCCTGAGTTTCATTACTGTCCTTGTCTGCAACCTAATTCCATTTCTATTTGAATCACTCATTAAGTACCTTAAAATTATGCATGTAGTAAATTCACAGGATAACATATGCAAATGAGAAGCACCCCTCACCCCAGTCCTAAATAAACATTGTGGGTTTGTTAAATACATTTGTGACTTTCAGATCATTTCTTTTATGTAATGAAATTGTAGCCTCGCACTACCAATACAGCTAGGATTCTTTTTTCCTCCCCTTCCTTTAAGTGCAAGGAGAAAAAACAATAAAAATATTTTCATTTTGAGTCAGAAATAGTGTGTGAGCCAGAGAAATGAAGGGGAGGGAGGAACTGTATACAGCTTCTTTTTTTGGTTTTGTCAAAAAAGGGTAATTCCCACCAACTCAAGCTGGCTAAGAGAGGCCTCCAGATAAGAATCTTGAGATTTCTGACTCTTCTCCACATAAAAATTTTTAAAAAATAATTTGAAAGAAGAAATTACAAATGATATGGCCTTGAATGCCGAAAATCTGTCATTTGATATTGGTTTTTCAGAAGTTAAATAATAAACTGCAGGGTTTTTTTCCTCTTCTTTTTTTTTTTTTTTTTGAAGAGGTCTTACTTTATAAAGCCTATCTTACTTTATAATAAAAAGGAGGAAAACATAAATAAAAGACACTCAAATGTTTATACAGTTATTCAAAAGATTAAATGTATTTGGTCAGGTTAGAAGGTTTCTTCTCAGTCTTGTTTCTAGCTGTGGTACATTGAGGATATTTTTATTTCTGTAGCTTTGTTTTAACTAATTCTCTTATGGTCCTTAAGAAGTTACTTTAGAAATATGCAGATATTTTTAATGAATGAGAGAAAGGAGATGTGGCATAGATGAAATAAAGAAGGTTTTTTTTTTTTTTCATAGTAGCTATGCTCTTTTATGTTATAGTTCTTAATTAACACTGGATGTTATGAAATAAACGATGAAGAAAGTGAGTTAAGGAACTACTTCTGGGATTCATGGATAAAAGTCTCATGGAACTATACTCTAGAAGAACATAACTTTACTTAAAATTTGTATTATGTGGATACTTTGTGGTGATATACATGCTCACATGTGTATCTCCCATGTGACTTAAACTGGGTAAGGAAAGGAATAATAGTTGTTCACATGTTAGAAATGCAGTGAATTTTTATTGGTCACGAGTTTGGGTGAGTGTGTTAACATCCTTCTCTCTAACATGCCAGCTAGGATTCTCCTGTGAAATGGACCAAATTTTTCTTTTTAGTTGTGGTTTGAATAATTATATAAAAATTTAATATCCAGATAGTAGTTTCTGGCAGATTAAAACCACCACAACAATAAAAATAACCATCAGATCACCTCCATAAACACAGGGCTCTTTGGGAGTTCCTAATATTGTCATTTCCTGAAATTGTTCCCCATATTGTAATTTGTTGATTAGTAAATAGAGGCTGGGGCCCAACCTATCTGCACTAAGATTGTCATCAATTCTGGCTTAAGGTGAAATAAACATCTCTTATCAAACATTGATGGGTATTCTATGAAGTTAAACTTTCTGGCTTGATTGATCTTTTTTTTTTTTTTTTTTTTTTTTTTTTTTTCACATGGCACACACACAACATCATTTTCAGACCCAATTGCATAGTTATGATCAATATAGTCTTATTCAACAATTATGTGTTGTCTAAAGGCCCTGGGGAATTGTACAAAGTGGTCTCTTCTCTCAGAGAACTTCTCACCTAATGTCATTTTCCCGTGATTCAAAGGATACCTTGGTGACTTGCTGTGAATTAGGGTCATAATTATGATGATCATTTGTCATTGTACTGTGACTGCACAAGTGCTGGTTAATAGAAGATTCAGAATGATAGAATGCAGGATAAATCACGTCACCCTTCCTGGAGTAGTGTCTTAGTGAGCCAAAGCAGGAGCAGAGAATGGATGCTGATATCATTTCCATCTGCAAGCCCGCATGACGTAGAAGGTGTGGTGAGACATTTATGGTTTTGTTGCTACTATCAAGACCTTTGGCAGAGTCCTAAACTTATTTTGGTCTCTTTCTCTCTCACTTTTTGTTAGCTATTTCCAGCTGTTTATTTTTATCTTGCTTCAAGATGTTTAAATGAAAGACATAATTTGAATCTGAATTGTGCTTGTTATCAGATCTGGCTGGAACAATAAGACAGTGATAGCTAGTTGGGATCTCCTGGCTGTGTATTTTGTGCTGAATTACAGCGAGGGTAAGTTTGAAGCAGTGATTTATTCATACATTCAGTGAGCACCTACTATGTGCAGAGCAAAGACTGTTACAGAGACAGTTTAGTCGGTGAGACGGTCTTTCAAAGAATTTCATAAAGGTGTTAGGTGCTATTAAATCAAGTACAGGAGGATGGTTTACTGAGAACTAGGGGAACTAGTCCTTGAAAAAAATATCAAACTGAGAGCAGATCTTTCATGCCTGCATTCTCCTCTTAGAACTCAGTGATGGCCGAGTAAAATTATCATGCATACACTCAGAAGGACAAGGGCTTCAGACCTCCAGTGCTCCTACCCAGGCTTGTGACCTTGGACAACTAACTTCATCTTTTGAAACTTAAGGTTTTAATCTGCAAACTAGAGAGAGCAACATCCAACCTGCTGGATTGTTTCATGTTGTATAAACATCATATTCTTCAAATGCCTTACGGCAACAAGATAGTAGGGGCTTAATAAATACCAGCTACTATTATTATTCCACTTGTGATAACATAGGAGTTCTGTAAATCAGGCCTTATCCTTTCCAGAGAGAAAATTGGCCTTTATCAACTGCATGGTAGCTACCTGGTACCTCCATATCACGACATCCTTTTTAACTTTTTTTTTTAACTGGAAAAATGTGATAAATTAGAACTAATCTATATAATACTTATGCCAGGAAGCCATCAAAACTTTTCAGTCCTATACTGAATTTAAGAACTTAAACTTTTAACCATTTAAGATATTAGTAAATATGAAATCTCTGGTGCAATTCTATTTAGAAGATGGATTGTTTGAAAAGTAAGCCAGAAAGATGGTAATTATTTTAAACTTTAATATGGCTTTTGTTGCTGGGGGACTGAACACACACACACACACACACACACACACACACACACACACACTCACATACCCACATATATGTTCACAGGGAGAAAGTAAATTTTTTCCTTTGGGAATATGGAAATATTTTTTAACCTTATTTAGAGGAAGTTGCTTATTTCCCAGCAAGAATGATATTTGGGATAGTATTTGAATTGATTGATCATGGTTTTAGGTAAATAAATGCTTATATAGGGTCAGCTTTAAGATGTATGTCAGACAAGTGGCTTTGGGCTGAGATGAAGGTGGTAGGCTGGCTTCTGTTCTGGCTTTGCCTTAGATGGACTGTGTACCTGGGGCAGGTTTATTTTACTTTTCTGAGTTTCAGTTTCTTTACCTCTAAATTGAGTGGAGGAAATGACATCAGAGGTTTAAAAGTCCCTCAGCCTGGTCCTCTGTGATTGATGGTCTTCTCAGACCCAGGTCCCTTTAGACTAGGGAGTATAGGTAGGAACCAGCCTCACAGGGAGGGAGGGAAGCCACCCGCAGGTGTGCATCCCTTAATGCTGTGCACTGTCTCTGATGGGTTGGCACCAAAGGCAAGTGTCTTTACATGGGAAAAAGTTCCTTTCCAATTACACAGCAGTTTTGTGGTGGCTGAGGGCTATAATGGGAATGGTTTGCAGCCAAAGCACTCTCATTCATAAATTCCACTGTGCCACTCTCTAATTTTTTTTTCTCTTTTGAATAGATCAGTATTCTGTGGTTCCTTCACCACAACCATGCAAGCAAAAGTGAGTAGTTAAACATTGTCATGGCCTTTAAGTGTCTGCAATACTCAGACACAGTCGTGTCAATCATCAGCAATGTTTGGTGCAGTAAACAAAAGTGAACTGACCCTTCCAATATCTTCTTGGGAGTTTTCTTTTGAAGTATAGGAAGAGACTAAAGATGGGTGCTGGTTTGTTTCCAGTTTGTGAATTTTTCTGGAAATAGGTATTTTCTCCTGGTAAGAAGTTCCATATCATCACACGAAGCTAGATGCTTATGCTGGAGATCAACATATTCATGCAGGTCTGAATGTCTATTTTGAATTGTGGAAATATAGGTTCCTTTAAAAAAAATGTTTACTATGTCTATTTTTGTAACTTGCATTCTTCCTGGGTGCCCTTTTTGGAAGTGACTGAAATTCAGGAAAAGAATCAAATATTATTCAAAGAAATGAAATCCATAAAATAACCAAATATTTATACTATACAATAATACATAAATAATATATCTTATTTATGAAATATATAAAATAACAAAATCCACAGGCAGACATAGATTATTTTAGTACATATTTTTTAAACATGAGAAGTACAGTCCCTCAAAGCCAGTATATCAGTCTTTTTAGCAGTGATCTAAAAGATTTATGCATTATGAAAAACCTATTCTTCTGTGAATCTATAACCTGTATTTGTGTCTGTGTGTATATGGCACAGAGCATTAAAAAGTTAGCATTTGCCTTCTACCATGCAGAATTCACTGTTTTCACGGCAGGGATGATGAGAGATATTGCAATTAGATTCAGCATAACTGTAACTTCAGGAGTACTATTAGTTTATGAAGGCATTGGGGATTGGTCAAGCTCAGTCCAAATGACCATAAATGTGTGTGCAAGGCTAGGTAGCACCTTGTGGTATATGGAATTGTGGATTATGACTCTGCCGAGGGTTTGCCTCTCTATTTTCTTTTAAAAAAGATGACTGTTACTCTGTAGATATGTAGCCCAGAATCTGTTTCTAAGCAGCTACAATAAAATCTGTTTATTGGCATCTCTTGTCTACATACAGCCACCTGTCTACAAGCATAAATTTACACGTATAGAGTGGTCTCTTCTCCCCTGCATAAGTGTATGTCACCCTATCAGCCTCAGTGAAAGCTGTGTGCTTACCAGCAGGAGAATAGATTCATATGCTGTGAAAAGGTATAGAATTCTGATTTATAGTCTGTGTTGCTTTTAATGGATATACCTGCAACAGCCACAGAGGTAAAAACTGTAAGGTGTTAAAATAAAACATTTTACAGTACAATATATTGCCTGCTTGTTAGTTAAAAGCACTACCAGGGAGCATGTTTTAGTTAAATTTGGCTGTTTTAAAAATACATGTGGAATGTCTTTGCTTCCTTTCCTTCATTCTTCTCTCTGTATTTCTCGAGGTTACATTCCCTCCCTGTTTTCAGGGACCTGCTGCCTGGTGACCTTTAGGGCTTCGAGGGTGGACATTCCATGTGGCTTGACGTGAAATTAAAATGAAAGATGAAAGCAATTCTGAAAGATCTCGAGATAGGACCCTGCCAACTCAGCTTCAGAAGAAGAAAAAAAGGAAAGAAAACCAGTTTCTTGAGTCGCTTGTAATCTGGATCACAGCCGTTTGGGTGGTAGCCTCAGTGGATGGGGAGTGGATTGTACTTGCAAACTCCTTGTTGCAGGGCTCAAATGCCTCTGCAGAATCATGTATTAAATATTTAAGTGTTTCCTCTTTCAGCTTCTCACTCAGCCACAGAGAGACCTGGAGAGCAGTGTTTTCCAAGCCTGGTGGATCCCAGTGTGCGGCCGCCTGGTTGCTGAGGTTTACAGGCGAGGGGTAGCTTTGTGGAGCTGATTAGCTTGTGGCAGGTGCCCCTGTCCAGAGCTGAGAGCCCCAGTCTTTAAAAACACAAATGTTAACCAAAAAAAAGTTCCTGGATCCATGTCCTCTGGCAGAGTTCTTAATTGAGATGGCATTTAAAAAAGAAATCACAGCACTTTAGAGATGGTTAATACTACATTTGAACAGAAAACAATTTTCTGCAGAAATTTAGGATTTTCTCCAGGAATGCTTTTGTCCCATCTTGCCCTCTTTCAAAGATATTACAGCAAATATTTTAAACCAACCATACATATGAAGAGTCCATGGGCCTCATTATTAGAAATGCTGGGTTGTGTTCACTCCACATTTTATGCTTTTACATATTTTTACTTTCTGCCCAATTCTTCCTTTTGGTGAGCATGAATCAAATCCAAAGGGACATTTTTTGCTATTCCAAGAGCTCTTGAGAAGGCATAATAGTATGAGTTTGTTTTAAGTTTCATGGTAAAACCACTTTTAATATTTAAATAATTTTTCTTCTGAAATGAGGGAGCTTCAAATAAGAAAGTTATTTAATAGCTAAGGTACTTCAGTAACTGGATCTCCAATATCTTTCTTAAAATCTTGAATGGTGCTAAAATAAAATATAACGTAATATTTAAAATAAATACATCAAGGACCTGTGAAAGTCCTACTTCACAGCCTTTGTAGGAAAATTTAATGCATGCAAAAGTATACAGTAGTTTATATAGTAGTTTTATTTTAACTAGTACAATATAACAACCTGACATGCTGTGAAAAATAAATAACTTTTTGGAAATGCATTTTCCAAGTATGAAAGTAATATTGAAAAATGACTGAGGTAATCACTTTTGTATAGATTCTGAAAGTGGAAGAAAAGGGAAGAATAATTTATGGTTTAATGCATAGAGTTATACAAAGGTGTGAAAGATTTCCCTTTTTGTGGGACCAGGAAGAATATGTTGTGCCATTTTGCAGAAAGACTTAGGGAACAGGGCTGGCTTGGGAGTGAGTGTTTGCTGGAGTCTTGGCCAACTCACTTATTCCAGGGACTCTCTTTGTTTTGGTTTTGGGGTTAGCAGATTGAGCAAATGGATTGCATTTTTATTTCTTCAGAGGAAAAAGGATTCTTTGGGCTGTTAAATTCCAATTTTCTGAAGGAAGTAAACATTCCATCTTGGGCTTCTCACACATTCAGATAAACATACCACTGTGAATCATATAATGTTTATTCTGGAAGGAAGCAGCTTCTCCATTTTATAGATGAGGGCCTACGGAAGAGGCAACCTGCCTAAGGTCCTGTGGCTAGTGGCTAGGCTAATGGCCACCTGATCTTATTATTTTCCTGGTGAAAGCCTGAGTGGAGTCATACTTTCACAGTGAGGTTAGGAGCCCAAACCCTAGATCAAGGGAAACTTTGAAAGTGTGATTGATAGTCTTGCTAATAAGTCAGGTAGCCCAAAATGAACCAAATATCTCCAGGTCATTGCCATTGTCAAAGAATGAATTAGAGGCAAGGTCTTAGCCTACCCCTCTAAGTCTCTACCAGACACCCCCCTGGCCTTCTCAAATAAACATGCAATCTAAGCAAACAATGTGTGTGCTTGCTGAGGGGCAGCAGGTGGCTTTCAGTCAATTTTCCAGCTCCCCTCATTGGCACTCTTCAACATAACCACGCCTTAAACTCCTCTGCTATGGAAATGCTAGGGCCACCACTGTGTTAGATTTTCTGTAAATTGTTTGACCTTAAGTGTTGATGTCTCTTTGGTACCAGTAGCTAGACCCACCCTGACTGGAGATTATGTATATAAAAAATTACTTTCATTGGCTTTAAAAGTGTAAAATACCTGAGCTGTTTCCTAAGTGCTACGTTGAGGAGGTGTGGGCGGGTGGGTTTCCCTCATGGTTTCCCAGGCTTTTTGATGTTTTGCCATGAAGTTTGTAGGTCAAAGGAAGAGGAAGATGAGTTTACTTTGCTGTCTACCATGGTGGCAGACCATGGATTAGGGGGAGGAAGGACTACTTGGGCAAGAACTGCAAGGATCCTGAGTCCCTGGAATAGCCAAAAATAGTGAAGGCTGAGGGTCAAAATCAAGGCATTCTTCCTTTACAACATCCCAGGAACCGTGGTGAGTCCTTTCAAAGTAGCCTTGGTAGCCAGCCTCTCCTGTCAACTTGGTACTGCCCATGAGCCAAGGTGAGGACATTTGTGCAGAAACAGTCCTTGCAGATGGGCTTGAACCCCAGTCCTGTTTACCTAGAAGGCTCATTGGCAGATGGGAGGGTGACAGTGGTCCTCACTGTTGAGGAAATATCCATAGATGAGCTTTCTGATCTTCCTATCAGAAGCAGAGTGTCTGGAAGTGCCAACCATTCCTGAGGAGAGGATGGAGGCTTTGATGTACAGCTCTAGGATCCTTTTCTTCACATCTTTTACTTCATTTTCTTCCTCTCACTTCCTATCCCACATCAAAAATTCTATCTGTTGTCACTCTGCCCTCATGAGGACAGTACTCTCCAAGACCCAAGTCTTTGCTGAGCAGGGCAAGGTGATAGGAATAGGATGGGATGGTTTATGACTTCCACCATTGGGGCTGAGGGAAGGAGAATCTCCACTTTAGGTCTTTGGGGAGATTAATGTGAAGACTGAAAAATGGTAAAGTACAAGGTCTGCTAAACCCAGGAAAGAGGCTTGGGGAATGGGCGGTGATCATGACACTATTGTGTGTCTGGGAGACTAGGCGGGGCAAGACCATGGAAGGTGAATTCTGTTTTCCCACACTCTTTAATCTCTCTACTCATAAAATGAAGCTGAAAAATGACTTCTTTACTACTTATGCAAAATATTTGGGGACCTGATTAAGTAATGATGACAGCCAACACTACTCATTGCCTACAGGGCAGCTGCTGTGGTCCTTATGTGTAGATGAGGAAAGCTGATGCTTAGGCTAAAGTGACTTATACAATGTCTGCTGTTGTTTGGGTAGAAAAACTGGGATTTGGATCCACGTAGTTTAATTTCAGCATCTAGGTGCTAAACCAGTCTGGTGTACCACCTCCTCTAAATATGGTCCAAGATCTTTCAGTTCTGTGATTTATAATGTAAAATTTCTGCTGATAACTCAATACCTCTGGTATTGTTTAATACGCAGAGCTGTTAAATGGATTTTCTGACATTTTACCCTGCAGTTTACTTTTTGTTTATTTTGGAGAGTTTTACTGATGTTCCATAGAGGTTTTCGGTGACTTAGGCCTTTTCCTTCTCTCATAAGCTTCCAGTTGTTGATGGTTGATGAGCCTATTCATTCACTGCTCCTGAGGAAACAGCCATCTAGACTCAGCTGCTTTCTGTCTCTGATGGCCTCAAAGAGCCCAAATCTAATTAGGCCATAAAAATAGAGACTACCTATGACTTCTGATTCATTTTTGATTTTCCAGTAGGAAATATTCTCAGTGCTTAATATTCTCTTACATGCATTTCCCAAAGAGCTCTTTGGTGAGCCAGCTGTTGCTGAGTGGTCTTTGTTTTTTATGAGGGGGAAATAATGGGGACAGGACACTGTCCTGAATGGACCAGGTAGGCCAGAACCAGAGGGCAGAAGGATTGTGTGCTTTGCTCTCGGTTTTTATTACCTGGAGCTCCACCATGAGTCTCAGTGTGGACTGAAATCCTATATTGAGGCCAAAAGTGAAAGAAAAACCAGGACAAAGAAATCTTCAGGGCAAGGGGCGGGGCTTGCTTAGCAAGAGCAATGGAACACAACAGCGAAGCAGCTTGTAGCTTGCTGCCTGATATGTGTAACGCGTTGGTACAGGCAAGATGGAGTTAATTCAATAAAATAAATATAAAATACTCTCTCCTCTGTCAGGCCCGCTGGAAGCGGGTCAGGGGTCACTGAGCCGCTTCACTGGAGCACTAATCGATTTGCTGTCAAGGTGGCCTGCTGGGGTTTCAAGCAGGAGAGGAATTGAGAGGCGCTCTGGCCCAATTTCCATAATTGCTCACTGCCTTTAGTGTACAACCTTTTATGAAACACAAAAAATATATCATGGAATTGTATTGATTAGCCATTGGGCTGAATAATTCACTTAGTATTTATTACCTGACCCCAAGAGGTTAAATAAATCCACTATCTAACTTGGGTTTGTGAGAAATATGACTTATTCATTGAAATGTGGGCTGATTATTGCACAATAGGCCTGTATCTTTGTTTCTTGATTTTGTAATCAAGATTAATTCTTCTTGCATTTTGGGGTCAACACATCCAGGGTGGGTGGGGGAAAGAAAGAGAAAAGAAAAGAAAAAGAAAGCAAGGTTTGAGTGCTGCCCCAAAGGCATGACTACTGGACATCATTTAAAGCAGTTTTTTGGTGCTGAATTTTAGTCATTTGAGTCAAATTTCAAAATGGCTCCCCTAAAATGGATTGCCAGTGAAATAAAGACAGAAGCCCGGTTTTCATGGTAAACACTACATTTTATAATAACAGACATATTAATGGTGATGACATCTAAATCCATTTTTATTATACAATTTTTGGAGAGCTTATCCTCTTACACTAAACACTCATAAATTAAGTGTCCCAAGAAACAAAGGGGCATTGGGGGGTGGATGGGTAGGAAAAAGACATGCAGTCCTAATCATAAATCACTCACCGACAGATAACTGATACTTATTTCCAGAAAGATAATTTCAAGTAACTTGAAGATCTGTTGTGTGTTTTAAGCACTTGTAAACTTTGGGGTGATCATTAATTATTTATCAGCCACTGGCATTTACATATTTCTGCTACTATGACTGAACGGCAAATCTGTTTTGATGTCCTATACATCCCAGTCACAACTACATGACATTCAAATCTAATTATGTTCTCAGTTGCCATGAGCTCTCACTGTCAGGGTACAGCCCTTCTTTATCCATAGTCCCCCCTCCAAAAACCACATTTTTAACTTTTGTGTAAAGTCTTCAGTTTCCTGTCTGCATCCTCCAGCATCTCAAAGCATTGTTTTTGAAGTTTAATGGAATTTGTTGTAGGTCAAGAAAAGGAAGCCATGTGAGGCTCTTTTTTTTTTTTTCCTCTCTCCCTTCAATAAGGGAAAGGGGAAAAAAATTCATTTGGGCTCAGTGTTAATGCTGTGTTTGTTGATCATTGAGCATTTCTGTATCCAGGATCTCGTCTTATGACTGAGAGTAGGAAAAGCCCGGGCTCCAGTGTTGTGCTCAGAGTCAGCCTTTCCTGTTCTGCAGAGTGGAAGGAAGAGAGGCTGTAAAGCTGGGTATGCAGCACTTCCTAGGCACGTTCAGGTGTACCCCACTTCCTGCTTTCCACGGGGCATTCCACATGGGCATTCCAGTTAATTTTTGCATTCCACGTGACAGTAATTTGTTGATTACCACTTTGGAAATTTTCAAGTTTGGGTTTTGATGTTTGGTCTCTATATTTAGTTTGGGGGTGGGGCGGATGTGGAAGGGTGGAGAGGTAGGGGAGGGAAAGAGAATAGACTATTTGAATTTGTGTGTGTGTGTGTGTGTGTGTTTGTATGATGTTTGAAGTCTTGTTTTCCTTCCCTTCTCTGTGTGTGTGTGTGTGTGTGTGTGTGTGTGTGTGTCACTTGGTTCAATGGAGAACATAGTTAACAAATGACTCGAGAGCTCTTGATAGCCTCTTGAGATAATTTGGTGGTAAGCACTGAACGTTTTCTGGATCTCCTCATTTCCAGTGCTAATCACGAACGTTAAATTTTTGAGGAAGCCAATGTCATAATGCTATTTATGGCAATTCCAAAATAAATAGTAGTGAGATGCTTTAAAGGAGAGGGTGATTTAAGCAAGAAAGAGGAGAAACAGACTCTGGTTTTGGCTTCCTAAGAATTCTTCTGTAATTTAACCTGAGCTCTGCCATGAGGCACAGGATTCCCTGTGCTTAAGAATAGTCACCTATACAAAAGAGGCTGCAAACGCCACTGTTTTATCCAGCTTTATGTAAGTCCATGGAAACTAAGCGCTGACCAAGGCACCAGTGTGGTATGTCTTGATTTCTAAATATAACTGTTTAGTGCGAATGAGAGGAATTCCTTCCTGAGGAATGAATACAGTGGAAAGAGGCTAGACTTTGGAATCAAACGGGCCTGGGTTTGAATTCTGGCCGCTACTTGTACCTGGAAAAATGAATTTATTCTACTTTCTTCCTTAAATTTGTACAATGGAGAGAAGAATACCTTCCCTAGTAGGATGGTGGATTGAGGCTTGAGGATTTCTGAAGATGTTTCTGGCCCACAATTAATGTACCAGTCAGTGGTACTTTTTACTATTACTTTTCTTCAGGAAATGACACAGGGATGTTTGTCACATCTGTTGGTATTGACTGGTCACTTTGTCACTTGATTTGGTAAAGATACTAAACAGAACACATTCTAAATACATCAGCACATCCTGCAATGTACTTGCTAGGTAGCCTAAAACTTCAACATTTGAGAACATCTTTTTTTCCCCCTTTACCATTAAAATTCCTTCAAAGAGGGGAGGAGTATGGCAGATTTTCAGCTGCACCCACAGAAGATGATGGCTTTGTTTTTATTTTAACTAAAAGTGGCCAAGATTTCCCAACCGTTCTATTTTTACAAATTTTAAGAGTTTCATCGCTGGGTCAGATTTAGGGCCTGTGTGGGAAACAGCGATCTTTGCCAGCAGCCCAGCGAGGTCCCTGCTGTGTTGTGGTTTCCATGTATTTCTGCATTCCATACATTGCTGAACTGTGTATGGGAGGGAGCCCTAAATCACCGGTGCTTTATGTGAGTTTGCGACCTCTGGATTCAGGCTTCAGGGTGAACCCGTTGTTTTAAAACTGAAGACGTGAAGCTATGGACCATGCCACCAATTTTCCTCCTCCCTTTCTCTGGGTCCCACCCTCTACTTCCCCAGTTGAAGTCAAAGGTAAACTTTATATAGTGCAGGAAACATTAGGGGCTGTGAATAAATAAATGTTAGAAATGATGAGGCTTTAATGGTAGGGTATGCATAGGTGTTTTTAGGGCATTGAGGAAAGCCTGGTGGAGGTGGGAGGTGAGGAGGGGTTTCTGCTTCCTCCAATATCCAGATTTATTAAGGAGAGATGTGTGACTTCATGTATTCTGGGCATGTAGTTCCTTTGCAGCTAGTGGTCCTCTTCTGCCCCTTCCCATAGCTCCAGTTCTCATTCAGTCCCTGATCTCGTCATCACGTCCCAGCTGGTGTCCCAAGCCCTTTGCTTTTCACAGAACACAGTCTCTTATCCAGTCCCCATGAAGTCCTGTTTTCAACATGTCACTCTTTTACTTACAAACCTTCACTGGAACCCTCTTCCCTCTGAGGAACACTTAAATTATTTTTTGTGTGGTGCAAAGTCTCACTAGCCTCCTAGTCCTCTTCTGTCCTCAGGTGCCTGGTGCCTCTACAGCTCTGGCCTCCTTCCCCTCTGCAGTCACCATCATCACTCGCCATCCTCAGTTGTCTCTCCCCTGTGCCTTTTGCCTGGCTGCCTCTCCCACTTGCCCTCTGCTCAGTGGGATCCTGTTGGCTCTCTGAGGGACCCCACAAGTACTTGCTTCTGCAGGAGGCCTCCCGGACCCATCGAGAAGGGATCTCTCCTGCCTCTGTCTGGCTCCTCATGCATGATCAGATTTTAATTAAAATATGAATCTGTTTATTCAAGAAATATTTGGGGAGCATCTCTTCAATACCAGCTCCTTGGCTTGATGTTGGGATGTAGAGATGAATGATAACACATGATTTCTTGGCAACCAATTGTTCTTTTCAAACCTTAAAAAACAGAAGTTATAAAAGTAATTTAATTATATTATGGAAAAATTAGAATAGAAACCAAAAAGGAAAGAAAAAATCTCCACAATCCAACTAAACTCTCTATATTGCATTTTTAATTCATATGCATTTTTACATTTTAAGATGTCATACTATAACTACAAATTTGTGGTCTTTGTTTTAAATTCACATACATGTATTTTTTTCTGTGTGTACGTAGCCCATATATTTGTATAATAAATTATTTTTGTTGAAATGGAGGTTTTCCCATTTTCATTATGTAGTGAAAATGTTGTTTATAAATAATGAAATATAAGACATTCATGTTGTAGTTATTTTTATAATTTGGAGAATTTACTTAAGGGAACTTTTTAAAATTAGGTGGTAGAATTCCTCTTTTCAAACTTAAAGCATAATATGTAAAACAGAACTGTGTGAGTTGTCATGGGGCAGGACACGGAGAGCCCTGTCCATTCTTCTCTTTGGTAATTATTCCCCGGCCCATGTTGTCCAGAGATCTTGAAGCACCTCTGCAGAATCCTAGGACTTTGCAGAAAACTTGACTTTAAGAGTCTTGTGGTGGATCTCAGAGGAGGAGTTACTTCTTCAGCTATTATGAACGTTTGCATGGTTCTTGATGCACAATGTCAAGTTGCTTTCCAACAGTGAGGGTTCTCAGTGCACAGCTGTGTGCCTATGGGGGAGAGTACCAGGTACTCTGTACTTCGCCAGTGCTGTGTAGCTATTATCAATTGACTTTGACTGATGGTAGTTGAGAATGGGACTTACTCCTCCTCTTTTATGGTGTGCTTGGGTATTTTTCATATGTGCATTTATTATTCGTGTGTCGTTCTTGGTGACGTCTCTGTTTCTCTCCTGTTGACTACTTCTTTATGGGGATGCCAGTGTTTTTCTGTTCAGTTTGTTTAGATATTTATATAATAAAGATAATCATTATCAAAAGTAACATGTCATACATATTTTAGGGTTGTGATTCTTCTGTTTTGTTTGCTAAGCAAACCCTAAGGTTTCATTCCTATAAAATTCCAGATGAGTTTCTTTGGGAAAAGGAGCCTTTGAATTCTTCATAGCACAGCACAAAGTCCTTTATGCATCAGAGATTCTGAAAGCTCTAGTTGGAGGAATGAAGCGATTATTGTACCTTCTTGCTATTTTTCATGCTAAGTCCCGTTATGTCCCTATGTTCCAATCTTTAACCTCATCATTGTCCCTATTTCCCAGCACCCCCTCCACCCCACTCCAGCCTCACTGATCATCTTTTGACATGCCATCCCTGTTCAAACATCAGGGACTTCTGTTTCTTCTTTCTGGAATGTTCCCAGAGAACATTCATGGCTGGCTCTTTCTTATCTTTCAGCATGAATGTCACCTTCTTGGCAAAGTCTTTCTCATTTACTTTTTCTCCTTCTTCTCCTTAGACCTATTGCCCATTATTACATCTTAGTCCTACATATGCTAAATAAATATT
Organism: Tamias sibiricus; assembly: GCA_025594165.1. Lineage (NCBI taxonomy): Eukaryota > Metazoa > Chordata > Mammalia > Rodentia > Sciuridae > Tamias > Tamias sibiricus. The sequence goes on from CM046662.1 coordinate 20,901,501, forward strand.
TGCTGAATGAATAAATATTTCAACATTCCCCCATTCTCTTTCCCCAGTATAGTATCATTTTTAGTGGTTGGGAATATTGATGGTGTCTTTTCAGAAGCTTAGATTCTCTTAGCCTAACATTCTCTGTTAATTCATTTTGTTCTATCTTGTCACCAAATTTCTGGATAGAATGAAATTAAGGCTTATCCCCTCTCTCCCCCACTGTCCCTTCAAGTCCTCCTGTTCCCATCATGCCACCCACTAGGTTTGACCCAGAGGATATATACTTCCTTTAGAGCTGAGCCCAGCTCCCATTAGCATTAATGAGGATGATGCTCTCTCATCTAGAGCCTGCTGAGATTTTCAAGCTAGCTACACACTTAAAATAGAGACACTACAGAAAGTCGGGAACAGTTACACAAGGCCCCAACTTCAACCTGCTTTTAATAATAGAAATTCTTATTTGCCAAGGCCATGTCATTTTCCCCCTTGGAAACCTTTTTTGGAAAGGAAGGCAATGGGCTCAGGTTCATTCTTCCAAAAGACAGTAAATGAAAGATCCAAATGAGCTGGGGGAATCCTGGGCCTGACAAACTTGAATGTACTTCTCACAATTCAGGAGCTGTAAAGACTTATGCGAGATTCAGCCGGCTCCACCTTGCTGCACAACTGTTGTATGAGAGCCAGAAACTTAGAACTAGAGAGGCAGGAAGCAGAATCAGCAAGCCCTTGCTTTAATCCATGAGGGGTTTATCAAATGCCAGCCACATGTTAGGCGCAGTGGTGAATAGTGGGGAAGTGACTGTGATCAAGAGCTGGCGTTGGGGGACAGTGTGACTGAGCATCCCCTGTGTAGGAATCATCTTGATCTAATGAAGATTTGCAGGCCTCTGAAAGAATCAATGGATGGGGACAGGTGACTGGGAGTTTGCATTTTCAATAAGCTCCCTTTGGATTCTTTTGCATTCTAACTGAGGTCTGAAAAAACACAAGTATGGTAGCATGTGAGAGACTGTCAAAGAATAATGGTTGAGTGTCACCTTGCATTGAGGTGCTGGGAGAAGTTGTGTCAGTGCAGCAAACCCTGGTCTTAGAGTGAGCCCTGGTCTGGGAGTGAACACTGATCTGGGAGGGTCCTCGAAGAAGTGATATTTTAGTGGTGACTTGGAGGAGTGGGCATTAGCTAGGAGGGGATGGGGTCTGGGACAAACCAGACATTATCAGAAGAAGGAATTTAGTACCTCTCTGAAAGCATTCAAGTCTTCTGTATTAACTAGTACAATGTCTGTGTATCTATTCACAATATGGGTCTGGGGGTAGCATGCAAGTAGGGGTTTCTTACTGATGAAAAATATCAGGTTTTACTGCCCTGCTGAAATGCTGGACCTATCCTTTTTCTGTTTCCCAACCAGGGACAGATGGATGGGAGGCAGCTACAAGGACATGCAGTGATGATCCAGATGGGTGTCTAAGGCCACAAAGGGCAACTGGGTGGTACTGATGGAAATTACACAGCCCAAACTATGTGAGATAGAGCCTGTTTCTTCTTTCTCTTCACTTTTTGGTTTGTGGATACCACCAGGGGGAATTTGTATGCTGTAGGTATGTGTCTATTTTCTTCTCCTAGCCTAGGAATACAGGGAATGTAGGGTGGGGCGCTAAGAAGGGAAGATTTGATGCTTAGAACACGCAGTGGGGGTGCCCCTGTGCTTGTCTGTTGTGCCATGTTGTTTCCAAGTAGAGGTTCCAAAAACTCATTGCTGTTGTGGTGTGGATTCCAGTATGGTAGGTTGCATTTAGCATAGGGAAAGAAGAGTTGGATTTAGGAGCACACATTATTTCTAAGGTTTTTGGTTCTGGCTTGTATAGTATGATAGAGAACTGCAAGTCCAGCTTCAGGGTCTCTTCTGTGCTACTGACAAAAGGCCCATGACATTTTTGGCATGGAAAGAGCACTGGTGGTCATCCCAGGGCTCTCTTTATCCTCAGTTCAGGGTTTCCCATCATTGCTGTGGGCAAATGTCCCCCCCCCCCCCACACACAGTCGTTAAGTCTTTTGTTTGCTTGGTTTCTTGGCACTGGCTGGTTTCCCTCTATGGCCTCTTCCTTCTCTTGTGGTCTCAAATGTTTCCACTCTGACCTGGCTATTTGAAAGCATGAATTTCCTGATTTGGGGAGATTTGCGTTCAACCTAGGATTTTTCTTCCCCAAGTCTTAATTTCTAAGAAAACTAGTCTTCATTAACACAGGAGCCTGCTCACCCAAAGACTTACTGAATCTGGCTGTAGAATTTGACTTTATGACCTTTTAGGGTAGTGAATGTCAAAGATTGAGCCTGGGGCGGTGTGAAATAATAAACAACTGGGCCGTAAGATCCAGCTTGACGGGTATCATCTGAAATCACCTCCCTGAATTTATTAGAGTTAATCAATCCAGGCTGACAAACAGGGCTAGGAAATGTGTCCCACCATGCTCTATTTCATTCACACTTCCATCAGGCAATAGAAGTTTGGGAGTTTGTTGCGCTCTTGCATTTTGTTGAGACAATCAAAGGTGTCCCCACATAGATGCTCCTTGGAAATAGCTTGAAAGGCGATAAAACACTCAAAAAGAAAATCACCAAGTGACTTAAGTATCTCAGGGTTTTTTTCCCCCCAAAGGCAAAACTCATTCCTCCTACTCCAAGGTGTATGTTGGCAGTGACCAAAGTTAGCAGGAATCTCATCTCATTTCAAATATCCAGACAGACCTGTACAGTACACTAAGGAGGTGACCCAATGAAAGAGAACTACTGCAGAAAAATCCTACAGGGCTCAGGCTAGGCCAGCTGCGTGTGACCTCAAAGATTGGAAATAAAAAGGCTTCTATTAGTTCCACGTCGGTTCTTGAGTGAATGTTGCAGTGATAGAGGGTGTTAAGCTGTCAAACACCAGCAAGGGTTAATAAGGTTAAGGAAGAAATAAAAGCTGGTCAACAATAAAGCAGTGTGGATAAATCAGTTCCAATAAATAAAGCATGTCACCTCATGTATACACTGTGCGGAAAAAAACAAAAATCATAACTCACACTCTTGGGAAGGAGTTGCAGGAATTCTTTGGTGGGACATCCTCAGATTATTTCCTTGGGCATCTTCTGTGTGCACTTGGACACCTCATCAGCCCCCTTTCCTCTCTGGAAGTCATTTAATCACCCTTCTTGTGGCAGAATTCACTAACATCAATCAGAGGGTATAACACATAAGAAGAGCCCAGCCAGTGTAGCTTAGCACCTGATGTCAAGGATGGCTGTTATAAACCACCCCACCATGGAGGTGATTCATTTTCAGTACCCTTTGACCTCTGACCTAGAAAGGGAGGTCAGGGAGATGCTTTCTGTGTGGGCCGAGTTAGCCCAACTGACCAGGGAAATGTAAGACTTTGTGGCCAAATGATTTTGCAGCTTGTTCTGTACGTTTGTACACTTTTGTAACTCATACAGGGTCTTGGTGACCCCGTGGTTGAAATGCCTTCATGAACTGCTATTGGTCACAGAGAAGTCTTTGGAATAGAAATCTCATGGGCAAGGTGGCTGTTTTTAAGTATGTGAGAGTGTAAGAGCCAGGGTTCAGCTAAGTTTTAAGGGGTTGATAGCCTGGCCATTCCCACTAAGCTGTGAGCTTCATTTTTATTGTTTTAGGTCTTCCAAACCCAGGGACTATGGAAAAAGTGTCCAACTAGTGTCCACACTCTCTTAGTGGTGATTCTATAAAGCATGAGCACAGTCATGTGACGTATTTATTTTTTAAAGAAGCCTACCCCTACTTACACATTCCACTCACTATTACCCTTTTTAGAAGCTCTGGGCTTCTGTCATTGCTTTAAACCTATTTTCCCTTTAGCTGGTTGCATGATACTTTGAGTATCTTTGACTGTGATAAGTCTCCATCTTTGGGGACTGTGTTTGGAGACAAACATCAGGAGACAAGTGGAGGGTCCAGTGAGATGACTTTTCTTTGTGATATGAGATTATAAAGTATGAATAAGATTATTAAGTATGAATGATGATCTTTTTGTTTAGTTTTATATTCAGTAGGGCTTTCCAAAAGAGGGATTCCCCAAATAGACCAAGCCAGCAAGGGCCATAAAATTAGAAAAATTGCATAGGTTCTCCAGGGTTCTAGTTCTGGTAGCCATGTTGGTTGAGCATTGGCTTTTTAATTTCATAGTTCTAACTTATCAACTGTGGAGCAGGTAATAAGTTTATGAAGGTGAAGTTTCTATTCTCAGAAAGCCCTCCAGCCTCTGAACTTGACTTTGGATGCTTTCTTTGCTTGAACCAGTGGAACATTTGGAACTCCAGAAAGGGATTTGTGGAGCATAGAAGGGTTCTCTGATCTCAGCATCAGGGTGGCTCCCCAAGGCATGGAAGATTCTTTTGAATACTTCAACTTTTCCTTTCTTGGGAATTAAGGTTCTGGTCTTTAATCACTATTTTCACCAACAATTTGTCTTTCCTTGCTTGTGCAATCTCAATAGCAACCTCAAGAAAGATTTTGATTCCAAAAAGACAAACTTGTAAAGCTGTGGCCTGTTCAGAGAACATGTGGCCCCTTTGCCCATTTCCTTCCCTTTCCTCCATCTCCACATTGAGCGTGGGATGGCTTTATCTAGACAGCAAGGCCTAATGGTCTTTACATGGATTGATTTCCTTGATCAGGCTTTCTCTGCTGTACTTCATGCTATTTCACGGTAAGCAATAACTTTGTGGCTGTTTTTTTAGGATGTGTCTGACTTTCCTTATACATTTGCACAGAGTGGGTGGTATGGACACTAGCTGCCAAAATTTTGTTTTTGCGAGTATAAAAGCAAAGTAATGTAAACTTTAAACAAATATCTTTCTTTTCTATCACTGTCTGCATGTTATAAACCATATACATTCGTGACTTGGCCAAGATAATATGGTGGAGGAAGGCTCAGTTCCAAAGGCTTACCTCCTTGGGAATATGTTTTCCTGATACAGAACACAGAAGGCTTTGATTACAGAGGTACAAGGGCAGTGAGAAGACTAATGGAAAGAGCACGGTGCAAGCATCTTATGGATCTGGGTTAGAATGTCAGCAGTTTGCTCACCAGTGGAACATCCTTGCTTTGCTCAGCCTGAACTTTATTTCCTTATCTGCACAATGGGTATAATTCCTATTTCATGAGTTTGTCAGTACTGTATCTCTCATGTGACTGTCATAACTCATGATAAAATGAGAGCAACTCAAAGATCTCTTGATTCTCTTTTTGTCCAAAGTCATTTACATAAACGAATTGCACAAACTTAGCATTTTCTTAAGGGGGGAAATCCTGGCACCTGATACAGAAAGTAAATTAATCATATTTGCTTAACAGTTCTCTTTTCTACAAGTGAGGCACATTTATTATTATTGTAAAAGGCCCCCATCTTCCACAATCTCCCAAACTGAGAAAGAAGCCCATGGACTTTGCTGTGTTGAGGGAGAACTGGGATGGCAAGGTTCAAATTCAGGGTCATTTGGAAACATAATTGTTTAACTTCATCATTCCTCTCTGCGTTTTAATTGATGACTAAAAATATTTTTTAAAATGTTTTCTTAAAGTCACATGCTAAAAAAATAAAAGAAACTTGAGTATAAACTTTCTTGCATTTTCTCTTCTCTGTTCTATCTTCAAATACCATTGAGTTGAGGAGTCCTTTTGAGAAACACGTGACCAGCATTGAGTTGCCTAAGCAGTCTGTACTCTTATTTCAATGCCCTGTCTTCAGAAAACTAATAGAAGACCCTCTTTTCAGTCATTCTCTTTGTTATATACAAACCACAAGGCCGCAAGTCCTTTCGTCTGTCCTCTGATTCCTTAGCCCATCCTTAATTAGTGTTTTTACAGTTAATCCCTACCATATATCTTTAAGAGTAAGCTCCCTATAAGTTTTATTGCACTCAAAATAGAGTCAGGCTGGCAGTGGGTGAGGGTGGGAATGCACACAGTCACCAAGCCGGGCCTGGCTGTTACTTGTAATTGATTGCTCACTGAAGCCTGCCCGCGCACTTTACCCCGAGGCCTGACTTTCTTCCATACGCCTAGTGTCAGAACTTGGGAGCCAGCTGGTCAGTCACACACATCCTGTGGGAAGCGGCAGACATAGGCGGCCGGGTAGCCATCAGCCTCCCTGAGCACATTCCCTCTGTGTTTTGATAATAGTTCTGTAAGCTTTAATTATGCTGTGTGACAACACATTCATGAACTATCAAAATAAATCCTTTGAGGAGATGGCTGCTAACAAGTTTTGAAGCAACAGTGCTTGTTGCAAAGAAATACGACGCGAGGCAATCAGATTTTGCAGGATCCCCCTCAATGTTGAAACCAGATGAAACGTTCTATTGCCTTTTTTTATCCCTCTGACAAATGCTCCTTTTAAAGCTGTGCCCTAAGAAGTTAACTGAAGACACTTATTGCAACACTCGAGTGTATCCAACACAAGTGCTTTACAATTAGCAGCGGTAATGTGAGCATAAAAGCTGGGCCCTGATATCAGTATATAATCTGAAGGAACACCGCAGGGTCCATTAGGGCCATTTACAGTTGTGACGGAGACTAATGGTATTAAATTATTACAGCTATTGCTATGGGGGCATTATAAGTGAATCCCTTCCAGCTGGGGTGCTTGTGTATGCTCCTTGTCAACAGCACAGTCCTTTAAGGATAGACTTATTGTTCACGACTGTTTGGTGTGGATGCCATGTGCTTTATTGAAGGTATAAATAACACCCCACAGAAAGACAGGGAATTAGTGTTTGATTAAATTGGGCTTAGGTTAAAGTGGACTTGGCTAGTTCTTGGGCAATGCCTACTTGTCTTTTATACACACACACGCCTGTGGGCTCACACGGGATTGTGAAAGCTACCACATACATCTGCCTGGCTACAGATGCACAGATGGACCCATACGTTTGTTAGAGGTACTTGGATTGTTCTGTGCTGTTGTTCTGTTTAGAACTGGGCAGAATTTCAGGAATTAATGTTAGACCGTCAGAGTCCTGTTTAGAATCCAACTTTTTAAGAAAAAGAGCAATTTATAAATTCTTGACACACATTAGTCTTTTGTCATTTATTTCCTATTGGTATGGTTGGAGGTTACCAGAATCTCTTCTGAGGTTGGTAGCAATGTTAAATGTTAAGATATTTTAGTTCCGCCGATACCCAATCACAGAACAGGAGACTATTTCTGAGCAAAATTTAGCATTTGGGCCATCAGTTTTAATTTATAAAAGTAAAGAAGTTGCAAAGGGAAACTTGGGAATAAATTTAAAGTTGAGTAAGGAACATGGTGTGAATTAATGACACCAGTATTGTCAGAGAGTTTTTAATAGAGAAGGATGAAGCACACATAGGAGCCTGACTTCTCAGGAGGAGGTCAATGGTCAGAACATGTTCATTGTAAATCAGATCAAGTAAGTTGCCAGATTAAGTATTATTCATAAATATTATACATCACAATTACATTATATGTGTGTATCCTCTCCAGTGTATGAATTAAATCATTATAGATAATTCATTATAGATAATTCATTAATGATTATGAATCACTCCTATAGTTTGCCCGAGTCAGATGTATTTATTAAGCATCTACTTACTCTGTGATTTCCACTCTATTGGAAGAGACGAGTCATATTAAATGTGGCTCTTATCTCTGGGAGCTGTGAAGGATAGACCAAAAGAAAAGATAAACATATTCAGAGCTGGATTCTATGACACTGATTATGAGTATGATGAATTTCAAGATAGGATAGGATTTGTAGTGGAGTGTGGAGGAAATGGGCCTGTGAAGGCCTGAGGTGATGGGGTGGGACAAGAGAGGACCCACTCCCTCAGATGTGGGTGAGGCCTGGAAGGGGTCTGGTAGGGTGGTGTCGGGTCACTGGAGAGGCCTGTTGCACTAAGGCAGAACTCAGATCCTGCCAGGGACTATATGCTGTAGGCTCTGAGGATACACATAGATAGGATGTTGTCCTACTCTCCTGGAACTGGGACCTGGTGCCACCATTTTCAACCTGTGTACCTTTCCACTAAAATCGATTTTTGTGTGCGTGAGATTCAAAGGGCTCATGGTTCTTCTAAGTCCATCAGTTGATTCCTAGATTTGAAGTTAAGAACTGATGCCTCATAGGAGCTGGGGGCCATGAATTTAGGCCAGGCTGGTGTGCGGGAGGTGAGGTGGGGAGATTTCTTCAATCCTGGTAAAAGTAGTTTAACCAACATGGGAAGCAACAAGATCTTTTGGGGGCTGAGGTTGTGGCTCAGCGGCAGAGCACACACCTAGCACGTGCATGGCCCGGGTTCGATCCTCAGCACCATGTAAAAATAAACGCATTGTGTACAACTAAAGCAAATAAATAAATATTTTTTTAAAACAAAGATCTTTTGGGAAAGCCTATAGTGAGTGTTAGAGGCAGGCCATTGTCCGTCCATTTCATTTTCAAGTGGGGAAACTGAGAGCCGGGGACTGAGGTCCTCGCTAACCCCTGCCTCAGGTGTTTGTAGGGGCTCTTTAGGACCCTAAACTGAGGGGAGACTCCCCACTTGGATCAGACTTTCTCAGGAATTGCCAGGGTAGCCGCAGAGGGTGCAAGATCAAAAACTAAACTTAGGTTAACATCTCTTTAGCAAAGATGCACCGAGAACAATCGGGGGCAGTAAGAGAAAAGGAGAATTTAGGAGGAAGCTAAGAACAAAGGCTGCTGCTGCTGGCATGAAAGAAACTCCACCAAATATAGTTTTAATGCATGTCGCTGCTGGCACAGGAGATGGTTCTTAGTGAGAAACCTCGTCTTGAACTTTGTAATAAAGCAGAGAATCTTTGCAATCTTTGAAACCTTTCACTTTGGAAATATCCACAAAACAAATGGGAAAAACAAACATTAATGAGGCAGATATAAAACACTTTGGAGAAAAAATAATTTAGCATTTTTATAGTTGCTATAGAAACACCTCAGCCCTCACTCTTGCTAATTAGTTGGATTTTACACATTTTATATTTGGAAATGCAAATCAGTTTTCATAAATTATTACTTATTTTTTTCCCATTTATATTTACAGTACTGTTATACAGATACACACAGGAAGTCTAGGATATTATTTAGTTATATAACGTGACATACTTAGTTATGTGAGCCTGACATTTATATCTATAAGACATTTCTTAGTTTAAATATTCTCCTGTTAAATGTTGTGGGAAATTATACAGAGATTTATAATTTTTACAGAAGAAAATGAGAAAATGTAAATTATGTGGTGGCTTACTGAGTGCTTTCTCATGGAGACTTGAGAGGGAAGAGGGGGAGCTTTACCCCCAGTCGACTCTAAATAATAAACATTTTAAGACTTTTCTGTAGTCGTGGGAATTATGGCTGGCTTGGGTGTCTTCTGAACTTTTGGTACTAAATGCTGACCATCTGTAAACACTTACTGCACTCTTGCTGATTGGAGAAGACAGAGAAATGTTTGGAGGGAGCATAGGCTAGGGTGGCCCTAAGATCCGGGGTGGCTCAGACTTGTGGAGAGGAGGTAGATGGAAATTATAGGAATATTTTTGGTTCACAGGCAGAAGACAGGGGGAGGGAAGCTGGAGGCTTTGGTTTTGTTGTTGAAAACAGGGGATTTTCAACACATTGGTTCAACTCTTGGCTCTGCTACTTATTAGCTACATTATTAGGGGCAAATTATTTGGCCACTCGAAGCCAATTCCTATGAAATGGGAACAAAAAGAATGACTCCTCCATCATGGAGTTTTTGTGAAGATTAAATCATAGAATATTTATAAAGTATTTGGTTCAGGACTTAGCACATTCTAAATGCTTAGCCAGTGATATCTATTATGGAATTATTATATCACAGTTGATTCTCATTGTGTATTCATTTGTCCTCCTGATTTCAACTATTTGTGCTTAAAAAAAATAAAAAAGAGAAAAGAACTCTAAGAGAAAAAGAACAGTTTAAATAATATTCTCCATTCTACCCCCAATGTATCTGCACCTTAGTTAAGCTTGAGATGTAAACCTGATAATCAGAACTTTGGAAATAGATATTAATGGATAAGGTTATAAATGCATGCACACCATACTGTGTGTTGTTTAATGGATTTTCAAGGATTAATTTGGTTTTATGTAATTTTTATCTTGTAAACTGACTTCAGATGCTAACTAGCACATCACTGTTGAAGCCAGTGTGCTGCTGTTGTGTTGCTAATGTTATTATCGGCCTGATGTGAAGGAACCAATAGGGTAGCTGATGGAATGATTTAAAGCTGCAGTTGGGGCCTTGGATTAGATCTAGATGTCTTTGGGTGATTTTGATAAGGAGAGAAAACAGCAGAGAAAAGGCGTGGGAGATCCTTAAGTGTCCAGTGTGCAGGAGAGAGGGAAGAGGGGGTGGGAGAGGCCATGTCCCTCACCAGGAGACCTTGATGGGGTGGTGGAAAGAGGAAATGAGCCCTGGAGATAAGGGAGCCACAGAGAGAAGTCTGATTGGGTGCTGAGGCCCATGTGGGAAATAAGCAACACAGAGAGATGTGCGTGTCTACAGTAGCTTTGTCAGAGGCCATCCTTTCTGAGGGGCCTTGGAAGGACTAGGAGTGCTCTTTGGCCTTCTCAGTATTACGTCTTCAGTTGTTTGAAAAACAGAGTAAACAGGATCACTTCCTTCCCTAGGCTGATTTCCATCTTTTCCTGAATCAATAAGCAAGGATTTGTTTCTTCTTTGTGTATGTGACCCCATTTAAATTCAGAGTTCATGGTAACATAAATGGTAAGTGGTAGGAAAACAAACAAAGCACAAATACATAAATACATTTATTTTTTCAAAGTTCACCACATTAAACAAGCCAATAGTTTTGATGTTATTTAGCTCCATAAGGTTGTGACTTAGCTATTTATTGTGCTTATTGGGATATGGCCAGTCAGGAAGTGGGAGGCATGGAGGAATGGGTGAGTGGTGGTGATGGCAAATGGGAACATGAACTTCCTAGGAGATGGGGTGGGGCTCGGCCTATTCTCTGCTCCATGGCTTGTTGCCTGTGAGAATTTGAACCCAGAGTTACCAGATGTGGCTTTTCAGTGGAAGACAGAGGTTGGTATTTTATGGTGAAATATATTATGTGATGGCAGTTGATTTAAAAAAAAATTGAATCACTATAAAAGTCAAAACAAAATTAGTGTGTGGGTTGTAGGTCAATCACTTTTATCAGAGTTGTGCTATCCTGTCCCAATACTATGGGCTAGGTGTGGCTGTTGGGCACTTGGAGAGTGGCTTGTTCAAATTAAGATGTACAGAAAGTATAAAATACATCATAAGTTTTGAAGACTATATAATAAATCAATAACTTTGAATATCGATGACATGTTAAAATGATCATATTTTTGATATGCTGGGTTCAATAAAACATACTATTAAAATTAATTTTGCCTGATTATTTGACTTTCAAAGCAAAACTATGCATGTGACTTGTATTTGTGGCTTGTATTCTATTTCTAGTGACACATTGCTCTAGAGAGTTTGAGCTGGGTTTTCCTCTAAGGCCACATCTGTGTATGATTTTTTGATCCAAGAACTTATCTACTTGTCCTTCTTAGACCAACTTAAAGGTCAAGAAAGGTTTACTTTTTGGTGGGTCCTCCAGCCAGGTCAGTTTTGGTCCAAGGATAGGGCTATAAATGGATCTCACGCCTTGAGCTCGGGTTTTGGTTGGCTGGTAAATCAGCACCCAGCTGTCCTTGCCTGGGTCCCAGTAGTAATGACCCTGATTTCTGGCATCCCAGTTATGGGCACAGAGCCCTTGGACACAGGGTTCTTCAGAAGACATGATGAATTCCTGGGAACCACATTTCTTTTGCTTGCTATGATTTTGCTTAAAAGCTTATTTATATTGAGAAAAGGAGCAAACACTTAAATGTGCCCTGGTGAAGATAAGCACATAGTCACCATGAGTCTTATTTTAACCACTTTTTTAAGTTAAATCGAACTCAGGTTTTAAGGTCTCTCAACCACTACCCCAAGAAGTTAATCCACAAGAAAGGAATTCCCAAAGGCCAGAGGTGGGAGCCCCAGCAGGGGGCCGCAGCTGGAAACTCCATTTTGGAAATATGGGAAGCTGCTGGCCAATTTCTTTCCAGTTTTTCAAAGAACAGTGTGTGGATTTGATCAACCAAGCTCTAGATTCAAATTCAGGAAATGTTATTGACTTTCTAGGTGCTGGGTACTGTGTGGAAGGTTTTTGCAGATATTATTTCATTTAATTCTCACCTCATGAAACACATCTAGTAACCTGTATTGAGATTTTATGAGCTTAATTTCAAGAGAGGTAAGGAAGAATACTTGAGTCTCCACCGGTCCCCAGAAGTGCTAGGGAATTACATTCCTTAATGGCAGGTCAGTTTGCATGCCCAGATATGAGCATATGGATTTTCTTTTTGTTCTTTTCTTTAGTCTTGCTCAGTGGTTCTCAAATTTTAGTGGGTTGTAAACACAGATCTACATATGTGGCATTTTATGGGTGAAGTAAGTGATTTTCAAAGGTAATTTTGACTGCATGTGATTTTTTTCCTGCCATGTTAACTCAGGGACCCAACTTTGTGGCTAAGATACAACTCTTTTATTTGTGTAAAAGTTTTTAGTGCATGATTCCAGGAGGTTGTGGACAACTATGGAGCCCAAATGTACAGCCACTGTCCCCAATGCTTACAGAGCAATGTGTGTTCTTAATATGGGACTTGGATAGTGTTCCTGAAGTTAGGGAGCAGAAATCTGTCAAGTCTGGGGGATATAATGTTTGGAAGTGGAGATGGCAGCAGACAGGTGATCTGAAAGGGAAAACAGCCTGTCCAGAGGCTGCCTAGGTTCAGGACCTTAGGGTCCTTAGGCTTCATTTAAGCCATGCTCATATTATCTCTACAAGGAGGTTCAAGATCAGCTCCAAGATGAGCCCCTGCAACTTCTAAGAGCACCCGCTATGTGGCCCTCAACTTTAAGTACGGCCTGGGTGTTGAGCTCTGTGGTGGTTGTGAAGAATCCTGTGAAATCCATCAACTCTGGAAGTTTGCTATGAGTTCTGTTGTGCAAGGGATATGGGTATAGAAGGCTGATGTTTGTTGGAGGCTGATCACATGCCGACTACTGCAATGACATCATATCACATTTAATTTACACAGCACTCTGAGGTAAGCTTGCTCATCCTCTTTTGCAGATTGGAGAATTGAGAGAGGTGAAGTGATTTGTTAAGGGTATTATGTTTTGCTCTGGGTGACTGCATCAGCTATGGTTAGATGGGGCTGTGAGTGAGGGAACCCCTGACCCCATTCAAAAGAAAACAACAGAAACGTGTGCTACAGCAGACAGAAATTCATTATGCTCACATAAATGAAGCTCAGAAGTAAGCAGTCTATAGCTGTGGTGGGAGCTCTGCTCTACTAAACCCTCCAGCCAGGGTCCCACTCCCCTTCTTCTGCTATCACTGGAGGGTGCTCTCAATCCTGCCACCCAGGATGGACTTGTAGCCATCATGGCAGCCTTCCTAGTAGCAGAATGCAGCAGGGAAGGGGCAGGCTGCCTCTTCCTTTTTCTGTCTTTGGACATTACAGATAGCACTCTGCTTTCATGTCATTGGCCAGAACTTGGCCACATGGTTACCTAGTTATTTGGGAGTCTGGGAAGCACCAATTTTATTCGGAGTAGCCATATGTTCAGATAAACTGTTGGGGAAGTTATCGCTTCAGATGAGTAAGAAAAAAGGTATTTGGGGTCACTTGTAGATTTTGTCATCACAGTGACTTTGGGCTTGATTTCTTCACTTGTGGAAATGATAAGCTAGTAGATCCTAACTCTAGGAATGTTGCAAGAAATAGTGAGGCTTTCTAGAAAGCACTTAGCACAGCATCTTGTAGCTGGAATCAATCAAAACATCATGGCTATTATGACTAACCCTTCCTTCAGTGTTAACTTTGCAGAAAAGTAACAGTCATGAGAAAGAGGCTTGTTTTCTAGTTTCCTCCTTCATGTACTATCTTTTCTAATATTTAGTTCTTTTGTATTCCCTGGCTACCATGTAAATATAGTTTAATATCTATTTTCTTGTCAGCTTGAGATGTAAGATGCACTGATCATGAATCCAAAAAAAATTTGGAGAAGAAATTATAAAAGTTAATATTGATTTTTTTTCTCTTTCTATTGATACTCTCACAGATGATCTTTTTTTTTTTCTTGTCGAACTCAATTTTACATGTTGGGCTTAAGAAGCTGAATGTTGATATATTCACAACTTATAATTTTGGAACTTATTCTTTAAAGGAGAGAGTTAACTGAAATTTTACATCTGGGTCTACAGGCTTATCTATCCAAGTTATCACTACATTTGATTGGCTTAAGAGAGAGGCCTATCTTTTAAGCCAGGGATCTTTGTTCTTCTTTGGAACATTGAAGACTCATTAAAATTCAACACATTGGTGGGAAGTGGCCGAGCTGGCGGGATGTGCCCAGGACAGAGAGTGTTAATGCCTTTAGCGCACACTGGGTCTTGAGAAGTTAGTGCAGAAGATAGGGATGGGATGGCTGTTCAGCTGGAATTCTTCATTGGTGTCTCACTGAATGAACCATTGGGATTCAGTCCCTGTGCACCGCAAAGGGTGTGACTTCCTCCTGTTTCACTGACTTTGGTCTGGACCTCATTCTTGGGCCTTGTTCATGGTCACTGTTACCCTGGGCTCTTTTGCAGTTGGATCCCTTTATCTGGAGTGCTTTCCTTCCCTATTGAACCTGTTTCTCATCCTTCAAATCCCATATCCAGTAAAGCCCCTCTGGGCCCCTGAGTTGGCCAAGTTTGTGGTTTTCACTCTCATGACCGTGGGCTTCTTTCCTCAGGGTGCTCATCTTGAACTCTGATGGTGTGCTTCTTATGTGACTGACCTATGCCTGCCTTCTTCTTCAGCCTCTGAGCTCAGATTGGAGATTGGAGAATTGAGAGAGGGACCATGTCTCCTTTTGCTCTCTACCAGGCCACCTATGCTTGGCCTGGTGTTTAACAAGTATTTACAGAACAAATAATTTTGAAGATCTATTTATTATTAAATGGGTCATCCTCTGGTAACTTAGAGGTCCTGTTTAAAAATGACTTCTTTAGTAGAGGCTGTATCATCAGTTGCATGGTGAGTATACTAACTTGCTAGGGCTGCCATCATACAGTACCACAGACTGAGTGGCTTGAACAACAAAATTTATTTTCTTAGAGTTTTAGAGGCTAGTTCAAGATCCAGGTGTTGGCAGGGTTGGTTCCTTATAAGGGTCCCTCTCTTTGGCTTTATGGATAGCCAAGTTCTTCCTATTGGGCATGTCTGTGTCCTAATGTGTGCTTCTCAAGACATGGGCCATATTGGATTTGTGCCCACCCCACTGGTCTTGCTTAATTTTAATTACCTCTTGGAAAAAACCCAAAAACCTATCTCCAAATATAGTACCCTCTGTGTACTAGGGTGAGGACTTTCACGTGTGGATTTAAGGCACAAAGGGATACAGTTCAGCCCATGACAGAGGACATCATGGACTTTAATATGGAAATCGAATGTTCTTTAACTTGCATGCTCAGACTGTGCTAAGCAGGGACTAGAGTGACTGTGGCCCAGCCTTGCCTGTTGGAGTGATGTAAAGCCAGTGGCTTCTGAATGACACAGCAAGAAAGGCAAGCCTGCACTCTCTTAAGACTATGTGATCCACATTAAAGAGCAAGATTTGTTTTCATTACATTTTTTCTTAGCTGAGGGCATCTTATCTGGTTAGCCAGGCTTCTTTAGAACCAAATTTTGTTCTTTGTGACATTTGGAGTTAATCTGAGGAAATACTCTTTGTATTGCCTCGCATAGAAAATGTCAGCAAACAAACACAGCAAAGAAGGGGGTTTGGTAACAAAAGACATTGTTTCTGGGTGCAGGAGGTAACAAGAGTGTTTAGAACAAAGGTTTGCTCAAAATAGGCTTTTTAGCCATGTTGGAGCCTTGCTCCTGTCTCCCCACCCTCCTGCCTCCATTCTGCTGAAGTGGCGATGCTAATGATAATTCTTATTATTTTAACCAGCCCCCCAAACTTACCAACACAAACACACTCTTAATTTCAGGGCTGACAGCAGGGCTGGGAAGGTCCTTATAGGATGGCAAAACAACTTGGGCAGTTGAGGGCTTCCGGCAGCCAGCTAACAAAAATATACTCTCAGAGGATGCAGCTCAGGAGGCGTGGGACCCGCACAGCAGTGAGCCTGAAAGCCAGCCTTTCCGTTTTTATAGAGCTTCACCCTTCACATCTGGTGGACCTGTGACAATCAGTGTTAGACCATTTTAGAAATCAGATACCCTGGGTACCAGGAAGTTGATTTGCCTTCTACTTCCTTAAGAAAACACACATTAATATTTAAGCTGGGTTTTCATAAAAGAAGCGTTGTGTTTGAGACATGAAATAAAGTCAGGCAGCTGGAAAAATTCCCTCAGATACAGTGACCCTGATGCAATTCAAATCGTTCTTCAGATTTGGAAAGGAGAAGTAGTGGGGCTCACCCTCCCCAAAAAGTCCTTGTGGCATTTCGTATGTGCTATTTTATGGTGTATGCCTAGCATGTGCAAAGGACTGAACTTTAAGCTGTAACTTTCTACTCTGTAGACAGAAGTTGGAGATTCACAAAGGTGATTTCTTAAGTGATCCTCCAAAAACAGTGTGCTTGTGATTTCCCTCAAAGTAGTGTTTAGTTGCAGCTTTTTTCAATTAAAGCCGTGTGGTGTCCATCATCTCACGACTGGGCTCCTGCGGCTCTTGCCTTCGAGGTCCAGCCTTCTGCAATTCCATGCTCTCCTTTGGATCCTCTCCCCATGGAGCTGACATGAGATTGTGTCAGATAAACCCGGCTCCACAATCCTGATAGTGCCATTCTGGATGTCCAGTGTGATTTTGGTATGTCTCTAAAAGTACTGTGGAGACAAATATGATTCTGAAAGGGTAAATGGGCTTTATCAAAGATCAGTGTAAATGGTTTACTTTAAAAATAAACATTTTAAATCACTTTGATCTTAGCTGTCCAAAAGATGCAAACTAGTCAGGCTTCTGGGGGAGTATTTTCCAGGGTTTTAAACCTAGCATAGACCATTTCCTCTTTGCATGCAAGAGGATAAATAATTTGTGGAACAATAGAATGCACCAAGAAGCATGTGTGTAAGTAAAGGGCAGGTAGAACACTGAAGGTGTGGTAAGAGCAGAAGTTGGTTTTGCATATGCAGATAGAGATTTGGTAACCTCTTCAGGTCAGGTTATTTATGCAGATTTAAATCCTATGAACTGCATATCCTCTGTCCCTGTCTCACCACCCACTCAGCCCTCTCCATCTCATCTGCAAGAATATTCTTAACTTTTTTGGG
Organism: Tamias sibiricus; assembly: GCA_025594165.1. Lineage (NCBI taxonomy): Eukaryota > Metazoa > Chordata > Mammalia > Rodentia > Sciuridae > Tamias > Tamias sibiricus. The sequence goes on from CM046662.1 coordinate 20,918,920, forward strand.
TCAGATGCCTTGTTGAAAATATGCCCATGCTATGCTATGGCATAGCTTCCATCTTTTGTTTCAATAATTAGACTTTACTTTTTTGTACTGTCTACTTGTATACTCACCAGGCATTTAAATATGATTCCAGAATTAACTTAGTACCTGAGTGTGAAGTCCTATATTTAATCTCTTGGCACAACAGTTAATATTTTGAGGGATGCCTGAAGTTTTAGATTAATGTAATTTCAATGGAAGTAAATTCTGATGTACTTTTAAAAATGTACCAGAAATTACTCAGAGATAACATAAAATGATTTTGAGACTTTCCATATTTTTTTTTTAAAGGAAAAGCAAGTGTCAGCTATACTAATATTATATACTATTTAATCCTTAAATTCTCTTCTTTATTTGCTGGTTTTATATGTGATGTTTGAAGTAGTTATTTAATGGGTGGCAGGAAGTTGTCCTTAGGAGATCAACCATCTTTTTCATAGTGGTGGTATGGATTTTCTCTGAAGATAAATATGAGTGATCATTTTCAAAGATGTTTTAAGACCAAGTCTGGCATAGTGAAGGGAGTCTCATACTTCGTTTTCAACTGACTTCCAGTCCATTTCTTAAACAGGGCTCCCTTGCCAAGTCTACAACTGGGTGGGGAAGGTTTTTAGAGGAGGTACTTTGCAAGACAGTTGAGCAGTTCCATTGCCACTACAAAGCAGTTGACTGAAAACATATACTCTTTGTCAGACAGACAGAACCACATAGTGGACACAGGGTAATCTGAATGCTGACATTTGGGTTCTAATCTGAGATCATCCACTAGCAATCTGTGTGAATTGAGGCAAGACTGTTCACATTTCTGGGAGGTTTTCTCATTTATAAATTGGAAAATATTTGACTTTACAGCAAATAAAAAATATATAGAAAATAAATAGCAGAAAAGTCACTGTGATTGAGGAAGGCACCAGGCTGGGGAAGTGTTCTCCTGTCTGGGCTCCCCCTTCAGCCATGGAATGCCCCAGACCCTGGAGCAATCCAGAGTCCAGGTGAAAGTCATGATCTACTGCTAGCATCATACATGCCTTAAGTCCAAAAGAGATAATATTAATTAGAATTTAAACTGATGAAAGTTAAAGCCCTTTGACTTTTTTCACGTGCCCTTTTGCTGATATTGCATGTTGTAGAAATCTTGAAAAATATGGGAAAATTTTAAAAGGGCACCAGAATAATTGTTCAGTGCCAATGCCCAGAGATATGTATTTGGAATATAATTTCTTTCTTTAAAGAAAATTTCTTTCTTACATATTTTAGTGCCCCTGTTCCTTAACTAGAGCTGATATATTGTGTATGATATGCATATATCACATGAATATTATATGCATCTATTATATATTATACATTTGTAGATCATAGTGATTGTTATGTGCTACAAATGGAAGTACAAATAAATCCAACCTGATTGTCCACATATACTGCTTTGAATACTTCTAACTAGTATACTGTTATGAGACAGTTTGCTAATGACTAATAAGATGTCCTATGTCATCAAGGAATTTGTGGAAAACATTTTAACAGTGACTTACTATGCCATTTAACCATTCCCTCATTATTGGACATTTAGGTTATTTCCAGTTTTTTATCCTCATAAGTATCACTACAATGAACATCTTTGGATACACATCTTCAACTGCTTTGCTGATTACAGTCTTAGGATAGATCCCCAGATATAGAATTCCTGGGTCAAAAGTTTGACTTCTTAAACTTTTAGTGATATTATTTTACTTTTGTTTGGTACCACTTGTTTTAGTAGAAATAATGACTTATATATGGAAATATGATGAGTTGTTCAGACCTTTATGTGAAATGGCATACTGTCAAGTAGTGAATGTGAAGCAGCTCCTGCAGGTTAGAGGATAAACTCTATCTCCTGTGTCATTATTAAATGGATTATTGTCCTCATTGTACGTTATGTCAGAAAGTTGTTTTCCAATTTGGAGAAAGTGACTTGTAAAATCAATGCTAACATTTGTTATAAAGGGTCTATCTGATGCTAAGGTTTTTCTTTCCTTTATAACTCATGATACTTACCATTGGTTTAAACAAACGAGGCTTATGTGTTTTCAAATCCCCTCATTTCTGAACTCCCATTTTTGAAAAAAAAAATTGGAAGTGTGCATTTTGGGGGAGCATAAACACATATTTAAGGTATGAATGCTTCTTTCAGGAATTGATCTGCATCTTGGCTGGCAAATCTCTCAGGTGCGTGAAGGGGCCCTGGCCACTTGGTCATTCCTGGAAGAATATGTTCTGAAAGTGCTTCCTTGACCTTCTTCTAACTTGGAGGCAAGCACATTCCTCACTTTTCCCCAACCAAAGCGAACCAAATTTTCATGTGCAGAGAGTGTGTTTTCAGTGGATTAGACCCAAAGCTATGTTGTTGCAGAAGTCTTAGAACTGCTTATGTAGTGCACAATAAGCTTTGTGGCACAATTTAAATGTTGATTTTAATGTATAAACAGTCATTCAAAAGCATTTCAGAAAATCTGTTTTTAGGAGTTGGCTTAAAAGTGTATTGGATAATGATTTCTAAAGCATTTTTTTTCCTGTTGTCTTTATCTAGGCATACAAAGTTTTTTCCCACAAAGAAGTTCTGTGTCCCCCCTTTTCTTTCTTTCTGCTGTCCTTTCCCTGCTTTTCCAGCTGTTTCTTTTATTCGTCTGAGACGTTAGATGACATTCGCTATTTCGCCGACATTGACTTATTTATATCTAATTGCCTGGGTTCTGGGATTGTTAGGAAACTGTATTGACAATGAAAATTTTCAGTTGTCTCACAATGAGGGCACATGAATTAACACAGATCCCAATCAAAACATGGCAAGTGAGAAACAAAGCCCCCACCAACAGCACATTTCTGACATTGCCTTTGTTAAGTGTTGCATTAATAGGAAGGTGACATCCTTTTGAGAAGTAAAGCATATGTAAATAGGAAGAGTTTTTAAAAATAGAATTCTGCAAGTCAGACTAATTTCTACAGCTTCATAAGGCAGAGAACAAGTTAGACAGAAACCTTCTGTTAATAGAGAAGAGAAATCAGGGTTGTTTTCCTGCTCATTTAGCAACCCAACTTTCCTATGCACTGGGTAGCACTGGGTATAGTTTAGTATAATTGTGTATAGTCTGACAAATTGATTCTGTGCTTGAATGTTATCAGCAGCCACCCCAAGACATTCACATGACTCTTTTTGGCATGACTGTGATTGGCTATAGGAATTTGTGAGTTATAAACCTAGTTTCTGGGCAACATCAAAGGCAAATTACCTGAAAAAGATTCCTGTTTTTTTTTTTTTTTTTTGTGATTTGGAGATCATGGTTCTTGACTTCTTCCCCTAAGAGGGGAATAAAAGTGCTGTACTCACTAATGACTGAATTGGTTGGTTCCACTCATATGCCCCATACAGCTTCTTTACCATCCGGCCTTTTCAAAGTTAATCTATTGTAAAATTAGATTGTAAAAATGGACAGAGTTGCCATCACCTTGGGACAATGGCGAAGGACTCATGGTGTCAGCCCCACTAAATTCCCCAGGGGAAATCATCACAGTTATTTGTGCTTTCATTCAGCCCTCTGGAGTTGTTCTTCCTTTGCAGTCCCAGTTGTCTCATGGACGTAGGACCCTTCCAGCTCAACTGCCCTGAGAACACACTGTTTTTCCCTCATGGAGAAGCTCCCCCTGAGGTTTGTGTCTTAAGTGGCAGAGATGCAAAAGCGGCTGTGTCCCAAAAGTGTTCCTAATTTGATTCTCCTCTACACTATCCTGCAGAAACAGAGTCATGTGTCCAGTGAAGAGAGGAAGAGAGGATAGGGGAAATTTGGGTTGAAAAAAAATTTTTTTTTTTGGCACTGGGGATTGAACTCAGGGGTACTCGACCACTGGGCCACATCCCCAGCCCTTTTTTGTATTTTATTAGAGACTCACTGAGTTGCTAAGTGCCTTGCCATTGCTGAGGCTGGCTTTGAACTCATGATCCTCCTGCCTCAGCCTCCCAAGTGCTGGGATTACAGGCGTGCGCCAACACGCCCGGCTAATTTGGGTTGAATTTAAACAGCTACTGTACTTGCACTACTAGACCACCAACACCATGTGAGGATGACAAGGACGCCATCTATGACAAGTCAATTAGAGGAACTGATGTTTCACAGTGTCAAGGGTACTTTAATTCAGGATTACTAAACCTATAAGTATCTCAAGACTAGATTTCAAGGGGTGGAGCAGCAAACCTTTTGAAATGGATGTAACATTTTTTTTTCCTTAAGTAATAGACATTTTCCTAGGGAGAGGCTTTTATTAAACTCTCAAAAGGACCCACACCCATAAAAGGGTAAGGAACCATGCCCCTCCATCTTCATAATTTTTTATTTTATTTTGAAAGTTGATGTTTTGTTTCCTTTTATGCGAAAGAGACAAAAGCATGTGCAACTCTATTCTTTGATCTTTAATTTTTTTTCTCCCTCCTGGACATTCTATAATAAATGTACAGGAAAGAAATATAAAACGCTATCCAAACTCAGTTAATAGCTCTGAGAAATGCACATTCAGAGTGCTTTAAAATCAGGTTACAAATATGATTTTCAATTTGCTGGGGAGAAAATAGGAAGGAAGAGTCCTTTAGAATACAGAATAAATTCATTGCATGTACATTATCAGTGTTGGTTCATTATAATCTTTGTTGGCCCACAACTCAACACATCTTTAAGAAGAAGAAAGTGCACACACACTCCCTCTTGATGATATTTAGGGTAAGAGCTTTTACACTGGGAACTTGTAGTTGAACTTGTGGTAGTAGAATTTCATCCCCTGGCACCATCAAATATTTCCTTCTTTTGGGGTGTTCTGTATCAATGTCAAGACCAGGCCCTGACAGATTCCAGAAAATATGTCCACCTTAATTTGCAGTGAAGCTATGGGAGCCCTCATATCACAGTCTTTGGGCCACTGTGATGTGTAAAGTCTAGAGTTTATAGGAGGCTACTTCTCTCTCTTTAAAATTCTGCATTTTCCACAACCGATTTTTATTATTTTGTGATGTGCTGAAAGTATTGTCGTGCCTGTTTAAGAAGTGGACATGTTGCTGCTTGGCTACCTATTTGAAGAGTTTTACCCGGGGGGAGCCTGGTCATTGATTTCTAGTGGTGTTGCCACATCCACCTCACACTTATCAGGATGCCTAGACTTCCCTCATCTTGCAAAATCCAGGGTCTCATCAGCTGAAGCCATGGAGATAATATGACATCCAGTGGGTCTGGAGAATTTAAAAACAGAATTCCTTACTCAGTAGCCAGGAGGCAAACATAGAATTTATTATATGATAAGCTAAGCAGATGCAAAATGAAATATGGCAACAACAACAAACACTTTCCCACTCAGTGTCTTTGATTGTTTATCTTTTTGCTTTGCTACTTCATAGCTAAATTATAGTGCATTGAAAAGACCCAAATTCTGGTCCTCAGCTCTTTGTCCATAGTTTGAGAGCCTGCCTCTGTGAACTCTCTTATACTCATCTGTTGAAAGAATATGTTGTTACCTGCTCTGCTGACTGAATGTAGCCAGGGTGCAGAGGAAATGCAACATCAAATGTGACATCATTTTGAGAAGCTTTTTAAAGTCAACTGGGATTGCTTCTTTCCTTGATAGAAGCTCTCCCTGCATTTCCTACTTCTTCTGAAGCCACGGTGGCTCACAGTTCTGGCTCTGGAGTCAGACAGGGCCTGGTGAGAATCCTGATTCACACATGCATAATTTTGAAGAAGGCACTGCATAAGCCGAGCCCCTTCATCCTCCTCTTTAAAATGGGAACAATGGCAATTTGCACCTAACAGAGGTGGAGCATGGATTGAAGGAGATGATGCATGTGAGGTCCTAGCACGGTGCCTGCTGGCTTGTGCTCTATGCTTAACAAATGTAAACTATTGTTAGGCTTCGAGTCCCTTTTTACCTACATTGTTAAGAACTAGAACATCCTGAGAGCAGACCCAGGCCTGTGTGCACTAAGAAAGCACGCTATACAGGCAAGCTGTCATTTTAAGAGGAAATGGTCCAAGGTTTCTTGGCTGGTTCTGGATAATCACCTTCTATTATAATCAGATTGGATCTTCAAGCAGTGGCCGAATGCCAGTTTTTCCTACAGTTCTCAGTTTCCTGTGCCTTCCAGTGGGATTCAAAATATTTCACAATTCAACTCAAGAAATTTAGCACATCTTCAGAATAAATTATTATTGTCGGTAGCACCTTACCACCCAGGAAAGTCTGTAGAGGAACAGAATACCCAGAGCAAAATGCTACGTGTTCACTAGCTTGTGAGCACCCGGATGTGCACAAGGATGTGCTTTTGTCTTATATATTCCTTTTTGCACACCAAAGCTAGAAGTGAGACCCACCTGATGGTGTCTGTTGAACTTGTAAGGAATGGAGTTAGTGAAGATCCCATTAAACAGTTCAAATAGAAAGGCAAGCATGCCAGGATAGAGAAAAGTCACAGAGGTAATACTGTTTGATAAATGGGCAAATGTAGCCCAGATGTAACCTCTTACCTTTTCTAGGTTCCACATATAATGTGACCAGCAATGAAAACATTCCTAACTTTGCATCATAAATAAAGATAAATTAAAAGGGAAATTTACTGTGCTTATATCACAAAACTTCCTTTGGATGTAGTGATTTTGATTAACTTTCTTACCAGCTGTAAATTAGGCTTCTGATTCTCCATCCACTCTATCACGTTTTTTCCTTGTGATTCTTGGTATGTGTGGTTTGGCACATGACAGATCCTTTCTACTTTACAGGTTTCCAAAGGTGATAATTTCTTGCACTTTACATGACTACATATACTAAAGATGAAGTATTGCTTTAAAGAACAGTTTTAGGTACATAGATTGCTTCATCCTTTTGAAGAGCATTTTGGGCTCCTTTTTCTCTCTCTCTCTCTCTCTCTCTCTCTCTCTCTCTCTCTGTGTGTGTGTGTGTGTGTGTGTGTACTATTTTATCCTTGAACCCAAACTAAAATTTCTTCCATTAAAGGATCTTTTCATTATTTACTTTGAGTTGAATGTCTTATGGATCCTTAAGGCTAAGCCTGGAAAATAGGAAATAATTCACTCTGGCTTGAAAAGGGTGGGGATTTCTTTGTTTCTTTTTATATTTATTCAGGAAAAGCTGACAATCGTCCCACATTAATGAACTACACCATCAATCACCGTGTTGACAATGAGCGGAAAAGCGAGGTATATGTCAGACTGACGGCATATTGCCTTTTTCAGTGAGGGCATGGCTGTTTATAGCACTTTCGTTGGCAAAATTCTTTCTGCACTGGAACAAGAATAGAAAGAAGAAATAGAAAGGCAGCCAGTGGAAAGAGCTTTATGTTTTCAGATTATGGAAAAAGTCATGGGGAAAAATTGAGAAATGTTTTTATAGTTTGTATACCTTTCTACAGGACTTTGAGAGAAAACTGAAATTGGGAAAGAGATTATTATTAGTAGTAATAGTATTAATTATTATTATTATTATTATTATTATTAATGTCTCACTTTGTTTCACTGGGTTGTTTGCCCTTTCCCTAAGATCATAGCAAAAATATTTCAAAGGTTGTGTACGTCAACTGCATTTGACACCTGAGACTGGCATAGAAGTGGATGGGCAATGACTGGTTTTCAGCCACTTGGAGCACCACCATGGGGTCAGCACACATGCTTGTTTGCATGGGCACACACATATGGAATGACAATGGAAATGACTCTGGGCTTCAGAAAGCCACAGGGATTTTCTCCTGTCTTTATTCCCACCGCCCCTTTGCACTAGTTGGTAAGAAGAGAACTAAACTTTGTTGGAATTGTTGTGTCTAGCTGAAGTGTGGCAACCTGTCACCCTACACAGCCATGTGGCCACAGAGCCCATGAAGAGAGGCCATCCTCACCCTTCTTCTCTTCTTAAAAATCTGAACAATTCTATGGCCAATTTGATGACTTGGACAAAAAGAAGGTAATATCAGTGGCTAGTAATTGGTAAGAATTTATTCTGTGTTTTGGATAGTGTAGCCATTGTCCTTTTAAGTGGGGGATTCTCTTACTTTCACAGATAGGAAACCTGGGGCTTGGGAGAATGCAATGATTTACACAGTTGTGTAGTTAACCTGTGGCCAAGTCACACTTAGTGGGTCTCTCTTAACTGCAAGGCCCAGTCCCTTCAATGCTGTATCTGTGCTTTTAAAATCTTTCAGCCTCAAGACCCTTTGGGCTCATAAAAATTATTGAGATCCAGAAATATTGTGTTTATAAGGTTTATCTCTATTGCTATTTGTTGCATTATGAATTAAGATTAAAATTTTTAAAAATATTTTTCTAGACATTGCAAAATAACACTAGCTAACCCATCACATATTGATATAAATGTATTTTTAACTGATTGATTAAACTCTGTTTTCCAAAGCAAAACATTTAGTAAAAGGAGTGGTCCCATTTTACATTTTTACAAATCCCTTTAATGTCCAACAGAATTCTCATATTTGCTTCTACATTCTGTTGCTATATATAATTCTGGTTAGAGTATATGAAGAACATCCAGCTTAGAAAATATATGTAGTTGGAAAGAGGAGTATTTAATAGTTCTTTCTCCAATAATGGTGGATTTTTTTTTTAATACTACACCAAAACTTTTTGACAATGGTAACTTCTTAAAAGTTAATTGTGGCATAGAAGTTGAAACCATATTAATGAAGTATTTTTTTTTACCTTTACATTTAATTCCATTGATACATCTTTTATGTTTGGGCATCAGCCTCATTTTGAACTTTGTGCTTTAGTCATTTGGGAAATCTTGGCTTGTTGGGTTCTTGTTCATTGAATTGTGTGACATGCTTCATTATACAGTAGCAAAAATTCATATTTATCCATGTCACTATTGATCTCACCAGAAGTTATTCAGAAGCTGTCAAGCTCATAGTGGTAGATACAAATTTTCCAAAATTTCAATTTTCATTTGAAAGTTTGAAATTTCGTCATTAGCTACTCATACTGTCAATTGTTCTCTCTGAAGTGACAGTTTGTCTTTGTTCATTTTTGAGAAAATGTTTGCCAAACACTCAAGTGTGAATGATGATAGTTTGATTGTTGTAGTCTCAAGTAAAAACACTCTTTTGTAAGCCTGTTCACACAGACACACACACAAATGCAAAAATCCACATAGTTTCCTTTACATCTCAAACGGTGGTCCAGGGCTAGAATGACTGTATTCCTTTGACATGCAGCAGAATGTTTTGTCTGTATTTCACACGTTGCTTAACAGATTATTAAGATGTAATGGTCAAGATTTAATAAAATCAATATTTAAAAAGGTTTAAAAAATAAATAATTTTACTACTTTATCAAGTATGTTCTTAAGTAAAATGTTTTTTAGGTTCTGTGTATGTTTGTGTGTGAGCATCTGCTGCAAGTGTGTAATGGGAAGGATATAATCCTAAGTGTAGTCTGAGGTTCCTGCCTTCATTTGTGCAAGGCACTGTCTGCTTTCCCCATTTTTGCTTTTTGCAGCATCAGTATAAACCCAGAAGTATTATTGGGTTGTTGATGGAGTTGTGACCTCGTCTCCCTGAAGGACTTAGAGACCTTTAGCTATTGCTGTTCTGCATAACTCTCTCTCAAAAATACAAGTGATAGATGTATGTACAACTTTCTTTAGCAAAACATTAAGAAAAGCAAACAATAGGAAAATAATTGGGTATTAGTATTCTTACAGTAGGGTTTAATGTATATTTTCATATATATGTGTTTGCAATGACAGATACGTTGTTAAAATGTTGGTAGGTTTTTGTTTCTTATTGAATCTTAGTGTTTCCTTTCAAATAGAGAAGGAAAAGACCCACTCTGGATCTGTGGCTAGCAGACTTTGAAGACACTGACGACTGCTGACCTTAGTTCTCACTTTCACCATGTCAACATTAGAACATACTAATTCTCTGTTTATAATCCTGAAGACTAGCTACTTGGAGTAGATTTAAAATATTTGTGTCTAGTTACAGCTTTTTAAGAGGCAAAAAACCACCAATTTCTCACGAATGCTTGGAAGCATTGCTTTTCTGTAACTGAAAACATCTTATGTTCCCTTTTAGCCAAGAGAGAGAAGACTTAGAGACAGATGCTGTAATTACTATAAGGAGCTTTCTGAAAAAAACCAAGTTAATTTTTAAAGTGGTATCTCTTGAAGAACAGTCATGTCCTGACTGAAGTGAAGAAGCCTTGAGATTTTTCTAGAAAGTAGTCATAAGGACTAATATTTTTGAAGTTATATCTATATTGTCCAGAACGACTATTGGTCATATTTCCTATTCTTGGGGCATTACACATGCTTGGGCATTGTTGATGTCTCAGGCGGCAACATGGATGAATCTCAGAGTTGAGTTTCTGGATAAGAGCCATCAATATGGGTCTTTCATTCTGTTTCTTTTTCTGTGAGATTTTTTCCCCCCTTTCAAAGAGAAAATGAAACACAAAAACTCTTGTGTGTGCTTGAGGTTCATTCACTGCAATCTGAGAAGTGTGGTATTTGGGCTAAGCCTTTGAAGCTTCCATGACAGAGAAATGCTTAGGATGTAGGCACTAAATTTTTCAGGTTGTGGATATTTTTCAGTAGTAGGTGAAAAGCATGCATAATATACTATGCGATCTGGCTCGGTTGGGGAATTGAAACTCTGTTTGATCAAATCAATAACATTTCCCAAAGTGTGGTGGGTTACCAGGGAAAGCACCAGTGTTGGCCAGGAAGATGATTTCAGAAGACACACAGACAGTTTGATTTTAATTATTACATGCATACTTTTATGATTGCCTTCAGTTTACTGATTTCCTTTTAAAACAATTTTACTTAAGTGAAGGAGAGTCTGTTTAAAGAAGAGTTATTAAGTAAATGACAAGGGTGGTAGGTGGGTTGGCAAAATGATTTATGAATTATTGAAGTTTGAGGAAGTTGAAATCATTGCACATGATGAGTGCATTTATTTGCGTATGGAACATTACCTATTAAATGCCTGGCCTGGTCTAGCTTTTGTAGATTCACCAGTCAGTATGAAAAACAAAGTCCCTACTCTGTGGAGCTCACTTCCGGGAAGCATAAATATATAATATTATGTCAAGTATGTAAGTGTTAGAAAAACAAAACAGAGTTAGGGGCTGGAACTTGAGGGAGGTGCTGTTCTAGAGAGAGGCTGAGGAAAACCTTGCCAAAGAAGTTGGGCAGAAACCACCATGGATGGAGTTTATTTCACGTTACAGTCATGCATTGGATGTTTGGCTCTGGAATATAGATAAGACTGGTCAGAGGAAGCTCTGAATTTGGGAATGGAAGTCTTAATTAAAATTTAATAAATGAAGCACATAGCACATATGATAAGACATTGAAGGATACTTTGGGAGCAAGGAGAAGGGAACAGGTATCCTGAGTGATGGGAAATGAGTTTATGGAGATTACCTAAAGGAGGCGATTGTTCTGAAGTAAGGCTTTCAGGGTGAGGAGGTAGCATGGGATGGAGATGTTGGAAGGGCAGGGTCACAGACAGCAGAGGAAATAGCATGTGCATGGGCGTAGGAGTTCTTGTGGGTAGCCCTTGGGAGGGCATTCAGCATCATTCACTGGATGAAAAGGGGACGTGAGGGGAGCTTTGATGTGCAGGTGCACCAGGGTAAAGGCCAGGTATGGAAGGCCAGCATGCTGCCATTGGGCTGGACCTGTGCTAGCCCCTACAGGAGGCTTGGGTGTCTTCCTCTGAGCCATGGGGTTGCACTGGAGGGTTGGTTGTATGAGAGAGATGATGTGTACTTCATTCCAAACCACTCTTATGTCAGTTTGGGGGATAAATTTGAGCAGGATGAGGAGTGGCACTACAGAAACCTTTTCAGGAAAGTTGGAGAGAAGTTTGAGAAGACCCAGGAAGAAGTAATTGACTACAGAGGGTCAATTGGATTTGGCAGGATGGGCATCATTGGTGAATTTAAATCAGCTTAGTCTGTGCAGTGAGAATGGAATCTGGATTTGGAGGCACTGAGGTGCAGAAGGAGGTTGAACAGCTCTAGGCCTGTGTATTAGCAATTTTTAGAGAATCAGAAACCACAAAACACTTAGCAGTAAATTATGGAGAATGCCAAGTGTTTATTCATAATGGGGCTGAATGTCCAGCACTGCTCATAGACCTAGCTAAGATGTCCCTCTGCTTGAACTCAGCTTTTAAACGGTCCTCATTTGGCTCTCTCCCAGGCATCTCCCTCCTTATGGAGCGAAAGATCCACAGGGTTACCCAGAATCTGCCCATTTCTCTAGATCACACTCAATTCTTGGGACCTAGGAATTTGCAGTTCCAAAGGCCCTGAGCCCCCTTTTGAGGCCTGGTTTTGCTTTCTACAGGGGAATGGCCTAATGTGTACACCCAGTCTTGAAGTGTGGACAAAGGGCTGTTAATGGAAGATGGGATGAGGAGAGACATTGCCATGTGGGCATGGGTGTGTTCATATGTGAGATGGAGGCCCCTTGGAATTTGGTTCAGAGCTTGGGGAAAGAGGGAGATGGGCAGGGCATGGCTGGGGCTGGTATCCCTGTACTATTCGATGCTGAGTGGAACTTGGAAAATGCCAAGATTTTTAAAATCACACTTGACTTTCCAGGTTGCTGTGAAGGAATATTAAGACGAGAGAGATAACATATTTCATGTAAAGTGTGTTAGTTTTAAATATTTGGAAAACTAATAGGGAGCTTCTTTTGTATTAGGCACAGCCCTGAGTATCATAATTCTTTTGCATTTGTTGCTTATAATATAGTAATAGTTGGTAGAAGTGTCCAGTTCCTATGAGATGGCTTCAACAGGCTTTTACTAAATAGGAAATGTGTTCAAGACATCAGTTAAGATCTGCTTTACTTTCTACCCATATTCCATGACTTCAGTGTCCCCAAACCCCATAAATGCACATTCAGAGTGTAATTAAATCCATAGTAAGTCCACACAAAAGTCATTTTTAGAAACCAGATTTGAAGAAAGCAGAAGCACCTTATCCTCTTCCCTTTTCCGGGTCAAGGGCAGAAATCACACTTTCCAAATCCCAGCTCTAGACAGTAACCTTTGTAGTTAACTTACAGAATGAGAATTAATGAAAATGTTTCATGAAAATTAGGAAAAATTAAAACACAGCTATCACTAACTTACCAAGGAAGTGTATTAAGAAATTATATGCTTACAAGTTATTTATAAAATCTTGGACATAGTTCTTGATCTGATTAAAACAATACTAAGTACTTCCAGAAAAATTCCTTTCTAGATAAAAAGATCCAAGAAATCAGCATGATCATCAGATTTATCCAATAAAAGAATGGGCGTAGGAAAGAGTGAATTCCAGATAAGTCCTGTGTAATACTCCTGAAAGCTATAAGGTCACCAGTAAATTAAAGTTGGATTTGGGGCCCAGAATCTGTTATGGCCATTTATATTCTCCAAGGCTGGAGGCCAGACTGCCAGAAGCAGGGCTGAGAGCCCCAGGGGGGCGGAACTGAATTTTTTCTTGCAGTTTTTTGACCTATCGTCACAGCCCTAGAATCCAGGAGGTTTGACTAACACGTTTTGGGGGGCTCTGTGCATTATGCCATAAAATTGCATTGCTCGTCTCTGACCAAAGATGAGATCATTTTTCTTAGCTCATGGTTTCAGGCAAGGGCTGCCCTACCCATAGGTGGAGTAGTACTGAAAGACTGGTGTGGAGCAGGAGGAAAACTTAAGATTTTATCATTCAGCTATCCTGTGCCAGCCGGGGCACTGGGTTCTTCCTTTAACTGTCTGTTAATATTCACAAGAACCCTTCAAGAAGGTCAGAGAGGTTAAGGAATACAGCCGAACTCACAGAGTGTAATGAAGGGCAGATGCTGAAGCCATGCAGTTCTCCGTCTGATGCCCTGCTCTGGGCTCTTTCCTTGATATCAAGAGCATCCTTGCCCTGGAAGATGGTTCAGTCTCTTAGACTCATGGCTCAGAGGGGCTTGGAGATGTGCAGTCACAGAATCCTTGTGATGCATGCATGCCTTCTGCTGCTTGTACAGCTGTCCTAAGCCAAACGTATAGAGAGTCCCCCTGGCCTGGATCTGCCACTCTGCTTTAAGTATTCCTCTTTTCTGACTATTGCACATTGAACCATTGTCTCTTACTAAATAAAACATCACTCCAGGAAGATTTTGCTAATAATTTGGTTCAATTTGATGGCATTAGTAAGAATCTAAATACAATGCAACATTGGGGAAAAGAAGAAAAGGGAAAAATCCGGTTCCTGGGGAGGTCCTGGCCTACCCTTTCTCCACTCTCATACCACTTTCTCCCATTTCCCAAATCTTTCCATTGAGGAGGAGATGATGTTTGAGACTGAAGCTGTGCTTTCCTGAGGCTTGGTCAGGTTATAAGAGGACACCTTATTGGAGAAAGCAGAAGAATAGCCACCTAGCTTCTGTCAATTGGGGTCACTAATCAGAGGCTCTGTACTCCTTGTGTGCATTACTGGGGACTAAAGTGCACCTCTCAGGTCATTGACTCACTCTGAGATTGTTCATCCTGAATGAAACTTTCAAAAGTAGAAATGAGCTAGAAGAATGTGCTTTCTAGTTAAGATTTTTTTTTTTTTTTTTTGCATGATGGGGAAAATCATCCCTGAATTTTTTGCATTATTAGTTTGAATTTTCAAAAATCAAAATGAACTAGGGGAATCATCATGTAGTACTGTCTAGAGTGGAGACTTCTTAATGAAAAAAATCATCCATGAATTTTATACCTTATTAAGTTGAGCAAAACTGTTTTTTTCCCCTTTCTCTCTACTAGGTCCCTTAATGTGATGGTATATTTGGGATTTTAAGGTAGAAATGAATTTCTGATATAAAATAACCATTCAAATGGTGAAATGTAAAACAGTGATGCAAGATCAGTCACTCTTGTTATGAGGTATCAAGCTAATATGGTCATAAATGTTAAAGTCAGACCAGAGTTCCAAGAAGTATAGTCTTTACTCAAAAGGAATGCAGGCAGCATAGCTGATTGTCACTAGACAGTAGACATTGATGCCAGGTGATACCTCCCAGGTAGTGCCAGTCTTGCCCATGGTTGTGTTCTCAGGGCCCCTTATAACAAGCTATGTTCAGATTTTTTTTTTTTTTTTTTTGGCACCAGGGATTGAACTCAGGGGCACTTGACCACTGGACCACATCCCCAGCCCTTTTTTGTATTTTATTAGAGACAGGGTCTCACTGTGTTGCTAAGTGCCTTGCCATTGCTGAGGCTGGCTTTGAACTCGCGATCCTCCCAAGTGCTGGGATTACAGGTGTGCGCCACCGCGCCTGGCTAGATTTTTTTTTTTTTTTTTTTTTTTTTTATGGTGGATTTTGCACATTGAAAACTCCTTTGACTCAAATACCAAGAATTTAAAGAGGCTAATACTGGCTTGCTGAGTTTGGACAATACCACTTAGCTCAATAACCAAATAGTATCTCAAATCACCTTGGTCATTTTGCTTTTAGAAAATCGGATTGCTTTGTAGTCTATCTGTGCTGTTGGAGTTTCCCATTTGTCTTTCATTGGTGGGGAAATTAAAGAGGAATCTCACAGTCATTTAATTTGGTTTAGATGGTAGAGATGTAGCTGTGTTGTCCCTGCTCTGAGCCATGCCCACCTGCAGGAAGTGAGACAATGACCCCACCCATCCAGGGCTATGTGGCCTTCCTAGTGCCGTTTCTTCTCCCCCTTCCTACGGGACAGAAGGTTCCGCTGAAGTGTGAGAACCAGCATGAGAATGAGAGAAGAGAATACAAATGACTCACTCCATCTTCCCATCTGCCTTGATGTCAAACTGAGGTCATTTCTCTTTAATGACAAAAGTGACAGGAGACAGTCATAGAACTGCACTTTCAGTTCTTTCATTAGGCCACTTGTTTCCCCAGGACAAGCTCACTCTTTGACTCATCTTCTCCTCCCCAGTTGCAGTAGAATTTGAGTTTCTCAGTCCCATTTGTTTAATCCCTTAATCTCTTGGTTCTGATCATGATCTAAGTAAGACTAAGTTTGCTCTGAGGCTTGACTTCTGCTTGTTGGTGATTGTGGTTCTCAACTTAGGCTTCAAAACTGGACACAGTCAGAGACAGTGGCAGTGGTAGTTGTTTTACAACTTGCAAGGAGCTTTCTCCTTATTGCATATTTATCTATTTACTTATTTATTTTATGTTTTGGTACTGGGGACTAAACCCAGAAGCACTTTACCACTGAGCTATATCCACAGCCCTTTATTATTATTATTATCTTTAAATTTTGAGACAGGGTCTTGTTAAGTTGCCTAGGCTGGACTTGAACTTGCATTTCTCCTGCCTCAGCCTCTTGAATCACTGAAATGACAGGCATGCACCATCATACCCAGTTTCTTATTGCATTTTAAATTCAGAGTAGTCCTTTCGGTTCCTAGAATGAGTTCTATTCATCCCATATTATAGCAAGAAAGGAAGGCTCAGAGCAGATTGAGGGCTAGCTGTTTAGCTAGTTAGTGTCTAGCTCTAAATATTTATTCTATCATTTTCTTCACTAACCATGGTGTTGCCCATCACCACTGCTATGTCTGTGAGAAGAATTTTTATCTTTATTTTCAGCTGGAAAACTCTGAGACTTTAAGAAACTTTTTTCCCCTTGGTAATCCATCAATTTAGTAGCTGAGCCGGATACCAAGCAGAGACCTCCTTGTAGGTCACACTCAATCCCTAACAAGTCTAAAGGAAAAAGCAGGGCCTTTAATATACTCCTTAGTGGAGATAAATCCTACAAAATTATATTTCAGCAGCAAAATAGACAAGCACAGTAATTTTGGTGTGAAATGTGCAAAATCTTATTTACAGAACATCTCATGATGCTGTTCCCAGATGTCTTTTTAAAGAAAATTTTAGTTACATGCAAAGAAACAGAAAAACCAGGAATATAATTGGTAAGAAACATAAATCTGTCCAAAAAAAAAAAAAAACAACAATTACAACAACTTGATGAGATATATATTTTCTCAACATCAGCATAAAAGAAAGAACATTCTGATCCAGAAATGGTATGTAAGTAAATAAACTTTAATTGGTTTGACAATGCCCCTTTTCCTGGCAGTGCCAAGAATCCTAGCATTATAATTACATAGTTTTGGGCAGACATGTGGTTTCCATTAAAAAAGACTTGTGATTGACTGAGTTTCATGAGGCATGTCAGAAAAAACACATCGATGTCTTTATAAGAGGGAAAGAGAAATGGATCTCAATGTATTTATAACTTCACAAGATACACATTCACAAATAGTTTCGAAAGGGCATACATTTCTTTAATTCTGGTGAGAAAATCATTAGGGAAAGCCACTGGGAGCATTTTGGCCTCCATTTCTGCATGAACACATCACAGTGACTGTCACTGAGGTAAATAGGATACTTTTCCTGGTCTTACAAGGATTTATTTAAGGGATATGGTAAGGAAAGTCTTAGTCGAATAAGCTGTTGGCTTCATGGGTTTAAACATCCCCTTTTTACCCTTTAACTGGTTTTGCCATTAACAAAAAGATTTTTCAGATCCATTCTCTCTTAGCAGGGTGTGGTGTGCTGAGCCAGGCAGGGCTTATGTTATATTCCTCCTCCCCCTCCCCCACCAGAACTTCTTAAAAGAAAAGGAAACAGAGACTTGAGGAAGTTAGCAAGCTGCTGAGGGTCTTAGAGCTAGCTAAATTAAATGCTTTTAATTTTTAAAAAGTGTTGCAAAATGTTAGAGAAGGGTAGATTGAGCAGGTGGGGAGGAACATTTGAAACTTTGCCTTCTGCATATGCTAAGCTGTACAGGTAATGCAGATAAAACTTATGAAATGGTTGGAATTTGATGTGTAGAAGGATGAAACTGGGTGGGTTGGAGAACAATGAATCTCCAATAAGAACATTTAAACCCAAATCTAAAGACTTGCCTTAATCACCCAAGTGACTACAATATTGAATAGTTTATTTTCTGCTTTTGCATAAATACTTTCGAGATGACAAACATTTTTAGGTCTGCCAAATACTGTCATCTTTTGGCAATGTTAGCATCTCAGGCTTGATATATTTTCTTGACACCAGAACAATTGTGTGTGTGCATGCTTTTTCTTTTCTTGAAAAACATTTTGTCAAGAAGTAGTGGCAAAACATGTGGTAGTGTTTTTAAAAAGACTATCTTTACAAAGGCATCTCTTGCATAAAATATGAGATTTTTTTTTAATTTTGAAAATGAACCAGTGACTGCTTCTTCAATGGAACGTCTAAAGTCATTTTTGTAAGTGATTCAGATATTTTTAAGTAACCATCTGGTATGCTGGAGTGGATCTGCAAAATATTGTCAACTGAAATTAATGAAACAATGATGGCCTATGATGTCATCAATAATAAAAATAACAGTGACTAATAGCCACAGTTTATCAACGACTTACTACATGCCAGGCACTGTCCTCCGTGGAGCATATTTATTTAAAATTCTCAGTGGGGCTAGGAGGTTGGGATTATTTAATCCTATTTTACAGATGGAAAAATTAAGGTTCAATAGTACATTGTCCAAGATCACCAAGGTAGTAAATGGCAGAGCTGTGATTTATGACCTCTTCCTCTCCCTATGACGTCTGTTATTCTTTTTGCAGACTGAACATTAAGACACATAGCAGGTCCTATGACT
Source organism: Tamias sibiricus (assembly GCA_025594165.1). NCBI lineage: Eukaryota > Metazoa > Chordata > Mammalia > Rodentia > Sciuridae > Tamias > Tamias sibiricus. Next base: position 20,937,665 of record CM046662.1, read on the forward strand.
GAGGCTGTGTTGGGATTCATTTGTGGAGTTCTCACACACCTCACTGACTCTTGCAATCAATTGGCTTATCAGTGTGGAGGAAAATGGAAAATGATGGATTTCATTGAGATTAGCTCACATCTGGAGTTAGATTTTTTTTCTGACATACAAACCAGGAAAATAAAGGGCTTTGAAGGACCACGTGATAACCAAGCATCATAATTCTATTAGTTTATGCTTTTACAGTTCTTATATACAGATGTGAAGATACATTCCTGTCTGCCCATTCTTCTTGTAATTCTGATTCAGAGATACTATGCATAGTCACAGCTGAGCAGAACAAGGCGCAGGGAGGTTAGGGACTTGATTGAAGTCACTCAACCAGATTTTGTTTAAGGTTAGAAATGAGACTCTCTGATTCGGATCCCAGATCTATGAAGAGCCACACTTGCTTCTCAGAGCCAAGCCTGGCTATTTCCCACAATTGTACTAATGTACATATTGCCACCCTCTTGGTGTCACCACTTTATTTCAGACCTGTCTTTTACAGTCACCCTCCAACCTAGCTTCCTGCCTACAACAGTTTCTTCCTCTAATCAATTCCTCCACACTGCAGCCAGGGATGCCTTCTTTCCAGTGCCTCTTTGGTTATGCCTCCCTCTAACAGAGGAACTTTCACAAGCTTCACACCACCAGGATTGCTGAATGTTGTCCCCAAACCTTCCTGCTATGCACTCAGAGCCTGGTGAACCTGGGATGTCCAGCGTGCTCCCTATTCAGCAGAACAGTGCTCTCACAGTGTCATGGTGGTGTATTTCCAGTTGTGTGCTCTGGACTGTCCCACTTGCACTTTGCAGCTCCCAGCACCTCACCCCCTGTTGAGAATCCCTCCCATGCTGAACTAGGAGGTCTGTGCTTTGCTTCCTCTTTGAAGCTTTCTGATCTGTTTCTTCATTGTCCCTTTCAATGGCTCCGCTGAAATCCCATTTCTTGCCTGGCTCTCTCAGATCACTCATCATTTTCACCTTGGACTCTAGATGTTTTTCTATGTTTGATTCCCCCTGCTGACATGGTAAGCTCCAGAAGCGTCACACCATCTAGAACTTTGCATAGAAATAATGTGCCCTTGGCACTTAGCTGAGCAAGTCAACAGATATGGTTTGGAAAGGAGAAAGGAGTGATTGTGGCATGTCTCGGATGCTGTTATAATAAATTAATACTTCTTGAGTGAACGAGCATGTGAATGAATGGTTGTGATCGGCACTTGACCTCTTATAGATCCTTCCATCATCTTATGAAGGGGAGTAAGAAGTGGAAGTTTCTAAGCAGTGGCTCCTCATCTTTTGTTCTTGGTGCTCATAGCTACTCAACTCTCATGACAATGAACTTGGGTTCTGAGCTGCATACAAAGGAAGAAGGACTCCAGTAAGAAAAGCCACAGCTCCTGCTCCAGGTTTCTGTGTGCTGCCATCACAGGGCTGTCTGTGCTTGGTTTTAATTGGTAGTGGATTACAGTGATGACGGTGACTAAGCACTTGGCCGAGGTTTTCAAGAGCCTCATGGCCATTCGTATCCATCATTTGATGTCAAGAGATTTGTGTCCACTTTCCAGTCTGACAAGAAATTGCCTATCATTTGACACAGGAGCAACCATCTCCAGAAGTCTGCATTCGGTCATCATGAATTTCATTAAAAACCTAGAGGCCCAGCCCTCTGACCTGGGGATGGAGGAGGAGGCAGGCAGAAAAGCCCTCCTTTTCTCATTTGTTCCTTTTTGTTTCTTGCTAGAACAAGCAAGATGCAGACCACAGAGTTCCAGCTGCTGTGATATTGAGGCTTATGGCTCAGTTAAGTGTTGGAGGTGGGCAGGAGGTTTCACTGGGTACCAGAGAACCAGGAGTCCACACATGCTATGTAGTATGCTCAGATGCTCACTGGATATTTCAACCATGTTCCTCTGAGGTAAAAAGAGGGTCTTAGCCTATAGTAGGCAAGACCAGTGGCAGCCAGAAGACACACAGGGACTGGAGGGTTTTCTGTTGAAAGAGTGCAGGAGCCAATTCCATCAGAGATGCCAGCTGCTGAATGAGGCAAAGGGAGAGGGTCCTTTAGGGTCCCTTTGATAATTGAAAATTAGATTTTGTTTCCTTCTCTCTGTATTATGCCGTTGATTATATGTTGCCTAAGTCTAAGCCAGAAGGAGAGAAATGGAACAAAATAGTTAAAGTAGGCATCTGTCCTTTGAATCAGTGAGGGGCCACCTTAACAGCCTATGATCTCCTTAGTATTTATATTATTACTGATATGTTCTGGAAGGCACGTTCAGAACAATGGGGCTTGTTTAAAGACTCTTGGAATTGTAGCTGTTGTTACCAGAGCAACCCTATCCACCCAACTCTTCCCTTCAAAGATAGACTGGTAAGTGTTATCAGGCAGGGCCCTGTGCTTACAAGCAATAGAAGCTGACTCTTGACAACTTAAGAGAAAGGGATTTATTGGAGACATAATGGGTAGGTTTAAAAGTCAGAAGGAGAGTTGAGTAATTAGGTGTTGGAGATGAGGATGTAAGGCAGCCCTGGGGACCTGGGTCATAGGAAGTAACTATCTCTTAAAATGCTACCAGCTGAAGGCCTCGGCTCCTACTATTTCCTCCCCTCTGTCCCACTGTTTTCAAAATTTAGTGTCTAGGGAGAGAGAGTTGGATTGACCTGACTTGGTTATCAGTTCCCCTGAGACTGTGAAGAATGGACCATGGGAAGTTCTTGAAAGGAAAAGTTACAATTATCAAGAACAGATTGGGGGATTGAATAGGAAAAATAACAGACATTTACCAGAATGGGTCAGACCCATGCAGATGGGCTATGGCTTCTTCTGTCTTTGTGAGCATATATATTCATTCATTCATTTATTCATTCTACTTACTTCAAGCATCTGTTATGGGCTAGATAAAGTGCTTGATGCTGGAAGTACAGTATTTAATAATTCAGTTGTCCATGCTATAAAATATGTTTCAGAGTTAGAGGAGTTGGGGAGAAGGCCTGCTCCAGTAACCCCTTGAAACACCATTCCCAGCCCTAGTGAGTCTAGAATGTGACAGAAGGACCCTTAAACCTCTCACTTTCCTCCAGGAAGTTCACATTTCACCATCCCAGCTTCTAACTTCTAGTCACACACTAATTGCTTCTAGTAATTTTCCCCCTAAGTATTTATCCATGCAGTTTGCAATTTATTAATTCCAAATCATTTATGTTTCTTCAGATGTGTTCTTACATCTTTTTTTTCTGAGCAGTTAGTTGTGTTATGATCCTTATTAAATTTTTAGGTGCTCTTGGACACATGTAATGTTTCTCCATTTCGTGGTCTTCCCTACCCACATCCTCCTTGGAAATTCCAGAAGAAAGTATAGGCTCTCATCTGTCATATGATGTAATTCCTGCACTGCTTACCTCATCAGGTTGTTGGGGGGATCAAATGAAATACTGGATGTTAAAAGTCTTTGAAAAATTAAAAGTGTTCTTACAGCCCATGGAGTATGAGGAGTCCATGACTTTAGGGTGGAGGGGGTGAACATGAGGTGTAATGACTCCAAATAAAGGTAATAAAAGGATACCCATGGTAATCCACAGTAACCCCATTGTCCAGTGTTTATTATACTGCAGGTGTGATGCTAGGCTTTCCCATGGATTATCTCACATCATGTCCTCCCACTAGTAGAGTAGGAGATACTAATGCTGCTTCAATATATAGGTGAAGAAAGGGAGGCTTGAAAGAATGAACTAGCTTGACAAAGGGCACATGATTGATGCATGAGAAGGCTGGATTTTAATGAAAATATGTCTGTGTTATCTTCCTAAATAATTTAGTTAAACACTGCCTCTCTTAGTTCTAGGATGGGAAGTTCTATGGTGTAAATGCTCGCCTAATGTAGCAGCACATGCCTGTAATCCCAACTACTCTGGAGGCTGAGGCAGGAGAATTGCAAATTTGAGGATGGCCCGGGAAACTTAGCAAGATTCTGTCTAAAAAGAAAAAAAATGCAAGGGTTGAGGCTAACAGTGGTAGAGCACTTGCCTAGCATGTAAGAGGTAGTACCACAGTGGGTGGGAAGGGGGAAGTGGATGCTAGAATCAGTCTTAACTTCCCAGATTGTCCTAACTATGTGATATAAGTCAAGTCACTGAGTCTCTCTGACCCTCAGAGTCCTCATTGTGAAATGAAGACAATGATAGTACCTTATGCATAGAGGCGTTTATCATAGAATTATACAAGAAAAATTATAGAAATAGTAATAATAACCATTAATAATTGGGTGGTGAAAAAATTGAATTACTAGGTTACAGAATCAGGCAAGGATTACATAAACCTGGCAAACATGCTGAAATTCTAAGGAATTTCCTCCCTGCCTCCCCCAACCTCCCAACTTAGAAATCCCCCAAGTGATTAGCTCTCTGACTCAAGTTTGGTCTCAGATGCATTTGGTTTGATCTACTAAATATTCTTTAAACATTTGGATTAGATGTCAGCATCATAAAGTCAGCTTGCACATTCAAATCTATATACCTGATTTTTTTTTTATAAAACCGGAGAGGTATAATAATCATAGGCTTACACCCCTGCCTGCCAGCCTCCAGCTGTTGCTGATTTTACCGCTCTCTTGACGTGGAGATGCTACAATTCTGATCATTCTTGTGGATGCTGGAGTTTGAGAGCCATTGGTCAGCCCAGCAGAGCTGGGGTATGAGGTAGGAGTGACTCCCTTAATGAAAAGCCTCTAGTCCTGAATTGAACCTGGACTTGTCCAGGGCTTGTCATCTGTGTTGACTTGCACCTGCCATACCTTGAGGTAGATAGCAGCCCTTGTTGCAAACCTAGGAAGGAGGAAATGAAAAAGAATAGCAGAGGGAAAGGGATGGGAAACATGTTGTTTCTTAATTAATCCAGGAAAGGAGACAGGGGCTGGGAGAGAAGGGTTGGCTTGCAGCTCGGCATTTATCACGTACGCTGTTGCCCCCTGACCTGAGGGCCCCTGCTGGACGGAAGAGCCAGGCTGCTGGGAATGGCTTTGCTGATGTGCTATTCCTGGGGTAAGTGGTTATTGATGAAGGGGCTTAAGTGGTATGTGGAGAACACAGCCTTCCAGCTAATGCTCTGGCCTCTGCTGGGCACTCCATCTCCGGAGCTCTGAGCCATCGTCCTCCCCACTCTTGGATTCAGGGACTGAACTTCATGAGACCCAGTGGTATCCAAGTTAAGGAATCATCCCTTCTGCCTTCTCTTTCCCAGATGCAGGACTAAGATTTAGAAAGCTGTGCTGTCTCTCCAGGACTCCTGACGTTAGGCTCTGATGCTTCTGTTTTAGTGGCTTTATTACTGATCTGAGGAGTAGAAAAACAGCACATTAATGGCTTTTGTGGAGAGTGGTGATTTGGGAGCTGTTACATCAGCAAAATTCAGAAAGAACATACAGACCCAGAACTTTGAAAAAAAAGGAGGGAAGGTTAATAATAAGTTAAAAAAAAAAAGTAAAAGCAGGAAGTAAACAGACTTTTACATTTCTTATGTATATTTTTTAGTGGAGCATCAGAATTCAGAAGATTTTAGGGATCATTTCTCCCAGTGTTTCTTAATCATGGCCTTAGATTAGAATTTCCTGGGAATCTTTAAAACAAATATTGATATCTAGTTCCTGCCACTGGAGAATCTGAAATAATTGGTCTGAGGTAGAGCCCAGGCATTTTTTACAAGGTCCCAAGGTGATTATAGTGTGTAGTCAGGTTGAGAACATCCATCTAACTCTTTCACTTAATGGTCAAGAGAAGTGATGTCCAGTTAACTTCCACACAATCACAGTGCTGGCCATAGGTAAACCCAAACCTGCACTGTCAGGTTTCTCGTGCAGAGTTCTTTCTTGGATACAGTTTCCTGGCCAGTACCATTCTTGTACCAATCCCATGATTTTTGTTATATCCTTATATCATCTATACTATTTTCAAAAATAAATATGCTTACATTGACTCACTCTTTAAACTTGAATTTATGGGAAAAGGAAACTTTGCAATGCTGTATAAGTGGCAGTTCAGCTTCACCAAATTAGTTCAGGTAATCACCAAATACACATGTTGTCCTCTTGTAGCTGGACACTGTAGCCTGTGGTAATTCTGCTAAACATGGAGGCTGTCAAGTGCAAGGTGTTCAATAAGTGCCAGCACCAAACTGAGACTCCTGCACTGACTTAATCAGAACAATTAAGAGGGAATTGAAAAGGAAACCACTTTCTCACTCTGTGTCTTGATGTTACTTAATGTTCGTTCCTATTGTGTCACTAAAATCGCCCTGAATGCACTATTGGTATTTTTTTTTTTTTTTGCCTTTAAGGAGTGATGGCAGTAGTTATACAACAATAAAAAAGTGTGAAAGAAGATTAAATATCCACAAAATAGAAAAATGAAGTGTCAACTCTGGTCATCAGACTAGGAAACTTAGAGAATAAAATCTAGAAAACTAAGTAATCATGAATACCATCGTAGAACCAGTTTTCAAAGCAGGTGAGAATATTAGCAATTATGGTTTGGGCTGCCATTGGCATTTTATGGTTAGCTGACTTTGTAGACAGTGGTCCCAACTGAAGAAGGGAGCTGAATTTAGAGGCGATGACTTTATGCCATCTTTTTGGGGTTCCAGGTATGACTTGGAGCTTTATGAGATTCACGAGAAGGAATTAAGTTCCTAATTAAAGAACTCAAGTATTATCACAGTAACCAGCATTTTAATCTTATTTATTATTGTTGGATTTCCATTCAAAGAGATGTAGTTCTGTTTTCTCTATTTGGTCATGCACATGTGTGTGCATGCACACACAGACACACAAACACAAAGTTTTAAGGATGAGGTTCAACTCAGATGAAGTGCTGAAATACTCTCAGATATTCATTTTAAAAGTGCCCAGCCCAGAACCTGTTCATTGTAGGTTTTGGTACATTCTCAGGCCTGGTCATCACCTCCTCCTTCCCTCCACACCCCGCTTCTACCCATGCATCCACATTCACTTTACACATTATTCCCTTTGAGTTTCCAAAGGCATTTAGAGCTGATGGGGAGTCTTAGTCTTCCGGTCAATACTCTTTGATACATTTACCTAAATGGCATGTTGTTCTTCATGCCATTGCATCTACACAATAATTAAATGTACCTTCAAACAGTATTGAAGGTAGGTGGTCTTTGAACTTATTGCTTAATTAGTTCAGGTTTGTCGTATAGTTTCCCATCACCATGGAATCAATACTACTCTAAAGAATCTCCTACCAGTATTGGAAAAGGATGCCTCTTGCCTCCATGCATGGATGCAGTGGAATTCAGACTGTGTTGTAAATTAGACATATTGGAAATATCAAGTCAGTCATACTTTCAGAGAGCTTGATAGCCACTGTGTCTCTTCAAAACACACTTCTGTATACATAAAACTCCCCTCATGCTTCCTTGGGGGGCTGTTGTTCCTTCGTTCTTTCCTCCCTACTGCCTAAGACATGTTGTCTTCTTTCATGGTTAGTAAGAATTTCAACCCAAGGAAAGATAGGGCTTTTTCCAGGCTTGCTGCCAAAGGGAACCCTTGTGCTATTTTACCACTTTCTGGGCTGTCAAAATAATTCAATTGAAATGAAAAGTTGGTATTTTTTCTGACAAATCTCTGCCACATTGCTGAGAGAGAAGATGGGCTGAGGAGGGACCCCCTGAGATGGATATCCAGGGCCTCTTAGATGAAAGGTGACATGTGGAACCAGGTGTCATGGCGAGGGTCCTGTCTCAGTTTTGCCCCATAAGTTCACAAAGCATTCCCTAGCAAGAGACCCCACCAGGAGGACTTCATGGCTTGGTAGGTTGGATTTCCTTCCAGGGTCATTCTGGTTACAGCACAGGATGCTGGGTGGAAGATTGCCTCTTATTAGGCCTCAATATGTATGTTTTCCCTTAAACACCTATGGGGTTGTATTCTATGATTTAAGAGATCATGGATATTATTAAGTTACTTTTAACTAGGGAGGTACTTTCAAAAAGAGCAAGCTGGATTTGTGATGGAAAAATCCGAATATAGCAAAAAAAATAATAATAATAATAATAATGCCCTTCAAGTGAATGCCTTGTCAATAGGAATTTTTGCTTTGATATTAATTCATTTTTTAACAAATATTTATCATGTATCTTCAATGCAGCAGGCGATATGCTAGGATCTGTGGACACTGCAGTAACTAAGACAGAATTAGGGCTCTTGAGTAGTGCAGCCTAATCTTGCTAACCTTTCACCCCCACTGCCCAACACAATCCTGACATACAACAGCCCTTCAACACTTGATAGCTGATTTGAATGGAAAATATTCCCAAGTGCATCCTTTCCTTCTCTGTTTTTAAACTTTGGTCAGTCTGCATAATCTGCACCTTTGATTGAGCCTTACTGTGCAAATAATACTATTAGTAACAACTGGAGCAGCTAATATTTATTTAATAAATGTCAAACAATTTACATTCATTAGAGCATTGTCTCAGGGCACTTCTCTGTTTGACCTAGGATTTGTAAAAGTATTTCTAGGCATAGTCTAAAACCTATCTACCTTTGTTACAGAGTTTCAATTAGTTTGTGGTTTGGTTTGGGCTCTTGTAATTTATTTTGACTCCTCTTCCCCAAGCTATACATTAATAATTAAATCCCACATCTGTAGCCCATTTTAGGTGCGTAGTAGGTCCTCAACTAGGTTCTGGTTGAGTGAACTGCATGAAATTTTCAAATGGTGGAATCGGGAGCTTTATCCAGCTAGATCTTGAATCAAGTATCTCAGATCTTTACAATAGTGATTTAAAGTCATTGTTCGACCCTGTTTTCCTATGTGTGTCTACTGGACCTTTGATTTTTTTTTTTCTCTGTAAGATTCTTGCGGCAGGGTTTTGATGAAATATTTAAAACAAAACAATAGCAATTGTTTCAATTCTGTCCTTGCAGTTCTGCAAAGAAACTTGTGCTGTTTTGCTGGGAGTTTGTGGATTACATCATATATACAGCAGCAAAACAAAACCTTTGAAAATACAGGACTCAGAGCACTTGAACATTTATAAAGTATTTAAAAATTAATTTTTAATGAGTCTTAATATTTTAATATTGTACTGGATCTTAAGTAAGAAAAGTTGTTCTTGTTTTAGGCAGTGGTGTACAATATTACTTCATGGGATAACATTTAATTAAAATGCACTAATTTATGTATTTGTTTATTAGCTTTATCCCTAAAGCAGAGACCTCTGCATGATTTTATGAAAAATGTAGACAAGGGTGTTGGTACCACTAATAAAGTGAAATTAAAATAGGTAAAAACGTATGCTTTTGCTTTTATAACTTTACAAGACCGAACTTTAAAATGTTGATTTGACATATAATAAAAATCACTTTTCAGTGAAAAGATTAAACTCCCATGAAAACAACCTTCTGTTTTTCTAATTTCCTTTGGCTTTATTAGGTTTTACATGATTTGTTCTTGTCTCAAAACATTTTCCCTCATTTCTGTAATTGCTAGAGTCATTTTGATGCAAGGATTTGCAGTGAAAAAAAAAAAAATCCAACTTTTTTTTCAACATTTGGAAATAGTTACCCTCATTCAGTATGGCCACTTTGAGTACTGATGTAACAAATGAGAAACACCTTATTGCATAGTACGTATTCTTTGCTGATTTTGCTTGCTCTTAACTTAGATTTTACGCTTCTCAAGATTGGAGCCTGTTTTTCTGAACTTTGGTTGCAGTTTTAAACATCCTTCATATTTTAGAAACTGTCAATAATATTATAGCCTCAACCTCATTATTATGAAACTTTTTAGCTTCTTCTTTTTTTTTTTCCTAAAACACTATTTAAATCTCTTGATATAGGCATGGAGAAGAAAATGGGAAGGAATATCATACTTTGGCTTTTCAGAGCTTTATTCAAATGTTCTACATTCCAGGAAGCAAATCCCTAATGTTTTTAACTCTTCTTTGTGCCATGGGTAGACCTTCAATAACATCATGCGTCTTGTCTTTCCGACTGAAAACAGATTCAGAATGCATTGAAAGGGGGAACTGCTCTGAGATATTTTCTCTCCATTCTTCTTTTGCTGGTTATTTATATTCACACTTCCTCACTTCACTACATTCCTTAGTAAACAGCTTGCAGGGGGGTTGATGTTTGTTAATGAACTGTCAATAAACACATGTTCTCCCTGACTTCTTAAAGAAGACTATTTTGGGGGTGAGTGTGCTGGTTTCCAATTCCTGTTCGCGCAGTGGAGACAGAGAGAGGCATCTTGGCTTGGACCCGGCTTTGAAGCTGGGCAAGCAAGGCTCTCAGTCACGTGGTAGAGGCACCGTCCTTGTGTGGGGAGGAAAGTGGCAGATTTTGATAGAGAGCGTGCCAGCAGCTATTAGGAGGAAGTCGGGAAGTGTTTGGAAACAGGGCTGCTAGCATTCCCAACAAAGCTGGAGAAGTCTCTCAAAGAACAAAAGGCGAACACACACACCCAGAGCAAGGACTTTCTTGTCTATTGACATGACAGATGCGAAGTGAGTCAGAGGCTGGCCCAGGTTTGGAGAGGGGACAAATAATAACATCTTTGTTGAAAGAAAGGGGGTCCAGTTTTTTTCTTTTCTTTCTACTGTTCTTATTCTGTCCTTGACTCCTTTTTTCTCTGTGTAGCTAAATACCTCCACTGAAGTATCTAATGAAGTCCTTGTGACTGGAAAATACCAATAGGGAGGAACCTCAGTCATTTGAAAACATGAGCCACGCCAGCTTGTGTGGGCAGAGGGGCCTGAGGTGGGCGAAGGTGAAGGTACCAGAAGATTGCCCTTTTGTTGTTGGACCTAAACTCCAAAGGAATAAGAGAAACTTAGAACAGCTTTTAACCAAAACCATTTATACTTTAATTGGTGTTATTACTACCTTCTATTCATTTGAAGCAAATTGTCCCAGGACAATAATTCTGGAAATTTTTGCTTTGGTTAAAAAAAAAAAAAGTTGAATTTCCCAGTATCCTTATCTGTTTTTTTTTTCCTTAAAAATTTCATGCATTGTTAGGGAAGAAAAGTCTAGTCTAACTCACAAATGCATCCTTATTCTCATGTATATTTGATACTGGCCCCAGTCTAATCTGATAAAGTGCACTTTGCCTGTGGTGTCTTACAATAAGCTGGCTGCATTAGTGCCGGGAAAAATCAATACCGATTTATAATTTACCATCGCAAAAACCTATCACTTTTTATGACCCTCCATCCTGGCTCATTAATATTACATTAAAAACACACACACCCACTGCAACAGGGGGAAATTGTAGCTTGTCAGGTTTACAGCCATAAAGAAACCTTTAATTGGGCTTTAGTTTGGGAATTCAGGCACAGATTTTGTTTATTTGTTTTATTTTTAATGTACCATGTTTACCTTGGTGGATTTTAAGAGGATGTATAATATACCTTTCTGTTTCTCTGAAAAGATGGAGAAAAGCACATCATAGAAATTCCGAAATACATTTTCACATAGGTCTCATAATAGTCATTTTAATAGTCCCTGATAATATTCTCTGGTCTCCTCTAGTCTCTTTCTCACTTTCTTCTTTTTTTCTGTTTGTGTAACATGGGATTTTATTTTCTCTTCATTGAGACATTGCAGCTGATGGTATTTCTCTTATCTTTTTGGTTTGTCATAGTTGATATTTATCCCACCCCCCAGCAGATCACGAAGAAGCTAAAGGCCATCTTTTGCATTGTATGTCTCCCAAAGAAAGAATGCATATTTGATTTTTCTTCCACACTGAACGGAGACTATCACACTGACCCTGCCTGGAAGCTGAACCATTCTCCTAGTGCTTGGTATTCCCCAGCAGAGAACTGTAGAACTGTTGACAGTGTGTGTGTACGTACATACATGTGTGTGCATGCACATGTGCATGCGTGTGTGTGCTTGTGTTCAATTCTTTCACCTTAAAGAAGCCCCCAAAGGAAAATTAAACAACAGTCTTTGCTTCATCAAGTCTATTAAGCAGCTTTGCCCTCATGTGTTTTTCGACTTAAAAGTCTTATATCTAAATTCTTTCCAGATAATGTAAAAAAAGAAAAAAAAAATGATGTCACTGTTTATGTTGGCAGCAGCCAGGTGCTCTATTTATTTCATACTATTCAAATAGTTTCCAGGGAATTTTTCCTGTTAAAATCACGAAGACCCAGCCTTACCAGTTGGCTTTGCCCCTTCTCCCTGGCTGCCTTCAAGATGAAGGCTTTCTGCCCTTCTCAGGGAGAGACAAAATGAAGTGCAAAGCAGACCCAAATAAATAAATAAATAAGGAAGGGGGAATTCAGTGTGTTCTCAAGTGTGCAGTAGATCCACACCATGCAGCAAATCCATGTCGTGATTGGGTTTTTAAAAGACGTCCGCCTTGCCCCTGACTGACAGGGCCTATTGATTTTTTAGGTTTCTGCCGTCATCGGTTTCCAGCCTCACAGCGGCCGCATGTCGGGGGTCAGGGCGCACCGGGGCGCAGTGAGCCAGCCCTCGCCACTTCCCCAAGTGAAGGGTTGCTGAAAGAAAATCAATCATGTCATAAGTGAGAAGCATCAAAAATTTTCCCCCTGTATGGCCAAGGCCCATCAGCCTGTCTCCACTCAGTAGCTAAGGTTAGGCATCTGTCAAGTCAGACTAGGTGAAAAGTATTAGAGATGCCAGTTAACCCATGGGTAGGCTGCAGAGGCGTGAGGCTGCATCTTCCCTTTGTCTGGCCATCCGGATGACAAGATTGGCGTTTTCACTTAATTTTTGAGCTGGAATCACCCATTTTCTCTCCATTTAGCCTCTGCATCTCTCTCCCTCCTCTCTCTTTCCTCCTCCCCCAGGCACAATGGACTGGGGCCTGAGACCCTGTGTATTTATAACTACCAGACCCAAAATGGATGCTTTCCCTGTGCAGCCCACTGGGAGGTCTGTGCCTTTGTGTTTCCACGAAGTTGCAGAGTGCGTTCCCCTAAACAGCAGACTGTTTGCCACTCCTTTCCTGTCCCACTTTGGAAACACACATGACACAAATAAGTTTAGTTGTGAAATTAATGGTGCATATCACATGGTACAAATTTTATTTGGCTGCTGTGCTGATTTTTCTGGATTGTCAGGTGTCTCAATTTTCTTCCTGTTCAACTAATTGGAAGAACATACTTTTTCATTTCTCAGAGAAATGATCAGGAATGTGCTGTTCACTTCAAAACTCTTTCTTGGATTTTTTAGAGTCCAAACTTACATAATGAGATTGTATGGTCTGGCAAAAAGAATCCTTGCTAATTGTCTAGCTTGATGAACCCTTTGACAGGTACCTTCTAGTTCTCAGTTTGGTCATTTGCTAGAGTACAATGATAGGTACCTTTCAAAATATAAATTATTAATTAGGTTTTTTTGTGGGACAAATAATAGAATTTGATTCATATATTTTAGATGACTTTTTCTAATCAATAAGGTTCACATCAATAGTTTTGTTTGCACATTTGGTTTGGACAGGAAAGGTGGGGTGAACTGGCTGGCTGGCTGCTCTCACTGTGTGGACACCTCTGTACAGGAACTTTCAGGCGTGTCTCTGTTGGTTGATGCTGGTTCTATGACAGTCACTGTCATTTTAAGACCAGTTTGAAAACTGCTGAAAGGGCTTCTCTTTGGGAAATCTGCAGGAGGAGTTCACTTGGGTGTAGGGGCAAATTTTAAGATCTCTCTCTTGGCTTGGAACAACCACATTAGGAACATTAGAAGAACCTGAACATGAATTGAACTGAGAGCTTTGTTGTAACTTTCCACACCTAAATTGACATTCACCGCCTGAACCAAGATGTATACTCACTAATAAATATTTTAGCTCTCTATGCCTCAGTGATTACGCTGGCCATTCCATACAGATAAAAAGACAAAATGTTTCTTTAATCAGTACTGTGATGTGAGACTGTTAAGGTAATAGTGTTTGAAACTATTAGAATCTCAAAGATATTGACTGGCTTGCTTTTGGCATGGCAATTATAATTACATTTTTAGGTTACATTTTATGGGTTTATACTAGTTATTCTAACATAAAAGAAATTGCTGTCCAGAATTTTAACAGAGGGGGGAATGATCGAGGTTGAAATCCTCAGCAGCGCAGGCATCAGGGGCTGCTAATATACGATCTAATTGTGATCAATACTTTCTTTTCTAGTTTCTGTAATGACAAGGCCTTTGCAATAAAAACACTACCATCTTTTTGAAATCCACAGAATGATAAATGACCCAGGCCAACTTGGGGGAGAAAGTGTAGTGTATTTTACATTCCCAGTGATTTATTGTGGGTTTGTACACATAGCTGGTATGAAATCAAGCTCAGGAAAAGGAGGAAAAGTACCCAACAAAGAAATCCATTCTGCCTGAAATGCCTAGGTTAAAGTCCCATTACCATTGACGTGAGCTAAGTACTCTCATCAAGAGGCTTAGGAGCCCTCGAGTATTTAGATTCTTTTTGTATCGTTACAGGAAAGGGGGAAAAGCTAACACAATGAACCACTACTTTGCAACGTATGAATGGGTAGGTCAGCCAAACTCATGTGGAACATAAAAAGGACCAATTTGATTCTGTCTTGACAATAAATGAAAGCTTGGCTTTGAAGGTACTCTTAGCTGGGTCTATTTTCTTTCTGAAACAGTCTATTGGGCAGGCTCTGAGAGGCAGGTTATTTGAGGTGTAAGAAAAGAAATCTGCTCATTTCATTAACTATTAGGGACTTAACTTCCTTTGCTGTAAAGCTGAGTCCAATCATCTCGGACCTCCTTTCACCCATATGGGTGTACATTGCTGTCCTAATCAAACCCAGCTGGTCGTTCAGACCCAACAGGTAAAGTTTGTGAGGAAGCCCAGTAGAGATTTGCAAATTCTATAGTCTAAAAATGTTAATTGTCTACCGAGCCCCCATTCAATCCCCACCCCAGTTGTTTATATATCCAACTGTGTTTCTCATGTGGCTGTGTTTAAGTTTCTTCATCTTTCCATTTTTGACTTCCGTTTATCAGTTGCCTGTGACATTTTGCTTTAGGCCAGAGCTTAGCATATAATATAACAGATATTATATGAAATCTTCCCATCTTTCTTTCCTACTTTACCTTCTATCTTTCTTTCTTTCTTTCTTTCTTTCTTTCTTTCTTTCTTTTTTTCTTTCTTTCTTTCTTTCTTTCTTTCTTTCTTTCTCCCTTTTTCTTTCTTTCATTCCACTTCCCAATGTTTTCTTACAAAACCCAAACCTCTCTTGTTAACAAGGAGTTGGGAAAAAAAATACAAAGCCTTGTGTAGTATTTACAACATTAGGGCTAATCTAATATGTTTTTCTGCTATTCACCAGACCTGGAATTTTTCTCCTATTAATCAGAAAATATCCCGTTTTCTTGCCTTTGCAAACCCAGCATATAAGTATAAGTATATTCAATTGTGTATTTTTTGTTTGTATGTTTGTTTGTTTGTTTTGGTCAAAACTGAGGATGGAGATACAGAAGGTGCAGGAGACTAGGTTTTTTTATGTGAGATCATTAGTCATTTCTTTCCTTGGAACAGAAGGGATAAAGAATGTTTTCCCCTCAAATATCCAATCCATCCTATCAGATTTCCCAGTGACTTTTCCTACCAAGGTCTTAATGCACTACTCTTAGAATGTCTCATCAGTGACCAGAGCTGATGGGGTCTTTGAACATTAGACAGTACCCATTAGTCAAGGTCCCTGGGCTAGCATCTCTGGATGGCATTTTCTTCTAAGTGTGCCATTAGTTAGTATAATGGACTGGTGTCTGTCAGCCTTTGGGGCAGGACAGAGAGGCACATCCAG
Organism: Tamias sibiricus; assembly: GCA_025594165.1. Lineage (NCBI taxonomy): Eukaryota > Metazoa > Chordata > Mammalia > Rodentia > Sciuridae > Tamias > Tamias sibiricus. The sequence continues at coordinate 20,953,517 of CM046662.1, forward strand.
GACTCTTTGTTAGAAGATGGGCTGTCTTTTTTTCTCCAACCTGGAAACATGTTCCCAGCAGCATTTTTGAGCCCTTGAGAGACAATAAATGTTAATGGTTTCAGTGAAGTCTTTATGATCTCCCAGGTCAGGAATCTTTTTTTTCCCCCCTTAAAGTCTCAAATATGGATTTACAAAATACTCTTTAGAACCATTATAGTCTTTTGGGTAAATAGTTTTCATTTTAAAACATTTTTATAATACACACATTTTAAAGTGTTCTAAATATGTATTTTTACGATTGATCATGACAGCTCCTTAAAGAGCCATTATAGCCTATCAGGGAGATAATGTGTGTGTGTATTCATGAAATTGTCTACAAAGAAACCATCTCAAGGCTGTGTATATTTCCAATGAAGATTTTTTTCTCACCAATAAACTTGGAAAAATTATGCAAAATGATTGAAATTTAGGCACATCATCAAAGTGAGACAGTTCAGAGTTGAGGATTTTTGCAGTGCCTCTCAAGTGGCAATTGAGAAATTCCAGGATATGAAAGATCAGAAGTGCTGGCTAAGCTGACTTTGAGCAGTGAACGTAAGTTACCAAAGGTTTGGGTGACTTGCCAGACTTGCTGCCTCAAGCCTGCATTCCTTAAAAGACAAAGCTGTGATTTTATTGGGCTCTCTGAACCACAGGCTGCCATCCAATCACAGAGGGCTGGAAATCAGTCAGAATGGGGTAACTACTTGTTGGTTTATTCAGATGTATTGAATGCATCACTGTACTTGGGATTACAGATAGAGAATCAGCTGCATTTATGTACTTGGGGAGCATGCAGACCTGCAAATATGCTCAGATTCTACAATCTGTAGTGGCAGATTCTCCAGTGGACGGTGAAGGAAAGGGAATATCAGAAAAATGCTTTAGGAATAAGAATGGGGTTTTTGTTTGTAAGATCTGGGCATCTGTAGGTTTCCTGGGGTGCAAGGTGGGTAGCAAAAAAATGAAGGATATTGGTCCAGGCAGGGGGAATCTAAAGAGGACAACGATGACAATGGCCACGACTACTACCACAATAATTATTAGGAATTGTTAAGGCTTTCATGAGACACTTAAGAATAGTGCATGAATTAACTTTTACTCCGGGAGATAAATTTTTACCTTAATCAGCTAACAAATATTAATTGCATGCCTTCTCTGTGTTAGTAACTCAGGATGTCATAATAGAGTCCTGTTCTCTTGAAACTTATAGTTAGTGGGGCTAACTTAGCCCTTGGAGCTCAAGCATTAAATTTGAAAATCACACACATAAAGGTAGAATCTACAATATGGTAGGAATACCACATATTTGTCTGGCTTGCTGGATCTCCCTGATGGAGGTAAGAGATATATGTGTGCGGTGGTTTGACCTGGTGCAGGAGGTTAAGGAAATCCCTGAGAAAGTGGTAAAGAAAGAATTGAAGTTAAACAGGAAAAAGGGGTGGGATTCTGGTGATAGGGTATAAAAGAATGTTCTAGAGAGAGAAATAGGAGATGAAGAAGAAAAGGAAAGAATGAAAGGCATCATGGGGCCACATTTTGGACCTTGTGGGCCACATGAAGGTCTTTGGCTTTTACACACTGTGAGATGGGGTGCCGCTCAATTTGGATGACAGTGCATCCTGTTCTTTTAAGACTCATTTAATGAGTTGGTGGACATCTTCCTCATTGCCTGAAAATCTTCTTACTCATCTTCCTCCTTTAATTGGGTATCCCCGGTCTCTTGGTATTTGTTGCAACTTGAAAAAAATTTTTTTTTTTTTTAAGAATGGCTTACATGTCAGGCCCACTAGTGGGAGTTTAAGCTGACCTTGATTTATAAAGATGTGGTTTGGGAACAGATCCATCTCACTCATTAAAGATCTGCTTTGATAACTCCATTGCTTAAATTCTATTGCCCCTTAACTATTTGTCTAGTTATGTGACGATTGTGTACCCAAAATAGGCAAGGCAGTGCTATGTATTCTGTGGGGTGAAAGAAAGGAAATCAGCAGTGGCTTGAGTGACAAGATATCCAGCTGGGAAGGAGAAAGACAGGGAGGGAGGGAGAGCAGCTGTGAATGCAGATTGAGGTGGCCAGGCAAGACAATGGCCTGTCATGATAAGCACCTTTCCACAAAGGTCAGCAGCCCATCATGGAGACTCTGAGCCCACACCTTGGCTTTTGTGTAAGCTGGAGTTCATTCACTATGAAGCCAGTGTGCTCTGTGAAGGGAAGGTTAAAGATCATGGTGGCAATTAGCAGGATGATCCCGAAAGAAATACTAAGTTATCCACATCCAAATTTTTTGTCATCCATACATTAGCATCCTTATTCTGTTTCCCTTTCTAGCACTAGGGTGGTATTCTTTGATATTAATCTTTCATACGAGTCTCTCAACAGTAGGAAGCAATTTCAAAGTGGACTTTAGATTCTTCGGTGAGAGAGCATCCCCAGAGTCTTAGCTCTTGAAGGTTAATACTGAGTGGGCGTTGGTTTGCTGGGCTTTTTAGAGGACACAACAAAAATCTTCTGATGTTTATACCTCCTCAGGCTTTGGGATCACTTGTAGTGTCTTTGCTTGTGATCCTTTGGCCACTTTCTTCTTGACAGCTTTTATGGCATTTGTTCCAGAAAACAAAAAGATCCTCAGGAGGCTAGGGACAAGCCCTCCTTGATTTATAGTAAAAAAATGATTTCATGGGGGGCCTCAGATCTTAACCTGAGGTGGGAGGTGTCTGGCAAGAACACCCCAAGAAGGGACCCTTGAGAGCTCATACTGATGGGTCCTGGAGCTTGATGTGGAAAAACGATTTCATTCATATTTGCCTTGTAAAGACCACGTTTGTGTTTCTTAAGCGTCTGGCTCCCAAATCTAGTTGGCTCTTTACAATTTGACTGTCCACAAACAGCCATAATTCACAGGCTTCCAGGAACGGGGCTCCTGAGGATAGTGGGGGAAAAGAGTATCATCATTCACTTGATAACTTTCCTCATCAAAATTCTCAGTAAATATGAACTCAGTCTTGCAAGAATTGGGCTAAGCATTGTAAACACCACTTGCCCAGATTTTGTTATCCTCCAAATAGGTTTTTGAGTCCATGACAAATGTACTTAGCCTCATAGTGAATTGAAGGTGAGGAGACATGATAGGACACCCAGTGTCACCACCCATCCTCCACCTCCACAGGAACAGAACAGGAAGCTCCTACAATCTACTCTCTGGTGCTGTGACCACATGTCCTAGGGAACTTCCCAACCAGGTAACTTTGGGGGAAGAATCTCTTTTGAAAGCTACTTTTGTAGTGGCCGTGCTGTGAGCCCCCATGCACCCCCAGCTGAAAGACTCTTGGAAGTGACACAATTATGGTTGGCAGTCTCTATTTTCTTTTTTCTTTTTGGAAGAATTGTAAACTCCAAGAGTCACATGTCTATCTTTTCCTCGTATAGTAGATTCTTGTATGGCTTGCTAGATTTACTAACAGACATACAGGATTTTGAGTTACAGTTGGGACATGAGCTCATGAAATTAGTCTTAACTGCTTTAACCTGTAGGTGCTCGTGTTTATGGTATAAGCAAGTCATAACCGCTGACCACAGCCATTAAAATCTGATGTGAGTCAACTTCACGTACAAAGACTTTCTCTAAGCCAGCCCTCTTGAAGCAGAAATGATCACAATTTAATATAATGAGAATAATTAATAAGGAGTGTGCCAGTGACCTTGGATATTAATATTGTTTCCTTTTCCTGTAAACAAACCAGGCTATTTTATTATTATTTTAGTGTGTAACTTGGCATAAACACTCCTGTTCACATAATTTCCCCAGGTGATTTTTGTCTCCTTGGCAATTTCCGGCTTTAATAAAGAAAACCTAATTAAGAAGGAGCTGTTGATTGGTTTGCTAGTGTAATTAACACAGGTGATGCTAATGAGTTCCTATGAAACCAGTGGTTTATGGGAAAAATAAACAGACCGTTGTTACATATGGCCCAACTGATATCTGCACCCTGGAAGAGATGATGATTTCCAAGCCTCCTGTGAGTGGTTTGTGGGCATGGAATAGGCAGATAAAATATTTTATAAGATTCATTAGTGGAACTAGACCAAATTGGGAGCAAAAGTCTCCATGTTAGGCAATATTAAAAAATCTGATCTCTGACTGAAGTGCTTGTTAGGTCTGTTATTTTTTTTTCTTTTTCTTTCTTTCTTTCTTTTTTTTTTCATGTGCCTAAAAAAGGGCAGAGTTCTTTTGTTTGGGGTATGTTTCTGATATTCATTATAGGCATTTTAAGTTTGCAAAACCCCCAGCAGACTTTGTAGCGGTATTTTAATTTTCCTTCTCTTCTCCCTGCCTTTGCCCATTAACCCTCGAGAAGGCTTTGTCCGGGGAAGCACATGGAAATGCTGTGGGAAGGACAGCAGACTTTCCTTTCCTGGCCTTCAGCTGCTTCCTGAGAAACTCTGGATATTTGTATTTGGAGTGGCATCCATGCTTGTCCCGTACCTCCAGCATGACTTAGAAGAAGCACATTTCCCCTTTCCTTTTTATTTCTTTGTTGGCCTGGGAGGCAAGGTGGAGACAGGGCTTCGGCTGTCATTTAGCAACAACTTTATGCTGGGAACAAAATTATTCCCGTGGCATAGATGCCTGCTTTTCCTTGTCAGTTTTACTTGGAATACCTGGATGCTAGTCTTGATCATTTATAAATGCCTTGCTCAATTTCAAAATAAAAACCTGGTATATAATAAGACCTTTGATGTTGATATAACTTCTCCAAGGCCTTTTTCTCACTGGTGTATTTGTCAATCAAGTTTTTTTTTTTTTTTTTTTTTTTTAAATAAAATGTCTTTTTTCTTCACTTCCATCATTTTTCTTCATCAGGTAGTTAATTCTCTCTCCTCTTTCTCCTGCTTCCAAAAATGCCAGTTCTACTTTGTCTCTTGTCTGTTGCTCTGTGACAGGAAAACCAGAGACATTCTGTGTCTAGCAGTGCACCTCCAGGGACATCTTTTGAACTCTCATAATTTGTATTTATTGCCACCCACTTTGTAAGTTCACAGTTTAATTTGCCAGCAGTGGCAGTGTTAGGCCGACACAGTAAAACAAGATAACGTTAAAATGTCAGAATGAGAGGAGGCTTGAGTGATGCATTGCCCCTACTAGGACTTGCTCTTGTCATTCCTTTCCACCAAAATGATGTTAACTACCTTTTGAGAGCTTGATCTGACTGGTATTACTCAGAAATAGGATCATTAGTTCACTGTTCTGATTAGGAAACTGCTATGCTTGATTAACTCTTCTTGGACTGGGATCTCGGTGGAAGCATTAAATGAATTGCACTGACTTCAACATCTAGAACTAATTAATAATTTTTTTGGGGCAATTATTTGTAGTTGTTGACATGTGTTTTTCCATGATGTGGTACTTAAGGGGAATGAGTTCAACATAGTGGAGAAAAGAGGAGCCGGAACAAGTTGCATGTTGAAACCAAATTTCAATGAAGCTCTTCTAGATTAAAAAAAAAAAAAAAAATTCCCCCATAGGCAGATACTAAGCCTTTATTCTTAATAGTATCTATGTATAATTCATTCACAAACCTCTTGACATTCCTGAGTTTTAGAAATGGACCCTTCTTGTAGTTTTTGCTGAATCATTGCCCTGGGAGAAAACTGGATGAATTCGGATTTATTCACAGTAGTGACTTCACATGCAGGAAGCAGGGCTAACATGTCCTGAAGAAGCTTCCAAAGAGAGAAATCTAGAATATTGGGACAGAACCCCTCCCCACTTCCCCATTCCCACAAACCACCTCGTCCTCTTTTCTTCTCATCTACAATTTTCTCCTCAATCTTGCTGGTGTCTGAAATCCTCGCAGATTGATTCTCTGGATTCTTACCAAGTATGTAACTCCATGTCCCCTTCCAAACATACATCCGATACTTACTCATTAGAGCAGATGGAGATTTAGATTCTTTTAAGAGCAGATTTTGATAGGAAAAGTATTGAAAGCTAGGAGGTAGACATGGGAGTGGCACCGAAGAGGAAATTTGTCCTGTAACAAGGATCTTGATGATACAGGCAACATCATTTGTGCTCCATAAAAAAGGTTCCATTTCACAATAAGGACACATTTTGATTCTGGTCCATGAGTCAAGCAAGAAACTTCCATCTTAGTTTAGCCTTTCCAGAATAAGAACATTTTTCATTCTTTTGAATTTAGATAGAACCTGCAATGATAGGGAGCAATCTGAAAGCAGGGTGTGCATCTCCTGCCCCACTGTGTGTGCAGTACTCAGCTCTTCTAGGTGCTCATGTGCATTTGTTAAATTGAACAGATGAAGTTATCACTAAGGAGCAGTCTTCACCAACCCCCACTTAAGTACTTCCCCCCAAAGTCTTATTTCCTGAAAGAGCTTTTTATCTGCACAGATCCAGAAACTTGGGTTGTTATTACAGATGCCTCCGATGAACCTGGGGTTACCCTGAGCACATTAACAGCACCATACCATTATGTTCCTTTATCATATACTTGGCATCTGCCCTAAGTTACTATCCTTCACTATCTGCTCATGTCAGCCTGTTTTCTCTTTGGAGATTTCTTGGCAGCTAACCCTTGGCTGTAGATACAGATGAATTGGCCTTGTATTAAAATATATAACTGTGACTTGCTTGTCTAAGAAGGTGATTCAGACCTCACTTCTAAGAACAACCCAGGTGCTTGTGTTTGGAGGGACAAGTTTAGCTGGGATGGGGGAAGCTGGATGTCAGAGTGAGACTCTGAACGGGGACTTGGTTTCATGGTAATTATGATGGAAGCTGAACAGGTACAAGAAAGAGTAGGTGTTTGGTTTAAGTTTGTTGGGTCTGTTAATTGCCATCTAAGAGTATATACTTTTTGTCAAGGGGGAGTCATGTATACAGTCAGTAAATTCTGGTTGATTGATATTTCTCTCTGTGAGGCTATTTCTCAGTGGTTTTGCCCTCTATTACCCAGAGGACTGATATTCTCCAAGATTTAGCTGTAATGCTGTTTCTGTTGAGAGGGGAAATGAAGGCCTAGAAAACCCAATAGTTCACTCTAATCTTGTGTTAAAAGGTAGTCATCACATTAGAAAGATTTTTTTTTTTTTTTATTTGTATGGGAAAACCTATTGATCAACACAGGTCAGGCCTATCCCAAATAATTAACTTTAACACTGCTGTCATTTGGTAGATCCTTTCCTGTATCTTTCTCTTTCTTTCTTTTCTTTTCTTTCTTTTTTTTCTTTCTTTTTTTTTTTGGCAGGGAAAGCTGGTGTGGAGTTTTAAAGGAAAGCAGTTCAATCAAGAAAATTTGAGAAATCTTCCCCATCTCCAAGTCACACATACCAGCCAGGGCTGTAGGCAGCCGGCAAATGTGACTTCTCCTGGAAGGAATCGCTGCACCTGAATTATGATTACTTTCCCCAAGCTGTCCCTCTGCATGCTCAAGGTTTTCGGTGTCCTGCTTTGTCCCGGATAGAGAACAAAATGGAACTCTCACCACTTTTGTCTACCTTTTTTGCTCTAAGCCAAGGCTTTGCAGCACCATTAGGACGTAGATTATTATATTTAAAACCTGTGATGACACCGTTGTACCCATCCGAATGATTAATCTGCTCATTAAAAGAGTGCCGATGGGCTAGTCTAATTGGAACATGGATCTTCTTAAAGGACGTTACAGGGTCGGGAATAGGAAATATTACTCATAACATAAAGTAGGGATTAATTATGCTACTAAATACTACTGTGTGAAATTTACATATGGGTCTGGTTAGAGACAAGGATTAGAAAAAGTGTAGCATCCCATTTTATAACATTTATGTCAACTTTAAGACAGGTGGTGTGTTCCTACTTTAATCCCAAATCTTAAATCAACATTTACAAAAGCTGTTATAAACTCAAATGCCACAGTAGGCTTAGAGGTTAGGATAAACACAGAATTTGCATCAGTGAACCACTGTGATTTAACTGTATGGGTTTTTAAAAACAATTGCAAAGATCCAAAGCTGCTCGAGCAATCTCAACTCCCTGTTAAACCTTAAACTTCTGAATGATATTAATCTTCCTAGAGAAGGAAAGTACAATTGGGATCTTTAAGAAAATAGGCAAATCCACTGAGTGCAAGTTTACAAGCTTTTTTTTTTTTTTTTTTTAGAAAGTAACCTTTCTTCAAACAAACAATATGTATGAAAGATGAAGAGGATTGTTGCAGAGGGGATGGGAGATTTGAAATTCCACTTTAGTGCTTTTCTGCCGCAGGGATTTTGTGGCCACACAATTAGAAAACCAACATATAACGTGGAGATGGAGGTGGATCTTAGAATCTTTAGGTTGAAAAGAATCTTGAAGATATTTTATTCTGTCACCCTCATGTTAAGGAGATGGAGCACAAAGCTTGTACAACTAGTTAGTGACAAGCCAGAGTTAAACACCCAAGTTTCTGAGTCACGGTCCAGTGCTATTTTCAACATCTCTAGTCTGGTTACCTTGGACACATTGGATTATTTATTTGATGCAACATATCTTAAGATATCTCTGTTGACTGAAGTCAGATCTGTTTGACAAATGTAAAATAATTCCTTATGCATCTTGAGGATTTGTCGTATTCCTATTACTTGAAAACTCCTATTTGTTTTTACTTGTAGGCAGATGTCATGTCATGTGTCTAGTAAGAAAAGGAAAGTTGCAACTCCAAAATAAGCACTCTGCCATGTTGTCTGGTCCATAAAAAAAAATGAAAACTAGGGTACTTGGTTTTGAGTGGGCCCCCACCTGTTTGAGGACCTTCGAGGATCATCTACCAGTTTTTTGGGTGCTACCAGTTTTGAGCATTTCCTTGGGCTTTGGCCACCTTATGATGTTTCCGGGCTTGGGGAAGTGTTAGGTAGAAGTGGTAAGTTTACAGTTACTTTAACAGGTTATAAATTCTAGTTTCCACATACCTTTAGACTTTCTTAATCACCATTCTGGTTTGTTCCCATTCTCTCCATTCCATTCCACTAGACAAATGGCTGAACTGAGTTCACCATCATCTCTCACCCACATTACTAGAGTAACTTTCTGGCTCTCTCTTGGCCTTCAATCTTGAGCCTACTCAATCTGTTGTCTGTGTAGCAACTAGAATGATCTTTCTGACATCATTCTCCTGCTTAAAATTGGCAGTCACTTGGACAGCCCGGTTCCTCATTGTCTTAGAGCTAGAAGTCCAAGCTCTTTATCATTGCATATGGTGTCCCTCCTGGGTTCCCTTCTTGCCACTCTCCTTTGCTTGTCTGTCTCACATTGACACAAGTTTACCATGCGTTGTGAGCTTGCTTTTGCCTCTGTACCGGTTTTCCCCTAGAACTTGGATATCCTTCTCAGCTTTCCCCTGGCCTCAGTTTTCATCTGGCTGTCTCTGGCTCGTTTTCAAGATTAATTTCAGCCCTATCCTCTTCTTAGACTCATCACCTCAGTCTACAGGGAGCACCCTACCTTTTATCAGAGTGCTGTTCATATGACATGCTTACAACTCATCTTATGGCATTTTCCCACCAATGAGCCCCTGGAGGGCAGGGAACACATTATTATTTTTCTATTCTTGTTTACAAATTCAAAGAAGGAAGTTCATAAACTTTGAAGAAGGGAAAGAGAGAAAGAAACCCTAAGAAGAATTCACACTATTAGGTTGTACAGAGGAAAATGTCCTAACCGCCTTTGGTTAGATCTTCCATCGTGTGCAATTTTTCATGAATTGCTGGAGAGATGATTTTTCAGGTTGAGGTTTAATGTCTTGGTTCCATATCTTTCTCATCTATTCCCTCAAGTTAAAATAGGGAATCACTGACCACTGCCAGGGCCTCTGGAAACCCTGGTCCCCAATGTTGTTCCAGTGATTTTGTTTTGCTTCAGCACATGTTTCATAGGTGGGCTTCAGCCTACAATTGATAGAAGAGGTACAAATGCTGTTTTTCAGTTGGAGAGAAAAGGTTGGTCATGCATTTTGGAGTATTCTCCAAGCTCGAGCTGAGGCATGCCTTGGAGGTCAGTTCCAAAGTCATTCTTACTGTAATCTGATGTTGGAGATGAAACTTTCAAAGAAGGCTATATTATCATTCTGTGAAAGTTAACAGCAAAGTCTCATTTTAGAGCTGTTGAAAAACCCAATGCCCAAGAGTGGTGTGCAGAGAAGCTTCCTTTGGAAATTGAGGATCTGTGGGTCCTGTGGTGGGACAGACACTTGAGCAGAGTATTTTTCCCTGAGTATCAGTCATTAATGGATCTTCACAGTCTGCAAGTAAAAATACTATGTAACAACTGCACCAATAAGTTGAGGAGACACATTACTGTAGTCATACCTTGATGGGCCAGAAGGCCTGGGAAGTAGTCTGTGAAGTCCCCCCATGCCCCCACCGCCACCTTGCTGGTAGAGGAGTTCATTGTTCTCTTTGGTAAGTAACAGTATGGACATGGGGCTGGTTGTGGAAGGATTAGGAGGTTGAGTTAGGTGTGAACTGACTCATCTGTTCCTCAGTTGTTTCCCTCAACCATGAAATTGTGGGCTTTTGGAATCAGAACGAAACTTACCATGATCTGGTCAAACCCGTCCTTAAAGAAGAGAACATGGAGGCCACGGAGATGATCCAATTGGCCCGAAGGCCTGTAGCTACTTGGTCTGCCAGGTGGGATTTATACCTGGCCCTGGGACTTCTGATTCATTGTTCTTCACCCTACCCCATAAGTCCCACACAGGCTTCATGGACTTTAAAAATTCTTTCTTTTCTGTTTTTAAATTATAAGCCCAATACAGAAAATGGATGGTTTATGGAGCAAAGTGAACAGGATGTAATAAGTTGGACTCTGATAAAACATAGCTTTATTACAGTCACTCTTGTTATAGCACTGAGAATCTTCATGGCTCTAAGAACTCTTTCTAGGGAGTCACAGGATCACCCTGGATCATATTTGGCTTGGGGGAAGCACTTTGGCCATGGGGCATCAGACCCTTCTGAATCGGAAATTCTGAGTTCCAAGTGATCTTTTATTTTGTTTGGGGCTTACTGGAAGCAAGCAAGAGATGCCCGTTTGATTTTCAAAACATCTGAGATGGGGCTGCATTGCCACGACGGGCTGGTTGTTGACAATGTTGTTTACACATTTGGAAGCACACCGCCCCTCAAGCTGCCATCAGCTTTATCAGATCACTTAAATGAAGTCGTGTGCTACCATCAACATTAGTCCAAATCTGTCACAACTGGCAACCTTCAGCATTGATACGAAAAGATGGTTAATTGGTCTGTGCATGGCACAGATGCAAGGCGTAAGCAAATAAGATTATTGTATTTGTGCCACTAACCACCAGATTCATGCAAGAGATGTCAAACCTTCCCTGTTTTATCTGGAAAAAGAATTTCCAGGATTTAGAATTTTCACTTTTTTTTTTTTTTTTTTTTTTTTTTTTTTTGGTGCTGGAGATTGAACCCAGGGACTTGTACACTCTAGGCAAGCACTCTTCCAACTGAACTAATATCCCCAGCCCTACTTTTTACTCTTTTTTGAGAAAGTTTTTCCCTTCTCTCAGAAACTTAGACAAAGAAATAATTTTTTTTTCTTTTTAAAATATAAATGACTTCCACAGATGGGAATTTAACTAGGTGGTAAGTGGTAAGCATGTCATTTATCTTTTGTTCCTAAAATGATTTTTGAAAACTAATTTAAAGGAGCGCTTCATGTTCTTTGAAGAAAATTTAAAAGAGCACAGACAGGAAAGCAAAAATTAATTTTTATCTAAGATTTGGTAAAAATCTTTTAACATTTTTCTGTATTTGTTTTAGAATACTTTCTCTGTATAGATTAGAATTGTATATTTACAAAATTGAATTATACTGTAGCTTGCTTTTTTATTTAATATATTATGAATATTTTAATGCATCTCATAAGTTTTGAAATAATTGCACAGCATTATATCCTATGCGTGTAACTTATTTAACCTTCCTTTGGTATGAAATACCTAGCTGTTTTCGTTTACTCTTTTCTCAGTTGTTAAAATGGAACAATGAACCACCTTGTATATAAATCTTTGGGTTGCAATCTCATCTTTTTCCTTTAGTCAAATTCCTTTAAGTATGATATTTGATTTAAAGAAGATGAATATTTGTAAGCCTTTTGCTACCTGTGGCTTAGTTGCCCTCCAGGTTGTTATACCTGTTTTTACATGTTGAAGGAATGCAGTTTACTGGTGTTCTCAATAGACTTCACTTTTTAAAAACTTTTGCCTAAACTGAAAGATAGTCTTTACTTCCTGTTTTAATCTGCATTTTGAGATTATTGCTGAGGTTGGATATTTTTCTTTGTCTTTTTATTTTGTTGTATGTATGTGGGGACAGGAGATCTTTTCCAGGATGGCTTCATCTCAGGCTGTTGGCCAAGTCTGCTCCTCCATCCTTGGGCCTTTCCAATGCTGCTTGAGCATCCTCATGACCCAGCACCCAGCCTCCCCACCCCCGTATTGCATGGACTGAAAACTGTGGGCCTTTCCAGCCTAGTCTGGAAAGTCACACATTGCATTTCTGCCATATTCAGTTTATTAGGAGCAAATCGCTAGGTCCAGCCCACCATCAGGGCAGGGGAATTCAGTTCCACCTGTTGAGATGTTACCTCTTAAAGAATTTATGGATGTACTTTAAAACCACCAGAGAGCCTTTTGGGGGGGGGGGGCTGGAAGGGGGCAGTCTAGGGGATTGAATCCGGTGGCTTTTTATTTTTTATATTAGACAGTTGCCTTGAATTTTATAATCCTGCCTGGGCCTCCTGGGTAGCTGGGATTATACGTGCATACCACTGATTTATTTATTTATTTATTTTAAACAATGTATTTTAAAAATATTTTCCTCTCACTTATCCTTCAATTTTAATTTGTTTCACATTCAGATATTTAAATGTTCAGTGTACTTAATTATTTCCTTTAAAATGTCTATTTTTATGTTTAGCTTTACATTTTGTCTAGGGTCAGATAAACATTCTGGCTTCATTTTCTTTTAGTTCTTTGTCAACTTTACTTTTTAAAACTAGTTTCTTTAATATTTCTTGAATTATTTTCAGTGTTGCATTAGAAAACAGCAATTGATTATTTTTTTCCCAAATAATTAACATTTTAGTGGCATTTAAAAAATCAGCTCAGCTTCTCCTAATGATTTACAGTGCCTCCTCTGTTATTAATAAGTATGGGGAGGATCATTAGGTGGGACTTTCAAGATGGCCTCACCCCTTGTCAAAATCTTAAAGTGCTTCCATGCTGGTGGGTAAATAGTTGCTGCCATGAGCTCTCCATTCTTCCTTTCCCCTTTGTTTGGATTTTTCTTTAGCAATAAAAAGAATCTTCTCTGCTACACGGAAAGGGGTATGTGTGTGGCACTGTCTCCCAGACTGGAACTTCAGGGACCACACAGGTGTCACTGTTGCTGCTTTAAATATTGGCCCTCAATATATGTAGGCACAAGGCTTTGTGTTCTGTTGTATTGATCAGTTGGTGTATTCTGATTTCTTTACTGCACAATTTCAATTGCTATGATTGTATAATATATTTTAATTGTATAACCTCCTCCATTTTTGTAACTATTGCTTATTTTTTCTTGTACATGAGCATTAAGTAATTTTAAGGTTAAGATAATTCTTTTAGAATATTGAGTAAAATTGTATTAAAGACTGGGAAGTTGTCATTTGCAGTATATTAGGTCTTCTTGCCTTAATAAAAATCTATCTATCTATCTATATATATATATACACACACACACACATATAGCCTTAAGTCTTTTTACCTTAAATGAACATATATATGTGTATATATATATATATACACACACACATATATATAAATCTTTAATTCTCTTTAAGCAGAGTTTTCCTATTTTGATTGAGTTCATTTAAGTTTATTGTTTATTTTGCTGTTAGAAATAGTACTTTGTGAAATATTGGCAAAATAGTTATTGCTATTTATCATTCACATGTTAATGGTTCAGGGGTTCTTTAAATTTCAGAAAAAGGAGATTTTACAAAAGTCCATCCTCCCACTTTCCATAACCCCTCTTCCCTCTAGTTTTTTGAATTACCTTGATATGATGCACAAAAATTCTGGTCACTTAACATTGTATTAATAAGCAGTTCAAAATGACTTTGGGGCAACCCAGAGTGATGTGTGAAGCTCATGGGATATCACATGTTGATACTCCGTATACCAGCCTTAAAATTTCCTCTTTTTTTTTTTTTTCTGAATGCTGCTGGTTGAAATTACTGGAGGTTTAAAATGCGGGTGGCAGATGGCATTGAACCTGGGGAGCGTTGTTAAGTTTTGAATAGGATAGTTTGAAAACAGCGTTTCTGGTTTTATAAGATTCTCTCATCTGGATCTGAAGCCTGTTCCAGGGAATGCCAGGCCTTTACCCCCTGTGTTATAAAAATGATTGGGTGACTGTTAGCAAAGCAATAATACCAGTGGGATGTGTATATTAACCTGTCTGTGGGGGGAAAATGCTGAGAGCAACAGGCCTATAATTTAGGTAATAGCGTTAGTCTATGAAAAACATGCTGCTTTTGCCTTGATGGTAATCAGGAAACCATCAGACAGTCTTCCCTGACTGAGCAAGGGCAGGGCGGGAAGGAAGTCAGCTGTCATCATGTTTTTGAAGAAGAAAAAAATGAGAGGTGAACTGCACTCTGTGATAGGAACCTCACTCGAAGGCCGCTTCCTGAATTTAAAGGTGTGGTACTCCAATCAGCCCCACACATCCCGGGCATCTGATTTGCATGGATTAACAGGAGCGGGTCACAACCTCCTGACAGGTCAATGGCACCACTGGGGATTTGAAGAAAACTTTGATTCTTCCTCTTTTCCCCTCTACCATGCAGCAGTCATGCTGTTCTATTGTAAAAGAGGATCCCTGACTTATAAAGCCAAGCTTGTCATTTAAATTCACCCAAGTTAGGACACCACGGAGCTCTGTCAGATGTCAGTCTCAATACAGCAGGACAATGTTTTTCAACAGCTTTCTAACCCCTTTGCTGGGAAACACAGAGGCTTGGATCAAGGGGGAGGGGCAGCTCACTGGGCTTGGAGGATTTTTACAAAGGCAAGATTGGAATTTTTCATTTCAGGCAGGTTTTCTTTTTCTTTACGTTTTCTTCTCATTTTTTTCCCTTTTCCCCTTTAAGTCATGTGTAAAGGCTATTTCCACAATAGAGGAGCAAGAAAAATCAGATTGGATGTAAAGACTACTTCATTTGAGGGTCTCCATGAAGGCATTTAAGCTGGGAGTGATGTTGGTATTTTTCTACACCAGAGGTAATGGCTGTTTGCCAGTGCTTCCCTTGAAAAATACTGTTGGACTTTAAGGTAACTATTAAACATTTGGCAGAGGAACCAGCCATGGCAGAATATGGACAAAGAGAAATGGAGATTTTCTGATTCAGCCTCTGGTGTCCATACCCAATGAAAATAAGAAGCACATGTCATCAAACTGTGGCTTCACTGAGCCACTGTGGGTCAGGGAGTTTACCTTGGTACTTTTAGGATCAGGATCATTTTTCTTAAACCTTGATTTACCAAGTACTTGGGAGATAATATGTCATGAAAGTTCTAATATACTCACTTGGAACTCACTGTTTTTACATTTATCACCAACTGTTTATTCAGCATGGTCCTATAGACTAGGGATGGTGAGAAGGCCTCTGGAGATCCAACTTACAACAAAATAGATTTGGTTCCTGCCCTTCTGGGATTTCCTGTTCATCAGTTGTCCTTCCTTATATGGCTTGATCTTTGCCTTTCAAATCCCATCCCTCCCCCCTTTTTAAAAACATGTACCACACAGTGCTTGGCATTGCAGCATTTACAGAAAGATTTGGCAAACACTTTCCCTATCATTTGATTGGCTATTGGGAATGTGTAAACTTGTGAAGCCTCAGTTTTCTCTTCTGCAAAATGGGGATAATAAAATCTACCCCACAGCATGCTTGTGAAGAGTAAATGATATAATGTAGATAAAGCACTCAGCAGAGACCTTGGTACAGGGCACTCACACAGAATTTTGGAGTTGCTAACATTTTTTATTAGTAGAA
Source organism: Tamias sibiricus (assembly GCA_025594165.1). Classification (NCBI taxonomy): domain Eukaryota; kingdom Metazoa; phylum Chordata; class Mammalia; order Rodentia; family Sciuridae; genus Tamias; species Tamias sibiricus. The sequence goes on from CM046662.1 coordinate 20,969,635, forward strand.
GCAGAAGTGGTGGAGGCTTTAGATGTAATGGTGGTGGTGTGTGCATAACATCTAGAACCTTCTGATTCATTCCATTGGAATTGTTCTATGATAGTAGACTTAAGATGTGAAACACTTCCTCAAGGGATATTTGTACCAGGAATATCTGAAAAGGGGAGTGTGTGTGTGTGTGTGTGTGTGTGTGTGTGTGTGCGTGCACGCGCACGCTTTAAGGTTAAGCTTCTAGTTAAAATTCTGGTTTTGAGAAGCTTTTTGAACTTCTTTGGAATTCTCTTTTAGCCCACAAATGCCCTTTCCAAGGTAGGATCTTGTGTTCTCCTCTTGGTAAAAAACACACAGAGACCATTAGGTTGCATCTCCTTGAAAGAAAACAGCAGTGTGTAGGATTTGCCTAGAAAGCCGATGACACACCTGCCATGCCCCTCTAAAATAGAGGCTCCCTTTGTAATTCAGGATTTTGGAACAGGGTGTGCTAGAGTTTGACCTGACTTCAAGTCTTGGCTTTGCCATTTTTTTAGGTTTGCATTGTTGAAACAGACACACACAGCACACATTGATATGTATTAACTTGATGCCCTGTCTCGCACATTCAAGCAGGAGTTTACAACAAACAAGTTACACAGGTAACAAATAAATAGTTGTTGGGTGAACAAATGAATGACCACTGTCACTACTATCACTCTTTTTCAATAGTGCCCTGGTTCTTTATTTTTCTTGCTGTCTAACCTGCAGCACCTTTGGCCTTTCCACAATGGTAGCACACTTTCATTCTTTGAGGGTTGATCCCAGTTTTGGAAACAGCCAAGGCTGGAGGAAAAGATCAGTTCATGAAATGCCATTTTTGATCAGAAATGCTGTGTACCTGTGAGGGAACTATGTCGAGTTGAACTCATAGTATTCTGCCTGGAGTTAAAAGAAGAACTATGCGTGATCTGTAGTAAAGTCTCCCCATGTGACAGATTGGAGTGCATTGGATTCATTGTGATGTGTAGTTCTAGTTGGCTTAAAAATCAGGGCCACTCAGGTCTCTCTCTCTAGCCACTGTGCTGTGGAAGACCACATGGCTCTGGTGATATCAAACGCAAAGGGTTAAGGTCCCAGGCCAGTCCTGAGTTTGCATCCTGCCTCTGCCAATCACTGGGCTGTAAGGCCTAAGACTTGCTGCTCATCTCTACTCTGCAGTTATTTCCCTGTAATCCACCCCACCCCAGAGGACTGCAAGATTAAAAATACACTTCAGGGTTGTTTCTCCCTTTTACATTGTTTTCGTTGTCAAATGTATGCAATTGACAACATTGTTCAGCTCCTGAAGTCCTGGGGTGGGGTGGGGGGGAATCTGAGAAGTGAATTCACAAGAGGCATTGGTGCCTCAGTCTCTTACTGTTTTTACCCTTCCCAAGTATCTGTACTCACGGAGTCCAGAAAGGTACTGCCCCAGCCATGGGAATATGCTTCTAATTTTTTAAGGATCTCAGGTATAGCGAGTCTGCCTTTGAGGTCAGGAAGGCCGCAGGACCACACCACACTGCTAGCTGACTCCACTAGGTTGACAGGTTGAGGTTCCTGGAATCAGTTCCCCACTTTTTCTTCTCCCCCACATTTGGTTAGTAGCCAATACCAATACCAAGAATCAATACCAAATATGATCTTGTTGCTTACAGAGACATTATTAAGTAGAGGCCCCCTAAGAATAATTCTTTGCAAATGGATGAGGTCAAATTTTTTTCTCATGGCAAAACTTTTAAAAGCAAATTAATTATAAACTGGTTGTAGTTTAATTCAGCTTGTCTAGATTATGTGTTTGCAAGGGCTGTAGTACATTTGGCACCACTGATGGCACATTTGGATTTTAGTGTCTCTGATAAGCCAGTTTCTTTGGCCTGGGCAAATGGTCTATCACAGTCCTGTCATTTAACTGGATTGCACCAGACTGACTGTTGGTCTCTTTTGTGGGTCTTTAGCTGGCAACCCACCCCCAGCCCCAAACCTCTCAGTGGCACATTGGTCTCAACATTTACCCAGGAGCTGGAAACTGAAATCTATGTACAGAATACCCTGAGAAAATGATGGTTAATCGAGTAGAAAAGTTTAACTATTTGCATCAGCACAATAATACACTGGCACATACGACTTTCAGTTCCCCAAACCTAAGAAGTGGTTTAACAACATGGTGTGAAGTTTGACATCCTGCTATACATTTAAATGTAAAACAAGGTTGGGAAAAATATAGTAAAAGCCCCCATTTCTGCAGACAACTGTGCATTTTTATTTTCCCTAATTATGGAAGGTAGCTTTCTTTCTTTTATTTATTTATTTATTTTTTTTGTGAGCCTGCGCTTTTAATTCACCGATGAAACTCATTAGGGAACCATGGGTTAAAAATCCCATAAGGTCCCAGGTTCCATCCTTCTTTGACTTTGGGGCTCCTGAATAACCCTTTGCCACTGGCTCATCCACTCTCCAATGCCTTGGAGAAAATCCCACCCAGTATAAAACTCTTAAGCTTCAGTGTATCTCTGGTATGTAGAAGGCTAGCAAGTTAATTAAGGGGAAAAAAGAGGATACCCATGGGTGGCATCTTTATCTTTCCAAACTGTGGTTTGACCCTTCACCCCCACACTTCCCTCCCTTTTGCACTGCTCCTTTCCTCGGAAAGGAAATGTGTGATTGTCACTTTTCTGAGTTCAGAACAGTGGAGAATTCAACTGGACACACAGAGCTTTGAACTTGTGACTCAAGGCATGAACTTTTGAGAAAGAGGCCTGTCTCTTCAGGCCAGACAGGTTAAAGCTCCCAGTTTCCAAACCTCTGCTGTGTCTTCCTGGGCAGGATGATGATCTCAGGCATTTATTTATCTATGAGGCTTGCAAAATCATGGCCTGTCATAATGGTAAACAAAATGTGTTGGAGTTAATATGAAGAAGAAAGGAGCAATTACAACTGCTTAAAACAGTTTTAAAAATATACTTAAGCAGAGGTTTGCCACGTAAACACACAATTAAAGGAGGAATTTGTGATGTATGCAAGGGTTTGACGGTCCCAGGCATAGTTTACTGGTATAGTTAGCAGATGGATAAGTCAACTGATCCCAGATGTGCAGCTTATAAATATAAACTCATGTCTTACTAGTGATGTATGTCTGCAAGTAGCAACAAATTGCTTTCTATTTAACTCTTACCTATTTGCTGGTGGTTGTTGGGGGGCTTTGTAGTCTTCACTTGCTTTAAAAGAAAACAAAAAAGGATTTTTAACGGGTTTCCTCTTTCAAAAGTGGTAACCAAATATCTAGAAAAAGGTACTTTTGTGTAGGAGTTGTTTAAAAGGACAGGTTTAAAAAGGTTTACTTTTTTCTTTTAAGTCCAGATATCTAAGCCTTATATCCCTAACCACAGTTTTCAGATATTTGCAGCTAATTAATTCTTAGGAAATCTAATCTGAATTGAATTAATTTTCCCTTTTAGGGCACATGAAGGAACTTTTAGGTAAGAAAAAAAATGAAAACAGCTTTTGTTGCACATAATTCTTGCAACTAATGAAAAGTAATACTGCTGCTTCTTTCAAATAATGCAATAACAAAACACCGAATGAGAACATTGCATTGTATTCTTATATTTGCTGTTTAAATAATTTAGCTGCAAAAATCTGAAGGCTGCTTTAGCTATAATTAATTATTCATTAATGACATGCTAATTGCACAATACCTTTGAATATTTAACAAAATGCAAAAGCCAGGCTCTGAAGTTATGTTTTTAGTGCAAGTGGGGGAAAATCCTTTAGTCCATCACTCCATCAGGAGGACAAAAAAGTCTTTTTTTCAGATGGGAGGTAAGGTAGTAGTAGTGGCCTACTTTCCATTCACCATCTCCGTCACCCTTTGTGCAGTGGAATATAATGTCCTTATCTAGACTTAACAATTGACAGGGTGGTAAATCCCTTGACTTTTGTCCAAATGATTTCTCTACAAAAATGGGTTAATTATCGCCTTTCCCTAGCTTTTTGACTAACAAAAGGCCCTGGATCTCTTTTTTCCTTTCTTTTCTATTTACTGTAAGGAACCCTTTGAAATGTGATAGTTTAATCGGCAACACCTTCTGCAGGGGGATACTGAGAAGGCCGCCTGGCCCTGCCTGGAGCTCAGGTTCCTGTGTGAACATTACCATGGTTAGGAGATATGACCTTTATTCTGCCAAAGCCATCCTGGACTTTCAGGATGAAAAACTCCTGAGTGCTCCATAGTTGACTTCATTTGTTTCTGCTAATAAAAGCCAGCGGGGTTTTAACAGTGTCTTTTAGCGGGCAGGATGACGGAAGGGCAGCTGCATTGAACTGGCTTAGTTGTGTTTCATTAATTCCCTCCAAGACCTGGCGTTTGCCTCTTTCTGCACCTTGTCTCTGGTTCCAAGCTTCAAAACTCCTCATTGTCTCTGAAAGTCAGGGCTAATCTTGGTAGTGGAGAAGCAGAAAACAGGGACTGGCTTTTTTCCCTTTATTTGTCATTCTCACCATCTTGGTCCAAATCAGAGAATCACAAGCCCTTAATTTAGTACAAGGCAGTGAGCTGTGTGGCAGCTTGTCCTTGTGGTTGAGAATATATTTCATGCACTAGAGCCTACTTACTGAGTCATATTCTGCATTTGACTCCCATTACTATTAATGGCATTTATGAACGCACATTGGCGGGAAGAAGGCCACGTTGAATCTGTGCATTATCAGAGAGATGGGGGATTAGCATACTTCATGTCTGGCCCATGATGGATTTTACTGTGCTGTGGAAATACTTAGCAATTAAATGAGGAATCGCCATTATGAATGTGCACCTGCCAGGGAAAAAAAAAAAAGGGAATGGAGTAGAGAAGGAGGAGAGACCATGCACACTGGCACCAAGTTCCCTCTTTTGCCTTTGCATTCTGTCATTTGGGAAATGTTACATCTGCTTGTGGCCATTGTTCCACATGGCAACAGAGCGGACAATCCCTGTTTGATCAACGCATGGCATGGCAGGGTGCACGCAGCCAAAAGCGTGTCAGGGTCAACAGTGTTTATAGTCAATTTGGGAAGTCACAGCTTGGTAAGTGAGAGGTGAAATTGTGCAAAAGTAGTGCATGACTCAGTGTCGCATGAGTCCAAGAATTGGGAATTACAGCAGGACAAGCCATGTATTGGTTCAGATTATAATCATGTGCATTTTGCTTTTTCCAATCTATGTGTGAATGAATATTTAGAAATTGGGAGATTTATATTGAAATCGATCAATCATCTGTTGAAAATCAGAAGGCCTAGCCATGTGGGCTGCCACTTCCAGTGGGAGCAACTGGCTGGGGAAACCTGCACTTGCGCTTTTCAGTGGGACACCATGGCTACCTGGTGCTTGTTAACATTTGAGTTTCCTACCTGGGGATATGGGGATTTGAGGATTAAGTGACTGTGGGTTAGGGTGGTCAGGGAAGCTGACAAGTTCCCCCAAATAAACTCTACCTACTTCCATGGCATTCGGCCAAGATGATATTTTTAGATAGTTCACATCACTCGTTTATAGCCATTTCTTTTCTCATTAGATTAAAAGACATTACCCACAGAGGTTGTCTCTCAGGACATTAGGAAATAACTTCTCTTGCCTTCTTCATGGTCCTTAGGTCAGTACCAATTTCATCAGTAAGACTTCATGTATTTCTTTTTAGATCTCCAAATAACTTTTATTAAGCTTCTTCACTGTGCAAGATACTGGGCTGGGCACAGAATCAACACCTCCTCAGTCCTGTGAAGGCTGGACTCAGTGGCAGTCAGTGGCCAGTGTTGGGTTGGGATAGGGGAACCTTTGCCTGACTGAAGCTTTTCCATGGCAGCATGAAGACAAGGTACCACTCTCCATTGACCTCTGGCTCTGGGCCTTCAGCCCACCCTGAGTACTTTTTCTGGAGTGTGTCTACTAAAGATTAATGCACATTGCTATTACACAACACCTTGCTTCTTCCCAGGTCCTGAAGCAAAGAACATCTAAGGGCAGTGGGGAAGAGTGCCAAGAGAAGCCAGTTTCATGAGTGTTAATTAGAGATCTCCTGGCCAGGAAATAGAAAAGCATCAGCAATCCATTTCTTCTTTGCTCACTGATTCTGTGGAAGCCAGCCTGAAACTTTTCATTTTACTTAGCAGTATTAGGAAAACATCTGTGAACAGGCACCACCACGTACCACTGGGAATTGCTTAAAGTGATACAACATGAATCTTTCAAATGAAAATGACTGCTGTGGGGAGCATGGCTTACGAACCAAGTGAACGCATGAGCCCTTCTTCCTCAAGGTTTGGATTGAGCCAGGGAACAGTGGCTAACAGGAGAGGACTAGTGTGAATTAGGGACAAGTACTGAGCATGTGACAGCTACAGCATGGAATTCTTGGTTAAAGGTGGGTTAGGTACGTGTGACTTAGACTACACTTGAAGTTAATGGTTGGAAGACTCATTTACTGGATACATACAATAGGGGAGTCCTGTTTTATTGAGAGGGCATAGGCAGACATTTGAGTCAAAGACCTGGATTGGCCAGTCATGTCTAGACTGGATATGTCACTTTTTGTCCTCTAGGAAGTTGCTTATTGTGGAGTGGAGGGCCTTTTTTTGGAAAAAGAGTTTAGTGTTGCTATTGGGATCTGTCCTTTTTCCTGTTTAAAATGTTTTAAAAAAGCAGGAAGAACAATAAATGGAACCTGCTCGAGATACTTTTGTGGATTGATAAGAGACAAGTGATTATGGATTAGGCCATTAATATTAATCAATATAAAGAGTAAGTTGGGGAATTGTGTGGAATTGTAAGGAGGGATGAAAAAGGTATGAGAGATGGGATATAAGTTAGTATTCTTTTGTCCGCATGTACAGAAATCACAAATGTCTGCTATAAAAAGGGAGGGGGCCTCAAAGTCCATTGGCATTTCCAGAAAATCCTCTATAACTGACTCCTGTTGCAAATGTGCCTTTTACCGTTGCAGGGTGATAAAATGCCACGATCCAACTCCAGAGTACAATTAGGGGCTTGTGTGATACAGCAGGCAGCCATTCCATACTCGAGAGTTTTCATTGTGTAATTAAAATAAACCAAGGGGCAGGAGGTAGGGAGGGAAGTCGGGAAGAAGGCCCGGCTGAAGCGTTTTCAGACATGACATTTTCTTATGTCGATAACCATCGAGAGCTTGGCTTCTGTGTCCACGAAGACAAGAATGTCACATGTCAGTCAAAGGCAGAGCTGCTGAGCATGAAGGAAGCTGCGGAGGGCCCATTTGGTGCACACTGTCCTCCTCTCAGGCCTTAATTGTGGTTTCTGTGCGTCAATGGCAGCCATGTCTAGATTTCTGATGAGCACTGATGAATGCGGAGTGGTAGCCGGTAGTGTGAAATTTGCTCTTCCTTTCCAAGCCAGGATTCTAGGCCATGCATAATCCCAGTGGAATGGATAAAAATAACACACCCGAGAAGCAGTCTCAGAGAGACTTATGCTTCTGAGAGCCATTTTAGGCAGTTTGGGCCCCACAGCGTGTGATCCAGGCGGCCATGGTGTGTGTTGCTGCTTTTAGCATCTCAGTGTACATGGCTCTAGGAAGGGCTCTGTCACTATTTATATCTCATGGTGAACCTTCCTCCTATCCTTTGGCTAAGCAGAAGCTGCCACTGGCCTGTCCTCTGGCCTCCCCTGACATCACTCAGGCAGGTAGTTTGTGTGTGAGGAACCCAGATGGCCCCCAGCGAAGGAGGGAATGCAGACCCTGCTGCGTGGGGTGTTCTGATGCTGTGGGCAACACCTCCTTGTCCCAGGGCGACTGGAATATTCGTGTTCCTGGGACACTGTCACTTTGAATTCCTGCACAGTTCCTGAGAAGCACACTCACCCTCCTGGAATGGAGGAGTTGTCTCCTAAAAGATCATTAGAAGTTCTTCAGAATGTTTTAACATTTTTATTGCAGTTCTAGAGAAAGGATAGGGAGAGAACTTGTGCTCTATAGGCAAAAGCTGGGTGATGGTGGAGTCAGGATGCTTGAGTTATTTAGTGAGACCTTTTCAAATAGACTGCTCCCTGCTTGGGCTGTTCACCCCTCACTTCTACATAGGAGGGGAATGATTTTTTTCATCCCAAGTCTTTGCTTTCATATTTAGCTTTGCTCTGATATGATTATTTCTCCTTTACTGTTGGCTGCCATCCCTCTGTGTACCTCCCAAACTCTAGAATTACAAATTGTCATGGTGTAGGTTAGAAAGCTTCTTAATAACTGATGAATTTCAAATAAGTCCTGTCTAAATCACTGCCTTGTGGCTGCCTGCAGTGCTTCATGGGGAAGTACAGGAAGGCAGAACCTGGGTTCAGAGGAAACCAGTGCGATGATAAAGCCAGCAATTCTTCCCCTGAACAAGAGAGGAGTGGGGGTGAGAGTCCAGAACTTTCCACTGTTCAGTTTTCACATTGTCATTTTCTATAGGTCATGAGACTTGTGATGATACATGACTTGACTGATGGTAACTTATAGCAGTTGTGCTGCGTAGACTATTCCTGGGCCTTCTTTACCATTCTAGAATCCCTTTGGTTCTCCCATTCTGTTTTCAGTTTCAGCTAGGATTTCAAGGGTGGTTCTAGCTCCCCCAGGAACACAGGCTTCTCCTCAGAAAAGTGTGCCTGTGTCCTTAGGTGAAGTGTGCCCAGCATGCCTGCCTCCTTCTGGGCCCCCCATTGCTTCTGGAAGATTTGTAAGAGGCCTCATACGTGGGTGCTGTGAGAGAGCTATTTTGCTTAAAAGCCTTTCCTTAAAAGCCTTTCTGGAGGGTTTGGTAACTGACCAGGATGCCCCTTATAACACATCACAAGTGGGACCACTTATTTCTGTGATTAATTATTTTATAGCTATCTACCCTGTTACATAGTAGGCTCCCAGAGATGGTGTCTTGTGTCTCCTCACTGTGTGTCCTCAGAGCCTAGCACAGTGCCTCAGACATGGTGGGTCCCAGGAAACACTTGCTAAATGAAACAATCAAATGAGCACCAGGATTTTTAGACTCTGAGTCAGCCCTGAAGGTTCTCTGAAGGCTGTCTAGTTAGAAGGATGACTAGTCTGTGTGTCATTCTGGCTACCTTTTGCATGAATGTGACCCCTTGACGGACAGGAGGTTCTTTGTCAGATGTCTGTCCTGGGTTTCACTTTTGACTCACCATTAGTCTTTCTGGTCAATCATCTGGAACAGTCTTTTTTTTTTCCCCTTTCTTTTCTTTTTTTCCTTCCTCCCTCCCTCTCTCTCTTCCTGCCTCTCGTTCTCTTTCATCCCTAACCCACCCTTCTTCCCTCTTTCTTTCCCTCCCTTTCTCCTTCCCTCCCTCCCCACTCCCTTCTTTCTTTCTTCTTTTCTCTCTCTCTCTCCCTCTCCTTTCCTTTCTCCTTCCTGTCTTCTCTTTCTTCCCCTTTTCCTCTTCCCTCTTCTCCTTCCTCCTCCTCTTCCTCCTACTTCTTTAAGAACACTCTTGTCAAGACACTTTCCTTGCTTTTGCCATTTACTGTTCTCATCTGGAGAAGGTGGGGTCAGCCCTGGGTGGTGGGGAGATGGTCCAGATGGCTTCTGTGCTCAGCATTTCTCCCTTATGGTATATTAAACCCCACTGGCAGGAGCTGCCTTGAAGCCTCCATCATGTCACTCCTCCTTCAGAAACCTTCGCTGGATCCCTGTTTTCTTGCCTTTGAAATGAAAACCTCTGTTTAGAATTCCTGATAACTAAGATTCCAGCTCTACTTACCCAGTCCTAATGTTCAGTGAAGCTCAGCAACATGCAGTGTGAATATTAGCTCACATTTACTGAGGGCTTACCATGTGTCTAATACCATGCTAAGTGCTTTTCTCTTGTGGGGCTCTAACTGTTGCTGTTATTCCCAATTTATAAATAATGTCACTGAGACCCAAGGTTGTCCAACTGGTCTGTGGTAGAACTTGGAAATGAACACAGGTGTTCTGATTCCAGAGCAAGGGCCCCGACAAGTAGTTTATGATTTTATGGTTGATGTACCTAGTATTTAACAGAGGGTGGGTATATGCATATAGTGACAATACTCAACTGGGTGATAGCTTAGGACATTGCTTCCTAATGGGAAGAAAGGATTTTATATTATTTTGTAAAACATGGTTTCTCAGAGCAACCCCCTAAATAATTTATGTATTAATGTCTGAATTTTTACCTCTTCCTTCCTCTCTTACTTTAAGCATTTCCTGTGGAAAAAATTGCTTATTTATGAAATGCATCTTTTCTCTAGTAGTCATATGCTTTTGTTTCCTCAAAAAGTACTAGAGAAATATCAGCTGGAAACTATTTGCAGCTATACTAAGACTCTGAGACTCTTAAGATCTGGGATCAAGGATCTCTGATCCCACAATCCACTAAGTTTGGATAATTGAGTGGAAACCGTGATGGTGTGTGCGTGTATGCACATGTGCATGAGGGTGGCTTTGTGTCCATCTAGTGTGTGTGTGTGTGTGTGTGTGTGTGTGTGTGTGTGTGTAGGAGCAGAGGAGAAGGAGCAGGAGGAGCAGAGGAAGTTTGCTGTCTTTGCACAAGGTCCCAACTGGATCTGTTCAAACAGTCTTCATTGTTTGGGTCCAACCTCTTGCATTATCATTCTTCCCAAAATGCATTGGGAATGAACGTCTCTTTGACTCACAGAGAATCTGAAGAATTGGTGCTTGAGTGGCTTACAAAAAGCCCAAGTACAGAGTGTTTATCCTTTTTGTTTTCTGTCCACCCCAATACAACCACTTGTCATCAGCAACAGATGATTGTTTTCGGTTCTGGCTTTCCTCGAGGCAAAGAACTTCACCCTAATGATCTTCAAGGTGGTTGACATTTTCAATTAACTTCTGTTCAGTCAGACAGGCATAACTTTTCACAGAAAGCTGTCAGGAGCTGTCTCCTACCCACGTTACATGGATAATGATTATAATAATAATTGGCTTCAATCCATACATAGCCATTCTTTCGTTTGCAGTGGGTTTATTCCAGGGATGGTCCACTGGGAAGTGTCCTCTACTGGGAATTCACTTGTGGTTGGAGTTCATCCCCCATTTGACCAGCAGGGGGCAGAAGACTAGCTATGTGGAAAGAGCCTGTTTCATCTCTTATCCTAACAAAAGGCTAGAGTGAGGGTATCCTGTTTAAACTGCCTGTCTTCTTTGTCTCCTCAAGAATGTTCCAGGGAATACAGCAACTAAATAGTATAGCAAAATGGTTGAGAACCTGAGCTTTGGAGTTAGACAAGCAAATGTTTAAATCCCAGCCTCACCACTTGCCAGCTGTCTTGCCTAGGGGAAGTTATTTTACCTCGCTAAGCTTTTGTTTCCCGATCCTTCCCATTGGGTCAACAGTACTTTAACTTCAGAGCATTAGAGAAAACTGTATTCAAATGGCCTACAATCATGTTGCTCTGCAAACAACAGTAGATGCTGTTGCAGTTGTTACCACCCCCAGACTCATTGCCATCCTGATGTAGGGTTTCCCATTCCATCACAAATCCCACACTTTGGTTTCAGCAGGTGTGTGGACTGAGGAACCGGCGTGATCTCCAGGTCCTTCGCTTCTTTTCCAGTGAAGCAATTTGTAGGTTTCATCACTACCCTCCTGTTTGGGTAGTTGCCTTTTGGTTCTCTTACCAGCAAAAGATGCAGATGGCAATTCTGCTAAGTAGAATTGGGAGTAAGGGACGACCTCCCAGGGTGTACCAGGGCAAGGTCAGGTGTTATAGTTACCTTTTGGGTAAATGAAACACCTGCTTTCCTGAAGGCACTGCAGATGCAAGGAGACCAGGAAGCACCTGGGCAAAGACTTGAATGAGGAGGATGATAGGAGGTGTGTATTCCTCAAGACTAAAGCAGAATTCTGAATTAGAATATTCATTCAGACTCCATAATGCAGGGCTTTCATTAGCTTGGTAGTTGTTCCTATAGGGGATCCTGGTCAAAGGGCAGATGTCCATCATGGCATTTTGATGGGTGACTTCTGAGGTAAGGGGCTACTTCATAGCCTCTCCCCGCCAGGAAAGCAGACATGAATGACCCCCCCATCCCCATGATTGCTGACTATTCACCAATTGGTTGTTTAAAAAGTGGAAGACTAGGGTTCCCTCATCCCCCACCCTAAACTATAACATAGATATTCACTTTCTACCAAATCATACTATAGAGCAAAGTCTGATTATGTCACTTCCCTATGTACATAATAAAGTCCAGACTTTATGGTCAAGTGATTTTTGTGGTCCTGTAGCTCCCCTATAATTAAATTTGGATTTAATTCCATTATTGAGCCTGGGTTCTGGAGGTTTCCAGCTTCTATTCCCTTGATTATTCTGATTTCTCCATCTGGTACACCCAATCTCTGGTCATTCTCCCAGCCTTTTCCAGGAAGACATCCCAGCTCTCGTCCCTAGTCTAGCTGGAAATGTCTATCTACCTCTGAATTTTCAGAGCATGTGTCCATGTCTCTTGGCACTTTCAGATGTTTATCGACTCTCCCTGTCTAGTCCATAAATCCTTGCAGATTTAGTTTCTAGTTCATCTTTGTGTTTTCAGAAGGCTCAACCTTTGTCCCACCCAGGATAAGCCCTCAGGTATGTGTGAGGCCTAGGAGCAGCATCAAGGGCCTATAGACCCATCTAGTGTGTTTCTGCTTAATGAAAGAATACCTTGTGTACCAGGCTTCAGAGTTATAGCAGGGAATAAGGTGGACACAGCTTCTGTCCTCCCAGAGACTAGGGAGAAAGTTGGACAAGCAAACATGCTATATAAAGCCATCCCACACTATGTCTAGTGTATTGGGGCTACTTATGAGAAGGGCTGCAACCCTGTCTTTAGCAGATCAGGAAAGACTTCCTGAAGCTAACATTTAAGGCTAGGTCTGAAGAAAGCAGAGGTTTGGAATGTTATTGACCAAATTCATAAGTTTATGCTCTAACCTGCAATGTGATTGTATTAGGAGGTGAGTTCTTTGGGTTCATTAGGTTTAGATAGGGGCATGAGGGTGAAGCCCCCATCATGGAATTAGTGTCTTTTTAAAGAGAAGAGAAACCAGAACTTGCTCTCTCTTGCTGCGCGACGACACAGGAAGAAAGCAGCCATCTGCAGGCCAGCAAGAGGGCCCTCACCAGATCCTCACTCTGCTTGCACCCTGATCTTAGATGTCCAGCCTCCAGAACTGTGATAAATATATTTCTGTTGCTTATAAACCACCCGGTCTATGGTGTTCTGTTACGACAGGGGAGCATGAGTGTGTTTGGGACAGCGGGAAAGCAAAGACAAGTCCTGGAGGAGGAAGAAGCACAGCCTGTTTGTGAAACCCTGAATAGCTTCTAATGCCTGAGCCCAGGGGAGGGGAGCAGGAGGGTAAGGTGAGACACTCAGGTGACCACAGGCAAGGGCCTGGAGGGCACAGGTCTGTTAGAAATGTTGGACTTGCTCCCCTGAGAGCAAAAGGGATCCATTTGGTTCACTCAGAGGACATATTAAAAACACCACAATTTTATATTGGTGTTCAAGATCCTGCAGTAAGGATACTAAGTTTCTTTTGAATTGAAAAGGGTCTTGAAAACAAAACAAAACAAAACACAACAAAAATATCTGGACTCCAGGAGCAAAGACTAAGTTAAGGCACTTGAGCCAGAGTTAAAATTCCTCCTTCAAAGCCACATTTTGCCTTCAAGGGTGAACCCACAGGGTCCTCTGTGAGGTATCATTCTCAGGGCTCTTGCTGGCAGCAAGGAGCCGTGGAGGGTCTCTTGAAGCCAAGGGGGATGTTTCTTGAGTGGAGCATTGAGGAAGCACAATGGCCTAGGGGGCGTGTGGGGGGGACACTGCTTTAGGCTTTCGCCAGTGGGTGCCTGATGAAATACATCTTGACATGTCATTGAAGTGTGGAGCCAAGCGGCCCTGTGAGGTCACCTGTCCCACCCCCTGCCCAGGCAGATTATTCCTCACACTCTTTCTCAGCTCTTTGTCCAGTGGCTTTATGCACCTCGAGCGATGGGGCTTCCACGCCTCCCTTGGGAAGCCCTCGCGCACTCAAATAGAGCCCGCTCCCGAGGAGGCTGCCCTGATATTCAGCCCGAGTTTTCCTTTCTCTAATTACATCCCATTCCTCTCTGCTCTACCCCCTTCGCGTGACCCTGAGCAATTCTTCCCCTTCATCGGTGTGCCTGCACCCTTGCTCAGGGACAGTATTTGATCCTCGGTTCTTTTTGTCATCCCTGAGCTTTGCTTATTCCGGCTGGTGCTGCGGGATCTCTTATAAGTAGCTCCTGCTTCTGTTCTCTTTAATCCTCGTGGCTTCCCTGCTTTGATTTCTGTCCAATTTGCCTATTTCTTTCAGGGGTACTGAAGGGCCCAGAATGAATCCTGGGCTTCCTCACTATATTATTTATTAATCTTTTATAGGGAGGACCTTCTCAAGGATGCTAAACCAGGTTGGGCAGAAAATAAAAATTTCTTTGAAAGACAGAGCTGATGTGAACTCCCTATGATAGGACTCCGGGTACTTCAGAGAAAAATGAGTTTGACTGTAAGGAAAAAGTACCGCCCCCTGGTCACCCGATATTCAGGCACCTGTACTTCATTGTACGCTGAGGGCAGAGGAAGCACACATTTAGGCCACTGAGGGATGAGGATGGCCCTCCCCAGTCAGTCTTGCTGAACCCAGTCTACTCCCCAAGGCCACGGTCTCTCTCCTCCAGGGCCCCTCCTTTGATCTACCCCATTCCACTTTGGTATAACCAGATGAAAATATTCTCTTCTTCCTCTGAATTATTGTAGTATTTTTGCAGGGACTGCTTTCATGACGTTTCTTGTTCTCTGTTTTATTTATTTATTCCTGCAGCAAATCTTTCTCTAGCATCTCCTGTCTTCATGATATTGTAGTACATAATGGGGGAAATGGAAGACCCATAGGGTTAAAACCACCAGACCAGTTGTTGATGTTGTGAAGTTCCCAGTCCTGAGGAGGAAACCAGGCATAGCCGGAGGTAGTTGCTGGAGTGATGTGTACTTGGATGACTATGGCACTATCACGTGCCTTCCATGTACTAGGGACCTAGCTGATGTCTGATGTATGAAGCCCATGTGCTCAGCAGTTCATGTGTGTAACCCATTAAGTCTTTACCACAACTTCAGGCACAATTATCACCTCCATTTACCAGGGGGAAACCATGTCTCCAGGACATGAAGCAGCTGACTTAAAGTGACACAGGTGGTCGTGGGTGGAACAGAGACATTTTACCTCTAGGGTCTGTTCTTCTGTGCATGGTGTGAAATGCATAGCTCACCCATTCATGATCAGCTGAGAGGGGAAACTGGGAAGGCAAATCAAAGACCATTCTCATATTCTATCCCATGTTACCTTCCCTGTGCTGGCACTGTCCAAAAACAAGGATGGGATAGGCAAGGCATTTTGTACTGTTAGATACCTGGGAGGCACACACAGATAGTTTTTTTATTTACATTGATGGCATGAGGAAGAGGATGGAAAACCAAGCTTCTCCTTTAAAAATCCAGTAGCATCATATAATTTGACCAGTGTATCTACTTGGATTATTCAGGAGCAAAGGATCTGCTGCAGTTCAGAAAATAGCTGTTCACTGCAAAGATGGCTGAATAAAAGTGAAACATGAATCATCTGCATATTTGTAAAACCTCTGGGTATTTGGCAGACTTTTGGTATCATACTGATGTTATCTTGTTCTGGTCATATACCCAGCACTTAGAAGTGCATTGTTTGTTTAAGTGAGTACATGATTACCACTTGTGACACTGTTTCACTGCTGTGGGGGGTGAGAGTTATTCTGTTGTATAAATGTGCTTCAACCAAGAAATGGCTAATTTTAGTGATGGGATGATTGTTTTTAATAGAGTCAATAAAGGGAAGAAGATAATAATGTTAGTTTGCCTTTTGGTATATGCTGCCCATTTATGAATGCCTTTTAGGGAGGTAGGTCTAGTTTTTCTCCTGCTTACCCTTTTCATGTAGCTGTAAGCATTGTGAGTGAGTGTGCATGCACACATGTGCACAGGGAGAACCAGCAGCAGTGGATGTGGGGTGTTCTACCAGCTGGCCTGCCCTGTTAGCTTTTGCCAGTCCATGAGTGGGACAGCAGCACCTCTGCCCCAGGCTCCCAGGAGGCTTCCTGGGCAAGTGGAGGGTTCATGCTGCAGCAAGCATATTTGTGTCTCTGGAATGTGTCCTCAGCTCCTTGGTGCCCATGTTCTTGGAGCTCACTTTCATTGTGTCCTTGGAGCTCAGCCTCTGACCAGCAGCTGCCTGCAAGCACCCTTAGCAAAGTCCTCGCCCTCATCTTTTCTTGGGCAGGGAAGTATAGTGAGAGTCAGGGAGCTGGATAAAGGGTGCATTTCTGCCAGGAGACCTGCAATGAGACCAGGCAGAAATGGGGCCCATCCTTTTACAAAGGTAAACACTAATATCACTTCTTTCTTTCTAATGGTTTAAAAACATGTAGTGTAGCCATTATCATCTTAGGTTGATAATGGGGAGCTTGCCTGGTTGCATGTTGGTTTGAATACTTTCTTATTGAATCTTGGTCAAATCAGGGTCAAGGAGTTTTGTTTCCTCTTCTGTAAAATGGGGATAATCATAGTATAGCTCTTATAGACTTGTTATGAGTGCAGTCACATATACAAAGTGTTTAGCACAGGATCAGGCTATGATTTCTCTTATTGTTTGTTCTAGCAACAACGTTTAGTAGACACTAGGTGCCAAGCACTAAGCTAAACACTTTCCATGCACCACCTCATTTGATCTTCACAAAAACCTGCAAAAGCACACTGAGGTTATTTGACTAAATACTTCAGGAGTTCTAATCCAGGTTTGATGCCACTGTCTGCATGCTTTCCACATATTCATAACTGCCCACTGCAAGCCCTCTCTGAGAGTTGGAATTTGAATGACTTATTTGAACTGTGGAAAAACCTTTGAACTTGAGAGTTGGGGAAAGAGGAAGAAAAAGGATGGTCTCAGGATCTCTTACAGAGGAAGCTCTCTTTCCCTTTGACTTCCAAATGATCTCCCTTTTTAATTCTTCAGGGTGGTTAATCCTCCAGGTAACTTAAGGAGATGATGGATCTGGTGATGGTGGGATTGCTCTTGTGTGTATGTGTGTGTGTGTGTGTGTGTGTGTGAGTGTGAGGTACACTCTACTGCACTAGTATTTCAGAAGTTAAATGAATGAATGAATACATGAACAACTAGTTTGCCCACAAGGGCTCATGGGTCTAAAATGAGAACAAGCCTCCATCACCATTCAGGAGAGTCTGTGTCATCCTCAGACTTATCCTGAGTACCTGGCAATCATACCATGTGCACTTTCATACACCTGATGCCATATGATAGGTAACAAGTATGTTACCTATCATGATGATAGTATGATAGGTAATGAATGAGAGTGAGCCTTAGTTTTGAATGATTTAATCCAAGAGCAAAACACAAAAGAGAGTCACTAAAACTTTGTGATGTCAATATAGACTGACCTTCCATATAGGCTTAAAGTGAAGAAGAAGCTGTGTTCCTTAAAAAGTGTATGGTTTGAGCCAGGCATGGTGGCACACGCCTGTATTCCCAAGGGCTCAGAAGGCTGAGGCAGGAGGATCGCAAGTTCAAAGCGAGCCTCAGCAACATCGAGGCATTAAGCAACTCAACGAGACCCTGTCTCTAAATAAAATACAAAATTGGGCTTGGGATGTGGCTCAGTGGTCGAGTGCCCCTGAGTTCAATCCCAGGTACTGTCCCCCCCCAAAAAAATAAGGTCATGGTTTGAAAGGCTCTTTCCTTTTGGCATATGAATAGATCCAATTTGTTTCTTAGGTGTTTGTTTTATAATAAAAAAATATTAAACCATTTATTAATTTTCCAGCTTTGTGTTAGGGTACTCAGCCTTTCCATACCTTTTGATAAATAAGATAAGGGACCATCAGCTTGGAGAGGCTAAGTCACTTGCTTGATCTGTCAGAAGCCATTAGCAACAGGACAGAGATGCAAACCCAGGTCTCTGTTCTCAGCTCACTTTCCTCCTTATGACTTTCAGAAGATTAAAACAAACAAACAAACAAGTAAACAACCCCATAAATCCTTTGATGAAGAATTTATTTAATTTGCTCTCCAGTAGGGAAAAAGTCTTCATGATTTTTCTGAGCATCCCCAAAGCCCATGTAAACCTGCTTGTATTAAGAATGTGATTGGGAAATGTTAGGCAAACAATTTATTGATCCTCTCCTCTCCAGCTGACAAGGTAGCTTGTATTGTGCACCTCTGTCCATGTCTGCATTTTTGTTGTAATCGTGTTCTTTGGAAGGATGATAGTTGTCTAGTGTGGCAATTCCACCTGCAGGTGGAGTGTCCCCTCTTCTTAGAGTAGAAAACATTTCCCCTTAGAAAAATAACCTCAGTTAAAAAAAAATTAATGACACATCAGAATGTTTTTAAAATTTAAATAATACCCAACTTAAATCTACTGCCAGTTTCTCACTGATTAGGAGAAAAGCCAACACCACCAACAAAAAAGATAAGCCTTGGCTATTTGTGTCCTGAGCTCAATGCAAACTTGTTAATCTGACTGGGAAGCAAAAATGGCTGCCAGAGTTCTGCAGCCTCAGAGACCAAAGTGTCTGCTACTTCTATAAAATAAGTCAATGAAACTTAAGGAAAATATCTACCCCTGTGGATCGTGGACAGTGGTGTGAAATGATCTGGGACTTCAGATGTTGCACTTTTGCCTTGTATGAACCTGCAGGACACTTTATACAAACTGAGGTTACTACTTTGGTTATGAAGTCTGGGGATTATCTTTTTAAAATTTTTTTTTGCATTGCCAGGAATTGAACCCGGGGCATTGTGCATGTTAGGTCAGTCCTCCACCACTGAGCTACTCCCCCAGCCTCAAGAATATCTTTCAAAGGAGTGTTCTGGGAGTGCCATCCTGTGAACCTTGAAAGCACAACTCCCAGCATTTCAGTATCCTCTGAGCTTCATATGGCTGAATAGATTTGAAACTAATGAAGAAAAAATGCTTGGATTGATTGATAAGTTATATGATGGTATAATTATAAACTAAAACAGACTATTCCTAGTAATATCTGGGAGCATCCTAAAAGAGATGTATTGTAGAATTATTTTGTAATTTTAATATTTAAAAATGCATAATTTTACAATGTGTAAACATTGAAATTACCTTTCATTTCACCTTCTTGAGATAACCACTGTTTGTGCTTTGATATTTGTTTTCTGCTCTTTTTAAATGCTTACATAAATAGATACATTGAAACAGGTGCTCATGAAGACCTGCCATATCTATATCTCTGTCTGCCCCATGTTGTGTCTTAGCCTTTTCCTTTGTAGTTGCTTTCATTAGTATGTAGTCTTTGAGTACATGTTTTTAAACGACTGTATAATATTATAGCACGTGGATGTATCCTCATTTATTTAACCATGTTAGACATTTAGTTTTTAATTTTTCATTATTATAAATAATGCCTTGATGAGCATCTCTGATTTGCTTATGATGGATTCTTTGAAGTGCAATTATAGGATCACAGGATGCGAATGTTTTTAAAGTTCTGATACAATACCACAGTGCTTTCCAGAGGGGCCGTGTCAGTTTGTGCTTCCTCCCTAGCCATCTCTCACTCACCTGATGCTCCTTCACTGCCTCCTCTCTGGCACTGAATGCTCTCAGCTGTGGGCACCTTTGCCATTTTATTAAGGAGCATCTGAGTGGTTGCTACAATTAAGGTGGCAAAAAAAAAAAAAAAAAAAAAGTGAAAAACAGCAGAATTTTAAATTCAGGCAATCAACTCCAAATTGGCAAAGGCATCTGGTTCTTCCAGAAACATCCTTTACTTAATTTGTAGATGAGGCTCTCCTGCTTCTAGGAGGCCATGTCCAGACTTCACAGCCTTCTGCAGCATCCACTGCCCATGGGCTTCCCATTGCAGGTGCTACTGTTGTGTTCATGCACATCAGAGAGGAGTAGAGTCTCGCCACCACACAAGACCTTCTCCTGCCTTTCCTATGCCCAAGCCTCCAGCAAATAGCACATGACCTCTTGAACTTCTATCTACTACCAGAGCATTGTGGGTTTCCCCTGCTGCTAAGTGGCTGAAAATTGAGAAGATGAGTCCAAGTTTGACTTACTCCATAGCACTGATGTTTAAATTTTTTGAGATGTTTTAGAGAATTGACAAATAATTTTGATGAGAGAGTCTTTGAGAGTGGCTTGGAAAACTTTGTGAGGTCATCTAATCCAGCCTCCTGCACCAGAATCAAACCAATTCCACTCAGGGTTGTAGGGAGTTAGGAAAATAATTTTTATTTTTCAGTCATAGTAATTAAGACAATTATCTTGAAAAAGTCCTCCAAACACATTTTTTCCTCCCTGATCCATGCCTGGGTAGTCAGTAAAGGAGTGAATGTTTTTGGTTCTATGAGTTAATAGCATGCCATTGCAAGTACAGTGACTGCTTTATGTTTTGAAGCATGACAAGTCACATCAGGGTTCCTTGGGTGTTAGAAACCAACTCTAGAAGTGGGCGGCTTTGTGAGAGATTATTACATTGGGTAAATCCAGGTAAGATTCCACATTACCTTCTTCCTAAGAATTAAAAATTCTAGAATAGCCCTGCTCCTGGGTGGAGGGTTTGCTGGGCACAGCTTAGTCACTAATGGCGTCCCCATTCAAATAGAAACAGGCTGTCATAGAAACATCATATGACTTTTTAATTTCTGCAAAATATGAGAATGGGCTATTCAATGAGTAACCTAAGAAAATCAAGCAATGCTACTTTGAATCACGGTTCAGTTTGATTTGGGGACATGAAGAGGAGTGATGATGTTGTCTGCGCTCTGTGGACCCTGGATACTGTCACTTTGTTCCCTTGGCCCTGTCTTTACCATGGAGGCACTTTGCCCCTTTTAGACCTTTTAGAAAGGTGAAATAGAATTTTTAATTCTTAGGAAGAAGGTAATGTGGAAATTCACAATGTGATAATTAATTTCATAAAGTGGGTCATGCCATCATAATTATATTTGGGAGCCTGGAACCATTTTAAAGGAAAACATACCCAACATGTTCCTTTCTAGTTCAAGTCAAATGCTGCATTGTAGCGCATGGTGTCTGCTAGGTGGTGGGACCACCTAGGCATGTAGAGGCGAGGTGGGCAGCTCACTCTGTACTGGCAGAGCAGCGGAACCTGCCACACAATGGCCAGGCTCAGAGGAACATCTTTTTACCTCCATCCCATTGATTCTAGCTTTCCTTGATTAGTCATTTGCATGCTCATTTTGTTCTGTTCCTCACTGGCAGGGTCTGTTAATTACTAAACATGGGAGACTTAAAAAAAAATATGCAAACCAGACTGAGCCTTGTTTGCTAAAGTTTTGTTTTAGGTCCAGTAATTTGAATTGGCAGCCAAAGGAGAAAAAATGCAACAGATACACCTGACTACCTTGCATTTCGGATTTCTAACACTCAAAAGTACAATGCTTATGGTAATGAATTTTATCTATTATGAGGGAAAACAATCACCTTTGATGACATTATAGAATAAACACATTTAACAGCATGCTGAATTGCTGAAGTATCATTTTCAACGACCTCATTAGTGTCACTTAATTAAAACTTCCTGCTCTTGACTTTGATGCTGGTACAGGCAAAAACACAGAGGGAATTGAACAAACAACAAAAAAACGGGGAGGGGGTGCATTTTCTAGTGATAAATCGCAGAGGTTGCTAATGAAACCAAATTATGTACCTTTTTCCTGCAACTCCGATAAAATAATATGAAACGCGCAGCAACTTTGCATCAAACAAATTAATCAGCTGTCAGCAGATTTGCCTTATAATAATCTTTTGCACTTATTGATCATTTAAAAGGGGGGACACTTTTTTTTTCTCCGTACACAAGCATTAGGTTGGTGATAATTAAAGCCTCAGCTTCAGAAATGCCATAATAACCGTTAATTAGCAGGATGCTATTTTCAACATAATTTGCTAATTAGGCAGTGAGCTGGTATAGTGTATATACCTAATTATGAAGGGTCTTGTGCTGTAGACACATGTGACTGGAGTGTAAATGACACCATTATAGGGGTCCTAGCAGATTTTTAAAAAATATAGTTGGTTCAGAAGTGCTTAGTTCTTTAGGGACTTCTTGGTATAAGGAATATTACTCTTAGCTGTTTTGTGTGAAGCTTAGAAGGGGAAAACATTATGTAGAAATATATCATTTGTTTTATCTGGACGGGGGACAGACAGGGTCACTAATTCTAATGGGGCTTTTGTCACCGGGTGCCTGATACAACGGCTGATAATTTGGCACTGAAGTTATGCATACTCCACTAGTAGAGAATTATTCTCCATTTGCCTGCCACACATGATTCATCTGGGAACCAGGATGCTGTAAATCTTTTCATACTAGATGTCTACCTACCTTGATTTTTCTGCCACACACTGATACCCTGCAACATGTATCTCCCTGCCTCTCAGTCACATCTTCCTGCCTTTCCCTCCACGTCATAAAGAAATCCTAGACTTTTCAAAAATGAAGGTTTATTTCTGCCTGTTTTTTTTTTTTCTTCCCCTCCAGCTCATTTCCTCCAGCAACTCCCATGGTTTAAAAAAGAAGATAAAAAGTAAAAAACATTTAAAAGAGAAGAATGACAAAGTATGAAAAGGAAGGGTGAGCTCTCACACAGAAGTCTCAAGTTACATGCATATTAGTAATATTTATGAATTTAAATTTGGCTTTTCAGCAGAGCATAAGCAGAGTGAGATCATTTGCAGATATATAAACTGGCTTCCTGGATCATAATAGCTGATTTCTTTTAAATGTTTTACCTTGTTTCAAATAAAACTATATTTCTTTATTCCTTTTAAACGAAATGAAAACTTAATTCAATAATAAATGAGCTTCAGAGCAGCACAAGAGTCACTTAACTTAAATCTTTTTTGTAGAGGTTCCCACTTAAGCAGCTTGAAAGACAGTAAATCACGCTGGAGAACGGACATCCCAATTTCATTGCTACACTGTAGAGAGCTGAATTAATGGCCTTCTCTTTAGAATGTATGGATGCGCCTTCCAGCTGCTGAGCCTGACAGTGTTATAGCTCAATTAATGTGATTTTGATGTAATTGCAGATAGGGAACATCATGTCGAAAAATTATTTTTTCAACATAAGAATTGCATTTTATCATCCAGATGTGGGAAGAGGGGTGCTTTTCAAGGCTGGATATGATTCATAATAGAGACCTCTGTTTTATTTTTTGATAATGTTTCTCTAAAGGAAGGTGACAATAATGAATCAACATAATTATTTATTGAGCACTAACTATGTGCTATGCACTGTGCCAAGTTTGTAATGCCTAACGTGTCATTTAATATTGACACAACTATGAAGCAGACCCTATTGTCATCTCCATTGGACAGATGAGAAAAATGAGACCAGGAAAAATCAAGGCAGTAAAAGGCAGACCTGGGATTTGAAGCCTGTGTGTCAGTCACCCTGAGAGTTTGGCTGTCAAATGAGCTGCCTCTGCAAAGTTACTTCAGAGGCCTCTGGCAGGAGATGTAGGATCCATGAAGTTGAGATGTTTAGACTATCAGTTTCCTAGATCTTGATGGCATAGTGTTGTCCAAAATAGGTTTAGCCAGGATGCCTGGGTCTGCACATTTCTAGTTGTGTTTGACTTAAAGCAAGTTGTTTGAACCCTCTGAGCCTGAGCCTACTCAGTTGTAAAGGGGACTAATAATGGTAGCTTCCTCATATAATTTGTTACCAAAGTTAAATGAAAGAATCTGTGTGAAGAATTCAGAACCACGCCTGGAACATAGTAAGTGATGAGTAAGTGGTGGCGAGATCGCTGTGAGCTAAGCCAAGCCAGTAGGTCATTGGTCTCCTCCAGCACAATTTTCTTTGCCTCATCTTATCTATTGGGTGCAGGCCGTCTCTGGGAATTTGACTGCCAACGTTTTCTGGGAAGGACCCAGAGTGGCAGTTAGCATAATATGGGCTGCACCTACTGGCACTGATGTAAGAAGACATTTCTTTTTGGAGCCGTTTTAATTCCTGTATTATTAGAATGAATAACAATGTTAACTCAGAAAATGATAAACCGCGAACGTGGTGATTCAACCAAACTCAGCTGCTATGCACAGGGAAAGTCCTGAATTATTTAAGGTACCATTTGTGGCTCCAGAAGAAGAACCAAGTGGTAGTTTAGGAACTGAAACAAAATGCAGACAATGTCTCAAGTCCACTATGGAAAATCCAGTTCAGAATGACAACAACAATGATGACAGTGATGGTGGTAACTGGCATTTAGCGAGTGCTTAGTTAGTTTGCCAGACACACTGCAAAATTGTCCCATGCAATGAGCATGGTATCTCTGAGAAGAACTAATATTCATTCCATTTACAGTGGAGGAAAATGAAGATCAAAGAAGTTAAGTAATTGGTCTGAGGTAGTAGAACTGTAAACCTTTCTCTGCAGCCACTCAGCTGTGCAGATGGGTTGGAGCCACCTCCAATTAGCCCAAGGTGGGGTGGACAGAGGCAGGATGGCTTTCACTTCCCGGCATTGCTCCCATCACATCACTGGGTAAATAAGCATGTCCTCTATTTGTGGTTATATTGATTGAGTTGCAATTAATAAATTACTAAAATCTCAATGGACAATTTATTAAGCAGTCTATTATGCACAAATAACATATAATAAATCTCATGCATTGTCATTGCTGTGGGTCAATAATTTCATTTAAATATGAGAGTTATTTCTAATAATACATTATGTGGGAACATTTTAATATATGATAATGATCCTAATTTGTGCGATGATGTCATTACTCCTTGTTGGCTTCTGAATCAGTGCATAAAAATTAATATTAAATTTCAACACTGCATGGGATGCATTTAATTCTCAAAAGCCTCATCATCTGCTAATAGGTAAATCTGAATCAAAAAAGAGCTAGGTGCTTGGTATAACTGTTGAAATACAGACAGATGTGCATAGGTAGCTTCATTATTTTTGTGGAAAAATAATTAAGGAAAAATATATTTTGGGGGTTAGAAATATAATCCGTACATTAAAGGCACATTTGAATGGTGGAAGCATAAATCAAATGCAACAGACAGGTCCTATTTGCTTTTGTGATTTGGCCTTCTAGAAAGATCTGAAGTTGGAAGCTTTTGTTGAATGAGATTCTGCCTGTTCCATTTGCAACCTTTTTCTTATTTTCCCTACCTCTATTCCATCAAACTTTGCTCTTAGACACCGTGGGGGCAGTGGGAGTAGCACTCTGGATGGTGTCCGTTCATTTAGGTGAGCACATTGCTTCTCTCCCAAGAGAATAGCCTTCTACTACTTTGCACAAAGTGGGAATGTTAATTAGGATTGGGTTGGGTTGCAAGTGATTTCCTCTCATTTCTACTCACTATAGCCTGGCTAAATAACAGAAGCACAAACAAGACAGAAGTTGATTTCTTTTCTTCTTGTTTAGGAGTCTGCAGGGAGTCCAGGGTGAGGCGGGGCTCCATGGAATTGGGTCTCTGACTTCTGTTATGGCCCGCTGCTGAGCATGGTCACCTCACCATCCAAGATGGCTGCTAGAGCTCCAGCTTTACCTCCACATCCCAGAGAGTGGGAGGCAGAAGGAGAAGTCCCTTCCCTTTAAAGATGCTTGAGAAAGTTAGACTTGATGCTTCTCTGTGTATGTGTTGGTCAGAATTAGTCCCAAGGCCAAAGGGGAGACCGGAAAATGTAGGTAGTTTTGTAGTTGGGTAAAAATCAGGGGATCTATCCCTAATAGGCCTTGCCCTAATCTGTCTTAGCTTTTAGAAATCATAGCCTCTGAGAATCTGAGGAAAGCTATGGAATCTCTTACCTGAAAAATACATGTAGGGGAATTTTTCCATGTAACTTTAGGGGGTTCAAGGATTCCTTGAAGCCCAGATATCCAAGAATCCCAAATTAAGAACCCCTTGTTTAAAAAAAATTATTTTTTCTTCCATTTACTTATCCAATTATGCAGCATCCACTCATTCAACAAGTATTTATTGTTTACCTGCTTTATTCCTGGCAACAGAGGGAAGAACAAGGCAGTCATGGTCTTTGTTCTGAGGCACTTGCATCCCAGTGGGAGCTAGACAGTGCACACAATGAAAGTGATAAATGTTTTGAGGAAAATAAAACAGACTGATATAACAAGGAGTTGACTCATAGTCAACATTAGGAGTTACTTCAGATCGGGCAGAGAGACCCTTCCAGGGAGATGACTTAGAACAGAACCTGACTGTGAAAGCAGTGACCTGGGGCTTAGGTGGGAATATTTCAGGCAGTGGGGGGAGCAACTGCAAAGGCCCTGAGATGGAACCAAGTTTCAGGAAGGGAAAGAAAGTGTACAAAAATGGCGTGAGATGGCTTTAGAGAATTAGGCAGGAGGTAGGCCATGGTCAAAACTTGGGTTTACTTCTAAGAACAGTAGAAACCACTAGAGGGAGGTTAAACTCTGAGGAAGGATGGGTATGTGGTTCAGTTTATCATCTTTAAAAGATCATTCTGGATGCTGCAAGGAGAAAGGCAAATGAAACAGACCAGTGACACTGGCTCATTCTCTATAGATGGTGCAGGGAGAGGGATCTGTCCTCTGTGTCTCATGTCCATCAGACAAACCGTGGACTACCTGCCCAGTGGCATCCAGAGATTTGTGCTCTACCAGGGCATTGTGATATTCCTGTAGCAACACCGAAAGGCTTGTGAGCTGAAGGGACCGGAGTAAAACCACAGTCCAGACCTTCTTCCCCCTGCATGTGAAAGGCCAAGGCTGTGAGCATTGATTATGAAAAGGTAGGAAGGCTGCAGGCAAAATATGATGCCCCCTGCCCAGTGATCTGCCTTCTCTGCAAACTGCTCATTCACCTGTCATGGGGCAGTGCTGATGTGGACGGGTTACCTGTACCCCAGGGTGACCCAGCAGGGGAAAGTTAGGGGATAAACACTTAGATCACCCAGAACACATGATTTTGTCTTGTAATTTTCACAAGGGACAGTGTTTTGTAAATGACACATCTGGGCCATGGGGAAGGTCTCAAGGGTTTAAAACAGCAAGTGATTAAAGCAGCCTGACTCATAGGAGCAAGTTTTAGGGCTGATCATTAAAGTGATCCTGCAACTAAAGGACCAAGAGAATGAGGAGTTGCTGACAAACAGCGACCAGGTTTGGTTTTGGAGTTCAGAGGCTTTTGAATATTCCTTTTAACTGGTCCTTGTCTATTTCATGAGATTTGAGTGTTTTCAATCCAGAATCATTGAGATTTGGATACGAAAGGGACCTTCAAGTGAATAAGGTCAGCCCCTGGTTTGATGCAAGGAGAAAATTCAAGGCCCAGAAAAGGTGTGACTTGTTCACTGTTTCTTGAATTCATGCTCTTTCCTCCAGACTGACTTATAGGAACTGACAGTATATCCTTTCAGTATACTGTGGCTATTTTCAAATTCCACCCCAGCCCCAAACACTTGCATTTTTTGCCCAGTATCACGGAAACTGAGCAGAGTTGTGGTGCTTATCCAAACTAAATTTTGTGCTTTAAAATCAAATTGTGTGATCTGAAATCCACCCTCAAAAGACAAGGAAATTTCCTTAAAATATTTTGAAAGCTGTAGGATTTTCCTCTCAGGAATAACTGAAGGATGGATTCATCTGCAGCATTAAAATTTGGTGTGAGAGAGCCACAGGAGTTTTAATTGGTGATTTCATAAGAAGGCGAGAGAGGAGAGATGATTTATGAATAAGGTGAGGGTGGATGGTTGTCTTTGTTTTGAATGTGAAGATCTGCAGGCCCCTGTTAGAGTCTTAATTTTTTTTTTCACCCCACTGGAGGGTGGCACAATATTTATTACCTGAACTTGGAGAATTTTAGAGTTATAGGAATAAAGTGGCAGTAAAGAATCCTCTGGCATTGGGGCTGGGGTTGTGGCCCAGCAGTACAGCACTCACCCAGCATGTGCGCAGCCCGGGTTCAATCCTCAGCACCACGTAAACATAAACGCATTGTGTACAACTAAAACAAACATATATATATATATATATATATATATATATATATATATATATATATATATATATAAGAATCCTCTGGCATGGAGAGAGTCCCAGCTCCTATGGGGCTCCCGGAGGCTGTTGGAGGGGCCTCACTCTGGGAGGAGCTTTCTGCATTCATATTACCCCTCCCGGAACAGACAACCTAATTGACTAATTGTAGGCCCAGCCTTTCACTTGGGCTGCAATTAGCCACTTACTTCTTAGCAGATACAAGTGGCCACTTAAATCGTCAAAAAGTCCATTGTGAATTCAGCTATTTGTGTGTCCAATTTCATCTGGACAGAGAGGAGTTAGGGGGAAAAAAAAGTAAAATAGAATAAATTATAGCCCTTGAAATAAAATCCCTCTGAAATCTGGCTCAAGCATTCTTACTTCTGAAGTGACAATAATGGGAATGCATTGTTCTCTCTTTTATTTAAAAAAAGTATATTAAACATAACAGACACACAAATATCCCATTAACTGGAGACTTAATTTTTCTCCAAGTGTCCTTAATGTAGAGCAGGCTGAACCCACCTGCTGGTTTTCAGCTTCATAACTTTCTGCAAATCTACTTTTCTAAACCTCTAGGTGGGTTGTGTGTAATTTAATTGGCTACTGTACCTTTTGGTGGAAAATGAATGTGCTAATTTCTGGAGTGATGCATTAATTCTCTTTGTTATCCACAAATTTCTGGGGAACTAGAGGATTCGTTTCCAATGTCTGCCCCTCACTGACTCAATCTTTGAGCGAAGTGCAAGGGCCATTGTTTTCATAGTTCCTTTTGATGTGGTCTCTTATTGTTCTCTTGGGTCAAAGGGACTTACCTGGGAGATGACAGATGCAGGCACTCTGCCACTGGTTTTCCTTGGAAGTGTACAATAGTAGCCAAACAAAATCACTGGGAAGATCCTGGGTAGGATGTTGCTTTTGGGGGGAATTCCAGGGAAGAGAAGATTATGACCTCTGTTGCTGCACAGTGTCAAGGACAGATGGGAAGAAGGTATGAATCAATATATGTCAACTGCACAGATGGTATAGCCACACAGTGTCCACATCCTGATTTTCTATCCCCTGAAACTGAAATTAATAATGCCTTCATTATAGGCGGTAGCTGCCAAGCAGCTGAGGGGACCCTGTACAACTTAAGAGCACAGCCCTGGCGCGGGAGGCAGGACTTTCTCTCTCTCTTTCAGAAGGTTAGGAATGCTATGGTCATACTGGAAAAGGAATCATCTTTTGATGCTGAGTTTTACAGATTAAACAAAGTAAGGACAGCAAGACTGTGGGCGCTTCCTGCTTTGCAATATTTTCATGCCAGGGGATCTTTCCCAGGTTCTCCCTGTGTCATGGGGGCAGGGTTAACTCCACTATGCCAATTACTGGGCTCTGGGCATTGAAGATCTCAGAGCAGTGTTGGAAGTAGAGTGGAAAATAAAAATAAGCTACCACAAACCACCAAAACAAGTATTGGCACATCGCTACAAGCTCCGGCTAGTAATGATGAATTCAGTATTCATCACATGGACTAATTAATGCACGCTAACACACCCCAGTGCAATTTGCAAGTCACAGATTGCATTAGGTGATACAAATGACTCATTTGTGAACCTGAAGGATGACCTTTGGCAGGACTATCTGCTGACCTCAAAAATATTAAAGAAAGGTTATTTCACCTTGCCATTGTCTCCAAATGCCAAAATAGCCCAATTAAAAACCTTGACTTGGAACCATAGGAGCAGATGCGAGTCCTAAAGGGCATTAATTATTTTCAGTGTCAGCTGGTTGTGTAACTGAGGCCAAATGAGAGTTTGGAAAGCTATTAAGGCACTGTATTACATGCACTGGGTCTAAGATTTGAATTCAGAATAAGGCATAGATTTCACTTATTTAGGCAAGCTGTATAGAAATTGTGCTGGCGGTCCTAAGAAGAATCCAGGGCTAACACAGGTGAAATGAAGTTCATCACCGTGGCTGGGGTTCTGCTTTCTGCAATCATCCATTTTCCCAAGTCTATTTGCAGAACCATCATTAGTTACCATATTGTGAGCTCAAAAACATATATGTGTTTAGTATGAGTTTACTTCAGGGCAGACTTTTCTTCCTGTCTACAAGTCTAAACATACAATGATCTTATCGTGTTTGACCCTCAAATGCGATGACAGATGAAGATATGTACCCAAGTTAGGTTCCCATATGGCTATTTTCTGCATTTGTTTTTAACAATATGCATATTTTTAGGCAAATTAACACACATGGACCTTGGTATTGATGGCATTCTCTCCAGTTCTGTCCTTGTGTCCTCCAGGTGGATTTTGGCAAAAGGGGCAAGGGTGTTTAGGAGCAGGAACCAACCCTCAGCAGTCCCTGTGGCTTTGGGAAAGGGTTTGTCTGCTGCTCATGGTTTTCACCTCACCAACTCAAAGTGCACACTGAGGGATGAGGCCCACCATGTGTCCAGGGGTACAACATGGAGATGTTAGAGTTGGGGGGTGTTCTATTCTTCTTAGTGTCTTTATAACTGAAGTTTAAGATTCACCTTTATTTCCATTTGAAAGGAAAGGAAAAAGCAGATTCTCTGCATGGAACAGTGTGGCAGAAAGCCCAAGGGGTGGGGGTACCAGTTTAGTTATATAGAGGTATAAACTCAGCATGTAAATGAACTCCTTTGAGCTTCGATGTGCTCACCTGCAACTTAGGAATAGGAATAGCCCTTGGTAAGATCGATAAGAAGATCAAGTGAAGTTATAAATATACACGTGTGTAAATATATACATAAATATATATGTCTATATAAATATACACATATTTATCTAATATATGTAACTATAAGAGGTGAGGTGCTATTGCAGCTATTGTTATGTTCATTGCAGGGAATTTAGAGAACATTTTCTAGGACTCGACTTTTTTTTCTCTACATTTTTCTTTCTGCATTTTTTGTGGAACCGTGCACAATGACGGCAGAAAACATGACTTAGAAATCAGAGTCCTGTCCTGCGATCTTTCTTTAATTGGAAAGTTGTTTACTCATGATAGACTTCAAATTCCTATCTTTAAATACTGATAATAATACCTACTACCGTTTGCTTTTGCAAGGATTAAAATGAGATAATGTATGTACCTTGTGCTTAGCATTGTGTAGGTGTTTGATAAATGAATGAAGTTCTTTTGTCCTGGCTCCCAGAATGTTCCTGTCCTTCTTCCCCATGAATGCTGCCAATGAGCTTTTAGTGGAGAGAAGATATATTTCCATTTCAAAGCTTCTCAGGCCAGCTTATTGGTGTTTTATTCTGAAAAATGAGCACCCTCATTGGAAAACATCTTCTCTAAACATTGATGACTTCAAGGTTGAAGGAAGATTTGTTTCCCCATTCGGAGTCTTTATGTTTATTATTTTCTAGCGCATAATTTGGTGATTTCCCAAGTTACAGTTCAAAGGATGGCAGGCCCGAGATTCTCCTCCCTGGCTTTCCAGCTGTGGTCAGTCTTATCTTTGAGATAACCCACTCCATGGTTTCCCCCTCTAGCTGCTTGGAGCACATGGTACCCAAGTCACTTGAGTACTGTTTCCCCCCTACAAGGTTGCTATTATTCTAAAATGTCTTTTAAATTTTTTTTTCTAATTTCATTATAAGATCCTCATAAATGCCAGCAGCTAATGAAAACGGGTTTATTTCTTGCTCTTTGGGAGGTGACCACCCTGTCAGCATTGGAGGTGTCTGCACATCCTTGCAGGCCCAACAAGTGGTGAACAGATGGAGTCTGAATCTAGAGCTGAATTACCAAGAAAAAAAATTCTGTTCTTTCACCAAATGAGAGTTTTAATAGCCATTTGCAAAGAACTCTCAGCCTGGTATATTGGGAGTGTTGGCTGCATGGGTGACGAAGGCTCTAAGGCCGTACAAAGTCTTCCAACAGCTCATTTTTATAAAACACACCCAGCCTTGATTTAAATTTCAAGAAAACACACATGTACCAGGGCCAAGGAATCTGGATTTTTAGCAGAAGTTCCCCTCCATCCCCAGACTCCACGGGATTCCAGCTTAAATGGTCCTGGAGTCATGTTCTGGGAGACACTGGACCAGGCTGAGGGAGCCGGAGGTGCTTCACCACGAACAAGGTTGAATGGCACCAGAAGACAGAAACAAAGAGGTTCTGGTAGTTTGAAGACCTTTAATTGTTGTGACTATCAGTAGAAGCCTTTTTAAAACCCCGTGTGAAACTCTTCAAGTGAAATCAAATGCAGAATCCCCAGGTGAAATCTAACCTGAGTGGAGCTACATGGCTAAAGAAGAGGGGCCTCGGGAGCAGGGCCACAGGGTGCCTGCCCCATCTTCAATGGCCCCAGTATTCTATGCAGCTTTCTCAGAGTTCATTCCCCCTCCCCCACTTTTGTTTTTTCAAAGTGGCCCATGCTGCAGGCCTGGGGCCCTGTGAAGGAGAAATAGCCCCTAACTAGGAGGTCCACCACCTCCCTCCAGCCTTGTCCTTACCTTGCAGCATGGCCTTAGGGAACTTAAAACCTTCCTGAGCTTCAGTTTATCCCTTGAGAAAAAAAGAGAAGGTTTGGACTGATCAGTTTTTTCTGTAAGTTCCACCACTCACAGATTATCCTTGTGACTTCCCAGATGAGTACCACCCGGAACATTATTTACTTTCTGTTTGTCTTTATAATAGAAGAAATCAATTCACTCTTTTTAACTTAACTATTCACCTAGTAATGTTATCTGTGTAATCAAAAGTTTGATGTGCTGCTTTTTTTTTTATTAATACACATAAAATAAATGTATAACCACTAAAAGAAAGTGTGGTACCTAAAACCGGATATGTGCACACCACCCTTGGTCTCTGAAAAAACTTCCCTGCTCCTGTATTCAGTGAGGTTCGTATCCAGGTAGGTGTCTCTTGTTATCACCTTGCAGATGGGAGTAGGTTATAGGGAAAAACAAAGAAATCCTCTGGGTGTTATAGGCATATGAAGGTAGTGGGGAAAGAAAAATAATTGCTTTTATTGCTGGGAAGAGTGAGGGAGCTGGAGGCTTAGAGTATATGCACAAAGGATCCAAATGGCTCAAAGAGAGTTTTTAATATTAATTTTGTGGAGACATAGGGCCACCAGCTGCTTAATTTTATTTAGGTCTAATAGGGAGCTTAATAACCAAGAACATCATTGGTTTCTTGTTTGTTTCTTTTATTGAGTGTCAAAATACTAACAGCTTTTATTACAGATCTCCCAGGGCTGAACTTGGCTAGTTAGGACAGTGGCAGAATGGGATGCTGGGGCAGAGTCCATGGAAAGAGCCTTACTCTGTGCTTGTCATGTTTGGAAAACAACTCCAAAGAGATGGATTTCAAGGGACGCATTGTGGGAGGTGGAGGATGCTAAAGGATTGCTTGCAGCACACATTGTAGAATGAAAGACAATGTTTATGATTTGCTTATTCCATATGACGGGTAGACAATGACTCCAAATGTATATCTGCTGAGCTGGCTTAGAAAATGCATGTGGACAACTTAGCAGTCATGGTGGTCCAGAGCAAGAAAATAAAAATGTAATTGAAAAGTGAGGGAAACTATACCATAATTAAACATGGCCAGCTCTAAGCACAGAATTATAAAATGGAAATCAGCCCAGACTATATATTAGGTTAACAACTTAGGATCCAGAGACAGACAGACCTTGTTTGAGATCCCAATGCTGTCATTCTCTGGTTTCTTGGATATGGTACCTAATATTCCTGAGCCTTGGTTTATTCGCCTGTCAAATGAGTCTAATCTGCACTTCCTTAAGTATTTAATGACTTAAGTAACTTCACAATGTCTGCCACATAGGATCATTTTTTTACTAAATTGTAGGTGCTGCATTTTATCATCAGCATTATTATTAGGTGATGGGTTTATTTTACTTAATTCTTACAAATCCAATGAGCTAAGTAGCATTGGTGGCCCACAGTGATGGAACTGATTAAAACTGGTATTTTCCAAGAAGTGCCTGTTGTGTACATTTATAAGAATATACCTTTAGGACTAGTCTTTTCTTGAGGATCTTCAGATAACCATGACAGGGTCCCTCGTTTTGACCCATGGATTCTAACTAAGGCTCAGGGACAAGCAGACTTTGGGTGGAATTCTAACTAAGGCTCAGGGACAAGCAGACTTTGGGTGGATCATTTCCATCCCTGGCATTCAGCCCTTTTCAGTGGGTACAGAAGAAGGAAGTAAAGGACTGTGAGTGGTCCATACTCTACTCTGACAGATTCCAAGCCCCGTTGCCCACAGGTGTTGCCCACACTTATCAGGAACTGCAGGTGTTGAAGGCACGAAAGGTCAAGGTCTGCCAGGACATTGTGAATCAGGACAACCAGACCTCCCCTCACAAAGGCTCCAACGGGAAGATTCTTAATAAACTTTGTCTCCTGCTGGGGAGTTGAGCACCCTGATGTGGAGACCACACATGGCACAGTTGCGTTGAGTTTAACAATTCATTTCTAGAAAAGATAAAACAAGTTTGTCATATAACTTCTCTTCTTGGTCTTACTTAGCCTCTCTTCATCTTAATTATTAGCAACAACAAAAAAGAATGTCAGGATTCTTCCGGAAGCATGAACCTTTTCACAACTTTCTTGCCTTCCTCTGTGTGAAAGCCTAGAGTAGCTCTCTCTTTAAGGGCTGTGCCACCTCTGTGTTGTTTGTGCTATAACTAAGATGTGTGAGTGTCTCCAAGGAGTCCCCCTCCCCACCGCTTTATGTATATGCCCAATTAATGCCAGTTTAGAAGTTCTTGGTCCTGGTTTAGCTGAAGGAAGAAACAAAGAGGAGATGCAGAGCTGGCCTCACTGCTGCAGCCATGTCCCACTGCTGTGAGGCATTACCAGAAACTTCGTTCCACATGTTTTTGCATTGTCTCCTCTTACATTTATCCTCTGACTATTGTTTCCTTTTGTTCCAGCAACAGCTGGAAATGGTAAATTTGTGTTCCGAGCCAATGTTTTCCTTTGCCCTGGCATTTCTAAACATTTATTTTTCTATGGGCCAAAAATACCAGCAAAGATGCTTTCTGAGCGCTCATCATCCCACGGCTACCCACCGCCCTCCAAGGCTGTCCCTTTAAATGAGGCCCCTGGAGTTCACTTTCTGAAGTTCATTAGCTTGTGTTATCAATAATTTAGGATAATACTCTGGTGGAGGCTGAGTGCTTGGCCCGCCCCGTTTTCACTGTCAGTTTTCTCATAGCCTAGCAGTCCAGTGAACTTGATAAGTGTCCCATCATCCTGTTAATCAAATTACTTATGAACTAAAATTGACAGTTTTCATTAATTATAAAGGATTATTCTAATTGCAATTCAAATTTATTCATTTAGAACAGACGGCATTCAGTAATATTTCAGGAAATTTGCATATTAAATGGAGAGGGTCGTCCATTAAGTATGGTAATGTATGCATATTTCCTTATTTTTAACTTCTAGGCCATATGCACTGCTGCTACTTCAGCAGGTGAAAAACCAGAACGTGCTTAATTTGTTCAACAAACACAGGGGCCAGAGCACATCTTTTGGCACTGGGTATTGGCACCCTTCTCTCTTTCTTCCCTTTGCTTTCCTTTCCCACCCCCTACTGCCCTGCACACAGCCAACACCACGGTTGATCTTTCGAAGAAACTTTTTTTGATAAACCTGGGCATTCCCCCCCTCCTTTTCCTTTTCTTAAATGTAGGCACAGCTGGTAAGGGTTGATTGAAATGTTTTGCCATAGAAGCTGTGTTCATTAATTTCTTCAAGATGCTGAAGTAGGCATTAAGGTTGCCGGCTGGAGTCCTTCCCTGTGACATGTGGAACAGCAAGGGGCCTAATAGTCAGCCTTGTAACATCAACTGGTTACCCCCCTCGTGCGGCATGAACCTTTCCCCTCCAGTGAAAAATGAACCTGTCTGAGACAAAAGCACAAACCACGCATGCAATGAGACAGTGCCATTATTCACACCCATATAGGCTGTTTTCAGAGATCATTAAAAATCATATCTCCATGATATTAATAAGCACCTTCCCTGATCCAGGTCCTGGGTAACAGGAAGGTATATTTAGAGCTGCCCCCACCACCTACCTAATCTGAGATCATGAATCTGGGAGGGGAAAAAAAAACACCCTTGTGTTAAGATGAAGGCTAACAAGCTGGTGTGGTGGGAGCTGGTGGGTCCTGCCTTTCCTGCACCAGACTGCTGGGGACAGCCAGGGTGTGGGCTCCAGCCACAGCAAGTTGTTTCTGGTGAGTTTTGCCTCCAATGCTTAGAAATTATTGATATCTGGTCTTAATGATCTGAATAAAGCATCTGCCAGCTCATTCATCTCCAAAAACTCACATTGAATAACTGGTTGCTCATTTAGCTTGGTTTCAAGTAGACTTGTTTTTCATTTTCTGCAGTTAAACTAAAAGCTTTGTTGTTTTACATACAGATATTTTATTTGCCTAGCATATTTATTTCAGTCTGTTTGTATAACACTAGCGCTCTCATGGCCGTATGTTATTGATTGAAAAGCCTCCATGACCTCGGATTCTGAATAGGCACTGTGTCCTTGGTAGGTGTCCGAGAGGCAGAGGCCCCATTGGCTGCCTTGCCAAGCCTGGACTGAGGGCCCTTTCCATGGTGGTCCCTCCTACCAGGCAATATGTAAATAAGACTGCTGTAGAGCCCAGTTCATGCTTCAGTTGCTTTACACAACCTCTCCCCAAATCTCCATCAGAGCACACAGTGCCCAGCTTCCTCCTTATTGGGGTACAGACGTTCCTGCTAGAATTATTAGGCACAACGCTGAGAGAACAGACCACCAAAGGCTATTCTAGAAAACACTGATGGAAAATTCTCAGAAATCTTTCAAGCCCACTGGTGTGTGTTAAGTCAAGGGAAATTCCCCCCTGAGTAACATCTTTTCCTCCACTTAGTTCAGCCTTAGACCCATGAAAGCCCCGCTCTTAATCTGATTTCTGATGAGAGTTAATTTTCAATGCAAGTTTGAAAAAATTTAATTGTCACTGATTACTCTGACATGCAATAGTAAAATAATATAAAAGAATGCCACAAATGATTAAAGTAAAACTTAACAACATATGCATTAAAAAATCCCATAATTCTACTTTTGTTATGGGAAATATTAAGTTGCATAATGTGACCCAGTGGTACAGGATAATTGCTTAAGAAGCTGTATTGTACAGATATTTTCTATATTATATCCTCATGTGCAGTAGTTCTGGTGATGAATTCCTCAGCACAGGGAGGCCTTCTTGAATGGATGTTGATTATATCAGAATATAGACCTCAAGTGATGCTAGGGATAAAATGTGAGCATGGTATTCCAGGTGTCCTCAGGATACTGAGAAAAATGTCTCATGAATGTTCTTGCATCTAGCATCCATACAATCTGCAAGAATAACTGCTAGGTCCCCTTCCATGAACTACATATTTTTTGGCTAGGGATTGACAGACAGCCAGAAGGACAGGAAAACAGTGAGATACAAACATGGTATAGAGTTCATGAAGCACAGTGTGGGGAGCCAACCTCTCTGAGACCCATCTTTTATATCTGCATAATAAAGCAAACATTTTCCTGGCTTCTCCAGTTTGTCAGAATCACCTGAGAGTAGATAAAAATACACATTTCCAGGCCTTTCTACCAAGAGATTCCAATTCAGTAGGTCTGAGCTGGGAACTTGATAATCTATATTTGAATATTCTCAGGTGATTTATATGAGCCAGCAGATCTGGAAGGCATTGGTATGCTGTTTGGGAGGTACTGGTCAACATGGTCTCTTAGGGAGACAAGAGTTGGACAGAAAGTAATTAGACAGTAGTTTGAGCATGCCCCTATACTGATCACATTTTAAACTGGGTAAAACACTAGATTATAAGAATTCTAAGCATTAACTAACTACATCCTGGCCGGGTAAGTCAGTAGGAAATATTGATATAAAAAAAAGGTGGTTTGAAATTTGCAGTGTTTGTGCAGAAGCAGGATCTCTGTGTGTCTGCAGAGGCATAGAAGGATCCATGAGGAAGT
Organism: Tamias sibiricus; assembly: GCA_025594165.1. Taxonomy (NCBI): domain Eukaryota; kingdom Metazoa; phylum Chordata; class Mammalia; order Rodentia; family Sciuridae; genus Tamias; species Tamias sibiricus. The sequence goes on from CM046662.1 coordinate 21,007,814, forward strand.
GGACTGACTTCCCCACTGAGATACATACAACTCAGACTAGTTAGAAGAGCCCCAAGCAGCAGCCAGTGCTTTTCAACCAGATATCTAGGTCATTCTGCAAGTGTTCTCTACACTCGCATAGACTCTGGAGGTGAAACTGTTATTACTCACCCACTAAAGAAATGAACTTGGAGAAATAGGAGAGAGACCAGTTTCTTTCTTGTGAGAGCATATGGAAATGGCTGTGTTTATTCACCATTATTGATGCAGAGCCACTTTATACCATGCAGGATAGGATAAATTGGATAACAATGGGATGACAACATCATCTAATCTAATATCAGTGTTGCTTAATAGTTAGATTTTAGCTGCCAAGTAAGGTATATGGTGTGGGTGCTGAGTCTAGAGAGTTCCAGCCAAGGGTGGACACAGGAGTAGGTGTGCCATCCTATTCCCAACACCCCAGGCCTGGGGAGCCCAGAGGGCACATGTGAGGCTTTAAGGGGCAATGATTATTTTATTGTGATTTGCTTATACTGTATGCTATCATAGCCGAAAATGCCCTTTGTACCCCCCACACTTTTTTTTTTTTTTGGTACTGGGGATTGACCTCAGGGGCACTTGCGCATTACTGAGCCACATCCCCATCCATAATTTGTATTTTATTTAGAGACAGGGTTTCCCTGAGTTGCTTATTAGCTCCTTGCTTTTGCTGAGGCTGACTTTGAACTTGCGATCCTCCTGACTCATCCTCCTGAGCCACTGGGATTACAGGTGTGTGCCACCATGACTGGTGCCCTTTTTCCTTAGTTCATGCTGATTATAGACTGTAGGTTAGTCTTAGGTGAGATGGAAGAAATAAAATTTAAAAAGGCAAAAATTTTTTTAAGCCTGTCTGCCCTGATGATTATAGGCAAAAAAAGCAAAACACCTCTGTTGCTGTCACTTTTTGTGAATCATCACTTTGTAACTAGTGGAGTGCCAAGCTGGTTAGAGACAAATTAAATGGTAATGTATCTGACCTCTGGAAGCTGACAGCTTTTGTTGATAATACTGAGTTGGGTGTAAAACACACAAAGATAAATGAGCAAGCATTGAACTTTAAAAGAGTAAATTACAGAAGGCCTGAGTCTTTTGCACAAAATGTGGGTTGGTTTTAGCATTCAGTACTTTCTTGAAAAGAAGGAGCTCTGTGTGGGTTCCCTGTTCAGCTGGTTGACTTGTTGGGGACTTTTCTGGGAGATGCTGCAATTTCAGGATAAGTTTTTCATGACTGATGATGGACAGGAGCTCAGGAGAAAGGAATGCTCTCTGCTGGGATATAAGTACCTACCATTGCCCACCGCCCTTCCCAAACAAAAAGATACATTTTTATTGGATGTGAAACTCTGGACTTGTGTTAATTGGAAAGAGTTTTGTGGACTATTTGATGCTCCCTTTTGAGGTCACGACTTGGACTTTCCAAATTCCTATTGAATAACTGCAAGAGGCTTTGGTCACCTTTGTTTAGTACTTTTACCCCAGTTACTTTGGTGTGCATCTGTAGAGAAGGATCTCATCATCTCCAGGTCTTTCCATAAACCTTACAAGCCATTTATGCTGAGAATCACTTAAAAAGTAGGAAAAGAATTGCTGGATATTCTGAAATTTTTGTGAGGACAGACAGCAATTAACTTTTTTCATTGTGTAATGGAAGTCACATCTAAATAAAATATGATTTTTAAAGAACATCATCTGTGCTATAGAGATTGAGCATACTGTTTCTTTAATGTAGGACCTAATTTCTCTAGGGTAATGGAAACTCTGAAACATTTTCAAAGCAAGAGGAGTGTTAGGACTTAATGGTGCCCCACCTTCGCTGCCATATCCTCCTGCAGGCTTACTCCCACAGCTTGCTAAGTACTATGAAGGAAAAGTGAATGTCCCTTTCTCTAAGAGAAATATTAGCTGAAAGATGTTTTTGAGAAAGGGAGATCAACATGGGAAGGGCTTGGAAGACCTGGTGCAGGCAGACCTCTTCTTTGGAAGGTCTGCTCTTGAGGGTGGCTACCTGTTTCTGATAGGAATGGTGAGAATTTGTGTGCGTTTCACAGATGCAGACATGAGAACCAATGGGGGACAAATACATTGGTTCTGAGGAATGCTGGAGTCAGTGACAAAATGTCAGGCTTATTTCTTGGCTCAGTGAGGATGACAGTGCCTCTTCATTTCAAATGTACACAACTGGGGAATCAGGAAATATATATTGATTTTATTAGAAGCCCTAAAATGTGCTTTTCTACTTCTGGCTCCAGTCTTTCCCTTGCTCATTCCCTGATCTGTAACTGTAAAAATCCACATCGTGGCCACTGCCATTTGTCCTGAAGAGCTCCATGTCAGAAGAAGGGTGATTGCCTCCTGACCCAACCAGTGATCAGAGTTGCCCTGAAGCATGAGTTTTGATTACCCTTAATTTGGTATGCATAACTTCAAATAGTCCTAATGGCCATACAATTATCTGATCTGATTTGATATGCAACCAGGGTTCTTGGGGTGCTAGTTAAGGTGGGGTATTTTTTTCACTTAAGCTCTTGTTGTTTGGCATTTATTTCTGTTTTCTAAACTAAATCAAAACAAGCAAATGAAAAATTCACCAAAATTAGAAAAACGCACACACACCCTACCACCGCCCTAACCTGAGTGCGTAGCAGGGTTCCTTCAGAGGGGAAATTCACACACTCCATGCCATTCATAACACCTCTGTACACTTCACAGCTCATATTTCCGTTCTTCTTTTTGGTTGCTGCCTATGAGTTTCATTTTCTCATGAGCTATAATATTAATGTTTTTCCCTGCTGGCTTCCCAGCCCGGGGGGTCACAGATCATGTTTCACCACACGAGACACCCAACCATAAATCTCCTTTAAATAATACAGACGGCAGGAGGGGCACTGTCGAGAGAGAGCCAGTCAGTCTGAACAAAGTGGCATTGATGCATGGCAAGCAGAACAGCTTGACCATGGCCCTGCTGGACAGGTAGAGCGTGGAGCAGCCTTTATTTAAGGGGAGAAAGGCATGCACTCCGCATGGTTCCAGAGAGCCAGCCAGTTCTGGTTCTCAGTATGAATTGGCTTCCAATCACCGAGGTTTCCAGAGAATAATCACACCACCTCTTCCTGCTCTGGCTACAACACACGATTAACCTAATTTGTATTTGAAGGTACAAATGCATCTCCTCCTGTTGTAAATCTGTATTTATTGAGACCTCTTAGCTATATTTAAAATGAAGTTGGGAACTGCCAGTTGGGGTGGGGGATACGGGGAGTAACAACACAACTGATCAGAATATACCAGGCATTTTGGGCAGAAGTTGTTTCTTTTCCTGTTCCTGCACCCAGTGTGGTTAATGTAAGGGGATCAGAAAAGACTCAGCAAAACATAAACCATTTGGTGGTGTTAGTGAGAGCCTTGCTTACAGAGGAGCACAATAAGATAGGGAAGGAAAGAGATGAGGGTTTTGTGGACAAAAATTATACCAACTTTTTTTTTTTTTTTTTTTTTTTTTTTGTCGTACCGGGGATTGAACTCAGGGGCACTCGACCACTGGGTCACATCCCTAGACCTTTTTTGTATTTTATTTAGAGAGAGGGTCTCACTGAGTTGCTAAGTGCCTCGCCATTGCTGAGGCTGGCTTTGAACTCGCGATCCTCCTGCCTCAGCCTCCCAAAGTGCTGGGATTACAGGCGTGCGCCACTGCGCCCGGCTTATACCAACTTATTAATGCCTGTAGACCAAGATATCATGTTAGGGTAGTATCTCTGGGACTGTGCCTTTTGTGAACAAAGATAACATATGTACAAGACTATATAGACATATGTAGAGATAACGTGGACAAAGTGCACAAAGGTATTTATTTAATGCACAAAGATATTGTGTGTATGTTCAGTGTGTGCATCTGTGTGTGTGTGTGTGTGTGTGTGTGTGTGTGTGTGTGTGTGTGTGTACATGTACATCCTTCTCAATAGTTTGGGAAATAACTGCCAATATACAAGTAATGTGGTGATAAGTAAAGATGAGAGTAGTGAAAGAAGCCACGGAGTTTCCACTCTCAGGATTCCTCAGCATTGATGCGGTACTCATATGTTACCAAACCCTAGCTCCACAATTTTCCTCTGCCAAAGTTGGTGGTGCAGTGTTTGTGGGAAGATTAGCATCTCATTTTGTTAATGTTTTCTGTATTTTTTTTTCTGTAACTGTTAGTTACACTTCTGAAAAGTCAACAGGGCTTCTAATTTCTCAATTACTTAACTCATTGTAGTGATGTAGGAAGTGGTTTCTGTTGAAGTAATTTCTAGAATCTACTGCATGCATACCTAATAAATGCACAGAGAACAGAAGAGGGACAGCCAACGGGGCAGTGATCATGCTGGTTTGGGTTGGTTACACTTTGAGCATTTGTTATTTTTTATGTTGTTGACATTAATTGCTACTGTAATGTAATAATTGCTCAAAAGATACATCTTTGGACAGTAGTGGAGGAGGAGGACCCACTCTGTTCTTATTCATTTAAAATAACAAATGACATTGATTATGCAAGAATTCATTTAATGAAACAAAGATACCCATGAAAAGAAAGGTTTTGGTAACATTGCAGCATTTAAAACTCTTGCTTATGTTCTGAAAATTTTGCATTTTCCACTTACATAATGTTGCACTGGACATCTCCATGATAAGTATTCTGTGTTACAAAATTACTCTAAATTTTGATAGACTTCAGTAATAGTCTAAAATACATAATGTTTTTCTTATATTTATAAACCATATGGGTAATTTTGGTGTTATATGTATACACATTTTTTAAAAAATTCCTCATTAATAGATACACTATTTTCAATTCTTTGAAAAAGGTGGTGATTTTTTTTGGTTCTGGTGTTTTAATTTGGTGCCTTTGTAGGTATAAAAGAAACATGTGACACCATCCTGCAAGTCTGCTGTTCCTGTATTTCCCATTTTCCCCTCTTTGTCACCTTGACCCCATTCTGTCTGTCTGGGTCCCCACCACACAGACTGCTTGCTGAGGGCAGAGATGATATCTGCCTTATTCATGATTATATCCCCTGCTGTCTAGCCACAGCTACTTTTAGGGTGACCAAGGTCCCCAGTTTGTCCAGGACTTTCCCAGTTTTAGAATTGAGAGTTCCAACCGGGAAGGCCCCAGTCTCAGGCCATATCAGCACCTAGGTACTCATCAAATGAATCTCTTTCCTAAAGAGGTTATAGAGTTGCATGCATGAGTGAAGAGTGGGCTCAGCTTCTGTTTACAATTAGCCCATGTTGGATGTCCATACCTCATCTCCCTGGTCCACAGCAGAGGATGTGCAGGCAGGTCTGTGTCTCTTCTGCTTCTTTGTATTTCTCACAGTGCCCTAGAAAACCTTTCAAGACAAAATTCAATCAAGTGCTAAACAGATTATAGCTAAATAGCAAGTTGTTCTGTGGCAGAAACTCAGATGCTCCTCTTTCCTGGCTTATTGAGAATGCACAGTTTCCATGCTCCCTCTGTCATCTGTCTCCACTGTCCTCATCTGCAAAGTGGGGATGATAACAGTACCTGCCCCACATGGTTGGAGCCAGGATTCAGCAAAACAGACACACGGTGTCTGCTTCATGGTCAGTTCTAGGTGTGTGTAAATGGTTCTTCATCCCTGGCACCTGCCTTTTCCTTCTCCAACACATGATAAATGCTGAGCATATTCAGGTAGGTAGCAGCATCTTTTTGGTGGCACATCTTCTTAAATTGCTCTGTGAGTTGTCTTTGCATAGACCAGTTTGCCTGGGAAGAGAATACACTTTTGTGTGTATGATTGGTTCCTAAAGTGTGCCATTCATTTTATCTAGTCTACCTGTTTTACCCGACACTTTTTTCTGTGTTGTTGAGATAGGAAGACAGGTGGCCTGCTTGTAAGCAAGTGATCTGTTGCAGGTGGGACCAAGAAACTGCCACAGGTCAAAGAAGGAGGCATATGGTACATTGATGCTACCTTCAGTCCTCTCTCCTATTGCTTTGCTTCCCCTGTAGGGGTGAACCTGCATCCCAGGTACTTCAGTGGCTAAGTTTCTACTCTGCTAACCTCAAGACTGAAAATAGATTTGAGTGAAATGAAAAATAAATAGCTCCTGTTGTTCCTGTTAATGAAAGCTTGTGCTTCATGGAAATAATCTCATAAAAAGGATGGCTTTATTTTGTTTCTTCCTCTGTACCCCATATGCTTCCTGCTACCTGCTAAATGGGACTTTCCTTTGACAGATCTCTTGTGTCCCTAGTTTTCCTTGTGGCAAGCAGCAGAATATAGCAGTGCCACTGGATCGCCTTTAGAACTGAAGTCATTAAATCCCCTTTGCCCCAGCCCCAGTGATGCATATTTCAATAATGAGCAAGAAAAATTGTTTTATGGTAGTTTAATAAAAGCAGAAGACAAATGTTGCCCCCGTGCAAAGGAGCTGAATTACACACTTCATGAACTAAATTAGTACCACAACATTTGGCTTTGTTCAAAAGGTGATACACATTTATGGGCCCATTTTTCAGCAAGATAAATATGACACACGCCAAGATTTCCCTGAAGTAAATACTGTAAATAATAAAAGCCTCTGCCAAAGAAAGCTGAGAAATGACATAATCCTCACCCAGTTATACCACAATGCCAGCATGCCACTGTCAGAGCCCTCAAACAAACTGCCCCTTTAATAAACTCATCTCATGATGAAGAGAGTGCAAAGCCCTTTAATTTGCCAATAATAGTCAATATTCCTCAATTCTGGCTTTTAAAAAAATATTCACATAGGAGCTAGGGCATTTTATGGCATAAGCAAATTCGATTACTGAGTCACAAAATATATTTTGAGGGCAGTCGGGAGTCACACGGCGGCAATGTTTATGTGAATAGGTGCAAATGGGGAGATTTTTCCAGAAAGTAAGAGCTATCGCTCTAAGCCTGAGCAACAAAACCCTCATTTTGTCTCAGCCTATTTTACTTTGATTTCAGTTAAAGTTTTCTGTTTGCAAAATGGGTGGAATGTATTTCTTCCCTCCGTGCAGATTAGCTTGTGAAAACTGGCGTGATAAACAGAAAGCATTGAAACGTTATTGTTAATAGGAGAATGTGTAGTGCCAGCAAGCGCCTTCTATAAATGTCATCCAACTAATTCCAGAAGATAGTATAGCACAGTCCCTATAGCAGGGTGCACTGCTGTCTTCGTACTGGGAAAAAGGCACATTTAAATGCTATCCAATCCAAGCAGGAACATGGATACATTGAGAAGGTAAGTTTTGAGATGCATTAGGGAGTAGTGGGGACTGGGATAAATGGGCATGCTGTGACCTGTGTAAGGGGAAGTGTCTGTAGAGTCCCAGCAAATGTTACCACTCAGGAATGTAGAACTGGTATGGCTGGACATTTCATTTCCAAGAAATTTGGGAAACCTTGATTTTTCTGTGAAAGTTTCCAATTTTTAAATGCTAGCAATAAAAACAAAACAAAGAAAAATGATTAAAAAAAAAAAAGTTCTGTATTCCAAATAAAAGAAAGGCCACGGCACAGAGGTTACGACTTGTGCTTTGAAGTCTCAAGCCTGAAGCAGGAGAAAATGAATGTGGTATGATGTGCACCATGTCGTCCAACAGCTGAGGTGAGGGTCTAGCTCAGGAAAAGGGCTCCCCCTGTGGCGGGCTCTGTCCCAGTCTGTGTGGTTTGTCTCAGGGGATCTTTGGGCCCTCTCCTCCAGCAGGCATTATGATAGGATAGTACTATTACTTCTCCATTTTACCAATGTGTAAACTAAGGCCCCAAAACCTGGAGGTGAAATTTGGAACTCAGATCTGCTGTGTGAGCTCCTAAGCACACAGGATGGTTGATCTGATGGTGTGACAAGAGGAGATGAAATCAGAGTCAGGGACTTTGGCTTTGGTTTGCAACTGCCACCCATCCTGTGCATCTGGTCCTTCACCTTTCTCCAGAGCCTGTTTCCCATGTTGAGTGGGCATAACACTACCTATCCATGGACCTCGCAGGGCATGGGGAATGATCACCGCAGGGAACTGTGCAGAGGATTGTGGAAAATTTTGAAGTACTCTGTCAACACAGGGAAAGAATATTAGTCATAATTAATCAGAGGATGTGGAGAGGTGAGACTGGGAAGCCACTGATTGTCTTTGGATCAAACACAATTAAATAATAATCCCTTCTTGACTCTTCAACTCAATCAAGTGTCTATTTGTAGAAGTGGCTTAAAACTGAACTCACTTTGAAAATTAATCACCACCGCTAATGGCTGAAGAGTGAGCAGACTGCATTTATTTTAAATGAAAAAGAGTGTGTGAGAGAAAGAGATCCATCTCCCAAACAGAAGGGAACAACTCAAACCCTACCCATTGTCTGCCAAGGTTGTGAGGGAGGGGAGGACTGATCTGAGAGCACCCTGCTGCTGGTGCCTTCCACACCCTTAATCAAGGGACCCCCCTTGAGAAGCCAGAGAGAAAGGCCAGCACTGGCCTGGTTTGGAACTGTTAATTGAAGGCACTGGGAAGGAAAATGCTTCCTGACCCATACATGGTGAGCACTTGAAGAGGAAAAGAGAAAAAAGATGTGTAAAGGTTGAGGGAAAAATACCACAGGATGATGCAGAAAGCTGTCTATGCATGTAGGCAGTGAGTAATCTTCTTATTTATAAATGAATGAGCTGACCTGGGGAAGGGGAGCTTTGTGGATTATAATCACAATCCAGTGTGACAGGCTCCCCGACTCAAGAGTGCTCCTCCCACCCCCATTGCTGGCCAAGTCTTGCAGATTTCTTTCTTTTTGCCACTGGAATCTCAGCCTAATGGTGGTACAGATTTGTCTTCATTGCTTTGGCGAACTCAAGGTCACAGCTATTTTAATTTCCAAGCTCTACTTTGCTTCAGGAAAGCCTCTTCTGTGCATTCTAGATGCCCTTAGCTAATTTTTCCTTCTCCTCTTTCCTTCGCACTGTCCCTTATTCCATAAGCAGAATCCACAACGGTTCCCACAGAACTCTCTCTGCCCTTTGGATCAGGTGTCCCATTTGGAACCCTTGCCTCCTCTTCTCTGTGCACTGTGGGCATCCTTGGTGGGGACTGTGCTAAAATCTCCTTTCTCCACAAGGAGCCGATTGGCCTTACCCTGCGGTGATGGCTCCATTATTCAAGTCAGCTTAGGAATTGCGTGTAGACATCCATCCACACTCTTGCTCTGTGATCAATACCTAATTATTTTAGAGGTGGAGTTTCTATTGCATTGTGTGGTCATCTCTCTAATTTGTCGGAAGCCTTCTTGTTAGCTTCCTAAGAATTTCTTCTCCCACAGAAATAAGAAATGACAGACAGGAGGCAGAAGACACACAGCTATCCACCCATGCATTGCTGTCTACCCACCCAGTAGCAGCTGGAGATAGAGTTAAGAACAAGACAACCGATATTCCTGCTCTCATGGGCTTCAATCCCAGCAGAGACAGGCAGATAATAAGCAAGTTAAATAAATAATGAAGGCATTTTTTTTCAGGTTAGTGCTAATTTTTAGTGGTGCTTGCTGAATATGAGGACTATTGCAGAAAATGAACAGTTTTTCCCCTACTGTCTGCCCAGTGGAGACCAAATGTCTATTGAGATGCAGGAGAAAGACTTGTTACTTCAAAGAGCCAGAACTGGATCCACACAGTGGGAGAAATCGGGAGAGCTGAATTTAGCTCTGTTTAATTCAGACACTTCTGGCTCAGAAGTCTAGAAGTAGCCTTAGCTGCCTCCAGGACACTGAGTTTATCATCAGAAGTGAGAGCAGATAGAATCCGTGGACATTCTAGCATAATCCCTAAGGCTGCCTTGGGTCATGTCAGAGGTTGTTTCCAGTGGAAAGATGCTAGGACTCTATCATCCAGTGGACAGTTGAAGATGTTTCTTAGGCTTTGGTATCAAGTGATTGAAATTGCAGATATACTAATTACTATTCGCGAGACCTGTTTCAGCTTTACTTTCTCTTGTGTGGAATGGATGTACCCATTAGGAATGGGGCAAGGATTAAGCTAAGGCTTGCAAGCTACCTCGTAGTACTTGGTGTGCATTAAATAACTGCATTAAATAACTGCTGTTGCAGTTCATGCTTTCATGGTTATTATTATCATCAGAACTTGGGGGCAGCCACTTGGGTTTTCTGCTTCAGGGGTTCCTGTCTGCAGAGGCAGTGACCAGGAAGTAAGTCAGTGGGGAGCAGGTGGTAGCTGCCTTGATGAAAAAATGGAGGAGCCTATAAATACTGCCAATTCCCAGGTTGCATGCCCATGTCATCAGCAGATCAGGGCTATGCAGAAAACCTTCCTCCCTCCCAGATGACAGTTCTTTTCTCATTTTTCCTCCTTATGAGCTACCTTTTGTGTTAATCAGTTTGATTTCACTAGGAAACTCTGGAGGGGTAAGGACACAGGGAGATTTGTTCCACACTCTGATCCCCCAGCCAGCACCCCAAGTCTCCAGGGAGATGGCCTTGATAATACATGCAGATATGCCTTTTGGTTCCAGGCATCTCTGTGTAAAATATAGCCCCAGAGGGAAGGACATAGATCCTCTTCTTAGATAAGGACCTGCCAATTCTTCTGGTCGAAAACATCTTTGCAGAGGTAGGAGGAAGATCACAAACAGAAGTATGAGAAACATCTGGAGGGAGCCCAAGCTGGGAACCGGAGGGCCTGACCATCTGCCAGAGGGCCAGATGCTGCTGCTGGAAGCCTCTTGCCTCCCAGCTTGTCATCTGGGTCCGATGATGCCATGCAAAAGAAGGACCACAGAGCGGGGAGGGCAATGAGCAATCCTTCTCCTCCCACCCACGGCTTTTAATTGTGTGACATGGGGGGCAGGAGGGGGAAGCGAGTTACAAAGTTTGCCCACAAAACCGCACCTTCCTCGTGGAAAAGCCCATCCAAAAACATATGGCTCTGACCACCCAGAGCCTACAGAGGGTTATTCCACTCATTCTCCCTTCCTTTTCCTTTGGTCTAAATAGAATGTCCAAAGAGGTTCAGTATTGTCAGTGAGAACTGCTATCTTCTGTCATCCTGGGATTGTGCTCAGAGTTTCTAACCAACCGCATCCGTCGTTACATTATAGGGTTTCCTGTATTGCAAGTGTTCTTCCTATTAACAGCTTTGGTGTCTGATTTTGGCCAAAATAGATCATTGGGATTCAGAGGGACAACCTCTTCTTTTTCCATTGCAGAAGCAATCAGATGTCTGTGCATACTGCACTCATAAGAGGAAAATGATCAAAACCACACACACAAAAGGGACTATTAAATTGCAGATGAGATTACAGCTTCATGTGATTCCCACCGTTCAGGAATGTCTCCCTGCCTCCTAATTGCTTACTGACAGATAGACCTATACAAGTAACATGGCAGACACAGTGGCTATCATATGTTTTATGCTAGATCCTTAAGCATCTAGGATACTTTGAGCCACGATCTGTGTTCTGTGTGAGTGGGGTGTAATGTGTTTTCATTCTAGTGTATGTGTTGTCACTTATAATTGCAGCATTTTCTGAATGCATGCAAGGTAGGTACTGTTTTATTTTAAAGCGGCACCTGTTGGAATAGTTTAACAAGTAATTTTCAATCTCATGTAGTTATTCAGATATATTAGTGTATAACTCAAGTTCTGGGAGGTTATCTGTATTCAACACTATTGGGAACATTATATGGTATAAGTCTAAAATCTTGGGCTACTATTAATTCTGCATTCATTAGAAGTGTGACCAGGACATCTTGTGCTGAACCATTGTTGTCAGTGCTCATTGTAAGCAGGTTGTGGCCTCCCTGTGGGGAGGGGGATTGTTTTACGTTTTTTCTCTGGGGTTCTGCAGGGTTGCTAGGACCACTGCCTCAGGCAGTCTCTTGCTGCCCCGTGACATGGTCCTTGCTAAAACTTCATGGTTAGTTTGTGTTGCAACTTCTGCCTGTTATTGATGCTTCTGCAGCAGAGAAATTAGGTAGGTGCCTGAGAGATAAAAATGATAATCCTCTGCTTAATGTGGGGGTGACAGCCACACTGAATGCAGCCCGATCAGTGGAAAGTCTGAGGTTTTGAAAATAGCAGAAGTGGAGGAAATGAAAACTGAATGTCAATTTATGCTAAATTATGCTAAAAATCATTTTCTGTCCTTTAAACGCTAACAAGTATGCCAGTTAAAGCCATTGCTGATATTGGGTATTTTGGAAAGATAAAAGTTGCAGTGTGAAAAAGAAAAGAAATGTCCTAATCTAAGTTTGGGAAAAGTGCTTCGAGGCTCACTGATTCTGGTTGATGGCATATCACGTATGCTTCGGGGACTTGGGTGCATTTGATGGCATTGAGTAATTTCTGAGAAAGTACTGTGACAGGGAAGAACTCTGCTACCAGCATCAGAGATACTTAAGCTTACGATTAAGTGTTTAGTAATGATGTGGACCAGTTGCCAATGAGAATATTGGTCAAAGGACAGCACTTAGAGATACCAGAAAAGACCAGGGGCTGTTTGATCCCAAGATAAATGTCTCCAGTGCTCAGTCGCTAGCTACCTATGCTCTATAATAACAGTATCACTTTTTATGTTTAAAAAAATGTTTCAGAGACCAAAGGTAAGCTTAAAAGTGTGGTCCTTAAATAGCAAGAGATTAGAATGTTCTTGGGAACCAGACCCTCGCAAAATATTCTGTCTTGCACAGTTTTAGAATCAGCAGTGACCTTTCAAAGGCAAAAAGTAATTGTCAAGCACTCAGGACACCACGCCGGGCACCTTTTGTGTGTGGCCTCATCTCCTCCTTGCCCCACCCAGTGGAGGTACTATTAATATCTCCATTTTCCATTGTGGAAGCTCGTACCACTCTTCGGTGTTGGAGACAAGACGTTATTCGCCTTTCCCAAGCTAATCGTCTTGTAAGAGGAAGGCAAAAGTGCCTTGGTCAAAACAAGCAGGGTGAGAGTGGCACACTTTTAACTTACCAAGTCTCCTGCTTCTCAGGCCAGGGCTCTTTCTATGATTGGGGATGGTGGCTTCTCTGAAATTCTATTACACTCAATTAGCTTTGTCAACTTGAGTGGTACATTTCTTAATTTCATATGTGTATTAGCTCCTCTCTTCAAATCAGGGAGAGCAAGAAGTACTTTAGTTGTCCCATAGTAGTGCTGAGTGTCTAATGGATCCTTAAGAACTATGAACTGGCTGTTCAAAAAAACCTCTTGAGTTAAATGGGCCCTGGGTGAAGACAAGGAACCCAAACTCTAACTTCATTCCTGCCCAGCTGTGTGATCTCCTCACATCTGTGCAACTCTGGGCCACCTGGGTAGGATGAGTTGAAGGGTAGCACACCCAGGTTTCTCCTGAGCTCTCAAATGAAATGTCAAAACTGGAAAGTCTTTTATTTTATTTTATTTTATTTTATTTTACAGTAAGTTTTAAATAGCTATTAGAGTCTTTAGGCTACACAGGAAATTTTGATGGAATAATGAAAGAAGGTGGCAGGCTCATAGAAAACAAAGCAACGCACCCATGAGAATTTGCCCTCTGTATAGAAATAGGCACGACATATGTACAACATCAGAGAGACAAGAACTTTGAAATCATACAATTTGTAACCCAGCCTGTGTCACTTAGCTGTGTGGTCTTGAGCAAGTTACTTAGCTCTATAGCTTTGATTTATTCATCAGGAAACTGTGAGCAAGACCACTCCCCAAAACAAGGTTAAATGAGAAAATTATGAAGAAAAACTGGCACATGGTAAATTGGGCCAAACTGGCAGCTATTACTACTATTATTGCATGAACTATCAAGTATTTAGTCTTTCAGAAAAGTGTATAAGGGGAGAGAAGAGAGAATGATGTAGATTCTCAGATCACTGGAGATTATTTTGTAATCTATAATAGTTGAAGGAAAAAAAACCCAATTTTCCATCAATAGATTAAATAATATTCAACTGTAGATAATTCAACAAAAATCCTGTGACCCAGTCTCCACATGGATTGACCAAGGTTCTGGAAAGCTCTTTATCCTTATGTGATTAGGGAATATTTTGTTTTGATTGAAAGTGAGTTAAAACTTGCATTCTATGTAGGGTGCAATTCAATTACTAACAATCCATATTATTTCTCCTGTCACTATCTTTGTGTCTAAGGGATCTTTCCTTGTTCAGCCTTTGTGGTGCATCAAGAATGAATTTAGGAGAAGAAATGCTTGTATGTGTTGATACTTCCAGAAATATAATTGGGCTGATCTTGGGATCTTTATTTTTAGCATTTGGAAGGTGCATTTTAGCAGCTGGCTGGGGACTTGGGCTTTGGATATGTTTATGGCTGGAAACAGCTTCCACCTCATCTCAAGGGAGTACAGGTGGGGTGTAGGCCAGAAGACTTCAGGCTCTCCATGGGCTAGGTCACTCCCCCCTTGTGAATTGCTTACCATTATCCTCTCAGGAGGAAGCTTATTTATTGATGGTCCCCCAAAATAATGATAGCATTGTCTCTAGTCACTGACCTTGGCAGGTGACTTTCCCTCTTTAATCCCTAGTCTCGCCATCCATAGATCATGCATGACACTTGGGTATTAGATGAGATAATGCATGTACAATGCTTAGGGTACTTAGTAGCCCTCAGAAAATATTAACTGACACTGTTATTAATTTTATTATTGCCAGCATTATTATTGTTATTATAAAACACCAAAATATTATTTTTCATTGTATTTATATCAAATCAAAGTGCTACAAAAAGAATTCTACTGATAGTGAAGGTTCAATTAATAATGGTATGACCAACATTTCCTGTCTGAAATCTCACTCATTATTGACATCTATAGTCCTATAAGGGAAAATTATAATTCATTCTGCTCAATTGGTAAATGAAGGAGTTTGGATAAAAATTCTCATTGACTGAAATAGATTTTGGCATTCATTGTAAACTTTATCCCATTTAATATTTAGCCTCATATATTTCACTGATGAGGTGTGTTACATAATATGTAGGATGTGTAATACACGTACCATATTACCTTTCTGAAATCTAAAGAATTCTGAATTCTGAAATACAGCTGGCTCCTCAAAGGTGTCCAGATAAGGGACTGTGCACTTAGAGGGGTAAAGGCCTTTGGCTTTGGAATGCTTGCACCTATATTGGCTCAGGGGATTGTTGCACAGTTCCCTCGAAATTGGGAGGGCAGGTGTGAGCTTCCTGTTGTGGGGAAGAAAATGGAAACTCAGGGAAGTTCGGTGACCTGCCCTCTGGACCTAGTGAGTGGCTGAGTGCCCATGTTTGTTCTACCCTGCTCTGCTCAGTGATGTTTAAGGAACAACTAATCCTGTCTGTAAGACCAAGGAGGAGGTGACATTGGGGCTGACTTTAAAGGATGGGGCAGTCTCTGGATGCTACAAATAACTCCAGAAAGGGAGCATCCGTGTGTCTTGCCTGGGGAATCTTCTTGGTGTCACGGAAACTAATTTGCCTCTTGACATAACTTAACCCAGGGCCATTTCAAGTCTACGAGTGGGGAGAAAAAAAGGAGAAATAAGTAAATCTAAACAGGATAAAGCTGTGTTTAGACACTAGGAGAATCTTTCTTTTTATTTCTCTGCCCGGTAACCTATATTTCTCCTGTTTGTGAATCAGAGGAACCAAAGGGGAGGGGGCTGAAATGCCCTTTTCCCTAATTCATAATTGAAAAAAAAAAAAAACCCTAAATCAGGTTTGAACCCTAATATTCAATATTATCCTGGTGTTATGTTTTTACATAGGAAGTTTATAATTTTTTTTGTTATGCAATAAGCACTTGGCACTTTGCCACTCTTGCCAGAACTTGGGAAGGGCATTTTAGATAGCAGGTTAACTATGTATTTTAGTAACTTTGTTCCTTCAGTAATTTCTAGGACTTACAGTGTTATTTTGGCCAAAGGGGCTTAAAATGCATTTTATGTAAAGCTGCCCTACAATCCCTCCCCACCCCCTTTTCAAAACAACATGAGCTTCAATCATTTTAAAGGTTTTAACAGAGCTCTTTGAAGAGCTACAAATCTCTGTAACATTTCTCAGATAATATTGTCCCACACCTGGAACACAAGACCTGTTTTGAAACGGTAATTTGGTCCCCAAAGGGCCCTTCAGCCTCTGCCCTGCCTGCTCACCCTGCTGAACTGTCTAGGAATAAAGCCCAAGATAAATGGGGCTGGATTTATGCATAGTCATTTGAAGCCCTGTGGAGTCTTGTCTTTCTGGTGAGGAAGGTACTTGGAAATGCGTTTTAAGTTTGAGGTATCCCTAGAACACCTGATTTGGTGATTTTTGTTTCCTTCCTGCCCCTTTGTGGATCCTTTATTAGAGAGCTGATGAACCTTGGCCTCAGCGAAGGATTAAGTGAGCAGGTTCCTCACGTAATAAATCTAAAGACATATTAAAAGCAAGGAAAAGGGATTTCCCATGTGTTTTGGGGGGATTTATAAGTGCCAAAGGCTAAACAACTTACAAGAGAAGTGAGATTGCTCGTTTTTCCAACCTGGACATGTTCTAATACTGTGACACGGCGTGGAATTAAGCTGGCTTACTAAGTAGAAACATGGGCCGTAATTGAAAATGCACAATACAGAGAGGAATTCTCAGTATGGCAATGTCCTGTTGTGAAGATTACACTGATTTATAAGGAATGCCTTAACTCCTAATCCCAGCCATGCAAGACTGCAGAGTCGAGGGGAGTCTTTTATAACCAGGGAAAGAGAAGAAAAGCTTAATAATATATATTCCCAGAATTGAATATAAATTTGGAATTGGTGGTTGAGCAAGCCATTTATTCTCTTAAACAATGTAACAATAAAAATATTTTTATTACATTTTGACATGTGGATTCTCAAAGAAGTTCAGGCATTCTGTATTTGAGAAGTGATGAGTAGCGCCCAATCATGGGGAAGTAATGACAATGAATGGTTTACGGGTGAAGGATAAATATTGTGGGATCTAAACTGTTTAGAAAAGATCAGCAAGAAAAGTGTCAGGCTGATGGAGACAAAAACCAAAGGAATAACCTTGTGTATAAAGTGAAGATGAGAAAATGAGGTACAAGGGGACCTTGGAAGAAGTGCTGAGGAAGTCAAATCATTATGGCTTGAAATTAAAGGAAAATAAAGACTAAGAATAGAAACCGAGTGCACCCTTTCTCCCTCCCTTCCTCCCTTCCTCCCTCCCTCCCTCCCTCCCTTCCTTCCTTCCTTCTAAGCCTTTTATCAAGAAGACACATCATATAGTCTGATGCAAATGGGGAATTTTGAGAGCTTGTATATACACCAACAAACAAAAATCCCCCAGAATCCAACTGTGTGTTTGAGTGGTCTGTTGATCCCTCCACCTCAACTTTTCCTTTCTTACCTGTGAAATGGGAAAATAATATTTATCATTCATGCTGAATTCAGTCATCTATAGGTAGAAGAATGAAATACTGTGGGACAGATTTCAGACTTACTGGGAAGGACTGTGTGCATAGGTATGCATGCACATGCATGGGTATGTATATAGAAATAAAATGGGGGAAAGATCTTGGAAGATCATATTCCTTGGTATATTGCACAATCTGAGTAATTAGGTATGAAATCAATGAATGTACAGACAAGGGGAGCTACAAGCAGCAACCAGTTGTCAAAAGCAAACAAATTAATTAAAGTAAGGAAAAATAAAACCTTATTTTTGATAATTTAATTTTGAGTGTTACTTCATTCGTTTTATAATGCGATCAGAAGAGTGAAACTAAGAGCCCCTGAAAGATTTCTAGTCCATAGGAATTGGAAGGCTGTAGAGTGAGGGAGAGTTGAATATTCAGACATTGCCAAGGAGAATTTACTGCTCCAGGAGATGGCTGATTCCTGTGTGTGTACAGTGTACATGTACATACACATACTACACATGTGTGCACAAATATACACACACACATGCACACACACCCATACACGATTTTGCTGGCTCTAAGAAGGAAAAATATCAGAGAAATAAAGATTAGTCCCCAGCTGAGACCTGGGGCAGGGTGGCTCTGGAAATGGCTTTAGCACTGGGTCTACTTCGATTCCAAAGGAAATAACAGGGGAGAGCTCTAGGGGAGATTTATTTTTTGCTTGCGGGGAAGTGAGCATTAGGGGAAAATACTGACACACCATATCAATAAAAAGGGAAGAGATTTTGCTTCCACAGGAGAGGGACGGGCTCCTCCCCACAGTTGCAGGCGCTTGTTCCTGCTGGAAACAATTTTCATGCTCAAAATCCACTGCACTTCAGTTTCCAGCTTCAGAAGTTGGCAAAATACAGAATTGATATCTAAAAGCCAAAGTACAGAGCAGTGGCAAGAGGGAGATATGGAGACATGGGGCTTAAAACATGCCACTCCAATCCCCAGAAACAGGAACTGGTTGGGCTCAAATGAAAACAAAACAAACACCCACAAAACCAAGTGTGTGGAATGGGAAGTTGTGAGCTTTGGTCTGTGCATTGGCTTCCTGAATGGACAGAAAGTTCATCTTGTGCTCAAGAATCAAGGTGTTTTATTGGTCCTTAATGTTCCAGGCAGGGGTAAGAAAACTCAGAATGGTACCTTGGATGCTCATAAGATAGACACTAGCTGGGGATGCAGGGCCAGCTGCATTGATACCGGTTGTCAGTAAATCAGGTCATGAAGACTTGGCTAAAAGGAGGGTAGAACTAATGCCATCAAAGCTCATTAAGTTATATTTTTAAATGTTAAATAGAAAACCCATACCTTCAAGAGTGATCCATCGCCAGATAAAGGGAACATGGCATAATCTTAGCTGCAATATATAAAACCCTTGTGTATTTGATACCAGGCTTAGCAGCAGGGTGGAAGCAGGAGGAGGTGGGACCGAAAACAAAGGCAGCAGACAAAATGAAAAGTATAAATAGTAGTATTGAATATACAGTAACCTGGAGGAAATGACTATAATGCTGCTTTCAGTTCTTGTCTCCATTTGTAACAATGAAAGAGAAATGACTGAGGTATGTAAGATAATGCTATAGAGTTCCCTGGTTGAGACAGGAAAAGGGTCTCTGTCTTTAGAACAGCAAAACACAAGACTCATAGGAGCCTGGTGAGAAGTTTGCAGGGCTCTGAGATGCAGGGAGAAGTGGTTGACAGCTGTCAATTAAGTGGTATTAAAATTGAGGATAAGGAATTTTAAATGAATGAGCAAGTATGGACCATCTTTGATTTTATTTGAAGGGAAAAAGAGTTATAGAATAAAGACCTCGTGGCCAGAGCAGTAAGAATTAAATGTTTCAACAAAGAGTGTAACTTTTAGGGTAAAAAGCAAATGTTGCTCGATCCTTCCTAACATCCTTGTGTGGCAGTTTGGGCTCTGTAGAGTTCTTTCATGTGTAGCAATTCCATTTCATTCATTCACATAACAACTTAACGATATTAAAAAGGAAGATATTATTATATTCAATAACAAGAGAAGAAAAGTAGAGAAGACCTGGAGGATTTGCTTTGGCCCTGACAAGAGCTCATTCTGTGTCTTCTCACAGATTCCCTTACCCCTCAGGACCCCCATTTTCAATTCTGCAAATATTTCAATGAAATTGACACAGGTGCATTAAAATAGGTTGGAAATCATAATCTAGAGATTATGTATTCTATACTATTAATAAGAATGAAAATTGTCCTATTAGATAGGACACTGGAACAATTAGTACCTTTGACATATATAAGCTGCCCTATCAACAGGATATTGGAGGGAATATCATATCTGAAATGTTGGGATAAAATGGGATAATTGCTCTGGATCTTAACTACAAAATGGGAGTTTCTGATCAAATAATTGATCCAGGAATTCCAGGAATCTTTGGTGGCCCAGTTCACCAATCAATCAGGGATAGCAAAATCTAAAACTGTTCTTTTGGTTCAGTATCATAATTCCCTTAGATATATTTATTTTCAAGCTTTCTACTCATATTTGCCATCCTCTGAGTTTTTTAAAAAACTTTTCTCTGTATACAACATTAAGCAGTAAAGAAATTGGTGGAACTTGTAAAGATTTATCTAAAAAATTTTGATCTAAAAAAAAATCTAAGTGAAATGACTTTGTGAATACCCTCCGCTGCCCCATCTAAAAGGCTTGGCTGTATACTGTCCTTAACAGAATTTTCAAGAATTCGTCCTTTCTAGCCCTATTTCACTTTCAACTACTTCCCTCTCTCCATCTGCTGAGGCAGATAATAGTGGCTCATTGAGGAAGTTGTTGTGGAATGCTGACCCTGGACTAGGCATACCCTGTGAAGTGATGGAATCAGCATTGCAGAGTACTGCCATTTTCTCAAGGTGGTATTTGAGGTCACAGGGCATCAGGGTAGTTTTGGTTAGTGGTGTGAGCAGGTCTTTCTCAGTGGATATATACACCTAGTGACCCTAGGTGAGTCAGTGAGAATTTGACAACTAAAGACATGGGTGAGTTGAGACCAGGAAAAGAAGAAATTAATTTGATGTATTGGTGGAGGAAAGATTAAAGAAAATTCTACGGGGTGTTGGTTGGGGAGGCAGCAGGAGGGCAATCTGGTGGGCAGGTAGAGAGGAGAGGGGAGGAGGAGACCCTCTAGACCCATAGACAGAGCTGGTGTTGAATATTCCTGGGGTGGAAAAGGCCTGGGAAGAATTTTATTATGAGGGGATAAGAGAGGATTAGCAGGAATATGCAGAAGGAAATTCATATAAAAACATAAATCAACCCCTTTCAGTTATTCTTTTTTCCAACTGTAAACTTTTCTCCTTTATTCAAAATATATCAGTACCAGTTCTATGGTCTTTAATATAATTTTTCAATTTTTATTGAGATCTGGTGGAGGTATATTGTTTACATAAGAAAAGATAGAGTCATAGAATCCGTCTTCTTGCCAACCCACTGAACAAATTTAGCACATTGGGTGTGAAAGCTCTCTGTAGCTATGTAGATTTATTACCTATATGACTTACTGTACACCCAGTCCACATTCTTGCCTCTTAGGAGTGTATTGACTTTCTCTGAGAACAATCTGGCCCAGTTACTTTTTATTAGTCATAATAGCAATAGTCAGGACTCTGATATTTTTACTTTAACCCAGACATTGCTTCCATACTCCACATACACAACAAGCACATACAAACACAAAAAGAAAACAAATAAGGAGTGAATTTTGAGAGTCTCTTTTATTTCTTCACCAACAGGGAAAAATGGAAAAAGAACTCCATAGTAGTACATGTCAATATATGTTGCCTTTTGTGGCTCCCTTTCCCGATCAAATAAATAATTTGTAAGGTTTTGATGACAAAGGATATGACTTCTGCTGAGACCTCACCTGCCAGCATTACTCCATGTGGTCTGATTTGGAGATTTAAGCAAAGAAAGCATCCTTTCTCCTGTTTCCCCTGGAAACAGATAGCCTGGCAGTGAGGTTAATCATTTAAATTTTGCAATTCATATGGAGGCAAAACAGAAATCATTCTTCACCTTGGACCTGGAAATTTGTTGGCAAACTTTTAGAGCTCAAGGTTAGACTTTTCCCCTGTTTGAATCATACATATGAAATGCTTTAAATATATTGTTTCATAACTTGGTCTGCCACTGCAGTGAATCCTACAAGGTGATAGAAAATGGAGTGGAAATCACTTCTAGAATACTGGGGTAGAGTAAAAATAAAGAAAGGAGGAGAAAAGGAGCTTCCAATCACAGAGAAGCTCACTGGGGATGAAGTTTGAATCTGCCTCTGAAAGTGGTCATTTAAAATAGGTAGGGGACTATGAACTTTTCTTAAAAATTATCTGGAAAAATTGATGAGGACAATGATCTAAGGTAATAAATGTGAAAATTAGGTTAAAAACACTTCTGATAAACAGGACATTCCAGAGATGAGCTGTAGCAGAAAGCTTTCTGATTTAGTTCCAGGCACTGTCAGCACTATTGAAGGTACACTTCACCAAGTTCAGCGACTTCTTCTGAGGAAACCATATGTACATTGGAATCCGTCGTAAAAATCTAGGCTAACTAAACTGGTAAATTTTGTGCCTTATTTTTAGGGCCAGACAATTTCGTAAGTTGCTGATAAGGACATATCTCTGTACTAGTTAAGACTTGCTTGAGAGTATTTCTCAGATCAAAATGGGACATGTGGCCGTAGAAGTCTAAAAAGTGTTAAAAGGACAACAGAACAGAAGCCATTCATTTGTGCAGTCATCAAAAGCAAAGTTTGTTAAGGATCACGTTGTTTTTGTCAGTGTGCCAGAAAGATGATGAGTATTTGAAATTGAGATTGTTGAAAAACCCAGGTTTCTATCTACACATACCCTTTTCTGTAACTTTGAGTATTCTTTTGTAAAAAGTATTAGCATCCTATGTTTTATAAGTAAAACAAATATTCATTTTCTCCAAGTGGCTATCTCTGTTCTTAGATGTTAATCTCCTACTAGTTAAACGGTGCTTCCTTACGTAGATCTTGGGCCAGGATTAGATTTTTTTTTTTTTTGAAAGGGAAACAGAACATCACTTATTCTAAGTTGGTTTAAGATAGACATAAGGCTCTGGGATTGGAATTTCCCAGGGTGAAAAATGCTGTTCTACCCCCAAATCTGTACAGGAATGCTTTAATCTAAGGAATGTATTTGCAAATTTTTTGGACTTGAACATACCAATGCAAAGCAAATGCCCATCCATCTATCTTGGAAAGCTGTACTTCA
This sequence comes from Tamias sibiricus, assembly GCA_025594165.1. Taxonomy (NCBI): domain Eukaryota; kingdom Metazoa; phylum Chordata; class Mammalia; order Rodentia; family Sciuridae; genus Tamias; species Tamias sibiricus. The sequence continues at coordinate 21,030,546 of CM046662.1, forward strand.
GAAGTAGTGTGAGGCTTGTCAGTTATTGATGAGTATTTCTGGAAGACACTGAGCATCTGGCTTCAGACCAGCACTTGATGTGCCAATGCAGGGAATATCCACCGGGTTCCTGAAACTCTCGGTTTAGCCGGTGGTCCACACCACTTCTCCAGTGTGATATGCTGATGACAGAAACACCTCAAGTTATGACTTTTCCCTTAGCAGGCTGCATAGCTAACAGCTGTATCCTTGCAGATTATCTGGAAGGCAGGTAGTGGTGTGTCCCTTCTAAGGATAAGGACAGCAGAATTGGGCACAGGCAACAGCAACCTTCGTATTCACACTGAGTGCTGCCAGCGAGGCCAGACTCCATCCTTCCTCCTACCTTAGAACAGCCTCCTTCCAACTGTGCTTGGAGCAGGGTCGAGGAGTCCTGGGGAGGGCACAGGTGGAGAAGCAATTTCGATAAGTTCTTTGCATAGAGACCCACTACATTCAATTACATGTTTTCTGACAGGTTACTACACTTAGAAGAAAAAAATAGAAATGTTATAGAACACCATGGTCGAGAATAAAGGTTAAGAACATGGACTTTGGGCACAGTATACCTAGGTTTGAGTCCCAGTCCTGCCACTCAATAGTGTGGCATTTAAGGGACTTGCTCAGACAATTGCAGATCTTGTTTCTGTGTCTCTAAAGAAGCCAGAATCATTCCCACAAAGTAGTTATGAGGAATCTGTGAACAGGTGGGCAAAGTGCAACTGAGTGCCTGTCTGCAGCTGGTGTTCGGCAGACCTCAGGCAATACGATGAGAACCGTGTGCGTCATCCCTGCTCCTCCTAAAACACCTGGAGCATGTGCCTCATTTAGCTGATCTTCTCAAGATCACTGATGCTGTAGTACTACACCAGCCAGCTTGATCAGCCCAGGCTTCGGTGTCGTCTTCATTTTCTCTGTCATCTCTTGTCTATATGTCACTGCCTCAACATTCCTTATCTTGAGCCACTTCTGGCTCTCTCTTAGGTCCTTCCTTTTCATCCTGCTAATCATGGCTGTCTTCCAACTAGTCTCCCCTTTTTATGCAGCTCTGTTTTAATTTATCTTCACAGGGCAGCCAGAAGGCTAGTTTTAAACCATCATCCTCTGGCTTAAACTAGAGCATGTCGTCTGGAAGTCCACTGCCTTCCAGATAAACTCCAATGCATAAACAGGCAATGGGTGTCTTCAGTGAGCAGCCCTGGCTCACATATCCTTCCTCTGTATCCCCAACAACTGACAGACCTGGCCTCCAGCAACCCTGAGCCCCCTGCTGTTACAGGAGGGGACCATTTGACTTGAGTCTGATACATCTTTGTACATGCTACACCTGCTGGCTGGAATGCCTTCTCCCAATTTATGAGACATTAAAGAGTATAAATGTTAAGAGGCTGGGCTTGGAGCTAAGGACTAAGCAACTAGTATCTCAATCCTGCCTCTCCACTCAGTAGCTGGGTGACTTTGGGTAAATTATTTAATTTTTCTCTCAGTTTCTCCTACTTACAGATAATCATACTAGCGGCCACTTTTCCTGTCAATAGGCAAAAATGAATGAAAACTATAAATTGTTTAAAGTGTTTCCTATTAGATAGTAGGCAATAATATTAGTAATATAATAACAATTACTAGTGTAGTTCCTGCTAATGTTTCAGGGGTTCTGCTCAGGATTAAACTCTCTTGTTAGGATTCCTCTGACTTGTCTCCCTCTAAGGCAGAGCTGCCTTGGTCTCTTGCAGTCTGCTCTCTGCCTGGAGAACTGTTCTGCATGGAGAGTTCTCCCTCAGATTGGAGCTGTCAGTCTGTCTTTCCCTCATCCTAAGGGCCATGTTTGCTTCCTTTTTCATTTTTTCTATTTTAATAAGTCCAGCAACAAGCATAGTGCTTGGCAAGTAATTAGTGCTAAGTAGATGCTCATAGAGTACATTATCCTTGTTTTACAGATAAGAAAAGTGAGATTAAAATAATTTGAGAAGTTTATGAAAGTGTTTCAAGAACTCACTAGGCTCATATTTATCATTTGCCAAAAAAGGGCATAATTGGATACCTGGTAGAATCAGGAATAAACTGAGATCTCTCTTGACTTCCAACTCCTGATTTATTCCAGGATCACATACTTAGCGTATTTTGCTAACGAAACTCTTAGCAAATGGAAATAGATGACACTTGATTTCACATCAGTATAGTTGTTCCATTGCTTGAACCAAAATAAGCCTTGAAAAATATGACAGCAGTGACTCAAGCTTTCAGGGAAGAAAATGTTAACTAAGAGCAGACTTTACTGTGTGTGGGCTGTTTGTGTACCTGCAGTAACAGGTGTGTACGCAAGAAGAGAGGGAACGTGTGTGTGCTGCAGTGCATGGCTCCCATAAAGATATCCCGGTCCCCCAGTCAGCCTGAGTTCACCCCGTGCTCCCTGATATTTTACTCTGCTGGGATGATGTTTGTTGATTTCTGCCTTTTTAGTTTTGTCTGTGGCTCTTCTTCCAGACCCTGAGCTCCTCCAGGGGAGGGGCTGCTCTTCATTATCATACACTCTCTGGTTCCTGTGCCAGAGTGAGGAGGTGATGAGCAGTAGAGGGGACATACACAGGCTTTGGAGTCAGAGGGCTCCCGGGGTTCACAGCTCATCAGCTATGTGGCTTGAGTTCGCTGTTTAATCTGCTGAAGCCTCAGCTTTCCCATTTGTACAATGAGGCTAAGTACTTTTGTAGGATTGTCATGGGCGTTTGAGTCAGTGGTGTTTGTGAAGCACTTGGCCCACTTGTGGGTACCAATCCAAGGCCACCGTTTATGGAATACTTATCACTGCAGTGAACATGGTGCCTTTTTAACAGGGAGCGCTCAGTGGGGCTTACAGCGTGTTCTGTTAATATCCACATCACCTGGGTACGTAGTTATTTATACTGATATGTGTGTATGCATGTGTCCATACCCATAAAAGTGATGGGAAGGGGCTGGGGTTGTGGCTCAGCAGTAGAGCGCTCACCTATCATGTGCACAGCTCTGGGTTCGATCCTTAGCACCACGTAAAAGTAAATAAATAAAATAAAGGTATTGTGTCCAACTACAACTAAAAAATAAATATCTTTAAAAAAGTGAAGGGAGGCTTTTGCAAGAGAAAGGGACATTGATTTTTGAAATGCATATAGGGACATTTGTTTTTATACATATTTTATATATACACACATACTATGTATGCTTAGGATTTACATATATATGCACTTATGTACACACACATATACATACATTTTGAAAAAGAGTGCCCTCATTTCCAAGTCCTCCTTTTCCTTTTCTCCAACATTACCTAGAATGGTGGCATTTATAGTATGGGTGCAAACATTTGATGGGCTGGAGGAGTGCTTTCTCTTCTAGAAAGAAATAGTAAAACAAAGGAATGAAGGAGAAAACAAAAGAGAGGTTGACCTAGGCAAGGAGTGATTGGGCCCCTCCTTCTTTTCTTAAAGACCTATGGCTTTACCCACAGATAAATATATTTCTAACACCGTCATGCAGATTCATACATGAGCAGAGGGGCTCTGTGACATCTCAGAGTGTGTACGCGGTGCTAGGTGCTTGATGGTGTGTAACACAGTAGCGTATATTGCTCCATGAATATCCCCGTGCTGCTGAAACCTCCTATTGGAGAAGATATGTCAAAAAGACTACTATCTTTGTAGTCCAAAATCAATTGTATGTCTATGAATTATTGAGTTGTTTGCCATTACTTCCCTGTCCCTTTTTATTATAAGGGCTATTGTTGCAATAAGTTTGGCTAAGATATTTTTCTTTTTACTGAAGAAACTTTGTGTATTTTTATCCCGTGTTATCACAAAGCAATTAAGAAAGTCGACTTTCCTCCAAATCTCTTTCTAACTTAGATGTTCAACTGTCACAGGGCTTGGGTTAGCCCTTTGTGGGTTGAGTCCTGAGCTCCTAGCATGTTGCAGCCTACAATATGTGGCAGGCTCTGGGGATTCCAACTCATTTTAAGGAGAAAACACTCATTTTTCCTGTGACAATGAGCATGACATCCACATGCTTGCATCCAGTACTGTCTTGCAGCTTTTATACCAAATAGAGAGATGTTACCAAATGAACATTTCTTGCTCTTGTGTAAATAGATTAATGGTGCTAAGTGAGAGCCACGCCTGCCTGAAATGTTAACTTCCTTATGGGGTTTTGAGTTTCTCTTATTTTTGATAAATGGACCAATCTGGCAATAAAATCCTTGCACAGTAGGTTAATAATGTCATAGCTGAACTGTGAAATAGTAATGTGTGTACCATCTCTCAGCAAACAATAATCCTTGAAGCCTGATAAATCTATTTCCAGCCCAGTTGCATGTTCATTGTTACCCACGACTCCCTCTCTGCAGATACAAAGCAGTTTTGTCACATGCATTTTTAAGCAGAAGCAACTGGGGAAGTCAAAGGCACACAGGTCTGTGAAGCAGAGGGGGACAGATTAATCTCCAGCTCTGCTGAGCCCCTGCTGCCCTCAATGCCTAAAGACTGTCCTCAGAGTCCCTGTGTTGCTGGAACAGGGTGCTGTGTCACCTTCCAGTCCTTTCTGAGCCCAGATCACTGAAGTGCTGCTGGAGGCAGTGAAGAATTGGGACCAAGGAAGCAAAAATCCCCCCAGGCCCTTCGGTTTTCATTGATCTCTTGGTAGCTGGCAAGGTTTGGTGCTATTTATCCCAAATCCCTAATGACAAGAGAGGCTACAGAAGACTTTTCTCCACTGCCTTCCTGCAGAGCCGGGAATACAGAATCTGGGAAATGTCTGCAGGCTTCAGACAGCCGCAGCACAGAGGGACTCGCGCAGGAACACTTGGGCACCGCAGAGGGTGAACAAAAGACAGCCCAATGTCTTGCTTGTACTAAGGGACCAGGGCTCTCTCTTTCCCATCTGGGGCCAATCTCTGCAACTCCAAGGTCAAATTTACACTACATTGGTAAAAAAAGAGAACAGTAACCAAAATCACGGGTGATTTGGAGGGGCTTATTTAAAGCGTCAGATTCTAAGTAGCTTGGGGCAGTGCACATAAACTTGACAAACAGGCTACTTTAGTCCTGTCTGACTGTATCAGCATAATCGGGCAATGAAGCTTTTATTCATTCAAAGAAAGGTTGAGTTTGATTGGCAGGGGAGCCTGCTTGAACGCAGTGGCTCTTTCCCCCCACACTCCCCTGCTATCAATTACCGTTTTGAATACGAAGTGTATTTAATGTAAAATAATGCCAACCTCTGCCTCTGTCCTTAGCCCAGAAAGCTTCTTTGTGTTATTTATTCCTGGTCTGTGACTGTTCTGAACCATTTTCCCTCTGCTGGCTTTTTCTTTTTTCTTTTTGGTATCTAAATGATGTAACATTGGCAATAGAAGTAAGGTTCATGCAGAAAACATTCCTGCTCTTTATTTTAATCAATAGCCTCCTAAGTGAATGACATTTCCACCTTAGTGATTTAAAATCAGAAGACTTGGGGATGTCCGTGCTTGTGAATCACCCTGGCTTCCAGGAACAAAGGAGGCATTGTGTGTGTGTGTGTGTGTGTGTGTGTGTGTGTGTGTGTGTGTGTATGTGTGTGTTTTGGGTAATTTCCCTTTTGTACTACAAACAACTGGGCTCTGAAGTTGACTTCATTTAGCAGTCAACTTCTGTCTAGAAAAATGTGCACAACGGAACTGAACACCGTTCTTATTTAAATCGGCAAGTGATTTGCTTGAGCTGCCATCTGTTGGCCGGTTAGCTATTTTAATTTGATGCTGGGGACATTACCTGACTTTGTATATTGCATTTTGATCTGCATCGTGTTTGAGAAATATTTGAAAATCACTCTAAGGGAGAGGACTTTGAAGGATTCTGCTGAACAAATATGTACATATGTTAATGCCATGCTGGGCATGAGTGTGGGAGTAGATGAGTGTGGATATATGCTGCGTGTGTCTTACGTAATAATCTTTATGGGCAGATTGATAGTTCACCCTTCAAATTTTTCTTTCCTTCCCAATTCCAATCGACCCTCCTCATTTAAGTGTCGTTAATGTTGAGCTCTCCTGCATCCTCATCCACTTTTCTGGAGTGGTGTTTTCAGTTGCTCATGTTTATAAGCCTTGTGAGCTTAGATGGTGGGGCCAGTGTGGTAGAGTCTCTGTGGGTGCCTAGTGAGTGTGAGTGACTCAGACCCCCTCTTCTCTTTCTCAGAGTACCTTGAGGTGGCAGCATGTTGTGGGTACTGATCAAGAGGCCCCTAAGAGGCAGTAGGGCAGTTTGAAAATGATTTGACTCTTCTTCAGGTTGCCGCCCTTCATGTTGTTCTTTTCTATAGAACTTCTTCCTGTGAGTCCCTGTGGTATTTGCTTTGTGTCTTTCTTTCTTCACATTCATTAGCATTCAGGTGTAGACACAGTGTTTCCACTTGAGCATTTCCTTTTCCTGGGACAGCCTCTTTGCCAAGCTCACCTGATCTGGACTTTCCCCCTTGGGCAGGTGTGCTTACAAATGGGATGCACAAGTGAAGCAGATTTTGCCATACCAGAAGCAAAGAAGCTTCAGTTTGTATGTTCATTACTGTGATCTTTGACAGCATCAAAGTGCCAGTTACTGACTGTACAGAGCCAACAGTCCTGCTTTACGTGTTTAGGTACAAAACATTCAGACAGCAAATGAGATAGACCTGGTACTAATGAGGCAGAGTGGATGGTAGGGATCACGGAAGAGTGAATAAAGGGATGGGGATGACACAGAAGAAAACTGGGAGTTGTAGTTTCAAGTTTGTAATGAGGGCAAGCTTTGTTCTCCTCCTGTTTGTTGCACTTTAGGAATATGTGAAAAATTTAGGCTGGGTTACAGTAGGTATGGGTGATGTTGGGCACATAACTCTTCTGAGGTTCAGTGTACTCCCTGAAAACTGCAGATAGCAATGGACACATGGTGCCTACATCCTACAGTTGTTGGCCAATGAAACGAGATAATGAGATTAAATAAGATAAAGCATTTAGCAGGGCACCTGGCCCACACTAAGGATTCAATAAGGAGTTCCTATTTTTGTCATTGTCACGTGCAAATCATAACACCAGAAACTGGTGTCTCAGTTGGGGATATTCTCTAAAAATAACGGCACAACTTTGGGATCTGTCCCCATCCCAAAGCAGATTAATATACTCACTGCTGTTAGTTGAAAAATTGTAGGTGATTTATTACTAACAAAAATACTCTTTGGATTCTGCATCCATGTACTCAATTTGTTAGTATTTTCTGGGTTTCCTTTTGCTTGCAAATTGATTTAAATTACTCCCACTAGCAGTGGCAAGCTTTCCCCAGACGAGAGAACCTGACAGAGCTGCACTTGGTTTGGGTTCCGGACAGCAGCCACATGGAGTTATGTTCTTTTCCATTGTGGCTCGGGAGTTGGCATTAGCATTCTATTTCTTGCTGGTTTTATAGTCACCGGAAGCCATTCTTTCCATAGTAAGATATGGCAGACAGAAATGACTTTTTTCCTAATAATTCTAACAAGGCTTCCCAAGCATCATTGGAAAGTGTGCATTTTCACAAAACTTAGTTCTGCCAGCACAGTGTTGGGTCTAGAAACATTTTCAAACTATAATACCATTTGGAAAGAAGGGTGTATGTGTATGTTTGTAGTATTTGGTTCTAAACTCTTGTCATAACTCAGGGTCACCAAAATGTGTCTTTAAAGGGCACACAGTCTAACAGGAACGAAATGATTTAGGTTCTATTTTTATGAAGCAATATTTTTGAACAGTCACCTGAATGCCTCCTAAGTTGCCTGGGTGCCTAAAGGGCTTAGAAAGTTCTTCCATGGAGATAAATAAGCTGTCAATTCATGATGAAGAAAATCAAACTCATGGTGTTGATCTTGGCTGGGACGCTGGTACAAGTATGAGAGAAATTTTTGCCGAGATGTAGCACAGCCCATGTGTTAGCAGTTAGCACTCCGGTGCCACACTGAGCCTCTGCTAGCCTTTGCAAAAGATAAACATGCTTGTCAAAATAAGGAAAAGAAAAGATTAACCCGTTCAGGTGCGTGTAAATAATAAATGACACTCCAGCTCCCTAGAGTCTACGTGAAGAAAAGAGGCGAGGGTCCAGAGAGTGGTTTTTATTCTTTTACCTGAGTTTCATTTTCTCACTGGGAACTGCAGGATGGAGGCTCTGAAGGGAATCTGGGTGCTGTGGGGAAAGGTGGGGAGGAAGGTATAAGCTTAAGGGAGATACATGCTGACGGCCAATGAGTTTGTTTAGTTTCTTACACTTTTGCAGTCTAACAGGGTGTCCCTCTGACCCTCTGGTCTAAGGCCATGCATATTTTGGAGGAAGTACCTAAAAGAGAATAGCAAACAGGATAATTCTGTTTATACCAGGCTGGTGCACTAGTATAAAAAGACTTGCATAGGTTACCCTGCTGTTTTGAAAATCCAGAGCTGGGTATGATCAGAGAGAGAAAGGGAGGTGTTTTTATTTCCTTTGTATTAATAAAATCAAAAGGGTACTATCACAACACACTAGCCTGCCCTTCAGCTGTGGTGGTGGGCAGCATTGTCCTGGGTTGCCTTGGGATTTCCAGATTCTCAAGGTGTTTTCATGCCTCCAAATCCAACATGAGGGCCATGCTGGTAGAGCAAGGACTCAAAACTTCTTAAATGGAAGGATAAGGCAATTCCAAGCACTTTATATAGACAGGCATTATATTTCCTGAAGTTCTCATGGTGCAGGTTGTAGGAGCTTTCTTTTTTCTTTGCCCTCAGAGGTCCCACAAAGCAGCAGGCACAGTCAGACAAAAAACATGAGTGTGTCTCACATTTAGAAAGTATTCAAGAAAAAAAAAAAATCAATGGTTCCATGTCATAATAGCCAAGACTTAAGGAAGGAATTCTGATGTGGCTTCCTCGAGAGTACAGTGGGAGGGGAGGGTCGTGGGATTGAGGGTAGGAGTAGGCTGACCTTTCCAAGCCTCAGCTCCTCATTTTTAAACAGGACAGTCACAGTGCCTGCCTGTTAGAGGGATTGAGAGGTTGAAGGGGACAGTGCCTGTCTTACTGCAATAGCACTTTAAATATTTGGAGTTGTTATTGATTTTTATTTTTGCTAATATTATTGTTTTATATTTTATGTTATTCCTGGACCAGTGTTTCAAATAGTCAACTGATTCTGAATATGCTATACAACATTATTTTTTAGCTTCAAAACTTTTCTTGCCTGTAAAGTGAATTAGTTGGGCCAGATCATCACTAAGGTTCCTTCCACTGAGATCCCAGTGTCCTGAAGTCCCATTCTTTTTGTCGTGATCCAATGGAAAAAAAAAAAAAAAATGCATGTATTCCTACCAAAAGGACCACTGATTTACTTTGCTTGTGTGAAGGAAGTCTTTAAAGTTTTGGGGTGTAATTAAAAGAGTGAATTATGCCAAAATCAATTCTAAAGCAGTGGTGTTTTCTGTAACCACATGGATATTATCTGGGTGTATGTAAATAAGAGACAGGTGAAAAAGATGAATACTAATCTCTATAAAATTCAAATAAATATTGACTCTTATTCAAATAGTACAAGTGCATTGCACAGAGAAATCAAGACATAAATTCATATGATTTCATCTTTTTTCAGCTGGGCACATCCTTTGGTTACAGAAGCAGCTCAGGACTTCACGGCATTGCTCATTTCCAAGCAGAATATGACATCTGGGCTACTCCTTTAAATATAGTAGCTTGTTTGCTCAGACTTATAGCTCAGTAATATTTGTTTTGTCTTATAAATGTTGTGAACGCTGGGATTACAGGTATTCCTTAAGGAGTAATTACAAATAAAAGCTTATTTATACCAAGGAAGTTTTCAAGTAGGATGTGTCCTTGCTTAAGTCATAAAGTGGCACTGGTTTCAGTTTCAATTTTGGTGCACTGGAACTCTCTACTTTTTGGAGAGTCTATTTGGAGAGGTTTAAAAAAGAACACTCAGAATCCCTGCAAAAGTTTGGGTTAAAAATGGTTTGTCCTTCTTCCTGCCTCAAGCTCTTCTACCCTATTGGCAAATTCACTCCTTCATTCCTGTGTGTTTGAATTTTGAGAAATAAATTCAAGCGAGGAAAAATATATAACTATCAGCACTGTGTCTATAAAATAAAGGTGTTTGAGGGATCAAAGAGAAACCCTGTCTTGGAATACAATTTAGCCAAAACTGCCTGGCGTGTGTGCGTGTGAGAGTGTGAGTGTGTGTGTGTGTGTGTGTGTGTGTGTGTGTGTGTTCATCTCTCCATGATTCATTCTGAGGGCTGTTTTAGCCTTCATAAAATATTCATGCTAGTTGTGCATGGTTCTATAATTGCCATCTCAGGCCTTGAATTATTTATAGGTTGTACTGTTCACATAGTCTCATTTACTGATAGAGAAGATAACACCATACAAGACGATCCCAAACACTCTGAGGCCTGCTACTTTGCATTAAGTAGTGGAATTATATTACTGTAGGTGTAAAACGCTGGCCTTTTTCCTCCTCTCCCTTTAATATATCATTTTTGTATTTATAATATGCTAATTGTCAGAAGGCTGTTAAGCCTCATAATTCCTACGGAGTTTTTACAGACATCAAGATGAGACTGAGATGATTTAGTTTTTGATCTCAGAATGATTGTTCTAAGAAGAGAGAGAGGAAAAAAAAAATAAGGAAAGAAACCCCTGTCTTTACAAACAGCATAATTTATTGAAATGATGTATGGCTTTACATGCATACCTCAGCCCTTTTGTTTTGTTCTATTGATCAGTTTGTGCGTCTCTGTGTTAACCAACATGTGGTTGGTTTCTGTAGATATCTACCAAGAACCCTTGCAAGCTTGCTGTCCCTAATTAGACACTGAGTCTCCACTATCTGGTATGACAATTTCTCTGCACCTCTTCATTTTGACTTCCCAGTCCTTCTGTCCCTTTTCTGCCATCTCCATCCCCATACATCCTCCTATTTTGAGTTTTACCAGAGTGTGGGAATGTTGTACTTGTCCCTCCTCTGTCTTTTCTCATGTTATCCAGTTTCAAGAATCCATGTTAGTGCTGGTGAATACCAAAAGCCAGTTTCACCACAGCATGTACTTTTCTGATATTTCACAATCATTTCCATGTTTAAAGAGGAAAAACAGAAAAACTCATGGCAGCGCATAACCTATTGCTGATATATTTTAGTTACCTCTTCTACCAGTGAGAACTCATGAATTTTATGCTGGTCTTGGGGCTTCCAACTTCTTACAAATCATTTAACAAACTCTTCTCCATCTCCCCTCCCAGATCGGATCAATATTTTCCCTCCAGTCTTCTCTCTGTCATGCAGATTGTCCTTCATGTGTGATGTGTACCTTTCCACAACCTCCCTCAGCCAATCCCTGTTCCTCACCTGTACCTGCAGACTGCAGTGCATGGGGGGGTGTCAAGTTGGTTGATGGATGATTTGAAGTTGTATCCATAGGCAACTTTATCAATCATTAAGTCAGGAAATGAGGAAATAATTCTATTTAAATGTTTTTAGTACTTTTGATTAGGCCAAGGTCTCATTCTGGTGCTAATCTGTCTTTAATACCTCTCTCCCATTTATTTCACCTCATTCTCAATACCCTGTGGTAGGCAACAGTATCTAGCTTAAATTTAGCACATTTAAAAATTTTTCATGGACTTTTTTTTTTTTTTTTTGATAGTGGTATTGGAGATTGAACCTAGGGGTGCTCTGCCACTGAGCTATGCCCTTAGCCCTTTTCATTTTTTATTTTGAGACAAAGTTTTGCTAAGTTTTGGAGGCTGACTGCGAACTTGCAATCCTCCTGCCTCAGCCTCCTGAGTTGCTGGGATTATAGGCATGCACCACCACACCTGGGGCCTCATTAATTTTTTTTTTTTTTTTTTTTTTTGGTACCGGGGATTGAACTCAGGGGCACTGGACCACTGGGCCACATCCCCAGCCCTTTTTTGCATTTTATTAGAGACAGGGTCTCACTGAGTTACTAAGTGCCTCGCCATTGCTGAGGCTGGCTTTGAACTCGTGATCCTCCTGCCTCAGCCTCCCAAAGTGCTGGGATTACAGGCGTGCGCCACTGCGCCCGGCTTCTCATTAATTTTAATTGTATTCCTTCTCTGTGTCTCAGGCAAGTGCTATGGGTTCCATAATAGTAATGGAAAGTGTCATTTAAAGATAAATTTTAGGGCGGGTAGTTAAAAGAAGTGAGTCAATATACAAAATCTCTAGCAAACAATATAGATAAAAATAGCAGAAAATTTTGAAGGTGGCTTTATGAATGTCTGAAGTCCAGAGAGCACTGTGATAACACCAAAATAGTCAAGAGTCATTCCAGACAGCAGGGACTCCCTAGAGCCAAGGGGAATGTCAGGGCTGAGTAATGGGCAAAAGAGGATGGAGACCCCAAGGCAATGGTGGGCTTGCAGCATGCACTTTGGGGCAATTCAGTTATCTCTAGACAGTAAAATCTCTACTCACTAAATGGGGTTCTGTTCAGTTTGTTTTTATGACTAAATGAAGATTCATTTGATGATTTTTTTTCCCTAAAAAAATCCACCTTTCAAGCCTTAGTTAAAGAGTCCCTTTTCCACCATAGTAAAACAGCACAGGAAGTGAATTGAGTATCATCCATGAACCAGGGTTTTCAGTGCTCCAGGAGGTTATTTCAAGCCACTGTGGATCTTATAGAATAATGTTGATCAGAGTATAGGAAATTAGTGGTAGTTCTGAGCAGGATAGTCCTTAAAGAAATCTGCTTTTCTTGATAAAGCCAAAATATGAGCATGTTTTGTAATCTGAGGTTGATCTGCTTCAGGTCTATGACCTGCTTTGGGAGCTCAGCACATACTCATTGTATTGAATTGAATTAATGCTAGCCAGTCAGCAGGGTCTGATTAGCCAGTATGTCCTCAAAAATATACACACAGAAAAGTTGAGTATGATTGAAGATGAAATTAGATCATTGTTTCATCCACTCTGTGTGTCCCACAGAGTAAATGCCGATGTCTGTACCAAGGGGGGTGGTCCAGGAATAAATGACATTGTTCTTAGGGGCTTGTGACAGTTCATTTGACAGGAGTAAATTGTGTGCTAAGCACATTTTCAAATTAAAATTCACACCCGAGTGTCTTGTGTTCCTATTTCCTTCTATCTTATCACCCAAATCAGGAAAGATCAAAACCCTTATTTTAGAGTGGATGGAGGGACCCTTTCTAAAGTCAGAGGACAACTTGAGGCCACCTTGGGGTTGGGTGGGTGGCGTTCCTCCTGGATCCTTGTTAGTGTCTGTCTGGGCAACAAAATTGGGTTGTGAGGCTTCTTATAAACTGTTCTCTACCAACATTCTGCATTTTGGAAAGGCAGCAGCTGCAGTCCCCCACCTCACCCTCCATACCTGTCTGCTTTCCTTGAGGTTCCCAGACCACTGATGCTGACTGTTGTAAACTGGTGCCTGTGCTTCTTGAAGTTCACTTTGAGAACTCAGAGTGAATTTGGTTCATAGTTGTGTGGGAAGAAGTCCTGGGCCATAAGAATGGATCTGAGGAAGGCTGTGGCCCCAACTCTGCCACTGATGAACTGTGTGGCATTGAGTGAATTCATCAAGCAATCTGAACCTGTCTCCCCATCTGTGAAAAGATATGAGTGAACTAAAGGTTCTCTGTTCTAACATTTTACGATTTCCATTTTCCTTGTTCATACCTGTAGTGATGGGCTTTATTTCCTTGGCCAGGGGGCCTGATAATGTCAGAACATCATCTGTCATAACTCAAATAGGACTGCCTGTTGAGCACATTTTATTTCTGCCTCCCCAGGTCTGTGAGGATCTGCATGGGTGACTCACTGGCTGTTTCCTCCCTGTTTTGATTGTTCCACATATTATTGTTATTATATCTCTATTCCTACCAAAAACAATTGTGTTAATGCAATTATATGGCATTTTCCAGGGGAATCAAAGGGTTTAATAACCAAAGTAGGGTGATGGTCATGAAGAACTGTTATTATGCAGAATTTTGCTTTTATCTAAGTATTTGGCATTTGGTTTTGATATCTTAATTTGTTTTCTGCAGCAATCTTCAGGTGGGGAGTTGAGCCCCTCTAAGCTTTGACTGATTTTAGGCTCCTGAGACTTTAAGGGAAATCTGGGGCCAACTGAGCACCTTACTTCTCTGGTATTTCTTCCAAACATGGCCTGGTATTTTCTTGAACATGTGCTGTGATGGTGAGCTCATCATCTCTTAAGGAAGCCCATCTCTCATGGTTATAGTGTTTTTTTCATTCTGTTGAGCAGAAATCAGCTTGATGAAATTTCCACCCATTGGTCCTATAGACTTAAGAGCAGGTCTCTTGCTTCATCCAAACAGCAAATAGTTCAAATATTTGGAAACAGTAATTTTGTTTCATTAAGTCTTCTCTCCTTTAGACTAAATATCCCTCAAATCATCTCCCTCTGACCTGGCATTGAGTGTGCTGGCCCTTTGACCCCTCTATGTTAAATATACCCAAGTGCAAAGCACAGAGCATTTTGGGCAAGCAGATGTCAGACTAAAGGGTGAGCCTCAGATTACTCATTTTTAAAATACTGATATATTTGAAAATAACTAACAGCATTCAGGAGCTACAGTAGATGCCAAGTGTTATTTTATTGCTTCCCATTCCTAATTTTTTGTGTGTGTGCTTCTCCTAAATTATGATGTCTAGAAATGGTGGGGCTCCAGAAATGTTCAGTCCACTGGGGAGTGGAGCAGAATCTTCACATCACCTCAATTCTGAACACCATTTCTAGTAACATGGCCAAATGTCACTTTGCCTTTGGTTGGAGTGGAGGCATATGGATATCTGTTTCAGGTTCTCTAAATCAAGCCCCTGCCAATGTGTTTTGGCAAAAATAAACCCCTTTGTATTGGCACCAGGTGGACTGCTTGTTGATAAACAGTAGCAGCTCTGGAGCAGAAGTCTTGCTCTTTGTGAGTGTCTGGCACATTGTGGAATGAGAATTTTGCCTTCTCTGGGTTTTCTTGGCTTTTTTCAACAGCCTCCCTACTTGGTCCCCAAAACTAAACAGCAGGAATAAATACCATCCTCAGACAGGTCTCTTTCTACTTTGAAAGAAACGCAAACAAAACAGAGACTAGACTCTCCACTCAGCTTTCGAGGAAGAAGAAAGAGCATCTTTCCAGTGTTTGCAAGATCAAGAAATGAATGTGTCCTGCCTGATGCCAAGGCACCGGCTGCAGGAAAGGCAGGGAGTGAGGTGAAAAACAAACATGGAAACTTTGGAGCAGGAAAGGTCCCAAAAGATGCTAACAAAACAAACCAAACAACAGAACTTTTGGAGTGTGTGTGTGTGTGTGTGTGTGTGTGCAAGCGTGCATGCACGTATGGCCCTGTGCCAGAATTAAAAGGGGGAAAAAGAATAGTGCCAATGTGACCAAACAAAATGCTTTGGAAAAGAGAAATTACCACTGTCTCATGCATTTTGTGTGGCACGGTAATGCTGAAATGGGGGGATCCTTCCTCCTCTGCCCACAGGAACTGAAGGACCATGCCTTTCTCTACAAGGGCTGGGCTGAATGTGTGGAGTTCTCTCCAAGGGTTTCTAGCTCCTTTGGGTCCTCCTGGATGAGCAACAGCACATTGTCATGCAAATTGTTCCTATTCCCAGCAGGATTTCTCTGCGCCTGCTGAAGCCCTCTCTGCTGGGAAAAGCGCTTTTCAGCTGTCTCCTCTGGGGTTGATGTCTTCATAGAGAGACCAGAGCAGATAGCATTCTGCAGTTTGTTCCGCACGGTGCCCCAAGTTCTAGTGTTTTCCATTTCTGCCTCTCTTTTGTACAACCCAAAGGCACTCACAGCTCAAACCAAGTGTCTTTCCCCTCTGAGGACACCACCCAGGCAGGAGAAAAAGCTGAATGCTACACTTCATGATTCCGAAGTGAAAGTCCATGTCATCCTTCTTTCTTTCCTGGTCCCTCTTTGTCAAGGGAACATCAGGCCTCCTTCCACTGTTGCTTGTTGGTTTGATAAAGTCATTCTGAACCTTTTGGTGAGTAGGTTACAAGCAAACGCTTTCAACATCAACCGTGTTGAAATCATTTGGAGGTTTGCTCCTTGCCATTCCCAACCCTCTGCCCCCATTGAGGTGGCACCACAGCTCTTGATGACTGCGCAGTGTTTTCACCTTCTTCACTGCCTGAAAGTTGTGTGAATACCCGGAGTCGGGGGCACCAAGTTGTGGCTCAAACTACTGGACCACCAGCCTTTCCGTTGCGCTGCACATGCGGCTGAGGGGTGTGCGAGGTCACAGGACACTCTGAAACCAGTTTCTTGAGCATCAGACATTGCCCAATTTTCAAATAACACAAAGAGGACACACTTGCATCACTGTGCTTTTCTCTCTGATCTGTGAGTGGGTGTGAAGGGTTCCTACTTGAATTAGACATTCCCTGACCTCAGAAAAACACATTGGGCAAGAAGTTCCCTGCAAGACCAGATGCAATGCAAATAGTTTTCTCATAATAGAAACATGTCTGTACACTTGTTATCTTAGTTTCCTTTAATATTTTACAAATCAATGTCTAGACCCTTAAATCCCAAGGCTATCATTTAGCAATATCAATTTAATGGTAGAATGGGGTTATAACTAAAGTTTATAGGAGCCATTTTGATTTGTTCTTGGGCAACTCTAGTTTGAATCCTGGCCACTGTGCTTGAGTTTAATCCTTGTGGAAAAGTTACATAAAGAACTTTCAGGTGCAGACATACAATCTGTACAGGGGGAAAATTTTGTCATTTACACAAGGGTTTGTATAGTCAGGTGGTGGTGTAATCTTACACATTTTGTAGATTAACAGAGGAAGTAAGTAAAACTAGGGTCTGAAATCCTATTGGTTGAAAGCCAGGCAAAGGGGAAGAGCATAACAGGAACCATGTGGGATCTGCTCTAAACTTCCCAACAAGAGTTTTTCAAATTTGGTTATGTTTATGTCTATTACAATAATTAGTTCTGATGTTAAAAGAGGGAGAAAAGAAATAATAATAATAATAAAATAAGCAAACATTGGAAGTCTCAGTATACTCCCAAAAATGGACAGCTATGGTTTTTCCAAGCCCTAAGCAGGTAGAGACAATTGTCGCTTGTGCCAAGAATTCAGCCCCCAAAGCTGTTGGCTTGCCTGTCCACTCATCCCTGAGGAAATCCCTGCTGGTCCTTGTCCCTGGAGCGCTGTCACTGTGTGTGGCATTCAACCTCGGTATACCAGGATCCAGACCCTTGTCAGCCCCAGAGTTGCCTCTGACATCAGCAAAGAAACAAAAAAGGGGACACCAATTTACCAAATGTCACATCTCTTCTTGAACATCAAGTTAGATGAAAATATGGAGGTCACCGCAATTGCACACTAATGATTTTGTGAATGATGATGTCATGGCTTAGGAGGAGATATAAATTATTCAAGTCTATTTAGAAGCAACTAAATACACTCTTCTACCCCAACACCCAGTGACCATCAATTTTGCCATGTGAATGCTGGCCTGAACTGCTGGTGTTTGGGGCAGTCATGTGGATCCTCCCATTTTCCTTGATACCACTGGGCTTTCATTATTAGTTGGGATGTCAGACTGTCTTGAACCCTGGCCAGGAGCATTAAACCAGAACAAGCAACAAATTTGAAATTGACATTGACCACATTTATGGGACTGTCATGGTTCCTAGTGCTGTATGTTTAATCTTTTGGAGAAGAAAGTACAGGGGCATTACACAGCTTTTTACAAATTATGCATTGTATTTATTTCGCATTAGTGCCTGTGCATGTGTTGGCATGTGTGTTGGTTTGTGTATGTCTCTGTGTGCTTAGATGTATGTAATATGTGGCTATATATACACGTATTACTGGAGTCCCCAGTGTACAGTTTATAGTTTGGAAAGAAATCATCTTCCATCATTCGTCACTGCCTTAGCTGTTGTAGACTGGGCCAGGACATCATTTGTTAACAGCGACAAAGCCGCACTCATAAACGCCGACATGTTACATTAATTTATAGGCACTGAGTGACTTATTAAAAGTGACGTGTGAAATATAACAGGGCCCGGTATGGATGATTAGGTTTCGGGCTTTGAATTGTTGACAAGGCAGGGGTAATGAATTGTGGGACACCAGCTCCTGCGTTTCCCCCTCATTAGTCAGTATTAGCTGCATTAATAGTAATAATTGGATATATTCATCATTTAAAATGTTTTAATAAATGTTTGGACAGTACCCGATCGGAGCTGTCAAATATTAGGCTAGAAGGGTTGTGACAAGAGAAAAATGATGATATGCCTTAGGTGCGAGATTTATGCAGCTTTGGAGATGCCAGCCTTGACTTTCTACTCCCTCAGGAGCTCCGAGTTCAGATGAGTGAGGTATACAAACCATAGAAATGGGACCCCTGACTCTCTCCTGCCTCCTAGGATGTGTCTACCAAAATGCTTCCAAGGAGAGCAGAAGGTCTGGCCAGTGGGACTCAGAGCTGAGACCAGTTTACTCAAGATGGTTTCCTGGAGAGAAATTAAGGGATGCAGCTTTTATCCAAGTTAGTCCTGTGGACTTGGGCAAGACCTCTTAACTTTCTGAGCCTCAGCTTCTATGCCCACGATATGTTTCGTCTGGATGTCTTTGAGATCTAACATCATGTGAGGCTGATCATCAAATATGTTGATATGATCAGCCTAGGAAGACCTCTAACCAGCCTGTCTTCCTTCACTCTTCCCCATGCTTCTGGAGTTCGGACGTATTCACTACAGTAAGAACTGAAGAAATGGACACAGCCCTTCTCTTTTCCCCGGGAATGTGATCATCACCATTGCTTTCTTTGTGTAGTATTGTTTGAGTGACAGGGCCATGCATGTGTTTCCTATAGTAACTGGAGCCCAGCTTTTCATGGTTTAAGTCTTTATTGATCTTTCTCTGTTACTGTGATCAGTTTAGGGCTACTATAGGATATGCAAAGGACCTAAGGGGAAAGAGGTCCAATATAAATTTACATGGCTGTTAACCCCTAACCCATTCCCCAGCCCCACTGCTGCAAACACAACACAAATTTATCTTTAACTTGTATTTGAATGGACACAGCTTATGACATCCATGATTCTTTGGACTTTACACATATTCTCTTATTTAATTCTCATGATAATCTTCCCAGATAGGTATTATGATTGCTTTTTCCCAGATGAGGAAGTGGAGGCTTAGAAAGGCTGAGTGACTTCCTGAAGGTCACACAGCTGATGAGTGAGAGAGCTGGGATTGGAACCAGGTTTGATCAACCTCGTATCTGGACCAACCTGCTTTACTGCCTCTATCATTTTGAGGGTCTGCTTGTTGTCTAATTAGAGAGTATGTGGAAAGGGTGGTCAGGATGGTGAAGGGTCTGGCCATCTTGTCCTGAAGGTGGTAGAAGAATAAAGAATGCTGAAAAGAGCAGGGGGAGAGACTCTGGCTGCAGTGTAGATGGGTTATCTTGGGAAAGAAGGGGATATGTTGCTTTCTGGGCCCAGGCTCAAAACCTGAATTTCTGAAGTAGAATGACAGAAGGGCAGGATTCAGTTCTCAAGAAGAGGGAGCTTCCTAGCAGAGCTTTCTGGCAGAGCTCCCCAGCATGGACAGAAAGGATGCCCCCTCTGTCTGGGACTGATTCTGTGCAGTTGAAACAACCCTGCCTCCCTGGGGACTCCCTTCACCTCATACTGTGCTCTAAACACACTGGCCTTTGCACTAGCTGGAAAGCTCTTCTGGATTCTGGCATGGCTGACTCCTTCTTGCCCTCGGGTCTTAGCCCAGATGTTATTTTCAAGATCAAGATTTGCAGGACCTCTCCTGACCACTCTCGTTAAAGTTCTCCCTTTTCAAGCATCCATGACATTCTGCCTTCCATCTTTTCTCTTCTAATACCTTTATTCCGTAATTGACGTTATCTTGCTTACTTGCATTTTATTTTTCTAACTTGTGTTTTGTTTTTCTTCTGCACTAGAATGGCAGGTGCACAGAGGAAGAGAGATTTCTTATTTTCTGTATTCCGGCTCCCAGGACAGCTTAGAGGTTCCAGAGTGACCATTTGCCAGGGATACTGGGAAGGGATCCGTTCTGTGGGTGGAAGGCTACATGAGATAGCTCCTGTAGTTCTCACTCGTTCTTTCAGCCTGTGAGCAGCTCATTGTTAAAGCAGTTCCCCTTGCACCTAAGAGGGTGTTTGAGATTTTAAAAGACCTCATGGGCATCCCAGTGCTCTTTCTATTTAAGGTAGCCCGTTAGTAGGTTTGATCTGCTCCATCAGTAACTCTGTGGGGGTTCGCTATACCTCCTGCCCTTCAACTCTAGGTTCATGGGTATTCCCATGAGACTTTGGTATCACTTATGTTAAATGTTTACAATGCAGGAAAGAAAAAGTTGCAATTATACTTATGGGACTTCACACAGCTTATATTTATTGCTACAGATGATAAACCTCATTTTACAAAAAAAAAATCAAGAAGATGACACATAGTATGAATCTATGGATGTTTTTCATTTATACCACTTGGTTTTGCAAATAGCCCAGCCTGTGGTTCCTTCTAGTAAGCCAGGATGTCTGCTCAGAGCTCAGAGCCATAGTGTCTGGGGACTCCCAGGGCTCTTGGTTACCTAGCAAGGGCTACTTTCTGGAGTTTTCTCAACCTGGTTTGGCTGAATCTCAAATTCCCTTGACCTTTACCAACATTTTCAGAGGACACAAATTTATATTCACTTCTCAACTTACGTTACTTTGACCCAATTCTTGCTGTTGGTAACTATTTGTACTCAACAGTGGTAGATTGGTTCAATGTATACTCTATATGATGGAATGTCATGGAATAAAAAAAATCACATTTTAAAGATTACTTGATAACATAAAAAAGATGTAGAATCTGCATATGGTTATAAAATTCACATATAGTTAAAGATACTGGGAAGAAATGGGATACAGGTATTTTCTTATTTATCTATTATTTTGGATTTTAGATTTTAAAAACAGTAAATCAACCTTTATAATCAGGAAAAAAAGTCTAGACACTATTTTAATTCCATTTGGAATTTTATAGTGGTGTCTCTCTAGTTAAGATTCTCTATAACCAAAGAGAAGATGCCATGTGTGATAGCAAAAATAAATAATAAAATAAAATAAATTGGGACTCAGTAAAGCCAAACTAAAGGGCTTTGGCTGTAGGATCTCGTTCAGCACCAGAGGGGCATTTATTTAAGGCAGTATTTGACTAAGCTAATTCCGGACATTTCTCTCAACTCCTGTGCTATTGGTTTTAAGTTGCAGGGAAGATTTCTGGCTCAGGCCAGTGGAGGGAGTGTACATAAATATGGGGTTTTATTTTGTCAGGGATGTTCTTCAGAGACTCAATTCTTCACTGATCTTTTTTTTTTTTGTTCTTTGTGGCCATTTATTTACTTTTGAAAATCCCCCTGCAGATCCTCACTGGAGTGAGGAGCAGCTGTGTTCTCACGGCAGGGCTCAGTCGCCAATCAAAAAGGCTGTATGAATTGAGTATAAGTTTGGTGGCTGTTGTTTTAAACATTCCAGTTAGTAGGTTGGCTTCATTTCTATAAATGAATGATTTAGCTTCAAATAGGTTTAAGTTCCCATCCTCGTGTTTTATATTCTGTGCTTCTTGTGTGATTGAAGACATTAATAATGTTCCTCTCCACTTTCCACTTTTGCTCTCTCTCTTTTATTAAGCCAGTCTTTGAGCAAGGCTTCTGATGACAAAAGTTCTTACCCATCACCTTGAAACCTCCAGGGGATATGGGGCACAAGCGGCGAGAAAATGTCTGAATTGATTCTACTCATCCCTTTAGTGAGTGCCTGAGAAGAGAGGAGATTTACAGTTAAGGTCCTAAATCAGATCTGGCTGTTAAAGTTTTTGTTGAGGATTTAGGGAGGCTAAAGCTAAAACTGAGTGTCATCTTGGAGGTTAATCCACCCAGCTCTGGAATGTGTGTCCCGCTTACTGAGAGACACTGACATGGTGGAACAGCTGGAGGTAAGAGGCCCTGCAGTGACCTCTGCAGGGGATTGGAGATTTAGGTAATGATGATGATGATGATGCCAGGGTTCTGAGTGTTTGTGCCCTGAGACACACATACCATGGAAATGCAGAAAGCACCATGGACGGGGACTGAAGGAAAGACAAGGCAGTCAAAAATGGCACCTGTTACCATGCAAGAGCCTTAAGTAACACCCCTTTAAAGTTCAAGCTGATCACATGAGCTGAGAAGATGCAAGCAGTGGAGGAGACAAGAGGCTTGGAGAGTTTTCTTGTCCTTCTAAGTTGAAGAAGCTCAGTTGCTTTGAACAGAACTATGCCCAGGTGATGGTCAAGGTCATTGCCCACGAGAGGTGGGTCCTTTCCACACCATAGTTATAGTTGGGGCTACTTTCATATTCCAGATCCTCAGTCCTGTGTTTGAGAGTCAAGTACAATAGGGGGGCAGGTGGAAAGCCACCCTTCACAAACATCCTGAATAACTTCTGGGTCATGGTAAGCTGGATTTAAACAGTGTTATGAATAAGCACTTGGATTTTGGCCTTGGACCTGGATTTGAATCCAGAATTTCTCATGTACTAGATTTATGACTTTAGATAAATGGACCATGAATAGTGCTTATCTTGGTAGGTGTCACCTAAAGGTTGCTGTAAAGATCAAATGAGATGTTAGTAAAGTGCTTAGCAAATTACTTTGCTCCTAGTAAGCACTCAAAAATGATACCTCTAATAAGAAGAACAAGAACAATCTAATCATGATGGTTTCAGCATTAGTAGTAGCCACAGATGAAGTTTATGGGCCGTCCTATAGAAGTTTGCCCATTAACATTTGCCTTATTTCTCTGGAGATATCAAAGTATCCAGTCAATGTCCATTCATTAACCATATGTGAAGAACAAACAAGACTCCACCAAGCTCTGTGGAGGAAACAAAATCATATAAACTATGCTCCCTCCTCTTAGATGCCTAGAGTGTAAATAGCCAGATAAGAAACATAAATGCTGGTAAGTTTTAAGAAGGTCGGAAAAGATGAGTGAGGTAGAATCAAAGCTGCAGGAGTCTAGTGCTGTTTTGGCCAGTGCCATCAAGGTGGCTATGGATTTGGTCTTGAAGAACAGACTTGACCTCCTTCCAGTAGATAGATGACATTCCAAGCAGAGGACACAGTACATGGAGAGACTTGGAAGTAGGAAATATCAAACTTTCAGGGAACAACGAGGTATTTGATTGAAGGTTAAGTGAAATGACTGCTTTAAATGAAAAAGTGAATTAGTCACTCACTTTTAGCCAGGAGTGACCCCAAGTGTGGTTGCTGCGGTTAGGCAGAGCCCCAACCCCTGTAATCCCTCTAGGTGTTCACAGCCAAGTGAAGCAATCGGATTCATGCACAGACACCCTAAATATAAAATGACCTTGGTAAGTACCGTAAGAAGACACTCACAGACCTTCAGCACCTTAGGAAAATCTTGGCAGTCTAAAAGAACCTCAACTAGATCTGGGAAGATAGAGGGACTTCAGGAGGCAGAGGAAGGCACCATAGAAAAGAAGAACAATTAGGCTAAATTTGGAAGTCAGAGAAGGCACTTATTTTCCACTTATATTTCCAGGTAATATACGAAGGCCCGCAGGGTATACTAACTGGGGACAAGTTTGCTGTAGGTCTCTTGGATGACACAGACATCTACTATTTTTTCACATCACAGTTGAGATGCAGCTCTTGTAGCAAAGACAGAGTGAAACTGATTCTTCCACTGATTAACAAAAAAAAAAAAAAAAAAAAAAAGAAAGAAAGAAAAGAAAAAAAAAGAAAAGAAAGCAAGAGAAATGACAAGTGTGAAACATCTTTGAGACCACCCATGTGTCCCAGAAGACCTCTTGAGCCCTCTGCTGAAGGTCAGGGTCTAAGGAACCTGGACAGCTGCCCATTTTACCCACTGTCTCATTGCCACCAACCCATCCCCAGCCATGGCCTCACCAGGAAGAATTTGCCTTCTGTTAGAAGGGAACCAACTACCTCAAGACCAACAGGTCTGTTCAAGCCCAAAGCCCTTTCTTTCTTCTCACCCCCTCTTCCTGATCATGCTGTGGGTTCTTTCAACATGAAACACAGAAGCATACTTATAAACAAATCTGCATTTCAGAAAAAGGAAAGCAGAAATTCATCCTCTGCTAAATGTTTATCAGTTAAGCCTTAGTGTTTTGACCTTTATACTTTACTGCCCAAAGTAAAAAAAAAAAAAAAGCAGTCTAAAAGAAAGAGCAAACCCGGCACTTTCAAGACCTGTCACCTAATGATGACATTGTTATCTTACAGTGGTTTTATTTGACGTGGTGTGTGTGTGCGTGTGTGTGTGTGTGTGTGTGTGTGTGTGTGTGTGTGTTGTCCTACCATCTTCTTGGGCATGCATGTATGAAGAAGCACCTGAGAAGGTAGCTTGTGACAGGCAGGGCTGCTGCTATTTTTGAAGCACCCTTGTTTTTCACTTTCTGAATTTCTCCTGTACCTGAACTAATGCTAGTTTACCACTAGATGCAGCCGGTGAAGTGCCAGTGTCATATTACAATTAACAGTAATTCTGGTGGCTGTCATCACTTACTAGGAACAGAGGATCTCCAGCTAAAGCACGACACTGTCATGGCTGCTAATTCAAAGGCATTGTGTGAACTATGACAGACCCTCGTGCACCTCTTATGCTTATTCAAATGAACACGGTCTAACAACTTAAATGGAGTGGAGAGGGAAAAGAAGTTTTAACACATTTCTGTAGATGAGCCCATGAAGGGTCAGCTTGGGGGAAAAAAAAGTTGTGTTAAGGCAAGTAATTAAACAGAGGCAGAGAGATGGAATATTAGTGACTTTACAGAGTAAATGAGGATAAATTCTGTTAATTATGTGACTTTTCCCAGTACTAATGTGATAATAAAGTACTCTAATTCTGGAGAGGCTTGTCACAATCCTAGCTAAAGCAGTGACCCTTCCACTAGGTGAGACTAAGAAGCAACTTATAAAGCTTTCTAGCAAAAAGGAAGAAATCAGTGTTAAGTGGATTTCCCCCCCCCCTTCATGTTTGGTATAGAGAACTGCTGCCTAACACTGTCATAAAATGGTTGGTGAATGGATCATCTTATTTGAGGCTCCAAAGCACTTAAGCTTGCTCTTCTGTTTAGTTTGTGAGAGAAGAAATGGGAGCAATTCAAAGAGTATAAATAGCCTGGTGCAGGATTCTAGTCCAGAACTTAATAGCACTAAAGAGTATCCTTGGACTGTTGGTGAAATGTTGGTGTTTGGGACTTTGATAAAAATCTATGACAGTATATGAGCAGGAACTTGTTTTTAGGGGCAGCAGAGATATCAGCCTTGAGTTTTTTTGCAGCATATTCATTGTGGTGGATGCACAGAGGAGAGAGTTTGGGATATTTGTTTGGGAGCATCAAGTATGTGCCCTGGGGTATGTAATATTTAATTGACAAGTCCTTGTTTATATGAGAATGGAAGGGAGAGGCAAACAGAGAGTGTGCTAGGAGGGAGAGCCACAGACTGCACAAAGGTGCAGAATTGGCACAGCAGAGAAGGTATACAGGGCAAGAAGGAGGGGCCTGGTGTGACTGCTACAGAGCTCCCAGGCAGGAAAGGGACAGGAAAGGTGGCAGGTTTGGTATAGATCCCAAAGGAAAGGGGTGATTGCTTCAGGGACAGAAGGAAGTTTTACATTTTGTTTTAGTTTTTGAAATGCACAGGCCTGTGTGCAGATTTTACCATGCAGTGTCTAAAGACTGAGAGAAGTGCATGTTAAGTGCATGTTGACGGCTATACCTTCCAGTGGCAGAGAACCCATGTTCTCAGAGAACCCAGTCCTTTGGATCACAGGCTATCTAGTGAGACTCTGCATTCAAATTTTGCTTATTCCTGCTCTAAGCTGTTTGTGGCTAGGGGAGTTTCTTAAGCTATGATTCAGCTGTTCTTTAACCTGGGGAACCTGTGCAGGAGTGGAGGGTGGGTGAGTGGATGGGGGAGTGTAAGGCTGCCATGAAGATTAAAATAGAGTAAGCACTGAGCCTAGTGCTTGGCACATAGTTACCACTCAATAAGCATTAGCTATGCTTTTCCTCATTATTATTTTTCTAAATCCTAACACTTTGGCAAAGAATTCTGCAAGGCTACTTTAGAGCAATCCCTCAAAAAAGAAAATTCCAATATCATCAGGAGGAAGTTGGTACACCAAATGCTCTTGGCTAGGATCATCATTACTCCAGAGTATGCATACAAACTTAATCCCATAGTTCAAGGGAAAACTGTTGAAATCCCGTATTTTCCCAGACTGCTCACTTTGAGAGCACTGTGTCAACATTATTATCTTTACAAGGGAAGACTCTTCTTTATTAAAAATAGCATTCAAAGTTTTCTAAGGGTTCAGGGAAATGGGTTCTGAAAGTAGATTGCTTGGTTTGCTTGGTTCAGAGGCACGCACTGTCTGGTTTAAGCAGATACAGCACTTTCCCACCATGTCTGGTGGCTTCGATTGGGGAGGGAGGCTGCCAGAATCAGTCAGAAGACTCTCCCTTATACATGGTGGCCAGCAGCAGGAGGTCCCCAGAGGGAGAGGAGAAAAATCAGGAAGAAGAATCAGGAAATCCATATAGCTTTCCACATCCATTTCTTGCTTCTTCCCTGCTTAACTTTGAAGGCCTTAATTTGTTTTAAGAAGGAAAACTATTCATTGATCTACATTTTATTGTATTGTGGTACTGGGGATTGAACCCAAGGGAGGCAGGTACTCTGTCAATGAGCTACATCCCTAGTTTTTTGTTTGTGTGTTTTTTTGCTAAGTTGCTAAAGCTGGCCTCAAACTTGCGATCCTCCTGTCTTAGCCTCCTGAGTCACTGGAATTATAGGTGTGTGCCACCACACCTGGTTAAAAGCATTTTGTTTATTGCTGCTATATCTTATGGGTCTTCCTGACAAGAATTCAGCATTGAGTCTACATGAAAGACATTGAAGAACAAGTGTGTGTGTTTGGGGCAGGGTGGAGGAGTGTGCCACCATGGTCTCATTTCAGTGGGTGCATCCTTATGTGTTGCTGGGGTAGGGCTTATTTTTATGTGTTACTCTATGAAGGAGTCGACCAGAAGTGCTAGGGGAGAAAGCCCTGTTGTCACCATTCAAAGTCAGAAAATTCAGAAAATCATGAACCATCAAGCTTTCATTCAGTTATTCATTTGTTTGGTAAATATTTGACGGCCAAATGGCAAGCACTGTGATAGGTGATAGGTGAGAATGGCAGTGATGGGGACCAAGACAGAGGGCATCCCTGGGGAGATATCAGCTAAGGGAGATGTTGCCGCCTGCCCAAACAGGGCTCCTGCAGGGAGATGTGAAAGATGGGAAAGAAGTAGAACCAGAGCCCTCCACAGCCCAGAGGTGGGGAAGAAGTTGGCATGTTCATAGACATAAAGAGTAGCCACCAATGGATGGCAGATGTGCTCAGGAATCAGAAGCAGAGTCGCCACTAAGCAGCTGGGTGGCTGTGACCTTGCCAGCTGATCTTTCAGAGCTTCGCTGGACTCATCCATCAAATGGGACTGAATTCATCCAGCCCTTGCACTTCCTTCAAGGAGTTTTGTGAAGATCAAATAAATGAAAGATTTTAAGTGAAGCATAATTTTAAAAAAGCATAGCCTTTAAAAATTATTATTGACTTAGTGGTGAATTATGGCCAATAGCTTAGCTAAAGTACAAATACCTGTTTTCTGTACAAGGAGGTTTATCCCTGCATAGACCAGAAGTCCCTTCTCATCACATGGTTTCATTTTGAGCTCAATCCAAGTGTCAGGAGTGAGCTCTAGATTAAGATTTTGATTTCTATGGTGAGCTATGTCCTGGGTTTGATCCTGGTTCTTTCACTTCCCGTGTGTGTGATCTTGGGCTCTTCTACAAGTTTCTCTGGCCTCACTATATTCATCTATGAAATGAGATATTAGTAGATCCTACCTATGGGTCAGTGGTAAGGGCTCATTGGAGTGATTCCTGTAAGGTCCTAGTGCCTGGCACATGCTCAGTGAATTTGGGGGCTTTGTATGGAAATGGGATTGATTCTCATGCCAGTGAGGCCTGGCCAGGTTCCTGTGTCCTTCCTTTCAATGGAAAAGGGATAAAACTTGCTTGTGCGGGTGCTGGGGATCTTCTTGCACATGGAGTTCCAAGTGGCTGGCTTTTGAGGCCACAGTCTGCTTAGTAGCAGGGAGGAAGGCATTGAGTCAGATGTTTTGTTTCCTGCATGGCTAATTGGTTGTAAAATGCTCCTAAAACTTACAGCTTCTGATTGAATTAAGTGCCCTGGGAAATCCAGCTGTGAACAGGTGGGTATTGGAGGTTTTCCCTGCGCCTCTATTTGCTGTCTGCGGACGGCTTCATGCTGGTAAATGTGCACTGTCACTTTTGCCTCTGGGACCAGATGTTTTGCCCAACTTTTCTCTTCACCCAACACATCAGCTGCCACAGGTCTGGGAGCAAAGCAAGCTTGCCGACACCTGGGGTTCAAGTGACAAGGATACTTAAAAATAACAAAACAAGCCAAAAAGACATTTTATTATTTCAGGAGCAAGAACTACTTTTCTTTTTCTTTCTTTCTTTCTTTTTTTTTTTTTTTTTTTTTTAATTAGAGGAGTTTCATTTAGTGGAGCCATAGGGGTCCTTGTTTTGTTACTATGCTTTTTAATTTAAAAATGGGCACAGAGAGGCCCTGTCTTAGCCCTGCAGATCAATGATTTGCTGCCACTCTGGGCATCATATTTAGAGTAAGCGATGCAAACTCGAATTCCTCTCCCAGATTTATTTTGTCTGGCCCTTACATTGTTTGGGAAATTGGTGAACTTCACACTTTGCAATATGTATTCCCAGCTTCTCTACTGATGGGAAGGTCTGGCAGCTCAGCCCATGTTGCCCCAGGGAGTCAGCTGGCTGGAGAAGAGCTGAGTTGTCCTTATCCATGAGACGTTACTCTTCAGTTCCCACAGTTCCCGGTACTGCCTGTGGTTCTGTGTGCAGCCTAGCTCACTCATTGATGTTATCTTCCTGGGCTCTGAAGGAACCGAGTTTAAGACACCTACATTAAAAAATTCTACCATGTTTAAAGTATAGAGTATATTATGTCTGAAAAAATATGTTTAAGAATGTGTGTGTGTGTGTGTGTGTGTGTGTGTGTGAATGTATACAGGTTGAGTGTGCCCAATCTGAAAATCCCTGAAACGCTCTAG
The DNA here is from genome assembly GCA_025594165.1 of Tamias sibiricus. Taxonomy (NCBI): domain Eukaryota; kingdom Metazoa; phylum Chordata; class Mammalia; order Rodentia; family Sciuridae; genus Tamias; species Tamias sibiricus. The sequence goes on from CM046662.1 coordinate 21,059,869, forward strand.
CACCTAAAACTTTTTTTTTTTTTTTTTTTTTTTTTTGTGGTACCGGAGATTGAACTCAGGGGCACTCGACCACTGGGCCACATCCCCAGCCCTTTTTTGTATTTTATTTAGAGACAGGGTCTCACTGAGTTGCTAAGTGCCTCGTCATTGCTGAGGCTGGCTTTGAACTCGCGATTCTCCTGTCTCAGCCTCCCAAAGTGCTGGGATTACAGGCGTGCGCCACTGCGCCCGGCTTAGCACCTAAAACTTTTGAGCACCAACATGATGCCACAAGTTCAAGATTCCACATATGACCTTAGGTAATGGGTTGCAGTCAAAACACAGGTGCACTAAAAATATTTAATCAAATTACCTAGACCAGGCATGCTGGCACACACTTGTAATCCCATCAATTTGGGAGGCTGAGGCAGAAGGAATGCAGGTTAATGGACAGCCTCTGCAACTTAGCAAAGTGCTAAACAACTTACCAAGAACCTTTCTCAAAGTAAAAAAAAAAAAAAAAAAGTGGAGCTATTGAGCTAAAAAGCAAAAAACTAAAAACAACAACAATGAAAAAAGCAATTACTTTCAGGCTGATAAGGCATTTATGAAATGTAAATTGTTTCTTGCTTAGATTTTGGTCTTATTTTTGAAACATCTCATTATGTATATGCAAATATTCCAAAATCTCAAAAAATCTAAAACCTGAAACAATTCTAGTCCTAAGCATTTCAGACAAGGTATACTCAATATAAGATTGTGACCTGAGAGGAGGCCATAAGACATTATATTTATCAAGTAGGAAAGTTGCCAGGACTTTTTGGGGTAGTCTTGCTCTTTAGCATATGTATTTTGAGACTTTCTCTTCTTCTGCTGCCTTCTCAATGTAATCATTTTATCCTCATCTCCATCTCAACCCAGCTTTCTTGAAGGGCATTGGAGGATGTGACCTCTCCCTTTCTCCCCTCTTCCCCATCTCTCAGTGTTTACTTGCTCTGTGATGGCCCTGGGATATGAATGGTTTATATTCTATTATGGACTCCTCTCTAATATATTGAATTTCCCAGCAATTCAGACTCACTTCTTTCCAGATTTAACTCCAATAGAAGGAAACTCATCTCTTTTTAAGCTACTCAAACAGAAGTTCTGTGACTAGCTCAGATTGGGCCCAGTTGATTGAATTTGGGCCACGTGCCCATCTCTAAAGCAATCATTTCACTGGGGCATGTGATATCCTGACCAGTGTACCTCTCTGGTCCAAGTGTGGCATAAGTCCATGCCACTGAAATGTAAGTATTCTTGAGTGAGAGAAAAGTTCCAAAAAGAGAATGGAAGACTGTTACAAAAGTAGGAGACCAAAGATTCTGGGCAGTCAACTCATGAATTCTTTCCACAGTCTTGTGAAACCTTCTAAGACATCCCATAGAAAAACACTTGCACACAAATTTGCATGCAGTGTTGAAGGGTTCAAGGACACTGTGTTGACCATCCATGGGCTCTAAGCTAAGAATATGTGGACTAGATATTTCTAAGTCCTCCTGATATTCTAGCATTTTTAATTTTATTAAATGATTGACCTATTATTATTTTTTTTTTGCAATAAAATAAAACCTTTTTTGGAGCTTTGTTTCCCATGTTTCTGGTTCAAACTGAGGCTGTTCAAGAGTGGCATGTTGTGAGGAGGGCAGGGGAGTGACCTGTGAGCTACAAAGCACCCTCTGAAGACTAAATGGTGTCATTGTTCATCTATTATATCGCTTGGGTTTCATTTTCCATCAGCATCCTTATGATATCATGAGAAATAGTGGCTAATAAAGTGTCAGGCTCTATTTTGCATTCTGATTTCAAAATGATAAATTTCTTCTTATATTTTTATGGACTAGAACATACAGACTTATTGGATCGTCCATAATATGAACTGGAATAATTGGGAGCTCATGAGATTATTGCCAGTGCTCTGTGGGCACAATGCTCGCTGGTTATTTTTATTTGAAGACTGGTCCTGAGCTTTAAATCCAAATTAAGGAGTCACTTGTTTTTATCTGAACTCAGCTTGTGTGATGTGTTGGGGTACAGTGATATTTTTTGATGGAAGCCATTGCTTAAATTAAATTCATCATTCCCAGTGTTGTGTGAGCCTGTGTGATACAGGCAGCACATGGAGAGAGATGCTGAAGTTGGGACCGGAGAACGTGTGTCAGGAAAAGTGAATAGACAAATGGGGTGGGATTTTTTAAAGGGTGATGATGATTTAAAATGAGTCCAAGATAATTTTCATTTTTAGATTCTGTTCCTTTTTCCTAAGGAAAAGCTTTCTCACCTAATTCCTCTTCTTTTCCCCTTCCTTTCTTCCCTCCATATCCCCCTCCTTGTAGAATAGTGAGTTTGCTTTTTTTCCCCCTTGAAGCAAAAATTGGTAAAATATCAGCCATCACAGGCAAGATGGATCCCTTTTCTTTCTTAGTAATACTAAGGGATGGGTAAGGGAATTTCATTTTTTCTTTTTACTCAAGATTGATTTGATGTAAGTTTTTGTGTTAAATTTCAGTGATACATGATGAGAGGCGCACCCCTTCTTTACAGTTTACTCTTGCTTGTATAAAACTCCATCATTTCATTTATCACATGGGACTGACATTACTGTTGATTTATTTGAAGTCAATTAGCTATTAGTTCTCAAGCTTTAACATGCACCAAAATTGCTTGAAAGCCTTGTCTCCTACTCTGTCTCTGTCAGAGCAAATTTCCCAGGTAATTTTGATGAAGATGATCTGAGGACTGTTATGTTAGTGAGCTTCTACAGGGCAGACACTGGTTGTCTCTGCATGCACTGTGCTTGGTATATGGTCAGGGCTTAGTAAACATTTATTGAAAGGAACACAGGCTGAATGAATAAATAAATGACCTAAGGAAGCAGGATGAATGAGGAAATAGCAAACCATTAAGAGTTTTAATTACTGGGTTTAAAATAAGTCAACAAAATGGCCAGTAAAATTTTGCAGAGAGCATGTTCATTTCTATAAGACATTTGGCCTTTTGTCTCAACTTGGGGTTATATGCAAATGCCTTAAGAACAATAAGAGGTTTAAGTTGGAGAAAATATGTTAAACTTTGATGTTGAGAAAGTTTTAAGTAAGACATTAAGGACACCAATGGTGTGAAATCTGCTCTTTTATGAATTATGCATGCATGAAACTAATAAATGATCTACCTTTTACAGAGTGTGAGATAGATAGCTCTTAACTTTCCTTGTTTGAATTAAATGGCAAATCTTAGAGCACAGAGACTTTGAGAAAACCACTCCTCTTTGTTTTTTAGCTTATCCATTGCAAAATGGGGGCAACATTCCCTAGGTGCTGTGCTGAAAGATGTCCAAGTTTTACAACAAAGCTGCTTATTTTTTTTCAGTAAAGCAATGCCTATATGCTGAAAATTCAGAAAATATAGAAGAAAATGGGAAGAAGAAAAAATAATCTTTATGCTATATTCAAAGTTAACTGCCATTAATATTTATGGCTGATTTAAGCCAGCTATTCCTTCAGTGCTTTCTGTACACAGATGTACTAGGTGCCATGGGAATTGAGAGGCTCTCAAGTAGGCTGTAGTGTCATGGAGGGGTAGTTGATTACACAAGTAACTTGGAGTGAGGAACAAGTGTGACAAGTGCCGTCACAGTGGAGGTGGAAGTGATTAGTTCTAGCTGGGGCATTTGGGAAGGGTCCATGGACACAGTGCATTTATGCTGCATCTGGATGGGTGGGAATATGGCAAGCTGAGATGGTGTGAGGGTGAGGAAGATATTTCAGACTCAAGGGTGCAGGCAGGAAGGAGACTTCCTGTTCAGGGCACAGGAGTGCTTAATGTGAATGAAGCAGAGGGTGCTGGGAGGTGACAAGTATAGGGCAAAGTGCCTGGGGTGCATTATTGACCCCAGGACCCCATGTTGACCATTTAGGTTAAGAATACCTGACTGGATCATTCCAAGTCCTCCTCCTATTTTAGCAAATAGTATAAATTCACTGACCTTGCTTCTGCTAGAACACCCACAACAGATTAATATTTTAAATATTAATTAGTATTAAATATTGGCAGTTATTCAAATACTCTATCATTCTAAGAGTCAAATGTTGCCTTTCTCTTTTATTTTTCTTTTGGAGAAAAACTTGGACTAAAGTCATTGTGATCTTAATATAATTGGTATTAAGGGAGAATCAGGACATATTGGGCTCTTTGGAAAGATTTGTTGGTTGAGTCAGTGAATGAATAAATGACAATGAACATTTATTCTTTATGAAGACTTGGAAAGAATAGTAAATTGAAAGTCTGGGGAAAGCCCCATGCCTCATTTGCTGTGCACTTGAACTTCTTGATCTCTCTATGGCATCTGTCACCTCCACAGGGGAAATTAATATTGAGAGCCTTGAGTCTTTAGAAGGGAAAAGTGAAATTTGAACACCAGATTTCTAAATGAATCTGCTTCAAAATTGTAAACACCTGTGTATTGAAAAGGATAATGAAAGTGTTTTATTTTCAACCTGTGGCTTTCTATCTGCATAAGACATTCAAAGGTAGTGACTGTGGGACTCAGCACTAAATATAGTTTAACTAAATCCTTGAGATGATGTTCACTGACTTCTCCCAAGAGACCCAGGTCACCTGGTTTTGCTTTGGCCATCACTCTCCATATTTGGTTTGGCTGTGGTATCAGACCCATCTGCTGGTCCTTCATTACAGCTAAAATGCATTTGAGGGTCACAAATGGAGTGAGAGTGGTCTAGCAGAATAGAAATATTAAAGTTTACAATTGGGATTACCCCAGTGAAAGTGCCAGAAAATTCAATGTCGGCTTCAGCTCTAAATTTTAATGAATCTGGTGATGATTACTACAGCCAAATTTTGGTCATTGCTCTGAATCCCCATCATGATATATATACACACATACATACAATCAACAAAACAATGTAGTTTAATGGATGTAGACTTTGGAGCCAAACCGTCTACATTCAAACCCTGGCTCTAACCAGTTGCTAGATGGGAAACTTTAGGCAAATCACATGACCTTTCAGTAGCATTAAGTGTAAAATCCTAGTAGAAATAGAATCTCACAGAGCTGTTGGGAAGAGTAAATGAATTAACATGTGTAAAGCACTCAGAACAGGCCTCACACAAGGTGTAGTTCACATTTGCTGTAATAACCACAGAGTGAAGGCATAGAGGTCTCTCCTGCCTCACTCTTTATGCTTGGCTTTGTCTAGTGGGTCATTGTTACTGAGGCAAAATTTTACCTGCTCTTGCATCTTTTCTAATCTGGGGAAGGATCTGCACCAGTAACTTCAATAGATGTGCTCAAAACCTGTTCCTGGGTCTGCAGGAGCTCTTTGCTCTGTGTTTCCTTGTGGATTGTCTTCCTGGTCATGGAAACAGTTTGAGACAAATGTGTCTGTGGTCTGTCCCAAGCCACAAGAAGGACAGACAAATGCTTGGCTTTGTGATCTGCCTCATTCCTGTGCATATAAAACTATCAGGTTGAGTTCAAATATCTGCCAGCACCAATGTGTACCTTAATGCATTTTGGCAAGAGACACTTGGCATTGGAGAGTATTTGTTAAAGATTCTCCCTGAAGACCAATGCCTCCTCTGCCACACAGACACTCTGGATGCATGGGAGATGTCACTCTTTTCACTTACTGGCCAATCTGACATTACCAGGGAAATCAGGTGGGCCAGGTAAGCAGTTGTCAGTGTTAAAAATCTTCCTCACTCTGAGGTCCCTTCTTTGTGTCATTTTTCAGTTGCAGTGTCTTCATTCCCCTCTGTATGCAGGTTACCTGTTCCCTCCTCTTTTCTCTCATTATCTTATGCTTTTCTCTACCTTTCAGATTTGACTTGTAGCATAAGGAGAACTATTTGCATTGGGTCCTTTTCCTTAAAACTATTTTTAAATTCTTTAGTCGACTGCTATGCTATTCCAACACCTTTTTTTTCCCCCCTCTTCTAAATCCTTGCGACTAATTATGTCCCCACAACAAGGCCAAACTCTGAACTCTGAGGTAATGAATCCTTTTCAAGCTGATCATGTTCATCTCTCCAGGCTGAGAACACTTTCCAGAAATGCCCAAGATCTGAGAGACTTTGGCCAAGGGAAAAGGTAAACTTCTTGAAGTCAGTGGCCAAGAATAGGGGCAGCCACATGCTCTCCCCTGGGATCCTCAAGATAGAGCGACAGCCTGGCTTCACTGCACCTTCCCCTGCAGGGAGGGAGGCAGAGTTTGCTTCATCTGAGTAGAAGGTGTCCCCATGACCTGCCCTTCCCCACCCTGCAAGCAGAACTGTGGGGACAGGTCCCTGTCAGAAGCATACTTCAGTGTAGAAAAGGAGAGGGGGTCAGTCCTTACACAGGTTTTCTGCTCCTCAGCCTGCCCTGGTGGTATCCCTGGGATTTGGGCAGACTCACGGAGATCACTTTCACATGGATGAACTGTACTCTACAACTCCTTCTGTGTCTTGGGAGGCAAAAAGTTTTCTTTGACATTGAAAATGGTGTTTTCTCTTTCTAGCTGTTTGGCCTTTCTAACTTTTTTTTTTTTTTTGGTGGTAGTGGCCAAAGGACTCCTGTCTGCCTCTTCATGGAGCTCTGCCTCTTTGAGGGCTGCCATGACAAAGCCATGGCATTTTTGAGACAGTCCCTGACAACTGTGGCAGACTGGGTAGGAATGGTGATAGGTGCATTCTGGTTAAATGCGTTTGATTGGGGAGGTTTCTTATACTTGTGGAAAGACGTCTTGGTTGCTGTGGTCTGTAGGCTTGACCAGGGAATGAAGTTGTGATGTGCTTTGTCACAGCCAAGAGGGTTGTGCAGCCTAACAAAAGGCTACTGCAGAGGTCCTCCTAGTCCCAAGATGCTTTCCTCTTGCCCGCTGGTGTGTGTGCGTGAGCAGCTTGAACTTCACCCAGAAGGGACCCACAGTTGTTTCCACACAGCTGTTTCCTGCATCGGGCCAGAGTGTGCCTCCGTGTCCTGAATATTTTTGAGAAGGATCATCTGCCACATAACCATCTGCAGGCATAAGTCAGGGAACTTTGGGGGAGTCTTAAGATTGCAAATGGGGGTTTTATGTCTCGGTTGAGGTGCCCCGATGCTTTTTCTTTCCTGCCTGGCCATTACAAGGGCTGCTGCAAACAACCAAACGTGATGTTTTAGAATGTGGGTTGGGGGAGGTAAAATCTCAACCTGCTCAGCCCAGATCCATTGCAGAACTTTGCATAATAATTAACGATGTACAAGCTGGAGCCTAATGGACAGTTTTACTGTGTGTGCCCTTCAGTTCTGACTAGCTGGAGACCTCCATGATTTAAACCCCTACTTCTTTCCTTTATGTGTAAAGCTGCTGTAGTTGTTATTGCAATTTTTTCTTTTTGTAGGTCATTTGGCAAAACCTGTAGTTCTCATTAGGTACAGGGGGCTTGGCTCCTTTTCTTAACCTTAACATTTACAAAGAGAATAATACTTCTCATCTCTGAAATCTCAGCCTTTCTTAGTGTTCAGCAGTGTGCAGTTTCCAGAGATAAATGGTGATAAGAATTATTGCTTCCTCTGTACCAGGAACTTTTATAATCCTCGACTTATGCATCCCCTGTAATTCTCACTAACTTCTCAAAGTCAGTTCTGTTCTTTCCCAAATTTTACAAATGAGAAAAATGAGGCACATAGAGATTAAATAATTTGTCTCAAGTCACACAATTTGTTATGCAGTCAAGCTGAGACCATGATGGGCGCTGCCCAGTGGTCCTTGGGGAGAGGTGCTGTTATTGCCACACTTTATTGAGGCCAGTGAGGTTCAGGGAATTGATGAAATGTATCCATTTGTTTTTGTGCAGCACACTCCATGGTTGTCCTGATTACAGAATGCTTCTATTTCTTCCCTTTGGAGGTTCTAGATTCTGTTCTAGGTCCTGAACCAAGCACTGTGTACACAAAGATGGGTTTTTGTTGTTGTTGTTATTTTACATATCATAATGATGAGTTTGATCCTGTTGGTGAATTCAGTCAATTCTCCTTTTAAAGGAGTCCAGAGTTACCTTTTGCTCTCCAGTACCTTACTAGTTACATGGAAGCTAGCAAGCAGACAGTGTTCAAGCTAAATACCGACCATCTGTTGGCTGGTAAAATGTGATACCAATATATCATTGAATAGGCAATTTTGTCTGGCAATCTGTGTGTCTGGTTCAGTTAGTTCAGTGATGGGCTAATGTCCTACATCTGATTGATGAACCTAAATACAACTTTTAATACAATGTCACTTTTGGTTTTATGACTATCCCGCTCCTTAATTGAAGTGAACTGAAAAGTTCAAGAGCTCAGGTGTTGAGCTCATTGGATGGGCTTTTGAAAATGTATCACCACTCTGGAAAAGATCATAAACTAAAAGTCAGAACGGAGACTACTGTTCTCATTCTTGTAACCACTATCAACTAGTGAACATTGTCCCATCTCCTGGTCACTCATGTTTCTCATGCAAAATGAGATTAGGCTAAGTGTTGGTTAAAGTCACTTAGAAAGTCCTATGATTCACAGAAAACTTACACCATGACTAGTCCTGTTGGTAATCTAGGAGATTAGTTTTTGACTGTGTCTCAGTTTTGTTGACAGTCTTTGTTGTCTTGCCTTTTAGATGGGTTTGATAATTCCCAGCATGCCTAATTGATAGGACTTCTGTGAGGATTCAGTGAGATGCTGGGGATTTAGATTCTTTGAATAATAACACATTGCACAGAGGATGATGTTATGTGTATCAAAAATTAACAGAAAGTATTGGGTTTCTTGCAAACTACCCCTGAAGCCCCTCAAAAAGAACACCTGAGTTAAAAAGGAGTTTGATCCCAGTGGGGCTGTGTGTCCTGGAGTTTCTGAAACGCTTTGGAACTCTACAGGGTCAGTAAGGGCTTCATCCCACTGTGGGTCAGTTTTCCACCATTGAGGTGAAGAGGTCACACTCTTTCTCCTGACAACACTTTATCAAACACACCGACAACACAAAATGCAGCAATTCCTTAGACAAAAGTGAGGTTTTGAGTTACAGTCACCTCTACCTTGTTAAGAGCTCCTTCAAAATCTGAGATCCTCTCTGAAGGCCAGCAGACGTGCACATGCCCCTGGGTTTTAAACGCCTTATACATTTAGCCTGATAAATCATCCCCCAAATTTGTGTGCCCTGTCTAACTCTGTCTCTCAGTGAGGATATTTTTAACTCCTCCTGACTCTTCTCAGTTCCTTTAAGGAAGTGTGATCCGAAAGGGTCAGACACTTGGCTTCTGCTTAGGGGAAAACTTTGAAAGAATTCCTGAGGCTTTCCCTCAGGGGAGGACTGGCTTTTCCCAAAAGAATTGGCCCTTCGGAGTGTCTTTGCCACATAAGGGCTTGTGTGAGGCCCCAGGCACCAGTTGACGGCTGTGTCTTCCCCACAACAGATGGTCAAGACTTCAGTTTCAGCAAGTGATCCGCTGTGGAGGGGGGCGGGCAGGGGATTCTGCCAGCAGGCCAAGTGGTGGGGCAGCCTCGGGTAATGGGGATCTGGTGTGTGCCCGGCATAGCTTTTGTGCTAACGATGGGCTGCTGACAGGCGCCTTGCCCTGCTCATCTTTGAGGCAGAAGATCCCCTGCTCCCTTGATTCTGTTTCTCTCTGGCAGAGCTAGTGTCCTGTTTGCCTGTCTTTCAAAATCCATTTTGGCACCAGATGGCCCCCCTCATGGTGGCTAGCAGTTGTCTGACTCGAAGATGCCAGAGGGTGTGCTGACAGCTTCTTCTAACACAACCTGAAGCTGGCTGTCGGGTCCGGGCTCAAATGGCTTGAACACACACGGGCAGCAAATATTATCAACCTTGGGGAAGCAGGCACAGGGCCCGCCGCTGGAGGGAGAATGGCACTGATGTCTCCTTCCATCATGTCCACTCTGCTGCCATGCAAATAATCATACTGGTCATCTCTTAGTGGTACCCTTATTTACTCTTAATAGCACTATTGCTATTATCATACCTTTGCTGTCAGTGGTACAATTACTACTAATATCATTACTGCACCACTTCTATTATGACTAAAACTACAGTAGCATGCTGGTTAAGAGCTGTGATAGTTTTAGTAATACTAGAACTGTTAGCAGCTCTGGAGCCGTGCTGTCTAAATTTGAACTCTAAATTCACATTGATTCACCTTTGAGCAAGTTATTTAACTTCTCTGATTATCTTCTCATTTCTCTATTTTAATAGCAGAGGTTATTTAGGAGGATTAAATGGGAAACATGTTTGAAGCTCTTAGCAGTGTACTGAGCCCCTGGGAAGCAGCGCTACATGAAGTCATTGTTATCATTATTGCCACCATCCCCATGCTTCCCATGTGTTAGAGGATATTGTTGTCTAGGGATAAAAACCCTATTATGCAAGTTTTATAGATAAGAAAAGTTGAAGTTGAGCTTGGAAGCACCTGGAAGAGTCATGTTATGAATTCCATTCTGGACATTTTTAAAGTTCATGGCTTTTCTACCACCCTACTTCAACTCTCATGTCAATATAATGGTCATCTGTCCTCTCTAAGGCTTGAGGTGGCTTTCAAATATACCCTTCTACTTAGCCATACTTGAAGGAAGCAACTAGTTTTCACATCTCACGTGTTCTTGGGTATAGAATGGAGCACCAGCAATATGGGGGACTCACTACCAACCACCAGGCTACCATATTGAATGATTTAGGAAAATCACACAGGCTCTGTGGATCAACTTTGAAGAGTTAGGGGAATGGGACAATGCAAAAGATGGCCTCAGGTCCTCTTTCAACAGAACAAACTTCCCCAAGTCTTGAAAGAGGACCCAAGGCAGTGGCAGTGTCACCCTTGACACTGGGAAGGGGGTCCAGAGTTGGATTTCTTTGCATATAGTGGCCTTCAGCTGTGTTTCCTGAGTCATTGGTCTTGAATAAAAGGTGGACAGGCTTTGGCCCCTGTGGAGAGAGCCTGGAAGGAGGGATGCTGTCACTGATAGACTGTCAAAGGTTTCATAATGTTGAAACAGCCATTTCAAGGATGATGTTGGCATTTTAAAATTATTATTTTGGTTGAAAAAGCCATTCTTTCTCTTTGAAGAGTTATTCCCACACCATACTTCCATCTTAGCAGATGCTAAAAGTCCAGGGAGTGGGAAGGGAGGAAGAAAGGGAAAAGGGAAATACAGGGGAATGATATTGGCCCAATTATATTATTATTTGCATGGATAAATGTGTAACAACAAATTCCAACATTATGTACAACTATAATGCACCAATGAAAAATATGGAAAAACAAATGAAGGACCAGGGAAGAGGGATGTTCTTCTGGGACTTTTCTTGGATTAGTATTCAGAAATTGGTTGAACTCAGTGTCTCTTTGTGCAGTGCACTTATGATAGAGACCCCAGGTTTGCAGACATTGTGCTCTGAGCTATTCAAATGGGGGCATCATGAAGTGATAGTTCTTCACAAGTTGCTTGTATCAAGGTGGGAATTTTAATCCAGTGTAGAAATGGGGGAAATGTAAAGAAAAGTAAATTCCTCAAAAATTTAATTGACCAGTATTTTAATGCATTCTGATATTGTTGGGAAATCTTTGGTCCTGAAATTCATAGGCATATCTAGGCCTAAAAGTAAAATGGATTGCAGAGCTTAGATGACTTTAAAAATCCTTCTCCACCTGAAACAGAGAAATACAGAGAGGGGTTTGCCTGTAGGTGGCCAACATGAAGGCCACCTTCTTTAATACCTGCTGCCTTCCCATGATGGAATTGAACAACTGTGATGGTTATATAAGAAATAACTCAGAAAATTACAGGGTGACCATGTAATGTCATAACAGGAAGCTTCTGAGCATTAAAATAGGTGCTATTAATACTTATACCAGTAGAGCTGGGATTTTTCTTGCCATATTAGACCCTTTGGTCATCTTACCGAGTAAAATCCATGGATTTCACTGTATAACCAATTCAGAAACCAAGGTAGCAGGGAGTCAGGAAGTTCTTTAATCCATCACAAATAGCTTTTGTCTGCAGCTGGCAGTATAAGAAAAACATTCATGAGATACTTGAGAAGTCAGAGGAGTTCACTCAGTATGTGAGTCCTATCCACCTTGGGATACAACTAATTAGGATGTTTTAATTGGAGATGCTGGGATGAAGTGTTTACCATATCCTCACATTCATCCTGCATGTATTTTGCTGTTCCTCATCTGTGAATTTAAAGGGCTTAAATTACATGTTGTGTTTGGGGACCATGAGAATTCTCCAACAATTAGATCCTCTTGGAACCTCTCTTAAATTATGGTGAAGAACTTCCCCCATATGAGTGAAAATACTTCCTTGGGGACTCACTTTTTTGTGAGATCTGCTGGCAGTATCCAGAGCATTCCCTTCATCAGGATGGTCCAGCTGGGATGAATAACAAAAGCTCAGAGCTGAGGTCAAATCCCGGTTGTGACATCATTCTGAATATTTCAGAAAATGAGTAAAATCAATAGAAAACATGACCCAGAAGCTACTCCCTTACTTTTTTGACCCCCGTGTCAGAACTGAAATACTAATCATGATGATTTGTTTCTTCACAGGTTCTTCTTGAAATTTTTCCTCAAATGCAACCAGAATTGCCTAAAGAATGCAGGAAACCCCCGTGACATGCGGAGATTCCAGGTGGGTCAACCTTGTCTTTCTTAAATCTTAATAGTAACAAGAATATTGGGAGAGTGTGAGAGCAGAAGATCAGAGTCTAGCTGTCTCCCAAGAGGAGAGGTGAAGAGCAGGTGGGGCCCTGGGTCCCCAGGTGTCTGCAATCTGGAGTTGTTTTGATCTGACAAGAATTGGGGCTATTCCACCTGCATTCTCTGGTACAGCTGGTGGTATCCTCAGGGTTGGGTTTAGGACTCCAGGCAAAACACACACAGATTCAGGAAAGTACATAGATATGATACATTCTTCCCCCAAATCTTATAAGTAGAGAACCAGTAAATAAGAGTAAAGAATAAAACTGGTAAAGTGTTCTTTGTTACAGTTATGATCCCCTTTTCCTTCTTTTTCTATCTTCCAATCTTGGAAAGTTAGCAGTAGGTGCCTATTATAAATGAACCCCCTGAGAAGCTGAGTGTCTAGAAGAGAAAGGGTGATACTCAGTTCTGTTTCAGAAATGTCTTTGCACAGCAGATAAAAATCTTCTCCAGCATCAGTCAGATCTGCCACCACCTTAACAGAATTTACATTTATGAAAGGGCAAAGATGCCAAAATAAATGGGATAGCTACTAGGACACAACATGGTACTTGGGTTTTAGGAAAAGTTGCTGAATTCTAGACACCATGCTTCTCTAGCTTGAAATTGCTGAGCACCCCCTGGGGATCTTGTTAAAGTGTTGATTGAGGTCTGGGGTGGGGTTGGAAGTCTACATTTCTAACAAGCTCCCAGGTGATGCCAGAACCATGGACCTCAGTTCCAGTAGCTAAGTTACAGACCCTTGTGTTGTTCTCCATCTAATTTTATGGGTAACTTATTTCCATGTTCAGTGTTAGTTTCCTCATCAGAGTAATGACCCATACCTCGTGTGTGCTTATTCAGTCCATCAGAGAAATAGTATGATGTCTGAAGTGTGCCCTTATGTCCATTTAGTCAGCATTAAATGCAGATGACAATGTACACTCTCTGAGAGACTCTTGGAAAAATTTAGCAACACATTCTCTAATGGGAAAAGGGATGGTTTTGAACATTTAGTGTGGCTGTCAATATCTCTTAGTCTACAAGATGATGTTTTTAGAAGGTGAGACTTGTTAGTCTCATTTAAGAACATATCCAATGAAAGGCATTCTCTCCTGAGATTCTGAAGGATTTCTGTAAAATCATCTAGGCTTCACCACATTTTGGTTTGGCAGATAAATGGGGAGAATCCAAAGATTCCTAGTTTCTCAGAAAAATGTTTCCCCTGACTGGCTCCTGACCCCGTTAGTAAACTGAGGTGCCTCTGGTTCACAGAGAGGACATTTTGTGCTGAGCTTTGCAATTAAGCTGGTGAATCCATACATGTGTTGCTATGTCTTGAGACTTAAGCGGGAGTTTTAGGATATGCTGTTTTGTATTTTGCTTTGGTCCTGAGATAAGCCATATAGCTCTTTTAAATAAAATTTTTTAAAAAATTTTTTGTAGTTGTAGATGGACAGTATGCTTTTATTTTATTTATTTTTGTAAGAAGTGCTAAGGATCAAACCCAGCGCCTCACACATGCTAGACAAGTGCTCTGCCACTGAGCCCCAGCCCCAGCTTCAGCCCCATATAGCTCTTTTGACCAAGCTAGAGTTGGGAACGAAGCATATCATCTAGTTACAAAATAATTTATTCTAATAAATATGTATAATTCCTTATGAACCCAAGGATCAACTTTGCTGTACTCTTCAGGGCAGCAGAATTCAGATGGACTTTGGTAACAATGAAGACCCAAAAGAGCATTTGCAAAGAACTTTGTAGGACCTGCTAGGTAGATGTCCACAAGCCTTGAGTTATAAGAATATATCTTTTTCACAGGATGCGAAACCAATTCAGTCTATTCTTTTTGAGAGTGACTAGAAAGTTTTATTTTTGCACATTAAATAGTTATTCTTTGTTTAGTAGAGGGCTATTGAAATGAGGAGGCACAAGTTAGATTTCTGGAAATTTCTTGTAATCTTTCAGGGGCTCAGTTTTCTCATCCTTAAGATGAAGTTGGAATTATGATTCTGCTTATTTCACTATATATGAAAGATACAAAACATTTTGTACGTATAAGTAATTTGTAAGTGACAAAATATAAATGTAAGCCTTTGGAGAAAAATCTTTGGAATAAACCAAAGACAGGTCATTATTAGTCCAGTCCAGAGATTCTCAACCTGGGCATAGTAACCACTTCATCAACTCATTTTATATTGCATCTCTGTACATTGACACATTTCTTCTCTTATTATTTTTACTCAATTAACACTTGGTCTTTTACATGTAGACATGTGATATTTATACTACCAGAGAATGGATGATTTGCCCCCAAACAGACAACATTTTCCTCCAATCCCTTTTCTTCCTTGACTCTTTCCTCCTACCTTCTTCTGCATCACTTTACATGGTGGCCACTCCATCCTTCTGGAATCTCTTTTCCCCTTGCATTCTATGACACCATTCACCATTCTCAACTCCCTCCATGGGATGCTCTTTGCCTTCCCGTGAATACTGATGATCTCCAGGTTTTCTTTGGGGGTCCAGACCTCTCCTTGTGTTACAGTCTCTCCTGAGCATTTTTTCCACTCCTGGACTCCTAACTGCTATTTGTGCAGTGAGGACTCTGGAGTGAGGGGCTCTGAGACCTGGCACCCAGGTTCAGATCTAGCTATCCAGCTGTGTGCTGGAGTTCAGTTCATAAGCCCCAAACTGAACTCAGAGTCACCCTCATTTTTTCTTTTTCTTTTTCCGTATCCATATAAAGCTGGCTTCTCTTCCTCGCATCACTGCAGTAGGTTCAATCCTAACTGCATGATGCACTGGGCATATGACTGCTGATGCAAGTGCCTACGTTCAGTGTGCCCCATATACTTGTGTCTGTGTGTCAGCCTTAGTGTACATTCATGGACATTGGTGGTGATGATGATGAAGATGACTTTTATTAGGGATTTATTTTATGAGAGATGCTATGTGAAGTATTTTATGTGAGTTATATTTATCTTCATAGTATCCCTGTTAAGAACATGCAAATATGAATCATTCCCATTTAATAAATGAGGAAGCAGGCTTAGAGCAGTTAAACAGTTTATCCAAAGCTATATACCTACTCAGTGGTGAGGTGGTGGTGCAGCCCTGGCCGACTGACTCAGGTATTACCAGGTGCTTTGGAACAATAAAGAAATTTTCTAGAGTTGTAGGAAGATCCCTGTGGGCAATATGGGGTTCACTCAGTAGCCATGGGACTACCTACAATTGAATGCCAGGATCCCAGGAAAACTAGAGAGGGGCTTTCAAAGGGCACTTGCCCTAATGGAGCCTCAAGACACCATCTGCGTGAGGGACATTGAAACAGCCCCAAGGTTCATCAGCAGAGGTGGGGTGAGTTGCCTGGAAGAGGAAGGGCCTGCACATTGTTCCAAAAGAGAGCTTCAGCGTGGGTCACTTTTTATCTGAAGGAACTTTAGAGACAGGAGTCTGAGGTCAGCAGCAGCCTGAGCTTCCCCTCACCTGTGGAGATTTGAGCCAGTTCTCCGTGAGGCTGAGCAAAGCAGCCTCAGATGCTCTGCTGAGAAATCATGTTGAAGGTTCCAAGTCTCAGGACAGAACCAGAGGGAGAGGTAACCTTCTCCACAGCTGTCACAGTTGACAGCTGACAGATGTGTCATGATGACACTGGATGAAGGTTTCTTATGAACAGGGCAAATCATTTCTGTCACTTTCCTCATAGCCTATGAATTGGGAAATGGTTCCAAATATTTTTGTGTCCCTGTTGTCTCTGAGGGAGAGTGAGAGACTGTCTTTTTGTCAGGAAAAAAAACTCTGGTTTACTCTTTACATCTCAATGTGGCTTTTACCAGTGATATTGAAAACCTGAGTCCTGGAGACATCAGATGGAAAACACCCTCCCTCGCTTATTAAGTGGCTGTCTTCTCTGGGCGCATTCTGTATGCATCCCAGGCCAGCCTGATCTTCACACAGCAATGCCAGAGTATGTCTCCTCTGAGCAGCAATCAGGTGCCTGTGTAGGTGACTGAGGAGGACAGAGGAAAGGTTGTTGATCCCCTGACATGTAAAGACATTCTGTCAAGCAAACTCAGCCTCACAGCGCCTGGGCTTCTGATGTGTAAACAGAGACTGCTTAATTACACAGGTCATGTCAATTACTGTGACCTGAGTGTTTTCAAGAAATTAATCACTTTCCGCAGAGCCCAGTGGTGTTCATACTTTAAGGCATTATCTCATAAACATTGTAGAAAATCTGGTACGATCTTTTTTTGTTGTTGTTGTAAATTTATAGTGGCTGTTTTCTTTTGAAATCCCTAGACTGTGATTAGGGCAACAAACTGGCTTAAATACAACAGTTGGATACAGGCTTCGTTCAGTTCTGGTTGGCTTGGGGAAGGGTAAAGGAAGGAGAACGGGTGAAGTTGGGGATGGAAACAGCCATGACACAGGGAGAAATTCAGTGTGACTCAATGAGACTGTTTCTTCATCTTGACACTAAAAAGATGCTAATGTCAATGGACTATGTAAAAATCACAGGTCTGGTTTTTAACTGACATGAGTCAGACAATTCAAGATGAAGATTTAAATTCCTTCCTTCTTTGGACTGGCAGAATGAGGATAGTGAGGGGAGGCACAAGAATTAGGTTCTATTTGTCATCATGGTAGGTACCAGGATACCTGGAGACTGTGAAGTAAAGTGTAGATTTCCAAATTTATCATCTCTGTTCTACAAAGTTTTTCCATAACCTGTAAATCTGTATTCATATATAAATGCTTGATCTATGACAACAATATATATGAATATAGATGTAATATGTATTTATGCATGCATGAATGCATGAACTTTATAGTTTTGAAATGTTAGGTGGTAAGTCTATTGTCATGAACAAGAAAAAGTATTTGCCATAATGAAATCTCTATTTCAGTTGGGGTCCATTTTTAAGGATAATACCAGCTGCTATAACAAGTAGACCAAAGATTATATTAATGGCTCACACAGAAGGTTATTTCTTGCTCACATAATGGAACATGGCAGGTGTTCCTGCCTCAAAAGTAGATCTGGCCTTCAAGTGATCTGGAGACCTGTGATCTTGTTGTGTGCCTCCCTCCCCTAAAGCCTTTCTGTCTTCACTGAGCCAGCTGACGGGTGAGGGGTATGTAAAGGGGCAACATGAACATCTTAGAAACCTTGGCTTTGAATGGTCCTTGTCAAATCTGCACACATTCCATTGGCTGAAAGTCAGTCCCAAGGCCACCTACATCCCCAGAGAGGCCTGCCGACATTTTGCTGAGCAGCACAAGAAAAAGACAAAAGGAATGTGTTAGGAATAATTTCCATCAGGGGCCACAATGAAGATATGTAAGAGTGAATAATTACAAATTACCAGAAATTGTAATTATTGCTATAAAGAAAATTAAGCCAGATATTAGGAGAGAGAGAAAAGAAAGTGTGGAGTGAGAGAGAAGCTACTGTTTAAGCTAAGTGCTATCAGCTCAGACAGAGTACAGTTGATCCTTCATATTCAGAGGTTCTGCACCTGCAGATTCAACCAACCACAGGTAGAAAATATTTGGAAAAAAATCTGCATTTGTATTGAACATGTGTAGACTTTTTTTGTCATTATTATCTAAATACTGCTGTACAACAACTATTTATGTAGCATTCTCATTGTACTAGGTGTTATAATCTAGAGATTATTTAAAGTATATTGGAGAATATATGTAGTTTACATGCAAATACCTCTTTTTATATAGGGACTTGAGCATCCATGGGAGAGATATTTTGGAACCAATTCCGCACAGATACCAAGGGACAACTGTAAATCATGCTGACAAGAGTCAGAAAAGGGTTTTGAGCAGAGGGAATAGCCAGCTCAAACTCATGTTTATTTGAGATGACAAGCAATCTTCTTTCACTTAGTCTTGGACAGGAGATAGGAGAATCCATCAGGTTATTCATCCCAAATTCTCACCAAAAATGTGTTTTTCTTTTAAAAATGACAACATGAGTAATGATCCCATTTTTTCCCCTTTTTAATTAGTTCTAGAAACTTTGGAGAATTTTTGGTGTGTGTGTGTGTGTGTGTGTGTGTGTGTGTGTGTGTGTGTGTTTTGTGTTAAAAGACATGATATCCCTAAATCAACATGTTATAGAGTATGACTAGAAAATTCTTAAAACACATGGCCAGGCTCTACTATTTCAGTCTGCTTTTTAAAGGCAATTACGTAAGGAGGGAATCCAGTCTGCTCTTCCCTCTTCTCCCTCACAGTCCCCCACCCTCTTTCTTGGATGTACTTATATTGTTTTGACAAGCAGCACATCTTGCAATTAAATTCTTTACCAACAGAATGCTAGGGGCCTGAGCTGCTTTCACTCTCTCCATACAGAATAATTTCAAGATGTGCCATGCTGATTAATTATACTGAAAGCAGCCCTAATGATAGTTTCAGAATACAGGATTAATTCACATAACATAGTAAATACAAATGGTGAATTTTCAACTCGATATATTAAACCATTACAGCTTATTGGGCAAATATGTATCTTGGCACAAGCCTTATGCTGAGCCTTGGCAGAAGGTCTACATCACTGAGAAGGGGTCCTCATGAATGGTATTGAGGAGGGGCAGCACTGCACTTAGTGAAAGCGTGTTCCCACGTAAAGCACAGCTGCCTTTGAAGAAATGTAAAATACATTAAAGGATAGGTTCAAAGTGTTTGGTGTGATCGGTGATTGCCAATGCATGTTGGTTCTGTGCATGTTTGTAGTTATTGGGACTTACCAGTAAGAGGTATTACATATTTTTTTCATTTTTTGAGTTGTCATTTATGAAGCTCTTGATATATGTCAGACACCATACCTTGTTGCACATATATAATTGTCCTTGTTTTTCTGCCACTTTTTCTCTTGTTCACTTTGCTCAATCAAGCCCATTGGGCTTCCTTAAACTCATTCCACCCTTAGGATCCTTTTTTAAAAAATTTGTTCTAATTAGTTATACATGACAGTAGAATGCCCTTTGATATGCCATACATAAATGGAGTATAATTTCTCATTCTTCTGGTTGTACATGATGTAGAATCCCACTGGTCATGTAGTCATATATGTACATAGGATAAAAATGTCTGATTCACTCTACTATCCTTCCTGCCCCCATGCTCCACCCCCATCTTTCAACTTACTATTCATCTCACTGGGAAACTTCTGTCACATCATTGAATGACTAGACACTTACCATTCAGCTATTAGACAAAGTGTTACTTCCTAGGAGAAATCTTCCTTAATCACCCAATCAAAAATAGCTCCTTTCTAGGAACAGCCCAACCTTTATTATTATTATTTTTAGAACCTATCAGTCTTAAAATTTGCTCTTATTGCTTACTTGTTGATTATTTAGCCCCCACCCCAGTGTCCCCAGTGATGACTAAAATCCTGGTAGATAAATGTTTCATCCATTTGTTCTTTGCTGCTTCTCTAGTATGTAGAATGTATTCCTGCACACAGTAGGCACACAGTTCATTCCTGTGATTAGTGATTTTTCTAAGGTTATAGACTAGTAAGCGGTAGAGTTGGGGATCAGAACTGTGTGACGCTGGAATCTGAGCTATTTCTCGCTCCCATTTTCCATGCTATTGCCCTCTCCTTGGAGGGAACATGTGAATTTTTTTTTTGATACCAGGGATTGAACCCAGGGGCACCTAATCACTGAGCCACATCCCCAGCCCTTGTTAATATTTTATTTAGAGACAGGGTCTTGCTGAGTTGCTTAGGGCCTTGCTAAGTTGCTGAGGCTGGCTTTGAACTTGTGATCCTCCTGTCTCAGCCTCCTTAGCTGCTGGGATTACAGGCATGAGCCATGGTGTCTGGCAACATGTGGCAATTCTGTGTTTAGCTCACTTCTACTTGAAATGTTCAACAAGGACACACAAACAAAGGGCATCAGTCAAACACACCAGTGACACCATCGAAAGTCATCAAATGGTCCTGGTTCACTGTGGGAGGAGCCAAGTTTACCTAACAGATGGGATTTTCATATTTAGCATGTCACATTGTGGAGACGGAAGTGATGTCTAGCTTCCGAATGACTAAATATTTTAGCACAAGAATCTCTTCTTGTCTTCCTTTTGCCTTGAGTCTTAAACGTGGATTTAATTCAGTTTGCCACTGCCTAATCTGACAGTTCCACTCTGCTACAGCCTGTAGGTTCACACGTCCTCCATAATTTTTAATGAGTTATTTGGGATCTTTGAACCAGACAGAAACTAGCAATCAGGCACGTTTCAGAGAATATCTCATTCCACATCATTCAAGGATATTTTAAAGGACAAAGTTAATGAAGACCTAACTGCTACAGACCATTTTTATGTAAATAATCCTTAAACTGTAGTCAGCCACTTGGACACCGCAGGTTGTGCTGGGAGGTACCAGGAGGATCCAGATAGCAGCCTTGCCTAAGCCAGGCCTGTGTGCTGAGGGGCCAGGGGATGCTGTGGGTGAGAACTGGACCAGGAATTGGAGCTTTCCCTTCTGGCACATCTCTGCTCCTAATTTGTCCTATGGCATTGAGGATGTTTAAAAACCTCTCAGGCCTTCGTTTTCCAGGCTGTAAAAGGAGGTGTAGCACAGATTCGTAATGTTATAACTACTGAGGACTCCTTTTATCATTTTTTCCTAGGAACCTCATGTGATGACATATTTTTTCAATCTAATTGAATTTATGGAGTAAGAATCACACTCTCTACTTTAAAATCATTCTAAGCCATGTACAGCTGCCAGTGCCGAGCTTCTCATATGGATGCTATAGCCAGAGTTTCCAGATGGAGTTGATATGGTCTCGAATAAAGCAAAGTTACTGGATGTTTTAGGGTGTGCTCTTATTTTGGATGCATTTGGGATTCCCCTTTCTGCAGCATTGTCCCCCTTTGCTACATTTGAAAACTCTTATTTGGAAGCCACTAGATTAGTTGGTTTCTTGAGTCTCTTGTGACTCTATCATTTCATGAGTCCACAAGAAAGTGGTTCAGTAGACAAGCAGGGTGTAGAATGTAGATTGTGTGAAGTTGAAGGTAGAAGATGAATCTTCTTGAATCTTCTTCCTTTTTTTTTTCTCCTTTTGAGATGGGTGTGGTCTCTAATTTGTAATAATCCTGCCTCAGCCTCCCAAGCAGCTTGGATTATAGGTATGTGCCACCACACTTAGCTAATAAGTGTGTTTGAAAACAACAACAACAACAACAACAAAAAAAATATATATATATATATAGTGTTTTGTAGAGTAATTTTAAGTTTACATATATGAGAATTCTCATGTAGATCCATGATACTTCCTCCTCAACTTCCCCTATAATTAATATCTTGCCTTGGTATGATACATTGGTTACCACTAATATGCCAATATGGATATGTGTCTGTTAACCAATTTCATAGTTTATATTAGAGTTTACTCTGTTTTGGGGTTCACAGGTTTAGACACATACAGTTATGTTATATAACCATCATTACAATCTTATACAAAATAGTTGCACTGCCCTAAAAATCTTGTGTTCCCCAACTATTCATACTGCCAACCACTGGTCTCTTTTCTGTTTCCATAGTTCTGCTTTATGCAGAATGTCACTTAGTCAGAATCACACAGTATACAGTCTTTTCAGATTGACTTTCTATTTTTTTCCAGTTAGTAATATGCATTTAAGATTCCTCCATGCCTTTTTGTGGCTTGACAGCTCATTTCTTTTTATCACTAAATGATATTCCATTGTGTGGATTGCCAGTTTGTTTATCCATTCACCCTTTGAAGGACATCTTGGTTGCTGATGCCTTATATTTAGTTGAATTTTTTATTGATGTAATTGTAGATTCACATGCAATTGTAAGAAGTAATGGAGAGATCCCATGTATATCTTAACCAGTCTCCTTCAATAGTAATCTAATTTTTGCAAAATCATAGTATACTATTACAACCAGGATATGAACACTAATACAATCCACCCATTTTATTCAAATTTCCCTTACTTGAGTTGTACTCATTTGTGTGGGTATATATATTTTTTTTAGTTCTCTAAAATTGTATAGGTTTTAAAATTCACCACCAGAATCGATATTTTGGGTATTTCCAACACCACAATGTTCCCTCCTCTTTTCCTGGTAGCCTACCCACACTCACCTTCTCTCTGTGTCCAAATTTCCTCTTCTGAGGCACTAGAGATTACAGATTCAACATATGAACAGGGGTCAGGGGGGACAATTTAGCCCATAGCATGCAGTATGGAACCTCTTAGAATTGTTCTTTTTCATTTTGCATAATTCTCTGGAGAGTAATACAGGTGGGTCAATAGTGTGTTCCTTTTCATGGCTGAGTACATTCCATGGGGTGGCCCTTAATGCCTTTTTAACTCATATACTTCAAGTTGCTATTTTCAAAACCTTATTGTTGGAGTCCCTGGATTACTGCAGAAACAAAGCAAACTGAAATTAGAGGTAAGAAAGGGAACAGAACTGCATATTGGCACAATTACACCAGAAAACCATTTGGCCTTGTCTAATAAATTTAATTTGTGCTTATCAATAAAAAAAGGGAACAGAACAGCTTTACCACTGGTTGCCTTTTACTTAGTTACTATGTGTAGCATTGCAGACCAAGATTTGTGATTTTTTTTTTTTTTTTATGGTCATTCAAAATTAACTTGTTGAAGTGCTTAGTTTTCTAAGGGAGACACTTACTGCCAAAATATTCTAAACTTTAACATTGAAAATATTTTTATGGTATAATCTTTCCTATGATTCCATATTTGTTAGAGAAATGCTCAAACATACAGATTTCAAGTCTTTTGGTTACTTTTGTGATAACATTCTCCCTCATGAACTGCTGCTTTTGTTAATGTGATCTTTTACTCATGGTTGAATTTAGCTGCTTTGTCCTTTTGAAAATCTGCTCATGTGACAGAGGTTATGCTTTATTAGTCTAGACCATTAGTTTGGATTTGTAAGTTCTCCTGCTTCACTGAAGGGAAGAAGGACAGTCTGAGAAATGGTGTTGAGAAAGAACCAACCAGTAGCAGGGCTCCCCAGAACCCCACGCTGATGTGAGGTACTGGGAAAGATAGACCCAAATGGTAAACTGTCTCATTTACAGACTGTTTCTGATGCAGTAAGCTTTCATTTCATTTCAAGCCTGGAATGTAACAGGCTAGGGCACAGACAGATTCTAGAAAGCAAAACTACATAAACCAGTGAGATCTGCAACCCACCAAAGGCCTAACTTGTAGGATACTTTATTGTGAGGACAAAGGTCTTTAACATTGGGGCCACTCCATTGAGCAGTGGATGTAGGAGAGACACTCAGTACCCTTTTATTTAAAATAACAGTTCGCACAGGGTTCTCTTCATGGAAATCAAGAGATACGGCTTCAGGTTTCTCAGCCCAACACGTCCTTTTGAACGTTTTGTTTGCTGTCACCCACAAAGTGGCAGCTATTCCAGGACCACTCTGTAGGAACCAGGAACCCCACTAGCCACTTTGATGAACCTAGCCTCCGGGTGACCTTACGAGTTAGGGACCATTATTCTTCCCACTCAAGAGTCAGGGACACCGGGACTTAGAAAGGTTAAGTAAAACCAGCCAAAATTATCGACTAAGAGCACTAGGGAGCTGAGAATCATGTTTTATTTTCTTTTTCTTTTTTCTAATTCTTTCAAATTCTAAATAGATAGGGTAGATAATAAGAAGAATAATCTTTAGGGATATGCAGATCCAGGACAGAATGTAACAGAGCAGGCTTTGAAGCACGGAGGTGAGCCAGGAAAGTGAACACATGGACGTATAGACAGTCCTCACGTCACTGCAGACTTGTCCTTCTCATCTCTGTACACCAGATGCCCTCACCTGGAGGATGGGACCCAGATCAAGTACCTGTGTCACATGCTGGTAATAATCGGCACGTGTGGGTGACTACATTTAACAGCAAAGCCCCCACCCCAGTAAAAATACGATCCTAAAAATAATAAAAATACAACTCTACACCTTGTATACCTGCTTAGTATTTTTCAGGAGACGTAACTCAAGGTATAATTTATTCCACCAATAAACGGGCACAAACAACCTCAGAACCACTCCACAGTGTGCTGTGCGGCAGCACCTTCTGCAGTGATGGACATGTTCCAGGTTTGCCCCATCCAGTCCAGTCCCAACCTGTAGCTGTGACAGAGCATTTGAAATGTGGCTGTTGAGACTTGAGAATGGAATTTAAAATTCTTCTTAGTTTGAACAGTTGCATGTTTGGGTACTGCATTGGACAGTGTGGTTCTAGAAAGTAAAGGTCTACTTATAACAGTTGTTGAAGGAGTGAACATACCTGTTCCTGGGGCTCATCATTTCTTTCTCTGGATAGAGGAATAAAAAAGGGGATAAAGAGGGATGGGCTGGCTGAATTCAAAGGTAAAATCATTTTTTTTTTTATTCTGAGTTGTTACATATGACAGCAGAATGCATTACATTTCATATTACACTTATATATATCTCTGTATACAAAGTATATTCACACCATTCATGTCTTCATACATGCACTTAGGGTAATGATATCCTCAGAGGCAAAATCATTTTCTATGTTTATCTGTCCCAAATTCAAACCGTGCTTTGGTGACAAAATTCGGGAAGGTTGTAGCCTTGGCACACCTGCCTGTCCCCTCACCTGCTGAATGTGTCAGCATGTTATTAATCAGGTGTTGAACTGTAAATGTCCTTTTCCCTCCTAACAAGGGCCTATTTTTAAAGGACCCTTAAGATCCCTTTTGCATCTCACAGATGTTTTTATTAATTCACAAATTGCTCTGATAATTACTTTCAGCATGTTTTATTTAAATCTATCATTTCCAAATTGCAATGGGAGAAAGTATTTCGGGTTTGGAAAATTGTGCTACAAGCTTTTGAGGGACATATTAGTCATTTATTTTAAGAAATGAATGGCATGAGGATTCTCTGTTATCTTCTCTCCAATGTTGCCTGGCCTTTCAATGAAATTATTCTGTCACACACATGGCCCTAGTGGTCCTTCTCTTGCCAAGGATGGGGGGAAACCATATATGATATAGTTTTTTTCCCCCTTAACCATTTTTGACATTTTTATTCAGTGTTAGGAATTAGATTACAGTGCCTTTAAAAGACATTGCATATTTTAAGCTTAGGTTTGTGGCGCTGTGTCTTACAGGTGCATGGTGAATTGCCATTGCTTTCTTTTTTTCTTAAGACAGACATCTAGAATAACCACTTTCTATTTCCTGACACTGGAAACAGATACCATTTGGGATTCTTTTTATAGTTTCTTTAGCTAATGACTCCAGTGACCACTCAATTGTGGTCTTATAGTAAATCAAAATTTCTTTGAAAGACCCAGCTCTGTTATATAATTGCCATTGTCCTATGAAGTCTCCTCCTGAGCTAAAAAGTGTTTCCTTTACCCTAAATAATATTCATTCTGCCACTGCACATAATAGTTTTTGAAAGTAAAAAAAAAAAAAAAAAAAAAAAAAAAAAACAGATCTTCCCCTCCTCCGTTCAAGTTATTCTATAATTGGTGAGAATCAGCTTCAGGACTGAAAGACCCAATTGGCCAACCATGAGAAGAAAACCACTTTGCAAACTGTGGCATCAACCTGTTCCAGATGGAATTTGGGGTTTCACAATGGCTAAGGAGAATACCCCATTCCCAGTATGGATTCTCAATTGCTTACTATGAATTTTAATAAAACATATTTGGAAAATACAGCCAACTTCCTGGTGCTGTCTCCAGCCATGTGTTCGCAGTTTGCAGTTGGTTGCCGTCTTGAGGGCCTGGGGAAGGGAAAACCTTCTTTTACCAGGATGCATCTGGGCAAAAGAGAGGGACACTAGAATTTTTAAGTATGGCAAAGTTGTAGGGAATGGCGATCCAAGCAGAGGAGGGCTGTACCAGGCAGGGCTGACAACTCAAAGACCCTGGGCCATGGCCACGCGTGCTTCCTAGGCTCCTCTGGTGAAGTGACCACTGTTTCATGGGATTCTAGAAGTCAGTGCTCCCTTTGGCCAACTGGGAGAACTGAGGCCTCAGTATGTGCCAACCCTTGTAAAGTGGTTCACCTCTTCAGAGGCTAATGCCTCTCAAAACCAAGAACAATTAAAGCAAGAGTCTTTCCAAGCAACTGGGGAATTGAACAAAATAAATCAGAAATCCTCAGCCTCTGCTGCAGAGGCTCGCCTCATTACGGGCACAGATCTATTAGCCCTCTTGCCTTTGTCTTTCATTTCTCAAGTGAGGTGATTCTAATTAAATTAATCTGCATGTCAATCTATCGGTGATCAATCAAAGGGCCTGAGGTCTCCCCTATGCTGCAGGGTGCTTGTGGCTGACAGGGGCTGATAATGGAGGAAGAAATAAACTGTCGGGCAAAGTTAATTAGTCAACATAATAGGTGGATTAAACGGGAGCTGGCTGATTGCTGTTTCTCGTGTCAAAGCATGAGGTGGGAACCAAATCTGCAATTACAGACAATTATTATATTTGGTTGTAAGAGGTCGCATGAATAAACATATCTCTGTGGGTTTCAGTTTTAATCCTCTTCCCCATTTAATATAAGGAGAAGTGTAGGTCATTTCTTCTCATTGTTTTACTCAAAGTTCTCTGAGGCATACCTTTGCCTGGGTTCCTTTTGGCAAACCCCATCACAAGATGGCCTGGGTGACTCAATTGTGCCTTGGGCCAGTCCCACAATGTTTTTTTTTTTTTTTTTTTTTTTTTTTTAATAGATCTAAGACTCTTAATTAGCAGGGATTTTTTTTTTTTTTTTTTTTTTTTTTGAGGGGGGCATGATGGTGATAGTGGGGAGGAGGATTCTGGTCTGATTCACCAAACTAACACAGAAAGGAAAAAGTACAAGAAACCAGAAAAAGACACCTGGAGAGAAAGACACATCTCACCCCTCGCTGAAACCTCTCCTTTTTATTTCTCTATCCTCTTAACCCTGACACAGTGGGGAGGAGATATTTTAAAGATTCAAAAGACTTTTATTTGCATGATCAACTGTGATATCTGCTTCAGTGTCTAAACTGAAGGGTAATTTAGGTGAAACACAACCACCCTTGTGTAAAAAAAAAATATGCTAATAAAGATCCTCTTGTTAAAATTATGGTTAACAGTGCACCTTCTGCTGTGGAACTATAAACTGTGCAATTTTACTTAAAACTGCATCAAAAGCGTTCCATGCCAAAGACCCACTCATCAATAGCTCCTCTTGTTAGACTTGTACAGCATAAGCACCAGTTATTATGTGAAATAGCTATGCAATTTTCTTCAGCTCCCAGCTGTTATTTATTTAACTTGAGTTTATTACCCACCATGCTTTTATATTAAAATGTTCATTCATTCTTCTCTCCTGTCTCCAGGTTGTGGTGTCTACAACCGTCAACGTGGATGGCCATGTCCTGGCAGTCTCTGATAACATGTTTGTCCATAACAACTCCAAGCATGGGCGGAGGGCTAGGAGGCTTGACCCCCTCGGAAGGTACGCCCTCTTATCTGGAACATGGTAGGCGAATCATTTTCATTGCTTGGCATTGCTACTTGTAACTGTGAATTTATTTGGTTTCTTTCTTCCACTCCACCACATTTTGCTACTCTGTTTCAAATTTCAAATGTCATTTGAATAATATTAATCCTCTGGGATTTTTGCTCTTCAAAGTATGGTTGTTGAGTATTTAAAGAGAGGAAAGCACGTGAGGCCCACCCTGTTTGGGTTGCATGACTCTCTGTCTTGAATTGAGGGGGAGAGAGAGCTGGGCTGCTGCTTTATTTTGAACTCCCACTTGACTACAAAATAAGGACAGGCCAATCTACAAGGAAAACAAGCAAAGGCCATACAAACCTGCCACTACCTCTCTGTGACCACCTGTTGAATTTCACTGGGAGATCAGATCCAAAGGCTGGAGATGCACTCTGTTTGTGATACTCAGACCAAATGTCCCTCCTCTGCCCTGTGTGTAACTCTCCCAACACCTTTTGATAGAGCCTGCTTCCTGAAGGTTGACCTTGGTGGGGAGAGATCACTTTTGTCTTAAGAATTGCAACAAATCAATGGTGCCTAGGAAAGGACAGGAAGAAACCAGATAAAAATTTATTTCAGGGAAAGTGAATGTACTAGAAGAAATGTGGGTTGGATTGGGTGCATGTCTAAGTATTTCCAGGTTGCATTTGCATGTAATGTATCCTTCCATCCATCCTGCATTCCACCCATCCATCCATCCAAAAATCAGCAACTGAGACTCCTGGATACCAAGCACTATTCTACACTTTATTTAATCTCCTCAAATCAAACTCTTAACCCATTTCCTTCACTTTGCTTTCGAGTTTGCTGGGTCAGCAGGAGAACATACCATACAAATTATCACCTGATTGCCTGATTTTTCCCTGGGCCACGAATCTGTCCATGATATAATTCATAAGGTAGAAAACTCCCTTCCCTGCCAGCATCCCAATTTAATAAACACACACGACTGTCATCATTTTTGCCTGTTTTTCCCCCTGTGCCTGAGGAATGCAAAACAGTACATTTTATTAATTAGTCAGATGTAACACTCTTAGAAGGGATTCTTCACCACATCCAGTTTTACAGTCTTTTAGAAGTAAACCATCATCTTTCAAAAGCTGCTTCTTTATGGTTTCATTAGTTCTGAGATGGATGGATATTACTTTTTGCAGGAGGCCATTTGAAACACCTGCTCATGATTACATTCCTAGTTCCATTTCTGTACTTAAAATTATTCTGATCCTCACTTTACAGTAATGTTGCCTTTTTAATACCTTCGGAGTCACTTAAGGCATTGTATTGCTAAAGGTGTTTAGGTGAGAGGAAGAAGAAAAAAGCAGGCAAATACTCAGTGGGCACATTTTAGAGAGCCCTTGATTATGAAGGAACTGAAGTCGTCTTTGACTGTGGCTAGTTAGTTGCAATGCCTGGGGGTACACTTGTCCATCAATTTGAAGTTTGCTAGTCACCAATGCAGAATTTCAAAAGGTGGTCCAAGTGCAGGCCACACTTAGCTCCCACTTCTGCTTTTGGGAAGCCAGTGAGAGAGCTCATGACACTATGCAGATTATCCCTCCAACAACAACAACAACGACAACAAAATCCAATGCAAGCAAATGATATAAGAACCTTCTAGAAAGGATGCCTCTAGCGGGTGGCAGTCAGTAACATTATTTTGCAGTGTGATGTGCAGGACAAGATTTCAAAATAGGTACCAGCAACCTCAAATTCCATTCAATTCTCAGTTTCACTCTGTGTGACCTTGGACAAGTCACTTTTGGGGATCCTTTGTTTCCTTCTTGGTAAAATGAAGATGATCATTTGGTGCAAGGAAGTGGGGACAGTAATAAACACACACACACAAAACAAAACAAAACAAAAAACCACCTAAATCTGTGCCCTGGGTGGGGCCAGGTAATGTCAATAGGGGAAGTGAGCTGGGTGGAGACCCTGAAGATGGATGAGTGCATGCTCAGCTGCCCCCAGCCCCAGCCATCATTGCTAAGGGGAATGAGAGCCTAGTGAGACCAGATGTCCAGTTTGGCAAAAACTAAACCCTCCTGATTTTTAATCGTTGATACTTAATTACAAATTAAACCCTGAAGGGAAGAAGGGGGAGGGGAAGGCACCTAGGAGGAATGCAGTTACAGGCTAACAGGAGACCCTGGGTCAAAACATCTCCAAGTTTCCTCCCAGCTCAAGTATTCTCTCTGCTAGACTACATATTAATATTTCAGTTGGGATATCATATTATTCCACAATTTAAAGACAATATTTATGCCTGTGCTCCAGTTCACCAGTCTACAAATGCCCATGTTGTTGTTGTTGTTGTTATTATTATTCAAGAAAATGGTGACATTTCACTACAAATCAATGGTTAGCCATTGTTGGGGACATAGATTTGTCCTATGTCCTCCTGTGGGGTTTCCACAGTCATCAAAGCCTTACTTCTCTCCAGTGGAATGAAAGCATAGACATGTCCAGATCCTTAGTAACAACAATACAGTAGCACAGACATCTGCTTCTCTGCAGAGTGAATCAACCAACCACACACAACCACCCACTAGTTCAGACACTTCGGGCTGACACAAAAATATGTACCCAGCAAAGGGTGAGTATGGAACTCTTTGATCAGTGATGTGTGGGAGTAGACCCAGACGCTAATTCATGTTGGTTTGGGGAAAATACTTAATCCTGCCATTGAAAAATTCTATTTTAAAATGCCCTGTTGAAGAATCACACTGCCATCCATATCTCTCTCTACCCCCACCTAGCCCAGCTACTGCAGAGAATCTGCAGGGTCTGCACAGCAGCTTCACCTCTGGAGACCTGTATGAGTCTTCATTTCCCCTCATTCTGGTCTTTTTACCACCTCGTTTACAGGTAGCCTGAATTATTTTGAGCAACTCTGCGCATCTCTATTTATATCCTGCTTGTCAGACAGTTGGAGGAAAGTTCCTTTTGTGGCTTGTCTTTCTGCATATGGGTAGAAATAGAGATCATGGTTTACATCCATGCACAGTCTTCCCTGTACAACCATGGACTCACAGTCCCGGTGCTCAGATTAATGTCCCCATATTTTAAATATGAGGGTTAACAAAGGCAAATTTATTTCACAGAATCTTGCATGGTCCAAAGAAGGTGAATCTTGGCATGGCTCATGGTAATTGCTTTGTGCCCCCATTTTTTTCTGCATTCATAAATACTGAGATTTTCTTTGGCTGGTTATTTATGGGGCATTTAGTGAGGTTCCTTTAAGCAATAGCTTTATGGAAGCTGTAGAGAGAGGCGGCCTTAAAATGTAACTGCTCTCACAGTTCCAATTTTTTTTTAAAATGCATGGTCTGGGGACCAAAGGACTGAATTGTGGCTACCTAATGTGAGGATACTGGTGTGGGCCTCATCTTCCAGTCACCAGGCAGATTCATGGAGACTGTGCTGGGGAGCTCTAAAAGGCTTAAGGAGTGTTGTTTATTGTCACTATTGTGCATCTCGGGTCTCAGGTTCTGTTTACTTGAATTTTAGACCAATTGTGGCATCAGTTTCTCTATTTCCTACACCTGTGGCAAAATGCGGTGCCCTCACGATGCCAGAGTGCAGAGACCCTGTCAGCCTGCATGCGCTAACACTTTATTATCTAATGATCTAATACGCAACAAGGCAAAGTGCCGGTGCTCATCATTCTGACATAGAATGCCGGGAGAAGTGACTAAATTACTTTATGTACCATTAGCACCAACAGCTATGGGGAACTCACCGGCAGCATTTATGCAAATGTCTATGAATACACTCTAGTGGCTTTGTCAGGAAACCGTCTGACAAGCAGTTTAAATGCACATTTTTTTTTTTTTTAGGGAATATATATATTTTTTATGTTAGCATGCAAGTGCTTTCTTCTTCTTTTTCTCCCCCTTTTGGACTGTTGGAGGACTTTTCCTCTCTGTGATGACTGAAGAGAGCTGAGCAGTTTACCCATCATAGGCCCCTTTCCCTTTCGAGGAGTGGGGTGAAGGCCCCAATGTGCTGTTCTTCAGATCTAGGGTTTCAAAAAAAATTCTTATGAATTTGTACCACCATCATAATGTATTTTGGGGAAAAAAATCAATAAAACTATCAATTGAGAGTTTTAAGAATGAGAATATTTTAGTGTTTGTGAGCTCTGACCTGAGGTCCTACTTAGTTTTTGGCTCAAATATAAATGTTTTAAAACACACCCACCTCCTAAAAATGGAAAATGACTGAACTTTCATTTTCATGGGCATCAGATGTGAATGAATTAAGTTTCTCTTCAAAGTAATTACAAAGTCTGTGACATGAAATATCAATGTGCCAGGATCCCAGAATAAAACAAATCAAACCCAAAGTGAGCTTTGGTCAAACTAAAATATTTTGGAAATGAAGAAGGGAGATAGAGACGTTGAGCCTGTCCCCTGGCTATAATTAAAGCCTTAGAGACAGAGGACCAGGTTTTCACCACTGCCACTTAGTTCTGACCTTTAGGTTCCAGCTGTCCCTGACAATATGGTGTTATTCTTGATCTTTAGCATATGACCTTCTTTAATCTTCTTGCTCCAGACAGGAGCAGTTTTTGCTTCTGTTGTTTGCCCCTGGGTGTCCAGCCCCATTGACTCTTCTCTGACCAGCTGCATTTAAATTTGTTGTTTTATGGATATGTGGAGAAAGAAGGTTGAAGCTCAGGAGGTTACTCAAAAGTGGCACAGAGGTTCTAATAAACAGGAGAGGGCCCCATCCGCTGCCTCTGTGTAATAAGGCCCTGAGGCGCACCTAGAAGGAGGATCAGGCTGTCTGCCTGGAGAGCTGGATTCACGTTCTGATTCTGCTGTGAACTAGCCGTGTGACCCTAGGTGGGTCATTGTGCTGCTGTGGGCGCCAGCTATGTATGCATTCAGTGACAGCTGGCTTTGGCCATGCAAAGGCTTTCATTCAGCATGCACTATTCTATGATCTCTGAACTGAAGTCAGGGACTCATGCCTTCCTGCAGGAGGGGCCTTTGGAGAAACAGGGATTTGGGGGAATAGAGAAACCCAGTAGCTATTTCTAGTGGAACCCTTTCTTTGTATCTCTGGCCAAGGAATATAGTGGGCTTCAAAATGTATGTGCCAGACATTAGTTGGTTTCACTAGCAGAAGGCAGACACAGTTCCTGTCTTCACAGAACTTATGATATAAATAGAGATGAAAGATACGAAACAAAATTTTGCAACTAATTAGTGCAGAAAGGAGGACCATAACAGGGAAGAGGAATCATGAGGTGTCAGGGAAGCCTTCTCCATGGAAATCTCACGTAGACCTAAACTTCAAAGATGAATAGATTTTCACCAAAGGTAGCAACATTCCAGACAGAGGAACAGTGTGTGCAGAGCTGCTTTGCTCAGGTGAATTCAAGGACTGAAGGAGACCGACACGGCTTATATTGCTGTGGAGTAGTGGCAGGAGATGAGGCTGGGGTGAGGGTGAGGGCCATGTCACCCAGGACCACATGGGCTGGTCAGGTAGTAAGATGGTGAGGGAAGCCAACAGGGCTTTGGTGAACTCAGTTTCAACCACAGGTGCTCCTACATTCAGGAAAGCCCAGGGCACCATTGATCTGAGCCCTTCCCTGCTGGGGAAGGGACTTGGATGTGCCCAGAGTACCCCACCTCCACCCCATCACTCCCCAATCTCTCAATAGTGCCTATTCACCATAGGAACCTAGTCTAGCATTTGAGAGTTCTTTTTCCACATGGTTTTGTTTTATTGATTACTTTTTCATAAGTAACATAGAAAGAATTTGCCTATTGACTTGGTGAACATATGGAGACCCCTGTCTTTTTAAGGCCCTTAGAACGAAGAGCTGCTGTGTTATTTGATCTATGAAATGTGTATTACTCCCAACAAAACAGAATCATTGAATGAATGAAAATAAACTAATCATTCCCTCCTAAGCTGCTCTCTCCCCTTCATCTCATGCTGGGTGGAGAGTCATTGGAGTCTGGAAGGTCACCTCCTTCACCCACCTCATTTGTAGAAAAGGAAACTGAGACCTGGAGAAGGCATGTGACCCATTCACTCTAAAACCTAGAGACAGTGTCTGTCAAAATGCATTTAGTGCTCTTTGCACTTGCCCCTGGGATATTGGCCAGCAAGGGTGAATTTTAGAGCTTGCCCAACTTCGTGGTCCTGGGTAATGAGGCATTGCAGGAGGACTTGGGTCCAGTCCTGGTGCCTTCATAATTCAGGTTTGCCTAGTCCGCTTCCAGACTCTCTGGGACCTGAAGAATCTGTGCAATCGTCCACCTCCTTGAAAGTATGCACTTTCAGAACACAGCGGCAGAGGATGAATGACACAGAGCTTCCCACAGTGAGTGCCCTCACTGTGGTGCAGGGTTTGGTGCGCTGCTTCAGCCAGACCCGCACAGGCAGGAGCGTCTTTGGCAAAGGGTCCAAGTTAACTAGAGAAATGTTAGTGCCATCTTCGGGTACTGAGGGTCACACATCACAGTTTACCAAGTGATTTTTCCCATTTGAAAAATAAAGGCAGATGCAAAAACAGAAACTTGGGGTTAAAAATACCCACACACTCATAGAATAGAGCATCAAGACCCCATGTTTCCATGTATCAGATTGTACCATTCCTTAGAGAAGTTGGGAAGATGCCTTTTGTCTTCCCTTAAAACAAAAAGGACAAGGCACATAGCCAAGATAAGAATGAGGTTCTAGAGTATCTCCTGAGTTATTCATATAGCAGATTACACCACAGTCCCAACACTGGAGATTTGGGAGCCATCAAAACCTCAGCTTCAGGCAGATTAAAGAGTTCATGAGCTACATGTGACCACCATGCAGATGATCTACATTCTCTTTATTTGACCATGACACCACCAACAGCTTTGGTGACAGAGGGGA
Organism: Tamias sibiricus; assembly: GCA_025594165.1. Taxonomy (NCBI): domain Eukaryota; kingdom Metazoa; phylum Chordata; class Mammalia; order Rodentia; family Sciuridae; genus Tamias; species Tamias sibiricus. Next base: position 21,095,051 of record CM046662.1, read on the forward strand.
ACTAGTGCTTAGACTTAATTGCCATCCCTGGTAGTGACAAAGCCAGGTAGTTTAATCCTACTGTTGTTATTTTGGACCATTATTAGCTAAGATTTATGGAACCTTTCTTAAATGCCAGCACTATGGTCATCTTTTTTTTTTTTTATATCATCTCATCAAATCCTACAACAAATTTGATAAGAGGTAATGATTAGTATACCCACTTCACAGATGAGAACACTGAAGTTTAGAGAGGATCAATGACTTACCCAAAGCCACAGAACTAATTAGAATTGGGCTTGGTATTTGAACCTAGGTCTGTATAACCACATAGCTCCGTATAATAGCATTACTAAGAATTAGCAATCATAACCCTGAGGCCTTCCAGAGCACATAGAATTGCTCTTTGAGGAAACTGAGGCTAAGAAGGAGATAAGCAACTTGCCCAGAGTCACACAGCAATTAAATAGATTTAGGATTTAAATCCCCAAAGCCTAATTCTGGCATCTTCTTTCAACTACTGCTCTTGGACATGATGCTAAATTATTGCCATATCCTATTCCATTGTCCTTATTTTTCTCAATACAAGAAAGGCAATTGTGCTGGCATTTTAAAAAGATTTTTTGAAAGTTAGCCCAGAGCACCGCTTTTTTAAAAATTGGGGTACATCATGTATGTTTGCCTTACAGTTCATTTCTCTTGAGTAACCTCTTTTCCTATAGCTGGAACTCATGCTAGTCATTTTTTTTTTTTTTAGATGGATACAATACCTTTATTTATTCATTTTTATGTGGTGCTGAGAATTAAACCCAGCACCTCATACGTGCTAGGCAAGCACTCTACTACTGAGCCACACCCCCAGCCCCCTGTTGCTACTCTTTTTTTTTTCCTTTTTTTTTTTAACATTTATAATAGTAGTATGTATTACAATTCATAATGCACATATATAGCATCTTTTTACATACAACTGTTTGTATACAAAGTATATAAGTACCATTCAGATCTTCAATCATGCATTTAGGATAATGATATCCATCTCATTCAACCACCATTTTTTTTTCCTTTTGTGCTAGTCAAATTTTTAAAATGCTGATTTTATTTAACAACTGGTATATTTTCTGTGGGGCTGGCAAGATAACAAGGAGGCTGGTAATATTTTATTTATTTGCAAGGATGCTCTAACTCATTTCCCTAGAAATCATTTGTTAATTGTATGGACTCTCTGGCACATATACACAGTAGAGAAAAAGGTGATCCTGAGAAAACTGTGAGATAGTGGCGTAAGCATTGGTTGAGATACTTAAGAGTCACTGGACCTCGTGCTAGAAATAATATGTGGATATAAGGAGGCTGTATTATTGTAGGACTTTCTTGAAAAACTTGTAATCTGGGAAAATTCCAGTATTTGGTATTTTCTTTGATCTAATAAATGAGGGAACCCCACTTGTAACCAGCTCGGGGTGGTGGGTGGGTGGTAGTCTTTTCTGCTTACAGTTTGATCAGAAATGATGCAACTTTTCTGAAACTTATTTTTTGTCTTATACTGGGTTACACATGCATCATAATTCCAATTGTGTTTATTTTTGTAATTGGTAGTTACAAGATGAGGCCCTTATCCTTATTTGTCAGGAACTTCTCTCAAGTGAGAATTTCAAATGATTCAAGTTGATGTTAATATCCAGACAGAAGCTTTGATGCACCATTCCTAAACCATTCTTATGATGCAATATTTAGGAATAGTGACCAGGAGTTGGGTTTGAAATAAATTTTCTTGTTTGGATATTTTCATTTATACTTGAGGAAATAAATACAAATAAAGTTCTGCCCTTGCTGTGCTACATGATGCTGCAGGTGTGCTCAGGTCTTTCTGGGCCCCAGTTTCCTCATTGTTTAAGGAGAAACTCTGTCTGGCTCTTCCACCTTTGATAATTTCGTTGTTTGAATGCAGCTGATTCTGTGATGAGTTCTGTTTCCTGAGACGCCACACACACAGCCTTGGAGAGCTGTTACCAAAATGCCAATGTGAGGGTCATTCTGCAGAGACCTGAGTCCATTTCCTACCACCTTGGGCATCCTGCAGGGGGTGAACAGTTGGTCCCAGAAGGCCTGGAGAAGCCACAAGGTGTGGCACACAGAGCCATTTGTGTCTCAGGCAGTTCTCACACCACAGATGTTCTTCTCCCTGAATTCCTTCAGCTGAGAGGGTATAGTGTGCAATCCGCTCCACAGTTAGCTGTGAGCCTTTCGGTGTCTCCCATACAGTGTGTGAGATAATTTTAGTAGATGGAGAAAAATGTTAAAGCAGTTTTAAATAACTATATGTCTATCTCAACACACAAACAACAATGAAAACAAAACAAAACAAACACTACAACTCCAAAATCAGGATCTCACTGATATTATTGCTTAGGACAAATTAAATTTAAAGAAAAAATTAGTTGATCTAAACAAAAATCACAACTAAATAAAATGAAGTAAATACAGCATAAGGGGTACTGGGATGAGGCAAATCTTGACCTAAGTTTGGGAAATGCTTTTAAGAGAGGACTTGAAGGGTTGGGGGAAGTAATAATTCTTTCAAGTCACCAGGAAACAGTGCAGGACCCTGGCAAATAGTCTTTCTTTTTATATGAAGTCAGATATTGCTTTTTAAAAGAAAGCCTTTTAGGTTCGGTTTACCCTTAGAAAAGACTTAATATCCTCACAGGATTTAAAAACATCAAAACCTCTCCCAAGCCGTTAACTCTGTTTTTATTTTTAAACAAGTAGAGTCTGCATGTCAGAGAGCAGAAATTGGTTTGGAAAGGGGACTTGAGCCCCGGGAGAGCCCCCCCCCCCCCCGCCAGGGTCCACCCAGGCAGCGCATTATGATAATGTAGACGGAACCAGCTGGACACTGAGCAAAGCGGACATTGCGTTGTCAAGGGCAGGATCGCTCATCAATTTCCAAGATAGGATTTGAGTTCAAATGACAGAAAGAGCAGCAACTGTGTTGAAGCTGCCGCGTGGGGGAGGGGTGGGGAGGGCAGGTGTTAGTGGAATTTGCAGGAAGGGACTGAGGCTCGAACTGTCGTATAGGAAAAGGAAAGGGGTTTATTGAATTACCAAAGAAACACGCGGAGGGGATGAGGACAAACCGCGGGGAACGGAGGGGAGCTGGAGCACGCGGGAACGGGAGTGGGGAGCAGGAGCAGGGAGCCGCAGGAACCAGGTGAGAACAGGAACAAAAGGGGCGATTTCAGTCCGGGGCTGGCTTAAATAGAGTAGGGGTCATAAAACCCCCTTGGAGTGAGTCCTTGTCCTATAGGCCAGCAGAGGTCATGGGGGGAGGTAGTGGTAGTGGACAAGGGTCTTGCTGGTCAGGTTTTGGTCACGCTGAGGATCTCGGGAGCCGTAGTTTTCACAAGGCACCTGGAAAGGTGTGGCCTTCTGCCTGGGAGGTGTGGCCTTCTGCCTAGAACCAACATTCCCCCCTTTTTGATTTCTTAGGAAGTGGGGGCGTCGTGTTTCGATCTGGCTGCTTCGGAGCTGAAATGGGGCGACGTGGGGTAGTTTTGGGGGGAGGGAGGAATGTAGGCAGGCAGGTCAGGCTTGAGGGTTAAAAAAATTCCCAGGAGGCAGGCACCATAAAGATGGATCTCTGCAGGAGTGAATTGGATGAAGGTTCCTTGAAGCCATAAATCGGTGAGGGTGTCAAACCAGGCTTCTGCAGAGGTCACCGGGGGAATCAACCAACTATCCTCTTGGAGAGCATGTAGGAATTGTAGGCATCTCGAGTTTACAGGTGGCATCTTAACACTATTATGGAAACAACAAAGGAAAGAAGGTGAGAGGGATAATTGTCTGGCTGTTTATTTTACCGGGCGGGACTTACAGCAAAAAAAAACCAATCGAGGGAGTCAGGATGTAGCTGATCTCTCTAGAGATTGGCAACTCTGTCCCGAGGTGCAGGGAAGTCATCTCTGGTTGGAAGGTCATCTGTGGTTGTTAGCAGTTGATAATCCCTGAGGAGAAGCTGGTTAACGGTTTGGTTAGAAATTTGAGAAATATGATTTTGAAGGCATCGTATGAGGCAAGGAACTATCATCAGGACAAGACATATAGTTATAAATGGGCCTAGGAGAGGGAGGACCCAGGGGGCCACCCCTTCCCATAGTTCCCATGAGGATCTCTGCTGCCACCGGATCTTCTTGTCTCCTAAACCTTGCACTATCTCTTTTAAGCGTTGTACATTGTGGTCAACTTTGCCTGACTGGTTGACATAATAGCAGCATTCCTCACCCAGGAAAATACAGGTACCCCCTTTTTCTGCTGTGATGAGGTCCAAGGCTCGCCTGTTTTGGAGCACAACCTCCGCTAGTGATGAGAGTTGTTGCTGGAGGGCCTGGATGGAGTAGGCGGAGGCTTCAGCTGTGGTGGCGAGCTTATCTGTGAGGTCAGAGAGCTCCTGTTCAAAGGATTGGGCCATTACAAGTGAATGAGCCAGTCCTCCAACTGAGAGGCCTGTGGAGGCAATCGCGGTGACTAAGCTAACACCCACTAAGGCTGCCAGAGTGGCCGCTCGCTTAGGACGCCCCCCTTGAGACTGTAGGGAGAAAAGAAGGTCTTCAACTTCAGCCTCTGTATATAGAGTCAAGCCTGGAATGAAGACAACAGGATAGCAGGGACCTGGGGTTTTAGCATCAATGCATCGGAACACGTGGGTGGAGCACCAAAACAGGAGAGGGGAAGAGAGAGTTAAATCACCCGTTATGGGATGCCAGGTGCGTTCTGGGCAAGAGTCTTTGGCGGCGGCCCAACAAGAAGTAACATTAAGGAATGGGGGGATAGTCGGAAGTGGGAGAGAGAGAGAGGATTGATTGTGGCATGAGGAGGTTGGGGTGACATTGGCTCGAACTGGGACCGGGACTAATAAAGACTTGCGAAGCGGCACACAGAGGAAACAGGTTGAAGCGTTAAAGGTGGAATAGCTTGCTAATAAGGAAAGGGACAAAGAGAGAATGGAGTCCCAGGAGAAGGAGAGAGAGTCGTTTAAGTTTCGAAGATGGGTTCGAGTCTGCTGTCTGGTGGCACTAAGTTTCTCGAAAGCCCTGACAGCAGAAGAGTCTTTTATAGTTTTTTCTATAATAATTTTTCCTCGACCATGGATCCAATTGCGATTAGCAAACCCTACTGCAGCAATACGACTCTGCCAGGAAAAAGGGTCAGTAATCTTGAAAGTTACATTATGATTGTATTTCCAGGATTGGAGTTGGGATGGCATGATTCCCCAGGAGTTTGTTGTTCCCATAACAGGATGGGACCAATGATATTTACAGCTCCAGGATGGACATCCAACCCATCCATTAGGGTCGTTATTGCACCAATTTTCTGTCTGGTCCTCTTTAAAGCAAAGATATTTTGGTAATTTTGACATGTCAGGAAAACATCGGTGAGTACATGTGGAAACTGCATCAAAAGTAAGCAGAATGGAGGGACAATTATCAAAAGGGCAGGATGATTGATTGAGAAGGCGTGTTTTTTGCCCATCATTATCTAGTTGCCAAACCTCGAAAAAATAACGGCATGGAGGAGCAGAGCAATAGGACACAGAACCTGCAGGGACAAATGGAAAGAGAGCCAGAGATAGAATGAAAATTTCGGAAAGGGTCATTTTAGATCAGTATTAGGAACACGAGAGAAGCGGATCTTGAGGGGATCGGTGGGGAGGGGGGAGCAGGTATACTGAGGTAGTTGTTTGTCGTCGTTTTGTAGATCCTCAGTTGGTTGAGCAGCTGGTTTTAGTCTGGAAATATGAATCCAAGAAGTCAAATTTCCTGAAGTTTCACGAAGCTTAGCAGCCGTGGGTGTGCACAGCACAACCTGGAAAGGGCCTGTCCACTTCGGGGCAAGGGAGGTTGCTCCTGTGTCCTGGGGAGGGGAGAAATATACCCAAGAACCGGGTGTCAATGGAAATGAAGTAGTGAGTCTATTTGGGTCAGGCAGAATGAAATCTTGGCACTTCCATAACTGATGTCTAATGAAGGACAAGATGGGAAGAGAAAGATCTTTGGGTAGGGGTCCCTGAGTTGGGGAAACTCCGGGTGGAAGGGCTGGTCGCCCAAACATAACCTCAAAAGGGGATAGTAAGGAGGGCTTTTTTGGGAGGACTCTGAGCCTAAAGAGGGCAAGAGGGAGTAACTTGACCCAGTCTAAGTGGAGTTCTAGGGAGAGTTTAGTTAGGACATCTTTAAGAGTCCTATTAGTCCTCTCTACTTTCCCTGAGGACTTGGGGTGATATGGGATGTGAAAATGCCAAGGGATATTAAGGGAAGTAGAAACACTCTGGGTAACCTGGGAAACAAATTCAGGCCCGTTGTCAGACTGGATGGACGTGGGCAATCCGAAACGGGGAAGGATTTCTGAGACTAGAATGGAGGCTACTGTGGAGGCCCTTTTATTGGAAGTAGGGAAGGCCTCCACCCATCCAGAGAAGGTGTCTACCAAAACCAGGAGATATTTGTGCCTCCGGGCAACTGGCATGTTGGTGAAGTCTATCTGCCAATCAGCTCCCGGAAGCTGGCCTCGAGCTTGGTGAGAGGGAAATGTCCCTGGTTTAAGGGGAGTATATGGGTTGGTGCGCTGACATGCAGTGCACGCTGAGGTGAGCTGATGGAGAAACTGTGTGTCTTCCGGAGTCAGGGTGAGGAAGGAGGTAGCGAAAGTCTTGAGGGCCTGAGGGTTAGGATGGAAAAGGGAATGGAGATAGGAGAGGATTGATTGTGTGGAAGGGGATGTGGGGGTCTGGGTAGTAGGTAGGACCGGAGCCAGAAGAGAAGGAGAAGATAGTGCTGCCTCCCTTGCTGCCCTGTCAGCCTTCGTGTTTCCCTGAACTATGGGAGAGTCTCCACTTTGGTGTGAAGGACAATGGGAAATCCCTATTAACTTGGGCAGGAGAGAGACTTGCAAAAGTTTTGATATTAATTTAGAATTAGTAACTGCAGAACCTTTTGTGGTCAGCAGCCCTCGCTCTTTCCATACTGCTGAATGGGAAAGCAAAATATGGTAGACATATTTTGAGTCTGTGTAAAGGGTGAGGTTTTGATCAGCAGCTAATTCGAAGGCACGAATGACAGCTATTAATTCAGCCCGTTGGTTTGTGGTGTTGGGGGGTAGGGGTGCTGCCTCAATAACCTCTGATAGGGAAACGATAGCGTATCCAGCAAAACGTTGCCCATCTCTAAGGAAAGAGCTGCCATCTGTGAACCAAATTAAGGAAGGATCAGGAAGTGGTCCCTCTTTAATATGGGAGGGATGGGGGATTAAAGCCTCAAGTGTCTCTATACAATCATGTTCTGGGGGCTCTGGGGAGATTGGGAGAAGGGAAGCTGGGTGTAAAGAGGAGCAGGGTTGGAAGGTGATTGAGGGGTCATGTAAAAAGGAAACAAGGAGAGAAAGAACGCGACAGGGTGGGAGAGTTTGAAGGCTCTTATAGGTTAGTAAGTCTTTTAAATGATGAGGAGAGGCAACAGTAACCTGGGCACCAAAGGTCAACTTTTTTGATTCCTGCAGAAGTAGGTAAGCAGCAGCCAAAGCCCTAAGGCAGGGGGCCCATCCACGAACGGTGGGGTCAAGTTGTTTAGAGAGGTAGGCAACTGGAGCAAAGGTAGTGGCTTTGTATTGGCCTAGAACGCCAAGAGCCAAACCCTTCGTTTCATGGACATAAAGGGTAAATGGCTGAAGGAGGTCTGGGAGGTGAAGGGCTGGGGCCTGTGACAGTGCCTGCTGCAAATGTTTAAACTCGGCCTGAATGTTGTCAGGAAGGAATTTTCCCTCAATCTCCTTAGCTGCCTCGTATAGGGGCTTTGCATAAAGGGAGAAATTAGGAATCCAGGCACGGAAATATCCTGCTAGCCCTAGGAAAGAGAGAATCTCTTCCTTTGTCTTGGGGCATGGGAGCTCCTTGATGAGGGCTTTTCTGTCTACAGTAATGGCCTTTGATTGATGGGAAATCTGAACTCCTAAATATATTACCTGGGTCTGGGCAAGCTGTACCTTAGACGAGGAGACACGATACCCACGAGAAGCAAGAAAATTTAAAAGGGTGTAAGAGTCTTCACGAGCTGTGAAGAGGGAAGGACTGCAGAGGAGGAGGTCATCTACATATTGCAAGAGAGTGGAATTAGGGAATTTAAGGTCTTTGAGGTCTGCAGCCAATGTCTGACCAAAGATATGGGGGCTGTCTCGAAAACCCTGAGGGAGGACTGTCCAGGTCAACTGTTGGGAACACCGGGTATCTGGATCTGTCCAAGTAAAGGCAAAGAGGTCTTGAGATTCTGGGGCTAAGGGTACAGTGAAGAAGGCATCTTTCAGGTCAATTACTGAGAAATGGGTGGATAAGGAAGGAATTAGGGAAAGAATAGTATAAGGATTTGGGACCACGGGGTGTATAGGCCTGACAGCCTCGTTGATGAGACGAAGATCTTGGACTAGCCGATAGGACCCATTGGACTTCTGAACTGCCAATATAGGGGTGTTATAAGGAGAATGGGTGGGTCTGAGAAAGCGTTTCCGCAAAAGATCTGAGATGATGGGTTGAAGACCTCTGAGGCTCGCGGCTGGAAGTGGATATTGGGCTTTATTGGGGAAACGTTGGGGATCTTTAAGGTAGATTTGTACGGGGTCACACTGCGCGAGGGAGGGAGTCTGAGTATCCCAGACTTTGGGGTCTACTAAGTCGGCAGGGACGGGGTAATGAAAGGTTTCTGTGTCGATAGAAGGTTGGGGGGTTTCCGCCTCGATAGGGGGCTGAGGGGATCTTACATCACTAGGGGGCGATAGGGTTTCCTCATCAGCATCAGTAAGGGGTGATGGGTCAGTGGCTTTTGAAACGGTAAGAAGAAAAAATGGGGGAGGAGACGGAGCAAGACGAACCAGAAAGCATAACTGAGCTAGGCAGACTGGAGAATATGATTGAGGCCTGGAATTTGGCCAATATGTCCCTGCCCAATAGGGGCACAGGACACTGAGGCATTACCAGAAACTGGTGGGTGAAGGGATGGTGGTGAAGACAGCAAGACAGCATAGGAGTCTTGCGGGGGCGAATAGCATTTCCCTCTACCCCGACAATAGGGGATGGTGCTATGGTGGTGGGGCCCCAAAACTCCCTCAAGACTGAGGAGGTGGCTCCTGTATCTAGCAGGAAATTTACGGGGCGTCCATCAACGAGGAGAGTAACCCTGGGCTCCTTCAATGCGATGTCAACGGTCGGGAGAGGAGCCCCTGGGCCCCTTCAGTCTTCCGTGGCCAGTGCCAGCAGGCTGGGGTTTGTGACTGGTCCAGCCCCCCTGCGGGAGCTGGGGCAGTCAATGCCCCAATGGCCCATCTTGGAACACTTTGGGCACGGGCGCCTAGGGGGCTTGGGATTAGGGCATTCTCTAGCCCAGTGTCCCTCTTTCCCGCACCTAAAGCAAGGCCCTGGGGGTTCCTCCTGTGTGGACTTATATGCCCCTTTTTTTGAGGCCTGAGCGTCAGGGCCCCTAAGGGCCTGAGCTAACATTTGAAACCTTGATCGCTCAGCCTTGTCATGTTTTAGAAACCTGCGACGTTCAGCGTCCTCTTCACGGTTATGATAGACTTTAAAAGCCGTGGCCAAAATCTCAGTCTGGGGAGTCACAGGGCCCAATTCTAATTTCCTTAACTTAGCTCGAATGTCGGGGTAGCTCTGAGACAGGAAATATGTCATAAGGACTTGACGGCCCCCCTGGGACTCAGGATCTAAATTTGTGTATTTTTGAAGGGCCTTCGTGAGCCGATCTAAAAATTCAGAGGGGGTCTCTTCTCTCTTTTGAATAATGTCCTGTAACTTATCAAAATTAACAGGTTTCTGAGCCGCTCGTTTCAGACCATCCACTATACACGTTAGAAACTGGTCCCTTAAGACCACGTCCCCTGGGGCGTTGTAGTCCCATCGGGGGTCTCTCTCCGGCACTGCCTCGGGACCTATAGGAAAATTCGGGTTCATTCTGTGAGTCTCATCTGCATATGCTCTGGCTTGCTCCCAGACTCGCCTACGCTCCTCAGGAAGTAAGGTATTTGACAAAATAAAGTATGTGTCATGAAAGGTAAGGCTATAGGCTTGAGTGACCCACTGGAATTCTTTTATGTACGTCGTAGGGTCAGTTGTAAAAGAACCCAAGCGAAGCTCAATTTTGGAAAGATCAGACATGGAAAACGGGACGTGGACCCTTACAATTCCCTCCGCCCCAGCGACCTCCCTTAACGGCGCGATTATCTGAGCTGCCTGTTTTCTCGAGCGCGTCATAGGAGGGCTAAACTGCGAAGACGGTAGAGTGGTAGGCGGGTCTGGGAGGGATGGTGCTGGGCCGGTTAGGGCCTGGAGTTGTACGGGAGACGCTGGGGGAGAAACGCGGGCCACGCAATGTTCTCCCGGAGCCGTTGGAGAAAGAACCGAGGAGGGGGCCAGAGCCTGAGGCACCGCGTCTGGTAAGAGACGAGTCTCAGAATCTAAGGGAGTACGGACCGGAGTTTGGGGCTGGGGCAGCGCGCTCGCGCTCTGCGACGGCTGCATGGCTGGAGAGGGCGGGGGAGCCGCGGCTGCAGACTCGGAACCGAGCGGCGGGAACAGCGCGGGCGGAGGAGGCGGTGGCAGCGGAAACAGCTCGGGCGGGGGAGGCGGGGGAGGCGGCAGGAGCTGAGCGGAGCTGGGAACCGGAAATTGAGAGGGCGGGGGTACAGAGGGGGGAGGTTCTGGCAGAGCGGAAGGCGGGGGGCGGGGCGAAGGATGAAGACAACGGAGGGGGAGGATCTAAGCTCGGAAGCCCGCCAATTTCAAAATCTAAAGCCTGGGCTGGGGGAGGGGAAACGCTCCGGAGCAGCCTTCCAGACTGCCGATACGGGGGAGGTGGAGCCTCTAGTCCCGGATCGAACTCGGGGTCAGTGGAAGATGGGGGGGGATCTGGAAACCTATAAGCAAGAAAGACCGTCTCAGGATTGCACCTGGTGCACAAAGAAGGATTGGAACGGAGGAGGAAGAAGGCATCGACATACGGCAACTCCGTCCATCTCTTTGTTTGTTGACAAAAGCTGGAGAGTTCCCGTAAAAGCCGGGAATCTAGGGATCCTGATTCTGGCCACTTATTGGATAGCGGGTAAGAAGGCCAAATTTTTGTACATAGCTTTATTAATTTGGTTTTGTTAATTTGGGGTGGTGGACGCTCGTCTCCTTTCCCGGTCAGGGAACCAAATGTTAGTGGAATTTGCAGGAAGGGACTGAGGCTCGAACTGTCGTATAGGAAAAGGAAAGGGGTTTATTGAATTACCAAAGAAACACGCGGAGGGGATGAGGACAAACCGCGGGGAACGGAGGGGAGCTGGAGCACGCGGGAACGGGAGTGGGGAGCAGGAGCAGGGAGCCGCAGGAACCAGGTGAGAACAGGAACAAAAGGGGCGATTTCAGTCCGGGGCTGGCTTAAATAGAGTAGGGGTCATAAAACCCCCTTGGAGTGAGTCCTTGTCCTATAGGCCAGCAGAGGTCATGGGGGGAGGTAGTGGTAGTGGACAAGGGTCTTGCTGGTCAGGTTTTGGTCACGCTGAGGATCTCGGGAGCCGTAGTTTTCACAAGGCACCTGGAAAGGTGTGGCCTTCTGCCTGGGAGGTGTGGCCTTCTGCCTAGAACCAACAGCAGGAACCAGCAGGGCTTAAAGACAGGAAGTCCTGGTACCTCCGGAAGCCAGCAGCTCTGTTTTCTCATCTGGCTGTAACCCTTCCTTCTAACCTTAACATCTGTCAGCAAGATCCACCTGGGTCCTTGCATGAGGAGAGCCCACCTCAGGCGGAGCTTACTGGTGCTAATTTTAACCCCCAAGAGAATGGAGTGCCTTCTGCTGGAATGGGGCCAGATCAGCCCAGGAAATGGGGCTCCATGTATAGCTGTTGCTTACCCGTGGAGGAAGTTGGGTGTGGGTGGGTGTAGAGGCAATTGTTCATACGTGCTGGAGGAGTTTTCAGATTTTCAGCTGCTCATTTTAGTCCCTTAACTTTTTAATACCTCTTATGATTCTTCTTCTGTTTGCTTTTTCACTCTCATTCATCTATTCAACCCACACTGATTGACCGCCTACGTAATATACAACAGGAGTGCCGAGCTGGTCAGAATAGGGACAGTTAATGACACTATGAGGCATACAATCATGAGCACATGCATATTTATATGTTGATATTAAGGAAGTAATGGCACACAGGATGATTTAAATCGGAAGGCTGCTAAGTGCTAGAAAGGAGAAATAGCAGACAGCTAAGAGAGCTTAAGGCAAGGGGACTTGGCCAGGTCTGAAGAGTCAGGGAAACTTAGAAGTTTTAGATAAGAATAAGCAGTATTTGGGCTGGGGCTTTAGCTCAGTGGTAGGGCACTTGCCTAACATATATGAGTCACTGGGTTCAATCCTCAGCACCACATAAAAATAAATAAAAATATAATAGTATTGTGTCCATCTACAACTAAAAAAAAGGAATGAGCAGTATCTGGTCAAGCAAAGAAGAAAGAGAATTTTAAGCAGAGGGGGATGTATGTTCAGATACCATAAGAGGACCAAACAGAAGCTTGAGGGATGGCTGATGGGGTTGGGGTTAAGGTCCATTTTTCAGAAATAAATTTGGAAATTTCCCACAGGTTGGTTTTTTCTTTGACTTGGACATAGGGGTCCATCATCACAGGCTAATAGAACTTATAGTTCACTAAAATGCTAAATTTGTGATCTATGTTTCAGGGAATGATGGTGCTGCTGGAATCATAGTGGTTTTAAGCACTTACTGCATCAAATTCAATGCTACACACTTGGCACTATCTCCTTTAATTCTCTTAGCAGCCACGGGAGGGCACTGCTATTATTATGTCCAATTAATAAAAAGGGAAACTGAGGTCATCCTTTTAGGATTTAGTTGTGCTGAAACAGAAAAAGAGTTAGGTGTTGGGCTTCCAAGCGGCTGACACATAGGATCATGGACACCGTTCTTTCCCATTGTTTAGTCAATGCAGCACACTGGACTTCAGAGGCGGAGAGAAATTCTGCCATTTGAGCAGGTAATATAAAACCTGCTCCAATTGAAGCAAATTGACGACATTACTCAAAGGCAAACCGAAAAGCCCCATCTATGCTCACTCCCAAGGGTGAGTTAGTTGGCATGTGCAGTGATATATGGGAAGGTACTTTTCTGGGTTAAGATAAAAACTCCTGGTATCACGTCACGCTATCGGGCATCCCATCTCAGACTCCTTGTGCCAGCCCTGCAACCTGAAATACTCAGTGGACAGAAATGAAACTTTATAGAAATTCAGTGATCATCATCCTTATCAGATGAATGTGATGCCATCAGAATGATTTTAGCATCCCTGGGAAAAAGAGATTTACCCAGAGAGGTGCAAGAGGAAAGGCTGAGAATTGTAGGGTCATGGTTTTGCTGCCAGACTGCATGGGCAAGTCGGCTGGAAGATGACCCAGTAATTAAGATCCTGCTCGAACGTATGCTGGTCAGTCCTAACAGAAGCACCGACATGGGAAACCAGATGGGAACCAGAGAAGGAAGAGAAAAGTGAAAGACAAGAGTAGCACTTTCTAGCCCACAGGGCACAGAAAGAGATCTGCATCCACCCAATGCAGATCTGACCAATAAACATGAAAGCAGATCCCAGGTATTAATTGATTTTTATCCCAATCTGTGCAATTAATCAATATTTTATATGTGAACATATGCTCCTGTGTTGCTAGCTTATTTAATTGACAGTTGTAATCAGCAGGACACCAGTTGTTCAAACCCACATTCTTCATCCCCAGATCTGGGAAGAAATGTGGCAGGGGGACACAGGGAACAGGGACATGGACAGTGTCAGGTCTGAGACCTCAACATGTCAGTTACTTCCAACAAACTTGGGCAAAGCAATAAAAATGTCAAGGCACATGCATATATTCAAAATGAACAGGGAGCACTGTACTTTTGTCATTATTTAGAAGAATGGTTAAAATTTGTGGGGTTGAGGGAAGGGGGTGGAGATCAATTACAGAGTGCTTGCCTACCATACACAAGGCTCTGGGTTCGAGTCCCAGCACCACTAAGTACATACATAAATAAATACCATGGTTGTTACAGTGTGAGACATTTCTTTAATTCTGTGTTATTCCTACTTGTACCGGGCCTGCAGGACGTCGTGCCCTTAGATATGTTATTCATGGAGCGGTGTCCCACTCAGTGCTAATGTGCTTTATTATTTCTTGATGGAAAAGGAAAGTGTACCTTTGATCTCTCTTTCCTAAAATCTTCTGCCTGAATCATTGAACCAATTGTGTTCTTCCAGTAACTCTTGTGTGCAAGAAATCTACAAAGTCATACCTCATATTCCTCTGCCTTTTAACTTTGGCAGAGTTCTAGAAACCCTTCTTGATCTGGTTAGCTAAAGGCCTGTGGAATCTGATCCTTGTTGCTCAAAAGAAAAAAGAAAATTGGGGACAGTATCACTATCCACCATCGACATAGACAATGTCCAGATGGAAAACGAAAGTGAAGGGAAACTGCCCCACACTTCAAGTATGTAAGTTCTGAAGTCCTGTTGCTGTCCCTTGTATTGGATGTTCACATTTTGAACATGTGTTTATCAGCCCAACTTGTAACAAAAGAAATGTTTCTCAGCCTGGATGTTTGGCAGTATTTTCTATGTTTCTGTGTTTAAATTGGCTCTAGTGATTTTACATTAGGATGAATTTTCAGAACTTGGAAATAGAAGAAGATTTAACTATAATTCATTCGTGAATCTGAGTCTTAAGGGGGAAATAACCTTACTTGGAAATAGAGTAGTAATATTCTGTAAAGTTAATAAATATCCACCCTCTATCTTGGGGATAAGGAATTGCAAAACTAAGATTTTATGAGACTTTATGATTAAAGTGAACATTTTAGCCAAACTGAGCAGAAATTTCAGATAAACACCAAAATTGAAGGAAAGTTTGGGTGTTTAAAATATTTGGCTATATCAGTCAATGCAGACTCTCAAAGTCTCAAGTGTAAATGAGTCTTTGAATCCCACCTATCTCATTTGTGAAGTGGACTGAAGAATAACAGCTGCTTGTCTGCTATTTAAAGTTGATTTTAAGAATAGCAGAGATAGTGTATGAAAAAGCCCATTTGAAGACTGAGAAAAAGTAGTTAATAGTCAGGCAATGGTAAAGTGCAGAGCAGTCTCTCTAGTTTGTGGGTGAATGAGGTTCCTGACTGTGACAGATGTGCCGACTGATTGGGTTGACTTGCACATGTAGCTATCTGCCCAGCTATACAGGTGCAAGACACTCTTCTTCCTCCTTCTCTTGCAACAAATCATTCTTCTCCTTATCATCATCTCACATTTATCCCTTATTTTTTCTGTGCTAAGGTCTTTATGTAGATTAAACCTCACAGCAAACTGTCAAGGTGGGCTCTTTTAGAATTATTATGCAGGGTAAAGTGGTAGAAGCTTATGAAAAGTAAAGTAACTTGCCCAGGTAGGAATTGGCAAGCCTGGCATGTGAGCTGAGCCAGTGGTCTTAACTCCTGCAGAATCCCATCTCCAGCTTGGGAGAGATGGGAGCTAAGGTTGGAAAGGGAAAGTCAGCCAGACTCAGAAGGGTGGACTTGACCCTGTAGGCCAAATTTTGAAAGCTGATGTCTTAGGAAGATTAATCTAAGTCTGGGCATGTAGAGTAGCCTGTGCTCATCATTAGTAATCAGATAGCAGAAATGAATCACAAACAGGCAAGTCTGAGTGTTTGCTTTTCTCAGTCCAGATAGAACAGCTCAGACCCTGAAGAGTAAATTTTGAGGAAGTCCAGTCAGTACATCATGAAGTTTAGGAAGCAGAATGGCCACTCCTCTCTGCCTATCTTGTGGGGTCCATTTGGCAACACACATACCTATGCCTGTGACATCACGGATCATCACCATGGAAACATCTGTGCTGTAACTGACGTGGAATTGCAGCATCCCTGAACATGTCAGGGAGGAGAGGAAACTGCCTCAAAATGATAAGACTCTATAATGAAAGTTCACTCAAACATGTTAGCAGTAGCATCCTTGGTTGTGGAGAGAAATATAAGCAGAACTATTCAGAAAGGCACAAAGCACCTTGTGGCCATTATTAAAGGTTGGGAAGAGTTGATTTTAAAATACTGCTCACATTCAAAACAAGGTTTTTTAAAAAAAATCACTATCTATGCTGTCTTGCATGATGACAATAGAAATCCTTCAGGAACAGGAAGCTCTTCTCCCAAAGCACTTATAGAATATCTCATGCATAGCAGAAGAAGGCCATGTGGGGGCTTCCATACTATGAAGAGAGAGGCCTTTAGCACTCAAAAGCAGAATTGATCCTGGTTGTGTTTTGTGTTTATCATTTGATGAGTCAGTGGCCCTTATTAGTTGTGTGATGACAGAACTTATTAACTGAAAGATGATTCTTGACTTCTGAAGATATATGTAAGTTGCACACTGGTAGATAATGGATGGAATCCAGCCTTTGGCAATATGTAAGTTTGATCTGCATGGTATTTTAATAAATTATATATTTGTTGCTGACCATTAAAAATAGAGATTTTTACATGAAAAGCTTAACTCAGGACTTGTGTCCCTTTTGGATGGGGCACACACTGTGTATTCCCACCACTCCTATGGTATTGCATCCAGACCAGTTCATTAACTTAACTTCTTACCTGGCCCTGATAGCATTTGCTTTTGTGATCCTTGTTGGAGGGATTAGAGATTCATTATTCTTCGCACAGTTCTTGGCATATGAAGGGCACCCCATAAATTGTAGCTCCAATTATTCTTTAATGCATACCTGCTCCAAATTTGGTCCTAATAACAATACTATCCACTAGAAATTGCTGGGATAATGGAAGAAATCTATCAATGTGCTGTCTAATATGATAGTCACTGGCCACCATAGAAACTGACCCCTTGAAATGTGGCTGGAGTGAGAAAAGACTTTCAATTTAATATTAATTAATTTTAAACTAAATTTAAATAGTTGCATGTGCTGGTGGCTTCTACGCTGGGCAAGGCAGTTTAAGCAATGGGATTTCTAAATAAGTGTGCTTGTTCAGGATAAGATGTGGAGGATAGCTGACAGGGCTGTAAATGTGAGCATGTCTGTATTCCAGAAGATGATTTACAGTGGGTGCCATCCCTTAGGGTCATCTACTTCAGGAAGGGATACATTCTTATTAACTGACTAAAAGTCTTGCTATCAAATCAAAGGCATGTGTTTACAAAATGTTTATATGCACATTACTATCAATAATTGTTAGTCATCTAAGCTTGAATGGGAGGTTTCCCTACTCTCTGTCCTCTGGTGTTCAGTTAAGGACAGTGCTTAAATACAAGAACTATAACTGTATGTGAAAATGTCTAAATCATTTGACAAGTTGCTTGGCTGTACCATTCATGGCAGTGTGGAGCTAAGAGCCAGAGTGACCACAGGTACTATGGGAAGCCCATGAATCCTGCCGAGGTGCCAGAGGGACCCTTTGTTCTCAGGGCTGAGGCCGCACAGGCTGCCATCTTGTGGTTTCCATCACAAACACACTGAGCACACGTGACCAATCATGTTGCTCTGAACCAGCCTCCCATAGGATTGGAAAAGATCCTTTTTGCAGGCAACTGGTTCACTTATTTGCATGTGATTTGCTTGGGCATCTTGTCTTGGTTCTTCTCCACCAAGCCCAGCACTCTGAGACCTCCTTTTGTCTTTGTTATGGACTTGGGAACTCCAGAACCGTTGACCAGGCTCTGGCCTCCTGGCAACTCAACAGATTTCTGTCCCGAGACTTGCCCTAAGCCAACTCTTCCAGCTGTTAAGTTAACCCCACTGCTTCTGGGGACATGTGCACAGAAGGACAAAACAAAGATCAGCTTCATTCAAGAAGAAGCTTGGAATCACAGCCTCCCCATTCCTCACCCCAGCAAAAAAGAGCTTCCTTAAAAACAGAAAACCTGATAAGAATGATAGAAATAGTTGTTGTAGATAATTTATCAAATGATGACTAATGCCAATCTTCTTGTAATGGAAAGAGCAAAACATGCATGAATATCATCTGCTCGGATTAGTCATCCAATGGAAATGATATACCATCTATTCTCAGAGCAAATTGTGCTGAGGGGATGCCAGGTCATCCTGTTTTATCTTTGTGGGCAAATGTCAATGTGCACCCCTATTATGATAGTGAACTGAATGAGTCCTAGAGTTCCACAGGAAGAGGAAGACAAAACCCTCTGGCAAGAAAAGCAGATTTTGCATACTTTAGAATTTCTTCTTAGCAGAATTCTTGGCAAAAATGTTTTCTAGAAAAAAGACTAAGGTCGTATCAACTGAGACTAACTAGTGAAATGTTAAATTATCTGCATGCATCTATATTTTTAATGCTGCATTTAGTCCTGTTCCCAGACATAAGGAGGCTAAAATTCATATTCAGATAAAGAAAGGCAAACCTTGGTGACAGATGGAACAGAGTTTAGCATAAAGGTTTAATCCTATCAGGCCGATTCCTGTATGGCCATCTGGATGAACCAGCACACACATTCAAGGCCTGTTAAAAATACGACTCAAGCCAAGATTAACGTCACAGATTTTCCACTAGACTTGCTCATATTTGACTTTATGATTTCCCAGGCCCAGGAAGATTGCCTGGGAATAAAGACTTTTGAGCATTCTTTGAAAAAGCAGTTCCATGGATTTTTTTTTTTAACCTGAAAATTATTTCCCCTTTTTCACAATATTGGGTGTCCATTTTTAGAAGGTTATTTGTTTCCTTTTCTTCCCTGGCTTTCATGTCTTAAACTTTTCTTACAGCAGGAGAATTAGGCTAAAAATAATTTTGTGCATAAAAGTTCTCCTTGTTGGGAAGAAAAGAATTATTTACTTATTGTATAATCAGAAGCAAGTGAATTTACTATTGTTGCAATAAATATCACAATTGAATCCATGAATAATTCATTCTGAGAGTTCTCCTACCCTCCATGACAGTTTTTCCCTTTTGCTTTGCAATGGAGTGGCTGACAGTCATAGAACAAGAGAAAAAAAAGAAAAGAAAAAAAAAAAAAAAAAAAAAAGAAAGCACGAATGCACAAACAAACTGATGGCAGTATTTGCCTTTTGCTTTTTTAAAATTAATATTTTGTACACTTTAATTTTAGATTTGGCAGATCAAACATTAGGTAGAAAACAGTGCATTTGCCCCTCCTTGAGTCATAAAATTCTGAGCTTCTGCGGTGTATTTAACAAACAATTTTTTGCATATTATGAAACAATGCTATATTGCATGTCACTAAATCAAAAAGCCTTCAACAAATCTTTCAAGTGCAATTTAGAAGTTACAGGTACATCAAAATGTCAAGACTTTTCACTGCTAAATTGTAAAATAACTCTGAATAGTGAACCTGAACAGAGTTCTGGATCTCAGACAGACAAATTCAGAAATCCAAAAGCGCTTGCCCTGGAATATTTCAAATTATAATTTTTGTACCTGCATTTCCATTTATCCCTTGCTCAGGTGCTGTGTCTACTGATTGCCAAGGTCTTTTTCAACTTTAGAATAAGAAAGCTGCAAAATGAACAGGAAGTACATAGGATTTGGGCTTGGTCTTTAATGCAAGCAACATAGTTTGGAACCCTCTAAATGTGGGTTCTCTAGATGAACACCATCAGGTTAGTGCTACCTGATATAGACGGACGTTGAAGCAACATTTCTATCTGGTGACTATAATTTTTTTTTCCTTTTTTCCTTTTCTGTGGGAGCCATTAATGCTGTCAAAGCAAAGAGCTTTCTTGCCAAATGAAGTCACTTTGGAATAAAGGATGAAAAACACTTGAAATTCTCAATCTCTTCATTTAATATTTAATAGGTTTAATTGCACTTGGTATTGAAAAATCTCTGTATCGTGGGTTACATTTCTCTTTAAAGTGACAAACACCACATACACATACACCAGGCCAGGGTGTGGGGAGAGAGAGACTGACTCTTGCATATATAATAAATGATTCTTTGCAAAATGTAATATCTAGATATTGTAGAGGACAGAGCAATAAATGCAGACCAATAACAAAACAAAATAAAAACCCTAATAAACAATAAAATGCTTAACTGCATAATGCAATTACTGAAGATAATAAAAAAAGATAGAAACAAATCTATAATAACTCAAGTCAAGGCAACAGCATGTGTTACAAAGACCGCCACACCTTGAGTGAAGAGCCTGTCAAAATTGTTTGCTTACCAGCTGAGTTTATGTTTGTTTGTAAATCGGCTGGAGCCTATGGTCATATTAGCTTTCTGAAAGTGAAGTTGGCACCCACTCGTGCTAGAGTTCAGGTCAGGCTTCATAACTGCTACTCATTTCTAAGAAATCCAGCTGGAGGAACGTTGATCCAAGAACAAATCCGCCTCCTGTACATGGTGAAAATGCAGAGGGCCATTCTTCCAACTGGTGACCACCCCCTCTGTTCGTCCTGCTTCCTGTCTACTAGCTGCGACTTTCAGGATCAAAAGAGGAGAGTTTTGGTGCTACGGGACTATGCGCAGTTGGAAAAAGTCATTATTTCACTCAAAAGACCAGCAAACCCAGTTGTTCAGATTGAGTGGGAAAACTGACTCTAGGCATTGAGGTCATAGGGGTCACTTTGTATCCCCATAAGCTTCCGGGATGGCGTTGCTCCTAAATACATCATCTCTAAAACCAAGGAGATAAAAAGGAGCAAGGTTTTTGAGGTCACAAATATCCTGTAGAAATGAGCTGAGGTCAGAGGTTCCACAACATTTTCTGACAAATCTCTAAAGTTGGGACAATAATGATAAGGTCAGTTCCTTTGGCTGAAAAATTTCTGAAAAGTTCTCTATTAATATTCATCCTAAACAAGTGAAGCCCCTGAGAAAGACAGAGAGGGAGAGAGGGAGAGGGAGGGAGGGAGGGAGGGAGGGAGGAAGGAAGGAAGGAAGGAAGGAAGGAAGGAAGGAAGGAAGGAAGGAAGGGAAGTAAAGGAGGAGGAAGAGAGAAATTCTGCTTTGAAAGGACTGATGCCAAATCCACCTACTCAGTGCATTCAGCTGAATATGTTGGCAAGTAGCATAACTGGAAATTCTGAAGAAAGTTCTACAATAAAGGATATAATTTAGAGTGATCAGAGTATGGAATGTCTAAGTAAAAAAATAAACTCCAGTTCATGGAGAGCCAATGATAATAATAATAAGCATGGCACATAGTAGAACAAAACACAAATGGGCATTTCTTGGAAGTCCATGAGGTATCACCTGTGTGGGAAGCACAACTAAGAAAGGGCCAGTGCCTGTTTTAAGGTTGCACTAAAGAGTAGATGTGGAATTTGAACAGCTAGAGCCCTTGACCACTCTCAAATACTATAATTCTCCAGATGTTAAAATCAACATAACATAATTTCATCTTTCTAGCTTTATTCAGATGCTAATAAGGGCTGATGGCAGTGTCCCTGCCTCTCCCGCAAGATTCAGCTACCTGCTTTGTAGAAATGCTCATTAATAGTGCTAGGTCACAGAATGCTAGACAAGGAGTTGACATCTTCTCGCTTGCTGCACAAGATGGAAATGGAAAATGACCCTATGCCACTTCAAAGTGGAATTTCTTCTTGAGGGTTAGAACAGGATTAGAAATTTCCTAAATTTGCACATTTTGCCAACTCAGTGTTGTTCTCCCAGTGTATTTAAAAAAACCAAACAGTGCATCTCTAATTAGTCTTCCATAACTGGGCAGGCGTCCACTGTCACACAAGCCTCATTTTGGGGATGAGATATGATAAATGCTGAACCCAGGTCTTCTGTATGGCTACCCCAAACAAGTGAGGTATTGATCACAGCACAAAGAGATTTCAGAGGCAAAAGCAAGAGCAGCCCCAGGATCCGGCTGATAGCCCACACACACCACTAATTCACCTCAATGGGCAGGCACCTCTGCGCTCAATTAACCCTTATTCCCAAGGCCACCCATAAACCCCGAGGTAAACATGGCTCTCCTGGCCCTTGCTTTCTATCAATGAAATAGATCATTTCTATTGGAGGCCCAGCTTATAAATTCCCCTTGCTAATAAAGAGCCCGGTGCTTCCAGGGCAAGCAGGCAGGCATTCGAATCTTGTAACATTGATTCTGTAAACCAGAAAATTTTTAACTGCTGAGGGCATCCATGATTCCTTCTGCCTTCCGAGGCTATTGGAAGGAAATAGAAATGCTGTGGAGGTGGAGCAGGTGATGGCAAATGTCCCTGGGTACAGCTGTCTGCACACAGAGCATTGGTTGTTAAATATGCACTGGAGGCTGAAAGATTCCTTTTTTTTTTTTTTTTTTTTTAATTCCCCCCCCCCCCCCCTCTCCTTTCCTTCTTACCATGACCATTGTTCAGAAGCAAATTGGAAATCTGGTAATTAGGCCCTGACTCACGGTGTAGTATTAAAGTCCTGAGCCAAAGTTCAACACCCTGAAATGAAATTTAAACCAATTAATCTGTTAGATTTTTATCGCTTGTCCGTGTTTTCTCAGCAATTCCCCCAGCACGTGGCCTTTGATCAACTCTCATACAAACGCTAAAATGTGTGCCTGCTGCTAGCAAGATGGGGTGACATTAACATGGTACTCATAAAACAATCAGAGCAGAGGAGCCCTCAAACAGGGAGGGCATAGTAATATTTAATAAAAGCGCACACATAATCTTCAGAATTAGCATTTTGTGCCTTGCAGTACCTTGGGGAGAAGAGCTTTTATTTGTGGAGTGATCATTATTATAACAAAGAAGAGCTACCTAATAATTTCCACTTTAACTCTGCAATGTGCCATGAGCATTTCAGAGCCATTATGCTAAACTGGTGGGGTAATCATGTTATTGTCATAGTCTGAAGGAAGGAAAATCTCCTCTACTTTGGTGGCTGGTGAGGGGTGGGGGAGGATTAATGAAAAGAAGCAAGCAAAAAAAAAAAGAAAACAACCCAAAAAACCTAAACTTTTATTTTTAATGAAATTTAGAATCAGAAATTGGCTTCTTGTCCTTGTGGCTACAGTATAAAAATGTATTGGTAAGGAAGAAAGAATCTTTTTTTAATTAAATTAAGAGTTTACTGGTAAAAGTTGTTTGTATTCAAACATACCTCCCTCATTCGCTATTCCCTAATATTTTCTTGGAGATGGAATTGTACTGATTATTGTGTCTCTGGGTGTAAATGAACTCTTTTGTAAATTTTTTCACTCTCAAATTCTGCTGCATCCATCCACTTATGACTATTAAAACATGGGCTTTCTCTGGTGTACCTCTGCTTTCCTCTGGGTATCTTAAATGAAAGAAAAACAGGTCACTGGCTATTTCCAGTGTTCTTTGAGCATCCTCAGACAAAACTTACCCCAAAAGAGGAGGGATGGAGAGGCTCAGGGTCTGTCAGTTGTTGGCACAGCTGATTCGGGTGGTTTGTTTGTTTTTTAGTGTCAGTTTGCTCTGAAGAGAACAACTGTTGTTGAGTGTCCTGCTGTGATTTAATTTTTTATTATTATGATATATTACATTAATATATGCTCATCCAAAAAATTCAAACAATATAAATGTCAATAGAGTCAAACTTACTAGCCTCCCTTTTCTGTCAAACCCACTCTAGTCACAGTTCCTTTTCATGAGGATGTACTGGGGACAGTTGATATTCATCCTTCCTTCCATACCTTTGTCTAGCATACCTGTTCACATGAGGTTGCACGTGCACACATGTACACACAAACACACACACACACACACACACAAAAACCCTCACTCATGCACATACAAGCTTATACATATCATTTTAAAAATAAGCAGGATCACACTATTCATTAGTTCACAATTGCCTTTTTCACTTAATTTTATTTTGACATCTTGCCATGTCAGTTATAGAATTTTTCATCTGTTCTACTAAAATTCTATTATACATAAAAATGTCCTATAGTCTATTTAACCATTCCTCCATTGATGACACCTATCCTCTTGAATTTTTTTGCTGTCAATACTGCAGGGAACTTTTGGATACATCTGCTTTGGGCCAAAATTGCAAGTATCTCCTGGTTAGTTTTAGTCTGGCAGGTTTATTTGTGGCTAAGGTACAAGTGCTAAATGACAGCCTGTCAGTTAAAGCCAGTCCAGAAACGTGTTCAGTAGATTTTTAAAAATATATTGAATGAATCCAACATTTGAAGACTGGGAAACTTCATACAATAATCTAGATTCTTGGCTTCTTTGGAAAGATGGGAAACCTGACCTACTTGAGCCTACATCAGGTGGTGTTCCCAAAGGCTGGAGCTGAGCGCTGCTGTCACCTTTAAATGGGCATGTGCAGTACAAAGTATCCTCACCACCCCCCACTGCTTCCCCAGTGCTGAGTGGCAGGCCCTTCTTCTTTTGCTAGTTCTAGTGCCCAGAGCAGCTTGCTGTCTTTGTGTTTCTGGCCTTACCCTACATGGGTCTGTGAATTCTTAACAAGGGCCCATAGGCCTGATTCCCTATAACTAGTTGTATTATTTTCTACTTGTGTTATGGGAATTTGGGGGTTCTTCATTTTGAGAGACTATCCCATGCATGGTTTGTAATGGGCATCTGTGACCACCAGTTATTAAATGATGATGGCATCCCTTCTGTACCCTCTCTCCCAGTGGGAATGAACCATAGAGCTTCTTCTCGAGACTAGTATGACCTGACAGGTGTATAGGAGCAACCTGAGAACCCTCTGAGGTCCCAACTTAGAAGTGCTGCCTGACTTACCTGTTCTATGAATGGTTTATAATCCAAGTAGAGGAGAGAGGATGGTGTCAGGGGAGAGGTAGGATGGGTGCAGTGTGCCACTTGGCCTGGGTGCTTCTCTCAAGGCCTTTTTCTTCAAAAATCTAAGAAGATGGTGTCACCAATTGTTTCCCCATTAGGTTCTGGCTTGGTGCTCTTTCTTTCCTCTGACTCATTGACATTCATCCTGGCTTCTGAGCAGGTGCTCATAGTATCTGAAAACATGACCATTTTCCTTAGGAAGAGATTGAAAGCATGCACATTCATGCATGCTTACACGCCTTCTCTATCTTAAAAATAACAAGGGGAGAAAAAAAGGGATGAAGTCCAGTGTAAACCAGCAGGTCTTGGCCATTGCTATTGTAAGGACTTCCTGTAGGAGGGTTTACCTGAGATCCATGAACACACCCTTCCCCTCTTCATGTGCAACGGTGAGAAACCTGGAGGAGACCCTACTCATCTAAATAGATATATCTGCATGATTAAAAAATAAACACTAACAGAAATCCCCAAGACAATACAGATAATAAACATGAAGTCCATTTTGTGGTGTTCCAGGGTAACCACAGGGTCAGCGTTTAATGAAACCACTGGATTTCATACTTTGCCATTAGGCAGGATTCTTAAGCCAATATGCAGTATTTCTCAGAAGTATCCAGAGAGATAGCAACACCTTTTCTATTCTACTCTGGCAACTAAGTATATTGAGTTATAAGTGAAAAAAAAAAAGTTAAAGATTTTGGGAAATTAACAAACTATTTCTAAACTGTTTATATTTTAAGAACTTTACATAATTGTTGAGTGTTGTTTATCTTCTAAGTTGCTTGAAGTCATATATCCTATTTTACCATTGGTTCAGGAGCACTTAATCGTGCATTTTAGTCTTTTTAGTTTTAAAGAAAGCTTTTGTTTGCGAAAAAGTCCCATGCCTGTGGAACATTGATCACAGCCCCCATGTGTGTAAAATTTAAAAAAAAACAGGCAAGAATTCTGAAGTCAAGTCATGAATCATTTCCATTTTCTTGATTAGTTATTTTGTTTGGGGGATAAAGTGGAGGAGCATAAAGTCAACCGAACAGCCTTGTTTTAGCTGCAGATGCATTGCCATAAGCTCAGCCAACATGCGATGTTTACTTTGGATATTTCCAAATTTCTCTGTGCAATTTTTAAAGATGAATTTGAATCAGAACCAAACCCATTCTCCTTGTTTGTGTGGTGGCACGTGAGCAATGGTCCCACCGGGATGGACTTAATGTTTTCTTTCCTTCTTGCAAAAGTTAAAGCATGACATTTTGCCAAATTTGACAAAAGTCCAATAATTTTTTTGCCAGTTCTTTTCCCCCGTTAAAATTAACTGGAGCTCTCATTGGCTTTAATGCTTGGACAGTCAGTCTTGAATACTTAATAAACTTTTTTATTAAAGAGGAGGGTCTTGTTCCCTCTTCTTGAACAATATCTTCCTTACTTTAGATTTTGCTTTGTTGCTGTTCATGAAAGTAATCAGAAGAAAGGCATGGCATCGTGGAGTTAAAAACTCTCAGTGGCCCCAAGGTGCCCTCAGAGAGATTTCAAAACATCATCCAACAATTACATTGATGCCTAGCAATTCTGTTGAAAGGATGCCATGCTCATTAGGCAAACCACCTCCAGTCTGTTTGGAACCCCAGTATGTACAAACTATTTCCCATCTCCAAGGGCCATTTACAATGAAAAGAGAAGAGATATGAAATTTTGAAAAAATTGGTTGTAGGGTTTTAAGCCTGGGAAACACAACAAAGCAAAGGTCACAGGGAGTCTGTGGCTCAGCCTTGCCTCTGCTATTTGGTTGCATAATTCACCCTGAGTGACCTGTTTTGCATCTTTAAAATGGGATCCATGACATTTATTTGAAAAAATTCTAATGATTTTTAATGAGGAATGTTCCTATGTTAGTGTTATAGACAGAAGGCATGGAGCAAAAATGATTCCTGCTCTGGCCTTCGTTTTCTTAGCTTCCCATTGGACAGAAATGTTTCTCTAAAAATGTGTAAGTTTTCTTTTCAGGAGACAGCTTTAATTATCAAGCAATTCTGTAAGATTTCCAGTGCATTCCAATAATTCATCCATTTTTTAAAAATCACTACTAGCATTTTATAAATTCAATTTCATTCCTTTATTATATTTTATAAGGTTTCAAGCTTGATAAAGATTTGGGTATAAATATGTATCTTAAGAGAGATAATGAAAAGAATACTGAGAACTGAGGCTGCACCCTTGGTTTTAGGTCCTAATGTGGCTGAGAAAGGCTGAGATCTTGAGGGACTTTCTGTTAGTGAAAAGATAAAAGATTTTTTTTTCTTTTTCTCAAGTCTCCCATCATTAAAGTTTGGTTCTAACGGCAGTCTCCTTCTCTTTTTCATGTGTGTTGAAAAGCAGCTACTCCCTGTATCAAAGCCATCAGCCCCAGTGAAGGATGGACCACAGGAGGCGCAACTGTGATCATCATAGGGGACAATTTCTTTGATGGGTTACAGGTCATATTCGGTACCATGCTGGTCTGGAGTGAGGTAGGTGTTGTCTGAACATTAATATCTAATGGCTTGTTCTAGTTGAAGATACTGTCTATACTTGAATTTATAATAGAACGTGTAGCATTTTGTGGGGCTGCTCTAGGTGGGCCAGCTCCAATCTACAAGAACTTTGGGAAACTAGGAAAGATGGGTTGAGTTTATCAGGAGGCCTGGCTTTCCACTGGGGTAACTTCTGTTCTCTGGCCCATAAGCACTGGAAAAGCTCTGTTTTGTAAATTGCCCTCTTAGGCTTACATGGAGTGGAGGTCCTCTTGTATACTGGGAACCAAAAGAAGGTGCAAAGTAGCAAAATATATAGGAAAAGCTACTTTAGCAAGGTAGCAGTCTGAGGAATTCCATATGCAGAGTCTAGCATGGCCTGACCTTCAAAGACCACTATTTAAATGACGTTACTAATCCAGGTGCAGAGGGTTCTTGACTCGGAGATGACTCAGAGAATGAGTGATTCACTAGGGAACTTAGAACACAGAACTTACTGTGGCTTTTTCCACAGTAGAGATTTACAGCTCTTGAGCACCTTGGGATGTGACTTCATCCATATGACAGTGACTGCGTTCTATCTGTGCAGTTCTTTCTAAGCTGCCAGTTGACTTGTCTAGCAATAACCAGCATAAGCTTAAGATCACAAAACATGAACATCACCTTTGCATAGATGCCATGGTGACCTTGCCTTTGTTTTTTGAATTCTGAGCATTGATTTCTCAGCCAGCATGCTCAGAGTCCCATTCTTCTCTACCACACTATAGAGTAAAACCAGTGTTAGTGCTGCAAGAGACCAGAGTTCATCCAGCTGGTTTCACAAGTAGTTATATTAACCCCTAAACTTGATTATGATCTGGGGTCTTTATATAGATCATCTCACTTTTTCCTCTATACCACCAAGTAAATATCCTCAGATGTCTCTTTTCTGGATAAGCTTCGTGAGACTTAGAGATAAATAATTCAATAACTAGACAGCAGCTTCCCAGAGTCCGTGGACTAAGTGATGTGTTTGTTGCCACACAAAGAGGTCAGAAGCAGACCTGGAGCTAGAACCCACATTCTCTGCTTCTGCCTCTGGTTGTCTTCCCTTGGAAAAGCAGTTTAGATAGCACATGTGCTTTCCGTTTAGCAAGGCCGCAGGGACGAGCAGAGAGTGAAGACTGTGCTAGTCGGGTGTGCTGATCCAGCTGAACCTCCCAGGGGGTCTGTTCTTTCTAAGGCTGCCCCGTGTGCTTCTCACTGGCAGCAGCCCACTGGGTCGAGCTCCCTGCCAGCTCGTGCTGCCCCTGCCATTGCATTTCCCACTCAGCCAACAAGAGGTATGCATTTGGCCAGAGAATCGAAGTTCTCATAAAGCTGCATCAGAAATGAGCTTTCTTAAAAAATATTTTTAGTTGTAGCTGGACACAATACCTTTATTTTGTTTTTTTTTTTTTAATGTGGTGCTAGGGATCAAACCCAGTGCCTCACATGTGCTAGGCAAGCGCTCTACCACTGAGCCCCAGCCCAGCCCCCAGAAATGAGCTTTTTAATGCCTCCAACCATTATGCACGTTGGAGCATTCCAGGAGTGAAAGGTGGACTCTGCCCTGCTGCTCACTGCGCCGTGTCCTCCAGTGGCAGTGCAGGTGTGAATGAGAAGCCGCAGAGACCTGGGCTGTTCTGCTGCCAGCCTGCTGTCCTCATCCTGCCGTGAGCAGTGGGCCTCACAAGGACAGCCTCTCCCAGGTCTCCTGAGCCGTAGCCTTTCCCCTTCCTGACCTTCTCTCTGTTGCTTATCATGGAAAATGGGAGAGAGGAACGATGAGGCTTTGATCCAGCTCCCTCTGGTGCCTCCACTGCCCAGCCTGTGTGGGCGCCAGGCAGAGCCTGCACGCCAGCGCTTTCCCCTTTGCCACCTCCAGACTGCCGGCAGCTGTGGCTGTGTCATGACTACCACAGCCCTGTCCTGGGGGACACCTACCGTCTCATTTCCAAACTATTTGAGCAGACATTCGTTGAACATGAACAAGTCCCCACAGCATTCCATGGGTGTCTACATGGAGGACTTTCAGTTGGGCTGTGACCATCATGATTGTCTTGATGCCCAGAGTAATAGATCTTGCAGAAGTGAACTCTTTTGTGCAATTTTGTAAACTATTTCTATATTTCAGTTTTCATATACGTGACTTAGCAGATATAATTTTCCCTGCCTCTTTGTGTACAGAGAGAATTTGCCACTGCCTCAAAAACAAACAAACAAACAAAAAACATTATTTGGGAGTGAGAAATAGAGAAATAGCTCACACTTACCAAGGGCAATCATGTAGGTACTTTATAGGTATCAATTTATTTAATCCCCCTGTTAGTCCTCTGTTAGGTACTCTTGGTATTCTGATTTTATATATGAGTAGGTTGAGTGTCAGAGAGGTTAAGAAACTTACACAGGATCACACAGCCAGAGAGCCCAAGACTTGATTTGAATTGTACTGTACACACACACACACACACACACACACACACACACATTTTTTTTTTTTAAAGAACTGCAAGTTCTAGTAGATAAGACAGCAAACATAGTCTTGAGAGAGAGATGGTCCCCTATCTGTCCAGAGTCTTTGCCCCTGACCACATGACCTTGAGGTTCAAGCCTTCTCTAAAATGCAGTACATCTCATTTTAATCACGTCTCCCTTTCTTCATTCTCTAGCCCAAAGCACCTAGAAAACAGGCTGGTGGGTCAGGATAAGCACATAATAATTTTAGATTAGCAGTTGATGCTATTATTTGGAGTCTTTTTTTAGCTGAAGAATTTTAAAAAGATTCAAAGAAAATAGGACTGGCTTAATTTACCCTCATCTGTGTTCTTCCCCTACCTACCCAATCTTTTGCAAATGAGAAGTTCACTTTAGTTCACTGATTGTCCCCTGAGGGTTAGGAACAAGAAAGATGGCACTTCAGTGCTCCTACTTGGGGCCCTCTGTGAGCACCACCCCCCCATCTACATGGCTTTCTTGTGATTCTTGTTGCTCTTCCTTTCTTGTTTCTTACCCTTTTTCCTCTCCTTCTTTTGAGAAAGTATATCATTTTACTGATGTTCTTAGACTCCTTACCCTGACTTATTCCCAAATACTTAAAGAGAAAATTCTCTGTAGCGTTTTAAATATAAATCTAGAAAAACCAATGAGATTGATGTGCACTAAGCTTTAATGTGGGTTGAATTTTTTCCTTGCCCAGAGAAGCTCTTGGTTGCTGGCTTTCCCACCCAGATGTGACTTGGAGCAAGGAGGGGCCCCTGCTAATGTTGTGTAGCGCTCCTTGTTGTTTTAATATCTCCTTCAGAATTCCTTTAATTTCTAAACAATGAGTGTTAGTTGCCTTGCTCATGGTTGTCTAACGCTGGGATAGGTACCATGGGTAATTAAAGTTGGGTTTTGTGGGATCTGGTGTTTTATTTGGAAAGACAACTTGCTCCCATGAAACAAATTAGAGAGTTGCATAATATATTTATGTAATCTAGTATTGAATTTGTGGTTTAAAATACAAGGCAAGGTTCTAGAAGGCAGAGAGAATGGAGTGAGTGAGATGTAGACTATTCAAAAAACTAATCAGGTTCCAATTATGTATGGATGGCTCTCTGAGCTAGGTAGTTTAAGATCTCACAATTTTTTCTATTTAAACACAAAGATACCTGAGAGAGTGCATGCTGCTTCAGGTATTTTATCTACATGTCTAAGAAGTACAACAGTGGGATTATGAGGGAGCAGAAGGTAGTATGTCAGGGAAGGGCTGAGATTGCCTAGAGGAGCAGCGGCAGAGAGAGTTGAGGGACCAAGATGATTATTGCAGTCCTGTTGCCCAGAGGGTCTAGATGTAGTTAGTGTTGGTCACTGGACCTCACTTTCCCCACATGAAAATGACAACTTGAGGCCAATCCTCTTTGACATCATTGCTGCCCTTCCTTTCTATCTAGAAGGGGGCAGTGGCGGTGGGTGGGAAACAGCTTCCTTTCATCCATTATTGCTCTTTTTTTTTTTTTCAGAGTGCACTTGCAATGCACAAATATATTTATTTTTAAAGGATCCCTGAACTTCTTTAAAACAATTTAGCCAATGGAATCTTCCTTTTTATGTCTGCAGTCGACATTTCTACCCTTTATGCTTCAGATTCTAGCATCTGATGTAAACCTGAGACTTACATATAATATTGTCTTAATTCATCTTCCTTATGGTTCTGTTGAATACTAGTTCTTAGGGATATTAAGAGATGTCTCATTGGAGATGAAGGAAATTTTTCCCAGTAAGTTTGGGAAATGTTGAATCAAACAAATTGAAATAGTCCTTCTCATAGGACTTTGCAGAATTTTTGAGGTACCAAATGCACTGTGGATATCTAAGATGCAGTATTTGACATGTCCCAAACTTTTAGAACCACAGAACCCTGTTTTCAAGGATCACCTCCACAAGGAGATTGATTGGTGATGGCTGGAGTGCATTTTGATTTTATGTTAATGAAGTCAAGTCATGAAATTCAATCATGGAGTGGTTGGGCTAGGATAGATGTGAGAAAATAGTTTGAAATATTTGCAGAGCATTATTTAGATTAGACCAGGAATGTTTGGAGCCATTATTCTTTAAAGCTGCAAGGCTTTGAACAAAATTTCTGTCATATTTTGCATCTGGTTTTAGTCAGTGCACACTTAGCATTAGATGCCATATGATTTTGTAGGACAGCTATATTTAAAGATTGGTGGTACCACTTAGCTCAGATGGGAGAAGCCAAAGTTTCATCACTGTTCAAACCAATTAGCTTCACCTAGGGGCTACATATTGTCTTCTTCAACTAGATGAATGTTTTGTTCAACTGTATACCCAGAGATAGGGAATGAAGACAAAAGAAACTGTCTGTGGGTGAATGTAGTTGGGTGAATGGCAGTTTTGGGGAGGGGGGCTGGAAAGCAATTTTGCCATTTGAATCCCCAAACTAGAAAACCTAGAGTAAGTGCCATTCTTGATTCTTTTTTCCTCTCTACTTTTTCATTCTTATTTATATACCTGATTCATGGAAATGAGTCTAAATGAAAAAGAGAATACTAAAGAGGGAATGGCTAAAAACACAGATGTGCATCCTACTGGATGTTTCCCTGGCCTCTTTGCCCAGCCTTGATTTTTACTGAACCAAAAGTGGAGTCACAAGTCATTTGGGGTGTTGGGGAATGCCTCTGAGTCACCAAGTATAGTGTTTTTATTTTGTGAGGAAGAAGAGGCTCCGGAGAGGTACTGTGACTTACTCTAGGAGCACACTGACCACCTATTGCTAGGGTGAGAGCCCAGTTCTCCTGACACTCAGCTTCACCCACATTGGGCTTGAGGTCAGACCAGGTTTTTTCATGAAATTTCCATAGGCTTTTAACAAACTACATAAATTTACCAAAGCTTTCCAAATTTTACACAAAATGACTCATCTATACTATATTATAAATGAGATACAAATACCACTGAAATCACACACACACACAAAGAAAGTTGGGGGATGGCACTATATCCAATACCATTTCTTTCAAATTTTCATAATAAAAATAAAATGTAAATAGCTGTGTTCATTTATTTTACATGTATTGAGGCTTACATGTATAAATTGAATCCAAAGTTGATTAAATGCATAGATTTAAAATGACCTATAGCTGCCTATCCCTAAACATGTGTTTCAGAGTCTGTTTATTTAACACATACTTATTGACCACCTTTTATATGGAAGATGCTTGATACAAAATTAAGAAGTTTATTTCTTTCAAATCAGTTACATTAAACTTTGAGTATGACTTTGAAGAACAACTTTCAAGCCCAAGTAATTTTATGAGGAATCATTTCTAAATGAGCTAGCATATTAAAGAAACACAGATTAAAATGGTCCAGTGGCTGTTTTAGTAGAGTTAAACCATTACAGCCATGTTCACTTTACTCCTCAAAATGCTTTAGTGTATATTTTTATTTTTAATGACGAAAGCACTTGAAATCTGTCCTGTCTGTTGATAATTAGGGGATAGTGAAAAAAGGCTTTTAGATGACATTTTCATCTCTGTGTTTCCGGCGTGCTCAGGAGGTTCTTGTATGTGCCTAGAACTTGAAAACAGAAGCCACAGAAGTGTGATGCATTTCTAATTTTAATATGAATCAAAGACAGAGTTCATGCCTGGCTGCAATCACCTGACTCTAGGAGGAACATGGATGTCTACATCCTTTGCTCCTTTCTGGTGTGCTCTGTGCTGATTGCTGGAGGGGCTCCCTGATGCTCTGAACTGAAGACTCCCTGCTCCTGCCATAACCTCCCCTGGTTTCCAGTCTCCCAGAGCTTTCTTTTGGCACTCAGGTTCTTTTCAACATTCCCCTGCAGGGTGCACCTGGATTTATTCCAGGTGCATTGAGTTGGTGGCCGCTCCTTGCACCTGAAGTGATTCTTTGTCCCATCTCTTGTCTTGTTCCTCCTTCTGAGCGCTTGCCCTTTCTTCCGTGCCTGTGTTCTTTGCTCCCAGAATCCTGTAGAAAACCACCTTTCCCTGTGAGATCTTCTCTCTCTGCTCCAGGTGTAGAATATTTTCTCTTGTGTCCAAATTCCTACATTGCCCTATCTCTACCATATTATGTTCCTATTCTTTTCTTTTATTTATTGTGATTCAAGGAAGTGCCTTCTCCCTTGAAGGCAGGATCCATGCTACATTCAGCTCAATCTCTCACAGTGCCCGCACAAAGCTTGTAGATCAGATGCATTATGTTTGTTGAATGACAGTTACTCCCTCCCTCCTACCCCTCTCTCTTCCATCCCTTCCTCTCTCTTTCCCTCCTTCCTTCCATTTAAACAAATGTTCCTTGTTAACAATTATTATATTTGATGATACTTCAAAGTAGCTACTTGGGAGGTTGAGGCAGGAAGATCTCAAGTTCAAGGTCAGCCTCTGCAGTTTGGAAAGACAATGTCTCAAAACAAAACAAAAGAAACAAAGAAGTGCAGGGTTAAAGAAAAGGCCTGGGGATGGGAATGTATCTCAGTGGTAAAGTGCCCCTGGGTTCAGTCTCAAGGATCCCCCACCCCTCCAAAAAAAGTCACTGCTAAGCAGCTTGGTTTTTGTTAACACATGTGTGGGTAAGTAGTTCATACTTAGATATATTAGCTGCACATTAAATATGTACCTAAATACCTTAGGATGAATCTATAGAAAATGATGACAATAAAGGAGTGATAAAATCAGCACTTTTTGAGTGATCTGTATAGGGGATGCCTTTCCCTAAGTTCGTTATAGGTATTATGTCAATTTATACTTATAATAATACTATAAATGTCTAATTCTTCCCGCATACCCTATTCCATTTTCTCATAAGAAACTAAAGGTCAGAGAGGTAGAATGACTTTCCAAAGGTCCAACAGCTGTTTCTTTGCAAAGCTTGAATTTGAACCAAAATCTACTTGACTTCAGAGCCATCTCCTAGCCATTTAATATGAATGTAGTAAAACCCATTTATTCAGCGAGTGTTATAATGACCTCGACTCTCCAAAATTCAAGATCAAGCAAAAAAAAAAAAAAAAAAAAAAAAGTAAAACGAATAAAAGACTTTCTTTAGCGTAAGTAGAACAATAATTTTTAACAAATGATGTTATCTGTTTTTCCCAGTTACAGCAAATGAAAAGGCACCAACTAGAGACAGGTCATATGTGGAAGCAGGTTGTTAGAAACAGGCTCAGTGACAGTAAAAGTGACAGCTGACAGTCTAATGTCTAGGGCAGAAATGGAAAACCTAAAAAGCAGACACAGAAGTATATTATTGTGTGGCACCTTAATGACTATTCATAATGGTGGTGGCTCTGAGTCAGGAAGAAAGAGCTGGCAATTATTTCTAATAAATTCTGATTAAAACAGCAAGAACTGTGTAATGCATCCTCGAAAGACTTCCAGCCAAAGCAGTCTTGGGGCCACTGTATTAAAAGAGATTTGACTTCAATTTTCTATAGAGCTTTCTTATGGAGCATCCTTCACTACCTGGAGGGACATGTTAATTAAGAACTTACTGAATAAATGTGCAAGCATCACTGTATACAGTATGCAAATATAGACTATACCACAAAAATATTAGAATGAGTCTTTACCTTACTGCTTTGATATCTTTTTGTTTTCAGGCCTTTGAAGGACACTAATATTTTTCAGTGAAAGGCAAGTTCATTCCCTGCTTCCCTGTCTATCAGTCTTTTGGCCCTCCTATTTTTCTTTCCTAATTCCACAGGCAAAGGTTTCCTTTAAACTTTCAACTTTGATAATAAGCATTTGGTCCCTTCCACAAATGCATCTGGCTCTGCTTTTTCTTTTATATTTTAATTTCCAAACAAACAGGCAGGCACACAGGACCCTGAGCCAGGCTCAAGCAGGGAATGACATTCCTTCTTGCCTGAATGTGGAAAGAGCAGCCTTGAGAAAGAGCGCATTGTGTAGTTTTAGACCACAGGGGCTGGTGTTGCTGGTGTCTGATTCTCTCCTTCTGGACCTTAGGAACTCACCAGTGCTTCTCTAGCCCACAGATGGCCAGGATGGGATCCAGTCTTTAATGGGGCCCAATTGGCATACTATCTACATCCTGGGAAGAAAGCTGGAGAAAGTTTATTTAAAAAACAAATTACAAAATAAATAAATAAATAAACCCACAAAACCCAAAGGTAGTTGAAGCAGAATGTATTTATTTTAGTTTTTTCTCCCAAATCTGTTATTTTGAAAAATGATCTTGTGACTGTTTCATTTTATACAATTAACTGCATTGATTGAGGGTCGTGGTGAGCTTCCTGGTCGGTACTGGGCAGTATATTTTTGTGAATACCTAAGGAGGATACCAGAAAGTTTGTGGTGGCCAATTAAATGGTTTTTTTTTTTTGTTTGTTTGTTTGTTTGTTTTTTTTAT
This sequence comes from Tamias sibiricus, assembly GCA_025594165.1. Lineage (NCBI taxonomy): Eukaryota > Metazoa > Chordata > Mammalia > Rodentia > Sciuridae > Tamias > Tamias sibiricus. The sequence continues at coordinate 21,131,324 of CM046662.1, forward strand.
TTTAGTAAAAAAGAATTCTGAATGGAATGATGTTGATTCTTTCTCTTCTTTCTTTCTTTCGAGTGCTAGGAATCAAACCCAGGTCCTCTCCCTTATATACTAGGCAAGCACTCTGCCACTGAGCAACATCCACAGCGCTGGTTTTTTGCTTTTTTTGTAGATTTATAAGGGAGTTTATTGAATCTTTACCTTAAATATTAGTGGTGGTTAATGGCATCACGATATTTATTCATTCATTGTTCAGTGAGTATTTATTGAGGACCTACTAGTTCCAAGGCCTTGTGAAATACTGGGAAACCAGTGAAAAGAAGGACAAGTATATGTCCTCACGGGGCTTGCATTCTACTTGTAGGACACAGACCCACATAGCGAAATCTGTCTCCATGTCTCTACTCTCTGTATCTTTATTGAGATAAATTTCAGACAGTGTTAAGAAACACTGCTGACTATTCAAAAGCCAGAATTCAAATCCCTTATTTAAACTCCATTCCTGAGACTTGAGTTTCAGAAGTCTCCTCTGACACTCAAGAATCTTTGGGGATTCATGTGACCCATCATATTCTGGTAAACATTGGTTTAAAGCTATTTTCTTGAAAGGACAAAAGAAAACCAGAATGTTTATGAAACAGTAAATGCCTCCACTGGCTTTCTCTCACGTTCCCTGAGAAATCATATACTGCCTTGGAGACTGGCAATTCTTGGGAATGAAAAAAATCTCTGTTATGAAACCCAGAGAACTGTGATTAGGGAACAAACCAAAATACACTGAGGCATTCAGGAAGCATCTCCTGATTTATGTGGTGTTCACTTGGGGGGAATGAAGATACAACATGGAGGTCCAGCCAGTGCATTTACCAGGAATATACACTTACTTCCCTGCTCCATTGTGCTGTAGAAGCTCCTGGAAATAATATTTCTTAAATGCCATGTCTAACTCCAAAAAGATGAATGTGCCTGAGTGGAGGAGAAATAAGTTTGCTTGTTTGGTCACTGACACTGTGGTTTCTCTTTTAAAACCCCTTAGATCGATTTGGTTTCAAAGCTTTAATTATGCTTTTATGTTACAGTTTCCTTATTTAAGTGTCTGCTTCATGTCCATCACTCAGTACCCCCTGCCTATCTCAAAAGAGATGGATATTATTATCCTAATTGAGGAGGAGAATGCTGTGAGAATTATTAATACATAAATTAAAAAATTAATCTGGAAAGCACTTTAGGGTCCCTAGAGAAGCACTACCCAAACACAAAGCATATTTAATGTTATTATCAGTCCCCACAGAGAAGATTAGTGCTGGAGCAGTTTATGATTTAGCTGGTAAACTGAGGTATAGAGGGTGGGCATAGCCAAATGGGCTCATGTGTCCTAGAACCCAGACCCTCTAGGGCACTGTGCTAGGGTCCTCTTTCAGCTTTTTCTAATCATACATGTTAATGATTTTTCCGAAGAACTAACTTTTCCTTCCTTTGATGTCTTCTTGAGTCATTGCTTGTTTCGAACTTTTATTTTTCATGCTTCTTATTGTTGAAGATGATTAAGATAGTAAATCCTAGGACTAATAATGAAAAATCACTAGTGTGTTTTCTAGTAACCCCAGTTATTTTTTGGCTTTGTGGTTTGGCACTGCAACTGCATTTTTTTTTTTTCCTTATAGTTCCACAGGTTGGAATGTGTGTATAAAAGCTTCTCTTAGAATTGCCTTTTTGTTTTTCAGGGTAACCCATTTCAGCTAACCTTTACCAATGAGAAAATGCTTTGGGTGCTTCTGTGTTAGCAGGACTTTTAGGGTGTAGGCAATGCTGAGGATTCATGCTCTCAGAGGTGGTGGGAGGGTGTAAAGCCCATGTGCCAGGAATCACAGACAAACTGTTTACCAACAATGCAGGGAGACACAGTTGTGGTTGTACAATAGTGGTCACTGGTCAGGGAAACTTGTCACTTCAGATGAGTTCCTTGGTTGTGTTTCTTAACTTTCTAGAAATTAATTTTCCTCATCTGAGAACCAGTTAATAACCATACCTGCCTCCTAAAGCCATAGAGCATATGTGAAGTTTAACTTCAAGCTTGGCATATGGCATGATGGTGACAAAAGGCCATTATTGATGAGGTCATCCTTGAGGTCATCACCATCAGCAGAGTGACACAGATAATAAATGCTTCTCAGAGAAGAAAGAATTCCCCAAAATCTGTTCCTCCCCAAATCTCTACAGCATCTTGAGGTCATGTTATTAAACACTAGGACCTGTCACTCATACCACACAGGCCATACCTTGAATACTAGGAGAGGCTTTATGGAAGGCATTTGGACAGTTGTGCTCCCTGCCCCATCTTCTCGGCTTACAGACTTCGCAGGTTGCCTCTTTGGAATTCTGCTTCCCCGGGTGCTGCGGCACCATCTGCCGGGCATCCTCGCTCCTGATTCCAGCACTGCATTGAGAAGCAGCCCCATTCTGCCAGGTCCGTGTGTGGGCTCCGCTCTCATAGCAGCTTGGCTTTGCACCCAGGGGGAGCAGAACCGTTGCTGCTGGTATGTCCTTGTCAGGCTGGAAGGCTCTCCTGAGGCTCCACAGAGATCACATGTGCTTCATCTTGATGCCACACTTAAAATTCCTTCTTCTCATCGTGATATCAACAGTTTTTCATTACTGAAGAGTTAGAGAATTCAGGGCCATGTGAAGAAAGTAAAGTCACCCTTAACTTTACCTTTTAGTCTTTCTTCCATGCAGTTAAATATCTAATTCTTATAATCACATGAAATACCTATTGCTCCAAAGTGCTATTATTCTCCTTTTAACTTTTTGTAGTATTTTTTTTCTCACAAAGTAATTCATGCAGATGCAGATATTATTCTATAATTATTTACATGATTATTACTCCCTGTGCAAGTAGAGGAATTTACTGTGCATGTGGATGCTCACATGTGCATGTGCGCATGCGAACACACACACACACTCACTCATATAAGGGAGATAGAAGAAAACTCACATCTGAAGTGGTCAATGCAGGAATAAACACTCAACATTTAGATTTTTTGCAGGCTACTTTTTCAGTATTGCCATCGTAACTTTTTGTCAGTTCGTCACTTCTCACCGGATTCACAGACCTTTGGTTATGCTCCTCTTTCTTAACCACTTAGATGAAATATAAGCTTATTCCCATGTTGTGATGTGACATGAGTGCTGAGCCAGTCAGATAATCAATTCAGGAGCAACATAGTTAAGAAATCAGAGTTAAATATGATCGGGTTAAGAAGAATGGGTTTGGGCTAGGGCTGTGGCTCGGTGGTAGAGTGCTTGCCTCACATATGTGAGGCACTGGGTTCAATCCTCAGCACCACATAAAAATAAATGAATAAAGATATTGTGTCCATCTACAACAAAAAGTAAACAACTAAATAAAAGAAGACTGGGCTATTATGGAAAAGGTTTACTACACTTAGTGGACTCAGACATCTAGTAGAGCTGTGATCTCATTTTGCATCTGTGTTTATTCCAGAAACATTTAAAAATATCACGTGTATAAAGGGTTAGTTTAACAACTTTTGAGAATGCAGTTGTGAATTAGGCTGTCTCTGATCTCAAGGACTACTGGGAGAAAAATGTAAGAAGCTCTTTATGGCACAAAGCAAAATAGGCTGCTATGAGTTAAAGTATGAATGATATGATTGCATAAGTTTCTACAAAATGCAGGCCACTCTGACTCGTAGGACCAGGTAAAACTGGAATAGAGAGCAAGCGCTCAGGGCTTCAGAGAACAAGTTGAATGTCGGTAGGGCAACATGAAAGCAGAGAATGGTGTGAACATAGCTAAGCTGTTGGGCAAGGCTGCATGTGTTCCTGTGTCCACAGCTCTACGCTCCAGGAAGTGGAGCAGCATGGGAGCAGGACTAGAGAGGGGGATTGGCTGTAGGCTGCACCCTGAACATTATGCCAAGAAGTTAGGTCTACATATTGTAGTCAAACGGGGCAGCAGGGGGCCTGAGTCAGGGCATTCCATGATGAGATTGAACTTGATAGTGTTCCACAAAGGAAGTATAAGTGGAGAGAGCCCGTTTAAAAGACCTTCACAGTATTGTCATCATCTGAGTACAAACAGGGCACAGCCTGCACAAGAGAAGGAGGGGAAGCAGAGAAGAACCAGGGGAGTACAGTGGAGATACAATCATCTTGATTTAAGAATTGGAGCATGAGAAAAACAAAACTAAACCAAGTTTGCTGTTTTGAGTGATTTGAAGAACAGCATTGCCACCACTGAGAGTTGATTTAGAGAACACAGGAGCGAGGAACACATGTGGAGGTAGTAAGATGGTAAATGTGGCCTGGGCCAAGTGGGATTGAGAGAGCAGGAAGACATATTTGAGAAGATTCTGTGGCTCTGTTGTGAATAAAATTTGGTATTTGGCTAGAGGGGTCAAGTGCACAGGTTTAGGTAAATTTGGCAGTTAGTTCAGCTGAGGCAGCTGAGCCAATGTGTGAACTCAAGAAATGTTACATAGGTAAAAAGAAGGGAAAAATGGGACAAAACTTCTAAAATTTCTCTATAGCAAACTGGCAGAAAATGAGGGAAGTTAAAATAATAAGAAACCAATGAAAAGAGAAGAGCTCTGGAAGAGACGTATTTACAGCAAAAGATATTGGTTTTCTTCCTATCTTTCAAATAATATTAGTTAACATGCCTGCTCTCAGCTTTTCTCATCTGATGTGGGCTTTAAAAGACAGTCATGTTAAAGTGCCATGTAAATTATCCCACTTCACAAGTGTTAGGTCTCATGACATCACAAAGGTAAAGAAGGTGAAGGCGTCCAGAAAAGACCAGAGCAGTGTCCAATGCTACACAGTTTCTCAATATTTATTTCCAGCTCAATTTGTTTGGTTATTTGTAATTTAAGAAAGTGAAGTCAAAAGAGTGAATCTGCCTTCTAATTGCCCAGGAGAGTACTTTCCAAGGCATGGAGTATGTGCCCTTTGTAATACAGGAGACAGTTTTGAATATGACAAGGACCAGAAGTAGAACCAAATCACATGGTGAGAAAGTTATCCACCTATGGTTTTTCTTTTAATCCTTCTGATTTGTATTTAAGGAGAAAGTTTCAGTTGGGGCAAAACAAGTCTTTAACATCTCATACTAGCAAATCTCCTTTCTCAATAAAATCGTGCATTGACAGTTTCCAGCTAGAATTGAGCATCATATTAACTTTAAAATTACTGTGTACAATAGCTTCTTATATTTGGGCAGGGGATATCAGTTTTTCAATTATGGTAGAAATTTCAAGTTTTCTTATAAAATAAGTTTTTAAACAAAAAGGTACTTGGTTTAAAAAAATAAAACTAAACACACAGTCATACAGGTGGTTAATAGATATGACAACACTGAGAAACTGGTATTTGGAAGTTGGAAAAAGTTAAACTTTATGGAGCCTGTCCTGTCTTGGCTCTGCTGCATAGAGTGGCTGCCCTTGGTCACCCAGGATTCATTTAAAATGCTCACTAATATAATTCTGTGATTCTCTGAGTGATTTGTAAATAAGCCTACAAGTTCAAATTGATCAAAGTTAGCGGAAATACTTTTCCTGTATAAGCCATGGATATCATGTGTCAGTGGTAAGGGCCATTCTCAGAATGACATCTACAGTGGGGAAAATATTAACTAGTTGATTTTCTAGTGAGGACTCAGATTCTGGCCTCCTCTGTGGAAGGGAATTGTTTTAAGAAGGAATCTCTGTTCTAGAAAGGGTGATTGATTAAAATCGAAAATGAAATTGTAAATGGAAATTTGCTTGAATTTCCTGAGCTGAAAGCTTTATGCTAAAATCTCACCTGCAGTAGTTTCACTGTCATAACACCTAATCAATATATAAAGTTCATGAATTTTGTTCCTTGATGTAAGCTCATAGGCACTAAGTCCTTATCCTCAAAAAGAAATCCTCATCCATCTATTTACTAATATCTGTCCATCTCTTAAAAATTGTTTCCCCAAGAAAAGGAAGAGTAGGTGAAATATTTTCTAATTGGCTGAAAGTTCTTCTAATTATTATTGTGAATGAATGTCAATCTGAATCCTCAGTAGGTCTTAAACAGAGAAACATATCACCTATTAGAATGTAGGACCATGGTGATCTTCACCCTCAAAAATATAGCAAAGGATCAGGAAAAAAAAAAAAAAAAGAAAGAAAGAAAAAGAAAAGAAAAGTAGAGATGCCAAGGTGTAGAAAAAAAATCCACACAACCTCCAGGTCTGAAAATCTTGTTTGGTACTACATTTAAAAACTTTCCATATGAGCAATTCTTCTTGGTAAATGAATGAAAGGATGCTTTGGCCTCTTCAAACACACTGTACCACTGAATCCTCCTTGTTATTTTAGAGGAACATTTTATAGATTATAAGGGTAATCTTGTGTAAATAATTTAACCTTCTGAAAATTCTGTTTTCACATTCTGAAAAAAAAAGGCATAAAATATACCATTATCCTGATGAAATTAGTATTTGTAGGTAAAGTCCCTAGGATTGGGACTGAGTAAGTGTTAGTTCACAACCTTGATCTAATACCATCTGCAGAGTTGAGATTAGCATTCACTTGAATTTGAAAGATCATGTTTTACTATCCTTCAAAACCTATTTCCTCTGCTAGTCTGTACACAATATTAAATTTGATTTCTTAGTTTCTATACTTATAGATTACAAGAGCAGATTAGAAGGTTTAAAGAATACCAGGTGGAAAAAGATAAAGGAATGGAATAAAAATAGAAATAATTTTACAATCATAACTATTGGGAAGCACCTAGGGCACAAAAGCAGCCCTTCATACTTCAGTAGTCACTTAGAGCTTTTCTGTATTACCACAAGATATAATACTGGGTATTCCAAATGATGATCTTGGTTTATCAAGGTTAAGTTGAATTACATGTACTTTGCGTGTTTTAGAGAGTGTACTAGGCATTTTGGAAGAATTTCAATGAGAAAAAAAAAAGTTTTAAGACAGTATTTCTTGTGCTTTCACGGGTAAACCCTTAGCTGTACGAAACACTCTGCTGTGGGAATGGACTCAGTCTCCAGGAGTCCCTCGTGGCATGGCCTCCTGGAAGTATCTTTTGTGTATCTTCTGCAAATAAGTTCTGACTCCATATGTTCTATGGAAGAGGATAAGGCATTTCTTTTTTGTTCCCCATAGCTTTATTGAGGTAAAACTGAAGTACAATAAAATGCACATATTTGAAGTATGGAATTTGATCAGTTTTGACATGTATGTAACCAATACAATCAACATAAAAAGCATTTTCATCATTTTTAAATATTGGAAATCATGCAGATTGTGCTCCCTGATTGATTTATTACATTAGAAATCAATCACCTCAAGATATATAGAACCCCATCCCTACATGTCAACTATTTCAAAATTAAATGGCACACTTATAAATATCTCAGAGGTCAAGGGAAAAAAGCACAAGGAAAGTAAATAAAAAGTGATTTGAACTAAGTGATGATAAAAGCTTAAAATATCAGGATCTCTGGGATGAAACAGCACTCAGATGAACATTTATGACTCAAAGTACTTGTATCAGAAAAAGGATAGAATAACTATCAAATTATTTTCTAATTATATAGTAGGAAGGAAAAAATAAGACTAGGAGCAGAAATATATGAAATAGAGAAGAAATAATACAGCTAAAATTTGATAAAAATAAACAAGTCTAATCAAGAACATAAAAATTAATATCAATGGAAAGGGAGCTATTGAAATAATCCTACAGATGCTAAAATATATTAACGTAATATGACAATTGTATGCCAACATATGTGATAGCTTATATAACATAGTCTATATTAGAAAAGGGTCTGTGTGCTGCTGAGAAGAAAGTGTATGCAGTTATTGATGGATGAAATATACTATATGTCTGTTAATTCTAAATTATCACTTGTATTTTTTGCTTGTATACCTATTTTTTGCTTCTTTATTTAGTTTTTGTTTGGAGGAGGATAAGGCATTTCTAATTCCTAGGTTAAAGTGGTTTTTATCCTGATGCCCATTCTTTGCATTTCAAGGAGCATTTGATAGAAAGCTGCTTTAAGAAAAGCAGCTTTCTCCCATTCTTTTTCCAGGACCTGGCATTAGGGCAACTTACCCAGGGGGGACCCAGGAGTTGGTGCCCTTAGTTCAACCAGACTGGAAAAATGTGTGATATTGATCCTAAAAACCTTGGGTCTTGGATTTCAGATCACCAGATGTAAATCTCTAAAGTGTAGGGTCACTTTGTGAAGCCACTAGACTATTCTGGACTTTTATATTTGGCTATTCTTGGTGTCACATGTGATTCTCTGGCCAAAACACTTGAACTGAACCTCATTTATCCTTTAAAGTTTCCCCATGAGAACAGCACAAAAATAAGTTAGTATAGACTCATTGTAGATGGTGCACAAGATCCACCCTGTACAGACTTAGTACCACAAATATTGAGCTAAGTATATCTGAAAGAAGTCAAGGAGTAGGCAATTGCTGACGAGAGAGAGAGAGAGAGAGAGAGAGAGAGAGAGAGAGAGAGAGAGAGGACACATGTAGAATCCAGCACCATGAAATTCAACCAAATACTAGGGCTGGATTTTTCAAAGAACCAGATAATGCCTGTTTTATGGCCATTAATAACATTTTAGTTATATAAACAGAGATAAGAGTAATAAAGAATAAATTCAGCTTTATAGGCTAATCTGATTGCCAACAGAGTTCAGAAATGAACTTTCTCATTGTGCACATGGCATTGCATAATGGACCAGTGACCATTCTGCAGCCCTCTCCCCAAACTTCCATTTCCCTTTTATGGAGAGTCCTTAGTTCTGCCAGATCCGCAAGCTATTCCAGGGGGGTAGATTCTTTGGTTTCCCCTTTACAGCTCTTTGATTGTGCCTCTGGTAGTTAATGCACCAAATGGTCTTCAGGGGCATTTCCTATGTGTGCTCTGCAGCTAATCAGGGTGCCTGGGCCTACTGTTTTCCTACCTCTGTGTTTTCCACATGTTTAAGGGCTCAGTTCAAACACCAGTCTCATCAATTTTGGAGAGGCTGGCAGAGCTCTGATTTGAGAGTCTGTTTCGAACAGAGATTTTCCAAAGGATATCCTGTAGTAGATAAATCATTTCATTAGGCCAGGTTCCCTTTTCAAACCAGGAAGCACAGTGCCTGCCATGTAGGAAAACCCAGATAATGTTGTTATGGCTGTGCTCAGAGCACTTGTAAATATTGTTGTCAGTATCTTTTATACAAGTTCCATCAAGATTGTGTTTAAACATTGACAGGTTAATTACGTGTTTTAAAGCTTTGTTTATGGACAGCTGATAGGGAAGCCGTGAAATGAGTCCCTTGCATGTGGCAATGACCATCTTCTTCCCACAATGTCTCCTCCAGTTGATCACTCCCCATGCCATCCGTGTGCAGACGCCTCCTCGGCACATCCCTGGAGTTGTGGAAGTCACATTGTCCTACAAATCCAAGCAGTTCTGCAAAGGGACACCAGGAAGATTCATTTACACAGGTAAGAACTACTGCGCGTGGGGACTGCAGGGCTGTCTTGGCCTGTGTGGTCTTTCACTTTCTCTTGTATGCACAAGTGTGTGTGTGTGTGTGTGTGTTTGTGTGTGTCTGTGTGTGTGTTTAAATCTAGTTTCTGTTAAGACCCACTTTCTTTCTCCATTCACCAGATGTATGACAAGATGAGATGCTTTGATTATTATTAAAGAATTCATCCAAGTGTCTGTGTTGAAATAACTGGTTGAATACCTAAAGCGCAGCATGAGGAATAAAAAGGAAGAGGAGTTGCTAGACAATGCTGAGGTCTCTCCTGAGGTTAAGCCAGCTGTTAGGGTTTGCTTGCTTATGGAGTAGGGGGTGTGCTTTAACTCTCTTCTAGCCTGCTTGTAGCATTTGTATTAAATACAGTTGGTAGCTTTCATGTTTAATTCTGGGCTGGTGCCTTCTTCCCCAGTAAACTGCATGTTGTCCTCCCAAAGCAGCCTTGGCACAAGGACCTGCCTTGTGGTAAGAAGCTAGGGTTACAGGGTGAATATGAATTCCCTTCCATCACATGCAGGGAACCAGGCAGGGTCTGGAAAGGCAGGATGTGGAAATACATCCAGTGCATACATAGTCTGAGTGGCCCCCGCCCCCGTATTGTAGCGTGCAAACCAAACACCCAGGGATCTTTTTTCAGTTGGGATTCTGCTGGAGTAAGTCTGGGAAGAACCTGAGACTCTTCGTTGCTTACAAGCTTGAAAGCAAGACTACACTCTGGTCAAAGGACCACACGTGGAGTAGTGAAGGTTGGGGCCCCTCTGCTTAGTATCAGTCATCCCTAGCTAGCTTTCTCCACAGGCTGGTTTCAAGTCTCCTTTTCTACTCTAAAAAGGACTTCAAGGCCAAAGTAAGCACAGAGGGGCAGCTTTCACACAAAGAGATTCCAGAGAAGTAAAGAAATAACTGTGTCAATACATCCTAATTATAACCATACAATTAAATGGACAGATTTTATTTTGCCATGACATTTGCCTCAAAGCATCTTTCCCATGTATTTTAATACTAGAAACAAAACCAAACATGCATCTTAGTCAGTCTCTTTTTCTCTCTCAAAATCATAAAAACAATTAATGCATCCTGACCCTTGGAAATGCCTCCCAGCCCTTTAAACAAAATGCAGGTTTGGTGCCTGCCTGACGATTAGTTTTAGTTAATTGAAAATTATAGGATTGACCCAAGAGGAAAATTTTGTTTGCACTCCAATCACTTTTACAAATTAAGGAAAATTACCACAATTTTGTTTAGCTAAGGTTTCACACTGAGTTCAAGAAATTAGCTCAGCTATCCCAACAAAGTCAGCACTTTGTTAGTGAGCACTTGAAAAAATAATAGTCTATCTGGAGTTTTGTGGTGTATACAAACGAAGCATAGAGAAAGCTATGATGCTTTATAGAAGTAGGCCAAGTGTTTTTAATTAGGCTCATTGGTTCAGCGTAAGTTTTGAAGAACAATCAAACTAGCAGATTAGCTGTTTCTTTTAAAGCTAGGATTTCTTGCCATTCATTTTTCCCATGAGAACTTCCACATAGCACTATTTTTTTTTTTTTTTTACAAGCCTCATTATGGGCCTGCAGGAAAAGGACCAATTGAAATTTCTGATACTGTAACATTCCCCACCATCATTCCAATGGATGGGAGTTTTTCACAATGTTCCTCACTGAACTCGGTGTTCTGGAACATATTACAAAACCACAGAGGCCAATGTTTTCTCTGAGGAGTTTGGACTCTGTTTTTGGCCGAAAACATTTAGGCCTCGCTGGCTGCTTATTTACTCTGCTATTAAGAACAAGAAAAGGAGAAGAAAATGCTTGTGTAGTGGGAGGTACAGGAGGCAATCAGCCATGGTTTCCGCTTTGGTGACAATGTCCCTGCCCATTAATGGTTCCATTTTGTGGTCAGGTCTCATTTAGAAGAAATTATTTTTAATCAGTGTTCAACAAAATATCCCCTAGAGCCACCTGGCCGTAAAAGTTAAAAAAAAAAAAAAAAAAAAAAAAAAAAAGTCATCTCCATTAAATTACTTAAGTTCTTAAAAGAAAATAGCTAGGGACCCATCATTATTTGGATTTTTTTTTTTTTTTACCATTAAAAAAAATTGCCATCAATTTAAGAAATCACATCTGGGAAAACCTGTATCAGACTGGAATTAAGATCAAAGATAAAAGCAGCAGATTTGCAAATCTAGAAATGGAGTGAAGAAAAAGAATGATAATTTGGTGTGTGTAAATGTGTGTCCATGTGTGGGAAATTTAAAATGGGATAAGAGGTCCTGGTGGTCTTGCTTGAAATGGTGGCCAGCGCACAAGAAGACTTAGTTTTCTAAGTATTCTAGGAAGAGTCTCCTGTCACTCTGTGTTGGAAAATAAAAATTTGAAGAAACTGACACAAAGACTTCCTTACCACAATAGTTGGCTGTTAACGGTTTCTGTGACATATCCTCATTTCTAACAAAAGCAATCTCTGTTAATTGGTGAAGCTGCACATGGGCCTCATAATCATCGGCATTAAAGGTCTTTGCCAAGGGACCCTTGTTCAGGGCTGGGGCTACTGTCCCCTGTGATTTACTCAGTTTACCTCTCTGCCTGTCACCACTTACTAGCAAAGGCATGGAGAGAGGATCGTAAAACCTCTCTGTTCTTTGTATCCAAACAACTGCTCAGGTCCTTGTAAATGTACAGCACCCCTCCTCTGTCCACCCACAGAAGTTCACACTTCATTTTCTTTAGTATCCATAGTATTTCAAGATGTGAGGCTTGGTTTTCTGAATTGGGTGAGCTAACCCTCTGGTTTCTTAGCAGAATATCACTTGGAATTTTTCCCTTTAAAAAAAATCATAGCACTGAAAAATAGCACCCCCAATTAAGGGAGTCTTGTGGCTTTCTAAGAGAGAGTGTCTAAGAGAGAGTTTGAGTGTATAGATATGGAAGGTTCTAAAAATCTATACTTACTTAAAAACAAACAAACAAAAAACAAAACAAAACAAAACGACCCAGACAGCAACCTGATCTAATCTATGCAAATAAAGGTAGACTTTTGGGGAAAGTGGAGAAAATTTGACTGCAGGCTGTCTCCCCTTGTAAGGATGGGGAGAACAGCTCTCTATCATTGGTCCTTCAGACCAGAGTCACACAAGGAAGTCTTGTCCTCCAGATGTACGATGCTCTTGTGTTTGTAGTTTTGATGGAACAAAAAGCTCAACAGCACACACGTTCCAGAATTTACTTTATTGAGTTGTTACTCTTATGTCAATGCAAGGCATGGCTGATTTTAAATTTTAAGTCATCTTTCTAAGACAAGGACATAAAAGCCCTTTCTAATCACAGGATTGTTTTGCAAGCTCTAGTATCATGTGTCTGACCCATCTGGCCCCAAATCCACCATCCCTCCACTGCCACGTGCTGGTCTTCCTAATACCTTCAATGTTCTCACAGTTGATTTTCTTGAGGTTGTTAAATCCTTAAGTGACTTGCATCTTTTAAAATCATGATCTTTTCAGCTAAGCCCTGAGTGTCCTTGAAGATTCTTAGAAGGCTTTAGGTGCTACTTCAAGGTTCTTAGAATTGGTTTTCCTGATAAGAAGTGGCCAAATCTAAATGCAGGTTTTGCCTTCATTCTAGTTACTGCCCCGTACCTCTATGGGGAAAAGGTGAGTGGAAGAGTGGGCCACAGGATGGTGTTTGAGGAGCCTAGGTATGCTCTGTGAGCCCTGTATCACCTGCTCTCCTCAAACTTGGAGAAGTCTCCATTAATGATAATCTAACAGCCCAGATGTCTAGTCAGGACACTGTTCAGATCCTTTCCACCACTCAATGTCCCATTTCAAATATTTTCTGCCCAATTTCCAACTAATCCAAGCCTCTGCGTAATAGTCTCAGAATTTACCTTGAAATAAAAATTCATCCTGGAAATACCTCCTGGTTGTTCCCTGTGCCCAGAGTAACCTCACATACCTCACCAGCCCACAGCACACTGATGTGTGAGGAGGGGCCATTTTGGCCCAAAATGCTCTATGTCCCTTGATGACTCTTATCATGACTTTCAGGTTTTCCTTTCCTTCTTCTTCTTCTTGTTGCTTCCTTCATACTTTGATCTCTGTATATGTGCTTTGTTTTGTCCGTCATCCCCCTGCTCCATCTGTCCCTCTCTTTCTATCCTCTCTTTTTTCCCCCTTTCCCATTATTTCCTTCCTCACTTCCAAGAAGACAGCATAGCATAGTGATTGATGTTTGGGTTCAAGATGGTGGGTATAGGTTGAAGTCTTGTCTTTATCACTTATTGCAGAGTTATTCTTGAGACACTATATGATGGTTCTGAACCATAGTCACCCCATCTTTACAAGAGAATAATAATAACTTGTTGAGGTTGTTTTTAGGATCAGGAAATTTTATGTATAGCACATAGAAGGAGGCCAGATACTGGTAGTTTCTACTAATAAGTGGTAGTCACTATTTTTGATCATTCATTCCTTTGTTGCTGACTCCATACCACAGAACAAATATTTTACATATGTTGTTTATTATCATCATCTTCCTAGAGGTCTAAGAAATGTCCTTTGGAATTTTTAGTAACAGAATTATAGATACCAGCAAATTAAAAAACAAATAACACTAATCAACCTCAAATTTACAAAGCAAAAGTGTGAAATATCACACTTTGTATATCAAGAAAAAAAGGTTTATAAATGTAAATATAACAATTTAGTTATGTATTACTGTATTTTCTGTTATAATAACAAAACACCTGAAATTGAGTACTTACTTATAAAGCAAAGAGGCTTATTCAGCTCACAGTTTTGGAGATTGAAAGCCCAAGATCAAATGGTCCCATTTGTTTAGCTTCTGGTAAGGCCTGTTGGCTGCCTCACAACATGGAGGCTGGCATAGTAGCAGGAGCATATGTAAGAGAGGAAGCCAGAGGTTTTCAGGGATTAGGCTCACTCTTTTTGTAATGGGGTTCACTCTCATCATGATCCCATAAGAATTACATTAATCCCATGTAAGTGCAGTGCCCCCAATGACCTAACTACCTTCCACTAAGTGCCACCTCTTCATACAGTCACATTGGGTGCCAAGCTTTCAATATATGAATCATTTGGAGGACAAACCGTATCCAAACCATAGCAGATCATAACAAATATTTACTTGGGAATGGCCTCAAACAATAAATATTTTTTGATAAGTCAGCCATGATTTGATTTGAAAACTTCTCTGGTGTAGATTTTTTCAGGAATAATGCATGCCTATTCTTCTGTTTCCATCTCAAATGTGGACCTTTCCTTTGGAGGCCACAGTACTACAGATGCAGCCATCCCCAGCCCACTTCAGGTGTTCAGGTTACAGTCAGCTTCAGCTCCAGGTTCAAGAGGTTGCAGGCCAGAAAGCTCTGTGCTTAGTTCTTGGGAACCTCCTCCACATAATGGAAGCTGCCACTTGGGGATGAACAAAGTGATCAGTGTTAAGGGAGAAGTGGAGAGTTAGAGCCTAATGAATCTCCTGCTTTTTAGCTTCTTCTTACACTGATTCATTGCCAAATTAAGCTTCTGAAAAGCCACTTTCTTATCATTGCCCTGCAGAGAAACCCTCCTTGTTTGCTCACTGTGTGTAAGATATAGTCCAAAGCTCTGCACTTGACATTCACAGTGCACTCCACTCTGGGAGCTGTATTTTCTCAGTTCCATTCAGGCCTGTATCCTTACTGTGCCTCAAGGTCACTCTGTAGTCAGCAACTTTGAACATATTAATTCCTCTTTGCACAAGTGCAGTTCAAACTCTTTCCTATGAGCATTCCCTGGCCACTGTGGTGCAGTGGAGAACATTTGGCCAAGAGCAGGGGGCCTGAGTTCTAGCCCCAGATTTTCTCTTGACTGGCTACAAGACTTACAACAAGTTACATATATACTCTGGACTCCAATTTCTACATTGTAAAATGAGCCAACTGGGTTAAGTGACTTTGATATTCCCTGTGGTTTGTCTTGATTGACTAGAAGAGTCTCTGTCCTTGGATCTCTTTTGTTCCGAGTGCTAAACCACTCATTCATCACCAGTTCCTTATGCCCATAGCTCTCTTGTTCTGTTCTTAGGTAGAAAAATCAGAAAAAGTGATGCACTAACTTCATGAAGAAAGAAATAGCCCTCCCCAGTCTTACACCCCTTTTACATTGTGTTGAAGCAAGTTGAGTCAGTATCTTACTCACAATAGATGTTTTCTAATAATTGATTGACATATTGCCCAGGATCAATGGGTTCCCATTGATTTTTGTGCTCTGGATGACACAGGATGTAAATAAGAGCTGTTAATTAAGAATCTATCCCTTTTCACTTGACGTTTTCATGCACAGAACCTAGTAGTTGGGATTTCTGTTAATGAACAAATGGGATTAGATTTATACTATAAATATTCTTCATTTTCTCATCTGTAGAGATATTTTCATGGTACCTTTATTTAAGGAGCAAATAGTCAATGTAAGCAATTGCAATCCTGACAGTTCCTGATCCAGTATGAATGTTCCCCCCAAATAAACCCAAAATGAGAAAAACTGATAGAGTGTTATTTCCATTGAAAATCCAACCAAATGATCACTGGAGCATACTCAGATATTATATCAGCTTTCATGATTAAAGCATTGTTCCTTTTTAGGTATTAGCATAGGAATCAGAGTCCTGGGTTTTAGTTCTGATCTTACCATTTCCTTCATTCATTTACCTCATGAATGTCTGCAGATTGTTTGTTCTACTCTAGGCAATGTTCCAAACCAGTTCTTATCAACATCCTCAAATGGCATTCAGTAAACCAGACACAGTTCTGTTTTTGTTGGTCTTATAGTCTAAGAGTAAATGTGGATTTTTAAAAAATTAATTAACTTATTTGTTCTAATTTGTTATACATGACAGCAGAATGCATTTTAATTCATTGTACACAAATGGAGCACAATTTTTCATTTCTCTGGTTGTACACAAAGTAGTCACACCATTTGTGTCTTCATACATGTACTTAGGGTAATGATGCCCACCCCATTCCACCATCTTTCTTACTCCAAGTCACCCTCCCTTCTTCTCCTTCCCCTTTGTCCTATCCAAAGTTCCTCCATTCCTCCCGGGAACATGGATCTTAATAAGTCTACTACTTCAGACCTGATAAGTGTCCAGAGAGACAAGAACATGGTTTTAGATAAGCCCATGATGAAGAAACTCTAAAGAGTCAATTAGAGATATTTCTCCCTCAGGAAAAGATGTGTAAATTGAGGTTTAAAGGATGATGAACAGTTAACAAGGGTTGAGGTGGGATGGGGTCCAGGGAAACTGAATGAGTGTTCCAGACGGTGGAACCTGCAAGAAGGCACTGGGTGGGATGCAATGTGGCATCTTGAAGGGTTATAAGAAATCTAGCTAGGCTGATGCATCAAGAGAGGAGGAGAATGGTAAGGGAGAAGGTTGGAGAAGTGGGCAGGGAGAAGTACCTGGAGAGGAGTTTGGTGGTTATCTTCAGAGTAATGGACAGTTCTTGCAGTGTTCGCAGTGATACTGCGAGACATCTAGACATGACCATATCTACATTTCAGAAGTATAATAACTGACCAGATGGAACAGAGGAGATGAGTGGATATTGGAAGACTTCTTAGGAGGCCATCACAGTTAGTCCAAAAAAGAGATGCAGCAACTTCAGTTAAGGTGGTAATGGATGGAGATGGAAGTTAGATAATTCCAGAGGAAGAAAGGAAATGACCTTGAGATGCTTTAGATGTAGGAGGAAAATGAGAGAGACAAAGAGGTTAAGGCCACCACCAGATTTTTGTCTTCCTCAGCTTGACATGGTGGGGCCGACGTCTCTCTTGTGCTTTCCAAAGGCCTTGTGATTATCCGTGAAAGAATGGGCATAAAAATACTTTGCAGAGGGTGACATTCTACACATATGTTAATTGTTATGAAGACAGGCCTCAGCAAGCTCAGGAAGAGTGGGGGGAAAGGAAGGCAAGAATGTGTTTTCTTTTTTTATCAGATTGTTTTCACTTAGGATTCTGCTGAAAGAGGGCTGCATAATGAACACTTGACTAGTAGTTCTGCCTTGACGTTGTCCTAATTGGAAAAGACCCAGTAAGAAAGAAAATTTTACAGGCTGCTCCTCTCCATATGTCTTTAACATGACTCCAAATGAGCCATTTACACACAAAGGAAAAAATTCAAGGCAGACGGAATGTTTATTCTTTCTGCTTTTGTGATACAAAGAATGGGTGCCAGTCTTCCCTCCACCTAAAGGAGTTTTTTGTTTTGTTTTGTTTTTAACAAACCATGATTATTTTTAATTTTCAGATCTGATGTACATTTTAACGTGCTCAGTGATTCTAAATCTGCTGGTACTTACACAGTTAAACACTTGGTACCATAGTGGGCACAATGACTGCAACCAAAATCACTAAAAGTAACCATTGCACTTCAGTGACATCTATAAAATGCAAGCCATTTCTGCGAAGAATAAAGCCTGTCTGAAGGAAGCATGTTATTTTGCATATTTTATGTATACACTTTCCAAGAATTACGACCTTTCTTTCCTATTTGGAGTGGAGTATAATCACGGCTTGAGTAGCTAGTGTAACAGGATCATTAAAAGGGATATTTTCACTGACATTAGAGGTCTAAATGGCCACGAGGCCCTATATACAACCTTGGCTTTCTCCCGTCTACCCAGAGTTAATAAGTGATAAGGCCGGGAGAGAGATAAATCACAGAAATCCCTGTCCAAAGAAAACATATTGACTACAGCCAAGCAAATAACAGACCATAAGGAACAATCCCATTTATCATTCATGTAATAGGGACATAAAGTATTTCCTACCCATGAAACCGTATAGGAGGAAAAGGCAGATAAGCTGCCCAATATAAGGCATGTGATTTGGTTATTAAGGGACATGAACTATTTGTCACATGGCTTTAATCTTTAAGATGTGTTGCCATTTCTAAACTATAAATTTCGGGTAAGGGATTAGAAAGCTATTAACAATAAAGTTAGGAACCGAGGTTTATATGTATTCTTGCCAGTGTCATGCAATACAATAAAGTCTTGAACCTCTAATCATTTTAGTATGATATAACATGATTTGATTTTCAAAGCCAATAAACTATTAGAAGTTTTCAAGGATATATATACACACACATATATATATATATATATATATATTTGGGGGGGGGTTAGGGTTGTTTTTTGTCCAGAAGCCTTGTGATAAATTAACCCTTCAACTTTTAAAATCTATATCTTGAATTTTCTCTAATATCTTGGGGTGGGAAGAGGAAAGGAAAGGAAACTTCTTTCTCTGCGAGTTATTTCAAATATTTGTAGAGGGTTCTTTTCTGTTTCATTTGTTTGCAGTAGTGTGGAATGGTGGTCCTTCTGTTCATTGTTAGAGCTCAGAGACAGTGGTGCCCACTATAGCATTAAAACTTGTTTTTTTTTTTTTCTTTATTGAAAAATACTACCTAGGGATTTCAGATAATTTAGGAAGCACCAATTAAAAAATAATTAAAATAATATTAATATGCCCCCATTACTTCCTGTTTTTAAAAATATGAACACTCAATAAATGTGAGGTGTTAATATTATTTTTTAAAACCATATTTTAGCTATAGATGGACACAATGCCTTCATTTTCTTTCTTTATTTTTTTAATGTGGTGCTGAGGATCTAAACCAGTGCCTCACACATGCTAGGCAAGTGCTCTACCACTGAACTACAACTCTAGCCCACAATTATTAATAAGTATCTCACAGACCTTTTTCCTATGCACAGATCTACTTCATCACCAAATTAGAGGCATATTTTACATAATATTATGTAACCTGATTTTTCATTAATCAATATCATAAATATCATGGTATCATGAATTTAAAGCAATTTCTGGTCTTTGATAATCATTGCATGCCTCAGCAGGACCTTATGATGGGGTATGTTCTTACCTCCATGTTGAAGCGCAGGCATATTGAGTTTGGGTTCTCATCTCTTTGTTTTTTGCTTTGGACAATCTGCAGCAGAAGGTCAATAGTCATATACCTGGACAGTGTGAGGTCAGAAGGCTGAGATAGTCACCTCAGACAGAATTCATGGGCTATTCTCAAATGAGTGAGAATGTGTTGCTCCAGGACCCTATGTCCTTAGAGGCTGGGGCCAGCTCCCAAAAGAACATTCTGCAAAAACAGCATGGAGCTGTTTCCACCTTCAACCTCCAGATTCAAGGAATTCCATGTATTTATTCCCTGCTCCACGAAGCAGACTGTACTTTCCATAAGTAAAGCTGGAACACATCTAAAATCTTTACCACACCTGTGAGTTCATCAAATCCAACATTATCATGATATAAGTAGCGAATTTAGTTCCCTGCCTGGACTCTTCCTGGAATAGAACATTCCAACTCCTCTTCTCTCTCCTCATTCCAGGGACATGCTTTCTTAACCTTTATCCTGATGTTCCCTACTACTCCACTTTTCCCCCATGCTAGTCCTTATCTTTTCTTTCAATTTTCTTCCTCTCTATGCTAGTGAACTGCAAAGAATCCTCCACCACTCCACCCTTACAAGAAACTGTGTTAAAGTGGCTTCTATTATTAGCCCATTTATAAGACTAGAAAACTTACAAAGGTGAAGTGACCTTCCAGGGTTTTCAGTTAGTAGAAGAGGAGCTGGCATTGGGACCCTGACGAGGAACTCTGCAGTGGGTAAACCTCCCAGCTGCTACTTTACCTTGTTAATTTGCAGAATTTTCTGACTCCGTGAAATTAGGTTATTGGTTGTGGGAGAATGTAGGTATCTCCAGGATCCTAGAAATGGAAACTTCTATATGTTACAATCTATCATTACAAACATAATGCATACTAATATAGAAGATTTTAAAAATGCAGAAAAGCATGAACAAATTATTCATTACTCCACCCCTCAGAGATAATCAGTTATTTGTTTTTATCTAATAGTAATTTTCTTTGCTTAATTTCAAGTGTTTTTCTCAGAGTAAATCACAATATATTTATATATTTTTGCATCTGGTTTTATAATTTGAATTATAAAATAAACATTTCCTATATTGTTCAAATTCTTCCTGGATATATTTTAGTGGGGGGAATATAATTGTCCATTTAATGGCTGCACCATAATTTGCTTAGTCATTACGTTATCATTGGATAGCACATCTTTTCTTTTACAGAACATATGTCAGAAGATAGCATGATATTGAATATAAGGGGTGCCCTATTTTCTTAATGAAATATTAAAGTTGCAGGGCCAAGTTAACCATATTCATATTTATAGCTACCTATCAAATGTCTACCTATAATATTTCACATATTAATTTTGTTTTGCATACATATTTAAAATCACATATATAATTTATAATATTTACATATAAAACTTTTTCTGCTTTGGGTGTTTTCAACTTTTTTTTCATACTATTTATAGCCATCTTTGCCAGCAGTATTTTTTCTTTTCCAAAATCCAAGCCAGAGCCATTTTATCCCATTATATCTTCTTCTATGAAGTTGTTAGAGGTAGAGTTCTCTTTGAATCTGTGCATAGTGCTTTCACTAGAAGTTTTATCCTACACAAGACCTAACTATTTGATGTATTTAAATTTCCAATCATATCACTCTGAACAATGCTTTAAAAACTGACCTTTAAAAGGCTTGCTTTAAGGAATATTTGTAATGCTGAGAGGCCAACCTCCTATGAAAACTTACCAAGTTTAGGTTAATTTTGTTTTGCTCCTTTTTGCCTTGGCCAACTTCATCTCCTCTGTGACCTTCCTTAACCTGCCATTGACCAGGGTTCTTTCAAGCCTCTACTTAAAGTAATTATGATTGAGAAAGTACTTTGTCTTAGGAAAGACTTTAAAATGTTCCAAACATTATAATGAGGGTTTTTTTTTTTTTTTTTTTTTTTGAGGAGGGAACATCTTTTTATAGTTCAGCACATTGATCTTTTCTTTCCTGTTATTGAGTCATTTGCCATAGGTAATCCTTGGTCCAGATTGAATCATCTGTACATGTAATGTTTTCAGTGGGCTTTAGACTATGCAAGGTACTGAAAGTACAAGTCATTACCACCCCATTAATAAGAGGCTTGCAATTTTCTGTCATCTCTCTCAGTGGTAAGAGGCTGATAGGAGCTGGGACCCCCTCAATCATGGGCAGAAACAAAACAGAAGAGCAGACTTCCCCTCATACCGACTGCACCCCGACCTCACACATGTAATTGTTCATCTTTTTCCTGTTAACAGCAACTGTGGTTAGCTTCTTTATATCACAGGTGGAAGGCCGGACCTGCTGGGCAGAGCCACCTGGGATTAGCCTCAGTGGTTAGCATCAGGAAGCAACAACTCCCAGTCAGTATGGAGTTAAATTAGAACTTTGTTTAATACCAAAAATACATTTACATTTAAATATCTGTACAGAGGATGACTTCTCCAGTCATTCAACACACGTGCATCATTTCCTTTTAGTTTTAACTGACTTTCAAAACAGCTATGAAGGCCTGGCGACTTGTTGAGTTGTTGGTAGATGTGGGTGCAGAATGGTCTCTGGAGGATGTTTTGAACAAGCTTGTTGGTTTTGTATTTCTCTAACTTCTTCAAGATTAGAAAAATGAAATCTTTTTCCCTGGTTAGCTCAGAAGACACAGGAGGACCTTCTAAAGACTTTGAAAGTTCAGTTAATAGAATTACCAGCATCAAAGAAAAAAAGAAAAAAGAAAAAAACAACTCTGATTGGGAGCCTGGCCATTGAGCCCATGTGTCTCATGTTTATTTTATGTCTGTGTGAATATGTAAATGGGCTTAAATGCAGCTTTACAGTTAGACCAGGCCTTTCCCTCTCAGGAACTGTTGTCTTTTTCCCTGTAGGATAGGAAGGTGAGGTATTTTTAACCCCACTTTCAGGTATGAAAAGTGAGGCTTAGAAAGAAGTGAAGTGGTTCATTCATGGTCATTTGGATCACCTAGTGAAGGGTCTGATATCAGATCTATAGTTTTCCAAGTAATTGATGATAGTTTTGATGTCTGAGTTTTACATCTACAAAATGGACTTATCCTAGTTTATCTCCATGTTTCTCCAGTTTCTATGGACATAGTTCATTACCTAGATTGGGAGCTTCTAGAGTCTTAGGTTGCATCCCCAACAATGATGTTTTAATTACACATGAGCTTTTATTTTATTTGCAGCACTTCTCACCAGCTGAGATGATCTGCACAATTTCTTTGTTTATGTGCATATAATCCTGTGTCTCTCACTAGAATACAAGGCCCATGAAGGCAAGGCCTTGTCTGTCTTGTTCACTGTTGTTTTTATCAGTGCCTAGCAGAGAGTGTCAAAACAAATATTAGTCAAATCAGTGAACGGAAGAATGTATGTGTGGTTCAGTGTTAAACACCTCTGGGTTCAATCCTAGTACCAAAAAAAAAAAAAAAAAAAAAAAAAAATATATATATATATATATATATATATATATATATATATATATATATTTGAAGGAATTACCAAAAACATGGGCCAACATGAATGGAATGTGAGCCTTAAAAGATAACCTAGTTATCCAATGTGTGGATTTCTTTATAGATGATGAGAACTAGGCTTAGGGAGTTTTAAAGACTTAGCTAGCTAAGTCACTAATCTAGCGATAATATTTATAACAGATTCCTCTTATTTAGCCTGTAAGTCAAGAGCTTGTCTCCACAACCACATATTTCCCTTACTCCTAAACTAGTTATAAAGAAACTGCATGGCTATAGATCTATCAATATCAGATATATCTATAGACATCTATAGATACGTCATGGCTATGGATCTATCTAGGATCAAGTCAGGTCCTAACTGATAGAATCCTAAACCAATTAATTTCTTCCTAGTTCCTTAACCAATCTGAGACTCCATTTTCTTACCTGTGAAATGTGAATGATGCTATTGCATAGGATTTCTATGAAGATGCAATAAGATAATGTGTGTGAAAACATTAACATTGTGCATAGCATATAATAAGTGCTCAATTAATGGTGGATCTTGTGAAAAACAAATCCATGAGAACCATCTTACGTAAATTTGAGCTATGGAGATGGAAATGTCCTCAGAGACAGTCTGGACCAATCCTCATATTTTGCAGAGAAAAAACTGAGGCTCCGGCTAGGGAAGAACTTTTTCCAAACCAGCACATACAGAACCAGAACAACTAATATACAAATGGATTTACTAATTATTTTATGGATGGATCCCATAATGCCCATATATGTAAAGACATCAAAGTTTTGAATGCGTATGAAAAATAGTTCAACCAGCATCACTATGGTGGTTGGATAGCTCTTTAATTTTTTAAGCTCACCAATCTGAGTTAAACATACAGGAAAGGTTGAGGTAGTGTGGGCACTCCATTCTCGGGGCCTTTTAATATGCGGTCTGTTTATCTTCTGTTGTGCACACCATTGTTCTGGTCTGTTTACATCCTTGTCTTTCTGTTAACAAAAGAAAAAGGAGCTTTCCTTCACCTCTGAGTAAATCAAAGTCCCACAGAAAAGCCAAGTGCCATTTTCACCTCCGTGAAGTGCAGGCACACAGTTCAGTGCCATTTCCTCCATCCTGACTCACTGTGGGCACCCAGCACTAGAGCATGTTGTCTGCCAGACACCAGTATATTATTGGGAGCCCTCCTTAGGACTGGAGGGACATTTTCCCAAATCCCAGTCAGGGAGGGACTTGGTGGGGTCCACGGAATGGACCATGCCCTGCTGTGCTCTGCTCTCCCTGTGCCCCACAGGGCATCTGCACACCCTGAATCCTGCCTTTAAATCCCAGATCCCTG